>CM077633.1:46518310-56518310 GCA_039660915.1 Euphorbia tirucalli
ATATATATATATATATATATATATATATATATATATTCATAAAAGTTATTATAAATCTATTTAATACATTGAAAATTTCATGATTTAATAGAAAGAAATATAAAAACAATAAAAATAATTACAAAAAAAAAAAAAGATGAACTGCTCAAAGTGCAGGCAAAAAGCTAGTTAATGTTAGTGTATGCCCTAGTCCCTATATAATGTAATATGACATTGTGTTATAAGTAACAGGAATAATCTATTTTGTTAATTTCTTGTGCAATTAAGACTAATAAAGAATCCATTAACTGGTGTTTTACTCAAGTTTGTCGGCAACATTATCCAAGCAGTATGACCATGAGTAAGGAAAGAACACTAGTTATAAAGCTATTCATAGTCTGTTAAAGTCATGGGAATGATTTTAACTAAAGGCCAGCATGTGTCTTGATTGTATAGTGGTGTCTTACCGACTATTGGACATGGAATTTCAAACAAGAACATTGGTACATGTTAGGTTACATGGTACTGGATTGATCGTCTATGAGAACACCATATGATAGCTATGTCATAAGTAGTTTTCTAGTAGTACTTATATCAAATCCTTGCACAGTTTGACTTGATATTGCTACAGACCTAGGTGTTAGCTCAAATACTTTGATGTATGCCTAATGGGCCTTTAATATGGTGCCAAGTATGGGTATGGTTGGATATGCTAGTGATCATTCTAGGAAAACAAGTGATGTGATTGGACTTGACTCTCTCTTAATTAAGAGTAGATATCACCGATCTCTTGATGAGTCATACTAAGAAGAGCGTGGCCATGCCTAATTAAGGTAATCACTGGGTGATTAGTTACTTGAATTTTTCATTTTACTTAGAATCAAGGAACGTCTATGCAGTTAAAGGGGGTGACAATGCCATGCATCTTGCAAGACATCGATATCACTGGCATAGGATATATAAGTTCACTACAAGGTTTACATTTCTAATGGAATTGGTGTTTTCGTCTTAATGGGTAGCTATAATGGATTGCTAGAACCCACTTATTAGCTTATGGGCCTAAAGGCTTTTGGACCCACTGCCAATATAAAGATGAACCTACAAATCGCACACATAGGTTGTCTAAGCAAGTACACAAACCAATTAATATGTATTGATTAAATATTAAATTTTGATCTCTTGGGCTTATGGGCTTTATGGTTTAAAGCCCGGTGAAAATAAGCTCATGAGAATTTATTTATTACCATGATGGTAATTAATTTAAGATAAAATAAATTAATAACTAAATATGTGACATATTTAAATTTATGGTTAGAAAATAAATTATGTTAGGTTTTATTTATATCTATTTAAATTTCAAATTAGGAGTTTTTGGTGTAGGAAACTCTTAAAGGAATTTACAAGAAATAAAATAAAATCTATCCTATTTCATCTCTAGCCTAACACGTCTCCCTCTCTCTCTCTCTCTCTCTCTCTCTCTCTCCTTGGTTCTCTCCATATAACATGAAACACGGTGCTTTGGAAGCATTGTGAAAATCGGCCGATGAAAGGAAAAAGGAGAAGCTCTGATTTGGTCCGGTGCTAGCACGCTTTCTTGCTCAAGAAACTTCCACGTGCGTTAAGGTAGAGGCAACTGCACTTGTGAGGAGGACATTGATATGGATTTAAATGTTTTATGGTAGAGTTATTTTTCTTTTTTAATATGAATAACTATTCCTGACTACGGATTCAAGTGTGAAATGAATCGCTTCCATTGTGGTTAAATTTTTTGCTTTGCACCGTGAAAATCTCAACAGTTAATTGATATAGAAAACCTCCTTATAAAAAAGAAGTTTATTTCCATAATATTTTCAATTTGTTATATATATTAAACAGAGAGCATAAAGGAACTTTACAAAAAATAAAGGGTTTAACTCTCCACTTAGGAGAAAAGTATGACTTAAAATACTTCTTAAATAAAATTGTAATTATTAATTATTTAAAGCATAATTAATAAATTATAGTTATTGAATTATAATACTTTTGAATTTTATCCAATGAAATAAAATTATAATTTTTTATCTTTAAAAATAAAATTAATTAATATTTTATTGATGAGAGTCTAGATAGTTTGCCAATGTCAGATATATAGAAGGATAAGGATTTACATCTGCATTCTTAAGTGATGCGGTCATCACACCACAAGGATATGGAGGTGTGGAGCATGGAGGCAAGAGAGATCCTATGGAGCTGCCCATTGGTCTAATAACATGGAGCTGTGCAAAGAAGATGTAACAAATTCTTAATGGTCTAGTTATGCACTTATTTAAATGTATAGAGATTGGGGCTAATCACAACACACCAAATATTTCACATGGAGATAATTCAGTCTTGTGTTGTATTCAAGTCCATGAAAGTGATTATGGATCTGATAGTAATGTTTAGTTAGTTTGGGCCTAATTGGAATTCTACGTATGAGCTAAGGACAATTAAGTGTTAGCACTTAAAGCACCCTTAGAGAATATGTATGGATTTCGAATTAGGCTTAGGCATCTTTATTTAATTGTTTTTTTTCAATAAGTGAGCTGTTTTGGGCTTAAAAATAATCCCATAAACAACACTCAAAAGGGGATTTCATTTTTTACATCCTTATCGCATAAGGATTAGTTTTAAGCTTTCCTTGTTTATTTTGATTTAATCTTTCCTATCAGAAAAGGATTTGTTTTCTTTTCAGTTTAGGGTTAGGTTTATGTTTTCTATTTAAATACCAATGAAATTGTTGATTTGGGATGTCATAAGTTTAATATGAATATTACCTGAAATTTTCAGAGTTTACTCTTTTTGTTAAGAATCTAGCCCGGGGCTGTTTTATGGTATTATGAGTTTGTGAGATTGAGTTCTACATTCTTGTGATATTATATTGATCATGAAAAAGTATTTTGGTAAGGTATTTGTGAATCGCCCACATTCAGGTTCTAAGAATGCTTAATTGAAGGTGTTAGGCTTGAATCCCTTTCATTGTCAATTAAACACCTTGGAATTAGTTTGTTGTCACCAATCTTTGTTCATGTTTGTGAAATTTCGAATTATATATTGCTGTTCTTAGTGATTATAGTTCATCCTTCTACGTTCTTTGTTGCAATTACATGTTTGTTTCCATTAAGTATCTAATTCTCTAAATACATGTTTGCTGCAATTGAATTATTTTAATTGAACAATAAATGTAAAATTCATATTCTGATTAAGTGTTCAATTTGGTTAAAATCCTTCAAGATAGATCGGAAAAAAAAGTATTAATCTCGGTCTCTAAACAGGTATCATATCATTAAGTATATGTGTAACTCCGCGTATGTAAGGGAATATGTTTCCTGTCAGAAGTCAGTCTCCTACATGTGTCCAAATGGATAGATACATTTCTACTTGGAATGTAACTTCAACACATGACTATCACATCATTGGTATAGTTATTGTCAAACTAGGACTGCCTCACAGGTTTGAGATCTATCTTATATTCATTACTGAATTGTCATTCTCAAACACCTTGCTATATTACGCATCAGGGTGTTCCTCCTAAGACCACCACTGTCTCATCTTCTTATTAATTATAGAAAATCATGTCGAGTAAGCTATTATAAATCCGATATGAAGATGAATTGGTGCAGTGAGTGTGAACGTACAAAATTATGACTTCATCAAATTCAAACAATGCAATTTCTTCAATTGTCTCCTCATTCATCTCATCCATGATGATAGTGGCATCCACCCTAGTTGTGACATCCATCAATAATGTGATGAATAGTTTTCATATATAGGTTGTTGTTATTGGTATAATTATAGCCACGTTAAATTTGGTTGATGCTAAAGAACTTTGTTGATTATTCTTACAGAAGTAGAATGCTGGAATGGCAAGATCAATCATGAGCAATTGAGCTTTACCGTCAACATCAATCATTAGTAATTTCTTTGGTGAGACCCTAGCACTGAGAATGGCTAGGGTTTTATTTCTTTGGTCAATGTCTACCCCCAAGATGGGATCAATGAGGGCACCATGGATTGAACACACCCTAGAAGGTATGGTTACAAGTTAAAATACCTCTCCATAATGTATCATTACAGGAGTATAGGCTAACGGGAGAGAAATCCCTCTACGCTATGGTAGCAAGTCAATTCATTCCCACTTAAAACTTCATGGCTCCCCTCGGGGGGAATAGGTTCCCCATTTAGAGAAGGTATGATGTGTCAAACTCTTTACTATCAAATCCTTAATAGTACTTTTCAAGTAGGGAAAAATTTCATGACTCCCTAATATTATCCTTCCGCAGGATATATGATAGGGTTGTAGCCTTCTGCAAGTGCTCTATGAGCATGGATTTTTTTACCTCTATGATGAAGATTTTCGGTTATCCTTTATCTGAAATTGTCTAGAATACCGGCCCAAGAAGCAAAGAATGGACTCTAACTCGTGCCGAAACGAACTGAAAACCGTTAAAATCAAAAAAGGAAATTTTCCCTATGGAAGATGGGCCATACAGCCCATCTTAAGAGAAGGCACAATCAAAATTTTGAGGGTTAAGCCGTGGAAGAGAGCTGCTTAAAGTGGATATAGATGGAATTCAAAGAAAAGCCATACGACTCAACATTTGGGTCGCACAGCCTAATTCAAAAGGTAGATAGGCCGTATGACCATCTCTAAAGTTGGTAACTCGCCAAATTGGGCCATTTGCGACAAAATTAAAAAGGATTTTCTCTCAATATGAGATCATCAGTTAAGGGGTTAATTATACCCATAGTCGCTCAAGTTTAATTTGTGCATCTATTGCCACCAAAATTTAATTTGTATCAATAAAATCATTAAACTTTCATTCTGGTGTCAATAAAATCACTTTTACCTCAATCTATCAAAATATGGCTTCGAAATAATGATGTGACAAGTCAATACCAAGTATAACCTGCCAATTCGACACCATATCAACCCCAACCAATTTTGTATTTTGAATTTTTTTTATTCCTTTCATACAATGTTATACATATTGTGCTATGTTGGTGACATGTATCAATTTTTTTATTAGCTGAAGTAAACTTAGCATCTTGTTGGTATGTCAGTCCCAGTGTTAACCAGAACCACTTCATCATTCTGATGTTAGATTTCAATGGATTAGGGTGATTAACACAAACTAAAGTTTAAAGACCATGAACGCACAATTTCCAAACTTTAGTGACCATTGACCCAATTAACTTTGTCTAAAAGAGAAATGCCATATTTACAAATTTGGGGCGAGAAAAATCGAAACTAACCAAACTAGCTTATCGAACCATCAAAGTTCAGTTTCTTTTTTTGTTTTTTCAATTGCATTAATTCAGTGTCGGTTCTATTTTATAGAATTGTCAATCATTTTTGTTTGTTTGGTTTGAGCGACATGAATTGCTGATTAAACCAAACCGATTGAAATTTTAGTGTTATGCCATTTTTTTTATAAGTAACGTGGATTGGAGGAAGAAGGAGGCTAAACATCCCAACTAGGTTGGCACATTTAGGCCTGCTGCTTCACAACAACCCGAAAAAATATCATTAAAGGACCTTGAGGAAAGCTCAAAAAATTACAAAAGCAATAGTTCAGGGTTAATAATTACATCCGAAGCAGTGAAATTTAGACATCTAGATTTGAAACGAACAAAACACCAAGTGTGATAAATACAAGAATAAAGCAAGTCTTTGAATTCGTGGCAATCATTAAAGATGGCGCGGTTTCGCCATTTCCAAATTTCCTAACAGATGGAAATCCACAGCGATTGACAGAATAACCTGTGGCGAGCATTCTTAAAACAACCAGACCATTGGAAGAAAAAAATCTATGGTAGTCCGAGGGATAGCAAAACTCAGCCCCAACTAATTTAATTAATCGGACCAAAGTCTACAGTTGGACGGGCAGTGAATCAAAGCATGATCTTGCGTTTCATTGTCCGAACAAAACGGACAAGTAGTCTCCTGAATAATATAAAAGGATGCAAGAGTAACCCGACAAGGAAGCCTACTCTGAGCCAGCAGCCACATAAAAAATTGGATTTTGGGTATAACCGGGGCACGACAGAATGTTAAAAAAGGAGCGGAAACTTGCAGCTGGAATCTGAGAGCGTGGTGGTGCTGAAGGAAGGTCCCAAGCGTGAAAGAGTGTTGGCCGTTGGGGGCTGGCAACAAGGTTAAAATGTCCATTGCATTGGGAGTGAGAGGAGGTAATTTTGAAATCAGGGAATGAAGTTGCTGCTGACCCGTAATACAAAGCTGACGCTCCCAAAAAGGGCACCCCACACTTGTAAAAATATGAGAATAAGCCCAAGACACTGAAACATGCTTATTGGTTGTCAAGGCAAAAAAGGAAGGGAAAAAATCCTTCAAAGGGGTGGAATCCAACCATGAATCAAACTAAAAATTTATACTCTCACCATTTTAAAGGTTAAACCGAACACCCGAAAGAAAAGAAGTGTAGATGGAAACATTCTTAACAAAAGCAGCAAAAACTCCTTTCCATAAAGGAGAAGAAGAAGCAACAATGCACAAATTATTCCAATCATCCATACTTGTACATTGGACACAAAATCTGAACCAAAGAGCGGAAGGAGCTGAAGTTCTAGCTTTCCATAACCACTTCAAAAGGAGGCTGAAGTTTTTGAGGTGTAGCCGCTGAATATTCAGCCCACCAGCAGGGTAAGGGAGGCAGATAGTTTCCCAACTAACCTTGTTAAAACCTCGAGTATTTGCGTCACCTTTCCATAGGAAGTTCCACATGTAACATTCTAATTTGTGAGAGATACCCTCTGGCATTTTGAAAAGTGATAAGAGGTACTCCGGGATACTACTTAAAACCGACTAATCAGAGTGAGACGTCCCGCATGCGAAAGACAAGAGCTTTTCCACATAGCAAGTTTCGATTCAAACCGGGAAATAAGGGGATCCCAGTCACGGCTTCTTAAGGATTTATAAGTCAAAGGCACACCCAAATATTGAAAAGGGAGAGAAGAAACCGAATACCCAAATTTATTTGCACAGTGAGCTGTAAAATCAGAATTAACACCTAGTCCCACAAGTGAGCTTTTCTGAAAATTGATTCGGAGGCCTGAAATAGTCTCAAAGCACCGAAGAATGCAGATGAAAGTAGTGAGTTCTTCCTCAATTGCAGGAATAAAACAAATGGTGTCATCCGCAAATTGAAGAATCGACGGAGGCTGAAAATCCAAAGACCCAAACCCCGTGAGAAGACCCAAGGCCGTTGCTTTCAATATAGTATTATGCCATTTTGATTTGTATAATTTTATAATTTAGTAATTAAATATAGATATGACACGGTAGATCTTAATTTTTCTGTAAACCTAGTTCAACACATTAAATTATATGCGTGTTATTATTTATATTAGAATACTTTTACCGGATGTTTTATATAATTTTTATATTTTAAATTTAGGTAAGATTATTATTTATTCTCTAATTTATATAAGTGGTTCAATTTTATTTTGAATATTAATATTAATATTCAAATGTTATTACATCACCATTCACTAATTATCATAATTGGCCGTTGTCAATTATCAATATCAAATTAGCCGTTTGTCATGTCTACTCATTCAGTACTCTCTATCCCTGCATGTTCATGAAATTTACCAAATATAAGTAGGCAAATCTCCATGATTCTAATATAATTAGGTATTATCATCAGGACCTCATGATGCAAGTAATATATATCAGTACGACACGTTTCGGTCTTCCTATATGCTGTCATCCTATATGCTGTCATCTTATATGGACTTATGCATTGGTGTATTAGTGTGTTCCACATTACGTTGGAATACTAATTTGTTGGTATATATTTTTCCCATGAGTATCATATTTTGCTTAGAATTTGCTCAATTTCAGGTTAACTTAATTCTCATTATTTTATTCGAATTTTTCTTATTATCATGAAACCGTTTTAACCAAAAATTTAAATTGACAGGGGAGATCCAATTATAGCTTTGATTATTATTTTTTGATACTTTCATGTACACGAATGCTCCTTAGACTTGAAGTGTGTTCAACACAAGCTCACTTTATCATGTGTTAAAATTTAATCAACAAATGGAGTTCTCAATATTTGAACAATTGATCTCTAAATCGAAGAGACTTTGATACCATATCATGGAACTATTTAACCAAAATGCTTAAACTGATAGGTGTCATGGAACCGTTTAACCTAAAAACTTAAGCTGATAGACAAGACCCAAATATAGCTTTTATTATTATTTTTGACACTCTCCCACATGCAAATACCCTTTGGACGTGGAGCGTGTACAATACAGGCACACTATGCCATACATTGAATTCCACAAATTAATAAGGATGCCGGGATTCGAACTCTCGACTTCTAGGTCCAAAATATATCATAGAACCGTTTAACTCAAAAGCTTAAGCTGATAGATAAGACCCAATTATAGGTTTAATTATCATCTCTGATAATAGGTAAAGCCCAATTATAACTTTTATTTTTATCTTTGGTAATAGCTTTTGCCCAATTATAGCTTTTATTATTATCTCTGAAACTTACAACATGCATATTACTTCATCCTATGATAATGTGCATACATATAGGCATATATATGCCTTCTTATGATAGAGTTATGTATATACATGTGTATTTGTATTATTATAAAGGATCTTATATGTAATTGTACATGGATTACACTTGTAAATTGTTTTACATATAAATAAAAAGCCAAGCCTCTCACATGTTTGTTGAGACTGCAATTCACAAACCCTAAAGCTTTTATAGTATCAGAGGCCAAAGGGCATCACAGTCGAAAAACCTAGAATTCATGGCCACCACCGGAAGCACCACCAGTAACACGGTTGCTGCAGTAGCAATGCAACTTCATCGATGCCAAAGTTAAGAGGTTTTGAGTTTACTGCGGACATCAATTGCACTAGCAATTAGTGTGAAGTCTACACGTGAAGCATGGTTAAAATTGAAGAACACTTATGCTTGTGGCTCAAGGGCACAAGTTTGTAAATTGAAACAATAATTGCACTCCTAAACAAAGAGTACAACATGGGGAATTTTAGAATATTTGTAGCAAGCAAAGTTAATTTCAGATAGGTTGGTTTCCTTACAATACCCTCTTCTTCAAAATGATTAATGGATGTGATTTTGAATGGGTTAGATGAACCCAACCAATTTTTCCAGCGCTTGTTGGAAGCTCGAATCAGTGCAATTTCATTTGATGAGTTGTAAGCGCTGGATTTTTCCATAAAAAAAGACTTGATCCACACGACTGTAATTATAGTCGTGCGACTGTATTTACAGTCTTACGACTGTAGGATCGCAGCAGGTGCAGCAACCCATACCGCGAAAGAAAAAAAAAAGAAACGTGATTTGAGGGGCTTTTAATGCCTCCTGCAGCAAGAAAACAAAGAAGGGTGAGAAAAGAAAAAGGGAAGCAAAAAGACAAAGGAGAGGATAGAAATTTGGAAAAAAGGAGCTCTTGAGATTGAGAGAAAAGGGAGAAAAAAGAAACCCAAAAACTCATCTTCTTCTACTATTCTTTCTTCAATTCTGGTGTTGTAAAGTTTAAAACCAGTTAGAAATCATAAGATTGGACTTGACAAACACACATAAACCCCTAAACACAATTCAATTCGTAACTCTTTGGAGATTTTTGGACTTATTCTGGAACCTTGACATATAAAGGAGGAGAAGCAATTTGAAGCCAATCCAAAGCGTTTTCCAAGCCAAATTGACGGCGGATCAGTAATACAAGGGTAACTACACTTAAAACTTGTGCTTTGCTTCATCTTCTGTGTGTTTTGGTTTGTTTTTGTGCATAAAATTTGAAAATGTAAACTTGCTGTTTCTGGCTAGGATGAACAGCCGTACGGCCATAATTACAGTCGTGCGACTGTAAATACGGTCGTACAACTGTAGATGGTTCCCACGGCTGTAAATCTTCTCATCTTGCGTCACCTCAGCATAAAATCCAAAAATAAAAGTATTCTGGTTCTGGACATGATGAATAGCTGTACGATTATAGTTATGGTCGCACGACTATAATTATAGTCGCACTACTGTTCTTGCTCCTTGGCTTTGAATCCTATCCATTTAAGTGCTTTTTCTCTTTTTTTTTATCAGAAATGCATTACAGTCGCACGACTGTAATTACAACCGCAAGTCTGTAGTTTCTTGTCAGCAGCAGAAAATCATAAAAATTTATAAAAATCAGAAAATCATCAAAAATAAATTTATCTCATGCATCCATGACCTTAGATTTAATTTTTGAAGTTATCGCATTTAGAATAGAACATCGACGGAGATTCAAATCTCTCAAAAACCGTCCCACCTTTGCATGCTAAGTGGAAGTAAACTGGAAAAAGGAAATGTTTCCAAAATGAATTTTCTCATGAAACAAAACACAGGGACGTTCAAAACTGTTTAGCAGGTCTGGTCGGGCTGACTAGCCGAGTTTACCTGACTACCCCCCTAAATGCATGTCCCAAATCTCTAATTTCCCCGTTCTGTCTATTTGAGTTCAATTCGTTGTGTCTATTTGTGCTAATCTTTGTTTTATAAGGTTTGGTTTTATTTATTTTTATTTATTTATTTTAATTTCAATCTATTAGATATTCATGTAAAATAGGTAATTGTACCCCAATCCCCAAACTATACAAATGTATCCCCTATGATAGTTTATTTGTGATTCGATTAGGTTGTAATAATTTATTTATTTACTGCTTTATTCTTATTTGTGTGTACGATGCATGATTCAATCAATAAAAATCCATCTAGAAATATAAAATGCTATCAATGAACATTGGCCAAATTTATTTTGATTAGACATGAAATAAGGGACTTGTCCGGACCTAGATCTCTGGAAAGTGTAGCGGCCCTCGTCCGGTTCAGCTACGTTGTAATTTCCTAGTTGAGCTGAGCCGGGTGGCGACTCTTACACCTTCTATCGAGACTTAGGTCTCGATTCTTTTATGAAATAATTTAATCTTCCAAAACTGAATTTTCATTGCAAAAACCCCCGTAAAGGAGGGTTGCCCGATATCGAGGCTCCCTTCTAAGAGGAAAAAATGTCATCCGCTCACATGAGTTACATGGTCTTTTATTGATGGAGAAACATCAACTGAAGTGGACTAAGAGTCTGGCAACAGACCTAAATGCATCGGCAGTGTATTTGACTATAAAACAATCCAGCGATAGGGGTACAGGTCGTGGACAGTAATAGAGTTATCAACAATGAAACCAATTTCATTAGTTTCCATTGTAGTTTTCATTGCAATCTCTACAGTGACAGTCTGGTATGTCATACTTTCTGCTATAGAATTATAGACAACAACATAAACCTACTAAATCCGTCTCCTTGGATGGCATAACAGTGACATGTCACAATTGTCGTGGGCTGAGACAATATGCAAGGCTATGTCCTTCACCAAAATTCAATCATAGAGCCCTTAATCCACTCGTATCCAACTATACCGCCCTTAACCTTACTAATCAACCATGGATTATTGACAATGGAGCAATGCACCATCTCACTTCAGATCTTGGAAACCTCAAACTTGCACTCAGAATACAATGGACCCTAAGAGGTGCACTTAGGTAATGGTTAAAACCTTTCTATTCAAAATGTTGGTCATTTGTCAATTACAATTAAAAATTCATCACTCAAACTCTCTCAAATTTTACATGTATCTCAATCAAACTCCAATCTTATGTCTATTAGTACGTTGACTAATATTAATGATGTTTCTGCTGAGTTTGTTGAAAACTTTTTTATTGTGAAGGACCTGAATTCCAAGCAAGTGATTCTTTGAGGCTAGAACAAAAATGAACTTTATGCACTTCAACTTCCACAAGCTCCCATTTGGTCACATCACACATCCTTGTCCATATGGTATGAGAGGCTTGGTTATCCTGCTTTTCCTATAGTTAGTCATGTTTTGAAGAATAATAATATTCAATCTTTCAAGAATGTTGACCCTCATGTTTCTTCTAGTTGTGTGATCAGCATGAGTCATCGTTTTCCATTTTTAGTTTCTGAGTTTATTGTTTTTGGACCTTTGGGTTTAATTTGTTATGATCTATGGGGATCTATTCCCGTTGAATCTCATGATAAATTCTCCTACTATTTGTTATTTTGTGATCATTATCAAAAATACTATTGGATATATTTCTTGTAATATAAATCTAAGGTGCTCAGTACTTTGTCAAATTTCATTCTATTGTTGTCTGTTGAGGGGTGGGCAATTTCTTGTTAAGAAATCATACTTAACTTTACATGGTATTCAACATAGAATGTTGTGTCCTTATACTTTAGAATAAAATGGAGCAGCTGAGCAAAAACATTGCCATGTAGTTGAAAGTGTATTATCTTTGTTGCATCATGCTAAATTACCTATGGCATATTGGTCAAATTATTTTGAGACTGTTTGTATCTAGTTAATCGTATGCCCCCTGCTATTCTACACTTTGCTTCTCCTTATTTTAAATTATTTAATGTCAGCCTGATTATTTAACCTTATGTATCTTTGGTTGTTTGTTCTACCCTTGGTTGTATCCTTATACCTATCATAAGTCACATTTTCATTCTTGCAAGTGTATTTTTCTTGGGTATAGTCGAATTCATAAAGGGTACCGTCGTTTTGATCCTCTTTCTAACAAGATGTTTGTCTCACGTCATGTTGTTTTTTATGAGTAGGTGTTTCCTTAGTCAGAGTTGTGGAACTCTACTATTCATGCTTCCTCTATCGAAAATAGCCCTAGCCCTATGATTACCATTCCCCTCCAGCAAACCACCTCCCCTCCATACACTACAATTGTTCCTCCTCCTGTCTTGATAGAACAGACTAGTCCTCCTCCTTACCCGTCCTCTTCCACTCCTACCACCATATAGCTTCAAACCCCTCCTAATACAACCAACCCTATTCAAAACCCATCACTCGGGCTCTCTTTAGTTGTTGACTTGAATAAGTATGTGACTACTCATACACCACCGCCTGCTCCTATAGTATCCAAAACTCACCGTATGATTACTAAAGCACAAGCTTAGAAACTCCAGTCTCATGCCTTTAATGTGTCCTTTGTTGCTCTAGATCTGACATGTTACTCTAAAGCGACGAAGAGTGCTCACTAGCGTCAGGCCATGGCTGATGAGTATAATGCATTGATTACTAATTGAACTTAGGAATTAGTTCCTACTACTTATGCACAAAATGTAATTGGCTGCAAATGGGTGTTTAAGACCAAGTTAAAGGTGGATGGTTCCATTAAGCATTATAAAGTGTGTTTAGTTGCTAAGGCCTTCCATTAGAGGCCTGGGATGGACTTTCTTAATACTTTCAGCCCAATGGTGAAACCCACAACCATTCAGTTGCTTCTGTCCTTAGCAGTATCTTTTTCTTGGTTTCTTACACAGTTGGATGTATCCAATGCTTTTGTTCATGGTGATTTCAATGAACTAGTCTTTATGATTCAGCCTCTTGGTTTTATTAATCACTCTTTTCTACATCATGTTTGTCGTCTTCGAAAATCACTTTATGGCCTAAAATAGTCTCCAAGGATGTGGCATAGATTGTTGGGATTTTTCACCAGAAATCACCCGATAAAAGCGGAAGAACGCGGTGATTTCCTCAAATCCAGTCCCAGGAGCAATTGAGATGGAAATTGAAAAACTTAAAATTAAATAGAAAGGGATTAATTTTCTTACCAGAAAATCTCTTTCTAGAGATGGATGAAGACTGCAGAAACCAAAGCAGATTTCCTCCTCGATTTCGTACACGAACGCCTACGAATGCAACCCGTGCTAGCGTTGGAAAAACGAAACAATGGAAGAGAGGAGAGGGGAAGATTTCGGCCAATAGTGTGCTTAGGGTTAGTTGGCCGAAATTTCACCTTAGGTTTTATACCTAGGGTGGCCGAATTCCCCTAGGGGAATTCAGGCCCAAGCTGGCTCCATTCCATTCTGTACGGGCTTCCATGTTTTAATTTAGGCCCAGTCTAATTTTAATTATTCTGGTTTAAATTAATTTCAAGCCCAATTTCAATATACCCATGTATTTAATATATTACTCCAAGTAATATATTATTTACATCTAAATTAAAATTAGTTTGACAATTAATTTAATCCATCAAATTAAAATTAAACCTACACAAAATAAAATCATATGTAAACCTATACATATGAATATTTCCACCTAGGAAATAATCTCATAATTAATCTAATTAATTATGAAGAGCCAATTGAATATATTAATTTTATTATTATGACCAATCCAATTGATCTTTATAATATAATTAATATATACACACTTCTCCCTCCATTGCGTATACTCCAAGTATACATGTGATTCCTTAAGTCTGCATTCAGTCGTTCTATGTGTACGATCCCGTGGGCCCATCTTTATGTTGGCAGTGGGCCTATGGCCCACAGACTGCAGTTGGGCTCTAGCAAGCCACTGCAGCCCCCAATTAAGATGGAGATGGCAGTCTAACTGATATCATAACCCTGTAGTTTAAACTTGTACATCCCATGTAATTGATATCGGTGTCCAACACAGAGGCATGGATTGATCACCCTCTTTTGTGTCCGGACATTAACTTGATCCCGAATGTACTGACGCTCACAAACAAGTTCCAACTTGTTTGGGTGTGGCCACACTCTTATCAGTCACATTCATGAAGAGGCCAGTGATATCTTCTCAGTGGGTTGCTGAGTGACAAATCCCATCTGCATATCCATAGCATTGCCATGCTCAGTGACATACCCGAAAGTACCCATACTTGGCACCCTATTACAGGCCCTTTAGGCGTACCCCTAAGTATGTGACTTCACATGTAACACCATTATATGGTCAGGTCAAAGGATCCATACAAGTACTACACGAGAATCCATTGTGATACTATACCATATGGATTACTCGTTAATTGGATCTATCCAGCACCATGCTCCCAGGCATGTACCCATTAACTTGGTTGACATTCCATGTCCAATGACCGGTAAGACACCGCCATACAACCATGTTAATGATAGTCTATTGTTCCATTCATTCCCATGACTGGAACAGACTACGGATCTATTTATGGTCATATCATTTACCCTATCCATGGTCTTACTGCCAAGTGCATGACACTTGTCATCATGAATATAGACATGTCCATTGGATACTTCATTTAATATATTGCACAAGATAGATATAATAAATGAATTGATGCCTTTATTAATAACACAAATGAGTACAACACATAAATCTAATAAATGTATAGTACAAATACAAGGACCAATGCCTCGGGACTAGGGCATTTCCAACATAGATGACTTACCCAAGCACTTATTACATATGGTTTTTAGTGTTCTTGGGCAGATGTATCTGTTTACTTTCTTGAGTAAGGCCACATACTCTTGTTTTGTCTTATTTATGTGGATGACCTATTGGTCTTGGGCAATGACTAGGCCAAGCTAGTAAACTTGTTCAATTTCTTTAGTCCCAGTTTGTTATTAAATACCTTGGCCTAATTCAATACTTCCTTACGTTGAAGTTGTGAGGCACGCCAATTCTCTGTGGTTATCCTAGAGAAAATACATTTTAGACTTTTTCGTTCTAAACTGCTTGAGTTTAAGCTTGTGTCTACTCCTGCTATCATGACTGATAAACTTTCCATCTCTAGAGGTTCTCCGCTTGACAATGCTTCTCATTATCGGAGTTTGGTTGGAAGGTTACAATATTATAAGCACTGGGTTTTCCTTACCTCGATCATGATATTCCTTATGAGAGTCAATTCAAGAAGCAAGGATTCAAACTTAAACGAACATGAAACTTGAAATCGAGAAGAATATGAAGAATAAGGGTTAAAAATGAGACAAGAACCACATGACTATTGGAAGATCCATATGACTATTGAATAGATAGCTGCACGTGTGAGCAGACGACCCTTTAGAGCAGAACAAGGCAAAGCGAACTGGGGAAAAAGAAGAACTTGGTTTGTTGTGATGTTTTGTGTTTGAAAATGGGTTTCTATCTTGCTTAGGAAAACCATTGATTTGTTTGGAAATCCTTTTGTGGAAAACCTTTTCTTTAAATGTGAGTTTTTGGAAAACTAGTTTTTCATTTTTAGAAAATCCCATTTTATTATCTTAAAGACCTTGAAACCTAAATTTCAAGATCAGTGACAGAGTCGCCACCTGAATCATCTCATCCTGGAAATTCCGGTATAGCTCCCTACCGAGCATAGACTGCCGTACCTAATCTAGAGATTTAGGGTTCAGGCAACTTACCTATTCAACCTCAAGCTTGCTTGTATTTATATGTTTATAGTACCATATTATATACACTTTTATTCTCTACCTAGTTTTATCTTTTATTGTTAGCGCATGCTCATTTAGATGACAGAAATAAATGGTATAAAATTAAAGTACAGAAAAGTAAAACCATGCATCCAAACCAAAAAAAAAAGAGATAGAGGCCACTTATTACAACCCAAAAAGATAAAAAAAACTCTAATCCTCACCAATACAATCGTCTAGATACAGGAATATCTAAAAAAAGTACAATCGCTTAGGATATACTAGATGATCTATTAAATACATCCAAAATGATAAAAAGAAAAATAAAAGCTGTAAAACAAATGGTTAGCATATTTATATCACAAACACACATAGAACTCACACAGGACAGAATAGGGAATCTCAGGAAACGGGGACATGTATTTAGGGGGTAACTGAGAAGTCCGGGCGACTTACTCTATTAGACCTATAAAATAGTTTTAGATACGCCCTATAGGTTTTTATGCTTGAAAATAGTTTGGCTCGATTGCATGCAAATTACTTCATTTTAGTGACTCAGATATCCCGGAACTCGGGATCCCATTTGTGGGGGTTCCTAATTCCAAACATCCATCTAAGGTCCAAAGCAGTAAACACATCGAAAATAGTTTTGATTAGGAAGATAGCATCACACGATGACGTCCGTGGGAGTCATCCTGAGATTCTGCCTCTATCTGGGAACTATAGCCGTGCGGTTCTGGTTAGAGCCGTGCGATTGTAGTATCCAGAACCCAAAATTAGTTTTCTTCATTTTGAAAATCACTGTTTTAATCATTTTCAATGATTTCTAAGGACTTTGAGGAACCTGGGGGTCCACTACAACTGGACAGTGGATCCGATTTGGATTGAACAACCCCAGATTTCAAAAATCAAAATCAAAGAAATTGAAAATCTCACATCAACGTGATAGGAAAACCAAAAACCATAATTCTGAGCATAACAGATGTGATTGGACCAAAATAGCTCATAACAGAACGATCAAAATAGGAAAACTAAATGCTTTCGGTCGATTTAGGGCTTTTCAGGTTTCTGCCCTAAAGAACGCAACCGTGCGACTATAGTATTACAACCGCTCGATCTGTTCTAAGGGATTACAACCGCTCAGCTTTAGTTAGAGCGGAACGACTGTAATCAAATAGATAGTTTCTGAAAATTTTACAGAATACAGAAAAAAACACAGCATAAATCAAACAAGTGCGAGTTTAAGGCCTCTCAGAGTTTACCTTTTTGATGTACCAGTGTGTTTGACGATCGAAATTAGATTTGGAAGCTAGAATTCACTGAGAACCTCACGAACATCCCGAAATCCTCAAACATGAGCCTCTAATCAATTCGAATAAAACCCAAGAACAGCTCGAACGAGTGATGAAACAACCAGAAACCTACACTCAATGTGTTTCTAGTCTGTTTCTCTCTATTGTTCTTTGGTTTTCCCTAGTTTTTTCTCTCTTTTCTCTCCCTTCCTCAATGATTTTTTCTCTGTTGTTATGTCTGTTTTTCTGCTGGAAGTCTCTCCCATGTTCTCTCTATCTTTTTAGTCTTAAAACCTCGAAAATCTCGGTCGAATGCCTTAATTAAGGAATCATAAACATAGTTAAAGACTAATGCTGGTCATTTAGGAAGTAATCTAGCCGCCTGCCAGAGCCGCATGGCTGTAAGGTTACAACCATGTGACTTTAAAATTACAGCCGCACGGCTGTAGTTATGAAACTATGGCCATACGCCTCTAATCAGAGCCATGATGGATTCTCCTAAATCCCACACTCACCTTTAAGCCCTCTAATCACTTGAAGGACCTTTCTTCGGGGTTTCGGATTGAGGACTATTTGGTTTTCGGAGCGTTTGAGACATTCTAGGCAACATCCCGCTCATTCTCAAGTCCGACTCATTTTCATCTGTCTTAATAGGTAATATAGGATTTTCATCACAGAGGTTGGGAAAAACCCATGCTCACAGCATGGCTTTCATGAATGGCAGTGTCTTTGCACAGAGAAGACAGATGTTTGGATTTGAGGGAGACACCTAATTTGCCACTAATCTTTGGGGATTATGGTTTTGTTTTGGATTGAAGGGATTTTTAATAAGCTAAGGAGGAATTAACAAAGAAATAAGAGAATTAGGCATAAAAATGAAAGGCAAGAAAAAAATTCTTAAAATTTTATAAACTCAAAATCAGGTAATTAAATCATAAAATTTATCAAATTTAGCCACACAATCATCATCGAAACTGAACCTAAGCCTTCAGTGACTTATATGGTTGCTGGAATCATGAAATCTGGAGCTTAATTTGGGAGATTTCAAGGCGTAGTTCAAAGTTTCATAACGTTTCAAAACGTTTTCCAGGTCAAATCGGGTAAATTTGTTAAATTTTCCATTTTCCCCATTTCAAACCTCAAGCTATTTAAATCCCCTATTCTGAGTCTGTTTGAGTCCTATGTGTATATTTATTTCTGTAGTACTTCTGTTTTGTAGGTAGATGTATCTTAGGATAGATGTATGCACAGTTTTTTTTTAGATATTTTGTATATAGACAGATTTGTACCCCTGAATCCCATCTTATTGAATGTATCCCCTAGGTTAGTCATTTGATCGGTTTGTATATTTTTTAAATTTCTTGAATTTATTTACTGTTTTCTGAATTTATTTATTGTTTTTAACATTTATTATTCCTCGTGTATGAGCATTAACTAAATAAATCAAGATAAAATCAACCGTAGAAATATAAAAGGCAATGATATAAAGTATTAAACACATTTTGAATCAAGAAGAAATAGGTGAGTTGTCTGAACCTGATCTTTGATTAAAAGGTATAATGATTCGTAGCTCATCTTAGTTGTATCGCAATTTCCTAGTTAAGCTTAGTGGAGACTCCTGTCACTTTTAATGAGAACGTTCGAGTTTGTTCGTTTTCTCGCTATAAAACCTGTTTTCATAAAACCCTTGTTTAAAATCTTCCCGTCCTGATCGTGAGCCCTGTGCTCTTTAGGATCATCCACTCATAAGTATCTTACCATTACAAGACCTACCATTGCTTTTGCAGTGCATAAAGTGGCTCATTTTATGCATGCTCCTTCCACTATTCACTGACAGGCTTTTAAACGCATCTGTCGATACTTGAGAGTTACGGATTCTTATGGTTTACTATTTCAACCATAACAGTCCCTTCAGTTGCATGGTTTCTCTGACTCTGTTTAGGGTGGTGATGTTGATGATTGTCGTTCTACATCTGGGTTCAGTATCTATCATCGTACCAATTTGATTTCTTGGGCATCTCGTAAATAGCTTACTGTTTCTCGCTCATCCACTAAGGCAGAGTATTGCGCCTTTGCCACCACTACTTCTGAACTTGCCTGGCTTTGTATGCTCCTCACTAAGATTGGTTTTCCTTTATCTTGGGCTCCTACCATGTGGTGTGATAATTTGAGTGCCACCTATCTTACCGTCAATCCTATTTTTCACACTCGAGCGAAAGCATCTTAAGCTTGACTTCCACTTTGTTCGTGAAAGATTGCTTCCAAACAACTGGTTGTCCGTTACTTTACATGTATTCAAATTAATCAGGAAAAATTAATGAATATAATTCATGTATATACCTTTACTTGAATTTAGAAATAATTACAGAAATAAATTTTGTGGTTACAAATATTTGCTAATTGATACTTATGGTTTAAAACTTTACAGACTAGAATATGTGGTTTTTGTTATTTCATAATTACTTTGTATTTTTGTTTCTTTTTTTTTTTTTTTTGTGAGAAACTTGTATATAAAATTAAGCTAGGTAAATATATAATAAGCGTACTTTAATGAATTTTATAATTGGTCCCCTGACCAATTTTTTCAACACATTGAGTATATGATCTTTCTGTTTTGATAGTATTAGCCCTCAACTTGAAATTTTTGTCTTGTATAGGCTAGAATATTTATTAACTGACACGTGAAGTAATTTAAAAAAAAAAAAATAAAGGACTCTAGAGTTCACTGGAGGGATTCGAATCGTACTTTCTATGTAGTCGTACGATAGCTAGGAATATGAACTATACTTTCGATTCAGTCTAACATGTCGACAAAAATTGTATCACATACCAGTTAACGAATACTAAAACCCACAAAAGAAAAAAGTGTCAAATTTGGGGGTATTACTATCAAAGCAGAAAGATCTTGTATCCAATGTTTAATAAAATTGAAAAGGAAGCCAATTGCAAGATCCAAAAAAGTTATGGTGGTTTAGGATGGGTTTTGCTATTAAACTATTCTTCAAACTTACCTATTAATTTAAGTTTCTAGGTTGAATGGTCTCATTAATAAAGGTATCAAAATCTCTTAAATCAAGTGGTTAGTTTATTCACAAACATTACCTATCAACTTAATCTTTTTGTATTAAATATAGATTTTTGGCATAGTATTACAATCTTTTAAACCAAAGATGTCAAGGGTTCAAATTAATGACAATTTTTTTACTTTTTAAGTTTAGGGATGGGAAAGGTATGTCCAGCTCAAAGCCAATAAAAACTTCAAACTCACAAAGGGACTTAAATATTGCTTCACCAACGAGGGATTCCAATAGCAGAAATAAGATTTAAACCTTAAATGGGGTGCCACAAAAGAGTCGCTACCGCTGTATTTATGAAGAGAATTTGTTATACATGATAAATGAGTATGTTATATAAACTTCAAACTTAATTCAGATATACTTACGTGCAGAAATACGTTAAAATAATTTATAACGAGTTAACCAAAACTTTCAACTTACGATTTTAATTTAAAGGATCGATTACTTTAACGTGTGGATCCAACATGATTCATTTGGTTGCCCTCTACCGTATACATGGAGTGAGAGTCGTTTGCTCTGAATTTTCTCCTGGCATATGGAGTGTTACAGGGTTGTATATCTATACCTCATGTAGAAATCTTTCACTAAACACTTTTTGCACCAAATTATTTATTCATGGTTCCAGTAATATTTTCTGCATAAATAATTATTTGAAACTATCAATACATTATTTTAGACAACAAATAAAAAAAATTCAAATAAATTAAGAATTCATATATTGAGGAGTTGTCGTATGCATTTAGAATATTAATTTTTACGAGTTGAGCAACAATTTACAAACATGCATAAAGGTCAAGGTGATGAAGCCTACTGTTGGTGATAGCGATAATACAAATTTAAAAAGAATAATAAAAAAATGCATAAAAATTAACTTATAATATTCGTAAATTTAAATTGATTACACACTTACAGTAGCAGACGAGGAAGATAATTTGTTCTATGTTACTTGACAAGTATTTACTAGAATGTAAGGTCCACATTTAGTTTTTATCATTATTTTTTTGATCCTTTTCATGGTAAATGTTTTTTAGGCTTGAAATGTTTACAGTCTATTCCACTATGTGTTGAAATACAATAACAAATGGTGTAGTTGTGTTTTGAATCTGTGACCTCTATGTTTAAGATACTTTGATACCATATCAAAGAATTAGTTGACTTAAAGTTTAAGCTAATAAGTAAGGTCTATCATTACTGAAGAGGCTCTGTGGGTCATTAGCGTGTTAGGCTTGATCGAATAAATGAGCATGTTAGTGGGGTTGAGTCCATGTAATACCAAACCAGTTAGTTTTTGTTAAGGCCCAATCTGTATCACCTAATACTACTCTTTGATATCATTATTTCCGAAGTAGAATTCATTCTCCAATATTTCTAACACTCTTCGTAAAGTGCAACTGGGCCAAAAACAACAGGATGACATATTAATTAGATTTTATGTTTATTTAACAATCAAGAAAAATATCAAAGGGGTGAGTATATGATTTAAATACTTCAATTATAAATTTAGACAAAGTTTTTAGTAGTCTTAATTTTCTTGTCATTCTTAAATATTCGTTTTCATTAAAATTTTTATTTCTTATTTTTAATTTAGTTTCATAAAATTGAATTAACAAAACTAATTTTCCTAGTAATAAACTTAATTCTTACATATTATTTAGATCTAATTGATTAATTGAATTGATAAAGTTATCTAATACTTGATTATTTTGAAGTTCTATAGGAAACATATTTAATTTAGATAATTATTAATAAATTCAAGTAAAACCATAATAAAATGATTCTTTCTCTGAAAATCTAAACAATTACAAAATCCTTCAACATGAAAATCATTATATTCTTTAAATATTTTTTTTACTAATTCCAACAATTCATTTTTGAAAAATATTAATTCTAGACTATGAGAAAAATCCATAAGTTCAATATTAAAAATAATTTTTTCTAAATGACGAGGCATAGTTGATTAAATATTTGTTTGATTAGTCACCAAATTCTTACAAAGAGTTGATTCTGGAATACAATGGGGAGATGTTTGAATAACAGACTCTTGAATAGAAGACTTTTGAATAAAAGACTCTTGAATAGAAGACTCTGACTCTTTTTGAATACATGCACAAAGATTAAAAACTAGTTGGAGATCTAAGGTTTTTTTAACAAAATGAGGTTGAAATAATCAATGATTTTTTCTTCTCTCTAATGGTTCTTGACTCTGGGAATTAGCGCACCTGTGATTTTTCTGCAATCTGAATAAATAGCCAATGAGATTTTAGAAGATAAGCTCTGACTTGCTACGTGTGAGGTCTCAAATAAAGAAGGAGATATTTGATTACAGTTGTTGTTTCTTCATGATGAATTCTGCAGTAATGGAATTTGAATAAGTCTCTGTCAAAATAATTGCTTGCTAATTGTCCACCATAATTTGATTAAATCTGCCCAATAAGGAATCTGTGTGTTTCTGTCCCAAAGAAGTTGTCGGTTGAAGATGTCAAATGTTGGAAAATATCTGTAATATGTCGGCATACGTATATTTTTTTGAATACTGAAAACTACTCTCTTTTTTTTTTTTGCCTTTATTTTTGCTTGGACCTTTGGCTCAACAAGCTTTTGTTTTACATTATTTTTTGGCCCTGAATTTTGCCTAAGCTACTCTAATGGGTTTTCAACTCAATGGGCTAAAATTTAGATTTATTTTTACATAAAATTTATATATTATAATCTTACATTTTTTACAAGTCTATGTTACCAAAGGGATCCTGACTATCTTGAAATAACCTGGAATTAGTTTTTTTCTTTGAAATAGTAAGACTTGAATTAGATACTTCTTCAAACCCAATTGAAGTGGAATAAGCCTTTTCAAGAATTGATGCAATTTCTGATTCTGACTTGGCTTTTGAAATTAATTTGATTAATTGTTCTTTATCCTTCTGTAGCTTGTTGTCTTTAATAGGCTATGTCTTAGTAGAAGTATTCTTTAGACAAAACTGTTCCACCATATCTGGAGTGACTTTACTTCCATCAAAATTATCCCAAAATTTTACTCTGAATTCTTTATATAAAAAAGGAAGAGGGGTCCCTTTTTTATAATAATAAGTCCATGATAATATCCAAGGTACAGAGAAAATACTAGAGAATCTTATTATTTTATCTGATTCAGAATTATTGTAATATTCTAAAAACTTATTGTAGCTCTTAAGAACTTGAGTAGGAAAAACCTCAGGAATAGGTCCATAGAATTTTGCCCATCTGACGAACCAATTGGGAAAAACTCCATTAAAGTCTCAAGTGAAATAAAAGAACCAAGAATGATTAAAAAATCTTAATAAAAAAGCTTTGAACCAAGCTTCTTGATAATCATAATAATTATAATTTCTATAGGGAGTAGTTGTCAAAAATTTTGAGGTGAATGCGCTTTGTCTGCAATCTTCAAAAGAGAGAACTTTGAGAATTTTTACTTTACTGTAATTAATCTTAGTATTATCTTTAATATGCTCAATTTCTACAGACCCTGTTAGAACAAGAATAGACTCATAATATTTCCTATTTCTACTTATATCTGACTCAACATATTAGAAATCTAGTGGGAAAATCTCAGTAACAAGTCTGGAAAAATTAAAATTTTCGACCATAAAAATTTCTTCTGGTTCTAAAACCTTAATAAATTGTCTGATTGGATTTGGAATATATTGACTAATATTTTTCTTAGTTTGGATATTTGAAGGAAAGGAAGTAGAAGGAGACTATGTTAAAATGGTTGAATATGAGGATTGATTTGGAATAAAAGGACTCTGAGGACGAAAATTTGAATAAAGAACACGAGGACGAGTTGGAGTAACGGGTGCAAAACGATTTGGAGTAAAAATTG
Organism: Euphorbia tirucalli; assembly: GCA_039660915.1. Lineage (NCBI taxonomy): Eukaryota > Viridiplantae > Streptophyta > Magnoliopsida > Malpighiales > Euphorbiaceae > Euphorbia > Euphorbia tirucalli. The sequence goes on from CM077633.1 coordinate 46,542,799, forward strand.
GATATTGATTATTTTGACTACTTTGACCTTTCTCAAAGGAGGTTTTTGTCAAAACCTTTTTCATGTTCCCTACATGAATTCACGAGATAAAAAATCAGGTAAACAATTTTGATCTCCTTTGATGTATTCAATATCAAAATCAAAATTACTGAGTAAAGCTTGCCATCTAGCAAATATTTGTTTAGAAATCAAATTTTTAACATCTTTTTCTAAAACAAACTTAGGGATAAACAATCAATTCTTAAACTTTTTAATATATAGATCATCTTCAAATTTTAAAATACATAAAACTATACTGAAAACTTCCTTTTTAATAGTTGAATAGTTTTTTTGAGCCGGATTCCAATTTCCAAAATAAAATCTAACCAAATCTTCTTTATTTTTTATTAGGTTCTCTTTGCTTTAAAATTGCTCCAAACCCAATATCACTTGCATCTGTTTCTACAATTAAAAATGCATTAGGATGTGGAATATTTAAACAATGTAAACTCTTAATTTTCTCTTTGATTAATTTTACTATTTTAGTATGCTCATTTGTCCAAGGTTTAGGATTCTTTTTTAGTCTATCATATAATGGTATACAAATTTTTCCTATATCTTTGAAAGAATCATGTACATAATTTAAACATCCTAAAAATCTCTGTAATTGTTTATTGTCTTTAATTTCGTCTGGAAATTATGAAGTAAATTCTAGGCTTCTATTAATTGCCTTAATTGTACCCTTATCCATGTTGTAACCTAAAAATCTAACTTTATTATGAATAACATTATAAAATTTCTTAAAATGACTAATATGCTGATCAATTGATTTTGAATATATTAATACGTTATCTATGTAGACTATTGAATAATTACTTATTGGTTTAAGTATATCATTCATTATATTCTAAAATTTAGAAGGCGCATTTTTTAAACCAAATGGCATGACATTCCATTCATAATGACCAAAATGTACAGTAAAACCTGTTTTATATCTATCTTCCTCACTAATGCCTATTTGTCAAAAACCAGATTTTATATCAAATTTTGAATAGATTTTTGCAATATACTTTTTTTTTTAATAAATCTCTTTTATTAGGTATTGGATACCTAATCCATTGTAATACTTTATTTAAGGGTTTGTAATTAATTACCAACCTAGGAGTTCCTCTTTTTATTTTTGCAACATTCATAACATAACAAGCAGACATGACCAAGGTGATTTAGAATCTCTAATTAATCCTACATCTTTTAAATCTTGGATTTCTTTTCTACAAGTTTTTTCTAATTCTTCAGGCATATGAATAGATTTTGACTTAGTTGGAATATCTTTTTCATTAAAATCTTTAATGCAAGGTAAATTAACTATATGCTGTTTCCTATTCCAAAAAGCATTAGAGATGGTAGCATAAACATTTTTAAAAAACATTTGTTCTATCTCTTTTATTTTTGATTTAATATTTTCATCATCTAGTTGTTCTTCAATTTGTTTATCTGTAATTTCTTGTATCAAGAACTCTATATGTTTATTTTATTTTGAATTAAATTTATTTTTCCCTCTATTTGACTAATTCCCTTAGTAACTATTGGAAAAGCAAATTCAAATAAAATATCTTTTCCTAAAATCTGAGTTTTAACACCGTTATCACATACTGAAAAAGGATATAACACTGTAATAAAAGTTGTTCCTAGAATGACTCATGAATTTAAATTTCTTACTAATATTAAATGAGTTTTAAAACAATATCCTTTATTACAAATTTTTACTTTGGGTAATTTATAATGTATTACAAGTTTAGATCCGTTTGCACTACTTAATCTTTCTGAAGTTTTTTCATAGTATTTTTTTTGGTATTAAACCTTCTTTAATACAATTTTGATCTGCTCATGTATGATGCCAAAATTTGAAAATGAAACTCTTCTTGAATAACTATATCTAATTTTACTAACCACTTTTGATAATGTACTTTATTGATTATATTGACATATTCTTCTTTTTCTTCATTTGGATCATTAATTATTATTCCTTTACCATTGTTACTAGTAGATACATTATCAGAAGTACTTTTTACCAAATTTGTTAATCATGTCTTAAAACTTTCTTCTTCTAAAACTCTAATTCTGGTTTCTAAATCTTTTAATTGATTAATTTCTCTACTTAAACTTCTAACTTCCTCTTGTAATTCTTTAATAGTTATTTCTTTAGACACATTAAACCTATTATAAATTTCTTTGAAATTATAGGGTTTGTAGTCTCTATTTTCTTTTATTCCTATTATATCTTTTAATTTTTGTAAATAGATTCTCTTTTCTTCAGGATTATCTATTTTTTCAATTAAATCTAGAAAAAATTCTTGATCATTTGTTAACATATTAATATTATTACAAGTACATTGTCCTATACATTCTTCACAACTTTCTGATTCTGTTTCACTATTACTTATTATATTTAAATTATTTTCTGAATAATCTGAAATTCTTAATTCTGAATATGATTCTGATGTATCATTTATCAAAATTTTCATAATTTTACTTTTTAGTTCTTCAGATATGTCTAAATTATTTATTTTACCTTTAACTTTACAATCTCTTGAATAATGATCTTGTCTACCGCATTTATAACAAATTACAATATCTTTATTATTTTTCCTATGATTTTTATTCTTTCTCCTAAATTTAGTTTTAATTGGTTTATGATTCTCTTATTAAATTTTTCTAAATTATTATATTTTTTTGTAATAATTTTTCTTATAACCATATTTTCTTTTCTTAGGTTTTAGTTTCCTTTTAGCAGAAGGGGCCTTAATTGTTTTTTATCCATACTGTTGACAAAATTATCATAATTCTTTTCTACCAACTAAATTATCTTTCTTTAATTTAGCTTTCAACTTTATTTCTAAACAAATTAGTAATCCTTCGTTATTAATATAATTAATTATTTATCAATAAGTTAAAGCTTGATAAGGTATATTATTATTAAATTCAGATTTTAACTTATTCCTTACACTTTCTACAAATAATTTAAGTAATCCTGCAATAAAACGTTCTTTCCAATATGCATTATTACAACTTTATCTAGTCATAACTTTAGTTAAAAATAAATCTTTATACAACTTAAAATCTTGTAAATTTGGACAAGTTAGATTTGTAATACTTCTGAGCTTCTATCATTATAGACTTTAGGATCTCCTATAAAACCTTGCATAATTGTAAATAATAATATTGGAATAATATCTTCTTCTTCTGTTTGTAACCTTTGATTATTTTCTTCCTTTATTCATATTTTCTTTGCATTTAAAATTTTATTCTTATCTTCTGGGGTTATGTAATAATTCTACCAACCTTTTAATTGTCCTGTAAAACCAGAAACTGGAGTTTGTAATAGTTATGTCTCATTATTATTTTTAATGCTATAAGAAGTAGCTACCATTGACATTTCTTGTAATAAATTAATTATTTGATATTCTGACAAACCATCTGTATTCCATTCACATAATGCTTGACCATCATATTTAGCTTGCACTACACTACTTCTTTCTTCATATTGAGTGTCAGGTGGAGTAGGCCTAGGATAATAATTCCTTGTTTTTGGAGTAGGTGTATAAGTATTGAATTTATTTTTTGAATTAATTGATCTTCCATTTGAGTAAACTGTCCTTCTAAATTATTTATGTCTTCAATATTAGTGTCAGATTCTTTATTTATTACCATAATTTGTTTATTTTTTCCTATATTTAGCTGAGCTAGCTTAGCTTCAATTCTTTCTAAAACAGAATCTTCTTTTTTTAACCTAGTTTTAATTCCTGTCTCAAATGGTTTCAATAAAGGTGTTTCATATTTAGTATTTGATGTAGAAGCTTGAGTAAATGAGGACTTGATTACTGGTGTTTGTACAACATATTCTACTCTATTTAATTGTTCAGACATAGTATATAATACTTGATTTGAATAATTATTTTGCAATATTACTTGTTGTATATCTTTAGAAGTATTATTCTCATTGGTTTCTATTTTCCTAAAAGGGGATCCAAATGATGTCTCATCATTATTTTTTATTATTATATTATCTAGTGGATGATGAATTGATATCACTGATTCATTATTTACGGTTTCCCAATGTTTAGCTATTTTAGTATTTACATTAATTTGCCCTTCAAATGGAAATTTTACATTATTTTGCCTACAGTAAAATTCAAACCATATAAACAAAGAAATATTCACTTCTAGTTCATTCATTTTATTATACCAAATAGTTCTAAACTCTTCCAATTGTGATTTTGAAAAATTATTAAAATACCACTCTCTTTTTTCTTTATTATAATCTGCTTTTAAATCTTTTCTTAAAAATTCTTTATCAATTTCAAATTTACTCTTATTTATTTAATTATTATTTAAGATTGAAAAAGTTTCCATTTGTGACCTAGGAGGACTCATAATACTTTCTTCTCTAACTTCTTCATATATAGGTCTTAGAATATTTTCACTTAAATCAATTCCTAACATATTATAATTCTGTTCTGAATTAGATCTTAATAATGTATTATTACTAGACGAAGGTCTATTATTCGAATAAATTGATGTTCTAGCAGGTTAATTTAAACTCAAAGTAAAATCTATTCTAACAGAGCCATCAATGTGTTCAATTATTCTAGATGTTTGATTATCTATTTCTAAAGGTTTAGGTTCACTAATTTCTTTTAAATCCTAAGTTTTGGATCTAGTAATTTCATTTGATTTTAATCTTTTAGGAATTTGAATATTAGAGTGTGCCTTATTAGCTTCAAATAATATTGTTTCATTTTTATTAAAAACTTGTTTTGATCTTGGATTAAGTGTTGTTGTTATCACTTTGTAATATATTCTATAAATTATAGCAAGAGATTTTACATTATCATTAAATTCTAAATTCTTAGTTTTAACAGTTAGAGTCAAAGTATCTATTATATTAGGGTTATATAAACTTATAGAAAATCCTGGATAACAAGTAAAATACACAAGACCATTTGCCAAATTAGTTTCAATCATAGTAAGTAATGAATTAGAAAAATTAACATGCTTAGCATCACGCAAACACATTAATACAAGTATATCCAATCCTAATCTAAACAAAGGTTTTATAGCAAATTGAACAAAACCAATATGCAAAAATTTATATTTTTTCATCCTATGTTCTTTAATAGCTTTTTCAAAGAATAGTTGAATATTTTCATGTTCTTGATTAATAGTAACAGTTTGTTTCGTAGTTTTAATAGAGTAATTAGTCATAAATTCAAAATTATCAGATTGAGTGAATTGTATTAATATTTTGTTTGGGTATAGTCCAATCAAATAAATCATTTTCTATTTAGCAATATTAATTTCTAATGTATTTATATCTAGATTATTGTCATGCTCATCAGCTGTTCTGCTACTAAAACCTAGTTCTCTATTAGAAAATATTCTTGTCAGTCTATTGATTTTGATTTCTATGCTATTAAGTTTAATCACAATAATCAATGATAAAATTTAGAACCTGTTAGCAGATCATGGGACCACTTACAACTCTCTTGGCTCCACAGCTGATCGACGCTAGGCCTTGCAGGACAGACCAACGTTTCAAAGCAAACAAGACTAATTTTCATAGCTAGATTTTTCTAACAAAAATTTTTTTTATAAGTAACGTGGGTTAAAGGAAGAAGGAGGCTAAACATCCCAACTAGTTTGGCACATTTAGGCCTACTTCTTCACAACAACCCGAAAAAATTCATTAAAGGACCTTGAGGGAAGGTCAAAAAATTACAAGAGCAATAGTTCAGGGTGAATGATTACATCCGAGGCAGAGAAATTAAGACATCTAGATTTAAGATTAACAAAACCCCAAGTGTGATAAATACATGTATAAAGCAAATCTCTGGAGTCATGGCAGTCATTAAAGATCGCCTGATTTCGCTTTTTCCAAATTTCCCAACAGATGTACATCCTGAGCGATTGACAAAATAACCTGTGGCGAGCATTCCTGAAACAACCTGACCATTGAAAGAAGAAATCCGTGGCAGTTCGAGGGATAGCAAAACTCAGCCCAATCTAATTTAACAAATTCGACCAAATTCTATAGTTGGGCAAACAATGAAGCAAAGCATGATCTTGCGTTTCGGCCTCCGAACAAAAAGGACATGAAGCATTCTCTATAGGAATAATATGGAAAGATTCAAGAGTAACCCAACAAGGAAGTCTACCATGAACCAGCAGCCACATAAAAAAATGAATTTTGGGTAGAGCTGGTGCACGGCGGAAAGCCAAAAAAGGAACAATAGCTGGCGTCTAAAACCTGGTTGCGTGTAGGTGTTGAAGGAAGGAGCTAGGCGTGAATGTTTGCTGACCGTTGGAAGCTAGAAGCCAGATAAAAAGGTCCTCGTCAGAGGATGTAATCAGTGGTAACCTTGAAATGAGTGACTGCAGCTACTGTTGTCCTGAAATACGCAGCCGACGCTTCCAAAAAGGGCGTCCTATGCTTGAAAAAATATGAGTATATGCCCAAGACATGGAGACATGTTTAGTAGTGGCCAAATCAAATAGAGTCGAGAAAGAATCCTTCAACGGAGTGGAATCCAGCCAGGGATCAAACCAAAAATTTATGCGCTCACCATTATGAAGGTTGAAGCGAACACCCATAAGAAAAGATGAATATATCAAATTATGCTTGACATAAGCAGCAAAAATTCCTTTCCATAAAGGGGAAGAAGATGCAACAATACACAAATTATTCCAATCATCCATACCTGTACATTGGACACAAAATCTATACCAAAGAGTGGAAGTATTCGAAAACCTGGCCTTCCACAACCACTTAAGGAGGAGGCTGGAATTTTTAAGATTTAAACGTTGAATATTCAGCCCGCCAAAACGGTGAGGGAGGCAGATTGTATCCCAACTAACCTTATTAAAACCTCTAGTATTCACGTCACCTTTCCAAAGGAAATTCCGCATGTAACTTTCTAATTTGTGATAAATTGCCTCTGGCATTTTGAAAAGAGACAAGAGATACATCAGAATGCTACTTAATACCGATTTTATCAGAGTGAGACACCCCATATAGGAAAGACATGAGCCTTTCCACATAGCTAGTTTTGATTCAAAACATGAAACCAAAGGCTCCCAGTCACGACATCTTAAAGTTTTGAAGGTTAATGGCACACCCAAATATTGAAAAGGGAGAGAAGATACTGAACACCCAAATTTATCTGCGCAATAAGCTATAAAATCCGCATTGACGCCTATGCCCACAAGCGAGCTTTCCTTAAATTGATTCGGAGACCTGAAATAGCCTCAAAGCACCAAAGAATGCGGATGAAAGTAGTGAGTTCTTCTTCAACAGTAGGAATAAAATAGATGGTGTCGTCCGCAAATTGGAGAATCGACGGAGGCTGAAAGTCGAAAGACCCAAAACTAGAGAGAATCCATGGCTTTCTCCACAAGTTGTGTGAGACCCTCCACCGCAAGGATAAAGAGAAAAGGGGAAAGGGGATCACCTTGCTTGACGCCCTTCCGAAGATAAACGGGCTTAATAGGGGATCCGTTCACCAAAATGGAAGTAGAAGAATCCAACCGACAACTAGACATCCAAGTATTCCATTTATCACAGAAACCCATCCTGACCGAAATCGCATGAAGGTACTCCCAAGAGGTACAATCAAAAGCCTTCTGAAAGTCCAATTTTAATACAAAGGTAGGACGCCTGCTGATTTTTAAAAAATGAGCAACCTCCGAAGCCAAAAAGGAGCAATCATGGATATTACGTCCCTTAACAAATGCAAACTGACAAGCTGAAATTAAGGAAGGCAAGACTACCTGAAGTTTCCGAGATACCAATTTGGAGATGATCTTATAAATACCATTGATAAGAGCAATCGACCGAAAATTACTCAGGGGGCATGAGCCTGCTACTTTCGGGATAAGAACAGTGAAAGACGTCTTCAAAGCAGGTGGAAGAAAGCCCGTTACATAGAATGAGTCTATAACTTTTAAAATCTCGCCTTTCAAAAAAGGCCAAGCTCTCTTGTAGAAAAAGAAATTAAACCCATCTGGTCCTGGAGCTTTGTTTTCACCACAAGATTTAACCGCATCCCATATTTCCTCAATACTGAAAGGAGCCGTTAGAGCATGATTTTCCTCCTCCGAAATACAATTGAAATTGAGAGTCCAATCTAAAAGGAACAACCATATCTTCCTGAAATAGAGACTTATAAAAATTGTACACATGATCCTTAATAAGGTCCTGATCAGAAATAAATTGTTGACCCACATCAATACCCAAAATGCTGTTGGATTTGAATCTAGCCGAAGCTATACGATGGAAGAAAGTCGTATTATTATCCCCCAATAAGGACCACTTGATCCTGGATTGCTGGTGATGAATAGATTCCCAGTGTTTCCATTTGTCAAAAAGTTGAGCTCTGAGATTGGCTAAAGATAGCTGTTGAGCTTCAGATAAAGGATGAGCTGTTGTGTTCGAAGTCAGAAGAAGGAGTTGTTATTCCAGTAAGATATCAGTCTCAACATTACCAAAGATAGACCTATTCCATTCAGACAATTTACCTCGAAGCAATTTTAATTTCTGGTGAAGAGGGATGCCAGGAGAAGTAAAACAAATAGATTCCATTCATACTGAACAAAAGTGTAAAAATCAGAATTCTCCCACTAACAATTGAGCGAACGGAAAGGTTTACGACCACCAATGGGCTTGGTAACAGAGTGAAAGACAAGTGGTAGATGATCCGACAGGGAGCAATCAACTGTTGAATTAAAAAGAAATGGCCAGCAACTTACTAGATCCGAGCTAACCAATATGCGGTCAATGCGTGAGTAGGTTAGGGCGTTATGCCAAGTGTAGTTCGGACAATGCAAGGGAATATCATGAAGTTCACATGAGTTCACGAACTCTTGAAAATTTCCAACAGAAGCAGATAGCTGACCATTAAAACGTTCCGATGGGTACAAAACCTCATTAAAGTCACCACAAACCAGATCTTAGGGTAAGAACAAATTAAATTCTAGACCTCACTCCAAAATTGCATTTTATCATCCGACAAATTAGGAGCATAAAGGAACAACACATATAAATCAACATCTTGATTAACACAATGAATTAAACCCCATCTATTAGACAAAGCACTTAAAGAGCAAAGAGATAATAGTAGAATTCCAAGAGATAACAATACCACTTGATAAACGTTCAGCCGGAATTACAGTAAAATCAAAATCATTATGACCCCAATATTTCTTCATGTCGAAAACATTAGCCACATCAGCCTTAGTTTCAATCAAACCAAATAAATGAAGGTTATGATGACCTATAAGTAACTTCATAAAATGCTGCTTAGCAGGATTGAGAAAGCCTCCTCGACAATTCCAAACCGAGAACGACAAAGCCATAAAACACAAAATAAAACCCGAAGAAAGAAAACAACAGCTAATGAGCAGTAATAAGTTTACCTAATTTATCCTTTACAACCATGCTGTCATTAGCATTGAAAATACCAAGAGACTTCCCCAATTTCCACGTCTCATCAATCTCTCTATTGGTGACACCATCAGATTCCAAACCTGCTGCTGATTTCCAATTTTTGAAATTCATGTTGGCAATATCAATGCTTCGGTCACAGCTATTAGGTAGCGAAACGGAGGAGCCAACTGCTCCATCTTGAAGAATCTTCCTGCCCAACTTCCTGGCGCCTACTGGCATAGCGTTGGCATCAGATTGACCGGAAGGAAGTTATGGAGAAATCACGTCAGTTGTAGGGATAGATGGCGGAACCACAGTATCAACCGAAGGGACTGAAGATGGGCGGATGACGCCAATATCCAAATCAGTGTCACAGTCAGAGGTTGGTGGAACCGATCTGAAGAAAACATCCAAATCACAACTAAATGACTGCTAAAAAATGTCCAAAATTAAGGATTTCCCATGTATATCGACTTTAATAAAATACGGTAAGTGCTTACGATCCGTTGATATTAAACATTGCACAAATCTAGTCTTTTGTTTAGCACAAAATCATTCCCAAGACCAACAAGCTGCCCAAACTTGGAAGATAAAGTTCAAAGAACGAAGAATGATAATATTTCAACGGAATACCTCTGAAGGAAAGGCTAATCAGGCGATGGGAAGGGATCAAAGCCGGGTCCATAGGTGCAACCTTGCTGATGATTCATTCAAAAAAACCCAATCCGATAACATAAAAGCCTCAAGAGCATCCGAGGAATAAAAAGTAATAATTACAGACGAGTCGCCAAGAGCTGTCAGAGATTGAAACCCGAAATTCCATTCTTTAAGGGTATTATGAAGCCCAAGGAGAAACTTAATGTCTTGAAGATAAATCAAACATGAGCAGGATAGCCAGGGGGGAGAAGGGCCGACTTTTTGAAAGCAAAGAGACGTCGGGGGGCTGGACTTGATCTAAGGAACAAAGGCATACGAGCGAGAATCTCTGATAGATGGATTGAACGCCACAGGTGGGGCGCTAGAGTGGCTGAGAGTCTTTCTTTTAGGAGCAGAAGGAGGTGGATGAGACACTTGATTAGCGGGATAACGAGCTTGAAAAGCACGCAAACGCCTAGAACCAATCTGAATTGAGTTGATGGCCATAATCACCGAAGAGATGCTCAAATCTTGATGAATACATAAAAAAACCAAATCGCAGATTCCTAACATTCCGCTTTCGGGCAAGAGTAATGATTCCATGGATATTATAGGACAAAAATAGCTTGTTAAGATGTTGAACAAACCATCCGTTTGGAAACCCCTTGAAGAAGACAACATTAGGTTGGAGATGGGAGGATAATTTAGGGTTAGAGAAGGGCAGGTAATGGTTGGAGAAGGGGGGCTAGGTCTGGTGTGGCTTAGTGGGTGAGGGGGCTGGGTAGAGGGGCAGCTGGATTGTCGGCTGATGGTGGCTGTAGCAGTCGGCCGGTGGAGGCTAGGGATGGGTTTGGGGGGCGATGCCATCTAGGGTTTTTCTTGTTGTCTCTAGTGGATGGTTTTTTCCTAACAAAACTTAATAAACATAAAATCAAAAAGATTAGACAGATAAGCAATACTTCCCAATATCCCCACCGGGCTTTGATACCAAAAACAACAAGATCATATATTAATTAGATTTTATGTTTATTTAAAAATCAAGTATATGATTTAAATATGCATTTAGAATATTAATTTTTACGAGTTGAATATGCATTTAGAATATTAATTTTTACGAGTTGAGCAACAATTTACAAACATGCATAAAGGTCAAGGTGATGAAGCCTATTGTTGGTGATAGCGATAAAACACTATAAGCTGCGTATATATGTCATGCAAATTACAATTTAAAAAGAATAATAAAAAAATGCATAAAAATTAACTTATAATATTCGTAAACTTAAATTGATTACACACTTACAGTAGCAGACGAGGAAGATGATTTGTTCTATATTACTTGACAAGTATATATTACATTTGGTTTTTGTCATTATTTTTTTTTTGATACTTTTCATGGTAAATGTTTTTTAGGCTTGAATATGCTACCATGTGTTGAAATACAATAACAAATGATTCAGTTGTGATCTGAATCTATGACTTTTATGTTTAAGAGACTTTGATACCATGTCAAAAAATTAGTTGATTTGAAGTTTAAGCTAATAAGTAAGGTCTATCATTACGGAAGAGACTCTGTGGGTCTTTAGCGTGTTGGGCTTGATCGAATGAGTGAGCATGTTAGTAGGGTTAAGTCCATGTAACACAAAACCAATTACCTTGTGTTAAGGCCCAATCTGTATCATTTATACTACTCTTTGATATTATTATTTCTGAAGTAGGATTCATTCTCCAATATTTCTAACGCTCTTCCTGAAGTGCAACTGGACCTGGATCAGTTGTCACTTATCAAACATTCCTTGACTTATCTTCTTTGAGGCTAAATTCATGACCAGGTCTAGTCTCTATTACTGGCCTAAACTCCACCAAGACATTAAACATGGACCTAGGATTTTTGGCTGTCAGGCCTTCTTAGCTTTGATATCATGAAGAGATTGTATGAGGCTTGAAAGTGTTAAGCTTGATTGCATTAGTGAATACATAAGTAGGGTTGAGCCCATGTATCACATAATCGATTTTCTTTGTACTATATAGTTGTCTATTTTATTTTGTTACATTAAATATAACCAATATAGAAATAAGATATAAAATTTACTACATAAATTGTCTAAATATTACAAAATCTTATTACTATATAATAAATAAATTTTTATATTTTTTGCTTTTTATTTTATATCATATTTTATATCATTTTACTTTGTGTTATAATATAAAATATTAGTATATGAATAAGAATATGATATAACACAAATATAGTGAATTACCAAAAATGCCTTGTTTTAGAATTTGATCAAGCCATGTCATCAAGTCATTCTTCTTATTCAATGTATGTTAAGTTTCATTCGTACAAGAGTAATTTTTCCAAAGGTGTTTTTGTTCTTCATTCATTTTCTCTCTCTCGTCTTTTTTCTTTACTATACCTGCGTTTTCTTTGTTTATACCTTATGATACTAAGGTATCACTAGTGTCTTCACTAATTTCACCAAAATAGAAATTTTTGGTGCTTAAGATATTTGATTTTATTGTACTTTATGACAATAATAGTGATACGTATGGTATTTAAGAATTATTTTATTACCCCGTTACGTTATATGGTTTCAGTAATTTAATAATTTATAAAATCAATAATTTATTATTTTATTGTCCTATAACATGGATCGTGCGATTTTGTTTTTTGATAATACGTATGCGAGTAGATGGCGTTTTTAGGACACGGTGAAGCAAACCAGGGTTGTTAAAACTAGGTATGTGAATAATAGTGGAACTTCGTTTTGAAATCAAGTCATAAAAGATTCGAAACCGAAATCTAAAAAATGTATAAGAGTCACTACGTGGTTCAACTTTACCAAGAAATTTAGGTCCGAATAAGTCACTTACTTATATCCAAATCAAAATAAAGTTCAACATTCTATAAATAGCATGTTTTAAGGCTAAGTTAATTTTATTTAAATCAATCAGCGTGCATGCAAAGATACATAAGCATTAAATAAATGAATATTATAGACCGAATCACATAGGCTACCCTAGGGGATACATTTGAATAAAATAGGGGATCATGAACAGCCTAAAATACATGATAAACTACCTTTATAATCGTTTAATATACACGATTATCTAGAAACAAAAGCTAAACATAAATCTAATCCTATCATGCATCTAAACTAGCAAAACAAAGGTTAGTGCACAAATGATCACATGTTGGACTCAAATAAGATAGAACGAGATAATAATCGAGTCGAGAACATGCATTTAGATAGGATAGTTAGGAGAGTTCGACAAATTTTCACCAACTAGACCTAGAAGATATTTTGAAATGTTCTTGCAACTTATTGTTAAGAAAAAGGTTTTGAAGAGATTGGGTTTCTATCATTGATCTGGTCTAATATCACTTTTGGAAATTAAATCTAAGGTCAACAATGTCATGAAATGCTTACAAATCACTTTGGAGAGATTCTATCTCGCGTCAATAGTTGTGGGGTGTAAAACAAGAGTCGTGCAACAATTCCTTGAAAACTCGTACGGTTATCGCTTCAAGAGTCAAAGCGAAATTTGAAAATTTGGTGGTATTATATTCTAGGTTTAAGGGTTGCATGGGCCTGGAAATGATACCTGCGCGAGTGTGACTGAGAGCTGCATGGCTACTGATTACAGACTAGAATAGTAGAAAAAAATGCAAGATAAAATGATGCAGATGATGCCCAAAACAACACAAATAAGGTAGAGAGTTTAGTTTCTTAGAAGTATTACCTTTGATGCATAAATCCAATGCTTTATAGGGTTGGAAATTACTTCAACGAGGCTCCAATTTGTTGAAAATCCCTTTTAGGTTCAAAGCTCCAAAACTCCACCAAAGCTCTAAATGTCATGATTTTGGTGTTCAAATTAGTCTCTAAAGCCTATTAAACACTTTCAGTTATGATATCTCTAAGGTTTCTACTGATTTTAACCCTAGAGACCAAGAAATTAAGAAAAAAAATGAGTAAGAAGATAATGATTCTTCTCTTCCTTTTTTTTCTTCTCCTTTCTCTCTAAAAATCTAAATCTTAAGATTTGGATGCCAAAATGCTTTTTCCCTCTCTCTCTTCAGGATTACGGCTTTATAGCCGTAACAAAATCCCCTAAATCACTGACCAAAATCTAGGTTTGGTGAGATTTAGCAGAAACTAATTGATAGTTGTGCGGTTTTTGTTATAAAGTGGTCCGGTTGTAGTTTTATACCCGTGCGGTTGTTGATATGAGATCAACACCTGTACAGCCATCAATCGGTCTCATACTTGGAATTCAAAAAAGCGAAGCCTCAGTCTTGAATTAACCTCGGCCCTTGCAACTATGGAAGTAAACAAAACATTCTCATCGCTGAAACCAGGAATAAAAATCTCACACTCATAACGTATATCACAATAGTGATACTAAACTATTATTTTCAATAATAATTCACCAAAATAATAAGTTTCATCTTGTGATACTATGGTATCACCATTATTTTCAGTAAAAATTCACAAACACAATAAGATTCACCTTGTCCTACAGAGGTATAACCACTATTTCCAATGAGTTCACCAAAACATTATTATTCATGTTGTGATACTAGTGGATCACCTTGTGATACCAAGGTATCATCTTTGTTTTCACTAAGAATGTACCAAAAAAATAAGATTCACCTTTTGGTTCCAATGTCTCTCCATAGTTTCCAATTTAAATTTTTACTAAAGTAATAAGATTTTTAGTACCTTAAGAGAATTAATTTCATTGCCTTATAACATTAATTTCTCTATTTATGGTATTTAAGAAATTTGTTTTTATTGTCTTGTTGCCTTATATGGCATCAATGATTTAAGAATCTATAATTAGGGTTGCACAAAAAAAACCGAAAAATCGTGAAACCGAACCCAAACCGAGCTAAAAATATGATTAACCGAAACCGATGGACTAGTGTACGGTTTTTATTTTTAGAAATTAACGGTTACGGTTACGGTTTAGGGTTTTACACAGAAAGTCCATACAAACTCGCGGTTAACTGACTTTTTACAAATATTTTTCTTAAAAAATTATGTAATTATATATATATAGGTAATATAAATAATAAGTGAAACATTTGGGCCTTTGATAATATTTTACTTTCTCACTATACAATACCAAGTAGCCTCGGTCACTCCCTTCCAATCTCATCTCCTCTCAATTCTTAATTTCACACTTACTGAAAAACGAACAACGAAGAACAATTTCATTAATTAATGTTTGATCTTGTACAACAATTTCCATGTTTGGGAACTTCTTTTTATTAATGTTTTAATTATTAGAGTTTATAGTTAAAATGTTATTTTAATTAATAATTAAGACTATGGTTTGTAATTTTATATTTTTATTTGACATTTGAGATTTATGGTCTATTTATTTGAGGTTTCAAATATTATAAATTTAACAAAATCAAAATGTCTATTTCGTAATGGTTAACCATAAAGAAATGGTTAACCGACTAAAGTTTAACCGAATTTAATGGACAATGTATGGTTAGTAAATTAAAAAACTGTTCAAACTGTTAATCACTTGTAAAAATCCACATGGACCGGTTAACCGACCGTGTGCACCCCTATCTATAATATTAGTAATTTATGATTTTTTTATTGTCATCTTGCCTCTAGTTTTTGCCTCTTGTTCTTTTTATTAGTTCGTTGATTAGTAAGTTTAGTTGCTCATAGCTTAGCCAATGCTTCGGCTTCTATGTCTGGTTTAGGTGTGGAGTGTTGTTCTACCCCCTTTTATCTAATGTATTCTTGCTATTACTCTTCAATGAAGTTTTTCCATTCAAAGAAGAAAACATTGATTATGTGATTTTATTGCCTTAAAGTACTTGTATCACAAAGTATTATCATGGTATCACAAGTGTGAGTGGATGATCCTTTCAACGGGCCTTGAGGCCAGGCTAGGAGAAGGTGTTTACGGTTTTGGAAAAGGGGATACGAGCTGCTTAGAGCGCATCATGATTTTTTGAGTTTGAAAAGCGGAAGGAAAAGGTATGAAACTAAATTCGGTCGCTAAGAGATTTAGGAGTCATCACCCGGTTCAGCTCTACCAGGAAATTTTAGCATACGTGAGCTGTGCAGGAATCGCTATACCTTTTAGCTAGAGATTCAGTCCAGACAAATCACTTATTTTTGTCTCGTTTCAAATAATTATTAACTGTTCTAACTTTCACATCTTTTATATTTATTCTTTATTCCATTTTCAGCCCTAATTATTCTCCACATGCTTATACAGAAAGTGATAAATAAATATAGAAAGTAAATAAATTTGAAAAATTAAATTAATACAACCCAATCGAATAATCTAACTTAAGGGGTACATTTTTAAAAATGGGATACCGAGTACAATTACCCAGAATACACGAACAATCTAAAAAGAGAAGCCAGATCTAACCTAACATATATCTTCTTGCAAAACAAAGGTCAATAGCACAATATATATAAATGCACATAGGACTCAAACAAAATAGCAAGAGATAATAGATTATTTAGGATGTGAAAGGAGAGATTTGGGAGAATTCGGTAGATTCAGCCTACTTAACTAGAAAATAATTTTAAAACATATTTTTGAGAAAATAATTTCAAGTTTCCAGTTGATAGCTTAATATATACTTCAATGAGTCGATCATTCCGAGATGTCAAAAAATTCCATTTGCGTGGGTCCTAATTAGACTTGTTCATGCGATAAGCTACCTACTCGGGCCCCCTTCCATCGGCCAGGCCTGACCATTAGTTTTTTAAGTAAGCCTGACCCAAGGTTCAATGGGTTAGGCCTGGTTTTTACTTGAATACCTAGGCTCGACCCAACTCAGTTAATATATATTTATTTATATTATTTTTTTTTATAGTCATATCAATTCATCTTTTTTTTATAGATTCATTTATAAAGTCATATGATTGCCGCAATAGAAAAATCTTTATGTGATTTCTCTCTCTATATATATTTTATATATTTTGGTAAAGGAAAAATGAAAAAAAAATGTTGATATAGCTGGTTGGGCTTGAGCTAGGCTTAGGATTGCCTTAGTGAGCTCGGCCCGAGCCTAAAGTATTAATAGTGTAGGCTAGGCTGGGCTTATTATGATATCTTTTGTTAAAAGCCTAATGAGGCCTGGCCCAGCCCAACCATTGAATAGGTCTAGTTCTAATTACTTCTCCAAGATATAAATTAAGTCTGAAAAGCAATGAACATGACAAAAATCATTTTAACCCAAATAATTTATTCTAGATATTACGACTTGAGTCGTACGACTCAACCCAATCCCAAGAAGAGCTGGAAACCATAAGATTAGGGTCAAAGTCATCAAACTAAATCCTGAGAATAAAACACTATACAGCTCATTTCTTTTTGAAGTTAAGCCATGTGGCTTTATTTTATCAAAAAGAGTCGTGCGACTCATCCTAGGTTCGATGAACAATTAAAAATTCATTTCCATTTTTGAAAATGAAGAAATTCTTTTTAAATGTTTCTCCTTTAGATCCTGGTCCTTTGGAGGTTTATATAGCACTAAGCAAGTAAACTGATGGTTTTAACCATGAATTCCATAAGATCAAAAATCACTGAAACTGCACATATTTGAACTGAACCAGTTTTAAGGCCTATAACTAAGCCTTATGGCTCAAATTTGTTCTAAGATGAGTCGTAAAATTTAAATGTTAAACTGTATGGATCTTTTGGAAATTTTACACGAAAATAGTTTTAAGCCAAAAGAGAAAATAACACCGTAAATACTGCACAAATATACCATAAATGTTGTAAAAAGGATTTAAGGCCTCTTAGAAATTACCTCTAGTATGTTTATATAGTATTTTGAGTCTTTAAAACCATTTTATAGGATGCATGCCGGGTTCAAATGGGTTTGTTTCCTTGTAGAATAATCCCTAAGATCATGAACAGAAAGTAATAAGTTGAAGGCTTAGTGTTATGCCTAGGTGAGTCTGTGTTTGAGATTAGAGATAGAAGTTTTTAAGGATTGACGAGAAAATGAAGGTTTTAAAGCTTTCTTTCTCCTTTTTCCCTTTAACTCTCTAACTCTTTGTGCCTTTTCTTGTTTTCTAAAGTGATTTCTGCCTTCTTTTCTATGCCCCTAATTTTCTTATCCCACCCATTTAGATCATCTTTTTGTTTTTTAATTGAAGAGTGCCCATTTTTGTCTCTTATGGGTGAGATTAATTTTTTTGCTCTAGTAGGGAAAGAGCCGTATGGCTCAAATAATACAAGAATAGAGCCATACGGTTCAACAGTTGAGTTGTATGGTTATTCATTTTAGGTAAGAAATGTCACTTTTTTCGTTTGGTTTCACGGCTTAACCCTATTTTGTATAGAGCCCTATGACTCATCTTTGAGCCATAGTACCCAAACAAGAGCCATATGACTCTTGTTAAAATCAAGGTTTAGTCCATTGATCTCTCGGGGCGATTCACAAGTTTGCTGCTAAGCTCATTCGGTGCTTGTCTTTATCCTTCAAATAAATTCCTATAGGAAACTCGATCCAAAGGCTAACTAATTCAGTTTTCATCATTAAGGTTGGAAAAATCCACGCTCACAATAAGGAGCTACTAAGGCATCATCAATGCATGTAATTTTACTATATTAAAATAGCTTAATACATTCCGGGCCCCTCCTGTAAAGGGTAGGGTGTTTAAGAAATGATGTAACTCATTGTATCCTCCTAAATAGCTTACCCTAACTCATATGTGTAAGTATATAAACACTTGTTATATCTATAATACAATTAACCCTTGCACCATTTATATGGTATCAGAGCCAAGTTAGGGTAAAACTATACAATTCTTGAAAACATGGCAACTGAATCATCATCAGAAAGCCTATTTGCCATTAATACACTGAAAACTATTCCTATCTCTGGTCCCATGCTACTACTAACTCTATTTTAATGACTAAATCTTCTTCCTTTATTGCAATCTTCACCCAATTATCTGATTCAATAGTATAAGGTTTTATTATCCCTCTTATTACCTCAACCATCAATTCATTAAGTACTGGAACATCATCCTCTTTTGGTCCTCTATCTTTAGCCTCTATCTATAATTCTTCACCCCAAATCTCTCCCACCCAATTAATCACAAACTTACTTCTTATAATTACTTTCTTTGGAAGTCTCAACTCATCCCTCTCCTTAAGTGTTTTGGTCTAGAACATTTTATAGCCTATTTAGATTCGATTATAAATGAATTTCTTGATGATGGCTCCTCCAATCCCATTTACAAGCTGTGGGAAAGATAAGATCAATAAGTCTTAATTTAGATTCTTGCCTCTATCTTTGAGGGTATTCTCCCTCAATTAGTTAGTTCTACCACAACTAAGAAAACCTGGGACTAATTGAAGATTGCTTATGCCTCTGGTTCTCAAACATAGACCAGATATCTTCGTGCCTAATCTTTTAGAAAGCAAAGAGCTTGCCTAATCAGTTAGCAACTCTCAATGCCCTTATGTTTTATGAAGATCTCATTTATGCAATTCTAATTGGCCTGGGGGAAGATTATAGACCTTTTTCTCCCAATATAGAAGCACAACATAAAGAGATGTCCTTAGATCATGTATACGGACTTCTCCTAAGCAAAGAAAGATTGATATAGTAGGTAAAAGAGAGCTGCTCCTCCAGTTCATACTACATAAGTGGTTGTTCACCAAAATTATAATTTACGAGATCGCGATGGAGGTCACTTGAGTCTTGGAAGAAGAGGACATTATTATGGACATATGTAGCAATCTCTTAATAGTTTATCCCATTGATTAGCCATCTATTTTGGTTATTACCCAAGCCCAACTAATAACTTTTATAGGCATCAGTAATACAGAACTTAAAATCAAATGGCATTGAGAGATGTGTCTAAAATAGTTTGTTATAATTGCAAAAGGACTGAACACTGTGCTCATCAATGCAGCTCTCTTAAATTAAACTGAAACCAACCTATACATCCTTCCTACAACTATGCAGCTTCTACCTCTCATCAACCATGGGTTCTAAACATTGGGGCCTTTCACCATATGATAAAAAATTTGGAAAACATAGCTCTTCATTTTGAATATTTTGGTCTTAAAGAAGTTCAAATCTACAATGGTATCCATCTTCTTATCACTCATTGTAGGTCTAACCCGTTTTAGTTTGGTAGTAAAAATTTAATTCTTCGTGATATTTTACGATTAACTTTTTGGTAGATTTTTAAATACCTCAAATGCTTAATAATATTTTTAAATTTAATATAATAATCACATTTTATTAGAAAATGCCATATATACAGTCTCACCAATCAAAATAATTAATAACTAAAGTGTTCCTACCTTCATCAATCAAGAAGAGTGCGATAAATAGCCCTAAGTTTCCATTGCTACATGTTTTGACCAAAAATTTATCCCTTTCCTAGCCAGATGGAGAATGAATGATTATTGATGGCTAGTTTGATAACCTTGAGGAAGGCTCTACTAGCTTGGCGTTTAACCTTTGACTTCATTTGTTCAAGAATAAATTGTTGCAATCTAAAAAAGGAGGTTAGGCTGTTGAGATGATTGAGATCAAACTTGAAGATGATGATGTTCGCATTGGCACGGGTTGGAGTCTCTCTAATATGTCGTTATATGATAGATTTCATTACTTAATGGCTCAAAATTTGAAGAATATAGTTACAATCTAATTGTTTAGGAGAACAATTGGTTATAAGAATATTTTTGCATAATTATTAAAATTTTAGAGACCTATTAGGTTTTCCAACTCTCTAACCCTGGCGTCCACTATTTCATGGTTCGGTTTTGATGTAGAGAGGAGTACATTATTGTTATGCAAGTTCCTTAGATGATTTGTGGTCATTACATTTTGGTGCAACTTTGGATTCCTGAGTTTACATTTGAATCCCCAAGTATTATTTTCTTGTTGCATGTTAAGGGTTTGTAATTTACTAGTTCCTTACTATTAGAATTATATACTGATGGCTATTGCAAGTGTGATGGGTGAGCTTGTCAAAATTGATAAAAAAAATTAAAATGCTCATTTTGCTTTTAATTTTGACTTAACTGAACCTTTAGTAGGTCACTTGGAGATTGGAGAAATTGTGTCGCATTGAATTCAAAGGACTTCATAGTATATGCGCTTTAGTTATGTTATGCATGGACATGTGTTAGAAAATTGTGCAAAAATGAAGAGTCAAATAGTTGAGCAAGGGCAAGTTGAGGGATTTGTTGAGGAAGCGCCACATCCCACCTAAGAGGAAAATCCAGTGGAAGCCTTATTTTACAATTACTAGTATAATAGAAACTAACTAAGGGTGTTACAAGGGGAGGGGTGGTTCCAGTAATCTTGGTCAGATAGGGAATGTGAGAGGTGGTTTTAATGTAGGGACTGGGTTTCATGCTCTTCTTGCCAATGAGTTAAAAGAATTTGAATAGCTGAATGGGTTTAATTATGATAATAATAATGTTTGAGCAAAGCAACCTGTTATAGAATTGGTTGACATTAAGGAGAAATTGCAAAAACTGTTAGTATGCCTAAAGTTTATTCTGTGTATAGAAAGAACTTCGTCGAGTGCACATCCTATGAATAATCATGTGCTAAATAAGACTAGTGTTCAAAATGAAAATGTTTTGCTATTGAGGAAGAATAGAACCCCAATCAGGGATTTTTTGACAAGCTTCATGGGTTGCACCTTAACAAAAATACCGTGGCTTTTGTGAAATCTATGGGGAAGGATAATTTTGTTTTCCAAGAGTTAATGGTCCTATTCCTAAACCTTAAGAGATTGTTAATTTTATTAATATTGGTTTGGATTAAAAGATGAAGGGTATACCTAGAATTATACACTTTAAACTCTCCCTTAAGAATCCAAAAGTGAAGAAGAAAGATGTTCTTGCCTTTTAAAATGTAAGGGCTATATTTCTTTTTTAGAAGTTGAGTCTAGTGATGGTATGATGTTTCCATAATTGCCTAACATGAAACAAAATAGAGGATGTTCAATGTTTCGAGGATTGTTTCTTATAAAACTCTTATACTAATGGTTGTTGGCGTTTGCTGCCCTCTCTTTTTAATTAATTTTTTTTATGGATTTAACAATTATAGTTTGGAATGCTTAAGGATTTAGGAGCCATGCATTCCTTTGGTTTTTTGAAGAATAATATTCCCTTGTATAAAATCAAATATTCTAGTTCTTTTTTAGCCTCAGATTAGTGGTAATATGGCCAGTAAGGTGATCATCATGCTTCAGTTTGATCAATCTCATAGAGTGGAAGCTATAGGAATCTTTGATAGTCACCTTGTACTATTTTTTTATTGCTAATTATTGGTAGTTCATTCATGTGGAAATGCCAGTCAATGGGTGCAAGTTGGTTATTTTACTGTAGCCTACTATAGCCCTCAAATGATTTGAAGAAGTGATCTCTAGGATTCGCTTTTAATTGTTGTAAATCTATTTTATGATGCTTGGTATATTACAAGTGATTTCAATGCTTTATTGTCAAATGCATAAAATTTTGGCGGGATCGAATATAGTTAGAGCTTGTAAAGACTTTCAAAAGTTTTGTAACTTGATATTATCATATACTTAGGGTACTTTGGTTCTAATTTCACTAAAAGGAGGGGTTTATTGTCAAAAAATTGGATAGGGCTCTTTGCAACATGCTTGACATCTTGATTTCAAGGGGCTGTTGTTCATCATTTAGTGAGGGTTTGGTCTAATCATTACCCTCTTCTTATTAAACTAGCATGGGATGTGGGTGATATGAACAAACCATTCTAGTTTTTCTGCTTTTGGATGGAGTACTTTTCCTTTGTCCCCAGTATGTATTAGAATTCAAATAACCAAATTTATATTCTTGATAATTTGAAAAATCTATTTAGGGCACTTAAGTACTGAAACTCAGATGTTTTGGGGAATATCTTCTATTGGAAACAAAAGCAACTGAACCGTATCAAGGGCATTCAAATAGCCTAGGATAACATGCTCTTTTTATACTTTACAAGCCCAGAGCAAGAGCTCCTACAATAGGGGAGGTTCTTCATCAACAAGGGGATATTTGGCACAAAAAATTAGGCTTCAAAGGCTGAGTTATGGGGATGGCAGTTCTTTGTAATTACATGTTTTAATGATAGATCAAAGATGTCATATTCATATTGTTGTTCATTTCCAAGATGAAAATTAAGTTATGGATGAGAAAACTATCTAGCAAGAAGCTTTGGATTTCTTTTACAGTTTGTACAGAGATGATGATGTTATTCATACCATTCCTCCTCACAAGGGCTATTTTTTGGGTGTTAACAATCTTGCTATCTAGAATTAAGGAGCGATTATATACACTGAGGTGATTAAAGCCCTTGTTTAAGATATGTCCATGAAAAGCGTCTAGGTAGGATGGGTTCCAGGTTGGTATCTATCAAAAATTTTAAGAGCATATTCGATAGAAGGTGTGTGATTATGTTAAAAATGTCTTTCAATGTAATAGTTTGGATCCTAAAATTAACCGTAAGCTTATCATTTTTGGTATTTCAAGCCTATTAGCTTGTGTACAGTGTTGTATAAGATTACTACTAAAGTTATTAGGAATTGTCTTAAGCCTATCATGTCTTTAATTATTACTCCTAATTAGTCTAGATTTGTTCCTTGGAGGCACTTTACTGATAGTATTATTATCACATAACAGATGGATGGCAGTTAAGGTTGATCATAGAAAGGTTTACGACTACCCGGGTTGGGACTTTATTAAGGATACACTTTAAAATGTTGAGATCCCTTCTCATCTTTTTTCATGTTATTATGATGTGTGTAAGGTCTAGTTGAATACAAGTTTTGTGGAATGGCATTTTAGCTAAGGCTTTACAATCCTTTTCATGGAATTAGATTAGGAGAGCCCATGTCCCCCTATCTCTTTGCTCTTTACATCGAAAGGCTTGCTCATGGATTAACGGACCTGTTAGTTTGAATAATTGGAATCCTACTAGTTTGAGCCATGATACTTTAGGAATTAGTCATTTATTCTTTGCTGATGACTTAATGTTGTTTTCCCAGGCCAATTTGAATCAAGCTCAGGTTATTCAAGATGTTCTTAAATTCTTTTATGCATCTTGAGGCTAAAAAGTTAGGTTTAGAAAATTTTTTATGAGTTTTTAGAAGAAAGTTGACAAATAGGTAGCTGTAGAAATGGCTGGAGTCCTTAGAGTTCAAGTTACTATTGATCTTGGTCACAATCTTATTGAGCCCCTACTTTAGCCTTGAGTTAATTTTAGAATGTACAGTTATACTATTGACAAAATTAGGAAATAACTTGCAGGGTATAATGTTAGTGCTTTTTCCCTGCTGGCTGCTGAATCACACTTGTCAAGGCTATGTTATACGTCATTCCATATTACTCTATGCAAACACCTAAGTTGTTGGACAGTATGTGTGTTTAGATTGAGAGGTTGGTTACAAAATTTATTTCGAAATATCTTGTAGCTTGTAAAAGATTCATTTAGTCAATTGGGAAAATGTGTGTAAGCCTTTTTATAGTGGCAAGTTGGGTTTTCATAAGGCAAGACTTGTGAACATAGCGTTATTAATGAAGTTAGGTTTCTTATTGACGTCGGATAAGAATTCTTACTTGGCTAGATAAATTTTGTGCAAGTATAAGTGCACTTGTTTCATCGAAGCTACTATTGACCTGAGTTAGCAGGTTTCTCCCTTATGGAGAGTGCTAGTTAGTCTTTAGGGTGATGTGTGCATTCGTAATAATGGGTAATAGGTAATAGGTGTAATCTTAATTGTTGGAATGATGCTTGGGTTAGAGATATGAGGCTGCTTCGATATCTTTGGACTATTTTGCTTGGTAACTTGGATTTCAGTATCAAGTTGAAGGATATGGTTATTAGAATTGGGAGGCTTTTTGGCATTGCCTTCCATCTTCATGCTTTCTTTAGATTTTTCTTGTTTGGCCTCCTAGTTTTAGAAATAGGGTTGGGTTGGTAATTCGAGTGGTTCCTTTTCTATCAAGTCAGCTTGTGTCAGTCTAACAAGCCTTTATTTATGTGAAGAGGATGTTGTGTGGAAGGCGATTTGGAGATGGAAAATTCCAGAATGGATTACATCGTTTTTATGGATTCTTTTCTAGGGAAAATTGCTTTCTAATGGTGAAAGGCGAGCATTGACATTTTGTGGAGGTGGGAAGATGCTAGCGGTGTTTGTATCATCAAAAGTCAATATTGCATACAATTTAGGATATCGGTATAGGTAGACTTCACTAGATTTTAGGTGAGGATGTCTTGAGTTCTTTTTAGGCTTTTCATGTTTGAAATTTTATAGCTGATGTCTTGCAAGTTGTTGTTGTTGTTAATTTGATCTTCTATTGGAGTCAGTGAAGCATGAGTGGAGGATGATTAAATGGAGATACCTTGAGGTGGAGTGGATTGCCTTGTATTTTGATGATTTGGTGAAAAGCGCTACTTTTACTACAGAAGCTAGGGGTTGTTTTGGGATAGTGGTGTGGTTAGGTGTATGGTTATGCTCGTCGAATTGGGGCATGGCCAGTTGTGAAAGCTAAAGCTTAGGGCCTGCTCAATGGTGAGTAGTTGGTGTGGGAGTTGGGAATTTCAAAGTCAGTGGTTCAAATTGATAGTTACTACCTGTTCCAAGTTCTTTAGGCTGCTAATGTTACTGTCAATAATCTTTTTGGCATGATTAGAGATATCAAGGATTTTTTGCACTGGGATTGATGGAATACCCTGTTATATGTGTGTGTGTGTGTGTGTGTATATATATATATACTGGGATTCATTGTTGGAAAAACAACGTAGCACAATGGAAAATACACCATTTAAAATTTCCTAGAATCCACCTATCGTGTCTAATTACCATTGATTAGAATAAAAACAATTTGAATCAAGAGAGATTAACTCACCGGATTCGTCTCCTCTAGAGACTGCTACAGCATCGTTTCTTGAAATTGCGATCTCCAAAGTCTGGTGCACGACCAACTATTGAGCGGGAGCCGGTGCTAGCCAAAGACGCGAAGGAATGGATGATTAATGCTAGGATTTTTTGGCTGTTTTGGGGCTGCTCTTGGTGGCTGAAATTTCTAGTAATTAATTAGGTTTTTCTTCTTTAAGATAGACACCTCGTCTAATTGGGTTTTAATTAGGTTGATTAAACCCAAGCCCACTAGGATTATAATTACATAAATAAACTTTAATTAAAAAGTATATACTATATAATTTAATTCCATTTGGATAAATTTAATTACCCCGAAATAAAATTAAATCACACTTAAGTAAATACAATACATGTATTTAATTTTCCTACTTAGGAAAATTATTTAATTAATTGTTTACTTTATGTAATTCAATTAATTGATAAATTAATTAATTACATTATGTAAACTTATTAATTAAATTAAATTTAATTACCTTGACACCGAATGTCAACTAATTAATTAACGCATTCCTTCCAATGTACATTACATGTACAATTTCTATAAGTTCAGGCTCAGTTGAGCTATGTGCATGATCCTATGGGTTTGTCTTTATGTTGGCAGTAGGCCCAAGGCCCATAAACTGTAAGTGGGTTATAGCAAACCATTACAACCTCCAATTAAGATAGAGATGCATCAGTCTTTAGAAGACACTCACCTGGTAGTAATCTCATAGTGTCCTTTGCCTAACGATATCGATATGAATAAACAAGAGGCATGGTGTCTATCATCCTCTTCTATTGTTTATTATATTTATTGATCTTGAGTTGACTGATTAATCAAATAAGCAACCAAATTATTTAGGTATGGCCATACACTTATTAGTCCCACTCATCAAGTGGCCAGTGATATCATCTCGGTGTTACCCGACTGGCAATTCCATCACTTCATCATCAATATCAACATGTTCACTGGTCCACCTAATCATACCCGTATTTAGCATCCTTTTACAGACCTGTTAGGCATATGTCAAAGTGAACCAGATTCCATATTGATATTATAATAAAATTTGGTCTGAGGAGAAAAGATACCTACTCAAGAAAGACTTATGACGCGACAACCATGTGGCTTTCTTATGCGGATCGATCTAGTCCCATGTCAACGACATGTACCTATATTCATGACTGACTATACAAGTACTATGGCTAGTTAAGAACTGCCATAAGTCATCGAATATACAAGTCTGTGGTTCTATTCGTTCCCACGATTAGA
Organism: Euphorbia tirucalli; assembly: GCA_039660915.1. Classification (NCBI taxonomy): domain Eukaryota; kingdom Viridiplantae; phylum Streptophyta; class Magnoliopsida; order Malpighiales; family Euphorbiaceae; genus Euphorbia; species Euphorbia tirucalli. The sequence goes on from CM077633.1 coordinate 46,570,070, forward strand.
ACAGACCTGGGATAGGTTTTATGATTATCAATCAATGGATACTCTACTCATATTATAGCACAAGATATAAATGAAATAGATTAATTGCCTTTATTAATGTGACATAAATAATGTATTAATAGAATGAGTCTTAATGTATAATACAAAATATAAGAATCCAATGCCCTAAGAACTAGGGCACACCAACAATCTCCTACTTGCACTAGTTCCAAGTGGGCATTGCCCTAATTCCTATAGATCTGATATGACCATCGTGCTGTGTCTACGACAACGCTTTGGTCAATGGATCAGCGACATTATTCTTAGTGTCAACCCTCTGCAATGATATGTCACCTCTGTTCACGATCTCCCGAATGAGGTGAAACTTTCTGAGCACATGTTTGGATCTCTTGCGTGACCGGGGCTCCTTAGCTTGTGTGATGGCCCCATTGTTGTCATAAAAAACATCAATTGGGTCTAGGATAGTAGGTACTACTCCCAACTCGGTTATGAATTACTTGATCCAAATGGCTTCCTTTGCAGCTTCACATGCAGCTATGTACTCAGCTTCCATTTTAGAGTCAGCAATGGTGGCCTGCTTGGAGGACCTCCAACTAATGACACCACCATTCAGGAGAAAAACATAACCAGACTGTGACTGGTTCTTATCCTCATCGGTCTCAAAGCTTGCATCAGTGTAACCTGACACTACCAGCTCATCTTGACCTCCATACACTAAGAAAGCATCCTTAGTCCGATTAAGGTACTTTAGGATTGCCTTGACAGCCTTTCAGTGTTCCTCCCCAGGGTCCAACTGGTAACGACTAGTCATACTCAGTGCAAACGCGACATCAGGCCTTGTACATAACATGGAGTACATGATGGATCCTATAGCAGATGCATAAGGGATCTTTTCCATGCTCTCCCGGTCCATCGTTGTTTTAGGACCATCTTTCTTACTCAGCTTCAACCTATGGTGCATAGGCAAGAATCCTTTCTTTGCCTTGTCCATGCTGAATCTTTTCAGAACCTTGTCTATGTACATGGCCTGTCTTAAGCCTAGAAGCCGATTGGATCTATCTCAGTAGATCCTGATCCCTAAGATCATCTCAGCTTTGCCTAAGTCCTTCATTGTGAAGTTCCTACTCAACCACTGGTTAACCCCTTGTAGTGTTGGTATGTCGCCTCCAATGGTAAGGATGTCATCAACATACAGCACTAGGAAGGTGGAAATGCTCCCACTAACCATCTTATACACACAGGGATAATCAGAATTCTATATGAAGCCATATTCTGTAATGAACTCATTGAATCTATGATTCCATGACCTCGATGCTTGCTTCAATCCATAAATGGATCTTTGAAGCTTGCATACCCGGTTTGGATACTTTGGATCGATAAAACCCTCAGGTTGTGCCATGTACACATCCTCGAGTAGCTTTAAGTAGTCTTAACATCCATCTGCCATATCTCATAATCATACCAGGCAGCTATGGCTAGTAGAATCCTAATGGATTTGAGCATAGCAACTGGTGAAAAGGTTTCATCATAGTCAATTCTTTGAACTTGCCTGAATCCTTTTGCCACCAATCACCCTTTGAAGGTGTTGTCGGCCTTTAACTTGAAACACCACTTGCAACCTATCACCTTAGCACCCGGAGGTGGATCCACAAGCTCCATACTTGGTTATCGTGTATAGATTTCATTTCAGCCTCCATGGCTTTGCGCCATTGATCTGAGTGTGGGCTTTCAACAGCCTCTTGATAGGTCTTGGGCTCCTTTTGGTCAATGACCATAAAGTCCCCATCATCAGTCACGAGAAAGTTGTACCTCTCTGGCTGATGACGTGTCCTACTAGACCTTCTAAGGTCCTGTGCAACCGGTTCTGGTTCCGCAATTTCTTAAGTAGTCAGATCGGTTCCTGAAGCATCCTCAGCAGTAGCTGCAGGAGTTTGTGAGTCTTGAACTTCTGAAAGTTCAACATTACTCCCACTGTCTCTTATGGAAAGGAATTCCTTCTCCAAGAAGACTACATTTCTGGCTATGAAAACTTTGTCCAGATTGTAGAAGTAATAACCTTTAGTTTCCTTAGGGTAACCCACAAACTGGCACTTGACAGATTTGGACTCAAGTTTGGCACTTGTTAATTTCTTAACATGTGCATCACAGCCCCAAATCTTCAAGAAGGAAACATTGGGCTTTCGGCCCTTCCATAGTTCAAACGGTGTTCCCTCAACTGCCTTGCTTGGTGTATTATTAAGAATGTAAGCAGCTGTCTCTAAAGCATATCACCAAAAGGAGATAGGGAGTATAGCATGACTCATCATCAAGTGGACCATGTCTAGCAAGGTCCTATTCCTCCTTTTTGACACTCCATTCCACTGGGGTGTTCCAGGAGGAGTGAGTTGGGATACAATCCCACACTCTCTCAAAAATGAGTCAAAATCTTGGCTTAAATATTCACCCCCTCGGTCAGACCGAAGTGCTTTTATTTTCTTACCAAGTTGGTTTTCTACTTTATTCTTAAAGTCCTTGAACCTTTGGAGAGTCTCAGACTTATGCTTCATCAGATACACATAACCGTATCTGCTAAAGTCATCCGTGAAGGTGACGAAGTACAGAAAACCAGATCTAGCACTAGTGCTCATTGGGCCGCATACATCGGAATGTATTAGCTCCAATAGCTTTGAGGCCGTTTCAGCAGTCTTACTAAAAGGCACCTTTGTCATCTTGCCTCTTAAACAAGATTCGCATGTGTCATAAGACTGGATGTCAAATGACCCTAGCACTCCACTAGAGTGAAGCCTAGCTATGCGCTTCTTGTTTATGTGGCCAAGTTAACAGTGCCAGATGTATGTAGGATTAATTTCATTTAGTTTAATCCTTTTAGTATTTATGTTATAGATTGAACTTTCCCGTTTAAGATCAAGGATATATAAGCTATTTTCAAGAAATGCTGTTCCATAAATAATATTGCCACATTGCATAGAAATTCTACCATGTCCAATATTAAATACGAAACCAGAAATATCCAACAAAGAAACAGAAATAATACACCTGCCCAACACAGATACAAAATAACAGTTTCTTAGTTCCAAAACAAGTCCACTAGGCATCTCTAAGAAATAATCTCCGATCTCCATTGCTTGAACTCGAGCACCATTTCCGACTCGAATATCTACTTCTCCAAATCCTAGTAATCTCCTATTTCTTAGACCATGCACATTTGAACAAATGTGAGATCCACATCCAATGTCCAAGACCCAAGATGTAGAAACAGCCAGATTAATCTCAACAACATAAATACCTAAAGCAGCAATTTCGCCCTTCAGTTGCTCCCTTAGCTTTGGACATGAGCTCTTCCAGTGCCCCTTCTCATGACACTCATGGCAGACATCGTCAGGAGAAGCAACCCTTGCTTTAGGTTGGGCCGCCACCTTTTTTCCTTTAGCCTTGGCCTTATGGGACTTAGCCTTGGCTTTAGATCTGGCCTTTCTCTTAGAAATGGGCGTATTGCCCTTGTTCACTAGCAAAACTTCAGGAGTCTTCTTAAGAGACTGCTCAGCAAGCTTGAGCATGCCATGCAACTCAACAACCGATTTATCCAACCCTTGCATATGATAGTTGATGATAAACTAGTTGTAAGACTCAGGAAGTGACCTAAGAATAATGTCTACTGCCAAGTCCTGCGGAACTGGTGAGCTGAGGTGGGCAAGTGTATCAATATACCCCTTCAACTTTAGCATTTGAGTGCTAACAGAAGTCCCAACTGCCATCACAGTCGTGCAAAGTGCCTTAGTTGTTAGGTAACGTTCCTGACGAGCCTGATCTTGGAACATCTTTTTAAGCTAATCCATTATCTCATAAGCATGCTTGTCCATGAACTGCTTCTGAAGATCAGAAGTCATGGTACCCAGCATGAGGCACGAGACATCTCGGTCATCCTTCACGTGCCGGTCGTACTGCTCCACCATCGCCATGGTGACGCCTCGACCTGCAGGAGGGCCAGCTGGTAAAGGAGCATTCAGTACATATTCCTTGGACTCTTGTCTAAGAATTAATTGTAAGTTCCTAGCCTAGTCTAGGAAGTTTGTCCCCGAAAGCTTCTCCTTCTCTAAGAGTGACCTAAGTGAGAGTGAGTTGTTGTTTGTTGCAGCCATTTAAATTGCTTAAGTGAAATGGGATTACCTACATGGAAGAAATCATTGCTTGAGTTAGAAATAAAGGACTTTTAAGCTAATTCAAATTAATAATTCGATTTTAATTTATTTGTTGGTAATGTTAATTGGCTGACTTGACCAAGATCCACAACTTATCAATGACTGGCCGAACTAGGGCTCGCTAACCAACCATTGATTTGTTTGGTAGGACAACCTATCCAATCCTTCCATGAAGGACTCTTGGTTTAATAGGCTTATTGACACTTTACCCATCTGTGCTTAGGGCCCGCTCTGAGCTAATGCTACCCATGTTGAGTCAAACCACCATTCACATGTTAACCATACCAAGTATCCTAACTCTCGACGGCCCACCGAATACTACAATGTACCCAGCTAGGGCATGGCGCACATTGCAGCATCAATGGGAGGAAGAGGTGTGAATGTGGGAAGCACTTTTAAACGACTCAATATTTTAATTTCCGGATTATAATTAAGTGATATAGCTTAGCATGCATAAACGCGGGTAATAATTTGGTGATCCATACATCCATATTATATGACAAATGCAATAGCATACTTAATTTAAAATAAATGAAATCCTATGGGCCTTTAATTACAACCTAATGAAAAACTAGATATCCTATCTAATTCTTCATGGCCGGACTACAATCCTTCTTGGGCTCTCACCATGGGCTTGCTCCATCTGGGCCTTCCTCCATACTTGATGCAATCACAACAATTTTTTAAAATAAAATCTATTCTAAAATTACATCAAAATAAAAAAAATGGCACGCAAGCCATATTTCCAAAAATTAAATTACAATTGAGGACCCATAGAACTCAACATCACATTTCAAACAAAGTACCTGTCGTGCACAGACATACCAATATGATGCATGATCATGGCATTCCAAATTATAAATATAAATGTTAAGCCGAGTTACTTAGGGTGAAACCGCCAATTTTAACAAATGTGACTAAGGCCCATAAAGGCCCAATGGATAACATCCATAAATGCAAAATTAACAATTTTGCTCCCACTTGAATTTGGGTTGTCACAAATTTAAAATTTAGCTCTCCCAATTTTAACCAGTGTCACGGTTTATTGAGCCAATTTCACAAAGTCCATATTCAATTTAATATGCCAACAAAATAAACAATTTAAATACAAATTAATTTTAAAAAAATTTAATTTAATTTGCATTAGGGTCCGGGATAAAAAAATACTCGTAAAATCCAAAACCGGACCTGAATCCCGCACACGGCATTGCTGTCCCGGTGGGACAGCAGTGCCGTTGCTCGGCAGCCTGCTACCTGTAGCAGCCCCTGTGGGCTGCTGCCACGCAGCAGCCTGCCATACAGTCATTGAATATACAAGTCTATGGTTGTATTCGTTCCAACGATTAGAACAGAACTGGGATAGGTTTTATGATTATCAATCAATGGATACTCTACTCATATTATAGCACAAGATATAAATGAAATAGATTAATTGCCTTTATTAATGTGACACAAATAATGTATTAATACAATGAGTCTTAATGTATAATACAAAATACAAGAATCTAATGCCCTAAGAACTAGGGCACACAAATTTTATATATATATATATATAAGAAGAGAAAATAAATTAAAGGGAGGAGAAGAATTAAGATATATATATATATATATATATATATATATATATATAAAATATATTATTATATTTATACTATAAATAATAGTTATTATATTATATTAAAAGAAAGGAGAAATTGGGATCAGACCCATCTCTTCCCCTCCTTTTTTCTTTTTCTTCATGTCTCTCCCTCTCTCCTCTTCATTTCCATTTTTTTTCTTTTCCCTTAAGCCCACCACACTAACCAACTACATATCATCAATTCCTGTCAATCATGATATTTTTCACCAAATTACAACTAAATTTTCCCTAATTAAATAGATCCAGTCATCAATTTGAGAGATTGAAGGGTGAATTTCAAGTTTTGGGGTTTTGAAATTCATAAGCTTTTGGTCTTCTATTGGAGCGACCGGTGAGGAGTTAGGACGTAAGACCACCACCATCGGACTCCTACCGTCAGTGTGAATTTCCAGCAGTCAACGGTCGACGCCGGTGACTCTCAGGCGACCAGCGACGGCACTCCAGCAGGGTATCTCAAGCCTAAGAAATTTTCAAAATGTTCTAAATATTATTGTTAACAAGTTTAATTCTTGGAGTTTGGTTAAATCTTAATGGATTAATTATTATGAAATTAGCAAGTTTGTGGTTTAATTCTTGATGGAAAGTAAAGATTTCATAAATGAGTAAATTTTTATATTTTGTGGTGGTGGTATACTTGGATAAATACTACTGATGTGGAAGTGTTTTATTGTTGGGTATTAGCATTGATTGATATATTGATTAATTCTAGATATAAATGGGTTGTAGGATTTAGTTAGATAAAAGCTTTGGAGGAAATAAAAGGAAGAAAAGTATGTTAGAAAAGAGTATATTATAATGAATACAAGAAGGCTGGAAATATATTTGAGGGTATAAATGTTCAAGTGGATTTAACTACTGCACTACATTATGAATAGATACTACTTTGGAAATTATAATATGCGGTAAGGAAAATTAGGAACATATTTATGCATTTTAGCATTCTTGTAGCATATTAGGCTAATTTCTAGTGTATCCTAATTTTGTTATAATTACGTTAGGTGAAGATCTAGCACCCGAGGAAAAACGTTAGGGCTTATAAGCAAACAAAGGAAAATCTTTTCGGTAACCAAGTAAGTGGATAGCTCACTATGATTCGAATTTTGATGTGACAAATATGATTGATAGCTCTATGCATGCATATGACTTAATTGAGTCGTGGATGTTGGATATGCCCATTAGACCTTGTATTTGTATTGTACATTTATTGGATTCATGTAGTATACATATTTTGTGTCATTAATAAAGGCATTAATTCATTTATTATATATCTTGTGTTGTATTCTAAATGAAGTATCCAATGGACATATCCACATCCACGTTAACAAGTGTCATGCACTTGGTAGTAAGGCCATGGATAGGGAAAATGATATGACTATAAAGAGATCCGTAGTCTGTTCCAGTCATGGGAATGAATGGAAATAGAGACTATCATTAACTTGGTTGTATGGCGGTGTCTTACCGGCCATTGGACATGGGATGTCAACCAAGTTAAAGGGTACATGCGAAAGGGGCATGGTACTTGATAGATCCACTAAACGAGAAATCCATATGGTATAGTATTACAAGTGATTCTCGTGTAGTACTTGTATTGATCCTTTGATCTGACCATATGATGGTGCTGCATATAAAGTCGCATACTTTGGGGTACGCCTAAAGGGCCTGTAAAAGGGTGCCAAGTATGGGTACTTTCGGGTATGTCACTAAGCATGGCAGTGCTATGGATATGCAGAAGGGATTTGTCACTCAGTAGTCCACTGAGAAGATATCACCGGCCTCTTGATGAATATGGCTGATAAGAGTGCGGCCACACCCAAACAAGTTGGAACTTGTTTGTGAGCTTTAGTACATTCGGGATCAAGTAAATGTCCGGACACAAAAGAGGGTGATTAATCCATGCCTCTGTGTTGGACACCGATATCAATGACATGAGATATACAAGTTTAAACTATAGGGTTATGATTTCAGTTGGACTGCCATCTCCATCTTAATTGGGGGCTACAGTGGCTTGCTAGAGCCCGCCTGCAGTCTGTGGACCATAGGCCCACTGCCAACATAAAGATAGGCCTGCAGGATTGTACACATTGAACGTCTGAACACGGATTTAAGGGATCACCTGTATACTTGTAGTATACACACAGGAGAGAGAGGATTATATTAATTATATTATAAGGATCAATTGGATTGATCATAATAATAAAATTAATATTTGCATTGACCTTCTCATAATTGATTAAATTAATCTATGAGATTATTTCCTAGGTGGAAATATGTTACATGTATAGGTTTACATGTATCTTAATTTTAATTTAAATGTATGGAACATATTATATGGTATAATATGTTGGAATACATGTTAAATAAAAGTTAAGTTTGATAGTTAATTGGACCAAAAGAATTAATACTGAACTGCGCTTAAAAAGGGAGAAAAGCCCGCGTAAAAGGGAGATGGGATTGGGCCGAAATTTATTGTAAAATTTCAGCCATCTAGGTTAACATCTTAACCTAGATAATTCGGCCGTTGCAAGGGTAAGGGGAGCCAAAAATTATAGCCACCTAAAACCTCTCTTCGCTTGATCTCATCGCTAGTACGGGTCGTGTTTGATAGCCGTTTGTGTACCTGAACGTGGAGGGAATCAAGTTTGATTTCTGCAGCCATCTCTAGAAGAGATATCTCGGGTGAGAAATCTTTTCTTTGTTATTTAATTTTGATTTTTACAATTTTCATATCAATTGCTTCTGGGCACGGATTTGAGGAAATCACCGCCATTCTTTCGCTTTTATCGGGTGATTTTCGGTGAAAAATCCCAACAGTGGAATGCATGGTTTTCCATGCACTAGCTTGGTAATGAAAAGACATGGAATGTAGGGTTTTCCACGTAATGTATTACATATTGCTTTAATGGGCTGGTTTGTTGTCATCCCTACGTGGTTTCACACTTGAAGTTGATCCTTAGGATGCATATTTAAGCGTATGATGTTGGTTTCTAATGTATTAAATTTATTACTCTGATGAAAAATTTTAAGAGCGTACTTTGAGATCCAATGATTTTGGCATTGATTTATTTATATTTTAGAAAAGTTGTGTTTGAATATGCTTTTAAATTCATGTTTATCCAACTATTACGATTTTCATTATATATATATATATATATATATATATATATATATATATTGTGTATTGTTCCCCTTTGTTATATATTTATCCATGCACGGAGTAAGTGTACTCACCCCCCTTACTTAAACTTTTCAGAGAAGTAGACAAGCTGTAGATTGTAGCAGTAGCGTCTTTCACGTTTTGTTCATCAAGTGTTAGAAGAGGTTGGGCCAACTTAGATAGATCGTTTGTACATCTCTGGTGTTAATGTGTGGAATGTATTGCAAATATAATAGATATGTTTAAGTAAAATATTTAGAAAAACTTAGTGTATATTGGATGAAAAGTTTTGGTAATATAAGTATATAAATATTTGTGTTAGATGTGGCTATATGAATATGATTTGGATAGGGTGGCAAGTTTAATAGATTGATATATATCCATAATATACGGGAATTACTGTGAAATTTTAGATCGAGGAATAATGATATTGCAAAAAGGATTAGGTGTAACAATTAACATGTTAAAGTGAGTCGTGTATATCATGAAGGGAATTGGTGTGTGGATTTTATGGCTAATATTTTTTTCTGGTTTGCGTTAGGGGATGATTTCTTTGATGTAGCTCCTCAAAGTCAACTTTTCATTCTTTTGCAAGGGGTAAATTATATCTATGGTACACAGACTTTATCTAATTTCACAGTATGGTACACAAGCTTCATTTTTACTCAACAAAATACATGAACTTAGTGGTGACCTACCATTGTGGTCTAAATCACCCGTAAATGACCGGTAAATGCCTAATCTCTATCACTACCATTCATTTCCACTCCCAATCTGTATTCGGAAGGTATCGCCTACAATTCATCTGCCCAACACTTCATCATTGGTTCCCTTTGCAATCACACTTTCTACTCCATCTACGATGCCGGTGTTGTCGATACTCTCATCTCCGACCCATCCCTCACTCCTAACACTTCTACTTTGGGCTTAGCTGTTGATTCTCTCCATAACAATCTTCTTGTTGTTATTGCCTCAATCGCCCCACTCCCTCCCTTCAGTGCCCTCTCTACCTCCAATCTTTGCTCTGCCAACGAATTTTCCTCTCTCTCCTTCCTGATCTCGTCCTTGCCACCACCTTCTGTGCTGCTGCAAACATTGTGGCAATTGTTTTCGGGGGGAATGCTTACGTCACTAATTCGTTGGGCAATTGATCCTTTTTTTAAAATAAAAAAGATGATGACGATGACGACAGGGCTAATGTTGAGAGTTCAGCTTGAATCCCCTAAATTTATGTGGAAATCGAAATCCTTAATAGAATTTGAATCACTCAGTAGTAGAAGAAGAGTAACAATGGTGAAAGCTAAAGGTAGGTAAGACAATCGAAAGCAACTGCAGAAAGGGAGGTATCTAAGCACTGAAGCTATTCAGGTAGTACAATCTTTGAAAAAAGCTTACAATTTCAATAACAATGACGCTCGTTCCCTTCTCTGTGCTTTGGACTCCAATTTCAGCCATTTGTTGAAGTTCGATATGCTCGCCGTCCTCAATGAACTCCTCCGCCAAAACCACTGCATTTTGGCTCTCCAGGTATTCCATTTAAGTTCGTTATCAGATTCATAAACTTCTTGCTCACTCATGAATTGGTTTATGTTCGATTTTAATTTCAAAATCCCAGTTAAATTAGGTACTTCTGTACTACCTGAGATATGAAATCATTTTTTCTAGTCTGGTTATTCTATTGATTGATTGGCAGGCTGTCTCTGACGAGATAGGACCACTCCTTTAATGGCTTCATTTGACATAAAATTGAAATTAATGTTCAAAAACCAGTTGTTTTCATGATTGAAGGAAATATTTATTTGCTTGATGCAGGTGTTTGAAGAAATTCGGAAGGAGTACTGGTATAAGCCTCAACTTTCTTTGTACAATGAAATTATTAAAGTTTACCGATTTTTAAAGGGAAAAGTTAAAAAAAAAAAAAAGGGTCAAAGTGTTAACATGACACATTGACCGGTCATTTACCAGTGATTTAGACCACAATGGTAGGTCACTATTAAGTTCATTAAGTAAAAATGAAGTCTGTGTACCATACTGTGAAATTAGATAAAATTTGTGTACCATAGATGTAATTTACCCCTTTTGCAGGCTATTACTTTGTGTGCTCTGTAGTGTATTCTAGGCTGCTTCTCTTGATAAAAAAAAAAGGTGTTCCTAGCTTTATCGAGAGTATTCTTAAAATGATTTTGTTATTATATTATTTAGAAATTATCTCACAATTTTATGTTGTGATCAAATTAATCTAATTAAGAAACTATAAATGTATGGTGCCTAAAAATTAATGTAATTCAGAAACTATAATTGTATGGTGCCTATTTAAGTGGTTAATTTGTCAAAAATTAAAATTGAGAAATGAATTTGATAGAAAAAAGAGTTTCAGTTAAATTTAAAATCGTTATGTTCAAATTAAAAATATACTTATCAGAAGAAAATATATTCTATTCAACTATTCTCTACAGCATGAAGTGGCAATTGAATGAAAAATGACTTAAAAGACATTATTATATATAAGGTTTTATGTTATTTCTTTTTTCTTGAGAACTTAGTGGGTCAGCGGTCTGGTGCATAACAGATAGGGCTCGCGAGGGAGCATATTGAAAATGAGAGTACTAAGTTGTCTCTCAAATATAACAATCTAAAATTTAATTAATTGGTTGATCATATATTATTAATAATCATTTAAAATAAATTAAAAGGGGTCCCAGAAAAATATAGTGACTTGTTTTATATCTTTAGCAGACTTTTTTGGTATGTTATGTGTACAATTTCTACGCTTCAAGTGCCACAAATTCTTTTCTAAACTTGGAAAATTTTTCAAATGTTCCTACGTGGAAAAAAGAAACCAGTTTAATTTACTCCACTTTTCTTATAAACCCCTATTTAGGGCTTCGTTTACACAGTTTTACCAATTTAGCTTTTTTAATTTTTTTTTTCTAATATTTAGCCTCGTGACTTTTATTTTTTGAACATTAAATTCTAATCATGGAGCCTAAAAAATATATATATAAAAAAAATCTTCTACGATGTTCGCGTACCAAACTAGTCTAATGCCATTACGATCACGACACATCAGCAGTAGCACTGACATATAACAATCGTGACAACCTCAAAAGACAATAAATAAAAAAAATTTACAAGTTAGGCGAATTTGAAATTATTAAATAATGGCAAGTCATTATGGTGCTGTGAGTCACACATTTGTTTTTTAAGATCCAATATATATATATATATATATATATATATATATATAACAAAATTTATTAGAATTAGGGATTAGATAGGGATTTTAATAAAAAAAAAAAAAATTAATTAAGAGTCGTGGTTCAGAAATAAAATAAATTAATTGACAAATAGATAGTAGAATCCAGTAATATGGAAAAAGAAATCAACTGCCAATTGATGCTTTACAGTGCAATGGTAGAATCCTTCCAACTAATTAATAGGCTTTTCATTGTCTTATAATAGAGATGATAAAGAGTGGTTTGCGTGTGGACCAGTTTATTTGTTTTGGTTTCCCTTATATTAATAGAATTGAAAAAGAAAAAAAATATATGTCTACTTAGGTCCATGACAATATATAATTTATGCCTAATTATTGACAAAAGTCAAAGGCTTTGTGAGACTTGGAAATATTTGATAAAATTTTCTCAATTTGCATACAATTAATTAATTAAAACGGTGCTATATGTGTAATATGGAATTAATAAATTCCTCTACTTAACTCGGGGATCCAAAGTCAACAAAAGTACATACAGAATAATTTCCATCCAACAACAATTTTGTCTCGTTTTACTTAATTTAGTTTATAACCGGCCACCAACATTTGTTTATTTTATGATACTTAGCCAAAATCAAACTTCGCAATTTGTTAGTTAATTATGCAATAATTCAATATTCCCCTACACAGGTCAAATGTTTTTATTTTTCATATTTAATATATAAAAGTTAAAACGCATCCTGACCCTTTTGAATTTTTATAGGTTTTATAATTGGTCTTTTCATCAATTTTTTTAACATATTGACTACATGATCCTTTTATTTGAATAATATTAGCCACAAACATGATCTATTATTTTATGAATAGTTCCCTAAAACTTTTGCAAAAGCAAAGATTGTTTACCACCATAATGAACATAACTATGAAAACCGAAATCGGGAAATATTGGTATTTTTATGAGATATATGATCGTTTATTCAAATGGCAGAGAGTTGAAGGATTGTAAATAGTATTGCCAAGGAGAGAAGAATAGAAAAAGAAAAGTTCAAAATTACAAAAGTCATACTATGTTGGTGGAATGGTTTGCATGCGTTTAAAAAGGAATGTGGGAGGAGAAGGTTCTGAAATCCATGATAGGATCATGATCTTCCCAATTAGATTTTTTTATTTCCCTTTTCTACTTCAAAAATACATATTGCATCGCAAATTAATTAATTAATTCTGCTATAATCAATGAGCTACCTCAGTCAATGAAAAGTGCTCTTATTTTCATTCCTTACTTCCCTATTCACACATACTGAACATGATTTTCAGTTTTAAAAATTGTTTGGATTTAAGGATTTATGCCAATAGCAGCGACGGCTTTTGGTGAAGCTGCCGCCGCTACTGGCAATCGTGGCCGGTGACTGTCGCTACAGCAGCGATTGCTTGCCGCACCAATCTGTGTAGTTGCCTTTGGTTGCGCATGGATTCTCGTATGATTTGTTCATACATGTTATTAATTTTGTATAAATTATTGGACTAAGGAAATTGGTTTGAGGATTCTAGGCATGAATCTTTGAATGGCTAAATTCGAGTTCTTGCTCACCCATTCCAGTGGGAGGTGATTGGACTGCCATGGGTTTGGGGCCGAAGCCTATAACAAGGCTAGATTATGAATGCCAAAATTGGCAATTTTCATAATAGCAATGACATAATGAAAATTGGATTTATGTTCATACATATTAGCATTTGATATGATTTGTATTATATGTTTATGCTTGGTATATTTCATTTATGCAGATCATTGTGCCTTAGTACAAGATGGGATGTATCATTTTCTTTTGATTTTGATAAATACAGTCTGCGCATCATTTTCTTTATCGTATGCAATTTTATGAAAATAATTAGTTAAATATTGTTTATGTAAATATTGTAATATGAATATCAGGGATGAGCATGGACAGGTTCGGTTCAAAAACCGAACCGAACCGAAAAAAAGGATACAAAAAACACTGTATTTTATAATCCAATCCGATCCAAACCGAACCGGTTCGGTTCTGTCCAAACCGAACCGGTTCGGTTTGGACTAGACGAACCAAAAACATCAAGTTCCTAAAAAAAAATTAAAAAAAAAAAATTTATATAAGTGGTTTGTTTTAAGAAAAAAAAAAAGAAATACAAAAAAATTAACTTAAAAAATCAGTAATACTAAATAATATTATTACATCACAATAAAATACTAAAATTTTCTATTTTTTTTTCAACTCTCAAGTCTTAACAACTATAAATTAGCATCCAAAAATCACAATATAAAATAATAAAAGAATATAATGTCTAAAATTCTCTACAATTAGTATATATTAATTTTATAATTAATTTTAATATTTTACCAATTATTCGGTTTTTCGGTTTTTTCGGTTTTGAACCGAACCAAACCGAACCGAACCAAACCAAAGTCCAAACTTCTTAACAACTTAAAACAAACCGAACCAAACTATAAAATGGATCGGTTTGGTTCAGTTCGGTTTGGATTTTTGGTTTCTGGATATTGGTTCGGTTTTGCTCACCCCTAATGAATATGGCCCAACCTGGAGATGGATCCCAGTTGGTGGTGGAGCTAGAAGGAGATGTTCAAGCCCTACCCATTGGAGTTGAGCAACTAGCACAGGTTTAATAGTTTATCCAATAGGCTATATTAGCCCATGGTGTTGCACTTTATATTTTCTATCTGTGCATACTATGTGTGATATTCCTATTGCACCCACATTTTACATATAAACCCGTTAAAATTAATGAATCCCTTAAATATTTATTTTTAAGTGCCTTCCACATTCGAACCTTATCGAGGCATGGATATTCCAATGTAGGCTGTGTCAAAGCCGGGTGCATCGGGGTATCCATGTTGAGTAAAAGGTTGAGGATATTGGGTACGCCTTAACGCTCGTTTGGTGCTTTAACTTAACATGGGCAGGAAGCCATTTCCTGGCCGTTAGCACTGGTGGATAAGTGCTAATAAGCCTACAAACCAAGAGTCCCAAGGGTGGGATCGGAGAATGTTTATACCTAAATTATCAAGGCTTAGGTGTTGAAGCTCAGCTTGATTAAGTCTTGGTGAAATATGGATCTTGGCCACTTTTATTCTATAGTAACTAAATAACTTAAAATGAGATTTTTATTAATTAAAGTGGAAAATTAAGACCTTTTATTAACCACTCATTAATTTTCTATGTAGGTTTTAAATGGCAACATCATCCAACACATTCTCACTGTGCTTTGTCCTTGAAAAGGACAAATTTTCTGGTTCATACTTCCTGGACTGGGGTAGGAATTTGAGAATAATTCTAAGATAGGATTCTAAGGAGTATGTATTAGATAGGGCTTTACCTAGGCCACCAACTCATACCGCCACTGCCAAGGCGATAGAGGAGTATGAACAATTTAGGAAGGATTAGAAGGATGTCAGTTGTTTGATGATGGCGACTATGGTCCTTGAGCTGTAAGAGTAGTTCATCGAGATGGATGTATTTTCTATTTTGGGACATGTCAAGGAACAAACACATCAAGAAAGGTTCTTGACGACTAAGGCAGTGAACTTTTACAAGATGGCTTCGGGCACATTTGTGAGCACTCATGTGCTCAAGATGAAGGGATACATTGACACACTATCCTAGCTTGGTATGCTAATCCCATAGTGTTGGTGTGCCCTAGTTCTAGGGCATTGTATTCTTGTATTTTGTATTGTACCTTAGGACTCTATGGATGTATACATCATTTGTGTGACATTAATAAAGGCAAAAATCTATTTCATTTATATCTTATGCTATAACATGAATAGAGTATCCATTGATTGATAATCATAAAACATATCCTAAGTCTATTCTAATCGTGGGAACGAATAGAATCACAGACTTTATATTCAATGACTGTGTGGTAGTTCTTAACTAGTCATAGTACTTGTATAGTCAGTCATGAATATAGGTACATGTATTGACATGGGACTGGATCGATCCGTACAAGAAAGCCACATGGTTGTCACGACATAAATCTTTCTTGAGTAGGTCTGTTTTGTCCTCAGACCAGATTTCATTATAGTATCGATATGGAATCCGGTTCACTTTGATATACGCCTAACAGGTCTGTAAAAGGATGCTAAATATGGGTATGATTGGGTGGACCGGTGAAGATATTGATATTGATGATGAAGGGATGGAATTGCCACTCGTGTAACACCGAGATGATATCACTAGCGACTTGATGAGTGGGACTGATAAGTGTATAGCTATACCCAAATAAGTCAGTTGCTTATTTGATTAATTAGTCAACTCAAGATCAAGAAATATAATAAATAGCAGAAGAGCGTGCCTATTATTTGTTCATATCGATGTCATTTGGCAAAGGACAATATGAGATTACTACCGGGTGAGTATCTTCTAAAGACTGCTACATCTCTGTCTTAATTGGGGGCTGTAACGTTTTGCTAGAACCCACTTACAGTCTGTGGGCCTTGGGCTTGCTGCAAACATAAAGACAGACCCATAGGATCGTGCGCATAGATCAACTGAGCCAGAACTTATAGAAATTGTACATGTAATGTACATTGGAAAGAATGCGTTAATTAATTAGTTGACATTTGGTGTCAAGTTAATTAATTAATATTGGATTGATTTTATTTAACTAATAAGTTTACATAACGTAATTAATTAATTTATCAATTAATTGAATTACATAAATTAACAATTAATTAAATTATTTTCTTAAGTAGGAAAATTAAATAAATGTAATGTATTTATTTAAGTATGATTTAATTTTATTTAGGGGTAATTAAATTTAGCCAAATGGAATTAAATTACATGGTATAAACTTTTTAATTAAAGTTTATTTATGTAATTACAATCCTAGTGGGCTTGGGTTTAATTAACCTAATTAAAACCCAATTAGACAAGGAGTATATATAAAGGTACACTTAAGAAACAAAAAATCAGCCCTAACCCTAGAAAATTCCAACAATTATTCTTTCATTCCTTCGCTCTTCGGCTAGCACCGGTTCTCGCTTAATAGTTGGTCGTGCACCGGACTTTGGAGATCGCAGTTTCAGAAAATGATTCTGCGGCAGTCTCTCGAAGAGACGGATTTGGTGAGTGAATCTCTCTTGATTCAAATTGATTTTATTCCAATCAATGGTAATAGGACACGATAGGTGGATTATAGGGAATTTTAACAGTGTAAATTCTGCTACGCCACGTTATTTTTCTGATGACGAATCCCAATAGTGGTATCAGAGCCTAGGTTTTGTTTATTAGATTGATTGGAATTCATTATTAATTGTGTTCCTGAAAAAAGAATAGGTTTCAAGAATGGTTTTTTTAGGTTTTGATAATTTTTCTCCGATTGGTTTTATGTTTTTTTTCCTTGCGATTTATTTTCTTCTGCTAATCATTTTGCTGTTGTATTTTTTTTGTTACTACTTTTTTTTTTGTTTCAAAAAAAAAAGGAAAAAAAATTATGATTTGGGAAAGGGAATTACGATTTAATTTAATTGTTTTGTATATTAAATTGAATATGGACTTTGTGAAATTGGCTCAATAAACCGTGAAACCGGTTAAAATTAGGAGAGCTAAATTTTGGATTTGTGACAACCCAAATTCGAGTGCGAAAAAATTGTTAAGTTTTCTTTAATGAATGTTATCCATTGGGCCTTTATGGGTCCTGGTCACATTTGTTAAAATTAGCGATTTCACCCTACGTAACTCGGCTTAACATTTATATTTATAATTTGGAATGCCATGATCATGCATCATATTGATATGTATGTGCACGACAGGTACTTTATTTGAAATGTTGTATTGAGTCTTATGGGCCCTATATTATTATCGGTTGTAATTAATTTTTAGGAAAAATGGCCTGCGTGACATTTCTTTTATTTTGATGTAATTTTAGAATAGATTTTATTTTAAATGAAATTATTGTAATTGCATCAAGTACGGAGGAACGCCCAAATGGAGCAAGCCCACGGTGGGAGCCCAAGGAGGATTACAGTTCGGCCCATGAAGAATTAGATAGGATATCAAGTTTTTCATTAGGTTGTAATTAAGGCTCATAGGATCTCATTATTTTAAATTAAGTATGCTAATTGCATTTCTCATATAATATGGATGTATAGATCACCAGATTATAACTCGTAATTATGCATGCTAAGCCATATCACTTAATTTTAATCTGGAAATTAAAATATTGAGTCGTTTAAAAGTACTTCCCATATTCACCCTTCTTCCTCCCATTGATGCTGCGATGTGCGCCATGCCTTAGCTGGGTGCATTGTAGTATTTGGTGGGCCATCGAGGGTTAGGATACTTAGTATAGTTAACATATGAATGGTGGTTTGACTGAATATGGGTAGCATTAGCTCAGAGCGGGCCCTCAGCATAGATGGGTAAAGTGTCAATAAGCCCATCAAACCAAGAGTCCTTTGTGGAAGGATTGGGTCGGTTGTCCTACCAAACGAATCAATGGTTAGTTAGAGAGCCCTAGTTCGGCCAATCATTGATAAGTTATGGATCTTGGTCAAGTCAGCCAATTAACATCACCAACGAACAAATTAAAATCGGATTATTAATTTGAATTGGCAAAAGTCCTTTATTTCTAATTCAAGCAATGATTTCTTCTACGTAGATTATTCCCATTTTCACCTTAGCAATTTAAAATGGCTGCAACAAACAATAGCAACTCATTCTCACTTAGGTCACTCCTAGAGAAGGAGAAGCTTTTAGGGACTAACTTCCTAGACTAGGATAGGAACTTACAAATAGTTCTTAGACAAGAGTCCAAGGAGTATGTACTAAATGCTCCTTTACCAGTTGGCCATTCCGGAGGTCGAGGTGTTGGATATGCCCTAGTCCCAAGGCATTGGACCTTGTATTTGTATTGTACATTTATTGGATTTATTTATTATACATATTTTGTGTCATTAAATAAAGGCATTAATTTGTTTATTATATATCTTGTGCTCTATTTTAAATGGAGTATCCAATTGACATATCCATATCCATGTTGACAAGTGTCATGCACTTGGCACTAAGACCATGGATAGGGAAAACGATATGACCATAAACAGATCCTTAGTCTGTTCCAGTCATGGGAATGATTGGAACTAGAGACTGTCATTAACCTGGTTGTATGGCGGTGTCTTACCGGCTATTGGACATAAGATGTCAACCAAGTTAATGGGTACATGCAAAAGGGGCATGGTACTGGATAGATCCACTAAACGAGAGATCCACTAAACGAGAAATCCACATGGTAAAGTATCCACATGGTAAAATATCACAAGTGATTCTCGTATAGTACTTGTATGGATTCTTTGACCTGACCATATGATGGTGGTGCATGCGAAGTTGCATACTTTGGTGTACGCCTACAGGGCCTGTAAAAGGGTGCCAAGTATGGGCACGTTCTGGTATGTCACTAAGCATGGCAGTGCTATGGATATGCAGAAGGGATATGTCACTCAGTAGTCCACTGAGAAGATATCACTGGCCTATTGATGAATGTGATTGATAAGAGTGTGGCCACACCCAAACAAGTTGGAAATTATTTGTGAGCTTTAGTATATTCGAGATCAAGAAAATGTCCGAACACAAAAGAGGGTGATTAATCCATGCCTCTGTGTTGGACACTGATACCAATGACATGGGATATACAAGTTTAAACTACAGGGTTATGATTTCAGTTGGACTGCCATCTCCATCTTAATTAGGGGCTGTAGTGGCTTGTTAGAGCCCGCCTGCAGTCTGTGGGCCATAGGCCCACTGCCAACATAAAGATGGGCCCACAGGATCGTACACATTGAACATTTGAACTCGGACTTAAGGGATCACTTGTATACTTAGAGTATACACACAGAAGAGAGAGGATTATATTAGCTATATTATGATGATCAATTGGATTGATTAAAATAGTAAAATTAATATTTGCATTGGCCTTCTCATAATTAATTCAATTAATTAATTTATGAGATTATTTCCTAGGTGGAAATATTTCACATGTATAGGTTTACATGTATCTTAATTTTATGAATGTCAAAATTAATTCCATGGTGAAATTAATTGATCAAATTAATTTTAATTTAAATGTATGAAACATATTATATGGAATAATATGTTAAAATGCACGTTAAATAAAAGTTAAGTTTGATAATTAATTGGACCAAAAGAATTAACATTGACTTGGGCTTAAAAAGGAGAAAAGCCCGCATAAAATTTAGATAGGAATGGGCCGAAATTTTGGTCAAAAATTTCAGCCATCTAGGTTAGCATTTTAACCTAGAGAATTCGGCCATAGCAAAAGTAGAGACCAGCTGAAAATTTTAGCCCCCTCTCTTACAATCTCATTCGATTCCATCGCTAGCATGGGTCGTGTTCGATAGCCATTCGTATATGTGAATGCGAAGGGAATCAAATTTGGTTTCTACAGCCATCTCTAGAAGAGATATTCCTGGTGAGAATTGATTCTCTTGTTGTTAAATTTTAATTTTTACAACTTTCACATCAATTGGTCGTGGGCACGGATTTGAGGAAATCACCGCGTTCTTCTGCTTTTATCGGGTGATTTTTGGTAAAAATCCCAACACGAGGCATCACCACAGCGATGGTGGAGCAGTCTGATCGATACATGAGGGATGAACAAGATGTCTCGTGCCTCATATTAGGTACCATGGCTTTTGATTGTCAAAAGTAGTTCATGGAGCAGCATGCATATGAGATGATGGATCAGATTAAAATGATGTTCCAAGATCAGGCTCCTCAGGAATGACACCTAACCACTAAAGCACTTTGTACAACTGCAATGGCAGTTAGGACTTCTGTTAGCACTCATGTGCTAAAGTTGAAAGGATATATTGATACACTTGCCCACCTTGGTTCACCAGTTTTGCAGCACTTGGCAGCATACATTATTCTCGGGTCACTTCCTGAGTCTTACAACCTATTTATCATGAACTACCACATGCAGGGTCTTAATAAATTGGTTGTTGAATTGCATGGCATGCTCAAGCTTGCTGAGCAGTCTCTTAAGAAGACTCCTAAAGTTTTGCTAGTGAACAAGGGCAATACGCCCATTGCTAAGGGAAAGGCCAAATCTATGGCCAAGGCTAAGGCCCAAAAGGCCAAGGCTAAGGGCAAGAAGGTGGTGGCCCACCCCAAAGCAAGGGTAGCTTCTCCTGAAGATATCTGCCATGGAGATCGGAGATTATTTCTTAGAGATGCCTAGTGGACTTGTTTTAGAATTACGAAATTGTTATTTTGTACCTACGATGCGTAAGAATATTATTTCTGTTTCATTGTTGGATATTTCTGGTTTTGTATTTAATATTGGACATGGTAGGATTTCTATGCAATGTGGCAATATTATTTATGGAACAACATTTCTTGAAAATTGTTTATTTATCCTTGATCTAAAATGTGAAAGTTCAAACTTCAACATAAATACTAAAAGGATTAAACAAAATGAAATTAATCCCACCTACATCTAGCAATGTCGTCTTGGGCACATTGCTAGGCTTCACTCTAGTGGAGTGCTAGGGTCATTTGTGTTGGGATTTGTCATCAGAAAAATAACGTGACACATCGGAATTACATCGTTTAAAATTTTCCTAGAATGTACCTATCGTGTCCAATTACCATTGATTGAAATAAAATCAATTTTGAATCAAGAGAGATTCACTCACCAAATTCATCTCGTTTAGAGACTCCTGCAGAATCGACTCTTTAAGCGACCTCTAAAGTCCAGTGCATGACCAAGACTAAATGTCAAATGACCCTAGTACTCCACTAGAGTGAAGCCTAGCAATGCGCTTCTCATTTATGTTCCCATGACAACAGTGCTAGATGTATGTAGGATTAATTTCATTTTGTTTAATCTTTTTAGTATTTATGTTGTAGATTGAAATTTCACGTTTTAGATCAAGGATATATAAGCCATTTTAAAGAAATGCTATTCCATAAATAATATTGCCACATTGCATAGAAATTCTACCATGTCCAATATTAAATACAAACCCAAAAATATCCAACAAAGAAACAAAAATAATATTCCTGTGCATCGCAAGTACAAAATAATAGTTTCTTAGTTCCAAAACAAGTCCACTAGGCATCTCTAAGAAATAATCTCCGATCTCCATGGCCTAAACTCGAGCACCATTTCCGACTCGAAGATCTACTTCTCCAGATCCTAGTAATCTCCTATTTCTTAGACCTTGCACATTTGAACAAATGTGAGATCCACATCTAGTGTCTAAGACCTATGATGTAGAAATAGCCAGATTAATCTCAATAACATAAATACCTAAAGCAGTAGTTTTGCCCTTCATTTGCTCCCTTAGCTTTGGACATAAGCTCTTCCAGGCCCCTTCTTATGACACTCATGGCAGACATCATCAGGAGAAGCAACCCTTGCTTTAGGGTGCGGCACCACCTTCTTGCCCTTAGCCTTGGCCTTAGATTTGGCCTTTCCCTTAGCAATAGGTGTATTGCCCTTGTTCACCCGTAAAACTTTAGGAGTCTTCTTAAGAGACTACTTAGCAAGCTTGAGCATGCCATGTAGCTTAACAACTGATTTATCAAGACCCTACATATGGTAGTTCATGATAAATTGGTTGTAAGACTTAGGAAGTGACCCGAGAATAATGTCTGCTACCAAGTCCTATGGAACTGGCGAGCCGAGGTGGACAAGTGTATCAATATACCCTTCAAATTTAACACATGAGTGCTAACAGAAGTCCCGGCTGCCTTTGCAGTCCTGCAAAGTGCCTTAGTGGTCAGGTATCGTTCCTGACGAGCCTGATCTTGGAACATCTTTTTAAGCTGATCCATCATCTCATAATCATGCTGCTCCATGAATTGCTTCTGAAGATCATAAGCCATGGTACCCAGTATAAGGCATGAGACATCACGGTCGTCCCTCACATGCCGATCGTATTGCTCAACCATCACTGTGGTGACGCCTCGACCTCCGGGAGGGCTAGCTGGTAAAGGAGCATTCAATACCTACTCCTTGGATTCTTGTCTAAGAACTATCTGTAAGTTCCTAGCTCAATCTAGGAAGTTAGTCCTTCAAAGCTTCTCCTTCTCCAGGAGTGACCTAAGTGAGAGTCAATAGTTGTTTGTTACATCCATTTAAATTGCTTAAGTGAAAATGGAAAAATCTATATTGAAGAAATCATTGCTTGATTTAAAAATAAAGGACTTTATGCCAATTTAAATTAATAATATGATTTTAATTCGTTCATTGGTGATGTTAATTGTCTGACTTAGCTAAGATCCACAACTCCTCAATGACTGGTCGAACTGGGCTCACTAACCAACCATTGATTCGTTTGGTAGGACAACCTATCCAATCCTTCCATGAAGGACTCTTGGTTTGATGGGCTTATCGACACTTTACGCATCTGTGCTTAGGGCCTGCTCTGAGCTAATGCTACTCATGTTGAGTCAAACCAGCATTCACATGTTAACCATACCAAGTATCCTAACCCTTGACGGCCCACCGAATACTACAATGTACCTAGGTAGGGCATGGCGCACATTGCAGCATCAATGGGAGGAAGAGGTGTGAATGTGGGAAGCACTTTTAAAAGACTCAATATTTTAATTTTCGAATTAAAATTAAGTGATATGGTTTAGCATGCATAATTGCAGGTTATAATCTTGTGATCCATATATCCATATTATATGACAAATGCAATAGCATACTTAATTTAAAATATTGAGATCCTATGGGTCTTAATTTCGACCTAATGAAAAACTAGATATCCTATCTAATTCTTCATGGGTCGGACTGCAATTCTCTTTGGGTTCCCACCATGGGCTTGCTCCATCTGGGCCTTCCTCCATACTTGATGCAATTACAATTATTTTATTTAAAATAAAATTTATTCTAAAATTATATCAAAATAAAAGAAATGGTACACATGACATATTTCCCAAAAATTAATTACAACCGATAATAATTTAGGGCCCATAGAACTCAACACAACATTTCAAACAAAGTACCTGTCGTGCACATACATACCAATATAGTGCATGATCATGGCATTCCAAATTATACATATAAATGTTAAGCCGAGTTACTTAGGGTGAAATTGCCAATTTTAACAAATGTGACTAAGGCCCATAAAGACCCAATGGATAACATGCATTAATGCAAAATTAACATTTTTACTCCCACTAGAATTTGGATTGTCCTAAGGCCCATAAAGGCCTAATGGATAACATCCATTAATGCAAAATTAACATTTTTGCTCCCACTAGAATTTGGATTGTCACAAATTTAAAATTTAGCTCGCAATTTTAACCGGTGCTACGGTTTATTGGGCTAATGTCATAAAGTCCATATTTAATTTAATATATAAAGCAATTAAATTAAATATGCATGCCAACACAATATATAATTTAATTACAAATTAATTCAAAATAAAAAATTTCAATTTGATTTGCAATAGGGGGCCCGGGTTAAAAAATTACCCGTAAAATCTAAAATCGGACCCAAACCCCACGCGATAGAGATGCTGTTCGGGGACAGCAGCGCTGCCATGTTGCCAGCAGCGTGGCAGCAGGCAGCAATGCTTGCTGCGGCAAGCAACAGCCCAAATAATTTTTTTTATAATAATAAAAAAATAGCAGCAAATCAATCATAACAGCAACCAAAAAAAAGTATTCAACAGCAAAAAATAAATCACAGCAAAGGGAAAAAACTGATAAAACCAATCGGGAAAAATTATCAAAACCCGAAAAACCATCCTTGAAACCTATTCTTTCTTCAAGAACACAGTCAAGAATGAATTCCAATCAATCTAATGGACAAAACCTAGGCTCTGATACCACTATTGGGATTCGTCATTAGAAGAATAATGTAGCGCAGCAGAATTACACCATTTAAAATTTTCCTAGAATCCACCTATCGTGTCCAATTACCATTGATTGAAATAAAATCAATTTTGAATCAAGAGAGATTCACTCACCAAATCTGTCTCTTCTAGAGACTACTGCAGAATTGACTCTTTAAGCGACCTCCAATGTCCATTGTACAATTTCTATAAGTTCCAGTTCAGTTGATCTATATACATGATCCTATGGGTCTGTCTTTATGTTGGCAGTGGGCCCAAGGCCCATAGACTGTAAGTGGGTTCTAACAAATCGTTATGGCCTCCAATTAAGACAGAGATGCAACAGTCTTTAGAAGACACTCACCTGGTAGTAATCTCATAGTGTCCTTTGAAAAAAGATATCGATATGAATAAATAAGAGGCATGGTTTTCGTCATCCTTTTCTACTGTTTATTATATTTCTTGATCTTGAGTTGACTGATTAATCAAATAAGCAACCAACTTATTTGGGTATGGCCATACACTTATCAATCCCACTCATCTAGTGGCCAGTGATATCATCTCGGCGCTACCCGAGTGGCAATTCCATCACTTCATCATCAATATCAATATGTTCACCTATCCACCCAATCATACCCATATTTAGTATCATTTTACAGACCTGTTAGGTGTATGTCAAAGTGAATTGGATTCCATATTGATATTATAATGAAATCTGGTTTGAGGACAAAAGAGACCTACTCATGAAAGACCTATGACGTGACAACCATGTGGCTTTCTTGAGTGGATCGATCCAGTCCTATGTCAGCGACATGTACCTATATTCATGACTGACTTTAAAAGTACTATGGCTAGTTAAGAACTACCATACAGTCATCGAATACATAAGTCTGTGGTTCTATTCGTTCCCACAATTAGAACAGACCTGGAATAGGTTTTATGATTATCAATCAATGGATACTCTACTCATATTATGGCACAAGATATAAATCAAATAGATTAATTGTCTTTATTAATGTGACATAAATGATGTATGTATACAAGAAGTCCTAATGTATAATACAAAATACAGGAATCCAATGCCCTAAGAACTAGGGCACACCAATAATTTGACATTCAGTCTTATGACACATGCGAATCTTGTTTAGGAGGCAAGATGACAAAGACACCTTTTAGCAAGACTACTGAAAGGGCCTCAGAGCTATTGGACTGATACATTCCGATGTATGCGGCCCAATGAGCACTAGTGCTAGATCTGGTTTTATGTACTTTTTCACCTTCATGGATGACCTCAGCAGATAGAGTTACATGTATCTAATGAAGCATAAGTCCGAGAATCTTCAGAGGTTCAAGGACTTTTAGAATGAAGTAGAAAACCAACTTGGCAAGAAAATAAAAACACTTCGGTCTGACCTAAGGGGTGAATATTTGAGCAAAGAGTTTGACTTATTTTTGAGAGTGTGTGGGATTGTATCCCAACTCACTCCTCCTAGTACACCCCAGTGGAATGGAGTGTCAAAAAGGAGGAATAGGACCTTGCTTGGCATGGTCCGTTCAATGATGAGTCATGCTACACTCCCTGTCTCCTTTTGGGGATATGTTTTAGAGATAACTACTTACATAATTAATAATACACCAAGCAAAGCAGTTAGGGGAACATCATATGAACTATGGAAGGGCCGAAAGCCCAATGTTTCTTTCTTGAAGATTTGGAGCTATGATGCACATGTCAAGAAATCGACAAGTGGCAAGCTCGAGTCCAAATCTATCAAGTGCCAGTTTGTGGGTTACCCTAAGGAAACTAAGGGTTATTACTTCTACGAATCGGCAGAAAATAAAGTTTTCATAGCCAGGAATGCTGTCTTCTTAGAAAAGGATTTCCTTTCCAAGCGAGACAGTGGGAGTAATGTTAAAATTTCTAAAGTTCAAGACTCACAGACTCATGTAGCTGCTATCGAGGATGCTTTGGGAACCGATCTGGCTACCCAAGAAATTGAGGAAGCAGA
Source organism: Euphorbia tirucalli (assembly GCA_039660915.1). Lineage (NCBI taxonomy): Eukaryota > Viridiplantae > Streptophyta > Magnoliopsida > Malpighiales > Euphorbiaceae > Euphorbia > Euphorbia tirucalli. The sequence goes on from CM077633.1 coordinate 46,597,141, forward strand.
ACCGGTTACATAGGACCTTAGAAGGTCTGGTAAGACACGTCATCAGTAAGAGAGGTACGGCTTTCTCGTGATTGATAATGGGGACCTTATGGTCATTTACCAAGAGGAGCCCAAGACCTATCAAGAGGCTGTTGAAAGCCCACACTTAGATTAATGGCACAAAGCCATGGAGGCTGAGATGCAATCTATGCACGATAACCAAGTATGGAACTTTTAGGATCCACCTCCGGGTGCTAAGGTGATAGGTTGCAAGTGGTGTTTCAAGTTGAAAGCCAAAAACACCTTCAAGGGGCGATTGGTGGCAAAAGGATTCAGGCAAGTTCAAGGAATTGATTATGATGAAACCTTTGACCAGTTGCCATGGTCAAACCCATCAGGATACTACTAGCCATAACTGCATGGTACAATTATGAGATATGGCACACGGACATTAAGACCGCTTTCTTTAATGGTATCCGAAGTATCCTAACCTGGTATGCAAGCTTCAAAGATCCATTTATGGATTGAAGCAGGCATCCAGGTCTTAGAATTAGAGATTCAATGAGGCCATTATAGAATATGGCTTCACATAGAATTTTGATGAGCCTTGTGTGTATAAGATGGTTAGTGGAAGCATTTCCACATTCCTAGTGTTGTATGTTGGCGACATCCTTATCATTGGACGTGACATACCAATATTACAAGGGGTAAAGTAGTGGTTGAGTAATTGCTTCACAATAAAGGACTTAAGCAAAGCAGAGATGATCCTAGGGATCAAGATTTATAGAGATAGATCTAATCAGCTTCTAGGCCTAAGTCAGGCCACGTACATATACAGGGTTCTGAAAAGATTCATCATGGATAAGGCAAAGAAAGGATTCTTGCCTATATGCCATGGGCTAAAGCCGAGTAAGAAAGATGGTCCTAAAACAAAAAAGGACCGGGAGAGCATGGAAAAGATCCCTTATGCATCTACTATAGGATCTATCATATACTCCATGTGGTGTACGAGGCATGATGTCACGTTTGCACTAAGTAAGACTAGCCAGTACCAATCAGATCCCAATAAGGAACACTGGAAGGAAATCAAGGCAACCCTGAAGTACCTTAACCGGACTAAGGATGCTTTCTTAGTGTATGGAGGTCAAAATGAGCTGGTAGTGTCAAGTTACACTGATGCAAGCTTTGAGACCAATGAGGATGAAAACTATCATAGTCTGATTATGTCTTTCTCCTGAATGGCGATGCCATTAGTTAGAGGTCCTCAAAGTAGGCCACCATTGCTGACTTTATAATGGAAGCTGACTACATAGCTACATGCAAAGTTGTAAAGGAAGTTGTTTGGATCAAGAAGTTCATAACTGAGTTAGGAGCAGCACCCACTATCTTAGACCCAGTTGATGTTTTCTGTGACAACAACGGAGCCATCACACAAGCCAAGGAGCCCCGGCCACACAAGAGATCCAAACACATGCTTAGAAAGTTTCACCTCATTCGGGAGATCGTGAACAGAGGTGACATATCCATTGACCAAGGTGCCGCTACAGATGCAACACGATGGTCATACCAGATCTATAGGAATTAGGGCAATGCCTGTTGGGGAATAATCTCACAAAACAAAATATGCGCAGCGGAAATAAAAGGATTAATCCCCACCAAGGACCCATGTACATTGCATTGAATCGGAAGGAGGGTTAAAGAATTACCTTAATTCTTTGAAGATTGAATCAAGCAGGAACCAAAATAGCTTCCCTCTACGGTTGATCCACACGGAGCAATTGATTCACCGCGTGCTAGCGCCGGGATTGAAGAACGATTCTTCGAACGAGAGAGAGAGAGACCGAAAAATCAAATTTTTCTTGGTGTTTAGATGGAGAAAAACTGGCTGCCACACTCCTTTCTTGTGTCTGCCGAATTCCTCTAGTTGTGTGGCTGAAAACTAATTTTTTCATATTAGGTTTAGGTTATATTTCCATTTATATAACCATTAACTTAATTATAATTATAACCTAATACACCTATTAGTTATAATTATAAATTAACCCACACAACTTAATATTAATTCTCAATTAATATTAAATCAATTCCCCATAATACACATATGTATATATAATGTTATAATTAATTATATCTCTATATAATTTAATTATAATATGTGGCATACCTTATGCAATATTAATCATATTAATATTCACATATACATATATATATAAATATATATCACTATATATATTTATTCTCTTTCTCATTCATAAATTATTATCCAATAATAATTTATACCCGAAAAGATGAACTTCATTTTGCTCTTTGTGTGTGACCCCATAGGTTCATATTAATTGGCAATAAGGAAATTACCATAATATCCTTATAGGTCACAAGCGGACTCTAGCAAGCCATTACGACTACCCAATTAACATGATTGGAATGATCCAATACCTATTTATAGAATGTCATATTCCCTTTTGTCTCTTTGATATCAAGATTAATTATAAGACATGGTACACTTGTCAATCTTATATAATTAATCATATGCTTTCTCGATCTCAAAGTAAACTGTTCAGACAAATCAATTGATACTCTTATCAATTATTTGAGCACGGCCATGCATTTAACAGTCTTACTTATCGAGGGGCCCAGTGATATCGCTCTCTTGTTAGAGAGGGACAAAATCCCATATCTGTCACTCACATCCCAAAGCATGAGTCATATTGTACCCAACCACAGCCTTTATAACTACTCTGTTACAAGCAGCGTTTGACTGCGTCAAAGCACAACATGAATTCATCCCGGAATCCATGGTGACCTCAGGTCAAAGGAATCAGCTGATGACACTACTATAATCAAGATCAGTTGTGACACGTGACCATGAACTTGATCTCATAGTGGGTCTCCAGCAACATGTTCTCTAACATATTGCCCGTGAGTATAATCTGTATCTGTATACACTATATTCATCTTATGAATATCCATTATCACTCACACTAGTCTTAGTTTGTTATTATTCCCATAATAACAATCGACTAGGGAAATTTAGAATTACACAATTAATTCATGGATACATTATCATAAATACTAACATACAAATATATATGATAAAATAAGTCTTTATTAATGACTTAAGAAGATTGTTTACATAATCCAACATTGGCTTAGGGCACAATCTCTAACAATCTCCCACTTGCCCTAAGTCCAATCTCAAATGTATCTAATACCCATGGACCTAGCATGACCATCATGTACAGCTTGTGAAAGAGCTTTTGTTAGTGGATCAGCAACATTGTCTTCAGACGCAACTTTGCATATCTTCACATCTCCTCTTGAGATGACTTCTCTTATGTAGTGAAAACGCCGAAGTATATGTTTGGATTTCTGTGACACACTAGGTTCCTTAGCAAGTGATATTGCCCCATTATTGTCACACAAGAGGCTCACAGGATTCACTATGCTAGGAACGACACCAAGTTCTTCGATGAACTTCTTGATCCAAACAGCCTCTTGGGCTGCATCTGATGCAGCAATATACTCAGCTTCTGTTGTAGATGCAGCTATCGTGCTTTGCTTAGAACTCTTCCAACTTATCGCACCTCCATTCAGAATGAACACATACCCAGACTGTGACTGCATCTGATCTTGATCAGTTTGGAAACTTGCATCCGTGTAACCATTTACAACAAGATCTTCGTCCGAGCCTCCATATATCAAGAATGTATCTTTAGTTCTTCTCAAGTACTTAAGAATACTCTTGACAGCAGTCCAGTGACTATCACCTGGATCAGACTGATATCTACTTGTCATGCTCAAAGCAAAAGAGACATCTGGCCGAGTACATACCATGGCATACATGATAGATCCTATAGCTGACGCATAAGGAATCTTATCCATGCGTTGACGTTCTTCAACTGTCATAGGACATTGCTTACGACTAAGCTTTATCCCTTGCCCAATAGGAACATTTCCTTTCTTTGATTGATCCATACTGAACCTTTTCAGTATTTTGTCAATGTATGTACTCTGGCTCAAGCCTATCAATCTCTTAGATCTATCTCTATAGATCTTTATTCCAAGAATGTAGGCTGCCTCACCCAAGTCTTTCATAGAAAAACACTTTCCTAGCCAAGATTTTACTTCTTGCAAGGTAGGAATGTGATTTCCTATTAACAATATGTCATCGACATATAGAACTAGGAAAACTATATTACTCCCACTGAACTTCTTGTACACACAAGGCTCATCTTCGTTTTTGATGAAGCCAAACTTTTTGACTGATTCATCAAAACAATGATTCCAACTTCTTGATGCTTGCTTCAAACCATAAATGGCCTTTTGAAGCTTGCATACTTTATCAGGATTCTTTGGATCGACAAAACCTTCAGGCTGTGTCATGTACACATCCTCAACAAGGTTTCCATTTAGGAAAGCTGTTTTGACATCCATTTGCCATATTTCATAGTCATAATATGCTGCTATGGCAACAAGAATTCTGATGGACTTGATCATAGCTACTGGCGAAAAAGTTTCGTCATAGTCTATACCATGAACTTGTCGGTAACCCTTTGCCACTAACCTTGCTTTATAAGTCTGAATATTCCCATCCATGTCCGTTTTCAACTTGAAAACCCATTTGTGCCCTATTGCTTTAGCACCCTTTGGGAGATCAACCAAAATCCATACTTTGTTGTCGTCCATGGATTGAATTTCTGACTTCATAGCATCAAGCCATTTTTCAGATTCTGAATTAGAGACAGCTTCCATGTACGTGGAAGGTTCATTCTCTTCTAACAGAATCAGATCATTTTCATTCGTGATGAGAAATCCATATCTCTCGGGCTCATGACGAACTCTACTTGATCTACGTTGGACTTGTGTTACTGGTTCTGACTCAACAACTTCTTGTGAATCAGGTTGTTCCATTTGAAACTCACTTTCAACTTGGTTATCCATATTTTCTTGTAGGTGTACTTTACTCCCACTGATTCCTTTGGAAATAAACTCTTTTTCCAGGAATGTACCACCCTTAGCAACAAACACTTTGTTTTCACTAGGATTGTAAAAGAAATAACCTTTAGTTTCTTTTGGATAACCAACAAAATTGCATTTCATAGATTTTGGTGATAACTTGTCTGAAATCAAATATTTCACATAGGCTTCGCATCCCCAAATCTTGAGAAAAGACAAATTTGGTTTCTTACCAATCCATATCTCATATGGTGTCTTTTCAACTGCTTTTGATGGAACTCGGTTCAGTGTGAATGCCGCTGTTTCAAGTGCATATCCCCAAAAGGATAGAGGAAGATTTGTTTGACTCATCATAGACCGAACCATATCCAATAAAGTTCGGTTCCTCCTCTCAGACACACCATTCCACTGTGGTGTACCAGGAGGAGTTAATTGTGAGACAATCCCACAATTTCTAAGATGATCGTCGAACTCTTGGCTCAAATATTCACCACCTCGATCAGATCTAAGTGCTTTAATTGTCTTGCCAAGTTGGTTTTGTACTTCATTTTGGAAGGCTTTGAACATTTCAAAGGATTCCGACTTATGCTTCATTAGATATAGATAACCATATCTACTGAAGTCATCAGTGAACGTAATGAAGTATTGAAAACCACCTCTAGCAGTTGTGCTCATAGGCCCACATACATCTGTATGTATGAGTTCTAATAAGTCACTAGCCCTTTCACTGTGACCAGTAAAAGGACTCTTGGTCATCTTACCCATTAAACAAGACTCGCAAGTGTCATATGTTTCAAAAACATCTAGACCCAAAATTCCATCTTTATGGAGTTTTGAAATGCGTTTCTCATTAATGTGTCCTAGACGACAGTGCCAGAGATAAGTAGGATTCACAATATTTGTTCTTATCCTTTTGGTATTTATGTTATGTACATGCTCATCATAACCTTCACTAAGGTTCAACAAATAAAGACCATCATGTAAATCCGCATTTGCATAAAACAAGTCTTTATTGAAAAGCAATAAGTGATTATTCTCAATAACACATTTAAATCCTTCCTTGTCCAAACATGAAATAGAAATGATGTTCCTAGACAAATTAGGAACAAAATAACAATTATTCAAAAGGAGAACAAGTCCACTTGGCAACTTGAGCTCGTAGCGACCGACTTCATAAGCAGCAACTCTAGCTCCATTCGCCACATGGAATTCTACCTCGCCCTTCTTGAGCTTTCTACTTCCTCTAAGCCCCTGCACATTCATACAAATGTGAGAACCACAACCGGTATCTAATACCCACGAAGTAGAAACAGAAGTAGAATGAAGTATTTCAATAACATGAATACCTTGATTAGCGGTCTCACCGCCTCTCTTCTTCCTCAAGTCCTCCAAATAAAGCTTGCAATTTCTGCGCCAATGACCAGGCTGATTGCAGAAATGGCATGTGCCTTCCTTTGGAGGCTTTGCCTTGGTAACAGCTTTGGGCTTCTTTGCATCCTTCCCAAACTCTTTGGGTTTGTTTGCTTTACCCCTCTTCTTCTGGATCCTACCCTTTTGCACCATATGGATCCCTTTGGAGCTTGGCTTCTCTTTTATAGTTACTTCAGCGTTTTTCAGCATCCCATGCAGTTCGCTGACCGTTTTGTCCATATCATTCATGTGATAATTCATGACAAAATGGGAGTAACTCTCGGGAAGAGAATTAAGGATCAAATCCGTTGCCAACTCAGGTCTGAGTGGCGAACCAAGCCTCTCCAACTGATCAATGTACCCTTTCATCTTCAGAACATGGGCACTAACCGAACTCCCTTCGGTCATCTTGCACCCAACCAAAGATCTCAAGGTCTCATACCTTTCCCTTCTCGCTTGCTTTTGGAACATTTCCTTAAGCTCTTGAGACATCTCATATGCCTCAAATGTTTCCAGATCCTTCTGAAGTTCCGGAATCATTGATGCGAGCATCAGGCACTGTACATCAATCTGATCATTTTGATGCTTGTGGAAAGCATCCCTTTCAGCTCTTGAAGCTGTGGTGGGTGGAGGGTTAGCGGGCAAAGGCCCATCCAGAACATATAGCTTTCGCTCTTGCTTGAGAACAATTCTCAAGTTGCGATACCAGTCTAGGTAATTTGTTCCATTCAGTTTATCCTTCTCAAGGATAGATCGAATAGAACCGGGATTGCTTGTGTTGGCCATTTATCTACAACAGAAAATATATATGCAAAGTTAATTACATAAGAGAATATAGCTCCCACTAAAATTATAAAACCCTTTAAAATATTTAAGTGGGTAAAAGACCCAAAATCCATACTTAACCATAGCACTGCTTTGGCATGTCCCTATGATTAAATATAATTTCGGTAGACATCACCATGTCAATTACATCATTATGTAACTCTTTTAATTTATGAGATGCATGATATCATATATCATATTTAATTTGTATGTTACTCATCTCATCCTTGCCTCGGGCTCAAACACCTTTTTGATTAACCCTTTAGTTAAACCAATTACAACACAATGAGAATCACCTTTTCTCATATTATTGCTTCGCTAAGGTCACAACATGCGTACCCGCCCTGGCGGTATACCATGATGCGAACATAGTACTTGACAAGTGTTATACGTAATTGGGTGGCAAAAATATAAACTTCATAAGTTTATTTAGGGTTTATAAATCCCGTGATTAGAATTTTATCATATACAAAACATGGCATTAATATTAAACTTTCCTAGTTAACATTAATCCTAGCATGGCATCCAATGTCATACATTCATCTAGCATGCATATTTCATACTAAGCATGGCATCATATGGCATCAAAAATAAAACATGCAATAGACTCGAAAAACCGTGTTATGGTATGGTTTTATCTACATTGATTTTCATAGGCCAATATGAAAATCAACAGGTCATTTCCTAGGTGGTTGCAACCATCGCATGGTCACATCACTCCCGCACCCCTTGGATCCGTCTTCACGTCTTTGTTCCTTGGCACCATCTCATGGGTTTACACATTTTACAAAATTGCATCCTATACAATTTTCTAGTAAAATGAAATTTACAAACAATAAATTGCATCCTATACAATTTATCTAGAAAATAAGATTACATAAATACAAACGACTCGCAGGCCGTATTTATAAAACTTTACATCCACCAAAACCAAAGGAAAACAAAAACATCCACAGGGTCCAAAACCATACCACAACACCATGCATAAAATTATCACAATAATTTTACATCTACAAGATTTAGGGTTCAAAAACTAAACACAATCTTATTGTATTTAAAAGAAATTGATTTGAGAAGAAAAGGTATAGAAGACAATTTCTACATTGCAGCACTAAGGGAACATGGCGTGCAAAACCGGTTTGCACGGCATGCAACACTTGCACGCGGTCGTGTTCCTCGCTGTTACTCAGCGCACATGAGAAATTTCCGGTTGCACGCCGTGCAAAACCAGTACACGGCGTGCAACACACATATGCACGGCGTGCAACACTTGCACGCCGGCGAGTTATGCACTGATTCTCAGCTTACGAAAACGATTTCCGACTACACGCCGTGCAAAACCAGTACACGGCGTGCAACACACGTTTGCACGGCGTGCAGTGCCTGCACGCCGGCGTGTTCTGCACTGAAAAACAATTCTGCGTCAATTTGTTCAAAACAACAATTCCCAAATCAATTCCAAACGTTATTCACAATAACAAAGAACCCTAAATCAAAAACATATAACCCTAACATGCAATTTTGATCTAATCAAAATAACAAATCCAATTCAATCAATGCACAAGTGGCTCTGATACCACTGTTGGGGAATAATCTCACAAAACAAAATATGCGCAGCGGAAATAAAAGGATTAATCCCCACCAAGGACCCATGTACATTGCATTGAATCGGAAGGAGGGTTAAAGAATTACCTTAATTCTTTGAAGATTGAATCAAGCAGGAACCAAAATAGCTTCCCTCTACGGTTGATCCACACGGAGCAATTGATTCACCGCGTGCTAGCGCCGGGATTGAAGAACGATTCTTCGAACGAGAGAGAGAGAGACCGAAAAATCAAATTTTTCTTGGTGTTTAGATGGAGAAAAACTGGCTGCCACACTCCTTTCTTGTGTCTGCCGAATTCCTCTAGTTGTGTGGCTGAAAACTAATTTTTTCATATTAGGTTTAGGTTATATTTCCATTTATATAACCATTAACTTAATTATAATTATAACCTAATACACCTATTAGTTATAATTATAAATTAACCCACACAACTTAATATTAATTCTCAATTAATATTAAATCAATTCCCCATAATACACATATGTATATATAATGTTATAATTAATTATATCTCTATATAATTTAATTATAATATGTGGCATACCTTATGCAATATTAATCATATTAATATTCACATATACATATATATATAAATATATATCACTATATATATTTATTCTCTTTCTCATTCATAAATTATTATCCAATAATAATTTATACCCGAAAAGATGAACTTCATTTTGCTCTTTGTGTGTGACCCCATAGGTTCATATTAATTGGCAATAAGGAAATTACCATAATGTCCTTATAGGTCACAAGCGGACTCTAGCAAGCCATTACGACTACCCAATTAACATGATTGGAATGATCCAATACCTATTTATAGAATGTCATATTCCCTTTTGTCTCTTTGATATCAAGATTAATTATAAGACATGGTACACTTGTCAATCTTATATAATTAATCATATGCTTTCTCGATCTCAAAGTAAACTGTTCAGACAAATCAATTGATACTCTTATCAATTATTTGAGCACGGCCATGCATTTAACAGTCTTACTTATCGAGGGGCCCAGTGATATCGCTCTCTTGTTAGAGAGGGACAAAATCCCATATCTGTCACTCACATCCCAAAGCATGAGTCATATTGTACCCAACCACAGCCTTTATAACTACTCTGTTACAAGCAGCGTTTGACTGCGTCAAAGCACAACATGAATTCATCCCGGAATCCATGGTGACCTCAGGTCAAAGGAATCAGCTGATGACACTACTATAATCAAGATCAGTTGTGACACGTGACCATGAACTTGATCTCATAGTGGGTCTCCAGCAACATGTTCTCTAACATATTGCCCGTGAGTATAATCTGTATCTGTATACACTATATTCATCTTATGAATATCCATTATCACTCACACTAGTCTTAGTTTGTTATTATTCCCATAATAACAATCGACTAGGGAAATTTAGAATTACAGAATTAATTCATGGATACATTATCATAAATACTAACATACAAATATATATGATAAAATAAGTCTTTATTAATGACTTAAGAAGATTGTTTACATAATCCAACATTGGCTTAGGGCACAATCTCTAACAATGCCCACTTGGAACTAGTACAAGTGGGAGATTGTTGGTGTGCCCTAGTTCTATGGCATTGTATTCTTGTATTCTTGTATTGTACATTAAGACTCTATGGATGTATACATCATTTGTGTCACATGATAAAGGCAATAATCTATTTCATTTATATCTTTTGCTATATGAATAGAGTATCCATTGATTGATAATCATAAAACATATCATAAGTTTATTCCAATCATGGGAACAAATAAAATCATAGATTTGTATATGTTGGATATGCCCTAGTCCCGAGGCATTGGTCGTTGTATTTGTATTATACATTTGTACAATGTTATTGGATTTTTTGTATTATACAATTTGTGTCATTAAATAAAGGCATTAATCTATTTATTATATATCTTGTGCTATGTTTTAAATAGAATATCCAATGGACATATCCATATCCATGTTGACTTGTCATGCACTTGGCAGTAAGACCATGGATAGGGAAAACGATATAACCATAAAGTGATTCATAATCTGTTCCAATCATGGGAATGAATGGAACTAAAGACTATCATTAGCTTGGTTGGATGGCGGTGTCTTACTGCCCATTAGACATGGGATGTCAATCAAGTTAATGGGTATATGCAAAAGGGCATGGTATTGGATAGATCCACTAAATGAGAAATCCACATGTTATAGTATCACAAGTGATTCTCATATAGTACTTGTGTGGATCCTTTGACTTGACCATATCATGGTGCTGCATGTGAAGTGGCATACTTTGGTGTATACCTAAAGGGCCTGTAACAGGGTGCCAAGTATGGGTACGTTCGGGTATGTCAGTTAATATGGCAATGCTATGGATATGTAGAAAGGAATGTCACTCAGTAGTCCACTAAGAAGATATCATCGGCCTCTTGATGAATGCAACTGATAAGAGTGTGGCCACACCCAAAAAAGTTGGAATTGTTTATGAGCATCGGTTCATTAGGGATCAAGTTAATGTCAGGACACAAAAGAGGGTGATTAATCCATGCCTCTGTGTTGGACACCGATATCAATGACATGGGATACACAAGTTTAAACTACAGGGTTGTGATTTCAGTTAGACTACTATCTCCGTCTTAATTGGGGGCTGCAGTGGCTTGGTAGACCCGCTTGTAGTCTATGGGCCATAGGCCCACTGCCAACATAAAGACGGGCCCACAGGTCATACATATTGGGCATCTGAACTTAAACTAAAAGGATCAAGTGTGTACTTGGAGTATACACGTTGGAGAGAGAGGATTCCGTTAATTATATTATATAGATCGATTGGATTGATCAAAATAATAAAATTAATATTTGTATTGGCTTTCTTATAATTAATTCAATGAATTAGTTTATGAGAATATTTCCTAGGTGGAAATATTTTACATGTATAGGTTTACACGTGTTTAATTTTATGAAAGTCTAATTTAATTTCTTGGTTAAATTAATTGATCAAATTAATTTTAATTTAAATGTATGTTATATATTATATGGTATAATGTGTTAGCATACATGTTGAATTGAAATTAAATTTGAAATTAAATTGGACCAAGTGAATTAATACGGACCTGGGCTTAAAGAGGAAAAAAGCCCGTATAAAATTAAAACAGAATGGGCTGAAATTTTGCAAAAGAATTTCAGCCATCTAGGCTTAAATTCCCTAGAAAGATTTCAGCCAACAAAAGCAAAAAGTGGCAGAAAAATATAGCAGAATTTCTAGCCATAAAAATTTTCTCTCTCGATTGATCGAATCGCTATCACGGGTTGAGTTTGATAGCCATTCGTGTACAGGAACGTGGAGGAAGTCTACATTGATTTCTGCAGCCATCTCTTGTAGATATTTTTTGGTGAGAATCTATTCTTCCTCTATTTTATTTGGATTTTGATTTCCACTTCAATTGCTCCTGGGCATGGACTTAAGGAAATCAACGCGTTCTTCCACCTTATCGGTTGATTTCTAGTGAAAAATCTCAACAGTGGTATCAGAGCGGGTTTTGATCTATGAAAATCTTTAACTTGGTTGAATCCCTTATTTTGAAATTGGTGATTTTGATTATGGGATTCTTGGTTTTGGGGTTTTGTGATTTTCCCTATTGAATTTTGCAATCGAAAATTAATTTACATATGGTTTATGTTTGATTTAATTTTCTGGATTGTGATTGAATCTTGGTGATTTTATTTTGTTGCTAAATTTATTTATTTATTTTAAATCACGGACTATTTTTGCAGATACGGGGATGCCGACGGCGATTCCATGAAAACAGCGGCAGCAGCAGCTACTGCTAGGGCAAATCTATTGCCCTAGCTGCAGTGGGTCGGGCCCTATTTTTGCATTTGGCGGGTTTTTGGGCCCGGGTCCCAATTTTGAAATTTTAATGGGTTTTAAAATTTTATCTGTTTAAATTTTCTGTAATTTGAATGCGCATGGTTTCTTAAATGAAATTTATTTTAATTCAAGAGATATTAATATTGGAAATTAATATGGTGTAATTGAAATTGGTTTAGGTTTTCTTGGCATGATTACCCGGGCAGCTGATTTGTATTCATGGTTTCCCAATTCCAGTGGGAGCAGTGTTCTGCCTGGGTTGGAGGTCTAAAGCCCATTAAGGGTTAGAACCATGATTGGCCAAAATTGGCGATTTCAAAATAATGGCTAAGGACATAATTGAAATGGGATTAATTTCATGCATTTTACATGTTTATAAATTGATGTATTGGATTACATGCTTGTATGATTAAATGTGTGTATGGCTGCTATTGGGCCTTAATCAAGTTGGGTTGTATTTTCCTTTTTGGGTAAATACGGCCTGCATGCCATTTTTCTTTTTTATGTAATTTTATTTTATTTATTTATTATAAAATAATGTAAAGAAAAAGCTCATTGGAGAGGCGAGCCCAGAAGGAAGAAGAGGAGGCCGACCTGGTGTATTTTCTAGTATAGGTTTACTATACATAGGCCTATAGCAGTCACATTATTTATTTAATTATGCTTTATTTATTTACATGTATGAATGTATGATCAAATTATAGGTTCCAATGTATGATCAAAACCGAATCAAAGTGGGGATAGGCCAGTTGTAGACCATGCCCTCGCTAGATGCACTGGAGTATCGTGATTTTGTACTGGGTTGTAGTATTGGTTACTCTAACACTTGGTTAGAGGTTTGGACTTAGCATGGGTAGTGGGAGTCTCCTGGCCCTAAGCATAGATGGGTAAGTGCCAACAAGCCCATCAAACCGAGAGTCCCTAGGTTGGGATTGGACAACGTTCCTACCTAAATAATTAGGATGTAGTTTTTTCCAGGCCCTCGTCTAGCTATATCTTAATGAAATATGGATCTCAACCCATTAGCCCAACAACATGAGTTAATTAATAACATGATTCATTATTAATTAAATGTGGGAAAAACAAAGTAAGACCTTTATTAACACTCTCTAAATTTTTCTATGTAGTAACCAAATGGCAACGAATAACTCACTTTAACTGCGATCTATCCTGGAAAGGGACAAGCTTTCTGGCCCAAACTTCTTAGATTGGTCTAGGAACTTAAGGATAGTTCTAAGATAGGAGTCCAAAAAGTATGTGCTGGAAAGGCCTGTACCCGCTGCACCAACGGGGCGTAATCCACCGGCTGCTCCGCTGGAGGAGTACAAGGTGCATGTTAAGGGTAACTAGGATGTGACATGGCTTATGTTGGCATGTATGGTCCCTGAGCTGTAAAAGCAGTTCATGGACCATCAAGCCTTTTCTATGATAACTACTCTTAACGAGATGTTTCATGATCAAGCTCGTCAGGAAAGGTATCTGACCAACAAGGCATTCCACTCCTATAAGATAGGGGCTGGGACATCTGTAAGCACACACATGCTTAAGATGAAGGACTATCTGGATACTTTAGCCCATCTCGAATCGCCTATCTCACAGGAGTTGGCGATTGACACGATCCTGGCTTCCTTACTGGATTGTTATGATCCGTTCATCCTAAACTATAACATACAAAGGATGAATCGTACTGTTAGTGAGCTGCTTGGGATGCTCAAGCTCATTGAGCAGTCGATAAAAAAGACTCCGCCGACACTGTTGGTCAACAAGGGGAACCCTCCTCTTGCCAAAGGCAAGGCCAAAGTTAAAAAGGCTAAGGCCCAGCCCAAGGCCGGTCCTGAGGATGTCTGCTTCGGGTGCAAGCAGGTAGGGCATTGGAAGAGATCATGTCCCAAGTTTTTCGGATAGCAGAGGAAGACCAGGTATTTATGTCATAGACATTAACCTCAATGTTTCACCATCTTCGGTATTGGATACTGGATGTGGTTCTCACATTTGTTGTAATGTGCAGGGACTTAAGAACGAGAGATCACTGAAATCTGGGGAGGTGGACTTGCGGGTCGGTAATGGAGCGAGGGTGGCTACCATATAGATTGGCGAGTACCATCTTATGATGCTTAGTAGATTGGTTAAAATACTGGAACAATGTTATTTTCTACCTGCAATGTGCAAGAATATTATTTCTATTTCAGTTTTGGATATTTCTGGATTTAATTTTACTATTGGTAATGGTAGAATTAGTTTATCTAGAGAGGGATTATTTTATGGAGAAGTTCTATTAAATAATGGCCTATATATCCTGGATTTAAACGAAACTAATCATGTCTATAATATAAATACTAAAAGGGTTAAGCCTAACAAACTTAATCCTGTCTACCTAAGGTAGTGGAAAAGACGCCACATGAAATATGGACGGGCAGGGCACCCAGTGTGTCTTTCCTGCGGATTTGAGGCTGTGATGCACATGTCAAGAAATTGACTAGGGGTAAACTAGAACCCAAAAACCGATAAATGCCTATTTGTGGGCTACCTTAGGGAAACCAAAAGGTATTACTTCTACAACCCCACCGAGAACAAGGTGGTCGTGGCACAAAAGGGGGTCTTTCTTGAAAAGGATTTCATTTCCAAGAAAGACAGTGGGAGCAATGTTGAACTCAGTAAAGTTCAAACCTCACAAATTCCTAAAGAGGATAACTCGGAGACAAGGGTAGATCTTCCATAGGAGGAAGCACCAGCCCAGGTCACACAAGGACCTAGAAGGTCCAGTAGGGATCATCAGGAAACTGAGAGATATAGGTTTCTCATTACCTATGATCACACTCTTCTCAGCGTCGATGAGGAAGAGCCCAAAACCTACCAAAGGCTATGGCTAGCCCACAGTCTGCCAAATGGTGCAAGGCTGTGGAGACGGAGATGTGATCTATGTATGATAATCAAGTTTGGAACCTGGTTGATCCACCTCGGGGTGCTAAGGTGATAGGTTACAAGTGGTGCTATAAGCTAAAGGCTAACAATACCTTCAAGGGGTGTCTAGTTGCGAAATGTTTTAGACAAGTCCGTGGAATAAACTATGATGAAACTTTCTCACCAGTCGCTATGCTCAAATCCATAAGGATCCTGATGGCCATAGTCGCTTAGTACGACTATGAGGTCTGGCAGATGGATATTAAAACAGCTTTCCTTAATGAAAAGCTACTGGAGGATGTGTACATGACACAGCTTAAGGGTCTTGTCGATCCAAAGCATCCTAGAAATGTATACAAGCTTTAAAGGTCCATTTATGGATTGAAGCAAGCATCCCAAAGTTGGAATCCTGGATTCAATGAAGCCATAAAGGAATATGGCTTCGTACAGAATCAAGATGAGTCTTGTGTGTATAAAAGCAGTAGTGGGAGTATTGTCACCTTCTTGGTATTATATGTGGACGATATCCTTCTTACTAGAAGCGACATACCAACACTGCAGGAGTAAAGCAGTGGTTGTGTAAGTGCTTCTCAATGAATGACTTAGGCAAAGCTGAGACGATCTTAGGGATTAGGATCTATAGGGATAGATCTAATCCGCTTCTGGGCCTAAGTCAGGCCACGTACATAGAAAAAGTTCTGAAAAGATTCAGCATGGATCAGGCAAAGAAAGGATTGTTACCAATGAGCCATGGGCTGAAACTTAGTAAGAAGAACTGTCCTAAGACAAGGCAGGACAGGGAGAACATGAAGTTGGTCCTATATGAGTCAGTTATAGGATCAATCAAGTACTCCATGCTATGTATGAAACCTTATGTCACCTTTGCACTGAGTATGATGAGCCGATACTAGCAGGATCCTGACAAGGATCACTGGAAGGCTGTCAACGCCATCCTGAAGTACCTTAACCAGATCAAGGATAGCTTTTTAGTGTATGGAGGTTAGGAAGAGCAATCAGTTGCTGGGTACACTAATGCAAGCTTTTAGACCAACCAGAATGAGTACTAGTCATAGTCTGGGTATGTATTCTTGCTAAATGGTGGTACTGTTAGCTGGAAGAGCTCCAAGCAATAGACCGTCATGGACTCTACTACAGAAGCCGAGTACATTACAACGTGTGATGTAGCTAAGGAAGATGTATAGATAAAGAAGTTTATCACTGAATTGGGAGTCGTACTAACTATCCAGGATCTAGTTGATATCTTCTGTGACAACAATGGGGCTATTGCACAAGCTAAGGAGCCCCAGTCACCTAAGAACACGAAGCATGTGCTCAGGAAGTTTCACCTCATACGAGAAATCACCGAAAGGGGTGACATTTCATTACATAGAGTGGACACCGAGAATAATGTCAAAGATCCTTTGACCAAGGTGCTAGCTCAGCCCAAGCACGAGGGTCATACTAGATCTATAGGGATTAGGCCCATGCCTAGTTAGAACTAGTGCAAGTGGGAGATTATTGGATATGCCCTAGTCCTGAGGTATTGGTCCTTGTATTTGTATTATACATTTGTACAATGTTATTGGATTTTATGTATTATACAATTTGTGTCATTAAAGAAAGGAATTAATCTATTTATTATATATCTTGTGCTATGTTTTAAATAGAGTATCCAATGGACATATCCATATCCATGTTGACAAGTGTCATGCACTTGGCAGTAAGACCATAGGTAGGGAAAATGATACGACCATAAAGTGATTCGTAGTCTATTCCAGTCATGGGAATGAATGGAACTAAAGACTATCATTAGCTTGGTTAGATGGCAATGTCTTACCGGCCATTGGACATGGGATGTCAATCAAGTTAATGGGTACATGTAAAAGGACATGGTACTGGATATATCCACTAAACTAGAAATCCACATGGTATAGTATCACAAGCGATTCTCGTGTAGTACTTGTATGGATCCTTTGACCTAACCATGTCATGGTGCTGCATGTAAAGTGGCACACTTTGGTGTGCACCTAAAGGGCCTGTAACAAGGTGCCAATATAGATACGTTCAGGTGTGTCAGTGAACATGGCAATGCTATGGATATGTAGAAGGGAATGTTACTCAGTAGTCCACTGAGAAGATATCACCGGCCTCTTGATGAATGCAACTGATAAGAGTGTGGCCACACCCAAACAAGTTGGAACTTGTTTGAACTTATTTGTGAGCATCGGTTCATTCGAGATCAAATTAATGTCCAGACACAAAAGAGGGTGATTAATCCATGCCTCTGTGTTGGACATCGATATCAATGACATAGGATATACGAGTTTAAACTACAAGATTACGATTATAGTTAGACTGCTATCTCTGTCTTAATTGGGGGTTGTAGTAGGTTGCTAGAGCCTGCTTGCCATTTGTGGGCCATAGGCCCACTACCAACATAAAGACTGGCCCACAGGATCATACACATTGAACTTCTGAACTTAAACTAAAAGGATCAAGTGTGTGCTTTGAGTATACTGTAGGGATTCGTCATGGGAAACCGACCGATAAAAGTGGAAATACGCGTCGATTTCCTGGAATCCGGTCCCAGGAGCTTAAGATGTGGAAATCAAAACTTAAAGCATAAAGAGGAGAGTTTAAAATCTTACCACAAAGTCTCTCTAAGAGACGGATGCTGACTGCAGAAATCAAGTGTAGATTTCCTCCACCGATGCATACACGAACGGCTCTCGGACCGAAACCCGTGCTAGCCACTCGGATGACAAGAAGAGAGGGAGAAAGAGAGAAGGAAAGGGGCAGCCAAGCTTGGATATTATGGCTGTCCAAAAAAATTTCTTTCCAAAAGAAATAATCCAATTTCTCTCTTTTTCTTATAATAGCAAAGTGCAAAAGTGGGCAAAGTCTTTCTAAAAAAAAAATATATCTTCGGCTAAGAGTCATAAAAACATAGCTGATTTTTTTTTCTTTTAACTTAAAAGAAAACAAAGATCAACACCAAGGAAAGCTAAGTCCAACTTTGCCTCCTCAAAGTCAAACTAATGACTCATCCATATGACTCATCCCTTTCTTGCCAATTTTCATTCGACCAACACCAAAAAATTGTCATCATTCTATTTCATCATCTTACCAAAAGAATAGAAAAGATTTAAGGAAGCAAAGTCCAACTTTGCTACCTCAAAATCAAAGAATGACTCACTCTTTTTTCCTATTGGTCCCTAAGAATTTGTCATCATCATTTTGTCCAACAAAATGACTCACCATCCTTGCCCATTTCACCACCAAAATTTCGGCCATATAATCCCACTTTATGTGGGCAATTTCATTTTATGTCTTAAGCCCAATTTGACTTCCTTTGATTTAATTAATTTCAAATGCAATTCCAAGTTAACATGTATGTATATATATTACGCTATATAATACATTACATACATTTAAATTATAATTCATTTGATCTATTAATTTAATCGATGGATTAAATTAGACATACATAAAATGAAATACATGTAAACCTATACATGTAATAATATTTCCACCTAGGAAATAATCTCATAAATTAATTCATTGAATTAATGAAGAGAAGGCCAAAATAAATATTAATTATATAACTTTGATCAATCCAATTGATTAATATAATATAATTAATATATATCTCTCTCTTCAAACGTGTATACTCCAAGTACATACTTAATCCGACTAGTTAAAGTCCAGACGTTCAATGTGTACGATCCAATGGGCCCGTCTTTATATTGGCAGTGGGCCAAGGCCCACAGACTGCAGGTGGGCTCTAGCAAGCCACTGCAACCCCCAATTAAGATGGAGTAAGCAGTATAACTGAAAACGTAACCCTGTAGTTTGAACTTGTGAATCCCATGTTGCTGATATCGGTGTCCAACACAGAGGCATGGAAGTATCACCCTCTTTGTGTCTGGACCTTTACTTGATACCGAATGAACTGATGCTCACAAACAAGATCGAATCTTGTTTGGGTGCGGCCACACACTTACCAGTAACATTCTTCAAGAGGCCAGTGATATTGTCTCAGTGAATCACTGAGTGACATTCCTTTTGCATATCCATAGCACTGCCATGTTCACTAACACACTCGAATGTACCCATACTTGGCATCCTTTTACAGGCCCATTTGGCGTACACCAAAGTGTGCCACTTCACATGCAGCACCATCATATGGTCTGGTTAAAGGACTTAGACAAGTACTACACGAGAATCACAAAACTTAAAGCATAAAGAGGAGAGTTTAAAATCTTACCACAAAGTCTCTCTAAGAGACGGATACGGATTGCAGAAATCAAGTGTAGATTTCCTCCACCGATGCATACATGACCGGCTCTCGGACCGAAACCCCGTGCTAGTGATTCGGATGACAAGAAGAGAGGGAGAAAGAGAGAAGAAAAGGGGCAGCCAAGCTTGGATATTATGGCTATCCAAAAAAATTTCTTTCCAAAAGAAATAATCCAATTTCTCTCCTTTTCTTACAATAGCAAAGTGCAAAAGTGGGCAAAGTCTTTCTAAAAAAAAAAAATATATCTTCGGCCAAGAGTCATAAAAACATAGCTGATTTTTTTTTCTTTTAACTTAAAAGAAAAAGAAGATCAACACCAAGGAAAGCTAAGTCCAACTTTGCCTCCTCAAAGTCAAACTAATGACTCATCCATATGACTCATCCCTTTCTTGCCAAGATTCATTCGGCCAACACTAAAAAATTGTCATCATTCTATTTCATCATCTTACCAAAAGAATAGAAAAGATTTAAGGAAGCAAAGTCCAACTTTGCTACCTCAAAATCAAGAATGACTCACTCTTTTTTCCTATTGGTCCCTAAGAATTTGTCATCATCATTTTGTCCAACAAAATGACTCACCATCCTTGCCCATTTCACCACCAAAATTTCGGCCATATAATCCCACTTTATGTGGGCAATTTCATTTTATGTCTTAAGCCTAATTTGACTTCCTTCGATTTAATTAATTTCAAATGCAATTCCAAGTTAACATATATGTATATATATTATGCTATATAATACATTACATACATTTAAATTATAATTCATTTGATCTATTAATTTAATCGATGAATTAAATTAGACATACATAAAATGAAATACATGTAAACCTATACATGTAATAATATTTCCACCTAGGAAATAACCTCATAAGTTAATTCGTTGAATTAATGAAGAGAAGGCCAAAATAAATATTAATTATATAACTTTGATCAATCCAATTGATTCATATAATATAATTAATATATCTCTCTCTCTTCAAACGTGTATACTCCAAGTACACACTTAATCTGACTAGTTAAAGTCCAGTTGTTCAATGTGTACGATCCAATGGGCCCGTCTTTATGTTGGCAGTGGGCCAAGGCCCACAGACTGCAGGCGGGCTCTAGCAAGCCACTGCAGCCCCCAATTAAGACGGAGTAAGCAGTCTAACTGAAAACGTAACCCTGTAGTTTGAACTTGTAAATCCCATGTCGCTGATATCGGTGTCCAGCACAGAGGCATGGAAGTATCACCCTCTTTGTGTCTGGACCTTTACTTGATACCGAATGAACTGATGCTCACAAATAAGATCGAATCTTATTTGGGTGCGGTCGCACACTTACCAGTAACATTCTTCAAGAGGACAGTGATATCGTCTCAGTGAATCACTGAGTGACATTCCCTTTTGCATATCGATAGCACTGCCATGTTCACTAACACACCCGAACGTACCCATACTTGGCACCCTTTTACAGGCCCGTTAGGCGTACACCAAAGTGTGCCACTTCACATGCAGCACCATCATATGGTCTGGTCAAAGGACTTAGACAAGTACTACACAAGAATCATTTGTGATACAATACCATGTAGATTCCCGTTAAGTGGATCAATCCAGTACCATGCCCTTTTTGCATGTACCCATTAACCTGGTTGACATTCCATGTTCTAGGATCGGCAAGACACCGCCATATAACCAGGCTAATGATAGTCTTTAGTTCCATTCATTCCCATGATTGGAGTAGACTACGGATAACTTTATGGCCATATCGCTTTCCTTATCCATAGTCTTACTGCCAAGTGCATGACACTTGACAACATGGATATGGATATGGATATGTCCATTGGATACTCCATTTAAAATATAGCACAAGACATATAACAAATAGATTAATGCCTTTATCTCCTTGACACAAATTGTATAATACATAAAGTTTACATTAATGTACAAATGTATTATACAAAGACAAGGACCACTGCCTCGGGACTAGGGCATTTCCAACATATACACTCTGGGGAGAGTGGATTTCATTAATTATATTATATAAATCGATTAGATTGATCAAAATAATATAATTAATATTTTTATTTACTTTCTCATAATTAATTGAATGAATTAATTTATGAGATTATTTCCTAGGTGGAAATATTTTACATGTATAGGTTTACATGTGTTTAATTTTATGAAAGTCTAATTTAATTCCTCGGTAAAATTAATTGTTCAAATTAATTTTAATTTAAATATGTAATATATTATATGGTATAATATGTTAGCATACATGTTGAATTGAAATTAAATTGGACCAAGTGAATTAATAAAAACCTGGGCTTAAAGAGGGGAAAAGCCCGCATAAAATTAAAAGAGAATAGGCCGAAATTTTGCAAAACAATTTCAGCCATCTAGGGTTAAATTCCCTAGAAAGATTTTGGCCAAAAAAAGCAAAAGTGGTAGAAAAATAAAACAGAATTTCCAGCCATAAAAATTTTCTCTGTCTGTTGATCGAATCGCTAGCATGGGTTGAGTTTGATAGCCGTTCATTTATGGGAACGTGGAGGAAGTCTACATTGATTTCTGCAGCCATCTCTTGTAAAGATTTTCTAGTGAGAATTTATTCTTCCTCTATTTTATTTGGATTTTGATTTCCACTTTAGTCGCTCCTAGGCACGGATTTGAGGAAATCAATTCGTGCTTCCACTTTATCGGTTGATTTTCTGTGAAAAATCCTAAAAATATATTCGATGACTGTATGGTAGTTCTTAACTAGCCATAGTACTTTTATAGTCAGTCATGAATATCGGTACATGTCATTGACATGGGACTAGATTGATCCGCACAAGAAAGCCACATGGTTGTTGCGTCATATGTCTTTCTTGAGTAGGTCTCTTTTGTCCTCAGACCAGATTTCATTATAGTATTGATATGGAATCCAGGTCACTTTAACATACACTTAATAGGTCTGTAAAAGGATGCTAAATATGGGTATGATTGGGTGGATCGGTGAACATATTGATATTGATGACAAAGTGATGGAATTGCCACTTGGGTGTGAGCACGGGTTTTTTCCCGACCTCGGTGATGAAAGCCATTATTACCTTTTTCACGGAAAAATGTGAAGCAGATTTGGAACGACCGAGATAACATCAGAAATGCCTCGGATGACCCGAATGTGTGTGACAAGTCTTGGTATGGAACCCCGAAGGAATTCGAGTGAGTATTTAAGAGAACCGAGGAAAAGAATGAAAAGTAAGCAAAATAGGCTAATCTGGTCACTAAAGCAAGTGCAGACGCAGTACCTAATCCAGAGATTCTAGGTTCAGGCAACATACCTACTAATCCTCACTTATTTTCAATTGTTATTTCATAATGTAATGTTGCATTCACTTAATTCTACTCATTTTATCTTCTTTTTATTATTAATCAATGCTCATACAAATGACATAAATATAAAAACCAAAATAAAGTGCAGAAAAGTAAAAGTGCGGGAAAAGTAAAGTAGAGGCCAAATTACACAACCCATAAAAAGAAAAAGCTCTCATCCTCACCATTACAACCGCCTATAATACACGAAAATCTAAAAAAGTACAATCGCCTAGATACACGATTTAATCTATAAAATACATCCAAAAATAAAAATAAAGAAAAATAAAAGCTGCATCCAAATACAGTTAGAACAAGTAAATAAAACACACCAAGGACTCATATAGGACAGAATAGGGGTATTTTGGGAAATGGGATCATGCATAGGGGGTAACCGAGTCAACCCAACCGCTCGGCCCGATTAGACCTGGAAAACGGTTTTTTGAAACGTCCTGTAGGTTTTATGGATGAAAAAAAACCAATTTTGAAAACCATTTGGCTTATTTACATGCATTTTCC
This sequence comes from Euphorbia tirucalli, assembly GCA_039660915.1. Lineage (NCBI taxonomy): Eukaryota > Viridiplantae > Streptophyta > Magnoliopsida > Malpighiales > Euphorbiaceae > Euphorbia > Euphorbia tirucalli. The sequence continues at coordinate 46,620,849 of CM077633.1, forward strand.
AAGTTTTTAGTGGGCTGGATATCGTGGGACCCGGGGTCCCGTTCGTGGGTGGGCCTAAATCAAACATCCATCTAGGGTCCAACAATGTAAACAAGCCAAAAATCAGTTTTGAATAGGAAAAAGATGCAAAATTACAAGTTTGGGGCCCAAAAGGGCAAAACTATAATTCTGCCTCCTGAACTACAGCCGAGCGGCTGTAGGGCATTACAGCCGTGCCACTGTAGTGGCTGGGACAGTTGTAACGCTTATAGCCACGTGGCTGTAGTGCTCCAGAATTCAATCTAGCCGTCTTTTCTAGTTTTTGAAAATCGTTTTACAAGTTTAGGGATTTTGGGCGATCTGGGATTTCTGGAAACACACTAAATTCGATAAAACGGATCCGAAATGGATCAAAACAATTCCAGAAATCCTTAATCACCTAAAATTACCAAACTTGAAATTACATCCATCAATTAAAATTAGAAAACCGGGAATCTAAGCATACATGAATGTAATTGGACCGATAATAATCATGAAAAACATATTTAATTTGAAAACAAATTGTAGGTTACAATCGCACAGCTGTAATCGTAGGTGGGGCACTGTAATCAAAACCACTTCCAAAATTGCAAAAGATTCAAAAGCACCAACAAAAAGTGATCAGAACAAAAGAAAAAGGGATTTCTAAGGCCTCTCAGAATGTACCTTGTCTGTGTTCTAGTGTTTTGGACCATTAGGGATGAATTCGGATGCCGGGAACGCCTTGCAATCACAAACAACCCAAAAGCTTATGCGATTTCTGAAGCCCGAATGGAACCTCCAATGAGATTGAATAAGTGATTATGGTCCAAGAATGCCCCTAGAAAACTAATCCCTCTAAAGTTATGATGATTTAAATGGATTTTGTTTAAGATTTCTTTGTTTATTTAGGATTAAAACACTCAATTTTACTCTTTCCTCTCAAAAGCCCTAACTGTGGATATGTTTTTTTTCCTTTTTCCCTATTCTCTATGTTCTCTGTCTGCTGTGTAACCCTAATCCTGGTCATAATCCTTTTCTATCTCCTATTTTGGTCATAAAATCCGGATTAAATGTTGATTTTTAACAAAAAAGGAAATCTGATGATTACAGCCGAGCAGCTGTAGTGACCAGATTAGCCCATTTTGCTTATTTTTCATTCTTTTCCTCGGTTCTCTTAAATGCTCACTCGAATTCCTTAGGAGTTCCGTAGCAAGACTTGTCGCACACATTCGGGTCATCCGAGACATTTCCGACGTTATCCGTTCCGAATGTGTTTCACGTTTATCAATGAAGAAGGTAATAATGGCTTTTATCATCGAGGTCGGGAAAAAACCCATGCTCACTGGCTGCCCCTCTTGATAGGGAGCACAGTAAGAAGGAGAAGAGGACGTACCTGGTGGTTCCTCCCGTGTCGACCAGCTTTGATGCTTGTAGGGACTTGTCTCCGTTGTTTTGAGAAACAGTGATCTTCCCCAAGTTGATTTAATTCTTCAGGGACTTTCTTTGACTCAGTTACGAAGCATAGGACTTTGCCCAAATTGGTTTGACGTTCTCCAGGGATGTGCTTCGACTTCGTCATGAAGCAGAGGACTTTGCTCAGATTGTATTGGTTTTCTAGGGTCGTGCTTCGACTCCATTGCAAAGTAGAGAACTTTGCCTAGATTGAACTTTCCTTCCCATTTGACATTCATGAAAGGAAAGGGTATTTTGGTAATTACGTATTTTGGGAAGTTGACCCTTTGAAGGAAGGGTACTTTGGTTGTTTGACTTCTTATGGGGTCTACGTCACGAAAAGGAATGAGTTTTGATGATTTGGTTCCCCTTCTTTGATGAAAAGGGTATTTGGTCATTTGGTAGCTTGGTGGCTAACAAAAGGGGTATTTTGGTCTTTTCGCCTCTAGTGGAGCTTGTGTCACTAGGAGAAGAAATATTTTAGTGATTTGGTCCTCCACATAGTTGGTGTCGCTACAGGGAAGAGTTTTGGCCATCCGGTAGCTCAGTTCCTAATAGAAGGGCATTTTGGTCATTTCACTTCTAGTGATCCCTGTGTCACTGAAGGGAAGAGTAGTTGTGTTTCCTGTGAAATTAATGTATCCGAGGAGAAAAAAGCTTTGGTGATTTGAGAAATTTTATCATCTCTCTCAAACCTTTACCGTTGTTTTGGGCGTGTATTCATTCCTTGATTGACAATTTTGGAAACAAAAATTTTTGCCCCTTCGATCAAGAATGAATACGTGTCAAATACCCTGCCCCTTGACACCTGCAAGACATGAAACTACCTTTCTCGGGATCAAATTGGCATAGAATAGGTTTTAAAAAAAATGAAAAGAAAAGCATTTTGCAAAGAAACAAGCTATAGCCGAGCGGCTGTAGTGATTTTAAACTACAGCCGCTCGACTGTAGTGATGGGTTTTAGATGGCTTTTTAAAAGCCACAGAAATGAAAACATAACCATTTCTCTCAAACCGAAAATCCTTCCTTCTCTTAGTGATTTTCTTGCCCTAAACCGCAAAGCATGAGGCGAAAGATGCGTAGAGTCCTCCGGCCCATTCCTGCTTCTCAACCCGTGTTTCAAACGCGGTTTTCCATTCTGGAGGGAAATTTTACTCTAGCATTAGAACCCACGGAGTGTATCTATGGACTAAAAGAGGATGATGAGTATTACGGGGTGAGGATCAACGCCCCAGTGCGCATCTAACTCCAAATTTCGAACCATGCTTACACGAATCCGGTTAGTTTTCTCAAATTTCTCCACTTTTTCCAAGTTTGAAATTTCTGCAAAATTAGAGAAAATAGGTGAAATTGATGCTTGATTTGAGTAGGATATGCCCCTAGGATGTTTATTTGTTGATTTGGCTTGAGTTAGGACAAGATTTAACCAAAAAAACCAAAAAAGAATGGGGCTGGCCGAAAATTTGCAGCTACAGCTTCCCCATACATGATCACAGCTGCGTGGCTGTGATCATGATGGTTACAGCCACACGGCTGTAACCTATGGCCGGGCGGCTGTAGCCTCATGGCCGGGCGACTGTAGCCCATAGATTCCAGGCCGTCTGATTTTTCATGATTTCGATGGCGTTTCTTCAACTTTTATAATATATATGCATTCTGAAAAGCTTATTAACTCTCTGGTTATTGATTTTGCAGGTGAGATACAATCATTGCAGTTGTGGATCCATCACGGAGGCCTTGCAGTGGTATAGACGACTCCCCCAAGGAGTGAGAGATATTGTGAACTCTACTGGTTTGCATCGGTTAGTTCGTAGTATGTCCATTACTACTCCTCATACGAGCCGAGGACTTCTAGCTGCACTCCTGGAGAGGTGGATGGATTCCACCCACACATTCCATTTCCCCTCTGGAGAGTACAAGGTGACTCCGGAGGACATCGTCACTATTACCGGTATTCCTTTCTCTGGACAGATGATACAATTTAATCAAGTCTTTGCACATGGAGGCTATCGTCAGGAGTTAGTATCGTTGCTTATCGGGATCGACTCCCCAGATAGCCGGATTCAGTGTTGGAGTCTCCGGGACTACTGGCTCGGGCGATAGCGTGTGCTCCCTGAGGGGGCTGGTTTTGAGGTTACTGATGAGAGGAAGTATGCTAGAGCCTTTCTGTTGCATGCTCTTTCCACCACTCTTTTTCCCATGGGTCGAAGCAGTCTGAAACTGGCTGTGTTGCCTTCCTTGATTGACCTGGAGTCTGTGAGGACTCTTAATTGGGCTCGAGCGGCCTTGGCCCAGCGTTACTATGCCTTGGATCTCTATGTCCGAGGCTCTTATAAGGAGTTGAAGGCTTTCTGGATTCTACTGCATGTGAGTATTTTGGACCTTCTTTTTTTTTATTTTTTTTTTATTATTTTATTATTTTTTATTTTTATCATTTTTATTTTTATTTTATTTTTTTTAGCTCTAGTTCTCACTTTCCCTTTTTGCAGATCTGGGTCTACGAGTACCATTTTGTTCCGCCCCCAATAGTGCAGATTCCTGACGGGTATGAACTGGATGAATTCCCTCGCCTCAGATGATATATGGGGTTCGTCTGGAGTGAGGTCGACAAGAATGAGGTTGAGTGTCGCCAGGCCTTGAGGGAGACGACGTTTGAAGGGGTATACCTTTTTTCTTTCTTTTTTTTGATGATGCTATAACTTTCTGGTTCCAGATCGTCAAGGCTCCCTGGAGACGGGAGGGCGATGGTCTACCCCAGGCGCTTCGTAACGCCCAGGCGTTATCGAGTAGGCGCTTCGTGATGGAGTGCCCGTATAGTCAGGAGTGGTTCCTGGGTGAAAGGACTCACGACTGGCGTTCCGGTCCTGGGGCACGTAGGATTCCTACCGCCTTGCTCGTAGGATTATTCTGACCTCATCTTCTATCCCTGGAGTTGCACCCAGACCTTTATGGCGCTGGACATGAGGATGGCAACGTGGATGGCGATTATAGCCATTTTATCGCCGTTCATCTGCTTCCACCATCTGTTGATGCTTATGCTGGGGTATTTACTAACTCTTTTTTTTTAATGTCATTCTTTTTAATTGATTTCAGCCATCTACGTGAGGTGGGCCTGCTCGCCCGTCTTCATCTGCCAGAGGGAGAGGCAGGAGGTATGGTACTGCTGCTTCATAGACTGTTGAGGCAGGTTCTACCGCCGGAGCAAAGGACATCCTTATCCCCAGGTTCCTCAGGCTCTTGAGGTCGGGTATGTGCATGGTCGGCTTGAGTTTCCGATCGAGGATTCCATTCAATTGTTTGACGACTCTCGGTGGTCTTATCTAGCCGATCTCCATCTCTAGGACCATAATTTTCCCCCGGCCATTCCTTCGGACACAACGCATGTGAGTGTTTCCGCCTTTGTTTATTCTTGCCCCTTTTCCTGATTATCTGTCGTTAGCTGATCCCCTTGAATTGCGATCTTTGCAGATTATAGTGATGCAGGGTATGTACATGGGCCAAGCCATTTATGCATTGAGGGCGCTCTCTTTTTGGGACAATGCCGCTTTTACAGTAAGTACCTGTACTTGGTTTTATGCTTATGTCTAGATGTAGAAGAAGATCGGGATGGAGCGCCACGAGTCCACTCGTTTGAGGATCGAGAATGATAAGTTGCAGCATCGGGTCACCGAATTGGAAGTCATGAGTTAGACTTTCAGAGACCAGGCGGGTGGTTGGGATACCCAGATGGGAGATACAGGCGAACATATGAGCGAGAGTAAGGACGACAAGGCAGGAGATGAGGGAGATGATGACGATGATGCTGGCTTTGACTCCTCTTAGGCTTACCTCTCCGTTCCCTACTTGTGATGTACTGACCTATCTGTTGGTTGTTTCTTTGCACATTTCGGCCCTTGCATAGGCCCGACTTAGTGATGTATCAGGATTGATTATTGCTGTATAACTTTTTATTCTTTTTTTGTTTTTCTTGTCCTAATTTTTGCATAGGTCGCCCTTTTAGGATTTCGACCTATCGGACTGTCTTTATTTTTGCCCGAACCGCCCTTTTTTGGGTTTTCAATTCAGCAGAAATTTTAATTTTATCCTAACTTTTGCATAGGTCGCCCTTTTGGGTTTTCGACCTATCGGACTGTCTTTAGTTTTGCCCGAACCGCCCTATTTTGGGTTTTCAATTCAGCAAAATCTATATATATATATATATATATATATATATATATATATATATATATATATATATATATATATATACATGTTCAATTTATGGATGTGAGATATGTAAGTGATATAAAGACAGATATGCACAAAATAATCTGAAAACAATTAAACTTGGAATATTTAAACGAACAGCACCGAACATTCATCCATTCATTCATAAATAATGTTTTAGCACAATGTACATCAAATGATGAAATGAAACTATGGACAGAATCATTGATGGTATACGTCTCGACTGAACCCACGTTTGCCACACCAACCGGTCTTTGCAGATTTTCCAGCTGATGCTCCTCATCTCTCTGTCCTAACTTTTGCATGGGTCGCCTTTTCGGTTTTCGACCCATCGGACTGTCCTAACTTTTGCGTGGATCGCCTTTTCAGTTTTCAACCCACCGGACCCTTTTTTTTTACACGTAGTAGTGTTTCAGGTTGTCCTGGTTGATGGGGTTGACAAATTCATTCCCGTCTATGTCCATAATCTCTGCAACGCCCTTCGAAAGTACCCTCTTGATTACATATGGACCTTCCCAGTTTGGTTTGAACTTCCCCTGTACATCTGTGTTGGTCTGTTTCGTCTGCTTGAGTACCAAATCCCCTTCCTTGAACGGACGCTTCTGATGACGAACTTTTTTGTTGTACGTCCTAGCCATTTGCTGTTGATACATTTGCAACCGGCCTAAGGCCTGAAGACGCTTTTCATCAATCAATGCTAGCTGTTCATGTCTCGATTGGAGCCAATCAGATTCTGGCAACTGTGCCTCCATAACCACCCTTAATGATCTGACTTCCATCTTTACTAGCAATACTGCTTCCATCCCGTAAACCAGTGAATATGGAGTTTCCCCGGTAGGGGTTCTAATGCTTGTCCGGTATCCCCACAAGGGCAATGGTAACATGTCGGCCCAATCTCTATAGGTTACCACCATTTTCGATAGAATCTTCTTTATGGACTTATTGGCCACTTCCACTGCCCCATTGGCTTGTGGGCGATACCGGGATGACCTATGGTGTTCAACCCCCTTCTCTTGGAAAAACTGTGCCGTCAGCCCTTGGAACTGTACCCCATTATCAGTCACGACATGATGAGGGATCCCATATCTTGCAAAGATGTTCTTTTCTATGAACTTGGCCATCTTCTTAGCACTGATATTTGCAAATGATTCCGCTTCGACCCACTTAGAGAAGTAATCAACTGCCACAACGATGAATCGGTGTCCGTTTGAGGCGGGTGGCCTTATCTCTCCAATTATATCTATGCCCCATGCTGCAGATGGCCATGGAGTCGAAGATACTTAAAGTTCAAGCAGGGGGAGATATAAAAGGATTATGACCGGGATTAGGGTTACACAACAGAAGAGAACACGAAAAATAGGCAAAAAACAAAAGAGAAACATATTTTCTTAGAGATTTTTAGGGTTCTTAAGAGAAGAATTGGGGAAAATAAAAAGTTTTAATCTGGAATAATAAAAATATCTTGACATAACCTATAGAAACAATCATAATTTTGAGAGAACTAGTTTTCTAGGGGTGTTTCTAGACAATAATCATTCATTCGATTTCATTCGGGGTTCCGCTTGGGCTTCGGAGATCGCACACGCTTTTGGGTTGTTCGTGATTGCAAGGCATTTCCCGGCATCCGAATCCATCCCTAGTGGTCCAAAACACTAGAACACAGACAAGGTATATTCTGAGAGGTCTTAAAAATCCTTTTTAATTCATTCTGAGTGCTATTTGTTGGTGTCTTTGAGTTTTTTGTGATTTTGGAAGCGATTCTGGTTACAACCGCCCCACCTAATGATTACAGCCGCACGACTATAACCTACAGTCGCGTGGCTGTAATCTACAGGGGTGCGGCTGTAACTTATAGGAGCGCGTCTGTAATCTTCTGATTGAAGGGGTGCAGCTGTATTCTACCAGGGCACGACTATAACTTACAAGGGACACGGCTGTAATCTTCAGGGGCAGAAGCTCCGAATGCCTTAAATCGACCAATAACGCTTCCGTTTTCCAATTAAATGTGTTTTTTCATGAACATTATTGGTCCAATTACATCCATGCATGCTTAGATTCCCGGTTTTTTGAATTTTAATTTATGGATGTGATTTCAAGTTTGGTAATTTCGGATGATTAGGGATTTCCGGATTTGTTCCGATCTATTTCGGATCCGTTTTGTTGAATTTAGTGTGTTTCCAGAAATCCTCGATTGCCCAAAATCGCTAAATTTGTAAAACGATTTTTAAAAATGAGGAAAGAAAGCCGGAAAACATTCTGGAGCATTACAGCCGCACGGCTGTAGGTGTTACAGCGGCTCAGCTGTAGTTCAGGAGGCAGAATTACAGTTTTGCCCTTTTAGGCCCCAAACTTGTAATTTTGCATCTTTTTCGCCCGTACTTCTCGATTATCTCCCTATGCATGACCCCGTTTCCTAGAATACCCCTCTTCTGTCTTGTATGAGTCCTTGGTGTGTTTTATTTACTTGTGCTAACTGTATTTGGATGCAGCTTTTATTTTTCCTTATTTTATTTTTGGATATATTTTATAGACCAAATCGTGTATTCTAGGCGATTGTACTTTTTAGATTTTCATGTATCTAGGCGATTGTAATGGTGAGGATGAGAGCTTTTTCTTTTTATGGGTTGTATAATTTGTCCTCTACTTTATCTTTCCCGCACTTTTACTTTTCTGCACTTTATTTTGGATTTATATTTATGTCATTTTTATGAGCATTGATTAAAAATAAAAGAAGATAAAATGAGTAGAATTAAGTGGATGTTATATTATGTCATGAAATAATACTTGAAAACAAATGAGGATTAGTAGATTTGTTGCCCGAACCCTGAATCTCTGAATTAGGTACCGCGCCTACACTTGGTAGGGAGCTATACCGGAATTTCTTGGATGAGCAGATCCGGGTGGCGACTCTGTATCTAATTTCAAAATTTAGGTTTCGAGATCTTTAAGTTCAAATTGGGATTTTCTAAAAACCTATTTTTCAAAAGTTACACTTACAATTAAATTTTCTAAAAAAGGGTTTTTCCAATAAAATGAAAGGATTTTTCTTAAAGAAGATTAAAAACCCGTTTTCAAAACCACATCACCACACTTTAAAAAGAAAATCCCCGATTCCCGATACACCGTGCATTCCGTAAAAACGTCGTCCGCTCATAGTGCCGCGCCCCTGTGATACAGCCGCGTGGCTATAGTCCACTACAGCCACACGGCTGTAGTTATCAAATTTCCTTTTTTGTTAAAAATCAGCATTTAATCCGGATTTCATAACCAAAATAGGAGATATAAAAGGATTATGACCGGGATTAGGGTTACACAGCAAACAGAGAACATAGAGAATTGAGAGAATTGATAAAAAACACTTCCACACTTATGGTTTTTGAGAGGAAATATTAAAATTGAGTGTTTTAATCCTAAATAATCAAAGAAATCTTAATAAAAATCCGTTTAAATCATCATAACTTTAAAGGCATTAGTTTTCTAGGGGCATTCTTAGACCATAATCACTCATTCAATCTCATTCGGGGTTCCGTTCGGGCTTCGGAAATCGCACAAGCTTTTAGGTTGTTTGTGATTGCAAGGTGTTCCCGGCATCCTAATTCATCCCTGGTGGTCCAAAACACTGGAACACAAACAAGGTACATTCTAAGAGGCCTTAGAAATCCCTTTTTCTTTCGTTCTGATTGCTGTTTGTTGGTGTTTCTGAATCTTTTGCGATTTTAGAAGTGGTTTTGATTACAGCCGCCCCACCTATGATTACAGCCGCTCGGCTATAAGCTGCAGCCGCGCGGCTATAACCTATAGGGGCGCGATTGTAATCTACAGGGGCAGAAGCTCCAAATGCCCTGGATCGACCGATAACGCTTCTGTTTTCAAATTAAATGTGTTTTTCATGATTATTATCGATCCGATTACATTCATGTATGCTTAGATTCCCGGTTTTCTGATTTTAATTGATGGATGTAATTTCAAGTTTGGTAATTCAGGAGATTAGGGATTTCCAGATTTGTTTCGATCCATTTTGGATCTGTTTTGTCGAATTTAGTGTGTTTCCGGAAATCCCAGATCGCCCAAAATTGCTAAACTTGTAAAACGATTTTCAAAAACGAGAAAAAAAGGCTGGATTGAATTCTGGAGCAGTACAGCCATGCGGCTGTAGGCGTTACAGCCACCACAGTGGCACGACTGTAATGCCCTACAGCCGCTTGGCTGTAGTTCAGGAGGTAGAATTACAGTTTTGCCCTTTTGGGTCCCAAACTTATAATTTTGCATTTTTTTCCTATTCAAAACCGATTTTTGGTGTGTTTACATTGTTGAACCCTAGATGGATGTTTAATTTAGGCCCACCCATGAACGGGACACCTGGGTCCCGGGATATCCAGCCCACTAAAAACTTGGAAAATGCATGTAAATGAGCCAAATGGTTTTCAAAATTGGTTTTTTCATCCATAAAAACCTACAGGGCGTTTCAAAAAACCGTTTTCCAGGTCTAACCTGGCTGACCGATCGGGTCGACCCGGTTACCCCCTATGCTGTTAGAGATTGTGCCCTAAGCCAATGTTGGATTATGTAAACAATCTTCTTAAGTCATTAATAAAGACTTATTTTATCATATATATTTGTATGTTAGTATTTATGATAATGTATCCATGAATTAATTGTGTAATTCTAAATTTCCCTAGTCGATTGTTATTATGGGAATAATAACAAACTAAGACTAGTGTGAGTGATAATGGATATTCATAAGATGAATATAGTGTATACAGATACAGATTATACTCACGGGCAATGTGTTAGAGAACATGTTGCTGGAGACCCACTATAAGATCAAGTTCATGGTCACGTGTCACAACTGATCTTGATTATAGTAGTGTCATCAGCTGATTCCTTTGACCTGAGGTCACCATGGATTCCGGGATGAATTTATGTTGTGCTTTGACGCAGTCAAACGCTGCTTGTAACAGAGTAGTTATAAAGGCTGTGGTTGGGTACGATATGACTCATGCTTTGGGATGTGAGTGACAGATATGGGATTTTGTCCCTCTCTAACAAGAGAGCGATATCACTGGGCCCCTCGATAAGTAAGACTGTTAAATGCATGGCCGTGCTCAAATAATTGATAAGAGTATCAATTGATTTGTCTGAACAGTTTACTTTGAGATCGAGAAAGCATATGATTAATTATGTAAGATTGACAAGTGTACCATGTCTTATAATTAATCTTGATATCAAAGAGACAAAAGGGAATATGACATTTTATAAATAGGTATTGGATCATTCCAATCATATTAATTGGGTAGTCGTAATGGCTTGCTAGAGTCCGCTTGTGACCTATAAGGACATTATGGTAATTTCCTTATTGCCAATTAATATGAACCTATGGGGTCACACACAAGAGCAAAATGAAGTTCATCTTATCGGGTATGAATTATTATTGGATAATAATTTATGAATGAGAAAGAGTATAAATATATATAGTGATATATATTTATGTATATATAAATATTAATGTGATTAATATTGCATAAAGTATGCTACATATTATAATTTAATTATATAGAGATATAATTAATTATAATATTATATATACATATGTGTATTATGGAGAATTGATTTGATTTAATGTTAATTGAGAATTAATATTAAATTGTGTGGGTTAATATATAATTATAACTAATAGGTGTATTAGGTTATAATTATAATTAACTAATTAGGTTTTATATTTAAGGAAATAAAAACCTAAAACCTAATCAATCCTATAATGATATAGAAGCAGAATTCGGCAGCCACACTAGACCAAGCAGCCAGCCGAAATTCTCCTCTCCAAGCCAAGAGAAAATTTGATTTTCTGCCTCTCTCTCGATTCGAGGAAACCGTTTCTTCTATCCCGGCGCTAGCACGCGGTGAATGTATTGCTCCGTGTGGATCAACCATAGAGGGAAGCTATTTTGGTTCCTAAGTGATTCAAACTTCAAAGAATTAAGGTAATTCTTTAACCCTCCTTCCGATTCAATGTAATGTACATGGGTCTTTGGTGGGGATTAATTTTTTTTTCCGCTGCGTTTTATGTTTGTTTTGTGCGATTAATTCCCAACATATGCATGATCCCATCTCCCAAAATACCCCTATTCCGTCCTATATGAGTCCTTTTATTTACTTGTGCTAACCATATTTGGATGCAGCTTTTATTTTTCTTTACTTTTATTTTTGGATGTATTTTATAAATTAAATGGTGTGTCTAGGCAATTGTACTTTTTTAGATTTTCGTGTATAGGTGGTTGTAATGGTGAGGATGAGAGCTTTTTCTTTTTATTGGTTGTATAATTTGGCCTCTACTTTACTATTCCCACACTTTTACTTTTCTGCACTTTATTTTGGTTTTTATATTTATGTCATTTGTATAAGCATTGATTAATAATAAAAAGAAGATAAAATGAGTAGAATTAAGTGAATGCAACATTACATTATGAAATAACAATTGAAAATAAGTGAGGATTAGTAGGTATGTTGCCTGAACCTCGAATCTCTGGATTAGGTACTGAGTCTACACTTCGTAGGGAGCTGTACCAGAATTTCGCAGACGAGCTGATCCGGGTGGCGACTCTGTATCTAATCTTGAAATTCATGTTTCAAGATCTTTAAGTTAAATTGGGATTTTCTAAGAAAAATTTATTTTCCAAAATTCACACTTTCAATTAAGTTTTTATGCAAAATGAGTTTCCCAATAAAATGAAAGGTTTTCTTGAAGAAGATTAAAAACTCGTTTCAAACCACATCATCACACTTCAAAAAGAAAATCCCCGATTCCTGCTTCACCGTGTGTACCGTAAAAAGGTCATCCGCTCACAGTGGCGACTTTGCTCGGGATCAACGATTTCTTAAAAAAAAAAGTTTTCATAAAAACTTAAGGAACTTAGGCAACAATTGAAGTATATCCTCACTTGTAGTCAATTATTAAATCATAATTTGATGTTTCATTCACATTTGCATAAGCATGAAATTTTCTCTTCTTGAATCCCTTCAACACTTATTTAAGCCCGGTTTATCTTCAAAGGTGACCTACCTCTTCCGCTAGGATTGGAGGCACCTGAGGGGGTAAACCACTCATAGCCTCATACAAACCCCTTCGTTTGAACCCTTGAGTGGGGAGAAGTGAGGAGTATATTTTCGTTATGGGAACCTGTACGATCCTTTGCTTGACTCATACCTTCAAGTAATTGCCTAGCAACTTCCCCTTAGGGTTACCAAAATATATATTTGAAAATGGACATTGAGAGTGCGCCTTTGGTATCCTCGATTGATGCCAAAGAGACCCAACACCTAGGAAGAATGCGAGACCAATCGAATGGAGGAATAAGGTTGGAAGGGTGAGCATATTGTTGCGTGTGCTATTGTTTGTTCTATGGTGGTTTCATTTTTGACCTTCACATGTAACATCAAACACGCATCATTCGTGTGCCATTTTCTAACCACATTTTTATGCAGCCATTTTGGAGCATCATCATACGTGTGTGTTATACTAACCACGTTTTCTTGCAGCCATAACATCTTACTCGTGTGTCATTTACATCTTGTGTGCTTACATTTCATAAAGCATACATGACATCATCTCACGTGTTATGCATCTTAATCATGTTTTTGTGCAGCCATTTGCATTTTGTATGACATAGGCATTCATATCATCTCATCCCATCTAAAATAAAGGATGTTCTAAGTATGCCCCTCACGACATTTCATTTCATGACATATCGGGAGTCCCCAAGATTACCTATGTTCGCCTGTGCACCAGATTGCACTTGGCCATCTCATCACATCATTGCACCATTAGAGGACCACAATGGTCTTAGGATTGTGTTTGTGTGGCGGACCACACAATACCATTACATAACATCATGTCCATTCATCATGGTGTCATGGTGACACTAAAGTCTTATTTGTGTGTCACGATCCACATCGGATTGTTTCATAAAATTGAAAATTCATTCAAGGTACTCCACGAGTGCCGAATTAGAACTTGTACTAGGACATTTCATAACATGCCTATCATGCAAGGTGTTCCATGAATGCCAAAATGCTGTCCATGTCTTGAGTTACACGTGACTTGTGTGTGACATCATTTCATCCAAGATGCAACAAATGCATTAACCCTTTGTCTATGGAACGGTTCCCATATGACGATCACATACCATTTCATCAACCTACAAAGCGTCGAACCTCTGTTCATGTGTCGATACATACATGACCATTTCATGACATCACATAGGTGCCCTGAAGGCACTGAACTTCTGTCCGTGTGCCGGTCCGCACGTGATATTTTTGCATTGTCTTTTGCATGACATGGGATATGCTTGGAACATCCAAAACAAAAGAAAGAAACTACAAAAGTCATTTTCATCATCATCCACATCCATAAAGCATCATCCAATCATGAACATGAACATACCACATACTCCATTTAGTGTGTCGAGTCAAGGTCCATGACATCCATCCGTGACTCTAACCTTATGTTGAATTTGCAGTTTGGAGACGAACCTCAAAGCGGTTAGTTCGTGTTAAGCCAGTGCCAAACAAATCAGTTCAGTCAGTTTAGTCAGAGCCTGTCACAGTGGAGGGAATCAACTCAGGGTCAGATTCAAATAGGGAGATCGAAGTTCAGTTACCTACCCTACCGGTTGACAGTCAAGTTTTGTTAGAGGAGATTGATAGAGCGGAGATGGCCGACGGAAACAACGAAAACAACGGAAACAATGGAAACTTGCCCTTCGACATGGCTGCTTTTATGAGGAGCTTCTTAAGCTCATATGAGTTTAGGGCTACTCTTAGGGAGCAGATGCAGGCGGTGATAACCACCCTCCCTATTCCGGTTGTTCAACCAGCTCAGACCTCGGTTGGGAATGGGGGACAGCATTTCGTTCAAGTTACTAATGGAACTGGAGGGAGTACCCCTAGCTGAAGTCACAGAGTTGCCAATCACAGAGAATCTAACCGTCAGTCCGAAGAGGAAGCCTCGATTGAGTTGATGCTGGAGAAACGGCTCAACCAAAAATTTTCTAACATAGATGTTATGATGCCCAAGTTGAAGGAGATGGTCCACTTTAATCCTATCAAGTGTGCCGATCCTGCCACATTGGTGGCTGATGTAGAAGGGCCGCTTCCTGCTGGTTTTCATATACCCTACCATCCCCCCTACACCAGGGAAGGACCACCGGAAGCCCACTTGGATAACTACATGTGGTTGATGACCAGCATGGGGATTGGAAAGGGTCATCTTTTGAACTTATTTCCTACTACTCTGAGGGGCGCTGCAGCAAAGTGGTACATGAAGATGCCCCTATATACCTGTTCCACCTGGGAGGACTTAGCTGATGCCTTTGTGAAGCAATACGCCTAAACACCTAGTTTGAGACAACTCTCGAGGATCTGGAAAGAATCTACCAGAAACCGAACAAGTCTTTCCCAGCTTATTACAAACAGTGGGTGGAATTGCAAGTTTTGGTGGATGGGGTACCGAAGTTGGAGTCTTTAATTGTGAAGCTTGTGGATTATAGCCTGCCCCAATATAAGGACAAGATGAAGCTCAAGAGGTTCCATTCCTTTAATGAGGTGGTGGAGTTTGCCAAGCGCATCGAGCGATACAAGGAAGAAGAGGAGAGGGGCACACAGAGTTTGGGCTCCTACAGAAACAATTAGGGGTCCTCTCAAGGGTACAAGAGTGGTAGTTTTAAGGCTACTGCAGTGGGATCTAGTTCAAAGATGACACCAAAAGCAGCCTCTATTGAACTGTAGGAGGCAGATGTGGCTACTGTGAATCAAGGGAGGCCAAGTGTTCAGAGAATTACCAGTCCATAGGCCGAATTAGTCAGCCGAATCTTCGCCAAGTGTAGGAAAGCTGGGTTGTTACAAAGTTTAAGGCCATTCTCGCCTCCAGCTGAGGCAGATAAAGATAATTTTTGTTCTTACCATTTGATCGCGGGTCACCGTACAAACGAGTGCACCCAGCTGATTAAAGCCATCAAGCAGCTGGTCACAGATGACAAGATAATAGAGCCAGCTCTAAAGTTGAACGTGCAGAAAAATCCACTCCCGAATTTTGGAAGTCAAGTTAACATGGTACACTCTGGTCTCCCGGCCAATTATGTATTCGCTCAGATCATCCAAGCAAATCCGAGTGTGTAAGCTGTGTTAGTGGAAAGGGAGGAAGAGCCAAAGGTGGTTGAAGAGTAGACTTTGGCAGTAAGGGATAAGATGGGCCCCATTGATTTGGATGAAATTGAAGCAGAGGATGAATGTGATGAGTTTGATGTGCAAGAGTCGAAGCTTGTTTACTCAGTGGAGAAGAAGAGGGGGACTGTGATAGAGAAAGATGGGCCGGTGATGCACATCACAAGAAGCGGTAAGCTTTATCAAGCCACCAATGCACCACCTCCGGTACCCCTAAGAAGGAACACTACACCGGTGCAGAATGATACAGTCCGATCACCTCCAGTGGTCAAGGACGAAGACATGGTGGTGGACCAGCTGAAAAAGACACCGGCTCGTGCCAGTGTGTGGCACTTACTCATGGAATCGAAGAGGCTCCGAGAGGCGGTGGCTAAACAACTGATGGAGATGGATGCCAACCCTACTATGTCCCCCGATGAGGTGTGTGCAATGATTAGGGGAGTGGATTTAAGGGCCAACAAGGCCCTGGGGATCAGTTTTGGGGTAGAAGACCTCCCACCTAAAGGGGTTAATCATAACAGGGCTCTGTACTTAAGGGTTGAAGTCATGGATAAAGTGATGCCGAGTGTGATGGTGGATGACATCTCGGCCTTAAACATCTATCCTTCTCAGATCCTACCTTTCTTAGGGGTGAGTACTGAAGCTCTTTGCTGGTCCAACATCGTAATTAGAGCTTATGATGATAGCAAGAGAGCTATGCTGGGAACCTTTGAGACTGAAGTCAAAGTGGGGGAGGTTAAGTCAAAAGTACTGTTTACCATGATCGATATTCCTGTCACCTTCTCTCTGCTATTAGGGAGACCAAGGTTCCATGCTCTAGGAGGAGTTTGATCGACCTTGCATCAGAAGGTGAAGTTTTTGATAAAGGGAAAAGTAGTAACTGTTGAAGCAGATGAACCTTCTGTTGTAGTTGCATTGAGTGCTACTGAACAGCCGATGACGGGGTTTCAGGTTGCTGTGATCTCTGACAAGCATGAGTTTCCAGACTGGATTCATAGGTACTTCGCCAAGCAGAACTATGAACTAGGTAAAGGGTTAAGGGCCAAACAACAAGGTGTCCCTGAATTCAATATTGAAGCTGGCAAGTACTGTCAGTTTGGGCTAGGGTATCATGAGGGAAGGCCCAAGCAAGAGCGAAAACATGTGAACTTGGTGGACACTTTCATCCGGGCCATGGAATCAGTATATGACGGGACTCCTAAGCCCATAACTGTTGAGGGAGGTCAGCTCCCGGGATTTGAAATTTTTGCTGATGTGGTTGATTTCAGCAAGTATGGAATTGAGTTTGTCATGAGCATGCTGTGAGCCGGAGCTAGGGATGAAAGCAAGGAGGTTCAGAATCAGAAGGTTGTTGATCAAGTTAGGGTTGAATTCGGAGAAAAGGGAGAAGCCTTTAAGAAGACTGACCTGGTGAGAGGTGAGATGGAAGTGGCCATGGGGGCCATCAGAAGAGCATTAGCCACTTTGATGAAGCCAAACAAGGGTTAAGAAAAGGAGGTGCTACCTACTGAAAAGACACATGAAGAGCTAGTGGAGGAAGCTGTGAAGGAACTCACCAAGGTGGTCATGAGGGGTAAGGCTGAGACACCAAAGGAAGAGCTGACTGAGAAGCAGAAGGAAGACCTAGAAGGAGACCTGGGGTACCTATTTGAAGAATTTAACTGTGCTACTGTTGACGAAGACCCTCCGCATATGGAGGGTGGAAATTTTTTAAATGTATCTGCTTTTCCTATTTTTGACGTGAACAATTCTGCCTACAAGGCATGCAATGCAATAAAATCTGATTTTGCTTACTTTTGTGATGTTTTTCAGGATGGAACTGTGCATACATACAAACATTCATTTAATGTCTTTAGCATACATGACACATCATTGAATGAAATGAATCTAGGGACAGATGATGAGCCAAAGATGGTATCCATCTCGAAAGACCTCACGCCTGATGAGAGGAAAGAACTAGTAAAAATTTTGCAAAAACACGTCAAAGCCTTCGCTTTGTCCTATGACGACATGCCTGGGGTTGACAGGGAAATTACAGAGCATAAAATCCCGACAGATCCGAAGATGAAACCTGTTAACCAGAAACTCAGACGACTTCGACTAGAATGGGATGAAAAGGTTAAGGAAGAAGTAGCCAAATAGATAAAGGCCAAGTTCTTAGAAGTAGTAGAGTACCCGGAATGGTTGGCCAACATCGTGCTGGTTGCGAAGAAAGATGGCCAGGTTAGGGTTTGTGTGGATTACCAAGATCTGAATAAGGCATCTCCCAAAGACGACTTTCCGCTCCGGCATATCGATGTCTTGATTGACAGTGCCGCCAGGGCAGCTATGTATTCCTTCATGGATGGGTTCTCGGGGTATAATCAAATCCTGATGAATGTAATTGATAAAGTGAAAACGACCTTCATCACAGAGTGGGGGATTTACTACTACAGGGTCATGCCTTTCGGGTTGAAGAATGCCAGGGCGACTTATCAATGAGCTGTTACAACACTTCTACACGACATGATCTGTAAGGAGGTCGAGGTTTATGTGGATGATATGTTAGTCAAATCTATGACCTGGAAGGAGCACCTATCCATCCTGGATAGATTTTTAACCAGAATCGAGAAATACAATCTTCGCCTCAATCTTAAAAAGTGTGTATTCGTGGTGACCTCAGGGAAGCTGCTTGGTCATGTAGTCAACCAGAAAGGAATTGAGATGGATCCAAACAAGATCAAGGCCATCAGGGATATGCCAGCACCGCAGTCAGCAAAAGAAGTAAGGTCATTTTCGGATTCACTACAGTATCTCAATCGGTTTATTATAAGATTGACGATAGTTTGCGAGCCAATTTTTAGACTTCTGAAGAAGAACCAGCCAGTAGAGTGGAATGAACAGTGTCAGATAGCCTTCGATAGAATTAAAACTTATTTGATGAACCCTCCAGTTCTAAAACCGCCGATACCAGACAAGCTTTTGATTCTATAATTAGCCATTAAAGAGACTTCTATGGGAGCCATGTTGGTACAAGAGCAAGAGGATGGACGTGAACATGAGATCTATTACTTGAGCAAGAAGCTACTGGAGTATGAGACTAGGTATACGATAGTAGAGAAGACCTGTGCAGCTATGGTATGGTTAAAAAAGAAGTTAAGGCACTACTTCCAATCGTACAAGGTTCAGGTGGTAGCCAAAGTGGATCCCATGAAATATTTATGTCAAGCTCCAGTGTTAGCAGGGAAGTTAACAAGGTTGTTACTTTTATTGTCGGAGTTCGATATAGAATATGTGACAAGGAAGACAATCAAGGGAAGAGCTGTAGCATAGTTTCTAGCCAACCAGCCGATAGATTTAGACTATGTGGAGAACTTAGAATTCCCCGACGAACAACTGGCGGTGGTAAAAGAGGGGTCAAACAGATGGGTAATGTACTTCGAAGGAGCGGTGAACAAACACGGTGCAGGCTTGGGGGTAATCATTGCTACACCAGAAGGAGAAATCATTCCTCTCGCAAGATGGCTTGACTTTCAAGTGACCAATAATGGGGCAGAATACGAAGCATGTCTCTTTGGTATTGATGCTCTGATCACATTGGGGGCAAACGAGGCGTTAGTTATTGGAGATTCAGCTTTGGTGATTCGGCAGGTTACCGGAGATTGGGAAATAAAAGATGAATCACTCCGGCCTTACCTCGAGATGGTTTAGGGAAGGGCAAAGGTATTTAGCCATTGTGAATTCCGACATGTGCATAGAGAGGAGAATCAGATGGCAGATTCTTTGGCTACACTATCATCAATGTGGGAAGGTCTCTGAAAACAACCAATACAGCCAGTCATCCTGGAAGTCACTCAGAATCTATGCTATTCGTCAGTTAACATGGTCGCAACAATTGGGGCACGATCCTGGTATTATGATATTCTACAGTTTATCCAGAATGGTCAGTACCCCGAAGATGCTAATGAGTCTGACAAGGTTTCCCTTCGGAGTTTGGCAGCACAGTTCCGGATATTTGAGAATCAACCTTTCAAAAGAATAGCTAACGGAGTTCTTCTGAAGTGTCTAAAAGAGGAGAGCCAGTTGTGGTTATGAAACACATACACTCTGGTGCATGTGGCCAGCACATGAATGGGCTGGCCCTAGCAAAGAAAATACTAAGGCAAGGCTACTTTTGGCTCACTCTGCAAGCCGACTATATCAAGGAAGTTAGAAAATGATATGAATGTCAGGAGTATGGCGACCTCAATCATCTCCCACCGTTTGAACTTTAAGTATCTTTCACTCTATGGCCGTTTGCAGCATGGAGCATAGATATAATTGGAGAGATAAGGCCACCCACCTCAAACGGACACCAATTCATCGTCGTGGCAGTAGATTACTTCTCTAAGTGGGTCGAAGCAGAATCATTTGCAGATATCAGTGCTAAGAAGATGGCCAAGTTCATAGAAAAGAATGTCTTTGCAAGATATGGGATCCCTCATCATGTCGTGACTGATAATGGGGTACACTTCCAAGGGGTGATGGCACAGATGTTCCAAGAGAAGGGGGTTGAACACCATAGGTCATCCCTGTATCACCCACAAGCCAATGGGGCGGTGGAAGCGGCCAATAAGTCCATAAAGAAGATTCTGTCAAAAATGGTGGTAACCTATAGAGATTGGGCCGACATGTTACCATTGGCCTTGTAGGCATACCGGGCAAGCATTAGAACCCCTACCGAGGAAACTCGATATTCACTGATTTACGGGATGGAAGCAGTATTGCCAGTAGAGATGGAAGTCAGATCATTAAGGGTGGTTATGGAGGCACAGTTGCCAGAATCTGATTGGCTCCAATCGAGACATGAACAGCTAGCATCAATTGATGAAAAGCGTCTTTAGGCCTTAGACCGGTTGCAAATGTATCAACAGCGAATGGCTAGGACGTGCAACAACAAAGTTTGTCATCAAAAGCATCCGTTCAAGGCAGGGGATTTGGTACTCAAGCAGACGAAACAGACCAACACGGATGTATGGGGGAAGTTCAAACCGAACTGGGAAGGTCCATATGTAATCAAGAGGGTACTTTGGAAGGGTGCTGCAAAGATTATGGACATAGACGGGAATGAATTTGTCAACCCATCAACCAAGACAAGCTGAAACACTACTACGTGTAAAAAAGAAAACAGAGGGTCCAGTTGGTTGAAAACTGAAAAGGCTATCCATGCAAAAGTTAGGACATTCCGATGGGTCGAAAATCGAAAAGGCGACCCATGCAAAAGTTATGATAGAGAGGTGAGGACCATCAGCTGGAAAATCTGCAAAGATCAGTTGGTGGCAAACGTGGGCTTAGTCGAGACGTATACCATCAATAATTCTGTCCATAGTTTCACTTCATCATTTGATGTACATTGAGCTAAAACATTATTTTATGAATGAATGAATGAATGTTCAGTGCTGTTCGTTTAAATATTCCAAGTTTAATTGCCATTTAGATTATTTTGTGCATATCTGTCTTTATATCACTTACATATTTCACATCCATAAATTGAACATGTATATAAATATATACATACATACATACATACATAGATACATATATATATATATATATATATAATTTTTTTTCAATTCATATATATAAAATTTTTTTTGCTGAATTGAAAACCCAGAAAAGGGCGGTTCAGGCAAAAATAAAGATAGTCCGATCGGTCAAAAACCGAAAAGGGCGACCTATGCAAAAATTAGGATAAGAAAAACAAAAACAGAATAAAAAGTCGTACAGTAATAATCAATCCTGATACATCACTGAGTCGGGCCTATGCAAGGGCCGAAATGTGCAAAGAAACAACCTACAAATGGGTCAATACATCACAAGTAGGGAACGAAGAGGTGAGCCTAAGAGGAGTCAAAGCCGGCATCGTCGTCATCATCTCTGTCATCTCCTACCTCGTCGTCCTGACCCTCGCTCAGAGCTTTGCCTGCATCTCCCATCTGGGCATCCCAACTGCCCCCTTGGTCTCTGAAAGTCTGATTTATGACTTCCAATTCAGTGACCCGACGCCCAACTGATCATTCTCGACCCTCAAACGAGCGGACTCATGGCGCTCTATCCCGATCGTCGTCTACATCGAACAAAGCACGAGTAACATCACAATTACATGCATATGCATCTATACATACATGCATACATCCAGACATAAGCATAAAACCAAGTACAGGTAGTTACTGTCAAAGCGGCGTTGTCCCGAAAAGAGAGTGCCCTCAACGCATAAATGGCCTGGCCCATGTACATACCCTACATCACTGGAATCTATAAAGATTGCAATTCAAGGGGATCAACTAACGACAGATAATCAGGAATGTTGGGATTCGTCACGGGAAACCGACCGATAAAAGCGGAAATACGCATCGATTTCCTCGAATACATTTGTACATTAATGTAAACTTTATGTATTATACAATTTGTGTCAAGGAAATAAAGGCATTAATCTATTTATTATATGTCTTGTGCTATATTTTAAATAGAGTATCCATTGGACATATCCATATCCATGTTGTTAAGTGTGAGGCACTTGGCAGTAAGACCGTGGATAGGGAAAACGATATGGCCATAAAGTCATCCGTAGTCTGTTCCACTCATGGGAATGAATGGAACTAAAGACTATCATTAGCCTGGTTGTATGGCGATGTCTTGCTAGTCATAGAACATGGGATGTCAACCAGGTTAATGGGTACATGCAAAAAGGGCATGGTACTGGATCGATCCACTTAACGGGAATCTACATGGTATAGTATCACAAATGATTCTCGTGTAGTACTTGTATAAGTCCTTTGACCGGACCATATGATGGTGTTGCATGTCAAGTGGCACACTTTGGTGTACGCCTAACGGGCCTGTAAAAGGGTGCCAAGTATGGGTACGTTCGGGTGTGTTAGTGAACATGGCAGTGCTATGGATATGCAGAAGGGAATGTCAATCAGTGATTCACTGAGACGATATCACTGGCCTCTTGAAGAATGTTACTGATAAGTGTGCGGCCGTACCCAAACAAGATTGGATCTTGTTTGTGAGCATCAGTTCATTTAGGATCAAGTAAATGTCTAGACACAAAGTCAAACCAATGACTCACCATATGACTCATCACATATCACCTTGCTCATAAAACATCTCGTTAAGAGTTGTCATTATAGCAAAGGCCTGATAATCCAGGAACTGCTTTTGCAATTCAGGAACCATATTAGCCAACATCAGGCATGTCACATCCTGGTTATCTTCTACATGTGCCAAGTATTCCTCCAGCTGGGCAGCCGGTGGATTACTTCCCGTTGGCACAACCGTTACAGGCTTTTTGAGCACATACTCTTTAGACTCTTGTCGTAGAACTTTCCTTATGTTCATAGACCAGTCCAAAAAGTTAGGGCCAGAAAGCTTGTCCCATTCCAAGAAAGATCGCAGTGATAAAGTATCATTCGTAGCCATTGGTGTCTTACAGGTCATAGAACATGGAATGTCAACCAGGTTACTGGGTACATGCAAAAAGGGCATGGTACTGGATTGATCCACTTAACGGGAATCTAGAAGGGAATGTCACTCAGTGATTCACTGAGACGATATCATCGGCCTCTTGAAGAATGTTACTGATAAGTGTGCGGCCGTACCCAAACAAGATTGGATCCGTCTCTTAGAGAGACTTTGTGGTAAGTTTTTGAAATCCTCCTTTTATGCTTTAAGTTTTTGATTTCCACATCTTAAGCTCCTGGGTCGGATTCAAGGAAATCGACGCGTATTTCCGCTTTTATCGGTCGGTTTCCCGTGACGAATCCCAACAGAGCTACTCCATAAAATAATTCTTTTCCAGATAAACCCTTTTTACTATTACCAATAGTAAATGTACATCCAGAAATATCCAAAACTGAAACAGAAATAATATTCCTGTACATAACAAGTACAAAATAACATAGTTTCAGTAACAAAACTAATATACTAGGCATCATAAGCTGGTCCCGCCGATCTCTATGGCAGCAACCCTTGCTCCATTTCTGACCCGCAAGTCCACTTGTCCCGATCCCAGTGAGCTCCTGTTCTTAAGTCCCTGCACATTACAACAAATGTGAGAACCACATCTAGTATCCAATACATAAGATGTCGATAAGGAAAAGGGGTAAGAATAAATAAGGGTGGAAACACTCACATGTGTGGTGTTGGGAGGAATGGCCGGGGGAAAATTATGGTCCTGGAGATGGAGATCAGCCCGATAAGACCACCAAGAGTCATCAAACAACTGAATGTAATCCTCGATCGAAAACTCGAGCCGACCATGCACATACCCGACCTCAGGAGCTTGAGGAACCTGAGGTTGGGGGATAAGGATGTCCTCCACTCCAGCGGCAGAACCTGCCTCAATAGTCAGAGAAGCAGTAATACTAGACCTCTTGCCTCTCCCTCTGGCAGATGAAGACGCGCGAGCACGCCCACCTTGTATAGACGGCTGGAATCAATTAAAAAGAATGATGTTAAAATAAAAAAAAAGAGTTAGTAAATACCCTAGCATCAGCATCAACAGATGATGGAAGCAGATGAACGGCGATAAAATGACTATAATCGCCATCCACACTGCCAGCCTCATATCCAACGCCATAAAGGTCTAGGTGCAACTCCAGGGATAGAAGATGAGGCCAGAATAATCCCACCGGCAAGGCGGCGGGAATCCTACATGCCCTAGGACTGGAGTGCCAGTCGTGCGCGCCTAGGGCAGATCATCGCCCTCCCGTCTCCAAGGAGCGTTGACGATCTAGAACCAGAAAGTTAGAGCATCGTTAAAAAAAAAAAGCAGTATACCCCTTTGAACGTCATCTCCCTCATGGCCTCGTGACACTCAGCCTCATTCTTGTCCACCTCACTCTAGACGAACCCCATATACCATCTGGTGTGGGGCAATTCAGCCAGTTCATACCCGTCAAGAATCTGCACTTCTGGGGGTGGAACAAAATGGTACTCATAGACCCAGATCTGTAAAAGGGAAAGTGAAAAACAGAGCTAAAAAAAATAAAAAAAAAAGAGGGTCCAAAATACTCACATGCAGTAGAATCCAAAAAGCCTTCAACTCCTTATAAGAGCCTCGGACACAGAGATCCAAGGCATAGTAAAGCTGGGCCAAGGCCGCCCGAGCCCAATTAAAAGTCCTCACAAACTCCAGGTCAATCAAGGAAGGCAACACAGCCAGATTCAGACTGCTCCAGCCCGTGGGAAAAAGTGTGGTGGAAAGAAAATGTAACAGAAAGGCTCTAGCATACTTCCTCTCATCGGTTGCCTCAAAACCAGCCCCCTCTGGGTGCACACTTTGTCGCCCGAGCCAGTAGTCCTGGAGACTCCTACACTGAATCCGGCTATCTGGGGAGTCGATCCCGATAAGCAATGATACTAACTCCTGACGATAGCCTCCATGTGAGAAGACTTGATTAAAGTGTATCGTCTGTCTAGAGAAAGGAAGACTGGTAATGGCCACGATGTCCTCCGAAGTCACCGTGTACTCTCTAGAAGGGAAATGGAATGTGTGGGTGGAATCCATCCACCTATCTAGGAGTGCAGCAAGGAGTAGTAATGGATATACTGCGAACCAACCGATGCAAACCAGTAGAGTTCATAATATCTCTCACTCCTTGGGGGAGTCATTTATACCACTGCAAGGCCTCCGTGATGGATCTGCAACTACAATGGTCACATCTCACCTGCAAAATCAATAACCAGGGAGTTAATGAGCTTTTCAGAAAGCATATATATTGTAAAAGTCGAAGAAACACTATCAAAATCACGAAAAATAGGACAGCCTAGAATATATAGGCTACAGCCGCCTGGCCATAGATCACAGCCGCGCAGCTATGATCATGAGGGTTACAGCCGCATGGCTGTGATCATGTATGGGGCGGCTGTAGCTGTAAATTTTCGTGCAGCCCCATTTTTTTTCCTTTTTTTGGTTAAATCTTGTCCTAACTCAAGCCAAATCAACAAATAAACATCCTAGGGGCATAGCCCACTCAAATCAAGCATCAATTTTACTTATTTTCTTTAATTTTGTAGAAATTTCAAACTTGGAAAAAGTGAAGAAATTTGAGAAAACTAACCGGATTCGTGTAAGCATGGTTAGAAATTTGGAGTTGGATGGGCACTGGGGTGTTGATCTTCACCCTGCAATACTCATCGTTCTCTTTTAGTCTGTAGATACACTCTGTGGGTTCAAATGCTAGAGTAAAATTTCCCTCTGGAATGGAAAACCGCGTTTGAAACACTGGTTGAGCAGCAGGATCAGGCCGGAGGACTCTGCGCATCTTTTTGCCTCATGATTTATGGTTTAGGCCAAGAAAATCACTAAGAGAAGGAAGGATTATCGGTTTGAGAGAAATGGTTATGTTTTCATTTCTGTGGCTTTTAAAAAGCCATCTGAAAACCATCACTACAGCCGAGCGGCTGTAGTTTAAAATCACTGCAGCCGCGATGCTGTAGCTTGTTTCTTTGCAAAATGCTTTTCTTTTCGTTTTTTTTAAAACCTATTCTATGCCAATTTGATCCCGAGAAAGGTAGTTTTCATGTCTTGCAGGTGTCAAGGGGTAGGGTATTTGACACGTATTCATTCTTGATCGAAGGGGTAAAAATTTTTATTTCCAAAATTGTCCATCAAGGAATGAATACGCGCACAAAACAACTGTAAAGCTTCGAGAGATATGATCATATTTCTCAAATTACCAAAGCTTTTTTTCCTCAAATACACTAATTTTGCAGGAAACAGAACTACTCTTCCCTTCAGTGACACAGGCATCACTGGAAGTGAAATGACCAAAATGCCCTTCTGTTAGTAACTGAGCTACCAGATGGCCAAAACTCTTCCTTGTAGCGACACCAGCTATATAGAGGACCAAATCACTAAAATATTTCTTCTCCTAGTGACACAAGCTCCACTAGAGGTGAAAAGACCAAAATACCCCTTTTGTTAGCCACTAAGCTACCAAACGACCAAAATACCCTTTTCATCAAAAAAGGGGAACCAAATCATCAAAACTCATTCCTTTTTGTGACGTAGGCCCCACGAGAAGTCAAATGACCAAAGTAGCCTTCCTTCAAAGGGTGTCAACTTCCCAAACTTCGAAATTACCAAAATACTCATTCCTTTCATGAACGTCAAATGGCAAGGAAAGTTCAATCTGGGCAAAGTCCTTTGCTTCGCAATGGAGTCAAAGCACGACCCTAGAAAACCAATACAATCTGGGCAAAGTCCTCTGCTTCATGATGAAGTCAAAGCACATCCCTGGAGAATGTCAAACCAATTCAGGCAAAGTAGTATGCTTCGTAACTGAGTCGAAGTAAGTCCCTGAAGAATCAAATCAACTTGGTCAAGACCTCTATTTTGTAAAACAACCGAGACAAGTCCCTACAAGCATCAAAGCTGGTCGACGCGGGAGGAGCTACCAGGTACATCCTCTTCTCCTTCTCACCATGCTCCCTATCGCGGAACCAAACCCGAATCGAGCACAAGCACCCGTTTAAGTCGACTTTGGTCACGCGAGGGCCAGCCTGTGAGCACGGGTTTTTTCCCGACCTCTGTGATGAAAGCTATTATTACCTTTTTCACGGATAAATGTGAAGCGGATTCAGAACGACCGGGATAACGTCGAAAATGTCTCGGATGACCCGAATGTGTGTGACAAGTCTTGGTACAGAACCCCAAAGGAGTTCGAGTGAGTATTTAAGAGAATCGAGGGAAAGAATGAAAAATAAGCAAAATAGGCTAATCTGGTCACTACAGCCGCACAGCTGTAGTGCCCTACAGCCGTGTGGCTACAATCATCAGATTTCCTTTTTTCTTAAAAATCAGCATTTAATCCAGATTTTATAACCAAAATAGGAGATATAAAAGGATTATGACCAGGATTAGGGTTACACAGCAGACAGAGAACATAGAGAATTGAGAGAATTGAGAAAAAAACACATCCACACTTAGGGTTTTTGAGAGGAAAGATTAAAATTGAGTGTTTTAATCTTAAATAATCAAAGAAATCTTAACAAAAATCTGTTTAAATCATCATAACTTTAGAGGGATTAGTTTTTTAGGGGCATTCTTAGACCGTCATCACTCATTCAATCTCATTTGGGGTTCCGTTCGGGCTTCGGAAATAGCACAAGCTTTTGGGCTGTTCATGATTGCAAGGCGTTCCTGGCATCTGAATTCATTCCTGGTGGTCCAAAACACTGGAACACAGACAAGGTACATTCTGAGAGGCCTTAGAAATCCCTTTTTCTTTCATTCTGATTGTTGTTTGTTGGTGTTTTTGAATCTTTTGTGATTTTAGAAGTGGTTTTGATTATAGCCACCCCACCTATGATTACAGCCTCTCGGCTGTAACCTACAACCGTGCAGTTGTAACCTATAGGGGAGCGGTTGTAATCTACAGGGGCAAAAGCTCCAAATGCCTCGACTCGACTGATAACGCTTCCGTTTTCAAATTAAATGTGTTTTTCATGATTATTATTGGTCCAATTACATTCCTGTATGCTTAGATTCCCGGTCTTCTGATTTTAATTGATGGATGTAATTTCAAGTTTGGTAATTTCGGTTGATTAGGGATTTTCTAGATTTGTTTTGATCCATTTCGGATCTATTTTGTCGAATTTAGTGTGTTTCCGGAAATCCCAGATCGCCCAAAATCGCTAAAGTTGTAAAACGATTTTCAAAAACGAGAAAAAAAGGCTGGATTGAATTCTGGAACACTACAGCCATGCAGCTATAGGTGATACAGCCATCCCAGCCACTACAGTGGTGCGGCTATAATGCCCTACAGCCGCTCGGCTATAGTTCAGGAGGCAGAGTTATAGTTTTGCCCTTTTGGGCCCCAAACTTGTAATTTTGCTTCTTTTTCCTATTCAAAACTGATTTTTGGCTTGTTTATATTGTTGGACCCTAGATGGATGTTTAATTTAGGCCCACCCATGAACGGGACCCCAGGTCCCGGGATATCTAGCCCACTAAAAAGTTGGAAAATGCATGTAAATGAGCCAAATGGTTTTCAAAATTGGTTTTTTCATCCATAAAACCTACAGGGCGTTTCAAAAAACCGTTTTCTAGGTCTAACCGACCCACCCCTATGCAGGATCCCATTTCCCAAAATACCCCTATTCTGTCCTATATGAGTCCTTGGTGTGTTTTATTTACTTGTGCTAACTGTATTTGGATGCAGCTTTTATTTTTCTTTATTTTTATTTGGATGTATTTTATAGATTAAATCGTGTATCTAGGGGATTGTACTTTTTCAGATTTTCGTGTATTATAGGCGGTTGTAATGGTGAGGATGAGAGCTTTTTCTTTTTATGGGTTGTATAATTTGGCCTTTACTTTATTTTTCAAGCACTTTTACTTTTCTACACTTTATTCTGGTTTTTATATTTATGTCATTTGTATGAGCATTGATTAATAATAAAAAGAAGATAAAATGAGTAGAATTAAGTGAATGCAACATTACATTATGAAATAACAATTGAAAATAAGTGAGGATTAGTAGGTATGTTGCCTGAACCTCGAATCTCTGGATTAGGTACTGCGTCTACACTTCGTAAGGAGCTGTATCAGAATTTCCCGGATGAGCTGATCCGGCTGGCGACTCTGTATCTAATCTTAAAATTCATGTTTTGTGATCTTTAAGTTAAATTGGGATTTTCTAAGAAAAATTTATTTTCCAAAATTCACACTTTCAATTAAGTTTTCTACAAAATGAGTTTCCCAATAAAATGAAAGATTTTCTTGAAGAAGATTAAAAACCCATTTTCAAACCACATCATCACACTTCAAAAAGAAACTACCCGGTTCCTGCTTCACCGCGCGTACTGTAAAAAGGTCATCCGCTCACATCGGGTAACACTGAGATTATATCATTGGCCACTTGATGAGTGGGACTGATAAGTGTATGTCCATACCCAAATAAGTCGATTGCTTATTTGATTAATTAATCAACTCAAGATCAGCAAATATAATAAACAGAGGAAGAGGATGACAGACACCTTGCCTCTTGTTTATTCATATCGATGTCCTTTGGCAAAGGACACTATGAGATTACAACCGAGTGAGTGTCTTCTAAAGACTGCTGTATCTCTATCTTAATTGGGAGTTGTAAAATTTTGCTAGAACCCACTTACAGTCTGTGGGCCTTGGACCTACTGCCAACATAAAGACAGACCTATAGGATCGTGCATATAGATCAACTGAGTCGGAACTAATAGAAATTGTACATGTAATGGACATTGGAAGGAATGCATTAATTAATTAGTTGATATTTGGTGTCAAGGTAATTAATTAATATTGGATCGATTTTATTTAATTAATAAGTTTACATAATGTAATTAATTAATTTATCAATTAATTGAATTACATAAAGTAAACAATTAATTAAATTATTTTCCTAAGCAGGAAAATTAAATACATGTAATGTATTTATTTAAGTGTGATTTAATTTTATTTAGGGGTAATTAAATTTAGCCAAATGGAATTAAATTACATAATATAAAATTTTTAATTAAAGTTTATTTATGTAATTATAATCCTAGTGGGCTTGGATTTAATTAACCTAATTAAAACTTAGATAAACAATGAGTATATATAAGGGCAAACTTAAGTAGAAAAAAATTAGCCCTAACCCTAGAAAATTCCAGCAATTATTCTTTTGTTCCTTCACTCTTCTGCTAGCACTGGTTCCCACTGGATAGTTGGTCATGCACCAGACTTTGGAGATTGCAATTTCAAAAAATGATTGTGCATTAGTCTCTAGAAGAGATAGATTTGGTGAGTGAATCTCTCTTGATTCGAATTGATTTTATTCCAATCAATGGCAATAGGACACGATAGGTGGATTTTAGAAAATTTTAACAGTGTAAATTCCATTGCCCCATGTTATTTTTCCGATGACGAATCCCAACATATAGGAGCTTGCAATTGACACTATCCTTACTTCCCTGCTGGACTCTTTTGATTTCTTCATCCTGAACTACAATATGCAGGGGATGAATAGATCTATGGCTGAATTGCAGGGGATGCTTAAAATAGCCGAACAATCAATCAAAAAGATAAGTCTAGTTCTAATGGTAAACAAGGTGAATGTTTCTCTTGAGAAGAGCAAAGGAAAGGGTAAGGCTAAGCCAAGAGGCAAGAAGCCCAAGGTAAAGAAGCCTAAGCCTACTCCTCAGTTGAAGGCCTAACCTGAGGATGTTTGCTTCTAGTGTAAACAACTAGGGCATTGGAAGAGGACATGTCCTCAGTTGCTAGAAGAGCAAAGGAAGGACAAGGTTGTCTCTTTAGGTATATAGTTATTGAAATTAACCTTACTATTGCAACATCTTGGGTATTGGATACCAGATGTTGTTCTCATGTTTTTAGTAATATGCAGGGACTGCAAAATAGGTGCGTGTTGGGATTTGGTGAGGTGAACCTTCAAGTGGGAATGGGGTAAAAGGTTGCATCCATTGAGATTAGAGTGAACCATTTGGAGATGCCCACTGGATAAGTGCTAGTCTTGAGAAATATTTATTTTGTACCTGCCATGTGCAGAAACATTATTTCTATTTCTTCTTTGGATATTGAAGGATATAATTTTACTATTTCAGATAATAAATGTGTATTTTTCGTAGGAATGTATTTTATGGCCATAGGCTATTAAATAATGGTTTATATATTATGGACCTTGCTAAAACTAATATTGTCTATAAAAAAATAGTAAAAGGGTTAAACCTAATGAGTTGAACCATGTATACTTTGGCATTGTCTTCTACGACATGTAAATGAGAAGCACATGGCTAGACTCCACTAAACTAAAGTGCTAGGCTCATTTGGCTTGGAGTCATATGGGACATGCAAATCTTATCGGAAAGCCCTTTCAATAAGCAAGTTGGATGATCTTCAGGAATATTTGACCTTATACACATAGATGTCTATGAGCTTATGAGACCTAGTGCAAGAGGTGGGTTTTTGTTGTTTGTCACTTTCATAGATGACTTCAGTAGGTATGGTTATGTCTACCTTATGAAACACAAGTCTAAGACTCTTGATAGGTTCAAGGAATTTAGGAATACAAAACCAACTAGGAAGAAATATTAAGGCCATCTCATTGGATTGAGGTGGCAAATATATGAGCTTGGAATTTGAGCCATTCTTGAAGGAGTGTGGGATAGTCTCACAGCTCACTCCTCTTGGAACACCATAATGGAATAACATGTCTAAAAGGAGAAATAGGACCTTATTGGACATGGTTCGTTCAATGATAAGTCATGCTGCTCTTCTAATATCTTTCTGGGTTTATGCCCTATAAATGGTAGTGTTTCTGCTTAACCGTACACCAACCAAGGCAGTTGAAAAGACACCATATGAGATATAGACGAGCAAGGTTTCTAATATGTCTTTCTTGTAGATTGGGGATGCAATGTCCATGTTAAGAGATTGAGTAATGTCCATGTTAAGAGATTGAGTGCGGGCAAGGTTTCCTCTAAAATTGATAAATGCCTATTTGAGGTATACCCTAAGGAAACTGAAGGGTACTACTTATACAACTCTAACAAGAACAAGGTGTGAGCACGGGTTTTTTCCCGACCTCTATGATGAAAACCTGTTGTTACTTGCTAAATAGATGAATGTGAGTTAGATTTGAGAATGAGTGGAATAATGCTCGAAATGTTCTCAAACGGCCCGAAATTCAGAAGAGTCCTTGATCCGAAACCCCGAGAAAAGTCCATCGAGAGATTAGGAAGTTTAGGTGCACGTGTAGGCTTTTTCTAAAGTCACACGACTGTAGTCTACAGTTGCACGACTGTAGTTTATGGTCGCACGACTGTAATAACTACAATCACACGACTATAGTTAGAGTCGTACGACTCTAGTTTTGACTCAGCAGATTCCTAAATAGTGTAGAATTCTATTTTGGCTTAGGATTTTGGGTGTGATTTATGGGAATTAGGGCGACCAAAAGAAAGAGGAAAAGGCAGAAAACATTAGAATAGGGGAGGAATCAATTCTGAAAAGAAGAGAGAGCACTCTAGTGAGAGAAAGAAAGTTTTGGAGAGAGAAAGTGAGAAAAAGTTAAGGAAAAACTAAGAAAAAACCAAAAAACATAGAGAGAATACGGGAGGAAAAACATAGTGTGAGGATTCCCAATCTGACATCATTCAATCAAAACCATTCTTGGGTTCATTCGGATCAATTTGGGACGTGTGTTCCAGAATTTTGGGTCGTTTGGAGATTCTAGGTGGATTCCGACGTCCACATCCGACTCTGGTCATCAAGCATACTGGAACGCAAAAGAGGTAAACTCTGAGATGCCTTAAAACTCATGAAACCATGTTGATTTGTGATTCATTCTGTGTTTAAAAATATTTATCTAGAAAACTGTCTGTGCAACTACAGTAGCATGACTATAGTTGCCTGGAACACAGCCGTGCGATTGCATATCTGGCAGAAGTCCAAAAAGCCCAAAGATGATCGAATACAGCCGGTTTGCCATTTTAAATGATTTTTCATGATTCAATTTGGTCAAATCACATCTGTACACTTTAAAATCATGGTTTTTGGATTTCCAATGATACATATATGAGACTTAGGATTTTGTTGGTTTCAATTCTTGGAATTCATGATTGTTCGATTCTTAACCAAATCCTTTTTTCAGTGATAACGGACCCTGGGATTCCTAAAAACTCTTGAAATCATTGAAATCGGTTAAAATAATGATTTTAGAAAACGAGAAAACCACTGTCGGGCACTATTCATTACAGCCGTGCGACCATAACTTTATAGTCATATGACTCTAACTATAGTCATACAATCATAATCATTATAGTCGCACGACTGTAATACAACCACATGGCTGTAGTGTCAGGTAGAAGGCAGAATCACGAGACGACCCATACGGACGTCATCGCGTGATGCTGTCTTCAGAATCAAACATGTTTTTGGCATGTTTACAACTTTTAGATCCTAGATGGATGTTTGGAATTAGGAATCCCCACGAATAGAACCCCGAATTCCAGGATAATCGACCCACTAAACCGAAGAAATTTGCATGTAATTGAGCCAAACCGTTTTCCAAAACCGTTTTCAAGCACCAAAAACCTATAAGGTGTTTCTAAAACCGTTTTCCTGGTCTAACCGAACAAGTCACCCGGACTTCTCAGTTATCCCCTAAATGCATGTTTCCACTTCCTAAAATTCCCATTCTGTCTTGTACGAGTCCTATATGTGTTTGGGATATATATGAGCTAATCATTTGTTTTGCACCTTTTATTTTTCCTTTTTTTTTTTAATTTTGGATGTATTTCAGAGATTAATCGTGTATTCTAGGCGATTGCACTTTTTTATATCCTCGTGTATCTAGGCGATTGTAATGGTGAGGATGAGAGCCTTTTTCCTTTTTCTAGATTATAATAAGGCCTCTATTTCTTTTTGGTTTATTTTTGGAAGTATGGTTTATATTTCCTCACTTTAATTTTATGTACTTTATTCCTGTCATCTGAATGAGCATGGGCTAGTAGTAAAGGATTAAATTGGGTAGAGAAAGATAATAAGTGAGCAAATTATCGTCATATGCACTTTTAAATGAACAGAAGCTTGAGGTTGAATAGGTAAGTTGCCCGAACCCTAAATCTCTAGATTAGGTACAGTAGTCTACGCTCGGTAGGGAGCTGTACCAGAATTTCCCAGATGAGCTGATCCGAGTGGTGACTCTATCACTGATCTTGAAATTTAAGTTTCGAAGTCTTTAAGTTAATAAAAAGGGAAAAGGCTTTCTACAAAAGGATTTCCAAAAAGAATCAATGGTTTCCCTAAATAAGATCATCAAGCCCCGTTTTCAAAATCCAAACATTTCTACTTCTCTTTTTCCCCGGTTCGCTTTGTCGGGTTCCGTTTAAAAGGTCGTCTGCTCACAATGGTGACTCTGCTGGGGAGAAAAGTTCTTAAAAAGTTTTTTATAAAAAACTTAAGGAACTTAGGTAACTACTGAAATATAACCTTGCTTGTAGTCATTTACTAGTTCATAATACCTTATTTTACTCACACTTGCATATCATGACATTTTCTCTTCTCAATCCCTCCAACACATGATTAGCCCAATTTATTTCCAAAGGTGACGTACCTCTTCCTCTAGGATTGGAGGCACCTGAGGGGGTAAACCACTCATAACGCCTTATGAACCTTACATCATGTTCTATGATGAGGAGTGTATTTTTGCTATAGGAACTTGTATGACCCTTGGTTTAACTCATACCTTCATGTAATGGCCTAGTAACTTCCCCTTAGGATTACCAAAACATATATTTGAAATTGGACCTTAAGAGTACACCTTTGGTATCCCGTTTGATGCGAAAGAGACCCAACACCTAGGAAGAATGTGTGACCAATCGAAAGGAGGAATAAGGTTGGAAGGGTGAGCATGTTGTTGCGTGTGCTAACGTTTGTTCCATGGTTGTTCTACCTTTGACCTTTACATGCAACATCAAACATGCATCATCCATGTGTCATTTTCTAACCACATTTTTGTGTACCCATTTTGAAGCATCATCATACGTGTGGTATTATACTAACTATATTTTCATGCAGCCGTAGCATCTTATTCGTGTGCCATATACATTATGTGTGTTCACATTTCATTTAGCATACACAACATCATCTTGTGTGTCATGCATCCTAACCACATCTTTGTTCAGCCACTTGCATTCTGTATGACATGGGCATTCATCTCATCTCATCCCATCTAAAATGAAAGGATGTTCTAAGTATGCCCTTCATAATCATCTCATCTCATATCGGGAGTCCCTAAACTACCCTTTCTGCCCGTGCACCGGACTGCACTTGGCCATTCCACCATATCATGTCATTCATTAAAGGACCTTGATGGTCTTAGGACCATCTTTGTGTGGTGGGTCATAAGGTATCATTACGTGACATCATCATTGGTATCATGGAGATGCCGAAATCTTGCTTGTGTGTCACGATCCACATTAGATTGTTCCATAACATTGGTGATTCATCCGAGGTACTCCATGAGTACTGAATTAGTACTCATATTAGGACATTTCATTCCTAAATCATGCAAAGTGTTCCACGAATGCTGAAATTCTATCCGTGTTTCGAGTTACACGTGACTTGTTTGTGACATCACTTCATCCAAGATGCCATAGAAGCATCGAATCTCTATCTATGGAACGGCCCCCATACGACCATTTCATATCATCACATTGACCTACAAAGCGTCAAACCTCTGTTCGTGTGTCGGTACATATGCGATCATTTCATGACATCTAATAGGTGCCCCAAAGGTGCGGAACCTCTGTCCGTGTGATGGCTAACACGCGACATTTTTGCATTGTCTTTTGTGCGGCATGGGGTATGCTTGGAACATCTAAAATAAAAAAGAAGGGAAATATAAAGGTCATTTTCATCATCATCCATACCCATAAAGCATCATCCAAACATGAACATGAACATACCATACACACCACTTAGTGTGTCGAGTCTAGGTCCATGACATCCATTCGAAATTCTAACCTTATGTTGAATGTGCAGTTTGGAGTCAAACCTTAAAGCGGTTAGTTTGTGTCAAGTTATAGCCAAACCAATCAGTTCAGTCAGTTGAATCACAACCGGTCACCGTGGAAGGGATCAATTCTGGGTCGGATTCAGATCGGGAGGTTGAGGTTCAGCTTCCTTCTTTGCCTGCTAATACTCAGGCTTTATTAGAAGAGGGATAGAACAGAAATGGCTGACAGAAATAATGGAAATGCACCTTTCGACATGGAAGCTTTCATGAGAAACTTTCTAAATTTTGATGAGTTTAAGGCTACCCTTAGGGAGAAAATGTAAGCTGTGATGAATGCTAGCCCCTTGCAGACTGTTCCACTGACTCAGACTTCAGTTGGAAGTGAAGGACAACAATTTTTCCAAGTGACGAATGGAACTAGAGGGAGTATTCCAGGCGGAAGTGGTGGATTTGTTAATCATAGGGAGCCTGAACGTCAGTCCGAGGACGATGAAGCATTTGAGAAGGTGAGAGAAGCCTCAATTGAGACTGTTGTGGAGAAGCATCTCAATCAGAAGTTGTTGGACATTGAAGCCATGCTGCCTAAGCAGAAAGAGATAGTGCACTATAACAAATGTTAAGTATGTCGACCCAATTACTTTGATGGCTGACAGAGGAGAGTCACTTCCGGCTGGTTTTCACATACCCTATCTTCCCCCCTACACCGGGGAAGGCCCACTGCAAGCCCATCTGGATAGCTATGTGAGACTGATGACTAGCATGGGAATCGGGAAAGGTCATCTCTTGAATCTGTTCCTAACTACTTTAAGGACGCTGCGGCAAAATGGTATATGAAGATGCCTTTGTACACCCGTTCTACTTGGGAGGACCTATCCAAAGCCTTTGTGAAGCAATATGCTTATAATACCCAGGGGAAACTACTCTTGAAGATTTGGAGAGGATCCGCCAAAAGCCAAATGAATCCTTCTCATCTTACTATAATAGGTGGATGGACATTGTAGGTGGGGCTCCAATGTTAGAATCCCTCGTTGTGAAGCTGTCTAAGGGAAACTTACCTCTTTATATGGAGAGGCTAAAGCTGAAAAAATTCCACTCTTTCAATGATGTCATTGAGTTTTCCAAGTGTATTGAAAGCCATGAAGAAGAAGACCAGATGAACAAACAGAACTTGGGAGCTCATCGAGATTCTGGAGGGTACACGTAAGGTTACAATGCTGGTAACTCCATAAACACACCATCTAGGTCTAGTTTAAAACTGTCTCAGAAGGTAATTTTAGATTGGGTGACAAAACCAGGTGTGGCTATTATAGCTCAAGGTAGACAATCAGTAACCCCTTAGAGACTCATCAACCCATGGGCGGAGCCTTTGCCTCGCATCTTTGCTAAGTATAGTAAAGCCGGTTTACTTCAGAGTTTGAAACCATAAGTACCTCCGTCCGAGTCAGAAAAGCCTCTGCATATGGAGGACGGCACATTTTTTGATGTATCTGTTTCCTCTATTTCATTATGTGAACAGTTCAACCATAGGGCATTTAATGCAATTTAATTTCAATTACTTATGTGATATTTTTTTTCTGATGGAACTTTGCATGCATACAAACATTCATTTAATGCCTTTAGCACACATGATGCATCAATGCATGAAATGAATCTAGGGACAGATGATGACTTGAAAATGATATCCGTCTCGAAAGACCTCACGCTTGATAAGAGAAAAGAAAATTACAAAAGTACCACAAAAGCATGTGGGAATCTTTGCCTGGCTGTACGGTGTCGTGCCGGGGTGACGGAGGTACTACCAAACACCCAGTTCCAAACAATTCAAAGAAGGAACCAGTTAAGCAGGAGCTTCATAGACTCAAACCAGAAAAATGAGGGTTGTCACAACATGGGGAATTGACAGTGTCAGCAAATTGAGGCCACTGGCGACGAACGGACATCCCTCCATGGTCGTAACCGTTAACTACTCCTCGAAGTGGGTAGAAGCAGAGTCACATATGAATGTCACGGGCAAAAAAAAAAAGTCACCATGTTATGATCGATGATGGATTATGATTACAAGGGGAAAAAACATGGTGTTCCAGAATAAAAGGATGAAGCATCATAGATCATCTTCGTATAGGGCGATAGTGGCGGCCAATGAATCCATCAAAGGGGTTCCGTCGAAAGTGATATTTACCTATAGAGTTTGGGTCGACAAATCACCATTTGCTTTGCAAGGGCACAAAACTAGTATCAGAGTACATACTAGAAAAGTGCCATACCTGTTGGTCTACGGAGTGAAAGTGGATCTACCAGGTAAAAGAGAGACCAAGTCATCAACCCCATCAGCCAAGACAAGCCCAGGCACTGTTTCGTGTAAAAAAAAAATTTCGATGGGTTGAAAACTGAATAGGCTATCCATGCAAAAGTCAGGATAGTCCGATGGGTTGAAAACCGAAAAGGCAATCTATGCAAAAATTAGGACAGAGAGGTGAGGACTATCAGCTGGAAAATCTACAAAGACCAGTCGATGGAAGTCGTGGATTCGGTCGAGATGGATACCATTACTGATTCTCATTTCATATTTTGATGTGCATTGTGATAAAACATTATTAATGAATGAATGAATGAACGCTTTGCTCTATTCACTTAAATGTCCCAAGTCTACTTGAAATTGAATTCGCATCATGCATATATGGCTGTACACACTTTTGGTTTGCATGCATCACACTAAAAAAAAAAAAAAAAAGAAGTCCGATAGATCTAAAACCCGAAAGGGTGGTCTATGCAAAAATTAGGATACAAAATAAAGTCTACTGAATTGAAAACCCAAAAGGGTAGTTCAGGCAAAAGTAAAGACAGTCCGATAGGCCAAAAACCCGAAAGGGTGACCTATGCAAAAATAATAATAAAAAAAGCTCATACAGTAGCATCAAGCTCAGATAACCCTAATCCTCTAAAGACTAAGGTACCTCAAAGTCAGCACCTCATATCCATGTCTTGTGGGGCAAGCAATTAGGTTAGTCAGCCAAACTCCATAGCGAGCATCTATCTCCACAGGTGCAGTACCATCATATCTCAGAATCTCGGTATGAGTAGGATGCATCCACTGATGCTGCACATGTCTAGGCCACTATGGTGTAAACACTCCACACTCAGTCATGCACAAAGATTGAGGGACCCCCTACAGTTGACCATATTGTCAGCACAACCGAGCAGGAGAGTAAGATGTCACGTGGGTCAATCCAAGCAGCTGGACATCTGCAGCCTAGGTCTCAGTTGTCACATCAGAAATATCCCACTAGGGGTAGACCTATCGAATAGAGACGTTAGTCCAGCTCCTTAGCCAATCAAACCAATTTGGTGTGGGGCGGCTCTAAGGTGTAAATTATTCAAGCCAATAAGTACATCACAAAGCAAGACCTATGTAAGAGTCAGAATGTGCAAAAGTCAAAGAAGTAACCCACAAATTGGTCCATACATCACAAGTATGAAGATGGAGAAACAGGCCTAAGGAGGTGCAAAGCTGGCATCATAGCCAACATCTCAGTCATCTCCTAGCTCCTCGGTCGGGTGCTCGCTCACGCGCTCACCCACAATCCCCATCTAGGCCTCCAAATCCTCCACTCGATATCTGAAGATCAGACTCATGATCTCTAGCTCGGTGACTCGTAGACGAAACTGGTCAACCTCCGCCCTTAATCGAGGGGTCTCTCAGCACTCAATCCCAATCGTCGTATGCACTAAGCAAAGCATAAAAAGCACCATAATCATATGCATATGCATCGAAGACATACAAACATACATACATTAAAAACATACATACACACATGCATACCTACATTATAGATCAACCCAAGTATAGGTACTCGCTATCACCATCGGGCTATCTCGAATCATGAGCACTCCAAAAGTGGAAATAACCTGACACTGGGGCATCCTCTAATCTCAGGTAAGAGACTTTTCTCAATTTTTAGAATTCACATTTATGCTGATATAATCCCGAGAAGGGTATCTCTTGCCTTTTGCAGGTATCGAGGGGCAAGATATTCAGTCCATATTCATTCTTGATCGAAAGGGCAAAAATTTTTGTATCCAAAATTATCGACCAAGAAACGAATACGTACCCGAAGCAACTTCAAATCTTCCAAAGAGACAATCAAACTTCTCAAATCACCAAAGCATCTCTCCCCAGCCACACGAGCTTCACGGGAAGTGCTATTATCCTTTCCTTCAGTGACACAGGGCCCATTAGAAGTGAAATGACCAAAATGCCCTTCTATTAGCGACCAACTACCAGATGGCCAAAATACCTTCCATTCAGTGACACAAACTTCACGAGAAATCGAAACATCGAAATATTTCTTCCCCTAGTGACATAAGCTCCACTAGAGGTGAAATGACCAAAATGCCCTTCTGTTAGTAACCAAACTACCAAATGGCTAAAACACCTTTCCTTTAGTGACACAAGCTTCACGGGAAATCAAATCATCAAAATATTTCTTCCCCTAGTGACATTGGCTCCACTAGAGGTGAAATGACCAAAATACTCTTCCTCCTAAGGACACCAACTTTCCAAGCTATAAAATTACCAAAATACCCTTCACTTTTATGACCATCAATTCACAAGGAGAATTCAATCCGAGCAAAGTCCTCTGCTTCACAATGGAGTTGAAGCACGTCCTTGGAGCATCAACCCAATCTGGGCAAAGTCCTCTCCTTCGTAATGGAGTTGAAGCACCTCCCTAGAGAACCAAACCAATTTGGGCAAAGTCCTCTGTTTCGCGATGGAGTCGAAGTACATCCCTGGAGAACCAAACCAATCTGGGCAAAGTCCTCTGCTTCGCGATGGAGTCGAAGCATGTCCTTAGAGAACCAATCCAGTTTAGGAAAAGTCCTCTGCTTCGCGATGGAGTCGAAGCATGTCCCTGGAAAACCAATCCAATTTGGGCAAAGTTCGCTGCTTTGCGATGGAGTCGAAGTACATCCCTAGAGAACCAACCCGATTTGGGCAAAGTCCTCTGCTTCATAATGGAGTCAAAGTACGTCACTTAGAACATCGAATCAATTCAGGCAAAGTTCTATGCTTCACAATGGAGTCGAAGTAAGTCCTCGAAAAATCAAGTTAATTTAGGTAAGACCGCTGTTTCGCGAATCAACCGAGACAAGTCCCTACAAACATCATAGTAAGCCAACACGAGAGAACCCCAAGTACATCCTCTTTTCCTTCTCACCATGCTCTCTATCATGAGACCAAACTCAAATCAGGCACAAGCACCTGTCTAAGTCGACTTTGGTCACTCAAGGGGCAGCATGTGAACAC
Organism: Euphorbia tirucalli; assembly: GCA_039660915.1. NCBI lineage: Eukaryota > Viridiplantae > Streptophyta > Magnoliopsida > Malpighiales > Euphorbiaceae > Euphorbia > Euphorbia tirucalli. Next base: position 46,662,570 of record CM077633.1, read on the forward strand.
GGGTTTTTTCCCGACCTCTATGATGAAAACCTGTTGTTACCTGCTAAACAGATCAACATGAGTTAGATTTGAGAATGAGTGGAATAATGCCCGGAATGTTCTCAAACGGCCCGAAATTCAGAAGAGTCCTTGATCCGAAACCCTGAGAAAAGTCCATCGAGAGATTAGGAAGCTTAGGTGCGCATGCAAGCTCTATCTAAAGTCGCACGACTGTAGTCTACAGTCACACGACTGTAGTTTATGGTCGCACGACTGTAATAACTACAGTCGCATGACTGTAATTCTACAGTCTCATGACTATAGTTAGAGTCGTATGGCTCTACTTTTGACTCAGCAGATTCCTAAATCAGATAGAATTCTATTTTGGCTCGGGATTTTGGACGTGATTTACGGGAATTAGGGTGACCAAAAGAAACAGGAAAAGGCAAAAAATATTAGAATAGGGGAGGAATCCATTCTGAACAGAAGAGAGAGCATTCTAGTAAGAGAAAGCAAGTTTTAGAGAGAGAAAGTGAGAAAAAGTTAAGGGAAAACTAAGAAAAAACCAAAAAACACAGAGAGAATACAGGAGGAAAAACATGGTGTGAGGATTCCCAATCTGACATCATTCAATCAAAACCATTCTCGGGTTTGTTCGGATCAATTCGGGACTTGTCTTAGAGAATTTTGGGTCGTTTAGAGATTCTAGGAGGATTCTGACATCCACATTCGACTCCGGTCATGATGCATACTGGAACGCAAACGAGGTAAACTCTGAGAGGCCTTAAAACTCGTTCCATGTTGATTTGTGATTTATTCTATGTTTAAAAATATTTATCTGGAAAAATGTCTATACAACTACAGCCACACGACTGTAGTTGCCTGGAACACAGCTGTGCAACTGTATATTACAGTTGCACGACTGTATTCTTCTAGGCAGAAGTCCAAAAAGCCTAAAGAGGACTGAATACAACTGGTTTTCCATTTTAAATGATTTTTCATGATTCAATTCGGTCAAATCACATCTGTACACTATAAAATCATGGTTTTTGGATTTCCAATGATACAGGTGTGAGACTTAGGGTTTTGTTAGTTTTAATTCTTGGAATTCATGATTGTTCGATCCTTAACTGGATCCTTGGTTCAGTGATAATTAACTGTCAAATTCCCATAAACTCTTGAAATCATCAAAATCGGTTGAAATAATGATTTTAGAAAAGGAGAAAACCACTTTCGGGCATTGTTCATAATAGTAGTGCGACCGTATCTCTATAGTCGTGCGACCGTATCTCTATATTCGTATGACTCTAACTATAGTTGTTTGATCACAATCATTACAGTCGCATGGCTGTAGTGTCGGGTAGAAGGTAGAACCACGGGATGACCCATACGGATGTCGCCGCGTGATGCTGTCTTCAGAATCAAACCTATTTTTGGCATGTTTACTGCTTTCAAACCCTAAATGGATGTTTGGAATTAGGAATCCCTATGAACAGAACCCCGAGTTCCAGGATAACCGACCCACTAACCCGAAGAAATTTACATGTGATTGAGCTAAACCATTTTCCAAAACCGTTTTCAAGCACCAAAAACCTACAGGGCATTTCTAAAACCGTTTTCCAGGTCTAACCAAACAAGTCGCCCAGACTTCCAACTTCCTAAAATTCACATTCTGTCTTGTATAAGTCTTATATGTGTTTGGGATATATCTTTGCTAACCATTTGTTTTGCAGCTTTTATTTTTCTTTATTTTTATTTTGGATGTATTTCATAGATTAATCGTGTATTTTAGGTGATTATACTTTTTTAGATCCTCGTGTATCTAGGCGATTGTAATGGTGAGGATGAGAGCCTTTTTCCTTTTTCTGGGTTGTAATAAGGCCTCTATTTCTTTTTGGTTTATTTTTGGATGTATGGCTTATATTTCCGCACTTTAATTTTATGTACTTTATTTCTGTCATCTGAATGAGCATGGGCTAGTAGTGAAGGATTGAATTGGGTAGGGAAAGATAATAAGTGAGTAAATTATCGTCATATGCACTTTTAAATGAACACAAGCTTGAGGTTGAACAGGTAAGTTGCCCAAACCCTAAATCTATGGATTAGGTACAGTAGTCTACTCTCGGTAGGGAGATATACCAGAATTTCCTAGATGAGATGATCCGGGTGGCAACGCTGTCACTGATCTTAAAATTTAAGTTTCAAGGTCTTTAAGTTAATAAAATGGGAAAAGGTTTTCTACAAAAGGATTTCCAAAAAGAATAAATGGTTTTCCTAAATAAGATCATTAAGCCCTGTTTTCAAAATCCAAACATTTCTACTTCTCTTTTACCCCGGTTTGCTTCACCGCGTTCCGCTTAAAAGGTCATCTGTTCACACAAGGTGTTTGTGTTAAGGAAGGTTGTCTTTCTAGAAAGAGAGTTTATTTTCTAAAAAAAATAGTGGGAGTAGAGTTGAACATGGGGAAATTCAACAACCATAAATTCCTAAAGAGGATAATTCGGGGATTGAGTCAGATTTTGATGGGATTGAGGAATTGGACCAATCACAAAAAACCCAAGAAAGTCTGGTAGGGTTCATCATGAGCCAGAGAGGTATGGGTTTCTCGTGGCCAATGATAACACTCTTATGATTTATGATCGCAAAGAGTTGACCACCTACCAAGAGGTTATTGAAAGCCCAAACTAAGCTAATTGGCTTGGAGCCATACAAGCTGAAATGTAATTGATGTAAAATAACCAAGTTTAGAACTTATTTGATTTGCCTCTAGGTGCTAAGGTCATCAATTCCCAATAGTTCTTCAAGTTAAAGCCCGACAACACCTTTAAGGGGTGATTGGTGATGAAAGATTTCAAACAAGGCCATGGAACTGAATATGATGAGACCTTCTCCCAATTGCAATGCTCAAATCTATAAGGATACTGCTTGATATAGCTGCATGGTATGACTATGAGACATGAAAAATGGATGTTGAAACCACTTTCCATGATGGGAACATCATTTTGGATGTTTAAATGACTCAGTTGGAGGGTTTTATCAATCCAAAAAATCTGGATCGGGTATACAAGCTGTAAAAGTCCATTTATGGGCTTATGTAAGTGTCCCGAAGCTGGAATCTTCAGTTTGATGAATCAATAAAGGAATATAGCTTCATAAAGAACGAAGATGAGTTTTGTGTGTATAAGAAGGTTAATGGGAACACTACCACATTCCTAGTCTTATACGTGGATGATATTCTACTCGTTGGAAATGACATCATAATACATCTTAGGGTTAAGCAGTGGTTGGGTAAATGTTTTGTAATGAAGGACTTAGGTGAAGCTAAAACTATATTAGGTATAACGATCAAATTGGATTGATCTCTTCAGCTTCTAGGCTTAAGTCAGGAAAGGTACATAGATAAAGTCCTATTTAGGATAAGTATGACCTATTCCAAGAAAGGTTTCTTACCAATGCGTCATGGTCTGGCCCTAAGGAAGAACGACTGTCCATCCAAGAGTGTTACATTAGTAAGATTCTGTATGCTTCAGTAATTGAATCTATCATTTATGCCATGCTATGTACTAAACTTGATGTTGCACATGCTCTAAGTTTGACCAGCCAATACTAATAGGATCCAGGTGAATCCCATTGGACTACGGTTAAAGCAATCCTAAAGTACCTGAAAAAAGGACTAAGGATAACTTCTTAGTGTATGGTCGTTAGGAAGAGCTCATTGTAAGTGGTTACACCGATGCTAGCTTCCAGACTGACACTGATTACTTTAGATTGCATTCTAACTATGTGTTCATGTTGAATGGAGGTGCAATTAGCTAGAAAAGCTTAAAGCAAGACTCCATTTCTGATTTCACCATAAAAGTTGAGTATATTGTCACATCGGATGCTCCAAAGGAAGCTATTTGAATTAGGAAATTTGTCACTAAGCTAGAATTGGTTTCCTCCATCAGAAAACCATTTGACCTCTTCTATGATAACAACAAGGCTATTGCACAATCTAAAGAGCCTCGCTCACACTAGAAGTCGAAGCACATACTTTTAGTGTATGCCCTAGTCCCAAGGCATTATGTCTCGATTGTATTATATATTTGTGTTATTAATAAAAGGTATATTAATTTCTTATGTAATTAATAGAAATAAAGAATCCGTTAATTGTGTTTATACTCATGAATGTCAGTAATGTTCTTTGGGCAATAAGACCGCGAGTAAGGAAACAACAAAATTATAAAACTATCCCTAGTTTGTTAGAATCATGGGAATGATAACAACTAAATGCAAGCATATATGTTGATAGAATTTTTCTCCATCCAAAGCTAATACATAAAAACTAAAAAAGCCACCATGCATTTCACAGCCACCAAACTTTCCCAACAGCTTTTCGATAAAACCAACTTACCTCATGACACCAAGGAGGATGAGAAATTGTACAAATCTGTAAAACCTCCTTCCAAAGCATGCTAGAATAAACACATTAAGAAAATAAATGACTAATATTCTCTCAATGCAAAGCACATAAAGGACATTATCATCTAAAAGAACATGCCAAGCAAAAATATGGTCTTTAGCCTTACGATAAAGAAGTTAGTTGTAATAGAATAGAAGAAAAAAGGGCCCCTCCTTGCTTCAATGGATACCAGCTTATCCCTTTTCCTTCCATCAATAGAAGTCTCGGCTATAAGAAGGTATGGGTAGTGGGCATCTTATACTAACCTATTGCATGTAGGGCCTACAACCATTGAAAGGGTCGATGCATCTGTGAGTGGATGACTTTTTTATGAGATGGAAAAATGAAATATGGCAAAGCGTGCTATGAAGGAGATCACAAAATTAGAGGATTTTATATTTTGATAAATAACATTATTATCATGGAAATTCAGTTTTGGAAAACACGATATTTGCAAAAAATTCGAGATCAAGATCTTGAAAATTAGGTACAGGAGTCGCCATCCGGCCCAGCTCAATCGGGAGATTTAGGTATTGCTGGAACTAAGTGAGAACCACTATACCTTCTAGAGATCTAGGTTCAGACTAGGCACTTATTTATTATCTGATTAAAATAACAGCTTCAACATTTTACAGAACTAGATTGATTTTAACTTTATAGCATGCAACGTTCATGCAAAGTACATAGAATAATAAATAAATTACAAACCAAATCGATTAAGCTATCCTAGAGGGATACACATGAATCAAATGGGGAATCAGGGTACAACCACCTAAAACACACGGGTTCAACTAATACAAAGACAAAATAATAAAAGCAAATCTAAGCCTGCATAATACATATTAGTAACATGACAAATATTTATGCACGTGAGATTCGAGCATAATAATGAGGGATTGAAAAAGGTATTAAGACATTCTTATGTTTATCTTCGAGAAAATGGTTTTGAAAATTGTTTTATCGGTTGACAATTAACATGTAAAATGAGTTGATTATCAAGAGATCGGGTCCTTATGATTGATTTGGTCTAAGACCAGTTCTGGAAATTAGATCTAAGATTCATTATGCAATGAAAAGCTTTGGAAACATCTTGTAGGTCATTTTGCCTATAAATAACATTCGTATAGCTATAAGTCATAACCGCATGGCTATAGTAATGTCTGCACAGTCATCATGTAATTCATAGCCATTTGTTTAGGGATTTCTATATCTTAATGGCTGTGAGAATAACGTTCATACGGATCACACTATATCCGTGCGATTGTGTCAATGACCATACGAATGTTATTTCTAGACAAATAAAGAAAAAGATCTTAAGTTCTTCCTTTTTCTTCTCTTTCCTTTCCCTTTTCTCTTTAACTCTCTAAAAGCCTAATTATAGATTCTAGCCTCACAAAGACTGTCCCTTTCTCTCTCCTTATCGCTTTCTTTTTATACCCTCTTCAAACCAGTGATTTAGATCATATCTAAATGCAAGTGGGGGTGTATTATTGAAAATCTATACTTACAGGTGTGTAGAGACACCTAGAGACTGGCTCTTTACGGGTGTGTAGAGACGCCTAGAGACTGTTTCTTTGTGGGTGTGTAGGGACACCTAGATACTGGTTCCTTACGGATGTGTGGAAACACCTAGATATTGATTTCGTTATGGATGTGCAGAGACACCAAGAGTTGAGGGATTCATAATGAATACTATCCCTTGATAGCTGAAAAGGAAATTACCTTCCTCGTGGTGATTTTTTATAGACAAAATTACTATTAGAACATAGAATTATGAAACAAAAATGTCAAGGATACCTGGATCTTTTATTCAAAGCAATGCAACTTTATTGAGGATTGGCATAAACCCTCTCGTTTACTGAGTGGTTGGCTGAGGATTGGCTATGGAGTGCTTGAGTGTTGGCTATGAGATTCTTGCAATGATGGCTGTGTATTATGGAAAAATAGAAATGATGGAAAGAAATTTCGGAGTATTATGGAACACCTAGAACCAATAAAGGGAGTTCTGGTGTGTTATGAAATACTTGAAACTATAGAAAGAATTAGCTAGTCACAAGATTTCTAATAGATCGGTGAGTTATGAAATATGTCAGGATGGGTTGTTTCTAACGAGATACATGTTTATTTGTCAATTGATAATTTTGAAACAAGAAATTTTTTGCCCCTTCAATCAAGAATAAATACGGGGTTAGGAATGATGATAACACGCTAGGGATGCAAGCTATGATGTTTCAAGGATGCGATGATAGGATATTTATGGTGTGTCAAAAGATAGAAGCGAAAGAAAGAAAGAATGGTGGAAAATATATTATATGCATGTCTGGTATTTAAGTTATGCCCCCAAATTTGGATCTTCAAGTGGCCAGGGCTGACGTTGAGGTCGCTGTGTGCATGTACTATGCCTTTTAGGATTTGCTGATTTAGGAGACCAATACCACCATGGTAGGTCCTATAATTTTGATCTAAAAAAAGATATGCAATGATATGATGCATGTTGTTTGTGATGCTAAAGCATGAATTTGTGTGTATATGCATACTTTCTCTATCTAATTGTTTTTTTAAGGCTCAGGCACTATTTTCTTTGAGTTAGCAGGCTAATGCTTTTCATATGCTGATCGGAGGGAGATGCAGAGGTTGCATGAGCAACTTGACTAGTACATGAGTGTGAGGGAATGATCCTAAAAAGCACGGTCCTCGTAACCGGGTTTGAAAGTTTGATTCTAATAAGTGAAAACAGGTTTTAGCAAGAAAACAAACAAACTCGAATGCTCTCACTAAAAGTGACAGGAGTCGCCACCCAGCTTAGCTCAACCGGGAAATTACGATATAGCCGAGATGAGCTAGGAATCGCTATACCTTTTAGTTAGGGATCGGGTTCGGAAACTCACATATTTCTTCTCAATTCAAAATATGTTTAACAGTTTTATATCAATGCCTTTTATATTTCTACAATTGATTTTATCTTGATTTATTATTCAATACTCGCACATGAGGAATATAAATGTTGAAAGCAAAATATGAATTCAGAAAGAGATAAATAAATTCAGGAAAATTAAAATATATATAAACCGACAAAATGACTAACCTATGGAATATATTGTATAGGAAGGAATTCGAGGGTACAAATCTATCTATATACAAAATATCTAAAAATGAAAAGCTAGATATACATCTATATTGACATACATCTACTTGGAAAACAAAGTTAGTACAAATAAATATATGCACATAAGACTCAAATGAACTCAGAATAGGGGATTTAGATAGCTCAGGGCATGAAATGGGGGAAAATCGGGAAATTCGATAAATTTATTGATTAGGAAAAAGTTTTAAAATGTAATTTTCATAGGACTAGAAATTCATTTTGAAAATGTTTTGTCTAATATAATATATACACATACAAAGTGGCCGATTTTCAAGAAACTAGTATTTCTATCATCGAACTGATCTATAAAAATACATACATATATTAAATCTAAGTTAAATGATATGTAAATGTATGAAAAATACACAAAAATGCAATTCTGGAATAAAGACAATAGCCTTATGGATGTAGAAACAATAGCCATGCGGCTATTATAACACCCATAAGGCTTTGGTTTTGAATGAGCCAGAGAAATCGCTAAAGAATTTGAAATCACTAAATACTAAAATAAACAACAGTCGTACGACTCATAAAACAATAGTCATGTATTTACAAGAAACGTAGAAAAACAGAGCAAGATGAAATGAATGCAAAAACACACTAATTCAACCCAAAAAGCGATAAATAGGTTTAAGGCCTCTTAGAATTACCTTTTACCTATTTATCTAGTTTTTAATTTCAAAGAAAACTGATGCTTCAAGCTTGAATTCAGATTTAAATCAAACTTGAATCATTGAACCGAAAGCTTGAAATTCCTCAAAATTAGCTTCTAATTTCATGATTCCAGCAACCAAATAAATCTCTTAAAGTTTGGGTTTGGTTTGGATAATGATTTGGTGACTGAATTTGGTGAATTTATGGTTTTATTACTTGATTTTGATTTGTGAATTTTTTGAGAATTTTGTTCTTTCTTGCTTTTGTTCTTTGATTTTTTTTTCTTAATTCTATTGTTAGTCTCACCTACCCTTATTACAAAGCTCCCTTCAATCCAAAGACCCCATAATCTCAGCCTTAGTGTAAAATGATTTGTCTCCCTAAAATCCAAACACCTGTATTCTCCATGCAATGTTGTTGCTAGTCATTGATAGTTGTGCGGCTATCGAATAACAATCATACGGCTCTCTGCTCAATAGCCGTACGGCTCTTCTAATAGCCGTGTAGCTCCTATCTCATTTTAACCTTAATTCTTCAAATTCTTCTCGATTTCAAGTTTCAAGTTCGTTACAATTTGATTTTCATAGGGAACAATAAAAGTGGCTACCATTTTTGTATTTTTATCATCATCGTGGTTGGGAAAACCCAGCGCTCACAAGGAGATGGTAGCCACATGCTGAGATGTCAGCTGTTGAGGCTAGGGAGATGACGATGATAGACTTAAGGATGAGCAATAGATGATAGGGTTGTGTACTAGATACAAATTGCAATATGATGCTTTCTCTTGTTCAATTTACATTGGATTGGATGTAATTTGTATTTGTAACACTCATTCTCCCTTATTTGAGCTTGGTTTTTTATTAAAGTTTCATTATTTCACCAAGTCTTACGACTATACACTTGAATACCCTGAAAAAGTGTTAAATCATACATATCTCAAGAGGAGGAGGATGAAGCTATCACTTATGGTCTTTTTTTACTATTTTTTTATTTTCTTCTTTTTTTTTTACTGATATGGCAATTCATGTGCTTATACGTTTGAATGCTTGGCTTATTTGAATGTTTTAGTGAATGGATTCAAGCATGTATTCAAATATTCATATAATGTGTTAAGCATAATGACATTTCATTAAGGAAATGCAAAGTAAGAACAATTGGAAAATGGTACATATCTCAAATGACCTACTCATGCTATTTGCTGGCTTTTTCAGGTTTTCTAGCTGATATCTCTCACCTTTCCACCTTAAATTTTGCCTAAGCCGCCTTTTTGGTTTTTAGCTTAGCAAGCCATCTTGACTTATTTTTGTATGCCATTTATTTTCTCGTTAACCTACCCTCTTTTTGGGTTTTCCATCTGACAGGCTGTTTCTTTCTTTTCAAACATGTTACCATTTGAGGCGATCTTGGTTGATCGGGTAGGTGAACTCATTACCATCCATATCCATGATCTTTATAGTGCCTTTTGAGAGAACTTTCTTTACCACATATGGGTATTCCCAATTTTGCTTAAATTTACCCCTAATATTTGTGTTGGAGGGTTTAGCTGTTTTAACACTAAGTCGATTACTCTCAAAGGGTGTCTCTTATCATAGACCCATTGATTACAGGGTCTAGACATTCTCTATTGATACATTTGTAGATGGTCTAAAGCCTTCAAACGCTTCTCATCCACTATAACCAGCTACTCGAATCTAGCTCTGGCCCACTCGATTTCTGGCAACTGTGCTGCTAAGGAAATTTGAAGGACATTAATTATGTTTCTACTGGGAGGACTGCTTCCATTCTATACACCAATGAGTATGCAGGTTCACCAATAGTTGTTCTGACACTAGTTCTATAAACCCATATAGAAAATGGTCGCTTCTCTGTCCAATCTCTGTAAGTGGCAACCATCCTGGACAAGATCTTTTGATAGATTTGTTAGCCGCATCTACTACTCCATTAGATTGTGGTCTATAAGGAGAAAATTTGTGATGTTCTATGCCGGATTCTGCAAATAGTTCTAATGGTACGCCCTAAAATTGCATGCCATTATTAGTCACTACATGGTGTGGAATGTTGTATCTCGAAAGACGTGCTTCTCAACAAACTTGACCATTTTCTGAGCAGTAATGTTGGTGTAAGATTAAGCCTCTACCCATTTTGAGAAATAATCAACTACTACCACAATGGATCTGTTGTTATTTGATGTTGGGGGGTCGAATTTCACTAATAATGTTTACTCCCCACACCAAGAATGGCCATAGAGTGGAGAGATTCTGAACTCCATAGGTGGAAGGTGATCAATATCCCCATAAATCTGACACTCGTGGCACTTTTTCACTTCTTCGATACCAGCTTGTAGAGTAAGCTAGAAATAACCCTACTCTAGGATCTTCTTAGCTTGAGCTAGACCATTCATGTGCGGACAACAGGAACCCCCGTGCATTTGCTTCATTACTTACCGCGCTTCTGCCTCTGTTAGGCATCTCAAAAGTAATTCTTCTGTTGTTCTCTTAAAGAGCAGGTTCTCAAATATTCTAAATTGTAATGCCAACCTTGTGATCTAAGCTCTATCATCTATGTCTACTTCCTATGGGTACTGCTTATCTTGTAGAAACTTAAGAATATCTGAATACCTTGGTTTACCCATGGTTGTCACTATCAAGACTTTAAAAGACTGATAGTGAGGAGTCTTAGAAGTTTCCAAGATCAAAGGTCACATTGGCTACTTTTGCAGTCCCTCACATATGGATGATAATGTTATGAGTGAATCAGCCATCTGGTTGTCATTTCTGGCCACGTGTCTAAATTCACACTGTCGAAATGTCTCAACACAGTCCTATAGAATTTCCAAATATGGTGGATAAGAAATAGTAAGTCCCCAATGATTAAGACATCATTTGCCCCTATCATGATGAGGGCATTGATGTAGAATAAGCAAGCTTCATACTCAGCACCATTATTGGTTACCAAGAACTCTAGTCACTTTGATAAAGGAATTATCTCTCCATCAGGTGTGACAATGATTACTCCCAAACCGATGCCTCTTTTGTTGATAGCTCCATCAAAATACATTATCCATTTCTTGGACTCAACTTTAACCATGTCTAGTTGTTCATCAGGGAACTCTAAATTCTCCACATTATCGGATTCTAGAAGTTGATTAGCTAGAAACTCTGTAACTGCTCTGCCTTTTATCACTTTCTTTGTCACAAATTTAATATCAAACTTGGATAACAATAGAAGCCAACGGGATAGCTTTCTTGCTAAGTGTTGTACAAAAATACTTCACAGGGTTGACCATTAGAAACTGCCTGTATTCTGTATTAATGGAAATAATGCCTTAGTTTCTTTGTCAGCCATACCATTGTGGTATAAATCTTCTCCACATGGTGTATCTGGTCTCGTAATCAAGCAGCTTTTTACTAAGGTAGTAAATGGCATGCTCTCTCTTGTCATCTTGTTCTTACACTAACATTTCCCCAATCGAGGTTTCTTCAATGGCCAAATACAAAACCAAGGCTTACCCAGTGTTGGAGGCTTCAATATTAGCGGATTAATTAAGTAAGCCTAGATCTTGTCGAATGCTATTTGACATTGATCATTCCATTCAACTAACTGTTGCTTCCTAAGTAGCTTGAAGATAGGCTTGCAAACCGTAGTTAATCTGGTAATGAACCTGCTGACATACTAAAGAGATCACAGGAATGATCTAACTTCTTTCTTGATTTTCGGTACTGTCATAATCCTAAAGGATTTGACCTTGTCTAGATCCATTTCAATTCCTTTCTGGCTGACTATGTGACTGACCAATTTTCCTAAAGTTACTCCAAATACACACTCTTCAGATTAAGATAGAGGTTATACTTCTCAATCCTAGTCAAGAATCTATCCTGGTATTACTTTGTAGCAATAGGTCCCCCATTTAGTAATGAAAGTTGTCTTAACCTTGTCAATAATATCCATTATGATATGGTAATACCCTGAGAACCCATCTATAAAAGAGTACATTCTGGCTCTAGTTGCACTGTCGATCAAGACATCAATGTGAGGGAGAAGGAAGTTATGCTTTGACGATCCTTTGGTCAAATCCCTATAATCCACACTAACTCTAACTCTGCAATCCTTTTTTACAAATTGGATGACATTAGCCAACCATTCAGGATATTCTCTACTCACTTTGGTATGAGACATCTATGCTTCTATTTTATCGGCTTGATCTTGGGATCCGTTGGGATCTTGTGTTCTACAATCTCCCCATCCACCCCCAATATATCTTTGTAGGACCAAGCGAATTCCCCAACATGCTTTTTCTAGAATTTTTATCATTTCTCTCTTTTCTTCACGAGTTAAAACATTTGAGATAGATACCATTTTGGAATTCTCATCTATTCTTAGATTAATTTCACGTAATGAGTTGTCATGTATACTAAACACATTGAATGGATGCTTGAGTGTATGCATAGATCCATCGGGAAAAACATCACACACATAAGCAAAGTTAGAGTTTCTTTCATTCAAAGCCTTATAAGCATAATTGTTCACATCAAAAGTAGATGAAATGGATACAAAACAATTCATTTTCATTGACAACTTCCTTAGCATCAGCGGCTTCATCTTCCCCGAATAGGTCTATCATGTCTATTTCCAGTGCTTCCTTTTTTGCCTCAGAGAGAATAGCTTCTCCCATCTTTGCCTTGCTCTTGGTCCTCATCTTTGTCAGTTCTGCTACAACTTTCGAGATCACATTAATTTGGTTGGTCGCTGCATGTTTCTTCGCAAAATGCTCTTTCAAGACCTTCTTCATCAAGGTAGACAATGCCTTAGAGATGGCATCCACAACCACATTGATTTCCTTCAAATGTTGAACTTCCATGGTAGTCTATTTTCTTTGACCAACGGAGGCCACTACCTCCACTCTCTCTTTCAACTGCTTCACTAAAGAAGTATTGCTGCAGTGGGATAATTACTAAAGTCATTTGATCATGTACGATGCCGGAAGTTAGCCCTCTATAGCTTGAATTTCACAAAATTCATAGGAAATAGGAATAGGAATATAATTTTGAAATTTCATTAATCAAAAACTAACTATTACAAACTACATTATAGCCTATTTATATGCAAACTATTCTAAATATAATAAAACTCCTAAATAATTAAAAATTCTAAATAGTCTAAACTTCATGATTAGACTAAATAAGAAAAATACTAAATAAATTAAAACACAAACAAAATAGGAATCCTTATCAATTTAGGATCCTTAGAATAAAATCTATTTCTAATCTAAATTATAAAATAATTGTAATTAAAATAAAATACAATATAAAATATTTTTTTAATTTCTTTTCATAACAAGTAATTCTTTCCAAGATGAATTGTTGATCCTTTTTATTATTTGTGGCCTGCATCATACTCCTCTTCGAAAAAACTCATCCTCGAGTTTTCCCATTAAGAAACCAAGCTTTAAATTTGTTAAACGGATAAATATTCAAAATATAGCCAAGCCCAATAAAATCGTTATCATCCTTCCAATAAGAATTCTCATATTCATCTTTATATGTATCATGAATTGGCTATAAAGTTTCTTCAACACAAACAATCTTGTCACGAGAATCATAATCTACTACTTCATCACAAACATAATCTTCATCATATATTAGGGTAATGAGAAATCAAAGACTTTACTTTCTCCAAGCTTTGATTCTAGAGAGAAAATTATTTCATTCTCTCTCTCATAGAACTCTTCGAGATCCTCATCACTAAAATGAATCTTTCTTTGCATTTTTCACCGCCCAAGAGCAAACCAAGCTCTGATACCAATTGATGCAGAGGGAAAATTACTAAAATCCATTGATCACACACGATGCTAGAAGTTAGCCTTCTACAGCCTGAATTTTGCAAAATTCATAGGAAATAGGAATAGGCTTTGATACTAGTTGATGCAGCACGATAATTACTAAAATTAGTTGATCGCGTAGGATGCCGGAAGTTAACCTTCTATAGGCTGAATTTTGCAAAATGGACAGGAAATAGGAATAGGAATCTAATTTCAAAATTTCATTAATAAAAAACTAACTATTATGAACTACATTATGGCCTATTTATAGGCAAACTATTCTAAATATAATAAAATTCCTAAATAATTAAAAATTCTAAATAGTCTAAACTTACGAAGTAGACTAAATAAGAAAAATACTAAATAAATTAAAATACAAACAAAATATGAATCCTTATCAATTTAGGATTCTTAGAAAAAAATCTATTCCTAATCCAAATTATAAAAATAATTACAATTCAAATAAAGATACAATATAAAATATATCTTTAATTTCTTTTCATGGCAAATAATTGTTTCTAAGTTGAATTGTTGATCCTTTTTATTATTTGTGGCCTGCATAGGGTTTGGGAATTCTTAGAATCAACAACCTTTTTCAATTTGTATCATCAATTTTGAATTCTTTCGCTGCATCAAGTACCCCTCTCTTCACTCTTGATATCGACCCATAGCGTGTTCACCACTAAGTCGGCCCCATACTTGGTAAAATCTGCCACATCTATAAAGATCTCAAAACCAGGAACATTGATCCCATTGTCCTCAACTGGTTCAACTGTCATAAATTTTCTTGACAGAGCAAACAAAGGCATCAACAAGATTCACATCCTTCTTATCTTGTTTGCACTTGGTTTGCCCTTTTTATCCGAGGTCATAAAGATGTAGCTTGCCTGCATCAATGTCAAACTTTGGAGGACCTTATCGGTTTAAGTCAGTCCTTTTCTAGGGAAAATTTTTTGCTTCTCAAGATACCTGTAAACCCAATTAGAAAACATAGGGTCCTTCTCCTCCTTATTTGAAACAACAAAAACCGAAAATCCAGTCATGGGCTATTCAACAGCATTATGTAGCTATAATTGATGTGCCATCGGCCCCAAGAGTCACAATCTTTCCTTCAACTGAGATCTTAACTTTTTGATGTAAAGTGGATGGTACACCTCTAAGGAAGTGGAACCAAGGGTGCCCTAGCAATAAGGAGAAGGTCACCGGAACGCCTATCATATTAAACAATACCTTTGACTTTACCTCCCCTACAATGATCTCTGATTCAAATGTTCCAATCACAGTGCGCTTAGAGTCGTCAAATGCTCGAAAGACAGTGTTGGACTTTTATAATGCTTCCTCACTCATCCTTAAGCCTGGTAAAATCATTAAGGGATAGATGCTCAACACAGACCCATCATCCACCATCACCCACAACATTGTCCTATCCATGACTTTGACTTTGAGACATAAGGCTTTATTGTGATTTACCCCCTCAAGAGCACGATCAGTAGTACTGAAGGTTATCCCAAGGGGTTGATCTACTAGACAACCTAACCCCTCAGATCATCATACACACATCTTCGGGGGAAGTTAAAGGAGTGGCCTCCACTTCCATGAACTTTTTCACCACCGCTGCTCAGTGTTTCCATGACTTAATTAATAGATGCTAAACACTGGCCTTAGTAGGCATTCTCCTCAGCTGTTCGACAACCAAATCTTCATCCACTGGTGAAACAGTAGGAGCACTTTGGATTGGGGATTCCAGCCTATATATAGTGTTGTCTTGTTAAGTAGAGCTATTTGGCTGATTCATTATTCCTCTTTTAGTGACATAGTTCACTGGTCTGTCTTATTTACAAAGATACATTCTTGCTTTAGTGCAAATTGGAAACACCTCCTCTGTTCTGGGCATTTCAAAACTCATCAAATTCATCATTGAGTTCGATATCATTCAAGTTAACTGGCCTGATCTCTTCTTCAACTGGCACTACTGGCTCGACCACTTTCTTAACTCTTCTACCCATAGAGTCCATTTGCACCATCGTGTTGGCTTGCATGATTTGGGCAAACACGAAGTTAACATGTAATCCGGTCTGTACCATGTTAACTTGACCTCTGAAGTTGGGTAGTGGGTTATTCTGGACAATAGGCTTTGCATCAGGCTCTTGGATCTTTTTTTCTGTCACCAACTATTTGATGGCATCCCTCAACCCATAACACTCATTGGCTTGGTGGCCTTTTACCATATGATAGGTGTAGAAGTTATCCCTGTCTGCCACAGGAGGAGGCACAAACGACTTCAAACTCTCTAGCAGCCCCATCTTTTTGCACTTGGCAAAAAGTCTTCCTACAGGCTAGGTAAATGGTGGATACCCTTTTACCTAGCCTGAAGAGATGGTTCATGCACTACTGCTACCAATTCTACCTACTTGATAATAGATGAGCTTGATATGGGCATAGGACTAGAATTGGAACTGACTGATGCAGTGGGAGTACTGCCATATCTCTTATATCGAGGTGTGTAACTTTGACCCCCTTTTGTAGCCATTATCGTTACCATTGTTCTGTTTATCCTTTTCTTCATACTTCTGAATATTCTTTACCAATCTGTACACATCCACAAAAGTGTTAAAATTTTAGAATCTCATGTTGTCTTGATAAACTTTCAAGCTTCCCTCCACCAACTTAACTACTAGCTCAAAATCCCGGGGCCTCTGCTCTAGCAGAACCTACTTGTCCATCCATCACTCATAGTATTATGCAAAAGTCTCATTCGGTTTTTGGTTAACCATTTTTAGATCCTGCAATGTTACTTCGATTCATGTTGTAGTTGTAGTATCTTACGAAGGCTTTGACCAAGGTATTCTAATCTCTCCTGATATGCATCGGTTGATTGCTCACCATCTTCTAGATGTTGGTGTGCCCTAGTCCAAAGGTATTGGTTCTTTATTGTATTATACATTGTATACAGATATTTTGTATTATACATTGTGTTATATAAAGGCATTTAATCTATTTTTTTGTTTCTTGTGCAATTTAATAAATAGAGTATCCATTGATCATAGCCATACTCATGTTAACTAATGTAGGTCTTTAGCTGATGAGACCTTGAGTAGTGTTAAAGCTATAATCATAAAATTGTCTCGATCTGTTCTAATCATGGGAATGAATAAAGCTAAAGACTAGCATTTACTTGATTGGATGGCAGTGTCTCACTGACCATTGGACAAGGGATGTCAGTCGAGTATATGGGTATATGTTATGTTACATGGCACTGGACCAATCCGCCTCGAGAACACCGCATGGTCTGATCGTCATAGGTGTTTCTCAGGTAGTTCTTGATATTGTCCTTAGACCTAAGTTCACTATAACATGACATGGGATCTCATACACTTTGATATACACCCAATGGGCCCGTAACAGGGTACCAAGTATGGGTATGTTTGATGGGCCGATGAACATGTTGATGTTGATAATGAGTTGATGGAATTGCCACTAGGTGTCCCTTCAGATGACATCTTTGGCCACTTGATGACTGGAACTGAGAAGTGTATGGCCATACCCGAATAAGTTGGGATACTTAGTCATGATCATCAGTCTTCTTGGAATCAAGGAATGAACAAGCATAGAAGAGGTTGCCTGGAACCATACCTCTTACTTATACATGATTATTAGTTGGCAAGGGATCTACAAGAATACTACCGGGTTATGTTTCACATGAGACTGCTAGTCTCCATCTTAATTCGGGGCTATAATGGTTTACTAGAACCCACTTACAATCTATGGGCCCTGGGCCTGCTACCAACATAAAGACGGACCCACAGGATTGTATATATAAAACAGAACTTGTGGCATATCGGAAGTGTACACATTGGGTGTACTTAGAATGGGAACTCGGTTACTTGAATTAAGGAAAATAGATTTTGTCAAAATTGATTCAATTAATATAAAAGAGAAATTAATTATATTTGACTAATTAATTAGAGTATGTAAATAATTAATTAAATATATTTTCCTTCGTGGAAAATTAAATACCCGGGTTGTATTTATTGAGGGTCAGGTTAAATTAAATTTAGGTTGAATAAATTTAATTAATTGGATTTAATTAAGTCAACTAGAATTTTATTATATGTTTTAATTTAGTTCCAATTACATAATCAAATCAATTAATTGAAATTAAAATTTAACCGAAAGTTAATTTTAAACCTAATTTTGTACTGGGTATAAAAGGGACCCTAAGAATCAATTTCTCCTAACCCTAGCCACTTTAAAGATTTCGGCCATCACTAGAGAATCAGCAGCTGAATTCTCTGTGTGGATTTTCCAAGTTTCGTTCGTCTTTATTCATTAGCACGAGTCTGGTTGTTAGCTGTTCGTGTACCTGACTGTGTAGAGTTGCCGTTCTCCTGTTTTGTAATCTTTTGCAGTCTGTAGAAGAGATGAATAAAGTGAGAAAATTTGTTTCTTTCCGTTCTTGGTTCTATCAAAATCATGGGTCCTTGGAATCATGGAATTTGAGGGAAAAATTTTAATCTGTAATTTTCGTTGCGTACTATTTTTCCTTGTGAGAATTCCCTACACTAGAGTGGTAAGAAATAGACCTAACATCTGGTTGGTGGTTAAGCCATTCATTGCCATCATTGTGACATAATTATCAATATGAGGACCAGGGGTCCCCGTTCCTTTGTAAGGAACAAACTTCGGCATTTGAAATCATGGTGATAGCAGTTCAATCCCATTGGCCCTCAAGGTATTTGGGTCGATGCACTTAAAAGTGGTGATTTGCACCAGTTCACATAGCTTTGACAGAAGCTCTTCAATTTCATACCATTTCTCCTTAAATTTCTTCTCAATTGCTGACTCTAGTGTTGCTTCCTTGATCCTTCGAGAAACATCTCCTTATTTTGATAGGTAATCCCTGTCCTGATAATGGCTTACCTCCCATTATTCCTGGAGTCTACATGTTGTTTACCTTGCCTGTTTGGGATTGCCTCACAGATGCTTGCACCTAATCCCGAATGTTTGCCCGGAACTCTTCTAAACTTAAAAGATCCTTAATAGCGGTTGTGATAGAGGTAGTAATGGTTGAACCATTTGATTGATCTCCCATTTTTTAGTATTTTCCGCCAATACAAAAGAACTATCCACTCCAAAATTCTAAACCTCTATTTGTGTCTCTGAATTTGGAGCTGACTCAACTATCACTGATCTTGACACTACACAGACTGCTCTTGATCTGAGTGTTTGCTTTGACCTGGCTAACCTTTTTGATCTAATTGCTCACCTTGATAGTGAATTTACGTAGCCAACTCTGATCAATCTACAATTAGGAGGGCGATCCCAAAGTATAGAATTTCATGAACACACATTAGCATTATGAATGAATGTATGGCATTACTTTAACATGAAGTGATATGCATATGTGCATGAATGACGTGATATGCTTGATATATGCTATGCTAGTGGAATAATTAAACATAAGATATAAATGAGGATTCAATGCTCAAGGAGCAAACAGATGGGGGATCAGTTTGTGTGGAATACCTAACTAAGGCTTGTGCAAATTCCGCTAACTGCGGGTAGACTCTTATGGTAGTCATAGGAATGGAGGTTCAACATTCGTGGAACACCTAATCGAGGTTTATACTAGATTTTGCTATTTTGGAGTTGACTCGTATGGTTAGTCATACGGGCTAAGGTTCGGCATTCTTGAAATGCCTAACCGAGGTTTTTACTGGATTCCACTAGCTGAGGGTCGACTCAGATGGTTAGTCATATGGATGGAGGTTCAACATTCTTGGAATGCCTAACCGAGGTTTGTGCTAGATTCTACTAGCTGAGGGTCGACTCTTATGGTTAGTCATACGGACGAAGGTTCGACGTTTGTGGAATGCCTAGCCGAGGTTTGTGTTAGATTCTGCTAGCTGAGGGTCGAGATACGTATGATTTTTCACATAGGTAGTAATTTGGTGCTCTTTGGAGTGCCCAAGGGTTTTTCTTTTAAAGACTTATCAGTGTGTGGATTTTTCATGATAACCAGGTTATAGACACTCTAATATGGATTTATTAACACAAAATGATTCATGCATGCATTACACACGATTGTGGTTGCATAAAAGATTTTTAGTATGGATGACATATAAAATGATGCATGTGAATGGTCTATGTACGCACGAAATAAAAATGACAATATGGCTGCATGAAAACAATTAGTTAGTTTCACATAAATGGTATGAAGAGTCATGAAATGTGCGTATGAGGAGATGGTTATGATGACATGGTGCAGGAAGTAAAACAAGTAGCATGTAGCATGTGATGGTAAATTTCTAACCTTATTTCTCCTTGTGATAAAAAAGTCAATATTCTAACCAAGCCCTAGGTAGGGTTCTCTTTAATCATCAACAGGGGATGAGAAAGGGAAAACTAAATATATATCACATATAATGTTTCAATATTCTAATGGAAATTACTACGGCTATTTGCATGAGTTCAGATGAAGTCTGGATTAACATCAATGCTCCAGTAGCAATACATACTCCTCAGTTCTCCGCACTCAAGGGTACAAATGAAGGGGTTTGTACAAAGCTATGAGTGATATACTATATCCATGAGCCTAAGTCCTTTTGGTCTTTCAGCCACACTTTAATAACATATCAGGGTGAATAAAGGAATTTTAGGAACATGTGTGCATAAGTGCCCGTGATATGATGCAAACAAAAGGCGCAATGCAGATAAAATGTTATAAAAATTTTTTGAAGCTATTTAATTAGATATTTTCAATGCTCTTGAAAATCTTTTAAGTTTTAAAAACCTTTCTAATAGAGTCACCACTGTGGGTAGATGATGTTTTCATTAGATGGGAAAAATGAGGTAAGGAGAAGTGTGTAGTGAAGCAGACCTCAAAATTCAGGGGTTTTTATATTTTGATAAATGACATCATTGTCATGGAAATTTATTTTTGGGAAATACGATATTTGCAAAAGATTCGAGATCAAGATCTAAAAAACAAGGTATAGGAGTCACCACTCAGCTCAGCTCAACCGGGAAATTCAGGTATAAGCGGAACTGATGAACCACTATACCTTCCATAGATCTAGGTTTAGATGAGTCACATATTATCTAATTAAAATAACAGCTTCAACATTCGATTACAACATTTTACAGTAATAGATTGATTTTAATTTTACAACACACGATGTTCATGCAAAGTACATAGAATAATAAATAAATTAAAAACCAGATCAAGTAAGCTATACTGGGGCGATACATATGAATCAATTGGGGAATCAGGGTATAACTGCCTAAAATACATCTGCTAATACAAAGATAAAATAACAAAAGCAAATCTAAACCTGCAAAACAAATATTAGTAACATGACAAATATTTATGTACATAAGATTCGAGCATAATGATGAGGGATGGAAAACAGTTTTGTGACATTCTTGTATTGATTTTCTTGAAAATGATTTTAAAAATGGTTTTACTGGTTGACAATTAACATGTAAAATGAGTTGATTTTCAAGAGATTGGGTCCCTATAATTGATTTGGTCTAAGATCAGTTTTGGAAAGTAGATCTAAGATTCATTATGCCATAAAAAGCTCGGGAAACATCTTGTAAGTCATTCTACCCATAAATAACATCTGTACAGCTATAAGTTATAACCGCAAGGCTATAGTAATGTCCAGATGGACATCATTTATGGGTGCGAAAATAGGTTCAAAGTTTTAGTGATTTGTTTACGGATTTCTAGATCTTGATGGTCGTGAGAATAACATCCGTATGGATCACACTATATCAGTACGATTATGATGGTGACCATACGGATGTTATTTCTGGGCAGAAATGAACTAAAATATGATTTCTTGATGCATGAGTCCATTGCGTAATGGGTTCAAAAACACTTCAAAGGAGCTCTAGATTGTTGAAATTCGATTAAGGCTCCATAACTCCAAAAATCACAAAAAATCTTAAAAATATCCAGATTTGTGATTAGTTTTAGTCCCTACACCTATTATTAATCTTAGTGAAATATTTGCAGGGATTCAACCTTGAAAATCAAATCAGATGGATGCGGAAGCCTTTTCAATTTTCAAGAATTCTAATGCCAGGAACTTATGTAAATGAAATAAAAATAATTTTATCAAGAATTATGAATATAATTCTCACCTTACTCGTCTCTTCTAGAGACAGATGAAGAATCAAAGCAGATCCTCTCAACTCTTACATACACGAATAGCTATTGAATGAGCACCTGTGCTAGCGTTGGATCAAGCGGAGTTCTTGTAGGGATTTTTCATCGCAAAACATCTGATTAAAGCAAAATCACAAACCGTTTTCTCAAATCCAATACCCAGGAGCAATTGAAATGGAAATCAAAACAACAAAAATAAATGAGAACATTCAGATTCTCACCAGGAATATCTCTTTCAGAGATGGTTGCAGAAATCAAATTTGATCTCCTTCATAATCCGTACATGAATGGCTTTGGAGCAGGAACCCATCCTAGCATTATGGGTTGTCAGAAGAGAGGGAATGCTAGCTGAAATTTTCAGCCTTGGGATGTATCTCTTGGCCGAAATCACCTTAGGGTTTTTACCCTTTATGGCCGAAATTCCCTTGGTGGAATTAGGCCTAATTGGTTTTTATTTTATGTGGGCTTTTCGCTCATTTAAGCCTAAGTCTGAAATTAATTCTTTTGGTTTATTTTCATTGCAAATCAAATTTCAATTTATCATGTATGTGAATATATTATACCATATAGTATATTACATTCTATTCAAATTAAAATTAATTTGACCAAGTAATTAAATTAGACTCTCCATAAAATTAAACACATGTAAACCTATACATGTGAAATATTTCCACCCAGGAAATAATACCTTAAATTAATTCATTGAATTAATTATAAGAAAACCAATAATAATATTTATTATATTATTTTGATCAATCTAATTGATCTATATAATATAATCAATAGAATCCTCTCTCTCTCTCCATTGGATATACTCCAAGTATACTGTTGATCCTTTCAGTTCAAGGTTAGATGTTCAATGTGTACTACCCTGTGGGCCCGTCTTTATGTTGGTAGTGGGCCTATGGTCCACAGATTGTAGATGGGCTCTAGCAAGCCACTACACCCCTCAATTAAGATGGAGATAGCAGTCCTAGTGAAATCGAAACCTTGTACTTTAAACTCATATATCTCATGTCATTGATATCGGTGTCCAACACAGAGGCATGGAATAATCACCCTCTTTTGTGTCCGAACAATAACTTGATCCCGAATGAACTGATGCTCACAAACAAGTTCCAACTTGTTTGGGTGTGGCCAAACACTCTTATCAGTTGCATTCATTAAGTGGCCGATGATATATTCTCAGTGGACTACTGAGTGACATTCCCTTCTTCATATCCATAGTCCTGCCATGTTTACTGACATACCCGAACGTACCTATACTTGGCAACCTGTTACAGGCCCTTTAGGTGTACACCAAAGTATGTCACTTTACATGTATCACCATGATATGTTTAGGTCAAAGGATCCATACAAGTACTACACGATAATCACTTGTGATAGTATACCATGTGGATTTCTCATTTATTGGATCTATCCAGTACCATGCCCCTTTGCATGTACCCATTAACTTGGTTGACATTCCATGTCCAATGGCTGTTAAGATAACACCATACAACTAAGCTCATGATAATCTTTGGTTCCATTCATTCCTATGACTAGAGTAGACTATGGATGACTTTATGGTCATATCATTTCCCCCATCCATGGTCTTACTGCCAAGTGCATGACACTTATCAACATGGATATGGATATGTGCATTGGATACTCTATTTGTAACATTGCATAAGGTATATAATAAATAGATTGATCCCTTTATTCATTGACATAAATTGTATAATACATAAATGTTAGATATGCCCTAGTCCCGAGGCATTAGACCTTGTATTTGTATTGTAAATTTATTAGATTCATGTATTATACACAGTTTGTGTCATTAATAAAGGCATTAATTCATTTATTATATATATCTTATGCAGTATTTTAAATGAAGTATCCACTGGACATATCCATATCCATGTTGACAAGTGTCATGCACTATGCAGTAAGACCATGGATATGGAAAACGATATGACCATAAAGAGATCCGTAGTCTGTTCTAGTCATAGGAATGAATGGAACTAGAGACTATCATTAACCTGGTTGTATGGCGGTGTCTTATCGGTCATTGGACATGGGATGTCAACTAAGTCAATAGGTACAAGCAAAACGAGCATGGTACTAGATAGATCCACTAAATGAGAAATCCACATGGTATAGTATCGCAAGTGATTCTCGTGTAGTACTTGTATGGATCCTTTGACCTGACCATATGATGGTGTTGCATGCGAGGTCGCATACTTAGGGGTACGCCTAAAGGGCCTGTAATAGGGTGCCAAGTATGGGTACTTTCGAGTATGTCACTAAGTATGGCAGTGCTATGGATATGAAGAAGGGATATGTCACTCAGTAGTCCACTGAGAAGATATCACCAGCCTCTTAATGAATGTGACTGATAAGAGTGTGGCCACACCCAAACAAGTTGGAACTTGTTTGTGAGCATCAGTACATTCGGGATCAACTAAATGTCTCGACACAAAAAAGGGTGACCAATCCATGCCTCTGTGTCGGGCACTGATATCAATGACATGGGATATACAAGTTCAAACTGCAAGGTTATGATTTCAGTTCGACTGCCATCTCCATCTTAATTGGGGGCTGCTGTGGCTTGCTAGAGCCCGCCTACAATCTGTGGGCTATAGGCCCACTGCCAACATAAAGATGGGCCCACGGGATCGTACACATTGAACCTCTGAACACGGATTTAAGGAATCACATGTACACTTGGAGTATACACACCGGAGAGAGAGGATTATATTAATTATATTATAAAGATCAATTGGATTGATCATAATAATAAAATTAATATTTGCATTGGCCTTCTCATAATTAATTAAATTAATTTATGAGATTATTTCCTAGGTGGAAATATTTTTCATGTATAGGTTTACATGTATCTATATTTTATGTACGTCAAAATTAATTTTATGGTATAATTAATTGATCAAATTAATTTTAATTTAATTGTATCAAATATATTATTTAGAATAATATAATATGGATGCAAGTTAAATAGAATTGGTTTTGATAATTAATTGGACCTAAGGAATTAATATTGGCCTAGGTTTTAAATGGAGAAAAGCCTACATAAAATAAAAGATGGAATTGGGCCGAAATTACAAGGAGAATTTCGGCCCACCCTAGGCAAAATACCTAGGGTAGAATTCGGCCAAGACGTAGCAACACACTAGCCGAAAATTGCAGCCATCCTCTCCCAAAATTCTTCGATTCCAACGCTAGCACGGGTCGTGTTCTAGAGCCGTTCGTGTACGTGAACGCGGAGGGAATCTGCTTTGATTTTTGTACCATCTCTTGAAGAGATACTCTTGGTAAGAGTTGAATCTCTTCTTGTTAAATTTTTTATTCCACAATTTTCATCTCAAATACTCCTGGGCATAAATTTGAGGAAATTGTCGTGATCTTTCGCATTTACTCGGATGATTTCCGGTGAAAATCCCAACAGTAAATCACATAACAAAGTACAAATGTATGATACAAAATGAGGACCAATGCCTCGGGACTAGGGTATACCCAACAATCTCCCACTTGCACTAGTTCCAACTAGGCATGGGCCTAATCCCTATAGATCTAGTATGACCCTCGTGCTTGGCCTAAGCCAGCACCTTGGTCAAAGGATCTGCGACATTATCCTTGGTGTCTGCTCTATGTAATGAAATGTCACCCCTTTCAGCGATTTCTAGTATGAAGTGAAACTTCCTGAGCATTTGCTTCATGTTTTTGTATGACCAAGGCTCCTTAGCTTGTGCAACAGCCCCGTTTTGTCATAGAAGATATCAACTGGATCTTGGATAGTTGGTACTACTCCCAATTCAGTGATAAACTTCTTATCCACACAGCTTCCTTTGCTGCATCACACGCTGCAATGTACTTAGCTTCTATAGTATAGTCTGTGATGGTTGGTTGCTTGGAGCTCTTCCAGTTGACAGCACCACCATTAAGTAAGAATACATACCTAGACTATGATTGGTATTCATCCTAGTTGCTCTGAAAGCTTGTATCAGTGTACCCAATAACTGACAGCTCTTCCTAACCCCCATACACTAAGAAGCTATCCTTAGTCCAATTAAGGTACTTTAGGATTGCTTTGACATCCTTCCAGTGGTCCTTGCCAGGATCCTGCTAGTATTGGCTCATCATACTTATTGTAAAGGTGACATCAGGTCTCGTACATACCATGAAGTACATGATTGATCCTATAGCTGATGCATTTGGGACCAACTTCATGTTCTCCTTATCCTTCCTTGTCTTAGGACAGCTCTTCTTACTAAGTTTCAGCCCATGGCTCATTGGCAAGAAACCTTTCTTGGCCTGATCCATGCTAAATCTTTTCAGAACCTTGTCTATGTATGTGGCCTGACTTAGGCCTAGAAGCTGATTGGGTCTATCCCTATAGATCCTGATCCTTGGGATCGTCTCAGCTTTACCTACCTCATTCATTGTGAAGCACTTACGCAACCACTGCTTTACTCCTTGCAGTGTTGGTATGTTGCTTCCAATCAGAAGGATGTCATCCACATATAACACTAGGAAAGTGATGATGCTCCCACTGATCCTCTTATACACACAAGGCTTATCTTGATTCAGTATGAAGCTATATTCTTTTATGGCTTTATTGAATCTAAGATTCCAATATTGGGATGCTTGCTTCAATCCCTAAATGGATCTTTGAAGCTTGCATACCCTTCCAGGATGCTTTGGATAGATAAAACCCTCAAGTTGTGTCATGTACACATCCTCGAGTAGCTTTCCATTCATGAAAGTTGTTCTGACATCCATCTATCATACCTCATAGTCATACCAAGTGGCTATGGCCAACAAGATCCTTATGGATTTGAGCATAGCTATCTGTGAGAAAGTTTCATCATAGTCTATTCCATGGACTTGTCTGAAACCTTTCACAACCAGCCGCACCTTGAAGGTATTCTCGGCCTTTAGCTTGTAGCACCACTTGCAACCTATGACCTTAGCACCCAGAGACGGATCAACCAAGTTCCAAAACTGATTATCATACATAGATTATGTCTCCGCCTCCATGGCTTTACACCAGTTGGCAAACTATGGGCTATCAATAGCCTTCTGGTAGGTTTTCGGCTCTTCCTCATTAAAGACAAGAAGAGTGTGATCATGGGTAATGAGAAACCTATATCTCTCTAGTTCCTGACGATCCCTACTAGACATTCGAGGTCCTTGTGTGACCTGGGTTGGTGCTTCCTCCTATGGAAGCTCCACCCGGATCTTCGAGTTATCCTCTTTAGGAAATTGTGAGCTTTCAACTTCCCTGAGTTCAACACTGCTCCCACTGTCTTTCTTGGAAATGAAATCCTTTTCAAGAAAGACCCCCTTTCATACCATAAACACATTGGTTGTGAAGTAGTATCCTTTGGTTTCCCTAGGGTAGCCCACAAACATGCATTTATCAGTTTTAGGTTCTAGTTTGCCCCCAGTCAATTTCTTCACATATGCATCACAACCCCAAATTCACAAAAAAGACACATTGGGTGCCCTGCCATATTTCATAGGGGACTTTTCCACAGCCTTAGTCGGAGTATTATTCAAAATGAGGGCTGTTGTCTCGAGAGCGTAACCCTAAAAGCTTATTAGGAGAGAGGCATGACTCATCATTGAGCGGATCATGTCCAACAAGGTCATGTTCCTCCATTCAAACACCCTATTCCATTGTGCTATTCCTAGAGGAGTGAGCTGTGGAATGATTCCATGCTCTCTCAGATATGAGTCAAACTCTGTTGGTGTGCCCTAGTTCTTAGGGCATTGGATTCTTGTATTTTGTATTATACATTAAGACTCATTGTATAAATAAATTATTTGTGTCACATTAATAAAGGCAATTAATCTATTTCATTTATATCTTGTGCTATAATATGAGTAGAGTATCCATTGATTGATAATCATAAAACCTATCCCAGGTCTATTCTAATAGTGGGAACGAATAGAACCACAGACTTGTATATTCGATGACTGTATGGTAGTGCTTAACTAGCCATAGTACTTGTATAGTCAGTCATGAATATAGGTACATGTCGTTGACGTGGGACTGGATCGATCCGCACAAGAAAGCCACATGGTTGTTACGTCATAGGTCTTTCTTGAGTAGGTCTCTTTTGTCCTCAGACCAGATTTCATTATAATATCGATATCGAATCCGATTCACTTTGACATACGCCTAACAGGTCTGTAAAAGGATGCTAAATATGGGTATGATTGGGTGGACCGGTGAACATGTTGATATTGATGATGAAGTGATGGAATTGCCACTCGGGTAACACCGAGATGATATCATTGGCCACTTGATGAGTGGGACTGATAAGTGTATGGCCATACCCAAATAAGTTGGTTGCTTATTTGATTGATCAGTCAACTCAAGATCAAGAAATATAATAAACAACAGAAGAGGATGACAGACACCATGCCTCTTGTTTATTCATATCGATATCGTTAGGCAAAGGACACTATGAGATTACTACCGGGTGAGTGTCTTCTAAAGACTGCTGCATCTCTGTCTTAATTAGGGGCTGTAATGGTTTGCTAGAACCCACTTACAGTCTGTGGGCCTTGGGCCTACTGCCAACATAAAGACAGACCCATAGGATCGTGCACATAGATCAACTGAGCTGGAACTTATAGAAATTGTACATGTAATGTACATTGGAAGGAATGTGTTAATTAATTAGTTGACATTCGGTGTCAAGATAATTAATTGACATTGGGTTGAATTTAATTTAATTAATAAGTTTACATAATGTAATTAATTAATTTATCAATTAATTGAATTACATAAAGTAAACAATTAATTAAATAATTTTCCTAAGTAGGAAAATTAAATACATGTATTGTATTAACTTAAGTGTGATTTAATTTTATTCAGGGGTAATTAAATTTAGCCAAATGGAATTAAATTACATAGTATATACTTTTTAATTAAAGTTTATTTATGTAATTATAATCCTAGTGGGCTTGGGTTTAATTAACCTAATTAGAACCCAATTAGACAAGGTGTCTATAAAAGGGCACACTTAAGGAATAAAAACCTAATTTCAACTCTAATTAATTGCTGGAAATTTCAGCCACCAATAGCAGCCCCAAAACAGCCGAAAATCCCAGCATTAAACCTCCATTCCTTCGCGTCTTCGGCTAGCACCGGTTCCCGCTCAATAGTTGGTCGTGCACCGGACTTTGGAGATCGCAGTTTCAAGAAACGATTCTACAGCAGTCTCTAGAGGAGACGAATCCGGTGAGTTAATCTCTCTTGATTTTTATTTGATTTTATTCTAATTAATGGTAATTGGACACGATAGGTGGATTCTAGGAAATTTTAAACAGTGTATTTTCCGCAGCGCCACGTTATTTTTGCAATGATGAATCCCAAC
The DNA here is from genome assembly GCA_039660915.1 of Euphorbia tirucalli. NCBI lineage: Eukaryota > Viridiplantae > Streptophyta > Magnoliopsida > Malpighiales > Euphorbiaceae > Euphorbia > Euphorbia tirucalli. The sequence goes on from CM077633.1 coordinate 46,692,171, forward strand.
AAACTCTAGGCCCATATACTTGTCTCCTCGGTCTGAGTGAAGGGCTTTGACATTTCTGCCTAGTTGGTTCTATACTTCGTTCTTAAATTCCTAGAACCTATCAAGGGTCTTGGATTTATGTTTCATCAGATAGACAAAGCCATATTTGCTGAAATCATTTGTGAAAGTGATGAAATACAGATGTCCACCTCTAGTAGCTGCGCTCATGGGTCTAGATACGTTTGAATGTATTAGGTCTAGTAAGCTAGTAGCCCTTTCAGCTTTCTTGCTAAAAGGCATTTTATTTATTTTACCTCATAAAGAAGACTCGCATATATCAAGTGGCTTCATGTCAAATGATCCTAGGATTTCAGCTTTGTGAAGCCTAGCTATACACTTCTTATTTATGTGGCCTAAATGACAAAGCCAAAGGTAGACAGGATTAAGTTCATTAGGCTTAACCCTTTTAGTATTTAGGCTTAACCCTTTTAGTATTTATGTTATAGACTTGATTAGTTTCATTTAAATCTAGGATATATAGGCCATTATTTAATGGAGCTCCTCCATAAAATAGTCTCTCTCTAGATAAACCAATTCTACCATTACCAATAGTAAAATTAAATCTAGAAATATCTAAAACTGAAACAAAAATAATATTCCTGCACATAGCAGGTACAAAATAACAATGTTCCACAATCAAAACTAATCCACTAGGCATCAATAGATGGTACTCGCTCATCTCTATGGTAGCTACCCTTGCTCCATTTCCAACCTATAAGTCCACCTCTCCAGATCCTAGTGATCTCCTGTTCTTAAGTCCCTGCACATTACAGCAAATATCAGAACCACATCCAGTATCCAATACCCAGGATCTTGAAATAGTGAGGTTAATGTCTATGACATTTACACCTGATGAAGATGCAACATGGCTCTTCTTCTGCTCTCTCAACAGTTGGGGATAAGATCTCTTCCAGTGTCCAGCCTGCTTGCACTAGAAGCAGACATCCTCGAGACCGGCCTTGGGATTGGCCTTAGCCTTCTTGGCCTTGGCTTTCTTAGCCTTGGCCATCGCTTTTACCTTGGCCTTGCCCTTGGCAAGAGGACTCCTTGTTGACCAATTGTATCGGTGGAGTCTTCTTGATCAACTGTTTATTGAGCTTGATCATCCAATGCAGCTCATTAACAGTGCGGTTCATCCCTTGCGTGTTGTAGTTCAAGATGAACTAATCATAAGAATCTAGCAAGGACACTAGGATCATGTCAACCGCTAACTCCTACGAGATAGGTGAACCGAGATAGGCCAAAGTATCCAAATAGCCCTTCATCTTAAGCATGTGTACCCTCACAGATATCCCAGCTCCCATCTTGTAGGAGTAGAATTCCTTGTGGGTCAAGTATCTCTCTTGATGAGCTTGCTCCTGAAACATCTCATTCAGAGTTGTTATCAAAGCAAAGGCCTAATGGTCCATGAACTGGTTTTAGAGCTCAAGGACCATGCACGTTAGCATCAGGCATGTCACATCCCAGTTATCGTTGACATGTACCTCGTATTCCTCCAGCTATGCAGCTGGTGGATTAAGCCCAGTAGGTGCAGGTGGTATAGGCCTTTCCAGCACGTACTCCTTGGATTCCTGTCTTATAACTATTCTTAAGTTCCTAGACCAATCCAGAAAGTTGGGCCCAGAAAGCTTGTCCCTCTCGAGGATAGATCACTTTGAAAGAGTATTATTATTTGCCATTTGATTACTACATAGAAAAATTAAAGAGTGTTAATAAAGGTCTTAGTTGTTTTTTTTCCATATTTAATTAATAACAAATCATGTTATTAATTAAGTTAAGTTGTTGGGCTAATGGGCTGAGATCCATATTTCATCAAGATATAGCTAGATGAGGGCCTAGAGAAACTGTACCCCAATTATTTAGGTAGGAACATCGTCCAATCGCAACCTAGGGACTCTCGGTTTGATGGGCTTGTTGGCACTTACCCATCTGTGCTTAGGGCTAGGAAAATCCTACTACCCATGCTAAGTCCAAACCTCCATCCAAGTGTTAGAGTATCCAATACTCCAACCCAATACAAAATGATGATACACCAGCGTATCCTACAAGGGCATGGTCTACAATTGGCCTATCCCCACTTCGAGTTTGTTTTGAATGAGGGAAGCACTTTTAAGCGACTTATTAATTTCCTTTTGGTTATTAGATTCATTTTAATAATGGCTTAGATGCATAGGAGGGTGAAAATGAGATTGGATCATACATTGAATCATGTAAATAAATAAAAGCATAATTAAATAAATAATGGAATGCTGTGGGCCTATATTACAACCTAATATAACTCTAGTAAACCTATACTAGAAAAACACCAGGTGGACCTCCTTCCTTCCTTCTAGGCTCGCCTCTTCACTGGGCTTCTTCTTTACAATATTTTATAATAAGTAAATAAAATAAAATTACATAAAAAAGAAAAACAACACATAGGCCGTATTTACCCAAAAAGAAATACCTTGAAATAAGCCCCAATAGTACCCATTCAAACATTTAATCACATAAGCATGTAATCCAATACATCAATTTATAAACATGTTAAAATGCATGAAGTTAATCCCATTTTAATTATGTCTTTAGCCATTACTTAGAAATTGCCAATCTGGCCTATCATGGTTCTAACCCTTAACGGGCTTTGGGCCTCCAGCCGAGGCAGAACACTGCTCCGACAGGAATTGGAAAACCATAAACCCAAACTAGCCACCTGGGAAATCGTGCCAAGAAAACCCGAACCAATTTCATTACTCCATATTATTTCCAAAATTAATATCTCATACATAAAATAAAATTTCATTCAAGAAACCATTCGTATTTAAATTGCAGAAAATTTAAACACACAAAATTTTAAAACCTATTAAAATTTAAAATTGTGCCCGGACAAGAAAACCTGCCAAATCCAAAACATGGACTGCCCAGCAGCGGCTGCTACTGCTTTTTTTGCCACTACGACGATGGATTCCACCGCCGGCAGCCCCATACCCGTGAAAATAGCCCATGATTTCTCTTTTTACATAAAACCAATATATCAAATCACCAAGATCCAAACATTCAACAGAAAATTAAATCAAACACAACCAATATGCAATATTAATTTTCAATTGAAAAATCAAATGGGGAAAATCGTATACCCCAAATCCAAGAATCCCAAAATAAAACATTAAATTTTAAAACCAGGGATTCAATCCTGTTTAAGATTTCCATGGCTCAAAAGCAAGCTCTGATACCACTATAGAGATTTTTCATTGCAAAACATCTGATTAAGGTGGAAGCACAGACTGTTTTCTCAAATGTAATATCTAGAAGCAATTGAAATGGAAATCAGAACAATAAAAACAAATGAGAAAATTCAGATTCTCACTAGGAATATCTCTTTTAAAGATTGCTGCAGAAATCAAATTTGATCTCCACCACAATTCGTACATGAATGGCCTTGGATTGTCGGAAAAGAGGGAATGGTGGCTGAAATTTTATTCCTTGGGATGTATCTCTTCGCCGAAAATCACCTTAGGGTTTTTACCCTTTATGGCGAAATTCCCTTGGTGGAATTAGGCCTAATTGGTTTTTATTTTATTTGCTCTTTTCGCTCATTTAAGCCCAAGTTTAAAATTAATTCTTTTGGTTTATTTTAATTGCAAATCTAATTTCAGTTTATCATGTATGTGAGATTATACCATATAATATATTACATTTCATTTAAATTAAAATTAATTTGACCAATTAATTTAACCAAGGAATTAAATTAGACTCACCATAAAATTAAACACATGTAAACCTATACATGTGAAATATTTCCACCCAGGAAATAATATCTTAAATTAATTATAAGAAAACCAATACAAATATTTATTTTATTATTTTGATCAATCCAATTGATCTATATAATATAATCAATAGAATCCTCTTTCTCTAGTGTGTACACTCTAAGTATACGGTTGATCCTTTAAGTTCAAGCTCAGACGTTCAATGTGTACAATCCCGTGGCCCATCTTTATATTGGTAGTGGGCCTATGGTCCACAGACTGCAAGTGGCCTCTAGGAAGCCACTACAACCCCTAATTAAGATGGAGATAGCAGTCTAATTGAAATCAAAACCCTGTAGTTTAAACTCGTTTATCCCATGTCATTAATATCGGTGTGCAACACGGAGGCATTAAATATTCACCCTCTTTTTTGTCCTGAAATTAACTTGATCCTCAATGAACCGATGCTCACAAACAAGTTCCAACTTGTTTGGGTGTGGCCACACTCTTATTAGTTGCATTCATCAAGTGGCCGGTGATATCTTCTCAGTGGACTACTGAGTGACATTCCCTTCTACATATCCATAGTCCTGCCATGTTTACTGACATACCCAAACGTACCCATACATTGGCACCCTGTTATAGGCCCTTTAGGCATACACCAAAGTATGTCACTTTACATGCAGCACCATGATATGGTTAGGTCAAAAGATCCATACAATTACTACACGAGAATGACTTGCGATACTATACCATATGGATTTCTTATTTACTGGATCTATCCAGTACCATGCCCCTTTGCATGTACCCATTAACTTGGTTGACATTCCATGTCCAATGGCCAGTAAGGCATTGCCATACAACCAAGCTCATGATAGTCTTTGGTTCCATTCATACCCATGACTGGAACAGACTATGGATGACTTTATGGTCATATCGTTTCCCCCATCCATGGTCTCACTACCAAGTGCATGGCACTTGTCAACATGGATATGGATATGTCCATTGGATACTCTATTTATAACATTGCACAAGGTATACAATAAATAGATTAATGCCTTTATTCATTGACACAAATTGTAAAATACATAAATCACATAACAAAGTACAAATGTATGATACCAAAGGAGGACTAATGGCTCGGGACTAGCGCATACCCAACAGCTCTCCTCCTTTTACAGTGATTTTCGAAAAATCCAAGTCCAGGAAGAGAAGGGCAGCTCGAAATTTATCTAAAAGTTAGGTTTTAAATTTTTCTTTCTTAAGTGAGTAGTCATACTTCCGTAGAAACTAGGTCTAATTAATTACTCTAGGTTAAATTTTAGTTTCCAATTGAATTACTTTTATATGTAAAAATTAAATCATACAATATGATATCATTTATATCATGCCAATTAAATGCAATTGGCCTATTAAAATTAACCCCAATAATTATTGAGACTTAACTTAAGAAATAATATATATATCTAATTTCCATCTATGAATTAATTTAATGAATTAATTCTATGAAATAATCAATTCCTATTAATTAAATTATTTTGATCAATCCAATTGAGCTATAATTTAATCAATTACCTTCTGCGCTTGTCAATATACTCTAAGCATATTAGTGATCTATTAATTGCTAGTTCAGACATTCAATGTGTACGATCCTGTGGGCTTGTTCTTATATTGGCAGTGGGCCTATGGCCCATAGACTGTAAGCGGACTCTAGCAAGCTATTATAGCCCCCAATTAAGACAGAGACTGCAGTTTAATGGAAGCCGTAACCCTATAGTATAACTTACATGCCCTCTGTCATTGATATCAGAATCCAACACAGAGACATGGTTTCATCACCCTCTTTTGTGCCTCGACTTTTACTTGATACCGAGTGAACTGATGCTCTCAAATAAGGTCTAGCTTATTTGGGTATGGCCACACTCTTATCAGTTCCACTCATCAAGAGTGATATCTTCTCAGAGAAACACTAAGTGACATATCCCTTCTGCATATTCACGGTCTTACCATGCTCACTGACACACCCAACTGTATCCATACTGAGTACCCTGTTATAGGCCTGTTAGGTATACTTTAAAGTTTGTAAGGTCATATGCAATTCCATAATATGGTCAGGTCATAGGATCCAATATAAGTACTACACGAGAATCACTTGTGATACTGTACCATGTGGATTTCTCGTTAGTGGATCTATCCAATACCATGTTCTATCACATGTACCCATGTTCCTGATTGACAATCTATGTACTATGGCCATTAAGACAATGTCATAAAATCAAGGTAATGCTAGTCTTTTGTTCCATTCATTCCTATGATTGGAATAGACTAGGGATGGCTTCAGTGTTATATCATTTCCCTATTCATGGTCTTACTGCCAAGTGCATGACACTTGACAACATGAATATTGATATGACCATTGGATACTCTATTTACATTCATTGCACAAGAAATAAATTTAAATAGATTATGCCTTTATTTAATAACACAAATGTATAATACACCAATCAATAACATATCCAATAATGTATGACACATAACAAGGACCAATGGCTTAGTACTGGGGCATATCCGAACAATCTTCCACTTGCACTAGTTCCAACTAGGCATGGGCCTAATCCCTATAGATCTAGTATGATTCTCATGCTATGGCTATGCCAGTGCCTTGGTCAATGGATTTGTGACATTGTCCTCGGTGTCTATTCTATGTAACAAAATGTCACCTCTCTCCAAGATCTCTCATATAAGGTGAAACTTCCTGAGCATGTTCTTTGTGTTATTTTATGACTGAGGCTCCTTAGCTTGTGCAATAGCCCCATTGTTGTCAGAAAAGATATCAACTGGATCTTGGATAGTTAGAGCTACTCCCAATTTAGTGATAAACTTCCTCATCCATACAGCTTCCTTTGATGCATCACACGTGGCAACGTACTCAGCTTCTATTGTAGAATCTACAATGGTGGGTTGCTTTGAGCTTCTACAGCTGATAGCACCACCATTAAGCAAAAATATGTAGCCAGACTGTGACCGGTACTCATCTTGGTCTGTCTCAAAGCTTGCATAAGTGTAGCTTGTCACTGATAGCTCTTCCTAACCACCGTGCACTAAGAAGCTATCCTTTGTCTAGTTAAGGTACTTCAAGATTTCTTTGATAGCCTTCCAGTGATCCTCCTCGGGATCCTGCTGGTATCGGCTCATCATACTTAGTGAAAAAGAAACATCAAGCCTTATATATAGCATAGAGTACATGATCGATCGTATAGCTGATGTATTCATCTTCTCCCTATCCTTCCTTGTTTAGGGACAGTTCTTCTTACTCAGTTTCAATCCATGGCTCATTGGCAAGAAACCTTTCTTGGCCTAATCCATGCTGAATCTTTTCAAAACTTTGTCTATGTATATAGCCTGACTTAGGACCAGAAGTTGATTCGATCTATCCATGTAGATCCTCATCCCTAGGATCATCTCGGCTTTGCCTAGGTCCTTCATTGCAAAGCATTTACTCAACCACTACTTAACCCCTTGCAGTGTTGGTATATCGCTTCCAATCAGAAGGATGTCATCCGCATATGACACCAGAAATGCAACTATGCTCCCACTATTTACACATAAGGCTCATCTTGATTCAGTATGAACCTGTATTCCTTTATCACTTTATTGAATTTAAGATTCCAACTTCAGGATGCTTACTTCAATCCCTAAATGGATCTCCGTAGTTTGCATACCTTTCCAGGATTTTTTAGATCGATAAATCCCTTAAGTTATGCCATGTACACATCCTCAAGTAACTTCTTATTAAGAAAAGTGGTTTTGTCATCCATTTGCCAGACCTCATAGTCCTACCTTGCGACTATAGCTATCTGGATCCTTATGGACTTGAGCATTGCAAATGGTGAGAAGGTTTCATCAAAGTCTATCCTATAGACTTGTTTCAAACCCTTCGTGACCAATCGCCCCTTGAAGTTGTTGTGGGATTTAAACTTGTATGACCACTTACAACCTATGACTTTCACACCCAGAGGTTGATCTGTCAGTGTGCACCCCAGTTTCTTTGACAATGCAATTGGATTTTTGATAGTTAATAAAAGGCATCAATTTATTTCGTTAAGTTCTTATGTAATTAATAGTTATAGAGTATTAATTAGTTAATTCATACTCTTGTTTGTTAGGAGCATCTCCTAGCAAGTAGGATTAAGAGTAAGGTTAACACTTAACTATGACTATCCCTAGTATGTTATATCATGGGAATGATAGTAGCTAAAGACTGCATGGTCTTTGTTTGTATGGTGGTGTCCTACCAACCATTGGACATGGATTGTCAATCAAAGAGATGGATACATGTTAGATTACATGGTACTGGATCGATCCACTTGGAGTATTTCACTTGACCCCTATAAGACAAGTGAATCTCTGGTAGCGGTTATATTGGATCCCTAGACCTGATGTTGCAATGGACTTAAGAACGATCTCACATACTTGACATACGCCTAACGGGCTCGTAACAGAGTGCCAAGTATGGGTATGATTGGGTATGCTAGTGAATACCTAAGGATCAAGACAAAGGTGAAGGGAAATTCCAGTCTCTTAAATGAGACCATGATATCACCAGCCACTTGATGAGTGAGACTGAGAAGTGCTTGGCCAAGCCCAATACTTAATCACTAGGTGAGGAAGTGATTGATATTCTTCAGTGTACTCGGTATCAAGAAATGTACTTGTAGCCATAAGGGATGACTTAGTCATGGCTCTAGCAGTACCGAGACATCTTATAGGCATGGTATGTATAAGAAAAAGGCTAAAAGGTATATATGTCCAAAAGATATATTCATCTTAATTAGAGGCTATAATGGTTTGCTAGAACCCACCTATAGTGTATGGGCCCAGAGGTTTGGGGCCCACTCCCAACATAAAAATGAACATTTCATATTGCACGCATAGGGTTAAGATTGGATGTTTAGGACCTAAATAAATATTGGTTATATATTTAATTGAAGGAGGTGTTGTCATATTTATATTAATTTAATTATTGCATGGTGCGATAAATAAATTAATTAAAATATAACTGGTCAAAATTGGATTTTGACATTTATGGTATTGAAAGTATATTCATGTTAAATTAGCTATTGTATAGTACAATAAATAATTTAGTTAGAATGTAATTTGTCAAAATTGGATTTTGACATTATAGGGAATTATATTATATTTAGATTAATTTGTTTTATTGCATGGTGCAATAAATGAATTAATGCTATAATATAATTATGTTAAAATTGGGTTTTAGCATAAGGAATTAATTATATTTATATCATAAGGTTGATGGGAATTTAATTGAATTAAAACTTTAAGCTAAAGTTTAATTAACTAAAATCCCCAATTAATATAGGGTATAGAAAGAAGATTATTTCCTTAATTCCCTAACCCTAACACAGACTGCCTCCTCTCCCATATAGTAAATTTTGGCCAGCACTAGTTCTCCTTAGGGTTTGGCTTTTCCTGCTCTTGGTTTAGCACTAGCGCACTTGTTTGATCGTTTGAGACTTGTGTGTGTGAAGGTGGAGATTTCCTCTTTGGAAATTTGCGGTGCAAGCTTCATATATAAGGTAAGATTTATAATTGCTTTCTAGATTAGTCGTTTCTTTCCCATTTGAATGGGTTCCTGGGCTGGATTTAAGTGCAAAGCAATTGCTTCCACTGCTAAAATTTTTGTTTTACATGGTGAAAATCCCAATAGGATCAACCAGGTTACATACCTGATTATCTACATAGATCTCATTTTTGCTTCTGTGGCTATATGCCAATTAATAGATTGCGGGCTATCAATGGCCTCCTGGTAGGTTTCAGGTTCTTCATCATTGAACATAAGAAGAGAGTTTTTGTTAGTCATAAGAAATCCATATCTCTCGGGTTCTTAACGATCTTTACAGACCTTCTAGGTTCTTGTGTGACTGGAGATGGTGCTTCAGTCCTTTGAAGCTCTTGCCTAGTCTCTGAGTTATCCTTTTGAGGAGTTTGTGTGCTTTGAACTTCACTGAGTTCAATGTTGCTCCCACTCTCTTTCTTGGAAATAAAATCCTTTTCATGAAAGACTCCCTTTCGTGCCATGAACACCTTGTTCTCAGCAGGATTGTAAAAGTAATACCCTTTGGTTTCTCTAGGGTAGCCCACAAACAGGGATTTATTAGTCTTGGGTTCAAGTTTATCCCCTATCAATTTCTTGCCAGGGACATCACAACCCCAAATCCGCAGGAATGACACGTTAGGCACCTTACCCATCCATATTTCATATGAGGTCTTTTCCACAACCTTTGTCGGAGTATTATTTTCGATGAGAGCGGCTGTCTCATGTGCGTATCCACAAAATGTGATTGTGAGAGAGGCATGGCTCATCATTGAGCTCACCATGTCTAACAGGCCCCATTCTGCCTTTCAGACACCCTATTCCATTGTGGTGTTCCTAGAGGAGTGAGTTGTGGAATAATTCCACACTCTCTCAAGTATGAGTCAACTCTAGGCTCATATATTTACCACCTCGGTCTGAGCAAAGGGCTTTTATATTCCTTGTGAGATGGGTGGTCTCTTACCGATCATAGGACTTGGAAAGTAAATCAAGGACATAGGTACATATTAGTGAACAGTATACTGGATCGGTCCACTTATGAGAACACTACATGGTCTAGAGCCATAAGTGCTTCTCACGTATTGCTTATATTGGATCCTTAGACTTGATATTACCACACTCTCAGATGTGAACTCACATACTTTGATGCACGCTTAACGGGCCAGTAACTGGGTGCTAAGTATGGGTACATTGGTTGTGCTAGGGATCATGCCAAGACTGGGGTTAATTTGAAGGAATTGCCACTCACATCTGTGAGATGATATCACCGGCCTCTTGACAAGTGAGACTGAGCAGTGCACGGCCGTACCCCAATAGAATGATTATTGGATAATCATTTATTTTGATCTCTTCAGTCTACTTAGATGTCAAGTAAATGTCATAGCACATAAAAGGATGACAGAGCCATGCCTTGTGTAGGACATAGATATCTAAAGTGCAAAGGATCATCATATAAGAATACTATAAGTGTATATCGATTGGATTTTAACATTCTCATCCTGACCGGGGGTTGCAATCTTTGGGCAAAATGGTAATTTTTGCGCACTGTAACATATGGATGAACCTACAAGATCGCACGCATTGAACTCTTGGTACATTCATATTGGACAGATATGTGTATTGGATATACATATTAGTTATTGGCGCATTCATCGGGTTGCTTATTTTACTGGGCTTAAGTGGTTAAAGTCCAAGTAAAACAACCAAGCCCATATCTAATTAAAATATCTAGGATATTTAAAATTGATTAAATGAGCGTTATTTACGGGATTTAATATCTTTGAAATCAGATTTGAAATAGGATTAAATTAATTGATTAAAAGACTTTTCCAAAGAGGAAAAGGATTAAGAGAATTTTAACCTAAATATAACTCTCTCCTCTCTCTCTCTCTTCCTCTCTAAGAAAAACATGTTGCATTTAGGGTTAGAGGCTAGAATTTTCGGCCATTAGGGAGTGAAAGGAAGGTATACAAGTCAGTCCCGAGCTAGCACTCGATCTCCTCGAAAAAGCTTCGCATGTGTGAGTGTAAAGGAGGGACATTTTTGCCACTTGTAAATTCTAACCAGTAGTCAATTTCTTTTTTTCCCTGGAGATCCCACCGTTTGGTTGTGGTGATTTTTTAACTGGAGGTTCTTGACATCCATTTCTCAATAGTGAATGGTGCAGATTGGATTCTGAGAATCAAAGATGGTCCAACAATTCAAATTAGATTGCTGCTGGAAAAGTTTTCAGTACAGGGATGGCTACAGTGAGGCTTTAATCCCCCTTCTTTTATGTTTTTGATTGCATAATATTAGCATGTATCCTGGACACGAACTCTAGTGGCAGACAAATACTTCCACCTTTGTTTTTTTTATCGCCGGGATGAGTTCCAATGGTTGGGAAAAATCAAAACCTAATTAAAATAATGACCAAAAATCAACAAAATTTAAAAAGATCCAACCAATTAAAAATTTCACCGAATCATAAGCTTGCTCTAATACGACTGTAGTGATTCATCCTCAAAAATGGAATCAAATGGCAGTGGATGCCTTTTCAATTTTCTAGAACCATGATGCCAGGAACTTATGTAGTTGAAATAAAAATAATTTTATCAAGAATTAAGAATATAATCTCACCTTACTCGTCTCTTCTAGAGACTGCTAAAGAATCAAAGCAGAACGAGCACATGTGCTAGCATTGGATCAAGTGGAGCTCTCCTCCCTTTAATAGTGATTTTCGAAAATCCAAGTCCAAGAAGAGAAGGGGGGCAGAATTCATCTAAAAATTAGGCTTCAAATTTTTCTTTCTTAAGTGAGTATTTATACTTCAGTAAAATCCAAGTCTAATTAATTACTTTAAGTTAAATTTTAATTTCCAGTTGATTTAATTTTATATGTATAAATTAAATCATACCATATAATATAATTTATATCATATCAATTAAATGCAATTGGCCTATTAAAATTAACCCCAATAATTGTTGAGACTTAACTCAAGAAATAATATGTATAAACATATATATATATATATATATATATATATATATATATATATTTCATTTCCATCCAGAAATTTAATTCATAAAATTAATTCATCGAATTAATTATATGAAATAATCAATTCCCATTAATTAAATTATTTTGATCAATCCAATTTAGCTATATTTTAATCAATTATCTTCTCCGCTTGTCAGTATACTCTAAGCATATTAGTAATCCGTTAAGTGCTAGTTCACACCTTCAATGTGTACGATCCTGTGGGCCCGTCTTTGTGTTGGTATTGGGCCTATGGTCCACAGACTGTAAACGGGCTCTAGCAAGCTATTATAGCCCTTAATGGAAGTCATAACCTTGTAGTATAACTTACATGTTCTTTGTCATTGATATCAGAGTCCAGCATGGAGGGATGGTTTCATCACCCTCATTTGTGCCCAGACTTTTACTTGATACAGAATGAACTGGTGCTCTCAAATAAGATCCAGCTTATTTGGATGTGGCCACAACCTTATTAATTCCGCTCATCAAGAGGCCGGTGATATTTTCTCAGTGAAACACTAGGTGACATATCCTTTGTGCATATTCATAATCTTTCCATGCTCATTGACACACCTACTTGTACCTATACTTGGTACCCTATTACAAGCCCGTTAGGCGTACAAATTGTGTAAGGTCATATGCAATTCCATAATGTGGTTAGGTTGTAGGATCCAATATAAGTACTACACGAGAATCACTTGTGATATTGTACCATGTGGATTTTTCTTTAGTGGATCTATCCAATACCATATCCTATCACATGTACTATTGGGATTCATCATGGGAAATCGACTGATAAAAGTGGAAATATGTGTCGATTTTCTCTAATCCGATCCCAGGAGCTTAAGATGTGGAAATCAAAAACTTAAAGTATAAAGAAAAAGTTCAAAAACTTACCACAAAGTCTCTCTAAGAGTCGGATGTAGACTATAGAAATCAAGTGTAGATTTCCTCCACCGATGCGTACACGCACGGCTCTCAGACCGAAACCCATGCTAGCCACTTGGATGATTTCAAAGAGAGGGAGAGAAGGGCAGCACACTTAAGACTTATGGCTATCCTCTATTTCTTTCCAAAAGAAATAAGCCATCTCTCTCAAGTAAGCACCCAAGTTTCTTTCCAAAAGAAGATGACCCCTAAAAGTGGACAAATTATTTTTTACTTAAAAGCCAAAAACAATTTCCCCAATTTCATGCATCAAGTGGGCGACCGAGCTCTCAACTCATGGCTGAAATTTTTCTCCTCACATAGGAAAAATGGATGGATGAGCATCAAGTAGTAAAAAACCCTTTTTACACCAAGTGTGAGTCACCACTTTCCAATTGGTCCAAAAGATGCAAAGTCTAACTTTGCTACCTTTTGGTCCAAATGGTGACTCACCATCCTCATCTCTCCCTTGCCATAAGATACTGCCATCCTATGAAAAGTCATGACTTAGTTTTATTTTCTTTCCAAAAGAATCAAATCTATGCCAAACCTATGACACATCACTTTCACACTTTAAATGCATAGGAAGCAAAGTCTTACTTTGCTTCCTTAAAGGCAATATCATGACTCACCAAAGCCATGAAGTACACGGCCAAAAGTGTGATGAAATTGGATGGATATTTTTTCCATTTTCTTACCATAATAATGACCAAAATATCAAAAGATGCAAAGTCCAACTTTGCAACCAAAAGTCAACCATGACTCACCATTCTCATCATCACTTTTTGTCAACAATGAGTCACCATTCTTTGCCCAAATGCATCAAAATTTCGGCCAACAAATCCACTTAATGTGGGCATTTTTCATTTTAAGACTAAGCCAAATTTTACATCCTTTAATTGAATTAATTTCAAATGCAACTTTAATAAACCATGTATGCTTATATATTATACCATAATATATTACATACATTTAAATTAAAATTCATTTGACCTATTAATTTAATCAATGGATTAAATTAGACATACATAAAATGAAATACATGTAAACCTATACATGTAACAATATTTCCACCTAGGAAATAATCTCATAAATTAATTCATTGAATTAATTAAGAGAATGCTGAAATAATTATTAATTATATTATTTTGATCAATCCAATTTATCTATATAATATAATTAATAAACCTCTCTCTCTTCAAATGTGTATACTCCAAGTACACACTAAATCCGACTAGTTAAACTCCAGACGCTCAATGTGTACGATCCGATGGGCATGTCTTTATATTGGCAGTGGGCCAAGGCCCACAGACTACAAGCGGGCTCTAGCAAGCCACTGTAGCCCCTAATTAAGATGGAGATAGTAGTCAAACTATCACCGTAACCCTGTAGCTTGAACTTGCATGTCCCATGTCATTGATAGTGGTGTCCAACAAAGAGGCATGGTTGATCACCCTCTATATGTGTCCAGACATTTACTTGAACCCGAATAAACTGATGCTCACAAACAAGATCCAATCTTGTTTGGGTGTGGCCACACTTTTATCAGTAACATTCATCAAGAAGTTGGTGATATCGTCTCAGTAAATTACTGAGTGACATTCCCTTCTGCATATCCATAGCACTGTCATGCTCACTGACACACCCGAACATATCCATACTTGGCACCCTTTTACAGGCCCGTTAGGCGTACACCAAAGTGTGCCACTTCACATGCAGCACCATCATATGGTCAGGTCAAAGGACTTATACAAGTACTACACGAGAATCATTTGTGATACTATACCATGTAGATTCCCGTTAAGTCGATCTAGTACCATGCCCTTTTTGCATGTACCCATTAACATGGTTGACATCCCATGTTCTATGACCAGTAAGATACCGCCATACAACCAGGCTAATGATAGTCTTTAGTTCCATTCATTCCCATGATTAGAACAGACTACGAATGACTTCAAGGCCATATCGTTTTCCCTATCCACAGTCTTACTCCTCACACTTGACAACTTGGATATGGCTATGTCCATTGGATACTCTATTTAAGATATAGCACAAGACAATAATAAATAGATTGATGTCTTTATCTCTTGACACAAATTGTATAATACATAAAGTTCACATTAATGTACAAATGTATTATACAAACACAAGGACCAATGCCTTGGGACTAGGGCATTTCCAACATGTACCCATGTACCTGATTGACAATCCATGTACTATGGTTGATAAGACACCGCCATACAATCAAGGTAATGCTATTCTTTGTTCCATTCATTCCCATGATTAGAACAGACTAGGGATGGCTTCATGGTTATATCGTTTCCTTATTCATGGTCTCACTGGCAAGTGCATCACACTTGATAGCATGAATATTGATACAACCGTTGGATACTCTATTTACATTCACTGTACAAGAAATAAATTTAAATAGATTATGCCTTTATTTAATACAACAAATATATAATACACCAATCAATAAAATATCCAATAATGTATGATACGTAACAAGGACCAATGCCTTAGGACTAGGGTGTATCCCAACAATATTCACCTATGATTTCTAACAGATTTCAAATCCTAAAACAAATGAATTAAGTAAGAATATAAAGAAAAAGATCTTGAGTTTCCTTTTTCTTCTCTTTTCTTTCCCTTTTCTCTCTAACGCTGCAAAAGCCTAATTCTGGATTCTAGTCTCACAAATGATCATCCCTTTCTATCTCCTTATCACTTTCTTTTTATATCCTCTTCAAACCATAGATTTAGATTTTATCTAAATGCAAGTGGGGGTGGATTGTTGAAAATCTGTACGAATTGAGACTATGCCTGCATGGTTGTTACTTTATGTCCGTACGGTCATCAAACTATATCTGTACAGTTGTAATTTATTGACATAAACCATAATTCAACTGATTGAGCAATCTAGAGCTTTGACTTTGAGTTGACTTTGGCTCTTGTAGCTATAGAAACAAGTCAAATGTAATTTTTTTTCATCATTGAAACTAGGGATTAAAACCTCAGGGTCATAGCAGCTCTCCACTTCTTATCAGAAGTGGAATGGGCGCTTTTAACCGCTTTATTGTCCATGATCTTTTCTCTTAAGCTCAGAATCATATTGCCTGAAAGGTTTGGATCTTTGTTCCATCAAATGGAGCTTATGTTAGACCATCCCAGACAACATTTAAGAAAGATGTAGACTAAAGCAAAGTATCGGTACTAGTTGACGAAATGAAAATTTTAATATTTTAATTTGTGAGAAATGAGAAATGAAAATATAAATAATCTCCCTTTCTTTGCCACAAGGTAAATGAGAAAATATTGATTATAATAAGGCACAAATAAGATCTCCATTTTTCGACAAGCTGAAAGATATTAACTATATGAATTAATCATCATTGGTTATGCAACTAGCTTTGCCTATTGTATGATTGATCAATATCTATAAATGAGAAAGGTAAAGCATCAGTTAGTTAGTAGGTTAGAAGTTGATGCTTAAGTTAGTATTAAGTTAAAAAAAAATATTTATGATATAGGCTTTCATTAATAAGAGTTAACACCAACCCTTTTATCATGCAATTGGAAACCTGAGATAAGAGTTTGTGCAAACCAGAGATATTTAGTTTGTTTATCAATTAGATGCATAGAAGAAAAGTTAATTAATCATCTTACCCCACCCAAAATTAATACTAAAAGATGTAAATTTATTTGTTCAATTTGTTTATTAAATACCAATTATTAGTTATGTTTTACATCTATAACATAGACATAAAATTATTTATAGCAAAACAGGTGAAAGTGAATGGAGGGTGGAGAAAAGACATATAGAGAGAGATAAAGAAGAAGGAGCATGCTGATGAGTCATCATTCAAATGAAATTTCCTTGCAATTTCCTAGAAAATATTTACTTTATCTTTTGTAAAATTTTAACCCTGGTTGTGTTGTTTTTAACTCAAGAAAAATGGCTAATGCTTTAAGCAGTAAGAAATTTTACCTTTTCGTCTATTTTAAGAGAACACTATAAATAGTCTCTCTTTAAGGTTGATGTGATATACCTTGGAGGTGCCAAATTCCTTTTAAATCAACCATATCTTTATAGTTTCTAGTTTTAATGTTTTCTTCCTTAATGTTGTTTTCTTTACTTTTCATGGAGGAGTTAACCTTAGGGGTATGAGCTAGCTTTTAAGCTAGCATTTGTAAGTATTTCTAAGTATAAAGATATATATATGTGCTTTACTTCATTAAGGTGTTTGATATGTGATAAGTGAAAAATATACCTAAAATATGAGGGAGATGATAATTATGCCTTTGAAGGACAAGCAAGCTTAATGTGTATGTTTTTAGGTTGCATAGGTGGAGTAGTGTCAAAGTTGCGCAATCTTGTTTCATAAGCTGAGTCAAAGGCTGGATGCTGCTTACATCCAGAAATTGAAAACCACCAAGAGAGGAGGAAAGAATTGTTTTAGGCATCAATAGCAGAGTTGCCCCTATAAAGGTTAAGATGATTACCCTAGAAATGCAAGTGGAGTACCCCTTAGAGATGCAAATTGCTTATCGCTACTTAAGACAACTCCATGTTTATTACTTTTAACTATTTTATTAATCAAGCTGATAAACTTGTAAAAACTCTTTTGTCCTTGTTAACTACTATAAATAGGTAGTATTTTGGGTAGTTAGACATCATTAATATGATCACCTACTTACATTTATTTCTATAATTTTCTCTCTCTATATATAATATATATCCTTTTTGTAATTTCTACATTGAGATGCTTAGCTTCCAATTATGAAGCGCGAGTAGTCTTAATTCGCAAGCTTGGTCAGCTTATCTTGCTCGAGTAAGTCTTATTCTCTTTTGTTTATTGTAGGCATAGTATCTAAAAGTTCGTTGTTAAACAGTGAGCTTAACTTTTATAAGTTGGCCACCTTATACCTAGTAACTTAATGAGACCAAGAGGAGATTTAAGTAATCCAAAAGCTATTTAACTCATAGGCAACTTGAGACCGATAGGAGATGATGTGCATGTGAGCATGGGATTTTCATCCTCGGTTTCGATGATGATGAGTTGTTTATTTGCTTCTATTTCTTTCCACAGTTGCAAGAGTCAAAGTTAGTTCAAGACCAAAGCTCCAATTGATCAAACTTTAAGCCTTGGGACATTTCCCGGACAAAGAGGAGGTTGTCTAGGAACAACAGCCACACGGCTATACTATTAGCCACACAGCTGATGTTCTAACAATCACATGACTATTGGATCAAAGCCCTCATTGTTGGATATGCCCTAGTCGCAAGTCGTACATTAATTGGATTTATGTATTATACTTATTTGTGTTATTAATAAAGGCATTAATTCATTTATTATATCTATCTTGTGCAATATATTAAATGAAGTATCCAATGGACATATCCATATCCATGATGACCAGTGTCATGCACTTGGCAGTAAGACCATGGATAGGGTAAAAGATATGACCATAAATAGATCCATAGTCTGTTCCAGTCACGGGAATGAATGGAACAAGAAACTATTATTAACCTGGTTGTATGGCGGTGTCTTACCGGTCATTGGACATGGGATGTCAACCAAGTTAATGGGTACATGCATAAGGGGCATGGTACTAGATAGATCCACTTAACGAGAAATCCACATGGTATAGTATCACAAGTGATTCTCGTGTAGTACTTGTATGGATCCTTTGACCTGACCATATGATGGTGTTACATATGAGGTCACTTACTTAGGGTTATGCCTAAAGGGCCTGTAATAGGGTGCCAAGTATGGGTACTTTCGGGTATGTCACTTAGCGTGGTAATGCTATGGATATGCAGAAGGGATTTGTCATTCAGTAGTACACTGAGAAGATATCACCGGCTCTTGATGAATGTGACTGATAAGAGTGTGGCCACACCTAAACAAGTTTGGAACTTATTTGTGAGCTTCAGTACATTCGGGATCAAGTTAATGTCCGGACACAAAAGAGGGTGATCAATCCATGCCTCTGTGTCGGACACCGATATCAATGACATGGGATACACAAGTTTAAACTATAGGGTTATGATAACAGTTAGACTGCCATCTCCATCTTAATTGGGGGCTGCAGTGGCTTGCTAGAGCCCAACTACAGTCTGTGGGACAAAGGCCCACTGCCAACATAAAGATGGGCCCACGGGATTATACACATTGAGCGACTGAACACCGACTTAAGGAATCACATGTATACTTGGAGTATACACTCTGGAGAGAGAGGTATATATATTAACTATATTATAAAGATCAATTGGATTGATCCTAATAATAAAATTAATATATCTTATTGGCTCTTCATAATTAATTGGATTAATTATGAGATTATTTCCTAGGCAGAAATATTCATATGTATAGGTTTACATATGATTTTATTTTGTGAAGATCTAATTTTAATTTGATGGATTAAATTAATTGGTCAAACTAATTTTAATTTACATGTAAATAATATATTACTTGGTGTAATATATTAAATACATGGGTATATTAAAGTTGGGCTTGAAATTAATTTAAACCAGATTAATTAAAATAAGATTGGGCCTGAATTAAAAGAAGGAAGCCCACACAAATAAGGAGCCAAGTTGGACCAAAATTCCCCTAGGGAATTTCAGCCCACCTAGGGTTAAAATAACCCTAGAAATTTCGACCAAAGTGAGACACACAAGCATAGCCGAAATTTGTCTCTTCCTCCTCTCCATAGTTCGTGTTTTCCGACCCTAGCACGGGTGGTATTCGCTAGGCATTTGTGTACGTGAACGAGGAGGGATTCTTTATTGATTCCTGCAGTCTGCATCCATCTCTTAAAGAGATATTTCGGGTAAGAGTATTATCTCTTGTGATTAAATTTTTTTTTTTTCAATTTCCATTTCAATTACTCCTGGGCACGGATTTGAGGAAATCATCGAGTTCTTCCGCTTTTATCGGGTGATTTCCGGTGAAGAATCCCAACACTCATGGCTGTTGATCTTTGGCAAAAACAGTGACTCTTCTTCTTGGAAATGAATTTTTTGGATTTCCTGGGCAGATTCTACAAGAAAAATCTCCATTTTTGCCTATTAAAAGGCCTCCAAGTTCTGGAAGTGGGGTTGGCAACTCTTAGGGAGAGAAAAAGGAAGAAAAAGGGAGAAAAATAAAAAGAAAAATTAAGCTTTTCCTTCAATTTTCCATTTCAATCTTTATTTCTAGGCTTAAAATCGGTTAGAAATCATAGGAAAACATCTCACTAAGACATCTAATAGGTTTAGAGACCAATCTGGACACTAAAACCTTAACTTTTGGAGCTTGAGGCTATTTTTGGAACTTAAAGTTTAGGTTCGAATCATAGCTTTTTCTTGAAGATTTTCACCTCCTAAAGCAATGAATCCATGCTACAGGGGTTAAATATTTAAGAAACCTAAGCATTTGACTTGTTTGTTTTGTATTTGCGCATAATTTGCATCGTTTTTCAAAATACTTTGTTTTTCGGTTTTGGATTGAGAAACAAAGCCACGCGGCTACTACAACAGTCACATGGCTATAGTTACAGCCATCCGAAAATTACTGATATAGCCGCACGACTGTTGGTTCTCAAAACAGAACTGCGAAAGCTTGTGGTTTAAAAATCTTCACGAGTCTTGAAGTACATCCGCACGGGTGTAAATATACAACCATACGGCTATTGTTGCAATACCCGTGCGAATTTTAGTTTAGGACAGAATCACCAAAAACCGATTTTCGTGCATCTCACTACCATTGAACCTTAGATTTACATTCCAGAAGCATGTATTAGGACTGAACAATCATGGAAACCTAGTTTCCTGATATCTAACTCACTTGACATGTTAAACAATTAATCGGAAAAATCATTTTAAATACTATTTTCCCAAAAATCAACATAGGGATGTTTCAAAATGTTTTCGAGGTCTAAATGTATGACCCCGATTCATTTACTGTCCTATTCTGTCTTATTTAAGTCCAAAGTGTGATTATTCATATACTAACCTCAGTTTTGTAGGATTAGATAAGATTTTATTATTATGTTAGATAAATCCACGTATTTTAGGTGGTTGTATCCCTATCCCCAATTTGATCTACATATATTCCCTGGGATAGTTTATGTGATTCGATATGGTTGTAATAATTAATTTATTTATTGTTTCCTGCACCTTGCATGAATGTCGTATGGTCTTAATGAAATCAACTTAGTTTGTAAAATGCTATAATTTGATTGTTGAAGCATGCATTAATTAGATCAAGTAACTGACTCTTCTGGACCTAGTTCTCTGGAAGGTATAGTGGCCCTCACTTGGCTTTGACTATACCTAAATTTTTCGGTTAAGCTGATCTTGGTGGTGACTCCTATATTTTCTTTGGGATTTCAGTCTCGAATCTTTTATGAAAATATGATTTTTCCAAAAATGAATTTCATGTGATAATAAAACTGCAAGTACCAAAAATTCCTCGGTTCGCTTCACAGCATTTCATGTGCAAAAATGTAGTCTACTCACAGTGGTGACTTCGCTGGGGAACTTCTTTTAAAAAGTTTTTCAAAACTTATAAGATTTAGGTGAGCACTAAAAGTATTTAATTAAAATAGCTTCAACAAACTTTTCGTAGCATTTTATGTGCATTGCAGATTAGGTTAAGGTGCCATTTTTAACCCGGTGGACTGTTGAAACTGTCATCTACGTTCCGCCAGGTAGTAGGGGCACAGATATAGAACACCACCTATAGCCTCGTATGAACCCCTTCGCATGGACCCTTAAGTGAGGAGAAGTGAGGAGTATATATTTACTATGGGGACCTTGATGTTATCCGCACTTGGACCGAACTCATATAAGTAACTGTAGCAATTTCCACTAAGATACCTAAACAATGTATGTATATATCTATAGTTTCACCTTTATCATCCCCCGTTGATGATTAAAGAGACCCCTACCTAGGACTTGGTTAGAATATCGAATTTTCAACCACGTGGAGAAATTAGATTGGGAATTTGTGTCGCATGCTATGTTCTACGCAATTTACTCACTATACCATATCATACCATTATAATCATTCTTTCATGCACATATTATACCACTTGTGTGATCCTAACCTTTTATGTTTGTGTAGACATACCAGTATTTTTATGTGTAAATAAGCCCATTCATGAACCATATTTTATGTGAGATATACAATAACAGTTTTGATGCAGCTGTAATTGTGTGCCACTAATACATAAGTAATATCCACATTAATAAACCACATATAATCTCATTTTAGTACAAACCCTAGATGTGACCTTAAGGCCTTACATTTATTCCCACGTAACCTAAGGTTATTATGAGGAACTCACACACTCACTTATCTTTCAAAAACAATCTCTTTTTGATACTCCTCGAGTACCAAACCTCTGTTCGTGTGTAGAATCACATGCACCCCAAACCCCTGGGTCGTTTTTAGGTCTGAAGACTTCAAAACTGTCTAGTATTTCATACGTATGTCACTTTGACTAGCAAAATCTATTTAACCATTTTTTGTGTTCCCCAAGTATCGGATCTTTATTCGTAAGCTCCCCGAGTATTGGATTCACCCTTAATTTCTATAAGCATTCATGTCGGATGCATATCATGCATCCATCATGTCACGTCATCCATACATACACGCATACCATGTTAGGTCAAAGGACTGTTATGCATTCATCCATAGTGCTAACGTATGGCTATGACTATTTGTAGTTTGGAAATGCCTCCTAAAGAAAGACTAGAAAGAGTTGGCTACACAGATCCTTAGTCAAGGTAACTAGACCAAAAATAGTCAGAGTGGCATCTGAGTTAGTGGTTGTAGAGTCAAGGTCAAATTTAGAGCTTGAGGAATATATTTAGACTTTAGGGATTGACAGCTTGTTTGTGCTATAAGAGAATTTTACAGAGATGGGAGATTAGCAGAATACCAGTTAGCAGAATGCCACCATGATCATTGCTTCTGTGCAGTAACCATTAGGGACCTCTTGGGTTCAGATGAGTTGAGAGCTAGTATTTGCAATAAGGTATAGGCCGTAGTGGGCAGCATTATTACTAAAAGGCAAACAGAGCCCGTGGCAGATCAAGGGGCTGGTAATAGGCAGCTAGAACTAAACATAAACCATGGGAATGTAGGCAAACAGGCTCTAGTAAGGGAGGTGGACCATTAGTCTGAGTAAAGGGATGCTTCCAGAGAGTTAGGGAAGTGCCGGCTAAGCCGGCAGCTGAAAAGAAACTAAAGGAGAAGTATTCTGAGCTCAACGAGCTCCTCCCTAAGCTTTGCCAGATGGCACAAATCCCTATTGTAAAATGCATTGACCCTAATGTATTGAGGGCAGATGGAATTGACTTGCTTCCTCTAGGCTTCCAGATGCCAAAGTTGTTGGATATGCCCTAGTCCCGAGGCATTAGTCCTCGTTTTTGTATCATACATTTGTACTTTGTTATGAGATTTATGTATTATACAATTTGAATAAAGGCATTAATCTATTTATTATATATATATATTATGTAATGTTATAAATAGAGAATCCAATGGACATATCCATATCCATGTTGACAAGTGTCATGCACTTGGCAGTGAGACCATGGATAGGGGAAACGATATGATCATAAAGTCATCCGTAGTCTGTTCCAATCATAGGAATGAATGGAACCAAAGACTATCATGAGCTTGGTTGTGTGGTGGTGTCTTACTAGCCATTAGACATGGAATGTCAACCAAGTTAATGGGTACATGCAAATGGGCATGGTACTGGATAGATCCACTAAACAAAAAATCTATATGGTATAATATCACAAGTGATTCTCACGTAGTACTTGTATGGATCCTTTGACCCAACCATATCATGGTGCTGTATGTGAAGTGACATACTTTGGTGTACACCTAAAGGGCCTGTGACAGGGTGCCAAGTATGGGTATGTTCGGGTATGTCAGTAAACATGGAAGGACTATAGATATGCATAAGGGAATGTAACTTAGTAGTGCATTGAGAAGATATCACCGGCCACTTGATGAATGCAACTGATAAGAGTGTGGTCACACCCAAACAAGTTGGAACTTGTTTGTGAGCATCAGTTCATTCGGGATCAAGCAAATGTCCAGACACAAAAAAGGTGATTATTCCATGCCTCCGTGTTGGACACCGATATCAATGATATGGGATATACAAGTTTAAACTACAAGGTTTTGATTTTAGTTGGACTGCTATCTCTGTCTTAATTGGGGGCTGTAGTGGCTAGCTAAAGCCTGCCTACAGTCTGTGGACCATAGGCTCACTGCCAACATAAAGACGGGCCCATAGGATCATACACATTGAACATTTGAGCTTGAACTTAAAGGATCAACCGTATACTTGGAGTATATCCATAGGAGAGAGAGGATTCTATTGATTATATTATATAGATCAATGGGATTGATCAAAATAATATAATTAATATTTGTGTTGGTTTTCTTATAATTAATTCAATGAATTAATTTAAGAGATTATTTCCTGGGTGGAAATATTTCACATGTGTAGGTTTACATGTGTTTAATTTTATGAAGAGTCTAATTTAATTCGTCGGCTAAATTAATTGGTCAAAGTAATTTTAATTTAAATGAAACATAATATATTATAGGTATAATATATTCAAATACATATTAAATTGAAATTAGATTTGCAATTAAAATAAACCCTAATGAATTAATTTCAGATTTGGGCTTAAATAAGCAGAAAACCCACATAGAATAAAAGCCAATTGGGCCTAAATTCTACCATAGGAATTTGGGCCAAGGAGAGTTAAAACCCTAGGAAATATTCGGCCAACTAAAGGGATTCTAAGGCAGAAAATTTCAGCAAACTTTTTCCTCTCTTTTGACAATCCAAACGCTAGGACGGGTTCACGCTCGAAAGCCGTTCGTGTACAGGACTGTGGAGGGGATTGAATTTGATTTCTGCAGCCATCTCTAGAGGAGATATTCCCGGTGAGAATTTGAATTTTCTCATCTTATTTTGTTGTTTTGATTTCCATTTCAAATGCTCCTGGGTATTGGATTTGAGAAAACAATCCCTGCTTCTGCTTTAATCGGTCATTTTTCGATGAAAAATTCCTTCAAAAGTTCACCCCTTACAAGAGAACAAGACCACCTAGACCTCACATTGACAATTATATGACGGTAATGACAATGAATGGCCTAACTACCAACTAGCTATTGGGATTATTCCTGACCACTCTTAAGGATGGTGCTGCTCAGTGAATCAGCAATCAGCCAGTCCACATCAGAAAAGATTGGAACTCCCTGACCGAGGCCTTTGTGAAACACTATAGTTATAATACTCAAATAGAAGTAACACTGCAAGACCTAGAGGTAGTGAAATAAGCAAGTGTTGCTAGAACAGAGGCCTAGAGATTCCAAGCTCATTATCAAGCTCGTAGATGGGAGTTTGAAGAATTATTGTGACAACATGAAGCTTTGTGTCTTTAATTCTTTCATGGACGTATACAATCTTGCCAAGAAAATTTAAAAGTATGAAGAAGAAGACAAGCAGAATAATAATGGTGGTAATAACTACCGGAGCGGTCGAAGCTACACTCCTGAATTCAAGAGCAGCATTGGCACCACTGCAACTCAACCAATCCTAGCTATAGCTTAAAGCCTACTCAAGCTTCCACCACTGTAAAACAGGTCGAGGTGGTAGGTGTAAGCGCCGGAATTTTGCAACCCTAAAAAAAAGGGGTATGGTCGTGTGCTATGCATTACAATCGTGTGACTGTAACTACAGTCGTATGGTTGTAATTCTATTACCACGACTATAATTTAAGTTTTTAGTCAAAGTCAAATAAATAACCAAATTTTATAGTCGTCCACCTCTCATTACAGTCATACGACTGTAATTACCAAACATTATAGCCGTACGAGTGTAGATCCGTTTTCTGACATTTTGGCTATACCCAAAGGGGGAGAGGTATGGGTGAAGCCTCTGATTTCCACTTCTTATGTCTATAAGTACTAGAAGAAAAGGAGGAGAGAGGTTTGGACAAAAATTTGGATTGAAGAGAGCTCAAAAGTGGCATTCAGAGAAGGGAAAAGAAGGGAAGAAATATTCACAAAATACTTTCTCCTACTCTTCTCTTTTTAGTCTTTGTATTGTGAGGCTAAAATTCGTAGAAATCATAGGTTAATAATCTATCACTCAAAGATAATAAATCCCAGAACTTGAACTTGGTTAAATCCTTGGCTTGTGGAGAATCTTGGACTTTATTTTTGAACCTTAGCATTCAAAGGAAAAGAAGCGATCCAAAGCTAATCTAAGGTGTTTTTCCAGCCAAATCGACGGTGGAACTGCACTACAAGCGTAACTACACCTAAAACTAGTGTTTTGCTTCATTTTCTGGGTGTTTTGGTTCATTTTCATGCATAAAACCAAATGTTTAAGTCTGCTGTCTTTGGGTAAGATTAACAACCGTACGGCTGTAATTATAGTCGTACAGCTGTAATTATAGTCGTACGACTATAATTACAGTCGTACGCCCGTAGTTGGCCTTCCACGGCTGTAAATCCTCCCGCAACTCAGCATAAAATCCAAAAATAAGTTTTCTAGTTCTGGGCGGGATGAACAGTCGTATGACTATAATTACAATCGCACGACTGTAACTACAGTAGTACCACTATTCTTACTATTTCGGCTCTAAATCCTGCCCGCTGAAATCATTTCACCTTTTTTATCAGAAATGCATTACAGTGGCACGACTGTAATTATAGTCGCACGACTATAATTACAGCCGCATGGCTGTAGTTTCTAGTCAGCAACAAAAAATTCGAAAAAATTCAGAAAAATCCCAAAAAAATCAGAAAAATGATAAAAATCATAAAAATCATAAAATCATCAAAAATGAATTTATCTCATGCATCCATGACCTTAGATTTAATTTTTTAAGTTATCGCATTTAGAACAGAACAACGACGGAGATCCAAGTGTCTCGAAAACCGACCCACATTTGCATGCTATATGGAAGTAAACCGGAAAAAGAAAATATTTTCAAAAATGTATTTTCTCATGAAACAAAAACACAGGAATGTTTCAAAACCGTTTTCCAGATCTGGTCAGCTGAACTAGCCGAGTCTTCCCGACCATCCCCTAAATGCATGTCCCCAAATCTCTCATTTGCCTGTTCTGTCTATTTGAGTCCAACTTGTTACATATATTTGTGCTAACCTTTTTTTTGCAGGGTTTGGTTTATTTATTTTTATTTGTTTATTTTAATTTCAATTCATTAGATAATCATGTAAAATAGGCGATTGTACCCTGATCCCCAAATTATACAAATGTATCCCCTAAGATAGTTTATTTGTGATTCGATTGGGTTGTAATAATTTATTTATTAACTGCTTTTTATTTACGTGTACACTGCATGATTAAATCAATAAAAATCCACTTTAGAAAGATAAAATGCTATCAATGAATATTGGCCAAATTTATTTTGATTAGACATGAAATAAGGGACTTGTCCTGACCTAGATCTCTGGAAAGTGTAGCGGCCCTTGTCCGGTTTAGCTACACTATAATTTCTCGGTTGAGCTAAGCCTAATGGCGACTTTTACACTTTTTATCGAGACTCAGGTCTCGATTCTTTTACGAAATAATGAATTTTCCAAAACAAAATTTTCAACCATAAAAACCAGTGCGAGGGAGGGTTGCCCGACATCGAGGCTCCCTTCCGAGAGAGGAAAATGTCTTCCACTCACAGCAGGATATTTGATAAATGCATAAAGTTGTAGCTCTTGCAGAGCTTGAAGCCTTACACCCCTCCTACCGAAGCAAATGAAGATAATTTTTTCACTTATCATGTGGCAAGAGGCCACCGAACAAATAATTGCCTTCGCTTGCAAGATGCCATTAAGTATTTGGTGACTGAAAATAAGATCCAAAAGCTGGATGCTAAACCAAGTGTGCAAAGGAATCCATTGCCCAGCTTTTGAAGCCAGGTCAACATGGTGCAAATCGGGCTACCATCTAATTTTGGGTTTATACAGATCACCCAAGCCAATCCTATGGTACAGGCAATTTCTTTCGGTGAGGAGGCAGAAAAAGGAGTTGAGCCGGTGATAGTTGTAGAGAAGAAACCAGGGCCAATCAATTTGAATGATATGGAGTTAGATGATGATTATGACCAGTATGAGATTCTAGAGTCCAAAGTAGTTTACCCAGTCTGTACCAAGGCCGAGATGTACATGAGAAAGAAAGATGAGCCAGCTAACAACATCACTAAAAGTGGGAGAGTCTATTAACCCACTAGTCAATCACGACATAATGAGTCAGAATCTAAGACGGAAGCATAGATCTATATTGACTCTTCTGTCACTCCTATGAAGAGAATGATCTGGTAGTGGAACAATTGAAAAGAATGCCTATGAAAGCTAGTGTTTGGCATCTTCTAATGGGGTCCCAGAAACTATATGGAATGCCCTAGTCCTAAGGCATTAGTCCTTGTATTGTATTGTACATTTTGTATCTTTTAACAAATTATTGTATTATACATTTGCGTTATTAAATAAAGGCATTAATCTATTTATTATATATATCTTGTGTAATATTATAAATACGGTATCCGATGGTAATATCCATATCCATGTTGACAAGTGTCATGCACTTGGCAGTGAGACTATGGATAGGGAAACAATACTACCATAAAGCCATCCATAGTCTGTTCTAGTGATGGTAATGAATGGAACCAAAGACTATCATGACCTTAATTGTATAGCAGTGTCTTACCGACTATAAAACATGGACTGTCAATCAAGTTTATGGGTACATGTAATGGAGCATGGTACTGGATAGATACGCTAAATTAGAAATCCACATGGTATAATATCACAAGTGATTCTCGTTTAGTACTTATATTGGATCCTTAGACCCGACCATATTATGGTCTTGCATGTGAATGCACACACTTTGGTGTATGCCTAAAGGGCCTGTAATAGGGTGCCAAGTATGGGTACATTTGGGTATGCCAATGAACATGGCAAGGTCATGTGTATGCAGAAGGGAATGTCACTCAGTGATTCACTGAGAAGATATCACCGGCCACTTGATGAGTGCAACTAATAAGAGTATGGCCACAACTAAACAAGTTAGAACTTGTTTGTGAGAATCAGCTCATTCGGCATCAAGTTAATGTCCGAACACAAAAGAGGGTGATGACACCATGCTTCCGTGTTGGACACCGATATCAATGACATAGGATATATAAGTTTAACTACAGAGTTAAGACTTCCGTTAGACTGCTATAACCGTCTTAATTAGGGGCTGTAATGGCTTGCTATAGCCCGCCTACAGATTGTGGGCCTTAGGCCCACTGCCAACATAAAGACGGGCCCACAGGATCGTACACATAGAATATTTGAGTTTGAACTAGTCAGATCGCCTGTATACTTGGAGTATACCAATTAGAGAGATAAATATTAATCAATTAAATTAAAGATCAATTGGATTGATCAATATAATTTAATTGATATATATATATATATATATATATTATTGTGTTGTACAAAGTTGATTTAAATAAATTAAATTGTGAATAAATTTCCTGGTGGAAATTAAATACATATACAGGTTTATATGTATTTGTTTCTAGTCAAATCTTAAATAATTTGTTGGGTTAATTCTAATTAACAAATCAATTTAGTTTAAATGACATGTATCTTATACAGTATGATATTATAAATATATATGCATAAAAATTAAATTAGAATCGATTATAATTTTTATAATTGATTATAATTTAATCCATACTCATTAATTAGGATTTAAGGAATTATGAGTATGAATTCCATTTATAGAAACAAATTAATTCACCCCAAAATTATGGCTATAATTTTAGCCAAGGGAGCTAATTTCTCATTAGAGAATTTTGGCCATTAGTGGTTGGTAGAGGCTGAAATTTTTTGGCCAACACTTGCTCTCCTCCTTTGATCCGCTGCTAACACGGGTTCCACTCTGTAGACATTCATGTACGTGAGAGTGAAATCGACTTCGGTTTCTACAGCCATCTCTAGAAGAGACATACAAAGGTGAGAATCCATTTCTAAATCTTTAAATTTCATGTTTTTTTTTTTTATTTCTATTACATAAGCTCTTAGGACTGGGTTTGATAAAATCTCAATCGCTTTCCGCTACCAACGGTTGATTTTCGATGAAAAACCCCAACAGTGGTATTAGAGCGAGGTTATGATCCATAGAAATCCTTAACAGGATTGAATCCCTAGTTTTAAAATTGGGTATTTTGTTTTAGGATACTTGGTTTTGGGGTTTATAATTTTCCTCGATTTGTTTTTCTTCAAATGGAAATTTGTTATTTTCATATTGGTTATATGATTTTATTATTATTTTTTTGTTTGATGATTCTTGATGGATTATTGATTTTATTTTCTTTTTTTTTTTAATCATCATGGGCTGTTTCCAAGCCAAAGAGCAGGTGTAAAATGCTATAATTTGATTGTTGAAGCATGCATTTTAATTAGATAACAAGTAACTGACTCGTCCGGACCTAGATCTCTAGAAATTATAGTGGCCCTCACTTGGTTTTGGCTATATCTAAATTGCCTGGTTTAGTTGAGTCGGGTGGCGACTCCTATATTTTCTTTGAGATTTTGGTCTTGAATCTTTTATGAAAATATGATTTTTCCAGAAATGAATTTTTTGTGATAATAAAACTACAAGTACCAAAAATTCCTTAGTTCGCTTCGCAGTGTTTCATGTGAAAAAATGTCTTCTGCTCACACTGTGTTAAGGGTTTTTTTTATCTAAAATGGTAAAATGCTTCTTATAACCTAATGCTTAAGATCTAATTTATGAGGACTAGAGTTAAGTAAGTGAAATCTCATAGAATCCAAGTGGGGACTAGAGTTAAGCATGGTGAAGTAAGAAGAAGATATCTTAAACCTTTGATCTTTACATAACCTACACTAAACAAGGAAGGAAGACTAAAACTGCTGGAAAAATGCTTGACTTGGGTCTGTGACCTTCCTTATATACCATTTTCATTAATGTTATATACTCATTCTTTCAATTCCATTATTTATGTTATTTAAGATTGCTTATTATAATTATTTTCCCCTCGATTTATCATAAAGAGAAAGATTACATTTATTTGATTTTTTTTTTAGTTTTTGTATTGCCCATCCCAATGGAAATGACAGTTCTTCTTACCATTATATTGCTAAAATGATCTAGTACACTTACTAGAGTCATATTTAACAATATGTGTTATATGCATTAAGGAAGTAGCTAATCCTTATAAATGAATGGAAAGAATATCTTGAACTTTTTTGTGATTTCAGGAAGCCGAAAGGTCTGTATTGATAGTATGTAGTAGAGCTTTTTAATGTTCATAATATTTCATTAAAATGCTTTATTTTTCTTAATGCTTTAAGTTGTTCACTATATTTAATATAGAAGTATGGTCTACCTTTAATACTTACTAGGTACTTTTCATGATGAAAGTCAGTTATAGTGATATTTGTAAGAGTTACTCCAGGTTGGAGGAATCAACCTAACTTTTCTTGTTCCGAAAACCAGCAAAGAATGATTCAACCACCTTTTCAGAGTCAACAACCATTTTCATAGCCAATGCAAAGTTTCCATCAAATTTAACGAGGAGAAGAAGTTGTCCATGGAACAATTAATGATCTAGTTCGCAAAAGAAATAAAGCAAACCCAAATTTCAGTTAAGGGTCTAAAATCTCCAAAGATCCAATTAGCCTCTACGTTGAATCCAAAGAACAAAGGTGTTTTACTAAGTCAAACTCAGCCTAATCCTAAAGAACAAGTATAGGCTATCACTTTGCAAAGTGGAACATCTCTACCTGAAGTTCCAATGCCTATGGTGATTGATGAGGCACAAGTATAAGAAGTTATGGAGAAATAGACGAAAGTTGTGCTTGATCCTGTAACTGAACCAGTGAAGAAATCCAAGGAAATTGTTTCTAATCACAGACTAGCACAATCTATTCATGACGTTATTCAACCATACCAACTAAAATTTCTTTATCCATGATGGTTGAAGAATCAACAACATGACCAACAACTTGGGAAATCTCTAGAAGTATTCAAGAAGTTACATATCAACATTCCATTTGTTAAAGGTCTTTCTCAAATGGCTTTACATGTCAAATTCTTAAAGGAGTTGGTGTCTAAGAAAAAAAATAAGAGTGTAGATACTATCTGCTTGAACAGTGATTGCTGTTCAATTCTTCAAAGTAATACGCAAGTGCCTCAAAAATTGCAAGACCCAGGGAGTTTCATTACACCTTGTTTTCTTGGAAATCTGAATATTGATAATGCGCTATGTGAATTAGGGGCCAGTATTAATGTCATGCCTTATTCCATTTTGCAAGAAGCTTAGTTTAGGTGAACCACAACCCATAAAAGTATCTATACAATTAGCTGATAGGTCCACTAGATACGTAAAGGACTTATAGAAGTTGATAAGTTTACCTTACCATTTGACTTTATTATCATGGATATGAATGAGGATATACATATTACTATCATATTAGGTATACATTTTCTAACCACTGGTAGATCATTAATAGATGTGCGTAATGGTCAATTATTCTAAAAATTCATGATGAAAAAGTTACATGAATGAATCTATGAAGCATGTTTCCTCTAGTGATAACAATTGCTATTTCCTTGATATTGAGGTTCCTTTGTATTCTTTCTAGGAATTTAATGGTCCATCTTCACGAGACAGTGTTACAACTATTGATGTTGTCACTGGTGAAATTTTTCCCAAAGCTGTGTTAGATGATACAAGTTGTTCTGATGAAACCTTAAAAGAACATCTTGAACCTGAACCTATAGATATCCAACATGATCAAAATGATAAACCATCCATTGAAGATCCTCTTGACCATGAACTTAAAGAGTTACCTGCTCATCTTGAGTATGCTTTTTCGACAACCACCAAATAAGTTGCCTGTCATTATTTCCTCGAAGCTTACACTAGACCAAAAAGCCCAACTTCTAGCCATTTTATAGCAAAACAAAGAAGCTTTTTCATGGAAGATTGTTGATATTAAGGGTATTCAACAAGGAATTTGAGTGCATACCATTAATATGGAAAATAATCACAAGAAGTTTTCAAGGAGGTAATCAAATTGCTACAAGCAGGGATAATTTCTCCTATTTCAGACAGTTTATGGACAACCACTTCAAGTAGTGCCAAAAGGCAGCACTACTGTTGTTCAAAATGAAAATAATGAATTATGCTATAGAAAGCTTAATGATGCTACAAGGAAGGATCACTTTCCTCTACCTTCCATTAACTAAATGTTAGAGAGATTGTCAGGTTATGCTTTCTTTTGTTTCTTATACAGATATTTAGGCTGCAATAAGATCCCTATCTATCCCAATGATCAAGAGAATACTATGTTTGCAGTCCCCTGTGGAACTTATGCTTATAAAAGAATGTCTTATGGGTTATGTAATGTGCTTGCGACATTTCAAAGATGCTGATGTCTAGCATTAATGACATGATCGAAAAGACAATTGAAAATCTTCATGGACAAATTTTCTATTTATGGGAATGTTAGTATATGCCCTAGTCCCAAGATGTTGTAATCAAATTTTTCATTAATAAAAGGCATAATCTATTTTTCTGTTTTCTTGGGCAAATAATAGTTATAAAGAATCCATAAACCGTAGTTTACCAATGTATGTAAGAAGTGTGTTCTAAGCAGTAAGACCTTAAGCATTAAGAAACACAGTTTTAAATTTGTTCCTGATCTGTTAAAATCATGGGAATGATAACAGCTTAAGACCAGCATGTTGTTGGGATTTTTCATCAGAAATCACCCGATAAAAGCGGAAGAACGTAGTGATTTCCTCAAATCCGTGGCCAGGAACAATTGAAATGGAAATTGTAAAACTTAAAATTAAACAAGAAGAGAATCAATTCTCACCAGGACTATCTCTTCTAAAAATGGCTGCAGAAATCAACTTTGATTCCCTCTGCGTTCACGTACACGAACGGCTATCGAACACGACCCGTGCTAGAGATGGAATCGAATGAGAGTGTGAGAGGAGGGCCTGAGATTTTTGGCTGGAATTTTATCCCATTGGTCAAATTCTCTAGGTTAAACCATGACCTAGATGGCAGAAATTTTTGACAAAACATTTCAGCCCAATCCTTCTTAATTCTACATGGGCTTCTCTCCCTTTTAAGCCCAGTTCAATATTAATTCTTTTGGTCCAATTAATTATCAAACTTAATTTTATTTAACATGTATTCTAACATATTATACCATATAATGTGTTCCATACATTTAAATTAAAATTAATTTGATCAATTAATTTCACCATGGAATTAATTTTGACATTCGTAAAGTTAAGATACATGTAAACCTATACATGTGACATATTTCCACCTAGGAAATAATCTCATAGATTAATTCATTCAATTAATTATGAGAAGGCCAATGCAAATATTATTTTTATTATTTCGATCAATCCTATTGATCCTTATGATATAATTAATATAATCCTCTCTCTCTAGTGCGTATACTCCAAGTATACAAGTGAACCCTTAAGTCTGTGTTTAGACATTCAATGTGTACAATCCTGTGGGCCCATCTTTATGTTGGCAGTGGGACTATGGCCCACAGACTATAGACAAGCTCTGGCAAGCCACTGCAGCCCCCAATTAAAATGGAGAATGCAGTCCAACTCAAAGCATAACCTTGTAGTTTAAACTTGTATATACCATGTCATTGATATCGGTGTCCAACACAGAGGCATGGATTAATCACCCTCTTCTGTGTCTGGACATTTACTTGATCCCGAATGTACTAAAGCTCACAAACAAGTTCTAACTTGTTTAGGTGTGGCCACACTCTTATCAGTCACATTCATCAAGAGGCTGGTGATATCTTCTCAGTGGACTACTGAGTGACATATCCCTTCTGCATATCCATAGCACTACCATGCTTAGTGACATACCCCAAAGTACCCATACTTGGCACCCTTTTGCGGGCCCTTTAGGCGTACCCCAAAGTATGCGACTTTGCATGCAGCACCATTATATGGTCACGTCAAAGGATCCATACAAGTACTATACGAGAATCACTAATGATGCTTTACTATGTTGATTTCTTATTTAGTGGATCTATCCAGTACCTTGCCCCTTTTGCATGTACCTATTAACTTGGTTGACATCCCATGTCCAATGGCCGGTAAGACACCACCATACAACCGGACTAATGATAGTCTCCAGTTCCATTTATTCCCATGACTAGAACAGACTACGGATCTCTTTATGGTCATATCGTTTTCCCTATCCGTGGCCTTACTGCCAAGTGCATGACACTTGTCAACATGGATATGGATATGTCCATAGGATATACTCCATTTAAGATATAGCACAAGATATATAATAAATAGATTAATGTCTTTATTTAATGACACAAAATATGTATAATACATGAATCTAATAAATGTACAATACAAATACAAGGTACAATGCCTCGGGACTAGGGCATATCCAACAATCTCCCACTTGCACTAGTACCAACTAGGCATGGGCTTAATCCCTACAGATCTAGTATAACCCTCGTGCTTGGGTTGAGCCAGCACTATGGTCAAAGGATTTGCAACATTATCCTCGGTATCCACTCTATGCAATGAAATGTCACCCCTCTCGGTGATTTCTCTTATGAGGTGAAACTTCCTGAGCACGTGCTTTGTGTTCTTGTGTGACTGGGGCTCCTTAGCTTGTGCAACAGCCCCATTGTTGTCACAGAAGATATCAACTGGGTCATGGATAGTAGGTACTACTCCCAATTCAGTGATAAACTTCCTTATCCATACAGCTTCCGTAGATGCATCACACGTTGTAATGTACTCGACTTCTATTGTAGAGTCTGTGATGGTTAGTTACTTTGAGCTCCTCCAGCTTACAGCACCAGCATTCAGCAAAAACACGTACCCAGACTGTGACTGGTACTCATCCTGGTTAGTCTGGAAGCTTGCATCAGTATACCCAGTAGCTGATTGCTCTTCCTGACCTCCATACAACAAGAAGCTATCCTTAGTCAGGTTAAGGTACTTGAGGATTGCTTTGACAACCTTCTAGTGATCCTCCCCGGGATCCTGCAAGTATCGGCTTGTCATACTTAGTGCAAAGGTGACATCAGGTCTCATACATAGCATGGAGTACATGATTGATCCTATATGGGACCAACTTCGTGTTCTCATTGTCCTCCCTTGTCTTAGGACAGTTCTTCTTACTAAGTTTTAGCCCATGGCTCATCGGTAAGAAACCTTTCTTGGCCCGATCCATGCTAAATCTTTTCAGAACCTTGTCTATGTACGTGGCCTGACTTAGGCCCAGAAGCCGATTGGATCTATCCTTGTAGATCCTAATCCCTAGGATCATCTCAGCTTCGCCTAAGTCCTTCATTGTGAAGCACTTACACAACCACTGCTTTACCCCTTACAGTGTTGGTTCGGTGCTCCTAATAAGAAGGATATCATCCATATATAATACTAGGAATTTGACAATGCTCCACTAATCCTCTTATACACACAAGGCTCATCCTGATTCTATATGAAAACATATTCCTTTATAGCTTCATTGAATCTAAGATTCCAACTTTGGGATGCTTGCTTCAGTCC
The DNA here is from genome assembly GCA_039660915.1 of Euphorbia tirucalli. NCBI lineage: Eukaryota > Viridiplantae > Streptophyta > Magnoliopsida > Malpighiales > Euphorbiaceae > Euphorbia > Euphorbia tirucalli. The sequence continues at coordinate 46,729,158 of CM077633.1, forward strand.
ATAGATGGACCTTTGAAGTTTGCATACCCTCCCAGGATACTCTGGACTGACAAAACCCTCAGGTTGTGCCATGTACAAATCCTCAAGTAGCTTTCCATTAAGGAAAGTGGTTTTGACATCCATCTACCAGACCTCATAGTCATACCATGCGGCTATGGCTAGCAAGATCCTAATGGATTTGAGCATAGTGACTAGTGAGAAAGTTTCATCATAGTTTATTCCATGGACTTGCCTGAAACCTTTTGCAACTAGACGCCCCTAGAAGGTGTTGTCCGCTTTTATCTTATAGCACCACTTGCAACCTATTACCTTAGCACCCAGAGGTGGATCAACCAAGTTCCAAACCTAGTTATTGAACATAGATTGCATCTCTGCCTCCATGGCTTTATGCCAATTTGTAGACTGTGGGCTTGCCATTGGCTCCTGGTAGGTTTTGGGTTCTTCCTCATCAAAGATGAGAAGAGTATGATCATTGGTGATGAGGAAACCATACCTCTTCGGTTCCCGACAATCCTTACTAGACCTTTTAGCTCCTTTTGTGCCCTAGGTCAGTGCTTCCTCCTATGGAAGCTCCACCCTGGTCTCTGAGTTATCCTCTTTAGGAGCTTGTGAGCTTTGAACATCCTTGAGTTCAATATTGCTCCCACTCTCTTTCTTGGAAATGAAATCCTTTTCTAGAAAGACCCCCTTACTTGCCACGAACACCTTGTTCTTGGTGGGGTTGTAGAAGTAATACTCTTTGGTTTCCTTAGGGTAGCCCACAAACAGGCACTTGTCGGTTTTGGGTTCTAGCTTGCCCCCAGTTAATCTCTTGACGTGTACATCGCATCCCCAAATCTGCAGAAAAGAAACATTGGGCTCCCTGCCCGTTCATATCTCATATGGGATCGTTTTCCACTGCCTTTGTAGGAGTATTAATGAGAGCGGCTGTCTCGAGGGCGTATCCCCAGAAGCTTATTGGGAGAGAGGCATGACTCATCATTGAGCGGACCATGTCCAACAAGGTCCTATTTCTCCATTTGGACACCCGATTCCATTGTGGTGTTCATGGAGGAGTGAGTTGTGGAACTATTCCATGCTCTCTCAAATATGAGTCAAACTCTAGGCTCATATGCTCGCCTCCTCGGTCTAACCGAAGGGCTTAGATATTTCTACCTAGCTGGTACTGTACTTCATTCCTAAATTGCTTGAACCTATCAAGGGTTTAAGACTTATGTTTCATTAGATAGACATAGCCATATCTGCTGAAATCGTCCATGAATGTGATGAAGCACAGATGTCCACCTCTGGTAGCTGCGCTCCTGGGCCCACATACGTCTGAATGTATTAGGTCCAATAAGCAGTAGCCTTTTCAGCTTTCTTGCTAAAAGGCGTTTTAGTCATTTTGCCTCGTAAACATGATTCGCATATATCAAGTGACTCGAAGTCAAATGACCCTAGGATTCTAGCCTTGTGGAGCCTAGCTATGCATTTCTCGTTTATGTGGCCTAAACAACAGTGCCAAAGGTAGACAGGATTAAGTTCGTTAGGCTTAACCCTTTTAGTATTTATGCTATAGACATATTGGTTTCATTTAAATCCAGGATATATAGGCCATTATTTAATAGAGCTTCTCCATAAAATAATCCCTCTCTAGATAAAATAATTCTTCCATTAGAAATGGAAAAATTAAGTCCAGAAATATCCAATACTGAAACAAAAAAAATATTCCTGCACGTTGTAGGTACAAAATAACAATGCTCCAATATTAAAACCAATCTAGTAGGCATCATGAGGTGATATTCGCCGATCTCTATGGCAGCAACCCTTGCTCCATTTCCAACCCGCAAGTCCACCTGCCCCATTCCCAGTGACCTCCTGTTCTTAAGTCCCTGCACATTGCGACAAATGTGAGAACCACATCCAGTATCCAATACCCAGGATGTTGAAAAAGTGAGGTTAATGTCTATGACATAAATACCTGATGAAGATGCACCTTGGGTCTTCCTCTGCTCTCCCAACAACTTGGGACATGATCTCTTCCAATGCCCCGCCTACTTGCACCCGAAACAGACGTCCTCAGGACTGGCCTTGGGCTGGGCCTTTGGCTTCTTGGCCTTGGCTTTCTTTGCCTTGGCCTTAGCCTTTTCCTTGTCTTTGCCCTTCGCAAGAGGTGGGTTCCCCTTGTTTACCAGCAGTACCGGTGGAGTCTTCTTGATCGACTGTTCAGTAAGCTTGAGCATCCTGTGCAGCTCACTAACAGTGCGGTTCACCCCTTGCATATTATAGTTCAAGATGAACTATGTTGGAAATGCCCTAGTCCCGAGGCATTGGTCCTTGTATTTGTACAATACATTTATTGGATCTATGTGTTGTACTCATTTGTGTCATTAATAAAGGCATCAATTGGTTTATTATATTTATCTTGTGCAGTATAGTAAATGAAGTATCCAATGGACATATCTATATCCATGACGACTAGTGTCATGCACTTAGCAGTAAGACCATGGATAGGGTTAACGATATGACCATAAATAGATCCGTAGTCTGTTCCAGTCATGGGAATGAATGTAACAACAGACTATCATTAGCCTGGTTGTATGGCGGTGTCTTACCGGTCATTGGACATGGAATGTCAACCAAGTTAATGGGTACATGCCTGGGCGCATGGTACTGGATAGATCCACTAAACGAGTAATCCACATGGTATGGTATCACAATGGATTCTCGTGTAGCACTTGTATGGATCCTTTGACCTGACCATATGATGGTGTTACATGTGAAGTCGCATACTTAGGGGTACGCCTAAAGGGCCTGTAATAGGGTGCCAAGTATGGGTGCTTTCGGGTATGTCACTGAACATGGTAATACTATGGATATGCAGAAGGGATTTGTCACTCAATAATCAACTGAGAAGATATCACCGGCCACTTGATGAATGTGACTGATAAGAGTGTGGCCACACCCAAACAAGTTGGAACTTGTTTGTGAGAATCAGTACATTCGGGATCAAGTTAATGTCCGAACACAAAAGAGGGTGATCAATCCATGCCTCTGTGTTGGATACCGATATCAATGACAGGGGATGTACAAGTTTAAACTACAGGGTTATGATATCAGTTAGACTGCCATCTCCATCTTAATTGGGGGCTGCAGTGGCTTGCTAGAGCCCAACTGCAGTCTGTGGGCCAAAGGCCCGCTGCCAACATAAAGATGGGCCCACAGGATCGTACACATAGAACGATAGAATGCAGACTTAAGGAATCACATGTATACTTGGAGTATACACAATGGAGGGAGAAGTGTGTATATATTAATTATATTATAAGGATCAATTGGATTGTTCATAATAATAAAATTAATATATTCTATTGGCTCTTCATAATTAATTGGATTAATTATGAAATTATTTCCTAGGTGGAAGTATTCATATGTATGGGTTTACATATGATTTTATTTTGTGTAGAGTTAATTTTAATTTGATGGATTAAATTAAATGTCAAACTAATTTTAATTTAGATGTAAATAATATATTACTTGGAGTAATATATTAAATACATTGGTATATTAAAATTGGGCTTGAAATTAATTTAAACCAGAATAATTAAAATAAGACTGGGCCTAAATTAAAACATGGAAGCCCGCACAAAATAGAAAGGAGCCAAGATGGGCCTGAATCCACTTGAGGAATTCGGCCAACCCTAGGTATAAATACCTAGGGTTAGAAAAAATTTGGCCACCCCTTGGAAAAACACTCCTAGCCGAAATTTCCTGCTCCTCTCTCTCCATTGCTTTGTTTTTCCGACGCTAGCACGGGTTGCATTCGCCAAGCGTTCGTGTACGTGAGAGTGGAGGAATTCTCAATTGAATTCTGCAGTCATCATCCATCTCTAGAAAGAGATTTTTCTGGTAAGAAATTTAATCCCTTTCTATTTAATTTTAAGTTTTTCAATTTCCACTTCATTTGCTCCTGGGACTGGATTTGAGGAAATCACCGCGTTCTTCCGCTTTTATCGGGTGATTTCCGGTGACAAATCCCAACAGTGGTATGAGAGCGGGCTTTTGATCCATGGAAATTGATTAATTTGGTTGAATCCCTGTTTTGAAATTGGATGTTTTTTGATTGGGATTCTTGGTATGGGTTTTATGATTTTTCCCATATGTTTTGATGCAATGAAAATTAATATTGCATATTGGTTTATGTTGTTTTAATTTTATTGTATTATTGTAATTCTTGGTGAATTGCTATGGATGGTGATTGGTTGTTTTATTTTTTTTTTAATTCTGTTTTTTTAAAAAAAAAAAAAATCGGCCTCCCGGGGGCGGGGCTACCGGAGGCGGAATCGCCGCCGCCGGCCGCCGCACGCGGCGGGAAGAGCGGCAGCAGCGGGCTGCTGCTGCTAGGGAAACTCTGTTGCCCTAGCTGCAGCGGGCCGGGCCCAGTTTTTGGATTTTGTGGGTATTTTGGGTCCGGGGCCCAGTTTTGAAATTTTAATTGGTTTTAAAATTCGTGTGTTTAAATTTATGTAATTTAAATGCGCATGGTTTCTTGGATGAATTTTATTTCGTTCATGTGATATTAGTTTTGGAAATTAATATGGTTATGGAAATTGGTTCGGGTAATTTTGGCACAATTACTCGGATGGCTAAATTGGACCCATGGTTTCCCAATTCCAGTGGGAGCAGTTGGACTGCCTGGGCTGAAGGCCCAAAGCCCGTTAAGGGTTAGAACCATGGTGGGCCAAAATTGGCGATTTCCTAATAATGGCTTTGACATAATTTAAATGGGCTTAAATCATGCATTTTGACATGCTTTTGAATTGTATGTATTGGATGCATATGAATGGTTGAATGAATGTTTGATTGGATGCTATTGGGCCTTTTTACGAGTTGGGTTGTATTTTTTCTTTTGGGTAAATACGGCCTGCGTGTCGTTTTCTTTTAATGTAATTTTATTTTATTTAAATTAAATATTATAAAATTTGTAAAAGAAGAAGCCCATGGAATGGTGAGCCCAATTGGAGGTGCAAGCCCAAATTGGAGGGGCAAGCCCAAATTGGAGGTGCAAGCCCAGAAGGAGAAGATGGAAGCCCACCTAATATATGTTTCTAGTATAGGTTTACTAGAATGATATTAGGATGTAATATAGGCCCATAGCAGTCCATTTTAATTTTGTTTAATCATTTTATATTCAATTTGCATGTATGAATGTATGTTACAAATAGCTCATTCACCCGCCTTATGTATGTAAGCCGTTATAATTGAATCTAATAACCAAACGGGAATTACTAAGTCGCTTAAAAGTGCTTCCCTCATTCAAAACCGAATCGAGGTGGGAATAGGCCAGTTGTAGACCATGCCCTCGCAGGATGCACTGGAGTATTGTCACTTTGTACTGGGTTAGAGTATGGGATACTCTAACACTTGGATGGAGGTTTTGACTTAGCATAGGTAGTAGGATTCTCCTGGCCCTAAGCACAGATGGGTAAGTGCCAACAAGCCCATCAAACTGAGAGTCCCTAGGTTGGGATTGGAACGCGTTCCTACCTAAATAATTGAGGTATAGTTGTACCAAACCCTCGTTTGGCTATATCTTAATGAAATATGGATCTCGGCCCATGAGCCCAACAACTCGGTTAAATTAATAACTTGATTCATTATTAATTTTTTATGGGAACAACAAAGTAAAGCCCTTTATTAACACTCTAAATGTTTTTCTATGTAGAAACACCCAAATGGCAAACACTAATACCTTATCACTGCGATCGATTCTTGAGAAGGACAAGCTTTCCGGTCCTAACATTTTAGACTGGTCTAGGAACTTGAGGATAGTTCTAAGACAAGAGTCGAAAGAGTATGTACTGGAAAGGCCTGTGCCGGCTGCGCCTCAGGGACGTAATCCAACAGCTGCACAGCTGGCGGAATACGAGGCGCATGTCAAGGACAACCGGGATGTGACGTGCCTTATGTTGGCTTGCATGGTCCCCGAATTGCAAAAGCAGTTTATGGACCATCAAGCCTATGCTATGATAACAACTCTTAACGAGATGTTTCAAGAGCAAGCTCGTCAAGAAAGGTACCTGACCAATAAGGCATTCCACTCTTGTAAGATGGGGGCCGGGACATCTGTGAGTGCACACGTGCTCAAGATGAAGGGCTACTTGGATACTTTGGCCCGTCTCGGATCGCCTATCTCTCAAGAGTTGGCGGTGGACACAATCCTCGCGTCCTTGCCGGATTCTTATGATCAGTTCATCCTTAACTACAATATGCAAGGGATGAACCGCACTGTCAGTGAGCTGCATGGGATGCTGAAGCTTACTGAGCAGTCGATCAAGAAGACTCCGCCGGTGCTGCTGGTCAACAAGGGGAACGCTCCTCTTGCTAAGGGTAAGGCCAAGGAAAAGGCCAAGGCTAAGGCCAAGAAAGCCAAAGCCAAGAAGGCCAAGGCCCAACCCAAGGCCCAGCAGAAGGCAGGTCCTGAGGACGTCTGTTTCGGGTGCAGACAGGCGGGCCATTAGAAGAGATCGTGTCCCAAGCTGATGGGAGAGCAGAGAAGGGGCCAAGGTGCGTCCTCTTCAGGTATTTATGTTATAGATATTAACCTTACTGTTTCAACATCCTGGGTATTGGATACTGGATGTGGTTCTCACATTTGTAGCAATGTGTAGGGACTTAAGAACAGAAGGTTGCTGGGGTCGGGAGAGGTGGACTTGCGGGTCGGGAATGGAGCAAGGGTTGCTGCCATAGAGATCGGCGAATACCACCTAATAATGCCCAGTGGATTGGTTTTAATTTTGGAATATTGTTACTTTGTACCTGCTATGTGCAGGAATATTATCTCTGTATCAATGTTGGATATTTCTGGATTTGAATTTTCTATTATAAATGTCGAATTTCTATTATAAATGGTCGAATTTCTATATCCAGAGAGGGGTTATTTTATGGAGATGCTCTATTAAATAATGGCCTGTATGTCCTGGACTTAAATGAAACCAATCACATCTATAACATAAACACGAAAAGGGTTAAGCCTAACGAACTTAATCCAGTCTACCTATGGCATTGTCGTCTTGGCCATATAAACGAGAAGCGCATAGCTAGGCTTCACAAAGCTGGAGTCCTAGGGTCATTTGACTTGGAGTCAATTGATACATGCGAATCATGTTTAAGAGGCAAGATGACAAAGGCGCCCTTTAGCAAAAGGGCTGAAAGGGCCACTGGCTTGTTGGACCTAATACATTCAGATGTATGTGGACCTATGAGCGCAGCAACCAGAGGTGGGCATCTGTACTTCGTCACGTTCACGGATGATTTCAGCAGATATGGCTATGTCTATCTGATGAAACACAAGTCCGAGACCCTTGATAGGTTCAAGGAATTTAGGAACGAGGTACAGAACCAGCTAGGCAGGAATATCAAAGCCCTTCGGTCGGACCGAGGCGGTGAGTATATGAGCCTAGAGTTTGACTCATACCTGAGAGAGCATGGAATAGTTCCACAGCTCACTCCTCCTGGAACACCGCAATGGAATGGGGTGTCCGAACGGAGGAATAGGACCTTGTTGGACATGGTCCGCTCAATGATGAGTCAAGCATCTCTCCCAATTAGCTTCTGGGGACACGCCCTCGAGACAGCAGCTCTCATATTAAACAATACTCCGACTAAGGCAGTGGAAAAGACCCCATATCAGATATGGACGGGCAAGGAGCCCAATGTGTCTTTCCTAAGGATTTGGGGATGCGAAGCACATGTCAAGAAATTGACTAGTGGCAAGCTGGAGCCCAAAACCGATAAATGCCTGTTTGTGGGCTACCCTAGGGAAACCAAAGGGTATTACTTCTACAACCCCGCCGAGAACAAGGTGTTCGTGGCAAGGAAGGGGGTCTTTCTGGAAAAGGAGTTCCTTTCCAAGAAAGATAGTGGGAGCAATGTTGAACTCAGGGAAGTTCAAGGTCCACAAGCTCCTGAAGAGGATAGCTCGGAGGCCCAGGTGGAGCTTCCACAAGTGGAGGCACCGACCCAGGCCACACAAGAACCTAGAAGGTCTGGTAGGGATCGTCGGGAACCGGAGAGGATGGTTTCCTCGTCACCGATGATCAAACTCTTCTCATCTGGGATGAAGAAGAACCTAAAACCTACCAAGAGGCTATGGCTAGCCCACAGTCTGCAAACTGGCGTAAAGCCATGGAGGCAGAAATGCAATCTATGTATGATAACCAAGTTTGGAACTTGGTTGATCCACCTCCTGGTGCTAAGGTTATAGGTTGCAAGTGGTGCTATAAGCTAAAAGCTGATAATACCTTCAAGGGGCGTCTGGTTGCGAAAGGTTTCAGACAAGTCCATGGGATAGACTATGATGAAACTTTCTCACCAGTAGCCATGCTCAAATCCATTAGGATACTGCTGGCCATAGCCGCATGGTATGACTATGAGGTATGGCAGATGGATGTCAAAACCGCTTTCCTTAATGGAAAGCTACTCGAGGATCTGTACATGACACAACCTGAGGGTTTTGTCGATCCTAAGTATCCGGGAAGGGTATGCAAACTTCAAAGGTCCATTTATGGACTGAAGCAAGCATCCTGTAGTTGGAATCTAAGATTCAATGAGGCTATAAAGGAATATGGCTTCATACAAAATCTGGATGAGCCTTGTGTGTATAAGACGACTAGTGGGAGCATTGTCACATTTTTGGTACTTTATGTAGACGACATCCTACTCATTGGAAGCGACATACCTACACTGCAAGGGATAAAGCAGTGGCTGAGTAAGTGCTTCGCAATGAAGGACTTAGGCGAAGCTGAGATGATCCTAGGGATCAGGATCTATAGGGATAGATCAAATCGGCTTCTGGGCCTAAGTCAGGCTTCGTACATTGACAAAGTTCTGAAGAGATTCAGCATGGACCGGGCCAAGAAAGGTTTCTTGCCAATGGGCCATGGGCTGAAACTTAGTAAGAAGAACTGTCCTAAAACAAGGGAGGACAGGGAGAACATGAAATTGGTTCCATATGCCTCGGCCATTGGATCAATTATGTACTCTATGTTGTGTACGAGACCTGATGTCGCCTTTGCACAGAGTATGATGAGCCGATACCAGCAGGATCCCGGGGAGGATCACTGGAAAGCTGTCAAGGCAATCCTCAAGTACCTTAACCGGACTAAGGATAGCTTCTTGGTGTATGGTGGTCAGGAAGTGCTATCAGTTACTGGGTACACTGATGCAAGCTTCCAGACAGACCAAGATGAGTACCAATCGTAGTCAGGGTATGTATTCTTACTGAATGGTGGTGCTGTAAGCTGGAGGAGCTCAAAGCAACCAACCATAGCGGACTCTACAACAGAAGCTGAGTACATCGCTGCTTGTGATGCAGCTAAGGAAGTTGTGTGGATAAAGAAGTTTATCACTGAGTTGGGAGTAGTGCCAACTATCCAGGACCCAGTCGATATCTTCTGTGACAACAATGGGGCCGTCGCACAAGCTAAGGAGCCCCGGTCACACAAGAACACAAAGCATGTGCTCAGAAAATTTCACCTCATACGAGAAATCGCGGAGAGAGGTGACATTGCATTGCATAGAGTGGACACCGAGGATAATTTCACAGATCCATTGACCAAGGCGCTGGCCCAGCCCAAGCACGAGGGTCATACTAGATCTATAGGGATTAGGCCCATGCCTAGTTGGAACTAGTGCAAGTGGGAGATTGTCATTGGTCCTTGTATTTGTACTACACATTTATTGGATTTATGTGTTGTACTCATTTGTGTCATTAATAAAGGCATCAATTCGTTTATTATATTTATCTTGTGCAGTATAGTAAATGAAGTATCCAATGGACATATCTATATCCATGACGACTAGTGTCATGCACTTAGCAGTAAGACCATGGATAGGGTTAACGATATGACCATAAATAGATCCGTAGTCTGTTCCAGTCATGGGAATGAATGGAACAACAGACTATCATTAGCCTGGTTGTATGGCGGTGTCTTACCGGTCATTGGACATGGAATGTCAACCAAGTTAATGGGTACATGCCTGGGAGCATGGTACTGGATAGATACACTAAACGAGTAATCCACATGGTATGGTATCACAATGGATTCTCGTGTAGTACTTGTATGGATCCTTTGACCTAACCATATGATGGTGTTACATGTGAAGTCGCATACTTAGGGGTACGCCTAAAGGGCCTGTAATAGGGTGCCAAGTATGGGTGCTTTCGGGTATGTCACTGAACATGGTAATACTATAGATATGCAGAAGGGATTTGTCACTCAATAATCAACTGAGAAGATATCACCGGCCACTTGATGAATGTGACTGATAAGAGTGTGGCCACACCCAAACAAGTTGGAACTTGTTTGTGAGAATCAGTACATTCGGGATCAAGTTAATGTCCGAACACAAAAGAGGGTGATCAATCCATGCCTCTGTGTTGGATACCGATATCAATGACATGGGATGTACAAGTTTAAACTACAGGGTTATGATATCAGTTAGACTGCCATCTCCATCTTAATTAGGGGCTGCAGTGGCTTGTTAGAGCCCAACTGCAGTCTGCGGGCCAAAGGCCCGCTGCCAACATAAAGATGGGCCCACAAGATCATACACATAGAACGATAGAATGCAGACTTAAGGAATCACATGTATACTTGGAGTATACACAATGGAGGGAGAAGTGCGTATATATTAATTATATTATAAGGATCAATTGGATTGGTCATAATAATAAAATTAATATATTCTATTGGCTCTTCATAATTAATTGGATTAATTATAAAATTATTTCCTAGGTGGAAGTATTCATATGTATGGGTTTACATATGATTTTATTTTGTGTAGAGTTAATTTTAATTTGATGGATTAAATTAAATGTCAAACTAATTTTAATTTAGATGTAAATAATATATTACTTGGAGTAATATATTAAATACATTGGTATATTAAAATTAGGCTTGAAATTAATTTAAACCAGAATAATTAAAATAAGACTGGGCCTAAATTAAAACATGGAAGCCCGCACAAAATAGAAAGGAGCCAAGATGGGCCTGAATCCACTTGAGGAATTCGGCCAACCCTAGGTATAAATACCTAGGGTTAGAAAAAATTTGGCCACCCCTTGGAAAAACACTCCTAGCCGAAATTTCCTGCTCCTCTCTCTCCATTGCTTTGTTTTTCCGACGCTAGCACGGGTTGCATTCGCCAAGCGTTCATGTACGTGAGAGTGGAGGAATTCTCAATTGAATTCTGCAGTCATCATCCATCTCTGGAAAGAGATTTTTCTGGTAAGAAATTTAATCCCTTTCTATTTAATTTTAAGTTTTTCAATTTCCACTTCATTTGCTCCTGGGACTGGATTTGAGGAAATCATCGCGTTCTTCCGCTTTTATCGGGTGATTTCCGGTGACAAATCCCAACAAACTGATCATAAGAATCCGGTTAGGAGGCAAGGATTGTGTCCACAGCTAGCTCCTGTGAGATAGGCAATCCAAGATGGGCTAAAGTATCTAGATAGCCCTTCATCTTAAGCACATGTGCACTCAAAGATGTCCCAGCCCCCATCTTACAGGAGTGGAATGCCTTATTGGTCAGGTACCTTTCTTGACGAGCTTGCTCTTGAAACATCTCATTTAGAGTTGTTATCATAGCATAGGCCTGATGGTCCATGAACTGCTTTTGCAGTACAAGGACCATGCATGCCAACATAAGGCATGTCACATCCCTATTGTCCTTAACATGCACCTCGTATTCCTCCAATTGGGCAGTTGGTGGATTACGTCCCTGAGGCACAACCGACACAGGCCTTTCTAGTACATACTCTTTTGACTCTTGTCTTAGAACTATTCTTAAGTTCCTAGACCAGTCTAAGAAGTTAGGACCGGAAAGCTTGTCCCTTTCCAGGATAGATCACGGTGAAAGTGAATTGTTGTTTGCCATTTAAAATTCTACATAGAAAAATTTTAAGAGTGTTAATAAAGGACTTTATAATTGTTTTCCATTTATAATTAATAGTGAATCAAGTTATTAATTAATCCGAGTTGTTGGGTTCATGGGCCAAGATCAATATTTCATTAAGATATAGCCAGACGAGGGCCTGGAAAAACTATACCCTAATTATTTAGGTAGGAACGCCATCCCATCCCAACCTAGGGACTCCCGGTTTGATGGGCTTGTTGGCACTTACCCATCTGTGTTAGGGCGAGGAGAATCCTACTACCCACGCTAAGCAAAACCTCTGTTCAAGTGTTAGAGTAACGTATACTACAACCCAATACAAAATGACGATACTATAGTGCATCCAGCGAGGGCATGGACTGCAACTGGCCTATCCCCTCTTCGAGTCGGTTTTGAATGAGGGAAGCATTTTTAAACAACTTAGTAATTTCCATTAGGTAATTAGATTCACGGCTTACATGCATAGGCGGGTGAGAATGGGTTTGGATCATACATACATACATGCAAATAAATATAAAGCATAATTAAATAAGTAAAATGGACTGCTATGGGCCTATATTACAACCTAATATAATTCTAGTAAACCTATACTAGAAAATACACTAGGTGGGCCTCCTTTTCCTTCCTTCTGGGCTTGCCTCTCCATTGGGCTCACCTCTCCACTGGACTTCTTCTTTACAAATTTTATAATAAATAAATAAAATAAAATTACATTAAAAAAGAAAAACGGCACGCAAGCCGTATTTACCCAAAAAGAAAAATTACAACCCAACTTGAATAAGGCCCAATAGCATCCAACCATACATATATTTAATCACACAAAATGCATCCAATACATCAATTTATAAGCATGTTATAATGCATGAAATTAAGTCCATTTCAATTATGTCCAAAGTCATTATTTTGAGATCGCCAATTATGGCCCATCATGGTTCTAGTCTTTAACGGGCTTTGGGCCTCCAACATAGGTAGATAACTAATCCCACTAAAATTAGGAAACCATGAGTCCATATCAGCCGCCCGGGTAATTATGCCAAAATAACCCAAACCAATTTCAATTAACCATATTAATTTCCAAAATTAATATCCAATAAATAAAATTAAAATTTCATCCAAGAAACCATGCGCATTTAAATTACAAAAATTTAAACACATGAAATTTTAAAACCCATCAAAATTTCAATACTGGGCCCCGGGCACGAAACCCGCCAAATCCAAAATACTGGGCCTGGCCCGCTGCAGCTAGGGCAATCGCGTTGCCCTAGCAGCAGCTGCCGTTGCTAGAGGCAGCAGTGACACTGCAGCCGTACGGTAGCCGCCCAGTGGACACTGCCCAGCAGTAGCCCGCTGCTGGACCCAGCGGCAGCGGCTGCACAAGCAGCTACTATTTCCACTGCACGAGGCAGCTGCCGGCGGTGATTCCACCGCCGGTAGTCCCGTATGCATGGAAATAGCCCGTGATTTTAAGCCCAAAAAAAATTGCAGCCAAACAAAATATAATTCACCAAGAAATATAACCAATCAACAAAAATTAAATAAACATAAACCTAAATGCAAATTTAATTTTCAATTGAAAAATCCAAGGGGAAAATCACAAACCCTAATCCACGAATACCAAATTAAAATCTCCAATTTTAAAACCAAGGGATTCAATCCAATTTTAACAAGTCCCACGGATCAAAACCCTGATCTGATACCACTGTTGGGATTTTTCACCGGAAATCACTCGATAAAAACGGAAAAAGGTGGTGATTTCCTCAAATCTGTGCCCAGGAGCAATTGAAATGGAAATCATAAAACTTAAAATTAAACAAGAAGAGAATCAATTCTCACCAGGAATATCTCTTCTAGAGATGGCTACAGAAATCAAATTTGATTCCCTCCGTGTTCACGTACACGAACGGCTATCGAACATGACCCGAATGAGAGTGTGAGAGGAGAGGCTGAAATTTTCGGCTAGAATTTTATTCCCATTGGCCGAATTCTCTAGGTTAAAACATGACCCAGATGGATGAAATTTTTGACAAAAAATTTCAGCCCAATCCTTCTTAATTCTACGTGGGCTTCTCTCCCTTTTAAGCCTAGTTCAATATTAATTCTTTTGGTCCAATTAATTATCAAACTTAATTTTATTTAATATGTATTCTAACATATTATACCATATTATATGTTCCATACATTTAAATCAATTAATTTCACGATGGAATTAATTTTGACATTCTTAAAATTAAGATACATGTAAACCTATACATGTGACATATTTCCACCTATGAAATAATCTCATAGAATAATTCATTCAATTAATTATGAGAAGGCCAATCCAAATATTAGTTTTATTATTTCAATCAAGCCAATTAATCCTTATAATATAATTAATATAATCCTCTCTCTCCAGTGCATATACTCCAAGTATACAGGTGATCCTTTAAGTCCGTGTTTAGACATTCGATGTGTACAATCCTGTGGGTCTATCTTTATGTTGGCAGTGGGCCTATGGCCCATAGACTGCAGGCAGGCTCCAGCAAGCCACTGCATGCCCCAATTAAGATGGAGATGGTAGTCCAACTGAAATCATAACCCTATAGTTTAAACTTGTATATCCCATGCAATTAATATTGGTGTCCAACACAGAGTATGGATTAATCACCCTCTTTTGTGTCTGGACATTTACTTGATCCCGAATGTACTGAAGCTCACAAACAAGTTCCAACTTGTTTTGGTGTGGCCACACTCTTATCAGTCACATTCATCAAGAGGCCGGTGATATCTTCTCAGTGGACTACTGATGGACATATCCCTTCTGCATATCCATAGCACTGCCATGCTTAGTGACATACCCGAAAGTACCCATACTTGGCACCCTTTTACGGCTCCTTTAGGTGTACCCCAAAGTATGCGACTTCACATGCAGCACCATCATATGGTCAGGTCAAAGGATCCATACAAGTACTACACGAGAATCACTAATGATGCTTTACCATGTTGATTTCTCAGTTAGTGGATCTATCTAGTACCATGCCCCTTTTGCATATGCCTATTAACTTGGTTAACATCCCATGTCCAATGGCTGGTAAGACACCGCCATACAATCAGGCTAATGATAGTCTCTAGTTCCATTCATTCCCATGACTAGAATAGACTACGGATCTCTTTATGGTCATAACATTTTCCCTATCCATGGTCTTACTGCCAAGTGCATGACACTTGTCAACATGGATATGGATATGTCCATAGGATACTCCATTTAAGATATAGCACAAGATATATAATAAATAGATTAATGCCTTTATTTAATGACACAAAATATGTATAATACATGAATCCAATAAATGTACAATACAAATACAAGGTACAATACCTCGGGACTAGGGCATATCCAACACATGCACCTCGTTAGATGGGTGGTGCCTTAGTGACCATAAGACGTGTGACATCTATCAAGGATATGGGCACAACTTAAAGAACAATGTTTTGGATTGATCCGCTTGTGAGAACACTATATGGTTTGGTGTCATAAGTGTTTCTCACATAGTGCTTATATCATATCCTTAGACCTAATATTACTGTATACTTAGATAAAACCTCACATTGATGTGGACCTAACAGGCTTGTAATAGGGTACTGAGTATGAGTACGGTTGGGTATGCTAGGAATCATACTGGGACTATGAGTAATGTTAAGGGAGTGCAGCTCTCTTAGTCGAGAGCAGATATCATGGGGCACTTGGTGAGTGGGACTAAGAAGTGTATGGCCATACCCAAATGAAGTAATTAATAGTTAATTACTTATTTCTATTTTTCAGTCTACTTAGATATCGAGAAATATCCTAGCATTAGATGAGGGTGACAGTACCATGCCCTTTGTTGGACCCCGATATCGTAGGGCAAAGGATCATATAAGATTACTACATATACATGTCTACTTCATTTTGACATTTCGTTTTAGTTGGGTAATTGTTATGGCTTGTTAGAGCCCACTTTAGAGCTTGTGCAATGAAAGTAGTTTCAAGCCCACTGCTAATATAAAATGAACCTATAGGATGGCATACATAGATGGATTTGTCACGGAATATTTAGTATGGAATAGTTACATGTTAATTTTGGTGTTACATGTTGGAAATGCCCTAGTCCCGAGGCATTGGTCCTTGTGTTTGTATAATACATTTGTACATTTATGTAATCTTTATGTATTATACAATTTGTGTTAATTTCCGCTTTTATCAGTCGGTTTCCCGTGACGAATCCCAACATTACATGGGTTATTATAGCATGGGCTTAATAATTAAGGCCTAAAAAATAATAATCCCATTCAGAGAGGAGTAATCTTCTGTTGTTTATTATATTTCTTGATCTTTAGCTGATTGATTAATCAAATAAACAACCAACTTATTTGGGTATGGCCATACACTTATCAGTCCCATTCATTAAGTGGCCAGTGATATCATATCAGTGTTACCCCGAGTGGCAATTCCATCACTTCATTATTAGTATCAACATGTTCACTAGTCCACCCAATCATAACCATATTTAGCATCCTTTTATAGACCTGTTAGGCTTATGTCAAAGTGAACCAGATTCCATATTGATACTATAATGAAATCTAGTCTGAGGACAAAAGAGACCTACTCAAGAAAGACTTATGACATGACAACCATGTGGCTTTCTTATGTGGATCGATCCAGTCCCATGTCAACAACATGTACCTATATTCATGAAAGCCATGGGACTGGATCATATATTTGCCACCTCAGTCCAACCGAAGTGCTTTTATATTCCTGCCTAGTTGGTTCTGTACTTCGTTCCTAAATTCCTTGAACTGATCAAGTGTCTCAGACTTATGTTTCATCAGATAGACATAGCCATACCAACTGAAATCATCTGTGAAGGTGACAAAGTATAGGAACCCACCCCTGGTTGTAGTGCTTATAAGTCCATATACGTCCGAATGTATTAGGTCCAATAAGCCAGTAGCCCTTTCTGCTTTCTTGCTAAAAGGCGCTTTAGTCATTTTACCCCGTAAACAAGACTCGCATACATCTAGTGACTCCAAGTCAAAAGATCCTAGGATTCCCGCTTTGTGAAGCCTAGCTATGCGCTTCTCGTTTATGTGGCCTAAACGACAATGCCAACGGTAAACAGGATTAAGTTCGTTAGATTTAATCCGTTTAGTATTTATGTTATAGACATGATTAGTTTCATTTAAATCCAGGATATAAAGGCCATTATTTAATAGAGCATCTCCATAAAATACACCTTCTCTAGATATAACCATTTTACCATTACCAATAGAACTACATATCCAGAAGTATCCAAAACTGAAACAGAAATAGTATTCCTGCGCATAGCAAGTACAAAATAACATTGTTCCAGTAACAAAACTAATCCACTAGGCATACTAAGCTGGTACTCGCCGATCTCAATGGCTGCAACCCTTGCTCCATTTTCAACCCGCAAGTCCACTTCTCCTGATCCCAGTGATCTTCTGTTCCTAAGTCCTTGCACATTAAAACAAATGTGAGAACCACATCCAGTATCCAATACCCAAGATATTGAAACAGTAAGGTTAATGTCTATGACATATATACCTAACGAAGATGCATCCTGCACCTTCTTTTGCTCTCCCAGAAGCTTTGGACATGATCGTTTCCAATGTCCCCGTCTACTTGCACTCGAAATAGACATCCTCAGGACGGGCCTTAGGCTGGACCTTGGCCTTCTTAGCTTTGGCTTTCTTAGCCTTAGCTTTAGGCTTTGCCTTCGCCTTGGCCTTTGTAAGAGGAGCCTTCCCCTTGTTTACCATAAGTACCAGTGGAGTCTTTTTGATCGACTGTTTAGTAAGCTTTAGCATCCTATGCAGCTTACTAACAGCTTTGTTCATCCCTTGCATGTTGTAATTCAGGATGAACTGATCATAAGACTCTGGCAAGGAAGCCAGGATGGTATCAACTGCCAATTCCTGTGAAATAGGTGACCCAAGACGAGCTAAAGAATCCAAATAACCCTTCATCTTGAGCACGTGAGCGCTCACAGATGTCCCAGTCCCTATTTTGTAGGAATGGAATGCCTTATTCAATAGGTACCTTTCCTGACGCGCCTGCTCCTTTTCATTATATAGCAAAGGCCTCATGGTCCATAAACTGTTTTTGCAATTCGGGGACCATGCACGCTAACATAAGGCAAGTGACATCCTGGTTATCCTTCACATGCACCTCATATTCCTCTAGCTGAGCAGCTGGTGGATTATGCCTAGTAGGTGCGGCCGGTACAGGCCTTTCCAGTACATATTCCTTAGACTCATGTCTTAGAACTATCCATAAGTTCCTAGGCCAGTCCAGGAAATTAGGACCAGAAAACTTGTCCTTATGAAGGATAGTGCGTAGTGATAAAGTATTATTCGATGCCATTGATTACTACACAGAAAAATTAAAAGAGTGTTAATAAAGGACTTAACAAATTTTCCCATAAAATAATTAATAATGAATCATGTTATTAATTAATCTGAGTTGTTGGGCTCATGGGCTGAGATCCATATTATATCAAGATATAGCCAGACGAGGGCCTAGAACAACTATACCCCAATTTTTAGGTAGGAACGCCGTCCAATCCCATCCTAGGGACTCTCTGTTTGATGGGTCTATTGGCACTTAACCATCTGTGCTTAAGGCCAGGAACATCCCACGACCCACGCTAAGTCAAAACCTCCATTCAAGTGTTAAAGTAACCAATACTCCAACCCAATACAAAAAGACGATACTCTAGTGCATCCAATGAGGGTTGGTCTACAACTGGCCTATCCCCACTTCGAGTAGGTTATGAACGAGGGAAGCACTTTTAAGAGACTTAGTAATTACCACTTGGTTATTAGATTCAATTAATAACGGCTTAGATGCAAAGGCGGGTGAAATTGGGTTTGTACATACATTCTCACATGCAAATAAATAAACCAAGCATAATTAAATAAAAATGAAATGCTATAGGCCAAAATTTACAATCGACGTCCTCTTTACATAATTTTTACAATAAATTAATAAAAAAAAATTACATAAAAAAAACGGTGCACCCGAAAGAATATTACAACCCGATATAAATATGGCCCTATAACATCCATTCATGCATTTAATCATACACATATGTAAACCAATACATACAATTTATAAACATGTTAAATGCATGAATTAATCCCATTTCAATTATGTCCATAGCCATTATTTTAAATCGCCAAATTTTGGCCATTCATGGTTCTAAGCCCGTATGGGCATTGGGCCTCCAGCCCAGGCAGAAAACTGCTCCCAATCCAATTGGGATACCATGAATTCCAAATTAGTCGTCCGAGTAATCGTGCCAAGAACACCCGAACCAATTTCAATTAACCGTATTAATTTCCAAAATTAATATCACATGAACGAAAATTAAATTTCATTCATAAAACATGCGCATAAAAATTACCAAAATTTAAACACGCAAAATTTTAAAACCAATTAAAATTTTAAAATCCAGCCCGGCCCAAAAAGTACCGCCAAATCCAAAAATGGGCCCGGCCCGGCAGCAGCTGCTGCCCCCCACAATACAGCCCTATTTTTTTTTCATGCATGCATAAGAATACAAATACACCAAGAATGAAAGAACAAAATGCATAAAATTAAATTCAAGGTGCATAAAATTAAATTCAAAATGCATAACAAGATAAACAAATTGAAAACATACACATATAACCTAATATGCATAATTAATTTCAATTTGAAAAACTAATGGGGAAAAATATAAAACCCCAAAACCAAAAGAATCCCGATCCATAAAACACCAATTTTAAAGCACGGGATCTTCCAAGTTAAAGATTTCCACGAATCAAAAGCCCGCTCTGATACCACTGCTGGGATTCATCCCGGGAAACCGACCAATAAAAGCGCATAAATATGCGTCGATTTCCTTGAATCTGGGTCCCAGGAGCTTAAGTAGTGAAAATCAAAAACAAAACACAAAGGAGGAATATAAAAGTCTTACCAAGATATCTCTTAAGAGATAGAAGAAGACTGTAGAAATCAAGTGTAGATTTCCTCCACCGATGCGTACACGAATGGCTCTCGGACTGAAACCCGTGCTAGCTACTCAGAAATTTCAAGAAGAGAGGGAGAGAACTATATTGGGCAGCCAAGAGTTCTTGTAAGATTGAATGGGTTGTATAACATTTTCCCTTATATATCTTACAAAAGAAGAAGGAAAAATATCCAAGTTAGCAAAGTCACACTTTGCTTACCAAAAAGTCAACCATGACTCACCAATTCAGTCATCACATTTTGTCTCAAAAGTAAGTCATCTTCCTTGCCAAATCTCATGAAGATTTTGGCCAAGAGGTGATCAAATAGATGGGATATTTTTCTCATTTATCTTATAATCATAATGACCAAAAACATCCTAGTTAGTAAAGTCCAACTTTGCTTAGCCAAAAGTCCACCATGACTCACCCATTTGATCATTACCTTTTATCCAACAATGACTCACTCTTCTCATCTTAATGACTCATCATTCTTGCCCTAAAATCCACTAAGAATTTCGGCCAAGACATGATGAAAGAGTAGGCTTCCCATTACATACATTTAAATTTAATTTAATTTGACACATCAAATTAATCAAGGAATTAAATTAGACACATATAAGATGAGATACATGTAAACCTATACATGTATAAATATTTCCACCTAGGAAATAATCTCATAAATTAATTCATTGAATTAATTAAGAGAAGGCCAAAATAAATATTAATTATATTATTTTGATCAATCTAATTGATCTATAATATAATTAATAAATCTCTCTCTCTTCAAACGTGTATACTCCAAGTACACACTTAATCCGACTAGTTAAAGTCCAAATGTTCAATGTGTAGGATCCAATAGGCCAGTCTTTATGTTGGCAGTGGGCCAAGGCCCACAGACTATAGGCGGGCTCTAGCAAGCCACTGCAGCCCCTAATTAAGACGAAGATAGCAGTCAAACTGTCACTATAACCCAGTAGTTGAAATTGTATGTCCCATGTCACTGATATCGGTGTCCAACACAGAGGCATGGTTGATCACCCTCTATATGTGTCTGGACATTTACTTGATCCCAAATGAACTGATGCTCATAAACAAGATCTAATCTTGTTTGGGTGTGGCCACACTCTTATCAGCAACATTCATCAGGACGCCGGTGATATCGTCTCAGTAAATTACTGAGTGACATTCCCTTCTGCATATCCATAGTACTGCCATGCTCACTGACACACCCGAACGTACCCATACTTGGCACCCTTTTACAGGCCCGTTAGGCGTACAACAAAGTATGCCACTTCACATGCAGCACCATCATATGGTTCGGTCAATAGACTTATACAAGTACTACATGAGAATCATTTGTGATACTATACCATATAGATTCCCCGTTAAGTGGATCGATCCAGTATCATACCCTTTTTGCATGTACCCATTAACCTGGTTGACATTTCATGTTCTATAACCGGTAAGACACCACTATACAACCAAGCTAATGATAATCTTTAGTCCAATCATTCCCATGATTGGAACAGACTACAGATGACTTTATGGTCATATCATTTTCCCTATCCACAGTCTTACTGCCAAGTGCCTCACACTTGACAATATGGATCTAGATATGTCCATTGGATAGTCTATTTAAAATATAGCACAAGACATATAGTAAATAGATTAATGCCTTTATTTCCTAACACAAATTGTATAATACATATATTTTACATTAATGTACAAATGTATGATACAAAGACAAGGACTAATGCCTCGGCACTAGGGCATATCCAACAGTATAGTGGGTAGTACTCCTAACTCAGTTATGAACTTCTTGATCCAAACAGCTTCCTTTTCAGCATTACATGTAGCAATGTACTCAGCTTCCCTTATAGAGTCGGCAATTATGGCTTGCTTTGAGGACCTCCAACTAATGGCACCGCCATTCATGAGAAAAACATGACCAGACTATGACTGGTTTTCGTCCTCACCAGTCTTAATGCTTACATCAGTGTAACCTGACACTACCAGCTCATCTTGACCTCTATACACTAAGAAAGATACTTTAGGATTGCCTTGAAAGCCTTCTAGTGTTCCTCCAGGGTCTGACTGTTACCAACTAGTCATACTTAGTGCATACATGACATCAAGCCTCGTACATAACATGAAGTACATGATAGATCCTATAGCAGATGCATAAGGGATCTTTTCCAGATTCTCCCTGTCCTTCTTTGTTTCAAGACCATCTTTCTTACAAAGCTTCAATCCATGGCATATAGGCAAGAATCCTTTCATAGCCTTATCTATGCTGAATCTTTTCAGAACCTTGTCTATTTACGTGGCCTGACTTAGACCTAGAAGTGGTTTGGATCTATCTCTATAGATCCTGATCCCTAAGATCATCTTAGATTTGCCTAAGTCCTTCATTAAGAAGCACTTACTCAACCATTGCTTAACCCCTTGCAGTGTTGGCATGTCACCTCCAATGATAAGGATGTCGTCAACACACAACACTAGTAAGGTGGAAATGCTCCCACTAACCATCTTATACACAGAGGGCTCATCAAGATTTTATGTGAAACTATATTCTGTAATGGCCTCATTGAATCCTCTGATTACAAGACCTGGATGCCTGCTTCAATCCATAAATGGATCTTTGAAGCTTGCATACTTGGTTAGAGGATACTTCAGATCTATAAAACCCTTAGGTTGTGCCATGTACACATCCTCGAGTAGCTTTCCATTAAGGAAAGCGGTCTTAACGTCCATCTGCCATATCTCATAATCGTACCATACAGCTATGGCTAGTAGTATCCTAATGGATTTGAGCATGGCAACTAGTGAAAAGGTTTCATCATAGTTAATTCCTCGAACTTTCCTGCATCCTTTTGCCACCAATCGACCTATGAAGATGTTGTCGGCTTTTAACTTGAAACACCACTTGTAACCTATCACCTTAGCACCCAGAGATGGATCCACCAAGTTCCATACATGTGTTATCATGCATAGATTGCATCTTAGCCTCCATGGCTTTGCTCCATTGATCTGAATGTGGGCTTTCAATAGCCTCCTGATAGGTCTTGGGCTCCTCTTGGTCAATGAACATAAGGTCCCATCATCAGTCATGAGAAAGCCGTACCTCTTTGGCTGATGACATATCCTACCAGACCTTCTAATGTCTTGTGTAATCGGTTTTGCTTCCTCAATTTCTTGAGTAGCTAGATTAGTTCCCAAAGCATCCTCAGCAGTAGCTCTAGGAGTCTATGAAAACTTTGTTTTAAGCCAGTTTGTAGAAGTAATAACCCTTAGTTTCCTTAGGGTAACCCACAAACTGGCACTTGACAGATTTGGACTCGAGCTTGCCACTTTTCAATTTCTTGACATGTGCATCATAGCCCCAAATCTTCAAGAAGGAAACATTAAGCTTTCGGCCCTTCCATTGTTCATATGGTGTTCCTTCAACTGCATTACTTGGTGTATTATTAAGAATGTAAGTAGTTGTCTCCAAAGCATATCCCCAAAAGGAAACAGGGAGTGTAGCATGACTCATCATCGAGCGGAACATGTCTAGCAGGGTCTTGTTCCTCCTTTCTAACACTCCTTTCCACTGGGGTGTACCAGGAGGAGTGAGTTGGAATACAATCCCACACTCTCTCAAAAATGAGTCAAACTCTTGGCTCAAATATTCACCCCTTCAATCAAACCAAAGTGCTTTTATTTTCTTGCCAAGTTGATTTTCTACTTTGTTCTTAATGTCCTTAAACCTCTGAAGGGTCTCGGACTTATGCTTCATTAGATACATGTAATCGTATCTGCTGTACTCATCCGTGAAGGTGACGATGTATAGAAAACCTGATCTAGCATTAGTGCTCATTGGGCCGCACACATCAGAATGTATCAGCTCCAACAGCTATAAGGCCCTTTCAGCAGTCTTGCTAAAAGGGTCCTTTTTCAACTTGCCTCTTAAACAAGATTTGCATCTATCATAAGACTGAATGTCAAATGAACCTAGCACTCCACTAGAGTGAAGCCTAGCAATGGGCTTCTCATTTATATGCCCAAGACAACAGTGCCAGATGTATGTAGGATTAATTTCATTTTGTTTAATCCTTTTAGTATTTATGTTAGAGATTGAATTATCACATTTTAGATTAAGGATATTTCTTAGACATTGCACATTTGAACAACTGTGAGATCCACATCTAATGTCCAAGACCCAAGACGTAGAAATAGCTAGATTAATCTCAACAACATAAATACCTGAAGCATCAGCTTTGCCCTTCAGTTGCTCCCTTAGCTTTGGACTTGAGCTCTTCCAGTGCCCTTTTCTCATGACACTCGTGGCAGACATCATCAGGGGAAGCAAACTTTGCTTTAGGTTGGGCCACCACTTTTTGCCCTTAGCCTTGGCCTTTTGGGCCGTAGCCTTGACCTTAGATTTGGCCTTTCCTTTAGCAATGGGCATATTGCCCTTGTTCACCAGCAGTACTTTAGGAGTCTTCATAAGACACTACTCAGCAAGCTTGAGCATGCCATGCAGCCCAATAAGCGATTTATCAAGACTCTGCATGTTGTAGTTCATGATAAATTGGTTGTACGACTCAGGAAGTGACATAAGAATAATGTTTGCTTCCAAGTCTTGCAGAACTGGCGAGCCAAGGCGGGCAAGTGTATCAATATACCCCTTCAACTTTAGCACATGAGTGCTAACAAAAGTTCCAGTTGCCATTGCAGTCGTGCAAAGTGCCTTAGTTGTCCGGTAACATTCCTGACAAGCCTGATCTTGGAACATCTTTTTAAGTTGATCCATCATCTTATAAGCATGCTCGTCTATGAACTGCTTCTGAAGATCAGAAGCCATGGTACCCATCATGAGGCACGAGACATCTCGGTCATCCCTCACATGCAGGTCGTACTGCTCCATCATCATCGTGGTGATGCCTCGACCTACGGGAGGGCCAGTTGGTAAAGGAGCATTCAGTACATACTCCTTGGACTCTTGTCTAAGAACTATTTGCAAGTTCCTAGCCTAGTCTAGGAAGTTTGTCCCCGAAAGCTTCTCCTTCTCTAGGAGTGATCTGAGTGAGAGTGAATTGTTGTTTGTTGCAGCCATTTTATATTGCTATTTATGAAAATGGGATTATCTACATGGAAGAAATCATTTTTTATGAGTTAGAAATAAAGGACTTTTTCCATGTCAAATGAATAATCCAATTTTAATTTGTTTGTTGGTGATGTTAATTAGCTGACTTGACCAAGATCCATTACTAATCAATGACTAATTGAACTAGGGCTTGCTAACCATCTATTGATTCGTTTACTAGGATAACCTATCCAATCCTTCCATGAAGGACTCTTGGTTTGATGGGCTTATTGACACTTTACCCATCTATGCTTAGGGCCCGCTCTGAGCTAATGCTACCCATGTTGAGTCATACCACTATTCACATGTTAACCTTACCAAGTATCCTAACCCTCGACAGCCCACCGAATACTACAATGTACCCAGCTAGAGCATCGTGCACATTGCAGCATCAATGGGAGGAAGAGGTGTGAATGTGGGAAGCACTTTTAAATGACTCAATATTTTTAATTATCTGAATTAAAATTAAGTGATATGTCCTAGCATGCATATGCACGGGTTATAATTCAGTGATCCATACATCCACATCATATGTCAAATGCAATAGCATACTTAATTTAAAATAATGAAATCCTATGGGCCTTTAATTACAAGAAAATGAAAAACTAGACAACGTATCTAATTCTCTATCGGGCCGGACTACAATTCTCCTTTGGCTTACACCATGGCCTTGCTCCATCTAGGCCTTCCTCCATACTTGATGCAATTACAATAATTTTATTGAACAAAAGTCTATTCTAAAATTATATCAAAATAAAAGAAATGGCATGCATGCCATATTTCCAAAAATTAATTACAACCGATAATAATTTAAGGCCCATAGAACTCAACAACACATTTCGAACAAAGTACCTATCATGTATATACATACCAATATGATGCATGATCATGGCATTCCAAATTATAAATATAAATGTTAAGCCAAGTTACTTAGGGTGAAATTACCAATTTCAACAAATGTGACTAAGGCGCATAAAAGCTCAATGGATAACATGCATTAATGCAAAATTAACAATTTTTCTCCCACTTGGATTTGGGTTGTCAAAAATTTAAAACTTATCTCTCTTAAGTTTAACCAGTGCCACGATTTATTGGTCCAATTTCACAAAGTCCATACTCAATTTAATATGTAAACAATTAAATTAAATATGCATGTGAACATAATAAACAATTCAAATACAAATTATTCAAAATAAAACATTTTAATTTAATTAGTATTACGTGCCCGGGGATAAAAAAAATACCTATAAAATCCAAAACCGGACCCAAACCCCTTGCGCGAACAACAGCGCTACCACACGTAGCTTGCTGCCTTGCGGCAAGCAGCAGTGTTGGCCATAATTGGAATCGCAAACTTTGATTCCAATTTTGGCCAACAATTATTTTTTAAAAAAAAAAAACACAGCAACAAAACAAAATCATGCAAAAAAAATTTAGCAGTAGTAAAATTAATTCAGCAGCAAGAAATTGATAAAAGCAATCGGGAAAAATAATCCAAAACCCGAAACCGATTCTTGAAACCTATTCTTTATTCAAGAACACTTTCAGAAATCAAACTCCAATCAATTTAATGGACAAAGCCTAGGCTCTGATACCACTGTTGAGATTCATCACGGGAAAAATAATGTGGCACAGCGGAATAACACCGTTTAAAATTTTAATGAATCCACCTATCATGTCCAATTACTATTGATTAGAATCAAAACAAATTTGAATCAAGAGAGATTAAACTCACCGAATTTGTCTCTTGTAGAGACTGCTGTAGAATTGTTTCTTCAAACTGCAATCTCCAGAGTCTGGTCCATGACCAACTATCGAGTGGGAACCGATAGGGTGCACAAAAAAAAAACAAAAAATCAAAAAACCATGAAACTGAACCAAAATCGAGCTAAAAATATGGTTAACCGAAACCGATTGACTAGTGTACAGTTTTTATTTTTAGAAATTAATGGTTACGGTTTAGGTTTAGGTTTTTACACCGAAAGTCCATGTGGACTCGCGGTTATGTTATTTTACTTCCTTACTATACAATACCAAGTAATCTCGGTCATTCCCTTCCATTCTCATCTACTCTCAATTCTTAATTTCACATTCATTGAAAAACGAACAGCGAAGAACAATTTCATTAATTAATGTTTGATCTTGTACAACAATTTCTATGTTTGGAAACTTTTTTTGTTAATATTTTAATTATTGGAGTTTATAGTTAAAATGTTATTTTAATTAATAATTAAGACTATGGTTTATAATTTTATATTTTTATTTGACATTTGAGATTTATGGTCTTTTTATTTTAGGTTTCAAATATTATAAATTTAGCAAAATCATGATATCTATTTCGTAAATGGTTAACCGTAAAAAAATGGTTAGCCGACCAAAATTAATGGTTAACCAACTAATGGTTAACCAAATTTAATGGACAGTGTATGGTTAGTAAATTTAAAAAACCGTTCAAATGGTTAACCGTTTGTAAAAATCCACATGGATCGGTTAACTGACTGTGTGCACCCCTAGGAACTGGTGCTAGCCCAAGAGCGAAGGAATGGAGGAATTATTGCTGGAAATTTTGGCTAAGGGGCTGCTGTATTTGAGGCTGAAATTTATAGCTTATTCCTTAGGGTTAGGGCTGATTTTTCCACTTAAGTGTGCCTTATATAGTCCTTCCGTAATTAGGTTTCTATTTAGGTTAATTAAAACCCAAGCCAATTAGGATTTGGATTATATAAATAAACCTTATACCAAAAGGATTATACTATGTAATTTAATTCCATTTGGCTAATTTAATTACCCCTAAATAAAATTAAATCATACTTAAGAAATACAATTCATGTATTTAATTTTCCTACTTTAGGAAAATTGTTTAATTAATTGTTTACTTTATGTAATTCAATTAATTGATAAATTAATTAATTACATTATGTAAACATATTAATTAAATTAAATCAACCCAATGTTAATTAATTATCTTGACACCAAATGTCAACTAATTAACGCATTCCTTCCAATGCACATTACATGTACAATTTTTATAAGTTCCGGCTCAGTTGATCTATGTGCATGATCCTATGGGTCTGTCTTTCTGTTAGCAGTAGGCCCACGGCCCACAGATTGTAAGTGGGTTCTAGCAGACCATTGTAGCCCCAAATTAAGACAGAGATATAACAGTCTATTGAAGACACTAATCCAGTAGTAATCTTAGAGTCTCCTTTGCCAAACTATATCAATATGAATAAACAAGAGGCATGGTGTCCATCATCCTCTTCTACTGTTTATTATATTTCTTAATCTTGAGTTGACTGATTAATCAAATAAGCAACCAACTTATTTGGGTATGGCCATACACTTATTAGTCCCACTCATCAAGTGGCCAGTGATATCATCTCGGTGTTACCAGAGTGGCAATTCCATCACTTCATTATCAATGTCAACATGTTCACCTCTCCACCCAATCATACCCATATTTAACATCCTTTTACAGACCTGTTAGGAGCATGTCAATGTGAACTGGATTCCATATTGATACTATAATAAAATCTAGTCTAAGGACAAAAGAGACCTACTCAAGAAAGACCTATGACGTGACAACCACGTTACTTTTTTGTGCGAATCGATCCAGTCCCATGTCAATGACATGCCTATATTCATGACTGACTATATAAGTACTATGGCTAATTAAGAACTACCATACAGTCATCGAATATACAAGTATGTGATTCTATTCGTTCCCATGATTATAATAGAATTGGGATATGTTTTATGATTATCAATCAATGGATACTCTATTCATATTATAGCACAAGATATAAATGAAATAGATTAAATGCCTTTATTAATGTGACACAAATAATGTATTTATACAATGAGTGTTAATGTATAATACAAAATCCAAGAATCCAATACCCTAAGAACTAGGGCACACCAACACATTTTACCCAAATATTCATGATCTTACTATTGTTGCAAACATGACCCATTTGACCTACAAGCTATGAAGAAATTAGACATCTTCCAACATTAAAAGAATGGAACTTATGTGCTTTTGACCAATAAATAGAGAGATGCAAAACTCAAGGCTGCTAAGCTAACTTATCCCATCAAGACACAACTTATCCTCTTCTCTTCCAGAAAAAGAGTAGCTCAAAAAGTGCATTGATATGACCCATAAGGATGTCATTGCAATGATGTTTGATCTCAAAGCATGTGTGATCAATTTGTAAAACCATATCAACTAAATGTATAATGAGATAGATGTCGTCAACTACATTAGTTTTGAAGAACATTTAATAGACAATGAAGAAGTGTAATTTGTTCACACTAAAGAGCCAATTGACATGAACACCACCCCAATCCCCACTGAATCCAAACAAGAAATTCTAACAAACCTCAAACTTCTAATGCTCTGAAGAAGGATGACCTGCAAGCATCCTCTTCCTCTCATTGTCCTTAGTTTCTTTTTCTTATCTTATTTCAAGTCTGCAAGCTGTTGTAAGTGAATTTCTGCCTTCTTGCTTGTTATTTGCTATTTTTATTCACATTGAGGACAATGTTGTATTATTATTTTTGGCTTAAATTGTTTGATAATTAAAAATTTGTTGTGCTAAATTGTTTAATTATGAATCTGTTTGAACTACACTTAAACTGTTTATTGTTATCTTGCATTGTTTAGATTAGTTAAGTTTTGCATTAATTTGTCCATAGAAATTTTCTTGTTTGATTTCTTCTTGAGTTTTAGAATCTTTGCAAGCTTAGAATGCTTCCAATTTCTGCTAAAGAGCCTTTTAGTTAAGCTATTACCTTAAAAAAATAAGTTGACTTTGTGGCCTTTTAAGAAATTGTTTTTGTCTCCTGAAAATTAGTAATAACTTTTTTATATAGTCAAAGTTTTAGTTTTTCCAAAATCAACCAAATTTGTGAGTTCTTAAGTTTTACAGTTGAAATTTAATCTATTTCCTTATTTCTTCTCTCAATCTTCTGAAATGCAAAATTTGATTGTTATCTTTTGAAGCTATTTTGACTTAGTTTTAATCTTAGATTCATCAAGGCATTTAGGTTCTAGCCAATTTAGCTTCAAAAGCCACCTATTTTTAATTAAACATATATCATGCATTATAGAAAGCCAAGTCAAGCCTAGTCTATTCTTTATGAGTCATTAGATTGTTTTGCCTTTAGCCTTTTCACTTGGATTCTCCTAAAATCACCCTTGGTTATTCAAATGTTTTTTAAAAGCGACTAATAAACAAATTGCAATCTATTCTTTCTCTTCAACGATTGTCAATTATCCCTTCATTTGAATCTCATTACATAATTTTTCGCTTTTGAAAACATTGCTTTTAAAATAAAATTCCTTTTATACAGAATACTTACATATTACAATAATGCTTTTTCTTCATTCATCGAAAGTAAAAGTTTCTTCCTTTGTTTAGTTTGAACTAACAATTCTATGTCTCATATTATATTGCTTCAATCTATTTCAATAAACTATGTGCATTTCTTCAAAAAGAAAAAAAAAATAATCAAAGTCTCTATTATCTTCATTGAATGTGTGCTTCCTAGTTTAGTTCAAAGAGAAATGATCTTTTGTGCTCAAGTGGCTCTTTTAGTTGCATTTGCAACTAATAGCCTTCATTAATCATATCCATACCTTTTTACCCTAGCCCGATTACAACCAAGTGAAAGACCTTTTGATTTTGATTATTCTTCGTTGGAGTAATGAATTTAGATTTATGAGTATGATTATAAATTTGCAGAATTTGAATAGATTGCTGAGTGAAACACTTGAGCCTAGTTTTATTTACAAAAGAAACTTTCACTATATATCTTTTTTTTTTATGTATCGAGTGGAATCTTTGTGTGGCAAAGTTATTTCTTTTGACTAAAGATTTTGTTCATGTTAAGCTTTTGTTTGCAATTTGAATTCTCTTAAGTGCCTTAATCCTTCTCTATTTTCTATTCGGTGAAGCTTTCTTTAAGTGTTATAAGGCTTTATTGTTTAAAATCTTTGCTTGCTTAGTCCTCTAACTTAAATTAGATTTCAATTCAGTTCTTTCTGCTAGGCTAAATTTTACGTAATTCTTTTCCTCTTCCTTTGGTTGAGGACAACCAAATGCTTATGTGCTGGGGAATTCGTTAGACATAAAATATACACATTTTACAAGTTGTTTTATATATGTTTTCAACCTGGTTGGTATCAATTTTAGCATAAAAAAGATGCTTACTATCACCTTTTTAACAGATTCTGAAATAGCTTACATAGTGGAGGGTCAAGAGAAGAGAGAGAGAGATCTAGAGAAGGAGGAGCACAGTGATGAGTCATCATTCTAAGGAAATTTCCTTGCAATTACCCAAAAAAATATCTGCTTTATCTTTTGGACAATTTTAACCCTAGTGTTTTGTAATTAACTCGAGAACAATGGCTAATGTTTTAAGCCCTTCGGGTTTTTACCTTTCCTTCTTTTTTGAGAGAGAATATTATAAATAATCTTTCTTTTAGGTTGATGTGATATACCTTAGAGGTGCCACATTCCTCTTACATAAGTCATATCTTTATAGTTTTTAGTTTTAATGTTTTCTTCTCTAATTTTTTTTCTTTACTCTTCGTAGAGGAGCAAACCTTAG
The DNA here is from genome assembly GCA_039660915.1 of Euphorbia tirucalli. Lineage (NCBI taxonomy): Eukaryota > Viridiplantae > Streptophyta > Magnoliopsida > Malpighiales > Euphorbiaceae > Euphorbia > Euphorbia tirucalli. The sequence goes on from CM077633.1 coordinate 46,760,875, forward strand.
GGCTATGAGCTAGCTTTTAAGCTAGCTTTTAAGCTAGCATTTGTAAGTATTTCTTAATATATATGTGTATGTGCGGGTGTGTGTGTGTGTGTGTACTTTCTTCATTAAGATGTTCTTGATATGTGTTATATGCATTCAGGAAGTAGATAATCCTTATATTAGTTTGTTAAGCATCTTCCAAAGGGGACTTAATGAATGGAAAAAATGTCTTGAACTTGTATGTGATTTCATGAAGTCGAAAGATGTGTATTGGTAGCATGCAGTAGAGGTTTTAAATGTTCATAGCATTTCATTAAAATGTTTTCTTGATTCTAATGCTTTAAGTTGTTCATTGTAATCAACATAGAAATACGGTCTACCTTGAATGCTTACTAGGATACTTTTCACGATGAAAGTCAGTTTTGCTGATATTTGTGATTGATACTCTACCGTTTCCTTTAAAAGAAAACACATGTTTTATGTTTAAGATTTACAACCAAATGTTATGCTGAAGTTGTGCTCATGCCTATTCGCATCAACTCAACTCATTTTACTCTTTACACTTAGGTATATCTATTTTCATGTTTACATACCACAATCAAACTCATTTTAACTTTTGAAGTTGTGTTACGCTGTTTATCGAGACCCAGTTTATAACATAAGTTGTTTGTAACTCTCATCTCCCTGCGAAATCGACACTCATATTTATCTCTATATTACTTAGGCTCATGCACTTACCATGGCATACTAAACCTAACTCATTTATCCAAAGCTCTCCGGAGTCTGGTCAAAGCAGAATAATAGAGGCTATCTTTTCAAATATGGTGTCTAATTTAAAGATCTTAACATGCCCTAATTCTCTTCTTAAGTACAAAGATTTTTTTATGTATATCTCATACCTTATTTCCAAAGTTGAAAATTAATACATGTTTATTAATCTCTATTCTAATTACAATTAATGAATGATTACAAAATGTTTGATGTACTTTTTGTTTTTTGTTATTGTTTTAGTGATTTTGGATTTGACCCAATTAGACTAAGGAAGAATACTGAGGATCTTGAGACTCATTGTTTACATATGGGATATGCTTCCTTTTACAAGTTTCTAATATGTTTTTCTAGTAATAAAATTAGTGTGGTTAAAGTAGGGAGACAATGGAAACAGGGGAAGTAGGGTTGGAGAATATTATGAATAACTTAAGTTATATGTGTATGTAGCATCTTTAATCAAGCAAGGCCTTATTTACGTAAAATGGGTATGGATATGTTTTTTTTTTTTTTTTTTTGCTCTTGCAAGCTAGCGTCCATTTACTTATTAAAATTATCATTGTATCACCAATATTATCTCTATCTCTCTGTACTATATTGTAACATCGAATTTGTTGGTTCAAATAAGCATTTTAATTTCATTATTAATAAATATAAGTTTATCAAATAATTATTTTTGCTAATGGGGTATTATTTTGTTAGCTTATTTATTTATTTTGAGGGTAGTAAGCTTTTTGTAACCATAATGAAAAATATTTAGGGCAATATATGTTGTCACTACAAATACTCTTCCGTGACAACGAATTTTCATCAAAATATGTCATGATTAATGACAATATTTATTTGTCATCATATAATGACAATGAATTAATACAATGACATAATATATTGATCATTTATTGTCTTTCAGTGACAAAATTACTTTTATGGTGACAAAATCAAATTATTAGTGACAATAATAATTCTCGCTATCAATGTTGAAGTCTTCGCCTTTTATAACCTTTTGTCACTGTAAGAATTATTTTGATGATGAAATATGAGTTTATAGTCTAAAGCTTTAACTTTTGACAATGATATATGATATTTAAGTGATAAAATAAATTGACTAGTGTCACAAAAGCTAAAACTACAGTACACATGCTTTTTTCGTCATATAAACTTGAATATTTGATTACAAATGGAAAAAAAAGTCACATATACAAAATACAAAATATACCCTAAACATATAAAAAATACCATGGACATTCTTTGATGATCGATATAACGATAAAATTTCATCACTAATTGTAAATTGTTGAAAAAAAACTTGTTGTAATGATTTCTATATGTAGCAAAAGGACAAATTTCTTGTTGTGGTAAGATCATATCTTCGATCATATGGATATTTATAGGTGTGGGATATTTTATTCACGATAAAATAGGATATCAGGTGTTAGGGGTCTCTAGTATCTCACTTTTACTCAACCTGGAATTGCTCATGTTGTCACCCAAATTTCTCAGTATATGCATTCTCCTATCTTATTGAACTATTGTTAAAAGGATTCTTCGATATCTTCATGACACGTAGATTTTGGGGCTATGGGGTAGAAAGGGAGTTCCTTTGTTGTGTGGGAAAGTATGTTGATGCTTATTGGCTCTGGATCTTAATGATAGGAATTCTACTACTGTTGAAGATTTCACATTGAAAATAATTGGGAAGAATGAGAGGCATATTAGTCGTGTATATTAGGCCTTAACATGAGCCCATTGGTTTTGTATTTCATGGGCTTAACTCCAAATATGTGCCACTCATGTAGTCTAGCCCAACACTCTTAAGGCCCACAGATTCTGTTCATGTTATCAAAGTTGATGAACGGTGTAATAGCTTGAAGATTGCGAGCTCGTAATTGAAGACATGGTGGAGTTTGGGCAAGTAGAGATGACTAAATTGATTGATGACCTTAAGCCTCCAAGGAGATAGGCCAAGGAATGTTAGGAAAATGACAATTGTTCTAGGTATATTTGTACTTAAGGGGGAGTGTTGAAGATCCCATACCGGAAATAACTGAAAAGAATGAATGACATATTAGTGGCATAGACTGGGTCTAACACGAGCCAATTACTTTTGTTTTACATGAACTTAATCCCACATATCATACAATCGGGGTCAGCACTCTCAAAGCCTACAAATTCTCTTCAACAACTGGATATACACTCTATCATGGCTCAAAAATTATTTCCTAGTCTTCTCTCAAACAATGAGCATGAGCTTTAATAGCTTCAAGATTTCCTAGCTTCAAATCTTGTTGCGTGAGATAGGGTTTGTAAACAAGTTGCCTTTTGTTCTTTATTGTGATAATTTTGGTGCCACTTACTGGACTTTGAATCTATTCTTTCATAATCGAAACAAACATTTAGAGGTTGATTTTTAGTTTGTTCGTGATCGTGGTCTATAGGTATTCATTCTGTTGATTACTTGTGTCTAATGTTCAAATTGCCAATTGTCTAACAAAGGGTCTAATTAAGGAGCGTTTTATGGGCTTGCTCGCAATTAACTATATTTTCTCCCCGCTCAACTTCAAGGAGGATATAAGAGATAGTATTCATGTATTTGTATCAGGGATAGAGTAGTAATATTTACTCACATGGGACTCTAACCCCTATTCCTGTGTTATATAAATATTTTTTCCATAGTCAATATATGAATCCTTCCAAAGCCTATTACAAGAGTTTGTGCATATGTATATATATATATATATATATATATATATATATGTCTCTCTCTCTCTCTCTCTCTCTCTCTCTGTGTCTATATATATATATATATATATATATATATATATATACATATATATATTTGTTATGAATATGTGATCGAGCACACCTAACTCAAATAGGAATGAAGAAAAACATGAAAAGTGATTACCAAACATTCCATTCATCTATCTTTCATGCACTACTCAATAAAGTTAAAAAGATTTGCACCATCCATTAATTATAAATCAAAGCTAATAACTAAAACTTAAGCAATATCAACAGATTGGATTTGATCTTTAAAAGAAAAAGGTTGAAAAAACATTCATATCGGATTAGGATAAACTATTTTATAGCAAATAAACATAAAGCATCTTTATAAATTAATTAATAAACGGATGTCAATATTTTGGTTGACGGATTTTCATTATTTACTACTTTGGTTAAATGTGAGAGATAACAATAAAAGTTATTATCGAACGTTACCTATCAGCTTAAACTTCTGAGTTAAGTGATTCTTTGGACCATAGTTACCTATCAGCTTAAACTTTTGGATCAAACAATTATATGACATGGTATCAGAGTTTTTTAAATCAAACGATTGAGAGCTCAAAACTTAAGAGCTCCATCTGTCAATTGAATTTTAACACATGATATAATGAACCTATGTTGTACACGCTTTAAACCCAAAGGACATTTGAATGCAAGGGAGTGTCAAAGATGATAATAAAAGTTATAATTGAACCTCACATTTTAGCTTAGCCTTTTGGATTAAATAGTTACATGACACTTATAAATATTAAGTCGTTGCTTGGTTCGATTTTTGATGGTTTGTCAGACCACATGGTTTCCTTATTTATTTATATATTCTCCTAAAAAACTTATCATAGATGGATTTTGGAAAATGATTATGTAATAAATTTGAGGACACCCACGCAAATATTTCTTTTTCACAAGTGCAGAAGATGGTAATAAAACAAACACACATATACATATATGGCATAAAGTCGATATAATTTAGCTTTAGGGAAACAAGGAAAAGAAATTTTCTTTTAGGCATATTCAGTTAAGAGTATAGTTATTTTTATGATACACACAAAAGAACAGTTAATTATTTAAAACTGAATTCAGATAAATTCACTACAAAGGGTATGATATATATATATATATATATATATATATATATATATGTATATATATATGTATTTATATATAAGACTAAATTCTTAGAAGGAATTTATTTTCACAGGATTCAGAAGAAATTGGTCGATAAATGTGTCCATTTTAGTAAATACTCTTTCTTTAACATTTTCGAGAAATTTTATGACTCAAACGTACAATTTTGAAAAAATATATATGAAAAGAGTCGAAGGAAGAAAAAGTAAGAGTGTAAGCATATTTAAAACCTTAAAATATAGTTGAAAGAAAATCCGGATGACTATTTCTTAATTAGGTAATAATAATAATGATAATTTTCCCATAGAAGAAAAAAAATAATTGGAATGTGATTAATTTGATAAATATATTCCAAGTCTTTCTTAGAAAATCAATGTAAATTGATTGACAATAGAGAGCATGTCAATCTTCAGTACAAAAAAAAAAAAAAAAGTGAGAGAGAGAGCTTGTCAATCAATCAAAGGTAAGGTTGGAAGCCACTTCTCCCAACCCAATTCACAAGCCATTTCTACAATTTTTTTCTTTTTTTAACTCGAAAACTCATTGAAACTTCATCAATCAAGATCTTGCAATAGTAAATTTACAATCTCGAAGGGAGGAGAGTTGACAAAGAGAAAGGGAGTAGAAGAATTCAGCCCTATAGATATTAAAGCATGAGCAACCTTATTTGCGCTACGGCGTACAAAAAAAAAAATATAATTGGCAAAGGAGGAAGCCAATTGCTTACAATCATCTACCACTAAATCTAAAGCTGAAATATCAACTATACCTTGACCTCTAAGTGCTTGCATAACAGTTAATGAATCACCTCTACCGAAATTGACAAGGTAAGGGACTTCAACTAGCTTAGTGCTTCACAACACGACAAGGCCTCAGCTATAGTAGGATCCAATTACCCCTGAAAACAAGAAGCTCAAGCCGCCACAAAACTTCCTGCCGCATCCCTGACAACACAACCAAAACCAACTACATTCCGGTGCACATCCACGAAGGCATCAAAATTGTACTTCCAACCCACCCTTGCTGGTTCCCAACGTGTCGGAAAAGAAGAAGAAGCAATGGCCGAGTGATCTTGAGCAATTCGCCATTCATGAACCATTCGAGACCCATTAATAACTATATTCAAAGGTTAAAAAGATTTGTGGTGCCACACGACTTGATTACGAGCATACCAAAGATACCACGCAATACCAGCCACTAGCCCTACCGTCTCAAGACCAAAAGTACTAATTACATCACTCTACCAAGCCGCAACATTACTAGTCGAGCTAGAGAAAGACGACCCCAATGGAGAGGTAATCCACACCCGCCTAGCAAACTCACAATCAACTAAACTGTGAAAAGTTGACTCTTCCTGCACATGACACCAAGGGCAAAGACTAACAATCTCAAACCTTCTACTAAGCAAATTGGAGGTTGTTGGAAGAACATTAAGACAAGCCCTCCAGATAGAACATAAACTTCCTTGGAACTATCAAGTCCCATATAACTCACCACCGGTATTGTTGAATGTCTAAATTTGGTGGGGGCCATTGTGACATAAGCCAATAATAAGCGGACTTCACTGAATACTTCCCCTTTTTGTCCAATCTCCATATAAGCTGATACTCCACATGTCGGATTGATAAAGAGATAGAAGTAATTAACCTAAAGTCATCAGCATTAAATAAGTCCCTAATCACCTCAACATCCCAAGAATACCCTTGAATCCACTTGAACCAAATCGGCAACTACTGCTTCTTAAAGCTCCGGTGCTGTAAGTTCCGATGAAGGCAGGCCAGACAGAGATGATAGCCATGGGTTCTGCCAGATTTTAATGCTATGACCATCTCCAACTCGATAGAAACAGCCTTGCTACAATAGTGGCCTGGTTGCCAAGAGGCTTGTCCAAATAAAGCTTGGGAGGAGCCCCTACCTATAGCAAAGAAATTAGTGGTCGAATAATACAGAGCACGATATAGCCGTGCCACCAAAGCATCATGTTATGTCACCAAACGCCAGGATTGTTTTGCAAGAAGAGCTAAATTAAATTCGTGGAAATTGCAAAAATTTAGGCCACCCCACTCCTTTCATTGACAAAAGTGTTCTTAGGCCCACCACTTAATCCCATTGCCCCACAAAAAAGTATTCAACATACGCTCCAACTTTTGGCATAGAGTTTTGGGCACCAAAAACACACTCATTACATACGAAGGCATAGCTTGAGCTATAGATTTAATGACAAGCGCTTTCCCGGCTTGAGATAGCTTTCTTACTTTCCACCCTTAAATCTTCTTACGCATCCGATCCATAAGAAATTTAAACACATCCACATTATTATGCCCGATATAGGACGACAGTCCAAAATACTTGCCTACAAAGTAAATTTCATGGACTCCCAACAAATCACAAATATTATCACAAGTAGATGCATCAACATTGGGACTAAACACAATTGTGGATTTAGAAAAATTGATGCATTAACCCAAAGCAGCTTCATAATTTGAGAAAATATTCCTCATAATCCACCAAATCTACGCGAAAGAAAAAATAGCTGTCATCTGCCAAAAATAGATGAGAAATTGTTGGAGCCTGCTCACGGATCTGACAACCATGAAGGGATCCCTCCACCTCATTCCTAACAACCCTTCCATACAAAGAATAAAAAGAGATGGAGATAAGGGATCTCCCTATCTCAGCCCTCATTGTGGAGAGAAGATATAAAAATTGCCTTCGTAATATTTAATTTGGTATTGAACCATGCCCACACGTTGCATTATCAAATTAACAAAAACTGAAGGAAAATTCATTTTATAGAGAACCGCTTCCAAATAAGGCAATTCAATACGGTCATAAGCCTTGGACATGTCAATTTTCAAAGCAGCCCACCGGTCAACCCCACTATTTTTAGATTTCAGAAAATGTCGAACCTCAAAAGCTATCATTATATTATCCATAATAGATCGATTAGGCACAAAATCACCGTGAGTTTCTAAAACCACCGAATTCAAAACAGCTTTTAGCCGATTTGCAATAGACTTAGCCATGATCTTGAAGATTACATTACAAAGCACAATCGGTCCCAAGTCCCCAACATACTCAGGAATTGGTTTTTTTGGTATAAGTATAATATTGGTAAAATTAAGGTCTTGAGGAAAAGTCCCTGAATTTAAGCAATTCAAACAACAATTAGAAACTCCTTACCGATATCGGGCCAATATCTCTGATAAAAGCCTGGATTAAACCCATCAAGACTTGGAGCTTTATCGGGATGCATAGAAAAGAGAGCTTTCTCCACCTCCTCAACTATATATGGCCGAATTAAAAAATCTGCTTGCTCCACTGAAAGTGCCGAATGAATACAATCCACCTCCTCATCTGGTACACAGCCCCTAGATTCAAATAACTTCACATAAAAATTATGTATTAAATCAGCTAGCCCAGAACCCCATCCCTTCCATTCACCGTCCTCCCCTTTAAGCCTAAGAAAAAAAACATTTTTTTTTTGTCTAGAAGAAGCCGATTGATGAAAATAATATGAATTAGAATCACCCTCCTTCAACCATAATTGTTTAGAACGTTGTCTCCAATATGTCTCCTGCTCCAAACATATGGAATTCAATTCCTTATTCGACTTCTTAATTCTTGTACAGAAAACTCATCTCTTCGCCCTCTAAATTCAGAGATTCTTTGTCTTACCCCTTTCAGCCTCAATTTAAATCTATTACGTTGATGCTTGCCCCAACTATCAAGCTCCGACGAACAATTCTTCAATTTTTGCAGCACCTCGACTACACCATTCTGCTCCCACATATTTTTAACAATTTCATGACATTCATTCTCTCTATTCCACGCATTTTCATATCGAAACCCCTGAGGAACATGATAGGCAGTAGTAGATAGATGAAGAATTAGAGCACTGTGATTGGACTGAGTTGAGTGAATATTAATAATCAGTGCCTTCGGAAATAAAGAAAAACAATTATGAGTTTCCAGGACCCTATCAAGCTTCTCCTCCATCAATATGTTGCCATTCCGATACTGTGACCAAGTATACCCCTCCATAGGAACTTCTGAGAGATTATATGAATTAATGGCTTCATTAAAACCTTCCAACAAAACTCCAGGTTGTCGTCGGCCACCTATTTTCTCATGCTCATAGAGCATATCATTGAAATCCCCCATAATGCACCACGAATCTCTCAAAATTCTATAAAGATCCTTCATACATTGCCAGACTATTGACGTTTTCCGAGAACCCGTAAAAACCAGTAAACCACCACACACCTAAGTCCCCATCATGAACATAAACATCAATAAAATTAACTCCATACTTAGAAAATGTAATATTAACATCCAAGCCCCAAAAGATGGCTATACCACCTCCCCCTCTTACACTATCTACTGAAAAAACATTATGAAACGCTTACTTTCTCCTCATCCCTTCAATGCCTGCTCAATTAAAAAACCACTTGTGGCCTAAAAAGCAGCACTAACTCATGGAACTCATGAACTTTATCAGGGTTAGCCAAACCCCGACAATTCCAGCTTAGGCAAATCATGGCTACCGGCGGGCCTCAACTAGGTGGGCCGATATTGAATTATTTTCGTAATTAACTACTTCCATCTCCACATCCTTCCCTCCTCCACTCTCCTCCGATACTCGCTTCCTCTTTGGGTCTGTAACCGAAATTTCAACATTCTCCTTTTGCAAAGTACGAGCCATCTTCTCCTGAGTCTGTAACAGATTAACAAAAACCCCACTAGGTCTCTCGGATTCTATCGCCTGGGCCAACCTTGGGGCAGTTCCAAACCACCATGACCTATTCTATTCCAACCTTCTTGGTGCTGCATGCATTACCGGGCTATACAATTTCACAACATTCGGATCATTCAAAGCTTTATAAGCAGCATAATTATTATCATTGTGCCCTAAATAGCCACAATAAAAGCAAAAATAGGGAAGTTTCCTATATTTGAACCAAATCCAAACCCAGTCCTTCTCCAAAACTCCCAAACACACTCTTCTCCTTAGTGCATCACGCACATCAGTACAAACTCTAACCCTAAGATAACCCTGTAAGGTCCCAAATAATCTTGCTCGTCAACCATAATCACCTCACCGGCCATAACACTTAAAGATCTAGCAACTCTTTCTGTTCAAAAGCCAATTGAAATATCATGAAGCTGTATCTAGAAATGCAACACCGGATCAATATCAACGATATGATTGAACTGAAAGAAAACGGTTATCCTCCAAGTCGATAATATTGACACTATCAGCAGGCTTCCACAACTTAGAAAGTGTAACCTTCATTCTTGTAACATTTAATTCCCTGTCAGACAAGAAACGCCCTACAAAATTCCACTGCAAGTCATACATCAATCGTTCAACCACCTCCGGCCTGATAATCGGAGTATTCTCTTCGTCGTCGATGGATAACTGCTGATATGCCTGAAGAACTTCATCTTCAGTTGCCATACAAGAAAACCCTAATTTGGGGAAGAAACAGAAACCCCAGCCGATGCAGGGTACGGACGTATATAGTTTGATACTATTCTTGTGCAAGAAAAATAGCCATTTCTACTTATTTAATTTCATTCTACTCCATGCATTTCCTTCACCGTGGTATTTTCAAAAAATTCAACACCTTTGTTTTTTTTTTTTTTAATGAGCACTATTACTTAAAACCTTAGGTAGACTTGTTTGTAAATAAGGACTAAGTAGTTTCAGGTCAGATATTAGTGACTTACCTATGAAAATATTAGTTGAAATCCAACCAAGTTCCATCAAATTGTTATGCAGGATCATGAGAGACTGCATTCCGGTTTTGAGAAGAATTTTAAAGCCTAACTCATCCTAATCCATTTAATCTTTTTACAAAGAAAATAATAAATTTATTTTTATTTAATATATACATTGTAGCAAGCATAGTTGGATTGGGCTCAGATTGAGAGAAATCTCCAAGCCCAACCCAATAGTATGTCATGCTTGATTGGGTCGAAGCATAACCAACCACATATATAATATCGATGTCCTGGCCTAGCCATTAGATGTACGTCTGTAAGGATGTGCAGGTACCCAAACCTACGACGACTCTACTTCTTAAGGAAGAGGTAGTTGGCAAGGCTAGATTCCTATATAAGAAAAGAAATGGATTACTTATTTCGTTCAAAGAGGTGATTGTTTTAATAGTCCCATCCATGACTATTTTAGTCTTTCATATCCTTTAATATCCTTAGAGATTATGTTCCCACTCCACCTATGAATCTTCCATATTTAATTTATGTACATCTATTTTGCTGGATGATCAATAACTCAATCAATTAATCAAAAAGCATGTTCTTGTATGTAAATATAGTTCACTTTAATACAATCGGGGATGTTTCGATCCATATATATAGTATGTTAGAACATTAAATGAAGATAAATTTAAATATTATGCATTTTATTTAATATTTGATTTAAATAAATTTAACCATGCAAAAGAGAGAGGGGTACTATGAAATAAACAATTGTTTGGATGGAATCTTTCTATATATTGCAACTAAAAATCTCAAGGAGAATTTTATCCTAAGCCAGTCATATCCATTTTAAAAAAATAAAATAAAATAAAGATGGCCGTAATAAACATTTAGATTGTAGCTCAATTGACAATGCAGACTAAGTATTTGGAAGGAAACTTAGGTTTGAATCTCACTAAATACATTCCCAGGGAGACGTGAGGAGCCTTATCTGTGACTAAGCACTGAACAAAATTATCTATTAGGAATTTAAAGCCAAAAAGTCATGAATACAAGCAGGGGAAGACATCTAAGCCCTAGAACTCAATTCCAGAAAATGAAGCTCTACCAAAGGCATGAGCAACCTGTAAAAGAAGGTAATGTTTGTACTGGACTCCGAGTCTATGCACATCCTAAGTAGAATTGTATTCCTAGTTTGTATTGTATACCTAGTTTGTGTTGTATTCATATTAGAGTTATAATTACCTAATTATCTTAAGTGGGGTTCGATCCTTATGTGTATAAATATGTATCATTTATTCATTAATGAAGTAGGAGTTGCTTGTTTGTTTTACACAACCTTATTAGCAGACCATCTAACATGACTCAACTTACAGCTTAAAAATTGAGACATAAAAAAGATATGATCGTAAACAATATTATGTCAGATGAGTGTTAAATACAATAGCAACATCCATCTCTAAAATTATCTCGTTGTAGCCTAAAGATTTGGACCAAGATAAAGTTTCTTTACAGCTCAAAATTTCAGCCAAGGTAGAACCAGAAGTCCAAAAGTCCATCTAACCTAGCATTGTTGGGTGCAAGGAAGTGGTTATCCATATCCATATGCAATGTTAGAATAAAACTAATATGAATACTGTATATCCAACAGAAGCAAAAAATTAAAAATACTTTAAGTATTTTATGTTGCAATCTAAAATAAAAAATTGTATAAACATTAATATTATATATAGTGAAATTTTTTGTAAGAAAAAACAATTTATCCAAGTATATATATTGGTATTAGGAAAACGTACAAAAAAAATATATATGTGGTTTACCGGTTTTGTAAATGTACGGATGTATTTTAAAAGTTGACAAAAAATGTATGACATTTCCTTTATTACCAAGTAAATAACTCGTGATTAACAAACAAAGTCCTCCATTCAACACACATTGTAAAAACTGTCCCATCTTTTAGATTTTTAATTGAAATTTTGCACTTTGATCACTATGAATATTGTGCACATTGGCAAGGAAGTTCTAAAAGTTTTAAAAAAAGTAAGTTTTTTTTTTAATTAAGTAATGGAAAAAGGTAGAAAAATCACAAAAGAATAGAAAAATAGCCAAAAATTTCCAAATCTTGATGGAAAATTTGCAAGTAACGTGGGTAAACTATTCAGATAATATATTGTAAAAAATGTTAAGTTTAACAAATGTATTAGGTTACCAGTATGAATATGAGTACTTTTGATCCAATCATCATGCAAAACTTAACATTTTCTTCCATTTATCCTCTTAATAATTTGCTCATGTCATTTGAAAATTTTCCATCAAGATTTCAATAATTTCTGGCAATAAGTAACTTTCTTTTTTTTTTTTTTAATTTTGCTTCATTTAATTGGAAAATTTATATTTTTCTTGAAAATTTCAGAGCTCAATTGCCAAGGTTCATTGTAATCATATTAACCAACATGCAAAATTTCATATCAAAATCCAAAGGATGAGATATGTTTTAGTGTTTATGTTGAATGACGGGCTCTATTTGTCAAATGGTACAACCACAGACTTGAGTTTGCCAGTTTTTAAAAAACGGATATACGTGTGCAAATCTGTCATACATCGAGTATTTTTTTTTTATATATATACTTTTCCTCTTGCATTATAACATCGATTTGTGTGAAGGGAACTTAATTAACTTTTTATGTACTCTATACATTTTGAAAAACATAAGTTGACTTAATACTATATGTACTTCAACTAATAGTTATCTTACCTAAGAACTTAAATTTTTAGGTCGATTGGTTTTTTGATACAATACCAGAGCATCTTAGATTATTAAGTGATTGAAGTTTTATTGATTATCAACTCCATTTATTACTAAAATTTCGATACATATATAGTAGAATGGGTGTCTGGTGTATTTTCAAATGTAAAAGGTATTTGTGTGTGGAGGCATAGAAAAAATGATAAACTATTTTTAAACTTTACATTTCTGTTTAAAATTTTAAATTAATTAGTTTACTTGGCACGTTTTAATCTCAACCTTTAAATTATTCAAATAGTTTGATACAACTTTGTTTTGTAAAGTTATAATAATGTTATTTAATGTTAAAGCTTTCCCAATATGTCATTCCTTAAACATAATTTCTTTTTAGAAATTCAAATACATTTTTGTAGCCAATAATTGGAGATTGATCAATTTCAATAATAGCTATTATACTCACTTTTATAGAGATGCATTTACAATGAATTGATTAAGTATAAAGCTCTTTTATATAGTTAGGGTAAGTGGATTGATTATGAATATATGGTCCAACCTCTTAAAAATAAGAATTAAATAAATTATACTAATGTGTGAAAGAAAAGGGGATTGTTGGAAGTTTAAAGCTGCGGAAGTCAATTAGTGAAGTGATGGGATTAATTAAAGGAATAATTATAGTAGAAAAATAAATGGTCCTACAATAATTAGTTGGTTATTTGGGTACCCACAATTGGAATTGTTAATTACAAATAAATCAACAAGTCACAATCTAATTTTAGAAAGAAGAATGGATCCTCAAATGGGATATGGAAAAAAAAAGGAAGATAAATTTGGTGGCCACATTGGAGACAACAGATTCTTTCTCAAAATTAATAATATAAATCTTATCTTTCCATTTTTTTCTTTTCATAAAAAAAAAAAAAAAAAAAAAAATTAGGGAAGATTAGTTGGAAATGGTGACTTATGAGGTGTGAGCGACTGAAGAGGAAGGAAGCCTTGCCTGGGTTTATGTATTTGGTCTTTTATGAAAGTCTAACTTGTTATTTTCATTGTGCTTGACCTTACACTAATTACAAAATTAAAATAAGAACCATATAAGCCTTCCAAATGGACAAAACAAATACTACACAAGAAACTAACTTCTTGATCAAGAAATAGAAAATTATACTTGTAAAATGCCAAAATTTAATTAATATATATATACATATATAGAATTTAGATCCCTTGCCGCATAAGACTGACATTTGACGATGTAAATATCAATATCAAGTTGAAAGAGTCTGGATCATAAAAATAAATAAATAAATAAATAAATTGACAACTTGACTTAGGCTGATCCCTGGGTGGGTATATATAAAGGAAGGGTTTAGATGGGTGAAAATCAACTAATGACTAGATTTCTTGTTAGGTTGGATTGGGTTGGGTTGCAATGGGCTAACCCTAAAGGGGTTTGAGCAAGCCCAGTCTAGCTTGTTGTTAACATTTCTTGGCATTAGGATGGGCTAGGCTATAAATATGAAACCCAATATGCCCAGGTAAGAAAAATGTATCAGAAATGTATTATAAATGTATCAAAATCACAACAAAAGTATCAGAATAACAAAACAATATAAAAAATGTATCGGAAATGTATCGAAGTCACAAAAAAAGTATCAGAATAACAAAAGAACATCAGAAATGTTTCAAAGTAAAAAAAAAAAAATCAGAATAACAAAACAACATGCAAAATGTATCAAAAAAAGGTATCACTTTCAATACTTTTTGATACTTTTCTGATATATTTTTTATACATATAGATCTCATTTTGAAGAAAGAAAAAAAAGATGATAAAAATATTCTAAAGTGGCATGTCAAAAAAATTAACGGATTAAGAGATAAATGACAAAAATTAAAGTTAAAATACAAAAAAGGAGAGAAAAAAGTGTAATAATGAGGTGTAGACAAAACCATGGAAAAAGGAGTAAAAAAGAAATATAAAAGTGTATTTGAAGAATGATGCTTGAAAAAATGGTATAAAAGAAATTGCATGAGTGTATGGGAAAAAAGAATCTTAAAGAGAGAGAATTTTTGGTAATTTCCCAAAAAACTTCAGGCTCGGACTAGTGTAGCCCATCCATTCATTACTCATTTATTTAATCAATTGACTATAAAGACCTTTTTCACTTTGAACAAGTTATATTTATTTTTTCAAATTTAGCAAACTAAGGAGAATATTACATTCCAAGAACATGAATTTCAAAATAAGTAATAAAGATGATGCAACATACTAATCACAAAAAAAGAATTAGTAATATCAAAAAAATTATTTTATATAAAAGAAGTTGAGTCAGGTCAATTCATGGAATTTTATTATAAGCTCAATCTAAGCCCATGCATATGCGGGCTTTAATGGGTTTGTTCTAGTTTAGGCAAGAATGAAAAAAAAAAAATAGGGATACTAATTTATTTGTGTCACTATTTCAAATTTATTACATGTTAGTGGTAAAATAATACAATTTTACGAGTTTGTGCTAGTAAAATTGTCACCCACCGGTCATACAAGCGTGTTGTGAGCGGACGACGCGTTTTCGACGGGACGTGGGACTCCCTTTCGGAATGGGGCACCACGATCTCGGACGGATCCCTCCCTCGCGTGGGGTTTTTATAAATGGAAATCTGCGTTTTGAAAAATGAATAGAATTAATGCATAAAAGAACCGAGACCTAAGTCTCAATGGATGTTGTAGAGTCGCCACCCGGCTCAGCTCAACCGGGAAATTCTTATGTAGCCGAACCGGACGAACGGCCGCTACACTATCCAGAGATTCGGGTCCGGACAAGTCCCTTATTTCGTGTCTAATTAAAAAAAATATTGCCAATGCTCTCAAATGGTATTTCAAAATCTAAAGTTCATTTTATTGAATATAAAAGGCATACAGCGCGCATACAAAATATTTAATACAAAAATAAGGAAAAGAAATAAATATTAATTGGCTTACAACCAAATCGAATTGAAAAATAAAAACTCTCACCTCACTTATACAATCGCCTAGAATACACGAAAATCTAAAAATAATTACAACTGCCTAAATACACGATTTAATCTATTAAAATACATTAAAAATAAAAAAATAAAAAAAAATAGAAATTAAAACCTGCAAAACAGAGGGTTAGCACAATATATACAGCACGCCACAATTAGGACTCAAATAGACAGAATTGGGAAATCAAGAATCGGGGGTATGCATTTAGGGGGTAACCGGGTTGGCTCGGCTAGCCGGCCCGGTTAGACCTGAAAAATATTTTGAAACATCCCTGTATTTTTTGTTTTGTGGGAAAATCATTTTTGAAAACAATTTTACCGATTTACATGCATTTTTATATGTTAAATGGGCCTGTTTTCAGGAGAACTGGGTCTCCGTCGTTGAATTATTCTAAATGCAAATTTACCAGAAAATTGAATCTATGGTCGTGATGCACACAAAAAAATTCATTTTGATGATTTTTGGGGTTTTCTAATTTTTTGGGATTTTTTGGAAATTTTTGGGAATTTTTGGGAATGAAGGCTGAAATTTTGATTCTGGAACAAGGATTACAGTCGTACGACTGTAGTTTACAGTCGTGCGACTGTAATCGATTCAGGGTCAGAATTTCAACAAAAATTCATTTTGAGTCAAAACCGAAAGAAAAATCAACTGGAAATTAAGAACAGTCGTACGACTGTATATACAGTTGTACGACTGTTCATGAAAACCAAGAACAGTCGTGCGACTGTTCTTAATTTCCAGAAACGGGAAAACGAAAATGCACAAAAAATGCACAAAACTCACTTCAAACACCCAGAAAGCGAGAAAAAGTGTAAGGAAAGGAAGTGACTACCTTTTTAGAAGCTATTCCAAGTCGTTTTGACCCCTAGCGTCACTCCGATCCCAACAAATTCGCACTTTTTCCTTTGGAATGGAAGTTGAGAGCTTTTTGTCCAAAAATCCAAATTGCAAAGGATTCTGATTGTTTTAGTCCGAATTCTTGATTTGGTTGTGAATTTAATTGCTAAACCTAGGGATTTCTAACAAGTTTTAATCTTGATTTCGAGAATTAAGGAAAATGAAAGGGGAAGAAAATGAGTTTTTGTGGTTTTCTTTTCTTTTCTCTTTCTCTCTCTAGATTTCACCAATTTTTTTTTTCCAATCCCCTTTCTTTCTCTTCCTTCTCCTTTTTATCTCCCTGATTTTCGCTTGCTTGCTGCAACAAGGGAGCAATTAATGCTCCCTCTCTCTCTCCTCCATTTCTGCTGCAGAGGTATGGGTTCCTGTAGTCTGTCCGACATTACAGTCGTACGACTGTAACTATAGTCGTACGACTCTAACTTTTTTTTTATTTTTTTTTAAGTATAGAAAATTTCGGCGCTTACAGCTGCCCCTCGCGTGATCAAATTCAACATCTAGCTCCAGGTCTATAATGCCTGTGATGATGAATTTGAGAGCGTGAATTAAAGCGCCGCGAACACTAGAACAAATCTTCTGATGAGATAGGCCGATACCGAGTCTAGGTTACCCGAGGCGATGCTGGGGAGGAAATAAGCCGATATCAGGTCTAGGTTACCCGAGGCGAGTTGATGAAGAGGTTAGCCGATACCAGGTCTAGGTTACCCGAGGCGAAATTGATGAAGAAATTGGCCGATACCGGGTCTAGGTTACCCGAGGCGAGTTGATGAAGAGATTAGCCGATACCGGGTCTAGGTTACCCAAGGCGAAATTGATGAAGAAATTGGCCGATATCGGGTCTAGGTTACCCGAGGCGAGTTGATGAAGAGATTAGCCGATACCGGGTCTAGGTTACCCGAGGCGAAATTGATGAAGAAATTGGCCGATATCGGGTCTAGGTTACCCGAGGCGAACTTTACTGGGGAAGTAGATGAAGCTGATCTGGGCCGATACCGAGTTTACATTACTCGAGGTGGATCTGCTGGGGAACTTGGATGATGGAGCGGATCTGGGCCGATGCCGAGCCTACATTACTCGAGGCGGACTCGCTGGAGAAAGTTGAGATAATAGAGCGGACCTGGGCCGATACCAAGTTTACATTACTCGAGGCGGATCTGCTGACTTGCTGAGGATATTGAGCTGGGGATGAATTCCTGCACTTAAAATGGCAAGTCTTCATTCCTTGATCGAGAGATTTTTAAACAAAAATTTTTGCCCCTTCGATCAAGAATGAAGACTAGCCGGGGATAAGTAATTGATATATGCAATGTATGGATGCATGATGATGTATATGTACATGTATGTGTTTTCTGTTATTGGACGTTTCTGTCCTCCGCTGGGGAGATATGTTGTGTCCCTGGTTGATTTTGCTTTTCTCGGGGCATTGTTTGGTGATTATTGAAAGAGTGAGGTGACTACTGGGGAAATGATCGTAGTGTTCCTTATAGAGATTCCGCTGGGGAAGAGTGTGGCAGTTCGACTGGGGAAACAATTGTGGGGTTCTTTGTGTTGACCATACTGGGGAGTAACATGGCGACTTTGCGGGGAATTAATTGATGGTGTTCTTTATGTAGATTCCGCTGGGGAATAGTAGGGGAAACTCTGCTGGGGAGTGATGTGACGAATTCTGCGGGGAATACTGAGGATGTTCTGTTTTTCCTGCTTCGTGGGAAGTTATGAGTTTTTGAGTTTTTCTTTTTTTTTTTTTTTTTTTTTTTTTAAGTGCTCTAATTTTTGCCTGGGTAGCCCAAATCAGGTTTTCAGCCCAGCGAGCCGCTCTAACTTTTGCCTAAGGCGCCTTTTCGGTTTTCACCTTAGCGAGCTTTTCATATGCCCTAACTTTTGCCTAAACTGCCCGATATGGGTTTTCAGCTTAGCGAGCTGCTCTAATTTTTGCCTGAGGTGCCTTTTCTATTTCCACCTCAGCAAGCATTTTTTTTTTTTGACTAAAATGGTGTTGTGACCCTTTATTGCTCGTCTAGGAAGATGAACTAGACTTTAGAGGATGATAAAAGATTTTAAATTGCACGTATTTAATATGTTTTCATTTGCCACTTAATGTGATGATATTGATCAGTTGAATGCAAAGTGCTTTCTTTGAATGTGTGTTTATGCAAGACAACTTTGTTTGTGCATTTGTCATAACCATGCAAATATATTTAAACAAACACTTCACTTTATTGATGAAGTCAAAATGAGTACATTTGAAACAAGTTGGTTCCTAAGTGATACACATTTCACATTGTGCCAGAATCCGTCACCAGTCGTCCTTTTCAGGTTTTCCGACTGATTATTTTCTCTCGTGTCTTAACTTTTGCCTAGACCGCCCTTGTCGAGTTTTCAGCCTAGCATACCTCTTTTCTTTTTTTATTCTTTTTTTTTTATACATGATAAAGCTTTAGCCTGTCTTGGTTGATCGGGTTGGTGAACTCGTTTCCATCCATGTCCATGATGCTAACAACGCCTTTTGATAACACCTTCTTCACCACATAGGGTCCTTCCCAGTTAGGTCTGAACTTGCCCCTAAAATCAACATTTGAAGGCCTTAGTTGCTTTAGAACCAAATCTCTTGCTTTCAATTGCCGCTTGGAGCATTTCACATTTCTATTATAGGCTCTAGCCATTCTGCGCTGATACATCTGCAGGTGATCCAGTGCCTTTAGTCGCCTTTCATCTAGTGCAGCCAGCTGCTCATATCTAGCTTGAACCCATTCAGTCTCTGGCAATTGAGCTTCCAGGGCAACTCTGAGTGACTTGAGTTCTATCTCCACTGGCAACACTGCTTCCATTCCATATACCAAGGCATAAGGAGTTTCCCCTGTCGGTGTTCTGACACTGGTCCTGTAACCCCAAAGAGCATAAGGCAGATTATCAGCCCAATCCCTATAAGTGGTTACCATCTTTGATAAGATCTTCTTCATTGCCTTGTTAGCTGCTTCTACTGCACCATTAGCCTGAGGCCTGTATGGGGAAGACTTATGATGTTCAATACCATGTTCTGCAAATAGCTCAGTCGTTGCCCCTTGAAACTGTACTCCATTGTCTGTTACTATGTGATGAGGAATCCCATACCGAGTGAAGATATTTTTCTGGATGAACTTGACCATGTGCTTGGCTGTAACATTAATGAAGGATTCCGCTTCGACCCATTTGGAGAAATAATCAACTGCCACAACTATGAATCTATGCCCATTAGATACAGCTGGATGAATTTCACCAATCATGTCTATCCCTCATGCTGAAAACGGCCAAGGAGATGCTAGATTCTGAAGTTCAAGTGGAGGAAGATGACTAATGTTTGCATAGATCTGACATTCATGACATCTCTTCACTTTTCTTATACAATCTGCTTGCATCGTCATCCAGAAGTAGCCTTGTCTCATGATCTTCCTAGCCATGGCAAGTCCATTCATATGTGGCCCACAAGATCCTGCATGTACCTGCTGCATCACATCTTCTGCTTCTTGTTCTATTAGACACCTCAAAAGAACTCCATGTGCTGTTCTTTTGTATAACTTATCCTTGAAGATTCTGAATTGACTAGCCAGTTTTCTCAGTGTCAACTTATCAGCAGCGCTGGCCTCTTCCGGGTACTTTCCCTCTTTTACATACTGGTAGACGTCAAAGAACCATGGCTTTTCTTCAGCTGATAATTCCATTACTTTGTGTACTTCGAAGCAAGGATGCCTGGAAGTGGCTATGACCAGTGGTTGAGCTTGTGTCTCTTCTGGATTTTCCCACATGGAGGACAAAGTAGCTAATGCATCAGCCATCTTATTCTCATCTTTGGGGACATGTCTGAATTCACACTGGCCGAATAAACCCTTTCTGAACTGTATCAGCTCCAAATAAGGCCATAAGGCTTCTTCTTTTAGTTCCCACTCACCCTGAGCTTGCCTGATCACTAGAAGTGAATCTCCAACAATTAAGACATCATTTGCTCCTAAGGTTAATAGAGTCTCCATTCCAAACAAGCATGCTTCATATTCCGCCCCATTGTTGGTTACAGGAAAGATCAGCCTTTTGGATAAAGGAATGACCTCACTATCCGGTGTTGCTATAAGTACCCCGATCCCAGCGCCTTTTCTATTCACTGCCCCATTGAAACACATGACCCACCTTTTCGCTTCCACCATGGCTAGTTGTTCATCAGGGAATTCCAGATTCTCCGTGTAATCTGATTCTAGGGGTTGATTTGCCAGAAACTCTGCCAGGGCTCGCCCTTTAATGGTTTTCTTTGTGATGTACTCGATGTCGAATTCAGACAAAAGTAACAACCACCTGGACAGCTTCCCAACTAATGCTGGTGCTTCATAAAGAGACTTCATTGGATCCACTTTAGCCATAGCTTGTATCTTATAGGATTGGAAATAGTGTCGCAGCTTCTTGGTCAACCAAATCATCGCCACACATGTCTTTTCCACCAGTGTATACTTGGTTTCATACTCCAGCAATTTCTTGCTAAGGTAATAGATAGGATATTCCTTCTTGCCATCTTGCTCTTGTGCAAGCATTGCCCCTATGGAGGATTCTTCAACTGCCAAATACAAAATCAGAGGCTTCCCTGGAATTGGAGGACTTAACACTGGTGGCTTTACCAGGTAAGCCTTGATCTTCTCGAATGCCAGCTGACACTTGTCATCCCACACAACCGGTTGATCTTTCTTTAATAGCTTGAAGATTGGCTCACAAGTAGAAGTTAGCTTGGCTATGAAGCGGCTGACATACTGCAAGGAACCCAGGAATGATCTGACCTCCTTTTCAGTCTTTAGAGCTGGCATATCTTGGATGGCTTTGATTTTATCTGGGTCCATTTCTATCCCCCTTTAGCTAACTACATGGCCCAACAACTTCCCTGATGTGACCCCGAATATGCACTTCTTGGGGTTAAGTCGCAAGTTGTACTCTCCAATGCGTGTTAGAAATCTATCCAGGATAACAGGGTGTTCCTCCCGGGTTGCTGATTTAACAAGCATATCATCGACATACACTTCAACTTCTTTATGGATCATATCGTGCAACAGAGTTGTGACAGCCCTCTGATAAGTGGCACCGGCGTTCTTCAATCCAAAAGGCATCACTCTGTAGCAGAAAGTACCCCATTCTGTGATGAACGATGTTTTCACCTTGTCGATCACATCCATCAGAATCTGGTTGTATCCCGAGAAGCCATCCATGAAGGAGTACATTGCCGCTTTTGCTGCACTATCAACCAATACGTCAATGTGAGGTAGTGGGAAATTGTCTTTAGGGCAGGCCTTGTTCAAGTCCCTATAGTCGACGCATACTCTGACCCTTCCATCCTTTTTAGGTACGGGGACAATGTTGGCTAGCCATTCCGTATACTCCACCACTTCGAGAAACCTGGCATCTATCTGTTTGGCCACTTCTTCCTTCACCAGCGTAGCCCATTCCGGTCTTAATCTTCTCAATTTCTGCTTTACCGGTCTGAACTTGGGGTCTGTCGGGATTTTGTGCACTGCTATTTCTGTATCTACACCCGGCATGTCTTCATACGACCAGGTGAAAGCTTTAACATGTTTTTGGAGTATTCTTATTAATTCTCTCTCTTCCTCGGATTTAAGCTCGTGTGAAATGAGTACCATTTTAGGGTTTTCATCTGTACTTATATTGATTTCATGCAATGCAGTGTCATGTATGCTAAATATGCTTGATGGTGATTTAAATGCATGCACAGAATTATCAGGATAAACATCACACAAGTAAGCAAACTGGGATTTCATTGCATTGAACTTATCATAAAGTACATCAGTCACATTGAAAATGGAAGAAATAGATACAACAAAATCATTTTCATCCTCCACAGGCGGAGGGCCTTGTTCTTCCTCAGTTTCCATCTTCCCTTCTAGAGCATCATCTGGGACTGCAGCTTTCTCGGCTACCTGTGCCTTAGCTTTCTCTATAATCTTGGCGATTTCAGCAACCACAGAGTTTAAGTTCACTTTGGCCATTAGTTCTTCGCCAAATCCTTCCTTGGATTTCCCAAAAGCTTTGGTTAATGCAGCAGTCAAAGCTCCCGAGATCACTTCTGTAGCTTCGGTATAGGTCTTCTTTTCATCTTCTTCCTCAGCCATCTCTATGGTTTTATGCTGTCACCTCAGATGATTCTCCTTTCAAAATTTCAGATTCAGCAATAGCTTCCTCCATTATTACAGGGGCTACTGGCTCTTCCTGGCTTTTCTCAAAATCCACAACATCTGCAAAGATCTCAAAGCCAGGGTACTCGACATTTCCAACCAGCACCAGTTCAGCTTGGCCCTTGTAAAGGCTTTCTCCCGCCTTCAGAAATGGCTTCATCATGGCCCTGCCATTCTTGCCCTTTTTCAGGTTCTTATGCTCGGATGACCCTTCTACATAACCAAGGCCGTACTGCTTTGACTTTCCCGAGTCGATCTTGAATTCTGGCACACCTTGCAAATTAATCCCGAGTCCCATTCCTGGGACAAAGTTCAGCTTGTACAGATATCAAGATAGCCACTCCGGCATGTAGTTCTCATAGAGGACCATAGGGGCATCTGTGGTTTCTTCCCCCTTAATGACAGCAATTTGGAATCCACCAAAAGGAACCACTCCTTCATCCACTGCAGCTACCATCGACTGGGCATCTGCCTCAACAGTCACAATCCTGTCATTCATAGAGAATTTAATCGTCTGATGCAATGTGGAAGGAACACCTCCCAAAGGATGGAACCAGGGCCTTCCAAGCAATAAGGAGAATGTGACCGGGATATCGATCACTGTGAAAACAACCATGGACTTGATGGGCCCAACCTCCACTTCTGTTTCGAAGGTCCCTATCACTGTTCTTTTAGAATCATCATACGCCCGAATGACTGTCGAGGACCTCTTCAACACTTCTTCATTCATGCCTAGAAACGGTAGCATTTTCAGTGGGCAAATATTCAGAGCTGAGCCGTCATCCACCATAACACACGGCATCACCTTATCCATGATATAGGCTCTAATGTAAAGAGCCTTATTGTGGGCCTTTCCTTCTGCTGGTAGGTCTTTCTCAGAGAAAATAATATTAGGAGCTCCAGCATGGACTTTGTCTAGCAAGCAGCACATAGCCTCTGGTGAAGTTGTAGGGGAGACTTCAATTTCTGATAGTTTCTTCACTAAAGCCTCCCTATGCTCTTTGGAGGTCATAAGTAGATGCCACAAACTAGCTTGTGCAGGGGTCTTCTTCAGTTGGGAAATGACCAAGTCTTCTTTCTCGACTCTTTCCGGTGCCGAAGTACTGCCCGACCCATTCATCGGTGCTTTATCTTTCGTCTGATCTGCCGGCTGCTATACCCTTCCACTTCGGGTCACGTGCTGCACTTCTGAAATCTTCAGCTTCTCAACAGCTGAGAGTTTAACAGCCTCTCTTCTGTCAAATTCTTTGTACTCATCTTCGGAGTCGAGATCATCCAGACTTATGGGCTTGATCTCCTGACATCCCTCCTTCTCTTCACACCTGGGTTCCACTTCGGGTTCCCCTACCGCTACTGCCTGAATCGTAGGGTTCACTTGCAGAACTTGGGCAAATATAAAGTTAGCCGGCAACCCCGATTGGACCATGTTAACCCGCTTCTCAAATGCTGGTAGTGGGTTAGTTTTAGTGCTAGGTTTAGGTGGTTCTTGCAGCTTTCCGTCGTCGATAAGCTTCTGGATAGCATCCCTTAGCTTGTAGCAGTTGTTGGTTTGGTGGCCTGTCACCACATGATAAGTGCAGAAGTTATCCTTGTCAGCTTCAGGTGGGATCTCAAATGGCCTCAAGGACTGTAGTAGGCCACCATTCCTACACTTGGCGAATATCTTTGCCAAAGTAAGAGTCCAGGGCGTTATGCCTTGTCCTCTAGGACCCCTATTCTGGTTGCCTTGCTGCTGATTCACAGTAGCCACCTCAACCTGCTTCACCTCTGATGACTACCCCTGTTTGCCACTAGAACCTGAACCAGAACCACTACCAGACCCAGTTGCTGCGGTTGATCTATACCCTGAACTATATCCTGTACTTCTTCCCCCTTTCTGACCAGTTGGCTTCTCCTCTTCATCCCTTTCTATTTTCATAGCCATACTATAAACCTCACTAAGCTCCTTGAAGGGATGGAATTTCATGTTATTCTTGAATATATCTTTGCTGCCATCAATGAGCTTCTGTATAAGCTCATCTTCATCAGGGCGGTTTTTTAGGAGGATCATCTTATTCATCCACCTCTGGTAGTATTCGTCAAAGGGCTCGTTGAATTTCTGCTTCACCCTCTCCAGATCATACAGCTTCACCTGGATTTTGGTGTTGAAGCTGTAGTATTTGATGAAGGCCGCAGACAAAATTTCCCAATCAGATTGCTCCTCCTCTGATAGTGAGTTATACCATCCCAAAGCACCTCTCTCTAGTGTGGTGGGGAAAAGATTAATCAATTGTTGCTTGGTAGCACCTGCTGTTAGCATAACCCGGGCATATAAATTCACATGGGCCCCCGGCGAGCCCATCCCTTTGTAAGTAGGGATCTTTGGTACTTGGAAGCCAATGGGGAATGTCTCGATGCCCTTACTGATCATGGCATCCACATTCACCCCTTTCTTGGATTCAGCGCTGATACTGACCCCCTTCTTCAACTGGGCCATAACTTCATCTCAGAGCACTTGGCTTTCATCCTCTGTTCCATAGCTGCCTCTATCTCCTGCAGCTTTTCAAGACTAGCTGAAGCATCACCACCATGTTGGGATGACTCAGCTTCTTTTTCCTTCCCGGCTCCACTACCACCGGTCTCACCAGCTTCTCTAACGACTGCCCTCATCTCTTCCTTTAACATGTCGCGGAAATCCTAAGACCTGAAGAAATCTCTCAAAACATCAGCCATGCTCGGTGTCTGTTCTGCCATATTCACTCCTTCCCCAGGCTCAGAATCACTATCACTCTCAACTACCCTCTGTCTCCTAACTGCCCTTGAAGCTTGGGATCTTGTCCAAGGTCGCTCCAGTGTATTCTGCTTGGGAGTAGATAGGAGATATTAGGGTCGTGAATGAATGACGTGATATGACATGAAAATTAAGACATTGAACATGCTTGAGATGCATGGAGTGGAATTATGTATGGAATGATGATATGAATATATTTTTTTCTATTTTTTATTTTCGAGGCATTCCAAGAACACCCAATGTTTATGCAAAAACGTCACGTGTGAGCCATCACACGGACAGAACTTCGGCGCCTTTGGGGCTCCTAATGAATTCGTGAAATGGTCACGTGTATACCGGCACACGGACGTAGTTTTGACGCTTTATAGGCCTATGAGATGATATGAAATGGTCGCATGGGCCGGGCCCACAGACAAGGTCTTGATGCTTTTGAGCATGTGATATGGAATGATGTTATGAGAAAGTCACGTGTAACAGGAACACGGACAAGGATTCGGCATTCGAGGAATGCCTTTCATGATTTGGTGATGTTATGGGCCTATATGTATACTAATCGGGCACTCGGGGAGTACCTTAAATGGTGAATTAATGTCATGAAGTGGTCGGATGTGGACCACAGTGTTATATGATGTCTATGATAGATGGGTGTGATGTCATGAAATGCATCGTGTAAATTATTACACGAAAATGGGCCTAAGGCCGTTGTGGCTTTTATTAAATGAAATGATATTGGTGGAATGGCCGAATGCAATCCGGTGCATTGGCAAAACACGGGTAATTTTGGGTACCCGATATGTCATGAATGGGATGGGATGGTCATGATAGGCGTCCTTGAAATGCCCATTAATTTAATTTAAGTGAAATGTAGTGAATGAACATGTCACACAATATGCAAATGGCTGCATAAAAACGTGGGTTAGGATGCATGACATACATAATGATGTTATGTATGCTATGTCAAAAATAAAATGCTAATCACACAAGTTTAATGTTATGGCTGAAAAAGGAATCGTTAGTATGGATGACAAGCGAATGAATTAATGTTTTACACACGAAATAAAATGCAAAATGGCTGCATAAAAAATGTGGGTTAGTATCACACAAAGATGTTTGTGTATGGTATGTCATGTGTATGGAAAATGGTGATTATGGTATGTTATGCATGCATCGGCGATGTGTCACGAAATGGTGAAGAACACATAGCAAGCAAAATGAATTCTTCCAACCTTATTCCTCCAATGTGGTCGGTCTCGAAAATTTCTAACCGAGTCCTAGGCGGGGTTCACTTCAATCACCAACCGGGGGTGATGAAGGCGCGACTTTATTATTATTCACACAATTATTTTGGTATCCTAAGGGAATCCAACTAGAGCTGCCTATATGGGTTCGGTCAAAGTCGGGATAACATCAAGGCTCTCATAGCAAGATATACTCCTCACTTCTCCCCACTCAAGGGTCCTAGCAAAGGGGTTCGTACGAGGCTATGAGTGGTGTTTCGTATTCGTGCCCCTAAGACAAGGAGGAACTTAGGCGACACTTCAACAATCCACCGGGCTATAAAAGGATACCTAATCTAATGCAAAAAAATGGCTAACTAAAAATGCAAATAAAATACCAAAACAGAATCATCCACGTTATTTTAAATAGACACTTTTCAGGGCTTGTCAAAATTCTTTTAAGTTTTTAAGAAAACTTTTTGAAAATCTCCCCAGCGGAGTCGCCACTGTGAGCGGACGACGCGTTTTCGACGGGACGCGGGACTCCCTTTCGGAATGGGGTGCCACGATCTCGGGCGGATCCCTCCCTCGCGTGGGGTTTTTATAAATGGAAATCTGCGTTTTGGAAAATGAATAGAATTAATGCATAAAAGAACCGAGACCTAAGTCTCGATGGATGTTGTAGAGTCGCCACCCGGCTCAGCTCAACCGGGAAATTCTTATGTAGCCGAACAGGACGAACGGCCGCTACACTATCTAGAGATTCGGGTCCGGACAAGTCCCTTATTTCGTGTCTAATTAAAATAAATATTGCCAATGCTCTCAAATGGTATTTCAAAATCTAAAGTTCATTTTATTGAATATAAAAGGCATACAGCGCGCATACAAAATATTTAATACAAAAATAAGGAAAAGAAATAAATATTAATTGGCTTACAACCAAATCGAATGGAAAAATAAAAACTCTCACCTCACTTATACAATCGCCTAGAATACACGAAAATCTAAAAATAATTACAACCGCCTAAATACACGATTTAATCTATTAAAATACATTAAAAATAAAAAAATAAAAATAAAGAGAAATTAAAACCTGCAAAACAGAGGGTTAGCATAATATATACAACACGCCACAATTAGGACTCAAATAGACAGAATTGGGAAATCAAGAATCGGGGGCATGCATTTAGGGGGTAACCGGGTTGGCTCGGCTAGCCGGCCCGGTTAGACCTGGAAAATATTTTGAAACGTTCCTGTATTTTTGGTTTTGTGGGAAAATCATTTTTGAAAACAATTTTACCGATTTACATGCATTTTTATGTGTTAAATGGGCCTGTTTTCAGGAGAACTGGGTCTCCATCGTTGAATTGTTCTAAATGCAAATTTACCAGAAAATTGAATATATGGTCGTGATGCACACAACAAAATTCATTTTGATGATTTTTGTTGTTTTCTAATTTTTTGGGATTTTTTGGGAATTTTTGGGAATTTTTTGGGAATGAAGGCTGAAATTCTGATTCTGGAACAATGATTACAGTCATGCGACTGTAATCGATTCAGGGTCAGAATTTCAACAAAAATTCATTTTGAGTCAAAACCGAAAGAAAAGTCAACTGGAAATTAAGAACAGTCGTACGACTGTATATACAGTCGTACGACTATTCATGAAAACCAAGAACAGTCGTGCGACTGTTCTTAATTTCCAGAAACGGGAAAACGAAAATGCACAAAAAATGCACAAAACTCACTTCAAACACCCAGAAAGCGAGAAAAAGTGTAAGGAAAGGAAGTGACTACCTTTTTAGAAGCTATTCCAAGTCGTTTTGACCCCTGGCGTCGCTCCGATCCCAACAAATTCGCACTTTTTCCTTTGGAATCAAAGTTGAGAGCTTTTTGTCCAAAAATCCAAATTGCAAAGGATTCTGATTGTTTTAGTCCGAATTCTTGATTTGGTTGTGAATTTAATTGATAAACCTAGGGATTTCTAACAAGTTTTAATCTTGATTTCGAGAATTAAGGAAAATGAAAGGGGAAGAAAATGAGTTTTTGTGGTTTTCTTTTCTTTTCTCTTTCTCTCTCTAGATTTCACCAGATTTTTTTTTCCAATCCCCTTTCTTTCTCTTCCTTCTCCTTTTTATCCCCCTGATTTTCGCTTGCTTGCTGCAACAAGGGAGCAATTAATGCTCCCTCTCTCTCTCCTCCATTTCTGCTGCAGAGGTATGGGTTCCTGCAGTCTGTCTGACATTACAGTCGTACGACTGTAATTTTTAAATTACAGTCGTACGATTGTAACTATAGTCGTACGACTATAACTTTTTTTTTTCTTTTTTTAAGTATAGAAAATTCCGGCGCTTACACGCGTAGCTCTGTCTGATGACATAACTACGAGACATATATGTTGGGATTTGTCACCAAAAATCGACCGATAAAAGCAGAAGAACGCATTGATTTCCTCAAATCCGTGCCCAGGAGTTAGTGATGTGGAAATCAAAAACCAAAAAACAATAAGAGGAAAGTTAGATTCTTGCCAGAATATCTCTTAAAGAGATGGCTGCAAAAATCAAAACTGACTTCCTCCACCGTCCCGTACACGAATGGCTACAGAACTAACCCCGTGCTAGCGGATCCAACTTTTCAAGAAGATAGGAGAGGAGATGTGGCTGAAATTTTCTTACCCCAAAAGAAATGAGATAAAGATGAGTTTTATAAGAAGCAAAATCCAATTTTGCTATCTCTTATGACTCATCAATTTCTCATTGGTCCATCATAATGACTCATCATCTTTTTCCTCTTTATACATAAGAAGCAAAGTCCAACTTTGCAACCTAAAGTCAAGAGAATGAATCATCATTTCTAACCCATAAATTTCGGCCATACCATTAACTCCATGTGGGCTTTACATTTCTTTTAAAGCCCTTAGTTTTCATTAATCTCAAATATAACTTTAATTCAACATGTAGGCTTACATATTATACCATATAATATATTACATACATTTAAATTAAAATTAATTTGACCTATTAATTTAACCAAGGAATTAATTTAGACTCACATAAAATAAAATACACGTAAAATATTTCCACCTAGAAAATAATCTCATAAATTAATTCATTGAATTAATTATGAGAATGCCTAAATAAATATTAATTATATTATTTTGATCAATCCAATTAATCTATATAATATAATTAATAGAACTCTCTCTCTTCGACTTGTATACTCTAAGTACACACTAAATCCTTTAGTAAAGTTCAGACGTTCAATGTGTACGATCCAGTGGACTCGTCTGTATGATGACAGTGGGCCTATGACCCACAACTGCAGGCGGGCTCTAGCAAGGCACTGCAGCCTCCAATTAAGATAGAGATAGTAGTCAAACTGGAGTCATAACCCTGTAGTTTAAACTCGTATATCCCATGTCAATGATATCAGTGTCCAACACAAAGGCATGGCCTCTTTTGTGTCCGGACATTAACTTGATCCCAAATGGACTGATGCTCACAAACAAGTTCTAACTTGTTTGGGTGTGGCCACACTCTTATCAGTTGCATTCATTAAGAGGCCGGTGATATCTTCTCAGTGGGCTACTGAGTGACATTCCCATCTGCATATACATAGCACTGCCATGTTCACTGACATACCCGAATGTACCCATACTTGACAGCCTTTTACAGGCCCGTTAGGCATACACCAAAGTATGCCACTTCACATACAGAACCTGTTGGGATTCATCATTAGAAAAATAACGTGGCGCAGCGGAAAATACACTGTTTAAAATTTCCTAGAATTCACCTTTCGTGTCCAATTACCATTGACTAGAATAAAAACAATTTGAATCAAGAGAGACTAACTCACCGGATTCGTCTCCTCTAGAGACTGCTGCAGAATCGTTTCTTGAAACTACGATCTCCAAAGTCCGGTGCACGACTAACTATTGAGCGGGAACCGGTGCTAGCCGAAGATGCGAAGGAATGGACGATTAATGCTGGGATTTTCGGCTAATTGGGGCTGCTCTTGGTGGTTGAAATTTCCAGCAATTAATTAGGGTTGAATTAGGTTTTTCATGCTTAAGTGTGCCCTTATATAGACACCTTGTCTAATTGGGTTTTAATTAGGTTAATTAAACCCAAGCCCACTAGGATTATAATTACATAAATAAACTTTAATTAAAAAGTATATACTATGTAATTTAATTCCATTTGGCTAAATTTAATTATCCCTAAATAAAATTAAATCACACTTAAGTTAATACAATACATGTATTTAATTTTCCTACTGTAAGCACCGGAATTTTACTTTTCTCAAAAAAAAAAAAGTAAAAGTATAGTCGTACGACTTTAGCTACAGTCGTACGACTGTAATTAAACTACAGTCGTACAACTGTAGATCGTGGCAGGTGAGCCAACCCATTCCCTAAAAGCAGAGAAAAACGAAAGAAAAAGGGGGAGAAAAGAGACAAAAAAAAAACAAAAAAACAAAAGAAAAAGAGAGAGAAAAGGGAAAGAAGAAAAGAAACAAAGAAGAGGAAGGGAAGAACTGATCATCAGAAACCCTTGCATTTAGAGATTCTGGACCCAAAAGCTCTCAAACCCTAACTCAAGGAGAAAAGTCTAGATTTTAGTGGATTGGAGCGACGCTAGGGGTCAATCATACGGTGGTCGCACGCCAAAGAGGTAAACATTCCTTTTCCCCTCTCTTTTACAAGCTTTCTGGGTGATTGGTGTGGTTTGTACCATTTCTATCCATTTTCTGCGTTTTCTGTTTCCGGAAATCAAGAACAGTCATGCGACTGTTCTTGAGTTCGATGAACAGTCGTACGACTGTAGTTACAGTTGTACGAGTGTTCTTGATTTCCAGCGTTTTCTTTCCAGTTTTCTTCAAATAAAGTTTTGGCGAAATCCTGAGTCTGGAAATCCACACGTGAGGGAGGGGCCCGCCCAAGATCGTGGCGCCCCTTCCGAAAGGGAGTCTCGTATTCCGTCGAAAATGCGTCGTCCGCTCATAGTGGTGACTCTGCTGGGGAATTCTTCAAAAAGTTTTCTTAAAAAACTTAAAAGAATTTGACAAGCCCTGAAAAGTGTCTAATTAAAATAAGGTGGATGATTCTCGATTGGTATTCCATTTTGCATTTTTAGTTAGACATGCTTGCATTAGATTTAGTATCCATTCTTAGCCCGGTGGATTGTTGAAGTGTCACCTTTGTTCCTCCTGGTCTTAGCGGCACGGATACGAAACACCACCCATAGCCTTGTACGAACCCCTTCGTTCGGACCCTTGAGTGGGGAGAAGTGAGGAGTATATTTTACTATGGGAACCTTGTTTATTAACCCGACTGGGACCGAACTCATTGTTGGTGTGCCCTAGTTCCTAGGGCATTGGATTCTTGTATTTTGTATTATACATTAAGACTCATTATATGAATACATTATTTGTGTCACATTAATAAAGGCAATTAATCTATTTCATTTATATCTTGTGCTATAATATGAGTAGAGTATCCATTGATTGATAATCATAAAACCCATCCCAGGTCTGTTCTAATCGTGGGAATGAATAGAAACACAGACTTGTATATTCGATGACTGTATGGCAGTTCTTAACTAGCCATAGTACTTGCATAGTCAGTCATGAATATAGGTACATGTCGTTGACATGGGACTGGAACGATCCGCACAAGAAAGCCACATGGTTGTCGCATCATAGGTCTTTCTTGAGTAGGTCTCTTTTGTCCTCAAACCAGATTTCATTATAATATCAATATGGAATTCGGTTCACTTTGACATACGCCTAACAGGTCTGTGAAAGGATGCTAAATATGGGTATGATTGGGTGGACCGGTGAACATGTTGATATTGATGATGAAGTGATGTAATTGCCACTCGGATAACACCGAGATGATATCATTGGCCACTTGATGAGTGGGACTGATAAGTGTATGGCCATACCTAAATAAGTTAGTTGCTTATTTGATTAATCAGTCAACTCAAGATCAAGAAATATAATAAACAATAGAAGAGGATGACGGACACCATGACTCTTGTTTATTCATATCGATATCGTTAGGCAAAGGACACTATGAGATTACTACCGGGGTGAGTGTCTTCTAAAAACTGCTGCATCTCTGTCTTAATTGGGGGCTGTAATGGTTTGCTAGAACCCACTTACACTCTGTGGGCCTTGGGACTACTGCCAACATAAAGACAAACCCATAGGATCGTGCACATAGATCAACTGAGCTGGAACTTATAGAAATTGTACATGTAATGTACATTGGAAGGAATGCATTAATTAATTAGTTGACATTCGGTGTCAAGGTAATTAATTAACATTGGGTTGAATTTAATTTAATTAATAAGTTTACATAATGTAATTAATTAATTTGTTAATTAATTGAATTACATAAAGTAAACAATTAATTAAATAATTTTCCTAAGTAGGAAAATTAAATACATGTATTGTATTTACTTAAGTGTGATTTAATTTTATTTAGGGGTAATTAAATTTAGCCAAATTGAATTAAATTACATAGTATATACTTTTTAATTAAAGTTTATTTATGTAATTATAATCCTAGTAGGCTTGGGTTTAATTAACCTAATTAAAACCCAATCAGACAAGTTGTCTATATAAGGGCACACTTAAGGAAGAAAAACCTAATGCAACTATAATTAATTGCTGGAAATTTCAGCCACCAATAGCAGCCCCAAAACAGCCGAAAATCCCAGTATTAAACCTCCATTCCTTCGCATCTTCGGCTAGCACCGGTTCCCGCTCAATAGTTGATCGTGCACCGGACTTTGGAGATCGCAGTTTCAAGAAACGATTCTGCAGCAGTCTCTAGAGGAGACGAATCTGGTGAGTTAAACTCACTTGATTCAAATTGTTTTTTTCTAATCAATGGTAATTGGACACGATAGGTGGATTCTACGAAATTTTAAATGGTGTATTTTCCGCTATGCCACGTTATTTTTCCAATGACACCATGCCTCTTGTTTATTCATATTGATATCGTTAGGCAAAGGACAATATGAGATTACTACCGGGTGAGTGTCTTCTAAAGACTGCTGCATTTCTGTCTTAATTAGGGGCTGTAATGGTTTGCTAGAACCCACTTACACTCTGTGGGCCTTGGGCCTACTGCCAATATAAAGACAGACCCATAGGATCGTGCACATAGATCAACTGAGCCGGAACTTATAGAAATTGTACATATAATGTACATTGGAAGGAATGCGTTAATTAATTAGTTGACATTCGATTTCAAGGTAATTAATTAACATTGGGTTGAATTTAATTTAATTAATAAGTTCACATGATGTAATTAATTAATTTATTAATTAATTGAATTACATAAAGTAAACAATTAATTAAATAATTTTCCTAAGTAGGAAAATTAAATACATGTATTGTATTTACTTAAGTGTGATTTAATTTTATTTAGGGGTAATTAAATATAGCCAAATGGAATTAAATTACATAGTATATACTTTTTAATTAAAGTTTATTTATGTAATTATAATCCTAGTAGGCTTAGGTTTAATTAACATAATTAAAACCTAATTAGACAAGGTGTCTATATAAGGGCACACTTAAGGAAGAAAAACCTAATTCAACTCTAATTAATTGCTGGAAATTTCAGCCACCAATAGCAGCCCCAAAACAGCCGAAAATCCCAGCATTAAACCTCCATTCGTTTGCGTCTTCGGCTAGCACCGGTTCCCGCTCAATAGTTGGTCGTGCACCGCACTTTGGAGATCGCAATTTCAAGAAACGATTCTGCAGCAATCTCTAGAGGAGACGAATCTGGTGAGTTAAACTCTCTTGATTCAAATTGTTTTTTTCTAATCAATGGTAATTGGACAAGATAGGTGGATTCTAGGAAATTTTAAACGGTGTATTTTCCGTTACGCCACATTATTTTTCCAATGAAACCATGCCTCTTGTTTATTCATATCGATATCGTTAGGCAAAGGACACTATGAGATTACTACCGGGTGAGTGTCTTCTAAAGACTGCTGCATTTCTGTCTTAATTGGGGGCTGTAATGGTTTGCTAGAACCCACTTACACTCTGTGGGCCTTGGGCCTACTGCCAATATAACGACAGACCCATAGGATCGTGCACATAGATCAACTGAGCCGGAACTTATAGAAATTGTACATATAATGTACATTGGAAGGAATGCGTTAATTAATTAGTTGACATTCGATTTCAAGGTAATTAATTAACATTGGGTTGAATTTAATTTAATTAATAAGTTCACATGATGTAATTAATTAATTAATTAATTAATTGAATTACATAAAGTAAATAATTAATTAAATAATTTTCCTAAGTAGGAAAATTAAATACATGTATTGTATTTACTTAAGTGTGAGTTAATTTTATTTAGGGGTAATTAAATTTAGCCAAATGGAATTAAATTACATAGTATATACTTTTTAATTAAAGTTTATTTATGCAATTATAATCCTAGTAGGCTTGGGTTTAATTAACCTAATTAAAACCCAATTAGACAAGGTGTTTATATAAGGGCACACTTAAGGAAGAAAAACCTAATTCAACTCTAATTAATTGCTAGAAATTTCAGCCACCAATAGCAGCCCCAAAACAGCCGAAAATCCCAGCATTAAACCTCCATTCCTTTGCTTCTTCGGCTAGCACCGGTTCCCGCTCGATAGTTGGTCGTGCACCAGACTTTGGAGATCGTAGTTTCAAGAAACGATTCTGCAGCAGTCTCTAGAGGAGACGAATCTGGTAAGTTAAACTCTCTTGATTCAAATTGTTTTTTTCTAATCAATGGTAATTGGACACGATAGGTGGATTCTGGGAAA
This sequence comes from Euphorbia tirucalli, assembly GCA_039660915.1. Lineage (NCBI taxonomy): Eukaryota > Viridiplantae > Streptophyta > Magnoliopsida > Malpighiales > Euphorbiaceae > Euphorbia > Euphorbia tirucalli. The sequence goes on from CM077633.1 coordinate 46,796,938, forward strand.
TTTAAAACTATGTATTTTCCGCTGCGCCACATTATTTTTCCAATGACGAATCCTAACACTCATATAGCCAGCCCTAGTTGGATTCCCTGAAGATACCAAAATAATTGTATGAATAAATTAATATCACGCCTTCATCACCCCCGGTTGGTGATCGAAGAGAGCCCTACCTAGGACTCGGTTAGAAATTTTCGAGAGCGACCACATTGGAGAAATAAGATTGGAAGGATTCGCTTCTTGTGATATGTGTTACACATTTCTTGACATTTCACGACATACCATAATCACCATTTTCCATACACAATTAACATTTTCCATTCATAAAACATTTTGTGTGATACTAACCCATATTTTTATGTAGCCACGTGCATTTTATTTTCGTGTGAAATCATTAAATCATCCGTTTGTCATCCATACTAACCATTGCTTTTTCAGCCATAACATTATATTTGTGTGATTAGCATTTTTCACATAGCATACATAACATCATTACGTATGTCATGCACGTATGTCATAAGCATTCATGACATATCATTTAAATTAAATTAGGGGCATTCCAAGGATGCCCACCACGATCATATCATTCCATCATATATTGGGTATCCCAAAATACCCGTGTTTTGCCAATGCACCGGATTGCATTCGGCCATTCCACCAAATCATTTCATTTAATAGAGACCACAACGGTCCTAGGTATATTTCCGTGTGACAACCCACACGATGCATTTCATGACATCATATCCATTCATCATAAATATCATATAACACTGTGATCCACATTGGGTTACTTCATGACATTGATACATTATTCAAGGCGCTCCCCGAGTGCCGGGTTAGTACACATGTAGGGGCATTTCATAACACCCCAAATCATGAAAGGTATTCCCCGAATGCCGAACTTTTGTTTGTGTCTCCTACGGCACATGACTCTCTTACAACATCATTTCATTTCATATGCTCAAAAGCATCAGAACTCTGTCCATGGGCCGGTGCCATGTGACCATTTCACATCATCTCATAGACCTACAAAGTGTCAAACTCCGTCCGTGTATCGGTACACATGCGACCGTTTCATGAAATTCATTAGGTGCCCCAAAAGCACCGAACTTTCATCCGTGTGGCGGTCCACATGTGACATCTTTTGCATAGCATTGGGTGTTATTGGGATGTCCAAAGTTAAAAAAATAAAATAAAATAAAAAAATAAAAACAAGAGAATCATCTTTATTATCTCACGATTTACATCTCATTCATCCATCAAACATTCAAGCACTCCACAAGCACCAAGCACTTTACAACATGCACTGAGTCATTTAATGTTCCAAAAATGCTAGAAACTTCATCAAACCCCTTAGGTCTTCCATAATCATTAGAAACCTTATCCTTGTGTCCCGCACACATAAACTCCAAAACCTCTTCCCGTTTAAGACAAGCTCTGTATGTACCACATCAAACTCTACACTTCTCCCCGTGTAAGACAAGCTCTACACATATCGCTCCAAAATATCTTTTCGTGCAAGACAAGCCCTGCACATTTCCTCCCCGTGTAAGACAAGCTCTACACGTATCACATAAAATCTCTTCCCGTGTAAGACAAGCTTTGTACGTACCGCATCAAACTCTACCCATACTCCCCGTGTAAGACAAGCTCTACATGTATAGTTCCAAAATATCTTCCCGTCAAGACCAGCTCTGCACATACCGTATCAAACTTTGCACACTTCCTCCCCGTGTAAGACAAGCTCTACACGTACCGCTCTAAATCTTCCTGTGCAAGACCAGCTCTACACATACCGCATTAAACTCTACCCTTCCTCCTCGTGTAAGACAAGCTCTACATGTATTGTTCCAAAATATCTTCCCGTGCAAGACCAGCTCTACACGTACCGTATCAAACTCTGCACACTTCCTCCCCGTGTAAGACAAGCTCTACACGTACTACTCCAAATCTTCCTGTGCAAGACCAGCTTTGCATGTACCGCATCAAACTCTACCCTTCCTCCCCATGTAAGACCAGCTCTACACGTATCGTTCCAAATATCTTCCCGTGCAAGACAAGCTCTGCACACTTCCTCCTCGTGTAAGACAAGCTCTACACGTATCGCTCCAAATCTTTTCCCGTGCAAGACAAGCTCTGCACGTACCGCATCAAACACTACACATCCTCCCCGTATAAGATCCGCTCTACACGTACCGCTCCAAATATTAACTCTCCTCCCGTGTAAGATACGCTCTACACATAAGCGCTTCGTAAGTATCACCTTGCTTCGATCCGTGGACACCCTGCGTGTCATTTTATCCATGTGGTGTATATTTATATGCCACGCTCTACATCAGCACATAGCTTCATCAACAACATTCATTGCATTTTGCACGTTTCCTTTCTTGGCTTTGTGTGCACTTGACTAGTTTAGAGTTGCATAACATGACATGGCATCACATGACATCATCCTTCATACATGCATGCATCACATCTCGCACTCATGCCTACATCATCCCTTGATTTGGTATCCTCTGTGCGCATATCCCAGTCAATGCTAACAGGTTTTTTTATCAGGATAAAAAGGGAAGGAGTCTTAAGAATGGCTAGCCCAATGAACTTCAACACCGTAACAGATGTCGTGGATGATTATGTTGCTTCATCATGATTTCGAAAGATGTTTAGGGAAGAGGTAGCGGCAATGTTGAAGGAAATGCTAAGAGGTGATCTGGACAAGGTGGAAAAGTTGACGACAAGGTGCTCTGAATTAGAGGCACGTGTGATTGAGCTTGAGGGAGTAATAAGAGGGCTGACCGGTGAAGCAGAATCGAAGGCCCCCCTCAAAGCCAACACTGACCCTGTTCTGCGACCAAACAGGAGTCCACTCCCCAAGGGTGACGGAAAGGGCATATCTCCGTGGCCTTTTTCACTGAGCCAATTATTTGCCAAATGTAGAAAAGAGGGGCTACTGCAGAGTGTTAAGCCGTATGTGGAGCTGGCACCAGATCAAAAGAACAACTTCTGCACCTATCATGTAGTGACAGGTCACCGAACCAATGTCTGCCATATTTTAAGGAAAGAGATCCTGAAGTTAGTTAATGAGGGAAAATTAAAGGTGCCATCCGCTACTAGTGAGCGACTGGGGGCAAGTAGGGAGACTGGTAAGGAAATTTCTCAAACCTCCCGGGGAGAGGAATATGATGAAGAGCTCCAAAGCCTGATCTGATGAGAGCAGGGCAGTGATATCGGAATTGGGGCAGTGACCGGATAAGGAATAGTCGGATTCTGTGAGATCAATACCTTTAGAGGTTCCTTCCCATAAGGAACTCATTTTGTTTGTAAAGTGTATTGAACTCATTTTGAATGCAATGCATCTGGTTATTTTCTTACTTGTGTGGTGATTACATGTACATGGCATTAAGCATGCATTTGATCATCTGAAACGACATGTCCATCACACATAATATTAAGATGTATGACATCAATCTGAGTCTTACAGGGAATTTAAAAGTGAACCTGACTTCGGTTAAATCCCTTTCTTCAAAAAAAAAAAAAAAGAGAGAGAAAGAGAAAAGTGTGCCAAGCAAGTAATGGGATGGCATCATTTCCATCGAATCAATTGCCTACCTAGATCAGTGATCCCTACAAACCATGGTCCAAAATACTGTTGGTCATGCCTTAAAAATTTCAACTTGAATAGCCCACAATACACCCAAATCATTCTAAGCCAGAGATCATTGCCAAATTTCAAAGCCGACCCCCAAAATGAACCTTTGAGCCTAATTCATGCTCGAAAAAGCATCTCACATAAAAAAACTCAAACTCATCAAAAGCACCAAGCCTTAAGAAATCCAAATGACCTTCACCACCCACCATGCTGTAAGACTCTGAAGCAAACACTGGTTTTAGAACATGTATAGTCTTGTTTGTGTGGCATTCATGTGCATATGACATTACACATGCATTGTTCATCGAAAAAGACGTATCAAACACGTATGACATGTATGGATTTGAATGTAGCGGGAGAATCAGCAGGTGGCTATGGCTTAGATTTAGCTTCTTCAAAAAAAAAAAAAAAACCTAGCACCGATGAAAGACCTCAGCTCTCCCTGACAGTCAGATTTCTGCTCCTAGCCTAAAGTTATGCTCTCTTCAATCATAGAGTCAAACTCTATTGAGTGCTTGATGAATCCAGGGGTGGCCCATCTATTGCATAGAATGCCAGGGTTAGTGGGTTGAGACAATGGAGATAAGCACGTTTTTACCTGTTCTGAAAAGTTAACTTCACGCGGTGATAGAGAAGATCGGTGTCTTTACCCAAAGTAGTTCCCTTTTCATTCTCCTCTCTGCCTTCTCCCTTTGCCTTTAACAACTTTGTCTTCCATTTATTGTCTTTCCTTCACTTTCATCTTTTATCTTTCATCTTCTCTTTGGAACTTGAACCGATTCTGTGATTCCATATTTTCTACCTTCAATGGCTTCTGACAAGAACTCGAACCCCAATGTTGCTCCATATCGTATTTTTTCCGCATTATCTCATCAGCAGAAAGGCATCGGAGCAGGTGGTTTTGGCGCTATTTCAATCCGTCTTTGTTTATCATCAACCTGTACCGAATTGGGGATACCCTTTTAATCCCACGCCATTTCTCTTCAATCTAAACTCCCAGACTAATTATTTTGTACCCTCAGACAGTGGGAAGGGTTTTGATTTGATGACAGATAGAGGATTTGGATATGAGTCTGCTTCAAATGAGTTCAACAATGCTGAGAAAAGGGGGAAAATGAAATATATAGCTCCGAGATTCTGTAGTAAGAAGAAAATAGTTTCTGTAGGTGAAAAGGAGCAACAGTGGTTGCCTAAGAAATTGACTATTAAAGGGACCAAGCTGAATAAAAAAGAGATTGAAGTTAATCTTGGTGGAAAAACAAGCCTGATGATCAGAAATCTACCAAATCAGTTTCAAAGACATAATCTGCTGTAAATTCTGGACAAGCATTGTCTGGAGGAAAACAAGAATAAGTCCAAAGGGAAGTCTGCTTATGATTTCCTCTATTTGCCTATGGATTTCAAGACTGGAGGAAATTTTGGTTATGCATTTATGAATTTCACCAACTGTGTTGGAGCAACTTGGTTTTACAAAGCTTTCAACGATCATGAAGGGGATGATACCATCAACAGAAAAGCTTACAAAGTCTGTTGTGCTCATATTCAAAAGGGAAAATTGCATTTACCAACCATTTCAAGTATTTAGTCTTCGGGAGCCGTGCCTGAACTGGAATCTGGGGTGAATTGGAAACATGAATACAGCATCAGACCATAGGAGAATCCAGTGGTTAATTGAATTCATCTTAGGTTGTCCGTCCACAATGACAACTCTATCTTAAAAAAAAAAATATTTCTCTATCCAATGTGTAAAACCGAAAGGGCATGTTGGTAATTTGAAGGGGCATCAATTAAAACCAGAGCCACATTTTAGATTCTCCTTATGCATCCGCATTCATTATGTCATGAATGTCTTGTATTCAATTTTGGTGTTCAATATGCATTTGTCATGTCATTGCATGTCAATGTTCACTTACGGGCTACATCACGCAGTGAACCTTGTTTGTGGAAGTGCTTTACTCCCTAAACACAAACCCATAATACCAGGGGCAAGTAAAAAACCAAACCATTAGGTATCATCGACAGCAGTATCTTCGCGAGTCGTAATGAACATATCAAGATATATCTTTCCCATCTTAAGGCAAACCGTTGCAAAAGGGATCAAGGTAGACAAAATTCCCTTCACAGAATCTTTCTAAAAAACAATTTGTTGATGCAGAAAATCAAAAAGACCTGTCGGCAATAGGAGAGGGGTGATATACAAAGTCAGAGTCACTGTCATATTCCCTGTTATACTCATTTTGGTGTCACCATTGCAATATTGTGTACGTTTAGATTTCCGATCAGATGTTCATCTTGCATACACCATGCCATTACATATAAACATCTATCAGTAGGACATTGCATCCAAGCCCGTGATAATATCACAGAAACTTCTGTTATGCGGTACGAAAATGCAAAGTCTCACTCTCATCTCCTTGCTCAACCAAACGGACCATCCGTCGAAGCGGCCTATTACCCTGATCCACTGAGCTTGACAATGCTTCAGAATATACAGAGGGTAAAGTGGAAAGTCACTCAAGATGGTCAACTTCTCTAATACCTAGATCAGCGTAATAGTCAGTCAGTTGGAAGACAAGTCGGGACAATCGGGCTAGGTCACCTAGGCTACCATCAAGGCCAGTCACAAGCCGTGAATTCCGTCTCCGGGCTCGCACGGATACCAAGAACAAGGCATAAGCCATATGTTGCATGCATACATACATTTAGAACTATACATGTATTTGTACATACATGCATATGTTTAAAGTAAACACGCACGATTCATATGCATATGCATCACAACTGATCCAAATGCAGGTACTCGCTGCCATCACCAGGTCTCCCCAAACCAGGATCTCTCTCAAAGCAGAGATGGCACAACACCGGGGCATCTATTAGGCCTTAAGCATCAGTGCAAACCCAAATCTCAACATACCAAGGGGTAGAACAATCAAGCTGTATTTTTCCTTGATCGAAAGGGCAAAAATTTTTGTTTCCAAAATTATTGATCAAGGGATAAATACTCATTCCCCAGCCAACATCAAAATTATCATTCCTAAAGCTATCCCTTTTCTTCATTCAAGCCAGATTTCAAACGCTTGAACTCCATCACGTTCAAGCATGGTTGCAAATCCTTGAATTCCTTTTCTTCATTCAAGCCAGATTTCAAACCCTTGAACTCCATCACGTTCAAGCATGGTTGCAAATCCTTGAATCCCTTTTCTTCATTCAAGCCAGATTTCAAACCCTTGAACTCCATCACATTCAAGCATGGTTACAAATCCTTGAATCCCTTTTCTTCATTCAAGTCAGACTTTGAACCCTTGAACTCCATTATGTTCAAGCATGGTTACAAATCCTTGAACCCCTTTCTTCAGTCAAGCCAGATTTCAAACCCTTGAACTCCATTACATTCAAGCATGGCTGCAAATCCTTGACCCCCTTATTCCATTATTTCGAGCCCACCCAATTCTAGCAAAATTTCAAAACCTCTAGATTTCTACAGATTTGCGTCGGGTAACCTAGACCCGGTATCGGCTTAGTTCTACATCAAACCCTTTATTTCATCTAAGCTAGATTTTGAATCCTTGAACACCTTAAAGCTAGATTCTTAATCCTTGCAAATCTCCCAAGCGTGATTTTGGATCCTTGAAACATCTTCATTACGTTTAAGCATGGTTGCAAATCCTTGAACCCCTTTCTTCATTCAAGCCAGATTTCGAACCCTTGAACTCCATTACGTTCAAGCATAGTTGCAAATCCTTGAACCCTTCTTTTCTTTGAAGCTATATTTAGCACCCTTGAACTCCAGTATGTTCAAGTATGGTTGCAAATCCTTGAACCCCTTTCTTCATTCAAGCTAGATTTTGAACCCTTGAACTCCATTACGTTCAAGCATGGTTGCAAATCCTTAAACCCCTTTCTTCGTTCAAGCATGATTTCAAATCCTTGAACCCCTTATTATTTCAAGCCCATCCAATTCCAGTAAGATTTCAAATCATCAAAATTTCATCTTTCTTTGCCTCGGGTAACATAGACCCGGTATCGGCCAATCCATCAATCCATCTTCCTTTGCCTCGGGTAACCTAGACCCGATATCGGCTTATTTCCTCCTCAGCTTTGCCTCGGGTAACCTAGACCCGACATCGGCTTATTTCTTCCCCAGATATGCCTCGGGTAACCTAGACCCGATATCAGCTTATCTCAACGGCGGGTTCTTTCCTGTGTCTGTGGTGCTTTGAGTCGCGTTTCTCAAATTCACATCAACTATCCTAGACTAAGATCAAGTGGTGAATTTGATCACACGAGGGGAAGCTGTAAGCGCCAGAATTTTACTTTTCTCAAAAAAAAAAAAGTAAAAGTATAGTCGTACAACTTTTGCTACGGTCGTACGACTGTAATTAAACTACAATCGTATGACTGTAGATCATGGCAGGTGAGCCAACCCATTCCCTAAAAGCAGAGCAAAACGAAAGAAAAAGGGGGAGAAAAGAGACAGAAAAAAAAAACAAAGAAAAAGAGAGAGAAAGGAAAGAAGAAAAGAAACAAAGAAGAGGAAGGGAAAAACTCATCATCAGAAACCCTTGCATTTGGAGATTTTGGACCCAAAAGCTCTCAAACCCTAACTCAAGGAGGAAAGTCTGGATTTTAGGGGATTGGAGCGATGCCAGGGGTCAATCTTAGGGTGGTCGCACGCTAAAAAGGTAAACATTCCTTTTCCCCTCTCTTTTACAAGCTTTCTGGGTGATTGGTGTGGTTTGTGCCATTTCTATCCATTTTCTGCGTTTTCCGTTTCTGGAAATCAAGAACAGTCGTGCGACTGTTCTTGAGTTCGATGAATAGTCGTACAACTATAGTTACAGTCGTACGAGTGTTCTTGATTTCCAGCGTTTTCTTTCCAGTTTTCTTCAAATAAAGTTTTGGCGAAATCCTGAGTCTAGAGTGTTTACAGTCGTACGACTGTAATTTACAGTCGTACGACTGTAGTTATAGTCATACGACTGTAACGCGATTTCCAGAACCAAAATTTCCCTTTTAACCCCAGAAATTTCCAAAAACCATAAAAATTCAGAAAACCCCTAAAATCATCAAAATGGATTTTGTTGTGTGCATCCACGACCCTAGATTCAATTTTCAGTCAAATTGCATTTAGAACAATGCCATGATGGAGACCCAGTTCTCCCAAAAACTGACCCACCTCACATGTGAAAAATGCATGTAAACCGACAAAAATGTTTTCAAAACAGTTTTCCCACAAAAACCAAAATACAGGAAAGTTTCAAAATGTTTTCCAGGTCTAATCGGGCCGGCTAGTCGAGCCAACCTGGTTATCCCCTAAATGCATGCCCCCAATTCTTGATTTCCCATTCTGTCTATTTGAGTCCAACTTATGGCGTGCCGTAAATTGTGCTAACCCTTTGTTTTGCAGGTTTTAATTTCTTTTTATTTTTATTTTGGATGTATTTTATAGAATTACTCTTGTATCCTAGGCGATTGTACTTTTCTAGATTCTCGTGTATCCTAGGCACTTGTAAAGTGAGGCGAGAGTTTTTATCTTTTATTCGATTGGGTTGTAATAATTTATTCGTTTACTATTTTGTTTAACCTGTATGCGCATTGTTTGTCTATTTAATGCAATAAAATTCACTTTAGAATTTGAAATACCATTTGAGAACATTGACCAATTTATTTTAATTAGACACGAAATAAGGGACTTCTCCGGACCCGAATCTCTGGATAGTGTAGCGGCCGTTCGTCCAGTTCAGCTGCATTATAAATTTCCTGGTTGAGCTGAGCCGGGTGGCGACTCTCATGCAAGACACGGGAAATTTATAATGCAGCTGAATCGGACGAACGGCCGCTACACTATCCAGAGATTCGGGTCCGGACAAGTCCCTTATTTCGTGTCTAATTAAAATAAATATTGGTCAGTTTTCAAAGATGGTATTTCAAATTCTAAAGTCATTTTTATTGAAATAAATAGACATACAACGCGTATACAGGTTAAGTAAAATTGTAAAAGAAGAAATTATTACAACCCAATCGAATGAAAACTAGAAACTCTCGCCTCACTTTTACAAGCGCCTAATCTACACGATTTATCTAGAAAAATACAATCGCCTAGGATACACGTATTAATCTATTAAATACATCAAAAATAAAAATAAAAATAAAAATAAAACCAACAAAACAGAAGGTTAGCACAATATATAACACGGCACAAATTGGACTCAAACATGATAGAATGGGAAATCAAGAATTGGGGGCATGCATTTAGGCGATAACCGGGTCGGCTCGACTAGCCAGCCCGGTTAGATCTGGAAAACATTTTGAACGTCCCTGTATTTTTGGTTTTTGTGGGAAAATCATTTGAAAACAAATTTTCCGGTTTACATGCATTTTTTACATGTGAGGTGGGTCGGTTTTCAGGAGAATTAGGTCTCCGTCGTGGCATTATTCTAAATGCAATTTTACTGAAAATTGAATCTAGGGTCGTGGATGCACACAACAAAATTCATTTTGATGATTTTTAGGGTTTTTTTGAATTTTTATGGATTTTTATAAATTTTTTGGGGTTAAAAGGGAAATTCTGGTTCTGAAAAGGAGGTTACAGTCGTGCGACTGTAAACACTCCAGACTCAGGATTTCGCCAAAATCTTATATAAAGCAAACTGGAAAGAAAATCACCTGGAAATCAAGAACACTCGTACGACTGTAACTACAGTCGTACGACTGTTCATCAAACTCAAGAACAGTCGCACGACTGCTCTTGATTTCCAGAAGCAGAAATGCAGAAAAAAGGATAAAAAAGGCACAAAACCACACCAAACACCCAGAAAGCTTGTAAAAGAGAGGGGAAAAGGAGTGTCTACCCGTTTGGCGTGCATCCACCGTAGGATTGACTCCTGGTGTCGCTCCAATCCACTGAAATCCGTACTTTTCTCCTTGAGTTAGGGTTAGGGATTTGGGTCCGGAGATTTCCAAATGTTGAGGGATTCTGATGATGGGCTTCTTTCCTTTTCTTGTTTTCTCTTCTTCTTTCTCCCTCTCTCTTTTTCTTTTCTGTTTTCTTCTTCTCCCCTCTTTCGTTTTCTATCTGTCGCTTTCTCCTTCTGTTTTTTCAGCTTTTAGGGTGTGGGTTGGCTCACCTACCATGATCTACAGTCTTACGACTGTAGTTAATGTCGTACGACCATACTCCTTTTTTTTTTTAAAGGAAGTAAAATTCCGGCACTTACAGCTGCCCCTCACGTGATCAAATTCACCACCTGATCTTAGTCTAGGATGATTGATGTGAATTTGAGAAATGCAACTCAAAGCGCCGCAGACACGGGAAAGAACCCGCCGTTGAAATAAGCCAATATCGGGTCTAGGTTACCCGAGGCAAAGCAGAGGAGGAAATAAGCCGATATCTGGTCTAGGTTACCTGAGGCAAAGCTGAGGGAGAGATAAGCCGATATCAGGTCTAGGTTACCCGAGGCAAAACTGAGAAAGAAATAAGCCGATATCGGGTCTAGGTTACCCGAGGCAAGAAAGGTGGAATGCAGTTAAGCCGATATCGAGTCTGGGTTACCCAAGGTAAAACTGAGGAAGAAATAAGACAATATCGGGTCTAGGTGACCCAAGGCAGAACTGAGGAAGAAATAAGCCGATAGCGGGTCTAGGTTACCCGAGGCAAAACTGAGGAAGAAATAAGCCGATATCGGGTCTAGGTTACTCGAGGCAAGAAAGGTGGAATGCGGTTAAGCCGATATCAGGTCTAGGTTACCCAAGGCAAACGAAGATGGATTGATGAATTGGCCGATACCGGGTCTATGTTACCCGAGGCAAAGGAAGATGAAATTTGGATGATTTGAAATCTTACTAGAATTGGATGGACTTGAAATAACAAGAGGTTCAAGGATCTGAAACCATGCTTGAACGAAGAAAGGGGTTCAAGGATTTGCGACCATGCTTGAACATAATGGAGTTTAAGGGTTCGAAATCTGGCTTGAATGAAGAAAGGGGTTCAAGGATTCGCAACCATGCTTGAACATAGTGGAGTTCAAAGGTTTGAAATCTGGCTTGGATGAAATAAGGAGATAGGTTTAGGAATGATAATTTTGATGTTGGCTCGAGGATAAGTATTTATCCCTTGATCGATAATTTTGGAAACAAAAATTTTTGCCCCTTCGATCAAGGATAAATATGGCTTGATTGTTCTGCCCCTTGGATACTTGATGTGTTGAGATTTGGGTTTGTGCTGATGCTTAAGGCCCAATAGATGCCCCGGCATTGTGCCATCTCTGCTTTGAGAGCGATCATGGTTCATAGAGGCCTGGTGATGGCAGTGGGTACCTGCACTTGGATTGGTTGTGATGCATATGCATATGAATTGTGCCTGTTTACTTTGAACGTATGCACGTATGTACGGATGCATGTATAGTTCTGAATGTATGCATGCAACATGTGGCTTATGCTTTGTTCTTGGTATTCGTGTGAGCCTGGAGACGAAATTCACAGCTTGTGACTGGCCCCGATGGTAACCCAGGTGACCTAGTCCGATTGTTCCAGCGTGTCTTCTGGCCGACTGACTATTACGCTGATCTAGGTATTAGAGGAGTTGGCCGTCTTGAGTGACTTTCCACTTTGCCCTCTAGATATTCTGAAGCGTCGTCAGGCTCAGTGGATCAAGGTAGTAGGCTGAGCCGACGGATGGTCCGTTTGGTTGAGCGAGAAGATGAGAGTGAGGCCTTGCATTTTCATACCGCATAATAGGAGTTTCTGCGATATTGCCACGGGCTTGGATGCAATGTCCTACTAATGGATGTTTATATGTAATAGCATGGTGTATGCAAGATGAACATCTGATCGGGAATCCAAACATACACAATATTGCAATGGTGACATGAGAATGAGTATAATAGGGAATGTGACATTGACTCTGACTTTGTACATCACCCCTCTCCTGTTGCTGACACGTCCTTTCGGTTTTCCGTGTCAATAAAATTTTATTTTACTTCTTTTTTTTTTAGCAAGATTCTGTGATGGGCATGTCGTTTCAGATGATCAAATGCATGCTTAATGCCATATACATGTAATCACCACATAAGTAAGAAAACAACAAGATGCATTGCATTCAAAATGAGTTCAATACACTTTACAAACAAAATGAGTTCCCTACGGGAAGGAGCCTCTAAAGGTATTGATCTCACAACGTACGACTATTCCTTATCCGGTCACTGCCCCAGCTCCGATATCACTGCTCCGCTCTCGTCAGATCAGGATTTGGAGCTCTTCATCATATTCTTCTCCCCAGGAGGTTTGAGGAATTTCTATACCAGTCTCCTTGCTTGCCCCCAGTCGCTCATTAGTGGCTGATGGCACCTTTAACCTCCCCTCATCAACTAACTTCTAGATCTCCCTCCTTAAAATATAGCAGACATTGGTTCGGTGACTTGTCACTACATGATAGGTGCAGAAGTTGTTCTTTTGATCCGGTGCCGGCTCCACATACGGCTTGATGCTCTACAGTAGCCCCTCTTTTCTACATTTGGCAAATAATTGGCTCAATGAAATAGGCCACGGGGATATGCCTTTTCCGTCACCCTTGGAGAGTGGACTCCTGTTTGGTCGCGGAACAAGGTCAGTGTTGGCTTTGAGAGGGGCCTTCGATTTTGGTTCACCAGTCAGCCCTCTTGTTACTCCCTCAAGCTCAATCACACATGTGCCTCTAATTCAGAACACCTTATCGTTAGCTTTTCCACCTTGTCCAAATCACCTCCTATCATTTCCTTCAACATTGCGTCCTTGACCTCCTTTTGGAATCACGATGAGGCAACATAATCATCCACGATGTCTATTATGGTGTTGAAGTTTATTGGACCAGCCATTCTCAGGACTCCTTCCCTTTCTCCCCTGATAAGAACATTTGTTAGCTCTGACTGGGGCATGCACATAGAGGATACCAAGTCAAGGGATGATGTAAGTATGAATGCGTGATGTGATGCATGCATGCATGAATGATGATGTCATATGATGCCATGTCATGTTATGCAATTCTAAGCTAGTCAAGTGCACACAAAGCCAAGAATGGAAACGTGTAACATGTAATGAATGTTACTGATGAAGCTATATGCTGAAGGAGAGCGTGGCGTATAAATATACACCACATCGATAAAATGACACATAGGGTGTCCACGGATCGAAGCAAGGTGATACTTGCGAAGTGCTTACATGTAGAGCATATCTTACACGGGAGGAGAGTTAATATTTGAAGCGGTACATGTAGAGCGGATCTTACACGGGGAGGAGGTTTAGTGTTTAAAGCTGTACATGCAGAGCATGTCTTGCATGGGAGAAGTTTGGTATTTGGAGTGGTACGTGTAGAGCTTATCTTACACAGGGAGGATGTGTAGAGTTTGATGCGGTATGTGCAGAGCTAGTCTTGCACAGGAAGATTTGGAACGGTACGTGTATAGCTTGTCTTACATGGGGAGGAAGTGTGCAGAGCTTGTCTTGCACAGAAAGATATTTTAGAGCGATACATGTAGAGCTTGTCTTACATGGGCGGAGAGCTATAGTTTGGTACGGTACGTGCAGAGCTTGTCTTGCATGGGAAGATTTAGAGCGGTAAGTGTAGAGCTTGTCTTACACGGGGAGGAAGTGTGCAGAGCTTGTCTTGCACAGGAAGATATTTTGGGGCGTTACATGTAGAGCTTGTCTTACACGGGAAGGAAGGGTAGAGTTTGACGCGGTACGTGCAGAGCTGGTCTTGCACGAGAAGATTTGGAGCGGTACGTGTAGAGCTTGTCATACACGGGGAGGAAGTGTGCAGAGCTTGTCTTGCACAAGAAGATATTTTGGAGCGGTATGTGTAGAGCTTGTCTTACACGGGAAGGAAGGGTAGAGTTTGATGCGGTACGTACAGAGCTGGTCTTGCACGGGAAGATTTGGAGCGGTACGTGTAGAGCTTGTCTTACACGGGGAGGAAGTGCGCAGAGCTTGTCTTGCATAGGAAGATATTTTGGAGCTTATGTGCGTGGGACATAAGGATAGGATTTCTAATGATTATGGAAGATCTAAGGGGCTTGATGAAGTTTCTAGCATTTTGGAACACTTAAATGTCTCAGTGCATGCGGTAAAGTACTTGGTGCTTGTGGAGTGCTTGAACATTGTGGAGTGCTTGAATGTTTGATGGATGAATGAGATGTACATCGTGGGATAATGAGGATGATTCCCTTGTTTTTATGCTTGAATGTGTTTTTTTTTTATTATTTTTCAGTTTTTATTATTTTTTTATTTATTTTGGACATTCCAAGTTCACCCAGTGCTATGCAAAAATGTCACGTGTGGACCGCCACACGGATGAAAGTTCGGTGCTTTTGGGGCACCTAATGGATTTTATGAAATGGTCACATGTGTACCGACACACGGACGGAGTTCGGCACTTTGTAGGTCTATGAGATGATATGAAATGGTCGCATAGGACCAGCCCATGGACAGAATTCTGATGCTTTTGAGCATATGAAATGAAATGATGTTGTAAAAGAGTCATGTGCCATAGGAGACATGGACGGAAGTTCAGCGTTCGGGGAACATCTTTCATGATTTGGGATGTTATGAAATGCCCCTACATGTGTACTAACCCAGCACTCGGGGAGCACCTTGAATAATGTAGTAGTGTCATGAAGCAACCCGATGTGGATCACAGTGTTATATGATGTTTATGGTAAATGAGCATGGCATCATGAAATGCATCGTGTGGATTATCACACGGAAATATACCTAGGACCATTGTGGTCTCTATTGAATGAAATGATTTGGTGGAATGGCCAAATTGAATCCGGTGCATTGGCAAAACACGGGGTATTTTAGGATACCCGATATATGATGGATTGATATGATCGTGGTGGGCGTCCTTGGAATGCCCCTAATTTAATTTAGGTGATATGTCGTGAATGCTTGTGACACACAAAATGCAAATGGCTGCACAAAAACGTGGTTAGGATGAATGACATACATAATGATGTTATGTATGCTATGTGAAAAATGCCAATCATGCAAATTTAATGTTATGGCTGAAAAAGAAATGGTTAGTATGAATGGCAAGCGAATGATTTAATGATTGCACCCGAAAATAAAATGCAAATGGATGCATAAAAATGTGAGTTAGTACCACACAAAATGTTTTATGAATGGAAAATGTTAATCGTGTATGGAAAATGGTGATTGTGGTATGTCGTGAAATGTCGAGAAGCGTGTAACACGTAGCACACGAAGTGAATTCTTCCAACCTTATTTCTTCGAGCGTGGTCGGTCTCAAAAGTGCTAACCGAATCCTAGGTGGGGTTCTCTTTGATCGCCAATCGAGGTGATGAAGGCACGATTTGTATTAATTTATTCACATAATTATTTTGGTATCCTAAGGGAATCCAACTAGGGCTACCTATATAAGTTCGGTCCAAGTCGGGTTAAAAATCAAGGTTTCCATAGCAAAATATACTCCTCACTTCTCCCCACTCAAGGGTCCGAACGAAGGGGTTCATACGAGGCTATGGGTGGTGTTTCGTATCCGTGCCCCTAAGACCATGAGGAACAAAGGTGACACTTCAACAATCCACCGGGCTAAGAATGGATACTAAATCTAATGCAAGCATGTCTAACTAAAATGCAAAATAAAATACCAATCGAGAATCATCCGCCTTATTTTAAGTAGACACCTTTCAGGGCTTGTCAAATTCTTTTAAGTTTTTAAGAAAACTTTATAAAGAAATCCCCAGTAGAGTCGCCACCATGAGCGGACGACGCATTTTTGACAGGACGCGGGACTCCCTTCCGGAAGGGGCGTCACGATCTCGGGCGGGCCCCTCCATCGCGTGGGGTTTTTATAATGGAAAAACGGTTTAGAAAATAGATATGGAATTAATGCATAAAAGAACCGAGACCTAAGTCTCGATGAATATTGTAGAGTCGCCACCCGGCTCAGCTCAACCGAGAAATTTATAATGCAGCTGAACCAGATGAAAGGCCGCTACACTATCCAGAGATTCGGGTCCGGACAAGTCCCTTATTTCATGTCTAATTAAAATAAATATTGGTCAATGTTCAAAGATGGTATTTCAAATTCTAAAGTCGTTTTTATTGAAATAAATAGACATACAGCGCACATACAGGTTAAGTAAAATTGTAAAAGAATAAATTATTACAACCCAATTGAATGAAAACTAGAAACTCTCGCCTCACTTTTACAAGCGCCTAATATACATGATTTATCTAGAAAAATACAATCGCCTAGGATACACGTATTAATCTATTAAATACATCAAAAATAAAAATAAAAATAAAAGCTGCAAAACAGAAGTTTAGCACAATATATAACACGGCACAAATTGGACTCAAACATGACAGAATGGGAAATCAAGAATTGGGGGCATGCATTTAGGGGATAACCGAGTCGGCTCGGCTAGCCGACCCGGTTAGATCTGGAAAACATTTTGAAATGTCCCTGTATTTTTGGTTTTTGTGGGAAAATCATTTTGAAAACAATTTTCCAGTTTACATGTGAGGTGGGTCGGTTTTCGGGAGAATTAGGTCTCCGCCGTGGCATTGTTCTAAATGCAATTTTACTAAAAATTGAATCTAGGGTCGTGGATGCACACAACAAAATTCTTTTTGATGATTTTTGGGGTTTTCTAAATTTTTATGGATTTTTATAAATTTTTTGGGGTTAAAAGGGAAATTCTGGTTCTGAAAAGGAGGTTATAGTCGTGCGACTGTAAACACTCCAGACTCAGGATTTCGCCAAAATCTTATTTAAAGCAAACTGGAAAGAAAATCACCTGGAAATCAAGAACACTCGTACGACTGTGACTGTTTATCAAACTCAAGAACAGTCGCCCAACTGTTCTTGATTTCTAGAAGCAGAAATGCAGAAAAACAATAAAAGAGGCACAAACCACACCAAACACCCAGAAAGCTTGTAAAAGAGAGGGGAAAAGGAGTGTCTACCTGTTTGGCGCACGTCCACCGTAGGATTGACCCCTGCTGTCGCTCTAATCCACTGAAATCCGTACTTTTCTCCTTGAGTTAGGGTTAGGGATTTGGGTCCAGAGATTTCCAAATGTTGAGGGATTCTGATGATGGGCTTCTTTCCTTTTCTTGTTTTCTCTTCTTCTTTCTCCCTCTCTCTTTTTCTTTTCTGTTTTCTTCTTCTCCCCTCTTTCGTTGTCTGTCTGTCACTTTCTCCTTCTGTTTTTTCAGCTTTTAGGGTGTGGGTTGGCTCACCTACCGTGATCTACAGTCGTACGACTGTAGTTTAATTACAGTCGTACGACTGTAGTTAAAGTCGTATGACCATACTTTTTTTTTTTAAGGAAGTAAAATTTCGGGCTTACAATCGCGTACAACCAGGCTAATGATAGTCTTTAGTTCCATTCATTCCCATGATTGGAACAGACTACGGATAACTTTATGGTCATATCGTTTTCCCTGTTGTTAGTCTTACTAACAAGTGCATGACACTTGTTAAAATGGATATGGATATGTCCATTGCATATTCTATTTAAAACATAGCACAAGATATATAATAAATAGATTAATGCCTTTATTTAATGATACAAATTATATAATACATATATCTCACATCAAAGCACAAATGTACGATATAAATACAAGGACCAATGCCTCGGGACTAGGGCATATCCAACAATCTCCCACTAGCACTAGTACCAACTAGGTATGGGCCTAATCCCTATAGATCTAATATGTCCCTCGTGCTTGGGCTGAGCCAGCACCTTGGTTAAGGGATCTATGACATTATCCTCAGTGTCCACTCTGTGTAATGAAATGTCACTCGTCTCGGCTATTTCTCTTATGAGGTGAAACTTCCTGAGTATGTGCTTTGAGTTTCCGTGTGACCGGGGCTCTTTAGCTTATGCAACAGTCCCATTGTTGTCACAAAAGATATCAACTGGATCTTGGATAATTGACACTACCCCCACTTCAGTGATAAACTTCTTTATCCATACAGCTTCCTTAGCTGCATCACATGCTACAATGTACTCAGCTTCTGTGATAGAATCCGTGATGGTCGGCTGCTTGGAGCTTCTCCAGCTAACAACACCACCATTTAGCATGAATACATGCCTAGACTGTGACTGGTATTCATCCTGGTCGGTCTGAAAGCTTGCATCAGTGTACCCAGTAATTGACAGCTATTCCTGACCTTTATACACCAAGAAGCTATCCTTAGTCCAATTAAGTTACTTCAGGATTGCTTTAATAGCCTTTCAGTGATCTTCGTCAGGATCCTGCTGGTATCAGCTTGTCATACTTAGTGTAAAAGCGACATTAGGTCTCGTACATAGCATGGAGTACATGATTGATGCTATAATTGATGCATATGGGACCAACTTCATATTCTCCCTGTCCTACCTTGTCTTAGGACGGTTCTTCTTACTAAGTTTCAGCCCATGGCTCATAGGCAAGAAACCTTTCTTTTCCCGATCCATGCTGAATCTTTTTAGAACTTTGTCTATGTACTTAGCCTGACTTAGGCCCAGAAGCCGATTAGGTCTATCCCTGTAGATCCTGATCCCTAGGATCATCTCAGCTTCACCTAAGTCCTTCATTGTGAAGCACTTACACAACCACTGCTTTACACCTTGCAGTATTGGTATGTTGCTTCTAATTAGAAGGATGTCATCCACATATAATACCAGGAATGTTACAATGCTCCCACTAATCCTTTTAAACACACAAGGCTCATCTTGATTCTGTATGAACCCATATTCCTTTATGGCCTCATTGAATCTAAGATTCCAACTCTTGGATGATTGCTTCAATCCATAAATTGACCTTTGAAGCTTGCATAGCTTTTCAGGATGCTTTGGATCGACAAAACCCTCAGGCTGTGTCATGCACATATCCTCGAGTAGCTTTCCATTAAGGAAAGCGGTTTTGACATCCATCTACCAGACCTCATATTTGTACCAAGCAGCTATGGCAATCAGGATCCTTATGGATTTGAGCATAGCAACTAGTGAGAAAGTTTCATCATAGTCTATTCCATGGACTTGTCTGAAGCCTATCGCTACCAACCGCCCCTTGAAGGTATTGTCAGCCTTTAGCTTATAGCAACACTTACAACCTATCACCTTAGCACCTGGAGGTGGATCAACCTGGTTCCAAACCTAATTATCATAGATAGATTGCATTCCCGCCTCGATGGCCTTTTGCCAGTTGACAAACAGTGGGCTAGCTATAGCCTCTTGGTAGGTTTTGGGCCCTTCTTCATCAAAGACAAAAAGAATATGATCATCGGTAATGAGAAACCCATATCTCTCAGGTTCCCGATTATCCCTACCAGACCTTCTAGGTCCTTGTGTGACCTGGGCTGGTGCTTCCTCCTGTGGAAGCTCCACCCTGGTCTCCGAGTTAGCCTCTTTAGGAGTTTGTGAGCTTTGAACTTCCCTGAGTTCAACATTGCTCCCACTATCTTTCTTGGAAATAAACTCCTTTTCATGAAAGACCCCCTTTCGTACCACGAACACCTTGTTCTCAGCGGGGTTGTAAAAGTAATACCTTTTGGTTTCCCTAGGGTAGCCCATAAACAAGCATCTATCGGTTTTGGGTTCTAGTTTGTCCCCAGTCAATTTTGTTGACATGTGCATCACAGCCCCAAATCCATAGGAAAGACACATTAGGTGCCGTGCCCATCCATATTTCAAATAGGGTCTTTTCCACAGCCTTAGTCGAAGTATTATTCAAAATAAGAGCTGCTGTCTCAAGAGAGTATCCCTATAAACTTACTGGGAGAGAGGCATGACTCATCATTGAGCGGACCATGTCTAATAGTTTCTTGTTCCTCCATTCGGACACCCCATTCCATTGTGGTGTTCCTGGAGGAGTGAGCTGTGGAACGATTCCATGCTCTCTCAAATATGAGTGAAACTCTAGGCTCATATACTTGCCACCTTGATTTGATCGGAGGGCTTTGATATTTCTACCTAGTTGATTCTGTACTTCATTCCTAAAATCCTTGAACCTATCAAGGGTCTCAGACTTATGTTTCATCAGATAGACATAGCCATATTTGCTGAAATCGTCTGTGAAGGTGACAAAGTATAGATTTCCACCTCTAGTAGCTACGCTCATTGGTCCACACGTCTAAATGTATTAGGTCCAATAAGCCAGTAGCCCTTTCAGCTTTCTTACTAAAAGGCGCTTTAGTCATTTTACCTCTTAAATAAGACTCACATATATAAAGTGACTCCAAGTCAAATGATCCTAGGATTCCAGCTTTGTAAAGCTTAGCTATGCGCTTCTCATTTATGTGGCCTAAACGACAATGCCAAAGGTAAACAGGATTAGGTTCGTTTTGTTGGTGTGCCCTAGTTCTTAGGGCATTGGATTCTTGTATTTTGTATTATACATTAAGAGTCATGTATGAATACATTATTTGTGTCACATTAATAAAGGCAATTAATCTATTTCATTTATATCTTGTGCTATAATATGAGTAGAGTATCCATTGATTGATAATGATAAAACCAATCCCAGGTCTGTTCTAATCGTGGGAACGAATAGAACCACAGACTTGTATATTGGATGACTGTATGGCAGTTCTTAACTAGCCATAGTACTTGTATAGTCAGTCATGAATATAGGTACATGTCGTTGACATGGGACTGGATCGATCTGCACAAGAAAGTCATATGGTTGTCGCGTCATAGGTCTTATTCTAATCAATGGTAATTGGACACGATAGGTGGATTCTAGGAAATTTTAAACGGTGTATTTTCTGCTGCGCCACGTTATTTTTCCAATGACGAATCCCAACACATTTGGCTTAACCCTTTTAGTATTTATATTATAGACATGATTAGTTTCATTCAAATCCAGTATATATAGGCCATTATTTAACAGAGCTTCTCCATAAAATAATCCCTTTCTAGATAAACCCATTTTACCATTACAAATAGCAAAATCAAATCCAGAAACATCCAAACTGAAACTGAAATAATATTCCTGTACATAGCAGGTACAAAATAACATTGTTCCAGTATCAAAACTAATCCACTAGGCATCATAAGATGGTACTCACCGATTTCTATGGCAGCAACCCTTGCTCCATTTCCGACTTGCAAGTCCACCTCTCCAGATGCCAGTGATCTCTTATTCTTAAGTCCCTACACATTACAACAAATGTGAGAACCACATCTAGTATCCATTACCCAGGATGTTGAACCAACAAGGTTAATGTCTATGACATATATACCCGATGAAGATGTGCCTTGGGTCTTCCTTTACTCTCCTAAGAGCTTGGGACACAATCTTTTCCAATGCCTAGCCTGCTCACAATTGAAGCAGACATCCTTGGGACTGGGCTTGGGCTGGGCCCTAGCCTTTTTAGCCTTGCCTTTCTTAGCCTTGGCCTTGGCCTAGCCTTTAGCAAGAGGAGGTTTCCCCTTATTGACCATTAGTACGGGTGGAGTCTTTTTAATCAACTGCTCAATGAGCTTCAGCATCCCATGCAGCTCACTGATAGCACGGTTCATCCCTTTCATGTTATAGTTCAGGATGAACTGATCATAAGAATCCGGTAAGGAAGCTAGGATCGTGTCAACTGCCAGCTCCTGTGAGATAGGCGATCCAAGATGGGATAAAGTATCCAGATAGCCCTTCATCTTGAGCACGTGTACATTCACAGATGTCCCAGCCCCCATCTTACAGGAGTGGAATGCCTTGTTGGTCAGGTACCTTTCCTGACGAGCTTACTCCTGAAACATCTCATTAAGAGTTGTTATCATAGCAAAGGCCTGATGATCCATGAAATGTTTTTGCAGCTTAGGAACCATATATGCCAACATAAGGCATGTCACATCCTAGTTATCCTTTACATACACCTCGTATTCCTCCAGCTGGGTAGCCGGTGGATTACGACCCGTTGGTGCAGCCGGTACAGGCCTTTCTAGCACATACTCTTTAGACTCTAGTCGTAGAACCATCCTTAAGTTCCTAGACCAATCCAAGATGTTTGGAACAGAAAGCTTGTCCCTTTCACAGGATAGATTGTAGTGATAATGTATTACTCATTGCCATTTGGTTACTATACAGAAAAATTTACGAGTGTTAATAAAGGAATTATATTGTTTTTCCTATATTATAATTAATAATGAATCATGTTATTAATTAACTCAAGTTGTTGGGCTAATAGGCCAAGATCCATATTTCATCAAGATATAGCCAGACGAGGGCCTGGAAAAGCTATACCCTAATTATTTAGGTAGGAGCGCCGTCCAATCCCAACCTAGGCACTCTCGGTTTGATGGGTCTGTTGGCACTTACCCATCTGTGCTTAGGGCCAGGACAATCCTACTACCCACGCTAAGTCCAAACCTTCATCCAAGTGTTAGAGTAACTGTGAGCGGACGATGCGTTTTCGACGGGACGCGGGACTCCCTTTCGGAATGGGGCGCCACGATCTCGGGCGGGCCTCTCCCTCGCGTGGGGTTTTTATAAATGGAAATCCGTGTTTTGGAAAGAATAAATAGAATTAATACGTAAAAGAACCGAGACCTAAGCCTCGATGAATATTGTAGGAGTCGCCACCCGGCTCAGCTCAACCGGGAAATTCTTATGTAGCTGAACCGGACGAACGGCCGCTACACTATCCAGAGATTCGGGTCCGGACAAGTCCCTTATTTCATGTCTAATTAAAATAAGTATTGTCAATGTTCTCGAATGGTATTTCAAAATCTAAGTCCATTTTATTGAATGTATAAAAAGCATACAACGCGCACACAAAATATTTAATACAAACATAAAGAAAAGAAATAAATATTAACCGGCTTACAACCAAATCGAATGGAAAAATAAAAACTCTCGCCTCACTTGTACAATCGCCTAGAATACACGAAAATCTAAAAATATTTACAACCGCCTAAATACACGATTCATTCTATTAAATTACATCCAAAATAAAAATAAAAAGAAATTAAAACCTGCAAAACAGAGGGTTAGCACAATATATACAGCACGCCACAATTAGGAATCAAATAGACAGAATGGGAAATCAGGAATTGGGGGCATGCATTTAGGGGGTAACCGGGTCGGCTCGGCTAGCCGGCCCGGTTAGACCTGGAAAACATTTTGAAACGTCCCTGTATTTTTAGTTTTGTGGGAAAATCATTGTGAAAACAATTTTTCCAGTTTACATGCATTTTTGTATATTTAAATGGGTCGGTTTTCAGGTGGAATGGATCTCCGTCGTGGAATTGTTCTAAATGCAATTTTACTAGAAAATTGAATCTATGGTTGTGATGCACACAACAAAATTCATTTCGATGATTTTTGGGGTTTTCTAATTTTTTGAAATTTTTGGGAATTTTTGGGGATGAGGCTGAAATTCTGATTCTGGAACAGGGATTACAGTCGTACGACTGTAGTTTACAGTCGTGCGACTGTAATCAGTTCAGGATCAGAATTTCGCCAAAAATCGTTGAAAATCAAAATCTGAAGAAAATAAACCTGGAAATTAAGAACAGTCGTACGACTGTATATACAGTCATACGACTGTTCATGAAAACTAAGAACAGTCGTACGACTGTTCTTAATTTCCAGGAACAGAAATACGAAAAATGCAGCAAAAAGGCACAAAACTCACTTCAAACACCCAGAAAGCGAGAAAAAATGCAAGGAAAAGAAGTGACTACCTTTTTAGAAGCTATTCCAAGTCGTTTTGACCCCTGGCGTCGCTCCGATCCTAACAAATTCGCACTTTCCCCTTTGGAATGGAAGTTGAGAGCTTTTTGTCCAAATTCCAAATTGCAAAGGATTCTGATTGTTTTGGTCCGAATTCTTGATTTGGTTATGTAGTTAATTGATTAACCTAGGGATTTCTAACAAGTTTTAGGTTTAATTTCGAGAATTGAAGAAAATCAAAGAGGAAGAAAAGTGAGTTTTTTTATGGTTTTCTTTTTCTCTCTCTTCTCTTTCTCTCTCCAAGTTTTCTTTTCACCAGAAATCCCCCCTTTTTCTCCTCCTTTTTCCTTCTTTTCTACCCTCTTTTCTGCTTGCTTGCTGCCAAACCCGAGCAATTAATGCTCAACCTCTCTTTCTTCCATTTCTGTTGCAGAGGTATGGGCCTCTGCAGATTTTCCGATATTACAGTCATACGACTGTAACAATAGTCGTACGACTATAGATTTTTTTTTTTTTTTTTAAGTATAGAAATTTCCGGTGCTTACAGCTGCCCCTCGCGTGATCAAATTCGACATCTAGCTCCAGGTCCATGATACCTATGATGATGAATTTGAGAGCGTGAATTAAAGCGCCGTTGAACACTGGAATGAACCTTCTGATGAGATAGGCCGATACCGGGTCTAGGTTACCCGAGGCGACACTGGGAGGGAATATGCTGATATCAGGTCTAGGTTACCCAAGGCGAGTTGATGAAAAGATTAGCCGATACCAGGTCTATGTTACCCGAGGCGATGCTGGAGATAAGATTAGCCGATACCAGGTCTATGTTACCCGAGGCGGAATTGATGAAGATATTAGCCGATATCAGGTCTTTGTTACCCGAGGCGATGCTGGAGATAAGATTAGCCGATACCAGGTCTATGTTACCCGAGGCGGAATTGATGAACAGATTAGCCGATATCCGGTCTATGTTACCCGAGGCGATGCTGGGGATAAGATTAGCCGATACCAGGTCTATGTTACCCGAGGCGATGCTGGAGATAAGATTAGCCGATACCAGGTCTATGTTACCCGAGGCGGAATTGATGAAGAGATTAGCCGATATCAGGTCTATGTTACCCGAGGCGATGCTGGAGATAAGATTAGCCGATACCAGGTCTATGTTACCCGAGGCGGAATTGATGAAGAGATTAGCCGATATCAGGTCTATGTTACCCGAGGCGATGCTGGAGATAAGATTAGCCGATACCAGGTCTATGTTACCCGAGGCGGAATTGATGAAGAGATTAGCCGATATCAGGTCTATGTTACCCGAGGCGATGCTGGGGATAAGATTAGCCGATACCAGGTCTATGTTACCCGAGGCGATGCTGGAGATAAGATTAGCCGATACCAGGTCTATGTTACCCGAGGCGGAATTGATGAAGAGATTAGCCGATATCAGGTATATGTTACCCGAGGCGATGCTGGAGATAAGATTAGCTGATACCAGGTCTATGTTACCCGAGGCGGAATTGATGAAGAGATTAGCCGATATCAGGTCTATGTTACCCGAGGCGATGCTGGGGATAAGATTAGCCGATACCAGGTCTATGTTACCCGAGGCGATGCTGGAGATAAGATTAGCCGATACCAGGTCTATGTTACCCGAGGCGGAATTGATGAAGAGATTAGCCGATATCAGGTATATGTTACCCGAGGCGATGCTGGAGATAAGATTAGCCGATACCAGGTCTATGTTACCCGAGGCGGAATTGATGAAGAGATTAGCCGATATCAGGTCTATGTTACCCGAGGCGATGCTGGGGATAAGATTAGCCGATACCAGGTCTATGTTACCCGAGGCGGACTTTACTGGGGGGAATAGACGAAGCTGATCTCGGCCGATACCGAGTTTACATTACTCGAGGTGGATCTGCTGGGGAACTTGGATGATGGAGCGGACCTGGGCTTATGCCGGGCCTACATTACTCGAGGCGGACTCGCTGGAGAAAGTTGAGATAATGGAGCGGACCTGGGCCGATACGGAGTTTACATTACTCGAGGCGGATCTGCTGACTTGCTGAGGATATTAAGCTGGGGATGAATTCCTGCACTTAAAATGGCAAGTCTTCATTCCTTGATCGAGAGATTTTTAAACAAAAATTTTTGCCCCTTCGATCAAGAATGAAGACTAGCCGGGGATAAGTAATTGATATGTGCGATGTATGGATGCATGATGATGCATATGTACATGTACGTATTTTCTGTATTGGATGTTTCTGTCTTCCGCTGGGGAGATATGTTGTGCTCCTGGTTGATTTTGCTTTTCTTGGGGCATTGTTTGGTGATTATTGACGGAGTGAGGTGACTGCTGGGGAAATGATCGTAATATTCCTTGTAGAGATTCCACTGGTGAAGAGTGTGACAGCTTGACTGGGGAAACAATTATGGTGTTCTTTGCGTAGACTACACTGAGGAGTAACATGGCGACTTTGCGGAGAAGTAATTGATAGTGTTCTTTATGTAGACTTCGCTGGGGAATAGTACGGGAAACTCTGATGGAGAGTGATGTGACGAATTCTGCGGGGAATACTGAGGATGCCCCGTTTTTCCTGCTCCGTGGGAAGTTATGGGTTTTTTTTTTTTTTTTAGGTGCTCTAATTTTTGCCTGGGTAGCCCAAATCAGGTTTTCAGCCCAGCGAGCCGCTCTAACTTTTGCCTAAGGCGCCTTTTCGGTTTTCGCCTCAGCGAGCTTTTCATATGCCCTACCTTTTGCCTAAACTGCCCGATATGGGTTTTCAGCTTAGCGGGCCGCTCTAATTTTTGCCTGAGGCGCCTTTTCGGTTTTCACCTCAGCGAGCATTTTTTTATATGCCCTAACTTTTGTCTAAACTGCCCGATATGGGTTTTCAGCTTAGCGGGCCGCTCTAATTTTTGCCTGAGGTGCCTTTTCGGTTTTCACCTCAGCGAGCATTTTTTTTTTTTTTTTTTTAACTAAAATGGTGTCATGACTCTTTATTGCTCGTTTGGGAAGACGAACTGGACTTTAGAGGACGATAAAAGATTTTGAATTGCACGCATTTAATGCATTTTCATTTGCCTAATAATGTGATGATATTGATCAGTTGAATGCAAAGTGCTTTCTTTGAATGTGTGTTTATGCAAGACAACTTCGTTTGTGCATTTGTCATAACCATGCAAATATATTTAAACAAACACTTCACTTTATTGATGAAGTCAAAATGAGTACATTTGAAATAGGTTGGTTCCTAAATGGTACAGATTTCACATTGTGCCAGAATCCGTCACCAGTCGTCCTTTTCAGGTTTTCCGGTTGATTATTTTCTCTCGTGTCTTAACTTTTGCCTAGACCGCTCTTTTCGAGTTTTCAGCCTAGCAGACCTCTTCTCTTCTTTTTTTTTTTCATACAGGATAAAGCTTTAGCCTGTCTTGGTTGATCGGGTTGGTGAACTCGTTTCCATCCATGTCCATGATGCTGACAGCGCCTTTTGATAACACCTTCTTCACCACATAGGGTCCTTCCCAGTTAGGTCTGAACTTGCCCCTAACATCAACATTTGAAGGCCTTAGTTGCTTTAAAACCAAATCTCCTGCTTTCAACTGCCGCTTGGAGTATTTCACATTTCGATTATAGGCTCTAGCCATTCTGCGCTGATACATCTGCAGGTGATCCAGTGCTTTTAGTCGCCTTTCATCTAGTGCAGCCAGCTGCTCATATCTAGCTTGAACCCATTCAGTCTCTGGCAATTGAGCTTCCAGGGCAACTCTGAGTGACTTGAGTTCTATCTCCACTGGCAACACTACTTCCATTCCATATACCAAGGCATAAGGAGTTTCCCCTGTCGGTGTTCTGACACTGGTTCTGTAACCCCAAAGAGCATAAGGCAGTTTATCAGCCCAATCCCTGTAAGTGGTTACCATCTTTGATAAGATCTTTTTTATTGCCTTGTTAGCTGCTTCTACTGCACCATTAGCCTGAGGTCTATATGGAGAGGACTTATGATGTTCAATTCCATGCTCTGCAAATAGCTCAGCTGTTGCCCCTTGAAACTATACTCCATTATCAGTTACTATGTGGTGAGGAATCCCATACCGAGTGAAGATGTTCTTCTGGATGAACTTGGCCATGTGCTTGGCTGTCACACTAGTGAAGGATTCTGCTTTGACCCATTTGGAGAAATAATCAACTGCCACAACTATGAATCTATGCCCATTAGATGCAGCCGGATGAATTTCACCAATCATGTCTATCCCCCATGCTGAAAACAGCCAAGGAGACGCTAGATTCTGAAGTTCGAGTGGAGGAAGATGACTAATGTCTGCATAGATCTGACATTCATGACATCTCTTCACTTTTCTTACACAATCTGCTTGCATCGTCATCCAGAAATACCCTTGTCTCATGATCTTCCTAGCCATGGCAAGTCCATTCATATGTGGCCCACAGGATCCTGCATGTACCTGCTGCATCACTTCTTCTACTTCTTGCTCAGTTAGACACCTCAAAAGAACTCCATGTGCTGTTCTCTTATACAACTTGTCCTCGAAGATTCTGAATTGACTAGCTAGTTTTCTCAGTGTCAACTTATCAGCAGCACTGGCCTCTTCTGGGTATTTTCCCTCCTTAACATACCGGTAAATGTCAAAGAACCATGGCTTTTCTTCGGCTGATAATTCCATCACTTCGTGCATTTCAAAGCAAGGATGCCTGGAAGTGACTATGATCAGTGGTTGAGCTTGTGTCTCTTCTGGATTTTCCCACATGGAGGACAAAGTGGCTAAAGCATCAGCTATTTTATTCTTATCCCTGGGGACATGTCTGAATTCACACTGGCCGAATAAACCCTTTCTGAACTGTAGCAGCTCCAAATAAGGTCGTAAAGCTTCTTCTTTTAGTTTCCACTCTCCCTGAGCTTGCCTAATCACTAGAAGTGAGTCTCCAACAATCAGGACGTCATTTGCCCCTAGCGTTAGTAAAGCTTCCATCCCAAATAGGCATGCTTCATACTCTGCCCGGTTATTGGTTATGGAAAAATTCAACCTCTTAGATAAGGGAATGACCTCACCATCTGGCGTTGCTATAAGTACTCCAATTCCAGCCCCCTTTCTATTCACTGCCCCATCGAAGCACATGACCCACCTTTTCGCTTCCACCATGGCTAACTGCTCATCAGGGAATTCCAGGTTCTCTGTGTAATCTGATTCTAGGGGCTGGTTTGCCAGAAACTCTGCCACGGCTCGCCCTTTAATGGTTTTCTTCGTGATGTACTCGATGTCAAACTCAGACAAAAGTAACAACCACCTGGACAGCTTCCCAACCAATGCCGGTGCTTCATAGAGATACTTCATTGGATCCACTTTAGCCACAGCTTGTATCTTGTAGGATTGGAAATAGTGGCGTAGCTTCTTGGTCAACCAGATCATTGCCACACATGTCTTCTCCACTAGTGTGTACTTGGTTTCATACTCCAGCAATTTCTTGCTAAGATAATAGATGGGATACTCCTTCTTGCCATCTTGTTCCTGTGCTAGCATTGCCCCTATGGAGGATTCTTCAACTGCCAAATACAAAATCAGAGGCTTCCCTGGAATTGGAGGACTCAACACTGGTGGCTTTACCAGGTAAGCCTTGATCTTCTCGAAGGCCAGCTGACACTTGTCATCCCACACAACCGGCTGATTTTTCCTTAATAGCTTGAAGATTGGCTCACAAGTGGAAGTTAGCTTGGCTATGAAGCGGCTGACATACTGCAAAGAACCCAGGAATGATCTGACCTCCTTTTCAGTCTTTGGAGCTGGCATATCTTG
This sequence comes from Euphorbia tirucalli, assembly GCA_039660915.1. Lineage (NCBI taxonomy): Eukaryota > Viridiplantae > Streptophyta > Magnoliopsida > Malpighiales > Euphorbiaceae > Euphorbia > Euphorbia tirucalli. The sequence goes on from CM077633.1 coordinate 46,827,056, forward strand.
GATGGCTTTGATTTTATCTGGGTCCATTTCTATCCCCCTCTGGCTAACTACATGGCCTAACAGCTTCCCTGATGTGACCCCGAATATGCACTTCTTGGGATTAAGCCGCAAGTTGTACTCTCCAATGCGTGTTAGAAATCTATCCAGGATAACAGGGTGTTCCTCCCGGGTCGTTGACTTAACAAGCATATCATCGACATACACTTCAACTTCTTTATGGATCATATCATGTAACAGAGTTGTGACAGCCCTCTGATAAGTGGCACCGGCGTTCTTTAATCCAAAAGGCATCACTCTATAGCAGAAAGTACCCCATTCGGTGATGAATGACGTCTTCACCTTGTCAATTATATCCATCAGGATCTGGTTGTACCCTGAAAAGCCATCCATGAAGGAGTACATTGCCGCTTTTGCTGCGCTATCAACTAGGACATCAATATGTGGCAGTGGAAAGTTATCTTTTGGGCATGCTTTATTCAAGTCCCTGTAATCAACACATACTCTAACCCTTCCATCCTTTTTAGGGACGGGGACAATGTTGGCTAGCCATTCCGTAAACTCTACCACTTCAAGAAACCTGGCATCTATCTGTTTGGCCACTTCTTCCTTCACAAGTGTAGCCCATTCCGGCCTTAGTCTTCTCAACTTCTGCTTTACCGGTCTGAACTTGGGGTCCGTTGGGATTTTGTGCACTGCTATTTCTGTATCTACACCCGGCATGTCTTCATACGACCAGGCAAAAGCTTTAACATGTTTTCGGAGTATTCTTATTAATTCTCTCTCTTCCTCGGATTTAAGCTCGTGTGAAATGAGTACCATTTTAGGGTTTTCATCTATACTTATATTGATTTCATGCAATGCAGTGTCATGTATGCTAAATATGCTTGATGGTGATTCGAATGCATGCACAGAATTATCAGGATAAACATCACACAAGTAAGCAAACTGGGATTTCATTGCATTGAACTTATCATAAAGTACATCAGTTACATTGAAAATGGAAGAAATAGATACAACAAAATCATTTTCATCCTCCACAGGCGGAGGGCCTTGTTCTTCATCGGCTTCCATCTTCCCTTCCGGAGCATCACCTGGGACTGCAGCTTTCTCGGCCACCTGTGCCTTAGCTTTCTCCATAATATTGGCGATTTCAGCAACCACAGAGTCTAAGTTCACTTTGCCCATCAGTTCTTCGCCAAATCCTTCCTTGGATTTACCAAAAGCTTTGGTCAATGCGGCAGTCAAAGCTCCCGAGATCACTTCTGTAGCTTCAGCATATGTCTTCTTTTCATCTTCTTCCTCGGCCACCTCTATGGTTTCTGCTATCACCTCAGATGATTCTCCTTTCAAAATTTCAAATTCAGCAGTTGCTTTCTCTATCATTACAGGGGTTACTGGCTCTTCCTGGCTTTTCTCGAAATCCACAACATCTGCAAAGGTCTTAAAGCCAGGGTGCTCAACGTCTCCAACCAGCACCGGTTCGGCTTGGCCCTTGTAAAGGCTTTCTCCTGCCTTCAGAAATGGCTTTATCATAACCTTGCCGTTCTTGTCCTTTTTCAGATTCTTCTGCTCGGATGACCCCTCTACATAACCAAGGCCGTGCTGCTTTGACTTTCCCGAGTCAATCTTGAATTCTGGCACACCTTGTAAATTAATCCCGAGTCCCATTCCCGGGACAAAGTTTAGCTTGTACAGATATCGAGATAACCACTCTGGCATGTAATTTTCATAAAGGACCATAGGGGCATCTGTAGTTCCCTCCTCCTTAACGACAGCGATTTGGAATCCACCAAAAGGAACCATTCCTTCATCCACCGCAGCTACCATTGACTGGGCGTCTGCCTCAACAGTCACAATTCTGTCATTCATAGAGAATTTAATCTTCTGATGCAAAGTGGAAGGAACACCTCCCAAAGGATGGAACCAGGGCCTTCCAAGCAATAAGGAGAATGTGACCGGGATATCGATCACTGTGAAGACGACCATGGACTTGATGGGCCCAACCTCCACTTCTGTTTCAAAGGTCCCTGTCACTGTTCTTTTAGAATCATAATACGCCCGAATGACTATCGATGACCTCTTCAACACTTCTTCATTCATGCCTAGAAACGGTAGCATTTTCAGTGGGCAAATATTCAGAGCTGAGCCATCATCCACCATAACACACGGCATCACCTTATCCATGATATAGGCCCTAATGTAAAGAGCCTTGTTGTGAGCCTTTCCTTCTGCTGGTAGGTCTTTCTCAGAGAAAACAATATTAGGAGCTCTAGCATGGACTTTGTCTAGCAAGCAGCACATAGCCTCTGGTGAAGCTATAGGGGAGACTTCAATTTCTGATAGCTTCTTTACTAAAGCCTCCCTATGCTCTTTGGAGGTCATAAGCAAGGGCCACAAACTGGCCTGTGCAGGAGTCTTCTTCATTTGGGAAATGGCCAAGTCTTCTTTCTAGACTCTTTCCGGTGCCGAGGTACTGCCCGACCCATTCATCGGTGCTTTATCTTTCATCTGATCCGCCGGCTGATATACCCTTCCACTTCGGGTCACGTGCTGCACTTCTGAAATTTTCAGCTTCTCAACAGTTGGGAGTTTAACAGTCCCTCTTCTGTCAAATTCTTCATACTCATCCTCGGAGTCAAGGTCATCCAGACTTATGGGCTTGATCTCCTTACACCCCTCCTTTTCCTCACATTCGGGCTCCACTTCGGGTTCCCCTACCGCCACTGCCTGAATCGCAGGGTTCGCTTGCAGAACTTGGGCAAATATGAAGTTAGCCGGCAACCCCGACTGAACCATGTTAACCCGCTTCTCGAATGCCGGTAGTGGGTTAGTTTTAGTGCTAGGTTTAGGTGGTTCTTGCAGCTTTCCCTCGTTGATAAGCTTCTGGATAGCATCCCTTAGCTTATAGCAGTTATTGGTCCGGTGGCCTGTCACCACATGATAGGTGCAGAAGTTATCCTTGTCAGCTTCAGATGGGAACTCAAATGGCCTCAAGGACTGTAATAAGCCACCATTCCTACACTTGGCGAATATCTTTGCCAAAGTAAGAGTCCAGGGTGTTATGCCTTGTCCTCCAGTACCCCTATTCTGGTTGCCTTGCTGCTGATTCACAGTAGCCACCTTAACCCGCTTCACTTCTGATGACTGCCCCTGCTTGCCGCCGGTACCTGAACCAGACCCACTGCCAGACCCGGCTGCTGTGGTTGATCTATACCCTGAACCATACCCTGTACTTCTTCCCCCTTTCTGACCAGCTGGCTTCTCCTCTTCATCCCTTTCTATCTTCATGGCCATGCTATAGACCTCACTAAGCTCCTTGAAGGAATGGAATTTCATGTTGTTCTTGAAGATATCTTTGCTGCCATCAATGAGCTTCTGTATGAGCTCATCTTCATCAGGGCGATTCTTTAGGAGGATCATCTTGTTCATCCACCTCTGGTAGTATTCGTCAAAGGGCTCATTGAATTTTTGTTTCACCCTCTCCAAATCATACAGCTTCACCTGGATTTTGGTGTTGAAGCTGTAGTATTTGATGAAGGCTGCTGACAATACTTCCCAGTCAGACTGCTCCTCCTCTGACAATGAGTTATACCATCCTAAAGCACCTCCCTCCAATGTGGTGGGGAACAGATTAATCAATTGTTGCTTTGTAGCACCTGCTGTTAGCATAACCCGGGCATATAAATTCACATGGGCCTCCGGCGAGCCCATTCCTTTGTAAGTGGGGACTTTCGGCACTTGGAAGCCAATAGGAAATGTCTCGATGCCCCTACTGATCATGGCGTCAACATTCACCCCCTTTTTGGATTCAGCACTGATCCCGACCCCCTTCTTCAACTGGGCCATGACCTCGTCTAGTTCAGAGCACTTGGCTTTCATCCTCTGTTCCATAGCTGCCTCTATCTCCTGCAGCTTTTCAAGGCTAGCCGAAGCATCACCACCATGTTGGGATGACTCAGCTTCTTTTTCCTTCCCGGCTCCACTACCACCGGTCTCACCAGCTTCTCTGACCACTGCCCTCATTTCCTCCTTTAACATGTCGCAGAAATCCTGCGACCTGAAGAAATCTCTCAGAACATCAGCCATACTCGGTGTCTGTTCTGCCATATTCACTCCTTCCCCAGGCTCAGAATCACTGTCACTCTCGACTACCCTCTGTCTCCTAGCCGCCCTTGAAGCGTGGGATCTTGTCCAAGGTCGCTCCAGTGTATTCTGCTTGGGGTAGACAGGAGGTATTAGGGTCGTGAATGAATGACGTGACATGACATGAAAATTAAGACACTGAACGTGCTTGAGATGCATGGAGTGGAATTATGTATGGAATGATGATATGAATGGTTCCCTTTTATTATTATATATATATATATTTTTTTTTTTATTTTTTTTTTCCGAGGCATTCCAAGAACGCCCAATGTTTATGCAAAAATGTCACGTGTGGGCCATCACACGGACAGAACTTCGGCGCCTTTGGGGCACTTAATGAATTCATGAAATGGTCGCGTGTATACCGGCACACGGACGTAGTTTTGACACTTTATAGGTCTATGAGATGGTATGAAATGGTCGCATGGGCCGGGCCCACAGACAAGGTCTTGATGCTTTTGAGCATATGATATGGAATGATGTTATGAGAAAGTCACGTGTAACAAGAACACGGACAAGGATTCGGCATTCGAGGAACGCCTTTCATGATTTGGTGATTGTTACGAGCCTATATGTATACTAATCGGGCACTCGGGGAGTACCTTAAATGGTGAATTAATGTCATGAAGTGGTCGGATGTGGACCACAATGTTATATGATGTTTATGATGGATGGGTATGATGTCATGAGATGCATCGTGTAAATTATTACACGAAAATGGGCCTAAGGCCGTTGTGGCTTTTATTGAATGAAATGATATTGGTGGAGTGGCCGAATGCAATCCGGTGCATTGGCAAAACACGGGTAATTTTGGGTACCCGATATGTTATGAAATGGGATGGGATGGTCATGATAGGCGTCCTTGAAATGCCCATTAATTTAATTTAAGTGAAATGTAGTGAATGAATATGTCACACAATATGTAAATGGCTGCATAAAAACGTGGGTTAGGATGCATGACATACATGATGATGTTATGTATGCTATGTCAAAATAAAATGCTAATCACACACGTTTAATGTTATGGCTGAAAAAGAAATCGTTAGTATGGATGACAAGCGAATGAATTAATGTTTTACACACGAAATAAAATGCAAAATGGCTGCATAAAAAAATGTGGGTTAGTATCACACAAAGATGTTTGTGTATGGTATGTCATATGTATGGAAAATGGTGATTATGGTATGTTATGCATGCGTCGGTGACGTGTCACGGAACGGTGAAGAACACATAGCAAGCAAAACGAATTCCTCCAACCTTATTCCTCCAACGTGGTCGGTCTCAAAAATTTCTAACCGAGTCCTAGGTGGGGTTCACTTCGATCACCAACCGGGGGTGATGAAGGAGCGATTTTATTATTATTCACACAATTATTTTGGTATCCTAAGGGAATCCAACTAGAGCTGCCTATATGGGTTCGGTCAAAGTCGGGATAACATCAAGGCTCTCATAGCAAGATATACTCCTCACTTCTCCCCACTCAAGGGTCCGAACGAAGGGGTTCGTACGAGGCTATGAGTGGTGTTTCGTATTCGTGCCCCTAAGACCAGGAGGAACTTAGGCGACACTTCAACGATCCACCGGGCTATAAAAGGATACCTAATCTAATGCAAGAAATGGCTAACTAAAAATGCAAATAAAATACCAAAAGAGAATCATCCACGTTATTTTAATTAGACACTTTTCAGGGCTTGTCAATATTCTTTTAAGTTTTTAAGAAAACTTTTTGAAGAAATATCCCCAGCGGAGTCGCTACTGTGAGCGGACGACGCGTTTTCGACGGGACGCGGGACTCCCTTTCGGAATGGGGCGCCACGATCTCGGGCGGGCCCCTCCCTCGCGTGGGGTTTTTATAAATGGAAATCCGCGTTTTGGAAGGAATAAATAGAATTAATACGTAAAAGAACCGAGACCTAAGCCTCGATGAATATTGTAGGAGTCGCCACCCGGCTCAGCTCAACCGGGAAATTCTTATGTAGCTGAACCGGACGAACGGCCGCTACACTATCCAGAGATTCGGGTCCGGACAAGTCCCTTATTTCATGTCTAATTAAAATAAGTATTGTCAATGTTCTCGAATGGTATTTCAAAATCTAAGTCCATTTTATTGAATGTATAAAAAGCATACAACGCGCACACAAAATATTTAATACAAACATAAAGAAAAGAAATAAATATTAACCGGCTTACAACCAAATCGAATGGAAAAATAAAAACTCTCGCCTCACTTGTACAATCGCCTAGAATACACGAAAATCTAAAAATATTTACAACTGCCTAAATACACGATTAATTCTATTAAATTACATCCAAAATAAAAATAAAAAGAAATTAAAACCTGCAAAACAGAGGGTTAGCACAATATATACAGCACGCCACAATTAGGACTCAAATAGACAGAATGGGAAATCAGGAATTGGGGGCATGCATTTAGGGGGTAACCGGGTCGGCTCGGCTAGCCGGCCCGGTTAGACTTGGAAAACATTTTGAAACGTCCCTGTATTTTTAGTTTTGTGGGAAAATCATTGTGAAAACAATTTTTCCAGTTTACATGCATTTTTGTATATTTAAATGGGTCGGTTTTCAGGTGGAACGGATCTCCGTCGTGGAATTGTTCTAAATGCAATTTTACTAGAAAATTGAATCTATGGTCGTGATGCACACAACAAAATTCATTTCGATGATTTTTGGGGTTTTCTAATTTTTTGAAATTTTTGGGAATTTTTGGGGATGAGGCTGAAATTCTGATTCTGGAACAGGGATTACAGTCGTACGACTGTAGTTTACAGTCGTGCGACTGTAATCAGTTCAGGATCAGAATTTCACCAAAAATCGTTGAAAATCAAAATCTGAAGAAAATAAACCTGGAAATTAAGAACAGTCGTACGACTGTATATACAGTCGTACGACTGTTCATGAAAACTAAGAACAGTCGTACGACTGTTCTTAATTTCCAGGAACAGAAATACGAAAAATGCAGCAAAAAGGCACAAAACTCACTTCAAACACCCAGAAAGCGAGAAAAAATGTAAGGAAAAGAAGTGACTACCTTTTTAGAAGCTATTCCAAGTCGTTTTGACCCCTGGCGTCGCTCCGATCCCAACAAATTCGCACTTTCCCCTTTGGAATGGAAGTTGAGAGCTTTTTGTCCAAATTCCAAATTACAAAGGATTCTGATTGTTTTGGTCCGAATTCTTGATTTGGTTATGTAGTTAATTGATTAACCTAGGGATTTCTAACAAGTTTTAGGTTTAATTTCGAGAATTGAAGAAAATCAAAGAGGAAGAAAAGTGAGTTTTTTTTATGGTTTTCTTTTTCTCTCTCTTCTCTTTCTCTCTCTAAGTTTTCTTTTCACCAGAAATCCCCCCTTTTTCTCCTTCTTTTTCCTTCTTTTCTACCCTCTTTTCTGCTTGCTTGCTGCCAAACCCGAGCAATTAATGCTCATCCTCTCTTTCTTCCATTTCTGTTGCAGAGGTATGGGCCTCTGCAGATTTTCCGATAATTTTTAAATTACAGTCGTACGACTGTAACAATAGTCGTACGACTATAGATTTTTTTTTTTTTTTTAAGTATAGAAAATTCCGGCGCTTAGAGTAACCAATACTCCAACCCAATACAAAATGACGATACTCCAGTGCATCCAGCGAGGGCTGGTCTACAATTGGCCTCTATCCCTACTTCGAATAGGTTTTGAATGAGGGAAGCACTTTTAAGAGACTTCGTAATTACCTTTTGGTTATTAGATTCAATTTAATAATGGCTTATATGTATAGGCAAGTGAAAATGAGATTGGAACATACATTCTCAAATGTAAATAAATAAAGCATAATTAAATAAATAATGAGCTGCTATGGGCCAAAATTTACATCCTAATATAATTCTAGTAAACCTATACTAGATGAACATTAGGTGGGCCTCCTCTTCATCCTTCTGGGCATGCTAATCCAATAGGCTTCTTGTTTACATAATTTCATAATATATAAATAAAATAAAATTATATAAAAAGAAAACGGTACGCAGGACATATTTACCCAAAAGAATATTACAACCCAACATAAATAAGGCCCAATGGCATCCATTCATGCATTTAATCATACACACATGTAAACTAATACATCAATTTATAAACATGTTAAATGCATGAAATTAATCCCATTTCAATTATATCCATAGCCATTATTTTGAAATCACCAATTTTGGCCTATCATGGTTCTAAGCCCTTATGGGCTTTAGGCCTCCAACCCGGGCAGAATACTGCTCCCACTGGAATTGGGAAACCACAAATCCAAATCAGCTGTCCAGGTAATCGTGCCAAGAAAACCTAAACCAATTTCGATTAAACCATATATAATTTCCAAAATTAATATCCAATGAATAAAAATAAATTTAATTTATAAAACCACGCGCATTTAAATTACAGAATATTAAACACGTACAGTTATAAAACCTATTAAATATTTTAAAACTGGGCCCGGTCCAAAACCCACCAAATCAAAATAGAGTCCAGCCCGCTGCTGGCATGTAGCGGCATGCTGATGCCCAGAAGCAGCCACTGTTAGACTCAATGACAGCAGCAGGCAGCGGCTGCTGTCGCTGTTCCCGTGCTTACAGCGGCGTCTGGCGGTGATTCCGCCACCGGCAACCCTGTATAAGCGAAAACAGCCCATGATTTTTACAAAAAAATAAAACAGTAACAGAATAAAATCACAAATAGAAAATTAAACCAAGCATCATCCATATTCAAATTAATCTTCCAATGCGAAAACCAAGGGGAAAATCACCAAACCCCAAACCAAAAAATCCCATCCATAAAAACACTAATTTTAAAACCATGGGATTCACCAAGTTAGAGATTTCCATGGATCAAAAGCCTGCTTTGATACCACTGTTGGGATTTGTCACTGGAAATCAACCGATAAAAGTAGAAGAACGCGTTGATTTCCTTAAATCCGTGTCCAGGAGCTAGTGATGTGGAAATCAAAAACCAAAAAACAATAAGAGGAAAGTTAGATTCTTACCAGAATATCTCTTAAAGAGATGACAGCAGAAATCCAAACTGACTTCCTCCACCGTCACGTACACGAACGGCTATTGAACTAACCCAATTCTAGTTGATCCGACTTTTCAAGAAGAGAGGAGAGGAGATGTGGCTAAATTTTCTTACCCTAAAAGAAATAAGATAAAGATGAGTTTTATAAGAAGCAAAATCAAATTTTGCTATCTCTTGTGACTCATCAATTTCTCAATGGTCCATCATAATGACTCATCATCTTTTTCCTCTTTATCCATAAGAAGCAAAGTCCAACTTTGCAACCTAAAGTCAAGAGAATGAATCATCATTTCTAACCTATAAATTTCGGCCATACCATTAACTCTATGTGGGCTTTATATTTCTTTCGAGCCCAAGCCCATTTTAATTCCTTAGTTTTCATTAATCTCAAATATAACTTTACTTCAACATGTATGCTTATATATTATACCATATAATATATGACATACATTTAAATTAAAATTAATTTGACATATTAATTTAACCAAGGAAATAATTAGACTCACATAAAATAAAATACATGTAAACCTATACATGTAAAATATTTTCACCTAGGAAATAATCTCATAAATTAATTCATTAAATTAATTATGAGAAGGCCTAAATATATATTAATTATATTATTTTGATCAATCTAATTGATCTATATAATATAATTAATAGAACTCTCACTCTTCGACATGTATACTCCAAGTACACACTAAATCCTTTAGTTAAGTTCAGACATTCAATGTGTACAATTCGATGGGCCCGTCTTTATATTGGCAGTGGGCCTATGGCCCACAGACTGCAGGCGGGCTCTAGCAAACAACTGCAGCCCCCAATTAAGATGGGTATAGCAGTCAAACTGGAATCGTAACGCTGTAGTTTAAACTCGTATATCCCATGTTAATGATATCAGTGTGCAACACAGAGGCATGGATTAATCACCCTCTTTTGTGTCCGGACATTAACTTGATCCCGAATGAACTGATGCACATAAACAAGTTCCAACTTGTTTGGGTGTGGCCACACTTTTATCAGTTGCATTCATCAAGAGGCTGGTGATATCTTCTCAGTGGGCTACTGAGTGACATTCCTATCTACATATCCATAGCACTGCCATGTTCACTGACATACCCAAACGTACCCATACTTGGCACCCTTTTACAGGCCCGTTAGGTGTACACCAAAGTATGTCACTTCACATGCAGAACCATCATATGGTCAGGTCAAAGGATCCATACAAGTACTAGGCGAGAATCACTTGTGATACTATACCATATGGATTTCTTGTTTAGTGGATCTATCCAGTACCATGCATCTTTGCATGTACCCATTAACCTGGTTGACATCCCACATACTATGACCGGTAGGACATCGCCGTACAACCAGGCTAATGATAGTCTTTACTTTCATTCATTCCCATGATTGGAACAGACTACAGATAACTTTATGGTCATATTATTTTCCCTATCCATAGTCTTACTGACAAGTGCATGACACTTGTCAACATGGATATGGATATGTCCACTGGATACTCTATTTAAAACGTAGCACAAGATATATAATAAATAGATTAATGTCTTTATTTAATAACACAAATTGTATAATACATATATCTCACATCAAAGTACAAATGCATGATAAAAATACAAGGACCAATGCCTCGGGACTAGGGCATATCCAACAATATATGAGAGGTCCAATCTCTAAAATACTCATTGAAAATACTTTGTCCGCATGTGAAAGGTGCATACAAAGGAGGAATAAATCCAATGATTAATCTTTATAGATCAACAATGGGAAGTTTCTAAGTTAGTCCACATGTAAAAGCAAACGCACTCTGTCAACCTATTTTTAAAAGGTTAAAAGGAACCAAGTCGTTGATCAACCGTGATCAATGGCTATGAAGGGCCAACTTTTATATTAGTAGATAGGGAACGTCAAAAGTTATGAAAAGTTGTCTCCTAAAGCAAATTTCAGCCATTAATGGTTATTGAATCAATTTTCAATGATAACAATCAGAAGACTAATGATAGAAAGACATAAAACAAAAAGTGATTTCTTTAGTAATTAAATTAAGATTAATGAATAATTATCTCAATAAATTAATTACTAAGTATATCATTATGAAAATGAAGACATAAAACAATTATTGAATACATTGGAAGACTATTACATCATACATAAAGAAAATAAAAGCTTGGAGCTAAAGAAGATCATTGTACTTCAGGAGACTGAAGATATTTAGAGATTCTATCAAATCATCTTCAAAAGGCTATATACCGTATAATGGCTAGTCACGGTAAGCTGAAGTGAAATTAATGATTATCTTAGAAGACTATATACTGTATAATGTATAGCCACATTAGACTAAACTTACATTAACAGTCATCTTTAGAAGGCAATACACTGTATATCAGATATCTTCAAAAGGCTGAAGAAATACAAACAAACTACTTTAAAGGCATGTACATCCTTAGACAGAATTCAAAGAAAACCCTAACAACTTTTGGCACTTGTGAATAACAACTATTCTCATATTTCCTATAAAAAGAAAGCAAATGCACCATTCACAAGTGGAGGAGACAAAATCTAAATCACACATACAAGCATACATTGATAAGTCTTTCCAAAAAGTCTTCAAGGAGTAATTCAAAGCAAAAGAAGTCTTCTTAAATAATTCTCACACAACAAATTTCATATTCAAATGGAATTCTAATTCACACAAGGGATTTCTGTGAGGGAGATCTTTGTTGTAGGTGATTTGAAAAAATTTTATAAAGCATCACACTTAAGCTTAAAAGTGTGGTGAAAGTTTGATTGTGGACCTTAAAAACAACACTTGTAAAATTTTGGTGATTAAGCTTATATAAAGCACAAGATTAGTTATTGTTGAGCTATAAACAACACCTACAAAGTTTAGCACTAGAGCTTGTAAAACATGTTGGTAGAGATTTTGATACTTTGCTTGTAAAAGTATTGCATTCACACTAAACCCGTAAAAGTATGGTTTTGATAGTTTGTTACTCAAACTCGTAAAATGTAACATTAGGCTTGGTTTCTACCTGTAACAAAATTTTAGGCTTGGTTCCTTCGTGTATAGGAATCCTATTGGAAAATCTGAAGTGGTGGGTTTGGGGACCATAGTAAGCAGGTGGGGTCGAACTTGTATAAATTAATGTGTCTCTAATGTCTCTATCCATACTCTCTTTACTTATTGCTATATACATAATAGAGTATTTAAGTTAATAACACTAGAGGTATCTAGAGACATTGTTTAATCTCAGCAAAGAGATCATATTCACATGTTTTACACGCTATTTAATTTCGTATTTTTAGTAAAACTTATTTTATTAGTGATAAGTGCTAAAAAGGCAAATATATATGATATAATCTATAAGGAATTTATGATGTTTTTACCTATTATATACTAGATTTCACATTGGTATTGCTTGTTTTTGTTTATTTATAGTTTCAAAAATCAAATATGCAAATATGTGGAATTTAGCCATAAAAGGAAGCAAAAACAAAGAAAGATTAAAGGAAAGAGATAGGTCACAAGCGCGACACCGATCACGATCACGACCTAGCCTTGACTTCAGCATTTTGTAAAGAACCCCCTGTGAATCACGACCACTACACTGTCATGATCGTGACAGGCATGCAACAGCAGTTATTCGATCCTATCTAGTTAGAACTTCTACCACCACTTTGGATAGACACATCCCTTCATGAATAGACATAACCCTTTATGAATAGACATAACTCTTCACGAAAGGACACAACTTTCCAAAAAGGACCAATAGAATTCAAGAGACATAACTCTTCACAAAGAGACATAACTATTCAATGAACCAACACAACTTTACAAAGAGACATAACTATTCAATGAACCAACACAACTTTACAAAGAGACACAACTCTTCATGAACCAACATAACCTATCATAAAGGGACACAATGGTTCAATGCTTATAAATAGAGGAAGAAATTCCAGAATTCAAAACAACATATATAGCAAGAGAAAGAGAGAAATCAGCAAATGTTAGAAAAATAAAGTGTCTAAAGAGTTTAAGTGTTGTTGTAATATTTAGTATACGTAAAGGGGAGCCTAACGCCAAGGTCCTTGAATCAAGTATTGTCATTGTATAGAGAAAAGATACCCTGAGGTTGCAATATACTTATAGGCATAAGGGAGTGTTTTATGCCCCAATTGCTTTCTTATGTCTATTCTTAGCTTTTCCTTTACAAAAGCATCACACTTGTATATGTATTGAATATTTACGAAATCAATATCGATACGTTTTCTTATATCTTATTCTTTATTGCATGACTAACGCCAAGTATGCATTATTAACATAATTCATAATAAGATGTAGAGAAGTTCATATTTTACTTTGTCTTGTTTAGTTGATAAGATAGAATAAATTATGATATATGATTGTTTTGCTTCATTTTGTAAAATTAGTTAGAGATCATCTTAATATAGCTTGGCCATTGTGTATTAAGTCCTTTAGTTATTTTGGCAAAGGTATTTGATAATTTGTCCATGAGTTATCGAACAAATTCTATTTCTGGACGTGCCCGTTGAAATAGAACTAATCCAACACACTCTTATCATAAAGATTGAATAGCTAATCAATGCATAAACATGAATATCTAAGATAAAATGCTTGTATATTTATGTGATCAAATGTTAAACAATAACTCAACTCATAACTAGTACTTTAATTGATTTAACTTGATTTTTACTCAAATCTCCATATCACTTTATAATTCGATACTCTATAAATGCGAAGAAAAATAAACTTAAGTGCACATACTTGTTCCTCATGGGATGGATATCTTTTATTACTACGTTGCGATTCATATACTTGTGAGCACTAATCTCTAAGTGGAATTATTATTAGAAAAATTATTATTGAAAGCTAAGTAAGAGGTTAGTAAACAAGCAACAATTAGGCAAAATTGTTTACCAAAAAGATCTCTAAAAGAATTTTTATTCGGTGATATATACTATTCACCCCTCCTCTTAGCATATTTGGGGCCAACAATTGGTATCAGGGTTTGACTCTTGCCCAAAAGAATGAACATCCTTAGAGTGAATCAAATATGGCTAGTACATTTGATAATCAAAATGTTTGATACCTAAAGGTCATTCCATCACCAAACTACGTTTGTTCTATGGAGATAACTATAATTTTTTAAAAAATACAATAGGAATATTTTTACAATCTATAGATATTCATTAGGGAAGGACCTAGTATTCCAACTAAGGTTGTTGATGGAAGAACCAGCCGAAAAGAAGAAAGTGAATATGATTCTACTAATTCAAATAAACTAAATATGATTCTACTAATTCAAATAAACTATCTCTAAACTCTAAATCTATTAATTTATTATAATGTGCTTTAAATATTAATGAGTTTAATCAAGTTTCAGATTACGCGACAGCTAAACAGATTTGGGAGGAGCTTGAGATGACTCATGAAGGAACTACGCAAGTCAAAGATGGAAAGATCAATCTTTATATCATAGAGTATGAGTTGTACAAAGTAAATCCTAAAGAATCCATATCAGAAATTAACACCAGATTCACTGTCATTGTGAATAAACTAAAGAATCTCGACAAACACTATACAGATGAAAAGTCAATCAGAAAACTCATCAAAACAATGCCACTGACATGGGATCAAAAGCTCATGATAATAGAAGAGTCAAACAATTTATCTTCGTATTCATATGATTAATTCATTGGTTCATTACTTAGCTATGAAATGAAGATAAAGTCCACCAGTGAATGTGAGCATGTTGAAAAGAAGAAATCCATCACACTAAAAGTTGCAAGCTCAAAAGTCGAAGCATCAAATAATCAATCAAACAATGATGATGAAGAAATCAATGATGAGGAAGAAGCATTACTTGTAAAAAAAATTAAAAGGTTCCTAAGAAAGAAGAACAGAGATAAGAAACCAGTCAAAAGAACATTCTTCAATAACAAGACTAACAAAGTAAAGAAAGAGCCCATAATGATCCACCACATGTTTTGAGTGTAACAAACTAGGCCATTTCAAAGCAATTGTCCAGCTCTTAAAGGCAAATTTAAAAAGAAAGACAAGAAGGCTATGACAGCTACATGGAGTGACACTGGTGAATCCACTTCTAACGATGAAGAAGAAAAAGAAGAAAATGCTCAAGTATGTTTCATGGTAGACAGTCAAGCAGAATCATCATAAAAAGAAATAAAAGAAAAAGATATATAAGATGAGGTAATTCTAACAGCTCTATTTCACAAAGATGTAATTCAAGCATATTTCAAGATACATAATACTTGAGAGAAACTAATGTTAAATGCAAGGAGTACGAAAGAAAATGTTCTAAAGCAGAATTAGAAAAACTTGAGCTTCAAAACAAGATAAAGTTTCTTGAAGATGCTAATCTTGGATTATTCTGCAAAATATCAAGATTGGAAGAAAAAAGTGAAAAGTTAAATACTACAACATTTAACAAGTTTACACATGGAGAAAATATGCTGAATATGATCTTGGGTGCTTAAAAAAATCCAAATGAATTGATCTAGTATAGGTAATCATGTAACGTCCCGAAAATTGACTTAGAATAAAATTATGGTTGTATCGTATTAAAGACTAGGTTACATCTTTACATGACTACTTAAGACGAAAGGTTCACTGTTGAGACACATCAAGTTAATGACCTGATCGAGTTTGAATAAAAGGAGATATGGTAGGAGAGAAATGGATGAGAACTGAATTATGCATAAGGTTTCATTATAGAGTAGCGAAATAAATAAATAACAAGATTTAAACTAGATCTGATGATAGATTCAAGAAACGAATTTGTATATGAAAAAGATAAGTGTTAAGAAAAGATTAGATTTTTAAAAGGAATGAGTGGTCATGTTAGGTTACAAAGTGGGTGAGATTCAGTAATAAGCAGAGTAACAAAAGATCATGTCATGTGATTTATTGGATTAGATAAATGGACTAGATCTCAAGATGAGAGACCCAGGTAAGACTTATGAATTAATAGATAAAAATATGAGATGTTAAAGGATGAGACTAGATGAGAGAATTGACATTCAGAGAAACTATAGATGCATCACAACGAGATCAAGTAAAATAGAAAGATATTCAAAAGAAGGTGAAAGCTATGAACTAAGACTTGGAAGGGTTAATGGATGTGTTATATTGAGATCTGATAAGATATTGAAAGTAATAAGGTCAGGAGAGGTATGATGATGAATAGTGAGATAGGAAAAAATGCAAGCTGAGGAGAGAGATAAGTGGAAGAAGATATTTTTGTAAGAAGACATACATGATGATGGAGACGCAACCATGTATTGGAACTTAAAATATGTGGATTTAACCTAGCCATGTGTAAGAAATCTAAAGGAATATATATTTTGAGAATGTAAAAGAAAAGGAAAGGAAGAAAAAAGGGGGATTTTCAACCATTGTTAAAAAAAATTAGAGGGGGAAAAAGAAAGGGTTTAGAGAGAAAAAGGGAAGAAACGAGTGGATCAAAAGGTGAGGAAGAATAGATTAAAAGTAGAATTACATTGGGCTTTAATTCTCAAATAAATATTTGCGATTCACAGGTAGCTTGGTAGTAGATCTACCAAGTGTAAGCCAAATAAGTTGAAGAAATAAAGATTTCAAAAAGTTAAGCTAATCTAATTACAAGATGGAATTTTAAAGAAAAAGGGGCTTGAAGATGACATGAACAAGTTAAGGTTGTGGTTATTAGGTTATTAGACCTTAGATTTTGTTAAGTTAAAGTTTAAACTTATTTTTACATGATGAGATTGTAATATAATGTAAAATTTATTAGTATTTTGCATACAAGCTTATCATTGCTTTAACTTGTGAGTCTCTGGAGGAAATATAGTAATAAAAAGTGGTAGTGCAACATAGTAGACTAGAAGTTTGGATGTTTGCTATAAGTGTATGCTTATTTTACATTTTCTAGAAAATCTATGTAATTGGAAATGTTGTTATTGGGGTGATTGGAATAGCAACAGTTATGTTGTTGATGATATGTAAGCAAGGTGATTAATTTGAACAATGGGTGTTAAAGATTAAGATGAAATGTGGTTTAACGTATTTGTATAAGACTCAATTTAGTGATGACTATGAATTAAATATTGGTTTGGAAAGGATTGACTTAGAAAGATTAGTGGGGAGTGTGATGATAAAGTAGAGACTCGGTAAACACTCCATTTAACAAAGTCAGTTAGTCTCAGGTTATTGAGTGGGTAGCATGCCCAGCAAAACACCACAAAAGAAATAAATTTCTCTAGATAGCGGGACCTGGTCAAAACGCAAATTGAGATGAACAGGTAGCATGCCTGACAAAATGCTAATTGAGATTTGATACCCAGGGTGTGGATACACCTAGAGACGAGTTGAATGATTTGATCCAAGTAGGATTTGTTGTAAGATGTGTAAATTCCCACTAAAATTTCCAAGGGCAATAGTTGAATGATGATACTAAAATGTTTTGTGAAATGGGGTAACAAATGAATCATGATTTTGTGACCTCATTAAATATTGTATAACATAAATATCGATTAAATCAGGGGAAACCTAACTAGATATTACTTAACTTAACAACAGCCTTGGAGTGTTTGATAGGAATAATCCATTAATGAAAAGATGTTTAATCAATTAAATAACTGAAAGGAAAACAAGCATTTATTGTATGAATTAATTACAATAGGGGAAAATTATGAAGGTAGGTCATATCGAGCATTCGTCTGACCTAATTGGGTTGTGGCATTACAAACCAAGAAATCAATCAAAGTGTTTATAAAATACCTATAGAAATCCTCAACAAAGTAGCTTCATCTTACATTCTTTCATCTTCCATCACTGTGCAAAAGCAAAAGCCACCACCTACAAAGCATAGTAAAAATCACAGATAGAAGATTAGTCATATATAGTCTTCTGAACAAAATGCCAAATAGAATATTAGTCACATACATGCTTTTGAACAAATAGTCAAACAAAGGTTTTAGAGTCCTGTACAAAAAACCAACTAGAAGATACAATCCTCTGAACAAAGAAATAGAAAGAAGAGTACACACAGATTTCAACCTTTTATACCAGGAAAATCATATCCCAAAAGAAGACAAATTTCAAAAACTCTTCTAGACCTATACATCAAGAATATCCATCGAAATATAGGTCAAGACCAAGAAATGGTTATATTTCTAACAATCACATAAAAAAATTAAACCATGATTTATATCAACATGGTAGTGTATGCCCCAGTCCCAAGATGGTGTAATTAGATACTTTATAATTAACGAAAAGGCATAACATATTTTATTATAGTTTTTGTGTAATTAATAGTAATAGGAATTCATAAACTATTTGTATACTCATGTACATCAGAAATGTATTCTGGCAGTTTTAAAGCCATTCCTGGCCTGCTAGAATCATGGGAATGATGATAACTAATGACCACATGTGCCTAGTGTAAGCGCCGGAATTTTCTATACTTAAAAAAAAGGGAGAGTTATAGTCGTACGACTATAGTTACAGTCGTACGACTGTAATGTCGGGCAGACTGCAGGAACCCATACCTCTGCAGCAGAAAATGGAGGAGAGAGAGAAGGAGCATTAATTGCTCCGTTTGTTGCAGGAAGCAAGGAAAAAATCAGAGAGATAAAAGGAGAAGAAAAAGGAGAAAAGGGAGAGGTTGGAATTTTGGTAAAAAGTTTAGAAAGAAAAAAAAAAGAGAGAAAAGAAGAAAACCACAAAAACTCATTTCTTCCTCTTTTATTTTCTTTAATTCTCGAAATTAAGGTTAAAACTTGTTAGAAATCCCTAGGTTAATCAATTAACTTCACAACTAAATCAAGAATCCGGACTTAAATCATCAGAATCCCTTGCAATTTGGATTTTGGACAAAAAGCTCTCAACTTCAACTCCAAAGGAAAAAGTGCGAATTTGTTGGGATCGGAGCGACGCCAGGGGTCAAAACGACTTGGATTAGCTTCTAAAAAGGTAGACACTTCTTTTCCTTACACTTTTTCTCGCTTTCTGGGTGTTTGAAGTGAGTTTCGTGCGTTTTCTGCTGAATTTTCATATTTCTGTTTCTGGAAATTAAGAACAGTCGTACGACTGTTCTTGGTTTTCATGAACAATCGTACGACTGTATATACAGTCGTACGACTGTTCTTAATTTCCAGTTGATTTTCGTCAGTTTTCGATTCAGAATGAAATTTTGGTGAAATTCTGATCCTGAACTGATTACAGTCGCACGACTGTAAACTACAGTCGTACGACTGTAATCCTTGTTCCAGAATCAGAATTTCAGCTTTTACCCGTAGAAAATCCCAAAAATTAGAAAACCCCAAAAATCATCAAAATGAATTTTGTTGTGTGCATCATGACCATAGATTCAATTTTCTGGTAATTTTGCATTTAGATCAATTCAACGATGGAGACCCAGTTCTCATGAAAACCGGCCCATTTAACATATGAAAAATGCATGTAAATCGGCTAAATTGTTTTCAAATGATTTTCCCACAAAACCAAAAATACAGGGACGTTTCAAAATGTTTTCCAGGTCTAACCGGGCCGGCTAGCCGAGCCAACCCGGTTATCCCCTCTATGCATGCCCCCCAATTCTTGATTTCCCTTCCTGTCTATCTGAGTCCAAATTGTGGCGTGCCGTATAAATTGTGCTAACCTTCTGTTTTGCCGATCTTTTATTTTTATTTTTGATGTATCTTAATAGATTAAATCGTGTATTTAGGCGGTTGTAATTATTTTTAGATTTTCGTGTATTCTAGGCGATTGTATAAGTGAGGTGAGAGTCTTTATTTTTCCATTCGATTTGGTTGTAAGCCAATTAATATTTATTTCTTTTCCTTATTTTTGTATTAAATATTTTGTATGCGCGCTGTATGCCTTTTATATTCAATAAAATTGACTTTAGATTTTTTTAAAATACCATTCGAGAACATTGGCAATATTTATTTTAATTAGACACGAAATAAGGGACTTGTCCGTACCCGAATCTCTGGATAGTGTAGCGGCCGTTCGTCTGGTTCAGCTGCATAAGAATTTCCTAGTTGAGCTGAGCCGGGTGGCGACTCCTACAATATTCATCGAGACTTAGGTCTCGGTTCTTTTATGTATTAATTCCATTTATTTTCCAAAACACGGATTTCCATCATAAAAACCCCACGCGAGGGAGGGGCCCGCCCGAGATCGTGGTGCCCTATTCCGAAAGGGAGTCTCGCGTCCCGTCGAAAACGTGTCGTCCGCTCACAGTGGCGACTCCGCTGGGGAATTCTTCAAAAAGTTTTCTCAAAAACTTAAAAGAATTTTGACAAGCCCTGAAAAGTGTCTAATTAAAATAGCGTGGATGATTCTCTTTTGGTATTTTATTTGCATTTTTAGTTAGCCATTTCTTGCATTAGATTAGGCATCCTGTTATAGCCCGGTGGATTGTTGAAGTGTCGCCTAAGTTCCTCCTAGTCTTAGGGGCACGAATACGAAACACCACTCATAGCCTCGTACGAACCCCTTCGCTAGGACCCTTGAGTGGGGAGAAGTGAGGAGTATATCCTGCTATGGGAGCCTTCATTTTTAACCCGACTTTGACCGAACCCATATAGGCAGCTCTAGTTGGATTCCCTTAGGATACCAAAATAACTGTGTGAATAAGAATAATAAAATCGCGCCTTCATCACCCCCGGTTGGTGATTGAAGTGAACCCCACCTAGGACTCGGTTAGAAATTTTTGAGACCGACCACGTTGGAGGAATAAGGTTGGAAGAATTCGTTTTGCTCGCTATGTGTTCTTCACCATCTCGTGACACATCGCCAACGCGTACATAACATATCATAATCACCATTTTCCATACACATGACATACCATACACAAACATCTTTGTGTGATACTAACCCACATTTTTATGCAGCCATTTTGCATTTTATTTCGTGTGTAAAACATTAATTCATTTGCTTGTCATCCATACTAACGATTTCTTTTTCAGCCATAACATTAAACTTGTGTGATTAGCATTTTATTTTTGACATAGCATACATAACATCATTGTGTATGTCATGCATCCTAACCCATGTTTTTATGCAGCCATTTGCATATTGTGTGACATGTTCATTCACTACATTTCACTTAAATTAAATTAATGGGCATTTCAAGGACGCCTATCATGACCATCCTATCCCATTTCATAACATATCGGGTACCCAAAATTACCCGTGTTTTGCCAATGCACCGGATTGCATTCGGCCATTCCACCAATATCATTTCATTTAATAAAAGCCATAACGGCCTTAGGCCCATTTTCGTGTAATAATTTACACGATGCATTTCATGACATCACACCCATCTATCATAGACATCATATAACACTGTGGTCCACATCCGACCACTTCATGACATTAATTCACCATTTAAGGTACTCTCCGAGTGCCCGATTAGTATACATATAGGCCTATAACGTCACCAAATCATGAAAGGCATTCCTCGAATGCCGAATGCTTGTCCGTGTTCCTGTTACACGTGACTTTCTCATAACATCATTCCATATCATATGCTCAAAAGCATCAAGACCTTGTCTATGGGCCCGGCCCATACGACCATTTCATATCATCTCATAGACCTATAAAGCGTCAAAACTACGTCCGTGTGCTGGTATACACGCGACCATTTCACAAATTCATTAGGTGCCCCAAAGGCGCCGAAGTTCTGTCCGTGTGATGGCTCACACGTGACGATTTTGCATAAACATTGGGTGTTCTTGGAATGCCTCGAAAAAAAAATAAAAAAAATATATTCATATCATCATTCCATACATAATTCCACTCCATGCATCTCAAGCATGTTCAATGTCTTAATTTTCATGTCATATCACATCATTCATTCACGACCCTAATATCTCCTATCTACTCCCAAGCAGAATACACTGGAGCGACCTTGGACAAGATCCCAAGCTTCAAGGGTAGCTAGGAGACAGAGGGTAGTTGAGAGTGACAGTGATTCTGAGCCTGGGGAAAGAGTGAATATGGCAGAACAGACACCGAGCATGGCTGATGTTTTGAGAGATTTCTTCAGGTCGCAGGATTTCTGCGACATGTTAAAGGAAGAAATGAGGGCTGTGGTTAGAGAAGCTGGTGAGACCGGTGATAGAGGAACCGGGAAGGAAAAAGAAGCTGAGTCATCCCAACATGGTGGTGACGCTTCAGCTAGCCTTGAAAAGCTGCAGGAGATAGAGGCAGCTATGGAACAGAGGATGAAAGCCAAGTGCTCTGAACTAGATGAAGTTATGGCCCAGTTGAAGAAGGGGGTCAGTATCAGCGCTGAATCCAAGAAAGGGGTGAATGTGGATGCCATGATCAGTAAGGGTATCGAGACATTCCCCATTGGCTTCCAAGTACCAAAGATCCCTACCAAGCAACAATTGATTAATCTTTTCCCCACCACACTGGAGGGGGGTGCTTTGGGATGGTATAACTCACTGTCACAGGAGGAGCAATCTGATTGGGAAATTTTGTCTGCGGCCTTCATCAAATACTACAGCTTCAACACCAAAATCCAGGTGAAGCTGTATGATCTGGAGAGGGTGAAGCAGAAATTCAACGAGCCCTTTGACGAATACTACCAGAGGTGGATGAATAAGATGATCCTCCTAAAGAACCGCCCTGATGAAGATGAGCTTATACAGAAGCTCATTGATGGTAGCAAAGATATATTCAAGAATAACATGAAATTCCATCCCTTCAAGGAGCTTAGTGAGGTTTACAGTATGGCTATGAAGATAGAAAAGGATGAAGAGGAGAAGCCAACTGGTCAGAAAGGGGGAAGAAGTACAGGGTATAGTTCAGGGTATAGATCAACTGCAGTAGCTGGATCTTGTAGTGGTTCTGGTTCAGGTTCTAGTGGCAAACAGGGGCAGTCATCAGAGGTGAAGCAGGTCGAAGTGGCTACTGTGAATCAGCAGCAAAGCAACCAGAATAGGGGTCCTGGAGGACAAGGCATATCGCCTTGGACTCTTACTTTGGCAAAGATATTTG
Source organism: Euphorbia tirucalli (assembly GCA_039660915.1). NCBI lineage: Eukaryota > Viridiplantae > Streptophyta > Magnoliopsida > Malpighiales > Euphorbiaceae > Euphorbia > Euphorbia tirucalli. The sequence continues at coordinate 46,850,308 of CM077633.1, forward strand.
CCAAGTGTAGGAATGGTGGCCTATTGCAATCCTTAAGGCCATTTGAGAAGCCATCAGAAGCCGACAAAGATAACTTCTGCACTTATCATATGGTGACAGGCCACCGAACCAACAACTGCTACAAGATAAGGGATGCTATCCAGAAGCTCATTGACGAGGGAAAGCTGTAAGAGCCAGCTAAACCTAGCACTAAAACCAATCCACTGCCGGCATTCGAGAAGCGGGTTAACATGGTTCAGTCGGGGTTGCCGGCTAACTTTATATTTGCCCAAGTTCTACAAGCGAACCCTACGATTCAGGCAGTGGAGGTAGGAGAACCCGAAGTGGAACCCGAGCGTGAGGAAAAGGAGGGGTGTAAGGAAATCAAGCCTATAAGTCTAGATGATCTCGACTCCGAAGATGAGTACGAAGAATTTGACAGAAGAGAGGCTGTTAAACTCCCAGCTGTTGAGAAGCTGAAGATTTCAGAAGTGCAGCACGTGACCCGAAGTGGAAGGGTATATCAGCCGGTAGATCAGACGAAAGATAAAGCACCGATGAATGGGTCGGGTAGCACTTCGGCACCGGAAAGAGTCGAGAAAGAAGACTTGGTCATTTCCCAATTGAAGAAGACCCCTGCACAAGCCAGTTTGTGGCACTTGCTTATGACCTCCAAAGAGGATAGGGAGGCTTTAGTGAAGAAGCTATCAGAAATTGAAGTCTCCCCTATAGCCTCACCAGAGGCTATGTGCTGCTTGCTAGATAAAGTCCATATTGGAGCTCCTAATATTATTTTCTCTGAGAAAGACCTACCAGCAGAAGGAAAGGCCCACAACAAGGCTCTTTACATTAGAGCCTATATCATGGATAAGGTGATGCCGTGTGTTATGGTGGATGACGGCTCAGCTCTGAACATATGCCCGCCGAAAATGTTACCGTTTCTAGGCATGAATGAAGAAGTGTTGAAGAGGTCCTCGACAGTCATTCGGGCGTATGATGATTCTAAAAGAACAGTGATAGGGACCTTTGAAACAGAAGTGGAAGTTGGGCCCATCAAGTCCATGGTTGTCTTCACAGTGATCGATATCCCGGTCACATTCTCCCTATTGCTTGGAAGGCCCTGGTTCCATCCTTTGGGCGGTGTTCCTTCCACATTGCATCAGAAGATTAAATTCTCTATGAATGACAGGATTGTGACTGTTGAGGCAGACGCCCAGTCGATGGCAGCTGCAGTGGATGAAGGAGTGGTTCCTTTTGGTGGATTCCAAATTGCTGTCATTAAGGAGGAAGAAACCACAGATGCCCCTATGGTCCTTTATGAGAACTACATGCCGGAGTGGCTATCCCGATATCTGTACAAGCTGAACTTTGTCCCGGGAATGGGACTCAGGATTAATTTGCAAGGTGTGCCAGAATTCAAGATCGACTCGGGAAAGTCAAAGTAGTATGGCCTTGGTTATGTAGAAGGGTCATCCGAGCAGAAGAACCTGAAAAAGGGCAAGAATGGCAGGGCCATGATGAAGCCATTTCTGAAGGCGGGAGAAAGCCTTTACAAGGGCCAAGCTGAACCGGTGCTGGTTGGAAATGTCGAGTACCCTGGCTTTGAGATCTTTGCAGATATTGTGGATTTTGAGAAAAGACAGGAAGAGCCAGTAGCCCCTGTAATGATGGAGGAAGCTATTGCTGAATCTGAAATTTTGAAAGGAGAATCATCTGAGGTGACAGCAGAAACCATAGAGGTGGCCGAGGAAGAAGATGAAAAGAAGACCTATGCCGAAGCTACAGAAGTGATCTCGGGAGCTTTGACTGCTGCATTAACCAAAGCTTTTGGGAAATCCAAGGAAGGATTTGGCGAAGAACTGATGGCCAAAGTGAACTTAGACTCTGTGGTTGTTGAAATCGCCAAGATTATGGAGAAAGCTAAGGCATAGGTAGCTGAGAAAGCTGCAGTCCCAGATGATGCTCTGGAAGGGAAGATGGAAGCTGAGGAAGAACAAGGCCCTCCGCCTGTGGAGGATGAAAATGATTTTGTTGTATCTATTTCTTCCATTTTCAATGTAACTGATGTACTTTATGATAAGTTCGATGCAATGAAATCCCAGTTTGCTTACTTGTGTGATGTTTATCATGATAATTCTGTGCATGCATTTAAATCACCATCAAGCATATTTAGCATACACGACACTGCATTGCATGAAATCAATATAAGTACAGATGAAAACCCTAAAATGGTACTCATTTCACAAGAGCTAAAATCCGAGGAAGAAAGAGAATTAATAAGAATACTCCAAAAACATGTTAAAGCTTTCGCCTGGTCGTATGAAGACATGCCGGGAGTAGATACAGAAATAGCAGTGCATAAAATCCCGACAGACCCCAAGTTCAGACCGGTAAAGCAGAAGTTGAGAAGACTAAGGCCGGAATGGGCTACGCTGGTGAAGGAAGAAGTGGCCAAACAGATAGACGCCAAGTTTCTCCAAGTGGTGGAGTATACAGAATGGCTAGCCAATATTGTCCCTGTGCCTAAAAAGGATGGAAGGGTCAGAGTATGCATCGACTACAGGGACTTGAACAAGGCCTGCCCTAAGGACAATTTCCCACTACCTCACATTGACGTATTGGTTGATAGTGCAGCAAAAGCGGCAATGTACTCCTTCATGGATGGCTTTTCAGGGTATAACCAGATTCTGATGGATGTGATCGACAAAGTGAAAACATCGTTCATCACAGAGTGGGGTACTTTTTGCTACAGAGTGATGCCTTTTGGATTAAAGAACGCCGGTGCCACTTATCAGAGGGCTGTCACAGCTCTGTTGCATGATATGATCCATAAAGAAGTTGAAGTGTATGTCAATGATATGCTTGTTAAATCAGCAACCCGGGAGGAACACTCTGTTATCCTGGATAGATTTCTAACATGCATTGGAGAGTACAACTTGCGACTTAACCCCAAGAAGTGCATATTCGAGGTCACATCAGGGAAGTTGTTGGGCCATGTAGTTAGCCAGAGGGGGATAGAAATGGACCCAGATAAAATGAAAGCCATCCAAAATATGCCAGCTCCAATGACAGAAAAGGAAGTCAGATCATTCCTGGGTTCCTTGCAGTATGTCAGCCGCTTCATAGCTAAGCTAACTTCCACTTGTGAGCCAATCTTCAAGCTATTAAAGAAAGATCAGCCAATTGTGTGGGATGACAAGTGTCAGCTGGCATTTGAGAAGATCAAGGCTTACCTGGTAAAGCCACCAGTGTTGAGTCCTCCAATTCCAGGGAAGCCCCTGATTTTGTATTTGGCAGTTGAAGAATCCTCTATAGGGGCAATGCTTGCACAAGAACAAGATGGCAAGAAGGAATATCCTATCTATTACCTTAGCAAGAAATTGCTGGAGTATGAAACCAAGTATACACTGGTAGAGAAGACATGTGTGGCGATGATTTGGTTGACCAAGAAGCTGCACCACTATTTCCAATCCTACAAGATACAAGCCGTGGCTAAGGTGGATCCGATGAAGTACCTCTATGAAGCACCAGCATTGGTTGGGAAGTTGTCTAGGTGGTTGTTACTTTTGTCTGAATTTGACATCAAGTACATCACGAAGAAAACCATTAAAGGGCGAGCCGTGGCAGAGTTTCTGGCAAACCAGCCCCTAGAATCATATTACACAGAGAACTTGGAATTCCCTGATGAGCAGTTAGCCATGGTGGAAGTGAAAAGATGGGTCATGTGCTTCGATGGGGTAGTAAATAGAAAAGGCGCTGGAATCGGAATACTTATAGCAACACCGGATAGTGAGGTCATTCCTTTATCCAAAAGGCTGATCTTTCCTGTAACCAACAATGGGGCGGAATATGAAGCATGCTTGTTTGGAATGGAGACTCTATTAACCTTAGGAGCAAATGATGTCTTAATTGTCGATGATTCACTTCTAGTGATCAGGCAAGCTCAGGGTGAGTGGGAACTAAAAGAAGAAGCCTTACGGCCTTATTTGGAGCTGCTACAGTTCAGAAAGGGTTTATTCGGCCAGTGTGAATTCAGACATGTCCCCAGGGATGAGAATAAGATGGCTGATGCATTAGCAACTTTGTCCTCCATATGGGAAAATCCAGAAGAGACACAAGCTCAACCACTGGTTATAGCCACTTCCAGGCATCCTTGCTTCGAAGTGCATGAAGTAATGGAATTATCAGCCGAAGAAAAGCCGTGGTTCTTTGATCTTTACCGATATGTTAAGGAGGGAAAGTACCCAGAAGAGGCCAGTGCTACTGATAAGTTGACACTGAGAAAACTAGCTAGTCAATTCAGAATCTTCGAGGACAAGTTGTATAAAAGAACAGCACATGGAGTTCTTTTAAGGTGTCTAACAGAACAAGAAGCAGAAGATGTGATGCAGCAGGTACATACAGGATCCTGTGGGCCACATATGAACGGGCTTGCCATGGCCAGAAAGATCATGAGACAAGGGTACTTCTGGATGACAATGCAAGCAGACTGCATAAGAAAGGTGAAGAGATGTTATGAGTGTCAAATCTATGCAGACATTAGTCATCTTCCTCCACTTGAACTTCAGAATCTAGCATCTCCTTGGCCGTTTTCAGCATGGGGGATAGACATGATTGGTGAAATTCATCCAGCTGCATCTAATGGGCATAGATTCATAGTTGTGGCAGTTGATTATTTCTCTAAATGGGTCAAAGCGGAATCCTTCACTAATGTTACAGCCAAGCACATGGTCAAGTTCATCCAGAAGAGCATCTTCACTCGGTATGGGATTCCTCACCACATAGTAACTGATAATGGAGTACAGTTTCAAGGGGCGACAGCTGAGCTATTTGCAGAACATGGTATTGAACATCATAAGTCTTCCCCATACAGGCCTCAGGCTAATGGTGCAGTGGAAGCAGCTAACAAGGCAATAAAGAAGATCTTATCAAAGATGGTGACCACTTATAGGGATTGGGCCGATAAACTACCTTATGCTCTTTGGGGTTACAGAACCAGTGTCAAAACGCCGACAGGAGAAACTCCTTATGCCTTGGTATATGGAATGGAAGCAGTGTTGCCAGTGGAGATAGAACTCAAGTCACTCAGAGTTGCTCTGGAAGCTCAATTACCAGAGACTGAATGGATTCAAGCTAGGTATGAACAGTTGGCAGCATTAGATGAAAGGCGACTAAAAGCACTGGATCACCTGTAGATGTATCAGCGCAGAATGGCTAGAGCCTATAATCGAAATGTGAAGTACTCTAAGCGGCAGTTGAAAGCAGGAGACTTGGTTCTAAAACAACTAAGGCCTTCAAATGTTGATGTTAGAGGCAAGTTCAGACCCAATTGGGAAGGACCATATGTGGTGAAGAAGGTGCTATCAAAAGGCTCTGTCAGCTTTATGGACATGGACGGGAATGAGTTCACCAACTCGATCAACCAAGATAGGCTAAAGCTTTATCATGTATAAAAAGAAGAAGAAGAAGAAGAAGAAGAAGAAGAAGAAGAAGAAGAAGGAGAGGTCTGCTAGGCTGAAAACTCAAAAAGGGTGGTTTAGGCAAAAGTTAAGACATGAGAGAAAATAATCAGTCGGAAAACCTGAAAAGGACGACTGGTGACGGATTTTGGCACAATGTGAAATGTGTATCATTTAGGAACCGACTTGTTTCAAATGTACTCATTTTGACTTCATCAATAAAGTGAAGTGTTTGTTTAAATATATTTGCATGGTTATGACAAATGCACGAACAAAGTTGTCTTGCATAAAAACACAAACAAAGCACTTTGCATTCAACTGATCAATATCATCACATTATTTGGCAAATGAAAATGTATTAAATACGTGTAAGTTAAAATCTTTTATCATCCTCTAAAGTCCAGTTCACCTTCCCAAACGACCAATAAAGGGTCACAACACCATTTTAGTCAAATCTATAAAAAAAAAAAAGAGAAGCTGCTGAGATAAAAACCGAAAAGGCACCTCAGGCAAAAACTAGAGCGGCCCGCTAAGCTGAAAACCCATATCGGGCAGCTTAGGCAAAAGTTAGGGCATATGTAAAGCTCGTTAAGGCAAAAACCGAAAAGGCGCCTTAGGCAAAAGTTAGAGCAGCTCGCTGGGCTGAAAACCTGATTTCGGCAACCCAGGCAAAAATTAGAGCACTTAAAAAAAAAAAAATTTCATAACTTCCCACGGAGCAGGAAAAGCAAAACATCCTCAGTATTCCCCACAGAATTCGTCACATTACTCCCCAGCAGAGTTTCCCCTACTATTCCCCAGCAGAATCTACATGAAGAACACCATAATTATCTCCCCAATCAAGTCACTACACTCTTCCCCAGCGGAATCTGTTGCAAGGAATACTACGATCATTTCCCCAGCTATCACCTCACTCCGTCGATAATCATCAAACAATGCCCCAAGAAAAGCAAAATCAACCAGGGGCACAACATATCTCCCCAACGGAGGATTGAAACGTCCAATAACAGAAAATACATACATGTACATATACATCATCGTGCATCCATACATTGCATGTATCAATTACTTATCCCCGGCTAGTCTTCATTCTTGATCGAAGGGGCAAAAATTTTTGTTTAAAAATCTCTCGATCAAGGAATGAAGACTTGCCATTTTAAGTGCAGGAATTCATCCCCAACTTAATATCCTTAGCAAGTCAGCAGATCCGCCTCGAGTGATGTAAACTCGGTATCGGCCCAGATCAGCTTCATCTAGTTCCCCAGCAAAGCTCGCCTCGGGTAACCTAGACCCGGTGTCGGCCAATCTCTTCATCAAGCTCGCCTCAGGTAACCTAGACCCGGTATCAGCCAATCTCTTCAGCGAGTCAGCAGATCCGCCTCGAGTAATGTAAACTCGGTATCGGCCCAGGTCCGCTCCATTATCTCAACTTTCTCCAGCGAGTCCGCCTCGAGTAATGTAAGCTCGGTATCAGCCTAGATCCCCTCCATCATCCAAGTCCCCCGGCAGATTCGCCTCGAGTAATGGAAACTCAGCACCGGCCCAGATCAGCTTCATCTATTTCCTCAGGAAAGCTCGCCTCAGGTAACATAGACCCGGTATCGGCTAATCTCATCTACTGCATCACCTCGGGTAACATAGACCCGGTATCGGCTAATTTCACTCATCATTTGCCTCGGGTAACCTAGACCCGGTATCGGCCAATCTCTTCATCATGCTCGCCTCGGGTAACCTAGACCCGGTATCGGCTAAACCGCGATTCCCCTACTCCTTCACCTCGGGTAACCTAGACTTGGTATCGGCTTATTTCCTCCCCAGTGTCGCCTCGGGTAACCTAGACCCGGTATCGGCCGATCTCATCAGAAGGTTCATTCCAGTGTTCGCGGCGCTTTAATTCACGCTCTCAAATTCATCATCATAGGTATTATAGACCCGGAGCTAGATGTCGAATTTGATCACGCGATGGGTAGCTGTAAGCACCGGAATTTTCTATACTTAAAAAAAAAGGGAGAGTTATAGTCGTACGACTATAGTTACAGTCGTACGACTGTAATTTAAAAATTACAGTCCTACGACTGTAATGTTGGGCAGACTGCAGGAACCCATACCTCTGCAGCAGAAAATGGAGGAGAGAGAGAAGGAGCATTAATTGCTCCGTTTGTTGCAGCAAGCAAGGAAAAAATCAGAGAGATAAAAGGAGAAGAAAAAGGAGAAAAGGGAGAGGTTGGAATTTTGGTAAAAAGTTTAGAAAGAAAAAAAAAAGAGAGAAAAGAAGAAAACCACAAAAACTCATTTCTTCCTCTTTTATTTTCTTTAATTCTCGAAATTAAGGTTAAAACTTGTTAGAAATCCCTAGGTTAATCAATTAACTTCACAACTAAATCAAGAATCTGGACTTAAATCATCAGAATCCCTTGCAATTTGGATTTTGGACAAAAGCTCTCAACTTCAACTCCAAAGGAAAAAGTGCGAATTTGTTAGGATCGGAGCGACGCCAGGGGTCAAAACGACTTGGATTAGCTTCTAAAAAGGTAGACACTTCTTTTCCTTACACTTTTTCTCGCTTTCTGGGTGTTTGAAGTGAGTTTCGTGCGTTTTCTGCTGAATTTTCATATTTCTGTTTCTGGAAATTAAGAACAGTTCAGAATGAAATTTTTGTGAAATTTTGATCCTGAACTGATTACAGTCGCATGACTGTAATCCTTGTTCCAGAATCAGAATTTCAGCTTTTACCCGTAAAAAATCCCAAAAATTAGAAAACCCCAAAAATCATCAAAATGAATTTTGTTGTGTGCATCACGACCATAGATTTAATTTTCTGGTAATTTTGCATTTAGATCAATTCAACGATGGAGACCTAGTTCTCCTAAAAACCGGCCATTTAACATATGAAAAATGCATGTAAATCGGCTAAATTGTTTTCAAATGATTTTCCCACAAAACAAAAAATACAGGGACGTTTCAAAATGTTTTCCAGGTCTAACCGGGCCAGCTAGCAGAGCCAACCCGGTTATCCCCTCTATGCATGCCCCCCAATTCTTGATTTCCCTTCCTGTCTATCTGAGTCCAACTTGTGGCGTGCCGTATAAATTGTGCTAACCTTCTGTTTTGCAGGTTTTAATTTCTTTTATTTTTATTTTTGATGTATCTTAATAGATTAAATCGTGTATTTAGGCGGTTGTAATTATTTTTAGATTTTCGTCTATTCTAGGCGATTGTATAAGTGAGGTGAGAGTCTTTATTTTTCCATTCGATTTGGTTGTAAGCCAATTAATATTTATTTCTTTTCCTTATTTTTGTATTAAATATTTTGTATGCGTGCTGTATGCCTTTTATATTCAATAAAATTGACTTTAGATTTTTTTAAAATACCATTTGAGAACATTGGCAATATTTATTTTAATTAGACACGAAATAAGGGACTTGTCCAGACCCGAATCTCTGGATAGTGTAGCGGCCGTTCATCCGGTTCAGCTGCATGAGAATTTCCCGGTTGAGCTGAGCCGGGTGGCGACTCCTACAATATTCATCGAGACTTAGGTCTCGGTTCTTTTATGTATTAATTCCATTTATTTTCCAAAATGCGGATTTCCATCATAAAAACCCCACGCGAGGGAGGGGCCTGCCCGAGATCATGGCGCCCCATTCCGAAAGGGAGTCTCGCGTCCCGTCGAAAACGCATCGTCCGCTCACACCTAGTGAGATGGGTGGTGTTTGATCAATCATAGGATGTGAGACGTAGATCAAGGACATGAGTTAATAGTGTACTGGATCAATCCACTAAGAGAACACTACATGGTCAAGTGTCATAAGTGGTTCTTATGTAATGCTTATACTGGATCCATAAACTCGATATTACATACTCTTGGATGTGAACTCGTATCCTTTGACGTGCACCTATCGGGCCGTATTAGGGTCCCAAGAATAGGTATGGTTGGTTGTGTTTGAGATCATGCTGCGACTATAAGTAATATGAGGGATTGCCATTCTCATAATAGAGAGTAGATATCTTGGAATGTCTGAGTACTTAAAGAGGGTGACTATGAGCGAGCGACATTTTTTGGAACACTACAAAGTGGGTTGGGGTTTTTCGAATGATTGGGTTTCTGGAAATTCATTTTTAGAAAATAATATTCCTAAAGGATTTAAGGCCGAGGTCTTGAGAATGTATAAGATTCGCCGCTTCGTTCAGCTCTATGAGGTCATTCAGGTATAGCCGAAACCAAGTGAGGTCCCTATATGTTTTAGAGGTCTAGGACCAGACAAGTTAGTTACTCACTATCTAATTAAAATAAATACTTCAACATTGGATTGTAGCATTTTCTAAGACAAACCCAATTTTATTTTAAAGCCAACAATGTTTAGGAAAACGTACATAAAGTAGTAAATAGTTTAATCATACAAATTGAATAATATAAACTACCCCAGGGGAATACATATGAATCAAATGGGGTCGGGGTACAACCACCTAAAATACATAATAATCTAAATTTACATCCACCTAAAGTACACGAATTTATCTAAAAACAAAGCAAGCATACATCTAATCCTAACATACATCTAAACCTGCCAAACAGATGTTAGTGCATAAATAATCGCATTTAGGACATAAATATGATAGAATGGGATAATAAAGGGATCGGATTCATGCATTTAGAGCGGATAGTGGGGGAAACTCAGTAAGTTTCACTAGTGTGAAGGGACAATCCTGAAAGTGGAATTTAAAGTCATAGTCAGGATATGAAGCTGAGCTAGGAAATGTTTTTAGTTGACACTAAATTTTTTAAGGTTTTTTTTTTTTAGTCACCACCTTGTTTAGTTTAACAGGGAAATTGTGGAGTAACGTAACTGAGCAGGAATCATTATATCTTTTAGCCAGAGATTCGGGTTTGGATGAACTACCTATTTCTGTTTTGTTTAAAATGATTATTAACTGTATTGAATTATGCCTTTTATATCTTATAAAGTTGATTTTAATTTTGTTTATTTTATATGCTCACACAAGAAATTATAAATAACTTTTGAATTATAAATAAATTCGAAAAATTAAAATATTACAACCCAATTGAATAATCTATCATAGGGGATACATTTGTATAAAAGGGAAATAGGGATACAAAATACCTAGATACACAAATATCTAATATTTACATTCACCTAAAATACACAAGATCTAAAAATAAAAGCTAACATACATCTAACCTAAACTACTTACAAAACAAAGGTTAGTGTACAGAATATATATTTACACATGATGACTCAAACATATAGATTGAGGGATATAGATAGCTCGGGACATGAATGGGGGGAATCGAATGAATCCATCAAATTCATCTGATTACACCTGGAAAACTTTTTTTAAACATTAAATTTGAATCTAAAAATAATTTTGGAAAACAATTTAGTCTGATTTAAGACATTATAAATATAACAATGTGCCGGGTTTCAAGAAACTAGTGTTTGTATCATTGAATAGTCTATTATGAATAATAAAAATGTCGATCTAGGGTTGAAGTGCATGGAAAATGATTAAATAAAAAAAACTTTTTGATTTCAAAACAAGAGTCATAAGGCTCATGCACTACAGCAGTGTGGCTGATATTAGAGCCATACGGCTCTAGTTTCAAATCGCTAAACCTGAAATTACTAATATTTAAATAAACAAAATGAATATTATAACCATAGCCATACGACTCTTTATGGGTGAACAATAGAGCTTTACGGCTCTATTATAGCCAAATCAGAGTCGTACGGCTCAAGTTTCCAAAATTCCAGAATTTTGAAATACGATGCATTTCAATCAAAAATCAATTTAGAAAGTCGTAAACGAGATTTAAGGCCTCTAAGAAATTACCCTTGATGCTTTTATCTAGCTTTCGATCTTTGGAAATCTATTAGAACTGAGAATTCGAGATTTCATCCAAGCTTGAACTTTGAAACTCCAAACACTTGAGTTGAACCTGAACTCAGCTTTGATTCCTCAATTTCCAGCTTGAGTTTTGTACACCAATGTTCCTAGAACAGACTTGGAGTCTCCAACTTGAAAAGATTAAGAATTCAATATTGGTTATGGATTGAGGTTTGAATCTTTCTCTAGATTTCTTTGTTCTTCCTAAACTCTTTTTTTTTCTTTTTTCTTTTTTCTTTTGTTGACTATGTAAATCACCTCCTTTTTTTTAATCCATGTCTATAATAATCCTTTCTCTATAATCACCAAGAAACAACAAAGTAGGAGGTAGCCTTTAATCAAAATGTCATTGACCATTTAGAGTCGTACGATGTAAGTTAGTCCATTGAGAGCCGTACGACTCTTACCTTAGAGCCGTGCGGCTTATGTTTTTAAGTTTTCTAGCTCTAAGCCCAAAAACTTAAAATAGTTGGTCTAGAAATGATTTTAAGGTCCATTTCTCAAACATGATGAATCTGACTTCTCACTTTGTAAATCGGTTTCATCATAGATCTTTAAGCAATTGATAAACAAATAAAATTTCATCATCGAGGTCTAAAAAAATGGTGAGAAGCCAGAGTTGGTCCATAAGAGAGAGCAAGATAGGCCGTGTAAAATGGGTTGGTTGTTGTTGTTGGGAGGAGGAAAATATTTTCCTTTTCTTAAGTCCTCTGTAATACATCTATCCATCCTGTTATCATCACTGTAAGAAAAACAATTTTTTAATTCTACTTCAAGTGGGCCAAATTAGATGTCTTCCAACTTTAGGGATGGGCCGTGCGACTTTACTGTTGAGTCGTATGGCTTTTCTTTTAGTTCCATCTGTACCCACTTTAAGCAACTCACTTCCATGGCTTGACCTTCGAAAATTGGGTAGTGCTTCCTCTTGATTTGCATTGTACAGCCCACTTCCAAAGTAAAAATCTCCTTTTCTAATTTTGACAGTTTTTGGTTTGTTTCGACACGAGTTAGAATCCATCCCTTGCTTTTCTGGCTAGTATTCTAGATAATTCCATATAAAGGATAACCGGAAATCATTATCATAGAGGTTGAAAAAATCCTATGCTCACAGTTGGCTCAGGCAGCTCTACTACAGGTTTGATTTTTATGCCTGGGCTACACAGAAAGAACTAAAAGGCTTCTGGTTCATCATTCAGGTGAGACCTTTTTTTGCTTGCTTTTATTTATGCTCTTCTTTATCATATGTGTATTGCACGTGTATTGATTATATGTTCTTGGTAGGTCTGGGCATATGAGTATTGATTTTTGGCTTCCCCAACTTTCGATATGGTAGAGGGCATGAAGGACCCATCTAGGTTGTTGAGGTCGACCCATAGTTCGAGTGATGTCAAGAGGGACATCAGGCGAATGAGGCATAAGCTCTGCATCACGACTTGGGAGATGGTATAACAAAACAAAAACCAAACCTCGTTAGCTTAACTAATTGATTGAGTTGTGAATGGTACCTAACACGTGCTTTTGCTTTGTTTTTATGGAACATGTGGACCCGACCCCTTAAGACGATGTCTTTATGCATAGATGGTGAAGGTTGCCAACGAGTGGGACTATCGGCGGATCACCATGGAGTGTTCCCTGCTCCCATGAGTGGTATACAGGGGGGAGAGCGCAGAGGTGGAACACTAATACTAGTCTTGAAGAGAGGCTTGTACCTCCAGAGATGCCCCAGGCCTGCCGAGACTCCTTTGGCAACCATTCCCCGCCCGGTGAGCCTTCCTGGCTTTTCAGCTCAGAACTTATTTGTCTATTATCTAGCCTTTTGTCTATTCTTGCTTGAACTCTATTGTTTATGGTTTCTTTCTTTATGTAGAATAAGGGAATGAAGAAAGTATCCACCCTGAGCAATGGCGAGGATGATGATGATGATGACAATGACATGGACATAGATGATGTTAGGGATGATGCTGAGCTTGTTAGGGCAAGACACATAATGAGATCGAGGACTCAAAGATTTGGTTCGGCATCAGTTGCCGCTAGTGGACGCGCAAATCTTGTATTTCCACCATAGTGGTCATCGGTGCCTGTCGACCACACTAGTGACCAGATTTAGCCTAGTGCAGGAGGGAAAAGGTACGAGGATAGGATTCTACCCTTTATAAGCATCACCAAGCTGAGTTCACCCCTATTGGTACCACCCATGTGAGTATCTCGATTTTTATGGCTTGAACTGTGTCCTAAATGGATCTCACATTCAGATTTTGATTTTGAACTTGAATTTTTAGGTTACTTGGGTTGATGCTGAGACACCGGTGCACATATACCAAGCTCTGTGAAACATTTTCCTTTAGGAGAATGTCCTGATATTGATGAGTCTTGCAACTGTATTTGTAAAAATGCATGATAATGCAATGCATGTTATTTATAATGTTGATGTATGAATATATTCATGTTTGATGTGATTTCTTTCTTGTCCTTATTTTTCAAGATCAGGTGTGGCAAGCTCAGAGTCAGCAGCGAGCTTCATCATAGTTGGGTATGAGGCAGCTCTTAGAGGCTTCTAAGTGGGAGAACTAAAGATTGCAGGAGGATCTTACCTGGTATAAGGCATGGTTCCTAGATGTTAAGATGGAGGCTATAGACGCCGAGGTGGGTGATGATGACAAAGAGACTGAGAGTAACACCCATGTAGGTGCTTAGTAAATGTTAAGGGCATCTATTTCTTAGACATTTCATTATTATATTCTTTTGGTACAATACTAATTAATGAATATTGTTTGCACATTGGGCACATTTTTCCTGCTTTGCCTCCATTATTTTTGGAAATTTTATCAATTTTATGAAATTCTAAAACCTTTTCAACTCAAATGCATAGAAATCAATATTAAATTATCTAGATACATAAGAAATGTCTTTGACCTTTACACTAGCATGGATCAGGATTAAGACATCATGTTAAATACTATAGTTGTATAGACATAAATTGAGATCCACACGAGTGTAGGTTGACACCCACACAGCTGTCTCCTTTTCCTATGAGCATAGACTTAATATTTCCAGTATTACTTTGTTGCTGCCATGTATTTCTTTAATTGTCATCTCTATCAATTCTTAAGATCTCTGAGGGACCTAGATTGGCTGAAACTGAAGCCTTTTAGTCAGTGGAACACGAAGTCTTACTACAATAGTCTTAAAAATTAGGGTTTACTACAATCTGCTATAGATTGTTTGAAGAGTTTAGTGCCATTATGAATATCCCATGCCTTAATGGCACTCAGAATGTCATTCCTAAATTTGTTTTTGAAGATGCTTCTTCATTGGTCAATCTATTTGGTATCCCTCCATCTCATATGAGAGTAGTGCTATCTAATACTGCTTCATCCCTTGGCTTTCAACTTGAAACTGTGCTAGGTTGGTGCATGAATACTTCCAAGGATCACCATAAATGGGCTAGCATGGTCAATTTGCTACTGATGAGTCAATACTTATGTGGTGTGAGTTCTAGGGTGTTCCCATTCCAACTTATCTTTGTTATCCCTTAAGTGGCTGCTAGAGCTTTACATGTGGCACTAATTCTAAATGAGACTCTAATTCACCTCGATTCTGGTAGGTCTAACCGATCATTCCAGTTTGGGAACTAGTTTTTGTTGCTTTGGGTAATTTTCGATCACTATCTATATATGCCCCTAAAGTTTTACCAGATTATCCCTTTTGAACTTGGTCGTGTTGTAGGTATGTGTGAGCATGGATTTTTGTCCGACCTCTATGATGAAGCTTTCTGGTTATCCTTTATCTGGAGTTGTCTAGGACACCAGCCCGAGAAGCAAAGAATGGATTCCAACTCGTGCCGAAACAAATCGAAAAATCATCGAAGTTGAAAAAGGAGATTTTTACTTTGAAAGATAGGCTGCACTAACTAAATAAAGAGGAGGCACGACCCAACTAAAGTGGGTTAAGCAGTGAAAAGAGAGTTAAAGTGGATATAGTTGGATTTCAAAAAGAGCCATAAACCTCAACATTAAGGCTACATGGCCTAATTTTGGAAGCAATAGGTCGTACGACCCATCCTTAAAGTCAGAAATCACAGGCCAAGTTGACCCACTTGAGGCAGAAATAAAAAAATTCATTTTCTGAGGTAGCAAAAATGGGGAAAAAATTATTACAGGGGAAGGGTTTTTTCATAACTGAAAAAGTTAAGAAAAAAGAAAATGAAAAAGAAAGGCTCTCTAATCCAACAACACTAAGTCCCATGGCCTAAGTCTTCTTTCTCTTCCTCACCTTCATCTTCAACCTTTCTTTGATCTTTCAAGCAACCAACTCCAAAATTCGAGCCCAATATTGATTCTTAACCCCTTTTCTCAATACATAAACCCCACTTTGACATGCAGAAGGTGGGTTCAAGGTTATCTGTGATGAAATTTCTATTCTTGGCAAGTTTTGGTTTTTTTTCCATGAGTTAGAATCGATTTCAAAAGCTTCGAGGAAAGGAATCGGACAATTCCATCAAAATCTGGATAAACATATTAAAGGTAACTTCTGAAAGGTCATAAAATCCAACATTTTCATCCCTGCATTATTTGATTTGTTTATGCAATGTTCATTCTACTAAAAATCAAAAATCAGTTTTTTGTAAGTTTTGAAATTAGTATCTTTAGGGAAATTTGAGATGCACGCCTCATTGATGGCCTGTGATTTTTCTGTTTTTGAGAATCTTTGATTTTATGCGATCTGGGGAGAAAATCTCTAATTGATAAGTCTAATCTATCAGTAGACTTCCTAAAGGATCTCAAAATCCAAAAAGAGAAAACACTAAAACGAATTTCTAAGTGTTAAAATCATAAGCCGAAAATCTGTTTTCCTTGTTAGGATTGGACCGCGTGGCATTCTAGTCTAGAAAAATAAGGCCAAACGGCCTTGTTCATATGGATTTAGGCCGTGTGATCCAATCTTACCCAAGATCAGTCGAGGCACTAATTTCCTATTTTAGACCACATGGCCCATCTTTGACTCTTTTGAGCCGTACAACTCATCCCTTAAGTTGCATGGCTCTCCTTATTCATTCTCAGCATCGCTTTTCATTAACATTTATTCTTCATGCACTCATTCATCATTATAAAAATAATTTTAGGTGTTTATATGCTTTTGAACCTAGCTTAATTCTTAAAGCACTGTTTAAAACCCATACAAAAGGAATATACGACTTGCTCTAGCATGCTTAACAGTAATAAAATTAGTAAAAATACTGTCCAATATCATTTTTCTCCAGATTCAAAAATACAGGGCATTTACAAAATTATTTTCCAGGTCTAATCAGGTAAAATTGTCAGGTTTTCCTGAGTATCGACTAAATGCCCGACCCCGAGCTATCTTAATATCCCATTTTGTCCTGTTTGAGTCCAATGTGTGTATATTTATCTGTGCCACTAACCCTTGTTTTGTAGGTAGATGTATGCTAGCTTTCTATTTTAGATAATTTCATGTAAACTAGGCGTTTATGCCCTAATCCCATTTTATCAAATTGTATCCCCTAGGATAGTCTCTTCAATATTGTTGTAATAATTTTATTTCCTGAATTTATTTATGGCTTTCTGTATTAGCATATAGCATATAACTAGGGCTAAATACTGAATAGAGAATTAAATAACAAAAAGCACGTATTTGGTCTAGTTGAAGTTATTTCAAAGTAAAGCAGAAATAAGTAAAATGTCCTGACTAGAATCTTTGTCTTAAAGGTATAGGAATCTCTGTCGGGCTTTGCTTTACCATAATTTCCTGGTAAGAGTTGAGCCAGGTAGGGACTCCTATCAACCTTTAAGGTGTGAAGAATCAGTTTCATATGTTCCTTTTGTTTTACCTTTTTTCCTAAAACTCAAAAACTGTGTTTCCTATAAAACCCTTTTCATATTTCCTACACAAAAGGAAAACCCCTCTGACACTTGCCTCGCATCTATCTCGTCTCGAGGATCGCCCACTCATAGTATGGCTGATGGAAAAATTAGCTCTCATTCAAGTACCTCATGGAAGCATTAAGAAGTGTTATCCTGACCAATTTTAGAACAGGATTTTCACAGTAGCTAGCTGCGATTACATGATTGTGGAGGATTGGACTCATTAGCTATCCCAGAGGACCAATGAGCATATCAGGTAGTTTGCCCCTAGTGGAAGATTAGACATGTATCAACGGACATTTGGGCTGCCGGTAACCAACTATTAGGCTTGACGGAAGTGAGCTGCTACTATCTAGCCTAACTCTATAGATAGTACGGCCAAGCATAGGGCATTCGTCAAACTTCTTATATCACATAGTATGTGTAGAGTATATGTCACAGTGGCCAGACCATATTCAAGCTTGATGGATGGATAGTATTCGTTATGAAGTGTTGAAGCATGATTCTCTTGCCCTTGTGGATACAAATAAGCAATATAGATCATGGTTCGCTGAAATCAGGGCTTTGGAGATTCAGGAGGAACATTAGAGTGTGACTTTGAGGTGGCTCAAACTCACTGCTGTTGAGGCATCTTCAGCTATTAAGAGGATAAGGATGTAGATGTGTTTTATTACTACTATGCATGTATTATTATTATTGTTGTTGTTGTATCATCCTAAATTTTGCATAGATTTCCCTTTCGGGTTTTTAATCTATCGGATCGCCTTAACTTTTACCTGAATCTCCCTTTTTGGGTTTTCAATTTAGTAGGTTATTATTCTTTTATCTGGTTGTTGAGTGAGAATGCATGTGGTTACAGGTTTCCATTAATATGTCATCGTACATCTAACTATTGGAGAATTATTTTGTTTTAATTAAAAGTTACGATAATGTGACAATCCATCTACATATACTTTTGAATGCCATGTTTACTTGGATATTTTGTCTTAAGGATTGGAGCAGACAATTCAAACATTCATAAAATATATTAAGCAAAATAACATTTCATTGACAAAATTCAAAGTAGGAACAATTTCAAAAATATTACAATGGTATGTATCTCCATGAACCCACTCTTGCAATCAACTTGTTGGGATTCATCATCGGAAAAATAACGCGGCGCAGCGGAATTACACCATTTGAAATTTTCCTAGAATCCACCCATCGTGTCCAATTACCATCGATTAAAATAAAATCAATTTTGAATCAAGAGAGATTCACTCACCAAATCCGTCTGTTCTAAAGACTGCTACAGAATCGACTCTTTAAGCGACCTCTGAAGTCCGATGCATGACCAACTATCAAGTAGGAACCGATGCTAGCTGAAGAAGTGGAGGAATGGAAGATTGATGCTGGAAATTTTGCCCAAAGGGGCTGCTATAGGGGCGGAAAATTCTAGCAATTGAAATACGGTTAGGGCTAGGTTTTCTTCCTTAAGTGTGCCCTTATATAGACTCCTTTTCTAATTGGGTTTTAATTAGATTAATTAAACCCAAGCCCACTAGGATTATAATTACATAAATAAACTTTAATTAAAAAGTATATACTATGTATTTTAATTCCAGTTGGCTAAATTTAATTACCCCTAAATAAAATTAAATCACACGTAAGTAAATACAATACATGTATTTAATTTTCCTACTTAGGAAAATTATTTAATTAATTGTTTACTTTATGTAATTCAATTAATTGATAAATTAACTACTAATATTATGTAAACTTATTAATTAAATTAAATCAACCCAATGTTAATCAATTACCTTAAAACCGAATATCAACTAATTAATGAACGCATTCCTTTCAATGTACATTACATGTATAATTCTATAAGCTCCAGTTCAGTTGATCTATGTGCACGATCCTATGGGTTTGTCTTTATGTTGGTAGTAGGCCCAAGGCCCACAGACTGTAAGTGAGTTCTAGTAAACCATTACAGCCCCCAATAAAGACAGAGATACAGCAGTCTGTTGAAGACATTGACCCATTAGTAATCTCAGAGTGTCCTTTGCCAAACGATTAATCCAACAAATATCTCCTCATCCCCCCATCGGGCTCTGATACCAAAAACAGCAGGACCTTATAAAATTGAAGGAGATAATAATTCTGATAGATTTTATGTTTGATTAACAATCCAGAATCATATTAAATGGAATAGTATAAGATTTAAAAATTCCAATGATACATTTAGCCAATGCTTAGATTAATCTTAATTTTAATGTCATTCTTAAAAATTCATTTTCATCTAAATTTCTATTTCTAATTTTTAACTTAGTTTCATGACACTGAATTAACAAAGTCAATTTTCCTAATAATAAACCTACTTCTTACATATTATTTAAATCCAATTGATTAATTGCGTTAATAAAATTATTTGATATTTAATTATTCTGAAGCTTTGCTGGAAACATGTTTAATTTAAATAACTATTAATAAATTGCAATAAAACCATAATAAAATGACGTTTTCTTTAAAAATCTAAACAATTGCACCAACCTTCAATATGAAAATCTTTATGTTCTGTAAATATTTTTTCTTCTAATTCTAACAATCCATTTTTAAAATATATTAATTCTGGAATATGAGAAAAATCTATAGGTTCAATATTAAAAATAATTTTGTCTATATGGCAATGTATTATTGATTAAATACTATTTACCTTTATTGAATAATTTTTTACAAGGAGATGAATTTTGAATATAAAGATCTGACTCTTGAATATTTGAACAAGACTTTTGAATACAAGGTGTTTAAATAGGTGAATTTTGAATAGATAAGGAAGACTATGGGTGATTGGAAATACATGAACATGGATTGAATAACAACTGTATATCTAGGGATTTTTTTCAGAGGGAGGTTGATATTATCAAGGGTTTTTTTCTTTTCTCTAATTTTTGTTCATAAGGAAATTGGGCGTGCTCAACTCTGTCATTCCTGCTTCTTTTATAGCTGGAGGAGGAGTGAAGAAAATATCTCTGCCAAAGTACATTCTAATAATAATGGATGTCTGCCAAATTGAAAGATGCTTCTTGTGATATGAATCCGGTTAAGCAAGGCGCTACCCGAACTCAATAATGTTCCCGATCGTCGAATGAGGTTCCAATAAACATAGAGAACACGAAATTATATTTATAATTCAGATTATGATTTCAAAACTAAAAGATTAAAGAATAGAATAAAAATAAAAGAACAATTGACAATAAATTCACCAATTCAATCAAATAAAAAGAACAATCAAATTAACATAAAAGTTAATTCAACCTTTCAATTTGGATGATAGAACCAAAGAATGGTTGATTCTCAATTGCCTAGCCACAACAATTGATCACGATCAAAGTAATACCTTAAGAGTTAGAACACAATCACACACTCTCAAAATATTGAAGCTGAAAATTCAACAGAAATTTTCAAAGGAAATATTCAATCTTTATTGATAATAATCTGATATATGTTATAAAAGGCACATCCAACACCCTTTTATAGGCCTAAAACAAAGTAGAATCCTAATTGGATAAGACTTAATCTAAAAAGGAAGAGATAAAACTTGGCCAGCAAGTGAAAAACACATCTAACCCTAATAAAACTCTATGAAAAACGTCCAAACTAAAGGCTAAATAGCTTATTTCTAAATAAAACACTTAACTAAACTAAGCCTATTAAATTAAAGACATGGACCCAATAATGATAGAATAGTTAAAGGTCCCAATGGGTTTACACATATTTCATGCATATGTATGTCCAAAGCTATCTTTAATTAATCCACAATGGACCAGCCTTGTACAAAAATATGGGCTATGTTTCTAGGACTTGAACTAAAGATATAAAATCAGTTTCTTCCTTCAAGCCCACTTGACCAGGCATTGGTGCTTCTTGAATGGATCCTTGATTGGCCCATATACTCTTTATCAATCCATTTAATGCTTCTCGGACCTTCTTTGCTCTAGACCTTGTAATCGGCTCGATAGGAATTTGCAAAGGATCATTCTTCTTCACCTCCATGCCATGTTTCATCCTTGGTCTACTTTGGTGAGTCGCATCATTCCTCCCCTCTCCAAGAGGATTCATTCTTGAATCGTCATCATTAAATAAGGATAAGTCAGAAACATTGAAAGTAGCATGCACATTATACTCACCTGGGAGGTCAAGCTTGTAAGCGTTGTCTCCAATCGTTGCTACTACTTGAAAAGGTCTATCGCCTATTGGATGCAACTTTGTACGCCATTGAGTTGGGAACCTCTCCTTCTGCATGTGCAACCAAACCCAATCGCTAGGTTCAAAGATCACCTTTGTGCGATTCTTATTAGCTTGATTTGCATAATGCTCATTTTTCTTCTCAATTTGCTATTTAACTTGTTCATGTAATTTCTTCACCAAATCAACCTTGCGCTTTCCATCTAAGCTTTTCCTCTTGGTAACTCACTTACGTGTAAGCCAATCTTGAATTGCCTTTACCTTCTCGTTATCAACTTCCACTCCTTAGGCAAAAACTACAAAACCCAAAAACATAACCTTTTCCATACAAAAAATGCACTTTGAAAAGTTAGCATAAAGCTATTCTTTTAGCAACAACATTATTTTGTTGACGGCTCGGCAATCAACACACATTCTCCAAGTCCCATCCTTTTTAGGCACTAAGATGACTGGAACAGCACATGGACTCATACTTTCACAAACCAAGCCCTTCGACATCAGCTCCTTAATTTGCCTTTGAAGCTCCATCATCTCTTGGGATTACTCCTATAAGCCGGATGATTAGGAATTGGTGCTCTGGATATGAAATTGATTTGATGTTCGATTCCTCAAATAGGAGGTATCCTACTCAGCAACTCTTCAGGAAACGCATCATTGAACTCCTACAAAAGAGAGGAAACCACACTAGGAGGAGAATGGTTAGATTTACTTACAGATAAGCTTAAACCTTCACAATAAAATAAAAGCAAATTCAGATTATTAGTTTCAGCTTGTTTAACATCCCTCATTTTGGTGTATAAATTGAAATTATTGGCTTTTACAACGCCCTTACTTTCTTCTCTCCTCACCTCTCTATCTCTCAACTCATTATACTTTTCTCTCACCACTTCATTCTTCTCACCCTTACTGATTTTGTAACTCTTATGTTCTCTCTCCTTAACCAAACCCCCTTCTGTAGAGAAAGAATTTTGAAGGTAGAGCTGGTCTTGATAGACTTGCGCCGGTGACAATGCTAAGAGAGTATAACGTTTTCCTTCCTTAATGAGGGTGATTTTGTTCAGTTTACCATTATGAATGGCTTCATGGTCAAACTGCCATGGACGTCCTAAAAGTATATGGCAAGCTTGCATTCGGACAACATCACACAAAACTTGGCCATTATAAGCTCCAATTGATAAATTGACCAAGACTTGTTTAGTCACCTTCACTTCATTACTGTCATTGAGCCATTGAAGTTTATAGGGTTTCGAATGCCTAGCTGTGTTCAGGCCCAATTTTTCCACCATGGTGGTACTAGCAACATTACAACAACTACCACCATCTACAATCAAGCTACAAACTTTATCTTGCACACGACAATGAGCATGAAAAATATTCTCCCTTTGTTCATCACATATTTTATTTTTAACACTCAATACACATCTAACAACAAGGGCAACATTGTCAACTACAAAATGCTCACCTCCCTCCTCAATATCACTACAATCTTCTAATTCAGGAATACTATCGTCAGAATCAGACTCACTATCAGTTATAATTTCACCACATTTTATCACCATAGCACGTTTATTAGGATAATCACTCATCATATGACCACGGCCTTGACATTTAGGTTTTAATGTCACGGTTTCTATTAGGAGTTTTAGTTGCCTTACCTTTGCCAAGCGTGTCCTCTTTTGCCTTAATACCAAATTTAGGCCATTGGGTTTGAGCACTAACCTTTTCTTCACGTTTATAATTCATCTTCCGTGGTGAGGAAGAAGAATTCACAAACCGTGCTTTTCCTTTCCGAAGGAGCTGCTTCTTAATCTTTATAGCTTTGTGGAGCAATTCTTCAAAGGTAATATAATGTTGAAGATCCACTGCATCGGCTATATCCTCATTAAGCCCACCTAGAAAATAAGCCATAGTGGTCTCCTCGTCCTCCTGAACATCAACTCTCATCATAGCAATCTCCATCTTCTTATGATAATCCTCCACACTTTTATTCCCTTGAGTTAAAGCTTGCAATTTATTCAGCAATTCCCTATGATAATAGGAAGGAACAAATCGCTTTTTCATGATTCGCTTCATCTCATTCCATATTTCAATAGGCGGATCTCCATCCCTGTGCCTATTTTTCTTAAATTGATCCCACCATACTGCAGGATAATCAGTTAGCTCGGAAACAACCAATTTGATTCTCTTTTCCTCCGAATAATAGTGGATATCAAATATAGCATCAACTTTCCTTACCCATTCTAAATACAATTCAGGATCGCTTTTACTTTGGAATGAAGGAATTTTCAGTTTGATGGTGTTAAGATTACCATCTTCACGATGTCTCCTTCTAGGGCTGGAAGATATACACTCATCCTCAGAATCTTCCCCGAGTTAGAATTTTGCTTAAAATGTTAGTGTGGCCTCCCATTTCTCCTTTTCTCTAATTCCATTCATTCCAAACGGCTCTCCAAACCAAGCATTATTTTCTCCAATCTGTTAAATTTTCCTGCAATAGCCTTTCACAATAGTTCTGGATCCGTTTGATCAAAGATGGTGTTCTCATCTTCTACGGACATGGTTAGACAGATAGAAATAGAAACAAAAATGTATAAGCAAGAAAAGAAAAAAAAACCAGAAATACTCACAATTGGTTTCACGCTCTATGATATTATTTTGATTGATCTCAATAAATCAAGCAAGCAAAACTGAATAACCAGAGGAAATTGCAATAAAAAAGGACAGCGGAATACTAAGAAGCAACGAAACAAGAAAATTATGTAAACGAAACATGATGTGTACGGACGATAAAGAGAGTAGGGTAGACGTTGGTCAATCCAATGAAGGGTTTCAATAAAATTTGGCTAATCTTGTGTAAAAAAATTGTGAAACTTTATGCAAAAAGATGCTGCCAATGTAAATTGAAACTTGTTCTATGATCTTTTGGTGAAACTTTTTTTTTTTTGGACTGATCTTTACTTTTTTTTTTAACTGATCAATAAATCTCTTTGAGATTATGATTCTGATTCCCTTTTTTTTTTAAATTTATGTTTTTTTTTGGCAAAGATAGAAAACAATAAGAACTAATGCAGCAAATTAAATAAACTTCACAAAAACACACAAGCAAAGAAATTTTTTTTTTTGGCTTTTTTTTAATGAAGAAGAAGAAAGAAAACGGAACTTCAAAGAAGCCTAATTATTCTAGAAGCAAACTGGTGCAGAACTCAATGAATAAAAGACTCTTGAAAAGAATTAGAATGACAAACCTCAATCGAAGCCTAAAGCTCTGATACCAACTGATATGAATCCGATTAAGCAAGGTGCTACCCGAACTCAATAATGTTCCCGATCGTCGAATGAGGTTCCAATAAACACAGAGAACACGAAATTATAATTAGAATTCAGATTATAATTTCAAAACTAAAAGATTAAAGAATAGAATAAAAATAGAGAACAATTGGCAATAAATTCACCAATTCAATCAAATAAAAAGAACAATCAAATTAACATAAAAGTTAATTCAACCTTTCAATTTGGATGATAAAACCTAAGAATGGTTGATTCTCAATTGCCTAGCCATAAGAATTGATCATGATCAAAGTAATACCTTAAGAGTTAGAACACAATCACACACTCTCAAAATATTGAAGCTGAAAATTCAACAGAAATTTTCAAAAGAAATATTCAATCTTTATTGATAATAATATGATATATGTTATAAAAGGCATATCCAACACCCTTTTATAGGCCTAAAACAAAGTAGAATCCTAATAGGAAAAGACTTAATCTAAAAAGGAAGAGATAAAACTTGGGCAGTAAGTGAAAAACACATCTAACCCTAAGAAAACTCTATGAAAAATGTCCAAACTAAAGGCTAAATAGCTGATTTCTAAATAAAACACTTAACTAAACTAAGCCCATTAAATTAAAGACATGGACCCAATAATGATAGAATAGTTAAAGATCCCAATGGGTTTACACATATGCCGCATATGTATGTCTGAAGCTCTCTTTAATTAATCCATAATGGACCAGTCTTGTACAAAAATATGGGCTATGTTTCTAGGACTTGAACTAAAGATATAAAATCAGTTTCTTCCTTCAAGCCCACTTGACCAGGCATTGGTGCTTCTTGAATGGATCGTTGATTGGCCCGTATACTCTTTATCAATCCATTTAATGCTTTTCAAACCTTCTTTGCTCTAAACCTTGTAATCAGCCTGATAGGAATTTTCAAAGGATCATTCTTCTTCAGCTTCATGCCATGTTCCATCCTTGGTCTGCTTTGGTGAGTCGCATCATACTGTCTAGTAATGATCTGTCCAAGTGAAAAGGATTGTCTGCCACATAGAAAAGATTTGTGATGATCTGTCCAAGGAATTATTATTGCTGATTCATGATTTAACCAAAAGGAGGGTCCCACCAAAAGATGATGCTTGCCTTGTGACGTCACTGCTTACGTTTTAACCAAAAATAATTATGTGTGTTATTCCAAGCTTTTCTGCCAACTCTATGTTCAAAGAAAGATTGGGTCCTGCTAGAAAATGCTGTCAAATTTTGAATATGTCTTACCAAAAGATGTTGTTTCTGAATCAGGTACTTTAAACCAAGAGTAGAATTATATGCCTTAATTTTTGCTTGAGTTAAAAGAACTCAACAGGCTTTTTACTTTTTTTGTAATTTAAATACCTTTATTATTACCTGGACTATTACAGGATTAGTCTAGCAGGTAAACTATAACCCTAATTTTTGCCAAAGCTGCCACATAGGGTTTTCAGCTTAGCGGGCTTAATTTTCTTTTACCAAATTTTACATTTTTTATTATAAGCAAAATATTACATTTTGAATAAATTTTACAAATCAATATCTCTAAATGGATCTTAACTATCCTGAAATAACTTTGAAATAACCTTTTTCTTTGTAGACAAACTTGATTCTAAATCAGAGTCACTGGATGTAGAACTAGCATTTGCCAAAATATCTGCAACTTCTTCTTCTGTCTTAGCTTCTGAAATAAGTTTGATTAAATGTTCCTTATCTTTCTGCAACTTGCTCTTTTGAATAGGAGATTTTTTTGGATTGAGTTTCTTTGAACAAAAGTTTTCAACAATTTCTAGGGTCATCATATTAGGGTCATAATTATCCCAAAATTTTGCTCTAAATTCTCTGTACAAGAGAGGTAATGGGGTTTCTTTTTCATAATAATTATAGGTTTTACAGGGACTTGTGGATAGAATTTTATGAAGTAAATGGCATTTTATCCCAATCTTTCAAAGAAAGAACTTTGATAATTTTGACCTTACTGTCATTTATTTTAATATTATCTTGAATATGCTTAATTTCAACAGAACCAATTAACATAAGAATTGATTCATAATACTCTCTATTCCTAGATGGGTCTGACTTAATGTAATGAAAATTTGGAGGAAAAATTTCGGAAACAAGTTTAGAAAAATCAAAATTTTCAACCAAGAATACCTCTTCAGGTTTTAGGACTTTAACAAATTGACTTAGAGGGTTTGGAATATATTGACTTATGGTTTTCTTAATGTTTGAGGAAGTAGAAGGAGAGGAAGGTATGGTCAAAACAGAAGAAAAGGAAGGCAAAAGACTTTGTGGACAAAAATTTGAATAAGGGGCTCTATGATGAGTTGGAATAAGAGGGGAGAATTTATTTGGAGTAAGAATTGGGTTTTGATTTTTTTGATTATTTTCCAAAGAGGTTTTAGTCAAAACTTTCTTTATGATCCTTGTAAAAATTCACAGGATAGAAAATCAGGTAAACTATTAGCTTTGCCTTTAATATATTCAATTTCAAAATCAAAGTTACTTAATAAAGCTTGCCATCTTACAAATATTTGTTTTGAAACCAAATTTTTTTACATCCTTTTCTAAAACATATTTAGCTGATAAACAATCAATTCTTAATAGAAATTTTTTTCATATGTAAATCATCTTCAAATTTCATAATACATAAAACAATACTTAAAACTTCATTTTTAATAGTTGAATAATTCTTTTGAGCTGGATTCCAATTTCTAGAATAAAATCTAACTAAATCTTCTTTATTTTTATTTGGCTCCTTTTGCTTTGAAATTCCCTCAAACCCAATGTCACTTGCATCTGTTTCTACAATTAAAAATGCATCAAAATGTGGAATATTTAAACAAGGTAAACTCTTAATTTTTTCTTTGACTTTAGTATGTTCTTCTGTCCAAGGTTTGGGATTCTTTTTTAATCTATCATATAATGGTGTACAAACTTTCCTTATATCTTTGAAAAAATCATGCACATAATTTAAACATCCCAAAAATCTATGCAATTGTTTTTTTATCTTTTATTTCATCTGGAAATTTTGAAATAAATTCTAGACTTCTATTAATTGGCTTAATTGTACCCTTTTCTACATCATAGCCTAAAAATCTTGCTTTAGTCTGAAATAATTTCATCTTTGTTGCCAAAACTACTAAACTATTATTATGAATAACATTATAAAATTTTGTCAAATGGCTAATATGCAATTTAATTGATTATGAATATATTAATATATCATCTATGTAGACTATTGAATAATTACTTATTGGCTTAAGTATCATTCATTACATTCTGAAATTCAGAAGGGGCATTTTTTAAACCAAATGGCATAACTACCCATTCATAATGACCAAAAGGTACATTAAAACCTGTTTTACATCTATCTTGTTCACCAATACCTATTTGCCAAAAACCATATTTCATATCAAATTTTGAATAGGTTTTCGCATTATGTAATTTTTAATAAATCTTTTTATTAGGTATTGGATACCTAATCTATTGTGGTACTTTATTTAAAGGTTTGTAATTAATTACCAACCTAGGAGTTCCTCTTTCTATTTCTGCAGCATCCATAACATAAAAAGCAGAACAAGACTACGGGGACTTTGAATCTCTAATTAATCATTTTTCTTTAAAATCTTGAATTTCTTTTCTATAAGTTTTTTCTAATTCTTCAAACATATGAATAGATTTTGCCTTAGTGGGAATATCCTTTTCATTAAAATCTTTTATATAAGGTAA
This sequence comes from Euphorbia tirucalli, assembly GCA_039660915.1. Classification (NCBI taxonomy): domain Eukaryota; kingdom Viridiplantae; phylum Streptophyta; class Magnoliopsida; order Malpighiales; family Euphorbiaceae; genus Euphorbia; species Euphorbia tirucalli. The sequence goes on from CM077633.1 coordinate 46,878,798, forward strand.
ATTAACTATGTATTGTTTCGTATTCCAAAAAGTATTAGGAATGGTACCACAAACATTTTTAGTAAACATTTCTTCAATTTCTTTTATTTTTACCTTAATATCATTACTCTGTAATTGTTCTTCTATTATTTTTTCAGTTATTTCAGCTATTAAAATTTTCTATTAGATTAATACTACTTTCTATACTTCCTATTCCTTTTGGAATAATAGGGAATGCAAACACAAATAAAATTGTTTTTCCAAGTATTTGAATTTGAATACCATTATCACATATTGTAAATGGATATAACATTGTAATAAAAGGTGTGCCTAATATGACTCCTGAATTTAAATTCTTAACCAATATCAAATAAGTTTTATAACAATATCCTTTATTGCAAATTTTTACTTATGGTAACTTATACTATATTATTAGTTTTGACCCGTTAGCTGAACTTAATTTTTCAGAAGTTTTTTCATAATATTTAGTGGGTATTAAACCTTAAATACAATTTTAATCAGCATCAGTATCAATTAAAGCTAAAGTGGTAAAATGCAATTCATCATCTATCACATATCTAATTTTACTAACCATTTCTGATAATTAACTTAAAATCATTATTCCGAATTGATCATACAACAAATGTATATATTCCGTAAACAATATAAATAAACATACTTACAGTTTATATAGCAGCGGAAATTCATTTACGGGATGATTCTGATCTACATAGAAAAATCGGACCGTTCTGGTTGTCTTTCCTACGAATGTACGGATAAACTGAGTATGGGTTTTAATCTGTGAATTCTTCCAACGAACGAGAAGTATGTTTTTATATCGAGTTTTCTCTCTGGGAACGTTTTCTGTTCTTATGCGTAAATGTAACTGAGAAACGACTTCTATATTTATAGAGGAAATCCCAACTTCCATCTATTTATAGGGTTAGTCCAAATTACATATTTGGTCCCTGTAAATTACATATTTGGTCCTTATAATTTTTCATAATTAGAATTTAGTCCCTGTCATTCCAAAATGTCATGGGCGGACCAAAAACCAACATCTCCCACTCGCACATGACAAGACATACTTTCATAGCGATTGAACTCACATACTTCTTTCAATTCTTATTCGACGAATTCACGCGACTAGTCAACATAACGGTTAAACCTTTGAAGCTTTCCTTTATCATTCCACCTTTAGCTTAACATGACTTCCCCCTAGTCCATTTTCCATGATTACTAGTTTTCGACTCACTTTTGATCTCACGAAAACATTCATATACGCCACATACCTTTTCCACGAAAAAGTATTGAGTTCGAGTGTTATATGATTAATAAGTGACATGTTACTGAAAATGTAATTCCTCTCTATAAATAACCTTCCACCATATATCCAATGTTTATCTAAAAGGTCCCTATATGCTCGTTCATTGCTAATGCAACCTGGTTTGGGTTTCCAACCAAGATAATCATTAGACGTACCCTTCTTGTTAATTACAACAGTCCTTAAGGGTGAATTAAATCTTATATTTTCATTTGGGTCTCACATTAGGAAAGTTGAGATCAATTTTCTTCTTCTTTCCATCCCTTGGTCGGCTTTTACATATATTACCAAAATATGCCATAGTTTTAATCCACTTAGGACATATGTTTTTATTAACACTATGTGAAAGCATGCAATCTCTATATACAACTCATGCATCATTACCTCTAGTCCACATCTAAGCCTTTCATAGGACAGCTTTTGGTATAAATGAAATATTGATATTACACATATCACTTATGGAGTTTCTCACATCTCCATCTATACTTTTTCCTATGAAGACACCGCTCATAGTAAAATATTCATCTATGTGAGTAGATGCATTTTGTCAACATACTGAACTATACTCAATAGCTCTATGTGTATCGCTTTAAATATTAAATGAATTTGAACACAACAAAATAACACATATTCTATTCCAATAGAAATTTTTCAAAAGTCATTACAACAGTTCAAAAACAACAACATGTTCCTATAGTCGATGAAGACCAAATTCAAAATGTGTATATTAAAAACATTTGGGGCTATTGGCTTCGTTAACGAATCTGCAATCATATCTCTGGTTGGAACATGCACTAAACTTATTTCACCTGTGCTACTTTGTCTTTAACAAAATGATAATTTATATCAATATGCTTGCTTTTTCCATGATAACAAGGATTATTGGAATAAGCTATCGATGCAGTGTTGTCGGAATAGATAGTCGTACATTTCCCTTTAGGCAATAGATCCAAAAGATCTATGAAGCGTTTTAGCCAAACCGCTTCTTATACTACAGCTACTGCAGCTACATATTTTGACTCCATAGTCAACAATGCCATCCAAGTTTGTTTCTTGCTACACTAGGAAATTGCACCATTTCCTAAAGTGAAAATATACCCAGACGTGGACTTCCTCCCTTCTTTATCAGTTCCATGATCAGCATCTGTGTATCCCTTTAACTGCATATCCTTTCCTTGGTAACCTAGGAAATAATTCAAAGTCCCCTTCAAATTTCTCAATATCCTTTTCACTGCTACCCAATGCTTCAAACCTGGATTTTCCTGATATCGACTTGCAAGACCAACTGCAAACCCTATATCAGGTCGTGTACAAATCATAGCATACATCAAGCTACCAATTGCACACCTATAAGGAATTCTCTCCATCTTTGTAGTCTCTTCTGGAGTCGTGGGACACATACTTGCATTCAGTTCCGTACCTTTAGCAATAGGGGTTGGATCAGGATCACAATGAGCCATACCAAACCGTTCTAAGATCTTACAGATATACATCTCTTGTGAAAGAGCCAATAATCTCTTAGATCGATCTCTTGAGATCTTAACCCCAAGAATGTAATTGGCTTCTCCTAGATCCTTCATCTTAAAGTTAGAAGACAACCAAGTCTTTAATTTCTTGAGTAAGGACATTTCCTGCTAACAAAATATCGTCAATGTATAATGTTAGAATGACAAACTTCCCTCTGTTTTCACGCTTAATATAGACACATGAGTCTGTATTAATCACCTTAAATTGCATTGATATAATCACTTCATGGAAAGGAAAACACCATTGTGTTGAAGACTACTTAAGGCCATAAATTCATTTTTTCAACTTACAAACCTTATGTTCTTGACCATGGACAACGAAACCTTCAGGTTGAATCATATAGATTTCTTTGTTCAGTTCACCATTTAAAAACGCAGTCTTTACATCCATTTGATGTAATTCAAGGTCCATACATGCTACAAAAGCAAGTACTATTCTTATAGATGTGAAACAGACAACAAGTGAAAAAGTCTCCTGATAGTCAATTCCTTCCTGTTGTGTGAACCCCTTCACAACCATCCAACTCTTAGTCAGGATAAGTTTCCCATCCACTGATCGCTTAATAGTATGTACCCAATTATTCCCAATGGCTTTATGCCCTTTGGGTAGATTAACTAGTTCCCAACTCCATCTCACTTTCCATTGCTTTTATCCATTCTTCCTTTACTGGAGATGCCAATAACTCTCTCATGTTAGTGGGTATATCTTCAATCTGAGCTACGATCGAGAAAGCTTCACTCTCAACTAAATGACAGCATCGTAGAACATTTCCTCTCTTTGATCGTCTTGGAGGTTCTGCTTCTTAATAAACGAATCTTATATATTCATCAAGATTTGGGGCAGAACTCCCACTGGGATCTATATCCATAATCACACTTGAATTTTGAACAAGACTCCCACTCAAATCAAGACCACTTAAGTCTGGGTCAGGATTAATCAAATCCGCTTGTGAAGGTTGAAAAACATCATTTTCTTCCCTTTCTCGTACGTCTTCAACTTCATTCCTCCCATACTGATAGAGTGATCCTGAAGTTTCAGACTCTTGAGTTTCAAAGAATGTGAATTCTTTATCCACCTCTACCAGCTTAGGAAATTCATTCTCTAAGAATGTGACATCTCGTGACTCAAATACTATTATTTGACCATTTTCATTCTCTCCCACTAAATTATATCCTTTTGAGAGATAAGGATATCTTATAAAGATACCTTTCTTGCCTCTTGGGCCTAGCTTTCCATGCTTGCTAGATTTGTCGTGAACATAGGTAGCACATCCCCATGGTCATAAATGGTTCAAATTAGGCTTGCGGCTCGTCCATAATTCATAAGGCGTGGTTTCAACGGACTTAGAAGGTACTCTATTGAGTACATATATGGCAGTCAATAATGTGTCTCTCCAAAGGGAGATAGGCAAATTGGCTTCAGCCATCATAGACCTCACCATCTCTAAGAGGGTTCGGTTTCTTCTTTCTGCGGCTCCATTTTGTTGCGGAGTTCTAGGTATGGTCAACTGATGTTCAATACCTTTTTCATCACATAAAACTTTAAATTCCTCTAAGAGATACTCTCTTCCCCGATTGGTCCTTAAAGATTTGATTCTCTTATCTAGTTGATTTTCAACCAGAGCCATAAATTGTTTGAAACATTCTAATGCTTCAGATTTATGTGCAATCAAATAGACAGGGTATAATCGTCTATGAATGTAATGAAATAGTACGCACCATGCCTTGCCCAAACATTCATCAGGCCACAGATGTCAGAATGGATTAGTTGTAATGGTTGGTTAGCTCACGTAGCTTTACCAAATGGTTTTCTTGTCATTTTTCCTTTTAAGCAGCTTTCACAAGTTGGGAGATCTACTTTTGATAAATCAGCCAACAAACCTACTTTGGCTAATCGTACTAAACAATGTTGACCAATGTGACTAAGTCTTGCATGCCACATTTTAGAAATGCTAACATTATCCACAGATGAGTTAACAGTAAAGGAAAAGCTGTTATTACACATATAATTGTGATCTAACTCCAAGAAAATAAAACCATTCATCAAATATCCACCACCAAAGTAAAATTGTTTAATTCAAAAGACAACATGAATCCCAAATTCATTAAGGCAGAAACAGAGATTAAGTTCCTTCGAATCCCGGGAGCATAGAGGACATCTTCAAGAAATAGTGGGCGACCTATTGGGATTCATCACGGGAAACTGACCGATAAAAGCGGAAATACGCGTCGATTTCCTGGAATCTGGGCCCAGGAGCTTAAGATGTGGAAATCAAAAACTTAAAGTACAAAGGAGAGAGTTTCAAATCCTTACCACAAAGTATCTTTAAGAGACAGATGCGGACAGCAGGAACCAAAGTAGACTCCCTCCAACGTCACGTACACGAACGACTATCGGATCCAACCCATGCTAGCAACTCGAATTATGCAAGAAGAGAGGGAGAGAGATGTATATGGCTGTAATTTTTCCTTACCAAAAGAAAAATCTCACTTCCATAAAAGGGGCGGCCAACACTTAAGAAAAGAAGACTACTTTTTCTTTCCAAAAGAAAAACCTCTTAATCTAAATGTGGGGCACAAAAAATTCTCTCCAAGAGAAATATGGGCGGCCAAAAATAATAATGACAAAAATGGATTATAATCATTTTCTCTCTTTCTTACCAAAAGAAAGAAGATCAAAATCAAGTAAGCAAAGTCAAACTTTGCTACATGACTCACCACTTTTTCATCATCATCTTTTGTCCAAAAAATGAAACACCAAATGACTCATCACTTTATGCACAAAGATTCGGCCAAATGATGAGGAAAAATGGTTGATTTGTTTCTTCTTTCTTACCATAAGAAAGATGACAAAATCAAGGAAGCAAAGTCCAACTTTGCTACCTAAAAGTCATACCATATGACTCACCATTTTTTATCATCACATTTTGTCCAACAAAATGACTCATCCTTCCAATCCCTTTCTTCACAATTTCGGCCAACTCTCCCATTTAATGTCGACTTTATTCTTTTAAAGTCCAAGCCTAATTTTAATCCCATTGATTTAATTAATTTCAAATGCAACTTTAATATATCATGTATGCTTCTATATTATACCATAATATAATTCATACATTTAAATTAAAATTCATTTGATCTATTAATTTAATTAATAGATTAAATTAGACATACATAAAATGAAATACATGTAAACATATACATGTAGTAATAATTCCACCTAGGAAATAATCTCATAAATTAATTCATTGAATTAATTAAGAGACTGCCAAAATAAATATTAATTATATAACTTTGATCAATCCAATTGATCCATAATATAATTAATAGATCTCTCTCTCTCTCTTTAAACGTGTATACTGCAAGTACACACTTATTGCGACTAGTTAAAGTCTAGAAGTTCAATGTGTACGATCTGATGGGCCCATCTTTATGTTGGCAGTGGGCCAAGGCCCACAGACTACAGGCGGGCTCTAGCAAGCCATTGCAGCCCCCAATTAAGACAGAGTAAGCAGTCTAACTAAAAATGTTATCCTGTAGTTTGAACTTGTAAATCCCATGTCGCTGATATCTGTGTCCAACACAGAGGCATGGAAGTATCTGTTGGGATTCGTCACGGGAAACCGACCGATAAAAGCGGAAATACGCGTCGATTTCCTCGAATCCGGCCCAGGAGCTTAAGATGTGGAAATCAAAAACTTAAAGCATAAAAAGAGGGTTTCAAAAACTCACCACAAAGTCTCTCTAAGAGACGGATGCGGACTGCAGAAATCAAGTGTAGATTTCCTCCACCGATGCGTACACGAACGGCTCTCGGACCGAAACCCGTGCTAGCGACTCGGATGACAAGAAGAGAGGGAGAGAGGGGCAGCACACAAGAAGGAATATGGCTGTCCAATTTTTCTTTCCAAAAGAAAAATAAAACCAATCCTTTTTAAGTGAGCACACACATTTCTTACCAAAAGAAATATATCAAACATAAAGTGGGCAATCTTTTTTTCTTTAAAAGAAAACCAATTTCTCTTAAAGCACCCAAGAGATGGACGGCCAAATTGGTGAGTCTTTTATGAGATAGCCTTGAATTTCAAAGTCAAAAGCAATGACTCATCTCATATGACTCACCATCATATTAAATGAAAAGAATGACTCATCCTTTCATTAAATGAAAACACATGACTCATCATCTTTTCATTAATACAAAACCATGACTCATCATCTCTTTTGTGTCATGAATAAGTCACCATACTCATCCATATAAGACATAATTTCGGCCAACACAAACATTGTCATCATTCTATTTCATTTAAGGAAGCAAAGTCCAACTTTGCTACCTCAAAATCAAAGAATGACTCACTCTTTTCCTATTGGTCCCAAGGAATGTGTCATCATCATTTTGTCCAACAAAATGACTCACCATTCTTGCCCATTCCACCCATGAATTTCGGCCAAACCATTCCAAGCCAAGTGGGAATATTCATTTTAAGTTTTAAGCCCAATTTAATTCCTTTGATTTATTTAAATTCAAATGCAACTTTAATTTAACATGTATGTTTATATATGATACCATGTAACATATTACATACATTTAAATTAAAATTCATTTGACCTATTAATTTAATCAATGGATTAAATTAGACACACACATAAAATGACAAACATGTAAACCTATACATGTCATAATATTTCCACCTAGGAAATAATCCCATAAATTAATTCATTGAATTAATTATGAGAAGGCCAAAATAAATATTAATTATATAACTTTGATCAATCTAATTGATTCATATAATATAATTAATATATCTCTCTCTCTTCAAACGTGTATACTCCAAGTACACACTTAATCCGACTAGTTAAAGTCCAGACGTTCAATGTGTACGATCCAATGGGCCCGTCTTTATGTTGGCAGTGGGCCAAGGCCCACAGACTGCAGGCGGGCTCTAGCAAGCCACTGCAGCCCCCAATTAAGACGGAGTAAGCAGTCAAACTGAAAACGTAACCCTGTAGTTTGAACTTGTAAATCCCATGTCGCTGATATCGGTGTCCAACACAGAGGCATGGAATTATCACCCTCTTTGTGTTTGGACCTTTCCTTGATACCGAATGAACTGATGCTCACAAACAAGATCCAATCTTGTTTGGGTGCGGCCGCACACTTATCAGTAACATTCTTCAAGAGGCCGATGATATCGTCTCAGTGAATCACTGAGTGACATTCCCTTCTGCATATCCATAGTGCTGCCATGCTCACTGACACACCCGAACGTACCCGTACTTGGCACCCTTTTACAGGCCCGTTGGGCGTACACCAAAGTGTGCCACTTCACATGCAGCACCATCATATGGTCCGATCAAAGGACTTATACAAGTACTACGCGAGAATCATTTGTGATACTATACCATGTAGATTCCCGTTAAGTGGATCGATCCAGTACCATGCCCTTTTGCATGTACCCATTAACCTGGTTGACATTCCATGTTCTATGACCGGTAAGACACCGCCATACAACCAGGCTAATGATAGTCTTTAGTTCCATTCATTCCCATGATTGGAACAGACTACGGATGACTTTATGGCCATATCGTTTTCCCTATCCACGGTCTTACTGCCAAGTGCCTCACACTTGACAACATGGATATGGATATGTCCATTGGATACTCTATTTAAAATATAGCACAAGACATATGATAAATAGATTAATGCCTTTATTTCCTTGACACAAATTGTATAATACATAAAGATTACATTAATGTACAAATATATTATACAAACACAAGGACCAATGCCTCGGGACTAGGGCATTTCCAACAATCTCCCACTTGCACTAGTACCTACTAGGCATGGGTCTAATCCCTATAGATCTAGTATAACCTTCGTGCAGAGGCATAGCCAAGCATGTTGGTCAAAAGATCTGCGACATTGTCTTTGATGTCCACTCTTTGTAATGAGATGTCACCCCCTCAGCGATTTCTCGCAATAGGTGAAACTCCCTGAGTTCGTGCTTCGTGTATATGTGTGACCGGGGCACATAGCTTGTGCAACAGCCCCGCATTGTCACAGAAGATATCAACTGGTTACTGGATAGTTGACACTACCCCCAGTTGCATGATAAACTTCATTATCCACACAGCTTCCCTAGCTGCTTCACACGTTGCAATGTACTCAGTTCCTGTGATAGAAACCGCGATGGTCTATTACTTGGAGCCTCTCCAACAATAGCACCACCATTTAGCATGAACACATACCTATACTGCGACTTATATTCATCCTGGTCAGTCTGGAAGCTTGCATCAGTGTACCTAGTAACTGACTGCTCTTCCTAACTTTCATGCACTAAGAAACTATCCTTAGTCCGGTTAAGGTACTTCAGGATTGCTTTGACAGCCTGCCTGTGATCCATTCAAGATCCGGCTCATCATACTTAGTGCAAAGCCGACATCAGGTCTTGTACATAGCATGGAGTACATGATTGATCCTATAGCCGAAGCATATAGAACCAATTCATGTTCTCCCTATAGTATTTCTTGCTAAGTTTCAGCTCATGACCCATTGGCAAGAAACCTTTCTTAGCCTGGTCCATGCCGAATCTTTTTAGAACTATGTCTATGTACTTGGCCTGACTTAGGTCTAGAAGCCGATTGGATCTAACCCTGTAGATCATGATCCCTAGGATCGTCTCAGCTTCGCCTAAGTCCTTCATTGCGAAGCACTTACACAATCATTACAATTCCCTTGTAGTGTTGGTATGTCGCTTCCAATCAGGAGGATGCCATCCAAATATAATACCAGGAAAGTTACTATGCTCCCACTAAACCTCTTATACACACCCTTAAAGGTATCGTCGGCCTATAGCTTATAGCACCACTTGCAACCTATTACCTTAGCACCTGAAGGTGAATTAACCAGGTTCCAAACCTGATTATCGTACATAGATTGCAAATCCACCACCATGTCAGACAGTGGGCTAGCTATAGCCTACTAGTAGGTTTTGAGCTCCTCTTCGTCCAAGACAAAAGGAGCGTAATCATTAGAAACAAAAACCGATGTTTCACATGTTCCTGATGATCCCTACCAGACCTTTTAGGTCCTTGTGTGACCTGGGCTGGTGCTTCCCCTTTTGGAAGCTTCACCCTGGTCTCCGAGTTATCCTTTTCAGGAGTTTCTGAGCTTTGAACTTCCCTGAGTTCAAAATCGCTCCCACTGTCTTTCTTGGAAAGAAACCCCTTTTCAAGAAGGACCCCCTTTCGAGCCATGAACACCTTGTTCTCAGCGGGGTCGTAGAAGTAATACCCTTTGGTTTCCCTAGGGTAGCTCACAAACAGGCATTAGTCAGTTTTGGGTGCTAGTTTTGCTCACAGTCAATTTCTTGACTTGTGCATAACAACCCCAAATCCGTAAGAAAGACACATTAGGCACCCTGCCCGTCCATATTCCAAATGGGGTCTTTTCCAAAGCCTTAGCCAGAGTATAATTGAAAATGAGAGCCATTGTCTCAAGAGCGTATCCATTAAAAAACTTATTGGGAGAGATGCATGACTCATCGTTTGAGCGGACCATGTCCAACAGGGTCCTATTCCTCCGTTCGGACACCCCATTCCATTATGGTGTTCCTGGAGGAGTGAGCTGTGGAACTATTCCATGCTCTCTCAAAATGAGTCAATTATAGGCTTATATGCTCACCACCTCGGTCCAACCGAAAGGCTTTGATATTTCTGCCTAGTTGGTTCTGTACTTCGTTCCTTACTCCCTTGAACCTATCAAGGGTCTCAGACTTATATTTCATTACATAGGCATAGCCATTTCTGATGAAATCATCTGTGAAGGATACGAAGTATAGATGTTCACCCCTGGTTGCTATGCTTTGTCGGTCCATATACATCTCAATGCATTAGGTCCAATAAGCTAGCGACCCTTTTAGCCTCCTTGCTGAAAGGTTCTTTAGTCATTTTACCTTATAAACAAGACTCGCATATATCAAGTGACTCCATGTCAAATGATCCTAGGATTCAAGCTATCTGTGAAGCCTAGCTATGCGGTTCTTGTTTATGTGGCCTAAATGACAATGCCAAAGGTAAACCGGATTAAGTTCGTTAGGCTTAACCCTTTAAGTATGTATATTATAGACATGATTAGTTTCATTTAGATCCAGGATATAAAAGACATTATTTAACAGAGCTACTCCATAAAATAATTCTTTTCTAGATAAACCCTTTTTACTATTACCAATAGTAAATGTACATCCAGAAATATCCAAAAACTGAAACAGAAATAATATTCCTGTACAAAACAGGTACAAAATAACATAGTTTCAGTAACAAAACTAATCTACTAGGCATCATAAGCTGGTCCCGCTGATCTCTATGGCAGCAACCCTTGCTCCATTTCTGACCCGCAAGTCCACTTGTCCCGATCCCAGTGATCTCCTGTTCTTAAGTCCCTGCACATTACAACAAATGTGAGAACCACATCTAGTATCCAATACATAAGATGTTGAAACAGAGGTTAATGTCTATGACATATATACCTGATGAAGACACGCCCTGCGTCTTCCTTTTCTCTCCCAAAAGCTTGGGACACGATCTTTTCCAATGTCCAGCCTGCTTGCAACCGAAGCAGACATCCTTAGAATGGGCCTTGGGCTGGGCTTTAGCCTTTTTAGCCTTGGCTTCCTTAGCCTTGGCCTTGGCCTTTGCCTTGCCTTTAGCAAAAGGAGGTTTCCCTTTGTTAACCTCAAGTACCAGCGGAGTCTTCTTGATCGACAGTTCAGCGAGCTTAAGCATCCAATGCAGCTCACTAACAGTACGGTCCATCCCTTGCTTGTAAAAGTTTAGGATGAATTGATCATAAGAATCCGGTAAAGAATCCAGGATCGTGCTAACCGCCAGCCCCCGTGAGATAGGAGTTCCGAGACGGGCTAAATTATCCAGATAGCCCTTCATCTTGAGCACGTGTGCACTCACAGATGTCCCGGCTCCCATCTTACAGCTGCGGAATGCCTTGTGGATCAGGTACCTTTCCTGATAAGCTTGCTCATAAAACATCTCATTAAGAGTTGTCATTATAGCAAAGGCCTGATGATCCAGGAACTGCTTTTGCAATTCAGGAACCATACTAGCCAACATCAGGCATGTCACATCCCGGTTATCTTTTACATGTGCCAAGTATTCCTCCAGCTGGGCAGCCGGTGGATTACTTCCCGTTGGCACAGCCGGTACAGGCTTTTTGAGCACATACTCTTTGGACTCTTGTCTTAGAACTTTCCGTAAGTTCATAGACCAGTCCCAAAAGTTAGGGCCAGAAAGCTTGTCCCATTCCAAGAAAGATCGCAGTGATAAAGTATCATTCGTAGCCATTGGTTTCTACACAGAAAAATTACGAGTGTTAATAAAGGACTTAACATGTTCTTCCCATATTATAATTAATAATGAATCGTGTTATTAATTAACTCGAGTTGTTGGGCTCATGGGCCGAGATCCATATTATATCAAGATATAGCCAGACGAGGGCCTGGAACAACTATACCCCAATTTTTTAGGTAGGAACGCCGTCCAATCCCAACCTAGGGACTCTCGGTTAGATGGGTCTGTTGGCACTTACCCATCTGTGCTTAGGGCCAGGAACATCCTACTACCCACGCTAAGTCAAAACCTCCATCCAAGTGTTAAAGTAACCAATACTCCAACCCAATACAAAATGACGATACTCCAGTGCATCCAACGAGGGTTAGTCTACAGCCGGCCTATCCCCACTTCGAGTAGGTTATGAATGAGGGAAGCACTTTTAAGAGACTTAGTAATTACCTTTTGGTTATTAGATTCAATTAATAACGGCTTAGATGCATAGGCGGGTGAAATAGGGTTTTTACATACATTCTCACATGTAAATAAATAAAGCATAATTAAATAAAAAATGAAATGCTATGGGCCTAAATTTACATCCTAATATAATTCTAGTAAACCTATACTAGAACGACATCAGGTGGGCTGCATCCTCATCCTCCTAGCACGCCAATCCAATCGGCTTCTTCTTCTTTACATAATTCCATAATAAACACATAAAATAAAATTACATAAAAAGAAAACGGCGCGTAGGCCGTATTTACCAAAAGAATATTACAACCCAAATAAATAAGGCCCAAAACATCCATTCATGCATTTAATCATACATACACGTATCCAATACATACAATTTATAAACATGGTAAATGCATGAATTAATCCCATTTCAATAATATGTCCATAGCCATTATTTTGAAATCGCCAAATTTTGGCCGATCATGGTTCTAAACCCGTGCGGGCTTTGGGCCTCCAACCCAGGAAAAATTGCTCCCAATCCAATTGGGAAACCACGAATTCCAAAATTAGCCGTCCGGGTAACCGTGCCAAGAAAACCCGAACCAATTTCAATTAACCGTATTTATTTCCATCCAAAAAAAAATATCGCATGAACGAAAAATAAATTTCATTCATAAAACATGCGCATAAAATTTCCAAAATTAAACACGCACAATTTTAAAACAATTAAAATTTTAAACTCCCACGCGCATAAAAATTACCAAAATTTAAACACGCATATTTTTAAAATTTTAAATCTGGCCCGGCCCAAAAAAATCCCGCGAAATCCAAATTCAGGCCCGGCCCGCCGCGCGGAGCAGCCGCGGCGCTGCTGCCTAGCAGCAGCCTGCTGCTGGCGTGCAGCAGCTGCTGGCCAGCAGCAGCCTGCTGCTGGCGTGCAGCAGCTGCTGGCCAGCAGCAGCGGCTGCTGCCCCCGTTTCGACCGAAACGGTCCGTGATTTTTTCCGAAACAAATATAGCAACATGAAATTAAATCACCAAGACATAAAATCATGCAACGGAAAAATAAATCTAGCATAACCTATATGCAAAAAAATAATTTCCCATAAACAATTCACAAATAGAAAATTAAATAAAGCATAAACCATATGCAAATAATTTTCCATAAGTAAAATTCAAGGGGCAAAATCACCAAACCCCAAACCAAAAATAAATCCCGTCCACAAAATCGCCAATTTTAAAACACGGGATCCGCCAAGTTTAAAGATTTCCATGGATCAAAAGCCCGCTCTGATACCACTGTTGGGATTCGTCACGGGAAACCGACCGATAAAAGCGGAAATACGCGTCGATTTCCTCGAATCCGGCCCAGGAGCTTAAGATGTGGAAATCAAAAACTTAAAGCATAAAAAGAGGGTTTCAAAAACTCACCACAAAGTCTCTCTAAGAGACGGATGCGGACTGCAGAAATCAAGTGTAGATTTCCTCCACCGATGCGTACACGAACGGCTCTCGGACCGAAACCCGTGCTAGCGACTCGGATGACAAGAAGAGAGGGAGAGAGGGGCAGCACACAAGAAGGAATATGGCTGTCCAATTTTTCTTTCCAAAAGAAAAATAAAACCAATCCTTTTTAAGTGAGCACACACATTTCTTACCAAAAGAAATATATCAAACATAAAGTGGGCAATCTTTTTTTTCTTTAAAAGAAAACCAATTTCTCTTAAAGCACCCAAGAGATGGACGGCCAAATTGGTGAGTCTTTTATGAGATAGCCTTGAATTTCAAAGTCAAAAGCAATGACTCATCTCATATGACTCACCATCATATTAAATGAAAAGAATGACTCATCCTTTCATTAAATGAAAACACATGACTCATCATCTTTTCATTAATACAAAACCATGACTCATCATCTCTTTTGTGTCATGAATAAGTCACCATACTCATCCATATAAGACATAATTTCGGCCAACACAAACATTGTCATCATTCTATTTCATTTAAGGAAGCAAAGTCCAACTTTGCTACCTCAAAATCAAAGAATGACTCACTCTTTTCCTATTGGTCCCAAGGAATGTGTCATCATCATTTTGTCCAACAAAATGACTCACCATTCTTGCCCATTCCACCCATGAATTTCGGCCAAACCATTCCAAGCCAAGTGGGAATATTCATTTTAAGTTTTAAGCCCAATTTAATTCCTTTGATTTATTTAAATTCAAATGCAACTTTAATTTAACATGTATGTTTATATATGATACCATGTAACATATTACATACATTTAAATTAAAATTCATTTGACCTATTAATTTAATCAATGGATTAAATTAGACACACACATAAAATGACAAACATGTAAACCTATACATGTCATAATATTTCCACCTAGGAAATAATCCCATAAATTAATTCATTGAATTAATTATGAGAAGGCCAAAATAAATATTAATTATATAACTTTGATCAATCTAATTGATTCATATAATATAATTAATATATCTCTCTCTCTTCAAACGTGTATACTCCAAGTACACACTTAATCCGACTAGTTAAAGTCCAGACGTTCAATGTGTACGATCCAATGGGCCCGTCTTTATGTTGGCAGTGGGCCAAGGCCCACAGACTGCAGGCGGGCTCTAGCAAGCCACTGCAGCCCCCAATTAAGACGGAGTAAGCAGTCAAACTGAAAACGTAACCCTGTAGTTTGAACTTGTAAATCCCATGTCGCTGATATCGGTGTCCAACACAGAGGCATGGAATTATCACCCTCTTTGTGTTTGGACCTTTCCTTGATACCGAATGAACTGATGCTCACAAACAAGATCCAATCTTGTTTGGGTGCGGCCGCACACTTATCAGTAACATTCTTCAAGAGGCCGATGATATCGTCTCAGTGAATCACTGAGTGACATTCCCTTCTGCATATCCATAGTGCTGCCATGCTCACTGACACACCCGAACGTACCCGTACTTGGCACCCTTTTACAGGCCCGTTGGGCGTACACCAAAGTGTGCCACTTCACATGCAGCACCATCATATGGTCCGATCAAAGGACTTATACAAGTACTACGCGAGAATCATTTGTGATACTATACCATGTAGATTCCCGTTAAGTGGATCGATCCAGTACCATGCCCTTTTGCATGTACCCATTAACCTGGTTGACATTCCATGTTCTATGACCGGTAAGACACCGCCATACAACCAGGCTAATGATAGTCTTTAGTTCCATTCATTCCCATGATTGGAACAGACTACGGATGACTTTATGGCCATATCGTTTTCCCTATCCACGGTCTTACTGCCAAGTGCCTCACACTTGACAACATGGATATGGATATGTCCATTGGATACTCTATTTAAAATATAGCACAAGACATATGATAAATAGATTAATGCCTTTATTTCCTTGACACAAATTGTATAATACATAAAGATTACATTAATGTACAAATATATTATACAAACACAAGGACCAATGCCTCGGGACTAGGGCATTTCCAACAATCTCCCACTTGCACTAGTACCTACTAGGCATGGGTCTAATCCCTATAGATCTAGTATAACCTTCGTGCAGAGGCATAGCCAAGCATGTTGGTCAAAAGATCTGCGACATTGTCTTTGATGTCCACTCTTTGTAATGAGATGTCACCCCCTCAGCGATTTCTCGCAATAGGTGAAACTCCCTGAGTTCGTGCTTCGTGTATATGTGTGACCGGGGCACATAGCTTGTGCAACAGCCCCGCATTGTCACAGAAGATATCAACTGGTTACTGGATAGTTGACAGTATCACCCTCTATTGTGTCTAGACATTTACTTGATACCGAATGAACTGATGCTCACAAACAAGATCCAATCTTGTTTGGGTGTGGCCGCACACTTATCAGTAACATTCTTCAAGAGGCCAGTGATATCGTCTCAGTGAATCACTGAGTGACATTCCCTTCTGCATATCCATAGCACTGCCATGTTCACTAACACACCCGAACGTACCCATACTTAGCACCCTTTTACAGGCCCATTAGGCATACACCAAAGTGTGCCACTTCACATGCAACACCATCATATGGTTCGGTCAAAGGACTTATACAAGTACTACATGAGAATCATTTGTGATACTATTCCATGTAGATTCCCGTTAAGTGGATCGATCTAGTACCATGCCCTTTTTGCATGTATCCATTAACCTGGTTGGCATTCCATGTTCTATGACTGGTAAGATAGCCCCATACAACCCGGCCAATGATAGTCTTTAGTTCCATTCATTCCCATGATTGGAACAGACTATGGATGACTTTATGGCCATATTGTTTTCCCTATCCATAGTCTTACTGCCAAGTGCCTCACACTTGACAACATGGATATGGATATGTCCATTGGATACTCTATTTATAATAAATAGATTGATGCCTTTATCTCTTGACATAAATTGTATAATACATAAAGTTCACATTAATGTACAAATATACTATACAAACACATGGACCAATGCCTCAGGACTAGGGCATTTCCAACAATCTCCCACTTGCACTAGTACCTACTAGGCATGGGTCTAATCCCTATAGATCTAGTATAACCTTCATGCATAGGCATAGCCAAGCGTGTTGGTCAAAAGATCTGTGACATTGTCTTTGGTGTCCACTCTATGGAATGAAATGTCACCTCTCTCAATAATGTTCTCCCTATCTTGCCTTGTCTTAGGATAGTTCTTCTTACTAAGTTTCAGCCCATGACCCATTGGCAAGAAACCTTTCTTAGCCTGGTCCATGCTGAATCTTTTCAGAACTATATCTATGTACTTGGCCTGACTTAGGCCTGGAAGCCGATTGGATCTATTATGTAGATCCTGATCCTTAGGATCGTCTCAGCATCGCCTAAGTCCTTCATTGCGAAGCACTTACTCAACCATTACAAGACCCTTGAAGTGTTGGTATGTCGCTTCCAATCAGAAGGATGCCATCCATATATAATACTAGGAAAGTTACTATGCTCCCACTAAACCTCTTATACACATCCTTAAAGGTATTGTCGGCCTATAGCTTACAGCACCACTTGCAACCTATTACCTTAGCACCCGGAAGTGGATCAACCAAGTTCCAAACCTGATTATCGTACATAGATTGCATATCCACCTCCATGGCAGACAGTGGGCTAGCTATAGCCTACTGGTAGGTTTTGGACTCCCCTTTGTCCAAGACAAAATGAGCGAGATCATCGGTAATGAGAAATCCATATTTCTCATGTTGCTGATGATCCCTACCAGACCTTCTAGGTTCTTGTGTGACCTGGGCTGGTGCTTCCACCTTTGGAAGCTTCACCCTGGTCTATGAGTTATCCTTTTTAGGCGTTTTTAAGCTTTGAACTTCCCTGAGTTCAACATCACTCCCGCTATCTTTCTTGGAAAGAAACCCCTTTTCAAGAAGGACCCCCTTTTGTGCCATGAACACCTTGTTCTCAGCGGGGTTATAGAAGTAATACCCTTTGGTTTCCCTAGGGTAGCTCACAAACAGGCATTAGTCGGTTTTAGGTTCTAGTTTTGCTCACAGTTAATTTCTTGACTTGTGCATAACAACTCCAAATCTGTAGGAAAGACAAATGGGGCACCCTGCCCGTCCATATTCCAAATGGGGTCTTTTCGAAAGCCTTAGTCGAAGTATAATTGAAAATGAGAGCCATTGTCTCAAGAGCGTATCCTTAAAAACTTATTGGAGAGAGGCATAACTCATCATTTGAGCGGACCATGTCCAACGGGGTCCTATTCCTCCATTCAGACACCCGATTCCATTATGGTGTTCCTGGAGGAGTGAGCAATGGAACTACTCCATGTCCACTCAAAATGAGTCATACACTAGGTTTATAGGCTCACCACCTCAGTCCGACCAAATGGCTTTGATATTTCTGGCTAGTAGCTTCTGTACTTTGTTCCTAAATCCCTCGAACCTATGAAGGGTCTCAGACTAATATTTCATTAAATAGGCATAGCCATATCTGATGAAATTGTCTGTGAAGGAGACGAAGTATAGATGTTCACCCCTGGTAGCTACGCTTATAGGTCCACATACATCTAAATATATTAGGTCCCATAGGCCAGCGGCCCTTTCAGCCTTTTTGCTAAAAGGAGCTTTATTCATTTTACCTCATAAACGAGACTTGCATATATCAAGTGACTCCATGTCAAATGATCCTAGGATTCAAACTTTGCGAAGCCTAGCTATGCACTTCTCGTTTATGTGGCCTAAACGACAATACCAAAGGTAAACAGGACTAAGTTTGTTAGGCTTAACCCATTAAGTATGTATATTATAGACATGATTAGTTTCATTTAGATTCAGGATATAAAAGACATTATTTAACGGAGCTACTCCATAAAATATTTCTTTTTTAGATAAATCCTTTTTACTATTACCAATAGTAAATGTACATCCAGAAAAACCCAAAACTAAAACAGAAATAATATTCATGTACGTAACAGGTACAAAATAACATAGTTTCAACAACAAAACTAATCTACTAGGCATCATAAGCTGGTCCAGCTGATCTCTATGGCAGCAAGCCTTGCTCCATTTCTGACCCGCAAGTCCACATGTCCCAATCCCAGTTACCTTATGTTCTTTAGTCCCTGCACATTACAACAAATGTGAGAACCACATCCAGTATCCAATACATAAGATGTTGAAATAGCAGTTAATGTCTATGACATATATACTTAATGAAGACACGCCCTGTGTCTTCCTTTATCTCTCCCAAAAGCTTTGGACACAATCTTTTCCAATGTCCAGTCTGCTTACAACCGAAGCAGACATCCTTGGAACGGGCCTTAGGCTGGGCTTTAGCCTCTTTAGCCTTGGCCTTGGCCTTTACCTTGCCCTTAGCAAGAGGAGGTTTCCCATTGTTAACCTTAAGTACCGGCGGAGTCTTCTTGATCGATAGTTGAGCGAGCTGAAGCATCCAATGCAGCTCACTAACAGTACAGTCCATCCCTTGCTTGTAAAAGTTCAGGAATGGATCATAAGAATCCGGTAAGGAAGCCAGGATCGAGTTAACCGCTAACCCCCATGAGATAGGCGTTCCAAGATGGGCTAAATTATCCATATAGCTCTTCATCTTGAGCACATGTGCACTCACAGATGTCCCAGCCCCCATCTTACAGTTGCGGAATGCCTTGTTGATCAGGTGCCTTTCCTAATAAGCTTGCTCATAAAACATCTAGTTAAAAGTTATCATCATAGCAAAGGCCTGATGATCCATGAACTACTTTTGCAATTTAGGAACCATACACACCAACATCAGGCATGTCATGTCCCGGTTATCCTTTACATGTGCCAAATATTCCTCCAGCTGGGCAGCCAGTGGATTACTTCCGGTTGGCATAGCGGGTACAAGCTTTTCTAGCACATACTCTTTAGACTCTTGTCTTAGAAATTTCCTCAAGTTCATAGACTAGTCCCAAAAGTTAGGGCCAGAAAGCTTGTCCCATTCCAGGATAGATCACAGTGATAAAGTATTATTCGTAGCCATTGGTTACTACACAGAAAAATTTACGAGTGTTAATAAAGGACTTAACTTTTTCTTCCCATATTATAATTAATAATGAATCATTTTATTAATTAAACTAAGTTGTTGGGCTCATGGGCCGAGATCCATATTATATCAAGATATAGCCAGACGAGGGCCTGGAATAACTATACCCCAATTTTTAGGTAGGAATGCTGTCCAATCCCAACCTAGGGACTCTCGGTTTGATGTGTATGTTGGCACTTACCCATCTGTGCTTAGGGCCAGGAACATCCTACTACCCACGCTAAGTCAAAACCTCCATCGAAATGTTAGAGTAACCAATACTCCAACCCAAAACAAAATGACGATACTCCAGTGCATCCAACGAGGGTTGGTCTACAGCTGGCCTATCCCCACTTCGAGTAGGTTATGAATGAGGCAAGCACTTTTAAGAGACTTAGTAATTACCATTTGGTTATTAGATTCAATTAATAACGGCTTAAATGCATAGGTGAGTGAAATTGGGTTTGTACATATATTCTCACATGTAAATAAATAAAGCATAATTAAATAAAAATGAAATGCTATGGGCCAAAATTTACATCCTAATATAATTCTAGTAAACCTATACTAGAACAATATCAGGTTGGCCACATCCTCATCCTTCTAGCATGCCAATCCAATCGGCTTCATCTTTACATAATATCATAATAAACAAATAATATAAAATTACATAAAAACGAAAACGGCACGCAGGCCATATTTACCAAAAGAATATTACAACCTAAATAAATAAGGCCCTATAACATCCATTCATGGATTTAATCATACACACATATAAACCAATACATGCAATTTATAAACATGTTAAATGCATGAATTAATCCCATTTCAATTAAGTCCATAGCCATTATTTTGAAATCGCCAAATTTTGTCCACTCATGGTTCTAAGCCTGTATGGGCCTTGGGCCTCCAACCCAGGCAGAACATTGCTCCCAATCTAATTGGGAAACCATGAACTCCAAATTAGTCATCCAGGTAAACGTGCCAAGAAAACCCGGACCAATTTCAATTAACCGTATTAATTTTTCCAAATTTAGTATCGCATGAATGAAAAATAAATTTCATTCATTCATAAAACATGCGCATAAAATTTCCAAAATTTAAACACGCACAATTTTTAAACCAATTAAAATTTTAAAACCCAGCCCGGCCCAAAAATCCCGCCAAATCCAAAAAGGGCCCGGCCCGCTGCGCTGCCCAGCAGCATACCGTGCAGTTGCAGCTGCTGCCTGGCGTGCTGCCCAGCAGCAACAGGCTACTGAGGGGTAAAACCCCTCAAAAACCCTATATATTTTTTTTTTGAAAGATGCATCAAAATAAAACCAACACATCAAGAAAACTAAAGTAATAGAAAATTAAACCTAATATATTACCTATATGCATATAAAATTCCAAAAGAATAAAACATACATAATCAAATAGAAAACATATACATATAAAACCAAATATGCATAAACAATTTTCTATTTGAAAATAAAATGGGGAAAAATATAAAACCCCAAAAACAAAAGAATCCAGATCCATAAGGCACCAATTTTAAAACATGGGATCTGCCAAGTTAACGATTTCCACGGATCAAAAGCCCGCTCTGATACCACTGTTGGGATTTGTCATGGGAAACCGACCGATAAAAGCAGAAATACGCGTTGATTTCCTGGAATCCGGGCCTAGGAGCATAAGATGTGGTAATCAAAAACTTAAAGTATAAAGGAGAGAGTTTCAAAACCTTACCACAAAGTCTCTCTAAGAGACGGATGCAGACTACAAGAACCAAAGTAGATCCCTCCAGCGTCACGTACACGAACGGCTCTCGGACCCAAACCATGCTAACGACTCGAATTATTCAAGAAGAGAGGGAGAGAGATGTATATGGCTGTAATTTTTCCTTACCAAAAGAAAAATCTCACTTCCATAAAAGGGGGGGCCAACACTTAAGAAAAGAAGACTAGTTTTTCTTGCCAAAAGAAAAACCTCTTAATCTAAAAGTGGGGCATAAAAATTTCTCTCCAAGAGAAATATGGGCGGCCAAAAATAATAATGACAAAAATGGATTATAATCCTTTTCTCTCTTTCTTACCAAAAGAAAGAAAAACAAAAAAAAGTAAGCAAAGTTAAACTTTTCTACATGACTCACCACTTTTTCATCATCATCTTTTGTCTAAAAAATGAATCACCAAATGACTCATCACTTTATGCACAAAGATTCGGCCAAATGATGGGCAAAAATGGTTGATTTGTTTCTTCTTTCTTACCATAAGAAAGATGACAAAATCAAGGAAGCAAAGTCCAACTTTGCTACCTAAAAGTCATACCATATGACTTACCATTTTTCATCATCACATTTTGTCCAACAAAATGACTCATCATTCCAATCCCTTTCGTCACAATTTCGGCCAACTCTCCCATTTAATGTCGACTTTATTCTTTTAAAGTCCAAGCCTAATTTTAATCCCATTGATTTAATTAATCTCAAATGCAACTTTAATATACCATGTATGCTTATATATTATACCATAATATATTACATACATTTAAATTAAAATTCATTTAACCTATTAATTTAATCAATGGATTAAATTAGGCATATATAAAATGAAATACATGTAAGCCTACACATGCAATAACAATTCCACCTAGGAAATAATCTCATAAATTAATTCATTGAATTAATTAAGAGACTGCCGAAATAAATATTAATTATATAACTTTGATCAATCCAATTGATCCATAATATAATTAATAGATCTCTATCTCTCTTTAAACGTGTATACTGCAAGTACACACTTATTGCGACTAGTTAAAGTCTAGAAGTTCAATGTGTACGATCCGATGGGCCCATCTTTATGTTGGCAGTGGGCCAAGGCCCACAGACTACAGGCGGGCTTTAGCAAGCCATTACAGTCCCCAATTAAGACGGAGTAAGCAGTCCAACTAAAAATGTTACCCTGTAGTTTGAACTTGTAAATCTCATGTCGCTGATATCTGTGTCCAACAAAGAGGCATGGAAGTATCACCCTCTATTGTGTCTGGACATTTACTTGATACCGAATGAACTGATGCTCACAAATAAGATCCAATCTTTTTTGGGTGCGGTCGCACACTTATCAATAACATTCTTCAAGAGGCCAGTGATATCGTCTCAGTGAATCACTGAGTGACATTCCCTTCTGCATATCCATAGCACTGCCATGTTCACTAACACACCCGAAGGTACCCATACTTGGCACCCTTTTACAAGCTCGTTAGGCGTACACCAAAGTGTGCCACTTCACATGCAGCACCATCATATTGTCCGGTCAAAGGACTTATACAAGTACTACACGAGAATCATTTGTGGTACTATACCATGTAGATTCCCGTTAAGTGGATCGATCCAGTACCATGCCCTTTTTGCATGTACCCATTAACCTGGTTGACACCACCATACAACCCGGCTAATGATAGTCTTTAGTTCCATTCATTCCCATGATTAGAACAGACTAAGGATGACTTTATGGCCATATCGTTTTCCCTATCCACAGTCTTACTGCCAAGTGCCTCACACTTGACAACATGGATATGGATATGTCCATTGGATACTCTATTTATAATAAATAGATTGATGCCTTTATCTCTTGAAACAAATTGTATAATACATAAAGTTCATATTAATGTACAATTGTATTATGCAAACATAAGGACCAATGCCTCGGGACTAGGGCATTTCCAACACGACCACCATTCAAGACCAGCTGATAGCAGCCAATCCCTAAGACTTCCTCCCTTGAGTTATTTCCCACGTACATCCACTTTAGTCCCTTTGGAACACTTCGAAACTCTACAAAGGAATCACAATCCTTTGTTACATAGTCTGTGGCTCCTGAGTCTACAATCCACAAAGGACGAGATTCAGTTAGGAAAACAGAACTTGAAACATATGTATAACACTTATACAATTTGGCAACATTTACCTTAGGAGCTTTCCAGTCTCTTGCAAAATGCCCCTTTTGTCTGCAATTATAACATCTCACTTTAGAAATCTTAACCTTTTTCTTACCCTTCTTTTGAATTGGAACACTGCCTGACGTTCCCTTTGCCTTCTTCTTATACAACCTCTTGTTCTTTCCCTTAGACTTCAGACCAGAGCTTGAACTGACCATGTGAACTTCAAATTTCACATGGAGAGAAGCCAAATGGTCCTTTTCTAGTTCCAGATGACAAACTGCATCATCAATGGTCTTAATGTCATTGGTATGGGTTAGGTGCAACTTCATATGCTCCCACCCATTCGGCAGAGAACGTATCACAGCTTGAACCTTCTGTTCCTTGGTCAATTTATGACCAGCATCATGAAGCTCTATTATCATGTTGGACATTTCCCTTAAATGCCTCTTCATTGTGTGGTCAGCTCTTTTCTTGTAAGTATCAAACTTGATACTTAAAGAATGGAGTTTGGTTAAGGAGACACCTCCAAAGTTCTCCTTAAGAGCATCCCACAATTCCTAAGCTGTGGTATGGATGCAAAACCTTTTCGTGATGTCATCATCCATTGCACTAAGCATGATGAAGTGGGCAATTAAGTTTTTCCTTTTCCAAATCTGATAAGCCTTAAGATCCCTTTTGGCTTGTGTGGTGGTACCCTCTTCAGGAAGAACCATCATTCTCTCCAGGGTGTCAAGAGCCTCTTGCTCTTCAATTATGCATTGGACTTTCATAGCCCAAACTTCATAATTGTCACCGTTCAACCAAAGGTCTTTGTTCAATTCAGCGACACTTGATTTGGAAGTAGCCATTGAAGAAAAGACTATAAAGACAAAGTAGCATAAACAAGTAAGCGATACACCATATTTATTACAAGATTATTTAAAACTAAAAATAGTATTTGGTTCACATAAAATCAAACACTATGCACAATGCACAGAGTCACCATTTATATGGGCTAATACAAACACTATGTTAGGTTTAAATTTCCAATAATAAATATTTCTATAAGTTATGTTTTAGACTACAAATTTATTTAACATTTATACATTTTCAAGTATAAGACTAATGAATTATATAACACTTAGTTATAAATTTGAAATAAGTAAATTTGAATAACTAAAACAATTAATCAAAATAGAAATGCTTAACACATAAACATTTTATTATTATTATTAAAATATAATCCAACAGTAATAAAAAAAACCACTTTAAAATTTTAGCATGAAGCTAATTCAATACAAAATTGAACAAAAGAAATCAGCAAGAGAAAGAATGGAAATTAAAGAACTCAATCTTCAGTTCTTGACCAAGAGTTCACATTGTAGTAATTTTCTGGAGTCATTGGATCCTCCTCGACATTAGTGTCGATTTCTTCTTCTCCTTCTAAATCAATAATCTAAATTTCTTTTAAGGTGACTGGTATCATCTCTACGAACTTATAGTAGAGATCATAAGGCATGTTCTCTACTCCCTCAGAAACAGCATCCAGACAAGGGTGGCAAACCATTTTGTTACCTCTAAGTAACATGTTTCTAGGATTATGAGACAACTTGGCTCCAGTTTCAGCCAGTTGTAATACAACTTTGCATTGGTACTCATATTCCTTTTCAGGAACTAATCCTTCAATGGAGACCACCATTACGTCAAATATAGTTACCAAACCAGAATTTCTTAAAATGCTTTTCACGAAAAGCCTTTTTGGCAAATTTTAACATTTTTGATTGATCAGTTCCAGAGGAAAATCCTCCTTTCCAGACAAGCTCTTGGATTTCCCGATTTAACGCATTAAACCGCTCCATAACTCCAACAATATCCCCTTTTTCCAACGGAGGATACCGTTTAGAGACAAGCTCATCTTCAAGTCTTTGTATAGTCCTTGCCTCCTCCTAAGACTAGATTATTTTTGTCGTTTTTACAACAGTTGCCATTTCTATAACACATATAGAAATGACAAAAACTTGTTAATGATCAACCAAAAATCAGTATATAAATACACAATAAATGTACTGAATTTTCTTGAATTTATTAAACATAAATTCATCATTTATACACAATAAATACTAGTAAATTTAGTTTAAAATATCAAATGAATTCCAAAAATTCATCAAAATATACCAAAAATACAAGAAAAATGAAAATTTTAATTTTGGAAAAAATTTGACAAAAAATGGACACCGGAAACGACCGCATGTGCCGACACGGGCTTCAGGATGAACTGCCATGCACACCCATGCGCTGTCATGCACCACCTAAGACCGGCTATCTCATGTGACATGTGGCGACATGTGATTGTTGCTGACATGGCGAAATTGACATGTATCATCATCTAATTGGTTCAATGGATGATGTGGCACACACATAACTGCTTTGCCACATGTCATAATGCCATTGGTCCATGTGTCTGCCATGTGGCACTTTAACAGTTTCTGAAATGGTTACGCTGTGACACGTGGCAACACGTGATTGGATGTTGACTTTTCAACTGCCGAATCTGTCCAATCACATTATGCCACGTGTCTAGGGATCAGTTTCCATCGGTTATTGGTTGACATGTGGCAACATATGATTGGCTGGTTCAACAGTTTACTTTTCAATAGTTGCAAATCAGCTAATCGCGTCTCACCACGTGACCAACTCCAGCCGCAGTGGTGGTGCTTGAGGTCCATGCTCCGCCTTTCGGGGCTCCGATGGCCCTGAAATTTGAGATTCCGACTCAATTTTTCATGCTGATTTTAGTGGTGTGATCAGATTTTCAAAATTCTGACAAGAAATTTTGACACTTTGTACTGTTGGATAAAATACGATATCATTTTGACATGGATAACAATGCAAATCCATATTAAAACAAACAAAAGCATATTCAAATAAAAAAAATGTATTCTTATTCACGGAACATCAGAAATCAAGATTTACAGTATCATTTTGACGCAGATATCAATGTAAATCTGTATCAAAACAAACAATAACGCATTCAAACGAACAAAAAACGTATTCTTATTTATGGAATACCAGAAATTAAGATTTGAACACATCAATCTATGAATCTTTCGACTCTGATACCAATGAAATCATTATTCCGAATCGATCATACAACAAATGTATATATTCCGTAAACAGTACAAATAAACAGACTTACAGTTTATATTGCAGCGGAAATTCATTTACGGGATGATTCTGATCTACATAGGAAAACTGGACCATTTTCGTTACCTTTCCTATGACGGATACACTGAGTACGGGCTTTAATCCGTGAATTCTTCCGACGAACGAGAAGTATGTTTGTGTATCGAGTTTTCTCTCTAGGAACGTTTTTGGTTCTTATACGTAAATGAATCTGAGAAACGACTTCTCTATTTATAGAGGAAATCCCAACTTCCATCTATTTATAGGGTTAATCCAAATTACAAATTTGGTCCTTGCAAATTACACATTTGATCCCTGTAATTTTTCACAATTACAGTTTAGCCCTGCCATTCTAAAATGTCATGGGCAGACCAAAAACCAGCATAACTTTATTTATTATATTAACATAATTTTTATCATCTGGTTCTTTAATAATAATACCTTTTCCATTATTACTAGTAGAAGGTGTATTTGAATTTTTTTTTGTATTGTATTATTTAATTGTATTTTAAAAGTTTCTTCTTCAAGAATATTAACTTTATTTTTCAAATTTTTTAATTGATTAATTTCCTTATGTAAATTTTTTATTTCTTCTTGTAATTCCTTAATAGATACTTCTTTATGTGTATTAAATCTATTATAAATTTCCAATAATATCTTTTAATTTTTGTAAATAAATTTTCTTACCTTTCAGGACTATCAATTTTTTCAATCAAATCTAATAGAAATTCTTGTTCGTTAGTTAGCATATTTATTTTATCACAATTACAAGTTCTTATACATTCGCAACTATCTAATTCGGTTTCATTTTCATTATTACTAATAATATTCAAATCATTTTCTGAATAATCTGAGATTTCTAATTCTGAGTCCGATGATTCATTTATTAAAATTTTCATAATTTTAATTTTTAATTCATTTGAAAAATCTAAATTATTTATTTTTTGTTTAGCTTTACAATTTCTTGAATAATGACCCCATTTTCCACATGTATAACAAATAACTATGTCTTTTTTATTTTTCTTAAAATTCCCTTTTCTTTTTCTAAAGGTATTTTTGACAACTAGTTGTGACTCTTTAAATTTATTATTATTTTTGTTGACTTCAGTTTTGATGATCACAAGTTGACATTTAAATTAATAAGTTCCTTAATCTCTTTGCATTAAAGGCATTTATGAGTTGAGAATTACGCATTATGAGTTAAAATGTTTTTATAAGTTACAAAGATTCTTTATGACTTCATAAGTTTTATAAATACTTGGAATGCCTTGTGAGTTAAGGACTAACTCTCTCGGCCATATAAAGTTCATATTATAAAATATTAATATAGGCTTATGAGATGAAAGATATTAAAAAATACATGCTTATGGGTTGAAAGATATTAAAAAGATATATTCTTATGAGGTGAAAAATATTAAAAGATATATGCTTATGAGGTGAAAGATATAAAAAGATATCGGCTTACGGATTGAAAGATTTGAGCTTATAAGATACATATTTTCGGCTTTAAAATATGTTGACACACACTCTAACTCATAAGCTTAACACTATGCTACTTTAACTTCTATATGTCTTGAAGAAAGTGCCTTACTATTTAAGAAATCTTGGCATACTTATGACCTATGTCAAATGGCCACAATTGTAAAATGAGGTTAACAACTTTATATGCTTATGACTTGAGATTACTTTATTAATTGATGCCGACGGATAACACAAGCTTTGTTCTTGAAATCAACAAATGCTTATGACTTTCATCTCTCTCTGTGAGATAAGACAAATGGCTATATGACTTGAGATCAACACATACTTTTCATTATAAGCTAAGTCAAATGGCTTTATTAGTTGAGATCAAAGTCCACTTCTACTTATGAAATGAATTAAACAGCTTTGTTACTTGAAAAACAACATCCATCTCTCTTTAAGAGTTAGTTCAAACGGCTACATAGTGCTTATTACTTGAGATCAAAGTACATCTCTCTTTAAGAGTTAGTTCAAACGGCCATCATTCCTTATGAGTTGTATCAAACAGCCATAATGTTACTTTTTCTTATAAAAGGAATGAAGATGAAGACTTAAAGGCAAGGAAGGCCAATAAGCAATTCATACATTCTTAAGCATACATTTATAGTCTTCCATATTTCCCAAAGAGAGAAAAGATAAAAGAGCTACATTTGTTTCATTCAAATATTTATACATTCAGAAATTGTATTTTCACACAAGGCTGTGTGAAGGGGGTTTACTTTGTTGGTGGTGTGATCAACAAAGTTTGTAAAAGTTTAGTGCTTGAGCTTCGAAAAAGCATCGGTAGAGTTTGTTACTTAAGCTCCAAAAAGTAACGGTAAAGGTTTGATACTTAGCCTGCAAAAGTATTGAGTTTATTACTTGAACTCGCAAAAAGTAACACAGGCTTGTTTCCTGCCTGTAAAGGAAACGTTAGTGGAAATCTCATGCGGTTGGCTTGGGGACTGGACATAGACTGGTTGAGTCGAACCAGTATAAAATTCGGCGTTTACATTTTTCTATCCCTACTCTCTTTATATTTTATGCAATTTAAATTAATCGCTTTATTATTCAAAGTTATTTTTACAAAAGCAATTTTATATTCACAAGTTTTATTATATTAATTAATTCCGCATTTTTAATAAAACTTGTTTTTGAGAAACAAAATTATGTTTCTACAAAAAGAATTTTTTTTAAGAGAATTTGTGAAAATTTTTATTCTCCCTATAGTACTATTCACCCCCCTCTAGTACTGTAGGTAGCCATTTAGGACCGTGAGTTGGTATTAGAGCCTGACTCTAATCAAAAGAAGTAAAATTCTTAGAGTGATCTCAATATGGCTAGTACCTCCACAAGTCAAAATGTTTTTATTTCTGAGGGATGTTCCATCAACAAGCCTCCATTATTCAATGGAGAAAATTATAGTTTTTGGAAAAACTGAATGAGAATATTTTTACAGTCCATGGATATTCAGGTCTGGAGAATTGTCAAGGAAGGACCTAGTATTCGGACAAAAATTGTTGACATAGAGTTTGTCCCTAAAGAAGAAAGTGAATATGAAACTACTGATTGGAATAAAGAAGCTTTAAACTCTAAAGCCATTAATTTATTACAGTGCTTTTTAGATATTAATGAGTTTGATCGTGTTTCAGGGTGTACGACATCAAAGCAAATATGGGACAAGCTAGAAACAACTCATGAAGGAAGCTAACAAGTCAAAGATGGAAAGATTAATCTTTACATCACAGAATACGAGTTGTTCAAAGTTGACACAAAAGAATCAATTGTAGAAATCCACACAAGTTTCACTCTCATTATGAACAAATTGAAGAATCTTGGCAAGAACTTCACCGATGAGGAACTGATTAGAGAACTAATTAGAACAATGCCGATGTTGTGGGATGCAAAGCTCACAGCTATTGAAGAATCAAAAGATTTAAGTTCATACTCATATGATGAATTTATTGGTTCATTACTCACATATGATATGAAAGTTAAATCTGCTACAGATCGTGAGCAGACTGACAGAAGAAAATCTATAGCTCTATAAGCTGCCAACTCAACTCTAGAAGAATCCACCTCAAATTTAGATGATGATGACAAAGATGATGATGATGAAGCTTTGTTGGTATGAAAATTCAAAAAATTCTTAAGAAACAAAAACAGAGGCAAATCAACTTACAGGAAGCAATTCAATAACCACATGGTTGATAAGGCAAAGAAAGATTCAAAACAGGAAATTACAGGTTTTGAATGTAATAAACCTAGTCATTTCAAAGCTGGTTGCCTAAAGCTTAAAAATAAGTTTAAGAAAAAGGACAAGAAAGACATGTGTGAGCGGACGATGCGTTTTCGACGGAACGCGGGACTCCCTTTCGGAAGGGGCGCCACGATCTCGGGCGGGCCCCTCCCTTGCGTGGGGTTTTTATGAATGGAAATCCGCGTTTTGGAAAATAAATGGAATTAATGCATAAAAGAACCGAGACCTAAGTCTTGATGAATATTGTAGAGTCGCCACCCGGCTCAGCTCAACCGGGAAATTCTTAAGGTAACTGAACCGGACGAACGGCCGCTACACTATCCAGAGATTTGGGTCCGGACAAGTCCCTTATTTCGTGTCTAATTAAAATAAATATTGCCAATGTTCTCAAATGGTATTTCAAAAATCTAAAGTCAATTTTATTGAATATAAAAGGCATACAGCGCGCATACAAATATATAATACAAAAATAAAAAAAAATAAATAAATAATAATTGGCTTACAACCAAATCGAATAGAAAAATAAAAACACTCGCCTCACAGATACAATCGCCTAGAATACACGAGAATCCAAAAATAATTACAATCGCCTAAATACACGATTAATCTATCAAAATACAAATAAAATGAAAATTAAGATAAAATAAAAGCTGCAGAACAAAGGTTAGTACAATTTATATAGCACGCCACAAGTTGGACTCAAACACGACAGAACGGGAAAGCAAGAATCGGGGCCATGCATTGAGGGGTTAACTGGGTTGGCTCGGCTAGCCGGCCCGGTTAGACCTGGAAAACATTTTGAAACGTTCCTGTATTTTTGGTTTTGTGGGAAAATCATTTTGAAAACAATTTTTCCGGTTTACATGCATTCTTATATATTAAGTGGGTCAGTTTTCAGGGGAATCGGATCTCCGTCGTTGAATTGTTCTAAAATGCAATTTTGCAGGAAATTAAACCTAAGGTAGTGAATGCACATATCAAAATTCATTTTGGTGATTTTTGGATTTTTTATGATTTTTAGGGATAAAAGCTGAAATTCTATTTCTGTAACAAGAGTTACAGTCGTACGACTATAACTACAGTCCTACGACTGTAGTTTACAGTTGTGCGACTGTAAACAGTTCAGGATCAGAATTTCACCAAAATTATTCTAAATCAAAAAGGAAGAAAAACAATCAGGAAATTAAAAACACTCGTACGACTGTATATACAGTCGTATGACTGTTCAACAAAACTAAGAACAGTCATGCGACTGTTCTTAATTCCCAGAAACAGAAGCATGAAAATGCAGTAGAAAACGCACAAAACTCACTTCAAACACCCAGAAAGCGAGAAAAAGTGTAAGGAAAGGGAGTGTCTACCTTTTTAGAAGCTAATCCAAGTCGTTTTGACCCCTGGTGTCGCTCCAATCCTAACAAATTCACTCTTTTTCCTCTTAAATTGAGGTTGAGAGCTTTATGTCTGAAAATCCAAATTGCAAAGGATTCTGATGATTTAAGTCTGGATTCTTGATTTGGTTGTGAAGTTAAATGATTAGCCTAGAGATTTCTAA
The DNA here is from genome assembly GCA_039660915.1 of Euphorbia tirucalli. Taxonomy (NCBI): domain Eukaryota; kingdom Viridiplantae; phylum Streptophyta; class Magnoliopsida; order Malpighiales; family Euphorbiaceae; genus Euphorbia; species Euphorbia tirucalli. The sequence goes on from CM077633.1 coordinate 46,911,383, forward strand.
CAAGTTTTAATCCTGATTCTGAGAATTAAAAGAAAATAGAAGAGGAAAAGATGAGTTTTGTGGTTTTCTTTCACTTCTTTCTTTTCCTTATCTCTTTTCTCCTTCTCTCTCTAAGTTTTCCACCAGAATTCAACCTCCCTCTCTTTCTCCCTTTTCTTCTCCTTTTCTACTCTCTTTTTTCTCTGCTTACTTGCTGCAACACCGGAGCAATTAATGCTCCTCCTCTCTCTCTTCCATTTTCTGCTGCAGAGGTATGGGCTCCTGTAATTTTTCTGATATTACAGTCGTACGACTGTAATTTTTTCGATATTACAGTCGTACGACTGTAATTTTTAAATTACAGTCGCACGACTGTAATGATAGTCGTACGACCATAAACTTTTTTTTTTAAGTATAGAAAATTCTGGCGCTTACAGCTGCCCCTCGCTTCATCAAATTCGACATCTAGCTCCAGATTTACAACACCTGAGATGGTGAATTTGAGAGCGTGAATTAAAGCGCCGCGAACACTAGAATGAACCTTCTAATGAGGTAGGCCGATACCGGGTCTAGGTTACCCGAGGCGATGCTGGGGAGGAAATAAGCCAATATCAGGTCTAGGTTACCCGAAGCGAGTTGATGAAGAAATTGGCCGATACCGGGTCTAGGTTACCCAAGGCGAGTTGATGAAGAGGTTGATGAAGAAATTGGCCGATATCGGGTCTAGGTTACCTGAGGCAAGCTTTATGGAGAGATTGGCCGATACCGGGTCTAGTTTACCCGAGGCGAGTTGATGAAGAAATTGGCCGATACCGGGTCTAGGTTACCCGAGGCGAGTTTTGCTGGGGAAATAGATGAAGCTGATCTGGACCGATACTGAGTTCACATTACTCGAGGTGGATCTGCTAGGGAAGTAGATGATGAAGCTGATCTGGGCTGATACCGAGTTCACATTACTCGAGGCGGACTCGCTGGAGAAAGTTGAGGATATTAAACTAGGGATGAATTCCTGCACTTAAAATGGTAAGTCTTCATTCCTTGATCGAGAGATTTTTAAACAAAAATTTTTTCCCCTTTGATCAAGAATAAAGACTAGCCGGGGATGAGTGATTAATATATGTAATGCATGAATGCGTGATGATGCATATGCACGTGTATGTATTTTTCATCATTTGACGTTTCTGTCTTCCGCTGGAGAAGGACCTGACGTGCCCATGGTTGATTTTGCTTCCTTCGGGGCTTTGCTTGGTGATTTTCGAAGGAATGAGGTGACTGTTAGGAATATGTGATACTACTGGGGAGATAATCGCAGTGCTCCTTATAGAGATTCCGCTGGGGAAGAGTATAGTAACTCGATTGGGGAAATAATTATGGTGTTCTTCATGTAGATTCTGCTGGGGAATCACGTGATGACTCTATGGGGAGTCGACGTGATGACTTCTATGGGGAATGTTGAGGACATTCTGCTTTTCCTACTCTGTGGGGAAATTATGAGTTTGTAAGTGCTCTAATTTTTTCCTGGGTTGCCCAATACAGATTTTCAGCCCAGCGAGCAGCTCTGATTTTTGCCTAATGCGCCTTTTCGGTTTTTGCCTTAGCGAGCTTTTCATATGCCTTAACTTTTGCCTAAACTGCCCAATATGGGTTTTCAGTTTTGCTGGCCACTCTAATTTTTGCCTGAGGTGCCTTTTCGGTTTTCACCTCAGCGAGCTTTTTTTTTTTTTAAGATGATTGAAACGTCACCATGATCATTTTATTGCTCTTTTAGGAAGATGAACTGGATTTTAAGGGTCAGCCAAAAGATTTCAAATTACATGTATTTAATACATTTTCACTTGTTAAATAAGGCGAGAATTTCAATCAGTTGAATGCAAAGTGCTTTCTTTAAATGTATGTTTATGCAAGACAACTTTGTTTGTGCATTTGTCATAACCATGCAAATATATTTAAACAAACACTTCGCTTTATTGATGAAGTCAAAATAAGTATATTTGAAACAAGTTGGTTCCTAAATGGGTACAGATTCCACACTAAGCTAGAACCCATCATCAGTCGTTCTTTTCAGGTTTTCCGACTGATTATTTTCTCTTATGTCTTAACTTTTGCCTAGACTGCTCTTTTCGAGTTTTCAGCCCAACAGACCTCTTTCTTTTTTTTTTATACATGATAAAGCTTTAGCCTGTCTTGGTTGATTGGATTACTGAACTCGTTTCCATCCATGTCCATGATGCTGACAGCGCCTTTTGCTAGCACCTTCTTCACCACATAGGGCCCTTCCCAGTTGGGTCTGAACTTGCCCCTAACATCGACATTTGAAGGCCTTAGCTGCTTTAGAACCAAGTCTCCTGCTTTCAAATGCCGTTTGGAATACTTCACATTCCAATTATAGGCTCTAGCCATTCTGCGCTGGTACATCTGAAAATGATCCAGTGCCTTTAGTCGCCTCTCATCTAGTGCGGCCAGAGTCTCATATCTAGCTTGAACCCACTCAGTTTCCGGTAATTGAGCTTCCAGGGCAACTCTGAGTGATTTGAGTTCTATCTCCACTGGCAATACTACTTCCATTCCATACACCAAGGCATAAGGAGTTTCTCCTATCAGCGTTCTGACACTGGTTCTGTAACCCCAAAGAGCATAAGGCAGTTTGTCGGCCCAATCTCTGTAAGTGGTTACCATCTTTGATAAGATCTTCTTTATTGCCTTGTTAGCTGCTTCCACTGCACCGTTAGCCTGAGGCCTGTATGGAGAAGACTTATGATGTTCAATTCCATGCTCTGCAAGTAGCTCAGCTGTTGCCCTTTGAAACTGTACTCCATTGTCAGTTACTATGTGATGAGGAATCCCATACCGAGTGAAGATACTCTTCTGGATGAACTTGACCATGTGCTTGGCTGTCACATTAGTGAAGGATTCTGCTTCGACCTATTTGGAGAAGTAATCAACTGCTATAACTATGAATCTGTGCCCATTAGATGCAGCTGGATGAATTTCACCAATCATATCTATCCCCCATGCTAAAAACGGCCAAGGAGATGCTAGATTCTGAAGTTCAAGTGGAGGAAGATGACTAATGTCTGCATAGATCTGACATTCATGACATCTCTTCACCTTTCTTATGCAATCTGCTTGCATTGTCATCCAGAAGTAGCCTTGTCTCATGATCTTCCTAGCCATGGCAAGTTCGTTCATATGTAGCCCACAGGATCCTGCATGTACCTGCTGCATCACTTCTTCTGCTTCTTGCTCTGTTAGACAACTTAAAAGGACTTCGTGTGCTGTTCTTTTATATAGCTTATCCTTGAAGATTCTGAATTGACTAGCCAGTTTTCTTAGTGTCAACTTATCAGCAGCACTAGCCCCTTCGGGATACCTACCCTCCTTAACATACTGGTAGATGTCAAAGAACCATGGTTTTTCTTCGGCTGATAATTCCATTACTTCGTGCACTTCGAAGCAGGGATGTCTGGAAGTGGCTATAAATAGTGGTTGAACTTGTGTTTCTTCTGGATTTTCCCACATGGAGGACAAAGTAGCTAATGCATCAGTCATCTTATTCTCATCCCTGGGGACATGTCTGAATTCACACTGGCCGAATAAACCTTTTCTGAATTGTAGCAGCTCCAGGTAAGGCCGTAAAGCTTCTTCTTTTAGCTCCCATTCACCCTGAGCTTGCCTGATCACCAGAAGTGAATCACCAACAATTAAGACATCATTTGCCCCTAAGGTTAATAAAGCCTTCACTCCAAACAAGCATGCTTCATACTCCGCCCCATTATTGGTTACAGGGAAGATCAACCTTTTGGATAAAGGAATGACCTCACCATCCGGTGTCGCTATAAATACCCTGATTCCAGCGCCTTTTCTATTCACTGCCCTATCGAAGCACATGACCCATCTTTTCACTTCCACCATGGCTAGTTGCTTATCAGGGAATTCTAGATTCTCTGTGTAATCTGATTCTAGGGGCTGATTTGCCAGAAACTCTGCCACGGCTCGCCCTTTAATGGTTTTCTTCATGATGTACTCGATGTCAAATTCAGACAAAAGTAACAACCACCTGGACAGTTTCCCAACCAATGCTGGTGCTTCCTAGAGATACTTCATTGGATCCACCTCGGCCACGGCTTTTATTTTATAGGATTGGAAATAGTGGCGCAGCTTCTTGGTCAGCCAAATCATCGCCACACATTTCTTTTCCACCAGTGTGTATTTGGCTTCATACTCTAGCAATTTCTTGCTAAGGTAGTAGATAGGATATTCCTTCTTGCCATCTTGTTCTTGTGCAAGCATTGCCCCTATAGAGGATTCTTCAACTGCCAGATACAAAATCAGAGGCTTCCTTGGAATTGGAGGACTCAACACTGGTGGCTTTACCAGGTAAGCCTTGATCTTCTCAAATGCCAGCTGACACTTGTCATCCCACACAACCGACTGATCTTTCTTTAATAGCTTGAAGATTGGTTCACAAGTGGAGGTTAACCGTGCTATGAAGCAGCTGACATACTGTAAAGAACCCAGGAATGATCTAACTTCCTTTTTTGTCTTTGGGGTTGGCATATCTTGGATGGCCTTGATTTTGTCTGGGTCCATTTCTATCCCCCTATGGCAAACTACATGGCCCAACAGCTTCCCTGATATGACCCCGAATATGCACTTCTTGGTAGCAAGTTGTACTCTCCAATGCGTGTCAGAAATCTATCTAGGATAACAGGATGTTCCTCTCAGGTTGTTGATTTAACGAGCATATCATCGACGTACACTTCAACTTCTTTGTGAATCATATCATGTAATAGAGTCGTGACAGCCCTCTAATAAGTGGCGCTGGCATTCTTTAACCCAAAGGGCATCACTCTGTAGCAGAAATTGCCCCATTTTGTGATGAATGATGTCTTCACCTTGTCGATCACGTCAATCAAGATCTGGTTATACCCTAAAAAGCCATCCATGAAGGAATACATTGCCGCTTTTGCCACGCTATCAACTAGAACATCAATATGGGGCAGTGGAAATTTATCTTTTGGACATGCCTTATTTAGATCCCTGTAGTCGACGCATACTCTGACCCTTCCATCCTTTTTAGGTACAGGGACAATATTGGCTAGCCATTCCGTATACTCCACCACTTTGAGAAACCCGGCATCTATCTGTTTGGCCACTTCTTCCTTCACCAGTGTAGCCCATTCCAGCCTTAGTCTTCTCAACTTCTGCTTTACCGGTCTGAACTTGGGGTCTGTCGGGATTTTGTGCACCACTATTTCTGTATCCACACCTGGCATGTCTTCATACGACCAGGCGGAAGCTTTAACATGTTTTTGGAGTATTTTTATTAATTCTTTCTCTTCCTCAGATTTTAGCTCATGCGAAATGAGTACCATTTTAGGGTTTTCATCTATACTTATATTGATTTCATGCAATGCAGTGTCATGTATGCTAAATATGCTTGATGGTGATTCAAATGCATGCACAAAATTATCAGGATAAACATCACACAAGTAAGCAAACTGGGATTTCATTGCATTGAACTTATCATAAAGTACATCGGTTACATTGAAAATGGAAGAAATAGATACAACAAAATCATTTTCATCCTCCACAGGTGGAGGGCCTTGTTCTTCATCAGCTTCCATCATCCCTTTCAGAACATCATCCGGGGACTGCCGCTTTCTCGGCCACCTGTGCCCTAGCTTTTTCCATAATCTTGGCGATTTCAGCAACCACAGAGTCTAAGTTCACTTTGGCCATTAATTCTTCGCCAAATCCTTGCTTGGTCTTTCCAAAAGCTTTGTTCAATGTAGCAGTCAAAGCACCTGAGATGATTTTTGTAGTTTCAGCGCAGGCTTTCTTTTCTTCCTCCGCTTCGGCCACCTTTATTGTCGCCTCCATCTCTTTATGTGATTCACCTTGCAGCACATCAGATTCAACAATGGTTTCTTCTACCATTTCAGGGGCTACTGGCTCCTCCTGGCTTTTCTCAAAATCCACAACATCTGCAAAGATCTCAAAGCCAAGGTACTCGACATTTCCAACCAGCACCGGTTCAGCTTGGCCCTTGTAAAGGCTTTCTCCTGCCTTCAGAAATGGCTTCATCATGACCTTGCCATTCTTGCCCTTTTTCAGGTTCTTCTGCTCGGATGACCCCTCTACATAACCAAGGCCGTACTGCTTTGACTTTCCCTGGTCGATCTTGAATTCTGGCACACCTTGCAAATTAATCCCGAGTCCCATCCCCGGGACAAAGTTCAGCTTGTACAGATACCGGGATAGCCACTCCAGCATGTAATTCTTTTAAAGGACCATAGGGGCATTTGTGGTTTCTTCCTCCTTAATGACAGCAACTTGGAATCCACCAAAAGGAACCACTCCTTCATCCACTGCAGCTACCATCGACTGGGCATCTGCCTCAATAGTCACAATCCTGGCATTCATAGAGAATTTGATCTTTTGATGCAATGTGGAAAGAACGCCTCCCAAAGAATGGAACCAGGGCCTTCCGAGCAACAGGGAAAATGTGACCAGGATATCGATCACTGTGAAGACAACCATAAACTTGATGGGCCCAATCTCCACTTCTGTTTCGAAGGTCCCTATCACTGTTCTTTTAGAATCATCATACGCCTAAATGACTGTTGAGGACCTCTTCAACACTCCTTCATTCATGCCTAGAAACGGTAACATTTTTAGTTTGCATATATTCAGAGCCGAGCCGTCATCCACCATAACGCACGGCATCACCTTATCCATGACATAGGCTCTAATGTAAAGGGCCTTGTTGTGGGCCTTTCCTTCTGAAGGTAGGTCTTTCTCAGAGAAAACAATATTAGGAGCTCCAACATGGACTTTGTCTAGCAAACAGCACATGGCCTCTGGCGAAGCTATAGGGAGACTTCAACCTCTGATAGCTTCTTCACTAAAGCCTCCCTATGCTCTTTGGAGGTCATAAGCAGATGCCACAAACTGGCTTGTGTAGGGGTCTTCTTCAATTGGGAAATGACCAAGTCTTCTTTCTCGACTTTTTCCGGTGTCGAAGTACTGCCCGACCCATTCATCGGTGCTTTATCTTTCGTCTGATCTACCGGCTGATATACCCTTCCACTTCGGGTCACATGTTGCACTTCTGAAATCTTTAGCTTCTCAACAGCTGGGAGTTTAACTGCCTCTCTTATGTCAAATTCTTCATACTCATCTTCGGAGTCGAGATCATCCAGACTTATGGGCTTGTATCTCCTTACATCCCTCCTTTTTCTCACATTTGGGTTCCACTTCGGGTTCCCCTGCCGCTACTGCCTGAATCGTAGGGTTCGCTTGCAAAACTTGTGCAAAGATAAAGTTAGCCGGCAACCCTGACTGGACCACGCTAACCCTCTTTTCAAATGCCGGCAGGGGGTTGGTTTTAGTGCTAGGTTTCGGTGCCTCTTACAGCTTTCCTTCATCGATGAGCTTCTGGATAGCATCCGTTAGCTTATAGTAGTTGTTGGTTCGATGGCCTGTCACTACATGATAAGTGCAGAAATTATCTTTGTCAGCTTCAGACGGCTTCTCAAATGGCCTTAAAGACTGTAGCAGGCCACCATTCCTACACTTGGCGAATATCTTTGCTAGAGTAAGAGTCCAGGGCGATATGCCTTGTCCTCCAGGACCCCTATTCTGGTTGCCTTGCTGCTGATTCACAGTAGCCACTTCAACCTGCTTCACCTCTGATGACTGCCCCTGCTTGCTGCTGGAACCTGAACCAGAACCGCTGCCAGACCCAGCTGCTGCAGTTGCCCGAGGCATACCCTGTGCTTCTTCCTCCCTTGTGACCGGTCAGCTTCTCCTCTTCATCCCTTTCTATCTTCATGGCCATACTGTAAACCTCATTAAGCTCTTTAAAGGGATGGAATTTCATGTTGTTCTTGAAAATATCTTTGCTGCCATCAATGAGCTTCTGTATAAGCTCGTCTTCATTAGGGCGGTTCTTTGGGAGGATCATCTTGTTCATCCACGTCAGGTAGTATTCATCGAAGGGCTCATTGAATTTCTGCTTCACCCTCTCCAAATCATACAGCTTCACCTGGATTTTGGTGTTGAAGCTGTAGTATTTAATGATGGCCGTAGATAAAACTTCCCAATCAGATTGCTCCTCCTCTGATAGCGAGTTATACCATCCTAAAGCACCTCCCTCCAGTGTGGTGGGGAAAAGATTAATCAATTATTTCTTTGTAGTGCCTGCTGTTAGCATAACCCAGGCATATAAATTCACATGGGCCTCCGGCGAGCCCATTCCTTTGTAAGTGGGGACTTTCGGCACTTGGAAGCCAATGGGGAATGTCTCGATGCCCTTACTGATCGTGGAATCCACATTCACCTCTTTCTTTGATTCAGCACTGATACTGACCCCCTTCTTCAACTGGGCCATAACTTCGTCTAGTTCAGAGCACTTTGCCTTCATCTTCTGTTCCATAGCTACCTTTATCTCCTGCAGCTTTTCTAGGCTAGTTGAAGCGTCACCACCATGTTGGGACGACTCAGCTTCTTTTTCTTTCTCGGCTCCATTACCACCAGCCTCACCAGCTTCCCTCACAACTGCCCGCATCTCTTCCTTCAACATGTCGCGGAAGTCTTGGGATCTGAAGAAGTCTCTCAAAACATCAGCCATGCTTGGTGTCTGTTCTGCCATATTCGCTCCTTCCCCAGGCTCAGAGTCACTGTCACTCTCAACTACCCTCTGTCTCTTAGCTACCCTTGAAGCTTGGGATCTTGTCCAAGGTCGCTCCAGTGTATTCTGCTTGGGAGTAGACATGAGGTATTAGAGTTGTGAATGAATGACATGATATGACATGAAAATTAAGGCATTGAGAATGCTTGAAATGAATGGAATGGAATTATGTATGGAATGAGGATATGAATGGTTTCTTTTTATTATTTTTTTTCTTTTTTGGGGCATTCCAAGAACACCCAATGCTTATGCAAAAATGTCACGTGTGGGCCGTCACATAGACAGAGCTTCGGCGCCTTTGGGGCACCTAATGAATTCGTGAAATGGTCGCGTGTATACCGGTACACGGACGGAGTTTTGACGCTTTGTAGGTCTATGAGATGATATGAAATGGTCACATGGGACCAGCCCATGGACAGAGTTCTGATGCTTTTGGGCGTATGAAATGAAATGATGTTGTAAGTGAGTCACGTGTACTGGGAACACAGATAGAGATTCGGCGTTCGAGGAACACCTTTCATGATTTGGTGATGTTATGGACCTATATGTTTACTAATTGGGCACTCAGGGAGTACCTTGAATGGTAAATTAATGTCATGAAGTGGTCGGATGTGGACCACGGTGTTATATGATGTTTATGATAAATGGGTGTGATGTCACGAAATGCATCGTGTAAATTGTTACACAAAAATGGGCCTAAGACCGTTGTGGCTTTTATTAAATGAAATGATTTTGGTGGAATGGCCGAATGCAATCCGGTGCATCAGCAAAACACAGGTACTTTTGGGTACCTGATATGTTATGAAGTGGAATGGAATGGGATGGTCATGATTGGCGTCCTTGAAATGCCCCTTAAGTTAATTTAAGTGAAATGTGGTGAATGAACATGTCACACAATATGCAAATGGCTGCACGAAAACATGGATTAGGATGCATGACACACGTAATGATGTTATGTATGTTATGTGAAAAAATGCTAATCACACAAATATAATGCCATGGCTAAAAAAGAAAGGGTTAGTATGAATGGAAAACAAATGAATTAATGTTCTCACACGAAATAAAATGCAAATGGCTGCATAAAAATATGGGTTAGTATCACACAAAAATGTTTGTGTATGGTATGTCACATGTATGGAAAATGGTGATTATGGTATGTTATGCACATGTGGGTAGTAATGGCGATGTGTCACGAGATGGCGAGAAACACATAGCAAGCAAAGCGAATTCTTCCAGACTTATTCCTCCAACGTGGTCGGTCTCAAAAATTCTAACCGAGTCCTAGGCAGGGTTCACTTCGATCACCAACCGGGGATGATGAAGGCACGATTTTATTATTATTATTCACACAATTATTTTGGTATCCTAAGGGAATCCAACTAGAGCTGCCTATATTGGTTCGGTCAAAGTCGGGGATAACATCAAGGCTCTCATAGCAAGATATACTCCTCACTTCTCCCCACTCAAGGGTCCTAGCGAAGGGGTTCGTACGAGGCTATGAGTGGTGTTTCGTATTCGTGCCCCTAAGACCAAGAGGAACTTAGGCGACACTTCAACAATCCACAGGGCTATAAAAGGATACCTAAACTAATGCAAAAATGGCTGACTAAAATGCAAATAAAATACCAAAAGAGAATCATCCGCCTTATTTTAATTAGACACTTTTCAGGGCTTGTCAAATTCTTTTAAGTTTTTAAGAAACTTTTTTAAGAAATCCACAGCAGAGTCGCCACTATGAGCGGACGATGCGTTTTCGACAGGACGCGAGACTCCCTTTCGACCGGACGAACGGCCGCTACACTATCCAAAGATTCGGGTCCGGACAAGTCCCTTATTTCGTGTCTAATTAAAATAAATATTGCCAATGTTCTCAAATGGTATTTCAAAAATCTAAAGTCAATTTTATTGAATATAAAAGGCATACAGCGCGCATACAAATATATAATACAAAAATAAAGAAAAAAAATAAATAATAATTGGCTTACAACCAAATCGAATAGAAAAATAAAAACACTCGTCTCACTGATACAATCGCCTAGAATACACGAGAATCTAAAAATAATTACAATCGCCTAAATACCCGATTAATCTATCAAAATACAAATAAAATGAAAATTAAGATAAAATAAAAGCTGCAAAACAAAGGTTAGTACAATTTATATAGCACGCCACAAGTTGGACTCAAACACGACAGAACGGGAAAGCAAGAATCGGGGGCATGCATTGAGGGGATAACCGGGTTGGCTCGGCTAGCCGGCCCTGTTAGACCTGGAAAACATTTTGAAACGTCCCTGTATTTTTGGTTTTGTGGGAAAATCATTTTGAAAACAATTTTTCCAGTTTACATGCATTCTTATATATTAAGTGGGTCGGTTTTCGGGGGAATCGAGTCTCCGTCGTTGAATTGTTCTAAAATGCAATTTTGCGGGAAATTAAACCTAAGGTAGTGAATGCTCATATCAAAATTCATTTTGGTGATTTTTGGATTTTTTATGATTTTTAGGGATAAAAGCTGAAATTCTGTTTCTGTAACAATACGACTATAACTACAGTCATACGACTGTAGTTTATAGTCGTGCAACTGTAAACAGTTCAGGATCAGAATTTCACCAAAATTATTATAAATCAAAAAGGAAGAAAAACAATCTGGAAATTAAGAACACTCGTACGACTGTATATGTTCAACAAAACTAAGAACAGTCATGCGACTGTTCTTAATTCCCAGAAACAGAAGCACGAAAATGTAGCAGAAAAAGCACAAAACTCACTTCAAACACCCAGAAAGCGAGAAAAAGTGTAAGGAAAGGGAGTGTCTACCTTTTTAGAAGCTAATCCAAGTCGTTTTGACCCCTGGCGTCGCTCCAATCCTAACAAATTCACACTTTTTCCTCTGAAATTGAGGTTGAGAGCTTTATGTCCGAAAATCCAAATTGCAAAGGATTCTGATGATTTAAGTCTGGATTCTTGATTTGGTTGTGAAGTTAAATGATTAACCTAGAGATTTCTAACAAGTTTTAATCCTGATTCTGAGAATTAAAAGAAAATAGAAGAGGAAAAGATGAGTTTTGTGGTTTTCTTTCACTTCTTTCTTTTCCTTCTCTCTTTTCTCTTTCTCTCTCTAAGTTTTCCACCAGAATTCAACCTCCCTCTCTTTCTCCCTTTTCTTCTCCTTTTCTGCTCTCTTTTTTCTCTGCTTACTTGCTGCAACACCGGAGCAATTAATGCTCCTCCTCTCTCTCTTCCATTTTCTACTGCAGAGGTATGGGCTCCTGTAATTTTTCCGATATTACAGTCGTACGACTGTAATTTTTAAATTACAATCGCACGACTGTAATGATAGTCGTACGACCATAAACTTTTTTTTTTTAAGTATAGAAAATTCCGGCGCTTACCACATGGTAGCAATATGGAGCGACAGTGATGAATCCAGCTCAGATAATGATGATGACTAGAAGCAAGAAAAAAGGCCCAAATATGCTTTATGGCAAATGATGATTCAAAAAGTTCATCATGTTAAGATCAAAATGAGGAAGATGAGGTAATTCTACAAACTTTATCTCATAATGATCTTATATAAGAATTTTTTAAAATGCATGATGAAAAACTTGAGATAATTGCTAAGTGCAAAGAATATGAAAATAAACTTTTAGAAAAAGAGTCCGAGAAACTTGAATTACAAAGAAAAGTGAGTTTTTTGAAAAACTCCAATCTCGAACTTATCAGTAAAATATCTCATCTAGAAAAGAAATGTGAAAAGTTAGATTGCACAATTAGCAAATTCACTAATAGTGAAAATATGCTAAATGTGATTTTGGATTCCCAAAGAAATTCAAATGATAAAATTGGAATTGGTTACATTGATAGGATATCCCCATAAAATCCCCAAAAACCAATTATATTTTGCCCTTCCTCCACTTCTACTATGCAAACTATATCCCTCGAACCTACACATCAAAAGCATAGTAAAAGTCACAAACCAAACCAGAAAGTTATTCATGCCCAGCACTCACATTTCTTCAAACCAAAAAGTGTGCAATCTTCTAAACTAAACCAGCAACCCTTTTCACAACAAAAGATTACTCACAAAAACCCATATAGACCTATGTACTCTCTAAAGTTTTACACTTATAGATCTAAGCAACAACATAGTTATAAGCCTAAATCCTTACATCAATTTAACTATGTTTCTTATCACCAAATCATCCTTCAAAACATAATCAATCACATCAATTCAAGAAAAAGAAGGATACTACATGTTACTACTGTAATCATAAGGGACATGTAATTGGTGATTGCATTTTTCAAAAGGGAAAATACGAAGAGAAAACTATCTAGGTTCCCAAGGTAAAAAATGTTTCTAACCCTAAAGGACCCAATAGTATTTGGGTACCTAAATCTACTTGATGTGTTTTGCAGGTATTTCTAAAGAACACTCTAGACATATGACTGGTGATGGAAGATACTTCACTTCCATGGAGCAAGTAAAGGGTGGTGCCGTAAAATTTGGAGATAATCTAGCAGGACAGATCATCAGAAAAGGAAAGATTGGAAACAATCCATGCATTGATGAGGTATCTCTAGTTAACAGATTAAAATTCAATCTTCTAAGTGTGAGTCAACTCCGCGACAAAAATCAAAAGGTAATCTTTGATTCAAAGAAATGTGAAATTGTTGAAGCCAATAGTGGTAAGACTTTACTTGAAGTTCCTAGAATCGGAAATATTTACCTTTTGAACTCAAGTACTCTTACTAATGACCACTATTTGATTTCACAAGAAGAGGAGAGTTGGTTGTGGCATCTTAAACTTGGTCATGCTAGCATGCATCTAATTTTAAAACTTTCAAAGAAAGATCTTGTTAAAGGTTTACCCAAAATCAAGTTTGATAAAACTCATATATGTGATGTATGTCAAAGAGGGAAACAAACCAGGAGTTCTTTTAATTCTAAAGGAGTTGTTTCTACCTCTAGACCCTTAGAATTACTGCATTTAGACTTGCTTGGTCCGATTCAACCAACAAGCTTAGGAGGCATGAGATATGCATTAGTCACTTATTCACGATTCACATGGACATTATTTTTGAGTCAAAATGATGAAGCTTTTCAATAATTTTCTACCTTGTGTAAAAAGCTTCAAAATTTGAAAACACTTCTATTATAGCTATTAGAAGTGATCATGGAAAAGAATTTGAAAACAGTCTTTTTGAAATGTTTTGCTCTGAGCATGGAATATCTCACAACTTCTCTGCTCCTAGAACTCCTCAACAAATGGTGTTGTTGAAAGGAAAAATAGGACTTTAGAAGAAATGACAAGAACCATGCTCAATGAAAATAATTTACCCAAATATTTTTGGGCAAAAGCTATGAATACTGCTTGTTATATTTTAAATCGAGCTTTAATAAGACCCATTTTAAAGAAAACACCATATGAGTTATGGAACAGTAGAAAATCTAATATTGGTTATTTCCATCCATTCGGTTACAAGTGTTTTATTTTCAACAACAAGGAATATCTCAGTAAATTTGACTTTAAGTCAGATGAAGGTATCTTCTTGGGATATTCATTGCATAGTAAAGCATTCAGAGTCTTTAACAAAAGAACTCTCACCATTGATGAGTCCATGCATGTAGTGTTTGAAGAAACTAACTCTCTTCCACATAAAGAATCTGAGGATACTCTTGAGATTTTTGACTCACAGGTTGAAAACACAAAAAATAATGAAAATGTTCTATAAAGAGAAGACAACTCTGGTGATCAAAACAAGCAAAATATGAGAGAATTACAGATTCAAGAAAATCAACATGATGATCTGCTAAAAGAGTTCAAATGTCACAGACATCACTCCAAGGAGAACATTCTTGATAATCCTTCTCATAGGGTGATGACCAGGAGATAACTGAAAGAATATTTTTCAAATATGGCTTTTGTCTCTGAAATTGAGCTAAAGAACTTCAATGAAGCTGAAACAAAAGAAAGTTGGATGATGGCTATGTAAGAAGAACTAGATCAATTCAAAAGAAACAATGTCTAGAAGTTCATTCCAAAACCTAACAATCAGTCAGTGATTGGAACCAAATGGGTTTTTAGAAACAAACTGGATGAGTCTGGCAAAGTTATCAGAAACAAAGCTAGACTGGTTGCACAAAGATATAACAAGTAAGAAGGAATAGACTATAATGAAACATTTACTCCGGTGGCAAGGTTGGAGGCAATCATAATGCTATGTGCACTTGCAAAAGGATGTGAAAAGTGCATTCCTCAATGGTTACATCAATGAAGAAGTCTATGTAAAGCAACCACTAGGATTTGAAGATTGTCAGCATCCTAACCATGTCTACAAGCAAACTAAAGCTTTGTATGGACTAAAACAGGCACCGAGAGCATGGTATGAAAGGTTAAGTACATTCTTACTTAAAAAGGGTTTTATTCATGGGAAAGTTGACACAACATTGTTTATAAAGCATGAAAAGAACCATATATTACTTGTTCAAATATATGTTGATGATATTATATTTGGTTCCACTAACGATATGTTGTGCAAGGAATTCTCGTAAGAAATGAGTACAGAATTTGAAATGTCAATAATGGGCGAGCTGAATTTCTTCCTTGGTCTTCAAATAAAACAAGGCAAGAAGGGATCATTTATACGTAAATCAAAGTTGACTAAAGAACTTATTAAGAAATATGGAATGGAGAATTCCAAACCAGCAAAAACACCAATGGGTACATCAGTCTCACTAGATAAGGACAGGAAAGGTAAAACTATAGATACCAAGAAATATCAAGGTATGATTGGTTCTCTACTCTATTTAACATCCAGTAGACCTGATATACAATTTACAGTATGTTTGTGCACAAGATTTCAAGCCAATCCCAAAGAGTCTCACTTAAAAGCTGTTAACAGGATTCTTAAGTATCTTAACGGTACTCAAGAAATTGGGATTTGGTATCCAAAATGTGAGAACTTTGATCTTATACGATACAGTGATGCTAATCATGCTGGATGCAAACTAGACAGAAAAAGTACTTCAGGTACCTGGTAATTTCTAGGAGAAGCACTGGTCTCATAGACAAGCAAAAACCAATCGAAAACAGAAGCTGAATACATATTTGTAATTAGCTGTGTTGCACAAATCTTATGGATGAAACAACATCTCGAAGATTATGGCATAAAGTACGATCATATTCCTATAAATTGTAATAATAGTAGTGCTATAAATCTAACAAAGAATCCCATTCAACATTCAAGAACAAAGCATATTGATATAAAGCATCACTTCATCAAAGATCACATTCAAAAAGGTGATGTTTACTTAGACTTTGTTCCTACAGATGAGCAAATAGCTAATATTTTCACAAAACCTCTAAGTGAAAACAAATTTAATGAGTTGAGAATAAAAACCGGCATGTTTGTACCGATATATGAAAAATAATATTTTGTGACAGGAAGCAAATTTAGTGATAACTAATTTTTATTGTAAGTCTGGGTTATGTAAAATTGATTAAAATTTTACTATCAGATCGAGATTACAATTAAAAATTACATCATGAAATATTTTTATCACATAATATAATATAAGCTCAACTATATATATCTATATATATATATATATATATATATATATATATCTATATATATATATATATATACATACATACATATATATATATATATATATATATATATATATATATATATATATATATATATTCTTCAAAATCCAATATTGGCCAAAAGATGTTTGAGCTATAAATGGGTCAACCTTGACCGAATGAGATTATAAGCTCATAAGTGAAAATGGGGTAAATAAGCACTTACAAATATAAAGCCCAAAATAATTGAGAGCTCAAATTACGGAAGTGAAGGAATAAAGAAACCGGCATCTCCCCCCCTCTTCAAAACGACACTGTTTTGACTAAGGCGCCAACCTCCCAATTTTTCACCAAATTTACTCCAATCTCTAAACTGTCTTCTCTCGAAATCCAAGCATCGAAAATACTTCACTCTTTAAACCAAAAAACCCCTACCAATCCCTTTCTAACCAATCTCTTCTTCTCACAAGCATGATGAAACGTTGTTTGGCTAATGCAACTAAGAAAATCTAAGTATATTTGTCAAAGGAACAGATGAAAAGAAAGAGAGAAGAATCTGAAACTATCAAAAGAAGGCATGAAACCAAAAGAGGAGGAATCAATTCCTTGGATGATATATACTCATGGAGAAAAAGAGCAACTAAATCTCTCCCATCACAGGAAGCCTCAAGCTCTGCTCCTTCAACATCAGACTCTAATCCTCCATGCAAAATTTTGAAGTTTGAACCAAAAGGGTAGTCTGGCAATGCTAGCTATATAAGGATATATCTGCCTCATATCATGCTCAATCATATGACTCACCTAAGGAGCAACTCAGCCCTGCCATACAGTAAGCTGCTTACTAGGTTTTTCAAACACTTTAATATTTCAACAGTTGGACTCACTCCTTTCTTTATTAGTCATAGATCTGTGATCAACAAACCCAATCTATCAAAGATGCTCAAGGCCTGGTCTCACAAGACTCAAGCTCCATGAACAAAGTCTATGTTGCAGAAGTTGATCCTATGACATATCTGATGGCTGCTTAACTCTTCTCTGAATTTTTTTTAGGTAAAACAACTGGATTTTGCTTTAGAATAAGTACTTTTAAAGTTTTTCTTTTAACAGCTGGTTTATAACTTTTTTCTTATTCTAATTGCCCCTCAGGTTGTGCCATGTACACATCCTTGAGGAGCTTTCCATTAAGGAAAGTGGTCTTGACATCCATTTGCCATATCTCATAGTTGTACCATGCAACTATGGCAAGTAGTATCCTAATTCATTTGATCATTGCATCTGGTGAGAAGGTTTCATTATAGTCTATTCCATGAACTTGTTTGAAAACCTTTGCCACTGGTTGTCCCTTGAAGGTGTTGTGGGCATTTAACTTGAAACACCACTTGTAGCCTATTACCTTAACACCAAGAGGTGGATCAACCAAGTTCAAAACTTGCTTATCATACATAGACTATATCTCAACTTTTAGTGCTTTACACCATTTGGCTGAGTGTGGACTTTCAATAGCCTCCTGATTGGTCCTAGGCTCTTCTTGATAGAACACCAAGAGAGTGTTGTCATCGGTTATAAGAAACCCATATCTCTTAGGTTTATGACGGACCCTACTAGACATTCTTAGATCTTGTGTGATCGGCTCAGGTTCCTATTTTTCTTGAGTTACGGGCTCAATCCTGAGCTATCCTTTTTAAGAATTTGTGGTTTCTTGAACTTCCATGGGTTTAATGTTACTCCCACTTTCTTTCTCAGAAATAAACTCTCGTTCCAAAAAGACACCCTTCTTTGCTATGAAAACCTTGTTCTCATTAGGATTCTAGAAGTAGTACCCTTTGGTTTCCTTAGGGTACCCCACAAATAGGCATTTGTCAGTTTTGGAAGCAAGCTTGTCCACCATTAATTTCTTGATGTGGACTTCACATCCCTAAATCCGTAGATTAGACACGTTGGGCACCTTGCCCGTCCATATTCCATATGGCATCGTTTCCACTACCTTAGTCGGTGTACAATTAAGCAGGATCGCTGATGTCTCTAAAGCATAACCCCAGAATGATGTTGGGAGAGAAGCATGACTCATTATTGAGCAGACCATGTCCAACATGGTCCTATTCCTCCTTTCAGACACCCCATTCCATTTTGGTGTTCTAAGAGAAGTGAGTTGTGAGTCTATCCCACACTCTCTCAAATATGAATCAAACTCTAGGCTCATATACTTGCCACTTCAGCCCGACCAAAGGGCTCTGATATTTTTGCCTAATTGGTTTTCTACTTCGTTCTTAAAGTCCGTGAACCTATCAAGAGTCTTAGACATATGCTTCATTAGGTAGACATAGCCATACCTGCTGAAATCATCTATGAAAGTCACGAAATATCAAAACCCACCTCTAGCATTGGTGCTTATGGGCCCGCATGCATCCAAGTGTATCAAGTCCAATAAGCCTAAAGCCCTCTCGACTTGTTTGTTGAAGGAGCTTTTCGTCATCTTGCCATGTAAACAAGATTTGCATGTCTCATATGACTCTAAGTCACATAAGCCTAGAACTCTGAGTCTAGCAATGCATTTCTCGTTTATATGGCCTAAACGACAGTGCCAAAGATATACAAGATTAAGTTCATTTGGTTTAATCCTTTTAGTATTAATGTTATAGATTGGATTAGTTTCACTTAAACTAAGGACGTCTAAACCATTATTAAATAGGCCTTGCCTATAAAATAATCCATCATGAAATTTACCCATTTTACCATTACCAATAGTAAAAATATATCCAATAACATCCAAGCAAGAAATAGAAATAATATTCCTGCACATGGCAAGTACAAAATAATAGTTTCTTCAAACTAAAATCAAGTCCACTAAGCATCTCTAAGTGGTATTCTCCGATCTCGATGAATGCAACCTTAGCTCTATTCCCAACTCGAAGATCCACCTCTTCGAATCCCAGCAACCTTCTATCTCTAAGTCCCTTCACATTGCAATAAAGGTGAGAACCATATCCGGTATCCAATAACCAAGATGTTGAAACAGTAAGGTTTATAACTATAACATACCTGATGAAGAAGCAACCTTGTGCTTCTTTTGCTCTCCCAGCAACAGAGGACATGATCTCTTCCAGTGCCCAGCCATCTTGCACTTGAAGTAGAAATCCTCTAGTCCAACCTTCGGTTGAGGAATAGGCTTAGCCTTCTTAGCCTTGGCTTTAGCCTTAGCCTTGGCTTTAGCCTTAGCCTTTGCTTTTGCCTTTTCCTTTGTAAGAGGAGCATTCCCCTGGTTCACCATGAGCACTTGAGTGGTCTTTTTGACCGACTGTTATGCTATTTTAAGCATTCCATGCAATTCAACTACATTAAGGGATTTTCACCGTGCAAAACAAAAAACTTTCAGCTGAAGCAATTGATTTGCACTCAAATCTGGTCCAAGAATACATTCAGATTAGGAAGAAAAGATCGACCAGAAAGCAATTTAAATCTTACCCATATTAAGAATCTTTCTCTGCAAATTTCCAAACAGGAAATCTCTGCTTTCACACACGCATGCCTCAAGCAATTGGGAGCAGATGGCCGAAACCCTAAAGAGCTAGAGAGGGGGCCAGAATTTCACTGTGTCAATATATGGGAATTGCAGTCTCTTAGGGAATGAAGGAAAGTCATGCTATTTATACTTTAGGTTAATTAGGGTTTTAATTAATTAAACTTTATGTTAAAGTTTTAATTCATTTAAATGCCCATAAAACTTATGATATAAATATTCATGCTTCCTTATTTCAAAATCTAATTTTAACATTATTATATTTTAGCCTTAATTTATTTATTGCACGATGCAACAAAATAAATTGACCTTAGCCTTAATTTATTTATTGCACGATGCGACAAAATAAATTAACCTATATATAATTAAATTCCCTATGATGTCAAAATCCAATTTTGATAAATTATATTCTAATTAAATTATTCATTGTACCATACAATAATTAATATAATGTGAGTATAATTTAAATCCTATAAATATCAAAATCCAATTTTGACAAGTTCTATTTTAATTAATTTATCTATTGTAGCATACAATAATTAAATTAATATAAATATAACAATTGTTTCTTTCATTAAATATATATCCAATAAATATTTATGTTCTAAACATCCAATCTTGACTCTACATGTGCGATCTAGTAGGTTCATCTTTATGTTGGTAGTGGGCCCCAAGCCTTTGGGCCCATAGATTATAGGTAGGTTTTAGCAAACCATTATAGCCCCTTTAGATATTTCTATACTACTAGAACAATGACGAAGTCATCCCCTATGGCTGCGAGTACATTTCTTGATACTGAGTAGACTGAAAAACTCAATCACCTAGTAATTAAGTATTGGGTTTGGCCAAACACTTCTCAATCTCACTCATCAAGTGGCCGGTGATATCATGATCTCATTTAAGAGATTGGTATTTTCCTTCACCTTACTGATGACCCTTAGGTATTCATTGGCATAGCCAATCATACCCATACTTGGCATTCTGTTAGAAGCCGTTAGGCGTATGTCAAAGTATGTGAGATCATCCCTAAGTCCATAGCAACACCGGGTCTAAGGATCCAATATAAGTACTACCAAAGATTCACTTGTCTTATAAGGGTCGAGTGATATACTTTGAGTGGATTGATCCAGTACCATGTAACCTAACATGTACCTAACTCTTTGATTGACATTCCATGTCCAATGGTCGGTAAGACACCACCATACAATCAAAGACCATGCTAAATTTTAGTTAGTATCATGCCCATGACATAACAGACTAAGGATATTTATAGTTAAGTGTTAACCCTACTCTCAGTCCTACTTGCTAGGAGATGCTCCTAACAAACAAGAGTATGACTTAACTAATGGATACTCTATAATTATTAATTGCACAAGAAATTAATAAAATAGATTAATGCCTTTTATTAAATATCAAAATTTGATTACATTGTCAAAGGGACTAGAGTACACACTAACAATAGTCATGTTCATCCCTTACATGTTATAGTTCAGGATGAATGGGTCAAAAGACTCAGGAAGCGATCCTAGGATCGTGTCAGCTCCTATAGGACTGGTGTGCCAAGACGGGCTAATGTATCAATATAACCCTTTATCTTGAGTACATGAGTACTTACAAATGTCCCAGCTGCCGTTCTACAGGAATTTAATGCCTTTTTTCATCAAGAACCTCTCTTGATGTGCCTGCTCCTAAAACATCTTCTGGATATGAGTCAAAATAGCAAAGGTGTCCATCTCCATGAATTGCTTTTGTAGCTCAGGGACCATAATTGCAAGAATAAGGCAAGTGACATCCCGATTTTCCCTCCTAAATCATTCATATTCCTCCACCGTGCCAGGAAGAGCATTACAAGGTAGTGCCCTTAGTGAGGCCCTATCCAACACATATTCCTTTTACTCTTGTCTCAAAACTATCCTTAAGCTCCGTGACTAGTCTAAGAAGTTAGGCCCAAATAGTTTGTCCTTTTTAAGGATGGATCATAACGAAAAAGTGTTTGTTGGTTTTGCCATTTTAATCTACATAAAAAGATTCAGAAGATATAATTAATAAAAGAACTTTTAATTTCCCACTCAATAAAAAAATGATCCCAATTAATTTATTTAGTTAGTGTTGCAAGGTAAGTGGGCCAAGATCTATACTTTATTAAGACTTAGTCAAGCTGAGCTTGTACACCTATGCCTTAACTTATTTAAGTAGGAACTCCATCCAATCCTAATGTAGGGACTCTTGGTTTGATGGGCTTATTGGCACTTACCCATATGCGCTTAGCGCCATGGCTTTCCTACTACCCATGTTAAGTCAAACCATCATTCTAGTGTTTAGGCTTACCCAGTACCCTTTACAAAATGCAGATACCCCAATGCACCTAGCTTTGGCACAACCCACATCGGCCTATCCATATCTCAATAAGGTTCGAATGTGAGAAGCACTTTTAATCAACTTAATATTTTAAGGGATTCCAATTTTAAGCGGGCTTACATGCATAATTGCGTGTTTTAATTGGAGAAATTAAATCATGCACAAAAAAATGAAGAAACAATTGAAAACTAGTAAACCTATACTAGCTTGTGGGCTTCCATCAGGCTGTGGGCTTGTCACCAACTAGACCTCCTCTCCATGATGGGCTTGAGTAATTACATTTATAAAATAAAAACATATCTATTTAATAAATAAAATTACCACAAAATAAAAATGGCACATAGACCATATTTACCAAATCCAAAAACTAAATACAACCCAATATTCAAAGTAGGCCTAATAATGCTCAAAACCATATACACCAAGTATACACGTTATTGCATAAAATTATAAATGTTAAAATGCATGAAATTAATCCAGTTTTAATGTTGTCATATCCGTTATGGAAATCGCCATATTTTGAAATTCATAGATTACAACCCATTGCAAACTGATTGCTCCCACTGAAATAGGACCATGAATTCAATTCGATTAATCATGCCAAGAAAAATCCGAAACAATTTCCTTTACCATTTTAATTTACCAAAAATCAAATCTAATGAATGAAATAAATCTCGCAAGAAACTAGATGAATCCAAACACATAAAATAAGCACACGAATTTTAAAATCAATTAAAACACATGTTGGGCTAGAGAAATATATAAAAACTCCACAAAAATCCAAAAATCCAGCCACAAAAGCTACACGTCGGCATTGCTGTTATGGCAAGGCAACAGTGCCACTGCTGCAGGTGAAAGTTGAATCACAAATTTGCGATTCAACAACTATAAATTTTTTTTTAAAGCAACAAATTAAATCCATAATTTAAAAAAAAAAAAAAAAAGAATTCCAAGGTTCCAGCAAAAATAAAAATCAAAACCAACTGAAATAAAATTTAGAACCTTAAAATCTAAATTCATCAATTGGAATGTAACCCCACTTTGATACCACAGTTGTGGTTCATCCCGGTGAAACCAAAAATTTATTGCAGTAGAAGCGGACCATTGATTTCACTAGAACTCGATAATAGGATTAGAATACGTAGATTGATTAAAGGAAAAAAAACAAAGAGAAAGAGTCAAATCTCACTTATGTCATCCCCGCAATAGAGATTGATTTTAATCCTTGCTTTTCGTGAAGAATCTCCATCTCACGCACACGGATTTCTACCGAACAGACCACATGCTAGCATCGGACTAAGAACGAAGCTTCCCCTAGAACCCAAGTGGACCAAATTCTATTGCTCTAAGAGAAGGTGGGTGGAATTTTTCTTTGGCTTATTAGGGTTAAGGAATTAATTTCTCTTTTATACCATAAAAGAGAAAACCTAGTTTAATTTCGATTTGGGCTTTTAATTAAATCTATTTTGATTGGGCTTAATTAATTAATTTATGAATTTAATATAACCTAACAATAAAATCTAATTAACATCAAGGCCCAATTCACTAAATTAATTAATTTCCAATTAAATTAAACTAATAATTTAGATAATTAATTAATTTCCAATTAAATTAAACTAATAATCTAATTCCATATTTATATTTAGACAAATTTTCATCTATTAATTTATTACTCTAAGTAATTATTTAATAGACTAAAAATTAATTCCCTTTTTAGTTAATTTAATTAATTTGACTTTTTCAAAAATCTATAATATAATTAACTAAAGCTCCAAGCAATATATATAACCAATATATATATATATAGTCCGTTATAATCATGTTCAGACATCTTAGTGTGCGATCTTGTGGGTTTATCTTATAGTGCTAGTGAGCCCAATACTTTAAGGCCCACAAGTTGGAAGTGGGGTCTAGCAAACCGTTACAACTAGCCAAATAGGATGAAGACATCAATCTTATGTGAAGAATAAATCCAGTAGGAACTTATACATCCTTTACTAGTGATATCGATATCCTACAAGAGGCATGGCAATGTCACCCTGTGAAGCTACATAGACATTCCTTGATAGCGAGTAGACTGAAGTTCATAAATAAGTATCCTTACTTACTTGGGTGTGGCCACACTCTTATCAGTCCTACTCATCAAGTGGCTAGTGATATCTCCTCTAAGTTAACAATGTGGCATATCCCTTCACATTCCTACTAGTCCTATAATGATCACTGGCATACCCAACCGTACCATGCTGGGCACCTTGTTATAGACCCATTAGGCGTATGTCAAAGAATGTGAGTTCACAGCTAGGGCTATAGGAATATCAGATCTAAGGATCCTATATAAGTACTACTTGAAAACCACCTATGACATAAGGACCATGTAGTGTTCTCAATAATGGATCGATCAGGTACCATGTAACCTAACATGTACCTGTGTCCTTGATTAACAATCCATGTCCAATGGTCGATAAGACACCACCATACTATCAAGCCATATGCTAATCTTTAGTTATTATCGCTCCCACACAATCAATCCATATGCTAATCTTTAATTATTATCATTCCCACGATTCTAACAAACTAGGGATAGATTTATAACTATGTTTGATTCCTACGCACAGTCTTACCGCCTGGGGAATGTTACCAACAATCATGAGTACAAACAAAATTAATGGATACATTGTTACTATTAATTGCACAAGAAAATTATGTCTTTATTAATAACCCTAATGTATGATACATAAACCACAATGTACAATACAAATGAGATACAATGCCTTAGGACTAGGACATACATTAACAGGTGTAGGATTCAGACTCAACCCACTTCAAAAATTAATGCTACTGCTACTACGAAGAATCTGTGATTGTTAAATGTTGGAGGCTGTTGATGGTTAGACTAACATGAAAAATATCCTAGCCAGTATACTAGGTCAATAAGTGGCAAGTGGATCTAAGTTCGAATATCATTCCCAGAGGGATCTGGGTTTTAATACAAGTCAAATAGAGATGGTCCTTAAACTGAAACAGATTGTAGTAGAAATATGGTTAATTTGTCAAGTTTGTGTTTTAAGTCTAAAATCTATTAAAATTAACTAGATGTAACAAATATCATGTAAAGAAGTCAACTTGAGTACAAATCTGAAATAACAATGATAACAGGCAGAGTAAGCAACAACAGGGCATGGAAACAACTAGTACAGTTATGCAATCTTTTAATCTAGCATGCAAAAGAGTCTCTTCCACCATATTTATTATAATCACGTTAACCGAAGCATTCTCCGTAATTAATTCTTATAAAACCTATGCCTTCAAATAATTAACCATAGCATTCTCCGCAATTAACAC
Source organism: Euphorbia tirucalli (assembly GCA_039660915.1). Classification (NCBI taxonomy): domain Eukaryota; kingdom Viridiplantae; phylum Streptophyta; class Magnoliopsida; order Malpighiales; family Euphorbiaceae; genus Euphorbia; species Euphorbia tirucalli. The sequence goes on from CM077633.1 coordinate 46,936,866, forward strand.
TTAAAGACATGTATGAAGAGCAAGAAGCATCAACGTGAGCATTCCCAACATGAACCTCAATCATATGCAGCAAAGCCATTACTAAGTTAGCATATGTATCTTGCCTTGTATTTTCCACATGCAAAGCAAATAAACATGATACTCAACATATTGTGCAGGAGTTGATCAAACTCATCTAACAAGACAACCACAAGGTAAACATACTTGCTAAGCATTGAAACACACTTAGATTAACATAAAAATACTTAGATAATTCTAGCCACTGCTGGCTTACACCGATAGACTACTCCTCCATGGTTAGAACAGGATCTACCATGGAACACATTAAAAAAAGACTTCACTAAATGTTACTATAAATGAAATAAATAAGAGAGAAGAAGATGTCTAATACCAAGAACTCCATAAATGAAGAAGAGAAGAGCATTTATGCAGCTCCAAATGAACTAGGACAACTAAAGCAAGAGTAAATCTGAGCCTTACACGTGTCCCTGAAGACAACTAGATCTAAGAGTTTAAGATTACAAAAACGGGGAAAAAGGTGCTTCATAATCTATCTCTAGCTCTAGCCAATGAGATTTGAACAACTTTGCCTCGAAAGAGAGACTTTCCATAAGTAGTAAGTTGTTCCATTCCATTTCTAGTAAAAGCAACTTCTGCATCAGCATTTATTGGACTGTTAAGCTACTCCATACATCTTGGGCAGCCAAATTTGAGCAAATTACTCCTAAAATTTCTAGAAAAACCTACGAAGAAGGAAAAGCAAGCAATAAGCCACGATTACTCCTAATTAAGGTAAATGAGAGCCAAAAATAGCTTATATTTAATTCAAATTAGATCTTTTAGTGGTAAATATTAAGATATTTTCTCGCTATCAGAGGTCGAACCTCGCCAATATGTCTATCCCCTACACAGAGAATGGTCAAAGAGTAGATAGATTCTGTAATTCAATAGGCGGAAGGTGACTGATATCTCTGTATATCTAACATTTGTAGCACTTCTTCACCTCTTCAATGCAGTCTGCCTGCATGGTAAGCCAAAAATAACCCTATCATAGAATCTTCTTTACCAAACCTAAATCGTTCATATATGGACCACATTGTAGGAACTTATCCCGGAAGCAAATGAAACAAAGGCGAAACCATTCATCCGCCACTAATGCTTAGTTTTGGCTGAAAATTCTAGCCCCAAAAACCCTAATGATTCATGTTTTCCATAAGAGAAAGAAAGAGAGGAAGAGAGTTATGTCTAGGTTCAAATTCTATTCTTGATTTTCTTCACTTCAAATCAATTTTGATAAAATTTTAATTAATATCTTTTCAAATTTGATCTAAAAGATGCTAAGACCATAAATAACTCTCTTAATATCTAATTTAAATATCTCAAATATTTTAATTAGACATGGGCTTGGTTTATTATACAAGGGCCTATAACCATTTAAGTCCGATAAAATAAAGCAACCCAATTAGTGCACAAATAAATAAAAAATACGTCAATCAAATATACATATATGTCCGACATAAATCTATGCAGACTTCTATGTGTGCGATCTTATAGGTCCATCCATATGTTGGAAGTGGGCCTAAATTACCATTTGGTCCACATGTTGCAAGTGGGCTTGTGAGCAAACAATACTAAAAGCAGGGGCCTAGCGACTGGGCCTAGAAAAATTTCAAAAGAGTTTTATATGAAAACGAGTTTTATAGCGAGAAAATGAACAAACTCAAACACTCTCACTAAAAGTGACAGGAGTCACTACCCGGCTCAACTCAACTGGGAAATTACGGTATAGTCGAGACAAGCTACGAATCACTATACCTTTTAATCAAAGGTTCAGGTTTGGACAACTCACCTATTTCTTCTCGATTCAAAATGTGTTTAACAATTTATGTCAATGCCTTTAACATTTCTACAATTCATTTATCTTGGTTTATTTTACCCAATGCTTACACACAATATATATAAATGCTGAAAGCGATAAATAAATTCGAAAAGTAGTAAATAAATTCAGGAAATTTAAAATATTTACAAATCGATTCAATGACTAACGTAAGGGATATATTTGCATAAAAAAGGATTAATATTCACTAAACCTAATTTACACGTTGTCTAAAAGAGAATGCTAACAAGTATCTATTCTATACATACATCTATCTGCAAAAAAAAGTAGAAATAAATATAGACACATAGGACTCATGTAGACAACATGGGGATTCTGTTGGATATGCCATAGTCTCGAGGCATTGGTCTTGTTTTGTATCATACATTTTGTACTTTATTATGAGATTTATATATTATACAATTTGTGTCAATGAATAAAAGTATTAATCTATTTATCATATACCTTGTGCAATATCATAAATAGAGTATCTAATGGACATATCCATATCCCTATTGACAAGTGTTATGCATTAGGCAATAAGACCATGGATAGGGAAAATGATATGACCATAAAGTCATCCATAGTCTATTCCAGTCATGGGAATGAATGGAACCAAAGACTATCATAAGCTTGGTTGTATGGTGGTGTCTTACCGGTCATTAGACATGGAATGTCAACCAAGTTAATGGATACATGCAAAGGGCATGGTACTAAATAGATCCACTAAACGAGAAATCCACATGGTATAGTATCATAAGTGATTTTCATGTAGTACTTGTATGGATCCTTTGACCTGACCATATCATGGTGGTGCATGTGAAGTGACATACTTTGGTGTATGCCTAAAGGGCCTGTAATAGGGTGCCAAGTATGGGTGTGTTCAGGTATGTCAGTAAACAAGGTAAGACTATGGATATGTAGAAGGGAATGTCACTCAGTAGTCCATTGAGAAGATATCACCGACCAATTGACGAATGCAACTAATAAGAGTGTGGCCACACTATGAGCGGACAACCTTTTTGACGAAAAGAAATAAGCACGGTGAAGCGGACCAGGGAAAAAGAAAGAAAGAAATGGGTTTAGTGATGTTTTAGGATAAGCAGGTTTTGTTTATCTTGATTTAGGAAAACTCATTTATTCGATTAAAAATTCCTCTTGTAGAAAACGTTTTCCCATTTTATAACTTAAAGACCTCGAAACCACAATTTCGAGATCAGTGATAGAGTCGCCACCTGGATTAACTCATCCGGGAAATTCCGGTACAACTCCCTACCGAGCGTAGACTGTTGTACCTAATCCAAAGATTTAGGGTTCGGGCAACTTACCTACTTAACCTCAGGCTTGTATTCGTTTATTATTTATAAAGTCATATTTATTTAATTTATTATCTTTCTCTAACCCAATTTGTTTATCTTTATTAGCCCGATGCTCAAGCAAAATGCAGAAATAAATTGCAGAAATTAAATCATCCACAAAAATATACAAAAGAATAATAGAGGCCGATTATACAACCAAATTAAACAAAATATAAAAACTCTCGTCCTGACTTTTACAAACGCCTAAGTACACGAGGATCTAAAAATAATACAACCGCTTAATTACACGAATTAATCTATTAAATACAACAAAAATAAAAATAAATACTGCAAAACAGACTGGTTAGTGCAATTTATATTATAAATGCAAATAGGACTCAAATCAGGACAAAATTGGGAATTTAGCAAATGGGGGCATGCATTTAGAGGGGTAACCGGTTCGACTCGACCGGTCGGACCGGTTAGACCTGGAAATCGGTTTTGAAACGTCCTGTAATTTTTGTGCTGGAAAATCAATTTTGGAAAACCATTTGGCTCAGTTTCATGCAAATTTCCATTTTTTGTGGGTCGTTTATCCCAAAACTCAAGGTTCCATTCGTGTGGGTTCCTAAATACACATTTCATCTAGGGTCCAAAATGTAATAAAAACACCAAAAACATTTGTGAAAATATTATTTTACTTATTTTCAATATTTTCCGGGGACTTCATAGGATCCGGGGGGTCCGCTAATGCTAGACTATGGATCCAAATCGGATGAAACAACCCTGAAACTCGGAAAATAAACCCCGGGAAACACTGAAAACCCTTATATTAGAGTATGCAATAGTCAGAAAATCAAGAATACAAATACATACAGATGATTATGGGCCGAAAATGATCCCAACAGAAAAATCAAAATGGAAAGCGGGTTGTCTCAGCCGAGCTGAGGAACAAAGTCGGTCGACTCTGGGTTAGAGCCGGTCGGCTCTGTTCTTCTGAAGCATTGCCACCCGACTGTGTTCCTGAGGAACACAGTCGTACGACTGTGATAGGCAGCACTAGTTCTGGATTTTCCTCAAAATAACAGAACCGCACAAAAAATCAATGCAGACGAGTTTTAGGGCCTCTCAGAGCTTACCTGGATTGTTGTTTGGATGCTTGGAGTGTCAAGAAATGGATTAAAAGCTTTGAAATATACACTGGAGCTCAATCGATTGAATCCTTCAACGACCCGGAACGATCCAAAACTAAGCCGAAATAATCCCGAATCGATGAGTAGAGGTTGTTGGTTGTGTTAATAATGCTTGAGGATTGATTTAGGGTTAGATGAGAGTGTTTGTGGGAGTTGTTTTGGATATTTCTCTCGGTCTCTCTTCCTCGCCTTTTCTTTTTCTTCTTCTGCTTTCTTTTTCTTTCTCCCTTTCTCTCTTTCTCTTGCTTGAGAACCAAAAGTCCCCCCCCCAAAAAAAATCCCTCTCTCTTATTTTCCCTCTTTTATCTGCCTCTCCCTGTCCTCTCTCATTCCATCAATCAGCAGACTGAAAAATTCTGAAGATCTGCCAAAACTCTCACCTGTCAATACAAGTTGCTCTGCTTTGTAGACCAACTGTTCTTACCTACTACAGCCGGCTGGCTCTAATTTGTACTAGAGCCGTACGGCTCTAGATAGATCCGGCCGGCTCTGGTTCAACAAACCAGAGCCATCCGGTTCAACCAAGAGTCAGGGCAGAATTTTGAAAAGTCAGACATGCAGACCAAACCCTAGGGATGATTTGAGAGACCTTTTTGGGGCTTCAGATCATGGGTAGCCTAGTTTCCAGGTTGTCTGAGATTCCCCAGGCAGCATTCCGATCACTTTCAAGTCCCGTTTGAGCCCGTCCGGTCCACAGGTAATTAGGGAATTCTCATCACCGAGACCGGGAAAAAACCCATACTCACATGCTGTCCCTCGCCGGTTCAAAGTCGGATCATCGTGGGCTCTAAAGCCTAGATCGAGTTTGGTCTCGCGACTGGGAGTGTGGTGAGGAAGGAAAAGGAAAAGTACCTGGTGTTCCTTGCTGGAGGTGTCAGCCATGGTTCCAAGTTGACTCACGACGGGGGAGTACACCTATAACATTGGCTCACTGTGGTGGAGCATAGCCTGTAGTATTGGCTCACTGTGGTGGAGCACGCCCGTGATGTTGGCTTACTATGGTGGAGCGTGCCCGTTGTATTAGCTCACTGTGGTGAAGCATGCCTGTAAAGTTGGCTCTCTATGGCAGAGCGTGCCTATAATGTTGGCTCATTGTCGTGGAGCATGCCCGTAGTATTGGCTCACTGTGGTGGAGCGCGCCCGTGATGTTGGCTCACTGTGGTGGAGCGTGCCCGTTGTATTAGCTCACTGTGGTGAAGCATGCCTGTAAAGTTGGCTCTCTGTGGCGGAGCATGACCTTAATGTTTGCTCTCTGTGGCGGAGCGTGCCCTTGATGTTGACTCTCTGTGGCGGAGCATGCCCTTGATGTTGGCTCTCTGTGGCGGAGCGTGCCCTTAATGTTGGCTCTCTGTGGTGAAGCGTGCCCTTGATGTTGGCACTCTATGGTGGACTGTGCCCTTAATGTTGGCTCTCTATCGTGGAGCGTGCCCTCGATGTTGGCTCTCTGTGGCCAAGCGTGCCCTTGATGTTGGCTCTCTGTGGCGGAGCCTGCCCTTGATGTTGGCTCTCTGTGGCGGAGCGTGCCCTTGATGTTGGCTCTCTGTGGCGGAGCATGCCCTTGATGTTGGCACTCTGTGGCGGAGCATGCCCTTGATGTTGGCTCTCTATGGCGGAGTGTTCCCTTGATGTTGGCTCTCTGTGGCGGAGCGTGCCCTTGATGTTGGCTCTCTATGGCAGAGCATGCCCTTAATGTTGGCTCTCTGTGACGGAGCGTGCCCTTGATTTTGGCACTCTGTGGTGGTGCGTGCCCATGATATTGGCTCTCTGTGGCGGAGCGTGCCCTTGATGTTGGCTCTCTGTGGCGGAGCGTGCCCTTGATGTTGGCTTTCTGTGGCGGAGCGTGCCCCTGATGTTGGCTCTCTGTGGCGGAGCGTGCCCCGTGCCCTTTATGTTGGCTCTCTGTGGCAGAGCGTGCCCTTGATGTTGGCTCTCTGTGGCTGAGCATGCCCTTAAAGAGATTCATTTCTTTTCCGTGTGGTGGAGTATTGAATGTATGTCTCTTCCTTTCCTTTGCAATAGACATTTTTCTCCTCTTCTTTGTGGCAAGAAGACTGAATGAAACTTACTATCCCTTTTATGTGATAAAGAGGTAGCACAAACTTGGAGTTCTTCTCTGAGTGGTGGAGTTCCCGTGAGATTGATGTCAAGCTACTTATTTATTTCTTGATCGACAATTTTGGAAACAAAAATTTTTTGCCCCCTCGATCAAGAATAAATACGGTTCAATCGTTTTACCCCCAGATACCTGTTAAAGGCAAGAGATTCTTCAATAAGCATTTCTTTCCTGCCCATGTGACGATAGGATTGAAATGAGAGATGTATTGTCCCTTCTATGTGGCGAAGAAGCAGCACGAAGTTGATTGTAGTCTTGCCCCCAGCTCCCTGTTAAAGGCAAGAAACTCCTTCAATAGGCATTTCTTCCCTGTCCATGTGATGACAAGGTTGAAATACATGTTCTTCCTCTCCTATACGACGAAAAGGTCGAACGAGCTGGTCTATTATTCTGCCCCCAGATACCTGTTAAAGGCAAGAAGTTCTTCAACAAAGATTCTTCCCTGTCTATGTGGCGACAAGGTCGAAGTAAGAGATGTGTTGTCCCTTCTATGTGGCAAAGAAGCAACACGAGGTTGATTGTTGTCTTACCCCCAGATCCCTGTTAAAGGCAAGAAACTCCTTCAATAGGCATTTCTTTCCTGCCCATATGACCACAGGATTGAAATGAATGTTCTTCCTCTCCTATGTGCTGAAAAGGTCGAACGAATTATTCTGTTTTTCTGCCCCCAGATACCTGTTAAAGGCGAGAATGTTGGTGTGCCCTACTTCTTAAGGCATTGGATTCTTGTATTTTGTATTATACATTAAGAGCCATGTATGAATACATTATTTGTATCACATTAATAAAGCCAATTAATATATTTCATTTATATCTTGTGCAATAATATGAGTAGAGTATCCACTGATTGATAATCATAAAACTAATCCTAGGTCTGTTCTAATCATGGGAACGAATAGAACCACAAACTTGTATATTCGATAACTATATGGCAGTTCTTAACTAGCCATAGTACTTGTATAGTCAGTCATGAATATAGGTACATGTCATTGACATGGGACTGGATCGATCCGCATAAGAAAGCCACATGGTTGTCGCGTCATAGATCTTTCTTGAGTAGGTCTCTTTTATCCTCAGACCAGATTTCATTATAATATCAATATGGAATCCGGTTCACTTTGACATATGCGTAACAGGTCTGTAAAAGGATGCTAAATACGGGTATGATTGCGTGGACCGTGGACATGTTGATATTGATGATGAAGTGATGGAATTGCCACTCGGGTAACACCGAGATGATATCATTGGCCACTTGATGAGTGGGACTGATAAGTGTATGGCCATACCCAAATAAGTTGGTTGCTTATTTGATTAATCAGTCAACTCAAGATCAAGAAATATAATAAACAACAGAAGAGGATGACGGACACCATGCCTCTTGTTTATTCATATCGATATCGTTAGGCAAAGGACACTATGAGATTACTATCGGGTGAGTGTCTTCTAAAGACTGCTGCATTTCTGTCTTAATTGGGGGCTGTAATGGTTTGCTAGAACCCACTTACAGTCTGTGGGCCTTGGGCCTACTGCCAACATAAAGACAGACCCATAGGATCGTACACATAGATCAACTGAGCTGGAACTTATAGAAATTGTACATGTAATGTACATTGGAAGGAATGCGTTAATTAATTAGTTGACATTCGGTGTCAAGGTAATTAATTGACATTGGGTTGAATTTAATTTAATTAATAAGTTTACATAATGTAATTAATTAATTTATCAATTAATTGAATTACATAAAGTAAACAATTAATTAAATAATTTTCCTAAGTAGGAAAATTAAATACATGTATTGTATTTACTTAAGTGTGTTTTAATTTTATTTAGGGGTAATTAAATTTAGCCAAATGGAATTAAATTACATAGTATATACTTTTTAATTAAAGTTTATTTATGTAATTATAATCCTAGTGGGCCTGGGTTTAATTAACCTAATTAAAATCCAATTAGACAAGGTGTCTATATAAGGGCACACTTAAGCAAGAAAAACCTAATTCAACTCTAATTAATTGCCGGAAATTTCAGCCACCAATAGCAGCCCCAATTAGCCGAAAATCCCAGCATTAATCCTCCATTCCTTCGCGTCTTCGGCTAGCACCGGTTCTCGCTCAATAGTTGGTCATGCATCGGACTTTGGAGATCGCAGTTTCAAGAAACGATTCTGCAGCAGTCTCTAGAGTAGACGAATCCGGTGAGTTAATCTCTCTTGATTCTTGTTTGATTTTATTCTAATCAATGGTAATTGGACACGATAGGTGGATTCTAGGAAATTTTAAACGGTGTATTTTCCGCTACGCCACGTTATTTTTCCAATGATGAATCCCAACAGTGGTATCGGAGCCTAGGTTTTGTCCATTAGATTGATTGGAATTGGTTCTTGAAAGCGTTCTTGAAGAAAGAATGGGTTTCAAGTTTGTGATTTTAGGGTTTTGGGTCCGGTTTTGGATTTTGCGGGAATTTTTTTTTATCCCGGACCCTAATGCAAATTAAATTAAATTTTTTTTAATTAATTTGTATTCAAATTATATATTTTGTTGGTATGCATATTTAATTTAATTGTTTGCATATTAAATTGAATATGGACTTTGTGAAATTGGCCCAATAAACAGTGACACAGGTTAAAATTGGGAGAGCTAAATTTTAAATTTGTGACAGCCCAAATTCAAGTGGGAGCAAAATTGTTAATTTTGCATTTATGGATGTTATCCATTGGGCCTTTATAGGCCTTAGTCACATTTGTTAACATTGGCGATTTCACCCTAAGTAACTCGGCTTAACATTTATATTTATAATTTGGAATGCCATGATCATGCATCATATTGGTATGTATGTGCACGACAGGTACTTTGTTTGAAATGTTATGTTGAGTTCTATGGGCCCTAAATTATTATCGGTTGTAATTTAATTTTGGGAAATATGGCCTGTGTGCCATTTTTTTATTTTGATGTAATTTTAGAATAGATTTTATTTTACAAAATTATTGTAATTGCATCAAGTATGGAGGAAGGCCCAAATGGAGCAAGCCCATGGTGGGAGCCCAAGAAGGATTGCAGTCTGGCCCATGAAGAATTAGATAGGATATCTAGTTTTTCATTAAGTTGTAATTAAAGGCCCATAGGATCTCATTTATTTTAAATTAAGCATGCTATTGCATTTGTCATATAATATGGATGTATGGATCACCAAATTATTACCCGCGTTTATGCATGCTAAGCCGTATCACTTAATTATAATCCGGAAATTAAAATATTGAGTCGCTTAAAAGTGCTTCCCACATTCACACCTCTTCCTCCCATTGATGCTGCAATGTGCGCCATGCCCTAGCTGGGTATATTGTAGTATTCGGTAGGCCGTCGAGGGTTAAGAAACTTGGTATGGTTAACAAGTGAATGGTGGTTTGACTCAACATGGGTAGCATTAGCTCAGAGCAGGCCCTAAGCACAGATGGGTAAAGTGTCAATAAGCCTATCAAACTAAGAGTCCTTTGTGGAAGGATTGGATAGGCTATCCTACCAAACGAATCAATGGTTGGTTAGCGAGCCCTAGTTCGGCCAGTCATTGATAAGTTGTGGATCTTAGTCAAGTCAGCCAATTAACATCACCAACAAACAAATTAAAATCAGATTATTAATTTGAATCGGCTTAAAAGTCCTTTATTTCTAACTCAAGCAATGATTTCTTCCATGTAGATAATCCCATTTCACTTAAGCAATTTAAATGGCTGCAACAAACAACAACTCACTCTCACTTAGGTCACTCTTGGAGAAGGAGAAGCTTTCGGGGACTAACTTCCTGGACTGGGCTAGGAACTTACAAATAGTTCTTAGACAAGAGTCTAAGGAGTATGTACTGAATGCTCCTTTACCAGCTGGCCCTCCCGCAGGTCGAGGTGTCACCACGACGATGGTGGAGCAGTATGACCTGCACGTGAGGGATGACCGAGATGTCTCGTGCCTCATGCTGGGTACCATGGCTTCTGATCTTCAGAAGCAGTTCATGGACGAGCATGCTTATGAGATGATGGATCAGCTTAAAAAGATGTTCCAAGATCAGGCTCGTCAGGTATGCTTATGAGATGATCGATCAGCTTAAAAAGATGTTCCAAGATCAGGCTCATTGGGAACGTTACCTGACAACTAAGGCACTTTGCACGACTGTGATGGCAGCTGGGACTTCTGTTAGCACTCATATGCTAAAGTTGAAGGGGTATATTGATACACTTGCCCACCTCGGCTCGCCAGTTCCGCAGGACTTGGCAGCAGACATGATTCTCGGGTCACTTCCTGAGTCTTACAACCAGTTTATCATGAATTACCATATGCAAGGGTTGGATAAATCGGTAGTTGAGCTGCATGGCATGCTCAAGCTTGCTGAGCAGTCTCTTAAGAAGACTCCTGAAGTATTGCTGGTGAACAAGGGTAATACATCCATTGCTAAGGGAATGGCCAAAACTAAGGCCAAGGCTAAGGCCCAAAAGGCCAAGGCTAAGGGCAAAAAGGTGGTGGCCCAACCTAAAGCAAGGGTTGCTTCTCCTGACGATGTCTGCCATGAGTGTCATGAGAAGGGGCACTGGAAGAGCTCATGTCTAAAGCTAAGGGAGCAACTGAAGGGCAAAACTGCTGCTTCAGGTATTTATGTTGTTGAGATTAATCTGGCTATTTCTACATCTTGGGTCTTGGACACTGGATGTGGATCTCACATTTTTTCAAATGTGCAGGGTCTAAGAAATAGGAGATTATTAGGATCTGGAGAAGTAGATCTTCGAGTCGGAAATGGTGCTCGGGTTCAGGCCATGGAGATCGGAGATTATTTCTTGGAGATGCCTAGTGGACTTGTTTAGGAACTAAGAAACTGTTACTTTGTACCTGCGATGCGCAGGAATATTATTTCTGTTTTTTTGTTGGATATTTCTGGTTTTGTATTTAATATTGGACATGGTAGAATTTCTATGCAATGTGGCAATATTATTTATGGAACAGCATTTCTTGAAAATGGCTTATATATCCTTGATCTAAAACGTGAAAGTTCAATCTATAACATAAATACTAAAAGGATTAAACAAAATGAAATTAATCCTACTTACATCTGGCATTGTCGACTTGTCCATATAAATGAGAAGCGCATAGCTAGGCTTCACTCTAGTGGAGTGCTAGGGTCATTTGACATCCAGTCTTATGACACATGCGAATCTTGTTTGAGAGGCAAGATGACAAAGGCGCCTTTTAGCAAGACTGCTGAAAGGGCCTCAGAGCTATTGGAGCTAATACATTCCGATGTATGTGGCCCAATGAGCACTAGTGCTAGATCTGGTTTTCTGTACTTCATCACCTTCACGGATGACTTCAGCAGATACGATTATGTGTATCTGATGAAGCATAAGTCTGAGACTCTCCAAAGGTTCAAGGACTTTAAGTATGAAGTAGAAAACCAACTTGGCAAGAAAATAAAAGCACTTCGGTCTGACCGAGGGAGTGAATATTTGAGCCAAGAGTTTGACTCGTTTTTGAGAGTGTGGGATTGTATCCAAACTCACTTCTCCTGGTACACTCCAGTGGAATAGAGTGTCAGAGAGGAGGAATAGGACCTTACTTGACATGGTCCGCTCAATAATGATTTATGCTACACTCCCTGTCTCCTTTTGGGGATATGCTTTAGAGACAGCTACTTACATTCTTAATAATACACCAAGCAAGGCAGTTGAGGGAACACCATATGAACTATGGAAAGGCCGAAAGCCCAATGTTTCCTTCTTAAAGATTTGGGCCTGTGATGCACATGTTAAGAAATTGACAAGTGGCAAACTCGAGTCCAAATCTGTCAAGTGCCAGTTTGTGGGTTACCCTAAGGAAACTAAGGGTTATTACTTCTACGATCCAGCCGAAAACAAAGTTTTCGTAGCTAGAAATGCAGTCTTCTTGGAGAAGGAATTCATTTCCAAGAGATATAGTGGGAGTAATGTTGAACTGTCAGAAGTTCAAGGCTCACAAACTCCTGCAGCTACTGCTGAGGATGCTTTGGGAACCGATCTGACTACTCAAGAAATTGAGGAACTAGAAACGGTTGCACAGGACCACAAAAGGTCTGGTAGGACATGTCATCAGCCAGAGAGGTACAGCTTTCTCGTGACTGATGATGGGGACCTTATGGTCATTGACCAAGAAGAGCCCAAGACCTATCAGGAGGCTGTTGAAAGCCCACACTCAGATCAATGGTGCAAAGCCTTGGAGGCTGAGATGCAATCTATGCATGATAACCAAGTATGGAACTTGGTGGATCCACCTCTGGGTGCTAAGGTGATAGGTTGCAAGTGGTGTTTCAAGTTAAAGGCCGACAACACCTTCAAGGGGCAATTGGTGGTAAAAGGATTCAGGCAAGTTCAAGGAATTTGACTATGATGAAACCTTTTCACCAGTTGCTATGCTCAAATCCATTAGGATACTACTAGCCATAGCTGCATGGTACGATTATGAGATATGGCAGATGGATGTTAAGACCGCTTTCCTTAATGGAAGGCTACTCGAGGATGTGTACATGGCACAACCTGAGGGTTTTATCGATCCAAAGTATCCAAACTGGGTATGCAAGCTTTAAAGATCTATTTATGGATTGAAGCAAGCATCGAGGTCATGGAAAATATGGCTTCACACAGAATTCTAATGAGCCCTGTGTGTATAAGATGGTTAGTGGGAGCTTTTCCACCTTCCTAGTGCTGTATGTTGATGACATCCTTATCATTGGAGGCGACATACCAACACTGCAAGGAGTTAAGCAGTGGTTGAGTAGGTGCTTTGCAATGAAGGACTTAGGCGAAGCTGAGACGATCTTAAGGATCAGGATCTACAGAGATAGATCCAATCGGCTTCTAGGCCTAAGTCAGGCCACGTACATTGACAAGGTTCTGAAAAGATTCAGCATGGACAAGGCAAAGAAAGGATTCTTGCCTATGCGCCATGGGTTGAAGCTGAGTAAGAAAGATGGTCCTAAAACAAAGAAGGACCGGGAGAACATGGAAAAGATCCTTTATGCATCTGCTATTGGATCTATCATGTACTCCATGTTATGTACGAGGCCTGATGTCACGTTTGCACTAAGTATGACCAGCTGGTACCAGTCGGACCCCGGGGAGGAACACTGGAAGGCTTTCAAGGCAATCCTAAAGTACCTTAATCGGACTAAGGATGCTTTCTTAGTGTATGGAGGTCAAGATGAGCTAGTAGTGTCAGCTTACACTGATGCAAGCTTTGAGACCGATGAGGATGAGAACCAATCACAGTCTGGTTATGTTTTTCTCCTAAATGGCAGTGCCATTAGTTGGAGGTCCTTAAAGCAGGCCACCATTGCTGACTCTACAACGAAAGCTAAGTACATAGCTGCAAGCAAAGCTGCAAAGGAAGCCGTTTGGATCAAGAAATTCAAAACCGAGTTGGGAGTAGTACATACTATCCTAGACCCAGTTGATGTTTTTTGTGACAACAACGAGGCCATCGGACAAGCTAAGGAGCCCCGGTCACATAAGAGATCCAAACATGTGCTCAGAAAGTTTCACCTCATTCAGGAGATCGTGAACAGGGGTGACATATCATTGCAGAGGGTTGACACCAAGAATAATGTCGCTGATCCATTGACCAAAGCACTGCCGCAGACACAGCACGATGGTCATACCAGATCTATAGGAATTAGGGCAATGCCCACTTGGAACTAGTGCAAGTGGGAGATTTTTTGTGTGCCCTAGTTCTTAGGGCATTGGATTCTTGTATTTTGTATTATACATTAAGAGCCATATATGAATACATTATTTGTGTCACATTAATAAAGGCAATTAATCTATTTCATTTATATCTTATGCTATAACATGACTAGAGTATCCATTGATTGATAATCATAAAACCAATCCCAGGTCTGTTCTAATCGTGGGAACGAATAGAACCACAGACTTGTATATTCGATGACTGTATGACAGTTCTTAATTAGCCATAGTACTTGTATAGTCAGTCATGAATATAGGTACATGTCATTGACATGGGACTGGATCCATCCGCACAAGAAAGCCACATGGTTGTCGCGTCATAGGTCTTTCTTGAGTAGGTCTCTTTTATCCTCAGACCAGATTTCATTATAATATCAATATGGAATCCGGTTCACTTTGACATACGCGTAACAGGTCTGTAAAAGGATGCTAAATATGGGTATGATGGCGTGGACCGATGAACATGTTGATATTGATGATGAAGTGATGGAATTGCCACTCGGGTAACACCGAGATGATATCATTGGCCACTTGATGAGTGGCACTGATAAGTGTATGGCCATACCCAAATAAGTTGGTTGCTTATTTGATTAATCAGTCAACTTAAGATCAAGAAATATAATAAACAACAGAAGAGGATGACGGACACCATGCCTCTTGTTTATTCATATCGATATCGTTAGGCAAAGGACACTATGAGATTACTATCGGGTGAGTGTCTTCTAAAGACTGCTGCATCTCTGTCTTAATTGGGGGCTGTAATGGTTTGCTAGAACCCACTTACAGTCTGTGGACCTTGGCCCTACTGCCAACATAAAGACAGATCCATAGGATCGTGCACATAAATCAACTGAGCTGGAACTTATAGAAATTGTACATGTAATGTACATTGGAAGGAATGCATTAATTAATTAGTTGACATTCGGTGTCAAGGTAATTAATTGACATTGGGTTGAATTTAATTTAATTAATAAGTTTACATAATGTAATTAATTAATTTATCAATTAATTGAATTACATAAAGTAAACAATTAATTAAATAATTTTCCTAAGTAGGAAAATTAAATGCATGTATTGTATTTACTTAAGTGTGTTTTAATTTTATTTAGGGGTAATTAAATTTAGCCAAATGGAATTAAATTACATAGTATATACTTTTTAATTAAAGTTTATTTATGTAATTATAATCCTAGTGGGATTGGGTTTAATTAACCTAATTAAAACCCAATTAGACAAGGTGTCTATATAAGGGCACACTTAAGCAAGAAAAACCTAATTCAACTCTAATTAATTGCTGGAAATTTCAGCCACCAATAGCTGCCCCAATTAGCCAAAAATCCTAGCATTAATCCTCCATTCCTTCGCGTCTTCGGCTAGCACCGGTTCCCGCTCAATAGTTGGTTGTGCACCAGACTTTGGAGATCGCAGTTTCAAGAAACGATTCTGCCGCAGTCTCTAGAGGAGACGAATCCGGTGAGTTAATCTCTCTTGATTCTTGTTTGATTTTATTCTAATCAATGGTAATTGGACACGATAGGTGGATTCTAGGAAATTTTAAACGGTGTATTTTCCGCTGCGCCACATTATTTTTTCAATGACGAATCCCAACAGAGAAGTTCTTCAACAGAGATTCTTCCCTGTCTATGTGGGGACAAGGTCGAAGTAAGAGATGTGTTGTCCCTTCTATGTGGCGAAGAAGTAGCACAAGGTTGGTTGTTGTCTTGCCCGTAGATCCCTGTTAAAGGCAAGAAACTCCTTCAGTAGGCATTTCTTCCTAGCCCATGTGACGACAAGGTTGAAATGAGTGTGGTGTTCCCCTCCGTGTGGTAGAGCACCGAGTAATAAGTTGATTCTCCGTGTGGTTGAGTTCCTGTGAGATTGATGTAAGATTGTTTTGCCCCCAGAATCTGTTAAAGGCAAGAAATACCCTTCTCGGGATTATATTGGTGTGAACGAATATTATGATAATTATAGAAATTTTTCATACCTTAGGTTTAGGAGTCGTTGGGCTCTGATTTGCATGTTGTGACTCTGGGTTAGGCCTTTCTGAATTGGGAAGGATCTCTTCTCGAGATGACCCCTTCAATCAAAGACAAACATGGTTGAGGTGGTTTGATGCATGTATGCGTGAATACGTGCATGATTCATGTGCACATGCATGCATCATGATGCTTTTGATAATATGTTTGGTATCTGCACTATGCTAGGGAGTGAACTTATGGCTCCTGACGATTTCCTGTAGGGACTGTGTCCATCAGATGACTCTGCTGAGGATAATGACTCAGTGAGGATCTTTTTGTTGGATATGCCCTAGTCCCGAGGCATTAGTCCTTGTCTTTGTATCATACATTTGTACATTAATGTGAACTTTATGTATTATACAATTTGTGTTAAGAAATAAAGGCATCAATCTATTTACTATATGTCTTGTGCAATATTTTAAATAGAGTATCCCATGGACATATCCATATCCATGTTGTCAAGTGTGAGGCACTTGGCAGTAAGACTATGGATAGGGAAAACGATATGGCCATAAAGTCATCCGTAGTCTGTTCCAGTCATGGGAATGAATGGAACTAAAGACTATCATTAGCCTGGTTGTATGGCGGTGTCTTACCGGTCATAGAACATGGAATGTCAACCAGGTGAATGGGTACATGCAAAAAGGGGCATGGTACTGGATTGATCCACTTAACGGGAATCTACATGGTATAGTATCACAAATGATTCTCGCGTAGTACTTGTATAAGTCCTTTGACCGGACCATATGATGGTGCTGCATGTGAAGTGGCACACTTTGGTGTACGCCTAACGGGCCTGTAAAAGGGTGCCAAGTATGGGTACGTTCGGGTGTGTCAGTGAGCATGGCAGTACTATGGATATGCAGAAGGGAATGTCACTCAGTACTTTACTGAGACGATATCACCGGCCTCTTGATGAATGTTACTGATAAGAGTGTGGCCACACCCAAACAAGATGAGATCTTGTTTGTGAGTATCAGTTCATTTGGGATCAAGTAATGTCCAAACACATATAGAGGGTGATCAACCATGCCTCTGTGTTTGACACCGATATCAATGACATGGGACATACAAGTTCAACTATAGGGTTACAGTGACAGTTTGACTACTATCTCCATCTTAATTGGGGGCTACAGTGGCTTGCTAGAGCCTGCCTGTAGTCTGTGGGCCTTGGCCCACTGCCAACATAAAGACGGGCCCATTGGATCGTGCACATTGAACGTCTGGACATTAACTAGTCGGATTAAGTGTGTACTTGGAGTATACACGTTTGAAGAGAGAGAGATTTATTAATTATATTCTAGGTCAATTAGATTGATCAAAAGAATATAATTAATATTTATTTTTGGCATTCTCTTAATTAATTACAATGGTATTGGAAATCAAATAGGAACCAAAGAATTAAAGTGGACTAGGGCTTGAAATGGTAAGCCCATTTCTTCATCATGTGTTGGCCAAAATTCTTAGTGGATTTAAGGCAAGAATGATGAATATTTAAGATGAGAAGAATGAGTCATTGTGGGACATAAGGTAATGATCAAATGGGTGAGTCATGGTGGACTTTGAGTTAGTAAAGTTGGACTTTACCAACTTGGATATTTGTTGGTCATTATGACTAAAGACAAGTGTCTCCCATCTCCTTTCCACCTCTTGGCTGAATCTTCATGTCTTTGGACAAGGGAGATGACTCATTCTTTAGCCAAAATGTAATGAGTGAAAGTGGTGAGTCATTGTTGACTTGGTAAGCAAAGTTGGACTTTGCTTCTTTAGATATTTTTTGCCTCTTGGTGACAGAGATAAAACAAAAATATGGTGCAACCAATTCACTCTAACCAAGTTCTTTTGGCTGCCCTCTCTTCCTCTCTTCGTGAATTTTCCAAGTCGCTAGCACAGGTTTCAGTCCGAGAGCCGTTCGTGTATGCATCGGTGGAGGAAATCTATACTTGATTTCTGCAATCTTCTTCTATCTCTTTAGAGATTTCTTGGTAAGACTTTTAATCTCCTCCTTTGTGTTTTGTTTTTGATTTTCACTACTTAAGCTCCTGGGACCCGGATTCGAGGAAATCGACGCGTGTTTCCGCACTTTGTTGGTCGGTTTCCCATGATGAATCCCAGCAGTTTTTAGTTTTGAATCCCATTGGGGAGTATTCTGATCCATTTGGTCTCGTTGGGGGATCTGTTGGAGCTTCTGATTCAGTGGGAAAAATCTTAGCTGGGAACCTGTTGGGGATTTTGTTGGAGACTCTGTGGGGATGATCCTACTGGGGACCACTCTGCTAGGGATAACTACTTTGGGGATGGTACAACTGGGCCGGTAGCTGCCCTTTATAGATACAATCTCATTGATGCCACCGTGGGCTTGGATGCAATGACCTACTGATGGGTGTTTATATGCAATGGCATGATGCATGCAATATGAACATCTAAGCAGAAAATCAAACATGCCTAGTATCCTTATGATGACATCAGAATGAATGCGATAGGAAAATCAAAAGTGACTCTGACTCTGAACGTCACTCTCTTCTTGTTACCAACACGTCCTTTCGGTTTTCCATGTTGGAGATTCTCTCGCTAAAGATCGTGGTGGTTTTTTTTTTAAGAACGATGGCCAAGTCTATAAGAGTGCGCCAGCCAAGTGGATGTCTTAGCACTGGCTTGTCTTAGGATTAGTGTGCCTTAACGATTCCACCGGGGATCATGATAGGATTGTCCATGATGATAATTCATGGTTTAACTTTTACCTGCCCCAAGTGTTGGAGGTTTGGGTTTGGATGTGAAATGCTTTGTCAAGTCTGGTTTGCTGCATGCTGTAGCCTGAACATGGACATTTACATGCAATGGCATAACACATGCATATTGAACATCAAAACAGAATATAAAACATCTATGACATGATGAATGTAAATGCATTAGGAAATTCCAACCATGGCTTCAGAGCGGATAATCTGATATAGGATCAATTAACCACCGGATTCTCCTAAGGTAGGAGGTTGTATTCATGTCTTCAATTCACCCCAGATTCCAAATCACACACAGTTGCCAAAGATGGACACTACTTTTAGTCCTTCAAGTTATGGCCTGATTCAGAATGACTTGAGTTAATTGTGGTTTTCGTTTGTCCGTGAACCACAATAACCCTAGTGCAATGCACACCATGGCTAGGAAATGAAAGAACCACTGGAAAGTAGTCACTTCTGTTACAGCTGAAGACTGACTTCTTGAAATGGTTGATAAATGCAACTTTCCCCTGAATATTAGCATAGCAATCTTTGCAAGTCTTTCTGTTGATGGGAACATCCTATTTATGATTGTTGATAGGGGTAAGCGTCAGTCTTCTCCTTTCCATAGCACATTTTTGCTCAACAGAACCATCTCTTGCTGGGTTGAGTCCAGCATAGGCTATAGAGTGGATTTTGCTGGACGAGAACAATGGTCACTTAGGAGTTCCATCAATAGTTGCTTGAGCCGTGGCAAATTCCAGCTCAATTGAAGCAGGCTTATATTCTAATCCTCTCTCTGTCATGAAATTAAGGCCTTTCCTATCAGTCTGAGGTTACAAAATATTTGGTCTAGGGGTTTAGGTTGAAGAGAAGTGGCATGGGATAGAAAGAGAATTCCCAATCTGGTACAGGTTGATGATAAACAAAGACTGATTGAGTCAGTACTTTGTCATATACCCTTGTTACCTTTTTTGATAACGAGATGATGTGAATATGAAATAGCATAGGGGTTCAATTTCTTGTTAGAAGCTATTGATGGTGGAAAATGAGGCTTCACAGGGTCAGTTCAGGGAATAGGGTGAAAAGGGGTTTGTCAAATAGGTGTTGGTGGTTTGGGTGGTAAACGGAAGACAAAAGGTGTTAAAGGTGTTGAAGAAATTGGAAAAGGAAAGGGGAAGAGCTTTGGTTTTAAAGATAGGAAAGTCCAAATCTTTCGGAAAGTCCAAATCTTTCACAAATAGGAGGGAAGGATCTGACAATGCCGAGAGCTGAAGATTACTCTTTAATGCTATGAGACATTCCAGTGTTAGCTATGGTGGCCATGCATGAGAGAGAGAAAGACTCCTGTCTGCACTGATCCCTTTTTTTTAGGACTATGCCCAAGCTGTTGCTACCTGTCGATTTTCCTGCTGCATTCAAATCCATGCATGTCATACGTGTTTAATATGCTTTTTGGATGAACAATGCATGTGAAATGTCATGTATATATGAATGTCACAGGAATAGGATAATATATGCACTACAACCAAGACTGCTTCAGTATTTTACCACATGATGGGTGATGAAGGTGATTGTGAGCGGACGACGTGTTTTCGACGGGACGCGGGACTCCCTTTCGGAATGGGGCGCCTCGATTTCGGGCGGGCCCCTCCCTCGCGTGGGGTTTTTATGAATGGAAATCCGCGTTTTGGAAAATGAATAGAATTAATGCATAAAAGAACCGAGACCTAAGTCTCAATGGATATTGTAGAGTCGCCACCCGGCTCAGCTCAACCGGGAAATTCTTAAGGTAGCTGAACCGGACGAATGGTTGCTACACTATCCAAAGATTCGGGTCCGGACAAGTCCCTTATTTCGTGTGTAATTAAAATAAAATTGGTCAATGTTCTCAAATGGTATTTCAAAAATCTAAAGTCAATTTTATTGAAGTAAATAAACATGCAGCGCACATACAAAATATAATACAAAAACAAAGAAAAACAAATATTAATTGGCCTACAACCAAACCGAATAGAAAAATAAAAACACTCGCCTCACTGATACAACCACCTAGAATACAAGAGAATCTAAAAATAATTACAATCGCCTAAATACACGATTAATTCTATTAAAATACAAATAAAATAAAAAATAAATATAAATAAAAGCTGCAAAACAAAGGTTAGCACAATTTATACAGCACGCCACAAGTTGGACTCAAATAGACAGAATGGGAAATCGAGAATTGGGGGCGGGCATATAGGGGATAACCAGGTTGGCTCGGCTAGCCGGCCCGGTTAGACCTGGAAAACATTTAGAAATGTCCCTGTATTTTTGGTTTTTTGTGGGAAAATCAATTTGAAAACAATTTTTCTGGTTTACATGCATTTTTTTTATATATTAAGTGGGTCGGTTTTCGGGAGAATCGGGTCTCCGTCGTTGAATTGTTCTAAATGTAATTTTACTGAAAATTGAATTTATGGTCATGATGGACACAACGAAATTCATTTTGATGATTTTTGGATTTTTCCTGATTTTTTGGGATTTTTTAGGGACGAAAATGAAAATTCTGATTCTGGAAAATAAGTTACAGTCGTGCGACTATAGTTACAGTCGTACGACTGTAACCTACGGTCGTGTGACTGTAAACATTCCAGGGTCAGAATCCCGTTGAAATTTATTCGAAATAAACTGGAAAAAGGGGCTGGAAATCAAGAACACTCGTACGACTATAATTACAGTCGTACAACTGTTCATCAAATCCAAGAACAGTCGTACGACTGTTCTTGATTTCTAAAAACTGAGACACGAAGACAGAGCAAAAATGCACGAAATACACTTCAATCACCCAGAAAGCAATAAAAAATGAAAGGAAAGGAGTGTCTACCTTCTTTAGAAGCTTATCCAAGTCCATTAGACCCCTGGCGTCACTCCGATCCACAAGAACTTGCAATTTTTCCTTGAATTTTGGGTTGAAAAACTTTGTGTCTCAAAATCCTCAATTGTCAAGGTTCCTTGCGGTTTTGGTCCGAAATTTGAGTTTGTTAGCAAGGTCAGGTTGTTCCTTTATCAATTTAACAAGCTTCTTGTGTTTGCTTAACGATTTTTAAAGAAACAAATGTATTTGCCTTTTTTTCTTTCTTTTTCCTTCTCTCTTTCTTTCCTTTCTTTTTTTCTCTAAATCTCTCTCCAAAAAACCACTCACCAGATCATCATCCCCCTTGCAAATCTCTTCCCTTTCCCTTTATAT
Source organism: Euphorbia tirucalli (assembly GCA_039660915.1). Classification (NCBI taxonomy): domain Eukaryota; kingdom Viridiplantae; phylum Streptophyta; class Magnoliopsida; order Malpighiales; family Euphorbiaceae; genus Euphorbia; species Euphorbia tirucalli. The sequence goes on from CM077633.1 coordinate 46,959,066, forward strand.
CCCATCTCGCCGCCTGATTTCGCTGCAAGAGGGGCGGGCATTAATTGCCCTTTCTTTTGCAGCCTGCAATCCCTGCTGCTGGCAGACGCAAGTGGATGTTACAGTCGTACGACTTTAAAATTTTTAAGCACAGTCGCACGACTGTAACACATTGACACGACTGTATATTACAGTCGTGTGAAATCTGCTCTTTTTTTTTAAAGCCGACGCCCACAGCTGCCCCTCGCGTGATCAAATTCACTATCCGATTTTGGTTTGGGATAGTTGATGTGAATTTGAGAGTACGACTCAAAGCACCACAGACACAGGAAATGAAGCACGTAACCGAGCTGCCGAAGCTTCACTGCTATGGTGATATGTTGAATTGATTGGATGGAATAAGCCGATATCGAGTTTAGGTTACCCGAGGCAAATTTGATGAAGAAATAAGCCGATATCGGGTCTATGTTACTCGAGGCAAAGCTGATGAAAAAATAAGCCGATATCGAGTCTATGTTACCCGAGGCAAAGCTGATGAAGAAATAAGCCGATATCAGGTCAATGTTACCCGAGGCAAAGCTGATGACGAAATAAGCCGATATCGGGTCTATGTTACCCGGGCAAAGCTGATGAAGAAATAAGCCAATATCGGGTCTATGTTACCCGAGGTAAAGCTGATGAAGAGATAAGCCGATATCGGGTCTCTGTTACCCGAGGCAAAACTTGTTGGGGATTTGAAATGGAATAGATCTGGACCGGTGCCGGGTTTACATTACCCGAGGCGGATCTTCTATGGAACTTGAGACAAAGCTGATCTGGGTCGATACCAAGTTCATAATACTCGAGACGGATCTGCTGAGGAAGAAGTGAGATGATCTGGGCCGATACCAAACTTACATTACTCGAGGCGGATCTGCCGGGAACTAGATGATGAAGTCCTGCACTTAAAATGATAAGTCTTCATTCCTTGATCGAGAGATTTTTGAGCAAAAATTTTTGCCCCTTCGATCAAGAATGAAGACTAGCTGGGGAGGAATGATTGATGTATGCAATGTGTGCATGCATGATGATATATGTGTACATGTATGCACTCTCTATTATTGGATGTTCCCTCTTTCTGCTGGGGATAATATACTGTGCCCCTGATTGATTATGCTCTCTTTGAGGGCATTGTTCAATGATTGTCGAGGAAGTGAGGTGACTACTGGGGACGTATGATACTGCTGGGGAATTGATTGTAGTAATCTCTATGGATGTCCTGCGGTGGAATAGTGTGGGTAAACTCTGTTGGAGAGTACGTGAAGGATGCTGCGGGGCATCGCTGGGAAAATCATGCTTTTCCTGCCCTCGGGGAGATTATGAATTTGTGAGTGCTCTAATTTTTGCCTGGGTTGCCCGATGTGGGTTTTCAGCCCAGCGAGCTGCTCTAATTTTTGCCTAAGGTGCCTTTTCGGTTTTCACCTCAGCGAGCTGCTCTAATTTTTTCCTGAGGCGCCTTTTCAATTTTCACCTTAGTGAGCTTCTTTTTTTTTTTTTTTTTGTTGAATGATGAAGATGGCACCATGGCCCCCTTGTTGCTCATATAGGAAGATGAATTGGATTTTGAAGGATGATAAAAGATTTCAAATCGCATGCATTCAATGCATTTTCATTGGTCAGATAATGAGCTGATATTGATCAATTAAATGCAAAGTGCTTTCTTTAAATGTATGTTTATGCAAGACAATTTTGCTTGTGCATTTGTCATACCCATGTAAATATATTTAAACAAACATTTCACTTTATTGATGAAAATCAAAATGAGTACAATTGAAATGATTGACCCCTAAATGATACACATTCCACACCGAGCCAGAATCCGTCACCAGTCGTCCTTTTCAGATTTTTCGACCGGTCATTTTCTCTCGTGTCTTAATTTTCTCCTAGACCGCTCTTTTCGAGTTTTCAGCCTAGCAGACTCTTTTTTTTTATACATGATAAAGCTTCAGTCGGTCTTGATTGATCAAGTTGGTGAACTCATTTCCGTCCATGTCCATAATGCTGACAGTGCCTTTTGATAGCACCTTCTTCACCACATATGGTCCTTCCCAATTAGGCCTGAATTTGCCTCTAGCATCGACATTGGAGGGCCTTAACTGCTTTAGGACCAAGTCACCCATTTTCAACTGCCTCTTAGAGTATTTCACATTACGGTTGTAAGCCCTGGCCATTCTGTGCTGGTACATCTGTAGGTGATCCAATGCCTTTAGCCTCTTTTCATCTAGCACAGCCAACTGCTCATACCTAGCTTGCACCCATTCAGTTTCCGGTAATTGAGCTTCCAAGGCAACTCTGAGTGACTTGAGTTTTATTTCCACTGGTAACACTGCTTCCATTCCATATACCAAGGCATAAGGAGTTTCCCCCGTCGGTGTTCTGACACTGGTTCTGTAACCCTAAAGAGCATAAGGCAGTTTATCGGCCCAATCTCTGTAAGTGGTTACCATTTTTGACAAGATCTTCTTTATTTCTTTGTTAGTTGCTTCCACTGCACCGTTAGCCTGAGGCTTGTATGGAGAAGACTTATGATGTTCAATACTATGTTCCGCAAGTAGCTCAGCTGTTGCCCCTTGAAACTGCATTCCATTGTCTGTTACTATGTGGTGAGGAACCCCATACCGAGTGAAGATATTCTTCTGGATGAACTTGACCATGTGTTTGGTTGTCACATTAGTGAAGGATTCTGCTTCAACCCATTTGGAGAAGTAATCAACTGCTACAACTATGAATATGTGCCCATTAGATGCAGCTGGATGAATTTCACTAATCATATCTATCCCCCATGCTGAAAACGGCCAAGGAGATGCTAGATTCTGAAGTTCGAGTGGAGGAAGATGACTAATGTCTGCATAGATCTGACATTCACGACATCTCTTCACCTTTCTTATACAATCTGCTTGCATTGTCGTCCAAAAGTAGCCTTGTCTCATAACCTTCCTAGCCATGGCAAGTCCGTTCATATGTGGCCCACAGGATCCTGCATGTACCTATTGCATCACTTCTTCTGCTTCTCGCTCTGTTAGACACCTTAAAAGGACTCCGTGTGCTGCTCTTTTGTACAGTCTATCCTCAAAGATTCTGAATTGACTAGCCAGTTTTCTTAGTGTCAACTTATCAGCAGCACTAGCCCCTTCGGGATACCTACCCTCCTTAACATACTGGTAGATGTCAAAGAACCATGGTTTCTCTTCAGCTGTCAGCTCCATCACCTTATGCACTTCAAAGCAAGGATGTCTGGAAGTGGCTATAACCAGTGGTTGAACTTGCATTTCCTCTGGATTCTCCCACAGGGAAGACAAGGTCGCTAATGCATCAGCCATTCTGTTCTCATCCCTGGGGACATGTCTGAATTCGCACTAGCCAAACAAATCCTTCCTAAAGTTTAGTAGCTCTAAGTAAGGCCGCAATGCTTCTTCTTTTAGCTCCCACTCACCCTGAGCTTGCCTGATCACCAGAAGTGAATCACTGACAATTAAAACATCATTTGCCCCTAAGGTTAACAAAACTTCCATTCCGAATAAGCATGCTTCATATTCTGCCCCATTATTGGTCACGGGAAAGATCAGCCTTTTGGATAAAGGAATAATCTCACCATCCGGCGTGGCTATAAGTACCCCGATTCCGGTGCCCTTTCTATTTACTGCCCCATTGAAGCACATAACCCATCTTTTCACTTCCACTATGGCCAATTGTTCATCTGGGAACTCCAAATTTTCTGTGTAATCCGATTCCAGCGGTTAATTTGCTAGAAACTCTGCCACGACTCGACCTTTAATGGTTTTCTTCGTGACGTACTTGATGTCGAACTCAGATAAGAGTAACAGCCATCTGGATAGCTTCCTAACCAATACTAGTGCTTCATAGAGATACTTCATTGGATCCACCTTAGCCACGGCTTGTATCTTGTAGGATTGGAAATAATGGCGCAGCTTCTTTATTAGCCAAATCATTGCCACACACGTCTTCTCCACCAGTGTGTATTTGGTTTCATACTCCAGCAATTTGTTGCTAAGGTAGTAGATAGGGTATTCCTTCCTGTCGTCTTGTTCTTGTGTAAGCATTGCCCCTATAGAGGATTCTTCAACTGCCAAATACAAAATCAAAGGTTTCCCTGGAACTGGTGGACTCAATACTGGTGGCTTTACCAGATAAGCCTTGATCTTCTCAAACGCCAGCTGACACCTGTCATCCCACACAACCTGCTGAGTTTTCCTTAATAGCTTGAAAACTGGCTCACAAGTGGAGGTCAACCGTGCTATGAAGCGGCTGACATACTGTAAGGAACCAAGGAATGATCTGACTTCCTTTTCTGTCTTTGGGGCAGGCATATTTTGGATGGCTTCGATTTTATCTGGGTCCATTTCTATCCCCCTCTGGCTGACTACATGACCCAACAGCTTCCCTGATGTAACCCCGAATATGCACTTCTTGGGGTTAAGCCACAAGTTGTATTCTCCAATACGTGTTAGAAATCTATCCAGGATAACAGGGTGTTCCTCCCGGGTTACCGATTTAACAAGCATATCATCGACATACACTTCGACTTCGTTATGTATCATATCATGCAACAGAGTTGTGACAGCCCTCTGATAAGTGGCACTAGCATTCTTGAATCCAAAAGGCATCACTCTGTAGCAGAAGGTACCCCATTCTGTGATGAACGATGTTTTCACCTTGTCAATCACATCCATCAAGATTTGGTTGTACCTTGAAAAGCCATCCATAAAGGAATGCATTGCTGCTTTTGCTGCACTATCAATTAGGACATCAATATGGGGCAACGGAAAGTTATCTTTAGGGCATGCTTTATTCAGGTCCCTGTAGTCGATGCATACTCTGACCCTTCCATCCTTTTTAGGCACAGGGAAAATATTGGCCAGCCATTCTGTGTACTGCACCACTTCGAGGAATTTGGCATTTATCTGCTTAGCTACTTCTTCCTTTACCAGCGTAGCCCATTCTGGCCTCAGTCTTCTCAACTTCTGCTTTACTGGTCTGAACTTGGGGTCTGTCGGGATTTTGTGCACTGCTATCTCTGTGTCCACACCCGGCATGTCTTCATACGACCAGGCGAAAGCTTTAACATGTTTTTGGAGTATTCTTATTAATTCTTTCTCTTCTTCGGATTTTATCTCGTGTGAAATAAGTACCATTTTAGGGTTTTCATCTGTACTTATGTTGATTTCATGCAATGCAGTGTCATGTATGCTAAATATGCTTGATGGTGATTTAAATGCATGCACAAAATTATCAGGATAAACATCACACAAGTAAGCAAACTGGGATTTCATTGCGTTGAACTTATCATAAAGTACATCGGTTACATTGAAAATGGAAGAAATAGGTACAACAAAATCATTTTCATCCTCCACAGGCGGAGGGCCTTGTTCTTCCTCAGCTTCCATCTTCCCTTCCAGAACATCATCAGAGGTTGCAGCTTTCTCTGTTTCTTTTCTGGTCACCTGCATCTTAGCTTGCTCTATGACTCTGGCTATCTCAGTGATCATAGAATCTAAGTTCAATTTAGCCATCAGTTCTTTATCAAAGCCTTCCTTGGATTTTCCAAATGCCTTACTTAAAGCAGTAGTCAAAGCACCTGAAATCACCTCTGTAGCTTCAGCACAGGTCTTCTTTCCATCTTCCTTCTTGGCCACCTCCACGGCTTCTGCTACCACCTCAGATGGTTCTCCTTGTAAAATCTCAGATTCAACAGCTGCTTCTCCCGCCCCCACAGGGGCCACGGGCCATTCTTGACTTTTCTCAAAATCCACAACGTCAGCAAAGATCTCGAAGCCAGGGTATTCAACACTTCCAACCATCACAGGTTCAGTTTGGCCCTTGTAAAGGCCTTCCCCTGCCTTCAGAAATGGCTTCATCATAATCTTCCCGTTCTTGCCCTTCCTCGGATTCTTCTGCTCAGATGCCCCTTCTACATAACCAAGGCCACACTGTTTCAACTTCCCTGAGTCAATCTTAAATTCTGGAACCCCTTGCAGATTGATTCCGAGCCCCATTCCCGGGACGAAGTCATACTTATACAAATACCGGGATAGCCATTCCGGCATATAATTCTCATAAAGAACCATAAGAGCATCCATGACTTCTCCCTCTTTGATTACAGCGACTTGAAATCCACCGAAGGGAACCACTCCTTCATTCACTGCAGCTACCTTTGATTGGGCATCCGCCTCAACAGTCACGATTCTGCCATTCATAGGGAACTTGATCTTTTGATGCAATTTGGAAGGGACACCTCCCAAAGGATGAAACCAGGGCCTTCCGAGCAACAGGGAAAAAGTGACTGGGATGTCAATCACTGTAAAAGCAACTGTGGACCTAACTGGCCCAACCTCTACTTCTGCCTCAAACGTCCCTATCACCGTCCTTTTGGAGTCATCATATGCTCGGATGACTGTTGAGGATCTCTTTAACACTTCTTCATTCAGCCCCAGAAATGGCAACATCTTTAGTGGGCAGATATTCAGTGCCGATCCGTCATCAACCAGGATGCAAGGCATTACCTTATCCATCATATAGGCCCTGACATAAAGAGCCTTGTTGTGGGCCTTTGCTTCAGCAGGCAGTTCTTTCTCGGAGAAGACAATATCAAGACTTCCAACATGGACTCTGTCTAACAAATAACACATAGCCTCTAGTGAAGCTATAGGGGAGACTTCGATCTCTGACAGTTTCTTTACTAAGGCAGCCCTATGCTCCTTGGAAGTCAGAAATAAATGCCATAAGCTAGCCTGAGCGGGAGTCTTCTTTAGTTGGGAGATAACCAAAACTTCTCTCTCAACTCCCTCCGACGCCGATGAACTACCCGACCCAGTCATCGGGGCTTTGTCTTTCATCTGATCTACCGGCTGATATACCCTACCACTTCGGGTCACATGCTGCACTTCCTGGACCTTCAACTTTTCAATGGTTGGAAGCTTAACTGTTTCCTTTCCATCAGACCCCTCATACTCATCCTCAGAATCGAGATCATTTAAGCTTATTGGTTTGATCTCCTTCCGCTTCCCCAGTTCTTCACATTCTGTTTCCACTCTGGTTTCCCCTACTGTCACGACCTGAATGGTAAGGTTTGCTTGAAGAACTTGTGCGAAGATAAAATTGGTGGGTAGCCCTGACTGAACCATATTAACCCGTTTTTCGAATGCCAGCAGCGGGTTGGTTTTAGTGCTGGGCTTGGGTGGCTCCTGCAGCTTCCCTTCGTCAATAAGTTTTTGGATGGCATCCCTTAGCTTATAGCAATTGTTAGTCTTATGACCGACGACCACATGATAAGAGTAGAAATTTCCCTTGTCTGCATCGGAAGGCTTTTCAAAGGGCCTCAAGGATTGCAACAATCCGCCATTTCTACACTTGGCAAATATCTTCACCAAAGGAAAGGCCCAAGGCGATATGCCTAGTACCCCCGGATTCTTACTATGATTGCCCTGTTGCTGAGTCACAGTAGCAACTTCCACCTGCTTTACTTCTGAGGTCTGCCCCCCTTTTCCGCCGGAACTCAAACCAGAACCACTGCCAGACCCAGCTACTGCAGTTGACCCATAACCAGAACCGTATCCTGAGCCCCTACCACTCTTATGTCCGGTTGCCTTTTCCTCTTCATCCCGTTCTATTTTCATTGCCATACTATAAACCTCACTGAGCTCCTTGAAGGAATGGAATTTCATGTTGTTCTTAAAGATGTCTTTGCTGCCATCTATCAACTTCTGTATAAGCTCGTCTTCATCTGGATGGTTCTTCAAGAGAATCATTTTGTTCATCCAACGTTGGTAGTACTCGTTGAAGGGCTCGTTGAACTTCTGCTTTATCCTTTCCAAATCATACAGCTTCACCTGGATTTTAGTGTTGAAGCTGTAGTATTTGATGAAAGCCGCTGATAAGATCTCCCAATCAGATTGTTCCTACTCCATCAGTGAATTGTACCATCCTAGCGATCCTCCCTCCAGTGTGGTAGGGAATAGATTAATCAACTGCTACTTTGTGGTGCCCACCGTTAACATAACTCGGGCATACATATTCACATGGGCCTCTGGGGAGCCCATTCCTTTGTATGTAGGGATTTTCGGCACCTGGAAGCCGATGGGAAATGTCTCAATGCCTTTACTGATCATAGCATCAACGTTCACTCCTTTCCTTGATTCTACACTAACACCGACCCCCTTTCTCAGCTGGGCCACTACTTCATCCAGCTCAGAACATTTTGCCTTCATTCTCTGTTCTATAGCTGCTTCTATTTCTTGCAGCTTTTCAAGACTGGCTTAAGCATCTCCACCATGTTCCGAGGACTCAGCCTCTTTCTCTTTCCCAGTTCTACTACCACCAGCCTCACCAGCTTCCCTCACAACTGCCCGCATCTCTTCCTTCAACATGTCGCAGAAGTCTTGGGATCTGAAGAAGTCTCTCATAACATCAGCCATGCTTGGTGTCTGTTCTACCATATTCACTCCTTCTCCAGGCTCGGAATCACTGTCACTCACAACTACCCTTTGTCTCCTAGCTGCCCTTGAAGCTTGGAATCTGGTCCAAGGTAGCTCCAGTGTATTCTTCTTGGAGTAGACAGGAGGTATTAGGGTCGTGAATGAATGACGTGATGTGACATGAAAATTAGGGTATTGAGAATGCTTGAAATGAATGGAATGGGATCATGTATGAAATGATGATATGAATGTTTTCTTTTTATTATCTTTCTTCTTTCGAGGCATTCGAAGAACACCTAATGTTTATGCAAAAACGTCACGTGTGGGCCGTCACACGGACAGAACTTTGGCGCCTTTGGGGCACCTAATGAATTCGTGAAATGGTCGCGTGTATACCGGCACACGGACAGAGTTTTGACACTTTGTAGGTCTATGAGATGATATGAAATGGTCGCATGGGACGGGGCCGCGGACAAGGTTTTAATGCTTTTGAGCACATGATATGGTGTTATGAGAAAGTCACGTGTAACAGGGACACGGATAAGGATTTGGCATTCTAGGAATGCCTTTCATGATTTAGTGATGTTATGGGCCTATATGTATACTAATCGGGCACTCGGGGAGTACCTTGAATGGTGAATTAATGTTATGAAGTGGTCGGATGTGAACCATAGTGTTATATGATGTTTATGATAGATGGGTGTGATGTCATAAAATGCATCGTGTAAATTATTACACGAAAATGGGCCTAAGGCCGTTGTGGCTTTTATTAAATGAAATGATATTGGTGGAATAGCCGAATGCAATCCGGTGCATTGTCAAAACACGGGTAATTTTGGGTACCCGATATGTTATGAAATGGAATGGGATGGTCATGATAGGCATCCTTGAAATGCCCCTTAATTTAATTTAAGTGAAATGTAGTGAATGAACATGTCACACAATATGCAAATGGCTGCACAAAAACGTGGGTTAGGATGCATGACATACATAATGATGTTATGTATGCTATGTCAAAAATAAAATGCTAATCACACAAGTTTAATGTTATGGCTGAAAAAGAAATCGTTAGTATGGATGACAAGCGAATGAATTAATGTTTTACACACAAAATAAAATGCAAATGGTTGCATAAAAATATGGGTTAGTATCACACAAAAATGTTTATGCATGATATGTCACATGCATGGAAAATGGTGATTATGATATGTTATGCACGCGTAGGTAGCAATGGCGATGTGTCACGAGATGGTTAAGAACACACAGCAAGCAAAACGGATTCTTCCAACCTTATTCCTCCAACATGGTCGGTCTCAAAAATTTCTAACCGAGTCCTAGGTGGGGCTCACTTCGATCACCAACCGAGGGTGATGAAGGCGCGATTTTATTATTCACATAATCATTTTGGTATCCTAAGGGAATCCAACTAGAGCTGCCTATATGGGTTCGGTCAAAGTCGGGATAAGATCAAGGCTCTCATAGCAACATATACTCATCACTTCTCCCCACTCAAGGGTCCTAGCAAAGGGGTTCGTACGAGGCTATGAGTGGTGTTTCGTATTCGTGCCCCTAAGACCAAGAGGAACTTAGGTGACACTTCAACAATCCACCGGGCTATAAAAGGATAATTAAATTAATGCAAGAAATGGCTAACTAAAAATGCAAATAAAATACCAAAAGAGAATCATCCACCTTATTTTAATTAGACACTTTTCAGGGCTTGTCAAATTCTTTTAAGTTTTTGAGAAAACTTTTTAAAGAATTCCCCAGCAGAGTCGCCACTGTGAGCAGACGACGCGTTTTCGACGGGACGCGGGACTCCCTTTTAGAATGGGGTGCCTCGATCTCGAGCGGGCCCCTCCCTCGCGTGGGGTTTTTATGAATGGAAATCTGCGTTTTGGAAAATGAATAGAATTAATGCATAAAAGAACCGAGACCTAAGTCTCGATGGATATTGTAGAGTCGCCACCCGGCTCAGCTCAACCGCGAAATTCTTAAGGTAGCTGAACCGGACGAACGGTCGCTACACTATCCAGAGATTCGGGTCCGGACAAGTCCCTTATTTCGTGTCTAATTAAAATAAAATTGGTCAATGTTCTCAAATGGTATTTCAAAAATCTAAAGTCAATTTTATTGAAGTAAATAGACATGTAGCACGCATACAAAATATAATACAAAAACAAAGAAAAATAAATATTAATTGGCCTACAACCAAATCGAATAGAAAAATAAAAACACTCGCCTCACTGATACAACCGCCTAGAATACACGAGAATCTAAAAATAATTACAATCGCCTAAATACACGATTAATTCTATAAAAATACAAATAAAATCAAAAATAAATATAAATAAAAGCTGCAAAACAAAGGTTAGCACAATTTATACAGCACGCCACAAGTTGGACTCAAATAGACAGAATGGGAAATCGAGAATTGGGGGCGTGCCTATAGGGGATAACCGGGTTGGCTCGGCTAGCTGGCCCGGTTAGACCTGGAAAACATTTTGAAACGTCCCTGCATTTTTGGTTTTTTATGGGAAAATCATTTTGAAAACAATTTTTCCGGTTTACATGTATTTTTTTTATATATTAAGTGGGTCGGTTTTCGGGAGAATCGGGTCTCCGTCGTTGAATTGTTCTAAATGTAATTTTACTGAAAATTGAATCTATAGTCGTGATGCACACAACGAAATTCATTTTGATGATTTTTGGATTTTTCCTGATTTTTTGGGATTTTTTAGGGATGAAAACGGAAATTCTGATTCTGGAAAATAAGTTACAGTCGTGCGACTATAGTTATAGTCGTACGACTGTAACCTATGGTCGTGCGACGGTAAACATTCCAGGGTCAGAATCATGTTGAAATTTATTTGAAATAAGCTGGAAAAAGGAGCTGGAAATCAAGAACACTCGTACGACTATAATTACACTCGTACAACTATTCATCAAATCCAAGAACAGTCGTACGACTGTTCTTGATTTCCAAAAACAGAGACACGAAAACAGAGCAAAAATGCACGAAATACACTTCAATCACCCAAAAAGCAATAAAATGAAAGGAAAGGAGTGTCTACCTTCTTTAGAAGCTTATCCAAGTCAATTAGACCCCTGGCGTCGCTCCGATCCACAAGAACTTGCAATTTTTCCTTGAATTTTGGGTTGAAAAACTTTGTGTCTCAAAATCCTCAATTGTCAAGGTTCCTTGCGGTTTTGGTTTGAAATTTGAGTTTGTTAGCAAGGTCAGTTTGTTCCTTTATCAATTTAACAAGCTTCTTGTGTTTGCTTTACGATTTTTAAAGAAACAGATGTATTTGCCTTTTTTTCTTTCTTTTTCCTTATTTCTTTCTTTCCTTTCTTTTTTTCTCTAAATCTCTCTCCAAAAACCACTCACCAGATCATCATCCCCCTTACAAATCTCTTCCCTTTCCCTTTATATCCCATCTCACCGCCTAATGTCGCTGTAAGAGGGGCGGGCATTAATTGCCCTTCCTTTTGCAGCCCACAATCCCTGCTGCTGGCAGACGCAAGTGGATGTTACAGTCGTACGACTGTAAAATTTTTAAGTACAGTTGCACGACTGTAACACATTGACACGACTGTATATTACAGTCGTGTGAAATCTGCTTTTTTTTTTTAAGCCGGCGCCCACAGTGATGAAAACCATTTGAATTCCCTAAGGGTAGGAGATTTCTGGCGAATGGGGAGTTTTAGTTTTAAGGTTTTGGCATAGAATGCCCTCTTGGGATATGAGACCAAGTTTTGCCTCTGGGAAGACTTCTTCGATTTAATTGCCTCTATGAGGGCTTTTTAGATTTGATTTTACCTCAAGGAGGGCTTTCTTTGGTTTGGGTGCCTCAAGGAGGGCTTATTGGTTTGATTTTGCCTCAAGAAGGGCTTTCTTCAGTTTGGGTGCCTCAAGGAGGACTTTTTAGGTTTTTTGGGTAGGATATGGAGTTTCAAAGATGGCTTTCGGTTTAGATTGGTTTGGGCATCGTGTGTGCCATTACAGCTGAAACTTTGGGGCAGGGTTGGTAAAGTCTTGCAAGGATCATGGAGTTGGATCAGCAGATGCCTCGACGGAGGTGGTGCCATCGTATCATTTTATTTATCTCACCAGCTCACCTTTTAAGGGAGAGTTCGGACAGGTCCAGATTCACTTTTAGGTTCCCTATGGTATTCAAATTGATGTAATGCATTTTGATACTATGCGTGTTTGATATGTCATTTTAGATGCTCAAATGCATGCATAATGCCATGTACACACAATCACCACATAAGTAAGGAGATAACAAAATGCAATGCATTGAAAATGATATTAATACACTGTAGAAACAAAAATGATTCCCCTATAAATAGGAAAGCTCCGAGGGTAGTTGTTTTTTTTAGCCCCCGACTAGTCATTGCCTCGACTTCAGTACCATTGCCCCGTTCTCATCGGATCAGACCTTGTAGCTCTTCATCATATTCCTCTCCCTGAGAAGTTTGAGGAATTTCCTTGGGGGTCTCCATGATTGCCCCTGGTCGTTTATTGGAGGTGAATGGGACCCTCAATTTTCCCTCGTCGATCAACCTCTGGATCCTCGTTCGCAGAGCGACACATTCATCAGTCCGGTGGCCTGCTACTACATGATAGCTGTAGTAGTTTCCCTTTTGTTCTGGTGTTGGCACCGCATATGGTCGGACACTCTGCAGGAGGCCCATCTTTCTGCAGATGGTGAATAGTCTGGTCACTGAACGAAGGCCAGAGGATGCGACTGCCCATTTGTCTTCGGGAGGCGAACTCTAGATTTGTCGCGAAACAGAGTCAATGTTGGCATTGGCCTCTATAGGTCTTTTCAGTTCTCCTTCATTGGACGACCCTGATAAGCCCAAATTTTGGTGAGAGGACCTTCTAAGGTGTCTAGAAGGAGTGTCAGCAATTTTGCCGTTCTACTTCTTATCAATGCCAACATCGGAGTCCATGCTCGTCATGTTTTTTATTTTTCCTTCGAGCTCTGCCACTCAGGTTTCCAACTGAGTGCATCTCATCGTCAGCCTCCCCACTCTGTCACGATCATCCCCCAACATTTCTCTCAACTCACTGCCGCTTCTTCCCTGACTACCTTCCGGAATCGAGATGAAGCGACATAGTCTTCCACAACATCTGTTATGGCGTTCAAGTTCCTTGGGTTGGCCATCCTCAAAATTCTTTCCCCTGATGAGAGCACTTGTCAGTGTCGGCTGGTGTATGCATGGCAGATACCAAATATGGAGTGAAACATGCATGAGTATGTGATATAATGTGTATGTGTGTGGATGGTGAGTTATACATGTGATGCCATGCAATGCCATGTCATGCTATGCTATTCAGGACCAACGAAGTGTATGCAAAGTCAAGAAGGGGAATGTGCGGATGTAATGAATGCTGGTGGGGATGATGCATGCTAAAATAAAACATGGTGTATAAATATACACCACAGGGATAGAATGACACTCGGGAGTGTCCACAGATCGAAGCAAGTAGTACTTGCAATAGGGTGCATAGTTATGCCCCTGGGGAGAATGACACAGTGGGGTGTCCACGGGTCGAAGCAAGTCAATGCTTGCAAGGAGAGGTGAGATGGGGTGCATAGTTATGCCCCTGGGAAGAATGACACACTGGGGTGTCCACGGGTTGAAGCAAGTAGTACTTGCAATAGGGTGCATAGTTATGCCCCTGGGAAGAACGACACAACTGGGGTGTCCACGGATCGAAGCAAGAACTAGTTGCAATAAGGTGCATAGTTATGCCCCTGGGGAAGAATGACACACTGGGGTGTCCACGGTTCGAAGCAAGACATTGCTTTCAAGGGAAGTTAAGATAGGGTGCATAGTTATGCCCCTGGGAAGAATGACACACTGGGGTGTCCACGGGTTGAAGCAAGACATTGCTTGTAGAGGAAGGTTAAGATAAGGTGCATAGTTATGCCCCTGGGGAGAATGACACACTGGGGTGTCCACGGGTCAAAGCAAGACATTGCTTGCAAAGGAGAGTTGAGATGGGGTGCATAGTTATGCCCCGGGGAAGAATGACACACTGGGGTGTCCACAGGTCGAAGTAAGTAGTACTTGCAATAGGGTGCATAGTTATGCCCCTAGGGAAGAATGACACAACTGGGGTGTCCACGGGTCGAAGCAAGACATTGCTTGCGATAGGGTGCATAGTTATGCCCCTAGGAAGAATGACACAACTGGGGTGTCCACGGATTGAAGCAAGTCATTGCTTGCAAGGAGAGTTGAGATGGGGTGCATAGTTATGCCCCGGGAAGAATGACACACTGGGGTGTCCACGGGTCGAAGCAAGACATTACTTGCGAAGGAAGATTAAATGCTACAGTGGTGTGTATGCATATGATGATCTAACATAATCTTCAGCACTCAAGGAGCACCTTGGATTATGAAGCATGATATGAGGTGAGACAGAACAGAGTGCTTGGCATGTGAATTGTTTTTTTGGCACTCGAGGAGCACCTTGGGCCTTTATGTGATGAAATGATATGAGATAATGTTCTTGGCACACGAGCTGAGTTTCGGTGCTCGGGGAGCGCCTTTTACTTATGTATGAATGTGATGTATGGTCATGGGTTGGTGCGACTGGATGATGTCAAACGGATGGAAACATGAATCGGTATGATTTCTTCTTTTTCTATTTATTATTTATTTTGGAAGTTCCGCGGATGCCCCTATATTATGCAAAAAGGCAATGCAGATAGTTCGCGTGTGCACCGGCACGCGGGTGTAGGCTCGGTGCCTTAGGAGCACCTGATGGATATCATGAAATGGTCTCGAGTGGCCGGCGCACGGACAGAGTTCTGATGCTTTTGAGGCATATAATGGATGTTATTGAATGGTCGTGTGTATGCCGATACACAGACATAGTTCCGATGCTTTTGATGCATCTGACATGAAATGATGTTACAGACGAGTCACGTGTAACTTGAGACACGGACAAAAATTCGGCGCTCGTGGAACACCTTGCATGATTTAGTAGTGTCATGGAATGCCCCTATATGTGTAGTAATTGGGTACTCAAGGAATACCCTAGATGATTTAATAATGTCATGAGCAACCCGACGTGGATCGCCACACACAAGCGAGATCTTGGTATCCCAATGACACCGGGAACAGACAGATAGATGGGATGTAGTGTAATGCTTATCATGTGACTCTCCACATGATCAAAGATTTAGGACTGTTATGGTCTCCTAATGAATGGAATGTAGAAATGACCCAGTGCAAACCAAGGAAATTTAAAATATTTACAAACTAATTAAATGACTAACCTAGGGGATATATTTGTATAAAAAAAGGATTCGAGGGGACAAATTTATCTATATATAAAAAAATTTAATATTCACTAAACCTAATTTACACGTTGTCTAAAAGAGAATGCTAATAAGTATCTATCCTATACATACATCTATTTGCAAAACAAAGCAGAAATAAATATATACACATAGGACTCATGTAGATAACATGGGGATTCTGTTGGATATGCCCTAGTCTCGAGGCATTGGTCCTTATTTTGTATCATACATTTTGTACTTTGTTATGATATTTCTATATTATACAATTTGTGTCAATGAATAAAAGCATTAATCTATTTATCATATACCTTGTGCAATATCATAAATAGAGTATCTAATGGACATATACATATCCCCGTTGACAAGTGTCATGCACTTGGCAATGAGACCATTGTTGGGATTCGTCATGGGAAATCGACCGATAAAAGTGGAAATACGCATCGATTTCCTCGAATCTGGTCCCAGGAGCTTAAGTAGTGGAAAT
Organism: Euphorbia tirucalli; assembly: GCA_039660915.1. Lineage (NCBI taxonomy): Eukaryota > Viridiplantae > Streptophyta > Magnoliopsida > Malpighiales > Euphorbiaceae > Euphorbia > Euphorbia tirucalli. The sequence goes on from CM077633.1 coordinate 46,975,325, forward strand.
CAAAAACACAAAGCATAAGGAAGTAGGTTTTAAATCTCACCTTAAATTCTCTCCAAGAGACAGAAGAAGACTGCAGAAACCAAATTAGATTTCCTCCTTCGTCCCGTACACGAACAGCTCTCGGACTGAAACCTATGCTAGCAGTTTAGAAAATCAATAAGAGAGGGTGTGTGGGATATGTTGGACGTCTAAGTCTATAGAAAGATGGCTGGTTTTTTTTCTTTTATTTCCAAAAGAAAAAAATCTCAAGAAGCAAAGTCCAACTTGTGGTCCCAAAAGTCATGGCTATGACTCACCATCTTTCATCATCACTTTTTGTCCCATTAGTGAGTCATTCTTCCTATCCAAAATGACTCACCAAAACTTGGCAAAATCTCTCCCTATATTTACGGCCAACACTTCACCAAATGTGGGCTTTAATTATTCATGCCCAAGCCTTATTTAATACTTTGGTTTTTATTTGATTTCAAATAAAATTTTAATTCCATATGTATGGTAATATATTATCTCATATAATATGTAACATACATTTAAATTAAAATTTATTTGACACATCAAATTAACCAAGAGATTAAATTAGACATCCATAAGATGACATACATGTAAACCTATACATATATCAATATTTCCACCTAGGAAATAAATACACAAAATTAATTCATTGAATTAATAATGTGATGGCCTAAATAAATATTAATCATATTATATTTTGATCAATAATCGAGGTATATAATACAATTAATAGACCTCTCTCTCTTTGACATGTATACACCAAGTACACACTTAATCCGACTAGTTAAAGTCCAGACGTTCAATGTGTACGATCCGATGGGCCCATCTTTATGTTGGTAGTGAGCTAAGGCCCACAAACTATAGTTGGGCTCTAGCAAGCCACTGTAGCCCCCAATTAAGACAGAGTAAGTAGTCCAATTGAAACTTTAACCCTGTAGTTTAAACTTGTACATCCCATGTCATCGATATCGGAGTCCAACACAGAGGCATGGTTTGATCACCCTCTATTGTGTCTGGACATTAACTTGATCCCGAATGCACTGATATTCACAAACAAGTTCCACCTTGTTTGGGTGTGACCACACTCTTATCAGCTGCATTCATCAAGAGGCTGGTGATATCTTCTCAGTGGAACACTGAGTGACATTCCCATCTGCATATCCATAGTACTACAATGTTCATTAACATAGCCGAACTTACCCGTACTTGGCACCCTTTTACAGGCCCATTAAGGGTACACCAAAGTATGCCACTTCACATCCAGTACCATCATATGGCCAGGTCAAAAGGATCCATACAAGTACTACACGAGAATCCGACGTGATGTGATACCATATGGATTCCCGTTAAGTGGATCGATCCAGTACCATGCCCGTTTTGCATGTACCCATTAACGTGGTCGACATTCCATGTTTTATGACCGATAAGACACCGCCATACAACCAAGGTTAATGATAGTCTTTAGTTCCATTCATTCCCATGATTGGAACAGACTACTGATGACTTTATGGCCATATCGTTTTCCCTATCCACAGTCTTACTGCTAAGTGCCTCACACTTGACAACATGGATATGGATATCTCCATTGGATACTCTATTTAAAATATTGCATAAGACATATAGTAAATAGATTGATGCCTTTATTTATTAACACAAATTGTATAATACATATCTTACATAAAATGTACAAATGTATATTACAAACACAAGGACCAATGCCTTGGGACTAAGGCATATCCAACAATCTCCCACTTGCACTAGTACCAACTAGGCATAGGCCTAATCCCTATAGATCTAATATGACCCTCATGCTCGGGCTGAGTCAGCCCTTGGTCAAAGGATCTGCGGCATTCTCCTCGGTGTCCACTCGTCGTAATGAAATATCACCCCTTTCAACAATTTCTCTGATGAGGTGAAACTTCCTAAGTACGTGCTTCGAGTTCCTGTGTGACCGGGGCTCCTTAGCTTGTGCAACAGCCCCATTGTTGTCACAGAAGATATCAACTGGGTCCTGGATAGTTGACACTACCCCCAATTCCATGATAAACTTCTTTATACATACAGCTTCCTTAGCTGCATCACACGCTGCAATGTACTCAGCTTCTGTGATAGAATCCGCTATGGTCGGTTGCTTGGAGCTTCTCCAGCTTACAGCACCACCATTAAGCATGAATACATATCCTGACTGCGACTTATATTCATCCTGGTCGGTTTGGAAGCTTGCATCAGTGTACCCAGTAACTGATAACTCTTCCTGACCTCCATACACTAAGAAGCTATCCTTAGTCCAGTTAAGGTACTTTAGGATTGCTTTGACAACTTTCCAGTGGTCCTCCCCGGGATCTTGCTGGTACCTGCTAGTCATACTTAGTGCAAAGGCAACATCAGGTCTTGTACATAGCATGGCATACATGATTGATCCTATTGCTGAAGCATATGGGACTAATTTCATGTTCTCCCTGTCCTGCCTTGTGTTAGGACAGTTTTTCTAACTAAGTTTCAGCCCATGACCCATTGGCAAGAAACCTTTCTTAGCCTGGTCCATGCTGAATCTTTTCAGAACTATGTCTATGTACTTGGCCTGACTTAGGCCCAGGAGCTGATTGGGTCTATCCCTGTAGATCCTGATCCCTAAGATCGTCTCAGCTTCGCCTAAGTCCTTCATTGCGAAGCACTTACACAACCACTGCTTTACCCCTTGCAGTGTTGGTATGTCGCTTCCAATAAGAAGGATGTCATCCACATATAATACCAGGAATGTGACAATGCCCATTAATCCTTTTGTACACACAAGGCTCATCTTGATTCTGTATAAAGCTATATTCCTTTATAGCCTCATTGAATCGAAGTTTCCAACTTTGGGATGCTTGCTTCAATCCATAAATGGACCTTTGAAGCTTGCATACCATTTCAGGATGCTGTGGATAGACAAAACCCTCAGGCTATGTCGTATACACATCCTCGAGTAGCTTTCCATTAAGAAAAGCAGTTTTGACATCCATCTGCCAGACCTCATAGTCGTACCATGCGGCTATGGCCAGCAGGATCCTTATGGATTTGAGCATAGTGACTGGTGAGAAAGTTTCATCATAGTTGATTCCATGGACTTGCTGAAACCTTTCGCTACTAGCCGCCCCTTGAAGGTGTTGTCTAGCTTAAGCTTGTAGCACCACTTGCAACCTATTACCTTAGCACCCGGAGGTGGATAAACCAGATTCCAAACCTGATTATCGTACATAGATTGCATTTCCGCCTCCATGGCCTTTTGCCAATTTGCGGACAGTGGGCTAGCTATAGCCTCCTGGTAGGTTTTCGGCTCTTCTTCATCGAAGATAAAAAGAGTGTTATCATTGGTAACAATATCTCTCAGGTTCCCGACTATCCCTACCAGACCTTCTAGGTCCTTGTGTGATCTGGGTAGGTGCTTCCTCCTGTGGAAGCTCCACCCTGGTCTCTAAGGTATCCTTTTCAAGAGTTTCTGAGATTTGAACTTCCCTGAGTTCAATATTGCTCCCACTATCTTTCTTAGAAATGAACTCATTTTCAAGAAAGACGCCCTTCTGTGCCATGAACACCTTGTTCTCGGCGGTTGTAGAAGTAATACCCTTTGGTTTCCCTAGGGTAGCCCACAAACAGGCATTTGTCGGTTTTGGGTTCCAGTTTGCCCCCAGTCAATCTCTTGACATGTGCATAACAACCCCAAATCCGCAGGAAAGACACATTGGGCGCCCTGCCCATCCATATCTCAAATGGTTCCACTGCCTTAGTCGGAGTACTATTCAAAATGAGAGCTGCTGTCTCAAGAGCATATCCCCAGAAACTTGTTGGGAGAGAAGCATGACTCATCATTGAGCGGACCATGTCTAACAGGGTCCTATTCCTCCATTCAGACACCCCATTCCATTGTGGTGTTCCTAGAGGAGTGAGCTGTGGAACTATTCCATGCTCTCTCAAATATGAATCAAACTTTAGGCTCATATACTCGGCACCTCGGTCCGACCGAAGGGCTTTAATATTTCAGCCTAATTGGTTCTGTACTTCGTTCCTAAATTCCTTGAACCGATCAAGTGTTTCAGACTTGTGTTTCATCAGATAGACATAGCCATATCTGCTGAAATCGTATGTAAAGGTGACGAAGTATAGAAACCCACCCCTGGCAGCAGTGCTCATAGGTCCACATACATCCGAATGTATTAGGTCCAATAAGCCAGTAGCCCTTTCAGCTTTCTTGCTAAAAGGCGCTTTAGTCATTTTACCCCGTAAACAAGACTCACAAATATCAAGTGACTCCAAGTCAAAAGATCCTAGAATTCCAGCTTTGTGGAGTCTAGCTATGCGTTTCTCGTTTATGTGGCCTAAACGACAATGCCAAAGGTACACAGGATTAAGTTCATTTGGTTTAATCCTTTTAGTATTTATGTTATAGACTTGATTAGTTTCATTTAAATTCAGGATATAAAGGCCATTATTTAATAGAGCATTTCCATAAAATATGCCTTTTCTAGATATAACCATTTTACCATTACCAATAGTAAATACATATCTTGAAGTATCCAAAACTGAAACAGAAATAATATTCCTGCACATTGCAGGTACAAAATAACATTGTTCCAGTAACAAAACTAATCCACTAGCCATCTTAAGCTGGTACTCGCCGATCTCAATGACTGCAACCCTTGCTCCATTCCCGACCTGCAAGTCCACTTCTCCTGATCCCAGTGATCTTCTGTTCCTAAGTCCCTGCACATTACAACAAATGTGAGAACCACATCCAGTATCCAATACCCAAGATGTTGAAACAATAAAGTTAATGTCTATGACATATGTACCTGATGAAGACGCGCCCTGTGCCTTCTTTTGCTCTCCCAGAAGCTTTGGACATGATCGTTTCCAATGTCCCATCTGCTTGCACCCGAAACAGACATCCTCAGGACGGGCCTTAGGCTGGACCTTGGCCTTCTTAGCTTTGGCTTTCTTAGCCTTAGCTTTAGCCTTTGCCTTTACAAGAGGAGCCTTCCCCTTGTTTACCATAAGTACCGCTGGAGTCTTTTTGATCGACTGTTCAGTAAGCTTAAGCATCCCATGCAGCTCACTAACAGCTTTGTTCATCCCTTGCATGTTGTAATTCAAGATGAACTGATCATAAGACTCCGGCAAGGAAGCTAGGATGGTATCAACTGCCGATTCCTGTGAAATGGGCGACCTGAGGCAGGCTAAAGAATCCAAATAGCCCTTCATCTTGAGCACGTAAGCGCTCACAGATGTCCCAGTCCCCATTTTACAGGAATGGAATGCCTTATTCGTCAGGTACCTTTCCTGACGTGCCTGCTCCTGAAACATCTCATTTAGAGTTGTCATCATAGCAAAGGCCTCATGATCCATAAACTGTTTTTGCAGTTCGGGGACCATGCACGCCAACATAAGGCAAGTAACATCCCGGTTATCCTTCACATGCACCCCGTATTCCTCCAGCTGAGCAACTGGTGGATTATGCCCAGTAGGTGCGGCCGATACAGGCCTTTCCAGTACATATTCCTTAGACTCATGTCTTAGAACTATCCGTAAGTTCCTAGACCAGTCCAGGAAATTAGGACCAGAAAGCTTGTCCTTCTCGAGGATAATGCGCAGTGATAAAGTGTTATTCGATGCCATTGATTACTACACAGAAAAATAAGTGAGTGTTAATAAAGGACTTAACAAATTTTTCCCATAAAATAATTAATAATGAATCATGTTATTAATTAATCCGAGTTGTTGGGCTCATGGGCCGAGATCCATATTATATCAAGATATAGCCAGACGAGGGCCTGGAACAACTATACCCCAATTTTTAGGTAGGAACACCGTCCAATCCCATCCTAGGGACTCTCGGTTTGATGGGTTTATTGGCACTTACCCATCTATGCTTAGGGCCAGGAACATCCTACTGCCCACGCTAAGTTAAAACCTCCATCCAAGTGTTAGAGTAACCAATACTCCAACCCAATACAAAATGATGGTACTCCAGTGCATCCAACGAGGGTTGGTCTACAACTAGCCTATCCCCACTTCGAGTAGGTTATGAATGAGGGAAGCACTTTTAAGAGACTTAGTAATTACCATTTGGTTATTCGATTCAATTAATAACGGCTTAGATGCAAAAGCGGGTGAAAAAGGGTTTGTACATACATTCGCACATGCAAATAAATACAGCATAATTAAATTAAAGAATGGAATGCAACGGGCCAAAATTTACATCCTAATATTATTCTAGTAAACCTATACTAGAACAACATCAGGTGGGCCGCCTCCTATTCCTTCTGGGCTCGCCAATCCAATCGGCTCCTTGCTAACATAATTTCATAATATACATATATAACAAAATTACAAAAAAGGAAAACAACACGCAGGTCGTAAAAACCAAAAAAGAATATTACAACCCAACATAAATTAGGCCCATTTACATCCATCCACATATTCAATCATACATGGAAACCAATACATCATGTAATTTATAAGCATGTTAAATGCATGAATTAATCCGATTTCATTTGTCCATAGCCATTATTTTGAAATCGCCAAATTTTGGCCGATCATGGTTCTAAACCCGTGTGGGCTTTGGGCCTCCAACCCAGGCAAAATTGCTCCCAATCCAATTGGGAAACCATGAATTCCAAAATTATCCCTCCTAGTAATCGTGCCAAGAAAACCCGAACCAATTTCAATTTAACATATTTATGTCCAAAATAAATATCACATGAACAAAAAATAAATTCCATTCAAGAAACCACACGCATTAAATTTCCAAAATTTAAACACACAAATTTTAAAACCATTTTACAAGTTCTAAAACCCGGCCCGGCCCAAAAATCCTGCCAAATCCAAATTCGGGCCCGGCCCGCCGAGCAGGGCAGCCGCAACGCTACTGCCCAGCAACGGCATGCTACTAGCACGCAGCAGCCCCGCTGCTGGCATGCAGCAGCTGCTGCTTATGGCGCGTAGCGCCGCAGGCAGTGGCTGCTGCCCCCGTTCCGCCCGAAACGGTCCGTGATTTTTTTTTTTTTTAAAGAAAACAACATATGCAAGATATTAAATCACTAAGAAATAAAATCTAGCATACAACCTAGATGCAAGAAATTAAATCAACCAAGAATTAAATTCAAGCATCCAAAAACTATATATATATATATATATGCAAAAGGAAATTGAACCCTAGCATGCTCCATATGCAAAACAATTTCATATGCAAATATCATGAAAAACCAACACAAATAGAAAATTAAATCTAGCATAAATCCTATGCATATAATTTTCCATTTGTAAAATTCAAAGGGGCAAAACCACAAACCCCAAACCGAAAACAAATCCCATCCACAAAATTGCCAAATTTTAAAACATAGGATTCACTTCAAGTTAGAGATTTCCACGGAACATAAGCCCGCTTTGATACCACTGTTGGGATTCGTCACGGGAAATCGAACGATAAAAGCGGAAATACGCATCGATTTCCTCGAATCCGGTCCCAGGAGCTTAAGTAGTGGAAATCAAAAACACAAAGCATAAGGAAGTAGGTTTCAAATCTCACCTTAAAGTCTCTCCAAGAGACAGATGAAGACTGTAGAAACCAAATTAGATTTCCTCCTTCGTCCCATACATGAACGGCTCTCGGACTGAAACCCATGCTAGCGGTTTGGAAAATCAATAAGAGAGGGTGTGTGGGATATGTTGGACGTCCAAGTCTATAGAAAGATGGCTGGTTTTTTTTCTTTTATTTTCAAAAGAAAAAAATCTCAAGAAGCAAAGTCCAACTTGTGGTCCCAAAAGTCATGGCTATGACTCACCATCTTTCATCATCACTTTTTGTCCCATTAGTGAGTCATTCTTCCTATCCAAAATGACTCACCAAAACTTGGCAAAATCTCTCCCTATATTTACGGCCAACACTTCACCAAATGTGGGCTTTAATTATTCATGCCCAAGCCTTATTTAATACTTTGGTTTTTATTTGATTTCAAATAAAATTTTAATTCCATATGTATGGTAATATATTATCTCATATAATATGTAACATACATTTAAATTAAAATTTATTTGACACATCAAATTAGCCAAGAGATTAAATTAGACATCCATAAGATGACATTCATGTAAAGCTATACATATATCAATATTTCCACCTAGGAAATAAATACACAAAATTAATTCATTGAATTAATAATGTGATGGCGGCCTAAATAAATATTAATCATATTATATTTTGAGCAATCCAATTGAGGTATATAATATAATTAATAGACCTCTCTCTCTTTGACATGTATACACCAGGTACACACTTAATCTGACTAGTTAAAGTCCAGACGTTCAATGTGTATGATCCGATGGGCCCATCTTTATGTTGGTAGTGAGCTAAGGCCCACAGACTATAGTTGGGCTCTAGCAAGCCACCGTAGCCCCTAATTAAGACAGAGTAAGCAGTCCAACTGAAACTTTAACCCTGTAGTTTAAACTTGTACATCCCATGTCAACGATATCGGAGTCCAACACAGAGGCATGGTTTGATCACCTTCTATTGTGTCTGGACATTAACTTGATCCCGAATGCACTGATATTCACAAACAATTTCCACCTTGTTTGGGTGTGGCCACACTCTTATCAGCTGCATTCATCAAGAGGCTAGTGATATCTTCTCAGTGGAACACTGAGTGACATTCCCATCTGCATATCCATAGTACTACAATGTTCATTAACATAGCCGAACTTACCCGTACTTGGCACCCTTTTTACAGGCCCATTGGGGGTACACCAAAATATGCCACTTCACATCTAGTACCATCATATGGTCAGGTCAAAGGATCCATACAAGTACTACACGAGAATCCGATGTGATGTGATACCATGTGGATTCCCGTTAAGTGGATCCATCCAGTACCATGCCCGTTTTGCATGTACCTATTAACCTGGTTAACATTCCATGTTCTATGACCGGTAAGACACTGCCATACAACCAAGGTTAATGATAGTCGTTAGATCCATTCATTCCCATGATTGGAACAGGCTACAGATGACTTTATGGCCATGTCGTTTTCCCTATCCACAGTCTTACTGCCAAGTGCCTCACACTTGACAACATGGATATGGATATGTCCATTGGATACTCTATTTAAAATATTGCACAAGACATGTAGTAAATAGATTGATGCCTTTGTTTATTAACACAAATTGTATAATACATATCTTACATAAAATGTACAAATGTGTAATACAAACACAAGGACCAATGCCTCGGGACTAGGGCATATCCAACAACCATGGATAGGGAAAACGATATGACCATAAAGTCATCCGTAGTCTGTTCCAGTCATAGGAATGAATGGAACCAAAGGCTATCATAAGCTTGGTTGTATGGTGGTGTCTTACCAGTCATTGGACATGGAATGTCAACCAAGTTAATGGATACATGCAAAGGGGCATGGTACTAGATAGATCCACTAAACGAGAAATCCACATGGTATAGTATCACAAGTGATTCTCATGTAGTACTTGTATGGATCCTTTGACCTGACCATATCATGGTGCTGCATGTGAAGTGACATACTTTGGTGTACACCTAAAGGGTCTGTAATAGGGTTCTAAGTATGGGTGCGTTCGAGTATGTCAGTAAACATGGTAAGACTATGGATATGCAGAAGGGAATTTCACTCAGTAGCCCACTGAGAAGATATCACTGACTACTTGATGAATGCAACTAATAAGAGTGTGGCCACAGTATGAGCGGACGACCTTTTCGACAAAAAGAAATAAGCGCGGCGAAGCAGACTGGGGAAAACGAAAGAAAGAAATGGGTTTAGTGTTGTTTTGGGATAAGCGGGTTTTGTTTATCCTGATTTAGGAAAACTCATTTATTCGATTAAAAATTCCTCTTGTAGAAAACGTTTTCCCATTTTATAACTTAAAGACCTCGAAACCTCAATTTCAAGATCAGTGGCAGAGTCACCACTCGGATCAGCTCATCCAGGAAATTTCGGTACAGCTCCCTACCGAGCGCAGACTGCTATACCTAATCCAGAGATTTAGGGTTTGGGCAACTTACCTACTTAACCTCAAGCTTGTATTCGTTTATTATTTATCAAGTCATATTTATTCAATTTATTATCTTTTTCTAACCCAATTTGTTTATCTTTATTAGCCCGATGCTCAAGCAGAATGCAGAAATAAATTGCAGAAATTAAATCATCCACAAAAATATACAAAAGAATAATAGAGGCCGATTATACAACCAAATTAAATAAAATATAAAAAACTCTCGTCCTCACTTTTACAAACGCCTAAGTACACGAGGATCTAAAAATAATACAACCGCTTAATTACACGAATTAATCTATTAAATACAGCAAAAATAAAAATAAATGCTGCAAAACAGACTGGTTAGTACAGTTTATATTATAAACGCAAATAGGACTCAGATCAGGACAGAATTGGGAATTTAGGAAACGGGGGCATGCATTTAGAGGGGCAACCGGTTCGACCCGACCGGTCGGACCAGTTAGACCTGGAAATCGGTTTTGAAACGTCCTATAATTTTTGTGCTGGAAAATCAATTTTGGAAAACCATTTGGCTCGGTTTCATGCAAATTTCCATTTTTTGTGGTCGGTTATCCCGGAACTCAGGGTTCTGTTCATGTGGGTTCCTAAATACATATTTCATCTAGGGTCCAAAATGTAATAAAAACACCAAAAACATTTGTGAAAATATTATTTTACTTATTTTCAATATTTTTCGGGGATTTCATAGGATCCGGGAGTCCGCTAATGCTAGACTATGGATCCGAATCGAATGAAACGACCCCGAAACTCGGAAAATAAACCCGGGAAACACTAAAAACCCCGATATTAGAGTATGCAATAGTCAGAAATCAAGAATACAAATACATACAGATGATTCTGGGCCGAAAATGATCCCAACAGAAAAATCAAAATGGAAAACGAGCAGTCTCGGCCGATTGGGACAGATCAGGGATCTGTTCGATCGACTCTGGGTTAGAGCCGGATGGCTCTGTTCTTCAGAAGCACAGAACACAGCCGTACGACTGTGATGGGCAGCACCAGTTCCTGATTTTCCTTAAAATAACAGAAACGCACAGAAAATCAATGCAGACAAGTTTTAGGGCCTCTCAGAGCTTACCTGGATTGTTGTTTGGATGCTTGGAGTGTCAAGAAATGGATTGAAAGCTTTGAAATGTGCACTGGAGCTCAATCGATCGAATCCTTCAATGACCCGAAACGATCCGAAACCAAGCCGAAATAATCCCGAATCGATGAGTAGAGGTTTTCGGTTGTGTTAATAATGTTGAGGATTGATTTAGGGTTAAATGAGAGTGTTTGTGGGAGTTGTTTTGGATATTTCTCTCGGTCTCTCTTCTTCTCCTTTTCCTTTTCTTCTTCTTCTTTCTTTTTCTTTCTCCCTTTCTCTCTGTCTCTTGCTTGAGAACCAAATGTCCCCCCCCAAAAAAAATCCCTCTCTCTCTTTCATTTTCCCTCTTTTATCTGCCTCTCCCTGTCCTCTCTCGTTCCATCAATCAGCAGACTGAAAAATTCTGAAAATCTGCCAAAACTCTCACCTGTCAATACAAGTTGACAAAACTCTCGCCTCTCAATACAAGTTGCTCTACTTTACAGAGCAACTGTTCTTGCCCACTAGAGCCGCTCGGTTCTACCAAGAGTCAGGGCAGAATTTCAAAAAGTCAGACATGCAGACCAAACCCTAGGGATGATTCGAGAGACCTTGTCGAGGCTTCAGATCATGGGTAGCCTAGTTTCCAGGTCGTCTGAGATTCCCCAGGCAGCATTCCGGTCGCTTTCAAGTCCCGTTCAAGCCCGTCCAGTCCACATGTAATTAGGGAATTCTCATCACCGAGACCGGAAAAAAACCCGTGCTCACACACACCCAAACAAGTTGGAACTTGTTTGTGAGCATCAGTTCATTCGGGATCAAGTAAATGTCCAGACACAAAAGAGGGTGATCAACCCATGCATCTGTGTTGGACACCAATATCAATGCCATAAGATATATGAGTTTAAACTTTGGAGTTTCGATTTCACTTGGACTGCTATCTCCATCTTAATTGGGGGCTGCAGTGGCTTACTAGAGCCCGCCTACAGTCTGTGGACCATAGACCCACTGCCAACATAAAGAGGGGCCCATAGGATCATCCATATTGAACGTCTGAGCTTGAAGTTAAAGGATCAACCGTGTACTTGGAGTATACCCACTGGAGAGAGAGGATTCTATTGATTATATTATATAGATCAATTGGTTCGATCAAAATAATATAATTAATATTTACATTGGTTTTCTTATAATCAATTCAATGAATTAATTTAAGATATTATTTCCTGGGTGGAAATATTTCATGTGTATAGGTTACATGTGATTAATTTTATGAAGAGTCTAATTTAATTCCTCGATTAAATTAATTGGTCAAATTAATTTTAATTTAAATGGAATGTAATATATTATATGTTATAATATATTGACATACATGACAAATTGAAATTAAATTTGGAATTAAAATAAACCAGAAGAATTAATTTGAGACTTGGGCTTAAATGAGTAAAAAGCCCACATAAAATAAAAACAATTGGGCCTAAATTCCACCATAAGAATTTGAGCCAAGGAGGGTTAAAACCCTAGGAAATATTTGGCCAACACAGGCAATCCAAAGGCAGAAAATTTCTACAACATTTTTCCTTTCTTCTGGTGATCCAAACACTAGCACGGGCTCACGCTCCAAAGCCATTCGTTTATGGGATTGTGCAAAGGATCTTATTCAATTTTTGCAGCCATCTCTAGAGGAGATATTCCTGGTGAGAATCTGAATTTTCTCATTTGGTTTTTGTTATTTTGATTTCCCCTTCAATTGCTCCTGGGTATTGGATTTGAGAAAACGTTCTGTTGTTCCGCTTTAATCGGACGTTTTGCGATGAAAAATCCCTATAGATTCAAGATAGCTTGGTGTGAAATGGGAAAAATCAGGAAAATTTGATAAATTAACCCTATTTGACCTGGAAAACGTTTTGAAACGCAGTTTTGATGGGACTGGAAATTTGTTTTTAAAATCATTTTGTCCGATTTATTATTTACACGTGTAAAGTGGGTTAGTTCTTAGGAAATTAATATTTCTATCATTGTACTGGTCTATTAAAAATAATTTGGGAATTAAATCTAGGTCAAATGCATGAAAATATACAAAAATGCATTGTGGCTCAAAATCATATCCGTACGACTATGGACAACATCCATACGGTTATTATGTACATCCGTGTGGATATAATCTTGAAACAAACCTAGAAAATAAGAAATAACCAAAAAAAACTCTGAAATGTTAACCACAGCCGTACTGCTATTACTAATATATCCATATGGCTATAGTAATAACCGTATGGGTATTACAATGTCCGTATGGCTCTGGTTAACAAAAAAATTATAGAAAAGCAAAGCATGTGAAACGAAGCAATAAATCACCCAAAAATCAGCAAAATGGAGTTTTAAGGCCCCTCAGAAGTTACCTTTGATGCTTTTCTAGTGTTTGAGTCCAAGAAAACCGATTCTTAAAGCCTAAATTTCATATTTAAATAAACTTGAACTTTTGTACCCAAGAACTTGATTCTTCATCAAATTGAGCTTCAAACCTCCAATTCCAGTCCCCAATATGTCTCTGAAGGTTTAGGTAGGATTAGGATAGTGATTTAGTGACTGAGTTTGATGAATTTGAAGTTTGATTGCTTGATTTTTGGTTTTGTGAGAATTTGAATTTTGATTTCCTTTTTCTTCTTTTTTTGTGCTCTTGTTGTTAATTCTTGCCAATCTCCTCCTTTGTCCTTCTGTCAGAGAACTCCCTTCAATCCAAACTCCAAATTCATGGAATCTTGTTGTCCTCCCATAAATCCAACAGTTATGTGTTTCATGCAAGAGTGTCTGCCACTTAGTAAAATCTGCATGGATGTAGATCAACATATGTATGGTTGTTGAACTAATATCCGTATGGATATGGCTATAATCATATGTGTGTTGCCAATTTTTAGCCCTGACTCTTCAAATTCTTCTGGGTTCAAGTTTAAAGCTCATTTGAATCCAAATCCTTGCTTCTTGGACCAATTTCAACAAAGATTTCTAAACATTAGATAACCAATTCAACTTTCATCATAGAGGTTGGGAAACACCCAGCGCTCACAGGGCTCTAGCAAGCCATTACAACCCCCAATTAGGATGAAGATGTCAAAATCTAACCAACATATACCTGTAGTATTCTTATATGATCTCTTGCATTTGATATCGATGTCCTAGACAAGGCATGGCTCTATCATTCTTTTATGTGTTAGGACTTCACTTGACATCTAAGTAGACTGGAGAAATCAAATAAATGATTAACCATTAATCATTCTATTTGGGTATAAGCGTACTCTACTTAATCTCACTCATCAAGCAGCCGATGATATGATCTCTTTTTAGAAGAGATAGGTAATTACCTCACATTACCCCCAATCTCACCATGATCCCTGGCATACCCTCGGCACCCATTTACGGGCCCGTCAGGTTCATATTAAAGTATGTGAGTTCACATTTGAGAGTGTGGTAATATCAGATCTAAGGATCCAATATAAGCAATACGTGAGAAACACTTATGACACCAGACCATGTAGTGTTCTCACAAGTGGATCACTCCAGTACATTATTCACTAACACGTACTTATGTCCTTGATTGAATTTTCAAGTCCCATGGTCGATAAGACACCACCTATCTCACAAGGAAACATATTAGTCTTTAGTTATAGTCATTCCCATGATTATAATAGACTAAAATAGCTTTAATATAGTGTTATGTAGACTCATGGTCTTACTTGTCGAGGACACACTCCTGACAAACATGAGTGAACACTAGTCTATGAATACTCTTTATTTATCAACCATAAGAAATTCAATAAATAATATTATGTCTTTTATTAATATGAAGAAAATGTATTCACATACATCAATAATAGAGTACAACATCTAGGGACTAGGGCATACACCAACAAACATGACTCTAAATGCATTTGTCTCATAACCTATTGTGCTTCTGGTTGTATTAGATATCCCAGGAGTAACCCATCTATTGTTCTCTTGAAGAGCTGATTCTCGAACATTCGGAACTGAACTGCCAAATTTTTTATTAAATTTCTCTTAGCCATGTCTTCTCCATCTGGAAACTGTCCATCTTGTAAAAATCTAAAAATTTCAAAGTACCAGGGTTCATTATCAGTTGTCAGACTCAAAACATAACAGAAATGGTAGTAGGGTTTCTTGGAAGTTTCCAGAACCAAAGGTTCCATAGGTCCATCCCACATAGATGAAAGAGTTTCCAGAGCATCCGCCATCTACATGTTTGAATTCACAATGTCCAAATGTTTCAATTCATCACTATACATATTCTAGATATGGATGTGGTGATTCTTCCTTAATTTCCCATTCTCATTTAGGTTGGCAAAATACCAATAGAGAATCTCTAATGACTGGCACATCATTTTCCCCAATGTGATTAAGGCATCAATGCCAAACCAATATGCATCATATTTTGCGGTATTGTTGGTTACAAGGAATTCTAGCCGTTTGGACAGTGGCATGATCTCTCTGTCTGGGATGACAATGATTACTACTAAACCAAAGGTTCGTCTGTCCACCGTGCCATTGAAATACATATTCCACTTTCTAGGCTCGACTTGAATCATTATAAGCTGTTCATCCGAAAATTCTAGGTTCTCCATATACTTTTAATCCAGCAGTTGATTAGCAAAGAGTTCTGCCATGGCCCTGCTTTTTATCACTTTCTTGGTCACATATTCAATGTCAAACTTAGATACCAACAACAACCATTGACATAAATTTTCTCCTAGTGTTGGCGCTTCGAATAGGTAGTTCATTGGATCCACCATCATGACTGCTTGTATTATGTAAGACTAGATGTAATTGTTAGAACCTGTCCCCGTTAGCAAACAAAAGATTTGCAGAAGAAATTGCTTTCTAAGGTTCATGCCTAAATCTCTTCGCTATATTATAGATCCACAAGAAAATAAATAGGAGAAAGGATTTTCACCTTAACCGTTCTCGCGATGAAACTTAATTTGACTAGGACTTCAAACATAGCCCCTCAACCACCATGCACACAAAATCTCCTCAGCGGAATGTGAGTGCTATCTCTAGATCATAATTCTTCCAAAGAAGCCAAAATAATTTTGCTCTTAAGTTTCTCAAAACTCCAAAGAAAAAGGAAGATAAGAATGGTGGCTATAGTTGTCCATCGGGTATTAGGGTTTTATCTCTTCCTTTAAAGGAAAAATACCAATAATATCCCTCATTCTAATATCTAGATATTTTGAATAAAATATCTATCATACTTTACAACATAATTAACCAAATTTACCATGTGGTAAAAGTGAAAAGTTATAATAACTAATTCTCAAAAATGGGATTACTATATTTTATTTAGGACTTAACCAATTAATACCATAATAATCCACTAGCAATAATTATATGTAAATTATACATATTAAATGGTCCATTACAAAACCACATAAACTCCTTAGCGTGTGATCCTATAGGTCCAAGCGTATATTGGCCATGGACCCGAAATGATATTCGGCTCACAAGTTGTAAGTGCGTTCTAATAAGTGTCGACAACTGCCAATTAGGATGAAGACATCAAAGTCAAACTGACATAAACCTGTAGTATTCTTATATGACCCCTTGCACTTTAGATATCGGTGTCCTACACATGGCATGGCTCTGTCATCCTTTAACATGTAAGGACATTTACTTGACATTCATATAGACTCAAGAAATCAAATAAATGATTATCCAATAATCATTCTACTTAGGTACGGATGTACACTACTCAATCTTACTCGTTAAGAGACCGGTGAAATCATCTCTTTTCATAAGAGATAGGCAATTGCCTCACATTACCCCCAGTGTCGGCATAATCCCTGGTTTACCCAATGTACCCATACTTGGAACCTAGTTACGGGCCCGTTAGGTACACATCAAAGCATACAAGGTCACATCTAGGAGTGTAGTATTATCAAGTCTATGGATCCAATATAAGCAATATGTGAGAAACACTTATAACCCTAGACCATGTAGTGTTCTCACAAGCATATTGATCCAGTACATTATTCACTAACATGTACATGTCCTTGTTTAACATGTACCTATGTACCATGTATGCAACCCTGATTCCATATTTCATAGAGAAGTTTGAGATATTTGATTCGAGGCCTGACATTCTTGACTCTGAAGAATACTTTGGGAAGGATCCTCTTTGTTCGCCTGCTGTTGTGGTTGTTGATAATGTACCTCAGTAGACTCTGTGGTATGATATTTGTTTGATACATTCTTTATTAATTCTCGATACAATTCTAATACATTTTATGATATTTGTTTGATACATTCTTTATTAATTCTCGATACAATTCTGATACTTTTTTATGGGTTTTTTTTTTTTTACAGGAAGCTGATGAATTATTTTATTTTTTCAGTCATTGTGGAATCTTTTGTTTGTCTTTTGTGGAGTATCTAATAGAGCGAAGGGAGTTTCTTGATCATTTTAATGTGAAAGCTCATAGGTTCAGGTTGGCCATTAGCTTATATAATATTAACGAAGATTGAAGAAAGGTTGGAGAGTGATACAAAGTATATAACCATGCTAGATGGAATGTGATTTTTTTTTTTTTTTTTTGTAAGGCAATATTATACATTATAGAATAGTTTTTGTTGATAAAGGTGTAGTTTATATATATATATATACACACACACATTGGATGTATTTTTTTATACAATCCAGGTTAAAGATATACAAAGGCTCAATTTGTTTGAATTTTTTTTATTGAATTACAAATTTGTTTCATATTTTCAACAGTATCTGCTATTATACTATTTGTAATGTGCAATTACATTAATTGTTTTTGCTCCTTTGTATGTTCTCTTATTATGCCCTCTTTCTTTACATGTTGTGCATTTTAGTCTATTTGTTGTTTTTCTTTCCTAAGCTAGTCTGATTCTCCGTTTCCTTAGTCATCTTGATTTCTGTTTTGCTTTTGGCGGTTGGAGTTGTTGATCTCTTATTTCTTCAGGTATGTCCCATGTGTCTTTTGATGGTATTAGATATATTGTTCTCTTATACGTGTCCAACATTTTATCTTTTTGTAGTATTTTGAGCAATAGTCATAGGTTTTAAGGTGGAACTTCCTTATGTATGTAAGGGTATTTGCACATGAGATCTCATCTGTTTGGAATCTACAGTAGGTACATGTCTTTTCTTTCATGTCAACTGTGTAGTCTATGTTGGAAATGCCCTAGTCCTGAGGCATTGGTCCTTGTGTTTGTATAATACATTTGTACATTAATGTAAACTTTATGTATTATACAATTTGTGTCAAGGAGATAAAGGCATTAATCTATTTATTATATGTCTTGTGCTATATTTTAAATAGAGTATCCAATGGACATATCCATATCCATGTTGTCAAGTGTCATGCACTTGGCAGTAAGACTATGGATAGGGAAAACGATATGGCCATAAAGTTATCCGTAGTCTGCTCCAATCATGGGAATGAATGGAACTAAAGACTATCATTAGCCTAGTTGTATGGCGGTGTCTTACCAGTCATAGAACATGGAATGTCAACCAGGTTAATGGGTACATGCAAAAAGAACATGGTACTGGATTGATCCACTTAACGGGAATCTACATGGTACAGTATCACAAATGATTCTCGCGTAGTACTTGTATAAGTCCTTTGACCGGACCATATGATGGTGCTACATGTGAAGTGGCACACTTTGGTGTACGCCTAACGGGCCTGTAAAAGGGTGCCAAGTATGGGTACGTTCGGGTGTGTTAGTGAACATGGCAGTGCTATGGATATGCAGAAGGGAATGTCACTCAATGATTCACTGAGACGATATCACTGGCCTCTTGAAGAATGTTACTGATAAGTGTTCGGCCGCACCCAAACAAGATTGGATCTTATTTGTGAGCATCAGTTCATTCGGTATCAAGTAAAGGTCCAGACACAAAGAGGGTGATACTTCCATGCCTCTGTGTTGGACACTGATATCAGTGACATGGGATTTACAAGTTCAAACTACAGGGTTACGTTTTCAGTTAGACTGCTTACTCCGTCTTAATTGGGAGCTGCAGTGGCTTGCTAGAGCCCGCCTGCAGTCTGTGGGCCTTGGCCCACTGCCAACATATAGACGGGCCCATTGGATCGTACACATTGAACGTCTGGACTTTAACTAGTCAGATTAAGTGTGTACTTGGAGTATAAACGTTTGAAGAGAGAGAGATTTATTAATTATATTATATGAATCAATTGGATTGATCAAAGTTATATAATTAATATTTATTTTGGCCTTCTCATAATTAATTCAATGAATTAATTTATGGGATTATTTCCTAGGTGGAAATATTATTATACATGTATAGGTTTACATGCATCTCATTTTATGTATGTCTAATTTAAATCCCTTGATTAAATTAATAGGTCAAATAAATTTTAATTTAACTGTATGTAATATATTATATGGTATATAATATAAGCATACATGTTAAATAAAGTTGCATTTGAAATTAATTAAATCAAAGGAATTAAAATTGGGCTTAAGACTTAAAATGAATATTCCCACATGGATTGGAATTGTGATGGCCGAAATTATGGTGGTGAAATGGGAGAAGAATGTGAGTCATTTTGTTGGACAAAATGTTATGATGAAATGGTGAGTCATGGAAGACTTTATGGTAGCAAAGTTGGACTTTGCATCTTTGGATATTTTTGGTCATTCTTATGGTAAGAATAAAAGGAAAACATATCCCACCATTTAATCCTCACTTGGCCGAAATTTATGGGTTTTAGGGCAATAAAGATGACTC
The DNA here is from genome assembly GCA_039660915.1 of Euphorbia tirucalli. Lineage (NCBI taxonomy): Eukaryota > Viridiplantae > Streptophyta > Magnoliopsida > Malpighiales > Euphorbiaceae > Euphorbia > Euphorbia tirucalli. Next base: position 46,995,283 of record CM077633.1, read on the forward strand.
ATTTATTGGACAAAAGAGATGATGTAAATGTTAAGTCATGGAAGACTTTTGGGGTGGCAAAGTTGGACTTTGCTACTTGGATATTTTGGCTTATTCTTATGGTAAGAATGAAAGAAAATAATCCCACTCATTCATCTTTTTTTGGCCTTGTATTAAAGCATGGATGAGTCATTTTTTGACAAACTATTGATGATTAAGGTGATGACTCATGGTGTGAGTCATTAGGGTTGAAAATGGGGTAGCAAAGTTGGACTTTGCTTTCTCTTTTCACCATCATCTTTATTCTTCTTTTATTGATTTTAGGAGAATGATTTTTAATCATCTTTTGAGAATGGTGGCCGCCCCTCTCTCCTTCTCTTCTTGTCATCCGAGTCGCTAGCACGGGTTTCGGTCCGAGAGCCGTTCGTGTACGCATAGGTGGATGAAATCTACACTTGATTTCTGCAGTCCTCATCCGTCTCTTAGAGAGACTTTGTGGTAAGTTTTTGAGACTCTTCTCTTTATGCTTTAAGTTTTTGATTTCCACATCTTAAGCTCCTGGGACCGAATTCCAGGAAATCGACGCGTATTTCCGCTTTTATCGGTCGGTTTCCCGTGACGAATCCCAACAGTCTATGCCATCTTTTGAGACTGTTACTAGGTGACTTGTTGATGGTTTAATTGTTGTTTTTTTTTTTTTGTTAGTGATCAAATTGTATCATACATGTACTGTGTTTTGTATAATGTTTTATTATTGTATGAGAAACTTATGAGTTATGGTTGATACTTTTTTGATACATTTCTCATACAATAATAGCATATAACTAAAAAGAAAGAATCACAAAGGTATCAGACATGTATTAGGAATGTATCTGAAATGTATCTGAAATGTTTTTGAAATGTATTAGGAATTTATCAAAAGCAAAACATAACACATGTGTGTTGATATTGTTTTTTTTTTCTCCATTTTCAATGCTGGAATGTAGTTCTTTCTTATTCTCTGTTCCTGCTTTTGTGTTAGTTCTGTCATTGTTGCTATAGTGATATTTCTATTTCTATAGAAGAGATCCTAGATCATGCTTCGTAGGTACTCCATTATTGTTGTGATTGGTAGTCTTTTTGCTGCTTTGTTGATTGAGTTTATTGATTTTGCTATGTTTGGTAAGACTGTTATATCTTTTATTGGGTGAATGTACTCCGTTTTTCATAAACAACATCTTAGAGGTATCCTGAGATGTTTCTGCAATTCAGACATGTACTTGTTAAACCTTTTTACTGTGTACGATTTTGATGCTAGGTTGTAATACTTTTCATGTCTGGTATTTTGGCTTAGTACTTGGTCTTGAGGTTTTGGAACAGGTGGAATGCGCACACACAATGTGGTATTTCTAGATACTTTGATTTGGCAGCTTTTTCGATGCTTTTGTGTCTGTCCAAAACTACAGTCATTCCTAGTCTTTGGATGTACACTTCCTTAAATTGATTAAAGAACCACTCCCAAGATTCATCCTTTTCTGTATCAACTACTGTATATACGAGTGGGAAGATCTTCTCTGTATATACATAGCATAATTTATGTTAGTTTTCTAGTTTTTTTTTTTAATTTGTTTCTTAGGTGATATTTTATTGATACTTTGTTGGTACTTTTTTGATACAATGAAATAGAAATCTATCAAAAATGTATCAGAAATATATCAAGAATGTATCAGAAATGTATCAGAATTATATCAGAATTGTATCATATTCAAAATAGAACACAAGTGTGTTATTATTGAATAATTTTCTTTACCTGAGGCATCCTGTGTGCATGGTGATACTAAAGTTCCGTTGTAGCATGTTTGTAGGAACATGGCATCAGCAACTATAATTGGTTTGTAATGTTGCCAACCTTGTATTGATGCTTCCATAGATTCAAAGAGGTATAGGAATCTGTTTCCTCTTGTTTCAAGGTTGATTATTGTTCCTGAATTTGTCTATTTGAGCATGTAGAGGTAGCTTGGTAGGTTTTTGTATGATTCTAATCGTGTTCCTCTTATGATTTTAAGTTCCTCTTCTTTTGATTTCCAGGCTTTTTGGTAATTGATTTCTGCTCCAATTTGGTCTCTCATATCATATACTATATTTGATGTTGTGTATATTCTCTTCAGTCTCAGGTATTTGTTCTTCATTATTTTTGCAATGAATCTGCTTGTTGCTTGTCTCTTTTCACTATTCCTCTCATCGATGTTGCATGTGTGTTCTTCATTATATTTTCTTGTTACAAATCTTTCTGTTTTATCCTTTTTGGAATCTCTGAATATCCATGTGCATCTGTTATCGATGCAGTTGAGGTAGTACTATCTTGGACATGATTTATTCACCTTGCACTGGAAATTTTATTGAATTGCATGATGAGCAATAGCTTCTTTTAGTTTTTTCTTTGTTTTTGTAGATCTATCCAGTTTGTATAATGCCTATGTTAGGACTTGTAATGTTGTTGTGTTCTTCTTCTTCATCTTGTTTTGTTGTTTGTTATTTATATATTTCCTAAATTGTGTTGTCTGTAATGTTTCTTTGTAAAGTTGGTGATCATCTTCTTTTTCTTGGTTGTACACTATTGTGTACTGAGATTCTTGCATTTCTGTTTCTAGTTGTTCATGTTCTGCTGTGTTTGGCATTATAGTTGCACAGTAAGTTGCAGAAAGAGTTACCTTTTGATAAGTTTATGATACATTTTTGTCGTATTAAAATTGCACAAAGAGTTGTGTGTGATACATTTATGCTACCTTTATGATGTATTTTGATACATTTGTGATACAATTTTGATACAATTTTGATACAATTCTGATACTTTTTTTGTACCTTTGTGATACTTTTTTAATATTTTTTTAATGCTTTTTTGATACTTTTGTCATGCTTTTTGTGACACTTTCTATTATGTATGTGCTTAAATCATTTCTAACTTTGCGGTACATTTGTGATATAATTTATGTGATAATAGTACTTGTTTGATCTGTTGTTTCTTTGTGTGTGGTTGTAATGCACAGATGCTATTGCATGAGATTATTGCTTTGAGTTTTGAACTATAAATAGAATCGGATTGTCATTTCATTTGTTGACTTGCATTGGTGGATTTCCATCTATTACCTGGAATTGTATCTCTATGTCCTCCTTGTTTTGATCAATGTTGATGTTCTCTTTGATTATGTGTTTAAATTCATAGAATGTGGAAATTGTTGGTACTAGAACTCCACTTACTCTGTAGTTTATGTATCTAGTTTCTTCACTCCATTCACCATTGTAGTGGAATAAATTGTGATTTCTATCATTGTGATTCCTGAGATGATATTACAATAGGAATGGATTTTGACTTTTGTTTGTTTGTTGCAGCTGTTTGAACCGATCAAAGAGAGGGAGAGAGATCATGGCTTGGACTAATTTGGAATTTTTGAAACTTTGATGTGTTGTGTTTCTTTTATAGTTGATGTAATTAAGGAATGTTTGAATGAATGTATTTTAGAAATGTTTCATATTTTACAGCGTACTTTTGGAATTTTTAGCACCTTACATAATTTTGTTATAATTGTTGCAAATGGGGGTATTTCTCTAAATTACTCTTATTCATTTGAGCTTTGTGTCGCCCAGGCGCACACCTTGTCCTAGATGATTGACCCCTTGTACCTATCACAACTATGGTTTGGAAAAGAAACGAGGAGATTAGGATTGGGGAGAGATGGGGAATGCAGGGTTTTAGTGATTCAAGTAGAAATTCTAGTGAAGTTAGTATCTTTGTAAGGGATAGTAAAAGCTCTGTTGCTGTAACTAATTTTTCTTCCATCGCTGCGGAATTAAGAACTCACAGTTCGACGAGGTCAGATGGCGAGATTTGAAAGCGGATGGCGACGATGTCGTCTCGATTGATTGACGACAGTTTCCCCAAAAACGACACACTTTTCTGTAACTGTTCAGTTTTTAACGACTTGTCGTTTTCCTTTTTTCCCATAACCAGCAAACAAGTCAAGTGGATAAATTCTGATTCATTCTTTCTCTGTGATATATGGTGAATTAACAGAATAGAGAACCGGGAAGAGAAGAGAGAAGAGAAGAGAAGAATTTCAAGGGAAGAGACACAGGGGAAGAGAAAGAGAAAATTGATTCATACAAATTTTTCCGTAAAATCGCAACATACCCAATTGGTTTAATATAGACAACAAACAGACATAACTAACTTAATTAAAACGCTGCGTTTTAACATTTCCCACATATCATTCCACCCTCCTTCAAAACCTTGCCTCAAGGTTGAATGTTGGAAATCGCTGCTGTAGATCGAACGCAAACTCCCAGGTAGCATCTTCGATGGTTCCCCCCTCCCATTGGACTAGTAACTTAGTAGCAGCTCTGTTTCCTCTCTTGACCATCTTCCTATCCAGAATTAGCTTGGGACATGGAATTTGGGCCCTGGGCAACTCCTCAGAAGACACAGCTGCCTGGTTAGGAACCTTCTCTTTCAGCTGTGAAACATCGAAGACAGGATGTACTTCTGAATTGGCAGGCAACTTTAACCTATATGCTACCCTTCCCACCCTATCTTCAACTTGGTAAGGCCCAAAGAACAATGGGGACAGCTTTTGATTACCCCTCTGAACCACACTCTGCTGCCTATAAGGCCTAAGCTTCACATAAACCCAGTCGCCTATGGAGTACTCCTTGTCCTTCCTATGACCATCTGCCAACTATTTCATGCTATTTTGTGCCTTCCTCAGTTGATATTTCATCACCTGTAGTGCTAACTCTCTATCCCTCAGGAGCTGATCTACAGCTTCAATCTTAGAGTCATATGGAAAATAGGGAATATGCAGAGGAGGAGGTATTCCATACAATGTCTCAAATGGTGTCAATTTGGTTGATGTGTGATAGTTAGTATTGTACCACCACTCAGCCATGGACAACCATCTTTCCCATTGTCCTGGGTGGTCATGGGTCATACACCGCAAGTAGGTTTCCAAGCATCAGTTAACCACCTCAGTTTGACCATCAGTTTGAGGGTGGTATGCAGTTGATCTAGCAAATTCCACGCCTTGTAATTTGAATAGCTCCTGCCAGATGGTGCTGATAAATATGGGGTCTCTATCACTCACGATGGTCGTCGGCAATCCATGTAACTTGAACACCTGGTTAAGAAATACTACTGCCACAGTGTGAGCTATATACGGATGATTGAGGCCTATGAAATGAGCATATTTACTCAACCTGTCCACTACCACAAATATAACTTCCTTCCCATTGGACTTGGGCAATCCCTTTACAAAATCCATGCTGATATCAGACCAAAACATCTCAGGTACAGGAAGTGGTTGCAACAGCCCTGGGGGTCTTGTAGTGTCATATTTGTAGGTCTGACAAATTACACACTCCCTGATATAATTTCGGACTTCCCTCTCTATTCCCTTCCAATAAAAAGTCAATTGCAACCTCTTAAGTGTAGCCTGAACACCAGAATGCCCTCCCAAAGAAGTGTCATGCATTAAATGAATGAGTTTGCGCCTAAGAGGCCCATTCCTTCCCACTACCAATCTTCCCTTCCTTCTCAATAACATTCCTTGCCAAAGTATAGGGACCTTTAGTGCCATTATTGAACTGCAATTCCTGGACCAAAGCCTGTAACGCCTGGTCATTCTGCCAACTCTCCTCTATTTCAGGCATCAAACTGCTCACAGGTGTGGATACGATCAATGCTGCTAACTCAGCTACAGATAACCTGGATAAAGCATCAGCGGCCACATTCTCCTTGCCTTGCTTATAGGTGATCTCAAAATCATAACCAAATAGTTTAGCCATGAATTTCTGTTGCTGCGTGGTAGTTACCCTTTGTTCCAAAAGGAATTTAAGGCTCCTGTGGTCTGTCTTAATCAAGAACTTCTTATAGGAGAGATAATGATGCCACTTTTTAACTGCGTGGACAACAGCTAAAAACTCTTTTTCATACACAGACATTCCTAAGTGCTTATTAGCTAAAGCCTTGCTAATATAAGCCAAAGGATGCCCTTCTTGCATCAAGACGGCCCCGATTCCCACATCACAGGCATCAGTCTCTACAACAAACAACTTCTCCTAATATGGTAAGGCTAGAACTGGAGCAGTGATCAAGGCCTGTTTCAGTGAATCAAAAGCCTGAGTAGTTTCTGGGGACCAAACAAAGCCATCCTTCTTCAATAAGTCAGTTAAAGGCTTACTTATAACTCCATAATGCCTAATAAATCGCCGGTAATACCCTGCAAGTCTAAGAAACCCTCTCAACTGCCGTATATTAACAAGGGTTAGCTATTGAGCCACTGCCTCTATCTTCTTAGGGTCAGTAGACACTCCCTCTCTATGGATCACATGCCCCAAATACTCTACGCTTTCAGCCCCAAACAAACACTTGCTCTTCTTAGAAAATAGCTGGTGTTCACGTAACTTTTGGAAAACTGCCTGTAAGTGCTGTACATGAACTTCCATATCCCTGCTGTGTTGGAAATGCCCTAGTCCCGAGGCATTGGTCCTTGTATTTGTACTATACATTTATTGGATTTATGTGTTGTACTCATTTGTGTTATTAATAAAGGCATCAATTCATTTATTATATCTATCTTGTGCAATATATTAAATGAAGTATCCAATGGACATATCTATATCCATGACGACAAGTGTCATGCACTTAGCAGTAAGACCATGGATAGGGTAAACGATATGACCATAAATACATCCGAAGTTTGTTCCAGTCATGGGAATGAATGGAACAACAGACTATCATTAACCTGGTTGTATGGCGGTGTCTTACCGGTCATTGGACATGGAATGTCAACCAAGTTAATGGGTACATGCCTGGAAGCATGGTACTGGATAGATCCACTAAACGAGTAATCCACATGGTATGGTATCACAATGGATTCTCGTGTAGTACTTGTATGGATCCTTTGACCTGACCATATGATGGTGTTACATGTGAAGTCGCATACTTAGGGGTACGCCTAAAGGGCCTGTAATAGGGTGCCAAGTATGGGTGCTTTCGGGTATGTCACTGAACATGGTAACACTATGGATATGCAGAAGGGATTTGTCACTCAGTAACCAACTGAGAAGATATCACCGGCCTCTTGATGAATGTGACTGATAAGAGTGTGGCCACACCCAAACAAGTTGGAACTTGTTTGTGAGCTTCGGTGCATTCGGGATCAAGTTAATGTCCGGACACAAAAGAGGGTGATCAATCCGTGCCTCTGTGTTGGACACCGATATCAATGACATAGGATGTACAAGTTTAAACTACAGGGTTATGATATCAGTTAGACTGCCATCTCCATCTTAATTGGGGGCTGCAGTGGCTTGCTAGAGCCCAACTGCAGTCTGCGGGCCAAAGGCCCGCTGCCAACATAAAGATGGGCCTACGGGATCGTACAGATAGAACGATAGAATGCAGACTTAAGGAATCACATGTATACTTGGAGTATACACAATGGAGGGAGAAGTGTGTATATATTAATTATATTATAAAGATCAATTAGATTGGTCATAATAATAAAATTAATATATTCAATTGGCTCTTCATAATTAATTGGATTAATTATGAAATTATTTCCTAGGTGAAAATATTCATATGTATAGGTTTACATATGATTTTATTTTGTGTAGATTTAATTTTATTTGATGGATTAAATTAATTGTCAAACTAATTTTAATTTAGATGTAAATAATATATTACTTGGAGTAATATATTAAATACATGGGTATATTAAAATTGGGCTTGAAATTAATGTAAACCAGAATAATTAAAATTAGACTGGGCCTAAATTAAAACATGGAAGCCCACACAGAATAAACAGGAGCCAAGATGGGCCTGAATTCCCCTAAGGAATTCGGCCAACCCTAGGTATAAATACCTAGGGTTAGAAATTTCGGCCACCTCTAAGAATTGAGCCTCCTAGCCGAAATTTTCTAGCCCTCTCCTCTCTATTGTTCTGTTTTTCCGACGCTAGCACGGGTTGCATTCGTCAAGCGTTCGTGTACGTGAGAGTGGAGGAATTCTACTTTGAATTCTGCAGTCATCATCCATCTCTAGAAAGAGATTTTTCTGGTAAGAAATTTAATCCCTTTCTATTTAATTTTAAGTTTTTCAATTTCCACTTCAATTGCTCCTGGGACTGGATTTGAGGAAATAACCGCGTTCTTCCGTTTTTATCGGGTGATTTCCGGTGACAAATCCCAACATGCTGTAAACCAAAATATCATCAAAAAATACCAAGACAAATTTCCTTAGGAAGGGCCTGAAGATATCATTCATGAGACTCTGAAAGGTGGAGGGCGCATTAGTGAGCCCAAACGGCATAACGACAAACTCATAATGCCCTTCATGTGTCCGAAATGCTGTTTTGTGAACATCTCCAGGATACATCCTGACTTGGTAATAAGCAGAGGCCAAGTCAATTTTGGTGAAGACTATAGCTCCATGAAGCTCATCGAACAACTCTTCTATAATCGGAATGGGAAACTTATCTTTCACGGTCTTCCTATTCAATTCCCTGTAGTCGATGCACATGCGCCAAAAGTTATCCTTCTTCTTAACCAGTACCACAAGAGAGGAGTATGGACTGACACTATGCCTGATCGTGCCATTATCCAATAGCTCCTTCTCCATTTTCTCCACATCATCCTTCTGCACTACAGAGTGCCTGTATAACCTGACATTCACTGGAGTGGCGCCGTCAATCAATGGAATTCGGTGGTCATGGGATCTTTCTAGTGGCAAGGTGACTGGTGTTTGGAAAACAGCTGCATACTCCTCTAACAAAGGTAACAGGGGCCCCGGAATTTGCCTTAACTCCTCTGCATTGTTGACTTGCTGAATCTGAGCTAGATAGGCAGTATGCCCATGTTGAAGCATTCTCAGCATTCCTTGCTCAGTTACAAACTTTACTGTGGTGTTTGAAATCCCCTGTAATTCATGAATCTCATTTTCCAATTCAAATTTCATTGTAAGAGTACTGAAATTCCAACTGATGTTTCCTAAGGTTGCTAGCCACTGAACTCCCAAGACAATTTCACTGCCTCCTAAAGCCATAACTAGGAAACTAGCAGTGTATGTTTTACTTTGCATTTCCCAAATAAAATTTTCACAACCCCAATTGCATACTACTTCCTCTCCATTAGCCACAGTGATTTTGAGAGGGTTAATGGGCTTGAGTAAACACCCCAATTCCTTTGCTAACTTCAAATCCAACACATTATATGTACTACCAGTATCAATTAAAATGTGTAAGGTTTTCCGTTTGTGTTTACCAAACAGCCTCATGGTTTGTACCCCAGGTTCTTGTAATGCTCCCATAGCACACAGAGAAATAATTGGTCCTTCCTCCCCAGTTTCCAGTACTTGAGATTCCCAATCATCGTTGCCTCCTTCTTCAGGGCATTCTTGCACTAAAATAGCATGCAAGTACTTCTTCTTCACTGATGACTAGGTGCATACTTCTCATCACACCAGAACACAAATTTTTAGCCCTCTTATCAGCGATTTCAGCTTCAGTTAACCTCCTAGCCTTCGCCGAACCATTATTGCTCCTGAACTGCTGCTGCTGTCTATGACTTCCAATGAGAGGGGCCTGTAACAGAGGAATATTGGGAGTTGCTAGAAGAGGGGGCTTGGCAGCAGGTGTTCCAGTGCTGCTAGCTGCCCGTGCGAAGTATCCCTTCACCCCATAAGATTGGCCTGTACGTAGAGAAGTGAGGTATGCATCCTGCATCCTAGCCAAAGCATAGGCCTGCTGTAATGTCTTTGGACCTTGCATCAATACAGGATACCCGATTTCATCCTTCAGTCCAGTAAGGAAGCAACTCAGAATATTATCTTCAGTGAGGGTTGTCTTATGAGCACAAGCATCAAAGGCCTCGACGTACTCAATGAGTGAACCAGTCTGATTCAAGCGTTTTAGATGTGCCATTGGATCCTCATAGAGTTTGTCACTGAACCTTGCTTTCACTGCCTTCTCATAATGCTCCCAATTGGGTTCTCCACCTTGAAGCTTGACATAAGACTGATGCCATTCAAGGGCCTTATCAGATAGATGAAGCGAAGCCAGCTTCACTTTGGAATGGGCAGGTGTGTTATCGATCTAGAAAAATCGCTCACAACGGAACAACCACCCCTGCAAGTCTGTTCCATCAAATTTTGGAAAATCTACCTTGGTAAACCTGGTAGCCAACTGATAAGAAGCTTCTCCTTCGCCACAGTTGAAGTCGTCATGAGTCAGGCCAGAAGAGCCAGAGGTTTCCGTCCTGGTTTTGGTGAGAATAGCTGACATCATTTCCCTGAATTCCTCCATCATCGACTTACGATTTTCAGCTATTTGAACCCTAAGATTCTCATCCATTTTTTTCAGTAAATTTTCCTCCATCTTTTTCCAATCCTGAGAACGTGTACCGTCAGCCATGGTGCGATTTGGATATGACGGGAAGGGCAAGATCGATGCTCTGATACCAAATGATATGTGGTGAATTAACAGAATAGAGAACCGGGAAGAGAATAGAGAAGAGAAGATAAGAATTTCAAGGGAAGAGACACAGGGGAAGAGAAAGAGAAAATTGATTCATAACAAATTTTTTCGTAAAATCTGCAACATACCCAATTGGTTTAATATAGACAACAAACAGATATAACTAACTTAATTAAAACGCTGCGTTTTAACATTTCCCACATATCACTCTGCGTGGGACAGAAGGTAGATGGAAACATCAAGGGAGCAAAAATTGCCGCTGGCGAAAATTAAGCTGAAACCGGCCGAAGCAACGCCGGAAAGCTTCAAAGAATATGGTCAAGTTATAGAACCGTCAGCAGATGGTGAAGAATTCGGTCCTGAAGATGCGCAATTGAACCTTAGCCAAGGAATTCCAAGGTTTCATCTCCCTTCTTCTGCTCCTTCAAATTTCAATTAACAGTTTTCGATTCCAAAATCCAATAATTTATGTATATATTCAGGTTCTATATTATGCACCTTGAAGACCGGCCGCTTGAATTCTCGACGATAACTCATCACGCCAGAGTGACCCAGTGCCTGGGAGCCATTGGAGGCGGAGATTGGTATTTAGGTTTAGCAAAGCCGTCGATTTTGGATTCGAATAAAAAGAAAGAAGGAGATTATGATATGATTGTGGGGTCTCATTGTGGGCATCTTTATGTGGCACCTGATGTGGAACAAGTGAAGGTTTTCAAAATCTCAGGGCCGAAATTTGTGAAACTGGAGCGAGGAACTTGGCATGCTGGTCCTTTGTTTAAGGCGGATTCCATGGATTTCTACAATTTGGAATTAAGCAACACCAATGTGAGCTTCTTCTCCATCTAGTTACTTGTATTTTTTTATGATCATCACTACTTCACCGTATAGGGTTACCAATTTTGCTGAATTGAACATCTGCTCAAACCACATTTCACTGCATTTGATGTTAGATTTGACGGCAAAACAAATTTTATTGTCAAAAAGCTCGTTTACCGGTAATATTAAAAAATTGTAGCTATATACAACAAAATTTTATGAAATTGGATTGCTAAGATATGGTCACAATATGACAATTATTTTTATACTTTTGAAAACAAAAGTTTACAATGCCGAATCTTTTTTTTTTTTTTTTTTGTCGTCGTCTTTGTATGGTTCATTTAGAAGAACCATCTATTGACTGGTTTCAAAAGAATGCTACAGATATTTAAATGTCTTAGTTAATCGATAGCCATTAATGAGCAATTTTCACAAGAGTTCGGAAAACGTATCGTTTAATTGAAGGATTCATGTAATATGGTATGGTATGGATTGTTAAAAGGAGTTATTTATTTTGGAGATTATCAAATGTCCCATGAAAATTTCATGGTTTGGCCAACATTTTTTACACTCAAAATTGAGGTGTTAAAGTAAAACCATATATTCCCATACTAAAATATAACATACTATGCATTAATAACCTCATACATTAGTGTTCGGCCTTACTATTCGAACTCAAAATGCCAATATTGCCATTTATGTTGTTTAAGTATCTAGTTCATTTTGAAGTCAAACATCTTCCAGTTGATCTTCAATCGTTGTTCCCTGTTATGATATGGTTACATTTGCTTGATATATTTGCCTTTTCCATATAAGATGATCCCTATAAGCATGCAGCCTATCATATGTGTAATAACTAATGAGTACTACCTTGGTCCCATATTATACTACCTTGGTCCCATATTATAGTTTAGAAACAACTTCCCTGAATAAAATTAATTGTTTTTTTTTAATCTTGTTAATATATCCCTTATAATTATGCATATAAATCAATAAAGTACACTAAATTAACTTGAAACTTAAATATTTAAGCAATCCCGGCATAATTGTCATTGAAAATTGTAACATTCTAATACTCATCATCCACTCATTCAATATTTGAACATAAAAGCATCTCATTTTATTTTAGTCATCAAGTCATAATTGACTCATAGAACATAATCATGTAGCTTGCTCAGAAATTAAGAAAATTATTTATGTGAAATTGGTTGATTCTTTTCTTTTTTTTTTTTTAGGTAGTGGACCACACAACACATGACTTCAAGAAGAAAAACCAAGTCGTGTTTTCAATAGAGGAGTAATTCGCTCGAGTGTCGTATATTTTTACTTATGCATTGTGTACTACAATCAATGAAATCCGAAAGCATATTATTCTATATATGGTATCAAAATATTTTATCATAACTCGTAGTATTAATCCTAGCTTTCTCGTGGTGGTAAATGCATTTCTCCTAAATGGAAAGATTAAGATCTGAGTTTCTGTGAAACAACTATTATAATCGTAAAAAGAATGAGAATTATAAAAACTAAATAATAATATAGGAAAGGGGATCTCTCTCTGCCACATGACATTGTTGGTCATTTATTTCTTGAATTGGTAGATTTTATGTGCATCGTATATAGGGGTGAGAAAAATAAGGTTCGATTCTAAAACCAAACCCAACCAAATAAAAAACCAAGCAATAAGAATTATGAAAACTAAAACCGAACCAATATACATTCAGTTTGGGTTGAATCGAATTAATTCGTTTTGGTTTCGATTCAGTTCAAAACCAAATTTTCCAAACTTTCAGATTTAAATAAATTATCATTAAATTATTATTAACTATATATAAATTATTGTCAAAAATGGTCTATATTACATATATATCATTAAAATCTCATAATAAAAATTATAGAATAATATAAATATATATTATATAAAATAAAATTTATTTTGCACATATATATAAATAATTTTTAAATATTTATAATTAATTTAGTTCGATTAGATTTTTCTTCGGTTTTTTCAACAAAAACCAAAACTAATACGAAACCAAACTATCACATTTTTAAAAACCAAAACCAAACTAAAATATCTTTGGTTCGATTCAATTTTCGGATTGCGGTTTGGTTATACTCACGCCTAATCGTGTGAGTTGTTTCCATAATGGAAAATGAGAAAATGGGTTTATGGAAAATGAGAAAATGGGTTTAAGTATTTTGTTCTAATATATTTGAAGATGAGCTGATCAATTTTAACTTCCTTATTTAATACAAAAACTCATAGCACAATGTTGTGTTTATTCAATAGTAACTATTATTGGCTTGATTTTAAAGGAGTTTAATTCAATTAAAACGAAAGATTCAAACGAAGCTGTTGAATCGTGTTTCGATGATAACAACAATTTGGAAAAGTTGACATATATGATAAATAGAGAAATCATATTTACTTTGTTGGTGTGCCCTATTCCAAAGGCATTGGTTCTTGATTGTATTATACATTATACGCAGATATTATGTATTTTACATTATGTTATATAAATAAAGGCATTTAAGCTCTTTATTTGTTTCTTGTGCAATTTAATAAATAGAGCATCCATTGATTATAGCCATACTCATGTTAACTGATGTAGGTCATTAGCTGATGAGACCTTGAGTAGTATTAAAGCTATAATCATAAAGTTGTCCCGGGTCTTTTCTAATCATAGGAATGAATAAAGCTAAAGACCAGCATATCCTTGACTGGATGGCAATGTCTCACTGACCATTGAACATGGGATGTCAGTCAAGTATATGGGTACATATGAGGTTACATGGTGCTGGACTGATCCGCCTTGAGAACACCGCATGGTCCGATCGTCATAGGTGTTTCTCAGGTAGTTCTTGATATTGTCCTTAAGATTTCACTATAACTTGATATGAGATCTCATACACTTTGATATATGCCTAACGGGCCCGTAACAGGGTGCCAAGTATGGGTATGTTGGATGGGTTGGTGAACATGTTGATTTTATAGTGAGTTGACAGAATTGTCAGCGTCCGCTGAGATGACATCACTGGCCACTTGATGAGTGAGACTGATAAATGTATGGCCATACCTGAATAAGTTAGGATACTTATTCGCAATAATCAGTCTACTCCGAATCAAGGAATGAATAAGCATAGAAGAGGTTGACTGGAATCATACCTCTTGCTATACATCGATGTCAATTGGCAAGGGATATACAAGAATACTACCGGGGTTATGCTTCACATGAGACTGCTAGTCTCCGTCTTAATTGGGAGTAGTAATAATTTGCTAGAACCCACTTATAGTCTGTGGGCCTTGGGCTCACTGCCAACATAAAGACGGACCCACAAGATCGTATGCATAGAACAGCTGAACTTGTGACATATCCGAAATGTATATATTGGGTGTACTTAGAATGGAAACTTAGTTAATTAAATTATTGACAATAGGTTTTGTCAAAATTAATTGAATTAATATAAAAGAGAAATTAATTGTATTTGATTAATTAATTACAGTATGTAAATAATTAATTAAATATATTTTCCCTGGTAGAAAATTAAATACACGGGTTGTATTTAATTTAAGGTTGGGTTAAATTAAATTTGGGTTGAATAAATTTAATTAATTGGATTTAATTGGATCAATTAGAATTTTATTATATGGTTTAATTTAATTCCAATTACATAAATTGAATCAGTTAATTGAATTAAAATTTAACCTAAAATTAATTTGAAAACCTAATTTTGTATTGTGTATAAAAGTTACTTTAAAATTAATTTCTCTAAACCCTAACTCTACCTAAAATTTTTGGCCAGCACTAGAGGAGGAGTAGCCGAATTGTTGTGCTGTAATTTCAGAGTTCCCTTCATCTCCGTTTGCTAGCACGAGTGATAGCTGTTCGTGTACCAAACTATGTAAAATTGTCGTTTTCCAGTTCTGCAATCTTCAGCAATCTTAAGAAGAGACGAATAAGGTCAGAAAATTTACTTTCTTCTCATTCTTGGGTTCTATCAAAATTATGGTTCCTGGAATCTTGGAATTTGAGGAAAAAATTTTAATTCATATTTTCCGCTGCGTACCGTTTTTCCCGGTGAAAGTTCCCTACAAATTTTAATATTATTACAATTATGTTGTAAATAATAAAGAAGTAAATTATGAATATAATAAAGAAGAAGCTACATCAACAAATCTTAAGGTTATTAAAGCATCGGGAGTTCAAACGATTAACAAGCTGATCAAGAGATGAAGGAAACTAATTCAAGAAATACAAGCTTCATTGGTCAAAAGGAGAAAATTACTTCAAGATCTACAAGCAGTCACTCATCACAAGATCTCAAACTCTCAAAGACTACATCATGCTTATAAGCTAGAACCAACAACTATAATATATTCAAGACCTCAAAGCAACAACCATATCTTGTTCAGAGCTAAACACAACAATCATATTCCATTTACAAGCTTCAACCAACGGCCGCATTTTCCTTCAAGAGCTCCAACGGCTAGTACTCTTTCAAGAGCTGCAATGCAACGGTCATATTGTCTTCAGGAATTATGTCCAACGGCTACTTCATCTTATGATAGGCTTCTCCAAGTCCTATATAAATAAGAAGAATTGAAATTGTCAAAGTGGAAGACTTATCAATATTCACACAATATACAAGCTATTCTTTCAAGTCTTCCACAATTCCTTCAAGGAGCAATCAAGAGAGAAAAAGCTTCTTCTTTATTCATTCTTTCAAATATTCATTCTTAAGGGAATTTTTTTTTTACACAAGATTATGTGGAGGGAGTTTACTTCGTTGATAGTGTGATCAACAAAATTTCTAAAAGTTTGGTGCTTGAGCTTAGAAAAAGCATCGGGAAAAGTTTGGTATTTGAGCTTGTAAAAAATATCGGATAAGTTTGGTGCTTGAGCTTTGAAAAAGTATCAGTAGAGTTACTTAAGCTCGGAAAAAGTAACAGTAGAGGTTTGATACTTAACCTGCAAAAGTATTAAGTTTGTTACTTGAACTCGTAAAAAGTAACACAGACTTATTTCCTACTCGTCGAGAAAATATTAGTAGAAAATCTCAAGTGGTTGGCTTAGGAACTGGACGTAAACTGGTTGGATCGAACCAGTATAAATCTCGGTGTTTTCAATTCTCTATCCCTACACTCTTTATATTTATTGTTATTTATTTTTCCGTAATTTAAATTAATAGCATTATCATTTAAAGATATTTCTATATTATTCAAACAAATTTATATTTATAAGTTTTTCTATTTTATCAATTCCGCAGTTTTGTAAAACTTGTGTTTATTGAAAGAAAATTGTTTTTCATCAAAAAGAATTTTGTAAATTGTTTACGAAATTTTTTATCGGGTATACAGTACTATTCACCCCTCTAGTACTGTAGCTAGCCTATTTGGGACCGTCTGAAGCATTATAGGAATTGAATTGAATTCATTTCTCTAATAATTTGTTTCAAATAATACATAACAGAAAACCACAATAGGAAATCTACATAGAGAGAGAGGAAGAAAAGTGTTTATTGAATCACGAGAAATTTCGGAGGTCACAAAAATGATACAACTCGATCAAGAACAGTTCAAACAGATAAATTAGGCATTCTAAAAGGACATCAAGGGGGTGAAAATGCTGCTGGAGCAGTCATGCTAGGCAGTACTGTTGTCATCCCATCATCTGCAAAACAATTCCAAGTCAGTGTAAGGCTACTTCTCTTACAAAGGGAGAGTGTATTTCTATAAGTATTGTTGACATATGCACTGCCTAATGCCAGGGATCCAAGAAGCACTTTTTGTATTCTCGTAGAAAATGCATGGGAAAAGCCATATTTTGATCCATGTATTTGCCTAAATTTTTACAATAAGCTCCTCTACTCTGATTTGGACTTGGTTAACCCTTGCACTCTCAAGTATCAAATAATTTAGCAAGGGACTAACGAATCTGTGATGAGAAAGGAAATTGAATCTGTAAAAGTTTTAATTTTTATGGTCCTGGTTATTATTGAGGGTAAAAAAAAATCTTTTACATGTTAAAAATGTTAGCATCTGAAATCTGAACTTCACGCCAACTTCTTTTTGCCCCTTGGTTTTAACCAAAATTGATCTATTTCCTCCACATGTAAAATTTTACAAATTCATTAGCCAAGAGCAAAAATAACCAATCAATGAGTATAGGAGCTAACCAAAGTCCAAACCAAAGTGGAACGGCTTATTGAAAAAATTTTTGAGAGACAAGTACGATGGCCAAAATATGGATTATGCCCAAATGCATTTAATGGATTTGTCTTGGGCTTCTCAAACATTAATTTGATAACTAAGACATAATGAACTTCATTTCACACAAGTTGTAGCAAAACATAAGAAATTCCCAATTATTCTGCTGGATAGAGACATCACCTTGAAAATATCTCCAAACATCCCTTGCAGTGGATTTCTGCGTTGTACTCCAAAAAACTTCTCTGCGATTTCATCTAGCAACTGAATCATGTGCTCATGTTAGAATTTATGAATCCATATAAGTCCATGAAAAGTCGTTTCTATAGAATATCTAATTCTTTGAACAAACTGAAAACTTATCAATCTTACCAACCTCATTGAATACAGGTTCCCTGTCAATGCTTGACTTGTAATTCATTTTTAACATATTAAAAAGAGGCAAGGCATCTCTCTCCAACCTGCATAGAGAAGAATCAATACATCCGTTTGACAACAATGATCTTCAAACTAGATATATCAGAATGCTAGTCTAGAAACTATGCTACCAACAAGATAAATTGAAGAAAATGACCAGAGTGACAATCTTGCCAGCGTTGACAGAGTGGGAACAAATGTCTAATAATCCAAGGAATAGTTTATACAGAGTATTAATTTAGGTGTTTCTAGAGTTGAATGTCATTGCATTTTGCAAACTAAGCAATGGTCAACAGGAAACAGAAAAGACGAGCCCGATGGAGAGTAAAGGTTCAAGCTTGGTTATATTCAAACTGACATCATTGTGAACCAAAGGTAAATTGTTTTCTCCTCAGCTATACATTGCAATAAGGTGTCAAAAATAAGAGCAGCTTGATTTTCAGGGATTATACAATTCAGGTAAATCACAATGATGCCAATAAACTGTAGAAGAACAAATTCCTCCTTCATGTAGCAATATTTCTCTTATTTTCATTCAATTATAGGATCTACAAGCTTTAATAGATCATTTCTCCTATCTGCATTGTGGTAGTCAACCTATTACGGTAACACCAAAGAAGCTCTTTTCTTTTTCTCATTTCCAATTCTCCATTCAGTGGTCAACCTAAAAGCATTCCTTAACCACTAAAAAGGAGCAAAACCTCATCAAAGCCCAAAAGGTGGGCACATTTTTAACAATACTGAGTCAAAAAGAAACATCTTTACCTAAGAAGAAACATAAATACAACTTAACTTACGTTGGCAAAAGAAAAATGATGAATTGGACCAAATCTGACATGGGAAGCTCAAGATTTGCAGATTCCACTTGTCTCTTTATCTCATCCATCAGACAATTAGCATCTTTCAGATTACCCATAGCCAAATACCTACAACAGGAGGATAATTAAGCTTGTAATCATCACTCCTATAACCATAAAGACACAAGGGGAATTCCAGGTGTCCTGTAAATTATAATCACTAATGTTACATCCAAAACAGCATGCGATCAGTAAATGTCTAATTTCTAACAATCCTTACATGAGAATTGCTCGTGCAATTGCCAGATCATCTTCACCAGGATAACACTGCATAGCGAAGCATATCAGTTGAGACTTTTAAATGCTATCCACGAAAAGCAATTGCCAAGCATAAACTGACATCAAACTTTGCCATTCAATCACCATAACATTGTTTCCACAAAAGCTCACATATTATCAACAATTATAAAGTGTAACCATAGAATAATACAACTTTTTACAATGAAACCAGGAGAGGAGGTAGATGATGTTAATTCAACTATTAATTAGAGATGAGCAGAAATTGCAAAAAGAAAAAATAAGAAAAAAAAAATTCAGAATTAGCAAATTATACACGTTGGTAACACTTTATAGCCAGTTAACATTCCATGTCAAAATGAAATCTGAGTTAATTTAAGCCACAGCATCTTCATGATTGAATTCAAATTACTAACCTTGCCCATAAAATTGACTAAAGTAGACGCAAACTTCTCTGGGTCATCACTTCTAACAAAATGATATGATATTCTTGTCATATCCTGCAAAGAACATTATAGACTGCTGACTATGCTTGAAAAGATAATCTAAAATGACACATAATACTAATTACATCTAAGAAAAACTTCATCAAATAAATTCCACAATGCTAACAATAATGGCCAGAGACATCAAGGAAGAAACAGGAACAACCCAAGAAATTAAATATTGATGTCAAACTTACCAACTCAGGAGATTCAGAAAATACATATTCTGCTAGCATAGAGTGTAATTTTGGTGCTCCATTCTTATGATCTCCAAACTCCGCAGACCACCTAAAATAGAACCCAAGTGACTATCAACAAGGCATCTAAATGCAGTGCCATTCAACAGGCCACCCATGTGGATGCATGACATATTTGGGACACTCACATCCACATACTTCCATTCTTATTTCCCTTCACTTTTTTATTCCTTCCATTTACCCTATCCCTACTTCTGAATTCTTCCCATGAAAGCATCTAAACAAAACCTTGAAGGGCATTCAAGTTATAAATAAAAAGCAGAAGAAAATAAAATCAGGTTCATATTCAAGATGTAATAGAGTCAGCATTTAAAGAACATATGATTTACCAGCCCAAACAAATAAAGATAGCAACCTATTTGACCCAGACATGGATAGCCTTTGCATATGGAGTCCAAAATTTCAAAAACCCAAACTCTAAAACCACATTAGGGAACCTGAAAAAGAAAGTTAGAGGGCAATGGATTGGATAAAGTGGACCAATGATTTTATTAGTTCTATAAAGCACGTCAACACAGCCCAGGAGAATATACTATTCTAGTAAGTTTCAGAAAAGGATGAGGATAAAGGCTATCTTAAAATGTCTCATCGAATATACCATCTGGGCCAAAATTAAGTGTCATATCTTACCTAATAGCAGCTTTTAGAAAAGAGGAGCAGGACTCCACACGTGTTTTTGCTGCCCCAAGGGCTTCTGTAAGTTGTTGCACATCATCATCCTCCCCCAAGTGTTGTGGCAGAGGAACCACAGGAAACAATTCGTAGATTTTCCTGACACGATCTAAGAGAGAGACTTTGTCATAATCACAAACATAAATGAATGAAAAACTAAATGGTCAGAAGCCATTGATGCAAGGGCGTGCAAGATATGAAATGCAAAACACAGACACACATACTTCTCAAGATATCAATATTTATTTAATAGGATAAGAAATTGACCAAGAAAGGCTAACAAAGGAATGCACTGACCAAGGGTGTCATCATCATAAGGAATTTTTCCCTTAACCAGTGTGTCCACGAACAATACAGCAAGCTCTGACCCACAAATAACCTGAAAAATTTCCATTTTAAACATGAAATAGGTTCTAAGAATAAGAGAATCTTTAGCTATCCTGTAATCCATTTCTTAGTTCACAAATCACAAAGAATAATGTTTCATCTCACATATAATGCTCAATTAATAACTTTGAGCAAAAAACAAAGACTAATGCGCTCAAAATGGAATAATTGGTGCCATGGGGAACAAGCTTTTCTTGCCTTTCATTTGTGGAACATTACTCTCCATGATAGGAAAATTCAAAGATAGGCTCCAAGCTCATGTCATTAGATCATATCACAATATCCACACTGTGCTCAGTTGTATGTTAATCTACAAGAAGATAATTATTTGTATATTCATGGTTTCATGCATGTATAAATGAGTTAAATAACAAGTTTCCCCCTGCAAGTACTAGGTAAATTCCATTTAGTCCAGAACAACTTTATGGCTCGCTTGCAACTTTAATTATTGGCCAATTTGTCCAATTTTGATTTTATGGACAGATAAGGTAATTTTTGGCAGTCACCTTCCTGATTGATTAGCTAGACCTTTCACAGCATGCTAGTAAACTTTGATTTGAGCTTTCTTGTCATATGCACACTTAATCATCAAAGTCTAAGGAACTGTCTTGACTATCCAATAATCAAGCGCAAAGGTCTCATTGGCGTATAGCACAAAATATCCCAGCATTTAGATACAAAGCAATAGTAAACAGACTAAATTTGTCCTCCCGTTTGGCTTCATTTGATCAATCTTAGCATATAAAGGTACGAAGAGTTTATATACTCAGAAAATTGGACTTGAAACAAATTACCTGGCCATTTTTCAGTTGGAGGCAAGCACCCGAATGGAGCAAATCCAAAGCTTCAGAGTATCTCTGAGCAGAAGAATACCTGCAACAGTTAAAACCAATTTCGCTTATTAATTGTATGCCATGTTAAATACAGGTCTACTTTAGCAACACCACCACCCCACCCCCACCCCCCCAAAAAATAAATAAATAAATAAAACAACATAATCAAGTTAATACTTGTATTCTGTTATACCGTGCACTAATTGACTTGTACATCTGTTGTGCTCCATAGTAATTACCTCCATTTATCACATTCTCCAACTTCTCAATATTCTGCAATTAAAAGCAAGAAAAATATAATACAATCAATAAAAAATAAAAAAAATAAAAAAAAAAAGAAAATCCCATACGGAAAATACCCATCTGATGTATAAAACGATTTCAGGTTTGAGTCTCCCTCCTCTTTCAGTTAGTAAACTCAGTTTCTAATTTTTAACATTGAGTTCAGAAGCTAGAGATACATTATCGGCCATTTCCTGGTACATTCTATAATTAATTAATTACTTAACTGTTTTAATTTATAACATAATAAATCCAATCCAGTTTTAGAAAATGGAAGCTTAATAAGCTACGAAGATCAAAAGAAAACAAAAACAATATCTGCAAACAACCAAAAAAACCGAAAAGATGCCATTAGTTTTCTCTTCTAAATGTCCAGTCCTGAACGTTAATTAAATAGACCAAAGAATACAAAGATAACAGCCAACAACAATGATTCATTCGTACAATTCTCCAATTCCATTGTTCATAGTACAACTATCTCTGTTTGGCAATTGAAAAATTGTCGTCCCTGAAATTTTGCAACTCAGATCACAATAGAGGAAAGCTAAAGGTAAAAATATTTTTCATCGGCAAGCGAACAGAGACGAAAGGAAATTACTAATTGATATACCTCTTGAACGGGAGGTAGATTTACTCTCTTGTTTCTCTCTCGGGACATGTCTGTTTTCTTCTTCTGCAACAATAACAATAAACAGAGAGATCCGATTGAGCTCAAAGCTAGCCGAGTCATGTAATGTTAAAAAAACAGAGGAGAGCAAAACGCCGTCGTATAATTTTGTGAGATGGGCTTTTGAGTGGGCTATTAGCCCAATCCATTTTCATCTTTTAGAAGAGCATGAAGAAAAGAGTTCGACATTGGGAAATTGGCGACTAGGTCTCACCGATTTCTAATCAACAGTGGAAAAAGCTTCCTCTTTCAGTCACCAGCTCGGCATCTTCGTATTTCTACAGGTACCTAGCAAACAGAGCACTATTTTTTCTACTTTAACTGAATATGGGGCAGTATTTGACTGATCTGAATCGATAACAATCTTCTTTTGGAAGCTTCTTGTGACATAAATGCCAATTTTTATCAGTTTAGTTAACCTAAATTCCCAGAGTGATGCAGAGAGTTAGTTCAAGAACCAAATTTTGAGTACTTAAAACTGGCTAGGGAATAAGGTCTTTCTGGAAATGAGAATGAATTGGATTAGTTTGAATGAATATGATCTCATTTTCTTGTTTAGTATGCGATAAAGCCAATATGTTATGGAAAGATTTATGATAAGTTTTTGGTGGAAACTGCTTCTAACGTTTAGTATGATTTTTTATGTTGCCATTGACCTGTTTAGTTATTTCAAAAATTTAATCACCGACTAAGGTTGGCATGCCTAGAATGGCCTCTAGTTGCTTGAAGTAGATTTTGAGTTGGATTCATAGTGTATGCAGCAGCGTTAATTGGGAGAAAGACCACCTAAAGAGTGAAGGGTCAACCTCAAACTGATTAAAAATTTCGAAACTGTGAATGGAATATGATCTTTAGGATATATGCATCCATCTCCAGGGCAAACCTTGCATGTCTGGATAGTATCTTTTTGGAGGTCGGTTGCAAACGAGGTCTATGTTTCAGTTCCTCGCACCATGAAGATTTTCTTTGAAAGCAGAGTTTTCGTTGTATGCATTAGTAATACTAAATATGTGCACTATGATGCAGAGGTTGTACAAAGTTGTTTGTAGCATTCAAAATGAGTTCAGAAGCTTCGCGTGCTATTATGGTGTATCGACAACTTCTCAAAGCCATCAAGAAACACATCGGGCAGGAAGACTACAAGAAGCATTTCAGGGAATTTGTCACACTAGATTTCCGGAAGAACAGCAATCTTTCTGACCAATCATCCATTCAGCAGAAACTTAAGCTAGCTCATGATTATACTTTTCTGCTTAATAGCGTGCACCATCACAAGGTACTACTTCCTCTCCTGCTATTTGTTCTTGTTTTGTTTAGGTCTCTCCTTTTTCTTCATTTGCTAAAAAGAGAATTTTGCTGCAGTCAAATTTCATAATCTTTACAAATTTTTTTCTTTTTTATTTTTTAACTTTAAGTACCATTATAAGTTCTCGCATCTTTAACTTTAATTGACAAATGTGGTCTCTTGTAGTTTTCACATAAGATTAATGATCATTCAAATCTCTTCAAATAATGAAGCAGAAGCTGCCAATTACGATTTACTGAAGTCAAAAGACTTATAGTCACTTAAGCTAAGTCTCGAGCTAAATTCCTCATTATGCAAAAAACTTAAATTAGGAGAAGGGCCACCGAAAATGCGCCTAATCAACCTCGAACCTGATTAGCAGATCAACCAACCAAAAAAAAAGAAAGAAAAAGAAGCAGCAGAAATTCAACCAAAAGTCTGCACTTGGTTTTGCATTGTAATTTAGTTTTAATCTTTTGAAAGGAAGTGCTTTTGTTCATGGTCAATCTTTTCTTTAATTTGGTACATTGATTTTGTACTTTGTTTCTATTGTTGAGGAGCTAACTGTTCTTGGTCTTTCTATTATATAGTTTTCTTTCTGAAATTATTGTTAATATTGAATTTCCAAATTTGAAATGGTGGCTATGTTCAGGAGCTGTTATTCTCATACAACATAGCTGTGGATAGATCAGAAGAAATGAAAAGAATACTAGGAAAATCTGCTGCAAGTGTTGGTCTTCAGCTTCCTGAGGCTTATCAGCCCTGATGTTTGAGCGTTTTTACTTTTGAATCAGCTTCTGCTTGCAATGTACTTCAAGAACTAGCAGCAACTTTCTTGAGGCAGCTGTTACACATTGTTTTAGAACATTAAAATGTAGTTCTGCCCAAGACTTTAGGCTCAATTGGTTTCTTGAGTGTATTTAATAAATGAAAGTTATTTTACACACGTTTCGTTGATCCCTAGTAGAAATTAATTGACTTGAGTAGAAATTTGTTCACTTGAGGCTGAATTAGATAAAGGGTTAATTCAAGTTGCCTCGATTTGATCCAAAATAAACTTTCATTATTAATTAATATACAATTTCATGTCTTTAGTTGAACTAGTCCAGAAATGATATATCCATGAATATATGATTCTTGTTCTATTTCTGATGCTGAAATGGACCATTAGATTGATTCAATTAAAACTTGGTATGTTGAAGGACTACATTAAAATTTAAAATTACTTAGCGTATATTGATCCTATGTGAAATTATCAAATTATCAAATAATTAGCCTGAGCTGGTGTAGGAAGTGCGACTTGAAAATCACATTTCGTTTAAAAGTATTGTTTTGTCATAACTTAGAGATCACTTTTCCTTTCAAAATATTGCTTTATATAAAATTACAAATACAGCCAAAAGTCCAATTTGTCAATTGTCTTTATATGCAACTCATTAATGGATAACGGTGCAACGGTAAATCACAAATAATAACTCGATAATTTACTTTTTCAAGTAGACACTATTAAAACAGTAATGACCATCCAGTTAAGATTTTAATGTGAAAAAAAGAAAAGAAAGAAAAAAAAAAAAAGGGTTCCCAAGAGATGAAGATTCAAGGGCAAATATTGCTAAAAAAGGAACAAACTGTTGAGAATTATGTGGATCAGAAGCAGCAGTTTTAAATAAAATGTCAAACAAATTAAGAACAACAATATAGCTAAAACATCACACGTGTTAAAATCATATTCACACGTGTCTCCCCTAAATCCTGCAACTCTGCCACCTAATCTATCCGAGTAAAGTTTCTCATACCTCTTATCTTTTATAGCACAATATCAGCAACCTAAATTTAGCAACACCAGAAAAAGAAACATAAGAAAAAAGCTTATACCAAATTTAGAAAAACTCGACCAAAATCAAAAGTCATAATCAAAAAATAAAGAAATGGGTTCAGAAACATTCTTAGAGGTGATACTGGCCATCCTCTTGCCTCCTGTTGGGGTGTTCTTGCGATATGGATGTGGAGTAATTATTTCTATACCCTTTTGTTTTATTCAATTTTATTACCATTTTTCGTTCAAAGTTTGAAACTTTTGTTGATTGTGTTAAATGGGTTGAATTAATTCAAAATTGACATTGCAGGTGGAATTCTGGATAGATTTGTTGCTGACTGTATTGGGATATATACCTGGGATTATATATGCAATTTATGTGTTGGTGGGATAGTTTTTTTTTTCATTGATTTATTTATTATAATGTTATTCCATCGATATATATGTTGTGGGGATGTATTTATGTTCGTGTTCGAGATCGTTGTGGATTCTATCTTGTCTATCTTTAATCAAACACTTGTTTCTTCTTAATTTATCATAATTTTCGACAATTCTATGTATGTTTTCTCTCGATTTTTTCCTCCTTCTCGACCGATTGTTTCTTTCTGAATTTTTCATCATCTTATTTGTTATGACTTCGGTGATTTATTTTTATATGACGTTTGCAATACCTATTACTAGTAATTTTAGTAAGCAACTCAGTAACATTAATACTCCTATGCTGAAGAGCTTTAAATATCATTAAAATATATATATATATAAATCACAGTAATTTTGCTGAATAGCTTTAAACATCATAAAAAATATATATAAAAATAAAAAAGATTGGAATATATTATTTTTAGATAGTAATTAATATCATTATGAATAATTGATGTAGGAGTAATTAATATCATTATGAATAATTGATGTAGGAGTCTCAATAATTTGAGACTCTGTAATTACTCTTTAGTCTCTCAATTTTTCTTTAATTTTTTGTATAAATGGATATTAGTTTTTTTTATTCGATACAGTTCAGGTTTGGTAATAGAAAAGTTTTTATTATCGTATTCTCTTTCTATTTTAGTTTTATTGTTGTTACAATCTCCTTATTATTATTATTATAAATTCTACTATTTTAGTCATTTTATCATACGTTATCAGCGTGAAGTATATTATATATAGAGAACGAAGAAAAATACAGAATAAGTAGGTTTACATAAAGAAGTTGCTAGTCGGATAAACATCTTTATGATCTACGATTGATTAATTGTTATAAGTATACAACTGATTGTACTTTAATTAACTGATAGAAGTGAATTAACAAGGAAACTATTAAGTATGATTCGAAATAGCACTTATTAATGATATAAACTATGGACTCCTACTATCTGTAATATATTTTGAAATCTTATATATTTAATACATGTATTGGTATACATATATTTATGTATACATGTAATTGCTATTAATAACTTTTCTTAAAATTTATATATATTAATAATATAAAAAATAAATAAATTTTATTTTGATTAAAAAAAACACGGATAGGTATAGTTTGTGGATCTATATAGGGGTGAGCAAAACCGAACCGAGAACCAAAAACCGAACCGAACCGAGACTGGAAAACCGAACCGAACCAAACCAAACTCTATTTGGTTTGGTTTTGGTTTTATAAAATATAATAGTTTGGTTTTTGGTTCGGTTTTCGGTTTTTGTTAAAAAAACCAAAACCGAACCGAACCGTAATAGGAAAAAATATTTTTTTAAAATATATATATGTATATAAATAAATTTTATTTGGCATATTATATATTTATATTATTATATAGTTTGTATTTATGAGATTTTAGTAATATACATGTAATATAAATCCTTTTTAAGCAATACTTTACATGTAATTTATAAAAAATAATGATAATAAAAATTAAAAAATTAAAATTTTTGTTGATTCGGTTTGAACCGAACCGTAACCGAACCGAACTGGTTTGGTTCGGTTTGATCCGAACCATATGAACTTTGGTTTGGCTTTGGTTTTTATTTTTCTTCTACTTTGGTTTTTGGTCCGGTTTGGTTCGGTTCGGTTTTTGAACCGAACCGCATTTTGCTCACCCCTAGATCTATACATGCATGTGAACAGAATTTTTTTTTCTACCTATTGAGAAACTATAAGTGAGAAACTATATGTTGGCAGATTTAACAAAATAACAAAAGTAATTAAGTGGTTGGTAGTAAGTAACAAAGAAGAAATATGGTTTTATTAATTATATCTTATTTTATATACTGAATTTTGTTTATTTGTACTGTTATCTTGAGTAATAAAATCGTAAATACCAGTAATAAATGCGCCAATTCATATTGACATTGATGAAGAACAACTTAATAATTGTTCTCAAACACGCCTGAAACGTGGGAGATCTATTGTAACTAAGGATAAAATCCTCGAAAAAAAAGGTGTAAATAATGAAGATGATCCTCTTGAGGAAGAAGATAATAATACGAATACAATTCGTGAAGAAGTATTAGCACTTGAAGTTTCTGAAAATGAAGAAATTTAAATAAATTACATTAGTTCTGAAAAAAGATGGAATGGAGATGAAATTGTTGTGGACTATATATTTGCATATAATGTCGCAATGAACATTGTGAATGAAAATATGGATGATGAACTACAATCTATTCAAGAATGTCAAACTAGAGATGATTGCCAAAAATGGAAAGATGCAATTCAAGCAAAATTAAATTCTCTTCCAAAACGTGAAGATTTTGGAGCAGTAGTCCGAACTCCACAAGGTGTACAACCCATTGGATGCAAATGGGATTTGTGAGAAAGAGAAATGAGAAAAACTAAATAACAAGATACAAAGTGAGACTTGTTGCACAACATTTTTCCTAAAGACCCGAGATTGATTATAAGGAGACATATTCTCCTCTGGTGGATACAATAACTTTTCAATATCTATTCATTTGGCAGTACAAGAAAATTTTGAATATGCATCTAATGGATATAGTTATGGCTTATCTGTATGGTTCACTTGATAATGACATTTATATGAAAATTCCTAAAGTATTTAAACTACCAGAAAAACATGGAAAATGTGAACTTTATTCGATAAAGTTACAAAGGTCTTTGTATGGACGAAAACAGTTTGGGCGCATACGGTACAATTGTCTCAGTAAATATTTTATGAAAGAAGTTTACAAAAATGATCAAATTTTTCATGTGCTTTCATAAACAAGTCAAAATCCGGATTTACTATCTTTTTAGTTTATGTAGATGATTCAAATATCATTGGAACTCAAAAAGAGATTCCAAAAGTAGTAGATTCTTTGAAAGAAGAATTTAAGATGAAGGATCTTGGAAAAAAAATTATCTGGAGTAAAAATTAATCACTTAGACAAGGGAATTTTTGTTCATCAATCAAGATACACAAAAAAGATCCTTAAACGATTTAATAAGGACAAAGCACATCCATTGAGTAACCCAATGGTTGTTCGATCTCTTGATGTAAATAATGATCCTTTCTGCTTTCGAGAAGATAATGAAGAACTTCTTGGTCCTGAAGTACCATATCTAAGTGCAATTGGTGCGCTAATGTATCTTGCTAATAATATGAGGCTTGATATCACCTTTTCTGTTAATTTATTATCGAGATATATATCTCTACACCTATACGAAGACATTAGAGTGGAATTAAGCATATAATGTGCTATCTTCAAGGAACTATTGATTTGGGTTTATTTTACTCATATGAATCCAAACCCCGAATTAGTTGGATATACGGACACAAGATATTTGTCTGATCCACATAAAGCTCAATCTCAAATAGGTTATTTATTCACATATGAAAGTACAACTATATCTTAGCGCTCAACGAAATAAACTATCACTGATATCTCTTCCAATCATGCAGAATTAATAGCTATTCATTAATCTAGTTGAGAGTGTGTTTGGCTAAGATAATTAACAAGCATATACGAGAGACATGTCGTAGGTCATCAGATAAAGAAACTCCAACAACAATATATAAAGATAACATTGCTTGCATTACTCAATTGAAGGAAGGCTACATTAAAGCAGACAAAATAAAACATATTTCACCAAAATTTTTTTTTACTCACGATTTGCAAAAGAATGGTGAAATTAGTATTCAACAAATTTGTTCAAGTGAAAATTTAGCAGATTTGTTCACTAAAGCATTACTTTTTGCAACTTTTAAGAAGTTGGTTTACTATTGGAATGCATCGTCTAAAAAATGTTTAGTAATGTTGCAAACAGTGGGAGGAAACACCTTCTCATTTTTCTAGTTATATTTCGATAATTAGTGTCAATTTATTTTATGTTTGTTTTATTAGTTCATAAAGGATTATGTTTCTCATTGTAAATTTAAATTTAGTATTTAAATTAGGATAGTTGGAAAAATATTTCCCATATGACTATTATGTTGGGATTTTTCACCGGAAATCACCCGATAAAAGCGGAAGAACGCGGTGATTTCCTCAAATCCAGTCCCAGGAGCAATTGAGATGGAAATTGAAAAACTTTAAAATTAAATAGAAAGGGATTAATTTTCTTACCAGAAAATCTCTTTCTAGAGATGGATAAAGACTGCAGAAACCAAAGCAGATTTCCTCCTCGTTTTCGTACACGAACGCCTAACGAATGCAGCCTGTGCTAGCGTCGGAAAAACAAATCAATGGAGAGGAAAGGGGCTAGGAATTTCGGCTATGGTGTGAATTACTTAGGGTGGCCGAAATTTCTAACCCTAGGTATTTATACCTAGGGTGGCCGAATTCCCTTAGGGGAATTCAGGCCCACCTTGACTCCTTTTTCTTCTGTGCGGGCTTCCATGTTTTAATTTAGGCCCAGTCTAATTTTAATTATTCTGGTTTAAATTAATTTCAAGCCCAATTTTAATATACCTATGTATTTAATATATTACTCCAAGTAATATATTATTTACATCTAAATTAAAATTAGTTCGACAATCAATTTAATCCATCAAATTAAAATTAAATCCACACAAAATAAAATCATATGTAAACCTATACATATGAATATTTCCACCTAGGAAATAATCTCATAATTAATCCAATTAATTATGAAGAGCCAATTGAATATATTAATTTTATTATTATGACCAATCCAATTGATCTTTATAATATAATTAATACATACACATCTCTATCTCCATTGCGTATACTCCAAGTATACATGTGATTCCTTAAGTCTGCATTAAGTCGTTCTATGTGTACAATCCCGTGGGCCCATCTTTATGTTGGCAGCGGGCTTTTGGCCCGCAGACTGCAGTTGGGCTCTAACAAGCCACTGCAGCCCCCAATTAAGATGGAGATGGCAGTCTAACTGTTATCATAACCCTGTAGTTTAAACTTGTACATCCCATGTCATTGATATCGGTGTCCAACACAGAGGCATGGATTGATCACCCTCTTTTGTGTCCGGACATTAACTTGATCCCGAATGTACTGAAGCTCACAAACAAGTTCCAACTTGTTTGGGTGTGGCCACACTCTTATCAGTCACATTCATCAAGAGGCAGGTGATATCTTCTCAGTGGGTCACTGAGTGACAAATCCCATCTGCATATCCATAGCATTGCCATGCTCAGTGACATACCCGAAAGTACCCATACTTGGCACCCTATTACAGGCCCTTTAGGCGTACCCCTAAGTATGTGACTTCACATGTAACACCATCATATGGTCAGGTCAAAGGATCCATACAAGTACTACACGAGAATCCATTGTGATACTATACCATGTGGATTACTCGTTAAGTGGATCTATCCAGTACCATGCTCCCAGGCATGTACCCATTAACTTGGTTGACATTCCATATCCAATGACCGGTAAAACACCGCCATACAACCATGTTAATGATAGTCTATTGTTCCATTCATTCCTATGACTGGAACAGACTACGGATCTATTTATGGTTATATCGTTTACCCTATCCATGGTCTTACTGCCAAGTGCATGACAATTGTCATCATGAATATAGACATGTCCATTGGATACTTCATTTAATATATTGCACAAGATAGATATAATAAATGAATTGATGCCTTTATTAATAACACAAATGAGTACAACACATAAATCCAATAAATGTATAGTACAAATACAAGGACCAATGCCTCGGGACTAGGGCATTTCCAACAATCTCCCACTTGCACTAGTTCCAACTAGGCATAGGCCTAATCCCTATAGATCTAGTATGACCCTCGTGCTTGGGCTGGGCCAGCGCCTTGGTCAATGGATCTGCAACAATATCCTCGGTGTCCACTCTGTGCAATGCAATGTCACCTCTCTCCACGATTTCTCGTATGAGGTGAAACTTTCTGAGCACGTGCTTTGTGTTCTTGTGTGACCGGGGCTCCTTAGCTTGTGCGATGGCCCTATTGTTGTCACAGAAGATATCGACTGGGTCCTGGATAGTTGGCACTACTCCCAACTCAGTGATAAACTTCTTCATCCACACAGCTTCCTTAGCTGCATCACACGCAGCGACGTACTCAGCTTCTGTTGTAGAGTCCGCTATGGTTGGCTGCTTTGAGCTCCTCCAGCTTACAGCACCACCATTCAGCAAAAATACATACCCAGACTGCGATTGGTACTCATCCTGGTCTGTCTAGAAGCTCGCATCAGTATACCCAGTAACTGATAGCACTTCCTGACCACCATACACTAAGAAGCTATCCTTAGTCTGGTTAAGGTACTTGAGGATCGCCTTGACAGCCTTCCAGTGATACTCCCCGGGATCCTGCTGGTATCGGCTCGTCATACTCAGTGCAAAGGCGACATCAGGTCTCGTACATAACATGGAGTACATGATTGATCCAATAGCTGAAGCATATGGAACCAATTTCATGTTCTCCCTATCCTCCCTTATTTTAGGACAGTTCTTCTTACTAAATTTCAGCCCATGGCCCATTGGCAAGAAACCTTTCTTGGCCCGGTCCATGCTGAATCTTTTCAGAACTTTGTCAATGTACGAAGCCTGACTTAGGCCCAGAAGCCGATTTGATCTATCCCTATAGATCTTGATCCCTAGGATCATCTCAGCTTCGCCTAAGTCCTTCATTGCGAAGCACTTACTCAGCCACTGCTTTACCCCTTGCAGTGTAGGTATGTCACTTCCAATGAGTAGGATGTCGTCTACATAAAGTACCAAGAATGTGACAATGCTCCCACTAGTCCTTTTATACACATAAGGCTCATCTAGATTCTGTATGAAGCCATATTCCTTTATAGCCTCATTGAATCTTAGGTTCCAACTGCGGGATGCTTGCTTCAGTCCATAAATGGACCTCTGAAGTTTGCATACCCTTCCCGGATACTTAGGATCGATAAAACCCTCAGGTTGTGTCATGTACACATCCTCGAGTAGCTTTCCATTAAGGAAAGCGGTTTTGACATCCATCTGTCATACCTCATAGTCATACCATGCGGCTATGGCCAGTAGTATCCTGATGGATTTGAGCATGGCTACTGGTGAGAAAGTTTCATCATAGTCTATTCCATGGACTTGTCTGAAACCTTTCGCAACCAGACGCCCCTTGAAGGTATTATCAGCTTTTAGCTTATAGCACCACTTGCAACCTATTACCTTAGCACCCGGAGGTGGATCAACCAAGTTCCAAACTTGATTATTGTACATAGATTGCATTTCTGCCTCCATGGCTTTACGCCAATTTGCAGACTGTGGGCTAGCCATAGCCTCCTGGTAGGTTTTGGGTTCTTCTTCATCCCAGATGAGAAGAGTTTGATCATCGGTGATGAGGAAACCATACCTCTACGGTTCTCGACGATCCCTACCGGACCTTCTAGATTCTTGTGTGGCCTGGGTCGGTGCTTCCAGTTGTGGAAGCTCCACCTGGGCCTCCGAGTTATCCTCCTCAGGAGCTTGTGGACCTTGAACTTCCCTGAGTTCAACGTTGCTCCCACTATCTTTCTTGGAAAGGAACTCCTTTTCTAGAAAGACCCCCTTCCTTGCCACGAACACCTTGTTCTCGGTGGGGTTGTAGAAGTAATACCCTTTGGTTTCCCTAGGGTAGCCCACAAATAGGCATTTATGGGTTTTGGGCTCCAGCTTGCCACTCGTCAATTTCTTGACATGTGCTTCGCATCCCCAAATCCTTAGGAAAGACACATTGGGCTCCTTGCCCGTCCATATCTGATATGGGGTCTTTTCCACTGCCTTAGTCGGAGTATTGTTTAAGATGAGAGCTGCTGTCTCAAGGGCGTGTCCCCAGAAACTGATTGGGAGAGATGCTTGACTCATCATTGAGTGGACCATGTCCAACAAGGTCCTATTCCTCCGTTCGGACACCCCATTCCATTGTCGTGTTCCGGGAGGAGTGAGCTGTGGAACTATTCCATGCTCTCTCAAGTATGAGTCAAACTTTAGGCTCATATACTCACCGCCTCGATCCGACCAAAGGGTTTTGATATTCCTGCCTAGCTGGTTCTGTACCTCGTTCCTAAATTCCTTGAACCTATCAAGGGTCGGACTTGTGTTTCATCAGATAGACATAGCCATATCTGCTGAAATCATCCGTGAACGTGACGAAGTACAGATGCCCACCTCTGGTCGCTGCGCTCATAGGCCCACATACATCTAAATGTATTAGGTCCAATAAGCCAGTGGCCCTTTCAGCCTTCTTGCTGAAAGGCGCCTTTGTCATCTTGCCTAGTAAACATGATTCGCATGTATCAATTGACTCCAAGTCAAAAGACCCTAGGACTCCAGCTTTGTGAAGCCTAGCAATGCGCTTCTCGTTTATATGGCCAAGACGACAATGCCATAGGTAGACAGGATTAAGTTCGTTAGGCTTAACCCTTTTCGTGTTTATGTTATAGATATGATTGGTTTCGTTTAAGTCCAGGATATATAGGCCATTATTTAATAGAGCATCTCCATAAAATAATCCCTCTCTAGATATAGAAATTCGACCATTTGAAATAGTGAAATTAAATCCAGAAATATCCAACATTGATACAGAGATAATATTCCTGCACATGGCAAGTATAAAGTAACAATGTTCTAAAATCAAAACCAATCCACTAGGCATCATAAGGTGGTATTCGCCGATCTCTATGGCAGCAACCCTTGCTCCATTCCCGACCCGCAAGTCCACCTCTCCTGACCCCAGCAACCTTCTGTTCTTAAGTCCCTGCATATTGCAACAAATGTGAGAACCACATCCAGTATCCAATACCCAGGATGTTGAAACAGTAAGGTTAATATCTATAACATAAATACCTGAAGAGGACGCACCTTGGCCCCTTCTTTGCTCTCCCATCAGCCTGGGACACGATCACTTCTAATGACCCGCCTGTTTGCACCCGAAACAGACATCCTCAGGACCTGCCTTCTGCTGGGACTTGGGTTGGGCCTTGGCCTTCTTGGCTTTGGCCTTTTTGGCCTTGGCCTTGGCCTTTTCCTTGGCCTTACCCTTGGCAAGAGGAGGGTTCCCCTTGTTGACCAGCAGCACCGGCGGAGCCTTCTTGATCGACTGCTCAGTAAGCTTAAGCATCCCATGCAGCTCACTGACAGTACGGTTCATCCTTTGTATGTTATAGTTAAGGATGAACTGATCATAAGAATCCGGCAAGGACGCGAGGATTGTGTCCACCGCCAACTCTTGAGAGATAGGCGATCCGAGACGGGCCAAAGTATCCAAATAGCCCTTCATCTTGAGCACGTGTGCGCTCACAGATGTCCCGGCCCCCATCTTACAAGAGTGGAATGCCTTATTGGTCAGGTACCTTTCCTGACGAGCTTGCTCTTGAAACATCTTATTAAGAGTTGTTATCATAGCATAGGCTTGGTGGTCCATAAACTGTTTTTGCAGTTCAGGGACCATGCAAGCCAATATAAGGCATGTCACATCCCGGTTGTCCTTGACATGCGCCTCGTATTCCTCCAGCTCGGCAGCTGGTGGATTACGTCCTTGAGGCGCAGCCGGCACAGGCCTTTCCAGCACGTACTCTTTTGACTCTTGTCTTAGAACTATCCTCAAGTTCCTAGACCAGTCTAAAAAGTTAGGACCAGAAAGCTTGTCCTTTTCAAGAATGGATCGCAGTGATAAGGTATTTGTGTTTGCCATTTGGGTGTTTCTACATAGAAAAACATTTAGAGTGTTAATAAAGGGCTTTACTTTGTTGTTCCCATACAAAATTAATAATGAATCAAGTTATTAATTTAAACCGAGTTGTTGGGCTCATAGGCCGAGATCCATATTTCATTAAGATATAGCCAAACGAGGGTTTGGTACAACTACACCTTGGCTATTTAGGTAGGAAAGCCGTCCAATCCCAACCTAGGGACTCTCGGTTTGATGGGCTTATTGGCACTTACCCATCTGTGCTTAGGGCCAGGAGAATCCTACTACCCACACTAAGTCAAAACCTCCATCCAAGTGTTAGAGTATCCCATACTCTAACCCAATACAAAGTGACAATACTCCAGTGCATCCTGCGAAGGCATGGTCTACAACTGGCCTATTCCCACTTCGATTCGGTTTTGAATGAGGGAAGCACTTTTAAGCGACTTAGTAATTCCATTTGGTTATTAGATTCAATTATAACGGCTTACATACATAAGGCGGGTGAAAGGGCTACTGGAACATACATTCATACATGCAAATGAAAATAAAACATAATTAAATAAAAGTAAAATGGACTGCTATGGGCCTATATTACATCCTAATATTATTCTAGTAAACCTATACTAGAAATGAATACCAGGTGGGCCTCCATCTTTTCCTTCTGGGCTTGCATCTCCATTTGGGCTTGCACCTCCACTTGGGCTCACCACTCCATGGGCTTCTTCTTTTACAAATTTTATAATATTTAAATAAAATAAAATTACATTAAAAAAAGAAAAACGACACGCAGGCCGTATTTACCCAAAAAGAAAAATACAACCCATCTTGTAAAAGGCCCAATAGCATCCAACCATACAAACATTTAATCACATTTATGCATCCAATACATACAATTCAAGAGCATGTTATAATGCATGATTTAAGCCCATTTCAATTATGTCCAAGCCATTATTCGGAAACCGCCAATTTTGGCCCACCATGGTTCTAACCCTTAACGGGCTTTGGGCCTCCAGCCCAGGCAGTCCAACTGCTCCCACTGGAATTGGGAAACCATGGGTCCAATTTAGCCGTCCAAGTAATTGTGCCAAAATTACCCGAACCAATTTCCATTAACCATATTAATTTCCAAAATTAATATCACATGAACGAAATTAAAATTCATCCAAGAAACCATGCGCATTTAAATTACATAAATTTAAACACACGAATTTTAAAACCAATTAAAATTTCAAAACTGGGCCCCGGGCCCAAAACCCGCAAAATCCAAAATACTGGACCCGGCCCGCTGCAGCTAGGGCAACGGAGTTGCCCTAGCAGCAGCAGCCACTGCCCAGCAGTGGCTGCCGCCTGCAGCAGTAGGCAGCGGCCGCTGCCCCTCCCGCTAGGCAGATTTTTTTTTTTTTAAATAACCAGAATTAAATAAAAAAAAAATACATCATCCATCAATACAATGCAATTCTCCAAGAATTCCAATAACATACAACAAAAATAAAATAACATAAACCAATATGCACAATTTATTTTCATTGTATAAAACATATGGGAAAAATCATAAAACCCATACCATGAATCCCAATAAAAACATCCAATTTCAAAAATGGGATTCAACCAAATTGATCAATTTCCACGGATCAAAAGCCCGCTCTGATACCACTGTTGGGATTTTTCACCGGAAATCACCCGATAAAAGCGGAAGAACGCGGTGATTTCCTCAAATCCAGTCCCAGGAGCAATTGAGATGGAAATTGAAAAACTTTAAAATTAAATAGAAAGGGATTAATTTTCTTACCAGAAAATCTCTTTCTAGAGATGGATGAAGACTGCAGAAACCAAAGCAGATTTCCTCCTCGTTTTCATACACGAACGCCTAACGAATGCAACCCGTGCTAGCGTCGGAAAAACAAATCAATGGAGAGGAAAGGGGCTAGGAATTTCGGCTATGGTGTGAATTACTTAGGGTGGCCGAAATTTCTAACCCTAGGTATTTATACCTAGGGTGGCCGAATTCCCTTAGGGGAATTCAGGCCCACCTTGACTCCTTTTTCTTCTGTGCGGGCTTCCATGTTTTAATTTAGGCCCAGTCTAATTTTAATTATTCTGGTTTAAATTAATTTCAAGCCCAATTTTAATATACCTATGTATTTAATATATTACTCCAAGTAATATATTATTTACATCTAAATTAAAATTAGTTCGACAATCAATTTAATCCATCAAATTAAAATTAAATCCACACAAAATAAAATCATATGTAAACCTATACATATGAATATTTCCACCTAGGAAATAATCTCATAATTAATCCAATTAATTATGAAGAGCCAATTGAATATATTAATTTTATTATTATGACCAATCCAATTGATCTTTATAATATAATTAATACATACACATCTCTATCTCCATTGCGTATACTCTAAGTATACATGTGATTCCTTAAGTCTGCATTCAGTCGTTCTATGTGTACGATCCCGTGGGCCCATCTTTATGTTGGCAGCAGGCTTTTGGCCCGCAGACTGCAGTTGGGCTCTAGCAAGCCACTGCAGCCCCCAATTAAGATGGAGATGGCAGTCTAACTGTTATCATAACCCTGTAGTTTAAACTTGTACATCCCATGTCATTGATATCGGTGTCCAACACAGAGGCATGGATTGATCACCCTCTTTTGTGTCCGGACATTAACTTGATCCCGAATGTACTGAAGCTCACAAACAAGTTCCAACTTGTTTGGGTGTGGCCACACTCTTATCAGTCACATTCATCAAGAGGCCGGTGATATCTTCTCAGTGGGTCACTGAGTGACAAATCCCATCTGCATATCCATAGCATTGCCATGCTCAGTGACATACCCGAAAGTACCTATACTTGGCACCCTATTATAGGCCCTTTAGGCATACCCCTATGTATGTGACTTCACATGTAACACCATCATATGGTCAGGTCAAAGGATCCATACAAATACTACACGAGAATCCATTGTGATACTATACCATGTGGATTACTCGTTAAGTGGATCTATCCAGTACCATGCTCCCAGGCATGTACCCATTAACTTGGTTGACATTCCATGTCCAATGACCGGTAAGACACCGCCATGCAACCATGTTAATGATAGTCTATTGTTCCATTCATTCCCATGACTGGAACAGACTACGGATCTATTTATGGTCATATCGTTTACCCTATCCATGGTCTTACTGCCAAGTGCATGACACTTGTCATCATGAATATAGACATGTCCATTGGATACTTCATTTAATATATTGCACAAGATAGATATAATAAATGAATTGATGCCTTTATTAATAACACAAATGAGTACAACACATAAATCCAATAAATGTATAGTACAAATACAAGGACCAATGCCTCGGGGACTAGGGCATTTCCAACATATTAAACTTTGGGTTTAACTTTTTGAAATATTGGAATAAACATTTTCAACAATTTTTCTGTGAAGTTGGTTGATTAAATGAATATTAACATTTAATTATGGATTGTTATAATTATAATGATAATTTATTATTGTTGTTAATAATAGAATTATTATTTAATATGTATATTAAATATTTTATGTTCTATTATTAATACATGTCTTTAGCCATTGACCAATTAATTTTGTCTTCACATAAGTTTAAGAACTCATTTAATTTCTAATAGTTTTTTTGATATTTATTATGCATGAAATATAGCTAGTAAGCTTGAATATTAGGATTTTTAGAGGGTAAATAAATGCTACAAGTTTTTTTTTTTTTGAATTTGGACTTAATAGAA
Source organism: Euphorbia tirucalli (assembly GCA_039660915.1). Classification (NCBI taxonomy): domain Eukaryota; kingdom Viridiplantae; phylum Streptophyta; class Magnoliopsida; order Malpighiales; family Euphorbiaceae; genus Euphorbia; species Euphorbia tirucalli. The sequence goes on from CM077633.1 coordinate 47,034,875, forward strand.
TCTTTTACTAGTGATAAGTGCATTTTATGCCCTTAATTCACCTTGAGTTATGTGCTTTATTTAGTTTGTTTTCACTGTATTTTAGACGGATTTTACTCCCTTTGTTTTTTTTTTCTTGATAGGGTCTGGAATTTGAAAAAGGTGCGAAAAGTACTTGGAGAAGGAGCAAATTGGGATCAAAACAGTTTAGGAAAAGTCATAAGGCAATACCATGCCTTATTGGGTGCTGAATTTTGGGTTTTGGAGCTGAAACTACTTTTTAGGCTAGCTTTACTGGTGAGCTTATGGAGAGCTACGAGCTTGGAGAGAAGAAGTCAAACCTTTTCAAAGGGGTTTCTTTATTGTTTTTGTATTATTCATATTCCAAATAGGATTGCTTTCTTTTATTCCCTTTTAAAAGTTGGATTTAATTTAGGTCTTCTGATTTTCTTCAGAAAAGGACTATTTTCTCCTTCGTAGTGCTAGTTAGTTTTAGTTTTGGTATTGGGAGAGATCCTTGGAATGTGTTCATTGGGGAGAACATGAGGCTTTCAACGTGAAGAGCAAGAGTTCAGAACTCAACGGATTATTCATTTGGACTCGACAGAGTTCGCATTAATTTTTCAACGAGATTTTCTTCTCTTATCTTTTTATCTTTTGATCATGGTGTTGGGATTCATCATCGGAAAAATAACATGGCACAGCAGAAATTACACCGTTAAAATTTTCCTAGAATTCACCTATTGTGTCCGATTACCATTGATTAGAATAAAAATACAGTTGAATCAAGAGAGATTAACTTACCGGATTCGCTTCTTTTAGAAACTGCTACAGAATCGAATCTTTAAGCTGAAACGATCTCCACAATCTGGTGCACGACCAACTATCGAACGGGAACTGATACTAACCGAAGAAGCAGAAGGAATGGAGAATTATTGCTGAAATTTTTGGCTGTGTTTTGGGGCTGCAATGGGCCTGAAATTTCCAGCAATAAACTTAGGATTAGTGCTAGGTTTTCTTCCTTAAGTGTGCTCTTATATAGACTCCTTGTCTAATTGGATTTTAATTAGGTTAATTAAACCCAAACCCACTAGGATTATAGTTACATAAATAAACTTTAATTAAAAAGTATACACTATATAATTTAATTCCATTTGGCTAAATTAATTACCCCTAAATAAAATTAAACACACTTAAGAAGTATAATTCATGTATTTAATTTTCCTATTTGGAAAAATTATTTAATTAATTGTTTACTTTATGTAATTCAATTAATTGATAAATTAATTAATTACATTATGTAAAATTATTAATTAAATTAAATCAACCCAATGTTAATTAATTACCTTGAAACTGAATGTCAACTGATTAATTAACGCATTCCCTCCAATGTACATTACATGTACAATTTCTATAAGTTCCAGCTCAGTTGATCTATGTGCACGATCCTATAGGTCTATCTTTATGTTGGCAGTAGGCCCACAGACTGTAAGTGAGTTCTAGCAAACTGTTACAGCCCCCAATTAAGACAGAGATGCAACAGTCTTTAGAAGACACTCACCCAGTAGTAATCTCATAGTGTCCTTTGCCAAAAGATATCGATATGATAAATAAGAGGCATGGTGTCCGTCATCATCTTCTACTGTTTATTATATTTCTTGATCTTGAGTTGACTGATCAATAAATAAGCAACTAACTTATTTGGTATGGACACACACGTATCAGTCCCACTCATCAAGTGGCCAATGATATCATCTCGGTGTTACCCGAGTGGCAATTCCATCACTTCATTATCAATATCAATATGTTCACCAGTCCACCCAATCATACCCATATTTAACATCCTTCTACAGACCTGTTAGGCGTATGTCAAAGTGAACCGGATTCCATATTGATACTATAATGAAATCTAGTTCGAGGACAAAAGAGACCTACGCAAGAAAGACCTATGAAGTGACAACCATGTGGCTTTCTTATGTGGATCGATCCAGTCCCATGTCAATGACATGTACCTATATTCATGACTGACTATCCAATTACTATGGCTAGAGTTAAGAACTATCATACAGTCATCGAATATACAAGTCTGTGGTTCTATTCGTTCCCATGATTAGATCAGACCTGGGATAGGTTTTATGATTATCAATCAATGGATACTCTACTCATATTATAGCATAAGATACAAATGAAATAGATTAGTTGCCTTTATTAATGTGACACATATAATGTAGTCATACAATGAGTCTTAATGTATAATACAAAATACAAGAATCCAATGCCCTAAGAACTAGCGCACACCAACATATGGATTTTAGTTCTTCTTTTGAATTTGTGTTTAACTTAGTCATGAGTCGCTAAATCCCCAAACTATGTCAGGGATGTAGCCTAGTTTGGGGTAATCAATTGTATATCACCATGTTGGATTTTGATTTTAATTCTATTGCATTAGTGTCTTTTTATATTTATCTTCTTTGAATTTATTTATGAATTTTATATGTGGCCAATGCATGATTCAGTGTTGGGATTAGTATGATGAACTGCTAGGTGAAGTATGAATCTAGAACTAGAAAGATAAACACAATTGAACCTAGACTAGATATAGTAAGGAGTAATTGTGATGATATATTTGCTACTTAATGGGTTTAATTAATGTTAGTGAGAAATCAACAAATAATCACAGTTACTTAGGCACAACTTAATAGCTCGATGGAGTATTAAGATACCTTAGGAACATTTGTCATTGTAATTGCTTGTTGAAGACTTGGGAACGACTTAGAGGTCTGCTATTTGGGTGATGCAAATCATATTTCGGGAAGTTAAATGAGTTGCTTTGGGTGCTTAACATTGGGGTTAAATGCCAAATTTATTGTGACATTTTTGTTGATAAAGTATGTTGGATTTATTGTTTGCAGTTGAGTTTATGTTTTGAGATTTGAATTATTAAAGTTAAATCCTTTCTTATCTCTTGATGTTCTTTATCTATTATTGGGAGTTGGAAAAATATTTTGTTTGCTTGAGGACAAGCAAAAGCTTAAGTGTGGGGGAGTTTGATAAGTGTATTTTATGCACTTAATTCGCCTTGACTTTGTGAGCATTTTAGGCACACCATCACTTTGTGTACTACACTTGATATTTGCTAAGTAGTGAGCTTAATAAATGGAAATCAGATTGACCAAAGGTGAAGCACATTGTAAACCAGTAAATAGATACTTGGATGTCTAACAGGTATGATGACCTACAGTCTATGTTATCAAGGGAACATCAGGTTATATAGATGCTGATTGGGCTAGAGATGTGGATGACAAAAAAATCCACATCAGGTTATGTGTTCTTACTTAAATAAAAGGTAGCGAGAAACATTTTGCAAGAAAATAATCTTGCATCATCCGGATCTTGGAAGCTAAAATCATGGCTTCCTCTACCATTGTACAAAAAGCTATATAGTAGAAAAGGTTTATGAACCATTTACAAGTTACTACCTCCGAGATATCAATGAACATCTATGGTGATAATCAATCGTCGATTAGCATATTTATATTAAGTATCATTAAATAGTTACATGAGGAGAATTGAACCTTTAGTACATATACACACATGAGATAGTAGATCCCTTTACTAAACCTATCAAAGTAATGTGTATGAGAAACACATTTGACCTTATGTTTTATGTAGGATTTGAAATTTAAAATAATCCCTTAAACTTTATTATTTCATGGAATAATAGTGAAGGTTTAATGTTGAAAATATTTAACTATGAATGTTATATCTCTATACATTTATTGTTCAATTTGCAATTGAGTATGTTAGACAGAGAAGTAGACCACTTACACGGGTGTTTACCTCAGTTTTGCCGAATGAGTTGACAAAGTTTGAGATGAGGCAATTTTTGAACATAAGTGAGAGCTTGTTCAAAATAAAAATCTTATTTTGTAGAAGCTACAAGATTAGTCTTATTAAGGTATAAAATAAAGTCAAAGAAGACAATGTATGCTTTGGATGATGTTCCAAAAATCGATTAAGTAAAATCGATTGGTGAGTCTAACACTGATCACCATAATCTATCTAAAAGTCAGAATAGCCCTTAAGTACACAAACTAAAGTTGGATGCTTCGATGCATTTGAACCTTATGTTTTTGTATGGTCTTTTCTGCGGACATGCACTCCTCTTAAGGGAAGGAAAGAACACTATAACTCATGTTTCCTACTATGTGTGCTTATAGCAGCCTTAAGGATGAGAATTAATGATGATCTCAATTTTTGCTAGTGTAAGACTTAATATGTTTCTTGAAACCTCAAGACCCTTAACTTATTCCTGAAATATGGCTTAATGTGCATAATTTGGTTAATCACCAAACGGTTATGATAATTTGACCTAGCAAAATTAGCTGGCAAAGTGAGTTAAGCCATGATAGATGGTATATAGTAAGACGGAAAGAATATCTTTTGATCACTTTCAATAGTTTCGTGATTCACCTGTGCACCTGTTATTGTTTTTGGAAATATAATAGTGAATACGAACAACGTTTTTCAGAAATCATTTAGATAAAAACGATGAATGTGAAAAGACAATCTAGGGCTTTAGCATAAACAATTTCTCTTTTGAGAATCTTTTTTGGTCAATACATTGTATATCCCTAACAAGTGTACATCACTAGTGCTCTCGGCATATGTTGGTCACTCGATCTATCTGTCTGTATGAATGAAGAAGAGGACGTATAGATGTTATGTCTATATGACGAAACTTTGGTTTAAACTATGACTAAATATGTGTTCTTATAATGTGCGAGTAAGAGATGATAAAGATTGGCTACACCCATGGCTCTAATTAAATAATGTAATAGCAATTCATGTGAAATTAGCCTTATGTTATTTGGTAATTAAATAATATAATAGGAATTCATATGGAATTAGATTTGTATTATTTAATTGATTAATTGGATTTCTAATTCTATAGGGAATAGAGCTACTCCCTTTATAAATAGGAAACTAAGACTAATTAATTAAAAAGCTCAAGTGAGAATAAAATTATTCTTCTTAGAATATTCACGGTTTCTCCCTCTCTCTCCACAATTCGGTTGCCTTCCTTCCTTTGTCTTCATTGGCTTTTAGATGGTGAAAACATATTATTGTCTCAAACAAACATGAACAATAATCCGACCGGTAATATAAATAAAATTCTTTCCGTTGAGTTAAAGAGTAACAAGATTATTTCTACTGTGCTAAAGGGTTGAGACTAGGAGTAACTATGATTGGCACTATAAGAGGTAAACATAATCTTGTTATTATTGCGACAATAGATTAGAATCTATGGTTCCAATGTTTTGTATTCCGCATATTAGATATATGCTTTTAATCATAATAGTTAATAAAATTAACAAATTTCACAAAAATTAAAGGTAAATATTGAAGGATTCAAAACTTTAATTTTTCTATTTATATATTTAAGAAAAAAAAAAAAACAAAAACAAAATAATACGTCCGGGTTTAAAGCTACTTCATGTCTATAACATATACATTTTATTTGGCTACAAAAGTCAAAGAATAAAAAAATAATAATAAAAAAAAAAAGTTTCCCCCTCTCATGAATAATCTCCATTACAAATTTTCCACGCCAGTAAACAACCCACCCCCCACCACCCCCAAAAAAAAAAAAAAAAAAAAAAAAAAAAAATCAGAAGTGGCAGCCGCAGCAGAGGAAAAAGAAGCAAAGAGTGGAAACAAGAACAATAGCTTCAAGAACAGAAAGAATCTTAAAAAGCATATAATCGATAATTTTAAAGGAATGAAGATGAATTAATAACTTCTTCCATTTAATAGCTGAAATTGAAATTGATTTCCATGCCCATACTTGATCTTTCCTTAATCCACCACCTACCTTCTTCATTAACCACCATCTCTTCGTCTTCGTCTTCGTCTTCTTCTTCTTCTCCTCCATTAATTACCAATTTCTATATTCAATATTTTATCAGATCTGATCTGCAATATCAATATATAGTAGACAGGGCGGATCCTGCCTGCTTTGTTTTCTTCGTTAAAGTAAAAAATAAAACGAAAAAGTTGCCAAAAGGACCGTTAGCCTCATCAAAGGGCAATACAGGAATTTCAACCAGTTTTTATTTATGTTAAAGAACTAAAGAAGTAACTTTTAGTACCCGGGCTTAATTGGACCGGTAATTATTTGAGTTTAGAGTTTATGAATACACCAATATTAAAATTTAATTTATATCAATAACATCACGTAATTTTTTTTTTAGTATCAATAAAGTCACTTTTATTCTGATCTCTCAAAATATGATGCCAAAATAATATCATGGCAAATCAACACTAAACCTTAATTATCAATATAATGCCACAACGATTTCGGGCGATATAAGAATTGATATGTGACACTCATATAGCACCCATATGTATAAACATTATATGAAAAAAAAGTTGAAATCCAAAATAGGATTGGACTAACGTGGTACTGTGCAAGTAGGTAAAATCTGATGTTGACTAGTCATGTCATCATTTCAATTGACTTGGCTAAGAGTGACTTTATGGATACCATAACAAAATTTCAGTGACTTACACAAATTAAATTTTTGTGACTATAAATACACTTTGGTGTAGTTTACCCGTGACAATAAAAATTACAATTTGGCTATTAAAAAATGGGTAAACAATTTATTAGTCCCTATATTTTTACATATTTTATTAGTTAGTCCTTATGATAATTGTATAGTCTCCAAGTTTTATCATTGTTAAGTGTTTAATTCTTTTAGTATAGTTAATGGCCAAAATTAGACTAATAATGATAAAATTATCTTGTATTATATTTTATGATGATAAAACATATTATCTTTTTTATTTTATATTTTTTCTCACATAATCCTAATATTACGAATATTTATTAATTAATTTATTAAATTTTATATACTTGTAGAACTAAACTCTATTCGTACAAAGTTTATTTTATTAAAACAAATAAACAAAAAAAATATTTCAAAAAAATATAAAATTAGGAGTAGAACAATATAAAATCATAAATTCAAACTTTTCATCTATAATATATCTTATGGATAATATTAATAAACAAAAAGATATCATTTTTAAAAAAATTATTAAAATTCATAATAAGATTTATTTTTAGGTTATAGAAACTATATTGAACTGATAAAAAATGACAATATATTAAGAGAATAAAAAAAATAACGATATTTTTATTTTTATTTTTTTAGCAAAACATATAGAAGCAAAATATATTTTCAATTATTAACCTCACTGTTACTTTATTACATACCTAATGAATTAAAAATAATTAACGGATTCCTGCAAGAAAATGATTATTTATGGGTGGCATACTTTTTGAACATTTTGAGTTCACACTAGGAGCGTTTGATTTTGGTGCAGTCCTTTTTGTTTTCGGTGGTTTTGATAACTCATTTATGATTTAACAGAAGAAGTATTGGTTTCTATTAAATTTAAATATCAATTAGTATTTTGATTGGTTGTACTCCTATTTTCCTCCAACGGTGCAATAACAGTAATAAATAATAATTTGTTGGTGTTAGCAATTTGGTGATTTACTCAAAGCTTGTGTAACGGCTAGTCCGTTAAGGAAAAAAGTATAACCATTGCCATATGTATTATAGGTGCTTTCCTTTTGCATTTCAATACATATATATATAAACAATTTATTATTTCCTATATTTTTACATATTATATTAGTTATACCATATAGTAATTATATAATATTTAAGTTTTATCATAGTCAACTATTTGGCCTTTTAAATCAAATTAGACTAATAATAAACATATCATCTTTTTTATTTTATATTTTTTTCTCACATAATTCTAATATTAATAATATTAATTAATTAATTCATTAAATTTTATATAATTATATAACTAAACTCTTGGCATATAGTTTGTTTTATCAAAAATAACTTATTAAAAAATTTTTTTAAAACAAAATTAGGAATAGAACTATCTAAATTTTCATCTCTAACATATCTTATAAATAACATTAATTAACAAAAAGATATCATTTTTTAAAATAATTTAAAAGTTACTTTATATATATTATATTAAACAAATAAAAAATAATAATATATATTAAAAAGAATAAGTAATAGAAATAATTTTATTTTTGTAACTAATATATAAAAATATAGAAATATTGGTGTATGTGTATATACTACAAACATTTTTATTAGAAATATTTTAATTAAATTTAAAATCTAAAAGATAATTTTTACCAATTACCGAGAGTAATTTTTTTCTTTTATAAGCAAAAAATAAAAGAAATGACTAAAGAGTTTATTGAAATAAAACTTAAATACCTTAAAATTTTATCTATGGACTAACTAGTGTAATACATAAAAATATAAGAAATAATAAATTATTTAGTCTATATATATAGACTAGTAGTATATCGGTGCTATGCACATAATATACAACTTTACTATCTATTAATTGTTTGAATAAAATAATAAATAATGTTTTTGAAAATATTTCACACGTAGCTTGATATTTTGATTAATTTCGTCGTTCTACTTTTAATTTTATAGATCAAATTTGTTTCATTAATGGTGGAGAGTTTGATTATATTTAATTTTAAAAATTTAATGGGTAATAAATTGTTTATCTAGCTACATCTTGATGATAAAAAAATCTCTCATCAATTGGGCGTTGATAACAGATTTCTCCTTAATTGAAATGTCTAAGTTTCGAATCTATTTTAGAAATAATATTACATCCTTTAAAAAAATAAGATTTGTTAAAAAAAGGAGTTAACTTATAAATTACTTTATCGTTAATAAAAATATATAATTATAAATATTATGATAAATAATTTATTAATTTTTATGTTTTTATATATTATACTAGTCACTCTCTAATATAATTATATAGTCCATCAGTTTTATCACTACCAATTTTTTAATTCTTTTATTAGAATTAATGGTCAAATTAGACTAAAAATGTCAAAATTACCATTTATCCTAATTTATAATTGTAAAACATATACATAATCCTATTTTATTTTTTTTTTTACATAATTTCAATATTACTAATATTAATTAATTATTAAATTTAATATAATTATATAAATTAATCTATTGGCGTATCATTTATTTCATTAAAAAAAAAGAGTTAAACTATATAAAATTAGAAACATGAACATTTCATATGAACCTTATGAAGAACATCAACAAAAAAAAAATCATTTTAAAAAATTATCAATTTTTATATTTACCTTTATTGTTAGTTTGAAGATATTCATTAAACTAATAAAGAAAATGATAAAAAAAAAAATTTTAAAAATAAATAATAACGAAATTTATTTTTATAACTAATATATATGAATATAGAAATATTAGTATGTGTATATATAATAGAAAAAATTTATTACAAGTATTCTAATTAAATTTGAAAATTAAAAAATTTATTTTTTTTACTTATAACCAAGGGTAGTTTCGTACTTTCATGTGAGAAAAATGGATGGAAGGTGTGAGTGGACGGTGTTTTACAATGCGGCAAAGCCTGCCGCGGGGAATTCTTATTTATTTATTTATTTGATAGATTAATTACAGAAATTCGTTTTAAGAATTAATGTTCATAAAAGATTCGAGACCTAAATTTTGAAAATGTATAGGAGTCGCTATTGGGCTATGCCCTGGTCCCTATATGATGTACTCTATTCATTTTGTGTATGAGAACACATTTTCTCTATATTAATAAAATGTATAATCTGTTGAGATTCGTCATTGGAAAAATAACGTGGCGCAGTGGAAAATACACCGTTTAAAATTTCCTAAAATTCACCTATCGTGTCCAATTACCATTGATTAGAATAAAGCCAATTTGAATCAAGAGAGATTAACTCAGCGGATTCGTCTCTTCTAGAAACTGCTGTAGAATCGTTTCTTGAAACTGCGATCTCCAAAGTCCGGTGCACGACCAACTATTGAGCGGGAACCGGTGCTAACCGAAGACGCGAAGGAATGGAGGATTAATGCTGGGATTTTCAGCTATTTTGGGGCTGCTCTTGGTGGCTGAAATTTCCAGCAATTAATTACAGTTGAATTAGAATTTTCTTCCTTAAATGTACCCTTATATAGACATTTTGTCTAATTGGATTTTAATTAGGTTAATTAAACTCAAGCCCATTAGAATTATAATTACATAAATAAACTTTAATTAAAAAGTATATACTATATAATTTAACTCCATTTGGCTAAATTTAATTACCCCTAAATAAAATTAAATCACACTTAAGTAGATACAATACATGTATTTAATTTTCCTATTTAGGAAAATTATTTAATTAATTATTTACTTTATGTAATTCAACTAATTGATAAATTAATTAATTACATTATGTAAACTTATTAATGAAATTAAATCAACCCAATGTTAAGTAATTACCTTGACAACGAATGTCAATTAATTAATTAACGCATTCCTTCCAATGTACATTACATGCACAATTTCTATAAGTTCCTGCTCAGTTGATCTATATGCACGATCCTATGGGTCTGTCTTTATGTTGGCAGTAGGCCCAAGGCCCACAGACTGTAAGTGGGTTCTATCAAACCATTACAGCCCCCAATTAAGACAGAGATGCAGCAGTCTTTAGAAGACACTCATCCAGTGGTAATCTCATAATGTCCTTACCTAACGATATCGATATGAATAAACAAGAGGTATGGTGTCCATCTTCGTCTTCTTATTGTTTATTATATTTCTTGATCTTGAGTTGATTGATTAATCAAATAAGCACCGACTTACTTGGGTATGGCCATACACTTATCAGTCCCACTCATCAAGTGGCCAATGATATCATCTCGGTGTTACCCGAATGGCAATTCCATCACTTCATCATCAATATCAACATGTTCACCGGTCCACCCAATCATACGCGTATTTAGCATCCTTTTACCGACCTGTTAGGCGTATGTCAAAGTGAACTAGATTCCATATTGATACTATAATGAAATCTGGTCTCAGGACAAAAGAGACCTACTCAAGAAAGACCTATGACGCGACAACCATATGGCTTTTTTGTGCGGATCGATCCAGTCCCATGTCAACGACATGTACCTATACTCATGACTGACTTTACAAGTACTATGGCTAGTTAAGAAACGCCATACAATCATCGAATATACAAGTCTGTGGTTCTATTCGTTCCCACGATTAGAACAGACTTGGGATAGGTTTTATGATTATCAATCAATGGATACTCTACTCATATTATAGCATAAGATATAAATGGAATAGATTAATTGCTTTTATTCATGTGACACAAATAATGTATTCATACAATGAGTCTTAATGTATAATACAAAATACAAGAATCCAATGCCCTAAGAACTAGGGCACACCAACATAATCATATTTATTGAATTACTTGTGCAATTAATAAAAATTGAGAATTCATAAACTGGTGTTCACGCATGTTTATTAGTAGCGTGTATTGAACGGGTAAGACCATGAGTTTGAAGAACACAGGTTTAAAGTTATCGCTAGTTTGTTATAATCATAGGAATGAATATAACTAAAGACTAGCATATTCCTTGTGGGATGGGTGGTGTCTTACCGACCATAGGACTTGGAAAGTCTATCAAGGACATAGGTACATGTTAGTGAACAGTGCACTAGATCGATCCGCTTGTGCACTGGATGAAGCAACAATTAGAAGATTACGGTTAAAGTATGATCACATTCCTGTATGATGTGATAATACTAGTGCAATTAACCTGACTAAAAAATCCCATTTAGCATTCTAAGACTAAACACATTGACATCAAGCACCATTTTGTATGGGTTGATGTTCAAAAAGGGGATATAAAATTAGAATTTGTTCCCACAGAAGAGCAAATCGCTGATATTTTTACAAAACCTCTCACTAATCAAAGATTTATTCAACTTCTAAGGGAGTTGGCATGTCTGTTTGCAAAAAAATAATTCTGCTCTTTTAGAAATATTTTTTATCTGGATATTTTCAATTGTTTTTAAGTTTAATTAGTCACTAGATGGGTGTCCACACAATGTGCGGATTTTTTATTATTAAAATATTATTTTTATATATATTTTACATAATTTCGTATAATATAAGAACTAATAACATATTATAATCATTTAAAAAACAAATTAAAGATTTAAATCTAATAAGTTTATTGTTTTAAAAATAATAATAAAGATGTTTAAAGGTAAAGAACTGAAAGCATAGAATCCTGAAAGCAGTTAAAGATAAACCAAATGACTTTATACGTACAAATTTCGTTATAGATAGGCATATTCATTGCTACATCTCAATTTCATTAATACAGTACGATGATCAAATCAGTTCCCAATTTTATAACTATGCATCGCTTCCGTACATGTGTTTTCAAATCTGGATTGGGGTTAAATGACATACACTCTTATCCACATTGTGTCTCTAGTTTGGATGATATATTTAAGTGTTCATCTAAGAGCTAGTAAAAGGCTACTGCATAGAGGTGTTGTGTTCTTAGAGCATTGGGTCTGCAATGTTTAGGAATAAAATTCCACATTGAAACTATAAGATTGAAATGTGAATATGGAAGATAAGTTTACAACAATTTTCCAAAGATAAAGGATCAAATAAGCACCAAAAGATACAAATTCCATATCCAAAAGTAATAACATGTCACTGGCCTTATAAAAAATTATGCAAAAATTAAAAAGTTTCCAGCAACGGATTACACTAAAAAAATAAAAAAGAACCAGTTGCAAATCCACTTGATCACATTGAGTGAATAAAAAACAACGGAAGTGTTCAAGAAATTGGAATTACAATTCTAGCCATCTTATGGTGAGTGAAAATGCAAGGGCTAGAACTTTAATCTTTGTGATGCAACCATATTTTAAGTGTTAGTTTAATATAAGCATTAGTTTCAAAGCATGATCGAAGGAATTTGTCAAATTCTATAACTTCAAAATTGAAAAAGATGTGAGCTGCTTGCAGTTGAAGGAGCAGTTTCTATATTGATAAGTAGATAGCAGTTTTAAAGAAATTTTAGGGAGTTAAAGAGAGACTTGAATAGTAACTATTAGGATATACAAACTAATTGCAAAATACAAATTAAATATTAAGAAAATAGGAAAGGATGACACATCAACATGAGCCACTTTAAATTTATATGTTGTAATAGATAGATTATTTCACAAAACATTATCAAAATTACAACAATAAGAATGATAAAATTAAACTTAAAAAAAAAAGGTTAAAATTTTACGGTTGAAACCACACAAAGAGTTCTATTTTTAAGATTGTATTTGGACAATCTACATAAAAAATCCACTTATATAAGACAATAACAAAAACAATGATGAGAAAAGGTTTAATATATAATATCACATAGCCTATCTAGATAATGTCAATCTAATAGTATACTCATAAGCCCATAACACTTGGCCTTCATCAAGTCATCATCCTTTATACTTGGATTTTTTTCTCTTAATAAAATACCTTAATGGAAAATTACAAAAATATGAAAACGGATAGAAAAAAAAAACAAATTAGCTACCAATAACTTATAGATTTAAATTCATATTTAGAATAAATTCATAAAAAACGAAAAAAAAACTCATGCATTGAATAAGTAGTATTTGTTCAAAAAGTAACCTATAGAAGAATAGATTGGGAATACCTGGGAAGAGAATAATTTCCATTTGTTGAATGGATTAGATTCCAAAAATGGGAAGAGTTTTGCAAAATCAATGACCCATTTTTCCTTCATTAGTTACAGAGCTCTATGGAACTCTCACAGACTTAGGAGACAAGCACTTCGAAGTAGTTCTAAGAGGGAAGACTTACCCTGTAAATGAAAAGGCATTTGTCAAAATTTTCAATCTTCCCAGAGTAGGAGCCAAAATCACAAAGTAGCTTATGTTTGACTACTATGACTATGAGACTTCTGTTAGAGAATTATTCAACATACCTCATGATCATAAAATACCAACTTCTAGACTTGATTCTGTATACATGAATGGAACTTTTAGAACTTTACAGCTCCTGATTTCCACTTTCTTTTCACTACAGACATCCAGCCTAGCCATCATGGACTCCTTTGATGTGTGCTTTACATGGCATTTAATCCATAAAAAGCCCACAAACCTAACCTAGATAATGATCAATTATCTAACCACTTGTGAGCGGACGACCTTAAAGTTGGAACGTGGTGAAGCGAACTGGGGAGCAGGCTTTTTCACCATGTTTAAATTCGATTTTGGGAAAAACAAGTTTTAAGTCTTGATTTAAGAAAACCTTTTGTATGATAGAAAACCCATTTGTAAAAAACATTATTTGAAGGTGAATTTTGGGAAAACTGGTTTTACACTTTTGCAAAAACCCATTTCATTGAGTTAAAGATCTCGAAACCTAAATTTCAAGACTAGTGATGGAGTTGCCACCGTGATCAGCTTATTCAGGAAATTCTGGTACAGCTCTCTACCGAGTGTAGACAACCATACCTAATCCAAAGATTTAAGGTTCGGGCAACTTACCTATTGAACCTCAAGGCTTGATTTCATTTAAAAGTTCATACTACTATATTCAACTCACTTATTATCATTCTTAACCCATTTTTATCCCCTTACTATTAGCCAATGCTCATACAAATGACAGAAATAAATTGCAGAAAAATAAAGTGCAGGAGAGTAAAGATAGAGGCTAGCTTATGCAACCAAATCAAATGAAAAAGAAAACTCTCATCCTCACATACAATCGCCTAGTTACATGAAATCTACAAAAGTACAACTGCCTAGTTACACGATCAGTCTATCAAATGCATCCAAAATGAAAAAATAAAAAGCTACAAAAGAGATGATTAGCACAGTTATAAATTAAAGCATGTAGGACTCATACCAAGACAGAATGGGGAATTATGGGGAATTAGAGAACATGCAAAGAAGGATAACCGGAAAGTCCGGATGACTTAGCCGATTAGATCTGGAAAACCATTTTAGAAATGCCCTGTAGATTTTTGTGGTTGAAAACAGTTTTAAAAACGGTTTGGGTCAGTTACATGCAAAATTCTCTATATTTAATAGGTCTGTTATCCCAGAACTCGGGGTTTTGTTCGTGGTGGTTCCTATTTCAAATAGTCATCTAAGGTCTAAAACAGTAAACACATCACAAATAGTTTGAATTTGAAGACAGCATTACGCGACGAGATTTATTGAAATCATCTCGAGATTCTGCCTTAGTGACTATAGCCGTGCGACTATGTTATAGCAGCACGGCTATAGCCATCACAGCCGTGCAGCTATGATACACAAACCTAAATTGTTTTTCTTTTGTTTTTGTAAATCACTGTTTTGGTTTGTTCCCGATGGTTCCTTGAGATTTTGAGATTCTGTAGGTCAACTGAGGTTGGACCGAGAGTTTGTTTGGACTAAAACAACTCCAGAATTCAAAAATCAAAATCATCGGAAATCTAAATCTCATGTTCGCGTCATTCGAAATCCAAAAACCATAATTTTAGTCATGACGGATGTGATTTGACTTGAATTAATCCTAATGGAAGGATTTAAAAAGGAAAACTATCTAGGTTCAGTCATTTAGGGCATTTCGGATTTCTGCCTCGAAAAACACAGCCGTGCAGCTATAGAACTATAACTGCGCGGCTGTACTCAAAGGAGCTATGGCCGTGTGGCTCTACCTAGAGTCGCCCTACTGTAATCAAACAACTAGTTTTTTGGATTTTCATCAAAACATTCAACACATCATAAGAATCATCAAATTTCGAGTTTAAGGCCTCTCAGAGTTTACCTTTGTTGTGTTCCAGTGTACTTGACAATCGGAGATGGATTTGGATGCCAAGATGCTTCTAGAATCCCGAAAACAATCCAAAACGCCGAAAACAAATCCTGAACCGACCCGAACGAACCTAAAGACGATTTGGGATCAAAGAAACTGGTTGGAACCTCTTGTTCCTTAGTGTTTTCACTCTTTTCTTTCTGTTTCTCTCTTCCTTTCACTCTTTCTTTGTTTCTTTTCCTTTCTCTCCTCTTTTTTTTTTTCTAAAAATCCCAGCCTCAGTCTAAGATCCCCCTCCTTTTGATTTTCCTGAACCCTAATACTCCTAATTAGCTCCCTAAATCTCATAAATATCTGACTATGCTTAGGAGATAAGGAAATTTGAAAATTTCCGGAATAGCCTCTACAGTCACGCGGCTCTAGTGCATTTTTGTCTAGTGGCTATACTATAGCCGCATGGCTCTAAGTGAAGTCGTTAGGTTTCCACTCAAGTCACAGGGTCACACAAAAACTTTCTAAGTATTCAAAAGGACTTCATCAGGGTTTCAGGTCGAGGACTGGTTTACTGTTCAAGTTGTTTGCGATTCTACGCACCATTCCATTCGTTCGCAAATCCTCCTCAGGTTCATCTATTCAAATAGGTAACATAGGGTATTCATCACAGAGGTTGGAAAAACCCATGCTCACAGGCTACCCCTCACAGGATCAAAATTGAATCGAGGTCAGGCTCTTATGCATGGTTTAATTTTGGTCTCGCAATAGGGAGCACGATGAGGAAGGAAAAGAAAACGTACTTGACATCTCGTTTCCACTGGGAAAATCAAGCACGGTACCTGCTAGGGAATGTGTTTCAGCTCTTTGCAGAGCAATAACTGTATCGGCTCTGGTGCACTGTGAAACCAATTGAGGCAACGTGTGTATTAAATTGATTGAGTTTATATACATGTAACAACCCTAATCCTTAAAGGATCACATAGTAATAATACCAAATGTAAAATATACATAATAGTACTCTATCACCCTCCCTCAACTTGAGCCGGGGTGGAGCAAAGGCCCAAGTTGTCATGCAAATGTAAGAAACATTCCTTTAACAATGGTTTGGTAAGAATGTCAGTGACTTGATCAATGGTAGGGATGTATCGAACATTGAGTAAGCATTTTGAAACGTGATCTATGATAAAGAAAAAATCAACTTCAATATGCTTGCTTTGATTATGAAAGATGGGGTTAACTGTCAAGTAGGTGGCTGAAACATTATCACACCAAATTGTCAGTGTAGTGGGTAACCAGTACCCAATTTCTTGGAGTAAAATCTGTAACCAGCCAATTCCAGATGCACCTATAGCTAAGGCATGGTATTCTGCTTCTGTAGATGATCTTGCAATAGAATTTTACTTCTTGGAGCTCCATGAAATAGGATTTCGACCAAGATAGACTACATAACCAGTCATCGATTTCTTGTCATCCAGGCTGCTAGCCTAGTCAGCGCCGGTAAATCCTTGAAGGGCAGAGGAGGACTGATTATGAAGAAAGATGCCATGGCTTCATGTAGCATTGAGATACCGTAGTAACCTCTTGATGGCCTGCCAATGTGAGGTGGTGGGAGCATGCATAAATTGAGATAACTTGTTGACAGCAAATGCAATATCAGGCCTTGTCAGACACAGATATTGAAGGCTACCAAGAATGCAATGGTACTCAGTGGGATTCGAGAATGGTTCACTATCTCCCAACATTAATTTACCCTTAGAGTAAAGAAGGGTGGAAATCCCTTTGCAATCAGTCATCATACACCTGTTAAGCAAATCAATAATGTATTTTGATTGGCATAGAAATAGCCCAGTAGAATGCCAGTGAGCTTCAATCCCTAAAAAGTAAGATAGTTTACCCAAGTTGTGGAGAGCAAACTTTTGCTGTAATTTTTGAACCAAGTCCCCAAGAAACACCAAATCCGATCCCATTAACAAGATGTCATCCACATAGATAAGACACATAACAAACAAGCTGCCAGAATGAATAATGATGTGTCCGATTTAGAACCAGTAAACCCAAGCTGATGTAAAGTGTCGGTGAGCTGTTTGTGCCATATTCTGGGGGCTTGTTTGAGCCCATAGAGAGATTTTTTTGAGCTGACAAACATAGTCAGGTTTGTTGGGATCAACATAGCCTGGGGGCTATGACATGTAAACCACTTCATCTAAGTTTCATGGAGGAAAGCATTGAAGACATCTAGTTGTATTACTGTCCAATTCAAAGTAACAGTAATGGAAAGCATTAATTGAATGGTAGTGGGCTTAATAACTGGGCTGTAAGTCTCAAAATAATCAACACTGGGGTGTCAGTGAAATCCCTTGGTGACCAGCCATGCTTTGTAGCAATCTATGCTCCCATCCACTTTGGTTTTTAACTAAAACACCCATTTGCATCCAACTACATTTTGCTGCTTATCAGGAGGTACAAGGACCCATGTGCCATTGTTGACTAGTGCATTGTACTCTTCCATCATGGCTTGTCGCCATTCAAGAACTTTGTGAGCCTGCTAAAATGTATTGGGCATCTTAGCTGCCAAGCTAACAAGGGCCTTTACAGCCCCATTTTTTTAGGGAACCTCTTTGGGACCGTGTAACCATCCTTCTTGGGGGAGGCTGATGGGAATTAAGTGAGGGGGCCAATGGTTCACTAGCTGTAGCAGAGGATGGAATGGAATCAGAGGGTGGGTTGGCTGGTGACGGCTTTACGGGTGGTAAGGGTCCAAAGGACGAGAGGTCGATGGTGAGAGGAGATGTGGGATTGTTAGAGCTGGTTGTTATGGGTATCAGTTTAGATGTGGTAGTAGTAAGTATAGGCTGAAGAGAATGAGAGGCTAGATTTAGTGCCATGGTAGGTTTGGATGAGGGAAAAAGGGGAACTGTTAATGTGAAGGTGTCCGAGGTGGTAGGAGCCGAATTTAGGTGCCCATCATCATACAACTTAGACTATGGAAAAACCTGTTCATCAAAAAAGACGTGGTGTGAGATAAATAAGTGAGAAGAGATAGGATCAAAGCACTTAAAACCCTTGTGGAGTTTACTATAACCAAGAAAAATGCATTCTTTGGATCGTGGATCAAATTTATGTCTAGTGTAAGGTCGTAACCATGGAAAGCATAGGCATCCAAAAACCTTAAGGTTTGAGTAATCAAGGGGGTCACCAAATAATTTCTAGTAGGGGGTGTAAAAATTGATTGATACTTGAGGAATGCGATTAATTAGATAAGTGGCTATATCAAAAGCATAGGTCCATAATTTAGTAGGTAAATTGGCACAATGTAATAAGGCCAAACATGTTCAACAATGTGCCTATGTTTTCGTTCTGCGTTCTCGTTTTGTTTGGGAGTGTAAGGGTAGGAGACTCTGTGAGTGATACCATGTTCTCTAAGTGCAATAAACTCCCCCCCCCCATCTGATTGAAAGGCTTTAATGGATGTGTTAAAGTATTTCTCCACAAGAAGTTTAAAGTGCACGAAAACAGAAAAAACATCAGATTTGCGCTTTAAGAAATATATCCAAATGTACTTGCTGTAATGATCTGAAAAGAGAACATAATAAGCATAACCATCACAAGAAATAGATGGTGCTAGCCCCCAAACATCAGCACAAATCAAATCCAAGGGAGCTTTAGACTCTGACTTAGATAGTGCAAAGGGTAATTTATGACTTTTATAGATAGCACAAGAACTGTAAGTATTATGTTTGGAATCAGAAACAAAAATTTTATTCAACCATAACAATTGTTTGACACAAGGAAAATGGACATGTCCTAAATGATCATGCCAGGTATTTAAAGAAGCTAAATTTGCAGAAGGAGAGATGGAACCCGAAGCAGCCTTGGAATGCAGCATTGAGGCTCACAAGGAATAAAGTCTGTTGTCACTCTGGCCTTTGAATCGAACTCTCCCCATGGCCAAACCCTTGATCAAAAAACAGTCAGCAAAAAATTCCACAGACATAGGATTAGAGTTAGTTAATGCATAAATAGATAATAAATTATGAGATGATTGTGGAACATGTAAGATATCATGAATCTGAAAAACATCATCACCAATTTGAAAGGACTGACCAATGCCAGAGATTTCAAGTTTAGAACCGTTACCAATGGTGACTTCTTCAGGACCTTGGTATTTGAAATGAAGATTGAGGTTCCCCAATTCAGAAGTCATATGATCAGAGGCACCCGAATCAACGACCCAAGGTTGGGGAGGGGCATTCCTAGCAGCTATATGTGAAGAGGGACGGTGGAGATTGTTGTCTTTTGGTGTTGAGTGGTTACGAGGAATGTATCCATTGCCCCTGCAATAGTGACATGTGATGGATTGTGGATCAAAATGGGAAAAATTTTGCTATCTGGAGTCCAAAAAATTATGCTATCTTGAATCATAGTTGGAATAGCTATTTTGCCACTGTCCAAAGTAGTGATTTCCTTGCCCCCTTTGTTGGTCACTACCACAACCATGACCCCTGTGGTAGCCATGGCCTCTCTGCTGATGCGGGTTGCTTCGAGTGGCAACCAATGAGGTATGGGGGAGCTGGTCGGAAACAACAGTAGTGGCAACTCTGTTTTGCGTATCTCTGGCAATGTTCCTTTCTTCAGATAATAATAGTCCCAGCAAATCATCAAAACCTATAGGTTCCATCTTCGTTTCAAGGGTTAAATTGAACAAATGATAGTCCTTTCCTAAACCAGCCAAAATAAAATCAACCAAATCATCCTCTGGCACTCTATAACTCAGTGATGCCAATTGGTCATTGATTCCTTTAGCCCGGAGCATAAATGACATAATGCTTTCTTTCTTTTCCCTTGTGAGGGTTTGAAGTTGAGATTGCAGGTTTCTGATTTGGGACCTGGATCCAGATGAATAGGCTCGATTGTGCTTGTGCCAAGCCTCAATGGCTGTTTTGTCATCAATAAATTATGGCAGTAGGTTTGGTTCAATTGAAGCAAATAGCCAGGATAATACCTGTTGATCTTGCTGCTCCCAAGTGTCATATGCCGGATTTCAGATTTGTCCATCAGTAGTTTCTGGAGGAATGATCCGATTCGCATCGATGTGATGCCACATTCGGCGGTCCCGTAACATAGTATTGAACTGTGCACACCAGAGAACAAAATTGGAGGAATTTAGTTTGTTTGTTATGAAAGTGGCTGGATTGGGGTAAGAGATTGGAGAGGATGGAATGGTCATCGGCGGCAAAGAAATTGTAGAGCTATTGATCATGTTGGTGATGGGCAGAGTGGAGGTAGAAACGATGGTGGAATCAATTCCACTAGTCACTGATTGGTTTGCAGCGATGCTGCTGCTGTTGCCAGTTGCCATGGCGACGGACAACAGAGGGAGAATGACTAATAGAGGAGATAGCATGGTAGTGTTTGGTGGTAGAGACATGTTTACAGATTAAGGTTAGGGTTTGGTGGCTCTGATAGCATGAAACCAATTGAGGCAACATGTGGATTGAATTGATTAAGAGGGTTTATATACATGTTACAACCCTAACCCTTGAAGGATCACATAGTAATAATACAAGATTTAAAATATACATAACAGTCCTCTTTCACACTGATGTGAAGTCAGCTCTGGGAGCGTTGATGTGAAGTTGGCTCTGGTGCATTGATGTGAAGTCAACTCTGGTGCATTGGTGTGACTTCGGCTCTGATGCGTTGATGTGAAATAAGCTCTATGAGCGTTGATGTGAAGTAGGCTCTGGGAGTGTTGATGTGAAATCGGCTCTGGTGCGTTGATGTGAGGTTGGCTCTGGGAGCGCTAATGTGAATTCGGCTCTAGCACGTTGATTTTGAAGTTGTGTTGAGTGCATATTTATTCCTTGATCGATGATTTTGGAAACAAAAATTTTTACCCTTTCGATCAAGAATAAATACAGTTAAATCCCCGTGGCTTAGGGGTACTTTCAATGCCAGGCGCTCTCGGCCTTCTGGATGCTCACCATCCGTGATAACATGAGGATGACGGTAAGTTCCTGTCACTTTAGTTAGCAACTATGTATGTATGGGTATGTATATGCTTTGAATGAGTTTATGCATTTATGCGATATGATGTGTATGTCGTTTGTTCAGAGTAGACTGTGCTTGGCATTCAGCGTTGAGAGTCAATCGAGTTGTGGACTGAGGTGACTAGTCTGCGGAGGCAGGTCTCTGACTTGGAGCGTATGAACTGGAGCCTCCAAATGCATGTGGACATATTCGAGGGGCATGGCGAGGACGACGAGGACGTCGGGAGCCATAGCCATAAAGGGAATGACAAAGCACAGCCCTAGATCCTTTCTTTTTTCTTCTTGGACATTCTAGCCTGTATATGGGCTCATTTTGATACTCTACTTGTATTGCCCGTATGTGGGCCCATTTATGCAGTTTTACTCCATTTTATCTCCGAATCAGAATTTTCTTATGGCTGCGACCAGATTCGGGATCCGATGGACCATAACTTCCACTTCTCTTGATAGGAATTATACCCTATGGTGGAGGAGTTTAGTGCCATTCTTTGCATTCCTTGCCTCCAGGGAGTGAGGTTAGTAGTTCCTGAGTTCAATTCAGGTGATCTTTATGCACTTTGAAGATTATTTGCTTTAGATGCAGTAGGTATTGGCCCTTTGCTCTCGGGTGGTGCTACCCTTGAGATACCTCGAGTTGTAAGGTGTTAGGATTGTCTGAACCTACTACTGTGTGACTTTTATTTTGCTTTATTTTGTGTCCTTACTTTTGCATGGACCGCCCTTTTGGGTTTTTGGCCTACCGGACTATCTTGATTTTTGCCTGAACTGCCGTTTCGGGTTTTTGACTCAGCAGACTTTTATTTATGTCCTAACTTTTGTATTGATTGCCCTTTCGGGTTTTCGATCCATCAGACTCTCTTTTTTTATATTATTTTTTTATATTTCTTTTTTTATTGAAGTGAAATGCATGCAAACAAAGGATGTACGTGGCCATTTATGCATAAAAATGCCTTCAATTCCAAACAAAACTTGGGATATTTAAACAAACGGAGCAAAACATTCATTCATTCATTGATAATGTTTCAGCATAATGCACATCATAGATGAAATTAAGCTAAGGATAGAATCAACAATGGTACACATCTCGACCGCCTCCACAACTGCTATCAACCAGTCTTTACAGATTTTCTAGCTGATGTTGCTCACCTCACTGTCCTAACTTTTGCATAGACCACCATGTCGAGTTTTCGATTTATTTGACTCTTCTTCTTCTTTCTTTTCTTTTTTTTAGATAAAGTACTGCCTAAGCCTATCTTGATTGATGGGGTTGGCGAACTCGGTCCAGTCCATGTCCATAATCTTCACCGAGTACTTTCTTAACCACATACGAAACTTCCCAGTTTGGCTTGAACTTTGCTTGAATATCTGTGTTAGTCTGCTTCATCTGTTTAAGCACCAAGTCTCCACCCATGAGTAGGTGTTTCTGATGATGGACCTTGTTATTGTAAGCCCTGGCCATACGCTGCTGATACATCTGTAAGTGATCTAGAGCTTAGAGATGCTTCTCGTCAATCAATGCCAATTGCTCGTATCTTGATTGAACCCATTCAGATTCTAGCAATTGCCTTCTGTAAGCACTGAAATTTTTCATACTTAAAAAAAATTTGGGTCACATGACTGTAATAAAAAATTACAGTCGTACGACTATAAATGCGTAGCAGGTAGCAGAAGCCTATACCTTAAGAATAAAAAATTGGGGTAATTTGAAGGGCAATTAATGCTCGTTTTTCAGCAGCAAGAAAGGCAAAATAAAAGCAGGGAAAGAAGAAAGAAAGGGGGTTCTTTTTTGGAAAGATTGAGAGAGGGAAGAGGAGAAGGAAAAAGAAGAGAAGAAATCCAACACAAACCTCCATTGTTCTTCTACTCTTGTTCTTTCAATTCTAGTGTGATAAAACTTAAAAGTTGTTAGAAATCATTAAGTAACAATTTGACTCACTAAACTAAATCAATCTTAAATCCATAACTCAATCAAATCCGTGACTTTCTAGGAGATTTTGGACTCATTTTGGAACCTAAACACACAAAGGGAGGAGAAGCAATTTAAAGGCGATTCAAGGCGTTTCCGAAGCCAAATCAACAATAGATCTACGCTACAAAGGTAACTATACCTAAATCCTCCGTTTTGCTTTGATTTCTGGGCGTTTTGATTGATTTTCGTGCATAAAAACCCATATTTTCGGGCTGCTGTTTCTGGGTATTAAGAACAGCCGTACGCTTGTTCTTTTGGCTATGAACAGTTGCACAACTTAATTACAGCCGGGTGACTGTAATTTTCGTCTAGGAGCAGAATATCCAGAAAAATCCATAAAAATTTCCAACAATCATAAAAATTCAGCAAAATCAGAAAATCATCAAAAATGAATTTTGTTGTGTGCATTCATGACCTTAGATTTAATCTTTGAAATTATTGCATTTAGAACAATGCAACGACGGAGATCCAAATCTCCCGAAAACCAACCCACTTCACATGTTAAATTAAAGTAAACCAGGAAAAGAAAATGTTTTCAAAATGGTTTTCTCACAAAACAAAAATACAGGGACGTTTTAAAACCATTTTCCAGGTCTAGTCGGGCGAACTAGTTGAGTTCACCCGACTATCCCCCTAAATGCATGCCTTCGATCTCTAATTTCCCAATTTTATCCTGTTTGAGTCCTATTTGTGGTGTGCTATAAATTGTGCTAACCGTCTGTTTTGCAGCTTTTAGTTTCTTTTTATTTTCAATTTTGATGTAATTAATAGTTCAATTCGTGTATTTTAGGTGACTGTAATTTTTTAGATAATCATGTATTCTAGGCACTTGTAATGTGAGGACGAGTGAGGACGAGTGTTTTTATTTTTGTTCGATTGGGTTGTAATAACTAATTTATTTACTACTTTATTTTTATCTAAGTGTACGCTATGTGTTTTAATTTAATAAAAATTAACTTTAGGAATTTAAAATATCATCAATGAACATTGGCCAATTTTATTTTGATTAGACATGAAATAACGGACTTGTCCTGACCTAGATCTCTGGAAAGTGTAGCGGCCTTCATTTGGTTTAGCTACACTGTAATTTCCCGGTTGAGTTGAGCCGGGTGGTGACTCCTACACTCTCTATCAAGACTTAGGTCTCGGTTCTTTTATAAAGCAATTTAATTTTCCAAAACTTGAATTTCCATCATAAAAACCCCACGTGAGGGAGGGTTGCCCAACATCGAGGCTCCCTTCCGAGAGGTTAAAAACGTCGTCCCCTCACAGCTTCCATAATAACCCTCAATGATTTGACCTCTATCTCTACTAGTAGAATAGCCTCCATCCTATAGACTAGCGAGTAAGGTGTTTCTCTGATGGGAATTCTGATATTGGTTCTATACCCCCATAATGAAAATGGTAACATGTCTGTCCAGTCCCTGTAGGTGACTACCATTTTTAAGAGTATCCTTTTGATGGACTTATTGGCTGCCTCAATTGCCTCGTTAGCTTGCAAACTGTATAGAGACGACCTATGGTGTTCAACCCCTTTTTCTTGGATCAATTACGTGGTTACCCCCTAAAATTATACCCCATTATTGGTTACCACATGATGCGGGATCCTGTACCATGCAAATACATTCTTCTCTATGAACTTGGACTTCTTTTTGGCTGTAACATTCATATATGACTCCACTTCTGCCCACTTTGTGAAGTAGTCGACGGCTACGACTATGAATCGATGTCCATTCGATGCAGGCGGCCTTATCTCTCCGATAATATCAATCCCCCATGCTGCGAAGGGCCATGGAGTAGATGACACTTAAAGTTCTAAAGGAGGGAGGTGATTGAGATCCCCATATACTTGGCATTCATGGCATCTCTTAACCTCTTCAATACAATCTGCTTGCAACGTGAGCCAAAAGTAACCTTGCCTCAATACTTTTCTGGCCAGGGCTAAACCGTTCATATGCGGCCTGCAAGTCCTATGTGGATCTGTTTCATGACCTTATTGACTTCTTCTTCAATCAGATATTTCACTGGTAAACTGTTGGTCGTCCTCTTAAAGAGCTGATTCTCAAATATCCTAAACTGCGCTGCTAACCTTCAGAGGGAAATCTTGTTAGCTTCACTAGCGCTTCTTTGGGGTACTGACCATTCTGAATAAGCTGTAGGATGTCATAAGACCAAGGCTATTTCTTTACAATTGTAGCCACAACATTAATCGACTGATAATAAGGAGCTTGCACAGTTTCTAGAATTACTAGCTGTATCGGCTACCTCCGTGGCCCTTCCCACATCGACGAGAGCGTGGCTAAAGAATTCGCCATCTGATTTTCTTCCCTTGGTACATGCTGGAACTCACACTGACCGAATACTTTCACTTTCTCCTAAACCATTTCAAGATAAGGCACAAAGTGATTCTTCCTTTATCTCCCAATCTCTGGTACTCTGTCGAATCACCAAGGCTGAATCCCTGATAACCAAAACTTCGTATGCCCCTAGGGTGATCTAGGCACCGATCCCAAAAAGGCAAGCCTCATATTCAGCTCCGTTATTAGTTACCACAAATTCAAGGCACTTTGCCAAGGGAATGATCTCTCCTTTAGGGGTGCCTATAATTACCCTAAGGCCTACACCGTGTTTATTTACAGCACCATTAAAATGCATCACCCATCTGCTTGATTCTACTTCTACCACTACCAACTGCTTATCTGGGAACTCCAAATTCTCCACATAATCTGATTCTAGGGGTTGGTTGGCTTGGAATTCTGCTATAGCCCTCCCTTTGATCGTCTTTTTAGTTACGTACTCAATATCGAACTCAAACAATAAGAGCAGCCATCCCAAGAACTTCCTGGCCAATGCTGGAGCTTGACACAGATACTTCATTGGATCCACTTTAGCAACTGCCTGAACTTTATACGATTGGAAATAATGTGTCAGTTTCTTAGTCAGCCACACCATTACAGTACAAGTTTTCTCCACTATTATGTACTTAGTCTCATATTCAAGCAGCTTCTTACTCAAGTAATAGATTGCACGCTCGCGTCCATCCTCTTGCTCTTGCACCAACATTGCCCTTACTAAAGCATCTTTAATATCCAAGTATAGAACCAAAGGTTTATTCAGCGTCAGGGGTTTTAGAACCAGGGGATTCATCAAATAATCCTTGATTCTATCAAAGGCCAACTGGAATTGATCATTCTACTCTACATGCTAATGTTTTAAGAGGAGTTTAAAGATGGGCTCACAAACTATCGTTAACCTTGCGATGAATCGGCTGACATACTGTAGGGATCCTAAAAACGACCTTACTTCCTTCTCTATCTTCGGCATGGGCATATCCCTAATGGCCTTGATCTTGTCTGAATCCATTTCAATTCACCTATGGCTTACCTCATGACCTAGCAGTTTTTCGAAGGTTACTCCAAACACACACTTCTTAGGGTTCAGACAGAGGTTGTACTTCTCGATCCTAGTTAGGAATCTATCCAAGATAGCAGGATGCTCCTCTTGGGTCATCAATTTAACTAGCATATCATCCACATAAACCTCTACCTCCTTGTGGATCATATCATGCAGTAATACAGTGATTGCCCTCTGATAAGTTGCCCCGATGTTCTTTAATCAAAATGGCATAACTCTGTAGTAGTAGACCCCCCACTTTATGATGAAAGTTGTCATCAATTTGTCGATGATATTCATTAGAATCTTGTTATATCCCGAGAATCTGTCCATAAATGAGTACATTGCTGCCCTGGCAGTGCTATCGACTAGAACATCAATGTGCGGTAATGGGAAGTCATCCTTGGGTGATGCCTTGTTCAGATCTCTATAATCCATATAAACCCTGACTCGACCATCCTTCTTTGCAATCGGTACAATGTTGGCTATCCATTCAGGGTACTCAATGACTTCCAGGAACTTAGCTTTTATCTACTTGGCTACTTCTTCATTAACCTTTACTGCACATTCTGGTCTAAGTCTATGGAGCTTATGCTTGACTGGTTTCATCTTCGGGTCTGTTGGAATTCGATGCTCAGCAATTTCTCTATCAACCCCTGTTATGTCATTGTACGACCAGGTGAATGCTTTTACATGCTTCTGCAATACTTTAACAAATTCTTTTCTTTCGATAGGCGTGAGATCTTTGGAAATGGATACCATTTTTGGATTATCGTCTGTCTCTAGATTCATTTCATGCAATGATGCGTCATGTATGCTAAAGACATTAAATGAATGTTTGTATGTATGCATGGTTCTATCCGAAAAAACATCACACAAGTAAGTGAAATTGTATTTCATTGCATAAAGGGCCTTATAGGCAGAATTGTTCACATCTTAAAGAGAAGAAATAGATACAGAGAAATGATTGTCATCCTCAATATATGGAAGGTCTTCTCCAACTGCAGCATCATCCACTTCTTCAAACAGATCTCCCAGGTCTTCCTCCAGGGCTTCTTTCTGATCATCAGATAGCTCTTCTTCGATTGCTTTTGCTTTTCTCTTAGCCATTAGCTTAGCCAGCTCTGCTACGGCTTCTTCCACTAGCTCATCGTGGCTTCTCACCATAGGTACCTTCTTCTTTTTTGAACTCATGTTTTGCTTCATCAGGACAGATAGTGCTTTGGTGATTGCCTCAATAGTTGCTTCAACTTCCCCTTTTCCTGGGTTTGCTTTCTCAGAAGATTCACCTTTAGTCCTAAATTCAACCCTGACCTAATCAACTGCACTCTTCTGATCTCCTAGAATTATTTTTCCTTTACTCTCAGGTGTGCAGCATGCTCACAACAGGTTCTACTCCATACTTCTCAAAGTTAACAACATCCGTGAAAATCTCAAACCCTAGAAATTTATCCCCTTCAACTGTCACTGGTTCAGGAGTTCCACTATACACTTCTTCAGCTGTACAAACAAAGGTGTCAACTAAATTCAAATGCTTTCTGCTTGACTTGCTTTCCTTCTCATGATAACCCAGCCCGTGCTGACGGAACTTACCAAAATCAATATTGAATTCAGGGACACCCTGTTGCTTTGCCCCTAATCCTTTTTCGAGCTTAAATTTCTGCTTAGCAAAATATTTATGGAACCATTCCGGGAACTTAGGGTTAGCCTTACTTTCATCAGAAATCGTTGACACCTGGAATCTAGTTATTGGCTGTTCTACAACATTTAGAGCAACTACAACAGATGGCTCATCAGCCTCTACAGTCACTACTTTTCGTCCAACAATGAACTTCACCTTCGGATGGAGAGTTGATGGTACCCCTCCTAGAGCATGAAACCACGATCTCTCGAGAAGCAGGGAAAAGGTGACAAAGATGTCGATAACCGTGAAAAGCACCTTGGACTTAATTTCCCTGACACTCACTTTAGCTTCGAATGTACCGATCACAGACCTCTTACTGTCATCATAAGCTCTGATTACTGTACTAGATCGGCACAGTGCTTACATATTGATGCCCAACCATGGCAGGATCTTTGACGGGCATATATTTAGGGCTGAGCTATCATCGACCATCACATAAGGCATTACCCGATCCATAATCTCCACTTTCAAGTACAAAGCCTTTTTATAATTCATAGCTTTTAAAGGGAGGTCAGAAACTCCAAAACTGATTTCCGAGGAGCGGCTAGCACTCAAGTCAACCCCTTCAATCATAGCACAAACTTCTTTAGGAGACATAAGAGGAGTGGCCTCCATCTTCATTAATTGCTTCGCTACCGCTTCACAATGCTTCTTAGATTCCATGAGTAAATGCCAAATGCTTAATCTGGCCGGGGTCTTCTTCAGTTGTTCCACCATTAGATTATCTTCTTTATTTCTTGAGGGAGGAATGGCAGCATCCACCCCTACAACTAGACCGTTCCTTCTAGGCTATGGTACTTGAGGTGTCGTACTAGTAGGCTGATAAACTCTACCACTTCAGGTAATGTGCAATACAGGACCATCTTTCTCAAGTACTGTTCTCTTCTTGGTCTCAACTGGATATACTGGCTTTGGTACCCCAAACTCCAATTCTTCCAATTCTTCATCTAACTCAATGTCAGCCAGATCAATTGGCCCTTGCATATTTTCTACTACTGACGTCTGCCCTCTAGTGTTCTCCAACTCTTCCTCTTCATCCATTACAACAGCTTGCACACTCGGATTAGCCCTAATGATCTGAGCAAATACACAATTGGCTGGGAGCCCAGACAAAACCATGTTGATTTGACCCCTAAAGTTAGGCAAGGGGTTACTCTGCACGCTTAGTTTTAGCGATGGTTCCACAATCTTCTTATCAACAATCAATTGTTGGATGGCCCTTATCAAGCTGGTACTTCACCCGTGCAATGGTCCATCATCACACATTAAGCACAAAAATTGTCTTTATCTACCTCAGCCAAAGGTGTGTACTATTTCAAGCTTTGGAGAAAGGCAGCCTTCCTAAACTTGGCAAAGATACGAGTCAGGGGCTCTTCCCATGGACTAGTGAGCCTTTGAGGAGCCGATGACTGTCTACCTTGGACCACAGTGGCCACATTTGATTGTTGCACTTGCACATAGGCTGTAGTCTGAGCAGCCTTCGAACTGGACCCAGTTGGTGTCAATGTGGAGCTACTACTCTTATATCCCTGTGTGTACCCTCGACTACCCCGATAAGTACTCGTACTCTGATTATTCCTCTATTCTTCCTCCTCGTACCTTTCGATATGCTTAGCATACTCGATAACATCTGTAAAGGCATGGAACCTCTTCAGCTTCATTTTCTCCTTATACTGAGGCAAGCTACCATTGACCAGTTTCACAACAAAAGATTCCAATTTCAGGGCCCCATCCACCAACACTTGGACATCCATCCATCTCTTGTAATAGGCTAAGAAAGTCTCATTAGGTTTCTGGTGAATCCTCTTTAAGTCTTCTAAAGTGGCCTCCACTTGGGTGTTGTAAGCATACTGTTTCACAAATGCTCCAGCCAGATCCTCCCATGTGGAACGAGTATGAATAGGCATTTTCAAGTACCACTTCACTGCAGCACCTCTCAAGGTCGTCAGGAACAAGTTTAGCAGATGGATTTTCCCGATTCCTAGACTGGACATAATCCTCACATAACTGTCCAAATGAGCCTCTAGCAGACCTTCTCCAGTGTACAGGGGTAAATATGCCATCTAAAAGCCTACCAGCAATGGTTCTCCCCCTTCTGCCATCAGAGTAGCTGGGTCTACACACATGATGGGATTATAGTGCACCATCTCCTTCAATTTTGGCAGCAGAGCTTCAACATTAGAGAACTTTTCTTTGAGACTCTTTTCCGCAGCCATCTCACCCGAAGCTTCTTTAGCCCACTTAATAGCTTCATCCTATTTGGAATGGTGATCAATCTCCCTATGAGGGATTACTCCTCCACTACTCCCGAGAATGCTTCCTCCCGTTCCAGGCATCACTTGAGCAATATTTCCCACATTCCTAACCAGAGTCTGAGTCAGTTGAATAGTCTGACTCGTAGTGGTAATCAGCACAACTTGCATATGCTCCCTGAGAGTTGCCTTAAACCATTCTGAATTCAAAAGGGCATCCACAAAAGCATTCATGTCAGAAGGCACGTTCCCTGTAGTCTCATTAGCCATCACTATTCTGCTTGCTTCTTCCAACAAAACTGGGTTATCAGCTGGTAAGGAAGGCAACTGAACCTCAAGTTCCTACTCCGAATTGGACCCCAAACCCTCTGTAGAGTCTTCCATGGTGACTGATTCTGACTGAGCTGACTATACTGATCGGCTGGACTCTGATTCAATGCACACTAACCGCCTCAAAGGTTGATTCCAAGCTGCACATTCAACATGAGGTTAGGATTGCGGGTGGATGACATGAACCTAAGTACGATGTACTAATTGGTATACGTAGGTCATGAGATGATGATGAGTGAATGATGCCATGTTTCATATGGCTGAAGACATGTCGGACCTTCTTTTTTTTTTGTTTTTTTGTTTTTGTTTTTGTTTTTTTTTTTGTTCTTAAGAATACCTAATGCCATATGCAAAATACCGGCACACGAACAGAGTTTCTGTGCTTTAGGAGCAATTGATGTGAGTGAATGTCATGACATGGTCATGTGTTAAACCATCACACGAATAGAGTTTTGATGCTTTCAAGGCAAATGACATGATGTTTACAAACGAATCACATGTAAATCGATACACAGCAGCGGTTCGGCGTTTGTGGAACACCTAGTGTGATTTAATAATGTCATGGAATGTCCCTACATAGGTAATAATCCGGCGCTAGTGGAGCACATCGAATGATTTGACGATGTCATGGAACGATTTGATATGGATCACAATGCACATAAAACTTAGGCATCATGTGATACCCATTATGAATGGTCATGATGGTATGCGATGACATCACGTGACACGCTAAACGGACGCCCGATGTGAAAATGAAGTGGGATGATCATGATGGGCATTTTTGGTATTCCCAGAACGTCTTAAATTAAATGGAATGAAATGGCATGAATGCTCATGACACACAGGATGCGAATGGCTGCACGAAAATGTGGTTAGTGTGCATGTCACACGAGATGATGTCATATATGTTTCATGAAGGTGCAAGCACATTAGATGTAAATGCACATGGCACACACAAGGAAAATCATGGCTGCATGAAAATGTGCTTAGCATGGTGTCACACATATGTTTTATGCTATGAGAGTGGCTACACGAAGATGTGGTGAGGATGGCATACAAGTGATTATATGTGTTTAATGGTTTGTGATAGGATGAAGAATGGAAAACAAAAATCACCATAGAACAAACGTTAGCACAGGCGACATATGCTCACCTTTCCAACCTTATTCCTCCATTCGATTAGCATGCATTCTTCCTATGTATTGGGTCTCTTTGATGCCAGTCGGGAATATCAAAGGTGTTTCTCAATGTCCAATTTACGTATTTTATGTTTTGGTGTTCCTAAGGGGAAAATACTAGGTCACTACATATGGGTCAAATTCAAACTAAAGGTTCGTACAAAGGTTCCTATAGCGAAAAACACTCCTCATTGTAATGTGAGGTTCATGCAGTGCTATGAGTGGTTTACCCCTTCGAGTGCCTCCAATCCTGGAGGAAGAGGTAGGTCACCTTCCAAAATAAACCGGGGCTAATCAGTGGGTTTGAAGGGTTGAGAAGAAGAAAATGTCATGCTATGCAGTTGTGAGTGGAATATGGTATTATGAACTAATAAATGACTTCAAGCGAAGTTATTTTTCAGTAGTTGACTAAGTTCCTTAAGTTTTAAAAGAAAAATCGTTTCTCAAGGAACAACATCCCTAGCAGAGTCACCATTGTGAGTGGATGACCTTAAAGTTGGAACTCGGCGAAGAGAACCAGGGAGCGGGCTTTTTCACCGTGTTTAAGTTCAGTTTTAGGGAAAATGGGTTTTAAGTCTTGATTTAAGAAAACCTTTTGTATGATAGAAAACCCGTTTGTAGAAAACATTATTTGAATGTGAATTTTGGGAAAACTGGTTTTACACTTTTGTAAAAAACCATTTCGAGACTAGTGTGGAGTCGCCACCCGGATCAGCTCATCCGGAAAATTCCGGTACAGCTCCCTACCGAGCGTAGACAACCATACCTAATCCAGAGATTTAGGGTTTGGGCAACTTACCTATTAAACCTCAAAGCTTGATTTCATTTAAAAGTTCATCCTACAATATTCAACTCACTTATTATCTTTCTTAACCCATTTTTATCCTTTTACTATTAGCCAATGCTCATACAAATGACAGAAATAAATTGCAGAAAAATAAAGTGTGGAAAAATAAAGTGTAGGAAAGTAAAAATAGAGGCCAGCTTATACAACCAAATCGAATGAAAAAGAAAGCTCTCATCCTCACATACAATCGCCTAGTTACACGAAATCTACAAAAGTATAATCGCTTAGTTACACGATCATTCTATCAAATTCATCCAAAATGAAAAAATAAAAAGGTGCAAAATAGATGATTAGCACAGTTATACAATAAAGCATGTAGGACTCACACCAAGACAGAATAGGGAATTCTGGGGAATTGGGGAACATGCATAGAGGGATAACCGGAAAGTCCTGATGACTTAGCCAATTAGACCTGGAAAACCATTTTAAAAATGCCCTGTAGATTTTTGTGCTTGAAAACAGTTTTAAAAAAGGTTTGGCTCAGTTACATGCAAAATTCTCTATATTTAGTGGGTCTGTTATCCCGGAACTCGGGGTTCTGTTCGTGGGTGGTTCCTACTTCCAACATTCATCTAAGTTCTAAAATTGTAAACACATCACAAATAGTTTGAATTTGAAGACTGCATCACACGACGAGATTTATTGAAATCGTCCCAAGATTCTGCCTTAGTGACTATAGCCATGCGGCTATGTTATAGCCGTGCTGCTATAGCCATCACAGCCATGGGGCTATGATACACAAACCCAAATTGGTTTTCTTTCATTTTGTAAATCACTGTTTTGGTTTTTTCCCGATGGGTCCTTGAGATTTTGAGATTCTGGAGGTCCGCTGAGGCTGGACCGAGAGTCTATTTGGACTAAAACAACTCCAAAATTCAAAAATCAAAACCATCAAAAATCTAAATCTCACATTCGCATCATTCGAAAACCACAATTTTAGTCATGATGGATGTAATTCGATTGAAATATATCATAATGGAAGGATTTAAAAAGGATAACTGTCTTGGTTTGTTCATTTAGGGCGTTTCGGGCTTCTACCTCAAAGAACATAGCTGTGTAGCTATAGAACTATAACCGCACGGCTGTGTTCAAAGGAGCTATGGTTGTGCGGCTCTAATTAGAGTTGCCCGGCTGTAATCAAATAACTAGTTTCCAGATTTTCATCAAAACATGCAACACACCACAAGAATCATCAAATTTTGAGTTTCAGGGCTCTCAGAGTTTACCTTTATTGTGTTCCAGTGTACTTGATGACCAGAGATGGGTTTGGATGCCAAAATGTGTCTAGAATCCCGAAAACTATTGGAAACGCCGAAAACGAATCCCGAACCAACCCGAACGAACCCGAAGACAACTTGGGATCAAAGAAACTGGATGGAACCTCTTGTTCCTTAGTGTTTTCACTCCCTTTCCTTTTCCTCTCTCCCCTTTTTTTCTTCCCAAAAATCCCAGCCTCAGTCGAAGATCCCTCTCCTTCTGATTTTCTTGAACCCTAATACTACTAATTAGCTCCCCAAATCTCGAAAATATCTAACTATGCTTAGGAGATAAGAAAATTTGAAAATTTCTGGAATAGCCTCTGCAGCCATGTAGCTCTAGTGCATTTTTGCCTGGCAGCTATAGTTGTAAAAACCATAGCCGCATGGCTCTAAGCGAAGTCTCTAGATTTCCACTCGAGTCATGGGGTCACACACAAACTTTCTAAGTATTCGAAAGGGACTTCGTTGGGGTTTCAGGTCGAGAACCGCTATGCTGTTCTGGTCATTTGTGATTCTAAGCAGCATTCGTTGATTCACAAATCCTCCTCATGTTCGTCTATTCAAATAGGTAACATAGTGTTGGGATTTATTACCAGAAATCAACCGATAAAATCGGAAGAACGCGTTGATTTCCTCAAATCCGTGCCCAGGAGTTAATGATGTGGAAATCAAAAACCAATACCAGAAAGAGGAAGATAAGATTCTCACCAGTAAATCTCTTAAAGAGATGGCCATAGAAATCAAAATCTGACTTCCTCCATCGTCACGTACACGAACGGCTATCGAACTCAACTCGTGCTAGCAGTTAGAAAAACTAAAGAAGAGATGAGAAGAAAGGAGAGGATAAGCTTAAAAGAAGCAAAGTCAATTATCCTTATATATAGGCCAAAAATATCTAAGCTATTAAACTTGGTGGCTAAGTTTTCCTTTAAGAAAATTTGGGCCAACCCATATTAATTCTATGTGGGCTTTCTAACTTTCAAGCCCAAGCCCATTTTAATTCCTTTGGTTAATTTAATTTCAAATGTAACTTTAATTCAACATGCATGCTTATATATTATACCATATAATATATTACATACATTTAAACTAAAATTAATTTGATCTATTAATTTAACCTAGGGATTAAATTAGACTTTTATAAAATTAAATACATGTAAACCTATACATGTAAAATATATTTCCACCTAGCAAATAATCTCATAAATTAATTCATTGAATTCAATATAAGAAAGCCTATACCAAAAATTAATTATATTATTTTGATCAATCCAACCGATCTATATAATACAATTAATGAAACTCTCTCTTTCCAGCGTGTATACTCCAAGTACACACTTAATCCTTTTAATTTAAGTTCAGATGTTTTATGTGTACGATCCTGTGGGCCCATCTTTATGTTGGCAATGGGATTATGGCCCACAGATTACAAGCGGGCTCTAGCAAGCCACTGTAGCCCCCAATTAAGACGGAGATAGCAGTCCAACTGGAACCGTACCCCTGTAGTTTAAACTTGTATATCCCATGTCATTGATATCAGTGTCCAACATAGAGGCATGGATTGATCACCCTCTATTGTGTCCGGACATTTACTTGATCCCAAATGAACTGATGCTTATAAACAAGTTCCAACTTGTTTGGGTGTGGCCACACTCTTATCAGTTGCATTCATCAAGAGGCCGGTGATATCTTCTTAGTGGACTACTGAGTGACATTCCCATCTGCATATCCATAGTACTGCCATGTTCACTGACATACCTGAACGTACCCATACTTGGCACCCTTTTATAGGCCCTTTAGGCGTACACCAAAGTATGCCACTTCACATGCAACACCATCATATGGTCAGGTCAAAGGATCCATACAAGTACTACACGAGAATCACTTGTGATACTATACCATGTGGATTTCTCGTTTAGTGGATCTATCCAGTACCATGCCCCTTTGTATGTACCTATTAACCTGGTTGACATCCCATGTTCAATGGCCGGTAAGACCCTACCATATAACCAAGCTAATGATAGTCTTTAGTTTCATTCATTCCCATAACAGGCACAGACTACGGATGACTTTATGGTCATATCATTTTCCCTATCCATGGTCTTACTACTAAGCACATGACACTTGACAACATGGATATCGATATGTCCATTGGATAGTCCATTTAAAAAATAGCACAAGATATATAATAAATAGATTGATGCCTTTATTTAATGACACTAATTGTATAATACATAAAACTCGTATCAAAGCACAAATGTATGATACAAAAACAAGGACCAATGCCTTGGGACTAGGGCATATCCAACACATAGGGTATTCATCATAGAGGTCAGGGAAACTCATGCTTACACCACTATAAAGGGGCATCTTTGTTCCTTTATAGTATGCTCTTAACCAAATTCCTCAATTACTTCAACATATCCACTAAGAATCACATTCCCTCTATTATCAATCTTAAATCCATTCTCAACAGAATGAATATTGAGAGTACCATTAGGCAAAACCTACACAAGATTCAAATTCCTATTGTCTCACTTGAGAGAGATTTGTCAGAACAAAAGCATGTAAAAGACAATCAAGATGCATTTACTGAAGTACATGTCAATGACAATGGTCAAGGAAGTTTCATAAGGCCTACATCACTTCACAGAAACATCAGCAGTGAAAGAAATTTTGATCTATATTCAACCCATATCTCTAAAAGTGTAACTAGAAATGAACAAATCTTCATTCAAGTTTCTGAAGAAAAAGCATCTGAGGAAGAAAGCTTGCTAGAGATTTTTGGAAGGAATGTTTACACTCAAGACCAATCCCATATACTACTTATCAAAATTATACAAGAGGATCAAAGTCTTTAAGGGTATAATGGGTTAGACATTCTTGCAAATGAAGCTAAAAAAAGGTCTTGTGAAAGTTAAGGGGTCCCACAAGAAGTTGATACTGATTTCTTTGCAACCTTAGATGAGCTACACTCATGTTCACTCCAGCCTTATATCAACAGAAGAACTTGATCTCTCCCTTCCTCTTATACCTCTGTGATCCACCATTATGGCATCATCAATCTCTCGTACTCCACCAACATCTGAGCCTTTATCAAGTCCTTTAAAGACTCCTGCAGGCAACTATTACATAGATAAACTCATTGAAGGAATATTGACCTCTTCTTTACTAAAGTCCTTAATAGCTATTCCTTCTAGTGCCTTCACCCTACTTCAATCCACATGGCTCAATAATACTACCCTACCGGTTTTCCTTCCAAGCCCATGACCATTGACCCTTCAACTCCCTTTCCTCGAGTTATCAATATCCCTGCAGATCCTAACCATTCCACCATCCCACCAATTTTTCCCCACATCCATTTCACCACTGCCCAAGATCACATGCAAACCATAGCCTTCACTTTAGAATCCTCCTTAAAGGTGATAACTGAAATCCTCAAAATTGCCCAGACCATGATGAATTCAACAACATTTCAGTAGATTCCAGATGCAATTAAGCATGTGCAAATGCAAATTATGGAAATGCAGTCCAGGATCCTCAACATTGTCCAATATCAAGAAGAGACTCTTTCCATAGTCACCGGAGAAGTCATAGAACTGTCTAGTAAGGTTGAATCCATTCACCTAATGGTTTCTGATTTCTGCAGTGGTCCTCTAAAAGATCCTACACCCTCCACATCAGGTCAGCAGTAAAAGAGTTGGTTTGCAAAGACATAAGAGAGATTTCCGTAGTAGAAGTATACTATAAGATTATGTTATTAATCAATGTTCCTCTCTGTCTCTTTATTTTTGCTAGTACTCTTTGCCTAGTATGAACTTTTGTCTTGTTTAGTACTGATATTACACGTATTTTTCTGTATTTTGGTCTCTGTAAACCAAAATATGGTATTGAATGCTTTTACTCCTATCCTTAAGGTATTTTCTCTAATTTAAGGCCTTTCTATATTCTGTATTAATATCTTTTTACTGATGACAAAGAGGGAGAATTGGTATCTATCATATCCATGTTTCTGTGTTAGTAACTTGTGCTGGTGTGTTGGTGTGTATAGGGTACATGAATGTATGGTGTATACTAACTTGGTCATATCTTTATCTATATACTAAGGTCATATCTTTATTTTGTATATTGACTTAATCATATCCTTTGTATGCTGACATTGTTGATGATATGTACCTATTAATTAGATATATAAGGTTTATGAGTATATGTAGGTATCAATATCATATCTTGTGTGAATATATAAGTATTTGATGAATGTTTAGATATATGAATATATAGGTATATGAGTAAATACTCTCATAATATACTGAGTTGGTTTTATACTTAGGCATGTTTCTATGTACTGGTATATATGGACTTTGTTAATGTAAATGTCTGGTAGATAAGTCATTTGATATGCTATGCTTATCTACAGATAATGGTCATACTATGGTTTCTACTTGTGAGCCAATTCAGTCACTATGCAGTGATAGGTTTTAAATACTATTCTGGTATGATATGTAGGCATGACTTATTGTATTGGTTCACAGGCACTCTTATAATATGAATATTTACTAAACAAGTTATCTGATATACTTATACTTATCTGTAGATAATGGTCATGAAATAGATACTACTATGTACTGTTTTAATTGCTCTTGATAAATTGGTGTGTTCATTATGCATATCATGCTTTGAGGCTAGTATACTGGTAAAATAGCTGTACAATGTGCTGATATGTGCTGATGTGTGCTGATTATTGTATACTGCTATATATATATACACACACACACACACACACACACACACCATGATCTACTTAGGCATAAAAAAAATGCATGCTGAATTGATTCTTGTTTTGACAGATTATATATTGACTAGTATAAATTGCCTCTATATATTGTGAGTACATGTTGTATATTAGTACTCAATATAATATGATTGATGTTATATTTGATGCAGCAAGACAGTTGTAAGATATGGTGAGAAATCTTACTGATACAGTTGTTATAGCATAAGTGATAATATGAGTTACTGACATCTAGTATGATCTCTATAAAATGCTGACATTACATGTCTATATGATAATGTGTTGTGGTGTTCTTTTGTCATAAGTGTATATTGATACTATCTATATTTGTTGAAACTCAATCTTTAAATAACATGCATTATATCCTTGATAGGCAGTGAACTTGGATGGCATATAAGCTTTACTTTATACTCCTGCTAGTATATATATGTTTTGTGTGCCATTTAGCATAAGATATATTACTTTGGGCATGAAATGGTACTCTTAACTATGTATCCTAATAGGCAGGTTGTACAATTTACAAAAAGATATTTATATGGACACAAATTATGCCATGAAAGTCTAATGAATACATATCCAGTGCTATGAGGATCATCTTTTTATACAGATTGTTCTCCTTGGCCAATCGAGCTTTATTAAGAGTAACATGGATAAAATTTTACACATGGAATCAC
Organism: Euphorbia tirucalli; assembly: GCA_039660915.1. Taxonomy (NCBI): domain Eukaryota; kingdom Viridiplantae; phylum Streptophyta; class Magnoliopsida; order Malpighiales; family Euphorbiaceae; genus Euphorbia; species Euphorbia tirucalli. Next base: position 47,075,048 of record CM077633.1, read on the forward strand.
TATCAAGTTTTTGGCTAATATGAATATCAATGGGCCGGTTTTCAAAATAAATGTTATACTCCCTATAAAAGCCCATTCTTTGTAAAATTAGTTACTGAAAGAATTCTTTTGAAATTGGGAAGGTTTTGAAAAATTCATAATTAACTAATTTCCAATTAAGATACACTTTCTAATCTTCTCAAATCTCATTTTTGCAGATAAACTTTCTTAAAAAGAAATTTTTTGAAAATTCTTTTAAAAAAATATATATATCAGAAGAATCACATCTTCAAGGGAAGCTTATCTCATGCTATGGAACTATTTACGCTTAAAGATTAATTTCTATCTCTTCAATAAAATAATATATGATAAGATTATCATCATCAAAAAGGGGAGATTGTTGAACCATGTTTTGATGAAACAATTTGAAGAAGATAAAAATTGTGAATACTTTGGAAATCAATTAAAAATAAATAAGTTGTTATTTTTAATTAAACAAAATACATAAGTGAAGACTATCAAAATAGACATTGGAAGAATGCTACAAAAAGAATTCAATTTTGGAATAGTAAGATGACTTCTACTTCAAGAGGTTGAAGACTTAAGAAAAATATAGTTTTACATCTTTAGAGACCTGAACACCAGTTAAGCTATTTCATACAAAGACCTATAGGAATTTACCTAAAGTCTTCAGAGGCCTAAACAATGTATAACGTCCACTTTCAGAGATCTAAAGAAGTTTACTCAAAATCTTCAGAGATCTAAACATTGTATAACGGCCAGTTTCAGAGACTTGAAGGAAATCAGAATCAAGGCTTCAGAGAGCTGAATGCTATGCAACGGCTAGTTTCAGAGACCTGAAGGATATCAGAATCAAGGCTTCAGAGAGCCGAACAATGTGTAATGGATAGTTTTAAAGACTTGAAGGATGTAGGAACCTATCCCCATTGTAAACGAAAAAATAGCGAAACAAATCATCTACAAATAAAGTTCGTGTCCAAAATCACATGGCTAGGTTATGGATAAACAAGAAATCAAAGAGGAAAGAAAAAGGTTTTTCACCTTAACTGTCCTCGCATAAAAACCATTTCTATTACAAACTGATATCGATCGTAAATGCACTTCCTGAATTCAAAATCCGATCTCCACCATCTAGAGTTGAGCCATTGATTTCAGGAATCCCAATTAAAATTTCAGACCGATCCGTCGATCCAAACTTCAGGAATAGACAAAAACATATTGTTGCATACAATTTGAAAAATAGTTTCTATAATAATCTAATCCCCATCGAATAAATACTTTCAAGGCCTTAGAATCTGATCTCCACCAGCCATAATTGAGCCACAGATGTCAAGAACTTTTAGTTAAAATTTTGCACCAATCAGACCATGAAATCTCTGTAAATACACAAAACACTGCTTCTGGTCGGATTTGACAAGAGGTTCAAACGTCCCTCCTCTGCGCTCACACACTTGAAGTCGTTGCAGGTTGATAGAGTGCTAGCTCCGGACCTAATCACCAATGGAAGCAAAATTTTTTTCTTCCAATGTCTCTAAATCCCTAAGAGATGGAGATGATGAGAGTGGAGGCTAGAGATGAGATTTTTTAAGAATAAGGTTCCATCATATTCATTTTATATGATATATATAAGGTGGGAATCCCTATTCTATCCCTCCTTTATAAAATATCTAGATATTTTCTCTTTTGAAATATCAAAAATATTCTACCATACTTTTTAACTTAACTAAAATTCACCATGTGGTAATTTTAATAAGTTAAAGTAATAACTCTCATAATGGGATTATATAATCTTATTTGACCTTAAACATTTAAGTCCATAAAATCTATTTAACCCATTATATAAAATATTAATATGTAACCATTACATATCAAAAAGGTCCATAATAAAATCACCCAGACTTCTATGCGTGCGATCCTGTAGGTTCATCCATATGTTGGCAGTGGGGCCAAAACTATGGTTTGCCCACAAATTGTAAGTGGGCTCTAACAAGCCGTTACAACTCCCAATTAGGATGAAGATGTCAAAATCAAAGTGACATACATCTATATTATTTTTATACGATCCTTTGCATATCTGAGATCAATGTCCTACACAAGGCATAGCTCTGTCATCCTTTTACTTGCTAGGACTTTACTTAACATCCAAATAGACTGAAGAAATCAAATAAATGATTATCCAATAATCATTCTATTTTGGTATAGCCGTACACTACTCACTCTCACTTGTCAAGAGGCTGGTGTTATCATCTCTTCATTGAAGAGATAGGGAATTCCTTCACATTACTCACAGTCCCAACATGATTCCCGATATACCTAATGTACCCATACTTGGCACCCAGTTACGGGCCCATTAGGCGCACATCAAAGCATACAAGGTCACATCCAGGATTGTAGCAATATCGGGTCTAAGGATCCAATATAAGCAATACTTGAGAAGGACTTATGACACTAACTATGTAGTGTCCTCACAAGCGGATCGATCCAATACACTGTTCACTACCATGTACAGATGTCCTTGATAGACTTTCCAAGTTTTGTGGTCTGTAAGACACCACCCATCCCACAAGGAACATACTAGTCTTCAGTTATATTCATTCCCATAATTATAATAGACTAGGGATAGCTTTAAAACTGTGTCCCTTAAGCTCATGGTCTTACTCGTTTAGTACATGTTACTAACAAATATGACCGAACACCAGTTTATGGATTCTCAATATTTATTAATTGCACAAGTAATTTAATAAATATGATTATGCCTTTTATTGATCTTTAGAAAAAGTATATACAAATATACAAAATACCAAGTATAACATCTAGATACTAGGGCATACAACAAGAAAGGAAATTAAAATTAAAGCTTCAAAAGGCTGAAAACACTACAACAGCTAGTTTCAGAGACCTTAAAAGAATTGATTTGCCTTCTCCAAACTACCTCTCCAACGCTTATAAATAAAAGATAGTTGCAAGAATTTCAACTTGGGAAGACAATTTGCAAAACATAAAATATATTTAAAGCATTCAAAAGCATTCTTGAGTAGTCTTTCCAACAATCTTCAAAGAGAGCAATTGAAAGAATTATAGTCTTCATGAAAGCAATTCTTGATCTTTCAAATCAAATATATTGAGTGAATTGTGTTTTCACACTAAGATATTTTAGTGTGAGGGGGAGCTTTGTTGATTAGGTTTTTATTAACAAAGTTTTTAAAAAAGTTTTGCTGTTAATCTATGAAAAACAGTAAGTTGTAAGAGTTTAGTGCTAGAACTTGCAAAAAGCATCGGCAGTCTTGATCCTAAACAAAAGAAGGATCTTAGTCTTAATCCTAGATAGAAGTAGGATTGATTGTCCCGATCTTGGACAGAAGAAAGATCACTTTGTTTGATGTTAAAGGAATTGTAATAGAAATCTCAAGTGGTTCACTTGAGGACTGGAGTAGGACAGTTAGTCTGAACCTGTATAAATCTCTGCGTCTACAATTTCTCTATCCTTACTCTCTTTAATTACTGCTATTTATATTTATGCATTTGTATTCCGCAGTAATAGCTTTCTAGAAATTTTATTTTATTCAAAAACAATTATATTTATAAGTTTTACAAATCTTTTATTCTGCAATTTTTAGTAAAACTTGTTTCTTAGGCAAAATTGTTTTTGATTTTAAAAGGTTTCCACAAAAGAATTTTACTTGGGGAATTACACTATTCACCCGCCCTCTAGTGTACTTTAAAGCCTATTTGGGACTAACACACCATGCAATAAAATATATTAACATAAATATAATTTACTTCCGTACGATGTCAAAATCAAATTTTGACAAATTATATCCTAATTAAATTATTTATTATATCATAAAATAATTAATTAATATGAATATAATTTAAATTCCATAAATGTCAAAATCCAATTTTGACCAGCTATATTTTTATTTGCTTATTTCTTACACCATACAATAATCAAATCAATATAAATATAACAATTGCTCTTTTAATTAAATATATATCCAATATGTATTTATGTCCTAAACATTCAATCTTGACCCTATGCGTGCGATCCGGTAGGTTCATCTTTATGTTGGCAATGGCCCTAAACCTTTGGGCCCACAGACTAGAGGTGGGTTCTAGCAAACCACTATAGCCCCCAATTAAAATGAGTATATCTTTTGGACATATATACCTTGTAGCCCTTTTCTTATACATCTCATGCCCTTTTTAGACTTCTCTATACTGCAAGAACCATAACTAAGTCATCCCCTATGGCTGCAAATACATTTCTTGATACCGAGTAGACTAAAGAATTCAACCACTTAATTACCTAATTAAGTATTGGGTTTGGCCAACACTTCTCAGTCTCACTCATCAAGTGGCCGGTGATATCATTATCTCATTTAAGAGATTGACATTTCCCTTCACCTTGTTCATGACCCTTAGGTATTCACTGGCATACCCTATCATACCTATACTTGGCAATCTATTATGAGCCTGTAAGGCATATGTCAAAGTATGTGAGATCATCCCTAAGTCCATAGCAATATTAGGTATAAGGATCCAATATAAGTGCTACTAGAGATTCACTCATCTTGTAGGGGTCAAGTGAAATACTCTAAGTGGATCGATCCAGTACCATATACCCATGCCTTTGATTGACAACCCATGTCCAACGGTCAGTAGGGCACCATCATACAATCAAAGCTCCTACTAGTCTTTGGTTAGTATCATTCCCATGATATAACAGACTAGGGATATTTATAGTTAAGTGTCTACCCTACTCTCAGTCCTACTGCTAGGAGATGCTCCTAACAAATAAGAGTATGACTAAACTAATGGATTCTCTATAACTATTAATTGCACAAGAAATTAATAAAATAGATTAATGCCTTTTATTAAATATCAAAAATCTGATTACATTGACAAGAGGACCAGGACACACACCAACAATACATTGTATAACGGTCATCTACAAGAAGTTGTACAAAGTATAATGGTCACCTACAGGAGGCTATACACTGTATAACGGCCACATACAGAATTTAGAAAAAACTCAAATTATTGCTATAGAAGGCTATACATTGCATGATAAACTCAACAAAAGGCTATAGCAATATAAAACAGTAGCTTTGAACAAAAGGCCCCATTATCAATGCTTGTGAGTAACAGTTATATTTGCTTTTTCACCTATAAATAGAGAGAAAAGCCATCATTCACAAGTGGAGAAGACAATTATCAAAATCACATACACAAGCATACATTAGAAAGTCTTTTTCAACAAGCTTCCAAAGAGATATTCAAAGAATTAAAGTCTCCATCAATTCTCAAACAATAAATTTATTCATTTAAAAGGGAATTATAATTCACACAATAGGGTTTGTGTGAAGGGGAGCTTTATTGTGGTGATTTCAACAAAGAAATTGTAAAGTTTCACACTTAAGCTTGAAAAGTGTGGTGATAGTTTGGTTATTAAGCTTGAAAACAAAAGTTGTAAAAGTTTGGTGTTTGATCTTGCGAAAGGCACCAAGATAGTTGTTTTTGAGCTCTAAAACAACACCTATCAGTTTGACACTTGAGCTTGTAAAAAGTGTCGGTAGAGGTTTTGATACTTAGCCAAGAAAAATATTGAGTGTTGGGATTCATCATCGGAAAAATAACGTAGTGCATCAGAAATTACACCGTTAAAATTTTCCTAGAATCCACCTATCGTGTCCGATTACCATTGATTGGAATAAAACCAATTTGAATCAAGAAAGATTCACTCACCAAATCCGTCTCTTCTAGAGACTGCTGCAGAATCGAATCTTTAAGTGGAAACAATCTCCACAATCCGGTGCACGACCAACTATCGAGCGGGAACCAAAGCTAGCTGAAGAAGCGAAAGGAATGGAGAATTATAGCTGTAAATTTTGGCTATTTTTTTGGCTGTTGAAATTTCCAGCAATTAAACTTAGGGTTAGGGTTAGGTTTTCTTTCTTAAGTGTGCCCTTATATAGACTCCTTGTCTAATTGGGTTTCAATTAGGTTAATTAAACCCAAGCCTATTAGGATTATAACTACATAAATCAACTTTAATTAAAAAGTATATACTATGTAATTTAATTCCATTTGGCTAAATTTAATTACCCCTAAAGAAAATTAAGTCACACTTGAGTAAATACAATATATGTATTTAATTTTCCTACTTAGGAAAATTATTTAATTATTTATTTACTTTATGTAATTCAATTAATTGGTAAATTAATTAATTACATTATGTAAATTTATTAATTAAATTAAATCAACCCAATGTTAATTAATTACCTTAACACTAAATGTCAACTAATTAATTAACGCATTCCTTCCAATGTACATTACATGTACAATTTCTATAAGTTCCGGCTCAGTTGATCTATGTGCACGATCCTATGGGTCTGTCTTTATGTTGGCAGTAGGCCCAAGGACCACAGACTATAAGTGGGTTCTAGAAAACCGTTATAGCCCCCAATTAAGACAGAGATGCAGTAGTCTTTATAAGACACTCACCCGGCAGTAATCTCATAGTGTCATTTGCCAAAAGATATCGATATGAATAAACAAGAGGCATGGTGTCCGTCATCCTCTTCTACTATTTATTATATTTATTGATCTTGAGTTGACTGATTAATCAAATAAGCAACCAACTTATTTGGGTATGGCCATACACTTATCAGTCCCACTCATAAAGTGGCCAGTGATATCATCTTGGTGTTACCCGAGTGGCAATTCCATCACTTCATTATCAATATCAATATGTTCACTGGTCCATCCAATCATACCCATATGTAGCATCCTTTTACAAACCTATTAGGCATATGTCAAAGTGAACCGGATTCCATATTGATACTATAATGAAATCTGGTCTAAGAACAAAAGAGACCTACTCAAGAAAGACCTATGATGTAACAACCATGTGGCTTTCTTGTATGGATCGATCCAGTCCCATGTCAACGACATATATCTATATTCATGACTGACTATACAAGTACTATGGCTAGTTAAGAACTACCATATGTTCATCAAATATACAAGTCTATGGTTCTATTCGTTCCCACGATTAGAACAGACCTGAGATAGGTTTTATGATTATCAATAAATGGATACTCTACTCATATTATAGCATAAGATATAAATGAAATAGATTGATTGCCTTTATTAATGTGACACAAATAATGTATTCATACAATGAGTCTTAATGTATAATACAAAATACAAGAATCCAATGCCCTAAGAACTAGGGTACACCAACATTGAGTTTGTTACTTGAATTCATAAAAAGTAACAGTAGGCTTTATTTCTGCCTGTAAAGAAATCATAGGCTTGGTTCCTACCCGTAAAGGAATCCTTAGTGTAAAATCTCAAGTGGTGGATTTGGGGACAGGAGTAGGCCGGTTGGGCCGAACCTGTATAAATTGTTGTGTCTTAAATATCTTTATCCCTACACTCTTTACTTATTGCTATTATCATTCTAAGCATTTAAATTAATAGCATTAGTTTTATTTAGAGATATTGTTTAAACTAATCAAAGAAAGTATGTTCACGAGTTTTACAATCAAATTAATTCCACACTTTAAGTAAACTCGTTTTATTGGGCAAAATTGTTTTTACGAAAAAGTTGAATAAAAGATTTTTATTCGATGATACACACTATTCACTCCCCCTTCTAGTATGTCTCTAGCCTATTTTAAGGCCAATAGTTGGTATCAAAGCTTAGCTCTTGCCCAAAAGGACTAACATCCTTAGAGTGATCCAAAATGGCCAGTACTTCTGGAAGTCAAAATACTTTTATACCTGAAGGTCATTCTATCAACAAACCTTCTCTATTTCATGGAGACAATTACAATTTTTGGAAAAATAAAATGATGATATTTTTACAATCTATGGATATTCAAGTCTAGAGAATTGTCAATGAAGGACCTAATATTCCAACTAAGATTGTTGATGGAATAACAATCACAAAAGATGAAAGTGAATATCATAGTGTTGATTGGAATAAAGAAGCGCTAAATTCTAAAGCTATTGAATTATTGCAATGTGCTTTAGATATTAATGAATTCAATCATGTTTCATGTTACACGACAGTTAAAGAGATATGGGATAAACTTGAGGACTCATGAAGGAACTAAGCAAGTTAAAGATGGAAAGATCAATCTTTACATCACAGAATATGAGTTGTTCAAAGTAGAGCCTAAAGAATCCATATCAAACATCAACACAAGATTCACTTTCATTGTGAACAAGTTACGGAATCTCGGCAAAAACTAGACAGACGAAGAGCTAATCAAAAAGCTCATAAGAATAATGCAATCAACATGGGATTCAAAGCTCACAGCAATGAGAATCATAGGATTTATTATCATATTCATATGACAAATTCATTGGGTCATTACTTACCTATGAACGGAAGATAAAATCCACTAGTGATTATGAGCATACTAAAAAGAAAAGATCCATTGCACTTCAAGCTGTAAGCTCTAAAAATGAAGAATTTAATGTTATATCAAGTAGTGATGAAGACACTAATGATGATGAGGAAGAAGCCTTGCTTGTGAAGAAATTCAGAAGGTTCCTAAAAAAGAAGAACAAAGATAAGAAACCATTTAAAAGAATTTTCAAAAGCAACAAGGTAGAAAAAGTCAAAAAGGATCCACAATCCTCGAACACATGCTTTGAATGCAACAAGCCTAGTCACTTTAAAGCCAAAAGCCCTAAACTCAAAAGAAAGTTTAAAAAGAAGCACAAAAAGGCAAGGATAGCAACTTGGAGTGATAGTGAAGATTCCTCCTCTGATGATGAAGAAAAAGAAGACCAGGCACAAATATGCTTTATGGCAACTGATCATGTAGAAACTTCATCAAAGGAAATAGAAGAAGATAAAGATATTGAAGATGAGGTAATACTAACCTCTTTATCTCATAAAGACATCATTCAAGCATACTTTAAGATTTATGATACTTTACAAGAAACAAATTATAAGCTCAAGGAGCATGAAAGAAAAAGTTTAGAAAAAGATTTAGAAAATCTTAAGTTAAGAAACAAGATAAAGTTTCTAGAAGATACTCATCTTGAATTAGTAAACAAAGTATCATGTTTGGAAGAAAAGCGTGAAAAGTTGAACACCACTTTTAACAAGTTCAAGCATAGAGAAGTTATGTTGAATATGATTATGGATATCCAAAAACATCCAAATGATATATCAGGGATGGGTTACCAAGCTAATCAAAGTATAACTGTTGAAACCTCCCAAAGATCCACCACATCTAGTCTCTCCTCATCTTTCATACAAAAGAAAAATCTTCCATCTGTGAAACAACAATAGCCCCCTGTACAAACAGCAAAACAAAGGATTAGTCATATATAGTCCTCTATACAAACCTCCACAAAAAAGGTTACAAAATCCTATGAAAATGGCAGCAAAAGAGTACAGCCCTCTATACACGACAGAAGGAAGAATTCACACTTGTTACAGCCTTTTGTACACAACAAAAGAAAGAGTTCACATTCAACACAATCTTTTGTTCATTCCAAACAAAAGACATACTTTAAGAAATCTTCTAGACCTATATTACATTTCAAAAAATACTCATCCAACTATAGGTCATCAATAAGATATGGTTATGCTCCTAAACAATCATACCAAAAATATAACCATAATTCTTCTCACAAATATACAAACCATGCTACCAAGTCAAATCAATTTTTACCCAAGCAACAAAACAAAGTTACATGCTACTGTTGCAATCATACTGGGTATGTTATTGGTGAATGTAAATTTTGAAAAGGTTTCTATAGAAAAACAATGTGGATTCTTAAAGCAAAAGAATAAAAAACCTCTAACAAAGAAGGACCCAATTTTGTTTGGATATCTAAGACTACTTAATTTGTCTTGCAAGTTTGTGAACACCCTTGGAGCACAAAATTGATACATTGATAGTGGATGTTCAAGGCATATGACAGGTGATAGCAAGTACTTCACCACTCTAAGACAAGTTAAGGGATGAATTATGAAATTCAGAGATAAAAAGGAAGGACAAATCATTGGTAAAGGAAAGATTGGTGATAATCCATGCATTGATGAAGTATCACTAGTAGATGGATTAAAATACAATCTCTTGAGTGTTAGTCAACTTTGTGACAAAAACCAAAATGTAATTTTTGACTCAAAGAAATGTGAAATTATAGATAAAAAAGATGGTAAGACTTTACTTGTTGTTCCTAGAATTGGCAATATTTATCTTTTGAATTCAAGTATAAATGATCAATGTTTGATTTCACAAGAGGAAGAGAGTTGGTTATGGCATCGTAGATTAGGACATACGAACATGCATTTAATTTCAAAACTATCAAAAAGAGATTTAGTCAAAGGTTCACCAAAAATCAGTTTTAACAAAACTCATGTATGTGATCATGTCAAAAAGGTAAGCACATGAAAAGTTCTTTTAAAACTAAGGATTTTGTGTCTACCTTTAGACCATTGGAACCATTGCATTTAAATTTACTTGGTCCTATATAGTCATGTAGCTTATGAGGCATGTGATATGCATTTTTCATTATCGATGACTACTTGAGGTATACATGGACATTGTTTTTAAACCAAAAAGATAAAGCTTTTATTGAGTTTTCAAATCTTTCTAAGAAGCTTCAAAATTTCAAAAACACTTCGATTTTTATATGAGAAGTGACCATGAAAAAGAGTTTGAAAATCAACTTTTTGAAAAGTTTTGCAATGACCATGGTACTTCCTATAATTTCTCAGCACCAAGAACCCCTCAACAAAATGGTGTTGTAGAAACCAAAAATAGAACTTTTGAAGAGATGACAGAACCATGCTTAATGAAAACAATTTACCAAAGTATTTTTGGGCTGAAGCTATGAATACAGTATGCTATATTCTAACCAGAGCTTTAGTAAGATCCATTTTAAAGAAAACGCCATATGAATTGTGGAATAATTAAAAACCTAATATCAATTATTTTCACTCATTTGGATGGAAATGTTTCATTTTCGACAATAAGGAATATATTAGCAAGTTTAATTCTAAATCAGATAAAGGTAATTTCTTAGGATATTCATCACAAATCAAAGCATATAGAGTCTTTAATAAAAGAACTCTTACCATATATGAGTCCATGCATGTAGTCTTTGAAGAAACTAACCCTCTCCCAGATAAAAAAAAATTCTGAGGATACTCTTGATATATTTTGGTCATAGATTGAAAACTAGAATAACACTGATGATACTCTATAGAAAATAGATAATAATGTTTATGAAGATGAGCATAATAGACATCAATTACAAACACAAGAGGATTAGCATCATGATCTACCAAAGGAATTCAGATATCACAGATGTCACTCAAAAGACAATATTATTGACAATCCATCGGAATAAGCAATGACTAGAGGTCAATTGAAAGAATACTTCAACAATACTGCATTTGTCTTAAAAATGGAACCCAAAAATTTCAAAGAAGCAGAAAATGAAGAAATTTGGATGATTGCAATGCAAGAAGATCTTGATCAATTTAAAAGAAACAATGTATGGGAACTTGTTCCAAAACCAAAAGATCAAACAATCATTGGAACCAAATGGGTTTTTAGAAACAAGCTTAATGAGTCTGGAAAAGTTGTCAGAAATGTAGCTAAACTAGCTGCACAAGGGTATAAACAGCAAGAAGGGATGGACTATGATGAGACTTTTGCTCCAGTGGCAAGATTAGAAGTCATTAGAATATTATGTGCATTTGAATGCTATAAAGATTTCAAACTTTATCAAATAGATGTGAAAGGTGCATTTTTGAATGGCTACATTAATGAAGAAGTTTATGTAAAGCAACCACCCGGATTTGTAGACTGTCATCATCCTGAACATGTCTACAAACCAATCAAAGCCCTATATTGATTAAAACAAGCTCTAAGAGCTTGGTAAGAAAGGTTAAGTGCTTTCTTGCTTGCTAAAAGTTTTACTTGAGGTAAAGTTGACACAACTATGTTTATTAAGCATATTAAGAACCATATATTAATTGTGAAAATTTACGTAGAAGATATTATATTTGGTCCTACTAACGAGTTGTTGTGAAAGGAATTTTCAAAAGAAATGAGCAAATAATTTGAGACGTCAAATTAAACAAGGAAAGAAAGGAACATTCATTTTTCAAACAAAGTATACTAAAGAGCTCATTAAGATGTATCAAATGGAAAATTCCAAACCAATGAAGACACCAATGAATACTACAATTTCACTAGACAGTGATGAAAAAGGCAAAAGTGTATATACCAAATTATATCGAGGTATAATTGGGTCTCTACTATACTTGAATACTAGTGGACCAAATATTCAATTTAGTGTATGTTTATGTGCAAGATTTCAAGCTAACCCTAAGGAGTCACATTTAAGTGTAGTAAAAAGAATTTTCAAATACTTAAATGGTACTCTAGAAATTGGTATATAGTATCCAAAGTGCAGGGATTTTGATCTCATTGGTTATAGCGATGATGACTATGTTGGATACAAATTAGAAAGAAAAAGTATATCTAGTACTTGTCAATTTTTAGGACAGCCATTAGTCTCATGGTCAAGCAAGAAACACACTTTAGTAGCAACATCAACAACTAAGCCTGAAATCATACATATATTAACTAAATGAAGTTAAAATTAGCTTTTAAAATCAATTGACAGCTATAAATAAGAAGACCAAAACATAGAGTTTCTTCATCATGTTTAAAATTCATCAACCATAAGAATTTTTAAAGTGTAGCAGAAGGAAAGGTAGCAAAAAGACAAGAGTTGTACCTCCATGGCCACCCTCTCTCATAAACTCTGAAAACCAAATCCTTTCTCACCTATACCAAATCTCCATCCTTCTATTCTACAAAGAAGGAATCGATTGAAATATAAAGACAACCAAGAACAATATGAACAGAATGAAGAAAACTGGAGTAAGAAAGGTGAGAGCATACCAACCATGGAAAGCGGAACCTCATGAAAATGACCAAGAGAAGAATCCTTTGATTAAACATCACCAGCAAGCAAATTCGTTCCAATGACCAAGGCAAAGAAGCTGACTACCTCGCACCCAAGGAGAAGAACCAGAAAAGCCTACCAGCTATATTTCCCATCCATTGTTTTTATACCAGAAAGAGGTACACTTCTTTACCGTGATGGTTTCACTAAGAGGAAGATAGATTGTAGGAGTATAGATTGAAACTACATTGGAAGGGAAGATTTCCCTTTTGCTAGTTGGTTTAGGTATCAGGGGTAGGAAGAATTTATGCAAATAAATGAGCCTATTTACTTGTCATTAGTATCTGAATTTTATGGTACATTGACCCACCTACAGGATAAAAATTTTGAAGTTATAGTAGGAAGGAAGCTGTGTGCTGTTAATAAGAAGGTATTTGCAAAGATTTTTAAAATTCCTAGGACTGGTGCAAAGATAAATAGATATACTGAACTATCTATATTTGGAGAGCACAATTTTGAGGACTTTGCTTGGCAATTATTCAATATTCCAAGATGCACCTTAGCTCTCCCTTATGGAATGCTTCTCACTAGATTCTTTCACCATTATGGTATTTGTACCAAAAAGCATTTCCCCACTACTATTAGAAACAAATCCATCTTAAACCAGGCTAACATTAAACTCACCATCAAGCTAAATAATTACAAGATCTAATTACTTACAGAGCGAATGAGTTATGAGAAATCTGAGAATGATTCTAAAAAGAATTAAGAGAACATGGCTGAACAAAATGAGGAAATTGAGATTGAAGAGATTCCTAATACTGAGGAAGCAAGAGAGGAAGAAGATTATGAACCTGAGCTCCCAAGAGATGCAAGCTATAATTCTACCTTTGAGGAGAATGAAAAACAAAGTATTCCAAAAGTTGAAGAAGAAGAAGATACTCATCATGTGTTTGAATTCAGAATAAGAGAAAGTGAGAACAATGGAAAGGACAAGTTCTCTGGCATAAGCTAAAATTTGAATGATATGTTCAATGAAGTTTTTCAAGAGGAAGAGACTCTTGAACAGTTTAGGAGTATAGAGAGGATAGCACAAGAAGCTCTTATTGAGATTAGTAAGGAGAAAGAATATGCAAAAGAGATCTCAGCTGTTGACCGTGACATTTTCTACACTCTAGATTGTACAACATTCCTCAACCCTGCTTTATATCTACTAAAGAAGTAGAAGCTAGCCTTCCGCATATGCCATTCAGCAATATGGCCTCGTCGAGTACTACTCCATCTTCATCTCAGTCAGCTGCCTCTCAATCCTTTAGAAGCCAAAGAGGAAATCATTCCATCGATAAAATCTTTAAAGGAATCATCAACTCACTAGCTTTTTATACCATAATTGTTGATCATATTCCATTCTATTGTTTCCATCCAAATCTAGCAAAGATGACTCCAAATCACTCTCCTTACTAGCCACAACCCTTAAGGATAGAACTTCACCATCCACTTCACTACCCAATATTCATACACACCATATTCCATCTGAACCCACCCTCACCTGAGTTTCCCTTTGAATTTTCACAAGCCAATACTACTTCCATCCATGAAAACTTAAGGACTACTTCGTTTACCTTGGAATCATCCCTGAAGATCACTGCTAAAGCATTGAATATTGCTTAAGCTTTCATGAACTCAGAAACATTTCAACAAGTTCCAGCAGAGCTGAAGCAGATGCAAATACAAATCCTAGAGATGCAGAACAAGATTGTAGAAAACACATAGTACCAGGAGGAAACCTTAGCCAAGGTGATTGGAGAGATCAAACACATGGCCAACCAGGTTGAATCTATGCATTTCATGCTTTCAAAGCTCTACACTACAACAAAGCCAGGACCACAGTAATCAGGTTTGAATTCCATTACTTCTTGATGTAGAGATACACAGCCAGGAGAAGCCCTTAAGGATACAGTCAAGTCTTCTGTTTACATCTTTTTTTTTAGCTTCTTAAATTACTCTTAGTATTTAAGTTTTTGTTAAGTATTATTAGGTTTCAATTTAAGTTAAAAACATTTATTTAGTATTTCTATGCTTTAAAATAGGTTTATGTAGCTACTTTGCTATGTTACAAGTATTTTGTTGTATTTTGATCTTTGGCTCAAAATATGGTAGTGAATACTTGATATTATTATGCTCTTTTAGATATGTTCTCTCTCTATATGCTCTAGTCATTTTATGCTTTTTTTATGATGTCAAAGGGGGAGAAAATTTACTGTGAAATATCTGAGCATATGTGAAATGTGATAGTTATGATAGTTATGATAGCTATTTATGTTTCTGTGAATAAGAATATGTGAAATATCTACGCATATAAGATATAAGAAAATTATCTTGTGATAAGCTATGATAAGAATTTAGAAACTATTTATGTGATAAGAAAATGTGAGACATGTATCTGATCTGAGCATATGGTTAGTGTGATATGATAGCGATGTATGTATAAAAAATATAACCATGTTTCAATCTCTTATAAATGTATAAATTTGGTTATGAGTGTGCACATGGTAAAAATGTATAGCATAAAGGAAAAGAAATCTCTATGTTTTAGATTTCTATGTATATATGATCAAACACCTACATACACGATAACTATGTTTCAGGATATAAATAAGACTATACTTTGCATGTATGTATACAGATGTATGTTGATGCCTAATACTCTGCTATTGTGACAGATAATGATATTAAGATGCTTATAGCTTTTAGAGAATGCTAATTAAACATTTGATAGCCTCATAGCTCTAATATTACCTGGCTATTATCTATGCATGACTTTTACTGATTACTGATGACATAAGAGAGAAATGCTAGTTTTGTGTTGCTTGAGAAATAATGTACAAGATATAGGCATAATGGTGCTTGTTCAGCTTTGACCTGTCATTCACTGCTGAAATGATTACAGGAATGAAAAATGTCATGCACTTTATGAGTAATACTGCTAAATATATGTGTACAGTTTTTCCAAGCATAATAGCAAGATTATGTTGTGACTTGCAGTTGTTGGTTTTAAAAATCATGTTTATTATGCTTTAAGTTACTGATATAGGAAACACTACATGTTTTAGTATAAATTCCTATTTCCTGAAGCTCATTGATGCTGATATGATAATATCATGAATGTTGCCATGAATGATATTAGTAGATAAATATGAATATTGGCATGCTGAAATGTGCAATCTATGCATGTGATATAGGATAGAAGAGAAATAACTCTATTTAAAGTATGATCTCAATGAGATATAGTTCCTTTGTATAAATGAAAGTGTTGTGATCCTGCATATAGATGCTATCCTGATATATGAACTGAATGTCTGATGTGTCTTGTTGAATCCAATGCAAAATTGCATAAGAGTTATCTTTGTTAAATATGGCTACAGTTCCTAGTATAGCATTGATAGTGGCTAAACTAGATGAATACACATGCACTGTACTTGCAATATGCATTTTCCTATGAACTGCAATTTAAATCTTCACAGGTCAAGAAGTTTTATAAGCAAATCTGGTTACTTTGCTCTTAAAAACTCTAAGTTGGAGATGTTATGCATATTTTGCCTAGTTTAAAATGTTTCTATGCTATATGAATGCAAAAATAACTAAAAGCAGCGTACTCTCTTAGTTAGTATGGGAAATGAACGTTCATACTTACAAAGAAGTTAACTGCTGATGTTTTATTTGAGGAAATTACAAATATATGTGTTATATGCTTAATCTCTATTGGATATGGTAACTTAAGAAAGATACAATGCCAATTTTCATTCTTAGCTACATATATACACACAGGCTGTTTGTTACATACCGATTTGGGTCATAGAAATCTCATACTATTTTAAAAGCCCAAATTACTAAAAGCCTATGTTTCATCCTTGGGATATACATTTTATACTTTGTTATGAGATTTATGTATTATACATTTTTTGTCAATAAATAAAGGCATTAATCTATTTATTATATACCTTGTGCAATATCGTAAATAGAGTATCCAACGGACATATCCATATCCATGTTGACAAGTGTCATACACTTGGCATCGAGACCATGGCTAGGGGAAACGATATGACCATAAAGTCATTCGTAGTTTGTTCCAGTCATAGGAATGAATGGAACCATAGACTATCATTAGCCTGGTTATATGGTGGTGTCTTACTGGCCATTAGACATGGAATGTCAACCAAGTTAATGGGTACATGCAAAAGGGCATGGTACTAGATAGATCCACTAAACGAGAAATCCACATGGTATAGTATCATAAGTGATTCTCATGTAGTACTTGTATGGATCCTTTGACCCAACCATATCATGGTACTGTATGTGAAGTGGCATATTTTGGTGTACACCTAAAGGGCTTGTAATAGGATGCCAAGTATGGGTACGTTTGGGTGTGTTAGTGAACATGGCAAGTATGAATATGCAGAAAGGAATGTAACTCAGTAGTCCACTAAAAAGATATCACCGGCCACTTGATGAATGCAACTGATAAGAGTGTGGCCACACCCAAACGAGATGGAACCTATTTGTGAGCACCAGTTCATTCGATATCAAGTTAATGTCTGGACACAAAAGAGGGTGATCAAGCCATGCCTCTGTGTTGGACACCGATATCAATGACATGTGATATACGAGTTTAAACTATAGTGTTTAGATTTCAATCGGACTGCTATCTCTGTCTTAATTGGGGGCTGCAGTGGTTTGCTAGAGCTCGCCTATAGTCTGTAGATCATAGGCCCACTGCCAACATAAAGACGGGCCCACAGGATCATACACATTGAACGACTGAGCTTGAACTAAACGGGTCAAATGTATACTTGGAGTATACTGATTGGAGAGAGGAATTACTAATTGATTAAATTATAGATTAATTGGATTAATCAGAATAATATAATCAATTTAATTGGGTTTCTATGAATTAATTAAATTAATTAATTCATGAGTTTATTTCTTGGCAGAAATATTTTGCATATATTGGTTATATGTATTTCTTCTAAGTTAGGTTTAAATTAATTTATCAGGTAAATTTAATTTAGCCAATTAATTTTAATTTAAGTGCAATGTGTCATATCATATGGTTTAATATAATCACATGTACATAAAATTAAAATTGAATTGAAATTAAATATTAACCCATGGTAATTAATTTTAACCTAAAAGAAGAAGGAAACCCTAAGCCACCTAGAGTGTTTGTGTTCTGTCAAAACTCTGCTACTTAGAAGCAGAATTTTGGCAAAACACTTACTCTTGGAAGACTAAAAATTTCAACCAGCTCCAGGGGAAGAGAGGCAAAAAATTTCAGCAAGAAAAATTCACTCTTTCAAAAGTCCAATCGCTAGCACGGGTTCGAGTTCCATAGCCATTCGGGTACGGGAACATGGAAGGGATCGAATTCGATTTCTATAGCCATCTCTTGTAGAGATATTCTAGGTGATAAACTAATCTTTCTCATCTTTATTATTGTTGTTTTTTATTTCCATTTCAATTGCTCATGGGCACGGATTTGAGAAAATAAATGCGAACTTCCGCTTAATCGATTGATTTTTCTATGAAGTCCCTTTAGTGGTATCAGAGTCGACTTTTGATCCATGGAAATCATTAACTGGATTGAATCCCTTGATTTAAAATTGATGTTTTTGATATTGGGATTCTTGGTTCTTGGGGTTTTATGATTTTCCCTATTTGTTTTTCCGATTGAAAATTAATATGGCATGTTGGTTATGTTTATTTTAATTTTCTACTATTGGATGAATCTTGGTGATTTGTTGTTTTTTTTTTTTTTTTTTTTGTCAAAAAATCATGGGCTGTTTTCGCAGATATGGGGCTGCTGGTGGTGGAATTCACAGCTGGCCGCCGCCGTAGCGGCGAAAACAGCGGCAACCGCTAAGACCAACAGCGGCTGCAGCGCTGCTGCCCTTAGCTGTAATGGGCTGGGCCCTGTTTTGGATTTGGTGGGTTTTTAGGCCTGGGCCCAGTTTTAAAATTTTAATGGGTTTTAAAATTTTGTGTGTTTAAATTTTCTGTAATTTAAATACGCTTGGTTTCTTGAATGAAATTTTAATTTTATTCATGATATATTAATTTTGGAAACTAATATGGTGCAATTAAAATTGGTTCAGGTTTTTATGGCACAATTACCTGGGTGGCTGATTTGGATTCATGGTTTTCTAATTCCAGTGGGAGCAGTATTCTGCCTGGGCTGGAGGCCCAAAGCCCATTAAGGGTTAGAACCATGATAGGTCAAAACTGGCGATTTCAAAATAATGCTAAGGACATATTAAAATGGCATTAATTTCATGCATTTTACATATTTATAAATTGATGTATTGGATTACATGCTTGTGTGATTAAATGTATGAATGGATGCTATTGGGCCTTATTTCAAGATGGGATGTATTTTCTTTTTAGGTAATTACAGTCTGCGCGTTGTTTTCCTTTTTTATGTAATTTTATTTTATTTATTTATTATAAAATGATGTAAAGAAGAAGCCCATTGGAGAGGCAAGCCCAAAAGGAAGGAAGGAGGCCCACTTGGTGTTTTTCTAGTATAGGTTTACTAGAATTATATTAGTTTGTAATATAGGGCCATAACATTCCCTTATTTATTTAATTTGCTTTATTTATTTACATGAATGAATGTATGATCCAAATCCATTTTCACCCGCTTATGCATTTAAGTCGTTATTAAAATGAATCTAATAACCAAAAGGAAATTACTAAGTTACTTAAAAGTGCTTCCCTCATTCAAAACTGACTCAAAGTGAGGATAGGCCAATTGTAGACCATGCCCTCATAGGATACACTGGAGTATTGTTATTTTGTATTGGGTTGGAGTATTGGTTACTCTGACACTTGGATGAAGGTTTTGACTTAGCATTGGTAGTAGGATTCTCCAAGTCCTAAGCAATGATGGGTAAGTGCCAATAAGCCCATCAAACCGAGAGTCCCTAAGTTGGGATTGGACGGCCTTCCTTCCTAAATAATTAGGGTATAGTTTTTCCAGGCCCTCATCTGGCTATATCTTGATGAAATATGGATCTCGGCCCATTAGTCCAACAACTTGAGTTAATTAATAGCATGATTCATTAATTAATTAAATATGGGAAAAACAAAGTAAGACCTTTATTAACACTCTTATAATTTTTCTTTGTAGTAATCTAATGGCAACGAACAACACACTTTCAATGCGATCCATCCTAGAAAGGGACAAGCTTTCCGAGCCTAACTTCTTGGACTGGTCTAGGAACTTGAGGACAGTTCTAAGATAGGAATCTAAGGAGTATGTGCTGGAGAGGCCTGTACCGGCTGCACTAATTAGGCGTAATCCACCAGCTGCACAGCTGGAGGAGTATGAGGTGCATGTTAAGGATAACCGGGATGTGACATGCCTGACGTTGGCATGTCTGGTCCCTGAGCTGCAAAAGCAGTTCATGGATCATCAGGCCCTTGCTATGATAACAACTTTTAACAAAATGTTTCAAGAGCAAGCTCGTCAAGAAAGGTTCTTAACCAACAAGGCATTCCACTCCTATAAGATAGGGGCTGAGACATCTGTGATCGTACACATGCTCAAGATGAAAGGCTATTTGGATACTTTAGCCCGTCTCAGATCGCCTATCTCGCAGGAGCTGGCGATTGACACAATCCTGGCATCCTTGTTGGATTCTTATGATCAATTCATCCTGAACTATAACATGCAAAGGATTAACCACATTGTTAGTGAGTTACATGGGATGCTCAAGCTCACTGAAATGTCGATCAAAAAGACTCTGTCGGTACTACTGGTCAACAAGGGGAACCCTTCTCTTGCTAAGGCCAAGGCTAAGAAGGCAAAGGCCAAGCCTAAGGCCAGTCCTGAGAATGTCTGCTTCAAGTACAAGTAGGCTGGGCATTGGAAAAGATCTTGTCCCCAGCTATTGAGAGAACAAAGGAAGAGCCAGGGTGCATCTTCATCAGGTATATATGTCATAGACATAAACCTCACTGTTTCTACATCTTGGGTATTGGATACTGGATGTGGTTCTCACATTTGTTGTAATGTGTAGGGACTTAGAAACAGGAGATCATTGGGATCTGGAGAGGTGGACTTGTGGGTCGAAAATGGAGCAAGGGTAGCTACCATCGAGATCAACGAGTACCATCCATTGATGCTTAGTGGATTAGTTTTGATTATAGAACATTGTTATTTTGTACCTGCTATGTGCAGGAATATTATTTCTGTTTCAGTTTTGGATATTTCTAGATTTAATTTTACTATTGGAAATGGTAGAATTGGTTTATCTAGAGAGGGATTATTTTATGGAGAAGCTCTATTAAATAATGGCCTATGTATCCTAGATTTAAATGAAACTAATCATGTCTATAATATAAATGCTAAAAGGGTTAAGCCTAATGAACTTAATCCTGTCTGCCTTTGGCATTGTCATTTAGGCCATATAAACAAGAAGCGCATAGCTAGGCTTCACAAAGCTGGAATCCTAGGATCATTTGACATGGAGTCATTTGATATATGTGAGTCTTGTTTACGAAGTAAAATGAATAAAGCACCTTTTAGCAAGAAAGCTGAAAGGGCTATTGGCTTGTTGGACCTAATACATTCAGATGTATGTGGGCCTATGAGCGCAGCTACCAGAGGTGGACACTTGCACTTCGTCACTTTCACGGATGATTTCAGCAGATATGGCTAGGTCTATCTAATGAAACACAAATCTGAAACCCTTGATAGGTTCAAGGAATTTAGGAAAGAAGTACAGAACCAACTAGGCAGAAATATCAAAGCCCTTTGCTCAGACCGAGGAGGCGAGTATATAAGCCTAGAGTTTGACACATATCTGAGAGAGCATGGAATCATTCCACAGCTCAGTCCTCCAGGAACACCACAATAGAATGGGGTGTCCGAATAGAGGAATAGGACCTTGTTGGACATGGTCTGCTTAATGATGAGTCATGCCTCTCTCCCGATAAGTTTCTAGGGATAAGCTCTCGAGACAGCAGCTCTTATTTTGAACAACACTCTAACTAAGGCTGTGGACAAGACCTCATATGAAATATGGATGGGTAGGGTGCCTAATGTGTCTTTCCTGTGGATTTGGGGATGTGATGCACATGTCAAGAAATTTACTGCGGGCAAACTAGAACCCAAAACCAATAAATGCCTATTTGTGGCCACCCTAGGGAAACCAAAGGGTATTACTTCTACAACCCCACCGAGAACAAGGTGTTCATGGAACGAAAGGGGGTCTTTCTTGAAAAGGATTTTGTTTCCAAGAAAGACAGTGGGAGCAATGTTGAACTTAGGGAAGTTCAAAGCTCATGAACTCCTGAAGAGGATAACTTGGAGACCATGGTGGAGCTTCCATAGGAGGAAGCACCTGTTGGATATGCCCTAGTCCTGAGGCATTGGTCCTTGTATTTGTATCATACATTTGTACTTTGATATGAGATTTATGTATTATAAAATTTGTGTCATTGAATAAAGGCATTAATCTATTTATTATATATCTTTTGCAATGTTTTAAATAGAGTATCCGATGGATATATCCATATCCATGTTTACAAGTGTCATGCACTTGGCAGTAAGACCATAGATAGGGAAAACGATATAACCATAAAGTCAACAGTAGTCTGTTCTAGTCATAGGAATAAATGGAACCAAAGACTACCATTAGCCTAGTTGTATGGCAGTGTCTTACTGGCCATTGGACATGGGATGTCAACCAAGTTAATGTTGGGATTTTTCACCGGAAATCACCCGATTAATGCGGAAGAATATGGTGATTTCCTCAAATCCGTGCCCAGGAGCAATTGATATGAAAATTGTAAAATCAAAAACATTAACAACAAAGAAAAGATTTCACACCTGTGATATCTCTTCTAAAGATGGATGCAGAAATCAAAGCAGATTCCCTCTGCGTTCATGTAGACAAACGGCTAACGAACACGACCCATACTAGCGTTGGAATCAAAATTTTGTGAGAGGAAAAGCTAAAAATTTCAGCTCCCTTGGTGTCTACCTTGGCCAAATTGTTACCCTAGGTTTTAACCTAGGGTTGGCCAAAATTCCCACCCAATTTCGGCCCAATTCCTTTTCTTTATTTTATGCGAGCTTTTCTTCTTTTAGAGCCCAGTCCAAAATTAATCTCCTTGGTCCAGTTAATTATCAAACTTAATTTTATTTAACATGTATTCTTAATATATTATTCCAAATAATATATTTGATGCATTTAAATTTAAAATTAATTTGATCAATTAATTTTACCATGGGATTAATTTTGACTTTTATAAAATAAAGATACATGTAAACCTATACATGTGAAATATTTCCACCTAGGAAATAATCTCATAAATTAATTTAATTAGTTATGAGAACGCTAATGCAAATATTAATTTCATTATTGTGATCAATCCAATTGATCTTTATAATGTAGTTAATATAATCCTCTCTCTCCGATGTGTATACTCCAAGTATACAGGTGATTCCTTAAGTCCATGTTCAGATGTTCAATGTGTACGATCCTGTGGGCTCATCTTTATGTTGGCAGTGGGCCTATGGCCCACAGACTGCAGGCGGGCTCTAGCAAGCCACTGCAGCCCCCAATTAAGATGGAGATGGTAGTCCAACTGAAATCATAACCCTGTAGTTTAAACTTGTATATCCCATGTCATCGATATCGATATCCAACACAGAGGCATGGATTGATCACCCTCTTTTGTGTCCGGACATGTACTTGATCTCGAATGTACTGATGCTCATAAACAAGTTCCAACTTGTTTGGGTGTGGCCACACTCTTATCAGTCACATTCATCAAGGGGCCGGTGATATCTTCTTAGTGGACTACTGAGTGACAAATCCCTTCTGCATATCCATAGCATTGCCATGCTTAGTGACATACCCGAAAGTACCCATACTTGGCACCCTTTCACAGGCCCTTTAGGCGTACCCCTAAGCATGCAACCTCACATGCAGCACCATCATATGGTCAGGTCAAAGGATCCATACAAGTACGACACGAGAATGACTTGTGATACTTTACCATGTGGATTTCTCGTTTAGTGGATCTATCTAGTACCATGCCCATTTTGCATGTACCCATTAATTTGGTTGACATCCCATCTCTAATAGCCGGTAAGACACCGCCATACAACCAGATTAATGATAGTTCTAGTTCCATTTATTCCCATGACTGGAACAGACTACGGATCTATTTATGGTCATATCGTTTCCCCTATCCATGGTCTTACTTCCAAGTGCATGACACTTGTTAACATGGATATGGATATGTCCATTGGATACTTCATTTAAAATACAGCACAAGATATATGATAAATGAATTAATGCCTTTATTTATGACACAAAATATGTATAATACAAGTATCCAATAAATGTACAATACAAATACGAGGTCCAATGCCTTGGGACTAGGGCATTTCCAACAGTTAATGGTTACATGCAAAAGGGCATGGTACTGGATAGATCCACTAAATGAGAAATCCATATGGTATAGTATCACAAGTGATTCTCGTGTAGTACTTGTATAGATCCTTTGACCTGAGCATATCATGGTGCTGCATGTGAAGTGACATACTTTAATGTACGCCTAAAGGGCCTATAATAGGGTGCCAAGTATGGGTACATCTGGGTATGTCAGTGAACATGGCAATACTATGGATATGCAGAAGGGAATGTCACTCAGTAGTCCACTAAGAAGATATCACCGACCTCTTGATGAATGTAACTGATAAGAGTGTGGTCACACCCAAACGAGCTGGGACTTGTTTCTAAGCATTAGTTCATTCGGGATCAAGTAAATGTTCGAATACAAAAGAGGGTGATCAATCCATGCCTCTGTGTTAGACATCGATATCAATGACATGGGATATACGAGTTTAAACTACAGGGTTATGATTACAGTTGGACTGCTATCTTTATCTTAAATAAGGGCTCTAGTGGCTTGCTAGAGCCTGCCTGCAGTCTATGGGCCATAGGCCCACTGCCAACATAAAGACGGGCCCACAAGATCATACACATTGAATATCTGAACTTGAACTAAAAGGATCAACTGTATATGTAGATCAATTGGATTAATCAAAATAATATAATTAATATTAATATTGGCCATCTTATAATTAATTCAATGAATTAATTTATGAGATTATTTCCTAGGTGGAAGTATTTTACATGTATAGGTTTACATGTGTTTAATTTTATGAAAGTCTAATTAATTCCTCGGTTAAATTAATAGGTCAAATTAATTTTAATGTAAATGTATGCAATATATTATATGGTATAATATATAAACATACAAGTTGAATTAAAGTTATATTTGCAATTAAATTGGACCAAAAGAATTAATACAGACTTGGACTTAAAGGAGAGAAAAGCCCGCAAAAAAATAAAAGAAATTAAGCCTAAAATTCCCCAAGGGAATTCGGCTATCTAAGGTTAAATGCCTAGTGAAAATTTTGGCCAACACACTTGAGAAACGGTAAAAAAATTACAGCCACCTTTCCTCTCTTTTCAGTTGATCAAATCGCTAGCACGGGTTTGAGTTTGATAGCCGTTCTTGTACGGGAACGTGGAGGAAGTCGATTTCGATTTCTACAGCCATCTCTTGTAGAGATATTCCGGGTGAGAAACTATTTCTTCTCCTTTGAATTTAAGTATCTTTTTATTTCCATTTCAATTGCTCCTAGACACGGATTTGAGAAAATCAACATGTTCTTCTGCTTTATCAGTTGATTTTCGATGAAAATCCCACAAGTGGTATCTGAGTGGGCTTTTGATCCATGAAAATCGTTAACTAGATTGAATCCCTTAATTTAAAATTGACATTTTTGATATTGGGATTCTTGGTTTTGGGGTTTTGTGATTTTCCCCATTGGATTTTGCAATTGGAAAATTAATTTGCATATTGGTTATGTTGGATTTAATTTTCTGTTGTGTGATTGAATCTTGGAGATTTAATTTTATTGCTGTAATCTCTTTTTTTTTTTATATCACGGGCTGTTTTCGCAGATACGAAGCTGCCAGCAGCGCCGCAAAAACAACGTCAATTGTTGCCCTAGCTGCAGCGGGCCGAGCCCTGTTTTGGATTTGGCGGGTTTTGGGCTAGGGCCCAGTTTAGAAATTTTAATGGGTTTTAAAATTTTGTGTTTAAATTTTTTGTAATTTAAATACACATGGTTTCTTGAATGAAATTTTAATTTTATTCATAAGATATTAATTTTGGAAATTAATAGGGTGTAATTGAAATTGGTTCGGGTTTTCTTGGCACGATTACCTAGGAGGCTGATTTGGATTCATGGTTTCCCAATTCCAGTGGGAACAATATTCTGCCTAGGCTGGAGGCCCAAACCTCATAAAGGGTTAGAACCATGATGGGCCAAAATTGGTGATTTCAAAACAATGGCTAAGGATATAATTAAAATGGGATTAATTTCATGCATTTTTCATGTTTATAAATTGATGTATTGGATTGCATGCTTGTATGATTAAATATATGAATGGATGCTATTGGGCCTTATTTCAAGATGGGTTGTATTTTTTTTCCTTTTGGGTAAATACAACATGCACGTCGTTTTCTTTTTTATGCAGTTTTATTTTTATTTATTCATTATAAAATGATTTAAAGAAGAAGCCCTTTGGAGAGGCGAGCCCAAAAGGATGGAAGGAGGCCCACCTAGTGTTTTTCTAGTATAGGCTTACTAGAATTATATTAGGTTGTAATATAGGCCCATAGCAGTCCATTATTTATTTGATTATGCTTTATTTATTTACGTGTATGAATGTATGATCCAATCTCATTCTCACCCACCTATGCATTGCATCTAAGCCGTTATTAAAATGAATCTAATAAACGAAAGGAAATTACAAGTCGCTTAAAAGTGCTTCCCTTATTCAAAACCTACTCAAAGTGGGGATAAGCCAGTTGTAGACCATGCCCTCGCAGGATACACTGGAGTATCGTCACTTTGTATTAGGTTGGAGTATTGGTTACTCTGACACTTAGATGGAGGTTTGGACTTAGCATGGGTAGTAGGATTCTCCTGGCCCTAAGCACAGATGGGTAAGTGCCAATAAGCCTATCAAACCGAGAATCCCTAAGTTGGAATTGGATGGCTTTCCTACTGTAAGCGCCGGAATTTTCCGTCCTTAAAAAAAAAGCAGCGGTGTCACACGACTGTAACATACAATCATGCGACTGTCATTACAGTCGTGCGACTGTAATTAAATTATATTCATATGACTGTAACCTCGGAGCAGGTGCAGAAGCTGATACCTCTACAGCAGAAAAAAAGAGAAGAAAAGAAGGAGCATTAATTACTCCGTTCTCTCAGCAAGACAACCAGCAATAAAAGGAGAAAAAGAAGAAAGGATTGGGACTTTTGGCTCCAAGCTTAAGAAGATCAGAGAGAAAGAAATTTGAGAGAGAAAAGAGAGGAAAAGGAGGAAGAAAGAAACTCACAAAAACTGAAGCTTTCCTTCTTCTTTTTCTTTTGATTCTTGAGTGTTAATGTCTAAAACCGGATAGAAATCATAGGTTAACGACTTAACACTTAAACTCAATCAATTTCGGACTCTAATTTCACTCAAATCCATGACATTTTTGAGATTTTCGGACCAAACTTCTCAACCTCAACTTAAGGAGAAAAAGAGCAAATTTAAGTGGATTGGTGCGACCCAGGGGTCATTCCTACGGTGGATTAGCGCCTAAGAGGTAAACATACTTCAATCTCTCTTTTTCTCATGCTTTCTGGGTGAATTGGTGTGTTTTTGTGCATTTTTTTCACTTTTTTACGTTTTCTGTTTCTGGAAATCAAGAATAGTCGTGCGACTGTTCTTGAGTTGATGAACAGTCATACGACTGTAAATACAGTCGTACGAATGTTCTTGGTTTCCAGCTATTTTCTTTCAGTTTTATTTCAAATGATTTTGGTGAAATTCTGAGTTTGGATTATTTACAGTCGCATGACTGTAATTACAGTCGTACGATCGTAATTAAAGTCACACGACTGTAGTGCTCGTCCAGTATCAGAATTTCCAGAATAATCCCTAAAAATTTCTAAAAATCCCTGAAAATTCAGAAAATCATGAAATCATAAAAATGAATTTTGTAGTGTGCATTCACTACCTTAGATTTAATTTCCAATGAAATTGCATTTAGAACAATACCACGACGGAGACCCGATTCTCCCGAAAACCGACCCACCTCACATGTAAAAATGCATGCAAACCGGCAAAATTGTTTTCAAAACGATTTTCTCACAAAACCAAAAATACAGGGACGTTTCAAAATGTTTTCCAGGTCTAATCGGGCCGACTAGCCGAGCCGACCTGGTTATCCCTCTAGATGCATGCCCCCGATCTCTAAAATCCCCAATTCTATCCTATTCGAGTCCAATTTGTGGTGTGCTATAAACTGTGCTAACCATTTGTTTTGTAGCTTTAATTTCTTTATTTTTACTTTTAATGTAATTAATAGAATTAATCGTGTATTTTAGGCGATTGTAATTTTTTAGATCTTCGTGTATATTAGGTGATTGTAAAAGTGAGGTTGAGAGTTTTCCATTTTTATTCATTGGGTTGTATAATCGACCTTTATTATTTTTTTTGTATATTTTGAATGTATGATTTAATTTTCCGCAATTAATTTCCCGCATTTTGCTTTAGCATCAGTTGATTAAAATAAACCAATTGGGATTAGGAAAAGATAATAAAGCGAATTAAATATGGTAATATAAGCTGTAAAGTGAAAGCAAGCTAGAGGTTAAGTAAGTTATTTGCCCGAACCCTAAATCTCTAGATTAGGTATAGCAGTCTGTCCTCAGTAGGGAGCTATACCGGAATTCCCGGATGAGCTGATCTGGGTGGCGACTCTATCACTGATCTCGGGATTTAAGTTTCGAGGTCTTTAAGTTAAAAACGGGAAAATGTTTTCTACAAAAAGAATTTCCAAATTAAATCTACAATTTTCTAATTTAAGATAAACAAAACCCATTTTCCAAATAATCTATAATAATCTTCTTTTTCCCTGGTCCGCTTCGCCGCGTCCCTTTTTCGAAAAGGTCGTCCGCTCACAGTGGCGACTCTGCTGGGGAAATAGTTTCTAAAAGTTTTCATAAAAACTTAAGGAACTTAGGCAACTACCGAAATAAAACCTCACTTGCAGTCACTTCACTAGTTCATATTACCATATTTATTTGCACATTGCATATCATGACATTTTCTTCTTCTCAATCCCTCCAACACACTTATCAACCCCAGTTTACCCAAGAAGGTGGACTACCTCTTCTGCCAAGATTGGAGACACCTAACGGGGTAAACCACTCATAGCCCCGCATAACCTTACATCGTGTTCTACGGTGGGGAAGTGTATACTCGCTATGGGAACCTGTATGACCCTTGGTTTTGACTTTGGCCCATATGTAATGGTTTAGCAACTTCGCCTAGGATTACCAAAACTTAAATTCAAAATGAACATTAAGCGTGCGCATTTGGTATCCCCCGTTGATGCCAAAGAGATCCAGCACCTAGGAAGAATGCGAGACCAGTCGAAAGGAGAAATAAGGTTGGAAGGGAGCGAATATTTTGCATGTGCTGACATTTGTTCCTTGTTGTTTTCTATTTTGACTTTTCACAAAGCATCAAACATGCATAGCTTTCGTGTTCCATACTAACCCACATTTTTATGCAACCATTTGCATTTTATTTTCATGTGAAAACATTAAACCATTTGTATGTCATACATACTAACCATTATTTTTGCAACCATAGCATTATATTCGTGTGTTGGCATTTTTGCATAGCATACATAACATCATTACGTATGTCATACATCCTAACCACATTTTTATGCAGCCATTTGCATTTTGTGTGACATAAGCATTCATATCATTTTAGTTAAATTACGGGCATTCCAAGGACACCCGCCACGATCATATCATTCCATCACGTATCGGGTATCCCAAAATACCCGTGTTTTGCCAATGCACCAGGTTGCATTCGTCCATTCCACCAAATTATTTCATTCAAAAGAGACCACAATGGTCCTAGGTATACTTCCGTGTGACAATCCACATAATGCATTTCATGACATCATACCCATTCATCACAAATATCATGTAACACTGTGATCCACATTGGGTTACTTCATGACATTATTACATTATTCAAGGCGCTCCCCGAGTGCCGGGTTAGTATGCATGTAGGGGCATTTCATAACATCCCAAATCATGAAAGGTATTCCCCGAACGCCGAGCCTCTGTCCGTGTCCCTACCACGTGTGACTCTTTCATAACATCATTTCATATCATACGCTCAAAAGCATCAGAACTCTGTCCAAGGGGCGGTCTCATGTGACCATTTCATATCATCTCATAGACCTTAAAAGCGTCGAAACTCTGTCCATGTGTCGGCACACATGCAACCATTTCACAAAATTCATTAGGTGCCCCAAAGGCGCCGAAGTTTTATCCGTGTGGTAGTCCACACGTGACATTTTTGCATAGCATTGGGTGTTCTTGGAATGTCCCGAAAAGAAAAAGAAAGAATAAAATAAGACCATTCATACCATCATTTCACTCATAACCTCACTCCATTCATTCATTACAAGCACTTTTAATGCCCTACTCTTCATGTCATCATGCCATTCATGTATGTTCCTAATACTTCCCGTATGACACCTAGCAGAATAAGCTAGAGCGACCTTGGACGAGATCTCAAGCTTCGAGGGCTGTTGGGAAACGAAGAGCAGTTGAGATGGGAAGTGATTCTGATTCTGGGGAAGAAGTGGAGATGGCTAATCCTATACCAAACCTCGCTGACGTTTTAAAGGATTTCCTTGACATGCTCAAGGAGGAAATACGGGCAGTAGTGAGAGAAGCCGGGGAAACTGGCGGAAGTAGGACTGGAAAGGGAAAAGAGGCTAAATCGTCCCAGCAAAGTTGTGATGTCTCGGTTAGTCTAGAAAAGCTGCGGGAGATGGAAGTAGCCATGGAAGAGAAAATGAAGGCCAAGTACTCTGAACTTGACGAAGCAGTGGCTGAGCTAAAGAAAGGGGCCAGCATCAGCCTGGGCTCCAAAAGAGGGGTAGATGTAGATGCAATAATCAATAAGAGCATTGAGACCTTTCCCATTAGATTTCAAATGCCTAAAGTCCCTTCCTACAAGGGGATTGGCTCACTGGAGGCCCATGTGAACCTTTATGTCAGAATCATGCTGACTGCGGGTACTACCAAACAATAGCTGGTTAAGTTCTTCCCAACCACACTGGAAGGGGGAGCCTTGAATTGGTACAACTTCTTGTCTGAAGATGTGCAGTCAGACTGGAAGCCCCTGTCAGTGTCATTCATTAAATACTACAGCTTCAACACCAAGATCCCGGTAAAGCTGTATGATATGGAAAGGGTTAAGCAACAACAAAATGAATCCTTCGATGCCTATTACCAGAGATGGATGAACAAAATGATTCTACTAAGGAATCGCCCTGACGAAGATGAGCTGATTCAGAAGTTGATCGATGGGAGTAGGGACATCTTCCGAAACAACATGAAATTCCATTCCTTTAGTGAGCTCAGCGAAGTGTATAGCATGGCCATGAAAATTGAGAGGGATCAAGAAGAAAAGGCAGCGAACCAAAAGCATGGTAGGAGCTCCGAGTATGGTCTTAGGTACCGACCAGCGATTACCACTGTTCAGGCAGCGGATCTGGTTCTAGGTCTATAGGCAAAGGGGGGCAATCCTCAGAAGACAAGCCAGCTGAAGTTGTCGTTGTGTCCCAGCAGCAAGGTAGCCAAGAGGGAAATGTATAAAATTGAGGCATGTCTCCTTGGACTCTTTCTTTGGCCAAGATTTTCGTAAATTGCAGGAACAGCGGCGTCTTGAATTCTCTGAAGCCGTTCGAAAAGCCAGCTGACATGGACAAGGGCAAGTTCTGTTCCTATCATGTGACAGTGGGGCACCATACGAATGACTGCATGCAGCTACTGAGGGTTGTCCGACAATTGATTACCGAAGGAAAGATTATAGAACCACCTTTGAAGCCTAGTGTTCAGAGCAATCCATTGCCCAGCTTCGACCGATCCAGGCATTCAAGCTGTTAAGGAGATGATGCAGTAGTAAAAGAAGACCCTCCGCATGTGGAGGATGATAACTATCTTAATGTATCTACTTTTGATTTCTTCTCTGTTTTGTGAACAATTCAGCCCACGAGGCATTTAATGCTATGCAATTTAATTCCAATTACTTATGCGATATTTTTCTAGATAGAATACTGTGCATGAATACAAACATTCATTTAATGTCTTTAGCATACATGACGTATCATTACATAAAATGAATTTAAAAATAGATGAGGACCAAAAATGGTATCTATCTTGAAAGACTTCAAAAGAAACAAAATAGAGAGAAAACACCTAAAAGCGCATAACAAGCTTTGCCCGATCCTACCACGACATGACTAGGGATCGACAGAGAAGTTACCAAATGCCTAATGTTCCAAAGGACCTAAGGGTGAAATCAGCTGGGCAGAACTCCATGGGCCCAGATCAGATGAAGAGAGGAAACCACGAAATAAGGAATTGATGCCGTCAGGAAAATAAGACTATTCACGGAAAGTAGACATCAGTTCATAGACCTAACTGTCAAACACCTAACATGGATGAAAACAGAATCAACCATGATGTCACAGCCTCTCAAAAAAAAAATGCACCCAAATTTATGAAGAAGAAAACACCTACACAATACAGAGTTTTGTGTTCTGGCATGACCAAGAGAGATTATAGCTTCAACGGGCAATGGTGCATATGCTCCAGGATAGCGGGCTGGGGCATTGATTGTCAACTCCACATCATCCACGAGCCGGTGGGATGACGGCAGTAGTCAACAGATCTGTCAAAAGGAATTCTATCCATTAAAATAGATTGGCATGTCATTATTCGTTTTGTAAAGATGCCAGACTAGTATCAAAGCCCTCACTAAAGAAACACCGTAGCCATCGACCTTCAAGGTGGAAACGGTTCCACCAGGGGGAAGAAAGACCAAGCTATCGACCCCATCAACCAAAAAAAAAGGGTCTGGTGGACTGAAAACCGAAAAGGCGGTCCACGCAAAAGTTAGGACAGTGAGGTGAGCACCACCAGGTGGAAAATCTGTAAAGACCAGTTGGTGGCAGTCGTGAATTCGGTCAAGATGGATACCATTACTGATTCCATTCTTAATTTCATTTCATCTATGATGTGTGTTATGCTAAAACATTATCAATGAATGAATGAATGAATGCCTTGCTCTGTTCATTTAAATGTCCCTATTCTGCTTGGAATTGAATCCGCATCATGCATCATACGTGGTTGTGCACATTTTTCGCTTACATGCATTACACTCAAAAAAAAAAAAAAAGAAGAAGCTCGCTGAGGTGAAAACCGAAAAGGCGCCTCAGGCAAAAGTTAGAGCAGCTTGCTGAACTGAAAACCCACATTGGGCAGTTCAGGCAAAATTTAAAGCACATTCAGATTCATCATTCCTAGACACAGAAAGATGAGACACTCTTGTCATTCTCTAGCAAAGACACTTTCATTCCCCAGCGAAGATCCCTTCTACCATTTCCTAGCGGGAACTCCTCCACTATTTTCTAGCAGGATCCTCTGCGCTGCTCTCCAGTTGAACCATCACAAAGAATGTCACTACTTTCTCGTCAACTGTCATCGGACTTCCCTAACAGCCATTGCATATCCCCTCATATCTCCGAAGGAAGTGCGAGAATCACATCACATAAAGGATATGCTCTCCAGCTAGATCAGCTATAAGCATGAAGTACTTTCCCTAGCCGGAGGTGCGACTCAATCTCCCGAGCAAGAGCATGGCATTTCAAGGCTAGATGAATGATAAGAAATGCATTTCCCAGCATCATTTGCACATGCACGTATTACCACATGTACATGAAAGCATTCAAAACATACACATAATTCACATGCATATATACATCTCAACCAATCTAGATACGAGTACTCACCACCATCATCGGGCCGTCTCGGATCAAGGCCACTCTCAAAGTAGAAATAGTCCAACCCTTGGGCATTCACCAAGTCTCAAGAGACAAGTCAAAGCTGTGTGGGCCCAAGCCTCAACACCTCGAGTTCCTAGGGGCAAAGTAATCTGGCCGTATTTATTCTTGATCGAAGAGGCAAAAATTTTTGCTTCCAAAATTATCAATCTAGGAATAAATACTTTTTCTCAACCTGATTCCAAAATTATCACTCCTAAAGTCCCACCACTCCAAGCCAGATTTCTAATCCTTGAACTTCTTCAAGCATGATTCCCAATCCTCGCAAATCTTCTCAAGCTTGATTTTGAATCCTTGAACTCCTTCAAGCCTAATTCATAATCCTTGACAAAACCCTCCTTAAGCGTGATTTTGAATCCTTGAAATTACCTCAAGCCTGATTCATGATCCTTGACAAAACTCTTTCAAGCTTGATTTTGAATCCTTGAAATTACCTCAAGCCTGATTCATGATCCTTGATAAAACCCTTTCAAGCTTTATTTTGAATCCTTAAACTCCTTCAAGCCTGGTTCATAATCCTTGACAAACCTCTCAAGCTTGATTTTGAATCCTTGAAACTCCTTCAATCCTGGTTCATAATCCTTGACAAACTTTCCAAGCCAGATTTCGAATCCTTGAACTTCTTCAAGCATGATTCCTAATCCTTGTAGATTACTCAAGCTTGATTTTGAATCCTTTAAACTCCTTCAAGCCTGATCCATAATCCTTGACAAAACCTCTCAAGCTGTATTTTGAATCCTTGAACTCCTTCAAGCCTGATTCATGATCCTTAACAAAACCCTCCTCAAGCATGATTTTGAATCCTTGAAATTACCTTAAGCCTGATTCATAATCCTTAACAAAACTCTTTCAAGCTTGATTTTGAATCCTTGAACTTCTTCAAGCGTGATTCATGATCCTTGAAAAACCCTCTCAAGCTTGATTTTGAATCCTTGAACTCCTTCAAGCCTGATTCATGATCCTTGAAAAACCTCCTTAAGTGTGATTTTGGATCCTTGAAACCTCCTCAAGCCTGATTCTTAATCCTTGAAAACTATCCAAGTCAGATTTCGGATTCTTGGAAATCAATTCAAGCAAGATCCTAGATCTTTGAAGCCAATTGGGATTAGGAAAAGATAATAAAGCTAATTAAATATGGTAATATAAGCTGTAAAGTGAAAGCAAGCTAGAGGTCAAGTTATTTGCCCAAACCCTAAATCTCTGGATTAGGTACAGCAGTCTGTCCTCAGTAGGGAGCTGTATCGAAATTCCCGGATGAGCTGATTCGGGTGGCGACTCTATCACTGATCTCGTAATTTAAGTTTCGAGGTCTTTAAGTTAAAAAGGGGAAAATGTTTTCTACAAAAGAATTTCCAAATTAAATCTACAATTTTCTAATTTAAGATAAACAAAACCCGTTTTCCAAATAATCGATAATAATCTTCTTTTTCCCCGGTCCGCTTCACCGTATCCTGTTTTTGAAAAGGTCATCGGCTCACACCTACCTAAATAATTAGGGAATAGTTTTTCCAGGCCCTCGTCTAGCTATATCTTGATGAAATATGGATCT
Organism: Euphorbia tirucalli; assembly: GCA_039660915.1. Classification (NCBI taxonomy): domain Eukaryota; kingdom Viridiplantae; phylum Streptophyta; class Magnoliopsida; order Malpighiales; family Euphorbiaceae; genus Euphorbia; species Euphorbia tirucalli. Next base: position 47,110,650 of record CM077633.1, read on the forward strand.
CGGCCCATTAGTCCAATAACTTGAGTTAATTAATAGCATGATTCATTAATTAATTAAATATGGGAAAAACAAAGTAAGACCTTTATTAACACTCTTATAATTTTTCTTTGTAGTAATCTAATGGCAACGAACAACACACTTTCAATGCGATCCATCCTAGAAAGGGACAAGCATTTCGAGCCTAACTTCTTGGACTGGTCTAGGAACTTGAGGATAGTTCTAAGATAGGCATCTAAGGAGTATGTGCTGGAGAGGCCTGTACCGACTGCACCAATTGGGCGTAATCAACCAGCTGCACAGCTGGAGGAGTATGAGGTGCACATTAAGGATAACCGGGATGTGACATGCTTGATGTTGGCATGTCTGGTCCCTGAGCTGCAAAAGCAGTTCATGGATCATCAGGCCTTTGCTATGATAACAACTCTTAACAAAATGTTTCAAGAGCAAGCTCGTCAAGAAAGGTTCTTGACCAACAAGGCATTCCACTCTTGCAAGATGGGGGCTGGAACATCTCTGAGCACACACGTGCTCAAGATGAAGGGCTATTTGGATACTTTAGCTGGTCTTGGATCGCTTATCTCACAGGAGCTAGTGATTGACATGATCCTGGCATCCTTGCCAAATTCTTATGATCAGTTCATCCTGAACTATAATACGCAAGTGATGAACCATACTGTTAGTGAGCTGTATAGGATGCTTAAGCTTATTGAGCAGTCGATCAAGAAGACTCCACCGGTACTTCTGGTCAACAAGGGGGACCCTTCTCTTGCTAAGGGCAAGACGAAGGCCAAGGCTAAGAAGGCTAAGGCCAATCCCAAGGTTAGTCCCGAGGATGTTTGCTTCCAGTGCAAGCAAAGTGGGCATTAGAAGAGATCGTGTTCCTAGCTATTGGGAGAGCAAAGGAAGACCCAGGGCGCGTCTTCATCAGGTATATATGTTATAGACATTAATCTCACTGTTTCAACATCCTGGGTATTGGATACTAGATGTGGTTCTCACATTTGTTGTAATGTGCAGGGACTTAAGAACAGGAGATCAATGGGATCTGGAAAGGTGGACTTGTAGGTCGAAAATGGAGCAAAGGTAGCTGCCATAGAGATCGGCGAGTACCATTTATTAATGCCAAGTGGATTAGTTTTGATTCTAAAACATTGTTATTTTGTACCTGCTTTGTGTAGGAATGTTATGTCTGTTTCAGTTTTGGATATTTCTAGATTTAATTTCTCTATTGGAAATGGTAGAATTGGTTTATCTAGAGAGGGATTATTTTATGGAGAAGCTCTATTAAATAATGGTCTATATATCCTGGATTTAAATGAAACTAATCATGTCTATAATATAAATACTAAAAGGGTTAATCCTAACGAACTTAATGATGTCTATCCTTGGCATTGTTGTTTAGGCCATATAAACGAGAACCGCAAAGCTAAGCTTCATAAAGCTAGAATCCTAGGATCATTTGACTTGGAGTCACTTGATATATGCGAGTCTTATTTACGAGATAAAATGACTAAAGCACCTTTCAGTAAGAAAGCTGAAAGGGCTACTGGCTTATTGGACCTAAAACATTCAGACGTATGTGGGCCCATGAGCGCAGCTACTAGAGGTGGACATATGTACTTCATCACCTTCACAGACGATTTCAGCAGATATGGCTATGTCTATTTGATGAAATATAAGTTTGAGACCCTTGATAGGTTCAAGGAATTTAAGAATGAAGTATAGAACCAACTAGGTAGAAATATCAAAGCCCTTCACTCAAACTAAGGAGGTGAGTATATGAGCCTAAAGTTTGACTCATCTGAGAGAGCATGGAATCATTCCACAGCTCAGTCCTCCAGGAATACCACAATGGAATGGGGTGTTCGAATGGAGGAATAGGACCTTGTTGGACATGGTCCGCTTAATGATGAGTCACGCCTCTCTCCCGACATAAAGACAGGCCCACAGGATCGTACACATTGAACGTTTGAACTTGAACTAAAAGGATCAACTATATAATTGGAGTATACACACTTGAGAGAGAGGATTCCATTAATTATATTATATAGATCAATTGGATTGATCAAAATAATATAATTAATATTAATATTGGCCATCTTATAATTAATTCAATGAATTAATTTATGAGATTATTTCCTAGGTGGAAATATTTTACATGTATAGGTTTATATGTGCTTAATTTTATGAAAGTCTAATTTAATTCATCGGTTAAATTAATTGGTCAAATTAATTTTAATTTAAATGTATGCAATATATTATATGGTATAATATATAAACATACATGTTGAATTAAAGTTATATTTGCAATTAAATCAGACCAAAAGAATTAATACACACTTGGGCTTAAAGGAGAGAAAAGCCCGCATAAAATTAAAAGAAATTGGGCTTAAAATTCCATAAGGGAATTCGGCTATCTAGGGTTAAATGCCTAGTGAAAATTTCGGCCAACACACTTGAGAAACGGTAGAAAAATTACAGCCACCTTTCCTCTCTTTTCGGTTGATCAAATCGCTAGCACAGATTTGAGTTTGATAGCCGTTCGTGTACGGGAACATGGAGAAAGTCGATTTCGATTTTAGCAGCCATCTCTTGTAGAGATATTTTGGGTGAGAAACTATTTCTTCTCCTTTGAATTTAATTGTTTTTTATTTCCATTTCAGTTGCTCCTGGGCACAGATTTGAGAAAATCAATGCGTGATTCTGCTTTATCAGTTGATTTTTGATGAAAAATCCCAACAGCACCAGCATAGGTCACACAAGAACCTAAAAGGTCAAGAAGGGATAGTTGGAAACCTGAGAGATATGGGTTTCTCGTTACCGATGATCACACTCTTCTCGCCTTCGATGAGGAAGAGCCTAAAACCTACCAGGAGGCTATTGCTAGCCGATAGTCTGCCAACTGGCGCAATGCCATAGAGGCAGAAATGTAATCTCTGTACGATAATCAAGTTTGGAACCTGGTTGATCCACCTCCGGGTGCTAAGGTGATAGGCTACAAGTGGTGCTACAAGCTAAAGGCCAAAAATACCTTCAAAGGGCGGCTGGTTGTGAAAGGTTTCAGACAAGTCCATGGAATAGACTATAATGAAACTTTCTCACCAGTAGCTATGCTCAAATCCATAAGGATCCTGCTGGCCATAACACATCCTGAGGGTTTTGTCGATCCAAAGCATCCTGGAAAGGTATGCAAGCTTCAAAGATCCATTTATGGATTGAAGCAAACATCCCAAAGTTGGAATCTTAGATTCAATGAAGCTATAAAGGAATACGGCTTCATACAAAATCAAGATGAGCCATGTGTGTATAAGAGGATTAGTGGGAGCATTGTCATTTTCCTGGTATTATATGTGGATGACATCCTTCTAATTGGAAGCAACATACCAACACTACATAGAGTGAAGCAGCGGTTATGTAAGTGCTTTGCAATGAAGGACTTAGGTGAAGCTAAGATGATCCTAGGGATCAGGATCTATAGGGATAGGCCTAAGTCAAGCCACGCACATAGACAAGGTTCTGAAAAGATTCATCATGGATCAAGCTAAGAAAGGTTCCTGACCAATGAGCCATGGGCTGAAACTTAGTAAGAAGAACTGTCTTAAAATAAGGCAGGACAGGGAGAACATGAAGTTGGTCCCATATGCATCAGCTATAGGATCAATCATATACTCCATGCTATGTATAAGACCCGATGTCACCTTTGCACTGAGTATGACGAGCCGATACCAGTAGGATCCCGGCGAGGATCGCTGGAAGGCTATCAAAGCAATCCTAAAGTACCTTAACCGGACTAAGGATAGCTTCTTAGTGTATGGGGGTCAGGAAGAGCTGTTAGTTACTAGGTACATTGATGCTAGCTTCCAGACCGACCAGGATGAATACTAGTCGTAGTCTGGGTATGTATTCTTGCTAAATGGTGGTGTTGTAAGCTGGAAGAGCTCTAAGCAACCGACCATTATGGACTCTACTACAAAAGCTGAGTACATTGCAGCGTGTGATGTACATAAGGAAGCTGTGTGGATAAAGAAGTTGTGGTGCAGCTAAGGAAGCTGTGTAGATAAAGAAGTTTATCACTGAATTGGGAGTAGTACCAACTATCCAGGATCTAGTTAATATCTTCTGTGACAACAACGGGGCTGTTGCACAAGCTAAGGAGCCTCGGTCACACAAGAACATGAAGCAAGTGCTCAAGAAATTTCACCTCATACGAGAAATCAACGAGAGGGGTGACATTTCATTACATAGAGTTGACACCAATGTGTGCACGGGTTTTTCCTGACCTCTATGATGAAAACCTGTTGTTACTGTTAGACAGATGAACATGAATTAGATTTGAGAATGAGCGGAATAATGCCAGGACTGTTCTCTAACGGCCCGAAGTTTAGAAGAGTCCATGATCTGAAACCCCGAGAAAGGTCTGTCGAGAGATTAGGAAGCTCAGGTGCACATGCAGGCTCTATCTAAAAGCCACACGACTATAGTCTATAGTCGCACGACTGTAGTTTACAGTCACGTGATTGTAGTTTACAGTCATGTGATTTTAATTTACAGTCGCACTACTATAGTAGCCGTGTGGCTCTAGTTTTGACTCAGCAGATTCCTAAATAGGATATAATTCTAATTTGACTCAGATTTTGGGCATGATTTAGGGGAATTAGGGCGATAGAACACATAACAAAAAAGGCAAAAAACATAAAAAAAAAGGGAATCAACTCTGGAAGAAAAAAAGAGGGTATTCTAGTGAGAGAAAAAAGCTTATATAGAGAAAGTGAGAAAAAAAAAGAAAGATCAACAAAAATCAAAGGATATTGAAACATAGACTAAGAAACACAATGTGTGAGAATTCTCAATCTGATATTATTCATTCAAAACCATTCTTGGGGTTCGTTCGGATCAATTCAAGACGCGTGTTCGAGAATTTCGAGTCGTTTAGAGATTCTAGGCGGAGTCTGACATCCACATCCAACTCTGATCATCAAGCATACTGGAACACAAAAGAGGTAAACTCTGAGAGGCTTTAAAACTCTATTTGTTGGTTTATGTTTGTGATTCTGTGTTTAAAAATTTATCCAGAAAACTGTCTGTGCAACTACAGTCACATAACTGTAATTATAATTGCACGACTATAGTTATAGTCGCACGACTGTAGTCACCTGGAACACAGTCGTGCTCCTGAAAAGCCCAAAACGATCGAATATAGCCGGTTTTCCCATTTTAAATGATTTTTCATGATTCAATTCGGCCGAATCACATCTGTACACTATAAAATTGTGGTTTTCGGATTTCCAATGATACGGATGTGAGATTTAGGGTTTTAGTGGTTTCTATTCTTGAAATTCATGGTTGTTAGATCCCTAACCGGATCTTTAGTCCAGTGATAACGGATCCTCAGATTCCCAGAATCACTAGAAATCATCAAAATCGATCAAAAAAAGTGATTTTAGAAAACAAAAAAAACCACTGTCGAGCACTGTTCATTATTGTCGTGCGGGTATAACGTTATAGTCGTCTGACTCTAACAAGAGTCACACGACTATAATCAGTATAGTCGAACGACTGTAAATTACAGTCGCCCGACTATAATACAGTTGCACGACTGTAGTGACGGGTAGAAGGTAGAATCACGGGACGCCCGCATGAACATCATCGTGTGATGCTGTCTTCAGAATCAAACCTGTTTTTTGACATGTTTACTACTTTCAGACCCTAGATGGATGTTTGGAATTAGGAATCCCCACGAACGGAACCCCGAGTTCTGGGATAATCGACCCACTAAACCGAAGAAATTTGCATGTAATTGAGCCAAACCATTTTCCAAAACTGTTTTCAAGCATAAAAACCTACAGGGCATTTCTAAAACTGTTTTCCAGGTCTAACCTAGTAAGTCGCACGGACTTCTCGGTTATCCCCTAAATGCATGTTCCCAATCTTTAAGATTCCCCGTTCTGTCCTATATGAGTCCTATATATGCTTGGGATATATCTGTGCTAAATGATAAGGTCGGTTTTTGACCTTATCTTTTAGGTAATTTCGTGGTTTAAACAGCAATATTTTAGAGTCCTTTGTGTGAATGCTTGTTTGGTCTTGCGTATTTTGTGATTTTTATGTTTTGGTTAGATTTTCATAACTTTTAGTATTTTTTCATGTTTTTAGGGGTGTTTTTGTAATTTTGGACAATGCGTCTTGATTGTGGTACGTGGCTGTGGTGCGGTTATGTTTGTTTTGGACAGGCATTATGACCCAGACCTAAAGTTGGAGCGATGGCGGCGAAGAAGAGATTGAAGTGCTGAAAAGCAAGGTGGCACGGCGTGCCGTAATGAGGGCACGGTGTGCCATTCCAGCGTGCCAAAAGACGGAGTCCAGTGGATCGGCACGAATGCGTGCCACCACCAGCACGGCGTGCCAACCCCAAATCTACCCAGCACAGCATGCCACCACCACCAGCACGGTGTGCCGAGCTCCGGAATTCTGTTGTTGCCCTACTTTCCTCCTTCCTGTTTAGTGGTTTTAGCCTAGCCCTATAAATAGGTTATTTTCTAAGTTGTATGGATCTTTTTCCAGACTTTTAAAAGTAGAAAGCACAAACTTGTAACTAGGTTTATTGCTTGAACTCTTTGTTACTTTGAGTTTGAACCCTCAATTGGTAGAAGTTTTGCATTGACTCTTCCCCTTTTGTGACGTTCTTGGTCCCGGATTGAGTTCGTTTATAGAGGTACACCCCAAGCATCTTCACCGCTAGAATCCGGTTAATCGGACCAAAGGGCATAAGTTCCTCTTCTTCTCTTTTGTAATTCGATTAGTTAGTTTTTGATTCCTCAATTGATTATGTTTGGTCGTAAACATTGAATTCTTATCATCTTTCTTGATTAATACAATTGACTACAATTTAATTTCAATATTTACACCTTTTCTTTATGCAATTTCTTTAACGATAATCTAGTCTCATAAGATCTTAACTTATTAAGTTCATATTTATGGCATTACCTAGATTGACGCCTAGCAAACCATTAGTATTGACAACACTGTGGAATTTACGTGCCCCTATTTTTTGAGCTTTAGAATTAGACCGCCTCTACACAAGGGAAACCGGCTAAGGACCTAAAAGATCTAGACATGCTAGGTTGAATCATTGAAAGAGCATAATTAAGGTTTAATTGTTGAGTTAAATTCATCTATTTTAATTAATTGATAAAGCCATCACCATTAGCATTCATAGGTCGGTTAAACCGCCAATTGATAACCCGAATTCAAGTGCAAAGTAAGCTGGGATAGATCAACTAGAAGTAGGATAATTTAGTTGTTAGTATAATCACAACCCAAAATTAAGTTCCACCTAGGACACGCAAGGAACCCGAGTAGTTTAGTGTTTGCAGAATATTTTCTCTGTGGGATCGATACCTGGACCAACCAGAATTATTACTTGTCAACAATGTTATCATAACCGTACCGGACATCAAACCAGTGAAGCTACTGGTAGGTGGTACAACCGGTTCAACCGGATTTTACCAGTGGTTATACCGAATTATTATTTTTTCGGAAAAATATTATTTAAAAAATAAATAAGCTTATAAATTCATCAAACACAAGTTTCAAATGGTTAATACTCAAAATAACTTCATGAAATATCCTAAAACTTCATCAATTTTAAATTTTAATAATAATTGATTTAAATTTTAAAATTTGAAAAATTTTGGTTTGAAACCGAACCGAACTGAACCAAACCAAACAGTTAATGTATATTGGTTTGATTTTGGTTTTTATAATTTTCTATGTTTATTTTTAAATTCGGTTCGGTTCGGTTCAAACTGAACCAAACCGAATTAAAAACCAAACATAGAAAATTATAAAAACTGGTTTTGACCGGTTCGCCAGTTCACTGGTTTTTAACCTGTCGAACCGATCATCTCTGGTTTTTTGTTAAACCGGTGATTTTAATCAAACCGACCGGACCCATATCTGGTTCGCAGTAAAACCGGTCGAACCGGCTGGTCCGGTCTGGCTTTCACAACATTGCTTGTCAACGATAGGTACACTGCCTTAGTTGTGTGACTCTAGGTTTAGTTTCATTACTTCGCCTAGGACCCATCACTAACCATTTGTTTTGCAGCTTTTATTTTTATTTTGGATGTATTTCATAGATTCTTGTATTCTAGGCAATTGTAATGGTGAGGATGAGAGCTTTTTTCCTTTTTATGGGTTGTAATAAGGCCTCTATTTCTTTTTGGTTTATTTTTGGATGTATGGTTTATATTTCTGCACTTTAATTTTGTGCACTTTATTTATGTCATTTGAATGAGCATGGGCTAAGATATGAAACATAAAATGGGTAGAGAAAGATAATAAGTGAGTAAACTATTGTTATATTCACTTTTAAATGAATACAAGCTTGAGGTTGAATAGGTAAGTTGCCCGAACCCTAAATCTCTAGATTGGGTACAGCAATCTATGCTCGGTAGGGAGCTGTACCAGAATTTCCCGGATGAGCTGATCCGGGTGGCGACTCTGTCACTGATCTTGAAATTTAAGCTTCAAGGTCTTTAAATTATTAAAATCGAAAAGGTTTTCTACAAAAGGATTTCCAAAAAGAATCAATGGTTTTCCTAAATAAGATCATCAAACCCCATTTTCAAACCCCAAACATTTTCTATTTTCCAATTGTTTCTTTTCCCCGGTTCGCTTCGTCGCGTTCTAAAACAGGTCGTCCGCTCACAACTGAGGATAATGTCGTAGATCCTTTGACCAAGGCGCTGGCTCAGCCTAAGCATGAGGGTCATACTAGATCTCTAGGGATTAGGCCCATGCCTAGTTAGAACTAGTGCAAGTGGGAGATTGTTGGATATGCCCTAGTCCCGAAGCATTGGTCCCCGTTTTGTATCATACATTTTATACTTTGTTATGAGATTTATGTATTATACTTTTTATGTCAATAAATAAAGGCATTAATCTATTTATTATATACCTTGTGCAGTATCGTAAATAGAGTATCCAATGGGCATATCCATGTTGATAAGTATCATGCACTTGGCAGTGAGACCATGGATAGGCGAAAAGATATGACCATAAAGTCACCCCGATGTCTATTCTAGTCATGGGAATGAATGGAACCATAGACTATCATTAGCCCGGTTGTATAGCGGTGTCTTACCGGCCATTGGACATGGAATGTCAACCAAGTTAATAGGTACATGTACCTATATTTATGACTGACTATACAAGTACTATGGCTAGTTAAGAACTGCCATATAGTCATCGAATATACAAGTCTATGGTTCTAGTCATTCCCATGATTAGAACAGATCCAGGATAGGTTTTATGATTATCAATCAATGGATACTCTACTCATATTATAGCACAAGATATAAATAAAATAGATTAATTGCGTTTATTAATGTGACAAAAATCATGTATTCATACAATGAGTCTTAATGTATAATACAAAATACAAGAATCCAATTCCTTAAGAACTAGGGCACACCAATAATCTCCCACTTGCACTAGTTCCAAGTGGGCATTGCCCTAATTCCTATAGATCTTATATGACTGTCGTGCTGTGTCTGTGGCAGCGCTTTGGTCAATGGATCAGTGACATTATTCTTGGTGTCAATCCTCTGTAATGATATGTCACCTCTATTCACGATCTCCTGAATGAGGTGAAACTTTTTGAGGACATGTTTGGATCTCTTGTGTGACCGGGGCTCCTTAGCTTGTGCGATGGCCCTGTTGCTGTCACAAAAAACATCAACTGGTGCTAGGATAGTGGGTACTACTCCCAACTCAGTTATGAATTTCTTGATCCAAACGGCTTCCTTTGTAGCTTCACATACAGTTATTTACTCAGCTTTCGTTGTAGAGTCAGCAATGTTGGCCTGCTTTGAGGACCTCCAACTAATGGCACAGCCATTCACGAGAAAAACAAAACCAGACTGTGACTGGTTCTCGTCCTCATCAGTCTCAAAGCTTGCATCAGTGTAACCTGACACTACCAGCTCATCTTAACCTCCATACACTAAGAAAGCATCCTTAGACCGGTTAAGGTACTCCAACATTGCCTTGACTGCCTTCCAGTGTTCCTCACCAGGGTCCAACTGGTATCGACAGGTCATACTTAGTTCAAACACGACATCAGGCCTCGTACATAACATGGAGTACATGATAGATCCTATAGCAGATGCATAAGGGATCTTTTCCATGCTCTCCCGGTCCTTTTTTGTTTTAGGACCATCTTGCTTACTTAGCTTCAACCCATGGCACATAGGTAAGAATCCTTTCTTTGCCTTGTCCATGCTGAATCTTTTCAGAACCTTGTCAATGTATGTGGCCTGACTTAGGCCTATTGGATCTATCTCTGTAGATCTTGATCCCTAATATCGTCTCAGCTTCACCTAAGTCCTTCATTGCGAAGCACCTGCTCAACCACTGCTTAACCCCTTGCAGTGTTGGTATGTCACCTCCAATGATAAGGATGTTGTCAACATACAGCACTAAGAAGATGGAAATGCTTCCACTAACCATCTTATACACATAAGGCTCATCAGGATTCTTTGTGAAGCCATATTCTATAATGGCCTTATTGAATCTCTGATTCCATGACCTCAATACTTGCTTTAATCCATAAATGGATATTTGAAGCTTGCATACCCGGTTTGGATACTTTGGATCAATAAAACCCTCAGGTTGTGTCATATACACATCCTCGAGTAGCTTTCCATTGAGGAAAGCAGTCTTAACATCCATCTGCCATATCTCATAATTGTACCATGCAGCTATGGATAGTAGTATCCTAATGAATTTGAGCATAGCAACTAGTGGAAAAGGTTTCATCATAGTCAATTCCTTGAACTTACCTGAATCCTTTTGCCACCAATCGCCCCTTGAAGGTGTTGTCGGCTTTTTGCTTGAAGCACCACTTACAACCTATCACCTTTGCACTCGGAGGTGGATCCACCAAGTTCCATACTTGGTTATCATGCATAGATTGCATCTTAGCCTCCATGGCTTTGCGCCATTGATCTAAATGTGGGCTTTCAACAGCTTCCTGATAGGTCTTGGGCTCCTCTTGGTCAACGACCATAAGGTCCCCATCATCAGTCACTAGAAAGTCGTACCTCTCTGGCTGATGACGTGTCCTACCAGACCTTCTAAGGTCCTATGCATATGGTTCTAGTTCCTCAATTTCTTGAGTGGTCAAATCGATTCTTGAAGCATCCTCAGCAATAGCTGTAGGAGTTTGTGAGTCTTGAACTTCTGAAAGTTCAACATTACTCCCACTGTCTCTCTTAGAAAGGAATTCCTTTTCCAAGAAGATTGCATTTCTGGCTATGAAAACTTTGTTTTCCACTGGATCGTAGAAGTAATAACCCTTAGTTTCATTAGGGTAACCCACAAACTGGCACTTGATAGATTTGGACTTGAGTTTGCGACTTGACAATTTCTTAACATGTGCATCACAGCCCTAAATCTTCAAGAAGGAAACATTGGGCTTTCGGCCCTTCCATAGTTCATATGGTGTTCCCTCAATTGCCTTGCTTGGTGTATTATTAAGAATTTAAGCAGCTATCTCTAAAGCATATCCCCAAAAGGAGACAGGGAGTGTAGCATGACTTATCATCAAACGGACCATGTCTAGCAAGGTCCTATTCCTCCTTTCTGACACTCCATTCCACTGGGGTGTACTAGGAGGAGTGAGTTAGGATACAATCCCACACTCTATCAAAAACGAGTCAAACTCTTAGCTCAAATATTCATCCCCTCGGTGAGACCGAAGTGTTTTTATTTTCTTGCCAAGTTCATTTTTTACTTCATTCTTAAAGTCCTTGAACCTTTGAAGAGTCTCAAACTTATGCTTCATTAGATACACGTAACCGTATCTACTGAAGTCATCCATGAAGGTGACGAAGTATAAAAAACCAGATCTAGCACTAGTGCTCATTGAGCTGCATACATCAGAATGTATCAGCTCTAATAGCTCTGAGGCCCTTTCAGTAGTCTTGATAAAAGGTACCTTTGTCATCTTTCCTCTCAAACAAGATTCGTATGTGTTATAAGACTGGATGTCAAATGACCATAGCACTCCACTAAAGTAAAGCCTAGCTATGCGCTTCTCGTTTATGTGGCCAAGTAGACAATGCCAGATGTATGTAGGATTAATTTCATTCTGTTTAATCCTTTTAGTATTTATGTTATAGATTGAACCTTCACGTTTTAGATCAAGGATATATAAGCCATTTTCAAGAAATTTTGTTCCATAAATAATATTACCGTATTGCATAGAAATTCTACCATGTCCAATATTAATACAAAATCAGAAATATCTAACAAAGAAACAGAAATAATATTCCTGTGCATCGCAGGTACAAAATAACAGTTTCTTAGTTCTAAAACAAGTCCACTAGGCATCTCTAAGAAATATTCTCTGATCTCCATGGCCTGAACTCGAGCACCATTTCTGACTCAAAGATCTACTTCTGCAGATCCTAGTAATCTCCCATTTCTTAGACCCTACACATTTGAACAAATGTGAGATCCATATCCAATGTCCAAGACCCAAGATGTAGAAATAGCCAGATTAATCTCAACAACATAAATACCTGAAGTAGCAGTTTTGCCCTTCAATTACTCCCTTAGCTTTGGACATGACCTCTTCTAGTGCCCCTTCTCATGACATTTATGGCAGACATCGTTAGGAGAAGCAACCCTTGCTTTAGGTTGGGCCACCACCTTTTTGCCCTTAGCCTTGGCCTTTTGGGCCTTAGCCTTAGCCTTAAATTTGGCCTTCCCTCTAGCAATGGGCGTATTGCCCTTGTTCACCAGCAATACTTCAGGAGTCTTCTTAAGAGACTGCTTAGCAAGCTTGAGCATGCCATGCAGCTTAACAACCGATTTATCTAACCCTTGCATATGGTAGTTCATGATAAACTGGTTGTAAGACTCAAGAAGTGACCCAAGAATAATGTCTGCTGCCAAGTCCTACAGAACTGGCAAGCCGAGGTGGCAAGTGTATCAATATACCCCTTCAACTTTAGCACATGAGTGCTTACAGAAGTCCTGGCTACTATTGCAGTCATGCAAAGTGCCTTAGTTGTCAAGTAACATTCCTTACGAGCCTAATCTTGGAACATCTTTTTAAGTTGATCCATCATCTCATAAGCATGCTCATCCATGAACTGCTTCTAAAGATCAGAAGCCATGGTACCCAGCATGAGGCACAAGACATCTCGGTCATCCCTCATGTGCTGATCGTACTGCTCTACCATCGCTGTGGTGACGCCTCGACCTGTGGGAGGGCCAGCTAGTAAAGGAGCATTCAGTACATACTCCTTGGATTCTTGTCTAAGAACTATTTGTAAGTTCCTAGCCCAATCTAAGAAGTTAGTCCCCGAAAGCTTCTCCTTCTCCAGCAGTGACCTAAGTGAGAGTGAGTTGTTATTTGTTGCAGCCCTTTTAAATTACTTATGTGAAAATGGGAATAATCTATATGGAAGAAATCATTGCTTGAGTTAGAAATAAAGGACTTTATGCCAATTCAAATTAATAATCCGATTTTAATTTGTTCATTGGTGATGTTAATTGGCTGACTTAACCAAGATCCACAACTTATCAATGACTGGCCAAACTAGGGCTCACTAACCAACTATTGATTCGTTTGATAGGACAACCTATCCAATCCTTCCACGAAGGACTCTTGGTTTGATGGGCTTATTGACACTTTACCCATCTGTGCTTAGGGCCCGCTCTAAGCTAATGCTACCCATGTTGAGTCAAACCACCATTCACATGTTAACCATACCAAGTATCCTAACCCTTTGACGGCCCACCGAATACTACAATGTATCCAGCTAGAGCATGGCGCACATTGCAGCATCAATGGGAGGAAGAGGTGTGAATGTGGGAAGCACTTTTAAACGACTCAATATTTTAATTTTCGGATTATAATTAAGTGATACGGCTTAGCATGCATAAACGCGAGTAATAATTTGGCGATCCATACATCCATATTATATGACAAATGCAATAGCATACTTAATATAAAATAAATGAGATCCTATGGGCCTTTAATTACAACCTAATGAAAAACTAGATATCCTATCTAATTCTTCATGGGGCGGACTGCAATCTTTCTTGGGCTCCCACCATGGGCTTGCTCCATCTGGGCCTTCCTCCATACTTGATGCAATTACAACAATTTTATTTTAAATAAAATCTATTATAAAATTACATCAAAATAAAAGAAATGCATGCAGGCCATATTTCACAAAATCAAATTACAATCGATAATAATTTAGGGCCCATAGAACTCAACATCACATTTCAAACAAAGTACCTCTCGTGCACATACATACCAATATGATGCATGATCATGGCATTTCAAATTATAAATATAAATATTAAGCCGAGTTACTTAAGGTGAAATCGCCAATTTTAACAAATGTGACTAAGGCCCATAAAGGCCCAGTGGATAACATCCATAAATGCAAATTAATAATTTTGCTCCCACTTGAATTTAGTTTGTCACAAATTTAAAATTTAGCCCTCTCAATTTTAACCGGTCTTACGGTTTATTGGGACAATTTCACAAAGTCCATATTCAATTTAATATGCAAACAATTAAATTAAATATGCATGCCAACAAAATAAACAATTTAAATACAAAATAACTTAAAAAAAATTTAATTTAATTTAATTTGCATTAGGGCCTAGGATAAAAAATACCCGCAAAATCCAAAACCGGACCCGAACCCTGGGCACGGCGCTGTTGTCCCTGCAGGGCAGCAGCAACTGCTGCAACTAGATGGAATTGCAAATTGCGATTCCATGTAATCTAAAATTTTTTTTTATAAATAAAATAAATAATTCCAGCCACACAAAAAAAAAAAAAAAATAGCAAGGATAATCAATTCAATAAACCCGAAATTAAAACTAACAATGGAAAGAATTGATAAAACCAATGGGGAAAAAAAATATCAAAAACCCGAAAAACCATTCTTGAAACCTATTCTTTCTTCAAGAACACTTTCAAGAATGAATTCCAAACAATCTAATGGTCAAAAACCTAGGCTCTGATACCACTGTTGGGATTCGTCATCGGAAAAATAACGTGGCGCAGCAGAAATTACACCGTTAAAATTTTCCTAGAATCCACCTATCGTGTCTGATTACCATTGATTGGAATAAAAACCAATTTGAATTAAGAGAGATTCACTCACTAAATCCATCTCTTCTAGAGACTGCTGCAGAATCAAATCTTTAAGCGGAAACGATCTCCACAATCCGGTGCACGACCAACTATCGAGCGGGAACCTGTGCTAGCCGAAGAAGCAGAAGGAATGGAGAATTAATTGCTATAAATTGTGGCTGTTTTTGGGGCTGAAATTTCCAGCAATTAATTTAGGTTAGGGTTAGGTTTTCTTCCTTAAGTGTGCCCTTATATAGACACCTTGTCTAATTGGGTTTTAATTAGGTTAATTAAACCCAACTCTACTAGAATTATAATTACATATTAATTAAAAAGTATATACTATGTAATTTAATTCCATTTGGCGAAATTTAATTACCCCTTAATAAAATTAAATCACACTTAAGTAAATACAATACATGTATTTAATACTTAGGAAAATTATTTAATTAATTGTTTACTTTATGTAATTCAATTAATTAATAAATTAATTAATTACATTATGTAAACTTATTAATTAAATTAAATCAACCTAATATTAATTAATTACCTTCACACCGAATGTCAACTAATTAATTAACGCATTCTTTCCAATGTACATTACATGTACAATTTCTGTAAGCTCCGACTCAATCGATCTATGTGCAAGATCCTATGGGTTTGTCTTTCTATTGGCAGTAGGCCCAAGGCCCACAGACTGTAAGTGGGTTTTAGCAAACCGTTACAGCCCCCAATTAAGACAGAGATGCAGCAGTCTATAGAAGACACTCACCCGGTATTAATTTCATAGTGTCCTTTACCAAACGATATCGATATGAATGAACAAAAAGCATGGTGTCTGCCATCCTCTTCTGCTGCTTATTATGTTTCTTGATCTTGAATTGACTGATTAATCAAATAAGCAACCTACTTACTTGGGTATGGCCATACACTTATCAGTCCCACTCATCAAGTTGCCAGTGATATCATCTCGGTGTTACCCGAGTGGCAATTCCATCACTTCATCATCAATATCAAAATGTTCACTGGTCCACCCAATTATACCCATATTTAGCATCTTTTTATAGACCTGTTAGGCTTATGTCAAAGTGAACCGGATTCCATATTGATACTATGATGAAATCTGGTCTGAGGAAAATAGAGACCTACTCAAGAAAGACCTATGACGCAACAACCATGTGGCTTTATTGTGCGGATCAATCCAGTCCCTTGTCAACGACATATACCTATATTCATGATTGACTATACAAGTACTATGGCTAGTTAAGAACTGCCATACAGTCATCGAATATATAAGTCTGTGGTTCTATTCGTTCCCATGATTATAACAGACCCAGGATAGGTTTTGTGATTATCAATCAATGGATAATTTACTCATATTATAGCACAAGATATAAATGAAATAGATTAATTGCCTTATTAATGTGACATAAATAATGTATTCATACAATGAGTCTTAATGTTTAATACAAAATACAAGAATCTAATGCCCTAAGAACTAGGGCACACCAACAATATCATGGTACTGTATGTAAAGTGGCATATTTTGGTGTACGCCTAAAGGGCCTATAATAGGGTGCCAAGTATGGGTACGTTCGGGTGTATCAGTAAACATTGCAATGCTATGAATATGCAGAAGGGAATGTCACTCAGTAGTCCATTGAGAAGATATCGCCGGCCACTTGATGAATGCAACTGATAATAGTGTGGCCACACCCAAACGAGTTGGAACTTATTTGTGAGCATCAGTTCATTCGGGATCAAGTTAATATCCAGACACAAAAGAGGGTGATTAATCCATACCTCTGTGTTGGACATCGACATCAATGACATGGGATATATGAGTTTAAACTATAGGGTTTAGATTTCAGTCGGACTGCTATCTCCGTCTTAATTGGGGGCTGCAATGGCTTGCTAAAGCCCGCCTGCAATCTGTAGGCCATAGGCCCACTGCCAATATAAAGACAGGCCCACAGGATCGTACATATTGAACGATTGAGCTTGAACTAAACGGGTCAAATGTATACTTAGAGTATACTGACTGGAGAGAGGAATTACTAATTGATTAAATTATAGATTAATTGGATTAATTAGAATAATATAATCAATTTAATTGGGTTTCTGTGAATTAATTAAATTAATTAATTCATGAGTTATTTCCTGGCGGAAATATTTTGCATATATTAGTTATATTTATTTCTTCTAAGTTTAGGTTTAAATTAATTCATCCGGTAAATTTAATTTAGCCAATTAATTTTAATTTAAGTGCAATGTGTTATATCATATGGTTTAATATAATCACATGTACATAAAACTAAAATTGAATTGAAATTAAATATTAACCCATGGTAATTAATTTTAACCTAAAAGAAACAGGAAACCCTAAGCCACCTAGAGTGTTTGTGTTCAGCCAAAACTCTGCTAGTTAGAAGTAGAATTTTGGCAAAATACTTACTCTTGGAAGACTGAAAATTTTGGCCAGCTCTAGTGGAAGAGAGGCAAAAAATTTCAGCAAGAAAAATTCACTCTTACGAAGGTCCAATCGTTAGCACGGGTTCGAGTTTCGTAGTCGTTCATGTATGGAAATATGGAGGGGATCGAATTCGATTTCTGGAGCCATCTCTTGTAGAGATATTCAGAGTGAGAATCTAATCTTTCTCATTTTTATTATTGTTGCTTTTTATTTCTATTTCAATTGCTCTTGGGCACGGATTTGAGAAAATCAATACAAACTTCCGCTTAATCAGTTGATTTTTCTGTGAAAATCCCTTCAATAATATTATTTATGATATAAAATTTGCTATGATCCTCTTCTTAAAAGCTAAAAAATTTTTGATTAAAAATTAGTTATTAGTAATTTTCAAAATATAGAAAGGTTTTTAAAAAATAAAATTGAACTAATAGCTAATTATTTCAAAAAATATTTTTAACAAAAGTTATCTTTCCTTCCTGTGAAGAAAAGTGTAAAATTAATTTTAAGAGAAATTAGAAATTGAAACGATTACTAATAATCTTCCAAAATTAATTCAGAAATCCTTAAAAGGAATCACATCTTCAGGGGGAACAACATACAAAGAAAAATCTTTATCCTGACATAAATCTCACCTCTTTTTATATCATCAAATCAGATATTTCAAATAGTATTGTCATCATCAACAAGAGAGAGAATGTTTAATCAAGTTTTGATGATTACAATATTAGAAAGAAGGAAGATAAATATAATACAATATTCTAAAGTAATTAAATTAAGATTAAATGAATAATGATCTTAATTAAGATTACATAAAGATATTTTATTATAATGACTTTTATCAAAGTCAAAATGAAAAAAAAAAAAAAAGAAAAAGAAAAAGGATAATACTCAAGTAATTAAAGATTAAACAATAATCTTATTCAAGTTACAAAGAGTACAATATTATTAAAGAAGAAGATATAAAACAAATCTTAAAGACAAAAGGAAAGACTATTATGATCTACAAGAGGATATTAAACTTGAAGTTACAAAAAAGAGGACTCTTACAATAAAAAAGTTATCCACCTATAGAAGGTTATACACTGTATAACGGTCACCTACAAGAGGTTGTACAAAGTATAACGATCACTTACAGGAGGCTATGCATTGTATAACGGTCACCTATACGAAGCTGCACAAAGTATAACGGTCACCTACAGGAGGCTTTACACTGTATAACGACCACATATAGAAGGCTGAAGGAAACTCAAATTATTGCTCTAGAAGGCTATACATTGCATTATAAACTCAACAGAAGATTGTAGCAATATAAAACAATAGCTTCAAAGGCCTAAAGAGTATTTAGGCAGATTTGAACAAAAAGCTCCATTATCAATGCTTGTGAGTAATAGCTATATTTGCTTTTTCACCTATAAATAAAAGAGCAGATCCATCATTCACAAGTGGAGAAGACAATTATCAAAATCACATATACAAGAATACATTAGAGATTTTTTTCCAGCAAGCTTTCAAAGAGATATTCAAAGAATTAAAGTCTTCATCAATTCTCAAACAACAAATTTATTCATTCAAAAGGGAATTCTAATTCAAACAATAGGGTTTGTGTGAAGGGGAGCTTTGTTGTGGTGATTTCAACAAAACAATTGTAAAGTTTCACACTTAAACTTGAAAAGTGTGGTGATAGTTTGGTTATTAAGCTTAAAAACAATAGTTGTAAAAGTTTGGTGTTTGATCTTGCAAAAAGAACCGAGATGGTTGTTGTTGAGCTAATAAACAACACCTATAAGTTTGACACTTACGCTTGTAAAAACTGTCGGTAGAGTTTTTGATACTTAGCCTAGAAAAGTATTGAGTTTGTTACTTAAACTCATAAAAAGTAACATTAGGCTTCATTTCTACTCTAAAGAAATCATACGCTTGGTTCCTACCCGTAAAAGAATCTTTAGCGGAAAATTTCAAGAGGTGGGCTTGGGAACAGGAGTAGGTCGATTGGGTCGAACATGTATAAATCGCTATGTCTCAAATATCTCTATCCCTACACTCGTTACTTATTGTTATTTATATTCTAGGCATTTAAATTAATAGCATTGGTTTCATTTAGAGATATTATTTAAACTGATCCAAGCCATTATATTCACGAGTTTTACAATCAAATTAATTCCGCGCTTTAAGTAAAACTGTATTATTGGGCAAAACTGTTTTTACCGAAAAAGTTGCATAAAAGATTTTTTATTCGGTAATACACACTATTCACCCCCTCTAGTGTATCTCTAACCTATTTTGAGATCAACATAATTAATTCACGAGCTAATTTAAAAATGTAGTGTATTTCAATGAACTTTTCATGGTAACTGAATATATTTTTAACATAATAAATTTTCTATTTGATTTTTCAATTATAAATGAATCCCCTAATACATTCAGACCCCCCTATATTTAGCCTGAAGGACTTACTGTCTCCCTAAACTTCGAAAAAAAAGTTCCAATTTGTCTCTTCCATCTGTCTTAACGAGATATGGTAAGAAACCTGGATCAGACGCCCATCCACGTGTACAAGTTTCCGAAAAAGTGGGTAATTGATTTTACAGCTAATTAACACTTGATTTAATTAAATTTTTTTACAAAAAAAAAAAAAAAAAAAAAAGAAAAAGAAAAAGAAAAAGAAAAACAAACAGAGATAAAGAAGGGAACGCCGACAACGCCAAAATTGATTTCAGATTGATATACTCTTCGAAAATTGATTTCATTTCAAAGTTAATCACTTGCAGCTTTTCGATTTCCTGCCGACAACGCTGTAATTTTGCCGGTAAGTGAAGAGAGTGAGATAGTTGTGGATAACTTAGATCGAGCTATTAGAGGAAGAGGAGATTCGTTCGGCGCTGCTTACGTCGGCTTACTGTTCTTCATGGAGGCGTTAGTTCGTGGTTGTCTATGAGAGGAGGAGCTTGCTATGCTTTGCTCGGAGCTTTTATCGCCAGAATTCATGGGTTATTCAATGGATTTTTTTATGAATTGGTTTTGAATAAATATGAAAAGTATTGTTTAGAATTCATTGAGATGATAAGCTTTCTTTTTGGAATTGATTAGAATTAATTAAGATATATGAAACTTTTTTTTTTTTTTTTGGATTTTATTACTTTGAAATCTAAACCCTGTGTGTTTAAGAAACAGAGAAATTGTGAGTTGAAGAAGGTGAGGTTTAATACGAATGGGACAAGATTAGGGGATGATGATGGACGTTCCAGATGCAATTGAGAATTTTTTTTTTTTGTCAATTTATTTTAGCCATTGGATAAATGTATGATGAAACATTCTCAACTTTTGATCATTGATTTGTAACAATTAAGATGGCTGACGCACTTTACTTTTTACTCAACTCACGCGTCCTTCTTCCATGTTAGATAAAATAGGTAAAAGTAGGTCGATTTTTCGAATTTAGGAGAGTAATTAGACATTTTTCAGGGGTGATAGATGTTTTTTTGGGCAAGTAGATGAATTAAATGCGTATCAATTGTATAAATGGAATTCTGTATATTGTTGGCTACTTTTGGGTCTCTACAGTAAAAGGCACAAGATTCAATGCACAGATAATATCAAAATTTTAATAAGGTTTCAACATTTTTAAAATACGAGTTGAGAGGGAAAGATTCATAAGAAATTCTAATTTTTTTTTTTAAAGAGTATTATAGTCGTATATTAAATTACCTAATTATAAATTTTTTGAAATATCTTAAATTGAGACAAAAGTAGTTATTCTTTGGCTATATTCGTGGGATGGGGAGAGTTATTTATTTTAACAAAATTTAAAATTCTATATGTGTTTTTGAAATTCAAGAAATTGATTGATGTAATATGTATAAATTTGGAAAATAATAAATATTTTACTTTTTACCCTTGCTTGGAACAAACAAATTGAAAATATATGAATTTTGCATGAAATTCAATTTAAATGAATTTTCATGCTTGGAATGAGATGAATAAAATCATAGATTTAAAATGAATTCCATAAATTTATACTTGAAATAAATAAACAAAAATATTTTATTGGTGCTTTATTACATGAATTGTCTTTATTACTAAATTTTTTTTGTAGGTGACCAATGAATGATGTCCTATAAATATAAAATTAACTAACAAAAATTTATTTTTTTTAAATAATCTATAACTATATTGAGAGATGAATATTTTTTATAAGCATTTTCTTTGTAGTAGTCTAAATCAATTTAAAGTTATTCGAGCATGTCTTAAATAGTCTTTATCCAAATTAAGAATCCGTGCGCATACTATAAATCGAACTTGAGATCTTATTTAAGTGGCTAAAAACTCTTATCACTTAAACAAACCTTAATTTGTTGTATGCATAATCTAAAAATAATTTTTTTTGTCTCATCCTTGACAATAATATAATATAATCAATTAAATAATAATAATAATAATAATTTTTTTATTATTTACAATCAAATATTGAAAAAAAAAAAATTATTCAAGAAGAAAAATTATTTGAGAAGAAAAAATATAATAAAACTATTGTAAGGGTAGAATTATAATAAAATATTTTTCTGTATAAAATATGAAATTACCTATCTTGATAAAATTTATCCTAAATTAATTTCATTTTAAGTATAAAATTTTTGAATTTTTCAAAATTTTGGAAAGTCGATTTCCCCTACATAAAGTCGGCTCTAATGTGCAGTTTCAGGAAATATTTATTAAAATTAAAGATGGGACTTGCTCCCAACAGGGGCAGAAAAGTAAATATAAACAAACAAAATACGCTCTTTATATAGCTGAAAGCTATTAGGGTTCAGAGTTTCAATTAGCCGCTTGATTCTCCTTTGCATATCGATTTCTCATTTACCGTCTCCACTGCCGCATCTTCTCTCCAGCCAAAATGGGGTTAGAATCTCGCCATTTTTTTTGCATATATATTTAATGCTGGTTTAGTTTTCTTCATTTGTCTCGTTTCATTTTGTGTGACGATTTATCTGTTTTTGTTTAATTGATATTAATAACTAAGATCTAATGCTGTGTTATCCTTTATTTTTTTCATGATATTATTTCATTTGCCTCTAAGAAACCTGCGAAAATTAACTGGGAAATTCATATTGGATCTTTCTTAATGAATTCTTGAGTTACCCTGCTGGTCGTTTTATTTTAATGTTAGAATTTGTTAAAATCTATTCTTTTTAATTGTTTAACTGCATATATGCGAATGGGTGTATTGGAGTCATTTTCCACCTTAAGTATCTTAATAAGCTCGATAGTAAGAGTTGAAGTTCATTGTATTTCTGTAATTGTTTTTCTCTGTTATTGTTGTTGAAGCATTATATTTAGGTAGATTCAAAAATGGGGTTTGATTTTACTGGTATCTCTGTCTGTTATTATTAAAATAGAATTTCAGAAATGGGAATTTAATGCAGGAAAACACGTGGAATGGGAGCTGCTCGCAAGCTGAAGTCCCACCGCATTAGGCAAAGGTGGGCTGACAAGGCATACAAGAAATCTCATCTTGGGAATGAGTGGAAGAAACCTTTTGCTGGTTCATCACATGCCAAAGGCATCGTTCTAGAGAAAATGTAAGACTTAGTTCTTGATTGGAATTAGGATATGCCTCGTAATCTGTAGCTAATCAAATGTTTTTGTATCCCACTATGCAGTGGAATTGAAGCTAAGCAGCCTAACTCTGCTATTAGAAAATGTGCTCGGGTTCAGCTGATCAAGAATGGAAAGAAGATAGCTGCCTTTGTACCCAATGACGGTTGCTTAAACTACATTGAAGAAAATGTAAGTAAAGTAGTTTGATGCATACATTCCATAGTTCTGCAAGAGCAAGAATATTATTATCTGAACACATTTTGGGGTAACGTTACTTGCACACGGGAGAAAATGTTAATGTTGCCCATGAGATAAGTCTTTCTTGTGGCTTATATCATATGGAAGATGTGATGTGTTATTGTTTTACTAAATTGTTGAAGTCCGAATTTGTGATGTTGCAGGATGAAGTTTTGATTGCTGGATTTGGACGGAAGGGGCATGCCGTGGGAGATATTCCTGGAGTCAGGTTCAAGGTTGTGAAGGTTTCTGGTGTCTCCCTTCTTGCTCTGTTTAAAGAGAAGAAAGAAAAGCCTAGGTCTTAGATTTTTGAGTCGGAGTAATGTTCCTTTATTCATTTTTTCCCAATTCCCCCCCATAGCTGATAGTGAGCTTATATGTGATGCAGAATTTTGTACGCTTGTTATTTCTCAAATTAGAACTGGAATTGTCTCCTGAAACAAAAATTAATGGAATAGCAAGTTGTTAATGGTTGATGACATGTTTGTGGTTATGTTTCATCTTTAAATTTAGAGCATTTGGTAGTTGGATATTGCACGTCAGAGATAATTGGACACGTGCCACTTTGTTTCTCTCTCTTTCCCTTATTTAGCATATCAATTTATCAAGATCACCAAATAGAAGTAAGGATATTAGGATTTTAATGGTTTATTAGAACCATTCATGAAATTGGTACGGAGGTGCTGGTTTTGAACAATAAATTATTGAGCATTAAGCGGTAATTGTTTTGCATTACAAGTTTTGAGCTGTTAGGCAAAATGTATACTGATTTCTGATGTCACTATTTTACCATATGGTGTCCATAATCATTTTGTTGTTACTGTGCTCTACCTCACTAGCCATTTTATCGTGATTGTGATTCACATTCCATCAAAAGATGGACGAATCTATACTATATATATAATAGCCAAAGGCAAGAGAAACGAGGAGAGCTATTACAGAAGTGTTTTCGCTTGTGTGGCGCTCTTTCTTTTTTCTGAAAAAAAAAACACATAGGAAAAATATAAGACTGTTAGTTATTTATCCTTTTATAATAAATAAATAAATAAATTATTTCTCCTAAACATGTTTAAGTGCTTTGCAAATTAAAAGACTTTTGGACTCTTTTGTTTTTTTACTATAAACGTTTCATACTATAAATCTTAATAAAAGTCTCTCCCTCATTTATTTACTTCAAACGTTTCGTACTATAAATCTTAATAAAAGCTTTTCCCTCATTAAGTTAATTTAATTTTTTTTACTGTTTTCATCTCTTTTAAATCAGTTGTTTTGTTATATTTTCTCTATATATTTTCATTATATCGCATATCAAGAAAATATGTGCCTAGTGAGAGCTAAGATTCCACGCACTTCAATTTCCACCTCAAAATCACAATCAGGTGATTTTTTATTCTCAAATTTTCATGTTTTCACTCTTCATGCTATTGATGCATATGTATATCCAATTATTCAAACGTTTCATATATATATATATTTTGTTTCTTGCCTTTTTGAATAAATTGAACATGCCAGTAATTTTGTAGAAAAATTACAAAAGATGAATTGAAATCTAACTTCTAATCAAACGATTGAAACAAGTTTAAAAACTAAAAGTTTGAGGTTTCGTAATTAAATTTATCAAACTAGATTAATTAATATAACAATACCAAAATAAACTGTTAGAATAGAAATAACACTTGTATTGAATTGAAATTGCAGAGTGAATAAACTTACAGAGTGAATAAATGAAACTATCTCAAAAAATGATTAAAGATTCTCTAAAAAACAAATACTTAAAATGAGTAAAATGAATTAAAAAATTGACTGCTCTGTTTTGAGTAGAGTTTTTGTTGGTTGATGTTTAGGATCCTTGCTTCTGTCTTCAACTTTGACTTTTAAAGAACAAGATGAAACCGCCAAGTGATCGTGTCAAGGCAGTGTACAAGTAATGCCTAATAAATCTCTCCATTACAAAACAATTCACGCCCATATTTCCACTAACTCCACTTCCTTTAACTGTCAAAACCTCTCAACTTTCAAACGGATTAAACTCCCACCAATTTGAATTACCAACTCCACACCAATAAACAACTAACTAACTAATTATTAATTAATAAATCCGTTAATTTATTAATTAATTTTAAAAATTTAGGCAAAGAAATAATTAGGCCAAAAATAAATTAAAATCGGCTCAATTAAATTAAGAGTGTAAAAATTGCCCCCTACGTACCTTATTGAAAAATTAAATTGATACATGTGCAAAATAAAAAGAAATCAAAACTTAGTCCAATAAATGAGAAAACTATAAACTGTAAGGACCAAAGTGGACAGTTTCCACCTTCTTCAACAATAACACTCGACCAAATTCCCTTCATCTGCTTCTTTTCACTTTCAAAAGAAAGAAACCTGACCTAAACCAAGTTTTATTCCCACCAACCTCCATTGAAGTGCAGATACTCAAATCTATTAGGTATGCTCTTTTAAATCATCTCTACTTTTGAATTCCTGGGATTTATATATATATATATATATATATATATATATATTTATATGGCCGAAATTCATACCTGCCGCCAGCGCTGGTTGCGACCTCTGGCCTGCCTGCTTGCGGCTGGAAAAGACAGCATCGGACTGGCGGCGGAGAGAGGCGGACTGGCGACCTGGCGGCGGCTTCTTCTTCACCAATTTAGTTTAATTGCTGGCTCAATTGAATTGAAGAAAATCAATTCCAAAAACATCAATCGCAATAGATTAGCTTGCAATTTTAATTCAATCGCAGCATTAATTGCAATCAAAAGAAAAAGGCAGTGAGAGTTGGCTTTTGTCCCCAATTCAATTAATTGCAAACAACAATTGCAAAAAAAAACAAAAAAAACAAAAGAAACAAAAAAGGAAAATGATAAAGTGAGGCTGGGTTGGTTACTGTTAGAGATGGAGACGGGGCGGGGATTGTATTTCTCATCCCTGTCCTCAGACTAATTGGGGATTCCTGTTTCCGTCTTTTTTATTAATCGGGGACAAATTCCTGTCCCATCTCCGTCCCCGACGGGGAATCGGTTCCCCGCAGGGATCCCCTTCTCCGTTTAGCTAGTTTTATATTTTATAAAAAAAACCTGTCAAATTTCAATTTTCACCCTGTAAAATCAAGTCTTTCACACGCTGCAATAAAATCAGCAACATTTTGGTATTTGACAGCCACATGATTAATTAGAGTTTCAGGTTTATTCCCAAAATAAAAGACATTCCTCCAAAACTATTCACTAAAACTAAACAAAGCTTTCAAATTTTTTATATAGAAAACAGAAAGTCAAAAACTAATTACAAATAGAAAAAGAATCAAAAAATAAAATGAAAAAACATTTTCCTAAATAAGCCTTTGTCCACCTGAAATGAGAGAACTCCATAAAATAGTACAATATTTATTAAAAAATTTCGGTTCTTACTTAATTGGAACAAAATAGAAATAGAATTTCAGTTCCTAAAACTGAATTTTATAAATTCATGACGCTCTACCTATGCTATTTGTCCATTTCTAATATAAAATAATATACTTTTATAAAATAAATAATAATAATAATATAAAATAATATTAATTAAAGAAAATAAACGGGGATTCGGGTATTTTATCGGGGATCCCCGCGGGCTTTAAAAGGGGACGGGGACGGGGCCCGCTGGGCCGATAAGGTAATTACTGTCCCCGTCTCCGATTAATAAACGGGGACAAACTCGTCCCTGTCCCCGCCCGGCGGGGATTTTAATAGGGGATTCCCTATCCCCGTCCGGGCGGGCCCCACCGAAGACGAGTCCCCGTCACCCGATTGACAACCCTAGTTACTGTAGGAATGTGAGTTTGCAATTGCAGTATAATGGGTTGTGAAAATGACAATTTTGATTTCAATTACTTCCTTGAATTTTTTATACAGAGATTGGTTGAATCTAATTTCTCCAATTTTAGGATAGAAGTTTAGAAATTTCTGCACGCACCCCAATTACTATAACTTTTGCTGTAGACATCGGATTGAAATGAAATTTGAAATGTAGCTTCATCTCATAGAGACCAATATGATGATGCAAAAGGAAGAATTAAAACCCATCCCACCATATTTTAAATTCCACGTCGAAACTTAGTAGAATTTCGGTAAAAAATGGCACTTTGGGGAGTGTTTAGTATAACTTGTACTCTAGAGATCGAATTGAAATGAAATTTGAAATGTAGCTTCGTCTCTAGGAAGCAAAAAGGGAGGAAAACCCAAAAATCAGAAAAACCATTTCCTCAAAAGGTTGTAAGAACAACCACAAATTTGATGATTTGGACATTTTTCGACCCCTTAATGTCTTAACTCTATAATGCTTGTGTATTGTTTGAACTAAAATTAGTTTGATAAAGGGTAAAAGAAGCCGCTGAAATTTAAAAAGATATGTGAGAAAGAACAACAACTCTAATCAAGTTATAAATGAGTGTGGCTTAGTAGACATTGTAATGTTGACTTTGTGAAAATTGTTTTTTTTGTAAAATGACTTACTGAATAAAGCTTAAACCTGTAATATTCGGCCTTATTTGTAGCTAAAAATTAGAGTTGTAATTTCCAATAGGAGAAAACACAAAAGAAATTTTTTACTTGAAGAAAACATGGCAAACTCTAAATGATACTTAGGATGTCGAAGTTTCTTATGAAATATTCTTGCCTACTTGAAGCAAAACGACAAGCTAAACGATGAAATATGAAATGCTTACTTGTTAATTGTCTTTTGTAGTGGCCACAGGACAATCAGGAGAAGAGAAGGTTAACTGATATTAGCCTCAAACTGCAATTGTTGAGGTAAACGTAATTTCCAAGAAATGTTTGACTTTCTTAAGTTGCTTCATTCCATCATGCATGGTCATTGAGACCAATAATATCATTGTCTATGGTTTGAGAAATGGCCCAAGGCCTATTTATAACTGCACAGGTACAAACTTAACAGGGACGTGCTTTGTTTGTGATGTGTGATTGCTTATTAATGGACACTGATCCTGATAGAAAATTAGGATTGTGTGAAAGCGACCTGAGGCCTACAATTGCTTGAACATGCATACATTCATTGCAGCTTACTAGCTAGCTGATTGCATATGATAAAAAATTTAGCTGAATGTAGGTGGTCTAGACTTACAAGCCAACCCATGTTGCCAAATTTAAAACTCCTTTTCTCAAATCCCAAGAATTCTCCAAGAATTCTCTAATGATTCTCTCGAAAGATTTCTTGCATTGTAGGCTCTGTTAAATACTCACCGTGTATTAAGAACACACCTAGAGCCTGCTACACTTGACACTGCGACTGCAGCCATCACCCTGCCTACATTGGGAGCTAATAGTTGCAGCCTCTTATATTAATGGGAATGACAAAATCTCCTACCTTGATTTCGTTTACCATCTCTATATTGAAGGGATCTTTCTTAGGCTTTTCTTTCTAGACCTTATTATTCACCTTCGCTCTATTCTCCATGACTTGTATTTCTCATTAAGCTTTTTTCTTTGCAACCTTCTCGTTTGGGTCCGAGTAAGTGGTGGTGGCTGTGCTAGAAACTTTTTATGTCTCACCACCTACCATTCTTTGTTTGGTTTGGTAAGTGTATGAACCATAAACCTAGGTCGATTCTGGTAAACTTAATTTGTGATTCTTCCTCCTTATTGCCTTTGTGTGGGAACTCGAGTCTATCATGCACATTCATCTTCTTTTTTCGCTCCCCTTTTTAGATTCCCCTTCACACTTGATTGAAATTCCTTTGGGACTTTCTTTGATCATTCTCTTTTGTTTTGTTAAGCACCTGTCTAAGATCAAAATAA
Organism: Euphorbia tirucalli; assembly: GCA_039660915.1. Classification (NCBI taxonomy): domain Eukaryota; kingdom Viridiplantae; phylum Streptophyta; class Magnoliopsida; order Malpighiales; family Euphorbiaceae; genus Euphorbia; species Euphorbia tirucalli. The sequence goes on from CM077633.1 coordinate 47,139,931, forward strand.
GTCATGTTAAATGAAGCAAGTAGTGAGAAAAGGTCTTCATCTACTAGCATAGACTCCTTCTATGGGAATTTAAGAATCCCACGGTTAATTCTATCTTGAACAACATTTTTGAAAGCCAGCATGCACTAGTGGAATGGTTCCACGAATCATGATACTATCAATAGGTCTTCCCTTTCATTTCTTCTCTGGATGGCATCTTGAAATTCTATGGAAAAGTTACACCAAGTAGTCAAAGATCTCCTCTGTCCTGCCAACATCGAAAGTGTAGTTGACATTATTCTTCTTAGCTTTAACTTCTTTTGTTGGTTTGAAATCAGTTGGACAAACTTTAGCTCCCTTGTTCAAAAGTTCAGCTACAACAATATCTGGGTTATTAATCTCCTAAAGGTATGAACCAAAAGAAGTATTCTTTCTATGATCATCCTCCCTTAATAGCTCCTCATATTCATAAACTTTTACTGCTAGCTCATAGAAATCCCTGACCTCCATCCCTTGGAATTTCTTGCGTAGCTCAATATCCAAGCCTCGTTGAGCCATCCTCACAAACTCATTTTCTGGTAAGAACACCTTGCACCTACTCCTCATGCGTTTCAAACGAGCTATGTAAGTATCAGCTGTTTCACCATTCTTTAGAGACATCCTAGATAGCTCTGCAACACACACTTCTGGTTCAACATGAAAAAACTGAGTGTGGAAACATCTCTCCATCTCTTGCCATGTATAAATAGAAATTCTTGGTAGTGTAGAATACCAAGTAAATGCCATCCTTGTTAGAGAGTTAGGAAATAGCTACAATTTATAATTCCCAAAATTAACAAGATTGGTCAATTCTTTACATTGTATTGTGAACCTGGCAACATGTTCCAAGGTAGATTGTTCGTCCTCTCCAAAGAACAAGCTGAAATCTGGAATGCGGTATCCCCTGGGATAAGGATTTTCCTGATCTACAGCAACTGGGTATGGTTTATGAAACTCCAGCCTTCCCACCTGCCTTAGGCCTGGACCATACAATTCCTGCATAATTTCCCTCACTACATCTGCATTCACAGGCGGGTAATAGATAAGAGGTAGTGGTTGTCTATGAATTAGAACCCCACCAATAGGAATTCCTCCATTCACCCTATCTATGCATGCCCTCGAGTCTAACTCTTCTTCCCTCACATAGTTGTTTGGGGAAGCTTGCATATTGGTATGCCCCTGTATATGAAACACTGAAACACTTGGCATGCTTCCTCCTTGGATGCAACCTTGAACAGGTCCCTTCTTTTCCCTCAGTGGAGGAATTTGGTATTTCTCTGCCTAGCTACCTTTACTGTCCTACATAGAAGCCACAACTTCCTTCCCTTTTGGTGGAGAACCAGTAGCATTCTCTTCAGCTTCCTTTCGACTCCCATTTAAATTTCGAACTTCATGCAGCACTTCACCTATCATTTTGGTTGAATTAACTAAAGCAGCAACAACATTGGGAGAATCATTCTCACTTAGAATCTGCCGGTTGTACCCCTCCTTTTGTTGTTGAACCAGAGGGACTATGTCAATGGTGTCGAATTGTCCAACCAAATTAGCCACTTTTCCTATATTATCGGGCACATCATCTACATCTTCGAATGTCCAACTTCTTTGTCTCTAGAACTTCTTTTCGACGGCATTTTGTCTATCCCACCGAGCGTGCCAAATTGTTTCTTGCCTTTTTGAATTTAAGTGAATGTGCCAGTAATTTTATGGAAAAATTACAAAATTGGATTGAAATGAAATTGACTTCTATCAAACGATTTATGTGTGTTTGTCAAGTTTTAACCTATGATTTCTACTAGTTTTAACCTCACAAACACAAGAATCAAAAGAAAAAGAGTAGAAGAAGATGATAACTTTGGGGTGTTTTCTTCTCTTCTTTTTCCTTCTCTTCTCCTAATCTTTAGAGCTCTCTTCAATCCAAATTTTTTCTGTTCTCCAGTTGTCCCGCCCCCCTGCTTCTGATATCTATAGACCTAAAAAGCAGAAAGAAGGACACCATAATCCCCTGAATCACGCCCCATTTCTCTCCCATGCAGGATGAGCTGTAACTAGCTGCTATAGACCTACAATCATACGACTATAATTTGACTACAGCTGTGCGACTGTAATTACAGCCGTACGATTGTAATTACAGTCATGTGGCTACTTTGCTCTTATATATATATATATCTCAGAAAATTCCGTGTTTACCCCTGTAAAAATGACTTTTGGATTTTCATTATTGAGGTTGGAAAATTCCCGCACTTACAATAAGTAAAACTGGAATATTATTCATTAAGTGGAAAAATCAAAAGTCCTTTTATTAATCAAAACCTTAATGTTTTCTATATAGATTAATGGAAAACCATAGCAACACTTTTTCATTGTGATTTGTCCTTGAGAAGGACAAGTTATCTAGAGCTAACTTCTTGGATTGGCCAAGAAATCTTCTAATTGCCCTATGACAGGAAGTCAAGGAGTATGTCATAGATAGGGCCTTACCTAGAGCATTGCCAAGAAATGCATTTGATGATGCTGTGGCTTAGTTTGAGGACCACAAGGAGGACCCTCGAGATGTCACCTATTTGCTGCTAGCAAGTATGACTTCTAAGCTACAACAGCAGTTCATGGACATAGAGGCATATGCTATTATGGAGAATCTCAAGGAGATGTTCTAGGTACAAGCCCGTCAAGAAAGGTTCTTGACAGCTACGGCTTTATACACATATAAAATGGCATCAGCCTCATCTATTAGTGGTCACATGCTAAAGATGAAGGGGTATATTGATACACTCTCTAGGCTTGGGAATCCCATCCCACATGACTTGGCAATTGACATTGTTTTGTCATCTCTACCGAAGTCTTATGACCAATTCATCCTTTATCAACATGGAAGGGATGAGTAAAACTATTTTAGAGTTGTATGGGATGCTTAAGACTGCTGAATGGTCAGTCAAGAAGACTATTCCGGTGCTCTTGGTGAACAAAGGTAATGTCCCTATTGGCAAGGGCAAGCAAAAGGCTGAGGTGTTGGGATTTTTCATCGGAAATCACCCGATAAAAGTGGAAGAACGCGATGATTTCCTCAAATCCAGTCCCAGGAGCAATTGAAGTGAAAATTGTAAAACTTAAAATTTTAATAGAAAGAGATTAAATTCTTACCAGGAATATCTCTTTCTAGAGATGGATAAAGACTGCAGAAATCAAACTAGATTCCCTCCTCGTTTTCGTACACGAACGCCTAACGAACACGACCCGTGCTAGCGTTGGAAAAACAAAAACCTTTTGGTGAGAGGGGCTAGGAATTTCGGCTATGACTTGTTGTGTTAGGGGTGGCCGAAATTTGTAACCCTAGGTATTTATACCTAGGGTGGCCGAATTCCCTTAGGGGAATTCAGGCCCAGTTTGGCTCCTTTTCATTCTGTGCGGGCTTCCATGTTTTAATTTAGGCCCAGTCTAATTTTAATTGTTCTGGTTTAAATTAATTTCAAGCCCAATTTTAATATACCCATGTATTTAATATATTACACTAAGTAATAGATTATTTACTTTTAAATTAAAATTAGTTTGACTAATTAATTTAATCCATCAAATTAAAATTAAATCTTCACAAAATAAAATCATATGTAAACCTATACATATGAATATTTCCACCTAGGAAATAATCTCATAATTAATCCAATTAATTATGAAGAGCCAATTGAATATATTAATTTTATTATTGGGATCAATCCAATTGATCTTTATAATATAATTAACATATATACACATCTCTCTCCATAGTGTATACTCCAAGTATACATGTGATTCCTTAAGTCTGTGTTCAGTCGTTCTATGTGTACGATCCCGTGGGCCCATCTTTATGTTGGCAGCGGGCCTTTGGCCCGCAAACTGCAATTGGGCTCTAGCAAGCCACTGCGACCCCCAATGAAGATGGAGATGGTAGTCTAACTGTTATCATAACCCTGTAGTTTAAACTTGTACATCCCATGTCATTGATATCTGTGTCTAACACAGAGGCATGGATTGATCACCCTCTTTTGTGTCGGACATTAACTTGATCCCGAATGCACTGAAGCTCACAAACAAGTTCCCACCTGTTTGGGTGTGGCCACACTCTTATCAGTTACATTCATCAAGAGGCCGGTGATATCTTCCCAGTGGACTACTGAGTGACAAATCCCTTCTGCATATCCATAGTATTACCATGCTAAGTGATATACCCGAAAGTACCCATACTTGGCACCCTATTACAGGCCCTTTAGGCGTACCCCTAAGCATACGACCTCACATGTAACACCATCATATGGTCAGGTCAAAGGATCCATACAAGTACTACACGAGAATCACTTGTGATACTATACCATGTGGATTACTCGTTTAGTGGATCTATCCAGTACCATGGGCCCATGCATGTACCCATTAACTTGGTTGACATTCCATGTCCAATGACCGGTAAGACGCCGCCATACAACCAGGTTAATGATAGTCTCTTGTTCCATTCATTCCCACGACTGGAACAGACTACGGATCTATTTCTGGTCATATCGTTTACCCAATCCATGGTCTTACTGCCAAGTGCATGACACTTGTCATCATGGATATAGATATGTCCATTGGATACTCCATTTAATATATTGCACAAGATAAATATAATAAATGAATTGATGCCTTTATTAATAACACAAATAGTACAATACATAAATCCAATAAATGTATAATACAAATACAAGGACCAATACCTCGGGACTAGGCATTTCCAACAATCTCCACTTGCACTAGTTCCAACTAGGCATGGGCCTAATCCCTATAGACCTAGTATGACCCTCGTGCTTGGGCTGAGCCAGCGCCTTAGTCAACGGATCTGCGACATTATCCTCGGTGTCCACTCTGTGTATTGCAATGTCACCTCTCTCCGCGATTTGTCGTATGAGGTGAAACTTTCTGAGCACGTGCTTTGTGTTCTTGTGTGACCGGGGCTCCTTAGCTTGTACGACGGCCTCATTGTTGTCACAGAAGATATCAACTGGGTCCTGGATAGTTGGCACTACTCCCAACTCAGTGATAAACTTCTTCATCCACACAGCTTCCTTAGCTGCATCACACACACCGATGTACTCAGCTTCTGTTGTAGAGTCCGCTATGGTTGGCTGCTTTGAGCTCCTCCAGCTTACAGCACCACCATTAAGCAAAAATACATACCCAGACTGTGACTGGTACTCATCCTGGTCGGTCTGGAAGCTCGCATCAGTATACCCAGTAACTGATAGCACTTCCTGACCACCATACACTAAGAAGCTATCCTTAGTCCGGTTAAGGTACTTGAGGATCGCCTTGACAGCTTTCCAGTGATCCTCCCCGGGATCCTGCTGGTATCGGCTTGTCATACTCAGTGCAAAGGCGACATCAGGTCTCGTACATAACATTGAGTACATGATTGATCCAATAGCCGAAGCATATGGAACCAATTTCATGTTCTCCCTGTCCTCCCTTGTTTTAGGACAGTTTTTCTTACTAAGTTTCAGCCCATGGCCCATTGGCAAGAAACCTTTCTTGGCCCGGTCCATGCTGAATCTTTTCAAAACTTTGTCAATGTACGAAGCCTGACTTAGGCCTAGAAGTCGATTTGATCTATCCCTGTAGATCTTGATCCCTAGGATCATCTCAGCCTCGCCCAAGTCCTTCATTGCGCAGCACTTACTCAGCCACTGCTTTACCCCTTGCAATGTAGGTATATCGCTTCCAATGAGTAGGATGTCATCTACATAAAGTACCAAGAATGTGACAATGCTCCCACTAGTCCTCTTATACACACAAGGCTCATCTTGATTCTGTATGAAGCCATATTCCTTTATGGCCTCATTGAATCTTAGATTCCAACTTCGGGATGCTTGCTTCAGTCCATAAATGGACCTTTGAAGTTTGCATACCCTTCCCGGATACTTCGGATCGACAAAACCCTCAGGTTGTGTCATGTACACATCCTCGAGTAGCTTTCCATTAAGGAAAGCGGTTTTGACATCCATCTGCCATACCTCATAGTCATACCATGCGGCTATAGCCAGTAGTATCCTGATGGATTTGAGCATGGCTACTGGTGAAAAAGTTTCATCATAGTCTATTCCATGGACTTGTCTGAAACCTTTTGCAACCAGACGCCCTTTGAAGGTATTATCAGCTTTTAGCTTGTAGCACCACTTGCAACCTATTACCTTAGCACCCGGAGGTGGATCAACCAAGTTCCCAACCTGGTTATCGTACATAGATTGCATTTCTGCCTCCATGGCTTTACGCCAATTCGCAGACTGTGGCCTAGCCATAGCCTCCTGGTAGGTTTTGGGTTCTTCCTCATCCCAGATGAGAAGAGTTTGATCATCGGTGATGAGGAAACCATACCTTTTCGGTTCCCGACGATCCCTACCAGACCTTCTAGGTTCTTGTGTGGCCTGGGTCGCTGCTTCCACTTGTGGAAGCTCCACCTTTGCCTCCGAGTTATCCTCTTCAGGGGCTTGTGGACCTTGAACTTCCCTGAGTTCAACATTGCTCCCACTATCTTTCTTGGAAAGGAACTCCTTTTCTAGAAAGACCCCCTTCCTTGCCACGAACACCTTGTTCTCGGCGGGGTTGTAGAAGTAATACCCTTTGGTTTCCCTAGGGTAGCCCACAAACAGGCATTTATCGGTTTTGGGCTCCAGCTTGCCACTAGTCAATTTCTTGACATGTGCTTCGCATCCCCAAATCCTTAGGAAAGACACATTGGGCTCCTTGCTCGTCCATATCTGATATGGGGTCTTTTCCACTGCCTTAGTCGGAGTATTATTTAAGATGAGAGCTGCTGTCTCGAGGGCGTGTCCCCAGAAACTAATTGGGAGAGATGCTTGACTCATCATTGAGCGGACCATGTCCAACAAGGTCCTATTCCTCCGTTCGGACACCCCATTCCATTGTGGTGTTCCGGGAGGAGTGAGCTGTGGAACTATTCCATGCTCTCTCAAGTATGAGTCAAACTCTAGGCTCATATACTCACCACCTCGGTCCGACCAAAGGGTTTTGATATTCTTGCCTAGCTGGTTCTGTACCTCGTTCCTAAATTCCTTGAACCTACCAAGGGTCTCGGACTTGTGTTTCATCAGATAGACATAGCCATATCTGCTGAAATCATCTGTGAACGTGACGAAGTACAGATGCCCACCTCTGGTCGCTGCGCTCATAGGTCCACATACATCTGAATGTATTAGGTCCAATAAGCCAGTGGCCCTTTCAGCCTTCTTGCTAAAAGGTGCCTTTGTCATCTTGCCTCGTAAACATGATTCCCATGTATCAATTGACTCCAAGTCAAATGACCCTAGGACTCCAGCTTTGTGAAGTCTAGCAATGCGCTTCTCGTTTATATGGCCAAGACGATAATGCCATAGGTAGACAGGATTAAGTTCGTTAGGCTTAACCCTTTTAGTGTTTATGTTATAGGTATGATTGGTTTCATTTAAGTCCAAGATATATAGGCCATTATTTAATAGAGCATCTCCATAAAATAATCCCTCTCTAGATATAGAAATTCGACCATTAGAAATAGTGAAAATAAATCCAGAAATATCCAACATTGATACAGAAATAATATTCCTGCACATAGCAGGTACAAAGTAACAATGTTCTAAAATCAAAACCAATCCACTGGGCATCACAAGGTGGTATTCGCCGATCTCTATGGCAGCAACCCTTGCTCCATTCCCGACCCGCAAGTCCACCTCTCCCGACCCCAGTGACCTTCTGTTCTTAAGTCCCTGCACATTACAACAAATGTGAGAACCACATCCAGTATCCAATACCCAGGATGTTGAAACAGTAAGGTTAATATCTATAACATAAATACCTAAAGAGGACGCACCTTGGCCCCTTCTTTGCTCTCCCATCAGCCTGGGACACGATCTCTTCCAATGGCCCGCATGTCTACACCCGAAACAGACATCTTCAGGACCTGCCTTCTGCTGGGCCTTGGGTTGGGCCTTGGCCTTCTTAGCCTTGGCCTTCTTGGCCTTGGCCTTGGCCTTTTCCTTGGCCTTACCCTTGGCAACAGGGGGGTTCCCCTTGTTGACCAGTAGCACCGGCAGAGTCTTTTTGATCGACTGCTTGGTGAGCTTAAGCATCCCATGCAGCTCACTGACAGTACGGTTCATCCCTTGCATATTGTAGTTCAGGATGAACTGATCATAAGAATCCGGCAAGGACGCGAAGATTGTGTCCACCACCAACTCTTGAGAGATAGGCGATCCGAGACGGGCCAAAGTGTCCAAATAGCCCTTCATCTTGAGCACGTGTGCGCTCACAGATGTCCCGGCCCCCATCTTACAAGAGGGGAATGCCTTATTGGTCAGGTACCTTTCCTGACGAGCTTGCTCCTGAAACATCTCGTTTAGAGTTGTTATCATAGCATAGGCCTGATGGTCCATAAACTGTTTTTGCAGTTCGGGGACCATGCAGGCCAACATAAGGCATGTCACATCCCTATTGTCCTTGACATGCGCCTCGTATTCCTCTAGCTGGGCAGCCGATGGATTACGTCCTTGAGGCGCAGCCGGCACAGGCCTTTCCAGTACATACTCTTTTGACTCTTGTCTTAGAACAATCCTTAAGTTCCTAGACCAGTCTAAAAAGTTAGGACCGGAAAGCTTGTCCTTTTCAAGAATAGATCGCAGTGATAAGGTATTATTGTTTGCCATTTGAGAGTTTCTACACAGAAAAACATTTAGAGTGTTAATAAAGGACTTTGAATTATTATTCCCATATAAAATTAATAATGAATCATGTTATTAATTTAAACCGAGTTGTTGGGCTCATGGGCCGAGATCCATATTTCATCAAGATATAGGTAGAAACGCCATCCAATCCCAACCTAGGGACTCTCGGTTTGATGGGCTTGTTGGCACTTACCCATCTGTGCTTAGGGCCAGGAGAATCCTACTACCCATGCTAAGTGAAAACCTCCATTCAAGTGTTAGAGTATCCCATACTCTTACCCAATACAAAGTGACAATACTCCAGTGTATCCTGCGAGGGCATGGTTTACAACTGGCCTATTCCCACTTCGAGTCGGTTTTGAATGAGGGAAGCACTTTTAAGCGACTTAGTAATTCCATTTGGTTATTAGATTCAATTTATAACGGCTTACATGTATAAGGCGGGTGAAATTGCTATTGGATCATACATTCATACATGCAAATAAACATAAAGCATAATTAAATAAAAGTAAAATGGATTGCTATGGGCCTATATTACATCATAATATTATTCTAGTAAACCTATACTAGAAATAAATATCAGGTGGGCCTCCATCTTTTCCTTCTGGGCTTGCGCCTCCACTTGGGCTCACCACTCCATGGGCTTCTTCTTTTACAAATTTTATAATATTTGAATAGAATAAAATTACATTAAAAAAAAAAAAAAAGAAAAACGACACGCAGGCCGTATTTACCCAAAAAGAAAAATACAACCCATCTTGTACAAGACCCGATAGCATCCAACGATACAAACATTTAATCATACATATGCATCCAATACATATAATTTATAAGCATGTTATAATGCATGATTTAAACCCATTTCAATTATGTCAAAGCCATTATTAAGAAATCGCCAATTTTGGCCCACCATGGTTCTAGCCCTTAACGGGCTTTGGGCCTACAGCCCAGGCAGTCCAACTGCTCCCACTGGAATTGGGAAACCACGGGTCCAATTCAGCTGTTCAAGTAATTGTGCCAAAATTACCCGAACCAATTTCAATTAACCATATTGATTTCCAAAATTAATATCACATGAATAAAATAAAATTTCATTCAAGAAACCATACGTATTTAAATTGCATGAATTTAAACACACGAATTTTAAAACCAATTAAAATTTCAAAACTGGGCCCCGGGCCCAAGACCCGCCAAATCCAAAATACAGGGCCCGGCCTGCTGCAGCCGCCTAGCGGCTGTCCGCTGCTGCTGCCAGCAGTAGCCCAGCGGCATCTGCTATCCAACAGCTGCTGCTGCTGCTGGCACAGCAGCAGGCAGCCTCGCACCCCGGGAGCCAGATTTTTTTTTTTTTTAAACAGAAAAAAAAATATTCCATTCATCAACAAATATCAACCAAATATTCCATCCATCAACAAAAAGAAATTCACCAAGAATTCCAAAAACATACAATTAAATTAAACTAACATAAACCTATATGCAAATTTAATTTCAATTGTACAAAACAAATGGGAAAAATCTTAAACCCAAACCAAGAACCCCAATAAAAAAATCTCCAATTTTAAAACATGGGATTCAACCAATTTAACAATTTCCACGGATAAAAAACCTGGCTCTGATACCACTGTTGGGATTTTTCACCGGAAATCACCCGATAAAAGCGGAAGAACGCGATGATTTCCTCAAATCCAGTCCCAGAAGCAATTGAAGTGAAAATTGTAAAACTTAAAATTTTAATAGAAAGAGATTAAATTCTTACCAGGAATATCTCTTTCTAGAGATGGATGAAGACTGCAGAAATCAAACTAGATTCCCTCCTCGTTTTCGTACACGAACGCCTAACGAACACGACCCGTGCTAGCGTTGGAAAAACAAAAACCTTTTGGTGAGAGGGGCTAGGAATTTCGGCTATGACTTGTTGTGTTAGGGGTGGCCGAAATTTGTAACCCTAGGTATTTATACCTAGGGTGGCCGAATTCCCTTAGGGGAATTCAGGCCCAGTTTGGCTCCTTTTCATTCTGTGCGGGCTTCCATGTTTTAATTTAGGCCCAGTCTAATTTTAATTGTTCTGGTTTAAATTAATTTCAAGCCCAATTTTAATATACACATGTATTTAATATATTACACCAAGTAATATATTATTTACATTTAAATTAAAATTAGTTTGACTAATTAATTTAATCCATCAAATTAAAATTAAATCTTCACAAAATAAAATCATATGTAAACCTATACATATGAATATTTCCACCTAGGAAATAATCTCATAATTAATCCAATTAATTATGAAGAGCCAATTGAATATATTAATTTTATTATTGGGATCAATCCAATTGATCTTTATAATATAATTAACATATATACACCTCTCTCTCCATAGTGTATACTCCAAGTATACATGTGATTCCTTAAGTCTGTGTTCAGTCGTTCTATGTGTACGATCCCGTGGGCCCATCTTTATGTTGGCAGCGGGCCTTTGGCCCGCAAACTGCAATTGGGCTCTAGCAAGCCACTGCAGCCCCCAATTAAGATGGAGATGGCAGTCTAACTGTTATCATAACCATGTAGTTTAAACTTGTACATCCCATGTCATTGATATCGGTGTCTAACACAGAGGCATGGATTGATCACCCTCTTTTGTGTCGGACATTAACTTGATCCCGAATGCACTGAAGCTCACAAACAAGTTCCCACCGGTTTGGGTGTGGCAACACTCTTATCAGTTACATTCATCAAGAGGCCGGTGATATCTTCCCAGTGGACTACTGAGTGACAAATGCCTTCTGCATATCCATAGTATTACCATGCTAAGTGACATACCCCGAAAGTACCCATACTTGGCACCATATTACAGGCCCTTTAGGCGTACCCCTAAGCATGCGACCTCACATGTAACACCATCATATGGTCAGGTCAAAGGATCCATACAAGTACTACACGAGAATCACTTGTGATACTATACCATGTGGATTACTCGTTTAGTGGATCTATCCAGTACCATGCGCCCATGCATGTACCTATTAACTTGGTTGACATTCCATGTCCAATGACCGGTAAGACACCGCCATACAACCAGGTTAATGATAGTCTCTTGGTCCATTCATTCCCATGACTGGAACAGACTACGGATCTATTTATGGTCATATCGTTTACCCAATCCATGGTCTTACTGCCAAGTGCATGACACTTGTCATCATGGATATAGATATGTCCATTGGATACTCCATTTAATATATTGCACAAGATAAATATAATAAATGAATTGATGCCTTTATTAATAACACAAATAGTACAATACATAAATCCAATAAATGTATAATACAAATACAAGGACCAATGCCCCGGGACTAGGGCATTTCCAACATGAGGTTGGTCCTATAGGCAAGAAGGATTCTGTGCCTAAAGGAAAGCAACCCAAGCCTGTTGTAAATCCCAAGGCCAAGGCCCACATTGAGGAGCCCTACTTCCATTGCCAGCAACTAGGGCATTGGAAGAGGCAATGTCCTTTGTACCTAGAAGAGCTGAGGAAGAGCAAAGGTGCTGCTTCCGACATAGGTATCTATGTTATTGAAGTGAACCTTTCTATTTCAACATCTTAGGTATTGGATATCAAATGTGGTACTCACATTTGTTCAAATGTGCAGGGACTCAGAAGCAGAAGGACACTGGCATCTAGAGAGGTGGATCTCAGAGTCAGAAATGGTACAAAGATCGCGGCTATGGATGTACTTCAAGACCCATGAAGATTTTTAAACCACAAGATTTTGTGGTTCTGTTCTAAGTACCAACAGCCGTGCGGCTGTAACTACAGCCATGTGGCTATTGCAATGGCCACACGGCTTTGGTTCTTAGCCCAGAACCGAAAAATAGAGTATTTTGAAAGACGATGCTAATGATGCCCAAATACAACACAAACAAGTCAAATGCTTAGGTTTCTCAGATATTTACCCTTGTAGTGTGGATCCACAGTTTAGGAGGTCAAAATCTTTAAGAAAAAGCTCAAATTCAAACCTGAACTTCAAGTTTCAAAAATAGTCTCAAGCTCCGAAAGTTAAGGTTTTAGTGTCCAGATTCATCTCTAAACCTATTAAATGTCTTAGTGACATGTTTTCCTATGATTTCTAACCGATTTTAAGCCTAGAAACAGAGATTGAAGATGAAAAATTGGAGGAAAAGATTAATTTATCTTTTTCTTTTTTTCTCCCTTTTTCTTCCTCTATCTCTCCCTTAAAGTTGCCAACCCCTATTCCAGAAATTAAAGGCCTTTTTGTAGGCAGAAATAGAGATTTTTTTTGTAGAAGCGGCCTAAAAAATCTAAAAAAATCATTTCCAAGAAGAAGAGTCATGGTTTCTGCTAGAGATGGACACCTGTACGGGCTTTAATCCAACAACCGTTCGGCTGTTGGCACATCAGCCGTGCAGTTGTTGGCACATCAGCCATATGGCTGTTGTTTCTAGACAACCTCCTCTTTGTCCAAGAAATGTCTTAAGGCTTGAAGTTCGATCGACCATAGCTTTGGTCTTGAACTGACTTTGGCTCCTGCAACTATGGAAAGCCATAGAAGTAAATAAACAATTCATCATCATCGAAACTACGGATGAAAATCCCGTGCTCACAGGCTGCCCCTCGTGTATCTAAATCACAGCTTACGGGTTTACCTTGTCCTGTGGTGAATTTGGATGCATGATAGAAAGTGCAATGAGAAAGAAAAGAGACGCACTTGCCCCTAGCTTCTGCTGAAGGATTTGGTTGATTGTTTACCTTTTAAGGTCATGTGGGACCGATTACCTTTTAAAGTCGTGTGGGACTAGTTTACCTTTTAGGGTCTTGTGGGACCGATTTACCTTTTAGGGTTGTGTAGGACCAATTTGCCTTTTAAAATCATGTGGGACTGATTACCTTTTAAAGTCGTGTGGGATTGATTACCTTTTAGGTTCATGTGGGACCAATTACCTTTTAAAGTCGTGTGGGAGTAATTACTTTTTAGGGTCGTGTGGGACCAATTACCTTTTAAGGTTGTGTGGGACCGATTTACCTTTTAGGGTCGTATAGGACCAATAACAAGTTATGAGATGTGTATTTATTCCTTGATCGATTATTTTTGGAAACAAAAATTTTTGTCCCTTCGATCAAGAATAAATACAGGAGCGATGCTAGCCATTGAGTGCCAGGGTTTGATGAAAGGAACACTAACATATCAGGACACCATGAGTGCTGATTGAAGTTCTTGGTGTGTTATGGAACACCTGGAACGAAGTGACTGAGAACCAACGCGTTATGGAACTTCTAGAACGAAGGGATTGAAAATCAATTGATGGTGATTATTCCTTTGATGGACGGTCTTTTGGAAAACCAGGATTTAGTGAGGCATCCTATACCTGCACAAATAAAACTTCCTTGGGGAAGTTGGATTAATTTGTTGTTGATAAATTGATGAAATTAATAATTATAATAGTAAAGTCGGTGACTATAATAAACATTCAACTAAAGTTAGTAAGTAACATAAAATAGCAAGAATAAATTGAAAAAAGGGAAGAAAATAAAATTTGGCATAGGTGAAAAGGTAACGGTCATGCGAATGATGATATACAGCCGTGCGGCTGATGTAGTAACAACTGTATGTCTATTAGGTCACCCGCACGGGTGTCGCTCACAGTTCAAGAGGGGGAAAAAAATGGCCACAAGTCATTTTCACAAAGATTTTCAAAAAGTTTCTCTCTACTCTTCTCCCCAAAATATGATTTTTCTCCCGAATCCTTACGAAAATGATGAAGAAACAAGGAAAATGCCTCCCCAAAGTCCCTGTAAGGTTGATTAGAGCGGGTTCTCTTTGTGTCTAATGGGTATGGATTGGAGTGGGATACGGCTCATTTGGTCGTTTCCTTTGGGCAAGATGTCCCCCTACTCTTGGAGGTTTCATTTGGTCGTTTCCTTTGGGCAAGATGTCCCCCTACTCTTGGAGGTGCCCAACCATGCCTCCCAGCACCAAGTAAGTGCCTAAACTTTCTTGGTTTTGAGTTAAAATACAAGGTTTAGAAACTTAGGTTTTTGAATTGGTTTTTTGCAATTTTGTGCTCGTTTGGTGAAATTGTTAAGTAGAATGCATGCTAGGGACCCTTTAGAATCTATAGGGACTGAAAAATCGAAGAAGAACCAAAAAAATGGTGAATTTTTTGGATTTTTGGGATCCTTCGTGCAAAAGCCATGCGGGCCTAGTATGGCTACATGGCTGTTGGTTGAGAGCCGTGCGACTATCGACCCAACACCCGTACAGGTGTTACATAACCTGCGCGGGTGTTGGAACTAAAACGAAATAAGCTCTCTTTTTGAATATATATACATATATGCACATATGATATGTCTAAGATTAAGGACTTGGATTAGAATGTGTTATGCATGACGAATAAATTTAGGAATTGCAGAAAAACTCCCTATCTTGGTGTTTATTTGTCGTTTGATTTTGCAGGAGCGTCTTTATCAGGGAGCTAGATCCTTGTCCGAGGCCCGCCTTTGGTGGGATGAGATGCCTGGATATTTGAACAGGCGTATTGCTAACCTCGGGTTTGCTGATTTGCCGAGGTCGGTCTCTCTTTCTGCCCCACATACGAGCCACGAGGCATTGACAGCTTTGATCGAGAGATGGGTGGATACGACCCACACGTTCCACTTTCCTATTGGGTGGATAGACCTGCTACATTATTAAGGTGGACGCAGAGTTGGGGCGACATCTTAAGGGATATTAGGCGGATCCAGCAGGAGCTCAAGGACATGACCTGGGATGAGGTATGGCAAATACAACCCAAAAACTCATTAGTCTAAACTTAATTGACTGTAGTTGTGATTTGTACCTGATAAGTGCTTTTTAATCTCATCTTGCTTTTGTCAAATAGGTGAACACGGATCCATGGGACCGCATCCCAAATCATCAGATCGTGTTGGATGCCACAGCATGGGACCATCGGCGGTTTGTGATGGAATGTCCCTACTCCTAGGAGTGGTATCTAGGCAAGAAGGTGACGGACTAGGACAACGCCACTACTCCTGCTACTAGGCCAGTGCCCCTCGAGCTGCCGCTGACTCTATTCTGGCCTCATGCTTGTTCTTCGGCCAATCGGGCCGTGATTTTTGGAGCTGGACTGATCATACACTCCGTGCCAGGTAGCTACCTGACGTTCATGAAGCGCTTGCTGCCTGAGACCCCTCGTTCTCCGATCCCTCATGAGGTAAGCGATCCTAACTTTTGTGCTTTGGATTTGAATATTTTGTTTTCATTCCAACTGATTTTTGACTCATGTTGTTCTTCTTTCTCCTCTCATACAGAAGAAGGGGAAGAAGCAGGTGTCTGATGGATCGAATGAGAAGGAGGCAGAGGCTGATGCGAAGCCCACCGAGTCAAGACGCTGGGTCAGGCCCAGATCTCGGGGGGCTGGATCCTCCTCGGGTGCTGCAAGTGGGGCCGCCCCTTCTTATGTGCCAGCGGGGGTTGTATACTGGTGCGTGGTAAACACACACACTAATAGAAGCAAGTGTACTTCGTCGCTCAAGTAATATAAAGTAAGTAGAGTATCGATCCCACGAGGACTAATTATGCTAATCCTAAATATAGTCGGATTTCTATTAATCTAGGCGAAGAGAATAATGTATCTTTGATTTTGGTTGTGAATTAAAATTACTGCTAAGGACAATTGAATTAAAATTAAGAATGTAATAAAATTGTACAAGAGAAATTTGATGAGGAAGCTAACTATGGCGTCCAGTTTCACTTAGCATTAATTCCAGCAATATTTTATATTATGCAATTAATTCGATTAAATTCCAAAATGGCGATTTCCACAAATAATCAATACCGGTTAGGGCTATTAATTCTAATTCTTAACCTAAACACTTAAACCTCTCAGTTCTAAGCGTCAAGCCAGAAAGCATTAAGTCTAAGAAATCCTAGCACTAACTAGTGAGCCACTAGAGCAATGGTCATGCAAAAGTCATGTTGTGTGATTCCGTTAATCTAGTCCTTTGGTCAATTATAGATTAACTATGAACATTGGAATTGATGGTCACGCATCCAAAGCATTAAACATACACAACACAATATTGGAAAATAATACGAATGAAAATTGCATTAAACATAAAATAATTACATGGAACAATTGCTATGATCCACCATAGCCTTAGCTATGGTGGAATTAGTTCATTGCTAAACTAATAACACACAAACGAATTAAGGAAAACATGGTAAAGAGAAGGGTTTAGAGAAAACTAGATTCAAAGTGGTTGATGTACGAATCGTTGAGATGACAAGATGAAAGTTCCTCCAAACCCTAGCTCCCAAGAACACGGTCTTCCAATCCGTTCTTCCAAGAAAGAAAATAAGAATAAAATCTAAAAACTAAAACTAACAACTAAAACTCAAAAACTAAAAAAAAACTCTCTCCCCACTACTGCTGAAATTCCCCCTTTTAAATCCTAAAAACTAGAAAGGAAATAGAATTGGAATAAAAGTCTAATACAACTCTTTAAAGAGGAAATAACTAAAGGAGAACTCCTACTAGAATAGGAGTCAACAACCAAGGACAATATCCCAGCAAAAGACTTTTACTTCTCTTCCATTTAGACAAACCCGCAGCTCCTCTTTGGCCCATCACAAATGCAGGCCCAAAACACCAAACCAGCTCTAAAACTCCAAAATCAGCACCTCCCAAGGCATGGTCATGCCTTAGGACTGCTCCTGGGCTGTTTTAAGTCAATTTTGCTCCTTTATCATGCACTTTTAGCTCCATTCTCTTCTTAGGGGTCCTAACAAGGAAAATACATAAAAAGGAAGTAAAATATGCCTTAAATAAATAAAATCAACTCAATTAAAGCACAAAAACAAAGGCAAAATAAGTATATAAAATACACTTATCATATACGAGGACTTCTCTACTTCCCTCTTTAGTCAGTTCAGTCTTATGAACCTTGAGGGGCAGTGTGAGGAGATGGAGCTTCCCCCGTACAACCTGTTCCCGGTAGATTTTGTTCCTCTTGACACCACCCATGTGAGTGTCTTTTGGTTTAATTTTCCCTTTTTTTACTTGGGGATTAATTTTTGCAACCTTGAGGGTCGGTACGAGGAGAGAGAGCTTCCCCTGTACAACCTGTTCCCGGTAGATTTTGTTCCTCCTGACACCATCCATGTGAGTATCTTCTAGTTCAATTTTCCGCTTTTTTTTTTACTTGGGGCTTAATTTTTGCAGGTCACTCTCGAGGTCGTAGAGAGACCAATGCATATGTACCAGTCCTTGCATCACCTCCCCTTTCGAGAGAACGCAGTAATGTCTGTGAGTTTCCTGCAACTGTTATTATTATGTATTATGCGATGAATGCATGAGATGTATAAATGTATGAGTGTGCTAACATGGACTGTTTTGCCTTTGATCTTGCAGACCCACATCTAGTCGTTGCGGGCTCATCAGGGGGCTGTAGAGCAATTGGTGCAGCTAGAGCGGGAACACCAGATGTGCAGACTCAGTATGAGCAGGAGACCTATAACTACGGACAGACTTGGACTGGTACAAAGCCAAGTATCCGGATGCAGAGGTGGATGCTGTGGACTCATACGCCGAGGATCAGGATGAGACACCAAGGCAGGGCCAGTAGATGTTAGGATCTTTATAAGAACAATTTTGTCATCATATTTATTATACATTCATTACATTGGGATTTGTGTAGTTTCTACTTCTGAACTCTCTTGTTACATTTATTGTTCCGATTAAGAAATCCGGACCATTTTAGCTAAATTCATTCATTTTCATCCGAGAATACGCATAATGATGCACTAAAATGTCAAAACATACTAAAAAACACCCCTAAATCATCAACACCCATTTATATGAGAAAAATAAAAATGAATGAATCATATGAATACTAAACCACAATTTATAAGCATTTTTCCTCTTTCTTCCTTATCATCCTACTCTTCCATTCATTTTTCTTATCGGATTTTTTATTTTTAAATAAAAAAGTTAATTACATTTTTCCAATTTGTAACTCTTGCAATAAATATATTAAATTTCTAAACGTTTTTCTAATAATTATTAACACCAATTAACTTCAACAATAACATTTAAAATTCAATTTCAAAACCTTTCACCTTCCTTCTTTCGATTTGTATATAATTAAAGAATACTCTACTCTTATATATATCCTCGCCTAGGTTCTTTTTCTTTCATTCTTTAGATGTATCATTTGAATAAACTAAATAATATGAAGAAGTAGAATGAAACTAAAAGTAATTTTTATTATTAAGATGACACCATTTAAAAATTTTAAACTCTTGATAACGGGACATAACTTTACTATAAAAATAAATAAGTTTATGGATATTGGTGAAACATCCAAATGGTTTGATATTAATATTATATAGTATGAAATAAAAACTACTTGGTTATGACCATAAAAATAATTAGTAATGCTAGTATTTAATATTCAAATATCCTACTATTATTTATTTCATAAATATTAGTTGTTCAATTTTGAATCATTTTAAATGATATCATTTTCCACTTAAACCATTATAAACATCAGCGATAAAACAGCTAAAGTATAAAAAAAGTTTAAAAAAAAAATTTAATTGTAATATCAATAAATTTTAATTTTTATACACATATATTTAAAAATCAATTTATAATTACGCGCAATCCGCATGTTTAAAGCTAGTTAAAAATGTATTGTAATGTTAATCTCTTCGTTATTATCTTTGCCATCTATGATTACAATACAACAGAGGCAAATTAAGGAATGAAAAGTATTGTCATATTATCACTTAATTATAAGTTACTCATTGTCACAATTATTATTGAATATTGCAATATGTTTTAATTATAAATTAGATAATAAAAACAAGCTAATTATAGATAGTTTGTTACTTGCACTGTTTTTGGTTTATATGAAATTATATTTGTAAATTTTTAATTAAATTATATTTTGTTATAAATATTAGGTTTATCCGCGCGCGGGTGTATTGCTAGTGGTATTTTGGACTGCTTGGTTAATCATTTTTTATGTAATGTTGACGCATAATCACAAAG
The DNA here is from genome assembly GCA_039660915.1 of Euphorbia tirucalli. NCBI lineage: Eukaryota > Viridiplantae > Streptophyta > Magnoliopsida > Malpighiales > Euphorbiaceae > Euphorbia > Euphorbia tirucalli. The sequence continues at coordinate 47,159,724 of CM077633.1, forward strand.
CTCATGCAGCTCCAACGGATAATGGAGTAGAATCACAACAAAATTACAATTTGATAAGTAAATAAATAAATAAATAAATAAAAGAAAAGAAAATAAACTAATGATCACAATTTGATAAAATAATTAATTAGAGATCTTGCTTATGGACAGAACAATGTGAGAAAGTTCGGGGTCTCAACATTTTCTTTTTAACACTTTCTTTGAACATGTTAAAGAATCACAAATTTAAGTTAGGTAGTAACCAATGGATCCCTTGATGGGACTCAAAAGAACAATTAAAAGCTCTACTATCTTATTCATTTACTTGACATGAAAGATGAGGTATCTTTTCTACACAAATGTGATGAACTTCAAAAAATATGCAACCTATTACTCAATCTAACGTCGATGTCTTGATCCATTAGAGACACCTAAAGTTCCGTCCAAGGAGGGCCTACTTCAACAACGCCAAACATGGCAGCTACAATCTTCTGTCTCCCTCACCATCCCTAGATACCAGAAAAATTTTGCATTCCTACATGAGCTCGGCTTATGCAGAACACCGGTTTGGAACCCAAGTTATAAGGGTGACTCTTGTCTAGTTAAAACAAGTTATCACAACATCCAGAGGGGGAAAATATTAAAAGCATTTCAACTCAAATTATAGAAAAATTTCAACAAATCTGCACATTTCACGATTTCATGCACCAAAGATGAAAATACCTAGATATTCAACAAACTTGAAGACATTCTATACATCAAAATAGATAGGATCCCTTATTTCCTTTGCCCGGGTGTAACAGAATCCCGGCTGAAACTCATGGCTCCTATATGATTAGTCAAGCAACGAACATGATTTTCCAGACTAACATTTTCCTTGTTGTGTTCACCAAGTTGACTTGCCTTCACATTTCCATGTTCTTTCAAAGCATGCTTCTCATTTGAGCAGTTCTTCCCTTCATCTTTCTTCCCTGATTTGCTTACGGATCCTGTCGAGGTTCCTGCTGATCGGTTCCTGCCATATCTTGTTACGTTTGCAGACCCGTTCACACTGCTAATATCACTACCAGAGTGAAATTTCAAACCTACATTTTGTGCTAAACCAGCAGATTTTTCCTGTAACACAATTTTTTGTTCAAGTGTTAACAAACATTTAACAAAGTCTACCTAGCAGAAAAAGAGCAAAGGTCGATATACAACTTACAGAATCGAAATATCCTAATTTTGGCGTTGGCATCCGCAGACCTGAAGGTGTCAGTTTTCTTGAAGCACTGGTGGAATTACTCGAACACATTGAGACATTAATCCGTGGATTCAACAACTTGGTTTCCCGAAGGTCGTGCCCAAAATATGATTGAACATGATTACGCCGATCAATATTTGATGTTTTCGTGGCAGCACTCACAGCAGAACTATTTGACCTCTGTTTGATAGATGTCAATGATTGTTCTGAGGATGATGTATCCATTGAACTACCAGGAGATGTGTAAGGCGATGACTTCGGTGTGGAAAATAGACGAGTAGAGTCACTGGAATTCAACACCTCAGCTTCTTTTTTAATTGAATATTTCAAAGGAGTTTTGAAGCTTGAAACAGAAGCAGCCATCTGTGAATCAATTCTCCTTCGAGGATTCGAAGGTGATCTATTGATGAGATCGACTGAAGCATAACAAAGTCCTGGATGGTCATTTCTAGCAGCAGGCAGAACTGAAGAAGGCGACTTTAGGGACGACATTGAACTAGATAATACATTGCAGGACTCCCTCAAACACAGTTTTTTCCCTGTAACAATCTCTAAGAGGTCAGTATCAACAAATAACTTTCTGTGAATCCTTAATATTGATTTTTAGGATCTCACCAGTGGCAGATTTGGTTGCTTTATTAACTTGCATAGGCCTTTTGCTGGGAAAAATTCGCGAAGGGTTAGAACGGCTAGATATCTTTGGTGGCTTACGAGATGAAGAACTGGATTCCCCGCTCGGTGCACGATGCTTTACACATTCAGTAAGATAATTAAAGTTAGTTAAACATGCTTAACGGTTTTCTTTTCAAACAATTAGCATAACTTGATTATTAGACGCTGTATGCCTCTTAAAAATTTCTATCTTTCAAACCTACTGCTTGTTTCAATTCAAAAACCAATTCATTTGACTAGTAAAAACAGCATGAAAACTTACTTGAATGTGAGATGAACCATTCGATTTTGTGGATGCTGGGAAAAAAATGATGAAGAGGAAACCGAGTCAAATGAACAATGCGTACGTACCACAAAGAAGCAATGTAAAGCAAAATGCAATTTTCATACGACAAAGGACACTATTCTTGAAAAAGTAATGAAAATAGGAATATGCCTCAATCTAAATAAGATCGTTTGAGACCATGATGACGAATCGTTTTAGGCCATTTTGTGCGAGCATATATTTACTGATCACAGAAATGTACTACTCACCACGGCTATATGGCTTTCCTTTTTCCCTTTCCAGTTTGGCAGGTGAAGTTGAAACATTTGATGAAGCATTACGATTACATGATCTTATATCATCAAAAAGATCAATCTCAAGGCTTGCAAGAGAGTAACCATCAGTATTAACGGTAGATTTCGATTCAGGTGACAGCCAGATTTCCTCAGGAAACTGTATCAAATCTGTTCTTTTGAACCCTCTATTTACAATAGACAGTTCCTCAGCATCCAAAACTCCTAAGTATAACCACCAGCATAATCAATTTATGGAGATACGGCTAAATAATGCAAAAACAAAAAAACTGGTACTTCTAAAGAATATAAAGCATACCTGCACTTGTAAAAAAGGCATTATCCCAAGCTAAACTTTTTCGCAAATTACTAATTCTATTCGCTCTTGCTGATTCTCTGGATTCAGAATCTCCTTGCCTATTTACATCCGATCTATTATCCATAAGTTGAATATTAAGGGTCTCACACAATTCTTCTGGATCCAGAACCCCTGAGAAGGAAAATAAAAAAATTGTCATGAAATTGAAATCTACAGAAAAGTTACATTTCTTCTACTTATTATCAAACCTGGACTATCAAAGAATGCACTATCCCATGCCAAACTCTTGCGCAAATCGAAAACAAATCTTGATTCAGATGAATCTTTCTCTCTATGCTTAAGTGTATCAGAAGCAGTTTCCATGTTCTGAAGGTCAACCTTCATCCTGTTACCTGCAAGTGCAGAGAAATTAAAGGCTGCGAAAAAAAAAATGAATGTTCAAGTAACTTCAATTCTTGAAGGTTGAGAGAAAAAATGAATCAGATACTTTCTTTTAATGGTGAGTGCACAAGATTCAAATTTATTTGACTAACTCTATTTTAACTTGCATTTCTGGCTATTTATAGTACAAATCTTGACTGATATGGTATAAATTTAAGACCCAAAACCTATAAGTCAGATGATTCGTTATAGCAATTTTAAATTGACAAATTTCGAATAAAGTTAAAAAATTGAAGGATTACTCAAAACATGTAGAGATGGAAAATTTTTCTATGAGAAAATAATAAGATTCAGAATGTAAAGTGTATTGATGAACATAAACAAAAAGCCTTAATCTAATCCTGTGCAATTTTTTTAATGTGAACACAATAAAAACACTACAGTTAACATTGAAAATGGGAAAATTAAACAGTACAACAATCAGAAATAGATAATTTCATCCTTCACAAAGCCACTCGAACCCAGAATTAGATTAATCAAACCCAGAAATAAAAATAAAACTACAAAAAAGTGCAAGAACAATCTTGAAAACCCATAAAGAACAATCCTTTGAATTCTTCGTCGTTTTTGAATCAACGATTCAATCAAATTGGGAAGGAAAGATAAATTATGTAGAGAAAAAATATATTACAACAATTGAAAAGATTCGAATTTGCTTAGAGAGAGAAAGTACCTTGGCATGGAAAATCTCGGAAATCACTTTTCATTGTTGTTCAGATCAATTGAAGACTCTGTTCTTCAAGATTCTTCTGTTGAGAGAAGAGAGAGAGAGCGGTGGGAAATGGAAAGGGAGTTATATGCGAGGGAAATATTTGAATTTCTAGGGAAGAATAAAAAACGGATACAAAAAGATTTAAGAGTACTTATTAAATCAAGGAAATATAATTAAAACGACTGTTATATACCTTTTAGGAGCGGAATTTGAAGATTTTTTTTACTCTCCGTTTCTGAATTAGAAATTTTCCATAAATATAAGAAATTCATGTTTATATTTATCAAAAACAGTTAATCACCTTTTAAAGAGAGCACATTGTGTGAGTGTACCATTTGGACTATCCAATTGGTAGTAAAGCACTTTTTTATTCCTTATAATTTCACTGAGATGTGGTGACGAATATTTTTAAAGAAATTAGATTTAGCCTGCAACGACTAAACCCTTATAGAAATCTCAACAATTTATCGAACAGAGGGTGTGGTTTTATAAACATTGGTTCATATAAACAGGAGACTAAGTAGGAGAACGTATCGCCATACTAAACAAGAATTCTCGCATAAACAAACTGGAGACCATTTCCTGCGTATGTCATATACAGGAGAACTCCATTCCGAATAAAGAAACTAACTCCTAAATAGGCAAGAACACCGCCCTTAAACATTGAAAATAAGAGTCTGTGGTGCCTTATATAAAATGGATAGGCCACATTTTTTTTTTCTGGTAGATTTCATAAATTTCAAATTTTGGAGAATATTAAGATTGATACATCGTAATAAAACCAGTCAAATCAAAACAATTTCTGCTATTATGATCAAAACAACACAATCTCACTAGATTGAGAGATAAGGAGTAAGAAAAAATACGCAAGGTACAATGGTGAAGGGAAGCTTTCTCTCTCTACACTTTTAAAGAGAATTTATACTCTTAGTGTGTGTGTGTGTGTGTGTATATATATGTATATATTATTGGAATTGCAATGATAGGCCACATGTTTGATTCATCATTTTTTTACTATTCTTATACTTAATTAAGCGTGTAGTAACTGTTTCAATGAGTCTCGAATCTTGGACCTCATTGTTGGGAAAAAATCCCTTTACCACCATGCTATAATACTTTCATTTTCTCTTTCTCTTGTATTATCAAGAGCTTGAGAAGATTTACTGACTTAGGCATCTGAGTGTCTCCAGTTTTGATAATCGGCCTCTCTTTTTTTAAGGTATTTAACAATATTGTGAAAACCGGACCGGACCGGTTTTACCGCGAACCGGCCATAGGTCCGGTCGGTTTGATTAAAATGAACGGTTTGATAAAAAACCAGAGATGACCGGTTCGACCGGTTAAAAACCAGTAAACCGGTGAACCGGTCAAAAACCGGTTTTGACCATTTTCTATCTTTGGTTTTGATTCGGTTCGGTTCGACGGTTCGGTTCCGTTCGAACCAAACCGAACCGAATCCAAAAATAAACATATATAATTATAAAAACCAATATGAAACCAATATACATTCGGTTTGACTTGAACCAAACTGAACTAGTTTTGTTTGGTTCTGGTTCGGTTTGGTTTCAAACCAAAATTCAAAATTTTTCAAATTTTAAAATTTAAATCAATTATCATTAAAATTTAAAATTGATGAAGTTTTAAACCGAACCAAAAAATAAACATATAAAATTACAAAACCAAAATCAAACCAATATACATTCGGTTTGACTTGAACCAAACTGAATTAGTTTTGTTTGGTTCTGGTTCGGTTTGGTTTCAAACCAAAATTTTTCAAATTTTAAAATTTAAATCAATTATCATTAAAATTTAAAATTTATGAAGTTTTAGGATATTTCATGAAATTATTTTGAGTATTAAATATTTGAAACTTGTGTTTGATGAATTTATAAACTTATTTATTTTTTAAATAATATTTTTTTTTAAAAAATAATAATCCAGTATAACCACCGGTATTACCCGGTTGAACCGGTTGTACCACGTACCAGTAGCTTCACCGGTTTGATGTTCGGTACGGTTATAATAACATTGGTATTTAAGCAAGAAGATCCGGCTCTCAAGCAAAGAACGTTTGGGGATCAGATAGAATTTTCCTCAACAACATCACAATATAAATAAAATACTTTAATATAAAGGTCAAAATACCTTTAAATTTTCTTTGATTTTTGAACTTAAAAATGTGAAAAATTTATTGTTCCTTCTCAAGGGAAAAAACCCTTCAATTTTAACATTATAAAAGTAATGTGGTTAAGTTGGAAAATTTTTAAAATAAATTTACAAGGTTACCTCGTAATTTAATTTTTTCAAATTGAATTCGATGTTAAAATACGCCTTTAAAGTTGGACATATATTGAAACGAAAAAACAAAGGATAATAGGGTCACCACCGTTCTAAAAATTGACATGTCAAAAACTTATAATTGGACTAAATGATCTTATTAAAAAGATATGCTTATGTGTATGAATTTTCCTAGTTATTTGTTTCATTTCCTTATGCAATGTGTAACTTCAATTGAATATTAAATTAACATTTAGATTTTGAATTTGAAAGTTTTGAATGAGGAAGTGGCTTGTGGGAGGATTGTCTTATAACATTCCTGATTTTAAAAGATAAGGTAAAAGTCATGGTTGCTAGGTTGTCGAGGGGGCTCCATATATTTCACTAATTTTGAAAGTTTACAGCTTTTAGGGCTAATAATTAAGCAAAGAAAATCTCCACCTTTATGACAAGGCTTGTGGTAAAAAAAAAAAAAAAATGTTAGTCCAGAATAAGCACCAAGTCAAATTTGGTATCAACTATGTCCAGACAGTAATTGGGCTTACATTGACATGTATGGAGAAATAAAAGAAATTGGTCCTCTCTTACATTTTGCTGGAGGAGTAAAACACACAAGTTTGAAGAGTGAAAAAAACTTTCTTAAGTGGGCAAACAAGTACTTCTTCACCTATGGCTCTAGCGATTCCTTCTTATACGATGAGCATTTTTCTTCCTTCTCTTACTACTTACACTGAATTGGAACAAATTATGAACTCGTATCGTTATCATTAACTATAAATCGGGCATCCATTTGTCATCTTGGGACAAATTGTGCATCACACAAAATAATGGTCGCTTGAACTTCTGAAAAATCCATGAATTAATACTTGGGAAGCAAGCTACATATTTAATGCTTAATCTGTTTTCTGTTGTTGCCGAGGTCTACAAGGCTCGCTATTACCCCAATGTTTTGGTGATTCAGTTTTGGGTTATTCTCCTTTCATTTAGGAAAGCATCCATTCAACAAAGAATTTGATTAAGCAACCAGCAATAGGCTGGGTGCTTATTTGTGTTTTTATGATATTGGATCCATAAAAATAATATTGCTAATCCACCTAGGCTATCTATATCATGGGTGGTAATATTCACATTACAGTTCATAATTATAAAATTGAAAAGATTAAATAAGACCAACAAGCTGTTGACTGAGGCAGTAAGAAATTCTATCCGCTTTCACGCAGTATCTGAGGTTTGTAAATAGAAAAAACAGTTTATGGGACCCAATTAGAAACATAACCAATCAAAACTACATAAGTTTCTCAGTAGCCAGGAACCTGTAAGATGCCATAACCTAATGAAACTTCAATTAAGTACAACAAATAATACCCAACCATGGATTTGCAGAACAGAGTACATATATGTTTGATGGAATATAAAAAGCATCCATAGCCAATAAAATCCAGTGAACTCATAATAAGATGCAGCCTTAATTTGAGAAGGATGTTGCCTGTCTGAAAGAACGTTGAAACAAACATAGCCATAAAATCTCGAGATGAACCAGGTCACAGAACAGAATACCAGAAAAGAAAAATGAGATGAAATGGGCAATGATCTAAACATAATGCATATGTTCTGTCTACTCTTCTGGGTTCTGATTCCTATTGAAAGGTATTTGCAAAAGTTTTAACACATCAAATATCAGCTATAAGGCCTAACAAAATTACAGAAATTCTATAATGATGAAGAAACACACGGCCCCGACTAATAAAAAGAAACACATGCATTCTTTCACTCGTTAATATTCATCCTTGTGATGTATTCCTATACATGCCTCTTTTCCATTGCTCCGGTCCCCATTGGACCGGAACCACATTACAAGTTTCAGTAAGACTGCGGAACCAATCGGCACCAAGTAAAAGCACATTGTGTAGCACTTCTTGAAGTAAAAATACATTGGTTGCAGAAGTACCTTCAATGATGCCAATGCTAAATTGGTTGCAAATGGACTAACAGCATTCTACCCCTAAATTTGATACAGAAGAAATCAATATATGACATGAGATGGATCAACCATTAACGATAAACAATCTATGAGACTCAATATGGTTGAACCTCATGCTCATCAGGATAGCAATTACAAAATAGGTCAGCTAACACTGCTATATTATGCACAAGAAAAACCTACTGAGATTTTAGAACAGCACCAGCTCTCCACATCTGGCCCCAAATTTGGGGAAATGCAGCAGATTACCAAAAATATTGGCAGCCTGGCTACCTTCACAAGGAACCAATGAAATTAAGCATATGTGAGAGCAACCGCCTCAATTCTTAAACGTCTGCAGCCACCTGTAACAAATACTGAATTAGTAAATGAATGATGGAATAAATGAATCACATCCATTTACGAATACTGATTTAGTTGTACACATGTTTTGGTCTGAGAAACTGACTTTCAAGGGCATAGTCTGAGAAACTGCTAAATACTACATAATTAATAGAAGTAATTTTCTTAAAAAAAAAAAATAACAGAATCACATAATTCCATAAAATTTGGCCGCTGAAGTACTTTGCACAGTTTCTCAGATTAGTCCATGTACTTCAATTTTGTCACATTTGCTCCATGTACTTAAATTTTTTCTTGATATTTGACCAATAACAAATGATTATGTTAGTAATATATCATCTGTGCTGCTAAAGGCGTGTGGTTAAACTGTATCCTCCAAATTGTCTAACCGTGTGTCTATTTTGAAACTGTAGATTAATGGCAATATTTTGCAAAAATTAATAGTCTAAATGACAAATTGTACAAAAAGGGGCCAAGTTTACTTTTTGCCTAACTGATCCGGAGACTTGATACTAGACATTGGCAGAGTTTATCCCATCAGTTTTCAAAAAATTCCCCTTGTCTAATAAATGATATATTACCACTTCCAAGAGCCAAAATGAAGGAACTGAAATTGCATAATAATTCAGCATATGACTCAACCAGCAGGGTATCACTATTTCAAATTCTGACACCATTTATGCTATTGCTCAGAATTTGGTGGATACAAAAAAGGAAATGTACCAGAAAAGTGAAATTAAAAAATCTAGTCAGCGCCTGTTGAAGTTCTTTTCCAAGTGTAATTACCTGAACTTTCAAATCAGATCAAATTCAGAACTGCAGAAAAACTGTTGCATCTTCCTCCCCTTGGAGTGCTACCAGTGGTTCGGTTTTAAATGGCACAGTTATTGTGTAGTTGAGCTGGTAATTTACAAGCATCGAACCAAAAATGTTGAACTTTGTAGCACTACTATAAGCGGATTCTGCATCAGAAGATTTCTTGAAAACAACTCTGGCACGGTTTGTATCCCTATCTATTTCTGTCTCTATTTCTTTCAACGGCCCAAACCGTTTAAACATCTTAATAAGTCTTGTTTCTGAAGGAACAGAATCCACCACAGGAAAATGCATTACAAGTTCCGCAGGTGCATTCTCATCCACATAACCGACTGGTTTCTCCGCTAACAAACTCTGATTGCCGTCAGAATTTCGCTTCCTAGAATTCGACTTATTAAGGGGCTTATCTTGGTCCCCAGATGCAAGCTGATTATCACGTTTCCTACTTTTGCGCGGCGGTTGCTCTTCTGATCCATTTTGAATAACCCGGTCTGTCCAATAAGTGTCATTCATATCCTCAAACTCAAATGTTTCAGGAGAACCACCAGTCGACTGTTGTCTCTTTTTACCAAGTACTTTCTCCCGCTGCTCCATAATTGCTGCATTCCGGAAATCAGAGAAAAAACTAACAATGACAGTCAAGAAACCATATCCTTTCAAAGGATCTTGTGCTGCCAAGTGAAGCTGCATTAGCAACTCATCTAACGACGAGTATTCTGTAGGAACAGTCGAACTCTTCATCTCAGCATCATCCGAGTGCTGGACTGAAACATCAGATCCATCCACAACTAATCCGTCACTGCTTTCATCTATCTTCTGGGTATTAGACTTCAGCATAGAGGGAGACCCAGTCATTCGGCTAGCCACTCTACGGATGCATTCACCAATCTTGAAGGAAGGCTTAGGTACAGAAACTGGACTGGCTTTTGCAAGAGAGATAGGTTTCCTCCCTTCTGACTCATCAGCAAGGGAATCAGGGCCCCTCCGCTTCTTTCCCAAAGAATGAGAAAGTAATTTATTGTTAGCTTTCCCATCAGAACCAAATTCATCATCTATAGAATCCCATGAATCATCCATCAACTCAGTAACGCTCCTTTCTTTCTTCTTAGGATTTAGGCTATCCTTCAAATTATGTTTACGTTTATGGTAAGAGCTTCTTTGAGTTTGTACATTTTGTTGATCAGAATAAATTTTCACATTATCCTCATGAAAAGCAGACTTATCAGCCATAACTTCATCCTCAATTTGCGAAGTATCATCATTCTCTAACAATGCTCCACAAAATTGGAATTCAGGTAGCTCAGAATAACCCTTCAAGCAATAAAACGCCAGTAACTGAGACTTTGCAACAACAATCTGGAGTCGATCTGCCCCACCAGCAGGAGATTGTGCTAATGCTTTCATATACACAACTAATTTACCAGGTTCAAATAAATCAGCAGACAAGGATTTCTCCATGCCACTTTGGATACTAGATTCTTGTCGTATTCCAGCGTTTTCTACCATCTGATGCTTTATTTTATTGTAAATGTCCTCCGGAATGCATGAGCAGGCCAGTCCAAACTCTACCCTCCTTGAAACTTCTTCTAAAGCACAGTTAACAGCATTATGAAATGTTTCTGAATTGCTTTGCTTCTCTACCTGAGAAAAATGTGACCTGAAAGGTTTCAGAAGAGAGGCATCGTTCCATGCAAATGTTCGATCCCCAAAATATGCTACCAAAAAGCAGTCTTTTTTCTGATACTTCATTGCTTTCTCAGATGCATCTGAAGGATCGAATATCTGCCCAGGCCACCATGGATGGCTCCTCACTTTACCCCAAACCAAGTCAGATACTTCAAATTCACCTTCATCGTCAGGTGGTAGCTGATAAGTAGCTTCGTTTGCTTTTGTATTGATTTCCAGAGAAGCTACTTGTTTAGCCTGTTTTTCTTCAGTGGTCTTAGGCTCTTCAGAGTCAGTATCTTGTTCTTCAGCTACCATTTCTTGCTCTTCATGCGAGTCAACTAGCTCTGCATCAGCAACATTTTCATTAATTGCTGTTTTATTCCCATTGAATCCTTCAATCTTCAGACGATAATCCCCTTCTTCAGGTACTTCGGGTCCGGAATTGGAGTTCGAAACATAAATTTGTCTTCCATCTATCGTTAAGGATTGTGCTCCAGACTCCTGTTCTACTATCTTGTCCAAGGATTCTTCTGGCTTCAACTCTTTGTCTTTTCTGGTAACATGCAGTGGAACCTCAAAATTAGGATCTGATTGAATCATATCATCGATTTCCGCAGCTTCATCACTAACAACTGCAAGGCACGATGTTGAATTTAAACCCGTGTTATTTCCAATGCCCATGCTAGAAGTCTCAATCTCACCTTTCTCTTTCTGTAAACCAGCTTTTTCATTATAAGTAACTCGATTGTCAATCCCTATCTTGTTCTCTGTTGCCACATCACCACCTGCAACAACTAGTTGAGTTGGCTCTTGTGAAGATTGTGAATCTGCAAATGCATCATAGTGATTTTCAGTGCTTCCGTTGGCTGTCTCTACTGTTGCCTGCAGTTCTTCCACTGAAAAACAAAAATTTTCATTAAAGGCGTCAGAGTCCATACCTTCAATGTTTGCAATATCTTCATCCTCCGTTAATGCAACTGTTCGATCAACAGCAACATGATTTTCATGATTTTCCACCACCACATGTTCCTCCTCAACAACTTGGGTCTCGACGTTTGGATCTTCATTCATAGTTGAAGAATGCACAACTTTGGTATCAATTTCAGGATCACTGGCCCCATTATCCAAAACACCAACCTTTTCGGTTTCGGACTCTTGGGTTGAATCCTCCCCACTGTCATCTATTTCCATAGCCTTATCAGGACCCTCACCAGCTCGTTTAGAAACGGTAGAAGCTTGGGTCTCACCATTTTCAACTCTTTTATCATGTAGTTCATTCTTAGTTAATCTCATTTCTGAAGAATTCAAATCCTCTGTCAAATTATACCCACCTCTCACCACGTAATCATTCCTTAATTTTCCCTCCAACTCTTCCTTACCTGCAGCGGCTGCCATATTCTCAGGCTCAACTTGGATTTCCTCACCAGTGGAAACTTCCACTACACCATCAACTGCCATGTTTTGATCATCCCCGACACCAACATCAGTGGCCTCTGTAATTGTTGTACAGTCATCCACTAATTTCTCTTCTCTAGATTCTGCAATTCCACTAGACTTTTCAACCTCACCCTCACTTCTTAATTCCAATGCCTCAATATTTGATTTCGTGTTGGTCTTGGAACCAAAGTCACCATCCTCATCACTTCCAACAACTAAATCTTTTGTGTCTCTCTCTGAGCCAACCTCTTTGGACTCACCAGGACAGCTATTTCCATCCTCGCTCAATGTTACCCCACCATCATAACCGGCATCACATGCACTGACACCATCAACCTGGATATCTGAAGGCATAGTCCCAACAGTTACATTTGCTCCATTGCAAGACCCACCTTCCACTGCATCACCTCCAACAACTAAATCTTCGGTGTCTCTGTCTGAACCAACCTTTGTGGACTCACGTGGACAGCTATTTCCATCCTTTCTCAACATTCCCCCACCGTCATCATCGACTTCACGTGCACTAACACCAGCCACATGTCTTTCAGAACGCATAACCCCAACACTTGCATCTTCTCCATAGCAAGATCCACCTTCCTCTGCATCCCCCCTCTCAGTTGAAGACCCCATAGTTGCGTCCTTAACTAGAGCCTGAATGTCACTAGCAGTAGACTCAACAGTTCGAGTTTTCTCACTGTCTACACTAGCTACACGATCACTCACTGTCTCTTTCCATGTTGTCACAACAGAACTACCAATCTGAATGTCACTAACAGTAGAATCAACAATTTGGGTTCTCTCACAATCTCCACTAGCTACATGATCACTTGCTGTCTCTTTATATGTCTGCACAACACCACTACCAACCTCAACATCACTAACAATGGAACCAACAATTGGGGTTTTCTCACACTCTCCACTAACTACATGATCATTCGCCGTCTCTTTTGTTATTTCCATAACTGCACTACCATCCAGAACATCACTAGCAGCAGAATCAACTATTCGGGTTTTCTCACAATCTCCACCGGCTACACGATCACTGGCTGCCTCTTCCGATATGTCCATAACTGCGCTACCAACCTGAGCATCACTAGCAGCAGAATCGACAATTTGGGTTTTCTCACAGTCCCCACTAGCTACATGATCAATCGCTCTCTCTTCAGATGTTTCCACAATAACGCTACCAATCCGAACGTCCCTAGCTGTAGACTCAACAATTCTGGCTTTGTCACTATCTTCAGTAGCAACATGATCATTCGCTCTCTCTTTAGTTGTTTCTGCAACATCATTATCCTCGTGTTCGTCCATGGAAAATATTATCTGGGTCAAATTCAAATTTCAAAAAAGATGCTTTCTTTATCATAAGGGAAAAAAAAAACCCCAGAAAAGATTTTTTTTTTTTAAAAAAAAAGTCAAGATAGTGATAAACCCTAAAAACAAAATCAGCAAAAGAACTATAGAAGCAATCAAGAAATGGTAAATCGAGTAATAGATGCACAAAAAGATAATAAAAAAACAAGCTTTACGCTTCTAATTGTAAAGAAAATGAGAGAAGGATTAAGATAGCTTATGCACCTTGGTAGATCTTCCAGTGCAATTTTTTCTGCGTTATTTTTTTCTTCGTTGGAGGGGTGTGGAGACAGGGAGAGAATAAGAGGAAAAAGTGTTTGGGTATAAGTTTAGTATCCTTTAAGAGATCTGAGAAATATAAACAAAGCCCGAATAAGATGACTTCTTGTCCTTTTTCACTTTTCAGTGAAGAGCCAGCACTAACACCCTTTCTTTACCTCCATTTTTTTTTCTTTCTTTCTTTTCTTGGAATTTGATCATATTCTTGAATATTTTTATTTCACTAATTAGTAATTGCTCCTCCATGTATGTCCAATGAAATCGGGACACATCTAGCATTGAGTTGTTTTTGTGGGATTTGCGTTATCAAGTATATCATCCATCTATTTTTATATTTCTATATCTATTATATAAAACATTTCACAATGAAACTACATGTCACAACCATATTTTTTTTTTCTTATACTTTTTTATTATTATTTAATTGAAAATTATATTCAATTATTATTACATATAATTTAATTATGTGATAGATGTTTCATACATTTTATGGAAATATATCATTAGTTCATTTGCATTGTTCAGTTGGAAATATAACTAGTTAAATAGGAAAATAGCTTCATCCATTTTATGGAAACAAATCATTAGTTAATTTATATTGCTAAATGAAAATTAGCTACTATAAAATACAATCCATGAAAAATGCCATATCTTATAAAATAAACTTAAAATAAATCATTCATATCCTCCTAAGACAAAACTTATAATTAGTTTGATTCAATTAAATACTTAATTATTAGGTGTAATACATCTGTTGCCCTCTAAAGTTGACCCAAAACGTCTTCTGTCAACCCCAACTTTGAAGTTGTCCACTTAGCCTCTTTAACTTGTTTAAATAGGCTATTTTACCCCAAAAATTCATTGAAAGTGGAACAAATACATACCTCAAATAAGAAAAAATAATTTCAACTACAAGGGCGAGATACACGCACATTATCTTAGACCAAACAATATTTCACCACCAATAAATAATTGACATATGTACAAAGAACAATGTTTATGAGTTAGACGAAATATCAACAACTTGAGAGTAACAACATTGTCTTTAGCTTTTCTCCGCCAGTGACTTTGCGATCTCCTGTCAATGAATTTGCGATCCCCTTTGTGCAGCTCTTTCTGCTAAAGACGGTGACCATTATGTCCAGCCTTGCACTGCCGTCATATTCATTGTTGTCGCTGTTTTCTTTTCTCTGCCGTTTGAGATGTGTGATCTCTTGTGATTTGCAGAAGCTATCCCTACTTCAAATCCCCTTCCAGGCCATTAGCGTTTGTGAGTTTTATGCGCAATTACCGTTGATGCTTTGATTGTTTTTTCCTTTTTGTGAGTTTTATTATGTAATTTTTTTTTTTTTAATATCATTTGCTGCTTTAATGGAATTGATTTTTCAGTTAAGCTAATAATCCATCTACTGCATATTTAGGTCTGTATTCTTGAGTATTGGAATTTTTTATTTTTTTTATTTTTTTTAAGCTAATTAGCCATTAAAGGATTTGATCCGGAAGTGATGGAAAGATTGAGCTCAAGGTGAGGGTTGAGATGGTAAAGAAGGGACATGAGATTTTCTTTATTTTTTTATTTTTGTTAATTTTTGGTATGATACAGCTTTTACGCACTTTATATTGAGTGATGGTCAATTTCGTTGCCACGTTAGATTCAAGGGGTTATGTGGACCGGTTTAACCAATATGAGGAAGCAAACTAGACATTCCCTAAGTTCAGGATAATAGCAGACGATTGAGGCTAACTTTAAGGAGCAATTAATATATTAGAACTAATTATTTTCTGGAAAAAGAAACATAATGAACTTAAATATATATAGATAAAAAGTCTAATGTAACTAATAATTAGCTATTTGAATTTCTCATTTAACTAACAGGGAAATTTAGCTAGCTAAATAGGAAATTCACATAGCTAATTTTTCTACACATTAATAAAATATTATAAAACATAATTGATTGTTTTTCCCAACAAATCATACATTCAATATCTGGGGCATGTAATCGCAACTTGGCATTTCAAAATTTTCTAATAAATGAATTATATATGTTTTCTAATTTTTTAAATATATTTTTTTTAAATAATAATTTAATTTGATTTACTGTTACTCACCAACTCCCATAACTAATCTGAGTCTTATGCAGAGATTCACCAAGTTGGAAACTTCAATCTTGGGTTTTCATTTGACAATGGCCTAATATATGCTATCTAACCCTTCTCTTGTTGTCCTTTTCTACAGTAATATATTGTGTTTATAGGTTTTCTTTTAGTTTTTAATTGTTTGAGTCTGCAATGTTTCCTCTGCAATAATTCTAATGTGTCTAATTTGTCTCTCATCCTTTCGAAATTTCTTTTTCATTCTATTTCATCATTTTGATTTTGTTCTCTTTATCCTACTAAATATTGTAATTGCTAGATTATTGGTTTAATTTAGTGAGGGTTTTATTTTATTTTTCTTGATTTTTATGAGTTGGGGTTTTAAGGGTTTTTTTTTCTTTTTATCAATGTTACTCTATTTATTTGACACGGTGAGCATCATGTGCAACGTGGTGGTAGTATTAAACTATTAATGAATGTGAAACTATGAAACCCAAAGGTAATACTGAAGTTACAATTTCGCGCTTTGTGTTTTTCTATTTTTGGTATATTGATTTGAGCATGTATTGTTATTTGTTTATAATTGATTCTAATACCAAAACAATTGATTAATTCATTGGTTTAGTTTCCAGCCTTTCACGATCACTTTATTTGAAGTTTAATTTTTTCATCTATGGTTGTGTTGTTGTTGCTTTCTAAAGTTCCATCATCATATGTGCTTTATGTAGGTCCCATTTTTTTTTTTTAATAAATATAGGTCCAACTTTCTAATTAATTAAAATTGATTAGAAAAATCGAATTTATTTTATCAAACTATGTTACATAGTTTTGTTGCAGATTTTAGGCTTGAAATATATGTCAATATTGCTAGCCATTAGAATCAAGAAATTATTAATGTTAGTTTATCCAATTTTTAATCCATGTGGAGTTGTGGACAATACTTATTTCAATGTTATTGTACTCATTAAAAAAGGAAGGTAATGTTAGCAGCATGATGAAGGAAAATTCACAAAATTCTTGAGAAAATTGAGATACTTTCTTCATAATCTTTTATTTATTTGACTGGAGTTTAATTTTATAGGTATATGCATAATAATTTGTTTGCGACGTACAAACATAAATACATATTGATGTTTATTTTATGTTTTCTTAACCCGGTTACAATACTTGGCAGAGCATTTTTTTTTTTACTAAAAGGGAGAATAGATTAATATTTATGAAATAAACATAAATAATTACGGAGAAAGATGAGACCAAAAGTTAACAAATCTTTACTCTTTCAACATTGTTTCATCTTCCTTATCTACAATTTAAAATAAATGTGCTTATTTGATCAGTTAATTCTAAAACCATGAATTGTACCCATTTGATCAGTTAATTTTGAAACCATGAATTATCGATAACATTCAAAATTTTATGCTTTGATTGCAAATTTCCAATACCACATCACTGACTTTTAGAGCTGTTGATTTCTCACCCCGTTACATGCTTCTCTTAACTCAATTTGCATAACCATTATCAATATCTTGATATTTCTTAAAGAGTACCAATTTGAGCACCTTATGATCTACCTTTGTCTTCTTCTAATCCTAATATTTTTTATTAGCTCTATACTCTCAATATTAGCAATAATCATGTTTGACTCTTTTATTTCAATTAATGTTAGTCTATTGTTGTATGATTTTTTTTTTTTCTTTTTTTGTTTGTGTCTTCAAGCTTGCATGTTGGTTCTCCATTCTTAAAATGTTTGGTTCTTATACATATCAAGCTACTTGTTTTTGATATTTTTGGTCTTCAAAATTTTCGAGCTAGCATTTGAAGAAATTGTATTTTTTTTCATAGGCTTTCATTTGTACATTTATAGGTGAATTTCAAAATTGTATTTTGGTATGGTGGGATCTATATTAATTTCCCTCCAATCTTTCTCCTACTTTGTTGCACTTTTTGAATAAATAACTAGTTTTATTGCATGCTTTGAATAAATAATCCTTTTTTATTTCTACTATGTTTGGATTTCTTTGTATATGGATAGTGAATGTGTAGTTTTTTTTAACAAGATATATATGTATTTTTTTTTAAGAACCAAAAATAAAATATATAATTATACTCTAATGTAATATCTAAAATTGTTTTTAATAATTTATAAATTAGTTATATATTTTTGTTATGATTTATGAAATAGTTTTTTCACATATCAAATTTTAGATATATTTGGCAATAAATTCATAAATTTTACATATCCTTTGTTATGATTTGGAGAATGACCATAAAATTAAATATATATACAAAATGAATTAATGATTATAATAATAATAAAAAAAAAAGATAAAATTGATGCAAACATTTATTTTGATGTTCGTCTTCTCTTATATTTCTTAACCATTTTTTTCATGAAAATATAAATAGATAAAAGCTAAAAAACATAAAAGGTTTTTTTTATATGATATCTCTCTATAAAATAGTATATAAATCCGCGTATTGCACGTGAGGTTTAGAAGCTAGTATTATATAAATGAGAAGACAATAAATGCACGAATAAACACTAGATTTCCTAGTTTTTTATTCTTTAATTAAAATTAAATTAAATTATTGCACTAAATTCATGAATAATATTATTTCAGATTTTTTTTAAGAAATTAAAATGAGCCGAATGATAGCTAAACTAAAATTTAGAGAGATTAGATAAATCAAATATAATGAGAGCTAATTATCAATTAAAGATAATATATATATATATATATATATATATATATATATATATATAGACAATTAAGGATAATATGTACATATTTTTTGTTAGATTAAAATTAAATTTGATTATTACCTTCAATTCATGAATAATAGTATCTTTAATTCAAGTTACTAAAACTAGCTATTTTATAGCTAAAATAAATTTGTAAAAATTAGTTAAATCAAACCCAATAAGAGTTAAATGCCAAGTAAGGATATATAATTTAAATGCCAATTCAGTCTACTTAAGGGGAACCTACACTTGTAACATTAATTGAGTCTACTTATTGTTGGGATGAGATGAATGGATGATATGAAAATTAAAATTATTTTGAAGTAATTATTAATATATGGTATATTAATTTTAGAAATATAATAAATGCTAAATGGAAAAGACGAAATCAAATGCAGCAAATAAGTTTGTACCGAAAAAGAGGCACTTCTCCCTTTAAATCTTTACATTTAAAAGGATAGGCGGAAAGCCTCATTCAGACTTATGTAAGAAGAGAAGCAGCATTGGCATAAAGAAACAATGTTGCTAATTTAAAATTAAACATATTTTTAATATTACAATTCTTGAAATTAGCTAATTTAATTTAAGTTAATAACTTATTGTTTTATTTATGCAACAACAAACAAATGTACATTATACTCTTCTTCATATTCCCTCCCTACACTTGAAGAACACAAGGTCCTCCTTGTATAAAGAATAAGAAAAGAAAACCACACTTAGAAGAAAAATTACATATATATATAAACACTAGGGTTGTAAATGGGGCGGGGCGGGGCGGGGATTGCATTCTCCATCCCCGTCCCCAAATTAATCGGGGATCCCCGTCCCCGCCCCGTTTATTAATCGGGGATAAAAACCTATCCCATCCCCGTCCCCAGCGGGGAATCGGGTCCCCGCGGGGATCCCCGTCCCCGTTTAGCTAATTTAATATTTTATAAAAAAAACCTGTAAAATTTCAATTTTTACCTACAAATTTATCCAAATATGCATTAAAATACAAACATAAAATTCTTAAAACTCAATTGTCAAATACATTAATATATAATTAATAATTAAACATAAAATAACATCATCAACTTCGACCCTTTCTCCAATTCCAATCTTCGTTTTCACGCCAAATTTCCAATTTAAACCTAGCAAATTAGCAATATAAAATTCATAAGTTTCAAATTTTGTAAAAAATTAAATGGGAACAATTAACCAATGACAATAAAACATTACCGTGTCATCTCCATCTTCATCATCGAGAAGATCACAATATTGAGCAAGAATTTTTTCACACATTCGAGAATCTAAAAATATAATTAATAATTAGTATACCATATATTTAAAGCTCTTAAAATGCAAAATGATAACCAAATAAAAGAAATTAGATGATTGGTTGTGGGTTTGGGCAATTAACATTGCAGGGGAAGGAAGAAGTGGGTTTGGGCAATTAACATTTTTTAATTTATCAATTGGTTGTGGGTTTGGGCAATCAACATTTTTTAATTTATCAATTGGGTTTGGGCGTGGGCCGAATTGTTAGTATTCCTATCCAGATTAGAAATTTCGTAATTTTATTAATTACTTTATAATATATAATCTAATATTAATTAAATAAATTAATACGGGGATTCGGGTATTTTATCGGGGATCCCCGCGGGCTTTAAACGGGGACGGGGACGGGGGCCCGCGAGGCGGGTAGAGGTAATACCATCCCCGTCCCCGATTAATAAACGGGGACAAATTCGTCCCCGTCCCCGCCCCGCGGGGATTTTAATCGGGGATTCCCCGTCCCCATCCGGGCGGGCCCCCAACGGGGACGGGCCCCCGTTACCCGTTTGACAACCCTAATAAACACAACACACACACACACTCTCTCTCTCTCTCTCTCTCTCTCTCTCTCTCTATATATATATATATATATATATATATATATATATATATATATATATATATATACATACATAAAAAGTAGAATCACTCCTCGGATGACAAGGATGAACACAAAGTGAATGTGAAGTTAGCATTGTTAGCCCAGGAAAGGATTTCATTCTTCAAGGACTTATGTGCTTGATGAACTTGGAAGAGTGTCCTACGCATATTGTTAACTGCATATTGCAACTCTCCAATCCGGTCCATGCAATAAATGTACTTGTAGGTTCTGGAGAATCCTCGCAATTTATCGTAGAGTCATCAATGGCCAATGATTCAAAAGGGTCAACCGGACTCAGAGTAGACTTAAGGTGTTCCATATAAGGTAGGAACATGTGATGCCCTAGACTATTTGCCCTAGAAAGTCCTTCTTGAATCATTACCATGCCATCAAGGAAATTGAAACAATCTCTCGAATCAACACAACATGGAAGTTCTCCCCTTGCACCCATTACTATTGCGGTCATGATATTTGCACCACCAATCGGCCCATATCTTTGCTTCGATGCATTGTTAATTGCATTGACAAGAATGTCGCATGAATCAATGGGAGTAGTACCCTTGAATGCGCATTCTAAAACAAAAAGATCAGCGGGACGAACAATAGAGCTATCTACCCTGCAAAATAATGAATGTGCAAGGAACTTGTGCAAGTACAACATTGCCTCATCTTGAATAAGTTTATTTGAAGCATGGCTCAGCACATAACAATGCAAACCTGTCAAGGAACTCCAAATGATGTCCGGTTTGAAACTAGAAGGCATAATAGGTAAGTTTTCCTTTGGAAAACCAAACCATTCAGACATTTGGTCGTACCCTACGGTATATTCAACTCCATTGTTGCGAAATAGAAAACTACCCCTTGTATTATCCAAAAATTGGAATGTGCATAACATCTCCAATATATAAATATCTTTCTGGGGGAATAACATTGCCCAAACTTATTCCAACCGAGGTACTGCGAGTACCCAAACACCGCATCTCGGATATCATTGTTAATAAGAAACAAGTTATCTAGAAACAACATCCCTCGAAAATCCATTTTCTTCAACCGAGCAAACCTCTTCCCCTCATGAGCATTTCCGATAGGGAAAGGTGCTCCATACTCAATCCTCAAATCAACTCTCCCAGTTACACGGTTCACCATTTTTGTGGGAAAAAGGGGTTAATTTGCATAAAGTTTGAAAGGTTTAAGAATGAAAACTCAACTTTGAAAGTATGATAATCTTAGAGTTTCAATACTTTGAAAGTGAAAAATTCAAAATGGGAAAATATGTATTTATAGTGAAAACATGAAAAGACATGACTTTTGAAGCAGATATGACAGTTAAAAAGGGATAAGAATGACAGTTAAGCCAATTATAGCCATTTAAAACACAAATAACCGAAAGTCAAAAATTTGAAAATCTAGGTGTCACGGTCGCGATTAATTGTCACGATCGTGATTCACTTGAATTATAGTTTTTCATGCATTTCATCAACTTAACACCACTCTACTATAGTATATACTTAACACTAAAGTTAAACATACATACTGTATTTATTAATACTTAACTAACAACACACTCAAAAACACATTACAATACACAAAACACACATAAGCAAGAAAAAAAAACCAAAGTCAAGAAGAACAATTAGGGTGTAGGGTCGTTCATAAATTGCTCTTGAATGGTATATCCTATCACAAATATGGTTTACAACGCTGCCCATTAACCTTAAACACATTATTCTTAGAACTCCTTAACTCTAATGCTCCATTACTAAAGACATTAATAATGGTGAATGGTCCATATCACTTTAACTTACCCGGAAACAAACATAACCGAGAATTGTACAAAAGTACTTTATCACCGACATTAAAAGTTGTAGCTTTAATTTTCATTTCATGCCACCTCTTAGTTTTCTCTTTATAAATCTTAGCATTTTCATAAGCCATAGACCTAATTTCATCTAATTTTGACATTTGCAACAACCTATTTTTACCGGCTTGATTCGCATCAAAGTTCAAGGAACGAATAGCCTAATAAGATTTATGTTCTAACTCGATCGGCAAATGACAAGCCTTACCATATATTAACCGATAAGGAGACATCCTAATGGGAGTCTTATAAGCCATTCGATAAGCCCATAAAGCTTCATCTAGCTTCTTCGCCCAATCCTTACGCGAATTAGATACAGTCTTTTACAAAATCCAGTTAAGTTCTCTATTTGAAATTTCTACTTGACCATTAGTTTAAGGATGATATAGAGTTGCAACCTTATGATGAACTCCATATTTCCTCATAAGCGACTCAAATAATTTATTAATAAAATGCATACCACCATCACTAGTTATAGCACGTGGTATCCCAAATCTACTAAATAATTTCTTTAAAAACTTAACAACTATTCTCGCATCATTTGTCGGGCATGCACAAGCCTCAACCCATTTGGAAACATAGTCGATAGCTACTAAGATGTATTTCTGCCCTTGAGATACAGGAAAAGGACCTATAAAATCCATTCCCCATAGATCAAAGATTTCAACCTCTAAAATATTCTTTAGTGGCATCTCATCTTAATATTACCAACACGTTGACACTTATCACAATGATTAACATAGAAACGAGCATCTTGAAACAAAGTAGGCCAATAAAATCCACTCTCCAACACTTTGGCAGCGGTTTTATTTGCTGCATGATGGCCTCCATAAGCACTATCATGGCAATTAGATAAAATGGACTCATATTCTGACTCAACAACACATCTCCTGATAATATTATCAGCACATATCTTAAACAAATAAGGATTGTCCCAAATATAACTTCTCACATCATTAAAGAATTTTTTTCCTAGCATTCGCATCTAAGTTATATGGTGTAACATCGGCTTCGACGTAATTAGCATAGTCCGCATACCAAGGTTCCTTATCATGTTGCACAGCCATTAAACTCTCATCAGGAAATGTTTCGTTAATAATATCAGATTCACCAATTGGACCGTTCTCATCTTCTAACCTAGAAAGATGATCGGCAACCAAATTTTCCGAACCTTTCTTATCTCTTATTTCTAAATCAAATGCTTGCAAAAGTAACACCCAACGAATAAGGCGTGGCTTAACATCTTTCTTAGCAAACAAGTATCGCAAAGCAGCATGATCAATATAAACTATAACTTTAGAACCTAACAAGTAAGATCTAAACTTATCACATGCAAACACAATAACCAACATCTCTTTTTTCGTAGTTGTATAATTACACTGAGAACCAGAAAGAGTATGACTTGCATAGTAAATAACATGCAACTTCTTATCTTTCTTTTGACCTAAAACACATGCTACTGCAACATCACTAGCATCACTCATAATCTCAAATGGCAAGTTCCAATCAGGACTTGTGAATATAGGTGCACTAACAAATGCTTGTTTAAGAATATTAAAGGCATTCATACATTCAGGATTAAATACAAAAGGTGTATCTTTAACTAACAAATTGGTCAATGGTTTAGCAATTATCGAGAAATTCTTAATAAATCGTCTATAAAAACCAATATGTCCTAGAAAAGACCTCACTCCCTTAACTGAGATTGGTGGAGGTAAATTTCCTATTAAGTCAGTTTTAGCTTTATTAACTTTTATTCCTCTTTCACTAATCTTATGGCCAAGAACTATACCTTCATCAACCATAAAATGGCATTTTTCCCAATTAAGCACTAAATTAGACTCTTCACATCCAGAAAAAACTTTATCTAAATGAACTAAACATTGCTCAAACGAATCACCATAAACAGAAAAATCATTCATGAACACTTCCATAATATCCTCAATAAAATCACAAAAAAAAAGTCATTCATCTTTGAAATGTAGCAGGTGCATTGCATAAACCAAAAGGCATTCTACGGTAAGCAAACGTTCCATATGGACAAGTAAAAGTGGTTTCCTTTTGGTCATCCGGATGTATAAAAATCTGGAAATAACCTGAGAATCCATCTAAAAAACAATAACAAGCACATCCAACAATTCTTTCTAACATTTGATCAATGAAAGGAAATGAAAAATGATATTTCCTAGTTGTCGAATTTAACTTTATGATGTGGAAATTTGCAAGTACACAAATCGTTTCAAGTAATAAAGTGTAAGTAGAGATTATTCCCATGAGGATTATAGCAGCATGATGAAGGAAAATTCACAAAATTCTCGAGAAAATTGAGATACTTTCTTCATAATCTTTTATTTATTTGACTGGTGTTTAATTTTTATAGCTATATGCATAATAATTTGTTTGCGACGTACAAGCATAAATACATATTGATGTTTATTTTATGTTTTCTTAACCCGGTTACAATACTTGGTAGAGCATTTTTTTTTTACTAAAAGGTAGAGTAGATTAATATTTATGAAATAAACATAAATAATTACGGAGAAAGACGAGACCAAAAGTTAACAAATCTTTCCTCTTTCAACATTGTTTCATCTTCCTTATCTACAATTTAAAATAAATGTGCTTATTTGATCAGTTAATTCTAAAACCATGAATTGTACCCATTTGATCAGTTAATTTTGAAACCATGAATTATCGATAACATTCAAAATTTTATGCTTTGATTGCAAATTTCCAATACCACATCACTGACTTTTAGAGCTGTTGATTTCTCACCCCGTTACATGCTTCTCTTAACTCAATTTGCATAAACATTATCAATATCTTGATATTTCTTGAAGAGTACTAGTGGTTTTGAATGCAACTAATTTGAGCACCTTATGATCTATCTTTGTCTTCTTCTAATCCTAATATTTTTTATTAGCTCTGTACTCTCAATATTAGCAATAATCCTGTTTGACTCTTTTATTTCAATTTAATGTTAGTCTATTGTTGTATGATTTTTTTTTCTTTTTTTGTTTATGTCTTCAAGCTTGCATGTTGGTTCTCCATTCTTAAAATGTTTGGTTCTTATACATATCAAGCTACTTGGAGTTTTTGATATTTTTTGTGTTCAAAATTTTCGAGCTAGCATTTGAAGAAATTGTATTTTTTTTCATAGGCTTTCATTTGTACATTTATAGGTGAATTTCAAAATTGTATTCTGATATGGTGGGATCTATATTAATTTTCTTCCAACCTTTCTCCTACTTTGTTGCACTTTTTGAATAAATAACTAGCTTTATTGCATGTTTTGAATAAATAATCCTTTTTTATTTCTACTATGTTTGGATTTCTTTGTACATGGATAGTGAATGTGTAGTTTTTTTTTTAACAAGATATATATGTATTTTTTTTTTTTGTAAGAACCAAAAATAAAATATATAATTATACTCTAATGTAATATCTAAATTGTTTTTAATAATTTATAAATTAGTTATATATTTTTGTTATGATTTATGAAATAGTTTTTTCACATATCAAATTTTAGATATATTTGGCAATAAATTCATAAATTTTACATATCTTTTGTTACATAGACAAAGTTCTGAAAAGGTTTAGCATGGATGAGGGAAAGAAAGGTTTCTTGCCTAGGCACCATGGGCTCAAACTAAGTAGGAACAATGGTCCTAAGACAAAGGAGGACCAGGAGAAGATGCAGAAGATCCCATATGCTTCAGCTATAGGATCTATCATGTACTCCATGTTATGTACGAGACCTTATGTCGCTTTTGCACTAAGTATGACTAGCCGATACTAGTCAGATCCCAAGGAGGATCACTGGACGACAGTCAAGGCAATCCTTAAGTACCTTATTAGGACTAAGGATAGCTTCTTAGTGTATGGAGGTCAAGAAGAGCTGTCATTGTCAGGGTACATTGATGCAAGCTTTGAAACCGATCAGGACAAAAACCAATAACAGTCTGGTTATGTCTTCCTATTGAATGGCAGGGCCATCAGTTAGAGGAGCTTGAAACAGCCAACCATCACTTATTCTACCATAGAAGCTGAGTATATTGCTGCATGTGAAGCTGCAAAGACAACTATTTGGATAAAGAAGTTCATCATCGAGTTAGGAGTAGTTTCATCCATCCTAGACCCAGTGAATGTCTTTTGTGACAACAACGGGGCCATGGCACAAGCTAAGGAGCTTCGGTCACATAAGAAGTCCAAACATGTACTCAGGAAGTTTCACCTCATCCGAGAGATTATGGACAGAGGAGACATTTCACTACAAAGAGTTGACATCGGGAACAATATCGCTGATCCGTTGACCAAGGCGTTGCCACAGGCACAACATGAGGGTTATAATAGATCTATAGGGATTAGGGCAATGCATAGTTGGAACTAGTGTATGTGGGAGATTACTGGTGTGCCCTAGTCCAAATGGCATTGGTTCTTGTATTGTATTATACTTTATATTTGGATATTTTGTATTATACATTTTGTGTTGAAATGAAGGCATGAATCTATTTATTCATATCTTGTGCTATTTATAAATAGAGTATCCAATGATTATAACCATACTAAAGTAAACCAATGTAGGTCATTGGCTTATGAGACCTGTTAGTAGAGTTAAAGTTATAATCATAAAGATATATCCCTAGTCTGTTCCAATCATGGGAATGAATAGAACCAAAGACTAGCATATCCTCGACTAGATGGCGGCATCTCACTGGCCATTGGACATGGTATGTCAGTCAATGATACAGGTACATGTTGGGTTGCATGGTACTAGATCGATCTGCCACGAGAACACCACATGGTTCGATCGTCATAGGTGTTTCTCGGGTAGTTCTTTTTATTATCCTTAGACCTGATGTTCATTGTAACATAACATGGGATCTCATACACTTTGATATACACCTAACGGGCCTGTAACAGGGTGCCAAGTATGGGTATGTTGGGTCGGCCAGTGAACATGTTGATGTTGACAGTGAAGCTAATGGAATTGCCACTCAGCGTCCCTTGAGATGACATCACTGGCCACTTGATGAGTGGGACTAACAAGTGTGTGGCCATACCCGAATAAGTTGGGATACTTATTTGTTAGGTTCAGTCCACTCAGTATCAAGAGATAAATAAGCATATAAGAGGATGACAGGGCCATGCCTCTTGCTTATGTATCGATGTTAGTTGGCAAGGGATATACAAGATCACTATCGTGTTATTTTTCACATTAGACTGCAAGTCTCCATCTTAATTAGGGGCTGTAATAGTTTGCAAGAACCCACTTACAGTCTGTGGGCCTTAGGCCCACTGCCAACATAAAGATGGACCCACAGGATCGTACACATAGAACGATTGAATGTTGACAAATCGGAATTGGAACGGAAACCAAATTAATTAAGTTATTGACATTAGGTTATGTCATAATTAATTTAATTATAAAAGGAGAAATTTATTTTATTTGATTAATTAATTACATGTAGTAAATAATTAATTAAATAATATAATATTTCCTTGGTGGAAATAAAAAATACAAAGGTTGTATTTATTAAGGCTGACTTTAATTTGACTTTGGGTTATTTTAATTTAATGAAATTGTATTTAATTGTATCAATTAGGATTTTATAATGTGGTTTGATGTAATCCTAATGATATAAGGTAAATCAATTAAATCAAATTAAATAATCTATAATTTTAATTAAAATCCTAGTAGGCGAAGGAGTATATATACTAAAGGAGTATATATAGGAAGTATTAACCTAATTCTCCATAACCCTAATAGAGTATTTAGGCCAGCATTAAGAAAATTACAGCAGCTCCCTTTTGCACTTTCTCTTGGTTTTCGTTCAATCCGTTCGCTAGCACGAGTCCCGTTCGAGAGTCGTTCGTGTACCAGATTATGGATGAAATGCATTTGGGTTTCTACAACAGTCTCTAGAGGAGATAGTTAAGGTGAGAAAATTTATTTTTCTCTATTCTTGATTTCATTCTATTAATCTACATGTATCTTGGGGTTTGGAATCAATGAGAATTTTAATCGGTTTTCCACCTCACGTTTAATTTTTCCCATGACGATTCTCTACACCTATCACCTTAGCACCCGGAGGTGGATCCATGAAGTTCCATACTTGGTTATCGTGCATAGGTTACATCTCAACCTCCACAGCTTTGCGCAATTGATTTGAGTGTTGGCTTTAAACAGCCTCTTGATAGGTCTTGGGCTCCTTTTGGTCAACGGCCATAAGGTCCCCATCATCAGTCACGAGAAAGCTGTACTTTTCTGGCTGATGACGTGTCCTACCAGACCTTCTAAGGTCCTATGAAACCAGTTCTACTTTCTCAATTTCTTAAGTAGCTAGATCAGTTCCTGAAGCATGCTTAGCAGTAGCTACAGGAGTCTGTAAGTCTTGAACTACAAAAAGTTCAATATTACTCCTATTGTCTCTCTTGGAAAGGAATTCCTTCTCTAAGAAGACTGCATTCCTAGCTATGAAAGCTTTGTTTTCTGCCGGATCATAGAAGTAATAACCCTTAATTTCCTTAGGGTAACCCATAAACTGGCACTTGACAAATTTGGACTAGAGCTTACCACTTGTCAATTTCTTGATATGTGCATCACAGCCCCAAATCTTCAAGAAGGAAACATTGGGCTTTCGGCCCCTCTATAGTTCATATGGTGTTCCCTCAATTACCTTGCTTGGTGTATTATTAAGTATGTAAGCAGTTGTCACTAAAGCATATCTCCAAAAGCAGACAGGGAATGTAGCATGACGACTCATCGAGCGAACCATGTCAAGCAAGGTCCTATTCCTCCTTTCTAACACTCCATTCCACTAAGATGTACCAAGAGGAGTGAGTTGGGACAAATCTTGGCTTAAATATTCACCCCCTCAATCAAACCGAACTGCTTTTATTTTCTTGCCAAGTTGGTTTTCTACTTTGTTCTTAAAGTCCTTGAATCTCTGAAGATTCTCGGACTTATGCTTCATCAGATACAAGTAACCATATCCACTGAAGTCATCTGTGAAGGTGACGAAGTACAAAAAAACCTGATTTAGCACTAGTGCTCATTGGGCGCATTCATCAGAATGTATCACCTCCAATAGCTCTGAGGCCCTTTCAGCAGTCTTGCTAAAAGGTGTCTTTGTCATCTTGCCTCTTAAATATGATTTGCATGTGTCATAAGACTGAATGTCAAATGACCCTAGCACTCCACTAAAGTGAAGCCTAGCTATGCGCTTCTCATTTATATGCATAAGTCGACAATGCTAGATGTATATGGGATTAATTTTATTTTGTTTAATCCTTTTAGTATTTATATTATAGATTGAACTTTCACGTTTTAGATTAAGGATATATAAACCATTTTCAAGAAATGATGTTCCATAAACGATATTGCCACATTGTATAGAAATTCTACCATGTCCAATATTAAATATGAAACCAGAAATATCCAACATAGAAATAGAAATAATATTCCTACGCATCGCAGGTACAAAATAACAGTTTCTAAGTTCTAAAACAAGTCCACTAGGCATCTCTAAGAAATAATCTCTGATCTCCATGGCCTAAACTCGAGCACCATTTCTGACTCGAAGATCCACTTCTCTGAATCCTAGCAATCTCCTATTTCTTAGTCCTTGCACATTTGAAAAAATGTGAGAACCACATCCAATGTCTAAAACCCAAGATGTAGAAATAGCCAGATTAATCTCAATAATATAAATACCTGAAGCAACATGTTTACCCTTCATTTGCTCCCTTAGCTCTGGACATACGCTATTCCTTTGCCCTTTCTCATGAAATTTATGGCAGACATCATCAGGAGAAGCAACCTTTGCCTTAGGGTGGGCCACAACCTTTTTACCCTTAGCCTTGGCCTTTTCGGCCTTAACTTTGGCCTTAGATTTGGCCTTTCCCTTAGCAGTGGGAGTATTGCCCTTATTCACCAGCACCACCTCAAGAGTCTTCTTAAGAGACTACTCAGCAAGCTTGAGTATGCCATGCAGCTCAACAACCGATTTATCTAACCCCTACATGTGGTAGTTCATGATAAACTGGTTGTAAGACTCAGGAAGTGACCCGAGAATAATGTCAGCTGCCAAGTCCTGTGGAACTGGTGAGCTGAGGTGGGTAAATGTATTAATATACCTCTTCAGCTTTAGCACATGAGTGCTAACAGAAGTCTCGGCTGCCATTGCAGTCATGCAAAGTGCCTTAGTTGTCAGGTAACGTTCTTGACGAGCCTGATCTTGGAACATCTTTTTAAGCTGATCCATTATCTCGTAAGCATGCTGCTCCATAAACTGCTTCTAAAGATCAGAAGCCATGGTACCCAGCATAAGGTACGAGACATCTCGATCATCCCTCACATGCCGGTCATACTACTCCACCATCACCATGGTGACACTTCGCCTCCGGGAGGGCCAGCTGGTAAAGGAGCATTCACTACATACTCCTTGGACTCTTGTCTAAGAACTATTTGCAAGTTCCTAGCCCAACCCAGGAAGTTTGTCCCTAAAGGCTTCTCCTTCTCTAGGAGTGACCTAAGTGAGAGTGAGTTGTTGTTTGTTGCAGCCATTTAAATTGCTATTGTGAAATGGGATTAATCTACATGGAAGAAATCATTGCTTGAGTTAGAAATAAAGGACTTAATGCCAATTCAAATTAATAATCCGATTTTAATTCGTTCATTGGTGATGTTAATTTACCAACATCCACAACTCATCAATGATTGGCCAAACTAGGGCTTGCTAACCAACCATTTATTTGTTTGGTAGGACAACCTATCCAATCCTTCCATGAAGGACTCTTGGTTTGATGGGCTTATTAACACTTTACTCATCTGTGCTTAGGGCCCGCTCTAAGCTAATGCTACCTATGTTGAGTCAAACCACCATTCACATGTTAACCATACTAACTATCCGAGGCCTCGATAGCTCATCAAATACTACAATGTACCCAGCTAGGGGTGAGCACTATTTGGAAAAACCAAATACCAATACCGAACCAAACCGAAAAAAAATTTGGTTCGGTTACCGAATTTTTTTTGGTTTGGTTTGGTAACAATTTTGTAAATATTTTGGTATTCGGTTTGGTTCGGTTTTTCCGTAAAAAAATTCGGTTTAACCAAACGAACCGAATTATTATATATAATATATATTTATATTAGGTTTGTAATATTCTAATTTACCTAATTGAATTTTATATTTCATTAAAAAATATAAAATGACTAAATAACAATTAATTACAAAAATAATATATAATGGTTCAATTAATTGCCCTAAAAATAATTTCAAATATTTTTTTTATTTATTTTCGGTAAAAATACCAAATTTCGGTAATAACCGAACCAAACCAAAAAATTTCGGTTCGGTTCAGTTTGGTTTTTATCATTGTTTGGTTTGGTTCGGTTCTAATTATTACTGATAATTCAGTTCGGTTAACCGACAATTCGGTTCCGTTTGGTAACCGAACCGAACGATGCTCACCCCTATACCCAGCTAGGGCATTGCGCACATCGCAACATCAATGGGAAGAAGAGGTGTGAATATGGGAAGCACTTTTAAACGACTCAATATTTTAATTCTCTGAATTAAAATTAAGTGATACGACCTAGCATGCATAAAAGCAGGTTATAATCTGGTGATCCATACATCCATATTATATGATAAATACAATAGTATACTAAATTTAAAATAATACCATCCTATGGGCCTGAATTACAACCTAATGAAAACTAGACAACATATCTAATTCTCCATCGGGCCGAACTGCAATTCTCCTTGGGCTCCTACCATGGGCTTGCTCCATCTGGGCCTTCCTCCATACTTGATGCAATTACAATATTTTTATATAAAATAAATCTATCCTAAAATTACATCTAAATAAAGGAAATGGCACGCAGGCCATATTTCCCAAAATCAAATTACAACCGAATAGAAATTAGGGCCTATAGAACTCAACAAAACAATTTCAAACAAAGTACCTGTCGTGCACATACATACCAATATGATGCATGATCATGGCATTCCAAATTATAAATACGAATGTTAAGCCGAGTTACTTAGAGTGAAATGGTCAATTTCAACAAATATAACTAAGGCCCGTAAAAGCCTAATGAATTACATCCATTTGAGCAGAAAAAATAACTTTTCTCCCAATCGAATTTTAGGTTGTTACAAATTCAAAATTTAGCTCTTCCAATTCTAACCGGTGCCTCGATTTATTAGGTTAATTTCACATATCCATATTCAATTTAATTATGCAAAATAATTAAATTAAATATGCATGCCAAAAAAATGGTTTAAATACAAATTAATCAAAATAAAACATTATAATTTAATTCGTATTACAAGTGTGAGCGGATGATATTTTTCGGAACCCGCGGTGAAGCGGGAACCGGGAATTTTCTTTTTGGGTGTGTGTATGTGTTTTGAAAACTGGTTTTAATCTTTCTTCAGAAAACTTTTTAGTTTAGTGAGAAAACCCATTTTGTAGAAAACTTGATTTTAAGTGTGAATTTTGGAAAATAGATTTTTAGAAAATCCCAATTTAATCTTAAAGATCTCAAAACCTAAATTTCCTAATCAGATACAGAGTTGCCACCCAGATCAGCTCATTCGGGAAATTCTGGTACAGCTGCCTACCAAGTGTAGACGCATTACCTAATCCAGAGATTCAAAGTTCGAGCAACACATCTACTAATCCTCAACTTGTTTTCAATTACTATTTCATAATACGATACGACATTCACT
The DNA here is from genome assembly GCA_039660915.1 of Euphorbia tirucalli. Classification (NCBI taxonomy): domain Eukaryota; kingdom Viridiplantae; phylum Streptophyta; class Magnoliopsida; order Malpighiales; family Euphorbiaceae; genus Euphorbia; species Euphorbia tirucalli. Next base: position 47,193,159 of record CM077633.1, read on the forward strand.
TAATTCTACCCATTTTATCTTCTTTTAATTTTAGTTAATGCTCATACAAAATGACATAAACATAAATAAAGTGCAGAAAAATAAAAGTGCAGGAAAAGTAAAGTAATGGCCAAATTATATAACCCGAAAAAGAAAAACCCTCATCCTCACCATTTACAACTGCCTATAACACACGATAGTCTAAAAAGTACAATCACATAGATATAAGAAATAATCTATTAAATACATCAAAAATAAAAATGAAAATAAAAAACTGCATCCAAATACGGTTAGCACAAATAAACAAATCACACAAAGGACTCATATGAGACATAATAGGGGTATTTTAGGAAATGGGATCATGCATAGGGGGGATAATCGAGGAGTCTGGATGACTACTCGATTAGACCTGGAAAACATTTTATGAAATGCCCTGTAGATTTTTGTGAATGAAAACCAATTTTGAAAACAGTTTGGCTCATTTTACATGCATTTTCCATCTTTTAGCGGGCCGGATATCCCGGAACCCGGGGGTTCCATTCGTGAGTGGGCCTAAATTTAACATCCATCTACGGTTTAGGAACATAAACACACCAAAAACCATTTTTGAATCGAAAAGAGAGGCAAAATTACAAGTTAGAGGCCAAAAAGGGCAAAACTATAATTCTGCTTCTCAAACTACAGCTGAGCGGCTGTAGGGTATCACAACCGTGCCGCTGTAGTGGCTAGGGTGGCTATAACACCTACAGCCGAGTAGCTGTAGTGCTCTAGAATCAGCAATTCAATTTTGTTTCTTATTTTAAAAATCATTTTAGAACTTTGATGGTTTCGGGTAATCTGGGCCTTCTAGAAACTCATGAAATTCCACAAAATAGATCCAGATCATATTAAACAATTCAGGAAATCCCTAAAACCCCAAAATCATCAACATTTAATCCCACATCCATTAATCAAAAACCCAAAAACTGTGAATATAATCATATGTGGATGTGGTTTGACCGATATTATCCATGAAAAACAAATTTAATTTGAAAAAGGAAGTGTTATCGGTCGATTTAGGGCATTCGGAGCTTCTGCCCTGGAGATTATAGCTAAGCGGCTGTAATCAGAAGACTATAGCTGCACCACTGTAAGGTTACAGCCGCATAGCTGTAGTACAGCCGAGCATCTATAAACAACAGATGGGGCGACTATAGCTGGTTTTCACTTCCAGTTTTGAGAAAAATACAAAATCACTTACAATCAACACCCAGAATAATTTGAAACAAGTTTTTAGGGCCTCTCAGAGTATACCTTGTCTGTGTTCTAGTGTTTTGGATCACCAAAAACGGATTTGGACGCCAGAAAACTCCTTGGAATCACGAACAACCTGAAATCCTCTATGATCCTCCAAAGCTCCAAAGGAACCCCGAATCAATCTAAATAAGTACCAAATGAATTAGAATGATCCCAGAACATTAATTCTCACGGGATCCAAATTGTTTCTATGGATTAAGTTAGAGTTTTGATGATTTTTAGATTAAGCTTTTGAATTTTTCTCTCTTTGTCCTCTCAAGAATCCAAAACCCTAGCCGTTTTCAATTGTTTTTGCAGAACGAACTCTTTGTAATTTTTTTTCTGACCTAATTTTGTCTGTCTTTTTATATCCCCCAATTTAAGGTTAAAAATCTAAATTAATGGCTAAATTCCCCTTATTTAGGAAAGAAAATCAAATCTAGTAATTACAACGGCGCGACTGTAGTGGCCTACAGCCGGGCGGCTGTAGGGCTATAGCCGAGTGGCTATAGTGACCAGACTTGTCTTTCTCACCCTTTCGCACTTTTCTCTTCGGTTCTCTTAAGTGCTCACTCGACCTTCTTTGAGGTTCCGCACCAAGACTTGTTACACATATTCAGGTCATCCGAGACGTCTCCAAAGTCATTCTGGTTGTTTTGAATCCGCTTCATGTTTATCCGTGAAAAAGGTAATAAGGGCTTTCATCATCGAGGCCGGGAAAAAACCCATGCTTACAACAGGCCCTGGTAAAATTAAAATACCATTAAGTTTTAAAACGAAAACTCGAGGAAAAACTAAAACAAGACGCGACACAACCCACAGTGGTTCTCCTCCCCATGCATGGTGGGCTATCCAAGACAACCTGCCCACCACACGGCACCGCCCAACAGGCTATGCAGCCACACAACCTGCTACTATTCGGCAGCTTGCACCGCCGCGTAAGCCATCCAAGGCTGCTGCCAAGGGTGCACTCGATTAGAACCCTATAATTTTTTTTTAAAAAAAAGAGAAAAAAATACAGTGGCAAGAACAGTAGCAACCATATCAATGAAATTCAAAATTAAAACTAATCAACGGAAAGAATCGATAAAATCAATCGCGAAAAATTATCGAAACCCGAAAAACAATTCTTGAAACTTATTCTTTCTTCAAGAACACTTTCAAGAATCAAATTCCAATCAATCTAATGGACAAAACCTAGGCTCTGATACCACTAATGGGATTCATCAGGGGAAAAAAATAATAGGGTGCAGTGGAATTTATTATATTAAAATTTCCTATAATCCACCTAATCATGTCTGATTACCATTGATTGGAATAAAATAATTTGAAGCAGAGAGATTAGAAACTCACCAGGTTCGTCTCTTCCAGAGACTACTGTAGAATCTATTCTTGAAACAATCTCCACAATCTGGTGCATGAACAACTATCAAACGGGAGCCGATGCTAATAAAAAAAGCGGCTAATGGAGGAATTAACTTGAATAATTCGACCAAGAGGCAACAGTACTATGGCAGGCCAAAAAATTCACAAATAATTCTAGGTCAGGACTTGATTTTGTTTTAGTGTGCCTTTTATAGCTCCTACTATAAATGGACTTTAGTTTGGTTAATTTAAGTTAAGCCTAATAGGTCCAATTATATAAATAAACTTTATATTAAAAGTTTATACTATATAATTTAATTCCAATTGGCTAAATTTAATTACCCCTAAATAAAATTAAATCACACTTAAATAAATACAATACATGTATTTAATTTTCCTCCTTAGGAAAATAATTTGATTAATTGTTTATTTTATGTAATTCAATTGATTAATTAATTAATTACATTTAAAAAATTTATTAGTTAAATAAAATCAACCCTATGTTAATTAATCATCTTGAAACCAAATGTCAATTAATTAATTAACACAGTCCTTCCTATGTACATGCCATGTAAGGGGGTTCTAGTAAACCGTTACAGCCCCCAATAAGATAGAGATATAGCAGTCTTGCAAAGACACTTACCCGATAGTAATCTCATAGTGTCGTTTGCCAAATGATATCGATATGAATAAACAAGAGGTACGATTACTGTCATCCTCTTCTGCGGTTTATTTTATTTCTTGATCTTGAGTGAACTGAATCAAACAAGCAACCGGCATATTTGAGTAGGACTATACACTTGTCAGTCCCATTCATCAAGTGGCTGGTGATATCATCTCGGTGTTACCTGAGTGGCTATTCCATCACTTCATTATCAATATCAATATGTTCACCTGTCCACCCGATCATACCCATATGTAGCATCCTTTTATAGACCTGTTAGGCGTATGTCAAAGTGTATGAGATTCAATATTGTTACTATAATGAAATCAGTTTTGAGGACAAAAGAGACCTACTCAAGAAAGACCTATCACGTGACAACCATGTGGCTTTCTTGTGCGGATTGATCCAGTCCTATGTCAATGACATGTACCTATATTCATGATTGACTATACAAATACTATGGCTAGTTAAGAAATACCATACAGTTATCAAATATTCAAGTCTGTAATTTTATTCATTCCCATGATCAGAATAGACTTGGGATATATTTTATGATTACCAATCAATGGATATTCTATTCATGTTATAGCACAAGATATAAATGGAAGATTAATTGCCTTTATTAATATGACATAAATAATGTATTCATACAAAAAGTCTAAATATATAATACAAAATATAAGAAACCAATGCCTAAGAACTAGGGCACACCAACAAAGACCGCTTTCCTGAATGGAATGCTACTTAAGGATGTGTACATAACACAACTTGAGGGTTTTATTGATCCAAAGTATCCTGATGGGGTGTGCAAGCTTTAAAGATCCATTTATGGATTGAAGCAAGCATCTTAAAGATGGAATCTTAGATTTACTGAAACTATAAAGAAATGTGGCTTCATATAGAATCAAGATGAGCCTTGTGTGTAGAAGATGTTTAGTGGAAGTGTTGCTACCTTCCGAGTCCGATATGTGGAAGACATCCTTCTCATTAGAAGCGACATACCAATACTACAAGGGGTAAAGCAGTGGTTGAGTAAGTGCTTCATAATAAAGGACTTAGGAAAAATTGAGATGATCTTAGGGATCAGGATCTACAGGGATAGATCCAATCGACTTTTGGGCCTAAGTCATGCCTCGTACGTAGACAAGGTTTTGAAAAGGTTTAGCATAAATAAGGCTAAGAAAGATCTCTTGCCTATGTGCCATGGCCTAAAACTAAGTAAGAAACTTAGTCTTAAGACAAAGGAGGACCGAGAAAGGATGTAATTGATCCTATATGCTTTGGCTATAGGATCAATCATGTACTCCATGTTATGTACAAGACCAGATGTCACATTTGCACTAAGCATGATGAGCCGATATTAGTCGAATCTTGGGGAGGATCATTAGAAGGGTGTCAAAGCAATCTTTAAGTCCCTTAATCAGACTAAGGATAGCTTTTTAGTGTATGGAGGTCAAGAAGAGCTATCAGTGACAGGGTACACTGATGCAAGCTTTGAGATCGACAAGGACACAAACTAGTTGCAGTCTGGTTATGTCTTCCTGCTGAATGCAGATGCCATTAGCTGGAAGAGTTCCAAGCAGCCAACCATCACTGATTCTACAACAGAAGCTGAGTACATTGCTGCATACGAAGCTACAAAGGAACCTATTTGTATGAGGAAGTTCATCACTGAGTTAGGAGTAGTTCCATCTATCCTAGACCCAGTGGATGTCTTTTGTGACAACAATAGGGCCATCGTACAAGCTAAGGAACCTCAATCGCATAAGAGGTCCAAACATGTGCTTAGGAAGTTTCACCTCATTCGACAGATCATGGACAGAGGTGACATTTCATTACAAAGTGTTGACACAGGGAATAATGTCGTTGATTCATTGACCAAGGCACTACCATAGACATAACATGAGGGTCATATTAAATCTATAAGGATTAGGACAATACCTAGTTGGCACTAGTACAAGTGGAAGATTATTGGTGTGCCCTAGTCCAAAGGCATCAGTTCTTGATTGTATTATACATTGTATGTGGATATTTTGTATTGTATATTGTGTTATATAAAGGCATTTAATCTATTTATTTGTTTCTTATGTAATATAATAAATAAAGTATCCATTGATTATAGCCATACTTATGTTAACTAATGTAGGTCATCAGCTAATGAGATGTTGGGTACTGTCAAAGCTATAATCAAAAAGTTGTCCCGGGTCTGTTCTAATCAATAGAGCTAAAGACTAGCATATACTTAACTGGATGATAGTGTCTCACTGATCATTGGACATGGCATGTCAGTCGAGTATATGGGTACAGGTTAGGTTACATGGTACTGGACCGATCCGTCTCGAGGACATCGTATGGTCCGAACATCATAGGTGTTTCTCAGGTAGTTCTTGATATTGTCCTTAGACCTGATTTCAATATAACATGACATGGGATCTCATACACTTTGATATACACCTAACGGGCCTGTAACAGGGTGCCAAGTATGGGTATGTTGGGTGGGCCGGTGAATTTGTTTATGTTGATAGTGAGTTGATGGAATTGCCACTTCGCATCCCCTGAGATGACATCACTGGCCACTTGATGAGTGGGACTGATAAGTGTATAGCCATACCTAAATAAGTTGGGATACTTATTCATGATCATCAATCTACTCGAAATCAAGGAATGAATAAGCATAGAAGAGGTTGACTGGAACCATGCCTCTTGCTTATACATCGATGTCAGTTGGCAAGGGATATACAATAATACTATCGAGTTATGTTTCATATGAGACTACTAGTCTCCGTCTTCATTGGGGGCTGTAATAATTTGCTAGAACCCACTTATAGTCTATGGGCCATGGGCCCACTGCAAACATAAAGATGCACCCACTGGATCGTACACATAGAACATCTGAACTTATGATATATCGGAAGTGTACACAATGGGTGTACTTAGAATGGAATTGAATTAATGACAATATGTTTTGTCAAAATTAATTCAATTAATATAAAAGAGAAATTGACTGTATTTGATTAATTAATTACAGTATATAAATAATTAATTAAATATATTTTCCTTGGTGAAAAATTAAATACACGGGTTGTATTTATTTAAGGCCGAGTTAAATTAAATTTCGGTTGAATAAATTTAGTTAATTGGATTTAATTAAATCAATTAAAATTTTATTATATGGTTTAATCTAATTCCAATTACATAATTGAATCAATCAATTGAAATTAAAATTTAACCTAAGGTTAATTAAAACCTAATTTTGTCCTAAGTATAAATAGGTCCTTAAAATCAATTTCTCTAACCTAGCCATGCTAAATATATTATCCATCACTAGAGAAGTAGGGCGTTTCTAAAATTGTTTTCCAAGTCTAATCGTGTAAACTTGTTGGGTTTTCCTGATTATCTCCTAAATGCTTGATCGCGAGTTATCTGGATGCCATATTGTATCTGATCTGAATGCAATGTGAGTATATTTATTTGTACCACTAACCTCTATTTTGCAGGTAGATGTATGCTAGGCTAGATGTGTTAGCCCCAAAATAGGCTAAAGACACACTAGTGGGGAGGTGAATACTGTGTATCACAGAATAAAAAATCTTTTTGATAAGCTTTTTTTAGTAAAAATGATTTTGCCCAATAATACGAGTTTTACTAAAAGTGTGAAATAAATTTAGATTGTAAAACTCGTGAATATAATCACTTTGATCAGTTTAAACAATATCCCTAAATAAAACTAATGCTATTAATTTAAATGCTCGGAATGTAAATAGGAATAAGTAAAGAGTGTAGGGATATAGTTATTTTAGACACAACGATTTATACAGGTTTGGCCCAACTAGCCTACTCCTATCCCCAAGCCCATCACTTGAGATTTTCCACTAAGGATTCCTTTACAGGCAGAAATCAAGCCTAATGTTACTTTTTACGAGTTCTAGAATCAAACTCAATACTTTTCTAGGCAAAGTATCAAAACCTCTACAAACACTTTTACAAGCTCTAGTGTCAAACTTATAGATGTTGTTTTATAGCTCAACAACAACTATCCCGGTTCTTTTTATAAGATCAAACACCAAAATTTTCCAACTGTTGTTTTTAAGCGTAACAATCAAACTATCACCACACTTTTCAAGCTCAAGTGTGAAACTTTACAATTGCTTTATTGAATCCACCATAACAAAGCTCCCCCTCACACAAACCCTATTGTGTGAATTGCAATTCCCTTTTGAGTGATTAAATTTGTTGTTTCAGAATTGATGAAGACTAGAATTCTTTGAATATCTCTTTAAAAGCTTGTTGGAAAAAGACTCTCTAATGTATACTTGAATATGTGATACTGACATTTGTCTTCTCCATTTGTGAATGATGGATTTGCTCTCTATTTATAGGTGAAAGCCTAAATATAGCTGTTACTTATAAGCATTGGTAATGGAGCTTTTTGTACAAATCTGTCTAAGACTCTTCAGGCCTTTGAAGCTACTGTTTTGTATTGTTATAGCCTTCTGTGTGAGCTTATAGTGCAATGTATAGCCTTCTATAGCAATAATTTGAGTTTCTTTCAGCCTTCTGTATATGGTTGTTATATAGTGTATAGCCTCCTATAGGTGACCATTCTACTTTATATAGCCTCATATAGGTGACCATTATACAGTGCATAGCCTCCTGTAGGTGACCGTTATACTTTGCACAGCTTCTTATAGGTGACCATTTATACAGTGTATAGCCTCCTATAGGTGTGTCACCTTTTGGATGTAAGAGTCTTCTTTTTGGGCTTAATTTCACTCATGGTATACCAACTATCTCCCTAATCACAGTTTGGTATACCAACTACCATTTTGCACACTGTAGTACCCCAACTTCTAGGTGACCTCCCATTGTGGTACATGTGACCTGTTATTGCAGGTTAACTGTGCCACGTCAACACTTTGTTGGGCTTAATTTCACTTATGGTATACCAATTATCTCTCTAATCATAGTTTGGTATACCACTTTATACGTATTGTTTCATTTTATTTTTTTTTAAAATAACAAAAATATATAAATCAAAGAAAATAAAAGAAAAAAAATTTGATTTATATATTTTTGTTATTTAAAAAAAAATAAAATAAAACAATACGTATAAAGTGGTATACCAAACTGTGATTAGGGAGATAGTTGGTATACCATAAGTGAAATTAAGCCAAACAAAGTGCTGACGTGGCATAGTTAACCTGCAATAATAGGTCACATGTACCACAATGGGAGGTCACCTAGAAGTTGGGATACTACAGTGTGCAAAACGGTAGTTGGTATACCAAACTGTGATTAGGGAGATAGTTGGTATACCATGAGTGAAATTAGGCCCTTCTTTTTGTAACTCCAAGTTTAATATCCTTCTATAGGTTATGGTAGTCTTTCCCTTTATCTTCAAGATTTGTTGTATGCCTTCATCTACAATAATATGATACTCTTTGTAACTTGAATAAGATTATTGTTTAATCTTAATTACTTGAGTATATATTATTTTTTTTTCTTTTTTTTCTTTTTTGACTTTTATAAGATTCATTATAATAAAATATCTGTATGTGATCTTAATTTAATTACTTGAGATAATTTTATTATAATCATCTTCCTTTTCTTTAATATGGTAATCATCAAAACTTGATTCAACAAGATGAATGTTAGCTTTCTATTTTTATATGATTTCGTGTAAACTAGGCGATTGTACCCTTATCCCATTTTTATCAAATGTATCCCCTAGGATAGTCTATTCGATTTGGTTGTAATAATTTTATTTCTCGAATTTATTTATCGCTTTCTGAATTTATTTATAGCCTTCTGTATGAGTATATAGCAAATATCTAGGATTGAATATTGAATAGGGAATTAAAATAACAAAAAGTGCATATTTGGTATAGCTAAATGCTATTTCATAACAAAGCAGAAATAAGTGATTTGTCCGGACCAAAATCTTTGTTTAAAGATATAAGATGTAGGGATTTTTCATACAAAATCAATCGATAAAAGCCGAAGCTCGGATCGATTTTCTCAAATCCTTGACCCAGGAGCAATTGAAGTAGAAATCAAAAACAGAAAAACAAAAGATAAAGAATTAGATTCTCAACTTTCAATGTCTCTTCTAGAGATGGCTGCAGAAACCGAAATCGATTCCCTCCACTCTCACGTACACGAATGTCTATCGAGTAGAAACCGTGCTAGCGGCGGATCAAAGGAGGAGAGCAATGGTTGGCCGAAAATTTCACCCTATACTTTTCTCTTATGGCTGAAGTTCTCATTAATGAGAATTAATGCTTGGCTCAAATCCAGGCCTTAATTTAAGGCTTTGGTTAATTAGCTTTTAAGTTCGGATTTAATGCCATAAATCCTTTAATCCAAATTAATTATTATAGGCAAAATTAATTGTAATTCTATTTTAATTTTCATGCATGTATTTATATAAAACCATATTATATAATGTACATGTCATTAAATTAAAATTGATTTGCTAATTAAAATTGAACCAATAAATTAATTAAGATTCAACTTAAATCAAAATACATATAAACCTATATATGTATTTTATTTCCACCAGGAAATAAATTTCCAATTAAAATATATATCAATTAAATTATATCGATCAATCCAGTTGATCCATAATTTAATTAATTAATATTTATCTCTCCAGTCTGTATACTCTAAGTATACGGGTGATCCGATAAGTTCAAACTTAGACATTTTATGTGTAAGATCCTATGGGCCTATCTTTATGTTGACAGTGGGCCCAAGGCCCACAGACTATAGGCTGGCTCTAGTAAGCCACTACAGCTCCCAATTAAGACGGATACAGTAGTCTAATAGAAATCTTAACCCTGTAGTTAATCTTATATATCCCATATCACTGATATCGGTGTCCAACATGGAGGCATGGTGTCATCACCCTCTTTTGTGTCGAGACATTTACTTGATCTCAAATGATCTGATGCTCACAAATAAGTTCCAACTTGTTTGGGTGTGGCCACGCTCTTATCAGTTGCATTCATCAAGAGGCCGGTAATATCTTCTTAATGGTTTACTGAGTGACATTCCCTTCTGCATGTTCATAGTCTTGCCATGCTCACTGACACATCCGAACATACCCATACTTGGCACCTTATTACAGGCCCTTTAGGCATACACCAAAGTGTGTCGCTTCACATGCAAGACCATAACATGGTCAGGTCAGAGGATCCATATAAGTACTACATGAGAATCACTTGTGATACTATACCATGTGGATTTCTCGTTTAGTGGATCTATCCAATACCATGCTCCATTACATGTACCCATGAACTTGGTTGACATTCCATGTCCAATGGCCGGTGAGACACCGCCATACAACCAAGCTTATGATGGCCTTTGGTTCCATTCATTCCCATGACTGGAACAGACTACAAATGACTTTATGGTCATATCATTTTCCTTATCCATGGTCTTACTGCCAAGTGCATGAGACTTGTCAACATGGATATGGATATGTCCATTGGATACTATATTTGTAATATTGCATAAGATGTATATAATAAATAGATTAATGCCTTTATTCATTGACACGAATGTATAATACATAAATCTCATTATAAGATACAAAATGTATGATACAATACAAGGACCAATGCCTTGGGCCTAAGGCATTCCCAACATAGGAATCCTTATCGGGCTTGGTTATACCATAATTTCTCGGTAAGAGCTGAGCCCGGTGGCAACTCCTATCAACCTTTAAGGCGCGAGGAATTGGTTTCATATGTTCCTTTTGTTTTCCTTACTTTTTAAATCTGAAAACCCCATTTTCTATGAAAAAACCCTCCGACGCTGGCCTCACGGCCCCGCTTGCACTCACATTCGAGGATCACCTACTCACACCACGGGACAAGGCAAACCCGTAAGCAGTGAATTTAGATGCACGATGGGTAGCCTATGAGCAGTGGATTCTCATCCCTGATTTCGATGATGAATAAATTGTATGTTTACTTCTATAGCCTTCAACAGCCACAAAAGTCAAACAATTCAAGATCGAAGCTCCGATCGACCGAACTTTAAGCCTCGGATCATTTCTCGAGTGAAAGAGGAGGTTTTCTAGATCAATAGCCGTACGGTTATAATAATAGCCGCACAGTTGTAATAATAGCCTCACAGCTATTGCACCATCAGCTGCACAGCTGTCACATCAACACCCGCATGGGTCTCGATGCCTGATATAACCGTGAATCTTCTTCTTAGAAATGATTTTTTGGATATTATGCGATGGATTTAACAAGGAAAATCTATGTTTTTGCCTATATAAACCTCACTAGAAAAAGATTTTAGAGGTTGACAACTTTATTCTAGAGATAGAGGAGAAGAAAAGGGGAGAAAAAGGAGAAGAAAAAATCAAACTTTTTTCATTTTCATCTTTAATCTTCGTTTTTAGGTCTAAAACTTGTTAGAAATCATAGGAAAATACTTCGCTAAGATTTCTAATAGGTTTAGAGACTAATTAGAGCACTAAAACCGTAACTTTCAGAGGTTAAAACTACTTTCGGAGCTTAAAGTTCGGGTCCAAAATCAGAGCCGTTCTTAAAGGATTTTCCTTCTCTAGAGCTGTGGATTCACATTACAAGGATAAATATCTGAGAAACGAAGGCATTCAACTGGTTTGTGATGTATTTTGGTATCATTTACATTGTTTTTAAAAAATACTATGTTTTTCAGTTATAGACTAAGAACCAGACCTATGCAGCAATCACAATAGCTACATGACTGTATTGACAACTGCACAGTTGTAGCTTCAACAGCCGCATGGCTGTGGGTCTCAGAATAGAATCGTGAAACTGTTTGATTTGAATTGCGCCTGGACTTGAAGTCACACCTATATGGGTGTAAATATACATCTGTACGGCCCTTGTTCCAACACCCGTGCAGGTGTCAGCTCAGGATAGAATCATTGAAAACCAATTTTCATACATTACATGTCATTTGGACCTTAGATTTATATTCCAGAAGCATATATTAGAACTGAACAATGATAGAAACCTAGTTTCTTGAAAACTAACACATTTACTATGCTAAATAATTAACCGGTAAAATCATTTTCAAAACCATTTTCTCAAAAATCAACGTAGGGATGTTTCAAAATGTTTTCTAGGTCTAGTCAATGAGATTTGTTAAGTCTCTCCGATTATCCCCCTAAATGCATGACCCCGACTTATTTTTATCATATTCTATCTTGATTGAGTCCTACATGCAATTACTTGTGCGCTAATGTCTGTCTTGCAAGATGAAATGTATGTTTAAATTTTATTACTGTGTTAGTTAAACTCGTGTATTTTAGGTGATTGTACCTTGATTCCCCATTTGATTCATATATATCCCCTAGGCAGTTTACATGATTCGGTCTGTATAAGTAATTTATTTACTGCTTTTTGTACCTTGAATGAATGTCGTATGCTCGAACTAAAATCGGTTAAATTTCATAAAATGCTGTAATTTGGTTATTGAAGCGTTTATTTTATTACGTAACAAGTAATTGACTCGTCCGGACCTAGATCTCTGGAAGGTATAGTGGCCCTCACTTGGTTTTAGCTGTACCTAAATTTCTAGGTTAAGCTGAGCCGGGTGGCGACTACTATGTTTTCTTCAAGATTTCGGTCTCAAATCTTTTATGAATATCACTTTTCCAAAATGAATTTCATACTATAATTATTATCATAAAACCATGTACTCTTATAAATTTCCTCGATTCGCTTCGCCACGCCATGCATATAAAACGTCACCCGCTCACAACGTCATCCACTCACACTTAGCAAGTTGTACTTAGGTTCTTTCACCGATGAAACATCCTCTATGTAAGTATTTTTTTACAATTGTGCATTTTTTAATAATTTGGCCATTCTTTTTATCTCAAAAGCTTACATTTTCACCATGTACTTATTTTAAGCTTGTAAATAGTTCACTACCAGTCATATGTCTTGAGCAAGCACTATCAATATGCCATTGATTTGTTGGTGTGCTCTAGTCCAAAGGCTTGGTTCTTGATTGTATTATAGATTGAATGCTGATATTTTGTATTATACATTATGTTAATAAAGGCATTTAATCTATCTATGTGGTTCTTGTGCAATATAATAAATAGAGTATCCATTGATTATAGCCATACTCATGTTAACTAATGTAGGTCATTAGCTAAAGAGACCTTAGGTAGTGTCAAAGCTATAATCATAATCCTGGGTTTGTTCTAATCATGGGAATGAATAAAGCAAAAGACCAACATATACTTGACTAGATGGCAGTGTCTCAGTGACCATTGGACATAGGATGTCAGTTGAGTATATGATACATGTTAGTTTACATGGTACTGGACCGATCCACCTTGAGGACACCACATGGTCTGATCGTCATAGGTATTTCTCAAGTAGTTCTTGATATTGTCCTTAGACTTGATTTCAATATAAAATGACATGGGATCTCATACACTTTGATATATGCCTAACGGGCCCGTAACAGGGTGCTAAGTATTGGTATGTTGGGCGGCCAGTGAACATGTTGATGTTGATAGTGAGTTGATGGAATTGCCAGTCGGTGTCCTCTGAGATGATATCACTGGCCACTTGATGAGTGGGATTGATAAGTGTATGGCCATACTCGAATAAGTTGGCATACTTATTCGCGATCATCAGTCTACTCGGAATCAAGAAATGAATAAGCATAGAAGAGGTCGAATGGAACCATGCCTCTTGCTTATACATTGATGTTAGTTGGCAAGGGATATACAAGAATACTACCAAGTTATGTTTCACATGAGACTACTAGTCTCTGTCTTAATTGGGGGCTGTAATGGTTTGCTAGAACTCACTTACAGTCAGTGGGCCCTGGGCCCACTGTCAACATAAAGACTGACCATCGTACACATAGAACAACTGAACTTGTGACATATTAGAAGTGTACACATTGGGTGTACTTAGAATAGAAACTCGATTAATTGAATTAATGGCAATAGGTTTTGTCAAAATTAATTCAATTAATATAAAAGAGAAATTTATTGTATTTGATTAATTAATTATAGCATGTAAATAATTAATTAAATATATTTTCCTTGGTAAAAATTAAATACACGGGTTGTATTTATTTAAAGTCGGGTTAAATTAAATTTGGGTTGAATAAATTTAATTAATTGGATTTAATTAAGTCAATTGGAATTTTATTATATGGTTTAATTTAATTCCAATTACATAATTGAATCAATTAATTGAAATTAAAATTTAACCTAAAGTTAATTTTAAACCTAATTTTGTACTGGATATAAAAGGGACCTTAAGGATCAATTTCTCCTAACCCTAGCCACACTAAAGATTTCGGCCATTTCTGGAGAAGCAGTAGTTGAAATCTCTGTGTGGATTTTCCAAGTTCCGTTCGTCTCTGTTCGCTAGCATGAGTCCGGTTCCTTAGTTGTTCGTATACCTGACTATGTAGAATTGTCGTTCTTCGGTCCTGCAATCTTCAGCAGTCTCTAGAAGAGACGAATAAGGTAAGAAATTTATTTTCTTTCCATTCTTGGGTTCTATCAAAATCATGGGTCCTTGGAATCATGGAATTTAAGGGAAAAATTTTAATATGTAATTTCCGCTGTGTTCCGTTTTTTTCGGTGAAAATTCCCTACATGATTTAGTTTTAGCGTGCTTCTCAACCATACCTACGTCACAATTAGACCTATTTATGGGCCTGGGGGCCCACCCAGCGTGCCCAAACCTAGGCTCAAAGGGCTGGGTTTGGGTAGCCAAAATATAATATAGGCCCGCCCAAGCCCGATCCTGTAAAAGCCCACAGAAAATAGGGCTGGGTTTGGGTAGCTTATTTATATGGTGGGCCGGCCCGAGCCCGGCCCGTGTAGTAATAAAAAAAAAAATACATAATTATATGTATATAATTAATAAAATATATAATTAATTATATATAAACATTTATACAAATAATTCCGCTGCATATATAGATGATGTATTATTAATTTGCAATTTATTTTCTTTAGTATTCAGTTAGTACATTGATTATCTCCAAAATTTGATTTAAATTATTATTTTTAACAAATTCAAAGTGAAAGATGTAAACGGTAAAAATATTCTAGATTAATAGTATTTAGATTAGGAACAATAGTTATTGAACTCTACTAGTTTTCATATATTAATACGACGATTTGTATTGTGAAATTATTATCTTTACACAGTTTCAAATGAATTTTCTGATTCGAGAAATTTGGGTGATAAAGGGTTTTTTTTTAATTGAAAAAAACATAAATTCTATCAACTGGGGAAAATTCTTATATTCTTCAAGAAAGGGAAATAGCATCTTGGTGATCATTGGAATGTGACAACTTCTTTACCACCCTTTTCAATTAGTAATATAAAATTAGTTAACTAATTAATTCCATTCGTAAACACTTTACCTTATGGAGATTAATTATTCTCAGTTAGCAATTTATGTTTTTAATTTTATCATCCCCTTTTACATTTGAACTTGTTTTTTTGTGGTGTGGAATTATATTGTTTTTAAATAGTATGTTTTATTTTTATTATTGTGTAAGCCCGAGTCCAGCCCAAGCCCGAAAAAATTTTATATGGGCTGGGCTGGGCTTGGACCGAACATTTTTACATAAAAGCCCGTAAGGCCCAGCCCAGCCCGGCCTATGAACAGGTATAATCACAATCAAGTGACTTTAGGTACCCACTTTGCTCTAGGTCCTTAGGGTTAGCATTTTTAGGCTTTGTTCCTTTTGGAACCCATATATCCCTTCCACGAAATGTGTCTTTTTTAAAATTGCATGTTCTAATAGAATGACCATCTTGATTGCAATGATAACATAAAACTTTTACACTATGAACATGTTTGTCTTTATGCACTTTAGCAAAATGTTGTTTGTGTGTGAGATTGTTATGAGATGAACTAGATGCCATAAATGCCTTAGATGTAGAACATTCACTAAGATAACCAACGTCATATATGCTTAAGATGTAGAACATTATGTGAGCATGGATTTTTCTAGCCTCGATGATGAAAACCACTTGGTTACCCTTTCGGGGAGATTTTTATAGATTCTCAGTCCAAGGAATGAAAATCGGAGTCAAACGAGCTCAGAAATCAAAACCAAAAGCCAACCCAAACCCCAAAAAAAAAACCATTTTGACCTAATTTTTTGAGAATCGCACAACTCTTCAGATGAGAGCCGTATGGCTCTCGTATGGTAGAAGCCCTAAAACTTTGGATTTTTGGGAGGTATAAAAAAAAAGATTAAAGAGAAATAGGGGGTGTGAGCGGACGACGTGTTTTCGACGGGACGCGGGACTCCCTTTCGGAATGGGGCGCCACGATCTCGGGCAGACCCCTCCCTCGCGTGGGGTTTTTATGATGGAAATCCGCGTTTTGGAAAATAAATGGAATTAATACATAAAAGAACCGAGACCTAAGTCTCGATGAATATTGTAGGAGTCGCCACCCGGCTCAGCTCAACCGAGAAATTCTTATGTAGCTGAACCGGACGAACGGCCGCTACACTATCCAGAGATTCGGGTTCGGACAAGTCCCTTATTTCGTGTCTAATTAAAATAAATATTGCCAATGTTCTCGAATGATATTTCAAAGTCTAAAGTCTGTTTTATTGAAATGAAAAGACATGCAGCGCGCATACAAATTATTTAATACAAAAGAAAATAAGGAAAAGAAATAAATATTAATTGGCTTACAACCAAATCGAATAGAAAAATAAAAACACTCGCCTCACTTTACAAGCGCCTATATACACGAGAATCTAGAAAAATACAATCGCCTAGGATACACAATTTAATCTATTAAAATACATCAAAAAAAAATAATAAAAAAAAGAAATTAAAACCTGCAAAACAAAAGGTTAGCACAATATATACAGCACGCCACAATTAGGACTCAAATAGACAGAATTGGGAAATCGAGAATTGGGGGCATGCATTTAGGGGATAACCGGGTTGGCTCGGCTAGCCGGCCCGGTTAGCCCTGGAAAACATTTTGAAACGTCCCTGTAATTTTTGGTTTTTAGTGGAAAAAATCATTTTGAAAACAATTTTTCCGGTTTACATGCATTTTTACATATTTAAGTGGGTCGGTTTTCAGGAGAAATGGGTCTCCATCGTTGAATTGTTCTAAATGCAATTTTACTAAAAATTGAATCTATGGTCGTGATGCATACAACAAAATTCATTTTGATGATTTTTGGGGTTTTCTAATTTTTTGGGATTTTTTTTTTTTTGGAAATTTTTCACGGATAAAAGCTGAAATTCTGATTCTGGAACAAGAATTACAGTCGTACGACTGTAGTTTACAGTCGTGCGACTGTAATCAGTTCAGGGTCAGAATTTCGCCAAAAATCAATTTAAATCAAAATCTGAAGAAAATAAATCTGGAAATTAAGAACAGTCGTACGACTGTATATACAGCTGTACGACTGTTCATGAAAACCAAGAACAGTCGTACGACTGTTCTTAATTTCCAGGAACAGAAATATACAAATGCAGCAAAAAAACGCACCAAACTCACTTTAAACACCCAGAAAGCAAGAAAAAGTGTAAGGGAAAGAAGTGACTACCTTTTTAGAAGCTATTCCAAGTCGTTTTGACCCCTGGCGTCGCTCCGATCCCAACAAATTTGCACTTTCCCCTTTGGAATGGAAGTTGAGAACTTTTTGTCCAAAATCCGAATTGCAAGGGTTTCTGATGGTTTAAGTCCGAGTTCTTGATTTGGTTATGTAGTTAAGTGATCAACCTAGAGATTTCTAACAAGTTTTAGGTTTAATTTCGAGAATTGAAGAAAATCAAAGAGGAAGAAGATGAGTTTTTTTTTTTGTGGTTTTCCTTTTTCTCTCTCTTCTCTTTCTCTCTCTCAATTTTTTCTCTCACCAGAAAATCTCCCTCTTCTCCTTCTTCTTTTTCCTTCTTTTCTACCCTCTTTTTCTGCTTGCTTGCTGCCAAACCCGAGCAATTAATGCTCATCCTCTCTTTCTTCCATTTCTGCTGCAGAGGTATGGGCCTCTGCAGATTTTCCGATATTACAGTCGTATGACTGTAATTTTTAAATTACAGTCGTACGACTGTAACAATAGTCGTACGACTGTAACAATAGTCGTATGACTATAGGTTTTTTTTTTTTTTTTTAAGTATAGAAAATTCCGGCGCTTACAGCTGCCCCTCGCGTGATCAAATTCGACATCTAGCTCCAGGTCCATAATACCTGTGATGATGAATTTGAGAGCGTGAATCAAAGCGCCACGAACGCTGGAACGAATCTTCTGATGAGATAGGCCGATAACGGGTTTAAGTTACCCGAGGCGATACTGGGGATGAAATAAGCCGATACCAGGTCTATGTTACCCGAGGCGAGTTGATGAAGAGATTGGCCTATATCGGGTCTAGGTTACCCGAGGCGAAATTGATGAAGAGATTAGCCGATATCAGGTCTATGTTACCGAGGCGAGTTGATGAAGAAATTGGCCGATATCAGGTCTATGTTACCCGAGGCGAAATTGATGAAGAGATTAGCCGATATCAGGTCTACGTTACCCGAGGCGAGTTGATGAAGAAATTGGCCGATATCAGGTCTATGTTACCCGAGGCGAAATTGATGAAGAAATTGGCGGGTATCGGGTCTAGGTTACCCGAGGCGATGCTGGAGATGAGATTAGCCGATACCGGGTCTAGGTTACCTGAGGCGAACTTTACTGGGAAAATAGATGAAGCTGATCTGGGCCGATACCGAGTTTACATTACTCGAGGCGGATCTGCTAGGGAACTTGGATGATGAGACAGATCTGGGCCGATGCCGAGCTTACATTGCTCGAGGCGGACTCACTGGAGAAAGTTGAGATAAGGGACATTACTCGAGGCGGATCTGCTAACTTGCTGAGGATATTGAGCTGGGGATGAATTCCTGCACTTAAAATGGCAAGTCTTCGTTCCTTGATCGAGAGATTTTTAAACAAAAATTTTTGCCCCTTCGATCAAGAATGAAGACTAGCCGGGGATAAGTAATTGATATATGCAATGTATGGATGCATGATGATGTATATGCACATGTATGTATTTTCTGTTATTGGATGTTCCTGTCCTCCGCTGGGGAGATATGTTGTACTCCTGGTTGATTTTGCTTTTCTTGGGGAATTGTTTGATGATCACCGAAGAAGTGAGGTGACTGCTGGGGAAATGATCGTAGTATCCCTTGTACAGATTCCGCTGGGGAAGAGTGTGGTGACTTGATTGGGGAGATAATTGTGGTGTTCTTTGTGTAGACTATACTGAGGGGTAACATGGCGACTTTGCGGAGAAGCAATTGATGGTGTTCTTTATGTAGACCCCGCCGGGGAATAGTATGGGAAACTCTGCTGGGGAGTGATGTGACGAATTCTGCGGGGAATACTGAGGATGTTTTGTTTTTCCTCCTCCGTGGGAAGTTATGAGTTTTTTTTTTGTGTGCTCTAATTTTTGCCTGGGTAGCCCGAATCAGGTTTTCAACCGAGCGAGCCGCTCTAACTTTTGCCTAAGGCGCCTTTTCGGTTTTCACCTTAGCGAGCTTTTCACATGCCCTGACTTTTGCCTAAACTGCCCGACATGGGTTTTCAGCTTAGCGGGTCGCTCTAATTTTTGCCCGAGGTGCCTTTTCGGTTTTCACCTCAGCAAGCATTTTTTTTTTTTTTTAGATTTGACTAAAATGGTGTTGTGACCCTTTATTGCTCGTCTGGGAAGACGAACTGGACTTTAGAGGACGATAAAAGATTTTGAATTGCATGTACTTAATACATCTTCATTTGTCAAATAATGTGATGATATTGATCAGTTGAATGCAAAGTGCTTTCTTTGAATGTGTGTTTATGCAAGACAACTTTGTTTGTGCATTTGTCATAACCATGCAAATATATTTAAACAAACACTTCACTTTATTGATGAAGTCAAAATGAGTACATTTGAAACAAGTTGGTTCCTAAATGGTATAGATTCCACACTAAGCCAGAATCCGTCATCAGTCGTCCTTTTCAGATTTTCCGACTGATTATTTTCTCTCGTGTCTTAATTTTTGCCTAGACCGCTCTTTTCGAGTTTTCAGCCTAGCAGACTCTTTTTTTTTTTTTTTTTTTTTTATACATGATAAAGTTTTAGCCTGTCTTGGTTGATCGGGTTGGTGAACTCGTTTCCATCCATGTCCATGATGCTGACAGCACCTTTTGATAACACCTTCTTCACCACATAGGGTCCTTCCCAGTTAGGTCTGAACTTGCCCCTAACATCAACATTCGAAGGCCTTAATTGCTTTAAAACCAAATCTCCTGCTTTCAACTGCCGTTTGTGGTATTTCACATTTCGATTATAGGCTCTAGCCATTCTGCGCTGATACATTTGCAGGTGATCCAGTGCCCTTAGTCGCCTTTCATCTAGTGCAGCCAGCTGCTCATATCTAGCTTGAACCCATTCAGTCTCTGGCAATTGAGCTTCCAGGGCAACCCTGAGTGACTTGAGTTCTATCTCCACTGGCAACACTGCTTCCATTCCATACACCAAGGCATAAGGAGTTTCTCCTGTCGGCGTTCTGACACTGGTTCTGTAACCCCAGAGAGCGTAAGGCAGTTTATCGGCCCAATCCCTGTAAGTGGTTACCATCTTTGATAAGATCTTCTTTATTGCCTTGTTAGCTGCTTCTATTGCACCATTAGCCTGTGGTCTATATGGAGAGGACTTATGATGTTCAATTCCATGCTCTGCAAATAGCTCAGCTGTTGCCCCTTGAAATTGTACTCCATTATCAGTTACTATGTGGTGAGGAATCCCATACCAAGTGAAGATGTTCTTCCGGATGAACTTGACCATGTGCTTGGCTGTAACATTAGTGAAGGATTCCGCTTCGACCCATTTGGAGAAATAATCAATTGCCACAACTATGAATCTATGCCCATTAGATGCAGCTGGATGAATTTCACCAATCATGTCTATCCCCCATGCTGAAAACGGCTAAGGAGACGCTAGATTTTGAAGTTCAAGTGGAGGAAGATGACTAATGTCTGCATAGATTTGACATTTATGACATCTCTTCACTTTTCTTATACAATCTGTTTGCATTGTCATCCAGAAGTAGCCTTGTCTCATGATCTTCCTAGCCATGGCAAGCCCATTCATATGTGGCCCACAGGATCCTGCATGTACCTGCTGCATCACATCCTCTGCTTCTCGTTCTGTTAGACACCTTAAAAGGACTCCATGTGCTGTTCTTTTGTATAACTTATCCTCGAAGATTCTGAATTGACTAGCCAGTTTTCTCAGTGTCAACTTATCAGCGGCGCTGGCCTCTTCTGGGTACTTTCCCTCCTTAACATACCGGTAAATGTCAAAGAACCACGGCTTTTCTTCGGCTGATAATTCCGTTACTTCATGCACTTCGAAGCAAGGATGCCTGGAAGTGGCTATAACCAGTGGTTGAGCTTGTGTCTCTTCTGGATTTCCTACATGGAGGACAAAGTTGCTAATGCATCAGCCATCTTATTCTCATCCCTGGGGACATGTCTGAATTCACACTGGCCGAATAAACCCTTCCTGAACTGTAGCAGCTCCAAATAAGGCCGTAAGGCTTCTTCTTTTAGTTCCCACTCACCCTGAGCTTGCCTGATCACTAGAAGTGAATCACCAACAATTAAGACATCATTTGCCCCTAAGGTTAATAGAGTCTCCATTCCAAATAAGCATGCTTCATATTCCGCTCCATTGTTGGTTACAGGAAAGATCAGCCTTTTGGATAAAGGAATGACCTCACCATCTGGTGTTGCTATAAGTACTCCGATTCCAGCACCTTTTCTATTCACTGCCCCATCGAAGCATATGACCCATCTTTTCACTTCCACCATGGCCAACTGCTCATCAGGGAATTCCAGGTTCTCTGTGTAATCTGATTCTAGGGGCTGGTTTGCCAGAAACTCTGCCACGGCTCGCCCTTTAATAGTTTTCTTCGTGATGTACTCGATGTCAAATTCAGACAAAAGTAACAACCACCTGGACAACTTCCCAACCAATGCAGGTGCTTCATAGAGGTACTTCATTGGATCCACTTTAGCCACAGCTTGTATCTTGTAGGATTGGAAATAGTGGCGTAGCTTCTTGGTCAACCAAATCATCGCCACACATGTCTTCTCCACCAGTGTGTACTTGGTTTCATACTCCAGCAATTTCTTGCTAAGGTAATAGATAGGATATTCCTTCTTGCCATCCTGTTCTTGTGCTAGCATTGCCCCTATAGAGGATTCTTCAACTGCCAAATACAAAATCAGAGGCTTCCCTAGGATTGGAGGACTCAACACCGGCGGTTTTACCAGGTAGGCCTTGATCTTCTCGAAGGCCAGCTGACACTTGTCATCCCACACAACCGGTTGATCTTTCTTTAATAACTTGAAGATTGGCTCTTAAGTGGAAGTTAGCTTGGCTATGAAGCGGCTGACATACTGCAAGGAACCCAGGAATGATCTGACCTCCTTTTCAGTCTTTGGAGGTGGCATTTCTTGGATGGCTTTAATTTTATCTGGGTCCATTTCTATCCCCCTCTGGCTGACTACATGGCCTAACAGCTTCCCTGATGTGACGCCGAATATGCACTTCTTGGGATTAAGCCGCAAGTTGTACTCTCCAATGCGTGTTAGAAATCTATCCAGGATAACAGGGTGTTCCTCCCGGGTTGCTGATTTAACAAGCATATCATCGACATACACCTCGACTTCTTTATGAATCATGTCATGCAACAGAGTTGTGACAGCCCTCTGATAGGTGGCACCGGCGTTCTTCAACCCGAAAGGCATCACTCTGTAACAGAAGGTACCCCACTCTGTGATGAACGATGTTTTCACCTTGTCGATCACATCCATCAAAATCTGATTGTATCCCGAGAAGCCATCCATGAATGAGTACATTGCTGCTTTTGCTGCACTATCAACCAATACGTCAATGTGAGGTAGTGGGAAATTGTCCTTAGGGCAGGCCTTGTTCAAGTCCCTGTAGTCGACACATACTCTGACTCTTCCATCCTTTTTAGGCACGGGGACAATGTTGGCTAGCCATTCCGTATACTCCACCACTTCGAGAAACCTGGCATCTATCTGTTTGGCCACTTCTTCCTTCACCAGTGTAGCCCATTCCGGCCTTAGTCTTCTCAACTTCTGCTTTACAGGCCTGAACTTGGGGTCCGTTGGGATCTTGTGCACTGCTATTTCTGTATCTACACTCGGCATGTCTTCATACGACCAGGCGAAAGCTTTAACATGTTTTTGGAGTATTCTTATTAATTCTCTTTCTTCCTCGGATTTAAGCTCGTGTGAAATGAGTACCATTTTAGGGTTTTCATCTGTACTTATATTGATTTCATGCAATGCAGTGTCATGTATGCTAAATATTCTTGATGGTGATTTAAATGCATGCACAGAATTATCAGGATAAATATCACACAAGTAAGCAAATTGGGATTTCATTGCATTGAACTTATCATAGAGTACATCAGTTACATTGAAAATGGAAGAAATAGATACAACAAAATCATTTTCATCCTCTACAGGCGGAGGGCCTTGTTCTTCATCAGCTTCCATCTTCCCTTCCAGAGCATCATCTGGGACTGCAGCTTTCTCGGCCACCTGTGCCTTAGCTTTTTCCATAATCTTGGCGATTTCAGCAACCACAGAGTCTAAGTTCACTTTGGCCATCAGTTCTTCGCCAAATCCTTCCTTGGATTTCCCGAAAGCTTTGGTTAATGCAGCAGTCAAAGCTCCCGAGATCACTTCTGTAGCTTTGGC
This sequence comes from Euphorbia tirucalli, assembly GCA_039660915.1. Lineage (NCBI taxonomy): Eukaryota > Viridiplantae > Streptophyta > Magnoliopsida > Malpighiales > Euphorbiaceae > Euphorbia > Euphorbia tirucalli. Next base: position 47,217,251 of record CM077633.1, read on the forward strand.
ACAGATCTTCTTTTCATCTTCTTCCTCGGCCACCTCTATGGTTTCTGCTATCACCTCAGATGGTTCCCCTTTCAAAATTTCAGATTCAGCAGTTGGTTCTTCTTCCATTACAGGGGCTACTGGTTCTTCCTGGCTTTTCTCAAAATCCACAACATCTGCAAAGATCTCAAAGCCAGGGTGCTCGACATTTCCAACCAGCACCGGTTCAGCTTGGCCCTTATAAAGGCTTTCTCCTGCCTTCAGAAATGGCTTCATCATGACCTTGCCATTCTTACCCTTTTTCAGATTCTTCTGCTCGGATGACCCCTCTACATAACCAAGGCCGTACTGCTTTGACTTTCCTGAGTCGATCTTGAATTCTGGCACACCTTGCAAATTAATCCCGAGTCCCATTCCCGGGACAAAGTTCAGCTTGCACAGATATCGGGATAGCCAATCTGGCATGTAGTTCTCATAAAGAACCATAGGGGCATTCGTGGTTTCTTCCTTCTTAATGACAGCAATTTGGAATCCACCAAAAGGAACCACTCCTTCATCCACTGCAGCTACCATCGACTGGGCGTCCGCCTCGACAGTCACAATCCTGTCATTCATAGAGAATTTAATCTTTTGATGCAATGTGGAAGGAACACCTCCCAAAGGATGGAACCAGGGTCTTCCCAGCAATAAGGAGAACGTGACCGGGATATCGATCACTGTGAAAACAACCATGGACTTGATGGGCCCAACTTCCACTTCTGTTTCAAAGGTCCCTATCACTGTTCTTTTAGAATCATCATACGCCCGAATGACTGTCGAGGACCTCTTCAACACTTCTTCATTCATGCCTAGGAACGGTAGCATTTTCAGTGGGCAAATATTCAGAGCTGAGCCGTCATCCACCATAACACACGGCATCACCTTATCCATGACATAGGCTCTAATGTAAAGAGCCTTGTTGTGGGCCTTTCCTTCTGCTGGTAGGTCTTTTTCAGAGAAAACAATATTAGGAGCTCCAGTATGGACTTTGTCTAGCAAGCAGCACATAGCCTCTGGTGAAGCTATAGGGGAGACTTCAATTTCTGATAGCTTCTTCACTAAAGCCTCCCTATGCTCTTTGGAGGTCATAAGCAAGTGCCACAAACTGGCCTGTGCAGGAGTTTTCTTCAGTTGGGAAATGACCAAATCTTCTTTCTCGACTCTTCCCGGTGTCGAAGTACCGCCCGACCCATTCATCGATGCTTTATCTTTTGTCTGATCCGCCGGCTGATATACCCTTCCACTTCGAGTTACATGCTGCACCTCTGAAATCTTCAGCTTCTCAACAGCTGGGAGTTTAACAGCCTCTCTTCTGTCAAATTCTTCGTATTCATCTTCGGAGTCAAGGTCATCCAGACTTATAGGCTTGACCTTCTTACACCCCTCCTTTTCTTCACATTTAAGCTCCACTTCGGGTTCCCCTACCGCCACTGCCTGAATCGTAGGGTTTGCTTGCAAAACTTGAGCAAATATGAAGTTAGCCGGCAACCCCGACTGAACCATGTTAACTCGTTTCTCAAATGCTGGTAGTGGGTTAGTTTTAGTGCTAGGTTTAGGTGGTTCTTGCAGCTTTTCCTCGTCGATAAGCTTCTGGATAGCATCCCTTAGCTTATAGCAGTTATTGGTCCGGTGGCCTGTCACCACATGATAAGTGCAGAAGTTATCCTTGTCAGCTTCAGGTGGGAACTCAAATGGCCTCAAGGACTGTAGTAAGCCACCATTCCTACACTTGGCGAATATCTTTGCCAAAGTAAGAGTCCAGGGTGTTATGCCTTGTCCTCCAGGACCCCTATTCTGGTTGCCTTGCTGCTGATTCACAGTAGCCACCTCAACCCGCTTCACTTCTGATGACTGCCCCTGCTTGCCACTGGCACCTGAACCAGACCCACTGCCAGACCCAGCTGCTGTGATTGATCTATACCCTGAACTGTACCCTGTACTTCTTCCCCCTTTCTGACCAGCTGGCTTCTCCTCTTCATCCCTTTCTATCTTCATGGCCATGCTATAGACCTCACTAAGCTCCTTGAAGGAATGGAATTTCATGTTGTTCTTGAAGATATCTTTACTGCCATCAATGAGCTTCTGTATAAGCTCGTCTTCATCAGGGCGGTTCTTTAGGAGGATCATCTTGTTCATCCACCTCTGGTAGTATTCATCAAAGGGCTCATTGAATTTCTGTTTCACCCTCTCCAAATCATACAGCTTCACCTGGATTTTGGTGTTGAAGCTGTAGTATTTGATGAAGGCTGCTGACAATACTTCCCAGTCAGACTGCTCCTCCTCTGACAATGAGTTATACCATCCCAAAGCACCTCCCTCTAGTGTGGTGGGGAAAAGATTAATCAATTGTTGCTTTGTAGCGCCTGCTATTAGCATAACCCGGGCATATAAATTCACATGGGCCTCCGGCGAGCCCATTCCTTTGTAAGTGGGGACTTTCGGCACTTGGAAGCCGATAGGAAATGTCTCGATGCCCCTACTGATCATGGCATCAACATTCACCCCCTTCTTGGATTCAGCACTGATCCCGACCCCCTTCTTCAATTGGGCCATGACCTCGTCTAATTCAGAACACTTGGCTTTCATCCTCTGTTCCATAGCTGCCTCTATCTCCTGCAGCTTTTCAAGGCTAGCCGAAGCGTCACCACCGTGTTGGGATGACTCAGCTTCTTTCTCCTTCCCGGCTCCACTACCACCGGTCTCACCAGCTTCTCTAACCACTGCCCTCATTTCTTCCTTTAACATGTCGCGGAAATCCTGCGACCTGAAGAAATCCCTCAGGACATCAGCCATGCTTGGTGTCTGTTCTGTCATATTCACTCCTTCCCCAGGCTCAGAATCACTGTCACTCTCGACTACTCTCTGTCTCCTAGCCGCCCTTGAAGCTTGGGATCTTGTCCAAGGTCGCTCCAGTGTATTATGCTTGGGAGTAGGTAGGAGATATTAGGGTCGTGAATGAATGACGTGATATGACATGAAAATTAAGACATTGAACATGCTTAAGATGCATGGAGTGGAATTATGTATGGAATGATGATATGAATGGTTCCCTTTTATTATTATATATATATATTTTTTTTTAGGCATTCCAAGAACACCCAATGTTTATGCAAAAATGTCACGTGTGGGCCATCACACGGACAGAACTTCGGCGCCTTTGGGGCACCTAATGAATTCATGAAATGGTCGTGTGTATACCGGCACACGGACATAGTTTTGACGCCTTATAGGTCTATGAGATGGTATGAAATGGTCGCATGGGCCGGGCCCACAGACAAGGTCTTGATGCTTTTGAGCATATGATATGGAATGATGTTATGAGAAAGTCACGTATAACAGGAACACGGACAAGGATTCGGCATTCGAGGAACACCTTTCATGATTTGGTGATGTTATGAGCCTATATGTACACTAATCGGGCACTCAGGGAGTACCTTAAATGGTGAATTAATGTCATGAAGCGGTCGGATGTGGACCACAATGTTATATGATGTTTATGATGGATGGGTATGATGTCATGAGATGCATCGTGTAAATTATTACACGCAAATGGGCCTAAGACCATTGTGGCTTTTATTAAATGAAATGGAACGGCCGAATGCAATCCGGTGCATTGGCAAAACTCGGGTAATTTTGGATACCCGATATGTTATGAAATGGGATGGGATGGTCATGATAGGCGTCCTTGAAATGCCTTTTAATTTAATTTAATTTAATTTAAGTGAAATGTAGTGAATGAACATGTCACACAATATGCAAATGGCTGCACAAAAACATGGGTTAGGATGCATGACATACATAATGATGTTATGAATGCTATGTCAAAAATAAAATGCCAATCACACAAGTTTAATGTTATGGCTGAAAAAGAAATCGTTAGTATGGATGACAAGCAAATGAATTAATGTGTTACACGTGAAATAAAATGCAAATGGCTGCATAAAAATGTGGGTTAGTATCACACAAAAATGTTTGTGTAGGGTATGTCATGTGTATGGAAAATGGTGATTATGTCATGTTATGCATGCATCGACGATGTGTCATGAAACGGTGAAGAACACATAGCAAGCAAAACGAATTCTTCCAACCTTATTCCTCCAACGTGGTCGGTCTCAAAAATTTCTAACCGAGTCCTAGGCGGGGTTCACTTCAATCACCAACCGGGGGTGACGAAGGCGCGATTTTATTATCATTATTCACATAATTATTTTGGTATCCTAAGGGAATCCAACTAGAGCTGCCTATATGGGTTCGGTCAAAGTCGGGATAACATCAAGGCTCTCATAACAAGATATACTCCTCACTTCTCCCCACTCAAGGGTCCGAACGAAGGGGTTCGTACGAGGCTATGAGTGGTGTTTCGTATTCGTGCCCCTAAGACCAGGAGGAACTTAGGCGACACTTCAACGATCCACCGGGCTATAAAAGGATACCTAATCTAATGCAAGAAATGGCTAACTAAGAGATGCAAATAAAATACCAAAAGAGAATCATCCACGTTATTTTAATTAGACACTTTTCAGGGCTTGTCAAAATCCTTTTAAGTTTTTAAGAAAACTTTTTTAAGAATTCCCCAGCGGAGTCGCCACTGTGAGCGGACGACGCGTTTTCGACGGGACGCGGGACTCCCTTTCGGAATGGGGCGCCACGATCTCGGGCAGACCCCTCCCTCGCGTGGGGTTTTTATGATGGAAATTCGCGTTTTGGAAAATAAATGGAATTAATACATAAAAGAACCGAGACCTAAGTCTCGATGAATATTGTAGGAGTCGCCACCCGGCTCAGCTCAACCGGGAAATTCTTATGTAGCTGAACCGGACGAACAGCCGCTACACTATCCAGAGATTCGGGTCCGGACAAGTCCCTTATTTCGTGTCTAATTAAAATAAATATTGCCAATGTTCTCGAATGGTATTTCAAAGTCTAAAGTCTGTTTTATTGAAATGAAAAGACATGCAGCGCGCATACAAATTATTTAATACAAAAGAAAATAAGGAAAAGAAATAAATATTAATTGGCTTACAACCAAATCGAATAGAAAAATAAAAACACTCGCCTCACTTTACAAGCGCCTATGTACACGAGAATCTAGAAAAATACAATCGCCTAGGATACACGATTTAATCTATTAAAATACATCAAAAATAAAAAAAAATAAAAAAAATAAAAGAAATTAAAACCTACAAAACAAAAGGTTAGCACAATATATACAGCACGCCACAATTAGGACTCAAATAGACAGAATTGGGAAATCGAGAATTGGGGGCATGCATTTAGGGGATAACCGGGTTGGCTCGGCTAGCCGGCCCAGTTAGACCTGGAAAACATTTTGAAACGTCCCTGTAATTTTTGGTTTTTAGTGGAAAAAATCATTTTGAAAACAATTTTTCCGGTTTACATGCATTTTTACATATTTAAGTGGGTCGGTTTTCAGGAGAAATGGGTCTCCGTCGTTGAATTGTTCTAAATGCAATTTTACTAAAAATTGAATCTATGGTCGTGATGCATACAACAAAATTCATTTTGATGATTTTTGGGGTTTTCTAATTTTTTGGGATTTTTTTTTTGGAAATTTTTCACGGATAAAAGCTGAAATTCTGATTCTGGAACAAGGATTACAGTCGTACGACTGTAATCAGTTCAGGGTCAGGATTTCGCCAAAAATCAATTTAAATCAAAATCTGAAGAAAATAAATCTGGAAATTAAGAACAGTCGTATGACTGTATATACAGCCGTACGACTGTTCATGAAAACCAAGAACAGTCATACGACTGTTCTTAATTTCCAGGAACAGAAATATACAAATGCAGCAAAAAACGCACCAAACTCACTTCAAACACCCAGAAAGCAAGAAAAAGTGTAAGGGAAAGAAGTGACTACCTTTTTAGAAGCTATTCCAAGTCGTTTTGACCCCTGGCGTCGCTCCGATCCCAACAAATTTGCACTTTCCCCTTTGGAATGGAAGTTGAGAACTTTTTGTCCAAAATCTGAATTGCAAGGGTTTCTGATGGTTTAAGTCCGAGTTCTTGATTTGGTTATGTAGTTAAGTGATCAACCTAGAGATTTCTAACAAGTTTTAGGTTTAATTTCGAGAATTGAAGAAAATCAAAGAGGAAGAAGATGAGTTTTTTTTTTTTGTGGTTTTCCTTTTTCTCTCTCTTCTCTTTCTCTCTCTCAATTTTTTCTCTCACCAGAAAATCTCCCTCTTCTCCTTCTTCTTTTTCCTTCTTTTCTACCCTCTTTTTCTGCTTGCTTGCTGCCAAACCCGAGCAATTAATGCTCATCCTCTCTTTCTTCCATTTCTGCTGCAGAGGTATGGGCCTCTGCAGATTTTCCGATATTACAGTCGTACGACTGTAATTTTTAAATTACAGTCGTACGACTGTAACAATAGTCGTACGACTATAGGTTTTTTTTTTTTTTTTTAAGTATAGAAAATTTCGGCGCTTACAGGGGGAGGGGTGGCTCATTTTCTAAGAGAGTCTAGTTTTGCTTCAGAAGAAAGAAAAAAAAAGAAGAGATAGAAAGAAAGAAAAGGAAAAAAATAGAGAAGAAGGAGAGGAGAAGCTCAAAGCTTTGAATCTATGAACTTAAACAAAAATTCCTCAAAAGAAACCCACAAAACACTATCTTCAATCCATATCTAGTTCGGTTCTAAGAAGATTTTGGCCCGTTTTAGAGCTTGGTTGAATCCGATTGAAATTCCAAAGATTGGGTCGGAAATCTCGCTTACATACGTAAAGCACACTACAAAGGTGACCTCTGAGAGATCTTAAAGTCCATTTATAGCTTTTTCGTTGAGTCTAGGTGTGTTTGGATCTTTATTTGGTGTTTTAAAGCTTTTTCTGAAAATCTACCCGGATATACAGGTAAGAGCCGTACGGCTCTGTTCATAGGCACGAAAGAGCCATATGGCTCTAACCAAAGCCTTAAGGCTCTTACCTAAAGCTGCACGCTATCATCTAAGAGTCGTACGGCTCTTATCTTCTGAACATAGTTTTTCTCTAGATCGATTTTTTCTGTGATTTTGTAGTTTTAAAATCCAGAGCCACGGCTATGGTTATTCTAGTCTAGGATTTTCAGTCTGTTATCCAGTGCGTCAAAATTGTTTTCTCAAAATCAATACAAGAACATCTCAAAACTGTTTTCCATCCCTCATTATTGTGTCCGAATCACATGTGCATAATTATTTGTCATGTTACTAACATTTGTTCATAGGTTTAAATTTGCTTTTATCATTTTATCTTTAGATTAGCTAAACTCGTGTATTTTAGGCAGTTGTACCCTGATTCCTGGTTTGATTCATGTGTACCTCCCTAGGATAGCTTACTTGATTTGGTTTGTAATTTGTTTAATGCTCTATATACCGTGCATGAACCCTGCATGCTACAAAGTTAAAATCAATCTAGTTTTATAAAATGCTATAATCGAGTGTTGAAGTTGTTATTTTAATTGGATAATAAGTGACTTGTCCAAATCCGGCTATGCCCTAGTCCCTAGATGATATACTCTGTTTATTTATGTATGAGAATACATTTTCTTTATATTAATGAAAGGCATAATCATATTTATTGAATTACTTGTGCAATTAATAAATATTGAAAATCCATAAACTGGTGTATACTCATGTTTGCTAGTAGCGTGTATTGAACAAGTAAGAATATAGTTTTAAAGCTATCCCTAGTCTTTTATAATCATGGGAGTGAATATAACTAAAGACTATTATATTCCTTGTGAGATGACTGGTGTCTTACCTACCATAGGACTTAAAGAGTCAATCAAGGACATAAGTGCATGTTAATGAACACTGGACTGGATTGATCTGCTTGTGAGAACACTACATGGTCTAGTGTCATAAGTGTTTCTCACATATTGCTTATATTGGATCCTTAGACCCGATATTACTACACTCCTGGATATGACCTTGTGTGCTTTGATGTGCGCCTAACGGGCCCGTAACTGGGTGTCAAGTATGGGTATTGGCTATATCGGGAACCATGCTAGGACAGGGAATAATGTGAAGAAATTGGCCATCTCTTCACAAAAGAGATGATCTCACCGACCTCTTGAAGAGTGAGACTGAGTAGTGTACTGTCATACCCAAACAGAATGATTATTGGATAATCATGTATTTGATTTTTATCAGTCTAGTTGGATGTCAAGTAAATGTCCTAGCAAATAAAAGAATGACAGAACCATGCCTTGTGTAGGACACCGACATCATATGTGCAAGGGATCGTATTGTTGGATATGCCCTAGTCCCGAGGCATTGGTCCTTGTATTTGTATTATACATTTATACAATGTTATAGGATTTAATGAATCATACAATTTGTGTCATTAAATAAAAGCATTAATCTATTTATTATATATCTTGTGCTATGTTTTAAATAGAATATCCAATGGACATATCCATATCCATGTTGACAAGTGTCATGCACTTAGTAGTAAGACCATGGATAGGGAAAACGATATGACCATAAAGTCATCCCTAGTCTGTTCCAGTCATGGGAATGAATGGAACTAGAGACTATCATTAGCTTGGTTGTATGGTGGTGTCTTACCGGCTGTTGGACATGGGATGTCAACCAAGTTAATAGGTACATGCAAAAGGGCATGGTACTGGATAGTTCCACTAAACGAGAAATCCACACGGTATAGTATCACAAGTGATTCTCATGTAGTACTTGTATGGATCCTTTAACCTTACCATATGATGGTGCTGCATGTGAAGTGGCATACTTTGGTGTATGCCTAAAGGGCCTGTAATAGGGTGCCAAGTATGGGTACATTCGGGCATGTCAGTAAACATGGCAATGCTATGGATATGCAGAAGGGAATGTCACTCAGTAGTCCACTGAGAAGATATCACCGGCCTTTTAATGAATGCAACTGATAAGAGTGTGGCCACACCCAAATGAGTTGGAACTTATTTGTGAGCATCAGTTCATTTGGGATCAAGAAAATGTCCAGATACAAAAGAGGGTGATCAATCCATGCCTCTATGTTGGACACCAATATCAAAGACATGGGATATACAAGTTCAAACTAAATGATTACGATTACAGTTGGACTACTGTCTTCGTCTTAATTGGGGGCTGCAGCGGCTTGATAGAGCCCGCCTGCAGTCTGTAAGCCATAGGCCCATTGCCAACATAAAGATGGGCTCACAGGATTGTACACATTGAACGTCTGAACTCAAACAAAAAGATCAACTGTATACTTGGAGTATACGCACTGGAGAGAGAGGACCCTGTTAATTATATTATATAGATCAATTGGATTGATCAAAATAATATTATTAATACTTGTGTTTAGGGGTGCACATGGTCGGTTAACAGTCCATGTGGACTTTTGCTGACGGTTTTTCTAATTTACTAACCATATACTGTCCATTAAATTTGGTTAACCATTATTCGGTTAACCATTAATTTCGGTTGGTTAACCATTTTTTTACGGTTAACCATTTACGAAATAAACATTATATTTTAAACCTCAAAATTTTAAACCATAAATCTCAAATGTCAAAGACAAATATGAAATTACAAACCATAGTCTTAATAATTGATTAAAAATGACATTACAACCATAAACTAAAATAATTAAAACATTAACAAAAAAAAATCCCAAACATAAAACTTGTTCTTCAAAATCAAACATTAATGAAAGAAAAAGTTCACGTCCATTTCACAAAACCTTCATATTTCCTGCTTATATAATTAAAACAATAATCAAAATTAAAGTTGATGCAATGCTTTATAAAATAACAACCATATAAATTCAACTACACATACCTAGCATAATTCTTGGTAAGATCTTATTCATCAATGAAGATGAGATGGTGATTATTCGTCACACAAGAAGATTCTGAAAATTGAGAAATAAATTCCAATAATTATTAACTATCACAAGAATAATGAAAGAAAAATATTAGGAGAAGAATTATACTTTTATAAACACAATATTTGGACGATTCATTATTGTTGTTTATCTCTTATGTACTTAAATTTGAACAATTCATTTTGAATTGAATGGCTCATATTATCAAGATGAGATTTCAAGTTCATAATGAAAGTTCAAATTAAAATTACTAAATTAAGTATAAACAACATTGAAATGTTTAATTAAGTTATAAACTGAATATTTTTTTTTTTTTGGTGCCATATGCATTTTTGTGGCAAAATTTAATTTTTGAATTTTGAGTACCTAAACTTTGTGAACAAAAAAAATCTTAGTATATATAACCAACATGAATAAATAAACCTTATAATTATAATAATATGTTATGATGAATTTTGAAAGTATATAGATATAAGGATTAAACTATAGAAATAAAATTACATTAAACACCCAAATATTTCACCTTTAATTCATATAACCTATATATGTAATTATATAATTTTTTTTAAAAAAAATATTTTTCAACAGTCGGTTAACCGAGTCCACATGGACTTTCGGTGCAAAAACTGAGACCGAAACCGAAACCATTGGTTTTTAAAAACAAAAACCGTACACTGGTCCATCGGTTTCGGTTAACCATATTTTCTGTCAGGTTTTGGTTCGGTTTCATGGTTTTTTGGTTTTTCGGTTTTTTTTGTTCACCCCTACTTGTGTTGGCCTTCTTATAATTAATTCAATGAATTAATTTATGAGATTATTTCCTAGGTGGAAAGATTTTACATGTATAGGTTTACATGTATTTAATTCTATGAATGTCTATTTTAATTCCACGGTTAAATTAATTGTTCAAATTAATTTTAAATTAAATGTATGTAATATATTATATGGTATAATATGTAAAACATACATGTTGAATTAAAGTTACATTTGATATTAATTTCGACCAAAAAGAATTAATACAGATTTGGGCTTACAGGAGAAAACGCCCGCATAGAATTAAAGAAACTGGGCCGAAATTTAGCAAGTGAATTTCGGCCATCAAGGGTTAAAAACACTTGAATATTTGGGCCATGGTAGGGAAAAATACAGCAGATTTTGCCAGCCTCTAAACTCTCTCTTTCGGTTAATCAAATCGCTAGCACTGGTTGAGTTCGATAGCCGTTCGTGTACGAGAACGTGGAGGAAGTCTATATTGATTTCTACAGTCATCTCTTGTAGAGATTTTCTGGTGAGAATCCAATCTTCCTCTTTTTTATTTTATTTTTTTTATTTCCAAATCATTTGCTCCTGGGCACGGATTTGAGGAAATCAACGCGTTCTTCTGCTTTATCAGTTGATTTCTAGTGAAAAATCCCAATAGTGGTATCAGAACGGGCTTTTGATCGGTGGAAATCAATAACAGATTTGAATCCCATTTTTTGAAATTGGTGATTTTGTTTGGGATTCTTTGAATTGGGGTTCTGTGATTTTCCCTTTTGGATTTTGTAATTGGAAAATTAATATGCATATTGGTTTATGTTTGATTTAATTTTCTGTTATTTGTTTGAAATTGGTGATTTGATTTTATTGCTGTTTTTTCTGTAAAAATCACTGGCTATTGTCGCGGATACAAGGCCGCCGACGGCGGAATCGCCCCCGCCCGCCACTGTAGCGGCAGAAGCCGCTGCCTGCTGCTGCTGGGCAGTGGCAGATGTTGCGACAGCAGCAGCTGCTACTGCTAGGGCAACTCTGTTGCCCCAGCTGCAGCGGGCCAGGCCCTGTTTTAGATTTGGCGAGTTTTGGGCTTGGGGCCCAGTTTTAAAATTTTGTGTGTTTAAATTTTCTGTAATTTAAATGCGCATGGTTTCTTGAATGAAATTTTAATTTTATTCATGAGATATTAATTTTGGAAATTAATATGGTATGATTGAAATTGGTTCGGGTTTTCTTGGCACGATTACCCTGGTAGCTGATTTGGATTCATGGTTTCTCAATTCTAGTGGCAGCGGTGTTCTGCCTGGGCTGGAGGCCCAAAGCCCATTAAGGGCTAGAACCATAATGGCCGAAAATTGGCGATTTCAAAATAATGGCTAAGGACATGAAACGGGATTAAATTCATGCATTGAAACATGTTTATAGATTGATGTATTGGTTTACATGCTTATATGATTGAATGTATGAAAGGATGCCATTGGGCCTTATTCAAGTTGGATTGTATTTTTCTTTTTGGGTAAATACGGCCTGCGTGCCGTTTTTCTTTTTTATTTAATTTATTTTATTTTATTTATTTACTATAAAATTTGTAAAGAAGAAGCCCATTGGAGAGGCAAGCCCATAAGGAAGAAGAGGAGACCCACCTTGTGTATTTCTAGTATAGGTTTACTAGAATTATTTTAGGTTGTAATATAGGTCCATTGCAGTCCATTATTTATTTAATTATGCTTTATTTATTTTCATGTATGAATGTATGATCCAATCTCACTTTCACTTGCCTATGCATCTAAGCCGTTATTAAAATGAATCTAATAACCAAAAGGAAATTATTAAGTCATTTAAAAGTGCTTCCCTCATTCAAAACTGACTCGAAGTGGGCATGGGCCAGTTGTAGACCATGCCCTCGCTGGATGCACTGGAGTATCGTCATTTTGTATTAGGTTGGAGTATTAGTTACTCTAACAATTAGAAGGAGGTTTGGACTTAGCATGGGTAGTAGGATTCTCTTGGCCCTAAGCATAGATGGGTAAGTGCCAACAAGCCCATCAAACTGAAAGTCCCTAGGTTGGGATTGGATGGCGTTCCTACCTAAATAATTAGGGTATAGTTTTTCTAGGCCCTCGTCTGGCTATATCATAATGAAATATGGATCTCGGCCCATTAGCCCAACAATTTGAGTTAATTAATAACATGATTCATTATTAATTAAATATAGGAAAAACAAAGTAAGTCCTTTATTAACACGCTTATAATTTTTCTATGTAGTAACCAAATGGCAACAAATAATTCACTTTCACTGCGATCTATCCTGGAAAGGGACAAGCTTTCTGGCCCAAACTTCTTAGACTGGTCTAGGAACTTAAGGATGGTTCTAAGACAGGAGTCCAAAGAGTATGTGCTGGAAAGGCCTATACCAGCTGCACCAACGGGGCATAATCCACCGGCTGCCCAGCTGGAGGAATACGAGGTGCATGTTAAGGATAAATGAGACATGACATGCCTGATATTGGCGTGTATGGTCCCTGAGCTGCAAAAGCAGTTCATGGACCATCAGGCCTTTGCCATGATAACAACTCTTAACGAGATGTTTCAGGAGCAAGCTCGTTAGGAAAGGTACCTGACCAATAAGGCATTCCACTCCTGTAAGATGGGGCCTGGGACATCTGTAAGCACACACGTGCTTAAGATGAAGGGCTATCTGGATACTTTAGCCCATCTCGGATAGCCTATCTCACAAGCACTGGCAGTTGACCTGGCTTCCTTGCTGGATTCTTATGATCAGTTCATCCTGAACTATAATATGCAAGGGATGAACCATACTGTTAGTGAGCTGCACTGGATGCTCAAGCTCACTGAGTAGCCGATCAAAAAGACTCTACTGGTACTACTGGTTAACAAGGGGAACCCTCCTCTTGCAAAGGGCAAGGCCAAGGCAAAGGCAAAGGCCAAGGCTAAGAAAGACAAGGTTAAAAAGGCTAAGGCCCAGCCCAAAGCTAGTCCCGAGGATGCCTGCTTCAGGCATAAGCAGGTAGGACATTGGAAGAGATAGTGTCCCAAGCTGTTGGGAGAGCATAGGAAGACCCAGAGACGCGTCTTCATCAGGTATTTATGTCATAAACATTAACCTCACTGTTTCAACATCTAGGGTATTGGATACTGGATGTGGTTCTCACATTTGTTGTAATGTGCAGGGACTTAAGAACAGGAGATCACTGGGATCTGGGGAGGTGGACTTGCGGGTCAGAAATGGAGCAAGGGTAGCTGCCATAGAGATCGGCAAGTACCATCTTATGATGCCTAGTGGAATGGTTTTAATACTGAAACAATGTTATTTTGTACCTGCAATGTGCATGAATATTATTTCTGTTTCAGTTTTGGATATTTCTGGATTTAATTTTACTATTGGTAATGGTAGAATTAGTTTATCTAGAGAGGGATTATTTTATGGAGAAGCTCTATTAAATAATGGCCTATATATCCTGGATTTGAATGAAACCAACCATGTCTATAATATAAATACTAAAAGGGTTAAGCCTAATGAACTTAATCCAGTCTACCTTTGGCATTGTCGTTTAGGCCACATAAACAAGAAGCACATAGCTAGGCTTCACAAAGCTGGAATCCTAGGATCATTTGACTTGAAGTCACTTCATATATGCGAATCTTGTTTACAAGGAAAAATGACTAAAGCGCCTTTTAGTGAGAAAGCTGAAAGGGCTTCTGGCTTATTGCACCTAATACATTCAAATGTATATGGGCCCATGAGCACAGATACCAGAGGTGGACATCTGTACTTCGTCATGTTCACGGACGATTTTAGCAGATATGGCTATGTCTATCTTATGAAATATAAGTTTGAGACCCTTGATAGGTTTAAGGAATTTAGGAACGAAGTATAGAACTAGCTAGGTAGAAATATGAAAACCCTTGGATTAGACCGAGGAGGCGAGTATATGAGCCTAGAGTTTGACTCATATTTGATAGAGCATGGAATCATTCCACAGCTCACTCCTCCAGGAACACCACAATGGAATGGGGTGTCCGAACGGAGGAACAGGACCTTGTTGGACATGGTCCGCTCAATGATGAGTCACGCCCCTCTCCCAATAAGCTTCTGGGGATACGCTCTAGAGATAGCAGCTCTCATTTTCAACAATACTCCGAATAAGGCAGTGGAAAAGATACCATATTCAATATGGACATGCAGGGTGCCTAATGTGTCTTTCCTGCGGATTGGGGCTGTGATGCACATGTCAAGAAATTGACTGTGGGCAAACTAGAACCTAAAACTGATAAATGCCTGTTTGTGGGCTACCCTAGGGAAACAAAGGGTATTGCTTCTACAACCCCATCGAGAACAAGGTGTTTGTGGCATGAAAGGGGTTCTTTCTTGAAAAGGATTTCATTTCCAAGAAAGACAGTGGGAGCAATGTTGAACTCAGGGAAGTTCAAAGCTCACAAATTCCTGAAGAGGATAACTTGGAGACCAGGGTGGAGCTTCCACAGGAGGAAGCACCAACCCAGGTCACACAAGGACCTAGAAGGTCTGGTAGGGATCGTCGGGAACTAGAGAGATATGGGTTTCTCGTCACCGATGATCACACTTTTCTCGTCTTCGATGAGGAAGAGCCCAAAACCTACCAGGAGGCTATAGATAGTCCACAGTCTACCAACTGGCATAAGGCCATAGAGGCGAAGATGCAATCCATGTACGATAATCAGGTTTGGAACCTGGTTGATCCACCTCCGGGTGCTAAGGTGATAGGTTGTAAGTGGTGTTACAAGCTAAAGGCTGATAATACCTTCAAGGGGCAGCTAGTAGCGAAAGGTTTCAGATAAGTCCATGGAATAGACTATGATGAAACTTTCTAACTAGTCGTTATGCTCAAATCCATAAGGATCCAGCTGGCCATAGCCGCTTGGTACGACTATTAGGTCTAGCAAATGGATGTCAAAACCACTTTCCTTAATGGAAAGCTACTCAAGGATGTGTACATGACACAGCATAAGGGTTTTATCGATCCAAAGTATCCTGGAAGGGTATGCAAGCTTCAAAGGTCCATTTATGGATTGAAGCAAGCATCCCAAAGTTGAAATCTTAGATTCAATAAAGCCATAATATGGCTTCATACAGAATCAAGATGAGCCTTGTGTGTATAAGAGGATTATTGGGAGCATTGTCACCTTCCTGGTATTATATGTGGATGATATCCTTCTTATTGGAAGCGACATGCCAACACTACGAGGAGTAAAGCAATAGTTGTGTAAGTGCTTCGAAATGAAGGACTTAGGCGAGGCTGAGACTATCCTAAGGATCAGGATCTACAAGGATAGACCCAATCGACTTGTGGGCCTAAGTCAGGCCACGTACATAGACAAAGTTTTGAAAAGATTCAGCATGGATCAAGCCAAGAAAGGTTTCTTACCAATGAGCCATGGGATGAAACTTAGTAAGAAGAACTGTCCCAAGACAAGGCAGGATAGGGAGAACATGAAGTTGGTCCCATATGTGTCAGCTATTGGTCAATCATGTACGCCATACTATGTACGAGACCTGATGTTGCCTTTGCACTGAGTATGACGAGCCAATGCTAGCAGGATCCCAACGAGGATCACTAGAAGGCTGTTAAAGCAATCCTAAAGTACCTTAACTGGAATAAGGATAGCTTCTTAGTGTATGGAGGTTGTGAGCAGATGACATTTTTATAAAACGCGCGGTGAAGCAGGAATTGGGGATTTTCTTTTTAAAGTGTGATGATGTGGTTTTGAAAACGGGTTTTAATCTCTTTTAAGAAAGCATTTTATTTTATTGGAAAACCCTTTTGTAGAAAATTTAATTGTAAGTGTGAAGTTTTGGAGAATAGGTTTTTAGAAAATCTTAATTTGAACTTAGAGATCTCGAAACCTAAATTTTGAAATTAGATACAGAGTCGCCACCCGGACCAGCTCATCCGGGAAATTCCGGTACAGCTCCCTACCAAGCATAGACGCAGTACCTAATTCAGAGATTCAGAGTTCAGGCAACAAATCTACTAATTTTCACTTATTTTTAATTATTATTTCATAATGTAATGTTGCATTCACTTAATTCTACTCATTTTATCTTTTTTTTATTATTAATCAATGCTCACACAAATGACATAAATATAAAAACCAAAATAAAGTGCAAAAAAGTAAAAGTGCAGGAAAAGTAAAGTAGAGGCCAAATTATACAACCCATAAAAAGAAAAATTTCTCATCCTCACCATTACAACCGCCTATAATACACGAAAATCTAAAAAAGTACAATCACCTAGATACACGATTTAATCTATAAAATACATCCAAAAATAAAAATAAAGAAAAATAAAAGCTGCATCCAAATACGGTTAGCACAAGTAAATAAAACACACCAAGGACTCATATAGGACATAATAGGGGTATTTTAGGAAACGGGATCATGCATTTAGGGGGGTAACCGGGTCGACCCAATCGGTCGGCTCAGTTAGACCTGGAAAATGGTTTTTGAAACGCCCTGTAGGTTTTATGAATGAAAAAACAATTTTGAAAACCATTTGGCTCATTTTACATGCATTTTCCAACTTTTAGCGGGCCTGATATCCCGGGACCCGGGTGTCCCATTCGTGAGTGGGCCTAAATTAAACATCCATTTAGGGTATAAAAAAATGTAAACACGCCAAAATTCAGTTTTGAATAGGAAAAAGATGCAAGATTACAAGTTCGGGGCCCAAAGGGGCAAAACTGTAATTCTGCCTCCTGAACTAGAGCCGCGCGGCTGTAGGTTACAGCCGTGCAGCTGTAATGCTCTAGAATGTGTTCCAGCCTTTTTTTCTCGTTTTTGAAAATCATTTTGCAAATTTAGCGATTTCGGGTAATCTGGGATTTCTGGAAACACACTAACTTCAACCAAACGGATCCGAAATGGAGCGAAATAAGTCCGAAAATCCCTAAAAACTCAAAATCACCAAACTTGAAATCACACCCATCAATTAAATTAAGAAAACCGGGAATCTAAGCATACATGGATGTAATTGGATCGATAATAAACAGCCGCGCCCCTATAGGTTACAGCCGAGCGGCTGTAATCATAGGTGGGGCGGCTGTAATCGAAATCACTTCCAAAATCACAAAAAATTCCAAAACATCAACAAACAGCAATCAAAACGAAAGAAAAAGTGGGTTTTAAGGCCTTTCAGAATGTACCTTGTCTATGTTCCAGTGTTTTAGACCACCAAGGGTGAATCCAGATGTCGGGATTGCCTTGCAATCATGAACAACCCAAAAGCTTGTGCGATTTTCGAAGCCCGAACGGAACCTTGAACAAGATTGAATGAGTGATTACGGTCTAAGAATGTCCCTAGAAAACTAATCCCTCTAAAGTTATGATGATTTAAACAGATTTTAGTTAAGGTTTCTTTGATTATTTAGGATTAAAACACTCAATTTTAATCTTTTCTCTCAAAAAAACCTAAGTGTGTATGTTTTTTCTCTCAATTCTCTCTATTGTCTCCTCTCTATTTTTTTTTTGTCTACTGCCTCCCTACCCTAATCCAATTACAATCTTTTTATATCTCCTATTTAGGTTAAAAATCCGGATTAAATGCTGATTTGTTACAAAAAAGGAAATCTAATGATTACAGCAGCGCGGCTATAATAGACTACAGCCACGCGGCTGTAGTACAACCCCACCACTGTATTACAGCCATGAGGCTGTAGGGCACTACAAGGGCACGGCTGAAGTAACCAGATTAGCCTATTTTGCTTATTTTTTGTTCTTTTCTTCGGTTCTCTTAAATACTCACTCAAATTCCTTCAGGGTTCCGTACCAAGACTTGTCAAACACATTCGGGTCACCTGAGACATTTTTGACGTCATCCCGGTCATTCCGAATCCGCTTCATGTTTATCCGTGAAAAAGGTAATAATGGCTATCATAATTGAGGTCGGAAAAAAACCGTGCTCACAGGCTGTCCCTCGTGTGACCAAAATCGATTAAACGAGTGCTTGTGCTCGATTCGAGTTTGGTCTCACGATAGGGAGCACGGTGAGAATGAGAAGAGGACATACCTGGTGGCTCCTCCCGCGTCTACCAGCTTTGATGTTTGTAGGGACTTTTCTCGGTTGTTTTGTGAAACAGCGGTCTTGCCTAGGTTGATTTGATTCTTCAAGGACTTACTTCGACTCTGTTACGAAGCATAGGACTTTGGCCGAATTGGTTTGATGTTCTCCAGGGATGTGCTTCGACTCCATCGTGAAGCAGAGGACTTTTCCCAGATTATGATGGTTTTCTAAGGTCGTGCTTCGACTCCGTGACGAACCAGAGGACTTTGCCCAGATTGTATTGATTTTCCAGGGATGTGCTTCGCGAAGCAGAGGACTTTGACCGGATTGAATTTTTCCTGCCATTTGATGTTCATGAAAGGAAAGGGTATTTTGGTAATTTCGTAGTTTGGGATGTTGGCACCCTTTGAAGGAAGGGTATTTTGGTCATTTGACTTCTCGTAGGGCCTATGTCACGAAAAGGAATAAGTTTTGATGATTTGGTTCCCCTTTTTGATGAAAAGGGGTATTTTGGTCATTTGGTAGCTTGTTGGCTAACAAAAGGGATATTTTGGTCTTTTCGCCCCTAGTGGAGCTTGTGTCACTAGGAGAAGAAATATTTTAGTGATTTGGTCCCCTATATAGCTGGAGTCGCTAAAAGGAAGAGTTTTGGCCATCCGATAGTTCAGTTCCTAACAAAAGGGCATTTTGGTCATTTCACTTCTAATGATGCCTGTGTCACTGAAGGGAAGAGTAGTTGGGTTTCCCGTGAAATTAGCGTATCCAAGGAAAAGATGCTTTGGTGATTTGAAAATTTGATCATCTCTCTCGAAGCTTTGCAGTTGTTTTAGGCGCGTATTCATTCATTGATCGACAATTTTGGAAACAAAAATTTTTGCCCCTTCGATTAAGAATGAATACGTGTCGAATACGCTACCCCTTGACACCTGCAAGACATGAAAACTACCCTTCTAGGGATCAAATTGGCATAGAATAGGTTTAAAAAGACGAAAAGAAAAGCATTTTGAAAAACAAACAAGCTATAACCGAGTGGCTGTACACTATAGCTGCGCGGCTATAGTGTTTTCAAACTACAGCTGCTCGGCTGTAGTTATAGGTAAGAAAATGGCTTAAAAAGCCATAAGAGGAAGGCAGTGCTCATTTTACCCATTTCAGCCGAAAATTTCTCTTCTCTTCAGTGATTTTCTTCACCCAAACCCAAAATCATGAGGCGAAAGATGCGTAGGGTCCTCCGGCCGGTTCCTACCGCTCAACCCGTCTTTCAAATGCGGTTTTCCATTCCGAAGGGAAACTTTACTCTAGCATTTGAACCCATAGAGTGTATCTATAGACTAAAAGAGGATGATGAGTATTGTAGGGTGAAGATTGACGCCCCAATGCCCATCCAACTCCAAATTTCGAACCATGCTTACACAAATCCGGTTAGTTTTCTCAAAATTCTCCACTTTTTCCAATTTTGAAATTTCTACAAAATTAGAGAAAATAGGTGAAATTGATGCTTGATTTGAGGAGGATATGCCCTTAGGATGTTTATTTGTTGATTTGGCTTGAGTTAAGACAAGATTTGACCGAAAAAATGAAAAAAAAAAATGGAATTGGCCGAAATTGTGCAACTACAGCCTCCCCATAAATGATCACAGCCGCATGGCTGTGATCATAAGGGTTACAGCCGCGTGGCTATGACTTATGGCCGAGTGGCTATAGCCCCATGGCCGGGCGGCTGTAGTGCACAGATTCAAAGCCGCCCGGTTTTTCGTGATTTCAATGGCATTTCTTCAATTTTTATGATATATATGCGTTCTGAAAAGCTCATAAACTCCCTGATTATTGATTTTGTATGTGAGATGCGACCATTGCGGTTGCGGGTCCATCACGGAGTCCTTGCAGTGGTATAGGCGACTCCCCCAAGGAGTGAGAGATATTATGAACTCCACTGGTTTGCATCGGTTGATTCGCAGCATGTCCATTACTACTCGCACAAGCCGAGGACTTCTAGCTGCACTCTTGGAGAGGTGGATGGATTCCACCCACACATTCCATTTCCCCTCTGGAGAGTACACAGTGACTCCAGAGGACATCATCGCCATTACCGGTCTTCCTTTCTCTGGACAGACGATACATTTTAATCAGGTCTTCGCACATGGAGGCTACCGCCAGGAGTTAGTATCTTTGCTCATCTGAATCGACTCCCCCGATAGCCAGCTTCAGTGTAGGAGTCTCCGAGACTACTGGCTTGGGCGACAGCGTGCGCTCCTGGAGGGGGCTGGTTTCGAGGCGACCAATGAGAGGAAGTATGCTAGAGCCCTTTTGTTGCATGCTCTTTCCACCACTCTTTTTCCCACGGGCCGAAACAATCTGAATCTGGCTGTGTTGCCTTCCTTGATTGACTTGGAGTCTGTGAGGACACTTAATTGGGCTCGGACAGCCTTGGCCCAGCTTTACTATAGCCTGGATCTCTATGTCCGAGGCTCTTATAAGGAGTTGAAGGCTTTCTGGATTCTGCTGCATGTGAGTATTTTGGACCTTTTTTTTTCTTTTTTAGCTCTAGTTTTCACTTTCCCTTTTTGCAGATCTGGGTCTATGAGTACCATTTTGTTCTGCCTACGGTAATGTAGATTCCCGACGGGTATGACCTGGCTGAATTCCCCTACCTCAGATGGTATATGGGGTTTGTTTGGAGTGAGGTCGACAAGAATGAGGCTGAGTGTCGCTAGGCCTTGAGGAAGATGACGTTCGAAGGGGTACGCCCTTTCCTTTTTTTTTAACGATGCTCTAACTTTTTGGTTCTAGATTGTCAAGTCTCCTTGGAGACCGGAGGGCCATGATCTACCCCAGGTGCTTCGTAAAGCACAGGCGTTATCGAGTAGGTGCTTCGTGATGGAGTGCCTATATGGTCAGGAGTGGTTCCTGGGCGAAAGGACTCACGACTGGCGCTCCGGTTCCAGGGCACGTAGAATTCTAGCTGCCTTACCGGTGGGATTATTCTGGCCTTATCTTCTATCCCTGGAGTTGCACCCAGACCTTTATGGCGCTGGATATAAGGCTGGCAGTGTGGATGGCGATTATAGTGAATTTATCGCCGTCCATCTGCTTCCTCCATCTGTTGATACTGATGCTAGGGTAAATTTACTAACTCCTCTCACTTTTTTTTTTAACATCAATCTTTTTAATTAACTCCAGCCATCTATGCGAGGTGGGTGTGCTCGCTCGTCTTCATTTGCCAGAGGGATAGGCAGGAGGTCTGATACTACTGCTTCTCGGACTGTTGGAGCAGGTTCTGCTGCCGGAGCGGAGGGCATCCCTATTCCCCAACCTCAGGCTCCTTAGGCTCCAGAGGTCGGATATGTGCATGGTTGGTATGAGTTCCCGATTGAAGATTCTATTCAGCTATTTGATGATTCTCGGCACTCTTATCAGGCCGATCTCCACCTCCAGGACCATAATTTTCCCCCGGCCATTCCTCCCGACACCACGCATGTGAGTGATTCCACCCTTTTTTATTCTTGCCCCTTTTCCTGATTATCTATCGTTAGCTGATCCCCTTGAATTGCAATCTTTGCAGATTCCAGTGATGCAGGGTATGTACATGGGCCAGGCCATTTACGCGTTAAGGGCGCTCTCTTTTTGGGACAACGCCGCTTTGACAGTAAGTACATGTACTTGATTTTATGCTTATGTCTGGATGTATGCATATATGTATGGATACATATGCTGTAATTGTGATGTTACTTATGCTTCGTTCGATGCAGACGACGATCGGGATGGAGCGCTGCGAGTCAACTCGTTTAAGGGCCGAGAATGATCAGTTGCGGCGTCGGGTCACCGAATTGGAAGTCATGAATCAGACTTTCAGAGACCAGGCGGGCGATTAGGATGCCCAGATGGGAGATGGGGGCGAGGACCTGAGCGGGGGTCAGGATGACGAGGCAGGAGATGACGAAGATGATGATGACGATGCCCACTTTGACTCCTCTTAGGCTCATTTCTCCGTTCCTACTTGATGCATTGACCCATTTATGGGTTGTTTCTTTGCGTATTTTGGCCCTTGCATAGGCTTGATTCATTGATGTATCTGACGTATTTGATGTACATGATATTTACATAAAATTTGCACCTTTTTCGTCATGAATTTGAGTTTTTTGAGCGTGTGCTTCTTTGCTTTTCCATGTTTTCACTGCTCTTTGGTTTAATTTGGTTGGGTCCGGGATGTATTATGGTGTTTTTAGACTTTATTTTCCTTGACAAACAACCCTCGGAACCTATAGCCACGCGACCATAATCATCAGAAATCATATAGGGATATAGATAAAGTGCTGTTAAACTATAGCTATGCCCCTGTAAGCATTACAGCCGCCCCACCTACTACAACCACGCCCCTATAGTCTACAGTCGTGGCACTGTAGATGGTTATAGCCACCCCATACCATAAATTTATCCCACATCAATTTTCAAGCTTTCTTCAGCACAGCCGAGCCCCTTTAAGTATTACAGTAGCCCCATATACTACAACTACGCCACTGTAGGGCATTACAGCTGCCCCATCTATTTTTCAGCCTTTCTCCCTCTTTCTCTTCCCTTTTGGCATGGATCAGCTCAGAGGACGACTCCGAGACTACTGGGGTACAATTTGCTCTTCTAATTGGGCTTCGCTCAGGCCCTTTGGCTTGCAGTACCTCAAGTTTTACACTGCTTTGACTCCGAACCGAGTCTTCTTGGATGCAACTGTCAGCTTTTAGGATCCGGTGGATCATATCTTTCGTTTCTCTGGTCAGGAGTTGTGCCCCTTGATAGAGGAGTTTAATGCCATCCTCTGTATTCCTTGCCCTCGAGGGGTACGGTTAGCTGTTCCCGGCTCTGACTTGGATGATGTTCACATGTTTTTGAGCCGATTTGCTCCAGCTGTAGTATGCCTGGGACATGCGCTTACTGGTAGGCCTATTTCTCCCAGACTCAGTCTTTCTATTGTAGCTAACTTATGTTTTGCTTTATCTCCCACTGCCCCTGGCTGGGCTCCGTTGATGAGTTTGTTACTGATGGCTTGCTACTTGTGTGAGTCCCGAGATGGTACTTGTAGTCTTAGACTAGCTTTGGTAGTGACTCAAATGGCTCAGGGGGCATCACCGATGGGGGTTGTTTTGGCTGAAACCCTAATCCACTTAGATTCTGTCCGTTCTGATTCTCCCATCGAGAGTTGTGGATAGCCTTTTCTGCTTCAGGTATGCTTCAGCACTGCATTTTCGGAATTCAAAAGTTTGTCACTCCTTTATTTTTACTAATCCACATGCAGATCTGGCTGTTGGAGAAGCTAAGTCTCCTGAGCCCTCCTCCATCTCATTCGAGATATGCTCCGAAGCGCTATTTGTCTCGGCGCATCGAGCTCCCAGATTTCGGTTTCATGAGTATGGAGCACTAGTTTGATTGGCTGAGGAGACAGACTGATGACTCTATTCGATGGATCTGTCTTTGGTGGGATATAACTGATGTGACTACTGAGACTTAGGCCGGGGGTGTTCAGCTACTCGGGTTGACCCATGTGACCTTCTATTCTCCTGCTCGGCTGTGCAGACAGTACGGACAATTGAGTGTGGGGTATTTACACCACAGTGGCCTCAGTATGTGTAGCACCAATGGATGCACCCTACCCATACTGAGGTTCTAAGGTATGACAGTCTTACACCCGTGGAGACAGATGCTTGCTATAGGGCTTGGCTGACAGATCTGATTGGTTGCCCCACTAAGCATGGACGTGAGGTATTGACGTTGCAGTACCTCGGTCTTTAGCTGATTAGGATCAGAATTGATTATTGCTACATGACTTGTTATTCTGTTTCTGTTTTTCTTGTCCTAATTTTTGCATAGGTCGCCCTTTTTGGGTTTTCGGCCTATCGGAGTGTCTTTATTTTTGCCTAAACTACCCTTTTTGGGTTTTTCAATTCAGCGGACTTTTTTTTAATCTATAAATCTCTATATACATGTTCAATTCATGGATGTGAGATATGTAAAAGATATGAAGACGGATACACACAAAATAATCTGAATTGCAATTAAACTTGGGACATTTAAACGAATAGAATAGAACATTCATACATTCATTCATAAATAATGTTTTAGCATAATGTACATCAAATGATGAAATGAAACTATGGACAGCATCATTGATGGTATACGTCTCAACTGAACCCACGTCTGCCACCAACTGGTCCTTGCAAATTTTCCAGCTGATAGTCCTCACCTCTGTCCTAACTTTTGCATGGATTGCCTTTTCGGTTTTCAACCCATCGGACTATCCTAACTTTTGCGTGGATTGCCTTTTCGGTTTTCAACCCACTGGACCCCTTTTTTTTTACACGTAGTAGTGTTTCAGCTTATCCTGGTTGATAGGGTTCACAAATTCATTCCCATCCACATCCATAATCTTTACAGCGCCCTTCGAAAGTACCCTCTTCATTACATACGGACCTTCCCAGTTCGGTTGAACTTCCCCCGTACATCCGTGTTGCTCTGTTTCATCTGTTTGAGTACTAGATCCCCTGCCTTAAATGGATGCTTCTGATGACGAACTTTGTTGTTGTACGTCCTAGCCATTCGTTGTTGATACATTTGCAACTGGTCTGAGGCCTGAAGATGCTTTTCATCAATCAGTGCCAGCTGTTCATGTCTTGACTAGAGCCAATCAGATTCTGGCAATTGTGCCTCCATGACCACTCTCAATGATTTGACTTCCATCTCTACTAGCAAAACTGCTTCCATCCCGTAGACCAGTGAATACAGAGTTTCTCCGGTAGGGGTTCTAATGCTTGTCCGATATCCCCACAAAGCCAATGGTAACATGTCGGCCCAATCTCTATAGGTTACTACCATTTTTGATAGAATCTTCTTTACGGACTTATTGGTTGCTTCCACTGCCCCATTGGCTTATGGGCGATATGGGGATGACTGATGGTGCTCAACTCCTTTCTCTTGGAACAACTGTGCTGTCACCCCTTGGAACTGTACCCCATTATCAGTCACGACATGGTGAGGGATCCCATATCTTACAAAGATGTTCTTTTCTACGAAATTGGCCATCTTTTTAGCGCTGATATTTGCGAATGATTCTGCTTTGACCCACTTAGAGAAGTAATCCACTACCACAATGATAAATCGATGTCCGTTTGAGGCAGGTGGCCTTATCTCTCCAATTATATCTATGCCCTAAGCTGCAAACGGCCACGGGGTCGAAGATACTTGAAGTTCAAGTGGGGGAGATGATTGAGATCCCCATACACCTGACATTCATAGCATTTCCTAACTTCCTTAATGCAGTCAGCTTGCAAAGTAAGCTAAAAGTAGCCTTGTCTTAGTATTTTCTTTGCCAGAGCCAGTCCATTCATGTACGGGCCACACGCACCGGAGTGTATCTGTTTCATAACCGTAACTGCCTCTTCCTCTGTTAGACACTTCAGAAGAACTCTGTTAGCTGTTCTTTTGAAAAGTTGATTCTTAAGTATCCGGAACTGTGCTACTAAACTCCGAAGGAAAACCTTGTCAGACTCATTAGCACCTTCGGGGTACTGACCATTCTGGATGAACTGCAAAATATCATAATACCAGGGTCATGCCCCAATTATTGCGACCGTGTTAACTGACGAATAGCATAGATTCTGAGTGACTTCCAAGATGACTGGCTGTATTGGCTATTTTCAGGGACCTTCCCACATTGATGATAGTGTAGCCAAAGAATCTGCCATCTGATTCTCCTCTCTAGGCACATGTCGGAATTCACACTGGCTAAATACCTTTGCCCTTTCCCAAACCATCTTAAGATAAGGTCGGAGTGACTCTTCTTTTATTTCCCAGTCTCCTGTAACCTGCCGAATCACCAAAGTTGAATCCCCAATAACTAACACCTCATTTAGCCCTAATGTGATCAGAGCATCAATACTAAAGAGACATGCTTCGTATTCTGCCCCATTGTTGGTCACTTGCAAGTCAAGCCGTCTTGCCATAGGAATGATTTCTCCTTCTGGTGTAGCAATGATTACCCCCAAGCCTGCGCCGTGTTTGTTCACTGCTCCATCGAAGTACATTACCCATCTATTTGACTCCTCTTCTACCATTGCCAGTTGTTCGTCGGAGAATTCTAAGTTCTCCACATTGTCTGAATCTATCGGCTGATTGGCTAGAAACTTCGCTACAACTCTTTCCTTGATTGTCTTCCTTGTCACATATTCTATATCGAACTCCGACAACAAAAGCAACCATCTTGATAACTTTCCCGCTAACACTGGAGCTTGACATAAATATTTCATGGGATCCACTTTGGCTATCGCCTGAACCTTATACGATTGGAAGTAGTGCCTTAACTTCTTCGTCAACCATACCATAGCCGCACAGGTCTTCGCTACTATCGTATACCTAGTCTCATACTCCAGTAGCTTCTTGCTCAAGTAATAGATCGCATGTTCACATCCATCCTCTTGCTCTTGTGCCAACATGGCTCCTACAGAAGTCTCTTCAATGGCCAAGTACAAAATCAAAGGCTGGTCTGGTATCGGCGGTTTTAGAACTGAAGGGTTCATCAAATAAGTTTTAATTCTATCGAGGGCTACCTAACACTGTTCATTCCACTCTACTGGCTGGTTCTTCTTCAGAAGTCTGAAAATTAGCTCGCAAACTATCGTCAATCTTGCAATGAACCGACTGACATACTGTAGTGAACCCAAAAATGACCTTACTTCTTTTTCTGACTGGCGTGCCGGCATATCCCTGATGGCCTTGATCTTGTCTGGATCCATCTCAATTCCTTTCTGGTTGACCACATGACCAAGCAGCTTCCCTGAGGTCACCCCAAATAGACACTTTTTAGGATTGAGGCGAAGATTGTATTTCTCGATTCTGGTTAGAAATCTATCCAAGATGGCTGGGTGTTCCTCTCGGGTCATAGATTTGACTAACATATCGTCCACATAAACCTCGATCTCCTTATGGATCATGTCATGTAAAAGTGTTGTAACAGCTCGTTGATAAGTCACCCCAGCATTCTTTAACCCAAAAGGCATGAACCCTATAGCAGTAAATTGTTGGGTATGCCCTAGTCCCGAGGCATTGGTCCTTGTATTTGTATTATACATTTATTGGATTTATGTATTATACTCATTTGTGTTATTAATAAAGGCATAAATTCATTTATTATATTTATCTTGTGCAATATATTAAATGAAGTATCCAATGCACATATCCATATCCATGATGACAAGTGTCATGCACTTGGCAGTAGGACCATGGATAAGGTAAACGATATGACCATAAATAGATTTGTAGTCTGTTCCAGTCATGGGAATGAATGGAACGGGAGACTATCATTAACCTGGTTGTATAGCGGTGTCTTACAGGTCATTGGACATGGGATGTCAACCAAGTTAATGGGTACATGTAAAAAGGGCATGGTACTGGATAGATCCACTAAACGAGAAATCCACATGGTATAGTATCATAAGTGATTCTCATGTAGTACTTGTATGGATCCTTTGACCTGAACATATGATGGTGTTGCATATGAGGTCGCATACTTAGGGGTACACCTAAAGGGCCTGTAATAGGGTGCCAAGTATGGGTACTTTCGGGTATGTCACTTAGCATGGCAATGCTATGGATATGCAGAAGGGATTTGTCAGTCAGTAGTCCACTGGGAAGATATCACCGGCCTCTTGATGAATGTGACTGATAAGAGTGTGGCCACACCCAAATGAGTTGGAACTTGTTTGTGAGCTTCAATGCATTCGGGATCAAGCTAATGTTCGGACACAAAAGAGGGTGATCAATCCATGCCTCTGTGTTGGACACCGATATCGATGACATGGGATATACAAGTTCAAACTACAGGGTTATGATAACAGTTAGACTGCCATCTCCATCTTAATCGGGGGCTGCAGTAGCTTGCTAGAGCCCAACTACAGTCTGTGGGCCATAGGCCCACTGCCAATATAAAGATGGGCCCACAGGATCGTACACATTGAGCGACTGAATACTGACTTAAGGAATCACATGTATACTTGGAGTATACACTCTGGAGAGAAAGGTATATCTTAATTATATTATAAAGATCAATTGGATTTATCATAATAATAAAATTAATATCTGATTGGCTCTTCATAATTAATTGGATTAATTATGAGATTATTTCATAGGTGGAAATATTCATATGTATAGGTTTACATATGAATTTATTTTGTGATGATCTAATTTTAACTTGATGGATTAAATTAATTGGTCAAACCAATTTTAATTTAAATGTAAATAATATGTTACTTGGTGTAATATATTAAATACATGGGTAAATTAAAATTGGGCTTAAAATTAGTTTAAACCAGACTAATTAAAATAGGTTTGGGCCTGAATTAAAAAAAGGAAGCCCACACAGATGAAGGAGCCAGCTTGGGCCAAAATTCCCTTGGGAATTTCGGCCACCTAGGGTTAAAGAACCCTAGGAATTTCGGCCAAGTTGAGAGAGCATCCATCTAGCCAAAATTGACCCGAGCCTCCCTCTCCCATTTTCATGTTTTCCAACGCTAGCACGGGTGGTGTTCGTTAGGCGTTCGTGTACGTGAATGAGGAGGGATTCTAAGTTGATTCCTGCGGTCTGCATCCATCTCTAAAAGAGATATTCCGGGTAAGAGATTTATCTCTTTCAATTAAATTTTTGTTTTTCCAATTTCCATCTCAATTGCTCCTGGGCACGGATTTGAGGAAATCATCGTGTTCTTCCGCTTTAATCAGGTGATTTCCGGTGAAAAATCCCAACATAAACTCCCCACTCTGTGATGAAGGCCATTTTCACTTTGTCAATTACATTCATCAGGATCTGATTATACCCCGAGAACTCGTCCATGAAGGAATACATAGCTGCCCTGGCGGCACTGTCAATCAAGACATCGATATGCGGGAGCGGAAAGTCGTCTTTAGGAGATGCCTTATTCAAATCTCGGTAATCCACACAGACCCTAACCCAGCCATCTTTCTTCGCAACTGGCACGATGTTGGCCAACCATTCCGGGTACTCTACTACTTCTAAGAACTTGGCCTTTATCTGTTTGGCTACTTCTTCCTTAACCTTTTCAGCCCATTATGGTCGAAGTCGTCTGAGTTTTTGCTTATCAACTTTCATCTTCGGATCTGTCGGGATTTTATGTTCTGCAAAAACACGTCAAAGCCTTCGCCTGGTCCTACGACGACATACCTGGGCTTTGACGTGTTTTTGCTAAATTTTTACTAATTCTTTCCTCTCGTTAGGCGGGAGGTCTTTTGAGACGGATACCATCTTTGGTTCATCATCTGTCCCTAGATTCATTTCATGCAATGATGCATCATGTATGCTAAAGACATTAAATGAATGTTTAAATGTATGCACAGTTCCATCTGGAAAAACATCACACAAGTAAGCGAAATCAGATTTTATTGCATTGTGTGCCTTGTAGGCAGAATTGTTCACATCAAAAATAGAAAAAACAGATACATTCAAAAAATTTCCATCCTCCACATGCGGAGGGTCTTCTTTAATAGCAGCACAGTCAAATTCTTCAAACAGGTACCCTAGGTCTCCTTCTAGCTATTCATTCTGCTTCTTAGTCAACTCTTCCTCTGGTGTCTCAGCCTTACCCCTCATGACCAGCTTGGTGAGTTCCTTCACTGCTTCCTCCACTAGCTCTTCATGCATCTTCTTAGCAGGCGGCATCTTCTTTTCTGAACCATTGTTTGGCTTCATCAAAGTGGATAATGCTCTTGTGATGGCCTTTATGGCCACTTCCATCCCGCTTCTCACCAGGTCAGTCTTCTTAAAGGCTTCTCCCTTTTCCCCGAATTCAACCCTAACTTGATCAGTAGCTTTCTGATTCTGAACCTCTTTGCTTTCATCCCTGGCTCCGGCTCGCAGCATGCTTACAATAGGCTCAATTCCATACTTGCTGAAATCAACCATATCAGTAAAAATTTCAAATCCCAGGAGCTGACCTCCTTCAACAGTTATGGGCTCAAGAGTCCTATCATACACTGATTCCGTGGCCCGGACGAAAGTGTCCACCAAGTTCATATGCTTCTGCTCTTGCTTATGCCTTCCCTCACAATACCCTAGCCCGAATTGACGGTGCTTGTTGGCTTCAATATTGAATTCAGGGACACCTTGTTGTTTGGCCCCTAACCCTTTACTCGATTCATAGTTATGCTTGGCGAATTACCTGTGAATCCAGTCCAAAAACTCAGGCTTGTCAGAGATCATAGTAACTTGAAACCCCGTCATTGGCTGCTCGGTAGCACTCAACGCAGCTACAACTGAAGGTTCATCTGCTTCAATAGTTCTACTTTCCCCTCGATTAAAAAACTTCACCTTCTGAAGCAAGGTTGATGGAACTCCCCCTAGAGCATGGAACCACGGTCTCCCTAAGAGTAGGGAGAAGGTGACAGGAATGTTGATAAGGGTAAACAGTACTATTGACTTAACCTCCCCCACTTTGACTTCAGTCTTGAAGGTTCCCAGCACAGCTCTTTTGCTATCATCATAAGCTCTAATTACGGTATTTGACCGGCAGAGAGCTTCAGTACTCACCCCCAAGAAAGGCAGGATTTGAGAAGGACGGATGTTCAAGGCCAAACCTTCATCCACCATCACACTTGGCATCACTTTATCCATGACTTCAACTCTTAAGTACAGAGCCTTGTTGTGATTAACCCTTTCAGGTGTGAGGTCTTCTACCCCAAAACGGATCTCCGGGTCCCTGTTAGCCTTTAAATCCACTCCTTTAATCATTGCACACACTTCGTCGGGGGACATAGTAGGGTTGGCATCCATCTCCATCAGTTGTTTAACCACCGCCTCTCGGTGCCTCTTCGACTCCATGAGTAAGTGCCACACACTGGCACGAGCCGGTGTCCTCTTCAGCTGGTCCACCACCATGTCTTCCTCTTTGGCCACGGGAGGTGATTGGACCGCATCATTCTGCACCGGTGTAATGTTCCTTCTTGGGGCTATCGGAGGTGGTACGTTGGTGGGTTGATAAACCCTACCGCTTCTTGTGATGTGCATCACCAGCCCATCTTTCTCTATTACGGTCCCCCTCTTCATCTCCACCGGGTAAACAGGCTTCGACTCTTGCATTTCAAACTCGTCGTATTCATCCTCTGCTTCAATTTCATCCAAATCAATGGGGCCCATCTTATCCCTCACTGTCAAAGTTTGCTCTTCAACCATCTCTGGTTCTTCCTCCCTTTCCACTAACATAGCTTGCACGCTCGGATTCGCCTTAATGATTTAGGCGAACACATAATTGGCTGGCAGACCTGACTGCACCATGTTCACCTGACCTCCAAAGGTGGGAAGTGGATTTTTCTGCACGTTCGGCTTCAGAGCCTGCTCTACTATCTTGCCATCCGCGACCAGATGCTTGATGGCTTTAATCAGTTGGGTACACTCGTTTGTACGGTGACCCGCCATCACATGGTAAGAATAAAAATTATCTTTATCTGCCTCAGCTGGAGGTGAGAACGGCCTCAAACTTTGTAACAACCCGGCCTTCCCATACTTGGCAAAGATTCGGCTGACTGATTCGGCCTATGGACTGATAATTCTCTGAACGCTTGGCCTCCCTTGACTCACAACAGCCACTTCTGCCTCATGTGCTTCAATAGAGGCTACTTTCAATGTCACCTTTGAACTAGATCCCACTATAGTAGCCTTAGAACTACCACTCTTATACCCTTAAGAGTAACCCTGATTGTTTCTGTAGGAGCCCGAACTATGTCTGCCCCTCTGCTCTTCTTCCTCGTATCGTTCGATACGCTTGGCAAACTCCACCACCTTATTAAAGGAATGGAACCTCTTAAGCTTCATCTTGTCCTTATATTGGGGCAGGCTACCATCCACAAGCTTCATAATCAAAGACTCCAACTTCGGTGCCCCATCCACCAAAACCTGCACATCCATCCACAGTTTGTAATAAACCGGGAAAGACTCGTTCGGCTTCAGGCGGATTCTCTCCAGATCCTCGAGAGTTGTCTCAACCTAGGTGTTGTAGGCATATTGCTTCATGAAGGCATCAGCTAAGTCCTCCCAGGTGGAATGGGTATACAGGGGCATCTTCATGTACCACTTTGCCGCAGCGCCCCTCAGAGTAGTAGGAAATAAGTTCAAAAGATGACCCTTTCCAATCCCATACTGGTCATCAACCTCACATAGCTATCCAAATGGGCTTCCGGTGGTCCTTCCCCGGTGTAAGGGGGAAGGTAGGGCATATGAAAACCAGCCGGAAGCGGCCCTTCTACATCAGCCACCAATGTGGCAGGGTCAGCACACTTGATAGGATTAAAATGAACCATCTCCTTCAACTTGGGCATCATAGCATCTATGTTAGAAAATTTTTGGTTGAGCCATTTCTCCAGCATCGACTCAATCGAGGCTTCCCTGGCCTTCTCAAAAGCCTCATCCTCTTCGGACTGACGGTCAAATTCTCTGTGATTGGCAACTCTGCCACTTCCGCTAGGGGTACTTCCACCAGTTCCATTAGTAACTTGAATGAACTATTGTCCCCCATTCTCAAACAAGGTCTGAGCTGGTTGAACAACCTAAATAGGGAGGGTGGTTATCATCGCCTGCACCTGCTCCCTAAGAGTAGCCCTGAACTCATCCGAGCTTAAGAAGCTCCTCAAAAAGGCAGCAATGTCGAAGGGCAAGTTTCCATTGTTTCCTTTGTTTTCGTTGTTTCCATCGGCCATCTCTACTCTGTCAATCTCCTTTAACAAAACTTGACTGTGAACTGGTAGGGTAGGCAACTGAACTTCGATCTCCCTATCTGAATCTGACCCTGAGCTGATTCCTTCCACGGTGACAGGCTCTGCTCGAACTGACTAAACTGATTGGTTTGGCACTAGCTCAACACGAACCAACCGCCTTGAGGTTTGTCTCCAAACTATATATTCAACATAAGGTTAGAGTCACAGATGGATGTCATGGACCTAGACTCGACACACTAAATGGAGCATATGGTGTGTTCATGTTCATGATTGGATGATGCTTCATGGGTGCGGATGATGATGAAAATGACTTTTGTACTTTTTTTCTTTTTGTTTTGGATGTTCCAAGCATGTCCCATGCCATGCAAAAGACAATGCAAAAATGTCACGTGTGGACAGGCACACGGACAAAAACTCGGCTCCTTCGGGGCACCTAGTGGATGTCGTGAAATGGTCACATGTGTACCGACACACGGACAGAGGTTCGACGCTTTGTAGGTCGATGAAATGGTATGATGGTCATATAGGAACCGTTCCATAGATAGGGGGTCGATGCTTCTGTTGCATCTTGGATGAAATGATGTCACAAACAAGTCGCGTGTAACTAGAGACACGGACAACATTTCGGCATTCATGGAACACCTTGCATGATTTAGGCATGTTATGAAATGTCCTAGCATAAGTTCTAATTCGGCACTCGTGGAGTACCTTGAATGAATTTTCAATGTTATGAAACAATCCAATGTGGATCATGACACACAAATAAGACTTTCGTGTCACCATGACACTATGATGAATGGACATGGTATTATGTAATGGTATTGTGTGGTCCACCACACGAACACCAGCCTAAGACCGTTGTGGTCCTCTAATGATGTAATGAAATGGCCAAGTGTAATCCGGTGCACAGGCGAATACGGGTAATCTTGGGGACTCTCGATATGTCATGAAATGAAATGTCATGAGGGGCATACTTAGAACATCCTTTATTTTAGATGGGATGAGATGATATGAATGCCTATGTCATACAGAATGCAAATGGCTGCATAAAAATGTGGTTAAGATGCATGACACGTGAGATGATTTCATGTATGCTTTATGAAATACAAGCACACAAGATGTATATGACACACAAGTAAGATGTCATGGCTGCAAGAAAACGTGGTTAGTATAATACCATATGTATGATGATGCTTGCGCATGGCTGCATAGAGATGTGGTTAGAAAATGGCACACGGATGATGCGTGTTTGATGTTGCATGTGAAGGTAAAAAATGAAACCACCATAGAACAAACGTTAGCACACATAACAATATGCTCACCTTTCCAACCTTATTCCTCCATTCGATTGGTCTCGCATTCTTCCTAGGTGTTCGGTCTCTTTGGCATCAATCGGGGATACCAAAGGCATACTCTCAATGTCCATTTTCAAATATATATTTTGATAACCCCTAAGGGGAAATTGCTAGGCCATTACATGAAAGTATGAGTCAAGCCAAGGGTCGTACAGGTTCCTACAGCGAAAATATACTCCTCACTTCTCCCTACTCAAGGGTCCAAACGAAGGGGTTCGTACGAGGCTATAAGTGGTTTACCCCCTCGGGTGCCTCCAATCCTAGCAGAAGAGGTAGGTCACCTTTGAAGATAAACCGGGCTTATACAAGTGTTGGAGGGATTCAAGAAGAGAAAATGTCATGCTTATGCCAATGTGAATGAAACATCAAATTATGATTTAATAATTGACTACAAGTGAGGATGTACTTCGATTGTTGCCTAAGTTCCTTAAGTTTCATGAAAACTTTCAAAAGAAATCGTTAGTCACCAGCGGAGTTGCCACTGTGAGCGGACGACCTTTTTACAAAACGCACGGCGAAGCGGGAATCAGGGGTTTTCTTTTTAAAGTGTGATTATGTGGTTTTGAAAATGGGTTTTAATCTCTTTTAAGAAAGCCTTTTATTTTATTGGAAAACCCTTTTGTAGAAAATCTAATTGTAAGTGTGAATTTTTGGGAAATAGGTTTTTAGAAAATCCCAATTTGAACTTAAAGATCTCGAAACCTAAATTTCGAAATTAGATACAGAGTCGCCACCCGGATCAGCTCATCCGGGAAATTTCGGTACAGCTCCCTACCAAGCGTAGACGCAGTACCTAATTCAGAGATTCAGAGTTCGGGCAACAAATCTACTAATCCTCACTTATTTTCAATTATTATTTCATAATGTAATGTTGCATTCACTTAATTCTACTCATTTTATCTTTATTATTAATCAATGCTCACACAAATGACATAAATATAAAAACCAAAATAAAGTGCGAAAAAGTAAAAGTGCAGGAAAAGTAAAGTAGAGGCCAAATTATACAACCCATAAAAAGAAAAAGCTCTCATCCTCACCATTTCAACCGCCTATAATACACGAAAATCTAAAAAAGTATAATCGCCTAGATACACGATTTAATCTATAAAATACATCC
Organism: Euphorbia tirucalli; assembly: GCA_039660915.1. Taxonomy (NCBI): domain Eukaryota; kingdom Viridiplantae; phylum Streptophyta; class Magnoliopsida; order Malpighiales; family Euphorbiaceae; genus Euphorbia; species Euphorbia tirucalli. The sequence goes on from CM077633.1 coordinate 47,253,154, forward strand.
AAAAATAAAAATAAAGAAAAATAAAAGCTGCATCCAAATACGGTTAGCACAAGTAAATAAAACACACCAAGGACTCATATAGGATAGAATAGAGGTATTTTAGGAAACAGGGTCATGCATTTAGGGGGGTAACCGGGTCGACTCGATCGATCAGCCCAGTTAGACCTGAAAAACGGTTTTTGAAACGCCCTATAGGTTTTGTGGATGAAAAAATAATTTTGAAAACCATTGGCTCATTTTACATGCATTTTCCAACTTTTAACGGGCCGAATATCCCGGGACCCGGAGGTCCCGTTCGTGAGTGGGCCTAAATTAAACATCCATCTAGGGTCCAAAAAAATGTAAACACGCCAAAATTCAGTTTTGAATAGGAAAAAGATGCAAGATTACAAGTTCGGGCCCCAAAAGGGCAAAACTATAATTCTGCCTCCTGAACTACAGCCGCGAGTCTGTAATGCTCCAGAATGTGTTCCAACCTTCTTTTCTCGTTTTTGAAAATCATTTTGTAAATTTAGCGATTTCGGGTAATCTGGGATTCTGGAAACACACTAACTTCAACCAAACGGATCCGAAACGGATCGAAATAAGTCCGAAAATCCCTAAAAACTCGAAATCGCCAAACTTGAAATCACACCCATCAATTAAAATAAGAAAACCGGGAATCTAAGCATACATGGATGTAATTGGACAGATAATAAACATGAAAAACACATTTAATTGGAAAACGGAAGCATTATCGGTTGATTTGGGGCATTCGGAGCTTCTGCCCCTGTAGATTACAGTCGCGCGACTGTAGGTTACAGCCAAGCAGCTACAATCATAGGTGGGGCTGCTGTAATCAAAATCACTTCCAAAATCATAAAAAATTCCAAAACATCAACAAACAGCAATCAAAACGAAAGAAAAAGGGGTTTTTAAGGCCTCTCAGAATGTACTTTGTCTATGTTCCAGTGTTTTGGACCACCAGGGGTGAATTCGAATGCCGGGAACGCCTTGCAATCACGAACTACCCAAAAGCTTGTGCGATTTCCGAAGCTCGGACGGAACCCCAAACGAGATTGAATGAGTGATTACGGTATAAGAATGTCCTTAGAAAACTAATTCCTCTAAAGTTATGATGATTTAAACAGATTTTAGTTAAGGTTTCTTTGATTATTTAGGATGAAAACACTCAATTTTAATCTTTTCTCTCAAAAAAACTTAAGTGTGTATGTGTTTTCTCTTAATTCTCTTAATTCTCTCCTCTTTTTTTTTTTCTGCTGCCTCCTTACCCTAATCCAGTTACAATCTTTTTATATCTCCTATTTAGGTTAAAAATTCGGATTAAATGCTAATTTGTTACAAAAAAGGAAATCTGATGATTACAGCCGTGCAGCTGTAATGGACTACAGCCGCGCCACTGTATTACAGCCTATAGCCGTGCCACTGTATTACAGCTGCGCGGTTGTAGGGCACTACAGGGGTGCGGCTGTAGTAACCAGATTAGCCTATTTTGCTTATTTTTAGTTCTTTTCTTCGGTTCTCTTAAATACTCACTCGAATTCCTTCGGGGTTTCGTACCAAGACTTGTCACACACATTCGTGTCACCTGAGACATTTCTGATGTCATCCCGGTCATTCCGAATCCGATTCACATTTATCCGTGAAAAAGGTAATAATGGCTTTCATCACCGAGGTCGGGGAAAAACCCGTGCTCACAGAGGTCAGGAAGAGCTGTCAGTTACTGGGTACACTGATGCAAGCTTCTAGACCAACCAAGATGAGTACCAGTCGAAGTCCATGTATGTATTCTTGCTAAACAGTGGTGCTGTAAGCTGGAAAAGCTCCAAGCAGCCGACCACCGTGAACTCTACTATAAAAGCTGAATACATTGCAGCGTGTGATGCAGCTAAGGAAGCTGTATGGATAAAGAAGTTTATCACTGAATTGGGAGTAGTACCAACTATCTAGGATCTAGTTAATATCTTCTGTGACAATAATGGGGCTGTTGCACAAGCTAAGGAGCCCTGGTTGCATATGCTAAAGAGCCTTAGTTGCACAAGAACACGAAGCACGTGCTTAGGAAGTTTCACCTCATACAAAAAATCACCGAGAAGGATGACATTTCATTACATAGAGTGGACACCGAGGATAATGTCGCAGATCCTTTGACCAAGGCGCAGGCTCATCCCAAGCACGAGGGTCATACTAGATCTATAGGGATTAAGCCCATGCCTAGTTGGAACTAATGCAAGTGGGAGATTGTTGGATATGCCCTAGTCCCGAGGCATTGGTCCTTGTATTTGTATTATACATTTGTACAATGTTATTGGATTTAATGTATCATACAATCTGTGTCATTAAATAAAGACATTAATCTATTTATTATATATCTTGTGCTATGTTTTAAATCGAGTATCCAATGGACATATCCATATCCATGTTGACAAGTGTCTTGCACTTGGTAGTAAGACCATGGATAGGGAAAATGATATGACCATAAAGTCATCCGTAGTCTGTTCCAGTCATGGGAATGAATGGAACTAGATACTATCATTAGCTTGGTTGTATGGCGGTGTCTTACCGACCATTGGACATGGGATGTCAACCAAGTTAATGGGTACATGCAAAAGGGCGTGGTACTGGATAGATCCACTAAACGAGAAATCCACATGGTATAGTATCATAAGTGATTCTCATGTATTACTTATCTGGATCCTTTAACCTGACAATATGATGGTGCTACATGTGAAATGGCATACTTTATTATAGCCTAAAGGCCCTGTAACAGGGTGCCAAGTATGGGTACGTACGGATATATCAGTAAATATGGCAATGCTATGGATATGTAGAAAGGAATGTCACTCAGTAGTCCACTGAGAAGATATCACCGGCCTCTGGATGAATGCAACTGTCAAGAGTATGGCCACACCCAAACGAGTTGGAACTTGTTTGTGAGCATCAGTTCATTTGGGATCAAGAAAATGTCCGGACACAAAAGAGGGTGATCAATCCATGCCTATGTGTTAAACACCGATATCAAAGACATAGGATATACAAGTTCAAACTACAGGGTTAAGAATACAGTTGGAATGCTATCTCCATCTTAATTGGGGCTGCAGTGGCTTGCTAGAACCCGCTTGCAATCTGTGAGCCATAAGCCCACTATCAACATAAAGACGGGCCCATAAGATCGTACACATTGAACGTCTGAACTCGAACTAAAAAATCAACTGTATACCTGGAGTATACGCGCTGGAGAGAGAGGGCCCCGTTAATAATATTATATTGATCAATTGGATTGATCAAAATAATATAATTAATATTTGTGTTAGCCTTCTTATAATTAATTCAATGAATTAATTTATGAGGTCATTTCCTAGGTGGAAATATTTTACATGTATTTAATTCTGTGAATGTCTATTTTAATTCCACGGTTAAATTAATTGGTCAAATTAATTTTAATTTAAATATATGTAATATATTATATGGTATAATATATAAAACATACATGTTGAATTAAAGTTACATTTAATATTAATTTGGCCCAAAAAGAATTAATGCAGATTTGGACTTATAGGAGAAAAAGCCCGCATAGAATTAAAAGAAATTGGGCCAAAATTCAACAAGTGAATTTTGGCCATCAAGGGTTCAAAACCCTTGAATATTTGGGCCAAGGTAGGAAAAATACAGCAGATTTTTCCAGCTACTAAACTCTCTCTTTCGGTTGATCGAATCACTAGTACGGGTTGAGTTCGATAACCGTTCGTATATGAGAATGTGGAGGAAGTCTACATTGATTTCTGTAGCGATCTCTTATAGAGATTTTCTGGTGAGAATCCAATCTTCCTCTATTTTTTTTATTTCCACATTATTTGCTCCTGGGAAATATTTTAGAAAATCAACGCGTTCTTCCGCTTTATCGGTTGATTTTCGGTGAAAAATCCCAACGCGTATAAGGATATTACAGGTTTATGTCAATTTGGTTTTGACATTTTCATCCTAATTGGGAGTTGTAACGGCTTGCTAGAGCCCACTTAAAACTTATGGACTGAATGTCATTTTAGACTTATGGCCAACATATGGATGGACCTACAAGATCGCACACTAAGGAATTTAGATGGTTTTTGTAACGAACCATTTAATATGTACGGATTACATATTAAAATTATTATTGTTGATGGGTTATTTTATTTTATGGGATTAATTGGTTAAGTCCCAAAATAAAATATAATAATCCATTATGAGAATTGGTTATAATGATTTTTTCGAACTTACCATATGGTAATTTTGGTTAAATCATTATATTGTAAAGTATGGAGGTCACTTTATAAGGAAGTGATGCGGTCATCACACCACAAGGCTATGGAGGTGTGGAGCATGGAGGCAAGAGAGATCCTATGGAGCTGCCAATTGGTCCAATAACGCGGAGCCGTGCAAAGAAGATGCAACAAGTGCTTAATGGCCAAGTTATGCACTTATTTAACATATAGAGGTTGGGGCTAATCACAACACACCAAATATTTCACATGGAGATAATTCAGTCTTGTGTTGTATTCAAGTCCACAAAAGTGATTATGGATCTAAAACTAATGTTTAGTTAGATTGGGCCTAATTAGACTTCTACGTATGAGCTAAGGACAATTAAGTGTTAGCACTTAAGGCACCCTTAGGGAATATGCATGGATTTCGAATTGGGCTTAGGTATCTTTATTTGTTTGTTATTTTTTTCAATAAGTGAGCTATTTTGGGCTTAAAAATCAGCCCATAAACAACACTCAAAAGGAGATTTCGTTTTTTTCATCCTTATTGCATAAGGATTAGTTTTAAGTTTTCCTTATTTGTTTTGATTTAATCTTTCCTAGTCAGATAAAGATTTGTTTTCCTTTTCAGTTTAGGATTCTACTTTGTTTTAGGCCTATAAAAGAGTGTTGGATGTGCCTTTTGTATCATATATCAGATTATTATCAATAAAGATTGAATATTTCCTTTGAATTTGTTGAATTTTCAGCTTCAATATTTTGAGAATATGTGATTATGTTCTAATTCTTAAAGTATTACTTTGATTGTGATCAATTGTTGTGGCTAGGCAATTGAAAATCAACCATTCTCAGATTCTATCATCCAAATTGAAAGGTTTAATTAACTTTTATGTTAATTTGATTGTTCTTTTTATTTGATTGAATTGGTGAATTTATTACCAATTGTTCTTCTATTTTTATTTTATTCTTTAATCTTTAGTTTTGAAATTATAATCTGAATTCTAATTATAATTTCGTGTTCTTCGTGTTTATTGGAACCTCATTCGACGATCGAGAATATTATTGAGTTTGGGTAGCGCCTTGCTTTACAGGATTCATATCAGGAAGGGCATTTAGGGTATCTCACTTTTATGTTTCATATAAAAGGTAAAAGATGTAACCCTAATGACCAATGGACAAAAGATAGCCACCAATTCTCTTCTTCCTTCTTCTCAAGTGAGCAAAAGGGTTTTAGCTTTGAAGGAGGAACCTTTGGTCTGGAGCTAGCACTCAGATTCCACCGGTGAGACTTCTTGTGCATGGCGGTAAAGGAGCAACACATGAAGCTCTAGTCAAATCCTTTATCTTTTGTGGGGACGACTTTGGTGAGGCACCATTTTTCTTTCTTTAATTTTATAAAACCATAATGTAGTCAAGAGTTCATGGGCACGAACCTTAGCGAAAGAGTGATTGTTCTGCAATTAGTTTCATTCTCTAGCCGGGATGCGTTCTTATAGTGGTATCAGAGCAATCTTGGCTTTGATTATGGATTTTTTTGAGTTAGGGCTCATCTTGGTTTGAAATGGGTTTTTTGAATCGATTTGTTTTTGGGAACCCTAGCTTTGTATGGATTGCTTTTCTGGGTTTTTGATTTGTTTTCCCCTCTTTTCCAATCTATTTTTGGCATTTTTTGTGGAAGAACAAACCGGTTTTGTTGATGGTTTTTGGGTAGAACCGCACTTAGAAAATCAGAACCGCACAGCTGCACCCGCAGAGATGTCAATGCAGCCGCACTGCTATGGCTTTCTTGTCACTTTCCTGACTCTGTTTTCTACAGAAAATAGTCACACAGCCGTTGTAAAAGACGTACGAGTATTGCCTTGAGAGCCACACAACTGTTGTCACCTTTTTGGCAGATTTGTCTCACCTGTTTTCTGGACTGGCGTGCAACTATAGACTATAGTCGTACGGCTCTAGACTATAGTAGCACAGCTGTTGTGCCAGAGCCGCACGACAGTTGTTGTATAGCAGCACGACTCATGGTTTTCTGGTCAGTTTTTCCAGCAGCGTTTTCTCGAGCCTGTTTTCTGTTTTCCGGGATAGTGAATTTTAAAATGTTTTTAAAATTCGCATGTTTTATTATGGCATTAGATGCGCATGGTTTCTTGATTGAGGTTTCATCATATTGGATATGTTAAAACTGAAATTGGTAAAGGAAATTGATTAGAGAGTTTCTGGCATGAATCCCTGAATGGCTAACTTGAGTTTCTTGGTCGTCACATTCTAGTGGGAGACAACAGGATTGGTCAATGGGCCTCAAGGCCAAGCCTGTCACAAGAGTTAGACCAACAATTTCAAAATTGGCAATTTCTATAACGGCTATGGCAAATAAAATTGGTTAACATATTCATGCATATTTAATTCCAATAAATTTGATTTGATTGGGAAGATGTGATGTATATTGTAATTTGATTAGCTGCGTATTTCATGAGCTATTCTGAAGATGAATTGTAAATTTAGTTTTTGGTTATTATGGCCTACGTGCCATTATATTTATTGTAATTTTTCTTTTATTTAAAATAGTTAAAAAAAAATTATAATGGGTCCAAATTCTGTTGTAATTTGGGCAGGATAACATCCAATCAACATCTTGGGTAGACTGAACATTCTTCTTTTTATAGCCTTTAAACACTTTTCTTTTAGTCTTGTCTTGATATTCCCAACACTTCACACTTCAGATTGGTACAAATAGCTTCATGAGCGAATCTTCTAAGTATGTTTCCCACTTGTATTCTAGAATAATCTCTCTATTGTTATTTTGAAAACTGAGTATGAAAACGCGTACTATATTACTTCTTGATTCAACAACTAAAATATTACAAATACATTTTTTAAATTTTTTTGATATAAACCTTATTGTTTAATCTAAAACTTAGAATACGAGAGTTTTTCAATATACAAATTAATTATTTCGTGTGAAATTTCATTATTTTATATTTTAAATTTCATTTTACAGTCTAACTTAGTATTGTGGTAAGAATATATATATATATATATATATATATATATATATACACAAGGCCACAAATGGGTAGAAGAGATGCAGAATTTTATAGAGTTTCATTGAAGCCACAAAAAAAGCAACCCATAAGATATGGGCAAACATACATGATTATCAGTACTGGCTTCCCTGTCACATTAATTTTTTTTTTTTTTTTAAGTAGTTCACAGCTCAAGCTGAGATGTTAGAGAGAGAATAAACGAATCTTAATTCTTATCAAAGACCTAAGAATCATTAAAAAAAAAAAAATATTAATTAAATTAGAAAAATAAAATAATAGGGTAGCTACAACAGAAAAAGAAAAATAATTTTGTTCTGCAGCAGCTGCCGATTGACATGTTCCCCTCCTCCAAAGCTTCCTTTTTTTTTATGTTATTGCCATTTGCCAACTAATAAGTACCATGCCTTCCTTCATTTCTCCTCTCTCTCTCTCTCTTACCCAACTTTTTTAATACTTTCAACTGTACCTATATTATTCCACAGCCAAGCAAACTGTTTCTGCGTTATCAGTTCACATTTTGTTTCCAACTAAACCAAAAATTAAAATACATTAGCTAGTCATCACCATCATCACCAAGTAATTTCTTTCTAATTAACAAGTTTATTTATATACTCCAGTTGTTGATCAAGTTTGAATGTTTATTTTTTATTGATTTAAACTCAAGGACATAATAAAATTGATTGATAGACTACAAAAATTACGATATGAATCCTAGCAATTCCATTTACTAATAAGATAGAAAATATATGTAAAAAATGTATTGAACATAATTTACCAGATTAACTTAAGTTTTTATATTGCTGGACACTATTTCTCATACTAATGTTGTTTTTATAATTAATTCAAATTTAGATTCAAGCTTGAACAAACCCTTAAAAGGGTAATACCAAATTGTTTTCTCACTTCACAACTGAGACATTGCTTTAAGAAAACCAAGTTGTATCCGCTCTAACCATCGGACTTATTTATGCTATTTTATATCTCTTATCCTGATGTCATATCTAAAAAAAAAAAAAAAAAAAAAGTGAGGGGCATTATGGTCATTGAAAGGGCACGTGGTTTTGCTAAGGTGCCAGTTGGCAATGGGGTAAACCAATCTGAAAGGCACGTGACACAATGATTCTTGTTCACATTGACTAGGTTGGTGAGTTGTACATACACAGACATAGCATGTGATCAACAAGTTAAAAGTACAGTATAAAACATTCATACGTATATTTACCTGGAGTAGCGGTAGCTATAGGTGGAGGTTTGGAGATGATGGTAGGGACAGCAGTGATAGGAGCCGTTGATTGTGGAAATATATGGGCAGGCAATCCCAATGTTTGTGATTGATGGAAATGATAGAGAGGGTACATTGGCATCAATGTGTTCGCACCCATAATAGCCTGCCCCGCTGGGTACACCTGAGAGAAATGTCCGTTCATGTAGGACCCTCCTCCGTTGTAGCTCAGCTTCTGTTTTAGGATTATATTTATATGAACTAATTACTTAATTGTAATTTTGATATATTTTTTGGTGAAGTAATTTTGATACCAATTATTTTACTTACATGATTGTAACTGACATCAGTTGCAACGTAAGTCGGAGCATAACTACCCAAGGGAAGCATAACGTAATTAGTAAGATAAATAAAAGGCTCACAATAATTATATGTATATAAAAATTAAAAAAAATGAAATTAACAGCAAATAAATTAATTAATACCCATAAAAGGGCACGGCCTGATGATGGTGGTGATGATGATATGCAGGTGAATTTGCTGGATAGTACCATTGTACATGATTTGTTGGTGCTGCTGATGTGGACCTCTGCACACCGTTTGATCCTTGATGGAATTTTTATAAGTATGGTCTGTTAGTAGTTGTGGTAATTAATTGTGATAAAAAATTATTAAACTGAAATAATTAACTGGAATACTAAGAAATATTGTTATTAATTAGCTAAGGGATCCTTTTCTACTATGTAGGAGCACTGTTGAAGGAGCTCTTGCAAATTAGCGATAGCAATAGAAAAGAAAAATTTCAGCGGACTTGAAGTAGATAACATTGCATTTTTTAGTTTATTCCTCTGCATTATTTTCATTTAAATATAAGTGCGGTTTAGCATGAGGTAATTAACGCCATTTAATGTAATTAAAATTGTAATAGAATTGAAGAAAAACAATTAATTTGAGTCCAATTTTTATTTCATTATGATCTAGATTACATTAATCTTATTACATTATATTCTCTCTGTTCCTAAAAGGTTGTCATTTTACCCTTTGGCATAAGAATTAAGAATGTCTAAAATATTTTAATTATAATATTGTTTTACTAAAATATCCCAATAAAATATTTTTTGAAAACAAATAATCTTATTAATTAGATTAAAATCAATATTAAATGTAAGGATATATTCATAAAAATAAATAAATAAATATTCCATTAATTTTTGAAAAGGATAATTATTTTAGAATAAATATATTTTGCTAAAAGGATATATTTTTTTAAAAACGGAAGGAATACTACTATTGAGTTTCCAGTTTGCATTGTAAATATTACAATGTTACATTCATATCGCATATAATTGTATGAAAAGATACATAAAATATATGTAACTAATATGACTCGAGTCATTTGTCAATACTTCGACTGTTAATTTCGACTCGATAATATGTTGTACAAAGGTCGACTCGATAATATGTTGTACAAAGGAAATCCGCACGACGTATGACCTATTTGGTATGATCATTATATTTGCCGCATTTATAGCATATAATCATGTAAAATATATATCATGACATTATTAACTATGTGTAAACACATGAATAGACACCCCTACAATATTAAGAACAGTTTTGTTTTATATAAAAAAAAATTGGGAATGTTGGAGCAGAAATGAGAAAGATGGAAAAAGGATTATTTATGATGTGCTAAAAATGGAGAGGACCCATCAAGAGGTAAATTGGGAAAATTTCGATTAAAAAAAAAATTAATAAAGTTTTACTTTTTAAAATAAGAAAAATATGTTAACACCATGTTCCCAACTTTAGCATTCTTTCCAAAAAAAGAAATAATTGAATACCTTGTTGAGGATTCTGATGAGCGGCGGCGGGTGTGGAAGACCTAGGGCGGCGAGCACCAAGCGAAGCCAGATTACAGTTAGCACGGCGGCCGTTGATGATCGGAGTTGGATCCTCACAGGCCTTCTTTGCAGCTTCAGCATCCTTAAAAGTCACCTAATTTAATCAAAATTTTAATTTTACAAGTCAATTTTGAGGCTGGGATTCAAAAATTTAATTAGAACTAATGAAAAAGAAATTAAGTTAATTAAAAGCATACAAATCCATAGCCCTTGGATCTGCCGGTGAGCTTATCGGAGATGATAACAGCTTCCAAAATTTCACCGAACTTGTCAAAATGCTCTCTCATGGCTTCCTTAGGAGTTTCCCAAGCTAATCCTCCCACAAATACTTTGGTCAGCGTTGTATCGCCGAACGGCCCCACATTATTGCTCATCATCTTCTCAATTTCAACTCTGTAATTTAGTTGCTCTGAATTTCTACGGAAATGGAGAATCGTATCGAATTAATACTAATTGAAGAAGACGAAGACGAAGACGACGACAGAGAGACAGAAAGGCGTTTGCTTAGGCTATGGTTGGAACGCGGTCTCATACTTACTCTTTCATTTATATAACAACACTTCCTCTTTGTTTTTCCTTTTTATTTTATTTTATTTTATTTTATTATTATTATTATTTTTTTTTTTTTTTTTGACAAAATACATTCTAATTCCCTCAAATCTTAATAGGTACTACTATTGATCATTTGATCAATTTATTCAACATATTGAATATATAATCTTTCTATTTTGATAGTATTAATCTCAAATTTAACGCATTTATCTTTTATATACTGTAGTATCTGTTAATTAGTATGTTACACGATTTTTACGAATACATAAAACGAAATCGGAGGTGTAGTTTATATTTATTGCTATGACACGGCTGTATAATTTAAATCTCTGAAACAAATTTTAGAGTCTTTTACTTTTTAAAGAATTGTATTACTTGATAGTGTAGCCGACATGAAAAAAATATGTCAAATTTGAGGCTAAAACTATTACAGTAAAAAATTATGCACCTAAACATGTAAAAAAAAATGATCAATGGACTAATTACAAATTTTTATAAAAGCTCCAGGCCTCAAAATGTAATTTATCTTTTTATTATTATTATTATTATTATTATTATTATTATCATTATCTTTTTGACTTTCATTGCTTTCTTCTCTCTTCTCTTCTTGCATTCCTCTTATGTGCCACCGCTAGTGATTCTCCTCGGATAACTTTTTTCCACGCCGATTCTAAGCGTGTGTATCACTTATTTAAATGATAACTCATAACCCCATATCGCCAATTCTTTAATTCTTTAGATTGAGATTTTTTTACTTAAAAGCTTTTTTTTTTCTTTTATTCTTGAATTAATATTAAACTGAGAAGCTCTTACGACATATATATGACATAACAAAAACAGAAAAAAAAAAAAAAAAAGTTAATGTAAAATGAAATTTTAAGCATTAAAATATGACAACTAAGGATCCTGCGTATTAGTTAATACTAGTAAAAATTTATAAATCAATGTGGAATGCGGCTTTCTTATTCATATTTAAAAGGTTAGACCTAATTTCTCATGAATTTTACTAATGTTGAAGCAATGTTAGATGGAAACTTAATGGGCATGTTAATACTAATTATAAACTAGCATTAACTATAATCATCACACAATATCTTTTTCATGTCATGTACGCAATTTTTTTATACTATCATTATGAAATTTTACAATATATTAAGCAGCAAATTTGATTTATGTACAATGAAATCATACAAAGAAAGTAGAAAATTGATTCGCACTATAAATTTAAAAATCAGAGATTTAGTGTATTTGTTTCTAAAGATTAATTTTTCGAAATAGAGATATTAGAAAGTGAGAGCTTGCTAACAAGGATTGGTTCGAGCGGTAAGAAGTTGAATCCCTACTTGACAGATTTATAGTTCAATTCTCACTCCGTCAAAAGCCTTTGTTGGTAGGTAATCTGTAAATTCCACTGTAAACTCTCATCAAGACCTATGATTTATCTTGAAAATTGGAAGTGGGTGGGCCTACCCTTACCTAAACTTTTTGTAACAAAAAAAAAAAAAAAAAAAAAAGGGAAAGTGAAAGCTTGAAAGTATTATATATTTATATTTGTATATATAAGGAAAAACTTTATTTATGAAAGGTAAGTGTTTAATAGAACCTTAGAAATAACTGTAACAAAGGATTGGCAATGAGATAAATGGTGCCACATTGTTACACCATAGTTGGACTAGACAAGGAATGGGATACCTTAGCTCATGCAAAAGAGATTGCAACCAATGTAGTCCAATTGTGGCATTGGCATTGCTTTGTATTCACTTTTTGTGAGTTGCTTCCTTATCTATCACGTTATTAAACTCTTGCCCAAATATATATATTAGGCACAAATAGATATGCAATCATTAGAACATCCACCCCAGTCATTATCAGAGTAATAGTGAACTATATAACCTGTAGTTGCATAAAACAATAGTCCAAAATTTGGGGAACCCTGAATGTAGCGGAGAACCCTTTTACTTCCTACAGTTGCTCACATGTTTGACGATGTATAAATTAACAAAGTTTATTGATGGAAAAAATCAAGATTTAGGTGAGTAATGGTGAGATGTTGTGGGGCTTCTACTTTTTTTGTACTCATCGCCATATGAAAGAGGAGTCCCAAGGGGTTTATATAAATTTGGTGTCGTGACCAGAGGTATGAGACATGTTTTACAGGTTTGCATTTATACTTATTCTAAAAGGTCATGTACATATTTGGTTTGGGAGAGATGGATACCCTTTTTGGATTAGTGAATTTCAAGTCGAAGGAATAATGATGCTTGTCACAAATTGCGAATTAGAAATTCATTTTCAATGGAGCTGATGGTCTGAGTCATGAGATCTCTATTGGTACCTATAATCAGTATGTCATCAACATAACATAAAAAAAGTTTTTTTGGTATTAATAATTTGAATAAAGACATTTGAATAGACAGAGACTGATTAGCAATGGACATGCAAAATCTAATTTTTTGAAGGAATTATTTTAATCAAGCAAACCATTACCTGGGAGATTATTTGAGTTCGTACAGAGATTTTTGTAAAAGGTAGACATGATATGGTCTATCTTTATCAAAAAAATCCAAGTGGTTGTTCTATATAAATGGTTTCAGAAAGATTTTAATGCTAAAAGGCATTGGAAATATCTAATTAGTTTATATACCACCCTTTTGTAGTTGTTAAGGTAAAAGTTGTCTAAATGGTTGTGGCTTTAATAACTGGATTGAATATCTCTTTGTAAGCTAGACCCCATTTTTGTGTGAAACAATATGCTTAAAGTATGCCTTATGTCGTTCCAGCGAGCCATTTGGATTTCTCTAGACTCGATGGAGCCAATTTCAGCTTAAAATATTTCTATTATGGATCGAGGTACAAGATACCAAGTTTTTAATGAGTGCTTTAATTTCAAGTGACGTGGATTGACATCATTTTGGAAACTTTTTGGCTTTATTAAAAGTGGAGGGCTTTGAATGACACGTGCCTTATTAAGAAATAAAGGTTGAGAATTTTCGTTTTGAACTCATAGTTGAAGAGCGATGTTGCATTTGGTGACTATGGTCTTTTAGAAATTTAGAAAGATCAACCATGAGTTCAATATTAAGACATGAAGAGATGAGAGAAGAAGTTGAGCTTTAACGAGGGAAAGGGTTGAAAAATTAGATTCAAGATGTAATGAAGTAAAATTCGATTGAGAGTTATTGAAACTTGGAATGGTATTGGTAGAATTAGTACTATTGATGGTTGTAGGGGATGAGGAATTCCAATTTGAATTTGAGGTTGAAGGTTATATATTATGGGAAATGAAAAGTGATGTTGTGTAGATAGGTCTTGAGAGTTGGGAAGGGTGATGTGTAATAAATGCATACATTATAGAAGCAAGTGCACTTCATCGACCAAGTAATATAGAGTAAATAAAGTGTCGATCCCTTGAGGACTAAGCATGCAACCCTAAACACATTCGGGCTTCTATTAATTTAGACAGAAATTAATATATCTTTGATTTTGGGTTATAAAGTAAAATCTATTAATAGCAAACTAATTAAAGTAATTAATTAAAACTAAGAATGAAATAAAATTGATGTCAGAAAATCAATACAAAGGCTAACTAAGGCGTTTGGTTTCACCTAACACTAATCCTAGTAATACTTTAAGTTATGCAACTAACTCGATTAGATTCCAAGATGGCGATTTCCAATAATAATTTACACTGGTTAAGGATATCAACTCTAATTCTTAATTCAAGCACTTAAACCTCTCAGTTATAAGAGATCAAGCAAGCAAGCATTAAGTCTAAGAAATCCTAGCACTAACTAGTGAGCCACAAGAGAAATGGTCATGCAAACATTGTATTGTGTGATTCTGTTAATTTAGTGCTTTGGTCAATTGTAAAATAACTATGAACATTGAAATTGATGGTCACGCATTCAAGGCATTAAGCATACACAACACAATCATTGGAAAATAATACGAATTAAATTGCATTAAACCATAAAGTAATTACATAGAGTTCATGCTAAGATCCACCATAGCCTTAGCTATGGTGGAATTAGTTCATGACTAAACTAATTACAACCAAGAAAATTAAGGAAAACATGATAGAGAGAAAGTTCAGAAGAAACTAGAGATTCGAGATAGTCGATGGAGAATTATATGAATCGCTGAGGTGGATAGAATGAAGTGCTCTAAAACCTAGCTTCCAAAATCACGGTTCCCCCTATTCACGTCTTCCAAGCATGTTTTCCAAGGTAGAGAGAAAATAGAAAAGACATAGAAAAAAAATAATTCTAAAACTAATGCTGAAATTCTTCTTTTTTAAAAACCTAAAACTAAAAAGGAAAGAATAAAAATAATAATATGTTGCAATAAAGAATAAAAATAATAATATATTGCAATCCTCTTTAGGGGAAACAACTTAAAACACTCTCATTAGGAATAGGAGTAATTAAAACAAGGAAGAATCCCCAAACAAAAAGCTTTGACACCTCTTCCATAAGTCAAACTCGCAGCTTCTTTTAGGCCCACTAAAAATGCTGGCCCAAATCACTATTTCAGTTTCAAAACTCCAAAATCAACATCCCCTGCTTCTGGGTTGCTCCAACCTAATTTCACTCCTTTTTCAAGCACTTTTGGCTCCTTTTTCCTCATTGATGTCCTAACAAAGGATATAGCACAAAGGAAGTAAAATACGCCTTAAATAGAATAAAACAACTTAATTAAAGCTCTTAAACCAAGGCAAAATAAGCATATAAAATATACTTATCAAAGGGTTTGAGGTGGTATTTATAAGGTGTCTTAGTGAAGTATGATAGGTGGATAACAAATTAAATTTGAAATAGTAGGTGAGTTAGAAGGATGGGATTGGGTCGAGATATTATGAGAGTTAATTAAATTTGAATGTGTAAGATTGAAACGAATTTCAATTTGAGAGTTTGATTTAGGTGGAATTGAGTGGAAGTAGGTGAAGAAAGGGCAGAGATATATGGATTGATAGGATTTGGGCATGATATGCTCGGATTAGGATAAGAAACTAAATTTGAATTGGATGTTGCTGAGTTAAGGGTTCTAACTTTTGAAACTTTGGACCGGGATAAGTTGCATATTTTGTTAAGATGGGATAATTGATTTCAAATTAGTAATATTTGAGTTCAAACAAGGATGAGGTAAGATACCTCGTGATCTAAAAACAAAAAGGGTTTCTACGCTGAGGAGAGATAGATCAAGTGATACCGGTGGCCTGTCATGATGGTTTATAAGTAAAGTAGTGTCATGGTATTGAAGCATTGCCATTTGAGATGGAAATTTGTTTTCATGAAATTTGACATGTTTACAAAAATAAATTATATTAGTGTTAAGATCAAAACATATATTATTGGAAATATAAGGGGATGGATCCAAATAGACACATAATTTGGTGCAAAAATAAAATTTATGTTTATCATATGGATGAAAACACTAGGATTTTTATCATTTGGCATTTCTTTAAATAAACAAAAAAATGTGAAATCATTTTTATGAATTATGGAGGGAAGATAATTAATTAGTTTTATACTATGAGTGATAACATAATTCCAATATTCTAATGGTAATAAGGCATGGACAAGCAATGTAAGAGATGTGTCAATTGCATGATGGGTTTTCCTTTTTAAGGTACTATTTTGTTCATGTATATGTGGCCAAGCAAGTTTATGGGAATGTCTTGGTGCTTAAAAAGTAGTTAAAAAATTTTAATATTCACCACTAAATTTAGAGTAAAAATGTTTTATTTTGGTTTGATATTGTGTGTTAATCATTGCATGAAACTTAAGAAATATGGCATACACATCACTTTTCTGATTGAGGTAATAAACCCATGTAAAGCGAGTAAATTTGTTAATAAAAATGAGAAATAACGATGGCTTGAATTGGATAAAATAAGAGCAAGCACCAAACATCAAAGTGAATTACTTAAAAAGGAAATAAAGTGGACCTACTAATGGACTTTAAATTTGACTTGGACTTTTTTTTCTAATGAATAAGAATTACATGTAAAATTTAAAGACACCAACTCAAGTTTATTTTGACTTAAAAATCAAGCCAACAGTTTTGTATTAACAGTGTCGCAATCTTGTGTCATAGGATGAACTCGTTGACACTGTGTGTTGCTTACCTCTTCCACTAGATGTATGCTAGCTAAGTGATTACTCATTAAACTTGCATAATGTGGCACTAACAGGGTTAGCTACGCATTCAATGATCATGTGTTGGGTAATCGGCCACATAATCAATAAGCATAGGGACATAAACATCACAAGAGATATATATAACAACGATAAGCATTCACATACGCGAATAAGAACACAAACGGGGCAATCATGGTGAATAATGAAAATTTTTTAACCATTTGTTAAGCACCAAGGTAGTCCCATAAACTACACATGAACAAAATGGTATCTTAGAAAGGAAAACCCATCATACAATTGAAACATCTCTTACATTGCTTGTACATGCCTTATTACCATTAAAATAGTGGAATTATGTTGTCATTCATAGTATAAGATTAATCAATTATCTTTCCTCCATAATTCTTAAAAATGAGTCCACATTTTTTTGTTTATTCAAAGAATGCCAAATGATAAAAATCCTCGTACTTTCATCATATGATAGACATAAATTTGATTTTGCACCAAATTATGTGTTTATTTGGATCCATCCCCTTATATTTCTAGTGATATATGTATTGATCTTGACACTAACAGAACTTATTTTTGTAAACATGTCGAATTTCATAAAAATGAACTTTCATATCAAATGGCAATGCTTCAATACCATACACTACTATACTCATAGACCATTATGATAAGCTACCAGTATCACTTTATCCATCTCTCCTTAGCCCAGAAACCATTTTTGTTTCTAGCTCACGGGGTATCTTACCTTATCCCTGTTTGAACTCGAATATTACTAGTTTGAAATCAATTACTACTATAATCATCCCATCTTAGCAAAATATGCAACTTATTCCAATCCAATGTTTCAAAAGTTACAACCCTTGACTCACCAACATCCGATTCAAATTTAGTTTCTCATCCTAATCCAAGCACATCATGCCCAAATTCTATCAACCCATATATCTCAGCCCTTTTCTTGTTTGCGTGCATGCCCCATGTATGTTTTTTTTTGCATGTGTGAATGCTTATCATTGTTATATATGTTTTTTTTTGCATGTGTGAATGCTTATCATTGTTATATATATCTCTTGTGATGTTTATGCCCCTGTGCTTATTGATTATGTGGCCGATTGCCCACCACACAATCATTAAACGCGTAACTAACTCTATGGGTGCTACATTATACAGGTTTAATGAGTAACATCTAATATGCCATTGCTAAAACGAGGTCTTTTTGCAAATGAGAGCTTGCTTTAAGGTACCCACATCACATGTAACCCATATTTATGTGGTCCTTATAACTAGATTTCCTTGTGAACATGTTTCTTAATAAGAAAATAGTGAAAAAAAAAAAAGAATTATCATGTAAGTTACTGAGCAAATAATAAAGATTTTTTAATTTTGCCATAAGCAATATATCTTTAAATGAAATAAAGCCAATTTAAAATTTTAAGTTTATGAAATTTGTAATCCTCAACCATTATCGACATATATTACATCCTCACCCTAACATGGTATCATGTATTGTAAGGTAGAGCTATCAGCTGCCATATGTTGCTTGGCTCCCATGTCTAGATGCTAAGGATGCATTGGGACTACGTATGGATCAATAGGTGGCTTGTGATTATAAAACAACATTTGGTGGGATGCAAAACCATTTTAACTTGAGATTGATAGGATGGACTCCTATTTTGGTGGGAGCCTCCAGAGTGCATATTGGACACTTATTTGCCTAATGATTGAGATCATCACCTATATGAAATGGCCCTTTCCTTTTATTTTTATGCTGCGGCTTTTGTTGTTGTTGAGATGAAAGGTGATAGGCAACATTTGCCATTAAATTTTTCTTAAAATAATCTTATAGGAGGTTAATTCATTATAAAGATTATAGTAATCCAAGGATTTTCCATGTTCATCTTAAAGTGCTACAATAAAGGCTTGATATTCGGTCCCAATGAAGAATAATGGCATTGAAAGTGGCATTCGAAACTAGATGGCCAACAATTTCTAACTCATCAGCCATATATGGATTTGGTCTTACTTAGATAATCATCAAGATACATATTATTTCTTCTAAATTATTGCATTTCAACACTCAATTGCACTAGATAGTTTTCCATCATGGAGCCAAAAGTCCTATGAAGGGCTTCCCAAGCAAATATTGATTTTAGCAGTCTATAAACATTTGGAAAATTTCAGAAGATATTTAGGGATAAATCCATGACAATACAACCTAATTACAGGGTGTCTAATGACGAAAAGTTCACTCTATTTTATTCAGGCATTTGAATCTTACCCGTAATATAACCAAATGCCTCTATAGATTCTAGGGCTATTTTAACTTGGTTCTTTAAGCTAAATAATTCTAGGATGTGAGAGTTGCTGAAATTTTTGGTTAAGATGAAATTGGACCAGGAGAGATATTTGGACGAGCAGCAAAAGGAGAGGTAAAAGGTGGGGTATGTGTGGTGGCTGGATTTGCATTTGAAAAGCTAAGAAAATATAAATAAGGATTGGAAGAGGTAGACTCAAATCTAGGAGGAATTATAGTAAGGGAATAAGCATTCGAAGGTACTAAAATATGATGCATTGGTAAGGATAATGGCTCGAATGGGTTTGTGTGGAGAAAGGGATGATTAATTGGGTTGGAGAAATCAAGATATTGGTGAGAATTTGTTTTTATGGTGTTGGACGAAATTCTGAAGATTTGAGATGTTTGTTAAAAGGTAAAATTCGAAGAAATTGGGTTGATAGGGAGGAGAATTAAAGAAGGTGGGAAGGAGTTATTAGAACCAAAGAGATTTGAGAAGGATGGAGCATGAGAATCAATTTAGGAATTAGATACTAAGGATTGAAAGGGGGATGGATTTGAAGAAGATAGCATGGGAATAGAAACATTGAGTTGAGAGTTTTAAGGTGTGTTGATTTGGAGGGACTAGGAGGGGGAGGAGAGGATGTCATGAAATTCAGTGAGTGAATTTAAACAAAATATTATTTAAATTCATTCATTGAAATACATGCCACCCTCTCCTCCCCTCCCAATCCCTCCAAACAAACACAGCCTTAAGGTATAACGATAAATGAAGAGAAGGGAATAGGGATAGAGGTAGCAGGTGGTGGTGGTGGAGCCGTGAATGGCTTACTACTGGCAGGTTGGTCGGAATTTTCAGTATAGGAGGAAAAAGAGACTGAACCTACATCTAAACCATGTTGAATATAGACACGTATAATAATTAAGTTATACTTGATATTTTGTATTAACTCTTAATTAGAATGTACAACAATGAGTCTTAAATAGTTATAAGAGATAGAGATAAACAATACAACCTAATGAGATAGATTCAAATTGAATTTGAATTATAACCATATAATAATATAACTAACAATGTTGATGGTTGATATTTCTATGATGAAACCTTTGATTGTGATATTAATGACGTTGAGGTTATGGTTGACGTTCCTATGATAAAAAAAAAAAACTTAATGTTGAGTTCAGTTTTGATGATCACAATTGACATTTTTAAAATAATGAGCTTCACAAGGTAAAATGTTTTTATACTTGGTTTATAAGTTAAAAAGCAACTCATGAGCATTCCTTTTATCAAAAAGAGAAAAAGAAAGTACCAATTGGATATAAAGAGCATATGAGATAATTATAGCTTAATCCTTTTTTTGCTCATCTTAAATGGCTTATGACTTGAAAGTTATATATATATATATATATAGTTCGGCCACTTTCATACTTGTATTCTTATATGCCTTAAAGTTGACCTAAGGTTGGTTTATGACTTGAGAACATTAATGTTGACCTAAGGTGTGTTTATGACTTGAGATAATTGAGAACTTTTGGCATATATCTATATATTTACCAAGTTGACTTCATATTCATTTATAAGGTAAAATGTTGACCATGAGATAGAATATCTTGAGATCATTTTCGGCTACATAGGCATATTCTCTTCGATCTCTCTTTTGATTACTTGAACATATCGACTTTGAGCTCATATTTGATCATGAGATAAGTTATTTTGTTAAGATCATACTTTGACCTTACCTTGACTTATAAGTGGTAATGCTTAAAGAATTATTTCGGCCACTTTATGTACTTGCATCATGTGATATCTTTTACCTTAGTTTGCAACCTTAGCTAAGGAATTCTTAAATTTATGATCACATGTAATCTTAAGGTCAAACCTTACCTTAAGAATAAAGTCTCTCTTCACTCCATCTCTTATAGCTACAGCTTACACCTAAGGATAGACTTGTACCTCATTTTGTCACATGTCTTTATGAAGAAGAAATCCACCTATACTTTGGATATGGCCTAAGGACAAACGACTATGAAAACATGGGATGACAAACGGCTATATTATTTGCTTTAATTATCACTTGAAGACAATTCACAATTCATCTTCCAACGGCCACATTACTTGACATCAACGGCCATATTTTGTGTAAAACCGCCATATTCTCACATTGCTATAAAAAGGAAGAAGAAGAAAGTGTGAAGGTGTGGAAGACATTTCAAGATACATTCTTATACAAGCTTTCAAGTTATAAAGTCTTCCATATTCCCAAAGAGCTCAAAGAAAAGAGAGAAAATATTATTCATTCTTATATTCACATATTTTGGGAATTGTATTTTCACATAAGGTTGTGTGAAAGGGGTATTACTTTGTTGGTGGTTGATCAACAAAGGTTGTAAAAGTTTGGTGTTTGAGCTTAGAAAAAGCACCGGTTGAGTTTGTTACTTAAGCTCCAAAAAGTAACGGGATAGGTTTAATACTGAGCCTGTAAAAGTATTGAGTTTGTTACTTGAACTCGAAAAAAGTAACATAAGCTTGTTTCCTGCCCGTAAAGGAAACGTTAGTGGAAATCTCAAGCGGTTGGCTTGGGGACTAGACGTAGACCGGTTGGGTTGAACCAGGATAAAATTCTGCGTTTGCATTTTCTCTATCCCTGCTCTTTTTATTTTATGCAATTTAATTTCCTACACTTTATATTAAATGCTTTAGTACTTAAAGTTATTTTTTTTCTACAAATACATTTTATATTTACAAGTTTTATTATAGTTTATAATTCCGCATTTTTTAATAAAACTTGTTTTTTGAAAAAGAGGTCTGCGAAAATTTTTATTCACCCTACAGTACTATTCACCCCCCTCTAGTACTGTAACTAGCCATTTGGGACTGTCACTTAATGATGAGATTGACTATCTTAAAGTTATGGTTAGATTGTGAGATTGAAAGCCTTCAACAGTTGAAGTAAAGGTTGACATTCCTTGATCAGGTATCTATTTGAACAAGGAAAGAGTGTTCTTCTCATTAACACTTTGATGCCAAAATCAAAATCTATGATTACATGAGTGAGCACACAAGTAGAGTTAAGCCCATGTAATACAAAACCAATTGGCTTATGTCAAAACCAATCTACACCACTTATATACTACTCTTTGATCGCACTTATTTTTTATACGAGATTTATTCTCTAGCATCTCCAACAAATGGCCAGTTTACAACAAATAAAAAAGACAAGGCAATTAAGGGATGTAAAGGGCCCGTGCTTGCTAATAGGGAAAGTTTAATGGTTCAAGAGTTGATTGAGTTTGTCAAATTACATAGAATAGAAGAACGATGCTTACTTACTGCAAAGCATTAGTCTTTACCGTAAATGAGATCAAAGAGTAGTATATAAGTATTGTATTACATGTAAATATAAACATATAGGGCTTCAATATAAACTAATTGGTTTTGTATTACATGAGCTCAACCCTACTTATGTGCTTACTCATGTTGTTTGGCGCATAGAATCTCTTCACATTATGTGTACTTTAGATCAATAATTTAATGCTAACTCACACTTTAATCAATACAATATAATCAAACTGCAGTGTATTTAATTTTTTTTAAGGATAATTGTAATTAGTTATTTAAGTAAAACTTTAGATATAGTAAAGTATGGATGCGCAGTCTTAAATTATAAATTTAAATCTAAAATATATATTGTGATATTAAATTATTGACTTGATGGAAAACATGTAATGAGTTGATGAATTCTAAAATTTTCTCCATCAGGTGACATGTATCTTTTTTTTTTTTTTTTTTTTTTTTTTTTCACTCAAAAATTCTTAATGTAATGATAGATTTACAACAAGATTTAATGCAATGATTCATCTTCTTTTCGAGAATAAATCCTAATGTAAAGTTACTTTACCAAATTAGATGAATTAAGCAAATTGATTGCAAATTAATTACTACTAATAAAATATCCATAAAAATAAGTAATAATAAAATTTTGTATGAGAATCGTTCTTGAAAATTTGGAGTATAATGAATAGTACTCGTAATAGAAGTAATAATAATCCCAAATAGAAATGAAGCCTTATATTGAATTAAAAAATTAAAAAATATTTTCTTGTTTGATATAATTAGTGACATACTAAAATTAAAAAATTTTAGACAACAATTTAGGATATTGATAAAACATTTTAGGTTTTAAGTATAAAAAAACTTCACATAATTTTACACATTACAAGTAGAAAAATATGTTATTTTTAGTTATAATATATATATATAACGATCGGTATATTATGAAATCAACGTAAAAATCAACGATTTAACATATTATATATGTAATAAAAATTACTAAATCACTATGCATATAACATTGACAAAATCTATATATTACCAAAATTTGTTTAATTTCTTTCATACTAATAATCTAACACACACACCTTTCACAGTGAAAATTAATATATTTTGTTTATTTGCAAATGCATGGATGTTTTAATGATATACTCTACTTTCCCCTATATTTTAATTAGAATCGAGAAACTTAAAAACTAAAAAATATAGATAGTTTATCCACAAAAAGAAAACTGTAAATTGTTATTCTATGGTAAATTGGACATTAATCTTCCACTTGTTCTTTGTTGAAACAAAACAAAAATAACACATTTGATCTATAAGTCTGACCACACCACAAACCTCTCTGTATGCATTGCGACCAACTTCTGCTGGATCACGTGGACCCACCAATCTATTTACATACTTTAGGCCTATATATTTTCCCAACATTATTTCCATTTATTGAATTAGAAATTTTTTTAATCTGTTTACAAATCTCATTGCTTCCACTTCAAGGAAAATATTTAATCATAAATTCCACCGTTCCCTCTCATGTATTTAGATGAAAAATGTGTTTACGAACATGTATTGATTTTTTAATCTTTCACTTCCTTTTTATTCTTCCCTCCAACCGCTATTAACAACATGCCAATAACAAAATAATAATAATAAATAAACAAATTCATAGTTATATATTTATCTTATAATTTTTCTTAGATTTTGGTCATTTTTCTATTTTTGTCTTTTCACTTTTATTCTTATAATTTTCTTAAATTATTTTGTAGGAATTATATCAGATTTGGAGTTGTCGTTCGTTCGTACCTTTGATCAGTGGATAAATATAATTCAAATAGAGATATAATTATCTCAGGTAATTATAGGATTTGTCCTACTACTAGAGTTTGATTCTGATTGGATTATTCCACTCACTTGCTACAAGAATTAGCAGTGAATCAAAATACAATAACCAACATAGATATAAAATCATTGCTTGCAAGTTTTCTCAAAAGCTCTCCCTAACCAAATTTTTCTGCAAGATTTCCCCCTTTATTCTTCGCGTATCTAGTTCGTGGATTTATTGATTGCTCTTTCACATTCAACTGACTTAAAGTATTCGTGACCAGTAATACAAGTCCGTGGTTCAAGATCCTTCCGCTGCAAATCAATCTCGGGAAATATGTGCTACAAGAGGTAACCCGATTATCATTGGTATCAGAGCTATAAGACTGTATTCTGTCTTAGAAATTTCAAATAACATGATTAGAATTTCTTATATGTTTGATTTGTTGATTATATGTGGGTATAATTAACTTTTATGCCTGATTTGGTGTGTTTAAGGACTGATTTGTGTTGTTTATAAACTGAAAATTATTGGTGTGCCCTAGTTCTTAGGTCATTGGATTCTTGTATTTTGTATTGTACATTAAGACTCTATGTATGTATACATCATTTGTGTCACATTAATAAAAGCAATAATCTATTTCATTTATATCTTGTGCTATAAAATGAATAGAGTATCCATTGCTTGATAATCATAAAACCTATCCCAGGTCTGTTCTAATCGTGGGATCGAATAGAACTACAGACTTATATATTCGATGACTGTATGGTATTCATTAACTAGCCATAGTACTCGTAAAGTTAGTTATGAATATAGGTACATGTCGCTGACATGGGACTGAATCGATCCGCACGAGAAAGCCATATGGTTGTCACGTCACAGGTGTTTCTTGAGTAGGTCTCTTTTGTCCTCAGACCAAATTTCATTATAATATCAATATGGAATCCGGTTCACTTTGACATATGCCTAACAGGTCTGTAAAAGGATGCTATACGGGTATGATTGGATGGACCGGTGAACATATTGATCTTGATAATGAAGTGATGAAATTGCCACTCGAGTAACACTAAGATGATATCACTGGCCACTTGATAAGTGAGACTGATAAGTGTATGGCCATACCTAAATATGTTGGTTTCTTATTTGATTAATTAGTCAACTCAAGATCAAGAAATATAATAAACAGCAGAAGAGGATGACGGACACTATGTCTCCTGTTTATTCATATTGATATCGTTTGGCAAAGGACACTCTGATATTACTACTAGGTCAGTGTCTTCAATAGACTGCTGTATCTCTGTCTTAATTATAGGCTGTAACGGTTTGCTAGAACCCACTTATAGTCTATGGGCCTTGGGCCTACTGCCAACATAAAGACAGACCCATAGGATCGTGCACATAGATCATCTCAGCCGGAACTTATAGAAATTGTGCATGTAATGTACATTGGAAGAAATGCATTAATTAATTAGTTGACATTCGGTGTCAAGGTAATTAATTAACATTGGGTTTATTTAATTTAATTAATAAGTTTACATAATGTAATTAATTAATTTAACAATTAATTGAATTACATAAAGTAAACAATTAATTAAATAATTTTCCTATAGTAGGAAAATTAAATACATGAATTGTATTTCTTAAGTGTGATTTAATTTTATTTAGGGGTAATTAAATTAGCCAAATGGAATTAAATTACATAGTATAATCCTTTGGTATAAGGTTTATTTATGTAATTCAAATCCTAATTGGCTTGGCTTTTAATTAACCTAAATAGAAACCTAATTATGGAAGGACTATATAAGGTACACTTAAGTGGAAAAATCAGCTCTAACCCCAAGGAATAAGCTGTAAATTTTAGCCCCTAGTACAGTAGCCCCTTAGCCAAAATTTCCAGCAATAATTCCTCCGTTCCTTTGCTCTTCGGCTAGCACCGTCTCCCGCATGATATTTGGTCGTGCACTAGACTTTGGAGATCGCACTTTCAAGAAGCCATTCTGTAGTAGTCTCTAGAAGAGGCGGATTTGGTGAGTGAATCTCTCTTGATTCAAAATTGATTTTATTTCAATCAATGGTAGTTGGACACGATAGGTGGATTCTAAGAAAATTTGAAACGGTGTAATTCCGCTGTGCCACGTTATTTTTCCGATGACGAATCCCAACAAAAATACCATAGAAATTTTTTCGAAACCTAGAAAACGTAAAAAGTTAATTCTGGTTTTATTTTTTAGTTTTCTACTTTACGTTTTCAGCCTCAAAAAAGGGTATATGTATCTCAAACTCTAATTTACGCTTGTCCAATGGACAAACAGACAAATGGACCTCACCATCGTGATTAGAGGCCCCGAAAACCCTAAGACGGAAAAAGTTTCGAGACCAATCAGAGCCCAAAAGGTGACGCATGGCGCCCACACCCCACCTACAACGCATGCGCTTTTGGCCATACGGGGTGCAATGATTGGTTCACTGCCTACCGCGTGGCCTGCTGGTCCTGGGACCAGTGCACCCATGTTGGGCATGTGTGCCACATGTGTCAAGCGCATGGGCGGGGCACATCAGCGTGTGCAGCGTCTCTAGAGGGCTATTTTTGCCCTTTTTTTGGTAGACCATATTTTTACAATTTTTCTTATTTTTTGGTAATTTTTATGAAATTTTTTGGAAAATAGATAATAAAATGTCATATTATATATTATATTAAATATTATATATATATATGAATTACATTATTTTCTTTGTTTTATGGTTTTTTTTATTAAAATCTATTTTCTGAAAAAAATTTTAATCTGAAAAATTACTTGAATAATTAAAGGCTTTCAAGGTTTTTTTTTTGGAAATTCTTGAATGTTTACATTAATTTTCAAATTTTTTTTGTAACGTGTTACAGAAAATGGTTCGAATGCTTAGAACTCCTCTTATTATTTGTATTCCTGTTCAACGCGTAAGGGTGTGCAAATTGAAAAGGGAGATTAAAAATTATAAAATGGATCGGTTTACTAAATGAAATGATCTTGTCATTGTAGTTAATCACATACCTAAAATACATGGGTTGATGCAAGACTGCATATGGATGGAGGCTTAGTCAGGGGAATGTGCCATCGATTACTTTTTAAATTGTTAAAAAGATCCTTTCATGCTCGTAAACTTAAGAGTTTATCTGATATATGCTGGTCTGCTGGGAGAAGGACTATTCAAAGTTTATTGAGAGATTTATGTATGCTTTTGATGTGGATAGGGTCATATTGAGATCAAGATTATCTGATATGAGGTTAAGACATGGAAAATTTCTCAAAAGCACCTTTGTATAGACGTGTTTTTCACAGAGTCCCATGAGAATTTCATCATCAAGTGATCATGTTTGTTTCGGTCATCCAGAAATTTACGTTTCATTGGAGTTTGCTATCCTTTATATGTCAAGGTTTTAAAATCTAATTAGTTGGTTTCTATTTCCTTTAGTCTTGTTGACATTAGTTTTGATGATCGCAAAAATTGACATTTATGAAAAAGCAATTCTTACTTAAATATAATTGAAAATTATATTTAAATAAAGAATGAAAAGTTCTATTATATAGAATGGTGTTACATGAAAAAGCTTTATGAAGGAAAATGACTAAGTATACATCTCATAAGTAAATTTACATAACTTAAAGGATGGTACTACCTCTTTAAGAGCTTTAAGCAAACACATCTCCCTTATGAGGTTATCCTAACTACTATATTTTGCTTACAAGAAGAATGAACCACCACATTTTTTACTTCAAGAGCTACAAAAGGACATGTCTTCTTCATGAGATCAATGCAATAACTATATCCTCCTTATAAGGTGAATACAATAACTATATCACCTTTATAAAGTAATTGCAATAACCATATTCTCTTTAGGAGGTGAATGCAACAACCATATTTTGTTTTCAAGCTCAACGCAACTACCACATCTCCTTTATGAAAGCAACAACCACATCTTCATAAGTTGAGGCATTTCAACACCTATATAAGGAAAGGAAGATCAAATGAGCAAAGGGGGAAGACTTAGCTACAATCACAGATACAAGCAATTATTTTCAAGCCTTCCATAATTCCTACAAAAACAAAGTCAAGAGAGAAGATCTTCATTTTATTCTTACATTCAAATATTTATTCAAGGGAATTGTATTTTTACACAAGATTGTGTGAAGCGGGTTCTACTTTGTTGATATTATGATCAACAAAGTTTGTAAAAAGTTTGGTGCTTGAGCTTTGAAAAAGCATAAAAAAAGTTTGGTATTTAAGCTTGTAAAAAATACCGGATAAGTTTGGTGCTTGAGCTTTGAAAAAGCATTGGAAGAGTTTTATTACTTAAGCTCGAAAAAGTAATGGTAAAGGTTTCATACTTAGCCTGCAAAAGTATTGAGTTTGTTACTTAAACTCGTAAAAAGTAACACAGGCTTATTTCTTACCCGTAAAGGAAATACTAGTGGAAAATCTCTAGTGGTTGGCTTGAGGACTGTACGTAGATCGGTTGGGTCGAACCAGTGTAAATCTTGTGTCTTCATCCCTCTATCCCTTTACTCTTTATTTTTATCGCTATTTAAATTTCTGCAATTTAAGTTAATAGCATTATTTTTGAAAGCATTTTTTTATTTTAGTGAAACATATTTATATTTACAAGTTTCATTATTCCGCATCCTGTGAAACTTGTGTTTATTTTGTGAAAATTATTTTTCATTAAAAAGAATTTTTTTTAAAAAAGAGTTTGCAAAACTTTTATTTAGTATAAAATACTATTTACCACCCTCTGGTACTATAGTTAGCTTGTTTGGGACCGTCAAGTCTATTATGTTATTTTTCTTAAAACGATTTGAGTTATTGTTTTATCTAGATATATTATTGAATAAAGAGTATTTTATCATAATAAATGAGATTATTTATTGGTTTAATATTAAATGTTATTTTTAATATTATACATGCTTTTTTGGTAATATGTCCTTGAAATAACATAATTGCTTGTTATATGGTACAAGTATCTTTAATATTCTGTTTTAGTTCTTTATGCATGCATGAATAACTAATAGAATTAAACATTAGAAAAGAGAGGGTAATTGGGACCGTAGGTTTTCTTTTCGAATTGAACTCTAATGAATAGTTTTATTACTTAGACATTGGTTACATAGAGGACTAGCATGTATTTTAATGTAAACCTTTTATTAAACCATGCAACTGTGTTATTTTTTAAGATAAGTATCCTAGAAATGGCATTTAGCTTCTAAGTCAATCACTGTTGAATTGAACAAGGACCTTAAGTTGTATCGGGACAACTGTGAGGTCTGGAGTATGAAAATACAATATGTGCTAAAGGAATAGGATGTTCTTGACGCATTGGTTACAATTAGAGATGACCCAGAAGAAGGGACTATGACCCAACATAGGCAGGACTGTGAGCTGTACAATGCATGAAAGAAAAGGAATTCCACTGCATGCATCATCTTGCTCAGTGCAATAGGTGATGACATCACCAAGCACTTTCGAAGTCATGAGACTGCAAAGCAATTGTGGGATGCTTTAAAGGAGAAGTTCAGAGGTGTGTCTCTAACCAAGATCCACTCTTCGATTGTCAAGTTTGACACTTACAAGAAATGTGTTGATCATACAATGAGGAAACATTTAAGGGAAATGTCTAACATGATCAGTGAGTTGAGTGATGCTAGTCACCAGATGACCGATGAGCAAAAAGTCCAGGCTATTATCCGTTCCTTGTGTAACAGTTGGGAGTGTATGAAGATGCCCCTAACTCACACCATGGGTATACGAACCTTTGATGATGCAGCTTGCCACCTTGTACTTGAAGAGGATTGCTTAACATCAATTAAGATTAGTGCTGAGGCGAACTTTGCTGCTCTAAAACTAGTTGGAAAGCAAGGTCAAGGTCAAGGTCAGAATCATAAGCATTTCAATGGCAACCGCAATGATAAGGCTAAGGGATCTGAAGAGCCAAAATAGAAGAAATGCAAGAGGTTATAGAGAAAGAAAAAGCCAAACATCTCTTGTGTGAAATGTTTTAGATGTCAACTCAAAAGGCATTATGCAAAAGATTTGACAGCTGAGGCTAAGGTACAATTAATCGACTCTATTATAATTGAGTGTATCATCTATCTAGTATTTTACTAACCGAATTTGATCCTATGTGGATTATTGATTTAGGTGCCACCAACCATGTGACTAAGGAACGTGACTCCTATAATGAATTCCATGAAATTCCACAAGCATCCAAGTGGATTTATGTATGGAATAACTTAAGAGTTGGTACCTGTAGATTAAGACTACAAGGAGGCTAAGTTCTTGTCCTATATGAAATACTTTATGCTCCCAAAGTTTGAAGGAATTTAATTTCTGTTACTGCTTTGTTGAAATTGGGATTTAATTTCTTTTTCAAGGATAATAGTTTACAATTGTGTTTTGGCAATACATATTATGGTACTGGTTTTATTTCAGATGGTTTGATTATTTTGAATATTGATTCAAATAATTCAAATATTTTTCCTTTGCATTTGACATATTATTCTTTTGTAATGACTGATAAAGAATGTGAAGTTAGTTTATGGCATTCTTGCTTAAACCATATAGGCTAAGACCGTATCAACTGTGGAGCCAAAGAGGGTTTATTAGGTAGTTTAACTAAGATTGAACTACCACTGTGTGAATCATGCCTTAAAGGTAAGATGTTTTTAGAAGGGAACGAGGGTGAATATCCATTGCAATTAGTACACTCTGACATAAATGGTCCAATGAATGTGGGGGCTAGGCATGGAGCATATTATTTCATTGCATTTATTGATGACTATACTAGGTATGGTTATGTTTACTTGATTTCTCACAAGTTAGAAGCTTGAAGTTGCTTTAAATCCTACTTAAACCTTGTTGAGAATCAATTAGATAAAAAGATAAAAGCTTTGAGAACTAACCATGGTCAGGGAATATCTTTTAAATAAGCTCAAAGCTTTATGTGATGAGAGGGGAATTGAACATCAATTGTCAATTCCATGTACCCCACAACAAAATGGAGTAGCCGAGAGGAGAAAATATAACTCTTCTTGACATGGTTAGATCAATGATGGCTGAAGCTAATTTACCCATCTCTTATTGGGGAGATGCATTACTTACAGCTACTTATGTTCTTAACCATGTGCCCTCCAAATCTTTGTCTCCTACATTGTATGAATTATGGACAACCTGTACACCAGATTTAAGTCACCTTAAACCATGAGGTTGCATAGTGTTCGCTCACGACACCTTAAGTAGGTATGGAAAACTAGGCCCAAGAGGTAAGAAGAGTATTTTTATAAGATACTTAAACACGTTAAAATGATATGTCTTGGTGGGAGAAAATAATCATAAGAAGATTACAAAATTTGAATCACAAGATGTTGTCTTTTTAGAGAATGAGTTCCATAAATTTGCAAGGTAAACCATGACTCACCCCTATATGAGGAATTAGAAATATCAGATCTCTTCCTTTGAGAGGGAGAAATTTTAAGGATGAGGAAGATTATGATACGGCTTATGATCTTCCAACCCAAAATAATCTGAGAGTTTGAGATCCTAGTTTTAGTGGGAGTCTTAATGATCCTAACTCTAGTAGGAGTATGGAACATTGTCCTAGTGGAAGCATATGGAACAATATAGAACTAAAAGGCAAAAATTCAAACATCGTCCATATGAGATTGAAGGCATGACTCTTTTAGTATCTCCACAAGATGATAAGGAGCCTAAGAACATTCAAGAGGCCCTTTCATGCCCTACCAAAGATAAGTGTACTAAAGTAATGGAGCTTGAGATGTCTTCCATGATATCCAATAAACTTTTGAGACTAGTTGATCTACTAGAAAGATGCAAGGCTATTAAGAACAAGTGGGTTCTCAAGATCAAAAGAAAAGCTGATGGAAGTATTGAAAGATACAAAACACGATTAATAACAAAGGGGTACACATAAATGGAAGGGATAGATTATGAGAAACTCTCTCTTCAGTTGTTAAGTTTACATCAATTAGATTGATTCTAGCAATTGTGGCTAGCCTAGACCTAAAACTACATCAAATGGATTTGAAGACTGCCTTCCTCAATGGACAATTAGAGGAAGAAATCTATATGGTTCAACCTGTAGTATTCATTGAAAAAGGCAATGAACATAAGGTATGTAAATTGAAAAAGTCAATTATGGCCTTAAGAAGTCTTATAAAAATTGGTATATTCAATTTCATAATCAGATGATGTTAAATGGCTTTAATTCAATTAGAGAAGACCAATGTGTCTATATGAAAGGTTCTAGAAGTAAGTTAGTCATTTTGTCATTATATGTTGGTGAGATTTTGATAGTAAAAAATGACATTGAATATGTGAACAAGATCAAAGCTTGACTTGCATCAAGTTTTGAAATGAATGTTATAGGTGAAGCAGGGTACATACTCAGAGTTAAGATTTCAAGGAATCACTTAAAGAAATTATTGGCCTTGTCTCAAGAGACTTATATCAATAAGATTCTAGAACGATTCAGTATGCACAATTGCAAGCACAGATACCCTTATGAACAAATTTGTACTCTTAACAAAAAACATAGGACCCTAAACACAACAACAGCAATAACTTATGCAAAAAATTCCTTATGCTAGTGTAGTTGGTAGTCTGATGTATGCAATGATGTGTACTAGACTTGATATTTATCAAGCCATTAGGGTGGTGAGTAGATATCAAACCAACCCTGGCAAAGAGCATTGGACAATAGTAAAGAGTATATTAAGGTATCTTAAGGCTACTATAAAATATTCTCTGTGTTATCAAGGAAAGAAATTTAAACTGAGAGAATACACAGATGTAGACTAGGCAGGAGATCATGACGAAAGAAAATTCACTTTTGGTTATGTCTTCTTACTAGGAAATGGTGCGATATCATGGAGTAGCAAGAAACAAACATGTGTTGCCCTATCCATAATGGAAGCTGAGTATGTCGCATACTCATTAGTAGTCTAAGAAGCAGTATGGTTAAATCGGTTCCTGAATTATTTAAAAGTTACTAGCTCTCATACTCCATTGGTCATAAATAGCGATGGTCAATCTGTAATCGCCTTTGCTAAAAATTAGAGATTCTGTAGCAAATCAAAGCACATAAAGATCAAGTATCACTTTGTGAGAGAACTAGTTAAACATCAATAAGTTAATATTCAATACATATCTACTCATGACATAGTAGCAGACCCGCTTACAAAGCCAGTCATAAAAAACGATTTTGTAAAGCCTATTAGATCACAAGGAATTTTTAGGATATGAGTTCCTTGTCTTCTTTTTTTTTTTTTATCTTGTAAAAAACATGATTATGTCTTGGTTTAATAAAAGTTTTATGGATGTTTACAATACATGAGTGCAAATATTTCAAATAATTATTGTTATCAAACATGTCAGACAGAGATGACACCTACTCACGTAAGTGTTTACCCTCGTTGCTTTATGGATGATGCAAATAAGGATGAGACTATTTTTGGCAACAAACGAAAGCTTGTTCCAATAAACATAAGTTCTTGCTAAACACTATGAAAAATTGTTTCATAAAAGCAGTAAGATTAAAAGACGCATACATATGTCTTAATGGGTTAAGTGTAATCCATAAGGCAAGGTCTAAACGGTTATCTTGACTTAATTTTGTCATCATAGCCAAAAGGTGTCCTAATGGTTTGAACTAGAGTTAGATGTTTTGGTACATTGTCACTTATACTTTCATATGGTGTTAAATTAATTGATATGTGTATCAAATTAAATGACATGTGCTTCTTTCAAAAGAAGAAAACACCATGGCATGTATTAAGGCATATGTGTGCTTTTGTGACCACCGAGATGGAAAAGATGTGATCTTAGCTTTTCCTAGCAAGAGACTCACTTTGTCAAATAAGGTTTTCTCAAAATTAATCTATCCTCAAGACCTTTAACTATTTCTAGAAACACAATTTAATGTGGCTACCTTGGAAGGATACCATTAAGAGCTATGTAAAAATTCAACCTGTCCGGACTAACCAGACAAGCGAGTTAAATTGTGAAGAAAGGATATAGTGGGAAGGGAAGATTTTCTTGGATTCACATTTAATGTTTCTATCTTTCACCACCATTGTAATTATGTATTAGTACAAAATTGTGATAATAAAAAACTATAAAGATCAAAGACTGTACAGTGAATGTGAAAAGAAAATCTAAGATAAGGCATACAATGACTGTATTCACTCGGGGAGAATATATATCCCTAACAGGTGTATACAATCCTCTATTTCAATGAGAGACTATATATCCCTAATAAGTGTATAGGTTCCACTCTCAATGAGAGGCTACATATCCCTAACAGGTGTATAGCAAGTAGCTCTCAACTGTATGCTAGTTGCACGGACTACTTACCACAAAAAGAACAAAAATAAGATAATGGGATGTGTTCTGCTACGTGTGAGTGGGAGATGTAGGAATTATATCGGGTTTAGAGTTGTAGTTCTCTCGTAACTATGATGGGTAGATAAATACAATTCAAATACAGATATAATTATCTTAGGTAATTAGGATTTGTCCTACTACTAGAGTTTGATTCTAATTGGGATTGGCCCACTCACTTGCTATAAGAGTTTACAGTGAATC
Source organism: Euphorbia tirucalli (assembly GCA_039660915.1). Taxonomy (NCBI): domain Eukaryota; kingdom Viridiplantae; phylum Streptophyta; class Magnoliopsida; order Malpighiales; family Euphorbiaceae; genus Euphorbia; species Euphorbia tirucalli. Next base: position 47,288,344 of record CM077633.1, read on the forward strand.
AAAATACAATAACCAACACGGAAACAAAATCTGTGCCTGAAAGTTTTCTTAAAAGCTCTCCCTGACCGAATTTCTCCATGAGATTTCCCCTTTTGTTCTTTACGTATTTAGTTCATGGATTTATCGATTACTCTCTCCCCAATTGATTTAGAGTATTTGTGATCGGTAATATAAGTCCATGGTTCAAGATCTTTCTATAAATCAATATCGGGTAATATGCGCTACAAGAGGTAACCCGTTTCTTATCTCATTTTCTTTGTTTTACTATTTTATTTTGTTTTCTTTGTTTCTCCTAGTTTTCTTCGTTTTTATTTGTGTTTTTTATTTTCTTCGGATTTTCTCATTTTTTTTCTTTTTATTTTATTCATTTCTTCTCCATCTTAGAATTTTTTGTTTCTTTTTTCTGTGTTTTCTTGTTTTGTTCATTTTATTTTCAATTTCAACATCCCATTTTTTTTTCTTTTTTCATTTTTTAAGTTTATCTTTTTAGGTTTTTCTTTATTTTTATTTTTTCCCTGTTTTAAGTTTTTTTTTAAAATTTTTTTCTCATTTATTTTTTATTTTTCAAGTTTTTGTTTTACTATTTTCTTCACTTTTCTCATTTTTCCTTCTTTTTTTTTTCCTTCTCTCTCTCTATTCCTTTTTTTACAAAAATAAATATACTATATATAATATTTTATTATAAATATGATCTATTCTATGTGTTATTCTGGTTTCGAATCAATCGATGGAACCAAGTGGAGAATGATACTCTTTACACCCGGTCCCGTCCCGAGACCCTAATGGTTCGATTTCCCTAAGGGTACCATTAGGGTCCGAAATTGTTTTATTGACCAGTGTTTTTTTTATTGGGATGGCCTCCTAAGGGATAGGGATTGATCCTGATATATTCTCATATCTCGGGAGACTCTTCGTGAATGGTTTTATTCTCAAACCCCACCGAGTTGATTTTTCTAAGGGGTATCATTAGAGGCTAAGACTTTTTTTTACCATGTGATTTTACGCTAGGCATTTCATTATTTTTTTTACGTTTTTTACAACTTTCTCTCTTTTCTCCGATGTTGTCATTCTCTCCTTTTTTTTTTCTGTTTTTATGGTTTTCTTTGATGCTTTTCCGTTTTTTCTGTTTTCTTCAACAATTTTTCCTTTTTTTTAATTTTTTTTTTATTTTCTCTGACTTATTTAGCCTTCTCCATTTCACCCCACTTTTTTTTGCTATTTTATTTAATTTTTTTTTTTTGCTTTTTTATCTTTTTTTTATCGTGTTTTCTTCATTTTCACTTAGTTTTCTTTGTTTTATTTGTCTTGCATATTTTCTTCCTTTTTCTCGTTATCTTAGTTTCATTTTCATTGGTTCTTCTTGTGTTTTCTTCGGTTATTCTATTTTTCTTTGTTTTCCTTATTTTCTTCAATTTTTCTACCTCTTATCTCATTTCATTTTTCTCCATTTTCCATTTTCTTTGTTGTTCTCTATTATCTTAATTTCTACATTTCACCCTGTTTTCTTCGCTTTTTCTTTGCTTTTTCCATGTTTTTTTTCCCTTTTTCTTGTTTTCTCTGTTTTTTTTGTAACACCTTAACCCAATATACCCATATTAAGGAGTTATAAAGTGTCTTTTAATTAAAATGATTTACTTTACATTCACATTCTAACCCTGCTTTGACTTGATCTTTATACGGTTTATGTAAAATTTGATTCTTGTCATATCAACTTGGACATCATCCCTTCACCCTAATAACTTTCTTATTTGATTAATTCTTTTCGGTTAAGATTTATAACTGATCCTTTCAGGTTTCTTTTCCTCAAATCATCATAAGAATTTGTTCCAGTTATCCAATTATAATCATGTAGTAATAATTGACAAGATCAAATTACTTGTGCGTTTTCATCCAAGACGCTACCTCATGCGTTTTGACCGTGAACCGCTGTATGAAATTTATGATCCTTCAGGGTCTATCCTTATGTGCTGCCACTAAGCCTCATAAGGCAGCCTCCATCTGAATCGCAATAAAATACTGAATCATTGATCAATACCTCCTCTATGACTGAAATCATAAACGCACTCTCATAGTGATTTAGATATCAATTCATTCGACGTTTTCTCAGGGTATGCTATCCTTACAACAGCCCTAAGGCTAACCGACTCGGTCAATAGAAGTATTCACCAAGTCTCTACTCACTCAATTTAACTCCAATAATCATTTTTTTTGTTATTCTATTTCTAGATTAACAATAAATAAAATCATTAATATTAGTATACCAAGTCTCACACGTTTCCAATATGTTGTATTAAACTTTCTCCATCACATATTATTCAAGTCTTTATCAATAATATCATTTTCATTATTAACTTCATTCTTGATCAATTACACCAAAATTTTTCCAAAATTATGATATAAATCATCAAATTTCCGTAATTAATTAATCATATAACAATTCTACTATATATATGTACATCATTTTTCCAGTATTTTCTTTCTACTAATTTCATTTGTAGCAATGATAAGCTTGTACGAAACTAATTAAAATCTACATTTTTAGAGAGAAGATAAATTCCAAATACAAGAAAATTTCCTAATTAATATAATCCTGATAGTTGATTATAATTTAGGTCATTACCTTGACTGGATCTTCCTCCATGTCCCTTTGGCGCTTTGTTCAATTCCTTTAAGTCCCATTTTCAGCAGTTCTTACCATTGCCAGCTATTTTTCTTTGCAAAATCTAACAAATTCTTTATTTTTTGGCTCACAAATCTAGCTGATACATCAATGTTAAACTTAACATTGATGTTTATATCTTGAACTTGGTAAATTCTTACCAAGCTACCTACATATCCCAGATTCTCCATTGGAAGTCAAAGCCTAACATTTTTTTGTTTTTCCTTTCTTCTTTTTCCTTGTATTTCCCTACCTTATATCTCTAGAGTTCTTCTGTTTTCTCCCTCTAAGATTTCTTACTAAACTTCCTCCTGCCTCCCCCTGTCCTTCTTTTTCTTTCTTTCTTTTACACTATAGAACCCTTTAGTTTCAATACACGTGACACATTTCTATCCACATTTCCCCGTTCTAATACGTGGTTGCTTCTGCTTCTACCACCTAAGCTTTTTCATGCAAACATATCTTCTTCCACTTATTCTCTCCCCTCTTCTGAAATATCCTTTACCACATTACCCCTTTCTTTGCCGCATAATTTCTATTGCATTTCTTGTTTAAGCTAGCCTCATTGTGATACATCCTTAATTTTAATAACCGGATCTCCACCTAACACTAAGTTTCATTATGTTCCATCTGAATCTCGTCGAATCTCCTATTGTTTCCGATTCCCATATGGACTTCCTTTCTATACCAGATCTATAATCTAATCCGGTCCTTATCAAATGACAATCTCTTTCAATAAATCAATTTCCACAAGATCCAATCAAGGTAATCACCTAAATTATAATCAACTATCAGGATTATATTAATTAGGGAATTTTCTTGTATTGAGAATTTATCTTTGCTCTAAAAATGTAAATTTTAATATTAGTTCCTTACAAGCTTATTATTGATGTAAATGAAATTAGTAGAGAGAAAATAGTGGGAAAATTGTGTGTGTGTGTGTGTGTGTGTGTGTGTGTGTGTATATATATATATATAGTAGAATTGTTATATGATTAATTAATTATGAAAATTTGATGATTTATATCATAATTCTGGAAAATTTTGGTGCAATTGATCAAGAATGAAGTTAATAATGGAATGATATTGTTGAGAAAGACTTGATGGAGAAAGTTCAATGCAACATATTGAAATCGTGTGAGCCTCGATATACTGATATTAATGATTTATTTATTGTAAATGTGGAAATGATTATTGGAGTTAAATTGAGTGAGTGGACACTTGGTAAATACTCCCATTGATAGAGAAGGTTAGCCGCGAGGTTGTTGTGAGGGTAGCGTACCCCTGAGAAAACTCCGAATGAATTGAAATCTGGATCACTATGAGAGTGAACTTATGATTTCAATTTTAGAGGAGGTACTGATCAGTGATCCAGTATTTTCTTACGATTCCCATGGAGGGCGCCTTATGAGGCTTGGTGGCTGCACATAAGGATGGACCCTGAAGGATCATAAATTTTATGTTGCGGGTCACGATCAAAACGCATTAGGTAGTGTCCTGGATGAAAACGCACAAGTAATTTGATCTTGTCAATTATTACTGCATGATTGTAACTGGATAATCAAGAAAATTCTTATAATGATTTGATAAAAAGAAACCTGAAAGGATCAGCTATAAATTTTAACCAAAAAGAGTTAATCAAATAAGAAAGTTATTAGGGTGAAGGGATGATGTCTAAGTTGATACGGTAAGAATTAAATAGGCAAAGAATTATATTTATGGTATAACTGAGTCATTTATTCTATTTAATATTGGGTTGAGACCCAGAGAAATTGTCTTAAATAACAATAAACAACATTTGATAAAATGAAGGAAAACCTTATCAATTCTGGAGAAAGGGGAGATGATTAAACAACAGTTATATAAAACATATAAAGATCCAATTAAAGCAGAGTTAGAATGTGAATGTAAAGTAGATGATTTTAGTTAAAGGACAATTTATAACTCTTTGATCTGGGTATACCGGATCGAGGCATTACAAGGTAAGCCAGGCACGGGTAATTGGGTCAAATGGGCCAAGCTAATATTTATTTATTTATTTTTGTAATACAATAGTTGAATATAATAAAAGATTACTGATTTTATTATATATTTCTATTCCATTATTTTGTTTCTTTTAAAGTTCTAATTAATAATTAGGCATTAATATTAATTTACTTATCATTTAATTAATCAACCTTAATGACTTAAAAGAAACAAAACACTAGCCCCTAACGATGGAACACGTTTTTCCTCTGAAATTTGGCTCTTACGATCTTCTTCTTTAATTTCAGAATTTCGTCAAGCTTGGAAGCTCAGCTCTTTGGTGCTACTTGTAAGCGCCGGAATTTTCTATACTTTAAAAAAAAAAAAAAAAAAAAGAGAGTCGTACGACTATTGTTACAGTCGTACGACTGTAATTTAAAAATTACAGTCGTACGACTGTAATATCGGAAAAACTGCAGAGGCCCATACCTCTGCAGCAGAAATGGAAGAAAAAAAGGAGGAGCATTAATTGCTCGGGTTTGGCAGCAAGCAAGCAGGAAAAGAGGGTAGAAAAGAAGGAAAAAGAAGGAGAAGGGGGGGGGGGGATTTTCTGGTGAGAAGGGACTTAGAGAGAGAAAGAGAAGAGAGAGAGAAAAAAAAAACCACAAAAACACTCATTTCTCTCCTCTTTGATTTTCTTTAATTTCTTAAAATTAAGGTTGAAATTTGTTAGAAATCCCTAGGATAATCAATTAACTACATAACCAAATCAAGAATTCAGACTTAAACCATCAGAGTCCCTTTGCAATTCAGATTTTGGACAAAAAGCTCTCAACTTCCATTCAAAGGAAAAAAAGTGCGAATTTGTTGGGATTGGAGCGACGCCAGGGGTCAAAAACGACTTGGAATAGCTTCTAAAAGGTAGTCACTTCTTTTCCTTACACTTTTCCTCGCTTTCTGGGTGTTTGAAGTGAATTTTGTGCGTTTTTCCTGCATTTTTCGTATTTCTGTTCCTGGAAACTAAGAACAGTCGTACGACTGTTCTTAGTCTTCATGAACCGTCGTACGACTGTATATACAGTCGTACGACTGTTCTTGTTTCCAGGCGATTTTTCTTCAGTTTTTGCTTAAAAATAGCTTTTGGCGAAATTCTGATCTTGGACTGATTACAGTCGCACGACTGTAAACTACAGTCGTACGACTGTAATCCATGTTCCAGAATCAGAATTTCAACCTTCATCCCAAAAAATTAGAAAACCCCAAAAAATCATCAAAACAAATTTTGTTGTGTGCATCACGACCATAGATTCAATTTTCTAGTAAATTTGCATTTAGAACAATTCAACGATGGAGACCCAGTTCTCCCGAAAACCGACCCACTTAACATATTAAAAATGCATGTAAACCGAAAAAATTGTTTTCAAAATGATTTTCCCACAAAACCAAAAAAATACAGGGACGTTTCAAAATGTTTTCCAGGTCTAACCGGGCCGGCTAGCCGAGCCGACCCGGTTACCCCCTAAATGCATGCCCCCAATTCCTGATTTCCCATTCTGTCTATTTGAGTCCAACTTGTGGCGCGCTGTATATATTGTGCTAATCCTCTGTTTTGCAGGTTTTAATTTCTTTTTATTTTTATTTTTGATGTATTTTAATAGATTAAATCGTGTATTTAGGCAGTTGTAATTATTTTTAGATTTTTGTGTATTATAGGCGATTGTATAAGTGAGGCGAGAGTTTTTATTTTTCCATTCGATTTGGTTGTAAGCCAATTAATATTTATTTCTTTTTCTTATTTTCGTATTAAATGTTTTGTGTGCGCGCTGTATGCTTTTTATATTCAATAAAATGGACTTTAGATTTTGAAATACCACTTGAGAACATTGGCAATATTTATTTTAATTAGACACGAAATAAGGGACTTGTCCGGACCCGAATCTCTGGATAGTGTAGCGGCCGTTCGTCCGGTTCAGCTACATAAGAATTTCCCGGTTGAGCTGAGCCGGGTGGCGACTCCTACAACATCCATCGAGACTTAGGTCTCGGTTCTTTTTAAGATCGAATTCCATTTATTTTTCAAAACGCGGATTTCCTTTATAAAACCCCACGCGAGGGAGGAATCCGCCCGAGATCGTGGCGCCCCATTCCGAAAGGGAGTCCCGCGTCCCGTCGAAAACGCGTCGTCCGCTCACAGTGGCGACTCCGCTGGGGAATTCTTAAAAAAGTTTTTCCAAAAACTTAAAAGAATTTGACAAGCCCTGAAAAGTGTCTAATTAAAATAAGGTGGATGATTCTCTTTTGGTATTTTATTTGCATTTTTTTTAGTTAGCCATTTCTTGCATTAGATTAGGTATCCTTTTATAGCTCGATGGATTGTTGAAGTGTCGCCTAAGTTCCTCCTGGTCTTAGGGGCACGAATACGAAACACCACTCATAGCCTCGTACGAACCCCTTCGTTCGGACCCTTGAGTGGGGAGAAGTGAGGAGTATATTTTGCTATGGGAACCTTGATTTTTAACCCGACTTGGACCGAACCCATATAGGCAGCCCTAGTTGGATTTCCTTAGGATACCAAAATAATTGTGTGAATAATGATAATAAAATCGCGCCTTCATCACCCCCGGATGGTGATTGAAGTGAACCCCGCCTAGGACTCGGTTAGAGATTTTTGAGACCGACCACGTTGGAGGAATAAGGTTGGAAGGATTCGTTTTGTTTGCTATGTGTTCTTCACCATTTCGTGACACATCGCCGACGCATGCATAACATACCATACACATGACATACCATACACAAACATCTTTGTGTGATACTAACCCACATTTTTTTTTATGCAGCCATTTTGCATTTTATTTCGTGTGTAAAACATTAATTCATTCGCTTGTCATCCATACTAACGATTTCTTTTTCAGCCATAACATTAACTTGTGTGATTAGCATTTTATTTTTGACATAGCATACATAACATCATTATGTATGTCATGCATCCTAACCCACGTTTTTATGCAGCCATTTACATATTGTGTGACATGTTCATTCACTACATTTCACTTAAATTAAATTAATGGGCATTTCAAGGATGCCTATCATGACCATCCCATCCCATTTCATAACATATCGGGTACCCAAAATTACCCGTGTTTTGACCAATGCACCGGATTGCATTCGGCCATTCCACCAATATCATTTCATCCAATAAAAGCCACAATGGCCTTAGGCTCATTTTCGTGTAATAATTTATACGATGCATCTCATGACATCATACCCATCCATCATAAACATCATATAACATTGTGGTCCACATCCGACCACTTCATGACATTAATTCACCATTTAAGGTACTCCCCGAGTGCCCGATTAGTATACATATAGGCTCGTAACAATCACCAAATCATGAAAGGCGTTCTTCGAATGCCGAATCCTTGTCCGTGTTCCTGTTACACGTGACTTTCTCATAACATCATTCCATATCATATGCTCAAAAGCATCAAGACCTTGTCTGTGGGCCCGGCCCATGCGACCATTTCATACCATCTCATAGACCTATAAAGCGTCAAAACTACGTCCGTGTGCCGGTATACACGCGACCATTTCATGAATTCATTAGGTGTCCCAAAGGCGCCGAAGTTCTGTCCGTGTGATGGCCCACACGTGACATTTTTGCATAAACATTGGGTGTTCTTGGAATGCCTCGAAAAAAAAAAAAAAAAAAATAATAATAATAAAAGGGAATCATTCATAGCATCATTCCATGCACAATTTCACTCCATGCATCTCAAGCATGTCTTAATTTTCATGTCATATCACGTCATTCATTCACGACCCTAATACCTCCTGTCTACCCCCGAGCAGAATACACTGGAGCGACCTTGGACAAGATCCCAAGCTTCAAGGGCGGCTAGGAGACAGAGGGTAGTCGAAAGTGACAGTGATTCTGAGCCTGGGGAATGAGTGAATATGGCAGAACAAACACCGAGCATGGCTGATGTTTTAAGAGATTTCTTCAGGTCGCAGGATTTCCGCGACATGTTAAAGGAGGAAATGAGGGCAGTGGTTAGAGAAGCTGGTGAGACCGGTGGTAGTGGAGCCGGGAAGGAAAAAGAAGCTGAGTCATCCCAACATGGTGGTGACGCTTCGGCTAGCCTTGAAAAGCTGCAAAACATAGAGGCAGCTATGGAACAGAGGATGAAAGCCAAGTGTTCTGAATTAGACGAGGTCATGGCCCAGTTGAAGAAGGGGGTCGGGATTAGTGCTGAATCCAAGAAGGGGGTGAACATTGATGCCATGATCAGTAGGGGCATCGAGACATTTCCTATCGGCTTCCAGGTGCCGAAAGTCCCCACTTACAAAGGAATGGGCTCGCCGGAGGCCCATGTGAATTTATATGCCCGGGTTATGCTAACAGCAGGCGCTACAAAGCAACAATTGATTAATCTTTTCCCCACCACACTGGAGGGAGGTGCTTTGGGATGGTATAACTCGCTGTCAGAGGAGGAGCAGTCTGACTGGGAAGTATTGTCGGCAGCCTTCATCAAATACTACAGCTTCAACACTAAAATCCAGGTGAAGCTGTATGATTTGGAGAGGGTGAAATAGAAATTCAACGAGCCCTTTGATGAATACTACCAGAGGTGGATAAACAAGATGATCCTCCTGAAGAACCGCCCTGATGAAGACGAGCTTATACAGAAGCTCATTGATGGCAGCAAGGATATTTTCAAGAACAACATGAAATTCCATTCCTTCAAGGAGCTTAGTGAGGTCTATAGCATGGCCATGAAGATAGAAAGGGATGAAGAGGAGAAGCCAGCTGGTCAGAAAGGGGGAAGAAGTACAGGGTACAGTTCGGGGTATAGATCAACCACGGCAGTTGGGTTTGGCAGTGGTTCTGGTTCAGGTTCTAGTGGCAAACAGGGGCAGTCATCAGAGGTGAAGCAGGTCGAAGTGGCTACTGTGAATCAGCAACAAAGCAACCAGAATAGAGGTCCTGGAGGACAAGGCATATTGCCTTGGACTCTTACTTTAGTAAAGATATTCGCCAAGTGTAGGAATGGCGGCCTACTACAGTCCTTGAAGCCATTTGAGAAGCCATCTGAAGCTAATAAGGACAACTTCTGCACTTATCATGTGGTGACAGGCCACCGAACCAACAACTGCTACAAGCTAAGGGATGCTATCCGGAAGCTCATTGACGAGGGAAAACTGCAAGAGCCAGCCAAACCCAGCACTAAAACCAATCCACTGCCGGCATTCGAGAAGCGAGTTAACATGGTTCAGTCGGGGTTGCCGGCTAACTTTATATTTGCCCAAGTTCTGCAAGCAAACCCTACAATTCAAGCAGCAGCGGTAGGGGAACCCGAAGTGGAGCCTGAATGTGAGGAAAAGGAGGAGTGTAAGGAGATTAAGCCCATAAGTCTGGATGATCTTGACTCCGAGGATGAGTATGAAGAATTTGACAGAAGAGAGGCTGTTAAACTCCCAACTGTTGAGAAGCTGAAGATTTCAGAAGTGCAGCATGTGACCCGAAGTGGAAGGGTATATCAGCCGGCAGATCAGACGAAAGATAAAGCACCGATGACTGGGTCGGGCAGAATTTCGGCACCGGAAAGAGTCGAGAAAGAGGACTTGGTCATTTCCCAACTGAAGAAGACCCCTGCACAAGCTAGTTTGTGGCACTTGCTTATGACCTCCAAAGAGCATAGGGAGGCTTTAGTGAAGAAGCTATCAGAAATTGAAGTCTCCCCTATAGCTTCACCAGAAGCTATGTGCTGCTTGCTAGACAAAGTCCATGCTGGAGCTCCTAATATTGTTTTCTCTGAGAAAGACCTACCAGCAGAAGGAAAAGCTCACAACAAGGCCCTTTACGTTAGGGCCAACATCATGGATAAGGTGATGCCGTGCGTTATGGTGGATGACGGCTCGGCTCTGAACATTTACCCACTGAAAATGCTACCGTTTCTAGGCATGAATGAAGAAGTGTTGAAGAAGTCCTCAACAGTCATTCGGGCGTATGACGATTCTAAAAGAACAGTGATAGGGACCTTTGAAACAGAAGTGGAAGTTGGACCCATTAAGTCCATGGTTGTCTTCACAGTGATCGATATCCCGGTCACTTTCTCCTTATTGCTTGGAAGGCCCTGGTTCCATCCTTTGGGAGGTGTTCCTTCCACATTGCATCAGAAGATTAAATTCTCCATGAATGACAAAATTGTGACTGTTGAGGCAGACGCCCAGTCGATGGTAGCTGCAGTGAATGAAGGAGTGGTTCCTTTTGGTGGATTCCAAATTGCTGTCATTAAGGAGGACGAAACCACCGAAGCCCCAATGGTCCTTTATGAGAACTATATGCCAGAGTGGCTATCCCGATATTTGTACAAGCTGAACTTTGTCCCAGGAATGGGACTCGGGATTAATCTGCAAGGTGTGCCAGAATTCAAGATCGACTCGGGGAAGTCAAAGCAGTATGGTCTTGGCTATGTAGAGGGGTCATCCGAGCAGAAGAATCTAAATAAGGGCAAAAATGGCAGGGCCATGATGAAGCCATTTCTGAAGGCGGGAGAAAGCCTTTACAAGGGCCAAGCTGAACCGGTGTTGGTTGGAAATGTCAAGTACCCTGGCTTTGAGATCTTTGCAGATGTTGTGGATTTTGAGAAAAGCCAGGAAGAGCCAGTGGCCCCTGTAATGATAGAGGGAGCAATTGCTGAATCTGATATCCTGAAAGGAGAATCATCTGTAGTGACAGCAGAAACCATAGAGGCGGCCGAGGAAGAAGATGAAAAGAAGACATATGCTGGAGCTATAGAAGTGATCTCGGGAGCTTTGACTGCTGCATTAACCAAAGCTTTTGGGAAATCCAAGGAAGGATTTGGCGAAGAATTGATGGCCAAAGTGAACTTAGACTCTGTGGTTGCGGAAATCGCCAAGATTATGGAGAAAGCTAAAGCACAGGTGGCCGAGAAAGCTGCAGTTCCAGATGATGCTCTAGAAGGGAAGATGGAAGCTGATGAAGAACAAGGCCCTCCGCCTGTGGAGGATGAAGATGATTTTGTTGTGTCTATTTCTTCCATTTTCAATGTAACTGATGTACTCTATGATAAGTTCAATGCAATGAAATCCCAGTTTGCTTACTTGTGTGATGTTTATCCTGATAATTCTGTGCATGCATTTGAATCACCATCAAGCATATTTAGCATACATGACACTGCATTGCATGAAATCAATATAAGTACAGATGAAAACCCTAAAATGGTACTCATTTCACACGAGCTAAAATCCGAGGAAGAAAGACAATTAATAAGAATACTCCAAAAACATGTTAAAGCTTTCGCCTGGTCGTATGAAGACATGCCGGGTGTAGATACAGAAATAGCAGTGCACAAAATCCCAACGGACCCCAAGTTCAGGCCTGTAAAGCAGAAGTTGAGAAGACTAAGGCCGGAATGGGCTACACTGGTGAAGGAAGAAGTGGCCAAACAGATAGATGCCAGGTTCCTCGAAGTGGTGGAGTATACAGAATGGCTAGCCAACATTGTCCCCGTGCCTAAAAAGGATGGAAGGGTCAGAGTATGTGTCGACTACAGGGACTTGAATAAGGCATGCCCTAAGGACAATTTCCCACTACCTCACATTGACGTATTGGTTGATAGTGCAGTAAAAGCGGCAATGTACTCCTTTATGGATGGCTTCTCGGGATACAACCAGATTCTGATGGATGTGATCGACAAGGTGAAAACATCGTTCATCACAGAATGGGGTACTTTCTGCTACAGAGTGATGCCTTTTGGATTAAAGAACGCCGGTGCCACTTATCAGAGGGCTGTCACAACTCTATTGCACGATATGATCCATAAAGAAGTCGAAGTGTATGTCGATGATATGCTTGTTAAATCAACAACCCGGGAGGAACACCCTGTTATCCTGGATAGATTTCTAACACGCATTGGAGAGTACAACTTGCGGCTTAATCCCAAGAAGTGCATATTCGGGGTCACGTCAGGGAAGCTGTTAGGACATGTAGTCAGCCAGAGGGGGATAGAAATGGACCCAGATAAAATTAAAGCCATCCAAGAAATGCCAGCTCCAAAGACTGAAAAGAAGGTCAGATCATTTCTGGGTTCCTTGCAGTATGTCAGCCGTTTCATAGCCAAGCTAACTTCCACTTGTGAGCCAATCTTCAAGCTATTAAAGAAAGATCAGCCGGTTGTGTGGGATGACAAGTGTCAACTGGCCTTTGAGAAGATCAAGGCCTACCTGGTAAAACCACCAGTGTTGAGTCCTCCAATCCCAGGGAAACCTCTGATTTTGTATTTGGCAGTTGAAGAATCCTCTATAGGGGCAATGCTAGCACAAGAACAAGATGGCAAGAAGGAGTATCCCATCTACTACCTCAGCAAAAAGCTGTTGGAGTATGAAACCAAATACACACTAGTGGAGAAGACATGTATGGCGATGATTTGGTTGACCAAGAAGCCGCGCCACTATTTCCAATCCTACAAGATACAAGCTGTGGCTAAAGTGGACCCAATGAAGTACCTCTATGAAGCACCTGCATTGGTTGGGAAACTGTCCAGGTGGTTGTTACTTTTGTCTGAATTCGACATCGAGTACATCACGAAGAAAACTATTAAAGGGCGAGCCGTGGCAGAGTTTCTGGCAAACCAGCCCCTAGAATCAGATTACACAGAGAACCTGGAATTCCCTGATGAGCAGTTAGCCATGGTGGAAGTGAAAAGATGGGTCATGTGCTTCGATGGGGCAGTGAATAGAAAAGGTGCTGGAATCAGAGTACTTATAGCAACACCAGATGGTGAGGTCATTCCTTTATCCAAAAGGCTGATCTTTCCTGTAACCAACAATGGAGCTGAATATGAAGCATGCTTATTTGGAATGGAGACTCTATTAACCTTAGGAGCAAATGATGTCTTAATTGTCGGTGATTCACTTCTAGTGATCAGGCAAGCTCAAGGTGAGTGGGAACTAAAAGAAGAAGCCTTACGGCCATATTTGGAGCTGCTACAGTTCAGAAAGGGTTTATTCGGCCGGTGTGAATTCAGACATGTCCCCAGAGATGAGAATAAGATGGCTGATGCATTAGCTACTTTATCCTCCATGTGGGAAAATCCAGAAGAGACACAAACTCAACCACTGGTTATAGCCACTTCCAGGCATCCTTGCTTCGAAGTGCATGAAGTAATGGAATTATCAGCCGAAGAAAAGCCATGGTTCCTTGACATTTACCGATATGTTAAGGAGGGAAAGTACCCAGAAGAGGCCAGCGCTGCTGATAAATTGACACTGAGAAAATTGGCTAGTCAGTTCAGAATCTTCGAGGACAAATTGTATAAGAGAACAGCACACGGAGTTCTTTTAAGGTGTCTAACAGAACAAGAAGCAGAGGATGTGATGCAGCAGGTACATGAAGGATCCTGTGGGCCACATATGAACGGGCTTGCCATGGCCAGGAAGATTATGAGACAAGGGTATTTCTGGATGACGATGCAAGCAGATTGTATAAGAAAAGTGAAGAAATGTCATGAATGTCAGATCTATGCAGACATTAGTCATCTTCCTCCACTTGAACTTCAGAATCTAGCGTCTCCTTGGCCTTTTTCAGCATAGGGGATAGACATGATCGGTGAAATTCATCCAGCTGCATCTAATGGGCACAGATTCATAGTTGTGGCAGTTGATTATTTCTCCAAATGGGTCGAAGCGGAATCTTTCACTAATGTTACAGCCAAGCACACGGTCAAGTTCATCCAGAAAAATATCTTCACTCGGTATGGGATTCCTCATCACATAGTAACTGACAATGGAGTACAGTTTCAAGGGGCAACTGCTGAGCTATTTGCAGAACATGGTGTTGAACATCATAAGTCTTCTCCATATAGACCACAGGCTAATGGTGCGGTAGAAGCAGCTAACAAGGCAATAAAGAAGATCTTATCAAAGATGGTAACCACTTACAGGGATTGGGCTGATAAATTGCCTTATGCTCTTTGGGGTTACAGAACCAGTGTCAGAACACCGACAGGAGAAACTCCTTATGCCTTGGTATATGGAATGGAAGCGGTGTTGCCGGTGGAAATCGAACTCAAGTCACTCAGAGTTGCCCTGGAAGCTCAATTGCCAGAGACTGAATGGGTTCAAGCTAGACATGAACAGTTGGCAGCATTAGATGAAAGGCGACTAAAAGCACTGGATCACCTGCAAATGTATCAGCGCAGAATGGCTAGAGCCTATAATCGAAATGTGAAATACTCCAAGCGGCAGTTGAAAGCAGGAGATTTGGTTCTAAAACAACTAAGGCCTTCAAATGTTGATGTTAGGGGCAAGTTCAGACCTAACTGGGAAGGACCCTATGTGGTGAAGAAGGTGTTATCAAAAGGCGCTGTCAAGATCATGGACATGGATGGAAACGAGTTCACCAACCCGATCAACCAAGATAGGCTAAAGCTTTATCATGTATAAAAAAAATAAAAAAAAAAGGAGTCTGCTAGGCTGAAAACTCGAAAAGAGCGGTCTAGGCAAAAGTTAAGACACGAGAGAAAATAATCAGTCGGAAAATCTGAAAAGGACGACTGGTGACGGATTCTGGCTTAATGTGAAATGTGTATCGTTTAGGAACCAACTTGTTTCAAATGTACTCATTTTGACTTCATCAATAAAGTGGAGTGTTTGTTTAAATATATTTGCATGGTTATGACAAATGCACAAACAAAGTTGTCTTGCATAAACACACATTCAAAGAAAGCACTTTGCATTCAACTGATCAATATCATCGCATTACTTGACAAATGAAAATGTATCAAATACATGCAATTTAAAATCTCTTATCGTCCTCTAAAGTTTAGTTCATCTTCCCAGACGAGCAATAAAGGGTCACAACGCCATTTTAGTCAAACCTAAAAAAAAAAAAATGCTCGCTGAGGTGAAAACCGAAAAGGCACCTCAGGCAAAAATTAGAGCGGCCCGCTAAGCTGAAAACCCACACCGGGCAGTTTAGGCAAAAGTTAGGGCATATGAAAAGCTCGCTAAGGCGAAAACCGAAAAGGAGCCTTAGGCAAAAGTTAGAGCGGCCCGCTAAGCTGAAAACCCACACCGGGCAGTTTAGGCAAAAGTTAGGGCATATGAAAAGCTCGCTAAGGCGAAAACCGAAAAGGCGCCTTAGGCAAAAGTTAGAGCGGCCCGCTAAGCTGAAAACCCACACCGGGCAGTTTAGGCAAAAGTTAGGGCATATGAAAGCTCGCTAAGGCGAAAACCGAAAAGGCGCCTTAGGCAAAAGTTAGAGCGGCCCGCTAAGCTGAAAACCCACACCGGGCAGTTTAGGCAAAAGTTAGGGCATATGAAAAGCTCGCTAAGGAGAAAACCGAAAAGGCGCCTTAGGCAAAAGTTAGAGCGGCTCGCTGGGCTGAAAACCTGATTTGGGCAACCCAGGCGAAAATTAGAGCACCTAAAAAAAATAAAAAAATAAAAAAAAAAAACAAAAAACAAAAAACTCATAACTTCCCACGGAGCAGGAAAAGCAGAACACTCTCAGTATTCCCCGCAGAATTCGTCACATCACCCCCCAGCATAGTTTCCCATACTATCCCCTAACGGAGTCTACATAAAGAACACCATCAATTACTTCCTCGCAAAGTCGCCATGTTACTCCTCGGTGCAGTCTACACAAAGAACACCACAATTGTTTCCCCAGTCAAGCTGTCACACTCTTCCCAAGCGGAATCTGTACAAGGAATACTACGATCATTTCCCCAGCAGTCACCTCACTCCGTCGATAATCACCAAACAATGCCCCAAGAAAAGCAAAATCGGCCAGGGGCACAACATATCTCCCCAGCGGAGGGGCAGAAAAGTCCGATAACAGAAAATACATACATGTGCATTTATATCATCATGCATCCATACATTGCATATATCAATTACTTATCCCCGGCTAGTCTTCATTCTTGATCGAAGCGGCAAAAATTTTTGTTTAAAAATCTCTCGATCAAAGAACGAAGACTTGCCATTTTAAGTGCAGGAATTCATCCCCAGCTCAATATCCTCAGCAAGTCAGCAGATCCGCCTCGAGTAATGTAAACTCGGTATCGGCCCAGATCCGCTCCATTATCCCAACTTTCTCCAGCAAGTCCACGTCGAGCAATGTAAGCTCGGCATCGGCCCAGATCTGTTCCATCATCCAAGTTCCCCAGCAGATTCGCCTCGAGTAATGTGAATTCGGTATCGGCCCAGATCGGCTTCATCTATTTCCCCGGTAGAGTTCGCCTCGGGTAACATAGACCTGATATCGGCTAATCTCTTCATCAATTTCGCCTCGGGTAACATAGACCTGATATCGGCTAATCTCCTCATCAATTTCGCCTCGGGTAACATAGACCTGATATCGGCTAATCTCCTTATCAATTTCGCCTCGGGTAACATAGACCTGATATCGGCTAATCTCTTCATCAATTTCGCCTCGGGTAACATAGACCTGATATCGGCTTATTTTATCCCCAGTGTCGCCTCGGGTAACCTAAACCCGATATCGGCCTATCTCATTAGAAGATTCAGTCCAGTGTTCACGGCGCTTTGATTCACGCTCTCAAATTCATCATCACAGGTGTTATGGACCTGGAGCTAGATGTCGAATTTGATCACGCGAGGGGCAGCTGTAAGCGCCGGAATTTTCTATACTTAAAAAAAAAAAAAAAAAAGAGTCGTACGACTATTGTTACAGTCGTACGACTGTAATTTAAAAATTACAGTCGTACGACTGTAATATCGGAAAAACTGCAGAGGCCCATACCTCTGCAGCAGAAATGGAAGAAAAAAAGGAGGAGCATTAATTGCTCGGGTTTGGCAGCAAGCAAGCAGGAAAAGAGGGTAGAAAAGAAGGAAAAAGAAGGAGAAGGGGGGGGGATTTTCTGGTGAGAAGGGACTTAGAGAGAGAAAGAGAAGAGAGAGAGAGAAAAAAAACCACAAAAACACTCATTTCTCTCCTCTTTGATTTTCTTTAATTTCTTAAAATTAAGGTTGAAATTTGTTAGAAATCCCTAGGATAATCAATTAACTACATAACCAAATCAAGAATTCAGACTTAAACCATCAGAGTCCCTTTGCAATTCAGATTTTGGACAAAAAGCTCTCAACTTCCATTCAAAGGAAAAAAAGTGCGAATTTGTTGGGATTGGAGCGACGCCAGGGGTCAAAAACGACTTGGAATAGCTTCTAAAATGTAGTCACTTCTTTTCCTTACACTTTTCCTCGCTTTCTGGGTGTTTGAAGTGAATTTTGTGCGTTTTTCCTGCATTTTTCGTATTTCTGTTCCTGGAAACTAAGAACAGTCGTACGACTGTTCTTAGTCTTCATGAACCGTCGTACGACTGTATATACAGTCGTACGACTGTTCTTGTTTCCAGGCGATTTTTCTTCAGTTTTTGCTTAAAAATAGCTTTTGGCGAAATTCTGATCTTGGACTGATTACAGTCGCACGACTGTAAACTACAGTCGTACGACTGTAATCTATGTTCCAGAATCAGAATTTCAACCTTCATCCCAAAAAATTAGAAAACCCCAAAAAATCATCAAAACAAATTTTGTTGTGTGCATCACGACCATAGATTCAATTTTCTAGTAAATTTGCATTTAGAACAATTCAACGACGGAGACCCAGTTCTCCCGAAAACCGACCCACTTAACATATTAAAAATGCATGTAAACCGGAAAAATTGTTTTCAAAATGATTTTCTTACAAAACCAAAAAAATACAGGGACGTTTCAAAATGTTTTCCAGGTCTAACCGGGCCGGCTAGCCGAGCCGATCCGGTTACCCCCTAAATGCATGCCCCCAATTCCTGATTTCCCATTCTGTCTATTTGAGTCCAACTTGTGGCGCGCTGTATATATTGTGCTAATCCTCTGTTTTGCAGGTTTTAATTTCTTTTTATTTTTATTTTTGATGTATTTTAATAGATTAAATCGTGTATTTAGGCGGTTGTAATTATTTTTAGATTTTTGTGTATTATAGGCGATTGTATAAGTGAGGCGAGAGTTTTTATTTTTCCATTCGATTTGGTTGTAAGCCAATTAATATTTATTTCTTTTTCTTATTTTCGTATTAAATGTTTTGTGTGCGCGCTGTATGCTTTTTATATTCAATAAAATGGACTTTAGATTTTGAAATACCACTTGAGAACATTGGCAATATTTATTTTAATTAGACACGAAATAAGGGACTTGTCCGGACCCGAATCTCTGGATATTGTAGCGGCCGTTCGTCCGGTTCAGCTACATAAGAATTTCCCGGTTGAGCTGAGCCAGGTGGCGACTCCTACAACATCCATCGAGACTTAGGTCTTGGTTCTTTTTAAGATCGAATTCCATTTATTTTTCAAAACGCGGATTTCCTTTATAAAACCCCACGCGAGGGAGGGATCCGCCCGAGATCGTGGCGCCCCATTCCGAAAGGGAGTCCCGCGTCCCGTCGAAAACGCGTCGTCCGCTCACACTACTACTTTCTGATTAGAAACTACAGATGTACAAATATAAAGGGATAAGTATAAAAATAAATCATGTGGTTTTGACAATTTACGAATTGGTACCTATAGTTTAAAATTGTTAGAAATTTTGAGAAGAAAAGAAAAAATACAGAGTTTAAAATTGCCACTGTGCTTTATGGGAGAAAAGCAGAACTTGATTAACTTGTTGGAGACATTATAATTTAAACTTGAATAAAAATAACTAACCACTAATAACATGATCCTACAAATAAGCCATGATCAAATATATTAAAAAACAGCCTAACTGCTTCCTAAAGACTAGGTCATCAAAAACAGAATAAAAAACATGATGGCATGTGGACATGTTTCAGTCCTGAAGCATTTTCCTAACACTCCTCCTTGCTTTAGGAGCTGCAACCACCAACTTTCTGCCTTAAAAACTCGAACTTGCTGACTGGAAGCGGCTTTGTAAACAAATCTGCATTCTGATCTTCAGACTTGCAGTAAACTAGAATTACAACTCCATCTTTCTGTACTTCTCTTAGAAAAAACAACTTGATGTTGAAATGCTTAGTTTTCCCATGGAAAACAGGATTATGGGAAATAGCAATAGCAGCTTGGTTGTCAACAAAAATCTTCGTGCTTTCTTTCTGCTCCATATTAAGATCTTTTAGAATCTTCCTCAGCCATAGAGCTTGATTAACAGCAGCTGTTGCAGCAACAAACTCTGCTTCAGCAGTGGATTGAGCCACGGTTTCTTGCTTCTTCGAACTCCATGAGAAAACACCAGATCCAAGTGTGAAACAGTGGCCTGAAGTACTTCTCATATCATCAATGGAACCTCCCCAGTCACTGTCTGAGAAACCAACCAGCTTAAACTCTTTGCACCTTGTGAACTTAACACCAAAATCACTTGTGCCTTTGACATATCGAAGCACTCTCTTGGCAGCCTTGAGATGCAATTCACTTGCACAATGCATAAACCGAGACAAAATACTTACAGCATTCAAAATATCAGGTCGTGTTGCTGTAAGATACATCAAGCAACCAATCAAGCTTCTATAGTATCCCTCATCAACTTTATCAACACCATCTTCCTTACACAGCTTCTCTTTTTGATTCATAGGAGTGCTTACTTCCTTGCATTCTTCAAGCTTAAACTTCTTCAAAATCTCCTTGGCATACTTCTTCTGGCAGATGAAGACTTCATGCTCAGCTTGCTTAATTTCCATTCCAAGAAAGAAGGTCATCAGACTGAGATCTGTCATCTCAAAAGAATTCATCATTTCTTGTTTGAACTCCTCAACCAACCGTTTATCATTTCCTGTCAGCAAAAGATCATCAACATAAAGAGAGACTATCAAAACATTATTGCCCTGTCGTTTAACATAGAGAGTAGCCTCAGATAGACTTTTTTCATAGCCTAAGCTCAGCAAGTAATCATCTATCCTGCTGTACCAAGCTCTTGGAGCTTGTTTCAAACCATAAAGGGCTTTCTTGAGAAGAAACACCTTGTCCTCTTCTCTTTTCTTCTTAAAACCTTCAGGCTGCTCGACATAAATTTCTTCCTGCAGAATACCATTTAAAAATGTTGATTTTACATCAAGCTGATACACTCTCCAATTCATTTGAGCAACTACAGCAAGTAAAAGCCTTATGGTATCCAAACGGGCAACTGGTGCGAAGGTATCAGAGTAGTCTACGCCAAAAACTTGGGCATAGCCTTTCACCACAAGTCTTGCCTTGTGTTTGTTAATAGAACCATCAGCATTTAGCTTAGTTCTGTACACCCACTTAACTCCAATCACCTTTCTGTCTTGAGGCCTCTCTACTAGAATCCACGTCTTGTTCTTTTCTATCATGGACAGCTCCTGCTCCATTGCAGCTATCCACCTTTGATCCTTTTTTGCTTCTTCATAATCTGCAGGTTCACTCACAGCTATGTTGCATCTTTCATAAACGTCAGAGAGTAATCTGGTACCTCTAACTGGAACAACATCCACTATCTCATTCTGCCAATTTTCATCTCCATGTTTTTCCATGTTTGAAACAGGAAGCTTGAGCTTCAGATCTTTCAAGGCCTGATCCTTCTTCTTTGCATCATCCCAGTTCCATTCTTCATCTTCCACGAAGTGCACATCCCTGCTAATAACAATATTTCCAGTTTGTGGCTGGAAAATTTTATAGGCCTTGCTAACAGTGCTATAGCCTATAAAAATGCCAGGTAGTGCTCGTTTGTCCAGCTTGTCTCGCTTGGTCTGTGGAACATGAGTGAAACACAAACAACCAAACACTTTAAGAAATTTCAAGGATGGTTTATGTCCATACCAAACCTCAAATCGTGTTTGATCCTTCACTGCCTTTGTAGGAAGCCGGTTTTGTAAAAAGACAGCCGTGTTTGCTGCTTCTACCCAGAACTGCTTAGGTAGATTCTTCTCATGTAACATGCATCTTGTCATCTCCAAGATGTACCTGTTTCGTCTCTCACTTACTCCATTTTGTTGTGGAGTGTAACTGGCTGTCAGTTGATGTTCAATTCCTGCATCTTCACAAAATTGGTTGAATTTTGCTGAAGTATACTCCTTCCCATTATCAGATCTCACAATTTGAATTTTGCAGCCACTCTTATTCTCAACTCTTGCCTTAAACTTCCAAAAGACTTGAGCTACTTCTGATTTAAACTTCAAGAAAAAAATCCAGCACATTCTGGTGAAGTCATCAATGAAAGCAATATAATACAGACTACCTTTTAGGGAAGGTGTTCTTTGAGGACCAGCTACATCTGTGTGAATCAGCTGAAGCTTATGTGTGGCTCTCCAGGTTGATTTTGAAAATGGTTTTCTAATTTGCTTTCCAAACTGACATGCTTTGCAATTTGGAATCTGCTCCTCAAGTTCTGGAAGATCTTTCACCATCATCTTTGATCTCATTTGCAGTAGCCCTTGATAATGATAATGCCCAAGCCTCTTGTGCCAAACTTCAGTGAAATTTTATTTAATTGGGAAAGCAGTTTGCTCCTCCTCCATTGGATTTAGAGCAAAACTTTTTCCTTTCATTTTCACTTTGAAAATGTCTTGATCAGCTGCATCTTTAATCAAGCAGTACTTGTCTTCGAAATTAACTTTAAAACCTCTTTCAAGTAGTTGACCAACACTTAACAGGTTTTGATCAATTTCAGGAACAAAGAGAACATCGGAAATAAACTTTGTACCTGAGCAGCTTGCTATTGCAACTGTCCCCTTTCCTTTGACTGAAATATAATCACCATTCCCTATTCTGACTTTGGTGATGTTGGTTGGCTTTAAATCTTTGAAAATCTCCCTGTCATTGGTCATATGATTGGTGCAGCCACTGTCAATCAACCAGCTTTCACTTGCTTCAATGCCTGCAAAACACGTAGCCACAAAGAGTTGATCCTCCTCGTCTTGATTAGCAATCTTAGCTTCTTCTCCTTGTTGCTGATTTTTGTTCTTGCATATGACTGCTTCATGTCCCATTTGATTGCAATTGCTGCATTTAGCATCAGGTGTCCTCCAACATTTGAAAGGGGAATGACCTTTTTTGCCATAATGTTGACATGGAGGATAATCCTTTTTTGCGCCAGTTTTTCTATTTCCAGCCCTGCTCTTGCTGCTAGTGGCTAAAGTTTCTCCCGCTGCCTGAGTCTTCTTGTTCTTCTGCCTCCGATTTTTGTCATCATCTTGATGCTTTACTGCTAAGGCCCCTTCAACAGCTCCTTCTTGTCTCATTACTCGCCTATGCTCTTGTGCTTGCAAGGCACTCAAGAGTTCTACCAAAGTAATCTTGGACAAGTCCTTAGTATTCTCTAAGGTAGTGATGGTAGCCTCAAATCTTTCAGGCACAGTTACAAGAATTTTTTCAATAATCCTCGAGTCTAACAAGGTAGAACCAAGTAATTTGACTCGGTTTGCAATGTTAAGCAACCTGTCAGAATACTCTTTGATGGATTCAGTCTCCTTCATCTTCTGCAACTCAAAGTCCCGAATTAAATTCAGCACTTGCATTCCTCGAATTCTTTCATCTCCAACATACTCAGACTTGAGATAATCCCATATCTCCTTTGCTGACTTTAGAGACATGATACGAGTGAAAATGGTAGATGAGACTGCAGCAAACAAGCAGGCTTTTGCCTTTGATTTCTTCGTCTTCTTCTCCTTATGCGCTTTGATTTGTGCCATTGTTGGATTGTTTGGAAGTGCAGGAATTTCATAGTCTTCTTCCACTGCTTCCCAAAGATCCAAAGCTTCCAAATATGTCTCCATACGTACTGCCCAAATTTGGTAGTTTTCTCCATCAAACACTGGTGGAGAAATTGAGGAGAAACTTGCTTCGGTTTCCATGACGCGTCAAACACACAGATCCCTTAAGAAGAGTGCTCTGATACCAATTGTTAGCAATTTTGAGAAGAAAAGAAAAAATACAGAGTTTACAATTGCCACTGTGCTTTATGGGAGAAAAGCAGAACTTGATTAACTTTTTGGAGACATTACAATTTAAACTTGAATAAAAATAACTAACCACTAATAACGTGATCCTACAAATAAGCCATGATCAAATATATTAAAAAATAGCCTAACTGCTTCCTAAAGACTAGGTCATCAAAAACAGAATAAAAAACATGATGGCATGTGGACATGTTTCAGTCCTGAAGCATTTTCCTAACAAAAATATTATAAACCGGGACTAGCGGTTTTGCAGTATGAACAAAAGTAGTTTATCATCTAATATACTCCCTTAAAAACTCTCTTATCCTTTGAATTTTTACATATTGGTTGGTTAAAAAACAAGGAATCTTGATGTTGAAGCATGAAAATTTTCGTGAAGTGCTTATATTTTTATTATTTAATAATTCTAAAAAAAATGAAAAAATTACGAAAAATAGAAAAATGGATAAAAATATTTAAATGTTCAAATCTTGATCATAGGAAGTTATTAAATTATGTGCATAAATTATTGAGATGCTAAATAGTTGAAAACATCGAGTTTTGCAACGAGATAAAATTAAAAAATCGAAGGTTCACACAATTAACTCAATCCCTATGCAAAACTTAATTTTTTCACTATTTAGCATCACAATAAATTCCTACATTATTTAAGAATATGCTATAAAGATTTAAACATTTTTTGTGATTTTTTACAATATTAATTAAAAAAATATATATTTATTTCCCAAAAATTTTTAAACTTTGTCACTGAGGTTCATTGTATTTTTATCAACCAACATGCAAAATTTCATGTGAAAATTTGAGGGTAAAAGAGTTTTCAATGGAATATTGAACAATAGACTAGTTTTGTTAACATTGCGAAACTACATGTCTCAATTTATAACGTTTCAAACCACATATATTAATTCGTAAATAGCGGAAGCTACATAATTTATTTCTGTAATTATCCCAAATATTAATCCCCCACATGTAATTCTTTTCCCTAAGCTTACTCCATCCATTCTTGTTGATTTTTGTTCATGCATATTATGTAATATGTTAAATTATTAATAATTCAGCTAGTTCCCACTGCCTCTTGAAAATAATATATTTTTTTGAACATGTTTATTAAACAGTTGGATCCTGTTTAACTCCAGTCGAACTTCTAATTTTTAACCTTTTACTTTTTCTGGTTTGGATGTTAAGGCCAAGTTTAATAACTATGATTGATTTAAAGAATTAAATAATAATAAAAAAAATACAATAAAGGTAATATATATAATGCTCGTATTTATCTTATTTTTCACCATCTAGTTAAATATGAATTATTCAAGCCAAAAATAATTCGTATATTATTTTCATTTTTATATAAAAAGAATCTAGTTTTACCATTTCGCAAAACTCGAATTTAAAATCTTATTGGAAAATGAGCTTCTCCGGTCACTAACCAACAAAGGACTTATTTTAATAATTATAGTGTAATGTTTTTCATATACTTTGAGATGATAATTAACTGAAGCCAAACAATCTCTTAAACCCTATAAATTTTAATTGATCCTATAATCAATTTTTTTTTTAACACATTGAGTATATAATATTTCTGTTTTGATACTATTAGTTCCAAACTTAAAACATTTATCTTATGTGGGCTGTAGTATCTGTTAATCAGTGTATGTCATAAATTTTGTGGACATGTGAGATTAAATTAGAGATATATTTTACATTTGTACCTATGACACGTATGCATAAAAAGTATGATTCAGATTCTTACAGTAAATTCCAAATTCTTCTACTTTTTATAATAATTGTGTCATATTCTAGTTAACATATACTGCAGTCTATACAAAATAAATATATCAAATTTCAGACTAATGTAATAAAAATAGAACGATTATGTACTTAATGAGTCAAAAAAAATTAATTAGAAATGCAATTCTACATTCAAATAAGTGGTCAATACTCCTCTATAAAATCTATGAAAATTTATGAAATTCACGATGAGTTTTGCAAGTGAAGTTAAAAACATAGAATTGTTGTCATTTATCAGACACCCCCACAACCTGATCATTGAAAGTGGATGTTGTATGATTGACAAATCAAACAATTAGACTTATCAAACAATTAGAAACAAGAATTAGGATTAGACATAGGCGCATTAATTAATTGATTATACATTTATTATGGAAATATATAATATAGTATATACGTGATTGTTGGGTCCACGTTAAATACAATTATAGATGATGATAAGAAGGTTTGAAGTTTAAATATTGATTGTTTAAATTATGGTTTAATTAAGAAAAAATGGATATATATACATATATACTAGGTAGGTGGAATGTAAAGTAATCGAAAGAGAAAAAATGAAAAATGATTGGATGCACGTACTGTACTGCACAGATAGGCTTGATTGATGCATCTTAATTTGGAAGAACTTTTGTTTAGATTCCCGCGTACGTGATTGATGGCTTAGTTGCTATGAACAATTTTGGCGTTAATTATGGTATCACTTTTCATATTCTTTCTTTCGTTCACTCGCTATTTTCCATTTCCAAATTTTTGGCATAACAACAAATCAAAAAATTTAAAGGTCAAAATTCAGCTGAGAGTTAAGGTTAAAACATTATTATTATTATTTTTTAGCTAATTTCAGATATACACCTCCAATTGATTAAAAGTGAAAAATATAAGTAATATATCGATCAATTTATGTTAAAAAATCTCAATATTCTAAGTTTAACATTTCGACACCATTTCTCCAGTATTATTTATGTACTAATTAAAGTTGTCTTAATAGTAAATATCTCTAATTTTCTAAAACAAATTTTTTTGACTCTAATTTCCAGCATACGTAGATTAGCTTTAATTAAGAAAAATTATTTAAATGGTATTGAAACAAGCATGAATTGAGTAATAAGATTTAATTAAAAAATAAAAAAAAAACATTTATGATTTTATGTTATTCATCACTATATATATAGACTGGAAATACAAATCGTTTGATTAAAACAGCAAAATTTTTATGGCCTACAAAGAAAGAACAAAAGAGAAATGATAAAATATGGGTTTTAAAAACCGTTGAAAATTAAAAATAATGAAATTATAAGAGAACATATGGAAGAAGGAGATAGAAAGTAGAATGAGAATAAAAAGAGATTGTTTGTAACAAGGCCACGTGAGGATTATCGCCAGATGTATTACTACTGAATCATTATAACGTGGCCAGCTGTACCCCCAAAAAGTATTATATATTTAAACAATATTATATTATTAATAAAACAACAGCAGCTAGCAGAATGAATCTATTTTTGCTTAAAGGATATGGTAATAAAAATAAAAAGATAAAGAGGACCCAACAACCAGGGGTAATAGTGGAGCGAGTTGGACCCTCCTGCACTCTGAGTTGGCATTCGGCTCTTACTGGTGATGTGCGGAAGAAAAAAAAAAAAAAAAAAAAAGAAATCATGTACCTTTTTAATCATTCTTCTTCTCTCTCTGTATATAATATTATTTAATCTCAAACTCGATCTTTTTATAAGCTTCATTCAGTTACAGATATGTGAAACAAGTAATTCTAAATAATTTTAGAATTAAATGATTTCATTGCTTAAAACTGTGAAACATATACTTACAATTCATTGTTTTTTCTAATCCAAGTAATGATTTGAAATTGTGTTACATGCTGAAAATATTATTGGTTATGCAACTTAATAGTACATGTTGCATGCATGTAAAATAAGATCAAGTTTGGACTAATAATATTAAAACGAGAAGGTTAAGTACCCAATGTATTCAAAAAATTGATCTGGATTTTAGTAACAGGATCAATAGTACTTAGAATGCATTATATATATTGTTTGTATTTATTTAGTCTTGCTAATAAATGAATTGATGCATAAACAATAAACAAGTAATATGCTGCACAAGTACTCACTATACATGATAAAATATATCCCTGTCCCTATCCCTCAAATTGAAAAGGATGGATTTCAAGAAAGAAAACTGTAATTTGGATATAGATTGGTGAAATTGTCAATAGTCTTCTTATCAGAAGAAATGTGATAAACTGTTGAACCTTGTTTTGATGAAAACAACTTTATATTTGAAGAAAATAAACTTAAATAATACTTTAAGAATTAATTAAAGATAAATACGATTTTATTTTTAATTAAATAAAAAAAGTATAAAGGTGAAGACTTTCAATAAGGATATTGGATGGACTATACAAAAAAGATAAAACGTTTGGAATAAAAAAATAAACATTGTTTCAGGAGGGTGAAGACTTAAAAAATTCTATTACAAATATTCATAGTCCTGAATACTGTATAATGGCCACATTCAGAGACATGAAGGAGTTCAATTTAAATCTTCAGAGACCTGAATACTGTATAACCGATACATTAAGAGATCTGACGAAAGTTCATTACAAGTCTTTAAAGGGCAAAACATTGTGTAATGGCTAGTTTCAGAGACTTGAAGAAAATCAGAATTAAAGCTTCAGAGGACTGAATTTTATGCAACCGCTAGTTTCAGAGACCTGAATGGAATTTGAATATCTTCTCCAAACCACTTCTGCAATGCCTATAAATAGAAGACAATTGCAAACATTTCAACTTGGGAAGACAATTTACAAAGCATACAATACAATCAAAGCATTCAAAGCATTCTTGAGTAGTCTTTCCAACATACTTTAAAGAGAGCAATTGAAAGAAATTCAAGTTTTCATCAAAGCAATTCATGCACTTTTAAATCCAATATTTTGAGTGAATTGCAAAATCACATTAAGGGATATTAGTGTGAGGGGGAGCTTTCTTGTTAAAGTTTTATCAACAAAGTTTTGTAAAAGTTTGGTTGTTGATCTTTGAAAAATAACAAGTTGTAGAAGTTTGGTGTTTGAACTTGCAAAAAGCACTGGTTGTCTCGATCCTAGACGGAAGTAGAATCATTGTCTTAATCCAATACCGAAGTAGGATTAATTGTCTCTATCCCTACTCTCTTTAATTACTGCCATTTATATTTATGCATTTATTTTTAACAGTAA
The DNA here is from genome assembly GCA_039660915.1 of Euphorbia tirucalli. Lineage (NCBI taxonomy): Eukaryota > Viridiplantae > Streptophyta > Magnoliopsida > Malpighiales > Euphorbiaceae > Euphorbia > Euphorbia tirucalli. The sequence continues at coordinate 47,316,940 of CM077633.1, forward strand.
AACCTCTTTAAAGCAATTATATCTACAAGTTTTTATTCCGCCTTTTTTTTTAAAGTAAAGCTTGCTTATTGGTAATTGTTCTTAACTATAAAGGTTTTCACAAAAGATTTTTATTTGGGTATATATATTATTCACCCTCCCTCTAGTGTACCTCTAAGCCTATTTGGGACTAACATAAACAATAGGAGCTTTTAAGTGATTGGATCTGTACAAGGGAGGCGGCAGGGGTGGCACAATTTTGTTGTTGCTATCCTACCGCTAAAAAATACCATGTAGTAGAAGTGTTTGGCTAGTGGCTATCGCCCCTATAACTCAGGTTTAGGGGAGCATTTTGCCCCCAAAACCTAAAAAAGATGAACATTTATTCCCTCATTTGTTTTTTTTTTAAGTTGGCGAATGGTAAAATGAGCCATTTTGCTCTGCGCCAACTTAAAAAAACTCCATTAGTTAGTAAATAATATATAGAAATGCCCAATACTCCGAGGAACCAAAGAGTACAATATAGCATATCTGAATATTTATGAGTGAAATTGAATATGTTTATCTTCAGGTTAGTAAAAAAGAGAAAATGTGTATGAACGATTCATGAAAATTAGCTTATAAACTTAAATTGAAAAAGAGAGAATTCTCTCCAATATACAAGTACACGGACAAAAATAACTTCCACTTAACTACAATTAGTATAGTTGGTTAACTAACTTTGTACTCTAGTTAGATAACTAGCTAACCAACTTACAACGACTCTTATACTCTACATGCTCTACTCAAGCTGGTTTTGGTATCTAGACAAAACAAAGCTTGGACAAAAACTAAAGTAAATGATCTTGAGAAAGTTGTTTTGTAAAAAAATCAATGAGTCGAAGAGTTGTAAAAATATGTGGTGCCTTCGGAAAACCCTTCTCAATGTAGTCTCTAACAAAGTGGATGTCAATATCAAAATGTTTGGTCTTCTTAAGATCAATAAGGTTTGCTGCAATAGAGATATTAATTATGTTGTCTCATTGGAAGTGTAAAAGAAATATGCAATTCCTTCATAATGTATGACATCCTTTCAAGTTCATAGGTAGTTATTTCCATACTTCTATATTTTGCCTCAGTAGAAATAACTGTTGCATGTTTTTTAGATTTCCAATAAATTAATGCTTTCCCTAAAATAAAACAATAACCTGTAATCGATTTCCTGGTCTTCTTGTAAATAGCCCAATCTGCATCACAATACCCCTGAATCTGCACAGAATCTTGTACATGATAGAATAAACCAAACTGCATTATCCCTTTAAGATATCTTAAAATGTGTAATGGAGCAGCTAAGTGATTTTAGAAAGGCTCTTCCATAAATTGACTCAACTATTGAGCTGGAAAGTGTTGGTGTATGCCCTAGTCCTTAGATATTGTACTTGGTGTTTTGTATATTTGTGTATATACATTTTCTTAATATTAATAAAAGGCATAATCATATTTATTGAATTACTTGTGTAATTAATAAATATTGAGAATTCATAAATTGGTGTTTGCCCATGTTTGTTAGTAGCGTGTATTGAACGATTAAGATATGAGTTTAAAGAACATAGTTTTAAAGATATCCCTAATCTATTATAATAATAGGAATGAGTATAACTAAAGACTAGTATGTTCCTTGTGAGATGGGTAACGTCTTACCGACCATAGGACTTGGAAAGTCAATCAAGGACATAAGTACATGTTGGTGAATAACGTACTGGATCGATCCGCTTGTGTCTCACACTACATGGTCTAGTGTCTATATTGGATCTTTAGATTCGATATTACTACACTCTTGGATGTGACCTTATATGCTTTAATGTGCACCTAAAGTGCCTGTAACTATGTGCCGAGTATGTGTTCATTGGGTATATCATGAATCATGTTGGGACTGGGAGTGATATAAAGGAATTGCCTATCTCTTCATTGAAGAGATGATATCACCAGCCTTTTGACGAGTGAGACTGAGTAGTGTGCTACCGTACCTAAATAAAATGATTATTGGATAATCATTTATTTGAATTCTTTAGTCTACTTAGATGTCAAGTAAATGTCCTAGCACATAGAAGGATGATAGAGCCATGCCTTGTGTAGGACACCAATATCACATATGCAAAGGATCATGTAAGAATACTACAGGTGTATGTCGGTTTGATTTTGACATCTTCATCCTACTTGGGGGTTGTAACGGCTTACTAGAGCCCACTTATAATCTGTGGGCCAAACTGTAATTTTGGGCCTACTGCCAATATACGGATGAACCTACAGGATCGCACGTATCAAAGTCTAGGTGTTTTTTTTTTATCACGGACCATTTTAATATGTAATGGTTGCATATTAATCCTTTTGTATGATGGGTTATATATATTTTATGGACTTAAATAGTGAAGGTCAAATAAAATAATATAACCCATTATGAGAGTTATTACTTTAACTTATTAAAATTACCATATGGTGAATTTTAGTTAAGTTAAAAGCATGGTAGAATATTCTAGATATTTTAAAGGTAAAAAATATCTAGATATTTTGTTAAGAAGGGTAGAATTGAGATTCTCACCTTTTATTTCTCATATAAAATGAATATGATGAAACCCTATTTCTCTAACCCTATTCTAGCCTCCACTCTTATCCTCTCCATCTCTTAGGGTTTTAGAGACATTAGAAGAAAATATTTTTGCTTCCATTAGAGACTTGGTTCAGAGCTAGCACTTGATCCATCTTTAAGGGCTTCGCATATGTGAACGTGAAGGGTTACAAGTAAGCCTATTGTCAAATTCAAATCAAGGACGACAAAGGTGAAATCTCTATTCTTTGTTTTCTTCTTTATCCATAATCAAACCTTGAAATCTTAGGCATGAACCTTAGTTGTAAACGTTCTATTCTGCAATTTGTTTTTTCTACAATTCGGATAGGTTCCAACAGAAAGGCAACGTCAGCCCTAGTAAGTCCCAAGTGCAAAAGTCATCTTATAAGTCTTTAAAAAGAGTTAGGTGAATCAAGTTTCTTACTATCTTGAAAAGTTTGGAAACCAAATGGAAGAGTGGATTGAACCATAACTGCATTCTCTATATTTGTATCATTCAACAAGTTTGTTATATACTTTGTTTATGTCAACAAAAGACTAGATTCTAATCTTGCAACCTCAAGGAATAAAAAAAAAAAAAAAACTCAACTGGACCTAAATCCTTAATTGTGAATTATTGATGCAAGCACTATTTTGTTTCTGTAATTAACTGCTCATAAGTGCCTTTTATCAACAAATCATCCATATATAGAACTATAATAAAAAATGCAAACTTGTTGACTCAATGTATTGACAATGATTATGAGTATATCTTTGAAAAACAAAATTTAGTACTTTTGCTTCCATTTCCTTGTTCCACTGGCTTCTTGCCTATTTCAAGCCATATAATGACTTCACCTACACATAGACTTGTCCTTTTCCTCCATTGTTATTCCCTTATGGTATCTACATGTTGAGATCCTTATTAATAAAGCCATATAGATAGGCATTATTGATTGCTATATGATGAATAGGCCATGCATATGCTGCTGCAGCTGCCAAAACAATCCTAACAGTGAACTGGTGAGAATAAATCCGTGTAATCAATGCCAAGCATTTGATTAAACCCCTTAGCCACTTATCTGGCTTTAAAATGATCTATGTTGCCATCTAGTTTATACTTGATCCTATAAACTCATTTAGATGCTGTTGCTTTCTTAGGAGGTAACTCAGTTAAATACTACGATGCTTTTTAGTTATAGAAAACAAGAATGTTTTCCAAAAAAATTTTCTAAGAAAACTGAAAAAGGAAATTCATTTTTAAAACTATTTTCCAATAACAACCATAAAGCATTTCAAAAGGTTTTCCAAGTCTAGTCAGATGAACCTGTCCGGTTCTCCCAACTATCCCTTTTCACACCTTGAGCTATTCATTATCCTTTGCTATCTTATATGAGTCCTATGTGTTATTATCTGTGCATTAACCTCTGTTTTGCAGGTTTAGATGTATGTTATGATAGATGAATATTTAGGATTTTCTTTTACAGTTAGATACTTATGTATTGTAGGCAATTGTAGCCTGATGCCTCTTTATACAAATGTACCCCATAGGATAGATTTTTGTGATTCAGCTTGTAGTAATTCATTAATTCTTGCTTTATGGATGTTTTATATGCATGTTGCATTGTCCAATAAAATCAAATTTAGACTTTATAAAATGCTATCGATAGAATGTTAAAGATAATTTTGATTAGACCATAAATAAGTGACTTGCCCGGATCTTGTTCTCTAGAAGGTGTAGTAGTTCCTACTTGGTTTAGCTATACCCTAATTTTCCGGTAGAGCTGAACCGGGTGACGACTCCTATATTTCCACGAGATCGACCATCTCGAATCTTTTATGATTTCATAAAATAAATTTCAATCTAAAAACCACTGTTTGCTTCATTGCTTCCACCTTAACGCAAAAAATGTCATATGCTCATAGTGGCAACTTTGCTGGGGAATTTCTAAAAGTTTTCCAAAAATTTAAAGGTTTTGACAAGGATTGAAAATGTCTAATCAAAATACCTTTAACAAGATTTTAATAGAATTTTATATGCATTACATTTCATAAATGTCAACATTAGTTCTATGGTACCTTCTTAGCTCAGTGAACATTTGAAAACATCGCCTATGTTCCGCTAGGTCATAGGGACATGGATACGGAACACCACCTATAGCCTTGTATAATCCTTCGTATAGACCCTTAAGTGGGGAGAAGTGCGGAGTATATTTTGTTGTGGGGACCTAAATGTGATCCCGAACTTTTGACTAGACTAGCATAATGCAACAATTTATATTTCTCCTAAGATAACAAAACATTGTGCATAATGTACATTTTGCTCTACCTTTATCATCCCCGCTTGATTATTAAAGAGAACCCTAATTAGGTTTTGGTTAGAATTATAATCAAATTTGACCAATCATGGAGAAACAAGATTAGGAGCATATTTGCTTTTCCGAATGCTACTTGCTAGTAAATATAATTTATGTGTATCGTTAATGCCCATTATTGTATATGCACATCAATTTAATCACAATATCCTTTATGTTACATCCAATAACCCTTTTATACAATCATATACATCATATGACATACACATCTTTCAATATCATTTAATATAAATCCCCTTGTGGAGTACAAATATGTCAAAATTCTATTCTTACACACTCATTACGCGTTCATCCTTTACAAACAATGTCTTGTATCAATTCCTTTTAGGGGTAAAGTACGTCGAAATGCCATCCATACACACTTGTGTAGGAGTCCATCCTTTACAAGTAGTGTTTTGTATCAATGCCCTTTAGTTATACATGTACACTGAAATACAGTTTGTTCACATTTGTGTACATGTCCTTCCTTTACAAGCAGTGTCTTTTATCATTTCCCTTCAGGTTTACAATGTTAGTGTATGCCCTAGTCCCAGGGCATTGTGTCTCATTTGTATTGTACCTTGTGGTTTATGTATCATACATTAGTGTTATTAATAAAGGCATAATTTGTTTTGTTAATTTCTTGTGCAATTAATAGTAACAAAGTATCCATTAATTGTTTTTGTACTCATGATTGTCGGTAATGTTTCCAGGCAATAAGACTATGAGTAAGGAATTAAACACAATTACAAATATATCCCTAGTTTGTTAGAATCGTGAGAACGATAATAACTAAAGACTTTCATGTGACTTGATTGTATGGTGATGTCATACCAACCATTGGACATGGATTGTCAATCAAGGACATAGGTACATGTTAGGTTACATGGTATTGGATCGATCTAATATTGATAACACCACATGGTCCTTATGTCATGGGTGGTTCTGAAGTAGTACTTATATTGGATCCTTAGACATGATATTCCTATAGGCCTAGATGTGAACTCACATGCTTTGACATATGCCTAATGAGCCTGTAACAAGGTGCCAAGTATGGGTTGGGTATGCCAGTGATCATTGTAGGACTAGTAGGGATGTAAAGGGATATACCACTCTGTTATGTCAGAGCAAATATCACCAGCCACTTGATGAGTAGGGATGATAAGAGTGTGGCCACTCCCAAATAAGGAATCGCTGGGTGATTACTTGCTTGTGAAGTCTACTTGATATCAAGGAATATCCATTTAGCTAAAGAGAGTGACTTCATCATGCCTCTTGCAGGATAGTGATAACAATGGCAGAAAATGTATAAGTTGTTGGGATTCATCACGGAAAATCAAACCATTGGCAGTGGAAGCCGATTCAAATTTTCTAGAATCCGTGCCCAGGACCTTATGATAATGAAATCAAAATCAAAACCAAGAGCAAAAAGGAATTGATCTCACCTTACAAGCTCCTCTAGAGATGGCTGCAGAAATCAATTTAGATCTCCTCCACGATCACGTACAAGAATGTTTAATCAAGCAGCACCCGTGCTAGCGTCGGATCGAACATTGAGAGAGAAGAGAGGGAGGGGATTGAATTTTCAACCTTGAAAAGTAGGTTAGGGTTTTTCTTCTTTTAAGTGAGTATTTATACTTTCTTAACCCTAGGTCTTGATTAATTACCTTAGGTTATAATTTAATTTCAAATTAATTTCATCATACATGTATGAATTAAATTGCACCATATAATATAATTCATGCCATGTCAATTAAATTTAATTTGCCTAATTAAATTAAGCTAATAAATAATTAGACACTACTTAAGAGATAATATATATAAACCTATACATATATTAATTATATTTTCTCCTAGGAAATAAAAGCATAAAATTAATTTATCAAATTAATTCTATAGAACCCAATAAGTATTGATTATATTATTTTTGATCAATCCAATTGATCTATAATTTAATCAATAAATGCCTCCTCTCATGTCAATATACTCTAAGTATATAGTTGATCCATTAAGTGCTGGTTCAGACTCAATGTGTACGATCCTGTGGGTCGTCTTTATGTTAGTAGTGGGTCTTGGTATAACTTATATGTCCCATGTCATTGATATCGATATCCAACACGGAGGCATGGTATTATCACCCCCTTTTGTGTCCAGACATTCACTTGATACTGAGTGACCTGTTTGCTCACAAATAAGTTCCAACTTATTTGGATGTGGCTACACTCTTATCGGTTGCACTCATCAAGGGGCTGATGATATCTTCTCAATGAATCATTGAGTGATATATCTCTTCTGCATATTCATTGCTTTGCCATGCTTACTGGCACACGTAACTGTACCCATACTTGGCACCCTGTTACAGGCCTTTTAGGCGCATGTTAAAGTGTGTAAGCTCACATGTAACTCCATAATATGGTCAGGTTGAAGGATCCAATATAAGTACTGCACAAGAATCATTTGTGATACTATACAGTGTAGATTTTTCGTAAGTGGATCTATCTAGTACCATGTCCCATTACATGTACCCATATACCTAATTGACAGTCCATGTACAATGTCCGGTAAGACACTGCCATACAATTAAGGTAATGCTAGTCTCATGTTCCATTCATTCCCATGACTAGAATAGACTATGGATGGCTTTATCGTTTCCCTATCCATGGTCTCATTGCCAAGTGCATGACACTTGACAACATGGATATAGATATCACCATTGGATACTCTAGTTACATTTACTGCACAAAATATAAACCAAATAGATTATGCTTTTATATGTTAACACAAGTGTATAATACATCAATCCATAAATGGTCTAAGAATGTATGATACAAAATAAGGATCAATGCCTTGGGACTAGTGCCTCGCATAAGATTGATGTCTTTATCTTATTTGGATAGCTATTATGGTTTGCTATAACTAGTTGTAGCTTGTGGGCTTTAAGGTATGGGCCCACTGCCAACATAAGATGAACCCACAAGATCACACACAAAGATGTCTGAACGTGATCATCACGAACTTAATATATTTTGGTTATATATTATATGGAGCTTTACGTTTATTATATTTATAGACTTTATGGTAAAGTCAAATTGATATGATTAACTTAAGGGAAAATTGATTTTGAATCTATTAAATAATTGGTTGGAGTAATTAATTAATAGACGAACAATGTCTTAAAAGATTTAATATAGAATATTTTAATTTTAGGACTTGGTTTAATTAAATTGGGATTTATTTAACTTAAATGATTGAGCTATAATTAATTAACTATGATTTTATTATATAGTTATAATAAAATCAAATTGACATAGATTAAAGCCAATTAAATAAATGAAAGCATAAAACCTAATTTAATTAGGACTAGATTTTATACATGGGTAGAAAAGAAAAGATTTTTCCTAACCCTAATCCAATGCAAAATTCAGCCACCACCTAAAGGAAGGAGAGCTTTTCGGCCAAAGGGAGATTTTGGGTTTAGCTTTATTTCATCTGAAGCTAGCACGTTGTTCCATTTAGTAGGGATCCATGTGCATGAGGGTGGAAATTCTTCGCGCAAAGCAATTAAATCAATCTTTATTACGGGGATGACATATGTATGATTTAAATTTCTTTTTGATTGAGTTTTTCTTATTTTTATTCAATAATTTGTTCAATTTGTTCCTAGAATAGATTCAAGCACAAAGCATTAATCACTTTCACTGCGGTTTGAATTTTTGTTTTGCACCAGAAGAATCCCAACATATAAATACGCCGAATTACCGTTCATACACACTGGTGTACACATCCATCCTTTACAAGAAGTGTCTTGAATCATTTCCCTTTAGGCGTATAAATACACTGAAATACCGTTCGAACACACTCATGTACGAGTCTATATCCTTTACAAGAAATATCAAGTATCATTTCCCTTTAAAGGTATAAATATGTTGAAATGCCATCCATACACACTCGCGTATGAGTCCACATCCCTTACAAGCAGTGTCTTGTATCATTTCCCTCTAGTTGTACAAATATGCCGAATTACCAATCATACACACTTGTGTACATGTCCATCCTTTACAAGCAGTGTCTTTTATCATTTCCCTTTGGTGTACAAATATGCTGAAATATTATTCGTACGCACTCGTGTATGAGTCCATATCCTTTACAAGCACTGTCTTGTATCATTTCTCTTTAGGCATACAAATACATTGAAATGCTACTTGTACACACTCATGTACTAGTCCACATCCCTTACAAGTAGTGCCTTATATCATTTCCTTCTAGGCGTTTAAATACGCCGAAACACCGTTCGTACACACTCATACACGAGCCACTATTTTATAAGCAGATTCTTGTATTGTTCCTTTTAGGAGTACAAATAAACCGAGTTGTTGTTCATACACACTTATTTACATGTATGTCCTCTTCAAGCATCTCCCCATTATCATTCAAACCATCATGTGTGACATCCGCACTAACTTGTTTTTATGCAATCATATTCATTGCCTGATATGCATAATTTTTTGGAATAAAAATACATTCAACAATCACTTTTGTGTCATTCACACTAACCCTCTTGTGCAACCATATGCATTGTATGAGACTAACATGATTCAATTCCAGCATAATTACTTCAAAACCTAGTTCTTGTGTCATTACACCCATGTCCATGTCGGTGTGCCCTAGTTATTAGGGCGTTGGATTCTTGTATTTTGTATTATACATTAATACTCATTGTATAAATACATTATTTGTGTCACATTAATAAAGGCAATTAATCTATTTCATTTATATCTTGTGCTATAATATGAGTAGAGTATTCATTGATTGATAATCATAAAACCTATCCCAAGTCTGTTCTAATCGTGGGAATGAATAGAACCTCAGACTTGTATATTCGATGACTGTATGGTAGTTCTTAACTAGCCATAGTACTTGTATAGTCAGTCATGAATATAGGTACATGTCGTTGACATGGGACTGGATCGATCCGCACAAGAAAGCCACATGGTTGTTACGTCATAGGTCTTTCTTGAGTAGGTCTCTTTTGTCCTCAGACCAGATTTCATTATAATATCAATGTGGAATCCGGTTCACTTTGACATACGCCTAACAGGTCTGTAAAAGGATGCTAAATACGGGTATGATTGGGTGGACCGGTGAACATGTTGATATTGATGATGAAGTGATGGAATTGCCACTCGGGTGACACCGAGATGATATCATTGGCCACTTGATGAGTGGGACTGATAAGTGTATGGCCATACCCAAATAAGTTGGTTGCTTATTTGATTAATCAGTCAACTCAAGATCAAGAAATATAATAAACAACAGAAGAGGATGACAGACACCATGCCTCTTGTTTATTCATATCGATATCGTTAGGCAAAGGACACTATGAGATTACTACCGGGTGAGTGTCTTCTAAAGACTGCTGCATCTCTGTCTTAATTGGGGGCTGTAACGGTTTGCTAGAACCCACTTACAGTCTGTGGGCCTTGGGCCTACTACCAACATAAAGACAGACCCATAGGATCGTGCACATAGATCAACTGAGCTGGAACTTATAGAAATTGTACATGTAATGTACATTGGAAGGAATGCGTTAATTAATTAGTTGACATTCGGTGTCAAGGTAATTAATTGACATTGGGTTGAATTTAATTTAATTAATAAGTTTACATAATGTAATTAATTAATTTATCAATTAATTGAATTACATAAAGTAAACAATTAATTAAATAATTTTCCTAAGTAGGAAAATTAAATACATGTATTGTATTAACTTAAGTGTGATTTAATTTTATTTAGGGGTAATTAAATTTAGCCAAATGGAATTAAATTACATAGTATATACTTTTTAATTAAAGTTTATTTATGTAATTATAATCCTAGTGGGCTTGGGTTTAATTAACCTAATTAGAACCCAATTAGACAAGGTGTCTATAAAAGGGCACACTTAAGGAATAAAAACCTAATTCAACTCTAATTAATTGCTGGAAATTTCAGCCACCAATAGCAGCCCCAAAACGGCCGAAAATCCCAGTATTAAACCTCCATTCCTTCGCGTCTTCGGCTCGCACCGGTTCCCGCTCAATAGTTGGTCATGCACCGGACTTTGGAGATCGCAGTTTCAAGAAACGATTCTGCAGCAGTCTCTAGAGGAGACGAATCCGGTGAGTTAATCTCTCTTGATTCTTATTTGATTTTATTCTAATCAATGGTAATTGGACACGATATGTGGATTCTAGGAAATTTTAAAAGGTGTATTTTCCGCTGCGCCACGTTATTTTTCCAATGACGAATCCCAACAGTGGTATCAGAGCCTAGGTTTTGTCCATTAGATTGATTGGAATTTGTTCTTGAAAGCGTTCTTGAAGAAAGAATGAGTTTCAAGTTTGTTATTTTAGGGTTTTTATTCAATTGGTTTTGGTTTTGATAAACCCTAGAATTTTGGATTGGGGTTTTTGATTATTTTCCCCAATTGGTTTCCATCTTAAAAATTATTGTTTTATTGATTATTTAATTTTTGATGGATTTTTTTTATGATTTAAAAAAAAAAAAAAGGTTTTGGGCTGGATGGAATCGCAAATTGCGATTCCATCCAGCGGCAGCAGCTGCTGCTGCCGCGCAGCGGCACTGCTGCCCCGCCGGGACAGCAGCGCCGTGCGCGGGTTTTGGGTCCGGTTTTGGATTTTGCTGGTATTTTTTTTATCCCGGACCCTAATACAAATTAAATTAAATTTTTTTAGAAATTAATTTGTGTTTAAATTATTTATTTTATTGGCATGCATATTTAATTTAATTGTTTGCATATTAAATTGAATATGGACTTTGTGAAATTGGCCCAATAAACCGTGACACCGGTTAAAATTGGGAGAGCTAAATTTTAAATTTGTGACAACCCAAATTCAAGTGGGAGCAAAAATTGTTAATTTTGCATTTATAGATGTTATCCATTGGGCCTTTATAGGCCTTAGTCACATTTGTTAAAATTGGCGATTTCACCCTAAGTAACTCGGCTTAACATTTATATTTATAATTTGGAATGCCATGATCATGCATCATATTGGTATGTATGTGCATTTGAAATGTTATGTTGAGTTCTATGGGCCCTAAATTATTATCGGTTGTAATTTAATTTTGGGAAATATGGCCTGCGTGCCATTTTTTATTTTGATGTAATTTTAGAATAGATTTTATTTTACAAAATTATTGTAATTGCATCAAGTATGGAGGAAGGCCCAAATGGAGCAAGCCCATGGTGGGAGCCCAAGAAGGATTGCAGTCCGGCCCATGAAGAATTAGATACGATATCTAGTTTTTCATTAGGTTGTAATTAAAGGCCCATAGGATCTCATTTATTTTAAATTAAGTATGCTATTGCATTTGTCATATAATATGGATGTATGGATCACCAAATTATTACCCGCGTTTATGCATGCTAAGCCGTATCACTTAATTATAATCCAGAAATTAAAATATTGAGTCGCTTAAAAGTGCTTCCCACATTTACACCTCTTCCTCCCATTGATGCTGCAATGTGCGCCATGCCCTAGCTAGGTATATTGTAGTATTCGGTGGGCCGTCGAGGGTTAAGATACTTGGTATGGTTAACATGTGAATGGTGGTTTGACTCAACATGGGTAGCATTAGCTCAGAGTGGGCCCTAAGCACAGATGGGTAAAGTGTCAATAAGCCCATCAAACCAAGAGTCCTTCGTGGAAGGATTGGATAGGTTGTCCTACCAAACGACTCAATGGTTGGTTAGCGAGCCCTAGTTCGGCCAGTCATTGATAAGTTGTGGATCTTGGTCAAGTCAGCCAATTAACAACACCAACAAACAAATTAAAATCGGATTATTAATTTGAATTGGCTTAAAAGTCCTTTATTTCTAACTCAAGCAATGATTTCTTCCATGTAGATAATCCCATTTCAGTTAAGCAATTTAAATGGCTGCAACAAACAACAACTCACTCTCACTTAGGTCACTCTTGGAGAAGGAGAAGCTTTCGGGGACTAACTTCCTGGACTGGGCTAGGAACTTACAAATAGTTCTTAGACAAGAGTCTAAGGAGTATGTACTGAATGCTCCTTTACCAGCTGGCCCTCCTGCAGGTCGAGGCATCACCACGGCGATGGTGGAGCAGTACGATCGGCATGTGAGGGATGACCGAGATGTCTCGTGCCTCATGCTGGGTACCATGGCTTCTGATCTTCAGAAGCAATTCATGGACGAGCATGCTTATGAGATGATGGATCAGCTTAAAAAGATGTTCCAAGATCAGGCTCGTCAGGAACGTTACCTGACAACTAAGGCACTTTGCACGACTGTGATGGCAGCTGGGACTTCTGTTAGCACTCATGTGCTAAAGTTGAAGGGGTATATTGATACACTTGCCGGCCTCGGCTCGCCAGTTCCGCAGGACTTGGCAACAGAAATTATTCTCGGGTCACTTCCTGAGTCTTACAACCAGTTTATCATGAATTACCATATGCAAGGGTTGGATAAATCGGTTGTTGAGCTGCATGGCATGCTCAAGCTTGCTGAGCAGTCTCTTAAGAAGACTCCTGAAGTATTGCTGGTGAACAAGGGCAATACGCCCATTGCTAAGGGAAAGGCCAAATCTAAGGCCAAGGCTAAGGCCCAAAAGGCCAAGGCTAAGGGCAAAAAGGTGGTGGCCCAACCTAAAGCAAGGGTTGCCTCTCCTGACGATGTTTGCCATGAGTGTCATAAGAAGGGGCACTGGAAGAGCTCATGTCCAAAGCTAAGGGAGCAACTGAAGGGCAAAACTGCTGCTTCAGGTATTTATGTTGTTGAGATTAATCTGGCTATTTCTACATCTTGGGTCTTGGACACTGGATGTGGATCTCACATTTGTTCAAATGTGCAGGGTCTAAGAAATAGGAGATTATTAGGATATGGAGAAGTAGATCTTCGAGTCGGAAATGGTGCTCGGGTTCAGGCCATGGAGATCGGAGATTATTTCTTGGAGATGCCTAGTGGACTTGTTTTGGAACTAAGAAACTGTTATTTTGTACCTGCGATGCCCAGGAATATTATTTCCGTTTCTTTGTTGGATATCTCTGGTTTTGTATTTAATATTGGACATGGTAGAATTTCTATGCAATGTGGCAATATTATTTATGGAACAGCATTTCTTGAAAATGGCTTATATATCCTTGATCTAAATCGTGAAAGTTCAATCTATAACATAAATACTAAAAGGATTAAACAAAATGAAATTAATCCTACTTACATCTGGCATTGTCGACTTGGCCATATAAATGAGACGCGCATAGCTAGGCTTCACTCTAGTGGAGTGCTAGGGTCATTTGACATCCAGCCTTATGACACATGCGAATCTTGTTTGAGAGGCAAGATGACAAAGGCGCCTTTTAGCAAGACTGCTGAAAGGGCCTCAGAGCTATTGGAGCTAATACATTCCGATGTATGTGGCCCAATGAGCACTAGTGCTAGATCTGGTTTTCTGTACTTCGTCACCTTCACGGATGACTTCAGCAGATACGGTTACGTGTATCTGATGAAGCATAAGTCTGAGACTCTCCAAAGGTTCAAGGACTTTAAGAATGAAGTAGAAAACCAACTTGGCAAGAAAATAAAAGCACATCGATCTGACCGAGGGGGTGAATATTTGAGCCAAGATTTTGACTCGTTTTTGAGAGAGTGTGGGATCATATCCCAACTCACTCCTCCTGGTACACCCCAGTGGAATGGAGTGTCAGAAAGGAGGAATAGGACCTTACTTGACATGGTCCGCTCGATGATGAGTCATGCTACACTCCCTGTCTCCTTTTGGGGATATGCTTTAGAGACAGCTGCTTACATTCTTAATAATACACCAAGCAAGGCAGTTGAGGGAACACCATATGAACTATGGAAAGGCCGAAAGCCCAATGTTTCCTTCTTGAAGATTTGGGGCTGTGATGCGCATGTTAAGAAATTGACAAGTGGCAAACTCGAGTCCAAATCTGTTAAGTGCCAGTTTGTGGGTTACCCTAAGGAAACTAAGGGTTATTACTTCTACGATCCGGCCGAAAACAAAGTTTTCATAGCCAGAAATGCAGTCTTCTTGGAGAAGGAATTCCTTTCTAAGAGAGACAGTGGGAGTAATGTTGAACTTTCAGAAGTTCAAGACTCACAAACTCCTGCAGCTACTTCTGAGGATGCTTTGGGAACCAATCTGACTACTCAAGAAATTGAGAAACCAGAAATGGTTGCACAGGACCTTAAAAGGTCTGGTAGGACATGTCATCAGCCAGAGAGGTACGGCTTTCTCGTGACTGATGATGGGGACCTTATGGTCGTTGACCAAGAGGAGCCCAAGACCTATCAGGAGGCTGTTGAAAGCCCACACTCAGATCAATGGCGCAAAGCCATGGAGGCTGAGATGCAATCTATGCATGATAACCCAGTATGGAACTTGGTGGATCCACCTCCGGGTGCTAAGGTGATAGGTTGCAAGTGGTGTTTCAAGTTAAAGGCCGACAACACCTTCAAGGGGCGATTGGTGGCAAAAGGATTCAAGCAAGTTCAAGGAATTGACTATGATGAAACCTTCTCACCAGTTGCTATGCTCAAATCCATTAGGATACTACTAGCCATAGCTGCATGGTACGATTATGAGATATGGCAGATGGATGTTAAGACTGCTTTCCTTAATGGAAAGCTACTCGAGGATGTGTACATGGCACAACCTGAGGGTTTTATCGATCCAAAGTATCCAAACCGGGTATGCAAGCTTCAAAGATCTATTTATGGATTGAAGCAAGCATCGAGGTCATGGAATCAGAGATTCAATGAGCCCATTACAGAATATGGCTTCACACAGAATTCTGATGAGCCCTGTGTGTATAAGATGGTTAGTGGGAGCGTTTCCACCTTCCTAGTGCTATATGTTGACGACATCCTTATCATTGGAGGCGACATACCAACACTGCAAGGAGTTAAGCAGTGGTTGAGTAGGTGCTTTGCAATGAAGGACTTAGGCGAAGCTGAGACAATCTTAGGGATCAGGATCTACAGAGATAGATCTAATCGGCTTCTAGGCCTAAGTCAGGCCACGTACATTGACAAGGTTCTGAAAAGATTCAGCATGGACAAGGCAAAGAAAGGATTCTTACCTATGCACCATGGGTTGAAGCTGAGTAAGAAAGATGGTCTAAAACAAAGAAGGACCGGGAGAACATGGAAAAGATCCCTTATGCATCTGCTATTGGATCTATCATGTACTCCATGTTATGTACGAGGCCTGATGTCGCGTTTGCACTAAGTATGACCAGCCGGTACTAGTCAGACCCCGGGGAGGAACACTGGAAGGCTGTCAAGGCAATCCTAAAGTACCTTAATCGGACTAAGGATGCTTTCTTTGTGTATGGAGGTCAAGATGAGCTCGTAGTGTCAGGTTACACTGATGCAAGCTTTGAGACCGATGAGGATGAGAACCAGTCACAGTCTGGCTATGTTTTTCTCTTGAATGGCGGTGCCATTAGTTGGAGGTCCTCAAAGCAGGCCACCATTGCTGACTCTACAACGGAAGCTGAGTACATAGCTGCGTGCGAAGCTGCAAAGGAAGCCGTTTGGATCAAGAAATTCATAACCGAGTTGGGAGTAGTACCTACTATCCTAGACCCAGTTGATGTTTTTTGTGACAACAACGGGGCCATCGTACAAGCTAAGGAGCCCCGGTCACATAAGAGATCCAAACATGTGTTCAGAAAGTTTCACCTCATTCGGGAGATCGTGAACAGAGGTGACATATCATTGCAGAGGGTTGACACCAAGAATAATGTCGCTGATCCATTGACTAAAGCACTGCCACAGACACAGCACGACGGTCATACCAGATCTATAGGAATTAGGGCAATGCCCACTTGGAACTAGTGCAAGTGGGAGATTGTTGGTGTGCCCTAGTTCTTAGGGCATTGGATTCTTGTATTTTGTATTATACATTAAGACTCATTGTATAAATACATTATTTGTGTCACATTAATAAAGGCAATTAATCTATTTCATTTATATCTTGTGCTATAATATGAGTAGAGTATCCATTGATTGATAATCATAAAACCTATCCCAAGTCTGTTCTAATCGTGGGAACGAATAGAACCACAGACTTGTATATTCGATGACTGTATGGTAGTTCTTAACTAGCCATAGTACTTGTATAGTCAGTCATGAATATAGGTACATGTCGTTGACATGGGACTGGATCGATCCGCACAAGAAAGCCACATGGTTGTTACGTCATAGGTCTTTCTTGAGTAGGTCTCTTTTGTCCTCAGACCAGATTTCATTATAATATCAATGTGGAATCCGGTTCACTTTGACATACGCCTAACAGTTCTGTAAAAGGATGCTAAATACGGGTATGATTGGGTGGACCGGTGAACATGTTGATATTGATGATGAAGTGATGGAATTGCCACTCGGGTGACACCGAGATGATATCATTGGCCACTTGATGAGTGGGACTGATAAGTGTATGGCCATACCCAAATAACTTGGTTGCTTATTTGATTAATCAGTCAACTCAAGATCAAGAAATATAATAAACAACAGAAGAGGATGACAGACACCATGCCTCTTGTTTATTCATATCGATATCGTTAGGCAAAGGACACTATGGGATTACTACCGGGTGAGTGTCTTTTAAAGACTGCTGCATCTCTGTCTTAATTGGGGGCTGTAATGGTTTGCTAGAACCCACTTACAGTCTGTGGGCCTTGGGCCTACTGCCAACATAAAGACAGACCCATAGGATCGTGCACATAGATCAACTGAGCTGGAACTTATAGAAATTATACATGTAATGTACATTGGAAGGAATGCGTTAATTAATTAGTTGACATTCGGTGTCAAGGTAATTAATTGACATTGGGTTGAATTTAATTTAATTAATAAGTTTACATAATGTAATTAATTAATTTATCAATTAATTGAATTACATAAAGTAAACAATTAATTAAATAATTTTCCTAAGTAGGAAAATTAAATACATGTATTGTATTAACTTAAGTGTGATTTAATTTTATTTAGGGGTAATTAAATTTAGCCAAATGGAATTAAATTACATAGTATATACTTTTTAATTAAAGTTTATTTATGTAATTATAATCCTAGTGGGCTTGGGTTTAATTAACCTAATTAGAACCCAATTAGACAAGGTGTCTATAAAAGGGCACACTTAAGGAATAAAAACCTAATTCAACTCTAATTAATTGCTGGAAATTTCAGCCACCAATAGCAGCCCCAAAACGGCCAAAAATCCCAGTATTAAACCTCCATTCCTTCGCGTCTTCGGCTAGCACCTGTTCCCGCTCAATAGTTGGTCGTGCACCAGACTTTGGAGATCGCAGTTTCAAGAAACGATTCTGCAGCAGTCTCTAGAGGAGACGAATCCGGTGAGTTAATCTCTCTTGATTCTTATTTGATTTTATTCTAATCAATGGTAATTGGACACGATAGGTGGATTCTAGGAAATTTTAAACGGTGTATTTTCCGCTGCGCCACGTTATTTTTCCAATGACGAATCCCAACAGTCCATCCTTTGTCCTGGTCGTTTCATACCCTCGTCTATCTTGTGTCTATACATGGCTATACACGAGTACCCTTTAGTCCACACATTGTCCTACATATGTCCAAACCCTTAGGCATTCAAACATGCCAAATTTTATTCATACATACTGGTGTACAAGTCCACCTTTGCAAGCCACGTCTTACCTCCAATTCCTTTAGGCGTTCGGACATGCCGAACTTGGTCTGGACACACTCGTGTACGAGTTGATTGTTTGCAAGTCATGTCTTGCTTCTAACCCCTTTAGGCATTCAATCACACTGAACTTCATCCATAAATAGGTGTATGATACAAGATACCTATTTATAAAGGTATAAAGGTATACTTGTACACAAGTGTGTACAAACGGAGATTCAACGTATTGGTACGCCTAAGGTTGGATACAAGACACTGCTAGTAAAGGTGTACTTGTACACAAGTGTGTATGAACATAGATTCAGCATATTGGTACACCTAATGTTGGATACAGGAGATGGGTTGTAAGGGTGTACTCGTACACGAGTATGTACGGATAGAGATTCAGTGTATTGGTACACCTAGGGTTGGGTTCAAGATGTTGCTTGTAAAGGTGTACTTGTG
The DNA here is from genome assembly GCA_039660915.1 of Euphorbia tirucalli. Taxonomy (NCBI): domain Eukaryota; kingdom Viridiplantae; phylum Streptophyta; class Magnoliopsida; order Malpighiales; family Euphorbiaceae; genus Euphorbia; species Euphorbia tirucalli. Next base: position 47,336,016 of record CM077633.1, read on the forward strand.
CACGAGTGTGTGCATATGGATTCGGTGTATTGGTACGTTTGAGGTCGTGAGTATCGCATGATATGGATTATGGATGGGTATATATGCATTGGGCCATATACATTGGAATGTATCAGCTCCAATAGATGTGAGGCCCTTTCAGCAGTCTTGCTAAAAGGTGCCTTTGTCATCGTGCCTCTCAAATAAGATTCACATGTGTCATAAGATTGAATGTCAAATGACCCTAGCACTCCACTAGAGTAAGCCTAGCTATGCTCTTTTCTTTATGTGGCCAAGTCGATAGTGCCAGATGTATGTAGGATTAATTTCATTCTGTTTAATCCTTTTATTATTTATGTTATAGATTGAACTTTCATGTTTTAGATCAAGGATATATAAACCATTTTCAAGAAATGTTGTTCCATAAATAATATTGCCACATTGCATAGAAATTCTACCATGTCCAATATTAAATACAAAACCAGAAGTATCCAACAAAGAAACAGAAATAATATTCCTGCGCATCGTAGGTACAAAATAACATTTTCTTCATTATAAAAATAGTCCACTAGGAAACTCCAAGAAATAATCTTTGATCTCCATAGCGTGAACCCGAGCACCATTTCCGAATTGAAGATCTACTTCTCCAGATCCTAGTAATCTCTTCTTTCTTAGACCCTGCACATTTGAACAAATGTGAGATCCACATCCAGTGTCCATGACCCAAGATGTAGAAATAGTCAGATTAATCTCAACAACATAAATACCTGAAGCAGTAGTTTTTCCCTTCAATTGCTCCCTTAGCTTTGGACATGAGCTCTTCCAGTGCCCCTTCTCATGACACTCGTGGCAGACATCTTTAGGAGAAGCAACCTATGCTTTAGGTTGGGCCACCACCTTATTGCCTTTAGCCTTGGCCTTTTGGGCCTTAGCCTTGGCCTTAGATTTGGCATTTCCTTGGCGATTCCAAATTGCAGCCAAAAAAATTTTTTTTTGAAACCAAAAAAGAAAAAAAAATTCCAGCAGTAATAATCCATTAATAGCGGCAAAAAAAAAAAAATCAGCAGCAGAAAAATCAGCAGCAAAAAATAACAATAAAACCAATCGGGAAAATTGTCAAAAAAAAAAAAAAAACCATTCTTAAAACCTATTTTTTCTTCAAGAACACTTTCAAGAATGAATTCCAATTAATTTAATGCACAAAACCTAGGCTCTGATACTACTGTTGGGATTCATCATCGGAAAATAACATGGCACAGTGGAAATTACACCGTTAAAATTTTCCTAGAATCCACTTATCGTGTCCGATTACCATTGATTGAAATAAAATCAATTTGAATCAAGAGAGATTCACTCACCAAATCCGTCTCTTCTAGAGATAGCTGCAGAATCGAATCTTTAAGCGAAAACAATCTCCACAATCCAGTGCATGACCAACTATCGAGCAGGAATCGGTGCTATCCGAAGAAGTAGAAGGAATGGAGAATTGATGATGGGATTTTCGGCTGTTTTGGGGCTGCAGTTGGTGGCTGAAATTTTCAACAATAAAATTAGGGGGGTTAGGTTTTCTTCCTTAAGTGTGCCCTTATATAGACTCCTTTTCTAATTGGGTTTTAATTAGGTTAATTAAACCCAAGCCCACTAGAATTATAATTACATAAATAAAATTTAATTAAAAAGTATATGCAATGTAATTACTTCCATTTGGCTAAATTATGCAAAGTCATTAATTAAATTAAATCAACCCAATAATTAATTACCTTTACACCAAATGTCAACTAATTAATTAACGCATTCCTTCCAATGTATATTACATGTACAATTTCTATAAGTTCCTGCTCAGTTGATCTATGTGCACGATCTTATGGGTCTGTCGTTATGTTGGCAGTAGGCCCAAAGCCCACAGACTGTAAGTGGGTTCTAGCAAACCGTTACAGCCCCTAATTAAGACAGATGCAGTAGTCTTTAGAAGACACTCACCCGATAGTAATATCATAGTGTACTTTGCCAAAAGATATCGATATGAGTAAACAAGAGACATGGTGTCCGTCATCCTCTTCTATTGTTTATTATATTTCTTGATCTTGAGTTAACTAATTAATCAAATAAGCAACGGACTTATTTGGGTATGGCCATACACTTATCAGTCCCACTCATCAAGTGACTAGTGATATCATCTCGGTGTTACCCAAGTGGCAATTCCATAATTTCATCATCAATATCAATATGTTCACTGGTCCACCCAATCACACCCGTATTTAGCATTCTTTTACAGACTTGTTAACCAGATTCCATATTGATACTATAATGAAATGTGGTCTGAGGACAAAAGAGACCTACTCAAGAAAGACCTATGATGCGACAACCATGTGGCTTTCTTGTGCGGATCGATATAGTCCCATGTCAACAAGTACTATGGCTATTCATGAATGACTATATAAGTATTATGGCTAGTTAAGAACTGCCATACAGTCATCGAATATACAAGTCTATGGTTCTATTCGTTCCTACGATTAGAACAGACCTGTGATAGGTTTTATGATTATCAATCAATGGATACTCTACTCATATTATAGCACAAGATATAAATGAAATGGATTAATTGCCTTTATTAATGTGACACAAATAATGTATTCATATAATGAGTCTTAATGTATAATACAAAATATAAGAATCCAATGCCCCAAGAACTAGGGCACACCAACAGTACACTACTCAGTCTCACTAGTCAAGAGGCCGGTGATATCCATCTCTTCGCTGAAGAGATAGGCAAATCCTTCACATTACTCCCAGTCCTAGCATGGTTCCTGATATGCCCATTGTACCCATACTTGGCACCCAGTTACGGGCCTGTAGGCGCACATCAAAGCATACAAGGTTACATACTGAAGTGTAGTAATAATGTGTCTAAGGATCTAGTATAAGCAACGCATGAGAAACACTTATGACCCTGGACCATGTAGTGTTCTTATAAGTGGATCGATCTAGTGCACTATTCACTGACATGCACCTATGCCTTTGATCGACTTTCCAAGTCATATGGTTGGTAAGACACCACCCATCTTATAAGGAATATACTAGTCTTTAGTTATATTCATTCCCATGATTATAACAAGCAAGGGATATCTTTAAAAATGTATTTTTTAAACTCATGGTCTTACTTGTTCAGTATACGCTACTAACAAACATGAGTAAACACTGATTTATGGATTCTCAATATTTATGAATTGTAGAAGTGATTCAATAAATATGATTATGCCTTTTATTAATACTAAGTAAATGCATTCTCATACATAAATAAAACATAGTACATCATCTAGGGACTAGGGACACTTTGACTATTGACTCCACTGGGGATTTTGCTATTTGACTTGCTGGGGATTTTGAAATTTTAATATGGGCTTTGATAATAAGGGTTTGATAATGAGGGTTTGATAATAAGGGTTTTGATAATGAGGACTTTGATAATACGGGCTTTGATAATGAGGGCTTGGATAGCGGGGGCTTTGATAATCAGGGCTTTGATAATAAGGACTTTGATACTTTATGGGGAAAAGCAAGATTTATTGGCAATTGTCATAGTGGGAATGATATTCCGCTGCCTTGTGTGTCACTCTATTTGAAGCTTTGTAAATCCTTTGTTGAGTAGTTTGCTAGAGTTGAAATTCTTTCCGCTGAGGATTGCTGAATTTCGATTTTTGATTTAGTGAGTGCCTTTGATCAAGAATGAAGACTGGCTGTGGAAGATTTGAATTTCATTTGATGCATGTTATGCATGTATGCATGATAATGCATATGCTTGTAAACATTAAAGGATACCTTTTCGACTATTGTACAAGCTTAAGATTCTTTTGATCTTTTCATATGCTGAGAAGAGTTGCACCATACCCCTAGTTGACTTCAGCTAGGAAGTAAGTTCTTTATTCAGTGAAATCTTTATTGGAGAATGTACTTTGAGAAATCTGCTAGGAATATGTGATTATTGTTGAGGAAAATTGAGATATTCTTTATTGCATTGCCGCTGGGAAATATGAAAATTTTTACAATTTTCCCCTTTGTCAACTGCTGATGGGGAGAAATGAATATGAAAATGCTCTACTTTTTGCCTAAACTTTTGCCTGAGGTGCCTTTTCATTTTCACCTCAGCGAGCTTCTTCCTTTTTTTTTTTTTTTGAAATGATGAATCATATTTGCTTTATTTATACAAATCAAAATTACACAAAGCTTTACAACATTAGAGCTTAGATTTCTATTAGATTTTTCAGTGACATCAAAAAGAGATAAATCAGATTTTAAGGACAGAAAAGATATCAAATTGCATATGTTTAATTTATTATCACTATTAAATAGTGTGAACAATATAACCAGCTAAATGCAAAGTGCTTTCTCTGAGTGGGTGATCCTCGAGACAGGCCGCATGGCCGGGCTGGGTTACTCTTGGTGTAGGGCTTTGAAATGAAATACTAGTTTTAAGGGTTTAGAGAAAAGGTGAAACAAAAAGGAATGAATGAAACCAACTCCTCGCACCTTAAAGGTTGACAGGAGTCACCACCTGGCTTAACTCTTACTGGGAAATTGTGGTATAGCCAAGCTCTACACCTTTAAGATTGAGATTCTGGTCTTGACAAACCACTTATTTCTACTTTGTTTTGAAATAACTTTAACTATACCAGATATCTGCTTTTTGTTATTTAATTCCTTATTCAGTATTCAATCCTAGTTATACGCTATATGCTCATACAGAAGGCCATAAATAAATTTAGAAAGCAATAAATAAATTCAACAAATAAAATTATTGTAAGAGATAATATGAGATTGGCATATAAACGCCTAGTTTACATGAAATGTTCAGTGTCTTGTATCCTCAACCTAGGCATAGAAATACATCAAAATACCGTTCCTACACACTCGTGTGTGAGCCCACCTTTACAAGCAGTGTCTTGTATCCTTAACCTAGGGGCACAAATACGCTGAAATACCATTCGTACACACTTGTATGCTAGTCCACTTTTACAAGTAGTGTCTTGTATCTTACCATAGGCATATAAATATGTCGAAATACCGTTCGTAAACACTCGGTGTGGGAGTCCACCTTTACAAGTAGTGTCTTGTATCTATTGGGATTTGTTACCGAAAATCATCCGATTAAAGCGGAAGAACGCGATGATTTCCTTAAATCCGTGCCCAGGAGCAATTGAGATGGAAATTGGAAAAACAAAAATTTAATCACAAGAGATAAATCTCTTACCCGGAATATCTCTTCAAGAGATGGATGCAGACTATAAGAATCAATCTAGAATCCCTCCTCGTTCACATACACGAACGCCTAACGAACACCACCCGTGCTAGAGTCAGAAAACACAAAACTTTGGAGAGGAAGGAGGGGACAAATTTCAGCTAGGCTTGCTTGTTCTACCTTGGCCGAAATTCCTAGGGTTCTTCTAACCCTAGGTGGCTGAAATTCTCAAGGAGAATTTCGGCCCAATTGGCTCTTCCTTTTTGTGTGGGCTTCCATCTTTTATTTCAGGCCCAAATCTATTTTAATTAGTCTAGTTTAAATTAATTTCAAGCCCAACTTTAACTTACCCATGTATTTAATATATTACACCATGTAACATATTATTTACATTTAAATTAAAATTGGTTTGACTAATTAATTTAATCGATTAAATTAAAATTAGATCTTCACAAAATAAATTCATAAGTAAACCTATACATATGAATATTTCCACCCAGGAAATAATCTCACAATTAATCCAATCAATTATGAGAAGGCCAATCGAATATTAATTTTATTATTATGATCAATCCAATTGATCTTTATAATATAATTAATATATTCCTCTCTCTCCAGAGTGTATACTCCAAGTATACATGTGATTCCTTAAGTCAGTATTTAGTCGCTCAATGTGTACGATCCCGTGGGCCCATCTTTATGTTGGCAGTGGGCCTGTGGCCCATAGACCGCAGTTGGGCTCTAGCAAGCCACTGCAGCTCCCAATTAAGATGGAGATGGCAGTCCAACTGATATCATAACCCTGTAGTTCAAACTTGTACATCCCATGTCATCGATATCGGTGTCCAACACAGAGGCATGGATTGATCACCCTCTTTTGTGTCCGGACATTAACTTGATCCCGAATGTACTAAAGCTCACAAACAAGTTCCAACTTGTTTGGGTGTGGCCACACTCTTATCAGTCACATTCATCAAGAGGCCGGTGATATCTTCTCAGTGGACTACTGAGTGACAAATCCCTTCTACATATCCATAGCATTGCCATGCTAAGTGACATACCCGAAAGTACCCATACTTGGCACCCTATTATAGGCCCTTTAGGAGTACCCCTAAGTATGCAACCTCACATGCAATACCATCATATGGTCAGGTCAAAGGATCCATACAATTACTACACGAGAATCACTTGTGAGACTATACCATGTGGATTTCTCGTTTAGTGGATCTATCCGGTACCATGCCCTTTTTACATGTACCCATTAACTTAGTTGACATCCTATGTCCGATGACCGGTAAGACACCGCCATACAACCAGGGTAATGATAGTTTCTAGTTCCACTCATTCCCATGACTGGAACAGACTACGGATCTATTTATGGTCATATCGTTTACCCTATCCATGGTCTTACTGCCAAGTGCATGACACTTGTCATCATGGATATGGATATGTCCGTTGGATACTTCATTTAATATAATGCACAAGATATATATAATAAATAAATTAATGCCTTTATTAATAACACAAATGAGTATAATACATAAATCCAATTAATGTATAATACAAATACAAGGACCAATGCCTTAGGACTAGGGCATATCCAACAGTATCTTATCCTAGGCATACAAATACACCGAAACACCATCTGTACACACTCATGTGCAAGTCTAAACCTTTACAAGCAGTGTCTTGTACCTTCCCATAGGTGTACAAATACAATGAAATACCGTCCGTGCACCCTTATGTACGAGTCCACTGTTGCAAGCAATATCTTTTATCTTTCCCCTAGGTGTACAATTATGCCTAAATATCGTTCCTACGTGATTGCGTACGAGTCTGCATCATTTTCTTGTTGTATGGGAGCGTTTATGCCTTTCCCAATACTATACAAGCCATCATTTGTGTGACATCCACATTTCTTCTTTTATCTAGTCATGTACATTGTTTGTTTTCATAGTAAACTTTTATGCAGCAATGCCCTTGCATGACATGCACATCTTTTCCAGTAAGCATACATCCAAACCAATGCCTGCGTGACATTCACACTAACCTCTTTTATGCAGCCATGCTCCTGCATGCCATGTATATTTGTTTGCAACAAGCAAGCAATCATTTACATGACATTCATGCTAACCTTCATAAATACACACTCATGTACGAGTCCAAACCTTTTTAAGCAGTGCCTTGTATTCTCTCCCTTAGGTGTACAAAAGCGTCAAGATATTGTCTATACACAATTGCGCCCAGTATCACTCTTTAGATTTACCAAATGCGCCGCTATCCCTTATTTGAACACAATGCCTTCCTTTGGCTTAAGGGTACCTAATGTCCTATTTCCTTTTGTGTATATTTATGCACTGTCTCTCTCGTTTACACGTCGCAGTTATCATTTTTCATGAAATTGTATCATACCTAAGCGTGTATAAATGTATGGATGATTAGTTCATATTTATCATTGTTCTTGAAATTGTATCATACCTAAGCATGTATAAATGTACGGACGATAATTTCGCAGCCATCATTGTTCGTAAAATTGTATCGTTCCTAAGCATGTATAAATGTACGGATGATCAGTTCACATTTATCATTGTTCGTGAAATTGTATCATACCTAAGCATGTCTAAACGTATAGACAATCATTTCGCAGCCATCATTGTTCGCGAAATTGTATCGTACTTAAGCATGTCTAAACGTACGGATGATCATTTTGCAGTTATCAATGTTTGTGGAATTTTATAGTAACTAAGCGTGTCTAAATGTACGGATGATCATTTCACAATTATCATTGTTCGTGAAATTGTATCGTACCTATGCATGTCTAAACGTACAAATAATCATTTCACATTTATCTTGGGTTATGAAATTGTATTCTACTAAAGCGTACTATACGTAATGATGATCGTTTCACATTTAGTTTGTTCTAAAAATGCATCTTCTTAAGACCTAATGACATTTTATCATGAAATTGCAACATACTGAAGTGAATATAAACACAAAGACGATCATTTCACGTTAAGCCTATTCTGAAACATATCTCCTTAAGATGTATGACATTTTGTCATGAAATTGCATCGTGCTAAAGCATATATAAATGCAAAGACGATCATTTCACATTTAGCCTATTCTAAAATGCATCTCCTTGAGGTGTAATGACATTTTGTCGTGAAATTGCAATGTACCAAAGCATATATAAATGCAAAGACAATCATTTCATATTTAGCCTGCTCTAAAATGCATCTCCTTGAGACATAATGACATTTCGTTGTGAAATTGCATCGTACTAAAGCGTACCACATGCAATGATAGTCGTTTTACATTCATCCTCGGTCTAAAGATGTACCCTTCTACTCAAAATTATCACCTTTAGGTTTGATTTGTGTATATCTAAAAGCAATGAAAGTCATCCTATATCCCAGCATAGACCCCTTATGCGTAAAACTCTTTGTACGTTCATTGCAGATACCTGTTCATCCTGCATTAACATCCATATTGTTTTGGCGCATCTACACCATCTCACTCATGCATATATTCATCGTACAGTAGCATCCCTATTGCTCAATTTACCATCTGCAGCATCTAACTCATGCATATATTCATCATATAGTAGCATTCATATTTGTGCATCATTTCATGCATACATGTCTAAGTCTCGCCTTCTGTTCATCTAGCCAATTTTGTTAATTTTATAGGATACGTGTTGAGTTATATTGCATCCATGTACATCTGGTTGATTTGCTAACCCCTTGTTTTGAAACAGCTCCAACATGGATGAAGCCGAGGGGTAAAAAAAGTAGTAGAATTGAGGTCAAGATTAGGAAACAGTGAATTTTGGTATATAGCCAATCAGAGTCAGAATCAAAATTAGAATTAGGGGAAGGGTTCAGTGATTCAAAATAGTGGAGATGTCTGCACCATCTGATAATGTTGAGTTCATCAAAGATCTCCGCCAGTCACCTGAGTTCAGAAAGATGATCAAAGAGAAAGCAGCCATAATTTTGAATGACAATGTGAATAAAAGGAAAGCCCTTAAGCTCATCAATCTATATGAGAATGCTACCGAAGGGGATTCAGTAAGGGAGAAAAGACTTAATATGAAATGTAGGGAGATGGATGAGACGATGGAAGAGTTGGGGAAAGTAAAACCCACCATATCTAACCAATGCCTTAATGTTGATGCATTGATAAAGCAAGCTATAGAAACTTTCCCTGTTGGTTTCCAGATGCCATGATTGCTTGTATATAAGGGTCTTCGTTCGCCTGTTGCCCATATCAATCAATATGTCAGAATCATGTTAACCACTGGGGTCGCGAAGCAACAACTTGTGAATTTGTTCTCCAACACTTTAGAAGAAGAGGCACTATCTTGGTACAACATCCTATCAGAAGAAGTGCAAATGAATTGGGAGGTTCTCTCTGCAGCTTTTACTAAGTTTTATAACTTCAATGCGCCACCGCAAGTATGACTACATGATTTAGAACAAGTCAAGCAAATATATGATGAATTTTTGGCAGACTATTATCATCAGTGGATTGAAAAGAGGACTCAGTTAAAAAAACAGGCTGTATGAGGATAAGTTAGTTCTAAAGCTTATTGATGGTAGCCAGGAGATGTACACGAACGGCTATAGAGCGTGAACCCATGCTAGCGTTTGGATCGTCGGAAGAGAGGGAAAAAGTGGCTAAAAATTTCTGCCTTGGGATGTGTGTTGGTCAAAATCCACCTTAGGGTTTTTACCCTTTATGGCCGAAATTCCCTTGGTGGAATTAGGTCCCACTAGTTTTTATTTTATATGGGCTTTTCGCTCATTTAAGCCCAAGTTTGAGATTAATTCTTTTGGTTTATTTTAATTGCAAATCTACTTTCAATTTAACATGTATTTGAATATATTATACCATATAATATATTACATTCCATTTAAATTAAAATTAATTTGACCAATTAATTTAACCGAGGAATTAAATTAGACTTTTCATAAAGTTAAACACATGTAAACCTATACACGTGAAATATTTTCATCCAGAAAATAATCTCTTAAATTAATTCATTGAATTAATTGTAAGAAAACCAACACCAATATTAATTATATTATTTTGATCAATCCAATTTATCTATATAATATAATAAATGGAATCCTCTCTCTCCTGTGGGTATACTCCAAGTATACAGTTGATCCTTTAAGTTCAAGCTTAGACGTTCAATGTGTAGGATCCTATAGGCCCATCCCTATGTTGGCAGTGGGCCTATAGTCCACAGGACTATAGGTGGGCTCTAGCATGCCACTACAGCCCGAATTAAGACAGAGATAGCAGTTCAATTGAAATCGAAAACCTATAGTTTAAACTCGTGTATCCCATGTCATTGATATAGGTGTCCAACACAGAGGAATTGATTGATCACCCTCTTTTGTGTTTGGACATTATCTTGATCGCGAATGAACTGATGCTCATAAACAAGTTCTAACCTGTTTGGGTGTGGCCACACTCTCATTAGTTGCATTCTTCTCAGTGGATTACTGAGTGAAATTCCCTTCTGCATATCCATAGTCCTGCCACGTTTACTGGCATACCCGAATGCACCTATACTTGGCACCCTGTTACAAGCCCTTTAGGCATACACTAAAGTATGCCACTTCACATGTAGCACCTTGATATGGTCAGGTCAAAGGATCCATACAAGTACTACACAAGAATCACTTGTGATACTATACCATGTGGATTTCTCGTTTAGTGGATCTATCTAGTACCATGCCCCATTGCATGTACCCATTAACTTGGTTGACATTCCATGTCCAATGGCCTATAAGACACCGCCATACAACCAAGCTAGTGATAGTTTTTAGTTCCATTTATTTCTATGATTGGAACAGACTACGGATAACTTTATGGTCATATGGTTTCCCCTTATCCATGGTCTTACTGCCAAGTGCATGACACTTATCAACATGGATATGGATATGTCCATTAGATACTTTATTCATAACATTGCACAAGGTATATAATAAATAGATTAACGCCTCTATTCATTGACACAAATTGTATAATACACAAATCTCATAACAAAGTCCAAAATGTATGATACAAAACGAGGACAAATGCCTCGGGACTAGGGCATATCCAACATTAAGAGACTTAGCAATCTCCATTTGGTTTAAAGATTCAATTTAATAACAGCTTATATGCATTAGGCAGGTGAAATTGGAATGAGATCAAGGCATAAGCATGTAAAAAAATAAATAAAAAAATGAAATGTCATGGGCCTTGATTACGTCCTAATATATTTCTAGTAATCCTATACTAAAAAGACACTAGGTGGGCCTACAAATCTCCTTCTGGGCTCACCTCTCCAATGGGCTCCTTCTTTACAAAATTTTATAATAATGAAATAAAAGAAAATTACATAAAAAAAGAAAAACGGCACGCATGCCGTATTTACCCAAAATAAAAGACAACCCATCTTTATAATAAGGCCCAATGACATCCATCCAAACATTTAACGGACTTAAAATAACATGTAATCCATTACATCAACATTCACATGTTATAACGCCTGAAATTAATTCCAATTAATTATGTCCTAAGCCATTATTTCAAAATCGCCGATTCGGCCAATCATGGTTTTAACTCTTAACGGGCGTTGGGCTTCTAGTCCAGGCAAAACACTGCTCCCATTGGAATTGGGAAACTGAATCCAATTCACGCCATTTGGTTCATCGTGCCAAGAAAAACCAAACCAATTTCATTACACCATATTAATATCCATATATAAAATTTAAATTTCATTCAAGAAACCATGCGTATTTAAATTCACCAAATTTAAATGCACAAAATTTTAAAACCATTAAAATTAAAAAACCCAGGCCCGAACAAAATACCCGTAAAATAAAAAATGGGCCTATCCCGCTGTCGTCGTAACGGAAGTCGTTGGCAGCCCCGTGGCCTGGATCAACCCCAATTTTTTTTTTTTTTTGAAATTAAACAATTAAAATAAAATCAACACAATCACAAACAGAAAATCAAGAACGCAATATACAAAATATCCATTCAATTTTTAATTTATAAAATCATTGGGAAAAATAAAAAACCTAATCCAACAAGGATCCGAAATAAAAAAAAAATCTAGCTTCAAAACCAAAAGGGAGCTAACTGATTTAAGATTTCATCGGATCATAAGCCAGCTTTGATACCACTGTTGGGATTCATTACGGAAAATCAAACAAAATGGCAGCGAAAGTTGATTCAAATTTTCTAGAATCTGTGTACCAAGAGCTTATTAGGACAAAATCAAAATTCAAAACTAGAGAGCAAGAAATATTATCTCACCTTACAAGTCTCTTCTAGAGACGGCTGCAGAAATCAAAGAAGATCTCCTCTATGTTCATGTGCACAAACGCCTAACGAAGCAACACCCGTGCAAGCGTCGGATCAAAACCGAGAGAGAGGATAAAGGGAGGGGGCCGAAATTTTCACCTTAAAAATTGGGTTAGGGTTTTCATCTCTTAAGTGGGTTTATATACTTCTTTTAACCTAGATATAATTAATTACTTTAGGTTAAATTTTAATTTCAAATTAATTTAATTCTTCATGTATGAATTAAATTATACCATATAATATAATTCATATCATGTTAAATTAAATTAAATTTATCTAATTAAATTAACCTAATAATTATTTAGACATCACTTAAGAGATAACATATATAGAAACCTATATGTATATTTTATTTCCTTCCAGGAAATAAATACATAAAATTAATTCTATGAAAACCAACTCATATTGATTATATTATCTAATCAATCCAATTGATTTATAATTTAATCGATAAAATTCTCCTCTCTTGTCCATATACTTTAAGTATATAACAGACCCGTTAAGTACTGGTTCAAACGTTCAACATGTACGATTCTGTAGGCCAGTCTTTATGTTGGCAATGGGCCCATTACCCATAAACTATAATTGGACTTTCACAAGCCATTACATCCCCCAATTAATACGGAGACTACAGTCTAACAGAATAATAACCCTGTAGTATAACTTATATGTCCCATGTCATTGATATCGGTATCCAACACGGAGGCATGGTATTATCACCCTCTTTTGTGTTCAGACATTCACTTGATGCCGAGTGAAGTGATGCTCACAAATAAGTTCCAAATTATTTGGGTGTGGCCACACTCTTATCAGTTACACTTATTAAGGGGCTTGTGATATCTTCTCAATTAATCACTGAGTGACATATCCCTTCTGCATATTCATGGCTTTGCTATGTTCACTAAAACACCCAACCGTAACTATATTTAGTGCCCTGTTACAAGATCTTTAGGCGCATGTCAAAGTGTGTGAGTTCACATGTAACTCCATAATATGGTCAGGTCAAAGTATCCAATACAAGTACTACACGAGAATCACTTATGATACTATACCATGTGGATTTCTCGTTAGTGGATCTATCCAGTACCATTTTCCAATACATGTACCCATATACCTGATTGACAATCCATGTACTATGACCGGTAAGACACTGCCATACAATCAAGGTAATACTAGTCTTATGTTCCATTCATTCCCATAACTGGAACAGACTAGGGATGGCTTCATGGTTAAATTGTTTCCCTATTCATGGTCTCACTGCTAAGTGCATGACACTTGGCAACATGAATATAGATATGTCCATTGGATATATTGTTTCCCTATTCATGGTCTCACTACCAAGTGCATGACACTTGGCAACATGAATATAGATATGTCCATTGGATACTCTAGTTACATTCATTGCATAAGAAATAAATCAAATAGATTATGCCTTTATATATTAACACAAATGTATAATACATTAATCGATAAATGGTCCAACAATGTATGATACAAAAACAAGGACCAATGCCTTGGGACTAGGGCTTTCCCAACATGATTCTCTATAATGCTTATATCAGATCCTCTGACCTGATATTACTATAATCTTGGATGTTCACTTACACATTTTAAAGTATGCCTAATAGGCTCATAATAGGGTGCCAAGTATGGGTAAGGTCGGGTGTGTTAGGAACCATGCTATGACTATGAGTAAGGTGAAGGGATTGCCGCTTTTCTATATAGAGAGCAAATATCACTGGCCTCTTGATGGGTAGGTCCAATTAAATAAACTAGGCCCAGTAGGAATAAGACCACAAAAAGGAATTTACCATATGGTAAATATTTATGGTGGCATATTCAAATTAATTAATATCTGATATGATATTTAATTTGATATAATTAGATATTATTTATTTTTAATTAAAGGAACGGGATACAGAGGGGATTTTAATTTTGAATTAAAAGAAGTGATTTTAAGAAAATAAAAGTCCTCCCTCTCTCCTGTACTTGGCCCACGCGGTCTTCCCTCCCTCTCGACTAGTCTACCTTACACGCATAAGCAAAGAAATATTGGCACAAGAGTTTCGGCCTACACAAGGGAAAATCTCTATTGTCTTCTGCTAGCACGGGGTTTAATCCCAGAGTCTTTGTGTGTGTGAACTAAAGAAGGAACACTTGAGCCTCTTGTTAGAATTAGATTCATAAGAGCAAGGACTATTTACCTCTTTATTCTTGTTTTTCCATTCTTTTTATCTAAAACATTGGTCTTGGATATGGAATTGAGTCATAAACAAGGCTTTCACTGCCAAAAAAGTTTTGTTTATGACCATGACAGTTTCTTACAAGAGAAAGAGACTTACTTGTGTAAGACAAACTGACCCAAGCCTACAAAGTGAGGCTACTCGCACTTCATAACTAGAAGTTAAGCAATCTCAACACAAAACTTTTAGAAATAGGAAATATTATAATTTTATAGAACTTTTCGAAATAGGAAATATTATAATTTTAAAGAGAAAAAGTTATATAATTATGTTGGTGTGCCCTAGTCCAAAGGCGGTGGTTCTTGATTGTATTATACATTGTATGCGAATATTTTGTATTATACATTGTGTTATATATAAAGACATTTAATCTAGTTATTTGTTTCTTGTGCAATTTAATAAATAGAGTATCCATTAATCATAGCCATACTTATGTTAACTAATGTAGGTCATTAGCTATTGAGACCATAAGTAGTGTTAAAGCTATAATCCTAAAGTTGTCTCGGGTCTGTTCTAATCATGGGAATGAATAGAGCTAAAGAACAACATGTACTTGATTAGATGGTAGTGTCTCACTGACCATTGGACATAGGATGTCAGTCAAGTATATAGGTACATGTTAGGTTACATGGTACTGGACCGATCCACCTCGAGAACACCTCATAGTCCGATCATCATAGGTGTTTCTCAGGTAGTTCTTGACATTGTTCTTAGACCTAATTTCACTATAACATGGCATGGGATCTGATACACTTTGATATACACCTAACGGGCCCATAACAGGGTGCCAAGTATGGGTATGTTGGGTGGGCCAGTGAACATGTTGATGTTGATAGTGAGTTGATGGAATTGCCACTCGGCGTCTCTTGAGATGACATCACTAGCCACTTGATGAGTGGGACTGATAAGTGTATGGCCATACCCGGATAATTTTGGTTACTTATTCACGATCATTAGTCTACTCAGAATCAAAGAATGAATAAGCATAGAAGAGGTTGACTAGAACCATGCCTCTTGCTTATGCATCAATGTTAGTTGGCAAGGGATATACAAGAGCACTATCGGGTTATGTTTTCACATTAGACTGCAAGTCTCCATCTTAACTGGGGGCTGTAATGGTTTGCTAGAACCCACTTATAGTCTACAGGCCTTAAACCCACTGCTAACATAAAGACAGACCCATAAGATCATACACATAGAACTACTGAACGTTGACAAATTGGAATAGGAACAAAAGCCAAATTAATTGAGCTATTGACATTAGGTTATTTCATAATTAATTCAATTATTTTAAGGGAGGAGTTTTGTTTATTTGATTAACTAATTACATGTACTAAATAATTATTTAAATAATATATTTCTTTGGTGGAAATTAACTACATGGGTTGTATTGATTTAAGGTTGATTTTAATTTAACTTTGGGATATGTTAATTTGATAAAATTGGATTTAATTTTATCAATTGGAATTTTATAATATGGTTTTATTTAATTCTAATGATACAAGTTAAATAAATTTAATCATATATTTTTTTACTAAATACCTAGTATATTAAGGAGTATATAAAGAGCCTTAAAAATAATTTTCTCCCTAACCCTAGCCTCCATAATTTCGGCCACTACACACCCAAGAGCAGCCGAAATTCCCTTGGATAAAATTGCTTGGTTTCATTCTTCTGTTCACTAGCACGAGTTGCGTTTGAGAGCCCTTCGTGTACTGGATTACAGAGGAAACATATTTGGGTTTTTACAGCAGTCTCTAGAGGAGACGTATAAGGTGATAAATTTATTTTCTCTTTATTTATCTTTGATTCTATCATAATCATGGTCCTTGGGATCATGGAATTCGAGGGAAAATTTTAATCACTATTTTCCGCTGCACACCGGTTTATCCCGTGAGAATTTCCTACAAATTAATAATAAGTAGATGGTCAAATGATTGATAATCTTCAACTACTCAAAATCTACTTCCTATTTATAGTATTTAAAAGGACAATGGATTCATTAAAAGCTCAACTGCTTGCTTAATTAAATAACACAAAGGGCCAGTTTGGGATTGCTGTTAGTGAAAGTACTGTCAGAAAAAGCTAGGTTTCATTGCTTTCTTTAAAAGTAGTTTTAAGTGTTTTTCCAGTGCTTTCCGGAATACAATCTGACTTTTACCAATTGTGTATTTGAGGCTACTTTCTATAGCCCCAAATTCAGTCAAAGTAAGGTTCCTCATGCTTTGGCTGAAAGCTGCTTTCGGAGCTGCTGAAAGTTGCCCAAAACTGGCCCAAAGTATTCTAGCTTGAGCTGTCAAAAGATAAGATAGTCCACTTGCTACCCTTCAGGATAATCAACTTGCATTTCTAGCTAATCAACTTCAACTCTTTAGGGGCAATTTTAGTATTGACCCTTTGAATAGCTCTCTTTTCGTCTCTAACACGTCATTGTTGGCGGCTAAGTCCATTTTTTAGTTGTAAGCAAAGTCCAGCCTGTGACTTAGCTTGCGAAATAAGACTGTTCAACTTTGACACTGCTCTGCATAAGCAACATGAAAACAAACACATTAAGCTTGCTTTTCCTTCAATTTAAGCACAAATGTCATCAATAATTTTTTTATATTTTAGGGTATAATTTTCAATTATGAGTGGTTAACATTTTTTTGACATAATTGAATAACCAATTTTAGTACAAACTATATATTGGCTATAACTTGAATATAATTAACTTGAATAAAGAGGGTCACATTCTTGATTGTATGTAATGTTTATAACTGACTTTTTGTTAACTAAGGTTTCGCAATCGATTGAATATTTAATGCGTTAAAGTAAGAGATTAAGGAAGTACAATGTAAAAGTAAGAAAATAAGATGTGTGAGGAATTTTTTCCCTTTTCGTTTCTGCTCGATCAAAACGTTTAACTTTTCATTGATAAAATCCCAAATAAGAGGAATTCTTGATGAATCTAAAATCCTAAGCCATATTTGAAAATGGAAAGAATGTAAAATATAGTATAACTGAAGTAGAATAAGTAATTAGAGAGGTTGTGCTGGATAGCTCGTGCAGACAAAGGAAGAAAATGATAGTAATGTGACGGATATTTAGAGAAATTTTATTTCAACAAATTAATTTATTTAAAAAAAGAAGTCTACAATTTTGTGATTGTGACCCTCTCATTCTCATTCTCCCCTATGCATGCATCATCACATCTCACGTGCTTCTAACGTGTCACCCTCGAACATCACGTGCAAGTATTGTGCTGCTGGACCAGATATTTGTTTTAAATTCCCAATTTTACAGATGAAATTTGATTGTGTCTGTTGGGGTTAAGTGGCAGCTGGAGCTGACAGACAAGTAATGTAATGTAAACTAATGTGCATTCGGTGTGTAATGAAGTAGATATGTTATTATAATTTTATATGCACAAATTGGAGTTGGCTGCCTCATTGAACATTGCCCACATTACATCTATTCGGAACTATTGCATTACCCAATTTTCCTTTTAATTTATATCATTTCATAGTTGTTATTTTAATTTATATTTTATACGAAATTATACTAAAATAAATCATACTCGACTCTTTTAATCTTCATTTTTAACTCATCCAAAGGATAAAAATATCATTATAGTCATGTTAGATATGGTTTAAGATAGGAAATGAGTGAGAAAGACAACTCTAAAATGAAAAGAACTAAAGATATAATTGGATGATAAATAGGAGCTGGAAAGTAGAGCAGAGCATTAATCACTTGTAACCGATTATCGAACTAAAATCAAACTAATAAAATTTGATTTTTTTTTTTTTTTTTTGGTTCGGTTAGTTAGTGTTTTATTATTACTATTATAAAATGTGGTTTAGCTTTTAGTTCGGTTTTAGATATTCAAAATTTCGATTAACCAAACCCACAAACTTTAATGTTTTATTTAGCCCTTAATTTTTATTTATTTTCATAAATATCATGTAAAAAAGTATCTATTTTATTCGTTATTCATCTTTGTGTTTTTCAATATAAATAGAAAGAAAAAAATAAAATAAATTAATAATTTATTTCGATTAATTTTGTTCAAAACTGGATCAATTCCTAAATTTTTGGTTCAATTAATTTTTTTATCCATAAATTTTGGTTTGGTTCAGCTTTCAAGATTAAAATTATTTTGGTTTGATTTTTTTTAGTTCGATTTGGTTATCAAACCAAATCGACTGATGCTCTACCCTATTGAAAAGATCAGTTTCCTTAATTTCACTTTCTCCCTTTACTAATATAATAAACCATAGGATGTTGCTGAATTTTGTATTACCTGCTTGAACAGTGGTCAGATTCCGGGATATTTGAATAAAACACATCTTATCCTTTTGCCCAAAAAACCTGTTCCTGAGGAAGTGTCGGATTTGAGACCCATTGCTCTCTGTAATGTCATTTTCAAAATAATGACAAAAGTAATTGCAAATCGGCTGAAGCTAATTCTTGATTCAGTTGTATCTGAAATGCAGAGTGCTTTTATCCCAAAGCGGGCTATTACGGACAATATTATGATCGCCTATGAGTTGGGTCATGCGTTAAAAGTAGGGAAAGGGGCTCAGATTGGTTATGCGGCTCTTAAAGTTGATATGGCAAAGGCTTATGACAGGATGGAGTGGCCTTTCCTTCAAGCGGTTTTAATCCAGATGGGTTTCCACTCAAGTTCATTAATCTGGTTATGCATTGTGTCTCAACTATGGTGTACCAGATTACACACAAAAATGCCGTGTTCGATCCTTTTACTCCTACTAGAGGCTTACGGCAAGGGGACCCATTATCACCTTACCTATTTATTTTGTGTGCTGAAGGTCTTACGGCTTTATTTCGGAAAGCTGAAAGGGAGGGGAAAATCCATGGGTGTAAGGCGTGTAGGGGGGCGCCAGCTATATCGCATCTCCCATTTGCGGATGATAGTTTTTTCTTCTTCAAGGCTGAAATCCCAGAATGTGAAGAAGTGATGAGGATTTTTCACACTTATGAGAAAGCAGCGGGGCAAAAGATTAACTATTCAAAGTCCAAAGTTATGTTCAGCAAATATGTGCCAGTTCCTCGCCGTGAAGCTATCCAAAATTGTCTTGGGGTAGGCGTTGTGGACTTTCATGATCGTTATCTTGGTTTGCCTTCGGCGGTGGGGCGGAACAGAGGGGTAGCTTTCAGATATGTGGTTGACCGATTGAAACAGAAAATTCGAGGATGGAATGCTAAAAAGTTATCGCAATGTTGTAAAGAGATAATTATCAAGGCAGTTGCTCAGTCTCTACCATCCTATATAATGCAGGTGTTTGCGTTGCCTTGACATATATGTAAGGAGATGGAGACACTTTTAAACAAGTATTGGTGGGGAAGGGGAATTAAATGGAAGGCTTGGGAAGCATTATGTGTTAGGCGTGCGTGGGGAGGCCTTAATTTTAGAAGATTTCATGAGTTCAACATGGCCTTCCTTGGTAAACAGGCTTGGAAGTTCGTCACTCAGCCGATGGCGTTGGTTTCACATCTCTTAAAGCTAAATATTTCCCCAATGTTCATTTTTGTGATGCTTCTAGGGGCTGTAATCCAAGCTTCATTTGGTCCAGTATACGTTCAACTCAATCTTTCATCAAATTGGGGTTGTTTCATCGCATAGGTGATGGGCGGAGTACGAGAATTTGGGGTGACAGATGGCTGGATTCGGTGACGGGTTACCCAGCTACCGACGCCTTAATTCCGGGGTTGGAGAATAAAATGGTAGACAGTCTCAGG
Organism: Euphorbia tirucalli; assembly: GCA_039660915.1. Classification (NCBI taxonomy): domain Eukaryota; kingdom Viridiplantae; phylum Streptophyta; class Magnoliopsida; order Malpighiales; family Euphorbiaceae; genus Euphorbia; species Euphorbia tirucalli. The sequence continues at coordinate 47,356,584 of CM077633.1, forward strand.
TCTGAGTCGGGGGAGTGGGATGTTGATCTCTTGCATGACTTATTCTCACAAGAGGATTGCCGTTGTATATTGGCTATTCTGTTATCTCTCCGTGAGGTGGAAGATCGTGTTTGTTGGCGGTGGGACAAAAGATGTAATTATAGTGTCAAGTCGGCTTATTATAAGTTGTGTGAGGATTTTTCTTCACCAGTGGAGATAATTCGAATGGCACCTTGGTTGAAAATTTGGAATTTAAATTGTCCGCCGAAGATTAAAGTTTTCCTATGGCGCGCAGCTTGGAACATTCTATCAACAACTCAAAACCTTCAAATTCGTCATGTTCAAGTGCATAATCGCTGCTCGGTATGTAATGATTCGACTGAGACGGAGCTTCATGTTCTAGTTACATGTCGTGTAGCCAAACAAGTGTGGGATGCGTCAACTGTTGCAACTGCAATTCGGTCTATGCAAGGTTCGGACTTTTGGGAGTAGTGGCAGCAGCTGGTTACTTCTTTTGACAGGGATGTGGTTGGTGTAGCAGCGGGTATTTTATGGTATATTTGGTACTGGAGAAATGAGAATGTTTGGGCTGGAAAAACTACAGCTCCTCAACACATGGCTGGTCGTGCTTCTTCAATTGTTCATGAATGGCGTTCTGCCCAAACTCGACAGCTTATCCACCAATCTTCTCGTCCTTGTTTGCAACGCTGGACGCCGCCCGTAATTGGTCTGAAGCTGAACTTTGATGCTGCGATTGACGTTATGACAGGTAGGACTGGTTTGGGATGTGTTATTCGAGATTACCAAGGCCAATTTGTTGCTTCCCGTATTCAGTCTTTCCCTTGTGCCCTCAGCCCTGCGGTAGCGGAAGTGATTTCTTGCAGGGAGGCCCTTAGTTGGATTAAAGAACGTGGTATTGAAGTTGTGACAGTGGAAGGCGATGCTCAAGTTGTTATTTCAGCTCTGGAAAATGTGGATGATGCGGATTGTTCGGGCTTCGGTTTAATTGTTGATGATTGCAAGGTCATCGCTCGGTCTATTTCCTTCTGTGACTTTAATTTTGTCAAACGAAATGCTAATAGTGTAGCTCATGAGTTAGCCCGTTTGGGTTTGTCATCCCCCTCTCCGCTTATTTCAGAATCTGTTCCTCCCACTATTGTAAACTTATTAGCTGTTGATGTTTCTCATAATTAAGAGCAGTATTTCATTCAAAAAAAAAAAAAAAACCATTCATTCCACATCTTTTTTGTGAGAGAAAGCGAAATTTTAGCACATAGATAAGAAAAAACTTCAAAACCACAATTGAATTTACAAAAAATTGGTTTCGTAATTTTAGCATATAGACACTCCTTTCCCATCTTTATGTACTCAACTCCAACTATGCGAATTTCTTCATTTTCTATTTAATAGCATTGTACTCATAATCTTTTATCACTATAAAGTGTATTGAACCCTTATGTAATGAAGTTTGGACAAATAAGATTTCAGAGCCTATTTAGTTGGAGTTTTTTTTAGCTATTGTTAATAAATATAAGGGAGTTTAATTAAAATTGGCAAACAATTGATGATTGCTTTTTAGAAAGAATTAGTTGTAGATTCCAATCTAACAGCAAAATAGTGCTGAAAATTAGTCCTATTTATTTTATGTTTTCTTTAATTATCCTTTAAACTTTAAAAAAGAAAAAAATTCGCATTCCATTGGAAGAAAACAACCACTACAGCTTATATTAATTGCTGTGTTAATTAATTACATTATTTCTCAATATCTTTTCCTATTTATACTACTCAACATATTACTCAATTACATTACTTAATTAATGGCATTATTTTCTTAAAAAAAAAAATTAATTGCATTATTATTATTAACAAAAAGAAGCTTTCAATTGAATTCCTCGAGTACCCGTGACCAAATCTATAATCACTTTTGATATCATTATTTTTTCCTCTTGTGATTACTTTCTCATATAGCATTAATCAAACTCCTTTTTTTTTTTAGGATATATACACCTAAATATCCAAATAGAGTAATCGGGTTACCTCTTATAACGCAGATTACTTGAGATTAACTTGTAGCGAAAAGATCTTGAATCCTGGACTTGTATTATCGGTCACGATTACTCCACGTCAATTATTTGTGAGAAAGTAAGTGATAAATCCATGAACTAGATATGCGAAGAACAAGGAGAAATCTCACAGAAAAATTTCGGTTAGAGAAGGTTAGAGAGAAAACTTGCAGGCATTGATTTGTGTCCTAGTTTGTTATTTATTTTGATTCATTGCAATCTTTTATAGTAATTGAATGGAACTATCTCAATCAGAATCAAACTTTAGTAAATTGCCTTAGTAATTATATATCTATTTGGATTGTATTTATCCACTCATCATAGTTACGAGCGGACTGCAACTCTAAACCCGATATAATTTCTACATCTCCCACTCGTACTTAACAGGACACATTTTATTATCTTTATTCCTCTTGTTGTAAATAGTTCATGTGACCAGCATACAGTTGAGAGCTACTTGCTATACACTTGTTAGGGATATATAGCCTCTTATTGAGAGCAGAACTTATACACATGTTAGGAATATATAGTCTCTCATTAAAAATAGAGGATTGTATACACATGTTAGGGATATATATTCTCCTCGGGTAAATATCGTCATTGTATGCTTTATCCTAGATTTTCTTTTCACATTCACTGTACTTTCTTCGATCTTTATAGTTTTCTATTATCACAATTATGTACCAATACATAATTACCATGGTGGTGAAAGATAGAAACATTAAATGTGAATCAAAGAAAATCTTCCCTTCCTACTAAATTCTTTCTACACAATTTGACTCGCTTATCTAGTTGGACCGGCCAGGCTGAATTTTTACATAGCCTTTAATGGTATCCTTCCAAGGTAGCCACATTAAATTATGTTTCCAAAAGTAAGTAAAGGTCATAAGGATAGATTAATATCGAGAAAACTTTATTTCACGAAGTGAGTCTCATGCTAGGAAAAGCTAAGATCACATCTTTTCCATCTTGGCAGTCGCGAAAGCACATGCATGCCTTAATATGTGCTATGGTGTTTTCTTCTTTTGAAAGAAGCACATGTCATTTAAATTTGATATATATATCAACTAATTTAACACAATATGAAAGTATAAGTTATAATGTACCAAAACATTTAACTCTAGTCCAAACCATTAGGACACCTTTCGGCTATGAAGACAGATTAAGTCAAGGTAACCGTTTAAACCTTCTCTCATGGTTTACACTTAATCCATTAAGACACATGTATGCGTCTTTTAATCTTGCTACTTTTGTGAAACATTATTTCAAAGTTTCCAGCAAGAGAACTTATGTTTATTGGAACAAGATCTCATTTGTTACCAAAAAGAGTCTCATCCTTATTAGCATCATCTATGAAGTAATAAGGGTAAACACCTATGTGAGTAGGTGTCATATCTATCTGACATGTTTAATAATAGCAATTATTTGAAATATTTGCACTAGTGTATTGTAAACATCCATAAAACTTTATTAAACAAAAAATAAATCATGTTCTTTACATGATAAAATAAGACAAGAAACCCATATCCTAAAAAGTCCATGTGATCTACTATGCTTTACAAAATCGTTTCTCATGAGTGGCTTTGTAAGCGGGTCTACTACCATGTCATGCGTAGATATGTATTGCATATTAACTTCTTGACGTGCAACTAGTTCTCTCACAAAGTGGTACTTGATCTCTATGTGCTTGGATTTGCTATGGAATCTCTGATCTTTAGCAAAGGCAATTGCAGATTGACTATCACTATTTATGACAAATGGAGTGTGAGAGCTAGTAACATTTAAACTGTTTAAGAACCGGTTTAACCATACTGCTTCTTGGACTGTTGATGAGTATGAGACATACTCAGCTTCCATTGTGGATAAGGTGATACATGTTTGTTTCTTACTACTTTAGGATATCGCACCATTTCCTAGTAAGAAGACATAACTAGAAGTGGATTTTCTTTCATCGTGATCTCCTGCCCAGTCCGTATTTATGTATCCTCTTAGTTTCAAGTCCTTTCCTTGATAACACAAAGAATAGTCTATAGTAGCCTTAAGATACCTCGATATCCTCTTTTATTGCTATCCAATGCTCTTTTCCAGGGTTGGTTTAATATCTACTCATCATCCCAATGGCGTGACAAATATTCAGTCTAGTACACATCATTGCATACATCAGACTACCAACAACACTAGCGTAAGGAATCCTTTTCATATGTTCTTGCTCTTGTTGTGTTTTAGGACACATGTTCTTCCTTAGGAGTACAGATTTGTTCATAGGAGTATCTATGGGTTTGCAATTGTGCATATTGAATCGTTTTAGAATCTTATTGATGTATGTCTCGTGAGACAAGGCCAATAATTTCTTTAACTGATTCCTTGAAATCTTAACTCCAAGAATATACACTACTTCACCCATATCATTCATTTCAAAACTTGATGCAAGCAAGCTTTGATCTTGGTTCACATGTTCAATGTCATTTCTGGCTATTAAAATGTCATCAATGACAAAATGACAAACTTACTTCTAGAACCTTTGTATAGACACAATGGTCTTCTTCAATTAAATTGAAGCCATTCAACATCATCTAATTATTAAATCAAATATACCATTGTTTAGAAGACTGCTTAAGGTCATAAATTGACTTTTTCAACTTACATACCTTTGCCTTTTTCAACGAATCCTATAAGTTAAACCATGCAGATTTCTTCCTCTAATTGTCCCTTGAGGAAGGCAGTCTTCACATCCATTTGATACAGTTCTAGGTCTAGGCTTGCCATAATAGTTAGAATTAATTTAATTGATGTAAACCTAACAATTGGAGAGAAAATTTTCTCATAATCTATGCCTTCCATTTATGTACACCCCTTTGCTAGTAATCGTGCTTTGTATCTTTCAAAACTTCCATCAGCTTTTCTTTTGATCTTAAGAACCCACTTGTTCCTAATAGCCTTACGTCCCTTTGGGAGATCAAATAGTTCTTAAACTTTGTTGGATCTCATGAAAGACATTTCAAGTTGCATTGCTTTAGTCCGTTTATCTTTGGCAGGGCATGAAAGAGCCTCTTGAATGTTCTTGGGCTCCTCATCATCTTGTGGGTATACTAAAAGATCTATGCCTTCGATCTCATATTGACGATGTTCGACTTTTTACCTTTTAGTTCTATGCAGTTCCGTGTCTTGATAAACATTTCGTACATATTCTTCAAGATTTGGAATGCTCCCACTAGGACTATGTTCCATAGTCCACTAGAGTTAGGATCATTAAGACTCTATTGAAACTAAGATCTTGGACATTTAGATTATTCTAGGTTGGAAGATCATAAGCCATATCATGATCTTCTTCATCCTAAAAATTTCTCCCATTCGAAAGGAAGAGATCCTGATGTTTCTAGTTCCTCATGCATGGGTGAGTCATGGTTTATCTCACCAAATTTAGGGAACTCGTTCTCTAAAAAGATAGATCACGTGATTCAAATTTTGTAATCTTCTTATCATCGTTTTCGCCTATCAAGACATATCCCTTTGATGTGTTTGAGTATCTTATAAAGATAGTCTTTCTACCTTTTGGGCCTAATTTCCCATACCTACTTGAGGTATCGTGATCAAACAATGTGCAGCCCCGTGGTTTAAGGTGACTCAAATTCAGTATACGAGTTGTCCACAGTTTATACGGTGTAAAAGATACATACTTAGAGGGCACACAGTTAAGAACATAAGTAGCTATAAGTAATGCATCTCCCCAATAGGAGATGTGTAAATCAGCTTCAGCCATCATTGATCTAACCATGTCAAGAAGAGTTCTATTTCTTCTCTTGGTTACTCTATTGTGTTATGGGGTACGTGGGATCAACAATTGATGTTCAATTCCCTTTTCATCACATAAAGCTTTGAACTCATCTGAAAGATATTCCCAACTAGGGTCAGTTCTCAAAGCTTTTATCTTTCTATCTAATTGATTCTCAACTAGGTTTAAGTAGGATTTAAAGCAACTCAAAGCTTCTGGCTTGGAAGACATCAAGTAGACATGACCATACCTAGTGTAATCATCAATAAATGTAATGAAAATAGTAGGCTCCATGCCTAACCCTCACATTCATTGGACCACATCATCAGAGTGTACTAATTGCAATGAATATTTAGCTCTTGTTCCTTTTCAAAATGGTTTTCTAAACATCTTTCCTTTAAGGCATGATTCGCATGGTGGTAGTTCAATCTTAGTCAAATTACCTAATAAACCTTTTTTCGTTAGACGGTTCATACAATGTTGCCCTATATGGTTTAAAGAAGAATGCCATAAGCTAACTTCACATTTTTTACTAGTTATTACAAAAGAAGAATATTCAGAATGCAAAGGAAAAGTTTTTGAATTATTTGAATCAATATTCAAAATAATCCAACCATCCGAAATAAAACCAGTACCATAAAATGTATTTCCATAATACAAACTTAAACTATTATCCTTGAAAAAGAAATTAAATCCCAATTTCAACAAAGTAGTAATAGAAATTAGATTCCTTCGAATTCCGGGGGCATAAAGTACTTCTTGTAGGACAAGAATTTGGCCTCTTTGTAGTCTCAATCTACAGGTACCAACTCCTCGTACTTCAACTCTTGAGTTATTCCTTTCGTAAATCCACTTGGATGATTGTGGAATTTCTCAGAATTCACTGAAGGATTCACATTCCTTTGTCACATGATCGGTAGCACTGAATCAATAATCCACATAGGATCAAATTCAATTAGCAAAATACTAGATGATACATTTAATTCACTCACAATAGAGTTGATTAATAATACCATAGCCTCAGCTGTGCAATCTTTTCCATAATGCCCTTTGAGCTGACATCTAAAACATTTCACACGTGAGATGTTTGGCTTTTTCTTGCTCTTTGACCTCTTATTTTTCTTCTGTTTTGGCTCTTCAGATCCCTTAGCCTTAGCATTACGGTTGCCCTTAGAAAGCTTACGTTTCTGACCTTGACCTTGCTTTCCAATTGGTTTTGGAGTAGTAGAGTTCGCTTCAACATTAATCTTAATTGATGCTAGGCAATCCTTTTCAAGTTCAAGGTGGTGAGCCGCATCATCGAAGGTCCTCATACCCACAATGTGAGTCAGGTGCATCATCATATGCTTCTAACTGTTAGGAAAGGAACAAATAATAGCTTGGACTTTTTGCTCATCAATCATTTAGTGACCAGCATCACTCAACTTAGTAATCATGTTGGAAATTTCCCTTAAATGTTTCCTTATTATATGATCAACACATTTCTTATAGGTGTCAAACTTGACGGTCAAAGAGCGGAGCTTGGTCAGAGATTCACCTTTGAAATTTTCCTTCAAAGCATCCTACAGTTGCTTTGCGGTCTCATGACTTTGAAACTGCTTGGTGATGTCATCATCCATTGCACTAAGCAAGATGATGTGTGCAGTGGAATTCCTTTTCTTCCATGCATTGTAGAGCTCGCAGTCCTGCCTAAGCTTGGTCATAGTCCCTTCTTCTGGTTCAACCCTAACTATAACCAATGCATCAAGAACATCTTGTTCCTCTAGCACATATTGGATTTTCATACTCCATACCTCATAATTATGCCCATTCAACTTAAGGTCTTTATTCAATTCAGCAACGATTAACTTAGAAGCTGATGCCATTTCTAGTATACTTGTCTACAAAATGACATAGTTGCATGGTTTAATAAAGATTTTGTTATTACAATACACGCTAGTTCTCTATGTCACTAGTGGCTAACTAATAGTACTATACATTGGAGTTCAATTTGAAAAGAAGACCTATGGTCCCAATTACCCTCTCTTTTCTAATTTTTAATTCTACTAGTTACTCATGCATGCATAGAGAACTAAAATAGGATATGAAAGATACTCATAGAGAACTAAAATAGGATATGAAAGATACTCGTACCATATAACACGTAGTTATGTTATTTCAAGGTCATATTACCAAAAGAGCATGTACAATATTAAGAACAACATTTAATATCAAATCAATAAACAAACTCATTTATTATGATAAAAAAACTCTTTATTCATAAAACAATAAGTTGAATCGTTTTATCAAAAAAATAACATAACAAACTAAAGGAGATAGAAACCAACTAATTAGATTTTAAAACCTTCACATAAAGGATAGCAAATAAACTCTAATGAAAGGTAAATTTTCGGTTGACCAAAATAGACATGATCACTTGATGATGAAATTCTCTTGGGACTCGGTGAATAACACGTTTATACCAAGGTGCATTGAGAATTTTTCCATGTCTTAACCTCATATCAGAAAATCCTAATCTCATAGTGACCTTTTCCACATCAAGAGCATACATAAATCTCTCAATAAACTTTGAATAGTTTCCCACCCCCATAAACCAGCAAATATCAGATAAATTCTTAAGTTTACGAGCACAGAAAGAACTTTTTAACAATTAAAAAAGCAATCTAGGGCACATTCCCCTGAACAAGCCTCCCTCCCATACGCCGTCTTGCATCAACCCATGAATCTTAGTTATGTGATTAACTATATTGACAAGATCATCCCATCTAGCAAACTGATCCATTTTACAATTCTTAATCTCCTTTCTCAATTTGCACACCCTTATGCGTTGAGCAGGAAACAAATAATAACAGGAGTTCTAAGCATTTGAACCATTTTATGTAACTTGTTACATTAAAAAAAAAAAAAGAGGGAAAAATCAATATACACATACAATAATTTCCAATAAGAAATATTAGAAAGCCTTTAATTATTCAATTTCCGATTTTAAAAAAATTTCCAAAAAATAGGTTTAATATAAAACCATAAAATAGAAATAAAATATAATTCATATACATATATTTATATAAAAAAACTTTTTAATATAATATATAATATGACATTTTATTTTCTGTTCTCCGAAAAATTTCATAAAAAATATCAAAAAATAAGAAAAATTGTAAAAACATGGTCTATTAAAAAATGGGGCAAAAATACCCCTCCGGAGCCACCCCATGCACCGCCCACACGCTCGGCACATGGAGCTTATACGCCTGACGCAGGCGCTAGTCCATGGGGACTAGTGGACCATGCGGCAGGCAGTAAACCAATTGCTGCACTCCACGTGGCCAGGTGCATGCGTGCCGTAGGTGGCTCCGGGTGATCTTAAAACTTTTTCCGTCCTAGGGTTTTTGGGGTCTCTAGTCATGATGGCGAGGTCAGTTTGTCCATTTGAAAAATGTAAATTAGAGTTTGAGGTACACATGCCCTTTGTTGAGACTGAAAGCATAAAGCATACAACTAAAAACTAAAAACAGATTTGACTTTCTACGTTTTCTAGGCTACTACAAATTTCTATGCCATTTTCAGTCACTAAACAACACAAATCAGTCCCTATAAACACCAAATCATGCATAAAACTTAACTATAACCATAATAATCAACTAATCATGCATATAGGAACTTCTAATCGTGTTATTAAGGAGTTCTCAGACATAATACAGTCCTATGGGTTTTATACCAATGGAGGATAAATACACCTAAATACCCCGAATAGAGTAATCGGATTACCTCTTATAGCGCAGATTACCCAAGATTAACTTACAACGAAAGGATCTTGAACCACAGACTTGTATTACTGGTCCCCGATTACTCCACGTTAGTTGTTTGTGAGAAAGTAAGCGATAAACCCATGAATTAGATATGCGAAGAACAAGGAGAAATCTCACGAAGAAATTTGGGTCAGAGAGGAATAGAGAGAAAATTTGCAGGCACTGATTTGTGGCTTAGTTCATTGTTTATTTTGATTCATTGCTATCTTTTGTAGCAATCGAATGGAACAATCCCGATTAGAATCAAACTCTAGTAGTAGGACAAATCCTAATTGCTTTAGTAATTATATCTCTATTTAGATTGTATCTATCCATCTATCATAGTTACTGGCGGACTAAAACTCTAAACCCGATATAATTCCTACATTTTTTATATAATTATTCAACTTCTAAATTTTTAGCATTTTATGGTTTCGACGAAGATGCTAATCTTATGTCATATGACTCATTAAATAATTAAGAAAATATTTATTAGATGGGAAATTATAAGGATATTGAAGCAACTCAAATGAATGTAATAAGTGATCAAATTATTAGTAAGACATAATTTTTGAAGTGAAAAATAAGCATCAATTTTCTATATGGTCATTTATTAATTTATATTATTTTTACATATTTGTCTTACATTTTTTATTTTTATAATTGATTTATTAATTAATTTGAAACATGTCCATATTAGTCATTTTATGTTCTAGTCCATATTAGTCATTTTATGTTCTAACAACAAAATTTTTATGTACGTTTATCAAACAATAGTTATCAATTAGCAAGTAACAAATAGCTATCAGCAACAACAAACAGCAAACAGCATCAACAAAACCAGTCAGGCCTAGACATCTTCAAAGAAATAATGCATCAAAATCATAAACTAAAGATTTTGAAATCACATATATTTTGTACATTGAAACTTCGTTTAATAAGAGTCTAATAAATATAAACATTTTGTCTAACTAGCATGGTTTTTTGATCTAGACCGGTCATCGAACTAGTGAAAGCAGAGAGTCAAACATTAAAAGTTCAACCGAAATCGAATCAAATTTTAAAAATTATGTTAAAACAATAATATATTTTTCATATAAGCTTATAACATGTTAAAATTTAAATTTTCAGCAATAGTTTAATAAAACTATGGATTTTAAATACAACATATTTAATTAAATGTCAATTTGATTTGAAGTGAATAAAAAAAATCTAAATTTCATTTTTTTTATAAATAATGTATTTAATTTTTAACTATGTTTGTACTAAAAATAACTTTTGGCATACGCCTTGATGCACATTTTACCTTTCCTCATTCCCCATCCCAGTGCACAATTTCTTGGTTCCCCCCTCATGGTGCACAATTTCTTAGATTCTCCATCATGGTGAAACTTTTCCGTGAGAAGAACTTTCTTGGGGAAAACCATTCCATGGAAAAACTTTTCTTGAGTTGTTGAGGTCTTTATTTGAAAGACCTGTTGAGATTGAAGATCGTAAATCGCTAGTATGTGAGACAGTAACTCCAAGTGGGGGATTGGTTTTCTTTTGACGGAGAACATGGAACGTGAAGCAGTTGAGTAAACTTAGAAGTTACGACCTGCACCTATAAAAGGGACAATCATTGATTGAAGAAGACCCATCCTACAACACAATTGAAAATAAAGCGCATTCAATTTTCTTAAACTTAAGTAAATATATTTATGGATTCCAGCCAAGTTTAGTTTTTAGCAACGTTCTGTCTATTTCATTTTCTGATTTTTGGTTCATATTGTTTTATTTTAATTTTAACCTCATCTTTTCAATACAAGTTTTTCTTCATTTAAGTTCATTACCTATGCAATTTACTTTCATGTTTTTTCAATTATTTTGTAAGACAGGTATTGTTTTGATAATCATTCATGAAATTTTAGGTCTCTTTTATTTCCAACAATCATTTAATTTCAAAACTCTAGGCGCATTTAATTTCATAATATAAGAAAACCATAATTCTTTGATATGCTTGCAATTTCCCAAAAAGTGTCAAACGAAAATTGGCACACTCCCAATTTCCAAAAAAAAAAAAAAAAGAGATTGAAATGATATATATTTTTGAAACTAATATGTTTGACCCGAAAATCGGTCCAATTTCCAATTTTTTTTTGTTCGATCAACTATGTGGATCGAATATTGACTAGCTTTAGATGAACTGATTAAAAAGTGATATGGATGGTCTGGTTTTTAGAACTGTGCAATAGATGAATCAAAATAAGTTTAAAATAGAAGAGAAGTTAAAATTATGCATTTGTTAAAGTGATAGGTCAAAAATTGCTTTTAAACTTGGAATGTAGTACAATTTTCTACTTTATTTTTTTTGTTCAAGTAAGTACAAAAAATGACATGTGCTATTAGAAAAAGTAACCAAAAAAAAACATACGTATTGTTTTTAAACTACTATTAGGTTATAAACTAACTAAATTGATTTTAATACAAGCTTTAGTGTCAAATTTAAAATTCAACTTTTGTGCAAAGGTAAAAGTGTAGGGGCATTTTAGTAAAATGTTATGATTTTTACACCACCTAATTTTTTTACCAATTACAGAGAAGTTCTCCAAAAATACTTTTTTTGCTTTCATTCCTAACATACCAGAAAAGTGATGTTAGTATGTATTTTTTTTATACATGTTTGATACGTCTATGATACATATGCGATTCAATAGAAACTCGAAGGTTGAGCAATAGAAAAGGGTTGAAACGCTTCTTATTCAAATTCATCATTCTAGGCGAAGACATGGAGTTCACTCGTTACAAAGCCACCATTGAATATTCCTCTAGATTTCAGAACAATAGTTATGTGTACCATCCAGTTGTACACATCTTGTGATTTCTGAAGTTCTTGTTACCTAAATAAGTAAATAGTTGCCTAGTTCATGGAATCATTGTGAAATTTATAGGAATTTTTCTTTGCTTATATAAGTTGGTGTACATTAGTGTATAGATTCACAAGGATAATTTTCCAGCACCAACCATTCCAGTTGCTGTAGCAGTTCATGAAGTGCAATGTGTATATCTGCTTACTTGAAATAGGGTAACTAAGAGAGAAAATGATGGATTAGGAAGAATGTGTTGTTGGCAACAACGTGTGTGTGTGTGTGTGTGTGTGTGTGTGTGTGTGTGTGTGTATAATCATCATGGGAAAAATTAATGCAAGGCGGAATACCGATTAAAATTTTCCTCGATTCCATAGCCTAAGATTCATGTAGATTAATAGAATGAAACCAAGAACGGAAAGAATATTAAATTTTCTCACCTTAACTATCTCTTCTAGAGACTGTTGCAAAAACCCAAATGTGTTTCCTCCACAATTCGGTACACGAACGACTCTTGAACACAATTCGTGCTAGTGAACGGAAGAATGGAAACCAAGAAATTTTAGCCTAGGGAATTTTTTGCTCCTTTCTTTGGTGTAGGCCAAAAATATCAAGTGGCTAGGGTTAGGGAGAAATTGACTTTAAGGTATCCTTTTATACTCCTTAGTATTATCCTCAGTGCACTAGGATTAAATTAAACTATAGATTATTTAATTTGATTTACCTTGTATCATTAGGATTAAATAAAACCATATTATAAAATTCTAATTGATACAATTAAATACAATTTTATCAAATTAAAATTACCCAAAGTTAAATTTAAGTCAGCCTTAATAAATTCAATCTTTGTATTTTATTTCCACCAAGGAAATATTATGTTATTTAATTAATTATTTACTACATGTAATTAATTAATCAAATAAAATTAATTTCTCCCTTATAATTGAATTAATTATGATATAACCTAATGTCAATAACTCAATTAATTTGGTTTCCGTTTCAATTCCAATTTGTCAATGTTCAGTCTTTCTATGTGTACGATGTTGGCAGTGGGTTCAAAGCCCACAGATTGTAAGTGGGTTCTAGTAAACCGTTATAGCCCCCAATTAAGACGCAGACTTGTAGTCTAATGTGAAATATAACCCGATAGTGATCTTGTATATCCCTTGCCAACTGACATCGATATATAAGCAATAGACATGGCCCTGTCATCCTCTTATATGCTTATTTATTTCTTGATACCCAGTGGACTGAACCTAACAAATAAGTATCCCAACTTATTCGGGTATGACCATACACTTGTCAGTCGCACTCATCAAGTAGCCAGTGATATCATCTCAGGGGACACTGAGTGGTAATTCTGTCAACTTCACTATCAACATCAATATGTTCATTGGCCCACCCAACATACGCATACTTGGCACCCTATTACGGGCCCATTAGGCGTATATCAAAGTGTATGAGATCCCATGTTATGTTACAACGAACATCGGGTCAAAGGGTAGTAGCAAGACCTACCAGAGAAACACCTATGATGATCAAACCATGTGGTGTTCCCATGGCAGATCGATATAGTACCATGCAACCCAACATGTACCCATATCATTGACTAACATTCCATGTCCAATGGCTGGTGAGACGCCGCCATCCAGTCAAGGATATGCTAGTCTTTGGTTCTATTCAATCCTATGATTAGAACAGACTAAGGATATCTTTATGACTATAACTTCAACTCTACTAAAAGGTCTCATAATCCAATGACCTACATTGGTTTACTTTAGTATGGTTATAATCATTGGATACCCTATTTATAAATAGCAAAGATATGAATAAATAGATTCATGCCTTCATTTCAACACAAAATGTATGATACAAAATATCCAAATATGAAGTATAATACAATACAAGAACCAATGCTATTTGGACTAGGGCACACCAGCAATATATATATATATATATATATACACACACACACACACATACATATAAAAGAAAAGAACGAACAGAAGTAGAAGCAGTATTTTATTTATATAAATAAGAATACAGGAAATCAAAATAAACCTTAACCAGAGAAACAACAGAAGGAACACTAAGGCCTGAATAGAATCATTTTCCTTAAGATAAATTGGTTTGCCACCAACTTCTGTCTCCCAAGATAAAATAGTGACAAAGTCGAACTCAACCGCGTGCAAGAAATATCACCAAGTAGAAACCTAGAACTAGCAGCTTAAGGCTTTTGAAAATAGAGAGACAAATTGTCTAAAATTTTTTTGTTTTTGTATATGTATTCAGAATGAAAATCTCCATTTCATATAAGCTGCAATGGAGGAGTTATTGTAAATAAATGGCAAGATTAAATATCAATTAATCCACACAATGAGAATTAAACATATTTATTGTATTTAAATACAATTTAAACTGATGGAAAGAAGTTAGATAATGCACAAAGTGTAATTTGTAGATGAAAATTAAAAAGGGTCAGAGCAAAAGTAGGCAGGCCCGTATTGGCCCATTTCGGTTAGCATTCGCGTCGCCCACATTGTGCGGGTGTGCATTGGACCTTTGAAGGTTCAAGCTTGGATTTGTACTCCCTTACGTGTGCAAGAGAGAGCCTCTTAGCTAATAATTCTTACAACCTAAAGAAAGGCTTTTCTATATAAACCCATTAACCATCTCTTAAGAAAGGGATGAGGGATATGAGAAAAATATCTCATTTTCCTCTACAATTTCTTTTCTTTTCTAGCTCATTTTTAGCATCAATTTCTCATTCATCTTTTATATGTTTTGGGCATATTACATACCATTGGAAAGACATCATTGTGTAGAATACGATAACATAATATTGTTATTCGAACCACAATCTATCCATAATGTAATTAAGGCTAAAGTTGACAAATAATCACTTGTCAAATGCCAATTTTCCAACAATCTCCACATGAATGAAAATTAAAAAAATGAAACGGACTTTTTAAAATACAACCTTTGCACCTTCTCTTGTGAAAGTATATTTACTTTATTGGCTAACTAGTAGATGTGATGTCCTTCAACTATTCTGCCATTTGTGTAAACGATAATATACCCCACACAAATACCAACATAACACAATTTTCGGTTCTCATGGTTATGTCCATTATGGTTGTGAACATCTCCCAGTTCTGCAAGAGTTTTAGAGAACTAAGCCCCATTAGTCTCCGTTGAAGCGACTCCACTTGACTCTCACATAGGTGATCTCTTTTGCTCTGACTTCTAATGACAAAGAATCATTAAAAGCACATCTTAACCTTTTCACATTTTATCACTGTTACATCATAGAAAAAGACAAGGGGTTAACCCCTATAATGACCTCACAAGGTCTATGAAATTAGGTTGTCCTATTGAACCTATATCTTAGGATCTCCAGTCAACAAGGTTAGTTTTCCTTTCAGTAGTGCCTTAAATTTTATGGGCTTACATCCCATTCCTCTCGATGCCTTATCAACTAACAACTGTTTGATTATCACAATGTATACAAATTGCGGGCACAAGTTTTGACCATTTAGGAATATCTTCCAAGAAGTTTCATAACCACTTGGCTTCTTCTCCGGTTTTATCTAGATCTGCAAACTCAACTTCCATAGTAGATCTGGTTATGATCATTTGCCTTGATGATTTCTAGGAAATTGCTACTCCTCTTAGAGTGAACACATATCCACTTGTACCTTTGAAATTCTTGATGTCAGCTATCCAACTGGCATTAGAAAATCCTTTTAGTATAGTTAGTTCTCTCATATAATGCAGTCTGTAATCATGAGTCTATCGCAAATACCTCAGTATTCTCACGATAGCCTTCCAATGGCTCTCCTTAGGATTACTCGTGAACTTATTTAAATTGCTTACTGTGAAAGCAATATCAGGTCTTGTACAACTTGAGAGGTACATCAAAATGCATATAACCGTTGCATATTCCACTTAGTATATGTTTTCACTTTTATTCTTGGACAGATGTTGGCTAATGTTTATCGACGTTTTAGCTATACCAGTATCATCCTTACTAAACTTCCCAAGTATCTTTTCCATATAATGTGATGGAGATAGAATAAGACTACTAGGTGAACGTTTAACTTGGACGCCTAGTATCACATCAACTGGTCCCGTATCTTTCATGTTAAATCTAGAATTTTACCATTTTCTCATTGCTTCCCACAATGAGTATGTCATCAATAGACAAACATAGGATCACATATCCTTGGTTAATAGTTTTGACATAATTGCATTTTTCACACTCATTAATTCGATATTCATTTGTCATCATGGCATTATCAAACTTTTTGTGCCATTGTTTTGGTGCTTTTTTTAAACCATATAAAGATTTCACCAATTTACAAACTTTCCTTTCTTAACCTAGAGCTACACAACTCTCAAGTTTTTCCATCTAGATTTCTTCAAGATCTCCATCCAGAAAGGCTATTTTCACATCCATTTGATGTACTTAAAGATTTTGAAAAGCGGCAATTGCAAGTATCATCCTAATGGATGTTATTCCTAACATAAGAGAATACATATCAAAGTAATCAGGGCCTTCCTTTTGTCTACAACCTTTAATAACCAAACGAGCTTTATACTTTGTCAATTGTTCCATTTGCTTTGATTTTTCATTTCAAAATCCATTTAGAAGTTAGTGGTTTTGTTGTTAGAGGAAGATCCATTAATTCCTAAATGTGGTTCTGCAGAATGGAATCAATTTCCCTCCTTATGGCTTCCTTCCATGAATGACTTTTTGTATAACTTACAGCTTCTGTATAAGTTTAAGGTTCATCCTTAACAATATAGGTTAGGAAATTTGGACCAAAAGATTTTTCAATCCTTGCCCTTTTACTTTTTCTAGGCTTTACCTCTTCTTTTGATTCATCCTCTTGTTGAGGATACTTGCCATTTTCTTCAACCACTTGTTGAAGATCATCATCATTATCGACAACGTCTTGTTGATCAAGTTGACTATCATTCTCAATAGTTTTATGAGGTCATTTAGATCTCGACCTATCATCTCTTTGCTTGTATGGAGATATGTTTTCCAAGAACGAAGCATCTTTTGACTCTATTAAAGTGTTCTTGTGTATTTCTAGATTTTTAGATTCATGCACAAGAAAATCGATATGCGCTATTATGTTATGCATATCCAATAAAAACACAATCCCCTGTACCTATTTTCATTCTTTTAGCTAATGGAGCCATTACGTTTGCAAGAGACCCCCACACTTTCAAGTAATTATAGGAAGGTTTTCTACCTTTCCATAATTCATAAGAAGTTTTGTCTTGTTTCTTCAACGATATCTTATTTAAAAGATATTTTGTTGACAAAATAACATCCCCCTACAAGTTTTATGGTAAACTTAAACTTGTCAACATTGCATTCATCATCTCTTTTATGTTCTTATACTCTGTTACATTGAGGAGAATAAGGTGGTATTACCTCATGAATAATACCATGTTTGGAGCAAAACTCACCAAATGGTGCAACATATTCACCATAACGATCACTTCTCCCACCTTAATTTTCTTATTAAGTTGGTTCTCTAATTCTTGCTTATAGAGAACAAATTTCTCTAAAGCCTCATCTTTGCTTTTAAGCAAATATACATAAGAGTATTTTATGCTATCATCTATGAAGGTAACAAAATATGTATTTTCTCCCGTTCATTGAACAAAATATGAAGGTAATAAAATACGTATTTTCTCCCCGTTCATTGAACAAATTTCATGTCACAAATATTTGTATTTTTAAGATCAAGTGGTTCTATATTTCTTTCAACAAAATGAAATAAAGATTTTGTCAATTTTGTCTCAATACATATTTCACATATTCATATTCAATTGAGTTAGACCTACAAGAGATATAATTAATTTTAGACATCCCATTACATTCATATCCTTTACCCATACACATACGCCCCTTAGATAAAAAAAACCTTTTAGGACTCAAAAACCATTTCGAAGCCATGTGTGCTCAAGAGGCTCCCGAATACAAGATTCTTTCACATGTCAGGCATAAACAGAACATTCTGCAGCTTCACTTTTTTTCCAGAAGTCATTTTCAAGGTCACACTCCCCTTTCCCTCGATCTTTGTAGTGGTTGCATTTCCCATGTAGAGTTTCTACCCTTTCTTAAAAAGAGTCAATCTAGCAAAAGAGTTAAGCCACCACTCTTTTGGATTCGAATTAGCCATGTTCACTTCTAACATCACATCACATAAGTAAATATTAGACACATCTTATGTAATTGCTTCCACAACATTAGCCTCGGCTGTCTTGACCTTCTTGAGTAGTCTACAATCAGATGACTTGTGGTGGCTCATCTTGCTGCAATTGTAGCATTTCCCATTGAATTTGGGCTTCTTAGAAATGCCCGTTTCAATCCCAAATTGGACCCAGCAGGCTTCTTGCCTTTCTTGGGGTCTCTCTTGATCTCCACCACATAGGCCCTTAGCACAAACTGGCTAGCAACATTGGAATCTTTTTTCTCAGAACCTCTATTATCTTCCTTTATCTGGAGTCAGCCTATGAGATCCTCAATAGTCATCTCCTTTTGTTTATGCTTAAGGTAAATTTTAAAGTCACTCCATCTAAGTGGTGATTTCTCAATCATTGCAGCCACTTGGAAAGACTCATTAATCATCATACGTTCAGTAAGCATTCCATGGATCAGAATCTAAAGTTTCTGCACTTGACTAACAACAGATTTGGAATCATTCATCTTAAAATCTAGGAATTGGCCAATTGAGAATTTCTTAGCACCCTCATCCTTAATTTGTTAGAACCCTTCCCTGCTTGAAAGCAAAACAAATTATGGAACAAATTTCCTAAACTAGGGTTCAAGCCCAAGAACATAAAACTAGGTTATTAATTTATAAGAAAAAGAGAAGAAAATTGATTTCTCACCTAAGCCGTCCTCGCACAAGAGATTGATTTGAGTAAAGGCTCCACTTGTTGCCCCTTTACGCTCACACACATGGAGTCTTACTGGCAAGACTCGAGTGCTAGCTCTCCAGACCAAAAGTTCCACCTTGAAGCTAAACACTTTTGCTCAAGTGGAGAAGATGATGAGAATTTTTTGTGGCTAGGTATTAACCATTGGATTTTAGGGTTTCCGTTGGAGATTAATCACACAAAACAAAATACGCAGCGGAAATAAAAACGGATTAATCCCCACCAAGGACCCATGTACATTGCATTGAATTGGAAGGAGGGTTAAAGAATTACCTCTTAATTTTTGCAGGATTGGATACAGGAACCAAAGCAGATTCCCTCTACAGTTGATCCACACCGAGCAATTGACTCACCGCGTGCTAGCGCCGGGATCGTAGAACAGTTCTTCGAATGAGAAGGTGAAAAATTGATATTTTTCACCTTTTGCCAAAAGCATTTTTTCGGCCATTTGATGGAGATTGGGAGGGGGCTGCTGTATCACATCCAACACTACTTATTCTAGGTTTTTTTTTTTTTTTTTTTTCTTTTATTATTAACTTATAATTGTAATTAAATACTATATTTAATTATAATTATAAATTAGCCCCCATAAGTTTTATTAATTCTCAATTAATATTAAACTTAGTCAATTCTCCATCATATACACATATGTATGTAAAATTAATTATATCTCCATATAATATAATTAGCATACTTTATGCTATATTAATCTTATTAATATTTACATACATACATACATATGTATATATACACATATACGTAAATGTATATTATAATTAATTATATCACCATATAATATAATTATAATATACATATATATATATATAGCATACTTTATGCCATAAATATATTAATCTTATTAATATGTTCATGTGTATATACATATACATGTAAATATATATCTTTATATATATTTAATTTCTCATCAATAATAAATCATTATCTCATAATGATTTATCCCCGAATTAAGTGAATCTCATTTTGCTCTTTGTGTGTGACCCCGTAGGATCATATAAATTGGCAATGAGGAAATTACCATAATGCCCTCATAAGTCATAAGCGGACTCTAGCAAGCCATTATGACTACCCAATTCATATGATTGGTATAATCCAATAAGCCTACTTATAGAATGTGTCATATTCCCTTTTGTCTCTTGATATCATGATTAATTATAAGACATGGTACACTTGTCAATCTTATATAAATTAATCATATGCTTTCTCGATCTCAAAGCGGACTGTTTAAACAAATCAATTGATACTCTTATCAATTATTTGAGCACGGCCATGCATATAACAGTCTCACTTATCGAGGGGCCCAGTGATATCGCTCTCTTGATAGAGAGGGACAAAATCCCATATCTGTCACTCACATCCCAAGGCATGAGTCATATCGTACCCAATCACAGCCTTTATAACTACTCTGTTACAAGCAGCGTTTGACTGCGTCAAAACACAACATGAATTCATCCCGGAATCCATGGTGACCTCAGGTCAAAGGAATCAGCTAATGACACTACTATAATCAAGATCAGTTGTGACACATAACCATGAACTTGATCTCATAGTGGGTCTCCAGTAACATGTTCTCTAACATATTACCCGTGAGTATAATCTGTATCTGTATACACTATATTCATCTTATGAATATCCATTATCACTCACACTAGTCTTAGTTTGTTATTATTCCCATAATAACAATCGACTAGGGATATTTAGAATAACACGATTTATTCATGGATACTTATCATAAATGCTAACATACAAACATAAATGATAATATTAATCTACACTAGATTAATCTTAGAAGTCAAATTACATAATCCAATATTGGCCTTAGGGCACAATCTCCAACAATCTCCCACTTGCACTATGGCCAATCATACATGTATCTTATACCCATTGACCTACATGACTTTCATGTATTCACTCGTGCAGGAGTCTTTGTCAATGAATTATTAATTTTGGCTTCCGTTGCTACTTTACACATATTCACTCTCTCTTTAGAGACAGCCTCTCTAAATTAGTGAAAAACGCCTAAGTATATGCTTGTGTCATACAAGGTTCTTACGCATTGAACTATTGTCCCTACAATAGTCTCACAGGATAAGCAATGCTTAGAACAAAAACATAAAATTTTGATGAACTTCTTCATCCAAAAATTTCTTTACATCACATGTAACTGTATACTTTGGCTGCTATTATAGATATTTAGCTATAACGTTTTATTTTGAACCTTTCAAAGTCATAACTTCTCTTTTTAAGAGAATACTAGATCTCGACTGATATATTGCAACTAATTGCAATCAGTTGTATATGTGCAACTATTTACACAGTTAACATAAGCAAGCTTCTATTAAGTCTTTTATATTGAACGCTTTCAATGCTTTGACTTAAGCCAAAACATTCTTTTAGATCTATCTGTATAGATTCCAATTTCAAGAATACAGGCAGTCATGCTTATAACATTAACTGAAATTACTTTCTTAGCCAAGATTTTACTTCTTGCAAGGTAAGAATGTTATTTCCAACAAGCCATATGTCATCCACATATAGCATTAGGAATACCGATATGCTCCCACTGATCCTTTTGAAACACAAGATTCATCATCCTTTTGATAAAATCAAACCATTTGATTTCTTTATCAAAACTATGATTCCAACTATTTGATGCATGTTTCGATCCTTATGAGAATCTTTGAAAACTTGCATACGCTATTTGAATTCTTTGGATGCTCAAAACTTTGGATTGTGTCACGTACACATCCTCAATCATGTTTTCACGTAAAAAATAGATTTTGATATCCATTTGCCATATTTTATAATCATATTATGGGGATATGGCAACAAGAACTCAATATGACTTGATCATGATTAATGACTAAGGAGGATTTCATCATAGTCCTACTATGAATTTGTTCGTACCCTTATAGTCACTAGTCGTGCTTTATAAGTTTGAAGATCACCATCCATATCGGTTTTCAATTTGAAAACTCACTTGCAACCATTGCATATGCATCTTCTAAAAGACTTATCAAAATCTATACTTTGATTGTCAGACATGGACTTATCTTCAACCTTTGTAGCATCAAGTCACATATTAGATCCAAAATCTAACATTGCTTCTTCATAGAAGAAGACTTACTTCATCTAGTAAGATTACATCATGATTTTGAGAAATCCATATCTCTCCTAATCATGTCGTATTCCACTAGACTTTCATTGGACTTGTGTAATTTCAACAATGATCATGAAACCATTTCCACGTTCCTCTTCAACGTTAAATGTCACTTTTGTGAATTACGAGTTTTGTAGGTGTACTTTACTCCCACTAACTCTACTAGAAATTAACTCCCTCTTCAAGGGGAAACCATTTCTAGCTACAACTACTTTGTATCCCAAAGAAACACAGGAGTAACAACTCCTACTTTCCTTTTGAGTAATCCACAATACGATATTTAAATTTAGGTGCCAACTTATTCGAAATAAGCTTTACAGCCCTAAACTTATTCAATGAAACAATTTGGGTCTCTTACCCAACCATATCTCATATGTTGATTCATGAATTGTTTTAGACGGAACAATATACACAGCTGCTTTAATGGCATATTTTTGAGAAAACGATGATCAACTTGACTTCATCATAGATTGAACTATATCTGTATAGAGTTCGACTACTCCCTTTTCGACACAACATACTTTGTGGCGTACTTGGAGAAGTCAATTGTGAGACAGTCCCACAATCTCTAAGATGATTGTCAACATCTTGACTCAAATGTTCACCACTTGGATCATATCTAAGTGACTTTACTATCTTGTCAAGATACTTCATACTCCTTTTACAAGCTTTTGAACACTTCAAAAGTTCCAAACTCGTGTTTCATTAGATACTCTTATCTAGTGAAAAGTTCCATAAAAGTAATGAAGTATTAGAACCTCCTTTAGCAGTTGATTTATAATTCATATACATCCACATGTATAATGCTTAATAAATCGATTATTCTTTAACTACTTTTAGCAAAGAAACACTTTTGTCATTTTTTACAATAAGCAACATTCGCATGATTCAAGATGATTCATAATCTCATGAATCCAATAGTCCATTCTCATGGAGTTTCGAAATGCAACTTTGCTTATGTCTCCAAGACGACACTGCCAAAATGGGTTGGATCAAACTATTTGATTCGATCCTTACAGTATTTATGTTACAGATGGGCTCCACATATAAAGACAATTATGTAAATCTACATTTCATAATCATGTCTTTATAAAGTTTATAATTCACAATTATAAAATAAGCAACATTTGTTTACTCAAGTCAACAAGCTCAATAGACAACAAGAGTTCGTAACTCACATGTAAAAGTTCATAACCTTTAACCAAAGTTCATAACTTTCATATAAAAGTTCATAACTTTTATGAAAAGAGGTTCGTAACTTTTAACTTGAAGTTCACAACTTTCATGTAAGAGTTCAGAACCTTCGAGTAGCAACCTTTGCTTCTCTTGTCTATTCACATTCTACCTTTCACCTTCATAAGGTTTCTATTCAAGTTGCGATTCATCATATTCTACTAATATGAGATCCACAACTGGTATCTAATACCTTTGATATAGAAACAAAAGTAGAATAGTTAATAAATACTTAAGGTAGCAGTCTTACTGCCTTTCATCTTCTCATAGTTCTCCAAACAAAGTTTGCTATTTCCATTCTAAAGAACGATTCAATCTAGAAATGGCAACATCCTTCTTTTGGAGATCTCTCTATGCCAACAGCTTTGGCCTTTAAAATACTTTCACCGAAACCCTTTCGGTATTTATACTTTTCGACCCTACTATTATCCTTTTCCTTTTGAACCATAAGCACACAATTCGAGGCGGGCTTATCCTTTATGGACAACTTAACATTCTTTTGCATCTTATGCAACTAATTCACAATTTTCTCCATGTCATTCAAATGATAGTTCATCACCAATGACTATCAAATAATGAATTCAAGATCACATCTTAATGCCTTTTGGATGCCAATGAGAAATTGTTGCCTCAAACACTTATCTTTTCTTGCTCACTAACTGATGGAACATTTCCATTTGTGATGTATCATATACCTCAAGTAAAACTTCCACGTGCGGAAGAATTGGTGGCAAGTGTAAGATAATAAATTTTAAACAGAGTCCCTTCGATGCTTCAAGTAAGCATCTTTTATACTCATGTTACAATTGCTAGTGGTTCATTGGGCAAAAGGATTATTGAGAACATATGATTCCTTTTGATTTGAGAACAATTCTCAAAGTTCAATAACAATCGAGATCATGGTAATAGCAATCATAACTATAATAAAGCGTGTAAAGATTTTTATTTAAATGCTCCCACTTAAATTATAAAACCCTTTAAAATATTTAAGTGGGTGAAGATCCAAAATCCATACTTAACCATAGCACTGCTTTGGCATGTCCCTATGATTAAATATAATTTCGGTAGGCAAAGACTCAAAATCATGCTTTAAACCATTTAAACATATTTTGGATGTGCACTTCTTTGCCAATTGCATCATTATGCAACTCTTCTAATTTATGAGATGCATGATATCATATATCATATTTAATTGTATGTTACTCATCTCATCTTTGCCTCGGGCTCAAACACCGTTTTGATTAACCCTTTGTTAAACCAATTACAACACAATGAGAATCACCATTTCTCATATTATCGCTTCGCTAAGGTCACAACATGCGTACCCGCTTTGGCGTGGCTACCATGATGCGAACATAGTACTTGACTAGTGTTATACGTAATTGGGTGGCAAAAATATAAACTTCATAAGTTTATTTAGGGTTTATTAATTCCTGTGATTAAAATGTATCTCATACAATACATGGCATTAACATTAATCTTTCTAAGTTAATATTAATTCTAGCATGGCATCCAATGTCATACATTCATCTAGCATGCATATTGAATATTTAGCATGGCATCACATGGCATTTAAATGTATCAAAACATGCATTTACATACATATATATTAACATTTGCATCACATGCAAAATAATTTCTAACATGCAGCAATATCTATTAACATGGCATCTTATGGCATAAAATAAATATAACATGCATAAGACTCAAAACCGTGTTATGGTATGGTTTTATCTACATTGATTTTCATAGGCCAATATGAAAATCAACAAGTCATATCCTAGGTGGTTGTAACCATCGTATGGTCACAGCACAGCCGCACCCCTTGGATCCGTCTTACGTCTTTGTTCCTTGGCACCATCTCATGGATTTACATATTTTACAAAATTGCAACCTATACAATTTTTTTTTAGTAAAATAAAATTTACATATTATAAATTGCATCCTATACAATTTATCTAGTAAAATTAAAATTAAAATTTACATAAATACAAACGACTCGCAGGTCGTATTTATATAAAACCATAATAAATAAAATAAAGCATCCACGGGGTCCAAAGCCATACCATAACACCATGCATAAAATTATCAACAATAATTTTATATCTAAAAATATTTAGGGTTCAAAGTGGTAAAATACAATCACATTGTATTAAGAATTAATTAATTTGGAAAAAAAATTCGTAAATATGCAGAAACAATTTTCCACACTTAAAACGAAAAAGGGGTAAAAAC
The DNA here is from genome assembly GCA_039660915.1 of Euphorbia tirucalli. NCBI lineage: Eukaryota > Viridiplantae > Streptophyta > Magnoliopsida > Malpighiales > Euphorbiaceae > Euphorbia > Euphorbia tirucalli. Next base: position 47,382,641 of record CM077633.1, read on the forward strand.
TGTCGGACAGCATGCAAGTCGGGCTTCGCACTGCAGTATCCAATACTGCGCGCAGCCCGACGGGCTGCGCAGCCCATGCTGCGTAAGCAGCATGCTGCTTACGCAGCAAGTGCAATTGCAATTGCAATTGCAATTGCAGTTGGGCGCAATTGCAATTGCAATTGCATTGCACCCAAAAGTTATTCTGGGCATTATGCCCAGAATAACGAAAACAGTATTTAATTTTTTTTTTTTTTTTTTTTTTTTTTTTTAATATCATTTAATTAATTGAAACAATTTCAATTAAAACCCCATGAATCAAATTCATGATTCCAAAACCCCTTAAACATTCCAAATCATTAACATAAAATCATTCACAATGATTAATCAATAAAATCAAATTTTTATTTTGTTATTCACAATAACATAGAACCCTAAATAAAACATACAAACTCCTAACAACAATTTTGATCCAATCAAAATCATACAAACCCTAACATGCAATTTTGATCCAATCAAAACATAAATCCAATTCAATCAAAATACAAGTGGCTCTGATACCACTGTTGGAGATTAATCACACAAAACAAAATACGCAGCGGAAATAAAAACGGATTAATCCCCACCAAGGACCCATGTACATTGCATTGAATTGGAAGGAGGGTTAAAGAATTACCTCTTAATTTTTGCAGGATTGGATACAGGAACCAAAGCAGATTCCCTCTACAGTTGATCCACACCGAGCAATTGACTCACCGCGTGCTAGCGCCGGGATCGTAGAACAGTTCTTCGAATGAGAAGGTGAAAAATTGATATTTTTCACCTTTTGCCAAAAGCATTTTTTCGGCCATTTGATGGAGATTGGGAGGGGGCTGCTGTATCACATCCAACACTACTTATTCTAGGGTTTTTTTTTTTTTTCTTTTATTATTAACTTATAATTGTAATTAAATACTATATTTAATTATAATTATAAATTAGCCCCCATAAGTTTTATTAATTCTCAATTAATATTAAACTTAGTCAATTCTCCATCATATACACATATGTATGTAAAATTAATTATATCTCCATATAATATAATTAGCATACTTTATGCTATATTAATCTTATTAATATTTACATACATACATACATATGTATATATACACATATACGTAAATGTATATTATAATTAATTATATCACCATATAATATAATTATAATATACATATATATATATAGCATACTTTATGCCATAAATATATTAATCTTATTAATATGTTCATGTGTATATACATATACATGTAAATATATATCTTTATATATATTTAATTTCTCATCAATAATAAATCATTATCTCATAATGATTTATCCCCGAATTAAGTGAATCTCATTTTGCTCTTTGTGTGTGACCCCGTAGGATCATATAAATTGGCAATGAGGAAATTACCATAATGCCCTCATAAGTCATAAGCGGACTCTAGCAAGCCATTATGACTACCCAATTCATATGATTGGTATAATCCAATAAACCTACTTATAGAATGTGTCATATTCCCTTTTGTCTCTTGATATCATGATTAATTATAAGACATGGTACACTTGTCAATCTTATATAAATTAATCATATGCTTTCTCGATCTCAAAGCGGACTGTTTAAACAAATCAATTGATACTCTTATCAATTATTTGAGCACGGCCATGCATATAACAGTCTCACTTATCGAGGGGCCCAGTGATATCGCTCTCTTGATAGAGAGGGACAAAATCCCATATCTGTCACTCACATCCCAAGGCATGAGTCATATCGTACCCAATCACAGCCTTTATAACTACTCTGTTACAAGCAGCGTTTGACTGCGTCAAAACACAACATGAATTCATCCCGGAATCCATGGTGACCTCAGGTCAAAGGAATCAGCTAATGACACTACTATAATCAAGATCAGTTGTGACACATAACCATGAACTTGATCTCATAGTGGGTCTCCAGTAACATGTTCTCTAACATATTACCCGTGAGTATAATCTGTATCTGTATACACTATATTCATCTTATGAATATCCATTATCACTCACACTAGTCTTAGTTTGTTATTATTCCCATAATAACAATCGACTAGGGATATTTAGAATAACACGATTTATTCATGGATACTTATCATAAATGCTAACATACAAACATAAATGATAATATTAATCTACACTAGATTAATCTTAGAAGTCAAATTACATAATCCAATATTGGCCTTAGGGCACAATCTCCAACATCCTCCTTACTCTTTATATGTCAAATATAAAGGTAAGATACCCAAACTACCCTCCCTTGTAGAAATCCACTATAATTTACATATAAAGTATTTAACAAAAATTACTATATGGTAACTTTGAAAACCATTGAACCAATTCTCATCATAGACTATTATATTTTATTTGGGCCTTAATAATTAATCCCATAAAACAAAATAATCCATTAACAATAATTAATATGTATCTAATACATGTCAAATGGTTCGTCATAAAGCTCGCCTAAACACCTTAGCGTGCAATCTTGTAGGCCTATCTGTATATTGGCCATGGGCCCAAAATTAAATTCGGCTCATAAGTTGTAAGTGGGCTCTAGTAAGCCGTTACAACCCCTAAATGGGATGGAGATGTCAAAATCAAACCGACATACACCTGAAGTATTCTTATACAATCCTTTGCACATCTAACATCGGTGTCCTACATAAGGCATGGCATTGTCGTCCTTCTAAGTGCTAGGACATTTACTTGACATCTAAGTAGACTGATAAGATCAAATAAATGATTATCTAATAATCATTCTATTTGGGTACAACCGTACACTACTCAGTCCCACTCGTCAAAAGGCCGGTGATGTCATCTCTTCGGTGAAGAGATAGGCAATTCCTTCATATTACTCCTAGTCCTAGCATGGTTCCTGATATATCCAACGTACCCATACTTGGCACTCAGTTATGGGCCCATTAAGCGCACATCAAAGTATATAAAGTGTAATACCCCGAAATAATTACCTTGTGAATATCCATATAGAGTGTTTAGATGCATATATGGTTATATATATTTAAGTGAGTTAATGAGAATTATAAAAGTTTCGGGATGAATTGGAAAATTATCAAATAAGGAGGGATCATAGCAGATATTTTAGAAAAAAATCAATTTAATTAAATTGGAGATGGCCGACAGCCATCTCCTCCTCTTCTTTTTTTTCTTCTTCTTCTTCTTCTTTCTTTTCTTTCTTTCTTTCTTTCATTTTACATTTCAAACTTCAATTCTCAAATTCTCCCTCAATTCTCATCCGTTTTTCACAAACTTTATACCGAAACGAAGCTCTCAACACGTACTACAATCCTATATAAGTTTTAGGAGGAGAAATCAAGTGTTGAGAGAGAGATTAAAACCTGAAATTTCGTGCTAATTGCTGTCCCGCACGATTCGCTACCTTCCGTCCAAAATTTTGAAAATCTGACCCCGGAAATGAACTTAGGAGGCCGGAAAACCTTTGGGTAGGTTGAGAATCGGAACATGCAAGCTTGATTTTCCGGTGATCGGAGCTTCGTCGGTAAATTTCTAATTTCTCCGATTTCTTGAGTTTTAGTTGGAATTAGAGTAATGTAATGGTATATTTAGACTCCTGAGATTATAAGCTAGCTGATGGTAAGAATCGTTTTCACATAGGGCAAGTTCAAAATTTTCCGACGACGGGCAGTAATTCCGGCGACGTACATTACGTACTTGAAAAATATTCCTAGTCTTATTTGGAGAAAGATTAATTCTTGGACCTTACCCAAATTCCTTAAGTGTTAAATTTTATTAATTTTAGAAATATATTAGTTAGTTAATTAAAAAGAAAATAGTTGTTAAGTCTTGGTTTGTGAAGGATATAATTATGTTAATGGAGTGAATTAATTGAGAATGTTAATAGGAAGAGAATATTTGATGTGATATGGACTGAATTAAATGCTAGTGTATGTGTTGAAGAATTGGTATATTATGGAATTTAATTGAGTTTGGCTATCCAGTCGGGTTATTGAATTGCAGTCTATGGAGACCGACTGGAATTGTTGTGTGAACTATAGAAGTGTAATTTTATGCAGGTTTGACCCTAATATTAATTAGGGGGATATCCAGTTTATAGGGGAAACTCTGCCGAAATTTCTATTGATATTTCGGATAAATAGAATAATTAGTTCCTTCCTCATCTCCATTATAAATTATCTTGTGTAGACATCCAACTGGTAGGTGGAGCAGGAGAGCCGGAGAAATAGGATTCGTCGGCTAGGAGTATCTGTGAGTTAATTATATGTTATGCATATTTAATTTAGCATTTGCATTCATGACCGATTTTTTTTAAAGTTTAAATCTTATTATGTGATTATTATCATTATTTAAAAGAGTATCGCCTAGCATTATAATTATATTTATTTATAATTCCTATGGTGGTTTAAATACGTATATGGACATGCTTCTTGGTGAGCGGCATCAGGACCTTGTGCGCACAGGTACTATCGGGCCTATGGAATAAATGTATGAATTAATGATATGTTTATGGATAAGCTCGGTTGAGTTACTCTCAGGCTATGTGATATTATGGCATTGGAATTAAGTGAGGCTGGGTATGGGTTCAGTTGAGTTATTCTCGGTCCTCCAGCCGACTGGGTGCGAGTTCGGTTGAGTTATTCTCGGTCCCCCAGTCATTGGATATAAGAGAGCCGGATGGCTATGTAGATTATGCGATACTTTGGGTATTGAGGTTTAGGGTCCATGACGTATAGAAACCACTTATTAATAATTGTTTTATTATTTGGTTTACCGAAATCATGTGTATGAATGCCTGTACAACATATATGTATATAAATATATATATATACATACATAAAGTATTGTGTGATTGGTTGATTGCTAAATTATTCATGCATTGCATATAATTAATTCACTATGGGAGGTCTTACTCCCTAAATTTTTCAGGTAGCTAGAAGCGTGTTGCAGCCCAAGATCTTCCTCCGGGCAGCATATTAGTTTTACTATGTAGGTTATCATTAATTACTTCCAATGTATTAAATTTCTAGACTGCAGTACCAGAGTAAGGATTATATTTGTGTATATGAAAAGGATTTAATGTGTTAAGTGATGACGGATTGAAATATTATATTTTGAGATTGTAGTTTAAAGTATGATTTTAGGCTTGCTACGGGTTCCGGTGGTGATATGCCTACCCGTTCCCTAGCGCCGGGTCGTGACAAAGTTGGTATCAGAGCTTAGGTTAAAGATTGTCTGACCTAGTAATCTTGTACTACGGAGTTAGGATTCGAACTCATCTTTGACAGTCTTCTCATAGGTAGAAATCAGCTTACCGTAAGAGTCTTGTTATTTCTAATATCTATTCTTGATTTCAGAATGAGGCGACCAAGAGCTGTAAGACCACCAAATGAACCCGAAATTGAGGATTTGGGTGATGAGAATTTTGAACATCAGGAAGGTAGTGATTTACCTCCACCACTACTGCCTCCACCCCTTCGAAGAGGCAGAGGTAGACCTAGAAGACAAGTAAATCCGCAGGATTAACAAGTACAACGTTCACAAAATGTACAACAAAATCAGTCACAAATTCCACAAGGAAGGTATGGAAGGCAAGGAAATTTGGAAGAGGAGCAAGTAGAGCATCCGCACACTGTGCAACAAAATATTCCACAATTTCCACAAGGATTCAACTTCAACCAGTTCTTATCAGGTGTAGAAGTAATGCAGCAAATGTTGATAAGGCAAGGACAGAATGAAGACAGCTCTAGTGGTATGGGTACAATTGAAAGATTTGCCCGAATGAATCCTACTACGTATGATGGTGTTGATGGAGATGCTATGGATTACCTTGATGAAGTTGAGAAGAGTGCAAGATATTTGAAAGCCAATGAATATGAAACTATTCAAATGGTGGAATACTCTTTAAGAGGTGATGCAGGAGTGTGGTTTAAGGATTATGTTTTTCCTCAAATGCAGAATATGTCATGGGATGAATTCAAGGAGCAATTTAAAGAGGCTTTCATTCCATTTAGTTACAGTGAGGAGCAGAGGAGAAAATTTGTGACCTTTAGAAAAGACAGGAATATGTCTGTGAAGGAGTTTCATCGACAATTTTTAAGGTTGGGTAGATATGTTCTAGAAGTGATGCAAAATGAAAGGATTAAGTGTTCTACTTTCATTTCTGGGTTGGGAGAGCAGTATACTTCTTTGCATGCTTTCTCAACAATGAGAGGATGCACTTTTTCTCAGTTGGTTGATGCTGCGAAACGAATGGAGCTTGATTTTAATCAAGCAACTTTGATTTCTCAATCTATTCAGAATCCTAAGCCCAGAGATGGTGGTCAGTCTTCTTCTGCTACAATGGGTAATACAGGCAATTTTCACACGGGAAGTGCACAACCTTCTAATCAGAAGACAAGATTTCACAAGAAGGGGCGCCACAGTCAAAGGGGTGGTAGAGGGTTCTACCAATATGGTAGTCGACAAAGTTCCAGTTCTGGCCATAGTAGTTCTACATCAGGTTCTAGTGCTTGTGTTAATTGTGGCAGAAATCATCAGGGTCCTTGTTATGTTGCTCCTGGCAGTTGTTTTAGATGTGGGCAGCCTGGACATTTTTCTAGACAATGTCCATAATTGGGATTCCAGCCAACTCCTTCTCTGGGGTTTCCATCCAATACAATAAGGTCTAATTTTCCAATGCAGCAGGGAAATTTCTCTTCACCAACACAATTTCAGCATGCACCTGCTATGTCGCAGGGTCAGTCGAGTCATTCTGGAGGTAGAGGTAGAGGAGGAGGAAGGAATCCTCAAACTGGACAAGGACAAGCAAGGGTCTTCACTCTCACTCCACACGATGCTCAAACTTCAAATGTTGTGGTTTCAGGTACTATTCCTGTATGTTATATGGATGCTAAAGTACTTTTAGATCCCGGTGCTACACATTCTTTTATTTCTCCTTGTTTTGCTACGAAAATAAGTAGAATTCCTGAAATGCTAGAGTGTACCTTATCTGTGACTACACCACTACATGAGTCAGTAGAAACACAACTTGTATTTCCTTCTTGTCCTGTTACAATAGAGGGAAGAGATTTATTAGCAGATTTAGTTCTACTTGACGTGATTGATTTTGATGTTATCTTGGGAATGGATTGGTTGTTCCAACACTTTGTCACTTTGGATTGTCGAAGGAAAGTGGCAAGGTTCAGTGTGCCAGGAGATGTAGAATTTGAATTCCAAGGTGATAAAAAGATGTCTTCTTCGAATTTGTTATCGGCCATAACAGCTAGAAAGTTTTTTGCACAAAGGGTGTCAAGGGTATTTGGCCTTTGTTAAGGATACAAGCATTGATGAAGGCAATATTATGAATGTTCCTGTTGTAAATGAATTTCCTGATGTGTTTCCTGAGGACTTACCAGGAATGCCTCCCGAATGAGAAATTGAATTCTGCATTGACTTAGCCCCTGGTATCGCTCCAATATCTATGCCACCTTATAGGATGGCACCAGTAAGTTGAAGGAGTTAAAGGAACAACTACATGAATTAATCGATAAGGGTTTCATTCGGCCTAGTGTATCTCCTTGGGGTGCTCCCGTGTTGTTGGTTAAGAAGAAGGATAGGTCACTATGACTTTGCATCGATTATAGGCAGTTGAACAAGGTGACTATCCGCAATAAGTATCCACTCCCTCGGATTGATGATTTGTTTGATCAATTGCAAGGTTCATGTTGCTTTTCCAAGATTGACTTGCGGTCTGGGTATCATCAATTGAGAATCAGGGGTGAAGATGTACCTAAGACAGCATTCAGAACACGATATGGTCATTATGAATTTTTAGTAATGCCATTTGGCTTAACCAATGCACCAGCAGCATTTATGGATCTCATGAATAGAGTGTTTAAGCCATTCTTAGATCATTTTGTAATTGTGTTCATTGATGATATATTGGTGTATTCAAGAAGTGAGGAGGACATGTAGTTCTCTAAATGTGAGTTTTGGTTGGATAGTGTGGCATTTTTAGGACATGTAGTGTCCAAGGATGGAATATAAGTAGATCCGAAAAAGGTGGAAGCAATTACAAATTGGAGGAGACCTACTACAGTGACAGAAATTCGAAGTTTTCTGGGTTTAGCCAGCTACTATAGGAGATTTGTTCAAGATTTCTCTAAGATAGCAGCACCTTTAACCCGACTAACTCAAAAGAATGTTCCTTTCGTATGGTCAGAAGCATGTGAGAATAGTTTTCAAAGATTGAAAGATTGTTTGACCTCAGCACCAGTACTCACTTTACCGTTTGGATCTGGAGGATTCACTGTTTATTGTGATGCTTCTAGAGTTGGTTTGGGTTGTGTGTTGATGCAAAATGGAAAGGTTATTGCTTATGCATCGAGACAATTAAAGAAACATGAACAGAATTATCCAACTCACGACTTAGAAATGGCGGCAGTGGTTTTTGCATTGAAGATATAGAGGCATTATTTGTATGGAGAAACATGTGCGATTTACACTGACCACAAGAGTCTTAAATACATATTCCAACAAAGGGATTTGAATCGAAGGCAAAGACGATGGATGGAGCTGTTGAAAGATTATGATTGTATGATATTGTATCATCCAGGAAAGGCTAATGTTGTGGCAGATGCTTTAAGCAGACTGGAATGAAGGATATAATTATGTTAATGGAATGAATTAATTGAGAATGTTAATAGGAAGAGAATATTTGATGTGATATGGACTGAATTAAATGCTAGTGTATGTGTTGAAGAATTGGTATATTATGGAATTTAATTGAGTTTGGCTATCCAGTCGGGTTATTGAATTGCAATCTATGGAGACCGACTGGAATTGTTGTGTGGACTATAGAAGTGTAATTTTATGCAGGTTTGACCCTAATATTAATTAGGGGGATATCCAGTTTATAGGGGAAACTCTGCCGAAATTTCTATTGATATTTCGGATAAATAGAATAATTAGTTCCTTCCTCATCTCCATTATAAATTCTCTTGTGTAGACATTCAACCGGTAGGCGGATCAGGAGAGCCGGAGAAATAGGATTCGTCAGCTAGGAGTATCTGTGAGTTAATTATATGTTATGCATATTTAATTTAGCATTTGCATTCATGACCGATTTTTTTTAAAGTTTAAATCTTATTATGTGATTATTATCATTATTTAAAAGAGTATCGCCTAGCATTATAATTATATTTATTTATAATTCCTATGGTGGTTTAAATACGTATATGGACATGCTTCCTGGTGAGCGGCATCAGGACCTTGTGCGCACAGGTACTATCGGGCCTATGGAATAAATGTATGAATTGATGATATGTTTATGGATAAGCTCGGTTGAGTTATTCTCGGGCTATGTGATATTATGGCATTGGAATTAAGTGAGGCTGGGTATGGGTTCGGTTGAGTTATTCTCGGTCTTCCAGCCGACTGGGTGCGGGTTCGGTTGAGTTATTCTCGGTCCCCCAGTCATTGGATATAAGAGAGCCGGATGGCTATGTAGATTATGCGATACTTTGGGTATTGAGGTTTAGGGTCCATGACGTATAGAAACCACTTATTAATAATTGTTTTATTATTTGGTTTACCGAAATCATGTGTATGAATGCCTGTACAACATATATGTATATAAATATATATATATATATATATACATACGTAAAGTATTGTGCGATTGGTTGATTACTAAATTATTCATGCATTGTATATAATTAACTCACTATGGGAGGTCTGACTCCCTAAATTTCTCAGGTAGCTAGAAGCGTGTTGCAGCCCAAGATCTTCCTCCGGGCAGCATATTAGTTTTACTATGTAGGTTATCATTAATTACTTCCAATGTATTAAATTTCTAGACCGCAGTACCAGAGTAAGGATTATATTTGATGTTGTGTATATGAAAAGGATTTAATGTGTTAAGTGATGACGGATTGAAATATTATATTTTGAGATTGTAGTTTAAAGTATGATTTTAGGCTTGCTACGGGGTTCCGGTGGCGATATGCCTACCCGTTCCCTAGCGCCGGTCACGGCTGGGGTTTGGGTCGTGACATAAAGTCACATCCAGGAGTGTAGTAGTATTAGGTCTAAGGATCCAATATAAGCAATACGTGAGAAATACTTACGACATTAGACCATGTAGTGTTCTCTCAAGCAGATCGATCCAGTACACTATTCACTAATGTGTAGCTATGTCGTTGATAGACTTTCTAAGTCCTATGGTTGGTAAGACACCACCCATCCCATAAGGAACATACTAGTCTTTAGTTATATTCATTCCCATGATTATAATAGACTAGGGATAACTTTACAAATGTGTTCTTTAAAATAATGGTCTTAGTTGTTCAGTACACATTGCTAACAAACATGAGTCAACACTAGTTTATGGATTCTCAATATTTATTAATTACACATGTAATTCAATAAATATGATTATGCCTTTTATTAATATAGAGTAAGTGTATTCTCATACATAAAATAAACAAACTACATTATATAGGGACTAGAGCATAACCCAACACAGTTTTATATTTCTTGTCCAAGGATTCCCATATTTCTTTTGTAGTTGTCATTACTTCATAAATATTGTAAAGTTAATCTACTAAATGATTTAAAATATGATTCTTGCAAATGAAATTTGAATGATTTCAGGCATCCACAACCAACTGGATTAGAGGATAAACCACATCCTCTCCAACATTGGGAGGATCCTTCTTCATAAACCACTGAAGGTTCATCATAAGAACATCTTCTTCTACCAAGTCTTGAACTTCACACCAGAGAATTTCTCCAACCTATCCATATGATTTGCACCAAGCATCGTCACATGACGAGAAATAGACCCAGAATCAGAAGGACCACTATGTCCATTTTGGCCATTCTACTTTGTTGAATAGGTGGGACCAAATCATCAGCCATGATTGATTATGAAATTTACAAACCATACAAAGTTAGTACAATTCTAGAATATAAAATAGGAAAAATATATAGAACACAATAATACTATTATAAATGGAACAATTAGAATGTTTATAACAATCCACACCTTTGAGCTCATTTGTTTAATAATTATTCAAATAATTCTCCAAAGTCAAGGTAATCCAATAAAGGTTGCTTGTTTGTCTCTTATTAAGTTAATATGTTTTACAATTGTTATATATATATATATATATATATATATATATATATATATATATATATGAAAAGAACTAATAGAAGTAAAATCGGTATTTTATTTTATAAATAAGAATACAGGGAATCAATGTATACCTTAACCGAAGAAAGAACGGACGAAACACTAAGGCCTAAATAAAATTAGTTTCCTTAAGATAAATTGGTTTGTGATGAACTTCTGTCTCCTAGAATACAATAATAATAAATTTGAACACAACCGCAAGTAAGAAAAATGACCAGGTAAAAGAACCTAGAACTAGTAGCGTAAGGCTTTTGAAAGTAGAGGGAAAAATTGTTTGGTATTTTTGTTTTTTTATATGTATTCAGAATGAAAATCTCCATTTGATATAAGCTGCAATGGAGGAGTTATTGGAAATAAATGGCAGGGTTAAATAACAATTAATCCATATAATGAGAATTCAACAAATTTAATTGTATTTAAATACAATTTAAACTGCTACAAAGAAGTTGGAGAATTCACAAAGTCTCTAATTTGTAGAGAAAAAATAAAATGGACTGGAGCAAAAGTAGGAAGGCCTGTAGTGGCCCATTTCGGTTCTGTATTTTCATCGCCCATGGCGTATGGGTGAGCATTGGGCCTTTGGTGGTTCCAGCTTGGATTTGCACCTTGCTAACATGCGCAAGAGAGGGCCTTTTGGCTAATAATTCTTACCGACCTAAGAAAGGCTTTTCCTTATAAACCAATCAACCATCTCTTCAGAAAGGGATGTGGGATCTATGAAAATATCTCATTTTCCCCTACAATTTCTTTTCCTTTCTACACTTTAAGTATCAATTTCTTATTCATCGTTTTATTCATTTTATGCCTATGATATATCGCTGGAAAGATCTCATTGTGTAGAATATGATAAAAAATTCATGTTATTCGAACAACAATCTATTCATAATATAATTAAGCCTAAAGTTGACAAATAATTATTTGTCAAATGCCAATTTTCCAACATTTGTCCAATAAAACTTATTTAACTTTATATTTGTTTCAATGTACCCCCTTAACCTTAGCTTTCTACCAGCCATATGTTCATCGGACAATCTTTAGGCTGAAAATGTTGTTGTTATTATCTTATGATTCATGTTTTTGACATCTTATGTGAATGGATGTGATTACATTTTTTTATGGTGAAACAAGACGTAAGAGTTACAGTTGTTGCAACTACAAATAAAAAAATTCTCAGCCAATACTTCTATGGGTAATTATTTCTACAACACCTCCGTCCACTAAGGTGTTGGTCAGTGATGGAGCCAGGAGCTGACTCTTTAGGGTGGGGGGGTGGTGTGAGCACGAGTTTTTCCTCGACCTCGGTGATGAAAGCCATTATTACCTTTTTCACGGATAAATGTGAAGCGGATTCGGAATGACTGAGATGACGTCAGAAATGTTTCGGATGACCCGAATGTGCGTGATAAGTCTTGGTATGGAAGCCCGAAGGAATTCGAGTGAGTATTTAAGAAAACTGAAGAAACGAATGAAAAATAAGTGAAAATGGCCTAATCTGGACACTACAGCTACTCGGTTGTAGTGCCCTACAGCCACACGGCCGTCCTACAGTGGCACCGCTGTACTATAGCAGCATGGCTGTAATCATCAGATTTCTTTTTTTTGTTCAAAATCAGCATTTAATCTGGATTTTTAACCTAAATAGGAGATATAAAAGGATTATGACTAGGATTAGGCTTAGACAACAGAGACAGAACATAGAGAATAGGGAGAATTGAAAGAAAACACAGCCACACTTAGAGTTCTTAAAAGAAAAAGATTGAAATTAAGTGTTTTAATCCAAAAATAATAAAAAAACCTTAATAAAATCTGTAGAAACAATCATAATTTTGAGAGAACTAGTTTTCTAGGGGTGTTTCTAGACTGTAATCATTCATTCGATTTCATTCAGGGTTCTGCTCGGACTTCAGAGATTGCATAAGCTTTTTGGGTTGTTCGTGATTGCAAGGCATTTCTCGGCATCTGAATCCATCCCTGGTGGTCTAAAACACTGGAACACAGACAAGGTATATTCTGAGAGGTCTTAAAAATCCTTTTTAATTCATTCTGGGTGATATTTGTTGGTGTTTTTGAGTTTTTTTGCGATTTTGGAAGCGATTCCGGTTACAGCCGCCCTACCTAATGATTACAACTGCACGGCTGTAACCTACAGGGGCGCGGCTATAACCTACAGGGGCAGAAGCTCCGAATGCCCCAAATCGCTCGATAACGCTTCCATTTTCAAATCAAATGTGCTTTTCATGAATATTATCGGTCGAATTACATTAATGTATGCTTAGATTCCCGGTTTTCTGATTTTAATTGATGGATGTAATTTCAAGTTTGGTAACTTCAGGTGATTAGGGATTTCTGGATTTGTTTCGATCCGTTTTGGATCCGTTTTGTTGAATTTAGTGTGCTTCCAGAAATCCCAGATCGCCCAAAATCGCTAAACTTGTAAAATGATTTTCAAAAACGAGAAAAGAAGGCCGGATTGAATTCTGGAGCACTACAGCCGCGTGGCTGTAGGCGTTGCAGCCGCCCCAGCCACTACAGTGGTGCGGTTATAACCTACAGGGGTGCGGCTGTAGTTCAGGAGGCAGAATTACAGTTTTTCCCTTTTGGGTCCCAAACTTATAATTTTGCATCTTTTTCGTATTCAAAACTGAATTTTGGCGGGTTTACATTCTTTTTAGACCCTAGACGGATGTTTAATTTAGGCCCACTCATGAACGGGGCCCCCGGGTCCTGGGATATCCGGCTTGCTAAAAGTTGGAAAATGCATCTAAAATGAGCCAAATGGTTTTCAAAATTGGTTTTTCATCCATAAAACCTACAGGGCGTTTCAAAAACCATTTTCTAGGTCTAACCGGACTGACCGGTCGGGTCGACCCGGTTACCCCCCTAAATGCATGACCTCGCTTCTTAAAATACCCCTATTCTATCCTATATGAGTCCTTGGTGTGTTTTATTTATTTATGCTAACCGTATTTGGATGCAGCTTTTATTTTTCTTTATTTTTATTTTTGGATGTATTTTATAAATTAAATTATGTATCTAGGCCGTTGTACTTTTTAGATTTTCGTGTATTATAGGAGGTTGTAATGGTGAGGATGAGAGCTTTTTCTTTTTTTTTTTTGGGTTGTATAATTTGGCTTCTACTTTACTTTTCCCACGCTTTTACTTTTTTGCATTTTATTTTGGATTTATATTTATGTCATGTGAATGAGCATTAACTAAAAATAAAAAGAAGATAAAGTGAGTAGAATTAAGTGAATGCAACATTACATTATGAAATAATAATTGAAAATAAGTGAGGATTAGTAGATTTGTTGCCCGAACACTGAATCTTTGAATTAGGTACCGCGTCTACATGTGGTAGGGAGCTGTACTGGAATTTCCCGGAGGAGCTGATCCGGGTGGCGACTCTGTATCTAATTTCGAAATTTAGGTTTTGAGATCTTTAAGTTCAAATTGGGATTTTCTGAAAACTTATTTTTCCAAAATTCACACTTATAATTAAGTTTTCTACAAAAGGGTTTTTCCAATAAAATGAAAGATTTTCTTAAGAAAGATTAAAGACCCGTTTTCAAACCACATCATCACACTTCAACAAGAAATTCCCCGATTCCCGCTTCACCGTGCGTTCCGTAAAAACGTCGTCCGCTCACAGGTGGGGAAAGAAACTCACTAACAGGTGTTTTTTAGCCCAGCAAATACCCCTACTTTGGGAGTTTTGATATCAGATTTATGTTAGTTTTAATAACAAACATGTCCATATTTTTTATTCCGAAAATAGCAACACAATTGTTATAAAATGACTTAAATAAATAGAGCTTATAATAATAATAATAATAATAATAATAATAATAATAATAATAATAATAATAAAGAGATTATAATAATAAGAGAATTAAGAGAGAAAATACACGAATAGAAATTTCCTATTATTGGTTCTAAGTTGTATAGAATAAGAAAGCTAACATCTACTAATAGGAAAAGTTATGGTGCTAGAGAGCAATTACAAAGCCTTAATAGTTAAAAGTTGCGACAACCTCTATAGACAACAATAATTCATAACCTTCCCCCTTTGATGTCCATTTGTGAGTGGGACGCTACCTCGTTAAGAACCTTACCAAGGAAAACCCAGTGGTACAAAACTTTCGGTTAAGGTTAAAAGAGTACATTGTTTACTCCCTATGTTCGCAACAATACTAAAGATCCTTGAGACGATGCATTCCAATGCCATAAACTAACTTCTTGAAAGTTGCAGAGGGTAATGCCTTAGTGAACAAATTTGCTAAATTTTCACATGAATGAATTTGTTGAATATTGATTTCACCATTCTTTTGTAGATCATGAGTAAAGAAAAATTTTGGTGAAATATGTTTTATCCTGTCTCCTTTAATGTAGCCTTCTTTCAATATAGCAATGCAAGTGGCATTATCTTCATATATTATTATGGGATTTTCTTTATCTGATGATCTATCATATGTCTCTCATATATGCTTGGTTAATAATCTTAGCCAAATACACTATCAACAAGTTTCATGAATAGTTATTAACTCTGCAATGATTAGAAGAAGTCATAGTGATAGTTTGCTTCGTTGAGAGGCAATTGTTGGGAAATGCCCTAGTCCTAAGGCATTGGTCCTTGAGTTGTATGATACATTGTTAGGTCATATCTATATCCATGTTGTCAAGTGTCATGCACTTGGTAGTGAGACCATGGATAGGGAAACGATAAAACCATAAAGTCATCCCTAGTCTGTTCTAGTCATGGGAATGAATGGAATATAAGAATAGCATTACCTTGATTGAAAGGTGATGTCTTACCAGCCATAGTACATGGATTGTCAATCAGGTATATGGGTACATATAATGGGACATGGCACTGGATAGATCCACTAACGAGAAATCCACATGGTATAGTATCATAAGTGATTCTCGTGTAGTACTTATATTGGATCCTTCGACTTGACCATCTTATGGAGTTGCATGTAAACTCACACGACGTGCACCTAAAGGGGCCTGTAACAGGGTGCCAAGTATGGGTACAGTTGGGTGTGCCAGTGAGCATGGCAAAGCCATGAATATGCATCAGGGATATGTCACTCAGTGATTCATTAAAAAGATATCACTGGCCCCTTGATGAGTGCAACTGATAAGAGTGTGGCCACACCCAACTAAGTTAGAGCTTATTTGTAGGCATCAGTTCACTCGGTATCAAGTGAATGTCTGGACATAAAAAAGGGTCATAATACCTTGCCTCCCGTGTTGGACGCTGATATCAATGACATGAGATATATAAGTTATACTACAATGTTGCGACTTCCATTAGAATGCAGTCTCCATCTTAATTGGGAGCTGTAATGGCTTGCTAGAGTCCAACTATAGTCTATGAGCCATACACCCACCGCCAATATAAAGAAGGGCCTACAGCAGCGGGCTGGGCCCCTTTTAAATTTTGCTGGCTTTTGGTTCGGGCCTAATTTTTTTATTTTAATGGATTTAAATTTTTGTGTGTTTAAATTTTATGTATTTAAATACACATGGTTTCTTGAATGAAATTTTATTTTATTCATGAATTTTAATTTGGTAAATTAATATGGTGTAATGAAATTGGTTTGGTTTCTTTTGGCACAATTAACCTAACGGCGTGATTGGATTCATGGTTTCCCAATTTTTTTTGGGAGCAGTGTTCTGCCTAGGCTGGATGTGCAAGTCCGTTAAGGGTTAAAACTATGATGGGCCGAATCAGCAATTTCTATATAATGGCTTGAGACATAATTTAATTGGAATTATTTCATGCATTATAACATGTGAATATTTGATGTATTGGCCTGCATGATGTATTGTGTGATTTAATGTATGCATGGATGTCATTGGGCCTTATTATGAAAATGGGTTGTATTTTATTTTGGGTACATACGGCCTGCATGCCGTTTTTCTTTTTTTTTTTTTTATGTAATTGTATTTTATTATTACTATTATAAAATTTTGTAAAGAAGGAGCCCACTGGAGAGGCGAGCCGAGAAGCAGATTTGCAAGCCCACCTGGTGTTTTTCGAGTATAGTCTTATTAGAAATATATTAGGATGTAATAAAGGGCCCATGACATCTCATCATTTATTTATTTTATGTAATATTTTTATTTACATGTTTATGCATCGATTCCATTCCAATCTCATCTGTCTTATGTATATAAGCCGTTATTAAAATTGAATCCTTAAATCAAATGGAAATTACTAAGTCACTTAAAAGTGCTTCCCTCATTTGAAACCAGCTCGAAGTGGGGATAGACCAGTTGTAGATCGTTCTCTCGCCGGATACACAGGAGTGTTGTCATTTTGTATTGGGTTGGGTATAGGTTACTCCAACGCTCGGATGGAGGTTTTGACTTAGAATGGGTAGTAGGATTTTCCTAGCCCTAAGCATAGATGGGCAAGTGCCAATAAACCCATCAAACCAAGAGTCCCTCGGTTGGGATTGGACGGTGTTCCTACCTAAATAACCGAAGCATAGTTTTTCCAGGCTCTCGTCTAGCTATGTCTTGGTGAAATATGGATCTTGGCCCACCAACCCAACAACTTGACTTAATTAATAAAATTGGATTCATTATTAATTATTTGTGGGAAAAAGCTTTAAGACCTTTATTAATACTCTATCACTTTTTCTGTGTAGTTATTAAATGGCAAATAATATGTTATCACTGCATTCGCTCCTCAAGAAGGACAAGCTTTCCGGGCCTAACTTCCTGGACTGGTCTCGGAACTTAAGGATAGTTATGAGACAAGAGCCTAAGGAGTATGTGCTGGAAAGGCCTGTATCGGTTGAACCAACTGGGAGTAATCCACCAGCTGTACTACTGGAGGAATACGAGGTGTATGTCAGGGACAACCGGGATATGACTTGTCTTATGTTGGCATGCATGGTCCCTAAACTGCCAAAGTAGTTCATGGGGATGCAAGATTTTGCTATGATAACATCTCTTAATTAGATGTTTTAAGAGCAAGCCCATCAAGAAAGGTACTTAACCGTCAAGGCATTCAACTCTCGTAGGATGGGGGTTGAGACACCTGTGAGTGCTCGCGTGCTCAAGATGAAGGGCTATATTGAAACCTTAGCCCGTCTTGGCACACCTGTCTCGCAAGAGTTGGCTATTGACACAATCCTGACTGGTCGAAACAGGCCTTTCCAGCATAATTCAAATTAATAATCCGATTTTAATTTGTTCATTGGTGATGTTAATTGGTTTAATTTGTTCATTGGTGATGTTAATTGGCTTACAACTTATCAATGACTGGCCGAACTGGGGCTCGCTAACCAACCATTGATTCGTTTGGTAGGACAACCTATCCAATCCTTACACGAAGGACTCATGGTTTGATGGGCTTATTGACACTTTACCCATCTATGCTTAGAGCCCGCTTTGAGCTAATGCTACCTATGTTGAGTCAAACCACCATTCACATGTTAACCATACCAAGTATCCTAACCCTCGATGGCCCATCGAATACTACAATGTACCCAGCCAGGGCATCGCGCATATTGCAGCATCCATGGGAGGAAGAGGTGTGAAAATGGGAAGCACTTTTAAACGACTCAATATTTTAATTTTCGGATTAAAATTAAGTGATATGGCTTAGCATGCATAAACGCAGGTAATAATTTGGTGATCCATACATCCATATTATATGACAAATGCAATAGCATACTTAATTTAAAATAAATGAGATTCTATGGGCCTTTAATTACAACCTAATGAAAAACTAAATATCCTATCTAATTCTTCATGGGCCGGACAGCAATCCTTCTTGGGCTCCCACCATGGGCTTGCTCCATTTGGGCCTTCCTCCATACTTGATGCAATTATAACAATTTAATTTTAAGTAAAATCTATTCTAAAATTACATCAAAATAAAAGAAATGGCACGCAGGCCATATTTCCCAAAATGAAATTACAACCGATAATAATTTAGGGCCCATAGAACTCAACATCACATTTCAAATAAAGTACCTGTCCTGCACATACATACCAATATGATGCATGATCATGACATTCCAAATTATAAATGTAAATGTTAAGTCGAGTTACTTAGGGTGAAATTGCCAATTTTAACAAATGTGACTAAGGCCCATAAAGGCTCAATAGATAACATTCATAAATGCAAAATTAACAATTTTGCACCCACTGGAATTTGGGTTGTCACAAGTTTAAAATTTAGCTCTCCCAATTTTAATTGGTCCCATGATTTATTGGGCCAATTTCACAGAATCCATAATCAATTTAATATGCAAAACAATTAAATTAAATATGCATGTCAACAAAATAAATAACTTAAATACAAATTAATTTTAAAAAAAATTTAATTTAATTTGTATTATGGCCCGGGATAAAAATACCCGCAAAATCCAAAACTGGACCAGAACCTCGCACGCGGCAACAGCTACTGCAGGCAAGGAGGAAATCGCAAATTTGCGATTCTCTCCCCCCAACACATTATTTTTTTTTATTTTTTTTATTTCTTATTAAATCATAAAAAAAAAGATCCATCAAAAAAATAAATAATCAATAAAATAATAATGTTAGATGGAAACCAATTGGGAAAAAATAATAAAAAAACCCAATCTAAAATTCTAGGGTTCATCAAAAACCAAAACCAATTGATTAAGAACCATAAAATCACAAACTTGAAACCCATTCTTTCTTCAAGAACGCTTTCAAGAACCAATTTCAATAAATCTAATGGACAAAACCTAGGCTCCGATACCACTATTGGGATTCGTCATCGAAAAATGACGTGGCGCAAAAGAAATTACACCAATAAAATTTTCCTAGAATCCACCTATCGTGTCCTATTACCATTGATTAGAATAAAAACCAATTTGAATCAAGAGAGATTCACTCACAAAATCCATATCTTCTAGAGACTGCTGTAGAATTGAATCTTTAAGCGGAAACGATTTCTACAATCTGGTGCACGACCAACTATCAAGCGGGAACCGGTGCTAGCTGAAGAAGTGGAAGGAAAGGAGAATTAATTGCTATAAATTGTGGTTGTTTTTGGGGCTGCAATGGGGTTGAAATTTCCATCAATTAATTTAGATTAGGGTTAGATTTTCTTCCTTAAGTGTGCCCTTATATAGACACCTTGTTTAATTGGGTTTTAATTAGGTTAATTAAACCCAAGCCCACTAGGATTATAATTACATAAATAAACTTTAATTAAAAAGTATAAACTATGTAATTTAATTCCATTTGACTAAATTTAATTACCCTTAAATAAAATTAAATCACACTTAAGTAAATACAATACATGTATTTAATTTTCCTACTTAGGAAAATAATTTAATTAATTGTTTACTTTATGTAATTCAATTAATTGCTTACATTATGTAAACTTATTAATTAAATTAAATCAACCCAATGTTAATTAATTACCTTGACACCGAATATCAACTAATTATTTAACGCATTCCTTCCAATGTACATTACATGTACAATTTCTACAAGCTCCGGCTCAGTTGATCTATGTGCACGATCCTGTGGGTCTATCTTTATGTTGGCAGTAGGCCCAAGGCCCATAAACTGTAAGTGGGTTCTAGCAAACTGTTACAGCCCCCAATTGAGACAGAGATGCAGCAGTCTATAGAAGACACTCGTCCGGTAGTAATCTCATCGTGTCCTTTGCCAAACGATATCGATATGAATAAACAAGAGGCATAGTGTCCATCATCCTCTTCTACTGTTTATTTTATTTCTTGATCTTGAGTTGACTGATTAATCAAATAAGCAACCGACTTACTTGGGTATGACCATACACTATCAAGTGGCCAATGATATCAACTCGATGTTACCCGAGTGGCAATTCCATCACTTCATCATCAATATCAATATTTTCACTAGTCCACCCAATCATACCCATATTTAGCATCCTTTTACAGACCTGTTAGGCGTATGTCAAAGTGAACCGGATTCCATATTGATAATATAATGAAATCTGGTCTGAGGACAAAAGAGACCTACTCAAGAAAGACCAATGACGCAACAACCATGTGGCTTTCTTGTGGGGATCGATCCAGTCCCATGTCAATGACATGTACCTATATTCATGACTGACTATACAAGTACTATGGCTAGTTCAAAACTGTCATATAGTCATCGAATATATAAGTCTGTGGTTCTATTCGTTCCCACGATTAGAACATACCTGGGATAGGTTTTATGATTATCAATCAATGGATACTCTACTCATATTATAGCACAAGATATAAATGAAATAGATTAATTGCCTTTATTAATGTGACACAAAAAATGTATTCATACAATGAGTCTTAATGTATAATACAAAATACAAGAATCCAATGCCCTAAGAACTAGGGCACACCAACATACACGAACGTTTATCGAGTAGAACCCATGCTAGGGGCAGATCAAAGGAGGAGGGGAATGCTCATCCGAAAATTTCAGCCCCATGAACCACTTATGGCTGAAAATTCTCATTAAGAGAATTAATTCCCATGACACAAATTATGGCCTTAATTTAAGCCTTTTATTTAATTAGCTTTTAAGTTGAGATTTAATGCCATAAATCCTTTAATCCAAATTGATTATTATGGGTAAAATTAAATGCAATTCCATTTTAATTTTCATGCATGTATTTATATAAAAAAATATTACATAATGTACATGTCATTAAATTAAGATTGATTTGCCAATTAAAATTGACCCAATAAATTATTTGAGATTCAACTTAAATACATATAAACCTATATACGTATTTTATTTCCACCCAGAAATAAATTCCAATTAAAAAATATATAAATTAAATTGTATTGATCAATCCAATTGATATATAGTTTAATTAATTAATATTTATCTCTCCATTCTATATACTCTAAGTATATAGGCGATCCGACAATTTATCTCTCCATTCTATATACTCTAAGTATATAGGCGATCCGACAAGTCCAAACTCAGACATTCTATGTGTACGGTCCTATGGGCCCGTCTTTATGTTGGTAGTGGGTCTAAGGCCCACAGTCTGTAGGCGGGCTCTAGCAAGCCATTACAGCTCCTAATTAAGACGGAGACAGCAGTCTAATGGAATTCTTAACCCTGTAGTTAAACTTATATGTCCTATGTCATTTATATCGGTGTTCAACATGGAGGCATAGCGTCATCACCCTCTTTTGTGTTTGGACATTTACTTGATCCCGGATGAACTGATGCTCACAAATAAGTTCCAACTTGTTTAGATGTGGCCACACTTTTATTAGTTGCATTCATCAATAGGTTGGTGATATCTTCTCGGTGGTTTACTGAGTGACATTCCCTTCTGCATGCTCATAGTCTTGCTATGCTCACTGACACACTCGAACGTACCCATACTTGACACCCTGTTATAGGCCCTTTAGGCGTACACAAAGGTGTGTCACTTTAGATGCAACAACATAACATGGTTAGGACAAAGGATCCATATAAGTACTAAGCAAGAATCATTTGTGATACTATACCATGTGGATTTCTCGTTTAGTGGATCTGTCCAGTACCATGCTCCGTTGCATGTACCCATGAAATTGGTTGATATTCCATGTCCAATGGCCGGTAAGACACCGCCATACAATCAATCTTATGATAGTCTTTGTATCCATTCATTCCCATGATTGGAATAGAATACGGATGACTTTATGGTCATATCGTTTTCCATATCCATGGTCTTATTGCCAAGTGCATGACACTTGTCAACATGGATATGGATATGTCCATGGGATACTATATTTAAAATATTACACAAGATGTATATAATAAATAGATTAATACCTTTATTCATTGACACAAATGTATAATACATAAATCTCCTTATATGATACAAAATGTATGATATGATAGAACCAATGCCTTGGGACTAGGGCATTCCCAACAATCTCCCACTTACACTAGTTCCAACTAGGCATGGGCCTAATCCCTATAGATCTAGTATGATCCTCATACTTTCGATGGGCCAGCACCTTGGTCAAAGGATCTGTGACATTATCCTCGGTACGTGCTTTATGTTCTTGTGTGATCGAGGCTCCTTAGCTTGTGGAACAGCCCTGTTGTTATAACAGAAGATATCAACTGGATCCAATATATTTGGTACTACTCCCAATTCAGTGATAAAATTCCTTAGCTGGATCACACGCCGCAATGTACTCAGCTTCTGTAGTAGAGTCGGTGATGGTCGGCTGCTTTGAGCTCTTCCAGCTGATAGCACCACCATTTAGCTAAAACACATACCCAGACTGCAACTGGCACTCATCCTGGTCGGTCTGCAAGCTCACATCAGTGTACCCAGTCACTGATAGCTCTTCTTGAACACCATACACTAAGAAGCTATCCTTAATCTGGTTAAGGTACTTTACGATTGCTTTGATAGCCTTTTAGTGGTTCTTGTCGGGATCCTACTGGTATCGACTTGTCATACTTATTGCAAAGGTGACATCAGATCTCGTACATAGCATGGAGCACATGATTGATCCTATAGCTGAAGCATATGGGACCAACTTCATGTTCTCTCTATCCTTCCTTATCAGTTTTTATTACTAAGTTTCAGCCCATGGCTCGTTGGCAAGAAACCTTTCTTGGCCTGATCCATGCTGAATCTTTTCAAAACTTTGTCTATGTACTTACCCTGAATTAGGCCCAAAAGCCGATTGGGTCTATCCCTGTAGATCCTGGTCCCTAGGATTGTCTCAGCTTCGCCTAAGTCCTTCATTGCAAAGCACTTACACAACCACTGGTTAACTCCTTGCAGTGTTGGTATCTGGCTTCCAATCAAAAGGATGTTGTCCAGATATAACACCAGAAAAGTGACAATGCTCCCACTAATCTTTTTATACACACAAGGCTCATCTTGATTTTGTATAAAGCCGTATTTCTTTATGGCTGCATTGAATCTAAGATTCCAACTTCGGGATGCTTGATTCAATCCATAAATGGATCTTTGAAGTTTGCAAACCCTTCCAGGATGCTTTGGATCGACGAAACCCTTAGGTTGTGCCATGTACACATCCTCAAGTACCTTCCCGTTAAGGAAAGCGGTTTTGACATCCATCTGCTAGACCTCATAGTAGTACAAAACGGCTATGGCCAACAGGATCCTTATGGATTTGAGCATAGCAACTGGTGAGAAGGCTTCATCGTAGTTTATTTCATGGAGTTGTCTAAAACCTTTCGAAACCAGCCGCCCCTTGAAGGTGTTGTCAGCCTTCAACTTGTAGCACCACTTACAACCTATCACCTCAGTACCCCGAAGGTGGATCAACTAGGTTCCAAACATGATTATTGTACATAGATTGCATCTCTACTTCCATGGCTTTACGCCAATTAGCAGATTACGGGCTATCAATGGCCTCCTGGTAGGTTTTGGGATCTTCTTCATCAAAGACATGAAGAGTGTGATCGTCAATAATAAGAAACCCATATCTCTCAGGTTCTTGATGATCCCTACCAGACCTTCTAGGTTCTTCTACGACCTGGGTTCGTGCTTCTAGCTATGGAAGCTCCTCCCTGGTCTCCGAGTTATCCTCCTCAAGAGCTAGTGTGCTTTGAACTTCCCTGAGTTCAACATTGCACCTACTGTCTTTCTTGGAAATAAAATCCTTTTCAAGAAAGACCCTTTTTCATGCCACGAACACCTTATTCTCAGCAGGGTCGTAGAAGTAATATCCTTTGGTTTTCTTAGGGTAGCCCACAAACAGGCATTTGTTGGTCTTGGGTTCTAGTTTGCCCTTAGTCAATCTCTTGACATATGCATCACAGCCCTAAATCCGTAGGAAAGACACAGTGGGTGCCTAGCCCATCCATATTTCGTATGTGGTCTTTTCCACAGCCTTAGTTGGAGTATTGTTCAAATTGAGAGTTGTTGTCTCAAGAGCGTATCCCCAGAATGTTATTGGGAGAGAGGCATGACTCATTATTAAGTGGACCATGTCTAACAAGGTCCTATTCCTCCTTTCGGACACTTCATTCCATTATGGTCTTCCTGGAGGAGTGAGCCTTGGAATGATTCCATGCTCTCTCAAGTATGAGTCAAACTCTAGGCTCATATATTCGGCTCCTCAATCTGAGCGAAGGGCTTTAATATTCCTACCTAGTTGGTTTTGTACCTCATTCTTAAATTCCTTAAAGCTATCAAGGGTCTCAATTTATGTTTCATTAGATAGAAATAGCCATATCTGTTGAAATCATCTGTGAAAGTGACGAAGTACAGATGTCCACCTATAATGGCTGCGTTCATGGGCCCACATACGTCTGAATGTATTAGGTTCAATAAACCAGTAGTCCTTTCAGCTTTCTTGCCAAAAGGCGCTTTGGTCATTTTACCGCGTAAACATGATTCGCATGTATCAAGTGACTCCATGTCAAATGATCCTAGGATTCTAGTTTTGTGAAGCCTAGCTATCATTTATGTGGCCTAAATGACAATGCCAAAGGTAGACAGGATTAAGTTCATTAAGCTTAACCCTTTTAGTATTTATGTTATAGACATGATTAGTTTCATTTAAATCCAGGACAAATAGGCCATTATTTAATAGAGCATCTCCATAAAATAATTCCTCTCTAGATGGAGTAATTCTGCCATTAGCAATAGTAAAATTAAATCCAGAAATATCCAAAACTGAAACAGAAATAATATTCTTGCACATGGCAGATACAAAATAACATTGTTCCACTATTAAAACTAATCCACTAGGTATCATAAGATGGTACTCGTTGATCTCTATGGCAGCTACCCTTGCTCCATTTCTTACCCGCAAGTCTACCTCTCCAGATCCCAATGATCTCTTGTTTCTAAGTCCCTACACATTAAAACAAATGTGTGAAAGTATCCAATGCCCAAGATGTATAAACAGTGAGATTTATGTCTATGACGCATATACCTGATGAAGACACACCCTGGATCTTCTTTTGCTCTCCCAATAGTTGGGGACAAGATCTCTTCCAATGTCCTGCCTGCTTGAAGTAGACATCCTCTGGACTGGACTTGGGCTTGGCCTTAGCCTTCTTAGCCTTAGCTTTCTTAGCTTTAGCCTTGGTTTTCATCTTTGCCTTGCCTTTAGCTAAAGGAGGGTTCCCCTTGTTGACCAACAGTATTGGCGGAGTCTTCTTGATTGACTCATCCGTAAGCTTGAGCATACCATGCAGCTTGCTAACAGTGCGATTCATCCCTTGCATGCTGATCATAAGAGTCCTACAAGGTTGCTAGGATTGTGTCTATCACCAACTCCTACGAGACAAGCACACCGAGATGGCCTAAAGAATCTAGATAGCCCTTCATCTTAAGCACGTGAGCGCTCACAGATGTCCCAGCCCCTATCTTGTAGGAGTTAAATGCCTTGGCGATCAAGTATCTCTCTTGACGTGCTTGCTCCTGAAACATCTCATTGAGAGTTGTTAGCATAGCATAGGCTTGTAGTTTATGAACTGCTTTTGCAGCTCAGGGACCATGCATGCTAGATATATATGCTGGAGAGAGTTGTACTTCCTGCACCTACTATGTAACACCCGGGATTTGATCGTCTGTCCCCACAAACCAACATGTGTCTTTCCAGCATGCTTTGTCCTCACTCACATGCTTCCTGGAAATTTCTTCCCAGGAGGTCACCCATCCTGAAATTTCTCCAAGTCAAGCACGCTTAACTTTGAAGTTACTTCGGAATGGGCTACCGAAAAGAAGATGCATCTTGTTGGTATAGGTAGTACCTATCATTCCTGCCCCCATCGACATCCTTCAGGGCCGCTCCTTGCTTAGGTTTCTCTGCCCCGGCGCCACCCCTCACTGGGCCGCTCCTTGCTCAGGCCATCCACCCCGGCGCCGCCCCTCTTAGGACTGGGTCGTTAGAGGCCCACCAGCTTCCGCCTAGTTCGTCCCCGAATCACACCGTACTGGGAGAGGGCTGGCTCTGATACCACCTTGTAACACCCGGGATTTGATCGTCTGTCCCCACAAACCAACACGTGTCTTTCCAGCATGCTTTGTCCTCACTCATATGCTTCTTGGAAATTTCTTCCCAGGAGGTCACCCATCCTGAAATTTCTCCAAGTCAAGCACGCTTAACTTTGAAGTTACTTCGGAATGGGCTACCGAAAAGAAGATGCATCTTGTTAGTATAGGTAGTACCTATCAAATCTCTTATGCCTTTTCTCAACTGTACCGTCCCATACCAGTACAGTCTTGAAATCTAGCCTTTCTTGACTATACCGTCCCATACCAGCATAGTCTCGAAACCCTCTCTTTCCGGTATAGATTCGGTTCATTCCTGCCCCCATCGACATCCTTCAGGGCCGCTCCTTGCTCAGGTTTCTCTGCCCCGGCGCCACCCCTCACTGGGCCGCTCCTTGCTCAGGCCATCCACCCCCGGCGCCACCCCTCTTAGGACTGGGTCGTTACATACTAGGCGTAATCCACCAGCTGCATTGCTGGAGGAATACGAGGTGGATGTCAGGGATAATCAGGATGTGACATGCCAGCATCAGGCATGTCACATCCCGATTATCCCTGACATCCACCTCGTATTCCTCCAACAATGCAGCTGGTGGATTACGCCTAGTAGGTGCAGGATGTACAACTCTCTCTAGCATATATATCTTAGATTCGTGTCTAGGAACTATCCTCAAGTTCCTAGGCCAATCTAGGAAATTAGGCCTAGAAAGTTTGTCCTTCTTGAGGAACGAACACAGTGATAAAGAGTTGTTATTTGCCATTTGATTACTACACAGAAAAATTATAGAGTATTAATAAAGGTCTTAGTTGTTTTTCCCATAATTAATTAATAATGAATCCAAGTTATTAATTAAGTCAAGTTGTTGGGCTAATGGGCCGAGATCCATATTACATCAAGATATAGCCAAACAAGGACCTGGAAAAACTATACCCTAATTATTTAGGTAGGAACGTCGTCAAATCCCAACCTAGGGACTCTCGGTTTGATGGGCTTGTTGGCACTTATCCATCTGTGCTTAGGGCCAGGAGAATCCTACTACCCATGCTAAGTCCAAACCTCCATCCAAATGTTAAAGTAACCAATACTCCAACCTAATACGACATGATGATACTCTAGTATATCCTGGGAGGCATGGTCTACAATTGGCCTATCCTCACTTTGAGTCCGTTTTGAATGAGGGAAGCACTTTTAAGTGACTTAGTAATTACCATTTGGTTTAGATTCAATTTTAATAAAGGCTTAGATGCATAAGCGGGTGAAATGGGATTGGATCATGGCATATAACATTTAAATAAATAAATGCATAATTAAATAAATAATGGAATGCTATGGGCCTATATTATAACCTAATATAATTCTAGTAAACCTATACTAGAAGTACACTAGGTGGGCCTCCTTCCTTTCTTCTAGGCTCGCCTCCCCAATGGGCATCTTTTACATAAATTTCATAATAATAATAAAATTAAAATAAAATTATATTAAAAGAAAACGGCACACAGGCCGTATTTACCCAAAAGAAAAATACAACCCATCTTGAATTAAGGCCCAATAGCATCCATTCAAACATTTAATCACATCGACATATAATTCAATACATCAATTTATAAGCATGTTAAAATGCATGAAATTAATCCCAATTAATTATGTACTTAGCCATTATATAGAAATCACCAATTTGGCCTATCACTGTTATAACCCTTGACAGGCTTAGGGCTTCCAGCCCAAGGTAGAATACTACTCCCACTGGAATTAGTAAACTGTGAATCCAAATCATGCTGCCCTAGTAATTGTGCCAAGAAAACCCGAACCAATTTTATTACACCATGTTAATTTTCCAAATTAATATCTCATGAATAAAATAAAATTTCATTCAAGAACCCATGCGCATTTAAATTGCAGAAATTTAAACACACAATTTTAAAACCCATTAAAATTAAAACTAGGCCCTAACCAAGAAAAGCCAAATCCAAAACTCGACCCGGCCTGCTGCTATTAGGGCAACACAGCTGCCCTAGCAATAGCAGCCGTCATCCAGGAACGGCACAGTTGCATATTGTATCTGCTGCTGTCGAGACAGCAGCAGGCAGCTCCTGTTGCCATTGTTTCTGCCCCTATGGCAGCAGCCGATGATGGATTCTGCTGTTGGTAGCCCCATAGCCCGGAAACAGCCCATGATTTTTTGTTTTAAAAAAATCAATGAATAAAATTCAACCAAGAATCATACATCCAACAGAAAATAAATCATACATAACCAATATGCAAAATTAATTTCCGTTTACAAAATCAAATGGGGAAAACCATAAACCCCAAAACCAAGAATCCCAAAATCAAAACACCAATTTTAAAACCAGGGATTCAATCCTGTTTATGGATTTCCATAGATAAAAAGCCCACTCTGATACCACTGTAGGGATTTTTCATAGAAAATCAATTGATAAAAGTGGAAGATCAGATCGATTTTCTCAAATCTGTGACCCAGGAGCAATTGAAATAGAAATCAAAAACACAAAATCAAAAGATCAAGAATGAGATTCTCACCTTTCTATGTCTCTTCTAGAGACGACTGCAGAAACCAAGATCGATTTCCTCCACTTTCATGTACACGAACGTCTATCGAGTATAACCCGTGCTAGCGGCAGATCAAAGGAGGAGAGGAATGCTCAGCCGAAAATTTCAGCCCCATGAACCACTTATGGCCGAAAATTCTTATTAAGAGAATCAACTCCCATGGCACAAATTATGGCCTTAATTTAAGCCTTTTATTTAGTTAGCTTTTAAGTTGGGATTTAATGCCATAAATCCTTTAATCCAAATTAATTATTATGGGTAAAATTAAATGCAATTCTATTTTCATTTTCATGCATGTATTTATATAAAACCATATTATATAATGTACATGTCATTAAATTAAAATTGATTTGCCAATTAAAATTAACCCAATAAATTAATTGAAATTCAACTTAAATACATATAAACCTGTATATGTATTTTATTTTCACCCGGAAATAAATTCCAATTAAAATATATATAAATTAAATTATATTGATCAATCCAATTGATCTATAATTTAATTAATTAATATTTATCTCTCCAGTCTATATACTCTAAGTATACGGGCCATCCGACAAGTTCAAACTCAGACATTCTATATGTACGATTTTGTGGGTCCGTCTTTATGTTGGCAGTGGGCCCAAGGCCCATAGACTATAGGTGGGCTCTAGCAAGCCATTACAGCCCCCAATTAAGATGGAGACAGTAGTCTAAAGAATGTCTTAACCCTGTAATTAAACTTATATATCTCACGTCATTGATATCGGTGTCCAACACAGAGGCATGGCATCATCATCCTCTTTTGTGTCCGGACATTTACTTGATCCGGAATGAATCGATGCCACAAACAAGTTCTAACTTGTTTGGGTGTGGCTACACTCTTATCAATTGCATTCATCCAGAGGCCGGTGATATCTTCTTAGTGGTTCACTAAGTGACATTCCCTTTCGCATGTTCATAGTCTTGCCATGCTCATTGACACACCCTATTGTACCCATACTTGGTACCCTGTTACAGGCCCTTTAGGGGTACACCAAATTGTGTCACTTCAGATGCAAGACCATAATATGGTCAAGTCAAAGGATCCATATAGTACTACACGAGAATCATTTGTGATACTATACCATGTGGATTTCTCATTTAGTGGATCTATCCAGTACCATGCCCCGTTGCATGTACCCATAAACTTGGTTGACATTCCATGTCCAATGGCTGATAAGGCACCGCCATACAACCAAGCTTATGATATTCTTTGCTTCCATTCATTCCTATGATTGGAATAGACTACGGATGACTTTATAGTCATATCGTTTTCCCTATCCGTGGTGTTATTGCTAAGTGCATGACACTTGTCAACATGGATATGGATATGTCCATGGGATACTATATTTAAAATATTGAACAAGATGTATATAATAAATAGATTAATGCCTTTATTTATTAACATGAATGTATAATACATAAATCTCATTATAAGATACAAAATGTATGATACAATCCAAGGACCAATGCCTTAGGACTAGGGCACTCCCAACACCCTATATGCATAGCTACCAGAGGTGGACATCTGTACTCCATCACTTTTATAGATGATTTTAGCATATATGGCTACGTCTATCTGATGAAACACAAGTCTGAAACCTTTGATAGGTTCAAGGAATTTAAGAATGAAGTATAGAACCAACTAAACAGGAATATAAAAGCCCTCCGCTTAAACTGAGGAGGTGAATAAATGAGCCTAGAGTTTGACTCATACTTGAGAGAGCATGGAAGCATTCCACAGCTCACTCCTTCAGGAACACCACAACGGTATGGGGTATCCAAAAGGAGGAATATGACCCTATTAGATATGGTCCGCTCAATGATGACCCATGCCTCTCTCCTAATCATATTCTGGGGATATGCACTTGAGACAGCAGCTCTCATTCTAAATAATAGTACGACTAAGGTTGTGGAAAAGACCCCATATGAAATATGGATGAGCAAAGTGCCCAATGTGTCATTCCTGCAGATTTGGGGTTGTGATGCCAATGTCAAGAAATTGACGAGGGACAAAATAGAACCCAAGACCAATAAATATCTATTTGTGGGCTACCGTAAGGAAACCAAAGGGTATTACTTCTACAATCCTATCGAGACCAAGGTGTTCGTGGCACAAAAGGGAGTCTTTCTTGAAAAGGATTTCATTTCCAAGAAATACAATAGGAGCAATGTGGAGCTCAGTGAAGTTCAAAGCACGCAAACTCCTGAAAAGAATAACTCGGAGATTGGGTAGGAGCTTCAAAGGTTCGAAGCACCAGCTCTAGTCATACAAGCACCTAGGAGGTCGGGTAGGAAAGGTCTAGCACTCAAGAGATATGGATTTCTCATAACTAAAGATGACACTCTTCTTATGTTTGATGAGGAAGAGCCCAAAACATACTAGGAGGCCATTGATAGCACACAATCTGTAAATTGGCGCAAAGCCATGTAAGCAAAAATGCAATCTATATACGATAATCAGGTATGGAACCTAGTCGATCCACCTTTGGGTGCGAAAGTCATAGGTTGTAAGTGGTGCTACAAGTTGAAGGTTGACAATACCTTCAATGGGTGATTGGTCACAAAGGGTTTCAAGAAAGTCCATGGGATAGACTATGACAAAACCTTCTCTCCAGTTGTCATGCTCAAGTCCATAAGGATCTTACTGGCCATAGCCGCATAGTATGACTATGAGGTTTGGCAAATGGATGTCAAAACCGCTTTCCTTAATAGGAAGCTACTCGAGGATGTGTACATGACACAGCTAGAGGGATTTGTCGATCCAAAGTATCTTGGAAGGGTATGTAAACTACAGAGATCCATTTATGGATTGAAGTAAGCATCCTGGAGTTGGAATCTTAGATTCAATGAAGCCATAAAGGAATATAGCTTCATACAGAATCAAGATGAGCCTTGTGTGTATAAAAGGAATAATGGGAGTATTGTCGCATTCTTGATGTCATATGTGGACGACATCCTTCTGATTGGAAGTGACATACCAACACTGCAAGGGGTTAAGTAGTGGTTGTGTAAGTGCTTCGCAATGACGGACTTACGCAAGGCTGAGATGATCCTAGGGATCAAGATCTATAAGGATAGATCAAATTGAATTTTAGACCTAAGTCAAGCCACGTACATAGACAAAGTTCTAAAAATATTTAGCATGGATCAGGCCAAGATAGGTTTCTTGCCAATGAGCCATGGGTTGAAACTGAGTAAGAAGAACTGTCCCAAAACAAGGTAGGACAGGGAGAACATGAAAATGGTCCCATATGCATCAGCTATAGGATCAACCATGTGCTCCATATTATGTACAAGATCTGATGTCGCCTTTGCACTAAGTATGACAAGCCGATACTAGTAGGATTCAGGGGAGGATCATTTGACGACCGTCAAAGAAATCCTAAAGTACTTTAATCAGATAAAGGATAGCTTGTTAGTGTACAATGGTTAGGAAGAGCTATCAGTGACAAGCTACACTGATGTGAGCTTCCAGACCGACCACGATGAGTACCAGGATAAGGGTGATAATACCATGCCTTCATGTTGGACTCTGATATCGATGACATAGGACATATGAGTTATACTACAAGGTTACAACTTCCGTTAAACTGTAGTCTCTGTCTATATGTGGTGATCTTAAAGTGGATCGATCCAGTATCATATACCCTAATATGTACCCTATACCCATGTCCCTTAGAGTGTCACGAGGTGGTGCCCTTGGTAAGGCCGTATCGAGCACATATGCATTGGATTGTTATCTCAGAAATATCCTTAAGTTCTGTGACAAGTCTAAGAAGTTAGATCCAGACAGTTTGTCCTTTTTAAGGACGGATTGCAATGAAAGTGAGTTGTTTTGGTTTGCTATTTAATCTACACAGAAAGTTTCAAAAGATACGATTAATAAAAGGACTTTTGATATCCCACTTAATAAATAAATGATCCCATTAAATTTATTTAGTTAGTGTTGCAAGGTGGGTGGGTCGAGATCCATATTTCATTAAGACTCAGTCAAGCTGAGCTTATACGCCTAAGTCTTAACTTATTTAGGTAGGAACTCTATCCAATACTAATCTAGGGACTCTTAATTTGATGGGCTTATTGGTAATTATCCGTCTATGCTTAGGGCCAGGGCTTTCCTACTACCCATGTTAAGTCAAACCACTATTAGAGTGTTTAGGCAGATCTAGTACCCTTAACCCTTCATAAAAAGTAGATACCCCAATACACCTGACTTTGGTATGGCCCACATTGGTCTATCCACATAAGGTTCGAATGTGGGAAGCACTTTTAATTGACTTAATATTTTAAGGGATTCCAGTTTTAAACAGGCTTACATGCATGATTGCGGGCTTTAATTGGAGAAATTAAATCATACAAAACAAATATGAATAAGCAATAAATAAATGAGACATTATGGGCCTAATTTTACATCCCAATGGAAAACTAGTAAACCTACACTGGCTTATGGGCTTCCATCAGGCTGGGCTTGCATTCTCTTTCGGGCTTGTCACCAACTGGGCCTCCTCTCCATGTTGAACTTGAGTAATGACAATTTATAAAGTAAAAACCTAAATATTTAATAAATAAAATTACAACAAGATAAAAACGACAGGCAGGTCGTATTTACCAAATCCAAAAATTAAATACAACCCAATCTTTATTTTAGGCCTAATAATGCTCAAATCCATACACACCAAGTAAACACATTATTCCACAAGATTATACATGTAGAAATGCATGAAATTAATCCAATTTTAATTATATGTCATAGCCATTATGGAAATCTCCAAATTTTTAACAATCTTGGTTTAAAGCCTTGCTACGGGCTTGGGCATCCGACCCATTGCAAACCAATTGCTCCCACTGGAATGGGGCAACCACGAATCCAAAATTAGCCTTTTAGTGTTTCATGCCAAGAAAAACCTGAACAAATTTCCTTCACCAATTTAGTTTACCAAAAATTAAATCCCATGTATGAAATAAATCACAAAAGAAACCACACCAATCCAATCGCAAAAAATAAACATACAAATTTTAAAACCAATTAAAACACATATTGAGCCCAAGAAATATATAAAACCCCATAAAAATCCAAAAAATCTGGACCTAAAAGCCAAAAATCAGCACTGCCATCTGCAGACAGCAATGATGCCCCACGATAGCTGCTGTTAGCAGCAACATGCAACACAGCAACTGCGGTGGCTAGCTAAAAAACATTAGATCACAATTTTGCGATTCCAATCACAAAATTGCTACCGAATACCATTTTTTTTAATTCTGAACAAAATGAAATTAACTACAGGCCATAGCAAAATTTCAAAACAGTTTCAAAAATATTTGGGGAAAATAAAAATCATAAATAAAAACCCCAAATCAAAATTTTAGGGTTCCACCAAAAATCAAAATCAAAACAAATTGAAATAAAATAAGGAATCTTAAAATTCAAATTCCATAATCAAGAACAATCCTGCTCGGATACCACAGTTGGGATTCTCTCAGTGCAAAACAAAAATTAAAATTATAGTGGAAGCAATTTTGCCTTGCACTCAAATTCGTTCCAAGAACAAATCGAACAGACTATATATGAGCATCGGTTTTTTCCCAACCTCGATGGTGAAAGCTTTTATTATCTTTTTCACGGATAAACGTGAGGCAGATTTGGAATGACCAGAATAATGTCGAACATGTCTCGAATGACCCGAAGAAGCGTAACAAGTCTTGGGCCGGAATCCCGAAGAAGGTCGAGTGAGCATTTAAGAGAACCAGAGAGAAAAGTGAGAAAAAGGTGAGAAATGTAAATCTAGTAACTATAGCCACTCGGCTATAGTGCCTACAGCCGTACGGCTATAGTTTCCAAACTACAACAGTTCAGCTGTAGTTACCAGATTTAATTTTCTTTCCTAAATAAGGGGAATTTTGCCATTAATTCAGGATTTTAACCTTAAATTGGATCATATAAAAGATAGACAT
This sequence comes from Euphorbia tirucalli, assembly GCA_039660915.1. NCBI lineage: Eukaryota > Viridiplantae > Streptophyta > Magnoliopsida > Malpighiales > Euphorbiaceae > Euphorbia > Euphorbia tirucalli. The sequence continues at coordinate 47,418,353 of CM077633.1, forward strand.
AGAAATTAGGTCAAAGTGGGGAGTCCATTCTGCAATCAATCACAAAAATTAGGGTCTTTGGGATTTTAGAGAGAGAAAGAGAGGAAAATTCAAAAAACTCAATCTAAATCATCCAAACTTCAATTTGGTCTCTAGAAATGATTAGGGTTCTCTGAGAATTAACATTCTGGGGTGATTCTAATCAACTTGGTGTACATTCGGATCGATTCGTGGTTCCGTTCGAGCTTTGGAGAATCATGGGCGATTTCGGGTTGTTCGTGATTCAAAGGCTTTTTCCGGCATCCAAATCTGTTTCTGGTGATCCAAAATAGTGGAACACAGACAAGGTATACTCTGAGAGGCCCTAAAAACTCATTTCGAATTATTCTGGATGTTGATTGTATGTTATATTGTATATTTCTCAAATTTGGAAGTGAAAACCCAGCTATAGCTTCTCGTCTGTTGATTATAGCCGCTCGCCTATAACCTACAGTGGCACAGCTATAGTCTTTTGATTATAGCCGCTCAGCTGTAATCTCTAGGGTAGAAGCTCTAAATGCCCTAAATCGACCGATAACGTTTCCGTTTTCAAATCAAATGTGTTTTTCATGAATAATATCGGTCAGATCACATCCGCATATGTTTAGATTTATGGTTTTTAGGTTTTTGATTGATCGATGTGAGATTAGTTTTGATGATTTTTGGTTTTTAGGGATTTCCATATTCATTTGATCTGATCTAGATCTATCTTGTCGAATTTCATAAGTTTCCAAAAACCCCAGATTACCCGAAACCATCAAAATACCGAAACGATTTTCAAAACGAGAAAGAAAACTGGATTGCTGATTCTAGAGCATTACAGTCGCTTGGCTATAGGTGTTACAGCAACCCCAACCACTATAGTGGCGCGGATGTGAAACCTTACAGCCGCTCGGCTGTAGTTTGGGAAGCAGAATTACAGTTTTGCCCTTTTGGGCCTCTAACTTGTAATTTTGTGTCTCCTTTCTATTCAAAACAGATTTTTAACGTGTTTACATTTTTAGACCTTAGATGGATGTTCAATTTAGGCCCACTCACGAACGGAACCCCCAGGTTCCGGGATATCCGGCCCATTAAAAGGTGAAAAATGCATGTAAAATGAGCCAAACCGGTTTCAAAATTGATTTTCATTCATGAAATTTATAGGGCGTTTCTATAAAGTGTTTTCCAAGTCTAATTGAGTAGTTGTCTAGAATTCTCGATTATCCCCCCATGTATGATCCCGTTTCCCAAAATACCCTTATTCTGTCTTATGTGAGTCCTTGGTGTGCTTTATTTACTTGTGCTAACCGTATTTGGATGCAGCTTTTTATTTTTCATTTTTGATGTATTTAATAGATTACCTCGTGTATTTAGGTGATTGTACATTTTAGACTATCGTGTATTATGCGCGGTTATAAATGGTAAGGATGAGAGCTTTTCTTTTTCGGGTTGTATAATTTGGCCATTACTTTACTTTTCCCACACTTTTACTTTTCTGCACTTTATTGGTGGTTTATATTTATGTCATTTGTATGAGCATTAACTAAAAATAAAAGAAGATAATATGGGTAGTATTAAGTGGATGTCATATCATATTATGAAATAATAATTGAAAACAAGTGAGGATTAGTAGATGTGCTGCCCGAACATTGAATCTCTGGATTAGGTATAGTAGTCTACGCTCTGTAGGGAGCTGTACTGGAATTTCCAGCATGAGCTGATCCGGGTGGCGACTCTATCACTGATCTTGAAGTTTAAGTTTCGAGGTCTTTAAATAATAAAATGGGAAAAGATTTTCCTCAAAAGGATTTCCAAAATAAATTAATGGTTTTCTTAAACAAGATCATCAAACCCCGTTTTCAAAACACTAAACTTTCACACTTCTCGTTTTTCCCGGTTCACTTCGTCCCGTTCCACTTAAAATGTTGTCCGCTCACACTATGGAATAAAAAACAAAGAAATAGCAAGTAGGAGATTCGAATCTCACCGATGCCTTACACTCAAAACCTTGCTGGCCGAATTCTCTAGCCCTTGAGATGGTGTGGCCGAAATTTCTAGTGTCATAGGATTAGGAGAAAAACATTCTTTTTATACCCATGTATAAAAATAGATTTATATGTCAATTTAATTTAATTAGTTTAATTTATTTAATCAAATTAAGTCACAACTATATGATAAAATTTAATTTCATAAATCAAACTTAATCAATTAAATTGACTATGCCTCAATTTAATTAATCCTCTCTTAATAATAAATATTATTCATATAATTTATTAAGAGATTATTTCATTCAATTACTTAATTACACCAAATAATTGGTTGAAATACAATTTCTCCCATAGCTAATTATATTAATTTAACTTTACCAAAAAGTCTACAAATACAATTAACATAAAACTTCAAATAATATATAACCAATATATATTAAGTCCGTAACAATTATGTTTAGACATTTCTGTGTGCGATCATATGGGTTCATCTTATATTGGCAGTGGGCCAAAAAAAGTTAAGGCCCACAAGCTACAAGCAGGTTATAGCAAACCATTGTAGCTACCCAAATAAGATGAAGATATCAATCTTATGCGAGGCATAAACCCTTGTATTAACTTATACATCCTTTACCAATGTTATTGGTGTCCTATAAGAGACATGGCAATGTCACCCTCTATAGCTGCATAGACGTTCCTTGATTCTGAGTAGACTGAAGTTCACAAATAAGTAATCACCCAATGATTGCTTACTTAGGTGTGGCCACCCTCTTATTAGTCCTACTCATCAAGTGGCCGGTGATATCAGCTCTGAGTTAATAGAGTGGCATATCCCTTCACATTCCTACTAGTCCTATAATGATTGCTGGCATACCTAACTTTACCTAGACTTGGCACCTTGTTACATGCCTGTTAAGCGTACGTCAAAGCATATGAGTTCGCATCTAGCATATAGGAATATCAGGTCAAAGGATCCTATACAACTACTACTTGAGAACCACCTATGACATAGGGACCATGTGGTATTCTCAAAGTGGATCAATCCAGTACCATATAACCTAACATGTACATATGTCCTTGATTGAAAATTCATGTCCAATGGTCAGTAAGACACCACCATACAATCAAGCCACATGCTAGTCTTTAATTATTATCATTCCCATAATTCTAACAGACTAGTGATAGATTTATAACTATATTTGAATCGTTACTCACGGTCTTACTACCAGGAGAATGTTATCGACAATTGTGAGTGCAAATACATTTAATGGATACTTTGTTACTATTAATCACACAAGAAATTAATAAAACAAATTATGCCTTTATTAATAAGACTAATGTATGATACATAAACCATAAATGTATCATACAAATGAGATACAATGCTGCAGGACTAGGGTATACACTAATAGTCACTACATCCATTAGATGGATACTTAAATTTTCTTGTACTACCAAACTAATGAGATATTGAAAAGTTATTGTGTCCACCACAGGAGCATATGTCTCCTCATAATCAATCTTGGGTCTTTTTGAAAAAACTTGTGCAACAAGTCTCGCTTTGTATCTTGCTATTTCATTTTTCTCATTTCTCATGCTCACAAATACCTATTTTTCTCACTCACATTTTTCAAGAGAATTTCATTCTTCTTGGATTGCATATTTCCATTTTTGCCAATCATCTCTAGTTTGATATTCTTGAACAGATTATGGTTAATGATCCATATTCTCATTTAGAATGTTCATTGCCACATTATATGCAAAAATATGATCCACATCTATTCCATCTTAATTCCAGCTTTTTTCAGAACTAATATAATTTATTTAAATTTCTTCATTTTTGACAACTTCAAGTGTTGGTACTTTTTGAGGAAGTATATTCATATTAGTATCTTCTTCCTCAACAAGATCATCTTTATTATTGGCACATTTTCTTTTTCGAGAATTTTTATGGTTGGAGCCAATAGGTCTCGCATGATTTAGGCATGTTTGATGATTATTATTAGGTTATTCTTCAGGAATTTTGATACAAATTGGTAGATTTACTGCTAGTGTATGTGATTTTATTACTCGTTTTGGACCATCAACTATATCTGACAATTGATTTGCTAAATTTAGAAGATGGATTATCTTTTGAACTTCTTGTTCATAATACTTTGACTTAAGATCCATACAAGAAGTGATGAAACTTCCATGTGATTGTTTTTTCCATATTTGTATATACATTTTCTAAATATTAATAAAAGGCGAAATCTTATTTATATGATTACTTGTGCAATTGATACATAAAGAGAATCCATAAACTGGTGTTTACTCATATTTGTTAGTAGCATGTATTGAACAAGTAAGACCATGAGTTTAAAGAACACAACTTTAAAGCTATCCCTAGTCTGTTAGAATCATGGGAATGAATATAACTAAAGACTAGTATGTTCCTTGTGAGATGGGTGGTGTCTTACCGATCATGGGACTTGGAAAGTAAATCAAGGACATAGGTACATGCTGGTGAATAGTGTACTGGATCGATCCACTTGTGAGAACACTACATGGTTCAATGTCATAAGTGTTTCTCACGTATGGCCTATATTGGATCCTTAGACCCGATATTACTACACTCCTGGATGTGACCTTGTATACTTTGATGTGCAACTGACAGACCTGCAACTGGGTGCCAAGTATAACCCTGACTGCACCATGTTGACTTTCTTTTCAAACTTTGGCAATGGATTAGTTTTAGCACTAGGCTTTGCGAGCTCTTGCAATCTGCTTTCACCTATCAACTCCTGGATTGCATCTCTCAGTATGTAATAGTTATTGGTTCTGTGACCAACAATAACATGATATGTGCAAAAATTATCCCTATCTGCATCTGCTAGTTTCTCAAATAACTTTAGAGAATTTAGCAAACCCCCATTTCTGTATTTTGCAAAAAATATAGGACAAAGACAAAGTCCAAGGAGAAATGCCTTGACTTCATGGATTTCTTTCTTAACTACCTTGTTGTTGAGACATTGCAGCCAATTCTTTTTGCTTCACTTCTGATGACGGCCCCTTTTACTTGCAGAATTAAAACCAGACCCACTGCTTGACATGCTGAGGTTGTCGATCTATACCTTGAATTAAACCCAGAACTTTTGCCACTATAACTTGTAACTTTCTCTTCTTCATCTTTTTCAACTTTCATTACCATACTATACACCTCACTGAGCTCACCGATTGTGTGAAACTTCATGTTATTTCTATACACATCTATGCTACCATTTATTAACTTTTCAATTAGTTCATCTTCATCAGGGCGATTCTTCAGCAAAATCATTTTATTCATCCATCTTTGATAGTGCTCATCAAAAGATTCATTTGGTTTCTACCTAATACTCTCCAAATCATACAGCTTAACCTTGATCTTTGTGTTGAAACTATAGTATCTGATGAAAGCATTAGACAAAGCTTCCCAATTTGATTATATTTCTTCAAACAATGAATTGTACCAAGATAATGCACCTTCTTCAACTGTAGTTGGAAAGAGATTGATCAACTGTTGCTTTGTAGCACCCGCTGTTAGCATCACTCGGGCATAAAGATTCACATGAGCTGCCGAAGAACTGATACCCTTGTATGTAGAAATCTTCGGCATTTGATATCTGATAGGGAAAGTTTCTATGCCTTTGTTGATCACGGCATCTACATTCACTCTCTTCTTGGAATTCATACTGATATTAGCTCCCTTCTTCAATTCATAAACTGCTTCATCTAACTCTGTGCATTTTGCCCTTAATTTCTTTTCCATTGTAGCCTCAATCTCTTGAAGTTTTTCCACACTAGCAGAAATATCACCCCCAAACTGTGATGATTCAACCATCTTCTCTTTTCTTGTTCCAGTGACACTGGTCCCCATCTATTTTCACAATAGCTAGCATCTTTTCTTTCAGAATATCTCAGAAATCCTATGATTTCAGGAAATCCTTTAGAATATCAGCAATATTCGGTGTCTAATTTGCAATCTCAATTTCTTCAACAGATTCTGTTTCACATTTTGTCTCAACTGTCATTGGTTCCTCTTCAACCCTTACATAACAGACTCCCCAACTGAAACTTCTTTCTCTCTAACCTCTTGCCCAGTTTCCTTTTCCACATACTTTTTGTTTCAAATCACACATGAAACATTAGGAATGTGATTCATGATGAATGAATAAAATGATGACGTAAGGAAGATTGAGCAAATGAATGAATGAATGCATGGATGTATATGTATATACATGATATGAAGTGAAATGTTATAAATTTGGTTAAATATACATGATATAGTGCACCATGTATGGTGCTTTGGGTAAATGAATAAAATAAATTCGTTCGGGTTTTGTAATAGATGTATAGAGTGGATCTTATAACGAGCTTTTGGATGTGTGTATAAAGCTGATCTTATACGGGGTTTTGGATATGTATATAGAGTTGGTCTTTATACAGAGCTTTGGATATGTGTATAGAGCTGGTCTTATATGGGGCTTGGATATATGTATAGAGGTGATCTTATATGGGTCTTGGATAAGTGTATAGAGCTGGTCTTATACGGGGCTTGGATTTGTGTATAGAGTGGGTCTTATACGGGGTTTGGATTTTGCCATATTTATGTCGATTTGATTGTAAATGAGCAGCATTTTGGAGTATTTTAAGGATTTAAAAAGGAATTTTGGCTGTGCACAAATAGAATTTCAACGTATTTTGGGGATTTGGGGTTTTTGGGGATTTAGAGATTTGGTGATTTGAGTATTTAGCAATTTAGACATTTGGTGATTTGAGGATTTAGCGATTTGGCGATTTGGGGCTTTAGCTACTAAGGATTTGGCGATTTAGGGATTAGGTGATTTGAGGATTTAGTGATTTGGCGATTTGGGGATTTGACAATTTAGGGATTTAGTGGTTTGGGATTTGGTGATTTGAGGATTTAGTGGTTTAGAGATTTGGCAATTTGGAGACTTAAGGATTTAGGGATTTGGCGATTTAAGGATTTGGAGATTTGGTGATTAAGGATTTGGGGATTTGGTGATAATATATTTAAATGCACAAATGTATGCAACTTCAAATAGTTTATGAAAATGTAATATATGTAAATTCCTGCACACGAAACAAGTATTAGAACATGCATAACTATGCACTCCCTTCTGACCTTATTTCTCTACGTTTGGTTAACATAATTTGTAGGAGTTGATTCTCTTTATTATTAACAGGGAAAATAAAGGTCATCTCTCAATAGGTTAATGCAATTTACGTTTTACTTTCCTAAGGGAGATTACTATAGTTGCTTAATATAGGCCAAGTCAAAAGTCTCAGGTTCACCACAAGATTCCCGAAGCAGAATATACTCCTCACTTATCCCCCATCAAGGGTACAAGCAAAGGCGTTCGTATGAGGCTATAAGTGATGTACCATTTCTATGCCTCTAAGACCTGGCGGAACTTAGGTAACACTTTTTAAACCTCAAAAGTGTGTGTGCAAAATGTTTCCAAGTGATATGCAAATAAAAGGCATTGATATAAAAGTGTCCAAACATTATAAATAGAGAATTTTCAGTGTTTGTCAATCTTGATTTTGAAAAAACTCAAAAACAAAAATCCCCAATGGTATCGCCACTATAAGCGGACGATTCTAAAACAGAACGGGCCTCGCGACTGGGCCAAGAATATTTTTAATAGGGGTTTTATGAAAATGAGTTTTATAGCGAGAAAACGAACAAACTTGAACGCTCGCATTAAAAGTGACAGGAGTTGCGGCCGAGATGAACTACGACTCATGTATGTGAGTGTAGAGGGGGTACAAGTGAGTCACTTGTCAAATTCAAAGCAAGGATGGCTCAGGTGAAATCTCTACTCCTTTTTTTTCTTTATCCATAATCAAGCCTTGAAATCTTGGGCATGAACCTTAGTTGTAAACATTTTGTTCCGCAATTTTTTTGTTTCCAATTGAGATAGGTTCCAATTATCTGGCATCTCATATGACATCATTACCAGTATTAATACAAAAGGAATTATTATTATGTGAACAATTAATAGTAAAATATTATGCTCAATTTTTTTTTGTAAATCTTACGAAGAATTACTATGAATAAACTAAGGAACTATTAGATGTAGATTTGTTTTTTTTTTCAATTTTTTTAAATGAACATGCAAACTTCTTTATTCGTAACCTTTTCAATAATAAAAATTCATATATTTGGAAAATTCACAGTTGAACATTACTTTTTGAACCCAAATATAGATTAGTCCTAAAAGAAAAGGAGTAAGGCCTTGAAATCCTTTAGTAAAAAAAAAAAAAAAAGATTTGAAATCCCTAATTGAGTGCAACCCTTGTTTCATCTCAACATGTATGTGTGCAGAGCCGATAAACCAATGGCCTTCAAATTTTGATCTTCGTAAAGTCAACTATATTTACAAAATCTTCCATAATACCTCTTATAGTTTCGCTAAGCAGGAACTTAGTCTCCATCATCTATTTAAAACGCCTACTTGCTTGGCACCTAATTTGCTTTACTTATTGTCTTTCATCTCCCTAAGTTTTTTTTTTTTTTTCTTTTTTTTTGGGAGGGGGGGGTGGGGGGGGGGGGGGTGGGGATGCTCCTCCAAAACCTAATTTACAAGGGAGGTAGCCGCCGACCAAACACCCCTACTAGGAGTGTTTTCTAAAGGCCGGATGGACACCAGCCCCTAGCCCCCCCTCCATCTGCCTCTGGTGTCGAAAAAGTGTACGACCATGCAATTTTCCAAGCAAACCTTGGCCCTTAACTTTTAGTCGACTCACTCAACGATTTGATTCATAATCTCATAACAACTTGCCCACAGTAAAAAGAAGTAATTTCAATTAGCAAATACAGATTCCGTTATGCGAATTGGCCAATCAACAGAGAAGTAGTGTTGGAACCTGCTAGAGCTGCATAAGACATCAACGACCTCATTTCAATATGGTGTAGTTTTTTTAAATTTGGTACAAATTGATTTATCAAGTTACAAAGAGAACTTCAATGCAGCCATTGGTGAAATATGCAACAGGGAAAGCAAATTTAATACAAAATCAAATTATATATGTAAGGATACAATGTTTCCTAGATTTCGAAGTAAGTATGAAATGAATCTACGGTACGAGATGGAAAAAATATGAAAAAGGCAAACAAAAAATTGAAAAAGGTATAAAAAAGTATATGTGGTTGTGGTATTTAAAAACTGCATTTCATAAAAAAAAAGTATTTAAGAAAATACCAAAAGGTAGGCATTGGCAACAAACATTAAAATATGGTATTTCTGGTAAGTACCCTATTTTAAGGGAAATTATCGGAAATACGTTGTTTTCACTTTGGTTTCTAGCCTTGCCTATTAGTGTATGTCCTAGTTTTGAGCTTTTTATTAGACATTTTGTATATATTAATAAAATACATTAATTTATTTTCTTGTATTTACTTGTGCAAATTAAGTTAATAGAGTATCCTTGAGTAGATGTTTGCTCCCGATTGTCGGATATGTGATCTGGGCAGTAAAACCGTGAGCGCATTAAACACTATTCTAAATATCCCTATTGCCTTATTATGTGGGAATGATAATAATATATGAATAGTATGTACATTGAGAGATTTTGGTGTTTACCAATGATGGACATCGAATGTCAATCAAGGAAATAAGTACTTGTTAGAGAACAATGTACTAGATTGATCCGCCTATAAGGACATAACATGGTCATGGTGTTGGAGATTGTGCCCTAAGGCCAATATTGGATTATGTAATTTGACTTCTAAGATTAATCTAGTGTAGATTAATATTATCATTTATGTTTGTATGTTAGCATTTATGATAAGTATCCATGAATAAATCATGTTATTCTAAATATCCCTAGTCGATTGTTATTATGGGAATAATAACAAACTAAGACTAGTGTGAGTGATAATGGATATTCATAAGATGAATATAGTGTATACAGATACAGATTATACTCACGGGTAATATGTTAGAGAACATGTTACTGGAGACCCACTATGAGATCAAGTTCATGGTTATGTGTCACAACTGATCTTGATTATAGTAGTGTCATTAGCTGATTCCTTTGACCTGAGGTCACCATGGATTCCGGGATGAATTCATGTTGTGTTTTGACGCAGTCAAACGCTGCTTGTAACAGAGTAGTTATAAAGGCTGTGATTGGGTACGATATGACTCATGCCTTGGGATGTGAGTGACAGATATGGGATTTTGTCCCTCTCTATCAAGAGAGCGATATCACTGGGCCCCTTGATAAGTGAGACTGTTAAATGCATGGCCGTGCTCAAATAATTGATAAGAGTATCAATTGATTTGTTTAAACAGTCCGCTTTGAGATCGAGAAAGCATATGATTAATTTATATAAGATTGACAAGTGTACCATGTCTTATAATTAATCTCGATATCAAGAGACAAAAGGGAATATGACACATTCTATAAGTAGGTTTATTGGATTATACCAATCATATGAATTGGGTAGTCATAATGGCTTGCTAGAATCCGCTTATGACTTATGAGGGCATTATGGTAATTTCCTCATTGCCAATTTATATGATCCTACGGGGTCACACACAAAGAGCAAAATGAGATTCACTTAATTCGGGGATAAATCATTATGAGATAATGATTTATTATTGATGAGAAATTAAATATATATAAAGATATATATTTACATGTATATGTATATACACATGAACATATTAATAAGATTAATATATTTATGGCATAAAGTATGCTATATATATATATATGTATATTATAATTATATTATATGGTGATATAATTAATTACAATATACATTTACGTATATGTGTATATATATATATGTATGTATGTATGTAAATATTAATAAGATTAATATAGCATAAAGTATGCTAATTATATTATATGGAGATATAATTAATTTTACATACATATGTGTATATGATGGAGAATTGACTAAGTTTAATATTAATTGAGAATTAATAAAACTTATGGGGGCTAATTTATAATTATAATTAAATATAGTATTTAATTACAATTATAAATTGATAATAAAATAATAAAAACCCAAGAAGCAAGGGTTTTTGCTGTTGGACGAAAAAAAGCAAAAGGGGAGCAGCCCCATCTCTTCCATTATTAGCCGAAAAATTGTTTTGTGCAAAAGGTGAAAAATTCCATTTTTCTACCGTCTTATTCGAAGAATTGTTCTTCAATCCCGGCGCTAGCACGCGGTGAGTCAATTGCTCTGTGTGGATCAACTGTAGAGGGAATCTGCTTTGGTTCCTGTATCCAATCCTGCAAAAATTAAGAGGTAATTTTTAACCCTTCCTTCCAATTCACATCATAATACATGGATCCTGTAGGGAATTAATTGGTTTTATTCCGCTGCGTATTGTTTTTGTGCGATTAATTTCCCAACAGTGGTATCAGAGCCACTTGTATTTTGATTGAATTGGATTTATGTTTTGATTGGATCAAAAATGCATGTTAGGGTTTGTATGATTTTGATTGGATCAAAATTATTATTAGGGGATTGTATGTTTTATTTAGGGTTCTATGTTATTGTGAATAACAAAATAAAATTTGATTTTATTTATTAATCATTGTGAATGATTTTGTGTTAATGATTTGGAATGTTTAAGGGGTTGGTGTCATGAATTTGATTCATGGGTTTTTAAATTGAAATTGTTTCAATAATAAAAAAAAAAAAAAAAATGTTTTTTTTTTTCTTTTCTGGGCATGACGCCCAGAAACAAATTTGGGTTGAAATTGCAATTGCAACAGCAATTGCAATTGCAACCCACATGCTGCTACGCAGCATGGGCTGTGCAGCCGTTTGTTACGCAGCCCGTCGGGCTGCGCGCAGTATTGGATACTGCAGTGCGCGGCCCGACGAGCATTCTGTCTGACAGTTTTACCCCTTTTTCGTTTTAAGTGTGGAAAATTGTTTCTGCAAATTTACGAATTTTTCCAAATTAATTAATTCTAAATACAATGTGATTGTATTTTACCACTTTGAACCCTAAATATTTTAGATATAAAATTATTGTTGATAATTTTATGCATGGTGTTATGGTATGGTTTTGGACCCGTGGATGCTTTATTTTAATTATTATGGTTTTATATAAATACGACCTGCGAGTCGTTTGTATTTATGTAAATTTTAATATTACTAGATAAATTGTATAGGATGCAATTTATCACATGTAAATTTTATTTTACTAGAAAAATTGTATAGGTTGCAATTTTTGTAAAATATAATTCCATGAGATGGTACTAAGAAGCAAAGACGTGAAGGCGGATCCAAGAGGTGCGACGGTGCAATTACCATATGATGGATGCTACCACCTAGGATATGACCTTGTTAATTTTCATATTGGCCTATGAAAATCAATGTAGATTTAAACCATACCATAACACGGTTTTGAGTCTTATGCATGTTATATTTATTTTATGCCATAAGATACCATGTTAATAAATATTGATGCATGTTAAAATGTTTATATATATGTGCAAATGCATGCCTTGTATCATTTAGATGCCATGTGATGCCATGCTAGATTGCATGCTTAACATATGTATGACATAGGATGCCATGCTAATTAGTATTAACAAAAGTATGATTAATATTAATGCCATGATATTGTATAAGATACAATATAATCACAGGATTTAATAAACCCTAAATAAACTTAAGAAGTTTATATTTTTGCCACCCAATTACGTATAACACTAGTCAAGTACTATGTTCGCATCATGGTAGCCACGCCAAAGCGGGTACGCATGTTGTGACCTTAGCGAAGCGATAATATGAGAAATGGTGATTCTCATTGTGTTGTAATTGGTTTAACAAAGGGTTAATCAAAATGGTGTTTGAGCCCGAGGCAAAGATGAGATGAGTAACATACAATTAAATATGATATATGATATCATACATCTCATAAATTATAAGAGTTGCATAATGATGCAATTGGCAAAGAAGTGCACATCCAAAATATGTTTAAATGGTTTAAAGCATGATTTTGAGTCTTTGCCTACCGAAATTATATTTAATCATAGGGACATGCCAAAGCAGTGCTATGGTTAAGTATGGATTTTGGATCTTCACCCACTTAAATATTTTAAAGGGTTTTATAATTTAAGTGGGAGCATTTAACTAAAATCTTTACACGCTTTATTATAGTTATAATTGCTATTACCTTGATCTCGATTGTTATTGAACATTGAGAATTGTTCTCAAATCAAAAGGAATCATATGTTCTCAATAATCCTTTTGCCCAATGAACCACTAGCAATTGTAACACGAGTATAAAAGATGCTTACTTGAAGCATCGAAGGGACTCTGTTAAATTTTGTTATCTTACACTTGCCACCAATTCTTCCGTACGTGGAAGTTTTACTTGAGATATATGATACATCACAAATGGAAATGTTCCATCAGTTAGTGAGCAAGAAAAGATAAGTGTTTGAGGCAACATTTTCTCATTGGCCTCCAAAAGGGCATTAAGATGTGATCTTGAATTCATTAATTGATAGTCATTGGTGATGAACTATCATTTGAATGACATGGAGAAAATTGTGAATTAGTTGCATAGGATGCAAAAGAATGTTAAGTTATCCATAAAGGATAAGCCCGCCTCGAATTGTGTGCTTAAGGTTCAAAAGGAAAAGGATAAAAGGAAGGTCGAAAAGCATAAAGACCGAAAGGTTCGGGTGAAACATGTTTTAAAGACCAAAGCTGTTGGCATAGAGAGATCTCCAAAAGAATGATGTTGCCATTTCTAGAATGAATCGTTCATTAGAATGAAAATAGCAAACTTTGTTTGGAGAACTATGAGAAGATGAAAGGCAGTAAGACTGCTACCTTAAGTATTTATCAATTATTCTACTTTTGTTTCTATATCAAAGGTATTAGATACCGTGGTGGATTTCATATTAGTAGAATATGAAGAATCTCAACTTAAGTAGAAACCTTATGAAGGTGAAAGGTAGAATACGAATAGGCAAGAGTAGCAAAGGTTGTTACTTGGAAGTTATGAACTTCTGGTTAAAAGTTATGAACTTTTTGCATAAAAGTTATGAACTTTGGGTTAAAGGTTATGAACTTTTACATGTAAGTTATGAACTCTTGTTGCCTATTGGGCTTGTTGTCTTAAGTGGACAAATGTTGTTTATTTTATAATTGTGAATTATAAACTTTATAAAGACATGATTATGAAATGTAGATTTACATAATTGTCTTTATATGTGGAGCCCATCTGTAACATAAATACTGTAAGGATCGAATCAAATAGTTTGATTCAACCTATTTTGGCAGTGTCGTCTTGGAGACATAAGCAAAGTCGCATTACGAAACTCCATGAGAATGGACTTTTTGGATTCATGAGATTATGAATCATCTTGAATCATGCGAATGTTGTTTTATTGTAAAAGATGATAAAGTTGTTCTTTGCTAAAAGTAGTTAAAGAATAATCGATTTATTAAGCATTATACATGTGGATGTATATGAATTATAAATCAACTGCTAAAGGAGGTTTTAATACTTCATTACTTTTATGGAACTTTTCACTAGATAAGAGTATCTAATGAAACACGAGTTTGGAACTTTTGAAGTGTTCAAAAGCTTGTAAAAGGAGTATGAAGCATCTTGACAAGATAGTAAAGTCACTTAGATATGATCCAAGTGGTGAACATTTGAGTCAAGATTTTGACAATCGTCTTAGAGATTGTGGGACTGTCTCACAATTGACTCCTCCAAGTACGCCACAAAGGATGTTGTGTCGAAAAGGGAGTAATCGAACTCTATACAGATATAGTTCAATCTATGATGAAGTCAAGTTGATCATTGTTTTCTCGAAAATATGCCATTAAAGCAGCTGTGTATATTGTTCCGTCTAAAACAATTCATGAATCAACATATGAGATATGGTTGGGTAAGAGACCCAAGTTGTTTCATTGAATAAGTTTAGGGCTGTAAAGCTTATTTCGAATAAGTTGGCACCTAAATTTAAATATTGTATTGTGGATTACTCAAAAAGAAAGTAGGAGTTGTTACTCCTGTGTTTCTTTGGGATACAAAGTGGTTGTAGCTAGAAATAGTTTCTCCTTGAAAAGGGAGTTAATTTCTAGAAGAGTTAGTGGGAGTAAAGTACACCTACAAAACTCGTAATTCACAAAGTGACATTAACGTTGAAGAGGAACATGGAAATGGATTCATGATCATTGTTGAAATTACACAAGTCCAATGAAAGTCTAGTAGAATACGACATGATTAGGAGAGATATGGATTTCTCAAAATCATGATGTAATTTTACTAGATGAAGTAAGTCTTCTTTTATGAAGAAGCAATGTTAGATTTTGAATCTAATATGTGACTTGATGCTACAAAGGTTGAAGATAAGTCCATGTCTGACAATCAAAGTATAGACTTTGATAAGTCTTTTAGAAGATGCATATGCAATGGTTGCAAGTGAGTTTTCAAATTGAAAACCGATATGGATGGTGATCTTCAAACTTATAAAGCACGACTAGTGACTATAAGGATACGAACAAATTCATAGTAGGACTATGATGAAATCCTCTTTAGTCATTAATCATGATCAAGTCATATTGAGTTCTTGTTGCCATATCCCCATAATATGATTATAAAATATGGCAAATGGATATCAAAATCTATTTTTTACATGAAAACATGATTGAGGATGTGTACGTGACACAACCCAAAGTTTTGAGCATCCAAAGAATTCAAATAGCGTATGCAAGTTTTCAAAGATTCTCATAAGGATCGAAACATGCATCAAATAGTTGGAATCATAGTTTTGATAAAGAAATCAAATGGTTTGATTTTATCAAAAGGATGATGAATCTTGTGTTTCAAAAGGATCAGTGGGAGCATATCGGTATTCCTAATGCTATATGTGGATGACATATGGCTTGTTGGAAATAACATTCTTACCTTGCAAGAAGTAAAATCTTGGCTAAGAAAGTAATTTCAGTTAATGTTATAAGCATGACTGCCTATATTCTTGAAATTAGAATCTATAGAGATAGATCTAAAAGAATGTTTTGGCTTAAGTCAAAGCATTGAAAGCGGTTCAATGTGAAAGACTTAAAAGAAGCTTGCTTATGTTAACTGTGTAAATAGTTGCACATATACAACTGATTGCAATTAGTTGCAATATATCAGTCGAGATCTAGTATTCTCTTAAAAAGAGATGTTATGATTTTGAAAGGTTCAAAATAAAACGTTATAGCTAAATATCTATAATGGTAGTCAAAGTATATATCTACATATGATGTAAAGAAAATTTTGGATGAATAAGTTCATCAAAATTTTGTGTTTTGTTCTAAGCATTGCTTATCCTGTGAGACTCTATTGTAGGGACAATAGTTCAATGCGTAAGAACCCTGTATGACACAAGCATATACTTAGGCGTCTTTCACTAATTTAGAGAGGCTGTCTCTAAAGAAAGAGTGATAATATGTAAAGTAGCAACGGAAGCGAAAATTAATAATTCACTGACAAAGACTCCCGCACGAATGAATACATGAAAATCATGTAGGTCAATGGGTATAAGATACATGTATGATTGGCCATAGTGCAAGTGGGAGATTGTTGGAGATTGTGCCCTAAGGCCAATATTGGATTATGTAATTTGACTTCTAAGATTAATCTAGTGTAGATTAATATTATCATTTATGTTTGTATGTTAGCATTTATGATAAGTATCCATGAATAAATCGTGTTATTCTAAATATCCCTAGTCGATTGTTATTATGGGAATAATAACAAACTAAGACTAGTGTGAGTGATAATGGATATTCATAAGATGAATATAGTGTATACAGATACAGATTATACTCACGGGTAATATGTTAGAGAACATGTTACTGGAGACCCACTATGAGATCAAGTTCATGGTTATGTGTCACAACTGATCTTGATTATAGTAGTGTCATTAGCTGATTCCTTTGACCTGAGGTCACCATGGATTCCGGGATGAATTCATGTTGTGTTTTGACGCAGTCAAACGCTGCTTGTAACAGAGTAGTTATAAAGGCTGTGATTGGGTACGATATGACTCATGCCTTGGGATGTGAGTGACAGATATGGGATTTTGTCCCTCTCTATCAAGAGAGCGATATCACTGGGCCCCTTGATAAGTGAGACTGTTAAATGCATGGCCGTGCTCAAATAATTGATAAGAGTATCAATTGATTTGTTTAAACAGTCCGCTTTGAGATCGAGAAAGCATATGATTAATTTATATAAGATTGACAAGTGTACCATGTCTTATAATTAATCTCGATATCAAGAGACAAAAGGGAATATGACACATTCTATAAGTAGGTTTATTGGATTATACCAATCATATGAATTGGGTAGTCATAATGGCTTGCTAGAGTCCGCTTATGACTTATGAGGGCATTATGGTAATTTCCTCATTGCCAATTTATATGATCCTACGGGGTCACACACAAAGAGCAAAATGAGATTCACTTAATTCGGGGATAAATCATTATGAGATAATGATTTATTATTGATGAGAAATTAAATATATATAAAGATATATATTTACATGTATATGTATATACACATGAACATATTAATAAGATTAATATATTTATGGCATAAAGTATGCTATATATATATATATGTATATTATAATTATATTATACGGTGATATAATTAATTACAATATACATTTACGTATATGTGTATATATATATATGTATGTATGTATGTAAATATTAATAAGATTAATATAGCATAAAGTATGCTAATTATATTATATGGAGATATAATTAATTTTACATACATATGTGTATATGATGGAGAATTGACTAAGTTTAATATTAATTGAGAATTAATAAAACTTATGGGGGCTAATTTATAATTATAATTAAATATAGTATTTAATTACAATTATAAATTGATAATAAAATAATAAAAACCCAAGAAGCAAGGGTTTTTGCTGTTGGACGAAAAAAAGCAAAAGGGGAGCAGCCCCATCTCTTCCATTATTAGCCGAAAAATTGTTTTGTGCAAAAGGTGAAAAATTCCATTTTTCTACCGTCTTATTCGAAGAATTGTTCTTCAATCCCGGCGCTAGCACGCGGTGAGTCAATTGCTCTGTGTGGATCAACTGTAGAGGGAATCTGCTTTGGTTCCTGTATCCAATCCTGCAAAAATTAAGAGGTAATTTTTAACCCTTCCTTCCAATTCACATCATAATACATGGATCCTGTAGGGAATTAATTGGTTTTATTCCGCTGCGTATTGTTTTTTGCGATTAATTTCCCAACACATGGGTCATAAGCGGTTCTCATGTAATGCTTATATTCGGATCCTTAAACCTGAAATTGTTATACTCCTAGATGAGACCATATATGTTTTTACGTACGCCTAACGGGCTCATAACTGAGTGTCAAGTATGAGTATGGTTGCGCATGTTAGGAATCATGCTAAAGACCATGGGTAAAGTGAGAGGATTGCCACTTTCTTAATTAAGAGTAGATATCACCGGTTACTTGATAAGTGAGAATGAGATTTGTGGCCACATCCAAATGAAGTAATAAAGAGTTATTACTTATTCAATTTTTCAGTTCACTTGGAGATCAAGGAATGTCATAGCACTTGATGAGGGTGACAACTTCATGGCTCATGCTAGACATTATATCGTGTAGGCAAAGGATCATATAAGATTATATCAAATACATGTTAATTTAAAATTGGCATTTATCTAATTTGGACAGTTGTAATTATTTGCTAGAATCCACTTACAACGTGTTGACTGAAAGGCTCTTTTGGGCCGACTGCCAACATTAGATACACATATATGATCGCACACGTAAAGTCTGGTTCAAATTAATTTAGAATTAATCTATTTAAAGCATAGCTTGAAATTATGTAATTTTTACATGAATTATAAGCAGACGGTTGAGACATTGACTGAGCTCTATTTGGTGAGTAGTTTATTGGAATACAAGCCTAGTGGACTTAGATATTTTTGCCATAGTGGTGAGATATTTTATTTTAAAAGTTAAAATAAAATATTAATAATATCTAATCAAATATTTGGTTTTTAGAGTTTGAATTTCAATATACATGAGATATTAGAAATTGAAAAGAACTTGAACTTTCTTTCTTCCACTCCCTGGCCGATTTTCTCTTTGCCTCTCCTTATCTATGTCTTTCGTCCATAGTGGGTGCTAGCCCACTCTCAACGGAAACACTCAATGTGTGAGTGAACATAGAGGGAGGTTGTGCACAAGCAGCTGTCACTTAATTATTTTTTCTGTGTATAATAGTCTAGTGTTTGTTGATTTCTTGAGTTCTAATTGTCGGATCATAGCAAAATTTGTACTGGAGCTTCCTGACATCCATATTTCAGTTTTGAATGGTGGCGATCGCATTTAGATGAGTATAAGACATTTTTTGTGTAGGAACACGTTAGTGGAGAAAATTATCTTTTTGTGGAGATGACAAAGATATTAATTTTGAATCATTCTTTTCTCTTCTGTTCAATCTATTTATTATTAAGCATGATGTTTTTGGGATGATGCAGGTGCATTCTTGGTTATTTCACCGCCAAAATTTTTGTTATTCATCGTATAGGATTCCAACAGTGGTATTAGAGCTTTATACATATTTAATAATTTTTTTATTGCATGGCTACAATTTGTGAGTTTAAAATCAATTTCGAAAACGTGAGGCTGTTCCCAGCACCCGGACACACAAGGATTTTTTTTTTTTTTTTTAATATGAAATTGTTGTGCGTGGTGATTTGGTGCGTTTGATACGTATGGAATTTTATGTGTTTTGTTTTAATTGTTAAGAACACCGCATGAAATTGGATTAAGAGAAATAGAATAAGAAAAATTTTTGGCTCAAATTTTTCGGGTAGCATTTTTTTGAAATATTCGATGTGGTCAATCAATGGTTGATTAAATGGGTACCGGGCTAGCTCATAAATTCAAAATATGCAATTTCTCCTGTTGGCTTGGTTTAAACTGAAATTGGATATGTATGTTTCGTATGGTATAATGATTGGATTGGATCTGAATAATTTGTGTGAATGGATTTATGTAATTGGATTGGATGGTGCATTTCATGGGCTTTTCTTTCTACGATTGTAAATTTAATTTTGCAACCAGCGTGCCATTGCTATTCGGTTGTATTGAAATACAACATGCTTATTGTGTTTATTTTATTGCAATTTTGTTTTAAAGTAGTTTCTAATAAAGTATAATTTTGTAAATGAAGATGGAGCCTAAGTGACAAGCCCATTTGGAGAAGAAAGCATATGATGGTGGTCCTGTTGGTATTTGCCCTAGTCTCTAGATGTTGTCCTTAGCGTTTTGTATATTTGTATATACATTTTCTTCATATTAATAAAAGGCATAATCATATTTATTGAATTACTTGTGCAATTGAAAAATAAAGAAAATCCATAGACTAGCGTTTACTCATGTTGTTTAGTAGCGTGTACTAAATGAGTAAGACCATGAGTTTAAAGAACACAGTTTTACAGTTATCCCTCGTTCACTATAATCATTGGAATGAATAACTAAAGACTAGTATGTTGCTTGTGAGATGAGCGGTGTCTTACCAACCATAGGACTTGGAAAGTTAAATAAGGACAGAGGTATATGTTAGTGAATAATGTACTAGATCGATTTGCTTGTGAGAATACTACATGGTCTAGTGTCATAAGTGTTTCTCACATATTGCTTATATTGGATCCTTAGACCCGATATTACTACACTCCTGGATTTGACCTTGCATGCTTTGATGTGTGCTTAATGGGTCCGTAACTAGGTGCCAAGTATGGGTACGTTGGGTATATCAAGAATCATGCTAGGAGTAATGTGAATGAATTGCCTATCTCTTTACTAAGGAGATGATATCACTGGCCTTTTGACAAGTGAGACTGAGTAGTATACGACCGTACCCAAATAGAATGGTTATTGGATAATCATTTATTTGAATTCTTCAGTCTGCTTGGATGTCAAATAAAGTCCTAACACATGAAAGGATGACCGAGTCATGCCTTATGTAGGACACCAATATCTAATATGCAAGGGATTGTATAATAATAGTATAAGTTTATTTCAGTTTGATTTTGATATCTTCATCCTAATTGAGGGTTGTAACGGCTTGCTAGAGCCTACTTACAACTTGTGGGATGAATGTTATTTCAGGCGCATGGCCAACATACGGATGGACCTACATAATCGCACACAAAGGAGTTTAGGTGGTTTTTGTAACATACCATTTAATATGTAGGGATTACAAATTAATTATTAGTGCTAGTGAATTATTTTATTTTCTGGGATTAATTGGTTAAGTCCCAAATAAAATATAATAATCCCATTTTGAGAATTGGTTATAATAGCTTATCAAATTTACCATATGGTAAATTTGGTTAAGTTATTATGAGATATTTTAGTCAAAATATGTAGATATTTTTACAAGAAGAGGCATTATGGGTATTTTCCCTTTATGTTTCATATATAAAGAATGAGATGAAACCTTAATACCACTAGACATTTATCATCTTCATCCTTCTCTAGTGTTTAGAGAAACTTGACAGCAAAATTGTTTTGGCTACTTAGGAGGAATTTTGGTCCAGAGCTAGCACTAGCATGGTAGTCAAATCAATCTTGTGCGAGCATTTATTCAAAGCCTTGAGATCTTGGGCACAAATCTTAGTTAGAGAGCATTTATTCCGCAATTAGTCTTGTTCTCTAACCGGAATAGATTCCAACAAGTCCAAGCAATCTGAAGAAGGAAGACCTAGTGTGGGTTTCCTTAGTTTTTCAAGTTAGGTTGTAACATAGGCCTATGAAATGTCACGTTTAAATTGTTTGCACTTATTCTATGTATGTATTGTTGGTGTGTCCTAGTTCTTAAGGCATTGGATTCTTGTATTTTGTATTATACACTAAGATTCATTGTATGTATACATCATTTGTGTCACAGTAATAAAGGCATTTAATCTATTCCATTTATATCTTGTGCTATAATATGAATAGAGTATCCATTGATTGATAATCATAAAACATTTCCCAAGTCTATTCTAATCGTGAGAACGAATAGAATCACAGACATGTATATCCGATGACTGTATGGTAGCTCTTAACTAGCCATAGTACTTGTAAATTTAGTCATGAATATTGGTACATGTCGTAGACATGGGACTGGATCGATCCGCACAAGAAAGCCATATGGTTGTCACGTCATAGGTCTTTCTTGAGTAGGTCTCTTTTGTCCTTAGACCAGATTTCATTATAGTATTGATATGGAATCCGTTTCACTTTGACATGCGCCTAACAGGTTAGTAAAAAGATGCTAAGTATGGGTATGTTTGGGTGAACATATCAATATTGATGATGAAGTAATGGAATTGCCACTCGGGTAACACCGAGATGATATCACTGGCCACTTGATGAGTGGGACTGATAAGTGTGTGACCATACCCAAATAAGTTAACTTAAGATCAAGAAATATAATAAACAGCAGAAGAGGATGACGGACACCGTGCCTCTTGTTTATTCATATCGATGTCATTTGGTAAAGGACACTGTGAGATCTCTACTAGGTAAGGGTCTTCAACAGACTGTTGTATCTTTGTCTTAATTAGGGGCTGTACAGTTTGCTAGAACCCCACTTACAATCTATGAGTCTTGGGCTCACTGCCAACATAAAGACAGACCTATAGGATCGTGCACATAGATCAACTGAGCTAGAACTTATGGAACTTGTACATGTAATGTACATTCGAAGGAATACGTTAATTAATTAGTTGACATTCGGTGTCAAGGTAATTAATTAACTTTGGGTTGATTTAATTTAATTAATAAATTTACATGCATTGGTGAGTACAACTTACGGCTTAACCCCAAGAAGTGCATATTCGGGGTCACATCAGGGAAGTTGTTGGGCCATGTAGTTAGCCAGAGGGGGATAGAAATGGACCCAGATAAAATCAAAGCCATCCAAGATATGCCAGCTCCAAAGACTGAAAAGGAGGTCAGATCATTCCTGGGTTCCTTGCAGTATGTCAGCCGCTTCATAGCCAAGCTTACTTCCACTTGTGAGCCAATCTTCAAGCTATTAAAGAAAGATCAGCCAATTGTGTGGGATGACAAGTGTCAGCTGGCATTCGAGAAGATCAAGGCTCACTTGGTAAAGCCACCAGTGTTGAGCCCTCCAATTCCAGGGAAGCCTCTGATTTTGTATTTGGCAGTTGAAGAATCCTCCATAGGGGCAATGCTTGCACAAGAACAAGATGGCAAGAAGGAATATCCTATCTATTACCTTAGCAAGAAATTGCTGGAGTATGAAACCAAATACACACTGGTGGAGAAGACATGTGTGGCGATGATTTGGTTGACCAAGAAGCTGCGCCACTATTTCCAATCCTACGAGATACAAGCCGTGGCTAAGGTGGATCCAATGAAGTACCTCTATGAAGCACCAGCATTGGTTGGGAAGTTGTCCAGGCGGTTGTTACTTTTGTCTGAATTTGACATCGAATACATCACGAAGAAAACCATTAAAGGGCGAGCTGTGGCAGAGTTTCTGGCAAACTAGCCCCTAGAATCAGATTACACAGAGAACCTGGAATTCCCTGATGAGCAGTTAGCCATGGTGGAAATGAAAAGATGGGTCATGTGCTTCGATGGGGCAGTGAATAGAAAAGGCGCTGGAATCGGAGTACTTATAGCAACACCGGATGGTGAGGTCATTCCTTTATCCAAAAGGCTGATTTTTTCTATAACCAACAATGGGGTGGAATATGAAGCATGCTTGTTTGGAATGGAAACTTTATTAACCTTAGGGGCAAATGATGTCTTAATTGTTGGTGACTCACTTCTAGTGATCAGGCAAGCTTAGGGTGAGTGGGAACTAAAAGAAGCAGCCTTACGGCCTTATTTGGAGCTGCTACAGTTCAGAAAGGGTTTATTCGGCCAGTGTGAATTCAGGCATGTCCCCAGGGATGAGAATAGGATGGCTGATGCATTAGCAACTCTGTCCTCCATGTGGGAAAATCCAGAAGAGACACAAGTTCAACCACTGGTTATAGCCACTTCCAGACATCCTTGCTTCGAAGTGCACGAAGTGATGGAATTATCAGCTGAAGAAAAGCCGTGGTTCTTTGACATCTACCAGTATGTTAATGAGGGAAAGTACCCAGAAGAGGCCAGTGCTGCTGATAAGTTGACACTGTGAAAACTGGCTAGTCAATTCAGAATCTTCGAGGACATATTGTACAAAAGAACAGCATATGGAGTCCTTTTGAGGTGTCTAACTGAGCAAGAAGCAGAAGAAGTGATGCAGCAAGTACATGCAGGGTCCTGTGGGCCACATATGAATGGACTTGCCATGGCTAGGAAGATCATGAGGCAAGGCTACTTCTAGATGACGATGCAAGCAGATTGTATAAGAAAAGTGAAGAGATGTCATGAATGTCAGATCTATGCAGACATTAGTCATCTTCCTCCACTTGAACTTCAGAATCTAGCGTCTCCTTGGCCGTTTTCAGCATGGGGGATAGACATGATTGGTGAAATTCATCCAGCTGCATCTAATGGGCATAGATTCATAGTTGTGGCAGTTGATTATTTCTCCAAATGGGTCGAAGCAGAATCCTTCACTAATGTTATAGCCAAGCACATGGTCAAGTTCATCCAGAAGAACATCTTCACTCGGTATGGGATTCCTCACCACATAGTAACTGATCATGGAGTACAGTTTCAAGGGGCGACAGCTGAGCTATTTGCAGAACATGGTATTGAACATCATAAGTCTTCCCCATACAGGCCTCAGGCTAATGGTGCAGTGGAAGCAGCTAACAAGGCAATAAAGAAGATCTTATCAAAGATGGTAACCACTTACAGGGATTGGGCTGATAAACTACCTTATGCTCTTTGGGGTTGCAGAACCAGTGTCAGAACGCCGACAGGAGAAACTCCTTATGCCTTGGTATATGGAATGGAAGCGGTGTTGCCGGTGGAAATCGAACTCAAGTCACTCAGAGTTGCCCTGGAAGCTCAATTGCCAGAGACTGAATGGGTTCAAGCTAGATATGAGCAGCTAGCTGCACTAGATGAAAGGCGACTAAAGGCACTGGATCACCTGCAGATGTATCAGCGCAAAATGGCTAGAGGATATAATCGAAATGTGAAATACTCCAAGCTGCAGTTGAAAGTAGGAGATTTGGTTCTAAAGCAACTAAGGCCTTCAAATGTTGATGTTAGGAGCAAGTTCAGACCTAACTGGGAAGGACCCTATGTGGTGAAGAAGGTGTTATTAAAAGGCGCTGTCAACATCATGGACATGGATGGAAACGAGTTCACCAACCCGATCAACCAAGACAAGCTAAAGCTTTATAATGTATAAAAAAAAAGAAAAAAAAAAAGAGAGAGGTCTGCTAGGATGAAAACCCGAAAAGAGCGGTCTAGGCAAAAGTTAAGACACGAGAGAAAATAATCAGTCGGAAAACCTGAAAAGGACGACTGGTGACGGATTCTGGCACAATGTGGAATGTGTATCATTTAGGAACTAACTTGTTTCAGATGTACTTATTTTGACTTCATCAATAAAGTGAAGTGTTTGTTTAAATATATTTTCATGGTTATGACAAATGCACAAACAAAGTTGTCTTGCATAAACACACATTCAAAGAAAGCACTTTGCATTCAACCGACCAATATCATCGCATTATTTGACAAATGAAAATGTATCAAATACATGCAATTTAAAATCTCTTATCGTCCTCTGAAGTCCAGTTCATCTCCCCAAACGAGCAATAAAGGGTCATGACACCATTTAAAAAAAAAAAAAAAAGAAAGCTCGCTGAGGTGAAAACCGAAAAGGCATCTCAGGCAAAAATTAGAGCGGCCTGCTAAGCTGAAAACCCATATCGGGCAGTTTAGGCAAAAGTTAGGGCATATGAAAAGCTCGCTAAGGCGAAAACCAAAAAGGCGCCTTAGGCAAAAGTTAGAGCGGCTCGCTGGGCTGAAAACCTGATTTGGGCAACCCAAGCAAAAATTAGAGCACTTAAAAAAAAAAAAAAACTCATAACTTCCTACGGAGCAGGAAAAGCAGAACATCCTTAGTATTCCCCACAGAATTGGTCACATTACTCTCCAGCAGAGTTTCCCCCACTATTCCCCAGCGGAATCTACATAAAGAACACCATCAATTATTTCCCTGTAAAGTCTCCATATTACTCCCCAGCGTAGTCTACACAAAGAACACCATAATTATTTCCTCAATCGAGCTGTCACACTCTTCCCCAGCGGAATCTCTACAAGGAATACTACGATCATTTCCCTAGCGGTCACCTCACTCCTTCGATAATCACCAAACAATGCCCCAAGAGAAGCAAAATCAACCAGGGGCACAACATATCTCCCCAGCGGAAGACAGAAACGTCCAATAACAAAAAATACATACATGTACATATACATCATCATGCATCCATACATTGCATATATCAATTACTTATCCGCGGCTAGTCTTCATTCTTGATCGAAGGGGCAAAAATTTTTGTTTAAAAATCTCTCGATCAAGGAATGAAGACTTGCCATTTTAAGTGCAGGAATTCATCCCCAGCTTAATATCCTCAGCCAGTCAGCAGATCCACCTCGAGTAATGTAAACTCGGTATTGGCCCAGATCCACTCCATTATCTCAACTTTCTCCAGTGAGTCCGCCTCTAGTAATGTAAACTCGGTATCGGCCCAGATCCGCTCCATCATCCAAGTCCCCCAGCAGATCCGCC
Organism: Euphorbia tirucalli; assembly: GCA_039660915.1. Classification (NCBI taxonomy): domain Eukaryota; kingdom Viridiplantae; phylum Streptophyta; class Magnoliopsida; order Malpighiales; family Euphorbiaceae; genus Euphorbia; species Euphorbia tirucalli. The sequence goes on from CM077633.1 coordinate 47,445,135, forward strand.
TCGAGTAATGTAAACTCAGTATCAGCCCAGATCAGCTTCATCTATTTCCCCAGGAAAGTTCGCGTCGAGTAACCTAGACCCGGTATCGGCCAATTTCTTCATCAATTTCGCCTCGGGTAACAAAGACCCGGTATCGGCTAATCTCGTCTCCAGCATCACCTCGGGTAACATAGACCCGGTATCGGCTAATTTCACCCATCTTTCGCCTCGGGTAACCTAGACCCAGTATCGGCCAATCCGTAATCCATCTTCTTCCGCCTCGGGTAACCTAAACCCGGTATCGGCTGAACCACAATTCACCCTTTGTTTGCCTCGGGTAACCTAGACCCGGTATAGGCCTATCCGCATCAACTTTGCCTCGGGTAACCTAGACCCAGCATCGGCTTATTTTTTTCCCCACTCTCGCTTCGGGTAACACAGACCCGGTATCGGCTTATCTCATCAGAGGGTTCATTCCAGTGTTTGCGATGCTTTGATTCGCACTCTCAAATTCATCATCTCAGATATTATAAACCTGAATCTAGGTGTCGAATTTGATCATGCGAGGGGCAGCTGTAAGCGCCGGGATTTTCTTACCAAAAAAAAAAAAGGAAAAGAAAAAAAAAGAAAAAAGAAAAAAAGAAAAAAGAAAAAAAAATCGAAAAAAAAAATTTACAGTGGTACGACTGTAATTACAGTTGTACGACTGTAATTTAAAAATTACAGTCGTACGACTGTATTATCGGGGCAGGTGCAAAACACCATACCCATGACATAAGAAAGAGGAGGAGAAGATTTTGGGCAATTAATGCCAGAATTTTAGAGAGAAAATAGGAGAAAATCAGAGTAGAAAAGGGAAGAAAAGGAAAAAAGAGGGGGTTTGGGAATTCTGGTGAAATCTAAAGAGAGAAGGAAAAGAAAGAAGTAAAAAAAACCACAAAAACCTCATCTTTTCCTTTTCTATTTTCTTTAATTCTCGAAATTAGGATTAAAACTTGATAGAAATCCATAGGTTAATGAGTTAGCTTCACAAACAAATTGAAATTTCGGACTAAAACAATCAGAATCCTTTGCAATTTGGATTTTTGGACATAAAGTCCTCAACTTCAATTCAAGGGGAAAAGTGCAAATTCTTGTGGATTGGAGCGACGCCAGGGGTCAATTTCGACTTGGAGGGACTTCTAAAGGGTAGGCGTCCCATTTCTCTTTAATTTTGCTTGCTTTCTGGGTGTTAATTGTGATTTTTGTGCATTTTTATCTCTTTTTCTGCGTTTCTGCTCCTGAAAATCAAGAACAGTCACACGACTGTTCTTGAATTGATGAACAGTCGTACGACTATAGTTACAGTCGTACGACTGTAGTTGATTTCCAGGTGATTTTATTTCCAGCTTGTTTTAAATAAGATTTTGGTGAAATCTTGAATTTTCAGCATTTACAGTCGTACGACTGTAGTTGAGTTTCCACGACTGTAATTTACAGTCATACCACTGTAGTTCTCAGAATCAGAATTTCACCTTTAAAACCCAAAAATTTCTTAAAAAATGCATAAAAAAAATCATAAAAAATTCCTAAAAATTCCCAAAAAATCCCAAAAAATTAGAAAACCCCAAAAATCATTAAAATGAATTTTGTTGTGTGCATCACGACCATAGATTCAATTTTCTGGTAAATTTGCATTTAGATCAATTCAACGATGGAGACCCAGTTCTCCAGAAAACCGGCCCATTTAACATATGAAAAATGCATGTAAACTGGCTAAACTGTTTTCAAATGATTTTCCCACAAAACCAAAAATACAGGGACGTTTCAAAATGTTTTCCAGGTCTAACCGGGCCGGCTAGCCGAGCCAACCCGGTTACCCCCTACATGCATGCCCCCAATTCTTGATTTCCCAATTCTGTCTATTTGAGTCCTAATTGTGGCGTGCCGTGTAAATTGTGCTAACCTTTGTTTTACAGATTTTATTTTTAATTTTATTTATATTTTAATAGAATTAATCGTGTATCCTAGGCGGTTGTATTTTTCTAGATTCTCGTGTATATAGGCCATTGTATAAGTGAGGCGAGAGTTTTTATTTTTCCATTCGATTTGGTTTTAAGCCAATTAATATTTATTTCTTTTCCTTATTTTTGTATTAAATATTTTGTATGCGGGCTGTATGCCTTTTATATTCAATAAGATTGGCTTTAGATTTTGAAATACCATTCGAGAACATTGGCAATATTTATTTTAATTAGACACGAAATAAGGGACTTGTCCGGACCCGAATCTCTGGATAGTGTAGCGGCCGTTCGTCCGGTTCAGCTACATAAGAATTTCCCGGTTGAGCTGAGCCGGGTGGCGACTCTACAATATTCATCGAGATTTAGGTATCGGTTCTTTTATGCACTAGTTCTATTTATTTTTTCCAAAACCTGGATTTCCTTTCTCAAAAACCCCACGCGAGGGAGGGGCCCGCCCGAGATCGTAGCGCCCCCATTCCGAAAGGGAGTCCCGCGTCCCGTTGAAAACGTGTCATCCGCTCACAGAGGGACCAAACCTAAAATTTTACAATATCAATTCAAATAAAGAACTGATAATTGTGTGATAATCAGCCCTTCTCTTCTCCATTCCATTCAAATTACTTTTCCATTTTCATTCCCTAACTTCAACCCTCAAATTCTCTCTCGTTTCTTGTCCTGTTTTGCAATCTTTATACCAAAACAAAGCTCTCAACATGTACTACAACTCTATGTAAGTTTAAGGAGGAGAAATTGAGTTTTTGGAGAGTTATTAAAGGAAGAAAATTCATGTTGTTGGCTGGTCCGTTCGAATCAGAAACTTCCAATCATTATTTCGCAATTTTAACCCTAGAAACGAACTTAGGAGGCCCGAAAACCTTATGGTAGGTTGGTAATTAGAACATACATGAGTGTTTTTCCAGTAATCGAAGCTTCGTCGGTAAATTTCTAATTTTTTTTTTTATCTTTCGAGTTTTTGGTAGAATTCAAATAATCTAATTGTATATTTAGACTCTCGAGATTATAAGTAAACTGTTGGTGTAAATCGTTTCTACATAGGACAAGTGTGAAATTTTCCGGTGACGGATTCCTGTGACGAGAACAAATTCGGCAAGGTACATAATATGCTTGAAATTTATGGTAGAATATTCTAAATGATATTTTGAGAAATATTAATTCTTGGACTTTGCTTAATTTCTCAAAGAGTTAGATTCTATAAGTTATGAAAGTATACTAATTAGTTAATTAAAAGGAAATAGTTGTTCAATTTTAGCATTTGAAGGATGCCATGTAGCAGCAGCTGCGCCCAGTAGCTAGCTGCTGCAAAAATGGGATGATGGAATCCCAAATTGCGATTCCATCTTGCCCAAACATTTTTTTTATTAATCATTAAAATTCAAGCCAACAAATAAGAATAAATAATCAATAAAAAAATGGATTGAAAACCAATTGGGGAAAAAAAATAAAAAACCCCAAACAATAATTCTTGAGTTCATCAAAAACCAAAACCAATTGAGTAAAAACCCTAAAATCACAAACTTGAAACCCATTCTTTCTTCAAGAACACTTTCAAGAACCAATTCCAATCAATCTAATGGACAAAACCTAGGCTCTGATACCACTGTTGGGATTTGTCATCTGAAAAATAATGTGGCGCAGCGGAAAATTCACCGTTTAAAATTTTCTAAAATCCACCTATCGTGTCCAATTACCATTGATTAGAATAAAACCAATTTGAATCAAGAGAGATTAACTCACCGGGTTTGTCTCTACTAGAGACTGCTGCAGAATCGTTTCTTGAAACTGTGATCTCCAAAGTCCGGTGCAGACCAACTATTGAGCGGGAACCAGTGCTAGCCGAAGACGCAAAGGAATGGAGGATTAATGCTGGGATTTCTGGCTATTTTTGGGCTGCTCTTAGTGGCTGAAATTTTTAGCAATTAATTAGGGTTGAATTAGGGTTTTATTCCTTAAGTGTTCCCTTATATAGACACCTTGTCTAATTGAGTTTTAATTAGGTTAATTAAACCCAAACCCACTAGAATTATAATTACATAAATGAACTTTAATTAAAAGGTATATACTATGTAATTTAATTCCATTTGGCTAAATTTAATTACCCCTAAATAAAATTAAATCACACTTAAGTAAATATAATACATTAGGAAAATTATTTAATTAATTGTTCACTTTATGTAATTCAATTAACTGATAAATTAATTAATTAATTACATTATGTAAACTTATTAATTAAATTAAATTCAACCCAATGTTAATTAATTACCTTGACACCGAATGTTAACTAATTAATTAACGCATTCCTTCCAATGTACATTACATGTACAATTTCTATAAGTTCTGGCTCAGTTGATCTATGTGAACGATCCTATGGATCTGTCTTTATGTTGGCAGTAGGCCCAAGGCCCATAGACTATAAGTGGGTTCTAGCAAACCATTATAGCCCCTAATTAAGGAAGAGATGCAGCAGTCTTTAGAAGACAATCATCCGGTAGTAATCTCATAGTGTCCTTTGCCTAACGATATCGATATGAATAAACAAGAGGCATGGGGTCCGTCATCCTCTTCTGTTGTTTATTATATTTCTTGATCTTGAGTTGATTGATTAATCAAATAAGCACCGACTTACATGGGTATGGCCATACACTTATCAGTCCCACTCATCAAGTGGCCAATGATATCATCTTGGTGTTACTCGAGTGGCAATTCCATCACTTCATCATCAATATCAACATGTTCACCGGTCCACCCAATCATACCCGTATTTAGCATCCTTTTACAGACCTGTTAGGTGTATGTCAAAGTGAACTAGATTCCATATTGATACTATAATGAAATCTGGTCTGATGACAAAAGAGACCTACTCAAGAAAGACCCATGACGCGACAAACATGTGGCTTTCTTGTGCGGATCGATCCAGTCCCATGTCAATGACATGTACCTATATTCATAACTGACTATACAAGTACTATGGCTAGTTAAGAACTGCCATACCATCATCGAATATACAACTCTGTGGTTCTATTCGTTCCCACAATTAGAACAGACCTGGAATAGGTTTTATGATTATCAATTAATGGATACTCTACTCGTATTATAGCACAAGATATAAATGAAATAGATTAATTGCCTTTATTAATGTGACACAAATAATGTATTATATAATGAGTCTTAATGTATAATACAAAATACAAGAATCCAATGCCCTAAGAACTAGGGCACACCAACAATCTCCCACTTGCACTAGTTCCAAGTGGGCATTGTCCTAATTCCCATAGATCTGGTATGACCATCGTGCTATGTCTGCGGTAGTGCTTTGGTCAATGGATCAGCAATATTATTCTCGGTGTCAACCCTCTACAATGATATGTCACCTCTGTTCACGATCTCCCAAATGAGGTGAAAGTTTCTGAGCATATGTTTGGATCTCTTGTGTGACCAGGGCTCCTTAGCTTGTGTGATGGCCCTGTTTTTGTCACAAAAAACATCAACTGGGTCTAGGATAGTAGGTACTACTCACAACTTGGTTATGAATTTCTTGATCCAAACGGCTTCCTTTACAGCTTCGCACGCAGCTATGTACTCAGCTTCCGTTGTAGAGTCAGTAATGGTGGCTTGCTTTGAGGACCTCCAACTAATGGCACCACCATTTAGGAGAAAAACATAACCAGACTGGGAGTGGTTCTCCTCCTCATCGGTCTCAAAGCTTGCATCAGTGTAACCTGATACTACCAGCTCATCTTGACCTCCATACACGAAGAAAGCATCCTTAGTCCAGTTAAGGTACTTTAAGATTGCCCTGACTGCCTTCTAGCGTTCCTCACCAGGGTCCGACTGGTACCGGCTAGTCAAACTTAGTGCAAACGCGACATCAGGACTTATACATAACATGGAGTAAATGATGGATCCTGTAGCAGATGCATAAGGGATCTTTTCCATGCTCTCCCGGTTGTTCTTTGTTTTAGGACCATCGTTCTTACAGCTTCAACCTATAGCGTGTAGGCAAGAATCCTTTCCTTGCCTTGTTCATGTTGAATCTTTTCAGAACCTTGTCTATGTACGTGGCCTGACTTAGGCCTAGAAGCTGATTGGATCTATCTTTGTAGATCCTGATCCCTAAGATCGTCTCAGCTCCGCCTAAGTCCTTCATTGTGAAGCACCTACTCAACCACTGCTTAACCCCTTGTAGTATTAGTATGTAGCCTCTAATGATAAGGATGCCATCAACAACAGCACTAGGAAGGTGGAAACACTCCCACTAACCATCTTATACACATAGGGCTCATCAGAATTCTGTGTGAAGCCATATTCCGGAATGGCCTCATTGAATCTCTGATTCCATGACCTCAATGCTTGCTTCAATCCCTAAATGGATCTTTGAAGCTTGCATACCCGATTTGGATACTTTGGATCGATAAAACCCTCAGGTTGTGCCATGTACACATCCTCGAGTAGCTTTCCATTAAAGAAAGCAGTCTTAACATCCATCTGCCATATCTCATAATCGTACCATGCAGCTATGGCTAGTAGTATCCTAATGGATTTGAGCATAGCAACTGGTGAAAAGGTTTCATCATAGTCAATTCCTTGAACTTGCCTGAATCCTTTTACCACCAATCACCCTTTGAAGGTGTTATCGGCCTTTAACTTGAAACACCACTTGCAACCTATCACCTTAGCACCTGAAGGTGGATCCACCAAGTTCCATACTTGGTTATCGTGCATAGATTGCATCTCAGCCTCTATGGCTTTACGCCATTGATCTAAGTGTGGGCTTTCAATAGCCTCCTGATAGGTCTTGGGCTCCTCTTGGTCAATGACCATAAGGTCCCCATCATCAGTCAGGAGAAATCGTACCTCTCTGGCTGATGATGTGTCCTACCAGACCTTCTAAGGTCCTGTGCAACCGGTTCTAGTTCCTCAATTTCTTATGTAGTCAGATAAGTTCCCGAAGCATCCTCAGTAGTAGCTGTAGGAGTTTATGAGTCTTAAACTTCTGAAAGTTCAACATTACTCCCACTACCTCTCTTGGAAAGGAATTCCTTCTCCAAGAAGACTGCATTTCTGGCTATGAAAACTTTGTTTTCAACCAGATCGTAGAAGTAATAACCCTTAGTTTCCTTAGGGTAACCCATAAATTGGTACTTGACAGATTTGGACTCAAGTTTGCCACTTGTCAATTTCTTAACATGTGCATCATAGCCCCAAATCTTCAAGAAGGAAACATTAGGCTTTTGGCCCTTCCATAGTTCATATGTTGTTCCCATAACTACTTTGCTTGGTGTATTATTAAGAATGTAAGCAGCTGTCTCTAAAGCATATCCCCAAGAGGAGATAGGGAGTGTGGCTTGACTCATCATCGAGTGAACCATGTCTAAGATCCTATTCCTCCTTTCTGACACTCCATTCCATTGGGGTGTACCAGGAGGAGTGAGTTGGGATACAATCCCACACTCTCTCAAAAACGAGTCAAATTCTTGGCTCAAATATTCACCCCCTCAGTCAGACCGAACTGCTTTTATTTTCTTGCCAAGTTGCTTTTCTACTTCATTCTTAAGGTCCTTGAACCTTTGAAGAGTCTCAGACTTATGCTTCATCAAATACACGTAACCGTATCTGCTGAAGTCATCCGTGAAGGTGACAAAGTATAGAAAACTAGATCTAGCACTAGTGCTTATTGGGCTGCATACATCGAAATGTATTAGCTCCAATAGCTCTGAGGCCCTTTCAGTAGTCTTGCCAAAAGGCGCCTTTGTCATCTTGCCTTTCAAAGAAGATTCGCATGTGTCATAAGACTAGATATCAAATGACCCTAGCACTCCACTAGAGTGAAGCCTAGCTATATGCTCCTCATTTATATGTCCAAGTCGACAATGCCAGATGTAAGTAGCATTAATTTCATTTTGTTTAATCCTTTTAGTATTTATGTTATAGATTGAACTTTCATGTTTTAGATCAAGGCTATATAAGCCATTTTCAAGAAATGCTATTCCATAAATAATATTGCCACATTGCATGGAAATTCTACCATGTCCAATATTAAATACAAAACCAAAAATATCCAACAAAGAAATAGAAATAACATACCTGTGCATCACAGGTACAAAAAAACAGTTTCTTAGTTCCAAAACAAGTCCACTAGACATCTCTAAGAAATAATCTCCGATCTCCATGGCCTGAACTCGAGCACCATTTCTGACTCGAAGATCTACTTCTCCAGATCATAGTAATCTCTTATTTCTTAGACCCTGCACATTTGAACAAATGTGAGATCCACATCCAGTGTCCAAGACCCAAGATGTAGAAATAGCCAGATTAATCTCAAAAACCTAAATACCTGAAGCAGCAGTTTTACCCTTCAGTTGCTCCCTTAGCTTTGGACATGAGCTCTTCCAGTGCCCCTTCTCATGACACTGATGGCAGACATCGTCAAGAGAAGCAACCCTTGCTTTAGGTTGGGCCACCCCTTTTTGCCCTTAGCCTTGGCTTTTGGGCCTTAGCCTTTACCTTAGATTTGGCCTTTACCTTAGCAATGGGTGTATTGCCCTTGTTCACCAGCAATACTTTAGGAGTCTTCTTAAGAGACTGCTCAGCAAGCTTGAGCATGCCATGCAGCTTAACAACCGATTTATCCAACCCTTGCATATGATAGTTCATGATAAACTAGTTGTAAGACTTAGGAAGTGACCCAAGAATAATGTCTGCTGCCAAGTCCTATGGAACTGGCAACCTGAGGTAGGTAAGTGTATCAATATACCCCTTCAACTTTAGCACATGAGTGCTAACAGAAGTCCCAGCTGCCATCACAGTCGTGCAAAGTGCCTTAGTTGTCAGGTAACGTTCCTGACGAGCCTGATCTTGGAACATCTTTTTAAGCTGATCCATCATCTCATAAGCATGCTCGTCCATGAACTGCTTCTGAAGATCAGAAGCCAGGGTACCCAGCATGAGGCACGAGACATCTCGGTTATCCCTCACGTGCCGGTCATACTGCTCCACCATCACCGTGGTGATGCCTCGACCTGCGGGAGGGCTAGCTGGTAAAGGAGCATTCAGTACATACTCCTTGGACTCTTGTCTAAGAGTTATTTGTAAGTTCCTAGCCCAGTCCAGGAAGTTAGTCCCCGAAAGCTTCTCCTTCTCCAAGAGTGACCTAAGTGAGAGTAAGTTGTTGTTTGTTGCAGCCATTTTAATTGCTTAAGTGAAATGGGATTATCTACATGGAAGAAATCATTGCTTGAGTTAGAAATAAAGGACTTTTAAGCCAATTCAAATTAATAATCTGATTTAATTTGTTTGTTGGTGATGTTAATTGGCTGACTGACCAATATCCACAACTTATCAATGACTAGCCGAACTAGGGCTCGCTAACCAACCATTGATTCGTTTAGTAGGATAACCTATCCAATCGTTCCATGAAGGAATCTTGGTTTGATGGGCTTATTGACACTTTACCCATTGTTCTTAGGGCCTGCTCTGAGCTAATGCTACCCATGTTGAGTCAAACCACCATTCACATGTTAACCATACCAAGTATCCTAACCCTCGACGACCCATCAAATACTACAATGTACCTAGCTAGGGCATGACGCACAATGCAGCATCAATGGGAGGAAGAGGTGTGAATGTGGGAAGCACTTTTAAACGACTCAATATTTTAATTTCTAGATTATAATTAAGTGATACGGCTTAGCATGCATAAACGTGGGTGATAATTTGGTGATCCATACATACATATTATATGACAAATGCAATAGCATACTTAATTTAAAATAAATGAGATCCTATGGGCCTTTAATTACAACCTAATGAAAAACTAGATATCCTATCTAATTCTTCTTGGGCTGGACTGCAATCCTTCTTGGGCTCCTACCATGGGCTTCCTCCATCTGGGCCTTCCTCCATACTTGATGCAATTACAACAATTTTATTTTAAATAAAATCTATTCTAAAATTACATCAAAAAAAAAAAAAAGGGCACGCAGGCCATATTTCCCAAAATCAAATTACAACCGATAATAATTTAGGGCCCATAGAACTCAACATCACATTTCAAACAAAGTACCTGTCGTGCACATACATACCAATATGATGCATGATCATGGCATTCCAAATTATAAATATAAATGTTAAGCCGAGTTACTTAGGGTGAAATCGCCAATTTTAACAAATGTGACTATGGCCCATAAAGGCCTAATGGATAACATCTATAAATGCAAAATTAACAATTTTGCTCCCACTTAAATTTGGGTTGTCACAAATTTAAAATTTAGCCCTCCCAATTTTAACTGGTGTCACGGTTTATTGGGCCAATTTCACAAAGTCCATATTCAATTTAATATGAAAACAATTAAATTTAATTTAATTTACATTAGGGCCCGGGATAAAAAAACCCCCGCAAAATCCAAAACTGGACCCAAATTCCATGAGCGGTGCTGCTATCCCGGTGGGGCAGCAGTGCCGCTGCGCGGCAGCAGCTGCTACAAAAATGGGATGATGAAATCGCAAATTACGATTCCATCTTGCCCAAACTACTTTTTTTTATTAATCATTAAAATTCCAGCCAACAAATAAGAAAACATAATCAATAAAAAAATGGATTGAAAACCAATTGGGGAAAAAAAATCAAAAACCCCAAACAATAATTCTAGGGTTCATCAAAAACCAAAAACAATTGAGTAAAAACCCTAAAATCACAAACTTGAAACCCATTCTTTCTTCAAGAACGTTTTCAAGAACCAATTCCAATCATAACCAATTCCAATCAATCTAATGGACAAAACCTAGGCTCTGATACCACTATTGGGATTCGTCATCGGAAAAATAATGTGGCGCAGTGGAAAATTCACCGTTCAAAATTTCCTAGAATCCACCTATTATGTCCAATTACCATTGATTAGAATAAAACCAATTTGAATCAAGAGAGATTAACTCACTGGGTTCGCCTCTTCTAGAGACTGCTGCAGAATCATTTCTTGAAACTGCGATCTCCAAAGTCCGGTGCACGACCAACTATTGAGCGGGAACCGGTGCTAGCCGAAGACGCGAAGGAATGGAGGATTAATGCTGGGATTTCTGGCTATTTTGAGGCTACTCTTGGTAGCTGAAATTTCCAGCAATTAATTAGGGTTGAATTAGGGTTTTATTCCTTAAGTGTGCCCTTTAAGTTTTAATTAGGTTAATTAAATCCAAGCCCACTAGGATTATAATTACATAAATAAACTTTAATTAAAGGTATATACTATGTAATTTAATTCCATTTGGATAAATTTAATTACCCCTAAATAAAATTAAATCACACTTAAGTAAATACAATACATGTATTTAATTTTCCTACTTAGGAAAATTATTTAATTAATTGTTTACTTTATGTAATTCAATTAATTGATAAATTAATTAATTACATTATGTAAACTTATTAATTAAATTAAATTCAACCCAATGTTAATTAATTACCTTGACACTGAATGTCAACTAATTAATTACTGCATGTCTTCCAATGTATATTACATGTACAATTTCAATAAGTTCCGGCTCAGTTGATCTATGCGCACAATCCTATGGGTCTGTCTTTATGTTGGCAGTATGCCCAAGGTCCACAGACTATAAGTGGGTTCTAGCAAACTATTATAGCCCCCAATTAAGACAGAGTTGCAGCAGTCTTTAGAAGACACTTACCCGGTAGTAATTTCATAGTGTTCTTTGCCAAACGATATCGATATGAATAAACAAGAGGCATAGTGTTCATCATCCTCTTCTGTTGTTTATTATATTTCTTGATCTTTAGTTGACTGATTTATCAAATAAGCACTGACTTACTTGGGTATGGCTATACACTTATCAGTCCTACTCATCAAGTGGCCAATGATATCATCTTGGTGTTACCCAAGTGGTAATTCCATCACTTCATCATCAATAGCAACATGTTCACCGGTCCACCCAATCATACCCGTATTTAGCATCCTTTTATAGACCTGTTAGGCGTATGTCAAAGTGAACCAGATTCCATATTGATACTATAATGAAATCTGGTCTGAGGACAAAAGAGACCTACTCAAGAAAGATCTATGACGCGACAACCATATGGCTTTCTTGTGCAGATCGATCCAGTCCCATGTCAACGACATGTACCTATATTCATGACTGACTATATAAGCATTATGGCTAGTTAAGAACTGCCATACAGTCATCGAATATACAAGTTTGTGGTTCTATTCGTTCCCACGATTAGAACAGACCCGGGATAGGTTTTATGATTATCAATCAATGGATACTCTACTCATGTTATAGCATAAGATATAAATGAAACAGATTAATTGCCTTAATTAATGTAACACAAATAATGTATTATACAATGAGTCTTAATGTATAATACAAAATACAAGAATCCAATGCCCTAAGAAGTAGGGCACACCAACAATATAAGCATGCATGTTGAATTAAAGTTACATTTGAAATTAAATAAAACAAAGGAATTAAAACGAACTTGGGCTTGAAAAGGAAAAGCCCACATAGAATTAAATTTTAGTTGGGCCAAATGTTTCGAATAGGAAACTTGCCCACCAAGTTTAGAAACTTGCCCACCAAGTTTAATTAACTTGGATATTTTGGCCTATATAAGGATAAGGATAAAAAAGAAAAATCCTTTTTTTCCCTTTTAAGCTTGTCCTCTCTTCTCTTCTTCAGTTTCCTAACTTCTAGCACAGGTTTTAATTCTAAAGCCGTTCGTGTACGTGATCGTGGAGGAAGTCTTGTTTGATTTCTGCAGCCATCTCTTAAGAGATATACTAGTGAGAATCTAACTTTCCTCTTTTTGGTTTTGATTAAGGATTTCCACATCATTAGCTCCTAGGCATGGATTTGAGGAAATCAATGCATTCTTCCGTTTATCGGTTGATTTCCTGTGAAAAATCCCAACACTGCCTCCACCTCTTCGAAAAGGAAAAAGTAGACCTAGAAGGCAAGGAAATATGGAGGATTAATAAGTAGAACATCCACATAATGTACAACAAAATCATCCATAATTTCCACAAGTCTTCAACTTTAACCAGTTTTATCAAGTGTTGAAGTAATGCAACAAATGTTGATAAGACAAGGGTAGAATGATGACGGTTCTAGTGCTATGGATACAGTTGAAGGATTTGCCTAAATGAAACCTACCACATATGATGGTGTTAATGGAGATGCTATGGATTATCTTGATAAAGTAGAGAAGAATGCAAGATATTTGAAAGCTAATGAATTTGAAACTACCCAAATGGCAGAATACTATTTAAGAGGCGATGCAGGAGTCTGGTTCAAGGATTATGTTTTTCCTAGAATGCAAAATATGTCATAGGCTAAATTCAAAGAGCTTTTTAAAGAGTCGTTCATCTCATTTAGCTATAGTGAGGAGCAAATGAGGAAATTTGTAACCTTTAGAAAGGATAAGAAAATTTCTGTGAAAGAGTTTCATTGACAGTTTCTAAGGTTGGGCAGATATGTTCCTGAAGTGATGAGAAATGAAAGGATTAAGTATTCTACTTTCATTTTAGGATTGGGAGAGCAGTATACTTCCTTGCATGCTTTCTCAACAATGAGAGGATGCACTTTTCCTCAGTTGGTAGATGCTGCAAATCGAATGGAGCTTGATTTTAATCAAGCAAATTTGGTTTCTCAATCATTCAGAATCCTAAGCCAAGGGATGGTGGTCAGCCTCCTTTTGCTACAACTAGAAATACAGGTAATTCTCAGATAGGAAGCATATAGCCTTCTAATCAGAAGATAGGATTTCACAAGAAGCGATTCCATAGTCAAAGACGTGGTAGAGGTTTCTACCACAATAGTTATGGGAAGAATTCTGGTTCTGGTCATAGTAGTTCTACATCAGGTTCTAGTGCTTGTAATAATTGTGGCAGAAATCATCAGGCTCCTTGCTATGTTGCTCCTAGTAGTTATTTTAGATGTGGGCAGCCTGGACATTTTTCTAAACAATGTCCATAACTAGGATTTCAACCAACTTTGTCTCAGGGGTCTTCACCCAATGCAATAATGCTTAACTTTCCAATGTAGCAGGGAAATTTTTCTTCACATCACAATTTCAGAATGCACCTGGTACACATTGTGGTCAATTGAGTAATTCTGGAGGTAGAGGTAGGGGAGGAGGAAAGAATCCTCAAATTGACAAGGATAACCAAGTGTCCTCACTCCACAGGATGCTTAATATTCAAATGCTGTGGTTTCAGGTGCTATTCCTATATGTTATATGGATGCTAGAGTACTTTTGGATCCTAGTGCCACACATTCTTTTATTTCCCCTTATTTTGCTACGAGAATAAATAAAATTCCTAAAATGCTAGAGTGTCCTTTGTCTGTGATAACATTACTATCTAACTCAGTAAAAACACAACTTGTATTTCCTTCTTGTCTTGTTACAATTGAAGGAAGAGATTTATTAGCAGATTTAATTCTGCTTGATGTAATTGTGTGAGCAGACAACCTTTTTAAGAGCCGGACGCAGTGAAGTGAACTGGGGAAAAAGAAGAACTGAATGTTTGATGTTGAAAATGGGGTTGCATCTTGCTTAGGAAAACCATTGATTTGTTTGGAAATCCTGTTATAGAAAACCTTTTCTTTGAATATGCATTTTGGAAAATTGGTTTCTACATTTTGGAAAATCCTGTTTTATTACTTAAATATCTCGAAACCAAAATTTCAAGATCAGTGACAGAGTTACCACCTGGATCAGCTCATCTGGCAATTTCTAGTATAGTTCCTTACCAAGCGTAGACTACCGTACCTAATCCAGAGATTCAGGGTTCGGGCAACTTACCTATTCAACCTCAAGCTTTCATTCATTTATAAGTTCATATGATAATATTTTACTCAGTTATTCTCTAGCCATTTTATCTTTTATTATTGATTAACCCATACTCATTCAGATGACAGAAATAAATAAAGCGCAGAAAAGTAAACCATACATCCAAAGCAAACAAAAATAATAGAGGCCATTTATTACAACCCAAAATGATAAACAAAACTCTTATCCTCACTAATACAACCGCCTAGAATACACAAATATCTAAAAAAGGGTACAATCACCTAGGATACATGAGTTGATCTATTAAATACATCCAAAATAAAAATAAGAAGAAATAAAAAGTTACAAAATAGATGGGTTAGCACAACTATATCACAAACACAAGTGGGACTCACAATAGGATAGAATGGGGAATCTCAGGAAAGGGGAGCATGCGTTTAGGAAAAGTCCGAGCAACTTACTCGATTAGACTTGGAAAACCATTTTAGAAACACCCTGTAGGTTTTTGTGCTTGAAAATAGTTTTTGAAAACAGTTTGGCTCGATTACATGCAAATTACTTCATTTTGGTGAGTCGGCTATCCCGGAACTCGGGGTTCCGTTCGTGGGGGTGTCCTATCTGAAACATCCATCTAAGGCCTATGTTGGAAATGCCCTAGTCCCGAGGCATTGGTCCTTGTGTTTGTATAATACATTTGTACATTAATGTAAACTTTATGTATTATACAATTTGTGTCAAGGAAATAAAGGCATTAATCTATTTATTATATGTCTTGTGCTATATGTTAAATAGAGTATCCAATGGACATATCCATATCCATGTTGTCAAGTGTGAGGCACTTAGCAGTAAGACTGTGGATAGTGAAAACGATATGACCATAAAGTCATCCGTAGTCTGTTCCAATCATGGGAATGAATGGAACCAAAGACTATCGTTAGCCTGGTTGTATGGCGGTGTCTTACCGGTCATAGAACATGGAATGTCAACTAGGTTAATGGGTACATGCAAAATGGGCATGGTACTGGATTGATCCACTTAAGAGGAATCTGCATGGTATAGTATCACAAATGATTCTCGTGTAGTGCTTGTATAAGTCCTTAGACCGGACCATATGATGGTGCTGCATGTGAGGTGGCACACTTTGGTGTATGCCCAACGGGCCTGTAAAAGGGTGCCAAGTACGGGTACGTTCGGGTGTGTCAGTGAGCATGGCAGCACTATGGATATGCAGAAGGGAATGTCACTCAGTGATTCACTGAGACGATATCATCGGCCTCTTGAAGAATGTTACTGATAAGTGTGCGGCCGCACCCAAACAAGATTGGATCTTGTTTGTGAGCATCAGTTCATTCGGTATCAAGTCAAGGTCCAGACACAAGGAGGGTGATACTTCCATGCCTCAGTGTTGGACACCGATATCAGTGACATGGGATTTACAAGTTCAAACTACTGGGTTACGTTTTCAGTTGGACTGCTACTCCGTCTTAATTGGGGGCTACAGTGGCTTGCTAGAGCCCGCCTGTAGTCTGTGGGCCTTGGCCCACTGCCAACATAAAGACGGGCCCATTGGATCGTACACATTGAACGTCTGGACTTTAACTAGTCGGATTAAGTGTGTACTTGGAGTATACACATTTGAAGAGAGAGAGATATATTAATTATATTATATGCATCAATTGGATTGATCAAAGTTATATAATTAATATTTATTTTGGCCTTCTCATAATTAATTCAATGAATTAATTTATGGGATTATTTCCTAGGTGGAAATATTCTTATACATGTATAGGTTTACATGTATCTCATTTTATGTATGTCTAATTTAATCCATTGATTAAATTACTAGGGCAAATGAATTTTAATTAAATGTATGTCATGTATTATATGGTATAATATATATATGCATACATGTTAAATTAAAGTTGCATTTGAAATTAATTAAATCAATGGGATTAAAATTAGGCTTGGACTTTTAAAGGAATAAAGTCAACATTGAATGGGATATGTTGGCCGAAATTTGCATGGAATTAGTGTAAGAATTATGAGTCATTTTATGGACAAAAATGATGATGACATATTCTTATGGACCAATTAAAGAATGGTGAGTCATTGGTATGACATATGATGGGGCAAAGTTGGACTTTGCCACCTTGCATTTTGCTTTTCCTTTATGGTAAGGAAATGATGAAGGTGGGATCACCAATCTTCTAGTTGGCCGAATATGGAGGGATGAGAGGGGTGAGTCACCATTTGGACTAAAGGGAAAAGGAAGCAAAGTGAGACTTTGCATCTTTTGACCAATGGGAAAGTGGTGACTCGTGCTTAGTGACAAAATTGATATTTGTTGCTTTATTATCATCCATCTCATTTTCAATGGATTGAAATGATGAGCCATGATTTTCTTCCATGCTTGGCCGTATACATTCTTTCTTTTGAAAGAATTTATGCCCACTTTTGGACTTTGGTTTTTTCTTTGGTAGAAAAAGCAATTGTGAGAAAAGAGAGAAATTGGATTTAATTTCTTTTGGAAAGAAATTCTTGGACGGCCATAATACCCAAGCTTGGCTGCCCTTTTTTCTTCTCTCTTTCTCCCTCTCTTCTTGTCATCCGAGTCGCTAGCACGGGTTTCGGTCCGAGAGCCATTCGTGTACGCATCGGTGGAGGAAATCTACACTTGATTTCTGCAGTCTGCATCCGTCTCTTAGAGAGACTTTGTGGTGAGTTCTTGAAACCCTCCTTTTTGCTTTAAGTTTTTGATTTCCACATCTTAAGCTCCTGGGCCGGATTCGAGGAAATCGACGCGTTTTTCCGCTTTTATCGGTCGGTTTCCCGTGACGAATCCCAACAGTGGTATCAGAGCGGGCTTTTGATCCGTGGAAATCTTTAACTTGGCGGATCCCGTATTTTAAAATTGGCGATTTTTGGTGGACGGGATTTATTTTTGGTTTGGGGTTTTTGTGATTTTGCCCCTTGAATTTTGCAAATGGAAAAGTTTTGCATATTGGTTTATGCTTTGTTTATTTTTCTATTTGTGTTTTGTTTATGGAAATTTTATTTTGCATATAGGTTTTATGCTAGATTTAATTTCCTATGCATGATTTTATTTCTTGGTGATTTAATTTCATGTTGCTTGTTTTTGTTTCGGAAAAATCACGGACCGTTTCGGGTCGAAACGGGGGCAGCAGCCGCTGCCTGCGGCGCTAGGCGCCACAGGCAGCAGCTGCTGCTGGCTGCTGCCTCGGCAGCAGCTGGGCTGCTGCTGGCCAGCTGCACGCCAGCAGCAGGGCTGCTGCGCGCAAGCAGCTGCTGCACGCCAGCAGCAGGCTGCTGCTGGGCAGCAGCCGCTGCGCGGCAGCGGGGCTGCTGCTGGGCAGCAGCGCCGCGGCTGCCCCGCGCGGCGGGCCGGGCCCATTTTTGGATTTGGCGGGTTTTTTGGGCCGGGCCGGATTTAAAATTTTAAAAATATGCGTGTTTAAATTTTGGTAATTTTTATACGCGTGGGATTTTAAAATTTTAATTGTTTTAAATTGTGCGTGTTTAATTTTGGAAATTTTATGCGCATGTTTTATGAATGGATTTATTTTTCGTTCATGCGATATTTATTTTGGAAATAAATACGGTTAATTGAAATTGGTTCGGGTTTTCTTGGCACGATTACCCGGACGGCTAATTTTGGAATTCATGGTTTCCCAATTGGATTGGGAGCAATTTTGCCTGGGTTGGAGGCCCAAAGCCCGCACGGGTTTAGAACCATGATCGGCCAAAATTTGGCGATTTCAAAATAATGGCTATGGACATATTTGAAATGGGATTAATTCATGCATTTAACATGTTTATAAATTGTATGTATTGGATACGTGTATGTATGATTAAATGTATGAATGGATGTTTTGGGCCTTATTTATTCGGGTTGTAATATTCTTTTGGTAAATACGGCCTACGCGCCGTTTTCTTTTTATGTAATTTTATTTTATGTGTTTATTATGGAATTATGTAAAGAAGAAGAAGCCGATTGGATTGGCGTGCTAGAAGGATGAGGATGCAGCCCACCTGATGTCGTTCTAGTATAGGTTTACTAGAATTATATTAGGATGTAAATTTTGGCCCATAGCATTTCATTTTTATTTAATTATGCTTTATTTATTTACATGTGAGAATGTATGTACAAACCCAATTTCACCCGCCTATGCATCTAAGCCGTTATTAATTGAATCTAATAACCAAAAGGTAATTACTAAGTCTCTTAAAAGTGCTTCCCTCATTCATAACCTACTCGAAGTGGGGATAGGCCAGCTGTAGACCAACCCTCGTTGGATGCACTGGAGTATCGTCATTTTGTATTGGGTTGGAGTATTGGTTACTCTAACACTTGGATGGAGGTTTTGACTTAGCGTGGGTAGTAGGATGTTCCTGGCCCTAAGCACAGATGGGTAAGTGCCAACAGACCCATCAAACCGAGAGTCCCTAGGTTGGGATTGGACGGCGTTCCTACCTAAAAATTGGGGTATAGTTGTTCCAGGCCCTCGTCTGGCTATATCTTGATATAATATGGATCTCGGCCCATGAGCCCAACAACTCGAGTTAATTAATAACACGATTCATTATTAATTATAATATGGGAAGAACATGTTAAGTCCTTTATTTACACTCGTAAATTTTTCTGTGTAGAAACCAATGGCTACGAATGATACTTTATCACTGCGATCTTTCTTGGAATGGGACAAGCTTTCTGGCCCTAACTTTTGGGACTGGTCTATGAACTTAAGGAAAGTTCTAAGATAAGAGTCTAAAGAGTATGTGCTCGAAAAGCCTGTACCGGTTGTGCCAACGGGAAGTAATCCACCGGCTGCCCAGCTGGAGGAATACTTGGCACATGTAAAAGATAACCGGGATGTGACATGCCTGATGTTGGCTAGTATGGTTCCTGAATTGCAAAAGCAGTTCTTGGATCATCAGGCCTTTGCTATAATGACAACTCTTAATGAGATGTTTTATGAGCAAGCTTATCAGGAAAGGTACCTGATCCACAAGGCATTCCGCAGCTGTAAGATGGGAGCAGGGACATCTGTGAGTGCACACGTGCTCAAGATGAAGGGCTATCTGGATAATTTAGCCCGTCTCGGAACTCCTATCTCACGGGGGCTGGCGGTTAGCACGATCCTGGATTCTTTACCGGATTCTTATGATCAATTCATCCTAAAATTTTACAAGCAAGGGATGGACCGTACTGTTAGTGAGCTGCATTGGATGCTTGAGCTCGCTGAACTGTCGATCAAGAAGACTCCGCCGGTACTTGAGGTTAACAAGGGGAAACCTCTTTTCGCTAAAGGCAAGGCAAAGGCCAAGGCCAAGGCTAAGGAAGCCAAGGCTAAAAAGGCTAAAGCCCAGCCCAAGGCCCGTTCCAAGGATGTCTGCTTCGGTTGCAAGCAGGCTGGACATTGGAAAAGATCGTGTCCCAAGCTTTTGGGAGAGAAAAGGAAGACGCAGGGCGTGTCTTCATCAGGTATATATGTCATAGACATTAACCTCTGTTTCAACATCTTATGTATTGGATACTAGATGTGGTTCTCACATTTGTTGTAATGTGCAGGGACTTAAGAACAGGAGATCACTGGGATCGGGACAAGTGGACTTGCGGGTCACAAATGGAGCAAGGGTTGCTGCCATAGAGATCAGTAGGACCAGCTTATGATACCTAGTAGATTAGTTTTGTTACTGAAACTATGTTATTTTGTACCTGTTTTGTACAGGAATATTATTTCTGTTTCAGTTTTTTTTGGATATTTCTGGATGTACATTTACTATTGGTAATAGTAAAAAGGGTTTATCTAGAAAAGAATTATTTTATGGAGTAGCTCTATTAAATAATGTCTTTTATATCCTGGATCTAAATGAAACTAATCATGTCTATAATATACATACTTAAAGGGTTAAGCCTAACGAACTTAATCCGGTTTACCTTTGGCATTGTCATTTAGGCCACATAAACAAGAAGCGCATAGCTAGGCTTCACATCGCTTGAATCCTAGGATCATTGGACATGGAGTCACTTGATATATGCGAGTCTGGTTTATAAGGTAAAATGACTAAAGAACCTTTTAGCAAGGAGGCTAAAAGGGTTGCTAGCTTATTGAACCTAATGCATTGAGATGTATATGGACCGACAAGCATAGCAACTAAGGGTGAACATCTATACTTCATATCCTTCACAGACGATTTCATCAGAAATGGCTATGCCTATGTAATATAAGTCTGAGACCCTTGATAGGTTCAAGGGAGTAAGGAACGAAGTACAGAACTAGGCTGAAATATCCAAGCCTTTCGGTTGGACCGAGGTGGTGAGCATATAAGCCTATAGTTTGACTCATTTTGAGAGAGCATGGAATAGTTCCACAGCTCACTCCTCCAGGAACACCACAATGGAATGGGGTGTCCGAACAGAGGAATAGGACCCTGTTGGACATGGTCCGCTAAAACGATGAGTCATGCCTCTCTCCCTATAAGTTGTAAAGGATACACTCTTAAGACAATGGCTCTCATTTTCAATTATACTCCGACTAAGGCTTTGGAAAAGACCCCATTTGGAATATGGACGGGCAGGGTGCCTAATGTGTCTTTCTTACGGATTTGGGGTTGTTATGCACAAGTCAAGAAATTGACTGTGAGCAAAACTAGAACCCAAAACCGACTAATGCCTGTTTGTGAGCTACCCTAGGGAAACCAAAGGGTATTACTTCTACGACCCCGCTGAGAACAAGGTGTTCATGGCGCAAAAGGGGGTCCTTCTTGAAAAGGGGTTTCTTTTCAAGAAAGACAGTGGGAGCGATATTGAACTCAGGGAAGTTCAAAGCTCAGAAACTCCTACAAAGGATAACTTGGAGACCAGGGTGAAGCTTCTAAAAGGGGAAGCACCAGCCCAGGTCACACAAGGACCTAAAAGGTCTGGTAGGGATCATCAGGAACATGGAAAACATCGGTTTTTGTTTCTAATGATTACGCTCTTTTTGTCTTGGACGAAGAGGAGCTCAAAACCTACTAGTAGGCTATAGCTAGCCCACTATCTGCCATGGTGGTGGATTTGCAATCTATGTACGATAATCAGGTTTGGAACCTGGTTGATTCACCTCCAGGTGCTAAGGTAATAGGTGGCAAGTGGTGCTATAAGCTATAGGCCGACAATACCTTTAAGGGTGTGTATAAGAGGTTTAGTGGGAGCATAGTAACTTTCATGGTATGAAATATGGATGGCATCCTTCTGATTGGAAGCGACATACCAACACTACAAGGGAATTGTAATGGTTGTGTAAGTGCTTCGCAATGAAGGACTTAGGCGAAGCTGAGACGATCCTAGGGATCAGTATCTACAGGGTTAGATCCAATCGGCTTCTGGGCCTAAGTCAGGCCAAGTACATAGACTTCGTTCTGAAAAGATTCAGCATGGACCAGGCTAAGAAAGGTTTCTTGCCAATGGGTCATAAGCTGAAACTTAGCAAGAAGTACTGTCCTAAGACAAGGCAAGATAGGGAGAACATGAATTGGTCCTATATGCGCTTCAGCCATGGGATCAATCATGTACTCCATGCTATGTACAAGACCTAATGTCGCCCATGTGGGTCAGGAAGAGCAGTCAGTTACTAGGTACACTGATGCAAGCTTCCAGACCGACCAGGATGAATATAAGTCGCAGTATAGGTATGTGTTCATGCTAAATGGTGGTGCTATTGTTAGAGAGGCTCCAAGTAATAGACCCTCGCGGTTTCTATCACAGGAACTGAGTACATTGCAACGTGTGAAGCAGCTAGGGAAGCTGTGTGGATAATGAAGTTCAACTAGGGGTAGTGTCAACTATCCAGTAACCAGTTGATATCTTCTGTGACAACACGGGGCTGTTGCACAAGCTATGTGCCTCGGTCACACATATACACGAAGCACGAACTCAGGGAGGTTCACCTATTGCGAGAAATCGCTGAGGGGGTGACATCTCATTACAAAGAGTGGACACCAAAGACAATG
The DNA here is from genome assembly GCA_039660915.1 of Euphorbia tirucalli. NCBI lineage: Eukaryota > Viridiplantae > Streptophyta > Magnoliopsida > Malpighiales > Euphorbiaceae > Euphorbia > Euphorbia tirucalli. The sequence continues at coordinate 47,467,944 of CM077633.1, forward strand.
TCGCAGATCTTTTGACCAACATGCTTGGCTATGCCTATGCACGAAGGTTGTACTAGATCTATAGGGATTAGACCCATGCCTAGTAGGTACTAGTGCAAGTGGGAGATTGTTGGAAATGCCCTAGTCCCGAGGCATTGGTCCTTGTGTTTGTATAATACATTTGTACATTAATGTAAACTTTATGTATTATACAATTTGTGTCAAGGAAATAAAGGCATTAATCTATTTATTATATGTCTTGTGCTATATGTTAAATAGAGTATCCAATGGACATATCCATATCCATGTTGTCAAGTGTGAGGCACTTGGCAGTAAGACTGTGGATAGTGAAAACGATATGACCATAAAGTCATCCGTAGTCTGTTCCAATCATGGGAATGAATGGAACCAAAGACTATTGTTAGCCTGGTTGTATGGCGGTGTCTTACCGGTCATAGAACATGGAATGTCAACTAGGTTAATGGGTACATGCAAAATGGGCATGGTACTGGATTGATCCACTTAAGAGGAATCTGCATGGTATAGTATCACAAATGATTCTCGTGTAGTGCTTGTATAAGTCCTTAGACCGGACCATATGATGGTGCTGCATGTGAGGTGGCACACTTTGGTGTATGCCCAACGGGCCTGTAAAAGGGTGCCAAGTACGGGTACGTTCGGGTGTGTCAGTGAGCATGGCAGCACTATGGATATGCAGAAGGGAATGTCACTCAGTGATTCACTGAGACGATATCATCGGCCTCTTGAAGAATGTTACTGATAAGTGTGCGGCCGCACCCAAACAAGATTGGATCCTGTTTGTGAGCATCAGTTCATTCGGTATCAAGTCAAGGTCCAGACACAAGGAGGGTGATACTTCCATGCCTCAGTGTTGGACACCGATATCAGTGACATGGGATTTACAAGTTCAAACTACTGGGTTACGTTTTCAGTTGGACTGCTACTCCGTCTTAATTGGGGGCTACAGTGGCTTGCTAGAGCCCGCCTGTAGTCTGTGGGCCTTGGCCCACTGCCAACATAAAGACGGGCCCATTGGATCGTACACATTGAACGTCTGGACTTTAACTAGTCGGATTAAGTGTGTACTTGGAGTATACACATTTGAAGAGAGAGAGATATATTAATTATATTATATGCATCAATTGGATTGATCAAAGTTATATAATTAATATTTATTTTGGCCTTCTCATAATTAATTCAATGAATTAATTTATGGGATTATTTCCTAGGTGGAAATATTCTTATACATGTATAGGTTTACATGTATCTCATTTTATGTATGTCTAATTTAATCCATTGATTAAATTACTAGGGCAAATGAATTTTAATTAAATGTATGTCATGTATTATATGGTATAATATATATATGCATACATGTTAAATTAAAGTTGCATTTGAAATTAATTAAATCAATGGGATTAAAATTAGGCTTGGACTTTTAAAGGAATAAAGTCAACATTGAATGGGATATGTTGGCCGAAATTTGCATGGAATTAGTGTAAGAATTATGAGTCATTTTATGGACAAAAATGATGATGACATATTCTTATGGACCAATTAAAGAATGGTGAGTCATTGGTATGACATATGATGGGGCAAAGTTGGACTTTGCCACCTTGCATTTTGCTTTTCCTTTATGGTAAGGAAATGATGAAGGTGGGATCACCAATCTTCTAGTTGGCCGAATATGGAGGGATGAGAGGGGTGAGTCACCATTTGGACTAAAGGGAAAAGGAAGCAAAGTGAGACTTTGCATCTTTTGACCAATGGGAAAGTGGTGACTCATGCTTAGTGACAAAATTGATATTTGTTGCTTTATTATCATCCATCTCATTTTCAATGGATTGAAATGATGAGCCATGATTTTCTTCCATGCTTGGCCGTATACATTCTTTCTTTTGAAAGAATTTATGCCCACTTTTGGACTTTGGTTTTTTCTTTGGTAGAAAAAGCAATTGTGAGAAAAGAGAGAAATTGGATTTAATTTCTTTTGGAAAGAAATTCTTGGACAGCCATAATACCCAAGCTTGGCTGCCCTTTTTTCTTCTCTCTTTCTCCCTCTCTTCTTGTCATCCGAGTCGCTAGCACGGGTTTCGGTCCGAGAGCCGTTCGTGTACGCATCGGTGGAGGAAATCTACACTTGATTTCTGCAGTCTGCATCTGTCTCTTAGAGAGACTTTGTGGTGAGTTCTTGAAACCCTCCTTTTTGCTTTAAGTTTTTGATTTCCACATCTTAAGCTCCTGGGCCAGATTCGAGGAAATCGACGCGTTTTTTCGCTTTTATCGGTCGGTTTCCCGTGACGAATCCCAACAGCCTAAAGCAGTAAACACATTAAAAATAGTTTGATTCTGAAGATAGTATCTGGGAACTACAGCAGTGCGGCTCTAGTTAGAGCTGCGCAACTATAGTCACTTTAGTCGTGCGACTGTAGTGTCTAAAACCCGAAATCGGTTTTCTTTCTTTTGTAAATCACTATTTCAACTCATTTCGATGATTTCTGGGAATTTTTTGGAATCTGGTGGTCCGCAAAAGCTGGACAATGGATCCGATTTGGGTCGAACAACCTCGAATTCCAAAAACCAAAACCAACAAAACTGAAATCTCACATCAACAATATAGGAAATCCGAAAATCACAATTCTGTATGTAACGGATGTGATTGGACCAAAATAGTTCATAACAGAATGATTAAAACATGAAACTAACTATTTTCGGTCGATTTAGGGTGTTTTGGGTTTCTGCCCAGAAGAACATAGCTATGCGGCTATTGTGTTACAGCTGCTTGGCTCTGTTCTAAGGGATTACAGCCGCTTGGCTCTAGTTAGAACCACACGGCTATAATCAAATAGATAGTTTCTAGAAATTTTATAAAACACAGAAAACACACAACAAAAGCAATCAAATATGAGTTTAAGGCCTCTCAAAGCTTACCCTTTTGATGTTCTAGTGTCTCTGATGACCAGAATTGGATTTGGAAGCCAGAATTCGCTTAGAACCTCACGAACGTCTCGAAATGCTAGAGCACGAGCCTTGAATCAATCCAAACAAAACCCGAGAACAATCTCAAATGAATGTGAAATGTCCAAACACTCAAGCTCAATGTGTTTCTAGTGTTTACTTTCTTTTTCTACCTTTTTCCCTTAGTTTTTTCTCTTTTTCTTTCTTTTCTCTTCTTTTTTGGGTTTTCTCTCTTAGAATTCTCTCTATTCATGTTCTGTATCTCTCCCCTTCTATTTTGTTATCTTTTTGTTATGTTCTCTACTGTATTCTAGTCTCTTAAAACCTAGAGAATCCCGGCTCCTTTTAATTTAGGAATCCAAAACGTAGTCAAAGACTAATGCTGGCTATTTAGGAAGTAATCTGATCGCTCGTTAGAGCTGCACGGCTGTAACGTTACAGCCGTGCAGCTCTGGATTTATAGCCACGGCTGTAGTTGTGAAACTACAGTGATGTGACTCTAACCAGAGCTGTCACAAATTTTTCTAAATCCCACACCCACATCTAAGCTTTCTAATCACTCGAAGGACCTTTCTTGGGGTTTCAGATTGAGGACTATTTGGTTTTCAGAGCATTTGAGACATTCTAGGCAATACTCCGCTCCTTCTCAAGTCTGACTCATGTCCGTCTATCTAGCAGGTAACATAGGATTTTCATCACAGAGGTCAGGAAAACCCATGCTCACAGGCTGCCTCTTGTGGGATCAAAGTCGACTCATGGTTGGGCTATTATGTCTAGATCTTGTTTGTTCTCATGATAGGGAGCACGGTGAGGAAAAAAAAGAAAACTTCCCTGATATCTTGGTTTGTTGAGGAAATCAGGTGCAACATCTTATTGGGGACGTGCCTCGGCTCTTCGTGGAGCAATAATTCTGAGGTTGGCTCTAGGAGCTTTGACTTGAATTTGGCTCTCGGTGGAGCAATAATTTCGAAGTTGGCTCTAGGAACTTTTTTTTGAAGTTGCCTCTCTTGCTGGAGTTATAATTTTGAAGTTGGCTTTAGGAGCTTTGGTTTGAAGTTGGCTCTTTTAGTAGAGCTATAATTTTGAAGTTGGCTCTGGGAGCTTTGGCTTGAAGTTGGCTATCTTGTTGGAGCTATAATTTTGAAGTTGGCTCTGGGAGCTTTGGTTTGAAGTTGGCTCTCTTGGTGGGGCTATAATTTTGAAGGTGGCTCTAGGAGCTTTGGTTTGAAGTTGGTTCTCTTGGTGGAGCTATAATTTTGAAGTTGGCTCTAGGATCTTTGGTTTGAAGTTGGCTCTCTTGGTAGAGCTATAATTTTAGAGTTGGATGTAGGAGCTTTGGTTTGAAGTTGGCTCTCTTGGTGGAGTTATAGTTTTAAAGTTGGCTCTAGGAGCTTTGGTTTGAAGTTGGCTCTCTTGGTGGAGCTATAATTTTGAAGTTGGCTTTAGGAGCTTTGGTTTGAAGTTGGCCCAAGGGGCGTTGGTTTTGGAGTTGTGTCGAGAGTGCGTATTTATTCCTTGATCGATAATTTTGGAAACAAAAATTTTTGCCACTTCGATCAAGAATAAATTCAGCTTGATTGTTTTGCTCCTAGATACCTGCAAAAAGCAAAGAGTACCTTTCTCGGGATTATATCGGTATAAATGAAAATTCTAAAAATTAAGAAAATCTTCATACTTGAGAGTTAAACTCTAATTCACGCATTATAGCCTAGGGGATGCCCCAGTGTCGAGCTATTTCTGCTTTCAGAGAGTTCATGATTCGGAACAACTCGATGATGACAGAAAGTACCTATACTTGGATTAGTGTTGATGCATGTATGCATGTGTGTGTTTATGTTTTCGAGTGTATGCATGTATGTGACATGATGTTTCTGTTGTTGGTCTTAGTGTAGTCCGCATTTGGCGTTTAGCGGCAAGAGTTGGCCAAGTTATGGATCGAGGTCATGAACCAGACTTTCCACATGCGCATGGACCCATTGGCGGAGTGGCTTGCTTATTATGAGAACACCAGGGATAAGAACCAGGTGGGTGGTTAGGGTGACGGGGCATAGTCCTAGATGACGGGGCATAGTCCTAGACTTTCTCTTTTCCTTCTTTGACAATCTAGCCCGTATGAGGGCTTATCTCTGCACATTTTGTGTTGGCACATTGGCTGGGAGCGCGAGGCGCTGACCTTGAAATGCCTCGGGTTGCAGGGAGTTAGGATTGCCTGAACCTGCTATTATGTGACTTGTGTTTTGTTTTATATCCTAACTTTTACATAGACCACCCTTTAGGGTTTTCAGCCTATCGGACTATCTTAACTTTCGCCTGAACCACCCTTTTGGGTTTTTGACGTAGCAGACTTTTATTTGTATCCTAAATTTTGCATAGACCGCCTTTTGGTTTTCAATCTATAGGATTTTTTTTAAGTGAGATGCATGCAAACAGAAAATGTGTACAACCATATATGTATAATATGAACTATATTTCAAGCAGACTTGGGACATTGAAATGAACAGAGCAAAGCAATCAATCATTCATTCATTAGTAATGTTTTAGCACAATGCACATCAAGTATGAAATGAAGCTAGGGATAGAATCTGTAATGGCATCCGTCTTGACCGAATCCACGACTACAACTAACCAGTCTTTGCAGATTTTCCCGCTGATGGTGCTCACCTCACTATCCTAACTTTTGCATGGACCACCTTTTCGGTTTTTAATCCATCAAACTATCCTAATTTTTGCATGGATTGCCTTTTCAATTTTCGATCCATCGGACTTTTTTTTTTAACACGTAGTATTGCCTGAACTTGTCTTGATTGATGGGGTCGATGAATTCGTTTCCGTCCATATCCATGATTTCGCAGCACCCTTTGAAAGTACCTTCTTCACCACATATGGACCTTCACAGTTAGGCTTGAATTTCCCACGCACATCCGTATTGGTCTGTTTCATTTGTTTAAGTACCAAATCCCCGACTTTGCGTGGGTGTTTCCGATGACAGACTTTACTATTATAAACCCTGGCCATTCGATGTTGGTACATCTACAAATGATCTAAAGCTCTAAGACGCTTCTCGTCGATCAATGCCAATTACTCATATCTCAACTGAACCCATTCAGATTCTAGCAACTGCGCTTCCATGACTATCCTGAATGACCTAATCTCGGTTTCCACTGGTAAGACAACTTCTATCCCATAAACCATTAAGTACGGCGTCTCTCCATTAGGAGTTCTAACACTTGTTCTGTATCCCCATAAGGCAAATGGCAACATGTCGGCCCAATCTCTGTAGGTGGCTACCATTTTTGATAGAATCCTCTTGATAGACTTATTGGCCGCTTCTACCGCTCCACTGGCTTGCGGGCGATACAGAGATGATCTATGATGTTCAACCCCTTTTTCCTAGAACAATTATGATGTTGTCCCCTAAAACTGCACTCCATTATCGATCACAACATGATGTAGGATTCCATACCATGCAAAGATAAACTTGGTCATTTTCTATTTCTTTTCTTTTTTTTGATAAATTTAGGTTTTGAAGAGATTCGGTATTGAACTCACAATCTTCCATCTCCACATTGAGAGATGTACCAATTAAGCTGCACCCAATTAGTCCCCTTCCTTAAACTTCTTTGCTCACTCTAGTCCAAGTCTTCTGAGCTTCTGTTTGACAGGTCTCACTTTTGGATCCATTGGAATTCTGTGTTCTGCAATCTCTCTGTCAACCCCAGGCATGTCGTCATAGGACCAGGTGAAGGTTTTTACGTGCTTTTACAGTACTTTTACAATTTCTTTTCTCTCATCAAGCGTAAGGTCTTTCGAGATGGATACCATTTTTGGATCGTCATCTGTCCCTAGATTCATTTCATGCAATGATGCATCATGTATGCTAAAGACACTGAATGAAAGTTTGTATGTATGCACAGTTCCATCCAGAAAAACATCACACAAGTAATCGAAATCAAATTGCATTAAATGCTCTATGGGCTGAATCATTCACATAATGAAATAGAAGAAATAGATACAACAAAATAATTATCATCCTCCATATGCGGAGGGTCTTCTCCTGCTGCAGCATCATCAATCTCTTTAAACAGGTCTTTCAGATAACCCTTAAGGGCTTCTTTCTGGTCATTCAACATCTCTTCTTTGATTACCTTTGCCTTTCTTGCCATCATCAACTTGGCCAATTCTTTCATAGCTTCGTTTAGTAACTCCTCTTGAGTCTTCACCATAGGTTCCTACTTCTTTCCAAAACCCGCATTTGCCTTCATCAGAATAGTCAGTGCCTTAGTGATGACTTCAATAGCTGCTTCGACTTCTGTCTTTTCTGGATCTGCCTTCTTAGTTGATTCACCTTTGTCCCCGAATTCAATTCTAACATGGCCAACTGCATCTTTTTGATCTCTCAGGACCTTCTTCCTTTTGTCTTCAGTCCCAGTATGAAACATGTTCACAATTTGCTCGACCCCATATTTACCAAAGTCAACAACATCAGATAAGATCTCAAATCTTGGGAGCTAACCTCCCTCAACTATCACTGGCTCAGGTTCCCAATGTATACTTCTTCGGTTGCATTGATGAAAGTGTCAACCAGATTCACATACTTCTTACTCGGTTTATTCCTTTCCTCACGGTAACCGAGCCCATGCTGATGGTACTTACCAGCCTCAATATTGAACTGAGGAATGCCTTGCTATTTTGCCACTAATCCCTTACCCGGTTCAAATTTCTGCTTAGCAAAATACTTGTGGAACCATTCTGGGAACTTTGTCTCATTCTTTCTCTCACCTGAAACCACTGCTACTTGAAATCTGGTTATTGGCTGCTCCACAGCATTCAAAGCAGCTACAACAGATGGTTCATTAGCTTTAACAGTCACGACTTCCCCTGCTATCGGGAATTTCACCTTCTGATGTAGAGTTGATGGCACCCCTCCTAAGGCATGAAACCATGGCCTCCCGAGAAGTAGAGAAAATGTGACAGGAATGTCAATAACTATGAATAGCACTTTGGACTTGATCTCCCCAACACTCACTTCAGCTTCAAATGTTTCAATCACAGTCCTCTTACTGTCATCATATGCTCTGATCACTATGCTAGACTGGCAGAATGCTTCTGTGCTAATCCCTAGATATGGCAGAATTTTAGAAAGGCAGATGTTCAGGGCTAAGCCATCATCGACCATCACACAAGGCATCGCCCTGTCCATGTGTGAGCGGACGACATTTTTCAAAACACAACTCTCTCTCGCGTGGGGTTTTTTTGGAATGGAAATTCAATTTTGGAAAACTAAGTGATATCATAAAAGAACCGAAACCTCATTCTCGATAGAGAGTGTAGGGGTCGCCATCCGGCTCAGCTCAACCAGGAAATTACAATGTAGCTGAGTCGGACGAAAGGCCGCTACACTATCCAAAGATCTAGGTCCGGACAAGTCCCCTATTTCGTGTCTAATAAAAAAAAATTGGACAATGTTCTTTGATGGTATTTTATAATTCTAACATTCATTTTTATTAATAAAAGCATGCAGTGTACATACAAATCAAAATAAAGTAAAAAGCAGTGAATAAATAAATTATTACAACCCAATTGAATAAAAATAAAAACTCTCAACCTCACTTTACAAATGCCTAAAATACACGAATGATCTAGAAAATTTACAACCGCCTAAAATACACGAGTTTAGCTATTAATTACATTAAAAATGAAAAATGAAAAATAACTAAAAGCTGCAAAACAGATGGTTAGCTGTAAGCGCCGGAATTTTACTTTAAAAAAAAAAGAAGAAGAAAAAAAAATAAAAAAAAGAAGAAAAAAAAAAGAGAAAAAAAAAGAAGAAGAAGAAAAGAAAAAAAAATTTTGAAAAAAAAATTTTTTAAAATTTACAGTGGTACGACTGTAATTACAGTCGTATGACTGTAGATCGCGGCAGGTAAGCAAACCCATACCTCAAAAGCTGAAGAAAGCAGAAGAAAAAGGTGGAGACAGATAGAAAGGAGAGAAAAAGAAGAAGAGAAAAAAAAAAAAAAGAAAAGAAAAGAAGAGAAGAGAAAATCAAAAAGAAAAGGAGGAACTCCTCATTAAAATCTCTCAGCATTTGGAAATCTCTGGACCCAAATCTCAAACCCTAACTCAAGGAGAAAAGTCCAGATTTTAGTGGATTTGAACGACACCAGGGGTCAATCCTACGGTGGACGCACGCCACAGAGGTAAATACCCCTTTTCCTTTCTCTTTTACAAGCTTTCTGGGTGATTGGTGCGCTTTTTCTGCATTTTATCCTTTTTTCTACATTTTTGTTTCTGGAGATCAAGAACAGTCGTACGACTGTTCTTGAGTTGATGAACAGTCGTACGACTGTAGTTACAGTCGTACGACTGTAGTTGATTTCCAGGTGATTTCCTTTCCAGCTTGTTTTTAATAAGATTTTGGTGAAATCTTGAATTTTCAGCATTTACAGTCGTACGACTGTAGTTGAGTTTGCACGACTGTAATTTACAGTCGTACCACTGTAATTTCCAGAATCAGAATTTCACCTTTAAAACCCAAAAATTACATAAAAAATCCATAAAAATCCCCAAAAATTCCCAAAAAATCCCAAAAAATTAGAAAACCCCAAAAATCATCAAAATGAATTTTGTTGTGCGCATCACGACCATAGATTCAATTTTCAGTAAAATTGCATTTAGAACAATTCAACGACGGAGACCCGGTTCTCCCGAAAACCGACCCACTTTAAATGTAAAAAAAAATAAATGCATATAAACAGGTAAAATTGTTTTCAAAAATGATTTTCCCACAAAACCAAAAATACAGGGACGTTTCAAAATGTTTTCCAGGTCTAATCGGGCCGGCTAGCCGAGCTAACCCGGTTACCCCCTAAATGCATGCCTCCAATTCTTGATTTCCCAATTCTGTCTATTTGAGTCCTAATTGTGGCGTGCCGTATAAATTGTGCTAACCTTCTGTTTTGCAGGTTTTAATTTCTTTTATTTTTATTTTTTGATGTATTTTAATAGATTAAATCGTGTATTTAGGCGATTATAATTATTTTTTAGATTCACGTGTATTCTAGGCGATTGTATCAGTGAGGCGAGTGTTTTTTTTATTTTTCTATTCGATTTGGTTGTAAGCCGATTAATATTTATTTCTCTTTATTTTTGTACTATATATTTGTATGCGCGCTGTATGCCTTTTATATTCAATAAAATTGACTTTAGATTTTTTAAAATACCATTCGAGAACATTGGCAATATTTATTTTAATTAGACACGAAATAAGGGACTTATCCGGACCCGAATCTCTGGATAGTGTAGCGGCCGTTCGTCCGGTTCAGCTACATAAGAATTTCCCGGTTGAGCTGAGCCGGGTGGCGACTCCTACAATATTCATCGAGACTTAGGTCTCGGTTCTTTTACGTATTGATTCTATTTTATTTTCCAAAACCCGTCTTCTATTCATAAAAACCCCACGCGAGGGGGGGGGCCGCCCAAGATCGAGGTGCCCTTTCCGAAAGGGAGTCCCGCGTCCCGTCGAAAACGCGTCGTCCGCTCACAGTGGCGACTCTGCTGGGGAGTTCTTTAAAAAGGTTTACTTAAAAAAAAAAAACTTAAAAGAATTTGACAAGCCCTGAAAAGTGTCTAATTAAAATAAGGTGGATGATTCTCTTTTGTATTTTATTTGCATCTTAGTTAGCCATTTTTGCATTAGTTTAGGTATCCTTTTATAGCCCGGTGGATTGTTGAAGTGTCGCCTAAGTTCCTCTTAGTCTTAGGGGCATGAATACGAAACACCACTCATAGCCTCGTATGAACCCCTTCGTTCGGACCCTTGAGTGGGGAGAAGTGAGGAGTATATTTTGCTATGGGAACCTTGATTTTTAACCTAACTTCGACCGAACCCATATAGGCAGCCCTAGTTGGATTCCCTTAGGATACCAAAATAATTGTGTGAATAATAATAAAATCGCGTCTTTATCACCCCCGGTTGGTGATTGAAGAGAACCCCACCTAGGACTCGGTTAGAATTTTTTGAGATCGACCACGCTTGGAGAAATACGGTTGGAAAAATTCGCTTCGTGTGCTATGTGTTACATGCCTTTCGACATTTCACTCCATACCATAATTCATATTTATCATACATATGACATTTTCCATACACATGACATACCATTCATAAAACATCATGTGTGACACTAACCCACATTTTCATGCAGCCACATGCATTTTATTTCTGTGTGAGAACATTAATTCATTTGTTTGCCATTCATACTAACCCTTTCTTTTTCAGCCATAAGGTTAAATTTGTGTGATTAGCATTTTTCACATAGCATACATAACATCATTATGTGTGTCATGCATCCTAACCACATTTTGTGCAGCCATTTGCATTTTGTGTGTCATAAGCACTCACGACATATCACCTAAATTAAATTAGGGGCATTCCAAGGATGCCCACCACGATCATCTCATTCCATCATATATCGGGTATCCAAAAATACTCGTGTTTTGCCAATACACCGGATTGCATTCGGCCATTCCACCAAATCATTTCATTCAATAGAAACCACAATCGTCCTAGGTGTATTTCCATGTGACAATCCACACGATACATTTCATGACATCATACCCATCCATCACAAATATTATATGGCTCTGTGATCCACATCGGGTTACTTCATGGCATTGCTATATCATTCAAGGCGCTCCTCGAGTGCCGGATTAGTACGCATGTAGGGGCATTTCATAATATTATTATTAAATCATAAAAGGTGTTCCCCGAATGCTGAACTTCTGTCTGTGTCTCCTATGGCACATGACTGTCTTACAACTTCATTTCATTTCACATGCTCAAAAGCATCAGAACTCTGTCCATGGGCCGGTCCCATGTGACCATTTCATATCATCTCATAGACCTACAAAGTGTCAAACTTCGTCCGTGTGTCAGTACACACGCGACCATTTCACGAAATTCATTAGGTGCCCCAAAAGCACCGAACCTTCATCCGTGTGGTGGTCCACACGTAGCATTTTTGCATAGCATCGGGTGTTCTTGGGATGTCCAAAAATAAAAATAAAAATAAACACAAAGGGATCATCCTCATTATATCACGATGTACATCTTATTCATCCATCAAACATTCAAGCACTCCACAACGTTCAAGCATTCCATAAGCACCAAGGACTTCACAGTATACACTACCATCATTTAAGTGTTCCAAAAACGATAGAAACTCCATCAAGCCCTTTAGGTCCTCCATAATCATTAGAAACCCTGTCCTTGTGTCCCGCACACCCAAATACCGAAATATCTTTATGTGCAAGACAAGCTCTGCACACTTCCTCCCCGTGCAAGACTAGCTCTGCACGTACCGCTTTAATTCTACCAAATCTTCTTCGTGTAAGACTAAGTTCTACAAGTATCGCTCCAAAATATCTTTCCGTACAAAACAAGCTCTGCACACTTCCTCCCCGTGTAAGACAAGCTCTACACGTGTCATACCAAATCTTCCAGTGCAAGACCAGCTCTGCACGTATCGCTTCAAATTCTACCCAAATCTCCTCGTGTAAGACTAAGTTCTACACGTGTCGGTCCAAATTATCCTGTGTAAGACCAGCTCTGCACGTACCGCATCAAATTCTACCCTTCCTCCCCGTGTAAGACTAAGCTCTACACGTATCGTTCCATATATCTTCTTGTGCAAGACAAACTCTGCACATTTCCTCTCCGTGTAAGACAAAGCTCTACATGTATCATTCCAAATCTCCTCGTGCATGATCAGCTCTACACGTACTGCTTTAATCACTACACCTCTTCCCGTGTAAGACACGCTCTACACGTACCACTTTAAACTCTATCCTTCCTTCCCATGTAAGACACGCTCTACACGTATCGCTCTAAACATTAAACCTTTTCCTATGTAAGATACGCTCTACACGTATCGCTCTAAACACTACACCTTATCCCATGTAAGATCCGCTCTACATGTATCGCTTTAAACATTACATTTCCTTCTCCCCTGTAAGATCCGCTCTACACGTATCGCTCTAAACAATACACCTTTTCCCGTGCAAGATACGCTCTACATGTATCGCTCTAAACATTAAACCCTTTCCCGTGTAAGACACGCTCTACACGTATCGCTCTAAACACTACACCTTTTCCCGTGTAAGACACGCTCTACACGTATCGCTCTAAACATTACACCTTTTCCCGTGTAAGACACGCTCTACATGTATCGCTCTAAACACTACACCTTTTTTCCCTGTAAGACACGCTCTACACGTATCGCTCTAAACATTAAACCTTTTCCCGTGTAAGACACGCTCTACATGTATCGCTCTAAACACTACACCTTCTCCCGTGTAAGATCCGCTCTACACGTATCGCTTTATACATTACATTTCCTTCTCCTGTGTCAGATCCACTCTACACGTATCACTCTAAACAATACACCTTTTCCCGTGTAAGATACGCTCTACACGTATCGCTCTAAACATTAAACCTTTTCCTGTGTAAGACACGCTCTACACGTATCGCACTAAACATTACACCTTTTTCCGTGTAAGACACGGTCTACACGTATCGCTCTAAACACTACACCTTTTCCCGTGTAAGACACGCTCTACACGTGTCGCTCTAAACATTAAACCTTTTCCCGTGTAAGACACGCTCTACACGTATCGCTCTAAACACTACACCTTTTCCCGTGTAAGACACGCTCTACATGTATCGCTCTAAACACTACACCTTCTCCCGTGTAAGACACGCTCTACATGTATCGCTCTAAACATTCACCTCTTCTCGTGTAAGACCAAGTTCTACATATACCGCTTTAACTCTATCCTTCCTTCCTGTGTAAGACTCGCTTTACACGTATCGCTCTGAACACTAAACCTTGCCCCGTGTAAGATACGCTCTACACGTATCGCTCTAAACATTAAACCTCTTCCGTGTAAGACACACTCTACACGTACCGCTTTAAACACTACATCTCTTCCCCATGTAAGATCCGCTCTACACGTACCGTTTTAAATGTTAACTTTCCTCCTGTGTAAGATTCGCTCTACACGTAAGCCCTTCGCAGGTATCACCTTGCTTCGATCCGTGGACACCCTGTGTGTCATTTTATCCATGTGGTGTATATTTATATGCCACACTATACTTCAGCATATAGCTTCGTCAATAACATTCATTGCATTTTGCATGTTTCCATTCATGGCTTTGTGTGCACATGACTAGCTTAGGATTGCATAACATGACATGACATCACATGACATCATCATTCATACATGCATGCATCACATTTCACATTCATACCTACATCATCCCTTGACTTGGTATCCTCTGTGCGCATGTCCCAGTTAGTGCTAACAAATGTTCTTATCAGGACAGAAAAGGGAAGGAGTCTCGAGAATGGCTGGCCCAGTGAACTTCAACACCGTAACAAATGTCCTAGATGATTATGTTGCCTCATCGCGATTCTGAAAGGCAGTCAGGGAAGAGGCAGCGGCAATGTTGAAGGAAATGCTAGGAGGTGACCTGGACAAGGTGGAAAAGCTGACGACAAGGTGCTCTGAATTGGAGGCACGTGTGATTGAGCTTGAGGGAGTAATAAAAGGGCTGACTGGTGAAGCAGAATCGAAGGCCCCCCTCAAAGCAAATACTGACCTTGTTCCGCGGCCAACCAGGTGTCCACTCTCCAAGGGTGACGAAAAGGGCATATCCCCGTGGCCTATCTCATTGAGCCGATTATTTGCCAAGTGTAGAAAAGAGGGCCTACTGCAGAGCATCAAGCCGTATGTGGAGCCGGCACCGGATCAAAAGAACAACTTCTGTACCTATCATGTTGTGACAGGTCATCGAACCAACGCTTGCTATATTTAAGGAAGTCTGGAAGTTAGTTGATGAGGGAAGGTTAAAGGTGCCATCTGCTACTAATGAGCGCCTGGGGGCTAGTAGGGAGACTGGCAAAGAAATTCCTCAAACCTCCCGGGGAGAGGAATATGATGAAGAGCTCTAAAGCTTGATCTGACGAGAGTGGGGCAGTGGCCAGATAAGCAATAGTCGGGCGCTGTGAGATCAATACCTTTAGAGGCTCCTTCCCGTAGGGAACTCATTTTGTTGTAAAGTGTATTGAACTCATTTTGAATGCAATGTATCTTGTTATTTTCTTACTTGTGTGATGATTACATGTATATGGCATTAAACATGCATTTGATCATCTGAAACGACATGTCCATCACGCATAATATTAAAATGCATGACATCAATTTGAGTCTTACAGGGAACTTACAAGTGAACCTGACTTCGGTTAAGCCCTTTTCTTAAAAAAAAAAAAAAAAGAAGAAGAAAGAAAGAGAGAAGTCTGCCAAGCAAGTAATGGGATGGCACCATTTCATTCGAATCAATTGCCAACCTAGATCAGTGATCCCTACAAACCACGATCCTAAACGCTGCTAATCTTGCCCTAAAAGTTTCAACTTGGACAGCCCCAATACACTCAAATCATTCCAAACCAAGGACCATTGCCAAGTTTCAGAGCCGAGCCCCAAAAAGAACCTTTGAGCCTAATTCGTGTTGGAAAGAAGCATCCCACATCAAAAACCAAACCCAAAAAAAAGCACCAAGCCCTAAAAATCCAAATGACCTTCGCCATCCACCGTGCTGTAAAACTCCGAAGCAGACATTAGTTTTAGTGCATGTATAGTTTTGTTTGTGTGGCATTCATGTGCATATGACATCACACATGCATTGTTCATCCAAAAGGACATATCAAACACGCATGACATACATGGATCTGATTGCAGCAGGAAAATCAATAGGTGGCTGTGGTTTGGATTTAACTTCTTCAAAAAAAAAAAAAAAAAAAAGAAGTAAGCACCGGTGGAAGACCTCAGCTCTCCCTTATAGACAAGTTTCTGCTCCTGGTCTAAAGTTGCACTCTCTTCAATCATAGACTCAAACTCTGTTGAGTGCTTGATGAATCCGGGGGCGGCCTACCTATTGCATGAAGTGCCGGGGTCAATGAGTTGAGACAATGGAGATAAGTACGTTGTTGCCTGTTCTGAAAAGTTAACTTCGTGCGGTGACAGAGAAGATCGGTGTCCTTACCCAAAGCAGTTCCCTTTTCATTCTCCTCTCTGTCTTCTCCATTTGCCTTCAACACTTTGGTCTTCCCTTTATTGTCTTTCCTTCACTTTCATCTTCTATCTTTCAGCTTCTCTCTGGAACTTGAACCGATTCTGTGATTCCATATTTCCTACCTTCAATGGCTCCTAACAAGAAGTTGAACCCAAATGCTACTCCATATTGTATTTTTCCGTATCATCTCATCAGCGGAAGGGCATCGAAACAGGTGGTTATGGCGCCGTTTCAATCCGTCTTCGTTGATCATTAACCAGTACCAAATTGGGGATACCTTTTTAATCCCATGCCATCTCTCTTCAACCTAAACTCCCAGACTAATTATTTAGTACCCTCAGATAGTGGGAAGGGATTTGATTTTATGATAGATAGAGGATTCGGATATGAATCTGCTTCAAATGAGTTCAACAATGCTGGAAAAAGGGGAAAATGAAATATATAGCTCCGAGATTCCAGAGTAAGAAGAAAATAGTTTCTGTAAGTGAAAAGGAACAACAGTGGTCGCCCAAGAAATTGACTATTGAAGAGACCAAGCTGGATAAAAGAGAGATTGAAGCTAATCTTGGTGGGAAAAACAAGCCTGATGATTAGAAACCTACCAAATCAGTTTCAAAGACATAATCTGCTACAAATTCTGGGTAAGCATTGTCTGGAGGAAAACAAGAATAAGTCCAAAGGGAAGCCTGCTTATGATTTCCTCTATTTGCCTATGGATTTCAAGACTGGAGGAAATTTTGGTTATGCGTTTGTGAACTTCACCAACTGTGTTGGGACAACTTGGCTTCACAAAGCTTTCAACAATCATGAAAGGGACAATACCATCAACAGGAAAGCTTATAAAGTCTGTTGTGCTCATATTCAAAGGGAAAGTTGCATTTGCCAACCATTTCAAGAATTCAGTCTTCGGGAGCCGTGCGTAAACTGAAATCTGGGGTGAATTGGAAATATGAATACAGCATCAGACAGCAGGAGAATCCAGTGGTCAATTGAATTCATCTCAGGTTGTCCATCCATAATAGCAACTCTATCCGATGGTCGGGCTTAAAAAAAAAAAAAACTCCAATGTGTAAAACCGAAAGGGCATATTGGTAATTTGAAGGGGCATCAATTAAAACCAGAGCCACATCTTAGATCTTCCTAATGCGCCCACATTCATTATGTCAAGAATGTTTTGTATTCAATTTTGGTGTTCAATATGCATTTGTTGTGTTGTTGCATGTCAATGTTCACTTACAGGCTACATTACACAGCAAACCTTGTCTATGGAAGTGCTTCACTCCCCAAACACAAACCCTTAATACTCCCCGAACACAAACCTATAATATTAGGGGCAAGTAAAAAAAAAAAAAAACGAACCACTGGGCATCATCAACAGCATTATCTTCACGAGCCGCAATGAATATATCAAGGTATATTTTTCCTGTCCTAAGCCAAACCGTCGCGAAACGGATCAACGCAGAAAAAATGCGTATCACAGAATCTTTCTCATCAAGAAAAAAAAGAGAAAAAAAGGGGGTTTGTTGACACGGAAAACCGAAAGGACGTGTCAGCAACAGGAGAGGGATGATATATAAAGTTAGAGCCACTGTCATACTCCCTGTTATACTCATTCTGATGTCACCATTGCAATATTGTGCATGTTTAGATTTCCGATCAGATGTTCATCTTGCATGCACCGTGCCACTACATATAAACATCCATCAATAGCACATTTCATCCAAGCCCGTGATAATATCCCAGAAGCTCTTGTCATGCGGTATAGAAATGCAAAGTCTCACTCTCATCTTCTTGCTCAATCAAACGGACTGTTTGTCGGCACGGCCTACTATCCTGATCCGCTCAGCACTGACAACGCTTCAGAATATGCAGAGGGTAAAGTGGAAGGTCACTCAAGATGGCCAACTCCCCTAATACCTAGGACAGTATTCAGTCGGTTAGAAGACACGACGGAACAATCAGACTAGGTCACCTAGGTTACCATCGGGGCCAGTCTCAAGCCGTGAATTCTGTCTCCGGGCTCGCACGGATACCAAGAACAAAGCCTAAGCCACATGTTGCATGCATACATACATTTAGAACCATACATGCATCCGTGCATACGTGCATACATTTAAAGTAAACATGCACAATTCATATGCATATGCATTATAACCAATCCAAGTGCAGGTACCAACTGCTATCACCAGGTCTCTCCGAACCAGGTTCGCTCTCAAAAGCAGAGACGGCACAATGTCGAGGCAGAACAATCAAGTTTCCAAGGGGCAGAACCATCAAGCCGTATTTATCCTTGATCGAAGGGGCAAAAATCTTTGCTTCCAAAATTATCGATCAGGGGATAAATACTCATTCCCCAGCCAACATCAAAATTACCATCCCTAAATCTATCCATCTTCTTCATTCAAGCAAGATTTCGAACCCTTGAACTCCATTATGTTCAAGCATGATTTCAGATCCTTCAACCTCTTATTATTTCAAGTCCACTCAATTCCAGTAAAATTTCAAATTGTTCAAATATCCATCTTCCACTGCCTCGGGTAACATAAACCTGATATCGGCTAATCCTCAATCCACCTTCCTTTTGCCTCGGGTAACATAGACCTGATATTGGCTAATCCATAATCCATCTTCCTCTGCCTCGGGTAACCTAAACCCGATATCGGCCAATCCACATTCCATCTTCCTTTGCCTCGGGTAACCTAAACCCGATATCGGCCAATTCATAATCCATCTTCCTCTGCCTCGGGTAACCTAAACCCGATATCGGCCAATCCATAATCCATCTTCCTCTGCCTCGGGTAACATAAACCCGATATCGGCGAATCCTCACTCCACCTTCTTTTGCCTCGGGTAACATAAACTCGATATCGGCCAATCCATAATCCATCTCTCTTTGCCTCGGGTAACATAAACCCGATATCGGCCAATCCATAATCCATCTCTTTTTACCTCGGGTAACATAGACCCGATATCGGCTAATCCATAATCCATCTTCCTCTGCCTCGGGTAACCCGATATCGGCCAATCCACATTTCATCTTCCTTTGCCTCGGGTAACCTAAACCCGATATCGGCCAATCCATAATCCATCTTCCTCTGCCTCGGGTAACCTAAACCCGATATCGGCCAATCCATAATCCATCTTCCTCTGCCGCGGGTAACATAAACCCGATATCGGCTAATTCTCACTCCACCTTCTTTTGCCTCGGGTAACATAAACCCGATATCGGCCAATCCATAATCCATCTCTCTTTGCCTTGGGTAACATAAACCCGATATCGGCTTAACTATAATTCACCTTCTTTTGCCTCGGGTAACATAAACCCGATATCGGCCAATCCATAATTCATCTCTTTTTGCCTCGGGTAACATAAACCCGATATCGGCCAATCCATAATTCATCTCTTTTTGCCTCGGGTAACATAAACCCGATATCGGCCAATCCATAATTCATCTCTTTTTGCCTCGGGTAACATAAACCCGATATCGGCCAATCCATAATTCATCTCCCTTTTTGCCTTGGGTAACATAAACCCGATATCGGCTTAACCATAATTCATCTTTTCTTGCCTCGGGTAACCTAGACCCGGTATCGGCTTAGTCTACATCAAACCCTTTATTTCATTCAAGCTAGATTTCGAATTCTTGAATTTCTTCAAGCATGATTCCCAATCCTTGAAAAGTCACCCAAGCCATATTTTGCATTCTTGAAGATCGGTTCAAGCAAGATCCTAGATCTTTGAAACCAATTCGAATCCCACACTTCAAACTCACCTTTGCCTCGGGTAAGATAGACCCGATATCGGCTTATTTCTTCCTCAACTTTGCCTCGGGTAACCTAAACCTGATATCGGCTTATTTTCTCATCAGCTTATCCTCGGGTAACCTAAACCTGATATCGGCTTATCTCCTCCCCAGCATCGCCTCGGGTAACCTAGACCTGATATCAGCTTATTTCAATGGTGGGTTCTTTCTTGTGTCTGCGGCGCTTTGAGTCGCGTTTCTCAAATTCACATCATCTATCCCAGACTAAGTTCGGGTGGTGAATTTGATCACGCGAGGGGCAGCTGTAAGCGCTAGAATTTTACTTAAAAAAAAAGAAAAAAAAAGAAGAAAAAAAAAAGAGAAAAAAAAAAGAAGAAGAAAAAAAGAAAAAAAAAGAAAAAAAAATTTCGAGAAAAAAAAGAAAATTTAAAATTTGCAGTGGTACGACTGTAATTACAGTCGTACGACTGTAATTTAAAAATTATAGTCGTACGACTATAGATCGCGGCAGGTAACCAAACCCATACCTCAAAAGCTGAAGAAAGCAGAAGAAAAAGGTGGAGACAGATAGAAAGGAGAGAAAAAGAAGAAGAGAAAAAAAAGAAAAGAAGAGAAGAGAAAATCAAAAAGAAAAGGAGGAACTCCTCATCAAAATCTCTCAGCATTTGGAAATCTCTGGACCCAAATCTCAAACTCTAACTCAAGGAGAAAAGTCCGGATTTTAGTGGATTGGAGCGACGCCAGGGGTCAATCCTACGGTGTGTTGGTGTGCCCTAGTTCTAAGGGCATTGGATTCTTGTATTTTGTATTATACATTAAGACTCATTGTATAAATACATTATTTGTGTCACATTAATAAAGGCAATTAATCTATTTCATTTATATCTTGTGCTATAATATGAGCAGAGTATCCATTGATTGATAATCATAAAACCTATCCCAGGTCTGTTCTAATCGTGGGAAAGAATAGAACCACAGACTTGTATATTCGATGACTGTATAGTAGTTCTTAACTAGCCATAGTACTTGTATAGTCAGTCATGAATATAGGTACATGTCGTTGACATGGGACTGGATCGATCCGCACAAGAAAGCCACATGGTTGTCACGTCATAGGTCTTTCTTGAGTAGGTCTTTTTTGTCCTCAGACCCGATTTCATTATAATATCGATATGGAATCCGATTCACTTTGACATACGCCTAACAGGTCTGTAAAAGGATGCTAAATATGGGTATGATTGGGTGGACCGGTGAACATGTTGATATTGATGATGAAGTGATGGAATTGCCAGTCGGGTAACACCGAGATGATATCATTGGCCACTTGATGAGTGGACTGATAAGTGTATGGCCATACCCAAATAAGTTGGTTGCTTATTTGATTAATCAGTCAACTCAAGATCAAGAAATATAATAAACTACAGAAGAGGATGACGAACACCATGCCTCTTGTTTATTCATATCGATATCGTTAGGCAAAGGACAGTATGAGATTACTACCGGGTGAGTGTCTTCTAAAGACTGCTGCATCTTTGTCTTAATTAGGGGCTGTAATGGTTTGCTAGAACCCACTTACAGTCTGTGGGCCTTGGGCCTACTGCCAACATAAAGACAGACCCATAGGATCGTGCACATAGATCAACTGAGCTGGAACTTATAGAAATTGTACATGTAATGTACATTGGAAGGAATGCGTTAATTAATTAGTTGACATTCGGTGTCAAGGTAATTAATTGACATTGGGTTGAATTTAATTTAATTAATAAGTTTACATAATGTAATTAATTAATTTATCAATTAATTGAATTACATAAAGTAAACAATTAATTAAATAATTTTCCTAAGTAGGAAAATTAAATACATGTATTGTATTAACTTAAGTGTGATTTAATTTTATTTAGGGGTAATTAAATTTAGCCAAATGGAATTAAATTACATAGTATATACTTTTTAATTAAAGTTTATTTATGTAATTATAATCCTAGTGGGCTTGGGTTTAATTAACCTAATTAAAACCCAACTAGACAAGGTGTCTATATAAGGGCACACTTAAGGAGGAAAAACCTAATTCAACTCTAATTAATTGCTGGAAATTTCAGCCACCAATAGCAGCCCCAAAACAGCCGAAAATCCCAGCATTAAACTTCCATTCCTTCGCGTCTTCGGCTAGCACCGGTTCCCGCTTAATAGTTGGTCGCGCACCGGACTTTGGAGATCGCAGTTTCAAGAAACGATTCTGCAGCAGTCTCTAGAAGAGACGAATCCGGTGAGTTAATCTCTCTTGATTCAAATTGATTTTATTCTAATCAATGGTACTTGGACACGATAGGTGGATTCTAGGAAATTTTAAACAGTGTATTTTCCGCTGCGCCACGTTATTTTTCCAATGACGAATCCCAACAGTGGTATCAGAGCCTAGGTTTTGTCCATTAGATTGATTGGAATTGGTTCTTAAAAGCGTTCTTGAAGAAAGAATGGGTTTCAAGTTTGTTATTTTAGGGTTTTTATTCAATTGGTTTTGGTTTTGATAAACCCTAGAATTTTTGGATTGGGGTTTTTTATTATTTTCCCCAATTGGTTTCCATCTTAAAAATTATTGTTTTATTGATTATTTAATTTTTGATGGATTTTTTTATGATTTAAAAAAAATGAGATTTTGGGCTGGATGGAATCGCAAATTGCGATTCCATCCAGCGGCAGCAGCCCACTGGGCTGCTGCTGCCCCGTCGAGACAACGGTGCCGTGCACGGGTTTTGGATCCGGTTTTGGATTTTGCGGGTATTTTTTTTATTCCCGACCTTAATGCAAATTAAATTAAATTTTTTTTAATTAATTTGTATTTAAAATTATTTATTTTGTTGGCATGCATATTTAATTTAATTGTTTGCATATTAAATTGAATATGGACTTTGTGAAATTGGCCCAATAAACCGTGACACCGGTTAAAATTGGGAGAGCTAAATTTTAAATTTGTGACAACCCAAATTCAAGTGGGAGCAAAATTGTTAATTTTGCATTTATGGATGTTATCCATTGGGCCTTTATGGGCCTTAGTCACATTTGTTAAAATTGGCGATTTCACCCTAAGTAACTCGGCTTAACATTTATATTTATAATTTGGAATGCCATGATCATGCATCATATTGGTATGTATGTGCACGACAGTTACTTTGTTTGAAATGTTATGTTGAGTTCTATGGGCCCTAAATTATTATCGGTTGTAATTTAATTTTGGGAAATATGGCCTGCGTGCCATTTTTTTTATTTTGATGTAATTTTAGAATAGATTTTATTTTACAAAATTATTGTAATTGCATCAAGTATGGAGGAAGGCCCAAATGGAGCAAGCCCATGGTGGGAGCCTAAGAAGGATTGCAGTCCGGCCCATGAAGAAGTAGATAGGATATCTAGTTTTTCATTAGGTTGTAATTAAAGGCCCATAGGATCTCATTTATTTTAAATTAAGTATGTTATTGCATTTGTCATATAATATGGATGTATGGATCACCAAATTATTACCCGCGTTTATGCATGCTAAGTCGTATCACTTAATTATAATCCGGAAATTAAAATATTGAGTCGCTTAAAAGTGCTTCCCACATTCACACCTCTTCATCCCATTGATGCTGCAATGTGCGCCATGCCCTAGCTGGGTATATTGTAGTATTCGGTGGGCCGTCGAGGGTTAAGATACTTGGTATGGTTAACATGTGAATGGTGGTTTGACTCAACATGGGTAGCATTAGCTCAGAGCGGGCCCTAAGCACAGATGGGTAAAGTGTCAATAAGCCCATCAAACCAAGAGTCCTTCGTGGAAGGATTGGATAGGTTGTCCTACCAAACGAATCAATGGTTGGTTAGCGAGCCCTAGTTCGGCCAGTCATTGATAAGTTGTGGATCTTGGTCAAGTCAGCCAATTAACAACGCCAACAAACAAATTAAAATCAGATTACTAATTTGAATTGGCTTAAAAGTCCTTTATTTCTAACTCAAGTAATGATTTTTTCCATGTAGATAATCCCATTTCAGTTAAGCAATTTAAATGGCTGCAACAAACAACAACTCACTCTCATTTAGGTCACTCTTGGAGAAAGAGAAGCTTTCGGGGACTAACGTCCTGGACTGGGCTAGGAACTTACAAATAGTTCTTAGACAAGAGTCTAAGGAGTATGTACTGAATGCTCCTTTACCAGCTGGCCCTCCCGCAGGTCAAGGCATCACCACGGCGATGGTGGAGCAGTACGATCGGCATGTGAGGGATGACCGAGATGTCTCGTGCCTCATGCTGGGTACCATGGCTTCTGATCTTCAGAAGCAGTTCATGGACGAGCATGCTTATGAGATGATGGATCAGCTTAAAAAGATGTTCCAAGATCAGGCTCGTCAGGAACGTTACCTGACAACTAAGGCACTTTGCAGGACTGTGATGGCAGCTGGGACTTCTGTTAGCACTCATATGCTAAAGTTGAAGGGGTATATTGATACACTTGCCCGCCTCGGCTCGCCAGTTCCGCAGGACTTGGCAACAGACATTATTCTCGAGTCACTTCCTGAGTCTTACAACCAGTTTATCATGAATTACCATATGCAAGGGTTGGATAAATCGGTTGTTGAGCTGCATGGCATGCTCAAGCCTGCTGAGCAGTCTTTTAAGAAGACTCCTGAAGTATTGCTGGTGAACAAGGGCAATACACCCATTGCTAAAGGAAAGGCTAAATCTAAGGCCAAGGCTAAGGCCCAAAAGGCCAAGGTTAAGGGCAAAAAGGTGGTGGCCCAACCTAAATCAAGGGTTGCCTCTCCTGACGATGTTTGCCATGAGTGTCATGAGAAGGGTCACTGGAAGAGCTCATGTCCAAAGCTAAGGGAGCAACTGAAGGGCAAAACTGCTGCTTCAGGTATTTATGTTGTTGAGATTAATCTGGCTATTTCTACATCTTAGGTCTTGGACACTGGATGTGGATCTCACATTTGTTCAAATGTGCAGGGTCTAAGAAATAGGAGATTATTAGGATCTGGAGAAGTAGATCTTCGAGTCGGAAATGGTGCTCGGGTTCAGGCCATAGAGATCGGAGATTATTTCTTAGAGATGCCTAGTGGACTTGTTTTGGAACTAAGAAACTGTTATTTTGTACCTGCGATGCGTAGGAATATTATTTCCGTTTCTTTGTTGGATATTTCTGGTTTTGTATTTAATATTGGACATGGTAGAATTTCTATGCAATGTGGCAATATTATTTATGAAACAGCATTTCTTGAAAATGGCTTATATATCCTTGATCTAAAACGTGAAAGTTCAATCTATAACATAAATACTAAAAGGATTAAACAAAATGAAATTAATCCTACTTACATCTGGCATTGTCGACTTGGCCATATAAATGAGAAGCGCATAGCTAGGCTTCACTTTAGTGGAGTGCTAGGGTCATTTGACATCCAGCCTTATGACACATGCGAATCTTGTTTGAGAGGCAAGATGACAAAGGCGCCTTTTAGCAAGACTGCTGAAAGGGCCTCAGAGCTATTGGAGCTAATACATTCCGATGTATGTGGCCCAATGAGCACTAGTGCTAGATCTGGTTTTCTGTACTTCGTCACCTTCACGGATGACTTCAGCAGATACGGTTACGTGTATCTGATGAAGCATAAGTCTGAGACTCTCCAAAGGTTCAAGGACTTTAAGAATGAAGTAGAAAACCAACTTGGCAAGAAAATAAAAGCACTTCGGTCTGACCGAGGGGGTGAATATTTGAGCCAAGATTTTGACTCATTTTTGAGAGAGTGTGGGATCATATCCCAACTCACTCCTCCTGGTACGCCCCAGTGGAATGGAGTGTCAGAAAGGAGGAATAGGACCTTACTTGACATGGTCCGCTCGATGATGAGTCATGCTACACTCCCTGTCTCCTTTTGGGGATATGCTTTAGAGACAGCTACTTACATTCTTAATAATACACCAAGCAAGGCAGTTGAAGGAACACCATATGAACTATGGAAAGGCCGAAAGCCTAATGTTTCCTTTTGAAGATTTGGGGCTGTGATGCACATGTTAAGAAATTGACAAGTGGCAAACTCGAGTCCAAATCTGTCAAGTGCCAGTTTGTGGGTTACCGTAAGGAAACTAAAGGTTATTACTTCTACGATCCGACCGAAAACAAAGTTTTCATAGCCAGAAATGCAGTCTTCTTGGAGAAGGAATTCCTTTCCAAGAGAGACAGTGGGAGTAATTTTGAACTTTCAGAAGTTCATGACTCACAAACTCCTGCAGCTACTGTTGAGGATGCTTTGGGAACCAATCTGACTACTCAAGAAATTGAGAAACCAGAAATGGTTGCACAGGACCTTAGAAGGTCTGGTAGGACATGTCATCAGCCAGAGAGGTATAGCTTTCTCGTGACTGATGATGGGGACCTTATGGTCGTTGACCAAGAGGAGCCCAAGACCTATCAGGAGGCTATTGAAAGCCTACACTCAGATCAATGGCGCAAAGCCATGGAGGCTGAGATGCAATCTATGCATGATAACCAAGTATGGAACTTGGTGGATCCACCTCTGGGTGCTAAGGTGATAGGTTGCAAGTGGTGTTTCAAGTTAAAGGCCGACAACACCTTCAAGGGGCGATTAGTGGCAAAAGGATTCAAGCAAGTTCAAGGAATTGACTATGATGAAACCTTTTCACCAGTTGCTATGCTCAAATCCATTAGGATACTACTAGCCATAGCTGCATGGTACGATTATGAGATATGGCAGATGGATGTTAAGACCGCTTTCCTTAATGGAAAGCTACTCGAGGATGTGTACATGGCACAACCTGAGGGTTTTATCGATCCAAAGTATCCAAACTGGGTATGCAAGCTTCAAAGATCTATTTATGGATTGAAGCAAGCATCGAGGTCATGGAATCAGAGATTCAATGAGGCCATTACAGAATATGGCTTCACACAAAATTCTGATGAGCCCTGTGTGTATAAGATGGTTAGTGGGAGCGTTTCCACCTTCCTAGTGCTGTATGTTGACGACATCCTTATCATTGGAGGCGACATACCAACACTGCAAGGAGTTAAGCAGTGGTAGAGTAGGTGCTTTGCAATGAAGGACTTAGGCGAAGCTGAGACGATCTTAGGGATCAGGATCTATAGAGACAGATCCAATCGGCTTCTAGGCCTAAGTCAGGCCACGTACATTGACAAGGTTCTGAAAAGATTCAGCATGGACAAGGCAAAGAAAGGATTCTTGCCTATGCGCCATGGGTTGAAGCTGAGTAAGAAAGATGGTCCTAAAACAAAGAAGGACCGGGAGAACATGGAAAAGATCCCTTATGCATCTGCTATTGGATCTATCATGTACTCCATGTTATGTATGAGGCCTGATGTCGTGTTTGCACTAAGTATGACCAGCCGATACCAGTCAGACCCCGGGGAGGAACACTAGAAGGCTGTCAAGGCAATCCTAAAGTACCTTAATCGGACTAAGGATGCTTTCTTAGTGTATGGAGGTCAAGATGAGCTCGTAGTGTCAGGTTACACTGATGCAAGCTTTGAGACCGATGAGGATGAGAACCAGTCACAGTCTGGTTATGTTTTTCTCTTGAATGCCGCTGCCATTAGTTGGAGGTCCTCAAAGCAGGCCACCATTGCTGACTCTACAACGGAAGCTGAGTACATAGCTGCGTGCGAAGCTGCAAAGGAAGCCGTTTGGATCAAGAAATTCATAACCGAGTTGGGAGTAGTACCTACTATCCTAGACCCAGTTGATGTTTTTTGTGACAACAACGGGGCCATCACACAAGCTAAGGAGCCCCTGTCACACAAGAGATCCAAATATGTGCTTAGAAAGTTTCACCTCATTCGGGAGATCGTGAACAGAGGTGACATATCATTGCAGAGGGTTGACACCAAGAATAATGTCGCTGATCCATTGACTAAAGCGCTGCCACAGACACAGCACGACGGTCATACCAGATCTATAGGAATTAGGGCAATGCCCACTTGGAACTAGTGCAAGTGGGAGATTGTTGGTGTGCCCTAGTTCTTAGGGCATTGTATAAATACATTATTTGTGTCACATTAATAAAGGCAATTAATCTATTTCATTTATATCTTGTGCTATAATATGAGTAGAGTATCCATTGATTGATAATCATAAAACCTATCCCAGGTCTGTTCTAATCGTAGGAACGAATAGAACCACAGACTTGTATATTCGATGACTGTATGGTAGTTCTTAACTAGCCATAGTACTTGTATAGTCAGTCATGAATATAGGTACATGTCATTGACATGGGACTGGATCGATCCGCACAAGAAAGCCACATGGTTGTCACGTCATAGGTCTTTCTTGAGTAGGTCTCTTTTGTCCTCAGACCCGATTTCATTATAATATCGATATGGAATCCGATTCACTTTGACATACGCCTAACAGGTCTGTAAAAGGATGCTAAATATAGGTATGATTGGGTGGACCGGTGAACATGTTGATATTGATGATGAAGTGATGGAATTGCCACTCGGGTAACACCGAGATGATATCATTGGCCACTTGATGAGTGGGACTGATAAGTGTATGGCCATACCCAAATAAGTTGGTTGCTTATTTGATTAATCAGTCAACTTAAGATCAAGAAATATAATAAACAACAGAAGAGGATGACGGACACCATGCCTCTTGTTTATTCATATCGATATCGTTAGGCAAAGGACAGTATGAGATTACTACCGGGTGAGTGTCTTCTAAAGACTGCTGCATCTTTGTCTTAATTGGGGGCTGTAATGGTTTGCTAGAACCCACTTACAGTCTGTGGGCCTTGGGCCTACTGCCAACATAAAGACAGACCCATAGGATCGTGCACATAGATCAACTGAGCTGGAACTTATAGAAATTGTACATGTAATGTACATTGGAAGGAATGCGTTAATTAATTAGTTGACATTCGGTGTCAAGGTAATTAATTGACATTGGGTTGAATTTAATTTAATTAATAAGTTTACATAATGTAATTAATTAATTTATCAATTAATTGAATTACGTAAAGTAAACAATTAATTAAATAATTTTCCTAAGTAGGAAAATTAAATACATGTATTGTATTTACTTAAGTGTGATTTAATTTTATTTAGGGGTAATTAAATTTAGCCAAATGGAATTAAATTACATAGTATATACTTTTTATTAAAGTTTATTTATGTAATTATAATCCTAGTGGGCTTGGGTTTAATTAACCTAATTAAAACCCAACTAGACAAGGTGTCTATATAAGGGCCCACTTAAGGAGGAAAAACCTAATTCAACTCTAATTAATTGCTGGAAATTTCAGCCACCAATAGCAGCCCCAAAACAGCCGAAAATCCCAGCATTAAACCTCCATTCCTTCGCGTCTTCGGCTAGCACCGGTTCCCGATCAATAGTTGGTCGTGCACCAGACTTTGGAGATCGCAGTTTCAAGAAACGATTCTGCAGCAATCTCTAGAAGAGACGAATCCGGTGAGTTAATCTCTCTTGATTCAAATTGATTTTATTCTAATCAATGGTACTTGGACACGATAGGTGGATTCTAGGAAATTTTAAATGGTGTATTTTCTGCTGCGCCACGTTATTTTTCCAATGACGAATCCCAACATGGTGGACGCACGCCACAGAGGTAAATACCCCTTTTTCTTTCTCTTTTACAAGCTTTCTGGGTGATTGGTGCGCTTTTTCTGCATTTTTATCCGTTTTTCTGCATTTTTGTGTCTGGAGATCAAGAACAGTTGTACGACTGTTCTTGAGTTGATGAACAGTCGTACGACTGTAGTTGATTTCCAGGTGATTTCCTTTCCAGCTTGTTTTAAATAAGATTTTGGTGAAATCTTGAATTTTCAGCATTTACAGTCGTACGACTGTAATTATAGTCGTACGACTGTAGTTGAGTTTGCACGACTGTAATTTACAGTCGTACCACTGTAGTTTCCAGAATCAGAATTTCACCTTTAAAACCCAAAAATTTCATAAAAAATCCATAAAAATCCCCAAAAATTCCCAAAAAATTAGAAAACCCAAAAAATCATCAAAATGAATTTTGTTGTGCGCATCACGACCATAGATTCAATTTTCAGTAAAATTGCATTTAGAACAATTCAACGACGGAGACCCGGTTCAGTAAAATTGCATTTAGAACAATTCAACGACGAAAACCTACCCACTTCAAATGTAAAAAAAAAAATAAATGCATGTAAACAGGTAAAATTGTTTTCAAAAATGATTTTCCCACAAAACCAAAAATACAGGGATGTTTCAAAATGTTTTCCAAGTCTAATCGAGCCGGCTAGCCAAGCCAACCCGGTTACCCCCTAAATGCATGCCCCCAATTCTTGATTTCCCAATTCTGTCTATTTGAGTCCTAATTGTGGCGTGCCGTATAAATTGTGCTAACCTTCTGTTTTGTAGGTTTTAATTTCTTTTATTTTTATTTTTTGATGTATTTTAATATATTAAATCGTGTATTTAGGCGATTGTAATTATTTTTTAGATTCACGTGTATTCTAGGCGATTGTATCAATGAGGCGAGTGTTTTTTTTTTAATTTTTCTATTCGATTTGGTTGTAAGCCGATTAATATTTATTTCTCTTTATTTTTGTACTATATATTTGTATGCGCGCTGTATGCCTTTTATATTGAATAAAATTGACTTTAGATTTTTTAAAATACCATTCGAGAACATTGGCAATATTTATTTTAATTAGACACGAAATAAGGGACTTGTCCGGACCCGAATCTCTGTATAGTGTAGCCACCGTTCGTCCGGTTCAGCTACATAAGAATTTCCCGGTTGAGCTGAGCCGGGTGGCGACTCCTACAATATTCATCGAGACTTAGGTCTCGGTT
This sequence comes from Euphorbia tirucalli, assembly GCA_039660915.1. Taxonomy (NCBI): domain Eukaryota; kingdom Viridiplantae; phylum Streptophyta; class Magnoliopsida; order Malpighiales; family Euphorbiaceae; genus Euphorbia; species Euphorbia tirucalli. Next base: position 47,498,655 of record CM077633.1, read on the forward strand.
CTTTTATGTATTGATTCTATTTTATTTTCCAAAACCCGTCTTCTATTCATAAAAACCCCACGCGAGGGGGGGACCCGCCCGAGATCTAGGCGCCCCTTCCGAAAGGGAGTCCCACGTCCCGTCGAAAGCGCGTCGTCCGCTCACATTAGCACAATTTATAGCACACCACAAATAGGACTCAAACAAGACAGAATTGGGATTTTAAGGAGTTCAGGGGCATGCATTTAGGGAGTAACTGGGTCGGCTCGGCTAGCCGACCCAATTAGATGTAGAAAATAATTTTGAAATGTCCCTGTATTTTTGTTTTGTGAGGAAATCATTTTGAAAACATTTTATTTTTCGATTTACTTTAATTTAACATGTGAGAAGGGTTGGTATTCGGGAGATTCGGGTCTCCGTCGTTGCGTTGTTCTAAATACAATAACATTGAAAATTAAATCTAAGGTCGTGAATGCACACAACAAAATTCATTTTTTGTGATTTTCTAATTTTTCTGAATTTTTATGATTTTTGGGAATTTTTTGGGAATTTTCTGGAAATTCTGCCCTTGGACGAGGACTACAGTCGTGCGACTGTAACTACAGTCGTGCGACTGTAGATCATCCAGATGCAAAAAAATTGCCAAAATTCGTTCAAATAAAACTAAAGGCTGGGAAGTTAAGAACACTCGTACGACTATATATACAGTCGTGTGACTGTTCTTCTCCACAAGAACGGTCGTACGACTGTTCTTGATTTCTAGAAACAACAAGCCCGAAAAATGAGTTTTTATGCACAAAATTACACCAAAACACCCAGAAAAAAGTAACAAAATGAAGGTTTGGGGTATATTTACCTTTGTGGCACTGATCCACCGTAAGTTTGGCCACTGGAAACGCCCCAATCACCTCCAAATTGCTTCTTTTTCCATGTATGCACAGGTATCAAGAGTTGTCCAAAATTCTCTGAAAATGTAACGGATTTTAGCAAATTTAAAGTCTAGAATTGATTGAGTTTGAAGTGTCAAGTTGTTAACCTATGATTTCTATTCGGTTTTAAACTTTAACACTCAAGAATCAAAAGAAAAAGAGTTGAAAAAGATGATTTTTTGTGAGTTTCCCTTTTTCTCTCCTTTTTATCTCTTTTCTCTACCAATTTCTCTCTCAAATCTGCCAAATCCTAAGATTCCAAAAGTCCTTCACTTTCTCTTCCTTCTCCTTTTTATTCTGGTCTTTCTTACTGGAGAAAATGAGTAATAATTGCTCTCAAATCAACCCATTTTTTTATTTTTCTCAGGTATGGGCTGCTGTACCTGCTTTGCATTTACAGTCGTACAACTGTAGATACAGTTGCACGACTGTATTACAGTCGTGTAACACACAACAATTTTTTTTTTAGTTTGAAAAATTCCGGCGCTTATAGCTGCCCCTCGCGTGATCAAATTCGACACCCGACACCAGGCCTAAGATTCCTGAGGTGATGAATTTGAGAGCGCGGATTGAAGCGCCGTAGACACAAGAAGGAAAACATGCAACTGGCTTGTTGTAGTCCCACTGTTGAAGTGATGCACTGAGTTGATTGGACGAAATAAGTCGATACCAGGTCTAGGTTACCGGAGGTGAGGTTGAAGATGAAATAAGCCGATACCGGGTTTAGGTTACCTGAGGCGAGGATGGAGATGAAATACGCCGATATCGGGTTTAGGTTACCCGAGGCGAGGATGGAGATGAAATAAGCCGATACCAGGTTTAGGTTACCCAAAGGGGCGGATGGAGATGAAATAAGCCGATATCGGGTTTAGGTTGCCTGAGGCGAGGATGGAGATGAAATAAGCCGATACCGGATTTAGGTTACCCGAGGCGAGGTTGGAGATGAAATAAGCTGATATCGGGTTTAGGTTACCCGAGGCGAGGTTGGAGATGAAATAAGCCGATACCGGGTTTAGGTTACCCGAGGCAAAGATGGAGATGAAATAAGTCGATACCGGGTTTAGGTTACCCGAGTTGAGGATGGAGATGAAATAAGCTGATACCGGGTTTAGGTTACCCGAGGCGAGGATGGAGATAAAATAAGCCGATACCAGGTTTAGGTTACCCGAGGTGAAGTTAATGGTGAAATAAGCCGATAACGGGGTTTAGGTTACCCGTGGCGAAGTTGCTGGAGATCTAGAATGAACCCGATCTGGGCCGATACCGGGTTTATGTTACCCGAGGCGGATCTACTAAGGATCTAGAATGAAGCTAATCTGGACCGATACCGGGTCTATGTTACCTGAGACGGATCTGCTGGGGATCTAGAATGAAGCCGATCTGGGCCGATACCGGGTCTATGTTACCCGAGGGGGATCTACTGAGGATCTAGAATGAAGCTGATCTGGGCCGATACCAGGTCTACGTTACCTGAGGCGGATCTACTGGGGATCTGGAATGAAGCCGATCTAGGTCGATACCGGGTCTATGTTACCTGAGGCGGATCTGTTGAGGATCTGGAATGAAGCTGATTTGGGCCGATACCGGGTCTAGGTTACCCGAGGCGGATCTACTGGGGATCTGGAATGAAGCCGATCTGGGGTGATACCGGGTCTATGTTACTCGAGGCTGATCTGCTGGGTATCTAGAATGAAGTAGATCTGGGCCAATACCGGGTCTATGTCACCCGAGGCGGATCTACTGGGGATCTAGAATGAAGCTGATCTGGGCTGATACTGGGTCTATGTCACCCGAGGTGGATCTGTTGAGGATTTATTCGTGTCCGAGACAGTGATAATTAATTGCTGCATTTGCAATAGCGAGTCTTCATTCCTTGATCGAGAGATTTTGAACAAAAAAATTTGCCCCTTCAATCAAGAACGAAGACTAGTTAGGGATGAATACTCTGTGTATGTTGTATATGTATGCATGATGATGCATATGCACATGAATCCTAAAGGATTCATTTCTCGCTGTTTGTTTAATGTTGATGTTTCTCCTTTTTGCTAGGGAAGATATGTTTTGCCCCTGGCTGATGGAAAACACTCCTTACATGAAGCTTTTTCTCATTGATGATATATATGAGGATTACTGGAGAAATGAGATGACTGTTAGGGATGCGTGCCAATTGCCGGGGTTAGGATCGTAGTGTCCCTTATAAATGTTCTGCTAGGGAATAATGTGGAGAATCTTGCTGGGGAGATGACGGAGAGACTCTGTCTTTTGCCCCTGCGATTTATGAATTTGGAAGCACTCTAAATTTTTCCTGGGTTGCCCAATATGGGTTTTCAGCCCAGTGAGTTGTTCTAACTTTTGCCTGAGGCGCCTTTTCAGTTTTCACCCTAGCGAGCTTTTTTTTTTAGTTTAAGATGAACAAAGACCGACTAAAATGGTGCCATGACCACTTGCCCCGTCATCCTTTTGTTGATGAGGTGATGCGGGAAAAAGGCTTGATTTCTTCAATAGCCAAGTCCTTGGACAACCACTGTTGCTCTTTGGAAAGATGAATTAGATTTGAGGATGATGAAGGATTTCAGACTGTATGTATTTAGTACATTTTCATTGTTAAATAACGTGATATGTTTAACCAGTTTAATGCAAAGCGCTTTCCTTAAGTGGATGTTTAAGCAAGATAACTTTGTTTATGCATTTTGACATAACCACTCAAATATATTTAAACAAACATTTCACTTTATTGATGAAATCAAGATGAGTACATTTGAAAAGATTAATTCCTAAAATGGTATACACTCCACACAGAGCCAGAATCCATCACCAGCTGTCCCTTTCAGATTTTCCGACTGATCATTTTCTCTCATGTCTTAACTTTTGCCTAGGCCGCTCTTTTTGAGTTTTCAACCTACCAGACTTCTTTTTTTTTTAGACATGGTAAAGCATTAGGCGGTCTTGGTTAATAGGATTTATGAAATCATTTCCATCCATGTCCATGATGCTGACACCACCTTTTGATAGCACTTTCCTCACAACATAGGGCCCTTCCCAGTTGGGTCTGAACATTCCCCGAACATCGACATTTGAGGGCCTTAATTGTTTCAGAACCAAATCCCCTGCTTTCAACTGTCGCCTAGGGTACTTCATATTCCTATTATAGGACCTAGCCATTCTGCGTTGGTACATCTATAGATGATCTAGTGCTTTCAGCCTCTTTTCATCTATCGCCGTCAACTACTCGTATCTAGCTTGAGACCACTCAGTTTCTAATAATTGAGCTTCCAAGGAGACCCTGAGTGATTTAAGCTCTGTTTCTACTAGTAATATTGCTTCCATACCATATACCAAGGCATAGGGAGTTTCCCCTGTTGGCGTTCTGACACTAGTTTTGTAACCACAAAGAGCATATGGTTGTTTGTCAGCCCAATCTCTGTAAGTGGTTACCATTTTTTATAAGATCTTTTTTATCACCTTATTAGCGGCCTCCACTGCACCATTAGCTTGGGGTCTATATGGAGAAGACATATAGTGCTCAATGCCTTGTTCTGCAAGCAGCTCAGCTGTTGCCCCTTGAAACTGCACTCTGTTGTCAGTCACAACATGATAGGGAATTCCAAATCGAGCAAAGATGTTCTTCTGGATGAACTTAACCACCTGCTTAGCTATTACACTGGCGAAGGATTCCGCTTCTACCCACTTTGAAAAGTAGTCAACTGCCACAACTATGAATCGGTGTCCATTAGATGCTGTAGGATGAATTTCACCAATCATATCTATCCCCCATGCGGAAAACAGCTAAGGTGATGCCAAATTCTGTGGCTCAAGTGGTGAAAGATGACTTATGTCAGCATAGATCTGACACTTGTGACATCTTCTGACTTTCCTTATACAATCAGCTTGCATAGTCATCCAGGAGTACCCCGTCTCATTATCTTTCTGGCCATAGCAAGTCCATTCATATGTAGTCCGCAAGACCCTGCATGTACTTGCTGCATCATTGTTTCTGCTAGGATTCATCAAGAGAAACCGACCGAAAAGAGTGGAAATACGTGTCAATATCCTCGAATCCGGGTCCCGGGAGTTTATGTAGTGAAAATAAAAAACAAAAACACAAAGGAGGAATATAAAAGTCTTACCAAGATATCTCTTAAGAGATAGAAGAAGACTGCAGAAATCAAGTGTAGATTTCCTCCACTGATGCGTGCACGAACGGCTCTCGGGCTAAAACCCATGCTAGCAACTCGAAAATTTCAAGAAGAGAGGGAGAGAGCTATTTTGGGTAGCCAAGAGTTCTTGTAAGAGTGAATGGCTAGTATTAATTTTTCCCTTATAAATCTTACAAAAAGAAGAAGGAAAAATATCCAAGTTAGCAATGTCACACTTTGCTGACCAAAAAGTCAACCATGACTCACCAATTCACTCATCACATTTTGTCTCAAAAGTGAGTCATCTTACTTGCCAAATATCATGAAGATTTCGGCTAAGAGGTGATCCAAATAGATGGGATATTTTTCTCATTTATTTTACAATCATAATGACCAAAAATATCCAAGTTAGTAAAGTCCAACTTTGCTAAGCCAAAAGTCCACCATGACTCACCCATATGATCATTAGCTTTTGTCCAACTATGACTCACTCTTCTCATCTTAATGACTCATCATTCTTGCCCTAAAATCCTCCAAGAATTTCGACCAAGACATGATGAAAGTGTGGGCTTTCCATTTCAAGCCCAAGCCCACTTTAATTATTTGGTTTTTATTTGATTTCAAATAACATTTTAATTCAACATGTATGTAAGTATATTATACCATATAATATGTTACATACATTTAAATTAAAATTAATTTGACACATCAAATTAATCAAGGAATTAAATTAGACACATATAAGATGAGATACATGTAAACCTATACATGTATAAATATTTCCACCTAGGAAGTAATCTCATAAATTAATTCATTGAATTAATTAAGAGAATGCCAAAATAAATATTAATTATATTATTTTGATCAATCTAATTGATCTATAATATAATTAATAAATCTCTCTCTCTCTTCAAATGTGTATACTCCAAGTACACACTTAATTCGACTAGTTAAAGTCCAGACGTTCAATGTGTACAATCTGTTGGGATTTTTCACCAGAAATCACCCGATAAAAGCGGAAGAACGCGATGATTTCCTTAAATCCGTGCCCAGGAGCAATTGAAATGGAAATTGAAAAAACAAAATTTAATCACAAGAGATAATATTCTTACCCATAATAACTCTTTAAGAGATGGATACAGACTGCAGGAATCAATATAGAATCCTTCCTCGTTCATGTACACGAATGCCTAACGAACACCACCCGTGCTAGCGTCGGAAAACACGAACTATGGAGAGGAGGAAGAGACAAATTTCAGCTATGCTTGTGTGTCTCTACTTTGGCCGAAATTCCTAAGGTTATTTTAACCCTAGGTGGGCCAAAATTCCCTAGGGGAATTTTGGTCCAACTTGGCTCCTTATTTGTGTGGGCTTCCTTCTTTTAATTCAGGCCCAATCCTATTTTAATTAATCTTGTTTAAATTAATTTCAAGCCCAACTTTAATATACCCATGTATTTAATATATTACACCAAGTAATATATTATTTACATTTAAATTAAAATTAGTTTGATCAATTAATTTAATCCATCAGATTAAAATTAGATCTTCACAAAATAAAATCATATGTAAACCTATACATATGAATATTTCCACCTAGGAAATAATCTCATAATTAATCCAATTAATTATGAAGAGCCAATTAAATATATTAATTTTATTATTAGGATCAATCCAATTGATCTTTATAATATAATTAATATAGATACCTCTCTCTCTCCAGAGTGTATACTCCAAGCATAGATGTGATTCCTTAAGTCAGTGTTCAGTCGCTTAATGTGTACGATCCTGTGGGCCCATCTTTATGTTGGCAGTGGGCCTTTGGCCCACAGACTACAGTTGGGCTCTAGCAAGCCACTGCAGCCCCCAATTAAGATGGAGATGGCAGTCTAACTGTTATCATAACCCTGTAGTTTAAACTTGTACATCCCATGTCATTGATATCTGTGTCCAACACGGAGGTATGGATTGATCACCCTCTTTTGTGTCTGGACATTAACTTGATCCCGAATACACTAAAGCTCACAAACAAGTTCCTACTTGTTTGGGTGTGGCCACATTCTTATCAGTCGCATACACCAAGAGGCCGGTGATATCTTCCCAGTGGACTACTGAGTGACAAATCCCTTCTGCATATCCATAGCATTACCATGCTAAGTGGCATACCGGAAAGTACCCATACTTGGCACCCTATTACAGGCCCTTTAGGCATACCCCTAAGTATGCGACCTCACATGCAACACCATCATATGGTCAGGTCAAAGGATCCATACAAGTACTACACGAGAATAACTTGCGATACGATACCATGTGGATTTCTTGTTTAGTGGATCTATCCAGTACCATGCCCCTTATGCATGTACCTATTAACTTGGTTGACATACCATGTCCAATGATCGGTAAGACACCACCATACAACCAGGTTAATGATAGTCTCTTGTTCCATTCATTCCCATGACTGGAACAGACTACGGATCTATTTATGGTCATATCGTTTACCCTATCCATGGTCTTACTACCAAGTGCATGACACTGGTCATCATGGATACGGATATGTCCATTGGATACTTCATTTAATATATTACACAAGATAAATATAATAAATGAATTAATGCCTTTATTAATAACACAAATAAGTATAATACATGAATCCAATTAATGTATGATACAAATACAAGGACCAATGCCTCGGGACTAGGGCATATCCAACAATCTCCCACTTGCACTAGTTCCAACTAGGCATAGGCCTAATCCCTATAGATCTAGTATGACCCTCGTGCTTGGGCTGGGCCAGCACCTTGGTCAAAGGATCTGTGACATTATCCTCGGTGTCCACTCTGTGCAATGTAATGTTACTTCTCTCCATGATCTCTCGTATGAGGTGAAACTTTCCGAGCACGTGCTTTGTGTGCTTGTGTGACCGGGGCTCCTTAGCTTGTGCAACGGCCCCATTATTGTCACAGAAGATATCAACTGGGTCCTGGATAGTTGGCACTACTCCCAACTCAGTGATAAACTTCTTCATCCACACAGCTTCCTTAGCCGCATCACACGCAGCGATGTACTCAGCTTCTGTTATAGAGTCCACGATGGTTGGCTGCTTTGAGCTCCTCCAGCTTACAGCACCACCATTTAGCAAAAATACATACCTAGACTGTGCCTGGTACTCATCCTGGTTAGTCTAGAAGCTTGCATCAGTGTACCCAGTAACTGATAGCACTTCCTGACCCCCATACACTAAGAAGCTATCCTTAGTCCGGTTAAGGTACTTAAGGATTGCCTTGACAGCTTTCCAGTGATCCTCCCCAGGATCCTATTGGTATCAGCTCGTCATACTCAGTGCAAAGGCAACATCAAGTCTCGGACATAACATGGAGTACATAATTGATCCTATAGCCGAAGCATAGGGAACCAATTTCATGGTCTCCCTGTCCTCCCTTGTCTTAGGACAGTGCTTCTTACTAAGTTTTAGCCCATGGCCCATTGGCAAGAAACCTTTCTTGGCCCGGTCCATGCTGAACCTTTTCAGAACTTTGTCTATGTACGAGGCCCGACTTAGGCCTAGAAGCCGATTTGATCTATCCCTATAGATCCTGATCCCTAGGATCATCTCAGCTTCGCCTAAGTCCTTCATTGTGAAGCACTTACTCAGCCACTGCTTTACCCCTTGCAGTGTAGGTATGTCGCTTCAAATGAGTAGGATGTCGTCCACATAAAGTACCAAGAATGTGACAATGCTCCCACTAGTCCTCTTATACACACAAGCCTTATCTTGATTCTGTATGAAGCCATATTCCTTTATAGCCTCATTGAATCTGAGATTCCAACTTCGGGATGCTTGCTTTAGTCCATAAATGGACCTTTGAAGCTTGCATACCCTTCCCGGATACTCTGGATCAACAAAACCCTCAGGTTGTGTCATGTACACATCCTCGAGTAGCTTTCCATTAAGGAAAGCGGTCTTGACATCCATTTGCTAGACTTCATAGTTGTACCATGCGGCTATGGCTAGCAAGATCCTGATGGATTTGAGCATGGCTAATGGTGAGAAAGTCTCATCATAGTCTATTCCATGGACTTATCTGAAACCTTTCGCAACCAGACGCCCCTTGAAGGTATTGTCGGCCTTTAGCTTATAGCACCACTTGCAACCTATTACCTTAGCACTCGGAGGTGGATCAACCAAGTTCCAAACTTGGTTATCGTACATAGATTGCATCTCTGCCTCCATGGCTTTACGCCAATTCACAGACTGTGGGCTTGCTATAGCCTCCTGGTAGGTTTTGGGTTCTTCCTTATCCCAGATGAGAAGAGTTTGATCATTGGTGATGAGGAAACCATAGCTTTCCGGTTCTCGCCGATCCCTACCAGACCTTCTAGGTCCTTGTGCGGCCTGGGTCGGTGCTTCCTCCTGTGGAAGCTCCACCTGGGCCTCCGAGTTATCCTCTTCAGCAGCTTGTGGACCTTGAACTTCCTTGAGTTCAACATTGCTCCCACTGTCTTTCTTGGAAAGGAACTCCTTTTCTAGAAAGACCCCCTTCCTTGCCACGAACACCTTGTTCTCGGTGGGGTTGTAGAAGTAATACCCTTTGGTTTCCTTATTGTAGCCCACAAACAGGCATTTATCGGTTTTGGGCTCCAGCTTGCCACTAGTCAATTTCTTGACATGTGCTTCGCATCCCCAAATCCTTAGGAAAGACACATTGGGCTCCTTGCCTGTCCATATCTGATATGGGGTCTTTTCCACTGCCTTAGTCGGAGTATTATTTAAGATAAGAGCTGCTGTCTCAAGGGCGTGTCCCTAGAAACTAATTGGGAGAGAGGCTTAACTCATCATTGAGTAGACCATGTCCAGCAAGGTCCTATTCCTTCGTTCGGACACCCCATTCCATTGTGGTGTTTCGAAAGGAGTGAGCTGTGGAACTATTCCATGCTCTCTCAAATATGAGTCAAACTCTAGGCTCATATACTCACCGCCTCGGTCCGACCGAAGGGTTTTGATATTTCTACCTAGCTAGTTCTGTACCTCGTTCCTAAATTCCTTGAACCTATCAAGGGTCTCAGACTTGTGTTTCATTAGATACACATAGCTATATCAGCTGAAATCGTCCGTCAACGTGACGAAGTATAGGTGTCCACCTCTGGTCGCTGCGCTCATAGGTCCACATACATCTGAATGTATTAGGTCCAATAAGCCAGTGGCCCTTTTAGCCTTCTTGCTAAAAGGCGCCTCAGTCATCTTGCCTTGTAAACATGATTCGCATGTATCAATTGACTCCAAGTCAAATGACCCTAAGACTCCAGCTTTGTGAAGCCTAGCTATGCGCTTCTCGTTTATGTGGCCGAGACGACAATGCCATAGGTAGACAGGATTAAGTTCGTTTGGCTTAACCCTTTTTGTGTTTATGTTATAGACGTGATTGGTTTCATTTAAATAGTAAAATAAAATCCAGAAATATCCAACATAGAAACTGAAATAATATTCCTGCACATAGCAGGTACAAAATAACATTGTTCTAAAATTAAAACCTTTCCACTAGGCATCACAAGGTGGTATTCGCCGATCTCTATGGTAGCAACCCTTGCTCCATTCCCGACCTGCAAGTCCACCTCTCTTGACCCTAATGACCTTTTGTTCTTAAGTCCCTACACATTGCAACAAATGTGAGAACCACATCCAGTATCCAATACCCAGGATGTTGAAACAGTAAGGTTAATGTTTATAACATAAATACCTGAAGAGGATGCACCTTGGCCCCTTCTTTGCTCTCCCATAAGCTTGGGACACGATCTCTTCCAATGGCCCGCCTGTCTACACCTGAAACAGACATCCTCAGGGCCTACCTTCTGCTGGGCCTTAGGTTGTGCTTTGGCCTTCTTAGCCTTGGCCTTCTTGGCCTTGGCCTTGGCCTTAGCCTTTTCCTTAGCCTTACCCTTGGCAATAGGAGGGTTCCCCTTGTTGACCAGCAGCACCGGTGGAGTCTTTTTGATCAACTGCTCAGTAAGCTTAAGCATCCCATGCAGCTCACTGACAGTGCGGTTCATCCCTTGCATGTTGTAGTTCAGGATGAACTGATCATAATAATCCGGCAAGGATGCTAGGATAGTGTCCACCACCAACTCCTGAGAGATGGGCGATTCGAGATGGGCTAAAGTGTCCAAATAGCCCTTCATCTTGAGCACGTGTGCACTCACAGATGTCCCAGCCCCCATCTTACAGGAGTGGAATGCCTTGTTGGTCAGGTACCTTTCCTGACGAGCTTGCTCCTGAAACATCTCGTTTAGAGTTGTTATCATAGCAAAGGCTTGATGGTCCATAAACTGTTTTTGCAGTTCGGGGACCATACAGGCCAACATTAGGCATGTCACATCCCTATTATCCTTGACATGCACCTCGTATTCCTCCAGCTAAGCAGCCGGTGGATTACATCCTTGAGGTGCAACCAACACAGGCCTCTCTAGCACATACTCTTTGGACTCCTATCTTAGAACTATTCTCAAGTTCCTAGACTAGTCCAAAAAGTTAGGACCGGAAAGCTTGTCCCTTTCAAGAATCGATCGCAGTGATAAAGTATTATTGTTTGCCATTTAGAGTTTCTACATAGAAAAACATTTAGAGTGTTAATAAAGGACTTTATTTTTTTCCCATATGAAATTAATAATGAATCAAGTTATTAATTAAACCGAGTTGTTGGGCTTATGGGCCGAGATCCATATTTTATTAAGATATAGCCAGACGAGGGCCTGGTACAACTATACCCTAACTATTTAGGTAGGAACGCCATCCAATCCCAACCTAAGGACTCTCGGTTTGATGGGCTTGTTGGCACTTACCCATCTGTGCTTAGGGCCAGGAGAATCCTACTACCCATGCTAAGTCAAAACCTCCATTCAAGTGTTAGAGTATCCCATACCCTAACCTAATACAAAGTGACAACACTCCAGTGTATCCTACGAGGGCATGGTCTACAACTGGCCTATTCCCACTTCGAGCCAGTTATGAATGAGGGAAGCACTTTTAAGCGACTTAGTAATTTTATTTCGTTATTAGATTCAATTAACAACGGCTTGCATACGTAAGGCGGGTGAGATGCGGTTGGATCATACATTCATACATGCATATAAATATAAAGCATAATTAAATAAATAAGTAAAATGGACTGCTATGGGCCTTTATTACATCCTAATATTATTCTAGTAAACCTATACTAGAAACAATGTCAGGTGGGCCTCCATCTTCTTCCTTCTAGGCTTGCACCTTCACTTGGGCTCACCACTCCATGGGCTCCTTCTTTTACAAATTTTACAATAATTGAATAAAATAAAATTACATTAAAAAAGAAAATGACACGCAGGCCATATTTACCAAAAAAAGAAAATACAACCCATCTTGAATAAGGCCCAATAGCATCCAATCATACAAAATATTTAATCACCCATATGCATCCAATACATATAATTCATAAGTATGTTATAATGCATGATTTAAGCCTATTTCAATTATGTCCAAGCCATTATATTGAAATCGCCAATTTTGGCCCACCATGGTTCTAACCCTTAACGGGCTTTGTGCCTCCAGCCCAGGCGGTCCAACTGCTCCCACTGGAATTGGGAAACCATGGGTCCAATTCAGCCGTCCAAATAATTGTGCCAAAATTACCCCGAACCAATTTCAAATAACCATATTAATTTCCAAAATTAATATCGCATCAATAAAATAAAATTTCATTCAAGAAACCACACGCATTTAAATTACATAAATTTAAACACACGAATTTTAAAACCAATTAAAATTTCAAAACTGGGCCCCGGACCTAAAAACCCACCAAATCCAAAAACACTGGGCCCGGCCCACTACGGCTAGGGCAACCAAGTTGCTGTTGCTAGGGGCAGAAGCCGCTGCTAGGGGCAGAAGCGGCGCAGTCACCTAGCTACTGCTCGTTGCTGCCGCCAGCGGCTACTGCTGGCGTAGTAGCAGGCAGCGGCCGCTGCTGCTCCTGCCACGTGCTGCTGCCGTCGGCGGCGACTCCACCTCCGGCAGCCCCGCACCCCGGGAACAGCCAGATTTTTTTTTTAAACAGAAAAAAAATATATAAAAAAAATTAGCATGGCATCCAACAACAAGAAATTCACAAAGAATTCCAAAACATACAATTAAATTTAACAAACACAAACCAATATGCATATTCAATTTCAATTGTATGAAAATCAAATGGGGAAAAATCTTAAACCAAAACCAAGAACACCAACAAAAAAATCTCCAATTTTAACACATGGGATTCAACCAATTTTAACAATTTCCACGGATCAAAAGCCTGCTCTGATACCACTGTTGGGATTTTTCACCGGAAATCACCCGATAAAAGAGGAAGAACACGATGATTTCCTCAAATCTGTGCCCAGGAGCAATTGAAATGGAAATTGAAAAAACAAAATTTAATCACAAGAGATAATATTCTTACCCCGTAATATCTCTTTAAGAGATGGATGCAGACTGTAGGAATCAATATAGAATCTCTCCTCGTTCACGTACACAAACGCCTAACGAACACCACCCGTGCTAGCGTCGGAAAACACGAACTATGGAGAGGAGGAAGAGACGAATTTCGGCTATGCTTGTGTGTCTCTACTTTGGCCGAAATTCCTAGGGTTATTTTAACCCTAGGTGGGTCGAAATTCCCTAGGGGAATTTTGGTCCAACTTGGCTCCTTATTTGTGTGGGCTTCCTTCTTTTAATTCAGGCCCAATCTTATTTTAATTAATCTGGTTTAAATTAATTTCAAGCCCAAATTTAATATACCCATGTATTTAATATATTACACCAAGTAATATATTATTTACATTTAAATTAAAATTAGTTTGACCAATTAATTTAATCCATCAGATTAAAATTAAATCGTCACAAAATAAAATCATATGTAAACCTATACATATGAATATTTCCACCTAGGAAATAATCTCATAATTAATCCAATTAATTATGAAGAGCCAATTAAATATATTAATTTTATTATTAGGATCAATCCAATTGATTTTTATAATATAATTAATATATATACCTCTCTTTCTCCAGAGTGTATACTCCAAGTATACATGTGATTCCTTAAGTCAGTGTTCAGTCGCTCAATGTATACGATCTTGTGGACCCATCTTTATGTTGACAGTGGGCCTTTGGCCCACAAACTGCAGTTGGGCTCTAGCAAGCCACTACAGCCCCCAATTAAGATGGAGATGGCAGTCTAACTGTTATCATAACCCTTTAGTTTAAACTTGTACATCCTATGTCATTGATATCTGTGTCCAACACGGAGGCATGGATTGATCACCCTCTTTTGTGTATGGACATTAACTTGATCCCAAATGCACTAAAGCTCACAAACAAGTTCCCACTTGTTTGGGTGTGGCCACACTCTTGTCAGTCGCATTTACCAAGAGGCTGGTGATATCTTCCCAGTGGACTATTGAGTGACAAATCCCTTCTGCATATCCATAGCATTACCATGCTAAGTGACATACCCGAAAGTGCCCATACTTGGCACCCTATTACAGGCCCTTTAGGCGTACCCCTAAGTATGTGACCTCACATGCAACACCATCATATGGTCAGGTCAAAGGATCCATACAAGTACTACCCGAGAATCACTTGTGATACTATACCATGTGGATTTCTCGTTTAGTGGATCTATCCAGTACCATGCCCCTTATGCACGTACCCATTAACTTGGTTGACATACCATGTCCAATGACCGGTAAGACACCACCATACAACCAGGCTAATGATAGTCTCTTATTCCATTCATTCCCATGACTAGAACAGACTACGGATCTATTTATCGTCATATCGTTTGCCCTATCCATGGTCTTACTGCCATGTGCATGACACTGGTCATCATGGATATGGATATGTCCATTGGATACTTCATTTAATATATTGCACAAGATAAATATAATAAATGAATTAATGCCTCTATTAATAACAGAAATAAGTATAATACATGACTCCAATTAATGTATGATACAAATACAAGGACCAATGCCTCGGGACTAGGGCATATCCAATACAATCCAATGGGCCCGTCTTTATGTTGGCAGTGGGCCAAGGCCCACAGATTATAGGCAGGCTCTAGCAAACCACTGCAGCCCCCAATTAAGACCGAGTAAGCAGTCAAACTGTCACCGTAACCCTGTAGTTTGAACTTGCATATCCCATGTCACTGATATCGGTATCCAACATAGAGACATGGTTGATCACCTTCTATATGTGTCTGGACATTTACTTGATCCCGAATGAACTGATGCTCAAAAACAAGATGTAATCTTGTTTAGGTGTGGCCACACTCTTATCAGTAACATTCATCAAGAGGCCGGTGATATTGTCTCAATAAATTACTGAGTGACATTCCCTTCTACTAACACACCCCGAACATACCCATACATGGCACCCTTTTACAGGCCCGTTAGGTGTATGCCAAAATTTGCCACTTCACATCCAGCATCATCATATGGTCTGATCAAAGGACTTATACAAGTACTACACGAGAATCATTTGTGATACTATACCATGTAGATTCCCGTTAAGTGGATCGATCCAGTACCATACCCCTTTTGAATGTACCCATTAACTTGGTTGACATCCCATGTTCTATGACTGGTAAGACACTGCCATATAACCAGACTAATGATAGCCTTTCATTCCATTCATTCCCATGATTGGAACAGACGATGGATGACTTTATGTCCATATCGTTTTCCCTATCCACAGTCTTACTGCCAAGTGCCTCACACTGGACAACATGGATATGGATATGTCCATTGGATACTCTATTTACAATATAGCACAAGACATATAGTAAATAGATTAATGCCTTTATTTTATTAACACAAATTATATAATACATAAAGTTCATCTTAATGTACAAATGTATAATACAAACATAAGGACTAATTCCTCGGGACTAGGGCAAATCCAACAATCTCCCACTTGCACTAGTACTAACCAGGCATGGGCCTAATCCCTATAGATCTAATATGACCCTTGTGCTTGGGATGAGCCAGCACCTTGGTCAAAGGATCTGCGACATTCTCCTCGGTGTCCACTCTGCGTAATGAAATGTCACCCCTCTCGGTGATTTCTGGGATGAGGTGAAACTTCCTGAGTACGTGCTTCGAGTGCCTATGTGACTAGGGCTCCTTAGCTTGTGCAAGAGCCCCATTGTTGTCATAGAAGATATCAACCGGTTCCTGGATAGATGATACTACCCCCAGTTCCATGATAAACTTCTTTATCCACACAGCTTCCTTAGCTGCATCACATGCTGCAATGTACTCAGCTTCAGTGATAGAATCTGCAATGGTCGGTTGCTTGGAGCTTCTCCAGCTAATAGCACCACCATTAAGCATGAATATATACCCTGACTGCGACTTATATTTATCCTGGTCGGTCTGGAAGCTTGCATCAATGTACCCAGTAACTGATAGCTCTTCCTAACGTCCATACACAAAAAAGCTATCCTTAGTCCAGTTAAGGTACTTATAGGATTGCTTTGACAGCTTTCCAGTGATCCACTCGGGGATCTTGCTGGTACCCGGCTTGTCATACTTAGTGCAAAGGTGACATCAGGTCTTGTACATAACATAGAGTACATGATTGATCCAATAGCTGAAGCATATGGGATCTCACTCATGTTCTCCCTGTCCTGTTTTGTCTTAGGACAGTTCTTCTTACTAAGTTTTAGCCCATGAACACTTGGTAAGAAACCTTTCTTAGCCTGGTCCATGCTGAATCTTTTCAGAACCTTGTCTATGTACTTAGCCTAACTTAGGCCTAGAAGCCGATTAGGTCTATCCTTATAGATCCTGATCCCTAGGATCGTTTTAGCTTCTCCTAAGTCCTTTATTGTGAAGCACTTACACAACCACTGTTGTACCTTAAGCAATGTTGGTATGTCGTTTCCAATCAGAAGGATGTCATCCACATATAAAACTAGGAATGTTACAATGCTCGCACTAATCGTTTTATACACATAAGGCTCAACTTGATTCTGTATGAAGCCGTATTCCTTTATGGCCTCATTGAATCTATGATTCCAACTACGGGATGCTTGCTTCAATCCATAAATGGACCTTTGAAGCTTGCATACCCTTTCAGGATACTCTAGATCGACAAAACCCTCAGGTTGTGTCATATACACATCCTCGAGTAACTTTTCGTTAAGGAAAGCGGTTTTGACATCCATCTGCCAGACCTCATAGTCGTACCAAGCGGCTAATGGATTTGAGTATAGCGACTGGTGAGAAAGTTTCATCATAGATGATTCCATGGACTTGTTTGAAACCTTTCGCTACTAGCCGCCCCTTGAAGGTATTGTCGGCCTTAAGCTTATAGCAACACTTGCAACCTATTACCTTAGCACCCGGCGGTGGATCAACCAGGTTCCAAACATGATTATCGTACATAGATTGCATTTCTACCTCCATAGCCTTTTGCCAGTTGGTAGACAGTGGGCTAGCTATAGCCTCCTGGTAGGTTTGAGGCTCTTCTTTGTCGTAGACAAAAAGAGTGTGATCATCGGTAATGAGAAACCAATATCTCTCAGGTTCTCGACAATCCCTACCAGACCTTCTAGGTCCTTGTGTGACCTGGGCCGGTGCTTCCTCCTGTGGAAGCTCAACCCTGGTCTCCAAGTTATCCTTTTCAGGAGTTTCTGAACTTTGAACTTCCCCGAGCTTAACATTGCTCCCACTATCTTTCTTAAAAATAAACTCCTTTTCTAGAAAGACCCCCTTTCATGCCACGAACACCTTGTTCTCGATGGGGTTATAGAAGTAATACCCTTTGTTTTCCCTTGGGTAGCTCACAAACAGGCATTTGTCGGTTTTGGGTTCTAGTTTGCCCCCAGTCAATTTCCTAACATGTGCATAACAACCCTAAATCTGTAGGAAAGACACATTGGGCGCCCTGCCCGTCCATATCTCAAATGGGGTCTTTTCCACAGCCTTAGTCAGAGTACAATTTAAAATGAGAGATGCTGTCTCAAGAGCATATCCCTAGAAACTTGTTGGGAGAGAGGCATGACTCATCATTAAGCGGACCATGTCTAATAGGGTCCTATTCCTTCGTTTGGACACCCCATTCCATTGTGGTGTCCTGGAGGAGTGAGCAGTGGAACTATTCCATGCTCTCTCAAATATGAGTCAAACTCTAGGCTCATATACTCGCCTCCTCAGTCCAACCAAAGGGCTTTAATACTTCTACCTAGTTGGTTCTGTACTTCGTTCCTAAAGTCCTTGAACCGATCAAGTGTCTCAGACTTATGTTTCATTAGATAGACATAGCCATACCTGCTAAAATCGCCTATGAAGGTGACGAAGTATAGGAACCCACCCCTGGCTACAGTGCTTATAGGTCCACATACGTCCAAATGTATTAGGTCCAATAAGCCAAGAGCCCTTTCAGCTTTCTTGCCAAAAGGTGCTTTAGTCATATTACCCCGTAAACAAGACTCGCATACATCTAGTGACTCCAAGTTAAAAGATCATAGGATTCCCGCTTTGTGAAGCCTAGCTATGCGCTTCTCGTTTATGTGGCCTAAACGACAATGTCAAAGGTAAATAGGATTAAGTTTGTTAGATTTAATCCTTTTAGTATTTATGTTATAGACATGATTAGTTTTATTTAAATCCAGGATATAAAGGCCATTATTTAATAGAGCATCTCCATAAAATAAACCTTCTCTAGATATAACCATTTTACCATTAGCAATAGTAAATACATATCCAGAAGTATCCAAAACTGAAACAGAAATAAAATTCCTGCGCATAGCAGGTACAAAATAACATTGTTCCAGTAACAAAACTAATCCGCTAGGCATTTAAGCTGGTACTCGCCGATCTCAATGGCTGCAACCCTTGCTCTATTCCCGACCTACAAGTCCACTTCTCCTGATCCCAGTGATCTTCTATTCCTAGGTCCCTGCACATTACAACAAATGTGAGAACCACATCCAGTATCCAATACCCAAGATGTTGAAACAGTAAGGTTAATGTCTATGACATATATACCTGATGAAGACGCACCCTGTGCCTTTTTTTGCTCTTCCAGAAGCTTTGGACATGATCGTTTCCAATGTCCCATCTGCTTGCACCCAAAACAGACATCCTCAGGACGGGCCTTAGGCTGGACCTTGGCCCTCTTAGCTTTGGCTTTCTTAGCCTTAGCTTTAGCCTTTGCCTTAGCCTTGGCCTTTACAAGATGAGGCTTCCCCTTGTTTACCATAAGTACCGGTGGAGTCTTTTTGATTGACTGTTTAGTAAGCTTTAGCATACCATGCAGCTCACTGACAGCTTTATTCATCCCTTGCATGTTGTAATTCAAGATGAACTGATCATAAGACTCCGGCAAGGAAGCTAGGATGGTGTCAATCACCAATTCCTGTGAAATGGGTGACCCGAGATGGGCTAAAGAATCCAGATAGCCCTTCATCTTAAGCACGTGAGCGCTCACAGATGTCCTAGTCCCCATTGTGCAGGAAAGGAATGCCTTATTCGTCAGGTACCTTTCTTGACGTGCCTGCTCCTGAAACATCTCATTTAGAGTTGTCATCATAGCAAAGGCCTCATGGTCCGTAAACTGTTTTTGTAGTTCAGGAACCATGCATGCCAATATAAGGCAAGTAACATCCCCGGTTATCCTTCACATGCACCTCGTATTCCTCCAGCTGAGCAGCTGGTGGATTATGACCAATAGGTGCTGCCGGTACAGGCCTTTCCAGTACATATTCCTTAGACTCATGTCTTAGAACTATTCGTAAGTTCCTAGACCAGTCAATGAAATTAGGACCAGAAAGCTTGTCCTTCTCAAGGATAGTGCGTAGTGATAAAGTGTTATTCGATGCCATTGATTAGAAAAAATTAAATGAGTGTTAATAAAGGACTTAACAAAATTTCCCATAAAATAATTAATAATGAATCATGTTTTTAACTTATTCGAGTTGTTGGGCTCATGGGCCAAGATCCATATTATATCAAGATATAGCCAGACGAGAGCCTAGAACAACTATACCCTAATTTTTAGGTAGGAACGCCGTCCAATCCCATCCTAAGGACTCTCGGTTTGATGGGTCTGTTGGCACTTACCCATCTGTGCTTAGGGCTAAGAACATCCTACTGCCCACGCTATGTCAAAACCTCCATCCAAGTGTTAGAGTAACCAATACTCCAACCCAATACAAAATGACGATACTCCAGTGCATCCAACGAGGGTTGGTCTACAGCTGGCCTATCCCCACTTCGAGTAGGTTTACGAATGAGGGAAGCACTTTTAAGAGACTTAGTAATTACCATTTGGTTATAAGATTCAATTAATAACGGCTTATATGCAAAGGCGGGTGAAATAGGGTTTGTACATACTTTCTCACATGCAAATAAATAAAGCAAGCATAATTAAATAAAAATGAAATGCTATGGGCCAAAATTTACAACCTAATCAAATTCTAGTAAACCTATACTAGAACAGCATCAGGTGGGTCGCCTCCTCATCTTTCTGGCGTGCCAATCCAATCGATGTCCTCTTTACATAATTTTACCGTGAATTAACAAAATAAAATTACATAAAAGATAACGGTGCGTAGGCCGTATTTCCAAAAGAATATTACAACCCGATATAAATATGGCCCTCTAACATCCATTCATGCATTTAATCATACAATAAGTAAACCATTACTTACAATTTATAACCATGTTAAATGCATGAATTAATCCCATTTCAATTATGTCCATAGCTATTATTTTGAAATCGCCAAATTTGGCCATTCATGGTTCTAAGCCCGTATGGGCCTTGGGCCTCCAACCCAGGCAGAACATTGCTCCCAATCTAATTGGGAAACCATGAATTCCAAATTAGCCGTCCAAGTAATCGAGCCAAGAAAACCCGGACCAATTTCAATAAACCATATTAATTTCCAAAAGTAATATCGCATGAACAAAAAATATATTCCATTCATAAATCACGTGCATAAAAATTACCAAAATTTAAACACGCAAAATTTTACCAAAGGAGGAATATAGTGAAAATCAAAAACAAAAACACAAAGGAGGAATGTAAAAGTCTTACCAAGATATCTCTTAAGAGATAGAAGAAGACTGCAGAAATCAAGTGTAGATTTCCTCCATCGATGCTTACACGAACGGCTCTAGGGCTGAAACCCATGCTAGCGACTCGGAAATTTCAAGAGGAGAGGGAGAGAGCTATTTTGGGCAGCCAAGAGTTCTTGTAGGAGTGAATGGGTAGTATTAATTTTTCCCTTATAAATCTTACAAAAAGAAGAAGGAAAAATATCCAAATTTTTCCCTTATAAATCTTACAAAAAGAAGAAGGAAAAATATCCAAGTTAGCAAAGTCACACTTTGCTTACCAAAAAGTCAACCTTGACTCACCAATTCACTCATCACATTTATCTCAAAAGCGAGTCATCTTCCTTGCCAAATATCATGAAGATTTCGGCCAAGATGTGACCCAAATAGATGGGATATTTTTCTCATTTATTTTACAATCATAATGACCAAAAATATCCAAGTTAGTAAAGTCCAACTTTGTTAAGCCAAAAGTCCACCATGACTCACCCATTTGATCATTACCTTTTGTCCAACAATGACTCACTCTTCTCATCTTAATGACTTATCATTCTTGCCCTAAAATCCTCCAAGAATTTTGGCCAAGACATGATGAAAGTGTGGGCTTTCCATTTCAAGCCAAAGCCCACTTTAATTCTTTGGTTTTTATTTGATTTCAAATAACATTTTAATTCAACATGTATGTAATTATATTATACCATATAATATGTTACATACATTTAAATTTAAATTAATTTGACACATCAAATTAATCAAGGAATTAAATTAGACACATATAAGATGAGATACATGTAAACCTATACATGTATAAATATTTCCACCGAGTAAGTAATCTCATAAATTAATTCATTGAATTAATTAAGAGAACGCCAAAATAAATATTAATTATATTATTTTGATCAATCTAATTGATCTATAATATAATTAATAAATCTCTCTCTCTTCAAACGTGTATACTCCAATTACACACTTAATCCGACTAGTTAAAGTCCAGACGTTCAATGTGTACGATCCAATATAAGTGTGTTTTATGCACTTATCCCACCTTATATTTTGAGCTTTAAATGTTTAATTCTTGTTTATTTGGGTGGATTTTACATCTCTTTTCATGATATTTCAGGTTAGGACTTTGGAGTCCAAAACTGATGAAAAATGGAGCAAATTGGGGCAAAAACAGTGCAGAAGTTGTCTTAAGGCATGACCATGCCTTATGGGGAGCTGAAATTGAAGAAAGGGAGCTGAAATTGACACTTGGGCCTGCTTTACAAATGGGCCAAAGGAGACCTACGGGTTTTGCAAGGAGATTGGAGCTATGACTTGTCTTTTAAATTTTATTATTTCTCAATTAGAATTTATCTTTTAGTATCCTAATTAGAGTAGGTTTATTATTTCTTTTTAGGTTTTCTCTCCAAGACTGAATATATAAGGAGAGTAATTTTTAGTATTGAGGGGATATTTATTATTGTTCTTGAGTTTTAGCCGTATTCTCTGAGAAAGACTTGAACGTATTATTTTGGAGGAGCAAGGTTACAACTTGACGGAGTTTTCTACCGGATTCGACGGAATTCTTTATGATCTTTCTAAGAGTTTTTCCTTCCTTCTTACTTATTTTTATGGAACTTAGTTTATTTATTTCTATGGTTTCGAACATGGTTATGAGTAGCTAAATCCCCAAACTAGGGTTAGGGATGTAACCTAGTTTGGGGTAATTAATTGTTGATTCATCATGTTGGATATTTGATTTTAATTCTAAGGAATTATTTTTCTTGTTTACATCTATCTTCTTTAATTTAATTGATGAATTGTGTATTTCGCGAGTGCATGATTTAATTATAGAATTTATATGATGAACTGACAGGTGAAATATGAATTCGGAACTAAGAAGATAGACACGATTAAACCTAGACTAGACATAGTTAGATTTAATTGTGATGGCTTAAAGTGTAGATTAAAGGGTTTGATTAATTAGTGAGAAATCGACGGATAATCACAGTTAATTAGGCACAACTTAATAGCTCGACGGAGTGTTAAGGTATCTTAGGAACAATTGCCATTGTAACTTTTGTTGATAACATGATGATAATACGGTTAATTTCCCCAATTAGGTGAACCCCGAATCCCTAGTGTTTTTCTCATTGATCCAATCTTCTTATTTATTGCTTTATTAGATATTAGTTAACACAAAACCCCAGATTATTGCTTTCAAACTAGAATTAATTAGAATAGCAGTCTATTTCCTCCTTTGGGTTCGACTCTGGAATACTCCAGATTTATTACTCTGATCGACTACGTGCACTTGCGTATTTAGCCCGGTCAAGTTTTTGGCGCCGTTGCCGGGGAGGCTAATTTAATTGCTATTTTGATTAATTTCAGTTTTGTAATATATTTTATTTTTATTTTTATTAGACTCCTCTTCCAACTTGATTTTTCGGGTCTTTATGCAATTAAGACGGTCTAAAAGTTTAAGTAGTACTTTTGACTTAATTCCTATTGATCCTGAAATTGAACGTACTTGCAGGAAAAACAGAGCTAGAAGGCGACAAGAAGAACAACCAAATCAAGAGGAGAAACCACGACAAGAGGCAATGGCTCAACCATCTCGCCTGAAGGATATTCAGAAACCGGTGATAGCCGCGAATCCATCTTGTATAAGGTTAACTGAAGCAGCTAGAAATTATGAGCTCAAAAACATCCACTTGCACATGCTTCCTGCCTATCATGGGTTGGGAAGTGAGGATGCTTTGGGGTTCATGAAGGAATTCTACAGTACGGTACAAACTCTTCCTTTGAATAACTTATCTGAAATGGAACTTAGGATGAGGTGTTTTTCGTATTGTATGAAGGGGGAAGCTAGGCAATGGTTAATAAATTTGCCGAATGGATCTTTTACTACATGGGATGACATTTATGATGCTTTTATGTATAAATTTTATTCATCTCAAAGGACCATGGAGTATAGGGACAAGATTCACAATTTTGTCCAAAAGGATGGGGAATTGTTCCATGAGGCTTGGGAACGCTTTCAAGGTCTCTTAAACCAATGCCCACACCATCAGTTTCCTGTGCTTTTATTAACGCAATTTTTCTATGATGGTTTAACCCCCAATTGTCAGTCTTTGGTGGATCATGCTGCAGATGGGTATACAGGTGATAAGACAGGTGAAGAGATGCAGGCAATATTTGAAAAAGTAGCTTTCAACACCCGCCAAAAATCTTACCGGGGAAAGAGAGTTACTGTGCATGAAGTGACTGCACAACCTGCACAACCCGATGTGGCACAGCAAGTGGCAGCATTGTCCAAGAAAATGGACATGATTCTAACCCGTGATACCGTTTCAAATGAAATTTGTGCTTATTGTGGTTCATTTGGACATAACGAAAATTTTTGTTCAAATGCAGCTTTAGTAAACCAATCAGCTGAAGAGGTAAACTACATGGGAGCCAACATGGGGAGGCAAATGCCACTAAAGAGAAACGACCCATTCTCGAATACTTATAATCCGGGGTGGAAAAATCACCCAAATTTTTCATGGAGAGAATCGGGTAATGCTCGACCTGGAGGACCACCTGGATTTCAGCAATCCCAGTATCCTGTGATGTCGTAACAACGTCCAGCTTTTGTTCCAGAAAAGAAACCTCAATTGGAGGATTTACTCTCAAATTTTATTACGGGACAAGAAGCTTTGATGAAGAAGATGGATGCCAAGATTGACCAAGTTGCACAGTCAAATCAAGCTTCAATTCACAATTTGGAGATGCAAATGGGTCAATTGGCAAAATCACTTGCGGATAGAGGCCAAGGTAAGTTTCCTAGTAACACTGAAGTAAACCCTAAAGATGGAGTTATGTCTATAACTTTAAGAAATGGTAGGGTGATAGATGAGGTTGTGAAAGAAAAAACTGTCAGACAGGAAGACGAGAGTGAGGATGAAAAACGGGTAGAAATAGGCAAGGGTGATAATGATAAAGCTTCTGACAACAATGAGCCTAAAAACGATGAACCTGGTTTTTCTTCTGTGAAACCTTATGTGCCTCCGATTCCATATCCACAAAGGTTACAGAAAAAGAATCAGGATCATAATTTCCAAAGATTTTTAGAAATTTTTAAGAAGTTGCAGATTAACATACCCTTTGCTGAAGCGCTTGCTAAGATGCCATCTTATGCCAAATACATCAAGGAGATAGTATCTAACAAGAAGAAACTTGAGGAATATGCTACTGTTCCCTTGAATGAGGAGTGTAGTGCTATTCTTCAAAGGAAGCTACCTCCGAAATTGAATGATCCAGGGAGTTTTTCTATCTTGTGTTCTATTGGTGATATTAGCATTGAAAAATGCTTATGTGATCTTGGTGCTAGTATAAACCTAATGCCTTTAACTCTTTTCAGGAAATTGGGCATAGCGGAGTTGAAACCGACTACAGTATCCCTACAACTTGCAGACCGTTCAGTAAAATATCCACTTGGATTAGTAGAGGATCTTCTTGTTAAAGTCGGTAAATTTTACTTTCCTGCTGACTTTCTTGTATTGGATATGGAGGATGAGATGGATGTTTCTCTCATTCTTGGTAGACCTTTCTTGTTAACTGGTGGAGTGTTGATTGACATGCCATTAGGAAAATTGATTTTTAGAGTTGGTAAAGAGAGAGAGGAATTTACTTTTTCTAAGTCAGTCAAATTTCCGTCTTTTGATGACTCATGCTTTAGAATAGACACACTTGATTCTCTTTATCAACATGACTTTCTTAGGCAATCATTCAAGGAACCCTTAGAAGCATGCATTGCATTGAATTTGAATGAGAGTGATTTTGATGAGAAAATTGTTGATTGTGCTATGAGGTTAGAAGGTCAGGGTCGTATGCCTAGACATATCAAAGAATATGAGGAACTAGGGCCAGGCAAACCACGACCATCACCTTCTACTGAAAAGCCGCCGCAAGTGGAACTTAAACCATTGCCATCTCATTTGAAATATGCTTATCTGGGTGATGATAACGCTTATCCTGTAATTGTGTCGTCTAGTTTGAGCTCTGTGCAGGAAGAGAAGCTGTTGAGGGTGTTGAGAGCAAGGAAATCCGCTATTGGATGGTCAATAGCCGATCTAAAGGGAATTAATCCATCGGTGTGTATGCACAAGATCTTGTTGGAGGAGAATCATACTCCAAAGGTTGAAAATCAAACGCGTCTCAACCCCAATATGAAAGAAGTTGTGCGCACTGAGGTACTTAAGCTCATTGATGCAGGTATTATCTATCCTATTTCTGATAGTTCTTGGGTAAGCCCTGTGCAAGTTGTACCCAAAAAGGGTGGCATGACTGTAGTTCATAATGAGAAAAATGAACTAATCCCAACTAGGACCGTCACTGGTTGGAGGGTATGCATAGATTATAGGAAGTTAAATGAGGCTACACGTAAGGATCATTTTCCTTTACCTTTTGTTGACCAAATGTTAGAGCGTTTAGCCGGCTATGCATACTATTGTTTCTTAGATGGCTATTCTGGGTATTTTCAAATCCCAATTGCTCCTGAAGACCAGGAAAAGACCACGTTTACTTGTCCCTATGGCACTTTTGCCTATAGGAGAATGCCTTTTGGTCTTTGTAATGCACCTGCTACGTTTCAGAGGTGTATGATGGCCATTTTCTCTGATATGGTCGAAGAAATTATTGAGATTTTTATGGACGATTTTTCTGTGTTTGGTTCTTCATTTGATTCTTGCTTAGCTAACCTTGAAAAAGTTTTACAGAGATGTGAGGAAACAAACTTAGTACTTAACTGGGAAAAATGCCACTTTATGGTTTCAGAGGGCATTGTTTTAGGCCATAAAATCTCAACTCAAGGAATAGAGGTTGATAAGGCAAAAGTTGAGGTAATTGAAAAATTGCCTCCACCTTCTTCGGTGAAAGCGGTAAGGAGTTTCTTAGGGCATGCAGGTTTCTACAGGAGGTTTATTAAAGATTTTGCGAAAATTGCTAAACCATTATGCAATCTTTTAGTTAAAGATGTTCCTTTTACTTTTGATGATGCATGTCTAGCTGCATTTAACACTCTTAAGCAAGCTTTGATTTCTGCTCCTATTATTGTTTCTCCGGATTGGAGTTTACCTTTTGAACTTATGTGTGATGCAAGTGATTTTGCATTAGGTGCTGTGTTAGGACAAAGGAAAGGTAAAAACTTGCATGTTGTATATTATGCGAGCAAAGTGTTGAATGATGCTCAATTGAATTATGCCATCACTGAAAAGGAATTTTTAGCTGTGGTTTATGCACTTGATAAATTTCGTCCTTACCTTGTAGGTTCGAAAGTTATTGTTTACACAGATCACGCAGCCATCAAGTATCTATTCCTTAAAAAGGATGCCAAGCCTAGATTGATAAGGTGGATTTTGTTATTACAGGAGTTTGACTTGGACATCCGAGATAAGAAAGGCAATGAGAACTTAGTTGCCGACCACTTATCTAGACTGGAACATGTAAAGGAGAACCATGATGAATCCATCAATGAAGAGTTCCCTGATGAAAAGTTGTGGGCGATTAGTTCTGACACAATACCTTGGTTTGCTGACATTGTTAATTTTTTGGTGTCTAATATTGTCCCACAGGATTACAATTTTCACCAGAAAAAGCGATTCATGTCAGAGGTCAAGCATTATTTTTGGGATGAACCCCTTCTATTCAGAAGGTGTGCGGATGGCATAGTGAGGCGATGCATACCTGAGGAAGAAATGGTTAAAATCCTCTTTGACTGTCACTCGTCGCCTTATGGAGGTCATCATGGAGCCGACAAAACAGCTGCGAAGGTGCTTCAATGCGGTTTTTATTGGCCGACCTTGTTCAAGGATGCTAGGAGCTTTGTTCTCACCTGTGATAGATGCCAGTGAGTGGGGAACATTGGTAAGAGACATGAGATGCCACAGAACAGTATCCTCGAAGTGGAGCTTTTCGATGTATGGGGATTGGACTTCATGGGACCTTTCCCTCCATCTTACGGTAACATGTACATTTTAGTGGCTGTAGATTATGTGTCTAAATGGGTTGAGGCAATTGCATTACCTAATAACACGGCTAATAGTGTCGTCAAGTTTGTGAAAAATTTATTTTCTAGATTTGGCGTCCCTAGGGTCATAATTTCTGATAATGGAGTTCACTTCCAAAATCATCAATTTAAGGCCTTGTTAGGTAAATATGGTTGTCACTTCAAAACCGGAACCACTTACCACCCTCAAACTAGTGGACAAGTAGAGGTTTCCAACCGTGAACTTAAATCTATTCTTGAGAAAACTGTTAGTACCTCTAGGAAAGATTGGTCTCAGAAGTTAGATGATGCATTGTGGGCCTATAGAACGGCATTTAAGACCCCTTTGGGCATGTCACCGTATAGATTAGTCTATGGTAAATCATGTCATCTTCCTGTTGAATTGGAACATCGTGCCTATTGGGCTATAAGGAAATTAAATTATGATTTGAAAGTTGCAGGTGAAAAACGATTGATCCAATTGCAGGAGTTGGAAGAGATACGACGCGACTCGTATGAGAACGCCCGTATTTACAAAGAACGGACTAAGGCGTGGCATGACAAAAGAATTTTGAGGCGCGAATTTAAGGAGGGACAAAAGGTTTTATTGTTTAACTCTCGTTTTAAATTGTTTCCAGGGAAGTTGAAATCTAAATGGTCGGGACCGTTCGTTGTAACTAAAGTTCATCCGTACGGGGCAATTGAAATTGAAGGAGATGAGAAGAGGCCATTTGTGGTCAATGGGCAAAGATTGAAACATTATTTTGAAGGAGAAAATGTTTCCGGTGTTGACACGATCTCCTTTGACCATGACTATTAAACATCGGACAATGTCTAGCCAAAGACGATAAATAATGGCGCTTTATTGGGAGGCATCCCAATTTTTCTTCTTAATTTTCATTAATTCTTAGATCTTTAGTTGTTATTTTCCGAGTTTAATTAGGAATTTTATGTTAAATTCTCAATTTTTCAGTTTTTGTTTTAAGGCATGATCACGCCTTATGTTGATTTTGTGAAATTATTTCAGTGTTAAAAAAGTTGCTTGAGGCATGATCATGCCTTGTGTAACGTAGTTTTCTGCCTCTAGAAGCTAATTTTCAACATTTGAATTTCTTTTACAAGTTGGCATAAGACATGCTCATGCCTTGTTTTAAGTTTTATGGGATTTTTATTATTTTTAAGAAGTTGGCACAAGGCATGAGCATGCCTTGAGCATTTTAGTTTTCTGCCCATTCTTGAGTTAAGAGCTGATTTCATTAATTTTTTTAAAAAAAAAAAAAAAAAAAAAAAAAAAAAAAAAAAATTTTAGAAGAGACAAACCTAATTTTTTTCTAATGTTGCAGCTCTTTCATTCCATCCTCCAGCGCCTCCATCAAACCGCCGCTGCTCTCCCAGTCCGCCTCTGCGCCACCGCACAGCTCCGTCCGCCGCTGCTCTTCAGCTCCGTCCGCCGCTGCTCTTCCTTTCCGTCCGCCGCTGCTCTTCCTTTCCGTCTGCCGCTGCTCTTCCTTTCCGTCCGCCGCTGCTCTTCCTTTCCGTCCGCCGCTGCTCTTCCGCTCCGTCCACCGCTGCTCTTCCTTTCCGTCCGCCGCTGCTCTTCCGTTCCGTCCACCGCACAGCTCCGTCCGCCGCTGCTCTTCTTCCGTCGAATCCGCCATCTGCGCCACCTCTTCTACCATGGGCAGATTCAAGGGTGTAGACCGGATCCCGGAGATTCCGTCCTCTCCTCCGCAGGTCACGACTGATGGGTTATCGGAATCTGCCTCACCCCATTCCACCGGCGACGCGATTCCGACCAGCAAGGTCAGACTTCGAACAAAAGGGAAACGCAAGGCAAGAACAGCCCCATCCAAGTCCAAATCGGCCCTTAAGCGGAAGAGAGTTTCAATTTCAGATCATGACTCGCCGGAAAATTCTTTGGCGCTTGAACTTGTTGAGTCGGGCCATGATTTCTCTTCCGTTCCGCTTCAACCGACTAAGGTATTTCGAGCCCGTTCTCGATTACCTCGAGGTACTTCTATCTCCATTCCCGACTCTCGTTTGCATGGTAGTTTAAATTTTCCTAAAAATTTATCCAACAAATATGCTTCAATTCATGATAGGAAAATTGTTGGTTATAAATTGATTGATAATGCCGTGTTGAATGAGTTTGGTTTGTTTGATGAGTATAATTGCTTGATTGACAACATTGGGTGGAAACCGTTCTTTGATATTCGGTGTCCGGGTTTTCTTGAGTTGATTTGGGAGTTTTATACTACTTTTCAATTTAATAAACCTAGTAAACCTACACCTTTGACAATTGATACACCTAATGTGATTTGTTATCGGTTGATGGGAACACACTTTCAGCAATCTATCACCCAATTTAATTTGTCTTGTGGCTTTATTGACTCCGAGTATGCTAAGTCCGATGAGTATAAATCTTCTTTGCTTGATTACGTTCTGGAGTTCAAGTCATCTGAGGTTTGGATGAATATGATGACTAATGATTGGTGTTATAATCCTAGTA
Organism: Euphorbia tirucalli; assembly: GCA_039660915.1. Lineage (NCBI taxonomy): Eukaryota > Viridiplantae > Streptophyta > Magnoliopsida > Malpighiales > Euphorbiaceae > Euphorbia > Euphorbia tirucalli. The sequence goes on from CM077633.1 coordinate 47,529,350, forward strand.
AATCAAAAGCCCACTATATGAAAAAACCGGTTTGGCAATATATTCACAAATTTTTGGCCTTTGCTTATTCGGGTAGAGAGAAAGGGGCGAATATTTGTAATAAAGCCGAGCTATTTTTCTTATGGTGCATGGAAAAAAATTTAAAAGTTAATTTGGGTTGTTGGATTGCGGGTCAATTTGAGCATGTTCTTTCTTTTGATAGGCCATTGATTTTAGGTTCGGTAATTACATGTATTGCCTTGAATGAAAAATTGATTGATTTGGCTAACACTAACTTGAATCCGGCCTACGGATTAGTTTCTTTGGATTTGGATTGTTTGAAACGGATGCAGGTAATAACGATGAATACAAGTGTTGGGAGATGGGAATGGTATGTTTGTAAAGCACCTAATGCTTTTGGACAAACCATTCATGAGGAGCTTATCACGGAGCAGTTGCCCACCACTTCTTCTTCCACTTCCGTTGATTTGCCCGCGGTTTATGAGTTGTTGCAACAACTTCTTCAACAAAATGCTAGTTTGACAACTCAAGTAACCCGGGTAGAGGCGAATATCGCCGAGCTTTTTCGAATCCAAGGACGCGATCCTCCATATCCGCCTTCTCCATTGTAGCCGCTTCCGGACATCGACCATCTTGGCCTAGGGGAGTACTACTTCACTTTTCTTTTTATTTTTTCTAGTTCCTTGCTTGGTTGATGCATGAAACACATTGAGGACAATGTGTTGTTTTAAGTGTGGGGAAGGGAGATTATATTTAGGGAGATTGTATCTTCACATTTTAGATTATTTGTTTGTCCAACTTGCAAGATTGAATTTTTATTTTTAACTTGTTTAGCATGTTTCCTTTGTTTAATTTTTCGAATTATTTGTTTATTTTGTCAAAAAAAAAAAAAAAAAAAATGTTCGCATGCATACCATTTAGGTTACATTACTAATTTCTCAATGACCTAAAGCTAGTTTAGTTAGTATTATGAGATTGATCCAAAAATATTTGAGAGGTGCTTGCATTTTTCTTTTTAAAAGAAAATTTGAATGGTGGCAGCCCCTTCATGATCTTTAGTCCCGAAAGGCACATGTTGGTTCTTGTAAAATTAATTCGGATGTAAATCCTTTTGGACTTGGTACAAATACCCTTAATTTTTGGTGAGAAGCCGGAGCAATTGCTTAACGACATTACATGTTACTTTTGCTCCAATTGTGTGCATGACTCTATGATTTGCATCAAATACTTTTCGAGGCCGCATAAATATTAATTAAGCATTAAAGTGATGAAAGGCATTTAGGTTCACCCCTTTTAAGCTTTCTTAAATAGCCTACCCTGCACTATTTTCCCTTAGTAAGCCAATTTTGAGCCTTAGCCTTTTCTTTCTTTTAACCACATCAATTAGCCTATTCCCTTTTCTTGGTGTACCCCTCTTTGAACCCTGTCACTGGAAGCTAGCTTTCCCTTTGTTTTGTCTGCTATTTTTGCAATTTCAGTAAATTGGGTTAAAATTAAGTGTAAGCAATTGTTGCTTGTAATTTGTTTCTTGTTTTACACGATGTGTCTTTGTTTCAAGTTACGTCATTTTTGTTGTTTAAAGTTGCTTTCTCCTCTTTGCAACTTAAAGTTTGTCAAGTTTTCTTCCCGGGTCCAGGATTCCTTGATATCTCTTTAGGAATGCCAAATTTTTGAGTAGCTTTGAGCAATTGTGATTATGTCTCTTTGATTGAGTCCTTTGTTCGAATTCAAGTTCAAAAAAAAAAAAAAATAAAAAAAAAAAAATAATAAAAAAATAAAAAAAAAAAACTATCAAGTTCAAAAAAAAAAAAAAAAGAAAAAAAAAAATTTTTGTTTTTGCCGTCGTTTTCATGTTTCGCAGACACTCCATTTTTTGCTAGTTTTCGGTGACTTAGCCTAAATTTCCTTTTTGATACCTTTACGCTCAGCCCCGTTACAACCCTGTTTATGCCTTTTTGATTGGTGTTTGATTTTATTTGGTGGAGATTAGATGGAAGTGCAAATTTTGGTAGTTCATGGTTTTGAGTGCCTTAAAATTAAACACTTTAGCCTAAAACACCTGAGTGGAGGGAGTGATCCTGGTAAGAGTTACCGAGTCAATTGTGTATTTGAATCTGGATATTTTATTTGAGAGCAATGTGTCGCTCGGCCTAGAAATTGTGGAATTAGCTGAGCCCTTGCAGCTCGATTATTATTGAGGGATATCTTATAATGCTGTGTAATCTAAGTTTCGGTGGTTGTTGTTAAGATTAGTATTAGTTTTTATTTTCGTTTTCAAAAAAATCTTTCAAATTTTAGTTCAATTTTCATCTTGCTTGAGGACAAGCAAAGTCTAAGTGTGGGGAAGTTTGATAAGTGTGTTTTATGCACTTATCCCACCTTATATTTTGAGCTTTAAATGTTTAATTCTTGTTTATTTGGGTGGATTTTACATCTCTTTTCATGATATTTCAGGTTAGGACTTTGGAGTCCAAAACTGATGAAAAATGGAGCAAATTGGGGCAAAAACAGTGCAGAAGTTGTCTTAAGGCATGACCATGCCTTATGGGGAGCTGAAATTGAAGAAAGGGAGCTGAAATTGACACTTGGGCCTGCTTTACAAATGGGCCAAAGGAGACCTACGGGTTTTGCAAGGAGATTGGAGCTATGACTTGTCTTTTAAATTTTATTATTTCTCAATTAGAATTTATCTTTTAGTATCCTAATTAGAGTAGGTTTATTATTTCTTTTTAGGTTTTCTCTCCAAGACTGAATATATAAGGAGAGTAATTTTTAGTATTGAGGGGATATTTATTATTGTTCTTGAGTTTTAGCCGTATTCTCTGAGAAAGACTTGAACGTATTATTTTGGAGGAGCAAGGTTACAACTTGACGGAGTTTTCTACCGGATTCGACGGAATTCTTTACGATCTTTCTAAGAGTTTTTCCTTCCTTCTTACTTATTTTTATGGAACTTAGTTTATTTATTTCTATGGTTTCGAACATGGTTATGAGTAGCTAAATCCCCAAACTAGGGTTAGGGATGTAACCTAGTTTGGGGTAATTAATTGTTGATTCATCATGTTGGATATTTGATTTTAATTCTAAGGAATTATTTTTCTTGTTTACATCTATCTTCTTTAATTTAATTGATGAATTGTGTATTTCGCGAGTGCATGATTTAATTATAGAATTTATATGATGAACTGACAGGTGAAATATGAATTCGGAACTAAGAAGATAGACACGATTAAACCTAGACTAGACATAGTTAGATTTAATTGTGATGGCTTAAAGTGTAGATTAAAGGGTTTGATTAATTAGTGAGAAATCGACGGATAATCACAGTTAATTAGGCACAACTTAATAGCTCGACGGAGTGTTAAGGTATCTTAGGAACAATTGCCATTGTAACTTTTGTTGATAACATGATGATAATACGGTTAATTTCCCCAATTAGGTGAACCCCGAATCCCTAGTGTTTTTCTCATTGATCCAATCTTCTTATTTATTGCTTTATTAGATATTAGTTAACACAAAACCCCAGATTATTGCTTTCAAACTAGAATTAATTAGAATAGCAGTCTATTTCCTCCTTTGGGTTCGACTCTGGAATACTCCAGATTTATTACTCTGATCGACTACGTGCACTTGCGTATTTAGCCCGGTCACCCGTCTTTATGTTGGCAGTGGGCCAAGGCCCACAGACTACAGGCGGGCTCTAGCAAGCCATTGCAGCCCCCAATTAAGACGGAGATATTAGTCAAACTGTCACCGTAACCCTGTAGTTTGAACTTGTATATCCTATGTCACTGATATTGGTATCCAACACAGAGCCATGGTTGATCACCCTCTATATGTGTCCGGACATTTACTTGATCCCGAATGAACTGATGCTCACAAACAAGATCTAATCTTGTTTAGGTGTGGCCACACTCTTATCAGAAACATTCATCAAAAGGCCGGTGATATTGTGTCAGTAAATTACTGAGTGACATTCCCTTCTGCATATCCATAGTACTGCCATGCTCACTGACACACCCGAACGTACCCATACTTGGCACCCTTTTATAGGCCCGTTAGGCGTACACCAAAATGTCCCACTTCTCATGTAGCACCATCATATGGTCCGGTCAAAGGACTTATACAAGTACTATACGAGAATCATTTGTGATACTATTGTGAGCGGATGACCTTTTTACGGAACTCGCGGTGAAGCAGAACCGGGGATTTTCTTTTTCAGGTGTGAGTGTTTGTGGTTTGAAAATGGGTCTTTGATCTTTCTTAGGAAAATCTTTTATTTTATTGCAAAAAACCCTTTTATAGAAAACTAAATTTTAAGTGTGAATTTTGGAAAAATAGGTTTTTAGAAAATCCTAATTTGAACTTAAAGATCTCGAAGCCTAATTTTCAAAATTAGATACAGAGTTGCCACCCGGATCAGCTCATCCAAAAAATTTCGGTATAGCTCCCTACCAAGTGTAGACGCGGTACCTAATTTAGAGATTCAAGGTTCGGGCAACAAATTTACTAATCCTCACTTATTTTCAATTATTATTTCATAATGTAATGTTGCATTCACTTAATTCTGCTCATTTTATCTTCTTTTTATTAATAATCAATGCTCATGCAAATGACATAAATATAAATACCAAAATAAAGTGCAGAAAAGTAAAAGTGCGGGAAAAGTAAAGAAGAGGCCAAATTATACAACCCATAAAAAGAAAAAGCTCTCATCCTCACCATTACAACTGCCTATAATACACGAAAATCTAAAAAGTATAATCGCCTAGATACACGATTTAATCTATAAAATATATCCAAAAATAAAAATAAAGAAAATTAAAAGATTGGTGGATCCTAGGCGAAGTAGTGAAACTAAACCTGGAGTCACACAACTAAGGCAGTGTACCTATCATTGACAAGTAATAATTCTGGTTGGTCCAAGTATCGATCCCACAGAGAAAAATATTCTGCAAACACTAAACTACTCGGGTTCCTTGCGTGTCCTAGGCGGAACTTAATTTTGGGTCTGATTATGCTAACAACTAAATTATCCTACTCCTAGTTGATCTATCCCAACTTACTTTGCACTTGAATTTGGGTTATCAATTGGCGGTTTACCGACCTATGAATGCTAATGGAGATGGCTTTATCAATTAATTAAAATAGATGAATTTAACTCAACAATTAACCCTTAATTATGTTCTTTCGATAATCCAACCTAGAGTGTCTAGATCTTTTAGGTCCTTAGCCGGTTTCCCTTGTTTAGAGGTGGTCTAATTCTAAAGCTCAGAAAATAGGGGCACGTAAATTCCACAGTGTCGTCAATACTAATGGTTTCCTAGGCGTCAATCTAGGTAATGCCACAAATATGAACTTAATAAATTAAGATCTTATGAGACTAGATTATCATTAAAGGAATTGCATAAAGAAAAGGTGTAAAAATTGAAATTAAATTGCAATCAATTGTATTAATCAAGAAATATGATAAGAATTCAATGTTACAACCAAACATAATAAATTGCGGAATCAAAAACTAACTAATCGAATTACAAAAGAAAAGAAGAGGAACTTATGCCCTTTTGGTCCGATTGACCGGATTCCGACGGTGTGAAGATGCTTGGGGTGTACCTCTATAGACGAACTCAAGCCGGAACCAAGAACGTTGCAAAAAGGGAAGATTCAATGCAAAACTTCTACCAATTGAGGGTTTAAACTCAAAGAAACAAATAGTTCAAGCAAATAAACCTAGCTACAAGTTTGTGCTTTACACTTTAAAAGTCTGGAAAAAGATGCAAACAGCTTGGAAAATAACCTATTTATACGGCTAGGTTAAAACCACTAAACAGAAAAGATGAAAGTAGGTCAACAGCAGAAATCCGGAGCTCGGCAGGCCGTGCTGATGGTGGCGGCACGCCGTACTGTGTAGATTTGGGGTTGGCACGCCGTGCTGGTGGTGGAGGCACGATTTCATGCTGATCCACTGGATTCCGTCCCTTGGCACACTAGAATGGCACGCTATGCCCTCATTGCGGCACGCCGTGCCACCTTGCTTTTCAGCACTTCAAACTCTTCTTTGCCGCCATCGCTCCAACTTTCGGTCCGGGTCATAATGCCTGTCCAAAACAAACATAAAGAAACATAACCGCACCACAGCCACGGACCACAAAAATGACGCATTATCCAAAATTACAAAAACACCCCTAAAAAACACGAAAAATACTAAAAGTTATGAAAATCTAACCAAAACATAAAAATCACAAAATACGCAAAACCAAACAAGCATTCACACAAAGGACTCTAAAAAATTACCGTTTAAACCACGAAATTGCCTAAAAGATAAGGTCAAAAACCAACCTTATCAAAGCTGCATTCAAATACGATTAGCACAAGTAAATAAATCACACCAGGGACTTATATAGGAATGAATAGGGGTATTTTAGGAAACGGAATCATGCATAGGGGGTAACCAGGTCGACTCGACCAGTCGGCCCGGTTAGACCTGGAAAACGGTTTTTTGAAATGCCATGTAGGTTTTATGGATGAAAAACTAATTTTGAAAACCATTTGGCTCATTTACATGCATCTTCCAACTTTAGTGTCTTGGATATCCCCGGGACCCGGGGGTCCCGTTCGTGGGTGGGCCTAAGTTAAACATCCATCTAGGGTAAAAAAAAAATGTAAACACACCAAAATTCAGTTTTGAATAAGAAAAAGATGCAAAATTACAAGTTTGGGGCCCAAAAGGTTAAAACTGTAATTCTGCCTCAACTACAGCCACGCAGCTATAATGCGCCAGAATTGTGTTTCGGCCTTCTTTTCTCATTTTGAAAATCGTTTTGCAAATTCAGCGATTTCGGGTAATCTAGGATTTCTGGAAACACACTAATTTCAACCAAACGGATTCAAAACGGATCGAAATAAGTCTGGAAATCCCTAAAAACTCGAAATTGCCAAACTTGAAATCACATCCATCAATTAAAAATAAGAAAACCAGGAATCTAAGCATACATGGATGTAATTGGACCGATAATAAACATGAAAAACACATTAAATCTGAAAACGGAAGCGTTATTGGTCGATTCGGGGCGATTAGAGCTTCTACCCCTGTAGGTTACAGCCGCATGGCTATAATCTAAAAATTACAATCGCGCCCCTATAGATTACAGTCACGCGGCTGTACGTTACAGCCGGGCGGCTGTAATCATGAGTGGGGGCGGCTGTAATAAAAAATCACTTCCAAAATCGAAAAAAAAACACCCACAAACAGCAATCAAAACGAAATAAAAGGGGATTTTTATGGCCTCTCAGAATGTACCTTATCTGTGTTCCAGTGTTTTAGACCGCCAGGGATGAATCCGGATGCTGGGAATGCCTTACAATCACGAACAAGACAAAAGCTTGTGCGATTTTCGAAGCCCGAATGGAACCCCGAACGAGACTAAATAAGTGATTATGGTTTATGAATGTCCCTAGAAAACTAGTTATGATGATTTAAACAAATTTTAGTTAAGGTTTCTTTGATTGTTTAGGATTAAAATGCTCAATTTTAATCTTTTCTTCTCAAGAACCCTAAGTGTGGAGGTGTTTTTCTCTTAATTCTCTCCATTCTCTTTCTTTTCCAATTGTTTTGTCTACTGCTTCTAACCCTAAACTCGAACATATTGATTAAAAATCCGAATTAAATGCTGATTTGGACAAAAAAGGAAATCTGATGATTACTGCCGCACGACTGTTGTATAGCTGTGCGACTATAGTATAGCCGTGCGATTGTAGCTGCACGGCTGTAGGCACTGCAGTTGCACGACTGTAGTGACCAGACTAGCCCATTTTGCTTATTTTTCATTCTTTTCTTCGGTTTTCTTAAATACTCACTCGAATTCCTTCGGGGAACCATACCAAGACTTATCACACACATTCAGGTCACCCGATACATTTCTGATGTCATCCCGACATTCCGAATCCGCTTCACGTTTATCGGTGACAAAGGTAATAATGGCTTTCATTACTGAGGTTGGGAAAAAACCCGTGCTCACAGGCTGTCTCCTCGCCTGACCAAAGTCAACTTGAACAGGTGCTTGTGCCCAATTCGAGTTTGGTCCCGCGATAGGGAGCACGGTGAGAAGGAGAAGAGGACGTACCTGGTGGCTCCTCCCGCATCTACCAGCTTTGATGCTTTTAGGGACTTGTCTCGGTTGTTTCACGACACAAAGGTCTTACCTAGGTTGATTTGATTCTTTAGGGACCTGCTTAGACTTTGTTATGAAGCATAGGACTTTGCCCGAATTGGTTTGATGTTCTCCAGGGACGTGCTTCGACTCCATCGTGAAGCAGAGGACTTTGCCCAGATTGTAATGGTTTTCTAGGGTCGTGCTTCAACTCCATTGCGAAGCAGAGGACTTTGCCCAGATTGTATTGGTTTTCTAGGGTCGTGCTTCGACTCCATTGTGAAGTAGAAGACTTTGCCCGAACTAAATTTTCCTTGTCATTTGGTGTTCATGAAAGGAAGAGGGTATTTTGGTAATTTTGCAACTTGGGAAGTTGGCATCCTTAGAAGGGAGGATATTTTGGTCATTTGACTTTTAGTAAAGCTTGTGTCACTAAAGGAAGAAATATTTTAGTGATTTGGTCTTCCGCATAGCCTTTGTGGCTGGGGAAAAGATACTTTGGTGATTTGAGGAGTTTGATTATCTCTTTTTGATGTTTTGAAGTCGTTTCGGGTGCATATTCGTTGCTTGATCGATAATTTTGGAAACAAAAATTTTTGCCCCTTCGATCAATAATGAATACGGACTGAATACTTTGCCCTTTGATACCATTACAATAAGCCCTTTGTGGTGGAGCAATACTGTTGAAACCGGCTCTCTGTGGTGGAGCAATACTACTGAAATCGGCTCTTTGTGGTCGAGCAATACCACTAAAATCGGCTCTCTGTAGTGGAGCGATACCGGTGAAACCGGCTCTCTACGGTGGAGCGTATCGTTGAAATCGGCTCTCTATGGTGCAACAATACCGTTGAAATCGGCTCTCTGTGGAAGAGCATACCATTGAAATCGGCTCTCTACGGTGGAGCGTACCGTTGAAATCGGCTCTCTGTGGTGGAGCAATACTGTTGAAATCGGATCAGGAGTGTGTATTTATTCCTTGATCGATAATTTTGGAAACAAAAATTTTTGCCCCTTCGATCAAGGATAAATATGGCTTGATTGCTTTGCCCCTGGATACTTGGGATTTGAGGATGCCCCAGTGTCAGGTTATTTCCACTTTTGGAGTATTCGTGGCTTGAGACAGTCTAATGATGGCGGTAAATACCTGCCACTTGAGTTAGCATTGATGCGTGTATGCGTGTATATGTGTATGTTTTGAATGTATGTGTGTGTGCATGACCCGGATGCATATGCATATGATTATGGTGCTTTTTTATGTTCTGTTTATTGCAGATGATGATCTGGATCGAGCGCCTTGAGTCTGCTCGTTTAAGAACAGAGGTTGACCAATTGCATCAGCGGGTCACCGAGCTGGAGGTCATGAATCAGACTTTCAGGGACCGGAGGAATGATTGGGATGCCCAGTTGAGTCTATCCTTGGTGGGATATCGCATTGAAGTTTGGTTGATTGACCTGGTTGCTTGCTCCATGAAGCATGTACGTGAGACACTGGCTTTGATGTACCCCAATTTTTACAGGATTAGAGTTGTCTGAGCTTGATACTACTGTATGACTTTTGTGTTATTTTCATTGCTTGTCCTAATTTTTGCATATGTCGCCCTTTTGAATTTTCAGCCCGTCGGACTGTTTTTATTTTTGCATGAATCGCCCTTTCGTGTTTTCAATTCAGCAGACTTTATTTTATGCCCTAGCTTTTGTATAGACTGCCCTTTTTGGGTTTTCGATCTATCGGATTGTCCTAATTTTTGCATGGACTGTCTCTTCAGTTTTCGATCCATCGGACTTTTCTCTTTTTTTTTTTGTTTTTTTTTTTTTTTTGAAGTGAGATGCATGTAAACAGAAAATGTGCACATCCATTCGAATTCAATTTCAAGCAGACTTGGGACATTTAACCTGAACAGAAAACGACATTCATTCGTTCACTTATTTATAATGCTTTAGCACAATGCACATCAAAGATGAAATGAAGCTAAGGATAGAATCAGTAATGGTATCCGTCTCGACAGGACCCACGCCTGCCACCAACTGGTCTTTGTAGACTTTCCCGCTGATGGTGCTCGCCTTTCTGTCCTAACTTTTGTATGGAACGCTGTGAGCGGACGACGCGTTTTCGACGGGACGCGGGACTCCCTTTCGGAATGGGGCCCCACGATCTCGGGCGGGCCCCTCCCTCGCGTGGGGTTTTTATAATGGAAATCCGCGTTTTGGAAAATAAATGGAATTAATGCATAAAAGGGTCGACACCTAAGTCTCAATGAATATTGTAGAGTCGCCACCCGGCTCAGCTCAACCGGGAAATTCTTATGTAGCTGAACCGGACGAACGGCCGCTACACTATCTAGAGATTCGGGTCCAGACAAGTCCCTTATTTCGTGTCTAATTAAAATAAATATTGCCAATGTTCTCAAATGGTATTTCAAAATCTAAAGTCTGTTTTATTGAATATAAAAGGCATACAGCGCGCACATAAAATATTTAATACAAAAATAAGGAAAAGAAATAAATATTAATTGCCTTACAACCAAATCGAATGGAAAAATAAAAACACTCGCCTCACTTTACAAGCGCCTATATACACTAGAATCTAGAAAAATACAATCGCCTAGGATACACGATTTAATCTATTAAATTACATTAAAAATAAAAATAAAAAGAAATTAAAACCTGCAAAACAGAGGGTTAGCACGATATATATGGCACGCCACAATTAGGACTCAAATAAACAGAATTGGGAAATCAAGAATTGGGGGAATGCATTTAAAGGGGAACCGGGTTGGCTCGGCTAGCTAGCCCAGTTAGACCTGGAAAATATTTTGAAACGTCCCTGTATTTTGGTTTTGTGCGAAAATCATTTTGGAAACAATTTTTCCGGTTTACATGCATTTTTATATATTTAGGTGGGTCGGTTTTTAGGAGAAATGGGTCTCCGTCGTTGAATTGTTCTAAACGCAAATTTACCAGAAAATTGAATCTATGGTCGTGATGCACACAACAAAATTCATTTTGATGATTTTCGGGGTTTTCTAATTTTTTGGGGTTTTTTTTTTTACGGATAAAAGCTGAAATTCTGATTCTGGAACAAGGATTACAGTCGTACGACTGTAGTTTACAGTCGTACGACTGTAGTCAGTTCAGGACCAGAATTTCACCAAAAATTCATTCTGAACCAAAAACTGAAGAAAATCAATCTGGAAATTAAGAACAGTTGTACGACTGTTCATGAAAACCAAGAACAGTCGTACGACTGTTCTTAATTTCCAGGAACAGAAATACGAAAAAGCAGCAAAAAACGCACAAAACTCACTTCAAACACCCAGAAAGCGAGAAAAAGTGTAAGGAAAGGAAGTGTCTACCTTTTTAGAAGCTAATCCAAGTCGTTTTGACCCCTGGCGTCGCTCCGATCCCAACAAATTCGCACTTTTTCCTTTGGAATTGAAGTTGAGAACTTTTTGTCCAAAGATCCAAATTGCAAGGGATTCTGATGGTTTAAGTCCGAATTCTTGATTTGGTTGTGAAATTAATTGATTAACATAGGGATTTCTAACAAGTTTTTACCTTAATTTCGAGAGATTAAAGAAAATCAAAGGGAAAGAAATGAGTTTTTTTTGTGGTTTTTTCTCTTTCTTCTCTTTCTCTCTCTAAATTTCTTTTCACTAGAAATCTAATCCCCTTTTTTCTCTCCCTTTTTCCTCCTTTTCTACTCTTTTCTCTTCTGCTTACTTGCTGCAAAACTAGAGCAATTAATGCTCATCCTCTCTCTCCTCCATTTTTTGCAGAGGTATAGGCTTCTGCAATCTACCCGACATTACAGTCGTACGACTGTAACTATAGTCGTACGACTATAACACTTTTTTTTTTTTTTTTAAGTATGGAAAATTCCGGCCGCTTACAGCTGCCCCTCGCGTGATCAAATTTGACATCTAGCTCCAGGTCTATAATACCTGTGATGATGAATTTGAGAGCGTGAATTAAAGCGCCGCGAACACTGGAATGAATCTTCTGATGAGATAGGCCAATACCGGGTCTAGATTACCTGAGGCGATGCTGGGGAGGAAATAAGCCGATATCAGGTCTAGGTTACCCGAGGCGAAGGAGTGGGTGAATTGCGGTTTAGCCGATACCGGGTCTAGGTTACCCGAGGCGGACTTGATGAAGAAATTGGCCGATACCGGGTCTAGGTTACCCGAGGCAAGTTGATGAGGAGATTAGCCAATACTGGGTCTAGGTTACCCGAGGCGAGCTTGATGAGGAGATTAGCCGATATCGGGTCTAGGTTACCCGAGGCGAGCTTGATGAAGAGATTAGCCCATACCGGGTCTAGGTTACCCGAGGCGAGCTTGATGAAGAGATTAGCCGATACCGGGTCTAGGTTACCCGAGGCGAGTTGATGAAGAGATTAGCCGATACCGGGTCTAGGTTACCCGAGGCGAGCTTGATGAAGAGATTAGCCGATACCGGGTCTAGGTTACCCGAGGCGAGTTGATGAAGAGATTAGCTGATACCGGGTCTAGGTTACCCGAGGCGAGCTTGATGAAGAGATTAGCCAATACCGGGTCTAGGTTACCCGAGGCGAGCTTTGCTGGGGAAATAGATGAAGCTGATCTGGGCCGATACCGAGTTTACATTACTCGAGGTGGATCTGCTGGGGAACTTGGATGATGGAGAGAATCTGGGCCGATACCGAGTTTACATTGCTCGAGGCGGACTCGCTGGCTTGCTAAAGATATTAAGTTGGGGATGAATTCCTGCACTTAAAATGGCAAGTCTTCATTCCTTGATCGAGAGATTTTTAAACAAAAATTTTTTCCCCTTCGATCAAGAAGGAAGACTAGCCGGGGATAAGTAATTGATATATGCAATGTATGGATGCATGATGATGTATATGAACATGTATGTATTTTCTGTTATTAGAAGCTGGGGAGATACGTTGTGCCCCTGGTTGATTTTGTTTTTCTTGGGGCAATGTTTAGTGATTATCGAAGGAGTGAGGCGACTGTTGGGGAAATGATCGTAGTGTTCCTCGTAAAGATTCCGCTGGGGGATAGTGTGACAGCCCGACTAGGGAAACAATTATGGTGTTCTTTGTACAGACTACGCTGGGGAATAGTATGGCGAGTTTGCGGGGAAATAATTAATGGTGTTCTTTACGTAGATTCCGCTGGGGAATAGTAGGGAAAACTTTGCTGGAGAGTGATGTGACGAATTCTGTGGGGAATACTGAGGACGTTCTGCTTTTCCTGTTCCATGGGGAAGTTATGAGTTTTTTTTTTTTTTCGGGTTATGTGCTCTAATTCTTGCCTGGGTTGTCCAAATCAGGTTTTCAGCCCAGCGAGCTGCTCTAACTTTTGCCTGAGGCGCCTTTTCGGTTTTTACCTCAGCGAGCTTTTCATATGCCCTATCTTTTGCCTAAACTTCCCGATATGGGCTTTCAGCTTAGCGGGCCGCTCTAATTTTTGCCTAAGGTGCCTTTTCGGTTTTCTCCTCAGCGAGCTTTTTTTTTTTTTTCTTTTTAGATTTGACTAAAATGGTGCTGTGACCCTTTATTGCTCGCTTGGGAAGATGAACTGGACTTTAGAGGACGATAAGAGATTTTAAAATGCATGTATTTGATACATTTTATTTGTCAAATAATGCGATGATATTGATCAGTTGAATGCAAAGTGCTTTCTTTGAATATGTGTTTATGCAAGACAACTTTGTTCGTGCATTTGTTAACCATGCAAATATATTTAAACAAACACTTCACTTTATTGATGAAGTCAAAACAAGTACATTTGAAACAAGTTGGTTCCTAAATGATACACATTTCACATTGTGCCACAATCCGTCACCAGTCGTCCTTTTCAGGTTTTCCGACTGATTATTTTCTCTCGTGTCTTAACTTTTGCCTAGACCGCTCTTTTCGAGTTTTCAGCCTAGCAGACCTCTCTCTCTTTTTTTTTTCTCTTTTTTTCTCTTTTTTTTTCTTTTTTTTTAATACATGATAAAGCTTTAGCCTGTCTTGGTTGATCGGGTTGGTGAACTCATTCCCGTCCATGTCCATAATGCTGACGGCGCCTTTTGATAGCACCTTCTTCACCACATATGGTCCTTCCCAATTGGGTCTGAACTTGCCTCTAGCATCAACATTTGAAGGCCTTAGTTGCTTTAGAACCAAGTCTCCTGCTTTCAACTGCCGCTTGGAGTATTTCACATTTCGATTATAGGCTCTAGCCATTCTGCACTGATACATCTGCAGGTGATCCAGTGCCTTTAGTCGCCTTTCATCTAGTGCCGCCAACTGTTCATACCTGGCTTGAACCCATTCAGTCTCTGGCAATTGAGCTTCCAGGGTAACTCTGAGTGATTTGAGTTCTATCTCCACTGGCAATACTGCTTCCATTCCATATACCAACGCATAAGGAGTTTCTCCTGTCGGTGTTCTAACACTGGTTCTGTAACCCCAGAGAGTATAAGGCAGTTTATCAGCCCAATCCCTGTAAGTGGTTACCATCTTTGATAAGATCTTCTTTATTGCCTTGTTAGCTGCTTCCACTGCACCATTGGCCTGAGGCCTATATGGGGAAGACTTATGATGTTCAATACCATGTTCTGCAAATAGCTCAGCTGTGGCCCCTTGAAACTGTACTCCATTATCAGTTACTATGTGGTGAGGAATCCCATACCGAGTGAAGATATTCTTCTGGATGAACTTGACCATGTGCTTCACTGTAACATTAGTGAAGGATTCTGCTTTGACCCATTTAGAGAAATAATCAACTGCTACAACTATGAATCTATGCCCATTAGATGCAGCTGGATGAATTTCGCCAATCATATCTATCCCCCATGCTGAGAACGGCCAAGGAGACGCTAGATTCTGAAGTTCAAGTGGAGGAAGATGACTAATGTCTGCATAGATCTGACATTCATGAAATCTCTTCACTTTTCTTATACAATCTGCTTGCATCGTCATCCAGAAGTAGCCTTGTCTCACGATTTTCCTAGCCATGGCAAGTCCATTCATATGTGGCCCATAGGACCCTGCATGTACCTGCTGCATTACTTTTTCTGCTTCTTGCTCTGTTAGACACCTTAAAAGGACTCCATGTGCTGTTCTTTTGTATAACTTGTCCTCGAAGATTCTGAATTGACTGGCCAGCCTTCTCAGTGTCAACTTATCAGCAGCACTGGCCTCTTCTGGGTACTTTCCCTCCTTAACATACCGGTAGAT
The DNA here is from genome assembly GCA_039660915.1 of Euphorbia tirucalli. Taxonomy (NCBI): domain Eukaryota; kingdom Viridiplantae; phylum Streptophyta; class Magnoliopsida; order Malpighiales; family Euphorbiaceae; genus Euphorbia; species Euphorbia tirucalli. The sequence goes on from CM077633.1 coordinate 47,544,713, forward strand.
GTCAAAGAACCATGGCTTTTCTTCGGCTGATAATTCCATTACTTCGTGCACTTTGAAGCAAGGATGCCTGGAAGTGGCTATGACTAGTGGTTGAGCTTGTGTCTCTTCCGGATTTTCCCACATGGAGGACAAAGTAGCTAATGCATCAGCCATCTTATTCTCATCCCTGGGGACATGTCTGAATTCACACTGGCCGAATAAACCCTTTCTGAACTGTAGCAGCTCCAAATAAGGCCGTAAGGCTTCTTCTTTTAGTTCCCACTCACCTTGAGCCTGCCTGATCACTAGAAGTGAATCACCAACAATTAAGACATCATTTGCTCCTAAAGTTAATAGAGTCTCCATTCCAAACAAGCATGCTTCATATTCCGTCCCATTGTTGGTTACAGGAAAGATCAGCCTTTTGGATAAAGGAATGACCTCACTATCCGGTGTTGCTATAAGTACTCCGATTCCGGTGCCTTTTCTATTCACTGCCCCATCGAAGCACATGACCCATCTTTTCACTTCCACCATGGCTAACTGCTCATTAGGGAATTCCAGGTTCTCTGTGTAATCTGATTCTAGGGGCTGGTTTGCCAGAAACTCTGCCACGGCTCGCCCTTTAATGGTTTTCTTTGTGATGTACTCGATGTCGAATTCAGACAAAAGTAACAACCACCTGGACAGCTTCCTAACCAATGCCGGTGCTTCATAGAGATACTTCATTAGATCCACTTTAGCCATAGCTTGTATCTTGTAGGATTGGAAATAGTGGCGCAGCTTCTTGGTCAACCAAATCATCGCCACACATGTCTTTTCCACCAGTGTATACTTGGTTTCATACTCCAGCAATTTCTTGCTAAGGTAATAGATAGGATATTCCTTCTTGCCATCTTGTTCTTGTGCAAGCATTGCCCCTATAGAGGATTCTTCAACTGCCAAATACAAAATCAGAGGCTTCCCTGGAATTGGAGGGCTCAACACTGGTGGCCTTACCAGGTAAGCCTTGATCTTCTCGAATGCCAGCTGACACCTGTCATCTCACACAACCGGCTGATCTTTCTTTAATAGCTTGAAGATCGGTTCATAGGTGGAAGTTAGCTTGGCTATGAAGCGGCTGACGTACTGTAAGGAACCCAGGAATGATCTGACCTCCTTTTCCGTCTTCGGGGCTGGCATGTCTTGGATTGCTTTGATCTTATCTGGGTCCATTTCTATCCCCCTTTGTCTAACTACATGGCCCAACAGCTTCCCTGATGTGACCCCGAATATGCACTCCTTGGGGTTAAGCCGCAAGTTGTACTCTCCAATGCGTGTTAGAAATCTATCCAGGATAACAGGGTGTTCCTCCCTGGTTGCTAAAGCATATCATCGACATACACTTCAACTTCTTTATGAATCATGTCGTGCAGCAGATTTGTGACAGCCCTCTGATAAGTGGCACCAGCGTTCTTCAACCCAAAAGGCATCACTCTGTAACAGAAGGTACCCCACTCTGTGATGAACGATGTTTTCACCTTGTTGATCACATCCATCAGAATCTGATTATACCCCGAAAAGCCATCCATGAAGGAGTACATTGCCGCTTTTGCTGTACTATCAACTAGGACGTCGATATGTGGCAGTGGGAAGTTATCTTTTGGGCATGCTTTATTCAAGTCCCTGTAGTCAACGCATACTCTGACCCTTCCATCCTTTTTAGGTACAGGGACAATGTTGGCTAGCCATTCCGTATACTCCACCACTTCGAGAAACCTGGCATCTATCTGTTTGGCCACTTCTTCCTTCACCAGTGTAGCCCATTCCGGCCTTAGTCTTCTTAACTTCTGCTTTACCGGTCTGAACTTGGGGTCTGTCGGGATTTTGTGCACTACTATTTCTGTATCTACACCCGGCATGTCTTCATACGACCAGGCGAAAGCTTTAACATGTTTTTGGAGTATTCTTATTAATTCTCTTTCTTCCTCGGATTTTAGCTCGTGTGAAATGAGTACCATTTTAGGATTTTCATCTGTACTTATATTGATTTCATGCAATGCAGTGTCATGTATGCTAAATATGCTTGATGGTGATTTAAATGCATGCATAAAATTATCAAGATAAACATCACACAAATAAGCAAACTGGGATTTCATTGCATTGAACTTATCATAGAGTACATCAGTTACATTGAAAATGGAAGAAATAGATACAACAAAATCATTTTCATCCTCCACAGGCGGAGGGCCTTGTTCTTCATCAGCTTCCATCTTCCCTTCCAGAGTATCATCTAAGACTGCAGCTTTCTCTGCTTCTTTTTCGGTAGCCTGTGCCTTAGCTTTTTCCATAATCTTGGTGATTTCAGCAACCACAGAGTCTAAATTCACTTTGGCCATCAGTTCTTCATCAAATCCTTGCTTGGTCTTTCCAAAAGCTTTGTTCAATGCAGCAGTCAAAGCATCTGAGATGATTTCTGTAGTTTCAGCGCAGGCTTTCTTTTCATCTTCTTCTTTGGCCACCTCTATGGTTTCTGCTATCACCTCAGATGGTTCTCCTTTCAAAATTTCAAATTCAGCAGTTGCTTCTTCTTCCATAACAGGGGCTACTGGCTCTTCCTGGCTTTTCTCAAAATCCACAACATCTGCAAAGATCTCAAAGCCAGGGTGCTCAACATTTCCAACCAGCACCGGTTCAACTTGGCCCTTGTAAAGGCTTTCTCCCGCCTTCAGAAATGGCTTCATCATGGCCCTACCATTCTTGCCCCTTTTTAGGTTCTTCTGCTCGGACGACCCCTCTACATAACCAAGGCCGTACTGCTTTGACTTTCCCGAGTCGATCTCGAATTCTGGCACTCCTTGCAAATTAATCCCGAGTTCCATTCCCGGGACAAAGTTCATCTTGTACAGATATCGGGATAGCCACTCTGGCATGTAATTCTCATAAAGGACCATAGGGGCATCTGTGGTTTCTTCCTCCTTAATGACAGCAATTTGGAATCCACCAAAAGGAACCACTCCTTCATCCACTGCAGCTACCATTGACTGGGCGTCTGCCTCAATAGTCATAATTCTGTCATTCATAGAGAATTTGATCTTCTGATGCAATGTGGAAGGAACACCTCCCAAAGGATGGAGCCAGGGCCTTCCAAGCAATAGGGAGAATGTGACCGGGATATCGATCACTGTGAAGACAACCATGGACTTGACGGGCCTAACCTCCACTTCTGTTTCAAAGGTCCCTATCACTGTTCTCTTAGAATCATCATATGCCCGAATGATTGTCGAGGACCTCTTCAACACTTCTTCATTCATGCCTAGAAACGGTAACATTTTCAGCGGCATATATTCAGAGCCGAGCCGTCATCCACCATAACACACAGCATCACCTTATCCATGACAAAGTTCAGCTTGTACAGATATCGGGATAGCCACTCTGGCATGTAATTCTCATAAAGGACCATAGGGGCATCTGTGGTTTCTTCCTCCTTAATGACAGCAATTTGGAATCCACCAAAAGGAACCACTCCTTCAACCACTGCAGCTACCATTGACTGGGCGTCTACCTCAATAGTCACAATTCTGTCATTCATAGAGAATTTGATCTTCTGATGCAATGTGGAAGGAACACCTCCCAAAGGATGGAACCAGGGCCTTCCAAGCAATAGGGAGAATGTGACCGGGATATCGATCACTATGAAGACAACCATGGACTTGACGGGCCCAACCTCCACTTCTGTTTCGAAGGTCCCTATCACTGTTCTCTTAGAATCATCATATGCCCGAATGATTGTCGAGGACCTCTTCAACACTTCTTCATTCATGCCTAGAAACGGTAACATTTTCAGCGGGCATATATTCAGAGCCGAGCCGTCATCCACCATAACACACGGCATCACCTTATCCATGATATAGGCTCTAATGTAAAGAACCTTGTTGTGGACCTTTCCTTCTGTAGGTAGGTCTTTCTCAGAGAAAACAATATTAGGAGCTCCAGCATGGACTTTGTCTAGCAGGCAGCATATAACCTCTGGTGAAGCTATGGGAGAGACTTCAATCTCTGATAATTTCTTTACTAAAGCTTCCCTATGCTCTTTGGAGGTCATAAGCAGATGCCACAAACTGGCTTGTGCAGGGGTCTTCTTCAATTGGGAAATGACCAAGTCTTCTTTCTCGACTCTTTCCGGTGCCGAAGTATTGCCCGACCCATTCATCGGTGCTTTATCTTTCATCTGATCTGCCGGCTGATATACCCTTCCACTTCGGGTCACATGCTGCACTTCTTGAATTTTCAGTTTTTCAACAGCTGGGAGTCTAACAGCCTCTTTTCTATCAAATTCTTCGTACTCATCTTCGGAGTCGAGATCATCCAGACTTATGGGCTTGATCTCCTTACATCCCTCCTTTTCCTCACATTTGGGCTCCACTTCGGGTTCCCCTACCGCCACTGCCTGAATCGTGGGGTTTGCTTGTAGAACTTGGGCAAATATAAAGTTAGCCGGCAACCCCGACTAAACCATGTTAACCCGCTTCTCGAATGCCGGTAGTGGGTTAGTTTTAGTGCTAGGTTTAGGTGGTTCTTGCAGCTTTCCCTCGTCGATAAGCTTCTGGATAGCATCCCTTAGCTTGTAGCAGTTGTTGGTTCGGTGGCCTGTCACCACATGATAAGTGCAGAAGTAATCCTTGTCAGCTTCAGGTGGGATCTCAAATGGCCTCAAGGACTGTAATAGGCCACCTGTAATAGGCCACCATTCCTATAGTTGGCGAATATCTTTGCCAAAGTAAGAGTCCAGGGTGTTATGCCTTGTCCTCTAGGACCCCTATTCTGGTTGCCTTGCTGCTGATTCACAGCAGCCACTTCGACCTGCTTCACCTCTGATGATTGCCCCTGCTTGCCACTGGCACCTGAACCAAACCCACTGCCAGACCCAGCTGCTGCGGTTGATCTATACCCTGAACTATACCCTGTACTTCTTCCCCCTTTCTGACCAGTTGGCTTCTCCTCTTCATCCCTTTCTATCTTCATGGCCATGCTATAGACCTCACTAAGCTCCTTGAAAGGATGGAATTTCATGTTGTTCTTGAAAATATCTTTGCTGCCATCAATGAGCTTCTGTATGAGCTCGTCTTCATCAGGGTGATTCTTTAGGAGGATCATCTTGTTCATCCACCTCTGGTAGTATTCGTCAAAGGGCTCATTGAACTTCTGCTTCACCCTCTCCAAATCATACAGCTTCACCTGGATTTTGGTGTTGAAGCTGTAGTATTTGATGAAGGCTGCTGACAATACCTCCCAGTCAGATTGCTCCTCCTCTGACAGTGAGTTATACCATCCCAAAGCACCTCCCTCCAGTGTGGTGGGGAAAAGATTAATCAATTGCTGCTTTGTAGCGCCTGCTGTCAACATAACCCGGGCATATAAATTCACATGGGCCTCCGGCGAGCCCACTCCTTTGTAAGTGGGGACTTTCGGCACATGGAAGCCGATAGGAAACGTCTCGACGCCCCTACTAATCATGGCATCAACATTCACCCCCTTCTTGGATTCAGCACTGATCCCGACTCCTTTCTTCAACTGGGCCATGACCTCGTCTAATTCAGAACATTTGGCTTTCATCCTCTGCTCCATAGCCGCTTCTATTTCTTGCAGCTTCTCAAGGCTAGTTGAAGCATCACCACCATGTTGAGATGACTCAACTTCTTTTTCTTTCCCGGCTCCCCTATCACCGGTCTCACCAGCTTCTCTAACCACAGCCCTCATTTCTTCCTTTAACATGTCGCGGAAATCCTACGACCTGAAGAAATCTCTCAAAACATCAGCCATGCTCGGTGTCTGTTCTGCCATATTCACCCCTTCCCCAGAATCAGAATCACTGTCACTCTTGACTACCCTCTATCTCCTAGCTGCCCTTGAAGCTTGGGATCTTGTCCAAGGTCGCTCCAGTGTATTCTGCTTGGGAGTATACAGGAGGTATTAGGGTGGTGAATGAATGATGTGATGTGACATGAAAATTAAGACCTTGAACATGCTTGAGATGCATGGAGTGGAATTATGTATGGAATGATGATATGAATGGTTTCTTTTTATTATTATATCATTTTTATTATTATTATTTTTTTTTCGAGGCATTCCAAGAACACCCAATGTTTATGCAAAAACATCACGTGTGGGCCATCACACGGACAGAACTTCGGCGCCTTTGGGGTTCCTAATGAATTCGTGAAATGGTCGCGTGTATACCGGCACACGGACAGAGTTCTGACGCTTTGTAGGTCTATGAGATGATATGAAATGGTCGCATGGGCTGGGCCCGCGGACAAGGTTTTGATGCTTTTGAGCACATGATATGGTGTTATGAGAAAGTCACGGGCAACAGGGACACGGATAAGAATTCGGCATTCAAGGAACGCCTTTCATGATTTGTGATGTTATAGACCTATACGTATACTAATCGGGCACTCGGGGAGTACCTTGAATGGTGAATTAATGTCATGAAGTGGTTGGATGTGGACCACAGTGTTATATGATGTCTATGACAGATGGATATGATGTCATGAAATGCATCGTGTAAATTATTACACAAAAATGGGCCTAAGGCCGTTGTGGCTTTTATTAAATGAAATGATATTGGTGGAATGGCCGAATGCAATCCAGTGCATTGGCAAAGCACGGGTAATTTTGGGTACCCGATATGTTATGAAATGGGATGGGATGGTCATGATAGGCGTCCTTGAAATGCCTCTTAATTTAATTTAAGTGAAATGTAATGAATGAACATGTCACACAATATGCAAATGGCTGCACAAAAACGTGGGTTAGGATGCATGACATACATAATGATGTTATGTATGCTATGTCAAAAATAAAATGCTAATCACACAAGTTTAATGTTACGGCTGAAAAAGAAATCGTTAGTATGGATGCCAAGCGAATGAATTAATGTTTTACACACAAAAATAAAATGCAAATGGCTACATAAAAATATGGGTTAGTATCACACAAAAATGTTTATGCATGATATGTCACATGCATGGAAATGGTGATTATGATATGTTATGCACGCGTTGGCGATGTGTCACGAAATGGTGAAGAACACATAGCAAGCAAAACGAATTCTTCCAACCTTATTCCTCCAACGTGGTCGGTCTCAAAAATTTCTAACCGAGTCTTAGGCGGGGTTCACTTCAATCACCAACCGGGGGTGATGAAGGCGCGATTTTATTATTATTCACACAATTATTTTGGTATCCTAAGGGAATCCAACTAGGGCTGCCTATATGGGTTCAGTCCAAGTCGGGTTAAAAATCAAGGTTCCCATAGCAAAATATACTCCTCACTTCTCCCCACTCAAGGGTCCAAACGAAGGGGTTCGTACGAGGCTATAAGTGGTGTTTCATATTCGTGCCCCTAAGACCAGGAGGAACTTAGGCGACACTTCAACAATCCACCGGGCTATAAAAGGATACCTAATCTAATGCAAAAAATGGCTAACTAAAAATGCAAATAAAATACCAAAAGAGAATCATCCACCTTATTTTAATAAGACACTTTTCAGGGCTTGTCAAAATTCTTTTAAGTTTTTAAGAAAACTTTTTAAGATATTCCCCAGCAGAGTCGCCACTGCGAGCGGACGACGCGTTTTCGACGGGACGCGGGACTCCCTTTCGGAATGGGGTGCCACGATCTCGGGCGGGCCCCTCCCTCGCATGGGGTTTTTATAATGGAAATCCGCGTTTTGGAAAATAAATGGAATTAATGCATAAAAGAGCTGAGACCTAAGTCTCAATGAATATTGTAGAGTCGCCACCCGGCTCAGCTCAACCGGAAAATTCTTATGTAGCTGAACCGGACGAACGGCCGCTACACTATCCAGAGATTCGGGTCCGGACAAGTCCCTTATTTCGTGTCTAATTAAAATAAATATTGCCAATGTTCTCAAATGGTATTTCAAAATCTAAAGTCTGTTTTATTGAATATAAAAGGCATACAGCGCGCACACAAAATATTTAATACAAAAATAAGGAAAAGAAATAAATATTAATTGGCTTACAACCAAATCAAATGGAAAAATAAAAACACTCGCCTCACTTTACAAGCGCCTATATACACGAGAATCTAATAAAATACAATCGCCTAGGATACACGATTTAATCTATTAAATTACATTAAAAATAAAAATAAAAAGAAATTAAAACCTGCAAAACAGAGGGTTAGCACGATATATATGGCACGCCACAATTAGGACTCAAATAGACAGAATTGGGAAATCAAGAATTGGGGGCATGCATTTATGGGGGAACTGGGTTGGCTCGGCTAGCCGGCCCAGTTAGACCTAGAAAATATTTTGAAACGTCCCTGTATTTTGGTTTTGTGCGAAAATCATTTTGGAAACAATTTTTCCGGTTTACATGCATTTTTATATATTTAGGTGGGTCAGTTTTCAGGAGAAATGGGTCTCTGTCGTTGAATTGTTCTAAATGCAAATTTACCAGAAAATTGAATCTATGGTCGTGATGCACACAACAAAATTCATTTTGATGATTTTTGGGGTTTTCTAATTTTTTGGGATTTTTTTTTCTTTTTACGGATAAAAGCTGAAATTCTGATTCTGGAACAAGGATTACAGTCGTACGACTGTAGTTTACAGTCGTACGACTGTAGTCAGTTCAGGACCAGAATTTCGCCAAAAATTCATTCTGAACCAAAAACTGAAGAAAATCAATCTGGAAATTAAGAACAGTCGTACGACTGTATATACAGTCGTACGACTGTTCATGAAAACCAAGAACAATCGTACGACTGTTCTTAATTTCCAGGAACAGAAATACGAAAATGTAGCAAAAAACGCACAAAACTCACTTCAAACACCCAGAAAGAGAGAAAAAGTGTAAGGAAAGGAAGTGTCTACCTTTTTAGAAGCTAATCCCAGTCGTTTTGACCCCTGGCGTCGCTCCGATCCCAACAAATTCGCACTTTTTCCTTTGGAATTGAAGTTGAGAACTTTTTGTCCAAAGATCCAAATTGCAAGGGATTCTGATGGTTTAAGTCCGAATTCTTGATTTGGTTGTGAAATTAATTGATTAACCTAGGGATTTCTAACAAGTTTTTACCTTAATTTCGAGAGATTAAAGAAAATCAAAGGAAAAGAAATGAGTTTTTTTCTTTGTGGTTTTTTCTCTTTCTTCTCTTTCTCTCTCTAAATTTCTTTTCACCAGAAATCCAATCCCCTTTTTTCTCTCCCTTTTTCCTCCTTTTCTACTCTTTTCTCTTCTGCTTACTTGCTGCAAAACCAGAGCAATTAATGCTCATCCTCTCTCTCCTCCATTTTCTGCTGTAGAGGTATGGGCTTCTGCAATTTACCCGACATTACAGTCGTACGACTGTAACTATAGTCGTACGACTATAACTCTTTTCCTTTTTTTTTTTAAGTATGGAAAATTCCGGCGCTTACAACCGCCTTTTCGGTTTTTGATCCATCGGACTGTCCTGATTTTTGCATGGATCGCCTTTTTGATTTGCAACCCATCAAACCTCTTTTTTTTATTTTTTTACGTGTAAGAGTGCCTAGGCTTGCCTGGGTTGATGGGGCTGATGACTTAGTCTTTGTCTCCCCTGGTGGAACCACTTCCATCCTATAGGCTAAGGAATATGATGCTTCTTCAGTGCGTACTCTGATGCTATTTTTGTGTCCTTGCAAGACAAATGAGAGCATATCGGCCTATCCTTTGTAGGTGATTGTCATTTGGACGGAATCTTGTGAGCCGCTTCTATCCGCCCATTGGCTTGTGGGAGATGCAAAGACAATCTATGATGCTCCATCTTTGCCCCTTATAATTGTAGGCCATTATTGGTCACGACATGATAATGCTTTTTTCTTCTTCTCTTCTCTTTTTTTTTCTTTTTTTTTTTGTTTTTTGTTGGTGACATTCATATATGACTCCGCTTCTACCCACTCTGAGAAGTAGTTGGTGGTTGCGACCATGGAACGATGCCCATTTGAGTCTACGGAGCTCCTGCTTGATTGATTTCATCTTTGAGTCCTTTGGAACTTGGTATTCAGTAATTTCTCCGTCAATCTCCGTGCGACATCATTCAGTCAGGAAAAGATTTCCATGTTCTTTTGTGGTATGTTGCAATTTTTTCCTCTCATTAGGTGTGAGGTCTTTCGAGACAGATATCATTTTTGGGTCATCATCTATCTCTAGATTCATTTCATGCATTGATGTATCATGTGTGTTAAAGGCATTAAATGAATGTTTGGATGCATGCACAGTTCCATCCGAAAAATATCGCACAAATAATTGAAATCAAACTCTATTAAATTAAACACCTCAGAGGCTAAATTGTTCACTTGATAAATGATAGTAATAATAAAATGAATTAAATTAAAACATCAAAATGACTATCGCCTCCACATGCGGAGGGTCTTCTCTTTATTGTAGTGTCATGGTCCTCAATGTCTTGTGAACCTGAATAATCCAAGGTTAGGCAAGGGATTATTCTAAATGCTAGGTTTCAAAGTCGGCTCGATAATCTTTCCGTCAGCAACCAACTGCTTGATGGCCTTAATCAACTGGGTGCATTCATTTGTACAGTGACCCGTCATCACATGGTAAGAGCAGAAATTGTCTTTATCAGCCTCAGCCGGAGGCGAAAACGGCCTCAAACTCTGTAACAACCCAGCTTTTCTACACTTAGCATAGATCAGGCTTATTGACTCAGCCCACGGACTAGTGACCCTTTGAGGAGTCTGCCTTCCTTTTATTACGGCAGCCACGCCTGCATCTTGCACTTCAAACTGAGCTACATCCAAAATCATCTTGGCGTTGGACCACGCTGAAGTAGTCTTAGAGCTGCTGCCCTTGTACCCTTGAGAGTACCCTTGGTTATTTCTGTAGGAGCCCGAACCCTGTCTGCCTCTCTGCTCCTCTTCCTCGTATCACTCGATAAGCTTGGCAAATTCAACCACTTCATTGAAGGAGTGGAATCTCTTCAGTTTCATTTTATCCTTGTATTAGGGCAGACTACCATCCACCAACTTCATAATGAGTGACTCCAACTTTGGTGCTCCATCCGCCAAAACTTGAACATCCATCCGCTGTTTGTAGTAAGCCGGGATGGACTCATTTGGCTTCTAGCAGATTCTCTCTACGTCTTTGAGGGTAGTCTCTACTTGGGTATTGTAAGCGTACTGCTTTACAAAAACTTCAGATAGGTCCTAAGTAGAATGGGTGTATACAGGCATCTTCATATACCACTTCGCCGCAGCACCCCTCAGAGTAGTCGGAAACAGGTTTAAGAGGTGACCTTTCGCAATCCCCATGCTAGTCATCAACCTCACATAACTATCCAAATGAGCTTCCGGTGGGCCTTCTCCGGTGTACAGAGGCAGGTAAGGCATCTGAAAACCAGCTGGGAGCGGCTCTCCTCCATCAGCCATCAAAGTAGTCGGGTTGACATACTTAACAGGGTTATAGTGGACCATCTCCTTCAGCTTAGGTAGCATGGCTTCAATATCAGAAAATTTCTGATTGAGACACTTCTCCAGCATCGTATCAATTGAGGCTTCTCTTGCCTTCTCAAATGCTTCATCCTCTTCAAAACTGACGGTCAGGTTCTCTGTGGTTAACCACTCCACCGCTTCCTCCTGGAAGACTTGCTCTAGTAGCATTGGTAATTTGGACAAACTGTTGTCCCCCACTTCCAGCCAAAGTCTGAGCCGGTTGAACAACCTGGTTAGGGAGGGTGGTCATCATCGCCTGCACCTGCTCCCTAAGAGTAGCCCTGAACTCATCCGAGCTTAAGAAGCTCCTTATAAAGGCAGCCATGTCGAGAGGCAAGTTTTCGTTGTTTCCATCGTTTCTGTAGGCCATCTCCGCTCTGTCAATCTCCTCTAACAAAACTTGACTGTCAACCGATAGGGTAGGCAACTGAACTTCGATTTCCTGATCTGAATCTGACCCTGAACTGATCCCTGTTGGGATTCGTCACGGGAAACCGACCGATAAAAGCGGAAATACGCGTCGATTTCCTCGAATCCGGCCCAGGAGCTTAAGATGTGGAAATCAAAAACTTAAAGCATAAAAGGAGGGTTTCAAAAACTCACCACAAAGTCTCTCTAACAGACGGATGCAGACTGCAGAAATCAAGTGTAGATTTCCTCCACCGATGCATACACGAACGGCTCTTGGACCGAAACCCATGCTAGTGACTCGGATGACAAGAAGAGAGGGAGAGAGGGGCGGCACACACCTCCACGGTGACTGGCTCTGATTGAACTGATGGGTTTGCCACTGACTCGACACGAACTAACCGTTTTGAGGTTCGTCTCCAAACTGCACATTCAACACAAGGTTATAGTCGCAGATGGATGTCATGGACCTAGACTTGACACTTAAATGATGTGTATGGTGTGTTCATGTTCATGATTGGATGATGCTTTATGAGTGCGGATGATGATGAAAATGACTTTTGTATTTTCTTTCTTTTTGTTTTGGATGTTCCAAGCATATCCCATGCCATGCAAAAGGAAATGTCACGTGTGGGCCGGCACACGGATAGAAATTTGATACCTTCGGGGCACCTAGCGGATGTCGTGAAATGGTCACATGTGTACCGACACACGGATAGTGGTTCGACGCTTTGTAGGTCAATGAAGTGACATGTGATGGTCATATAGGAGCCATTCCATAGACAGAGGTTTGATGCTTTTATGGCATCTTAGATGAGGTGATGTCACAAACAAGTCACGTGTAACTCAAGACATGGACATCATTTCGGTGTTCATGGAACACCTTGCATGATTTAGTCCTGTTATGAAATGTCCTAGTATAAGTTCTAATTCAGTACTCGTGGAGTACCTTGAATGAATTTTCAATGTTATGAAACAATCCGATGTAGATCATGACACACAAATAAGACTTTAGTGTCGCCATGATACCATGATGAATGGACATGATGTCGTGTAATGGTATTGTGTGGTCCGCCACATGAACATGAGCCTAAGACCATTGTGGTCCCCTAATGGTGCAATGATGTAATGAAATGGCCAAGTTCAATCCGGTGCACAGGCGAACATGAGTAATCTTGGGGACTCCCGATATGTCATGAGATGAAATGTCGTGAGGGGCATACTTAGAACATCCTTCATTCTAGATGGGATGAGATGATATGAATTGCCCATGTCAAACAAAATGCCAATGACTGCACAAAACCATGGTTAGAATGCATGACACATGAGATGATGTCATGTATGCTTTATGAAGTACGGGCATACAAGATGTGTATGACACACGAGTAAGATGTTATGGCTGCACGAAAATATGGTTAGTCTAATAGCACATGTATGGTGATGCTTGCAAATGGCTGCATAAAAAATGTGGTTAGAAAATGGCACACGGATGATGCATGTTTGATGTTACATGTAAAGGTCAAGAATGGAACCACTATAGAAAAAACGTTAGCACATGCAACAATATACTCACCCTTCCAACCTTATTCCTCTATTCGATTGGTCTCGCATTCTTCCTGGGTATTGGATCTCTTTGGCATCAACCAGGGATACCAAAGGCGCACTCTCAATGTCCATTTTCAAATATATGTTTTGGTAACCCTAAAGGGAAGTTGCTAGGCCATTACATGAAGGTATGAGTCAAGCCAAGGGTCATACAGGTTCCTATAGAGAAAATTTACTCCTCACTTCTCCCCACTCAAGGGTCCAAACGAAGGGGTTCGTACGAGGCTACGAGTAGTTTACCCCCTTGGGTGCCTCCAATCCTAGCGGAAGAGGTAGGTCACCTTTGAAGATAAACCGGGCTTAAACAAGTGTTGAAGGGATTCAAGAAGAGAAAATGTCATGCTTATGCAAATGTGAATGAAACATTGAATTATGATTTAATAATTGACTATAAGTGAGGATGTACTTCGATTGTTGCCTAAGTTTTTTAAGTTTTTATAAAAAACTATTAAAAGAAACTGTTGATCCCTAGCAGAGTCGCCACTGTGAGCGAACGACCTTTTTACGGAACACGCAGTGAAGCGGGAATCAGGGATTTTCTTTTTAAGGTGTGAGTGTTTGTGGTTTGAAAATGGGTCTTTGATCTTTCTTAGGAAAATCTTTCATTTTATTGGAAAAACCCTTTTGTAGAAAACTTAATTGAAAGTGTGAATTTTGGAAAAATAGGTTTTTAGAAAACCCCAATTTGAACTTAAAGATCTCGAAACCTAAATTTCGAAATTAGATACAGAGTCGCCACCCGGATCAGCTCATCCGGGAAATTTCGGTACAGCTCCCTACCAAGTGTAGACGCAGTACCTAATTTAGAGATTCAGGGTTCGGGCAACTAATCTACTAATCCTCACTTATTTTCAATTATTATTTCATAATGTAATGTTGCATTCACTTAATTCTACTCATTTTATCTTCTTTTTATTATTAATCAATGCTCATGCAAATGACATAAATATAAATACCAAAATAAAGTGCAGAAAAGTAAAAGTGCGGGAAAAGTAAAGTAGAGGCCAAATTATACAACCCATAAAGAGAAAAAGCTCTCATCCTTACCATTACAACCGCCTATAATGCACGAAAAGCTAAAAAGTACAATCGTCTAGATACACGATTTAATCTATAAAATACATCCAAAAATAAAAATAAAGAAAAATAAAAGCTGTATTCAAATACGATTAGCACAAGTAAATAAATCACACCAGGGACCTATATAGGATAGAATAGGGGTATTTTTGGAAACGGGATCATGCATAGGGGGTAAACGGTTTTTTGAAACGCCCTGTAGGTTTTATGGATGAAAAACCAATTTTGAAAACCATTTGGCTCATTTACATGCATCTTCCAACTTTAGTGGGCCGGATATCCCAGAACCCGGGGGTCCCGTTCATGGGTGGGCCTAAGTTAAACATCCATCTAGCGTCCAAAAAAAATTTAAACACACCAAAATTCAGTTTTGAATAGGAAAAAGATGCAAAATTACAAGTTTGGGGCCTAAAAGGGCAAAACTATAACTCTGCCTCAATTACAGCCGCACGACTGTAGTACAACCGCATGGCTATAGGCACTACAGCTGCGTGGCTGTAATGCGCCAGAATTGTGTTCCGGGCTTCTTTTCTCGTTTTGAAAATCGTTTTGCAAATTCAGCGATTTCAGGTAATTTGGGATTTCTGGAAACCCACTGATTTCAACCAAACGGATCTGAAATGGATCGAAATAAGTCCGAAAATCCCTAAAAACTCAAAATCGCCAAACTTGAAATCACATCCATCAATTAAAAATAAGAAAACCGGGAATCTAAGCATACATGGATGTAATTGGACCGATAATAAACATGAAAAAAGCATTCAATCTGAAAGCAGAAGCAATATCGATTGATTCGGGGCAAGTGGAGCTTCTGCCCCTCTAAGTTACAGCTGCGCCCTTATAGATTACAGTCGTACGGCTGTAGGTTATAATCGGGCAGCTGTAATCATGAGTGGGGTGGCAGTAATAAAAAAAATCACTTCCAAAATCGCAAAAAAAAAAAAATAAAAAACACCCACAAACAGCAATCCAAACGAAAGAAAAGGGGATTTTTATGGCCTCTCAGAATGTACCTTGTCTGTGTTCCAGTGTTTTGGACCACCAGGGATGAATTCAGATGCCGGGAACGCCTTATAATCACGAACAACCCAAAAGCTTGTGCAATTTCCGTAGCCCGAATGGAACCCCGAAGAAGATTGAATAAGTGATTATGGTTTATGAATGTCCCTAGAAAACTAGTTATGATGATTTAACAAATTTTAGTTAAGGTTTCTTTGATTGTTTAGGATTAAAACGCTCAATTATAATCTTTTCTTCTCAAAAACCCTAAGTGTGGAGGTGTTTTTCTCTTAATTCACTCCATTCTCTTTCTTTTCCAATTTTTTTGTTTGCTGCGTCTAACCCTAAACCCGAACATTAGGGTTTTATATCTCCTATTTTGGTTAAAAATCTGAATTAAATGCTGATTTGGACAAAAAAGGAAATCTGATGATTACAACCACGCACATGTAATGTACCTGCTCGACTGTAGTACAGTCGCGCGGCTGTGGTTACCAGACGAGCCTATTTTTCTTATTTTTCATTCTTTTCTTTGGTTTTCTTAAATACTACTCGAATTCCTTTAGGGTTCCATACCAAGACTTATCACACACATTCGGGTCACCCGAGACATTCCTGACGTCATCTCGGTCATTCCGAATCCGCTTCATGTTTATTCGTGAAAAAGGTAATAATGGCTTTCATCACCGAGGTCGGGAAAAAACCCGTGCTCATAACTATGCCATGTGGATTCCCGTTAAGTGGATCGATCTAGTACCATGCCCCTTTTACATGTACCCATTAACCTAGTTAACATCCCATGTTCTATGACCGGTAAGACATCGCTATACAACCAGGCTAATGATAGCCTTTCATTCCATTCATTCCTTTGATTGGAACAGACTGTGGATGACTTTATGTCCATATCGTTTTCCCTATCCATAATCTTACTGCCAAGTGCCTCACACTAGACAACATGGATATGGATATGTCCATTGGATACTCTATTTACAATATAGCACAAGACATATAGTAAATAGATTAATGCCTTTATTTTATTAACACAAATTGTATAATACATAAAGTTCATCTTAATGTACAAATGTATAATACAAACACAAGGACTAATGCCTCGGGACTAGGGCAAATCCAACAGTTTCTACCTCTTGCTCTTTTAGACATCTTAAAAGAACTCCATTTTATGTTCTCTTGTATAGTCTATCCTCAAAGATTCTGAACTGACTGCCTAACTTCTTAATGACACCTTATCAGTAGTACTGGCCCCTCTGGGTATTTTCCTTCCTTCACATACTGGTAGATGTCAAAGAACCATGAATTTTCTTCAGCTGTCAACTCCATTACTTCGTGCACTTCAAAGCAAGGTTGTCTGAAAGTTGCTATAATTAGTGGTTGTATTTGAGTTTCTTCTGAATTTTCCCACATAGAAGACAATGTTGCTAGCGCATCAGCCATCTTGTTCTCATCTCTGGGGACATGTCTGAATTCATATTGGCCAAATAACTCTTTTCTGTACTTTAGCAACTCCAAGTAAGGCCGTAAGGCTTCTTCTTTTAGCTCCCATTCACCTTGAGCCTGCTTAATCACCAAAAGTGAATCTCCAACAATCAAGAGATCATTTGCCCCTAGAGTTAATAAAGCTTCCATCCCGAATAAGCATGCTTCATACTCTGCTCCGTTATTGGTTATAGGAAAATCAAACCTCTTCGACAAAGGAATGATTTCACCGTTCGGTGTCACTATGATTACCCTGATTCCAGCACCCTTCCTGTTCACGGCACCATCAAAGCACATAACCCACCTCTTTACTTCTACTATGGCCAGCTGTTCATCCGAGAACTCCAGATTCTCTGTGTAATCTGTCTCTAGTGGCTGATTTGCTAGAAATTCTACTATGGCTCACCATTTGATGGTTTTCTTAGTAATGTATTCAATGTCAAATTTTGACAAAGGCAAGAGCCACCTAGATAACTTCCTAAGTAACACCGGTGCTTTATACAGATACTTCATTGGGTCTACCTTAGCCACGGCCTGCACTTTGTAGGACTAGAAGTAATGTCATAACTTCTTGGTCAACCAGATCATTGCCACACACGTCTTCTCCGCCAGCGAGTACTTGGCTTTGTACTCTAGAAACTTCTTGCTGAGGTAGTAAATAGGGTACTCCTTCCTGCCATCTTGTTCTTGCACCAACATTGCCCCTACAGAGGAATCTTCAGTGGCTAAATACAAGATCAAAGGCTTTCCCAGAATTGGTGGACTCATAACTGGCGAATTTACTAGATAAGCCTTGATTTTCTCAAATGCCAACTGACATCTGTCGTCCCACACAATCGGCAGATCTTTCTTTAACAGCTTGAAAATTGGCTCACAAGTGGAAGTCAACCATGCTATGAAGCGGCTGACGTACTATAAGGAGACCAAAAATGAACGGACTTCCTTTTCTGTTTTTAGAGCTGGCATGTCTTGAATAGCTTTGATTTTATCTGGGTAAATTTCTATTCCTCTCTGGCTGACTACATAACCCAATAGCTTCCCTGATGTGACTCCGAATATGCACTTCTCAGGGTTAAGTCGCAAGTTATACTCTCCAATGCGTGTGAGAATCTATCCAGGATAACAGGATGTTCCTCCTGGGTCGACAATTTAACAAGCATATCATCGACATACACTTTGACTTCTTTGTGGATCACATCATGCAGTAAAGTTGTGGCAGCCCTCTAGTAAGTGGCTCCAGCATTCTTCAATCTGAAAGGCATTACCCTGTAGCAGAAAGTGCCCCACTCTGTAATGAATGATGTCTTCACTTTATCAGTTACAACCATCAAGATCTGGTTGTAACCTGAAAACCCATCCATGAAGGAATATATCGCGGCTTTAGTTGCACTATCGACCAGGACATCAATATGAGGCAGTGGGAAATTATCTTTTAGGCATGCCTTGTTTAAGTCCTTATAGTTGTGAGCGGACGACGCGTTTTTTACGGGACGCGGGACTCCCTTTCGGAATGGGACGCCACGATCTCGGGCGGGCCCTTCCCTCGCGTGGGGTTTTTATGAATGGAAATCCGCGTTTTGGAAAATGAATGAAATTAAGGCATAAAAGAACCGAGACCTAAGTCTCGATGAATATTGTAAAGTCGCCACCCGGCTCAGCTCAACCGGGAAATTCTTAAGGTAGCTGAACCGGACGAACGGCCGCTACACTATCCAGAGATTCGGGTCCGGACAAGTCCCTTATTTCGTGTCTAATTAAAATAAATATTGCCAATGTTCTCAAATGGTATTTCAAGAATCTAAAGTCAATTTTATTGAAGTAAATAGACATGCAACGCGCGTACAAAATATTTAATACAAAAATAAGAAAAAGAAATAAATATTAATTGGCTTACAACCAAATCGAATAGAAAAATAAAAACTCTCACCTCACTTGTACAATCGCCTAGAATACACGAGAATCTAAAAATATTTACAACCACCTAAATACACGATTAAATCTATTAAAATACATCAAAAATAAAAATAAAAGAAATTAAAACCTGTAAAACAGAAGGTTAGCACAATTTATAAGGCACGCCATAAGTTGGACTCAAATAGACAGAATGGAAAATCAAGAATTGGGGGGCATGCATAGAGGGGATAACCGGGTTGGCTCGGCTAGCCGGCCTGATTAGACCTGGAAAACATTTTGAAACGTCCCTGTATTTTTTATTTTGTGGGAAAATCATTTGAAAACAATTTTACCGGTTTACATGCATTTTTCATATGTTAAATGGGTCGGTTTTCAGGAGAACTGGGTCTCCATCGTTGAATTGATCTAAATGCAAATTTACAATAAAATTGAATCTATGGTCGTGATGCACACAACAAAATTCATTTTGATGATTTTTAGGGTTTTCTAATTTTTTGGGATTTTTTAGGAATTTTTGGGAATTTTTTATGATTTTTTATGGATTATTTAAGAAATTTGAGCTTAAAGGTGAAATTTTAGTTCTGGAAACGACAGTGGTACGACTGTAAATTACAGTCGTGCAAACTCAACTACAGTCGTACGATTGTAAATGCTGAAAATTCAAGATTTCACCAAAATCTTATTTAAAACAAGCTGGAAATAAAATCACCTGGAAATCAAGAATAGTCGTACGACTGTAACTACAGTCGTACGATTGTTCATCAATTTCAAGAACAGTCGTGCGACTGTTCTTGATTTCTAGAAGCAGAAACGCAGAAAATGAGATAAAAATGCACAAAAATCACAATCAACACCCAGAAAGCAAGCAAAATTAAAGAGAAATGGGGCGCCTACCTTTTAGAAGTCCCTCCAAGTCGAAATTGACCCCTGGCGTCGCTCCAATCCACAAGAATTTGCACTTTTCCTCTTGAATTGGAGTTGAGAGACTTGAGTCCGAAAATCCAAAATGCTTGGGATTCTGATTGTTTTAGTCTGAAATTTCAATTTGTTTGTGAAGTTAACTCATTAACCTATGGATTTCTATCAAGTTTTAATCCTGATTTCGAGAATTAAAGAAAATAGAAGAGGAAAAGATGAGTTTTTGTGGTTTTTCACTTCTTCCTTTTCCTTCTCTCTTTTCTCCTTCTCTCTCTAAATTTCACCAGAAATCCAATCTCCCTTCTCTCTCTTTTTTCTTCCCTTTTCCTACTCTCTGATTTCTCCCCTTTTCTCTCCAAAATCCGAACATTAATTGCCCAAAATCCTCTCCTCATGTTTCTTATGTCATGGGTATGGTGTTCTGCACCTGCCCCGATAATACAATCGTATGACTGTAATTTTTAAATTACAGTCGTACGACTATAATTACAGTCGTACCACTGTAAATTTTTTTTTTCGATTTTTTTTTTAAATCCCGGCGCTTACAGCTGCCCCTTGCGTGATCAAATTTGACACCTAGATTCAGGTTTATAATATCTGAGATGATGAATTTGAGAGCGCGAATCAAAGCGCCGCGAACACTAGAATAAACCTTCTGATGAGATAGGCCGATACGGTGTTGGAAATGCCCTAGTCCCGAGGCATTGGTCCTTGTATTTGTATTATACATTTATTGGATTTATGTATTATACTCATTTGTGTCATTAATAAAGGCATCAATTCATTTATTATATTTATCTTGTGCAATATATTAAATGAAGTATCCAATGGACATATCTATATCCATGATGACAAGTGTCATGCACTTGGCAGTAAGACCATGGATAGGGTAAACGATATGACCATAAATAGATCCGTAGTCTGTTCCAGTCATGGGAATGAATGGAACCAGAGACTATCATTAACCTGGTTGTATGGCGGTGTCTTACCCGTCATTGGACATGGAGTGTCAACCAAGTTAATGGGTACATGCCTGGGAGCATGTTACTGGATAGATCCATTAAACGAGTAATCCACATGGTATAGTATCACAAGGGATTCTCGTGTAGTACTTGTATGGATCCTATGACCTGACCATATGATGGTGTTACATGTGAAGTCACATGCTTAGGGGTACGCCTAAAGGGCCTGTAATAGGGTGCCAAGTATGGGTACTTTCGGGTGTGTCACTGAGCATGGTAATACTATGGATATGCAGAAGGGATTTGTCACTCAGTAGCCCACTGAGAAGATATCACCGGCCTCTTGATGAATGTGACTGATAAGAGTGTGGCCACACCCAAACAAGTTGGAACTTGTTTGTGAGCATCAGTACATTCGGGATCAAGTTAACGTCCGGACACAAAAAAGGGTGATCAATGCATGCCTCTGTGTTGGACACCGATATCAATGACATGGGATGTACAAGTTTAAACTACAGGGTTATGATAACAGTTTGACTGCCATCTCCATCTTAATTGGGGGCGGCAGTGGCTTGCTAGAGCCCAACTGCAGTCTGCTGGCCAAAGGTCCGCTGCCAACATAAAGATGGGCCCACGGGATCGTACACATAGAACGACTGAATTGGACCCATGGTTTACCAATTCCAGTGGGAGCAGTTGGACTGCCTGGGCTGGAGGCCCAAAGCCCGTTAAGGGTTAGAACCATGGTGGGCCAAAAATTGGTGATTTCCTAATAATGGCTTGGACATAATTTAATGAGCTTAAATCATGCATTGTGACATGCCTTTGAATTGTATGTATTGGATGCATATGAATGGTTGAATGAATGTATGATTGGATGCCATGGGCTTTGAACAAGATGGGTTGTAATTTTTCTATTTTGGGTAAATACGGCCTGCGTGTCGTTTTTCTTTTTAATGTAATTTTATTTTTTTTAAATTACATATTATAAAAATTGTAAAAGAAGAAGCCCATGGAGTGGTGACCCCAAATGGAGGTGCAAGCCCAATTGGAGGTGCAAGCCCAGAAGGAGAAGATGAAGGCCCGCCTAATATTTATTTCTAGTATAGGTTTACTAGAATAATATTAGGATGTAATATAGGCCCATAGCAATCCATTTTACTTTTATTTAATTATGTTTTATATTCATTTGCATGTATGAATGTATGTTCCAATAGCCTATTCACCCGCTTTATGTATGTAAGCCGTTATAATTGAATCTAATAACCAAATGAAATTACTAAGTCGCTTAAAAGTGCTTCCCTCATTCAAAACCGAATCGAGGTGGGAATAGGCTAGTTGTAGACCATGCCCTCGCAGGATGCACTGGAGTATTGTCACTTTGTATTGGGTTAGACTATGGGATACTCTAACACTTGGATGGAGGTTTTGACTTAGTGTGGGTAGTAGGATTCTCCTGGTCCTAAGCACAGATGGGTAAGTGCCAACAAGCCCATCAAACCGAGAGTCCCTAGGTTGGGATTGGACGGCGTTCCTACCTAAATAATTAAGGTGTAGTTGTACCAAACCCTCGTTTGGCTATATCTTAATGAAATATGGATCTCGGCCCATGAGCCCAACAATTCGGTTTAAATTAATAACTTGATTCATTATTAATTTTATATGGGAACAACAAAGTAAAGCCCTTTATTAACACTCTAAATGTTTTTCTGTGTAGAAACACCGAAATGGCAAACACAAATACCTTATCACTGCGATCCATTCTAGAAAAGGACAAGCTTTCCGGTCCTAACTTTTTAGACTGGTCTAGGAACTTAAGGATAGTTCCAAGACAAGAGTCAAAAGAGTATGTACTGGAAAGGCCTGTACCGGCTGCGCCTTAAGGACGTAATCCACCGGCTGCCCAGCTGGAGGAATACGAGGCGCACGTCAAGGACAACCAGGATGTGACATGCCTTATGTTGGCCTGTATGGTCCCTGAACTGCAAAAACAGTTTATGGACCACCAAGCCTATGCTATGATAACAACTCTTAACGAGATGTTTCAGGAGCAAGCTCGTCAGGAAAGGTACCTGACCAATAAGGCATTCCACTCTTGTAAGATGGGGGCCGGGACATCTGTGAGTGCACACGTGCTCAAGATGAAGGGCTATTTGGATACTTTGGCCCGTCTCAGATCGCCTATCTCTCAAGAGTTGGCAGTGGACAGTATCCTCGTGTCCTTGCCGGATTCTTATGATCAGTTCATCCTGAACTACAATATGCAAGGGATGAACCGCACTGTCAGTGAGCTGCATGGGATGCTTAAGCTTACTGAGCAGTCGATCAAGAAGACTCCGCCGGTGCTGCTGGTTAAGAAGGGGAACCCTCCTCTTACCAAGGGTAAGGCCAAGGAAAAGGCCAAGGCCAAGGCTAAAAAGGCCAAAGCCAAGAAGACCAAGGCCCAACCCAAGGCCCAGAGAAGGCAGGTCCTGATGATGTCTGTCTCGGGTGTAGACAGGCGGGTCATTGGAAGAGATCGTGTCCCAGGCTGATGGGAGAGCAAAGAAGGGGCCAAGGTGTGTCCTCTTCAGGTATTTATGTTATAGATATTAACCTTACTGTTTCAAAATCCTGGGTATTGGATACTGGATGTGGTTCTCACATTTGTTGCAATGTGCAGGGACTTAAGAACAGAAGGTTGCTGGGGTTGGGAGAGGTGGACTTGCGGGTCGGGAATGGAGCAAGGGTTGCTGCCATAGAGATCGGCGAATACCACCTTATGATGCCCAGTGGATTGGTTTTGATTTTAGAACATTGTTACTTTGTACCTGCTATGTGCAGGAATATTATTTCTGTATCAATGTTGGATATTTCTGGATTTGTTTTCACTATTTCAAATGGTCGAATTTCTATATCTAGAGAGGGATTATTTTATGGAGATGCTCTATTAAATAATGGCCTATATATCCTGGACTTAAATGAAACCAATCATATCTATAACATAAACACTAAAAGGGTTAAGCCTAACGAACTTAATCCTGTCTACCTATGGCATTGTCGTCTTGGCCATATAAACGAGAAGCGCATTGCTAGGCTTCACAAAGCTAGAGTCCCAGGGTCATTTGACTTGGAGTCAATTGATACATGCGAATCATGTTTACGAGGCAAGATGACAAAGGCGCCTTTTAGCAAGAAGGCTGAAAGGGCCACTGGCTTATTGGACCTAATACATTCAGATGTATGTGGGCCTATGAGCGCAGTGACCAGAGGTGGGCATCTGTACTTCGTCACGTTCACGGATGATTTCAGCAGATATGGCTATGTCTATCTGATGAAACAGAAGTACGAGACCCTTGATAGGTTCAAGGAATTTAGGAATGAGGTATAGAACCAGCTAGGCAGGAATATCAAAACCCTTCGGTCGGACCGAGGTGGTGAATAAATGAGCATGGAGTTTGACTCATACTTGAGAGAGCATGGAATAGTTCCACAGCTCACTCCTCCCGGAACACCACAATGGAATGTGGTGTCCGAATGGAGGAATAGGACCTTGTTAGACATGGTCCGCTCGATGATGAGTCAAGCATCTCTCCCAATTAGTTTCTGGGGACACGCCCTCGAGACAGCAGCTCTCATCTTAAATAATACTTCGACTAAGGCTGTGGAAAAGACCCCATATTAGCTATGGACGGGCAAGGAGCCCAATGTGTCTTTCCTAACGATTTGGGGATGCGAAGCACATGTCAAGAAATTGACTAGTGGTAAGCTGGAGCCCAAAACCGATAAATGCCTATTTGTGGGCTACCCTAGGGAAACCAAAGGGTTTTACTTCTACAACCCCGCCGAGAACAAGGTGTTCGTGGCAAGGAAGGGGGTCTTTCTAGAAAAGGAGTTCCTTTCCAAGAAAGATAGTGGGAGCAATGTTGAACTCAGGGAAGTTCAAGGTCCACAAGCTCCTGAAGAGGATAACTCGGAGGCCCAGGTGGAGCTTCCACAAGTGGAAGCACCAACTCAGGCCACACAAGAACCTAGAAGGTCTGGTAGGGATCGTCGGGAACCGGAGAGGTATGGTTTCCTCGTCACCGATGATCAAACTCTTCTCATATGGCATGAGGAAGAACCCAAAACCTACCAGGAGGCTATGGCTAGCCCACAGTCTACCAATTGGCGTAAAGCCATGGAGGTAGAAATGCAATCTATGTACGATAATCAAGTTTGGAACTTGGTTGATCCACCTCCGGGTGCTAAGGTAACAGGTTACAAGTGGTGCTATTAGCTAAAAGCTGATAATACCTTTAAGGGGCGTCTGGTTACGAAAGGTTTCAGACAAGTCCATGGAATAGACTATGATGAAACTTTCTCACCAGTAGCCATGCTCAAATCCATCAAGATACTGCTGGCCATAGCCGCATGGTATGACTATGAGGTATGGCAGATGGATGTCAAAACCGCTTTCCTTAATGGAAAGCTACTCGAGGATGTGTACATGACACAACCTGAGGGTTTTGTCGATCCTAAGTATCCGGGAAGGGTATGCAAACTTCAAAGGTCCATTTATGGACTGAAGCAAGCGTCCCGTAGTTGGAATCTAAGATTCAATGAGGCTATAAAGGAATATGGCTTCATACAGAATCTAGATGAGCCTTGTGTGTATAAGAGGACTAGTGGGAGCATTGTCACATTCTTGGTACTTTATGTAGACGACATCCTGCTCATTGGAAGCGACATACCTACACTGCAAGGGGTAAAGCAATGGCTGAGTAAGTGATTCGCAATGAAGGACTTAGGCGAGGCTGAGATGATCCTAGGGATCAGGATCTACAGGGATAGATCAAATCGGCTTCTGGGCCTAAGTCAGGCTTCGTACATTGACAAAGTTCTGAAAAGATTCAGCATGGACCGGGCCAAGAAAGGTTTCTTGCCAATGGGACATGGGCTGAAACTTAGTAAGAAGAACTGTCCTAAGACAAGGGAGGATAGGGAGAACATGAAATTGATTCCATATGCTTCGGCTATTGGATCAATCATGTACTCCATGTTATGTACGAGACCTGATGTCGCCTTTGCACTGAGTATGACAAGCCGATACCAGCAGGATCCCGGGGAGGATCACTGGAAAGCAGTCAAGGCAATCCTCAAGTACCTTAACGGACTAAGGATAGCTTCTTAGTGTATGGTGGTCAGGAAGTGCTATCAGTTACTGGGTACACTGATGCGAGCTTCCAGACAGACCAAGATGAGTACCAGTCGCAGTCCGGGTATGTATTTTTGCTAAATGGTGGTGCTGTAAGCTGGAGGAGCTCAAAGCAGCCAACCATAGCGGACTCTACAACAGAAGCTGAGTACATCACTGCGTGTGATGCAGCTAAGGAAGCTGTGTGGATGAAGAAGTTTATCACTGAGTTGGGAGTAGTGCCAACTATCCAGGACCCAGTCGATATCTTCTGTGACAACAATGGGGCCGTCGCATAAGCTAAGGAGCCCCGGTCACACAAGAACACAAAGCATGTGCTCAGAAAGTTTCACCTCATAAGAGAGATCGCGAAGAGAGGTGACATTGCATTGCACAGAGTGGACACCGAGGATAATGTCGCAAATCCATTGACCAAGGCGCTGGCCCAGCCCAAGCACGAGGGTCATACTAGATCTATAGGGATTAGGCCCATGCCTAGTTGGAACTAGTGCAAGTGGAAGATTGTTGGAAATGCCCTAGTCCCGAGGCATTGGTCCTTGTATTTGTATTATACATTTATTGGATTTATGTATTATACTCATTTGTGTCATTAATAAAGGCATCAATTCATTTATTATATTTATCTTGTGCAATATATTAAATGAAGTATCCAATGGACATATCTATATCCATAATGACAAGTGTCATGCACTTGGGAGTAAGACCATGGATAGGGTAAACGACATGACCATAAATAGATCCGTAGTCTATTCCAGTCATGGGAATGAATGGAACCAGAGACTATCATTAACCTGGTTGTATGGAGGTGTCTTACCGGTCATTGGACATGGAGTGTCAACCAAGTTAATGGGTACATGCCTGGGAGCATGGTACTGGATAGATCCACTAAACGAGTAATCCACATGGTATAGTATCACAAGGGATTCTCGTGTAGTACTTGTATGGATCCTATGACTTGACCATATGATGGTGTTACATGTGAAGTCACATGCTTAGGGGTACGCCTAAAGGGCCTGTAATAGGGTGCCAGGGTACTTTTGGGTGTGTCACTGAGCATGGTAATACTATGGATATGCAGAAGGGATTTGTCACTCAGTAGCCCACTGAGAAGATATCACCGGCCTCTTGATGAATGTGACTGATAAGAGTGTGGCCACACCCAAACAAGTTGGAACTTGTTTGTGAGCATCAGTACATTCAGGATCAAGTTAACGTCCGGACACAAAAGAGGGTGATCAATGCATGCCTCTGTGTTGGACACCGATATCAATGACATGGGATGTACAAGTTTAAACTACAGGGTTATGATAACAGTTTGACTGCCATCTCCATCTTAATTGGGGGCGGCAGTGGCTTGCTAGAGCCCAACTGCAGTCTGCTGGCCAAAGGTCCGCTGCCAACATAAAGATGGGCCCACGGGATCGTACACATAGAACGACTGAATGCAGACTTAAGGAATCACATGTATACTTGGAGTATACGCTATGGAAAGAGAGGTGTATATATATTAATTACATTATAAAGATCAATTGGATTGATCCTAGTAATAAAATTAATATATGTACGTTCGATTGGCTCTTCATAATTAATTGGATTAATTATGAGATTATTTCCTAGGTGGAAATATTCATATGTATAGGTTTACATATGGTTTTATTTTGTGAAGATTTAATTTTAATTTGATGGATTAAATTAATTGATCAAACTAATTTTAATTTAAATGTAAATAATATATTACTTGGTGTAATATATTAAATACATGGGTATATTAAAATTGGGCTTGTAATTAATTTAAACCAGAATAATTAAAATTAGACTGGGCCTAAATTAAAACATGGAAGCCCGCACAGAATAGACAGGAGCCAAGGTGGGCCTGAATTTGCCTAAGGGAATTCGGCCAACCCTAGGTATAAATACCTAGGGTTAGAAATTTCGGCCACTAGAAGTCTTACAAGCTCCTAGCCGAAATTTTCCCTCTCCTCCTCTCTTCCATTGTTTTGTTTTTCCGACGCTAGCACGGGTTGCATTCGTTAGGCGTTCGTGTACGAAAACGAGGAGGAAATCTGCTTTGGTTTCTGCAGTCTTCATCCATCTCTTGAAAGAGATTTTCTGGTAAGAAAATTTATCTCTTTCTATTTAATTTTAAAGTTTTTCAATTTCCATCTCAATTGCTCCTGGGACTGGATTTGAGGAAATCACCGCGTTCTTCCGCTTTTATCGGGTGATTTCCGGTGAAAAATCCCTACAACCGGGTCTAGGTTACCCAAGGCGAGCTTGATGAAGAGATTGGCCGATACCGGGTCTAGGTTACCCGAGGCGAGCTTGATGAAGAGATTGGCCGATACCGGGTCTAGGTTACCCGAGGCGATGCTGGGGAGGAAATAAGCTGATATCAGGTCTAGCTTACCCGAGGTGGAGGAGTGGATGAATTACGGTTTAGCCGATACCGAGTCTAGGTTACCCGAGGCGGACTTGCTGAAGAGATTGGGCGATACCGGGTCTAGGTTACCCGAGGCGAACTTTCCTGGGGAAATAGATGAAGCTGATCTGGGCCGATGCCGAGTTTACATTACTCGAGACGAATCTGCTGGGGGACTTGGATGATGGAGCGGATCTGGGCCGATACCGAGCTTACATTACTCGAGGCGGACTCACTGGAGAAAGTTGAGATAATGGAGCGGATCTAGGCCAATACCGAGTTTACATTACTCGAGGCGGATCTGCCGACTTGCTGAGGATATTAAGCTGGGGAAGATTCCTGCACTTAAAATGGCAAGTCTTCATTCCTTGATCGAGAGATTTTTAAACAAAAATTTTTGCCCCTTCGATCAAGAATGAAGACTAGCCGGGGATAAGTAATTGATATATGCAATGTATGGATGCATGATAATGTATATGTACATGTATGTATTTTCTGTTATTGGACGTTTCTGTCTTCCGCTGGGGAGATATGTTGTGCCCCTGGTTGATTTTGCTTATCTTGGGGCATTGTTTGGTGATTATCGAAGGAGTGAGGTGACCGCTGGGGAAATGATCGTAGTATTCCTTATAGAGATTCTGCTGGGGAAGAGTGTGACAGCTCGATTGAGGAAACAATTATGGTGTTCTTTGCGTAGACTATGCTGGGGAGTAATATGGAGACTTTACGGGGAAATAATTGATGGTGTTCTTTGCGTAGACTACGCTGGGGAGTAATATGGAGACTTTACGGGGAAATAATTGAAAGTGTTCTTTATGTAGATTCCGCTGGGGAATAGTGGGGGAAACTCTGCTGGAGAGTAATGTGACGAATTCTGTGGGGAATACTGAGGATGTTCTGCTTTTCCTGCTCCGTGGGAAGTTATGAGTTTTTTTTTTTTTTAAGTGCTCTAATTTTTGCCTGGGTTGCCCAAATCAGGTTTTCAACCCAGCGAGCCGCTCTAACTTTTGCCTAAGGCGCCTTTTCGGTTTTTGCCTTAGCGAGCTTTTCATATGCCCTAACTTTTGCCTAAACTGCCCGATGTGAGTTTTCAGCTTAGCGGGCCGCTCTAATTTTTGCCTGAGGTGCCTTTTCGGTTTTCACCTCAGTAAGCATTTTTTTTTTAGATTTGACTAAAATGGTGTTGTGACCCTTTATTGCTCGTTTGGGAAGATGAACTGGACTTTAGAGGACGATAAAAGATTTTAAATTGCACGTATTTAATACATTTTCATTTGCCAAATAATGTGATGATATTGATCAGTTGAATGCAAAGTGCTTTCTTTGAATGTGTGTTTATGCAAGACAACTTTGTTTGTGCATTTGTCATAACCATGCAAATATATTTAAACAAACACTTCTCTTTATTGATGAAGTCAAAATGAGTACATTTGAAACAAGTTGGTTCCTAAATGGTACAGATTCCACACTGAGCCAGAATCCGTCACCAGTCGTCCTTTTCAGATTTTCCGACTGATTATTTTCTCTCGAGTCTTAACTTTTGCCTAGACCACTCTTTTCGAGTTTTCAGCCTAGCAGACCTCTCTCTCTCTTTTTTTTATACATGATAAAGCTTTAGCCTGTCTTGGTTGATCGGGTTGGTGAACTCGTTTCCATCCATGTCCAGTGCCTTTTGATAACACCTTCTTCACCACATAGGGTCCTTCCCAGTTAGGTCTGAACTTGCCCCTAACATCAACATTTGAAGGCCTTAGTTGCTTTAGAACCAAATCTCCTGCTTTCAACTGCCACTTGGAGTATTTCACATTTCGATTATAGGCTCTAGCCATTCTGCGCTGATACATCTGCAGGTGATCCAGTGCCTTTAGTCGCCTTTCATCTAGTGCAGCCAGCTGCTCATATCTAGCTTGAACCCATTCAGTCTCTGGCAATTGAGCTTCCAAGGCAACTCTGAGTGACTTGAGTTCGATTTCCACCGGCAACACCACTTCCATTCCATATACCAAGGCATAAGGAGTTTCTCCTGTTAGCGTTCTGACACTGCTTCTGTAACCCCAGAGAGCATAACGCAGTTTATCGGCCCAATCCCTGTAAGTGGTTACCATTTTTGATAAGATCTTCTTCATTGCCTTGTTAGCTGCTTCTACTGCACCATTAGCCTGAGGCCTGTATGGGGAAGACTTATGATGTTCAATACCATGTTCTGTAAATAGCTTAGCTGTCGCCCTTGAAACTGTACTCCATTATCAGTTACTATGTGGTGAGGAATCCCATACCGAGTGAAGATGTTCTTCTGGATGAACTTGACCATTTGCTAGGCTGTCACATTAGTGAAAGATTCTGCTTCGACCCATTTGGAGAAGTAAGCAACCGCTACAACTATGAATCTGTGCCCATTAGATGCAGCTGGATGAATTTCACCAATCATATCTATCCTCCATGCTGAAAATGGCCAAGGAGATGCTAATTTCTGAAGTTCGAGTGGAGGAAGATGACTAATGTCTGCATAGATTTGACACTCATGACATCTCTTTACCTTTCTTATGCAGTCTGCTTGCATTGTCATCCAAAAATACCCTTGTCTCATGATCTTCCTGGCCATGCCAAGCCCGTTCATATGTGGCCCACAGGATCCTGCATGTACCTGCTGCATCACATCTTCTGCTTCTTGTTCTGTTAGACACCTTAAAAGAACTCCATGTGCTGTTCTTTTGTATAACTTGTCCTCGAAGATTCTGAATTAACTGGCTAGCTTTCTTAATGTCAACTTATCAGCAACACTGGCCTCTTTGGGATACCTACCCTCCTTAACATACTGGTAGATGTCAAAGAACCATGGTTTTTCTTCAGCTGATAATTCCATTACTTTGTGCACTTCGAAGCAAGGATGTCTGGAAGTGGCTATAACCAGCGGTTGAACTTGTGTCTCTTCTGGATTTTCCCACATAGAGGACAGAGTTACTAGCGCATCAGCCATCTTATTCTCATCCCTGGGGACATGTCTGAATTCACACTGGCCGAATAAACCTTTTCTGAATTGCAGCAGCTCCAAATAAGGCCGCAAGGCTTCTTCTAGCTCCCATTCACCCTGAGCTTGCCTGATCACTAGAAGTGAGTCACCAACAATTAAGACATCATTTGCCCCTAAGGTTAATAAAGTTTCCATTCCAAACAAGCATGCTTCATATTCCGCTCCATTGTTGGTTACAGGAAAGATCAGCCTTTTGGATAAAGGAATGACCTCACCATCCGGTGTTGCTATAAGTACTCCGCTTCCAGTGCCTTTTCTATTCATTGCCCCATCGAAGTACATGACCCATCTTTTCACTTCCACCATGGCTAACTGCTCATCAGGGAATTCCAGGTTCTCTGTGTAATCTGATTCTTGGGGCTGGTTTGCCAGAAACTTTGCCACGGCTCGCCCTTTAATGGTTTTCTTCGTGATGTACTCGATGTCAAATTCAGACAAAAGTAACAACCACCTGGACAACTTCCCAACCAATGTTGGTGCTTCATAGAGGTACTTCATTGGATCCACCTTAGCCACGGCTTGTATCTTGTAGGATTGGAAATAGTGGCGCAGCTTCTTCGTCAACCAAATCATCGCCACACATGTCTTCTCCACCAGTGTGTATTTGGTTTCATACTCCAACAGCTTTTTGCTGAGGTAGTAGATGGGATACTCCTTCTTGCCATCTTGTTCCTGTGCTAGCATTGCCCCTATAGAGGATTCTTCAACTGCCAAATACAAAATCAGAGGCTTCCCTGGAATTGTAGGACTCAACACTGGTGGCTTTACCAGGTAAGCCTTGATCTTCTCGAATGCCAACTGACACTTGTCATCCCACATAACCAGCTGATCTTTCTTTAATAGCTTAAAGATTGGTTCACAAGTGGAAGTTAGCTTGGCTATGAAGCGGCTGACATATTGCAAGGAACCCAGGAATGATCTGACCTCCTTTTCAGTCTTTGGAGCTGGCATATCTTGGATGGCTTTGATTTTATCTGGGTCCATTTCTATTCCCCTCTGGCTAACTACATGGCCCAACAACTTCCCTGATGTGACCCCGAAAATGCACTTCTTGGGGTTAAGCCGCAAGTTGTATTCTCCAATGTGTGTTAGAAATCTATCCAGGATAACAGGGTGTTCCTCCCAGGTTGTTGATTTAACAAGCATATCATCGACATACACTTCAACTTCTTTATGGATCATATCGTGTAACAGAGTTGTGACAGCCCTCTGATAAGTGGCACCGGCATTCTTTAATCCAAAAGGCATCACTCTGTAACAGAAGGTACCCCACTTTATGATGAACGATGTTTTCACCTTGTCGATCACATCCATCAGAATCTGGTTATACCCTGAAAAGCAATCCAAGAAGGAGTACATTGCTGCTTTTGCTGCACTATCAACTAAGATGTCAATATGTGGCAGTGGAAAGTTATCTTTTGGGCATGCTTTATGCAAGTCCCTGTAGTCAATGCATACTCTGACCCTTCCATCCTTTTTAGGCACGGGGACAATGTTGGCTAGCCATTCCGTATACTCCACCACTTCGAGAAACCTGGCATCTATCTGTTTGGCCACTTCTTCCTTCACTAGTGTAGCCCATTCCGGCCTTAGTCTTTTCAACTTCTACTTTACCGGTTTGAACTTGGGGTCTGTCAGGATTTTGTGCACTGCTATTTCTGTATCTACACCCGGCATGTCTTCATACGACTAGGCGAAAGCTTTAACATGTTTTTGGAGTATTCTTATTAATTCTCTTTCTTCCTCGGATTTTAGCTCGTGTGAAATGAGTACCATTTTAGGGTTTTCATCTATACTTATATTGATTTCATGCAATGCAGTGTCATGTATGCTAAATATGCTTGATGGTGATTTAAATGCATGCATAGAATTATCAGGATAAACATCACACAAGTAAGCAAACTGGGATTTCATTACATTGAACTTATCATAGAGTACATCAGTTACATTGAAAATGGAAGAAATAGATACAACAAAATCATTTTCATCCTCCACAGGCGGAGGGCCTTGTTCTTCATCAGCTTCCATCTT
Organism: Euphorbia tirucalli; assembly: GCA_039660915.1. Lineage (NCBI taxonomy): Eukaryota > Viridiplantae > Streptophyta > Magnoliopsida > Malpighiales > Euphorbiaceae > Euphorbia > Euphorbia tirucalli. The sequence goes on from CM077633.1 coordinate 47,578,208, forward strand.
CCCTTCCAGAGCATCATCTGGGACTGCAGCTTTCTCAGCCACCTGTGCCTTAGCTTTCTCCATAATCTTGGTGATTTCAGCAACCACAGAGTCTAAGTTCACTTTGGCCATCAGTTCTTCGCCAAATCCTTCCTTGGATTTCCCAAAAGCTTTGGTTAATGCAGCAGTCAAAGCTCCCGAGATCACTTCTGTAGCTTCGGCACAGGTCTTCTTTTCATCTTCTTCCTCGGCCACCTCTATGGTTTCTGCTATCACCTCAGATGATTCTCCTTTCAAAATTTCAGATTCAACAACTGCTTCCTCCACCATTACAGGGGCTACTGGCTCTTCCTGGCTTTTCTCAAAATCCACAACATCTGTAAAGATCTCAAAGCCAGGGTGCTCGACATTTCCAACTAGCACCGGTTCAGCTTGGCCCTTGTAAAGGCTTTCCCTTGCCTTCAGAAATGGCTTCATCATGACCTTGCCATTCTTGCCCTTTTTCAGGTTCTTCTGCTCTGATGATCCCTCTACATAACCAAGGCCGCCCTGCTTCGACTTTCCCGAGTCGATCTTGAATTCCGACACACCTTGTAAATTAATCCCGAGTCCCATTCCCGGGACAAAGTTCAGCTTGTACAGATATCGGGATAGCCACTCCGGCATGTAATTCTCATAAAGAACCATAGGGGCATCTATGGTTTCTTCCTCCTTAATGACAGCAATTTGGAATCCACCAAAAGGAACCACTCCTTCATCCACTGCAGCTACCATCGACTGGGCATCCACCTCAACAGTCACAATCCTGTCATTCATAGAGAATTTAATCTTCTGATGCAATGTGGAAGGAACACCTCCCAAAGGATGGAACCAGGGCCTTCCCAGCAATAGGGAGAATGTGACCGGGATATCGATCACTATGAAGACAACCATGGACTTGATGGGCCCAACCTCCACTTCTGTTTCGAAGGTCCCTATCACTGTTCTTTTAGAATCATCATACGCCCGAATGACTGTCGAGGACCTCTTCAACACTTCTTCATTCATGCCTAGAAACGGTAACATTTTCAGCGGGCATATATTCAGAGTCGAGCCGTCATCCACCATAACGCACGGCATCACCTTATGCATGATATAGGCTCTAATGTAAAGAGCCTTGTTGTGGGCCTTTCCTTCTGCTGGTAGGTCTTTCTCAGAGAAAACAATATTAGGAGCTACATCATGGACTTTGTCTAGCAAGCAGCACATAGCCTCTGGTGAAGCTATAGGGGAGACTTCGATAGCTTCTTCACTAAAGCCTCCCTATGCTCTTTGGAGGTCATAAGCAGATGCCACAAACTGGCTTGTGCAGGGGTCTTCTTCAATTGGGAAATGACCAAGTCTTCTTTCTCAACTCTTTCCAGTGCCGAAGTGCTGCCCGACCCATTCATCGGTGCTTTATCTTTCGTCTGATCTGCCGGCTAATATACCCTTCCACTTCGGGTCACGTGCTGCACTTCTGAAATCTTCAGCTTCTCAACAGCTGGGAGTTTAACAACCTCTCTTCTGTTAAATTCTTCGTACTCATCTTCGAAGTCGAGATCATCCAGACTTATGGGCTTGATCTCCTTACATCCCTCCTTTTCCTCACATTTGGGCTCCACTTCGGGTTCCCCTACCGCCACTGCCTGAATCGTAGGGTTCGCTTGCAGAACTTGGGCAAATATAAAGTTAGCCGGTAACCCTGACTGAACCATGTTAATCCGCTTTTCAAATGCCGGCAGTGGGTTGGTTTTAGTGCTAGGTTTAGCTGGCTCTTGCAGCTTTCCCTCGTCAATGAGCTTCTGGATAGCATCCCTTAGCTTGTAGCAGTTGTTGGTTCGGTGGCTTGTCACCACATGATAAGTGCAGAAGTTATCTTTGCCGGCTTCTGATGGCTTCTCAAATAGCCTTAAGGATTGTAACAGGCCACCATTCCTACACTTAGCAAATTTCTATGCTAAAGTAAGAGTCCAAGGCGATATGCCTTGTCCTCTAGGACCCCTGTTCTGGTTACCTTGCTGCTGATTCACAGTAGCCACTTCGACCTGCTTCACCTCTTATGATTGCCCCTGTTTGCCACTGGAACCTAAACCAGAACCACTACCAGACCCAGCTGCTGCGGTTGATCTATACCCTGAACTATACCCTGTACTTCTTCCCCCTTTCTGACCAGCTGGCTTCTCCTCTTCATCCCTTTCTATCTTCATGGCCATGCTATAGACCTCACTAAGCTCCTTGAAGGGATGGAATTTCATGTTGTTCTTGAAAATATCCTTGCTACCATCAATGAGCTTCTGTATAAGCTCGTCTTCATCAGGGTGGTTCTTTAGGAGGATCATCATGTTCATCCACCTCTGGTAGTATTCGTCAAAGGGCTCATTGAATTTCTGCTTCACCCTCTCCAAATCATACAGCTTCACCTGGATTTTGGTGTTGAAGCTGTAGTATTTGATGAAGGCTGCTGACAATACCTCCCAGTCAGATTGCTCCTCCTCTGACAGTGAGTTATACCATCCCAAAGCACCTCCCTCCAGATTGGTGGGGAAAAGATTAATCAATTGTTGCTTTGTAGCGCCTTCTGTTAACATAACCCGAGCATATAAATTCGCATGGGCCTCCGGCGAGCCCATTCCTTTGTAAGTGGGGACTTTCGGCACTTGGAAGCCGATAGGAAATGTCTCGATGCCCCTACTGATCATGGCATCAATGTTCACCCCTTTCTTGGATTCCGCACTGATACCGACCCCCTTCTTTAATTGGGCCATGACCTCGTCTAATTCAGAACACTTTGCCTTCATCTTCTGTTCCATAGCTGCTTCTATCTCTTGCAGCTTCTCAAGGCTAGTTGAAGCGTCACCACCATGTTGGGACGGCTCAGCTTCTTTTTCCTTCCCGACTCCACTACCACTGGTCTCACCAGCTTCTCTAACAACTGCCCTCATTTCTTCCTTTAACATGTCGTGGAAATCCTGCGACCTGAAGAAATCTCTCAAAACATCAGCCATGCTCGGTGTCTGTTCTGCCATATTCACTCCTTCCCCAGACTCAGAATCACTGTCACCCTCGACTACCCTCTGTCTCCTAGCTGCCCTTGAAGCTTGGGATCTTGTCCAAGGTCGCTCCAGTGTATTCTGCTTGGGAGTAGATAGGAGATATTAGGGTCGTGAATGAATGATGTGATATGACATGAAAATTAAGACATTGAACATGCTTGAGATGCATGGAGTGGAATTATGTATGGAATGATGATATGAATGGTTTCTTTTTATTATTTTTTTTTCTTTCGAGGCATTCCAAGAACACCCAATGTTTATGCAAAAACGTCACGTGTGGGCCGTCACACAGACAGAACTTCGGCACCTTTGGGGCATCTAATGAATTCGTGAAATGGTCGTGTGTATACCGGTACACGGACAGAGTTTTGACGCTTTGTAGGTCTATGAGATGATATGAAATGGTCGCATGGGCCGGGCCCGTGAACAAGGTTTTGATGCTTTTGAGCACATGATATGGTGTTATGAGAAAGTCACGTGTAACAGGGACACGGACAATGATTCGGCATTCGAGGAACGCCTTTCATGATTTGGCGATGTTATGGGCCTATATGTATACTAATCGGGCACTCGGGGAGTACCTTGAATGGTGAATTAATGTCATGAAGTGGTCGGATGTGGACCACAGTGTTATATGATGTTTATGATAGATGGGTGTGATGTCATGAAATGCATTGTGTAAATTATTACACGAAAATAGGCCTAAGGCCGTTGTGGCTTTTATTAAATGAAATGATATTGGTGGAATGGCAAAATGCAATCCGGTGCATCGGCAAAACACGGGTAATTTTGGGTACCCGATATGTTATGAAATGGGATGGGATGTTCATGATAGGCGTTCTTTGAAATGCCCCTTAGTTTAATTTAAGTGAAATGTAGTGAATGAACATGTCACACAATATGCAAATGGCTGCACAAAAACGTGGGTTAGGATGCATGACATACATAATGATGTTATGTATGCGATGTCAAAAATAAAATGCTAATCACACAAGTTTAATGTTATGGCTGAAAAAGAAATCGTTAGTATGGATGACAAGCGAATGAATTAATGTTTTACACACGAAATAAAATGCAAAATGGCTGCATAAAAATGTGGGTTAGTATCACACAAAGATGTTTGTGTATGGTATGTCATGTGTATGAAAAATGGTGATTATGGTATGTTATGCACGCGTTGGCGATGTGTCACGAGATGGTGAAGAACACATAGCAAGCAAAACAAATTCATCCAACCTTATTCCTCCAACGTGGTCAGTCTCAAAAATTTCTAACCGAGTCCTAGGCGGGGTTCACTTCAATCACCAACCGGGGGCGATGAAGGCGCGATTTTATTATTATTATTCACACAATTATTTTGGTATCCTAAGGGAATCCAACTAGAGCTGCCTATATGGGTTCGGTCAAAGTCGGGATAACATCAAGGCTCTCATAGCAAGATATACTCCTCACTTCTCCCCACTCAAGGGTCCTAGAGAAGGGGTTCATATGAGGCTATGAGTGGTCTTTCGTATTCGTGCCCCTAAGACCAAGAGGAACTTAGGTGACACTTCAACAATCCACCGGGCTATAAAAGGATACCTAATCTAATGCAAGAAATGGCTAACTAAAAATGCAAATAAAATACCAAAAGAGAATCATCCACCTTATTTTAATTTGACACTTTTCAGGGCTTGTCAAACTTCTTTTAAGTTTTTAAGAAAACTTTTTTAAGAAATCCCCAGCAGGGTCGCCACTGTGAGCGGACGATGCGTTTTCAACGGGACGCGGGACTCCCTTTCGGAATGGGACGCCACGATCTCGGGCGGGCCCCTCCCTCGCGTGGGGTTTTTATGAATGGAAATCCGCATTTTGGAAAATGAATGGAATTAATGCATAAAAGAACCGAGACCTAAGTCTCGATGAATATTGTAGAGTCGCCACCCCAGCTCAGCTCAACCGGGAAATTCTTAAGGTAGCTGAACCGGACAAACGGCCGCTACACTATCCAGAGATTCGGGTCCAGACAAGTCCCTTATTTCGTGTCTAATTAAAATAAATATTGCCAATGTTCTCAAATGGTATTTCAAGAATCTAAAGTCAATTTTATTGAAGTAAATAGACATGCAATGCGCATACAAAATATTTAATACAAAAATAAGGAAAAGAAATAAATATTAATTGGCTTACAACCAAATCGAATAGAAAAATAAAAACTCTCACCTCACTTGTACAATCGCCTAGAATACACGAGAATCTAAAAATATTTACAACCGCCTAAATACACGATTAAATCTATTAAAATACATCAAAAATAAAAATAAAAGAAATTAACCTATAAAACAGAAGGTTAGCACAATTTATACGGCACGCCACAAGTTGGACTCAAATAGACAGAATGGAAAATCAAGAATTGGGGGGCATGCATAGAGGGGATAACCAGGTTGGCTCGGCTAGCCGGCCCGGTTAGACCTGGAAAACATTTTGAAACGTCCCTGTATTTTTGATTTTGTGGGAAAATCATTTGAAAATAATTTTACCGGTTTACATGCATTTTTCATATGTTAAATGGGTCGGTTTTCAGGAGAACTGGGTCTCCATCGTTGAATTGATCTAAATGCAAATTTACCAGAAAATTGAATCTATGGTCATGATGCACACAACAAAATTCATTTTGATGATTTTTTGGGTTTTCTAATTTTTTGGGATTTTTTGGGAATTTTTTATGATTTTTTATGGATTATTAAGAAATTTGAGCTTAAAGGTGAAATTTTAGTTCTGGAAACGACAGTGGTACGACTGTAAATTACAGTCGTGCAAACTCAACTACAGTCGTACGACTGTAAATGCTGAAAATTCAAGATTTCACCAAAATCTTATTTAAAACAAGCTGGAAATAAAATCACCTGGAAATCAAAAATAGTACGACTGTTCGTCAATTTCAAGAACAGTCGTGCGACTGTTCTTGATTTCCAGAAGCAGAAACGCAGAAAATGAGATAAAAATGCACAAAAATCACAATCAACACCCAGAAAGCAAGCAAAATTAAAGCAAAATGGGGCGCCTACCTTTTAGAAGTCCCTCCAAGTCAAAATTGACCCCTGGCGTCGCTCCAATCCACAAGAATTTGCACTTTTCCTCTTGAATTGGAGTTGAGAGCCTTGAGTCCGAAAATCCAAAATGCTTGGGATTCTGATTGTTTTAGTCCGAAATTTCAATTTGTTTGTGAAGTTAACTCATTAACTTATGGATTTCTATCAAGTTTTAATCCTGATTTCGAGAATTAAAGAAAATAGAAGAGGAAAAGATGAGTTTTTGTGGTTTTTCACTTCTTCCTTTTCCTTCTCTCTTTTCTCCTTCTCTCTCTAAATTTCACCAGAAATCCAATCTCCCTACTCTTTCTCTTTTCTTCCCTTTTCCTACTCTCTGATTTCTCCCCTTTTCTCTCCAAAATCTGCGCGTTAATTGCCCAAAATCCTCTCCTCCTCTTTCTTATGTCGTGGGTATGGTGTTCTGCACCTGCCCCGATAATACAGTCGTACGACTGTAATTACAGTCGTACACTGTAAATTTTTTTTTTAAATCTTGGCGCTTACAATAGTCAACACATACTCTGACCCTACCATCTTTCTTGGGTACCGGGACAATATTGGCGAGCCATTCTGTATACTCCACCACTTCGAGGAATTTGGCTTCTATCTGCTTAGCCACTTCTTCTTTCACCAACGTAGCCCATTCTGGTCTTAATCTTCTCAGTTTCTACTTCACTGGCTTGAACTTAGGGTCTGTTGGGATCTTGAACTGCTATTTCCATGTCTACACCCAGCATGTCCTCGTATGACCAAGCGAAAGCTTTAACATGTTTTTACAATATTCTTGTTAATTCTCTCTCTTCCTTGGGTTTTAGCTCATGTGAAATGAAAACCATATTGGGATTTTCATTTGTACTTATGTTGATTTCATGCAATGCAGTGTCATTAATGCTACATATGCTTGATGGTGATTCAAATGCATGCACAAAATTATCAGGATAAACATCACACAAGTAAGCAAACTGAGATTTCATTGCATTAAACTTGTTATAGAGTACATCATTCACATTGAAAATGGAAGAAATAGATACAACAAAATCATTTTCATCCTCCACAGGCGGAGGGCCTTGTACTTCTTCAGCTTTCCCATTCAGCTCCAGGATATCACCCAGATCTACAGCTACTTTGGCTTCTTGTTTAGCAGGAATAGTGGTCTTCTTAATTCCAGCCACCTGCACCTTAGCCTTCTTCATGATCTTGGCTATCTCAGCAACCATAGAATCCAAGTTCACCTTGGTCAAGAGCTCCTCTTCGAACCCTTCTTTATACTTCCCAAACGCCTTGCTTAAAGTAGCAGCCAGTGCCCCTGAAAGACTCATCATAGATTTTCTCTCCGGCTTTCTGTTTCGCACCTCCACTATTTTAGCTATCTCTTCAGGTGGCTCACATTGCAGAACAGCAGACTTAGCAATTACCCCTTCCACCATCATGGGGGCTACTGGCTCCTCTCGGCTCTTTTTGAAGTCTACGACATCAAAAAATATTTCAAAGCCCGGGTATTCAATGTTCCCGACCCTCACTGGCTCGGCTTGGCCATTATACAGCTCTTCTCCTGCCTTTATGAATGGTTTCATCATAGGTTTGCCGTTTTTTCCTTTCTTCAGGCTTTTCTCAATAGATGCCTCTATTGTGTAATCCAAGCCGAACTGCCTCAGTTTTCCAAAATCAATATTAAACTCGGGCATGCCCTATAAATTAGCTCAAGTCCTATGCCAGGAACAAAATTCTGCTTGTGAAGGTACTTAGATAACCATTCTGGCATATAGTTCTCATAGATGACCAACGGAGCATCTGTGGTTTCCTCCTCACTAACCATAGCAACTTGGAATCCACCGAATGATGTTATCTCTTCATTAACTGTAGCAACTACAGATTGAGAATCTACCTCAATTGTTGCAACTTTATTGCCTATCGAGAATTTTATCTTCTGGTGCAGGGTTGAAGGGACACCCCCAGTGGGTGAAACCATGGTCTCCCTAAGAGCAAAGAGAAGCTAACTGGGATGTCAATGACAGTAAAGATGACCATCGACCTGGCCGGTCCTACCTCTACTTTAGCTTCAAATGTCCCGATCACAATCCTTTTCGAATCATCATAGGCCTTGATCACAGTGGAAGACTTCTTCAGACTTTCTTCACTTAGGCCCAGGAATGGCAGCATTTTCAAAGGACATATATTCAGGGCTGACCCGTCATCTATCATCACGTAGGGCATAACCCTATCCATGATGTTGACTTTAATGTACAGAGCTTTATTGTGGGCCCTTCTCCCATGTGGAAGATCTTTCTCCGAAAATACAATGTCAAGGGATCCTACATGAATTCAATAAGCAGCACATTGTCTCTGGAGAAGCAATCAGAGACACTTCAATTTCAGAGAGCTTCTTGACCAAAGCCGCTCTTTGTTCCTTGGAAGTTAGCAATAAATGCCACAGACTGGCTTGGGCTGGAGTTTTCTTCAGTTGTGAAATAACCAGATCTTCCTTTTCTATTTCCTTTGGCACTAACATATTGCTTGATCGGGTCATTGGGGTTTTCTCATTCTGCTGCACTACTGCTTGGTAGACCCTACCACTTCTTGTTACATTCTGAACTTTGGACCCCTTTGGCTTTTCTACAATAGGCAGCTTAATGGTCTTATCATAGCTGTATTCTTCATATTCATCCTCTGAATCTAGGTCATCTAAGCTCATAGGCTTCACTTCCATATGCTCTATCGGCTTTCCACTTTTTGACTTCACCTCAACATCATTGGCCACCACAGACTGTACAGTGGGGTTTGCTTGGAGGATTTGAGTGAAGATAAAATTGTCTGGTATTCCCCAACTGTACCATGCTGACCTGCCTTTCAAATGTTGGTAGCGGATTATTCTTCGTATTGGGTTTGGTATGCTCTTGCAGTTTTCCCTCATCGATGAGCTTCTAGATAGCATCTCTCAGCTTATAACAGTTATTAGTTCTTTGTCCCACCATGACGTGGTAGGTACAGAAATTATCCTTATGTTCCTCTGCTGGCTTCTCAAATGGCCTGAGAGAGCTTAACAAACTGCCATTCCTGCACTTGGCAAAGATCTTAGCCAAGGAGAAAGTCCAAGGTGATATGCCATGACCGTCCGTACCTCTGCTTTGGTTTCTTCGTTGCTGAGACACTGCAGCAACCCCAACTTATTTAACTTCAGAAACTTGTCCTCTCTTACTTGTAGAACCAGAGCCGGATCCACTGTTTGATCCAGCTGCAGTAGTTGATCTATACCCGAAGCTGTACTCGAAGCTTTTGCTTCCCTTATGGCTTGTAGTTTTTTCCTCCTCATCTCTCTTAATTTTCATGGCCATACTGTATACTTCGCTGAGTTCACTGAAGGGGTGGAACTTCATATTGTTCTTGAAGATGTCCCTACTACCGTCAATTAACTTCTGAATCAATTCATCCTCGTCAGGGCAGTTCTTTAGCAAGATCATCTTATTCATCCATCGTTGATAATATTCGTAGAAGGGCTCATTTGATTTTTGCTTAATTCACTCCAGGTCATACAGCTTCATCTGAATCTTGGTAATGAAGCTGTAGTATTTGATAAGGCCACCGATAAGGCCTCCCAGTCTGATTGCTCTTCCTCTGATAAAGAATTGTCCAGCCCAATGCTCCTCCCTCAAGTGTAGTCGGGAAGAGATTGATAAGTTGTTGCTAAGTGGCACCAGCCGTCAGCATGACCCGTGCATAAAGAATCACATAGGCTTCCGATGAATCCATTCCCTTGTAAGAAGGAACCTTTGGCACTTGGAAGCCAATAGGAAAAGTCTCAATGCCTTTGCTGATCATGGCATCTACATTAACCCCCCTCTTGGAGTCCGAACTGACACTGGCCCCTTTCTTCAGCTGGGCCACAACTTCAGCTAATTCTGAATATTTCGCCTTCATTTTTCTCTCCACAGCTGCCTCAATTTCTTGCAGCTTCTCCAAACTAGCTGAGGCATCAGTACCTTGCTGAGATGATTCAGCCACTTTTTCCTTTCTAGCTCCACTAGCACCAGTTTCACCGGCTTCTCTCACAATAGCCCGCATCTCTTCCTTCAGCATGTCGCGGAAATCCTGAGATCTTAGGAAATCCTTCAGGGCATCAGCAAGGCTTGGTGTTTGATTAGCCATCTCAAATTCTTCCCCGGAGTCAGACTCACATTTTGTTTCTACTACTCTTTGCTCTCCAACAGCCCTCAAAGCCTGAGACCTTGTCCTTGGTCGATCCAGTTTATTCTGCTTGACATCGCACGAGAAATGTTAGGGATAATGAATGAATGGAATGATGACATGAAAAGTGAGACATTAAAGATTATTTATGATGAATGGGTGAAATGGTGTCATGGAGAAATGATGATGAGGATGATACTATTTATTAGTATTATTATTTTCGGACATTCCAAGAGCACCCAATGTCATGCAAAAGATAATGTAAAAAGATTACATGTGGACCGCCACACGGATAAGGGTTCGGCACTTTTGGAGCACCTAGTGAATTTTGTGAAATGGTTGCGTGCGTACCGACGCACGGATGGGGTTTCAACGCTTTGTAGGTCTATGAAATGAAATGAAATGGTCGCGTGAGGACCAGCTCACGGACAGAGTTTCGACACTTTTAGGAGCATCTAACATGGCGTGATATTGCAAACAAGTCGCATGTATCTTGTGACACGGACAAAAGTTCAGTGTCCGTGGGACACCTTGCATGATTTGGTAATATTATGAAATGCTCCTATATGTGTACTAATCCAGCACTCAGGGAGTACCTTAAACGGTTTCACAATGTTATGAAATAGTCCGATGTGAACCATGATGCGCAAGCAGGATTTTGATGTTACCGTGATGCCTATGATGAATGGGTATGATGTTATATGATGACATCATGTGAGCCGTCACATCGGAATAGACCTAGGACCATCGTGGTCTCTATTGAATGAGATGATTTGATGAAATGGTCGAATGCAATCTGGTGCACTAGCAGAATACGGCAGTTTTGGGACTCCCGATATGTTATGAAATGAAATGACCATGATGAGTACTCTTGGAATGTCCTTAATTTAAATGAGATGAGATGATATGAATGTTTATGTCACATAAAAATGCAAATGGCTGCACAGAAATATGATTAGGATGCATGACATACATAATAATGTCATGCATGCTTTGTGAAAATGTTAACACGCAGATATAATGTTATGACTGCAAAAATAATGGTTAGTATGAATGTCACACGGATGATTTAATGCTTTCACACACAAAAATAAAATGCAAGTGGTTGCACAAAAGATGTGAGTTAGTATCACACTAATGTCTTGCATGTATGGCGTGTTATGTTCATGGAAAATGTCGATGATGGTATGTCACGAAAGGGCGAAAAACACATAGCAGACGAAGTGTATTCCTCTAACCTTATTCCTCCAAACGTGGTCAATTATTGAGAAAATTCTAACTAAGTCCTAGGAGGGGTTCTCTTTGATCATCAATCGGGGATGATGAAGGCGCAATTTATGACATTCATACAACTTATTTTGGTATCTTATGGGAATCCAACTAAGGTTGCTTATATGAGTTTGGTCAAGTCGGGTTAAAATCAAGGCTCCCATAACAAAATATACTCCTCACTTCTCCCCACTCAAGGGTCCGAACGAAGGGGTTCGTACAAGGCTATGGGTGGTGTTTCATTTGTTACAACTCGATTGAACAAAAATAAAAATAAAAACTCTCAACTTCGACTTACAAATGCCTAAAATACACGAGAATCTAAAAATTTACAATCGCCTAAAATACACGAGTTAAGCTATTAATTACATTAAAAATAAAAAATGAAAACTAACTAAAAGCTGCAAAACAGATGGTTAGCACAATTTATAACACACCACAAATAGGACTCAAATTAGGCAGAATGGGATTTTAAGGAGTTTGGGGGCATGTAATTGGGGGATAATCGGGCCGGCTCAGCTTGCTAGTCCAATTAGACCTGGAAAACAATTTTGAAACGTCCCTGTATTTTGTTTGGTGAGAAAATCATTTTGAAAACATTTTATTTTCCGGTTTACTTTGATTAAGCATGTGAGGTAGGATGGTTTTCGGGAGAATTAGGTCTCCGTCGTGGCATTGTTCTAAATGCAATTATACTGAAAATTAAATCTAAGGTCGTGAATGCACATAACAAAATTCATTTTTGATGATTTTTTGATTTTTCTGAATTTTTATGATTTTTACGAATTTTTCTATATTAAAATGGAAATTCTGCCTCTGGACAGAAGTTACAGTCATGCGACTGTAACGACAGTCGTACGACTGTAATTACAGTCGTGCAACTGTAATCCCTTCAATTGCAGAAAATCGCCAAAATTTTATTCAAATAAAACTAAAAGCCGCGGGAATTCAAGAACACTCGTACGACTGTAATTACAGTCGTATGACTGTTCTTCACCACAAGAACAGTCGTACGGCTGTTCTTGATTTTCAAAAACAGCAAGTCCGAAAATTGAGTTTTTATTCACAAAAACACATCAAATCACCCAGAAGAAGCAAGAAAATGAAGGTTTGAAGTATATTTACCTTTGTGGCGCTGATCCACCGTAGGATTGACCGTTGGAAATGCCCCGATCACCTCCAAATTGCTTCTTTTCGTTTGAGCTAAGTTTTTGAAAGTCAAGTCCAAAATCTCCCAAAATGTCACGGATTCTGATTGGTTTAAGGTTTGAAATTGATTGAGTTTTAAATGTCTAGTTATTAACCTATGATTTCTATCAAGTTTTAACTTTAACACTTAAGAATCAAAAGAAAAAGAGGAGAAAAAGATTGAGTTGTGTTGGTTTTGCTTTTTCTCTCCTTTTTCTCGCTTTTCTCTATCAATTTCTCTCCCTAAGCTTCTAAAATTTCAGAATTCCAAAAATCCTTTCTCTTTCCTCTCTTCTTCCTTTTTATCTGTTGGTTTCTTGCTGGAGAAAATGAGCATTAATTGCTCTGAAAATCAATCCCATTTTTTATGTCACAAGGTATGGGCTGCTGTACCTGCTCCGCTAATACAGTCGTACGACTGTATTACAGTCGTACAACTGTAATACAACCCCATGACTGTAATTACAGTCATGGCACAACAAAATTTTTTTTTTAAGTTTGGAAAATTTTAGCGCTTACAGCTGCCCCTCGTGTGATCAAATTCGACACCCGATACCAGGTCTAAAATACCTGAGGTGATGAATTTGAGAGTATGGATTGAAGTGCCGCAGACACAGGAAAGAAAACACAGCTGATCTGGGCCGATACCGGATCTATATATATCTAAGGCAGATCTGCTGAAATGATGAATCTGACATAAGCTGATACCAGGTCTAGGTTACGTAAGGCGAGGTTGAAGATGAAATAAGCCAATACTGGGTCTAGGTTACCCGAGGCGAGGTTGATGGTGGAATAAGCCAATACCGAGTCTAGGTTACCCGAGGCAACGCTGGAGATGAAATAAGCCAATACCGGGTCTAGGTTACCCGAGGCGAGACTGATGGGGATGTGAAATGGAGCCAATCTGGGCCGATACCAGGTCTAGTTTACCCAAGGCAAATCTACTAGGGAAGTGGAATGAAGCCGATCTGGGCCAATATCGGGTCTATATTACCTGAGGAGGATCTGCTAGGGAAGTGGAATGAAGCCGATTTGGGCCGATACCGGGTCTATGTTACCTGAGGTGGATCTGCTGGGGACTTATCCGTGTCCGAGATAGTGATGACGAATTCCTGCATTTTAAATAGCAAGTCTTCATTCCTCGATCGAGAGATTTTGAACAAAAAGTTTTGCCCCTTTGATCAAGAATAAAGACTAGCTGGGGATAAATGCTCTATGTATATCATGTACATATGCATGATGATGCATATGCACATGGATCCTAAATGATGCATTTCCTATTGTTTGTTCAATATTAATGCTCCTCCTTTCTACTGGGGAAGGTATGTTTTGCCCCTGGCTGGTGGAAGAAGCTCTTTGCACGAAGTTTCTCCTTGTTGAAGATATATGAGGACTGCTGGGGAAATAAGATGATTGTTGGGGATGTGTGACAATGCTGGGGAAAAGGTTGTAGCGTCCTTTGTAAATGTTCCACTGGGGAGTAACGTGGAGGATCCTACTGGGGAAATGCTATAAGGATTCCTATGGGGAAACAGTGGAGAAGTCCTATCCTTCTACCCCTGAAATTTTTGAAAGTGCTCTAAATTTTACCTGGGTTGCCCAATGTGGGTTTTCAGCCCAACGAGCTGCTCTAACTTTTGCCTAAGGTGCCTTTTTGGTTTTCACCCCAGTGAGCTTTTTTTTTGTTTTTTTGACAAAGACCGATTGAAGCAGCAAGTTCTTGGACAATCACTGTCACTCTTCAGAAAGATGAATTAAAATTTGGAGGACGATAAAAGATTTCAGATTGTATGTATTTAGTACATTTTCATCGTTAAATAAAGTGACGTGTTTAATTAGTTAAATGCAATGTGCTTTCCTTAAATGGATGTTTAAGCAAGATAACTTTGTTTATGCATTTGACGTAACCACATAAATATATTTAAACAAACATTTCACTTTATTGATGAAATCGAAATGAGTACATTTGAAAAGATTGGTTCCCCAAATGGTGTACATTCCACACAGAGCCAGAATCCGTCACCAGTCGTCCTTTTCAGATTTTCCGACTGGTAATTTCCTCTCGTGTCTTAACTTTTGCCTAGGCCGCTCTTTTTAAGTTTTCAGCCTAACAGACTTTTTTTTTTAGAATGATAAAGCTTTAAGCGGTCTTGGTTGACATGATGCTGACACCACCTTTTGACAGCACATTCTTCACAACATAGGGCCCTTCCTAGTTAGGCCTGAATTTCCCCTGGACATCAATGTTTGATGGCCTCAATTGTTTTAGAACCAAATCTCCTACTTTCAACTGCCGTCTACGGTACTTCACATTTCAATTATAGGCCCAAGCCATTCTGCGTTGGTACATCTGCAAATGATCCAGTGCTTTCAACCGCTTTTCATCTAGCGCCACCAACTGCTTGTATCTGGCTTGAGCCCACTCAGTGTCTGGTAACTGAGCTTCCAAGGCGACCCTGAATGACTTAAGCTCTATTTCTACTGGTACCACTACTTCCATACCATACACCAAGGCATATGGAGTCTCCTCTATTGGTGTTCTAACACTGGTTTTATAACCCCAAAGAGCATACGGCAATTTGTCAGCCCAATCTCTGTAAGTGGTTACCATTTTTGATAGGATCTTCTTTATCGCCTTATTAGCTGCTTCCACTGCACCGTTAGCTTGGGGCCTATATGGAGAAGACTTATGGTGTTTGACGCCATGTTCTGCAAGCAACTCAGCTGTTGCCCCATGGAATTGCACTCCATTGTCAGTCAATACATGGGGGGGGGGGATCCCATATCAAGCAAAGATGTTCTTCTAAATGAACTTAACCATCTACTTAGCTGTTACACTAGTGAAGGATTCTGCCTCCACCCATTATGAAAAATAATCAACTGCCACGACTATGAATCTGCCCATTAGACGCTGCAGGATGAATTTCACCAATCAGATCTATCCCCTATGCTGAAAATGGCTAAGGAGATGCCAGATTCTGTAATTCGAGTGGCTGAAGATGACTGATGTCAGCATAGATCTGACGCTCATGACATCTCTTTACTTTCCTTATACAATCTACCTGTATAGTCATCCAGAAGTACCCCTGTCTCATTATCTTCCTGGCCATAGCGAGTCCATTCTTATGTGGACCGCAGGACCCTGCATGTACTTGCTGCATCACTGTTTCTGCTTCTTGCTCCGTCAGACATCTTAGAAGAACTCCGTTTGCTATTCTCTTGTACAGCTTATCTTCGAAGATTCTGAATTGACTAGCTAGCTTTCTTAATGACATCTTATCAGTAGCACTAGCTCCCTCTGAATACCTTCCTTTTTTCACATACTGTTAAATGTCGAAGAACCATGGCTTTTCCTCAAATGTCAATCCCATTATTTCGTACACTTTAAAGCAGGGTCGTCTGGAAGTTGCTATAACTAATGGTTGTACTTGAGTTTCTTCGGGATTTTCTTACATAGAAGACAATGTTGCTAGCGCATCAGCCATCTTGTTCTCATCTCTGGGGACATGTCTGAATTCACATCGGCCGAAAAGCTCTTTTCTGTATTGTAGTAGCTCCAAGTAAGGTCATAAGGCTTCTTCTTTCAACTCCCATTTGCCTTGAGCTTGCCTAATCACTAAAAGTGAATCCCCATCAATCAACACGTCATTTGCCCCTAGTGTCAATAGAGCTTCCATCCCAAATAAGCATGTTTCATACTCTGCTCCATTATTGGTTATGGGAAAATCCAATCTCTTTGACAAAAGAATGATTTCACCATCTGGTGTCGCTATGATTACCCCGATTCCAGTACCCTTTTTGTTCACAGCACCATCGAAGCACATAGCCCATCTTTTTACTTCCACCATGGCTAACTGTTCATCTGGGAACTCTAAATTCTCTGTATAATCTGATTCCAGCAGCTGATTTGCTAGAAATTCTACTACGGCTCGCCCTTTGATGGCTTTCTTAGTGATGTACTTGATGTCGAACTCTGATAAGAGTAATAGCCACCTGGATAACTTCCCAACTAATACTGGTGCTTCATACAAATACTTCATCGGGTCCACCTTAGCCACAACCTGCACTTTGTATGACTGGAAGTAATGGCGCAGCTTCTTGGTCAGCCAGATCATTGCCACACATGTCTTCTCCACCAGTGTGTACTTGGTTTCATACTCCAGCAGCTTTTTACTGAGGTAGTAGATAGGGTACTCCTTCTTGTCATCTTGTTCTTGCACCAACATTGCCCCTAGAGAGGAATCTTCAATTGCCAAATACAAGATCAAGGGCTTCCCTGGGATTGGTGGACTCAGAACTGGCGGACTTACCAGGTAAGCCTTGATTTTCTCGAATGCCAATTGACATTTGTCATCCCATACAATCGGCTGATCTTTCTTTAACAGTTTGAAAATTGGCTCACAGGTGGAAGTCAACAGTGCTATGAAGCGACTGGCATATTGCAAAGAGCCCAAGAATGAACGGACTTCTTTCTCTGTTTTTGGGGCCGGCATGTCTATAAGCGCCGGAATTTTACTTCCTAAAAAAAAAAAAAAGAAAAAGAAGAGTACAGTCGTACGACCTTACTACAGTCGTACGACTGTAATTAAACTACAGTCGTATGACTGTAGATCACGGCAGGTGAGCCAATCCACACCCTAAAAGCTAAAAAAAAGAAGAAAGGAGGCCGAACAGACAAAAGAAATCGAAGGAAAAAAATAGGAGAAAAGAGAAAAAAGAGAGAAGAGGGAGGAGGAGAGAAAATCAGAGAAGAAGAAGAAAGAACTCATCATAAAAAAAAACCCTTGCATTTGGAAATCTCTGGACCCAAATCCCTAACCCTAACTCAAAGAGAAAAGTCAGGATTTTAGTGGATTGGAGCGATGCCCGGGGTCAATCCTACGGTGGACGCACGCCAAAGAGGTAAACACTCCTTTTCCCCTCTCTTTTACAAGCTTTCTGGGTGATTGGTGTGGTTTGTGCCATTTATATCCATTTTCTGCGTTTTCCGTTTCTGGAAATCAAGAACAGTCATGCGACTATTCTTGAGTTTGATGAATAGTTATACGACTATAGTTACAGTCGTACGAGTGTTTTTGATTTCCAGATGTTTTCTTTCCAGTTTTGCTTCAAATAAGATTTTGGCGAGATTCTGACTGTGGAACCGTTACAGTCGCACTACTGTAATTTATAGTCGTACGACTGTAGTTATAGTCTCACGACTGTAACGTGTTTCCAGAAACAGAATTTCCATTTTAATCCCCAAAAATTTCTAAAAATCCTTAAAAATTCAGAAAACCCCAAGAATCATCAAAATGAATTTTATTGTGTGCATCCATGACCATATATTCAATTTCCAGTAAAATTGTATTTAGAACAATGCCACGACGGAGACCCAGTTCTCCCAAAAACCGACCCACCTCACATGTATAAAAATGCACGTAAACTGGAAAAATTGTTTTCAAAATGATTTTCCCATAAAACCAAAAATACAGGGACGTTTCAAAATGTTTTCCAGGTCTAACCGGGCCGGCTAGCCATGCCAAACTGGTTATCCCCTAAATGCATGCCCCCGATTCTTAATTTCCCATTCTGTCTATTTGAGTCCTATTTGTGGCGTGCCGTAAATTGTGCTAACCCTCTGTTTTGCAGGTTTTAATTTCTCTTATTTTTATTTTGGATGTAATTTAATAGATTAAATTGTGTATCCTAGGCGATTGTATTTTTCTAGATAAATCGTGTATTCTAGGGGCTTGTAAAAATGAGGCTGAGAGTCTTTTATCTTTTATTTGATCGGGTTGTAATAATTTAATCTTTTACTATTTTACCTTAACATGTGTGCGCGCTGTATGTCTATTTGTTTCAATAAAATTGACTTTAGAGTTTGAAATACCATTTGAAAACATTGACCAATATTTATTTTAATTAGACATGAAATAAGGGACTTGTCCGGACTCAAATCTCTGGATAGTGTAGTGGCCGTTCGTCTGGTTCAGCTGCATTATAAATTTCCCGGTTGAGCTGAGCTGGGTGGCGACTCTACAATATTCATCGAGACTTAGGTCTCGGTTCTTTTAAGAATTAATTACATATATTTTTCAAAACCGAATTTCCATTTATAAAAAACCCCACGCGAGGGAGGGGCCCGCCCGAGATCGAGGCGCCCTTTCTGAAAGGGAGTCCCGCGTCTCATCAAAAACGCATCATCCGCTCACAGTGGCGACTCTGCTGGGGATTTCTTAAAAAGTTTTCTCAAAAACATAAAAGAATTTGACAAGCCCTGAAAAGTGTCTAATTAAAATAAGGTGGATGATTCTCGATTGGTATTTTGTTTTGCATTTTTAGTTAGACATGCCTACATTAGATTTAGTATCCATTTTTAGCCCGGTGGATTATTGAAGTGTCGCCTTCGTTCCTCCTGGTCTTAGGGGCACGGATACAAAACACCACCCATAGCCTTGTATGAACCCCTTCATTCGGACCCTTGAGTGGAGAGAAGTGAGGAGTATATTTTGCTATGAGAACCTTGATTTTTAACCCGACTTGGACCGAACCCATATAGGCAGCCCTAGTTGGATTCCCTTAGGATACCAAAATAATTGTACGAATAAAATAAAATCGCGCCTTCATCACCCCCGGTTGGTGATCGAAGTGAGCCCCGCCTAGGACTCGGTTAGAATTTTTGAGACCAACCACGCTTGGAGAAATAAGGTTGGAAGTATTCGTTTCATGTGCTACATGTTACACGCCTTCCGACATTTCATTACATACCATAATCACCATTTTCCATACACGATTAACATTTTCCATACATAAAACATTTTGTGTGATACTAACCCATATTTTTATGCAGCCATTTGCATTTTATTTTCGTGTGAAATATTAAATCATCCGCTTGCCATTCATATTAACGATTTCTTTTCCAGCCATAACATTATATTTATGTGATTAGCATTTTTCTTCACATAGCATACATAACATCATTATGTATGTCATGCATCCTAACCACGTTAAGCACTCACGACATATCACCTAAATTAAATTAGGGGCATTCCAAGGACGCCTACCATGATCATATCATTCCATCATATATCGGGTATCCTAAAATACCCGTGCTTTGCCAACTCACCGGATTGCATTCGGCCATTCCACCAAATCATTTCATTCAATAGAGACCACAATGGTCTTAGATATATTTCCGTGTGACAATCCACACGATGCATTTCATGACATCATACCCATTCGTCATCAACATCATATAACACTGTGATCCACATCGGGTTACTTCATGACATTACTACATTATTCAAGGAGCTCCCCGAGTGCCAGATTAGTACGCACGTAGGGGCATTTCATAGCATTACCAAATCATGAAAGGTGTTCCCCGAACGCCAAATTTATGTCCGTGTCTCCTATGGCACATGACTCTCTTACAACATCATTTCATATCATACGCTCAAAAGCATCAAAACTCTATCCAAGGGGCGGTCCCATATGATCATTTTATATCATCTCATAGACCTACAAAGTGTCAAAACTCCATCTGTGTGTCGGTACACACGCGACCATTTCACAAAATTCATTAGGTGCCCCAAAAGCGCCAAACTTTTATCCGTAACGTGACATTTATGCATAGCATTGGGTGTTCTTAGAATGTCCAAAGTCAAAAGAATAAAAAAAAGGGATCATCCTCATTATCTCATGATGTACATCTCATTCATCCATCAGACATTCAAGCACTACATAACGTTCAAGCATTCCATAAGCACTAAGGACTTTACAGCATGCACTAAGTCATTTAAGTGTTCCAAAAACGCTAGAAACTTCATCAAACCCCTTAGGTCTTCCATAATCATTAGAAACCTTATCCTTATGTCCCATGCACCCAAATACCAAAATCTCTTCCCGTGCAAGACAAGCTCTGCACACTTCCTCCCCGTTTAAGACAAGCTCTACACGTATCATTCCAAATCTCTTCCCATGCAAGACAAGCTCTGCACACTTCTTCCCCGTGTAAGACTAAGCTCTACATGTACCGTTCCAAAATATCTTTCTGTGCAAGACAAGCTCTGTACACTTCCTCCCCGTGTAAGACAAGCTCTACATGTATCGTTCCAAATCTCTTCCCGTGCAAGACAAGCTCTGCACACTTCCTCCCTATGTAAGACTAAGCTCTACACGTACCGTTCCAAAATATCTTTCTGTGCAAGACAAGCTCTGCACACTTCCTCCTCGTGTAAGACTAAGCTCTACACATACAGTTCCAAAATATCTTTCTGTGCAAGACAAGGTCTGCACACTTCCTCCCCGTGTAAGACTAAGCTCTACACGTACCGCTCTAAAATATCTTTCCGTGCAAGACAAGCCCTGCACACTTCCTCCCTGTTTAAGACAAGCTCTACACGTATCGCTCTAAATCTTTTCCCGTGCAAGACAAGCTTTGCACGTACCTTATCAAACTCTACACTTCCTTCCCATGTAAGATCCGCTCTACACGTACCGCTTCAAATATTAACTCTCCTCCCGTGTAAGATACGCTCTACACGTAAGCGTTTCGCAAGTATCACCTTGCTTCGATCCGTGGACACCCTGTGTGTCATTTTATCCATGTGGTGTAGATTTATACGCCACGCTCTCCTCTAGCATGTAGCTTCATCAACAACATTCATTGCATTTTTCACGTTTCCATTCTTGGATTTGTGTGCACTTGATTATTTTAGAATTGCATAACATGACATGGCATCACATGACATCATCATACATGTATGCATCATATCACGCATTCATACCCACATCATATCTTGACTTGGTATCCTCTGTGCGCATGTCCCAGTCAATGTTAACAAATGCTTTTATCAGGGGAGAAAGGGAAGGAGTCTTGAGGATGGCTGGCCCAATGAACTTCAACACCATAAAGGATGTTGTAGATGATTATGTGGCTTCAACACGATTCTGAAAGGCAGTCAAGGAAGAGGCAGTGGCTATGTTGAAAGAAATGCTAGGAGGTGATCTTGATAAGGTGGAAAAGCTGACTACTAGGTGCTCTGAACTGGAGGCACGTGTGATTGAGCTTGAGGGAGTAATAAGAAGGCTAACCAGTGAAGCAGAATCGAAGGCCTCCTTCAAAGCCAACACTGACCTTGTTCCGCTACCAATCAGGAGTCCACTCCCCAAGGGTGACGGAAAGGGCATATCCCCGTGGCCTTTTTCACTGAGCCAATTATTTGCCAAATGTAGAAAAGAGGAGCTACTGCAGAGCGTCAAGCCGTATGTGGAGCCGGCACTAGATCAAAAGACCAACTTGTGCACCTATCATGTAGTGACAGGTCACCGAACCAATGTCTGCTATGTTTTAAGGAAGGAGATCCAGAAGTTAGTTGATGAGGGAAGGTTAAAGGTGCCACCCGCTACTAATGAGCGACTGGGGGTAAGCAGGGAAACTAGCAAGGAAATTCCTCAAACCTCCCAGGGAGAGGAATATGATGAAGAACTCCTAAGTCTGATTTGATGAAAGTGGGATAGTGACATTGAAGCTGGGGCAGTGACCGGATAAGGAATAGTCGGACGCTGTGAGATCAATACCTTTAGAGGCTCCCTCCTATAGGGAACTCATTTTGTTCGTAAAGTGTATTGAACTCATTTTGAATGCAATGCATCTAGTTATTTTCTTACTTGTGTGGTGATTACATGTACATGGCATTAAGCATGCATTTGATCATCTGAAATGACATGTCCATCACGCATAATATTAAGATGCATGATGTCAATCTGAGTCTTACAGGGAATTTAAAAGTGAAACTGACTTCGGTTAGATCCCTTCCTTAAAAAAAAAAAAAAGAAAGAAAAAGAAGAAAATTCTGCCAAGCAAATAATGGGATGGCACCATTTCCGTTGAAGCAATTGCTGACCTAGATCAGTGATCCCTGTAAACCACGATCCAAAATACTGTTGGTCTTGCCCTAAAAGTTTCAACTTGAACAGCCCACAATACACCCAAATCATTCCAAAGTAGGGACCATTGCTAAATTTCAGAGCCGATCCCCAAGATGAGGCTTAACCCATCAAAAAGCACCAAGCCTTAAAAAATCCAAATGACTTTCACTACCCACCATGCTGTAAAACTCTAAAGCAGACATTGGTTTTCGTGCATATATAGTCTTGTTTGTGTGGCATTCATGTGCATATGACATTACACATGCATTGTTCATCCAAAAAGACATATCAAACACGCATGACATTCATGGATCTGAATGCAACAAGAAAATCAATAGGTGGCTGTGGTTTGGATTTAACCTCTTCACAAAAAAAAAAAGTACCGATGGAAGACCTTAGCTTTCCCTTACAGTGGGATTTCTGCTCCTGGCCTAAAGTTGCACTCTCTTCAATCATAGAGTCAAACTCTATCGAGTGCTTGATGAATCCAAGGGTGGCCCATCTATTGCATGAAATGCCGGGGTCAGCAAGTGGAGACAATGGAGATAAGTAAGTTTTTGCCTGTTCTAAAAAGTTAACTTCGCGCGGTGGCAGAGAAGATCAGTGTCTTTATCTATCTCATACATGACGATCATAATTAAGTCCGGAGTGTCTAATGGCATTAAATGGCAAGGCACAATACTTTCATCTCCTCCCTTGAATCGATTCTGTGAAGCCTTATTTTCTGTCATCAATGGCTTCTAATAAGAAATTGAACCCCAATGCTGCTCCATATCACATTTTTCTGCATCATCTCATCACCAGAAGGGCGATAGAGCAGAAAGTGGATTTGAATATGAGTCTACTTCAAATGAGCTCAACAGTGGTTACCCAAGAACCTAGCTATTGAAGAGATCAAGTCGAATAAGAGGGAGATCAACACCAGTCTCGGTGGGAAAACAAGCCTGATGATCAGAAATCTGCCAGGCCAGTTCCAAAGACATAATCTGCCACAAATTCTGACCAAGAGTACGTCCAAAGGGAAGTCTGCTTATGGTTTCCCCCACTTCCTTATGGATTTCAAGACTGGAGGAAATGTCAAATATGTATTTATGAACTTCACCAACAGTGTTGGGGTAACTTGGTTTTACAAAGCCTTCAACAATCATGAAGGGGGATGATAACATCAACAGGAAAGCTTACAAAGTCTGTTGTGCTCATATTCAAAGGGAAAGTTGCACTTACCAACCATTTCAAGTATTCAGTCTTCGGGAACCGTGCCTGAACTGGAATCTGGGGTGAATTGGAAACATGAATACGGCATCAGACCGCAGGAGAATCCAGCCACTAATTGAATTCATCTCAGGTTGTCCGTCCACAATAGCAACTCTACCCAGTGATCGGGCATTCATTCCTTAAAAAAAATCCAATGTCTAAAACTGAAAGGGCATATTGGTACTTTAAAGGGGCATCAATTAAAACCAGAGCCACATTTTAGATTTTCCTAATGCATCCATATTCATTATGCCATGAATGTTTTGTATTCAACTTTGGTGTTCAATATGCATTTGTCATGTCATTGCATGTCAATGTTCACTTATAGGCTATATTGCACAGCGAACCTTGTCTGTAGAAGTGCTTTACTCCCCAAACACAAACCTATAATACTCCCCGAATACAAACCTATAATATCAGGGGCAAGTAAAAACCGAACCATTGGGTATCATCGGCAGCATTATCTTCGCAAGTCGCAATGAACATATCAAGATATATCTTTTCCTGTCCTAAGACAAACTGCTGCAAAAGGGATCAACGCAGGCAAAATGCCTATCACATAATCTTTCTCAAAAAAAAAATTTGTTGACATGGAAAACCAAAAGGACATGTCGGCAATAGGAGAGGGGTGGTATATAAAGTCAGAGTCACTATCACATTCCCTATTATACTCATTCTGATGTCACCATTGCAATATTGTGTATGTTTAGATTTCCGATCAGATGTTCATCTTGCATACACCATGCCATTACATATAACCATCCATCAGTAGGACATTGCATCCAAACTTGTGACAATATTGTAGAAACTCCTGTTATGCGGTACGGAAATGCAATGTCTCACTCTCATCTTCTTGCCCAACCAAACGGGCCATCCGTTGGAGTGGCCTATTACCCTAATCCACCGAGCCTGACAACGATTTAGAATATGCAGAGGTTAAAGTGGAAAGTCACTTGACACGGCCAGCTCCTCTAATACCTAGATCAGTGTAATAGTCAGTTGGTCAGAAAACACATCAGAACAATCGGACTAGATCACCTGGGCTACCATTGTGGCCAATCACAAGCCGTGAATTCCGTCTCCGGGCCTGCACGGATACCAAGAACAAAGCTTACGCTACATGTTGCATGCATACATATATTTAGCACCATACATGTATCCGTACATACATGCATACGTTTAAGGTAAACACGCACAATTCATATGCATATGCATCACAACTGCTCCAAGTGCAGGTACCCGCTACCATCACCAGGTCTCTCCGAACTAGGTTCGCTCTCAAAGCAGAGATGGCACAGCGTCGGGGCATCTATTGGCCCTTAAGCATCAACGGAAACCCAAATCTCAACATACCAAGGGGCAGAACAATTAAGCCATATTTATCCTTGATCAAAGGGCAAAAATTTTTGTTTCCAAAATCATCGATCAAGGGATAAATACTCATCCTTGAGCCATTATCATCCCTAAAGCTATCTTCTTTCATTCAAGCTAGATTTCAAACCCTTGAACTCTATTGCATTCAAGCATGGTTACAAATCCTTGAACCACTTTCTTCATTCAAGCCAGATTTTAAACCCTTGAACTTCAGTACGTTCAAGCATGGTTACAAATCCTTGAACCACTTTCTTCATTCAAGCCAGATTTCAAACCCTTGAACTCCATTGCGTTCAAGCATGGTTACAAATCCTTGAACCACTTTCTTCATTCAAGCCAGATTTCAAACCCTTGAACTCCATTGCATTCAAGCATGGTTACAAATCCTTGAACCACTTTCTTCATTCAAGCCAGATTTCAAACCCTTGAACTCCATTATATTCAAGCATGGTTTCAAATCCTTGAAACCTTCTCTTTATTCAAGCCAGATTTCAAACCATTGAACTTCAGTACATTCAAGCATGGTTGCAAATCCTTGAACCATCGTCTTTCATTCAAGCCAGATTTCGCACCCTTGAACTCCATCACGTTCAAGCATGGTTGCAAATTCTTGAACCCCTTTCTTCACTCAAGTCAGATTTCGAGCCCTTGAATTCCATTACGTTCAAGCATGGTTTCAAATCCCTGAACCTCTTATTTCACCATTTCAAGCCCATCCAACCAGATTTCAAATCCTCAAAATTTCTGCAGATTTGCCTCGGGTAACCTAGACCCAATATTGGCTTAGTTCTACATCAAACCCATTATTTCATCCAAGCTAGATTTCGAATCCTTGAACTTCATCAAGCATGATTCCCAATCCTTGAACACCTCTGCAAGCTAGATTTCGAATCCTTGAACTTCTTCAAGCATGATTCCCAATCCTTACAAACCTCCTCAAGCGTGATTTTGAATCCTTGAAACCTTTTCAAGCCTGGTTCTTAATCCTTGAAAACCGCCCAAGTCAAATTTTGGATTCTTGAAGATCGATTCAAGCAAGATCCCAGATCTTTGAAGCCTATGCAAATCCTGCACTTCATTATCCTTGCCTCGGGTAACTTGGACCCGATATCGGCTAATTTCATCATCAATTCTACCTCGGGTAACATAGACCTGATATTGACTGATTCTAATCAACTCAACACGTCACCACAGCAGTGAAGCTTCAGCAACTCAGTTGCATGTTTTATTTCCTTTGTCTACGGTGCTTTGAGTCGCGTTTCTCAAATTCACATCAACTATCTCAGACTAAGATCGGGTGGTGAATTTGATTATGCGAGGGGCAGCTGTAAGCGCCGGAATTTTACTTCCTCAAAAAAAAGGAAAAAAAAAAAGAAAAAGAAGAGTACAGTCGTACGACTATAATTAAACTACAGTCGTACGACTGTAGATCGCGGCAGGTGAGCTAACCCACACCCTAAAAGCTGAAAAAACAAAAGAAAGGAGGCCGAATAGATAGAAGAAAATGAAGGAAAAAAAATGGGAGAAAAGAGAAAAAAGAGAGAAGAGGGAGGAGGAGAGAAAATCAGAGAAGAAGAAGAGAGAACTCATCATCAAAAAAACCCTTGCATTTGGAAATCTCTGGACCCAAATCCCTAACTCTAACTCAAGGAGAAAAGTCCGGATTTTAGTGGATTGGAGTGACGCTGGGGGTCAATCCTACGGTGGACGCACGCCAAAGAGGTAAACACTCCTTTTCCCCTCTCTTTTACAAGCTTTCAGGGTGATTGGTGTGGTTTAAGCCATTTATATCCATTTTCTGCGTTTTCCGTTTCTGGAAATCAAGAACAGTCGTGCAACTATTCTTGAGTTTATTGAACAGTCGTACGAGTGTTTTTGATTTCCAGATGTTTTCTTTCCAGTTTTGCTTCAAATAAGATTTTGGCGAGATTCTGACTGTGGAACGGTTACAGTCACACGACTGTAATTTATAGTCGTACGACTGTAGCTACAGTCGCATGACTGTAACATGTTTCCAGAAACAGAATTTCCGTTTTAATCCCTAAAAATTTCTAAAAATCCTTAAAAATTCAAAAAACCCCAAAAATCATCAAAATGAATTTTGTTGTGTGCATCCACGACGATAGATTCAATTTTCAGTAAAATTGTATTTAGAACAATGCCATGATGGACCCAGTTCTCCTGAAAACCGACCCATCTCACATGTGTAAAAATGCACGTAAACCGGAAAAATTGTTTTCAAAATGATTTTCCCACAAAACCAAAATACAGGGATGTTTCAAAATGTTTTCCAGGTCTAACCGGGCCGGCTAGCCAAGCCAACCCGGTTATCCCCTAAATGCATGCCCCCGATTCTTAATTTCCCATTCTGTCTATTTGAGTCCTATTTGTGGCGTGCCGTAAATTGTGCTAACCCTCTGTTTTGCAGGTTTTAATTTCTCTTATTTTTATTTTGGATGTAATTTAATAGATTAAATCGTGTATCCTAGGCGATTATATTTTTCTAGATAAATCGTGTATTCTAGGCGTTTGTAAAAGTGAGCTGAAAGTCTTTTATCTTTTATTCGATCGGGTTGTAATAATTTAAACTTTTACTATTTTACCTTAACCTGTGTGCACGCTATATGTCTATTTGTTTCAATAAAATTGACTTTAGAGTTTGAAATACCATTGGAGAACATTGACCAATATTTGTTTTAATTAGACATGAAATAAGGGACTTGTCCGAACCCAAATCTCTGGATAGTGTAGCGGTCGTTCGTCTGGTTCAGCTGCATTATAAATTTCCCAGTTGAGCTGAGCTGGGTGGCGACTCTACAATATTCATCGAGACTTAGGTCTCGGTTCTTTTAAGAATTAATTCCATATATTTTTCAAAACCGAATTTCCATTTATAAAAAACCCCACGCGACAGAGGGGCCAGCCCGAGATCAAGGCGCCCCTTTCGAAAGGCCACGTCCCGTCGAAAATACATCGTCTGCTCACAGTGGTGACTCTGCTGGGGATTTCTTAAAAAGTTTTCTCAAAAACTTAAAAGAATTTGACAAGCCCTGAAAAGTGTCTAATTAAAATACGGTGGATGATTCTCGATTGTTATTTCGTTTTGCATTTTTAGTTAGACATGCCTGCATTAGATTTAGTATCCATTTTTAGCCCGGTGGATTGTTGAAGTGTCGCCTTTGTTCCTCCTGGTCTTAGGGGCACGTATACAAAACACCACCCATAGCCTTGTACGAACCCCTTCGTACGGACCCTTGAGTGGGGAGAAGTGAGGAGTATATTTTGCTTTGGGAACCTTGATTTTTAACATGTTTTTACAATATTCTTGTTAATTCTCTCTCTTCCTCAGGTTTTAGCTCAAGTGAAATGAATACCATTTTGGGGTTTTCCTCTGTACTTATGTTGATTTCATGCAATGTTGTGTCATGTATGCTAAATATGCTTGATGGTGATTCAAATGCATGCATAGAATTATCAGGATAAACATCACACAAGTAAGCAAACTGAGATTTCATTGCATTAAACTTGTCATAAAGTACATCATTCACATTGAAAATGGAAGAAATAGATACAACAAAATCATTTTCATCCTCTACAAGCGGAGGGCCTTGCACTTTTTCAGCTTCCACTTTCATCTCTAGAGCATCATCCAGATCTACAGCTGTTTCGGCCTATTTTTCATTAGTGACAGCGGTCTTTCTAACTTTAGCCATCTGTGCCTTAGCCTTTTCCATAATCTTGGCTATCTCAGCAACCACAGAATCCAAGTTTACCTTGGCCATCAGCTCCTCACCGAACCCTTCTTTGGACTTCCCAAATGCCTTGCTTAAGGCGGCGGACAGCACACCTAAAATTACTTCTACGATCTCATCACAGACTTTCTCTTTGGGCACTTCCTTTGCTTCTGCTATCACTTCTGGCAGCTCACTTTGCAAAACAATAGACTTAGTAACTGCTTCTTCCACCACCACGGGGGCTACTGGTTCTTCCCGGCTCTTTTCAAAATCTACACCATTAGAAAACATTTCAAAGCCCAGGTATTCAATGTTCCCGACCCTTACTAGTTCAACCTGGCCATTGTATAGCCTTTCTCCTGCCTTTAGGAATGGTTTCATCATAAGCTTATCTTTCTTACCCCTTATCAGGTTCTTCTGGTCAGATGTTTCCTCTTTATACCCTAGCCCGAACTACTTTGGCTTTCCCGAGTCAATGTTAAACTCAGGCACCCTTTGTAGGTTGATTCCAATTCCCATGCCCGGGACAAAATTTTGTTTGTGCAAATATTTGGATAGCCACTCTTTCATATAATTTTCATAAATGACCATTGGAGCATCTGCGGTTTTCTCTTCCCCGACCATGGTGATTTGAAACCCGCCAAATGGTACAACCCCTTCATTTACAGCAGCAATCATGGATTGGGCATCTGCCTCAACAGTCACAATCTCTCCATTTATCGGGAACTTCATTTTCTGATGCAAGGTAGAAGGGACACCTCCTAATGGGTGGAACCATGGTCTTCCTAACAGCAGGAGAAAGAGACCGGGATGTCTATCACAGTGAACATAACCATTGATTTGACTGGCTCAACCTCCACTTCAGTTTCAAAAGTCCCAATTACAGTTCTTTTGGAGTCATCATATGCCCGGATCACTATGGAGGACTTCTTCAAAGCATCTTCATTCAGACCCAAACATGGTAGCATTTTCGATGGACATATGTTCAGCGCCGATCCGTCATCTACCATCACACATGGCATTACTTTGTCCATCACATGGGCCCTGATGTAAAGGGCCTTATTATGGGCCTTCTGCCAGTCATCGGGGCCTTATCTTTCACTTAGGCTACTGGTTGATAAACCCTGCCACTTCGGGTCACATTTTAGACTTCTTGAATTTCCAATTTTTCAATAGTTGGTGGCTTGATCGTCCCTTCCGTGCCAAACTCTTCTTATTTGTCTTCCGAGTCGAGGTCATTCAAACGTACTGGCTTAATTTTCTTCTGTTCCACCCGCCCCTCAGATTCTGACTCTACCTCAGCTTTGCCAATTGCTATAGACTGAATAGTAGGATTCGCCTGAAGGACTTGAGCAAAAATAAAATTGGCTAGTAATCCTGAGTGTACCATATTAACCCACTTCTCGAATGCCGGTAACGGGTTAGTCTTCGTGCTAGAGGCTGCTGAAATTTCCCTTCATCAATTAACTTTTGAATTGCATCCCTTAGTTTGTAGCAATTATTGGTTCTGTGGCCAGTCACAACATGGTACGTGCAGAAATTATCTTTATCTGCATCAACGGGCTTTTCAAATGGCCTTAAGGACTGCAACAATCCTCCATTTCTACACTTTGCAAAGATTTTGACCAATGGAAGAGTCCAAGGAGATCTACCCTGTCCTCCTGGATTCCTGTTCTGATTTCTTGGTTGCTGGGTCACCGTGGCGACCTCGACCTGTTTTACTTCCAAAGACTACCCGTGCTTGCTTCCAGAACCTGAACCAGAACCACCACTAAACTCGACTGCAGCTGTTGATCTGTACTCAAAACTATACCCTGAACTTCTACCGCTCTTGTGGCTTGCTGCTTTCTCTTCCTTATCTCACTCGATTTTCATGGCCATGCTGTATACTTCACTGAGTTCACTGAAGGGGTGGAACTTCATATTGTTCTTGAAGATGTCCCTACTGCCATCAATCAGCTTCTGTATCAATTCATCTTCATCAGGACAGTTTTTTAGAAGAATCATCTTGTTCATCCATCGTTGATAATATTCATCAAATAGCTCGTTGGGCTTTTGTTTAATTCGTTCCAAATCATACAGCTTCACCTGAATCTTAGTGTTGAAGCTGTAATATTTAATAAAGGCCATAGATAAAGCTTCCCAGTCTGATTGCTCTTCCTCTGATAAAGAATTGTACTAGCTCAATGCTCCTCCCTCAAGTGTAGTTGGGGAAGAGGTTGATAAGTTGTTGCTTAGTAGCACCCACTGTCAACATGACCTGGGCAATAAGATTCACATGGGCCTCAAGCGAACCCATTCCCTTGGAAGAAGGAACCTTTGGCACTTGGAAGCCAATAGGAAAAGTCTCGATGCCTTTGCTAATCATTGCATCCACATTAACTGCCTTCTTGGATTCAGAATAAACACTAGCCCCTTTCTTCAGCTGGGCCACAACTTCATACAGCTCAGAATACTTCGCCTTCATTTTTCTTTCCATAGCTACCTCAATTTTTTGTAGCTTCTCCAAACTAGCTGAGATATCACCACCCTGCTAGGATGATTCAGCCTCTTTCTCCTTTCTGACCCCACTAGTGCCAGTTTCCCCGACTTCTCTTATAACAGCTCATATTTCCTCCTTGAGCATATCACGAAAATCCTGTGATCTCAGGAAATCCTTTAAAGCATTAGCGAGACTTGGTGTCTGACTGGCCATCTCTACTTCTTCCCCATAGTTAGATTCACTTTCTGATTCTACTGTACTTTGTTCCCCAACAGCCCTTAAAGCCTGAGATCTTATCCAAGGTCGGTCCAGTTTATTCTACTCGACATCACATGGGAAATGTTTAGGGACATGAATGAATGGAATGGTGCCATAAAGAGTGAGACATTGAAAGTGCTTGTAATGAATGAATGGGATGATGTTGTGCATGAAATGATGATAAGAATGATTTCTACTTATTATTCTATTTTCTTTTTTGGACATTCCAAGAACACCCAATGCTATGCAAAAAGATCATGTGTGAATCGTCACACGGACAAGGGTTCGGTGCCTTTGGACACCTAGTGAATCTTGTGAAATGGTTACATGTGTGCTAACACACCGACAGAGTTTTGACACTTTGTAGGTCTATGAGATGATATGAAATGGTCACATGGGGTCGCCCTACGGA
Source organism: Euphorbia tirucalli (assembly GCA_039660915.1). Lineage (NCBI taxonomy): Eukaryota > Viridiplantae > Streptophyta > Magnoliopsida > Malpighiales > Euphorbiaceae > Euphorbia > Euphorbia tirucalli. The sequence goes on from CM077633.1 coordinate 47,610,397, forward strand.
TAGAGTTCTAATGCTTTTGAGGCATGTGATATGAAATGATGTCATAAGAAAGTCACGTGTAACAGGGACACGGACAGAGGTTCAGTGTTTGGGGAACACCTTTCATGATTCACTAATGTCATGAAATGTACTTATATGTGTTCTAACCCAGCATTCGGGGAGCTCTTTGAAAAATGTAATAATGTCATGAAGTGATCTGATGTGGATCACGGTGTGTAAATAGGATTTCGGCGTTCCGTGATGCCTAAGATGAATGAGTGTGATGCAATGTGATGACATCGTGTGAAACACCACACGAGAATAAATTTAGGACCATTGTGGTCTTCTATTGAATGATATGGTATTTGTGGAATGGTCAAGTGCAATCCGATGCACGGGTTGAATACGGGCAGTTTTGGGGTACCCTATATGTCATGAAATGAAATGATCATGATGGGCATCTTTGGAATGTCCCTAATTTAAATGAGATGAGATGATATGAATGCTTATGTCACATGAAAATGCAAATGGCTACACAAAAACGTGGTTAGGATGCATGACATTCATAATGATGTTTTGTATGCTTTGTAAAAATGCTAACACACAAATATAATGTTATGGCTGTAAAAAATAATGGTTAGTATGAATGGAACACAAATGATTTAATTTTCACACATGAAAACAAAATGCAAGTGGCTGCATAAAGATATGGGTTAGTATCACACAAAAGTTTTGCGTATGGCGTGTCATGTTTATGAAAATGGAGATGATGATATGTCACGGGATGGCGAGAAACACAGCACACGATGCGTATTCCTCCAACCTTATTCCTCCAAACGTGGTCGGTCTTTGAAAATTCTAACCGAGTACTAGGTGGGGTTCTCTTCGATCATCAACCGGGGATGATATAGCATTCACACAATTTATTTTGGTATCCTAAAGGAATCCAACTAAGGTTGCCTAGATGAGTTCGGTCCGAGTCGAGGTTAAAATCAAGGTTCCCATAGCAAAATATACTCCTCACTTCTCCCCACTCATGGGTCCGAACGAAGGGGTTCGTACGATGCTATGGGTGGTGTTTTGTATCCATGCCCCTAAGACCAAGAGGAACATAGGCGACACTTCAACAATTCACCGGGCTAAAATTTGGATACTTAACCTAATGTAAAAATGTCTAACTAAAGAATGCAAAATAAAATACCATACAAGAATCATCCACGTTATTTTGATTAGGCACTTTTCAGGGCTTGTCAAATTCTTTTAAGTTTTAAGAAAACTTTTGTAAGAACGTCCTCAGCAGAGTCGCCATTGTGAGAGGACAATGATTTTGATGGAACGTGACTCTCTCGGAAGGGAGCCTTGATATAGGGCAACCCTCCCTCGCGTGGGGTTTTTAAAATGGAAATTCGGTTTTGGAAAAAATTGGATTAATTCATATAAGAACTGAGACCTACGCCTCGATGAATAGTGTAGGAGTCGCCACCCGGCTCAGCTCAACTGGGAAATTTCAGTGTAGCTGAGCCAAATGAAAGGCCACTACACTATCCAAAGATCTAGGTCTGGACAAGTCCCCTATTTTGGCCAATGTTCATAGATGGTATTTTAAATTCTAAAGTCCATTTTTATTAAATAAAAGCATGCAGTGTACACACAGATAAAATAAAGTAGAAAGTAGTAAAATAATTAAGTTATTACAACCCGATTGAACATAAATAAAAATAAAAACTCTCAGCCTCGCCTAACAAACTCCTAAAATACACGAGAATCTAAAAATTTACAATCGCCTAAAATACATGAGTTAAGCTGTTAATTACATTAAAAAGAAAAAATGAAAACTAACTAAAAGCTGTAAAACAGATTGTTAGCACAATTTATAGCACACCACAAATAGGACTCAAATTAGACAGAATTGGATTTTAAGGAGTTTGGGGGCATGCAATTGGGGGATAATAGGGTTAGCTCGGCTAGCCGGTTCAATTAGACCTGGAAAAAAATTTTGAAACATCCTTGTATTTTGTTTTGTGAGAAAATCATTTTGAAAACATTTTATTTTTCGGTTTACTTTAATTTAGCATGTGAGGTGGATTAGTTTTTGGGAAAATTGGGTCTCCATCGTGGCATTGTTCTAAATACAATTATACTGAAAATTAAATCTAAGGTCGTGAATGCACACAACAAAATTCATTTTTGATGATTATCTGATTTTTCTGAATTTTTATGATTTTTAGGAATTTTTCTGGATTAAAATGGAAATTCTACCTCTGGACGGAAGTTACAGTCGTGCGACTATAACTACAGTCGTGCGACGGTAACTACAGTCGAGCGACTGTAATCCTCTAATTGTAGAAAATCACCAAAATTTTATTCAAATAAAACAACAGCCGCGGGAATTCAAGAACACTCGTACGATTGTAATTACAGTCGTACGACTGTACTTCACCACAAGAACAGTCGTACGGTTGTTCTTGATTTCCAAAAATAGCAAGTCCAAATATTGAGTTTTTATGCACAAAAACACACCAAATCACCTAGAAGAAGCAAGAAAATGAAGGTTTGAAGTATATTTACCTTTGTGGCACAGATCTACCGTAGGATTGACTGTTGGAAACGCCCCAATCACCTCCAAATTGCTTCTTTTCCTTTAAGCTAAGGTTTTGAAAGTCAAGTCCAAAATCTCCCAAAATGTCACGGATTCTGATTCGTTTAAGGTCTGATGTTGATTGAGTTTTGAGTGTCAAGTTATTAACCTATGATTTCTATCAAGTTTTAACTTTAACACTTAAGAATCAAAAGAAAAAGAGGAGAAAAAGATTTAGTTGTGTTGGTTTTGCTTTTTCTCTCCTTTTTCTCTCTTTTCTCTATCAATTCCTCTCCCTAAGCTTCTAAAATTTCAGAATTCCAAAAATCCTTTCTCTTTCCACTCTTCTTCCCTTTTATCTGCTGGTTTCTTGCTGTAGAAAAGGAGCATTAATTGCTCTGAAAATCAATCCCATTTTTTATGTCATAAGGTATGAGCTGCTGTACCTGCTCCGCTAATACAGTCGTACGACTGTATTACAGACGTACAACTGTAATACAGCCCCATGACTGTAATTACAGTCGTGGCACAACAAAAATTTTTTTTAAGTGTGGGAAATTTCGGCGCTTACAACCATATTATAAAATTCTGATTGATACAATTAAATATAAGTTTATCAAATTAAAATAACCCAAAGTTAAATTGAAGTCGGCCTTAATAAATATAACCTTTGTATTTTTATTTCCACCAAGGAAATATTATTTTATTTAATTAATTATTTACTACATGTAATTAATTAATCAAATAAAATTAATTTTTCCCTTATAATTGAATTAATTATGACATAACCTAATGTCAATAACTCAATTAATTTGGTTTCTGTTCCAATTCCGATTTTTCAACGTTCAGTCATTCTATGTGTACGATCATGTGGGTCCGTCTTTATGTTGCCAGTGGGCCCAAAGTCCACAGATTTGTAAGTGGGTTCTAGCAAATCGTTACAGTCCCCAATTAAGATGGAGACTTGCAGTCTAAAGTGAAACATAACCAGATAGTGATCTTGTATGTCCCTTACCAACTGACATAGATATATAGGCAAGAGGCATGGCCCTATCATCCTCTTATATGCTTATTTATCTCTTGATACCGAGTGGACTGAAACTAACGAATAAGTATCCCAACTTATTCAGGTATGCCCATACACTTGTTAGTCCCACTCATCAAGTGGCCAGTGATGTCATCTCAGGGGACGCTAATTGGCAGTTCTGTCAACTTCACTATCAACATCAACATTTTCACTGGCCTACCCAACATACCCATACTTAGCACCCTGTTATGGGCCGTTAAGTGTTTATCAAAGTGTATGAGATCCCATGTTATGTTATAATGAACATCAGGTCTAAGGATAATAGCAAGACCCATCTGAGAAACACCTATGACAATCGAACCATGTAGTGTTCTCGTGGCGGATCAATCCAGTACCATGTAACCCAACATGTACCCATACCATTGACTGACATTCCATGTCCAATGGCCAGTGAGACACTGCCATCCAGTCAAGGATATGCTAGTCTTTGGTTCTGTTCATTCCTATGATTAGAACAGACTAGGGATATTTTTATGATTATAACTTTAACTCTACTAAACGGTCTCATACTACATTGGTTATGGGCCTGTTAGGCATATATCAAAATGTATGAGATCCCAACATCCATATGTTCACTAGCCCACCCAACATACCCATACATGGCACCCTGTTATGGGCCTGTTAGGTATATATCCAAGTGTATGAGATCCCATGTTATATTATAGTGAACATCGGGTCTAAGGATAATAGCAAGACCTACTTGAGAAACACCTATGATGATCGAACCATATGGTGTTCTCGTGGCTGATCGATCCAGTACCATGCAACCCAACATTTACCTATATCATTTACTAACATTCCATGTCCAATGGCCGGTGAGACACCACCATCCAATCAAGGATATGCTAGTATTTGGTTCTATTCATTCCCATGATTAGAATAGACTAGGGATATCTTTATGATTATAACTTTAACTCTACTAAAAGGTCTCATAATCCAATGGCCTACATTAGTTTACTTTAGTATGGTTATAATCATTGGATACTCTATTTATAAATAGCACAAGCTATGAATAAATAGATTCATGCCTTTATTTCAACATAAAATGTGTAATACAAAATAGCCAAATATAAAGTATAATACAATACAAGAACCAATGCCATTTTGAATAGGGCACACCAGCAATCTCCCACTTGCACTAGTTCCAACTATGCATTGCCCTAGTATGACCCTCGTGTTGTGCTTGTGGCAGCGCCGTGGTCAACGGATCAGTAACATTGTTCCTGGTGTCAACTCTCTATAGTGAAATGTCTCCTCTGTCCATGATCTCTCGGATGAGGTGAAACTTCTTGAGTACGTGTTTGGACTTCTTATGTGACCTAAGCTCCTTAGCTTGTGAAATGGCCCCGTTGTTGTCACAGAAGACATTCACTAAGTCTAGGATAGATGGAAGTACTCTTAACTCAGTGATGAACTTCTTCATCCAAACAGCTTCCTTTGCAGCTTCACACGTAACAATGTACTCAGCTTCTGTGGTAGAATCAGTGATGGTTGGCTGTTTCGAGCTCCTCTAACTAATGGCACCACCATTCAATAGGAAGACATAACCATACTACGACTGGTTTTCATCCTGATCGGTCTCAAAGCGTGCATTAGTGTACCCTGACAATGACATCTCTTCTTGACCTCCATACACCAAGAAGCTATCCTTAGTGTTGATGATTTTCCTGCAAGTATATGGTTTCTGTTATAGTACAAAAGATATCGTTCCCACGAGGAATGATTGTTATTACACACTGGGTTTCAATTTCTGATTTTTTTTGCACTTAAATCAAAAATTTTGTTTTTCTTAATCTAATTCCACTCCTAAATTAAACTAATCCTAATGTGGGTCGAATTAGAGTAAGAAGACAACCATAAGTGCTTTGCAAATTTATTCTCAAATCTGTTTAAGTTATTTCTACAAGTTATACTAATTTCCTATGTAATTTCTCTCGAACAATACATAGCTTTACTTGAACATATTCTTATTAAACATGACTCCTAATTCTCATTAGTGAAGCAATTCTATTAACACTAATATGGTTAAGTTGAAGTGCAACTTTATTAGTATAATAGGTGATCTCTCATCTACTATCATACTTAAGAGTTCTCGCAAACTTTCATGAGCATAAATTTCTCAATGTTAAACTCATGTTAGAACCAAATAGAAATCATACTTGGCATACATAAGAGTATATTTCTCAATATTAAACTTACATCAAAACCAAATATAAGAAAAACTTGGCACAAGAACTTTTATTAAAATAACTTAGTCATAGAAAAGAAGAAATCATTGTTCACAAAACCAAATAGTATGCATAAAAGAGTACAAGAAAGATAAAAAGGTAGAGTAAGCATTTCTCAATCCTTTACTCCTTAATTACGCTTAATCTTTCTCATACTTCTTCTTTCTATAATTCGATCCTTCACTTCTACAAATCTTCAGTATCTTGTTCTATGTCTGTTTATTATTTTTCCTCCTTTTGTTGGAAAGTCACCCTTTTAAATAGTAGATGAAACAACACAATGATTTGTAAAGATGTCTCTCCATAAAGGCATGACTTTTGGGTGAAGACAAATGACTTTTGGATGAAGAGACATGGCTTTTGGGTGCTGGAATGGGGTCGGTTGCGCTGGCGACAAAGTGTCGCACCAGTGACATAGCCAAAATATTTTCTGAAGGTGAACACAGGCGGATTCGCGCCGGCGACATTAGTGCTTTTAGCACTTCTTTGTTGAATTTTCGTACGATTGATCTACTTTTCATCCGATCTTTCCCTAAACGATTTCTGCTACTCCTAATGTCACAAAACACATCAAAAGCATCACATAAAATAAGAAATCCTAATAAAAACTAACAAACACAAACATTTATAAAGATAAAAAAACACAAAATATGAGCATTTTATGCTCATACACTTAGTCCTATTAAGGTACTTAAGGATTGCCTTGACTACCGTCTAGTGATCCTCCCCAGGATCTGACTAGTATCGGCTTGTCATACTCAGTGCAAAAGCAACATCATATCTCGTACATGACATGGAGTACATGATGGATCCTATAGCCGAAGCACGTGGGATCCTTAGAATCTTCTCCCGATCCTCCTTTGTCTTAGGACCATTGTTCTTGCTTAGTTTGAGTCCATAGCGTATAGGTAAGAAACCTTTTTTTGCCTTATCCATGCCAAACCATTTCAGAACTTTGTCTATGTAAGAGGCTTGACTTAGGCCCAGAAGACCATTGGATCTATTCCTGTAGATCCTGATCCCTAAGATCATCTCAGTTTATCCTAAGTCCTTCATTGCAAAGCACTTACTCAACCACTGCTTAACCCCTTGTAGTGTTGGTATGTCACTTCCAATGAGAAGGATGTCATCTACGTATAGGACTAGGAAAGTAGAGACACTCCCACTAACCATCTTGTACATACAGGGCTCATCTAGATTTTGTATGAAGCCATATTCCTTAATAGCCTTATTGAATCTCAGGTTCCAACTCCGAGAAGCTTGCTTCAATCCATAAATGGACCTCTGAAGCTTGCATACCCAGTTAGGATACTTTGGATCAATAAAACCCTCAGGTTGGGTCATGTACACATTCTCGAGTAGGTTTCCATTCAGAAAAGTGGTCTTAACATCCATCTGCCATATCCCATAATCATAACATGCAGCTATGGCAAGTAGTATCCTAATGGATTTAAGCATTGCAACTGGTGAGAAGGTTTCATCATAGTCAATTCCCTGGACTTCTCTGAAAACCTTCGCCACCAGTCGCCCTTTGAAGGTGTTGTCGGCCTTTAACTTGAAACACCACTTGCAATCGATTACCTTAGCACCTGGACGTGGATCAACCAAATTCCAAACTTTGTTATCGTACATTGATTGCATCTCAGCTTCCATGGCTTTCTGCCAGTTAGCTGACTTGGGCTTTCAATAGCCTCCTAGTAGGTCCTGGGTTCTTCTTGGTCAAAGACTAGAAGATTCCCATCATTGGTCACGAGAAACCCATATCTCTCGGGTTGATGACAGACCCTACCAGGCCTTCTAAGGTATTGTGTGATTGGTTTAGCTCCTCAATTGCTTGAGGTTCTAGTTTGATCGTCAAGCTATCCTATATAGGTGCTTGTGGATCTTGAACTTCCCTTAGCTCAATATTGCTCCTACTTTCTTTCTTGGAGATAAACTCTTTTTCAAGAAAGACACTCTTTCGTGTTATGAAAACCATGTTCTCAGCAAGGTTGCAGAAGTAATATCCCCTTGTTTCCTTGGGCTAACTCACAAATAGGCACTTTTCAGTTTTGGAGTCTAGCTTGCCACTTGTCAATTTCTTGACATGGGCCTCACAACCCCAAATCCTCATGGAAGAGCTGTTAGGCTCCTTTCCTGTCCATAGTTCATATGGCATCTTTTCAACTGCCTTACTCGGTATACAGTTAAGTGCGAATGTAGGTGTTGCTAATGCATATCCCCAGAGGGACGTTGGAAGAGTGGTTTGACTCATCATCGAGCGGACCATGTCCAGCAAAGTCTTATTCCTCCTTTCCGACACTCCATTCCATTGGGGTGTTCCAGGAGGAGTGAGCTGTGAGTTTATCCCACACTCTCTCAAGAACGAACCAAACTCTAGGCTCATATACTCGCCACCTTGGTCAGACCGACGTGCGTTAATAGTCTTGCCTAGTTGGTTCTCCACTTCGTTCTTATACTCCTTGAACCTATCAAGGGTTTCAGACTTGTTCTTCATCAGATAGACATAGCCATATCTGTTGAAGTCATCTCTGAAAGTAATAAAGTAGTGAAAACCATTTCTAGCACTAGTGCTCATAGGCCCACACACATTCAAATGTATTAGCTCCAACAAGCCCTTAGCCCTCTCAGCTTTCTTGTTGAAAGGTGCCTTTGTCATTTTGCCTCTTAAACAAGATTTGCATGTGTCATAAGACTCCAAGTCAAATGACCCTAGCACTCCACTTTTGTGAAGTCTAGCTATATGCTTCTCATTTATGTGGCCTAAATGATAGTGCCAAAAGTAAGCAGGATTAAGTTCATTTGGCTTAACCCTCTTAGTGTTTATGTTATAGATTGGATTGTTTTGATTTAAATCTAGGATATATAAACAATTATTTAGAAAAGTATTTCCATAAATAACATTGTCTTTCACAATATCAATTTTTCCAAAACCAATATTGAAAACAAATCCAGAAATATCCAAGACAAAAACTGAAATAATATTCCTACACATGAGAGGTCCAAAATAACAATCTTTCAAAATCAAAGCTAATCCAGTGGGTATCTCCAAATAGAAGTCTCTAATCTCAATGGCAACAACCTTAGCACCATTCTCAACTCAAAGATCTACTTCTCCGGATCCCAATAACCTCTTATTTCTCAGTTCCTACACATTACAACAAACGTGAGAACTACATCCAGTGTCCAACACCCAAGATGTCGAAACAGTGAGGTTAACGTCAACAACATATATTCCTGAAGAACTACCTTGGTTCTTCACTTTCTCTCCCACGAGCCTTGGACATGTTTTTTTCCAGTGTCCTTTCTGCTTGCATTCGAAGCACACATCCTCGAGAGTGACCTTGGGCTTAGGCCCTTGCTTGGCCTTCTTAGCCTTGGCCTTATTGGCCTTGGCTTTGGCTTTAACTTTGCCTTTGCCCTTTATAGTAGGGGTGTTCCCCTTGTTCACAAGCAGCACCGGTGGAGTCCTTTTGACAGATTGTTTAGCAAGCTTGAGCATCCATTGTAGCTCAGCCACAATCTTGTCCATGCCCTGCATGTGATAGTTCATGATGAACTTATCATAAGACTCAAGGAGGGATCCCAAGATGATGTCTATCACCAACTCCTGTGGGACTGGTGTGCTGAGACGGGCAAATGCATCGATATAGCCCTTCATCTTAAGCACGTGGTTGCTTATAGATGTCCCAGCTACCATCCTGCAAGTGTTGAGTGCCTTAGTTGTCAAGAACCTTTCTTGATGTGCCTGATCTTGGTACATCCTTTTGAGATCATCCATGATCGTATGGGCTTAATAGTCCATGAACTGTTTTTGCAGCTCAGGAACCATCATGTCCAACATATGGCAAGACACATCTCTATCATCCCTCTTATGAAGGTCGTACTCCTCGATTTGAGCTTGAGTAACCCCTCGACCTGAAGGCGGTGCAGTCGATAAGGCTCTATCTAGCACATATTCCTTGGACTCTTGTTTCAACACTATTCTTAATTATCGAGCCCAATCTAGGAAGTTAGGCCCAAATAGTTTCTCCTTTTCAAGGAGTGATCGCAGTGAAAATGAATTACCAGCCATTTTAAGTGATTATCTACACAGAAAATTTACAGAGCGATTAATAAAGGGCTTTATTATTTTAACCATATTAATTAACAATCCATTTTAATTAATTTGCTGGCGATGTATGGTTACAAGACCAAGATCCATATTTCATTAAGAATTGGCCATGCGGAGGCTTGTCAACCAACCCTTAATTTAGGTAGGAACTCCCTCCAATCCTAACCTAAGGATTCTTGGTTTGATGGGCTTATTGGCACTTACCCATCTGTGCTTAGGGCCAGGAGCTTATCCTAGTACCCATGTTGAGTCCAACCAACATTCGAGCGCTAAGCGTACCCAGTACCTTAACCCTATATAGTAATTGAATAATACAATGTACCCGACGGAGGCACAGCCCATATTGCACTCTTCAAAAACCGACAAGGTTCAAATGCGGAAAGCACTTTTAATCGACTCAATATTTAATTGGATTGAGTAATAACGGTTTAGAATGCATAATCGCAGGTGATTGGAATCGCTAAACATACATTCATACATATATAATTGATGTAACTATAAAATATGTATATAAATAAAAGAGACACTATAGGCCCTATTTTACAACCTAATGAATAACTAGTAAGCCTATACTAGAGATCCACTGGGTGGGCTAGCAAAATCCTCTTGGGCTTGGCACCAATGGGCTTCCTCTCGATGGCTTGATGCAATTACAATTAAATTTACAAAATATAAATTAAATAAAATTACATCAAAATAAAATCAAACGACACACAGGCTGTATTTCCCAAAATTAAATTTTACAGCCCAACTTCATCTAAGGCCCAATAGTGCTCAAATCCACACAGCCAAGCATAGAAGCTCATATACACATAGCAAATATCAATATACATACATGTATTAAAATGCATGAACATGACAATTCCAATTTTTAATTAATTATGTCCAGCCGCTTGTGAAATCATCGATTCTAGCATCCATAAACCTGAATTAGCCATCCAATTCTCAACTCGTGCCAAAGGCCAATTGGACCAATTTCATTAACCAAATTAATTTTAACCAAAAAATTAAATTATATGCATGAATTAAATCACACAAGAAACTACACGAATCCAATCACGAAAATAAAATTATGCGAATTTTTAAACCAATTTAAAATTTCACATCGGGTCTGAAAAATCAAAATACCTGCTACGGCAAGCAGCTCCAATTTGGCCAGATTGGAATCGCAAATTGCGATTCCAATCTCGCCAAATTAACTTATTTATTTATTTTTTTTTAATTCAAACCAGTAAATAAAAAAAATTGGGGAAAAATAATTAAAACCCTAAATCACCAATTAGGGTTCCAAACAAAATCAAATTGAAAAACCAATTTCAATCAAATCAAATTAAACACAAAGAACCATAATACCAATCACTCTATTAATCGGAACATGAACCATGCTCTGATACCACTGTAATGAATCGTCGGGGGAAAAATTAAACGCAAAGCGGAATACTGATTAAAATTTTCCTTGATTCCATAACCCAAGATACATGTAGATTAATAGAATGAAACCAAGAACGGAGAGAAAACTAATTTTCTCACCTTAACTGTCTCCTCTAAAGACTACTGCAGAAACCCAAGTGTGTTTCCTCCACAATCCAGTACACGAACAACTCTTGAACGGAACTCATGCTAGCGAACGGATTGAGCGAAAACCAAGAGAAAGTAAAGAACGGGGCTGCTGTAATTTTTATTATACTGGCTGAATTTTGCTTCTAGGGATTAGGGAGAATTAGGTTAAGGCTTCCTTTACATACTCCTTAGTGTAATCCTTAGTATACTAGGTTTCTAATTCCTTTTATACTCCTTAGTGTACAAGGATTAAATTAAACTATAGATTATTTAATTTTATTTAATTGATTTACCTTGTATCATTAGGATTAAATAAAACCATATTACAAAATTCTAATTGATATAATTAAATACAATTTTATCAAATTAAAATAACCCAAAGTTAAATCGAAGTCAGCCTTAATAAATACAACCTTTGTATTTTTATTTCCACCAATGAAATATTATTTTATTTAATTAATTATTTACTATATATAACCAATTAATCAAATAAAATTAATTTCTGACATAACCTAATGTCAATAACTCAATTAATTTGGTTTCTGTTCCAATTCTGATTTGTCAACGTTCAGTCATTCTTTGTGTATGATCCTGTGGGTCCATCTTTATGTTGGCAGTGGGCCCAAAGCCCACAGACTGTAAGTGGTTCTAGCAAACCATTATAGCCCTTAATTAAGATGGAGGCTTGCAGTCTAATGTGAAACATAACCTGGTAGTGAACTTGTATATCCCTTGCCAACTGACATCGACATATAGGCAAGAGGCATGGCCCTGTCATCCTCTTATATGCTTATTTATCTCTTGATACCAAGTGGACTGAAACTAACGAATAAGTATCCCAACTTATTCAGGTGTGGCCATACACTTGTTAGTCCCACACATCAAGTGGCTAGTGATGTCATCTCAGGGGACGCTCAGTGGCAATTTCGTCAACTTCACTATCACATCAACATTTTCACTGGCCCACCCAACAAACCTATACTTAGCACCATGTTATGGGTCCGTTTAAGCGTTTATCAAAGTGTATGAGATCCCATGTTATGTTATAATGAACATCGGGTCGAAGGATAATAGCAAGACCCATCTGAGAAACACCTATGACAATCGAACCATGTGGTGTTCTTATGGCAGATCAATCCAGTACCATGCAACCCAGCATGTACCCATATCATTGACTGACATTCCATGTCCAATGGCCGGTGAGACACCGCCATCCAGTGAAGGATATGCTAGTATTTGGTTCTATTCATTCCCATGATTAGAACAGACTAGGGATATCTTTATGATTATAACTTTAACTCTACTAAAAGGTCTCATACTACATTGGTTTACTTTAGTATGGTTATAATCATTGGATACTCTATTTATAAATAGCACAAGATATGAATAAATAGATTCATGCCTTTATTTCAACATAAAATGTATAATAAAAAATATCCAAATATAAAGTGTAATACAAAACAAGAACCAATGCCATTTGGACTAGGGCACACTGTCATATATATATGAGCTACGTTTTGGAAAATGAAAATTTAAATTTTTATTGATTGTGTTGAAAAAGGGTTTTTGAACCCGAAATGTGATTTTGAGAAGTTTGGTTTATATAGAGTGGTTTTGTATAAATTTCTATTTTGGTGTTGGAAATGAAATGTTTTGATATCAATATAGAGTGATTCGGATCGATAGATTTATTTAAAGACCATATCTAGTAAGAGATATGGCCTGTGTACGCAGCTTAAAGACCTATCGGGTATGGCAAAGAAGTGTTGGGTAAGACCATACTGTTGGAAATGCCCTAGTCCCGAGGCATTGGTCCTTGTATTTGTACTACACATTTATTGGATTTATGTATTGTACTATTTGTGTTATTAATAAAGGCATCAATTCATTTATTATATTTATCTTGTGCAATATATTAAATGGAGTATCCAATGGACATATCTATATCCATGATGACAAGTGTCATGCACTTGGCAGTAAGACCATGAATTGGGTAAACGATATGACCATAAATAGATCCGTAGTCTATTCCAGTCATGGGAATGAATGGAACAAGAGACTATCATTGACCTGGTTGTATGGCGGTGTCTTACCGGTCATTGGACATGGAATGTCAACCAAGTTAATGGGTACATGCATAGGGGCATGGTACTGGATAGATCCACTAAACGAGTAATCCACATGGTATAGTATCACAAGTGATTCTCGTGTAGTACTTGTATGGATCCTTTGACCTGACCATATGATGATGTTACATGTGAGGTCGCATACTTAGGGGTACGCCTAAAGGGCCTGTAATAGGGTGTTGGGATTTTTCACCGGAAATCACCCGATAAAAGCGGAAGAACGCGGTGATTTCCTCAAATCCAGTCCCAGGAGCAATTGAAGTGGAAATTGAAAAACATAAAATTAAATAGAAAGAGATTAAAATTTCATACCAGAAAAATCTCTTTCAGAGACGGATGATGACTGCAGAACTCAATTCAGAATTCCTCCACTCTCACGTACACGAACGCTTGGCGAATGCAACCCGTGCTAGCGATAGAAAAGCAAAAACCAAGGATAGGAGAGGCTAGAGAATTCGGCTATGAGTTGTTTCAGCTAGGTTGGCCGAATTCTTCTAACCCTAGGTATTTATACCTAGGGTTGGCCGAATTCCATAAGGAATTCTGGCCCATCTTGGCTCCTCTTTATTCTGTGCGGGCTTCCATGTTTTAATTTAGGCCCAGTCTAATTTTAATTAATTTGGTTCAAATTAATTCAAGCCCAATTTTAATATACCCATGTATTTAATATATTACTCCAAGTAATATATCATTTACATCCAAATTAAAATTGGTTTGACATTTAATTTAATCCATCAAATTAAAATTAACTCTGCACAAAATAAAATCATATGTAAACCCATACATATGAATATTTCCACCTAGGAAATAATTTCATAATTAATCCAATTAATTATGAAGAGCCAATAGAATATATTAATTTTTATTATTATGACCAATCCAATTGATCTTTATAATATAATTCATATATACACACCTCTCCCTCTAATGTGTATACTCCAAGCATACATGCTATTCCTTAAGTCTGCATTCTATCGTTCTATGTGTACGATCCTGTGGGCCCATCTTTATGTTGGCAGCGGGCCTTTGGCCCGCAGACTGCAGTTGGGCTCTAGCAAGCCACTGCAGCCCCCAATTAAGATGGAGATGGCAGTCCAATTGATATCATAACCCTGTAGTTAAACTTGTACATCCCATGTCATTGATATCGGTGTCCAACACAGAGGCATGGATTGATCACCCTCTTTTGTGTTCAGACATTAACTTGATCCCGAATGTACTGATGCTTACAAACAAATACCAACTTGTTTGGGTGTGGCCACACTCTTATCAGTCACATTCATCAAGAGGCCGGTGATATCTTCTCAGTTGGTTACTGAGTGACAAATCCCTTCTGCATATCCATAGTATTACCATGTTCAGTGACATACCCGAAAGCACCCATACTTGGCACCCTATTACAGGCCCTTTAGGCGTACCCCTAAGTATGCGACATCACATGTAACACCATCATATGGTCAGGTCAAAGGATCCATACAAGTACTACACGAGAATCCATTGTGATACCATACCATGTGGATTACTCGTTCAGTGGATCTATCTAGTACCATGCACCCAGGCATGTACCCATTAACTTGGTTGACATTCCATGTCCAATGACCGGTAAGACACCGCCATACAACCAGGTTAATGATAGTCTGTTGTTCCATTCATTCCCATGACTAGAACAGACTACGGATATATTCATGGTCATATCGTTAACCCTATCCATGGTCTTACTGCTAAGTGCATGACACTAGTCGTCATGGATATGGATATGTCCATTGGATACTTCATTTACTATACTGCACAAGATAAATATAATAAATGAATTGATGCCTTTATTAATGACACAAATAAGTACAACACATAAATCCAATAAATGCATAGTACAAATACAAGGACCAATGCCTCGGGACTAGGGCATTTCCAACAATCTCCCACTTGCACTAGTTCCAACTAGGCATGGGCCTAATCCCTATAGATCTAGTATGACCCTCATGCTTGGGCTGGGCCAGCGCCTTGGTCAATGGATCTGCGACATTATCCTCGGTGTCCACTCTGTGCAATGCAATGTCACCTCTCTCCGCGATTTCTCGTATGAGGTGAAACTTTCTGAGCACGTGCTTTGTGTTCTTGTGTGACCGGGGCTCCTTAGCTTGTACGACGGCCCCATTGTTGTCACAGAAGATATCGACTAGGTCCTGGATAGTTGGCACTACTCCCAACTCAGTGATAAACTTCTTCATCCACACAGCTTCCTTAGCTGCATCACACGCAGCGATGTACTCAGCTTCTGTTGTAGAGTCCGCTATGGTTGGTTGCTTTGAGCTCCTCCAGCTTACAGCACCACCATTCAGCAAGAATACATACCCTGACTGCGATTGGTACTCATCTTGGTCTGTCTGGAAGCTTGCATCAGTATACCCAGTAACTGATAACACTTCCTGACCACCATACACCAAGAAGCTATCCTTAGTCCGGTTAAGGTACTTGAGGATTGCCTTGACAGCTTTCCAGTGATCCTCCCCGGGATCCTGCTGGTATCGGCTCGTCATACTTAGTGCAAAGGCGACATCAGGTCTCGTACACAACATAGAGTACATGATTGATCCAATAGCCGAGGCATATGGAACCAATTTCATGTTCTCCCTGTCCTCCCTTGTTTTAGGACAGTTCTTCTTACTAAGTTTCAGCCCATGGCCCATTGGTAAGAAACCTTTCTTGGCCCGGTCCATGCTGAATCTTTTCAGAACTTTGTCAATGTACGAAGCCTGACTTAGGCCCAGAAGCCGATTTGATCTATCCCTATAGATCCTGATCCCTAGGATCATCTCAGCTTCGCCTAAGTCCTTCATTGCGAAGCACTTACTCAGCCACTGCTTTACCCCTTGCAGTGTAGGTATGTCGCTTCCAATGAGTAGGATGTCGTCTACATACAGTACCAAAAATGTGACAATGCTCCCACTAGTCCTCTTATACACACAAGGCTCATCCAGATTCTGTATGAAGCCATATTCCTTTATAGCCTCATTGAATCTTAGATTCCAACTACGGGATGCTTGCTTCAGTCCATAAATGGACCTTTGAAGTTTGCATACCCTTCCCGGATACTTAGGATCGACAAAACCCTCAGGTTGTGTCATGTACACATCCTCGAGTAGCTTTCCATTAAGGAAAGCGGTTTTGACATCCATTTGCCATACCTCATAGTCATACCATGCGGCTATGGCCAGTAGTATCCTGATGGATTTGAGCATGGCTACTGGTGAGAAAGTTTCATCATAGTCTATCCCATGGACTTGTCTGAAACCTTTCGCAACCAGACGCCCCTTGAAGGTATTATCAGCTTTTAGCTTATAGCACCACTTGCAACCTATTACCTTAGCACCCGGAGGTGGATCAACCAAGTTCCAAACTTGGTTATCGTACATAGATTGCATTTCTGCCTCCATGGCTTTACGCCAATTCGCAGACTGTGGGCTAGCCATAGCCTCTTGGTAGGTTTTGGGTTCTTCTTCATCCCAGATGAGAAGAGTTTGATCATCGGTGACGAGGAAACCATACCTCTCCGGTTCCCGACGATCCCTACCAGACCTTCTAGGTTCTTGTGTGGCCTGGGTCGGTGCCTCCATTTGTGGAAGCTCCACCTGGGCCTCCGAGCTATCCTCTTCAGGAGCTTGTGGACCTTGAACTTCCCTGAGTTCAACGTTGCTCCCACTATCTTTCTTGGAAAGGAACTCCTTTTCCAGAAAGACCCCTTTCCTTGCCACGAACACCTTGTTCTCGGTGGGGTTGTAGAAGTAATACCCTTTGGTTTCCCTAGGGTAGCCCACAAACAGGCATTTATCGGTTTTGGGCTCTAGCTTGCCACTAGTCAATTTCTTGACATGTGCTTCGCATCCCCAAATCCTTAGGAAAGACACGTTGGGCTCCTTGCCCGTCCATATCTGATATGGGGTCTTTTCCACTGCCTTAGTCGGAGTATTGTTTAAAATGAGAGCTGCTGTCTCGAGGGCGTGTCCCCAGAAACTAATTGGGAGAGTTGCTTGACTCATCATTGAGCGGACCATGTCCAACAAGGTCCTATTCCTCCGTTCGGACACCCCATTCCATTGTGGTGTTCCGGGAGGAGTGAGCTGTGGAACTATTCCATGCTCTCTCAAGTATGAGTCAAACTCTAGGCTCATATACTCACCGCCTCGGTCCGACCGAAGGGCTTTGATATTCCTGCCTAGCTGGTTCTATACCTCGTTCCTAAATTCCTTGAACCTATCAAGGGTCTCGGACTTGTGTTTCATCAGATAGACGTAGCCATATCTGCTGAAATCATCCGTGAACGTGACGAAGTACAGATGTCCACCTCTGGTCGCTGTGCTCATAGGTCCACATACATCTGAATGTATTAGGTCCAACAAGCCAGTGGCCCTTTCAGCCCTCTTGCTAAAAGGCGCCTTTGTCATCTTGCCTCTTAAACATGATTCGCATGTATCAATTGACTCCAAGTCAAATGACCCTAGGACTCCAGCTTTGTGAAGCCTAGCTATGCGCTTCTCGTTTATATGGCCAAGACGACAATGCCATAGGTAGACTGGATTAAGTTCGTTTGGCTTAACCCTTTTCGTGTTTATGTTATAGATGTGATTGGTTTCATTTAAGTCCAGGACATACAGGCCATTATTTAATAGAGCATCTCCATAAAATAACCCCTCTCTAGATATTGAAATTCGACCATTTATAATAGAAAATTCAAATCCAGACATGTCCAACATTGATACAGAAATAATATTCCTGCACATATCAGGTACAAAGTAACAATGTTCCAAAATTAAAACCAATCCGCTGGGCATCACTAGGTGGTATTCGCCGATCTCTATGGCAGCAACCCTTGCTCCATTCCCGACCCGCAAGTCCACCTCACCCGACCCCAGCAACCTTCTGTTCTTAAGTCCCTGCACATTGCAACAAATGTGAGAACCACATCCAGTATCCAATACCCAGGATGTTGAAACAGTAAGGTTAATATCTATAACATAAATACCTGAAGAGGACGCACCTTGGCCCCTTCTCTGCTCTCCCATCAGCTTGGGACACGATCTCTTCCAATGGCCCGCCTGTCTGCACCCGAAACAGACGTCCTCAGGACCTGCCTTTTGCTGGCCTTTGGGTTGGGCCTTGGCCTTCTTGGCTTTGGCCTTTTTGGCCTTAGCCTTGGCCTTTTCCTTGGCCTTACCCTTAGCAAGAGGAGCGTTCCCCTTGTTAACCAGCAGCACCGGCGGAGTCTTCTTGATCGACTGCTCAGTAAGCTTGAGCATCCCATGCAGCTCACTGACAGTACGGTTCATCCCTTGCATATTATAGTTTAGGATGAACTGATCATAAGAATCCGGTAAGGATGCCAGGATCGTGTCCACCGCCAACTCTTGAGAGATAGGCGATCCGAGACGGGCCAAAGTATCCAAATAGCCCTTCATCTTGAGCACGTGAGCACTCACAGATGTCCCGGCCCCCATCTTACAAGAGTGGAATGCCTTATTGGTCAGGTACCTTTCCTGACGAACTTGCTCCTGAAACATCTCATTGAGAGTTGTTATCATAGCATAGGCTTGATGGTCCATAAACTGTTTTTGCAGTTCGGGGACCATGCACGCCAACATAAGGCACGTCACATCCCGGTTGTCCTTGACGTGCGCCTCGTATTCCGCTAGCTGTGCAGCCGTCGGATTACGTCCCTGAGGCGCAGCCGGCACAGGCCTTTCCAGCACATACTCTTTCGACTCTTGTCTTAGAACTATCCTCAAGTTCCTAGACCAGTCTAAAAAGTTAGGACCGGAAAGCTTGTCCTTCTCAAGAATCGATCGCAGTGATAAGGTATTAGTGTTTGCCATTTGGGTGTTTCTACACAGAAAAACATTTAGAGTGTTAATAATAGGGCTTTACTTTGTTGATCCCATATAAAATTAATAATGAATCAAGTTATTAATTTAACCGAGTTGTTGGGCTCATGGGCCGAGATCCATATTTCATTAAGATATAGCCAAACGAGGGTTTGGTACAACTACACCTTAACTATTTAGGTAGGAACGCCGTCCAATCCCAACCTAGGGACTCTCGGTTTGATGGGCTTGTTGGCACTTACCCATCTATGCTTAGGGCCAGGAGAATCCTACTACCCATGCTAAGTCAAAACCTCCATCCAAGTGTTAGAGTATCCCATACTCTAACCCAATACAAAGTGACAATACTCCAGTGCATCCTGCGAGGGCATGGTCTGCAACTGGCCTATTCCCACCTCGATTCGGTTTTGGATGAGGGAAGCACTTTTAAGCGACTTAGTAATTTCCATTTGGTTATTAGATTCAATTATAACGGCTTACATACATAAAGCGGGTGAATGAGCTAAATGTAACATACATTCATACATGCAAAAGAATATATAAATGATTAAATAAAATAAAATGGACTGCTATGGGCCTATATTACATCCTAATATAATTCTAGTAAACCTATACTAGAAATACATATTAGGTGGGCCTCCTCCTTCTCCTTCTGGGCTTGCACCTCCATTTGGGCTTGCACCTCCATTTGGGCTTGTACCTCCAATTGGGCTCACCACTCCATGGGCTTCTTCTTTTACAAATTTTACAATATTTAACTTAAATAAAATAAAATTACATTAAAAGAAAACGACACGCAGGCCGTATTTACCCAAAAGAAAAATACAACCCATCTCGTAAAAGGCCCAATAGCATCCAATCATACATTCATTCAACCATACATATGCATCCAATACATACAATTCAAAAGCATGTCAAAATGCATGATTTAAGCCCATTTAAATTATGTCAAAGCCATTATTAGGAAATCGCCAATTTTGGCCCACCATGGTTCTAACCCTTAACGGGCTTTGGGCCTCCAGCCCAGGCAGTCCAACTGCTCCCACTGGAATTGGGAAACCATGGGTCCAATTTAGCCGTCCGAGTAATTGTGCCAAAATTACCCGGACCAATTTCCATTAACCATATTAATTTCCAAAACTAATATTGCATGAACGAAATTAAAATTCATTCAAGAAGCCACACGCATTTAAATTACATAAATTTAAACACACGAATTTTAAAACCAATTAAAATTTCAAAACTGGGCCCCGAACCCAAATACCCGCAAAATCCAAAAACAGGGCCCGGCCCGCTGCAGCCGCCTAGCGGCTGCCCGCTGCTGCCGCCTGCAGCAGCCCGCTGCTGCGGCAGCGGCTGCTGCTGGAACCAGCGGCAGCAGCCGCTTGCGCGGCTGCTGCCGCGCCTCCCGCCGCCGGCAGCCCCGCCGCCGGGAGGCCGATTTTTTTTTTTTTTAAAACAGAATAAAATCAATAATAAAAAAAATATACCCAATCATCATCCATAGCAATTCACCAAGAATTACAACAATACAATAAAATTAAAACAACATAAACCATTATGCAATATTAATTTTCATTGTACAAAAACACATGGGAAAAATCATAAAAACCCATACCATGAATCCCAATCAAAAACATCCAATTTCAAAATAGGGATTCAACCAAATTAATCAATTTCCACGGATCAAAAGCCTGCTCTAATACCACTGTTGGGATTTTTCACCGGAAATCACCCGATAAAAGCGGAAGAACGCGGTGATTTCCTCAAATCCAGTCCCAGGAGCAAATGAAGTGGAAATTGAAAAACATAAAATTAAATAGAAAGAGATTAAAATTTCATACCAGAAAAATCTCTTTCAGAGACGGATGATGACTGCAGAACTCAATTCAGAATTCCTCCACTCTCACGTACACGAACGCTTGGTGAATGCAACCCGTGCTAGCGATAGAAAAGCAAAAACCAAGGAGAGGAGAGGCTAGAGAATTCAGCTATGAGTTGTTTCAGCTAGGTTGGCCGAATTCTTCTAACCCTAGGTATTTATACCTAGGGTTGGCCGAATTCCATAAGGAATTCTGGCCCATCTTGGCTCCTCTTTATTCTGTGCGGGCTTCCATGTTTTAATTTATGCCCAGTCTAATTTTAATTAATTTGGTTCAAATTAATTCAAGCCCAATTTTAATATACCCATGTATTTAATATATTACTCCAAGTAATATATCATTTACATCCAAATTAAAATTGGTTTGACATTTAATTTAATCCATCAAATTAAAATTAACTCTGCACAAAATAAAATCATATGTAAACCCATACATATGAATATTTCCACCTAGGAAATAATTTCATAATTAATCCAATTAATTATGAAGAGCCAATAGAATATATTAATTTTTATTATTATGACCAATCCAATTGATCTTTATAATATAATTAATATATACACACCTCTCCCTCTAATGTGTATACTCCAAGCATACATGCTATTCCTTAAGTCTGCATTCTATCGTTCTATGTGTACGATCCTGTGGGCCCATCTTTATGTTGGCAGCGGGCCTTTGGCCCGCTGACTGCAGTTGGGCTCTAGCAAGCCACTGCAGCCCCCAATTAAGATGGAGATGGCAGTCCAACTGATATCATAACCCTGTAGTTAAACTTGTACATCCCATGTCATTGATATCGGTGTCCAACACAGAGGCATGGATTGATCACCCTCTTTTGTGTTCAGACATTAACTTGATCCCGAATGTACTGATGCTCACAAACAAATACCAACTTGTTTGGTGTGGCCACACTCTTATCAGTCACATTCATCAAGAGGCCGGTGATATCTTCTCAGTTGGTTACTGAGTGACAAATCCCTTCTGCATATCCATAGTATTACCATGTTCAGTGACATACCCGAAAGCACCCATACTTGGCACCCTATTACAGGCCCTTTAGGCGTACCCCTAAGTATGCAACATCACATGTAACACCATCATATGGTCAGGTCAAAGGATCCATACAAGTACTACACGAGAATCCATTGTGATACCATACCATGTGGATTACTCGTTCAGTGGATCTATCCAGTACCATGCACCCAGGCATGTACCCATTAACTTGGTTGACATTCCATGTCCAATGACCGGTAAGACACCGCCATACAACCAGGTTAATGATAGTCTGTTGTTCCATTCATTCCCATGACTAGAACAGACTACGGATCTATTCATGGTCATATCGTTAACCCTATCCATGGTCTTACTGCTAAGTGCATGACACTAGTCGTCATGGATATGGATATGTCCATTGGATACTTCATTTACTATACTGCACAAGATAAATATAATAAATGAATTGATGCCTTTATTAATGACACAAATAAGTACAACACATAAATCCAATAAATGCATAATACAAATATAAGGACCAATGCCTCGGGACTAGGGCATTTCCAACATAGGGTGCCAAGTATGGGTACTTTCGGGTATGTCACTTAGCATGGTGATACCATGGATATGCAGAAGGGATTTGTCACTCAGTAGTCCACTGGGAAGATATCACCGGCCTCTTGATGAATGTAACTGATAAGAGTGTGGCCACACCCAAACAGGTGGGAACTTGTTTGTGAGCTTCAGTGCATTCGGGATCAAGTTAATGTCCGACACAAAAGAGGGTGATCAATCCATGCCTCTGTGTTAGACACCGATATCAATGACATGGGATGTACATGTTTAAACTACAGGGTTATGATAACAGTTAGACTGCCATCTCCATCTTAATTGGGGGCTGCAGTGGCTTGCTAGAGCCCAACTGCAGTCTGCGGGCCAAAGGGCCGCTGCCAACATAACGATGGGCCCACGAGATAGTACACATAGAATGACTGAACACAGACTTAAGGAATCACATCTATACCTGGAGTATACCCTATGGAGAGAGAGGTGTTGTGAGCGGACGACCTTTTTCGGAACGCGCGGTGAGTCGGGAACCGGGGATTTTCTTTTTGGGTGATTATGTCTTGGTTTTGAAAAACAGGGTTTTAATCTTTCTTAGAAAAACCTTCCATTTTATTGGAAAAGTCTTTTTGTAGAAAACTTAATTTCAAGCATGAATTTTAGAAAACAAGCTTTTTAGAAAATCCCATTTTAACTTAAAGATCTCGAAACACGAATTTCGAGATTAGATACAGAGTCGCCACCCGGATCAGCTCATCCGGGAAATTCCGGTACAACTCCTTACCAAGTGTAGACGCAGTACCTAATCCAGAGATTCGAGGTTCAGGCAACATATCTACTAATCCTCACTAATTTTTTATTATTATTTCGTAATATGACATTCCATTCACTTAATTCTACTCATTTTATCTCTTCTTTTATTATTAGCCAATGCTCATGCAAATGACATAAATATATAAAAATAAAATAAAGTGCGGAAAAATAAAAGTGCGGAAAAGTAAATCAGAGGCCAAATTATACAACCCAAGAAAAAGAAAACTCTCATCCTCACCTTTTACAATCGCCTATTATACACGATAATCTAAAAATTACAATCGCCTAGATACACGGGATAATCTATAAAATACATTCAAAGATAAAAATAAAGCAAAAATAAAAGCTGCATCCAAATATGGTTAGCACAAATAAATAAATCACACTAAGCACTCATATAGGACAGAATAGGGGTATTTTAGGAAACAGGATCATGCAAAGGGGATAACCAAGTCGACCCGATCGGTCGGCCCGGTTAGACCTGGAAAACGGTTTTTTAAACGCCCTGTAGGTTTTATGGATAAAAAATCAGTTTTAAAAGCGGTTTGGCTCATTTACATGCACTTTTCCAACTTTAGCGGGCCGGATATCCCGGGATCCGGGGGTCCCGTTCGCGTGTGGGCCTAAATCAAACATCCATCTAGGGTCCAAAAGTATGCAAACACGCCAAAATTCATTTTTGAATGAGAAAAGAATGCAAAATTACAAATTTGGTGCCCAAAAGGGCAAAACTGTAATTCTGCCTCCATTACAGCCGCGCCCCTGTAGGCTACAGCCACGCGGCTGTAAATTACAGCTGCGCCCCTGTAGCTTATAGCCGGGCGGCTGTAATGCCCCAGAATTGATTCTAGTGTGTTTTCTCGTTTTTGAAAATCGTTTTGTAAATTTAGTGATTTTGTCTCAACTAGCCCCTGTAAATTACAGCCGCGCGGCTGTAGGTTACAGCCGAGCGGCTATGATCATGAGTGGGGCGGCTGTAGCTGAAAAACTTCCAAAAATCGTAAAAAACTCAAAACATGGCATTACAGCCGTACCCCTATAGGTCACAGCCGCACGGCTGTAGTTTACAGCCGAGCGGCTGTGATTATGCGTGGGGCGGCTGTAGCCGGAAAAATTCCCAAAAATCGTAAAAAACTAAAAACATGTAATCAAATCACAACCAGAATGAACAAAACGGATTTCTAAGGCCTCTCAGAAGATTACCTTATCTGTATTCCAGTGCTTGGACCACGAAAAATGGATTCGGATCCCAGAAACGTCTTGCAGTCACGAACAACTCTAATAGAGTGCGATTTCCGAAGCCCGAACGGAACCACGAAGAATATTAAAGGATTGGTTGTTATGTGTTCTTTTAAGATTATCTTCGTTTTCTTCTCTTTTTTTTATTTTAGGTGCAACTCTCTTTTTTTTTAAATTGTGTTAAGAACCCTAGAGAAAATCTAAGTGACGGTGTTTTTCTCTCCAAAAATCCTTTCTCTTTTTTTTTTCTTTTTTAGTTTTCTGCCTCCCTTTACCCTAATCCCGGATTACGATGTTTAAATACCTCCTTTTTTGGTATTAAATCGGAATTAATTGCTGATTTCTATAAAAAAAGGAAAACTGACGCTTACAGCCCCGCCCCTGTAGACTACAGCAGCGCGGCTGTAGGTTAAAGCCGAGCGGCTGTAGCGACAAAAATGCCTATTTTGCTTAAAAACCGAATTAAATACTGATTTTGACCCAAAAAGGAAATATGAAGATTACAGCCGTGCGGTTGTAGATTACAGCCGCGCCCCTGTAGACTACAGCCGCGCGGCTGTAGGTTACAGCCGAGCGGCTGTAGCGGCCAAAATGCCTATTTTGCTTAAAAACCGAATTAAATGCTGATTTTGACCAAAAAAGGAAATATGAAGATTACAGCCGCGCGGCTCTAGGTTACAGCCACGCCCCTGTAGACTACAGCCGTGCGGCTGTAGTTTACAGCCGAGCGGCTGTAATGTCCAGAAAATACCATTTTCACTTATTTTTCGTTCTTTTCCTCGGTTCTCTTAAAATACTCACTCGAATTCTTCGGGGTTCCGTACTAGGGCTTGTCACATACCTTCGGGCTATCTGGGACATTTCCGACATTATCCCGGTTGGTCCGAATCCGCTTCACGTTTATCCGTGAAAAAGGTAATAGTAGCTTTCATCACCGAGGTCGGGAAAAAACCCGTGCTCACAGGTGTATATATGTTAGTTATATTATAAAGATCAATTGGATTGATCCAATAATAAAATTAATATATATATTCAATTGGCTCTTCATAATTAATTGGATTAATTATGGGATTATTTCCTAGGTGGAAACATTCATATGTATAGGTTTACATATGATTTTATTTTGTGAAGATTTAATTTTAATTCGATGGATTAAATTAATTGGTCAAACTAATTTTAATTTAAATGTAAATAATATATTACTTGGTGTAATATATTAAATACATGGGTATATTAAAATTGGGCTTGAAATTAATTTAAACCAGAACAATTAAAATTAGACTGGGCCTGAATTAAACATGGAAGCCCGCACATAATGAAAAGGAGCCAAACTGGGCCTGAATTCCCCTAAGGGAATTCGGCCACCCTAGGTATAAATACCTAGGGTTAGAAATTTCGGCCACCCTAACAGAGCAAGTGATATACAAAATTCCTAGCCCCTCTCACCAAAAGGTTTTTGTTTTTCCAACGCTAGCACGGGTCATGTTCGTTAGGCGTTCGTGTACGAAAACGAGGAGGGAATCTAGTTTGGTTTCTGCAGTCTTCATCCATCTCTAGAAAGAGATATTCCTTGTAAGAATTTAATCTCTTTCTATTAAAATTTTAAGTTTTACAATTTTCACTTCAATTGCTCCTGGGACTGGATTTGAGGAAATCATCGCGTTCTTCCGCTTTTATCGTATGATTTCCGGTGAAAAATCCCTACACATAGGGGATTAGGCAAATGTAAGAGATACTCGACTAAATGGCGACTTTTGTGTGTGTGTGTGTGTGTGTGTGTGTGTATATATATATATTATGTTTTGGGAATTTTTATGATATAATGTTATTTTATTTCTATTTATGTTGTAAGAAGTTTTTGCAAGGTTTTTAGCATTTAATCTTTGTTGTTGGATAAAATCATTTATTTAAGTTTTTATTTAAAAATAGTGATTTTGGTAAAAATAAATATATATGTATATATATAGCTACTTTGAGTATGATTAATTTATGTAGTTGATAATAACTTTTTGAGATTTTTTTCTCATTTTTCTTTAAATGTTTTTAATTTTTTTAGGTGAGGAAGTACGTACCGAGGAGGGTATACTACGTTAGAAGGAGGTTGGGAAGTGGCCACGGTTTGTCAAGTTGTCACTAGGGTTTTGCATTGCATACTAAAGATTAACTCATGGTGCGAGCATGAACTTTTTCTTTTGATTTGTTTGAATGTTATTCCAAAAATGATATTTTTGGATTAAAGTGTGAGTCAAAGTATATGTATATTTTTATTGTCAATATTTTTGGTATAAATTCTAGAACTTAAAATAGTAATTTCTTTAATAAATTTTTTCATTAATAATATTTTTGTGAGACACTGCCTAGCCTTAGGAGACCGCCGTTATGTCGTAGCTGACAGATTGGTATCAAAGCTTAGTTGATCCATAGGAGTATATATTGTATAAGGTCTAAGTATAACATTGTGAGATCTATTCATGGAATAAATGAATTAATTAAAATATGAGTTGCTTAAATAAAGTGAAAAGTGTTGCATACATAACATTCATGCATACCACGTATTAAGATATTATTTTCATAGTGTGTTTATCATATAAATGCATTCAAAATGACCACGTGGCCAACCACCTCTAAATAGGGGTAGAGGTAGAGGGAAAGAATTGAGAGAGATATGCTGGGGTCTTGAAAGCACAAAGGATAGTGAAGCCTCTGATGCTAGAGTTCCACCTATTGTCCATCCTCAAGGACAACCACCACCCAAACATCATGTACCACCTGTGGCTCCACAAGCCGAAAGACCACTAGTTGCACCAATTTTGCAACTTCAAACCCAAACTTTGGTTGAAGCTTTTGTGGCCACGATGGAAGCACAAGGGACACGTCGAAGACCTAGTGAATTGATAGAAAATGCCAAGAGTTGTGGGGCATTTGACTTCAAAGGAACAATTGAGTCGGGAGAAGCTGATAATTGGTTAAAGGCTACTGAAAAGGCATTTAGTACTATGCAGATTAGGGATGAGGATAAGGTTAAGATGGTTAGTGGTTTATTACATGGGTCAGCAGATTCATAGTTGACTAGAATTAGGGGATTGTATTCTTAGGGTGTAAGCTGGGAAGTGTTCAAATGTGAGTTCAACAGAGAATATCTTATTGAATCATTCTAGAAAGCCAAGAGGAATGAGTTCTTTAATTTGAAACAAGAAACAATGACGGTGAAGGAGTATGATGAGTGCATTTTATGCACGAAAGCTGTCTTTGTTTATGGGCTCTAATTGATATATTTTTTAGTGAACTTAGGCGGATTTATTTCATTTTGTGCAATCACTCGTGCTAGGTACTCTGGAGTTGAAAAGGAGCTTAAAGAGCCTTATTTGGGAGCTTGGAGTGTCATGAAGTTGGATCTTGAAGGCTTAACCCATGGGCATGGCTTATGGAGTGCCGTTTATGCTGAAAATGGGCCTAGGAGACTGTTTTGCATAAGCCATGATCATGGCTTATAGGGAGCTGCGAATTTGAAGAACTTTTGTGGGATTAGAAGACTTTTTATTTTAATTTAAGTTTATTTAATTCAGCCCTTTATGAAATACTTTTGGGGATTATTTTATTTTATTTATTTCCATTATAGCTCTAATAAGATTTTCCTACAAAAATCTTAATTAGAGTTATTTCCTACTTAGAAGTCTTTCCTTAATAGCTTAGGTTTAAATAGGATTAGGTCTTTTGTTTTTGGACTCTCTTCTTCAATTTTGGCTGGAACGTGATTCTTGGACAGCAGATTTTTCTCTCCCAACGTGTTCCCTCTTCATGGAGAACTAAAACTTTAATCTCTAGCTAGTGGGCAATTCAGTCTTGTAATGTCTAACTGTGAGATCATTTGTTCTTTCTTTCTTCTTTAATTCAAGTAATCGATTCCCTTCTGTTTTTAACTACTTTTGCATGATTTAATTAAGTTCTTGATTTAATTATTTACATGTGATTGCTCTGCTAGTTAAGTAATTGAATACGTAATTGTTTAATTCACTTAACATATGTAGCAAATAATACGATTGATTACGGACAAGTTTTAATTCGTGTTGTGGATGAAATCGATATGCTTTAAATAATCCCGCTTGGGTGATTATTGAGTAGAATTAGTGTCTCTTTCGTTTGTTAAAGCTTTTAATTGAATTAAATTCCGAAGCTTGTTCGGAACTGTTTGATTAATTAGAGATAATTAACGAGCTTCTCTTGGTTATCTATTCCATAAGAAGAGATTAGGCGATTCATACTTTATGATTGCTATGGCTAATTTATTTGAATGTATTGGAGTTATCTTTTGTGTTTGATCGATGATCAGTTGGATTGATTTAAGACTCGAATTCGCCTTCTAGCTGGAGTTCATCTCAGATAGATTTTTACCCAATTGATTTATTTTTGTTAATTTGATTACTTTCATTGCAATTCTTAAACACCCCTTTTTACTTTTATTGTTTAACTTTAGAAGATATAATCAGCCAATCCCTGTGGATTCGACCCTGCTCCATCTATACTACAAAATTTTGTGTCCAAGAGTAGGAATTTATTTTTGGTGTGTTCGGCACGCATCAGAGTATGTGGACAAATTTATACAGTTATGCAAGTCAGTGGTTTCCTACTGAAGAAGTTAAATGTGAAAGGTTTAAAGATGGTTTGAATGCGTTTTACCAAAATGAGTTGAGTTTGTATAAAGGCTCACATTATCGAGGTTGGGTATAGAAGGCATTACAGAAAGAAAGACTAATGAAAAGTAAGTTAGAATCCGAGAGTAGCCAGAAGCAGTCAGGGGATGTTGGTAAAGGCAAGTTTGTGAAAGAGGGATCATCTCAGTATACGAGAGGAGGTTCAATAAGTCATACGACTTCTCGAGCATCTAATACTACCAACCAAGTTGCACCTCATTCTTCCATGGCTAGCAGCGGTAGTGTTCTAAAATGCGCTTAATATGGGAAGTTTCATTCCGGAGAATGTAGGAAGTGATCCTATGAATGTTTTAGATGTGGAAGAAGCGGACATATGAAGAGAGACTGCCTTTCGGGCAAGGTAGCTGAATCTAAAAAAAGAGTCACTTATTTTGAATATGGTGAAGAAGGAGATGTATGCCCTAACTATCCTAACCTGAACAAATCTGGGGGGGCCGAGGATCACAAGTCACTAGAAGAGGTCGAGATAATGGTTATGGAAGATGAAATGGATGAGGAACAAGCCATGATTCATAAAAGACTGGGAATCAGGGCACTCAAATCAATAGAGCTTCAGCTCAACCACGTATTTATGCTATGACTCAATAAGAGGCTGTTACATCTAATGAAGTCATTACTGGTATGATTTCTTTATTAGGAAAAGATGCTTACATGCTTATTGATCCCGGTGTTACGCATTCTTTTGTGTCACTGTTGTTTATGTCTGAAATAACATGGGAGTTGAAGTTAATGTCTAAATGTTTAACTATTAGCATGCCCATAGAAGAGTCTTTAGTTTGCACACATGTGTATCCTATTTGTGAGTTAAAGTTAGGACGGTTTATTATTCATGTTAATTTAGTACCATTGGAGGTTCAAACATTTGATGTAATATAAGGCATGGATTCGCTGTCTAAGTACCAAGCAATGGTGGATTGTTGTAGGAAGGAAGTTAAATTTGTATTAGCTAGTAGGGAGGAATATATTTTCTATGGTGAAAGAGAAGTGCATAGGAATTTAATCTCCGTTATAACAGCCATAAAAATGTTAAGGAAAGCAAGTGAAGCTGTCTTAGCACATGTGGTAGATAGTGAGACAGAACCTGCAACCATAGAAGATGTGCAAATTGTGAATGAATATCCAGATGTATTTCCTGAGGAGTTGTCGGGGTTACCACCAGTAAGAGAAGTAGAGTTTGCAATTGACTTACAACCTGGTACTGCTCCTATATCACTAGCACCTTACAAAATGGCACCAGCAGAAATGAAAGAGTTGAAACTGCAGTTGCAAGATTTGTTAGATAAGGGGTACATACGACCGAGTGTATCTCCTTGGGGAGCTCCGGTCTTCTTTGTGAAGAAGTAGGATGGATCATTGAGGTTGTGTATTGATTATCGTCAATTAAATAAGGTTACTATTCGAATTAAGTACCCATTGCCTAGAATTAATGATTTGTTTGATCAATTGCAAGGGGTGACTACGTTTTCAAAGATTGATTTAAGAACAGGATATTACCAATTGGGACTCAGAGAAGAAGATACACCAAAAACAACTTTTAGAACTTGGTATGGGCACTATGAATTTTTAGTTATGCCATTTGGGTTAACTAATGCACCTGCAGCATTTATAGACCTTGTGAATTGAGTCTTTAAACCTTACTTAGATACATATGTGATTGTGTTTATCGATGATGTCCTTATGTATTCGAAGAGTAAGGAGGAGCATAAAGAACACTTGAGGATAGTTTTGCAGATTCCAAGGGAGAAACAGCTATATGCTAAATTCAGTAACTATGAGTTCTAGCTTTATGAAATTAAGTTCATAGGACATGTAGTATCAACTAAGGGAATTATGGTCGACACTAAGAAGGTGGAAGCAATAATTAACTGGTAAGCACCAACAACTGTACGTGAAGTACGTAGCTTTCTTGGATTAGTTGGATATTATCAGAAATTTGTAAAAGGATTCTCACTCATAACTTCTCCATTGACACGATTATTAAGGAAGGGTATTAAGTTCGAATGGACATCTAATTATCAAGAAATTTTTGATAATCTGAAGTCAAGACTTGTTAGTGCTCCAATGTTGACACTTCCTGTGGTGGGTGAAGGATATACAATATATAGTGATGCATCGGGTCAAGGTTTTGGAATAGTGTTGATGCAAAATGACAAAGTAATTGCTTATGCCTCTCGACAATTGAGACCACATGAACAGAATTATCCAACGCATGATCTTGAATTGGCTGCTATAATATTTGCCTTGAAAATATAGAGACATTATTTGTATGGTGAAATCTGTCGTATATTCACTGATCGCAAGAGTCTGAAGTACATAATGACATAGAAGGAGTTGAATTTGAGGCAGAGAAGATGGATAAAGTTGCTAAAGGACTATAATTTGACGATTGAATACCATCTTGGTAAAGCTAATGTTGTAGCTGATGCTTTAAGTCGTAAAAATGTTGGGAGCCTTAGCTTTATTCAAACAATAAGAATGCCTTTGTTGCTTCAATTAAGAGCTTTGAACGTATAACTAACATATGGAAAAGAAAGGGTGTTGAATGCAATGCTAAAAGTGACATTAATTTTCAAAGATAGAATCCGGGAAGCTCAGAGTCAAGATGAATTTTTGGAGTAAGTTAGAAAAGAAATTATAGATGGAAAGAAGACAGAGTTCAAATTAGCAGATGATGATATGGTCATGTTCAGAAATAGAATGTGTATTCCCAACAACAATGATATTAAGAAAGAACTTTTAGAAAAGGCTCATAATTCTTCTTATTCGATGTACCCTGGAAGTACCAAGATGTATAGAGATCTTCGCGAGCATTTTTGGTCGAATGGGATGAAAAGAGAGATAGCTGAATACGTGAGTAAGTGTTTAAGTTGTCAACAAGTCAAGGTAGAACATCAAAGACCTGTAGGTACCCTACACTTGCTATTCTTGAATGGAAACAGGAACATATTACAATGGATTTTTTCAATGGGTTACCTCGCACAAAACAAGGTTGTGACGCTATATGGATAATTGTGGATAGATTGACAAAATCAACACATTTTCTTCCAGTGAAAGTAACCTATTCCCTAGAAAAATTGGCATAGTTTTACATTAAGGAGGTTGTGAGAATTCATGGTGTTCCAGTTACCATTGTTTCTAACAGAGATCCTAGGTTTACATCAAGATTTTGGCCTAGTTTCCAAGATGCATTGGGAACCAGATTGAGTCTTAGCACAGCTTTCCATCCATAAACAGATGGTCAGAATGAACGTACTATCAAAACTTTTGAAGATATGTTGAGAGCTTGTATTTTGAACTTTCAAGGTAGTTGGGATGAGCATTTACCCTTAATGGAGTTTGCTTATAATACTAGTTATCATTCATGTATTGATATGGCACCATATGAGGCTTTGTATGGAAGAAGGTGTCGAACTCCTCTATGTTGGACTGAAGTTGGTGAGAGATAGGTGCTAGGACCCAAGATAGTCCAATTAACAGTGGAAAAAGTTCAGATCATTCACCAAAAATTAAAGGCAGCCTAAGATAGGAAGAAGAGTTACAAGGACTTGAAGCATAGACCAATTGAATATGATGTGGGAGATTAAGTTTTTCTGAAGGTATCATCATAGAAAGGTTTACTTCGTTTTGGCAAAAAAGGGAAGTTGAGTTTAAGATTTATCAGGTCGTATTACACTGTGGAGAGAATTGGACCAGTTGCATACCGTTTGGACTTACCTTATAATCTTGCTAATATACATAATGTGTTCCAGATGTCAATGTTGCGAGGATATAGAAGTGATCCAAAGCATGTAATCCGAGAGCAACCAATTGAACTTTCTCAAGATATGTCATATAAGAAAGAACCAATAGCAATTTTGGTGAGAGAGAAAAAAGTTTTGAGGAATAAGAGGGTACCATTGGTGAAGGTGATATGGCATCGACACTCGCGAGAGGAAGCAACTAGGGAAAGAGAAGAGGATATGAGACAACAATATCTTTCGAGGATGAAATTCTTTAAGGTGGGGAGAATTGTCACGTCTATGTCCTATATTCCTAGTATTATTACTATCCCAAGTTTAATCATACTATTTAATTATTTTAGCATTAGAGTATTATTTAATTAGTTGGATATTTTCCAACATGAGGAAGCCCTTTAGGAGCTATCCTGTAGGAGCTTAAACTTAAAGGCTATGTCTTTATAAGGTGAGATATATGTCTTTACAAGGTGAAATATACGAGTTTATAAAGTGAGATATATGGTTTATTAGGTGAGATATATGGGTTTATAAGATGAGATATATCGTTTATAAGGTGAGACATATGGGTTATAAGGTGAGATTTATAGGTTAATAAAGTGAGATATATGGTTTATAAGGTGAGATATATGGGTTTATAAGGTGAAATATACGGACGGGTTTATAGAGTGAGATATATGATTTATAAGGTGAGATATATGGGTTTATAAGGTGAGATATATGAGTTTATAAAGTGAGATATATGGTTTATAAGGTGAAATATATGGGTTTATAAGGTGAGATATGGGTTTATAAGGTGAAAATTTCTTTCGACCCACTTCGCCATTTTCTTCTTCTTTTTCTTCTTCTTTTTCTCCTCCTTTGTTCTTCATTTTCCAAACTACCCAGTTTTAGTAAAATTTAATTTTCCAGAGTTTGAACCGTTGGATCGCCACCAAATTTTAACTGGAACTTCTAGAATCATAATTCTTCATTCTGAACCGTGGAGATTAGATTGGGAGACCTAGAAGGTCATTTCGTACCTGGACAGATTTAGGGAAATTTCTTGATCCTTGGTTGTTTCTTTTTCATTTCCTTGTTCAAGTAAGTGATTATCAACTACCCTTTATGATTTTGAGTACATTTGTATAGATATATAAAGGTATTAATACTTGAGATTTTTGCAGAATTTAATACTTAGGGTTCTTTGGGTGAAATTGTTAAATTTGGAGATTTTTATGAATTGGATTCTTAAATGATGAATTAAAGTTATTTTTTAAGTGATTAAGTATATACATGTGTTTTTCCTATATTTCCAGAATTTATTCTTTTGATATATATATATTTGAGCTATGTTTTTCAAAATGAAAATTTAAATTGTCATTGATTGTATTGTGTTGAACCCAGAATGTGATTTTGAGAAGTTTGGTTTATATGGAGTGGTTTTGTATAAATTTCTTTTTTGATGTTGGAATGAAATGTTTTGATATCCATCTAGAGTGATTCGGATCGGGGGATTTATTTAAAGACCATATCTAGTGAGAGCTATGGCCTGTGTACACAGCTTAAAAACCTATCGGGTATGGCAAAGAAGTGTTGGGCAAGACCATATGGGATTAGGCAAATGTAAGAGATATCTCAACTATATGGTGACTTTTGATTGTGATACAAATGGGGATAAACTCTAGAATGGATATAACTTGTTTTGGAATGTATAAGGTTTGAATATATTGTTGGGATTCGTCACGGGAAACCGACCGATAAAAGCGGAAATACGCGTCGATTTCCTCGAATCCGGCCCTGGAGCTTAAGATGTGGAAATCAAAAACTAAAGCATAAAAAGGAGGGTTTCAAAAACTCACCACAAAGTCTCTCTAAGAGACGGATGCAGACTGCAGAAATCAAGTGTAGATTTCCTCCACCGATGCGTACACGAACGGCTCTCGGACCGAAACCCGTGCTAGCGACTCGGACGACAAGAAGAGAGGGAGAAAGAGAGAAGAAAAAGGGCTGCCAAGCTAAGTCCTTATGGCTGTCCAAAATATTTCTTTCCAAAAGAAATAATTCAATCTCTCTCTTTTTCTCACAATTGTTTTTCTACCCAAGAAAAACCCTTAAGACAAAAGTGGGCAAAGGATTCCTTTTTCTTTTTGCATCCTCACGGCCAAAAGGTGGAGTAGCCTTAAAATGTAATTATGTCTCATGAAAGAAAGGAGATGAGATGGAAGAGCAAAGTCCAACTTTGCTACAAATGAGTCAAACCAATGACTCACCATGATGACTCACCACCATCACTCACCATCACCTTTTCTTCATCTTCATCCATAATACCAAAAAGTCAAAAAGGTGACTCACCAATACTCCCACAATTCGGCCAAGAGAGGAAAGAAAAAGGGATGGATATTTTTCTCATCATCATACCATATTTATGACTAAAAATATCTCATCCATGACTCACTCCATCACCATTGGACAAACATAAAGACTCATCATTTCTTCATTAAATGAAAAACATGACTCACCATCTTATTTTTTGTCCAAGAATGAGTCATCAATCTCATCAATTCTCCACCCATGAATTTCGGCCAAACCATTCCAAGCCAAGTGGGAATATTTATTTTAAGTGTTTTAAGCCCAATTTAATTCCTTTGATTTATTTAAATTCAAATGCAACTTTGATTTAACATGTATGTTTATATATGATACCATGTAACATATTACATACATTTAAATTAAAATTCATTTGACCTATTAATTTAATCAATGGATTAAATTAGACACACACACATAAAATGACAAACATGTAAACCTATACATGTCATAATATTTTCACCTAGGAAATAATCCCATAAATTAATTCATTGAATTAATTATGAGAAGGCCAAAATAAATATTAATTATATAACTTTGATCAATCCAATTGATGCATAAAATATAATTAATATATCTCGCTCTCTTCAAACATGTATACTCCAAGTATACACTTAATCCGACTAGTTAAAGTCCAGACGTTCAATGTGTACGATCCAATGGGCCCGTCTTTATGTTGGCAGTGGGCCAAAGGCCCACAGACTGCAGGCGGGCTCTAGCAAGCCACTGCAGCCCCCAATTAAGACGGAGTAAGCAGTCAAACTGAAAACGTAACCCTGTAGTTTGAACTTGTAAATCCCATGTCGCTGATATCGGTGTCCAACACAGAGGCATGGAAGTATCACCCTCTTTGTGTCTGGACCTTTACTTGATACTGAATGAACTGATGCTCACAAACAAGATCCAATCTTGTTCGGGTGCGGCCGCACACTTATCAGTAACATTCTTCAAGAGGCCGATGATATCGTCTCAGTGAATCACTGAGTGACATTCCCTTCTGCATATCCATAGTGCTGCCATGCTCACTGACACACCCGAACGTACCCGTACTTGGCACCCTTTTACAGGCCCGTTGGGCGTACACCAAAGTGTGCCACTTCACATGCAACACCATCATATGGTCCGGTCGAAAGACTTATACAAGTACTACGCGAGAATCATTTGTGATACTATACCATGTAGATTCCCGTTAAGTGGATCAATCCAGTACCATGCCCTTTTTGCATGTACCCAGTAGCCTGGTTGACATTCCATGTTCTATGACCGGTAAGACACCGCCATACAACCAGGCTAATGATGGTCTTTGGTTCCATTCATTCCCATGATTGGAACAGACTACGAATGACTTTATGGTCATATCGTTTTCACTATCCACAGTCTTACTGCCAAGTGCCTCACACTTGACAACATGGATATGGATATGTCCATTGGATACTCTATTTAAAATATAGCACAAGACATATAATAAATAGATTAATGCCTTTATCTCCTTGACACAAATTGTATAATACATAAAGTTTACATTAATGTACCAAATGTATCATACAAACACAAGGACCAATGCCTCGAGACTAGGGCATTTCCAACAATCTCCCACTTGCACTAGTACCTACTAGGCATGGGTCTAATCCCTATAGATCTAGTACAACCTTCGTGCATAGGCATAGCCAAGCATGTTGGTCAAAAGATCTGCGACATTGTCTTTGGTGTCCACTCTTTGCAATGAGATGTCACCCCCTCAGCGATTTCTCGCAATAGGTGAACCTCCCTGAGTTCGTGCTTCGTGTATATGTGTGACCGGGGCACATAGCTTGTGCAACAGCCCCGCGTTGTCACAGAAGATATCAACTGGTTCCCGGATAGTAGATACTATCCCCAGTTTTGTGATAAACTTCTTCATCCACACAGCTTCCCTAGCTGCTTCACACGTTGCAATGTACTCAGTTCCTGTGATAGAAACCGCGATGGTCTATTACTTGGAGCCTCTCCAACAATAGCACCACCATTTAGCATGAGCATATACCTATACTGCGACTTATATTCATCC
Organism: Euphorbia tirucalli; assembly: GCA_039660915.1. Lineage (NCBI taxonomy): Eukaryota > Viridiplantae > Streptophyta > Magnoliopsida > Malpighiales > Euphorbiaceae > Euphorbia > Euphorbia tirucalli. The sequence continues at coordinate 47,648,279 of CM077633.1, forward strand.
TGGCTGGTCTGGAAGCTTGCATCAGTGTACCTAGTAACTGACTGCTCTTCCTGACCCACATGGGCGACATTAGGTCTTGTACATAGCATGGAGTACATGATTGATCCCATGGCTGAAGCGCATATAGGACCAATTCATGTTCTCCCTATCCTGCCTTGTCTTAGGACAGTACTTCTTGCTAAGTTTCAGCTTATGACCCATTTGGCAAGAAACCTTTCTTAGCCTGGTCCATGCTGAATCTTTTAAGAACGAAGTCTATGTACTTGGCCTGACTTGGGCCCAGAAGCCGATTGGATCTAACCCTGTAGATACTGATCCCTAGGATCGTCTCAGCTTCGCATAAGTCCTTCATTGCGAAGCACTTACACAACCATTACAATTCCCTTGTAGTGTTGGTATGTCGCTTCCAATCAGAAGGATGCCATCCATATTTCATACCAGGAAAGTTACTATGCTCCCACTAAACCTCTTATACACACCCTTAAAGGTATTGTCGGCCTATAGCTTATAGCACCACTTGCAACCTATTACCTTAGCACCTGGAGGTGAATTAACCAGGTTCCAAACCTGATAATTATACATAGATTGCAAATCCACCACCATGGCAGACAGTGGGCTAGCTATAGCCTACTAGTAGGTTTTGAGCTCCTCTTCGTCCAAGACAAAAAGAGCGTAATCATTAGAAACAAAAACCGATGTTTTCCATGTTCCTGATGATCCCTACCAGACCTTTTAGGTCCTTGTGTGACCTGGGCTGGTGCTTCCCCTTTTGGAAGCTTCACCCTGGTCTCCGAGTTATCCTTTTCAGGAGTTTCTGAGCTTTGAACTTCCCTGAGTTCAACATCACTCCCACTGTCTTTCTTGGAAAGAAACCCCTTTTCAAGAAGGACCCCCTTTCGAGCCATGAACACCTTGTTCTCAGCGGGGTCGTAGAAGTAATACCCTTTGGTTTCCCTAGGGTAGCTCACAAACAGGCATTAGTCGGTTTTGGGTTCTAGTTTTGCTCACAGTCAATTTCTTGACTTGTGCATAACAACCCCAAATCCGTAAGAAAGACACATTAGGCACCCTGCCCGTCCATTTTCCAAATGGGGTCTTTTCCAAAGCCTTAGTCGGAGTATGATTGAAAATGAGAGCCATTGTCTCAAGAGCGTATCCTTTACAACTTATAGGGAGAGAGGCATGACTCATCGTTTGAGCGGACCATGTCCAACAGGGTCCTTTTCCTCTGTTTGGACACCCATTCCATTGTGGTGTTTCTGGAGGTGTGAGCTGTGGAACTATTCCATGCTCTCTCAAAATGAGTCAAACTATAGGCTTATATGCTCACCACCTCGGTCCAACCGAAAGGCTTGGATATTTCTACCTAGTTCTGTACTTCGTTCCTTACTCCCTTGAACCTATCAAGGGTTTCAGACTTATATTTCATTACATAGGCTTAGCCATTTCTGATGAAATCGTCCGTGAAGGATATGAAGTATAGTGGTTCACCCTTAGTTGCTATGCTTGTCGGTCCATATACATCTCAATGCATTAGGTTCAATAAGCTAGCAACCCTTTTAGCCTCCTTGCTAAAAGGTTCTTTAGTCATTTTACCTTATAAACCAGACTCGCATATATCAAGTGACTCCATGTCAAATGATCCTAGGATTCAAGCAATGTGAAGCCTAGCTATGCGCTTCTTGTTTATGTGGCCTAAATGACAATGCCAAAGGTAAACCGGATTAAGTTCGTTAGGCTTAACCCTTTAAGTGTGTATAGTATAGACATGATTAGTTTCATTTAGATCCAGGATATAAAAGACATTATTTAATAGAGCTACTCCATAAAATAATTCTTTTCTAGATAAACCCTTTTTACTATTATCAATAGTAAATGTACATCCAGAAATATCCAAAACCGAAACAGAAATAATATTCTTGTACATAACAGGTACAAAATAACATTGTTTCAGCAAAACTAATCTACTAGGCATCATAAGCTGGTCCCGCTGATCTTTATGGCAGCAACCCTTGCTCCATTTCTGACCTGCAAGTCCACTTGTCCCGATCCCAGTGATCTCCTGTTCTTAAGTCCCTGCACATTTAACAAATGTGAGAACCACATCTAGTATCCAATACATAAGATGTTGAAACAGAGGTTAATGTCTATGACATATATACCTGATGAAGACACGCCCTGCGTCTTCCTTTTCTCTCCCAAAAGCTTGGGACACGATCTTTTCCAATGTCCAGCCTGCTTGCAACCGAAGCAGACATCCTTGGAACGGGCCTTGGGCTGGGCTTTAGCCTTTTTAGCCTTGGCTTCCTTAGCCTTGGCCTTGGCCTTTGCCTTGCCTTTAGTGAAAAGAGGTTTCCCCTTGTTAACCTCAAGTACCGGCGGAGTCTTCTTGATCGACAGTTCAGCGAGCTCAAGCATCCAATGCAGCTCACTAACAGTACCGTCCATCCCTTGCTTGTAAAAGTTTAGGATGAATTGATCATAAGAATCCGGTAAAGAATCTAGGATCGTGCTAACCGCCAGCCCCCGTGAGATAGGAGTTCCGAGACGGGCTAAATTATCCAGATAGCCCTTCATCTTGAGCACGTGCGCACTCACAGATGTCCCGGCTCCCATCTTACAGCTGCGGAATGCCTTGTGGATCAGGTACCTTTCCTGATAAGCTTGCTCATAAAACATCTCGTTAAGAGTTGTCATTATAGCAAAGGCCTGATGATCCAGGAACTGCTTTTGCAATTCAGGAACCATACTAGCCAACATCAGGCATGTCACATCCCGGTTATCTTGTACATGTGCTAAGTATTCCTCCAGCTGGGCAGCCGGTGGATTACTTCCCGTTGGCACAGCCGGTATAGGCTTTTCGAGCACATACTCTTTAGACTCTTGTCTTAGAACTTTCCTTAAGTTCATAGACCAGTCCCAAAAGTTAGGGCCAGAAAGCTTGTCCCATTCCAAGAAAGATCGCAGTGATAAAGTATCATTCGTAGCCATTGGTTTCTACACAGAAAAATTACGAGTGTTAATAAAGGACTTAACATGTTCTTCCCATATATATAATTAATAATGAATCGTGTTATTAATTAACTCGAGTTGTTGGGCTCATGGGCCGAGATCCATATTATATGAAGATATAGCCAGACGAGGGCCTGGAACAACTATATCCCAATTTTTAGGTAGGAACGCCGTCCAATCCCAACCTAGGGACTACCCATCTGTGCTTAGGGCCAGGAACATCCTACTACCCACGCTAAGTCAAAACCTCCATCCAAGTGTTAGAGTAACCAATACTCCAACCCAATACAAAATGACGATACTCCAGTGCATCCAACGAGGGTTGGTCTACAGCTGGCCTATCCCCACTTCGAGTAGGTTATGAATGAGGGAAGCACTTTTAAGAGACTTAGTAATTACCTTATGGTTATTAGATTCAATTAATAACGGCTTAGATGCATAGGCGGGTGAAAATGGGTTTGTACATACATTCTCACATGTAAATAAATAAAGCATAATTAAATAAAAATGAAATGCTATGGGCCAAAATTTACATCCTAATATAATTCTAGTAAACCTATACTAGAACGACATCAGGTGGGCTGCATCCTCATCCTTCTAGCACGCCAATCCAATCGGCTTCTTCTTCTTTACATAAGTCCATAATAAACACATAAAATAAAATTACATAAAAGAAAAACGGCGCGTAGGCCGTATTTACCAAAAGAATATTACAACCCGAATAAATAAGGCCCAAAACATCCATTCATGCATTTAATCATACATACACGTATCCAATACATACAATTTATAAACATGTTAAATGCATGAATTAATCCCATTTCAAATATGTCCATAGCCATTATTTTGAAATCGCCAAATTTTGGCCGATCATGGTTCTAAACCCGTGCAGGCTTTGGGCCTCCAACCCAGGCAAAATTGCTCCCAATCCAACTGGGAAACCATGAATTCCAAAATTAGCCATCCGGGTAATCGTGCCAAGAAAACCCGAACCAATTTCAATTAACCGTATTTATTTCCAAAATAAATATCGCATGAACGAAAAATAAATTCATTTATAAAACATGCGCATAAAATTTCCAAAATTAAACACGCACAAGTTTAAAAACAATTAAAATTTTAAAACCCCACGTGCATAAAAATTACCAAAATTTAAACACGTATATTTTTAAAATTTTAAATCCGGCCCGGCCCTAAAAATCCCGCCAAATCCAAAAACGGGGCCCGGCCCGCCGCGCGGGGCAGCCTCGGCGCTGCTGCCCAGCAGCAGCCCCGCTGCCGCGCAGCGGCTGCTGGCGCGCAGCAGCCCTGCTGCTGCAGAGGCAGCAGCCAGCAGCAGCTGCTGCCTGTGGCGCCTAGCGCCGCAGGCAGCGGCTGCTGCCCCCGTTTCGACCCGAAACGGTCCGTGATTTTTCCGAAACAAATAAAATCATGCAACGGAAAAATAAATCTAGCATAAACCTATATGCAAAAAATAATTTTCCCATAAACAATTCACAAATAGAAAATTAAATAAAGCATAAACCATATGCAAATAATTTTCCATAAGTAAAATTCAAGGGGCAAAATCACCAAACCCCAAACCAAAAATAAATCCCGTCCACAAAATCGCCAATTTTAAAACACGGGATCCGCCAAGTTTAAAGATTTCCACGGATCAAAAGCCCGCTCTGATACCACTGTTGGGATTCGTCACGGGAAACCGACCGATAAAAGCGGAAATACGCGTCGATTTCCTCGAATCCGGCCCAGGAGCTTAAGATGTGGAAATCAAAAACTAAAGCATAAAAAGGAGGGTTTCAAAAACTCACCACAAAGTCTCTCTAAGAGACGGATGCAGACTGCAGAAATCAAGTGTAGATTTCCTCCACCGATGCGTACACGAACGGCTCTCGGACCGAAACCCGTGCTAGCGACTCGGACGACAAGAAGAGAGGGAGAAAGAGAGAAGAAAAAGGGCTGCCAAGCTAAGTCCTTATGGCTGTCCAAAATATTTCTTTCCAAAAGAAATAATTCAATCTCTCTCTTTTTCTCACAATTGTTTTTCTACCCAAGAAAAACCCTTAAGACAAAAGTGGGCAAAGGATTCCTTTTTCTTTTTGTATCCTCACGGCCAAAAGGTGGAGTAGCCTTAAAATGTAATTATGTCTCATGAAAGAAAGGAGATGAGATGGAAGAGCAAAGTCCAACTTTGCTACAAATGAGTCAAACCAATGACTCACCATGATGACTCACCACCATCACTCACCATCACCTTTTCTTCATCTTCATCCATAATACCAAAAAGTCAAAAAGGTGACTCACCAATACTCCCACAATTCGGCCAAGAGAGGAAAGAAAAAGGGATGGATATTTTTCTCATCATCATACCATATTTATGACCAAAAATATCTCATCCATGACTCACTCCATCACCATTGGACAAACATAAAGACTCATCATTTCTTCATTAAATGAAAAACATGACTCACCATCTTATTTTTTGTCCAAGAATGAGTCATCAATCTCATCAATTCTCCACCCATGAATTTCGGGCAAACCATTCCAAGCCAAGTGGGAATATTTATTTTAAGTGTTTTAAGCCCAATTTAATTCCTTTGATTTATTTAAATTCAAATGCAACTTTGATTTAACATGTATGTTTATATATGATACCATGTAACATATTACATACATTTAAATTAAAATTCATTTGACCTATTAATTTAATCAATGGATTAAATTAGACACACACACATAAAATGACAAACATGTAAACCTATACATGTCATAATATTTTCACCTAGGAAATAATCCCATAAATTAATTCATTGAATTAATTATGAGAAGGCCAAAATAAATATTAATTATATAACTTTGATCAATCCAATTGATGCATAAAATATAATTAATATATCTCGCTCTCTTCAAACATGTATACTCCAAGTATACACTTAATCCGACTAGTTAAAGTCCAGACGTTCAATGTGTACGATCCAATGGGCCCGTCTTTATGTTGGCAGTGGGCCAAAGGCCCACAGACTGCAGGCGGGCTCTAGCAAGCCACTGCAGCCCCCAATTAAGACGGAGTAAGCAGTCAAACTGAAAACGTAACCCTGTAGTTTGAACTTGTAAATCCCATGTCGCTGATATCGGTGTCCAACACAGAGGCATGGAAGTATCACCCTCTTTGTGTCTGGACCTTTACTTGATACTGAATGAACTGATGCTCACAAACAAGATCCAATCTTGTTCGGGTGCGGCCGCACACTTATCAGTAACATTCTTCAAGAGGCCGATGATATCGTCTCAGTGAATCACTGAGTGACATTCCCTTCTGCATATCCATAGTGCTGTCATGCTCACTGACACACCCGAACGTACCCGTACTTGGCACCCTTTTACAGGCCCGTTGGGCGTACACCAAAGTGTGCCACTTCACATGCAACACCATCATATGGTCCGGTCGAAGGACTTATACAAGTACTACGCGAGAATCATTTGTGATACTATACCATGTAGATTCCCGTTAAGTGGATCAATCCAGTACCATGCCCTTTTTGCATGTACCCAGTAGCCTGGTTGACATTCCATGTTCTATGACCGGTAAGACACCGCCATACAACCAGGCTAATGATGGTCTTTGGTTCCATTCATTCCCATGATTGGAACAGACTACGGATGACTTTATGGTCATATCGTTTTCACTATCCACAGTCTTACTGCCAAGTGCCTCACACTTGACAACATGGATATGGATATGTCCATTGGATACTCTATTTAAAATATAGCACAAGACATATAATAAATAGATTAATGCCTTTATCTCCTTGACACAAATTGTATAATACATAAAGTTTACATTAATGTACCAAATGTATCATACAAACACAAGGACCAATGCCTCGGGACTAGGGCATTTCCAACATATATATATATATATATATATATATATATATATATATATATATATATATATGTATGTATGTATGTATGTATGTATGTATTATGTTTTGGGAATTTTTATGGTATAATCTTATTTTATTTCCATTTATGTTGTAAGATGTTTTTGCAAGGTTTTTAGCATGTAATCTTTGTTGTTGGACAAAAACGTTTATTTAAGCTTTTATTTAAAAATAGTGAGTTTGAGAAAAATAAATATATATGTATATATATAACTACTTTGAGTAAGATTAATTTATGTAATTGATAATGATTTATTAAGATTTTTGTCTCATTTTTCTTTAAATGTTTTTAATGTTTGTAGGCAAAGAGGAAGTAGTACCAAGGAGGGTATACTATGCTAGAAGGAGGTTCAGAAGTGGCCACAGTTTGTCAAGTTGTCACTAGGGTGTTGCATTCATGTGTGCAAGCATGAACTTGTTCTTTTGATTTGTATGAATGTTATTCCAAAAATGATATTTTTGGATTGAAGTGTGAGTCAAAGTATATGTATATTTTTATTGTCAATATTTTTGGTATAAATTCTAGAACTTAAAATAGTTATTTCTTTTATTAATTCTTTCATGAATATTATTTTTGTGAGACACTACCTTGGCTTAAGAGATCGCCAAAGTAGTGCCTCACCATCACGCCATAGCTGGTTGGGCTGGGTGTGACAGGTTTGACCCTAATTATAATTAGGGGGATATCCATTTTATAGGGGAAACTCTGCCGAAATTTGGATAGAAATTTCGAGTAACTAGATTAATTATCTTTTCCTTATTTCCATTCTTTCTTCGAATTTGAAGTTCTAAACTCTGTTATATAGACATTCAACTAGTAGGTGGAGTAGCTGCACTAGAAAATTAGGATTCGTCAACTAGGAGAAATTCGTGAGTTAATTATATGTTTTGCATTTTTAATTTAGCATTTGCATTAATGGCATGTTTTCAAAGTATATTTCTACTTCATGATTACTATGATTATTTTGAGAAGAGTATTGCCTTTATATTTATATTTATATATGTTTTCAATTGTGGTTTAAATATGCGTTGTGGACATGCTTCCTGGTGAGTGGCATTAGGACCTTGTGCGCACAGGTATTGTTGGGTTAATGGGATATAAATATGATGGTGATATGGACTATGAATTAGCTCGATTGAGTTATTATGAGCTATATGATATGATGAAATTGGAACTAAGTGAGGCTGAGTATGGGTTTGGTTGAGTTATTCTCAATTCTCTAGCCGACTGGGTACGGGTTTGGTTGAGTTATTCTCGGTCCCCCAGTCATTGGATTTAAGAGAGCCTGATGGTTATGCAAATTATTAATATGTAGGGTATTGAAGTTTAGGATCCATAACGTACGAAAACCATTTATTGATATATTGATTTATTATTTGTTTTACAGAAATCATGTGTGTGAATGCCTGTATAATATATATACACATGTATAGTATTGTGTGACTCAATGAATGCTAAATTACTCATGCATTGCATATAATTAATTCACTAAGGGAGGTCGGACTCCTTAAATTTTTTAGGTGACTAGAAGTGAGTTGCAGCCCAAGTCTTTCCTCCAGGTGACATCGTTATCCTTATTGCGTAGGTATATTATTAATCGTATTTAATGTATTAAATTCTAGACCATAGTACCGGATTGAGGAATATGTTTCAAGTTGTGTATGTTAAATGGATTTAATGTTATGAGTATGATGAATTTAATTATTGCATCATTATGTATTTTGTATTGATTATGATTTTAAGGTTTGCTACGGGTTCCGGTGGCAATATGCTTACCTGTTCCCTAGCACCGGTCATGGTCCGGGGAATGGGTCGTGAGAAGATAGACCTACAGGATCCCGTGCGAAAAGTCTGGTTGAAATTAATTCAGAATTAATCTATTTAAAGGTTAGCTTAAAATTATAATTGTGACATGAATTTTAAGTAGACAGTTGAGATATTGATTGGGCTATATATGGTGAGTAGTTTAATGGATAAAAGCCAACCAAGCCAAGTGGACTTACATATTTCATCCATAGGGTTTTCATTTGGTGAGATATTTTATTTTAAAAGTAAAAATATAGTATTAGTAATATGTGATAAGATATTATGGATTTTTATTTTTGAAAATAGATCATATCTGATCAAATATTTGGTTTTAGAGTTTGAATTTCAATATATATGAGATATTAGAAATTGAAAAGTACTTAAACTGTCTTTCTTCCTCTCTCTGGCCGATTTTCTCTATGTATCTCCTAGTCTTTGTTTTTCATCCATAGTAGGTGCTAGCACACTCTTAACCAAAAGACTCAATGTTTGTAAACATAGAAGGAGGTTGCACACAAGCAGCTCCTAGTCAAATATTTTTCGGTGTGTACAACAATCACTTTCTTGTTAATTCCCGATATGAGCGGACGATCCTTTAAAGCGCACGGCCTGTTAGGTCGGATCGGGATTTTAATGAAATAAAGATTTGGGATTTTTAAAATTAATAAGAAAATGAACAAAACTGATCTATCTCACTAAAAGTGATAAGAGTCGCCATCCAGTTCAACTTAACCGGGAAATTATGGTATAGCAAGTTGAGCAGGAATCGTTATACCTTTTAGTTGTAGATTCGGGTCCAGATAAATTACCTATTTCTTTATGATTCAAAATATCATTTTAACAATTTTATCTCTTCGGCTTTTATAATTCTATGGTTCATTTTAATTCAAATTATCTATATGCTCATATAGAGAGCTATAAATAAATTCAGAAAAGTAAATTATTACAACCTAATTGAATAAACTAACATAAGGGGTACATTTGTGTAAAAAAGGAATAGGGGTACAAACGCCTACATACATGAAATTCTAATACTTATATTCGCCTAAAATACACAAATCTAAAATAAAAACTAACATACATCTAACCTAGCATATATTTAACTGTAAAATAGAGGTTAGTATACAAATAAATATTTACACGTGCACTCATACAGACACAACATGGGGAATCCAGATAGCTCAAAGCATGAATGGGGATAGTCGCGATAATCCGACAGATTTATCCGACTAAACCTGAAATTTTTTTTAAATGCTAAATTTTAAATTGAAATCAATGTTCAAAGCATTTTATCCAATTTTTATATATTTATACATGCAAAAATTAGTCTGCGTTTATGAAACTGGTGATTCAATTGTTTCATTATTTTACAATATTCTTCATAAATTAAATCTAAAGGTCAAAATACATCAAAACACACGAATTTACAATTCTGATTCAAGAACCATAGCCGTGCGGGTGTAAAAATAATAGTCGTCAACATCCGTACAGCTCTGGTTTTTGAATTAAACTGAGAAAACTACAAAATTAATGAAAATAATATTCTGAAGATTAAGCCAGATTCATGCGCTCATTCACAGTAGTCGTGTCGCTGTGTTGAGAGTCGTGCGACATTAGTTTACTCAAAATTAGAAAAAATAGAGCACATCCAAAAAATGCAAAATGAAGCAACAAATCACCTAGAAAGCAATAAAAAGAATTTAAGGCCTCTCAAAATTACCTTTGAAGCATTTTTCTCGTGTTTAATCCAAAGAAAACAGATTCTTGAAACTTGAAATCTGAATTTAAAGAGCTTGAACCTTGAATCCAAAAAACTTACAGTTTTTCCAAATTGAGCTCCAAATTTTGCAATTCCAGCAACCAAATAAGTCTCTGAAAGCTTAGGATTGGTTTGGAATATGAATTTGTGGTTGAATTTGGTGAATTTGAACTTTGATTGTTGTTTTAGTTTTAAGATTTTGAGAATTTGTGTCTTCCCTCTTTCTCTTAATTCCTCTCCTTAATCCCTGTCTCTTTTCTTGTGCTAATTCCCCCTTCTGCTGAACTCCCTTCAATCCAAAAGAAGCGCGTAATCCCTGTGAATTAGTGGAATTCTGGTTGTCTCCTTGTAATCCAAACAACTGTCTCATTTCCATGCATTCTGGGGATGCATTGATAATCGTGCAGTTATTGTATCCATAACCGAATAGTTGTTGTCTCAACAGCTATGCGGCTATAAGTACAGCCATGTGGCTCTTGATTTTTTTCCAACCCCTAAGTCTTCATAATCTCCCAAGTTCATGTTTTAAGCTCGTTTGAATCCGGATCATCACCTCTCGAACCGGTTTCAAAAATGATTCTAATGTAAAGGTTAACTGATTTGGTTTTCATCATAGAAGTCATAAAAATCCAGCGCTCACACCCGTAGTTCACACCCGGTGCAAAAAAATTATCTTTTTGCGAAGACGACAGAGGTATTGATTTTGAATCATTCTTTTCTCTCCGTCCAATCTATCTATTATTATGCATGATGATTCTAGGATGATGTGGGTGGATTTTTTGTGATTCTGCAGCCGAAATTATTGTTATTTGCTGCATTGGATTCTAACATTGCAACATTACCTTCCCTTATTTTCCTAAATACCTTTTTTCATTAAATGTTGTTTTTAAATACCCACAAGAACTTACACTTTTTATTTTATAATGTTTTTAGTTTCTTTTCGTATGAACGTTATTCTTATTCTCTTTTTTGCACATTTCTTCTCTTTTTTGTGTGATCGTTCTTATGTTTCTTTTTGCTTTTTTTTTTTTTTTTTTTTTTTTTGCAATTGTTTATATTTTCTTCTTTTCTTCTTCTATTTTTGTGGTTGACAACTCTTCATCTTCATGCCTCTTGCCTCGTTGTCATCGTCAGACACCATGGCTTTCCTAATTTTCTTCATTAATTTACTGGTTGATCCACTGGAATGAAATGAGATAAAAAATTCTTTAGTTGCTGCCAAAATTCATAGAGATGTCTTCTTCTTCTCTTTCAGTTTTCAATTCTCTATTGCTATTTGATTTTATTTGTTCTTTTTTTTTTGGCAATTCCTATTAATTTTCTTTAATTTTTTCATTGGGTTTTAGATCTATAATTGTATCTATGTTCTTTGTTGTTATTTGTTCTTTTTTGTTCGTTTATGTTGTTTTATGTTCGTTTTTATTGTTATTTTTTATGGTTTATACATTGTTTTTGTCTTTCTTCTTTGTATTTGTGTAACCTCTGCACTTTTTTTCACTTTTCTATTTCTTGGTTTCCATGATACAATTGAGATACAGTCGAGATACAAATTACACTAATACAGTTATGGTACATATGTAATACATGTATGATACACATGAACAATACAAAATAATGATACATTTTTTTGTACTTTTTCTTTATGTGTACGGTACATGTATGATACCATCGAGATACAGTTGAGATACACAATCACACTAATACATGTTTAATACAGTTTTTATACATGTGTAGTATGATACACATATAAACAATATAAAATAATTAGATACATGTAACAATAAGACAAAATAAAGGGAAAAGATGTAGAAACAAAACTTTATGTAATTAAAATAACAAAAAAATGCAGTTTTAAATAAATTAAAAGACAATGCAAAAAATTAATGAGATAGACAGTTCATACATCTTGATATACAAGCGTGTTACATATATGATACGATTATGAACAACATAAAATGTAACTAAATCAATCAATGACACACGATAGATACGGCTGTGATACATTTGTGATATTGTTATGATACATTTCTAATACTTTTATGATACATTTGTGATAATGTTATATATATATATATATATATATATATATATATATATATATATATATATATATATATATATATATATATATACATTTATCATTTCATATACATGATACACTAGTGATACTGTTGTGATACATTTTTTTATACTATTTACTATATATTCATGATACATGATTTTTCACTAAAGCATGAAAATAGATATATCAAAGTAATATGTTTAACTTGTGATACATGTCGGATACATGTTTTATGCATGTTTGACACAATATACATTTATAATACATTTGTGATACTTTTATGATAAATTTTGATACGGTTTATTATACATTCACAATAATAGTCATGTAAATAGATATATCAAAGTATCATGTTTGTGATACATGTTTGATTTTAGTTTGATACATGTTTTATGCATGTTATAGTGATGATACAATGACACAAGTCAGATATATTTATGATACATTTGTGATATTATTATCATACATTTTTTGTACAGATTACTATACATTCATAATACATTTTTGTATCATGATAGTGTCACAACCGTATCTAAAGAGTGTCATTGTACCAAATATGTATCAAAACCTCAAAATGGTATTAACTAATTTTAGTAAAAATATTTACATATAAGAAAAAACATTTGAAGAACACTTGTATATCATGCAAAAGCTAACACAACTTCCCCCTTAATAATTACTACTACTAATGAATTAATTTCACCATATCTCTCATTAACAATTAGCCAACCGTGCTTGAATCTTCTTTTCTCCTTCCTCTTATTCGTTTCTTCATTGAATTGTTAATTTCTTAATATGTTTTTTTGAAGCAAGCCCTCGAATATCCTTCTCTAGTGATATAATTCAACAAGATGAAGATGATTCACTCATCCACCATGTGCTTGGAAGAGATTATAATCTCCTCGGATCAAATTGCAATTTTAAATCAGACATATGCAACAGCTTAAATCACTAATCTTCTTTAGTAGACTAGCTTTTCGCAAAAGACATAATTCTTCCCGCACTCCAAGTTTTCGATCCGATTTGGCTTGTGATTTGCGATCCAGTGATATGTGCAATTGTAGCGATGGTGGAGTACTTTTGTGATTGGAGAATTTTCATGATGTTGGAGAGATCAGTATGTGTAGACAGTTTGGATATATTGAATCTTTGTCTTTTTTTTTTTTTTTTTTTTTTGTACGTAATATAGGGATTTGAAAAAGAGGTATTTTAGGAATTTTGAAACTTTCTTCTTGTATTTTTGGTGAACATTTCCGTGTAAGGTAAAAAGAATTGTTTGGGCCATAAGTAGGGGTATTTTGCTAAAAAGCCCAATTATCGTACGAAGAGCCGAAATGAGCTGCTAATCTGGGCGGAAGGACACAGGCTTGGAACATATTCAAGTATTGCAAAGGCTAAACAACTACACGTGTGATTCTTACAACCAAATGTTAATCCCTACACCATTAATTCGATTCCATGTTTCTAACCTCTGCTATTTTTGGGAAATTAAATTGGGACTATATAATTAACGGAAAAACTTAACACAAGTAGAATTTGCAAACAACAATTGATTACAAACATGGCAAAAACAGACAAATATTGTTCTAAATGTATAACAAGCAGTTTCCAAAGCTAACCATTTAAGGAAATGCAAGTATGCATGAGAGAATTGGAGCATATCACATAATCTCGAGCAAATCAGTGTATTTTTTTTTTTTTTTTTTTTTTTTTTGTTGGTAGTTGAGTCTGATTAATCAATATGCGATTACTCTTAGCATTCTTTGAGTTCCTCTCCCAATGAAAAACTAATATGTGCATTCAGACTCGAATTCAAAATCTCTAATTTAAGCGACTTCAGGTCCTTGACTAGTACTTAATTAGTACACATCTATGTCTTTTGAGTAGTGTATATATATATATATATATTCTACCATAAGCCCATCATTTCTACCAGTGAAAATAGATATCATATATGAGATGAAAAATAGTAATAATAATGATGATGATGATGATGAGAAGATTTACAGAACTTGTGTAACTATTAAAGGGTGTTAATGCTGATGAGGGCCTCAACAAAATCCGAACCCCAACAACAGCCGAATACTAAAGCCCATGAATTTATAGCAGCAACTGGTTTCCCATGAGATAAAACCAATACAAAAGCTAAACAGTTTTACTGACTGGCCCTAATTAAACTTCATTAGATTGGTAAAATGACATACTACAAACTCTACTCATTTCCTTGCATGTTAGGAACAATCATGTGCTGTCCTTGCGCCTGTAAATAGTTAAACAAATCCAATAAGAACATAAAATGAATACACATTATAATTTACCATTTGTAATCAAAATATGAAAACTTAAATTTAATTTTCCATGTGTCATTGGCCATAAAGCAAAGCCAATGAAGTTCCCATATGAACAGCTTAAGTAGACTCCAACTTCCCCAGCTTCAGTAAACTAATTTAATTCATTTATATGTCTATATCCCCTTATTTGTAGTACTATGTTGAATTTTTATCGTGCAATGCTTGTTATGCGATGCCACGTTTAATGTTATCATGAACTTTTGTTATGCGATGCCACGTTTAATGTTATCATGAACTTTTGATGATCATATATTTTTATGAATGATAATGGTAAAACGCATTCTAAACCCCCTACGCTTTTATGAGTTTTGCAATTAGCCTCCTAATTGATTTTTTCAACATATTGGGTTAGTAATCTTTCTGTTTTGATAGTATGAACTCCAAAAATTTGACACCCTTTTCTCGCTTGGATTATAGCATCCATTAACTAGCACGTGAAACAATTTTTTTTAGACACGTGAGACTAAATCGGAGGTATGATTCTCATCCGCATCTACCGCACAATAAAACAGAAAGTATGATTCAAATCCCTCCAGCAAACCTAGAGTTTTTATACTTTTCTTAAAAATTGTGTCATGTGCCAGTTAACCGATACTGTAGCTCATGCGAGACAAAAATGTTAAAGTTTGGAGCTAATACTATTAAAATAGAAAGAAAAAGGTACTCAATGTCTAGAAAAAATTGATTAGCAGCCAATTGCAAAATTAATTCAAGGTCTCATGATGCGTTTTGCCATGACAAGCAATAGGCCTCAAGGGGCTTCTCATACACAAGCTGAGGGCTTACCAAGAAAAGCATTGCCATTAACCAATTGCTTAGTTCACTAATCATTATACTCTTCAATCCAGCTAACTTTTCCATATCACCATCTATAAGATTAGACCTAAATTTAACTTGAAATCATAACATCATTAGCAAGGGCTGAAGGAACGGAAATGGCTTCTTAGGGAAATGAAAGACAAGTAGATTCAGAATTTTCCATTATCAATACAAACTCTGAAAAGCCCATGTCTTCTACCAAAAGGATGGGCTCCATTCTCCACATTCCGGTAAAGGTAGAAAGGAAAGAAGATGGGGAAATCTACTACTAGATACAACAACAGAGACCCAAACAGCTCTTAAATCCAAATCAGCAAACAATTTGTGCATATGTAATTATGAATGCCATGTACCCTTCAATTTTTCTCCAGTTAAGTATACTTTTGTAGAGAAATATGTGTCTGCAAACCTTTTTTCTTTCTACCTAATATGATCTATAGCCAAAAACTTTCCAGCTTCAAGTCAGTCAAAATCAGAACCATATAGCAATGATCAATATAATCCAAAATTCATATTTAAACCAATAGAAGATGACTGTAAGAATGGACTAGTTGAAAGCAAAGGATGTAACAGTATAAAAAGTTTTTCGCAATCACCCCAAATAATTCCAGTTTATGAAATGACTACCGATAACATAATGCAAGTTTGAACAAATATCTCAGAAGAACTTTGTGATAGCCTGCAGGCTGCAACTACATTTTACATCAAGTTTTGAACTGCTTTCCTAAATTTTCAGTGGGGCGCGGAGTCTATTCTCTGTCCGTTGGCAATTGCATAATAGCAAAATATGTACAGTTTTCAATACTTATGTTTATGATGGTAAAAAGTGCATATTAACACAGTACATAAACGAGCTGTTAAATTTTGGAGAAACCAAACATAAGTTCAACACAGATTGCTTCACTCTTTATTGCTTCTAACTTTTTGTATATAATACAGAAAGAATATTACCTGGGAACTGATGTAGTTCATTGAACCCTGAAGAGCGAACTGTCATATGTGCCACCATCATTGCAAGAAAAAGCAACAAATTAGTCCACCAATTCAAATGGTACTATAATGAAATCTAGCATCTACAATAAAATTGAAAAAGCAGAAAGTCACCTGTGGGTTTTGACCAGGCAGACCTCCAACTGCATCCCTTTTAGCAGATCCATCTGCACCCCTAGCAGATCCTTTAGTGTCACCCTACCAAAGTTTTATTATCACTGTAAGTCCAGATTTTATATAAAAAGCCACAAGGGGGTAAAAAACTATTTAGATATGGTGAAGAGGTTAAATTACCTCCATCTGCGGCATCAAAGTCACCAATAAAATCAAAAAGAAAAAACAAAGAAACATGTCAAGCCACTAATCATGAAATGACAAAAAAGATATAACATAAACAAGGAAAGCATATGATATAAAAGAGAAAGCTTAATTACCTCCCTGTACCTAGCCAGGTAAACCTTCAGTGGTTCAATATAGTCTTCAAAACCGAGTGTAGCCATAGCCCACAATAAATCATCCCCATTGATTGTTTTTCTTTTCTCCTTCTGACATTTATCACTTGCCCTGTAGAAATGAGAAAGAAAAAAAAAAAAGAGTTCAGAAAACCCAAACATATTGACAAAAATCAGACACCAGATGCTCAGAAGTACCAAACTATATTTTCCAAGTTGTAGAGTCAAATCTAAAATCCAATTGCCAGACTTAATAATAGAACAGAAACAATTCCGCATCTCTTGGAACAAAAGTACAATTTCCAAAGCAAAATAACATCCTAGAAGTAGAAACAAAACAAAACCTTCATTTCCCAAAACCCCAATTACCATGAACAAAACTGAAACCCCAGTTGTAGAGAGTACCAGCATCATACTCAAACAATAAGATCCTAGAATCAAATGTAAAATATCAATTGCAATCAACAAAAGAAAACTCCCAGCTCTCACACAGCATTTGCTTCATTACCCATCAGAATTTCTCATAGAAGTGATTCATTTAAGAAACAACTGTCTTGAAACAAAAAGAACCAAAATCAGAAAAGTAAGACAGGAATGGGTAAAACAACTCACTCGCTGGTAATAAAGCTGATAAACTCAGAGACACATTCTTGCACAGTATCCTTAGCATCTTTAGCAATTTTTCCATTGGCAGGCAAAGCTTTCTTCATAATCCTGCTTATATTGGCAATTGGTAGGTATCTATCCTGCTCCCTAACTCCGGCGTGGGGGCTCTGCTCGCCACCACTCTCGTGGCTCCCTCCTGCCGGACTTGTTGGATTCTCCGCCATCTCACCAATATCCCCTACCACCAAAAATTATTCAGCTAAATATAAATACAAGACTCACAAATACCACTAATTACAAGGAATAAAAGTGGAACAAAAATTCCCTTCGAATTGCAAAGCTAACCCATCAAACTACTACCCAAATTCTTCGACCTTTAAAAACAGAACTTACCCCAAAAAGGTTAGATCACAGGGACCAGTGCTCAAACTGACACTGCGGTTTCAATCAAACCCTAGATTGAAAACGAAATTACAAATATGACATGTTACTGAGTACCCGTAATCAAAAATGTTAATAATCAGAAAGCAAGGACATAAGCAGAAAAAGTAAACTTAAAATTAAAAGACATCAAACCCTAAAATCAAAAACCAAGGAAATCAGTCCATAGAGAGAAACAGAATGGGAGAAGAAGTGAAGTACGATACCTGTAGACAAGGGGGACAGAAAGAGAGGAGAAAGGGGGTAGTTAGAGAGAGTAAGAAAGATTTTGTATTTGGCGCCAGAGAGGGAAGAGAGGTGATTGATTGGTGGAATTGTTTTATTGAAAGAGGGGCGATCTGACGATGGAGAAAGAGAGTTTGGGTTTTGAGGAAAGAAGAGAAGGGGAAAGATGACAGATATCAATTTAGGAACAGATTTTTGTTTTTTTTTTTTTTTTAAGATTTTTTATGTTTATCAAACACCGTTGGTTTTTTTTTTTTTTTTTTTAATGGGTGGTACCATGGTTGTAGAGGACCCCACCCTACACAAAAACTGTCACGCTTGATCAATTTTTTTCTTAATGATCATGATATATTTATTTACAATTTTTTTTGATAAAAATTAACTTTACTCAAAATGTTTTGGCAAAATGCATAATATGGTCCGTGTATTTTGCTTAATATATAGATTGGGTTCTTGAGTTTTGATTTATTTACATTTAGCCTTTGTATTTTTCAATTTCATAAGGAGAGGTCATTGACGAAGGATAAAATGTAGTGCGTAAACTACACACGTTAATTTTGAAAAACAACTCATATTTTATAGAAGAAAACGCAAAGAATGACTAGTTAGTTTTATTATAGAGATCAATTGGTTGTTTAATGTGAATTTTCATATTCAAATAATGAAAATAAAGAATGATATCTTGATTATTATTCAAATTGATTGATTGTTCTATGTTGATTATATTGGTCTCCTTATTACAAAGACCAAATACATAAGAAGTCTCTCCAACTTGGCTCTAATCACCTACTGCTCCCTTTAGCTTCTAGCTTGTCCTTTAAGCCACCTCAACTTCACTAAAGCGCAACACATGACCCTTTTATCATACTTTATCCGACAAACAGAAGGGAGGGTGCCACTTGCATTGCCACATGGCTTAAATGAAGTGGCAAAATGAGCCACATGATTTCCATGTGGGAAATTAATTTCAATATGTGAAAAAATCAATTTGTTTCTTTTTTATTAAAATAGAAAACCCTAAATCCCTTTTTCACTTCTTATTTCTGAAGTCTCCTTCACCAAACACCATCATGTCTGATCCTCTAAACTATAAAATTTTTAACCCTAAACCTATTGAAGCCACAATTATTACATGTTGATGTCGAAATTAGTAAAAAAAAATAAAGGAAAAGTTGTTTTTGTGATTTGAAGTAACGAAGGAGAAGTTAACTCTATAAAAGTGAGAAATCAAAGGGAATCATTTGAGAATTCGCACGGCTTGCTTCCAGTAAGCTTTGATCTTTCTTTATTCTTCATTTTTAAGCTTAAATTTTTGTGATTTTGTGAGATGTGTCATACGTTAAAATTAGGGCATTTTTGTTACAATGGGTCAGCAATGTGGGTACTTTGAATTAGAAATAGATAAAAAAAAAATAATGTTTTGATTCTTCTTGAGATTGTTGTATACTGGTTGATAAGATTCTTCTTGACATGTTGAAATTTGATTCCATGTCTTGTTTTTCTTATGGCTTGGTGTGTGTCAGGAATACAAATGGTAGATGAGCAGTTGACAATTAACTTCCATTATGGAGGCCTTTTAGTTTATAGGAAGGAGAATTTGGAGTGTAAAGGGGTACTATAGTAGAGGTTTATGGCTTTGCTTGTGATAAATTAAGTCGATTTGAAATGTTATGGGCAATTAGGGATATTGGTTATGGCTTTTATGGTCCTTTATAGTACAATGTGAAGGATAGAGCTGGGGTGTTTGTTGAGATTGTTAATGCTGGTGTACTGTTGAGGTATATTAAGTGTAGTAAGAAGGAGGGGGGAAATGCAATTATTTATGTTAACTCACCCACAGATGACATATTAAATAAGAAGAAATCTACCAAAAATGGGGAGAAGGTGGGACCTATGAAACTAGGGGAACAATGGAAGATATTGTTAAATGTGTATATATAGGCAACAAAAAAAGGATATAAAACTTCATGCAGTTGACTTAGCTGGGGAAACTTAAGCTATTAAGGAAGAGGAGCCTGCTAATGAGGGTCAAACTATTGATTCTTTAAATAGACATAAATCTGCTGATAAATCTTTTATAATTGAAGATCATCATTCATCAAGGATAACGACTATGATGGATTAAGTGAAGCAGATTCTACACACAAACATAATAAAGCTTGTGATTTTGAACTTAAAGATGATAAAGCTTGTGATGTTGATGAAGAACGTGCAACCACTAGGGAGGGTAAGAAGCATGTTCGAATGGAAAGAACAAGATTAGATAGAGCTTCAAATCTAGTTGATTTTCTACTAGGTGAAGTTGGTGTTGATAAGGGTTTGGAAAGTTATATCAATGCTGGGAATAGATAGGTCTTCTAGCAGGGGATGAACAGTACATAGATAGTTCAAATGTGGATAGCTTCACATCATGTAATGAAAATGAAGATGAAGGTAAAGGTGAAGTTGAACACAGAAGAAGAAAGAAGATAAGAGTTCATTATGATCCAAACTGTTAAAAGACTTAATGGGAATTGGGGATGGTGTTCAAAAGTGCGTACTAGTTCAAAGAAGCTTTTACTTACTATGTTGTGAAGACTGGTGTCTAAGTAGATCAGATGACCAATGATATTGACATGGTGAGAGTAAGATGTGCGTGTGTTGACATAGATGGTGTAGCCTGCTAATGAGGGTCAAACTATTGATTCTTCAAATAGACATAAATCTGCTGATAAATCTCTCATAATTGAAGATCATCATTCATCAAGGATAACGATTATGATGGATTAAGTGAAGCAGATTCTACACATAAACATAATAAAGCTTGTGATTTTGAACTTAAAGATGATAAAGCTTGTGATGTTGATGAAGAACGTGCAACCACTAGGGAGGGTAAGAAGCATGTTCGAATGGAAAGAACAAGATTAAATAGAGCTTCAAATCTAGTTGATTTTCTACTAGGTGAAGTTGGTGTTGGTAAGGGTTTGGAAAGTTATATCAATGCTGGGAATAGATAGGTTTTCTAACAGGGGATGAACAGTACATAGATAGTTCAAATGTGGATAGCTTCATATCATGTAATGAAAATGAAGATGAAGGTAAAGGTGAAGTTGAACACAGAAGAAGAAAGAAGACAAGAGTTCATTATGATCCAAACTGTTAAAAGACTTAATAGGAATTGGGGATGGTGTTCAAAAGTGTGTGCTGGTTCAAAGAAGCTTTTACTTACTATGTTGTGAAGACTAGTGTCTAAGTAGATCAGATGACCAATGATATTGACAGGGTGAGAGTGTTGGAGATTGTGCCCTAAGGCCAATATTGGATTATGTAATTTGACTTCTAAGATTAATCTAGTGTAGATTAATATTATCATTTATGTTTGTATGTTAGCATTTATGATAAGTATCCATGAATAATTCGTGTTATTCTAAATATCCCTAGTCGATTGTTATTATGGGAATAATAACAAACTAAGACTAGTGTGAGTGATAATGGATATTCATAAGATGAATATAGTGTATACAGATACAGATTATACTCACGGGCAATGTGTTAGAGAACATGTTGCTGGAGACCCACTATAAGATCAAGTTCATGGTCACGTGTCACAACTGATCTTGATTATAGTAGTGTCATCAGCTGATTCCTTTGACCTGAGGTCACCATGGATTCCGGGATGAATTTATGTTGTGCTTTGACGCAGTCAAACGCTGCTTGTAACAGAGTAGTTATAAAGGCTGTGGTTGGGTACGATATGACTCATGCTTTGGGATGTGAGTGACAGATATGGGATTTTGTCCCTCTTTATCAAGAGAGCGATATCACTGGGCCCCTCGATAAGTGAGACTGTTATATGCATGGCCGTGCTCAAATAATTGATAAGAGTATCAATTGATTTGTTTAAACAGTCCGCTTTGAGATCGAGAAAGCATATGATTAATTTATATAAGATTGACAAGTGTACCATGTCTTATAATTAATCATGATATCAAGAGACAAAAGGGAATATGACACATTCTATAAGTAGGTTTATTGGATTATACCAATCATATGAATTGGGTAGTCATAATGGCTTGCTAGAGTCCGCTTATGACTTATGAGGGCATTATGGTAATTTCCTCATTGCCAATTTATATGATCCTACGGGGTCACACACAAAGAGCAAAATGAGATTCACTTAATTCGGGGATAAATCATTATGAGATAATGATTTATTATTGATGAGAAATTAAATATATATAAAGATATATATTTACATGTATATGTATATACACATGAACATATTAATAAGATTAATATATTTATGGCATAAAGTATGCTATATATATATATATGTATATTATAATTATATTATATGGTGATATAATTAATTATAATATACATTTACGTATATGTGTATATATATATATGTATGTATGTATGTAAATATTAATAAGATTAATATAGCATAAAGTATGCTAATTATATTATATGGAGATATAATTAATTTTACATACATATGTGTATATGATGGAGAATTGACTAAGTTTAATATTAATTGAGAATTAATAAAACTTATGGGGGCTAATTTATAATTATAATTAAATATAGTATTTAATTACAATTATAAGTTAATAATAAAAGAAAAAAACCCTAGAATAAGGAGTATATACAGCAGCCCCCTTATATCCATCAGATGGCCGAAATATGCTTTTGGCAAAAAGGTGAAAAATATCAATTTTTCACCTTCTCATTCGTAGAACTGTTCTACGATCCCGGCGCTAGCACGCGGTGAGTCAATTGCTCGGTGTGGATCAACTGTAGAGGGAATCTGTTTTGGTTCCTAATTGATTCAAAACCTACAAAGAATTAAGGTAATTCTTTAACCTTCCTTCCAATTCAATGCAATGTACATGGATCCTTGGCGGGGATTAATCCTTTTATTTCCGCTGCGTATTTTTTTTTGGCGATTAATTCCCAACAGTGGTATCAGAGCCACTTGTGCATTGGTTGAATTGGATTTGTTATTTTGATTGGATCAAAATTGTTGTTAGGGGTTTGTATGTTTTTTTTTTATTTAGGGTTCTATGTTATTATGAATAACAATTAAAATTTGATTTTAATGTGAATCATTGTGAATAATTTGTTTTAATGATTTGGAATGTTTAAGGGGTTGGTGTCATGAATTTGATTCATGGGTTTTAATTGAAATTGTTTCAATTAATAAAAAAAAAAAAAAAAAAAAATTGTTTTTTTTTTTCTGGGCATGACGCCCAGAATCCTTTTTGGTGTTGCAATTGCAATTGCAACACCAATTGCAATTGCAACTGCAACACTCATTAAAAAAAAAAAAAAAAAAAAAAAAAAAAAAAAAAAGAAATATTTTTTTTTTTCTGGGCATGACGCCCAGAAACATTTTTGGGCATTGAAATTGCAAAACCAATTGCAATTTCAACGCCCTTCTTCTCATGCTGCGTAAGCAGCCATGCTGCTTGCAGCATGGGCTGCGCAGCAGTGCGCGGCCCGTCGAGCATGCTGTCCGACAGTTTTATCCCTTTTTCGTTTTAAGTGTGGAAAATTGTTTCTGCATATTTACGAATTTTTCCAAATTAATTAATTCTAAATACAATGTGATTGTATTTTACCACTTTGAACCCTAAATAATTTTAGATATAAAATTATTGTTGATAATTTTATGCATGGTGTTATGGTATGGTTTTGGACCCCGTGGATGTTTTATTTTATTTATTATGGTTTTATATAAATACGACCTGCGAGTCGTTTGTATTTATGTAAATTTTAATTTTAATTTTTCTAGATAAATTGTATAGGATGCAATTTATTGTTTGTAAATTTTATTTACTAGAAAATTGTATAGGATACAATTTTGTAAAATATGTAAATCCATGAGATGGTGCCAAGGAACAAAGACGTGAAGACGGATCCAAGGGGTGCGGCTGTGCTGTGACCATACGATGGTTACAACCACCTAGGATATGACCTGTTGATTTTCATATTGGCCTATGAAAATCAATGTAGATAAAACCATACCATAACACGGTTTTGAGTCTTATGCATGTTGTATTTATTTTATGCCATAAGATGCCATGTTAATAAATATTGATGCATGTTAGAAATTATTTTGCATGTGATGCAAAATGTTAATATATATATGTAAATGCATGCTTTGTTTCTTTTAGATGCCGTGTGATGCCATGCTAAATATTCAATATGCATGCTTAACATATGTATGACATAGGATGCCATGTTAGTTAATATTAACAAACGTTGATTAATATTAATGCCATGTTAATGTATAAGATACATTTTAATCACAGGATTTTATAAACCCTAAATGAACTTAAGAAGTTTATATTTGCCACCCAATTACGTATAACACTAGTCAAGTACTATGTTCGCATCATGGTAGCCACGCCAAAGCGGGTACGCATGTTGTGACCTTAGCGAAGCGATAATATGAGAAATGGTGATTCTCATTGTCTTGTAATTGGTTTAACAAAGGGTTAATCAAAACGGTGTTTGAGCCCGAGGCAAAGATGAGATGAGTAACATACAATTAAATATGATATATGATATCATGCATCTCATAAATTAGAAGAGTTGCATAATGATGCAATTGGCAAAGAAGTGCACATCCAAAATATGTTTAAATGGTTTAAAGCATGATTTTGAGTCTTTGCCTACCGAAATTATATTTAATCATAGGGACATGCCAAAGCAGTGCTATGGTTAAGTATGGATTTTGGATCTTCACCCACTTAAATATTTTAAAGGGTTTTATAATTTAAGTGGGAGCATTTAACTAAAATCTTTACACGCTTTATTGTAGTTATAATTGCTATTACCTTGATCTCGATTGTTATTGAACATTGAGAATTGTTCTCAAATCAAAAGGAATCATATGTTCTCAATAATCCTTTTGCCCAATGAACCACTAGCAATTGTAACACGAGTATAAAAGATGCTTACTTGAAGCATCGAAGGGACTCTGTTAAATTTTGTTATCTTACACTTGCCACCAATTCTTCCGTACGTGGAAGTTTTACTTGAGATATATGATACATCACAAATGGAAATGTTCCATCAGTTAGTGAGCAAGAAAAGATAAGTGTTTGAGGCAACATTTTCTCATTGGCCTCCAAAAGGGCATTAAGATGTGATCTTGAATTCATTAATTGATAGTCATTGGTGATGAACTATCATTTGAATGACATGGGGAAAATTGTGAATTAGTTGCATAGGATGCAAAAGAATGTTAAGTTATCCATAAAGGATAAGCCCGCCTCGAATTGTGTGCTTATGGTTCAAAAGGAAAGGATAAAAGGAAGGTCGAAAAGCATAAAGACCGAAAGGTTCGGGTGAAACATGTTTTAAAGACCAAAGCTGTTGGCATAGAGAGATCTCCAAAAGAAGGATGTTGCCATTTCTAGAATGAATCGTTCATTAGAATGAAAATAGCAAACTTTGTTTGGAGAACTATGAGACGATGAAAGGCAGTAAGACTGCTACCTTAAGTATTTATTAATTATTCTACTTTTGTTTCTATATCAAAGGTATTAGATACCGTGGTGGATTTCATATTAGTAGAATATGAAGAATCTCAACTTAAGTAGAAACCTTATGAAGGTGAAAGGTAGAATACGAATAGGCAAGAGTGGCAAAGGTTGTTACTTGGAAGTTATGAACTTCAAGTTAAAAGTTACGAACCTCTTTTCATAAAAGTTATGAACTTTTATATGAAAGTTATGAACTTTGGTTAAAGGTTATGAACTTTTACATGTGAGTTACGAACTCTTGTTGTCTATTGAGCTTGTTGGCTTGAGTAAACAAATGTTGTTTATTTTATAATTGTGAATTATAAACTTTATAAAGACATGATTATGAAATATAGATTTACATAATTGTCTTTATATGTGGAGCCCATCTGTAACATAAATACTGTAAGGATCGAATCAAATAGTTTGATCCAACCCATTTTGGCAGTGTCGTCTTGGAGACATAAGCAAAGTTGCATTTCGAAACTCCATGAGAATGGACCTTTGGATTCATGAGATTCTGAATCATCTTGAATCATGCGAATGTTGTTTATTGTAAAAGATGATAAAGTTGTTCTTTACTAAAAGTAGTTAAAGAATAATCGATTTATTAAGCATTATACATATGGATGTATATGAATTATAAATCAACTGCTAAAGGAGGTTTTAATACTTCATTACCTTTATGGAACTTTTCTCTAGATAAGAGTATCTAATTAAACACGAGTTTGGAACTTTTGAAGTGTTCAAAAGCTTGTAAAAGGAGTATGAAGTATCTTGACAAGATAGTAAAGTCATTTAGATATGATCCGAGTGGTGAATATTTGAGTCAAGATTTTGACAATTATCTTAGAGATTGTGGGACTGTCTCACAATTGACTCCTCCAAGTACGCCACAAAGGATGTTGTGTCGAAAAGGGAGTAATCGAACTCTATAAAGATATAGTTCAATCTATGATGAAGTCAAGTTGATCATCGTTTTCTCAAAAATATGCCATTAAAGCAGCTGTGTATATTGTTCCGTCTAAAACAATTCATGAATCAACATATGAGATATGGTTGGGTAAGAGACCCAAATTGTTTCATTGAATAAGTTTAGGGCTGTAAAGCTTATTTCGAATAAGTTGGCACCTAAATTTAAATGTCGTATTGTGGATTACACAAAAGGAAAGTAGGAGTTGTTACTCCTGTGTTTCTTTGGGATACAGAGTAGTTGTAGCTAGAAATGGTTTCCCCTTGAAGAGGGAGTTAATTTTTAGAAGAGTTAGTGGGAGTAAAGTACACCTACAAAACTCGTAATTCACAAAGTGACATTAACGTTGAACAGGAACATGGAAATGGTTTCATGATCATTGTTGAAATTACACAAGTCCAATGAAAGTCTAGTAGAATACGACATGAATAGGAGAGATATGGATTTCTCAAAGTCATGATGTAATTTTACTAGATTGAAGTAAGTCTTCTTTTATGAAGAAGCAATGTTAGATTATGAATCTAATAAGTGACTTGATGCTACAAAGGTTGAAGATAAGTCCATATGTGACAGTCAAAGTATAGACTTTGATAAATCTTTTAGAAGATGCATATGCAATGGTTGCAAGTGAGTTTTCAAATTGAAAACCGACATGAATGGTGATCTTCAAACTTATAAAGCACGACTAGTGACAAAAAGGGGTTATAAACAAGTTCATAGTAGTGACTATGAGGATACGAACAAATTCATAGTAGGACTATGATAAAATCCTTTTTCGTCATTAATCATGATCAAGTCAAATTGAGTTCTTGTTGCCACATCCGCATAATATGATTATAAAATATGACAAATGGATATCAAAATCTGTTTTCTACGTGAAAACATGATTGAGGATGTGTACGTGACACAACCCAAAGTTTTTGAGCATCCAAAGAATTCAAATAGCGTATGCAAGTTTCAAAGATTCTTATAAGGATCGAAACATGCATCAAATAGTTGGAATCATAGTTTTGATAAAGAAATCAAATGGTTTGATTTTATCAAAAGGATGATGAATCTTGTGTTTCAAAAGGATCAGTGGGAGCATATCGGTATTCCTAACGCTATATGTGGATGACATATGGCTTGTTGGAAATAACATTCTTACCTTGCAAGAAGTAAAATCTTGGCTAAGAAAGTAATTTCGGTTAATGTTATAAGCATGACTGCCTGTGTTCTTGAAATTGGAATCTATACAGATAGATCTAAAAGAATGTTTTGGCTTAAGTCAAAGCATTGAAAGCGTTCAATATAAAAGACTTAATAGAAGCTTGCTTATGTTAACTGTGTAAATAGTTGCACATATACAACTGATTGCAATTAGTTGAAATATATCAGTCGAGATCTAGTATTCTCTTAAAAAGAGAAGTTATGATTTTGAAAGGTTCAAAATAAAACGTTATAGCTAAATATCTATAATAGCAGCCAAAGTATACAGTTACATGTGATGTAAAGAAATTTTGGATGAAGAAGTTCATCAAAATTTTATGTTTTTGTTCTAAGCATTGCTTATCCTGTGAGACTATTGTAGGGACAATAGTTCAATGCGTAAGAACCTTGTATGACACAAGCATATACTTAGGCGTTTTTCACTAATTTAGAGAGGCTGTCTCTAAAGAGAGAGTGAATATGTGTAAAGTAGCAACGGAAGCAAAAATTAATAATTCATTGACAAAGACTCCTGCACGAGTGAATACATGAAAGTCATGTAGGTCAATGGGTATAAGATACATGTATGATTGGCCATAGTGCAAGTGGGAGATTGTTGGAGATTGTGCCCTAAGGCCAATATTGGATTATGTAATTTGACTTCTAAGATTAATCTAGTGTAGATTAATATTATCATTTATGTTTGTATGTTAGCATTTATGATAAGTATCCATGAATAATTCGTGTTATTCTAAATATCCCTAGTCGATTGTTATTATGGGAATAATAACAAACTAAGACTAGTGTGAGTGATAATGGATATTCATAAGATGAATATAGTGTATACAGATACAGATTATACTCACGGGCAATGTGTTAGAGAACATGTTGCTGGAGACCCACTATAAGATCAAGTTCATGGTCACGTGTCACAACTGATCTTGATTATAGTAGTGTCATCAGCTGATTCCTTTGACCTGAGGTCACCATGGATTCCGGGATGAATTTATGTTGTGCTTTGACGCAGTCAAACGCTGCTTGTAACAGAGTAGTTATAAAGGCTGTGGTTGGGTACGATATGACTCATGCTTTGGGATGTGAGTGACAGATATGGGATTTTGTCCCTCTTTATCAAGAGAGCGATATCACTGGGCCCCTCGATAAGTGAGACTGTTATATGCATGGCCGTGCTCAAATAATTGATAAGAGTATCAATTGATTTGTTTAAACAGTCCGCTTTGAGATCGAGAAAGCATATGATTAATTTATATAAGATTGACAAGTGTACCATGTCTTATAATTAATCATGATATCAAGAGACAAAAGGGAATATGACACATTCTATAAGTAGGTTTATTGGATTATACCAATCATATGAATTGGGTAGTCATAATGGCTTGCTAGAGTCCGCTTATGACTTATGAGGGCATTATGGTAATTTCCTCATTGCCAATTTATATGATCCTACGGGGTCACACACAAAGAGCAAAATGAGATTCACTTAATTCGGGGATAAATCATTATGAGATAATGATTTATTATTGATGAGAAATTAAATATATATAAAGATATATATTTACATGTATATGTATATACACATGAACATATTAATAAGATTAATATATTTATGGCATAAAGTATGCTATATATATATATATGTATATTATAATTATATTATATGGTGATATAATTAATTATAATATACATTTACGTATATGTGTATATATATATATGTATGTATGTATGTAAATATTAATAAGATTAATATAGCATAAAGTATGCTAATTATATTATATGGAGATATAATTAATTTTACATACATATGTGTATATGATGGAGAATTGACTAAGTTTAATATTAATTGAGAATTAATAAAACTTATGGGGGCTAATTTATAATTATAATTAAATATAGTATTTAATTACAATTATAAGTTAATAATAAAAGAAAAAAACCCTAGAATAAGGAGTATATACAGCAGCCCCCTTATATCCATCAGATGGCCGAAATATGCTTTTGGCAAAAAGGTGAAAAATATCAATTTTTCACCTTCTCATTCGTAGAACTGTTCTACGATCCCGGCGCTAGCACGCGGTGAGTCAATTGCTCGGTGTGGATCAACTGTAGAGGGAATCTGTTTTGGTTCCTAATTGATTCAAAACCTACAAAGAATTAAGGTAATTCTTTAACCTTCCTTCCAATTCAATGCAATGTACATGGATCCTTGGCGGGGATTAATCCTTTTATTTCCGCTGCGTATTTTTTTTTGGCGATTAATTCCCAACAGAGAGCAAGATGTGCGTCTGTTGACATAGATGGTGTAGCCTATCCTTTGCATTTATTTGCCAATATTAATAGGAATAAAAATTTCATAGTGAAACTTATTATCCAGTTTATAAATATTTTAAGAAAAACAAAAATAGACACTACAAAGCTAAATTCTTTGCAAAATATTTGAGGGAAACTATTATTGAACTGCCTACCATTAGGATTTACCGAATGCTAGAGATTTTGAAGGAGAAGCTAGAACTGTGTATGGGTAGAACAATTTATGAAAGAGCAAGGATGAAGGTTATCGAATCTATCATTGGGTGTGAGCACGAATTTTTTGTTGGGTTAGATGCCCTAGTCCCTAGATGATGTACTCTGTTTTTTATGTATGACATTTACTTGATATTAATAAAACACATAATCTTATTTATTGAATTTCTTGTGCAATTGATAAATAAAGAGAATTCATAAACTAGTGTTTACTCATGTTTGTTAGTAGTGTGTACTCAATGAGTAAGACAATGAGTTTAAAGAACACAGTTTTTAAGTTATCCCTAGTCTGTTATAATCATGGGAATGAATATAACTAAAGACTAGTATATTCCTTATAAGATGGGTGGTGTCTTACAGACCATAAGGAAAGTCAATCAAGGACATAGGTACATATTGGTGAACAGTGCACTAGATCGATCCGCTCGTGAGAACACTACATGGCCCAGTGTTATAGTGTTCTCACATATTGCTTATATTGGATCCTTAGACCTAATATTACTACACTCCTAGATGTGACCTTGTACACTTTGATGTACACCTAACGGGCCTGTAACTGGAGCTATATATTGGTTATAATGGCTTTTCAAATTTACCATATGGTAAATTTGGTTAAGTCATTATATTGTAAAGTATGGTAGATATTTACAAGGAGGGACATTATGGGTATTTTCCTTTATGTTTCATACATATAGGATGAGATGAAACCCTAATACCTAATGGACAAAAGGGAGTCACCATTTTCTCATCTTCCTCCTTCTCTTGTGAGCAAAATTGTTTTGGCTTATTAGGAGGAACTTTGGTCCGAAGCTAGCACTCGTATTCCGCCAAGGAGACTCCATGTGCGTAGTGGTAGAGGGGCTATAAGTGAAGCTCTAGTCAAATCATTTTTCCATTGTGAGGACGGCTAAGGTGAAAACCCTTTTTCTCTTTATTTTCTTGTAGACCTATAATTTAAAGAGTTTTGGGCATGAACCTAAGTTAGAGAAATTTTTCTGTAATTAGTTTTGTTCTCTAATCGGGATAGGTTCCATCCTTTTTTTCGGTCCATATGATGAAGCTGTATTAATTATCCTTTATCTTAAGTTTCCCGAAGGCACCGACCTGAGAAGCAAGGTTCGACCTGAGAAGCAAGGTTTGAATTCTAACTAATGTCGAAATGCACCGAAAAAAACTATTAAAAAGCCCAAAGGAGAAAGCTGACTTAAAATTTAGGCCGTATGGCCTAAGTGAAGGTGAGTTAGCGGTGGATCCTAGGCGAAGTAGTGAAACTAAACCTAGAATCGCACAACTAAGGCAGTTTACCTATCGTTGACAAGAAATAATTCTGGTTGGTCCAGGTATCGATCCCACAGAGAAAAATATTTTGCAAACACTAAACTACTCGGGTTCCTTGCGTGTCCTAGGCGGAACTTAATTTTTGGGTTTGATTATGCTAACAACTAAATTATCCTACTCCTAGTTGATCTATCCCAGCTTACTTTGCACTTGAATTTGGGTTATTAATTGGCGGTTTACCGACCTATGAATGCTAATGGAGATGGCTTTATCAATTAACTATAATAGATGAATTTAACTCAACAATTAACCCTTAATTATGTTCTTTCGATAATTCAACCTAGCGTGTCTAGATCTTTTAGGTCCTTAGTCGGTTTCCCTTGTTTAGAGGCGGTCTAATTCTAAAGCTCAGAAAATAGGGGCACTTAAGTTCCACAGTGTCGTCAATACTAATGGTTTCCGAGGCGTCAATCTAGGTAATGCCACAAATATAAACTTAATAAATTAAGATCTTATGAGACTAGATTATCATTAAAGGAATTGCATAAAGAAAAGGCGTAAAAATTGAAATTAAATTGCAATCAATTGTATTAATCAAGAAAGATGATACGAAATGTTTACAACCAAACATAATCAATTGCGGAATCAAAAACTAACTTAATAGAATTACAAATGAGAAGAAGAAAAAATTATGCCCTTTTGGTCCGATTAACCGGATTCCGACGGTGTGAAGATGCTTGGGGTGTACCTCTATAGACGAACTCAAGCCGGAACTAAGAACGTCACAAAAGGGGAAGGTTCTATGTAAAACTTCTACCAATTGATGGTTCAAAACTCAAAGAAACAAATAGTTCAAGCAAAAACCTAGCTACAAGTTTATGCTTTACACTTTAAAAGTCTGGAAAAAGATCCTTAAAACTTAGAAAATAACCTATTTATACGGCTAGGTTAAAACCACGAAACAGAAAAGATGAAAGTAGGGCAACAACAGAATTCCGGAGCTCGGCATGCCGTGCTGGTGGAGGTGGCACGCCGTGCTGTGCACATTTGTGGGTGGCACACCGTGCTGGTGGTAGTGGCACGCCGTGCTGTGAAGATTTGGGGTTGGCACGCCGTGCTGGTAGGGGTAGCATGATTTCGTGCCGATCCACTGGATCCATCCCTTGGCACGTTGGAATGGCACGCCGTGCCCTCATTGCGGCATGCCGTGCCACCTTGCTTTTCAGCACTTCAAACTCTTCTTTGCCGCTGTCGCTCCAACTTTCGGTCTGGGTCATAATGCCTGTCCAAAACAAACATAAAGAAACATAACCGCACCAAAGCCACGGACCACAAAAATGACAAATTATCCAAAATTACAAAAACACCCTTAAAAAACACGAAAAATACTAAAAGTTATGAAAATATATCCAAAACATAAAAATCACAAAATACGCAAAAACCAAACAAGCATTCACACAAAGGACTCTAAAAATTGCCATTCAAACCACGAAATTGCCTAAAAGATAAGGTCAAAAACTGACCTTATCAACCACCTCACACTTAAAGTCTTGCTTGTCCTCAAGCAAATAAACCAAAGACAAAGGAGTAAACTTGCTCGCTTTTACTTGCAAATCCAACTAAGGGTTTAACCGTATGAAATTCATAAACTCAAGAAGGTAAAGCTTCACTTTCGAAATGACACTAGGCGCACCAGGTTCAAAACCACTCAATACCCGAACCCAATAAAATTTAGCTAGTCAAAGGGCGAGGAATAAACAGAGTTTATACGACCACAAAGCACCTCACAAGATGTCACTCTAATGCTCAAGTTCAAGGCGAGGCGGATGAGCACATAAAAACAAACAATGGCACACATCACATAGCGAACTAATGGCAATCCCGGTGAAGTCATTGGTCAAGGAGCAAAATCAGAGAACCTGGGGCTTGTAATGTTATGGCTTAGTGTAGGTTTGATAAAAGGGAAATTTTAGGTATACAACTCCTACAAATCAAGTGATATATGCAAATTGACTAAGTACTAAAGACGGGTCATGTAATTTTCAACTCAAAACTAGTCCTAAGAGTGTTTGCTTTGCTATATATTTTTTTCTTTTTTCTTTTTTTTCTTGAAATTAAATTGACAATAAGAAGGCCTTATCCATACCCAACGGCCAAAGCATAACTTAACGGGGAAAAGAGAAAAAAAATGACAAGACATGGGTCAAGGCAATTAGATGATCGCCCTAATCCTTTATTCAAACAAATGAACTGAAAATGGAACACATATACCGGCTTAAAGATGAGAACCGGACAAACAAGACATACTTCTACAAACTCCAATTTTTAAGAAAAGGAGTCGAACACATACATGGACTCTATTTGGATTTTTTTTTTATTTTTTTTTATTTTTTTTATTTTTTTTAACACAATTTTTCCATAGGACTAGATGTGAAAGAGTTGAAATGCAAATGGTGATTGACCCCAAAATGAATGACAAACTTAGCCAATTACTTGATTTAGGAGAGGAGGGTAAGAAAGGAAAATCAAAGTTAATGGTAAAAAGTTAGGATGATAGATTTGGCTTGGTGAAGGTTTTTTAAGTCAAAAAGGTTAATTTAGTGGCTTTGGGTGATCTAAGGGATAAATTAGTAGTTAGTGTTAGGCTCATTTAAGTCAAGGGGTTAATCTTAAGGGTCTCCACATATTAAGCTCTCGATGCCAAGTGCAAAACGACACCGGGTTCTACGATCTAGTGTGCCACGATTGTTTTTACCCTCACAAAGAAATAGAACCGATGTGAAATGGTTCTAAAGGCTCAAATTCTCACAAGTGTACTAGGGGTTGTATGCTAGGTCGTGTGACTCAACCAATGTTCCAAGGCGTAATTCTAGCTCGATCATGCAAGTAGAGGTAGAGGGTTAATTCCCTAATGCAACCTTAATGACAAATCTAACCAATGGTTACCATCAAGAATCACAAATCACGCACAAACAAGTGACTTGCAATTAACTCCCAGTGTCCCTAGCCAATTGCTACCAATCCAAGCACAGAGACTTAGTTTCGAGGGTGGATTAAGCAATGTTATTCAAACGGCAATTGACACATAAACAACCTAAAAAAACTATCATACCAAAAAAAAAAAAAAACAAACCCAAACCAACTCCACATGCATTAAAAACTAAAGCCTAAAATCTAACCAAAAACCAACACAAAACATCGAAATACGCAAAAACACAAACAAACATACGAAATAAAACAACCAAAAAGTGCAATGTAAAAAGAAGCAAAAGAAAGGGAGAAATCCCTTTACCCACCCCACACTTAGATTGTTACTTCCAAAAGTGCAATGGAAGAAGGAGCAAAATAAAGCGGGAAAGGAAAAGGGTTACCTCACATATCGGGGGCTGGTGGTGGCGGCGGCAGGTACGGCCACCCTTGGGCTGCACAAAAACGAGAGGTGAACGCCTCGACATTGGCGAGCTGAGCTGCTTGCCGATCAAGGCGCGCGTTCATCCGCTCCTCGAGCACAAGCTGATGGACGGTTAAACCTTCTAGTTGTTCAATTATGCCATCCAACCGCCCTTTGATTCGCCCCATAAAATCCAGGCCCACCGAAACATTCTCCTTTTCTTCCTCACCCTCGTCCTCATCATCTACGTCCATAGGAGCCTTACCCCTACTCGAACCTCCCGCACTTGAAGTACCTGCAGTTGTCACAACATGGGAGCAAGACAAAATTCCCCTCGAAAGCTTCTTGGGAAGGATGCTATCGAGGTTCTTATAACAAGTATTACTATGCAAGAAGCACGCAATACAAGTTACAATATGTCCTAACCCTAGTTCTGACTTAGATCTGTTGTGGCGGTTGTATAGGGCTTCCATGACGAAGAAGCCCATGTGCACCTTAACATCATTATGCACATGCCACAGTATTAAAAGTTCAAATGCATTGACTCGGTTGCTTCAGTTTTGCCCGAAATATTAAAACACACAAATTTATGAATTAATTGCAAGATAGGGTCATGAATTTGGGAAGTTTTAGCAAACCTAGGTTGGTATACCCCTTGTCCTACCATACGCCAAAATTTCTTGGCATCCATATTCTCCGGTCATTTGTAACTATTCCCCTCTATTCCTATACAAGCCTTAAGACCTTCAATATCTAAAGAGTGTTCAGCACCAAATAAGCGGAAAGTCATGGTCCTAAGGCCAGTATCGGGGTTAGTTTTGAAGCTTAAAGTGGAGTAGAATTCTAAGTTCAACTCCCTAAAGACAGGCGGATAGGATTTCACAAACTCATACCATCCTAGATTAGTTAATTTAACAAGTACAGCCTCTGACCTATCTTGCACAAACAAAAATTCCCAATCGAAGGTTCGAAAGGGGGTACTTTCTAATGGAAATAGAGTTTTGGATCTTTTACCTTCATCATCCGAAAGGAGAGGGAAGGGGCATTTATACATCCTGCAGAGGCTAGTTAAAGGGGCCATCTGCTGTTCAGGAGGTAATTCTTCGCTTGGCACCGATTCCAGTGACATTTCTATGGGCCATCGTGATGAACCGTGTCTCCGATTAGCGACAGTCTTCTTCTTCATCCTACAATTGCACAACCATAAAAACATAACAAAAATCAAAAACAAAAGAAACCAAATCCAAAGAAACCCTACTTTCAGAAATACAAACCATTAAATATGAACATATAAAGAAAAAGAAAAAATACAATCACCCTATTAAGCAGTAAATCAACCAAAATCAAAATGAGAAAAAGAACAAACAATAAAAAGAGTAAAGGAAGAGCAAAGCATGAATTCATACCTGGTTGCAAGGAGAATGACGCAAAATAAAATCCTAGGTCAAAATAAGAGTTGAAGAGAAGTTGAAAGGAAGAAAATGAAAAGGGAAGGAAGAATAAGGGTAGAAAGGGAGAAGGTGAGGGTTGGTTCTAGAGAGAGAAAGTGGAGAGAGAGAGAGAGAGAAAGGAGTAGAAGAAGAAGAACAAGAAGAAGAAGAAGAAAAAGAAGAAGAAGAAAAGAATAAGATGGGGGGTTTAGAAGGAAAAAGAAGAGAAGGGTTTATATAGGCGGGTGATTTTTGACCTAAAAATTTGAAATTTAAACGCTTGGCACGCCGTGCCAAACAAACAGCACGGCGTGTTGAGCAGAGCATTGAAACTTACCTGGAAACAGCGTGAGGGCACGACGGCGTGCTGGCTCGGCACGTCGTGCTATCTTGAAAACTCTATAATCGGCACGGCGTGCTACATTTTGGCATGGCGTGCGGCTCGCTCTTGCAACACTTCAATTTTGAAACAGCACGACGGCATGTTGGCGTGTTGTATTGGCACGTCGTGCTGTCTTGAAGATCCTATAATTGGCACGGCGTGCGGTATGTCAGTCACGGCGTGCTGAATTGCTTTGTACGCCATTTCGGAACAGCGGCCTGGCACGATTGCGTGCCATACTGGCACGTCACGTGCTACCCCAATCTCGCCTTGGCATGACATGCCCATGGTGACACGACGTGCCATCCTGAATCTTGCCAACCTTTACTTTTTTTCCACATTTTGATCAAGACTTTTGATTAACTTGCTTAATTACCTGTTCCTACACACAAAAACACACAAAAATATATTAACATAAAAAAATAATGTACAAGGGAAGTACACGTACCTCGTTGCTATGTTTATAGTTGGAATAGCTTGACTTCTACGTCCACGATTTCGCATTACACATCACGAAGGAGTAAGACTTGCTTCTCCTCCTTCATTCCTCCGCTGACGTAGGGCTTCAACCGATGCCCGTTTACTTGTTGAATTCCCTCCGAGGTTTCAATTTCCACCATCCCGGAGGGATAGACCTTATGCACGGTAAACGGCCCCGTCCACCGACTTCTCAATTTGCCTGGAAATAGTTTCAACCGGAAGCTATCCAAGAGCTCTAACTCCCCTTGATTGAAACTCTTTTCTATCATTAAGCATCAATAGGACAAAAGGAGTCTACAAAATTACAGCTTTCAACATCTAATGGATATTTCATTGAGTTATAGACGTTGAAACTTACCTCCTCGTTGTGCAACCTAAGAATAATCTTACCTTCCTGGACATCTATCAAAGTCCTACCGATTGCAAGAAATGGCCTTCCAAGTAAAAGGGGCACCGAGCTATCTTCCTCCATATCCATTACCACGAAGTCCGCGGGGAAGATAAACTTGTCCACCTTTACTAACACGTCCTCGACCACCCCTTTTGGCCTTGTGAGAGATCTATCCGCCAATTGGAGGGTTATGTTGGTCGGCTTTGGGTTTCCCAGTCCAAGTCTCCTGAAAAACGACAGAGGCATCAAATTAATACTTGCACCCAAGTCACATAGGGCATTGGCAATCTCCAAGTTTCCTATCCGGCATGGGATAGTAAAACTGCCCTTATCTTTGAGCTTGGGTGGAAGTTTGTTAGTGATAATTACCGAACATTCCTCTGTTAAAACCACCACTTCGTCCTCACCTAGCTTTCTTTTCCCTGCCAGAAGTTCTTTAAAGAATTTAGCATAAGAAGGCATCTCTTGGAGAGCCTCAATCAATGGCATATTAAATTCTAACTTCTTAAAAATTTCCAGAAATTTGGAATATTTCTGCCCCAGTTTATCTTTCTTCTCCCTTTGAGGATAAGGGAGTTTAGGCATATAGGCTCTCACTAGGTCAGGAATTTTCCCCTTTTCATTTGTGCTAGGTTCGGGTTCAGAAATCGAGTCGGGGTTGCTTACCTCTGTTGGAAATGCCCTAGTCCCGAGGCATTGGTCCTTGTATTTGTACTATACATTTATTGGATTTATGTGTTGTACTCATTTGTGTCATTAATAAAGGCATCAATTCATTTATTATATCTATCTTGTGCAATATATTAAATGAAGTATCCAATGGACATATCTATATCCATGACGACTAGTGTCATG
The DNA here is from genome assembly GCA_039660915.1 of Euphorbia tirucalli. Lineage (NCBI taxonomy): Eukaryota > Viridiplantae > Streptophyta > Magnoliopsida > Malpighiales > Euphorbiaceae > Euphorbia > Euphorbia tirucalli. The sequence goes on from CM077633.1 coordinate 47,687,170, forward strand.
CACTTAGCAGTAAGACCATGGATAGGGTAGACGATATGACCATAAATAGATCCGTAGTCTGTTCCAGTCATGGGAATGAATGGAACAACAGACTATCATTAACCTGGTTGTATGGCGGTGTCTTACCGGTCATTGGACATGGAATGTCAACCAAGTTAATGGGTACATGCCTGGGAGCATGGTACTGGATAGATCCACTAAACGAGTAATCCACATGGTATGGTATCACAATGGATTCTCGTGTAGTACTTGTATGCATCCTTTGACCTGACCATATGATGGTGTTACATGTGAAGTCGCATACTTAGGGGTACGTCTAAAGGGCCTGTAATAGGGTGCCAAGTATGGGTGCTTTCGGGTATGTCTCTGAACATGGTAATACTATGGATATGCAGAAGGGATTTGTCACTCAGTAACCAACTGAGAAGATATCACCGGCCACTTGATGAATGTGACTGATAAGAGTGTGGCCACACCCAAACAAGTTGGAACTTGTTTGTGAGCATCAGTACATTCGGGATCAAGTTAATGTCCGGACACGAAAGAGGGTGATCAATCCATGCCTCTGTGTTGGACACCGATATCAATGACATGGGATGTACAAGTTTAAACTACAGGGTTATGATATCAGTTAGACTGCCATCTCCATCTTAATTGGGGGCTGCAGTGGCTTGCTAGAGCCCAACTGCAGTCTGCGGGCCAAAGGCCCGCTGCCAACATAAAGATGGGCCCACAGGATCGTACACATAGAACGATAGAATGCAGACTTAAGGAATCACTTGTATACTTGGAGTATACACAGTGGAGGGAGAAGCATGTATATATTAATTATATTATAAGGATCAATTGGATTGGTCATAATAATAAAATTAATATATTCTATTGGCTCTTCATAATTAATTGGATTAATTATGAAATTATTTCCTAGGTGGAAATATTCGTATGTATGGGTTTACATATGATTTTATTTTGTGTAGAGTTAATTTTAATTTGATGGATTAAATTAATTTTCAAACTAATTTTAATTTAGATGTAAATAATATATTACTTGGAGTAATATATTAAATACATGGGTATATTAAAATTGGGCTTGAAGTTAATTTAAACCAGAACAATTAAAATTAGACTGGGCCTAAATTAAAACATGGAAGCCCGCACAGAATAGAAAGGAGCCAAGATGGGCCTGAATTCCCCTAAGGGAATTCGGCCAACCCTAGGTATAAATACCTAGGGTTAGATATTTCGGCCAACACATGTCTTTAGCATCTAGCCGAAATTCTCAAGGTTTTTTCCCTCTCCATTGTTTTGTTTTTCCGACGCTAGCACGGGTTGCATTCGCCAAGCGTTCGTGTACGTGAGAGTTGAGGAACTCTATTTTAAATTCTGCAGTCATCATCCATCTCTAGAAAGAGATTTTTCTGGTAAGAAATTTAATCCCTTTCTATATAATTTTAAGTTTTTCAATTTCCACTTCAATTGCTCCTGGGACTGGATTTGAGGAAATCACCGCGTTCTTCCGCTTTTATCGGGTGATTTCCGGTGACAAATCCCAACAGTGGTATCAGAGCGGGCTTTTGATCCGTGGAAATTGATTAATTTGGTTGAATCCCTGTTTTGAAATTGGATGTTTTTGATTGGGATTCTTGGTATGGGTTTTATGATTTTTCCCATATGTTTTATGCAATGAAAATTAAATTTGCATATAGGTTTATGTTAGTTTAATTTTATTGTGTATTTTGTGATTCTTGGTGAATTGCTTTGGATGGTGATTGATTGGGTATTTTTTTTTATTTGATTTAATTCTGTTTATAAAAAAAAAAAAAAAAAAAATCGGCCTCCCTGCGGCGGGGCTGCCGGCGGGAGGCGCGGCAGCAGCCGCTGCCTGCTGCTGCGCCAGCAGCAGCAGCCGTGCAAGCGGCTACTGCCGCTGGTTCCAGCAGCTGCCGCTGGGCGGCAGCCGCTGCCGCAGCAGCGGGCTGCTGCTGGGCAGTGGCCGCTGCAGGCGGCAGCCACTGCTGGGCAGTGGCTGCCGCACTGCAGCAGCGGGCAGCCGCTAGGCGGCTGCGCCGCTGCTGCTGCTAGGGCAACTCTGTTGCCCTAGCTGCAGCGGGCCGGGCCCAGTTTTTGGATTTTGCGGGGTTTTGGGTTCGGGGCCCATTTTTGAAATTTTAATTGGTTTTAAAATTCGTGTGTTTAAATTTATGTAATTTAAATGCGCATGGTTTCTTGGATGAATTTTAATTTCGTTCATGTGACATTAATTTGGAAATTAATGTGGTTAATGGAAATTGGTTCGGGTAATTTTGGCACAATTACTCGGATGGCTACATTGGACCCATGGTTTCCCAATTCCAGTGGGAGCAGTTGGACTGCCTGTGCTGGAGGCCCAAAGCCCGTTAAGGGTTAGAACCATGGTGGGCCAAAAATTGGCGATTTCCGAATAATGGCTTTGACATAATTTAAATGGGCTTAAATCATGCATTTTGACATGCTTTTGAATTGTATGTATTGGATGCATATGTATGGTTGAATGAATGTATGATTGGATGCTATTGGGCCTTTTACGAGATGGGTTGTATTTTTCTTTTGGGTAAATACGGCCTGCGTGTCGTTTTCTTTTAATGTAATTTTATTTTATTTAAGTTAAATATTGTAAAATTTGTAAAAGAAGAAGCCCATGGAGTGGTGAGCCCAATTGGAGGTACAAGCCCAAATGGAGGTGCAAGCCCAAATGGAGGTGCAAGCCCAGAAGGAGAAGGAGGAGGCCCACCTAATATGTATTTCTAGTATAGGTTTACTAGAATTATATTAGGATGTAATATAGGCCCATAGCAGTCCATTTTATTTTATTTAATCATTTATATATTCTTTTGCATGTATGAATGTATGTTACATTTAGCTCATTCACCCGCTTTATGTATGTAAGCTGTTATTATTGAATCTAATAACCAAATGGAAATTACTAAGTCGCTTAAAAGTGCTTCCCTCATTCAAAACCGAATCGAGGTGGGAATAGGCCAGTTGTAGACCATGCCCTCGCAGGATGCACTGGAGTATTGTCACTTTGTACTGGGTTAGAGTATGGGATACTCTAACACTTGGATGGAGGTTTTGACTTAGCGTGGGTAGTAGGATTCTCCTGGCCCTAAGCACAGATGGGTAAGTGCCAACAAGCCCATCAAACCGAGAGTCCCTAGGTTGGGATTGGACGGCGTTCCTACCTAAATAGTTAAGGTGTAGTTGTACCAAACCCTCGTTTGGCTATATCTTAATGAAATATGGATCTCGGCCCATGAGCCCAACAACTCGGTTAAATTAATAACTTGATTCATTATTAATTTTATATGGGATCAACAAAGTAAAGCCCTTTATTAACACTCTAAATGTTTTTCTGTGTAGAAACACCCAAATGGCAAACACTAATACCTTATCACTGCGATCGATTCTTGAGAAGGACAAGCTTTCCGGTCCTAACTTTTTAGACTGGTCTAGGAACTTGAGGATAGTTCTAAGACAAGAGTCGAAAGAGTATGTGCTGGAAAGGCCTGTGCCGGCTGCGCCTCAAGGACGTAATCCGACGGCTGCACAGCTAGCGGAATACGAGGCGCACGTCAAGGACAACCGGGATGTGACGTGCCTTATGTTGGCGTGCATGGTCCCCGAACTGCAAAAACAGTTTATGGACCATCAAGCCTATGCTATGATAACAACTCTCAATGAGATGTTTCAGGAGCAAGCTCGTCAGGAAAGGTACCTGACCAATAAGGCATTCCACTCTTGTAAGATGGGGGCCGGGACATCTGTGAGTGCTCACGTGCTCAAGATGAAGGGCTATTTGGATACTTTGGCCCGTCTCGGATCGCCTATCTCTCAAGAGTTGGCGGTGGACACGATCCTGGCGTCCTTACCGGATTCTTATGATTAGTTCATCCTAAACTATAACATGCAAGGGATGAACCGCACTGTCAGTGAGCTGCATGGGATGCTTAAGCTTACTGAGCAGTCGATCAAGAAGACTCCGCCGGTGCTGTTGGTTAACAAGGGGAACGCTCCTCTTGCTAAGGGTAAGGCCAAGGAAAAGGCCAAGGCCAAGGCCAAGAAGGCCAAAGCCAAGAAGGCCAAGGCCCAACCCAAAGGCCAGCAGAAGGCAGGTCCTGAGGACGTCTGTTTCGGGTGCAGACAGGCGGGCCATTGGAAGAGATCGTGTCCCAAGCTGATGGGAGAGCAGAGAAGGGGCCAAGGTGCGTCCTCTTCAGGTATTTATGTTATAGATATTAACCTTACTGTTTCAACATCCTGGGTATTGGATACTGGATGTGGTTCTCACATTTGTTGCAATGTGCAGGGACTTAAGAACAGAAGGTTGCTGGGATCGGGTGAGGTGGACTTGCGGGTCGGGAATGGAGCAAGGGTTGCTGCCATAGAGATCGGCGAATACCACCTAGTGATGCCCAGCGGATTGGTTTTAATTTTGGAACATTGTTACTTTGTACCTGCTATGTGCAGGAATATTATTTCTGTATCAATGTTGGACATGTCTGGATTTGAATTTTCTATTATAAATGGTCGAATTTCAATATCTAGAGAGGGATTATTTTATGGAGATGCTCTATTGAATAATGGCCCTGTATGTCCTGGACTTAAAAGAAACCAATCACATCTATAACATAAACACGAAAAGGGTTAAGCCAAACGAACTTAATCCAGTCTATCTATGGCATTGTCGTCTTGGCCATATAAACGAGAAGCGCATAGCTAGGCTTCACAAAGCTGGAGTCCTAGGGTCATTTGACTTGGAGTCAATTGATACATGCGAATCATGTTTAAGAGGCAAGATGACAAAGGCGCCTTTTAGCAAGAGGGCTGAAAGGGCCACTGGCTTGTTGGACTTAATACATTCAGATGTATGTGGACCTATGAGCGCAGCGACCAGAGGTGGACATTTGTACTTCGTCACGTTCACGGATGATTTCAGCAGATATGGCTACGTCTATCTGATGAAACACAAGTCCGAGACCCTTGATAGGTTCAAGGAATTTAGGAACGAGGTACAGAACCAGCTAGGCAGGAATATCAAAGCCCTTCGGTCAGACCGAGGCGGTGAGTATATGAGCCTAGAGTTTGACTCATACTTGAGAGAGCATGGAATAGTTCCACAGCTCACTCCTCCCGGAACACCACAATGGAATGGGGTGTCCGAACGGAGGAATAGGACCTTGTTGGACATGGTCCGCTCAATGATGAGTCAAGCAACTCTCCCAATTAGTTTCTGGGGACACGCCCTCGAGACAGCAGCTCTCATTCTAAACAATACTCCGACTAAGGCAGTGGAAAAGACCCCATATCAGATATGGACGGGCAAGGAGCCCAATGTGTCTTTCCTAAGGATTTGGGGATGCGAAGCACATGTCAAGAAATTGACTAGTGGCAAGCTAGAGCCCAAACCCGATAAATGCCTGTTTGTGGGCTACCCTAGGGAAACCAAAGGGTATTACTTCTACAACCCCGCCGAGAACAAGGTGTTCGTGGCAAGGAAGGGGGTCTTTCTGGAGAAGGAGTTTCTTTCCAAGAAAGATAGTGGGAGCAACGTTGAACTCAGGGAAGTTCAAGGTCCACAAGCTCCTGAAGAGGACAGCTCGGAGGCCCAGGTGGAGCTTCCACAAATGGAGGCACCGACCCAGGCCACACAAGAACCTAGAAGGTCTGGTAGGGATCGTCGGGAACCGGAGAGGTATGGTTTCCTCGTCACCGATGATCAAACTCTTCTCATCTGGGATGAAGAAGAACCCAAAACCTACCAAGAGGCTATGGCTAGCCCACAGTCTGCGAATTGGCGTAAAGCCATGGAGGCAGAAATGCAATCTATGTACGATAACCAAGTTTGGAACTTGGTTGATCCACCTCCGGGTGCTAAGGTAATAGGTTGCAAGTGGTGCTACAAGCTAAAAGCTGATAATACCTTCAAGGGGCGTCTGGTTGCGAAAGGTTTCAGACAAGTCCATGGAATAGACTATGATGAAACTTTCTCACCAGTAGCCATGCTCAAATCCATCAGGATACTGCTGGCCATAGCCGCATGGTATGACTATGAGGTATGGCAGATGGATGTCAAAACCGCTTTCCTTAATGGAAAGCTACTCGAGGATGTGTACATGACACAACCTGAGGGTTTTGTCGATCCTAAGTATCCGGGAAGGGTATGCAAACTTCAAAGGTCCATTTATGGACTGAAGCAAGCATCCCGTAGTTGGAATCTAAGATTCAATGAGGCTATAAAGGAATATGGCTTCATACAGAATCTGGATGAGCCTTGTGTGTATAAGAGGACTAGTGGGAGCATTGTCACATTTTTGGTACTATATGTAGACGACATCCTACTCATTGGAAGCGACATACCTACACTGCAAGGGGTAAAGCAGTGGCTGAGTAAGTGCTTCGCAATGAAGGACTTAGGCGAGGCTGAGATGATCCTAGGGATCAGGATCTATAGGGATAGATCAAATCGGCTTCTGGGCCTAAGTCAGGCTTCGTACATTGACAAAGTTCTGAAAAGATTCAGCATGGACCGGGCCAAGAAAGGTTTCTTGCCAATGGGCCATGGGCTGAAACTTAGTAAGAAGAACTATCCTAAAACAAGGGAGGACAGGGAGAACATGAAATTAGTTCCATATGCCTCGGCTATTGGATCAATCATGTACTCTATGTTGTGTACGAGACCTGATGTCACCTTTACACTAAGTATGACGAGCCGATACCAGCAGGATCCCGGGGAGGATCACTGGAAAGCTGTCAAGGCAATCCTCAAGTACCTTAACCGGACTAAGGATAGCTTCTTGGTGTATGGTGGTCAGGAAGTGCTATCAGTTACTGGGTACACTGATGCAAGCTTCAAGACAGACCAAGATGAGTACCAGTCGCAGTATGGGTGTGTATTTTTGCTGAATGGTGGTGCTATAAGCTGTAGGAGCTTAAAGCAGCCAACCATCACGGACTCTACAACAGAAGCTGAGTACATTGCAACGTGTGAAGCAGCTAGGGAAGCTGTATGGATAAAGAAGTTTATCATAGAACTGGGGATAGTATCTATTATCCGGGAACCAGTAGATATCTTCTGTGACAACGAGGGGCTGTTGCACAAGCTATATACCCCGGTCACACATATACACGAAGCACGTACTTAGGGAGTTTCACCTATTGCGAGAAATCGCTGAGGGGGTGACATCTCATTACAAAGAGTGGACACCAAAGACAATGTCGCAGATCTTTTGACCAACATGCTTGGCTATGCCTATGCAAAAAGGTTATACAAGATCTATAGGGATTAGACCCATGCCTAGTAGGTACTAGTGCAAGTGGGAGATTATTGGAAATGCCCTAGTCCCGAGGCATTGGTCCTTGTATTTGTACTATACATTTATTGGATTTATGTGTTGTACTCATTTGTGTCATTAATAAAGGCATCAATTCATTTATTATATCTATCTTGTGCAATATATTAAATGAAGTATCCAATGGACATATCTATATCCATGATGACTAGTGTCATGCACTTAGCAGTAAGACCATGGATAGGGTAGACGATATGACCATAAATAGATCCGTAGTCTGTTCCAGTCATGGGAATGAATGGAACAACAGACTATCATTAACCTGGTTGTATGGCGGTGTCTTACCGGTCATTGGACATGGAATGTCAACCAAGTTAATGGGTACATGCCTGGGAGCATGGTACTGGATAGATCCACTAAACGAGTAATCCACATGGTATGGTATCACAATGGATTCTCATGTAGTACTTGTATGCATCCTTTGACCTGACCATATGATGGTGTTACATGTGAAGTCGCATACTTAGGGGTACGCCTAAAGGGCCTGTAATAGGGTGCCAAGTATGGGTGCTTTCGGGTATGTCTCTGAACATGGTAATACTATGGATATGCAGAAGGGATTTGTCACTCAGTAACCAACTGAGAAGATATCACTGGCCACTTGATGAATGTGACTGATAAGAGTGTGGCCACACCCAAACAAGTTGGAACTTGTTTGTGAGCATCAGTACATTCGGGATCAAGTTAATGTCCGGACACGAAAGAGGGTGATCAATCCATGCCTCTGTGTTGGACACCGATATCAATGACATGGGATGTACAAGTTTAAACTACAGGGTTATGATATCAGTTAGACTACCATCTCCATCTTAATTGGGGGCTGCAGTGGCTTGCTAGAGCCCAACTGCAGTCTGCGGGCCAAAGGCCCGCTGCCAACATAAAGATGGGCCCACAGGATCGTACACATAGAACGATAGAATGCAGACTTAAGGAATCACTTGTATACTTGGAGTATACACAGTGGAGGGAGAAGCATGTATATATTAATTATATTATAAGGATCAATTGGATTGGTCATAATAATAAAATTAATATATTCTATTGGCTCTTCATAATTAATTGGATTAATTATGAAATTATTTCCTAGGTGGAAATATTCGTATGTATGGGTTTACATATGATTTTATTTTGTGTAGAGTTAATTTTAATTTGATGGATTAAATTAATTGTCAAACTAATTTTAATTTAGATGTAAATAATATATTACTTGGAGTAATATATTAAATACATGGGTATATTAAAATTGGGCTTGAAGTTAATTTAAACCAGAACAATTAAAATTAGACTGGGCCTAAATTAAAACATGGAAGCCCGCACAGAATAGAAAGGAGCCAAGATGGGCCTGAATTCCCTTAAGGGAATTCGGCCAACCCTAGGTATAAATACCTAGGGTTAGATATTTCGGCCAACACATGTCTTTAGCATCTAGCCGAAATTCTCAAGGTTTTTTCCCTCTCCATTGTTTTGTTTTTCCGACGCTAGCACGGGTTGCATTCGCCAAGCGTTCGTGTACGTGAGAGTGGAGGAACTCTATTTTAAATTCTGCAGTCATCATCCATCTCTAGAAAGAGATTTTTCTGGTAAGAAATTTAATCCCTTTCTATATAATTTTAAGTTTTTCAATTTCCACTTCAATTGCTCCTGGGACTGGATTTGAGGAAATCACCGCGTTCTTCCGCTTTTATCGGGTGATTTCCGGTGACAAATCCCAACAACCTCACCCGACTCTTCACTTACCTCAGTAGGTTGGGATGGAATATCAGCGTTTTGCACTCGGTCCTCCACTTGCCTACCACTTCGTAGGGTTATAACTTGAGCTGTCTCCCATTATTACCCTTAGGGTTTTGTTCAGTTCTACTCGGGAGTGCTCCTTGAGGTCTTTCCTGCCTCTCCCTACTCATTTGAGCCACCTGCTTACCCAAATCCCTACAGTATGCTTCATTATCAGCAAGCCGAGACGAGATGTCTTTTAATAAAGACAAAACCGTCTCATCTTGCTTAGACTGTTGAGGTTACTGTGAGGATTGATCATTAGGAATAAATGGGGCATTACCTAACCCCTGCTCACGGTGCGCATAATGGAATCCGGAAGGAGGTCTCAACACATTTTGGTTATTACCATAAGACATGTTCGGGTGTTGATACCTTCTTCCGTAATTGTTATTATTATTGAAATTTTGTGGGTAAGAGTTAGAATTATTGTACCTTTGGTTTCCTCCCACAAAACTTGCATTCTCGGACGGTTGGACGAATGGATCGCCCAATACACATTCTTGACCGGGATGCTCCGCTCCACATGATATACACAACACCGGCTGATATTATGGCCCATTTAAATTCAAGCGGGACATCAACAGGTCCAGCTTCTTGTTCACATGGTCCATGGCTACATCTTGGTGTCCCAAATCCGTAGCCTGAACCTCACTCCTTGTTGGCGTGTCCGACTGCCACAAGGTACTCTTCCTAGCCAGCTCCGCGATCAACTCCTCAGCTTGCATAGCAGTCTTCTTAAAAATGTCCCCACCTGCAGAAGAATCAATAATGGCACAGTTAGCTGGTGTCAAACCGTGATAAAACGTGCTTACCTGAGTGAATCGCGGCATGTCATGTTGGGGACAGTTCCGCAACAACTGTTGAAACCTTTGCCATGCCTCATTGAGTGTCTCAGTCCCAAATTGCCGGAATCCCATGATCTCGTTCCTTAACTGAACCATCTTTGATGGTGGGAAGTAATATGCTAAGAATTGTTCTTCCAATTGATCCCATGAAGTCACTGACCCCGGGTCTCAAGGACTTGTACCATTCCATTGCTCCCCCATATAATGAGAAGGGAAACAACTTCAACCACAAAGCATCTTGGGGAACCCCACCGATTCGGACTGTATCGGCCACCATAAGAAACCGGTCTAAATGATCATTAGGGTTATCAGTTACTCTGCCACCGAACAGCCCATTCCCTTGGACAAATTGTTCATACTGGACTTCAACTCAAAGTGATTAGCAGTGATGGCTGGGGGAACCACTCCGGATCTGTTCCGGGGCCGGTGTGGAGCCATTAGGTCAGTCATGACCATGTTGTCTCTATCACCACCCCTTCTTCTATCAAACTCCTCCCGCTCTCGCCGGAGTCGCTCTTGCTCAGCTCTTTCCAAAAGCTGTCTCTCCTCTTCCTCATGTTGCTGATGATCCATTTGGATAATTCGCTCTTGTTGTGCCCTACTGTTCCTGCTACAAAAATGTTCAATTTCAGGGTTATAAGGTAAAAGCTCAGGGTGCTGAGAACGCGTTCGCCTAAGCTAGAAAGCACACACACAGAGAAAAAAAAATAAAAATAATTTGCAACAAATATCCACAGAAAAGAAAAAATTATATAACTATATGCACATAAACAGTACCAAAATCAGCAAATAGACCTTTGGTTCAATGATGCAAGAAAATAAATCTCCCCGGCAACGGTGATGGGTTCTAGGCGTAGTAGTAAAGCTAAACCTAGAAACGCATAACTAAGGCAGTGTACCTATCGTTGACAAGTAATAATTCTGGTTGGTCCAGGTATCGATCCCATAGAGAAAAGAATATTCTGCAAACACTAAACTACTCGGGTTCCTTGCGTGTCCTAGGCGGAACTTAGTTTTTGGGTTTGATTATATTAACAACTAAATTATCCTACTCCTAGTTGATCTATTCCAGCTTACTTTGCACTTGAATTTGGGTTATCAATTGGCGGTCTACCGACCTATGAATGCTAATAGGGATGGCTTTACCAATTAACTACAAAAGATGAATTTAACTCAACAATTAACCCTTAATTATGTTCTTTCGATAATTCAACCTAGCGTATCTAGATCTTTTAGGTCCTTAGCCGGTTTCCCTTGTTTAGAGGCGGTCTAATTCTAAAGCTCAGAAAATAGGGGCACGTAAGTTCCACAGTGTCGTCAATACTAATGGTTTCCTAGGCGTCAATCTAGGTAATGCCACAAATATGAACTTAATAAATTAAGATCTTATGAGACTAGATTATCATTAAAGGAATTGCATAAAGAAAAGGAATAAAAATTGAAATTAACTTGCAATCAATTGTATTAATCGAGAAAGATAAAACGAATTCAGTGTTTACAACCAAACACAATCAATTTGCGGAATTAAAAACTAACTTAATCAAATTACAAAAGAGAAGAAGAAAAACTTATGCCCTTTTGGTCCGATTAACCAGATTCTGACAGTGTGAAGATGCTTGGGGTGTACCTCTATAGACGAACTCAAGCCGGAACCAAGAACGTCGCAAAAGGGGAAGGTTCTATGCAAAGCTACTACCAATCAATGGTTCAAAACTCAAAGAAAGCAAATAGTTCAAGCTCAAAACCTCACTACAAGTTTCTGCTCTCACTCTAAAAGTCTGGAAAAAGATCCTCTAAATCATGGAAAATAACCTATTTATACGGCTAGGTTAAAACCAGGAAAAAGAAAGGATGAAAGTAGGGCAACAGCAGGATTTCGGGGCTCGGCACGCCGTGCTGGTGGAAGTGGCACGCCGTGCTGTGCAGAATTGGGGGTGGCACACCGTGCTGCTGGAGATGGCACGCCGTGCCATATGGTTTAGGGGTTGGCACGCCAAGCTGGTCTGAGTGGCACGTTTTCGTGCCACTCCACTGGATTGCTTCACTTGGCCCGCCGGATTGGCACGCCGTGCCACCTTGATTTTCAGCACTTCGAACTCTTCCTTGCCGCCGATGCACCAACTTCCGGTCCGGGTCATAATATCTGTCCAAAACAAGCTTAAAGAAACATAACCGCACCAACGCCACGAACCATAAAAATGACATATTGTATAAAATTACAAAAACAACCCTAGAAAACACGACAAATACTAAAAGTTATAAAAATTTATCCAAAACATAAAAATCACAAAATACTCAAACACCACACAAACATTCACACAAAGAGCCCTAAAAATTGCCTTTTAAACCACGAAATTGCCTAAAAGATAAGGTCAAAAACTGACCTTATCAACCACCGCACACTTAAAGTCTTGCTTGTCCTCTAGCAAATCAACTAAAGACAAAGGAGTAAACTTGCTCGCTTTTACTCGCAAATCCAACTAAGGGTTTAACCGTACGAAATTCATAAACTCAAGAAAGTAAAGCATCACCTTCGAAATGACATTAGGTGCACCAGGTTCAAGACCACTCAATACCCGAACCCAACAAAATTTAGCTAGTCAAAGGGCGAGGAACAAACAGAGTTTATACGACCACAAAGCAGCTCACAAGTTGTCACTCCAATGCTCAAGTTCAAGGTAAGGCGGATGAGCACACAAAAACAAACAATGACACACATCACATAGCGAACTAATGGCAATCCCGGTGAAGTCATTGGTCAAGGAGCAAAATCAGAGAACCTAGGGCTTGTAATGTTACGGCTTGGGGTAGGTTTGATAAAAGGGAAATTTTAGGTATACAACTCCTAGAAATCAAGTAATATATACAAATTGACTAAGTACTAAAGACGGGTCATGCAACTTTCAACTCAAAACTAGTCCTAAGAGTGTTTGCTTTGCTAGATTTTTTTTTTTTTTGAAATTAAATTGACAATAAGAAGGCCTTATCCACACCCAACGGCTAAAACACAACTTAATGGAGAAAAGAAAAGAAAAAATGACAAGACATGGGTCAAGGCAATTAGATGATCGCCCTAATCCTTTATTCAACAAATGAACTGAAACATGGAACACAAATACCGGCTTAAAGATGCAAACCGGACAAACAAGACATGCGTTCAGAAACTCCGGATTTTACAAAAAGAAACCGAACAAACACATTGACTCTATTTGGATTTTTGTTTTTGTTGTTTTTTTTTTTAACACAATTTTTCCATAGGACTAGATATGAAAGAGTTGAAATGCAAATGGTGATTGACCCCAAAATGAATGAACAACTTAGCCAATTACTTGATTTAGGAGAGGAGGGTGAGAAAGGAAAATCAAAGTGAATGGTAAAAAGTTAGGATTATAGAGTTGGCTTGGTGAAGGTTTTTTAAGTCAAAAAGGTTAATTTAGTGGCTATGGGTGATCTAAGGGATGAATTAGTAGTTAGGGTTAGGGTTATTTAAGTCAAGGGGTTAATCCTAAGGGTCTCCACATATTTTGCTCTCGATGCCAAGTGCAAAACAACACCGGGTTCTACGATCTAGTGTGCCACGATTGTTTTTACCCTCACAAAGAAATAAAACCGATGTGAAATGGTTCTAAAGGCTCAAATTTTCACAAGTGAACTAAGGGTTGTATGCTAGGTCGTGTGACTCAACCAATGTTCCAAGGCGTAATCCTAGCTCAATCATGCAAGTAGAGGTAGAGGGTTAATTCCCTAATGCAACCTAAATGACAAATCTAACCAATGGTTACCATCAAGAATCACAAATCACGCACAAACAAGCTAATGACTTGCAAACAACTCCTAGTATCCCTAGCCAATTGCTACCAATCCAAGCACAAAGACTTAGGTTCGAGGGTGGATTAAGCAATGTTATTCAAATGGCAATTGACACATAAACAACCTAAAAACACTATCAAACCAAAAACAACCAAAACCAACTCCACATGCATTGAAAACTAAAGCCTAAATCTAACCAAAAACCAACGCAAAACATCCAAACATGCAAAAACACCAACAAACATTCAAAACAAACAAACAAAAAGTGCAATGTAAAAGGAAGAAAAAGAAAGGGAGAAATCCCTTTACCCACCCCACACTTAGAGTGCACTTACTTCCAAAAGTGCAATGGAAGGAGCAAACTAAATGGGAAAGGGAAAAGGGTTACCTCACATATCGGGGGCTGGTGGTGGCGGGTATGGCCACCCTTGGGCTGTACAGAAACGAGAGGCGAACGCCTCGACGTTGGCGAGCTGAGCCGCTTGCCTATCAAGGCACGCGTTCATCCACTGCTCAAGCAGAACCTAATGGACGGTTAAGCCTTCCAGTTGTTCAATTATGCCATCCAGCCGTCCTTCTATTCGCCCCATAAAATCTAAGCCCACTGAAACATTCTCCTCATCCTCCTCACTACCCTCAGCTTCCTCACTCTCATCCTCCTCTTCTACTTCCATAGGAGCCTTTCCCCTACTTGAACCTCCTGCACTTGAAGTACCTGCAGCTGTCGCAACATGGGAGCAAGACAAGATTCCCCTCGAAAGCTTCTTGGGAAGGATGCTATCGAGGTTCCTATAACAAGTATTACTATGAAAGAAGCATGCAATACAAGTTACAATATGGCCTAACCCTAGTTCGAACTTAGCTCGGTTGTGGTGGTTGTATAAGGCTTCCATGACAAAGAAGCCCATATGCACCTTAATATCACTATGCACATGCCACAAGATTAACAGTTCAAATGCATTAACTCGGTTGCTCTCAGTTTTTCCCGAAAAATGAAAACACACAAACTTATGAATTAATTACAAAATAGGGTCATGAATTTGGGAAGTTTTGGCAAACCGAGGTTGGTATACCCCTTGCCCTACCAAGCGCCAAAATTTCTTGGCATCCAAATTTTCGGGCCATTTGTAACCATTCCCCTCAATACCTATGCAAGCCTTAAGGCCCTCAATATCCAAAGACCGTTCAGTACCAAAGAGGCGGAAGGTCATCCTCCTAAGGCCCGTATCCGGGTTTGTTTTAAAGCTCAAGGTGGAGTAGAATTCGAGGTTTAACTCCCTAAAGACTGGTGGATTAGATTTCACAAACTCATACCACCCTAGACTAGTCAATTTAGCTTTTACCCCCTCCGACCTATCTTGCACAAATAGAAATTCCCAATCGAAAGTGCGAAAGGGGGTGCTCTCTAAAGGAAATAGGGTTTTGTACTTTTTACCTTCATCATCCGAAAGTAAAGGAAAGGGGCATTTGTACTTCCTTGAGAGGCTCATCAACGGGGCCATCAACTGCTCGGTAAGGAATTCGTCACGTGGCACCGGTTCCGGTGACGGTTCGATGGGCCGTCGTGACGAACCGTGTCTCCGATCGGCGACGGTCTACTTCTTCATCCTACAATTGCCCAACCATAAAAATAAATCAAAAATCAAAAACAAAGGAATACAAAGCAAAGGAAACCTACTATCAAAAATACAAACCACTGAAAAGAAAAATAATGCAAAAACAATCATACTATTAAACAGGTAATCAATCAAAACCAAAATGAGAAAAAGAATAAACAATAAAATAAAAAAATAAAGGGAGGGCAAAGCATGAATTCATACCTGGTTGTAAGGAAAAGGAAGCAAAAGAAAATCCTAGGGCAAAATAGTGGAGGAAAAGGTGAGAGGGAGAAGATGAAGAAGGAAGGGAGAAAAAGAGTGGATAGGGAGAAGGGGAGAAAGGAAGGAAGAAGAAGAATAGAGAGGGAGAAGGGGAGAGGTGATTCTAGAGAGAGAAAGTGAAGAGAGAGAGAGAAAGTGAGAAGGTGAGAGAAAGTGAGAAAGAGGAAGAAGAAGAAGAAGAAGAAGAGTGATGGGCGGTTATGAGAGGGGGGAGGAGAATAGGCTTTATATAGGCAGCGGAATTCCCCTAGGATTTCAGAATTTAAATGCTCGGCACGCCGTGCCAAACTATCAGCACGGCGTGCTGAGAAGGGCAAAAACACTTACCTGGAAACAGCGTGAGGGCACGCCGACGTGCTGGCTCGGCACGTCGTGCTGCCTTGAAATTTGAATATGTGGCACGGCGTGCTCCAGTTTTGACACGACGTGCTGGTCCCTCTTCCATAACTCACTTTAGAAACAGCGCGATGGCACGTTGGCGTGCCGTATTGGCATGTCGTGCCACTTTGCAGACCTGTGATTGGCACGGCGTGCTGAATGTGGCACGGCGTGCTCCTTGTTTATGCACGACCCTTTTACGGAACAGAACAACAGCACGTGGGCGTGCTGTGTTGACACGTCGTGCCATTTTGAAGACCCTGTACTTGGCACGGCATGTTGAATCTGGCACGGCGTGCTCCTTGTTTATGCACAAATCTTTCTCCGGAACAGCAGCCAGGCACGATTTCGTGCCACTCTGGCACGCCACGTGCTAGGCCAATCTCACCCTGGCACGGCGTGCTGTATAGTGACATGGCGTGCCATCCTGAATTCTGCCAACCTTTACTTTTTTTTTTTTCATTTTGATCACGATTTTTGATTACTTGCTTAATTACCTAGTCCTACACATAAAAACACACAAAAACATATTAACACAAAAAATTAATGTACAAGGGAGGCACACATACCTCATTGCTATGTTTATAGTCGGAATAGCTAGACTTCTACGTCCACGATCACGAAGGAGCAACACTTGCTTCTCCTCCTTCATTCCTCCGCTGACGTAGGGCTTCAACCGATGACCGTTTACTTGTTGAATTCCCTCCGGGGTTTCAATTTCCACCATCCCGGAGGGGTAAAACTTATGTACGGTAAACGGCCTCGTCCACCGACTTCTCAGTTTGCCCGGAAATAGTTTCAATCGGAAGTTATACAGGAGCTCCAACTCCCGTTGGTTGAAACTCTTTTCTATCACATAAGCATCAATAGGGCAAAAAGAGTCTACAAAATGACAACTTTCAACATCTAATGGATAGTTCATTGAGTTATAGATGTTGAAACTTACCTCCTCGTTGTGCAACCTAAGAATAATCTTACCTTCCTGGACATCTATCAGAGTCCTACCGGTTGTAAGAAATGGCCTTCCAAGCAAAAGGGGCACCGCACTATCTTCCTCCATATCCATCACCACGAAGTCCGCGGGGAAGATAAATTTGTCCACTTTTACTAGCGCGTCCTCGACCACCCCCTTTGGTCTCGTGAGAGATCTATCCGCCAATTGGAGGGTCATGTTGGTTGGCTTTGGGTCTCCCAGTCCGAGTCTCCTGAAAAACGACAGAGGCATCAGATTTATACTTGCACCCAAGTCACATAGGGCATTGGCAATCTCCAACTTCCCTATCCGGCATGGGATAGTAAAACTGCCCTTGTCTTTGAGCTTGGGTAGAAGTTTGTTAGTGATAATTGTCGAACATTGCTCTGTTAAAACCACCACTTTGTCCTCACCTAGCTTTCTTTTCCCTGCAAGAAGTTCTTTAAAGAATTTAGCATAAGAGGGCATCTCTTGGAGAGCTTCAACCAATGGCATATTAAATTCTAACTTCTTAAAAATTTCCAGGAATTTGGAATATTTCTGCTCCAGTTTATCTTTCTTCTCCCTTTAAGGATAAGGAAGTTTAGGCACATAGGCTCTCACTGGGTCAGGAATTTTCCCTTTTTCATTTGTACTAGATTCGGGTTCAGAAATCGAGTCGGGGTTGCTTACCTCTCCCGACTCTTCACTTACCTTAGTAGGTTATCAACGTTTTGCATTCGGTCCTCCACTTGCCTACCACTTCGCAGGGTTATAGCTTGAGCTGTCTCCCATTGATGTCCCTTGGGGTTTTGTTCAGTTTTACTCGGGAGTGCTCCTTGAGGTCTTTCCTGCCATTCCTTACTCATTTGAGCCACCTGCTTACCCAAATCCCTACAGTCTGCTTCATTATCAGCAAGCCGAGACGAGATGTCTTTTAATAAAGACAAAACCGTCTCATCTTGCTTAGACTGTTGAGGTTGCTATGGGGATTGATCATTAGGAATAAATGGGGCCTTATCTAACCCCTGCTCACGGTGCTCATAATGAAATCCGGAAGGAGGTCTCAACACATTTTGGTTGTTACCATAAGACATGTTCGGGTGTTGATACCTTCTTCCATTATTATTATTATTATTATTGAAATTTTGTGGGTAAGAGTTAGAATTATTGTACCTTTGGTTTCCTCCCACAAAACTTACATTTTCGGACGGTTGGGCGAATAGGTCGCCCATTACACATTCTTGCCCGGGATGCTCTGCTCCACATGATACACATAACACCGGCTGGTATTGTGGCCCATTTAAATTCAGGCGGGACATCAACAGGTCCAGTTTCTTGTTTACATGGTCCATGGCTGCATCTTGGCGTCCCAGATCTGCAGCTCGAACCTCATTCCTTGTTGGCGTGTCCGACTGCCACAAGGTACTCTTTCTAGCCAGCTCCGCAATCAACTCCTCGGCTTGTGTAGTAGTCTTATTAAAAATGTCCCCACCTGCAGAAGAATCAATAATGGCATGGTTAACTGGTGTCAAGCCATGATAAAACGTGCTTACCTGAGTGAAACGCGGCATGTCATGGTGGGGGCAATTCCGCAATAACCGTTGAAATCTCTGCCATGCTTCATTAAGAGTCTTAGTCCCAAATTGCCGGAATCCCATGATCTCGTTCCTTAGCTGAACCGTCTTTGATGGTGGGAAGTAGTATGCTAAGAACTATTCTTCCAGTTGGTCCCATGAAGTCACTGATCTGGGCCTCAAGGACTTGTACCATTCCATTGCTCCCCCGCATAATGAAAAGGGAAACAGCTTCAACCGCACAGCATCTTGGGGCACCCCACCGATTCGGACTGTATCGACCACCATGAGAAACCGATCTAAGCGATCATTGGGATTGTCACTTATTCCACCACTGAATAGTCCGTTCCCTTGGATCAAATTGATCATGCTGGACTTCAACTCGAAGTGATTGGCAGTAATGGCTGGAATAACCACTCCGGATCTGTTTCGGGGCCGATGTGGAGCCATTAGGTCAGTCATGACCATGTTGTCTCTATCACCACCCCTTCTTCTATCAAACTCCTCCCGCTCTCGCCGGAGTCGCTCTTGCTCAACTCTTTCCCGGAGCTGTCTTTCCTCATCGTCCTGTTGCTGATGCTCCATTTGGACAATTTGCTCTTGTTGTACTCTATTGTTCCTGCGACACAAACGTTCAATTTCAGGGTTATAAGGTAAAAGCTCAAGGTGTTGAGAGCGAGTTTGCATAAGCCAGAAAACACACACACAGAAAATAAAGAAAACTAAATTGCAACAAATATTCACAGAAAAGGAAAATTATTTAACTATATGCACAAGGATGGTGCCTAGATCAGCAAATAAACTTTTGGCTCAATGATGCAGAAAAATAAATCTCCCCGGCAACGGCGCCAAAAACTTGATGGGTCCTAGGCGTAGTAGTAAAGCTAAACCTAGAAACGCAGACCTAAAGCAGTGTACCTATTGTTGACAAGTAATAATTCTGGTTGGTCCAGGTATCGATCCCACAGAGAAAAGAATATTCTGCAAACACTAAACTACTCAGGTTCCTTGCGTGTCCTAGGCGGAACTTAGTTTTTGGGTTTGATTATATTAACAACTAAATTATCCTACTCCTAGTTGATCTATTCCAGCTTACTTTGCACTTGAATTTGGGTTGTCAATTGGCAGTTTACCGACCTATGAAAGATGAATTTAACTCAACAATTAACCCTTAATTATGTTCTTTCGATAATTCAACCTAGCATATCTAGATCTTTTAGGTCCTTAGCCGGTTTCCCTTGTTTAGAGGCGGTCTAATTCTAAAGCTCAGAAAATAGGGGCATGTAAGTTCCACAGTGTCGTCAATACTAATGGTTTCCTAGGCGTTAATCTAGGTAATGCCATAAATATGAACTTAATAAATTAAGATCTTATGAGACTAGATTATCATTAAAGGAATTGCATAAAGAAAAGGAATAAAAATTGAAATTAACTTGCAATCAATTGTATTAATCGAGAAAGATGAAACGAATTCAGTGCTTACAACCAAACACAATCAATTTACGGAATCAAAAACTAACTTAATCAAATTACAAAAGAGAAGAAGAAAAACTTATGCCCTTTTGGTCCGATTAACCGGATTCCGACGGTGTGAAGATGCTTGGGGTGTACCTCTATAGACGAACTCAAGCCGGAACCAAGAACGTCGCAAAAGGGGAAGGTTCTATGCAAAGCTACTACCAATCAATGGTTCAAAACTCAAAGAGAGCAAATTGTTCAAGCTCAAAACCTCACTACAAGTTTCTGCTCTCACTCTAAAAGTCTGGAAAAAGATCCTCTAAAACATAGAAAATAACCTATTTATATGGCTAGGTTAAAACCAGGAAAAAGAAAGGATGAAAGTAGGGCACCAACAGGATTTCAAGGCTCGGCACGCCGTACTGGTGGAAGTGGCACGCCATGCTATGCAGAATTGGAGGTGGCACACCGTACCATGTGGTTTTGGGGTTGGCACGCCACGCTGGTCTGAGTGGCACGTTTTTGTGCCACTCCACTGGATTGCTTCACTTGGCCCGCCGGATTGGCACGCCGTGCCCTAATTGTGGCACGCCGTGCCACCTTGATTTTCAGCACTTCGAACTCTTCCTTGCCGCCGATGCACTAACTTCCGGTCCGGGTCATAACATCTATCCAAAACAAGCTTAAAGAAACATAACCGCACCAATGCCACGGACCGTAAAAACGACATATTGTACAAAATTACAAAAACAACCCTAGAAAACACGACAAATACTGAAAGTTATAAAAATCTATCCAAAACATAAAAATCACAAAATACTCAAAAACCACACAAACATTCACAAAAAGAGCCCTAAAAATTGCCGGTTAAACCATGAAATTGCCTAAAAGATAAGGTCAAAAACTGACCTTATCAAACTGCACCAAAAACTTGGTGGATCCTAGGCGAAGTAGTGAAACTAAACCTAGAATTGCACAACTAAGGCAGTGTACCTATCGTTGACAAGTAATAATTCTGGTTGGTCGAGGTATCGATCCCACAGAGAAAAATATTCTGCAAACACTAAACTACTCGGGTTCCTTGCGTGTCCTAGGCGGAACTTAATTTTTGGGTTTGATTATGCTAACAACTAAATTATCCTACTCCTAGTTGATCTATCCCAGCTTACTTTGCACTTGAATTTGGGTTATCAATTGGCGGTTTACCGACCTATGAATGCTAATGGAGATGGCTTTATCAATTAACTACAATAGATGAATTTAACTTAACAATTAACCCTTAATTATGTTCTTTCGATAATTCAACCTAGCGTGTCAAGATCTTTTAGGTCCTTAGCTGGTTTCCCTTGTTTAGAGGCGATCTAATTCTAAAGCTCAGAAAATAGGGGCACGTAAGTTCCACAGTGTCGTCAATACTAATGGTTTCCTAGGCGTCAATCTAGGTAATGCCACAAATATGAACTTAATAAATTAAGATCTTATGAGACTAGATTATCATTAAAGGAATTGCATAAAGAAAAGGCGTAAAAATTGAAATTAAATTGCAATCAATTGTATTAATCAAGAAAGATGATACGAATTCAATGTTTACAACCAAACATAATCAATTACGGAATCAAAAACTAACTTAATCGAATTACAAAAGAGAAGAAGAAAAACTTATGCCCTTTTGTTCCGATTAACCGGATTCCGACGGTGTGAAGATGCTTGGGGTGTACCTCTATAGACGAACTCAAGCCGGAACTAAAAACATCACAAAAGGGGAAGGTTCTATGTAAAACTTCTACCAATTGATGGTTCAAAACTCAAAGAAACAAATAGTTCAAGCAAAAACCTAGCTACAAGTTTATGCTTTACACTTTAAAAGTCTGGAAAAAGATCCTTAAAACTTAGAAAATAACCTATTTATACAGCCAGGTTAAAACCATGAAACAGAAAAGATGAAAGTAGGGCAACAGCAGAATTCCGGAGCTCGGCACGTCGTGCTGGTGGAGGTGGCATGCCGTGCTGTGCACATTTATGGGTGGCACGCCGTGCTGGTGGTAGTGGCATGCCGTGCTGTGAAGATTTGGGGTTGGCACGCCGCGCTGGTAGGGGTAGCACGATTTCGTGCCGATCCACTGGATCCATCCCTTGGCATGCTGGAATGGCACGTCGTGCCACCTTGCTTTTCAGCACTTCAAACTCTTCTTTGCCACCGTCGCTCCAACTTTTGGTCCAGGTCATAATGCCTGTCCAAAACAAACATAAAGAAACATAACAGCACCAAAGCCACGGACCACAGACAAATTATCCAAAATTACAAAAACAACCCTAAAAAACACGAAAAATACTACAAGTTATGAAAATCTATCCAAAACATAAAAATCACAAAATACGCAAAAACCAAACAAATATTCACACAAAGGACTCTAAAAATTACCGTTCAAACCACGAAATTGCCTAAAAGATAAGGTTAAAAACCGACCTTATCAGTTAGACCGTATCAGAAAGGGTTAAACTACAGAAGAGAGTTGCTTAAAGTGGAAACAGTTGTATTTAAGGGTAAAGCCGTACAGCTGAATTTTAAGGCCGTACGACCTAATTTTGGAAACTTTAAGCCGTACAGCCTATCTCTAAAAGCAGAAATAGCAAAGACAATTGCCCCACTTGCACAGATAGAGTATAAAAGTGATTTTTTCTTTCACAAATAGGGAGGAAGACAAGCATCATTACTGACAGAAGAAAAAGATTACTGGAAACTTAACTCTTAAGCTCTCAAGCTTGAACATCAATTGATCATCATCTTCAATATCAAAAACACATAAAAATTGCAACTTATGACCCATCCTTAAGAATTTAACACCAAAAAGCTCACTTCTATATACGGATAATCACAGATCAAGGCGACTTATAGCGGTTCTTGATTTCTTGATATTTTTGGTACAAATTTGGCGAGTTAGAATCCATTCTAGCTTCGAGGATTAGATCTGAGCACTCAATTAAATCATGGATAAACGCATCAAAGATAACTTCTACGAGGCCATAAAATCCCTTCTTTTCATTTTTGTATTGATTAATATCATTGTTTTGTGTTTTTCTACCTAAAATTCAAATTGTTATTTCTGTAAAGTTTTGAAATTGGATCGTACGACCTATCTTGAGAGATTATTAAGCCACACGGCTCATTGATGGCCTGTGAGTTTTTACAACTTAAAATCTCTTTGTTTTGGGGATCTTTGATTTTGTGGAATTCGAGATGAAAATCTATGATTTCTAAGTCTAACCACCCCTGAAGGATCTCAAAATCAAGAGGAGAAACATAAAAAAATGAACTTCTATGTGTCGAATCCAAATCGAAAAATCTATTTTTTCTGTCAAAGATGGGCCACACGGTCTTATTTTCTGGAAAAATTAAGTCGTACGACTTTGTTAATATGAATTTGAGCTGTACGATCCAATCTTTTCCAGGATCAGTGTTAGTGCTATTTCTCCCCATATTAGGCCGAGCGACCTATCTTTAACTTGTTGAGCCGTACAGCTCATCTTTATTTTATAGAATTTATTTCAGTTTGTTATTTATTCATTTATGCATTGTTTATTATTGAAAATGGATTTAGTATGTTTATTTCAACTTAGTTTTAATTTTGGGGAATTGTTAGGACCTGAATGACAGAAATTTTCAGTAGATTCTTGGATACTCGACCCACATTTTACATGCTTAATGATAATTAAATTGGTAAAAATTATTTTCCAAAATTGTTTTTTGTAACCCAAAATACAGGGCGTTTATAAATTGTTTTCTGGGTATACTTGGGTAAAACTGCCTGGTTTTCCCGATTACTCCTTAAATGACTGACCCCGAGCTATCTAGATATCCTATTCTGTTCTATTTGAGTCTAATGTGTACATATCTTATTTGTACCACTAACCTTTGTTTTGTAGGTAGATTTATGTTAGGTTAGATGCATAAGCTTTCTATTTTTAGCTCCTTTTGTGTATTTAGGCGATTGTAAATATTCAAATACGTGTAAACTAGGTGTTTGTACCCTGATCTCCTTTTTATCAATTGTATCCCCTAGGTTAGTTGTTTGATCTCGTTGTAATAATTATATTTTATTTATCGCTTTCTGTATTTATTTATGGCTTTCTGTATTAGCATATAGAAATATAATTAGGGTTGAATACGAAATAAGAATTAATAACCAAAGGCACATATTTGGTATGGTTAAAAGTTGTTTCAAAATAAGGCAGAAATAGGCAGTTTGTTCGAACCAGAATCTCTATCTTAGAGGTATAGGAATCCCTGTCGAGCTTGGCCATATCATAAATTCCCGGTAAGAGCTGAGCCTGGTAACGACTCCTGTCAACCTTTAAGGCATGAGGAATTGGTTCCATTCATTCCTTTTAGTTTTGCCTTTTTGAAACCTCAAAACTGTTTTTTCCCATAAAACTCGATATATATATATATATATGCATTCTATTTTAAAAATCCTCTGACACGGCCTCACGGCCCGTTGCTCTCGAGGATCACCCGCTCACATTGGGGTTACAAGTAAGAATATGAAAGGTTATTTGACTCTAAGGTTGAATTGTTAAGATCAAATCCAGGAAGTGCAATTGTAGTAAATGCAAACAGTGAGGCTGAGTCTTTATTTTATTATTTTAGAGGCATGTATGTTTGTTTAGCTACTTAAAAATATGGGTTTAAGGAAGTTTGCAAGAAATGTAAGGGACAATTAACTAGATTTACCTTATAGCTTGGGCTAAAGTTGACATAGAACGTAAACCAACATGGAGCTAGTTCATCTCATTGCTGAAGGAAGATTTAGGACTTAATATAGGAGATGGATACATGTAGAAGGTGTGTTTTTGTACTTGTTAATTTTGGCACTATACTATAGTCTTTGCTCATTGGTACTAGATTATGGTATTCAATTATGGTTATGTTGTTTCTAATCTTGATAATGAACTTCTATTAGTTTAATATATACCAGCTACCATTAGATTTGGTAAACTGAAATACTATTTTATGTTGTCTTGACTTAGATAGATTATACTTGTTATTTGTTGCTAATTATAGCATATGATATTTAGCATGATTACATGCATAAACATTTTACATTTGAATTGATGGTTGTGAACTCATGGTCCCTAGCATGGTTATGTGTATAAGAATTTTCTTTACATTTTGAATGAATGCATTCCATGTTAGTGTGTGCCCTAGTCCCTTTGATAATGTAATCGGATTTTTGATAATTAATAAAAGGCATTAATCTTTTTAGTTAATTTCTTGTGCAATTAATAGTTATAGAGAATCCATTAGTTAAGTCATACTCTTGTTTCTTAGGAGCATCTCTTAGCAGTAGGATTAAGAGTAGCGTAAACACTTAACCATAAATACCCCTAGTCTGTTATATCATGGGAATGATACTAACCAAATACTAGCATGGTCTTTGATTATATGATGGTGTCCTACCGACCATTGGACATGGAATGTTAATCAAAGAGATGGGTACATGTTAGGTTATATAGTACTGGATCGATCCACTAAGAGTATTTCGCTTGACCCCTATAAGACAAGTGAATCTCAGGTAGCACTTATATTGGATCCTTATACCTGATGTTACTATAGACTTAGGGATGATCTCACATACTTTGACATACACCTAACGGGCTCATAACAGAGTGCCAAGTATGGGTATGATTAGGTACACCAATGAATACCTAAGGGTCATGAGCAAGGTGAAGTGAAATGCCAATCTCTTAAATGAGATCGTGATATCACCGCCCACTTCATGAGTGAGTGAGAAGTGTTTGGCCAAACCCAATACTTAATTACTAGGTGATTAAGTGATTAAGTTCACTGTGCAAAGCAAAAATTTTATCAGTAGAAGCAGTGGTTTTGCACTCAAATCCAGCCCGGGAACCCATTCAAATCAGGAAGAAACGACTTAACCAGAAAGCAATCATAAATCTTACCTAAGATATAAAGCTTTTACAGTTAATTTCCAGCTAGCAAATTTCCACCTTCATACACTTAGGCCTCAAACGATCAAATGAGCGTGCTAGTGATAGACAGGTGCAAGAATGGCCAGACCCTAAGAAGAGCTACAAGGGGCAGAAATTCTCACAGTGCATGGGAAAAAAAGGTAGTCTGTGTTAGGTTAAGGAATTAAGGAAATGATATTCTATTTATACTCTAGGTTAATTGGGTTTAATTAATTAAACTTTAGGTTAAAGATTTAATTAAATCCCCATTAACCTTATGATATATATATATATATATATATATATATATATATATATATATATATATATATCTTTATGTTAAAATCCAATTTCAACATAATTATATTTTAGCCTTCATTTATTTATTGCACCATGCAATAAAACAAATTAATCTACATATAATATAACTCCCTATTATGTCAAAATGAAATTTTGGCAAATTACATTCTAATTAAATTATCTATTGTACCATACAATAATTAATTTAATATGAATATAATTCCAATTACATAAATGTCAAAATCCAATTTTGACCAGTTACATTTTAATTAATTAATTTATTACACCATGCAATAATTAAATCAATATAACTATAACAATTGATCCTTATATATATATATATATATATATCTCCAATATATATTTATGTCCCAAACATCCAATCTTGACCCTATGCGTGTGATCCGGTAGGTTCATCTTTATGTTCATATTGGGCCACAAAACTTTAGGCCCACAAACTATAGGTGGGTTCTAGCAAACCATTATAACCCCCAATTAAGATGAATATATCTTTTCGACATATATACCTTATAGCCTTATGCCCCTTAGATATCTCTGTACTGCCAATACCATGACTAAGTCATCCCCTATGGTTGCAAGTACATTTCTTGATTCCGAGTAGACTAAAGAACTTCAATCACTTAATCACCTAGTAATTAAGTGTTGGGTTTGGCCTAACACTCCTTAGTCTCACTCATCAAGTGACTGATAATATCACGATCTCATTTAAGAGATTAACATTTCCTTTCACCTTGTTCATAATCCTTAGGTATTCACTGGCATACCCATTCATACCCATACTTAACAATTTGTTACGAGCCTATTAGGCGTATACCAAAGTATGTGAGATTGTCCCTAAGTCCATAGCAACATCAGATCTGAGGATCCACTATAAGTGCTACCAGAGTTTCACTTGTCTAATAGGGGTCAAGTGAAATGCTCTAAGTGGATTGATCCAGTACCATGTTACCTAATATGTACCCATCTCTTTCATTGAAAATCCATGTCCAATTGTTGGTAGGACACCACCATACAATCAAAGACCATGCTAGTCTTTAGTTAGTATCATTCCCATGATATAACAAACTATGGATATTTATAGTTATGTGTTTACCCTACTCTCAGTCCTACTTGCTAGGAGATGCTCCTAACAAACAAGAGTATGACTTAACTAATAGATACTCTATAAATCTTAATTGCATAAGAAATTAATAAAATAGATTAATGCCTTTTATTAAATATAAAAAATCCGATGACATTATCAAAGGGACTAGGGCACACACTAATAATCTCCCATTTGCACTAGTCCCTGTAATGTAGTTGTCTAACCCTTATAGATCTCACATGACCCTCAAACTTAGATTGAGCTAACTATTTGGTCAAGGGATCTGCAATGTTCTCATCGGATGCAACCCTACAAATCTTAAAACCCCCCTTGGTCAACTCTCTCCCAAATCAGATGAAACTCCTGAGTATGTGCTTGTATTTTTGGTGTGACCATGGCTCTTTGGCTTGGGGTCTAGGATTGAGGGAACAACTCCTAACTCAGTGACAAACTTCCTAATCTAAACAGCTTCCTTTGTAGCTTCTGAGGCAGCAATATACTCAGTTTTTATGGTAAAGTCGGTAATTGTATCTTGCTTAGAGCTTTTCCAGTAGATAGCACCTCCATTCAACATGAACACAAACCCCGACTGCAATCTGTAGCCATCCATATCTGTCTAAAAGCTTGCATCTATGTAACCACTGATTGCAAGTCTTTGTTGACATTAAAAAGCTATTCTTAGTCCTTTTCAGGTACTTCAGAATTACTTTGACTGTTGTCCAATTGGATTCACCTGGATCCTATTGGTACCGGCTAGTCATACTTAGTGAATGGGAGACATTAGGTCTAGTACATAACGTAGAATACATGATGGATCCAATAGCAGATGCATATGGGATCCTATTCATGCACTCCCTCTCTTCCTTACTGGAAGGACAATCCTTCTTGCTTAGGGTCAACCCACAATGCATTGGTAAAAATCTTTTCTTAGCATTGGCCATGTTGAACCTAGCAAGGACTTTGTCTATGTACTTTTCCTGACTTAGGCCAAGAAGTCAAAGTGATCTATCCCTGTAGATCTTGATACCTAGTATCGTTTCAACTTCCTTTAAGTCCTTCATTGTGAAACATTTACACAACCATTGCTTTTCCCCTTGCAGTGATGTGACATCATTTCCAATGAGTAGGATGTCATTGATGTATAAGACTAAGAATGTAATCACGCTCCTATTGATCCTCTTGAACACACAAGGCTCATCTTTGTTCTTGATAAAACCATATTCCTTTATAGCTTCATCAAAATGAAGGTTCCAGCTATGAGATGCCTGCTTAAGCCCATAAATGGACCTTTACATTTTGCATACCCATTCAGGATATTTTGGAACGACAAAACCCTCCAGTTCAGCCATGTAAACATCCTTTTAGAGGTTTCCATTAAGGAAAGCAGTTTTGACATCCAGTTGCCATATCTTATAGTCAAACTATGCAGCTATGGCAAGTAATATCTTGATAGATTGGAGCATAGCAACTGGTGAAAAAGTCTTATCATAGTCAATTTTATAGACTTATTTAAAACCTTTTACAACCAGCAACCCCTTGAAGGTGTTATCGGCCTTTAGATTGTAGCACCATTTGCAACCAATTACCTTAGCACCTGATGGTGGATCAACTAAGTTGCAAACTTGGTTATCGTATATTGATTGCATCTCAGCTTTCATGGCTCCAAGCCATTGAGTTGAGTTGGGGCTAGCCATAGCTCCCTGGTAGGTCAACGGCTCTTCATGGTCTTGGAGCATAAGAGTGTCATCTTCAGCCACAAGAAATCCATATCTTTCAGGCTGTTGATGGATCCTACTAGACCTTCTAGGCTATTGTGTGATTGGTTCAGCCTGCTCAATTTCTTGAGCACCTATTCTGATCCCCGAGTTATCCTCTTCAGGTATTTATGGCTGTTGAACTTCCCTGAGTTCAACACTGCTCCCACTATTTTTGGATATAAACACCTTATTCTCATCCAGGTTGTAGAAGTAGTACCTTTTAATTTCCTCAGGGTATCCCATAAATAGATACTTGTTAGTCTTTGAGGATAGTTAGTCCACACTCAATTTCTTAATGTAGACTTCACATCCCCAAATCCTTAGAAATGAAAAATTTGGCACCCTGGCAGTCCATAGTTCATATGGTGTCTTTTTAACTTTCCTACTTGGTGTAAGATTCAGTATAAAAGCTGCAGTTTCCAGGGCATAGGACTGTAACGATTTTGGAAGAGCAGCTTGACTCATCATTGAGCGGACCATGTCCAACAGGGTCTTGTTCCTTCTTTCAGACACCCCATTCCATTAAAGTGTTCCAAGAGAAGTGAGTTCAGGGACTATGCCACACTCTCTCAAATATGAATCAAACTCTAGGCTCATATGCTCACCACCCCGATCTGATTGGAAGGCTTCGATATTTCTGCCTAATTGGTTTTGTACTTCATTCCTGAAGTGCTTGAACCTATGAAGGGCCTTAGATTTATACTTCATTAGGTAGACATAGCCATATCTATTGAAGTCATCTATAAAGGTGATAAAGTACAAAGATCCATTTCTAGCTGTAATACTCATGGGCCCATACATATTGAGTGTATTAAGTCTAATAAGCCTGAACTTGCTTATTAAAGGGGCTTTTAGTCATTTTGCCACATAGACAAGACTCACATGTCCTATAAGACTCCAAGCCAAATGAGCCTAGGATTCCATTTTGGTGGAGCCTAGTCATGCATTTCTCATTTATTTAACCCAAACGATAGTGCCAGAAATATGTAGGATATAACTCATTAGGTTTTATCCTTTTAGTATTTATGTTGTATATTGGATTAGGTTCAAAAAGATCAAGGATATAAAGACCATTATTTAAAGCCCTTGGCCATAAAAAAATGTCACCATAAAAGATACTAATTTTATTACATCTAATGTTAAAATTGTATCCTTTAATATCCAAACAAGAAATGGAAATAATGTTTTTGCACATGGCAAGTACAAAATAAACATTCCTCAAGATCAGAACCAATCTTGTAGGCATCTCTAGATGATACTCTCCTGCTTCAATGGCTACAACTTTAGCCCCATTCCAACACAGAGCTCCAATTCACCGGATCCTAGCACCCTCCTATTTCTTAGTCCCTGCACATTGCAACAAATGTGAGAACCACATCCAATATCTAATACCCATGATGTTGAAATAGTAAGGTTTATATCACAAACATAAATACCTGATGTGAAAGAAACAACCTTATTCTTCCTTTGCTCTTCCAGCAATTAAGGATAGGTCCTTTTCTAGTGCCCAAGTAACTTGCAGCGGAAGCAAACCTCCTTAGCTGAAGATTGGGGTTGGGGTGGAGGAATAGGCTTCTTACCTTTATGCTTTGCCTTGGGTTTAGCCTTTCCCTTAGCAACAGGGTGGTTCCCCTTGCTCACCATTAGAACTACAGGAGTCTTCTTGATCGACTGTTCTGCCGTTTTCAGCATCCCATGCAACTCAGAAACGGACTTATTCATCCCTTACATATTATAGTTTAGGATGAAAGGATCATAAGACTCAGGCAGAGATCCCACGAAAGTGTCTATGGCTAGCTCCTGTGGCACTAGCACACCAAGGCGTGATAGAGTATCCAAGTACCATATCATCTTGAGTACACAAGCACTCATAGAAGTGCTTGGTGACATTATGCATTGGTTAAAGGCCTTTGTTATCAGGAACCTCTCCTAACGGGTTTGTTCCTAAACACCTACTTTAGATGCTCCATAATGTCGAATGTGTTGGGAATGCCCTAGTCCCAAGGCATTGGTCCTTATATTTTATCATACATTTTGTATCTTATAATGAGATTTATGTTTTATACATTCGTGTCAATGAATAAAGGCATTAATCTATTTGTTATATACATCTTGTGCAATATTATAGATAAAGTATCCAATGGACATATCCATATCCATGTTAACAAGTGTCATGCACTTGGCAGTAAGACCATGGATAGGGAAAACAATATGACCATAAAGTCATCCATTGTTTATTTCAGTCATGGGAATGAATGGAATCAAAGACTATCATAAGCTTGGTTGTATAGTGGTGTCTTACCGGCTATTGGACATGGAATGTCAACCAAGTTTATAGGTACATGAAATGGGGCATGGTACATGGCATAGTATCACAAGTGATTCTCATGTAGTACTTATATGGATCCTTTGACGTGACCATGTTATGGTCTTGTATGTGAAGTGATACACTTTGGTGTATACTTAAAAGGCCTATAACAAGGTGCCAAGTATGGGTACATTTGGGTATGCCAGTGAGCATGGAAAGACTATGAAAATGTAGAAGGGAATGTCACTCAGTAAACAACTAAGAAGAAATCACTGGCCTCTTGATGAATGCAATTGATAAGAGTGTGGCCACACCCAAACAAGTTGGAACTTGTTTGGCCATTCTGCTGTTGTCTAGGATACTTCGCATTTCGATTATAGGCCCTGGCCATTCTGCGTTGATACATCCTGTTTTAATCGCTTTTCATCTAATGCTGCCAACTGCTCGTACCTAGCCTGAGCCCATCCTGTTTCTGGTAGCTGAGCTTCCAGGGCTATTCTAAGTGACTTAAGTTCCATTTCCACTGGCAACATTGCTTCAGTCCTGTACACCAAGGCATATAGAGTCTCGCCGGTTGGCGCTCTTACACTGGTCCTGTAGCCCCAGAGGTCATATGGCAATTTGTCAGCCCAATCCCTCTAGGTGGTTACCATTTTTTATAGGATCTTCTTTATCAACTTATTAGCAGCTTTTACTGCACCGTTAGCTTGTGGTCTATAAGGAGAAGACTTGTGATGTTTAATGCCATGTTCTGAGAATAGCTTAGCTGTTGCTCCTTGAAACTACACTCCGTTGTCAGTCACTATATGGTGAGGGATTCCGTATGGGGAAAAGATGTTCTTCCGAATGAACTTAATCATCTGATTGGCTGTCACACTGGAGAAGGATTCTGCTTCTACCCATTTTGAAAAATAGTCCACTGCAACCACTGTGAATCTGTGCCCATTAGACACTGTGCGATGAATTTCTCCAATCATGTTAATCCCCCACACTGAGAATGGCCAAGGAGATGCCAGGTTTTGTAATTCGAGTGGTGGCAGATGACTGATATCCGCATAGATCTAGCATTCGTGACATCTTTTCGCTTCCTTCACATAATCAGCCTGCATTGTCAACCAAAAGTATCCCTGTCTCATTATCTTCCTAGCCATAGCAATTCCATTCATATGCAGCCCACAGGATCCGGCATGTACTTGCTGCATTACGATTTCTGCTTCTTGTTCTGTCAAACATCTCAAAAGAACCCCATTTGCAGTTCTTTTGTACAGCTTATCTTCAAAGATTCTGAACTGGCTGGCTAATCTTCTTAATGACATATTATCAGCAATGTTAGCTTCTTCTGGATACTTTCCCTTTTTCACATACTGATAAATGTCAAAGAACTAGGGCTTTTCCTCGGCTGTTAACTCCATCACTTCATGCATATCAAAGCAGGGTTGCCTGGAAATTGCTATGACCAAAGGCTGTATCTATGTCTTTTCCGGATCCTCCCACATGGAGGATAGGGTTGCTAGTGCATCCGCCATCTTGTTTTCTTCCCTGGGAACATGTCTGAATTCGCACTGGTTGAATAACCCTCTTCTGTACTGTAGCAGTTTCAAGTAGGGCCGTAAGGCTTCTTCTCTCAAATCCCAGTCACCTTGTGCTTGCCTAATCACCAAGAGTGTGTCTCCAACAATCAAGCCATTGTTTTCCCCTAGTGTCAGCAGGTCTTCCATTCCGAATAAGCACGCTTCATACTCTGCCCCATTATTGG
Organism: Euphorbia tirucalli; assembly: GCA_039660915.1. Lineage (NCBI taxonomy): Eukaryota > Viridiplantae > Streptophyta > Magnoliopsida > Malpighiales > Euphorbiaceae > Euphorbia > Euphorbia tirucalli. Next base: position 47,720,427 of record CM077633.1, read on the forward strand.
TTATGGAGAAGTCCAGCCTTTTTGACAACGGAATGATCTCTCCATCTAGTGTTGCTATGACTACCCCAATTCTAGCACCCTTTCTGTTTACAGCATCGTTGAAGCACATAACCCATCTTCTCACTTCTACTACAACCAACTGTTCGTCAGGGAACTCCAGATTTTCTGCGTGTTCCGATTCTAGTGTTTGGTTTGCTAGGAATTCTGCCACAGCTCACCTTTTGATGGTTTTTCTAGTGATGTACTCAATGTCAAATTCTGACAGCAGTAGTAGCCACCTGGATAATTTCCTAACCAAAATCGGTGCCTCGTACAGGTATTTCATTGGATCCACTTTAGCCACGGCTTGTACCTTATACGACTGAAAGTAGTGGCGCAGCTTCTTAGTCAGCCAGATCATTGCCACACATGTCTTCTCCACCAGTGTGTACTTGGTTTCGTATTCCAGCAGCTTCTTGCTGAGATAGTAGATAGGATACTCATTCCTCCCATTTTGCTCCTGTGCCAGCATTGCCCCTATGGAGGAGTCTTCAACAGCCAAGTACAAAATCAAAGGCTTTTCTGGAGTTGGCGGGCTGAGAACTGGTGGATTTACCAGGTAAGCTTTGATCTTTTCAAAAGCCAACTGGCACCTGTCATCCCATACAATCGGCCGATCTTTCCTTAACAGCTTGAAGATCGGCTCACATACTGAAGTTAACCGCGCTATGAAGCGGCCGACATACTGTAAAGAACCCAGAAATGATCGGACCTCCTTTTCTGTTTTAGGAGTTGGCATATCTTGGATGGCTTTGATTTTGTCTGGATCCATCTCTATTCCCCTTTGACTGACCACATGACCTAGCAGCTTACCTATCGTAACCCCAAATATACACTTCTTAGGGTTGAGCCGCAGGTTGTATTCCCTGATGCGTGTAAGAAATCTATCGAGGATAGTAGGGTGCTCCTCCCGGGTCATTGATTTAACAAGCATGTCATCGGCATACACCTCCACTTCTTTATGAATCATGTCATGCAGTAGTGTTGTGATAGCCCTCTGGTAAGTGGCCCCAGCATTTTTCAATCCAAAAGGCATTACTTTATAGCAGAAAGTGCCCCACTCTGTGATGAAGGATGGTTTCACCTTGTCAATCACATCCATTAAGATCTGGTTGTATCCCGAAAATCCATCCATAAAAGAATACATGACGGCCTTGGCTGCACTGTCGGTTAAAACATCAATGTGAGGCATGGGGAAATTATCTTTCGGGCAGGCTTTGTTCAAGTCCCTGTAGTCGACACACACTCTGACCCTTCCATCTTTCTTAGGCACCAGCACAATATTGGCTAACCATTCTGTGTATTCCACCACCTCGAGGAACTTTGCTTCAATTTGCTTAGCCACCTCTTCCTTTACTAATGCAGCCCATTCTGGTCTTAGTTGTCTCAACTTCTGCCTTACTGGACTGAATCTGGGATTTGTTGGAATATTGTGAACTACTATTTTTGTGTCGACCCTTGGCATGTCTTCGTATGACCAAGTGAAAGCCTTAACATGTTTTTGCAGTATTCTTGTCAATTCTCTCTCTTCTTCAGATTTTAGTTCATATGAAATGAATACCATTTTGGGGTTTTCATCTGTAATTATGTTAATTTCATGTAATGCAGTGTCATGAATGCTAAATATGCTAGATGGTGATTCAAATGCATGCACATAATTATCAGGATAAACATCACATAAGCAAGCAAACTGAGATTTCATTGCATTAAAGTTGTTAAAAAGTACATCGTTCACATTGAAAGGAGAAGAAACAGATACAACAAAAGCATTTTCATCCTCCACAGGCGGGGGACCTTGAACTTCTTCGGCATCCTTGCTCAGCTCTAGGACGTTGTCCAGGTCAGCAGCAATTTCATACTCCTGTTCAGCAGGAAGAGCAGTCTTCTCAATCTTAGCCACATGTGCCTTGGCTTTCATCATGATACCTGCTATCTCAACAACCATAGAATCCAGGCTTGCCATGGTCATCAGCTCCTTAGTGGATCCCTCCTCAGACTTTTCAAATGCCTTGCTTAAGGCGGCAGCCAGTGCCTCTGAAATTGCTTTCACAGATTCATCATAGACTTTTTCTTCGGCTTTCTCCTTGGCCACTTCTACTACTTCCGCCATTACTTCAGATGGTTTCTCCTGGGGGATGACAGGCTCAACAACTGCCTCCTCCACTATCACTGGTGCAACTAGCTCCTCTTGGCTCTTTTCAAAGTCCACAACATAAGAAAATATCTCAAAACTTGGGAGTTCGATGCTCCTGACCTTCATGGGGTCAGCTTGCCCCTTGTACAGTTGTTCGCCAGCCTTAATGAATGGCTTCATCATGGACTTGCCATTTGTTTCCTTCTTCAGGTCTTTCTTCTCAGATGCCTCAGCCATGTAGCCTAAGCCAAACTGCCTCGGCTTTCCGAAATCAATGTTAAATTCGGGCACCCCCTGTAGATTGGCTCCGAATCCTATGTCCGGAACAAAGTCATGCCTGCGAAGGCATTTAGACAACCATTATAGGATATAGTTCTCATAAATAACCATTGGGGCCTCTGTAGTTCCCTCCTCACTAACCATGGTGACTTGGAATCCGCCGAATGGTATGGTCTCCTCACTAACAGCAGCAATCACGGACTGAGAATCTGCCTTGATTGTCACAACCTCACTGCCTATTGAAAACTTTATCTTCTGATGCAAGGTTAAAGGGACACCTCCCAACGGATGGAACCATAGCCTCTCTAAAAGCAAGGAGAAGGTGACCGGAATGTCAATCATAGTAAAGGTGACCGTCGACTTGACCGGTCCTACTTCCACTTCAGCTTCAAAAGTCCCAATCACAGTCCTTTTGGAATCATCATAAGCGCTGATGACAGTGGAGGACTTTTTCAAACTATCTTCGCTCAGACCCAGGAATGGCAACATCTTGAGTGGACATATGTTCAGGGCAGATCCATCATCCACCATCACGCATGGCATAACTCGGTCCAGGAGATTAACTTTTACATACAGAGCTTTGTTGTGAGCTCTCCCTTCATATGGCAAATCTTTTTCTGAAAATATGATCTCAGGGGATCCTATATGAATCTTGTCCGGTAAGCAACACATGGTCTCCAGAGATGGAAGTGGAGAAACCTCTATTTCAGACAGCTTTTTGACCAGAGCTGCTCGGTGTTCCTTGGAAGTCAACAACAAGTGCCACAGACTGGCCTGTGCAGGGGTCTTTTTTAGTTGGGAGATAACCAGGTCTTCCTTTTCTATCTCCTTCGGTGCTGACATACTGCCTGACCCAGTCACTGGAGCCTTTTCATTCTGTTGAATCAGCTACTGATAAATCCTACCACTTCTTGTTACATTCTGGACTTTAGGAACTTTTGATTTCCTAGCAACTGGCAGCTTGACCGTCTCATTACAACCATATTCTTCGTACTCATCTTCTGAATCTAGATCATCCAGACTCACAAGCTTCACTTCTTTTTGATCTGTCAACTTTCACAATCAGACTTTGCCCCAGCTCCACTAGCCACTATAGACTGTACGGTGGGATTTGCCTGTAGGACTTGTGCAAAAATGAAGTTGTCTGGCAGGCCCGACTGCACCATATTGGCCTGCCTTTCGAATGCTGGCAAAGGATTAGTCTTAAATTGGGCTTGGCAGGTTCCTGTAGCTTTCCTTCGTCAATCAACCTCTGGATGGCATCTCTTAGCTTGTAGCAGTTGTTGGTTCTATGTACCACCATAACATGGTAGGTGTAGAAATTATCCTTATCTTCCTCTGCTGGCTTCTCAAATGGCCTGAGTGAGTCTTACAGATCGCCATTTCTGCACTTGGCGAAGATCTTAGCCAGGGAGAAGGCCCAGGTTGATATGCCTTGATTATCTGGATTTCTACCTTGGTTGCCTCATTGCGGAGACATGACAGCAACCCCTACTTCCTTGGTCTCTAAAAACTTTCCACTTTTACTTGTAGAACCAGATCCAGACCCACTGCTTGACCCAGTCGTAGTAGTTGACCGATACCTTGAACTATACCCGGAGCCTCCGCTGCCCCTTTGGTTTACTGCCCTTTCTTCTTCATCTCTCTCAATTTTCATAGCCATGCTATATACCTTGCTAAGTTCACTGAAAGAGTGGAACTTCATGTTGTTCCTGAAAATGTCCCGACTACCATCAATCAACTTCTGGATCAACTCATCCTCATCAGGGCGATTCTTCAGCAGGATCATTTTGTTCATCCACCTCTGATAGTATGCATCAAAGGATTCATTGGGCTTCTGCTTAACCCTCTCCAGATCATACAGCTTCACCTGAATCTTAGTATTGAAGCTATAGTATTTGATGAAAGCCACTGATAAGGCTATCCAGTCAGATTGCACATCTTCAGACAAAGAGTTATACCAATTTAGGGCTCCCCTTCCAGTATGGTTGGGAAGAAGTTAACCAGCTGTTGTTTAGTGGCGCCCGCAGTCAGCATTATCTGGGCATATAGATTCACATGAGCTTCTAGGGAGCCAATCCCTTTGTAGGAAGGAATTTTAGGCACTTGAAACCCAATAGGGAAGGTCTCAATACCCTTGTTGATCATTGCATCGACATTTACCCCTCTCTTGGAGCCCAGGTTGATGTTGGCCCCTTTCTTCAGTTCAGCCACTACTTCATCAAGTTCAAAGTACTTGGCCTTCATTTTCTTTTCCATGGCTTCTTCCATCTCTTGCAGCTTCTCCACACTAGCTGAAACATCAGCTCTGTACTGAGAAGATTCATCTACCTTTTCTTTTCCGGGCCTACTGGTTTCGGTATCCCGGGTTTCTCTTACAACAGCCCGCATCTCTTCTTTCAGCATGTCACGGAAATCCTGAGATCTCAGGAAATCCTTCAGAGCATCATCAAGACTTGGTGTTTGATTAGCCATTTCCACTTCCTCCCCAGAATCAGAATCACTGTCATTTCCTACTACTTTCTATTCCCCAACAGCCCTTAAAGCCTAAGACCTTGTCCTTGGTCGATCCAGCTTACTCTGTGAGCTGTCTTTATGGATCTTTGGTCTTTTCTAGTCTCACATGTGTATGATCCTACATCATAAGTGGAAAATTAGGGATGGCAAATGAATGACCTGGTGCCATGGAGAATGATGCTTGGATAATGCTTGGTGAATGGAGATGGACATGAGAATGAATTTTGTATGTTCGATTGCTTTTATTTCGGACGTCCTAAGAGTGCCCAACGCTATGCAAAATAATGCAAAAATGTCTCGTGGGAGCCGCCGCAAAGACAAAGGTTCGGCGCCTTCGGGGCACCTAATGAATTGTCGTGAGATTGCTGCGTGTGTACCGGCACACGGATGGAGTTTTGACGCTTTATAGGTCAATGTCATAAAGTGAAATGGTCGCATGAGGACTGTCCCACAGACGGAGTTCTGATGCTTTTGAGGCATGTGATATGAGATGGCGTTACAGAAAAGTCGTGTGTAACCGGGGACACGGATAGAGGTTCGGTGTTCGTGGAACACCTTGTATGATTTTGATAATGTTATGAAAATGCCCCTATATGTGTACTAATCCGGTACTCGGGGAGCACCACGAATGATTTTACAATGTTATGAAATGGTCCGATGTGAACCATAATGCGCAAACAGGATTTCGGCATCACCGGGACACTAATGATGAATGAATGTGGTGTTATGTGATGGCATCATGTGAACCACCACACGGAAATAAATCTAGGACCATCATGGTCCTTTATATGAATGATATGATATTTGTGAAATGGCCGAGTGCAATCTGGTGCACGGGCAGAATACAGGTAGTTTTGGGACACCCAATATGTTATTGAATGAAATAATCGTGAAGGGCACGTTTGGGAATCATCCTTTATTAGGTGAGGTGAAATGATATGGATGTGTATGTCATACGAAAAATGCAAGTGGTTGCATAAAAATGTGGTTAAAAATGTGTGACACACGGAATGATGTCGTGTATATTGGATATGCCCTAGTCCCGAGGCATTGGACCTTGTATTTGTATTATACATTTATTGGATTTATGTATTATACACCTTTTATGTTATTAATAAAGGCATTAATTCATTTATTATATATATCTTATGCAATATCTTAAAGAAGCATCCAATGGACATATCCATATCCATGATGACAAGTGTCATGCACTTGGCAGTAAGACCATGGATAGGGTAAACAATATGACCATAAAGAGATCCGTAGTCTGTTCTAGTCATGGGAATGAATGGAACTAAAGACTATCATTAACCTGGTTATATGGCAGTGTCTTACCAGTCATTGGACATGGAATGTCAACCAAGTCAATGGGTACATGCAAAAGGGGCATGGTACTGGATAGATCCACTAAACGAGAAATCCACATGGTATAGTATCACAGTGATTCTCGTGAAGTACTTGTATGGATCCTTTGACCTGACCATATGATGGTGTTGCATGCGAGGTCGCATACTTAGGGGTACGCCTAAAGGGCCTATAATTGGGTGCCAAGAATGGGTACTTTCGGGTATGTCACTTAGCATTAATGCTATGGATATGCAGAAGGGATTTGTCACTCAGTAGTCCACTGAGAAGATATCACCGGCCTCTTGATGAATGTGACTGATAAGAGTGTGGCCACACCCAAACAAGTTGGAACTTATTTGTGAGCATCAGTATATTTGGGATCAAGTAAATGTCCGGACACAAAAGAGGGTGATCAATCCATGCCTCTGTGTTGGACACCGATATCAATGACATGGGATATACAAGTTCAAACTATAGGGTTATGATTACAGTTGGACTACCATCTCCATCTTAATTGGGGGCTGCAGTGGCTTGCTAGAGCCCGCCTATAGTCTGTGGGTCATAGGCCCACTGCCAATATAAAGATGGGCCCAGGGGATCGTACACATCGAGCGACTGAACACAGACTTAAGGAATCACCTGTATACTTGGAGTATACATACTAGAGAGAGAGGATTATATTAATTATATTATAAAGATCAATTGGATTGATCAAAATAATAAAATTAATATTAGCATTGGCAGTCTCATAATTATTCAATGAATTAATTTATGGGATTATTTCATAGGTGGAAATATTCATATGTATAGGTTTACATATGAATTTATTTTGTGAAGATCTAATTTCAATTTCATGGATTAAATTAATTGATCAAATCAATTTGAATTAAATGTAAATAATATGTTACATGGTGTAATGTATTATATACATGTTAAAATTAAAGTTGGGCTTGAAATTAATTTGAACCAAGTGAATTAGAATAGATTTAGGCCTAAAAAATAAAATGGGAAAAGCCCACACAAAATGAAGCCAATTGGGCCGAAATTCTCAAGGAGAATTTCCACCTAGGGTTAAAATAACCCTAGGTATTTCGGCCAAGAAAGCAGCAATACAAGCCAAGCCGAAATCTCACCCTCTCCCTCTCCAAAGTTCTTGATTTCCGACGCTAACACGGGTGGTGTTCAAGAGGCGTTCGTGTACGTGAACGAGGCAGGAATCTACATTGATTTCTGCAGCCATCTCTTAAAGAGATACTCTTGGTAAGAGTTTAATCTCTTGTTGAAAAATTTTATTTTTGCAATTTCCATTTCAATTGCTCCCAGGCATGGATTTGAGGAAATCACTGCGCTCTTCCGCATTCAATCGGGTGATTTCCGGTGAAAAATCGCAACAGTGGTATCAGAGCGGGATTTTGATCCGTGGAAATTGCTTAATTGGTTTGAATCCCTTGGATTTAAAATTGGTTTTTTGATTGGGATTCTTGGATTGGGGTTTATGATTTTTCCCTCTTTGATTTTGTGCAATATAAATTAAATTTACATATAGGTTTATGTTTGTTTAATTTTATTGTTTTTGATGATATTCTTGGTGAATTCTTGTTATGGTTGGTTTTATTTTAATTTTAGAATTAAAAAAAAATCAGGTTGTTCCCGGCATGCGGGACTGCCGGCGGCGGCTGCACACGGCGGGCTGCTGCTAGGCAGTGGCAGTTAGGTGGCCACCGCGCGGCAGCGGTACCGCTGTTGGGCCGTAGCAGCGGGCTGCCGCTGGGTGGCAGCGCCCCTGCTAGGGCAACTAGGTTACCTTAGCAGCAGCGGGCCGGGCCCAGTGTTTTTGGATTTGGCGGGTTTGGGCCTGGGGCCTAGTTTTAAAATTTTAATGGTCTTTAAAATTCATGTGTTTAAATTTTTGCAATTTAAATGCGTATGGTTTCTTAAATGAAATTTAATTTTATTCATGTGATATTAGTTTTGGAAATTAATATGGTTAATTGAAATTGGTTTAGGTAATTTTGGCACAATTACTTGGATGACTGATATGGACCCATGGTTTCCCAATTCAAGCGGGAGCAGTTATACTGCCTGGGCTGGAGGCCCAAAGCCCGTTAAGGGCTAGAACCATAGTGGGCCAAAATTGGCGATTTCAAAATAATGGCTTGGACATAATTGGAATGGGCTTAATTCATGCATTATAACATGCTTATAAATTTTATGTATTGGATGCATACGTGTGATTAAATATTTGTATGGTTGGATGCTATTGGGCCTTGTTCAAGACGGGTTGTATTTTCTTTTTGGGTAAATAGGGCCTGCATGTCGTTTTTCTTTTTTTAATGTAATTTTATTTTATTTATTTATTATAAAATTTGTAAAAGAAGCCCAAGTGGAGCTGCAAGCCCAAGAAGGAAGAAGATGGAGGCCCACCTGATATTTGTTTCTAGTATAGGTTTACCAGAATAATATTAGGATGTAATATAAGCCCATAGTAGGCCATTTTACTTATTTATTTAATTATGCTTTATATTTATTTGCATGTGTGAATGTATGATCCAACAGCACATTTCACCCGCCTTATGCATGTAAGCCATTATTAAAATGAATCTAATAACCTAATGGAAATTACTAAGTCGCTTAAAAGTGCTTCCCTCATTCAAAACCAGATCGAAGTGGGGATAGGCCAGTTGTAGACCTTGCCCTCGCAGGATACACTGGAGTATCGTCATTTTGTATTAGGTTAGGGTATGGAACACTAACACTTGGATGGAGGTTTTGACTTAGCATGGGTAGTAGGATTCTCTGGCTCTAAGCACAGATGGGTAAGTGCCAACAAGCCCATCAAACCGAGAGTCCCTAGGTTGGGATTGGACGGCGTTCCTACCTAAATAATTAGGGTATAGTTGTACCAGGCCCTCGTCTAGCTATATCTTAATGAAATATGGATCTCGGCCCATGAGCCCAACAACTCGGATTAATTAATAACTTGATTCATTATTAATTATATATGGGAATAATAAAGTAAAGTCCTTTATTAACACTCTCAAATGTTTTTCTGTGTAGAAACTCTAAAATGGTAAATAACAACTCACTTTCACTACGATCAATCCTAGAGAGGGAAAAGCTTTCCAGTCCCAACTTTTTGGATTGGTCTAGGAATTTAAGAATAGTTCCAAGACAAGAGTCTAAAGAGTACGTACTGGAAAGGCCTGTACCGGCTGTGCCTGAGGGATGTAATCCACCGATTGCCCAGCTGGAGGAATACGAGGTGCATGTCAAGGATAATAGGGATGTGACATGCCTTATGTTGTCCTGCATGGTCCCCGAGCTGCAAAAGCAGTTCATGGACCATCAAGCCTATGCTATGATAAGAACTCTCAATGAGATGTTTCAAGAGCAAGCTCGTCAGGAAAGGTACCTGACCAATAAGGCATTCCACTCCTGTAAGATGGGGGCTGGGACATCTGTGAGCGTACACGTACTCAAGATGAAGGGCTATTTGGATACATTGGCCCGTCTTGGATCGCCCATCTCTCAGGAGTTGGCAGTGGACACAATCCTTGCATCCTTACCGAATTCTTACGATCAGTTCTTGCTGAACTATAATAAGCAAGGGATGAACCGCACTGTTATTGAGCTGCATGGGATGCTTACGCTCACAGAACAATCGATCAAGAAGAGTCCGCTGGTGCTGCTGGTCAACAAGGGGAGCCCTCCTCTTACCAAGGGTAATGCCAAGGCCCAGCCCAAGGCCCAACAGAAGGTAAATCCCGAGGATGTCTGTTTCAGGTGCAAATAGGTAGGCCATTGGAAGAGATCGTGTCCCAAGCTAATGGGAGAGCAGAGGAGGACCTGGGGTGCATCTTTGTCAGGTATTTATGTCATAGACATTAACCTTACTGTTTCAACATCCTGGGTATTGGATACTGGATGTGGTTCTCACATTTGTTGCAATGTGCAGGGACTTAAGAACAGAAGGTCACTGGGATCGGGGGAGGTGGACTTGTGGATCAGTAATGGAGCAAGGGTTGCTGCCATAGAGATCAGCAAATATCACCTCATGATTCCTAGTGGATTGGTTTTGATTTTGGAACAATGTTATTTTGTACCTGCTATGTGCAGGAATATTATTTCAGTTTCCATGTTGGATATTTCTGGATTTTATTTTACTATTTCGAATGGTAGAATTTCTTTATCTAGAGTGGGATTATTTTATGGAGATGCTCTATTAAATAATGGCCTATATATCCTGGACATAAATGAAACCAATCATGTCTATAACATAAACACTAAAAGGATTAAGCCAAATGAACTCAATCATGTCTACCTATGGCATTGTCGTTTAGGCCACATAAACGAGAAGCGCATAGCTAGGCTTCACAAAGCTGTAGTCTTAGGGTCATTTGACTTGGAGTCAATTGATATATGTGAGTCATGTTTACAAGTCAAAATGACTAAGGCACCTTTTAGAAAGAAGGCTGAAAGGGCCACTGGCTTATTAGACCTAATACATTTAGACGTATGTGGGCCCATGAGAGCAGCGATCAGAGGTGGACATCTGTACTTCGTCACGTTCACGGACTATTTCAGTAGATATGGCTATGTCTATCTGATGAAACATAAGTCTGAGACCCTTGATAGGTTCAAGGAATTTAGGAACGAAGTACAAAACTAGCTAGGTAGGAATATCAAAACCCTTCGGTCAGACCAAGGAGGTGAGTATATGAGCCTAGAGTTTGACTCATATTTGAGAGAGCATGGAATAGTTCCATAGCTCACTCCTCCAGGAACACCATAATGGAATGGGGTGTCTAAACGGAGGAATAGGACCCTGTTGGACATGGTCCGCTCAATGATGAGTCAAGCCTCTCTCCTAATAAGTTTCTAGGGACACGCCCTCGAGACAGCTGCTCTTATTTTAAATAATACTCCGACTAAGGCAATGGAAAAGACCCCATATCAGATATGGACGGGCAAGGAGGCCAATGTGTCTTTCTTAAGGATTTGGGGATGCGAAGCACATGTCAAGAGATTGACTAGTGGCAAGCTGGAGCCCAAAACCGATAAATGCCTGTTTGTGGGCTACCCTAGGGAAACCAAAGGGTATTACTTCTACAACCCCACTGAGAACAAGCTGTTCGTGGTAAGGAAGGGGGTCTTTCTAGAAAAGGAGTTCCTTTCCAAGAAAGATAGTGGAGCAATGTTGAACTTAGGGAAGTTCAAAGTCCATAAGCTCCTGAAGAGGATAACTCGGGAGGCCCAGGTGGAGCTTCCACAGGAGGAAGCACCGACCCAGGCACACAAGGACCTAGAAGGTCTGGTAGGGATCGTCGGGAACCAGAGAGGTATGGTTTCCTCGTCACTGATGATCAAACTCTTCTCATCTTGGATGAGGAAGAACCCAAAACCTACCAGGAGGCTATGGCAAGCCCACAGTCTACTAATTGGCATAAAGCCATGGAGGTAGAGATTCAATCTATGTACGATAACCAGGTTTGGAACTTGGTTGATCCACCTCCGGGTGCCAAGGTAATTGGTTGCAAGTGGTGCTATAAGCTAAAAGATGATAATACCTTGAAGGGGCGTCTGGTTGCGAAAGGTTTTAGACAAGTCCATAGAATAGACTATGATGAAACTTTCTCACCAGTAGCCATGCTCAAATCCATAAGGATCTTGCTGGCCATAGCCGTATGGTATGACTATGAGGTTTAGCAAATGGATGTCAAAACCACTTTCCTTAACGGAAAGCTACTCGAGGATGTGTACATGACACAACCTAAGGGTTTTTCCGATCCAGAGTATCCGGGAAGGGTATGCAAACTTCGAAGGTCCATTTATGGACTGAAGCAAGCATCCCAAAGTTGGAATCTTAGATTTAACGAAGCTATAAAGGAAGATGGCTTCATACAGAATCAAGATGAGCCTTGTGTGTATAAGAGGATTAGTGGGAGCATTGTCACATTCCTGGTACTCTATGTAGACGACATCGTACTCATTGGAAGCAACATATCTACACTGCAAGGAGTAAAGCAATGGCTGTGTAAGTGCTTCACAATGAAGGACTTATGTGAAGCTGAGATGATCCTAGGGATCAGGATCTATAGGGATAGATCAAATCGGCTTCTGGGCCTAAGTCAGGCCTCATACATAGACAAAGTTCTGAAAAGGTTCAGCATGGACCGGGCTAAGAAAGGTTTCTTGCCAATGGGTCATGGGCTAAAACTTAGTAAGAAGAACTATCCTAAGATAAGGGAGGACAGGGAGAACATGAAATTGGTTCCATATGCTTCGGATAGGATCAATTATGTACTCCATGCTATGTACGAGACCTGATGTCGCCTTTGCACTAAGTATGACGAGCAGGTACCAGCAGGTGTTGGGATTTTTCATCGGAAATCACCCGATAAATGCGGAAGAACGCTGTGATTTCCTCAAATCCAGTCCCAGGAGCAATTGAAATGGAAATTGAAAAACTTAAAAATAAATAGAAAGAGATTAATTTTCTTACCAGAAAATCTCTTTCAAGAGATGGATGATGACTGCAGAATTCAAAGCAGAATCCCTCCTCGTTTACGTACACGAACGCCTAATGAATGCAACACGTGCTAGCGTCGGAAAAACGAAACAATGGAGAGAAAAGGGGGCTAGGAATTTCGGCAACTATGCTTGTGTCAGGGTTGGCCGAAATTTCTAACCCTAGGTATTTATACCTAGGGTGGCTGAATTCCCTTAGGGGAATTCAAGCCCACCTTGGCTCCTTTTCTATTCTGTGTGGGCTTCCATGCTTTAATTTAGGCCCAGTCTAATTTTAATTGTTTTGGTTTAAATTAATTTCAAGCCCAATTTTAATAAACCCATGTATTTAATATATTACACCAAGTAATATATTATTTACATTTAAATTAAAATTAGTTTGATCAATTAATTTAATCCATCAAATTAAAATTAAATCTTCACAAAATAAAATCATATGTAAACCTATACATATGAATATTTCCACCTAGGAAATAATCTCATAATTAATCCAATTAATTATGAAGAGCCAATCGAACATATATATTAATTATATTACTAGGATCAATCCAATTGATCTTTATAATATAATTAATATATATATACACCTCTCTTTCCATAGTGTATACTCCAAGTATACATGTGATTCCTTAAGTCTGCATTCAGTCGTTCTATGTGTACGATCCCGTGGGCCCACCTTTATGTTGGCAGCGGGCCTTTGGCCCACAGACTGCAGTTGGGCTCTAGCAAGCCACTGCAACCCCCAATTAAGATGGAGATGGCAGTCTAATTGTTATCATAACCCTGTAGTTTAAACTTGTACATCCCATGTCATTGATATCGGTGTCCAACACAGAGGCATGGATTGATCACCCTCTTTTGTGTCCGGACATTAACTTGATCCCAAATGTACTGATGCTCACAAACAAGTTCCAACTTGTTTGGGTGTGGCCACACTCTTATCAGTCACATTCATCAAGAGGCCGGTGATATCTTCTCAGTGGGCTACTGAGTGACAAATCCCTTCTGCATATCCATAGTATTACTATGCTCAGTGACATACCCGAAAGTACCCATACTTGGCACCCTATTATAGGCCCTTTAGGCGTACCCCTAAGCATGTGACTTCATATGTAACACCATCATATGCTCAGGTCAAAGGATCCATACAAGTACTACACGAGAATCACTTGTGATACTATACCATGTGGATTACTCGTTTAGTGGATCTATTCAGTACCATGCTCCCAGGCATGTACCCATTAACTTGGTTGACACTCCATGTCCAATGACCGGTAAGACACCGCCATACAACTAGGTTAATGATAGTCTCCGGTTCCATTCATTCCTATGACTGGAACAGACTACGGATCTATTTATGGTCACATCGTTTACCCTATCCATGGTCTTACTGCCAAGTGCATAACACTTGTCATCATGGATATAGATATGTCCATTGGATACTTCATTTAATATATTGCACAAGATAAATATAATAGATGAATTGATGCCTTTATTAATAACACAAATGAGTATAATACATAAATCCAATGAATGTATAATACCAATACAAGGACCAATGCCTTGGGACTAGGGCATTTCCAACAATCTCCCACTTGCATTAGTTCCAACTAGGCATGGGCCTAATCCCTATAGATCTAGTATGACCCTCGTGCTTGGGCTGGGCCAGCACCTTGGTCAATGGATCTGCGACATTATCCTCGGTGTCCACTCTGTGCAATGCAATGTCACCTCTCTCCGTGATCTCTCGTATGAGGTGAAACTTTCTAAGCACGTGCTTTGTGTTCTTGTTTGACCGGGGCTCCTTAGCTTCTGCGACGGCCCCATTGTTGTCACAGAAGATATCGACTGGGTCCTGGATAGTTGGCACTACTTCCAACTCAGTGATAAACTTCTTCATCCACACAGCTTCCTTAGCTGCATCACACGCAGCGATGTACTCAGCTTCTGTTGTAGAGTCCACTATGGTTGGCTGCTTTGAGCTCCTCTAGCTTACAGCACCACCATTCAGCAAAAATACATACCCAGACTGCGACTGGTACTCATCTTGGTCTGTCTGGAAGCTCGCATCAGTGTACCCAGTAACTGATAGCACTTCCTGACCACCATACACTAAGAAGTTATCCTTAGTCCGGTTAAGGTACTTGAGGATCGCCTTGACAGCTTTCCAGTGATCCTCCCCGGGATCCTGCTGGTATCGGCTTGTCATACTTAGTGCAAAGGCAACATCAGGTCTCGTACATAACATGGAGTACATGATTGATCCAATAGCTGAAGCATATGGAACCAATTTCATGTTCTCCCTGTCCTCCCTTGTTTTAGGACAGTTCTTCTTACTAAGTTTTAGCCCATGGCCCATTGGCAAGAAACCTTTCTTGGCCCGGTCTATGCTGAATCTTTTCAGAACTTTGTCAATGTACGAAGCCTGACTTAGGCCCAGAAGCCGATTTGATCTATCCCTGTAGATCCTGATCCCTAGGATCATCTCAGCTTCGCCTAAGTCCTTCATTGCGAAGCACTTACTTAGCCACTGCTTTACCCCTTGCAGTGTAGGTATGTCACTTCCAATGAGTAGGATGTCATCTACATAAAGTACCAAGAATGTGACAATGCTCCCACTAGTCCTCTTATACACACAAGGCTCATCTAGATTCTGTATGAAGCCATATTCCTTTATAGCCTCATTGAATCTTAGATTCCAACTACGGGATGCTTGCTTCAGTCCATCAATGGACCTTTGAAGTTTGCATACCCTTCCCGGATACTTAGGATCGACAAAACCCTCAGGTTGTGTCATGTACACATCCTCGAGTAGCTTTCCATTAAGGAAAGCGGTTTTGACATCCATCTGCCATACCTCATAGTCATACCATGCGGCTATGGCCAGCAGTATCCTGATGGATTTGAGCATGGCTACTGGTGAGAAAGTTTCATCATAGTCTATTCCATGGACTTGTCTGAAACCTTTCGCAACCAAACGCCCCTTGAAGGTATTATCAGCTTTTAGCTTATAGCACCATTTGCAACCTATTACCTTAGCACCTGGAGGTGGATCAACCAAGTTCCAAACTTGATTATCGTACATAGATTGCATTTCTGCCTCCATGGCTTTACGCCAATTTGCAGACTGTGGGCTAGCCATAGCCTCCTGGTAGGTTTTGGGTTCTTCCTCATCCCAGATGAGAAGAGTTTGATCATCGGTGATGAGGAAACCATACCTCTCCGGTTCCCGACGATCCCTACCAAACCTTCTAGGTTCTTATGTGGCCTGGGTCGGTGTTTCCACTTGTGGAAGCTCCACCTGGGCCTCCGAGTTATCCTCTTCAGGAGCTTGTGGACCTTGAACTTCCCTGAGTTCAACATTGCTCCCACTATCTTTCTTGGAAAGGAACTCCTTTTTCAGAAAGACCCCCTTCCTTGCCACGAACACCTTGTTCTCGGCGGGGTTGTAGAAGTAATACCCTTTGGTTTCCCTAGGGTAGCCCACAAACAGGCATTTATCGGTTTTGGGCTCCAGCTTGCCACTATTCAATTTCTTGACATGTGCTTCACATCCCCAAATCCTTAGGAAACACACATTGGGCTCCTTGCCCGTCCATATCTGATATGGGGTCTTTTCCACAGCCTTAGTCGGAGTATTGTTTAAGATGAGAGCTGCTGTCTCGAGGGCGTGTCCCCAGAAACTAATTGGGAGAGATGCTTGACTCATCATTGAGCGGACCATGTCCAACAAGGTCCTATTCCTCCTTTCGGACACCCCATTCCATTGTGGTGTTCCAGGAGGATTGAGCTGTGGAACTATTCCATGCTCGCTCAAGTATGAGTCAAACTCTAGGCTCATATACTCACCGCCTCGGTCCGACCGAAGGGTTTTGATATTCTTGCCTAGCTGGTTCTGTACCTCGTTCCTAAATTCCTTGAACCTATCAAGGGTCTCGGACTTGTGTTTCATCAGATTGACATAGCCATATCTGCTGAAATCATCCGTGAACGTGACGAAGTATAAATGCCCACCTCTGGTCTCCGCGCTCATAGGCCCACATACATCTGAATGTATTTGGTCCAATAAGCCAGTGGCCCTTTCAGCCTTCTTGCTAAAAGGCGCCTTTGTCATCTTGCCACTTAAACATGATTCGCATGTATCAATTGACTCCAAGTCAAATGACCCTAGGACTCCAGCTTTGTGAAGCCTAGCAATGCACTTCTCGTTTATATGGCCAAGACGACAATGCCATAGGTAGACAGGATTAAGTTCGTTAGGCTTAACCCTTTTAGTGTTTATGTTATAGATATGATTGGTTTCATTTAAGTCCAGGATATATAGGCCATTATTTAATAGAGCATCTCCATAAAATAATACCTCTCTAGATATAGAAATTCGACCATTTGAAATAGTGAAAACAAATCCAGAAATATCCAACATTGATACAGAAATAATATTCCTACACATAGCAGGTACTTAGGAGGAACCTAGGCGACACTTCAACAATCCACCGGGCTATAAAAGGATACCTAATCTAATGCAAAAAATGGCTAAATAAAAATGCAAATAAAATACCAAAAGAGAATCATCCATGTTATTTTAATTAGACACTTTTCAGGGCTTGTCAAAATTCTTTTAAGTTTTTAAGAAAACCTTTTTAAGAATTCCCCAGCGGAGTCGCCACTGTGAGTGGACGACGCGTTTTCGACGGGACGCGGGACTCCCTATCGGAATGGGGCGCCACGATCTCGGGCGTGCCCTTCCCTCGCATGGGGTTTTTATAAATGGAAAATCCGCGTTTTGGAAAAATAAATAGAATCAATACATAAAAGAAATGAGACCTAAGTCTCGATGAATGTTGTAGGAGTCACCACCCGGCTCAGCTCAACCGGGAAATTCTTATGTAGCTGAACCGGACGAACGGCCGCTACACTATCCAGAGATTCGGGTCCGGACAAGTCCCTTATTTCGTGTCTAATTAAAATGAATATTGCCAATGTTCTCAAATGGTATCTCAAAATCTAAAGTCCATTTTATTGAATATAAAAAGCATACAGCGCGCATACAAAATGTTTAATACAAAAATAAGGAAAAGAAATAAATATTAATTGGCTTACAACCAAATCGAATGGAAAAATAAAAACACTCGCCTAACTTTACAAGCGCCTATATACACGAGAATCTAGAAAAATACAATCGCCTAGGGTACATGATTTAATCTATTAAATTACATTAAAAATAAAAATAAAAAGAAATTAAAACCTGCAAAACAGAGGGTTAGCGCAATATATACAGCACGCCACCAGTTGGACTCAAATAAACAGAATGGGAAATCAGGAATTGGGGACATGCATTTAGGGGATAACTGGGTTGGCTCGGCTAGCCAGCCCGGTTAGACCTGGAAAACACTTTGAAATGTCCCTGTATTTTTGGTTTTGTGGGAAAAATCATTTTGAAAACAATTTTTCCGGTTTACATGCATTTTTATATATTTAAGTGGGTCGGTTTTCAGGAGAAATGGGTCTCCGTCGTTGAATTGTTCTAAATGCAATTTTACTAAAAATTGAATCTATGGTCGTGATGCACACAACAAAATTCATTTTGATAATTTTGGGGGTTTTCTAATTTTTTGGGATTTTTTGGGATTTTTTTTTGGAATTTTTGGGGATTTTTATGGATTTTTTATGAAATTTTTGGGTTTTAAAGGTAAAATTCTGATTCTGAAAACTACAGTGGTACGACTGTAAATTACAGTCGTGGAAACTCAACTACAGTCGTACGACTGTAACTACAGTCGTACGACTGTAGATGCTGAAAATTCAAGATTTCATCAAAATCTTATTTAAAACAAGCTGGAAAACAAATCGCCTGGAAGTCAACTACAGTCGTACGACTGTTCATCAACTCAAGAACATTCGTACGACTGTTCTTGATTTCCAGAACAGAAACGCAGAAAAATGGATAGAAATGCAGAAAAAACACACCAAACACCCAGAAAGCTTGTAAAAGAGAGAGGAAAAGGGGTATTTACCTCCGTGGCGTGCGTCCACCGTAGGATTGACCCCTGGCGTCGCTCCAATCCACTAAAATCCGGACTTTTCTCCTTGAGTTAGGGTTTGAGATTTGAGTCCAGAGATTTCCAAATGCTGAGGATTTTGATGAGGAGTTCCTCCTTTTTCCTTTGGTTTTCTCTTGTTTGTCTTTTTCTCCCTTTCTCGCTGTCTGTCCGTTTTTCTTTCTCTTTTTTCCCGTTTGTCCCCCTGTCTTTCTTTTTCTACTTTTATGGGTAATGATCTACAGTACGACTGTAGTTTGACTACAGTCGTACGACTGTATCAATAGTCGTACGACTATACTTCTTTTTTTTTTTCAAAGTGAAATTCCGGCCCTTACAGCTGCCCCGCGTGATCAAATTCACCACCTGAACTTAGTCTGGGGTAGATGATGTGAATTTGAGAAACGCGATTCAAAGCGCCGCAGACACAGGAAAGAATCCTCCATTGAAATAAGCCGATATCAGGTCTAGGTCACCCGAGGCGATACTGGGGAGGAATAAGTCGATATCAGGTTTAGGCTACCCGAGGCAAAGCTAAGGAAAAAGTAAGCCGATATCGGGGTCTAGGTTACCCGAGGCAAAGTTGAGGAAGAAATAAGCCGATATCGGGTCTAGGTTACCCGAGGCAAAGCTGATGAGGAAATAAGCCGATATCAAGTTTAGGTTACCCGAGGCAAAGTTGAGGAAGAAATAAGCCGATATCGGGTCTATGTTACCCGAGGCAAAGCTGATGAGGAAATAAGCCGATATCAGGTTTAGGTTACCCGAGGCAAAGCTGGGTTTGAAGTGTGGGATTCGAATTGGTTTCAAAGACCTAGGATCTTGCTTGAATCGATCTCCAAGAATCCGAAATGTGGCTTGGGCGGTTTTTCAAGGATTGGGAATCATGCTTGAAGAAGTTCAAGGATTCGAAATCTAGCTTGAATGAAATAAAGGGTTTGATGTAGAACTAAGTCGATACCGGGTCTATGTTACCCGAGGCAGGAAAAGAGGAAATGCGGTTAAGCCGATATCGGGTCTATATTACCCGAGGCAAAGGAAGATGGATTATGGATTAGCCGATATAGGGTTTATGTTACCCGAGGCAAGGGAAAATGGAATTGCGGTTATGCCGATACCGGGTTTATGTTACCCGAGGCAAAAGAAGGTGGATTATGGATTAGCCGATATCGGGTTTATGTTACCCGAGGCAAAGGAAGGTTGATTATGGATTGGCCGATATCGGGTTTATGTTACCCGAGGCAAAGGAAGGTGGATTATGGATTGGCCGATATCGGGTTTATGTTACCCTAGGCAAAGGAAGGTGGATTATGGATTAGCCGATATCGGGTTTATGTTACCCGAGGCTAAGGAAAATGAAATTGCGGTTAAGCCGATATCGGGTTTATGTTACCCGAGGCAAAAGAAGGTGGATTATGGATTAGCCGATATCGGGTTTATATTACCCGAGGCAAAGGAAGGTGGATTATGGATTGGCCGATATCGGGGTTTATGTTACCGGAGGTAAAGGAAGGTGGATTATGGATTGGCCGATATCGGGTCTATGTTACCCAAGGCAAAAAGAGATGAATTATGGATTGGCCGATATCGGGTCTATGTTACCCGACGCAAAAAGAGATGAATTATGGATTGGCCGATATCGGGTTTATGCTACCCGAGGCAAAAGAATGTGGAGTCTTAACGATTTGAGATCTTACTGGAATTGGGTGGACTTGAAACAATAAAAGGTTCAAGGATCTGAAACCATGCTTGAACATAATGGAGTTCAAGGGTTTAAGATCTGGCTTGAATGAAGGAAGGGAATAGGTTTAGGGATGGTAATTTTGGTGTTGGCTAAGGAATGAGTATTTATCCCTTGATCGACGATTTTGTAAACAAAAATTTTTGCCCCTTCGATCAAGGATAAATACGGCTTGATTGCTCTGCCCCTTGGAGACTTGATTGTCCTGCCCCAACATTGTGCCATCTCTACTTTGATAGCGATCCTGGTTAGGGGAGACCTGGTGATGGCAGTGGATACCTGCACTTGGATGAGTTGCGATGCATATGCATATGAATTGTGCATATTTACTTTAAACGTATGCACGTATGCACGGATGCATGTATGGTTCTAAATGTATGTATGCATGCAACATGTGGCTTATGCTTTGTTCTTGGTATCCGTGCGAGCCCGGAGACAGAATTCACGGCTTATGGCTGGCCCCGATGGTAGCCCAGGTGACCTAGTCTGATTGTTCCAGCGTATCTTCTGACTAACTGAATACTACGCTGACCTAGGTATTAGGGAAGTTGGCCATCTTGAGTGACCTTCCACTTTACCCTCTGCATATTCTGAAGTGTTGTCAGTGCTGAGCGGATCAGAATAGTAGGCCGTGCCAACGAACAATCCGTTTGATTAAGCAAGAAGATGAGAGTGAGACTTTGCATTTCTGTACCGCATGACAAGAACTTCTGGGATATTATCACGGGCTTGGATGCAATGTCCTACTAATGGATGTTTATATGTAGTGGCACGGTGCATGCAAGATGAACATCTGATCGGAAATCTAAACATGCACAATATTGCAATGGTGACATCAGAATGAGTATAACAGGGAGTATGACAGTGGCTCTGACTTTGTATATCATCCCTCTCCTGTTGCCGACACGTCCTTCCGGTTTTCCGTGTCAGCAAATTCCTTTTTCTTTTCTTTTTTTTTTTTTTGAGAAAGATTCTGTGATGGGCATTTTGTCTGCGTTGATCCCTTTCGCGACGGTTTGTCTTAGGATGGGAAAGATATATCTTGATATGTTCATTGCGACTCGCGAAGATAATGCTGTCGATGATGCCCAGTGATTTGGTTTTTTTTTTTTTTTACTTACCCCTAATATTATAGGTTTATGTTCGGGGAGTGTTATGGGTTTGTGTTTGGGGAGTGAAGCACTTCCACATACAAGGTTTGCTGTGTAATATAGCCTGTAAGTGAACATTGACATGTAACAACACAACAAATGCATATTGAACACCAAAATTGAATACAAAACATTCATGCCATAATGAATGCGGATGCATTAGGAAAATTTAAAATGTGGCTCTGGTTTTAATTGATGCCCCTTCAAATTACCAATATGCCCTTTCGGTTTTACACATTGGAGAGTTTTTTTTCTTTTTTTTTTTTCTCGATCACCGGATAAAGTTGCTATTATGGATGGACAACCTGAGATGAACTCAAGTAATCACTGGATCGTCCTGCGGTCTGATGCTGTATTCATGTTTCCAATTCACCCCAGATTTCAGTTCAAACACAGCTCCCGAAGACTGCACGCTTGAAATGGTTGGCAAATGCAACTTGCCCTTTGAATATGAGCACAACATACTTTATAAGCTTTCCTGTTGATGGTATCGTCCCTTTCATAATTGTTGAAAGCTTTGCAAAGTCAAGTTGCCCCAACACAGTTGGTGAAGTTCACAAATGCATAACCAAAATTTCCTCCAGTCTTGAAATCCATAGGCAAATAGAGGAAATCATAAGCAGGCTTCCCTTTGGACTTATTCTTGTTTTCCTCCAGACAATGCTTGCCCAGAATTTGTAGCAGATTATGTCTTTGAAACTAATTTGGTAGGTTTCTGATCATCAGGCTTGTTTTTTCCCACCAAGATTAGCTTTAATCTCTCTTTTATCCAGCTTGGTCTCTTCAATAGTCAATTTCTTGGGCCACCACTGTTGTTCCTTTTCACTTACAGAAACTATTTTCTTCTTACTCTGGAATCTCGGAGCTATATATTTCATTTTCCCCCTTTTCCAGTATTGTTAAACTCATTTGAAGCAGATTCATATCCAAATCCTCTATCTATCATCAAATCAAATCCCTTCCCACTATTTGAGGGTACTAAATAATTAGTCTGGGAGTTTAGATTGAAGAGAAATGGCATGGGATTAAAAGGTATCCCCAATTTGGTACAGGTTGATGATAAACGAAGACGGATTGAAACGGTGCCATAACCACCTGTTCCGATGCCCTTCTGCTGATGAGATGATGCGGAAAAATACAATATGAAGCAGCATTGGGGTTCAACTTCTTGTTAGAAGCCATTGAAGGTAGGAAATATGGAGTCACAGAATCGGTTCAAGTTCCAGAGAGAAGATGAAAGATAGAAGATGAAAGTGAGGGAAAGACAATAAAGGGGAGACAAAGGTGTTGAAGGCAAATGGAGAAGATAGAGAGGAGAGTGAAAAGGGAACTGCTTTGGGTAAAGACACTGATCTTCTCTGTCACCGCACGAAGTTAACTTTTCAGAATAGGCAACAACTTACTTATCTCCATTGTCTCAACTCATTGATCCCGGCACTTCATGCAATAGGTGGGCCCCCAGATTCATCAAGCACTCAACAGAGTTTGACTCTATTATTGAAGAGAATGCAACTTTAGACCAGGAGCAGAAATCTGACTGTAAGGGAGAACTGAGGTCTTCCACCGGTGCTTGCTTCTTTCTTTCTCTTTTTTTTTTGTTCTTTTTTTTTTTTTGAAGAAGTTAAATCCAAACCACAGCCACCTATTGATTTCCCTGCTGCATTCAGATCCATGAATGTCATGCGTGTTTGATATGTCTTTTTGGATGAACAATACATATGTGATGTCATATGCACATGAATGCCACACAAACAAAACTATAAATGCACTAAAACTAATGTCTGCTTCAGAGCTTTACAGCATGGTGGATGGCGAAGGTCATTTGGATCTCTTAGGGCTTGGTGCTTTTTAATGGATTTGTTTTCTTTCTTTCTTTCTTTTTTTTTTTTATTTTTTTGATGTGGGGTGCTTTCTTGAGCGTGAGTTAGGCTCAAAGCTTTATTTGGGGCTCGGCTCTGAAACTTGGTAATGGTCCTTGGTTTGGAATGATTTGAGTGTATTGTGAGCTGTCCAAGTTGAAACTTTTAGGGTAAGATTAGTAGCGTTTAGGATCGTGGTTTATAGGGATCACTGATCTAGGCTAGCAATTGATTCGAAGGAAATGGTACCATCCCATTGCTTGCTTAGCAGACTTTTTCTCTTTCTTTTTCTCTCTCTCTTTTTTTTTTTAAAGAAAAGGGCTTTACCGAAGTCAGGTTCACTTGTAAGTTCCCTGTAAGACTCAGATTGATGTCATACATCTTAATATTATGCGTGATGGACATGTCGTTTCAGATGATCAAATGCATGCTTAATGCCATATACATGTAATCACCACATAAGTAAGAAAATAACAAGATGCATTGCATTCAAAATGAGTTCAATACACTTTACAAACAAAATGAGTTCCCTACGGGAAGGAGCCTCTAAAGGTATTGATCTCACAGTGCCCGACTATTCCTTATCGGGTCACTGCCCCACTTTCATCAAATCAGGCTTTGTAGCTCTTCATCGTATTCCTCTTCCCGGGAGGTTCGAGGAATTTCTTTACCAGTCCCTCTGCTTGCCCCTAGTTGCTCATTAGTAGTAGATGGCCCTCATCAACTAACTTCCGGATCTCCTTCCTTAAAATATAGCAAGTGTTGGTTCGGTGACCCGTCGCTACATGATAGGTACAGAAGTTGTTCTTTTGATCTGGTGCCGGCTCCACATACAGCTTGACGCTCTACAGTAGCCCCTCTTTTCTGCATTTGGTAAATAATTGGCTCAGCGAGAAAGGCCACGGGGATATGCCCTTTTCGTCACCCTTGGAGAGTGGACACCTAGTTGGTCGCGGAACAAGGTCAGTATTGGCTTTGTGGGGGGCGTTCCATTCTGCTTCACCAGTCAGCCCTTTTATTACTCCCTCAAGCTCAATCACACGTGCCTCCAATTCAAAGCACCTTGTTGTCAGCTTTTCCACCTTGTCTAGGTCACCTCCTAGCATTTCCTTCAACATTGCCGCTGCCTCTTCCCTGACCGCCTTTCGGAATCGCGATGAGGCAACATAATCATCGAGGACATCTGTTACGGTGTTGAAGTTCACTGGGCCAGCCATTCTCGAGACTCCTTCCCTTTTCTGTCCTGATAAAAATACCTGTTAGCATCGACTGGGGCATGTGCACGGAGAATACGAAGTCAAGGGATGATGTAGGTATGAATGCAAGATGTGGTGCATGCATGCATGAATGATGATGTCATGTGATGCCATGTCATGTTATGGAACCCTAAGCTAGTCATGTGCACACAAAGCCAGGAATGGAAACATGCAAAATGCAATGAATGTTGTTAACGAAGCTATATGCTGAAGTATAGCATGGTATATAAATATACACCACATGGATACAATGACACACAAGGTGTCCACGGATCGAAGCAAGGTGATACTTGCAAAGGGTTCATGTGTAGAGCGTATCATACACGGGAGAAGAGTTGACATTTGAAACGGTACGTGTAGAGCGAATCTTACACGAGAAAAAGATGTAATGATTAAAGCGGTACGTGTAGAGCGGATCTTACATGGGTAGAGGTGTAGTGATTAAAGCGATACGTGTAGAGCGGATCTTACACGGGAAGAGGTTTAATATTTAGAGCGGTACGTGTAGAGCGTATCTTACACGGGAAGGAAGGATAGAGTTTAAAGCGGTACGTGTAGAGCGTGTCTTACACGGGAAGAGGTTTAATGTTTAAGCGGTACTTGTAGAGCGGATCTTACATGGGAAGGAAGGATAGAGTTTAAAGCGGTACGTGTAGAGCGTGTCTTACACGGGAAGAGGTGCAGTGATTAAAGCGGTACGTGTAGAGCGGATCTTACACGGAAAGAGGTGTAGTGATTAAAGCGATACGTGTAGAGCAGATCTTACATGGGAAGAGGTTTAATGTTTAGAGCGGTAAGTGTAGAGCGTATCTTACAAGGGAAGGAAGGATAGAGTTTAAAGCGGTACATGTAGAGCGTGTCTTACACGGGAAGAGGTGCAGTGATTAAAGCGGTACGTGTAGAGCGGATCTTACACGAAAAGAGGTTTAATGTTTAAAGCGGTACGTGTAGAGCGGATCTTACACGGGAAGAGGTGTAGTGATTAAAGCGGTACGTGTAGAGCGGATCTTACACGGGAAAAGGTGTAGTGTTTAGAGTGATACGTGTAGAGCGGATCTTACACGGGGGAGAGGTGTGGTGTTTAGAGCGATACGTGTAGAGCGGATCTTACACGGGAAAAGGTGTGGTGTTTATAGCGATACGTGTAAAGCGGATCTTACACGGAGGAGAGGTGTGGTGTTTAGAGCGATACGTGTAGAGCGGATCTTACACGGGAAAAGGTGTGGTGTTTAGAGCGATACGTGTAGAGCAGATCTTACACGGGAAAAGGTGTAGTGTTTAGAGCGATACGTGTAGAGCGGATCTTACACGGGAAGGAAGGGTAGAGTTAAAGCGGTACATGCAGAGCTGGACTTGCACGGGGGAATTTGGTATGACACGTGTAGAACTTAGTCTTACAAGGAGAGGAAATGTGCAGAGCTTGTCTTGCACATAAAGGTATTTTGGAACGATACGTGTAGAGCTTAGTCTTACACGGGGAGAAAAGGTAGAGTTTGATGCGATACGTGCACAGCTGGTCTTGCACGGGGAATTTGGAATGACACGTGTAGAGTTTGCCTTACACGGGGAGGAAGTGTGCAGAGCTTGTCTTGCACATAAAGGTATAGGGAACGATACGTGTAGAACTTAGTCTTACACGGGGAGGAAGGATAGAGTTTAAGCGGTACATGCAGAGCTGGTCTTGCACGGGGGAATTTGGTATGACACGTGTAGAACTTAGTCTTACACGGAGAGGAAATGTGCAGAGCTTGTCTTGCACATAAAGGTATAGGGAACGATACGTGTAGAACTTAGTCTTACACGGGGAGGAAGTGTAAAGTTTGATGCGGTACGTGCAGAGCTGGTCTTGCACAGGAAGTTGGAACGACATGTGTAGAACTTAGCCTTACACAGAGAGGAAATGTGCAGAGCTTGTCTTGCACAGAAAGATCTAGGGAACGATATGTGTAGAACTTAGTCTTACACGGGATGGAACGGTGCAGAGCTTGTCTTACACAGAAAGATATTTGGAACGATACGTGTAAAGCTTAGTCTTACATGGGGAGGAAATGTAAAGTTTGATGCGGTACGTGCAGAGCTGGTCTTGCACGGGGAATTTGGAATGACACGTGTAGAACTTAGTCTTACACGGAGAGGAAATATGCAGAGCTTGTCTTGCACAGAAAGATATAGGGAACGATACGTGTAGAGCTTAGTCTTACACGAGGAGGATATTTCGGTATTTGGGTGTGCGGGACACAAGGACAGGGTTTCTAATGATTATGGAGGACCTAAAGGGCTTGATGGAGTTTCTAGCATTTTTGGAACATTTAAATGATGGTAGTGTATGCTGTGAAGTCCTTGGTGCTTATGGAATGCTTAAACGTTGTGGAGTGCTTGAATGTTTGATGGACGAATGAGATGTACATCGTGAGATAATGAGAATGATCCCTTTGTGTTTATTTTTATTTTTATTTTTATTTTTGGACATCCCAGGAACACCCAATGCTATGCAAAAATGCCACGTGTGGACCACCACACGGATGAAGGTTCGGTGCTTTTGGGCACCTAATGAATTTCGTGAAATGGTCACATGTGTACTGACACACAGACAAAGTTTGACGCTTTGTAGGTCTATGAGATGATCTGAAATGGTCACATGGGGTCGGCCCATAGACTGAGTTCAGCTTTTGAGCGTATGAAATGAAATGATGTTATGTGAGAGTCACGTGTAATAGGTAGACGGACAAAAGCTTGGCGTCCGGGGAACACCTTTCATGATTTGGAATGTTATGAAATACCCCTACATACGTACTAATCCGACACTCGGGGAGTGCCTTGAATGATATAATAATGTCATGACGTAACCCGATGTGGATCACAGTGTTGTATGATGTTTATGACGAATGGGTATGATGTCATGAAATGCATCGTGTGGATTGTCACACGGAAATATACTTAGGACCATCGTGGTCTCTATGGAATGAAATGATTTGGTGGAATGGCCGAATGCAATCCGGTGCATTGGCAGAACACGGGTATTTTAGGATACCCGATATATGATGGAATGATATGATCATGGTGGGCATCCTTGGAATGCCCCTAATTTAATTTAGGTGATATGTTGTGAATGCTATGACATACAAAATGCAAATGGCTGCACAAAAACGTGGTTAGGGTGCATGACACACATAATGATGTTATGTATGCTATGTGAAAAAATGCTAATCACGTAGATACGATGTTATGGCTGAAAAGACATGGTTAGTGTGAATGGCAAGCGAGTGATTTAATGATTTCATACGAAAATAAAATGCAAATGGCTGCACGAAAACGTGGTTAGGATGCATGACACACATAATGATGTTATATACGCCATGTGAAAAATGCTAATCACACAAATTTAATGTTATGTCTAAAAAAGAAAGGATTAGTATGAATGTCAAACGGATGAATTAATGTTTTACACACGAAAATAAAATGCACGTGGCTGTATAAAAACGTGGGTTAGTATCACACAAGATGTACGATGTATGGAAAATGTCACATGTATGATAAATATGGATTATGATATGGAGTGAAATGTCAAGAAGCGTGTAACACATAGCACACGAAACGAATTCTTCCAACCTTATTTCTCCAAACGTGGTCGGTCTAAAAAAAAAAATTTCTAACCGAATCCTAGGCGAGGTTCACTTCAATCACCAACCGGGGGTGATGAAGGGGCGATTTTATTATTATTATTCACACAATTATTTTGGTATCCTAAGGGAATCCGACTAGAGCTGCTTATATGGGTTCGGTCAAAGTCGGGATAACATCAAGGCTCTCATAGCAAGATATACTCCTCACTTCTCCCCACTCAAGGGTCCTAGCGAAGGGGTTCGTACGAGGCTATGAGTGGTGTTTCGTATTCGTGCCCCTAAGACCAGGAGGAACTTAGGCGACACTTCAACAATCCACCGGGCTATAAAAGGATACCTAATCTAATGCAAAAAATGGCTAAATAAAAATGCAAATAAAATACCAAAAGAGAATCATCCATGTTATTTTAATTAGACACTTTTCAGGGCTTGTCAAAATTCTTTTAAGTTTTTGAGAAAACCTTTTTAAGAATTCCCCAGCGGAGTAGCCACTGTGAGCAGACGACGCGTTTTCGACGGGACGCGGGACTCCCTTTCGGAATGCGGCGCCACGATCTCGGGCGTGCCCCTTCCTCGCGTGGGGTTTTTATAAATGGAAAATCCGCGTTTTGGAAAAATAAATAGAATCAATACATAAAAGAAATGAGACCTAAGTCTCGATGAATGTTGTAGGAGTCGCCACCCGGCTCAGCTCAACCGGGAAATTCTTATGTAGCTGAACCGGACGAACGGCCGCTACACTATCTAGAGATTCAGGTCCAGACAAGTCCCTTATTTCGTGTCTAATTAAAATGAATATTGCCAATGTTCTCAAATGGTATCTCAAAATCTAAAGTCCATTTTATTGAATATAAAAAGCATACAGCGCGCATACAAAATGTTTAATACAAAAATAAGGAAAAGAAATAAATATTAATTGGCTTACAACCAAATCGAATGGAAAAATAAAAACACTCGCCTCACTTTACAAGCGCCTATATACACGAGAATCAAGAAAAATACAATCACCTAGGGTACACGATTTAATCTATTAAATTGCATTAAAAATAAAAATAAAAAGAAATTAAAACCTGCAAAACAGAGGGTTAGCGCAATATATACAGCACGCCACCAGTTGGACTCAAATAGACAGAATGGGAAATCAGGAATTGGGGACATGCATTTAGGGGATAACCGGGTTGGCTCGGCTAGCCAGCCCGGTTAGACCTGGAAAACACTTTGAAACGTCCCTGTATTTTTGGTTTTGTGGGAAAAATCATTTTGAAAACAATTTTTCCGGTTTACATGCATTTTTATATATTTAATTGGGTCGGTTTTCAGGAGAAATAGGTCTCCGTCGTTGAATTGTTCTAAATGCAATTTTACTAAAAATTGAATCTAGGGTCGTGATGCACACAACAAAATTCATTTTGATGATTTTTGGGGTTTTCTAATTTTTTGGAATTTTTTGGGATTTTTTTTGGGAATTTTTGGGGATTTTTATGGATTTTTTATGAAATTTTTGGGTTTTAAAGGTAAAATTCTGATTCTGAAAACTACAGTGGTATGACTGTAAATTACAGTCGTGGAAACTCAACTACAGTCGTACGACTGTAACTACATTCGTACAACTGTAGATGCTGAAAATTCAAGATTTCATCAAAATCTTATTTAAAACAAGCTGGAAAACAAATTGCCTGGAAGTCAACTACAGTCGTACGACTGTAACTACAGTCGTACGACTGTTCATCAACTCAAGAACAGTCGTACGACTGTTCTTGATTTCCAGAATAGAAACGCAGAAAAATGGACAGAAATGCAGAAAAAACACACCAAACACCCAGAAAGCTTGTAAAAGAGAGAGGAAAAGGGGTATTTACCTCCGTGGCGTGCGTCCACCGTAGGATTGACCCCTGGCGTCGCTCCAATCCACTAAAATCCGGACTTTTCTCCTTGAGTTAGGGTTTGAGATTTGAGTCCAGAGATTTCCAAATGCTGAGGATTTTGATGAGGAGTTCCTCCTTTTTCCTTTGGTTTTCTCTTGCTTGTCTTTTTCTCCCTTTCTCTCTGTCTGTCCGTTTTTCTTTCTCTTTTTTCCCGTTTGTCCCCCTGTCTTTCTTTTTCTGCTTTTATGGGTAATGATCTACAGTACGACTGTAGTTTGACTACAGTCGTACGACTGTATCAATAGTCGTACGACTATACTTCTTTTTTTTTTTCAAAGTGAAATTCCGGCGCTTACAGCTGGGCCTTGGGTTGGGCCTTGGCCTTCTTGGCTTTGGACTTTTTGGCCTTGGCCTTGGCCTTTTCCTTGGCCTTACCCTTGGCAAGAGGTGGGTTCCCCTTGTTAACCAGCAGCACCGGCGGAGTCTTCTTGATCGACTGCTTAGTAAGCTTAAGCATCCCATACAGCTCACTGACAGTGCGGTTCATCCCTTGCATATTGTAGTTCAGGATGAACTGATCATAAGAATCCGGCAAGGGCGCGAGGATAGTGTCCACCGCCAACTCTTGAGAGATAGGCGATCCAAGACGGGCAAAAGTATCCAAATAGCCCTTCATCTTGAGCACGTGTGAACTCACAGATGTCCCGGCCCCCATCTTACAAGAGTGGAATGCCTTATTGGTCAGGTACCTTTCCTGACGAGCTTGCTCTTGAAACATCTCGTTAAGAGTTGTTATCATAGCATAGGCTTGGTGGTCCATAAACTGTTTTTGCAGTTCAGGGACCATACAGGCCAACATAAGGCATGTCACATCCCAGTTGTCCTTGACGTGCGCCTCGTATTCCTCCAGCTGGGCAGTCGGTGGATTACATCCTTGAGGCGCAGCCGGCACAGGCCTTCCCAGCACATGCTCTTTTGACTCTTGTCTTAGAACTATCCTTAAGTTCCTAGACCAGTCTAAAAAGTTAGGACCGGAAAGCTTGTCCTTTTCAAGAATGGATCGCAGTGATAAGGTATTTGTGTTTGCCATTTGGGTGTTTCTACACAGAAAAACATTTTAGAGTGTTAATAAAGGGCTTTACTTTGTTGTTCCCATATAAAATTAATAATGAATCAAGTTATTAATTTAAACTGAGTTGTTGGGCTCATGGGCTGAGATCCATATTTCATTAAGATATAGCCAAACGAGGGTTTGGTACAACTACACCTTAATTATTTAGGTAGGAACGCCGTCCAATCCCAACCTAGGGACTCTCGGTTTGATGGGCTTGTTGGCACTTACCCATCTGTGCTTAGGGCCAGGAGAATCCTACTACTCACACTAAGTCAAAACCTCCATCCAAGTGTTAGAGTATCCCATACTCTAACCCAATACAAAGTAACAATACTCCAGTGCATCCTGCGAGGGCATGGTCTACAACTGGCCTATTCCCACCTCGATTCGGTTTTGAATAAGGGAAGCACTTTTAAGCGACTTAGTAATTCCATTTGGTTATTAGATTCAATTATAACGGCTTACATACATAAAGCGGGTGAATAGGCAAAAGGAACATACATTCAAACATGCAAATGAATATAAGACATAATTAAATAAAAGTAAAATGGATTGCTATGGGCCTATATTACATCCTAATATTATTCTAGTAAACCTATACTAGAAGTAAATATTAGGCGGGCCTCCATCTTCTCCTTCTGGGCTTGCACCTCCAATTGGGCTCGCACCTCCATTTGGGCTCACCACTCCATGGGCTTCTTCTTTTACAAATTTTATAATATTTAATTTAAATAAAATAAAATTACATTAAAAAGAAAAACGATACGCAGGCTGTATTAACCCAAAATAGAAAAATTACAACCCATCTTGTTCAAGGCCCAATAGCATCCAATCATACATTCATTCAACCATTCATATGCATCCAATACATACAATTCAAAGGCATGTCACAATGCATGATTTAAGCCCATTAAATTATGTCCAAGCCATTATTAGGAAATCGCCAATTTTTTTTTTTTGCCCACCATGGTTCTAACACTTAACGGGCTTTGGGCCTCCAGCCCAGGTAGTCCAACTGCTCCCACCGGAATTGGGAAACCATGGGTCCAATTTAGCTGTCCAAGTAATTGTGCCAAAGTTACCCGGACCAATTTCCATTAACCATATTAATTTCCAAAATTAATATCACATGAACGAAATTAAAATTCATCCAAGAAACCATACGCATTTAAATTACATAAATTTAAACACACGAATTTTAAAACCAATTAAAATTTCAAAACTGGGCCTCGGGCCCAAGACCCAAAAAATCCAAAATACTGGGCCCGGCTCGCTGCAGCCGCCTAGCAGCTACCCGCTGCTGCCGCCTGCAGCGGCTGCTGCTGGTGCAGCAGCAGGCAGAGGCTGCCGCCACGCCTCCCGCCGCATGCTGCGGCCGCCGGCGGCGATTCCGCAGCCGGCAGCCCCGCACCCCGGCAGGCATATTTTTTTTTTTTAAATAACCAGAATAAAATAAAAAAAATATCATCCATCAACACAAAGCAATTCACCAAGAATTCCAATAACAAAGAACAAAATTAAAATAACATAAACCAATATGTAAATTTAATTTTCATTGTATAAAACATATGGGAAAAATCATAAAACCCATACCATGAATCCCAATAAAAAAAAACTCCAATTTCAAAAATTGGATTCAACCAAAATTTATCAATTTCCACGGATCAAAAGCCCGCTCTGATACCACTGTTGGGATTTTTCACCGGAAATCACCCGATAAATGCGGAAGAACGCGGTGATTTCCTCAAATCCAGTCCCAGGAGCAATTGATATGGAAATTGAAAAACTTAAAAATAAATAGAAAGAGATTAATTTTCTTACCAGAAAATCTCTTTCAAGAGATGGATGATGACTGCAAAATTCAAAGCAGAATCCCTCCTCGTTCACGTACACGAACGCCTAATGAATGCAACACGTGCTAGCGTCGGAAAAACGAAACAATGGAGAGAAAAGGGGGCTAGGAATTTCGGCAACTATGCTTGTGTTAGGGTTGGCCAAAATTTCTAACCCTAGGTATTTATACCTAGGGTGGCCGAATTCCCTTAGGGGAATTCAGGCCCAACTTGGCTCCTTTTCTATTCTGTGCGGGCGTCCATGCTTTAATTTAGGCCCAGTCTAATTTTAATTGTTTTGGTTTAAATTAATTTCAAGCCCAATTTTAATAAACCCATGTATTTAATATATTACACCAAGTAATATATTATTTACATTTAAATTAAAATTAGTTTGATCAATTAATTTAATCCATCAAATTAAAATTAAATCTTCACAAAATAAAATCATATGTAAACCTATACATATGAATATTTCCACCTAGGAAATAATCTCATAATTAATCCAATTAATTATGAAGAGCCAATCGAACATATATATTAATTATATTACTAGGATCAATCCAATTGATCTTTATAATATAATTAATATATATATACACCTCTCTTTCCATAGTGTATACTCCAAGTATACATGTGATTCCTTAAGTCTGCATTCAGTCGTTCTATGTGTACGATCCCGTGGGCCCACCTTTATGTTGGCAGCGGGCCTTTGGCCCGCAGACTGCAGTTGGGCTCTAGCAAGCCACTGCAACCCCCAATTAAGATGGAGATGGCAGTCTAATTGTTATCATAACCCTGTAGTTTAAACTTGTACATCCCATGTCATTGATATCGGTGTCCAACACAGAGGCATGGATTGATCACCCTCTTTTGTGTCCGGACATTAACTTGATCCCAAATGTACTGATGCTCACAAACAAGTTCCAACTTGTTTGGGTGTGGCCACACTCTTATCAGTCACATTCATCAAGAGGCCGGTGATATCTTCTCAGTGGGCTACTGAGTGACAAATCCCTTCTGCATATCCATAGTATTACTGTGCTCAGTGACATACCCGAAAGTACCCATACTTGGCACCCTATTATAGGCCCTTTAGGCGTACCCCTAAGCATGTGACTTCATATGTAACACCATCATATGCTCAGGTCAAAGGATCCATACAAGTACTACACGAGAATCACTTATGATACTATACCATGTGGATTACTCGTTTAGTGGATCTATCCAGTACCATGCTCCCAGGCATGTACCCATTAACTTGGTTGACACTCCATGTCCAATGACCGGTAAGACACCGCCATACAACCAGGTTAATGATAGTCTCCGGTTCCATTCATTCCCATGACTGGAACAGACTACGGATCTATTGATGGTCACATCGTTTACCCTATCCATGGTCTTACTGCCAAGTGCATGACACTTGTCATCATGGATATAGATATGTCCATTGGATACTTCATTTAATATATTGCACAAGATAAATATAATAAATGAATTGATGCCTTTATTAATAACACAAATGAGTATAATACATAAATCCAATGAATGTATAATACCAATACAAGGACCAATGCCTCGGGACTAGGGCATTTCCAACAGCAGGATCCCAGGGAGGATCACTGGAAGGCTATCAAGGCAATCCTTAAGTACCTTAACCGGACTAAGGATAGCTTCTTGGTGTATGGAGGTTAGGAAGTGCTATCAGTTACTGGGTACACTGATGCAAGCTTCCAGACAGACTAGGATGACTACCAGTCACAGTCTGGGTATGTATTTTTGCTAAATGGTGGTGCTATAAGCTGGAGGAGCTCTAAGCAGCCAACCATCACAGACTCTACAACAGAAGCAGAGTATATCGCGGCGTGTGATGCAGATAAGGAAGCTGTGTGGATAAGGAAGTTTATCACTGATTTGGGAGTAGTGCCAACTATCCAAGACCTAGTTGATATCTTCTGTGACAATAATGGGGCCATTGCACAAGCTAAGGAGCCTTGGTCACATAAAAACACAAAGCACGTGCTTAGAAAGTTTCACCTCATATGAGAAATCACGGAGAGGGGTGACATTGCATTGCACAGAGTGGACACCAAGGATAATGTCGCAGATCCTTTGACCAAGGCGCTGGCTCAGCTGAAGTATGAGGGTCATACTAGATCTATAGGGATTAGGCCCATGCCTAGTTGGAACTAGTGCAAGTGGGAGACTGTTGGATATGCCCTAGTCCCGAGGCATTGGACCTTGTATTTGTATTATACATTTATTGGATTTGTGTATTATATACCTTTTGTGTTATTAATAAAGGCATTAATTCATTTATTATAAATATCTTGTGCAATATCTTAAATGAAGTATCTAATAGACATATACATATCCATGATGACAAGTGTCATGCACTTGGCAGTAAGACCATGGATAGGGTAAACGATATGACAATAAAGAGATCCGTAGTCTGTTCCAGTCATGGGAACGAATGGAACTAAGGACTATCATTAATCTGGTTGTATGGCGGTATCTTACCAGTCATTGGACATGGGATGTCAACCAAGTCAATGGGTACATGCAAAAGGGGCATGGTACTGGATAGATCCACTAAACGAGAAATCCATATGGTATAGTATCACAAGTGATTCTCGTGTAGTACTTGTATGGATCCTTTGACCTGACCATATGATGGTGTTGTATGCGAGGTCGCATACTTAGGGGTACGCCTAAAGGGCCTGTAATAGGGTGCCAAGAATGGGTACTTTCGGGTATGTCACTTAGCATGGCAATGCTATGGATATGCAGAAGGGATTTGTCACTCAGTAGTCCACTGAGAAGATATCACCGGCTTCTTGATGAATGTGGCTGATAAGAGTGTGGCCACACCTAAACAAGTTGGAACTTGTTTGTGAGCATCAGTACATTCGGGATCAAGTAAATGTCCGAACACAAAAAAGGGTGATCAATCCATGCCTCTGTGTTGGACACCGATATCAATGACATGGGATATACAAGTTCAAACTACAGGGTTATGATTACAGTTAGACTGCCATCTCCATCTTAATTGGGGGCTGCAGTGGCTTGCTAGAGCCCGCCTGCAGTCTGTGGGTCATAAGCCCACTGCCAACATAAAAATGGGCCCACGGGATCGTACACATTGAGCGACTGAACACAGACTTAAGGAATCACCTGTATACTTGGAGTATACACACTGGAGAGAGAGGATTATATTAATTATATTATAAATATCAATTGGATTGATCAAAATAATAAAATTAATATTAGCATTGGCAGTCTCATAATTAATTCAATGAATTAATTTATGGGATTATTTCCTAGGTGGAAATATTCATATGTATAGGTGTACATATGAATTTATTTTGTGAAGATCTAATTTTAATTTCATGGATTAAATTAATTGATCAAATCAATTTTAATTAAATGTAAATAATATGTTACATGGTGTACTATATTATATACATGTTAAAATTAAAGTTGGGCTTGAAATTAATTTGAACCAAGTGAATTAGAATAGATTTGGGTCTAAAAAATAAAATGGGAAAAGCCCACACAAAATGAAGCCAATTGGGCTTAAATTCTCAAGGAGAATTTCGGCCACCTAGGGTTAAAATAACCCTAGGTATTTCGGCCAAGAAAGCAGCAATACAAGCCAAGCCGAAATCTCACCCTCTCCCTCTCCAAAGTTCTTGATTTCCGACGCTAGCACGGGTGGTGTTCAAGAGGCGTTCGTGTACGTGAATGAGGAGGGAATCTACATTGATTTTTGCAGCCATCTCTTAAAGAGATACTCCTGGTAAGAGTTTAATCTCTTGTTGAAAAATTTTATGTTTTACAATTTCCTTTCAATTGCTCCTGGGCACGGATTTGAGAAAATCACCACGTTCTTCCGAATTCAATCGGGTGATTTCTGGTAAAAAATCGCAACAGTGTATGCTTTGTGGGAAATGTCACCCATAAGATGTAAATGGTATTCAAATAAAATGTCGTGGCTGTATGAAAATGTGATTAGTGTCACACATATGTCAATGCTCGAAAATGGCTGCGTAAAGATGTGGTTAGAATGGCACACAAAAGCCATGTATGTTTAATGCTTCGTGAAAAGTTAAAGAGAAAACACCGCAGAACAAACATTAGCACACGTAAAAATATGCGCTCCCTTCCAACCTTATTTCTCCTTTCGATTGGTCTCGCATTCTTCCTAGGTGTTGGGTCTTGTTGGCATCAACGGGGGATACCAAAGGTGCACGCTCGATGTTCAATTTGAGTTTAAGTTTTGCTAATCCTAGGGGAAGTTGCTAAGCCATTACATATGGGCCAAAGTCAAAACCAAGGTTCGTACAAGTTCCCATAGCGAATATACACTTCCCCACCGTTAAACACGATATAAGGTCATGCGGTGCTATTAGTGGTTTACCCCGTCAGGTGTCTCCAATCCTGGCTGAAGAGGTAGTCCACCTTCTTGGGTAAACCGGGGCTGATTAGTGTGTTGGAGGGATTGAGAAGAAGAAAATGTCATGATATGCAAGGTGCAAACAAATATGGTAATATGAATTAATGAAGTGATTGCAAGCGACGTTTTATTTCGGTAGTTGCCTAAGTTCCTTAAGTTTTTTACGAAAAATTTTTAAGAAACCACTATTCCCCAGCAGAGTCGCCACTATGAGCAGACGACCTTTTGAAAAGACGTGAGATGGAACACGGCAAAGTGAACCAGGGGAAAACATTTTTGTTATGTTTTGGTTTTAGAAGACGGGTTTTGTTTATCTTGAGTTAGGAAAAAACCATTGATTTAATTTGCAAATTCCTTTGTAGAAAACATTTTCCCGTTTTAACTTAAAGACCTTGAAACTTAAATCTCGAGATCAGTGACAGATTCGCCACCCGCATCAGCTCATCCGGGAATTCCGGTACAGCTCCCTACCGGGGGTAGACTACTGTACCTAATCCAAAGATTTAGGGTTCGGGCAAGTGACTAACTTAACCTCTAGCTTGCTTTCACTTTACAGTTTATATTACCATATTATATTCGCTTTATTATCTTTCTCTATCCCAATTTGTTTATTTTAAATCAGCCGATGCTAAAGCAAAATGTAAAAAAATAAATTGCAGGAAAACAAAGCATTCATCCAAAATATACAAAAAATAATAAAGGCCGATTATACAACCAAATCGAATAAAAGATAAAAACCTCGTCCTCACTTTACAATCACCTAAGTACACGAGAATCTAAAAAAATATACAACCGCCTAGAAATACACGGGATAATATGTCAAATACAACAAAAATAAGAAAAATAAATGCTGCAAAACAAATTGGTTAGCATAGTTTATATTGCACACACAGATAGGACAGAATTGGGAATTTAGGAAACGAGCGCATGCGTTTAGGGGGTAACCAGATCGACCCGAC
The DNA here is from genome assembly GCA_039660915.1 of Euphorbia tirucalli. Classification (NCBI taxonomy): domain Eukaryota; kingdom Viridiplantae; phylum Streptophyta; class Magnoliopsida; order Malpighiales; family Euphorbiaceae; genus Euphorbia; species Euphorbia tirucalli. The sequence goes on from CM077633.1 coordinate 47,759,165, forward strand.
CGGTAGGACCGATTAGACTTGGAAAACGGTTTTGAAACGCCCAGTAATTTTTGTGCTGGAAAATTAATTTTTAGAAAACATTTGGCTCGGTTACATGCAAATTTCCATTTGTGGGGTCTGTTATCCCGGAATACAGGGTTCCGTTTGTGCGGTTTCCTAAACTCAACATCCATCTAGGGTCCAAAGTGTAATAAACAGACCAAAAACATTTGCGAAAATAACATTTTGCTTGTTTTCAATATTTCCCGGGGATTTTATACGGTTCGGGGGTCCTCTAATGTTGAACTACAGATTCAATTCGGATAAAATAAACCCGAAACTCAGAAAATAAAACCCTGAGAAAACCGAAAACCCTAATATCTGTATGTACAGAATTCCAAAAACCAAAATTTTATAACATACGGATGAATTTGGGCTGAAATTGATCACAACAGAATGCACAAAATGGAAAACGGACTGTTTTCGACCGATCGGGATGATTCAAAAATCTGTCTCTATAGAACAGAACCAGGCAGCTCTGGGCACTAGAGCCGCCTGGCTCTATTCGGGCAATCCGGTTTCCGAAAGTTGCAAAAACAAAAAAAAGAAAACACACAGAAAAGACAATGCAAACACGTTTAAGGCCTCTCAGAGTTTACCTTGTTGTTGTTTTGATGCTTTGAACGTCAAGAAACGGATTGAAATCTTGGAATTTGTCCTGGGAGCTCAACCGGCCGAAAATCGCAGCAATCTGAAACGAATCCGAAATGATCCCCAATTAATGTGCAAAGGTTAAGTAACTTGTTATTAGAGTTTAAGGATTGATTTTAGGTCTTAGCTTGAATGTTTTCTGGGTTCTCCTTTGGCTTTAGTTTATTTCGGTCCCTTCTTTCTTCTTCTCTGCTTCTCTTTTCTCTATGTGTCTTGAAAATTGTTTTTCTGCCTAAGGTTGCAAAAGTCTCCTCCTTTTCTTTTGATTTGATTTTCTTCCTTTTGTACTCTCCTCTCACATATCATTTCAAACATTAAATGGCTGCCTGACTTTTTGATTTTGCCCAAATCCCTTCTACCGAGCCAAGTTGCTCTGCTTTGCAGAGCAACTTGGTTCACCTATACAGCTCTAGTCTAGAGCTGTACGGCTCTAGTCTAGAGCTGCCCGGCTCTAGCTTAAAAGCTAGAGTCGTGGCAAAATTTCGAAAATCGGACGCACACCCTAAACACTAGAAATCACTCGGGAGACCTTTTCGGGGGTTTCAGATTACGGATAGCTTGGTTTTCAGGATGTTTGAGGAACTCCAGGCCACATTCCATCATTTTCAAGTCCGTCCGCTCAATAGGTAACACAGGAATTCTCATCATAGAGGTCGAGAAAACCCGGCGCTTATAGTTTGACTATGAAGTTGCAAAGTTGGACTTTGCCTCCTTCATATATATCTTCTTTCTTTTGGTAAGAAAAGAAGGAGAAGCTACTTTTCACCTCATCTTTTGGGCCGCCCACTTCTTCTCTTCCTCTCTTCTTGGTAAATCCGATCCGCTAGCACGGTGGAGGAAATCTATTTTGATTTCTGCAGCCATCTTTTTAAGAGATTTTTTGGTAAGTTTTATGGCTTTGGTTTTTGATTTCCATTTCACTAGCTCCTGGGCCCGGATTCGAGGGAATCAATGCGTATTTCCGCTTTTATCGGTTGATTTTCGATGATGAATCCCAACAATTTGACAACCAGAAGTGGATTTGAACGTCGGAATGCGCCTAGAATCCCGTGAAGGTCTCGAAACTTCGAACATGAACCTCGAACCAATCTGAATGAAACCCGAAATCAACCTGAATGAATGTGACACGCCCAGAAACCCTTGTTCTATGTGTTTCCCAAGTGTTTTCTCTCTATTTCTCTCTTCTTTTTTTTTTTTTTTTTGTTTTTCTCCTTTTTTCATAGTTTTTCAATCTTTCTCTATGGATTTCTCCTTTTTTCCCTCTAGAATGATTTTTTTTTTCTGTTGTTCTATGTTTTCTACCGCTTTTGGTATTAAAACCTAGCCTATCACAGCTTAAATTTCTCTTATTTACTCAATACTTTTACAGGCTTAGTATCAAACCTCTACTGTTACTTTTTCAAGCTCAAGTAACAAAATCTTCTGATGCTTTTTCAAAGTTCAAGCACCAAACTTTTACAGACTTTGTTGATCACACTATCAACAAAGTAAACCCTCTACACAACCTTGTGTGAATATACAATTCCCAAAAATATGAATATTTGAAAGAAATAATGAAGCTCTTTTTCCCTTCACTTTGCTCTAGTAGGAATTGTGGAAGACTTTAAAGAATAAAAGCTTAAGAGTGTAAATATTGCTTGTAAGTCTTCTATCTTGACAACTTGAACTTCATCTCTTTATATAGGTGATGAAATGCTTTGGAAAAGAAGAGATGGCTGTTTGTTTCAATTCACAAAAGGAAATATGGTGGTTGATTTCAAGTATTGAAGAGAAAATGGTAGTTATGTTTATGTCATAAAGCTTGAGGATGTAGAATACACCTAATAAGCTTTATATGGCTATTTGTTTCAAGTGACAAGGTGATATAAGAGTTGTTCTCATATAACAAGAGATAATGGTAGTTGAGAGCATCTCCTGAAGACAAGGTATTTGTAATATGAAGGGAGAAATGTATATAACTTCAAGCTTGCAAGAATGAGATGACATTTATATGCATGTCATAAAAATGTTGAAATCAACTCATGAGGTAAATATGGCTGTTTGTAATAATTGAGAAGATATCATGACTTGTAGCTTCATTCTTATAAGTAAATGTTGTCTTATGACTTGCAAAGACATTTAATATTCTAAGTTATAAGGCTCATTTCTTTTGTGATGAAATGTCTATAAAGAGCATTAGTCCTTGTTTATGATCTTTGTAAGGCATTTTATCCTTTTGTTGCTCATATTCAATCATTGTTAATTGTACGTATATTTTCTTTTTATGTCAACCTTTTTGTGATCGTCAAAATAAAAGTTAACAATCTCCCCCTTTTTGATGATTGCAACATGTTAATAAATGGTAGGTTGACATTTAAGAAAAAATATATCCTTCGTGTATGCTCCCCCTCAATAAGTGCATGGTTGTTTAGACGGAATTTTTAGAGCTTAAAAATTGAGTTTAGTATAAACAACCGATATGATTTGCATAGAAAAACTGTTTGTGGTGCGAATATTGATTAGTGAAAAGGATAGATAGAGGGCTTTATTAGAGTTTGCATTCAAACTCATGTGCTAGTAACAGAAGATCATATATATATATATATATATATATATATATATATATATATATATATATATATATATATATATATATATATATATATATATATATATATATATATATATGAAAGCATCAGGCTAATAAGGGCTTTGACCAGGACCTGCATATATATTTTTCATATACTGAAACAACAGGCATATTTTTCTCTAATAAGCATCTCATACTTCATCATTCAGAATAGGAAACATAGTCTATCATGGATCATCAGTAGTATTTGTTATATATAGGTTAGTTTTATCTCAAATGATAAACAGTTTTGAACATATATGCCTTCAAAACCAGCTACCTAAGATCTCTAGAGATAGATTATATGCAGCTCTTTAAGAGATAGCTAGAGTCATTTTAACAGACTACACAAAGTCAGAGCTGAATGCAACAAAAAAAAAAAAAAAAAAAAAATAATCAGTTTAGTGTACATAAAATCCAACAGCAGGACATGCCATAAACTAAATCACATGATTTAGTTGTCATGCTTTTTATAACTTGGATAAACACAGAGAAGATACCTTGCATAGCTCATATAGATTGGATAAATTCATATACATCTAGCAAAATACATACTCACATTGTATTAGACACAAACTGCCATACATACTGGCTATTGATAGCAGAATATGTATATTCTTGCAGTACTCACACATAACACACAGAGCATATCATATCTTCATATGTCAAGTTAAGTGAAGTGATCTATGTACCTTGTCAAGAAAGTCTAATAATATCATATAGTTTGTTAATACAGACTACAGACTATATAGTTTCAAACATAGCACATTCTGACAATATGGAATATGCAGACTATATGTCAATGTCAAAAACTGCAAAGTTTCTCAATCATACCCTTAAACTCACAGACTATATGTCAACATATCATATCAAGTTTCTCCCCCTTTGAAATCATCAAAAAGACACTGCCATATGCGGACAGAGTAATGACAGTCTCATACCACATAAATGACAGTCTCACATTTGAAATCTCCATGTAATAGTCATACAGCATAGATGTGCAGGACAAATCATACTATCATTAGCAAAATGACAGAACTAATGCGATACTATCAGCAAATGGTAGAAACAGAAATGACAACTTATGACTTAAGATACATTTATCAATGAATAATTGTTCCATACAAGGAATGCTTGAGACCAGATATAGTAAACATAGCATATCAAATCATAGAGCCAGATATATCAAATCACATGTATTTAGCAACATATTTCAGATCATATTATCTGAGATATATAGCTTTATGATATAACTTAGGCATATTAGCAAGTTTAATTCATAGGCATAACCAACCAGGCAAGTCAGACAATATATATATTTAAAAGAGAATTAGATAAATAACTTACTTAGAGTCTAAATAGTTAAGAGCATTCATATCCTATATAGAGCTTGTGAGGTCAAAATAGAATAAAATACTCCTAAACAAAAGTACTAATAATATTGTTCTTAATAGAGCAAAAACCAAAAACTGACTACCAAAAAAGCAGAGGTATATTTTGAATCATTAGTGATTTCTGTTGATCATCTCTGCAAGTCAATCATATTGTTGCAAACTTGTCTATGGAGGTGAAGAGGAGGAGAAGGCTGCACCAGACTTTAGAATGCTGGAGATGAGACTTTTCATTGCATCAATTTGATCTGTGAGATGGTTGAGGGTACCTGTCATTCTTGCAAGTTCCATCTCCATTCCAGCAGTCATGTGGTGCACCTTTTCTTGAATACTGATCAACTACATTTGAAGATCCCCGAGAGCAATGGGGACCTCTGTGTAAGTTTTGGATGCCATAAGAGTCTTTGAAGCACTAAGTACTTCTGATATCACTTTGAGGCAGGTTTCTAGAGTGTAAGCAGTCACTCTATGATAGTCTAGTGGTGGTGGAGGATTTGTAGAGTATGAGGTGGTGAGTGATGACATAGGCATTGTAGGGTAGGATGTTGATCCAAATAGTGAAGATGAGGGAGATGGAGGACATATGCTCAAGGGGAAGGATGATAGATCAGTGGTGTTTGAAAAAGGTTCTGAATCAGTGAAGTTGTTTGTCATGGTGAATGTGGATTGATAAATTAGTGGTGTGTGGAGAAAGGTTTTATAGAAATCAGAGAGGGTGTATGAGTTGAAAGGATTTTCAGAGTTGGTGTTTGAAAACAGATTAAGAGGTGGATTTGCTTCAGTCTCAAAGTCAAGTCTGCTTCATTGATCAAGGACAAAAGAGACTCAAACACAACAGTCTCTTCCTGACCTTGACAAGTCATTTCAGGCTGTGAAGCCTCATTTTCTTTTCTTTGTTCTGGTAATTATAATGGTTCAAACCCTGTATTTCTTTGCTTAGTGAGCTCTTACCTAACTTGAGCAAAAGGTACTTCAAGGCTTAAAGTTTCAGGTATGTGTGCCTCATGGTTACTATCTGATGATGCTTCAGACTCAAAGTCAATGACAATGGGCTTGGTTGGAATCTGAGTCTTGTGGCACATGCCTTAAGCATTCTTGCTATATTGGGTTTGTTGATGATGATCTAGTGCTGACAGCAGAAGGTATAAGTCCTGCTATAGAGATATTGAAATGTGTGAAGAACTTTGTGAGAAGCATGCTGTAAGGCGGAGCAGAGTTGCTTCTTATATGAGTCATGTGATTGATCATGATGTAGGGCAAGTTTATTTTCACATAGCTAGCTAGATGCCATATGAAACATAAATTAAAGCTGTTCATGGTTGCTAGACTAGCTTTCTGAGGAACAAAGAATGCAGATATCAATAGTTGTAGAATGCTATAGTCTTCTCTAAGGTACCCTGAATCAAGCTTAGACCACCGAATGGAATGCCCTATAGGACTGTTGAACAATCTAGATGCACAATCAACAGCATCATATTTTCCTAGTCTGGTGGGAGCAAGGGTTCTATATAGCTTGATTCCTTCTAGAGGTAAGTTGAAAATTTCACCAAAGATCTTTTCATTTACAGGAAGCTTTCTTCCTTGAGTAGTTACTTCAAAATTCATCTCACTAATGTAAGTGAGAGTTCCATAAAACTCACTCACCAATGAGTCATAAATGGGTTAATTTATACTCAGAAAACTTTCCCATCCTTGTGCTTTGAAAAACCAAATAAATGATTTATCCGTATCTCCTAAATAGCTCCAGTCCACTCTTCTACACCTTACTTTTTCTTTGGTAAAGCCATCAAGATAAACAGGCTTACCTGGCTCAAATTACTGAATTTTTGTTGAAGAAGCTAGAACTGATGCTTCCTTGGTTGGATTAGATTTCACTACTCTTTTCCTTCGCTAGTATATCTCCTCCATTGAACTGACTCTTCTTCTCTTCTATTCACGAAGGTTCTCTATGGTTTCAGATTGCTCCCTCTTTCTTTTCATCTCATCTTTCGACAGGTATACTCTGAGTTTCTTTGTTGCGCTTGCTGAACACCTTCTCATCATTTTTTTCTGTTTGTTTTAGGTTAAATGCTTGTGCGATTTGCAGAGGGATCGAGGTGGAGGTATGGTATCAGGTACAGAAGGTTTGGTGAAGATTTGGTTTCAAAGAGAGGGCGTCTTTTCAGAGTCTGAGTGAGGCAGGAAGAGTTTGCACAAGCAAATGAAAAACTGGCACCCTTGGTAAACGTTGCCGTTTTTGTGTTGAAGAGAACCTGGTTTTGTGAGCTGTAAGTGTTTTCTTCATTTTTCTCTTCTGCTTATAGCATCCTGGCTTTAGGTTTGTTAGGCCCACTTCATTTTTCCTTTCAACACAATAAGTTTGTGGGCTCATGAAATAATTTTTAGCCCAAAATGATTTTGGACCAAATATATATATATATATATATGTATATGACTTATTATTTAGCCACTTTAGGTAAGGTTTTTTAAAAAGATCTAATTGGTTTACTAATATAACTTATTATTTAGCCACTTTAGGTAAGGTTTTTTAAAAAGATCTAATTGGTTTACTAATATATATATATATATATATATATATATATGCTTTATTAAATATAGCATGAATATGTTTATGACAAAATTTCTCGTAAAAATTTTATGATTTAAAATTTTAATTGTAATATGATCCAATTGTAAAATTTTAGTCAATTTTACTTAATCTAGACTTACAATAAAAATTAGCCATAATTAATTTTTCTTATTTTTGTCATAAAATATTATTTGTCATATATCAATGTTGACATACCAATTTTTAACCTTAATTCATTGAATTTATTTTCACTTAGAAGCTTTGTGAAAATATCAGCTATTTGCTCTTCTATTGGAACAAATTCCAAATAAATATCAACTTTTTGTGTATGATCTCTGATGAAGTGGTGCTTGATATCGATATGCTTAGATCTTAAGTGCCAAATGGGATTCGTTGTTAGATTTATAGCACTAGTATTATCACACCTTATCGGTATATGATCATACTTTATGCCATAATTTTTAAGATGTTGTTTCATCCATAGGATTTGTGCAACACAGCTACTTGTAGATATATATTCTGCTTCTGTTGTTGAGATTGCTATAGTTGACTACTTTTTGTTTGACCATGAGACTAATGCTTCTCCCAGAAATTGACAAGTACCTGAAGTACTTTTTCTATCCAGTTTGCATCCAGCATGATCAGCATCACTATAACCCATAAGATCAAAGTTTTGACACTCTGGATACCAAATCCCAATTTCTTGAGTACCATTTAGATACTTAAGTATTCTGTTAATAGCCTTTAAGTGAGACTCTTTGGGATTGTCTTGGAACCTCGCACATAGACACACACTGAATTGTATATCAGGTCTTCTAGATGTTAGATAGAGTAGAGAGCCAATCATACCTTGATATTTCTTGGTATCTACACTTTTACCTTTTGTCTTCATCTAGAGAGACTGATATACTCATCGGTGTTTTTGATGGTTTAGAATTCTCCATTCCATATTTCTTTATGAGTTCTTTATTATTCTTTGATTGGCATATAAATGTTCCTTTCTTTCCTTGTTTGATTTGTAGTCCAAGAAAGAAATTTAGTTTGCCCAGCATAGACATTTCAAATTTAGTACTCATTTCTTGCGAGAATTCCTTACACAACTTATCGTTAGTAGAACCAAGTATAATATCATCAACATATATTTGAACAAGTAATATATGGTTCTTTTCATGCTTTATACATAGGGTTGTGTCAACTTTTCCACGAATAAAACCTTTAGCAAGTAAGAATGTACTTAACTTTTCATACCATGCTCTTGGTGCTTGTTTTATTCCATACAGAGCTTTAGTAAGCTTGTACACATAGTCAGGATTATGACAATCTTCGAATCCTGGAGGTTGCTTGACATAGACTTCTTCATTGATGTAGCCATTTAGAAATGCACTCTTTACATCCATTTGATAGAGGTTGAAGTCTCTGTAGCAAGCAAATGCATATAGCATTTTGATTGCTTCCAACCTTGCAACCGGAGAAAATGTTTCATAGTCTATTCCTTCTTGCTGGTTATATCCTTGTGCGACTAATCTGGCTTTGTTTCTGACAACATTGCCAAATTCATCTAGTTTGTTCCTAAAAACCCATTTGGTTCCAATCAATGATTGATTGTTAGGTTTCGCGACAAGCTTCTAGACATTATTTCTTTTGAATTGATCCAATTCTTCTTGCATATCCATCATCCAGCTTTCCTCAATTTCGAATTCTCTGAATTCTTTAGCTCAATCTCAGAAACAAATGTCATATTTGCAAAATATTCTTTTGGCTATCTCCTGATCATTACCCTCTAAGAAGGATTATCAATAATGTTATCTTTGGAGTGATGTCTGTAATATTTGAATTCGTTTGGTAGATCATTATGTTGATTTTCTTGTACTTACAATTCTTGAACATTATGTTCATTTTGATCACCAGTGTTGTTCTCTTTTTGCAGGACTTTTCATAATTTTTTATGTTTTCATCATTTTCTATGTTTTCAACCTGCGAATCAAATATCTGAAGAGTATCCTCAAATTTCTTATCTGGGAGAAAATTAGTTTCTTCAAATACTATATGCATGGACTCATCAATGGTAAGAGTTCTTTTGTTAAAGACTCTATATGCTTTGATATGCAATGAAAACCCCAAGAAAATACCTTGATCTGACTTATAGTCAAATTTATTGAAATATTCCTTGTTGTTGAAAATAAAACATTTACAACCAAATGGATGGAAATAACCAATATTAGGTTTTCTACCATTCCTTAACTCATATGGTGTTTTCTTTAAAATAGGTCTTATCAAAGCTCGATTTAAAATATAACAAGCAGTGTTCATAGCTTCGGCCCAAGAATATTTTGGCAAATTATTTTCATTAAGCATGGTTCTTGTCATTTCTTCTATAATCCTATTTTTCCTTTCAACAACACCATTTTATTGAGGAGTTCTAAGAGGGAGAAGTTGTCTAAGATTCCATGCTCAGAGCAAAATATTTTAAAAAGATTATTTTCAAATTCTTTTCCATGATCACTTCTAATGGCAATAATAGAAGTGTTTTTAAAATTCTGAAGCCTTTACACAAGGTAGAAAATTGTTCAAAAGCTTCGTCTTTTTGCCTCAAAAATAATGTCCATGTAAAACATGAAAAATCATCCACAATAACTAATGCATATCTCGTGCCTCCTAAACTTGTCGGTTGTATTGGACCAAGCAAGTCTAAATGTAGTAGTTCTAAAGGTCTAGAGGTAGAAACAACTCCTTTAGGATTAAAAAAGCATTTAGTTTGCTTTCCTTTTTGACATGCATCACAAACATGAGTGTAAGCGCCGAGATTTTTCATACTTAAAAAAAAAATTGTGTCACACGACTGTAAATGCGTAGCAGATAGCAGAAGCCCATACCTTAAGAATAAAAAATTGGGGTGATTTGAAGGGCAATTAATGCCCATTTTCAGCAACAAGAAAGGCCAAATAAAAGGAGGAAAAAAAGAAAGAGAGGCGGTTCTTTTGGACAGATTGAGAGAGGGAAAGTGAGAAGAAGAGAAGGAAAAAGAAGAGAAGAAATCTAACACAAAATACCATTGTTCTTCTACTCTTTTTCTTTAAATTCTAGTGTGATAAAGCTTAAAGTTTGTTAGAGATCATAAGTAATAACTTGACTCACTAAACTAAATCAATCTTAAATCCATAACTCAATCAAATCTGTGACTTTCTGGGAGATTTCGGACTCATTTTGGAACCTTAACATGCAAAGGGAGGAGAAGCAATCCAGAGCCGATTGAGGTGTTTCCAGTGGTCAAATTGACAGTGGATCAGCGCCACAAGGGTAAATACACTTGAATCTCTTGTTTTGCTTTGCTTTCTGGGTGTTTTGGTGCGTTTTTATGCATAAAAATCCCCATTTTGGGCTGCTATATCTGGGCATTAAGAACAGTCGTACGACTGTTTTTTTGGCTATGACCAGTCACACGACTGTAATTACAGTCGTGCAACCATAGCTACAGTCGTACAACTATTTTTTAAAATTCCCTCTTCTTTTCCTATCACTGAATAAATTTTGACGATTTTCTGTAATTGGGAGAATTACAGTCGCATGATTGTAGTTACAGTCATACGACTGTAATTACAGTGGCACGGCTGTAATCACAGCCGGGCAACTGTAATTTTCGTCCAATAGCAGAATATCCAGAAAAATTCATAAAAATTCCCAAAAATCATAAAAATTTAGAAAAATCAGGAAAATCATCAAAATTAATTTTTTTTTGTGCATTCACGACCGTAGATTTAATTTTTCAAATTATTGCACTTAGAACAATGCAACGATGGAGACCCGAATCTCTCAAAAACTGACCCACCTCACATGCTAAATTAAAGTAAACCAGAAAAAGAAAATGTTTTCAAAATGGTTTTCTCACAAAACAAAAATACAGGGACGTTTCAAAACTGTTTTCCAGGTCTAATCAGGCAGGCTGCCCGAGCCAACCCAGTTACCCCCTAAATGCATGCCCCCGATCCTTAAAATCCCAATTCTGTCCAATTTGAGTCCTATTTGTGGTGTGCTATAAATTGTGCTAACCATCTGTTTTGCAGCTTTTAGTTTCTTTTTATTTTTACTTTTAATGTAATTAATAGTTTAATTCGTGTATTTTAGGCGATTGTAATTTTTAGATTCTCGTGTATTCTAGGCACTTGTAATGTGAGGATGAGAGTTTTTATTTTCATTCAATCGGGTTGTAATAATTTCTTTATTTATTGCTTTATTTTTATTTGAGTGTACGCTGTGTGTTTTAATTTAATAAAAATCAACTTTAGAAATTTAAAATACCATCTAGGAACATTGGCCGAATTTATTTTGATTAGACATGAAATAAGGGATTGTCTGGACCTAGATCTCTGGAAAGTGTAGCAGTCCTCGTTCTGGTTCAGTTACATTGTAATTTCCCGGTTGAGCTGAGCCGGGTGGCGACCCCTACACTCTCTATCAAGACTTAGGTCTCGGTTCTTTTATGAAACAATTTAATTTTCCAAAACTTGAATTTCCATCATAAAAACCCCCCTGTGAGGGAGGGTTGCCCGACATCGAGGCTCCCTTCCGAGAGAGTTGTAAAAACGTCATCCGCTCACAGTGGCAACTCCGCTGGGGATTCCTTACAAAAGTTTTCTTAAAACTTAAAAGAATTTGACAAGCCCTGAAAAGTGTCTAATCAAAATAAGGTGGATGATTCTTGTATGGTATTTTATTTTGCATTTTTAGTTAGACATCCTTGCATTAGGTTAAGTATCCAATTTTAAGCCCAGTGAATTGCTGAAGTGTCACCTTTGTTCCTCATGGTCTTAGGGGCACGAATACGAAACACCACCCATAGCCTTATACGAACCCCTTGGTTCGGACCCTTGAGTGGGGAGAAGTGAGGAGTATATTTTGCTATGGGAGCCTTGATTTTAACCCGACTTGGACCGAACTCATATAGGCAACCTTAGTTGTATTCCCCTAGGATACCAAAATAAATTATTTGAATGCTATAAATTGCACATTCATCATCCCCGGTTGATGATCGAAGAGAACCCCTCCTAGGACTCGGTTAGAATTTTCTCAAAAGAACCCCTCCTAGGACTTGGTTAGAATTTTCTCAAAAATTGACCACGATTGGAGGGATAAGGTTGGAGGAATACGCTTCGCATGCTATGTGCTATGTGTTTCGCATTCTCTCATGACATACCATCATTGACATTTTCCATGAGCATAACATGCTACACGCAAAGCATTTGTGTGATACTAACTCACATCTTTTGTGCAGCCACTTACATTTTATTTTTGTGTGTAAGGACATTAAATCATTCGTATGACATTCATACTAATCATTTCTTTTGCAGCCATAACATTATATTCATGTGTTAGCATTTTCACAAAGCATACACGACATCATCACGTATGTCATGCATCCTAACCATGTTTTCGTGCAGCCATTTACATTTTGTGTGACATAAGCATTCATGTCATCTCATCTCATTTAAATTAGGGACATTCCAAGGGTACCCATCACGGTCATTTCATTTCATTTCATAACATAGAGGGAGTCCCAAAACTACCCATGTTTTGGCCGTGCACTGGATTGCACTCGGCCATCTCACTATACCATGTCATTCAATAGAGGACCACAATGGTCCTAGGTCTATTTCTGTGTGACGATTCACACGATGTCATTACATGACACCATACTTATTTATCATAAGTGTCACATGACACCGGGGTCCTGTTTGCGCACCGTGGTCCACATTGGATCGTTTCATGACATTATTACATTATTCAATGTACTCCCTGAGTGCTGGATTAGTACATATATAAGTCCATTTCATAACATTACTAAATCATGAAAGGTGTTCCCCGAACGCCGAACCTCTGTCCGTGTCCCCGATCACAAATGACTTTCTTATAACATCACTTCATATCATATGCCTCAAAAGCATCAGAACTCTGTCCATGGGACGGCCCTATGCGACTATTTCATTTCATATCATAGACCTGCAAAGCATCGAAACCTTTTCCGTGTGTCGGCACACATGCGACCATTTCACAAAATTCACTAGGTGCTCTGAAAGCGCCGAACCCTTATCCATGTGGTGACCCATACGTGATCTTTTTTGCATCATCCCTTGTATGGCATTGGGTGTTCTTGGAATGTCCAAAAAAGAAAAAATAATAAATAAAGATCATCCTTATCATCATTACACTCAGGACATCATTTCAGTCATTCATCATAAATCACCTTTAGTGTATCACTCTTCATGTCACCATTCCATTCATTCATTGTCCCTAACATTTCCCATGTGATGTCAAGCAGAGTAAATTGGATCGACCAAGGACAAGGTCTCAGGCTTTGAGGGCTGTTAGGGAACAAAGAGTAGTAGAAACAGAAAGTGAATATGATTCCGGGGAAGAATTTGAGATGGCTAACCAAACACCAAGTCTTGCTGATGCCCTAAAGGATTTCCTAAGATCTTCCGTGACATGCTAAAGGAAGAAATGCGGCTGTTGTGAGAGAAAGCAGTGGAACTAGCGCTAGTGGAGCTAGAAAGGAAAAAAAGGCTGAATCATCTCAGCAAGGTGTTAATGCCTCAGCTAATCTGGAGAAGCTGCAAGAAATTAAGGAAGCTATGGAGAGGAAAATGAAGGCGAAGTATTCAGAATTGGATGAAGTTATGGCCTAGCTGAAGAAAGGGGCCAGTTTCAGTTCAGACTCCAAGAAAAGGGTTAATATAGATGCCATGATCAGCAAAGGCATTAAGACTTTTCCTATTAGCTTTCAAGTACTGAAAGTTCCCTCCTACAAGGGAATGGGTTCACCAGAAGCCCACGTGAATCTCTATACATGAGTCATGCTAATAGCAGGTGCCACTAAGTAACAACTTATCAATGTCTTCCTGACTACACTCGAGGGAGGAGCATTGAGCTGGTACAATTCTCCATCTGAAAAAGAGCAATCAGACTGGGAGGCTTTGTCGGCGGCTTTTATCAAATACTACAGCTTCAATACCAAGATTCAGGTGAAGCTGTATGACTTGGAGCAAATTAAGCAAAAGTCAAATGAGCCCTTTGATGAATACTATCAAAGGTGGATGAATAAGATGATCTTGCTAAAAAACAGCCCTGATGAAGATGAATTGATCCAGAAAATGATTGACGGTAGTAGGGACATCTTAAAAAACGACACGAAATTCCACTCATTCAATGAGCTCAGTGAAGTGTACAGTATGGCTATGAAAATTGAGCGAGATGAAGAGGAGAAAGCAACAGGCCACAGAGGTGGCAGAAGTTCAGGATATAGCTCCAGGTACTGGTCAACAGCTGCGGCTGGGTCTGGTAGTGGTTCTTGCTCAGGTTCTGGAAGTAAAAGGGGATAATCTTCGGAGGTAAAGCAGGTCGAGGTTGCCGCGGTAACCCAGCAGCAAAGCAGTCAAAGTAGAAATCCCGGAGGACAGGGTATATCCCCTTGGGCTCTCCCCTTAGTTAAAATTTTTGCAAAATGCAGAAATAAAGGCTTATTGCAGTCCCTGAGACCAATTGAGAAACCTGTTGATGTGGATAGAGACAATTTCTGCAGGTACCATGTTGTGACTGGCCACAGAACCAATAATTGCTACAAATTGAGGCATGCCATCCAAAAATTGATTGAGGGGAAATTGTAGGAGCCTCTTAAACCCAGTACAAAGACTAACCCGTTGCTGGCATTCGAAAAGTGGGTTAATATGGTACACTCAGGACTGCCAGCCAATTTCATTTTTTCTCAAGTCCTACAGGTGAATCCTACTATATAATCCGTAGCAATTGGTGAAGCTGAGGTAGAGTCAGGATATGTGGGGCAGATGGAATAGAAAGAAATCAAGCCGGTGAGCTTAAATGACCTCGACTCAGAGGACGAATATGAGGAGTTTGGCGGGGATGAGATAGTTGAGACTCCAGTTATAGAAAAGCTGAAAATTCAAGAAGTGCAGAATGTGACCTGAAGCAGCAGGGTTTATCAACCAGCGGCCCAATTGAAAGACAAGGCCCCGATGACTGGGTCAAGTAGCACATCAACACAGGAGGGAGTTGAGAAGGAAGACCTGGTTATTTATCAATTAAAGAAAACCCCTACCGAAGCTAGTTTGTGGCATCTGCTGTTGACTTCCAAGGAGTACAGAGTAGCCTTGGTGAAGAAGTTGTCAGAAATTGAGGTTTTCCCTATTGCATCGCCAAAAGCCATGTGTTGTCTACTAGATAAGATCCATTCTGGGTCTCCCGACATTGTTTTTCTGAAAAAGATCTAGCCAGCGAGGGAAAAGCTCATAATAAAGCACTGTACATTAGAGCCCATGTTATGGATAAAGTAATGCCATGTGTGATGATAGATGATGGGTCAGTGTTGACCATATGTCCATCAAAAATACTACCATGTTTGGGCTTGAGTTAAGATGCCCTAAAGAGGTCCTCAACAGTGATCCGGGCATATGATGATTCCAAAAGAATAGTAATTGGAAATTTTGAAGTTGAAGTGGAGGTCGGGCAAGTCAAGTAATGGTCGTTTTCACTATGATAAACATCCCAGTTACTTTCTCCCTACTGTTGGGCAGACCATGGTTCCACCCATTAGGAGCTATCCCCTCTACTCTGCATGAGAAAATAAAGTTCTCGATAAATGGGGAGATTGTGACTGTTGAGGCAGATGCCTAATCCATGATTGCTGCAGTAAATGAAGGGGTCATACCATTTGGCGGATTCCAAATCACCATGGTCGGGGAAGAGGAAGCCACAGACGCTCCAATGGTCATTTACGAAAACTATAGGCCAGAGTGGCTGTCCAGATATTTGCATAAGCAGAATTTTGTCCCAGGCATGGGACTCAGAATTAACCTGCAAGGGGTGCCTAAATTTAACATTGACTCGGGAAAGCCAAAATAGTTCGGGCTAGGGTATGCAGAAGAAACATCTGACCACAAGAATCAAAGAAGGGGCAAGAATGGCAAACCTATGATGAAACCATTCATAAAGGTAGGAGAAGAACGGTACTATGGCCAAGCTAAACCAGTGAGGGTCGGGGGCACTGAATACCCGGGCTTTGAGATATTTTCTGATGTTGTAGACTTTGAGAAGAGCCGGGAAGAACCAGTATCCCCTGCGATGGGGGAAGAGGTAATTGCTAAATCTGCTATTCTACAAAATGAGCCGCCTGAAGAGATAGCAAAAGCAATAAAGGTACCCAAGCAGAAAACCAAAGAGAAAATCTGTGATGAATCTGTAGAGGTAATTTCAGGGGTGCTGGCTGCTGCCTTAAGCAAGGCATTTGAGAAGTCTAAAGAAGGGTTTGAAGAAGAGCTGATGACCAAGGTGAACTTGGATTCTGTGGTTGCTGAGATAGCCGAGATCATGAAGAAGGCTAAGGCACAGATGGCTGAAATCGAGGAGACCACTATACCTACTGAACAAGAAGCCAAAGTAGCTGTAGATCTGGATGATGCCCTGGAGCTGAATGGGAAAGCTGAAGAAGTGCAAGGCCCTCTGCCTGTGGGGGATGAAAATGATTTTGTTGTATCTATTTCTTCCATTTTCAATGTCAATTATGTACTCTATAACAAGTTCAATGCAATGAAATCTCAGTTTTCTTACTTGTGTGATGTTTATCTTGATAATTCTGTGCATGCATTTGAATCACCATTAAGCATATTTAGCATTCATGACACTGCATTGCATGAAATCAACATAAGTACACATGGAAACCCCAAAATGGTATTCATTTCACATGAGCTAAAGCTTGAGGAAGAGAGAGAACTTACAAGAGTATTGCAAAAACATGTTAAAGCTTTCGCTTGGTCATACGAGGACATGCTGGGTGTAGACACGAAAATAGCAGTTCATAAGATTCCAACTGACCCTAAGTTCAAGCCAGTAAAGCAGAAACTAAGAAGATTGAAGCCAGAGTGGGCTATATTGGTGAAAGAAAAAGTGGCTAAGCAGATAGAAGCCAGATTCCTTGAAGTGGTGGAGTATACAGAATGGCTAGCCAATATCATCCCAGTACCTAAAAAGGATGGAAGGGTCAGAGTATGTGTCGACCACAAGGACCTGAATAAGGCATGTCCAAAAGACAACTTCCCGTTTGTAAGCGCCGGGATTTAAAAAAAAAAATCGAAAAAAGAAAAAAAAAGAGAAAGAAAAAGAAAAGAAAAAAAAAAGAAAAAAAAAAGAAAAAATTTCAAAAAAAAAAAAAATTTACAGTAGTACGACTGTAATTATAGTCGTACGACTGTAATTTAAAAATTACAGTCGTACGACTGTATTATCGGGGCAGGTGCAGAACACCATACCCATGACATAAGAAAAAGGAGGAGAGATTTTAGGCAATTAATGCTCGGATTTTGGTGAAAAAAAGGGAGAAAATGAGAATAGAAAAAGAGGAAAAAAGAGAGAGAAAAAGGAGATTGGATTTCGGGTGAAAAATTTAGAGAGAGAAGGAGAAAAGAGAGAAGGAAAAGGAAGAAAGAAAAAACCACAAAAAACTCATCTTTTCCTCTTCTATTTTCTTTAATTCTCGAAATTAAGATTAAAACTTGATAGAAATCCATAGGTTAATAAGTTAACTTCTCAAACAAATTGAAATTTCGGACTAAAACAATCAGAATCCTTTGTAATTTGGATTTTTGGACATAGAGTCCCCAACTTCAATTCAAGAGGAAAAGTGCAAATTCTTGTGGATTGGAGCGACGCAAGGGGTCAATTTCGACTTGGAGGGACTTCTAAAGGGTAGGCGTCCCACTTCTCTTTAATTTTGCTTGCTTTCTGGGTGTTAATTGCGATTTTTGTGCATTTTTATCTCATTTTCTGCGTTTCTGCTCCTGGAAATCAAGAACAGTCGCACGACTGTTCTTGAATTGATGAACAGTAGTACGACTGTAGTTACAATCGTACGACTGTAGTTGATTTCCAGGTGATTTTATTTTCAGCTTGTTTTAAATAAGATTTTGATGAAATCTTGAATTTTCAGCATCTACAGTCGTACGACTGTAGTTACAGTCGTACGACTGTAGTTGAGTTTCCACGACTGTAATTTACAGTCGTACCACTGTAGTTCTCAGAATCAGAATTTCACCTTTAAGACCCAAGAATTTCATAAAAAATCCATAAAAAATCATAAAAAATTCCCAAAAAATCCCAAAAAATCCCAAAAAATTAGATAACCCCAAAAATCATCAAAAATGAATTTTGTTGTGTGCATCACGACCATAGATTCAATTTTCTTGTAAATTTGCATTTAGAACAATTCAACGACGGAGACCCGGTTCTCCCGAAAACCGACTCACTTTAAATGTAAAAAAAAAAAAATAAATGCATGTAATCCGAAAAAAAAAGAAAAAATTGTTTTCAAAATGTTTTTCCCATAAAACCAAAAATACAGGGACGTTTCAAAATATTTTCCAGGTCTAACCGGGCCGGCTAGCCGAGCCAACCCGGTTACCCCCTAAATGCATGCCCCCAATTCTTGATCTCCCAATTCTGTCCATTTGAGTCCTAATTGTGTCGTGCCGTATAAATTGTGCTAACCTTCTGTCTTGCAGGTTTTAATTTCTTTTATTTTTATTTTTGATGTATTTTAATAGATTAAATCATGTATTTAGGCGGTTGTAATTATTTTTAGATTTTCGTGTATTCTAGGCGATTGTATAAGTGAGGTGAGAGTTTTTATTTTTTCCATTTGATTTGGTTGTAAGCCAATTAATATTTATTTCTTTTCCTTATTTTTGTATTAAATATTTTGTGTGCGCGCTGTATGCCTTTTATATTCAATAAAATAGACTTTAGATTTTGAAATACCATTTGAGAACATTGGCAATATTTATTTTAATTAGACACGAAATAAGGGACTTGTCCGGACCCGAATCTCTGGATAGTGTAGCGGCCGTTCGTCCGGTTCAGCTACATAAGAATTTCCCGGTTGAGCTGAGCCGGGTGGCGACTCCTACAATATTCATCAAGACTTAGGTCTCGGTTCTTTTATGTATTAATTCCATTTATTTTCCAAAACTCGGATTTCCATTTATAAAAACCCCATGCGAGGGAGGGGCCCGCCCGAGATCGTGGCACCCATTCCGAAAGGGAGTCTCGCGTCCAGTCGAAAACGCGTCGTCCGCTCACAGTGGCGACTCCGCTGGGGATTTCTTAAAAAGTTTTCTTAAAAACTTAAAACAATTTGACAAGCTGTGAAAAGTGTCTAATTAAAATAAGGTGGATGATTCTCTTTTGGCATTTTATTTACATTTTAGTTAGCCATTTTTGCATTAGTTTAGGTATCCTTTTATAGCCCGGTGGATTGTTGAAGTGTCGCCTTTGTTCCTCATGGTCTTAGGGGCACGGATACGAAACACCACCCATAGCCTTGTACGAACCCCTTCGTTCGGACCCTTGAGTGGGGAGAAGTGAGGAGTATATTTTGCTATGGGAACCTTGATTTTTAACCCGACTTGGACCGAACCCATATAGGCAGCTCTAGTTGGATTCCCTTAGGATACCAAAATAATTGTGTGAATAATAATAATAAAATCGCGCCTTCATCATCCCCGGTTGGTGATTGAAGTGAACCCTGCCTAGGACTCAGTTAGAAATTTTTGAGACCGACCACGTTGGAGGAATAAGGTTGGAAGAATTCGTTTTGCTTGCTATGTGTTCTTCACCATCTCGTGACACGTCGCCATTGCTACCTACGCATGCATAACATATCATAATCACCATTTTTCATGCATGTGACATATCATACATAAACATTTTTGTGTGATACTAACCCATATTTTTATGCAGCCATTTGCATTTTATTTTGTGTGTAAAACATTAATTCATTCGCCTGTCATCCATACTAACGATTTCTTTTTCAGCCATAACATTAAATTTATGTGATTAGCATTTTATTTTTGACATAGCATACATAACATCATTATGTATGTCATACATCCTAACCCACGTTTTTGTGCAGCCATTTGCATATTGTGTGACATATTCATTCACCACATTTCACTTAAATTAAACTAAGGGGCATTTCAAAGAACGCCTATCATGACCATCCCACTCCATTTCATAACATATCGGGTACCCAAAATTACCCGTGTTTTGCCAATGCACCGGATTGCATTCGGCCATTCCACCAATATCATTTCATTTTAATAAAAGCCACAACGGACTTAGGCCCATTTTCATGTAATAATTTACACGATGCATTTCATGACATCACACCCATCTATAATAAACATCATATAATACTGTGGTCCACATCTGACCACTTCATGACATTAACTCACCATTCAAGGTACTCCCCGAGTGCCCGATTAGTATACATATAGGCCCATAACATCACCAAATCATGAATGGCGTTCCTTAAATGCCAAATCCTTGTCCGTGTCCCTGTTACACGTGACTTTCTCATAACACCATATCATGTGCTCAAAAGCATCAAAACCTTGTCCGCGGGCCTGGCCCATGCGACCATTTCATATCATCTCATAGACCTACAAAGCCTCAAAACTCTGTCCGTGTGCCGGTACACACGCGACCATTTCACGAATTCATTAGGTGCCCCAAAGGCGCCGAAGTTTTGTCCGTGTGACGGCCCACACGTGACGTTCTTGCATAAACATTGGGTGTTCTTGGAATGCCTCGAAAGAAAAAAATAATAAAAAGAAACCATTCATATCATTATTCCATACATAATTCCACTCCATGCATCTCAAGCATGTTCAATGTCTTAATTTTCATGTCACATCACGTCATTCATTCACCACCCTAATACCTCCTGTATACTCCCAAGCAGAATACACTGGAGCGACCTTGGACAAGATCCTAAGCTTCAAGGGCAGCTAGGAGACAGAGGGTAGTCGAGAGTGACAGTGATTCTGAGCCTGGGGAAGGAGTGAATATGTCAGAATAGACACCGAGCATGGCTGATGTTTTGAGAGATTTCTTCAGGTCGCAGGATTTCCGCGACATGTTAAAGGAAGAGATGAGGGCAGTGGATAGAGAAGCTGGTGAGACCGGTGGTAGTGGAGTCGGGAAGGAAAAAGAAGCTGAGTCATCCCAACATGGTGGTGATGCTTCGACTAGCCTTGAAAAGCTGCAGGAGATAGAGGCAGCTATGGAACAGAGGATGAAAGCCAAGTGCTCTGAACTAGATGAAGTTATGGCCCAGTTGAAGAAGGGGGTCAGTATCAGCGCTGAATCCAAGAAAGGGGTGAATGTGGATGCCATGATCAGTAAGGGCATCGAGACATTCCCCATTGGCTTCCAAGTACCGAAGATCCCTACTTACAAAGGGATGGGCTAGCCAGAGGCCCATGTGAATTTATATGCCCGGGTTATGCTAACAGCAGGCGCTACCAAGCAACAATTGATTAATCTTTTTCCCACCACACTGTAGGGAGGTGCTTTGGGATGGTATAACTCATTATCAGAGGAGGAGCAATCTGATTGGGAAATTTTATCTGCGGCCTTCATCAAATACTACAGCTTCAACACCAAAATCCAGGTGAAGCTGTATGATTTGGAGAGGGTGAAGCAGAAATTCAACGAGCCCTTTGATGAATACTACCAGAGGTGGATGAACAAGATGATCTTCCTAAAGAACCGCCCTGATGAAGATGAGCTTATACAGAAGCTCATTGATGGCAGCAAGGATATTTTCAAGAACAACATGAAATTCCATCCCTTCAAGGAGCTTAGTGAGGTCTATAGCATGGCCATGAAGATAGAAAGGGATGAAGAGGAGAAGCCAGCTGGTCAAAAAGGGGGAAGAAGTACAGGGTATAGATCAACCGCAGCAGCTAGGTCTGGCAGTGGTTCTGGTTCAGGTGCCAGTGGCAAGCAGGGGTAATCATCAGAGGTGAAGCAGGTTGAAGTGGCTACTGTGAATCAGCAGCAAGGCAACCAGAATAGGGGTCTTGGAGGACAAGGCATATCGCCTTGGACTCTTACTTTAGCAAAGATATTCGCCAAGTGTAGGAATGGCGGCCTGTTGTAATCCTTAAGGCCATTTGAGAAGCCATCAGAAGCTGACAAAGATAACTTCTGCACTTATCATGTGGTGACAGGCCACCAAACCAACAACTGCTACAAGCTAAGGGATGCTATCTAGAAGCTCATTGACGAGGGAAAGCTGTAAGAGCCAGCCAAACCCAGCACTAAAACCAACCCCCTGCCGGCATTCGAGAAGCGGGTTAACATGGTTCAGTCGGGGTTGCCGGCTAACTTTATATTTGCCCAAGTTCTGCAAGCGAACCCTGCGATTCAGGCAGTGGCGGTAGGGGAACCCGAAGTGGAACCCGAGTGTGAGAAGGAAGATGGGTGTAAGGAGATCAAACCCATAAGTCTGGATGATCTTGACTCCGAAGATGAGTACGCGAAATTTGACAAAAGAAAAGCAGTCAAGCTCCCAGTTGTTGAAAAGCTGAAAATTCAAGAAGTGCAGCACGTGACCCGAAGTGGAAGGGTATATCAGCCGGCAGATCAGACGAAAGATAAAGCACCGATGAATGGGTCGGGCATTACTTCGGCACCAGAAAGAGCCGAGAAAGAAGACTTGGTTATTTCCCAATTGAAGAAGACCCCTGCACAAGCCAGTTTGTGGCATCTGCTTATGACCTCCAAAGAGCATAGGGAGGCTTTAGTGAAGAAGCTATCAGAAATTGAAGTCTCCCCTATAGCTTCACCAAAGGCTATGTGCTGTTTGCTAGACAAAGTCTATGTTGGAGCTCCTAATATTATTTTCTCTGAGAAAGAACTACCTGCAGAAGGAAAGGCCCATAACAAGGCTCTTTACATTAGAGCCTATTGTCATGGATAAGGTGATGCCGTGCGTTATGGTGGATGACGGCTCGGCTCTGAATGTATGCCCACTGAAAATGTTACCGTTTCTAGGCATGAATGAAGAAGTGTTGAAGAGGTCCTCGACAGTCATTCGGGCGTATGATGATTCTAAAAGAACAGTGATAGGGACCTTTGAAACAGAAGTGGAAGTTGGGCCCATCAAGTCCATGGTTGTTTTCACAGTGATCGATATCCCGGTCACATTCTCCTTATTGCTTGGAAGGCCCTGGTTCCATCCTTTGGGAGGTGTTCCTTCCACATTGCATCAGAAGATTAAATTCTCTATGAATGACAGGATTGTGACTGTTGAGGCAGATGCCCAGTCGATGGTAGCTGCAGTGGATGAAGGAGTGGTTCCTTTTGGTGGATTCCAAATTGCTGTCATTAAGGAGGAAGAAACCACAGATGCCTCTATGGTCCTTTGTGAGAATTACATGCCGGAGTGGCTATCCCGATATCTGTACAAGCTGAACTTTGTCCCGGGAATGGGACTCGGGATTAATTTGCAAGGTGTGCCGGAATTCAAGATCGACTCGGAAAAGTCGAAGCAGTACGGCCATGGTTATGTAGAGGGGTCATCCGAGCAGAAGAATCTGAAAAAGGGCAAGAATGGCAAGGTCATGAAGCCATTTCTAAAGGCAGGAGAAAGCCTTTACAAGGGTCAAGCTGAACCAGTGTTGGTTGGAAATGTCGAGCACCCTGGCTTTGAGATCTTTGCAGATGTTATGGATTTTGAGAAAAGCCAGGAAGAGCCAGTAGCCCCTGTAACAGAAGAAGAAGCAACTATTGAATTTGAAATTTTGAAAGGAGAACCATCTAAGGTGATAGCAGAAACCATAGAGGTGGCCGAAGAAGAAGATGAAAAGAAAACCTGTGCTGAAACTATGGATATCATCTCAGGTGCTTTGACTGCTGCATTGAACAAAGAACTGATGGCCGAAGTGAATTTTGACTCTATGGTTGCTGAAATCACCAAGATTATGGAAAAAGCTAAGGCACAGGCGACCGAAAAAGAAGCTGAGAAGGCTGCAGTCCTAGATGATGCTTTGGAAGGGAAGATGGAAGCTGAGGAAGAACAAAGCCCTCCGCCTGTGGAGGATGAAAATGATTTTGTTGTATCTATTTCTTCCATTTTCAATGTAACTGATGTACTTTATGATAAGTTCAATGCAATGAAATCCCAGTTTGCTTACTTGTGTGATGTTTATCCTGATAATTTTATGCATGCATTCGAATCACCATCAAGCATATTTAGCATACATGACACTGCATTGCATCAAATCAATATAAGTACAGATGAAAACCCTAAAATGGTACTTATTTCACACTAGCTTAAATCCGAGGAAGAAAGAGAATTAATAAGAATACTCCAAAAACATGTTAAAGCTTTTGCCTGGTCGTATGAAGACATGCCAGGTATGGATACAGAAATAGCAGTGCACAAAATCCCAACGGACCCCAAGTTCAGACCGGTAAAGAAAAAGTTGAGAAGACTAAGGCCGGAATGGGCTACCCTGGTGAAAGAAGAAGTGGCCAAACAGATAGATGCCAGGTTTCTCGAAGTGGTGGAGTATACGGAATGGCTAGCCAACATTGTCCCCGTGCCTAAAAAGGATGGAAGGGTCAGGGTATGCTTTGACTACAGGGACTTGAATAAAGCATGGCCAAAAGATAACTTTCCACTGCCATATATTGACATCCTAGTTGATAGCGCAGCAAAAGCGGCAATGTACTCCTTCATGGATGGCTTTTCGGGGTATATCCAGATTCTGATGGATGTAATCTACAAGGTGAAAACATCGTTCATCACAGAGTGGGGTACCTTCTGTTACAGAGTGATGCCCTTCGGGTTGAAGAACGCTGGTGCAACTTATCAGAGGGCTGTCACAACTCTGTTGCACGACATGATTCATAAAGAAGTCAAAGTGTATGTCGACGATATGCTCGTTAAATCAGCAACCCGGGAGGAACACCCTATTATCCTGGATAAATTTTTAACACGCATCGGAGAGTACAATTTGCGACTTAACCCCAAGAAGTGCATAGTTGGGGTCACATCAGGGAAGCTGTTAGGCCATGTAGTCAGCCAAAGGGGTATAGAAATGGACCCAGATAAAATCAAAGCCATCCAAGATATGCCAGCTCCAAAGACTGAAAAGGAGGTCAGATCATTCCTGGGTTCCTTGCAGTATGTCAGCCGCTTCATAGCCAAGCTAACTTCCACTTGTGAGCCAATCTTCAAGCTATTAAAGAAAGATCAGCCGGTTGTGTGGGATGACAAGTGTCAGCTGGCATTCGAGAAGATCAAGGCTTACCTGGTAAAGCCACCAGTGTTGAGCCCTCCAATTCCAGGGAAGCCTCTGATTTTGTATTTGGCAGTTGAAGAATCCTCTATAGGGGCAATGCTTGCACAAGAACAAGATGGCAAGAAGGAATATCCTATCTATTACCTTAGCAAGAAATTACTGGAGTATGAAACCAAGTATACACTGGTGGAAAATACATGTGTGGCGATGATTTGGTTGACCAAGAAGCTGCGCCACTATTTCCAATCCTACAAGATACAAGCTGTGCCTAAAGTGGATCCAATGAAGTATCTCTGTGAAGCACCGGCATTGGTTGGGAAGCTGTCTAGGTGGTTGTTACTTTTGTCTGAATTCGACATCGAGTACATCACGAAGAAAACCATTAAAGGGCGAGCCGTGGCAGAGTTTCTGGCAAACCAACCCCTAGAATCAGATTACACAGAGAATCTGTAATTCCCTGATGAGCAACTAGCCGTGGTGGAAGTGAAAAGGTGGGTCATGTGTTTCGATGGGGCAGTGAATAGAAAAGACGCTGGGATCGGGGTACTTATAGCAACACCGGATAGTGAGGTCATTCCTTTATCCAAAAGGCTGATCTTTCCTGTAACCAACAATGGGGCGGAATATGAAGCATGCTTGTTTGGAATGGAGACTCTATTAACCTTAGGAGAAAATGATGTCTTAATTGTCGGTGATTCACTTCTAGTGATTAAGCAAGCTCAGGGTGAGTGGGAACTAAAAGAAGAAGCCTTACGGCCTTATTTGGAGCTGCTACAGTTCAGAAAGGGTTTATTCGGCCAATGTGAATTCAGACATGTCCCCAGGGATGAGAATAAGATGGCTGATGCATTAGCTACTTTGTCCTCCATGTGGGTAAATCCAGAAGAGACACAAGCTCAACCACTGGTCATAGCCACTTCCAGGCATCCTTGCTTCGAAGTGCACGAAGTGATGGAATTATCAGCTGAAGAAAAGCCGTGGTTCTTTGACATTTACCGGTATGTTAAGGAGGGAAAGTACCCAGAGGAGGCCAGTACTGCTGATAAGTTGAAACTGAGAAAACTGGCTAGTCAATTCAGAATCTTCGAGGACAAGTTGTATAAAAGAACAGCATATGGAGTCCTTTTGAGGTGTCTAACTGAGCAAGAAGCAGAAGAAGTGATGCAATAGGTACATGTAGGATCCTGTGGGCCACATATGAATGGACTTGCCATGGCTAGGAAGATAATGAGACAAGGGTATTTCTGGATGACAATGCAAGCAGATTGTATAAGAAAAGTGAAGAGATGTCATGAATGTCAGATCTATGCAGACATTAGTCATCTTCCTCCACTTGAACTTCAGAATCTAGCGTCTCCTTGGCCGTTTTCAGCACGGGGGATAGACATGATTGGTGAAATTCATCCAGCCGCATCTAATGGGCATAGATTCATAGTTGTGGCAGTTGATTATTTCTCCAAATGGGTCGAAGCGGAATCCTTCATTAATGTTACAGCCAAGCACATGGTCAAGTTCATCCAGAAGAACATCTTCACTCGGTATGGGATTCCTCACCACATAGTAACTAATAATGGAGTACAGTTTCAAGGGGCGACAGCTGAGCTATTTGCAGAACATGGTATTGAACATCATAAGTCTTCCCCATACAGGCCTCAGGCTAATGGTGCAGTGGAAGCAGCTAACAAGGCAATAAAGAAGATCTTATCAAAGATGGTGACCACTTACAGTGATTGGGCCAATAAACTACCTTATGCTCTTTGGGGTTACAGAACCAGTGTCAGAACGCCGACAGGAGAAACTCCTTATGCCTTGGTATATGGAATGGAAGCGGTGTTGCCGGTGGAAATCAAACTCAAGTCACTCAGAGTTGCCCTGGAAGCTCAATTACCAGAGACTGAATGGGTTCAAGCCAGGTATGAACAGTTGGCAGCATTAGATGAAAGGCGACTAAAAGCATTAGATCACCTGCAGATGTATCAGCGCAGAATGGCTAGAGCCTATAATCGAAATGTGAAGTACTCTAAGCGGCAGTTGAAAGCAGGAGACTTGGTTCTAAAGCAACTAAGGCCTTCAAATTTTGATGTTAGAAGCAAGTTTAGACCCAATTGGGAAGGACCATATGTGGTGAAGAAGGTGCTATCAAAAGGCGCTGTCAGCATTATGGACATGGACGGAATGAGTTCACCAACCCGATCAACCAAGACAGGCTAAAGTTTTATCATGTATGAAAAAAAAAGAAAAAAAAGAAGAAGGAGAGGTCTGCTAGGCTGAAAACTCGGAAAGAGCGGTCTAGGCAAAAGTTAAGACATGAGAGAAAATAATCAGTCGGAAAATCTGAAAAGGACGACTGGTGACGGATTTTGGCACAATGTGAAATGTGTATCATTTAGGAACCGACTTGTTTCAAATGTACTCATTTTGACTTCATCAATAAAGTGAAGTGTTTGTTTAAATATATTTGCATGGTTATGACAAATGCACAAACAAAGTTGTCTTGCATAAACATACATTCAAAGAAAGCACTTGGCATTCAACTGATCAATATCATCACATTATTTGGCAAATGAAAATGCATTAAATACATGAAATTTAAAATCTCTTATTGTCCTCTGAAGTCCAGTTCATCTTCCCAAACGAGCAATAAAGGGTCATGACACCATTTAAAAAAAAAAAAATAAAAAGAAAGCTCACTGAGGTGAAAACCGAAAAGGCATCTCAGGCAAAAATTAGAGTGGCCTGCTAAGCTGAAAACCCGTATCGGGCAGTTTAGGCAAAAGTTAGGGCATATGAAAAGCTCGCTAACGCGAAAACCGAAAAGTCACCTTAGGCAAAAGTTAGAGCGGCTCGCTGGGCTGAAAACCTGATTTGGGCAACCCAGGCAAAAATTAGAGCACTTAAAAAAAAAAAAAAACTCATAACTTCCCACGGAGCAGGAAAAGTAGAACATCCTCAGTATTCCCTACAGAATTCGTCACATTACTCTCCAGCAGAGTTTCCCCCACTATTCCCCAGCGGAATCTACATAAAGAACACCATCAATTATTTCCCCGTAAAGTCTCCATATTACTCCCCAGCGTAGTCTACACAAAGAACACCATGATTATTTCCTCAATCGAGCTGTCACACTCTTCCCCAGCGGAATCTCTACAAGGAATACTACGATCATTTCCCCAGCGGTCACCTCACTCCTTCGATAATCACCAAACAATGCCCCAAGAAAAGCAAAATCAACCAGGGGCACAACACACCTCCCCAGTGGAAGACAGAAACGTCCAATAACAGAAAATACGTACATGTACATATACATCATCATGCATCCATACATTGCATGTATCAATTACTTATCCCCGGCTAGTCTTCATCCTTGATCGAAGGGGCAAAAATTTTTGTTTAAAAATCTCTCGATCAAGGAATGAAGACTTGCCATTTTAAGTGCAGGAATTCATCCCCAGCTTAATATCCTCAGCAAGTCAGCAGATCCGCCTCGAGTAATGTAAACTCAGTATCGGCCCAGGTCCGCTCCATCATCTCAACTTTCCCCAGCTAGTCCGCCTCGAGTAATGTAAACTCCGTATCGGCCCAGATCCGCTCCATCATCCAAGTTCCCCAGCAGATCCGTCTCGAGTAATGTAAACTCGGTATCGGCCCAGATCAGCTTCATCTATTTCCCCAGCAAAGCTCGCCTCGGGTAACCTAGACCCGGTATCGGCCAATCTCTTCATCAAGCTCGCCTCGGGTAACCTAGACCCGGTATCGGCCAATCTCTTTAGCAAGTCCGCCTCGGGTAACCTAGACTCGGTATCGGCTAAACCGTAATTCATCCACTCCTCCGCCTCGGGTAACATAGACCCGGTATCGGCTAATTTCACCCATCGTTTGCCTCGGGTAACCTAGACCCGGCATCAGCCTATCCACATCAACTTTGCCTTGGGTAACCTAGACCCAGTATCGGCTTATTTCTTTCCCCAGTCTCACCTCGGGTAACATAGACCCAGTATCGGCTTATCTCATCAGAGGGTTCATTCCAGTGTTCGCGGTGCTTTGATTCGCGCTCTCAAATTCATCATCTCAGACATTATAAACCTGAATATAGGTGTCGAATTTGATCACACGAGGGGCAGCTGTAAGCGCCGGGATTTAAAAAAAAATCGAAAAAAAAATCGAAAAAAGAAAAAAAAAAGAGAAAGAAAAAGAAAAGAAAAAAAAAGAAAAAGTTTTTTAAAAAAAAATTTACAGTGGTACGACTATAATTACAGTCGTACGACTGTATTATCGGGGCAGGTATAGAACACCATACCCATGACATAAGAAAGAGGAGGAGAGATTTTGGGCAATTAATGCCCGGATTTTGGTGAAAAAAAGGGAGAAAATGAGAATAGAAAAAGAGGAAAAAAGAGAGAGAAAAAGGAGATTGGATTTCTGGTGAAAAATTTAGAGAGAGAAGGAGAAAAGAGAGAAGGAAAAGGAAGAAAGAAAAAACCACAAAAAACTCATCTTTTCCTCTTCTATTTTCTTTAATTCTCGAAATTAAGATTAAAACTTGATAGAAATCCATAGGTTAATAAGTTAACTTCTCAAACAAATTGAAATTTCGGACTAAAACAATCAGAATCCTTTGCAATTTGGATTTTTGGACATAGAGTCCCCAACTTCAATTCAAGAGGAAAAGTGCAAATTCTTGTGGATTGGAGCGACGCCAGGGGTCAATTTCGACTTGGAGGGACTTCTAAAGGGTAGGCGTCCCACTTCTCTTTAATTTTGCTTGCTTTCTGGGTGTTAATTGTGACTTTTTTGCATTTTTATCTCATTTTCTGCGTTTCTGCTCTTGGAAATCAAGAACAATCGCACGACTGTTCTTGAATTGATGAACAGTCGTACGACTATAGTTGATTTCCAGGTGATTTTATTTTCAGCTTGTTTTAAATAAGATTTTGATGAAATCTTGAATTTTCAGCATCTACAGTCGTACGACTGTAGTTGAGTTTCCACGACTGTAATTTACAGTCGTACCACTGTAGTTCTCAGAATCAGAATTTCACCTTTAAGACCCAAGAATTTCATAAAAAATCCATAAAAAATCATAAAAAATTCCCAAAAAATCCCAAAAAATTAGAAAACCCCAAAAATCATCAAAAATGAATTTTGTTGTGTGCATCACGACCATAGATTCAATTTTCTTGTAAATTTGCATTTAGAACAATTCAACGACGGAGACCCGGTTCTCCCGAAAACCGACTCACTTTAAATGTAAAAAAAAAATAAATGCATGTAATCCGAAAAAAAAAGAAAAAATTGTTTTCAAAATGTTTTTCCTATAAAACCAAAAATACAGGGACGTTTCAAAATATTTTCCAGATCTAACCGGGCCGGCTAGCCGAGCCAACCCGGTTACCCCCTAAATGCATGCCCCCAATTCTTGATCTCCCAATTCTGTCCATTTGAGTCCTAATTGTGGTGTGCCGTATAAATTGTGCTAACCTTCTGTCTTGCAGGTTTTAATTTCTTTTATTTTTATTTTTGATGTATTTTAATAGATTAAATCATGTATTTAGGCGGTTGTAATTATTTTTAGATTTTCGTGTATTCTAGGCGATTGTATAAGTGAGGTGAGAGTTTTTATTTTTTCCATTCGATTTGGTTGTAAGCCAATTAATATTTATTTCTTTTCCTTATTTTTGTATTAAATATTTTGTATGCGCGCTGTATGCCTTTTATATTCAATAAAACAGACTTTAGATTTTGAAATACCATTTGAGAACATTGGCAATATTTATTTTAATTAGACACGAAATAAGGAACTTGTCCGGACCCGAATCTCTGGATAGTGTAGCGGCCGTTCGTCCGGTTCAGCTACATAAGAATTTCCCGGTTGAGCTGAGCCGGGTGGCGACTCCTACAATATTTATCGAGACTTAGGTCTCGGTTCTTTTATGTATTAATTCCATTTATTTTCCAAAATTCGGATTTCCATTTATAAAAACCCCACGCGAGGGAGGGGCCCGCTCGAGATCGTGGCACCCATTCCGAAAGGGAGTCTCGCATCCCGTCGAAAACGCGTCGTCCGCTCACACCGTTGCCTCATATTGATGTCTTGGTTGATAGTGCAACAAAAGCAGCAATGTACTCCTTCATGGATGGGTTTTCAGGATACAACCAAATCTTGATGGATGTGATCGATAAGGTGAAAACATCATTCATCACAGAATGGGGCACCTTCTGTTATAGAGTAATGCCTTTCGGGTTAAAGAACACTAGGGCCACTTGCCAAAGGGCTGTCACAACTTTGCTGCATGATATGATCCACAAAGAAGTCGAAGTGTATGTCGATGATATGCTTGTTAAATCAATGACCTGGGAGGAACATCCTCTTATCCTGGATAGATTTGTCACACGTATTGGAGAGTATAACTTGCGACTCAACCCTAAGAAGTGCATATTCAGAGTCACATCAGGGAAGCTATTGGGCTATGTAGTCAACCTGAGAGGAATAGAAATGGACCCAGATAAAATCAAAGCTATTCGAGACATGCTAGCTCGAAAAATAAAGAAGGAAGTCTGCTCATTCTTAGGCTTCTTACAGTACGTCAGCCGCTTCATAGCACGGTTGACTTCCACTTGTAAGCCAATTTTCAAGTTGTTAAAGAAAGATCAGCCGATTGTTTGGAACGATAGATGTCAGTTGGCATTTGAGAAAATCAAGGCTTATCTGGTAAATCTGCCATTTCTGAGCCCACCAATTCCAGGGAAGCCTTTGATCTTGTATTTGGCCGTTGAAGATTCCTCCGTAGGAGCAATACTGGCACAAGAACAAGATGGCAAGAAGGAGTACCCTATTTACTACCTCAACAAGAAGCTGCTAGAGTATGAAACCAAGTATACACTGGTAGAGAAGACATGTGTGGCAATGATCTGGCTGACCAAAAAGTTACGCCATTACTTCTAGTCATACAAAGTGCAGGCTGTGGCCAAAGTAGACCAAATGACGTATCTGTATGAAGCACCAGTGTTAGTTGGGAAGTTATCTAGGTGGCTCTTACTTTTGTCAGAGTTCGACATTGAAAACATCACTAAGAAAACCATCAAAGGGAGAGCCGTAGTAGAATTTCTAGCAAATCAGCCGCTGGAATCAGATTACACAGAGAATTTGGAGTTCCCGGATGAACAACTAGCCATGGTGGAAGTAAAGAGATAGGTTATGTGCTTCAATGGTGCCGTGAATAGGAAGGGTGTTGGAATCGGGATAATCATAGCAACACCAGGCGGTGAAATCATTCCTTTGTTAAAAAGCTTGGATTTTCCCATAACCAATAACGGAGCAGAGTATGAAGCATGTTTATTCGGGATTGAAGCTCTGATGACACTAGGGGCAAATGATGTCTTGATCGTTGGAGATTCACTTTTAGTGATTATGTTGGATATGCCCTAGTCCCGAGGCATTGGTCCTTGTGTTTGTATTATACATTGTACATTTTATGTAAGATATGTATGATACAATTTGTGTTAATAAATAAAGGCATCAATCTATTTACTATACGTCTTGTGCAATATTATTAAGCTCTTGGGACCGGATTCGAGGAAATCGATGCGTATTTCCGCTTTTTTGGTCGATTTCCGGTTACGAATCCCAACAGATTAGGCAAGCTCAAGGTGAATGGGAAGTGAAAGAAGAAGCCTTGCGACCCTACTTGGAGTTGCTACAGTACAAAAGAGAGCCTTTCAATCAGTATGAATTCAGACATGTCCCTAGAGATGAGAACAAGATGGCTGATGCACTAGCAACACTTTCTTCTATATGGGAAAATCCAGAAGAAACTCAAGTACAACCACTAGTTATAGCAATTTCTAGACAACCCTACTTTGAAGTGCACGAAGTAATGGAATTGAAAGCTGAAGAAAAGCCGTGGTTCTTTGATATTTACTAGTATGTGAAGGAAGGAAAATACCCAGAGGGAGCTAATATTGCTGATAAGGTCTCATTAAGAAAGCTAGCCAGTCAGTTCAGAATCTTTGAAGATAGACTATACAAGAGAACTGTAAATGGAGTCCTTTTGAGGTGCCTGACAGAGCAAGAGGTAGAAACAGTGATGCAGCAGGTGCATGTGAGGTCTTGCAACCCATATATGAATGGACTCACCATGGCCAGGAAGATAATGAGACAGGGGTACTTCTGGTTGACTATGCAGGCTGATTGTATAAGGAAAGTGAGGAGATGTCACGAGTGCCAGATCTACACTAACATTAGTCATTTACCACCACTTGAACTATAGAATCTGGCATCCCCTTGGCCATTTTCAGCATGGGGGATAAATATGATTGGAGAAATTCATCCTGCTGTGTCTAATGGGCACCGATTCATAGTTATAGCAGTTGATAACTTCTCAAAGTGGGTGGAGGCAGAATCCATTCCCTAGTGTAATAGCCAAGAAGATGGTTAAGTTCATCCAGAAGAACATCTTTTCTTGATATGGAATTCCCCACCATGTGGTGAATGACAACGGAGTGTAGTTTCAAGGGGCAACAGCTGAGTTGCTTGCAGAACATGGCATTGAGCACCATAAGTCTTCTCCATATAGGCCATAAGCTAACGGTGTAGTGGAAGCAGCTAATAAGGCGATAAAGAAGATCTTATAAAAAATGGTAACTACCTGCAGAGATTGGGCTGATAAACTACCGTATGCCCTTTGGGGTTATAGAACCAGTGTCAGAACACCAACAGAGGAAAATCCCTATGCCTTGGTATATGGTATGGAAGTAGTATTACTAGTGGAAATAGAGCTTAAGTCACTCAGGTCACCTTGGAAGCTCAGTTACCAAAGACTGAATGGACTCAAGCTAAGTACAAGCAGTTGGCAATGCTAGATGAAAAGCGACTGAAAGCACTGGATCATCTACAGATGTACCAATGCAGAATGGCCAGAGCCTATAATCGGAATGTGAAGTCCCTAGGCGGTAGCTGAAAGTAGGGGATTTGGTTTTAAAACAATTAAGGCCCTCAAATGTCGATGTTAGGGGGAAAGTTCAGGCTTAATTGGGAAGGACCTTATATCATGAAGAAAGTGATATAGAAAGGCGGTGTCAGCATCATGGACATGGATAGAAATAAGTTCATAAATCCTGTTAACCAAGACCGATTAAAGCTTTATCATGTCTGAAAAAAAAGTCTGCTAGGTTGAAAACTAAAAAAGAGCGGCCTAGGCAAAACTTAAGACACGAGAGAATATGATCAGTCGGAAAATCTGAAAGGGACGACTGGTGATAGATTTTAGCTCTATATGGAGTGTACACCATTTTGGGAATTAATCCTTTCAAATGTACTCATTTTGCTTTTATCAATAAAGTGAAATGTTTGTTTAAATATATGTGTGTGGTTATGTCAAATGCATTTAACTGGTTAAACATATCACGTTATTTAACAATAGAGATGTACTAAATACATACAATCTGAAATCTTTTATCATCCTCTAAATCTAATTCATCTTTCCAAAGAGCAACAGTGGTTGTCCAAGAATTTGACTATTGAAGAAATCAAGCTGGATAAAAGCTACACTAGCCTAATGAGTTGCTCCTTTCATCTGCCCTTTTGGACTGATTCTGTGAAACCTTATTTTCTACTATCAATGGCTTCTAATAAGAAATTGAACCCCAATGCTACTCCATATAGCATTTTTCTACATCATATCATCACCAGAAGGATGACAGGACAAGTAGTCACAACGCCATTTCAGTCAGTCTTTGTTCATCATAAATTAGCAAAAAAAAAAAAAAAAAGAGCTTGCTGGGGTGAAAACCGACATGGGGCAACCCAGGAAAAATTTAGAGCACTTCTAGATTCATAAATCACAGGGGCAGAAGGATAGAACCTCTCCACTGTTTCCCCAAAGGAATCTTTACAACATTCTCTAGCAGGATTCTCCACGTTATTCCCCAGTAGAACATTTACAAGGGACATTATGAGCCTTTCTCCGGCAGTTGTCATGTATCCCCAGCAGTCATCTCATCACTTCAGCAGTCCTCATATATCTTCAATACGGAAAAGCTTTGTGTAAAGAGTGTCTTCCACCAACCAGGGGCAAAACATACCTTCCCCAGCAGAAAGGAGAAACATCAATGTTAAACAAACAATGAGAAATGCATCCTTTAGGATCCACGTGCATATGCATCATCATGCATACATACACAACATACACAGATCATTCATCCCCAGCTAGTGTTCATTCTTGATCAAAGGGGCAAAAATTTTTGTTCAAAATCTCTCGATCAAGGAATGAAGACTCACTATTCATCATCACTGTCTCGGACACGGATAAATCCACAGTAGATCCACCTCGGGTAACATAGACCCGGTATCGGCCTAGATCGACTTCATTCCAGATCCCTAGCATATCTGCCTCAGATATATGAAAATCCCGTGTCAGCCCAGATCAGCTTCGCCTCGGGTAACCTAGACCCGGTATCGGCTTATTTCATCTTCAACCTCGCCTCAGGTAACATTGATCCCGTATAAGCTTATTTCATCATCAACCTCGCCTCGAGTAACCTAGACCCGGTATCGGCTTATTTCATCATCAACCTCGCCTCGGGTAACCTAGACCCGGTATCGGCTTATGTCAGATTCGTCATTTCAGCAGATCCACCTCGGATATATGCAAATCCGGTATCAGCCCAGATCAGCTTCGCCTCTGGTAATGTAAACCCGGTATCGGCTTATTTCATCCAATCAACTCAGTTCATCATCATGATAGTGAGACTTCAACAAGTTAGTGTGAGTTTCTCTTTTTGCTTCTACGACGCTTCAATTCACGCTCTCAAATTCATCACTTTAGGTGTTTTAGAACTGGTGTCAGGTGTCGAATTTGATCACGCGAGGGGTAGCTGTAAGCGCTAGAATTTTTCATACTTAAAAAAAATTGTGTCACACAACTGTAATTACAGTCGTGCAACTATAATAAAAAATTACAGTCGTACGACTGTAAATGCGTAGTAGGTAGCAGAAGCCCATACCTTAAGAATAAAAAATTGGGGTGATTTGAAGGGCAATTAATGCCCTTTTTTCAGCAGTAAGAAAGGCCAAATAAAAGGAGGAAAAGAAGAAAGAGAGGGGGTTCTTTTGGACAGATTGAGAGAGGGAAAGTGAGAAGAAGAGAAGGAAAAAGAAGAAAAGAAATCTAACACAAACTACCATTGTTCTTCTACTCCTTTTCTTGCAATTCTAGTGTGATAAAGCTTAAAAGTTGTTAGAAATCATAAGTAATAACTTGACTCACTAAACTAAATCAATCTTAAATCCATAACTTAATCAAATCCGTGATTTCTGGGAGATCTCGGACTCATTTTGGAACCTTAACACACAAAGGGAGGAGAAGCAATCTGGAGCCGATTTAGGTGTTTCCAGTAGTCAAATCGACTGTGGATCAGCGCCACAAGGGTAAATACACTTGAATCTCTTGTTTTGCTTTGCTTTCTGGGTGTTTTGGTGCTTTTTTGTGCGTAAAAATCCACATTTTCGGGCTAATGTTTCTGGGCATTAAGAAAAGTCGTACGACTGTTCTTTTGGCTATGAACAGTCGCACGACTATAATTATAGTCGTGCAACCATAGCTACAGTCGTACAACTATTTTTCAAAATTCCCTCTTCTTTTCCTATCACTGAATAAATTTTGGTGATTTTCTGCAATTGGGAGAATTATAGTCGAATGACTGTAGTTACAGTCGTACGACGATAATTATGGTCGCACGGCTGTAATCACAGCCAGGCGACTGTAATTTTTGTCCAATAGAAGAATATCTAGAAAAATCCATACAAATTCCCAAAAATCATAAAAATTCAGAAAAATCAGAAAATAATCAAAATGAATTTTGTTGTGTGCATTCACGACCTTAGATTTAATTTTTGAAATTATGCACTTAGAACAATGCAACGACTTAGACTCGAATCTCTCGAAAACCGACCCACCTCATATGCTAAATTAAAGTAAACCGGAAAAAGAAAATGTTTTTAAAATGGTTTTCTCACAAAACAAAAATACAGGGACGTTTCAAAACTGTTTTCCAGGTCTAATCGGACCGGCTGCCTGAGCCGACTCGGTTACCCCCTAAATGCATGCCCCCGATCCCTAAAATCCCAATTCTGTCCAATTTGAGTCCTATTTGTGGTGTGCTATAAATTGTGCTAACCATCTATTTTGCACCTTTTAGTTTCTTTTTATTTTTACTTGTAATGTAATTAATAGTTTAATTCGTGTATATCATGGAACCAATTGACCTAAAAGCTTAAGCTGATAGGTAAGGCCCAATTATAGTTTTTATTATTATCTCTGACACTTCCCCGCACGCGAATGCCCCTTGGGCTTGAAGCGTGTACAACACAGGCCCACCCTGCCATGTGTTGAATTTTAATCAACATATGGAGCTGCCAGGATTCGAACCCTCGACTTCTAGATCTAAGCGGCTCTGATACCATGTTATGGAACCATTTGGCCTAAAAGTTTAAGCTGATAGGTAAGGTCCAATAATAGCTTTTTATTATTATCAGCGGAAGCATGTACAACACAGGCCCATTTTACCATGTGTTGAATTTTTAATCAACAAATGGAGCTGCCAGGATTTGAACCCTTGACCTCTAGGTCTACGCGGCTCTGATACCATGTCATGGAACCATTTGACCCAAAAGCTTAAGCTTTTAGGTCAAATGGTTCCATGACAGTGTATTTTAGGTAATTGTAATTTTTACATTCTCGTGTATTCTAGGCGCTTGTAATGTGAGGATGAGATTTTTTATTTTCATTCGATCGGGTTGTAATAATTTCTTTATTTACTGCTTTATTTTTATTTATGTGTACGCTGTGTGTTTTAATTTAATAAAAATCAACTTTAGAAATTTAAAATACCATCTATGAACATTGGCCAAATTTCTTTAGATTAGACATGAAATAAGGGACTTGCCCGGACCTAAATCTCTGGAAAGTGTAGCAGTCCTCATTCTGGTTCAGCTACATTGTAATTTCCCGGTTGAGCTGAGCCGGGTGGTGACTCCTACACTTTCTATCGAGACTTAGGTCTCGGTTCTTTTATGAAACAATTTAAATTTCCAAAACTTGAATTTCCATCATAAAACCCCCCGTGAGGGAGGATTGCCCGACATCTAGGCTCCATTCCGAGAGAGTTGTAAAAATGTCATCCGCTCACAATGAGTTTTATCAAAATTAATTTTGGCTAAACCTTTAACAAGTTATTTCTTTGAAAGCTTTGAAATCAGATGCATGCTGGCATGACCTAGTGTACGATGCCATAACCAACTCTCTTCTTCTTATGAAATTAGGCAATGGTTATTAGTAAGAGTACTTGAATTTAAGAGATAAATATTTCCAATTCTAGGAACTTCAAGTAAGGTCTTACCACTTTTAGCTTCCACAATTTCACATTTCTTTGAATCAAAGATTACCTTGCGGTCTTTGTCACAGAGTTGACTCACACTTAGAATATTGAATTTCAATCCATCAACTAGAGATACTTCACCAATGCATGGATTGTTTCCAATCTTTCCATTTCCAATAATTTGTCCTGCTAGATTGTCTCCAAATTTCACTGTTCCTCCTTTTACTTGCTTCATGGAAGTAAAGTATCTTCCATCACCAATTATATGTCTAGAGCAACCACTATCAATATCCACTTTGAATTTCCAAGAGTGTTCTTTAGACATACTTGCAAAATAAATCAAGTAGACTTAGGCACCCAAATACCATTGGGTCCTTTAAGGTTAAAGAAAACATATTTTCCCTTAGAACCCATATAGTTTTCCCTTTACAATCACCAATTACATGTCCCGTATGGTTGCAGTAGTAACATGTAATATTCTTCTTTTCTTGTATTGATGTGATCGATAAGGTTTTGAGATAGAATGTTTGTGATAAGGAACATAGCTAATTTGATGTGATCTTTTAGGATTGTAACTATTTTTTTATTTTAACCTGTAAGAATAAGGCTCTTGAGTGTTTATAAATCTATATGTGTTTTGGTGAACAATCTTCGGTTGTGAATAAGAATGCTGGTTTGGTTTAGAAGATTGTATATTTCTTAGTTTGGAAGAATAGGTCTTCTTTTTATTCTTTAACCTATAGGCTGAACAGGTTTTTGACTTTTACTATACTTTAGATGTGTAGGTTTGGGGGATGGAGTTTTCATATTAGAAGTAGGGGAAGAACAAAATATAATTGGTTTTGGAGAAATTTCAGAAGGTAACCTATTAGTACAAGCATACCCAATTTATGTTCTATCATTTGGATTCCTTTGGGAGTTGAAGAGCATATTTAGCATATTTTCACCATTTGTGAATTTGCTAATTGTAGAGTCTAACTTTTCACATTTCCTTTCAAGATGTGATACTTTACTTATTAATTCTAGATTGGTGTATGCTAGAAAACTTATTTTGCTTTGTAGTTCAAGTTTTTCGGACTCTTTTTCTAAAAGCTTGTTTTCATAATCTTTACACTTGGCAATCATATCAAGCTTATCATCATGCATCTTAAAAATTTTTTGTATAAGGTCATTATGAGATAAAGTTTGTAGGATTACCTCATCTTCCTCATTTTCATGTTTATGTGATGAATTTTCTGCATTATCATTTGCCATGAAGCATATTTGGGCTTTTTCTTGCTTCTTGTCCTTGTCATCATTAGAACTGGATTCATCACTATTGCTCCATGTTGCCACCATAGCTTTCTTGTCTTTCTTCATGTATTTACTTTTAAGCTTTGGATAATCAGCTTTGAAATGACCTGGTTTATTATATTCAAAACATGTAGTATCTTGTTTTGAATCTTACTTGGCTTTATCAATCTTGTTGTTGACTCTTGTATGATGTTTTGCCTCTGTTTTCACTTTTCAGGAATTTTCTAAACTTTCAAACCAACAGAGCTTCCTCATCATCTTCTTTGTCATCACAGTCTGAATTGGAAGTGGATTCTTTAGGAGTTGAGCTAGCAGCTTTTAGTGCGATGGACTTCTTTTTGTCAATTTGCTCATGGTCAGTAGTAGACTTAACCTTCATCTCATATGTGAGTAATGAACCAATGGATTTATCATATGAGTATGTGGTTAAATCTTTTGATTCTTCTATTGCTATGAGGTTTGCATCCCATGAAGTTGGCATTGTTCTGATTAATTTTCTAATTAGTTCTTCATCTGTGAAGCTTTTACCAAGATTCTTTAATTTGTTCACAATAACTGTGAACCGTGTTTTGATTTCTGAAATTGACTCTTTCGCATCCACTTTGAACAACTCTTACTCTGTGATGTAAATATTGATCTTTCCATCTTTGACTTGTTTAGTTCCTTCATGAGTTGTTTCAAGTTTATCCCATATTTGCTTTGCTGCCGTGCAACTTAAAACATGATTAAACTCATTAATAGCTAAAGCACTCTGTAATAAATTAATAGCTTTAGGGTTGAAAGCTTCTTTACTCCAATCAGCATTTTCATATTCACTTTCTTCTTTAGGGATAGACTTTCCATCAACAATCTTTGTTGGAATATTAGTTCCTTCCTTGACAGTTCTCTAGACCTGAATATCTGTTGCTCATTCTGTTTTTCCAAAAACTGTAGTCCTCTCCATTAAATAGTGGAGGCTTGTTGATGGAACATCCCTCAGATATAAAAACATTTTTGACACATAGATGTACTAGCCATTTCAAGATCACTTTAAGGATTTTACTCCTTTTGTTTAGAGTCAGGCTCTGATACCAATTGATAGTCCTAATTAGGCTAGCTACAGTACTAGAGGGGGGTGAATAGTACTGTATACCAAATTAAAATTTTTGTAAACTCTTTTAAAAATTCTTTCTGAAGAAAAACAATTTTATTTCTACAAACACAAGTTTTACAAAAAAGCGGAATTAATAAAATAGTAAAACTTGTGAATATAAATTTGCTTGACAAAAAATAAAAATGACTTCAAATAATAAAGCTATTAATTTAAATTGCAAGAATTTTAAATAGCAGTAAGTATAAAGAGAGTAGGGATAAAGAAGTGAAGACACCGAATTTTATCCTGGTTTGACCCAACCGGTCTACGTCCAGCCCCCAAGCCAACCGCTTGAGATTTTCACTAATCGTTTCCTTTACGGGGCAGGAAACAAGCCTATTTTACTTTTCACGAGTTCTAGTAAAACACTCAATACTTTTACAAGCTTAGTATCAAACCTCTACTGTTACTTTTTTGAGCTCAAGTAACAAAATCTTCCAATGCTTTTTTCAAAGTTCAAGCACCAAGCTTTTATAGACTTTGTTGATCAGACTACCAACAAAGTAAACCCCCTTTCACACAATCTCGTGTGAATATACAATTCCCAAAAATATGAATATTTGAAAGAAAGAATGAAGCTCTTTTCTCTTGACTCTGCTTTAGTAGGAATTATGGATGACTTTAAAGAATAAAAGCTTATGAGTGTGAATATTGCTTGTAAGTCTTCTATATTGACAACTTGAACTTCATCTCTTTATATAGGTGATGAAATGCTTTGGAAAATGAAGAGATGGCCAATTGTTTCAATTTACAAAAGGAAATATGGTGGTTGATTTCAAGTCATGAAGAGAAAATGGCAGTTATGTTTATGTCATAAAGCTTGAGGATGTAGAATACACCTAATAAGCTTTATATGGTCGTTTGTTTCAAGTGAAAAGGTGATATAAGAGTTGTTCTCATCTAACAAGAGATAATGGCAGTTAAGATCATCTCCTGAAGACAAGGTATTTGCTATATGTAGCTCTTGAAGGCAGAATTGTATATAACTTCAAGCTTGCAAGAATAAGATGACATTTGTATGTATGTCATAAAAATGGTGAAATCAACTCATGAGGTAAATATGGCTGTTTGTAATAATTGAGAAGATATCATGACTTGTAGCTTCATTCTTATAAGTAAATGTTGTCTTATGACTTGCAAAGACATTTAATATTCTAAGTCATAAGACTCATTTCTTTTGTGATGAAATGTATATAAAGAGCATTAGTACTTCTTTATGATCTTTGTAAAGCATTTTATCCTTTTGTAGCTCATATTCAATCATTGTTAATTGTATGTATATTTTCTTTTTATGTCAACCTTTCTGTGCTCATCAAAACATAAGTTCACAAATTTAATTCCCTATAATGTCAAAACCCAATTTTGACAAATTACATTCTAATTGAATTATTTGTTGTACCAAACAATAATTAATTTAACATGAATATAATTTAATTCCCATAAATGTCAAAATCCAATTTTGACTTGTTATATTTTGATTAACTAATTTATTAACTAATTTATTGTACCATACAATAAACAAATCAATATAAATATAACAATTGCTCCTTTAATTAAATATCTACATCCAATATATATACTTATGTCCTAAATATCTAATCTTGACCCTATATGTGTGATCCGGTAAGTTCAACTTTATGTTGGCAGTGGGCCCAAACCTTTGGACCCACATACTATAGGTAGATTCTAGCAAACCGTTATAGCTTCCCATCAAGATGAATATATCTTTCAGACATATATACCTTGTAGCCTTTTTCTTATACATCCTATGACTTTAGATATCTCTGTACTTCCAAAACCATGACTAAGTCATCCCCTATGGCTGCAAGTACATTTCTTGATATCGAGTAGACTGAAGAACTCAATCACTTAATTACCTAGTAATTAAGTATTGGGTTTGGCCAAACACTTCTCAATCTCACTCACTATGTGGCTGGTGATATCACAATCTCAGTTAAGAGATTGGCATTTCCCTTCACCTTGTTCATGACTCTTAGGTATTCACTGGCATGCCCAATCATACCCATACTTGGCACTCTGCTATGAGCCTGTTAGGCTTATATCAAAGTATGTAAGGTCTTCCCTAAGTCCGTAGCAACATCAGGTCTACGGATCCAATATAAGTGCTATCAGAGATTCACTTGTCTTATAGGGGTTAAGTGAAATACTCTGAGTGGATTGATCCAGTACCATGTAACCTAACATGTACCCATCTCTTTGATTGAATTCTATGTCCAATGGTCGGTAGGACACCACCATATAATCAAAGACCATGCTATTCTCTAGTTAGTGTCATTCCTATGATATAACAGACTATAGATATTTATAGTTAGGTGTTTACCCTACTCTCAGCCGTATTGATCACTAAATGTTCCCATGCAATATTCTAAAATTTGCCAACCAA
Organism: Euphorbia tirucalli; assembly: GCA_039660915.1. NCBI lineage: Eukaryota > Viridiplantae > Streptophyta > Magnoliopsida > Malpighiales > Euphorbiaceae > Euphorbia > Euphorbia tirucalli. The sequence continues at coordinate 47,802,781 of CM077633.1, forward strand.
ATGAACTAAATTTATATCCTAAAACGCATCCATAACCTAAGGCTAATATTATCAGCTGCACTATATGAATTGGATATGTATCAAAATCTAGAAACCAAATCAACAAAGCCCAATGTTCTAAAAATCAGAATCCCTATCTAAACCAGTAGGAGATTAAGAGTCTCCACCATCATAATCATCATCTGCATTGTCTCTTTCATTCTCCGCTATGTTGCTGCCGTTATCCCTCTCAAACGCTTAGTTTGCCTATGTCAAATTAGCATTCCGCCACTCTAAAGAAGTGACCAATGCCTTTAGTTGGCCACTGCAGTTCCTCTCCCTCTCCAGCCAAGCCTGCACACATACATATATCATTAATGCATCACACATCACATATCACATCATACTACATATGCATAAATTTAATAGGGGAAAGAAATCTACGTGCATCACCATGTTATTAGGGATCATCAAGCCATAGGTAGTAGAAAGGAGGCAAGCATATTTCTCATATAAACTCCGAGGAGACTACAAAAATAAAAGACATAACCAGTGAGCCATAATAAAATCAGAAAGCAATTGACAACCAAAAGTGCAGATCCTTACATGGTCCATGTAAGGCGTCTTCTGGATCGAAGTGGACAAGCATAGCAGGGTCAAGCACAATTTACGGATAGTAGCAGCCACTACTAAGGCTAAACATATATGGCTAGCTATCAAATATGTACAGGGGCAAGCCTACTATTCAATCAATAGAAGGAGCTATCTCTGTAGCCAAAGCATAGCCACCAACAGCTAGTTGTGACTGCACCTGAGGCTATAGGAGAGCGAACTGGACTCACCAAAATGTGAATTGTTGTCAGCCCTGTCCATCTACCTCTTCCCTCTACTAGCCAGGGGAAGATCTTGAAACAAAGAAAACAAAATTCAAGCAATACATATAAATCATAGAAAGATTGGAAACAACAAAAAAGCAAAGGAATAATGCATACCTACAGTGTGGAATTGGAGTACCTATCGGGGGCAATAGATATTGGGTGATGTAGGCCTGGTAATCACCTTTCGAGCCCACAACAGTGTATCCATCCCCAAACACATCCCTATGCTCATCCTTAGGAATATGGGCTTGCCAAAATAAACAGGTTGGTAGTAAAGCAGGGATTAATCTCTCTTCAGGTCTTTTATAACACCTCTCCACTTGATCCCTCAGATACCACTCTAGCAATAAGGGGCACTCCACAACCAGCTGCCTCTCCACCAGGCATGATGCATTGGTTGTCGCATAAGGCCAGTGAGCAGCATCACCCTAGGGGCATCTGAATCCATGTAAAATCCAAACAGACAACACAAAAAAGTCATAAGAACTCAGGTATGAATGGTAAACCAGTAAATACGTTTAAAGACTAATGCTGTGTGTATACCTTGCTCCAGGTTAGGGCGCTCAGCTGTGTCCGACACTTGTCTGCCTCTATTACCACCTTGGTCCAACTGACCATCCACCAAATCAGGGCCATAATTGTCCCTTTGCTCTTGTAGGAGCACGTCGAAGGGTCTGAGGAACCAGCTCCTGAAGCACGCTGGCGTCTACCTTTGCCCTCACAACCGTAGGAAGGCAATCATAGAAATCCTTTGGGCCTTCCCATCCTCCATTACCTTTGTTCTTCTCACGGGACTGCATAAGAGAGGAAAGAAGTTTTTCAGATTTAATTGACTGCATATGCACATATTTTTATGGGAAAATTGAAAGAAATTTTGAATTTGGGTGAAAAATAGAACTGCTATTCCCTGAAGAGATGAGCCGTACGACTCTATTCTGAGAAATTTTTGGACATACAACTTAACGCTCTAAGTTGCACAACTTAACTTTTTTGTTCTTAGCAAACCCAGAATTTAACTAAAGATAAGCCACATGACTTAATTTCTCATGAACAAGGCTTCATGGCCTATCTTTTTTGGAAACATCAACAATCATTCCTAACCCTAGAAATTTGAATTTCTCATAATTAACCCAAAATCTATGTTAAAACCAATCCTATATCCATCATAAACATCAAACATACCCTAAACATGCATCCTAACTCCCTAATTTCTACATTTAGTAGCAAAATAAAAAAAGAGAAAAAATTAAAAATTAGAAGAAAAGAAAAGCGAAACGCACCAAATGATGTGTGCCCATGGATGTTAAGAATCGGGTTCACCTCCTTTCCGAGGGATACGCCCCCATACTTCTCGGCTGCAGCCATATAAAGTCTTCACTGAGATGAAAGGAAATGAAAATGCTCCTTTTGGGAGTGTACATTGAGCCACCATGGTGTCGGGGGCCTCCTACCTCGATGTGTAGGAGATAGAACGATGGATTTTTTGCCTCATTTTGTTGTGGTGTGAGTAAGAAGAGAAGGAATAACTGTTTTTGTGAGAAAATGAAAAAGAAACAGAAACACAAAGTGAAGAAAGCAACTACCATTTGATTTTTAACTTAGCCATATGGCCCATTAATGCATCCAATAAGATTTCTTCCCATTGATAGGCCGCACAGAGCAACAATCCCACCAGTTCGGTCGTACGGTCCATCTTCTCTCTAAATCTTTAAAATTTATTTTTAAATGCTAAATTATTCTAAGAATGGTATTTTTTGTACTATTTTATAGGAATCTAAGGGTAAGACCAAGAAAAGTAAAGATTCGAGCCTTCATCTTCACATCTTTATTCTTGACCCAAAGGGCAAAACTTTTTTTCCAAAATTATCGGTCAAGGAATAAAGATGCTAATCTAAGCTACATCAGCAATTATCCCCAGCAAGTCAAACTCAAGGAAATTAGGATGTTCAGAGAAGCGATCCTACTCTCCTTGAAAGAACTACAAATCTATCTCAATCATTAAAGTCGAGCAAATCATCACTTAGTATAACAGACCCATACCCGAATGACAACAACGTTTAACGAAATGCTCTTAGTCCCTGAGTCAACCAATGTTCAACCCTACAAACCTAAGGAGATAAAGATATTCAGTGAAGCGGTCCTATTGTGAGCATAGGTTTTCCCAACCTCTACGATGAAAATCCTATATTACCTGTTAGACGAATGAATGTGAGTCAAATTTGAAAATGAGCAGAATGATGCCTGGAATGTTCTCAAACGCTCCAAAAACAGAACATTGCTTGATCTAAAACCCCGAAAAAGGTCCTTCGAATGATTAGAAAGCTTAGATATGAGTGTAGGGTTTAGGAAAAGCATTGTTAGCTCTGGTTAGAGTCGCACGGCTGTAGTTTCACAACTAAAGCTACGTGGCTATAACGTCAGACCTGTATAGCTATAACTTTACAACCGCACGGCTCTAATGGTTGACTGGGTTATTTCCTAATTATCTTTTCACCAGCTTGTTTAATGCCTCAATTAGATGAATTAACTAGAGGGAGGCTAGGGTTTTTACATCAGAAATGTAACAGAAGAGAAAGAATAGGCAAAAATCATTCTAAAGAGAGAGAATTCTAGGGACAAAAGAAAAAAAGAGAGAAAAAAGAGGAAACACTCGGAAACATGTAGAGTGAGAGTTTCTGGTCATTTCATCATTCGTTTGAATCGTTTTTAGGTTTGTTAGATCGGTTCGAGGTTCATGTTCAAAGTTTCAGGATTTTTATGGGATTCTAAGTGCATTCTGACATTCAAATCTACTTTCGATCATCAAACACACTGGAACACAAAAAGGGTAAACTCTAAAAGGCCTTAAACTCGTAATTGATTGCTTTGTAGCATGTGTTTTTGTGTTTAAATGAAAATTCGAAAACTGTCTATTTGATTATAGCTGTGGGGCTCTAAATAGAGCTGAGCTGCTATAATCCCTTAGAACAAAGCTGCACGGCTATACCTCTATAGCCGCACGGCTGTGTTCTTCTGGACATAAACCCGAACTGCCCTAAAACGGTAGAATACAATCAGTTTCCCATTTTGATTATTCTATTATAAATTAATTCGATTGAATTACATCTGTTATATTCAAAATTGTGGTTTTCAGATTTTTGATAATGTTGATGTGAGATTTCAGTTTCGTTGATTTCAATTTTTGGAATGCAGGGTTGTTCGATCCACATTAGATCCATGGTTCAACTTTGGTGGACCCCCAGATTCCCTAAAATCTTTAGAAATCATTGAAACAATTTAAAACAGAGATTTACAAAAGCAAAGAAAACCAATTCGTGTTCTAGACACTACAACCATACGGCTGTAGTGGATATAGCTGCACGGCTATAGTGGCTACAGCTGTGTGGCTCTAACTAGAGCCGCACGGCTATATTTGCGAAAAGGAGGCAGAGTCTCAGGACGACTCCTATGGACGTTGTCGTGGGATGCTATCTTTGGAATGAAACTATTTTTAATATGTTTACTACTTTGGGCCTTAGATGGATGTTGAAATTAGGAACCCATACGAACAAAACCCCAAGTTCCGGGATAACCGACTCACAAAAAGAGAGTGATTTACATGTAATTGAGCCAAATTGTTTTCCCTAAATTGTTTTCAAGCATAAAAACCTACAGGGCATTTCGAAAACAATTTTCTAGGTTTAATTGTGTTGGTGTGCCCTAGTTCTTAGGGCATTGGATTCTTGTATTTTGTATTATATGCTGGTGTGCCCTTGTCCAAACAACATTAGTTCTAGTATTATATTTTACTTTATATTTGGATATTTTGCATTATACATTTTGTGTTGAAATAAAGCATGAATCTATTTATTCATATCTTGTGGTATTTATAAATAGAGTATCCAATGATTATAACCGTACTAAAGTAAACCAATGTAGGTCATTGGATTATGAGACCTTTTAGTAGAATTAAAGTTATAATCATAAAGATATCCCTAGTCTGTTCTAATCATAGGAATGAATAGAACCAAAGACTAACATATCCTTGACTGGATGGCGGCGTCTTACCGGCCACTGGACATGGAATGTCAGTCAATGATATGGGTACATATTGGGTTGCATGGTACTGGATCGATCCGCCGCTAGAACACCACATGGTTCGATCGTCATAGGTGTTTCTCGAGTACGTCTTGTTATTATCCTTAGACCTGATGTTCATTGTAACATAACATGGGATCTTATACACTTTGATATACGCCTAACGGGCCCATAAAAGGGTGCCAAGTATGGGTATGTTGGGTGGGCCAATGAACATGTTGATGTTAATAGTGAAGTTGACGGAATTGCCACTCAATGTCCCCTGAGATGACATCACTGGCCACTTGATGAATGGGATTGATAAGTGTATGGCCATACTCGAATAAGTTGGGATACTTATTCGTTAGGTTCAGTCCACTCAGTATCAAGAGATAAATAAGCATATAAGGGGATGACAGGGCCATGCCTCTCGCTTATATATCGATGTTAGTTGCCAATGGATATACGAGATCACTACCGGGTTATGTTCCGCATTAGACTGCTAGTATTCGTCTTAATTGGGGGCTGTAACGGTTTGCTAGAACCCACTTACAGTCTGTGGGCTTTGGGCCTACTGCCAACATAAAGACGGACCCACAGGATCGTACACATAGAACAGCTAAACGTTGACAAATCGGAGTTTGAACGGAAACCAAATTTATTGAGTTATTGGCATTAGGTTATGTCATAATTAATTTAATATATATTGAGGGAGAAATTAATTTTATTTGATTAATTAATTACATGTAGTAAGTAATTAATTGAATAAAATAAAATTTCCTTAATGGAAATATAAATACAAAAGGTGTATTTGTTAAGGTTGGTTTTAATTTAACTTTGGGATATATTAATTTGATAAAATTATATTTAATTGTATCAATTGGAATTTTACAATAAGGTTTTATTTAATTCTGATTGTACAAGTCAAATTAATTTAATCAAATTAAATAACCTATAGTGTAATTAAAATCCTAGTAGGCTAAGGAGTATACTAAGGAGTATATAAAAGGAAGCCTTAACCTAATTTCTCTCTAACCCTAACCCCTAGCATAAGGAATTTGGCCAATCTAATAAAAATTACAGCAGCCCCTTTCCTAGCTTTCTTTTGGTTTTCGTTCAATCCGTTCGCTAGCATGAGTCTCGTTCGAGAGTTGTTCAGGTACCGGATTGTAGAGGAAACACGTCTGGGTTTCTGTAGTAGTCTCTAAAGGAGACAGTTAAGGTGAGAAAATTTATTTTTCTTTATTCTTGTTTTCATTCTATTAATCTACATGTATCTTGGGCTTTAGAATCGAGGAAAATTTTAATTCGTATTCTACCTCGCATTTAATTTTTCCCATGACGATTTACTACAGTGGTATCAGAGCATAGGTTCATGTTCTGTTTAATAGAATAATTGGTATTAGGATTCTTGGTGTTTAAATTAATTTTATTGAAATTGGTTTTCAATTTAATTTTGTTTGGAACCCTAATTTGGTGATTTGGGGTTTTAATTATTTTTACCCAATCTTTTCCTTTTTTTTTTCTGGTTTGATTTTAAAAAAACAAAATTATATATTAATTTGGCCAGATTGGGATCACAAATTGCGATCCCAATTTGGCTAAATTGGGGCTGCTTGCCGCAGCTGCTGCTGTCTCCGGACAGCAGCGCTGAAGCGTGGGGTGCGAGTCCAATTTAGATTTTACGGGTATTTTTTTCGAACCCTATGGGAATAATTGAAATTGGTTTTAAAATTCGCATGATTTTATTTTCACGACTGGATTCATGTGGTTTCTTGTGTGATTTAATTCATGCATATAATTTAATTTTTTGGTTAAAATTAAATTGGTTAATAAAATTGGTCCAATTGGCCCTTGGCACGGGTTGAGAATTAGATGGCTAATTCGAGTCCATGACCAGGCATCGGTTATGGATGGCACATAATTAATTAAAATTGGAATTGCCATGTTCATGCATTTTAATACATGTATGTATATTGATATTTGCTATGTGTCTATAATTTTTTATGCTTGGTTGTATGGATTTAAGCACTATTGGGCCTTAGATGAAGTTGGATTGTAAACTTTAATTTTGGGAACTACGGCCTATATATCATTTTTATTTTATTTTGATGTAATTTTATTTAATTTATATTTTGTAAATTTAATTGTAATTGCATCAAGCCATTGGAGAGGAAGCCCATTGGTGCCAAGCCCAAGATGAGTTTGCAAACCCACCCAGTGGATCTCTTGTATAGGCTTACTAGTTATTCATTAGGTTGTAAAATAGGGCCCATAGTGTCTCTTTCATTTATATAAATATTTTATGTTTATGTCAATTGTATATACATATGTATGAATGTATGTTTAGCCATTCCAATCACCTGCGATTATGCATGCCAAGCCGTTATTAATCAATCTAATTAAATATTAAGTCGATTAAAAGTGCTTTCCATATTCGAACCTTGTCGGGTTTTGAATAGTGCAATGTGGGCCGTGCCTCCGCTGGGTACATTGTATTATTCAATTACTGTATAGGGTTACGCTTAGCACTCGAATAGTGGTTGGACTTAACATGGGTAGTAGGATCAGCTCTTGGCCTTAAGCACAGAAGGGTAAGTGACAATAAGCCCATCAAACCAAGAGTCCCTAGGTTGGGATTAGAGGGAGTTCCTACCTAAATAGTTAAGGGTTGGTTGACAAGCCTCCGCGTGGCCAATTCTTAACGAAATACGGATCTTGGTCTTGTAGCCATACACCAGCAAATTAATTAAAAGGGATTGTTAATTAACATGGTTAAAAATATAAAGCCCTTTATTAATCACTTTGCATTTTTTCTATGTAGATAATCACTTAAAATGGCTGGTAATTCATTTTCACTATGATCACTCATTGAAAGGAGAAACTATCTGGGCCTAACTTCCTAGACTGGTCTCAACAGCTAAGACTAGTGTTGAGATAAGAGTCCAACGAATATGTGCTAGATAGGGCCTTACCGGCCGCACTGCCTGTAGGTCCAGGAGTTACTCAAGCTCAAATTGAGGAGTACGACCTACATAGGAGGGATGATAGAGGTGTGTCTTGCCTTATGTTGGGCACGATGGTGCTTGAGCTGTAAAAACAGTTCATGGACTGTTAAGCCTATATGATCATGGATGATCTCAAAAGAATGTACCAAGATCAGGCATATCAAGAAAGGTTCTTGACAACTAAGACACTCAACACTTACAGGATGACACCTGGGACATCTGTGAGCACCCACGTGCTCAAGATGAAGGGCTATATCGATGCATTGGCCCTTCTCAGCATGCCAGTCCTGCAGGAGTTGGAGATAGACATCTTCTTGGCATCCCTCCCTGAGTCTTATGATTAGTTCATCATGAACTATCACATGCAGGGCATGGACAAGACTGTGGTTGAGCTACATGGAATGCTCAAGCTTGCTAAACAATCTATCAAAAGGACTCCGCCGATGCTGCTAGTAAACAAGGGGAACATCCCTGATGTGAAGGGGAAAGGCAAGGCTAAAGCTAAAGCTAACGCCAAGAAGGCCAAGGCTAAGGAGGCTAAGCAAGGACCCAAGCCTATGGCCACTCCCGAGGATGTGTGCTTCGAATGCAAGTAGAAAGGACATTGGAAAAAGACATGTCCAAGGCTCGTGGGAGAGCTGTTGGATATGCCCTAGTCCCGAGGAATTAGTCCTTGTCTTTGTATCATACATTTGTACATTAATGTGAACTTTATGTATTATACAATTTGTGTTAATAAATAAAGGCATCAATCTATTTACTATATGTCTTGTGCAATATTTTAAATAGAGTATCCAATGGACATATCCATATCCATGTTGTCAAGTGTGAGGCACTTGGCAGTAAGACTGTGGATAGGGAAAACGATATGGCCATAAAGTCATCCGTAGTCTGTTCCAATCATGGGAATGAATGGAACTAAAGACTATCATTAGCCTGGTTGTATGGCGGTGTCTTACCGGTCATAGAACATGGAATGTCAACCAGGTTAATGGGTACATGCAAAAAGGGGCATGGTACTGGATTGATCCACTTAACGGGAATCTACATGGTATAGTATCACAAATGATTCTCGCGTAGTACTTGCATAAGTCCTTTGACCGGACCATATGATGGTGCTACATGTGAAGTGGCACACTTTGGTGTACGCCTAACAGGCCTGTAAAAGGGTGCCAAGTATGGGTACGTTCGGGTGTGTCAGTGAGCATGGCAGTACTATGGATATGCAGAAGGGAATGTCACTCAGTACTTTACTGAGACGATATCACCGGCCTCTTGATGAATGGTACTAATAAGAGTGTGGCCACACCCAAACAAGATGAGATCTTGTTTGTGAGCATCAGTTCATTTGGGATCAAGTAATGTCTGGACACATATAGAGGGTGATCAACCATGCCTCTATGTTGGACACCGATATCAGTGACATGGGACATACAAGTTCAACTACAGGGTTACGGTGACAGTTTGACTGCTATCTCCGTCTTAATTGGGGGCTACAATGGCTTGCTAGAGCCCGCCTGTAGTCTGTGGGCCTTGGCCCACTGCCAACATAAAGACGGGCCCATTGGATCGTACACATTGAACGTCTGGACTTTAACTAGTCGGATTAAGTGTGTACTTGGAGTATACACGTTTGAAGACACCGCCATACAACCAGGCTAATGATAGTCTTTAGTTCCATTCATTCCCATGATTGGAACAGACTACGGATGACTTTATGGCCATATCGTTTGCCCTATCCACAGTCTTACTGCCAAGTGCCTCACACTTGACAACATGGATATGGATATGTCCATTGGATACTCTATTTAAAATATTGCACAAGAAATATAGTAAATAGATTGATGCCTTTATTTATTAACACAAATTGTATAATACATAAAGTTCACATTAATGTACAAATGTATGATACAAAGACAAGGACTAATGCCTCGGGACTAGGGCATATCCAACAATCTCCCACTTGCACTAGTACCAACCAGGCATGGGCCTAATCCTTATAGATCTAATATGACCCTTGTGCTTGGAATGAGCCAGCACCTTGGTCAAAGGATCTGCGACATTCTCCTCGGTGTCCACTCTGCGTAATGAAATGTCACCCCTCTCAGCAATTTCTAGGATGAGGTGAAACTTCCTGAGTACGTGCTTTGAGTTCCTGTGTGACCGGGGCTCCTTAGCTTGTGCAACAGCCCCATTGTTGTCACAGAAGATATCAACCAGTTCCTGGATAGATGATACTACCCCCAGTTCCATGATAAACTTCTTTATCCACACAGCTTCCTTAGCTGTATCACACGCTGCAATGTACTCAGCTTCCGTGATAGAATCTGCAATGGTCGGTTGCTTGGAGCTTCTCCAACTAATAGCACCACCATTAAGCATGAATATGTACCCTGACTACGACTTATATTCATCCTGGTCGGTCTGGAAGCTTGCATCAGTGTACCCAGTAACTGACAGCTCTTCCTGACCTCCATACACTAAATATGATTCAACCAATTCACTCTAACCAAGTTCTCTTGGCTGCCCTCTCTTCCTCTCTTCTTGAATTTTCCGAGTCGCTAGCACGGGTTTCAGTCCGAGAGCCGTTCGTGTACGCATCGGTGGAGGAAATCTATACTTGATTTCTGCAGTCTTCTTCTATCTCTTTAGAGATATCTTAGTAAGACTTTTATACTCCTCCTTTGTGTTTTGTTTTTGATTTTCACTACTTAAGCTCCCGGGACCCGGATTCGAGGAAATCGACGCGTGTTTCCGCACTTTTGTCGGTCGGTTTCCCATGACGAATCCCAGCAAGAGCAAGTGAGGAGCTAGGGTAGTTCATCAGGTATATATGTTATTGATGTTAACCTTACTATTTCGACATCTTAGGTGTTGGACATCGGATGTGGTTCTCATATTTGTTGCAATGTGCAAGGACTAAGAAATAGGAGGTTATTGGGATCTGGAGAAGTAGATCTTCGAGTCAGGAACGGTGCTAAGGTTGTTGCCATCGAGATTGGAGACTTCTACTTGGAGATGCCCGCTGGATTGGTTTTGATTTTGAAAGATCGTTATTTTGTACCTGCCATGTGCAGGAATATTATTTCAGTTTCTGTCTTGGATATTTCTAGATTTGTTTTCAATATTGGTTTTCGAAAGATTGATATTATGAAAGACAATATTATTTATGGAAATGCTTTTCTAAATAATGGTTTATATATCCTAGACTTAAATCAAAACAATCCAATCTATAACATAAACACTAAAAGGTTTAAGCCCAATGAACTTAATCCTACTTACTTCTGGCACTGTTATTTAGGCCACATAAATGAGAAGTGCATAACTAGACTTCATAAATGTGAAGTGCTAGGGTCATTTGACTTGGAGTCTTATGACACATGTGAATCTTGTTTAAGAGGTAAAAGGACAAAGGCACCTTTTAACAAGAAAGCTAAGAGGGCCAACGGCTTGTTAGAGCTAATACACTCGGATGTGTGTGGGCCCATGAGCACTAGTGCTAGAAATGGTTTTCACTACTTCGTTACTTTCACAGACGACTTTAGTAGATATGGCTATGTCTATCTGATGAAGAACAAGTCTGAAACCCTTGATAGGTTCAAGGAGTACAAGAATGAAGTGGAGAACCAACTAGGTAAGACTATTAAGGCACTTTGGTCTGACCGAGGTAGCGAATATATGAGCCTAGAGTTTGATTCATTCTTGAGAGAGTGTGGGATAATCTCACAACTCACTCCTCCTGGAACACCCAAATGGGATGGAGTGTTTGAAAGGAGGAATAAGACCTTGTTGGACATGGTCCACTTGATGATGAATCAAACCACTCTCCCAACATCCTTCTGGGGATATGCAATAGAGATAGCTGCATTCACACTTAACCGTATACCGAGTAAGGCAGTTGAAAAGACACCATATCAAATATGGATGGGCAAGGAGCCCAACATCTCTTTCATGCGGATTTGGGGTTGTGAGGCCCATGTCAAGAAACTAACAAGTGGCAAGCCAGACTCCAAAATCGAAAAGTGGCTGTTTGTGGGTTACCCCAAGGATAGAAGGGGATATTAGTTCTACAACCCTACTGAGAACAAGGTGTACATAGCACGAAAGGGTGTCTTTCTTGAAAAAGAGTTTATCTCCAAGAAAGACAGTGGGAGCAATATTAAGCTAAGGGAAGTTCAAGATCTATAAGCACCTATATAAGATAGCTCAGAGATTGAACCAGAACCTCAAGCAATTGAGGAATCTGAACCGATCACAAAGGACCTTAGAAGGTCTGGGATGGTCCGTCATTAACCCGAGAGATATGGGTTTCTCATGACTGATGATGGGAATCTTCTAGTCTTTGACCAAGAAGAACCCAGGACCTACCAGGAGGCTATTGAAAGCCCACAGTCAGCTAACTAGTGTAAAGCCATGGAAGCTAAGATGTAATCAATGTATGATAACCAAGTTTGGAATTTGGTTGATCCACCTCCAAGTGCTAAGGTAATTGGTTGCAAGTGATGTTTCAAGTTAAAGGCCGACAACACCTTCAAAGGGCGACTGGTGGCAAAGGGTTTCAGACAAGTCCGGGGAATTGACTATGATGAAACCTTCTCACTAGTTGCAATGCTAAAATTCATTGGGATACTACTTGCCATAGTTGCATGGTATGATTATGAGATATGGCAGATGGATGTTAAGACCGCTTTTCTGAATGGAAAGCTACTCAAGGATGTGTACATGACACAACCTAAGGGTTTTATTGATCCAAAGTATCCTAACTGGGTATGTAAGCTTCAAAGGTCTATTTATGGATTGAAGCAAGCTTCTCGGAGTTGGAACCTGAGATTCAATGAGGCTATTAAGGAATATGGCTTTATACAGAATCCAGATGAGCCCTGTGTGTATAAGATGGTTAGTGGGAGTGTATCTATATTCCTAGTCCTCTACGTAGATGACATCCTTCTCATTGGAAGTGACATACCAACACTACAAGGGGTCAAGCAGTGGTTGAGTAAGTGCTTTACAATGAAGGACTTAGGAGAAGCTGAGATGGTCTTAGGGATCAGGATCTACAGGGATAGAGCCAATCGGCTTCTGGGCCTAAGTCATGCCTCTTGCATAGTCAAAGTTTTGAAAAGGTTTAGCATGGATAAGGCAAAGAAAGGTTTCTTGCCTATGCGCCATGGGCTCAAACTAAGTAGGAACAACGGTCCTAAGACAAAGGAGGACTGGGAGAAGATGCAGAAGATCCCATATGCTTTGGCTATAGGATCTATCATGTACTCCATGTTATGTACGAGACCTGATGTCACTTTTGCACTGAGTATGACTAGCCAATACCAGTCAGATCCTGGGAAGGATCACTGGACGGCAGTTAAGGCAATCCTTAAGTACCTTAATAGGACTAAGGATAGCTTCTTAGTGTATGGAGGTCAAGAAGAGCTGTCATTGTTAGGGTACACTGATGCAAGCTTCGAGACCGATCAGGATCAAAAACAGTCGCAGTCTGGTTATGTCTTCCTATTGAATGGTGAGGCCATCAGTTGGAGGAGCTAGAAATAGCCAACCATCTCTGATTCTACCACAGAAGCTGAGTACATTGCTACATGTGAAGTTGCAAAGGAAGCTATTTGGATAAAGAAGTTCATCACTAAGTTAGGAGTAGTTCCATCTATCCTAGACCCAGTGAATGTCTTCTATGACAACAACGGGGCCATCATACAAGTTAAGGAGCCTCGGTCACATGAGAAGTCCAAACACGTACTTAGGAAGTTTCACCTCATCAAAGATCGTGGATAAAGGAGACATTTCACTGTAGAGAGTTGACACTAGGAACAATGTCGCTGATCCGTTGACCAAAGCACTGCCACAGGCACAACACGAGGGTCATACTAGATCTATAAGGATTAGGGCAATGCATAGTTGGAACTAGTGCAAGTGGGAGATTGTTAGTGTGCCCTAGTCCAAATCGCATTGGTTCTTGTATTGTATTTTACTTTATGTTTGGATATTTTGTATTATACATTTTGTGTTGAAATAAAGGAATGAATCTATTTATTCATATCTTATGCTATTTATAAATAGAGTATCTAATGCTTATAACCATACTAAAGTAAACCAATGTAGGTCATTGGATTATGAGACCTTTTAGTAGAATCAACGTTATAATCATAAGGATATCCATAGTCTGTTCTAATCATGGGAATGAATAGAACCAAAGACTAGCATATCCCTGACTCGATGGTGGCATCTCACCGGCCATTGGACATGGAATGTTAGTCAATGATATGGGTACATGTTGGGTAGCATGGTACTGGATCGATCTGCCACGAGAACACCACATGGTTCGATCGTCATAGGTGTTTCTCGGGTAGGTCTTGTTTTTGTCCTTAGACCTGATGTTCATTGTAACATAACATGGGATCTCATACACTTTGATATATGCCTAATGGGCCCATAACAGGGTGCCAAGTATGGGTACGGTGGGTGGGCCAGTGAACATGTTGATGCTGATAGTGCAGCTGACGGAATTGCCACTCAGCGTCCCCTCAGATGACATCACTAGCCACTTGATGAGTGGGACTGACAAGTGTATGGCCATACCCGCATAAGTTGGGATACTTATTCGTTAGGTTCAGTTCACTCGGTATCAAGAGATAAATAAGCATATAAACGGATGATAGGGCCATGCCTCTCGCTTAATCGATGTCAGTTGGCAAGGGATATACAAGATCACTACCGGGTTATCTTCCACATTAGATTGCTAGTCTCCATGTTAATTGGGGGCTGTAACGGTTTGCTAGAACCCATTTATAGTCTGTGGGCTTTGGGGCCACTGCTAACATAAAGACGGACCCACAGGATTATACACATAGGATGACTGAACATTGACAAATCAGAGTTCGAACGGAAACCAAATTTATTGAGTTATTAACATTAGGTTATGTCATAATTAATTCAATATATATTGAGGGAGAAATTAATTTTATTTGATTAATTAATTACATATAGTAAGTAATTAATTGAATAAAATAAAATTTCCTTGGTGGAAATATAAATACAAAAGGTGTATTTATTAAGGTTGGTTTTAATTTAACTTTGGGATATATTAATTTGAAAAAATTATATTTAATTGTGTCAATTGGAATTTTATAATAAGGTTTTATTTAATTCTAATTGTACAAGTCAAATTAATTTAATCAAATTAAATAAACTATAGTTTAATTAAAATCTTAGTAAGCTAAGGAGTATATAAAAGAACCTTAACCTAATTTCTCTCTAACCTTAACCCTAGCATAAGGAATTTGGCCAACCTAATAAAAATTATAGTAGCCCCTTTGCTTGCTTTCTTTTGGTTTTCGTTCAATCCGTTCGCTAACACGAGTCCCATTCAAGAGTTGTTCGTGTACCGGATTGTGAAGGAAACACGTCTGGGTTTCTGCAGCAGTCTCTAGAGGAGAGAGTTAAGGTGAGAAAATTTATTTTTCTCTGTTCTTGTTTTCATTCTATTAATCTACATGTATCTTGGGCTTTGGAATCGAGGAAAATTTTAATCGGTATTCTGCCTCGTGTTTAATTTTTCCCGTACCGATTCTCTACATTATACATTAAGACTCATTGTATGAATATATTATTTGTGTCGCATTAATAAAGGTAATTAATCTATTTCTTTTATATCTTGTGCTATAATCTAAGTAGAGTATCCATTGATTGATAATCATAAAACCTATCCCAGGTCTGTTCTAATCGTGGGAACGAATAGAACCACATACTTGTATATTCGATGACTGTATGGCAGTTCTGACCTAGCCATAGTACTTTTATATTCAGTCATGAATATAGGTACATGTTGTTGACATGGGACTGGATCGATCCGCATAAGAAAGCCACATGATTGTCGCGTCATAGGTCTTTCTTGAGTAGGTCTCTTTTGTCCTCAGACCATATTTCATTATAGTATCAGTATGGAATCTGGTTCACTTTGACATACACCTAACAGATCTGTAAGGGGATGCTAAATATGGGTATGATTGGGTGGACCGATGAACATATTGATATTGATGATGAAGTGATGGAATTGTCACTCAGGTAACACTGAGATGATATTATTGGCCACTCGATGAGTGAGATTGTGCATGGCCATACCCAAGTAAGTTGGTTGCTTATTTGATTAATCAGTCAACTCAAGATCAAGAAATATAATAAACAACAGAAGAGGATGATGGACACCATGCCTCTTGTTTATTCATATCGATATCTTTTGGCAAAGGACACTGTGATATTACTACTTGGTCAGTGTCTTCAACAGACTACTACATCTCTGTCTTAATTGGGGGCTGTAATGGTTTGCTAGAACCCACTAACAGTTTGTGGGCCTTGGGCCTACTGCCAACATAGAGACAGACCCATAGGATTGTGCATATAGATCAACTGAGCCGGAACTTATAGAAATTGTGTATGTAATGTACATTGAAAGGAATGCATTAATTAATTAGTTGACATTCGGTGTCAAGGTAATTAATTAACATTGGGTTGATTTAATTTAATTAATAAGTTTACATTAATTGAATTACATTGGGAAATACGACTTGTGTGTCGTTTTATTTTATTTTGATGTAATTTTATTTAATTTATATCTGGTAAATTTAATTGTAATTGCAACAAGCCATTGGAGAGGAAGCCTATTGGTGCCAAGCCTAAGAGGAATTCTGGAGGCTTATTCGTTATTCATTAGGTTGTAAAATAGGGCTCATAGTGTTTGTTTTATTTATATACATATTTTATTCTTATGTCAATCATATATACATATGTATGAATGTATGTTTAGCCATTCCAATCACCCACGATTATGCATGCTAAGCCGTTATTAATCAATCCAATTAAATATTGAGTCGATTAAAAGTGTTTTCCACATTCGAACCTTGTCGGTTTTTTAATAATGCAACGTGGGCCGTGCCTCCGCCGGGTACATTGTATTATTCAATTACTGTATAGGGTTAAGGTACTGGGTACGGTTAGCGCTCGAATGGTGGTTGGACTCAACATGGGTAGTAAGATAAGCTCCTGACCCTAAGCACAAATGGGTAAGTGCCAATAAACCCATCAAACCAAGGGTCCCTAGGTTGGGATTGGAGGGAGTTCCTACCTCAATAGTTACGGGGTGGTTGACAAGCCTCCGCTTGGCCAATTCTTAATGAAATATGGATCTTGGTTTTGTAGCCATACATCGCCAGCAAATTAATTAAAATGGATTGTTAATTAACATAGTTAAAATAATAAAGCCCTTCACTAATTACTCTGTAATTTTTCTGTGTTGATAATCACTTAAAATGGCTGGTAATTCATTTTCATTGCAATCACTCCTCGAAAAGGAGAAACTATCTGGGCCTAACTTCCTAGACTGGGCTGTGACACCCAAATCCAAAATATTTTAACCTTTATACTCCTCCTAACATCTCTCGAACCACTCAACAATAACCTTAATATCCAAATAAATTCTTCGTTGTCATAAATCTTCAAATCCTAATATAGAATAATCCTATATTAATGCATTAGTAAAATTAAATATAAACTATCTAATTTAATATACTTATTTGGCTTGGACTTGATAATTATTTATTATCAAGCTTCCTACTTACCACAAATTCCGATTTGGGAATCAAAGTCATGTAGTTCTTCTAATCATAAAATAACTTAAGATCATTCTCATATAACTTATTCCATATAATACATCATTTTGTTACTATCCACATATACGGTCACTATTCACAAATACGGTATATCATTCACCCAAATTATCAAAAATCACCCTATACATCATATATTCCTCTAAATGCATTTCTTAAAATTTTCATTTTTTCTTCGCATATAAATCCCACATAAACTAATTTTCCAACAAATAACATAATTAATTTTAACTCCAAATACTTCAATAATTCATATAAAATAATCTACTTAAAATCGTCAAAAACTCCAAGAATGAATATTACTCCAAATAATTCATAGATTAATATAAAAATATTAAACCAATAGAAACTCGCCGGAAAATATTCCGATCACTGGAATAGTGCCTATAATTCGGACGGAGAACATCACTAGATTCATAGCATTGCTAGAAGTCTAGAAATACCAATTTTATTCTCATATCACTTCATATTTAGAATTAATTTACAAAAATACTCCAAAATTACATTTCCAAATACACTATCATATAGACCTTAAAATAAAATCTTAGCTGTACATAATGAAATTCACTTAGCTCTGAACACATACCTGAAATTTGATCAAAATCTAACGGCCAAAAGTTGGATTTTCCATTTTTTTTTCTCTTTATTTTCCCTTTTTTGTATCTTATTCTCCATTTCTGGAGAATTCTACGTCCTACGTCCTTCCTCTACTCTTCTTTCTTACTTTTCTTTATATATAATTTTTTTATAAAATATCTTTCCTATAAAATTATTAATTTGCCCTTAAATAATATATTTTTAAAATTTTAAATTCCTCCACATAACTTTTAATTCCTTTCGATTATATCCTTACTGTGTATATAATTTTCACCCCAAAACTTTCTATTTTTTATTATCATTTTATTATTTATTATTTCATTTTTATTATAATCCCCTCAAATAATTAAAAATAATCCAAAAATGATATTTTTGAATTGAAATGTGAAGTAAAGTATTTGTATATTTTTAATGGTAATATATCTTTAGTTTAAATCTTAAACTTAAAATATTTATTTCTTTTATTGACTCTTCCATCATTATCATTATTTTGTGAGACCCTATCTTGGCTTAGGCGCCCGCCAAAGTAGTGTCTCACCGTCACAAGTTCATGTTCTCACACATGAGTTAATCTTTAGCATGCAATGCAATACCCTAGCAACGACTTGACAAACCGTGGCCACTTCTGAACCTCCTCCGAGCGTAGTATACCCTCCTCAGTACCTACTTCCTCTTTGCCTAAAAACATTAAAAACATTTAAAGAAAAATGAGACAAAAATCTGAATAAGCCATCATCAACTACATAAAATAATCATACTCAATATATATATATATATATATATATATATATTTACTTTTACCAAAATCAACTATTTTTAAATAAAAGCTTAAATGAACGTTTTTATCCAACATCGATCATTAAAATACCAACATCCTTGTAAAAACATCTTACAACATAAATAGAAATAAAATTAGATTATCTCATAAAAATTCCCAAAACATAAGATACAAATATTTATTTCCAAATCATTCATTCCAAAACAAGTTGTATCCAATTTAGAGTTCATCCCCATTTGTATTATAATCAATAATCACAATATAGTCGAGATATTTCTTACATTGCCTAATCCCGCATGGCCTTACCCAACACTTCTTTGCCATACCCGATTAGGTCTTTAAGCTGTATACAAAAGCCTTATCTCTCACTAGATATGGTCTTCAAATAAAACCACCGATCCGAATCGCTCTATATGGATATCAAAACATTTCATTTCCAAAAACCAAAATAGAACTTATACAAATCACTTCGTATAAACCAAACTTCTCAAAATCACATTCTCGGTTCAACAACCCCTTTTCAATATAATCAAAGACACTTTGAATTCTTCATTTGCAAAACATATCTTACAAAAATATATATACACATGTATATCAAAGAAATAATTCTGCAAATATAGGGAAAAACACATTTATAAACTTAATCACTTCAAAATAACTTCAATTCATCATTTAAGAAACCAATTCATAAAATCCCCAAATTTAACAATTTCAAACCCAAGAACCCTAAGCATAAAATCTGGAAAAATTGAAAGTATGAATACCTTTATATAACTATATAAACATACTCAAAATCATAAGGGTAGTTGATAATCACTTACTTGAACAAGAAAATGAAAAGAAACAACCAAGGATCAAGAAATCTCCCTAAATCTACCCAGATACGAAATGGTTTTCTAGGCCTCCAAATCCAATCTCCACCGTGCAGATTAAAGAGCTATGAGTCTAAAAGTTCCAGTTAAAATTTGGTGGCAATCTGACTGTAACGACCTAGTCGTAAGAGGTGTGGCACCGGGGTGGACGGCCTGAGCAAGGAGCAGCCCAATGAGGGGTGGCACCGGGGTAGAGAACCTTGAGCAAGGAGCGGCCTTGAAGGATGTCGATGGGGCAGGAATGAATCGAATCTATACGAGAAAAAGAGGGTTTCGAGACTATGCTGGTATGGGATGGTACAGTTAAGAAGGGCTAGATTTCAAGACTGTACTAGTATGGGACAGTACAGTTGAGAAATGGCAAAAGAGATTTGATACGTACTGCTTAGACCAACAAGATGCATCTTCTTTTCGGTAGCCCATTCGGAAGTAACTTCAAAGTTGTGTGCTTGACTTAGGGAAAGTTCAGGATGGGTGACCTCCTGGGAAGAAATTTCCAGGAAGCATATGAGTGAGGAAAAAGCATGCTGGAAAGACACATGTTGGTTTGTGGGGACAGACGATCGGATCCGGGGTGTTACAAGTAAGCTAAGAATAGTGTTGAGACAAGAGTCCAAGGAATATGTGCTAGATAGGGCCTTACCGGCCGCACCGCCTGTAGGTCAAGGGGTTACTCAAGCTCAAATTGAGGAGTACGACCTGCATAGGAGGGATGATAGAGATGTGTCTTACCTTATGTTGGGCATGATGGTGCTTGAGATGTAAAAATAGTTAATGGACTATCAAGCCTTTGTGATCATGGATGATCTCAAAAGGATGTACCAAGATTAGGCACGTCAAGAAAGGTTCTTGATAACTAAGGCACTCAACACCTGTAGGATGGCAGTTGGGACATCTGTGAGCACCCACGTGCTCAAGATGAAGGGCTATATCAATGCATTGGCCCGTATCAGCACGCCATTCCCATAGGAGTTGGAAATAGACATCATTTTGGGATCCCTCCCTGAGTCTTATGATTGTTGGGATTTTTCACCGAAAATCAACCGATAAAGCGGAAATACATGTTGATTTCCTCAAATCTGTGCCCAAGAGCAATTGAAATGGAAATTGAAAATAACAAAACAAAATAGAACAAATTGAGATTCTCACCAGAAAATCTCTTTGAGAGATGGCTGCAGAAATCGAATCCGACTTCCTCCATGTTCCCATACATGAATAGCTATAGAACACGACCTGTGCTAGTGAGAGGATCGGCAGAATGAGAGAGTTTTGTTGTTGGAATTTTCTATCTAAAATCCCTTTACCTTGGCCAAATTCCCTATGGTATTTTAACACTAGAAGGCTGAAAATTTTTCTTAAAATTTTCGGCCTATGCTTCTTTAATTTTATGCGGGCCTTTTTTTCTTTTAAGCCCAAAGCTGATTTAATTCTTCCAGTCCAATTTAATTTTGAATTTTATTTTAATTCAACATGTATGTGAATTTATTATACCATATAATATATCACACACATTTAAATTAAAATTAATTTGACAAATTAATTTAACCGAGGAATTAAATTAGACTTTCATAAAATTAAATACATGTAAACCTATACATGTACAATATTTCCACCTAGGAAATAATTTCATAAATTAATTCATTGAATTAATTATGAGAAGGCCAATACAAATATTAATCATATTATTTTGATCAATCCAATTGATCTGCATAATATAATTAATACAATCCTTTCTCTCCGGTGCCTATACTCCAAGTATACAGTTGATCCCTTTAGTCCGAGTTCAGACGTTTGATGTGTACGATCTTGTGGGCCCATCTTTATGTTGGCAGTGAGCCTTTTGCCCACAGACTACAGGCAAGCTCTAGCAAGCCTCTGTAGCCCCCAATTAAGATGGAGATAGCAGTTCAACTGAAATCATAATCCTATAGTTTAAACTTGTACATCCCATGTCATTGATATCGGTGTCCAACACAGAGGCATGGATTGATCACCCTCTTTTGTGTTCGGACATTTACTTGATCCCGAATGAACTAATGCTTACAAACAAGTTCCAACTTGTTTGGGCATGGCCACACTCTTATCAGTTGCATTCATCAAGAGGCCGGTGATATCTTCTCAGTGGACTATTGAGTGAAATTCCCTTATGCTTATCCATAGCATTGCCATGTTCACTAATATACCCGATGTTAGATATGCCCTAGTCCCGAGGCATTAGTCCTTGTCTTTGTATCATACATTTTTACATTAATGTGAACTTTATGTATTATACAATTTGTGTCAGAGTGGGCTAGGGCTTGAAATTGGACAAAAGGTAATGATCAAATGGGTGAGTCATGGTGGACTTTTGGTTAGCAAAGTTGGACTTTACTAACTTGGATATTCTTGGTCATTATGATTAAAGACAAATGAGAAAATGTACCTTCTCCTTTTGATCACCTCTTGGCCGAATTCTTCATGTCTTGTGGCAAGGAAGATGACTCATTTTTAGACAAAATGTGATGAGTGAACTGGTGAGTCATGGTTGACTTTTTGGTAAGCAAAGTAGGACTTTGCTTACTTGGATATTTTGCCTTCTTCTTTGGTAAGATATATAAGGGAAAATATCATTCTAACAATTTACACAAACAAGTACTCTTGGCTGCCCAAAATTACTCTCTCCCTTTCTTCTTGAATTTTCCGAGTCGCTAGCACGGGTTTCAGTCCAAAAGCCGTTCGTGTATGCATCGATGGAGGAAATCTATACTTGATTTCTGTAGTCTTCTTTTATCTCTTACGAGATATCTTGGTAAGACATTTATACTCCTCCTTTGTGTTTTGTTTTTGATTTTCACTACTTAAGCTCCTGGGACTCGGATTTGAGGAAATCGATGCGTGTTTCCGCACTTTTGTCGGTCTGTTTCCCATAACGAATCCCAGCACCCGAACGTACCTATACTTGGCACCTTCTTACAGGCCCTTTAGGTGTACACCAAAGTATGCCACTTCACATGCAACACCATCATATGGTCAGGTCAAAGCATCCATACAAGTACTACACGAGAATCACTTGTGATATTTTACCATGTTGATTTCTCATTTAGTGGATCTATCCAGTACCACGCCTCTTTTGCATGTACCCATTAACTTGGTTGACATCCCATGTCTAATGGCCTGTAAGACACCGCCATACAACCAAGCTAATGATAGTCTCTAGTTCCATTCATTCCCATGACTGGAACATACTACAGATTTCTTTATGGTCATATCGTTTTCCTTATCCATGTTCTTAATGCCAAGTGCATGACACTTGTCAACATAGATATGGATATGTCCATCGGATACTTTATTTAAAACATAGCACAAGATATATAATAAATAGATTGATGCCTTTATTTAATGGCACAAAATGTATAATACATAAATCTAATAAATGTACAATACAAATACAAGGACTAATGCCTTGGGACTAGGGCACATCCAACAATCTCCCACTTGCACTAGTTCCAACTAGGCATGGGCCTAATCCCTATAGATCTAGTATGACCCTCGTGCTTGGGCTGAGCTAGTGACTTGGTCAATGGATCTGCAACATTATCATTGGTGTCCTCTCTATGTAATGAAATGTCACCCCTCTCGGTAATTTCTCATGTGAGGTGAAACTTCCTGAGCATGTGCTTCATGTTCTCATGTGACCGGGGCTCCTTAGCTTGTTTAATAGCCCCATTGTTGTCACAGAAGATATCAACTGGATCCTGGATAGTTGGCAGTACTTCCAATTTAGTGATAAACTTCTTAATCCATAGAGCTTCCTTAACTGCATCATATTCTGCAATGTACTCAGCTTCTGTAGTACAGTCCGTGATGGTCAGTTGCTTAGAGCTTTTCTAGCTTACAGCACCACCATTTAGCATAAACACATACCCAAACTACAATTGGTACTCATCCTGGTCAGTCTAGAGCTTGCATCAGTGTACCCAGTAACTAACAGCTTTTCCTGACCTCTATACACTAAGAAGCTATCCTTAGTCTAGTTAAGATACTTTAGGATTGCTTTGACAGCCTTCCAGTGATCCTCGCTGGGGTCTTGCTGGCATCAGCTTGTCATACTTATTGCAAAGGCGACATAAGGTCTTGTACATAGCATGGAGTACATGATTAATCCTATAGCCGAAGCATATGGGACCAACTTCATGTTCTCCCTATCCTCCCTTGTCTTAGGACAGTTCTTCTTACTAAGTTTTAGCCCATGGCTCATTGGCAAGAAACATTTCTTGGCCTGATCCATGCTGAATCTTTTCAGAACTTTGTCTTTACATGGCCTGACTTAGGCCTAGAAGCTGATTGGATCTATCCCAGTAGATCCTAATCCTTAAGATCATCTCAGCCTCGCCTAAGTCCTTCATTGTGAAGTACTTACACAACCACTACTTTAGACCTTGCAGTGTTGGTATGTCGCTTCCAATAAGAAGGATATCGTCCACATATAATACCAAGAAGGTGATAATGATCCCACTAATCCTTTTATACACACAAGGCTCATCTTTATTTTGTATGAAGCCGTATTCCTTTATGGCTTTATTAAATCTAAGACTCCAACTTTGGGATGCTTGCTTCAGTCCATAAATAGACCTTTGAAGCTTGCATACCTTTCCAGGATACTCTGGATCAACAAAACCCTTAGGTTGTGTCATGTACACATCCTCGAGTAGCTTTTTGTTAAGGAATGCAATTTTGACATCCATTTTCCAGACCTTATAGTCGTACCAAGTTACTATGGCCTGCAGGATCCTTATGGATTTGAACATAGGTGACTGGTGAGAAAGTTTCACCATAGTTTATTCTATGGACTTGTCTGAAACCTTTCATAACCAGACACCCCTTGAAGGTGTTGTTGGCTTTTAGCTTGTAGCACCACTTGCAACCTATTACCTTAGCACCCGGAGGTGGATCAACCAGGTTCCTAACCTGATTATCATACATAAATTACATCTCCACCTCCATGGCCTTACTCCAGTTGGCAGACTGTGTGCTAGCTATATCCTCTAGGTAGGTTTTGGGCTCTTCCTCATCGAAGACGAGAAGAGTGTGATCATTAGTGATGAGAAACCCATATCTCTCTGGTTCTCGATGATCCCTACTAGACCTTCTGGGTCCTTGTGTGACCTGGGTCAGTGCTTCCTCTTGTGGAAGCTCCACCCTAGTCCCCGAGTTATCCTCTTTCGGAGTTTGTGAGCTTTGAACTTCCTTGAGTTCAACATTGCTCCCACTGTCTTTCTTGGAAATGAAATCCATTGCGAGAAAGACCCCCTCTCGTGCAATGAACACCTTGTTCTCGGCAAGGTTGTAGAAGTAATACCCTTTGGTTTCCCTAGGGTAGCCCACAAATAGGCATTTGTTAGTTTTTGTTCTAGTTTGCCCCTGGTCAATTTCTTAACATGTGCATCACATCCCTAAATCCACAGGAAAGACACATTGGGTGCCCTACCTGTCCATATCTCATATGGTGTCTTTTCCACTGCCTTAGTTAGAGTATTATTCAAAATGAGAGCTGCTATCTTAAGAGTGTATCCCCAAAAGCTTATTGGGAGAGAGGCATGACTCATCATTGAGCGGACCATGTCCAACAAGGTCCTATGCCTCCATTCAGACACCCCATTCCATTGTGGTGTTCCTGGAGGAGTGAGTTGTGAAATGATTCCATGCTCTCTCAAATATGAGTCAAATTCCAGGCTCATATACTCGCCTCCTCAGTCTGACTGAAGGGCTTTGATATTTCTGCCTAGTTGGTTTTGTATTTCATTCCTGAATTCCTTGAACCTATCAAGGGTCTTAGACTTATGTTTCATCAGATAGACATAGCCATATCTGCTGAAATCGTCCATGAACGTGACAAAGTACAGTTGTCCACCTCTGGTAGCTGTGCATATGGGCCCACATACGTCCGAATGTATTAGGTCCAATAAGCTAATAGCCCTTTCATCTTTCTTGCTAAAAGGCGCTTTAGTCATTTTACGCCATAAATAAGACTCGTATATATCAAGTGACTCCAAGTCAAATGATCCTAGGATTCCAGCTTTGTGAAGCCTAGCTATGCACTTCTTGTTTATTTGGCCTAAACGACAATTAGGCTTAACCCTTTTAGTATTTATGTTATAGACATGATTGGTTTCATTCAAATCCAAGATATATAGGCCATTATTTAATAGAGCTTCTCCATAAAATAACCCCTCTCTAGATAAACCAATTCTACCATTAGAAATAGTAAAATGAAATCTAGAAATATCCAATACTAAAACAAAAATAATATTCATGCACATTGCAGGTACAAAATAACATTGTTCCAATATCAAAAGCAATCCACTAGGCATCATAAGGTGGTATTCACCAATCTCTATGGCAGCAACCTTTGCTCCATTCCTGACCCATAAGTTCACCTCCCTAGATCCCAGTGACCTGCTGTTCTTAAGTGCCTGCACATTACAACAAATGTGAGAACCACATTCAGTATCCAAGACCCAGGATGTTGAAATAGTGAGGTTAATGTCTATGACATATATACCTGAAAAAGATGCGCCCTAGGTCTTCCTCTGCTCTCCCAACAGTTTGGGACACGATCTCTTCCAATGCCCTGCCTACTTGCACCTGAAACAGACATCCTCGGGACTGGCCTTAGGCTGAGCCTTAGCCTTCTTAGCCTTGGCCTTGCCCTTAGCAAGAGGAGGGTTCCCCTTGTTGACCAGTAGCACCGGTGGAGTCTTCTTGATCGACTGCTCAGTGAGCTTGAGCATCCTATGTAGCTTACTAACAGTACGGTTCATCCTTTGCATATTATAGCTCACGATGAACTAATCGTAAGAATCCGGTAGGGAAGCCAGGATTGTGTCCACCGCCAGCTCTTGTGAGATAGGTGATTCGAGAGGGGCTAAAGTATCCAGATAGCCCTTCATCTTAAACACGTGTGCGCTCACAGATGTCCCAGGCCCCATCTTACAAGAGTGGAATGCCTTATTAGTTAGGTACCTTTCCTGACGAGCTTGCTCTTGAAACATCTCATTGAGAGTTATCATAGCATAGGCCTGATGGTCTATGAACTGCTTTTGTAGCTCAGGGATGATACACGACAACATAAGGCATGTCACGTCCCGGTTATCCTTCACATGCACCTCGTATTCCTCCAGCTGGGCAGCCGGTGGATTATGTCCTATAGGTGTAGCCGCTACAGGCCTTTCCAGCACATACTTCTTTGACTCTTGTCTTAAAAGTATTCTCAAGTTCCTATACCAGTCTAAGAAGTTAGGGTCGGAAAGCTTATCCCTTTCCAGGATAGATCGCAGTGAGAGTGAGTTGTTTGTTGCCATTAGATTACTACACAGAAAAATTATAAGAGTGTTAATAAAGGACTTAACTTGTTTCCCATATTTAATTAATAATGAATCAGGTTATTAATTAACTCAAGTTGTTGGGCTCATGGGCCGAGATCCATATTTCGTTAAGATATAGCCAAACGAGGACCTGGAAAAACTATACCCTAATTATTTAGGTAGGAACGCCGTCCAATCCTAACTTAGGGACTCTTAGTTTGATGGGCTTGTTGGCACTTACCAATCTGTGCTTAGGGCCAGGAGAATCCTACTACCCAAGCTAAGTCATAACCTCCATCCAAGTGTTAGAGTAACCAATACTCCAACCAATACAAAATAACAATACTCCAGTGCAACCAGCAAGGGAATGGTCTACAACTAGCCTATCCGCACTTCGAGTTGGTTTTGAATAAGGGGAGCACTTTTAAGTGACTTAGTAATCTCCTTTTGGTTATTAGATTCATTTTAATAACGACTTAGATGCATAGGTGGGTGAAATTGGGTTTGGATCATACATACATACATGTAAATAAATAAAGCATATTAAATAAATAAAATGGACTGCTATGGGCCTATATTACAACCTAATATAATTCTAGTAAACCTATACTAGAAAATACATCAGGTGGGCCTCCTCTTCTTCCTTCTGGGCTTGCCTTTCCAATGGGCTTCTTTTTTACAAATTTTATAATAAATAAATAAAATTCCATAAAAAAGAAAAATGGCACGCAGGCCTTATTTACCCAAAAAGAAAAAAAAATACAACCCAACTCGAATAAGGCCCAATAGCATCCATACATACATTTAATCACACATCCATGCATCCAATACATCAATTTATAAACATGTCATAATGCATGAATTTAAGCCCATTTCAATTAGATCCTTAGCCATTATTTTAAAATCGCCAAATTTGGTCCATCATGGTTCTAGCCCTTAATGAGCTTTGGGCCTCCAGCCCAGGGAGATAACTGCTCCCATTGGAATTGGCAAACCATGAGTCCATATCAACTGTCTGGGTAATTGTGCCAAGAAAACCCAAACCAATTTCAATTAAACCATATTAATTTCCAAAATTAATATCTCATGAATAAAATTAAAATTTCATTGAAGAAACCATGTGCATTTAAATTACAGAAATTTAAACACATAAAATTTTAAAACCCATTAAAATTTCAAAACTGGGCCTCGAGCCCGAAACCCGCCAAATCCAAAACTGGGCCCGGCCCACTGCCGCTGTTTCTGTTGCTACTGCAGCTACCGGCGGTGATTCTACCTCTGGCAGCCTCGTATCCGTAGAAATAGCTCGTGATTTTCAACCAATTAAAAAAAATACAGCCAAATAAATAATCACAACCAAACAATTGAAAATTAAACCATGACCATAACCTAACATTCCAATTAATTTTCAATTGAAGAAATCAACTAGGGAAATCACAAAACTCAATCCAAAGAATCCCAAATAAAATCATTTATTTAAAACCAAGGGATTCAACCATGTTAAACAATTTCCACGGATCAAAAGCTCGCTCTGATACCACTGTTGGGATTTTTCACTGGAAATCAACCGATAAACAAGAAATACGCGTTGAATTCCTCAAATCCGTGCTCATGAGCAATTGAAATGGAAATTGAAAACAACAAAACAAAATAGGACAAATTGAGATTCTCACGGAAAATCTCTTTAAGAGATGGCTACAGAAATCGAATCCAACTTGCTCCATGTTCCCGTACACGAACGACTATAGAACACGACCCGTGCTAGCGAGAGGATCGGCCGAATGAGAGAGTTTTGCTGCTGGATCTTCTGTCTAAAATCCCCTTCCCCTGGCCAAATTCCCTAGGGTATTTTAACCCTAAAAGGCTGAAAATTTTTCTCAAAATTTTCGGCCCATTCTTCTTTAATTTTATACGGGCCTTTTCTTCTTTTAAGCCCAAAGCTGATTTAATTCTTCCGGTCCGATTTAATTTCAAATTTTATTCTAATTCAACATGTGTGTGAATGTATTAGACCATATAATATATCACATACATTTAAATTAAAATTAATTTGACAAATTAATTTAACCAAGGAATTAAATTAGACTTTCATAAAATTAAATACATGTAAACCTATACATGTAAAATATTTCCACTTGGGAAATAATCTCATGAATTAATTATGAGAAGGCCAATACAAATATTTAATCATATTATTGTGATCAATCCAATTGATCTGCATAATATAATTAATACAATCCTCTCTCTCCGGTGCCTATACTCCAAGTATACAGTTGATCCCTTTAGTCCGAGTTCAGACGTTCAATGTGTACAATCATATGGGCCCAGCTTTATATTGGCAGTGGGCCTTTGGCCCACAGACTATAAGCGGGCTTTAGTAAGCCACTGTAGCCCCTAATTAAGATGGAGATAGCAGTCCAACTGAAATCATAACCCTGTAGTTTAAACTTGTACATCCCATGTCATTGATATCAGTGTCCAATACAGAGGCATGGATTGATCACCCTCTTTTGTGTCTGGACATTTACTTGATCCCGAATGAACTGATGCTCACAAACAAGTTCCAACCTGTTTAGGTGTGGCCACACTCTTATCAGTTGCATTCATCAAGAGGCTGGTGATATGTTCTCAGTGGACTACTGAGTGACATTCCCTTATGCATATCCATAGCATTGCCATGTCCACTAACATACCCAAACATACCCATACTTGGCACCCTGTTACAGGCCCTTTAGGCATACACCAAAGTATGCCACTTTACATGCAGCACCATCGTATGGTCTGGTCAAAGGATCCATGCAAGTACTACACGAGAATCACTTGTGATATTTTACCATGTTGATTTCTCGTTTAGTGGATCCATCCGGTACTATGCCCCTTTTGCATGTACCCATTAACTTGGTTGACATCCCATGTCCAATGGAGACACCGCCATAGAACCAAGCTAATGATAGTCTTTAGTTCCATTCATTCCCATGACTAGAGTAGACTATGGATCTCTTTATGGTCATATCGTTTTCCCTATCCATGGTCTTACTGCCAAGTGCATGACACTTGTCAACATAGATATGGATATGTCCATAGGATACACTATTTAAAACATAACAGAAGATATATAATAAATAGATTGATGCCTTTATTTAATGACACAAAATGTATATTACATTAATCCAATAAATGTACAATACAAATACAAGGACCAATGCCTTGGGACTAGGGCATATACAACAATGATAAGTTCATCATGAACTATCACATGCAGGGCATTGACAAGACTGTGGCTAAGCTACATGGAATGCTTAAGCTTACTAAACAGTCTGTTAAAAGGACTCCACCGGTGCTGCTAGTAAACAAGGGGAACATGTTGGGATTTGTCACCGGAAATCACCCGATAAAAGCGGAAGAACGCGGTGATTTCCTCAAATCCAGTCCCAGGAGCAATTGAAGTGGAAATTGAAAAACTTAAAATTAAATAGAAAGGGATTAATTTTCTTACCAGAAAATCTCTTTCTAGAGATGGATGGAGACTGCAGAATTCAACGTAGAATTCCTCCACTCTCACGTACACGAACGCCTAACGAATGCAACCCGTGCTAGCGTCGGAAAAACGAAACAATGGAGAGCAAAAAGCTAGAAAATTTCGGCTAGGAGGCTCAACACTTGTCTTAGCCGAAATTTCTAACCCTAGGTATTTATACCTAGGGTTGGCCGAATTCCCTTAGGGGAATTTAGGCCCATCTTGGCTCCTGTCTATTCTGTGCGGGCTTCCATGTTTTAATTTAGGCCCAGTCTAATTTTAATTGTTCTGGTTTAAATTAATTTCAAACCCAATTTTAATATACCCATGTATTTAATATATTACTCCAAGTAATATATTATTTACATCTAAATTAAAATTAGTTTGACAATTAATTTAATCCATCAAATTAAAATTAAATCTACACGAAATAAAATCATATGTAAACCCATACATATGAATAATTCCACCTAGGAATTAATTTCATAATTAATCCAATTAATTATGATGAGCCAATTGAATATATTAATTTCATTATTATGACCAATCCAATTGATCTTTATAATATAATTAATATATACACACTTCTCCCTCCATTGTATATACTCCAAGTATACAAGTGATTCCTTAAGTCTGCATTCAGTCGTTCTATGTGTACGATCCCGTGGGCCCATCTTTATGTTGGTAGTGGGCCTATGGCCCACAGACTGCAGTTGGGCTCTAGCAAGCCACTGTAGCCCCCAATTAAGATGGAGATGGCAGTCTAACTGATATCATAACCCTGTAGTTTAAACTTGTACATCCCATGTCATTGATATCGGTGTCCAACACAGAGGCATTGATTGATCACCCTCTTTTGTGTCCGGACATTAACTTGATCCCGAATGTACTGATGCTCACAAACAAGTTCCAACTTGTTTGGGTGTGGCCACACTCTTATCAGTCACATTCATCAAGTGGCCGGTGATATCTTCTCAGTGGGTTACTGAGTGACAAATCCCCTCTGCATATCCATAGTATTACCATGTTCAGTGACATACCCGAAAGCACCCATACTTGGCACCTTATTACAGGCCCTTTAGGCGTACCCCTAAGTATGCGACTTCACATGTAACACCATCATATGGTCAGGTCAAAGGATCTATACAAGTACTACACGAGAATCCATTGTGATACCATACCATGTGGATTACTCGTTTAGTGGATCTATCCAGTACCATGCTCCCAGGCATGTACCCATTAACTTGGTTGACATTCCATGTCCAATGACCGGTAAGACACCGCCATACAACCAGGTTAACGATAGTCTATTGTTCCATTCATTCCCATGACTGGAACAGACTATGGATCTATTTATGGTTATATCGTTTACCCTATCCATGGTCTTACTGCCAAGTGCATGACACTTGTCATCATGGATATAGATATGTCCATTGGATACTTCATTTAATATATTGCACAAGATAGATATAATAAATGAATTGATGCCTTTATTAATAACACAAATGAGTACAACACATAAATCCAATAAATGCATAGTACAAATACAAGGACCAATGCCTCGGGACTAGGGCATTTCCAACAGAACACCCCTGCTGTGAAGGGTAAAGGCAAGGCTAAAGCTAAAGCCAAGGCTAAGAAGGCTAAGTAAGGACCTAAGCCCAAGGCCACTGCTGAGGATGTGTGATTCAAATGCAAGCAGAAAGGACACTAGAAAAAGACATGTCCAAGGGTCATGGGTGAGCAAGTGAAGAACCAAGGTTATTCTTCAGGTATATATGTTATTGACGTTAACCTCACTGTTTTGACATCTTGGGTGTTAGACACCGAATGTGGTTCTCACATTTGTTGTAATATGCAGGGACTGAGAAACAGGAGGTTATTGGGATCCGGAGAAGTAGATCTTCGAGTCGGGAATGGCGCTAAGGTTTTTGCCGTCGAGATTGGAGACTTCTACTTAGAGATGCCCACTGGATTTGTTTTGATTTTGAAAAATTGTTATTTGTACCTGCCATGTGCAGGAATATTATATCCGTTTCAGTCTTGGATATTTCTGGATTTGTTTTAAATATTGGTTTTGAAAAAATTGATATTGTGAAAGACAATATTATTTATGTAAATGCTTTTCTAAATAATGTTTTACATATCCTAGACTTAAATCAAAACAATCCAATCTATAACATAAACACTAAGAGGATTAAGCCCAATGAACTTAATACTGCTTACTTCTGGCACTGTTGTTTAGGCCATATAAATGAGAAGCGCATAGCTAGATGTGAGCGGACGACCTTTTCGAAAAGAAATTAGGCGCAGTGAAGCGAGCCGGGTGATTTTTAGAAAACCGAAGAAAATTCATTTGGTTTGAGTGTGATGTTTTTGGAAAACAAGTTTTATTTGTCTTACTTTAAAGGAAAATCGTTTCTTTACTTTGGAAATGCTTTTGAAGAAAACATTTTCCCGTTTTATAACTTAAAGACCTCGAAACCTAAATCATGAGATCAGTGACAGAGTAGCCACCCGGATCAGCTCATCCGAAAATTCCGGTACAGCTCCCTACCGAGCGTAGACTACTGTACCTAATCCAGAGATTCAGGGTTCAGGCAACTTACCTACTTAACCTTGAGCTTGTATTCGTTTATTATTTATAAAGTCATGTTTATTCAATTTATTATCTTCTCTACCCAATTTGTTTAATTTTATTAAGCGATGCTAAGGCAAAAATGCCGAAAAGAAATTACAGGAAATTAAACCATCCATGCAAATATATAAAAGAATAATAGTGGCTGATTATACAACCAAATCGAATAAAAATATAAAACTCTCACCCTCAATTTTACAAGCGCCTAAGTACACGAGAATCTAAAAATAATACAACCGCCTAATTACATGAATTAATCTATTTAAATACAGTAAAAATAAAAATAAATGCTGTAAAACAGATTGGTTAGCACAGTTTATATTATAAACACAAGTAGGACTCAAATTAGAACAGAATGGGGATTTTAGTATAAGGGAGCATGCATTTAGGGGGTAATCGGTTTGACCTGGCCGGTTGGACTGGTTAGACCTGGAAATCGGTTTTGAAACGCCCTGTAATTTTTGTGCTGGAAAATCAATTTTGGAAAACCTTTTGGCTCGATTTCATGCA
This sequence comes from Euphorbia tirucalli, assembly GCA_039660915.1. Classification (NCBI taxonomy): domain Eukaryota; kingdom Viridiplantae; phylum Streptophyta; class Magnoliopsida; order Malpighiales; family Euphorbiaceae; genus Euphorbia; species Euphorbia tirucalli. The sequence continues at coordinate 47,836,628 of CM077633.1, forward strand.
AATTGCTATTTTTGTGGGTCGGTTCATGTGGGTTCCTAAATATGCATTTCATCTAGGGTCCAAAATACAATAAACGCACCAAAAACATTTGTGAAAATACTATTTAGTTTGTTTTGAATATTTTCCGGGGACTATATAGGGTTCGGGGGTCCGCTAATGCTAAACTATGGATCCGATTCGGATAAAACTACCCCGAAACTTAGAAAATAAAACCCCAGGAAATACAAAAAAACTAATATCCATATGTATAGAAATATAGAAACCAAAATTTTATGGCATACGGATGGATTTGGGCCGAAAATGATCGTAACGTAATGCACAAAATGGAAAACGGACTGTTTTCGGCAGATCAGGACAAACCGGGAGTCTGTCCCCGGAGAGCATAGCCGGCCGGCTCTGTTATTTATGATTAGAGCTGGCCAGCTCTATTCATAAAGAACAGAACCATACAGCTCTATTCGGGCAATCCACTTCCAAAATTCATAGAGACAAAGAAAACGCATAGAAAAGAAATTGCAAACAGGTTGAAGGCCTCTCAGAGTTGACCTTGATGTTGTTTAGATGCTTTAAACATCCAAAGAATGGATTGAAAGCTTGGAATGTCTCCTGGGAACTCAATCGGCCAAAAACCACGACGATCCGAAACAACCCGGAACAAATCCGAAACAATCTCCAATCAATGAGCAAAGGCTAAGCAACTTGTTACCAATGTCAGGGGATTGATTTTGGGTCTTAGTCTTTGTGTTTTTTGGTCGACCACTTTTCTCTCTTTCTCTTCTTCTTTTCTTTTTCTTTGTTTCTTTCTATTTCTTTTTCTCTTTTCGTTTAAGATTGAAAATCCTTCCCCCATTTTAGATCTCCCTCTCTCTATTTTTATATCTCCCTTTATCATTTTGCTTTTTCATCATTAAATGCCCGTCTAGAAAAATAAGCTCACCCATACCTCTCTTTGGTGAGACAAGTTGCTTTGTTTCACAAGGCAACTTGTCTTGCCCACTAGAGTCGACTGACTCTAGTTTGTACTAGTGCCGTAAGGCTCTAGTTAGAGTGGGCCGGCTCTAGTTTGTACTAGAGCCGGTCGGCTCTAGTTTAACTAGAGCCGGGGCAAAATTTTGAAAGTCCGACGCGCACCCTAAATCCTGGAAATCACTCGGGGGACCTTTCCGGGGGTTTCGGATCGTGGATAGCTAGGTTCTTGGGTCATTTGAGCTTCCCTAGGCAGCATTCCGATCGGTTTCAACTCCCGTTCAAGCTCGTCCCGTACGTAATCAAGGGATTCTCATCACCGACACCGGGGAAAAACCCGTGCTCACAGGCTGCCCCTAGCGGGATCAAAGTTGGATCATCGTGGGCTGTGGAGCCTAGATCGAATTTGGTGTCACGACTAGGAGCGCGGTGAGGGAGGAAAATGAAACGTACCTGGTGTTCCTTGCTGAAGGTGCCAGCCGTGGTTCCAAGTTGACTCACTGGGGTGGAGTATTCCCATAACATTGGGTCACTACGGTGGAGCATGCCCGTAGTATTGGCTCACTGTGGCGGAGCACGTTTGTGATGTTGGCTCTTTGAGGCTGAGCGCATCCGTGATGTTGGCTCTTTGAGGCTGAGCGCATCCGTGATGTTGGCTCACTGAGATGGAGCGCATCCATAATGTTGGCTCACTAAAGCAGAATGCATCCATAATGTTGGCTCACTGAGGCGGAGCGCATCCTTGACGTTGGTGCGAAGTAGCATATTTATTTCTTGATCGACAGTTTTGGAAACAAAATTTTTTGCCCCTTCGAGCAAGAATAAACACTATTGAATTGCTTTGCCTCCAGATACCTGTTAAAGGCAAGCGAATCCACAATAAGCATTTCTTCGTTATCCATATGGCGACAAGGTTGAAGTGAAAGGCACTATCCCTTCTATGCGCCAAAGAAGCAGTCCGAGGTTAATTGTTGTCTTGCCCCCATATACATGTTAAGGGCAAGAAACATCTCAATAGGCATTTCTTTCCTGCCTTTGCGATGATAGGATCGAAATGAATGTTCTTCCCCTGCTCTGTGGCTAAAGGTCGAACGAAATGGTTTGTTGTTCTGCCCCCAGATACCTGTTAAGGGCAAGAAGTTCATCAACAGGCACTCTTCCCTATCCATTGGGTCGACAGGGTTGAATAAGATAAAGTGCTGTCTCCTCTATGAGGCAAAGAGGCAACAAGAGGTTGGAAATGAATGTTCTTCCTCTCCTATGTGGTGGAAAGGTCGAACAAAATGGTCTATTGTTCTGCCCCCAGATACCTGTCAAGGGCAAGAAGTTCATCAATAGACATTCTTCCTTATCCATTGGGTCGACAGGGTCGAATAAAATAATGTGCTGTCCCTTCTATAAAGCAAAGAGGCAGCACAACGTTGGTTATCTTGCCCCCAGATTTTTGTTTAAAGGTAAGAAACTCCTCAATAAGCATTTCTTTCCTACCCCAGCGGTGACAGGATTGAAATGAAAGTTCTTCCTCTCCTATACGGCAGAAAGGTCGAACAAAATGGTCTGTTGTTCTGACCCCAGATACCTGTCAATGACAAGAAGTTCATCAGCAGACATTCTTCCCTATCCATTGGGTCGACAGGGTCGAATAAGATAACATGTTGTCTCTTCTATGAGGTGAAGAGATAGCATAAGGTTGGTTATCTTGCCCCCAGATCCTTGTTTAAAGGCAAGAAACTCCTCAATAGGCATTTCTTTCCTGCCCCAGCGGTGACAGGATTGAAATGAAAGTTCTTCCTCTCCTATACGGCGGAAAGGTTGAATAAAATGGTCTGTTGTTCTGCCCCCAGATACCTATCAAGGGTAAGAAGTTCATCAATAGACATTCTTTCCTGTCCATTAGGTCGACAGGGTCGAATAAGATAACATGCTGTCTCCTCTATGAGGTGATGAGGCAGCACGAGGATGGTTGTTTTGATGCTTGTATGCATGAATGCATGCATAATTCATGTGTATGCATGTGTCATGATGCTTCTGATAATATTTTTGGTATCTGCGCCATGCTGGGGAGTGAACTTGTGACTCCTGATGACTCCTGTGGGGACTGTGCCCACTGGATGACTTTGTTGAGGATAATGACTTAGTGGGGATCGTTTTGGCTGAAGACTCAGCTGGGGAGTATTCTGATCCACTTGATCTAGCCGGGGAATCTGTTGGAGACTCTGATTCAGTGGGGAGCCTTGCTGGGAACTAGTTAGAGATTTTGTTGGAAACTCCACGGGGATGATCCTACTGGGGACCACTCTGCCAGGGATAATTTTATTGATGCCAGGGATAATTATGTTGGGGATGGTACAACTGAGCAGGTAGCTATCATTTGTAGTGGTAATTTTGTTGATGCCACCGTGGGTTTGAATGCAATGACTTACTGATGGGTGTTTATATGCAATGGCACGATGCATGCACTATGAACATCTAAGTAGAAAATCAAGCATGCTTAATATCGTTACGATGACATCAGAATGAATGCGATAGGAAAATCAAAAGTGACACTGCCTCTATATGTCACTCTCTTCTTGTTACCAACACGTCCTTTTCGGTTTTCCGTGTAGGAGATTCTTTCCCTGAAGATCATTGTGGTTTTTTTTTTAACGATGGCCAAGTCTATAAGAGTGCGCCAGCCAAGTGGATCTTTTAGCACTGGCTTGCCTTAGGATTGGAGAATGCGCCCTGACGATTCCGCCAGGGATCATGATAGGATCATCCTTGATGATATCTCTTGATTTTTCTTTTACCTACCTTAAGTATTGGAGGTTTGGGTTTGAATGTGAAATGCTTCATTAAGTCTGGTTTACTACGTGCTGTAGCCTGAACATGGATATTTACATGCAATGGCATAACACATGCATATTGAGCATTAAAACAACATATAAAACATCTATGATATGATGAATGTGAATGCATTAGGAAATTCCAACCGTGGCTCTGGTATGGATCAATGTTCCTTCATTACGTTTTTTTTTCTATTTTTTTTTTGAGGATCCGTTGGGGATGTTACCAAAGTGTATATCTGGCCATTGGATGGAACTGCCTCTGTTGAGTAGACCACCTGAGATGGAGTCAATTAACCATTAAAATCTCCAAGGGTCTGGAACTGTATTCATGTTTTCAATTCACCCCAGATTCCAATTCCACACGATTGCCAAAGATGGACACAGCTTTTAGTCCTTCAAGGTATGGCCTGATCCAGAATGACTTGAGTTAATTGTGGTTTTCCTTTGTTTGTGAAACACAATAACCCTAGAGCAAGGCACACCATGGCTAGAAGATGGAAGAACCACTCTGTTGGTCTCAATCTCCTCTTCTTTTTGTAGCACATTTTGCTCAACAGAACCATCTCTTGCTGGGTTGAGTCCAGTATAGGCTATAGTGTGGATTTTACTGGGTGAGAACAGTGGTTACTTAGGAGTTCCATCAGCGGTTGCTTAAACATTGGCAAACTCCAGCTCAATTGAAGTAGGCTTATATTCTAATCCTCTCTTTGTCATGAAATCAGGGCATTTCCTGTCAGTTTGAGGTTACAAAATGTTTGGTTTGGGGGTTTAGATTGAAGAGAAGTGGCATGGGACAGAAAGAGAATCCCCAATTTGGTACAGGTTGATGATAAACAAAGACTGATTGAGTCAGTACTTTGTCATAAGCCCCTGTCATCTTTTGGACAATGAGATGATGCGAACATGGAATAGCATTGGGTTTCAACTTCTTGTTAGAAGCCATTGATGGTGGAAAATAAGGCTTCATCGGCTCAGTTCAGGGAATAGGGTGAAAAGGGTTTTTGTCAAATAGGTGTTGGTGGTTTGGGTGGTAAAGGGAAGACAAAGGGTGTTAAAGGTGTGGAAGAAATTGGAAAAGGAAAGGGAAGAGCTTTGGTTTTGAAGACAGGAAAGTGCAAGTCTTTCACTGACAGGAAAGAAGGATCTGGTGATGCCGGGAGCTGAAGATTGCTCCTTTGATGCTATGAGATCCCTTTTATTTTTTTTGAACTGAGCTCCAACCACGACCATCTGTTTGTTTTCTTGCTGCATTCAAACTCATGCATGTCATGTGTGTTTGATATGCTTTTTGGATGAATAATGCATGCGTAATGTCATATACATATGAATGTCACATGAACAAGATAATGTATGCACTACAACCAAAATTGCTTCAGCATTTCACACATGATGGGTGGTGAGGATGATGAAAGCCATTTGAATTTTCCACAGGTTAAGGATTATGGTGAGGTTGGGAAATGTAGCTTTATTGTTTTGGCTTGGGGTGCCCTCTTGGGATATGTTTTGCCTCTGGGAGGCCTTCTTGGATTTAATTACTTCTATGAGGGCTTTCTTCAATTTGTATGCCTCAAGGAGAGCTTTTCGGTTTTTTTTTTGATAGAATTTGGAGTTTCAAAGATGGCTTTCGGTTTAGAATGGTTTGCGTATTGTGTGTGCCTTTTAAGTTGAAACTTCGAGGCAGGACTGGTAGTGTCTTTCAAGGATTGTTGAGTTGAATCAGCAGATGCCTTGGCGGAAGTGGTACCATCGTATCATTTTATTTATCTCACAAGCTCACCTTTCAAGAGAGAGTTCATTCAGGACCAGGTTCACTTTTAGGTTCCCTATAGTATTCAGATTGATGTCATGCATTTTGATATTATGCGTGTTTGACATGTCATGTTAGATGATCAAATGCGTGCGCAATAGCATACATATGCAATCACCACATAAGTAAGAAGATAACAAAATGCATTGCATTCAAAATGATGTTAATACACTGTAGCAACAAAAATGAGTTCCCTACAAAAAGGACAGCTCCGAGGGGTTTTTTTTTTTTACCCCCGCCTAGTCACTGTCTCGACTTCAGTACCATTGCCCCATTCTCGTCAGATCAGACTCTGTAGCTCTTCATCATATTCCTCTCCCCGGGATGATTGAGGGATCCCTTCGGTGGTTCCCTTGCTCGCCACTGATCGCTCGCTAGAGGCAGACAGAACCCTCAATTTTCTTTCTTCGACCAGTTTCTAGATCGTCCTTTGTAGATCGACACATTCCTTAGTCCGGTGGCCTGCTACTACATGATAGCTGTAGTAGTTTCCCTTTTGTTCTAGTGTTGGTGCCACATATGGTCGGACATTTTGCAATAAGCCCATCTTTTTGCAGATTGCAAATAGTCTGGTCACTGAACGAGGTCTAGAGGATGCGACTACCCCTGTGTCTTCGGGAGGCGAACTCTGGATTTGTCGCGAAGTAGAGTCAATGTTGGCATTGGTGTCGAGAGGTCTTTTCAGTTCTCCTTCATTGGATGACCCCGATAAGCCCAAATTCTGATGAGAGGGCCTTTCGAGGTGTTGAGAATGAGTGTCGGTGATTTTGGCGTTCTGCTCCTCATCCATACCAACATTGGAGTCCGTGCTCGTCATGTCCCTCATTTTCCCTTCAAGCTCTGCCACCCGGGTTTCCAGTTCAACGCACCTTGTCGTCAGCCTCTCTATTCTGTCAAGATCATCCCCCAGCAATTCTCCCAACATTGCTACCGTTTCCTCCTTAACTACCTTTCAGAATCAAGATGAAGCGACATAGTCTTCCACAACATCTGTTATGGCGTAGAAGTTCCTTAGGTTGGCCATCCTCAAAATTCTTTCCCCTAATGAGAGCACTTGTTAGCGTCGGTAGGTGTATGCATGGCAGATACCAAACAGGGAATAATGTATGCATGAATATGCGTGATGTATATATGGATGATGTATTACATGTGTGATGTCATGTAATGCTATTCGGAACCCATGAATATATATGCAAAGTTAAGAAGGGAAACGTGCAGATGTAATGAATGTTGGTGGGAATGATGCATGCTAAAATAAAATATGGTGTATAAATATACACCACAGGGATAAAATTACACTCGGGAGTGTCCACGGATCGACGCAAGTAGTACTTGCAATGGGGTGCATAGTTATACCCCTGGGGAGAACGACACACTGGGGTGTCCATGGATCAAAGCAAGATATTACTTGCAATGGGATACATAGTTATGCCCTCGGGAAGAAATGACACACTGGGGTGTCCACGGGTCAAAGCAAGACATTGCTTGCAATGGGGTTCATAGTTATGCCCCCCCGGGAAAGAACGACACACTGGGATGTCCACGGATCGAAGCAAGTATTACTTGCAATGGGGTGCATAGTTATGCCTCCGGGAAAGAATGACACACTGGGGTGTCCACGGATCGAAGCAAGGTATTACTTGCGAGGGAAGTTGAAATGAGGTACATAGTTATGCCCCCGAGAAGAATGACACACTGGGGTGTCCATGGGTCGAAGTAAGATATTACTTACAGAGAGGAGTTGAGATAGGGTACATAGTTATGCCCTCAGGAAGAAATGACACACTGGGGTGTCCATGGATCGAAGCAAGATATTACTTGCAAGGGGAGTTGAAATGGGGTACATAGTTATGCCCCCGGGAATAGATGACACACTAGGGTGTCCATGGGTCGAAGCAAGATATTACTTGCAAGGGTGCATAGTTATGCCCCTGGGAAGAAATGACACACTAGGGTGTCCAAAAGTCGAAGCAAGATATTACTTGCGAGGGAAGTTGAAATGGGATGCATAGTTATGCTCCCGAGAAAGAACGACACACTCGGGTGTCAACGGATCGAAGCAAGGTATTACTTGCAAGGGTGCATAGTTATGCCCCTGGGAAAAACGACACACTAGGGTGTCCACGGGTCGAAGCAAGACATTACTTGCAAGGGTGCATAGTTATGCCCCCAGGAAGAAATGACACACTAGGGTGTCCACGGGTCGAAGCAAGATGTTACTTGCAAGGGAAGTTAAATGATGTGGTGGTGTGTGTGCATGATGATCTAACATAATCTTCAGCACTCAGGAAGTACCTTGGATTATGAAACATGATGTGAGGTGAGACAGAATAAAGTGTTCGACATGCGGATAGATTTTTGGCACTCGAGGAGCACCTTGGGCTTTTATGTGACAAAATGATATGAGATACTATGCTTGGCACACGAGCTGAGTTTTCGGTGCTTGGGGATCACCTTGTGTGTATGTATGAATGAGATGTATAGTCATGTGTTGATGTGATTGAATGATGTTAGATGGGTGAAGGTAGGAATGAAGATGATTCATCCTGTTACATATTTTGGATGTTCCACGGATGCCCCAATGCTATGCAAAAAGGCAATGCAAACAGACCGTTTGTGCAACATCACGCGGGTGCAGGTTCGGTGCTTTTAGGGCACCTAGTGGATGTCATGAAATGGTCACCTGCGGCCAGCACGCGAACAGAGTTCTGATGCTTTTGAGGCATCTAATGGATGTTGTGGAATGGCCGTGTGTGCGCTGACACGTAGACAGAGTTCTGATGCTTTTGAGGCATCTAATGGATGTTATGGAATGGCCGTGTGTGCACCGACACACAGACAGAGTTCTGATGCTTTTGATGCATCTGTCATGAAATGATGTTATAGATAAGTCACGTGTAACTTGAGACACGGACAAAGATTCGGTGCTCGTGGTATGCCTTGCATGATTTAGTGCCATGGAATGCCCCTATATGTGTAATAATTGGGCACTTATGGAGTACCCTGGATGATTTGATAATGTTATGAGCAATCCGATGCGGATCGCGACACACAAGTGAGATCTCAGTATCCCAATGACACCGGGAACAGGCAAATAGATGAGATGTAGTGTAATGCTTATCATGTGATTCTCCACATGAATGCAGGCTTAGGACCATTGTGGTCTTCTAATGAATGTAATGGTATGGAGGAATGGTTGAGTGCAAACCTGAGCACAGGCAAAACACGGGTGGCTTTGGGACACCCGTTATGAAATGAAATGATTATGACGGGGGACCTTTGGAACGTCCTTTATTTGGATTAATGACATGAAGTGGTGTGAATGTACATGTCACACAAAATGCAGGTGGCTGCAGAAGATGTGATTAGGATGCATGGCATACGAGATGATGTCATGTGTGTAAAGAACAAATGTATATGTCATCCAAAATACAGATGGATGAAGAAAAATATGGTTAGGGTGCATGGCATACAAGGTGATGTTACGTGTGCAAGGAATGAATGCTTATGTCACTCAAAATGTAGATGGCTGAAAAAAAATGTGGTTAGGATGCATGGCATACGAGATGATGTTATGTGTGCAAAGAACAAATGTAAATGTAGATGGATGAAGAAAAATGTGGTTAGGATGCATGGCAACGAGGTGATGTTACGTGTACAAGGAATGAATGCTTATGTCACTCAAAATGTAGATGGCTGAAAAAAATGTGGTTAGGATGCATGGCATACGAGATGATGTTATGTGTGCAAAGAACAAATGTACATGTCATCCAAAATGCAGATGGATGAAGAAAAATGTGGTTAGGATGCATGGCATACGAGGTGATGTCGTGCATGCAAGGAATGAATGCATATGTTACTCAAAATACAGGTGGCTGCAAAGAAATGTGATCAGGGTGTGATATGAATGCACGTGTCACACAGAATGTAGGTGGATGCAGAAGATGTGGTTATAACATACAATGTGATGTTGTGCGTATAGGGAATGAATGCATATGTCACTCAAAATGCAGGTAGCTATAGAGAAATGTGATTAGCACACATAATACACAAAAAGTAATGCCTTGCATGTTTCATGAGAATATTAACATAATATGTGTATGGCATATGGGAATAAGATATCATGGCTGCAGAAGGAATATGATTAATATTAATGCTACACAAATGTTGATGCCTTGGGAATGATTGTACAAGACATGATATGAATGACGTACAAATGATTGTATGCATTTGATACTTCATGAATGAAAACAATAATGGGCATGAATTCTTTATTCTGGACGTTCTGAGAATGCTTGATGCTATGCAAAAGTAATACAAAGAAGACCATGTGTGAACCATCACAGGGGTAAAAAGTCGGCACTTTTGGAGCACCTAATGAGTTATCGTGAAATGGCCACGTGTGAGCCGACACACGGGCAGAGTTTTGACACTTTGTAGATTGATAGCATTAAGTGAAATGGTCACGTGGGAACTGCCCCACGAACAGAGTTCTGATGCTTTTGAAGCCATGTGATATGAAATGATGCTGCAGGGAAGTCGTATGTAACTCGAGACACAGACAGGGGTTCGGCATTCGCGGAACACCTTGCATGATTTGATAACATTATGGAATGCCCTTATGTGTGTAATAATCTGGCACTTAGGGAGCACCTCGAATGATTTCACAATGTTATGAAATGGTTCGATATGAACCGATATGCACAAACAGGATTTGGCATCACCCAGACACCTATGATGAATGAATGTGATGTCATGTGATGGCATCTTGTGAACTATCACACGGAAGCAAATGTAGGACCTTTGTGGTCTACTATTGAATGATATGATATTTTGTGAGATGGCCAAGTGCAATCCGGTGCATGGGCGGAAATTGGGTAGTTTCGAGGTACCCGACATGGGATGAAATGAAATGCTCATGATGGTCATTCCTAGAACGTCCCCAAATAGGTGAAATGTAATGAAATGGAATGGATGCGTATGTCACATAAACATATAAGTAGCTGCAGGAGAATGTGGTTAGAATGGGTGACACGCGGAATGATGTCGTGTGTGCTTCATGGAAATGTTGGCACACGAGATGTATATGTATGTTATACGAGTAAAATGTCATGGCTGCACCAAGACATGGTCAACATAAATGTCACACATATGCATATGTATTTAAAGATGACTGAACATGATAAAAAATGGCATATGAGATGATTATGCATTTTGGATGCTTTATGAAAGGTAAAAAGGAAAGGAAAAACAACACAAAACAAACGTTAGCACACGCAAAAATATGCACTCCCTTCCAACCTTATTTCTCCTTTCGATTGGTCTCGCAATTCTTCCTAGGTATTGGGTCTCTTTGGCATCAACGGGGGATATAAAAGGCGTACGCTCAATGTTCAATTTTTTATTTATGTTTTGGTGACCCTAGGGGAAGTAACTAAGCCATTACATATGGGCCAAAGTCAAAACCAAGGGTCGTACAGTCTCCCATGGCGAATAAACACTTCCCCACCGTAGAACACAATGTAAGGTCATGCGAGGCTTTGAGTGGTTTACCCCGTCGGGTGTCTCCAATCCTGGCGGTAGAGGTAGGCCACCTTGTTGGGTAAACCGAGGTGAAAACAGTGTAATTGAGGGGTTGAGAAGAAGAAAATGTCATGATATGCAAAGGTATGAATAAATATGATGTTTATAAATTGATAAACGAATACAAGTGAGGTTATATTTCAATAGTTGCTAAGTTCCTTAAGTTTTTATGAAAAACATTTTAAGAAAAATAAATCCCCAACGGAGTTGCCACTATGAGCGGATGACCTTTTCGAAAAGAAATTAGGCGTGGCGAAGCAAGCCTGGGGTTTTTTAGAAAAACAAAGAAAATTCATTTGGTTTGAGTGTGATGTTTTTGGAAAACAAGTTTTATTTGTCTTGCTTTAAAGGAAAATCGTTTCTTTACTTTGGAAATGCTTTTGAACAAAATGTTTTCCCGTTTTATAACTTAAAGACCTCGAAACCTAAATCACAAGATCAGTGACAGAGTGGCCACCTGGATCAGCTCATCCGGGAAATTCCGGTACAGCTCCCTACCGAGCGTAGACTACTGTACCTAATCCAGAGATTCAGGGTTCGGGCAACTTACCTACTTAACCTCGAGCTTGTATTCGTTTATTATTTATAAAGTCATGTTTATTCAATTTATTATCTTTTCTACCCAATTTGTTTAATTTTATAAAGCCGATGCTAAGGCAAAAATGCAGAAAAGAAATTGCAGGAAATTAAACCATCCACGCAAATATACAAAAGAATAATAGTGGCCGATTATACAACCAAATCGAATAAAAATATAAAACTCTCGTCCTTACTTTTACAAGCGCCTAAGTACACGAGGATCTAAAAATAATACAACCGCCTAATTACACAAATTAATCTATTTAAATACAGTAAAAATAAAAATAAATGCTGCAAAACAGATTGGTTAGCATAGTTTATATTATAAACACAAGTAGGACTCAAATCAGGACAGAATGGGGATTTTAGAATAAGGGAGCATGCATTTAGGGGGTAACCAGTTCGACCCGGCTGATTGGACCGGTTAGACCTAGAAATCGGTTTTGAAACACCCTGTAATTTTTGTGTTGGAAAATCAATTTTGGAAAACCCTTTGGCTTGATTTCATGCAAATTGCTGTTTTTGTGGGTCGGTTATCCCGGAACTTGAGGTTCCGTTCGTGTGGGTTCCTAAATATGCATTTCATCTAGGGTCCAAAATACAATAAACACACCAAAAACATTTGTGAAAATACTATTTTGTTTGTTTTGAATATTTTCCGGGGACTATATAGGGTTCGGGGGTTCGCTAATGCTAAACTATGGATCCGATTCGGATAAAACTACCCGGAAACTCAGAAAATAAAACCCCGGGAAATACAAAAAAAACTAATATCCATATGTATAGAAATATAGAAACCAAAATTTTATGGCATATGGATGGATTTGGGCTGAAAATGATCGCAACAGAATGCACAAAATGGAAATCGGGACAAATCGGGAGTCTGTCCCCGGAGAGCATACGGCTCTGTTCTTCATGATTAGAGCCGACCAGCTCTGTTCATAAAGAACAGACCCGTACGGCTCTATTTGAGCAATTCGATTCCGAAATTCGCAGAAACAAAGAAAATGCACATAAAAGACAATGCAAACAGGTTTAAGGCCTCTCAGAGTTTACCTTGATGTTGTTTGGATGCTTTAAATGTCCAAAGAATGGATTGAAAGCTTGGAATGTCTCCCAGGAACTCAATCGGGCAAAAACCACGATGATCCGAAACAACCTGAAACAAATCCGAAACAATCTCCAATCAATGAGCAAAGGTTAAGCAACTTGTTACCAATGTCTAGGGATTGATTTTGGGTCTTAGTCTTGGTGTTTTTTGGTTCACCACTTTTCTCTCTTTCTCTGCTTCTTTTTTTTTCTTTTTTTCTTTCTGTTTCTTTTTCTCTTTTCTTTTAAGATTGAAAATCCTCCCCTCCCCTTTTAGATCTCCCTCTCTCTATTTTTATATCTCCCTTTATCATTTTTCTTTTTCATCATTAAATGCCCGTCCAGAAAAATAAGCTCGCCCATACCTCTCTCTGGCGAGACAAGTTGCTTTGTTTCACAAGGTAACTTGTCTTGCCCACTAGAGTCAGTCGACTCTAGTTTGTACTAGAGCCGGGGCAAAATTTCGAAAGTCCGACGCACACCCTAAATCCTGGAAATCGCTCGGGAGACCTTTCTGGGGGTTTCAGATCTCGGATAGCTAGGTTCTTGGGTCATTTGAGCTTCCCTAGGTAGCATTCCAGTCGGTTTCAAGTCCCATTCAAGCTTGTCCAGTCCGCAAGTAATCAAGGGATTCTCATCACCGAGATTGGGGAAAAACCCGTGCTCACACTAGACTTCACAAAAGTGGAGTGCTAGGGTCATTTAACTTGGAGTCTTATGACATATGCTAATCTTGTTTAAGAGGCAAAATGACAAAGGCGCCTTTCAACAAGAAAGCTAAGAGGGCCAAGGGCTTGTTGGAACTAATACACTCAGATGTGTGTGGGCCCATGAGCACTAGTGCTAGAAATGGTTTTCACTACTTTGTTACTTTCACAGATGAGTTCAGCAGATATGGCTATGTCTATCTAATGAAGAATAAGTTTGAAACCCTTGATAGGTTCAAGGAGTACAAGAACGAAGTGGAGAACCAACTAGGCAAGACTATTAAGGCACCTTGGTTTGACCGAAGTGGTGAATATATGAGCCTAGAATTTGATTCATTCTTGAAAGAGTGTGGGGTAATCTCATAGCTCACTCCTTCTGGAACACCCCAATGGAATGGAGTGTTAGATAGGAGGAATAGGACCTTGTTGGACATGGCCCGCTCGATGATAAGTCAAACCACTCTCCCAACATCCTTCTGGGGATATGCAATAGAGACAACTGCATTCACACTTAACCGTACATCGAGTAAGGTAGTTGAAAAGATGCCATATGAAATATGGACAGGCAAGGAGCCCAATGACTCTTACATGTGGATTTGGGGTTGTGAGGCCCATGTTAAGAAATTGACAAGTGCCAGGCTAGACTCCAAAACCGAAAAGTGCCTGTTTATGGATTACCCCAAGGAAACAAGGGGATATTACTTCTACATCCCTGTTGAGAACAAGGTGTTCATAGCACAAAAGAGTGTCTTTCTTGAAAAGGAGTTCATCTCCAAGAAAGACAGCGGGAGAAATACTGAGCTAAGGGAAGTTTAAGATCCACAAGCACCTATACAGGATAGCTCGGAGATCAAACTAGAACCTCAAGCAATTGAGGAATCTGAACCGATCTCACTAGACCTTAAAAAGTCTAGTAGGGTCCATCATCAACCTGAGAGATATGGGTTTCTCGTGACCGATGATGGAAATCTTCTAGTCTTTGACCAAGAAGAACCTAGGACATACCAAGAGGCTATTGAAAGCCCATAGTCAGAAAACTAGCGTAAAGCCATGGAAGCTGAGATGCAATCGATGTACGATAACCAAGTTTGGAATTTGGTTGATCCACCTCTAGGTGCTAAGGTAATCGGTTGTAGGTGGTGTTTCAAGTTAAAGACCGACAACACCTTCAAAGTGCAATTAGTGGCAAAGGGTTTCAGACAAGTCCAAGGAATTGACTATGATGAAACCTTCTCACCAATTGCAATGCTCAAATCCATTAGGATACTACTTGCCATAGCTGCATGGTACGATTATGAGATATGGAAGATGGACGTTAGACTACTTTTCTAAACGGAAAGCTACTCGAGGATGTGCACATGACACAACGTGAGGGTTTTATTGATCCAAAGTATCCTAACTGGGTATGCAAGCTTCAAAGGTCCATTTATGGATTGAAGCAAGTTTCTTAGAGTTGGAACTTGAGATTCAATAAGGCTATTAAGGAATATGGCTTCATACTAAATCTAGATGAGCTTAGTGTGTACAAGATGGTTAGTGGGAGTGTATCTACATTCCTAGTCCTATACGTAGATGACATCCTTCTTATTGGAAGCGACATACCAACACTGCAAGGGGTTGAGCAGTGGTTGAGTAAGTGCTTTGCAATGAAGGACTTAGGAGAAGCTGAGATGATCTTAGGGATCAGGATCTATAGGGATAGATCCAATCAGCTTCTAGGACTAAGTCAGGCCTCTTACATAGACAAAGTTATGAAAAGGTTTAGCATGGATAAGGCAAAGAAAGGTTTCTTGCCTATGCGCCATGGGCTCAAATTAAGTAGGAACAATGGTCCTAAGACAAAGGAGGACCGGGAGAAGATGCAGAAGATCCCATATGCTTCGGCTATAGGATCTATCATGTACTCCATGTTATGTATGAGACCTGATGTCCTTTTTCAATGAGTATGACTAGCTGATACCAGTCAAATCTCAGGGAGGATCACTGGACGGCAGTCAAGGCAATCCTTAAGTACCTTAACAGGACTAAGGATAGCTTCTTGGTGTATGGAGGTCAAGAAGAGCTATCCTTGTCAGGGTACACTGACGCAAGGTTCGAGACTGATCAGGATGAAAACCAATCATAGTCTAGTTATGTCTTCCTATTGAATGGTGGAGCCATTAGTTGGAGGAGCTCGAAACAGCCAACCATCACTGATTCTACCACAGAAGCTAAGTACATTGCTACATGTGATGCTGCAAAGGAAGTAGTCTGGATGAAGAAGTTCATCACTGAGTTAGGAGTAGTTCCACCTATGCTAGACCCAGTGAATGTCTTCTATGACAACAACGAGGCCATCGTATAAGCTAAAGAGCCTCGGTCACATAAGAAGTCCAAACACGTACTCAGGAAATTTCACCTCATCCAAGAGATCGTGGATAGAGGAGAGATTTACCGAGAACAATGTCACTGATCTGTTAACCAAAGTGCTGCCACAAGCACAGCACGAGGGTTATACTAGACCTATAGGGATTAGGGTAATGCCTAGTTGGAACTAGTGTAAGTGGGAGATGTTGGTGTGCCCTAGTTCTTAAGGCATTGGATTCTTGTATTTTGTATTATACTTTAAGACTCATTGTATGAATGCATTATTTGTGTCACATCAATAAAGGCAATTAATCTATTTCATTTATATCTTGTGCTATAATATGAGTAGAGTATCCATTGATCAATAATCATAAAACCTATCCCAGGTTTGTTCTAATCGTGGGAATGAATAGAACCACAGACTTGTATATTCGATGACTGTATGGTAGTGTATGGCCATAACCAAATAAGTTGGTTGCTTATTTGATTAATCAGTCAACTCAAGATCAAGAAATATAATAAACAACAGAAGTGGATGACGGACACCATGCCTCTTGTTTATTCATATCGATATCGTTAGGCAAAGGACACTATGAGATTACTACCGAGTGAGTATCTTCTAAAGACTGCTGCATCTCTGTCTTAATTAGGGGCTGTAATGGTTTGCTAGAACCCAGTTACAGTCTGTGGGCCTTAGGCCTACTGCCAACATATAGACAGACCCATAGGATCGTGCACATAGATCAACTGAGCAGGAACTTATAGAAATTGTACATGTAATGTACATTGGAAGAAATGTGTTAATTAATTAATTGACATTCGGTGTCAAGGTAATTAATTAACATTGGGTTGAATTTAATTTAATTAATAAGTTTACATAATGTAATTAATTAATTTATCAATTAATTGAATTACATAAATTAAACAATTAATTAAATAATTTTCCTAAGTAGGAAAATTAAATACATGTATTGTATTTAATTAATTGTGATTTAATTTTATTTAGGGGTAATTAAATTTAGCCAAATGGAATTAAATTACACATTATATATTTTTTAATTAAAGTTTATTTATGTAATTATAATCCTAGTGGGCTTGGGTTTAATTAACCTAATTAAAACCTAATTAGACCAGGTGTCTATAAAAGGGCACACTTAAGGAATAAAACCCTAATTCAACCCTAATTATTACTGGAAATTTCACCCAACAAGAGCAGCCCTAAATAGTCGAAAATCCCAGCATTAATCCTCCATTCCTTCGAGTCTTCGGCTAGTACCGGTTCCCGCTCAATAGTTGGTTGTGCATCGGACTTTGGAGATCGCAGTTTTAAGAAATGATTCTGCAGCAGTCTTTAGAAGAGACGAATCCGGTGAGTTAATCTCTCTTGATTTAATTTGGTTTTATTCTAATCAATGGTAATTGGACACGATAGGTGAATTCTAGGAAATTTTAAACGGTGTATTTTCCGCTGCACCACGTTATTTTTCCGATGATGAATCTCAACAGTAGTATCAGAGCCTAGGATTTGTCCATTAGATTGATTGGAATTGGTTCTTGAAAGCGTTCTTGAAGAAAGAATGGGATTCAAATTTGTGATTTTAGGGCTTTTATTCAATTGGTTTTGGTTTTGATAAACCCTAGAATTTTTGGATTGGGGTTTTTGATTATTTTTCCCAATTGGTTTCCATCTAAAATTATTGTTTTATTGATTATTTAATTTTTGATGGTTTTTTTTATGATTTATTAAAAAAAAAAAAAAGAAAAAAAATATACATTTGTTTTGCCGCAATTTGGAATCGTAAGATTCCAAATTGCAGCTGCTGTTGCGTGGCAGTGCTGCTGTCCCTGGACAGCAGCGTCGCGAGTGGGATTTGGCTACGGTTTTGGATTTTGCGGGTATTTTTTATCCCGGGCCCTAATGTAAATTAAATTAAATATTTTTAAATTAATTTGTATTTAAATTGTTTATTTTGTTGGCATGCATATTTAATTTAATTGTTTGCATATTAAATTGAATATGGACTTTGTGACAACCAGTTAAAATTGGGAGAGCTAAATTTTAAATTTGTGACAACCCAAATTCAAGTGGGAGCAAAATTGTTGATTTTGCATTTATGGATGTTGTCCATTGGGCCTTTATGGACCTTAATCACATTTGTTAAAATTGGCGATTTCACCCAAAGTAACTCGGCTTAACATTTATATTTAATTTGGAATGCCATGATCATGCATCATATTGGTATGTATGTGCACGACAGGTATTTTGTTTGAAATGTGATGTTGAGTTCTATGGGCCCTAAATTATTATCGGTTGTAATTGAATTTTGGGAAATATGGCCTGCGTGCCATTTTTTTATTTTTATTTTGATGTAATTTTAGAATAGATTTTATTTTACAAAATTATTGTAATTGCATCAAGTATGGAGGAAGGCCCAAATGGAGCAAGCCCATTGTGGGAGCCCAAGAAAGATTGCAGTCCGACCCATGAAGAATTAGATAGGATATCTAGTTTTTCATTAGGTTGTAATTAAAGGCCCATAGGATCTCATTTATTTTAAATTAAGTATGCTATTGCATTTTTCATATAATATGGATGTATGGATCACCAAATTATTACCCGTGTTTATGCATGCTAAGCCGTATCGCTTAATTATAATCCAGAAATTAAAATACTGAGTTGTTTAAAAGTGCTTCCCACATTCACACCTCTTCCTCCCATTGATGCTGCAATGTGCGGCATGCCCTAGCTGGGTACATTGTAGTATTCGAAATGGGCCGTCGAGGGTTAGGAGACTTGGTATGGTTAACATGTGAATAGTGGTTTGACTCAACATGGGTAGCATTAGTTCAAAGCAGGCCCTAAGAACAATGGGTAAAGTGTCAATAAGCCCATCAAACCAAGAGTCCTTCGTGGAAGGATTGAATAGGTTGTCCTACCAAATGAATCAATGGTTGGTTAGCGAGCCCCAGTTCAGCTGGTCATTGATAAGTTGTGGATCTTGGTCAAGTCAGCCAATTGACGTCAACAGCAAACAAATTAAAATTGGATTATTAATTTGAATTGGCTTAAAAGTCCTTTATTTCTAACTCAAGCAATGATTTCTTCCATGTAGATAATCCCATTTCACTTAAGCAATTTAAATGGCTGCAATAAACAACATCTCACTCTCACTTAGGTCACTCTTGGAGAAGGAGAAGCTTTCGGGGACTAACTTCCTGGACTGGGCTATGAGCTTACAAATAGTTCTTAGACAAGAGTCCAAGGAGTATGTACTGAATGCTCCTTTGCTAGCTGGCCCTCCTACAGGTCGAGGCGTTACCACGGCGATGGTGGAGCAATATGACCAGTATGTGAGGGATGACCGAGATGTCTCATGCCTCATGCTGGGTACCATGGCTTCTGATCTTCAGAAGCACTTCATGGACGAGCATGCTTATGAGATGATGGATCAGCTTAAAAAGATGTTCTAAGATCAGGCTCGTTAGGAACGTTACTTGACAACTAAGGCACTTTGCACGACTGTGATGGCAGCTGGGACTTCTGTTAGCACTCATGTGCTAAAGTTAAAGGGGTATATTGATACACTTGCCCGCCTCGGCTCGCCAGTTTTGTAGGACTTGGCAGCAGACATTATTCTCGGGTCACTTCTGAATCTTACAACCAGTTTATCATGAATTACCATATGCAAGGGTTGGATAAATTGGTTGTTGAGCTGCATGGCATGCTCAAGCTTGCTGAGCAGTCTCTTAAGAAGACTCCTGAAGTATTGTTGGTGAACAAGGGCAATATGTCCATTGCTACGGGAAAGGCCACATCTAAGGCCAAGGCTAAGGCCTAAAAGGCCAAGGCTAAGGGCAAAAAGATGGTGGCCCAACCTAAAGCAAGGGTTGCTTCTCCTGACGATTCTGCCATGAGTGGCATGAGAAAGGGCACTAGAAGAGCTCATGTCCAAAGCTAAGGGAGCAACTGAAGGGCAAAACTACTGCTTCAGGTATTTATGTTGTTGAGATTAATCTGGCTATTTCTACATCTTGGGTCTTAGACATCGGATATGGATCTCACGTTTGTTCAAATGTGTAGGGTCTAAGAAATAAGAGATTATTAGGATATGGAGAAGTAGATCTTCGAGTCAGAAATGGTGCTCGGGTTCAGGCCATGGAGATCGGAGATTATTTCTTGGAGAAGCCTAGTGGACTTGTTTTGGAACTAAGAAACTGTTATTTTGTACCTGCAATGCGCAGGAATATAATTTTTGATTCTTTGTTAGATATTTCTGGTTTCATCTTTAATATTGGACATGGTAGAATTTCTATGCACTGTGGCAATATTATTTATGGAACAGCATTTCTTGAAAATGGCTTATATATCCTTGATCTAAAACGTGAAAGTTCAATCTATAACATAAATACTAAAAGGATTAAACAAAATGAAATTAATCCTACTTACATTTGGCATTGTCAACTTGGCCATATAAATGAGAAGCACATAGATAGGCTTCACTCTAGTGGAGTGCTAGGGTCATTTGACATCCAGTCTTATGACACATGCGAATCTTGTTTGAAAGGCAAGATGACAAAGGTGCCTTTTAGCAAGGCTGCTGAAAGGGCCTTAGAGCTATTGGAGCTAATACATTCCGATGTATGCGGCCCAATGAACACTAGTGTTAGATCTGGTTTTCTGTACTTTGTCACCTTCACGGATGACTTTAGCAGATACGGTTACGTGTATCTAATGAAGCATAAGTCTGAGACTCTCCAAAGGTTTAAGGACTTTAAGAATGAAGTAGAAAACCAACTTGGCAAGAAAATAAAAGCACTTCGGTCTGACCGAGGGGTTGAATATTTGAGCTAAGAGTTTGACTCGTTTTTGAGAGAGTGTGGGATAGTATCCCAACTCACTCCTCCTGGTACACCCCAGTGGAATGGAGTGTCAAAAAGGAGGAATAGGACCATGCTAGACATGGTCCGCTCGATGATGAGTTATGCTACACTCCATGTCTCCTTTTGGGGATATGCTTTAGAGACAGCTGCTTACATTCTTAATAATACAGCAAGCAAGGCAGTTGAGGGAACACCATATGAACTATGGAAGCGCTGAAAGACCAATGTTTCCTTCTTGAAGATTTGGGGCTGTGATGCACATGTTAAGAAATTGACAAGTGGAAAACTCGAGTCCAAATCTGTCAAGTGCTAGCTTGTGGGTTACCCTGAGGAAACTAAGGGTTATTACTTCTACTATCCGGTGGAAAACAAAGTTTTCATAGCCAGAAATGCAGTCTTCTTGGAGAAGGAATTCCTTTCCAAGAGAGACAGTGGGAGTAATATTGAACTTTCAGAAGTTCAAGACTCACAAACTCCTGTAGCTACTACTGAGGATGCTTCAGAAACCGATCTGACTACTCAAGAAATTGAGGAACCAGAACTGGTTGCACAGGACCTTAGAAGGTCTGGTAGGACACATCATCAACCAGAGAGGTACGGCTTTCTCGTGACTGATGATGGGGACCTTATGGTGGTTGACCAAGAGGAGCCCAAGACCTATCAGGAGGCTGTTGGAAGCCCACACTCAGATCAATGGCGCAAAGCCATGGAGGCTGAGATGCAATCTATGCATGATAACCAATTATGGAGCTTGGTGGATCCACCTCCGGGTGCTAAGGTGAAAGGTTGCAAGTGGTGTTTCAAGTTAAAAGCCGACAACACCTTCAAGGGGCGATTGGTGGCAAAAGGATTCAGGCAAGTTCAAGGAATTGACTATGATGAAACCTTTTCACAAGTTGCTATGCTTAAATCCATTAGGATACTACTAGCCATAGCTACATGGTACGATTATGAGATATGGCAGATGGATGTTAAGACCTCTTTCCTTAATGGAAAGCTGCTCGAGGATGCATACATGGCACAACCTGAGGGTTTTATCGATCCAAAGTATCCAAACCTAGTATGCAAGCTTCAAAGATCCATTTATGGATTGAAGCAAGCATTGAGGTCATGGAATCAGAGATTCAATGAGGCCATTACAGAATATGGCTTCACACAGAATTCTGATGAGCCCTGTGTGTATAAGATGGTTAGTGGGAGCATTTCCACCTTCCTAGTGCTGTATGTTGACGACATCCTTGTCATTGGAGGTGAAATACCAACATTGCAAGGGGTTAAGCAGTGGTTGAGTAGGTGCTTCGCAATGAAGGACTTAGGCGAAGCTGAGATGATCTTAGGGATCAGGATCTACAGAGATAGATCCAATCAGCTTCTAGGACTAAGTCAGGCCATGTACATAGACAAGGTTCCAAAAAGATTCAACATGGACAAGGCAAAGAAAGGATTCTTGCCTATGCGCCATGGGTTGACTCTGAGTAAGAAAGATGGTCTTAAAACAAAGAAGGACAGGGAGAGCTTGGAAAAGATCACTTATGCATCTGCTATAGGATCCATCATGCACTCTATGTTATGTACAAGGCCTGATGTTACGTTTGCACTAAGTATGACTAGCCGGTACCAGTCGGACCGCAGTGAGGAACACTTGAAGGCAGTCAAGGCAATCTTGAAGTACCTTAACCGGACTAAGGATGCTTTCTTAGTATATGGAGGTCAAGATGAGCTGGTAGTGTTAGGTTAGACTAATGCAAGCTTTGAGAACGATGAGGATGAGAACCAGTCACAGTCTGGTTATGTTTTTCTCCTGAATGATGGTGCCATTAGTTGGAGGTCCTCAAAGCAGGCCACCATTGCTGACTCTACAATGGAAGCTGAGTACATAGCTGCATGCGAAGCTGCAAAGGAAGCCGTTTGGATCAAGAAATTCATAACTAAGTTGGGATTAGTACCCACTATCCTAGACCCAATTGACGTTTTATGTGACAACAACGGGGCCATCCACAAGCTAACGAGCCCCGGTCACACAAGAGATACAAACATGTGCACAGAAAGTTTCACCTAATTTGGGAGATCGCGAACAGAGGTGACATATCATTGTAGAGGGTTGACACCAAGAATAATGTCACTGATCCATTGACCAAAGTGCTACCGCAGACACAGCATGAGGGTCATATCAGTTCTATAGGAATTAGGGCAATGCCCACTTGGAACTAGTGCAAGTGGAAGATTATTGGTGTGCCCTAGTTCTTAGGGCATTGGATTCTTCTATTTTGTATTATACATTAAGACTCATTGTATGAATACATTATTTGTGTCCCATTAATAAAGGCAATTAATCTATTTCATTTATATCTTGTGCAATAATATGAGTAGAGTATCCATTGATTGATAATCATAAAATCTATCCCAGGTCTGTTCTAATCGTGGGAATGAATAGAACCAAAGACTTGTATATTCGATGACTGTATGGTAGTTCTTAACTATCCATAATACTTGTATAGTTAGTCATGAATATAGGTACGTATCATTGACATGGGACTAGATCGATCCACACAAGAAAGCCACATGGTTGTCGCGTCATAGGTCTTTCTTGAGTAGGTCTCTTTTGTCCTTAGACCAGATTTCATTATAATATCAATATGGAATCTGGTTCACTTTGACATATGCCTAACAGGTCTGTAAAAGGATGCTAAATACGGGTATGATTGGGTGGACCGGTGAACATGTTGATATTGATGATGAAGTGATGGAATTGCCACTCGGGTAACACCGAGATGATATCATTGGCCACTTGATGAGTGGCACTGATAAGTGTATGGCCATACCCAAGTAAGTCGGTGCTTATTTGATTAATCAATCAACTCAAGATCAAGAAATATAATAAACAACAGAAGAGGATGATGGACACCATGCCTCTTGTTTATTCATATCGATATCGTTAGGCAAAGGACACTATGAGATTACTACCGGGTGAGTGTCTTCTAAAGACTACTGCATTTCTATCTTAATTGGGAGCTGTAATGGTTTGCTAGAACCCACTTACAGTCTGTGGGTCTTGGGCCTACTGCCAACATAAAGACAGACCCATAGGATCATGCACATAGATTAACTGAGCTGGAACGTATAGATATTGTGCATGTGATGTACATTGGAAGGAATGAGTTAATTAATTAGTTGACATTCTGTGTCGAGGTAATTAATTAACATTGGGTTGGTTTAATTTAATTAATAAGTTTACATAATATAATTAATTAATTTATCAATTAATTGAATTACATAAACTAAACAATTAATTAAATTATTTTCTTAAGTGTGATTTTATTTTAATTAGGGGTAATTAAATCAAGCCATATGGAATTAAATTATATATTATAAATCTTATGGAATGAGGATTTAAATATGTAATTAAAATCCTAATGGGCTTGGCTTTACTTAACCTAATTGGAGTCCATATTGCATAAGGACTATAAGAGGCACATTTATGGGAAAAATCACTCTCTAACCCTAAGCATAAAGGAGATTCGGCTAGCAACAATATCAGCCCCAATAGCCAAAATCTTTGGTGCGGTTTCTTCCGTTCTTCGACTAGCATCAGTTCCTGTTCGATAGTTGATCATGCACCTGACTGTGGAGATCAATTTTAAGAAACGATTCTGCAGCTGTCTCTAGAAGAGACATAATCTGGTGAGTTCAATCTCTTGATTCAAATTGTTTTTATTTCAATCAATGGTAATTAGACACGATAGGTGGATTCTAGGATATTTTAAACGGTGTATTTTCCACTGCGCCACGTTATTTTTCTGATGACGAATCCCAACACATTTATGGATTGAAGCAAGCATCTAAGTCTTGGAACCAGAGATTCAAAGAAGCCATTACAGAATATGGCTTCACACAGAATTTTGATGAGCCCTGTCTGTATAAGATGGTTAGTGGGAGCGTTTTGATAAGGTCGGTTTTTGACCTTATCTTTTAGGCAATTTCGTGGTTTGAACGGCAATTTTTAGAGTCTTTTGTGTGAATGTTTGTGTGGTTTTTGACTATTTTGTGATTTTTAGGTGTTGGATAGATTTTTATAACTTTTAGTATTTTTCGTGTTTTCTAGGGTTGTTTTTGTAATTTTTGATAATTTGTTGTTTTTATGGTCCGTGGCGTTGGTGCGGTTATGTTTCTTTATGCTTGTTTTGGACAGGTATTATGACCCGGACCGGAAGTTGGAGCATCGGCGGCGAAGAAGAGTTCAAAGTGCTGAAAATCAAGGTGGTACGGCGTGCCACAATTAGGGCACGGCGTGCCAACCCGGCGTGCCAGGTGAAGCAGTCCAGTGGAGTGGCACGAGAACGTGCCACTCAGATCAGCGTGGCGTGCCAACCCCAAAATCACACGGCACGGCGTGCCGCCTTCAATTCTGCACAGCACGGCGTGCCGAGCCCCGAAACCTGTTGTTGCCCTACTTTCATCTCTTCTTTTTCCTGGTTTTAACCTAGCCGTATAAATAGGTTATTTTCTATGTTTGAAAGGATCCTTTTTCCAGTCTTTTTAAGTGAGAGCAGAAACTTGTAGTGAGGTTTTTGAGCTTGAACTATTTGATTTCTTTGAGTTTTGAACCAGCGATTGGTTGTAGTTTTACATAGAATCTTCCCTTTTTGCGACTTTCTTAGTTCCGGCTTGAGTTCGTCTATAGAGGTACACCCCAAGCATCTTCACACCGTCGGAATCCGGTTAATCGGACCAAAAGGGCATAAGTTTTTCTTCTTCTCTTTTGTAATTTGATTATGTTAGTTTTGATTCCGCAAATTGATTGTGTTTGGTTGTAAACACTGAATTCGTTTCATCTCTCTTAATTAATACAATTGTTTGCAAGTTAATTTCAATTTTTATTCCTTTTCTTTATGTAATTTCTTTAATGAATGTCTAGTCTCATAAGATCTTAATTTATTAAGTTCATATTTGTGGCATTACCTAGATTGATACCTAGGAAACCATTAGTATTGACGACACTATGGAACTTACGTGCCCCTATTTTCTGAGCTTTAGAATTAGACCGCCTCTAAACAAGGGAAACCGGTTAAGGACCTAAAAGATCTAGATATGTTAGGTTGTATTATCAAAAGAGCATAATTAAGGGTTAATTGTTGAGCTAAATTCATCTTTTGTGATTAATTGATAAAGCCATCCCCATTAGGATTCATAGGTCGGTAAACTGCCGATTGATAACACAAAACTCAAGTGCAAAGTAAGCTGGAATAGATCAACTAGGAGTAGGATAGTTTAGTTGTTAATATAATCAATCCAAAACTGCATTACGCCTAGGATACGTAAGGAACCCGAGTAGTTTAGTGTTTGCAGAATATTCTTTTCTCTGTGGGATCGATACCTGGACCAACCAGAATTATTACTTGTCAACGATAGGTACACTGCCTTAGTTGTGCGTTTCTAGGTTTAGTTTTACTGCTACGCCTAGAACCCATCAAGTTTTTGGCGCCGTTGCCGGGGAAATTTATATTTCTGCATCATTTAGCAAAAGGTCTATTTGTTGATCTAGGCAACATTTCTGTGCATATAGTTAAATAATTTTTCTTTTCTGTGAATATTTATTACGATTTAGTTTTCTTTAATTTCTCTGTGTGTGTGTTTTCTAGCTTATGTGAACTCGCTCTCAGCATCCTGAGCTTTTACCTTATAACCCTGAAATTGAACATTTGTGTAGCAGGAACCGTAGAGTACGCCAAGAGCAGATTGTTCAAATGGAGCATCAGCAGCATGATGACTAGGAGAGACAACTCCGGGAAAGAGTTGAGCAAGAGCAACTCCGGCGAGAGCGGGAGGAGTTTGACAGAAGGAGGGGTGGTGATAGAGATAACATGGTCATGACTGACCTAATGGCTCCACATCGGCCCCGGAACAGATCCGGAGTGGTTATCCCAGCCATCACTGCCAATCAATTTAAGTTGAAGTCCAGCATGATCCATTTGATCCAAGGGAACGGACTATTCAGTGGCGGAATAAATGACAACCCCAATGATCACTTAGACCGGTTCCTCATGGTGGCCGATACAGTCCGAATCGGTGGGGTGCCCCAAGATGCTGTGCGGTTGAAGTTGTTTCCCTTTTCACTATGCGGGGGAGCAATGGAATGGTACAAATCCTTGAGACCCGGATCAGTGACATCATGGGACCAATTGGAAGAGCAATTCTTAGCATACTACTTCCCACCATCAAAGACGGTTCAGCTAAGGAACGAGATCATGGGATTCCGGCAATTTGGGACGAAGACTCTTAATGAAGCATGGCAGAGATTTCAACGGTTATTGCGGAATTGCCCCCATCATGACATGCCGCGATTTACTCAGGTAAGTACGTTTTATCATGGTTTGACACCAACTAACCGTGCCATTATTGATTCTTCTACAGGTGGGGACATTTTTAAGAAGACTGCTACACAAGCCGAGGAGTTGATTGTGGAGCTGGCTAGAAAGAGTACCTTGTGGCAGTCGGACACGCCAACAAGGAATGAGGTTCGAGCTGCAGATTTGGGACGCCAAGATGCAGCTATGGATCATGTAAACAAGAAGTTGGACCTGTTGATGTCCCGCCTGAACTTAAATGGGCCACAATACCAACCGGTGTTGTGTGTATCATGTGGAGTGGAGCATCCCGGGCAAGATTGTGGATTGGGCGACCCATTCGCCCAATCGTCCGAAAACGTAAGTTTTGTGGGAGGAAACCAAAGGTACAATAACTCTAACTCTTATTCACAAAACTTCAATAATAATAATAATTACGGAAAAAGGTATCAACACCCGAACATGTCTTATAGTAACAACCAAAATGTGTTGAGACCTCCTTCCGGATTCCATTATGAGCACCGTGAGCAGGGGTTAGGTAAGGCCCCATTTATTCCTAATGATCAATCTCCACAGTAGCCTCAACAATCTAAGCAAGATGAGACGGTTTTGTCGTTACTAAAAGACATCTCGTCTCGGCTTACTGATAATGAAGCGTACTGTAGGGATTTGGGTAAGTAGGTGGCTCAATTGAGTAGGGAGAGGCAGGAAAGACCTCAAGGAGCACTTCCGAGAAGAACTGAACAAAACCCTAAGGGTAGTCAACGGGAGACAGCTCAGGTTATAACCCTACGAAGCGGTAGGCAAGTGGAGGACCGGGTGCAAAATGCTGATATCCCATCCCAACCTACCGAGGTAAGTGAAGAGTCGGGAGAGGTAAGCAACCCCAACTCGATTTCTGAACCTGAACCTAGCATAAATGAAAAAGGGAAAATTCCTGACCCAGTGAGAGCCTATGTGCCTAAACTTCCTTATCCTCAAAGGGAGAAGAAAGATAAACTGGAGCAGAAATATTCCAAATTCCTTGAGATTTTTAAGAAGTTAGAGTTTAACATGCCATTGATTGAGGCTCTCCAAGAGATGACCTCTTATGCTAAATTTTTTAAAGAACTTCTTACAGGGAAAAGAAAGCTAGGCGAGGATGAAGTGGTGGCTTTAACAGAGGAATGTTCAGCAATTATAACTAACAAACTCCCACCTAAGCTCAAAGATAGGGGCAATTTCACTATTCCATGCCGGATAGGAAACTCGGAGATTGCCAATGCCCTGTGTGACTTAGGTGCGAGTATAAATTTGATGCCTCTGTCGTTTTTCAGGAGACTCGGATTGGGAAACCCAAAGCCAACCAATATGACCCTCCAATTGGCGGATAGATACCTCACGAGACCAAAGGGGGTGGTCGAAGATGTGTTAGTAAAGGTCGACAAGTTTATCTTCCCTGCAGACTTTGTGGTAATGGATATGGAGGAAGATAGCTTGGTGCCCCTTCTACTTGGAAGACCTTTTCTCGCAACCGGTAGGACTTTGATAGATGTCCAGGAAGGTAAGATCATTCTTAGGTTGCATAACGAGGAGGTAAGTTTCAATGTCTATGATTCAATGAAATATCCATTAGACGTTGAAAATTGTAACTTTGCGGACTCCTATTGTCCTATTGATGCTTGTGTGGTTGAGAATTTGTGTAGTGAACTAGATTGCATCATAGGAGAAGGTCTAGGTGAAAGTGAGGCAAATGAAGTGATTAGTGAGGAATGCTCATGGGTGAAGGGACGGTTTGATAAGCTGGAGCGTGAAGTCAAACCAGCACCTAAATCCTCATTAGAGGAACCTCCATCATTGGAACTCAAAACCCTTCCCCCTAACCTTAAATATGTTTTTCTGCATCCTCCAAAGGACTTACCCGTTGTAATCTCTTCTTTGTTAACAGGAGAGGTGGAGGACAAGCTGCTAGAGGTGCTAAGGAAGCACAAAGGAGCATTCGGGTGGACAATCCACAACATTAAGGGAATAAGTCAGACGTTTTGCACACATAGAATTTTTCTGGAAGATGAGGTAAAACCGTGTGCACAGTTTCAGCTTCGGTTGAACCCCAACATGAAGGAAGTGGTAAGAACCGAG
Source organism: Euphorbia tirucalli (assembly GCA_039660915.1). NCBI lineage: Eukaryota > Viridiplantae > Streptophyta > Magnoliopsida > Malpighiales > Euphorbiaceae > Euphorbia > Euphorbia tirucalli. The sequence continues at coordinate 47,865,876 of CM077633.1, forward strand.
GTGATAAAACTCCTCGACGCAGGTATCATCTTCCCTATTTCTGATAGTCAATGGGTGAGTCCGGTCCAATGTGTGCCTAAGAAAGGAGGCACGACGGTAGTGAAAAATGATAAAGGGGAACTAATCCCTACTAGAGCTGTCACGGGTTGGCGTATGTGTATTGATTATAGGAAGTTGAATGACGCCACCCGGAAAGATCATTTTCCATTACCGTTTATTGATCAAATGTTAGAAAGGATGGCCGGGCACGAATATTTTTATACTTTAGATGGGCTATCCGGTTATATGCAAATTCCAGTGGACCCTCTCGATCAAGAGAAAACCACGTTTACGTGTCCATATGGGACATTTGCATATAGGCGGATGCCTTTTGGATTGTGTAATGCCCCGGCTACCTTTCAAAGATGCATGCTAGCCATTTTTGCTGATATGATTGAGGATTTTATGGAAGTCTTTATGGATGATTTTTCTGTTGTTGGTCATATGTTTGAGTCATGTTTGGGGAATTTGGACCGGGTGCTTCAGAGATGTGAAGACACCAATTTGGCACTTAGTTGGGAGAAGTGTCAATTCATGGTCCGGGATTGCATTGTCTTAGGGCATAAGGTGTCGGGAAAGGGAATCGAGGTCGACCCGGCCAAGATTGAGGTGATTGAGAAACTACCTCCCCCAAGTTCGGTTAAGTTAGCTAGGAGTTTCTTGGGACATGCGGGCTTTTATAGGCGTTTTGTGAAAAATTTTTCTAAGATTGCTAAGCCGTTGACTGAGTTACTCTTAAAGGATGCCCCATTTAATTTCAATGATGAATGTATGTATGCTTTTAATTTGCTTAAACAGAAATTGATTGAGGCACCGGTTATGGTGAGTCCGAATTGGGAAATCCCTTTTGAACTTATGTGCGATGCAAGTGACAATGCTGTTGGGGCATGTTTAGGTCAGAGGGTGAACAAAATTTTTCACCCAATTTATTATGCTAGTAAGACATTAAACGGTGCTCAAATGAATTATACTGTGACTGAGAAAGAATTACTAGCTGTTGTGTTTGCTTTTGATAAGTTCAGGTCTTACTTGGTCTTATCAAAAGTCATTGTGTATACTGACCATGCTGCTCTTAAGTATTTGTTGGCTAAACAGGATGCAAAGCCCAGATTGATTCGATGGATTCTACTCCTCCAGGAGTTTGATGTGGAGATTAAGGATAAGAAGGGAGTAAAGAACGTAGTGGCCGACCATTTGTCAAGACTACCAAGTGAAGGATCCGTATCCTCCCCGGAAGCGAACATTCGTGACACATTCCCCGATGAACAGTTGTGTGGGTAACTTCTATACCATGGTTTGCGGACATCCCAAACTTCAAAGTCGGTAACATTCTTCCACCTAACCTTTCACATGCATAGAGGCGTAAATTCTTTTATGATGCTAAGGATTATTTTTGGGATGACCCTTATCTTTTTAGATTATGTGCTGATAGTGTGATTAGGCGGTGTGTTGCTTATGAGGAGGTTCCCTCCATTATTGAAATGTGTCATGATAGAGAAGCGGGTGGCCATTTTGGACCCGATAGAACTGTAGGAAAAATCTTATCTAGTGGGTTTTATTAGCTAACCATGAAACAGGATGTCATTAGTTATTTTCGAGCCTGTGATGCGTGTCAAAGGACGGGAAATATCTCCCAAAAGAATGAAATGCTCCAACAGGGTATCTTGGTGTGTGAACTTTTTGATGTTTGGGGCATAGATTTCATGGGACCCTTCCCAATATCTCACAACAACCAATACATTCTTGTGGCGGTTGAGTATGTGTCTAAATGGGTAGAGGCTGTCACTTTACCAACCAACGATGCAAGGGTAGTTGTCAGGTTTCTAAAGAAAAACATTCTTACTAGGTTCGGAACCCCAAGAGCTATCATCAGTGACGGGGGTTCCCATTTTTGTAATAGGCAATTTGACAATCTTTTGCACAAATATGGGGTTAAGCATAAGGTAGCGACTCCTTACCATCCTCAGACGAGTGGGCAAGTTGAGGTTTCAAATAGGGAACTAAAACGCATCTTAGACAAAACGGTAAGTGCATCTAGGAGAGACTGGAGTTTAAGGTTAGACGATGCATTTTGGGCATATAGGACTGCTTTTAAGACACCTATAGGGATGTCCCCTTACCATTTGGTCTTCGGTAAATCCTGTCATCTACCTGTAGAACTAGAGCACAAGGCATATCGGGCTTTAAAATTTCTTAACTTTGATATGCAAGCTACAGGTGAGCTTCGATTAAGGCAACTCATGGAGCTAGATGAGCTTCTGTTGAGCTCATATGAGAATGCCAAGATTTAAAAGGAGAGGACCAAGAAATGGCATGACCAACATGTAATAAAGAAAGGTTTCAACCAAGGAGAGTTGGTGCTCTTGTATAACTCCCGGTTGAAACTCTTTCAGGGCAAACTGCGAAGTCGATGGACGGGACCGTTTACCGTGCATAAGGTTTACCCCTCCGGGATGGTGGAAATTGAAACCCCGAAGGGAATTGAACAAGTAAACGGGCAGCGGTTGAAGCCCTACGTCAGCGGAGGAATAAAGGAGGAGAAGCAAGTCTTACTCCTTCGTGATGTGTAATGCTAAATCGCGGACGTAGAAGTCGAGCTATTCGGACTATAAACATAGCACTGAGGTACGTATACCTCCCGTGTACATTAGTTTTCATGTTAATATGTTTTTGTGTGTTTTTGTGTGTAGGATTAGGTACTTAAGCAAGTTAATCGAAAATCGTAATCAAAATGTGAAAAAAAGCAACAGTTGCAGAATTCAGGGTGGCACGCCGTGTCACTAAGCAGCACGCCGTGCCAAAGTGAAATTGGGTGCAGCACGTGGCGTGCCAAAGTGGCACGGAATCGTGCCAGGCTGCTGTTCCGGAAGACAATTGTGCCTAAGTAGACAGCACGCCGTGCCAGATTCAGCACTCCGTGCCAAGGTGATGGTGTGCAGGGCAGCACGACGTGTCAATTCAGCACGCCCACTTGCCATTGTTCTGTTCCGCAAGAGGTTTGTGCATAAAAGGCAGCACGCCGTGTCACTAAGCAGCACGTCGTGCCAATCACAGGTCTAAGGGCGGCACGATGTGCCAATATGGCACACCAACGTGCTGTCCCTCTATTCCTAAAGTGAATTGTTAAAAAAAGATAAGCACGCCGTGTCAAAACATCAGCACGCCGTGCCACATATTTAAATTTCAAGGCAGCACGCCGTGCCAATACAGCACGCCGGCGTGCCATCACTCTGTTGCCAGGTACGTGTTTTTGACCAGCTCAGCACGTCGTGCTGAGCATTTAAATTTTGAATTCCAAGGGTTATTCCACCGCCTATTTAATGCCCTTTCCACCTTCCCCCCCTTCTCATAACCGACCACTTCTTCTTCTTCTCCTTTCTCTCTCTCACTTTCTCTCACCCTCTCACTTTCTCTCTCCCCTTTTCACTCTCTCTCTCTGGAATCCATTCTCTCCTTCTCCTTCCCTATTATTCTTCTTCTTCCTTCCTTTCTCTCCTTCTCCCTATCCCCTCTTACTCTCCTTTCCTTCTTCTTCTTCTTCTCCATCTCACCCCTTTTCCTCCACTAATTTGCCCTAGGGTTTTATTTTGCTTCAACTTCATTGAACCAGGTATGAATTCTTGCTTTGTTCTTTCTTTTATTTATTATTCTTATTATTGTTGTTCTTTTCCTCATTTTGGTTTTGATAGATTGACTGCTTAATAGGGTTTATTTTACTTCTTTTTTTTTTGTGGTTTGTATCTTTGACATTAGATGTTCTTTGGCTTTGTGTTCTTGTGTTTTTGATTTTTGTTTTATTTTTATGGTTATGCAATTGTAGGATGAAGAAGAAAACCGTCGCCGATCGGAGACACGGTTCGTCTCGCGCCGTGGAACCGTCACCGGAGCCGGTGCCACGTGACGAAATGCCCACCGAGCAATTGATGGCCCCGCTAACAAATCTCTCAAGGAAATACAAATGTAATTTTCCTTTACCTTCGGACGATGAAGGTAAGAAGTACAAAACTTTATTTCCTTTAGAGAGCACTCCATTTCGCACTTTCGATTGGAAATTTCTCTTTGTACAAGATAGGTCGGAGGGAGTGAAAGCTAAGTTGACTAGTCTAGGGTGGTACGAATTTGTGAAATCTAATCCTCCAGTCTTTAGGGAGTTAAACCTAGAATTTTACTCCACCTTGAGTTTTAAAACCAACCCGGATACGGGCCTTAGAAGCATGACCTTCCGCCTCTTTGGCACTGAGCGGACTTTGGATATTGATGGCCTTCGGGCTTGCATAGGGATTGACGGGAATGGTTATAAATGGCCCAAAAACTTGGATGCCAAGAAATTTTGGCGCTTGATAGGGCAAGGGGTATACCAACCTCGGTTTGCCAAAACTTCCCAAATCCATGACCCTGTTTTGCAATTAGTTCATAAATTTGTATGTTTTAATTTTTCGGGAAAAACTGAGAGCAACCGGGTTAATGCATTTGAACTGTTGATCCTGTGGCATGTGCATAGTAAAATTAAGGTGCATTTGGGCTTCTTTGTCATGGAAGCTTTATACAATCACCACAACTGAGCTAAGTCCGAACTAGGGTTAGGACATATTGTGACTTGTATTGCATGTTTTTTTCATAATAATACTTGTTATAGGAACCTCGAGAGCATTCTCCCAAGAAGCTTTCAAAGGGAATCTTGTCTTGTTCCCAGGTTAGGGCAGCTGCAGGTCCTTCAAGTGCAGGAGGTTCAAGTCGGGGAAAGGCCCCTATGGAAGTAGACGAGGAGGAAGAGAGTGAGGAAGCAAAGGACAGCGAGGAGGACGCAGAGAATGTATCGGTGGGGGTAGATTTTATGGGGCGGATTGAAGGACGGTTGGATGGCGTAATTGAGCAATTGGAAGGCTTAACCGTCCATCAGGCTCTGCTTGAGCAGCGGCTGAACGCGCGCCTTGATCGGCAAGCAGCTCAGCTCGCCAACGTCGAGGCGTTCGCCTCCAGCTTCTGTGCCGCCCAAGGGTGGCCGTACCCGCCGCCACCACCATCAGCTCCCGATATATGAGGTAACCCTTTTCCTTTCCCATTTAGTTTGCTTCTTCTTCCATTGCACTTTTGGAAGTAAGTGCAATCTAAGTGTGGGGTGGGTAAAGGGACTTCTCCCTTTCTTTTTCTTCTTCTTATATTGCACTTTTTGATTGTTTGTTGGTGTTTGTTAGTGTTTTTGCATGATTGGATGTTTTACGTTGGTTTTTGGTTAGATTTAGGCTTTGCTTTTTAATGCATGTGAAGTTGGTTTTGGTTGTTTTTGGTTTGTTAGTATTTTTAGGTTGCTTATGTGTCAATTGCCGTTTGAATAACATTGCTTAATCCACCCTCGAACCTAAGTCTCTGTGCTTGGATTGATAGCAATTGGCTAGGGATATTAGGAGTTGTTTGCAAGTCATTAGCTTGTTTGTGCGTGGTTTGTGATTCTTGATGGTAACCATTGGTTAGATTTGTCATTTAGGTTGCATTAGGGAATTATTCCTCTACCCCTACTTGCATGATTGAGCTAGGATTACGCCTTGGAACATTGGTTGAGTCACACGACCTAGCATACAAACCCTAATACACTTGTGAGAATTTGAGCCTTTAGAACCATTTCACATCGGCTCTATTTCTTTGTAAGGGTAAAAACAATTGTGGCACACTAGATCGTAGAACCCGGTGTTGTTTTGCACTTGGCATCGAGAGCTTAATATGTGGAGACTCTTAGGATTAACCCCTTGACTTAAATAACCCTAACCCTAACTACTAATTCATCCCTTAGATCACCCATAGCCACTAAATTAACCTTTTTGACTTAAAAAACCTTCACCAAGCCAACTCTATAATCCTAACTTTTTACCATTTCAATTTGATTTTCCTTTCTCACCCTCCTCTCCTAAATCAAGTAATTGGCTAAGTTGTTCATTCATTTTGGGGTCAATCACCATTTGCATTTCAACTCTTTCATATCTAATCCTATGGAAAAATTGTGTTTAAAAAAAAAAACAAAAAAAAAAAAAATCCAAATAGAGTCAATGTGTTTGTTCGGTTTCTTTTTGTAAAACTCAGAGTTTGTAAACGCCTGTCTTGGGTGTCCGGTTTGCATCTTTAAGCCGTATTTGTGTTCCATGTCTTGTAATTTTTCATTGGTTGAATAAAGGATTAGGGAGATCATCTAATTGCCTTGACCCATGTCTTGTAATTTTTTTTTGTTTTTCTCTCTTTTTCTCATTAAGTTGTGTTTCGGCCATTGGGTGTGGATAAGGCCTTCTTGTTGTCAAGTTAAAAAATATATATATATATATAAAAAAAAAAAATTAGTAAAGCAAACACTCTTAGGACTAGCTTTGAGTTGAAAGTTGCATGACCCGTCTTTAGTACTTAGTCAATTTGTACATTTTACTTGATTTGTAGGAGTTGTATACCTAAAATTTCCCTTATCAAACCTACCCTAAGCCGTAACATTACAAGCCCCAGGTTCTCTGATTTTGCTCCTTGACCAATGACTTCACCGGGGTTGCCATTAGTTCGCTATGTGATGTGTGCCATTGTTTATTTTTGTGTGCTCATCCTCCTTGCCTTGAACTTGAGCGTTGGAGTGACATCTTGTGAGGTGCTTTGTGGTCGTATAAACTCTGTTTGTTCCTCGCCCTTTGACTAGCTAAATTGTGTTGGGTTTGGGTATTGAGTGGTTTTGAACCTGGTGCACCTAATGTCATTTCGAAGGTGATGCTTTACTTTCTTGAGTTTATGAATCTCGTACGGTTAAACCCTTAGTTGGATTTGCAAGTGAAAGCGAGCAAGTTTACTCCTTTGTCTTTAGTTGATTTGCTTGAGGACAAGCAAGACTTTAAGTGTGGAGTGGTTGATAAGGTCGGTTTTTGACCTTATCTTTTAGGCAATTTCGTGGTTTGAACGGTAATTTTTAGAGTCTTTTGTGTGAATGTTTGTGTGGTTTTTGACTATTTTGTGATTTTTAGGTGTTGGATAGATTTTTTTAACTTTTAGTATTTTTCGTGTTTTCTAGGGTTGTTTTTGTAATTTTTGATAATTTGTTGTTTTTATGGTCCGTGGCGTTGGTGCGGTTATGTTTCTTTATGCTTGTTTTGGACAGGTATTATGACCCGGACCGAAAGTCAGAGCATCGGTGGCGAAGAAGAGTTCGAAGTGCTGAAAATCAAGGTGGCACGGCGTGCCAACCCGGCGTGCCAGGTGAAGCAGTCCAGTGGAGTGGCACGAGAACGTGCCACTCAGATCAGCGTGGCGTGCCAACCCCAAAATCACACGGCACAGCGTGCCAACTCCAGCAGCACGGCGTGCCGCCTTCAATTCTGCACAGCACGGCGTGCCAATTCCACCAGCACGGCGTGCCGAGCCCCGAAACCTGCTGTTGCCCTGCTTTCATCTCTTCTTTTTCCTGGTTTTTAACCTAGCCGTATAAATAGGTTATTTTCTATGTTTGAAAGGATCCTTTTTCCAGTCTTTTTGAGTGAGAGCAGAAACTTGTAGTGAGGTTTTTGAGCTTGAACTATTTGATTTCTTTGAGTTTTGAACCATCGATTGGTTGTAGTTTTACATAGAATCTTCCCCTTTTGCGACGTTCTTAGTTCCGGCTTGAGTTCGTCTATCGAGGTACACCCCAAGCATCTTCACACCGTCGGAATCCGGTTAATCGGACTAAAAGGGCATAAGTTTTTCTTCTTCTCTTTTGTAATTTGATTAAGTTAGTTTTGATTCCACAAATTGATTGTGTTTGGTTGTAAGCACTGAATTCGTTTCATCTCTGTTAATTAATACAATTGTTTGCAAGTTAATTTCAATTTTTATTCCTTTTCTTTATGTAATTTCTTTAATGAATGTCTAGTCTCATAAGATCTTAATTTATTAAGTTCATATTTGTGGCATTACCTAGATTGATACCTGGGAAACCATTAGTATTCACGACACTGTGGAACTTACGTGCCCCTATTTTCTGCGCTTTAGAATTAGACTGCCTCTAAACAAGGGAAACCGGCTAAGGACCTAAAAGATCTAGATACGCTATGTTGTATTATCGAAAGAGCATAATTAAGGGTTAATTGTTGAGCTAAATTCATCTTTTGTGATTAATTGATAAAGCCATCCCCATTAGCATTCATAGGTCGGTAAACCGCCGATTGATAACACAAAACTCAAGTGCAAAGTAAGCTGGAATAGATCAACTAGGAGTAGGATAGTTTAGTTGTTAATATAATCAATCCAAAACTGCGTTCCGCCTAGGATACGCAAGGAACCCGAGTAGTTTAGTGTTTGCAGAATATTCTTTTCTCTGTGGGATCGATACCTGGACCAACCAGAATTATTACTTGTCAACCATAGGTACACTGCCTTAGTTGTGCGTTTCTAGGTTTAGTTTTACTGCTACGCCTAGAACCCATCATGTTTCCACCTTCCTAGTACTGTATGTTGATGACATCTTTATCATTAGAGGTGACATACCAATATTGCAAGGGGCAAGCAGTGGTTGAGTAAGTGCTTCACAATGAAGGACTTAGGCAAAGCTGAGATAATCTTAGGGATCAGGATCTATAGAGATAGGTCCAATCAGATTTTGGGCCTAAGTTAGGCCACATACATAGATTGTAGGGAATCGTCACAGGAAAAATTAAACGTAAGGCGGAATACCGATTAAAATTTCCTCGATTCAATAACCCAAGATTCATATAGATTAATAGAATGAAACCAGGAATGGAGAGAATAATAAATTTTCTCACCTTAACTGTCTCCTCTAGAGACTGCTACAGAAACCCAAGCGTATTTCCTCCACAATTCGATACACGAACGACTCTTGAATGGGACTCGTGCTAGCGAATGGATTGAACAAAAACTAAGAGAAAGCAAAGAAAGGGGCTTCTGTAATTTTTATTTGGTTGGCCGAATTCCTTAAGCTCGGGTTAGGGAAAATTAGGTTAAGGCTTCCTTTATCTACTCTTTGGTATACTCCTTAGCCTACTAGGATTTTAATTAAACTATAGGTTATTTAATTTGATTAAATTAATTTAACTTGTATAATTAGAATTTTATAAAACCTTATTATAAAATTCCAATTGACACAATTAAATATAATTTTGTCAAATTAAAATATCCTAAAGTTAACTTAAAACCAACCTTAATAAATACACCTTTTGTATTTATATTTCCACCAAGGAAATTTTATTTTATTCAACTAATTACTTACTGCATGTAATTAATTAATCAACTAAAATTAATTTCTCTCTTAATATATATTGAATTAATTATGACATAACCTAATGTCAATAACTCAATTAATTTGGTTTCTATTCAAATTCCAATTTGTCAATGTTCAGTCGTTTTATGTATACGATCCTGTGGATCTGTCTTTATGTTGGCTGTGGGCACAACGCCCACAAACTATAAGTGGGCTCTAGCAAACCGTTATAGCCCCCAATTAAGACAGAGACTTGAAGTCTAATGTGAAACATAACCCGGTAGTGATCTTGTATATTCCTTGCCAACTAACATTGATATATAAGCAAGAGGCATGGCCCTATCATCCTCTTATATGCTTATTTATCTCTTGATACCAAGTGGACTAAACCTAACGAATGAGTATCCCAACTTATTCGAATATGGCCATACACTTTTTAGTCCCACTCATCAAGTGGCCAATGATGTCATCTCAGGGGACCCTAAGTGGCAATTCCGTCAACTTCACTATCAACATCAACATGTTCACTGGCCCACCCAACATACCCATAATTCGCACCCTGTTACGAGCCCGTTAGGTGTACATCAAAGTGTATGAGATCTCATGCTATGTTATAGCAAACATCAGGTCTAAGGATAATAGCAAGACCTACCTAAGAAGCACCTATGACGATCGAACCATGTGGCATTCCCGTTGCTGATCGATCCGGTACTACGAAACCTAACATATACCCATATCATTGATTGACATTCCATGTTCAATGGCCGGTGGGACGCCGCCATCCAGTTAAGGTTATGCTAGTCTTTGGTTCTATGCATTCCTATGATTAGAACAGACTAAGGATATCTTTATGATCATAACTTTAACTCTACTAAAACGTCTCATAAACCAATGACCAACATTGGTTTACTTTAGTATGGTTATAATCATTGGATACTCTGTTTATAAATAGCACAAGACATGAATAAATAGATTCATGCCTTTATTTCAACACAAAATGTAAGATACAAAATATCCAAATATAAAGTATAATGCACTACAAGAACCAATGCCATTTTGACTAGGGCACACCAGCATAGACAAGGTCCTGAAAAGATTCAACATGGATAAGGTAAGAAAGAATTCTTGCCTATGCGCCATGGGTTGAAGCTACATAAGAAAGATGGTCCTAAAATAAAGAAGGACCAAGAGAACATGGAAAAGATCCTTTATGCATCTGCTATAGGATCTATCATGTACTCCATGTTATGTACGATGCCTGATGTCACGTTTGCACTAAGTATGACTAACCAGTACAAGTTGGAACCTAGGGAGGAACACTAGAAGGTAGTCAAGGCAATCTTGAAGTACCTTAACCTGACTAAGGATGCTTTCTTAGTGTATGGAGGTCAAGATGAGCTGGTAGTGTCAGGTTACACTAACGCAAGCTTTGAAACTAATGAGGATGAAAACCAGTCACAGTCTGGTTATGTTTTTCTCCTGAATGGCAGAGCCATTAATTGGAGGTCCTCAATGCAGGCCACCATTGCTGACTGTACAATGGAAGCTGAGTACATCACTACATGTGAAGCTACAAAGGAAGCCGTTTGGATCAAGAAGTTCAGAACTGAGTTGGGAGCAGTACCCACTATCCTGGACCCAGTTGATGTTTTCTGTCACAACAACGGGGCCATCGTACAAGCTTAGGAACCCCAGTCACACAAGAGATCCAAACACATGCTTAGAAAGTTTCACCTCATTCGGGAGATCGTGAACAGAGGTGACATATCATTGTAGAGGGTTGACACCATGAATAATGTCACTGATCTGTTGAACAAGACACTGCTGTAGACACAACATGATGGTCAGAGCAGATCTATAGGAATTATGGTAATGCCTTTTTAGAACTAGTGTAAGTGGAAGATTGTTGGTGTGCCCTAGTTCTTAGGGCATTGGATTCTTGTATTTTGTATTATACATTAAGAGTCTTTGTATGTATACATTATTTGTGTCATATTAATAAAGGTATCTAATCTATTCCATTTATATCTTATGCTATAACATAAATAGAGTATCCATTGATTGATAATCATAAAACATATCCCAAGTCTATCCTAATCGTGGGATGAATAGAATCATAGACTTGTATATTCGATACTGTATGGTAGTTCTTAACTAACCATAGTACTTGTTAAGTCAGTCATGAATATAGGTACATGTCATTGACATGGGACTGGATCGATCCGCATAAGAAAGCCACATGGTTGTCACGTCATAGGTCTTTCTTGAGTAGGTCTCTTTTGTCCTCAGACTAGATTTCATATAGTATCGATATGAAATCCGGTTCACTTTGACATACACCTAACAGGTCTATAAAAGGATACTAAATATGGGTATGATTTGGTGGACAGGTGAACATATTGATATTGATGATGAAGTGATGGAATTGCCACTTGGGTAACATCGAGATGATATCACTGGCCACTTGATGAGTGGGACTGATGAATGTATGGCCATACCCAAATAATTCGGTTGCTTATTTGATTAATCAATCAACTCAAGATCAAGAAATATAATAAACAGGAGAAGAGGATGATGGTCATCTTGCCTCTTGTTTATTCATATTGATATCGTTTGGCAAAGGACACTATGAGATTACTACTAGGTAAGTGTCTTCAATAGACTATTGTATCTCTGTCTTAATTAGGAGCTGTAATGGTTTGCTAGAACCTACTTACAGTCTGTGGGCCTTGGGTCCACTGCCAACATAAAGATAGACCTATAGGATCATGCACATAGATCAACTGAGCCGGAACTTATAGAAATTGTGCATGCAATGTACATTGGAAGGAATGCGTTAATTAATTAGTTGGCATTTGATGCCAAGGTAATTAATTAATATTGGGTTGATTTAATTTAATTAAGAAGTTTGCATAATGTAATTAATCAATTAATCAATTAACTGAATTATATAAAGTAAACAATTAGTTAAATTATTTTCCTAAGAAGGAAAATTAAATATATGTATTGTATTTTCTTAAGGGTGATTTAATTTTATTTAAGGTCAATTAAATTAGCCAAATGGAATTAAATTACATAGTATAAACCTTTTAGTATAAGGTTTATTTATGTAATCCAAATCCTAATAGGCTTTGGTTTAATTAACCTAATTAAAATCCTAATTATCCAAAGACTATATAAGGCACACTTAAGGTGGAAAAATCAGCCGTAACCCTAATTATTGAGCTGTAAATTTCAGCCCCCTTAGAGCAGCCCCTTAGCCAAAATTTCTAGCAATAATTCCTCCATTCTTCGCTTCTTCGGCTAATACCGGTTCCCGCTGATAGTTGATCGTGCATCGGACTTTGGAGATCGCTTAAAGAATTGATTCTGTAGCAGTCTCTAGAAGAGACGAATCCTGTGAGTTTAATCTCTCTTGATTCAAATTTGTTTTGATTCTAATCAATGGTAATCAGACACGATAGGTGGATACTAGGAAATTTTAACTGGTGTAATTCCGCTGCACCCTATTATTTTTCTAATGATGAATCCCTACATATAGACCCCCAAATGATCTCAATATTAAAAGGAGAAACACTAAAAATGAATTTCTAAGTGTTAAAATCCAAATAAAAAAATCCAGCTTTCTATTCAGGATAGGCCGCATGGCCTAATTTCAAGAAAAACAAAGTCAGACAACTTTGTTCATATGAATTTGAGACGTACGATCCAATCTTTACCAGGATCAGCTTTCACATTTTTTCCAATATTTGGCTGAGCAGCCTATCTTTGATGTGTTGAGTGGTATGGCTCATCTCTTGAGCCGCATAGCTCTTTTGGCTGATTTGAGGACTTGTTTCAGTTTATTTGTTTGTTTATATATGCATTATTTATTATTGAAAATTGATTTTTGGTTGTTTATATGCTTCATGGCTTACTTTAATTTCGGAGAAGTTTTAGGACCCAAACGAAAGGAATTTCTAACTAATTCCTGGATATCTGACCCACATTCGGCATGCTTAACAATAATTCAGTTGGCAAAAATCAGTTTCAATTGTTTTATCAAAACCAAAATACAGGGTGTTTATAAAACCATTTTCCAAGTCTAATAGGGTAAACCTTCTGGGTTTTCCTGATTATCCCTTAAATGCATGACCCCGAGCTAAATTTTTATACCATTCTGTCTTATTTGATTCCAACATGTCTATATTTTTATTGTACTACTAACCTCTGTTTTGCAGGTAGATGGATATTAGGTTAGATGTAAATGTTAGCTTTCTATTTTTAGTTTATTTTGTGTATTTAGGCGATTATAATATAATAGATTCTCGTGTATCTATTTGATATGTACCTCGATCCCTTTTATCAGTTGTATTCCTTAGGTTAGTTTATTTGATCTGGTTTTAATAATTTTATTTCTCAAATTTATTTATCTCTTTTTGTATTTAGTTATGGCTTTCTATATTAGCATATAGAAATTATAATTAGGGTTGAATATGGAATACAAACTAAATAACAAAAGGCGCATGCTTCGTGTGGTTAAAGTTATTTCAAAATGAAGTAGAAATAGGTAATTGGTCCATACCCAAATCCTTGTCGGGCTTGGCTATACCATAATTTCTTGATAAGAGCTAAGCCAGGAAGTGACTCCTAAATCTTTAAGGCATGAGAAATTAGTTTCGTTCATTCCTTTTTGTTTTGCCTTTTCCAAACCTTAAAACTGTTTTCATAAAATCAAAACCCAAAAACCCTATATGTTTAAAAAAGCCTAGCTTGGTCTTGCAACCCATTCACAGGATTGTACACTCACAGTGGCGACTCCACTAGGATGATTTTTATAAAATCAAAAGACAAACATTGAAAATGCTTTATGCGAAATAACTTAACTTTACCAATTTAAGCATTTTGTTTTGCATCATATCACGAGCACGTATGCACACACGGTTTTGATATTTCTTTTATTCACCCTAATATACTATTGTAGTGTGGCCGAAAGACCGAAAGCTCTTATGGACACGGATATTATGTATCACTCATAGCTTAGTATGAACCCCTCTTCAGTGGGGAAAAGTGAGGAGTATATCTTGTTATGGGAACCTTTATTTTAACCCTTGGTGTAACCTGAACTCATAGAGAAAGCCTTTGTAATTTCTCCATAGGGTAACCAAAACTCACTTAAAATTGCATTTTCGAGAGATGCCTTTATTATCCCCCAATGATAATAAGGAGACCCAACATCTAGGGCAGCTTTGTATTGACCAATTAAGGAGAGATAAAGTTGGAAGGGTGTGCATCTTCATGCATGTTCTAAATTAAATGTTTGCTTGATGCGTAGGATTTGTTTTTCCTCATTACATAAAGCATAATATGTGACTTACGTACGCGACTAACTCTTTTTATACAGCCACTTTTATTCGTAAGACATAAAGCATGCTTAAAGCATCCACGTCCAAACATTACCATTTAGGCTGAGTCCTATATTATTTTGCATAAACACATAATATATTGACACGTCCTTTTTGCTTAAATTTTGTGCAGTGGTTGCACTATCAAACCTGTTTTTATCTCAAACCCATATAGTAAATGCACTCTTTCAAACCTGTTTCTATCAAACATTATGTAGTGGTTGCATTATCAAACCTGTTTTTATCTCAAATATGTGTATTAAATGCACTATTTCAAACCTGTTTCTTTCAAAACCTTATGTAATGGTTGTACAATCAAACCTGTTTTTATCTCAAACCCGAGCAATAAATGCACTATTTCAAAACTGTTTCTATCAAACCTCGTGTAGTGGTTGTGCTATCAAACTTGTTTTTATCTAAAACTCGTGCAATAAATGCACTATTTCAAACCTGTTTCTATCAAACCTCATGTAGTGGTTGCACTATCAAACCTATTTTTATCTCAAACCTATGCAGTAAATATACTATTTCAAACTTGTTTCTATCAAACTTGTGTAGTGGTTGCATTATCCAACCTATTTTTATCTCAAACCTGTGCAGTAAATGCATTATTTCAAACTTGATTCTATCAAACTTCGTGTAGTGGTTGCACTTTTAAACCTATTTTTATCTCAAACTCATGCAATAAATGCACTATTTCAAACCTGTTTCTATCAAACTTCATGTAGTGGTTGCACTATCAAACTTATTTTTATCTTAAACCAATGCAGTAAATGCACTATTTCAAACCTGGTTCTACAAAACCTCGGTAGTGGTTGCACTATCAAGCCTATTTTTATCTCAAACCCATGTAGGACATGCACTATTTCAAACCCACATGCAGTGGTTGTACTATCAAACCTATTTTATCTCAAACCTGTGCAATAAATGCTCTATTTTCAACTTGTTTTTATCAAACCTTGTGCGGTGGTTACACTATCAAACCTGTTTTTATGTCAAACTTGTCCGATAAATGCATTATTTCATACCTATTTCTATCAAACCTCGTGTCGTGGTTGCACGATCAATCCTATGTTTATCCCCAAATCCTATGCAATAATGCACTACCCTAAACTTACTTATCATGCGTTTTGACCACAGGAAGCATCCTTTCGTAAGCATCATCTTGCTTCAACCCGTAGGCACCTTGTGCGTCATTTTTTCTATGGTGTAAACTCATATGCCTTGTCACATTGTAGCAATTCTTTTGCAAGTGTTATCTTGCCCCAATTCGTGGATGCCTTCACATCATTTCCATGTTTAGCATAAATATTTATGCCAATCCTGTGTGCATAGAATTCTTTTACAAGAAATGTCTTACTTCTATTCATGGCTCGTTCGGTGGCCACCATTCCTTCTGCACATACACATGTATATCATTCTTGTCTAGTGTAAAGTAGCTCTAGTGCATGTGGATTAAAGGGCAAGTCATTCATCACAACATAACATTAGTCAACAAAAATTAGTTATCATGCACACACATATACCACACCATGATTTGTATTGTAGTCCATCATTCATCGTGTCATAATTGCGAGATCCTGAAGTTTATTATTTTGACAGTTAAATCATGGAAAAGGAATGAGTCAAGGTTAGTTTGCAAAGATCCGAAGGAAATAACAACAACAACAATGGCATTAGCAGCACAGATTTTGTTAAAGGGGGTCAATGAGACAGTATCAGAGGTTGGTGCTTAAACAAAAAGGGGTCAATGGTACTATGCCAGTAAGCAATTTAGAAATAGCAAGTAGAGTATAATGAATGAAAATTCAGAGACCAATGTAGCTAAAGTCCTTAGGGATAGTCTTGCTTCACCAGAGTTCAAAAAAAAAAAGGAAGAATGCAGTGTCCCTTAAATTTAGGGGCAATTTTTTTGAGGCTGATGGAATTACAGAAGAAGAATTCATCCTTGAGAAGAAGTTGAAAGAAGTGTTTTTCTGAAGTGAGAAAGGGGGCTAAGTCTAAACCTAACAAATACATCAATATTGACGAGATGATAAGCCAAGGAGTAGAAGTCCTTCCAGTCAGTTTTCAAATGCCAATAATAGCTACTTATAGGGGCATGGGTTCTCCTGAAGTGCATTTGAATTTGTATGCTAGGGTGATGTAAACACCGGGACTCACTAAGGGACGGTTAACCAAATTTTTCTCCACTACTTTGGAAGAAGGAGTCTTGGTATGGTATAAAAACTTGTCTAAAGAAATGCAGATGAATTGGGAAGATCTTTCTACAACCTTTATCAAACATTTTAGTTTTAACAACATGATGCAAGTGAAGTTACATGATCTTGAACAAGTTAGGTAGTGGCCTAGTGAGTCTTTTTTTTGAAGCTTTTATCAAAGATGGATGGGGAAGATGATTCAAATAAGAAAAAGGCCTGATGAAGATGAGCTAATTCTTAAGCTTATAGATGGAAGCCATGCAGTGTATCAAAAAGCCGTGACATGATAGACGTTTGATACTCTAAGTATGTTTATAAGACAACAATCAGGATTGAAAGGCATCTAAGTGAAAGGTATCATGGCTCATTCACAGTTGATAACTCAGAAGTAGTTAGTCTAAGTCATGTGAAGGTTGCAACGGTGCATCACAAGCAACTTGATCGACATAAAAGTCGAAAGAATCATGGAATTTCTTCTTAGACTCTGAATTCGACTCAAATCTTTACGAAGTATAGAAATGGTGGCTTATTGTAGTCCTTAAATTCTTTCAAGAAGCCTTCAAAAGAAGAAAAAAATAACTTCTCCGCTTATCATGTCACAGTTGGCCATAAGACTAATAATTTATTCATTCTGCTATAAGACATAATGAAGTTAGTCTTGGGCGCAAAGTTGGAAGAGCCAAGAAAACTTGACAATTAAGCCATTTACTCTCATCTTGGATCTGAAGACCAAGTCTCCATGGTACAGTCTGGGTTACCAACAAATTTAGTATTTTCTCAGGTCATTTAATCCAATCCGAATGAAGAGATAGTGATGGTCAGTGGGGCTACCAGTACCGACGGGTCTACTTCTTCTTCAACCAATGATAGATTAGTGGGAAGCCCATAATCATAATGGAGACACAAAGCATAAATGATCACTTGGGTGGATATGAATAGTATAGCAGATGACTTTCAAGATATTGTTTCTTCATATCACTTCCATGGCATTATCAGAAAAGAAGTAGCATTAGCATTGAAAGGGAGTCCTATAATAGAAAGGCTGGAGGCAAGGTGTGCAGAATTAGAAAAGACTATAGAAAAACTCAGAAAAGGTATTTACCCTCACTTTGAAAAATGTTTGATCTTGGTCTAAAACATACTTGGTTGCCTAAAGGCATTATCATGAAGTTGCATCGTACTAAAGTGTACCAAGTGCAATGACGATCATTTCACATTTATCCTATCCATAAATGCATCTCTTTCAAAGTGAAATTGCATCATACCAAAGTGTACCAAATGCAATGACAACTGTTTTTGGTAAACTAGAGTCGCACGGCTGTGTCAATAACCGTACGGCAGTTTTATTACAACTGCACAGCTGTTGCACTATAGCCGTACAACTATGGTTTGTTTCAGACTTCAGTCATTTTAATTTTTTTAGCGATTTCTATGGTCCATTCAAGCCATACGAGAGTTCTGATAGCTGCACGGCTGTTGTTCCTACACCCATACGGCTATAGTCTTGAATCCAGAATTGAATCTTGTATATTATTTGTATTTTTGCATATCATTTTTCACTTAGATTTATTTTCCTGTATTTAATTTCCGTATTAATTTATATAAATTAGTTCAACATGAGTTTCTTTAAAACCAGCCCATTTTTGTATGTGTATATATTAAAACAAACAAAATGATTTTCAAATGAATTTCCAGTCCCATCAAAACCACGTTTCAAAACGTTTTCCAGGTCAAATCAAGTAATTTATCGAATTTCCTGATTTTCCTTATTTCACACCCTGAGCTATCTTGAATCCCAAATTCTGAGTCTATTTGAGTCCTATGTGTATATATTTATCTATGTTAACTTTATTTTGCAATTAGATGTATGTTAGTATAGATGAATGCCTAGCTTTTCATTTCTAGAAAGATTTTGTATCCCGGAATCTCATTTTATTTAATGTATCCCCTATGATAGTCATTTGTTTGGTCTATATATTTTAATTTCCTGAATTTATTTACTGCTTTTTGAATTTATTTATCGCTTTCAGCATTGTATTTGTATCTCATGTGTGAGCATTGATTAAATAAAATAAAGAAAAAATCAACCATAGAAATATAAAACTATTAAATATGTTTTGAATCGAGAAGAAATAGGTGAGTTGTCTGAATCTGAATCTACTGATTAAAAGGTATAGCAAGCTGTAGCTCATCTCGGATGTACTGCAATTTCTCAGTTGAGCTGAGCCAAGTGGCGATTCCTATCACTTTTAGTGAGAGCGTTTGAGTTTGTTCATTTTCTCGCTATAAAACCCATTTTCACAAAAACCTATTAAAATCTTCCCGGCCCAGTCTTGAGGCCCGTACTCTATTTAGGATCATCCGCTCATAGTGGCGACTCTACTGAGGAAAAATTAAACCATGCCCTTAGTTGACTTCAGCTAGGGAGTGCATTCTTTATTCAATGAAATCTTTATTGGAGAACACATCTTTGAGAACTCTACTAGGCATATGTGAGTACTGCTGAGGAAAATAGTGATGTTCTATATTACGCTTCCACTGGGGAATAATAAAAATTTCTACAATTTGCCACTTGTGAACTGCTTTTGGAGAGAGAAATAAATTTGAAAATGCTCTGATTTTTGCCTAAACTGTCCAATGTGGATTTTTAGCTTAGCGAGCTGCTCTAACTTTTACCTGTGGCGCATTGTCTGTTTTCACCTCAATGAGCACTTTTTTTTAAGAAATGGAATGATGAATCATATGTGCTTTATTTATACAGATCAAAATTGAACAAAGCTTTACAACATCAAATCTTAGATCTCTATCAGAATTTTTAGTAACATTAAGAAAAGATAAATCATATTTAGAGGGTAAAAGAGATTTCAAATTGCATATGTTTGATATATTTCCATTGTTAAAAAGTGTGATCTTTATAACCAGCTAATTGCAAAATTCTTTCTTTCAATGATTGTTCAAACAAGATAACTTTGTTTATGAATACCATATAAGCACATTTAAATAAAACATCATACTTTATTGATGAATCCAGCATGAGTACATTTGAAAGAATCAGTTCCCAAAATGGTATATATTCCACACAAAACCAAATCCTGTCACCAGCCATCCCTTTCGGATTTTCCAACTGATCATTTTCTCTCATGTCTTAATTTTTGCCTAGGTCGCCCTTTTCAATTTTTTCAACCTAGCAAACTTTTCTTTTTTATTTTTCTTTTATTTTTCATACATGATAAAGCTTCAAACGATCTTGGTTGACTAGATCCATGAATTCATTTCCATCCATACCCATGATTCGTACACCACCTCTTGATAGCACTTTCCTCACAAGGTATGGACCTTCCCAATTTGGCTTAAAGTTTCCTCGAACATCAACATTCGTAGATCTCAACTCCTTTAAAACCACATCTCCGGCTTTCAACTACTTCGTGGGATACTCCACTATATGGTTAAAAGTTTTAGCCATTCTGAACTGATACATCTGCAAATGATTAAGTGCTTTCAACCTTTTCTCATCTACTACAGCTAACTGCTTATATCTAGCTTGAATCCATTCAGTTTCTGGCAATTGAACCTCTGAAGCTATTCTGAGTGACTTAGGCTCTACTTCTACTTCCATTCAGTTTCTAACAAGTGAATGATTCTGCTACTACCCACTTCGAAAAGTAATCAACTACAACTTCTATGAATCAGTGCCTATTAGATGCTGCAGGATGAATTTCACCAATTATATTTATCCCCCAAGCTGAAAACGGCCAAGGAGATGCCAAATTATGTAGTTCAAGTGGTGGTAGGTGACTGATATTAGCATAAATTTGACATTCATGAAATCTTCTTACTTCTTTCACATAGTCAGACTGCATTCTCATCCAAAAATAACCCTGCCTCATCTTTCTAGCCAAAGCTACTCCATTCATATGTGGTCCACATGATCCTAAATGTACTTATTGAATCACTGGTTTTGCTTCTTGAACATTAAAATACGATTGTCCAGAAATTGCTACAGTCAAAGGTTGTATCTGTGTTTTCTCTGGATTCTCCCACATAGAAGATAAAGTTGCTAATGCATCAGCCATTTTATTCTCTACCCTGGGAACATGTCTGAATTCACACTGGCCAAATAACTCTTTTCTGTACTGCAACAATTATAAGTAAGGCCTTAAGGCTTCTTCTTTCACCTCCTATTCACTCTAAGCTTGAATAATCACCAGAAGTGAATCTCCAATAATCAGCACATCATTTGCCCGTAGCGACAAAAGAGCTTTCATTCCAAATAAGCATGCTTCATACTCTACCCCATTATTTGTTATAGGAAAATCCAATTTCTTTGACAATGTAATTACTTCACCATCTGTCATTGCTACAATTATACCAATTTTATCTCTTTTTCTATTTACAGCACCGTCGAAGCACATAATCCACCTCTTCACTTTTACCATAGCTAGCTGTTCATCAAGAACTCTAGATTCTCTATATAATCTAATTCTAGAGGTTGATTTGCTAGAAATTCTGCTACAGCTTGTCCTTTAATGACTTTCTTAGTGACATACTCAATATCAAATTCTGATTAGAGTGGCAATCATCTGGATAATTTTCCAACCAATACTGGTGCTTTGTACAAATACTTCATTGGATCAACTTTAGCCATAGCTTGTATTTTATATGATTGAAAGTAATGCCTCAACTTTTTTGTCAGCCAAACCATTGCTATCCATGTCTTGTCTACCAGTGTGTACTTGGTTTTATAATCTAGCAACTTCTTGTTAAGATAATAGAAATGGTACTCCTCTCCATCTTGCTCTTAAGCTAGCATTGCCCCTATTGAGGAATCTTCAACTGCCAGATAAAAAATTAGAGGCTTTCCTGGAATTGGTGGACTCAAAACTCGAGGATGTACCAGATAAGCTTTAATCTTTTCAAATGCTAAGTAACACCTGTTATCCGTTACAATTGGCTGGTCTTTCTTCAACAACTTGAAAATTAGCTCGTATGCTGAAGTCAATCATGTTATAAAACTGCTAACATACTGTAGAGAACCTAGAAATGAGCGAACTTCCTTTTCTATTTTAAGAGGTAGCACATCTCGAATAGCCTTGATTTTATCTGGATCCATTTCAATTCCCCTCTAACTGACCACATGACTAAGCAACTTTCTCAATGTAACCCAAAGATGCACTTCTTAGGATTAAGTCTGAGATTATACTCTTCAATGCATGTTAGAAATCTATCTAAGATAGCAGGGTGCTCTTCCCGGGACATTGATTTAACAAGCATATCATCAATGTATACCTCTACTTCTTTATGAATCATATCATGCAACAAAGTTGTGACAGCCCTCTGATAGGTAGCTCCAGCATTCTTCAATCCAAACGGCATTACTCGATAGTAGAAATTACCTATTCCATGATAAATGATGTTTTCACTCTGTCAATTATATCCATCAGGATCTGATTATACCCTGCAAACCCATCCATAATGAATAAATCGCTGCTTTAGTTGCACTGTCAATCATAACATCAATGTGGGCAACGAAAAATCCGTTGATCGCGCACGACACCGGAAATTAGCCTTCTACTAATTGAATTTCACAAAAATTCATAAAAGCAGGGAATTGGAATTAATTTCGAAAATATTATTGATCAAGAAAAACTGAATATTACAAACTATAATAAAGCCTATTTATAGGCAAATTATCCTAAAGGTAATAAAACTCCTAAGTAATCAAAACTTCTAAATAGTCTAAACTTCCTAATTAAATTAAATAAGAAAATACTAAATAAATTAAAATAAAAACAAAATAGGAATCCTTATCAATTTAGGATCCTTAGAATAAAATCTATTCCTAATCCTAATTATAAAATAATTACACTTAAAATCAAGATACAATTTAAATACATCTTCAATTTATTTCCATGACAAGTAATTGTTTCCAAGTTGAATTGGTAATCCTTTTTACTACTTGTGGCCCGCATCACTCTTACTCCATAGAAAGAGTTGTCTTCTCAACTTCACCCAACTCTGCTTTGGCTTTCATCATGAATTTTG
This sequence comes from Euphorbia tirucalli, assembly GCA_039660915.1. Taxonomy (NCBI): domain Eukaryota; kingdom Viridiplantae; phylum Streptophyta; class Magnoliopsida; order Malpighiales; family Euphorbiaceae; genus Euphorbia; species Euphorbia tirucalli. Next base: position 47,888,756 of record CM077633.1, read on the forward strand.
CAATTTCAAAGACAGAATTGAGGTTTTCTTAGTTCAGCAGCTTCTTCTTATTTACCTTCTTAGCTTTGGTAAAAGCATTGTTCAGGGCAACAGTCAATGCTTTTGAAATCACCTCAACAACCTCATCATAAAATCGTATGCTCAGCTTGTTTCTTGGATACTTCCTTCTCATAATAGATCACTTTCTTCTTTACTTCTATCAAATTAACTGATTTCTCAATTGCTTTCTTATTACAGACATGAGACTTTAAAACTATCTCTTCATCTTCATTTAGCACTGGTGCTATTGGCTCTTCCTGGCTTTTCTCAAAATCAACTACATTAGAGAATATTTCAAAAACCAACCATACTACTTCTCTAACTTTCATAGGCTCAGTCTGCTCCTTACACAGCTCTTCACCAGCTTTAATGAATGGTTTCATCATAAGTTTGCCATTCTCCCCTTTCTTATGATTCTTCTTTCATGCTTTAGCTTCATAAGGCACTCCCTACAAATTAGCTCCAAGCCCTAGCCCTGGTACAAATTTCTGCTTATACAAGTAATTGGACAACCACTTTGGCATGTAATTCTCATAAATAACCATTAGAGCATCTGTGATTTTCTCTTGATTGATCATGGTAACTTGGAATCCACCAAATGGTGGAACTTCTTCATTCACTACAGAAATTATAGATGGGGAATCCACTTCAATAGTCATAACCCTATCAGCCAAAGGGAATTTTATCTTCTGATGCAATGTAGAAGGAACTCCACCCAATGGATGAAACCAAGGTCTTCCCAACAGCAGGGAGAAAGTGAATGGAATGTCAATTACAGTGAAAGTAATCATCGACTCAACTAGTCCTACTTCCACCTCAGCCTCAAAAGTGCCAATCACAGTTCTTTTGGACATATCATAAGCCCTAAGCACAGTCGAGGACTTGTTCAATGCTTCTTCACTTACACCTAAATACGGTAACATCTTCAATGGATAGATTTTTAGAGCTGACCCATCATCTACCATAACACTACATAATTCTGTCTATAATTTTAACTTTCACATAAATGGCTTTGTTATGCACTTTTCCTTCATCCAAAAGATCTTTCTCAAAAAATATAATATCAGGGTAACCAGAATTAACCCTGTCTAACAAACAGCATATTGTTTCTAGAGATGTGATTGAAGAAACTTCAATCTTAGACAATTTCTTCACCAAAGCTGCTTGTGCTCTTTTGAAATCAACAAATATGCCATAATCTAGCTTGAGTAGGAGTCTTCTTTAACTGCGATATAACTAGATCTTCCTTCTAAACTTCTTTTGGGGGTGGCACACTACTTGATCCGGTCACTAGGGTTTTATCTTTCTACTGAACAACTGGCTGACCATACCACTTCTTGCCACATTTCTGACTTCAGCAACTTTCGGCTTTTCAATAACTAATGGTTTAACTTATTCACTTCCATCATACTCTTCACATTTATTATCTGAATCCAGATCGTTCAAACTCACAAGCTTTACAACTGTCTATTTTGCTGATTTCCCACTTTTTTACTCTGCTTTGACTTCACTGGCTACCACAAATACACTAGGATTTGCTTACAGGATCTAACCAAAGACAAAGTTAGCCGGTAACCCTGACTGCACCATATTGATTTCAGCATATTGACTGCGCTTTGCTGGCTCTTGCAATTAGCTTTTATCTATCAACTTTTGGATAGCATCTCTCAACTTGTAACAGTTATTGATTCTATGACAAATAACAACATGGTATGTGTAGAAATCATCCCTATCTGCATCAATTGCCTTTTCAAATGGCTTTAGAGAATTTAGCAAACCTCAATTTCTGCATTTAGCAAAAATTTTGGATAAAGACAAAGTCTAAGGAGAGATGCCTTGACTTTTTGGATACTGATCTTGACTACCTTGCTGTTTTGACATTGTAGCCACTTCAGCTTGTTTCACTTATAATGACTACCCCTTTTTACTCGCAGAACTAGAACCAGATCCACTGCCTGACCAAGTTGAGGTTATCGATCTGTATCATATAAACTAAACCTAGAAATTCTTCCACCTCTGTGACTTGCAAACTTCTCTTCTTCATCTCTTTTAACTTTCATTGCCATACTATACACTTCACTGAGCTCATTGAATGTATGAAACTTCATGTTATTTCTATATACATATCTACTTCCATCGATCAATTTCTGAATTAGTTCATCTTCATCCGAGTGATTCTTTAGCAAAATCATCTTATTCATCCATCTTTGATAGTACTCATCAAAAGATTTGTATGGTTTATGCCTTATCCTCTCCAAATCATATAGCTTTACCTGAATTTTGGTGTGGAAACTATAGTATTTGATGAAAGCGAATGATAAAGCTTCCTAGTCTTACTGTATATCTTCAGACAATGAGCTATACCAAGACAATGTACCTTCTTCAATTGTGGTTGGAAAGAAATTAATTAATTGCTACTTCATAGCACCCGCTGTTAACATCACTCGGGCGTATAGATTATATGAGCTATCGGAGAACCGATACCTTTATATGTAGCAATCTTCAACACTTGAAACCCAATAGAGAAAGTTTCAATGCCCTTGTTAATCATTGCATCTACATTCACACCCTTTTTATGCTGGTGTGCCCTAGTCCAAATGGCATTGGTTCTTGTATTGTATTATACTTTATATTTAGATATTTTGTATTATACAATTTTGTTTTGAAATCAAGGCATGAATCTATTTATTCATATCTTGTGCTATTTATAAATAGAGTATCCAATGATTATAACCATACTAAAGTAAACCAATGTAGGTCATTGGATTATGAGACCTTTTAGTAGACTTAAAGTTATAATCATAAAGATATCCCTAGTCTGTTCTAATCATGGGAATGAATAGAACCAAAGACTAGCATATCCTTGACTGGATGGCGGCGTCTCACTGACCATTGGACATGGAATGTCAGTCAATGATATGGGTACATGTTGGGTTGCATGGTGCTCGATCGATCCGCCACGAGAACACCATATGGTTCGATCGTCATAGGTGTTTCTCGGGTAGGTCTTATTATTATCCTTAGATCTGATGTTCATTGTAACATAACATGGGATCTCATACACTTTGATATATGCCTAACGGGCCCATAATAGGGTGCCAAGTATAGGTATATTGGGTGGGCCAGTGAACATGTTGATGTTGATAGTGAAGCTGTCGGAATTGCCACTCAGCGTCCACTGAGATGACATCGCTGGCCACTTGATGAGTGGGACTGACAAGTGTATGGCCATACCTGAATAAGTTGGGATACTTATTCGTTAGGTTTAGTCCACTCAGTATCAAGAGATAAATAAGCATATAAGAGGATGACAGGGCTATGCCTCTTGCTTATATATCGATGTTAGTTGGCAGGGATATACAGGATCACTACCGGGTTATGTTTCACATTAGACTACAAGTCTCCATCTTAATCGGGGGCTGTAATGGTTTGCTAGAACCCACTTACATTCTGTGGGCCTTGGGCCCACTGCCAACATAAAGACGGACCACAGGATCGTACTCATAGGACGACTGAACGTTGACAAATCGGAATTGGAAGGGAAACCAAATTAATTGAGGTATTGACATTAGGTTATATCATAATTAATTCAATTATAAAGGGAGAAATTTATTTATTTTTTTGATTAATTAATTACATGTAGTAAATAATTAATTAAATAAAATAATATTTCTTTTGTGGAAATTAAAAATACAAATGTTGTATTTATTAAGAGTGACTTTAATTTAACTTTGGGTTATTTTAATTTGATGAAATTGTATTTAATTGTATCAATTAGGATTTTATAATATGGTTTTATTTAATCCTAGTGATATAAGGTAAATTAATTAAATCAAATTAAATAATCTATGGTTTTAATTAAAATCCTAGTAGGCTAAGGAGTATATATACCAAAGGAGTATATTTAGGAAGCCTTAACCTAATTCTCCCTAACCCTAATAGAGGATTTTCGGCCACAATAAGAAAATTATAGCAGCCCCCTCTTGGACTTTCTCATGGTTTTCTTTCAATCCGTTCACTAGCATAAGTCCCGTTCGAGAGTCGTTCGTGCACCGGATTGTGGAGGAAACGTGTTTGGGTTTCTGCAGCAATATCTAGAGGAGACAGTTAAGGTGAGAAAATTTATTTTCTCCGTTCTTGATTTCATTCTATTAATCTACATGTATCTTGGGCTTTGGAAAATAGGAAAATTTTAATCGGTATTCCACCTCGCGTTTAATTTTTCCTGTGACGATTCCCTATATTTTAGACTTCATACTGGTATTGACTGCCTTCTTCAATTCAGATACTACTTCATCCAGCTCTGTGCATTTTGCGTTCAATTTCTTTTCCCTTGTAGCCTTAATCTCTTGAAGCTTTTCCACACTAACAGGAATAGCACCCCTAGACTGGGATGATTCAACCATCTTCTCCTTTCCAGGTCTAGTAACACTGTTATCACCACCACCTTCTTTCACAATAGCTAGCATTTCTTCTTTCAGTATATCTCAGAAATCCTATGATCTTAGGAAATCTTTTAGAATATCAACAATATTTGTGTGGTTTGCCATCTCAATTTCCTCGATAGATTCTATTTCATTTTTTGTGTCAACTGTCGCATTTTTCTTTAACCCTTTCAGACTCAGCTTTCTTATTACTCTGATCTAGTTTCTTTCTCAATGGACTCCGTAACAAAACTTTTTTTCTCTATAACCTTTTACTTGATTTCCTTTTCCACGTATGTTCTGTTTCCAATCAAACATGAAACATTAAGCATGTGATTCATAATGAATGAACGAGATGATGATATGAGGAAGATCGAGCAAATGAATGAATGACTACATGGATGTATGTGTATATGCATGAGATGGAATGAAATGTTATGAAATTTGGTTGCAAATACATGATATAGTGTACTATGTATTGGGCTTTGGGTAAATGAAATTTGTTTTAATACACATAATAAAGTATAATGTATGGGGCATTGGGTAAATAAACAAAATAAATTCGTTCGGGATTTTGTAATAGATGTATAGAGTGGATCTTATACAGGGTTTGGTATGTGTATAGAGCTGGTCTTATACAAGGCTTTGGATTAGTGTATAGAGCTGTTTGGATAAATGTATAGAGCTGATCATGTATTGGGTTTTGGTTAGTGTATAGAGCTAGTCTTATACGGAGCTTTGGATTAGTGTATAGAACTGGTCTTATACGGAGTTGGTGATTTAGGGTTTTGGGTGATTAAAGATTTGGCTATTTAAAGATATTGCAATTTAGGAATTTAGTGATTTGGAGATTTAGCGATTTGAGGATTTGGTGATTTGGCGATTTAGCGATTTGTGGATTCGACAATTTTGGGATTTGGTCATTTGGGATTTAGTGATTTGAGGATTTGACGATTTGAGGATTTAGCAATTTGGTGATTTGGGATTTAGCAATTTAGGGAATTTAATGATTTGGGGATTTAGTAATTTGAGGATTTGGTCATTTGCGAATTTAGCAATTTAGGGATATAGGGACAATTCCGTTCAGACATCTTTGTGTGCAGTCCTATAGGCTTCTCTTATGTTGGTAGTGGGCTCAAAATCTTAAGGTCCAAAAACTACGAGTGGGTTATAGCGTACCATTGTAGCTACTAAAATAAGACAAAGACATCAATATTTAGTGAGGCATAAACCCTGTAATAACTTATACGTCCTCTGCCAATGGCATCGGTGTCCTGCAAGAGGCATGGCAATGTCACCTTCTATAGTTGCATGGACATTCCTTGATTTTGATTAGACTGGTATCACGAATAAGTATCCCACTTACTTGGGTAAGGCCACACTCTTATCAGTCCTACTCATCAAGTGGCCTGTAAGCGCCTGGTTTTCCCGACCTCTATGATGAGAAACCTGTATTACCTGTTAAGCAGACGGCCATGAATTGGACTTGAAAACGAGCGGAATATCGCCCAAATATCTCAGATGCTCCAAAAATTGAGCTATCCTCAATCTGAAACCCTGAAAAAGGTCCTTCGAGTGGCTAGGGAAGCTTAGAGGTGAGCGTGGGAATTAGGGATGCCTACCCCGTCTCTATCTATAGCTGCACGGTTGTAGATTAGAGTCGTACAACTCTACTGTTACCCTAAAGCTTAGAGGTGAGCGTGGGAATTAGGGATGTCTGCCCCGTCTCTATCTATAGCTGCACGATTGTAGATTAGAGTCGTACAACTCTAATGTTATAGTCGTACGACTCTAACATTAGAGTCATATGACTCTAATGTTAGAGTTGTACGACTCTAATGTTAGAGTCGCACGACTCTAATATTTAGAGTCGTATGACTCTAACGGGTCAGCCAAATTGCTCTGCAAAGGCAGAACAACTTGACTGAGCAGAGAAGTGCGACCGAAATCCAGTGAAAAGTAAACGGCTCATTAATTGTTAGAAATGATTTAGAGTGGAGAGATATAAAAAGAAAAAGAAATCAATCAGAGGAGAGGAGATGAATCTTACAGAAGAAAGAACAAAAAAAAAAAAAAAGAGAGAGATAGAAACCAAGACACGGAGAAGGAAAAAAGAGGGAGAGAGCAAAAAAAAAAAACTAATACCAAAAACAAATACCAAGCCAATAACAAAATAATACCCAAGCATTGAAGGCAGATTTCTAGACCTTTACACATTCAATTGCGACCGTTTCGGATTAGTTTCAAATTGATTCGGATTCATTTTTAGGAATTCGGGACGGTTAAGGATTCGGGAAGCATTTCGACCTTTCAATCCAATTCTGGACGTTAAACACATCAAAATAATATCAAGGTAAACCATGAGAGGCCTTAAAACTTTATATATTGCTTTTCCTTTGCATTTTTCTCTATTTCTCAAATTTTCGAAAAGGTTGCCTAACTAGAGCTGTACGGCTGTGTGTGACAAGAACAAAGCCGCATGGCTGTAGTCCTGAAGAACAGAGCCTCACGGCTCTGTCCTTCCAAGTAAAAACCAAAACTACCCCGTATCGACTGAAAATAGCCCGTTTTCCATTTTTTTCCATTCTATTATGATATATTTCGGCCCAAACACACCCGTACACTATCAACGAATGGTTTTTGGATTTATATTCGTGCAGGTCTGAGACTTTCGGTTTCTGTGGTTTCGATTTTTTTGAATCTGGGGTCGTTCGATCCAAAACGGATCCATAGTCCAGCATTACCTTGGACTCTATAGAAATCCTGAGGAACCACTAAAATCTAGTAAAATGGCATTTTCAAAATGAGAAAACCATTTTTCGGGTTTTGGATGCTACAGTCGCATGACTGTAGTTGTTAGAGTCGCACGACTGTAATTAGAGCTGCATGGCTCTAACTATAGTCGTACGACTATAGTCTCCAAAAGGAGACAGAATTGCAAAATGACAAGTATGGACGTCGTCGCGCGATGCTGTCTTCAGAATCAAATCGTTATTGGCATGTTTAATGCTTTTGGACCCTAGATGAATGCTGAAATTAGGAGACCTGCACGAATGGAACTCCAAGTTCCGGGATAACAGACCCGCTAAAAAGGGAAAATTTGTATGTAACCGAGCCAATTGATTTCCAAAAATGGTTTTCCAGTGCAGAAATATTACAGGGCGTTTCAAAATTGTTTTCCAGGTCCGGTCGGGCCAACTGGCCGAGTTGGCCCGGCTATCCCCTAATTGCATGCTCCCCGTCCCCAAAAATCCCAATTCTGTCCTGTTTGAGTCCTATTTGTGTTGTGATATAAATTGTGTTAACCGATCTGTTTTGCAGCCCCTATTGCTTTTATTTTATTTTTGAATGTACTTTGATAGATTTTCGTGTAAATTAGGCGATTGCAATTTTTTAGATATCCGTGTATTTAGGTGTTTGTAGATGTGAGGACAATACTTTTCATTTTTATTCGATTTGGTTGTATAAGTGGCCTTTATTCTTATTCTTTTAACTTCTTGGATGTATGGTTTATTTATTCTACAATTTATTCCTGTTATTTGCTTGAGCATGGGTCAAATAAACACAAAATGGGTAGAGAAAGATAATAAAGCGAGTAAAACATGGTAATATGAACTATAAAGTGAAAGCAAGCTTGAGGTTAAGTAAGTCACTTGCCTAAACCCTAAATCTCTAGATTAGGTCCAGTAGTCTACCCTCGGTAGGGCGCTGTGCCGGAAATTCTTGGATGAGCTGATCCGGGTGGCAACTCTGTCACTGATCTTGGAATTTAAGTTTCGAGGTCTTTAAGTTAACAAAATGGGAAAAGGTTTTCTATAAAAAGGGATTTCCAAATAAATCAACAAATTTCCTAAAGATAATCAAAATCTCGTTTTCTAAAAACCAAAACACAATTCAATTCCTTTTTCTTAGATTTTCCTTTTCCCCGGTTCCCTTCGCAGTGTCCTACTTTCTTTCGAAAGGTCGTCTGCTCACAGTGGCGACTCCGTTAGGGAACAAAGGTTTCTTAAAAAGTTTTCACAAAAACTTAAGGAACTTAGGCAACTACCGAAATATAACCTCGTTTGCAGTCACTTCACTAGTTCATAGTACCATATTTGTTTGCACCTTCATATCATGACATTTTCTTCTTCTCAACCCCTCCAATACACTGATCAACCCTAGTTTGCCTAAGAAGGTGACCTACCTATTTTGCCAGGATTGGAGGCACCCGACGGGGTAAACCACTCATGGCACTGTATGACCTTACATCGTGTTCTACGGTGAGGATTGTATATTCGCTATGGGAACCTTTACAACCCTTGGTTTTGACTTTGGCCCATATGTAATGGGTTAGTAACTTTCCCTAGGATTACCAAAATGTAAAATCAAATTGAACATTGAGTGTGCGCCTTTGGTATCCCCCGTTGATGCCAAAGAGACCCAACACCTAGGAAGAATGCAAGACCAATCAAAAGGAGAAATAAGGTTGGAGGGAGTGCATGTTGTTGTGTGTGCTAACATTTGTTTCGTGGTGTTTTTATGTGACTTTTCACGAAGCATTAAACATGCATAGCCATTCATGTGCCATTCTAACCACATCTTTATGCAGCCATTTCGAGCATCGACATATGTGTGACACTAATCACATCTTTGTGCAGCCATGACATTTATTTGTATGCAATTTACATCTCACGTGCGACATTTCCACAAAGCATACACGACATCATCCCATGTGTCATGCATCTTAACCACATTTTCATATAGCCACTTGCATTTTTGGGTGACATACACATTCATGTCATTTCATCCCACCTAATAACGGATGTTCCAAATGTATTCCTCATTATCATTTCACTTTATAACATATCGTGTATCCCAAAACTACTCGTGTTCTACCTGTGCAACGGATTGCACTCGGCCATTTCACTATACCATGTCATTCAATATATGACCGCAATGATCCTAGGTCTATTTCCGTGTGGCGGTTCACACAATGTCATTACATGGCATCATACTCATTCATCATAAGTGTCACAGTGATGCCAGAGTCCTGTTTGCGCATAATGATTCACTTTGGATCATTTCATAACATTGTGAAATCATTCGAGGTACTCCCCAAGTGCCGGATTAGTATACAGATAAGGGCATTTCATAACATTATTAAACCATGCAAGGTGTTCTGTGAACACTGAACCTCCATCTGTGTCTTAAGTTACATGTGACTTTTTTATAATATCATATGATATCACATTCCCCAAAAGCATCAAAACTCTGTTCGTGGAATGGCCCCCATGCGACCATTTCATGTCATCTCATTAACCCAAAAAGCATCGAAACTCTGCCCGTGTGACGGTACACATGTGGCTATTTCACGACACCCACTAGGTGCCCTAAAGGCGCCGAACCTCTGTCCATGTGGCGGCTCACATGAGACCTTTTTGCACTATTTTTGCATGGTAGTGGGCACTCTTGGGACGTCCCAAACAAAGGAAATCAAAATACAAAAATCATTCTCATTTTCATTTCCATTCATGAAGCATCATCTGAGCATCATTCCTCATGCCATCACTTCATTCATTTATCATCCCTAACTTTTCACATCTGATGTAGGAAAGTACTCAAGACCAAAGCTCTGTACAGACAGTTCACTGAGTAAGCTGGATCCACAAAGGACAAGATCTCAGACTTTGAGAGCTGTTGAGGAACAAAAGACAGTAGAAATAGAAAGTGAGTCTGATTCCGGGGAGGGAGTGGAAATGGCAAACCAGACATCAAGTCTTGCTGATGCCCTGAAGGATTTCCTAAAATCTCAGGGTTTCCATGACATTCTGAGAGAGGAGATGCGGGCTGTTGTAACAGAAAGTGGTGAGGTCAGAACCAATGGGCCTAGAAAGGAAAAAGTTGCTAAATCTTCTCAATATGGGGCTAATGTCTCAGATAGTGTAGAGAAGCTGCAAGAGATTGAGGTAGCCATGGAAAAGAAGATAAAGGCAAAGTACTCAGTGTTAGATGAAGTGGTCGACGAGCTGAAGAAAGGGGCCAATGTTAGCCTAGGCTCCAAGAGGGGCGTGAATGTAGACGCTATGATAAAGAAGGGCATTGAGACTTTCCCCATTGGGTTTCAAGTGCCGAAAGTTCCTTGCTACAAGGGAATTGGTTCACCAGAAGCTCACGTGAACCTTTATGCATGAGTCATACTGACGGAAGGTGCCACCAAACAGCAGCTAATCAACTTCTTCGCAACTACACTCGAGGGGGGAGCATTGAGCTGGTATAACTCTCTATCTGAGGATATGCATTCGGACTGTGAAGCTTTGTCAGCGGCTTTTATCAAATACTACAGCTTCAATACTAAGATCCAAGTGAAGCTGTATGACTTGGAAAGGATTAAGTAAAAGCCGAATGAGTCCTTTGATGAATAATATCAGAGATGGATGAATAAGATGATTTTGTTGAAAACCCGCGCCGATGAAGATGAGTTGATCCAAAATTTGATTGATGGCAGTAGGGACATCTTCAGGAACAATATGAAATTCCATTCTTTTAGTGAGCTCAACGAAGTGTACAGCATAGCTATGAAGATTGAGAGAGATGAAGAAAAGAAAGCAGCAAGCCGCAGGGGTAGCAGAAGTTCCGGGTACAGTTTTGGGTACTAGTTGACAACTACAGCTGGGCCAACCAGTGGGTCTAGTTCTGGTTCTACAAGCAAAGGCATGTAGTTTTTAGAGACTAAGTAGGCTGGGGTTGCCGTTGTATCTCAGCAACGAGGAAACCAAAGTAGAAATTCAGAGGGTCAAGACATATCCCCTTGGGCCTTTTCCTTGGCTAAGATCTTTGCGAAGTACAAGAATGGCGGTCTGTTGAGCTCTCTTAGGCCATTTGAGAAGCCAGCAGATGCGGATAAGGACAACTTTTGTGCTTATCATGTCATGGTGTGACACAGAATCAGCAACTGTTATAAGCTGAAGGATGCCATCCAAAAGCTGATTTACGAAGGAAAGTTACAAGAGCCTGCAAAGCCCAGCACGAAGACTAATCCATTGCTAGCATTTGAAAGGCAGGTCAATATGGTACAGTTGAGGTTGCCAGACAACTTCATTTTTGCCCAGGTTCTATAGGCAAAACCCACCGTACAGTCTGTGGTGGCCAATGAAACTAGGACAAGGTTAGAATGTGGAAAGCCAATTGAGCAAAAAGAGGTGAAGCCAGTGAGTCTAGATGATCTTGATTCAGAAGATGAGTACAAAGAATATGGCTATGATGAGACAATTAAGCTGCCAGTTGTTGAGAAGCCAAAAGTTTCTGAAGTCCAGAATGTGACAAGGAGCTGCAGAGTCTACCAGCTAATGGTTCAGCAGAATGACAAGACCCCAGTGACTGGATCAGGAAGCATGTCGGCACCGAAGGAAGTAGAAAAAGAGGATCTAGTCATTTCCCAATTGAAAAAGACCCCAGCCCAGGCCAGTTTATGGCATTTGCTACTAACCTCTAAGGAGCATAGGGCAGCACTTGTTAAAAAGATATCTGAGATTGAAGTTTCCCCAATTGCTTCCCCAGAGGCCATGTGTTGCTTACTGGATGAGGTTCATGCAAGGTCCCCTGACATTGTGTTTTTAGAAAAAGATTGGCCACAATGAGGAAGGGCTCACAACAAAGCCCTTTACATCAAAGTCAACATAATGGACAGAGTCATGCCGTGCGTGATGGTAGATGATGGGTCAGCTCTGAATATATGCCCATAAAAAATGATGCCGTATCTGGGCGTAAGTGAAGATGCTCCGAAGAAGTCTTCTACTGTGATTAGGGCTTATGATAATTCGAAGAGGACTGTAATCAGAAATTTTAAAGCCGAGGTGGAAGTAGGATCGATCAAGTCGATGATCACTTTTACTGTGATTAATATTCCAGTCACTTTCTCCTTGTTGTTGGGGAGGCCACGGTTTCACCCATTGGGGGGTGTCCCTTCAACCTTGAACTAGAAGATAAAATTCTCAATAGGCAACGAGGTTGTAACGGTTGAGGTAGATTCTCAGTCCATGATTACTGCAGTTAACAAAGAGATCATATCATTTGGTGGATTCCAAATCACCACAGTCAGCAAGGAGGAAACCAAAGATGCTCCAATGGTTATCTATAAGAACTATATGCCAGAATGGTTGTCCAAGTACCTGCACAAGCAGAATTTTTTTCTGGGTATGGGACTCGGAGCTAGTCTACAAGGGGTAACCGAATTTAACATTGATTCTGGGAAGTCAAGGCAGTTCGGCTTAGGATACACAATGGAAGCATCTAAGAAGAAGAGTCTGAAGAAAGGAAAGAATGGCAAGCCCATGATAAGCCATTCATTAAGGCTGACAAACAATTGTACAAGGGACAAGCTGAACCAGTGAAAGTCGGGAGTATCGAATACCCGGGCTTCGAGATATTCTCTGATGTTGTGGATTTTGAAAAGAGCCAAGAAGAGCCAGTTGCACCTGTGTCAGTGGAAGAGACAATTGTTAAGCCTGTCATCCCCCAGAAGAGGCCATCTAAAGTGATAGCAAAAGTAGTAGAAATGTCTAGGAGAAGGCTAAAGAAAAGATCTGCGATGATTCTGTGGAAGCAATTTCAGAGGCGCTGGCCGCCGTCCTGGGCAAGGTCTTTGCAAAATCCGAGGATGGATCCGAGAAAGAGCTGATGACCAAGGCAGGCTTGAATCCTGTGGTTGCTGAAATAGCAGGAATCATGATGAAGGCGAAGGCACAGGTAACTGAGATTAAGGAGACTGCTCTTCCTGCTGAACAAGAGTCTGAAATTGCTGCTGACCTGGATAGCATTCTGAAGCTAAGCAAGGATGGTGAAGGAGTTCAAGGGCCTCCACCTGTAGAGCATGAAAATGATTTTGTTGTATCTATTTCTTCTATTTTTAGTATGAACGATGTACTTTATAACAAGTTTAATGCAATGAAATCCCAGTTTGCTTACTTGTGTGATGTTTATCCTGATAATTCTGTGCATACATTTGAATCACCATCAAGCATATTTAGCATTCATGACACTGCATTGCATGAAATTAACATAAGTACAGATGAAAATCCCAAAATGGTATTCATTTCACATGAACTAAAATATAAAGAAGAGAGACAATTGAAAAAAATACTGCAAAAACATGTTAAGGCTCTCGCTTGGTCATATGAGGACATGCCAGGGGTCGACACAGAGATAGCAGTGCACAAGATTCCAACAGATCCCGGATTCAAGCCAGTAAAGCAAAAGCTAAGAAGGCTGAGACTAGTATGGGCTACATTGGTAAAGGAAGAAGTGGCTAAGCAGATCGAAGCCAAGTTCCTCGATCTTGTGCACAGAATGGTTAGCAAACATTGTGTCAGTGCCTAAGAAAGACGGAAGTGTCAGAGTGTGTGTCGACTATAGGGACTTGAACAAAGCCTGCCCGAAAGACAACTTCCCCTTACCTCACATCGATGTTTTGATAGATAGCACAGCCAAGGTGGCAATGTACTCTTTTATGGATTGATTTTCAGGATACAATCAGATCCTAATGGATGTAGTTGACAAGGTGAAGACATCCTTCATTACAGAAGGGGGCATTTTCTGCTACAGAGTAATGCCTTTTGGATTGAAAAATGCTAGGGCCACTTACTAGAGGGTTGTTACAACATTGCTGCATGACATGATTCACAAGGAAGTAGAGGTGTATGTTAATGATATGCTTGACCCGGGAGGAGCACCCCGCTATCCTGGATAGATTTCTTACACGCATTGGAGAGTACAACCTGCGACTTAACCCAAAGAAGTGCATATTTGGGGTTACATCAGGGAAGCTGCTGGGTCACGTGGTTAGCAAAAGGGGAATAGAGATGGATCCAGACAAAATCAAAGCCATTTGAGATATTCCAGCTCCTAAAACAGAAAAGGAGGTCCGGTCATTCTTAGGTTCCTTACATTATGTCAGTTGTTTCATAGCTCGGTTAACTTCAGTATGTGAGTCAATCTTCAAGCTGTTAAGGAAAGATCAACAGGTTGTATGGGATGATAGATGTCAGTTGCCATTCAAAAAGATCAAGGCTTACCTGGTAAATCCACCGGTTCTCAGCCCACCAACTCTAGAAAAGCCCTTGATTTTGTACTTAGCTGTCGAAGTTTCCTCCATAGGGGCAATGCTAGCACAAGAACAAGATGGAAGGAAGGAGTACCCTATCTACTATCTCAGCAAGAAGCTGCAAGAATATGAAACCAAGTACACGCTAGAGGAGAAGACATATGTAGCAATGATTTGGTTGACAAAGAAGTTATGCCACTACTTTCAGTTATACAAGGTACAAGCCATGGCTAAAGTGGATCCGATGAAATATCTGTATGAAGCACCATTGTTGGTTGGAAAATTATCCAGAAGCAGTTAATATCAGTATGTGAAAGAGGGAAAGTATCCAGAAGGAGTTAATACCACTGATAAAGTTTCATTAAGAAGATTAGCCAGCCAGTTCAGTATCTTTGAAGATAGGCTATACAAGAGAACTACGAACGGGGTCCTTCTAAGATGTTTAACAGAACAAGAAGCAGAAATTGTAATGCAGCAAGTACATGTAGGATCCTGCCAGCTGCATATGAACGGGGTTGCTATGGCCAGAAAGATAATGAGGTAGGGATACTTCTGGATGACAATGCAATCTGATTGTGTGAAGGAGGTAAGAAGATGTCATGAATGCCAAATCTATGTTGATATCAGTCACCTGCCACCACTGGAACTACAGAACCTAGCATGTCCTTGGCCTTTCTCGGCATGGGGGATTGACATGATTGGAGAAATTCATCCTACAGCATCTAACGGGCATTGATAAGTGGTTACGGTTGATTATTTCTCAAAATGGGTAGAAGTAGAATCCTTCTCCAATGTGACAACTAAGAAGATAGTTAAGTTCATTCAGAAGAACATCCTCTCTAGATACGGAATCCCTCACCATGTAGTGACTGATAATGGGGTGTAATTCCAAGGGGCAAGAGCTAAGCTATTCAGAGAACACAGCATCGAACATCATAGGTCTTCTCCGTATAGACCACAAGCTAATGGTGCAGTGGAGGTGGCTAACAAGTCAATGAAGACGATTCTATCAAAAATGGTAACCATCTATAGAGACTGGGCTGATAAGCTGCCATTATGCTCTTTGGGGTTATAGAACCAATGTCAGAACACCAACCGGTAAGACTCCCTACGCCTTGGTAGATGGAATGGAAGCAGTATTACCAGTGGAAGTTGAATTCAAATCACTCAGAATAGCCTTGGAAGCTCAGTTACCAGAAACGGGAAGGGTGCAAGCTAGATACGAGCAGTTGGCAGCATTAGATGAAAAGCAGTTGAAAGCACTAGATCATTTGTAGGTGTATCAATACAGAATGGCTAAAGCCTATAATCAGAAAGTGAAGTATCCCAGACGACAGCTGAAAGCCAGGGACTTAGTTCTAAAACAGTTGAGGCCTACAAGCGTTGACGCTTGGGGGAAGTTTAGGCAAAATTGGGAAGGCCCATACATAGTGAAGAAAGTGCTATCGAAGGGTGGTGTAAGCATCGCGGACATGGATGGGAATGAATTTGCAAATCCTGTCAACCAAGATCACCTGAAGCCTTACCATTTATTAAAAAAAAAAGTCTGCTAGGTTGAAAACTAGAAAAGGGTAGCCTAGGCAAAAGTTAAGACACAAGGGAAAATGATCAGTTGGAAAATCTGAAAGGGACGACTGGTGACGGATTCTGGTTCTATATGGAATGTATACCGTTTTAGGAATCGATCTCTTCAAATGTACTCATGTTAATTTCAGAAACAAAGCATGATGTTTTGTTTAAATACACGGTTATATCAGAATGTATAAACGAAGTTATCTCGCCTAGACATCCATTTAAAGAAAGCACTTTGCATTTAATTAGTTAAAAGTCTCGCATAAGTTAACAATAAAGAAATGCTAAATACATGTAATCTGCAATCTTTTCTTATCCTCCAAATCTAACGCATTTTTTCTTAAGGTGGCTAAAAGTTTCAGACAAATCCAAGTTCAAATGTCACAGGACCTATAAAAAATAATAGAAAAAAAGCTCACTAAGGTGAAAACCGAGAAGGCGCCTTAGGCAAAAATTAGAGCAGCTCACTGCGCTGAAAACACATATTGGGCATTTAGGCAAAATTTAAAGCACTTACATATTCACTGTTCCTAGGGGCAGAGGGGTGGAACCCTTCCACTATTCCCCAGTAAGATCCTCTACACTATTCTCTAGTGGAACTGTTACAAAAAACGCCACCACTTTCCCCCCAGCGGTCATCACATATCCTTAACAGGATTACAAGGATTACACTGTCCAAAGAATGTGCTCCTCTAGCTAAAGTCAATCAGTGGCGTCACGTAATCTCCCCAGCATCCCTAGCAGGAACGTGGGATATCAAGGTTGGACATAGCAGGAAATACATCATTTAGAGTTGGCATGCATATGCATCATCATGCATGCACACATAACATACATGGAACATTCATCCCCAGCCAGTCTTCATTCTTGATCGACGGGGAAAAAAAATTTGTTCAAAGTCTCTCGATCAAGGAATGAAGACTCGCCATTTCAAATGCAGGAATTCATCAACTTCACCTCAGATACAGATAAATCCGGTAAAGGCTTATCCCATCAACTTCGCCTCGAATACAGATAAATCTGGTACAGGCTTAGTTCACCATCGCCTCAGATATAGATAAATCCGGTACAGGCTCAGTTCACCCTCGCCTCAGATACAGATAAATCCGGTACAGGCTCAGTTCACCATCACCTCGCATACAGATAAATCCGGTATAGGCTCAGTTCACCATCGCCTTGGATATAGATAAATCTGGTACAGGCTCAGTTCACCATCGCCTCGGATACAGATAAATCGGGTACAGGCTCAGTTCAGCATCACTTCGGATATAGATAAATCCAGTATAGGCTCAGTTCACCATCACCTCGGATACAGATAAATCCTGTTCAGGCTCGGTCCATTATCGCCTCGGATACAGATAAATCCGGTATAGGCTCAGCTCACCATCGCCTTGAATATAGAAAAATCTGGTACACGCTCAGTTCACCATCGCCTCGCATACAGATAAATCCGGTACAGGCTCAGTTCACCATCACTTTGGATACAGATAAATCCAGTATAGGCTCAGTTCACCATCACCTCGGATACAGATAAATCCGGTTCAGGCTCGTTCCATTATCGCCTCGGATACAGATAAATCCGGTTCAGGCTCATTCCACCATCACCTCGGATATAGATAAATCTGGTACAGGCTCAGCTCACCATCACCTCGTATACAGATAAATTCAGTTCAGGCTCATTCCACCATCACCTAAGATACAGATAAATCCGGTTCAGGCTCATTCCACCATCGCCTCGGATATAGATAAATCCGATACAGGCTCAGTTTATCATCGCCTCAGATACAAATAAATCAAGTTCAGGCCCATTCCACCACCACCTCAGATACAGATAAATCCGGTACAGGCTCAATCTCAGCATCGCCTTGGGTAACATAGACACAGTATCGGCTCAAATCAAATCATCACTACATCAATACTGTTTCGGTAAGTCAGGTATGTCTTTCTCTCCTTCTGTTTACGATCCTTCAATTTGCGTTTCCCCTCAGGTATTTTTAACTTGGTATTGGGTATCGAATTTGACCACGCGAGGGGTAGCTATAAGCACCGGGTTTCCCGACCTCTATGATGAGAAACCTGTATTACCTGTTGAGCAGACGGACGCAAATTGGACTTGAGAACGAGCAGAATGTCACCCGAAATATCTCAGACATTCCGAAAATCGAGCTATCCTCAATCCAAAACCCAGAAAAAGATCCTTCGAGTGGTTAGGGAAGCTTAGAGGTGAGCGTAGGAATTAGGGATGTCTGCCCCAGCTCTGTCTATAGCCGTACAGCTATAGTTACAAAACTACAGCCGTACGGCTGTAGATTAGAGTCGTACGACTCTAATGTTATAGTCGTACGACTCTAACATTAGAGTTGTATGACTCTAATGTTAGAGTCACACGACTCTAATGTTTAGAGTTGCACAACTTTAACGGGTCAGCCAAGCAGCTCTGTAAAGGTAGAACAACTTGACTGAGAAGAGAAGTGCAGCCGAAATCCTGCAAAAAGTAAACGGCTGATTAATTGTTAGAAATGATTTAGAGTGGAGAGATATAAAATGAAAAAGAAATCAATCAGAGGAGAGGAGATGAATCTTACATAAGAAAGAAAAAAAGAAGAGAGAGATAGAAACCGAGACACAGAGAAGGAAAAGAGAGGGAGAGGGCAAAAAAAAAAAAAAAACCAATACCAAAAACAAATACCAAGCCAATACGAAAACAATACCTAAGCATTGAAAGCGGATTTCTAGACCTTTACACATTCAATTGGGACTGTTTCGGATTGGTTTCAAATTGATTCGAATTCATTTTTAGGATTTCAGGACGACTGAGGATTTAAGAAGCATTTCGACTTTTCAATCCAATTTTGGATATTAAGCACATCAAAACAATATCAAGGTAAACTTTGAGAGGCCTTAAACTTGTGCATATTGCTTTTCCATTGCATTTTTCTCTGTTTCTCAAAATTTTGAAAAACCGGTTGCCCAACTAGAGCCGTACGGCTGTAGTCCTAAAGAACAAAGCCGCACTACTCTAATCTAGAGCCGTACTACTCTAATCTAGAGCCGCAAGGCTCTGTCCTTCTGGGCAAAAACCTGAAACTGCCCCGGATCGGCCGAAAATAATCCGTTTTCCTTTTTTTCCATTCTATTATGATATATTTCAGCCCAAACACACCTGTACACTATCAAACATTGGTTTTCGGATTTATATTCGTATGGGTATGAGATTTTCGGTTTCCGTGGTTTTGATTTTTTTAAATCTGGGGTCGTTCGATCTGAAACGGATCTGTAGTCCAGCATTAGCGGACCCCTGGACTCTATAGAAATCCCGAGGAACCACTGAAACCTAGTAAAATGGCATTTTCAAAATGAGAAAACCATTTTTTAGGTTCTAGATGGTACAGTCGCACGACTATGATTAGAGCCGCTTAGCTCTAACTACAGTCGTACAACTGTAGTCTCCAGAAGGAGACAGAATCGAGGAACGACTTTTACGGATGTCGTTGAACGATGCTGTCTTCAGAATCAAACCGTTTTTGGCATGTTTACTGCTTTTGGACCTTAGATGAATGCTGAAATTAGGAGACTTACACGAGTGGAACTCTGAGTTCCAGGATAACAGACCAACTAAAAAGGGAAAATTTGCATGTAATCGAGCCAATTGATTTCCAAAAATGGTTTTCCAGCATAGAAAAATTACAGGGCGTTTCAAAATTGTTTTCTAGGTCTGGTTGGGCCAACTAGCCGAGACGGGCCGATTATCCCCTAAATGCATGCTCCTCGTCCCCAAAAATCCCAATTTTGTCCTGTTTGAGTCCTATTTGTGTTGTGATATAAATTGTGTTAACTGATCTGTTTTGCAGCCTCTATTGCTTTCGTTTTATTTTTAGATGTACTTTGATAGATTTTCGTGTAAATTAGGTGACTGTAATTTTCTAGATATCCGTGTATTTAGGCGTTTGTAAATGTGAGGACGACAGTTTTCATTTTTATTCGATCTGGTTATATAAGTAGCCTTTATTCTTATTCTTTTAACTGCTTGGATGTATGATTTATTTATTCTGTAATTTATTCCTGTCATTTGCTTGAGCATAGGTTAAATAAACACAAAATAGGTAGAGAAAGATAATAAAGCGAGTAAAACATGGAAATATGAACTGTAAAGTGAAAGCAAGCTTGAGGTTAAGTAAGTCACTTGCCCGAACCCTAAATCTCTGGATTAGGTGCAGTAGTCTACCCTCAGTAGGGAGCTGTACCAGAATTTCTCGGATGAGCTAATCTAGGTGGCGACTCTGTCATTGACGTTGGAATTTAAGTTTCGAGGTCTTTAAGTTAACAAAATGGAAAAGGTTTTCTACAAAAAGGGATTTCCAAATAAATCAACAATTTTCCTAAAGATAACCAAAATCCCATTTTCCAAAAACCAAAACACAATTTAATTCCTTTTTCTCAGATTTTCCTTTTCTTGATTCACTTCACAGCATCCCGCTTTCTTTTGAAAGTCGTCCGCTCACATGGCCGGGGATATCTTCTCAGAGTTAACTGAGTATCATGTCCCTTCACATCCCTACTAGTCCTACAATGGGCACTGGCATACCCAACCATACCCATCTAGGCTTATAGGAATATTCGGTCTAATGATCTAATACAAGTAGTACTTGAGAACCACCTATGACATAGCATACCCAACCATACCCATCTAGGCTAGACCAATGCAAGACTGAACCTATATTATAAAAAATTCCATCACGGCATCAAATTAAGTGTTGCAAAATCCATGCATTACAAGTGTATTTTTTTATATATGACTATTTTCATTTTAGTGTGATTAAATCCTCCACCTAACTTGATAGTTATCCGTTATAATACAAGTAGTTGGTCTCTATTTCCTTAATTTATTTCATTTATTTAAAATTATTTTTCTATATAGCTATTATTGTTACAAAAGGGTAGAAAGTTTTTATTTAGAATATCTTCGGTTACGTGTTTTAAATGGTTGGGAATTTCTTTACCATCTTCACATGCTAGTGTTGTTGGATATATCACATCAGAAATAAATAAGTCTGAAGAGTGGTATATGAGTGGTGTAGATTGACCTTAACAAAAGCCAATTGGTTTTGTATTATATGGGCACAACCTCACTTATGTGCTCACTCATGTAATTAACTCCAACACTCTCACGTCCACAAAGTCTCTTCATGGTATTAGAGAAGAAGCTCTAATAACCAAAAGCTCCTCGACTCGTATTCAAAAAACCAGGTGAATTTTGGGCTAGTAGAGAAAACTAAACCCATTAATGACTTTGGGCCTCAAAAGAAATAGGCCAAGAAATGTTTGATAAGTGAGAGTTGTTCCAGGTCTAATTGCATTTGAGGGAGAGTGCTGGAGATTCCACTTTGGAAATAAATAAGTCTAAAGAATAGTATATAAGTGGTGTAGATTAAGCCCTACCAAAAGCCAATTGGTTTTGTGTTACATAAACTAAACCCCACTTATGTGCTCACTCATACAATCATGTCTAACACTTTGAGGGCCACAAAATCTAATCTAAGTATCATTTTTATTCTACTTTAATCAATGAAGTAAACACTATTGTTTTTTTTTTAATTTCTGGATGTAGCAACTAATTAGATGAGCTGTAATTGCTCCAATTTAGTTAAGTGACCAACTTTCTTTTTTTTATTATCCATTTATCATGCGGTGCTAAACAAAGTTATTTGAAAATTCACTAGGAAATGCAGTATATTATAAAACCTAAAATTATATAATAAATTGTAATGTGATACCAGTCAGAGATAATAATAAAAGTTATAAGTGGATCTTATCTATCAACTTAAACTTATGAGCCAATTGCTTCTATGACATGATATCAGAGCCAATTAGACCTAGAGGTTAAGGATTTAAATCCTCACAACTCCATTTATTGATCAAAATTCAATACATAGTGTGAGCGGACGACCTGAAACGAAATGTTTAGGAACGCGGCGAAGTGAACCGGGAAAAAAGATTTTGATGTTATATCATGATTTGAAAACAGATTTTTGTTATCTTATTTTAGGGAAAACCATTCGTTTATTTATTTTGAAATTCATTTTGTAGAAAACATTTTCACGTTTTATAACTTAAAGACCTCGAAACCTAAATCCCGAGATCAGTGACAGAGTCGCCACTCGGATCAGCTCATCCGTGAAATTCCGGTACAGCTCCCTACCAAGCGTAGACTATTGTACCTAATCCAGAGATTCAGGGTTCGGGCAACTTACCTACTTAACCTCAAGCTTGTATTCATTTATTATTTATAAAGCCATATTTATTCAATTTATTATCTTTATCTAACCCGATTTGTTTATTTTATTAATCCAATGCTAAGACAAAAATGCATAAAATAAATTGCAGAAAATTAAACCATCCACACAAATATACAAAAGAATAATAAAGGCTGATTATACAACCGAATTGAATAAAATATAAAAACTCTCGTCCTCACTTTACAAACGCCTAAATACAAGAATTAATCTATTAAATACAATAAAAATAAAAATAAAAATAAATGATGCAAAACAGATTGATTAGCATAGTTTATATTATAAACACAAACAGGACTCAAATCAGGACAGAATTGGGGAGTTAGGAAGTGGGAACATGCATTTAGGGGGTAACCAGGTCGGACCGGTTAGGCCTGGAAAACGGTTTTCAAATGCCCCATAATTTTTGTGCTGGAAAATCAATTTTAGAAAACCATTTGGCTCGATTACATGCATATTTTCATTTTTGTGGGTCGGTTATCCCGGAACTTGGGGTTCTGTTCATGTGGGTTCCTAAATACGCATTTCATCTAGGGTCCCAAACACAATAAACACACCAAAAACGTTTTTGAAAATACTATTTTGTTTGTTTTTAATATTTTCCTGGGACTATATAGGGTTTGGGAGTCCGCTAATACTGAACTATGGATCCGATTCGGATAAAACTACCCCGCAACTCAGAAAATAAAACCCCGAGAAATACAAAAACACTAATATCCGTACATATAGAAATATAAAAACCAATATTTTATGGCATACGGATGGATTTGGACAGAAAATGATCGCAACAGAATGCACAAAATGGAAAACGGACTGTTTTCGGCCGATTGGAACGAATTAGGAGACTGTCCCCATAGAATAGAGTCGTACGGCTCTAATATTATAGCCGGCCGGGTCTGTTTGGGCAATCCAATTTCGGAATTCACAAAAATAAAGAAAACGCATAGAAAAGACAATGCAAATAGGTTTAAGGCCTCTCAGAGTTTACCTTGATATTTGTTGGATGCTTTAAACGTCCAAAGAGCGGATTAAAAGCTTGGAACGCCTCCTGGGAACTCAATCGGCCGAAAACCACGATGATCTAAAACAACCCGAAACAAATCCAAAACGATCTCCAATCAATGAGCAAAGGTTAAGCAACTTGTGTTTAATGTTTAAGGATTGATTTTAAGTCTTAATTTTTGTGTTTTTGGCTTACCATTTTTCTCTGTTTTCTTTCTCTGCTTCTTTTTTTTTTTTCTCTGTTTCTTTTCTTTTCTTTTCTAAGATTCAAAAGCACCCCTCATTTAGATCTCCCTCTCTCTATTTTTATATTTCCCTTTATCATTTTTCTTTTCATCATTAAATGCTGGTCCAGAAAAATAAGCTCGCCCATACCTCTCTCTGGCGAGACAAGTTGCTTTGTTTCACAAGGCAACTTGTCTTGCCCACTAGAGTCGGCCGACTCTAGTTTGTACTAGAGCCATACAGCTCTAGTTAGAGCCGGTCGGCTCTAGTTTGTACTAGAGCCGGGGCAAAATTTCGAAAGTCTGACGTGTACCTTAAATTCTGGAAATCACTCGGGAGACCTTTCGGGGGGTTTCGGATCGTGGATAGCTAGGTTCTTGGGTCATTTGAGCTTCCCTAGGCAGCATTCCGGTCGGTTTCAAGTCCTGTTCAAGCTCGTCCGCTCTGCAAGTAATCAAGGGATTCTCATTATCGAGACCGGGGAAAAACCCATGCTCACACATGGCAACTGGTTGGGCTTGTGTTGTGCACACTTCAAACCCAAAAAATTATACCTTATACACCAGTATTGTTCTAATTACTTAGTAAGTATAATGAATTTTTTCAAATTCTTTTAGCTATAAGTAAAATTAGATTATTTGAACAATTGTTCAATGAAGAAATTACATAGGCCTTGAGAGTGCTGGGATTGATTGTATGAGTGAGCATATAAGTGGGGTTGAGCCAATGTAATACAAAACCAATTGGTTTTTGTTAAACCCAATTTACTCCACTTATATGCTACTCTTTATTCTTATCTATATCCGATGTGGGATCTCCAACACTCTCCATCAAGTGGAACTGGCCCTGAACCAGTTGTCACTTGTTAAACATTGCTTGGCCTATTTTCTTTAAGGTCTAAGGTTATCAACGAGTCTAGTCTTTCTAGAAGCCCAAACTTCACCTTTACTTCAAACATGGGTCCATGATCTTCTTTTGCTCTGATATCATAAAGAGATTACATGGTCATCAGAATGCTGAGTTTAATTGTATGAGTGAGGACATAAGTGGGGTTGACACCATGTAACACAAAACCAGTTGGATTATGTTAAGGCCCAGTTTACTCCACTTATATACTACTCTTTATTTTTATTTATATCCCATGTGGGATCTCCATTGCTCAATGACTCAACCTACGTTTATAAGTTATTTTAGTCCTTCATTATTTTCAAACCAAATTGATATATTTATACATCTATGATAAATTGATGTAGAACACCTACTCAAATTTTGAAATGTACCCTAAGTAATTTTCTTTTTCAAAGCTCTATATTAATGTCCATATAGCTTATAAAATATTTTTCTCTAATAACGTTAATCTTTACTATTATCAATTTCAATTAACGTCCATAGCTTATAAAATATTAATAATCTCTAGTACTTATTAAATAGTATTCTTTTTTTTTTAACTAGACTTATTAAATAGTATTCAAAGTTGACAATACCCATTAGAACCAATACTCAAAAGAGAAATTTCGTTTATTTGGGTCCAGGTTCCGACCAGTGGTAACATGACAAATTAGAACAAACTGACATATATTTACATTCCTATTGTAGATATATTCTGTTCCTATTGGCTGTATCCACTTTGGCCCAGACCATACTATAGAGGTTCAAAAATTAAGATTAACTGTTATTTCAACCCAAGAACCAAATTAGCCATTTCTGTGCTTGCATTCATGGAAACCAATTCTAGCATTGTAGATCATAGTAGTGAATCAAATTACTAATTTTTAAGGTAAAATAACCTTTTAAGTACCAATTTTAATAACCAATTGCTTTTCAAGCTCATATTGGCCTATGATTGACTCTTTTACCCTTTAAATGAGTTAAAGCTGAAAGGCAAAACAGTCAATTGTGGTCTAGTTGAGTAGGATTTCGTATAGGACAGAGATAAAAAAGTCAGCTTTGAAATGGCATAGGCTAAAAGGGTAATTAGGTGATAGGACAACTGACGAAATATCATTTTGACAATTTGTAATGACTTTAGATATTCTAATTTCTGCTGTAGTCCGAAGAGCATGTGGTCCTCATTGTTGGATGGTTGAAATGTCATCATAATAGATTATATGTCAATCATCCAACAGTATAAACCACAATAGTCCCCGGACTATGTTATAAATTTTCACAATATAATGATATACTTGCAGGAAAATAAAACCCTTCTTCAAAATTAATTTGTTAGAGTATGGGGATTTTGATAACAATTTAAAGTTTGGATTGCATAACCAAGATTTTAATTCAGCAACGTTGTTGGTCTGGAGGGTAATAATTAATTTAAAAAAGTATATGGAATCGACCTATAAATTTGTAGTGCATACAGAGATATGTTTCAAATAAATAAAACTAATCCAGTTTATATATTACATAATATATAAAGCAGTAGACAATGGAACCACGTGTCATCACCATAATCTTTCTACATTTTAATTATTAATTAATTTAAATTAATTTAGATAATATATTAATTAAATATCTTATTACACAACTTCTAGCATAATGAAAAAGGTAATTAAATATTAGTTCAACTAAAATTTATTACTAAATTTAAAATATTAATTAATTTATACAAACATACAAATGCACAAGTAGATTGGTGATATTAGTTAGATGTAAATAATATAAAAGAGGGAACTTCCTTTCTTTTAAATATGAATGAATTACAATATTAAAGATTCCAAATTCATCCAAGATTATTTCATTTTCTCTATCTAATTTCCCTATTGCCACAATTAAGCATTATTGGTTGAAATTGCTAACTAGGAATTAATCTAAATGAGAAATTAGCTATTTGAAATTACTAACTAGGAAATTAGCTAAATGGCAAATTAGCTATTATAAAATATGGTGCATAAAAAATGCCATAGCTTATTAAATATAGCTATAATAGGAGGAGTGAATAATTAGTGAGTTTTTAGGTTACAATGGAGTGAGAGTTGACAAAGAAATAGGCATTGAGTAATTAGGATTCTAAACTACTTTCCAATACTTAGATTTTATATACTTGAATTCTGATGCTTCGTTCGATATAGGGTTGAATTTGTGTTTGGGGCTTCGATAATGATTAAGGTTTGTTCTTTTAAATTGTTCTTCAACTATCTTTTTGATATTGAATAAAAGTAGTGATAATTAGATTAAAAACAGTTTGTACCATAAATTAATTTATCATTTTATATATTTTCTATGTTTTTTTCATTTCTTAATCTTTGTATGCACATTAATTATGAAGGAACTTTATTCTAGAAAGTAAATCATGCGTATTTCAAAACCCACAAGTTTAAGTAATATTGCTCTTTAAGATTTCAGCTTTTGTTTGTTTATTTGCTTTAATTCATGAAATTATGCATAAGCTTTTATTGTTTTAGATGTAAGGAGACTTTTACGATTTCGTTGCTACCATGGTTTTAGGGGTTATGGATTACACCTAATGGTTCTTGGTTCTTCCTTTGAAAATATATTGCTTTTGCTACATTTATTGGATTTATATGAGATATTGAAAGTTTTGGAGTTTTTAAGGATTTGAATTATCTTGGCTCATAATTGGAAATGGAGTATCCATTCTACTTTAATTTTCTTCAATTCTATTGTAAGTGATTTTGTTTAGATGTTAGGTATATTTGAAGTTGGGTTTTCTTTATTTATTTATTTATTTTATTATTATTCTATATTTTATTATTACTATTATTACCATATTACTAATTTTGTTTCTTGAAAATAGATTTTAAGGATTTCACTGTTGTTCCCTTAAAAAAGAGCATCTTGGTGATGTGCAAATAAGATATGTTTATTTTGTATTTCATGGATTGTTGTACATATTTTTTATTATTTACATTGTGTACTAAAATTGTTTTTGTAACGGTGCTTCTACACTATTTATCAGTTAGAGAATATTCAAATTTAATGAACAAGTTTATTACTTGCTGTTGTCCCCAAATGCGACACTAACAAGTACACTAGGTTGGTTATAGCATGAGTCCAAGTATCGTTTTCTATAGGGATTGATGTGAACAATATTAAATTTCTAAGAAAACAAGCAGATCTAATTTCTTCCAATAAATAAATAAAGATTTAAAGACAAATAACTAAGAAAGCTAAAACAGAATATAATACATATAAATTTAAGGTTGATGGAAATAATAATAAAGATAACAACAATGATAAAAGGCAGCGGACTCAAACCAAGTAAGATCAGGCGTTTTCAGTGACATTTCTCTCATTAGACATTATGAGCAAGGTTAAAGCATATAGATCTAGGGTATCTTACTCTCAAATCACCACACTAGGAACTTCCGGACATATGGATCCTATGATAAGTAGCCTAATCGAATCTCTTCAACAAAAGACTACTTAATCATGCATTAATCTCTTGTAAGCATTTTATTAAAAGATAAAACCCTTAGCATGTAATTTAGTCAAATTTCTTCAACAATAAATCACATGTGTTTTATGGTCTTTTCCATAGTGATGAATCTCCTCTCGATCTCATCACAACTACTAAAATATAAGGTGGCCAAACTCATAAATAAATGAAGAACACCATAAAACAATCATCAAAACATAAAACTCATGATAAATAAAGAGAAAGTCACTTACGCATGCCAACCAAGCTGGCTCAAGTATGCTGGACGGACTACTCAGTCACACACAACTTTAATAAAATTAAAAGAAAATATTAATTAATTAGAAGAAGAGAGTTTTACTATAGTAGAGAGAAATTGAGCCAAAAGCTCTACAACTAAAAAAGAGAAGGAGTATTTATATTACTCCAAGGATGGCTCTAGACATAGGAATAAAATAATAATAAAAGACTTAAAGCCTTGGTGGCTGAAAAAGACTTAAAGCCTTAGTGGCTAAAAATCAACCACATATTAAAATATGAATTTGTTCAACCACTACAGCTAAAATTTACAAGTTAAATCTCTTTCCTTGAAAGTCAACTCTCCAAATCAATCTTCTTTTGAATCGAATCAAATCTTCTTCTCCTCCACTCCACCTTGGGCCCCCAGCATGGCCTTAAATTAAGCCCATCCTTTTTTCTCTCTTCAAGATCTTTCCAGCTACTCTTAGCCTACTTTCCAGTCTGTTTGCTGAGGTTGCTCAAGTTGGAGCTCCAAATTATCTTTTAACATGAGATAAGCTCTAATTAGCCAATATTTATTCAATTAAGCTCATTTTAACTCAAATAAATATCCAATGAAATAGGTATAAAATTCACCTATCAAATACCCCCACACTTGAACATTGCTTGTCCTCAAGCAATAAGAAAAGAAAAGAAAAACACTAAAAACGCTTGAGAACTTAAAGAAACAAAAACACTTGAAACACTTGAACAAGGGCAGCAACAACAATCACTTCAAACCTTGAATCAACATAATAATCACGAGGAAAATACAAAGCTTAAGGAAACTAGATATCAAACCCACACAAGCAACAAGCTTTATCTTCAAAAACATACTAAGAGAGAGGATTAGATTGCTTAGTTCACCAATTCAGCAAACTTTCAAACCAAACTGCCTCACCAAAGGTTGTCTCTTATTCACTCTAAATGCAATACGATAAGGCTTTTAAGATCACTTAATAGCTTTGCACAACCACCAAAGACCATAGGCTTGATAATCGATCTCATTGCCACCACTTTATATTGAACAACATACATAATCAAAAGGACTTCGCAAACATAATCAAAAGGACTTCGCAAATAGGGTTGTAACTTGGTTAAGGTTGGGTTATGTCAAAGGATATCTTTAGGCGAAAAGATTACCAAAGAAATATAATAAATGTATGAACAAGCAGCCTCAACAACTGTAACATTATCAAAACTCAAGTAATCCAAACATAGATGTGGAATGGGTTACACAAGAAAATATATAACAAGGAATTGCACAAGGAATTCAAGCAATAATCACAAAAAACATGGAAATATTTAGCACAAAGTGTCAAGCAATCAAGGTAACAGAAAATTTGAGACAATACTTCAGTTTTTTTTTTTTTTTTTTTACGAGAGAAAGCAATCCTATATGTTAATGAATGAATGATTTCTTATGAAGATTAACTTGCACACTTGACTTTTGATTCATATAATAGGTTCACAAATGATGAAACTTGAGAATTTTAAAGAGCCATCAAAGATTAACGGAGACTTTGGAAGAATTGATTCTATCTTTGAGAATTTTATTTGAATTTTACATACTGACACTGCTGGATACGAGGAAATTTCATAATTCTTATGATTTTTGGAAAGGATGAAGCTTTAAAGAACAAATAAATTACTTGAATGATTTAGAAAACAAGAGCTTAACAGCGTTATATTTGATGAACTACTTGCTCAAAATGAGAAAATCCATTCTTTGGTAAGTTCTTAGGTGATTTCGAGAAAGCATAAAGTGAAAAAGCTAAGGGGAAAACAATTTTGAGGGTTAATAACAAGAAACTGGCTTAGGCTCAACAGGATTAACTAAAATGAGGGAAAAAAATATATAAACAGGGTGGCTGTTTAAGCTAAATGGGTAAAACCTAATGCCTTTATCATATCATGCATGCAAACAATCATGTGGTCTTGACAAGTACTATCCAAACTAAGTTCTAGCTAAGGTTGACTGTGCAAGCTCACTCAGCAAGAAATTTGAGCAAATAAATTTGATTCAAAGGGTTATTTAAAGATTTGGAAATGAAAATCAATCAAAGAAAGAATAAATAGGCTCAAATCCTCACATTGAAAAGAGATTAAAAATTGCAGTAGATCTTAAGCAAGCTAAAAAGTTGAGAAATGCATTAAAACCATAAGTCCTAGAATGCTTAATCAGCTTACACAAGCTACGAATGTAAACCTAACATCATGCTTCCAAACTCAATGCATTCTACAAGTGATCACTTGTGAATCAAACATTCAAAAGCTTTTGCTTTTCTGCCACAAAACACTAGAAAAACACAAATTGAAAAATTTTGACAAATTTTGACAAGAAACAGAAAACAAACAACCTAATAGGTTGCTTAAAAATAGAAGAAAAATAGAAAATAGAGAAGAACACACTTGAGGACTTGTAAAATTGTTCAAGAATGACAATATTCATCAAAGAAAACATTCTTTCAGGTTATTCAGAGATAACTTCACTATTATACTCCCACACTTAGAGCTTGCATTGTCCCCAATACAACTAAACAATCAAGTAAGCACAAAGTGATAAAGGAAGGGAAAGATATTACCTATGCATGGCTTCAAAATTTAACTTGCAAAGGCTAATGGTTGGGAGACATACCAAAGAGAGAGAAGAAAAATAACAAAAAATTAGTTTGCAGGTTTCTTGGAAGACTGCTAGTCCTCCTCCATGGATTTCTTTGAAATTGTCAAAATTCAAAATTAAGTATGAAATGCAACATAAAAGAGAAAAGGTATTGATGAATGAAACTTCAGCTCCATGTTGCTATCCTCATACTTAGAGTGAACCATGGGTACCTACAAAAAGAAAACAAAATAACATGAGAGAGTAAAAGTAAAGGCTTAACTAAATATGTACAAGTTAGAGAAGTTGGGTTTAATAACTGCTTCAATTGGTGTTTGAAGTGGACACCATGAGATCTTGTTCTCATGGAGGTTCATGGATAAATGATGAATAGGGTGGACTAATATATGGAAGCTTTTGCTTCATAACTTCCACATCTCACCATAACTTTGCTTGCAATTGCTCTTTAATAAAGAAAGATTCAGCAGAACAGATTGTTTGGACAAACTGTTTTGAGGTTCATGTTAGGATTTTTCACCGGAAATCACCCGATAAAAGAGGAAGAACGCGGTGATTTCCTCAAATCCGTGCCCAGGAGCAATTGATATGAAAATTGTAAAATAAAAAATTAGACAACAAATAAAAGATTTCTCACAGGAGATATCTCTTCTAGAGATGACTACAGAAATCAAACTTGATTCCCTCTACATTCACGTACACGAACGGCTATCAAACACGACCCGTGGTAGCGATGGAATCAAATGAGAGTGTGAGAGGAGGGGCTGATTTTCGGCTGGTTCCTTCCCCCCCTGGCGAAATTCTCTAGGTTAAAACATGACCTAGATGGCTGAAATTTTTGACAAAAATTTTTGGCCCAATCCCTCTTAATTCTATGCGGGCTTTTCTCCTTTTCAAGCCCAGTTCAATATTAATTCTTTTGGTCCAATTAGTTATCAAACTTAATTTTTATTTAACATGTATTATAACATATTATACCATATAATATGTTCCATATATTTAAATTAAAATTAATTTCACCATGGAATTAATTTTGACATTCATAAAATTAAGATACATGTAAACCTATACATGTGAAATATTTCCACCTAGGAAATAATCACATAGATTAATTCATTGAATTAATTATGAGAAGGCCAATGCAAATATTGATTTTATTATTTCGATCAATCCAATTGATCCTTATAATATAATTAATATAATCCTCTCTCTCTGGTGTGTATACTCCAAGTATACAGGTGATCCCTTAAGTCCGTGTTCAGATGTTCAATGTGTACGATCCTGTGGACCCATCTTTATGTTGGCAGTGGGCCTATGGCCCACAGACTAAAGGCGGGCTCTAGCAAGCCACTACAGCGCCTAATTAAGTTGGAGATGGTAGTCCAACTGAAATCATAACCCTGTAGTTTCAACTTGTATATCCCATGTCATTGATATCGGTGTCCAACACAGAGGCATGGATTAATCACCCTCTTTTGTGTCCGGACATTTACTTGATCCCGAATGTACTGAAGCTCACAAACAAGTTCCAACTTGTTTGGGTGTGGCCACTCTTATCAGTCACATTCATCAAGAGGCCAATGATATCTTCTCAGTGGACTACTGAGTGACATATCCCTTCTGCATATCCATAGCAGTGCCATGCTTAGTGACATACCCGAAAGTACCCATACTTGGCACCCTTTTACAGGCCCTTTAGGCATACCCCAAAGTATGCGACTTCACATGCAGCACCATCATATGGTCAGGTCAAAGGATCTATACAAGTACTACACGAGAATCACTTGTGATACTTTACCATGTGGATTTCTCGTTTAGTGGATCTATCCAGTACCATGCCCCTTTTGCATGTACCCATTAACTTGGTTGACATCTCGTGTCTAATGGTTAGTAAGACACCGCCATACAACCAGGTTAATGATAGTTTAAAGTCCAATTCATTCCCATGACTAGAATAGACTACGGATCTCTTTATGGTCATTTCCATGGTCTTACTGCCAAGTGCATGACACTTGTTAACATGGATATAGATATGTCCATTAGATACTTCATTTAGAATACAGCACAAGATATATAATAAATGAATTAATGCCTTTATTAATGACACAAAATATGTATAATACATGAATCCAACAAATGTATAATACAAATACAAGGTCCAATGCTTCGGGACTAAGGCATATCCAACAATTCATATGTAGGCTACTTATTCACTAGAATTGTTGAGCAGTCTGTTTTTCCTTTCATATCCATCTCAATTGCTTTTTCCTTATCTTCCAAGCTTTCTTGATCATGTTCATCATGAAACTTCTTAAATTTCTCATACATTTGATGTTGTCTTGCTCTTAGTGGAAATGGAATCTTAGGTTGGTACACTCGAAGAGGTTGATCTTTTGAAATAACTTCTTCTACAGCATGGTCAACTAATGTTTGAACATGAGCAGGCTCCTTTTGAATAGGATCAGGTTGAGGTTGTTCTATAGTAGCAGTAAGTTACTTTTAGTTTTTTGCAAGTTGCTTGGATACTTATTCATTTTGCTTACCTGTATCAATAAAAATCATCGACAATAACCTTGTTAGAATTATCAACAACCTTAGTACTCCTTAGCATGATTGCTATGTACTCCTCCATAAGATTGGGCTCAGTGATACTTGGAATAACCCCTTCACTCTTTGAAATCATAATAGTGGTTAGTTGCTGGAATTGAGTCTCCAAGTTATTGATTGAAGCTTGTGTTTTCTTCATAAACTCTATCATCATCTCTTGCAAGTCAGATTGCTTAGGTTCATATTGAGGTTCATCCAGCTAGAAGTTATGTTGAGATTGCTGCAATGATGGTTGAGGTTACTGATGTTGTAAGAAGTTTCTCTGAGGTTCCTCGAATAAAGGTAAAGGTTGTTGGAGCAAAGTTTAAGGTTGCTAGAATTGTTGGGGCTGGAAAATAGGCTATCTATATATGTTTTGAGGTTGTTCTAAAAGATTAGACAGTCTCATTTTTCCTATTTGCTTAGATAAATCCTCAACTTGCTTTGAAAGTTGGAGCATAACCTCAGCTCCAAGAAAATTCAAACTCTTTTTCCCATAATTGCTCATCGAATGCCATTTGTAACTTGTATTCACTAATTTTTTTAATAAGATCATAGATTGCTTCAGGTTTCATCTCTTCTAGGTCACCATTTGTAAGGGCTTCAAGTGGAATCTTGTGTTCATCAGTTAACCCATTATAAAATATTTGCATTTGCTTCCACATAGGCAACCCATGATTTGGTACCCTTCTTAGTAGCTCTTTGAATCTCTCCCAACCTTCTTGGAGTGTCTCATCTTCAAGTTGGGTGAACCTAGAGATCTCATTTCTCATACAAACAACCATGGAAGGTGGAAAATATTTTGTCAAGAAAGCTTTAGCCATCTCCTCCCATTTTGTGATGGTTCTCGGTGGTAAAAAATTGAACCAAGATTTTGCTTTGTCCCTTAATTAAACTGGAAACAACTTTAACCTAATCACATCATTAGAAAAACCATGATTAGTCTTAAAGGTGTTGCAAATGTTAAGAAATTCATAAATATGATCTTTTGGATCCTCATTTGGCAATCCTTTAAATTGAACAATTGCTTGTAATAATTTAATCATGGAGGCTTTGATTTCAACAATGTGCTCTCCTTCATCTGGTATCACTATGCATGACATGTGTCCCATTGATGAAGGTTTGGAATAATCCTTGAGCCTTGGCATGGCAACAATGGCATCTGCCATGTTATTTCTGCTTGCTCAACCCATTCTATTGCTTTTTCAGTAGCTTGCTGGATCAAATTTACAGATTTTTTTCCTTTGTCATGAGGTTACTGTGAGCAGATGACCTTTTTCGAAAGATGAAACGGGACGCTAGGAAGCGAACCGGGGAAAACGTTTTTGTTTCGTTTTGTTTTTGAAAACGGGTTTTGTTTATCTTGACTTAGGAAGATCATGGATTTGATTTGAAAATTCCTTTTTAGAAACATTTTCCCATTTTAACTTAAAGACCTTGAACCTTAAATCCCGAGATCAGTGATAGAGTTGCCCGGATCAGCTCATCCGGGAAATTCCAGTACAGCTCCTTATCGACGGTAGACTATCGTACCTAATCCAGAGATTTAGGGTTCGGGCAAGTGACTTAGTTTAACCTCTAGCTTGCTTTCACTTTATAGTTTATATTACCATATTTAATTTGCTTTATTATCTTTCTCTAACCCCAATTGTTTATTTTAATCTGTCGATTCTAAAGCAAAATGCAGAAAATAAATTGAAGAAAAATAAAGCATACATCCAAAATATACAAGAAAGTAATAGAGGCCGATTATACAACCCAATCGACTAAAAGATAAAAACTCTCGTCTTCACTTTACAATCACCTAAGTACACGAGGATCTAAAAATTACAACCGCCTAAAAATATATGAAATCTATCAATTACATAAAAAATGAAAATAAAATAAAGATAAATGCTATGAAACAGACGGTTAGCACAGTTTATATTATAGGCACAGATAGGACTCAAATAGGACAGAATTGGGAATTTAGGAGACGGGGGCACGCACTTAGGGGGTAACCAAGTCGACCCGACCAGTCGGACCGGTTAGACCTGGAAATGGTTTTGAAATGCCCTGTAATTTTTATGCCAAAAAATCATTTTTGGAAAACAATTAGCTCGGTTACATACAAATTTACATTTTTGTGGGTCTGTTATCCTAGAATCCAGGGTTCCGTTCGTGCGGGTTTCCTGATTCCAGCATCCATCTTGGGTCCAAAAAGCAATAAACACGCCCAAAAATAATTTGAATCCGAAAACAACACTGCACGATGATGTCCGTACGGGTCGTTTCGTGGGTCTGTTTTATTCTGATGCAATTTCTGGAACCCGAAAAATTAGTTTTCTTATTTTTGTCAAAATACTATTTTGCTCGTTTTCAATTTTTTTTGGGGATTTTATAGGGTTCGGGGGTCCGCTAATGCTGAACTACAGATCCGATTTGGATAAAATAACCCCAAAACTCAGAAAATAAAACTTCAAAAAAACCAAAAACCCTAATATCTGTACGTATAGAAATCCGAAAACCAAAGTTTTATAACATACGGATGAATTTGGGCAGAAATTGATCACAACAGAATGCACAAAATGGAAAACGGACTGTTTTCGGCTGATAAGGATAAATCGGGAATCTATCCCTGTAGAACAGAGCCGTGCGGCTCTGTTCCTTATGAACATAGCCGCCCGGCTTTATTTTCATTAGTCTGGTTCTAAAAATTACAAAAATGAAGAAAACGCATAGAAAAGACAATGCAAACAGGTTTAAGGCCTCTCAGAGTTTACCTTGGTGTTGTTTTGATGATTTGAATGTCAAGAAACGTATTGAAAGCTTGGAATTTGTTCTGGAAGCTCAACCGGCCGAAAACCGCAACAATAGGAAACAATCCAAAATGAATCCAAAACGATCCCAAATCAATGTGCAAAGGTTATGGAACTTATGCTTAGTGTTTTAAGATTGATTTTAGGTCTTAGCTTGAGTGTTTTTGGGTTCTCTCTTTGCCTTATGTCTCGGTCTCTTGCTTTCTTTTTCTGCTTCTTCTTGTCTCTCTGTTTCTCTTTGGTTTTCAAAGTCTTTTTTTCTGCCCAAGACCCCCCCTGATTTGATTTTCTCTTTTCTTTTTATACTCTTATCTCACATGTCATTTCAAACATTAAATGGCCGTCTGACTTCCTGAGAATTCGATCAATCTCTCTTCTACTGAGCCAAGTTGCTCTGCTTTGCAGAGCAACTTGGTTCACCCACTAGAGCTTCTCAGCTCTAGTTTACACTAGAGCCATGCGGCTCTAGACAGAGTCGAGGCAAAATCTCAAAAATTGATGCACACCCTAAACCCTAGAAATCACTCAGGAGACCTTTTTGGGGGTTTCGAATCACGGATAGCTTGCTTTTCAGGAAGTTTGAGACACTCCGGGTGACCTTCGGGACGATTTCAAGTCTGATTCAAGTCCGTCCGTTCCACAGGTAACACAAGAATTCTCATCATAGAGGTCAGGAAAACCCAGCGCTTACAGCTGCCCCTCGCGTGATCAAATTCAATACCCCATACCAGGTTTAGGTTACCGAAGGGGAATTTGAGAAAGCGAATGAAGCACCGTAAATGGAAGGAAAAGGAGACATACCTGAGCTACAGTGATGAGTCGGAATAAGCTGATACCAGGTGTAGGTTGCCCGAGGCAAAGTTGGTGACAAAATAAGCCGATACTGGGTCTAGGTTACCCGAGGCAAAGTTGAAGATGAAATAAGCCGTTACTGGGTCTAGGTTACCCGAGGCAGAGTTGAAGACGAAATAAGCCGATACTGGGTCTAGGTTACCCGAGGCAGAGTTGAAGACGAAATAAGCCGACACCGGGTCTAGGGTTACCCGAGGCAAAGTTGATGAGGAAATAAGCCGATACCGGGTCTAGGTTACCCGAGGCAAAGTTGATGAGGAAATAAGCCGATACCGGGTCTAGGTTACCCGAGGCAAAGTTGATGAGGAAATAAGCCGATACCGGGTCTAGGTTACCCGAGGCAAAGTTGATGACGAAATAAGCCGATACCGGGTCTAGGTTACCCGAGGCAAAGTTGATGACGAAATAAGCCGATACCAGGTCTAGGTTACCCGAGGCAAAGTTGATGACAAAATAAGTCGATACCTGGTCTAGGTTACCCGAGGCAAAGTTGATGACGTAATAAGCTGATACCGGGTCTAGGTTACCCGAGGCAAAGTTGATGACGTAATAAGCTGATACCGGGTCTAGGTTACCCCGAGGCAAAGTTGATGACGGAATAAGCTGATACCGGGTCTAGGTTACCCGAGACAAAGTTGATGACGAAATAAGCCGATACTGGGTCTAGGTTACCCATAGCAAAGTTGAAGACGAAATAAGCCGATACCGAGTTTAGGTTACCCGAGACAAAGGTCTGCTGGGGATCTGGAATGATTTCAAGGATCTAGGATTTGCTTGAATAGGTTTCAAGGATTTGGGATCTTGCTTGAGGTAGGTGACTTTAGGAGTGATAATTTTGGAATCAGGTTGAGGATGAGTATTTATTCCTTGATCGATAATTTTGGAACCAAAAATTTTTTCCCCTTCGATCAAGAATAAATACGGCTTGATTATTTTGCCCCTGGGTACTTGAGATGTTGAGGTTTGGACCTGCGCGGCTTTGACTTGTCTCTTAAGACCTAATGGATGCCCTAGTGTTGGACTATTTTTTGCTTCAGGAGTGATCCTGATTCGGAGTGACCCAGTGATAGTGGTGGGTACCAGTACTTGGATTGGTTGCAATGCATGTGCATATGAATTGTGTGTGTTCATTTTAAACTTATGCATGTATGTATGGATGCAGTTATGATTCTAAATGTACACATGTATGCAACATGCTACTTATGCTTTGTTCTTGGCATCCGTGCGAGCCCGGGGTTGGAATTTATGGCTTGTGATTAGTCTCAGTGGTAGCCCAGATGGCTTGTAGCACCAGGCCAATATGTTTTAATCTCATTGAAATAGACAGATGCTTTCTCCTAACTCCAAGTATACTTTTGTATCATACTGACCCAGTCTGACTGTTCTGACATTTTCTGATTTATTGACAATCACACAGATCTGGGTATTGGAGAGATTGACCCTCTCGAGTGTTCTTCCACTTTACCCTTGGTACATTCTGAAGTGCTATCAGGCTCAGTGGCTCAGGATAACAGGCCGTGCCAAGGGATGGTCCATTTGGTCGAGCAAGAAGCCAAGAACTAGCCCTTGCATTTCTGTACTGTATAATGCTCCGACCTGGTATCGGTGTTTATAATAGGAGTTCCATTTGCTTTATCATGGGATTGGGTGCAATGACCTACTGATGGATGTTTATACGTAATGGCGCAATGTATGCAAGATGAGCATCTAATCAGAAATCCAAACATACAGAATATCACAATGATGACATCAGAATGAGTATAATAGGGAAATTAACAGTGACTCTGACTTTGCATATCACTCCCTTCTTGTTACCAACACGTCCTTTCGGATTTTCGTGTTGGAAAATTTTCTTTGTGATTGATTTTTTTTTTTACAGAATACGACCATTTCATCTGAGTTGACCCTTTCCATAATAGCTTGTCATAGGATTGGAGAATGTCCCTCGATATGTTCATCGAAAATTACAAGGAAACTACTATTGATGACACCTAGTGCTTCAGCTTTTTCCTTGCCCACAATATTAGAGGTTTACGTTTGGGGTGTAAAACACTTCAACAGATATGGTTTGCTACGTGATGTAGCCCATATGTGGGCATCGACATGCAATGACATGACAAATGCATATTGAACACCAAAAATTGAATACAAAACATTTATGACATAATGAATGTGGATGCATTAGGAATATCCAAAGGGTGGCTCTGGTTTTCATTGGTGCCCCTTTCAAATTACCAACATACCCTTTTTGGTTTTACACATTGGAGGCCTTTTTTTTACGGTGCTAACATGTGTAAAACTAGGCATTGAGCTGAATCAATTGATTTCCCACTGGATCCTTCAAAAGTTTGAACCCATATACATGTTTCCAATTCACCCTAGATTCCAATGCGCATATACACATCTTTTAATCCCTCAGGGTATGACCTGATTCAGAATGACTTGAGTTGATTTTGGTTTCTTTATGCCTGCCACTCACAATGACCCTATAGCACATCACACCATCCTCTAGAGGTGAAAGAATCACTGGTAAGTATTCACTTTTGTTGCAGCTAAAGACTGAGTTCTTGAAATGGTTGGTAAATGCAACTTTCCCCTGAATATTGGCACAGTAGGCTTTGCAAGTCTTCCTGTTGATGGTGTCATCCCATCCATGACTGTAGAAAACTTTGTAAAACCTAGTTGCTCCAACACTGTTGGTGAAGTTCACAAATGCATAACCAAAATTTCCTCCAATCTTGAAATCCATAGGCAAATAGAGGAAATCATAAGCAGACTTCCCTTTGGACTTATTCTTGTTTTCCTCCAAGCAATGTTTGTCCAGAATTTGCAGCAGATTATGTCTTTGAAACTGATTTGATAAATTTCTGATCATCAGGCTTGTTTTCCTTTTTCTCAGCATTGTTGACCTCATTTAAAGTAGACTTATGTCAAATCCTCTCTCTGTCATGAAATCAAAACCTTTCCCATAGTTGGAGGGTACAAAATAATTAGTCTACCCCGTCACCCTTCTGGTGGTCAGATGATGTGGAAAAATACAATATAAAGCAGCATTTGGGTTCAATTTCTTGTTCGAAGCCATTGATGGTGGAAAATGAGGCTTCACAGAATTAGTTCAAGAAAAGAGATGAAAGGGACAATAAACAGAAGCGAAAGGGTAATGAAGGAAAGGAGGAAGGTAGTAAGGAATATGGAAAAGGGAAGTGCTTTAGGTTTGAAGCTAGGGAAGTGCATCATACCTCACCATTTAATGCTATGAGACACTCCAGTGTTAGCTATGGCGGCCATGTACAAGAGAAACTCTGCTATTTGCACTGATCCTTTTTTTTTTTTTGAGGAAACTGAATCCAAGCCACAGCCACCTGTTGGTTTTCCTACTGCATTCAAATTCATGCACATCATGTGTGTTTAATATGTCCTTTAGATGAACAATGCATGCGTAATCTCATGTGCACATGAATGTCATACAAACAGGATTATACATACACAGCAATCGATATCTACTTCAGAGTTTTACTACATGGTGGGCGGTGAAGGTCATTTAAATCTTTGGAGGTTGGTGCTTTTGACGAGCTTGGATTTTTGGCTGCAGGGTTCTAGTGTGGGGTACTTTCTTGGGTATGGAATTAGGCTTAAAGCTTCATTCTAGAAATCGGCTCTAAATTTTAGCAATAGGTTTTGGTTCGAGATTGTTTAGGTATTATGCGGGCTGCTTAACTTGAGACTTTACGGTAGGGCCAACAACGTTTTGGATTTTGATTTGTAAGGATCATTGATCTAGTTCAGCAATCGACTCGATGGAAGTGGTGTGCCATCCCATTTCTTATTTTGCAGACTTACTTTTTTTTTTGAAGAAAGGGTTCAATCAGAGTTAGATTCACTTTTAGATTCCCTACAACACTCAGATTGATGTTATGCATTTTAATATTATGTGTGTTGGATATGTCGTTTCAGATGATCAAATGCTTGCATAATGCCATGTGCATGCAATCACCATATAAGTAAGAAAATAACAAGATGCATTACATTCAAAACAAGTTCAATACACTTTACAAACAAAATGGGTTCCCTACGAGAAGGAGCCTCTAAGGGTATTGATCTCATAGTGTCCGACCATTCCTCGTCCAGTCACTACCCCAGTTTCAGTGTCACTGCCCCGCTCTCATCAAACCAGGCCTTGTAGTTCTTCATCATATTCCTCTCCCTGGGAAGTTTGAGGAATTTCCTTGACGGTCTCCCTGCTAGCCCCTATTTGCTCATTAGAGTTAGATGGGACCCTCAATTTTCCTTCATCAACTAGCTTCTGGATCTCCTTTCCCAAATCAAAACACATGTTGGTTCGGTGACCCATCACCACATGATAGCTGTATAAGTTATTCTTTTGATTCGGCATCGGCTCTACATACGGCCTGACACTCTGCAGTAGTCCCTCCTTTCTACATTTGGCAAATAATCTGCACAACGAAATAGGCCATGGAGATATGCCTTTTCTGTCACCCTTGGGGAGTGGATTCTTGGTGTGTATTAGAACAAGGTCAATCTTGGCCTTGAGGGTTACCTTCAATTCCACTTCACCGGCCAGCCGTCTTATTTTTCCTTCTAGCTCTGCCACATGTGCCTCCAATTTAGTGCACCTTGCCATCAATTTTTCTACCCTATCGAGAACACCCCTTAGCATTTCCTTCAGCATTATCGCTGCCTCTTCCCTGACCACCTTTTGAAATCGTTATGAAGCAACATAATCATCCACGACATCTGTTATAGTGTTGAAGGTCAATGGGCCAGCCATTCTTGAGACTCTTTCCCTTTTTGCCCCTGATAAAACCACTTGCTAGCATTGATCGGGGCATATGCATGAAGGATACCAAATCAGTGCATGAGATGAAGATTGTTAGTGCTTATGGAGCCATCTAAATGTTTGATAGATGAATGAGATGTACATTGTAAGATAATGAGGATGACTTCCTTCATTGTTTTCTTTTTTTATTTTTTTTATTCTTTTGATTTTGGACGTTCCAAGAATACCCAATGCTACACAAAAATAATGTAAAGAAGACCGCTTGTGGACCACCACACGAGTAGAGGTTCGGCGCCTTTGGGGAACCTAATGAATTCCTGTGAAATAGCCACATGTGGGCCGACACATGGGCAAAGTTTCGATGCTTTGTAGGTTGATGACATGAAGTGAATTGGTCGTATGGGGGCCGTCCCACGGATAGAGTTCTGATGCTTTTGAGGTAAGTGATATGAAGTGATGTTACAGGAAAGTCGTGTGTAACTCGAGACACAGATAGGGGTTTGGTGTTCGTGGAACACCTTGCATGATTTGACAATGTCATGAAATGCCCTTATACATGTACTAATTTGGTACTCGGGGAGCACCTCGAATGATTTCACAATGTCATGAAATGGTCCGATATGAACCATAATGCGCAAACAGGACTTCGGCATCACCGAGATACCTATGATGAATGAGTATGATGTCATGTAATGCATCATGTAAATCACCACACGAAAGTAGACCTAGGACCATTCTGGTCTTATATTAGGTGACATGATATTTGAAATAGCCGAGTGCAATCCGATGCATGGGTGAAACACGGGTAGTTTCAGGGTACCCGATATGTCATGGAATGAATATTAGGTGAGATGAAGTGATATGGATGTGCATGTCACGCGAAAGTGCAAATGGCTGCACGAAAATGTGGTTAAAATGCATGACACACTGAATGATGTCGTGTATGCTTCATGGAAATGTCGCACGCGAGATGTGAATGGCACACAAACAAAATGTCGTGGCTGCATAAAAATGTGATTAGCGTCACGCGTATGTCGATGTTTGAAAATGGCTGCATAAAGATGTGATTAGAATGGCACACGAATGAATGACTATGCGTATTTGATGCTTCATGAAAAAAACAATGTTGAAATAAAAACACCATGGAACAAACGTTAGCACACACAAACATATGCACTCCCTTCTGACCTTATTTCTCCTTTCGATTGGTTTCGCATTCTTCCTCGGTGTTGGGTCTCTTTGGCATCAATGGGGAATACCAAAGGTGCACACTCAATGTTCAATTTGAAATTAAGTTTTGGTAATCCTAAGGGAAGTTGCTAAGCCATTACATGTGGGCCAAAGTCAAAACCAAGGGTCTTACAGGTTCTTATAGCGAATATACACTTCCCCACCGTAGAACATGATGTAAGGTCATGCGGTGCTATGAGTGGTTTACCCTGTCGGGTGTCTCCAATCCTGGCGGAAGAGGTAGTCCACCTTCTTGGGTAAACTGGGGCTGATCAGTGCGTTGGAGGGATTGAGAAGAAGAAAATGTCATGTTATGCAAGGTGCAAATAAATATGGTAATGCCCTAGTTCTTAAGGCATTGGATTCTTGTATTTTGTATTATACATTAAGACTCATTGTATGAATACATTATTTGTATCACATTAATAAAGGTAATTAATCTATTTCATTTATGTCTTGTGCTATAATATGAGTAGAGTATCCATTGATTGATAATCATAAAACCTATCCCAGGTCTGTTCTAATTGTGGGAACGAATAAAACTACAGACTTGTATATTCGATGACTGTATGGTAGTTCTTAACTAGCCATAGTACTTGTATAGTCAGTCATGAATATAGGTACATGTCATTGACATGGGACTGGATTGATCCGCACAAGAAAGCCACATGGTTGTCGCGTCATAGGTCTTTCTTGAGTAGGTCTCTTTTGTCCTCAGACCAGATTTCATTATAATATCAATATGGAATCCAGTTCACTTTGACATACGCCTAACAGGCCTATAAAAGGATGCTAAATACGGGTATGATTGGGTGGACCGGTGAACATGTTGATATTGATGATGAAGTGATGGAATTGCCACTCGGGTAACACCGAGATGATATCATTGGCTGCTTGATGAGTGGGACTGATAAGTGTATGGACATACCCAAATAAGTTGGTTGCTTATTTGATTAATCAGTCAACTCAAGATTAAGAAATATAATAAACAAAAGAAGAGGATGACGGACACCATGCCTCTTGTTTATTCATATCGATATTCATATCGATATCGTTAGGCAAAGGACACTATGAGATTACTACCAGGTGAGTGTCTTCTAAAGACTGCTGCATCTCTGTCTTAATTGGGGGCTGTAATAGTTTGCTAGAACCCACTTACAGTTTGTGGGCCTTAGGCCTACTGCTAACATAAAGACAGACCCATAGGATCGTACATATATATCAACTGAGCCGGAACTTATAGAAATTGTACATGTAATGTACATTAGATGGAATGTGTTAATTAATTAATTGACATTCGGTGTCAAGGTAATTAATTAACATTGGGTTGAATTTAATTTAATTAATAAGTTTGCATAATGTAATTAATTAATTTATCAATTAATTGAGTTACATAAAGTAAACAATTAATTAAATAATTTTCCTAAGTAGGAAAATTAAATACATGTATTGTATTAACTTAAGTGTGATTTAATTTTATTTAGGGGTAATTAAATTTAGCCAAATGGAATTAAATTACATAGTATATACTTTTTAATTAACTTGTATTTATGTAATTATAATCCTAGTGGGCTTGGGTTTAATTAATCTAATTAAAACCCAATTAGACAAGGTGTCTA
This sequence comes from Euphorbia tirucalli, assembly GCA_039660915.1. NCBI lineage: Eukaryota > Viridiplantae > Streptophyta > Magnoliopsida > Malpighiales > Euphorbiaceae > Euphorbia > Euphorbia tirucalli. Next base: position 47,933,552 of record CM077633.1, read on the forward strand.
TATGAGAGCACACTTAAGGAGGAAAATCCTAATTCAACTCTAATTAATTGCTGGAAATTTCAGCCACCAATAGCAGCCCCAAATAGTCGAAAATCCCGGCATTAATCCTCCATTCCTTCACGTCTTCGACTAGCACCGGTTCCCACTTAATAGTTGGTCGTGCACCGGACTTTGGAGATCGCAGTTTCAAGAAACGATTCTGCAGCAGTCTCTAGAGGAGATGAATCTGGTGAGTTAATCTCTCTTGATTCAAATTGTTTTATTCTAATCAATGGTAATTGGACACGATAGGTAGATTCTAGGAAATTTTAAACGGTGTATTTTCCGCTGCGCGACATTATTTTTCCAATGACGAATCGCAACAGTGGTATCAGAGCCTTGGTTTTGTCCATTAGATTGATTAGAATTGGTTCTTAAAAGCGTTCTTGAAGAAAGAATGGGTTTCAAGTTTGTGATTTAGGGTTTTTTTTTTGTTCAATTGGTTTTGTTTTTTGATAAACCCTAGAATTATTGGATTGGGGTTTTTGATTATTTTCCCCAATTGGTTTCCATCTAAAGTTGTTTAGGGTTTTATTTGGATATTTTGATGGATGTTTTTTTTTAATGATTTAATAAGTTTAAAAAAAAAAAGATTTTGGGTGAAGGGAATCGCAAATTTGCGATTCCCTTCACCCAAAATCTTTTTTTTTTTTAAACTTATTAAATTGCGATTCCCTCATCTGCAGCAGGCTACTGCATGGCATGCAGCAGCTGGCTGCTGCTGCCGCGGCAGGCTGTGCTGCCCCCGGGACAGCATCGCCGCATGTAGTTTTTTTGTCCGGTTTTGGATTTTGCGAGTAGTTTTTATCCCTGACCCTAATGCAAATTAAATTAATTTTTTTTTTAAATTAATTTGTATTTAAATTGTTTATTTTGTTGGCATGCATATTTGATTTTATTGTTTGCATATTAAATTGAATATGGACTTTGTGAAATTGGCCCAATAAACCGTGACACCGGTTAAAATTAGGAGAGCTAAATTTTAAATTTGTGACAACCCAAATTCAAGTGGGAGCAAAATTGTTAATTTTGCATTTATGGATGTTATCCATTGTGCTTTTATGGGCCTTAGTCACATTTGTTAAAATTGGCGATTTCACCCTATATAACTCGTCTTAACATTTATATTTATAATTTGGAATGCCATGATCATGCATCATATTGGTATGTATGTGCACGACAGGTACTTTGTTTGAAATGTGATGTTGAGTTCTATGGGCCCTAAATTATTATCGGTTGTAATTTAATTTTGGGAAATATGGCCTGCGTGCCATTTTATTTGGATGTAATTTTAGAATAGATTTTATTTTACAAAATTGTTGTAATTGCATCAAGTATGGAGGAAGGCCCAGATGGAGCAAGCCCATGGTGGGAGCCCAAGAAGGATTGCAGTCCGGCCCATGAAGAATTAGATAGGATATCTATTTTTTCATTAGGTTGTAATTAAAGGCCCATAGGATCTCATTTATTTTAAATTAAGTATACTATTGCATTTGTCATATAATATGGATGTATGGATCACCAAATTATTACCCGCATTTATGCATGCTAAGCCGTATCACTTAATTATAATCCGGAAATTAAAATATTAAGTAGTTTAAAAGTGCTTCCCACATTCACACCTCTTCCTCCCATTTATGCTGCAATGTGCACCATGCCTTAGCTGGGTACATTACAGTATTCGGTGGGCCGTCGAGGGTTAGGATACTTGGTATGGTTAACATGTGAATAGTGGTTTGACTCAACATGGGTACCATTAGCTCAGAGCGGGCCCTAAGCACAGATGGGTAAAGTGTCAATAAGCCCATCAAACCAAGAGTCCTTTGTGGAAGGGTTGGATAGGTTGTCCTACCAAACAAATTAATGGTTGGTTAGCGAGCCCTAGTTCGGCCAGTCATTGATACGTTATGGATCTTGGTCAAGTCAGCCAATTAACATCACCAACAAAAAAATTAAAATCAGATTATTCATTTGAATTGTCTTAAAAGTCCTTTATTTCTAACTCAAGCAATGATTTCTTCCATGTAGATAATCCCATTTCACTTAAGCAATTTAAATGGCTGCAACAAATAACAACTCACTCTCATTTAGGTCACTCTTGGAGAAGGAGAAGCTTTCGGGGACTAACTTCTTGGACTGGGCTAGGAACTTACAAATAGTTCTTAGACAAGAGTCCAAGGAGTATGTACTGAATGCTCCTTTACCAGCTAGCCCTCCTGCAGGTTGAGGCATCACCACTGTGATGGTGGAGCAGTACGATCGGCATGTGAGGGATGACTAAGATGTCTCGTGCCTCATGCTGGGTACCATGGCTTCCGATCTTCAGAAGCAGTTTATGGATGAGCATGCTTATGAGATGATGGATCAGCTTAAAAAGATGTTCCAAGATCAGGCTCGTCAGGAACATTACCTGACAACTAAGGCACTTTGCACAACTGTGATGGCAGCTAGGACTTCTGTTAGCACTCATGTGCTAAAGTTGAAGGGGTATATTGAGACATTTACCCGCCTCGGCTCGCCAGCTCCGCAGGACTTGGCAACAGACATTATTCTTGGGTCGCTTCCTGAGTCTTACAACCAGTTTATCTTGAATTACTATATGCAAGGGTTGGATAAATCGGTTGTTGAGCTGCATGGCATGCCCAAGCTTGCTGAGCAGTCTCTTAAGAAGACTCCTGAAGTATTACTGGTGAACAAGGGGAATACATCCATTGCTAAGGGAAGGGCCAAATCTAAGGCCAAGGCTAAGGCCTAAAAGGCTAAGGCTAAGGGTAAAAAGGTGGTGGCCCAACCTAAAGCAAGGGTCGCTTCTCCTGACGACATCTGCCATGAGTGTCATGAGAAGGCACATTGGAAGAGCTCATGTCCAAAGCTAAGGGAGCAACTGAAGGGCAAAACTGCTGCTTCAGGTATTTATGTGGTTGAGATTAATCTGGCTATTTCTACATCTTGGGTCCTGGACACTGGATATGGATCTCACATTTGTTCAAATCTGCAAGGTCTAAGAAATAGAAGATTATTAGGATCTGGAGAAGTAGATCTTCCAGTTGGAAATGGTGCTCGGGTTCTGGCCATGGAGATCGGAGATTATTTCTTGGAGATGCCTAGTGGACTTGTTTTGGAACTAAGAAACTGTTATTTTGTACCTGCGATGCGCAGGAATATTATTTCCGTTTCTTTGTTGGATATTTCTGGTTTCGTATTTAATATTAGACATGGTAGAATTTCTATGCAATGTGGCAATATTATTGATGGAACAGCATTTCTTGAAAATGGCATATATATCCATGATCGAAAACGTGAAAGTTCAATCAATAACATAAATACTCAAAGGATTAAACAAAATGAAATTAATCCTACTGACATCTGGCATTATCGACTTGGCCATATAAATGAGAAGCGCATAGCTAGGCTTCACTCTAGTGGAGTGCTAGGGTCATTTGACATCCAGTCTTATGACACATGCGAATCTTGTTTGAGAGGCAAGATGACAGAGGCGCCTTTTAGCAAGACTGCTGAAAGGGCCTCAGAGCTATTGGAGCTAATACATTCCGATGTATGTGGCCCAATGAGCACTAGTGCTAGATATGGTTTTCTGTACTTCGTCGCCTTCACGGATGACTTCAGCAGATACAGTTACGTGTATTTGATGAAGCATAAGTCTGAGACTCTCCAAAGGTTCAAGGACGTTAAGAATGAAGTAGAAAACCAACTTGGAAAGAAAATAAAAGCACTTTGTTTTGACCGAGGGGGTGAATATTTGAGCTAAGAGTTTGACTCATTTTTGAGCGAGTGTGGGATTGTATCCCAACTCACTCCTTCTGGTACACCCCAGTGGAATGGAGTGTCAGAAAGGAGGAATAGGACCTTGCTTGACATGGTCTGCTCGATGATGAGTCATGCTACACTCCCTGTCTCCTTTTGGGGATATGCTTTAGAGACAGCTGCTTAGATTCTTAATAATACACCAAGCAAGGCAGTTGAGGAAACACCATATGAACTATGGAAGGGCCGAAAGCCCAATGTTTCCTTCTTGAAGATTTGGGGCCGTGATGCACATGTTAAGAAATTGACAAGTGGCAAACTCGAGTCCAAATCTGTCAAATGCCAGTTTGTGGGTTACCCTAAGGAAACTAAGGGTTATTACTTCTACGATCCGGCCGAAAACAAAGTTTTCATAGTTAGAAATGCAGTCTTCTTGGAGAAGGAATTCCTTTCCAAGAGAGACAGTGGGAGTAATGTTGAACTTTCAGAAGTTCAAGACTCATAAACTCCTATAGCTACTGCTGAGGATGCTTCGGGAACCGATCTAACTACTCAAGAAATTGAGGAACCAAAACCGGTTGCACAGAACCTTAGAAGGTCTGGTAGGACACATCATCAGCCAGAGAAGTACGGCTTTCTCGTGACTGATGATGGGGACCTTATGGTCGTTGACCAAGAAGAGCTCGAGACCTGTCAGGAGGCTATTGAAAGCCCACAATCAGATCAATGGTGCAAAGCCATGGAGGCTGAGATGCAATCTATGCACGATAACCAAGTATGGAACTTGGTGGTTCCACCTCCGGGTGCTAAGGTGATAGGTTGCATGTGGTGTTTCAAGTTAAAGGCCTTGTGTGTATAAGATGGTTAGTGGGAGCATTTCCACCGTCCTAGTGCTGTATGTTGATGACATCCTTATCATTAGAGGCGACATACCAACAATGCAAGGGGTTAAGCAATGGTTGAGTAGGTGCTTTGCAATGAAGGACTTAGGCGAAGCTGAGACAATCTTAGGGATCAGGATCTACAGAGATAGATCCAATCATCTTCTAGGCCTAAGTCAGGCCATGTACATTAACAAGGTTCTAAAAAGATTCATCATGGACAAGGCAAAGAAAGGATTCTTGCCTATGCGCCATGGGTTGAAGCTGAGTAAGAAAGATGGTCCTAAAACAAAGAAGGACCGGGAGAACATGGAAAAGATCCCTTATGCATCTGCTATTAGATCTATCATGTACTCCATGTTATGTACGAGGCCTGATGTCGCGTTTGCACTAAGTATGACAAGCTGGTACTAGTCGAAAATAACACTGGAAGGCTATCAAGACAATCCTAAAGTACCTTAATCGGACTAAGGATGCTTTCTTAGTGTATGGAGGTCAAGATGAGCTGGTAGTGTTAGGTTACACTGATGCAAGCTTTGAGATCAATGAGGATGAGAACCAGTCACAGTCTGGTTATGTTTTTCTCCTAAATGGCGGTGCCATTAGTTGGAGGTCCTTAAAGCAGGCCACCATTGCTGACTCTACAATGGAAGCTGAGTACATAGCTGCGTGCAAAGCTCAAAGGAAGACGTTTGGATCAAGAAATTCATAACTGAGTTGGGAGTAGTGCCCACTATCCTAGACCCAGTTGATGTTTTTGTGACAACAACGGGGCCATCTCACAAGCTAAGGAGCCCCGGTCACACAAGAGATCCAAACATGTACTCAGAAAGCTTCACCTCATTCGGGAGATCGTGAACAGAGGTGACATATCATTGTAGAGGGTTGACACCAAGAATAATGTCGCTGATTCATTGACCAAAGTGCTGCTGTAGACACAGCATAACGGTTATACCAGATCTAAAGGAATTAGGGCAATGCCCACTTGGAACTAGTGCAAGTGCGAGATTGTTAGTGTGCCCTAGTTCTTAAGGCATTGGATTCTTGTATTTTGTATTATACATTAAGAATAATTATATGAATACATTATTTGTGTCACATTAATAAAGGCAATTAATATATTTCATTTATATATTGTGCTATAATATGAGTAGAGCATCCATTGATTGATAATCACAAAACCTATCCCAGGTCTGTTCTAATCGTGGGAACAAATAGAACTACATACTTGTATATTCGATGACTGTATGGCAGTTCTTAACTAGCCACAGTACTTGTATAGTCAGTCATGAATATAGGTACATGTCATGGACATGGGACTGGATCGATCCGCACAAGAAAGCCACATGGTTGTCACATCATAGGTCTTTCTTAAGTAGGTCTCTTTTGTCCTCAGACCAGATTTCATTATAATATCAATATGAAATCCAGTTCACTTTGACATATGACTAACAGGTCTGTAAAAGGATGCTAAATATGGGTATGATTAGGTGGACCGGTGAACATGTTGATATTGATGATGAAGTGATGGAATTGCCACTCGGGTAACACCGAGATGATATCATTGGCCACTTGATGAGTGGGATTGATAAGTGTATGGCCATACCCAAATAAGTTGATTACTTATTTGATTAATCAGTCAACTCTAGATCAAGAAATATAATAAACAACAGAAGAGGATGACAGACACCATGCCTCTTGTTTATTCATATCGATATCGTTAGGCAAAGGACACTATGAGATTACTACCGGGGTGAGTGTCTTCTAAAGACTGCTGCATCTCTGTCTTAATTGGGGGCTGTAATGGTTTGCTAGAACCCACTTACAGTCTGTGGGCCTTGGCCCTACTGCCAACATAAAGACAGACCCATAGGATCGTGCACATAGATCAACTGAGCCGGAACTTATAGAAATTGTACATGTAATGTACATTGAAAGGAATGTGTTAATTAATTAATTGACATTCGGTGTCAAGGTAATTAATTAACATTGGGTTGAAATTAATTTAATTAATAAGTTTATATAATGTAATTAATTAATTTATCAATTAATTGAATTACATAAAGTAACAAATTAATTAAATAATTTTCCTAAGTAGGAAAATTAAATACATGTATTGTATTAACTTAAGTGTGATTTAATTTTATTTAGGGGTAATTAAATTTAGCCAAATGGAATTAAATTACATAGTATATACTTTTCAAGTAAAATTTTATTTATGTAATTATAATCCTAGTGGGCTTGGGTTTAATTAACCTAATTAAAACCTAATTAGACAAGGTGTCTATATAAGGGCACACTTAAGGAGGAAAAACCTAATTCAACTCTAATTAATTGCTGGAAATTTCAGCCACCAATAGCAGCCCCAAATAGTCGAAAATCTCAGCATTAATGCTTCATTCCTTCACGTCTTCGGCTAGCACCGGTTCCTGCTCAATAGTTGGTCGAGCACCGGACTTTGGAGATCGCAGTTTCAAGAAACGATTCTGCTGCAGTCTCTAGAGGAGACGAATCCGGTGAGTTAATCTCTCTTGATTCAAATTGTTTTATTCTAATCAATGGTAATTGGACACGATAGGTGGATTCTAGGAAATTTTAAACGGTGTATTTTCCACTGAGCCACGTTATTTTTCCAATGATGAATCCCAATAGTAATATGAACTGGTGAAGTGACTACAAGCTAGGTTTTATTTCGATGGTTGCCTAAGTTCCTTAAGTTTTTATGAAAACATTTTAAGAAACCCTTTCTCCCCAGCAGAGTTGCCACTGTGAGCGGATGACCTTTTTCGAAAGATGAAACGGGACACTATGAAGCTAACCGGGGAAAACGTTTTTGTTTCATTTTGTTTTGGAAAACGGGTTTTGTTTATCTTGACTTAGGAAGATCATGGATTTGATTTGAAAATTCCTTTATAGAAAACATTTTCCCGTTTTAACTTAAAGACCTCGAAACTTAATCCCAAGATCAGTGACAGAGTCACCACCCAGATCAGCTCATCCGGAAAATTCCGGTACAGCTCCCTATCGAGGGTAGACTATTGTACCTAATCTAGAGATTTAGGGTTCGGGCAAGTGACTTACTTTAACCTCTAGCTTGCTTTCACTTTACAGTTTATATTACCATATTTAATTTGCTTTATTATCTTTCTCTAAACCCAATTGTTTATTTTAATCAGTCGATGCTAAAGCAAAATACAGAAAATTAATTGCAGAAAAATAAAGCATACATCCAAAATATACAGGAAAGTAATAGAGGCCGATTATACAACCAAATCGAATAAAAGATAAAAACTGTCATCCTCACTTTACAATCTCCTAAGTACAAGAGGATCTAAAAATTACAACCGCTTAAAAACACATGAAATCTATCAATTACATAAAAAATGAAATAAAAGAAAGATAAATGCTGCAAAACAGATGGTTAGCACAGTTTATATTGCACGCACATATAGGAATCAAATAGGATAGAAATGGGAATTTAGGAGACGGGGGCATGCACTTAGGGGGTAACCAGGTCGACCCGACCGGTCGGACTGGTTAGACCTAGAAAATGGTTTTGAAACGCTTTGCAATTTTTGTACTGAAAAATCATTTTTGGAAAACAATTGGCTCGGTTACATGCAAATTTCCATTTTTGTGGGTCTGTTATCCCAAATTCCTAGGTTTCGTTCTTGCGGATTTCCTAATTCCAGCATCCATCGAGGGTCCCAAAAGCAATAAAGGCGCCCAAAAATAATTTGAATCCAAAAAAACACCACGCGACGACGTCCGTACGGGTTGTTTCACAGCTCTGTTTTATTCCAGAAATTACAGTCGTACAGCTGTAGTTACAGCCGTGTGGCTATAATTTCTGGAACCTAAAAAATTGGTTTTCTTATTTTTGTGAAAATACTATTTTGCTCGTTTTCAATATTTTCCGGGGATTTTATAGGGTTCGGGGGCCCGCTAATGCTGAACTACAGATCTGATTTGGATAAAATAACCCTGAAACTCAGAAAATAAAACTCCATAAAATTCAAAAACCCTAATATCTATACATACAGAAATCCGAAAACCAAAGTTTTATAACATACAGATGAATTTGGGTCAAAATTGATCACAACAGAATGCACAAAATCGAAAACGGACTATTTTCGACCGATCGGGACAAATTGAGAATCTGTCCCTATAGAACTGAGCCGTGCTGCTCTGGGCACCAGAGCCGCCACGGCTCTGTTCATTATGAACACAGCCGCCCGGCTCTATTCGAGTAAGTCCGGTTCTGAAAATTGCAAAAATGAAGAAAACGCACAAAAAAGACAATGCAAACAGGTTTAAGGCCTCTCAGAGTTTACCTTGATGTTGTTTTGATGCTTTGAACGTCAAGAAACGGATTGAAAGCTTGGAATTTGTCCTGGAAGCTCAACCGGCCAAAAACCGCAACAATCTGAAACGATCCCAAATTAATGTGCAAAGGTTGTGGAACTTGTTCTTAGTGTTTTAAGATTGATTTTAGGTCTTAGCTTGAGTGTTTTTAGGTTCTCTCTTTGCCTTATGTCTCGGTCTCTTTCTTTCTTTTTCTCTGCTTCTTCTTGTCTCTCTGTTTCTCTTTGGTTTTCAAAGTCTTTTTTTCTACCCAAGACCCCCCCTGATTTGATTTTCTCTTTTCTTTTTATACTTTCCTCTCACATATCATTTCAAACATTAAATGGCCGTCTGACTTCCTGAGAATTGGGCCAACCTCTCTTCTGCTGAGCCAAGTTGCTCTGCTTTGCAGAGCAACTTGGTTCACCCATTAGAGCTGCCCATCTCTAGCAAGAGCCGGGGTAAAATCTCAAAAATCAAATGCACGCCCTAAACTATAGAAATCACTCGGGAGACCTTTTCGGGGGTTTTGGATCACGGATAGCTTGGTTTTCAGGATGTTTGAGACACTCCCGGTGACATTCCAGTCGTTTTCAAGTCCGATTGAAGTGCGTCTATTCCACAGGTAACACAAGAATTCTCATCATAGAGGTCGGGAAAACCCGGGGCTTAGAGTTGCTTAGAACATAACAACTAGACAGGGAGCAAACAGGTTGAAGACTACTAATTTACTTAAAAAATTTTAGATTTTCACGTTTGATCCCATGCAACGACGCCAAAAACATATTATCCCCAAATACAATACTAGCAAGTGCACTAGGTTGGCTGTAGCATGGTGTTGAGTCCAAGTATCGTTTTCCATAGGGATTGATATGAATAATCTTAAATTTCTAAGCAAACAAGTAGATCTGATTTCTTCCAATAAATAAATAAAGATTTAAAGACGAATAACTACGAAAGCTAAAACAGAATACTATATATACAGATTTAAGGTTACTGGAAATAATGATAAAGATAACAACAATGATAAAAGGTAGTAGATACAAACCATGCAAGATTAGGCATTTTCAGTGACATTTCTCTCATTAAACATTATGAGCAGAGTTATAGCACATAGATCTAGGGTATCTTACTCTCAAATCACCACACTACAAACCTCCAGACATGTAGATCCTATAATAAGCAGCCTAATCGAATCTCTTCAGTAAAAGACTACTTAATCATGCATTAATCTCTTCTTAGCTTTTATCAAAAGATAAAAACCCCTATCATGCAATCTACTGGAATTTCTTCAGCAATAAATCACATGTGTTTTATGGTCTTTTCCATAGTCATAAATCTTCTCTCGGTCTTATCACAACTACTAAAGTATAAGGTAGCCAAACTCAAAAATAAATGAAGAACACCCTAAAACAATCATCAAAACATAAAAATCATAATAAATAAGGAGAAAAGTCTCTTACTCATGCCAGCCAAGCTGGCTCGAGCCTGTTGGACAGACTACTTAGTCATATACAGCCTTAATAAAATTAATAGAAAATATTAATTAATTAGAAGAAGAGAATTTTACAATAGTAGAGAGAAATTGAGCCAAAAGCTCTACAACTAACAAAGAGAAGGAGTATTTATAGTACTCCAAGGATGCCTCTAGATCTAGGAATAAAATAATAATAAAAGACTTAAAGCCTTGGTGGTTCAAAATCAACCACATATTAAAATATGAATTTGTTCAACCACTAAAGCTAAACTTGATTTACAAGTTAAATCTCTTTCCTTGAAAGTCCACTCTCCAAATCAAATTTTGAGCCAAATCGAGTCTTCTTCTCCTTCACTTCACCTTGGGCCCACGGCATGGTGTCAAATTCAGCCCATCCTTTTCTCTCTCTTCAAGATCTTTCCACCCACTCTCAGCCTGTTTTCCAGCTTGTTTGTTGAGGTTACTCGAGTTTGAACTCCAATTATCTTTTAACATGAAATAAGCTCCAATTAGCCAATATTTATTCAATTAAGATCATTTTAACTCAAATAAATATCCAATTAAATAGGTATATTATTCACCTATCACTTGTGGTTAGATTATTCTTTATGGTCAAATGAAACATTTTTGTTGGTTTTGTACTTTTGTTTTGCACAATACATTCTACAATTACATGATCAAAGAGTTGCATCTCATACACCACAATGCTCTTCCTACCCTTTTCCAAGCCCAGTATTGTGAGCGGACGATCCTTGAAAGACGGGCCTCGCGACCTGGCCGGGAACGTTTTATGATTGAATACTGGTTTTGTTAGTGTAAAAGCAAACAAACTTGAATGCTCTCACAAAAAAATGACAGGAGTTACACCGAGAAATTGCAGTATTGCCAAAATGAGCTACAACTCATTATACCTTTTAATTAGAGATTCGGGTTTGGACAACTCACCTACTTCTTCTCTTATCAATGCCTTTTATATTTTCTACAGTTGATTTTATCTTTGTTTTATTAAGTCAATGCTCACAAATGAGTTGCAATACTAAAATAGATAAATAAATTCAGAAAGTAGTAAATAAATTCAAGAAATTTAAAATATACGGACCGATCGAATGACTACCCTAGGGATACAATTGTAAAAAGGGATTTGGGGTACAAATTCATCTATATACAAACTCCTAAAAATGGAAAGCTAAACATTCATCTATTTTAACATACATCTACCTGCAAAACAAAGTTAGTATAGACAAATATATACACGCAAGACTCAAACAGGCTCAAATTGGGAATTCCAGATAGCTCGGGACGTGAAACGGAGAAAATCGATAAATTTCCCGATTTGACCTGGATATCATTTTTAAATGCGGTTTGATGGGACTGGAAATTCATTTGAAAAATTAATTTATCCAGTTTATTATTTCCGCATGCAAAAGTGCGCCAGATTTCAAGAAACTCCGGTTTCTATCATTACACTAGTTTATAGAAAATTAATACTGAAATTAAATAAATACATAAAATAAATCTAAGTCAAAATGATATGCAAAATAAAGAAAAATCAACAAAAATAATTCTGAAATTAAAACAATAGTTGTATAGGTATAACAGGTATAGTTGTGCGGCTATAAAAACACCCGTACGGCTCTGGCTTTAAGAGAATAAGAGAAATCGCTAAATCTAAAACAATCAACAGCCGTGCGGCTATTCACAATAGTCGTACGGCTTTGGTTCGCTAGAAAATAGAAAACAGAGAAAAAGTTTAAAACGATGAAATGCACCAAAATTCAACCCAGAAAGCTATAAAAAGGTTTAAGGCCTCTCAGAATTATCTTTTAAATGTCTCTCCAGTGTTCAATTTGAAGGAAATCCAGTTCTTGATGCTTGAATTCGGATTTGAAATTGAAATTGAAACTTTGAAACCAAGCTTTGAAATCTTCAATTCAGCTCCAATTCCCCAATTCTAGCAATTCCAAATTTGTCTCTGAAGGCTTAGGATTGGTTTGGAGAATGATTTTGGTGTTTGTAAGTGTTGATTTACAATTTTGGTTATTGGAATTAAGCTTGAGAATTTGTGAATTTTTCCTAAGATTTTCTTCCTTTCTTTCCTTGTTATTGTTATTGTTATTGTTCTTGTTAGTTTTTCTCTCTGATTGTTAATTGTGTTGAGAGCTCACTTCAATCCAAAATCCACCGTGATGTGGAAGTGAGGTGAGAAAATTAGTTGTAACCTCCATTTTGCAATAGTTGTCCGTTTCCATGCAAAGTGCTAGTGATTCATCAACATCCGTGTGGTTATCGTGTAACAACCGTACGGTTGTTGACACAATAGTTGTACGGCTCTTCCAATAGCTGTGTGGCTATTGTCTTTAGTCAGCCCTAATTTTTCAAATTCTTCTTGGTTTCAAGTTTCAAGTTTAATCAAATCTGAATCTTTGCTTCTCGAATCGACTCCCGAAATGAACCAAAGGAAATATGACATTCGATACTCTATCATGAATGTGATCGTGAAAACCCGATGAACACAACTATATTAAGGCAATATATGGAAAAAAATTGGAGTTGTGAAATTGATTGTCAAAGCTCTTTAATCTTATGCCTATATAATATAAAACTTGATTCCTTATTAACTACCAATTTTGTAGAATTTTATTTAGTACCATTATTTGATTACTCAATAGATGATATTTTACTAATAAAAAGTACTATTACTTTTTTTTTAGTTCGACTAATTGAAACTTTAAATAGTAAAAGTATATTTTAATAAAAATGATAACTTCAGTATATTATTTATAAATTTGTTGTTCATAGACATATTTAATATAAGAAATGATTTAAAGTTATGTTTTTCTAATTTCTCAACTATAAAAGTTTACCGTATAACTATATATGACGATAATTTTATAAAGTTAGATTTCTCAACCTACAAGCTACGTATTGTATAGATTGAAAACACATAGTTGAATTAATTATAATATAAAAATATTTGTGGCTTCATTTTTTATATTTGTTAATCTCAATTTATTTTAAATTTCTTATTTCGTGGATAATACATTTTTAATCAAGAAAATTTGTCAATTATATTAAACTTTCATTTCAAAGTGCAAATATAATTTAAACATCATTCATACTTCATATTAAGTTTATAATGCTTTATTTTATTATTTATTTGAAATATTTGTTAATCTGCATATCATGCAGGTTTATCTATATATAATTAGAGATTGTACTTTATATTAATATCTATCTATTGCTATATACATATATCATGTTTGTCTAATGAATGTTACTGAGTGATAATTAATTTGAACAATATTTTACTATTTTTTATGATCTAAAAAATGATAATATTGAAAAAGAAAACTTTAACTTGATTTTCAGAATTTTCATAATATATAAAAATGATTAGAGAAATTTAAAAATTACCAATGATTATTGAATTGAAATTTTCAGAATTTTCATAATATATAATAATGATTAGAGAAATTTAAAAATTACCAATAATTATTGAAATGAAATTAAAATATTTAAAGCTAAAAGTATTAAACAAATCCGTGCATTACACGGTACGTAAGTTAATTTTGTATACAACATTATTTTGTAAGACACCAAGACAAATTTAAACAAGCAACAAATTTTCATAGAAATTTTTAACTTTTTTGAAGTCGCTACAAATCTCAAAATTAGGAAAAACAAACAACTCTAACAGATTAAATTAAAATACTGGAAAAAAAAAAAAAAAACCCACAGACATTGAATTTTTATTGATGACATGATCATGGTGCTGCAGGAGAAGTTGGCTGGGAGGATGGGGAGGATGATTGGGGGGGTGATTTAGGGTTCTTACGAACGTATTTTCGAGCCCAAACATGTTTTCCATTAATTGAAAACTTTGCTTTGCTGTTACCATCTAAAATCACTTGAATTATTGCAGGTGAACGAACGACAAGCCGTGCATACAATGGCTGATGTTCCTCTCCCATCACTTCTTGCATGTATATTGCTTCTATACATTCCCCATATTTTCTGCACTTCAAAAATTATACATAATAATAATCAACATAAATCATTAACAACACTCAACACTCTATGACATTAAAAAAAAAAAAAAATTAATAATATTGTTACAAAATTAATAACACCAATCATCTCAAAAGTTGGTGTTGTACCAATTTATGGGAGATAACTGGTATTAAAAAAAAAATAAAAATAAAGATGAACAAATGACTTCCTAGGATTGTCCAATCAACGATAAGAATATTCCCAGAGACAAGTTTTTAATATTTTTATGACAAAATGGCATTTTTGTGCGTCCTTTCCCATCAATCAATTACCATTTTAGCTACTATCATTGTAAAGTTGCGTTTTTTACCCTTATTTTATATGTAATTATACCTAATTGGACTATAATTGACCCTTTTGTATTTCAGCTTTAACTTATCCAAAAGACCCAATGGTTGATTATGATTTCCTCTAATACATGGCCCAAAAGGCAACTTTAACACGACGTGGACGAAAGGGTCAACCGGTGATATATCTGGGGTCGAAAAACATACTTTTCCTTATTTTTATAGAGGGAAATTTCATGCGACTCTATTATACAATGAAATAGTTAAAAAGAAAAAGAAAGGAAGAACTTATGAACCTAGAGAAGAAATCTCTGACTTCTTCTTCAAGAATAGGATAGCCTTTTGAAAATGTCAAGAAAATGGTCCTATCATCGGCCGGAATATTATTAGTATTATCCTTGTCTTCTTCGCTGCTAGTACAAATCTGTATTCTACTCAACATGTCTCCGATTTCACCACTCAAAATCTGCTTCTGAAGTGCAATATCATAACCATGCATGAAATTACCAAAATGCGCTCCTTCATTCATATATCCAGTGGAAGAAGAATAAACCACATGCCCTTGACCGTACAATGAAAAGGGTACTAATTTCCTCATATCTCTCAACTTCTCTACTTGTGAAGATATATCATGGAATGCTCTAGAGCAAACTTGAGTCACAATCTTTGAAACAGAACCGAGGATACTGAGTCGATTTTCATGGAAAAATTGGAGAGAAAGTCCGGTTTTGGATACGCTGTTGAGTAAAGGAATGTTTTGAAGATGAAGAAAGTGTTCGTTTTGGATACAATTGAGGCAAAGAACAGCCTCTTCAGCCATGGAATTGATAAGAGAATCAGGCAAAGACAACATCTTGTTGACGAAATTACCGATATTCCCTGACCTTTCGAGCCATATCCATAACCCCATAACTTGAATTGATTCCGCTGTGTCACGTTCAAGATTCACAACAAGCCTTGTGTATAACATTCTATCTATGTTGTGAAATGTCTTGAACTCTTCTTGGCTCACAATAGAATTTGAAAAAGAAGGAGAAGAAGAAGATGATGAATTAGATGCCATAGTTAATTGGGTGTTTGGTTTATGGGAAAATGATGGATATGGGTGAGGAACTTTTTGAAGTTGGATTTATAAAAGTGAAAAGGTGTATAATTAATTTGAATATGGGCGAGGGATTTAGAGAGAGAGAGACATGACTTTTGAGATATGAATTGAAGGGTGTGATTCAATTTGAACAGGTGCCATTTTTAACAAATTTGTGAAAGAAAAGGGAAGTGAGGTTTAGTTACTTAATTAGGGTTTTCAGAGTTAAATGTGCTACTCTGGTTATGGTTGGAGATGACAGTGGTTCCTTGCACTCAGTCAACGTATGCGTTAGATCGTATTGGTTCACAACTTATCATGTTATAATTGAATTATACATATAGGTATAGGTGTATATATATATATATATATATATATATATATATAATACACGGAAAATTTCACACCATTTGGTTTTCAAATTAATTATAATCTAATAGTTTCTCTTTTGCTTATAGAACTTTTAGTTAAAATTTGAAATTAATTTTGACAAAACCTATTGTCATTAATTCAATTAACTGAGTTTCCATTCTAACTACACCTAATGTGCACATTTCCGATGTGTTACAAGTTCAGCTGTTCTACGTGTACGATCCTATTGGGCTGTCTTTATGTTTGCAGTGGGCCCAGGGCCTACAGACTGTAAGTAGATTCTAACAAACCATTATAGCCCCCAATCAAGACGGAGACTAGCAGTCTCATGTGAAACATAACCTAGTAGTATTCTTGTATATCCCTTGCCAATAGATATCGATGTATAAGCAAGAGGTATGGTTCCAATCAACCTCTTCTATGTTTATTCATTCCTCAATTCTGAGTAGATTGACGATCGCGAATAAGTATCCCAACTAATTCAGGTATGGCCATACACTTATCAGTTCCACTCATCAAGTGGCTAGTGATGTCATCTCAGGGGACACCGAGTGGCAATTCCATCAACTCACTATCAACATCAACATGTTCACCAGCCCATCCAACATACCCATACTTGGCACCCTGTTACGGGCTCATTAGGCATATATCAAAGTTTATGAGATCCTATGTCATGTTATAGTGAAATCTGATCTAAGGATAATATCAAAAACTACCTGAGAAACAACTATGACTATCAGACCATAAGGTGTTCTCGAGGTGGATCGGTCTAATACCATGTAACCTAACATGTACCCCATATACCTGATTGACATCTCATGTCCAATGGTCAGTGAGACACTGCCATCTAGTCAAGTACATGCTGGTCTTTAGTTCTATTCATTCCCATGATTACAACAGACCCGGGACTACTTTATGATTATAACTTTAACACTACTCAAGGTCTCAATAGCTAATGACTTATATTAGTTATCATGAGTATGGCTACAATCAATGGATACTCTATTTATTAAATTACATGAGAAATAAATAAATTGATTAAATGCCTTTATATATAACACAATATATAATACAGAATATCTACATACAATGTATAATACAATCAAGGACCAACACCTTTGGACTAGGGCACACCAATAATTAATAGGCTCATTAACATCTATAGTTGCATCTACACTATGAGGCATGCATTCTTTGTATGTATCCTTATCCTCAAGCTCTGTATGAGTCCCCATATCATATTAATCTCTTGGTTTAGTACAAATCACTTGATACCATTCTTTCTGCTTTAGATCTTGTACATAAACACTTGTTTCGCTTGAGATGAGATAACAAAAGGATCATCTTGCAAATTGTCACCTTTATGAATCAATCTAGAGAAGTTAACCAAAGTACAATGATTTTCATCTCTTTTTACACTTTTTGAACTAACATCAACCCGATCACATCTAAACATCACAATTTTAAACTTCTTATGATAATCCAACTCAATTATGTCAATGAGAACTCCATAATAAGGAACCCCATCCACCTCTACCATCACTCCACTATTGTGAATTGTCCTAAGCCTTTCACAATTTCTTATATGAAATTTAAACCCATTTATTATGTAACCACTAAAACATCTAATGGAATTGTTTGAACCTTTGACAATGGATATTATTTCTTCTGAAATATTGCTCTTGGTCATCGTTGGCACCTAACATATAATATAAAATACATACATAAATAACCTAACTTATATTTTCATATAAAGATGTTGAAATCTGGAAAAGACAACAGATATGTATAAATTATCTAAGTATGCATAAGTAATTAACATGATTTAAAAGCCACTCTGGAAACTTATCCACAAGCCACCTTTGTTTCGTTGGTTAGGCTGACTTGGACAATACGCACTCCGTTGATTAGCTAAAAATTCACTAGTTGAACTTGAAAAGTTACTAACTCATAAATTTTGTACAAGAAAATATATATGAAATTAGATTTATAACTAACCTTTGATATGTAAATATTTGATCGTTGTAAGCGCCAGGTTTTCTCGACCTCTATGATGAGAATCATGTGTTACCTCCTACGCAGACGGATATGAATTGGACTTGAGAATGAGTGGGATGTCAGTTGGAATGTCTTAAATGCCCTGAAATCCAAACGGTCTTCGATCCGAAGCCACGAGAGAGGTCCTTTGAGTGATTGGGGAGCTTAGAGGTAAGTCTAGGATTTAGGAGAACTTGCCATAGCTCTGATTAGAGCCGCACGACTATAGTGTCACAACTACAGCCGCATGGCTGTAATGCCAAAGCCGCACAACTGTAACACTACATCCGCGCGGCTCTAGAGAGCAGTCAGGTTGTCTCCCAAATGACCGGAAAAATCCTGAAAAAGGCAAAAGAAATCCAAAAACGAGGGAACTTTTAGCCGGATTTGAGGATTCTTAAAGGGGGGATAGAAAGAAAAGAAGAGAGAGCACTGATTTCTGGGAGGGGGGCAGAAAATTCAAAAGGAGGGAGAACCAAAAAGAGATAAAAAAAGAAAGAAAGAATAGAAGAAAAACCAAGAGAGAAAATCAGAAGAAAACACCAGAAAGACACGTTGAACACCAAGAGCAAGGGTTTCCAATCAGGTTCCTATCCACTTAAGATTGTTTCTGGGCCACGAGGATCGATTTAGGATGTATACTCAAGGATTTCAGGGTGTTCGTGAAGTTCCAAACACATTCCGACCTTCTAACCCATTTCCAGTCATCAAACACGTTGGATATTAACAAGGTAAACTTTGAAATGCCTTAAAACTCATGTTTTTTTGGTATCTGTTGTGATTTTTCTTTGTTTCACAAATTTCCGAAAAATGGCTGGTTGATTACAGCCGCAAGGCTTTAAACAGAGCCGAGCAGCTGTAATACCCAAGAGAGAGCCACGCGGCTCTGATAGATAAGAACAGAGCCACGCGTCTGAAGTTCTAAAGCCGCTCAGCTATGTTCTTTAGGGTACAAACCCGAAAAGCCCTAAAATTAAATGAAGACAGTCAGATTTCCATTTTGTTTGTTCTGTTATGAACCATTTCAGTCCTGATCACATCGGTCACATGCTGATCTTCTTGGTTTTTGGTTTTTTGAGTGATGTGGTGTGAGATTCTCGGATTCTTTGGTTTCGGTTTTTGGGTTTCAGGGTTGTTCAATCCAAACCGGATTCACTGTCCAGCATTAGCTGACCCCCAGGTTTCTCAAAATTCCCAGAAACCATTGAAAACGATTGAAATGGAGATTTGCAAAATGAAGAAAATCGATTTCAAATTCTGGGTGCTGTAGCCACACGGCTGTAGTACTACAGCCGCGCGACTGTAGTGCCCATAAGAAGGTAGAATCTCGGGACGACCCATACGGACGTAGTCGCGTGGTGCTGTCTTCAGAATTAAATCATTTTTTATGTATTTACTGCTTTCGGACTTTAGATATATGTTCAGGAATAGGAAACCCCCATGAATGGAACCCTGAGTTCCGGGATAACTGACCCACTAAACGGAGTAATTTGCATGTAATCGAGCCAAACCACTTTTCAAAACTGTTTTCTAGCATAAAACTTAAAGGGCATTTCAAAAATGGTTTTCCAGGTCTGACCGAGTAAGTCGTTCAGACTTCTCGGTTATCCCGTAAATGCATGCTCCCATTTCCTAATGTTCCCTGTTATGTCCTATGTGAGTCCTAGGTGTGTTCATAATATAATTGTGCTAACTATTTGTTTCACAGTATTTATTTTTCTTTTGAATGTACTTTATAGATCCTCTTGTACTCTAGGTGATTGTAATTACTTAGATTGTTATATACTTAGGCAATTGCATCAGTGAGGATGAGAGTTTTCTCTTTTATTCGATTTGGTTGTATAAGTCAGCCTTGCACTTATTTTCTTGCACTTTATTTTTTTGCACCTTATTTTTCCTGCAATTTATTTCTAGTATTTGCATGAGCATTTACTGATAAATATTAAAGCATAAAATGGGTAGAGAAAGATAATAAGTGAGTAAAATATTGTCTTTATACATTTATAAATGAAAGCAAGCTTGAGGTTGAATAGGTAAGCTGCCCGAACCCTAAATCTCTGGATTAGGTATGGTAGTCTATGCTCTGTAGGGAGCTGTACTAGAATTTCCCAGATGAGCTGATCTGGGTGGCGTCTCTGTCACTGATCTTGAAATTTAAGTTTCGAGGTCGTTAAGTAAAGAAAATGGGATTTTCCAAAATGTAAAACCAATTTTATCAAAATTCACATCTAAAGAAAAAGGGTTTTCTACAAAAGGGATTTCCAAAATGAATGAATGGTTTTCCTAAAGCAAAAGTACAAACCCGTTTTCAAAGCTAAAGCAAAAGCAAAAAGCTTAGCGAAGAGTTCATCCGCTCACAGTGGCGACTCTGCTAGGGATGAAAAGTTTCTTAAAAAGTTTTTATAAAAACTTAAGGAACTTAGGCAAATACTGAAATATAACCTCACTTGCAATTATTTACTAGTTCATAGTACTATATTTTGCTCGTACTTGCATATCATGACATTTTCTTCTTCTCAACCCCTCAAGCACACTGATCAACCCCGGTTTACTCCTGAAGGGGACCTACCTCTTCTACTAGGAATGGAGGCGCATGAAGGGGTAAACCACTTATAGCACCGCATGAACCTTACATCATGTTCTATGATGAGGAGTGTATACTCGCTATGGGGACCTGTACGACCCTTGGCTTGACTTTGGCCCACATGTAATGGCTTAGTAACCTCCCTTTAGGATTAGCAAAACATAAACTTGAAATTAGACATTGAGAGTGCGCCTTTGGTATCCACGGTTGATACCAAAGAGACCCAACACCGAGGAAGAATGTGAGACCAATTGAAAGGAGGAATAAGGTTTGAAGGGAGTGCACATTGTTGCGTGTACTAATGTTTGTTATGTGGTGGTTTTATTTGACCTTTTCACGAAGCATCAAACATGTATAGTCATTGGTGTGCCATTCTAACCACAGCTTTGTGCAGCCATTTTCAAAACATCGACATATGTGTGATGCTAACCATATCTTCGTGCAGCCACAGCATTTTATTCGTGTGCCATTTACATCTCGTGTGTGACATTTTCACAAAGCATACACGACATCACTCCGTATGTCATGCATCCTAACCATGTCTTCATGCAGCCACTTGCATCTTGTGTGACATAAGCATTCATACCATATCATCCCATTTCATTTAAATAAAGGACGTTCTAAGCATGCCCTTCACGGTCATTTCATTTCATTCCATATCGGGTGCCCCAAAACTACCCGTGTCCTACCCGTGCACCGGATTGCACTTGGCCATTTCACTATACCATGTCATTCACTAAAGGACCATAATGTTCTTAGGCCTATTTTTGTGTGATGGGTCACACGATGTCATTACATGACGTCATACTCATTCATCATTGGTGTCACGGTGACGCCGAAGTCTTGCATGTGTGTCGTGGTCCACATCGGATCGTTCCATGACATTATTAAATCATTTAAAGTACTCCCCGAGTATCGGATTACTATACATATAGGGGCATTTCATAACATTATCAAATCATACAAGGTGTTCCATAAACATCGAACCCCTGTCTGTGTCTTGAGTTATACTTGACTTGTTTGTAACATCACTTCACTTTGATGCCCTAAAAGCATTGAAATTTCGTCCATGGGATGGCCCCCATGTAACCATTTCATATCATCTCAATAACCTACAAAGTGTCGAAACTCTATTCATGTGTCGGAACACACGTGACCATTTCATGACATCCACTAGGCGCCCCAAAAGAACCTCCATCTGTGTGATGGTTCACACGTGACCTTTTTGCACTGTTTTTCGCATGGCATCAGGTATTCTTAGAATGTCCAAAATGAAAAAGAGCAAAAACATGGAAAAATGTCACCCTTATTTGCATCCACGAGATATCATTCAACCATGAACAACTCACGACTGTAAATGCCACCTCATTCACCATGAATCATTCCTAATGTTTCATTTTTCATGTCATCATTTCATTCATTATCCTTGACATTTCCCGTATGATGTAAAACAGTATGTACATGAAGAAAGCAAGCTAGGCAAATACTAGAAAGAGAGAAGCTTTGCATAGCCAGTCCATTGAGTAAATTGGAGCGACATAGGACAAGATCTCAGTCTGCGAGGGTGGTTGAGGAAGAAAGAACAGTCGAGATAAAAAGTGAATCTGAATCCGGTGAGGAAGTTGAGATGGCGAACCAGACACCAAATCTTGCTGATGTCCTGAAAAATTTCCTGAAATCCTAGGATTTTCATGATATCCTAAAAGAGGAAATGGGAGCTGTTGTGAGGGAAGGTGATGAAGTCGGTACCAATGGGCCTGGGAAGGAGAAAATGGCTGAATCATCCCAGTTTGGGGCTGATATCTCAGCTAGTGTAGAGAAGTTACAAGAGATTGATTTGTGATGGAGAAAAAGCTAAAGGCAAAGTGCACAGAATTAGATGAACCAGTTGTTGAGCTCAAGAAAGGGGCCAGTATCAATATGGACTCTAAGAGGGGCATGAATATAGATGCTATGATAAACAAAGGCATCGAGACTTTCCCTATTGGATTCCACGTACCGAAGATTGCTTTTTACAAAGGAATTGGTTCATCAGTAGCTCATGTGAACCTTTATGTCGGAATCATGTTAACAGCGGGTTCCGCAAAGCAACAGCTGATTAACTTCTTTCCAACCACGGTTGAAGGAGGAGCTTTGTCTTGGTATAGCTCATTGTCTGAGGATGTGCAGTCAGATTGGGAAGCCCTATCAGTAGCTTTCATCAAGTAGTACAGTTTCAACACTAAGATCCAAGTGAAGCTATATGACTTGGAAACAATCAGGCAGAAACCAAATGAGTCCTTTGATGAGTACTATCATAGGTCGATGAACAAGATGATTCTGTTGAAGAATCACCCCGATGAAGATGAGCTAATCCAGAAGCTGATCGATGGTAGCAGGAATGTTAATAGGAACAATATGAAGTTTCATACTTTCAACGAGCTTAGTGAAGTTTACAGCATGGCCATGAAGGTCGAAAGAGATGAAGAGGAGAAGGAAGTGAACCATAAAAGTGGCAGAAGCTCTGGGTACATTTCTAGGTACCGATCAACGACTACAATTGGGTTAGGCAGTGAATCTGGCTCCAGTTCCATGAATAAGAGTGGGCACTCTTCGGAAGTAAAGCAAATTGAAGTGGCTGCTGTATCTTGGCAATAGGGTAATCAAGGCAGAAATCCGAGAAGTCAAGGTATATCTCCGTGGACTTTATCTTTAGCTAAGATTTTCCCAAAGTGCAGGAATGGTGGCTTGTTGAACTCTTTAAAGCCATTTGAGAAGTCTACCAATGCAGATAAGGACAACTTCTGCATATACCATGTCATGGTGGGGCATAAGACCAACAACTGCTTTAAGTTAAGGGATACCATTCAGAGGTTGATCGATGAAGGAAAGTTGCAAGAACCCGCAAAGCCCAGCACAAAAACTAATCCATTGCCAACGTTTGAGAAGCAAGTTAACATGGTGCAATCAGGATTGCCGGCCAATTTTATTTTCACTCAAGTCCTGCAAGCGAATCCCACTGTGCGGTCTGTGGTAGCCAGTGAAGCCGAAGCAGAACTAGAATGTGAGAAGCTGGTAAAGTAAAAAGAAGTAAAGCCATTTAGTTTGAATGACCTTAATTTGGAGGACGAATATGAGGGATATGGCCATGATGAATCAGTTGAGCTACCGGTTGTTGAGAAACTGAGAATCCCTGAAGTCCAGAATGTGACGAGAAGCGGTAGGGTCTATCAACCAGCAACTCAGCAAAAAGATAATAAGGCTCCAATGAATGGATCGAGTAGCATGTCGACGCAGAATGAAGTTAAGAAAGAAGATCTGGTCATCTCATAACTGAAGAAAACTCCAGCCCAGGCCAATATATGGCATTTGTTTTTAACCTTAAAGGAGCATAGAGCGGCATTGGTGAAGAAGCTGTCCGAAATTGAGGTTTCCCCGATTGCATCTCCAGAAGCCATATGTTGCTTATTGGATAAGGTTCATTCTAGATCCCTTGACATTGTGTTCTCAGAGAAAGATTTGCCGAATGGGGGAAGAGCTCACAACAAGGCTCTATATGTCAAAGCCAACATAATGGATAGGGTTATGCCATGTGTAATGGTGGATGATGGATCAGCTCTGAATATATGCCCGTCGAAAATGCTACAATATCTGGGCTTGTGTAACCGCTACAATTTTCTATACTTAAAAAAAAGGAGAAAAGGAAAAAGAGTCGTACGACTGTCCTTACAGTCGTACGACTGTAATATCGGAGCAGTTACAGGAGCCAATACCTCTGCAGCAGAAAAATGGAGGAGAGAGGTGGCACAATTAATGCGTCGGAATGGGCAGGAAGCAACTAGAAAAGCAGAGATGAAAAGAAGAAAGGGAAGGGAGAGAGGTTAAGTTGAATTCTGGTGGAAAAAACTTGGAGAGAGAAAGGAGAAAAGAGAGAAGGAAGAGAAAGAAAACCAAAAACCCACAAGTTCCTCTCTTCCTCTTCTATTTTCTTTTGATTCTCAGAATTAGGGTTAAAATTTGATAGAAATCCTTAGGTTAACCATTTAATTTCACAATCAAATTAAAATCTCGGACTTAAATCATCAGAATCCCAAGCATTTCAGATTTTTGGACATAAAGCTTCCCCTCTCAATTTCAAAGGAAAAGTGCGAATTCGTGTGGATTGGAGCGACGCCAGGGGTCAAATCGACTTGGATAAGCTTCTAAAAAGGTAGACACTCCTTTTCCTTTCACTTTTTCTTGCTTTCTGGGTGTTTGAAGTGAATTTTTGTACATTTTTGCTGTATTTTCGCGCTTCTGTTTCTGGAAATTAATAACAGTCGCATGACTATTCTTGGATTTGATGAACAGTCGTACGACTGTATATACAGTCATACGAATGTTCTTAATTTCCAGGTTGTTTTTCTTCAATTTTGATTCAAAATAAAATTTTGGCGGAATATTGATTCTGAGCCGTTTATAGTCACATGACTGTAACTTACAGTCGCACGACTGTAACCCTCATTCCAGAATCAGAATTTCAGCTTTTATCCCCTAAAATTTATAAAAATCCATAAAAAATTAGAAAAATCTGAAAATCATCAAAATGAATTTTGTTGTGTGCATCCATGACCATAGATTCAATTTTCAGTAAAATTGCATTGAGAACAATGCCACGACGGAGATCCAGTTCTCCCAAAAACCAACCCACCTAATATATAAAAAATGCATGTAAACCGGAAAAATTGATTTCAAAATGATTTTCCGACAAAAACCAAAAATACAGGGACGTTTTAAAACGTTTTCCAGGTCTAACAGGGCCGGCTAGCCGAGCCAACCTAGTTACCCCCTAAATGCATGCCCCCAATTCTTGATTTCCCAATTCTGTTTATTTGAGTCCTATTTGTCGCGTGCGTATAAATTGTGCTAACCTTTGTTTTGCAGCTTTTATTTATATACTTTTTTATTCTTATTTGTATTTTAATAGAATTAATCGTGTATTTAGGCGGTTGTAATTATTCTTTAGATTCTCATGTATCATAGGCGATTGTATAAGTGAGGCGAGAGTTTTTATTTTTCTATTCGATTTTGTTGTAAGCCGATTAATATTTATTTCTTTTCTTTATTTTTGTATTATGTATTTGTATGCGTGCTATATGCCTTTATATTCAATAAATTGACTTTAGAATTTAAAATACCATTTCAAGAACATTGGCAATATTTAATTTAATTAGACACGAAATAAGAGACTTGTCCAGACCCGAATCTCTGGATAGTGTAGCGGCCGTTCGTCCGGTATAGCTGCATTATAAATTTCCCGGTTAAGCTGAGCCGGGTGGCGGCTCTACAATATTCATCGAGACTTAGGTCTTGGTTTCTTTTAAGAATTAATTCTATTTATTTTTCCTAAACCGATTTCCCACTTATAAAAACCCTACGTGAGGAAGGGGTCAACCCGAGATCGAGGCGCCCCCTTCCGAAAGTGAGTCTCGTGTTCCATCGAAAGCGCGTCGTCCGCTTACAGTGGCGACTCCGCTAGGGATTTCTTAAAATGTTTTCTTAAAAACTTAAAAGAATTTTGACAAGCCCTGAAAAGTGTCTAATTAAAATAAGGCGGATGATTCTCTTTTGGTATTTTATTTGCATTATTAGTTAGCCATTTTTGCATTAGTTTAGGTATCCTTTTATAGCCCGGTGGATTGTTGAAGTGTCGCCTAAGTTCCTCTTGGTCTTAGGGGCACGAATACGAAACACCACTCATAGCCTCGTATGCACCCGTTCGCTAGAACCCTTGAGTGGGGAGAAGTGAGGAGTATATCTTGCTATGAGAGCCTTGATGTTATCCCGACTTTGACCGAACCCATATAGGCAGCCCTAGTTGGATTCCCTTCGGATACCAAAATAATTGTGTGAATAATAATAAAATCGCGCCTTCATCACCCCCGGTTGGTGATCGAAGTGAACCCCGCCTAGGACTCGGTTAGAAATTTTTGAGAACGACCGCGTTGGAGGAATAAGGTGGGAAGAATTCGATTTGCTTGCTATGTGTTTCTCGCCATCTCGTAACGCATCGCCATTGCTACCTACTCGTGCATAGCATACCATTATTCATACACATGACATTTTTCAAACATTAAACATACGTGTGTTAATTAACCCACGCTTTTTATGCAGCCTTTTGCATTTTACTTCTTGTGTGAAGCATTAATTCATTCGTTTGCCATTCATACTAACGATTTCTTTTTTTTTTTTAGCCATAACATTAAATTCATATGGTTAGCATTTTTTCACATAACATACATAACATCATTGCGTATTCCATGCATTCTAACTCCCGTTTTCGTGCAGCCATTCGCATATTGTGTGACATGTTCATTCACCACATTTCACTTAAATTAAATTAAAGGGGCATTTCAAGGACGCCTATGATAACCATCCCATTCCATTTCATAACATATCGGGTACCCAAAATTACCCGTGTCTCGCCGATGCACCGGATTGCATTTGGCCAATTCCACCAAAATCAGTTCATTCGATAAAAGCCACAACGGTCTTAGGCCCACTTTCGTGTAACAATTTACATGATGCATTTCACGACATCACGCTCATTCATCACGAACCTCATATAACACCATGGTCCACATCCGACCACTTCATGACATTAATTTACCATTCAAGGTACTCCCTGAGTGCCTAATTAGTATACATATAGGTCCATAACATCACGAAATCATAAAAAGGTGTTCCCCGAATGCCGAATCTCTATCCGTGTCCCTGTTACACGTGACTTTCTCATAACATCATTTCATATCATATGCTTAAAAGCATCAAAACTTTGTCTGTGGGCCCGACCCATGCGACCATTTCATATCATCCCATAGACCTATAAAGCGTCAAACTCCGTCCATGTGTACCAACAAACACGACCATTTCACAAATTCATTAGGTGCCCCAAAGGCGCTGAAGCTCTATCCGTATGACGGCCCACACGTGACATTTTTGCATAAGCATTGAGTGTTCTTGGAATGTCCCAAAAAGAAGAAGGATAATAAAAAAGAAACCATTCATATTGTCATACATAATCCCACTCCATTCATTTCAAGCATTCTCAATGCCTTAATTTTCATGTCACATCACGTCATTCATTAACGACCATAATACCTCCTGTCTACTCCCAAGCAGAATACACTGGAGCAATCTTGGACAAGATCCCAGGCTTCAGGGGCAGCTAGGAGATAGAGGGTAGTTGAGAGTGATAGTGATTCTGAGTCTAGGGAATGAGTGAATATGGCGGATCAGACACCAAACATGGCTGATGTTTTGAAAGATTTCTTCAGATCCCAAGACTTCCGCGACATGTTGAAGGAAGAGATGTGGGCAGTTGTAAGGGAAGCTGGTGAGGCCGGTGGTAGTGGAGCCGGGAAAGAAAAAGAGGCTGAGTCATCCCAACATGGTGGTGACGCTTCGGCTAGCCTTGAGAAGCTATAGGAAATAGAAGCAGCTATGGAACAGAGGATGAAAGCAAAATGTTCTGAGCTAGATGAAGTTATGGCCCAGTTGAAGAAGGGGGTCAGTATCAGTGCTGAATCAAAGAAGGGTGTAAATATTGATGCCATGATCAATAAGGGCATCGAGACATTCCTTATTGGCTTCCAAGTGCCGAAAATCCCTACTTACAAAGGAATGGGCTCACCGGAGGCCCATGTGAATTTGTATGCCCGAGTTATGCTGACGGCGAGCGCCACAAAGCAGCAGCTGATCAATTTATTCCCCAACACTCTGGAGGGAGGTGCTTTAGGATGGTATAACTCACTGTCAAAGGAGGAACAATCCGATTGGGAAGTATTGTCGGCAGCCTTCATTAAATACTACAACTTCAACACTAAAATCCAGGTGAAGCTGTATGATTTGGAGAGGGTGAAGCAGAAATTCAACGAGCCCTTTGATGAGTACTATCAGAGATGGATGAATAAGATGATCCTCCTAAAGAATCGCCCTGACAAAGACGAGCTTATACAGAAGCTCATTGATGGCAGCAAAGACATTTTCAAGAACAACATGAAATTCCTTCCCTTTAAGGAGCTCAGTGAGGTTTACAGCATGGCCATGAAGATAGAAAGGGATGAAGAGGAGAAGCCAGCCAGTCACAAGGGAGGAAGAAGCACAGGGTACAGCTCAGGATATAGGTCAACCGCAGCAGCTGGGTCTGGCAGTGGTTCTGGTTCAGGTTCCAGTAGCAAACAGGGGTAATGTTCAGAGGTGAAGCAGGCTAAAGTGGCTACTGTAAATCAGCAGCAAGGCAACCAGAATAGGGGTCCTATAGGACAAGGCATATTGCCTTGGACTCTTCCTTTAGTGAAGATATAAGCCAAGTGTAGGAATGGCAACCTGCTACAGTCTTTAAGGCCGTTTGAGAAGCCATCTGAAGCTGACAAAGATAATTTCTACACTTATCATGTGGTGACAGGCCATCGAACCAACAACTGTTATAAGCTAAGGGATGCTATCCAGAAGCTCATTGATGAGGGAAAGCTGCAAGAGCTAGCCAAACCTAGCACTAAAACCAACCCGCTGCCGGCATTCGAAAAGCGGGTCAACATGGTCCAGTCGGGGTTGCCGGCTAACTTCATATTTGCCCAAGTTCTTCAAGTGAACCCTACAATTCAGGCAGTGGTGGTAGTGGAACCCGAAGTGGAACCCGAATGTGAGAAAAAGGGGGAATGTAAGGGAATCAAGCCCGTAAGTCTAAATGATCTCGACTCCGATGATGAGTATGAAAAATTTGATAGAGGAGAGGTAGTTAAACTCCCAACTGTTGAAAAGCCGAAGATTCAGGAAGTGCAGCATGTGACCCGAAGTGGAAGGGTATATCAGCCGGCAGATCAGATGAAAGATAAAGCACCGATGAATGGGTCGGGCAGTACTTCGGCACTAGAAGGAGTTGAGAAAGAGGACCTAGTCATTTCCCAACTAAAGAAAACTCCTGCCCAAGCTAGCTTATGGCATTTGCTTCTGACCTCCAAGGAGCACAGGGCTGCTTTATTAAAGAAATTATCAGAGATTGAAGTCTCCCCTATAGCTTCACTAGAGGCTATATGCTGTTTGTTAGATAAAGTCCATGTTGGAAGTCCTGATATTGTCTTCTCTGAGAAAGACCTACCTACTGAAGGGAAGACCCACAATAAGGCTCTTTATGTCAGGGCCCATGTGATGGATAAGGTGATGCCTTGCGTCATGGTGGATGATGGATCGGCACTGAATACCTGCCCACTAAAGATGTTGCCATTTCTGGGGCTGAACGAGGAAGTTTTAAAGAGATCCTCAACAGTCATTCAAGCATATGATGACTCTAAAAGAACGGTGATAGGAACGGTTGAGGCGGAAGTGGAGGTTGGGCCAGTTAGGTCCATGGTCGCTTTTACAGTGATTGATATCCCTGTCACATTTTCCCTATTGCTTGGAAGGCCCTGGTTCCATCCTTTGGGAGGTGTCCCTTCCACATTGCATCAAAAGATCAAGTTCTCTATGAATGGCAGAATTGTGACTATTGAGGCGGATGCCCAATCGATGGTAGCTGTAGTGAATGAAGGAGTGGTTCCCTTTGGTGAATTTCCAGTCGCCGTAATTGCCTTTATGAGAATTATATGCCGGAGTGGCTATCCCGGTATCTGTATAAGCAGAACTTTGTCCCGAGAATGGGAATCGGAATTAATTTGTAGGGGGTTCCAGAATTTAAAATTGACTAGGGAAAGTCGAAGCAGTGTGCCTTGGCTATGTAGAAGGGGCATCTGAGCGGAAGAATCTGAAAAAGGGCAGGAATGGAAAGATTATGATGAAGCCGTTTCTAAAGGTGGGAGAAGGCCTTTACAAGGGTCAAGCTGAACCGGTGATGGTAGGAGGTGTCGAGTATCCTGGCTTTGAGATTTGTGCAGATGTAGTTGATTTTGATAAAAGCCAGGAGGAGCCAGTAGCCCCTGTAAGGGTGGAAGAAGCAATTGCTGAATCTGAGATTTTACAAGGAGAGTCACCTAAGGTGGTAGTAGAAGCCATAGAGGTGGCCAAGGAAGAAGATGAAAAAAAGACCTGTGCTGAAGCTACAGAGGTGATTTCACGCTCTTTGACTGCTGCTTTAAGTAAGGCGTTTGGAAAATCCAAGGAAGGGTTTAATGAAGAACTAATGGCCAGAGTGAACTTAGACTCTGTGGTCGCTGAAATTGCCAAGATTATGGAAAAAGCTAAGATGCAAATGACCGAAAAAGAAGCAGAGAAAGCTGCAGTCCTGGATGATGCTCTGAAAGGGGAGGTGGAAGCTGATGAAGAACAAGGCCCTCCACTTGTGGAGGATGAAAATGATTTCGTTGTATCTATTTCTTCCATTTTCAATGTAACTGATGTACTTTATGATAAGTTCAATGCAATGAAATCCCAGTTTGCTTACTTGTGTGATGTTTATCCTGATAATTCTGTGCATGCATTTAAATCACCATCAAGCATATTTAGCATACAAGACGCCGCATTGCATGAAATCAACATAAGTACAGATGAGAACCCTAAAATGGTACTCATTTCACATGAGCTTAAATCCGAGGAAGAGAAAGAATTAATAAGAATACTCTAAAACATGTTAAAGCTTTTGCCTGGTCGTATGAAGACATACCGGGTGTGGACACAGAAATAGCAGTGCACAAAATCCCAACAGACCCCAAATTCAGACCGGTAAAGCAGAAGTTGAGAAGACTAAGGCTGGAATGGGCTACGCTGGTGAAAGAAGAAATGGCTAAGCAGATAGATGCCAAGTTTCTCGAAGTGGTGGAATATACGGAATGGCTAGCCAACATTGTCCACGTGCCTAAAAAGGATGGAAGGGTCATAGTATGCGTCGACTACAGGGACCTAAATAAGGCATGCCCAAAAGATAACTTTCCACTACCCCATATTGACATTCTAGTTGACAGCGCAGCAAAAGCGGCAATGTACTCCTTCATGGATGGCTTTTCAGTGTATAACCAGATTCTGATGGATGTGATCGACAAGGTGAAAACATCGTTCATCACAGAGTGGGATACTTTCTGCTATAGAGTGATACCTTTCAGATTAAAGAATGCTGGCGCCACTTACCAGAGGGCTGTCACAACTCTGTTGCACGACATGATCCATAAAGAAGTCGAAGTGTATGTCGATGATATGCTTGTTAAATCAATAACCCAGGAGGAACATCTTGTTATCCTGGATAGATTTCTAACACGCATTGGAGAGTACAACTTGCGACTTAACCCCAAGAAGTGCATATTCGGGGTCACACCAGGGAAGCTGTTGGGTCACGTAGTCAGCCAGAGGGGGATAGAAATGGACCCAGATAAAATCAAGGCCATCCAAGATATGCCAGCCCCAAAGACAGAAAAGGAAGTCAGGTCATTCCTGGGTTCCTTACAATATGTCAGTAGCTTCATTACACGGTTGACTTCCAGTTGTGAACCAATCTTCAAGCTATTAAAGAAAGATTAGCCGATTGTGTGGGATGACAGGTGTCAACTAGCATTTGAGAAGATCAAGGCTTACCTAGTAAAGCCACCAGTATTGAGTCCTCTAATTCCAGGAAAGCCTCTGATTTTGTATTTGGCAGTTGAAGAATCCTCTATAGGGGCAATGCTTGCACAAGAACAAGATGGCAAGAAGGAATATCCTATCTACTATCTTAGCAAGAAATTGCTGGAGTATGAAACCAAGTACACACTGGTGGAGAAGACATGTGTGGCGATGATTTGGTTGACCAAGAAGCTGCGCCACTATTTCCAATCCTACAAGGTACAAGCCGTGGCTAAGGTGGATCCAATGAAGTATCTCTATGAAGCACCTATATTGATTGGGAAGCTGTCCAGGTGGCTGTTACTCTTATCTGAGTTTGACATTGAGTACATCATGAAGAAAACCATCAAAGGGTGAGCCGTGGCGGAGTTTCTGGCAACCAACCTCTAGAATCAGATTATACGGAGAATCTAGAATTCCCTGATGAGCAACTAGCCATGGTGGAAGTGAAAAGATGGGTTATGTGCTTCGATGGGGCAGTGAACAGAAAAGGCGCTGGAATCCGGGTACTTATAGCTACACCGGATGGTGAGATTATTCCTTTATCCAAGAGGCTGATCTTTCCTGTGACCAATAATGGGGCAGAATATGAAGCATGCTTATTTGGAATGGAAGCCCTGTTAACCTTAGGGGCAAATGATGTCTTCATTGTCGGTGATTCACTTCTAGTGATCAAGCAAGCTCAGGGTGAGTGGGAGCTGAAAGAAGAAGCTTTACGGCCTTACTTAGAGCTGCTACAGTTCAGAAAAGGTTTATTCGGCCAGTGCGAATTCAGACACTTCCCCAGGGACGAGAATAAGATGGCTGATACATTAGCTACTTTGTCCTCTATGTGGGAAAATCCAGAGGAAACACAAGTACAACCACTGGTTATAGCCACTTCCAGAGATCCTTGCTTCGAAGTACACGAAGTAATGGAATTATCAGCTGAAGAAAAGCCATGGTTCTTTGACATCTACCAGTATGTTGAGGAAGGTAGGTATCCCAAAGAGGCCAGTGCTGCTGATAAGTTGACACTAAGAAAGCTGGCTAGTCAATTCAGAATCTTCGAGGACAAGTTATACAAAAGAACAGCACATGGAGTCCTTTTAAGGTGTCTAACAGAGCAAGAAGCAGAAGAAGTGATGCAGCAAGTACATACAGGGTCCTGTGGGCCACATATGAATGGACTTGCCATGGCCAGAAAGATCATGAGATAAGGCTACTTCTGGATGACGATGCAAGCAGATTGTATAAGAAAAGTGAAGAGATGTCATGAATGTCAGATCTATGCAGACATTAGTCATCTTCCTTCACTCGAACTTCAGAATCTAGCATCTCCTTGGCCGTTTTCAGCATGGGGGATAGATATGATCGGTGAAATTCATCCAGCTACATCTAATGGACATAGATTCATAGTTGTGGTACTTGATTACTTCTCCAAATGGGTGGAAGCAGAATCCTTCGCTAATGTCACAGCCAAGCAAATGGTCAAGTTCATCCAGAAGAACATCTTCATTCGGTATGGGATTCCTCACCACATAGTAACTGAAAATAGAGTACAATTTCAAAGGGCAGCAGCTGGGCTACTTGCAGAGCATGGTATTGAACATCATAAGTCTTCTCCATACAGACCATAGGCTAATGGTGCAGCAGAAGAAGCTAACAAGGCAATAAAGAAGATCTTATCAAAGATGGTAACCACTTACAGATATTGGGCCGATAAACTGCCTTATGCTCTTTGGGGTTACAGAACCAATGTCAGAACGCCGACAGGAGAAACTCCTTATGCTTTGGTGTACGGAATGGAAGCAGTATTGCCAGTGGAAATAGAACTTAAATCACTTAGAGTAGCCCTGGAGGCTCAGCTGCCAGAGACTGAATGGGTTCAAGCCGGATATGAACAGTTGGCAGCATTAGATGAAAGGCAACTGAGGGCACTGGATCATCTTCAGATGTACCAGCGCAGAATGGCTAGAGCCTATAATCGGAATGTGAAATATTCCAAGCGGCAGTTGAAAACAGGTGACTTGGTTCTAAAGCAGCTAAGGCCTTCAAATGTCGATGTCAGGGGCAAGTTCAGACCCAACTGGGAAGGGCCCTATGTGGTGAAGAAGGTGGTATCAAAAGGTGCTGTCAGCATCATAGACATGGACAGAAATGAGTTCACTAATCCTATCAACCCGGACTGGCTAAAGCTTTACCATGTATAAAAAAAAAAATCTGCTAGGCTGAAAACTCGAAAAGAGTGGTCTAGGCAAAAGATAAGACATGAGAGAAAATAATCAGTCGGAAAACCTGAAAAGGACGACTGGTGACAGATTCTGGCTCAATGTGGAATATGTACCATTTAGGAACAAACTCATTTCAAGTGTACTCATTTTGACTTCATCAATAAACTGAAGTGTTTGTTTAAATATATTTGCATGGTTATGGTAAATGCACAAGCAAAGTTGTCTTGCATAAACATACATTTAAAGAAAGCATTTTACATTCAACTGATTGAAATCATCACAATATTTAACAAGTGAAAATGCACTAAATACATTCAATTTGAAATCTCTTGTCCTCTAGAATCCAGCTCCTCTTGCTAAAAGAGCAATAAGTGGTCGCAATACAATTCAAATTATTCGTATATATATATATAAAAAAAAGCTCGCTGAGGTGAAAATCGAAAAGGCGCCTCAGGCGAAAGTTAGAGCAGCTCATTGAGGTGAAAACCGAAAAGGCACCTCAGGCAAAAATTAGAGCGGCTCGCTGGGCTGAAAACCCGTATTGGGCAACCCAGGCAAAAATTAGAGCACTTAAAAACTCATAATTTCCCCACGAAGCAGGAAAAGCAGAATGTCCTCGACATTGCCCACAGAAGCCATCACATCGACTCCCTATAGAGTCACCATGTAATTCCCCAACAGAATCTACATAAAGAACACCATAATTGCTTCCCCAATCGAGTTGCCACACTTTTCCCCAGCGGAATCTCTGTAAGGAACATTACGATTATCTTCCCAGCAGCATTATACATCCCCAACAATCACCTCACTCCTTCAAAAATCACCAAGCAAAGCCCCCGAAGAAAGCAAAATCAACCAGGGGCATGACATATCTCCCTTTAACGGAAGGCGGAAACATCAAATAACAGAAAATGCATACATGTACATATGCATCATCATGCACTCATACATTGCATACATCAATCACTTATCCCCAGCTAGTCTTCATTCTTGATCAAAGGGGCAAAAATTTTTGTTTAAAAATCTCTCGATCATGGAATGAAGACTTGCTATCTTAAGTGCAGGAATTCATCATCCCCAACTTCAATTCCCCAGCAGATCCACCTCGAGTAATGTGAACTTGGTATCGGCCCAGATTAACTTCATCATCCATTTCCTTAACAGATCCGCCTCGAGTAATGTGAACTCGGTATCGGCCCAGATCAGTTTCATCTATTTCTCCAGCAAAGCTCGCCTCGGGTAACCTAGACCCAGTATTGGCCAATTTATTCGTCAACTTTCCCTCGGGTAACATAGACCCGGTATCGGCTAATTTCACTTTTCCTTTGCCTCGGGTAACCTAGACCATGTATCGGCTTATTTCACCCTTCATTCGCCTCGGGTAACCTAGACCTGGTATCAGCCAATCCGCCATTTATCTTCCTTTGCCTCGGGTAACCTAGACCCGGTATCGGGTAAAGCGTAATCCACCCTTCAATTGCCTCGGGCAACCTAGACCCGGTATCGGCCAATCTGCAATCCATCTTTCCTCGCCTCGGGTAACCTAGACCCGATATCAGCTAAACTGCGATTCACCCACTCCTTTGCCTCGGGTAACCTAAACCCGATATCGGCTTATTTCCTCCCCAGTATCGCCTCGGGTAACCTAGACCCGGTATCGGCTTATCTCATCAGAGGGTTAATTCCAGTGTTCACGGCGCTTTGATTCGCGCTCTTAAATTCATCATTTTAAGTGTTGTAAACCTAGAGCTAGGTGTCATATTTGATCACGCGAGGGGCAGCTGTAAGCACCAGAATTTTCTATACTTAAAAAAAAAGAAAAAGAGTCGTACAACTGTCCTTACAGTCGTTCCACTGTAATTTAAAAATTACAGTCGTACGACTGTAATATCGGAGCAGTTGCAGGAGTCCATACCTCTGTAGCAGAAAAATGGAGGAGAGAGGTAGCGCAATTAATGCACCGCGATGGGCAGGAAGCAACCAGAAAAGCAGAGATAAAAAGAAGAAAGGGAAGGGAGAGAGGTTAACTTGAATTCTGGTGGAAAAAACTTAGAGAGAGAAAGAAGAAAAGAGAGAAGGAAGAGAAAGAAAACCAAAAACCCACAAGTTCCTCTATTCCTCTTCTATTTTCTTTTAATTCTTAGAATTAGGGTTAAAATTTGATAGAAATCCTTAGGTTAACCACTTAATTTCACAATCAAATTAAAATCTCGGACTTAAATCATTAGAATCCCAAGCATTTTGGATTTTTGAACATAAAGCTTCCCCTTTCAATTTCAAAGGAAAAGTGCGAATTCGTGTCGATTGGAGCGATACCAGGGGTCAAATCGACATGGATAAGCTTCTAAAAAGGTAGACACTCCTTTTCCTTTCACTTTTTCTTGCTTTCTGGTGTTTGAAGTGAATTTTTGTGTATTTTTGCTGTGTTTTCGCGCTTCTGTTTCTGGAAATTAAGAACAGTCGCACGATAGTTCTTGGATTTGATGAACAATCGTACGGCTGTATATACAGTCGTACGAATGTTCTTAATTTCCAGGTTGTTTTTCTTCAATTTTGATTCAAAATGAAATTTTGGCGGAATCTTGATTCTGAGCTGTTTACAGTCGCACGACTGTAACTTACAGTTGTACGACTGTAGTTACAGTCGCACAACTGTAACCCTTGTTCCAGAATTAGAATTTCAGCTTTTATCCCCTAAAATTTATAAAAATCCATAAAAAATTAGAAAAATCTGAAAATCATCAAAATGAATTTTGTTGTGTGCATCCACGACCATAGATTCAATTTTCAGTAAAATTGCATTTAGTACAATGCCACGACGGAGATCCAGTTCTCCCAAAAACCGACCCACCTAATATATAAAAAATGCATGTAAACCGGAAAAATTGTTTTCAAAATGATTTTCCCACAAAACCAAAAATACAGGGATGTTTTAAAAAGTTTTCCAGGTCTAACCGGGCTGGCTAGCCGAGCCAACCCAGTTACCCCCTAAATGCATGCCCCTGATTCTTGATTTCCCAATTCCGTCTATTTGAGTACTATTTGTGGTGTGTTGTATAAATTGTGTTAACCTTTATTTTGCAGCTTTTATTTATATACATTTTTATTCTTATTTGTATTTTAATAGAATTAATCGTGTATTTAGGCGGTTGTAATTATTCTTTAGATTCTCGTGTATCCTAGGCGATTGTATAAGTGAGGCGAGTGTTTTTATTTTTCTATTCAATTTGGTTGTAAGCCGATTAATATTTATTTCTTTTCTTTATTTTTGTATTATGTATTTGTATGCGCGCTGTATGCCTTTTATATTCAATAAATTGACTTTAGAATTTAAAATACTGTTTTGAGAACATTGGCAATATTTAATTTAATTAGACACGAAATAAGGGACTTGTCCGGACCTAAATCTCTGGATAGTGTAGCGGCTGTTCGTCCGGTTCAGCTGCATTATAAATTTCCCGGTTGAGCTGAGCCGGGTGGCGACTCTACAATATTCATCGAGACTTAGGTTTCGGTTTTTTTAAGAATTAATTCTATTTATTTTTCCTAAACCGATTTCCCACTTGTAAAAACCCTACGCGAGGGAGGGGTCTGCCCGAGATCGAGGCGCCCCCTTCGGAAAGGGAGTCTCACGTTTCGTCGAAAGCGCGTCGTTCGCTCACAGCTTTATTGAAGAAGCCTTGAAGAAGTCCTCAACAATGATCAGGGCTTATGACAACTCAAAAAGGACTGTGATTGGAACATTCGAGACCGAGGTGGAAGTGGGACCAGTCAGGTCGATGGTTACTTTCACTGTAATTGATATTCCGGTCACTTTTTCTTTATTGTAAGGAAGGCCGTGGTTTCACCCATTAAGAGGTGTCCCTTCCACATTGCACCAAAAGATAAATTTCTCAGTGGGATATGAAGTTGTGACGGTTGAAGCGGATTCTCAGCCCATGATTGCTGCCATGAAAGAAGAAGTTCTACCATTTGGCAGATTTCAAATCACCGTGATCAATGAAGAAGAAGCCACAGATGCTTTACTGGTCATCTATGAGAATTGTATGCCAGAGTGGTTGTCCAGTTACCTGCACAAGCAAAATTTTGTCCTGGGAATGGGGCTTGGAGCTAACCTACACGGAGTGCCTGAATTCCACATTGATTCAGGAAAGTCGAAGCAGTTCGGGTTGGGCTACACAGGAGAAGCATCTGAGAAGAAAAATCTGAAGAAGTGGAAGAATGGTAAGCTCATGATGAAGCAATTCATTAAAGCCGGTGAAGAACTATACAAGGGGCAAGCTGAGCCCGTGAAAGTTGGAAGCGCTGAATACTCGGGTTTCGAAATATTCTCCGATGTGGTGGACTTTGAAAAGAGCCAAGGAGAGCTGGTCGCACCTGTGATAAAGGAAGAGATAGTTTTCAAGCCTATTAATCCTCCAAAAGGAGTCATCTAAAGAGGCAGCAAATGCAATGGAAGTATCCAAAGAAGGAGCTGAGGTAAAGAGCTGTGACAAAGCTGTGGAGGAGATTTCAAAGGCACTAGCCGTTGTTTTAAACAATGCCCTTGTAAAGGCTAATGAAGGGTACAAGAAGGAGCTGATGACCAAGGCAAGCCTGGACTATATAGTTTCTGAAATTGCAAAGATTATGATGAAGGCTAAGGCACAGTTGGCTGAAATTGCTGCTGATCTGGACAACGCCTTGAAGCAGAGTGAGGAAGATGAAGAAGTGCAAGGCCTTCCAACTGTGAAGGATGAAAATGACTTTGTTGCATTTGTGTCGTCTATTTTCAATATGAACGATGTACTGTTTGATAAGTTTAATGCAATGAAGTCTTCATTTGCTTATTTGTGTGATGTTTATCCTAATAACTCTATACATTCATTTGAATCACCTTCAAGCATATTTAGCATTCATGATACTGCATTGCATGAAATTAACATAAGTACAGATAAAAATCCCGAAATGGTGTTTATTTTACATGAACTAAAACCCAAGGAAGAGAGATAATTGACAAAAGTATTGCAAAAACATGTTAAGGCTTTCGCTTGGTCATACGAAGATATGCCAGGGGTTGACACAGAAATAGCAGTTCATAAAATTCCAACAGATCCTAAATTCAAGCCGGTAAAGTAGGAGCTAAGAAGGCTGAGACCAGAATGGGCTATGTTGGTGAAGGAAGAAGTGGCTAAGCAGATCGAAGCCAAGTTCCTCAAAGTGGTGGAGTACACAGAATGGTTAGCCAGCATTGCTCCATTACCTAAGAAGGATGGAAGAGTCAGAGTGTGTGTTGGCTATTGGGATCTGAATAAAGCATTCCCAAAAGATAACTTTTTGTTGCCTCGCCTCGATGTTCTGATTGATAATGCAGCTAAAGCGGTGATGTACTCTTTCATGGATGGGTTTTCGGGATATAACCAGATCCTAATGGATGTAATTGATAAAGTGAATACATCGTTCATCACAGAGTGGGACACTTTCTGCTACAGGGTAATGCCCTTCGGACTGAAAAATGCTGGGGCCACTTACCAAAGGGCCGTCATAACATTGCTGCATGATATGATTCATAAGGAGGTAGAAGTGTACATTGATGATATGCTTGTTAAATCAATGACCTGGGAAGAGCACCCTACCATCCTGGATAGATTTCTTACACGTATTGGGGAGTATAATCTGTGACTTAACCCTAAGAAATGCATATTTGGGGTCACATCAGGAAAGCTGCTTGGTCATGTGGTTAGCCAGAGAGGAATAGAGATGGATCCAGACAAGATCAAGGCCATTCGAGATATGCCAGCTCCTAAGACAAAAAATGAGGTTTGGTCATTCTTAGGTTCATTGCATTATGTTAGTCATTTCATAGCATGATTGACTTCGGTTTGTGAGCCGATTTTCAAGTTGTTAAGGAAAGATCAACTAATTGTATGGGATGACAGATGTCAGTTGGCATTTGATAAGATTAAAGCTTATCTGGTAAATCCGCCAATTTTGAGCCCACTAGTTCCGGGAAAGCCCTTGATTTTATAT
The DNA here is from genome assembly GCA_039660915.1 of Euphorbia tirucalli. Classification (NCBI taxonomy): domain Eukaryota; kingdom Viridiplantae; phylum Streptophyta; class Magnoliopsida; order Malpighiales; family Euphorbiaceae; genus Euphorbia; species Euphorbia tirucalli. The sequence goes on from CM077633.1 coordinate 47,974,238, forward strand.
TTGGCTGTTGAAGATTCCTCTATAGGGGCAACGTTAGCACAGGAGCAAGATGGGAAGAAGAAGTACCCTATCTACTATCTTAGCAAAAAGCTGCTGGAATATGAAACCAAGTACACACTAGTGGAGAAGACATGTGTGGTGATGATTTGGCTAACCAAGAAGCTACACCATTATTTTTAGTTATACAAAGTACAAGCTGTGGCCAAGGTGGATCCAATGAAGTATCTATATAAAGCACCAGTATTGGCTGGGAAATTATCTAGATGGCTACTACTCGTGTCAGAATTTGATATTGATTGTGTCACCAAGAATGTCATCAAGGGGCAAGCTGTGGCAGAGTTTCTGGCGAATCAGCTGCTAGAATCAGATTATGTGGAGAATCTAGAGTTCCCTAATGAATAGCTGGCTATGGTGAAGGTAAATAGATGGGTTATGTGCTTCAATGGTGCCGTAAACAGAAAGGGTGCTGGAATTGGGGTATTCATAGCGACACCAGACGGCGAGATTATTCCACTATCAAAGATACTGGATTTCCCCATAACTAATAATGGGGCAGAGTATGAAGCTTGCTTATTCAGGATGGAAGCTCTTCTGATGCTAGGGGAAAATGGTGTGTTGATCGTTGGAGATTACTTTTGGTGATTAGACAAGCACAAGGAGAATGGGATTTGAAGGAAGAGGCCTTGCAACCCTATTTAGAATTGCTGCAATACGGAAGAGAGTTATTCAGCCAGTGTGAATTCAGGCATGTTCCCAAGGAGGAGAATAAAATGGCTGATGCATTAGCAATATAGTCTTCTATATTGGAGAATCCAAGAAGGACACAAGTACAACCTCTGATCATAGCAGTTTCCAGACATCCCTATTTTGATGTTCACAAAGTGATGGAGTTAACGGCTGAAGAAAAGCCCTGGTTCTTTGACATTTATAAATACGTGAAGGAAGGAAAGTATCCGTAGGAAGCTAGTACTATTGATAAAGTTTCATTAAGAAGATTAGCCAGCCAGTTCAGAATCTTTGAAGGTAAGCTACACAAGAGAACTACAAATGGGGTTCTTCTGAGGTGCTTGACAGAACAAGAAGCATAAGTAGAGATGCAGCAAGTACATGCAAGATCCTGTGGCCACATATGAATAGGGTCACTATGGATAGGAAGATAATGAGGCAGGAGTACTTCTAGATGATGATGCAGTCTGATTGTGTGAGGGAAGTGAAAAGATATCATGAGTGCCAAATCCATGCTGACATCAGTCATCTACCACCACTTGAGCTACAGAATTTGGCATCTCCTTGGCTATTTTTAGCATGGGGGATAGGCATGACTGGAGAAATTCACTCCGCAACATCTAATGGGCACAAATTCATAGTAGTTGCAGTCGACTATTTTTCAAAGTGGGTAAAAGTGGAATCCTTTACTAGCGTAACAGCTAAGTAGATGGTTAAGTTCATCCAGAAGAACATCTTTTCTCGATATGGAATCCCCCATCATGTAGTGACTGATAATGGAGTACAATTTCAAGGGGCAATAGCCGAACTATTCGCAGAACATGGCATCAAACATCATAAATCTTCTCCATATAGACCACAGGCTAATGGTGTAGTGGAGGTGGCTAACAAGTCAATAAAGAAGATCTTATCAAACATGGCAACCACCTACAAGGATTGGGCTGATAAGCTGCCGTATGCTCTTTGGGGTTACAGAACCAGTGTCAGAACACCAACTGGTGAAACTCCCTATGCCTTGGTGTATGGTATGGAAGCAGTTTTGCCAGTGGAAATGGAGCTCAAGTCACTCAGAATAGCCTTGGAAGTGCAATTACCAGAAATTGGATGGATGCAAGCTAGATATGAGAAGTTGGCAGTGTTAGACGAGAAGCGATTGAAATCACTGGATCATTTGTAGATGTATTAACGTAAAATGGCGAAAGCATATAATCAAAAAGTGAAGTATTCCAAACGGCAATTGAGAGCCGGATATCTGGTTCTGAAGCAATTGAAGCCTACAAACGTCGATGTTTGAGGGAAGTTTAGGCCAAATTGGGAAGGTCTATATGTCATGAAGAAAGTGCTATAAAAAGGTGGTGTCAACATCATGGACATGGATGGAAATGAATTCGTGAATCCTGTCAATCAAGATCACCTGAAGCTCTATCATGTTTAATAAAAAAAATAAAAAAATAAAAATAAAATAATAAAAAAAAGAATCTGCTAGGTCAAAAACACGAAAAGGGCGACCTAGGCAAGAATTAGGACATGAGAGAAAATGATCAGTTGGAAAATCCGGAAGGGACAACTGGTAACGGATTTTAATTCTATGTGGAATGTATACCATTTTGGGAATTGATCCTTTCAAATGCACTCATGTTGATTTTAGCAATAAAGTGTGATGTTTGTCTAAATATTTTCATATGGTTATGTCAAAATGCATAAACAAAGTTATCTTGTCTAAACATCCATTTAAAGAAAGAACTTTGCATTTAGCTGGTTAAAAGACTCACAATATTTAACAATAGAAATGTGTCAGATACATGTAATCTGAAATCTTTTCTCATCCTCCAAATCTAATTCATCAGATACAAATTTAAATGTCATAAGGCTTTGCGTAATTGTGATCATTATACATGAAGCACGTATGGTAAAAAAAAAAAGCTCGCTAAGGTGAAAACTGAAAAGGCACCTCAGGTAAAAGTTAGAGCAGCTCACTGAGCCGAAAAGCCACATTGGGCAGTTCAAGTAAAATTTAGAGCACTTCCCAACTCACTCTTCCTAGGGGCAGAGTCGTAAAGTCTTTTCATTATTCCCCAGCGGAACCATTACAAAGAATATCACAACTTTCTCCTCAACCATAGTCATATACCCTTAACAGAAGCACAAGGGTTACATTGTATAAAGAGTGTACTCCCCCAGCTAAAGTCGATAAGAGGCATGACACACCTCCCCAAGCTAAAGTCATTCAGAGGCATGACACACTTCCCGTAGCAGAATGTGAAACATCAAGATTGGATAAATAGAGGGAAATACGTTCTTTAGGGTCCACATGCATATGCATCATCACACATGCATGCATAACATACATGGAACATTCATCCCCAGCTAGTCTTCATTCTTGATAGAAGGGGCAAATATTTTTGTTTAAAATCTCTCAATGATGGAATGAAGACTCATCGTCTCAGGTGCAAGAATTCATCAAATTTGAGGCGGGTAAATGAAGATCCGACAACGGTTAATTAAATTCACCGCGGGTAAATGTAGATCCGACAACGGCCAATCAACTTTGCCGTGGGTAAATGAAGATTCGACAATAGCTAATTAAATTTGCCGTGGGTAAATGTGGATCCGACAACGGCCAATCAACTTTGCTGCGGGTAAATATAGATCCGACAACGGCTAATCAACTGCACCGCGGGTAAATATAAATCCGACAACAGCTAATCAACTTCGCCGTGGGTAAATATAGACCCAACAACAACTAATCAACTTCACCGTGGGTAAATATAGATCCGACAACGGCTAATCAGCTTCATCATGGGTAAATGTAGGTAAGTCTAGGATTTAGGAAAACCTGTCGCGGCTCTGATTAGAGCCATACGGCTGTAGTGTCACAACTACAGCCGTATGGTTGTAACATTACAGCCGTGTAGCTCTAGAGAGAAGTCAGGTTGTCTCCCAAATGAGCAGAAACAGCCTAAAAAAAGTAAAAGAAATCTGAAAATGAGGTAACTTTTAGGTGGATTTGAGGATTCTTAAAGGGGGGACAGACAGAAAAGAAGAGAAAGGACTGATTTCTGGAAGGGGGTAGAAAATTCAAAAGGAAGGAGAACCAAAAAGAGAGAAAAAGGAAAGAAAGAAAAGATGAAAAACCAAGAGAGAAATCAGAAGAAAACACCGAAAAGACACGTTAAACACTAAGAGCAATGGTTTCCAGTCAGGTTCCCATCCACTTGAGATTGTTTCCGAGTCGCGAGGATCAATTCAAGACGTATACTCAAGGATTTTAGGGTGTTCATGAAGTTCCAAACACATTTCAACCTTCTAACCCATTTCCAATCGTCAAACACGTTGGGACATTAACAAGGTGAATCGTCAAAGGCCTTAAACTCTTATTTGTTTGGTTTCTGTTGTGATTTTTCTTTGTTTCATAAATTTACGAAAAATGGCTAGTTGATTACAGTTGTGAGGCTCTAAACAGAGCCGAGAAGCTGTAATACCTAAGAATAGAGCTGCGCAGCTATAGTCTAGAGCCACTCAGCTATGTTCTTTAGGGAACAAACCCAAAAAGCCCTAAAATTGACCAAAGACAGCCAGATTTCCATTTTATTTGTTCTGTTATAAACCATTTCGGTCCCGATCACATCTGTCACATTCTAATCTTCTTGGATTTTGATTTTTTTAGTGATGCGGTGTGAGATTCTCAGATTCTTTGGTTATAGTTTTTGGGTTTCAAGGTTGTTCGATCCAAACCGGATTCACTGTCCAGCAGTAGTGGACCCCCAAGTTCCTCAAAATTCCCAGAAACCATTGAAAACGATCAAAATGGAGATTTTCAAACAAAGAAAATTAATTTTGGGTTCTAGGTGCTATAGCCGCACGGCTGTAGTGCAATCGTCGTGCGGCTATGGTGCCCAGAAGAAGGTAGAATCTCAGGGCGACCCATACAGACGTCGTCGTGTGGTGCTGTCTTCAGAATTAAATTGTTTTTTATGTGTTTATTGCTTTCAGACTTTAGATATAAGTTCCGGAATAGGAACCCCCCATGAACGGAACCCCGAGTTCTGGGATAACCGACCTACTAAACGGAGTAATTTGCATGTAATCGAGCTAAACCGCTTTTCAAAACCGTTTTCTATCATAAAACTTACAGGGCATTTCAATATTGGTTTTCCAGGTCTAACCAAGTAAGTCATCCAGACTTCTCGGTTATCCCCTAAATGCATGCTTCCATTTCCTAATGTTCCCTGTTATGTCCTATGTGAGTCCTAGGTGTGTTCATAATATAATTGTGCTAACCATTTGTTTAGCAGCATTTATTTTTCTTTTGAATGTAGTTTATAGATCTTTGTGTACTCTCGGCGATTGTAATTACTTAGATTTTCGTGTACTTAGGCGATTGTATCAGTGAGAATGAGAGTTTTCTCTTTTATTCGATTTGGTTGTATAAGTCGGCCTCTACTTTTATTTTCTTGCACTTTATTTTTCCACACCTTATTTTTCCTGCAATTTATTTCTAGTATTTGCATGAGCATTGACCAATAAATATTAAAGCATAAAATGGGTAGAGAAAGATAATAAGTGAGTAAAATATTATCCTATGCACTTATAAATGAAAGCAAGCTTGAGGTTGAATAGGTAAGCTACCCAAACCCTAAATCTATGGATTAGGTACGGTAGTATATGCTCGGTAAGGAGCTGTACCGGAATTTCCCGGATGAGCTGATCTGGGTGGCGACTCTGTCACTGATCTTGAAATTTAAGTTTGGAGGTCGTTAAGTAAAGAAAACGGGATTTTCCAAAATGTAAAACCAATTTTATCAAAATTCACATCTAAAGAAAAAAGGTTTTCTACAAAAGGGATTTCCAAAATGAATGAATGGTTTTCCTAAAGAAAAAGTAGAAACCCGTTTTCAAAGCTAAAGCAAAAGCAAAAAGCTTAGCGAATAGTTCATCCGCTCGCAATCATAGTAAAGCAAGATATAATGATGAATTTGAGATAATTCCATGTCAACAAGAACTGCACTATCTATTTTACGAATAATTCATCCTCCAGTCAAAAACATATAATTTTTCATGCAATCAACATGACCAAAATTTCTTTGTGTACAATTGAAAGTTGTTTCAACACCTTTAAGATATCATGAACAAAACACCAAACATTCATCTGCAACATAGCCTTCTGCAATTGAACCCTCCAGATGTGCTTTATTTCGAACCTTTAATTTAAAGCGAACCAAGTCCCTTTAAATATTAGAGTTCACCAATAGAAAAGAATTTTATAAATATTAGAATGATGAAATATGAAAAGTTTTTAAAAATATAAAATCAAATATCTAATCTTTTTATTAGAAACATCCATCTGTAATGCACAAGACCTCTAAGTTTGGCTTTTGCAACTAAATGTATGGCTAAGTGAACCAAATAGTAAGAAAGCCTGGGAGAATGATCTTCTCTAATCGATAAAATGTTTCAATAATCCTTATTTCTAACTGATCAAGTTCATCTAAACCGAGGGTTTTGGGACATACAGCCTTAAAAAAGAGCACAAATTAGACACAACAACAACTACTTGTCGAGGCAAACAAGACCATAAAGCAATAGGAAGAATATCTTGCATCAATACATGACCATCATGACTTTTGAGATTTGTTAGTTTACGCTCTTTCAGGTTTACACATCTTGAAATATTTGAAGCATAGCCATCGGTACCTTTATGTTTTTAGAACAGTTAGGAAAAGTTCTTTTTCCTTTGAAGACATTGTGTAACATGCTTGTAGTAAAAGAATAGTATTATTGCCTTCAATAGGATGGAGATCATGTCTGATGCCCATATCGACTAAATTGAACCTTGCTTTGTACTTGTCTTTGCTCTTGCCATTGATATTCAATATTGTGCCAATTAAACTATCACAAATATTTATCGCAATATGCATGACATCTAAATTATGATGAAGAAGATTGTACTCCTAATAAGGAAGTAAAAAAATATAGTTCTCCTTTTCCACAAACATATAAAAAAATATAGTTCTCCTTTTCCACAAACATAAACCCTCTCCTTCAACTTTTTCTTTAAGAAAAGTATCAGCATCTTAAAAAACCATTGCTTAATTGTTAACACTAGTGTGAGCGTGGAATTTTGTCCAACCTCTATGATGAAGATTTTTGGTTATCCTTTATCTGAAATTATCTAGAATACCGGCCCGAGAAGTGAGGAACGGATTCTAACTCGTGCAAAAACGAATCACAAATCATTGGAATCGAAAAAGGGTATTTTCACAATGAAGGATGGACTGTACGGCACATCTCAAGAGGAGGCACGGCCCAAAATTTAAGGGTTAAGTCGTAGAAGAGAGTTTGGTATAGCTGGACTTTAAGAAAGAGCTGTACACGTCCTAACTCCCAAGGCAGATGGGCCATACGGCCCATCTCTCCTGTAGAATTAAAAAAGTAATTGACCAAGACTTGTTGATTACAGATGCAGACAACTTATTACGGAGGGATTGAAAGATAAAATATACAATTGAGCTTACCAAGGCATGATATATCCCACGGCTCAACAATCAATTCTCTGCTGGTGTGCCCTAGTCCAAATGGCATTGGTTCTTGTATTGTATTGTACTTTATACTTCGATATTTTGTATTATATATTTTGTGTTGAAATAAAGGCATGAATCTATTTATTCATATCTTGTGCTATTTATAAATAGAGTATCCAATGATTATAACCATGCTAAAGTAAACCAATGTAGGCCATTGGATTGTGAGACCTTTTAGTAGAGTTAAAGTTATAATTATAAAGATATCCCTAGTTTGTTCTAATCATGGGAATGGATAGAACCATAGACTAGCATATCCTTGACTGGATGGCGGTGTCCCATGGGCCATTGGACATGGAATGTCAGTTAATAATATGGGTAAATGTCGAGTTTCATGGTACTGGATCGATCCGCCATGAGAACACCATATGGTTCGATAATCATAGGTGTCTCTTAGGTAGGTCTTGCTATTATCCTTAGACCCGGTGTTTGCTATAACATAACATAGGATCTCATTACACTTTGATATATGCCTAACGGGCCCGTAATAGGGTGCCAAGCATGGGTATGTCGGGTGGGCCAGTGAACATGTTGATGTTAATAGTGAAGCTGACGGAATTGCCACTCAGTGTCCTCTGAGATGACATCATTGGCCACTTGATGAGTGGGACTGACAAGTGTATGGCCATACCAGATAAGTTATGACACTTATTTGTTAGGTTCAGTCCACTCCGTATCAAGAGATAAATAAGCATATAAGAGGATGACCTCTTACTTATATATCGATGTCAGTTGGCAAGGGATATATGAGATCACTACTGGGTTATGTTTCACATTAGACTACTAGTCTCCATCTTAATTGGAGGCTGTAACGGTTTGCTAGAACCCACTTACAGTCTGTGGGCTTTGGGTCCACTAGCAAAATAAAGACGGACCCACAGGATCGTACACATTGAACAACTGAACGTTGACAAATCTGAGTTTGAACGGAAACCACATTAATTGAGTTATTGACATTAGATTATGTCACAATTAATTCAATTATAAGGGAGAGATTAATTTTATTTGATTAATTAATTACATGTAGTAAATAATTAATTAAATAAAATAATATTTCCTTGGTGGAAATAAAATACAAAGGTTGAATTTATGAAGGCTAACTTTAATTTAACTTTAGGTTATTTTAATTTGATAAAATTGTATTTAATTGTATCAATTAGAATTTTATAATATGGTTTTATTTAATCATAATGATACAAGGTTGATCAATTAAATCAAATTAAATAATCTATAGTTTAATTTAACCCTTGTACACTAGGGAGTATAAAAGGAATTAGAAACCTAGTATACTAATGATAATACTAAGGAGTGTAAAAGGAGGCCTTAATAGTTAATTTAACCCTAACCCTAGAAGCAATTTTCAGCCACAATACAGAAAATTACAGCAGCCCCATTTTGCTCTTTCTCTTGGTTTTTATTCTATCCATTCGCTAGCACAAGCCCCGTTCGAGAGTCGTTCATGTATCGGATTGTGGAGGAAACGCGTTTGGGTTTCTGCTGGCAGCAGGCTGCCGCGTAGCAACACTGCTGTCTCTGGACAGCAGCACTAACGCACGGGGTATGGGTCCGATTTGTTTTTATGGGTATTTTATTTTTCGGACCCTATATAAATATTTTAAATTGATTTTAAAATTTGCATGATTTTATTTTCACGATTGGATTCGTGTGGTTTCTTGTGTGATTTAATTCATGCATATAATTTATTTTTTTGGTTAAAATTAAATTGGTTAATGAAATTGATCCAATTGGCCCTTGGCACGGGTTGAGAATTGGATGGCTAATTTGGGTCCATGACCGGGGCATTGGTTATGGATGCCAGAATCTGTGATTTCACAAACGGATAGACATAATTATTTAAAATTGGAATTGCCATGTTCATGCATTTTAATACATGTATGTATATTGATATTTGCTATGTGTTTATAATTTTCTATGCTTGGTTGTATGTATTTGAGCACTATTGGGCCTTAAATGAAGTTGGGTTGTAAAATTTAATTTTGGGAAATACGGCTTGCTTGTCATTTTATTTTATTTTGATGTAATTTTATTTAATTTATATTTGTAAATTTAATTGTAATTGCATCAAGCCATTAGAGAGGAAGTCCATCTGTGCCAAGCCCAAGAGGAGCCCACCCAGTGGATCTCTAGTATCGGCTTACTAGTTATTCATTAGGTTGTAAAATAGGGCCCATAGTGTCTCTTTTATTTATATACATATTTTATGCTTATGTCAATTGTATATACATATCTATGAATGTATGTTTAGCCATTCCAATCACCCGCGATTATGCATGCTAAGCTATTATTAATCAATCCAATCAAATATTGAGTCGATTAAAAGTGCTTTCCACATTCGAAACCTTGTCGGCTTTTGAATAGTGCAATATGGGCCGTGCCTCCACCGGGTGCATTGTAGTATTCATTTACTGTACAGGGTTAAGGTACTGGGTATGCTTAGCAGTCGAATGGTTGTTGGACTCAACATGGGTAGTAGGATAAGCTCCTGGCCCTAAGCATAGATGGGTAATTGCTAATAAGCCATCAAACCAAGAGTCCCTAGGTTGGGATTGGAGGGGGTTCCGACCTAAATAGTTAAGGGTTGGTTGACAAGCCTTCGCTTGGCCAATTCTTAATGAAATATGGATCTTGGTCTTGTAACCATACATTGCCAGCAAATTAATTAAAATGGATTATAATTAACATGGTTAAAAAAATAAAGCCCTTTATTAATCACTCTGCAAATTTTTCTATGTAGATAATCACTTAAAATGGCTGGTAATTCATTTTCCCTGCGATCACTCCTTGGAAAGGAGAAACTATCTAGGCCTAACTTCCTAGACTGGGCTCAACAGCTGGGAATAGTGTTGAGACAAGAGTCCAAGGAAAATGTGCTAGATACGGCCTTATCGACCGCGCCGCCTGTAGGTCGAGGGGTTACTCAAGCTTAAATTGAGGAGTACGACCTACATAGGAGGGATGATCGAGATGTGTCTTGCCTTATGTTAGGCATGATGGTTCCTGAGCTGCAAAAACAGTTCATGGACTATCAAGCCTATGCGATCATGGATGATCTCAATGTTGGATATGCCCTAGTCCCAAGGCATTGGTCCTTGTATTTGTATTATACATTTATTGGATTTATGTATTATACTCATTTGTGTTATTAATAAAGGCATTAATTCATTTATTATATTAAATGAAGTATCCAATGGACATATCCATATCCATGATGACAAGTGTCATGCACTTGGCAGTAAGACCATGGATAGGGTAAATGATATGACCATAAATATCCGTAGTCTGTTCCAGTCATGGGAATGAGTGGAACAAGAGACTATCATTAACCTGGTTGTATGGCTATGTCTTGCCGGTCATTGGACATGGGATGTCAACCAAGTTAATGGGTACATGTAAAAAGGGCATGGTACTGGATAGATCCACTAAATGAGAAATCCACATGGTATAGTATCACAAGTGATTCTCGTGTAGTACTTGTATGGATCCTTTGACCTGACCATATGATGGTGTTGCATATAAGGTCGCATACTTAGGGGTACACCTAAAGAGCCTGTAATAGGGTGCCAAGTATAGGTACTTTTGGGTATGTCACTTAGCATGGCAATGCTATGGATATGCAGAAGGGATTTGTCACTTAGTAGTCCACTGAGAAGATATCACCGGCCTCTTGATGAATGTGACTAATAAGAGTGTGGCCACACCCAAATGAGTTGGAACTTGTTTGTGAGCTTCAGTGCATTCTGGATCAAGTCAATGTCCGGACACAAAAAAGGGTGATCCATCCATGCCTCTGTGTTGGACACTGATATCGATGATATGGGATATACAAGTTCAAACTACAGGGTTATGATAACAGTTAGACTGCCATCTCCATCTTAATTGGGGGCTGCAATGGCTTGCTAGAGCCCAACTATAGTCTGTGGGCCACAGGCCCACTGTCAGCATAAAGATGGGCCCATGGGATCGTACACATTGAGCGACTAAACACTGACTTAAGGAATCACATGTATACTTGGAGTATACACTCTGGAGAGAGAGGTATATATTATTTATATTATAAAGATCAATTAGGTTGATCATAATAATAAAATTGATATTTGATTGACTCTTCATAATTAATTGGATTAATTATGGGATTATTTCCTAGGTGGAAATATTCATATTTATAGGTTTAACTATGAATTTATTTTGTGATGATCTAATTTTAATTTGATGGATTAAATTAATTGGTCAAACCGATTTTAATTTAAATGTAAATAATATGTTACTTGGTGTAATATATTAAATACATGGGTAAATTAAAATTGGGCTGGAAATTAGTTTAAGCCAGACTAATTAAAATAGGTTTGGGCCTTAATTAAAAGAAGGAAGCCCACACAGATGAAGGAGCCAACTTGGGCCAAAATTCCCTTGGGAATTTCGGCCACCTAGGGTTAAAGAACCCTAGAAATTTCGGCCAAGCATAGCAGACACAAACATAGCCGAAATTCTCCCTAGCCTCCCTCTGCAAAGTTTGTGTTTTCTGACGCTAGCACGGGTGGTGTTCGTTAGGCGTTCGTGTACGTGATCGAGGAGGGTTTCTAAGTTGATTCCTACAGTCTACATCCATCTCTGAAAGAGATATTCCCCGTGAGAGATTTATCTCTTTCTATTAAATTTTTGTTTTTCCAATTTCCATCTTAATTGCTCCTGGGCACGGATTTGAGGAAATCATCATGTTCTTCCGCTTTAATCAGGTGATTTCCAGTGACAAATCCCAACAGTGGTATCAGAGAAGGTTTTTTGATCCGTGGAAATTGTTAAAATTGGTTGAATCCCATGTTTTAAATTTGGAGATTTTTATTGGGATTCTTGGTCTGGGTTTAAGGTTTTTCCCATTTGATTCTTATACAATTGAAATTGAATTTGCATATAGGTTTATGTTTGTTTAATTTAATTGTATGTTTGGGAATTCTTGGTGAATTTCTTGTTGTTGGATGCCATGTTTTTTTTTATTTAAATTTTTCTGTTTAATAAAAAAAATCTGGTTGTTCCCGGGGTGCGGGGCTACCGACAGTGGAATTACTGCCTGCGGCCGCCGCACGCGGCAGGAACAGCCGCGACAGCTGCTGCCCGTGGCGCTAGGCGCCACAGGTAGTAGCCGTTGCCTGCTGCTGCACCAGCAGCAGTGGCCGCTTGTGCGGCTGCTGCCGCTGGGTGGCCACTGTGCGGCATCAGGGCTGCTGCTGGGCTGTGGCTGCCACACGGCGACCGCGGGCAGCCTCTAGCAGCGGCGGCTGCTGCTAGGGCAACTTGGTTGCCTTAGCCGCAGCTGGCCGGGCCCAGTATTTTTGGATTTGGCAGGTTTTCGGGCCCAGGGCCTAGTTTTGAAATTTTAATTGATTTTAAAATTCGTGTGCTTAAATTTATGTAATTTAAATGCGTGTGGTTTCTTGAATGAAATTTAATTTTATTCATGTGATATGAATTTTGGAAATTAATATGGTTAATTGAAATTGGTTCGGGAAATTTTGGCACAATTACTTGGACGGCTGAATTGGACCCATGGTTTCCCAATTCCAGTGGGAGCAGTTGGACTGCCTGGGCTGGAGGCCCAAAGCCCGTTAAGGGTTAGAACCATGGTGGGCCAAAATTGGCGATTTCAAAATAATGGCTTGGACATAATTGAAATGGGCTTAAATCATGCATTATAACATGCTTATGAATTATATGTATTGGATGCATATGAATTATATGTATTGGATGCATATGGGTGATTAAATATTTTGTATGATTGGATGCTACTGGGCCTTATTCGAGATGGGTTGTATTTTCTGTTGGGATTCGTCATTGGAAAAATAACGTGGCGCAGCGGAAAATACACCGTTTAAAATTTCCTAGAATCCACCTATCGTGTCCAATTACCATTGATTAGAATAAAATCAAATAAGAATCAAGAGAGATTAACTCACCAAATTCGTCTCCTCTAGAGACTGCTGCAGAATCGTTTCTTGAAACTGCGATCTCCAAAGTCCGGTGCACAACCAACTATTGAGCAGGAACCGGTGCTAGCCGAAGACGCGAAGGAATGGAGGTTTAATGCTGGGATTTTCGGCTGTTTTGGGGCTGCTGTTGGTGGCTGAAATTTCCAGCAATAAATTAGAGTTGAATTAGGTTTTTATTCCTTAAGTGTGCCCTTTTATAGACACCTTGTCTAATTGGGTTCTAATTAGGTTAATTAAACCCAAGCCCACTAGGATTATAATTACATAAATAAACTTTAATTAAAAGTATATACTATGTAATTTAATTCCATTTGGCTAAATTTAATTACCCCTAAATAAAATTAAATCACACTTAAGTTAATACAATACATGTATTTAATTTTCCTACTTAGAAAAATTATTTAATTAATTGTTTACTTTATGTAATTCAATTAATTGATAAATTAATTAATTACATTATGTAAACTTATTAATTAAATTAAATTCAACCCAATGTCAATTAATTACCTTGACACCGAATGTCAACTAATTAATTAACGCATTCCTTCCAATGTACATTACATGTACAATTTCTATAAGTTACAGCTCAGTTGATCTATGTGCACGATCCTATGGGTCTGTCTTTATGTTGACAGTAGGCCCAAGGCCCACAGACTGTAAGTGGGTTCTAGCAAACCATTACAGCCCCCAATTAAGACAGAGATGCAGCAGTCTTTAGAAGACACTCACCCGGTAGTAATCTCATACTGTCCTTTGCCTAACGATATCGATATGAATAAACAAGAGGCATGGTGTCCGTCATCCTCTTCTGTTGTTTGTTATATTTCTTGATCTTGAGTTGACTGATTAATCAAATAAGCAACCAAGTTATTTGGGTATGGCCATACACTTATCAGTCCCACTCATCAAGTGGCCAATGATATCATCTCGGTGTTACCCGAGTGGCAATTCCATCACTTCATCATCAATATCAACATGTTCACCGATCCACCCAATCATACCCATATTTAGCACCCTTTTACAGACCTGTTAGGCGTATGTCAAAGTGAATCGGATTCCATATCGATATTATAATGAAATCTGGTCTGAGGACAAAAGAGACCTACTCAAGAAAAACCTATGACGTGACAACCATGTGGCTTTCTTGTGCGGATCGATCCAGTCCCATGTCAACGACATGTACCTATATTCATGACTGACTATACAAGTACTATGGCTAGTGAAGAACTACCATACAGTCATCGAGTATACAAGTCTGTGGTTCTATTCGTTCCCATGATTAGAACAAACCTGGGATAGGTTTTATGATTATCAATCAATGGATACTCTACTCATATTATAGCACAAGATATAAATGAAATAGATTAATTGCCTTTATTAATGTGACACCAATAATGTATTTATACAATGAGTCTTAATGTATAATACAAAATACAAGAATCCAATGCCCTAAGAACTAGGGCACACCAACATTTTCCTTTTGGGTAAATACGGCTTGCGTGTCGTTTGTCTTTTTTTTAATGTAATTTTATTTTATTCACTTATTATAAAATTTGTAAAAGAAGAAGCCCATGGAGTGGTGAGCCCAAGTGGAGGTGCAAGCCCAGAAGGAAGAAGATGGAGGCCCACCTGATATTGGATTCTAGTATAGGTTTACTAGAATGATATTAGGATGTAATATAGGCCCATAGTAGTCCATTTTACTTATTTATTTAATTATGCTTTATATTTATTTGCATGTATGAATGTAAGTTCCAACAGCTATTTCACCCGCCTTATGTATAAAGGCCATTATTAAATGAATCTAATAACCAAATGAAATTACTAAGTCGCTTAAAAGTGCTTCCCTCATTCAAAACCAGCTCGAAGTGGGGATAGGCCAGTTGTAGACCATGCCCTCGCAGGATACACTGGAGTATTGTCATTTTGTATTGGGTTAGGGTATGGGATTGGATGGCATTCCTACCTAAATAGTTAAGGTATAGTTGTACCAGGCCCTCTTCTGGCTATATCTTAATGAAATATGGATCTCGGCCCATGAGCCCAACAACTGGGTTTAATTAATAACTTGATTTATTATTCATTATGTATGGGAATAACAAAGTACAGTCCTTTATTAACACTCTTAAATGTTTTTCTGTGTAGAAACTCTAAATGGAAAATAACAACTCTTTATCACTGCGATCGATTCTTGAAAGGGACAAGCTTTCCGGTCCTAACTTTTTGGACTGGTCTAGGAACTTGAGAATAGTTCTAAGACAGGAGTCTAAAGAGTATTTACTGGAGAGGCCTGTACCGGCTACACCTCAAGGACATAATCCACCGGCTGCCCAGCTGGAGGAATACGAGGTGTATGTCAAGGATAATAAGGATGTGACATGCCTGATGTTGGCCTGTATGGTCCCCGAACTACAAAAATAGTTTATGGACCATCAAGCCTTTGCTATGATAACAACTCTTAATGAGATGTTTCATGAGCAAGCTCGTAAAGCAAGGTACCTAACCAACAAGGCATTCCACTCCTGTAAGATGGGGGCTGGGACATCTGTGAACGCACACGTACTCAAGATGAAGGGCTATTTAGACATATTGGCCCGTCTCGGATCGCCTATCTCTCAAGAGTTTGCGGTGGACACAATCCTTGCATCCTTACTGGATTCTTACGATCAGTTCATCCTGAACTACAACATGCAAGGGATGAACCACACTGTTAGTGAGCTGCATGGGAGGCTCAAGCTTATTGAACAGCCGATCAAGAAGAGTCCGCTGGTGCTGTTGGTCAACAAGGGGAACCCTCCTCTTACCAAGGACAAGGCCAAGGAAAAGGCCAAGGCCAAAGCTAAGAAGGTCAAGGCCCAGCCCAAGGCCCAACAGAAGGCAGGTCCTAAGGATGTCTGTTTCGGGTATAGGCAGGTAGGCCGTTGGAAGAGATCGTGTCCCAAGCTGATGGGAGAGCAGAGAAGGGGCCAAGGTGTATCCTCTTCAGGTGTTTATGTTATAGACATTAACCTTACTGTTTCAACATCCTGGGTATTGGATACTGGATGTGGTTCTCAAATTTGTTGCAATGTGCAGGGACTTAAGAACAGAAGGTCACTGGGGTCGGGAGAGGTGGACTTGCGGGTCAAAAATGGAGTAAGGGTTGCTGCCATAGAGATCGGTGAATATCACCTTGTGATGCCCAGTGGATTGGTTTTGATTTTAGAACATTGTTATTTTGTACCTGCTATGTGCAGGAATATTATTTCGGTGTCAATGTTGGATATTTCTGGATTTTATTTTACTATTTCTAATGGTAGAATTTTTTTATCTAGAGAGGGATTATTTTATGGAGATGCTCTATTAAATAATGGCCTATATATCCTGGACTTAAATGAAACCAATCATGTCTATAACATAAACGCTAAAAGGGTTAAACCCAACGAACTTAATCCTGTCTACCTATGGCATTGTCGTCTTAGCACATAAACGAGAAGCGCATAGCTAGGCTTCACAAAGCTGGAGTCTTAAGGTCATTTGACTTGGAGTCAATTGATACATGCAAATCATGTTTACGAGGCAAGATGACCAAGGCGCCTTTTAGCAAGAAGGCTGATAGGGCCACTGGCTTATTGGACCTAATACATTCAGATGTATGTGGACCCATGAGCGCAGCAACCAGAGGTGGACACCTGTACTTCGTCACGTTCACAGATGATTTCAGCAGATATGGCTATGTCTATCTGATGAAACACAAGTCTGAGACCCTTGATGGGTTCAAGGAATTTAATAACAAGGTAAAGAACCAATTAGGTAGAAATATCAAAACCCTTCGGTCGGACCAAGATGGTGAGTATGTGAGCCTAAAGTTTGACTCATATTTGAGAGAGCATGGAATAGTTCCACAGCTCACTCCGCCCGGAACACCACAATGGAATGGGGTGTCCGAACGGAGGAATAGGAATTGTTAGACATGGTCCGCTCAATGATGAGTCAGGCCTCTCTCCCAATTAGTTTCTAGGGACACGCCCTCGAGACAGCAGCTCTTATCTTAAATAATACTCCGACTAAGGCAGTGGAAAAGAACCCATATTAGATATGGATGGGCAGGAAGCCCATTGTGTCTTTCCTAAGGATTTGGGGATGTCAAGCACATGTCAAGAAATTGACTAGTGGCAAGCTGGAGCCCAAAACTGATAAATGCCTATTTGTGGGCTACCCTAGGGAAACCAAAGGGTATCACTTCTACAACCCCGCTGAGAACAAGGTGTTCGTGGCAAGGAAGGGGGTCTTTCTAGAAAAGGAGTACCTTTCCAAGAAGGATAGTGGGAGCAATGTTGAACTTAAGTAAGTTCAAGGTACACAAGCTCTTGAAGAGGATAACTCGCAGGCCCAGGTGGAGCTTCCACAGGATGAAGCACCGACCCAGGCCACACAAGGACCTAGACGGTATGGTAGGGATTGTCGGGAACCGGAGAGGTATGGTTTCCTCATCACCGATGATCAAACTCTTCTCATCTGGAATGAGGAAGAACCCTAAAACCTACCAGGAGGCTATGGCAAGTCCACAGTCTTCAAATTGTTGTAAAGCCATGGAGGTAGAGATGCAATCTATATACGATAACCAGGTTTGGAACTTGGTTGATCCACCTCCAGGTGCTACAGTAATAGGTTGCAAGTGGTGCTACAAGCTGAAAGCTGACAATACCTTCAAGGGGAGTCTGGTTGTGAAAGGTTTCAGACAAGTCCATGGAATAGACTATGATGAGACTTTCTCACCTGTAGCCATGCTCAAATCCATCAGGATCTTACTAACCATAGCCACATGGTACCTGAGGGTTTTGTCGATCCAGAGTATCTAGGAAGGGTATGCAAGCTTCAAAGGTCCATTTATGGACTGAAGCAACCATCCCAAAGTTGGAATCTTAGATTCTATGAGGCAATAAAGAAATATGGTTTCATACAGAATCAAGATGAGCCTTGTATGTATAAGAGGACAAGTGGGAGCATTGTCACATTTTTGGTACTTTATATAGATGACATCCTACTCATTGGAAGTGACATACCTACACTGCAAGGGGTAAAGCAGTGGCTGAGTAAGTGCTTCACAATGAAGGACTTAGGCGAAGCTGAGATGATCCTTGGGATTAGGATCTATAGGGATAGATCAAATCGGCTTTTGGGCTTAAGTTAGGCCTCATACATAGATAAAGTTCTGAAAAGGTTCAGCATGGACCGGGCTAAGAAAGGTTTCTTACCAATGGACCATGGGCTGAAACTTAGTAAGAAGAACTGTCCTAAGACAAGGGAGGACAGGGAGAACATGAAGTTGGTTCCATATGCTTCTACTAATCAAAACCCAAAAAAATCCAACATTCATCACCACTTCTGAACCATTCCTCAAAACCAAATTCACCTTATCACATGGACAATAGAGGATCAAGATGGGTTGTAACTATTTTCAGGCTTTAGACAAGTTTTGGTTCGAATTTGAGTTAGAATCCATTTCGGCTTCGAGGATCAAGTCCGAGCACTTAATCGAATCCTGGATAAAAACATCTAAGAGGCCATAAACTCCTTATTCTTTTCACTTTTGCATTGATTGTTATCTCTGTGTTGTGTTTTTCTGGCTTGGAACTCGAAATCAATTTCTGTAAGTTTTAAAATAAGGCCGTACAACCAATCTTGGAAGGTTTTTAAGCCGCACGACTCATCAATTGTCTATGGGTCTGCAGCTTGAAATCCCTCTATTTCAAGGATCTTTGGTTTTATGGAATCCAGGGTGAAAATCTATGATTTATAAGTCTAACCAATAGGTAAACCCCTAAAGAATCTTAAATTGAATTTCTATGTGTTAAAATCAAAATTGAAAAATCTATTTTCTGATCAAAGATAGGCCCTATGGCCTTGTTTTCTGGAAAAATAAAGGCATACGACCTTTTGTTGGGATTCGTCATTGGAAAAATAACGTGGTGCAGCAGAAAATACACCATTTAAAATTTCCTAGAATCCACCTATCGTGTCCAATTACCATTGATTAGAATAAAAACAATTTGAATCAAGAGAGATTAACTCACCGGATTCGTCTCCTCTAGAGACTGCTGCAGAATCGTTTCTTGAAACTGCGATCTCCAAAGTCCGGTGTACAACCAACTATTGAGCGGGAACCGGTGCTAGCCAAAGATGCGAAGGAATAGAGGTTTAATGTTGGGATTTTCGGCTGTTTTGGGGCTGCTCTTGGTGGCTGAAATTTCCAGCAATTAATTAGGGTTGAATTAGGTTTTTCTTCCTTAAGTGTGCCCTTATATAGACACCTTGTCTAATTGGGTTTTAATTAGGTTTATTAAACCCAAGCCCACTAGGATTATAATTACATAAATAAACTTTAATTAAAAAATATATACTATGTAATTTAATTCCATTTGGCTAAATTTAATTACCCCTAAATAAAATTAAATCACACTTAAGTAAATACAATACATGTATTTAATTTTCCTACTTGGGAAAATTATTTAATTAATTGTTTACTTTATGTAATTCAATTAATTAATAAATTAATTAATTACATTATGTAAGCTTATTAATTAAATTAAATTCAACCCAATGTTAATTAATTAGCTTGACACCGAATGTCGACTAATTAATTAACGCATTCCTTCCAATGTACATTACATGTACAATTTCTATAAGTTCCAGCTCAGTTGATCTATGTGCATGGTCCTATGGGTCTGTCTTTATGTTGGCAGTAGGCCCAAGGACCACAGATTGTAAGTGGGTTCTAGCAAACCATTACAGCTCCCAATTAAGATAGAGATGTAGAAGTCTTTAGAAGACACTCACCAGGTAGTAATCTCATAGTGTCCTTTGCCTAACGATATCGATATGAATAAACAAGAAGCATGGTGTCTATCATCCTCTTTTGTTGTTTATTATATTTCTTGATCTTGAGTTTACTCATTAATCAAATAAGCACCGACTTACTTGGGTATGGCCATACACTTATCAGTTCTACTCATCAAGTGGCCAACGATATCATCTCGGTGTTACCCGAGTGGTAATTCCATCACTTCATCATCAATAACAACATGTTCACCGGTCCACCCAATCATACCCGTATTTAGCATCCTTTTACAGACTCGTTAGGCATATGTCAAAGTGAACCGGATTCCATATCGATATTATAATGAAATCTGGTCTGAGGACAAAAGAGACCTAATCAAGAAAGACCTATAATGCGACAACCATGTGGCTTTCTTGTACGGATCGATCCAGTCCCATGTCAATGACATGTACCTATATTCATGAATGACTATACAAGTACTATGGCTAGTTAAGAACTGCCATACAGTCATCGAATATACAAGACAGTGGTTCTATTCGTTCCCATGATTAGAACAGACCTGGGATATGTTTTATGATTATCAATCAATGGATACTCTACTCATATTATAGCACAAGATATAAATGAAATAGATTAATTACCTTTATTAATGTGACACAAATAATATATTCATACATGACACTTAATGTATAATACAAAATACAAGAATCCAATGCCCTAAGAACTAGGGCACACCAATAATCTCCCACTTGCACTAGTTCCAAGTGGGCATTGCCCTAATTCCTATAGATCTGGTATGACCGTCATGCTGTGTCTGCGGCAGTGCTTTGGTCAATGGATCAGCGACATTATTCTTGGTGTCAACCCTCTGCAATGATATGTCACCTCTGTTCATGATCTCCCGAATGAGGTGAAACTTTCTGAGCACATGTTTGGATCTCTTGTGTGACCGAGGCTCCTTAGCTTGTGCGATGGCCCCATTGTTGTCACAAAAAACATCAACTGGGTCTAAGATAGTGGGTACTACTCCCAACTCAGTTATGAACTTCTTAATCCAAACAGTTTCCTTTGTTGCTTCTCATGCAACTATGTGCTCAGCTTCCATTGTAGCGTCAGCAATTATGGCCTGCTTTGAGGACCTCTAACTAATGGCACTGCCATTATACTGTGACTGGTGCTCATCGTCATCGGTCTCAAAGCTTGTATCAGTGTAACCTGACAATACCAGCTCATCTTGACCTCCATACACTAAGAAAGCATCCTTAGTCCGATTAAGGTACTTCAGGATTGCCTTGAAAGCCTTCCAGTGTTCCTCCCTAGGGGTCTGACTGGTACCGACTAATCTTACTTAGTGCAAACGTGACATCAGGCCTCATACATAACATTGAGTACATGATAGATCCAATAGCAGATGCATAAGGGATTTTTTCCATGTTCTCCCGATCCTTCTTTGTTTTAGGACCATCTTTCTTACTCAGCTTCAACCTATGGCGCATAGGCAAGAATCCTTTCTTTGCCTTGTCCATGCTAAATCTTTTCAGAACCTTGTCTATGTACATGGCCTGACATAGGCCTAAAAGCCGATTGGATTTATCTTTGTAGATCCTGATCCCTAAGATCGTCTCAGCTTTGCCTAAGTCCATCATTGCGAAGCACCTACTCAACCACCGCTTGCAGTGTTGGTATGTCACCTCCAATGATAAGGATGTCATCAACACACAGCACTAGGAAGGTGGAAACGCTCCCACTAACCATCTTATACACATAGGGCTCATCAAAATTCTGTGTGAAGCCATATTCTGTAGTGGCCTCATTGAATCTCTGATTCCATGACCTCGATGCTTGCTTCAATCCATAAATGGATCTTTGAAGCTTACATACTCGGTTTGGATACTTTAGATCGATAAAACCCTTAGGTTGTGCCATGTACACATCCTCGAGTAGCTTTCCATTAATGAAAGTAGTCTTAACATCCAACTGCCATATCTCATAATCGTACCATGCAGCTATAGCTAGTAGTGTCCTAATGGATTTGAGCATAGCAACTGGTGAAAAGGTTTCATCATAGTCAATTCCTTAAACTTGTATGAATCCTTTTGCCACTAATTGCCCTTTGAAGGTGTTGTGGGCCTTTAACTTGAAACACCACTTGTAACCTATCACCTTAGCACCCGGAGGTGGATCCACCAAGTTCCATACTTGGTTATCATGCATAGATTGCATCTCAGCCTCTATGGCTTTGTGCCATTGATCTGAGTGTGGGCTTTCAATAGCCTCCTGATAGGTCATGGGCTCCTCTTGCTCAATGACCATAAGGTCCCCATCATCAGTCACGAGAACGTCGTACCTTTCTGGCTGATGACGTGTCCTACCAGACCTTCTAAGGTCTTGTGTAGCTGGTTCTGGTTCCTTAATTTCTTGAGTAGTCAGATCGGTTCCTGAAGCATCCTCATTAGTAGCTGTAGGAGTTTGTGAGTCTCTCTTAGAAAGGAATTCCTTCTCCAAGAAGACTGCATTTCTGGCTATGAAAACTTTGTTTTCGGCCGGATCGTAGAAGTAATAACCCTTAGTTTCCTTAGGATAACCCACAAACTGGCACTTGACAGATTTGGACTCGAGTTTGCCACTTGCCAATTTCTTAACATGTGCATCACAGCCCCAAATCTTCAAGAAGGAAACATTGGGTTTTCGGCCCTTCCATAGTTCATATGGTGTTCCCTCAACTGCCTTGCTTGGTGTATTATTAAGAATGTAAGCAGCTATCTCTAAAGCATATCCCCAAAAGGAGACAAGGAGTGTAGCATGACTCATCATCGAGTGGACCATGTCAAGCAAGGTCCTATTCCACCTTTCTGACACTCCATTCCACTGGGGTGTGCCAGGAGGAGTGAGTTGGGATACAATCCCACACTCTCTCAAAAACGAGTCAAACTCTTGGCTCAAATATTCACCCCCTCGGTCAAACCGAAGTGCTTTTATTTTCTTGCCAAGTTGGTTTTCTACTTCATTCTTAAAGTCCTTGAACCTTTGGAGAGTCTCAGACTTATGCTTCATCAGATACACGTAACCATATTTGCTAAAGTCATCCGTGAAGGTGACGAAGTAAAGAAAACCATATCTAGCACTAGTGCTCATTAGGCAACATAAAACGGAATGTATTAGCTACAATAGCTCTGAGGCCCTTTCAGCAGTCTTGCTTAAAAGGTGCCTTTGTCATGTTGCCTCTCAAACAAGATTCGCATATGTCATAAGACTGGATGTCAAATGACCCTAGCACTCCACTAGAGTGAATCCTAGCTAGACGCTTCTCATTTATATGGCCAAGTCGATAATGCCAGATGTAAGTAGGATTAATTTCATTTTGTTTAATCCTATTAGTATTTATGTTATAGATTGAACTTTCATATTTTAGATCAAGGATATATAAGCCATTTTTAAGAAATGTTGTTGCATAAATAATATTGCCACATTGCATAGAAATTCTACCATGTCCAATATACGAAACCAGAAATATCCAACAAAGAAATGGAAATAATATTCCTGCGCATCACAGGTACAAAATAACAGTTTCTTAGTTCCAAAACAAGTCCACTAGGCATCTCCAAGAAATGATCTCTGATCTCCATGGCCTGAACCCAAGCACCATTTCCGACTCGAAGATCTACTTCTCCAGATCCTAATAATCTCTTATTTCTTAGACCCTGCACATTTGATCAAATGTGAGATCCACATCCAGTGTCCAAGACCCAAGATGTAGAAATAGCTAGATTAATCTCAACAACATAAATACCTGAAGCAGTAGTTTTGCCCTTCAGTTGCTCCCTTAGCTTTGGACATGAGCTCTTCCAATGCCCCTCCTCATAACACTCATGGCAGACATCGTCAGGAGAAGCAACCCTTGCTTTAGGTTGGGCACCACCTTTTTGCCCTTAGCCTTGGCCTTAGATTTGGCCTTTCCCTTAGCAATGGGTGTATTGCCCTTGTTTACAAGCAATACTTCAGGAGACTTCTTAAGAGACTGCTCAGCAAGCTTGAGCTTGCCATGCCGCTCAACAACCAATTTATCCAACCCTTGCATATGATAGTTCATGATAAACTGGTTGTAAGACTTAGGAAGTGACCCGAGAATAATGTATGCTGCCAAGTCCTCTGGAACTGGCGAGCTGAGGCGGGTAAGTGTATCAATATACCCCTTCAACTTTAGCACATGAGTGCTAACAGAAGTCCCAGCTACCATCACTGTTGTGCAAAGTGCTTTAGTTGTCAGGCAACGTTCCTGACGAGCCTGATCTTGGAA
The DNA here is from genome assembly GCA_039660915.1 of Euphorbia tirucalli. NCBI lineage: Eukaryota > Viridiplantae > Streptophyta > Magnoliopsida > Malpighiales > Euphorbiaceae > Euphorbia > Euphorbia tirucalli. The sequence goes on from CM077633.1 coordinate 47,998,664, forward strand.
CATCTTTTTAAGTTGATCCATCATCTCATAAGCATGCTTGTCCATAAACTGCTTCTGAAGATCAGAAGCCATGGTACCCAGCATGAGGTACGAGACATCTTGGTCATCCCTGACATGCCGATCCTACTGCTCCACCATTGCCGTGGTGATGCCTCGACCTATGAGAGGTCCAGCTGGTAAAGGAGCATTCAGTATAAACACCTTGGACTCTTGTCTAAGAACTATTTGTAAGTTCCTAGCCCAGTCCAGGAAGTTAGTCCCCAAAAGCTTCTCCTTTTCCAAGAGTGACCTAAGTGAGAGTGAGTTGTTGTTTGTTGCAGCCATTTAAATTGCTTAAGTGAAATGGGATTATCTACATGGAAGAAATCATTGCTTGAATTAGAAATAAAGGACTTTTAAGCCAATTCAAATTAGTAATCTGATTTAATTTGTTTGTTGGTGATGTTAATTAGCTGACTTGACCAAGATCCACAACTTATCAATGACTAGCCGAACTAGGGCTCGCTAACCAACTATTGATTTGTTTGGTAGGACAACCTATCCAATCCTTCCACAAAGGACTCTTGGTTTGATAAGCTTATTGACACTTTACCCATCTATGCTTAGGGCCCGCTCTGAGCTAATGCTACCCATGTTGAGTCAAACCACCATTCACATGTTAACCATACCAAGTATCCTAACCCTCGACGGCCCACCGAATACTACAATGTACCCAGCTAGGGCATGGCGCACATTGCAGCATCAATGGGAGGACGAGGTGTGAATGTAGGAAGCACTTTCAGACGACTCAATATTTTAATTTTCGGATTATAATTAAGTGATACGGCTTATCATGCAAAAACGTGGGTAATAATTTGGTGATCCATACATCCATATTATTTGACAAATGCAATAGCATACTTAATTTAAAGTAAATGAGATCCTATGGGCCTTTAATTACAACCTAATGAAAAACTAGATATCCTATCTAATTCTTCATGGGCGACTGCAATCCTTCTTGGGCTCCTACCATGGGTTGCTCCATTTGGGCCTTCCTCCATACTTGATGCAATTACAACAATTTTGTAAAATAAAATCTATTCTAAAATTAAATCGAAATAAAAAAAATGGCACGCAGGTCATATTTCCCAAAATTAAATTACAACCGATAATAATTTAGGGCCCATAGAACTCAACATCACATTTCAAACAAAGTACCTGTCGTGCACATACATACCAATATGATGCATGATCATTGCATTTCAAATTATAAATATAAATGTTAAGCCGAGTTGCTTAGGGTGAAATCACCAATTTTAACAAATGTGACTAAGACCCATAAAGGCCCAATGGATAACATCCATAAATGCAAAATTAACAATTTTGCTCCCACTTGAATTTGGGTTGTCACAAATTTAAAATTTAGCTCTCCCAATTTTAACCGGTGTCATGGTTTGTTGGGCCAATTTCACAAAGTCCATATTCAATATAATATGCAAACAATTAAATTAAATATACATGCCAACAAAATAAACAATTTAAATACAAATTAATTTTAAAAAATTTTTAATTTAATTTGCATTAGGACCCGGAATAAAAAAATACCCGCAAAATAAAAAACCGGACCCAAAACCAGCGTGCAGTGCTGCTGTCCCGGCGGGGTAGCAGTGCCGCTGCCCAGTGGGAAAATTGCGATTCCACCTAGCCCAAATATTTTTTTTTTCTTAAACTAATTAAAACATAACAATAATATCCAGCCATCAAGAAAAAAATAAATAATCAATAAAACAACAATTTTAGATGGAAACCAATTGGGGAAAAATAATCAAAAAACCCCAATCCAAAGTTCTAGGGTTTATGCAAAACCAAAACCAATTGAACAAAAACCCTAAAATCACAAACTTGAAACCCATTCTTTGTTCAAGAATGGTTTGAAGGACCAATTCCAATCAATCTAATAGACAAAATCTAGGCTCTAGTATCACTGTTGGGATTTGTCAGTGGAAAAATAACGTGGTACAGCGGAAAATACACCATTTAAAATTTCCTAGAATCCACCTATCATGTCCAATTACCATTGATTAGAACAAAAACAATTTGAATCAAGAGAGATTAACTCACTGGATTCGTCTCCTTTAGAGACTGATGCAGAATCGTTTCTTGAAACTGCGATCTCCAAAGTCCGGTGCACGACCAACTATTGAGCGGGAACCGGTGCTAGCCGAAGATGCGAAGGAATGGTGGTTTAATGCTGGGATTTTCGATTACCTTGGGGCTGCTCTTGGTGGCTGAAATTTCTAGCAATTAATTAGGGTTGAATTAGGTTTTTCATCCTTAAGTGTGCCCTTATATAGACACCTTGTCTAATTGGGTTTTAATTAGGTTAATTAAACCCAAGCCCACTAGGATTATAATTACATAAATAAACTTTAATTAAATAATATATACTATGTAATTTAATTCCATTTGACTAAATTTAATTACCCCTAAATAAAATTAAATCACACTTAAGTAAAATACCATACATGTATTTAATTTTCCTACTTAGGAAAATTATTTAATTAATTGTTTACTTTATGTAATTCAATTAATTAATAAATTAATTAATTACATTATATAAACTTATTAATTAAATTAAATTCAACCCAATGTTAATTAATTACCTTGACACCGAATGTCAACTAATTAATTAACGCATTCCTTCCAATGCACATTACATGTACAATTTCTATAAGTTCAGCTCAGTTGATCTATGTGCACGATCCTATGAGTCTATCTTTATGTTGGCAGTAGGCCCAAGGCCCACAGACTGTATGTGGGTTCTAGCAAACCATTATAGCTCCCAATTAAGACAAAGATGCAACAGTCTTTAGAAGACACTCACCCGGTAGTAATCTCATAGTGTCTTTTGCCTAACGATATCGATATGAATAAACAAGAGGCATGGTGTCTGTCATGCTCTTTTGTTGTTTATTATATTTTTTGATCTTAAGTTGATTGATTAATCAAGTAAGCACTGAATTACTTGGGTATGGCCATACACTTATCAGTCCCACTCATCAAGTGGCCAATGATATCATCTCGGTGTTACCCGAGTGGCAATTCCATCACTTCATCATCAATATCAACATGTTCACCGGTCCACCCAATCATACCCGTATTTAGCATCCTTTTACAGACCTGTTAGGCGTATGTCAAAGTGAACTAGATTCCATATTGATATTATAATGAAATTTGGTCTGAGGACAAAAGAGGCCTACTCAAGAAAGACCTATGACGTGACAACCAAGTGGCTTTCTTGTGCGGATCGATCCAGTCCCATGTCAACGACTTGTACCTATATTCATGACTGACTATACAAGTACTATGGCTAGTTAAGAACTGCCATACAGTCATCGAATATACAAGTCTCTGGTTCTATTCGTTCCCACGATTAGAACAGACCAGGGATAGGTTTTATGATTATCAATCAATGGATACTCTACTCATATTATAGCGTAAGATATAAATGAAATAGATTAATTGCCTTTATTAATGTGACACAAATAATGTATTCATACATGACACTTAATGTATAATACAAAATATAAGAATCCAATGCCCTAAGAACTAGGGCACACCAACAATCTCCCACTTGCAGTAGTTCTAAGTGGGCATTGCCCTAATTCCTATAGATCTGGTATGACCGTCATGCTGTGTCTGCAGCAGTGCTTTGGTCAATGGATCAGCGACATTATTCTTGGTGTCAACCCTCTGTAATGATATGTCACCTCTGTTCACGATCTCCTGAATGAGGTGGAACTTTCTGAGCACATGTTCGGATCTCTTGTGTGACCGGGGCTCCTTAGCTTGTGCAATGGCCCCATTATTGTCACAAAAAACATCAATTGGGTCTAAGATAGTGGGTACTACTCCCAACTCAGTTATGAACTTCTTAATCCAAACAGTTTCCTTTGTTGCTTCACATGCAACTATGTGCTCAGCTTGCGTTGTAGAGTCAGAAATTGTGGCCTGCTTTGAGGACCTCCAACTAATGGCACCACCATTCATGAGAAAAACATAACCAGACTATGACTGGTGCTCATCCTCATCGGTCTCAAAGATTGTATCAGTGTAACCTCACACTACCAGCTCATCTTAACCTCCATACACTAAGAAAGCATCCTTAGTTCGATTAAGGTACTTCAGGATTGCCTTGACAGCCTTCCAGTGTTCCTTCCCGGGGTCCGACTGGTACCAGCTAGTCATACTTAGTGCAAACATGACATCAGGCCTCGTACATAACATGGAGTACATTATAGATACAATAGTAGATGCATAAGGGATCTTTTCCATGTTCTCCCAGTCCTTCTTTGTTTTAGGACCATCTTGCTTGCTCAGCTTCAACCCATGGTGCATAGGTAAGAATCCTTTCTTTGCCTTGTCCATGCTGAATCTTTTCAGAACCTTGTCTATGTACATGGCCTGACTTAGGCCTAAAAGCCGATTGGATCTATCTCTGTAGATCCTGATTTCTAAGTCCTAGCTTCGCCTAAGTCCTTCATTTCAAAGCACCTACTCAACCACTGCTTAACCCCTTGGAGTGTTGGTATGTCGCCTCCAATGACAAGGATGTTGTCAACGTACAGCACTAGGAAGGTGGAAACGCTCCCACTACCCATCTTATACACACAGGCTCATCAGAATTTTGTGTGAAGCCATATTCTGTAATAGCCTCATTGAATCTCTGATTCCAGGACCTCGATGCTTGCTTCAATCCATAAGTGGATCTTTGAAGCTTACATACCCGGTTTGGATACTTTGGATCGATAAAACCATCAGGTTGTGCCATGTACACATCCTCGTGTAGCTTTCCATTAAGGAAAGCGGTCTTAACATCCAACTGCCATATCTCATAATCATACCAAACAGCTATGGCTAGTAGTATCGTAATGGATTTGAGCATAGCAACTGGTGAAAAGGTTTCATCATAGTCAATTCCTTGAACTTGCCTGAATCCTTTTGCCACCAATCGCCCCTTGAAGGTATTGTCGGCCTTTAACTTGAAACACCACTTGTAACCTATCACCTTAGCACCCAGAGGTGGATCCACCATGTTCCATACTTGGTTATCGTGCATAGATTGCATCTCAGCCTCCATGGCTTTGTGCTATTGATCTAAGTGTGGGCTTCCAACAGCCTCTTGATAGGTCTTGGGCTCCTTTTGGTGAATGACCATAAGGTCCCCATCATCAGTCACGAGAAAGCCATACCTCTCTAGCTGATGACATGTCCTACCAGACCTTCTAAGGTCCTGTACAACCAGTTCTGGTTCCTCAATTTCTTGAGTAGTCAGATCGGTTCCCGAAGCATCCTCAGCAGTAGCTGTAGGAGTTTTTGAGTCTTGAACTTCTGAAAGTTCAACATTACTCCCACTGTCTCTCTTGGAAAGGAATTCCTTCTCCAAGAAGACTGCATTTCTGGCTATGAAAACTTTGTTTTCGGCGGATCGTAGAAGTAATAACCCTTAGTTTCCTTAGGGTAACCCATAAACTAGCACTTAACAGATTTGGACTTGAGTTTGCCACTTGCCAATTTCTTAACATGTGCATCACAGCCCCAAATCTTCAAGAAGGAAACATTGGGCTTTCGGCCCTTCCATAGTTCATATGGTGTTCCCTCAACTACCTTGCTTTGTGTATTATTAAGAATGTAAGCAGCTGTCTCTAAAGCATATCCCCAAAAGGAGACAGGGAGTGTAGCATGACTCATCATCGAGTGGACCTTGTCAAGCAAGGTCCTATTCCTCCTTTCTGACACTCCATTCCACTGGGATGTACCAGGAGGAGTGAGTTGGGATACAATCCCACACTCTCTCAAAAACAAGTCAAACTCTTGGCTCAAATATTCACCCCCTTGGTCAAACCGAAGTGCTTTTATTTTCTTGCCAAGTTGGTTTTCTACTTCATTCTTAAAGTCCTTGAGCCTTTGTAAAGTCTCAGACTTATGCTTCATCAGATACACGTAACCGTATCTACTGAAGTCATCCGTAAAGGTGACGAAGTACAGAAAACCAGATCTAGCACTAGTGCTCATTGGACCACATACATCGGAATGTATTAGCTCCAATAGCTCTGAGGTCCTTTCAACAGTCTTGCTAAAAGCCGCCTTTGTCGTGTTGCCTCTCGAACAAGATTCGCATGTGTCATAATATTGGATGTCAAATGACCCTAGCAGTCCACTAAAGTGAAGCCTAGCTATGCGCTTCTCATTTATATGGCCAAGTCGATAATGCTAGATGTAAGTAGGATTAATGTGATTTTGTTTAATCCTTTTAGTATTTATGTTATAGATTGAACTTTAACATTTTAGATCAAGGATATATAAGCCATTTTCAAGAAATACTGTTCCATAAATAAACACATTGCATAGAAATTCTAGCATGTCCAATATACGAAACTAGAAATATCCAACAAAGAAACAGAAATAATATTCCTTCACATCGCAGGTACAAAATAACAGTTTCTTAGTTCCAAAACAAGTCCACTAGGCATCTCTAAGAAATAATCTCCGATCTCCATGGCCTGAACCCGAGCACCATTTCCGACTTGAAGATCTACTTCTCCATATCCTAATAATCTCCTACTTCTTACTATTTCTTAGACCCTGCACATTTGAACAAATATGAGATCCACATCCAGTGTCCAAGACCCAAGATGTAGAAATAGCTAGATTAATGTCAACAACATAAATACCTGAAGCAGTAGTTTTGCCCTTCCGTTGCTCCCTTAGCTTTGGACATGAGCTCTTCTAATGCCTCTCCTCATGACACTCATGGTAGACATCGTCAGGAGAAGCAACCCTTGCTTTAGGTTGGGCCACCACTTTTTTACCCTTAGCCTTGGCCTTAGATTTGGCCTTTCCCTTAGCAATGGGTGTATTGCCCTTATTTACCAGCAATACTTCAGGAGTCTTCTTAAGAGACTACTCAGCAAGCTTGAGCTTGCCATGCAGCTTAACAACCAATTTATCCAACCCATGCATATGATAGTTCATGATAAACTGGTTGTAAGACTCAGGAAGTGACCCGAGAATAATGTCTGCTGCTAAGTCCCACAGAACTGGCGAGCTGAGGCAATCAAGTGTATCAATATACCCCTTCAACTTTAGCACATGAGTGCTAATAGAAGTCCCAGCTGCCATCACTGTTGTGCAAAATGCCTTAGTTGTCAGGTAACGTTCCTGACGAGCCTGATCTTGGAACATTTTTTAAGTTGATCCATCATCTCATAAGCATGCTTGCCCATAAACTGCTTCTGAAGATCAGAAGCCATGGTGCCCAGCATGAGGCACGAGACATCTCGGTCATTCCTCACATGCTGATCGTACTGCTCCACCATCGCCATGGTGACGGCTCGACCTGTGGGAGGGCCAGCTGGTAAAGGAGCATTTAGTACATACTCCTTGGACTCTTGTCTAAGAACTATTTATAAGTTCCTAGCCCAGTCCAGGAAGTTAGTCCCCAAAAGCTTCTCTGTTTCCAAGAGTGACCTAAGTGAGAGTGAGTTGTTGTTTGTTGCAGCCATTTAAATTGCTTAAGTGAAATAGGATTATCTACATGGAAGAAATCATTGCTTGAAATAGAAATAAAGGACTTTTAAGCCAATTCAAATTAATAATCTGATTTAATTTGTTTATTGGTGATGTCAATTGGCTGACTTGAGCAAGATCCATAACTTATCAATGACTATCCAAACTAGGGCTCACTAACCAACCATTGATTCATTTGGTAGGACAGCCTATCCAATCCATCCACAAAGGACTCTTGGTTTGATAAGCTTATTGACACTTTACCCATCTATGCTTAGGGCCCGCTCTAAGCTAATGCTACCCATGTTGAGTCAAACCACCATTCATATGTTAACCATACCAAGTATCCTAACCCTCAACAACATATATGTATATTCATGACTGACTATAAAAGTACTGTGGCCAGTTCGGAACTGCCATACAGTCATCGAATATACAAGTTTGTGGTTCTATTCGTTCCCACGATTAGAACAGACCTGTTATAGGTTTTATGATTACCAATCAATGGATACTCTACTCATATTATAGCATAAGAAATGAATGAAATAGATTAATTGCCTTTATTAATGTGACACAAATAATGTATTCATACATGACACTTAATGTATAATACAAAATACAAGAATCCAATGCCTTAAGAACTAGGGCACACCAACACCTTTTTCATATGAGCTTGAGCCGTATGATCGAATCTTACCTAGGATCAGTGTTCGTGCCATTTCTCCCCCATGTTAGGCCCAACAGCATATCTTTGACATGTTTGAGCTGTACAGCTTTTTTCTTGAGCCCTATGACTCTTCTTTATTTTCCAAAATTTGATTTAGCTAGAATTTTATTCATTTATGCATTATTTATTATTGAAAATTGATTTTAGGTGTTTATATGCTTTATGACTTGGTTTAATTTTGGAGAACTTTTAGGACATAAATGAAAGGAATTTTTAGTAGATTCTTGGATATCAGACCCAAATTTTGTATGCTTAACTAATAATAAAATTGTTCAAAATCATTTTCAAAATTGTTTTCTCCAATCCAAAATACAAGGCATTTATGAAACTGTTTTCCAGGTCTAATTAGGTAAACCTGCTTGGTTTTCCCAATTATCCCCTAAATGCCTAACTGTTAGCACGGGTTTTCCTGACCTCTATGATGAAAATCCTATGTTACCTGTTAGACAGACGAACATGAGTTGGATTTAAGAATGAACGAAATGATACCCACCTCTCAAAGGATGGAACCATGGCCTTCCGAGCAATAGGGAAAATGTGACTGGGATGTCAATCACCGTAAAAGCAACTATGGACCTAACTGGCCCAACCTCTACTTCCGCCTCAAATGTCCCTATCACTGTTATTTTGGAGTCATCATATGCTCGGATGACTGTCGAGGATTTCTTTAGCACTTCTTCACTCAGCCCCAGAAATGGCAACATCTTTAGTGGACAAATATTCAGTGCTGACCCATCATCCACCATGACGCAAGGCATGACCTTATCCATCACATGAGCCCTGACATAAAGAGCTTTGTTGTGGGCTTTCCCTTCAGTAGGCACGTCTTTCTAGGAGAAGACAATCAGAACCCCCAACATGAACTTTGTCTAACAAACAGCACATAGCCTCTGGTGAAGCTATAGGGGAGACTTCAATCTCTGATAGTTTCTTCACTAGAGCAGCCTTGTGCTCCTTGGAGGTCAGAAGCAAGTGCCATAAGCTAGCTTGAGCAGGAGTTTTCTTCAGCTGGGAAATGACTAGGTCCTCCTTCTCAACCCCTTCCGGTGCCGAAGTACTGCCCGACCCATTCATCGGTGCTTTATCTTTCACTTGATCTGCCGGCTGATATACCCTTCCACTTCGGGTCACGTGCTACACTTCTTGAATCTTCAGCTTTTCAATAGCTGGGAGTTTGACTGCCTCTCTTCTGTCAAATTCTTCATACTCATCTTCGGAGTCGAGATCATCTAGACTTATGGGCTTGATCTCCTTACATCCTTCCTTTTCCTCACATTTGGGTTCCACGTCGAGTTCCCCTACCACCACTGCCTGAATTGCAAGGTTTGCTTGCAGAACTTGGGCAAATATAAAGTTAGTTGGCAACCCTGACTGGACCATGTTAACCCTTTTTTCGAATGCCGGCAGTGGGTTGGTTTTGGTGCTAGGCTTGGCTGGCTCTTACAGCTTTCCCTCGTCAATGAGCTTCTGGATAGCATCCCTTAGCTTATAGCAGTTGTTGGTTCGGTGGCCTGTCACCACATGATAAGTGCAGAAGTTATCTTTTTCAGCTTCTGATGGCTTCTCAAATGGTCTTAAAGACTGCAACAGGCCATCATTCCTACACCTAGCAAATATCTTTGCTAAAGTAAGAGTCCAAGGCGATATGCCTTGTCCTCCATGACCCCTATTCTAGTTGCCTTGATGCTGATTCACAGCAGCCACTTCAACCTGCTTCACCTCTGATGATTGCCCCTGTTTGCCACTGGAACCTAAGCCGAAACCACTGCCAGACCCAGCTGCTGTAGTTGATCTATACCCTGAGGTGTACCCTGTGCTTCTTCCTCCGTTGTGACTGGTCGGCTTCTCCTCCTCATCCCTCTCTATCTTCATAGCCATGCTATAAACCTCACTGAGCTCTTTAAAGGGATGGAACTTCATGTTGTTCTTGAAAATGTCTTTGCAGCCGTCAATGAGCTTCTGTATAAGCTTGTCTTCATCAGGACGGTTCTTTAGGAGGATCATCTTGTTCATCCACCTCTGGTAGTATTCATCAAAGGGCTCATTGAACTTCTGCTTCACCCTCTCCAAATCATACAGCTTCACCTAGATTTTGGTGTTAAAGCTGTAGTATTTGATGAAGGCTGCCGACAATACTTCCCAGTCAGATTGCCCCTCCTCTGACAGTGAGTTATACCATCCTAAAGCACCTCCCTCCATTGTAGTGGGGAATAAATTGATTAGTTGCTTCTTCATGGCGCCCGCCGTTAGCATAACTCGGGCATATAAATTCACATGGGCCTCCGGCGAGCCCATCCCTTTATAAGTAGGGATCTTCGGCACTTGGAAGCCAATGGGGAATGTCTTGATACCCTTACTAATCATGGCATCCACATTTACTCCCTTCTTTGATTCAGCACTGATACTGACCTCCTTCTTCAACTGGGCCATAACTTCGTCTAGTTGAGAGCACTTGGCTTGCATCCTCTGTTCCATAGCTGCCTCTATCTCCTGCAGCTTTTCCAGGCTAGCTGAAGCATCACCACCATGTTGGGATGACTCAGCTTCTTTTTCTTTCCTGGCCCCACTACCACCGGCCTCACCAGCTTCCCTCAGGACTGCCCGCATCTCTTCCTTCAACATGTCGCGGAAGTCTTGGGATCTGAAGAAGTCTCTCAAAACATCAGCCATGCTTGGTGTCTGTTCTGCCATATTCACTCCTTTCCCCAGGTTGAGAATCACCGTCACTCTCAACTACCCTCTGTTTCCTAGCTGCCCTTAAAGCTTGGGATCTTGTCCAAGGTCGCTCCAGTGTATTCTGCTTGGGAGTAAACAGGAGATATTAGGGTCATGAATGAATGGTGTGATATGACATGAAAATTAAGACATTGAACATGCTTGAGATGAATGGAGTGGAATTATCTATGGAATGATGATATGAATGGTTTCTTTTTATTATTTTTTTTTCTTTTTCGGGCCATTCCAAGAACACCCAATGCTTATACAAAAATGTCACGCGTGGGCCGCCACACGGACAGAGATTCGGCGCCTTTGGGGCACCTAATGAATTCGTGAAAATGTCGCATGTATACCGACACACGGATGGAGTTTGACGCTTTGAAGGTCTATAAGATGAAATGAAGTGGTCACATGGGACCGACCGATGGATAGAGTTCTGATGCTTTTGAGCATATGAAATGAAATGATGTTATGAGGGAGTCGCGTGTGACTGGGACATGGACAAAAGCTCGGCGTTCGGGGAACACTTTTCATGATTTGGGATGTTATGATATGCCCCTACATGTGTACTAATCCGGCACTCGGGAGGCGCCTTGAATGATAGTAATGTCATGAGTAACCCGATGTGGATCACAGTGTTGTATGATGTTTATGACGAATGGATGTCATGGAAATTAAGATAAAATAAAACCTGCAAAACAAGGGTTAGCACAATTTATATAGCACGCCACAAGTTGGACTAAAGCACGACAGAACGGGAAAACAGGAATCGGGGGCATGCATTGAGGGGGTAACCGGGTTGGCTCGGCTAGCCGGCCCGGTTAAACCTGAAAAACATTTTGAAACGTCCCTGTATTTTTGGTTTTGTGGGAAAATCATTTTGAAAACACTTTTTCCGGTTTACATGCATTTTTACATATTAAGTGGGTCAGTTTTCGGGAGAACCGGGTCTCCGTCGTTGAATTGTTCTAAATGCAATTTTACTAAAAATTGAATCTATGGTCGTGAATGCACACAACAAAATTTATTTCTGGGATTTTCGGATTTTTTGATTTTTATGGATTTTTATAAAATTTTTGGGCTTAAAGGCTGAAATTCTGATTCTGGATCAAGAGTAACAGTCGTGCGACTGTAAACAGTTCAGGATCAGAATCTCACCAAATTTATTTTGAATCAAAATGGAAGAAAAATAATCTGGAAATTAAGAACACTCGTACGACTGTTCAACAAAACTAAGAACAGTTGTGCGACTGTTCTTAATTTCCAGAAACAGAAGCACGAAAATGCAGCAAAAAAAAACACAAAACTCACTTCAAGCACCTAGAAAGCGAGAAAAGGTGTAAGGAAAGGGGGTGTCTACCTTTTTAGAAGCTAATCCAATTTGATTTGACCCCTGGCGTCGCTCCAATCCTAACAAATTCGCACTTTTTCCTTTGAAATTGAAGTTGAGAGCTTTATATCCAAAAATCCAAATTGCAAGGGATTCTGATGATTTAAGTCCAGATTTTTGATCTGGTTGTGAAGTTAATTGATTTACCTAGGGATTTCTAACAAGTTTTAATCCTAATTCTGATAATCAAAAGAAAATAGAAGAGGAAAAGATGAGTTTTTATGGGTTTTTTTTCACTTCTTCCTTTTCCTTCTCTCTTTTCTCCTTCTCTCTCTAAGTTTTCACCAGAAATCCAACCTCTCTCTCTTTCTCCCTTTTCTTCTCCTTTTCTACTCTGATTTTTCGGCTTACTTGCTGCAACACCGGAGCAATTAATGCTCCTTCTCTGTTTCCTCCATTTTCTACTGCAGAGGTATGGGCTCCTGCAATTTTTCTGATATTACAGTCGTACGACTGTAAGAATAGTCGTACGACAATAAACTTTTTTTTTTTAAGTATAGAAAATTTTGGCCCTTACAGGCGCCTTTGTCAACTTACCTTCCAAACATGATTCACATGTGTCATAAGACTGGATGTCAAATGACCCTAGCACTCCACTAGAGTGAAGCCTATCTATGCGCTTTTCATTTATATGGCCAAGTCGACAATGCCATATGTAAGTAGGATTAATTTCATTTTGTGTAATCCTTTTAGTATTTATGTTATAGATTGAACTTTCACGTTTTAGATCAAGGATATATAAGCCATTTTCAAGAAATGTTGTTCCATAAATAATATTGCCACATTGCATAGAAATTCTACCAGGTCCAATATTAAATAAGAAACCAGAAATATCCAACAAAGAAACATAAATAATATTCCTATGCATCGCAGGTAGAAAATAACAGTTTCTTAGTTCCAAAACGAGTCCACTACGCATCTCCAAGAAATAATCTCCGATCTCCATGGCCTGAACCCGAGCACTATTTTTGACTTTAAGATCTACTTCTCTAGATCCTAATAATCTCCTATTTCTTAGACCCTGCACATTTGAACAAATGTGAGATCCACATCTAGTGTCCAAGACCCAAGATGTAGAAATAGCTAGATTAATCTCAACAACATAAATACCTGAAGCAGTAGTTTTGCCCTTCAGTTATTACCTTAGATTTGGACATGAGCTCTTCCAGTGCCTCTTCTAATGACACTCATGTAGACATTGTCAGGAGAAGCAACCCGTGCTTTAGGTTGGGCCAACACCTTTTTGTCCTTAGCCTTGGCCTTAGATTTGGCCTTTCCCTTAGCAATGGGCGTATTGCCCTTGTTCACAAGCAATACTTTAGGAGTCTTCTTAAGAGACTGCTCAGCAAGCTTGAGCATGCCATGCAGCTCAACAACCAATTTATCCAACCCTTTCATATGGTAATTCATGATAAACTGGTTGTAAGACTTAGGAAGTGACCCGAGAATAATGTCTGCTGCTAAGTCCTGCGGAACTAACGAGCCGAGGTGGGCAAGTGTACCAATATACCCCTTCAACTTTAGCATATGAGTGCTAACAGAAGTCCCAGCTGCCATCACAGTCGCGCAAAGTGCCTTAGTTGTTAGGTAACATTCCTTACTAGCCTGATCTTGGAACATCTTTTTAAGCTAATCCATCATCTCATAAGCATGCTAGTCCATGAACTGCTTCTGAAGATCAGAAGCCATGGTACCTAACATGAGGCATGAAACATCTTGGTCATCCCTCACGTGCCGGTCATACTGCTCCACCATAACCATGGTGACACCTCGACCTGCGGGAGGGCCAGCTGGTAAAGGAGCATTCGATACATACCGGTTAGACTTTTGTCTAAGAACTATTTGTAAGTTCCTAGCCCAGTCCAGGAAGTTAGTCCCCGAAAGCTTCTCCTTCTCCAAGAGTGACCTAAGTGAGAGTGAGTTGTCGTTTGTTGCAGCCATTTAAATTGCTTAAGTGAAATGGGATTATCTATATGGAAGAAATCATTGCTTGAGTTAGAAATAAAGAACTTTTAAGCCAATTCAAATTAATAATCCGATTGTAATTTGTTTATTGGTGATGTTAATTGGCTGACTTGAACAAGATCCACAACTTATCAATGACTGGCCGAACTAGGGCTCGCTAACCAACCATTGATTCGTTTGGTTGGACAACCTATCCAATCCTTCCACGAAAGACTATTGGTTTGATTGGCTTATTGACACTTTACCCATCTATGCTTAGAGCACGCTCTGAGCTAATGCTTCCTATGTTGAGTCAAACCACCATTCACATGTTTGTTGGTGTGCCCTAGTTCTTAGGGCATTGGATTCTTGTACTTTGTATTATACATTAAGAGTCATGTATTAATACATTATTTGTGTCACATTAATAAAGGCAATTAATCTATTTCATTTATATCTTGTGCTATAATATGAGTAGAGTATCCATTGATTGATAATCATAAAACCTATCCCAAGTCTGTTCTAATCGTGGGAACGAATAGAACCACAGACTTGTATATTCAATGACTGTATGGTATTTCTTAACTAGCCATAGTACTTGTATAGTCAGTCATGAATATAGGTACATGTCATTGACATGGGACTAGATCGATCCGCACAAGAAAGCTATATGGTTGTCATGTCATAGGTCTTTCTTGAGTAGGTCTCTTTTGTCCTCAGACCAAATTTCATTATAATATCAATATGGAATCCGGTTCACTTTGACATACGCCTAACAGGTTTGTAAAAGGATGCTAAATACGGGTATGATTGGGTGGACCGGTGAACATGTTGATATTGATGATGAAGTGATGGAATTGCCACTCGGGTGACACCGAGATGATATCATTGGCCACTTGATGAGTGGGACTGATAAGTGTATGGCCATACCCAAATAAGTTGGTTGCTTATTTGATTAATCAGTCAACTCAAGATCAAGAAATATAATAAACAACATAAGAGGATGACAGACACCATGCCTCTTGTTTATTCATATCGATATCGTTAGGCAAAGGACACTATGAGATTACTACCGGGTGAGTGTCTTCTAAAGATTGCTGCATCTCTGTCTAAATTGGGGGCTGTAATGGTTTGCTAGAACCCACTTACAGTCTGTGGGCCTTAGGCCTACTGCCAACATAAAGACAGACCCATAGGATCGTGCACATAGATCAACTGAGCTGGAACATATAGAAATTGTACATGTAATGTACATTGGAAGGAATGCGTTAATTAATTAGTTGACATTCGGTGTCAAGGTAATTAATTAACATTGGGTTGAATTTAATTTAATTTTTAAGTTTACATAATGTAATTAATTAATTTATCAATTAATTGAATTACACAAAGTAAACAATTAATTAAATAATTTTCCTAAGTAGGAAAATTAAATACATGTATTGTATTAACTTAAGTGTGATTTAATTTTATTTAGGGGTAATTAAATTTAGCCAAATGGAATTAAATTACATAGTATATACTTTTTAAATAAAGTTTATTTATGTAATTATAATCCTAATGGGCTTGGGTTTAATTAACCTAATTAAAACCCAACTAGACAAGGTGTCTATATAAAGGCACACTTAAGGAAGAAAAACCTAATTCAACTCTAATTAATTGCTGGAAATTGCAGCCACCAATAGCAGCCCCAAAACAGCTGAAAATCCAAGCATTAAACCTCCATTCCTTCGCATCTTCGGCTAGCACCGGTTCCCGCTCAATAGTTGGTCGTGCACCGGACTTTGGAGATCGCAGTTTCAAGTAACGATTCTGCAGTAGTCTCTAGAAGAGACGAATCCGGTGAGTTAATCTCTCTTGATTCAATTTGGTTTTATTCTAATCAATGGTAATTGGACACGATAGGTGGATTCTAGGAAATTTTAAACGGTGTATTTTCCGCTGCGCCACGTTATTTTTCCAATGACGAATCCCAACAGTGGTATCAGAGCCTAGGTTTTGTCCATTAGATTGATTGGAATTGGTTCTTCAAAGTGTTCTTTGTGAAAGAATGGGTTTCAAGTTTGTGATTTTAGGGTTTTTGCTTAATTGGTTTTGCTTTGGATAAACCCTAGAATTGTTGGATTGGGGTTTTTGATTATTTTTCCCCAATTGTTTTCCATCTAAAATTGTTTTGTATATTAATTATATATATATATATATATATGTATATATATATATATATTTGTTGGAAACAATTTTTTGTTTATGATTTAAAAAAAAATAATAATAAGTTTGGGCAAAAGATGGAATCGCAGAATTGCGATTCCATCTGCTGCCTTTGCAGCAGCTGGTGCTTGCCGCAGCAAGCAGCTGCGGCAGCAGCTAGCTGCTGGCCGCAGCTGCTGCCGCGCAGCGGCACTGCTGCCCCGCCGGGACAGCGGCGCCGCGCGCGGGTTTCGGGTCCGTTTTGGATTTTGCGGGTATTTTTTTTCTTTCGGACCCTAATGAAAATTAAATTAAATTTTTTTTTTTAAAATTAATTTGTATTTAAATTGTTTATTTTGATGGCATGCATATTTAATTTAATTGTTTGCATATTAAATTGAATATGGACTTTGTGAAATTGGCCCAATAAACCGTGACACCGGTTAAAATTGGGAGGGCTAAATTTTAAATTTGTGACAACCCAAATTCAAGTGGGAGCAAAATTGTTAATTTTGCATTTATGGATGTTATCCATTGGGCCTTTATGGGCCTTAGTCACATTTGTTAAAATTGGCGATTTCACCCTAAGTAACTCGGCTTAACATTTATATTTATAATTTGGAATGCCATGATCATGCATCATATTGTTATGTATGTGCACGACAGGTACTTTGTTTGAAATGTTATGTTGAGTTCTATGGGCCCTAAATTATTATCGGTTGTAATTTAATTTTGGGAAATATGGCCTGCGTGCCATTTTTTTATTTTGATGTAATTTTAGAATAGATTTTATTTTACAAAATTATTGTAATTGCATCAAGTATGGAGGAAGGCCCAGATGGAGAAAGCCCATGGTGGGAGCCCAAGAAGGATTGCAGTCCGGCCCATGAAGAATTAGATAGGATATCTAGTTTTTCATTAGGTTGTAATTAAAGGCCCATAGGATCTCATTTATTTTAAATTAAGTATGCTATTGCATTTGTCATATAATATGGATGTATGGATCACCAAATTATTACCCGCGTTTATGCATGCTAAGCCGTATCACTTAATTATAATCCGGAAATTAAAATATTGAGTCGCTTAAAAGTGCTTCCCTCATTCACACCTCTTCCTCCCATTGATGCTGCAATGTGCGCCATGTCCTAGCTGGGTACATTGTAGTATTCGGTGGGCCGTCGAGGGTTAAGATACTTGGTATGGTTAACATGTGAATGTTGGTTTGACTCAACATGGGTAGCATTAGCTCAGAGTGGGCCCTAAGCACAGATGGGTAAAGTGTCAATAAGCCCATCAAACTAAGAGCCCTTCGTGGAAGGATTGGATAGGTTGTCCTACCAAACGAATCAATGGTTGGTTAGCGAGCCCTAGTTTGGCCAGTCATTGATAAATTGTGGATCTTGGTCAAGTCAGCCAATTAACAACACCAACAAACAAATTAAAATCGGATTATTAATTTGAATTGGCTTAAAAGTCCTTTATTTCTACCTCAAGCAATGATTTCTTCCATGTAGATAATCCCATTTCAGTTAAGCAATTTAAATGGCTGCAACAAACAACAACTCACTCTCACTTAGGTCACTCTTGGAGAAGGAGAAGCTTTCGGGGACTAACTTCCTGGACTGGGCTAGGAACTTACAAATAGTTCTTAGACAAGAGTCTAAGGAGTATGTACTGAATGCTCCTTTACCAGCTGGCCCTCCCGCAGGTCGAGGCATCACCACGGCGATGGTGGAGCAGTACGATCAGCATGTGAGGGATGACCGAGATGTCTCGTGCCTCATGCTGGGTACCATGGCTTCTGATCTTCAGAAGCAGTTCATGGACGAGCATGCTTATGAGATGATGGATCTGCTTAAAAAGATGTTCCAAGATCAGGCTCGTCAGGAACGTTACCTGACAACTAAGGCACTTTGCACGACTGTGATGGCAGCTGGGACTTCTGTTAGTACTCATGTGCTAAAGTTGAAGGGGTATATTGATACACTTGCCCGTCTCCGCTCGCCAGTACCACAGGACTTGGCAACAGACATTATTCTCGGGTCACTTCCTGAGTCTTACAACCAGTTTATCATGAATTACCATATGCAAGGGTTGGATAAATCGGTTGTTGAGCTGCATGGCATGCTCAAGCTTGCTGAGCAGTCTCTTAAGAAGACTCCTGAAGTATTGCTGGTGAACAAGGGCAATAAGCCCATTGCTAAGGCTAAGGCTAAGGCCCAAAAGGCCAAGGCTAAGGGCAAAAAGGTTGTGGCCCAACCTAAAGCAAGGGTTGCCTCTCCTGACGATGTTTGCCATGAGTGTCATGAGAAGGGGCACTGGAAGAGCTCATGTCCAAAGCTAAGGGAGCAACTGAAGGGCAAAATTGCTGCTTCAGGTATTTATGTTGTTAAGATTAATCTGGCTATTTCTACATCTTGGGTCTTGGACACTGGATGTGGATCTCACATTTATTCAAATGTGCAGGGTCTAAGAAATAGGAGATTATTAGGATCTAGGGAAGTAGATCTTCGAGTCGGAAATGGTGCTCGGGTTCAGGCCATGGAGATTGGAGATTATTTCTTGGAGATGCCTAATGGACTTGTTTTGGAACTAAGAAACTGTTATTTTGTACCTGAGATGCGCAGGAATATTATTTCCATTTCTTTGTTGGATATTTCCGGTTTTGTATTTAATATTGGACATGGTAGAATTTCTATGCAATGTGGCAATATTATTTATGGAACAGCATTTCTTGAAAATGGCTTATATATCCTTGATCTAAAACATGAAAGTTCAATCTATAACATAAATACTAAAAGGATTAAACAAAATGAAATTAATCCTACTTACATCTGGCATTGTCGACTTGGCCATATAAATGAGAAGCGCATTGCTAGGCTTCACTCTAGTGGAGTGCTAGGGTCATTTGACATCCAGTCTTATGACACATGCGAATCTTGTTTGAGAGGCAAGATGACAAAGGCGCCTTTTAGCAAGACTGCTGAAAGGGCCTCAGAGCTATTGGAGCTAATACATTCCGATGTATGTGGTCCAATGAGCACTAGTGCTAGATCTGGTTTTCTGTACTTCGTCACCTTCATGGATGACTTCAGCAGATACGGTTACGTGTATCTGATGAAGCACAAGTCTGAGACTCTCCAAAGGTTTAAGGCCTTTAAGAATGAAGTAGAAAACCAACTTGGCAAGAAAATAAAAGCACTTTGGTCTGACCGAGGGGGTGAATATTTGAGCCAAGATTTTGACTCGTTTTTGAGAGAGTGTGGGATCATATCCCAACTCACTCCTCCTGGTACACCCCAGTGGAATGGAGTGTCAGAAAGGAGGAATAGGACCTTACTTGACATGGTCCGCTTGATGATGAGTCATGCTACACTCCCTGTCTCCTTTTGGGGATATGCTTTAGAGACAGCTGCTTACATTCTTAACAATACACCAAGCAAGGCAGTTGAGGGAACACTATATGAACTATGGAAAGGCCGAAAGCCCAATGTTTCCTTCTTCAAGATTTGGAGCTGTGATGCACATGTTAAGAAATTGACAAGTGGCAAACTCGAGTCCAAATCTGTCAAGTGCCAGTTTGTGGTTTACCCTAAGGAAACTAAGGGTTATTACTTCTACGATCCAGCCGAAAACAAAGTTTTCATAGCCAGAAATGCAGTTTTCTTGGAGAAGGAATTCCTTTCCAAGAGAGACAGTGGGAGTAATGTTGAACTTTCAGAAGTTCAAGACTCAAAAACTCCTGTAGCTACTGCTGAGGATGCTTCGGGAACCAATCTGACTACTCAAGAAATTGAGGAACTAAAAACGGTTGCACAGGACCTTAGAAGGTCTGGTAGGACATGTCATCAGCCAGAGAGGTACGGCTTTCTCGTGACTGATGATGGGGACCTTATGGTCATTGACCAAGAGGAGCCCAAGACCTATCAGGAGGCTGTTGAAAGCCCACACTCAGGTCAATGGCGCAAAGCCATGGAGGCTGAGATGCAATCTATGCATGATAACCAAGTATGGAACTTGGTAGATCCACCTCTGGGTGCTAAGGTGATAGGTTGCAAGTGGTGTTTCAAGTTAAAGGCCCTGTGTTTATAAGATGGTTAGTGGGAGCGTTTCCACCGTCCTAGTGCTGTATGTTGACGACATCCTTATCATTAGAAGTGACATACCAACACTGCAAGGGGTTAAGTAGTGGTTGAGTAGGAGCTTCGCAATGAAGGACTTAGGCGAAGCTGAGACGATCTTAGGGATCAGGATCTACAGAGTTAGATCCAATCGGCTTCTAGGCCTAAGTCAGGCCACGTACATTGACAAGGTTCTAAAAGGATTCAGCATGGACAAGGCAAAGAAAGTATTCTTGCCTATGCGCTATGGGTTGAAGCTGAGTAAGAAAGATGGTCCTAAAACGAAGAAGGACCGGGAGAACATGGAAAAGATCCCTTATGCATCTGCTATTGGATCTATCATGTACTCCATGTTATGTACGAGGCCTGATGTCGTGTTTGCACTAAGTATGACTAGCCGGTACCAGTCGGACCCCAGTGAGGAACACTGGAAGGCAGTCAAGGCAATCTTGAAGTACCTTAACCTGACTAAGGATGCTTTCTTAGTGTATAGAGGTCAAGATGAGCTGGTAGTGTCAGGTTACACTGATGCAAGCTTTGAGACCGATGAGGATGAGAACCAGTCACAGTCTGGTTATGTTTCTCTCCTGAATGGCGGTGCCATTAGTTGGAGTTCCTCAAAGCAGGCCACCATTGCTGACTCTACAATGGAAGCTGAGTACATAGCTGCGTGCGAAGCTCAAAGAAAGCCGTTTGGATCAAGAAAGTCATAACTGAGTTGGGAGTAGTGCCCACTATCCTAGACCCAGTTGATGTTTTCGTGACAACAACGGGACCATCGCACAAGCTAAGGTGCCCCGGTCACACAAGAGATCCAAACATGTACTCAGAAAGTTTCACCTCATTCGGGGGATCGTGAACATAGGTGACATATCATTGCAGAGGGTTGACACCAAGAATAATGTCGCTGATCCATTGACCACAGTGCTGTTGCAGACACAGTACGACGGGCATACCAGATCTATAGGAATTAGGGCAATACCCGCTTAGAACTAGTGCAAGCGGGAGATTGTTGGTGTGCCCTAGTTCTTAGGGCATTGGATTCTTGTACTTTGTATTATACATTAAGAGTCATGTATGAATACATTATTTGTGTCACATTAATAAAGGCAATTAATCTATTTCATTTATATCTTGTGCTATAATATGAGTAGAGTATCCATTGATTGATAATCATAAAACCTATCCCAGGTTTGTTCTAATCGTGGGAACGAATAGAACCACAGGCTTGTATATTCGATGACTATATGGTATTTCTTAACTAGCCATAGTACTTGTATAGTCAGTCATGAATATAGGTACATGTCATTGACATGGGACTAGATCGATCCGCACAAGAAAGCCATATGGTTGTCATATCATAGGTCTTTCTTGAGTAGGTCTCTTTTGTCCTCAGACCAGATTTCATTATAATATCAATATGGAATCTGGTTCACTTTGACATACGCCTAATAGGTCTGTAAAAGGATGCAAAATACGAGTATGATTGGGTGGACCGGTGAACATGTTGATATTGATGATGAAGTGATGGAATTGCCACTCGGGTGACACCGAGATGATATCATTGGCCACTTGATGAGTGGGACTGATAAGTGTATGGCCATACCCAAATAAGTTGGTTGCTTATTTGATTAATCAGTCAACTCAAGATCAAGAAATATAATAAACAACAGAAGAGGATGACAGACACCATGCCTTTTGTTTATTCATATCGATATCGTTAGGCAAAGGACACTATGAGATTACTACCGGGTGAGTGTCTTCTAAAGACTGCTGCATCTCTATCTTAATTGGGGGCTGTAATGGTTTGCTAGAACCCACTTACAGTCTGTGGGCCTTGGTCCTACTGCCAACATAAAGATAGACCCATAGGATCGTGCACATAGATCAACTGAGCTGGAACTTATAGAAATTGTACATGTAATGTACATTGGAAGGAATGCGTTAATTAATTAGTTGACATTCGGAGTCAAGGTAATTAATTAACATTGGGTTGAATTTAATTTAATTAATAAGTTTACATAATGTAATTAATTAATTTATCAATTAATTGAATTACATAAAGTAAACAATTACTTAAATAATTTTCCTAACTAGGAAAATTAAATACATGTATTGTATTAACTTAAGTGTAATTTAATTTTATTTAGGGGTAATTAAATTTAGCCAAATGGAATTAAATTACATAGTATATACTTTTTAATTAAAGTTTATTTATGTAATTATAATCCTAATGGGCTTGGGTTTAATTAACCTAATTAAAACCCAACTAGACAAGGTGTTTATACAAGGGCACACTTAAGGAAGAAAAACCTAATTCAACTCTAATTAATTGCTGGAAATTGCAGCCACCAATAGCAGCCCCAAAACAGCCGAAAATCCCAGCATTAAACCTCCATTCCTTCGCATCTTCGGCTAGCACTGGTTCCCGCTCAATAGTTGGTCGTGCACCGGACTTTGGAGATCGCAGTTTCAAGTAACGATTCTGCAGCAGTCTCTAGAAGAGACGAATCCGGTGAGTTAATCTCTCTTAATTCGATTTGGTTTTATTCTAATCAATGGTAATTGGACACGATAGGTGGATTCTAGGAAATGTTAAACGGTGTATTTTCCACTGCGCCATGTTATTTTTCCAATGACGAATCCCAACAATGTTAACCATACCAAGTATCCTAACCCTCGACGGTCCACCTCATACTATAATGTACCCAGTTAGGGCATGGAGCACATTGCAGCATCAATGGGAGGAAGAGGTGTGAACGTGGGAAGCACTTTTAAACGACTCAATATTTTAATTTTTGGATTATAATTAAGTGATATGGCTTAGTATGCATAAACGTGGGTAATAACTTGTTGATCCATACATCCATATTATATGACAAATGCAATAGCATACTTAATTTAAAATAAATGAGATCCTATGTGTTGGGATTCGTCATCGGAAAAATAATATGGAACAGTGGAAAATACACCGTTTAAAATTTCCTAGAATCCATCTATCGTGTCCAATTACCATTGATTGAAATAAAACAATTTGAATCAAGAGATTGAACTCACCAGATTATGTCTCTTCTAGAGACTGCTGCAGAATCGTTTCTTAAAATTGATCTCCACAGTCCGGTGCACGATCAACTATCAAATGGGAACCGATGCGATTGGGGCTGTTTTTGTTGGTGGCCGAATTTCCTTTGTTCCTAGGGTTAAGAGAGTGATTTTTTCCCATAAATGTGCCTTTTATAGTCCATATGCAATATGGACTCCAATTAGGTTAAGTAAACCAAAGGCCATTAGGATTTTAATTACATATTTAAATTCTTATTCCATAAGATTTATAATATATAATTTCATTCCATATGGCTTGATTTAATTACCCCTAATTAAAATAAAATCACACTTAAGAAAATAATTTAATTAATTGTTTACTTTATGTAATTCAATTAATTGATAAATTAATTAATTACATTATGTAAACTTATTAATTAAATTAAACCAACCCAATGTTAATTAATTACCTTGACACCGAATGTCAAGTAATTAATTAACTCATTCCTTCCAATGTACATCACATGCATAATTTCTATATGTTCCGGCTCAGTTGATCTATGTGCGTGATCCTATGGGTCTGTCTTTATATTGGTAGTAGGCCCAAGGCCCACAGACTGTAAGTGGGTTCTAGCAAACCATTAAAGCCCCCAATTAAGATAGAGATGCAACAGTCTTTAGAAGACACTCACCCGATAGTAATCTTATAGTGTCCTTTGGCTAACGATATCGATATGAATAAACAAGATGCATGGTGTCCGTCATCCTCTTCTGTTGTTTATTATATTTCTTGATCTTGAGTTCACTGATTAATCAAATAAGCAACCAACTTATTTGGGTATGGCCATACACTTATCAGTCCCACTCATTAAGTAGACAGTGATATCATCTCGGCGTTACCCGAGTGGCAATTCCATCACTTCATCATCAATATCAATATGTTCACCTGTCCACCCAATCATACCCATATTTAGTATCCTTTTACAGACCTATTCGGCGTATGTCAAAGTGAACTGGATTCCATATTGATCTATGATGAAATCTGGTCTAAGGACAAAAGAGACCTACTTAAGAAAGACCTATGACATGACAACCATATGGCTTTCTTGTGCGGATCGATCCAGTCCCATGGCAACGACATGTACCTATATTCATGACTGACTATACAAGTACTATAGCTAGTTAAGAACTACCATACAATCATCGAATATACAAGTCTGCAGTTCTATTCGTTCCCACGATTAGAACAGACCTGGGATGAGTTTTATGATTATCATTCAATGGATACTCTACTCATATTATAGCACAAGATATAAATGAAATAGATTAATTGTCTTTATTAATGTGACACAAATAATGTATTTATACATGACTCTTAATGTATAATACAAAATACAAGAATCCAATGCCCTAAGAACTAGGGCACACCAACAATCACCCATTTGCACTAGCTCCAAGTGGGCATTGCCCTAATTCCTATAGATATGGTATGACCGTTGTGCTATGTCTGCGGCAGTGCTTTGGTCAATGGATCAGCGGCATTATTCTTAGTGTCAACCCTCTGCAATGATATGTCACCTCTGTTCACAATCTCCCGAATGAGGTGAAACTTTCTGAGCACATATTTGGATCTCTTGTGTGACCGGGGCTCCTTAGCTTGTGCAATGGCCCCGTTGTTGTCACAAAAAACATCAACTGGGTCTAGGATAGTAGGTACTACTCCTAACTCGGTTATGAATTTCTTGATCCAAATGGCTTCCTTTGCAGCTTCGCACGCAACTATGTACTCAGCTTCCATTGTAGAGTTAGCAATGGTGGCCTGCTTTGAGGACCTCCAACAAATGGCACTACCATTTAGGAGAAAAACATAATCAGACTATGACTGGTTCTCATCCTCATCGGTCTCAAAGCTTGCATCAGTGTAACCTGACACTACAGCTCATCTTGACCTCCATACACTAAGAAAGCATCCTTAGTCTGATTAAGGTACTTTAGGATTGCCTTGACAGCCTACCGGTGTTCCTCCCTAAGGTCTGACTGGTACTGGTTGGTCATACTTAGTGCAAACTCGACATCAGGCCTCGTACAAAACATGGAGTACATGATAGATCCAATAGCAGATGCATAAGGGATCTTTTCCATGTTCTCCCAATCCTTCTTTGTTTTAGGACCATCTTTCTTACTCAGCTTCAACCCATGGCACATAGGCAAGAATCCTTTCTTTGCCTTGTCCATGCTGAATCTTTTCAGAACCTTGTCAATGTACGTAGCCTGACTTAGGCCTAGAAGCCGATTGGATCTATCTATGTAGATCCTGATCCCCAAGATCGTCTCAGCTTTGCCTAAGTCCTTCATTGCGAAGCACCTACTCAACCATTGCTTGACCCCTTGTAGTGTTCATATGTCGCCTCTAATGATGAGGATGTCATCAAGATATAGCATAAGGAAGGTGGAAATGCTCCCACTAACCATCTTATACACACAGGGCTCATCAGAATTCTGTGTGAAGCCATATTCTGTAATGGCCTCATTGAATCTCTGATTCCATGACCTTGATGCTTGCTTCAATCCATAAATAGATCTTTGAAGCTTGCATACCCGATTTGGATACTTTGGATCAATAAAACCCTCAGGTTGTGCCATGTACACATCCTCAAGTAGCTTTCCATTAAGGAAAGCGGTCTTAACATCCATCTGCCATATCTCATAATCGTACCATGCAGCTATGGCTAGTAGTATCCTAATTGATTTGAGCATAGCAACTGGTGAAAAGGTTTCATCATAGTCAATTCCTTGAACTTGCCTGAATCCTTTTGCCACCAATCGCCCCGTGAAGGTGTTGTGGGCCTTTAACTTGAAACACCACTTGCAACCTATCACCTTAGCAGCCAGAGGTGGATCCACCAAGTTCCATACTTGGTTATCTTGCATAGATTGCATCTCAGCCTCCATGGCTTTGCGCCATTGATCTGAGTGTGGGCTTTCAGAAGCCTCCTGATAGGTCTTGGGCTCCTTTTGGTCAACGACCACAAGGTCCCCATCATCAGTCATGAGAAAGCCGTACCTCTTTGGCTGATGATGTGTCCTACCAGACCTTCTAAGGTCCTGTGCAATCGGTTCTGGTTCCTCAATTTCTTGAGTAGTCAGATCGGTTCCCGAAGCATCCTCAGTAGTAGCTACCAGAGTTTGTGAGTCTTGAACTTCTAAAAGTTCAACATTACTCCCATTGTCTCTCTTGGAAAGGAATTCCTTCTCCAAGAAGACTACATTTCTGGCTATGAAAACTTTGTTTTCCGCCGGATTGTAGAAGTAATAACCCTTAGTTTCCTCAGGGTAACCCACAAACTGGCACTTTACAGATTTGGACTCGGGTTTGCCACTTGTCAATTTCTTAACATGTGCATCACAGCCCCAAATCTTCAAGAAGGAAACATTGGGCTTTCGGCCCTTCCATAGTTCATACGGTGTTCCCTCAACTGCCTTGCTTGGTGTATTATTAAGAATGTAAGCAGCTGTCTCTAAAGTATATCCCTAAAAGGATACTGGGAGTGTACCTTGACTCATCATTGAGCAAACCATGTCTAGCCAGGTCTAAGTCCTCCTTTAGGGTGTACCAAGAGGAGTGAGTTGGGATACAATCCCATACTCTCTCAAAAACGAGTCAAACTCTTGGCTCAAATATTCACCCCTCGTGTAGGGAATTAATCGCCAAAATAAATACGCAGCGGAAAGAAAAACGGATTAATCCCCGCCAAGGATCCATGTATATTGCATTGAATTGGAAGGAAGGGTTAAAGAATTACCTCTTAATTCTTATAGGATTGGATCAAAGGAACCAAAGTAGCTTCCCTCTACAGTTGATCCACACGGAGCAATTGATCCACCGCGTGCTAGCGCCGGGATTGAAGAACAATTCTTCGATTGAGAGAGAGAGCTGAAAAAATCATATTTTTCTGTCCTTTTGTTCAAAAAAACATTTTTCGGCAGATTTTGGAGAATGAGGAGTAAATTCAATGGCTGCCGAAATTTTTGTGATTGGCTAATCATTTTATTAATTTATATATATCAGATATATATATTAATAAAACGTGGGCTGCTGGAGACCAAAATTGTGGTCAAATTAGAATTCAATTAGAATTCTAATTTGACATGGCTGCCATTTTTGTGTGGTGGCCGAATATATCATTATATATTAGGGTTAGGTTATGTTTTATTTTATATAACCTTTAGTCTTAATTATAATTATAACTTAATACTCCTATTAATTATAATTATAAATTGACCCACACAACTTAATATTAATTCTCAATTAATATTAAATTAACTCCATTCTCCATCATGCACATATGTATATTTAATATTATAATTAATTATATCTCTATATAATTGAATTATAATATGTAGCATACTTTATGCAATATTAATCATATTAATATTTATATACATATATAAATATATATCACTATATATATTTATTCTCTTTCTCATTCATAAATTATTATCTAATAATAATTTATCCCCGATAAGATGGACTTCATTTTGCTCTTTGTGTGTGACCCCATAGGTTCATATTAATTGGCAATAAGGAAATTACCATAATGTCCTTATAGGTCATAAGCGGACTCTAGCAAGCCTTTATGACTACCCAATTAACATGATTGGAATGATCCAATACCTATTTATAGAATGTCATATTCCCTTTTGTCTCTTTGATATCATGATTAATCATAAGACATGGTACACTTGTCAATCTTATATAATTAATCATATGCTTTCTCGATCTCAAAGTAAACTATTTAGACAAATCAATTGATACTCTATCAATTATTTGAGCACGGCCATGCATTTAACAGTCTTACTTATCGAGGGGCCCAGTGATATCGCTCTCTTGATAGAGAGGGACAAAATCCCATATCTGTCACTCACATCCCAAAGCATGAGTCATATTGTACCCAATCACAGCCTTTATAACTACTCTATTACAAGCAGCGTTTGACTGCGTCAAAGCACAACATGAGTTCATCCTGGAATCAATGGTGACCTCAGGTCAAAGGAATCAGCTAATGACACTACTATAATCAAGATCAGTTGTGACACATGACCATGAACTTGATCTCATAGTGGGTCTCCAGTAACATGTTCTCTAACATATTACCCGTGAGTATAATCTGTATCTGTATACACTATATTCATCTTATGAATATCCATTATCACTCACACTAGTCTTAGTTTGTTATTATTCCCATAATAACAATCGACTAGGGATATTTAGAATAACACGATTTATTCATGGATACTTATCATAAATGCTAACATACAAACATAAATGATAATACTAATCTACACTAGATTAATCTTAGAAGTCAAATTACATAATCCAATATTGGCCTTAGGGCACAATCTCCAACACCTCGGTCAGACCAAAGTGTTTTTATTTTCTTGCCAAGTTGGTTTTCTACTTCCTTCTTAAAGTCCTTGAACCTTTGGAGAGTCTAAGACTTATGCTTCATTAGATACACGTAACCGTATCTGCTGAAGTCATCCGTGAAGGTGACGAAGTGCAAAAAACCAGATCTAGTACTAGTGCTCATTGGGCTGCATATGTTGGAATGTATTAGCTCCAATAGCTCTAAGGCCCTTTCAGCAGTCTTGCTAAAAGGCGCCTTTGTCATCTTGCCTCTCAAACAAGATTCGCATGTGTCATAAGACTGGATGTCAAATGACCCTAGCACTCCACTAGAGTGAAGCCTAGCTATGCTCTTCTCATTTATATGGCCAAGTCGACAATGCCAGATGTAAGTAGGATTAATTTCATTTTGTTCAATCCTTTTAGCATTTATGTTATAGATTGAACTTTCACGTTTTAGATCAAGGATATATAAGCCATTTTCAAGAAATGTTGTTCCAATAATAATATTACCAAATTGCATAGAAATTCTACCATGTCCAATATTAAATACGAAACCAGAAATATCCAACAAAGAAATGGAAATAATATTCCTGCGCATCGCAGGTACAAAATAACAGTTTCTTATTTCCAAAAAAAGTCCACTAGGCATCTCCAAGAAATTATCTCTGATCTCTATGGCCTGAACCCGAGCACCATTTCTGACTCAAAGATCTACTTCTCCAGATCCTAATAATCTCCTATTTCTTAGACCCTGCTGTAAGTGCCGGAATTTTACTCCCTTTAAAAAAAAAAGAGTATAGTCGTACGACTTTAATTATAGTCGTATGACTATAATTAAACTACAGTCGTACGACTGTAGATCGTGGAAGGTGAGCCAATCCATACCCTAAAAGTGAAAAAAAAGAAGAAAGAAAGAAAAAGAGAGAGAAGGGAGAGGAGAAGAGAAAAAAACAAGAAAATGGGAGAAACTCATCTTCAAGAATCCCTGCATTTGGAAATCTCTGGACCCAAACCCCTAACCCTAACTCAAGGAGAAAAGTGCGGATTTTCAGTGGATTGGAGCGACGCCAGGGGTCAATCCTACGGTGGACGCACACCAAACAGGTAGACACTCATTTTCCCTTCTCCTTTCCAAGCTTTCTGGGTGATTGGTGTGGTTTTGTGCCATTTTTGTTCATTTTTTTGCGTTTCTGGTTCTGGAAATCAAGAACAGTCGTGCGACTGTTCTTGAGTTTGATGAACAGTCGTACGACTGTATTTACAGTCATATGAGTGTTCTTGATTTCTAGCGTTTTCTTTCCAGTTTACTTCAAATAAATTTTCGTGAAATCCTGACTTTGGGTCGCTTACAGTTGCACGACTGTAATTTATAGTCGCACGACTGTAATGTGATTTCCAGAATCCGAATTTCCATTTTAATCCCCAAAAAGCCCTAAAAATCCATAAAAATTCAGAAAACCCCAAAGATCATCAAAATGAATTTTGTTGTGTGCATCCACGACCATAGATTCAATTTTCAGTAAAATTGCATTTAGAATAATGCCACGACGGAGACCCAGTTCTCCCGAAAACCGACCCCCCTCACATGCAAAAAATATATGTAAACCGGAAAAATTTTTTTCAAAAATGATTTTCCCACAAAATCAAAATACAGGGACGTTTCAAAATGCTTTCCAGGTCTAACCAGGCCGGCTAGCCGAGCCAACCCGGTTATCCCCTAAATGCATGCCCCCAATTCTTGATTTCCCATTCTGCCATGTTTGAGTCCTACTTACGGCGTGCTATATATTGTGCTAACCTCTGTTTTGCAAGTTTTTATTTTTATTTTTATTTTTGACGTATTTAATAGAATTAATCATGTATCCTAGGCAATTGTAATATTTTTAGATAAATCATGTATTCTAGGCGCTTGTAAAAGTGAGTTCAAGAGTTTTTATTTTTTATTCGATCGGGTTGTAATAATTTAATTATTTACTATTTCATCTTAACCTGTATGCGTGCTGTATGTCTATTTATTTCAATAAAATTGACTTTAGAATTTGAAATACCATCTAGAACATTGATCAATATTTATTTCAATTAGACACAAAATAAGGGACTTGTCCGGACCCGAATCTCTGGATAGTGTAGCAGCCGTTTATCTGGTTCAGCTGTATAAATTTCCTGGTTGAGCTGAGCTGGGTGGCGACTCCTACAATATTCATCGAGATTTAGGTCTCGGTTCTTTTAAGAATTAATTCCATTTATTTTCAAAACCGATTTTCCATTTATAAAAACCCCACGCGAGGGAGGGGCCTGTCCGAGATCGTGGCGCCCCTTCCGAAAGGGAGTCCCGCGTTCCGTCGAAAACGTCGTCCACTCACACCTGCATATTTGAAAAAAATGTGAGATCCACATCCAGTGTCCAAGACCCAAGATGTAGAAATAGCCAGATTAATCTCAACAACATAAATACCTGAAGTAGCAGTTTTGCCCTTCAGTTGCTCCCTTAGCTTTGGACATATGCTCTTCCAGTGCCCCTTCTCATGACACTCATGGCAGACACTGTTAGGAGAAGCAACCCTCACTTCAGGTTTGGCCACCACCTTTTTGCCCCTAGCCTTGGCCTTTTGGGCCTTAGCCTTGGCCTTAGATTTGGCCTTTCCCTTAGCAATGGGCGTATTGCCCTTGTTCACCAGCAATACTTCAGGAGTCTTCTTAAGAGACTGCTCAGCAAGCTTGAGCATGCCATGCAGATCAACAACCAATTTATCCAACCCTTGCATATGGTAATTCATGATAAACTGGTTGTAAGACTCAGGAAGTGACCTGAGAATAATGTCTACTGCCTAGTCCTATGGAAATGACTAACTGAAGCGGGTAAGTGTATCAATATACGCTTCAACTTTAGCACATAAGTGCTAACAGAAGTCCCAGCTGCCATCACAGCCGTGTAAAGTGCCTTAGTTGTCAGGTAACATTCCTGATGAGCCTGATCTTGGAAAGCTAATCGATCATCTCATAAGCATGCTCATCCATGAACTGCTTCTGAAGATCAGAAGACATGGTACCCAGCATGAGGCACGAGACATCTCAATCATCCCTCACGTGCTGGTCATACTGCTCCACCATCGCCATGGTAACGCCTCGACCTGCGGGAGGGCCAGCTGGTAAAGTAGCATTCACTAAATACTCCTTAGACTCTTGTCTAAGAACTATTTGTAAGTTCTTAGCCCAGTCCAGGAAGTTAGTCCCCGAAAGCTTCTCCTTCTCCAAGAGTGACCTAAGTGAGAGTGAGTTGTTGTTTGTTGCAGCCATTTAAATTGCTTAAGTGAAATGGGATTATCTACATGGAAGAAATCATTGCTTGAGTTAGAAATAAAGGACTTTTAAGCCAATTCAAATTTATAATCCGATTTTAATTTGTTTGTTAGTGATGTTAATTGGCTGACTTGACCAAGATCCACAACTTATCAATGACTGGCTGAACTAGGGCTCGCTAACTAACCATTGATTCGTTTGGTAGGACAACCTATCCAATCCTTCCATGAAGGACTCTTGGTTTGATGGGCTTATTGACACTTTACCCATCTATGCTTAGGGCCCACTCTGGGCTAATGCTACCTATGTTGAGTCAAAACACCATTCACAAGTTAACCATACACTAACCCTCGACGGCCCACCGAATACTACAATGTACCCAGCTAGGGCATGGCGCACATTGCAGCATCAATGGGAAAGAGGTGTGAATGTGGGAAGCACTTTGAAACGACTTAATTTTTTAATTTTGGATTATAATAAAGTGATACGGCTTAGCATGCATAAACGCGGGTAATAATTTGGTGAATCATACATCCATGTAATATGACAAATGCAATGGCATACTTAATTTAAAATAAATGAGATCCTATGGGCCTTTAATTACAACGTAATGAAATACTAGATATCCTATCTAATTCTTCATGGGCTGGACTGCAATCCTTCTTGGGCTCCCACCATGGGCTTGTTCCATCTAGGCCTTCCTCCATACTTGATGCAATTACAACAATTTTGTAAAATAAAATCTATTCTAAAATTACAACAAAATAAAAAAATGGCACACAGGCCATATTTCCCAAAATTAAATTACAACCGATAATAATTTAGGGTCCATAGAACTCAACATCACATTTCAAAAAAATTACCTATCGTGCACATACATACCAATATGATGCATTATCATGGCATTCCAAATTATAATATAAATGTTAAGTCGAGTTACTTAGGGTGAAATCGCCAATTTTAACAAATGTGAACTAAGGCCCATAAAGGCCCAATGGATAACATCCATAAATGCAAAATTAACAATTTTGCTCCCACTTGAATTTAGGTTGTCAAAAATTTAAAATTTAGCTCTCCCAATTTTAACCGGTGTCACGGTTTATTGGGCCAATTTCACAAAGTCCATATTCAATTTAATATGCAAACAATTAAATTAAATATGTATGCCAACAAAATAAATAATTTAAATACAAATTAATTTAAAAATATTTAATTTAATTTGCATTAGGGCCTGGGATAAAAAAAATACCCGTAAAATCCAAAACCGGACCCAAATCCCGCGCACGGCGCTACTGTATGTAATCGATATTGAAAACAGTTTTAGATGGAAAACAATTGAGGAAAAATAATCAAAATTCCCCAATCCAAAATTCTAGGGTTTATCAAAAACCAAAACAAATTGTATAAAAATCCTAAAATCACAAACTTGAAACCCATTCTTTCTTCAAGAACGCTTTCAAGAACCAATTCCAATCAATCTAATGGTCAAAACCTAGGCTCTGATACCACTGTTGGGATTCGTCATTGGAAAAATAACGTGGCACAGTGGAAAATACACTGTTTAAAATTTCCTATAATCCACCTATCTTGTCCAATTACCATTGATTAAAATAAAACCAAATTGAATCAAGAGAGATTAACTCACCGAATTCGTCTCTTCTAGAGACTGCTGCAGAATCGTTTCTTGAAACTGCGATCTCTAAAGTCCGGTGCACGACCAACTATTGAGCAGGAACTGCTGCTAGCCGAAGACGCAAAGGAATGGAGGATTAATGCTGAGATTTTCGGCTGATTTGGGGCTGCACTTTGTTGGAGATTGTGCCCTAAGGCCAATATTGGATTATGTAATTTGACTTCTAAGATTAATCTAGTGTAGATTAATATTATCATTTATGTTTGTATGTTAGCATTTATGATAAGTATCCATGAATAAATCGTGTTATTCTAAATATCCCTAGTCGATTGTTATTATGGGAATAATAACAAACTAAGACTAGTTTGAGTGATAATGGATATTCATAAGATGAATATAGTGTATACAGATACAGATTATACTCACGGGTAATATGTTAGAGAACATGTTACTGGAGACCCACTATGAGATCAAGTTCATGGTCATGTGTCACAACTGATCTTGATTATAGTAGTGTCATTAGCTGATTCCTTTGACCTGAGGTCACCATTGATTCCGAGATGAACTCATGTTGTGCTTTGATGCAGTCAAACGCTGCTTGTAACAGAGTAGTTATAAAGGCTGTGATTGGGTACAATATGACTCATGCTTTGGGATGTGAGTGACAGATATGGGATTTTGTCCCTCTCTATCAAGAGAGCGATATCACTGGGCCCCTCGATAAGTAAGACTGTTAAATGCATGGCCGTGCTCAAATAATTGATATAGTATCAATTGATTTGTCTAAACAGTTTACTTTGAGATCGAGAAAGCATATGATTAATTATATAAGATTGACAAGTGTACCATGTCTTATAATTAATCTTGATATCAAAGAGACAAAAGGGAATATGACATTCTATAAATAGGTATTGGATCATTCCAATCATATTAATTGGGTAGTCGTAATGGCTTGCTAGAGTCCGCTTGTGACCTATAAGGACATTATGGTAATTTCCTTATTGCCAATTAATATGATCCTATGGGGTCACACACAAGAGCAAAATGAAGTTCATCTTAACGGGTATAAATTATTATGAGATAATAATTTATGAATGAGGAAGAGAATAAATATATATATAGTGATATATATTTATGCATGTGTATATAAATATTAATGTGATTAGTGTTGCATAAAGTATGCTACATGTTATAATTAAATTATATAGAGATATAATTAATTATAACATTATATATACATATGTGTATTATGGAAAATTGATTTGATGTTAATTGAGAATTAACATTAAATTGTGGGGGTTAATTTATAATTATAACTAATAGGTGTATTAGGTTATAATTATAATTAACTATTTTAGGGTTTTTATTTAAGGAAATAAAAACTAACCTAAAAACCTAATTTCTATATACACAAAAGGAGAAAGCAGATTTCGGCCAGCCCCTTCTAAGCAGCCAGCCGACTTTTGCCTTGCTCTCCTTCCAAGTTTTCGAAACTTTGGTCTCTCTCTCTCGTTCGAAGAATTGTTCTTCAAATCCGGCGCTAGCACGCGGTGGACGTATTGCTCCGTGTGGATCAACCGTAGAGGGAAGCTATTTTGGTTCCTGCTTGATTCAATCTTCAAAGAATTAAGGTAATTCTTTAACCCTCCTTCCAATTCAATGCGATGTACATGGGTCCTTGGTGGGGATTAATCCGTTTTTCCGCTGCGCATATTTTGTTTTGTGTGATTAATTCCCAACAGTGGTATCAGAGCCACTTGTGCATTGGTTGAATTGGATTTGTTATTTTGATTAGATCAAAATGCATGTTAGGGTTTGTGTGTTTTGATTTAAGGTTCTTTTGTTATTGTGAATAACAAATTGAAATTTGATTTCAATGATGATCATTATGAATGATTTGTTCTGTTATTGTGAATAACTATTTTGAATTGATTTGGAATTGATCATTGTGAATGATGTGTTTCTTCAATTGTTTTGCTCATTCGTGCACTGGAAATCGTTTCCAGATATGAGTTCAGTTCCGAACTCGTCGGCGT
This sequence comes from Euphorbia tirucalli, assembly GCA_039660915.1. Lineage (NCBI taxonomy): Eukaryota > Viridiplantae > Streptophyta > Magnoliopsida > Malpighiales > Euphorbiaceae > Euphorbia > Euphorbia tirucalli. The sequence continues at coordinate 48,034,717 of CM077633.1, forward strand.
GCAGGTGCTGCACGCCGTGTTAACATGCTGTGCACGCCGTGTGCTGTCTTTGCACGGCGTGCAACTGGAAATTGTTTCCAGTATTGGCTTTCAGTTCGGAACACGACGGCGTGCAGGCTCTGCACACCGTGCAAACATGAAGTGCACGCCGTGTGATGGTTTGGCACGGCGTGCAACCGGAAATTGTTTCCGTGTGTGCTGAGACACAGCGAGGAACACGGCGGCGTGCAGGTGCTGCACGCCGTGCAAACCGGTTTTGCACGCCGTGTTCCCTTGGTGCTGCCGTGTAGAAATTGTTTCTACATATTTAGCCTTTTCAAATCAATTCCTCAATGCAATAAGATTGTATTTTGCCTTTGAACCCTAAATCTTATAGATGTAAAATTATTGTGATAATTTTATGCATGGTGTTGTGGTATGGTTTTGGACCCATGGATGCTTTATTTTATTTATTAAGATTTTATAAATACGGCCTGCGAGTCCTTTGTATTTATGTAATCCTAATTTTCTAGATAAATTGTATAGGATGCAATTTATTGTTTGTAAATTTTATTTTACTAGAAAATTGTATAGGATACAATTTTTGTAAAATATGTAAATCCAAGAGATGGTGCCAAGGAACAAAGACGTGAAGACGGATCCAAGGGGTGCGGCTGTGCTGTGACCATACGATGGTTACAACCACCTAGGATATGACCTGTTGATTTTCATATTGGCCTATGAAAATCAATGTAGATAAAACCATACCATAACACGGTTTTGAGTCTTATGCATGTTGTATTTATTTTATGCCATAAGATGCCATGTTAATAAATATTGATGCATGTTAGAAATTATTTTGCATGTGATGCAAAATGTTAATATATATATGTAAATGCATGCTTTGTTTCTTTTAGATGCCATGTGATGCCATGCTAGATTGCATGCTTAACATATGTATGACATAGGATGCCATGCTAATTAGTATTAACAAGAGTATGTTTAATATTAATGCCATGAATTGTATATGATACAATTAAAATCACAGGATTTAACAAACCCTAAATAAACTTATGAAGTTTATATTTGCCACCCAATTACGTATAACACTAGTCAAGTACTATGTTCGCATCATGGTAGCCACGCCAAAGCGGGTACGCATGTTGTGACCTTAGCGAAGCGATAATATGAGAAATGGTGATTCTCATTGTGTTGTAATTGGTTTAACAAAGGGTTAATCAAAATGGTGTTTGAGCCCGAGGCAAAGATGAGATGAGTAACATACAATTAAATATGATATATACATCTCATAAATTATAGGAGTTGCATAATGATGCAATTGGCAAAGAAATGCACATCCAAAATATGTTTGAATGGTTTAAAGCATGATTTTGAGTCTTTGCCTACCGAAATTATATTTAATCATAGGGACATGCCAAAGCAGTGCTATGGTTAAGTATGGATTTTGGATCTTCACCCACTTAAATATTTTAAAGGGTTTTATAATTTAAGTGGGAGCATTTAACTAAAATCTTTACACGCTTTATTATAGTTATAATTGCTATTACCTTGATCTCGATTGTTATTGAACATTGAGAATTGTTCTCAAATCAAAAGGAATCATATGTTCTCAATAATCCTTTTGCCCAATGAACCACTAGCAATTGTAACACGAGTATAAAAGATGCTTACTTGAAGCATCGAAGGGACTCTGTTAAATTTTGTTATCTTACACTTGCCACCAATTCTTCCGTACGTGGAAGTTTTACTTGAGATATATGATACATCACAAATGGAAATGTTCCATCAGTTAGTGAGCAAGAAAAGATAAGTGTTTGAGGCAACATTTTCTCATTGGCCTCCAAAAGGCATTAAGATGTGATCTTGAATTCATTAATTGATAGTCATTGGTGATGAACTATCATTTGAATGACATGGAGAAAATTGTGAATTAGTTGCATAGGATGCAAAAGAATGTTAAGTTATCCATAAAGGATAAGCCCGCCTCGAATTGTGTGCTTAAGTTTCAAAAGGAAAAGGATAAAAGGAAGGTCGAAAAGCATAAAGACCGAAAGGTTCGGGTGAAACATATTTTAAAGACCAAAGCTGTTGGCATAGAGAGATCTCCAAAAGAAGGATGTTGCCATTTCTAGAATGAATCGTTCATTAGAATGACAATAGCAAACTTTGTTTGGAGAACTATGAGAAGATGAAAGGCAGTAAGACTGCTACCTTAAGTATTTATTAATTATTCTACTTTTGTTTCTATATCAAAGGTATTAGATACCGTGGTGGATTTCATATTAGTAGAATATGAAGAATCTCAACTTAAGTAGAAACCTTATGAAGGTGAAAGGTAGAATACGAATAGGCAAGAGTAGCAAAGGTTGTTACTTGGAAGTTATGAACTTCTGGTTAAAAGTTATGAACTTTTACATGAAAGTTATGAACTTCTAGGTAAAAGTTGTGAACTTTTACATAAAAGTTATGAACTTTGGTTAAAGGTTATGAACTTTTACATGTAAGTTATGAACTCTTCTTGCCTATTGGGCTCGTTGTTTTGAGTAAACAAATGTTGTTTATTTTATAATTGTGAATTATAAACTTTATAAAGACATGATTATGAAATGTAGATTTACATAATTGTCTTTATATGTGGAGCCCATCTGTAACATAAATACTGTAAGGATCGAATCAAATAGTTGATTCAACCTATTTTGGCAGTGTCCTCTTGGAGACATAAGCAAAGTCGCATTACGAAACTCCATGAGAATGGACTTTTGGATTCATGAGATTATGAATCATCTTGAATCATGCGAATGTTGTTTATTGTAAAAGATGATAAAGTTGTTCTTTGCTAAAAGTAGTTAAAGAATAATCGATTTATTAAGCATTATACATATGGATGTATATGAATTATAAATCAACTGCTAAAGGAGGTTTTAATACTTCATTACCTTTATGGAACTTTTCTCTAGATAAGAGTATCTAATTAAACACGAGTTTGGAACTTTTGAAGTGTTCAAAAGCTTGTAAAAGGAGTATGAAGTATCTTGACAAGATAGTAAAGTCATTTAGATATGATCCGAGTGGTGAATATTTGAGTCAAGATTTTGACAATCATCTTAGAAATTGTGGGACTGTCTCACAATTGACTCCTCCAAGTACGCCACAAAGGATGTTGTGTCGAAAAGGGAGTAATCGAACTCTATAAAGATATAGTTCAATCTATGATGAAGTCAAGTTGATCATCGTTTTCTCAAAAATATGCCATTAAAGCAGCTGTGTATATTGGTCCGTCTAAAATAATTCATGAATCAACATATGAGATATGGTTGGGTAAGAGACCCAAATTGTTTCATTGAATAAGTTTAGGGCTGTAAAGCTTATTTCGAATAAGTTGGCACCTAAATTTAAATATCGTATTGTGGATTACTCAAAAGGAAAGTAGGAGTTGTTACTCCTGTGTTTCTTTGGGATACAAAGTAGTTGTAGCTAGAAATGGTTTCCCCTTGAAGAGGGAGTTAATTTCTAGTAGAGTTAGTGGGAGTAAAGTACACCTACAAAACTCGTAATTCACAAAAGTGACATTTAACGTTGAAGAGGAACGTGGAAATGGTTTCATGATCATTGTTGAAATTACACAAGTCCAATGAAAGTCTAGTGGAATACGACATGATTAGGAGAGATATGGATTTCTCAAAATCATGATGTAATTTTACTAGATGAAGTAAGTCTTCTTTTATGAAGAAGCAATGTTAGATTTTGAATCTAATATGTGACTTGATGCTACAAAGGTTGAAGATAAGTCCATGTCTGACAATCAAAGTATAGACTTTGATAAGTCTTTTAGAAGATGCATATGCAATGGTTGCAAGTGAGTTTTCAAATTGAAAACCGATATGGATGGTGATCTTCAAACTTATAAAGCACGACTAGTGACTATAAGGATACGAACAAATTCATAGTAGGACTATGATGAAATCCTCTTTAGTCATTAATCATGATCAAGTCATATTGAGCTCTTGTTGCCATATCCCCATAATATGATTATAAAATATGGCAAATGGATATCAAAATCTATTTTTTACGTGAAAACATGATTGAGGATGTGTACGTGACACAACCCAAAGTTTTGAGCATCCAAAGAATTCAAATAGCGTATGCAAGTTTTCAAAGATTCTCATAAGGATCGAAACATGCATCAAATAGTTGGAATCATAGTTTTGATAAAGAAATCAAATGGTTTGATTTTATCAAAAGGATGATGAATCTTGTGTTTCAAAAGGATCAGTGGGAGCATATCGGTATTCCTAATGCTATATGTGGATGACATATGGCTTGTTGGAAATAACATTCTTACCTTGCAAGAAGTAAAATCTTGGCTAAGAAAGTAATTTCAGTTAATGTTATAAGCATGACTGCCTGTATTCTTGAAATTGGAATCTATACAGATAGATCTAAAAGAATGTTTTGGCTTAAGTCAAAGCATTGAAAGCGTTCAATATAAAAGACTTAATAGAAGCTTGCTTATGTTAACTGTGTAAATAGTTGCACATATACAACTGATTGCAATTAGTTGTAATATATCAGTCGAGATCTAGTATTCTCTTAAAAAGAGAAGTTATGATTTTGAAAGGTTCAAAATAAAACGTTATAGCTAAATACCTATAATAGCAGCCAAAGTATACAGTTACATGTGATGTAAAGAAATTTTGGATGAAGAAGTTCATCAAAATTTTATGTTTTTGTTCTAAGCATTGCTTATCCTGTGAGACTATTGTAGGGACAATAGTTCAATGCGTAAGAACCTTGTATGACACAAGCATATACTTAGGCGTTTTTCACTAATTTAGAGAGGCTGTCTCTAAAGAGAGAGTGAATATGTGTAAAGTAGCAACGGAAGCGAAAATTAATAATTCATTGACAAAGACTCCTGCACGAGTGAATACATGAAAGTCATGTAGGTCAATGGGTATAAGATACATGTATGATTGGCCATAGTGCAAGTGGGAGATTGTTGGAGATTGTGCCCTAAGGCCAATATTGGATTATGTAATTTGACTTCTAAGATTAATCTAGTGTAGATTAATATTATCATTTATGTTTGTATGTTAGCATTTATGATAAGTATCCATGAATAAATCGTGTTATTCTAAATATCCCTAGTCGATTGTTATTATGGGAATAATAACAAACTAAGACTAGTGTGAGTGATAATGGATATTCATAAGATGAATATAGTGTATACAGATACAGATTATACTCACGGGTAATATGTTAGAGAACATGTTACTGGAGACCCACTATGAGATCAAGTTCATGGTCATGTGTCACAACTGATCTTGATTATAGTAGTGTCATTAGCTGATTCCTTTGACCTGAGGTCACCATTGATTCCGAGATGAACTCATGTTGTGCTTTGACGCAGTCAAACGCTGCTTGTAACAGAGTAGTTATAAAGGCTGTGATTGGGTACAATATGACTCATGCTTTGGGATGTGAGTGACAGATATGGGATTTTGTCCCTCTCTATCAAGAGAGCGATATCACTGGGCCCCTCGATAAGTAAGACTGTTAAATGCATGGCCGTGCTCAAATAATTGATAGAGTATCAATTGATTTGTCTAAACAGTTTACTTTGAGATCGAGAAAGCATATGATTAATTATATAAGATTGACAAGTGTACCATGTCTTATAATTAATCTTTATATCAAAGAGACAAAAGGGAATATGACATTCTATAAATAGGTATTGGATCATTCCAATCATATTAATTGGGTAGTCGTAATGGCTTGCTAGAGTCCGCTTGTGACCTATAAGGACATTATGGTAATTTCCTTATTGCCAATTAATATGATCCTATGGGGTCACACACAAGAGCAAAATGAAGTTCATCTTAACGGGTATAAATTATTATGAGATAATAATTTATGAATGAGGAAGAGAATAAATATATATATAGTGATATATATTTATGCATGTGTATATAAATATTAATGTGATTAGTGTTGCATAAAGTATGCTACATGTTATAATTAAATTATATAGAGATATAATTAATTATAACATTATATATACATATGTGTATTATGGAAAATTGATTTGATGTTAATTGAGAATTAACATTAAATTGTGGGGGTTAATTTATAATTATAACTAATAGGTGTATTAGGTTATAATTATAATTAACTATTTTAGGGTTTTTATTTAAGGAAATAAAAACTAACCTAAAAACCTAATTTCTATATACACAAAAGGAGAAAGCAGATTTCGGCCAGCCCCTTCTAAGCAGCCAGCCGACTTTTGCCTTGCTCTCCTTCCAAGTTTTCGAAACTTTGGTCTCTCTCTCTCGTTCGAAGAATTGTTCTTCAAATCCGGCGCTAGCACGCGGTGGACGTATTGCTCCGTGTGGATCAACCGTAGAGGGAAGCTATTTTGGTTCCTGCTTGATTCAATCTTCAAAGAATTAAGGTAATTCTTTAACCCTCCTTCCAATTCAATGCGATGTACATGGGTCCTTGGTGGGGATTAATCCGTTTTTCCGCTGCGCATATTTTGTTTTGTGTGATTAATTCCCAACAACTTGGTGGCTGAAATTTCCAGCAATTAATTAGGGTTGAATTAGAGTTTTATTCCTTAAGTGTGCCCTTATATAGACACCTTGTCTAATTGGGTTTTAATTAGGTTAATTAAACCCAAACCCACTAGGATTATAATTACATAAATAAACTTTAATTAAAAACTATATACTATGTAATTTAATTTCATTTGGCTAAATTTAATTACCCCTAAATAAAATTAAGTCACACTTAAGTAAATACAATACATGTATTTAATTTTCCTACTTAAGAAAATTATTTAATTAATTGTTTACTTTATGTAATTCAATTAATTGATAAATTAATTAATTACATTATGTAAACTTATTAATTAAATTAAATTCAACCCAATGTTAATTAATTACCTTAACACCGAATGTCAACTAATTAACCTTCCAATGTAAATTACATGTACAATTTCTATAAGTTCCGACTCAGTTGATCTATGTGCACGATGCTATGGGTCTGTCTTTATATTGGTAGTAGGCCCAAGGCCCACAGACTGTAAGTGGGTTCTAGCAAACCATTACAGCCCCAATTAAGACAGATATGCAGCAGTCTTTCGAAGACACTCACCCGGTAGGAATCTCATAGTGTCATTTGCCTAACGATATCGATATGAATAAACAAGAGGCATGGTATCCGTCATCCTCTTCTGTTGTTTATTATATTTCTTGATCTTGAGTTGACTGATTAATCAAATAAGCACCGACTTACTTGGGTATGGCTATACACTTATCAGTCCCACTCATCAAGTGGCCAATGATATCATCTCAGTGTTACCCGAGTGGCAATTCCATCACTTCATCATCAATATCAACATGTTCACCGACCCACCCAATCGTACCCGTATTTAGCATCCTTTTACAGACTTGTTAGGTGTATGTCAAAGTGAACCAGATTCCATAGTGATATTATGATGAAATCTGTTCTGAGGACAAAAGAGACCTACTCAAGAAAGACCTATGATGCGACGACCATGTGGCTTTCTTGTGCAGATCGATCTATTCCCATGTCAACGACATGTACCTATATTCATGACTGACTATACAAGTACTATGGCTAGTTAAGAACTGCCATACAGTCATCGAATATATAAGTCTGTTGTTCTATTCGTTCCCACAATTAGAATAGACCTGGGATAGGTTTTATGATTATCAATCAATGGATAATCTACTCATATTATAGCATAAGATATAAATGAAATAGATTAATTGCCTTTATTAATGTGACACAAATAATGTATTTATACAATGAGACTTAATGTATAATAAAAAATACAAGAATCTAATGCCCTAAGAACTAGGGCCCACCAACACTGCGGTCTTCAAGCATATTGGAACGCAAAAGATGTAAACTCCAAGAGGCCTTAAAACTCATTTCATGTTGATTTGTGATTGATTCTGTGTTTAAAATTCTTTATCCGAAAAAATGTGTGTGCAACTACAGTCGCACGACTGTAATTATTGTTGCACGACTGTAGTTATGGTCACACGACTGTAGCTGCCTGGAACACAGTCGCACGACTATATTCTTCTGGGCAGAAGCTCGAAAAGCCCAAATTAGACTGAATACAGCCAATTTTCCTATTTTAAATGATTTTTCATGAATCAATTCGGTCAAATCACATCTGTATACTATAAAATTGTGGTTTTTGGATTTCCAATGATACGGATGTGAGATTTAGGGTTTTGTTGGTTTCAATTCTCGGGATTCATGGTTGTTAGATCCCTAACCAGACCCTCGGTTAAGTGATAATGGATCCTCGGATTTCTAGAATCCCTAGAAATCATCAAAATCGATTGAAACATTGATTTTAGAAAACCAAGAAAACCACCATCGAGCACTATTCATTACAGTCACACGACTGTAACCATTACAGTCACATGATTGTAAATTATAGTCGCATGACTATAATACAGACGTACGACTATAGTGATAGGGAGAAGGTAGAATTCACGAGACGACCCACACGGAGGACGTCGCGTGATGCTGTCTTTAGTGTCAAACCTGTTTCTGGCATGTTTACTGTTTTTAGACCATAGATGAATGTTTGGAATTAGGAACCCCTACGAATGGAACCCCGAGTTCTGGGATAACCAACCCACTAAACCGAAGAAATTGGCATGTAATTGAGCCAAACCATTTTCCAAAATTGTTTCCAAGCACCAAAAACCTATAAGGCGTACCTAAAATCGTTTTCTAGGTCTAACCGAGCAAGTTGCCCGGACTTCTCGGTTATCCCCTAAATGCATGTTCCCACTTCCTAAAATCCCCATTCTGTCTTGTATAAGTCCTATATATGTTTGGGATATATTTGTGCTAACCATTTGTTTTTTAGCTTTTATTTTTCTTTATATTTATTTTGGATGTATTTCATAGATTAATCGTGTATTCTAGGAGATTGTACTTTTTAGATCCTTGTGTATCTAGGCGATTGTAATGGTGAGGATGAGAGCTTTTTTCCTTTTTCTGGGTTGTAATAAGGCCTCTATTTCTTTTTTGTTTATTTTTGGATGTATGGTTTATATTTTTGCACTTTAATTTGATATACCTTATTCTTTTCATCTGAATGAGCATGGGCCAATAGTAAAGGATTAAATTGGGTAGAGAAAGATAATAAGTGAGTAAACTATTGTCATATGCACTAATAAATGAATACAAGCTTGAGGTTGAATAGGTAAGTTGTCCAAACCCTAAATCTCTGGATTAGGTATAGTAGTCTACGCTCAGTAGGGAGCTGTACCGGAATTTCCCGGATGAGCTAATCCGGCTGGCGACTCTGCCACTGATCTTGAAATTTAAGTTTCAATGTCTTTAAGTAATAAAATGGGAAAAGGTTTTCTACAAAAGGATTTCCAAAAAGAATCAATGGTTTACCTAAATAAGAACATCAAACCCCATTTTCAAAATCCAAACATTTCTACTTCGCTCTTTTTCCCTGGTTTTCTTCGCCGTGTTCCACCCTAAAAAGGTTATTTGCTCACAAGTGTTAAAGCTATAATCATAAAGTTGTCTCGGGTCTGTTCTAATCATGGAAATGAATAGAGCTAAAGACCAGCATGCACTTGACTGGATGGCAGTGTCCCATTGGCCATTGGACATGGAATGTCAGTCAAGTATATGGGTACATCTTAGGTTACATGGTACTGGACCGATCCGCCTCGAGAACACCTTGTGGTTAGATGTCATAGGTGTTTCTCAGGTAGTTCTTTAATATTGTCCTTAGATCAAATTTCACTATAACATGACATAGAATCTCGTACACTTTGATATATGCCTAACGGGCCTGTAACGAAGTATGGGTATGTTGGGTGGTCCATTGAACATGTTGATGTTGATAGTGAGTTGACGGAATTGCCACTCAGCGTCCCCTAAGATGGCATCACTGGCCGCTTCATGAGTGGGACTAATAAGTGTATGGGATGAAGGAATGAATAAGCATAGAAGAGGTTGACTGGAACCATGCCTCTTGCTTATACACTGATGTCAGTTGGTAAGGGATATAAAAGAATACTATCGGGTTATGGTTAACATGAGACTGCTAGTCTCCATCTTAATTGGGGGCTATAATGGTTTGCTAGAATCCACGTACAGTCTATGGGCACTGGGCCCACTGCTAACATAAAGACGGACCCACAGGTTCGTACACATAGAACAACTAAACTTGTGACAAATCAGATATGTGCATATTGGGTGTACTTAGAATAGAAACTTAGTTAATTGAATTAATGACAATAGGTTTTGTCAAAATTAATTCAATTAATATAAAAGAGAAATTGATTACATTTGATTAATTAATTACAGTATGTAAATAATTGATTAAATATTTTTTCTGGTGAAAAATCAAATACACGGGTTGTATTTATTTAAGATCAGATTAAATTAAATTTGTGTTAAATAAATTTAATCAATTAGATTTAATTAAGTCAACTGGAATTTTATTATATGGTTTAATTTAATTCCAATTACATAAATTAAATTAATTGATTGAATTAAAAATTTAACCTAAAGTTAATTTGAAACCTAATTATACAATAAGTATAGGGAGCCATAAGTCTATTTCTCCAACCCTTGCCACCTTGTGAATTTCGGCCATCTAGAGAGAAAGGGAGCCGAATTCCTTTTGGGTGCAACCTTGAGTTCCGTTCCTCTTCATTCGCTAGCACGAGCCCGATTCAAGAGCTGTTCGTGTACCAGATTGTGGAGGAAACACATTTGGGTTTTTGTGGCAGTCTCTAGAAGAGACGAATAAGGTGAGAAATTTATTTTCCATGCTTCTATCTTTGATTCTATCAAAATCGTGGTTCTTGGGATCATGGAATTCGAGGGAAAAATTTAATTGCTATTTTCTACTATGTATCGTTTTCCCCGTGAAAATTCCCTACATACAACTAAAGGGCCTGTAACAGGGTGCCAAGTATGCGTACGTTTAGGTGTGCCAGTGAACATGGCAAGGTCGTGAATGTGCAAAAGGAAATGTCACTCAGTAGTACACTGAGAAGATATCACCAACCACTTGATGAGTGCAACTGATAAGAGTGTGGTCACACCTAAACAAGTTGGAACTTGTTTGTGAACATCTATTCATTCTGGATCAAGTTAATAGCCGAACACAAAACAGGGTGATGATACCATGCCTCCGTGTTGGACACTGATATCAATGACATGGGATATAAGAGTTAAACTACAGGGTTATGACTTCCATTAGACTACAGTCTTTGTCTTAATTAGGGGCTGTAATGGCTTTCTAGAGCCCAACTATAGTCTGTGGGCCATGGGTCCACTACCAACATAAAGACGGGCCTGCAGGGTCAAACACATTGATCGTCTGAGCTTGAATTAAACGAATCAATTGTATACTAAGAGTATACTGTCTGGAAAAGGGAAATTTATTGATTAAATTATAGATCAATTGGATTGATCAAAATAATATAATCAATTTTTAATTGGGTTTCATAGAATTAATTTGAATAAATCAATTCATGAATTTATTTCCTGGTGGAAATCTAATACATATATAGGTTTATATGTATTTCATTTAAATAAAGTCTAAATTAATTTATTGGGTTAATTTAATTAGGCAAATTAATTTTAATTTAAATGCTATGTGTTATGTTATATGGTTTAATATAATCACATACATATGAAATTAAAATTGAATTGCAATTAAGTTTTAACCTATGTTTATTAATTTAGACCTAGGGTTTTCAAAGGTATAAAAACCCACTAAAATGGAATGAAAAAAAGATGGAAAAGCGATTCTACACATATAGAATTTCAGCCACCACCATTTTTCTTGGAGAAAAATTTTCAGGCCCCTTCATCTCTCTCTCTCAATCTTCATCCTCCGCTAGCACGGGTTCTTGCTTGATAGCCGTTCATTTACGGGATCGTGGAGGGAGCCTTTTGTTGGTTTCTGCAGCCATCTCTAGAAGAGACATACAAGGTGAGATTGGTTTCTTCTTCTTTTTTCCATTTCTATGTTTTTGATTTCTATTGCATAAGCTGCTGGGCTTAGATTTGAGAAAATCTTAATCGGCTTCCACTGCCATTCATTTTATTTTCGATGAAGAATCCCTATAGTATAAGTTACTGTAGGGTTTATGCCTTGTATAATATTAGTGTCTTCATCTTATTGGGTAGCTATAACGATTTGCTAGAACCCACTTATAGCTTATGGGCCTCAAGGTATTAGGCCCACTGCCAACATAAGATGAACCCATAGGATCGCACTTAAAAATGTCTGAACGGGATTCTCACGGACTTAATTATAATGTATATTGGATGTATATTATATTTAATGTGGAGTTTGATGTTAATTATATTTATAGACTTTATGGTAAAGTCAAGATTAATATAATTAACTAAGGGAGAAATTTTATTTCGACCTATTGATTTAATTACTTGGTGTAATTAATTAAATGTATGAAATAATCTCTCAATATAAATACATGGTTTACTTTTACAGTTAAGAGAAGGATTAATTAAATTGAGGCCTAGTTAATTTAATTAATTAGGTTTAATTTATGCAATTGGATTTTATCATACGGTTATGATTTAATGAAATGAAATGAAATTAAACTAATTAAATTGAATTAACAAATTAAACCTAATTTAATTAAACCTAAAATTTTATACATGGGAATAAAAGCATAATTTTCTCCGTAGAACGGTAATGCAAAATTCAGCCAAGAGAGGGAGTTGCGGTTGAGCTCTGTTTTCAGTCTTGTGCTAGCACACTATCACGTTCGGTAGGCATCCGTGTGCGTGAGGGTGGAGATTCTTCCCCCAAAAGCAAGGATTTAATTCAATCTCTATTGCTGAGATGACAAAGGTATGATTTAAATCACTTTCTGGTTTAGTCTTGCTAGTTCTTATTCCATAATCTGTTCAATTTGTTCTTGGAACAGATTCGAGTGCAAAGCATAATCGCTTTCGCTACGGTTTAAATTTTGTTTTGCACCAGGAGAATCTCAACGTGTTTGTGCATCGATTGACATTAAAGGTCGAATAGCCCTGTGAAGATCGATTCATGGAACCAAGCTTGACTTGCTCTTCTGCAATGAGTAACACCAACACGAAAGAATCACCTTATGGCCATGTCCTTGGTTTCATAGTTAAATCTTCATCATTCTCTATTTTTTAGATCACTTATCATGAGTAATGCCATAATCTTTTTTAGTGTATGCCCTAGTCCTAAGGCATTGTATCTCATTTGTATTATACATTTTGGTTCATGTGTTATACATTAATGTGTTATTAATAAAGACATAATTTATTTTATTAATTTCTTATGCAATTAATAGTAACAAAGTATCCAGTGATTGTGTTTGTACTCATGATTGTCGCTAACTTTTTCTGGGCAGTAAGACCATGAGTAGGGAATCAAACACATTTATAAAATATATCCCTAGTCTGTTAGAATCGTGGGAATGATAATAACTAAAGACTAGCATGTGGCTTAATTGTATAGTATTGTCTTACCAACCATTGGATATGGACTGTCAATCAAGGACATGAGTATATGTTAGGTTACATGGTATTGGATCGATCCACTTTCAGAACACCACATGGTCACTATGTCATAGATGGTTCTCTAGTGGTATTAGAGCAAGCTTATGATTCGATGAAATCTTAATTGGTTGGATCTCTTGGTTTTTGAATCTGGATGATTTTTGGTTTTAGATCCTTATTGGATTTGGTTTTTGATTTTTTCCCAATGATTTTCATAAACTGAAAATTGGATATTATATTGGTTTATTCTGATCTTGATTTTCTGTTTATGTTGTGTATTATTTTAATTTAATTTTAAAAAAAATCTGGGCTATTACTGGCGCAACGGGGCTGCCAATGGCTGAATCCATTGCTAGCAGCCGCTGTGTGCATCACTGCAGCTGTTGCTGCCAGTTGCAGCAGCGGCTGCCGCCAGGCAACAACAATGCTGCCCTAGCAACAGTGGGCTGAGCCTTTTGGATTTGGTAGATTTTTATGTTTGGGCCCGGAGTTTTTAATTTTAATGGGTTTAAAAATTGCTTCTTTAATTTTAATTAAATTGAATGAACATGGTTTCTTGAATGAAATTTTAATTTTATTCATGGATATTAATTTGGATAATTAATACGGTATAATGAAATTGATTTGGTTTTTCTTGGCACGATGAACCAAATGGCATGATCGGATTCATGGTTTCCCAATTCCGGTGGGAGCAGTGTTCTGCCTGGGCTGGATGCCCAAGCCCGTTAAGGGTTAGAACCATGATGGGCCGAATTGGCAATTTCTATATAATGGCTTGAGACTTAATTTTAATTGGAATTAAATTCATGCATTATAATACGTGAATGAATGTTGTGTTAGCTTACAAGTATCTTGTGTGATTATTGATGGAGCCCGAACGGACTCACAAACAAAGGCAGTGTACCTCGTCGTTCAAGTAATAAAATCTGGCCTAAAGTCCAGGTATCGATCCCACAAGGAATTTAAACCCCGATAATCACTAAATTACTAAGAGTCTTTACGTGTCTAAGCGGAACTAAATTTAAGTTTGATTATATTAACAACTATATTAGTCTACTTCTAGTTGATCTATCCCAGCTTACTTTGCTCTTGAATTTGGAATATCAATTGGCGGTTTTACCGACCTATGAAGACTGATGGGGATGGCTTAATTAATCAACTACAAAAAACGAAGTTAACTCAACAATTAACCCTCAATTATATTCCTCCAATTAAATCAACCTAGCGTATCTAGATCTTTTAGGTTCTTAGCCGGTTTTCCTTGTTTAGAGGCGGTCTAATTCTTAAAGCTCAGAAAATAGGGGCACGTATGTTCCACAGTGTCGTCAATACTAATGGTTGCCTAGGTGTCAATCTAGGTAATGCCACAAATATGAACTTAATAGATTAAGATCTTATGAGACTAGATTATCACTAAAGGGATTGCATAAAGAAAAGGAATAAAGATTGAAATTAACTTGCATTCAACTGAATTAATCAAGAAAGATGTAACAGATTCAATGTTTTCAACCAAACAAAATCGATTGCGGAATCAAAAGCTAGCTAAATCGAATTACAAAAGACAAAAAGAAAAACTTATGCCCTTCTTGATCCAATTAACCGGATGCCGACGGTGTGAAGATGCTTGGAGGTGTACCTCTATTAACGAACCCGAGCCGAAACTAAGAACGTTGCAAAAGGGGAAGGTTCAATGCAAAGCAATCTACCAATCGATGGTTCCAAGATTCAAAGAAAACAAAAAGGTCAAGCTAAACCCTAGCTACAAGTTTTTGCTCTACCTCTACAAGTTGGGAAAAAGATCCCCTAAAACCAAGAAAATAACCTATTTATACGGCTAGGTTAAAACCACAGAAAAGAAAAGCTGAAATTAGGGCAACAGCAGATTTTCGGGCCTCGGCACGCCGTGCTGCCATTGTGGCACGCCGTGCTATGCAAAGTTGGGATCGGCACGCCACGCTGATTGGAATGGCACGCCGTCGTGCTGCTTCTCTGGAACTCTTGGCACGCTGGTTGGATTGGCACGCCGTGCTGCCATTGTGGCACGCCGTGCCATTCTGATTTTCAGCACTTCAAGCCCTTCCTTGCCACCGTTGCTCCAACTTCCGATCCGGGTCCTAATGCCTGTCCAAAACAAACACAAAGGGACATAACCGCACCACAACCACGGACCATAAAACACGAAAAACACGAGGAATACTAAAAATATAAGAAATCAAACCAAAACATAAAAATCACAAAATACGAAAAAAAACAATCAAACATTCACATAAATGATTCTAAAAACTACCACTCAAACCACGAATTTGGCTAGAAGACAAGGTCGAAACCGACCTTATCAACCACCCCACACTTAAAGTCTTGCTTGTCCTCAAGCAAACAAAACATCTCCAACTCCCGAAAACAATGAAGCAAAATTAAAGATCAAATAATCGATTTTTACAAAATCACAAACCACAACCTCAATTTTATCCACAAGTCAAGCATACTCAATCAATAAGGCTGTCACAAAGAATTTAACATTTAACCCCAATCTCATGCACACAAAGCAACTCAATTAACTATCAGAATATGATTTGCATCACTAAAATAGTACACTTCTAAGTCACTTCCCAATCAATCACATAGATAAAGATCAATAGGACTTTAGAATTCACACAATTTTCTTGGGGAGGAAAACAAAATTATCACGATGCATTGATCGATTCCATTTGATTTACTTTATAACTTTCGACCTTACTTGAGATGTCACTTAGCTTTTCCGAACAGATAACAAAGATGGAGCAAACACAATGCACCCGACTTACTCAACTAAGCACATTCAATCAAGCGGCTACTAGCACTATTCATAACTTCACCTTGTAAGTGAAGCCAGCGGAATAAATTTCCATTTTTCATTCTTGACTTTTTGTCAATGTTCATTAAGTACAGATAATTAGTTTCCCTTACCCCAAGGTTAATCAAAATAATACACACAATTTGCCTATTTCATCTCTTTACTCATGCTCAATCAAAAAGAAGCTTCTTAGAGAGTATATGTCTAAAAGCGATGCATCTCAACCCCAAAGTCTATATTATTCCAAAGGTGACAATCAAATGGGGCCTCATGTTGCATTCAATGTAAACATCCCTATTAACAAGCATACTTAACCTAGAAAGATGCAAAATAAGAGGTTATGTGGTTATGGTTTTTTTTTTTTTAAAGATTGTAAAACATTGCTTATGAGGAGTTGGATCATTAAGTTGCAAGCGACAAACAAAAAAAGAAAAACAAATATTATCAAACCAAAAACAACCAGAAATAACTCCACACAAAACATGCAAAAACTAAGATAAGCATATAAAACAAACAACAAATAGTGCAATGTAAAAAGAAATAAAAGAGAGAGAGGGAAAATCCCTTGACCCACCCCACACTTAAATTGCACTTACTTCCAAAAGTGCAAAGGAAGAAAGAGCAAAATAAAGCGGGAAAGGAAAAGGGTTACCTCACATATCGGGGCCGGGAGGAGGCGGCGGCGGATACGGCCAACCTTGATCAGCACAAAAACGAGTGGAAAACGCCTCGATATTGGCCATCCGCTGCCCAAGCATAACCTGATGGACGGTTAAGTTTTCCAGTTGTTCAACGATGCCATCTAACCGTCCTTCAACCCGCGCCATAAAATCCACGCCGACCGAGACATTTTCCGCATCCTCCTCGGCGGCCTCTGCTTCCTCATAAGCTTCCTCCTCATCGACCTCCATGGGAGCCTTTCCTTTACGCGAACCTCCCGCGCTCGAGGTACCTGCAGCCGTCACATTCGGGGCACAAGACAAAATGCCCTTCGAAAGCTTCTTGGGAAGAATGCTATCGAGGTGCCTATAACAAGTATTAGAATGAAAGAAACAGGCAATTAAAGTGACGATGTGCCCTAACCCTAGTTCAGACTTGGACCTATTGTGGTGAAGGTAAAGGGCCTCCATGACAAAAAATCCTAAGTGCACCTTAACATTATTATGCACATGCCACAAGAGTAACAGCTCAAAGGCATTGACCCGATTACTTTCAGTTTTCCCAGAAAAATTAAAGCATACAAACTTATGCAACAGTTGCAAAATGGGGTCCTGGATTTGGGAAGTCTTGGCAAACCGGGGTTTGTATACCCCAGTGCCTATCAAACGCCAAAATTGCTTGGCATCCATATCTTCGGGCCATGTATAACTAGTTCCTTCTATGCCTATGCAATCCCGAAGACCATCGATGTCTAGGGAGTGTGCAACCCCAAAGAGTCGGAAGGTGATGCTCCTAAGGCCTGAATTAGGGTCAGTCTTGAAACTCAATGTGGAGTAGAACTCGAGGTTCAACTCCCTAAAAACAGGTACGCTAGATTTTACAAACGAATACCAACCTATACTATGCAATTTAGCACATAAAGCATCAGACCGATCTAGCACACTCAAAAATCCCCAATCGAAGATTCGGTAGGGAGTGCTTTCAAGAGGGAACAAAGTTTTATAACGCTTACCTTCCTCGTCCGAGAGCAGAGGAAAAGGACACTTATACTTAGTTGAAAGGCTCGTCAAAGGAGCCATTTGCGGCTCGGAAGGAAGGTTGGCGCGTGGCTCCGATTCCGGTGACGGATCCAAAGGCGGACGGGAAGAACCATGTCTCTTAGCGGGTACAGACTTTCTCTTCATCCTACAATTGCACATCCATAAAAAAAAAACAAAACAAAACAAAACTCAACAACAAAAGAAAGCAAAACCATAGACAACCTAAGTGCAGAAATTCAATTTACTAAAAGAAAACATAACAAAAGAAAGACCCTATTAAGCAAGTAACCAAGCAAAAATCAAAACGAGAAAAAGAAAAATAAAGTTTAGATTCATACCTTGGTGTAGGGAAAATGAAGCACAAGCAGAAATCTTGGTCAAAAGGGGAGTGGAGGAGAAGGGGAAAGGAGAGAAAAATTGAGAAGGGAAGAGGAATAAGAGGGAGAGAGAGAAAGTGAGGGGGAGGTTTAGAGAGAGAAGTGATGAGAGAGAGAAAAATCAGAGAGAAAAATCGAGGAAGAAGAAGAAGAGGATGAATAGGGGCGTGAAGAAGAGAAGGGGGAAAAAGGAGGTTTAAATAGAGAGGCGCAGTTTTCGACCTAGGAATTCAAATTTTAAACGCTCGGCACGCCGTGCCAAGAATTCAGCACGGCGTGCTGAGCAGAGCAACGAAAACATACCTGGAAACAGAACGCCCGCACGCCGGCGTGCCGATTTGGCACGGCGTGCTGATGTGCTCTTCTCAACGCCTCTTTGAAGCAGAATGACGGCACGCCGGCGTGCCGATTGGGCACGGCGTGCCGATGTCGCGTGCACGCGATTTTGAAACAGAAGCGCGGCACGATGGCGTGCCGCTTGAGCACGCCACGTGCTGACCAGATCGCACATTGGCACGGCGTGCTGAATTGCGGCACGGCGTGCTGCACTGAATATTGCCAATCCTTGCCTTGTTCCACACTTTGATCATGACTTTTGGCTAACTTGCTTAATACCCTATTCCTACACATAAAAACACACAAAAACATAATAATACAAACACAATTAATGTACAAGTGAGGCACACGTACCTCATTGCTACGTTTATAGTCGGAATAGCTCGACTTTCTCGCTTCTCTTGTGTTCATGGGTCTCTCAAGAGCATCACTTGCCTTTGCTCTTGTGCCCCCGTGAAATATTTCTTGAGGCGATGACCATTTACCTTTTGGATGCCCTCCGGAGTAAGTATCTCAATCATGCCCAAAGGGTAGACTTTGTGAATGGTAAACGGTCCTGTCCAACGACTCTTCAATTTTCCGGGAAAAAACCTCAACCTTGAGTTGTACAAGAGTACCGCTTCTCCCTCCTCGAAGCTCTTTTCCTGGATCCTTTGATCGTGCCACCTCTTGGTCTTTTCTTTATAAATTTTGGCGTTCTCGTAGGCCGAGAGGCGTAATTCTTCAAGTTCGAAGAGTTGACGAAGCCGGAGCTCTCCCGCTGCTTTCATATCAAAGTTCAAGAATTTTAAGGCCCAAAACGCCTTGTGCTCTAGCTCAACGGGAAGATGGCATGCTTTTCCAAACACAAGACGGTATGGTGACATTCCTATCGGTGTTTTGAATGCCGTCCGGTAAGCCCAAAGTGCATCGTTAAGCTTTAAACTCCAATCTTTCCTCGACATGCTGACCGTCTTTTCAAGGATTCTTTTCAGTTCCCTATTCGACACTTCCACTTGTCCGCTCGTTTGAGGGTGGTAAGGTGTGGCTACTTTGTGGGTAACGCCATATTTCTGCAAAAGGGAATCAAACTGCTCAAGATGAAGGGCTATATTTATACCTAAGCCCATCTCGGCATGCCGATCTCGAAAGGGTTGGCTATAGACACTATCCTGGCATCCCTACTAGATTCTTATCACTAGTTCATCCTGAACTATAACATTCAAAGGATGAACCAAACTATTACTAAGCTACAAGGATGCTCAAGCTCGCTGAACAATCAGTCAAGAAGACTCCACTGGTACTATTGGTCAACAAGGGGAACCTTCCTCTTACTTAGGGCAAAATGAAGGCTAAGGCCAAGGATAAGGCTAAGAAAGCCAAAGCCCAGAAGGCTAAGAAATGTTCCAAGCCCAAGGCTGGTCCTGAGGATGTCTATTTGGACACTGGAAGAAAACATGTCCTCAGCTTCTGGGAGGGCAAATGAAGAACATGGACGTTTCTTCATCAGGTATCTATGTTATAGATGTTAACCTTACTATTTCTACATCATGGATATTGGATGATGTTCTCACATTTGTTGTAAAGTGCAGGGACTACGGAATAGGAGGGCATTGGGATCCGGGGAAGTGAACTTTTGAGTCGGGAATGGAGATAGGGTAGCTACCATCAAGATTGGAGAGTACCACTTAGAAATGCTCAGTGGATTGGTTTTGATACTAGAACATTGTTATTTTGTACGTGCTATATGCAAGAATATTATTTTAGTTTTAGTTTTGGATATTTCTTGATATTATTATGCTATTGATAACAGTATAATTAATATATCTAGAGAAGGACAATTTTATGTATAAGATCTATTAAATAATGGTTTATATATCTTGGATCTCAAAGAAACTAATCAAATCTATAACATAAAAACTAAAAGGGTTAAGCCTAATGGACTTAATCCGATTTATCTCTGAAAGGCCACATAAACGAGAAACACATGGCTAGGCTTTATAAAGCTGGAATCATAGGCTCATTTGACATGGAGTCACTTGACATATGCGAGTCCTATTTATGAGGAAAAATGACCAAAGCACCTTTTCGCAAGAAAGATGAGAGGGCTATTGGCTTATTGGACCTAATACATTGAGACGTATGTGGGCCCATGAGCGCAGCTACTAGAGGTGGACATCTATACTTTGTCACTTTTACAAATGATTTTAGCAGATACGGCTACGTCTATCTGATGAAACACAAATCTGAAACCCTTGATAGGTTCAAGGAATTAAAGAATGAAGTACAAGACCAACTAGGTAGGAATATAACAGCCCTTTGCTCATACCAAGGAGGTGAATATATGAACCTAGAGTTTGACTCATACTTGAGAGACTGTGGAATCGTTCCACAACTCACTCCTCTAGGAACACCACAATGGAATAGAGTGTCTGAAAGGAGGAATAGGACCATATTAGATATGGTCCACTCAATGATGAGCCATGCCTCTTTCCCAGTCACATTCTAGGGATACGCACTTGAGACAACCACTTTCATTCTAAATAATACTTTGACTAAGGCTGTGGAAAAGATGCCATATGAAATATGGATGGGCAATTCGTGTAATGTGTCATTCCTACGGATTTACGGTTATGATGCCCATGTCAAGAAATTGATGGGGGGCAAACTTAAACCCAAGACTAACAAATGCTTGTTTGTGGGCTACCCTAGGGAAACCAAAGGGTATTACTTCTACAATTCCACTAAGAACAAAGTGTTCGTGGCACGAAAGGGAGTCTTTCTTGAAAAGGATTTCATTTCCAAGAAAGACAATGGGAGCAACGCTGAACTCAATGAAGTTCAAGGCACACAAACTCGTGAAAAGGATAACTTAGAGACTAGGGAGGAACTTAGGATTGAAGGACCAGCTCCAGTCATACAAGAACCTAGCAGGTTTGATAGGGAATGTCGAATGTCCTAGAGATATGGATTTCTAGTGATTGACGACAACACTTTTCTCATGTTCGATGAGGAAGAGCTCAAAACCTATTAGGAGGCCATTGATAGCCCATAATTTGCTAATTAGGCAAAGCAATGGAAGTGGAAATGTAATATATGTATGATAATCAGGTATGGAACCTGGTTGTTCCACCTCTGGGTGCGAAAGTCATAGGTTGTAAGCGGTGTTACAAGTTGAAGGGCGACAACTCTTTCAAGGGGCGAGTGGTCGCAAAGGGTTTCAAGCAAATCCATGGGATAAACTATGATGAAATATTCTCACAAGTCGTAAAGCTTAAGTCTATAAGGATCTTACTAGTTATAGCCGCATGGTACGGCTATGAGGTCTGGCAAATGGATGTCAAAACCGCTTTCCTTAACGGGACGCTACTCGAGGATGTGTACATGACATAACCTAAGGGATTTATTGATCAAAAGTCTCCTGGATGGGTATGCAAACTGTAGAGATCCATTTATGGATTAAAGTAAGTATCCCGAAGTTGGAATCTCAGATTTAATAAGGCTATAAAAGAATACGGCTTTATACAGAATCAGGATGAGTGTTGCGTGTATAAAAGGAATAGTGGGAGCATTGTCACAATTTTGGTGTTATATGTGGATGACATCCTTTTGATTGGAAGCGATATACCAACACTGTAAGGGATTAAGTAGTGGTTAAGTAAGTGCTTTGCAATGAAGGACTTAGGCAAAGACGAGATGATCCTAGGGATCAAGATCTACAGGGATAGATCAAATCGACTTCTAGGCCTATGTTAAGCTAAATACATAGAAAAAGTTCTGAAAAGATTCAGCATGGATTAGGCCAAGAAAGGTTTCTTGCCAAGGAGCCATGGGTTAAAACTAAGTAAGAAGAATTGTCCCAAAACAAGTACAGGGAGAATATGAAACATGATCCATATGCGCCAACTATAGGATCAATCATGTACTCCATGCTATGTACAAGGCTTGATGTCAGCTTTGCACTAAGTATGACAAGCGGATACCAACAAGATCATGGGAAGGATCACTGAAAGGCTGTTAAAGCAATACTGAAGTACCTTAACCAGACAAAGGATAGCTTCTTGGTTACAAAGGTCAGGAAGAGCTATCAATGATGGGTTACAATGATGCAATCTTTTAGACCGACCAAGATGAGTACTAGACATAGTCTAGGTATTATTTTTGCTTACTGATGGTGGTGTCAGTTGGAAAAGCTGAAAGCAACCCACCATCACCGATTCTACAACACAACATGAGTACATCACTGAATTAGGAGTAGTTGTAACTATCAAGGATCCAGTTGATATCTACTATGACAACAACAGGATGTTGCACAAGCTAAGGAGCCTCGATCACACAAGAACACAAAGCACGTGCTTAGAAAGATTCACCTCATATAAGAGATCATAGGAAGAGGTGACATTTTGTTAAATAGAGTAGACATTGAGGACCATGTCACAGATCCTTTGACCAAGGCACTGGCATAGACAAAGCACGAGGGTCATACTAGATCTATAGGGATTAGGCCCATGACTGGTTGGAACTAGTGCAAGTGGGAGATTGTTGCGAAATGCCCTAGTCCCAAGGCATTGGTTCTTATAAGCGGATGACTTTTTTGAGAAAGCGAAATGTGGCAAAGTGAACCAGAAAAAAAGAAAGAACTTGATTTGTTTGTTTGTTTGAATTGAAAACGGGTTTGTATTTTGCTTAAGAAAACCATTGATTTGTTTGGAAATCCTTTTGTAGAAAACATTTTTCTTTGAATGTGAATTTTCGGGAAAACTAGTTTTACATTTTAGAAAATCCCATTTTATTACTTAATGATCCTGAAACCTAAATTTGAAGATCAGTGATAGAGTCACCACCCGGATCAGGTCATTCGGGAAATTCTGGTACAGCTCCTTACTGAGCATAGATTACTGTACCTAATCCAGAGATTTAGGGTTTCGGCAACTTACCTATTCAACCTTAAGCTTGCATTCATTTATAAGTTTAAAGTACCATATTATATTCACTTATTCTCTACCCATTTTATCTTTTATTGTTAGCCCATGCTCATTCAGATGACATAAAATAAATAGCGTAAAAGTAAAGTGTAGGAAAATAAACCATACATCCAAAACAAACCAAAAGGAAATAGAGGCCACTTATTACAAACCAAAGAGAGAAAAACTCTCATCCTCACCAATACAATTGCCTAGAATACATGAATATCTAAAAAAGGTACAATCACCTAGGATACACAAGAATCTATCAAATACATCCAAAATAAAATAAAAAGAAATACAAAGTTGCAAAACAGATTGGTTAGCACAACTATATCACAAACACAAGTAGGACTCATATAGGACATAATAGGGGATTTTAGGAAATGGGAGCATGCATTTATGGGGTAACCAAGAAGTCCGGCGTACTTACTCGATTAGACCTTGAAAATTGTCTTAGAAACACCCTATAGGCTTTTGTTCTTGAAAATAATTTGGAAAACCATTTGGCTTAATTACATGCAAATTTCTCCATTTAGTGGGTTGGTTATCCCGGAACTTGGGGTTCCTTCGTGGGGGTTTCCTAATTTCAACATCCATAAAAGGCCTAAAGCAGTAAACACGCCAAAAACAATTTGATTCTGAAGACAACATTATGCGACGACGTCCGTGGGAGTCATCCCGAGATTTTGCTCCCTTCTTATAACTATAGCCGTGCGGCTGTATTCTGATGGACTACAGACGTTCAATTGTAATATACAATCACGCAACTATATTCTAGAGCTACAGTCGTGCGACTATAATATATAGTCATTCGACTGTATTTTGTGAACCACAGTCGTGCGACTATAGTTAGAGTCACACGACTATAGTAACATACTTGTACGATTATAGTGAACAGTGCTTGACAGTGGTTTTCTTTGTTTTCTAAAATCGCTTGTTTCAATCGATTTTGATGATTTCTAGAGATTCTAGAAATCCGAGGGCCCGTTAACACTGGACCAAGGATCCGATTATGTATCTAACAACCATGAATTCCAAGAATAGAAACCAACAAAACCCTAAATCTCACATTCCCATTATTGGAAATCTAAAAACCATGATTTTAGAGTGTACGGATGTGATTTGACAGAATTGAATCATGAAAAATCATTTAAGATCGGAAAATTGGCCGTATTCAGTTGTTTTAGGGCGTTTTAGGCTTTTGCCCAGAAGAATACAGTCGTGCGACTATAGTATACAGTCGCGCGACTCTATTCTAGACAACTACAGTCATGCGACTATAACTAGAGTCATGTGATTATAGTTACAGTCGTGCGACTATAGTTGCACAGACAATTTTTCGGATAATCGTTTAAACACAAAAGCACAACCACAAATCAACACGAATCAAGTTTTAAGGCCTCTCAGAGTTTACCTTTTTGATGTTCCAGTGTGTTTAACGACTGGAATTGGATTTGGATGCTGAAATCCACCTAGAACCTCCAAACGTCTTGAAATCCTTGAATAAAAGTCCCGAATCAATCCGAACAACCTAAAAACGACCTGAACAAGGGATGAAGTGATTAGAAACTTACCATCAATCTATTTCCCAAGTGTTTTGATCCCTTTTTCTCTCTTTTGTATTGGTTTTTATTGATTTTTAGTGATTTTCCCTTACTTTCTCCCACTTTCTCTCTCTAAGCCTTATTTTCTCTCACTAGAAATCTCTCCAGCCTCCACAATTGATCTGCCCCTTTTTCTTTTTGTTTCTGAATGTTTTTCTAGGTTTTTCGCCACTCCACTTACCTAATTCAAGGAGGTAAAGTCAGAGTCAAAGATAGAGTTGTGATCTATTTAAGAATCTGCTGGGTTAAAGACTAGAGCCGTATGACTCTAACTATAGTCGCGTGACTGTAGTAACTATAGTCGTGTGACTGTATTTGTGACAATACAGATGCACGGCTTTAAATAGATCCTACATGCTTTAACTATAGCCTACACTCACACCTAAGGTTCCTAATCACTCGAAGGACCTTTCTTAGGGTTTCGGATCGAGGACTCTTCTGAATTTCGGGCCGTTTGAGAACATTCTGGGCATTATTCCACTCATTCTTAAATCTGATTCATGTTCATGTGTCTAATAGGTAACAAAGGGTTTTTATCATAGAGGTTGGGAAAAACCTGTGCTCACAGTCCTCGTTATGTATCATACATTGTTGGACCTTTTATGGATTAGTGTATTATACATTTTTGTAGTTTAATAAAAGCATAATCTATTTAATTTATTTCTTGTGCAAGGAATGTAAATAGAGTATCCAGCGGTCATATTTGTATTCATGTTGTCAAGTGTCAGGTGCTTGGCAGTGAGACCATGAATAAGGGAACGATATAACCATAAAGCATCCCTAGTTTATTCCAATCATGGAAATGAATGGAATATCAAACTAGCATGATTGTATGGTAGTGTCTTATAGGCCATAGTACATGGATTGTCAATCAGGTACATGGGTGCATGTAATGGGACATGGTACTAGATAGATTTAATTTATATGCATTAAAATTAAATCAACCGGGATCAACTATAACCCATGGAAAATTAATTAGACCTAGGGTTTATACACTATATAAACACACTTAAGAAACTCAACACTCTAACCTAATTCTCTAGTGAGAAAATCGGCCCCCCTTGCTCTCTTGATCTGACTATAGCACGGGTCCTGGTTCCAAAGGTGTTCGTGTACGTGAATGTTAAGGGAATCTAACTTGGTTCTTTATTAGTCACTAGAAGAGAAATAAAAGGTGAGATTCAACCTCTTTATTCTCTTCAATTTTGATTTTGATTTCATCCATATAAGTTCCTGGATTCGGGTTCTAGAAAAATGAAAATGGCTTATTCTGCTTTTGATTCATTTTTTGAGGATGAATCCCAACAGTACTTGTATTGGATCCTTAGACCTGATATTCTTATAAGCCTAGATGTGAGCTCTCATGCTTTGACGTACACCGAAGGGGCCTGTAGCAAGGTGACATACGACAGGAAAACAAATTTTTCAATTTTGATTTTAACACATAGAAATTTATTGTGGTGTTCCTCCCCTTGAGTGTTGAGATCCTTTGGGGGTCTACCAATGGGTTAGACTTAGAAATCATATATTTTCACCCTAGATTCCATAAAATCAAAGATCCTGGAAAATAGAGGGATTTTACCTGCACGGCTCACAGAAAAATCCACTCTAGATAGACCTAATTTTAAAACTTGTTGCAAAACAACTTTGAGTTTTAAGCAGGAAAAACATAGTACAATGATTCCAGTCAATGTAAAAATAAAAATGAAGGATTTTATGGCCTTTCTAAAGTTACCGTTAGTGTGTTGATCCTAGGCTTGGTTGAGTAGTCTAAATCCGATCCATGAAGCTTGAAACTATTCTAACTCGTTGAATCGAAACAAAACCCATCAAGAAATAAAAATAGTCACAAAAAGACTTGTCTTAAAGTTACTCTGTGTGGAAACAAGTTTTTGAGTTGGTGATGGTTAAGGAAAGGTATTGGAAATTTGGTTTTTAATGGTTTTTTGATATGAAAAGGATAAAAAAGGTGATGAACAGTTTTGATTTTTGGGTTAAGGAGGCTTAAGGGTTAAGCTGGTTGCTATAATCTCTTCTGAAGTTTGTAATGATTTTCTTTCTATGTTGTTGTCCCATTCCCTGTCTCAGGAAAAGGTTTTTATACTCTATCTTCAAGTGGTGCAACTTGGCTCTGTAATTTTAGCCTTTGGAGATAGGCTATTCGGCCTAAAGCCTTCAAAGTTAGGTTGTATGTCCTTACTGCTAAGCCATATGGCTTCTCTTGAAATCCAATTGTATCCGCTTGAAGTAGCTCTCTTGCACATATCAACCCCCTTTGCATGGCCTAAATCCCCTTCCACTTAGGCCTTCTGACCTCACTTTTAAAGTGAAATTTCTCCTTTTCGATTATGACAGCTTTCGATCTGTTTTGATACGAGTTAGAATCTAGTCCTTGCTTTTTAGGCAGGAGCTTCTAGAGAACTCAAGATAAAGGATAACTAGAAAGTTTAATCATAGAGGTCAGACAAAAATCCATGCTCACAGTAGTTATGTATTCTTTTGTGGATGGGTTCTCAAGGTATAATCAAATTTTGATGAATGTGATTGATAAATTCAAGACTTCCTTTATTATGGAGTGGGGCACATTTTGTTACCAAGTTATGCCCTTCAAATTGAAGACTGTAGCAGTAACATATTTGAGGGCCATGAGAGCCTTGTTGCATGATATGTTTGAGCATGGATTTTTTATTCGACCTCTATGACGATGATTTCCAATTATCCTTTATCTGAAATTATTCGAAGCACGACTAGAGGAGCCAAGAAGAGATTGTAACTCTTGTCAAAGTGAACCAAAAATCACCAAAAATCAAAGTAGGGTTTGTCATCATTACAGGAAGGGCCATATGACCCAATTAGAAAGGAGGCACGACCCAACTTTTTAAGGTTAAGCCGCGGAAAAGAGTTGCTTAAATTAGATACAGCTGTGATTTAAAGGTAGGCGTACGACCCAAAACTTAGGCCGCATAGCCTACTTTGGAAGGAAGATGAGAATTTTGTTAAATGACCCACGTATGGAATAAAGAAAGGATTTTCTTGGTTGATGATGTCATTATAGGAATGAGAAATATATTACAGGAAATTAAAAGATAAGAAAAGGAGATCACACTTACCAATTACTGATAATTCCTATGGCTTAACCTTCTCCTTCTCCTGCTTCAACATTTTCTTTTTTTTCCTTAATTGCAACTATACACAAAGGCTATTAACACCATTTTCTTCAACCTTCAAGCATAAAATCTAAGCCAAAATCAACCAAATCAAACACTAAACCACATTTCCATACATAGATTTCCCCAGTTTGAAGCTTTATACGGATTATTTCCTGAAAATCTGGCTAAACAAACTAAGGGTAATCATTGAGAGGCCATAAAATCCTATCACTTTATTCTTGCATTATTTGATTTCTTTGTGTTGTGCTAAACCAAAAAGTATTTTGCTTTAATTTTAAGAATAGGGCTGTACGGCCCATCTTTGAGGAAACTTGAGCTGCATGACTCATCTTGGCCCATGAGCTGTGTATCTCAATATTCTCCTATTTTTTGTGAGTTTTAGTTTTATGAATCCGGGGTGAAAATCTTTGATTACTCAGTTTAATCAATTGATAGACCCCTAATAGATCGTGAAATTCAAAAAGAGAAAACCCTAAAATGAATTTCTACGAAATTGAAATCACCAAATTAAAATTGTTTTCATCATTAAATCCAGATCCCGAGATCCAAATCTAACCAATGTCAAATTTTATTTATCACTTTCTGAATTTATTTATGGCTTTCTATGTGAGCATATAGCAAATATCTAGGATTGAATACTGAATAGGGAATAAAGTAACAAAAGGTGAAAATTTAGTATAGTTAAAGCTATTTCACAATAAAGCAGAAATAAGTGATTTATCCACACCAGGATGTCTGTCTTAAAGGTATACCACAATTTCCTGGTAAGAGCTGAGCCGAGTGGCGACTCCTGTCAAACCATAAAGCACGAGGAATTGGTTTCATACGTTCCTTCCTTTTGCCTTAATATTTTCCCAAACCAGAAAACTCACGGTTTTTTATTCAAAATATCCAAAACCGCCTGGCCTAGTCTTGCAACCGCTGTTACCTAATTAAAAAAGGATCGTCCGCTCATAGTGGTGAGTCCGCTGGGGATGATTTTTATAAAATCAATAGACAAACACAAAAAATGCTTTAGGTGAAATAGCTTAACCTGACCAATTTGTACTCTTTTGTTCGTATCATATCACGACACTTATGCACACACGTTCCTGAAAAATCCCTTATTCACCCTGATGTATTGTTGAAGTGTAGCCGACAGACCGAAAGCTTCCCGGGACACGGATATGGTACATCACTCGTAGCCTAGTATGAATCCCTTCGCTCAGACCCTTGAGTGGGGAGAAATGAGGAGTATATATTGCTATAGGAACCTTGATGTTAACCCTTGGCATGACCAATGGCTCATATATAGAGCCATAGTAATTTCCTTTAGGGTATCCAGAACATAAAAAAATTACATCTTTGAGAGATGCCTTTGTTATCCCTCGATGATGACAAAGAGATCCAATTTCCTAGGGCAGTTTTGAATTGAGGAATCAAGGAGAAATAAGGTTTCAAGGGTGAGCATTCTCTTGCTTGCTCGATGTGCAAGATTTATACTTGTTTTATTCCATTCATATAAAATATGTAAATGCGTGTCGTGCATACATGACTAACTATTGTGTGATACACATCCTTCACCACGATGACACATAATCATTTGTGTGACATGCATACATGACTAATCCTTCTATGCAGCCATGATATACATTGTGTGACGCGCATCTCTTACCACAACATGCGTATAATCATCACTTACGTGTATCCACCCTAACCTCCTTTTATGAAGCCATTTATGTTGTGTGACATTCATGTTATCAAGTTTCAAGTACATCATCATACCAATGTCTAGTCTGCATACCATGCATATATATCCAGTAGAAATCCTTATCATATGATCCTAGCATTTACAAGTAGCATCTTGTTCCTAAGTCCCAAGCGTTCAAATATGCCATAATTCTGTCCATATACAGTCGTATACGAGTTACCTTCTACAAGTAGCATCTTACTCCTAAGTCCTAGGCATTCAAATATGCCAAAGCTCTGTCTGTACACACTCATGTACGAGTATAAACATCACAAGAAGTGCCTTTCTCCCAAACCTTAGGCGTTCAAATATGATGAAACTTCGTCCGTACACATTTATGAACAAGTGTAAACATCGCAAGTAGCATCTTCCTTCTGAACCCTTAGGCATTTGAATATGTCAAAACTTCATCCGTGGACATTCATATATGAGTACAATGTTGCAAGCAGCGCCTTTCTCCCAAACCTTAGGTGTACCAATATGCCGAAACTCCATCCTTACACAATCGTGTATGAGTATAAACATTGTAAGCAATGCCTTGCTCCCAAACCTTAGGTGTTCAAATATGCTAGAACTCCATCCGTACACACTCATGTATGAGTATAAACATCGTAAGTAGTGCCTTGCTCCCTAAACCTTCGGCGTTCAAATACACCGAAACTCCACTTATTCATGTACGAGTACAACATTACAAGCAATTCCTTTCTCCCAAACCTTAGGAGTTCAAATATCCGCCAAAACTCCATCCTTGCACATTCATCTACGAGTATAAACATCGCAAGTAGAATCTTGCTCTTGAACCTTAGGCATTCAAATTCGCCAAAACTCTATCCCAATAAAGTCATATACGAGTTACCTTCTGCAAGTAGCATCTTGCTCCTAAGTCCTAAGCATCCAAATATGCTGAAATTCTATTTGTATACAGTCATATATGAGTTACCTTTTGAAAGTAGCATCTTGCTCATAAGTCCTAGGCTTTCAAATCCGCCGAAGCTTTATCCTTACACACTCATGTACGAGTATAAATATCACAAGCAGTGCCTTGCTCCCAAACCTTAGGTGTTCAAATACGCCGAAACTTCATCCATACACACTTGTGTAAACATCGCAAGTAGCATCTTGTTCTTGAACCTTAGGTGTTCAAATACACTAAAGCTTCATCTATAGACACTCGTGTATGAATTCCTTATTTCCCAGTAAACAGGTCCTACCTGTATGGATGCTATATTCCTTATTCCCTAGTAAGTAGGTCCTACCTGTATAGATATTATATTCCTTATTTCCTAGTAAGCAGGTCCTACCTGTATGGATGTTATATTCCTTATTTCCCAGTTGCAGGTCCTACTTATATGGATGTTATAGTCCTTATTTCCCACTAAGCAGGATGTGAGAGCTGGAATTTTTCATACTTAAAAAAAAATTTGCATCACATGACTATAATTACAATCGTGTAACTGTATTTACAATCGTACAACTATAACATAGTAGCAGGTACAGGAGCCCATACAGTGAAAGAAGAAAGAAAGGGGTGATGGGAAGGGCATTAAATGCCTGGCAGCAGAAAGAAAAATAAAAAATGAGGATTAGATATAAAAGGAAAGAAATGGAAAGAGAAAGGGGTTTTTTTGGACAGATTGAGAGAGGGAAAGTGAGAAGAAGAGAAGGAAAACGAAGAGGAGAAACCCAACACAAGCCACCGTTGTTCTCCTCCTCTTTTTCTTTCAATTCTAGTGTGATAAAGCTTAAAAGTTGTTAGAAATCATAAGTAATAACTTGAATCACTAAACTAAATCAATCTTAAATCCATAACTCAATCAAATCCGTGACTTTCTAGCAGATTTTGGACTCACTTTCAAACCTTAAAACATAAAGGGAGGAGAAGCAATTTGGAATCAATCAAGGTGTCTCCAGCG
Source organism: Euphorbia tirucalli (assembly GCA_039660915.1). Lineage (NCBI taxonomy): Eukaryota > Viridiplantae > Streptophyta > Magnoliopsida > Malpighiales > Euphorbiaceae > Euphorbia > Euphorbia tirucalli. The sequence goes on from CM077633.1 coordinate 48,066,924, forward strand.
GTCAAATCGACGGTGGATCAGCGCTACAAGGGTAATTACACTTGAATCCCTTGTTTTGCTTTGCTTTCTAGGTGTTTTGGTGCATTTTCGTGCATAAAAATCCATATTTTTGGGCTGCTATTCCAGGGAAATAAGAACAGTCATACAACTATTCTTGTAGCTATGAATAGTCGCACGACTGTAATTACAGTCGTGCGACCATAGCTACAGTCGTACAACTATTTTTAAAATTCCCTCTTCTTCTCCTATCACTGAATAAATTTTGGCGATTTTCTGTAATTGGGAGAATTACAGTCGCACGACTGTAGTTACAGTCGTACGACTGTAACTACAGTCGTATGACTGTAATTTTCATCCAGGAGCAGAATATCCAAAAAAATCCATAAAAACTCACAAAATTCATAAAAAATTAGAAAACTCAGAAAATCATCAAAAATGAATTTTGTTGTGTGCATTCACAACCATAGATTTAATTTTTGAAATTATTGCATTTAGAACAATGCAACGACGGAGATCCAAATCTCCTGAAAACCGACCCACTTCATATATTAAATTAAAGTAAACCGGAAAAATAAAATGTTTTCAAAATGGTTTTCTCACAAAACAAAAATATAGGGATGTTTCAAAACTATTTTCCGAGTCTAATCGGGCTGGCTTGCCGAGCCGACCCGGTTACCCCTTAAATGCATGCCCTCGATCCCTAAAATCCCAATTCTATCATACTTGAGTCCCATTTGTGGTGTGTTATAAATTGTGCTAATCATCTGTTTTGTAGTTTAATTTCTTTTTATTTTCATTTTTAATGTAATTAATAGGTTAATTCGTGTATTTTAGGTGATTGTAATTTTCTAGATCATCGTGTATTTTAGGCGCTTGTAATGTGAGGACAAGAGTTTTTATTTTTATTCGACTATGTTGTTGTAAGCTCTGAGTTTTCCCAGCCTCTATGACGAGAATTCTTGTATTACTTGTGAAGCAAACGGACTCGAATCGGACTTGAAAACGAACGGAATGTCGCCTGGAGTATCTCAAACATTCTGTAAAATGAGCTATCCATGAACCGAAACCCCCGAAAAGGTCTCCCGAGTGATTTCTAAGGTTTAGGATGAGCATCGGATTTTCGATAATTTTGCCCCGGCTCTTGCTAGAGCCATATGGCTCTAGACTAGAGCCGCACGACTCTAATACAAACTAGAGCCGGGCAGCTCTAGTGGGTGAGCCAATGTTTGAAATGATGATGGAAGGAGGGTATAAAAAGAAAAATCAAATCAAATCGAACGGGGAGATTTTTTTCAATCTTGGCAGAAAAAAACTTTGAAAAACCCTAGATACAAAGAAAAAGAAATAGGGAGAAAAGAAAAGAAAGAACCGAGACACAAGAGCTAAGGAGGGTGATCCAAAACAAAGAAGTTAAGACCTAAAATTAATCCTTAAACTCTAACAACAAGTTACTTAACATTTGCTCTTTGATTTGGGATTGATTTCAGATTGTTTTGGATCATTTTGGTTTTCGGTTGGTTGAGCTTCCAGGACGAATTCCGAGTTCTCAATCCGTTTCTTGACGTTCAAAGCGTCAAAACAATATCAAGGTAAACTCTGAGAGGCCTTAAAACCTATGTGCATTGCTTTTTCCTTGCATTTTCTTCTTTTTTGCAATTTTCGGAACTGGACTTCCTCGAACAGAGCCGTACGGCTGTGTTCATGATGAACAGAGCTGCATGGCTCCTTTCGACAGGGACATATTCCCGATTTGTCCCGATCGGCTGAAAATAGTCTGTTTTCCATTTTGTGCATTCTGTTGTGATCAATTTCGGCCCGAATTCATCCTTATGTTGTAAAAATTTGGTTTTCGGATTTCTATACATATGGATATTAGGGTTTTCGGTCTTCCCGGGGTTTTATTTTCTAAGTTTCGGGGTGATTTTATCCGAACCGGATCTATAATTCAGCATTAGCTGACCCCTAAACCCTATAAATTTCGGGAAAATATTGAAAACGAGCAAAATAGTACTTTCCAAAAAAAATAAGAAAACCAATTTTTTTGGTCTAGAAATTACAGCTGCACGGCTCTAACTACAGCCGTATGACTGTAGTTTCTGGAAGAGCCGTGAAACTACCTGTACAGACGTCGTCGCACGGTGTTGTTTTCGAATTCAAATTGTTTTTGGCATGTTTATTGCTTTTTAGACCCTAGATGGATGTTGGAATTAGGAAACCCGCACGAACGGAACCCTGGATTCCGGGATAACAGACCCACAAAAAATGGAAATTTGCATGTAACCGATCCAATTGTTTTCCAAAAAATGATTTTTCAGCACAAAAATTACAGGACATTTCAAAATCGTTTTCCAAGTCTAATCAGTCCGACCGATCGGGTCGAACCGGTTACCCCCTAAGTGCATGCCCATGTTTCCTAAATTCCTAATTCTGTCCTATTTGAGTCCTATCTGTGTGTGCAATATAAACTTTGCTAACCGTCTGTTTTCCAGCATTTATCTTTATTTTATTTTCATTTTTTATGTAATTGATAGATTTCGTGTATTTATAGGTGATTGTAATGTGAGGATGAGGGTTTTTATCTTTTATTCGATTGGGTTGTATAATCAACCTCTACTATTTTCTTGTATATTTTGGATGTATGTTTTATTTTTCTACAATTGATTTTCTGCATTTTGCTTTAGTATCGACCGATTAAAATAAACAAAATGGGATAGAGAAAGATAATAAAGCGAATTAAATATGGTAATATGAATTGTAAAGTGAAAGCAAGCTAAAGGTTAAAGTAAGTCACTTGCCCGAACCCTAAATCTCTGAATTAGGTATAGTAGTCTACTCTCAGTCAGGAGCTGTACCGGAATTTCCCGAATGAGCTGATCCGGGTAGCGACTCTATCATTGATCTCGGGATTTAAGTTTCGAGGTCTTTAAGTTAAAACGGGAAAATGCTTTCTATAAAAGGATTTTCAAATCAAACCTATGGTTTTCCTAACTCAAGATAAACAAAATCCGTTTTCCACCAAAATCAAAGCCAAATCCAAACAAAAACATTTTTCCCCGGTCCGCTTCACCTCGTCCCTTTTCCCGTTCCTTCCATCGAAAAAGGTCATCCGCTCACAGTTATAATAACTTATTTATTTACTGCTTTATTTTATATGTGTGTACATTGCGTGTTTATATCAATAAAAATCAATCTTAGAAATTTAAAATATCATCAATGAACATTGGCCAATTTTATTTTGATTAGACACGAATTAAGGGACTTATCCGGACCCAGATCTCTGAAAAGTGTAGCGGCCTTCGTCCGACTCAGCTACACTATAATTTCCTGGTTGAGTTGAACCGGGTGGCGACTCGTACACTTTCTATCAAGACTTAGGTCTCGGTTCCCTTAAGAAATAGTTTAATTTTCCACAGCCGAATTTCTATCCCAAAAACCCCTGCGAGGGAGGGTTGCCCGATATCGAGGCTCCCTTTCGAGAGAGTTGCAAAAATGTTGTCCGCTCACAGTGGCGACTCCGCTGGGGATTTCTTACAAAAGTTTTCTAAAAACTTTAAGGAATTTGACAAGCCCTGAAAAATGTCTAATCAAAATAAGGTGGATGATTCTTGTATGGTATTTTATTTTGCATTCTTTAGTTAGACATTTTTGCATTAGGTAAAGTATCCAATTTTTAGCCCGGTGAATTGTTAAAGTGTCGCCTATGTTCCTCTTGGTCTTGGGGGCATAGATACGAACAACCACCTATAGCTTCGTACGAACCCTTTTGTTCTGACCCTTGAGTGGGGAGAAGTGAGGAGTATATTTTGCAATGGCAGCCTTGATTTTAACCCGACTTGGACTGAACTTAGATAGGCAACCTTAGTTGGATTCTCCTAGGATACCAAAATAAATTGTATGAACACTATAAATTGCGCCTTCATCATCCCCGGTTGATGATCGAAGAGAACCCCTCCTAGGACTCTGTGAGCAGACGACGCGTTTTCGACGGGACGCGAGACTCCCTTTTGGAAGGGGCACCTCGATCTCGGGCGGGCCTCTCCCTCGCGTGGGGTTTTTATAAGTGGAAAATCGGTTTTATAAAATAAATGGAATTAATGCATAAAAGAACCGAGACCTAAGTCTCGATGAATATTGTAGAGTCGCCACCCGGCTCAGCTCAACCGGGAAATTCTTAAGGTAGCTGAACCGGACGAACGGTCGCTACACTATCCAGAGATTCGGGTCCGGACAAGTCCCTTATTTCATGTCTAATTAAAATAAAATTGGTCAATGTTCAAAGATGGTATTTCAAATTCTAAAAGTCAATTTTATTGAAAAAAATAGACATGCAGCGCGCATACAGGTATTATAGAAATAAAAGTAAAGTAATGAATATTTGAGTTGTTTACAACCCAATCGAATAGAAAATAAAAACTCTTGCCTCACTTTACAAGCGCCTATATACACGAGAATCTAGAAAAATACAACCGCCTAGGATACACGATTAATTCTATTAAATTACATCCAAAATAAAAATAAAAGAAATTAAAACCTGCAAAACAGAGGGTTAGCACAATTTACAACACGCCACAAATAGGACTCAAATATGACAAAATGGGAAAATCAAGAATTGGGGGCATGTATTTAGGGGATAACCGGGCCGGCTCGGCTAGCCGACCTAGTTGCACCTGGAAAACGTTTTGAAACGTCCCTGTATTTTGGTTTTTGTGGGAAAATCATTTTGAAAACAATTTTTCCGGTTTACATGCATTTTTACATATTAAGTGGGTCGGTTTTCGGGAGAACCGGGTCTCCGTCGTTGAATTATTCTAAATGCAATTTTACTGAAAATTGAATCTATGGTCGTGAATGCACACAACAAAATTCATTTTGATGGTTTTCCAATTTTTTATGATTTTTATGGATTTTTTATGAAATTTTTAGGGCTTAAAGGTGAAATTCTGGTTCTAGAAACGATAGTCGTATGACTGTAAATTACAGTCGTGTGACTGTAAACACTCCAGACTCAGAATTTTGCCAAAATCTTATTTAAAACAAACTGGAAAGAAAATCACCTGGAAATCAAGAACACTCGTACGACTGTAACTACAGTCATACGACTGTTCATTGAACTCAAGACCAGTCGCATGACTGTGCTTGATTTCCAAAACAGAAACGCAGAAAATGAGATAAAAATGCATAAATATCGCAATCAACACCCAGAAAGCAAGCAAAAGTAAAGAGAAATGGAGCGCCTACCTTTTAGAAGTCCCTCCAAGTTGAAATTGACCCCTGGCGTCGCTCCAATCCACTGAAATTCGCACTTTTCTCCTTAAGTTAGGGTTAGGGATTTTGGGTCCAAAAATTTCCAAATGCTGAGGGATTCTTGAAGTTCAGTTCTTTCTTTCTTTGTTTCTCTTCTTTCTCTTTTTTTTTTCTTCTTCTTTTCCTTTCTTTTTTTTTTTCTTTTCTGTCTGTCCCCCTTTTCCGTTTTCTCCCCCCCCCCCTTTTTCTTCTGTTCTTTCAGCTTTTGAGGTATGGGTTGGCTCACCTGCCCCGATCATACAATCATACGACTGTAATTTTTTTTATTACAGTCGTACCACTGTAATTACAGTCGTACCATTGTAATTTTTTTTTTCAAAAATTTTTTTTTTCGATTTTTTTTTTTCAAATTTTTTTTTTCAAATTTTTTTTTTTCAATTTTTTTTTAAGTATAGAAAATTCCAACGCTTACAGCTGCCCCTCGCGTGATCAAATTCACCACCTGATCTTAGTCTAGGATAGTTGATGTGAATTTGAGAAATGCGACTCAAAGCGCCGCAGACACAGGAAATAAAACATGCAACTGAGCTGCTGCAGCTTCACTGCTGTGGTGATATGTTGAGTTAATTGGATGGAATATGCCGATATCGGGTCTACGTCACCCGAGGCAATACTGGAGATTTGAATTGGCTTCCATGATCTAGGATCTTGCTTGAATTGGTCTTCAAGAATCCAAAATTTGACCTAGGCAATTTTCAAGGATTAAGAATCAAGCTTGAAAAGGTTTCAAGGATTCAAAATCACGCTTGAGGAGGTTTACAAGGATTGGGAATCTTGCTTGAAGAAGTTCAAGGATTCAAAATCTAGCTTGGATGAAATAGTGGGTTTGATATAGAATTAAGCCGATATCGGGTCTAGGTTACCCGAGGCAAATCTGCTGAAAATTTGAGGATTTGAAATCTTGCTGGGATTAGATGGACTCGGAATAATGAAATAAGGAGTTCAATGATTTGTAACCATGAAGAAGGTGGTTCAAGGATTTGTGACCATGCTTGAACGTAATGGAGTTCAAGGGATTAAAATCTAGCTTGAGTGAAGAAAAGGGGTTCAAGGATCTACAACCATGCTTGAACGCAATAGAGTTCAAGGGTTTGAAATCTGGCTTGAATAAAGAAAAGGGGTTCAAGGATTTGTAACCATGCTTGAACGTAATGGAGTTCAAGGGTTTAAAATCTGGCTTGAATGAAGAAAAGGGATTCAAGGATTTGTAACCATGCTTGAACAGAATGGAGTTCAAGGGTTTGAAATCTGGCTTGATTGAAGAGGGTGGTTCAAGGATTTGCAACCATGCTTGAACGTAATGGAGTTGAAGGGTTTGAAATCTGGCTAGATTGAAGAGGGTGGTTCAAGGATTTGCAACCATGCTTGAACGTAATGGAGTTCAAGGGTTTAGAAATCTGGCTTGAATAAAGAAAGGGTGTTCAAGGATTTGCAACCATGCTTGAACGTAATGGAGTTCAAGGGTTTGGAAATCTGGCTTGAATAAAGAAAGGGTGTTCAAGGATTTGTAACCATGCTTGAACAGAATGTAGTTCAAGGGTTTGAAATCTGGCTTGATTGAAGAGGGTGGTTCAAGGATTTGCAACCATGCTTGAACGTAATGGAGTTCAAGGGTTTGAAATCTGGCTTGATTGAAGAGGGTGGTTCAAGGATTTGCAACCATGCTTGAACGTAATGGAGTTCAAGGGTTCAAAATCTGGCTTGATTGAAGAGGGTGGTTCAAGGATTTACAACCATGCTTGAACGTAATGGAGTTCAAGGGTTTGGAAATCTTGCTTGAATAAAGAAAGGGTGTTCAAGGATTTGTAACCATGCTTGAACGGAATGGAGTTCAAGGGTTCAAAATCTGGCTTGATTGAAGAGGGATAACTTTAGGAATGATAATTTTGATGTTGCCTGGGGAATGAGTATTTATACCTTGATCGATGATTTTGGAAACAAAAATTTTTGCCCCTTCGATCAAGGATAAATACGGCTTGATTGTTCTGCTCCTTGGAGACTTGATATGTTGAGATTTGGATTTGCGCTAACGCTTAAGGTCCAATAGATGCCTCGGCGTTGTGCCATCTGTGCTTTGAGAGTGATCCTGGTTCGAGTAGTCCGATGATAATGGTGGATACCTATGCTTCGGTTGGTTATGATATGTTTGTACATGTATGCTTGTATGATTTGGATGCATGTATATATTTCAATGTGTGCATGTGCAAATGAACTTTTAGAAAATGCATTTTGTGCCATTGCTCGATCTTGACACTCTAGGTTCTTATTGGGGAAGCTATGTTGTCCGATTGATCGTCCATAGTTGGAGAAGCAACATTTTGGGTGCATGTAATTCTTGCGATCCTGACAGGGATATATGATGGCTAATGCGGAAATATGATGACTGTTAGAGAGAAAGTGATGATGTTCTTGGTAATGATGTCGTTGAGAAATGAACAAAAGATCTTGTTGGAGATTGATATAATGCTCCTGTTGGGAAGATGATAGAGAGTTATTGCCTTTTCTGCCTCTAGGCTTTATGAATTTGGGAGTGCTCTAAATTTTGCCTGAGCCGCCCAAAGTGGGTTTTCAACTCAGCGAGCTGCTCTAACTTTTGCCTAAGGCGCCTTTTCAGTTTTTACCTTAGCAAGCTTTTCATATGCCCTAACTTTTGCCTAAACTGCCCAATACGGGTTTTCAGCTTAGCGGGCTACTCCAATTTTTGCCTGAGGCACCTTTTCAGTTTTCACCTCAGCGAGCTCCTCTTTTTTTTTTTTTTTCTTCGTGGAATTAGAAGAAGACTTCCAATACACTCTCTGATGATGAGATGATCATGGGAAATCTTGTAGGATTTGGTTGCCCCATCGTTGTTGCTGAAGCTCACAAGCGTATAGCCATATATGATGCATGATGTGAATTCAATTTCAGGAAAAATTGGGATATTTAAATGAATAGGGCAAGGCATTCATTCATTCATTCATTGATAATGCCTTAGCATAATGCACATTATATATGAAATGAAATTAAGGACAAGATGAGTATGGTATCCGTCTCGACCCAACCCACAACTGCCACCAACTGGTCCTTGCGGATTTTCCTGTCGGTGGTGCTCTCCTCACCGTCCTAACTTTTGCATGGATTGCTTTCGCAATTTTCAATCCATCGGACTTTTTCTTCTTTTTTTTTAATGGAGACCTGAGCCTGTCCCGATTGAAATTGGTTAACGACTTGGTCTTCGTCTTTCTTTGTAGGATTGTTTCGATCTTGCAGATTGATGGTTGTACTTTTTGATGCGCTTATTAGTTGCTTGTACTATATTGTTAGCTTATGGGTGGTATGGAGGCGATGCATAATGCCTCTCTCCTTTATTCTGAAATGATTGCACTATTGCCCCAGAACTTGCGTTCTATTATCGGGGATGTTATGGTGCGAGACATCATATGATATAGATGTATTCTTATTTTGGAACTTGAAACCATGCTCATTTTGTTTTTGTTGTTTTTTTTTTTTTTACTTCCGCTTGGCTGCACTTGTACTTCGGATTCTTTGTGATTCTGCATCTTGCGATCCTTTGTCGATGCGCGCCGTCATAGGACTAGGCGAAGGCCTTCCATGCTTTTAGGCATTTTGTAATCTTTCTTTCTCTTATCAGTCGTGAGGTCTTTCAAGGCGGGTATCATTTTGGATGCTCATCTGTCCTTAGGTTCATTTCACGTGATAATGTGTCATGTATGGTAAAGACATTAAATGAATGTTTGTATGCATGCACAGTGTTCCATCCATTGAAAATATCACATAAATAATTGAAATCAAATTACATAACATTAAATGCCTCGTAGGCTGCATCGTTCACAAAACAATATAAAGGACAAAATAGATACATCAAAACAATTAGCATCCTCCACATGCGAAGGGTCTTCTTTTGCTGCTGCATTGCCCGCTCCAATTGGACTAGTCAAAGCTGGGCAAAGGATTGGTCTGCACACTAGGCTTCAAAGGTGGCTCCGCGATTTTCCCATCTGTGATCAGTTGACGAATAGCCCTCAGTAGCTGCTTGCAGTCATTCATGTGGTGCCCCATTGTCACATGATAGGAGCAGAATTTGCCTTTGTCTGTTTCGGCCGGCTTCTCGAATGGCTTCAGAGAACTCAAGAGGCCACCATTCCTGCATTTCGCAAAAATCTTAGCCAAAAAAAGGGTCCACGGGGATAGGCCTCAATTTTGCGAATCTCCAGCTTGATCTCCTTGTTGGCGAGACACCACAGCAACTTCAGTTGGCTTATCCTCTGGGGATTGGTCACCTTTATTTGTGAAGCCGAAACCAGATCCACTGCTTGATCCGGTGGCAGTTGTCGATCGATACACCAGATAGTGTTTGAAGCTTTTGCCACCCTTTTGACTGGCCACTTTTTCTTCTTCATCCCTCTCAACCTTCATGGCCATGCTATAGACCTCGCTGAGTTCATTGAAAGCATGGAATTTCATATTGTCTTTGTACACATCCCTGCTGCCTTCAATTAGTTTCTGAATCAGCTCATCTTCATCGGGGCGATTCTTCAACAGGATCATCTTGTTCATCCACCTTTGATAATACTTGTCAAAGGGTTCATTGAGCTTCTGCTTAATCCTTTCCAAGTCATATAGCTTCACTTGGATCTTCGTGTTGAAGCTATAGTATTTGATGAAGGCCACTGACAGTGTTTCCCAATCAGATTGTACCTCCTCTGTCAGAGAGTTGTGCCAGTTCAGAGCTCCTTCTTCTAATGCTGTTGGGAAGAAGTTGACCAACTGCTGTTTGGTAGCACCCCCTGTCAGCATTATACGGGGCGTAGAGGTTGATGTGAGCTTCTGGTGATCCGAGCCCTCTGTAAGAAGGAATTTTGGGGACTTGGAACCCTACAGGGAATGTCTCAATGCCTTTATTTATCATGGCATCGACATTGACGCCCTGCCTGGAACCCAAACTGAAGTTGGCTCCCCTTTTAAGCTCAGCTAGCATCTCATCCAGCTCAGAGTACTTGGCCTTCATTTTCTGTTTCATAGCTGCCTTGATTTCCTGCAGCTTTTCCATGCTAGCCGAAGCATCAGCCCTTTGTTGAGAAGCCTCCCCTTCTTTTTCTTTCCTGGTTCCACCATTACTAGCTCCAGCACTTTCCCTAACAACAGCCCTCAGTTCTTCCTTTAGTATATCCTGGAAGTCTTAAGATCGGAAGAAGTCCTTTAGAACACTAGCAATGTTTGGCGTTTGATCAGCCATTGCTACTTCTTCTCCAGGCTCTGTTGCGCTGCTTGATTCGACTGATTTTCGCTCTCACGTGCACTTACAGCCTGGGCTCTGGTTCTAGAGCGCCCCAGCTTATTCTGCACAAAAAGACTATTAGGGCTAAAAAGTGCATGGTTGGATGGTATGGATGATAATGATTGGATGATGCTTCGTGAATGTGGATGATGATGAATGTGACCTTTTTATTTGTTTCTTCTCTTTTCTTTTTATTTATTTATTTATTTATTTTGGACATTCCAAGTGCACCCAATACTGTGCAAAAATGCCACGTGTGGACCACCACACAGATGAAGGTTTGGTGCTTTTGGGGCACCTAATGAATTTCATGAAATGGTCCCGTGTGCACCGACACACGGACGGAGTTTTGATGCTTTGTAGGTCTATGAGATGATATGAAATGGTCACATGGGTCGGTCCCACAGATAAGGTTTTGATGCTTTTGAGCATATGATATGAAATGATGTTATAAGAAAGTCACGTGTAGCAGGGACACGGACAAAGATTCGGCATTCGAGGAACGCCTTTTTATGATTTGGTGATATTATGGACCTCTATGTATACTAATTGGCAACTTGGGGAGTACCTTGAATGATATATTAATGTCATGAAGTAACCCGATGTGGATCACAGTGCTATATGATGTTTGTGATGAATGGATATGATGTCATGGAATGTATCGCGTGGATTGTCACACGGAAATACACCTAGGACCATTATGGTCTCTATTGAATGAAATGATTTGGTGGAATGGCCGAATGCAATACGGTGCATTGGAAAAACACGGGTATTTTGGGATACCCGATATATGATGGAATGATATGATCATGGTGGGCGTCCTTGGAATGCCCCTAATTTAATTTAGGTGATATGTCATGAGTGCTTATGACACACAAAATGCAAATGGCTGCACAAAAACGTGGTTAGGGTGCATGACATACATAATAATGTTATGTATGCTATGTGAAAAATGCCAATCACACAAATATAATGTTATGGCTGAAAAAGAAAGGGTTAGTATGAATGGAAAACAAATGAATTAATGTTTTACACACGAAATAAAATGCAAATGGTTGCATAAAAATGTGGGTTAGTATCACACAAAAATGTTTGTGTATGGTATGTCACGTGTATGGAAAATGGTGATTATGGTATGTTATGCACGCGTAGATAGCAATGGCGATGTGTCACTGGATGGTGAAGAAAACATAGCAAGCAAAACGAATTCTTCCAACCTTATTCCTCCAACGTGGTCGGTCTCAAAAATTTCTAACCGAGTCCTAGGCGAGGTTCACTTCAATCACCAACCGGGGGTGATGAAGGCACGATTTTATTATTATTATTCACACAATTATTTTGGTATCCTAAGGGAATCCAACTAGAGCTGCCTATATGGGTTCGGTCAAAGTCGGGATAACATCAAGGCTCTCATAGCAAGATATACTCCTCACTTCTCCCCACTCAAAGGTTCTAGCGAAGGGGTTCATACGAGGCTATGAGTGGTGTTTCGTATTCGTGCCCCTAAGACCAAGAGGAACTTAGGCGATACTTTAACAATCCACCGGGCTATAAAGGGATACCTAAACTAATGCAAAAATGGCTAACAAAAATGCAAATAAAATACCAAAAGAGAATCATCCGCCTTATTTTAATTAGACACTTTTCAGGGCTTGTCAAATTCTTTTAAGTTTTTAAGAAAACTTTTTAAGAAATCCCCAACAGAGTCGCCACTGTGAGAGGACGACGTGTTTTCGACGGGACGCGAGACTCCCTTTCGGAAGGGGCGCCTCGATCTCGGGCGGGCCCCTCCCTCGCGTGGGGTTTTTATGAGTGGAAAATTGGTTTTAGAAAATAAATGGAATTAATGCATAAAAGAACCGAGACCCAAGTCTCGATGAATATTGTAGAGTCGCCACCCGGCTCAGCTCAACTGGGAAATTCTTAAGGTAGCTGAACCGGACGAACGGTCGCTACACTATCCAGAGATTCAGGTTTGGACAAGTCCCTTATTTCATGTCTAATTAAAATAAAATTGGTCAATGTTCAAAGATGGTATTTCAAATTCTAAAAGTCAATTTTATTGAAATAAATAGACATGCAGCGCGCATATAGGTATTACAGAAATAAAAGTAAAGTAATGAATATTTGAGTGGTTTACAACCCAATCGAATAGAAAATAAAAACTCTCGCCTCACTTTACAAGCGCCTATATACACGAGAATCTAGAAAAATACAACCGCCTAGGATACACGATTAATTCTATTAAATTACATCCAAAATAAAAATAAAAGAAATTAAAACCTGCAAAATAGAGGGTTAGCACAATTTACAACACGCCACAAATAGGACTCAAATATGACAGAATGGGAAAATCAAGAATTGGGGGCATGTATTTAGGGGATAACCGGGCTGGCTCGGCTAGCCGGCCCGGTTGGACCTGGAAAACGTTTTGAAACGTCCCTGTATTTTGGTTTTTGTGGGAAAATCATTTTGAAAACAATTCCGGTTTACATGCATTTTTACATATTAAGTGGGTCGGTTTTCGGGAGAACCGGGTCTCCGTCGTTGAATTGTTCTAAATGTAATTTTACTGAAAATTGAATCTATGGTCGTGAATGCACACAACAAAATTCATTTTGATGGTTTTCTAATTTTTTATGATTTTTATGGATTTTTATAAAATTTTTGGGGCTTAAAGGTGAAATTCTGGTTCTGGAAACGACAATCGTATGACTGTAAATTACAGTCGTGCGACTGTAAACACTCCAGACTCAGAATTTCGCCAAAATCTTATTTAAAACAAACTGGAAAGAAAATCACCTGGAAATCAAAAACACTAGTACGACTGTAACTACAGTGGTACGACTGTTCATTGAACTCAAGAACAGTCGCACGACTGTTCTTGATTTCCAGAACAGAAACGCATAAAATGAGATAAAAATGCATAAAAATCGCAATCAACATCCAGAAAGCAAGCAAAAGTAAAGAGAAATGGAGCGCCTACCTTTTAGAAGTCCCTCCAAGTCGAAATTGACCCCTGGCGTCGCTCCAATACACTGAAATCCACACTTTTCTCCTTAAGTTAGGGTTAGGGATTTTGGGTCCAAAAATTTCCAAATGCTGAGGGATTCTTAAAGTTCAGTTCTTTCTTTCTTTGTTTCTCTTCTTTCTCTTTTTTTTTTTCTTCTTCTTTTCCTTTCTTTTTTTTTTCTTTTCTGTCTATCCCCCTTTTCCATTTTCTCCCCCCCCCCTTTTTCTTCTGTTATTTCAGCTTTTGAGGTATGGGTTGGCTCACCTGCCTCGATCATACAGTCGTACGACTGTAATTTTTTTTATTACAGTCGTACCACTGTAATTTTTAAATTACAGTCGTACCACTGTAAATTTTTTTTTTCAAATTTTTTTTTAATTTTTTTTTCGATTTTTTTTAAGTATAGAAAATTCCGGCGCTTACAGACTCGGTTAGAATTTTCTCAAAAATTGATCACGTTTGGAGGAATAAGGTTGGAGGAATACGGTTCGTGTGCTATGTGTTTCTTGCCCTCTCATGACATACCATCATCGGCATTTTCCATGAACATTACACGCCATACATGCGAAACATTTTTGATATACTAACTCACATCTTTTGTGCTGCCACTTGCATTTTATTTTCGTGTGTGAAAACATTAAATCATTCATGTGACATTCATACTAACCATTTCTTTTGCAGCCATAACATTATATTCGTGTGTTAGCATTTTCACAAAGCATACATGATATCAACACGTATGTCATACATCCTAACCATGTTTTCATGCATCCATTTGCATTTTGTGTGACATAAGCATTCATGTCATCTCATCTCATTTAAATTAGGGACATTGTAAGGATGCCCATCATGGTCATTTCATGTCATAACATAGCGGGAGTCCCAAAACTACCTGTGTTCTGCCCATGCTTGCACTTGGCCATTTCAATACACCATGTCATTCAATATAAGACCACGATGGTCCTAGGTCTATTTCCGTGTGGCGATTCACACTATGTCATTTCGTGACACCATACTCATTTATCATAAGTATCATATAACATCGGGGTCCTGTTTGCATACGGTGATCCATATCGGATAATTTCATGACATTATTACATCATTCAAGGTACTCCCCGAGTGCCGGATTGGTGAATATATAAGTCCATTTCATAACATTACTAAATCATGAAAGGTGTTCCCCAAACGCCGAACCTCTGTCCATGTCCCCGGTCACACGTGACTTTTTTATAACATCACTGCATATCATATGCCTTAAAAGCATCAGAACTTTGTCTATGTGGCGACCCCATGTGACCATTTCATGTCATCTCATAGACCTACAAAACGTCGAACGCTGTCCGTGTGTTGGTACGCACATGACCATTTCACAAAATTGACTAGGTGCTGCAAAAGCACCGAACCCTTATCCGTGTGGCGGTCCACACGTGATCTTTTCACATTATCTCTTGTATGGCATTGAGTGTTCTTGGAATGTTCGAAAAAGAAAAAAAATTAATAAATAGAGATCATCCTTATCATCATTTCACTCACGATGTCATTTCATTCATTCATTATAAATCACCTTTAGTGTATCACTCTTCATGTCACCATTCCATTCATTCATCATCCCTAATATTTCCCGTGTGATGTCAAGTAGAGTAAGCTGGATCGACCGAGGACAAGGTCTCAGACTTTGAGGGCTGTTGGGGAACAAAGAGCAGTAGAAATAGAAAATGAATCTAATTCCGGGGAAGAATTTGAGATGGCCAATCCAACACCAAGTATTGCTGATGCCCTGAAGGATTTCCTGAGATATCAAGATTTCTATGACATGCTGAAGGAAGAGATGCGGGCTGTTGTGAGAGAAGCTGGTGAAACCGGTGCTAGTGGGGCTAGGAAAGAGAAAGAAGGTGAATCATCTCAGCAAGGTGCTGATGCCTCGGCTAGTTTGGAGAAGCTATAAGAAATTGAGGAAGCTATGGAGAGGAAAATGAAGACGAAGTATTCAGAATTGGATGAAGTTGTCACCCAGCTGAAGAAAGGGAGTGTCAGTTCAGACTCCACGATGGGAGTTAATGTAGATGCCATGATCAGCAAAGGCATTGAGACTTTTCCTATTGGCTTTCAAGTACCGAAAGTTCCCTCCTACAAGGGAATTGGTTCACTAGAAGCCCACGTGAATCTTTATGCACGAGTCATGCTGACGATAGGTGCCACTAAGTAACAACTTATCAATTTCTTCCCGAGTACACTCGAGGGAGGAGCATTGAGTTGGTACAATTCTCTATCTGAAGAAGAGTAGTCGGAAAGGGAGGCTTTATCGGTGGCTTTTATCAAATACTATAGCTTCAATACCAAGATTCAGGTGAAGTTGTACAAGCTGGAGTGAATTAAGAAAAAAGTCAAATGAGCCCTTTGATGAATACTATCAAAGGTGGATGAATAAGATGATCTTGCTAAAAAACCGCCCTGATGAGGATGAATTGATCCAGAAATTGATTGACGATAGTAGGGACATCTTCAAGAATAATATGAAGTTCCACCATTTCAGTGAGCTCAGCAAGGTATACAATATGACTATGAAAATTGAGAGTGAGTAGGAGGAGAAGGCAACAAGCCATAGGGGTGGTAGAAGTTCAGGATATAGCTCCGGGTACAGGTCAACAGTTGCAACCTAGTCTGATAGCGGTTCTGGTTCAGGTCCTAGAGGTAAAGGGGGATAGTCTTCGAAGGTAAAGCAGGTCGAGGTTGCCATGGTAACCTAGTAGCAAAGCAGTCAAAGTAGAAACCCAGGAGGATAGGGTATATCCCCTTAGGCTCTCCCCTTGGTTAAAATTTTTGCAAAGTGCAGAAATGGAGGTTTGTTGTAGTCCTTGAGACCATTTGAGAAACCTGCTGATGCGGATAAAGATAATTTCTGCTCATACCATGTTGTGACTGGCCATAGAACTAATAATTGCTACAAATTGAGGGACGCCATCCAAAAACTGTTTGATGATGGGAAATTACAGGAGCCTCCTAAACCCAGTACAAAGACTAACCCATTGTTGGCATTCTCAAAGCGGGTTAATATGGTACACTCAGGATTGCCAGCCAATTTCATTTTTACTCAAGTCCTACAGGCGAATCCTGCTATATAGTCTATAGCAATCGGTGAAGCTGAGGTAGAGTCAGGATGTGTGGGGCAGACGGAACAGAAAGAAATCAAGCCGGTGAGCTTGAATGACCTCAACTCAGAGGATGAATATGAGGAGTTTGGCGGGGATGAGATAGTTAAGACTCCAGTTATAGAAAAGCTAAAAATTCAAGAAGTGCAGAATGTGACCTGAAGTGGTAGGGTTTATCAACTAGCGGCCCAATTGAAAGACTAGGCCCCGATGACTGGGTCGGGTAGCACATCAACACAGGAGGGAGTTGAGAAGGAAGACCTGGTTATTTCTCAATTAAAGAAAACCCCTGCCCAAGTTAGTTTGTGGCATCTGCTATTGACCTCTAGGGAGCATATAGCGGCCTTAGTAAAGAAGTTATCGGAAATCGAGGTTTCCCTCATTGCATCACCGGAAGCCATGTGTTGTCTACTAGATAAGTATCCATTCTAGGTCTCCTGACATTGTGTTTTTTGAAAGGGATTTGCCTAGTGAGGGAAAGGCTCATAATAAAGCCCTCTACATTAGAGCCCATGTTATGGACAAAGTAATGCCATGTGTGATGGTAGATGATGGGTCGGCGCTGAACATATGTCCGTTAAAATTGCTACCATATTTGGGCTTAAGTGGTGCCCTAAAGAAGTCCTCAACAATGATTGAAGCATATGATGACTCCAAAAGAACTGTAATTGGAACTTTCGAAGCTAAATTGGAGGTCGGGCCAGTCAAGTCAATGGTCGTTTTCACTATGATAGATATCCCGGTCACTTTCTCCCTGTTATTGGGAAGACCATGGTTTCACCCATTAGGAGGTGTCCCCTCTACTCTACATCAGAAAATAAACAGGGAGATTGTGACTGTTGAGGCGGATGCCCAATCCATGATTGCTGCCGTAAATGAAGGGGTCATACCTTTTGGAAGATTCCAAATCACCATGATCGAGGAAGAGGAAGCCACAGATGCCCCAATGGTCATTTACGAAAACTATATGCCTGAGTGGCTGTCCAGATATTTGCATAAGCAGAATTTTGTCCCAGGCATGGGACTGAGAATTAACTTCCAGGGGTGCCTGAGTTTAACATTGACTTGGGAAAGTTGAAACAGTTTGGGCTAGGGTATGCTGAAGAAACATCTAATCAAAAGAATTTGAGAAGGGACAAGAACGGCAAGCCTATGATGAAAACATTCATAAAGGTAGGGGAAAAGCTGTATAATGGCCAAGCTGAGCCAATGAGGGTTGGGAATATTGAATACCCGGGCTTTGAGATATTTTCTGATGTCATAGACTTTGAAAAGAGCCAGGAAGAACCAGTAGCCCCCGTGATGGTGGAAGAGGTAATTGCTAAGTCTGTTGTTTTGTAAAATGAGCCATCTGAAGAGATAGCAAAAGCAGTGAAGGTACCTAAGCGAAAAACTAAAGAGAAAGTCTGCGATGAATCAGTAAAAGCAATCTCAGAGGTGCTAGCTGCTGCTTTAAGAAAGGCGTTTGGGAAGTCTAAAGAAGGGTTCGAAGAGGAGCTGATGACCAAGGTAAACTTGGATTCTGTGGTTGCTGAGATAGCTGAGATCATGAAGAAGGCTAATCATAAAGAAGGCTAAGGCATAGGTGGCAGAAATGGAGAAGACCACTATTCCTGCTGAACAAGAAGCCAAAGTAGCTACAAATCTGGATGATGTCCAGGAGCTGAATGGGAAAGCTGAAGAAGTGCAAGGCCCTCTGCCTGTGAAGGATGTATCTATTTCTTCCATTTTCAATGTGAATGATGTACTCTATAACAAGTTCAATGCCATGAAATCTCAGTTTGCTTACTTGTGTGATGTTTATCTTGATAATTCTGTGCATTCATTTGAATCATCATCAAGCATATTTAGCATCCATGACACTACATTGTGTGAAATCAACATAAGTACAGATGAAAACCCCAAAATGGTATTCATTTCACATGAGCTAAAACCTGAGGAAGAGAGAGAACAAAAAAAAATATTGCAAAAGCATGTTAACGCTTTCGCTTGGTCATACGAGGACTTGCCGAGTGTAGACACAGAAATAGTAGTACACAAGATTCCAACAGACCCTAAGTTTAAGCTAGTGAAGTAGAAACTGAGAAGATTGAGACCAGAGTAGGCTACGTTGGTGAAAGAAGAAGTGGCTAAGCAGATAAAAGCTAAATTCCTCGAAGTGGTGGAGTATATAGAATGGCTAGCCAATATCGTCCCAGCACCTAAAAAGGATGGAAGGGTCAGAGTCTGTGTCGACTACAGGGACCTGAATAAGGCATGCCCAAAAGACAACTTCCAATTGCCTCATATCGATGTCCTGGTTGATTATGCAGCAAAAGCAGCAATGTATTCCTTCATGGATGGATTTTTAGGATATAATCATATCCTGATGGACATAATTGACAAAGTGAAGACGTCATTCATCACAGAGTGGGGTACCTTCTGCTACAGAGTAATGCCCTTCGGGTTAAAAAACACTGGAGCCATTTACCAAAGGGCTGTCACAACTTTGCTGCATGACATGATCCATAAAGAAGTCGAAGCGTATGCCGATGATATGCTTGTTAAATCAATGACCTGGGAGGAACATCCTGTTATCTTGTATAGATTTCTTACACGCATGGGAGAGTATAACTTGTGACTCAACCCTAAGAAGTGCCTATTCGGAGTCACATCAGGGAAGCTGTTAGGTCATGAAGTCAACCAGAGAGGAATAGAAATGGACCCAGTTAAAATCAAAGCTATTCGAGATATGCCAGCTCCAAAAACAGAGAAGGAGGTCCTCTCATTCTTGGGCTCCTTACAGTACGTCAGTCGCTTCATAGCATGGTTGACTTCCACTTGTGAGTCGATTTTCAAATTGTTAAGAAAAGACTAGCCTATTGTATGGAACGACAGATGTCAGTTGGCATTCAAGAAAATCAAGGCTTATCTAGTAAATCCGCCAGTTCTGAGCCCACCAATTCTAGGGAAGCCTTTGATCTTGTATTTGGCTGTTGAAGATTCCTCTGTAGGGGCAATGTTGGCATAAAAACAAGATGGCAGGAAGGAGTACCCTATTTACTACCTCAACAAGAAGCTGCTGGAGTACAAAACCAAGTATACACTAGTGGAGAAGATGGGTGTGGCAATGATCTGGCTGACCAAGAAGTTACGCCATTACTTCCAGTCTTACAAAGTGCAAGCCGTGGCCAAAGTAGACCCAATGAAGTATCTGTATGAAGCACCGGTCTTGGTTGGGAAGTTATCTAGGTGGCTCTTGCTTTTGTCAGAATTTGACATTGAATACATCACTAAGAAAACCATCAAAGGGCGAGCCGTAGCGACTTTCTAGCAAATCAACCACTAGAATCAGATTACACAGAGAATTTGGAGTTCCCAGATGAACAGTTGTCCATGGTGGACGTAAAGAGATGGGTTATGTGCTTTGATGGTGTCGTGAATAGGAAGGGTGCTGGAATCGGGATAATAATAGCGACACCGGACGGTGAAATCATTCCTTTGTCAAAGAGGTTGGATTTTCCCATAACCAATGGCAGAGTAGAGTATGAAGCATGCTTATTTGGGATGGAAGCTTTTTTAACTCTAGGGGCAAATGATGTCTTGATTGTTGGAGATTCATTTTTGGTGATTAGGCAAGCTCAAGGTGAATGGGAGCTGAAAGAAGAAGCCTTACGGCCCTATTTGGAGCTAGTACAGTATAGAAAAGAGTTATTTGGCCAATATGAATTCAGACATGTCCCTAGGGATGAGAACAAGATGGATGATGTGTTGGCAAAACTATCTTCCATGTGGGAAAATCCAGAAGAAACTCAAGTACAACCATTGGTTATAGCAACTTCCAGACAACCCTGCTTTGAAGTGCACGAAGTAATGGAATTTACAGCTGAAGAAAAGCCATGGTTCTTCGATATTTACCAGTATGTGAAGGAAGGAAAATACCTATAGGGAGCCAGTACTGCTGATAAGGTGTCATTAAGAAGATAAGCTAGTTAGTTCAGAATTTTTGAGGACAAGCTATATAAGAGAACAACAAATGGAGTTCTTCTGAGATGTCTGACAGAACGGGAGACAGAAACGGTGATGCAGCAGGTACACATAGGATCTTATGGACCACATATGAACAGACTCGCTATGGCTAGGAAGATAATGAGACAGGGGTACTTCTGGATAACTATGCAGGATGATTGTATGAGGAAAGTGAGGAGATGTCACGAGTATTAGATTTATGCTGACATTAGTCATTTGCCACCACTTGAACTACAGAATCTAGCATCCCCTTGGCCATTTTCAGCATGGGGAAAATATATGATTGGAGAAATTCACCCTACTACGTCTAATGGGCATTGATTCATAGTTGTGGCAGTTGACTACTTTTCAAAGTGGGTAGAAGCAGAATCCTTCGCTAGTGTAATGGCTAAGCAGATGGTCAAGTTCATCTAGAAGAACATCTTTGCCCGATACGGGATCTCCCATCATATAGTGACTGACAACGGAGTGCAGTTTCAAGGGGCAACAGCTGAGCTGCTTGCAGAACCTAACATTGAGCACCATAAGTCTTCTTCATATAGGCCCTAAGCTAACGGTGCAGTGGAGGCAGCTAATAAGGCTATAAAGAAGATCTTATAAAAAATGGTAACTACCTACAGAGATTGGGCTAACAAGCTACCATATGCTCTTTGGGGTTACAAAACCAGTGTCAGAACGCCAACAGGGGAAACCCCTTATGACTTAGTGTATGGTATGGAAGCAGTATTGCTAGTAGAAATAGAGCTCAAGTCACTGACGATCACTTTGGAAGCTCAGTTACCAGAGACTGCATAGACTTAAGCTAGATACTAGCAATTGGCAGCACTAGATGAAAAGCGACTGAAAGCCCTGGATCATCTACAAATGTACCAACGTAGAATGGCCAGGGCCTATAATTGGAATGTGAAGTACCATAGGCGACAATTGAAAATAGGAGATTTGGTTCTAAAACAATTAAGGCCCTCAAATGTCGATGTTCGAGGGAAGTTCAGGGCTAATTGGGAAGGACCTTATGTCGTGAAGAAACTGCTATCAAAAGGTGGTGTCAGCATCATGGACATGGATGGAAATGAGTTCAAAAATCCTGTCAACCAAGATCACTTAAAGTTTTAGCATGTGTAAAAAAAAGTCTGCTAGGCTGAAAACTCAAAAAGAGCGGTCTAGGCAAAAGTTAAGACACGAGAGAAAATTATCAGTCATCTGAAAGGGACGACTGGTGACGGGTTCTGGCTCTGTATGGAGTGTATACCATTTTGGGAACTAATCCTTTCAGATGTACTCATTTTGATTTTATCAATAAAGTGGAGTGTTTGTTTAAGTATAATTGTATGGTTATGTCAAATGCATAAACAAAGTTATCTTGCTTAAACGTCCACTTAAAGAAAGCACTTTGCATTTGACTGGTTGAGCATATCACGTTATTTAAACAATGAAAATGTGCCAAATACATACAATTTGAAATCTTTTATCATCCTCCAAATCCAATTCAGCTTTTCAAAGGGCAATAGCGGTTGTCTAAGAACTTGACTGTTGAAGAGATCAAGCTGAATGAGAACAAACTTCCTCTTCAGTTTATATGCAAGGCACAACACTTGCTTGATGAATTGCTCCTTTCATCTGCTCTCTTAAACTGATTCTGTGAAACCTCATTTTCTACCATCAATGGCTTCTAACAAGAAATTAGACCGCAATGCTGCTCCATATAGCATTTTTCTGCATCATATCATCACCAGAAGGATGACGGGACAAGTAGTCATGATTCCATTTTAGTCGGTCTCTGTTCATCTTAAAATTAAAAAAAAAAGAGCTCGCTGGGGTGAAAACAGAAAAGGTGCCTCAGGCAAAAGTTAGAGAGGCGCATTAGGCTGAAAACCAACATTGGGCAACCCAGGCAAAATTTAGAGCACTTCCAGATTCATAAATCACAGGGGCAAAAGGATAGAACCTCTCCACCGTTTCCCCACAGGAATCTTTACAGTATCCTCCAACTGTATTCTCCACATCACTCCCTAGTAGAACATTTACAAGGGGCACTATAATCCTTTCCCTGGCAGTTGTCACCCATCCCCAGCAGTCATCTCATTTCTTTAGCAGTGGTCATATATCTTCAACAAGAAGAAGCTTCGTGTGAAGAGCGTCTTCCACCAGCTGGGGGCAAAACATACCTTCCCCAGCATAATGGAGAAACATCAATATTAAACAAACAATAAGAAATGCATCCTTTAGGATCCACGTGCATGTGCATCATCGTACATACATACATAACATACACAGAGCATTCATCCCTAGCTAGTCTTCATTTTTTATCGAAGGAGCAAAAATTTTTGTCCAAAATCTCTCGATCAAGGAATGAAGACTCGCTATTTGAAGTACAACAATTTGTCATCATTGTCTCAGACATGGATAAATCCCCAGCAGATCCGCCTCGGGTGACATAGACCCGGTATCAGCCCAGATCGGCTTTATTCCAGATCCTCAACAGATCCGCCTCGGGTATTCCAGATCCACAGCAGATCCACCTCGGGTAACATAGACTTGGTATTGGCCCAAATCGGCTTCATTCTAGATCCCCAGCAGATCCACCTCGGGTAACATAGACCCGGTATCGGCCTAGATCAACTTCATTCCAGATCCCCACCAGATCCACCTCGGGTAACATAGACCCTGTATAAGCCCAGATCGGCTTCATTCCAGATCCCTAGCAGATTCGCCTCGGGTAACACAGACCCGGTATCGGCCCAGATCGGCTTCATTCCAAATCCCTTGCAATCCGCTTCTGGTAACCTAGACCGGGTATCCGATTATTTCATCTTCAACCTCGCCTCGGGTAACCTAGACCGGTATCGGCTTATTTCATCATCAACCGACCCGGTATCGGCTTATTTCATCATCAACCTCGCCTCGGGTAACCTAGACCCGATATCGGCTTATTTCATCATTAACCTCGCTTCGGGTAACCTAGACCCGGTATCGGCTTATTTCATCTTCAACCTCACCTCGGGTAACCTAGACCCGATATCGGCTTATATCAGATTCGTTGTTTTAGAAATTCAGCAGATACGCCTCAGATATATGGAAATCCGGTATTGGCCTAGATCAGCTTCGTCTCGGGTAATGTAAACGCAATATCGACACAACTCATCCAATCAACTCAGTTCATCATCACGGTAGTGAGACTTCAATAAGTTAGTGTGAGTTTCTCTTCTTGCGTCTACTACGCTTCAATCCGCGCATTCATCACCTTAGGTATTTTAGACCTGGAGTTGGGTGTTGAATTTAATCACGCGAGGGGCAGCTATGAGCGCCGGAATTTTTGATACTTAAAAAAAAATTAAAAATTACAGTCGTACGACTGTAAGATTTCAACAGGTGCAGGAGCCCATACCATGAAAGAAGAAAGAAAGGGGTAATGGGAAGGGCATTAAATGCCTAACAGCAGAAAGAAAAATAAAAGATGAGGATTAGATATAAAAGGAAAGAAAAGAAAAGAGAAAGGGGTTTTTTTGGACATATTGATAAAGGGAAAGTCAGAAGAAGAGAAGGAAAAATAAGAGGAGAAACCCAACACAAACAACCATTGTTCTTCTACTCTTTTTCTTTCAATTCTAGTGTGATAAAGCTTAAAAGTTGTTAGAAATCATAAGTAATAACTTGAATCACTAAACTAAATCAATATTAAATCCATAACTCAATCAAATCCTTGACTTCTAGGAGATTTCGGACTCACTTTGGAACCTTAACACACAAAGGGAGGAGAAGCAATTTGGAGTTGATCAAGGTGTCTCCAGCGGTCAAATCGATGGTGGATCTGCGCTACAAGGGTAATTACACTTGAATCCCTTGTTTTGCTTTGCTTTTTGGGTGTTTTGGTGCATTTTTGTGCATAAAAATCCATATTTTTGGGCTGCTGTTCCTAGGAAAAAAGAATAGTCGTACGACTATTCTTATAGCTATGAACAGTCGTATGACTGTAATTACAGTCGTGCGACCATAGCTACAGTCGTACAACTGTTTTTAATATTCCCTCTTCTTTTCCTATCACTGAATAAATTTTGGCGATTTTCTACAATTGGGAGAGTTACAGTTGCACGGCTGTAATCACAGCCGGCCGACTATAATTTTCATCCAGGAGCAGAATATCCAGAAAAGTCCATAAAAATTCACAAAAATCATAAAAATTCAGAAAACACAAAAAATCATCAAAAATGAATTTTTTTGTATGCATTCACGACCTTAGATTTAATTTTTGAAATTATTGCATTTAGAACAATGCAATGACGGAGATTCAAATCTCCCAAAAACCGACCCACTTCACATGTTAAATTAAAGAAAACCGGAAAAAGAAAATGTTTTTAAAAATGGTTTTCTTACAAAACAAAAATACAGGGATGTTTCAAAACTGTTTTCTAAGTTTAATCGGGCTGGCTGGCCGAGCCAACCCGGTTACCCCCTAAATGCATGCCCCCGATCCCTAAAATCCCAATTCTGTCCTACTTGAGTCCTATTTATGGTGTGCTATAAATTGTGCTAATCATCTGTTTTGCAGCTTTAATTTCTTTTTATTTTCATTTTTAGTGTAATTAATAGCTTAATTCGTGTATTTTAGGCGATTGTAATTTTCTATATCATCCTGTATTTTAGGCACTTGTAATCTGAGGATGAGAGTTTTTATTTTATTCGATTAGGTTGTGATAACTTATTTATTTACTGATTATTTTATTTTATTGTATTTGTGTGTACGCTGTGTGTTTATGTCAATAAAAATCCATCTTAGAAATTTAAAATATCATGAATAAACATTGGCCAATTTTATTTTAATTAGACATGAAATAAGGGACTTGTCTAGACCCAGATCTTCGGAAAATGTAGCGGCCTTCGTCCGATTCAGCTACACTGTAATTTCCCGGTTGAGCTGAGCAGGGTGGCGACTCCTACACTCTCTATCGAGACTTAGGTCTCGATTCTCTTACGAAATAATTTAATTTTCACAGCCAAATTTCTATCTCAAAAACCCCTGCCAGGGAGGTTTGCCCGATATCGAGGTTTCCCTTCGAGAGAGTTCTAAAAACGTCATCCGCTCACATAGGTCCTACCGGTATGGATGTTAAATTCCTTATTTCCCACTAAGCTGCTCCTACTTGTTGGTGTGCCCTAGTTCTTAGGGCATTGGATTCTTGTATTTTGTATTATACATTAAGAGTCATGTATGAATACATTATTAGTGTCACATTAATAAAGGCAATTAATCTATTTCATTTATATCTTGTGCTATAATATGAGTAGAGTATCCATTGATTGATAATCATAAAACCCATCCCAAGTCTGTTCTAATCGTGGGAATGAATAGAACCACAGACTTGTATATTCGATGACTGTATGGTAGTTCTTAACTAGCCATAGGACTTGTACAGTCAGTCATGAATATAGGTACATGTCGTTGACATGGGACTGGATCGATCCGCACAAGAAAGCCACATGGTTGTCACGTCATAGGTCTTTCTTAAGTAGGTCTCTTTTTTCCTCAGACCAGATTTCATTATAGTATAAATATGGAATTCGGTTCACTTTGACATATGCCTAACAGGTCCGTAAAAGGATGCTAAATATGGGTATGATTGGGTGGACAGGTGAACATATTGATATTGATGATGAAGTGATGGAATTGCCACTCGGGTAACACCGAGATGATATCAATGGCCACTTGATGAGTGGGACTGATAAGTGTATGGCCATAATCAAATAAGTTGGTTGCTTATTTGATTAATCAGTCAACTCAAGATCAAGAAATATAAAAAACAACAAAAGAGGATGACGGACACCATGCCTTTTGTTTATTCATATCGATATCGTTAGGCAAAGGACACTATGAGATTACTACCGGGTGGGTGTCTTCTAAAGATTGCTGCATCTCTGTCTTAATTGGGGGCTGTAATGGTTTGCTAGAACCCACTTACAGTCTGTGGGTCTTGGGCCTACTGTCAACATAAAGACTGACCCATAGGATCGTGCGCATAGATCAACTGAGCCTGAACGTATAGCTATTGTGCTTGTGATGTACATTGGAAGGAATGAGTTAATTAATTAGTTGACATCTGGTGTCGAGGTAATTAATTAACATTGGGTTGGTTTAAATTAATTAATAAGTTTACATAATGTAATTAATTAATTTATCAATTAATTGAATTACATAAAGTAAACAATTAATTAAATTATTTTCTTAAGTGTGATTTTATTTTAATTAGGGGTAATTAAATCAAGCCATATGGAATTAAATTATGTATTATAAATCTTATGGAATAAGGATTTAAATATGTAATTAAAATCCTAATGGGATTGGGTTTACTTAACCTAATTGGAGTCCATATTGCATAAGGACTATAAAAGGCACATTTATGGGAAAAATCACTCTCTTAACCCTAGGCACAAAGAAAATTTGGCCAGCAACAATATCAGGCCCAATAGCCGAATTCTTTGGTGCAATTTCTTCCGTTCTTTGACTAGCATAGGTTCCCGTTCGATAGTTGATCGTGCACCGGACTGTGGAGATCAATTTTAAGAAACGATTTTGTAGCAGTCTCTAGAAGAGACATAATCTGGTGAGTTCAATCTCTTGATTCAAATTGTTTTTATTTCAATAAATGGTAATTGGACACGATAGGTGGATTCTAGGAAATTTTAAACGGTGTATTTTCCACTACGCCCCGTTATTTTTCCGATGATGAATCCCAACACTACTTGTATGGATGTTATATTCCTTATTTCCTAGTAAGCAGGTCCTACCTGTATGGATGTTATATTCCTTATTTCCCAGTAAGCAGGTCCTACCTATATGGATGTTATATTCCTTATTTCCCACTAAACGAGTCCTACCCATGTAGATATCATATTGTTTGTTTAATATCATACCGGTTTAAGGGATACATAGCATCACGGTGTCAGTTTTATCATGTGTTCTATCATGCTAGGAAACCCTTATCCTGCAAGCATTGTCTTGCCTCGGTTCGGGGGCATCAACACACCCCTGATCATTCAGCACTAGAATTGTACTAACTCTATAAATAAATCTACCCTCTCTTAGACGTGGTTCCTTTAATATTTGTCCCACACATCTGCATAAACATATCATTTCAAATGCATGTGGGTATGAGGCCCAATGTCCATCATAACATCGCATCATTTGGCATTCACTACATTTCACGCATGCATCCCAACTTTGATCGATCATTGATCACATCATGAGTCCTAACATTTGTTATTTTGGTAGTTAGAACCTGGAAAAGGCCAAAAGGAAGATTACAATGGAAAAGCCTAAAAGAGGTAGTAGCAGTAGTGGCCACATCTTCAGCAGCACAGTCTCTAGTAGACAAAGGGTCAGTGCCAGTGGTTGGTACTAGGTTTGAAACAATTTAGTACATAGAAAAGGAAGACAGTGTATCTATTGTGGCAGAGTGGTTTGAGTCAGATAGGGAAGACAATGACTAGTTAGATTCAGAGTTAGCAAGTGACAGTAGTGAACCAGTAAGAAGAGGAATTGGTATTGTAGAAATGACTAAGAATGAGGAGATTAATGCCCCAATGGTAATCTATGAGAACTATGACCTGGAATGGATGTCAAAATACTTTTACAAGCACAAGTTCATGCCAGGGATGGGTCTAGGAGCTAATTTGCAAGGAATGCCAAAATTCAACATTAACGTTGGAAATTCCTACAGTCATGGACTAGGGTATACTAAGAAAACAGTAATGAAACCCAGAAAAGGTAGGAATGACAAATACCTAGTGAAACCCTTTGTAAAGCTGGTGTGGGACTGTATCAGGAACAGCCTAAGCTAACAATGGTGAATGGTGTGATGAAGCCAGGGTTTGAGGTTCTTTGCAATGTGGTGGACTTTGTAACTAGGCATGACAAACCGAAAGTACATGGAAGACCAGAATTTTTACCCTGAACTGTGTCTATTTGGAAATTGAAAGTGGTCTTGATACTGAGACCTTAAAAGAAGACATCAATCACCAAGCAGGGAAGGCAGAAAAACAGCCATGCAATGAGCGACGATCTGAAGTCACTAAGGATTGCAATAGCAAGCAAAAGGCAAGCAGAAAAATAGTGAAGTCTGTATAAAGGAAGAAAGAATCCAAGAAAGTAATCAAGGCAGATGCAAATGCAGAAATAGTTAGAGCACTCACCCAGGCATTGACCGTTGCCCTGAATAAGGCTACAAATGAGAAAAGGGAATGTAGTTATACTAGGTGACAGGATGACAAAGGCCAGGATCTGGTAGTTGCTAAGATGGCAAAGGTTATGGAAAAGGCAAAGGCTCAGATGGTAGAGGATATAAAGGCTAAGCTTAGCGAGGAACATGAGATAGAAATATGGACCGACCTGGAGGGCATGTTGAAGGTGGATACTGAGGAGATGGAAAATAAAGGCTCTCTATTTGTAGAGGGTGATGGATACTTTATTACTAATGTTTCTTCTGTCGTTAATGCAGCTAATGAACTTCATAATAAGTTTAATGCAATGAATAATCAATTTGCTTACTTGTGCAATGTTTATGGTGATGGGTCTTTGCATGCATGTAAGTCCCTATTAAGCATATTTAGCATTCGTGACACTGCATTGCATGAAATCAACTTAGGTACAATTGAGAAGCCCAAAATAATATACATTTCGAACTCATGCTCGAGGAAGAGAGAGAATTGATAATAAGTACTAAAAACACATGTTAGAGCATTTGCATGGTCTTTAGACATGCTTGGAATTGACAGGGAGATAGCAAAACACAGGATTCCCACAGATCCAAGTTTCCTCCAGTTATGTAAAAGTTGAGGCGACGGAGACCAGAATGGGCATAGTGAAGGGATTTTCACAGAAAAATCAACCGATTAAGCAGAGTTTGCATTGACTTTCTCAAATCCGTGCCTAGGAGCAATTGAAATGGAAAAGAAAAACAACAAAATTAAATATGAGAAAGATTAGGTTCTCACACAGAATATCTCTACAAGAGACGGCTGTAGAAATCGAATTCGATCTCCTCCATGTTCCCTTACACAAACGGCTATCAAACTAGAACCCGTGCTATTGATTGGATCGACGGAAGAGAGGATTTTTCTTGCTGAAATTTTTTGCCTCTAGAATTGGTGCCTTGGCCGAATTCCCTTACGGTTTTTAGCCTAGCATGGCTAAATTCCCTTAGGGAATTTTAGTCCGAATCGGCTTTTCAATTCTATGTGGACTTTTCGCTCACTTAAGCCCAGGTTCGATATTAATTCTTTAGGTTTGTTTTAATTACAAATATAATTTCTATTCAACATGTATGTGAATATATTATACCATATAATATATTACATTCCATTTAAATTAAAATTAATTTGACCAATTAATTTAACCGAGGAATTAAATCAGACTCTCCATAAAATTAAACACATGTAAACCTATACATGTGAAATATTTCCTCCTAGGAAATGATCTCATAAATTAATTCATTGAATTAATTATAAGAAAGCCAATTATGAGTGGATGACCTTTTATCAACGGGATGTGGCGAAGCAAACTGGGGAAAAATGAAAGATGTTTTGGTTTTCGATAAAGTTTATGAAAAACGGGTTTTGTTTATCTTGAATTAGGGAAAATCGTTTATTTGTTTTTGAAATTCTCTTTATAGAAAACGTTTTCCCGTTTTATTACTTAAAGACCTTGAAACCGAAATTTTGAGATTAGTGACAGAGTCGCCACCCGGATCAGCTCATCCGGGAATTCTGGTACAGCTCCCTACTGAGCGCAGACTACTGTAGCTAGTCCAGAGATTCAGGGTTCGGGCAACTTACCTACTTGACCTCAAGCTTGTATTCGTTTATTATTTATAAAACCATATTTATTCAATTTTATTATCTTTTCTAACCCCAATTTGTTTACTTTTATTAGCCCGATGCTCAAGCAGAATGCATAAAAAAAATTGCGGAAAACAAAATCATCCACACAACTTATACAAAAGAATAGTAAAGGCCGCTTATACAACCAAATTGAATAAAATATAAAAACTCTCGTCCTCACATTACAAGCACCTAGGGTACACGAGGATCTAAAAATACAACCGCCTAAATACACGAATTAATTTATCAAATATAGCAAAAATAAAAATAAATGCTGCAACACATACTGGTTAGCACAATTTATATTTTAACACAAATAGGACTCAAATCAGGACATAATTGGGATTTTAGGATTGGGAGCATGCATTTAAGGGGTAACCGGGTCGACCCGACTGGTCGGACTGGTTAGACCTGGAAAATGATTTTGAAACGCCCTATGGATTTTTGTGCTGGAAAACAACTTTTGGAAACCATTTGGCTCGGTTTCATGCAATTTTCCATTTTTGTAGGTTGGTTATCCCTGAACTTACGGTTCTGTTCGTGCGGGTTCCTAAAGACATATTCCATCTAGGGTCCAAAAAGAGGTAAACAAACCAAAAATATTTGTAAAAATATCATTTTATTCATTTTTGATATTTTTCGGGGATTTTATGGGGTTCAGGGGTCCGCTAATGCTAGACTAAGGATCTGATTCAGATGAAACAGCCCCAAAGCTCAGAAAGTAAACCCCGGATAATATTGAAAACTCCGATATCCATATGCCTAGAACTTAAAAAATAAAAATATTATGACATACGGATGGATTTGGGCTAAAAATTGGGGCAACATAATGTTTAAAATGGAAAACAGACTGTTTTCGGCCGATCGAGACAGATCGGGAATCTGTCCCCGAGGAACAGAGCCGAGCGGCTCTAGGGTCATAGCCGGCCAGCTCTGTTCATCACGAACACAGCCGAGTGGCTGTGTTCATGAAGAAGATAGTTGTACGGCTATGATGGGCAGCCCAGTTTCCAGAATAAAGAAGAAATGAAAGAAACGCATAGAAAAAGCACTGCAAACAGGTTTAAGGCCTCTCAGAGATTATCTTGATTTTTTTTTGGGACTTTGTACGTCAATAAATGGATTGAAAGCTAGAAATGTGTCCTGGAGACTCAACTGGCTGAATCCCACGACGGTCCGAAATGATCTGAAACCAAGCCGAAATGATCCGGAATCAATGAGTAAGGGTTGTAGGATTTGTCAACAATGTTTTGAGATTGATTTAGGGTTTTGATGAAAGTGTTTATAGGTTTCTCTCTCAGTTTCTTTTTCTCTTTTTTCCTATCCCTGGGAACCGAAATCCAAAAGTCCTCCCTTTTTCTAATTTTCTTTCTTTTATATCACTCTCTCTCACTCATTTCGGTCAATCAATCAGCCGTCTGACCCCTGAAATCTCTGCGCCAATCTTCGTTTTGTCAAGATAAGTTGCTCTGCTTTACAGAGCAACTTGGTTTGACCACTAGAGCCGCCTAGTTCTACCGAGAGTTAGGGTGAAATTTCAAAAGTTAGACGCGTAGACCAAACCCTAGAAATGATTCGGGAGACCTTTTTCAGGGGCTTTAGATCACCGATAGCCTGGCTTGCAGGATGTTTGAGATTCTCCGAGCAACATTCCGGTCGCTTTCAAGTCCCGTTCTAGTTCATCCGGTCCACAGGTAACTAAGGAATTCTCATCACTGAGGTCGGGAAAAACCCATGCTCATAGTGTTGGGATTCCTCATGGGAAACCGACCGATAAAAGCGGAAATACACGTCGATTTCCTGGAATCCAGCCCAGGAGCTTAAGATGTGGAAATCAAAAACTTAAAGCATAAAAGGAGAGTTTCAAAAACTTACCACAAAGTCTCTCTAAGAGATGGATGCGGACTGCAGAAATCAAGTGTAGATTTCCTCCACCGATGCGTACACGAATGGCTCTCGGACCGAAACCCGTGCTAGCGACTCAGATGACAAGAAGAGAGGGAGAAAGAGAGAAGAAAAGGGGCAGCCAAGCTTGGATATTATGGCTGTCCAAAAATTTCTTTCCAAAAGAAATAATCCAATTTCTCTCTTTTTCTCACAATAGTTTTTCTTTCAAAGAAAACCAAAGTGCAAAAGTGGGCCTCAATTCTTTCCAAGAAAGAATGTATATACGGCCAAGCATGGAAAAAATCATGGCTCATCATTTCAATCCATTAAAAATGAGATGGATGAGAATAAAGTAACAAATATCCATTTTGTCACTAAGCATGAGTCACCACTTTCCAATTGGTCCAAAAGATGCAAAGTCTCACTTTGCTTCCTTTTTCCTTTAGTCCACATGGTGACTCACCCATCTCATCCCTCCACATTCGGCCAACATAGAAAATTGGTGATCCCACATTCATCATTTCCTTACCATAAGGGAAAGCAAGATGCAAGGTGGCAAAGTCCAACTTTGCTCCATCATATGTCATACCAATGACTCACCATTCTTTAATTGGTCCATAAGAATATGTCATCATCATTTTTGTCCATAAAATGACTCACAATTCTTACTAATTCCATGCAAAATTTCGGCCAACATATCCCATTCAATGTAGACTTTATTCCTTTGAAAGTCCAAGCCTAATTTTAATCCCATTGATTTAATTAATTTCAAATGCAACTTTAATTTAACATGTATGCATATATATATTATACCATATAATATATTACATACATTTAAATTAAAATTCATTTGCCCTAGTAATTTAATCAAGGAATTAAATTAGACATACATAAAATGAGATACATGTAAACCTATACATGTATAATATTATGTCCACCTAGGAAATAATCCCATAAATTAATTCATTGAATTAATTATGAGAAGGCCAAAATAAATATTAATTATATAACTTTGATCAATCCAATTGATTCATATAATATAATTAATATATCTCTCTCTCTTCAAACGTGTATACTCCAAGTACACACTTAATCCGACTAGTTAAAGTCCAGACGTTCAATGTGTACGATCCAATGGGCCCGTCTTTATGTTGGCAGTGGGCCAAGGCCCACATACTGCAGGCGGGCTCTAGCAAGCCACTGCAGCCCCCAATTAAGACAGAGTAAGCAGTCAAACTGAAAACGTAACCCTGTAGTTTGAACTTGTAAATCCCATGTCGCTGATATCAGTGTCCAACACAGAGGCATGGAAGTATCACCCTCTTTGTGTGTCTAGACCTTTACTTGATACCGAAAGAACTGATGCTCACAAACAAGATCAAATCTTGTTTGGGTGTGGCCGCACACATATCAGTAACATTCTTCAAGAGGCCAGTGATATCGTCTTAGTGAATCACTAAGTAACATCCCCTTCTGCATATCCATAGCACTGCCATGT
Source organism: Euphorbia tirucalli (assembly GCA_039660915.1). Classification (NCBI taxonomy): domain Eukaryota; kingdom Viridiplantae; phylum Streptophyta; class Magnoliopsida; order Malpighiales; family Euphorbiaceae; genus Euphorbia; species Euphorbia tirucalli. The sequence goes on from CM077633.1 coordinate 48,100,931, forward strand.
TCACTAACACACCCGAACGTACTCATACTTGGCACCCTTTTACAGGCCCGTTAGGCGTACGCCAAAGTGTGCCACTTCACATGCAACACCATCATATGGTCCGGTCAAAGGACTTATACAAGTACTACGTGAGAATCATTTGTGATACTATACCATGTAGATTCCCGTTAAGTGGATCAATCCAGTACCATGCCCTTTTTTCATGTACCCATTAACCTGGTTGACATTCCATGTTCTATGACCGGTAAGACACCACCATACAACCAGGCTAATGATAGTCTTTAGTTCCATTCATTCCCATGATTGGAGTAGACTACGGATAACTTTATGGCCATATCGTTTTCCCTACCCATAGTCTTACTGCCAAGTGCATGACACTTGACAACATGGATATGGATATGTCCATTGGATACTCTATTTAAAATATAGCACAAGACATATAATAAATAGATTAATGCCTTCATCTCCTTGACACAAATTGTATAATACATAAAGTTTACAGTAATGTACAAATGTATTATACAAACACAAGGACCAATGCCTCGGGACTAGGGCATTTCCAACAATCTCCCACTTGCACTAGTACCTACTAGGCATGGGTCTAATCCCTATAGATCTAGTATAACCTTCGTGCATAGGCATAGCCAAGCATGTTGGTCAAATGATATGCGACATTGTCTTTGGTGTCCACTCTTTGTAATGAGATGTCACCCCCTCAGCGATTTCTCGCAATAGGTGAAATTCCCTGAGTTCGTGCTTCGTGTATATGTGTGACCGGGGCACATAGCTTGTGCAACAGCCTCTAGTTGTCACAGAAGATATCAACTAGTTCCCTGATAGTAGATACTATCCCCAGTTCCGTGATAAACTTCTTTATCCACACAGCTTCCCTAGCTGTGTCACATGTTGCAGTGTACTCAGTTCTTGTGATAGAAACCGCGATGGTCGATTACTTGGAGCCTCTCCAACAATAGCACCACCATTTAGCATGAACACATACCTATATTGCTACTTATATTCATCCTGGTCGGTTTGGAAGCTTGCATTAGTGTACCAAGTAACTGACTGCTCTTCCTGACCTTCATGCACTAAGAAGCTATCCTTAGTCTGGTTAAGGTACTTCCGGATTGCTTTGATAGCCTGCCAGTGATCCACTCAGGATCCGGCTAATCATACTTAGTGCAAAGCCGACATCAGGTCTTGTACATAGCATGGAATACATGATTGAACCTATAGGCGAAGCATATAGACCCAATTCATGTTCTCCCTATCCTGCCTTGTCTAAGGACAGTTCGTCTTGCTAGGTTTCAGCTTATGACCCATTGGCAAGAAACCTTTCTTAGCCTGGTCCATGCTGAATCTTTTCAGAACTATGTCTATGTACTTGGCCTGACTTAGGCCTAGAAGCCGATTGGATCTAACCCTGTAGATCCTGATCCCTAGGATCAGCTCAGCTTCGCCTAAGTTCTTCATTGCGAAGCACTTACACAACCATTGCTTTACCCTTGCAGTGTTGGTATGTCACTTCTAATCAGAAGGATGCCATCCATATGTAATACCAGGAGAATTACTATGCTCCCACTAAACCTCTTATACACACCCTTAAAGGTATTTTCGGCCTATAGCTTATAGCACCACTTGCAACCTATTACCTTAGCACCTGGAGGTGAATCAACCAGGTTCCAAACCTGATTATCGTACATAGATTGCAAATCCACCACCATGGCAGACAGTGGGCTAGCTATAGCCTACTAGTAGGTTTTGAGGTCCTCTTCGTCCAAGAAAAAAGGAGCGTAATCATTAGAAACAAAAACCGATGTTTCTCATGTTCCTGATGATTCCTACCAGACCTTTTAAGTTCTAGTGTGACCTGGGCCGGTGCTTCTAGTTGTGGAAGCTCCACCCTGGTCTCCAAGTTATCCTTTTCAGGAATTTGTGAGCTTTGAACTTCCCTGAGTTCAACAGCGCTCCCACTGTCTTTCTTGGAAAGAAACCCCTTTTCAAGAAGGACCCCCTTTTGCTCCATGAACACCTTGTTCTTAGCGGGGTTGTAGAAGTAATACCCTTTGGTTTCCCTAGGGTAGCTTACAAACAGGCATTAGTCGGTTTTGGGTGCTAAGTTTGCTCACAGTCAATTTCTTGACTTGTGCATAACAACCCCAAATCCGTAAGAAAGACACATTTAGGCACCCTGCCCTTCCATATTCCAAATGGGGTCTTTTCCAAAGCCTTAGTCGGAGTATAATTGAAAATGAGAGCCATTGTCTCAAGAGCGTATCCTTTACAACTTATTGGTATATATATTATACCATATATTTATTACATACATTTAAATTAAAATTCATTTGCCCTAGTAATTTAATCAAGGAATTAAGTTAGACATACATAAAATGAGATACATGTAAACCTATACATGTATAATATTATGTCCACCTAGGAAATAATCCCATAAATTAATTCAATGAATTAATTATGAGAAGGCCAAAATAAATATTAATTATATAACTTTGATCAATCCAATTGATTCATATAATATAATTAATATATCTCTCTCTCTTCAAATGTGTATACTCCAAGTACACACTTAATCCGACTAGTTAAAGTCCAGACGTTCAATGTGTACGATCCAATGGGCCCGTCTTTATGTTGGCAGTGGGCCAAGGCCCACAGACTGCAGGCAGGCTCTACCAAGCCACTGTAGCCCCCAATTAAGACAGAGTAAGCAGTCAAACTGAAAATGCAACCCTGTAGTTTGAACTTGTAAATCCCATGTCGCTGATATCAGTGTCCAACACAGAGGCATGGAAGTATCACCCTCTTTGTGTCTGGACCTTTACTTGATACCGAAAGAACTGATGCTCACAAACAAGATCAAATCTTGTTTGGGTGCGGCCGCACACATTTCAGTAACATTCTTCAAGAGGCCAGTGATATCATCTCAGTGAATCACTAAGTGACATTCCCTTCTGCATATCAATAGCACTACCATGTTCACTAACACACCTGAGCATACCCATACCTGGCACCCTTTTACAGGCCCGTTAGGCGTACACCAAAGTGTGCCACTTCACATGCAACACCATCATATGGTCCGGTCAAAGGACTTATACAAGTACTACGCGAGAATCATTTGTGATACTATACCATGTAGATTCCCGTTAAGTGGATCAATCCAGTACCATTCCCTTTTTGCATGTACCCATTAACCTGGTTGACATTCCATGTTCTATGACCGATAAGACACCGCCATACAACCAGGCTAATGATAGTCTTTAGTTCCATTCATTCCCATGATTGGAGCAGACTACGGATAACTTTATGGCCATATCATATACCCTACCCATAGTCTTACTGCCAAGTGCATGACACTTGACAACATGGATATGGATATGTCCATTGGATACTCTATTTAAAATATAGCACAAGACATATAATAAATAGATTAATGCCTTTATCTCCTTGACACAAATTGTATAATACATAAAGTTTACAGTAATGTACAAATGTATTATACAAACACAAGGACCAATGCCTCGGGAATAGGGCATTTCCAGCACATAGGCTACCCCTCGTGGGACCAAAGCGGCTCATCATGGGCTGTAAAGCCTAGATTGAGTTTGGGCTCGCGACTAAGAGCGCGGTGAGGAAGAAAAAGGAAATGAACCTGGCATTCCTCGTTGGGTTCCAAATCAACTCGCTGTGGTGGAGTGTGCCCATAATGTCGGCTCACTGTGGTGGAGCGTGCCTGATAAGAGTTTCAATTCTTTCCCGTGTGGTGGAGCACCGAATAGACATCTATTCTTTTCTTTTTCAATAGACATTTTTTCCCTCTCCCTTGTGGTGAAAAGGTTAAAATGACTGTTCTTCCTTCAACAAACTCTTCCTCCTCTCCCATTTGGCGAAGAGGTTGAAATAACTATTCTTCCCTTCCTATGTGGTGAAAAGGTTGAACAAAACATACTGTCCCTCCTATGTGGTGAAGAGCCAGTATGGGCTTGGAGTTCTTCTCCATGTGGTGGAGTTCCCGTGAGATTGATATCAGGTTGCGTATTTATTTCTTGATCGACAATTTTGGAAACAAAAATTTTTGCCCCTTCGATTAAGAATAAATACAGTTGAATTGTTTTGCCCCCAAATACCTATTAAAGGCAAGAGATTTCTTCAAAAGACATTTCTTCCCTGTCCATGTGACGACAAGGTTGAAATGGGTGTTCTCCCTTTCCCACGTGATGAAAAGGTTAATTGAGCTTGACAGAGTTGTCTTGCCCCCAGATTCCTGTTAAAGGCAAGAAACTTCTTCAATAGACATTTCTTCCCTGCCCATGTGACGACAAGGTTGAAATGGGTGTTCTTCCTTTCCCATGTGACAAAAGGGTTGAACGAGATGTACTATCCCTCTTATGTGGTGAAGAGGCAGCACAAGCTTGGTTGAGTTGTCCTACCCCCAGATTCCTGTTAAAGGCAAGAGATTCTTCAATAGACATTTCTTCCCTGCCCATGTGACGACAAGGTTGAAATGGGTGTTCTTCCTTTCCTATATGATGAAAAGGTTGAACGAGCTTGGTAGAGTTGTCTTGCCCCAAGATACCTGTTAAAGGCAAGAGATTCTTTAAAAGACATTTCTCCCCTGCCCATGTGACGACAAGGTTGAAATGGGCGTTCTTCCTTTCCCATGTGACGAAAAGGTTGAACGAGATGTACTGTCTCTCCCATGTGATGAAGAGGTCAGATGAAATGTACTATCCCTCCTATGTGGTGAAGAGCAGCATGAACTAGAGTTTGGGCCTTCAATAGGCATTTCTTCCTCTTTCATGTGGCAAAGAGGTTGAAATGGGTGTTCTTCCTTTCCCATGTGATGAAAAGGTTGAACGAGATGTACTGTCTCTCTCATGTGACGAAGAGCAGCATGAACTGGAGTTTGTTTTTTCCTTCCTCTCCCATGTGATGAAGAGGTCGAATGAAATGTATTGTCCCTCCTATATGTTGAAGAGCAGCATGAACTGGAGTTTGTTTTTCCTTCCCCTCCCATGTGATGAAGAGGTCAGATGAAATGTATTGTCCCTCCTATGTGGTGAAGAGCAGCATGAACTAGAGTTTGGGCCTTCAATAGGCATTTCTTCCTCTTTCATGTGGCAAAGAGGTTGAAATGGGTGTTCTTCCTTTCGCATGTGACTAAAAGGTTGGATGAGATGTACTGTCTCTCCCATGTGACGAAGAGTAGCATGAACTAGAGTTTGTTTTTTCCTTCCCCTCCTATGTGACGAAGAGGTTGGATGAAATGTACTGTCCCTCCTATGTGGTGAAGAGGTAGCACGAGCTTAGAGTTCTTCTCCGTGTGGTGGAGTTCCCGTGAAGATTGATATAAGATTGTTTTGACCCCAGAATCTGTTAAAGGCAAGAAATACCCTTCTCGGGATTATATTGGCGTGAACGAATATTGTGATAATTGGAGAATTTTCCATACCTGAGAATTGGAGTCGCAGGGCTCTGATTTGCGTGCTATGATTCCAAGGATGCCCCTGGATCAAATCATTTCCGCTTTAGGATGGATCTTGACTCGGGATGACCTAATGATGGTGATGAATGCCTTAACAAAATTTGATGCAAGGACGCATATTTATTCCTTGATCGATAATTTTGGAAAAAAATTTTTTTTCCCCTTCGATCAAGGATAAATACGGCTGATTTGATTTTATGCATGTATGCGTGACTGCGTGTATGATTCAAATATATGCATGTATGCAACATGATGTCCCTGATATTATGCTTGGTATCTGGGCTATGCTGGGGACTGAACTTGTGACTTTAGATGATCTTTTGTGGGGACTGTTTCAATTGGATGACTTTACCGAGGATTTTGACTCAGTGGGGATCGTTTTAGCTGAGAACTCTGCTGGGGAGAACCCTGATCCATTTAATCCTACTGGGGTATTTGTTGGAAATTCTGATTCAATGGAAAATGTCTTGGTTCGGATCTCGTTTGGGATTTTGCTGGAGACTCCATGGGGATGATCCTGCTAGGGACCACTCTGCCGGGGATAATTTTGCTGGGGATGGTACAACTGGGCCGGTAGTTGCCATTTGTAGTAACAATTTCATTGAAGCCGTCGTGGGTTTGGATGCAATGGCCTATTGATGGATGTTTACATACAATGGCATGATGTATGCAATACGAACATCTAAGCAGAAAATCAAACATGCCTAATATCATTATGATGACATCAGAATGAATACGATAGGAAAATCAAAAGTGACTCTAACTCTAAACGTCACTCTTTTCTTGTTACCGACACGTCCTTTCGATTTTTCGTGCCGGAGATCCTCTCGCTAGGGATTGTTGTCATTGTTGTTGTTTTTTTTATGGTATGACCAAGTCTGCAAGAGCATGCCAGCCGAGTGGATTTCTTCACACTGGCTTATTTTAGAATTGAAAAATGCGCCTCGACAAGTCCACCGAGGGTCATGAGAGGATTGTCCTTGATGATGTTTCATGGTTTAACTTTTACTTGCCCATAGTATTGGAGGCTTGTGTTTGGATGTTTGATTGTAAAACACTGCATCAGATCTGGTTTGCTGTGTGCGACAACCTGTATATGGACATTTACATGCAATGGCATGACATATGCATATTGAACATCTAAACAGCATATAAAAGATCTATGACATGATGAATGTGGATGCATTAGGAAACTCCATCTTGTCGCTCCGGTGTGGATCAATGTCCCTTCATTACACTTTTTTTTAACAAGTTGCCAGAGTATGTAGCTAAACATTGAGCAGAGTCGCCACTGTGAGTGGACAACCTGAGATGGAGTCAATTAACCACTGGATTCTCCTAAGGTCGGAGGCTATAGTCACGTCTTCAATTCACCCCAGATTCCAATTCACGCACAGTCCCCAAAGATGGGCACAGCTTTTAGTCCTTCAAGGTGTGGCCTGGTTCAGAATGATTTGAGTTAATTATGGTTTTCCTATGTTTGCCAACCACAATAACCCTAGAGCAAAGCACACCATGGCTAGGAGGTGAAAGAACCACTGGTAAGTAGTCACTTCTGTTGCAGCTGAAGACTGAACTCTTGAAATGGTTGGTAAATGGAACTTTCCACTTAATATTAGCACAACAGGCTTTGCAAGTCTTTCTGTTGATGGGAACATCCCATTCATAATTCTTGAAAGCTTTGTAAGACCTGGTTGCTTCAACACTGTTGGTGAAGGTCACAGAGGTGAGCGTCAGTCCTCTCCTTTCCCTCTCACATTTTGCTTAATAGAACCATCCCTTGCTGGGTTGAGTGTTGCTTGTGAATGACCATCCCTTTCACATAATGCCCCACCAGCTACTCTTTTCCCTGAAGTCTAGTACAGGCTATAGCACAGATTTGGCTTTTGTTCACTTTTTTTTGAAAACAAGAGGAAGGCATAAGAAATCAAGGGTTGGCATTGATCTCTCATTGCTACTCTAGTTCTCTTTCATGCGGTGTTCATCCAGGAGTTACACCAATAATTGTTTGCGCAGAGGTGGTCTCCAGCTTAGTTAAAATAGACTTGTATTCAGATCCTCTCTCTGTCATGAAATCAAAGCCTTTCCTGTCAGTTTGAGGTTACAAAATACTTGGTCTAGGGGTTTAGGTTGAAGAGAAGTGGCATAAGGTAGAAAGAGAATCCCCAATCTGGTACAGGTTTATGATAAACAAAGACTGATTGAGGCAGTGCTGTGACCACCTGCCCCATTACCTTTCTGGTGATAAGATGAAACAGTATGGAACAACATTAGGGTTCACTTTCTTGTTAAAAGCCATATATGGTGGAAAATGAGGCTTCACAGAATCAGTTCAGGGGGAAGGATGAAAAAGGGGTTTTGTCAAATAGGTGTTGGTGGTATAGTGGTAAATGTAAGACAAAAGGTGTTGAAGGTGTGGAAGAGATTGGAAAAAGGAAGGGGAAGAGCTTTGGTTTTGAAGACAGGAAAGTCCAAATCTTTCACAGATAGGAGGGAAGGATCTGACAATGATGAGTGCTGGAGATTACCCTTTAATGCTATGAGGCACTCCAGTGTTAGCTATGGTGGCCATGCATGAGAGGGAGAAAGACTTCTGTTTGCACCGATCCCCTCTTTTTTTTTTTTTTGAAGGACTAAGCCCAAGCCATTGCCACCTGTTGGTCTTCCTCCTGTATTCAAATACATACATGTCATGCGTGTTTAATATGCTTTATGGATGAACAATGCATGTGTAATGTCATGTACATATGAATGTCACACGAATAGGATAATATATGCACTACAACCAAGACTGCTTCAGCATTTTACAGCATAATGGGTGATAAATATGATGAAAACCATTTGAACAGCCTATAGGTTGGAGATTTTGGTGAGTTTGGAGTTTTAGCTTTAGGGTTCCAGCGTGGGGTGCTTTCTTGGGTAAGGAATCAGGCTTAGGGTTTCATTTTGGAGTTGGGTTTTGAGTTTCAATAATAGCTTTTGGCTTGGAACAACTCAGGTGTTATGTGTGCTATTCAAATTGAAAGTTTGGGGCAGGGCCAATAACATCTTGCAATATTGGTGATTTGGACCTGAAAATGACTCGGCGGAAGTGGTGCCATCCTATTATTTATTTATCTCACAAGCTCACCTTTCAAGAGGGAGTTTGGTCAGGACCAGATTCACTTGTAGGTTCCCTATGGTATTCAGATTGATGTGATGCATTTTGATATTATGCGTGTTGGATATGTCATTTTAGATGATCAAATGCATGCATAGTGCCATGTACATGCAATCACCACGCAAGTAAGAAGATAACAAAATGCATTGCATCCAAAATGATATCAATACACCGTAGAAACAAAAATGAGTCCCCTATGGAAAAGGAAGTCTCCAAGGGTATTGATTTCATGGCATCTGATCATTCCCCGTCCGATCACTGTCTCGACTTCAGTGCCATTGCCCCACTCTCTTCAAACCAGACCTTGTAGTTCTTGATCACATCCCTCTCCCTGAGAAGTTTGAGGAATTTCTTTGGTGGTCTTCCTGATTGCCCCTAGTTGTTTGTTGGAGGTGGATGGGACCCTTAACTTTCCTTCATCTATCAACTTCTGGATCCTCCTTCGCAGAGAGACACATTCATCGGTCCGGTGGCTCGCTACTATATGATAGCTGCAGGAATTACCCTTTTGTTCTGGTGTTGGCCCCACATATGGTCTGACATTCTACAGCAATCCCTCCTTTCTACACCTAGCAAATAATCTGCTCAGAGAGCGAGACCTGGAGGCTGCGATTTCTCCACTATCTTTGGGAGGTGAGCTCCGGATATGTCGTGGAACGGGGTCAGCGTTGGCACTGGTGTCAGGAGGTCCTTGCAGTTCCCCTTCACTGGTCGACCCTGGTGAGCCCAAGTTCTGGGGAGAGGGCCCTCCAATGTGTCGAGAGGGAGCATCAATCTGGGCATTCTGTCTCTTATCAGTATCGGCATTGAAGTCTGTACTTTCCATGCCCCTTAGTTTTCATTCGAGTTCTGCCACCCGGGCTTCCAGCTCAGTGCACCTTGCCATCAGTCTCTCCACTCTCTCAAGGTCACCCCACAGCATTTCTCTCAACATTGCTATCGCTTCCTCCCTAACTGCCTTTCAGAACTGGGTTGAAGCGACATAGTCTTCCACAATATCTGCTATGGCATTGAAGCTCCTTGGGTTGGCCATCCTCAAGATTCCTTCCTCCTAATCAGAGCACTTATTAGTGTCGGTTGGTGTATGCGTGGCAGATACCAGACAGGGAATGATGTATCATGAATATGCGATGCAACATGATGTGCATATGCATGGATGGCGAGTTGCACACGTGATGTCATGTGATGTCACGTCATGCTACACTATTCGGGACCGACCAAATGTATGCAATGTCATGAACAAAAATACACGGATGTCATGAATGTTGTTGGGGACGATGCAGGTTACAATAAAACATGGTGTATAAATACACACCACAGGGATAAAACGACACTCAAGAGTGTCCACGGGTCGAAGCAAGACATTGCTTGCAAGGAATAGGGTGCATAAATATGCCCCTGGGGAAGATGACAGAATTAGGGTGTCCACGGATCGAAGCAAGACATTGCTTGTGACGGAAGTTAAGATAAGGTGCATAGTTATGCCCCGGGAAGAATGACACACTGGGGTGTCCACGGTTCGAAGCAAGACATTGCTTGCGAAAGGATTCAGATAAGGTGCATAAATATGCCCCTAGGGATTAAATGACACACTAGGTGTCCACTGGTCGAAGCAAGACATTGCTTGCAAAGGAATTGGAAATAGGGTGTATAACTATACACCCTGGGGAAAATGACACACGGGGTGTCCACGGGTCGAAGCAAGACATTACTTGCAAGGAGAGTTAAGATAGGGTGCATAGTTATGCCCCTGGGGAGAAATGACACACTAGGGTGTCCACAGGTCGAAGCAAGACATTACTTGCAAAGGAAGTTAAGATAAGGTGCATAGTTATGCCCCTGGGGAGAAATGACACACTGGGGTGTCCACGGGTCGAAGCAAGACATTGCTTGCAAAGGAATAAGATATCATGGATGCATGTATGCGCATGGTGGCCAAACATAATTTTAGGCGCTCAGCGAGCGCCCTGAGTTGTCATGCATGAAATGAAATAAAATAAGACAGAATGGTGTGCTTGGTACGCGGATAGTGTTTCGGTGCTCGAGGAGCACCTTGGGCTTTTATGTGATGAAATGATATGAGATAACATGCTTGGTACTAAGCTGAGTTTCGGCGCTTGGGGAGCGCCTTGTGTTTATGTATGAATGACATGTATGGTCATGGGTTGATGCGATTGAATGATGTCAGACGAGTGGAGATAAGAATGAAGATGATTTACCTTATTATATATTTTGGACATTCCACTGATGCCCCTATGCTATGTAAAAGGCAATGCAAACAGACCGTGTGTGATCCAGCACACGGGCAGGGGTTCGGTGCCTTTGGAGGACCTAGTGGATGTCATGAAATGGTCATGCGTGGCTGGTACACGGACAGAGTTTTGATGCTTTTGAGGCACTTAATAGATGTTATGGAATGGTGGTGTGTATGCTGACACTTAGACAAAGTTCTGATGCTTTTGATACATCTGACATGAAATGATGTTACAGACAAGTCACGTGCAACTTGAGACACAGACAAAAGTTTGGCGTTCGTGAAATGCCCGGTCACTCATAAAGTACCTTGGATGATTTGATAATGTTATGAACAATCCGATGTGGATCGCGGCACGCAGGCAAAATCTCAATATCCCCTTGACACTAATGATAAATGGATGAGGTGTAATGCAACGTTTGTCATGTGACTCCCCACATGAACATAAATTGAGGATGGTTGTAGGCTCTTAATGAATGTAATGTGTAGAGAAGTGGCCGAGTGCTAACCAAGGCACGGGCAAAACACAGGTGGCTTCGGGTCACCTGTTATGAAATGAAATGATCATGATGGGCATCCTTGGAATGTCCTTTATTAGGCGTAATGAAATGAAATGCTGTGAATACACGTGTCACACAAAATGCAGGAGGCTGCAGAAAATGTGGTTAGGATATATGACATATAGGATGATGTCATGCGTGCAAGGAATGAATGTACATGACACATAAGAAAAATATCGTGGCTACACAGAGTCATGGTTAGTACATATAACACACATAGAGTAATGCCTTACGTGTTTCGTGGAAATATCAACACACAATATGCAAATGGAACATGAGTCAAATATCATGGCTACACAAGGATGTGGTTAGTATCAATGTCATAGAAATGTCGATGTCTTGGAAATGGTTATATGAAGGCATGATTAGAACGACTAAAAAATGATAGTGTATGTTTGACGCTTTATGAATGAAAGCAATAATAGGTGTGAGTTCTTTACTCTAGATGTTCCAAGAGTGCCCAACGTTATGCAAAAGAAGATGCAAAGGGGCCGTGTGTGAGCTGACACATGAACGGAGGTTCGGCGCTTTTGGGGTACCTAGTGGAGGTTATGAAACAGTCGCGTGTGGCTGACACACGGACAGAGTTTTGACACTTTTTTAAGGCAAAATGAGTTGGTATGAAATGGTCTCATGGAATTCGTTCCTCGGACAGAGGTCTGATGCTTTTGGGGCATCCAATATGAAGTGATGTTACAAACAGGTCACGGGGTATGCCGGGACAGGTACAGAGCTTCGGCATTCATGGAACACCTTGCATGAGTTAATAATGTTATGGTATGCCCCTATAGGTGTACTAATTTGGTGCCTAGGGAGTACCTCGAATGATTTCGCGATGTTATGAAATGGTTCAATGTGAACCATAATGCACAAATAGGACATGGCGTCACCGGGACACCTATGATGAATGAATGTAATGTCATATGATGGCAATGGGTGTATTGTCACATAAACGCAAATCTAGGACCATTGTGGTCTACTATTGGATGTTATGACATTCTGTGAAATGGCCAAGTGAAATTCGGTGCACGGGCAGAAATCGGATAGTTTTGGGGTATCCGACATGTCATGGAATGAGATGATCGTGAGGGGCATGCTTGAAACATCCTTTTATTAGGTGGGGTAATATGACAAGGATGCATTTGTCATATGAAAATGCAAATGGCTACAAGAAAATTTGGTTAAGATGCATGACACGTAGATCAATGTCGTGTATGCTTCATGGAGATATCACACGCGAGATGTAAATCGCACACGAATAAAATATCATGGCTGCACGAAAATGCGATTAGTGTCACGCATATGTCGGTGCTCGAAAATGGCTGCATGAAGATGTGGCTAGCATAAATGTCACACATATGCATATGTATTTAAAGATGGCTGCACAAAAACGTGATTAGAAATGGCACATGAGATGATTATATGTTTTTAAATGCTTTGTGAAAAAGTAAAGTGAAAATCACCACGGAGCAAACGTTAGCACATGCAAAAATATGCTCTTCCTCCCAACCTTATTTCTCCTTTCTATTGGTCATGCATTCTTCCTAGGTGTTGGGTCTCTTTGGCATCAACAGGGGACACCAAAGGCGCACACTCAATCGTTCAATTTTAGATTTATGTTTTGGTAATCCTAGGGGAAGTTACTAAGCCATTATATGTGGGCCAAAGTTAAACCAAGGGTCGTACAGGCTCCCACAGCAAATAAACACTTCCCCACCGTAGAAACACGATGTAAGGTCATGAGGGGCTATGAGTGGTTTAACCCTTCGTGTGTCTCCAATCCTAACAGTAGAGGTAGTCCACCTTCTTGGGTAAACCGGGGCTAATCAGTGTATTTAAGGGGTTGAGAAGAAGAAAATGTCATGATATGCAAAGATTGAATAAATATAGCTTTTACAAACCGATAAATGAATACAAGCGAGGTATATTTCAATAGTTGCCTAAGTTCCTTAAGTTTTTATAAAAAACATTTAAAGAAACTTTTAGAGTCCCCAGCTGAGTCGCCACTATGAGTGGATGATCTTTTATCAATGGGACACGGCGAAGCGAACCGGGGAAAAATGAAAGATGTTTTGGTTTTCGATGAAGTTTGTGGAAAATCGGTTTTGTTTATCTTGAAGTAGGGAAAACCGTTTATTTGTTTTTGAAATTATTTTTGTAGAAAACATTTTCCCGTTTTATTACATAAAGACCTTGAAACCTAAATTTCACGATCAGTGACAGAGTCGCCACCCGGATCAGCTCATCCGGGAAATTTCAGTACAGCTCCCTACCGAGCGTAGACTACTGTACCTAATCCAGAGATTCAGGGTTCGGGCAACTTACCTACTTGACCTCAAGCTTGTATTCGTTTATTATTTATAAAACCATATTTATTCAATTTTATTATCTTTTCTAACCCAAATTTGTTTATTTTTATTAGCCCGATGCTCAAGCAGAATGCATAAAATAAATTGCGGGAAACTAAATCATCCACCCAAATTATACAAAAGAATAGTAAAGGCGGCTTATACAACCAAATTGAATAAAATATAAAAACTCTCGTCCTCACATTACATGCGCCTGGGGTACACGAGGATCTAAAAATACAACCGCCTAAATACATGAATTAATCTATTAAATATAGCAAAAATAAAAATAAATGCTGCAAAACAGACTGGTTAGCGCAATTTATATTATAAACACAAATAGGACTCAAATCAGGACAGAATTGGGATTTTAGGATTGGGAGCATGCGTTTAGGGGGGTAACCGAGTCGACCCAATCGGTCTGACTGGTTAGACCTGGAAAACGATTTTGAAATGCCCTGTGGATTTTTGTGCTGGAAAACAATTTTTTGAAACCATTTGGCTCGGTTTCATGCAAATTTCCATTTTTGTAGGTCGGTTATCCCGGAACATAAGGTTCCGTTCGTGCGGCTTCCTAAAGACATATTCCATCTAGGGTCCAAAAAGTGGTAAACACACCAAAAACATTTGTGAAAATATCATTTTATTCGTTTTCAATATTTTCCGGGGATTTTATAGAGTTCGGGGGTCCGCTATTGCTGGACTACAGATCCGAGTCAGATGAAACAACCCCAAAGCTCAGAAAGTAAAGCCCGGATAATACTAAAAACTCCGATATCCATACGCCCAGAAGTTTAAAAATCAAAATATTATGACATACGGATGGATTTGGGCAGAAAATGATCGCAACAGAATGTTCAAAATGGAAAATGGACTGTTTTTGGCCGATCGGGACAGACCGGGAATCTGTCCCTGAGTAACAGAGCCGGGCGGCTCTAGGGTCAGAGCCGACCAGCTTTGTTCATCACGAAAAAAGCTAGGCAGCTGTGTTTATGAAGAACACAGCCGTACAGCTATGATGGGTAGCCCAGTTTCTGGAAAAAAGCAGAAACAAAAGAAACACACAGAAAAAGCAATGCAAACAGGTTTAAAGCCTCTCAGAGCTTACCTTGATTTTTTTTTGGGACTTTGTACATCAATAAATGGATTGAAAGCTAGAAATATGTCTTGGAGACTCAACTGGCCGAATCCCACGATGGTCCAAAATGATCTGAAACCAAGCCGAAATGATCCCGAATCAATGAGTAAGGGTTGTAGGATTTGTCAACAATGTTTTGAGATTGATTTAGGGTTTTGATGAGAGTGTTTATGGTTTTCTCTCTCAGTTTCTTTTTGTCTTTCTTCTCTGTGTTTCTTTTTCTCCTTTTTCTCTTTTTTCCTCTCCCTGAGAACCAAAATCCAAAAGTCCTCCCTCTTTTTGATTTTCTTTCTTTTATATCACTCTCTCTCACTCATTTCGCCCAATCAATCAGTCGTCTGACCCCTGAAATCTCTGCGCCAATCTTCATTTTATCAACCCAAGTTGCTCTACTTTGCAGAGCAACTTGGTTTGACCATAGAGCAACTTGGATTGACCATTAGAGTTAGCCAGCTCTGGTTCAAAAACCAGAGCCGCCCTGTTCTTCCGAGAGTTGGGGTGAAATTTCAAAAGTTGTACGCGTAGACCAAACCCTGGAAATGATTCAGGAGACCTTTTTCAGGGGCTTCAGATCACGGATAGCCTAGCTTTAAGGATGTTTGAGATTCTCCGAGCAACATTCCGGTCGCTTTCAAGTCCTGTTCTAGTCCGTCCGGTCCACAGGTAACTAAGCAATTCTCATCATCGAGGTGGGAAAAAACCCGTGCTCACACCAATACAAATATTAATTAAATTATCTTGATCAATCTAATCGATCTACATAATATAATTAATGGAATTCTCTCTCTTTAGTGTGTATACTCCAAGTATACAGTTGATCTTTTAAGTTCAAGCTCAGATGTTCAATGCATATGATCCTGTAGGCCCCGTCTTTATGTTGGCAGTGGGCCTATAGCCTAGAAACTATAGGCGGGCTCTAGCAAGCCACTGTAGCCCCCAATTAAGATGGAGAGAGCAGTCTGATTGAAATCTAAACCCTATACTTTAAACTCATATATCCCATGTCATTGATATCGGTGTCCAACACAGAGGTATGGATTGATCACCCTCTTTTGTGTCTGGACATGAACTTGATCCCAAATGAACTGATGCTCATAAACAAGTTCCAACTTTTTTGGGTGTGGCCACACTCTTATCAGTTGCAGTCATCAAGAGTTTGATGATCTCTTTTCAGTGGACTACTGAGTGACATTCTTTTTTGCATATCCATAGCCTTGCCATGTTTACTGACATACCCAAACATATCCATACTTGGCACCCTGTTACAGGCCCTTTAGGCATACACCAAAGCATGGCACTTCACATGTAGCACCATGATATGGTCAGGTTACAAGTTCCATACAAGTACTACACGAGAATCACTTGTGATACTATACCATGTGGATTTCTCATTTAGTGGATCTATCCAATACCATACCCCTTTGCATGTACCTATTAACTTGGTTGACATTCCATGTCCAATGGCCGATAAGACACTACCATACAACGAATCTAATGATAGTCTTTGGTTCCATTCATTCCTATGACTGGAACAGTGACACTTGTCAACATGGATATGGATATGTCCATTGGGTACTCTATTTATAATATATCACAAGATATATAATAAACAGATTGATGCCTTTTTTTAATGAGACAAATTGTATAATACATAAATATCATAACAAAGTACAAATTTATGATACAAATACGAGGACCAATGCTCGGGACTAGGGCATATCCAACACACAGCTAGTGAAAAGATGAGGTACCTAACCAAATAGAGGCAAGATTTTTGAAAGTCGTGACATACACCAATTGGCTAGCAAACATCATTCTAGTTCCAAATAAGGATGGATGGGTCAAGGTTTGTGTGCATTATCGGGATTTGAATAGGGCATCTCTAAATGATAATTTCCCACACCCCCATATTGATGTTCTTGTTGACAGCACAATGAAGGCAACAATGTACTCTTTCATGGATGGGTTCTCAGGATATAATCATATATTGATGAACATGATTGATAAAGTCAAGACCACTTTCAATATCGAGTGGGACACCTTTCGTAACAGGGTTATGCCTTTTCGTCTGAAGAATGGGGTAACATATCAGAAGAATGTGACAGCACTATTACATGATATGACCCATAAGGAAGTTGAGGTATACACCGATGATATGTTGGTCAAATTAATGACTCAGGAATAGCACCCCGCTATCATGGATAAATTCTTGACACCTATTAAGGAATATAACCTACGGCTTAACCTGAAGAAATGTGTATTTGGAGTTACATCAGGGAAGTTACTGGGACACATCATTAGCCAAAAGGGGATAGAGATGGACCCTGACAAGATCAAGGCAATCGGGGAAATGCTGACCCCTAGAATAGAGAAGGAGGTGAGCTCATTTTTAGGTTAGTATGTCAACCGGTTCATAGCTCGGCTAATTTCAGTTTGCGAACCAATATTCAATCTTCTAAAGAAAGATCAACCGGTGGTGTGGGATGACCGATGTGAGTAGGTTTTTGAAAGAATCAGTGCTTATCTGGTGAACCCTCCTATCTTAAGTCTTCCAATGCCAGATAAACCATTGATTTTATACCTAGCAGTTGAAGATTCCTCAGTAGGGGTTATGTTGGCACAGGAACAAAATGGCAAGAAATAGTATCCTATTTACTACTTGAGTAAGAAGCTGAATGATTATGAAACTAGGTACACTATGGTGGAAAAAACATACGCTGCAATGGTTGGGTTGATGAAGAAGCTGCGGCACTATTTCCATTCATACAAAGTATAGGCAGTGGTGATGGTGGACCCAATGAAGCATCTATATGATGCCCTCGCTTTGGTAGGGAAATTGCCTTGCTGGGTATTTTTGCTATCAGAATTCGATGTTGAATATATTACCAAGAAAGTCATTAAAGGCCAAGAAGTAGCTAAGTTCTTAGCCAACCAACCTTTAGAGTCCAACCATGCAGAAAGCCTTGAGATGAGTAGCTAACACTAATGGAAATGAAGAAGTGGGTAATGTTCTTTGATGGTGCAGTTAATAAGAGGGATGTCGGAATAGGAATAATAATTGCTACACCTGAAGGGGAGCTTATATCATTCTCTATGCGACTTGAATTCTCAATAACCAACAATGGCTTAGAGTATGAAGCATGTTTATTGGAAATTGAGATTCTTTTGATGCTCGGGGTGAATGAGGTGCTAATCATTGGAGACTCCCTGCTAGTCATTCAACAAGTACCAGAGGAATGGGAGGAGAGAGAAGAATCACTAAGGCCGTACTGGGAACTACTGTAGAAAATTCCATTTGGGCAATGTGAGTTAAGACATATGATGAGAGAGGAGAATTAGATGGCAGATGCATTGGTCACACTATTGTCTATGTGGGAAGAGCCAAAAAGTGCACCAATGTGGCCCTTAATTGTGTCCTTATTCCACACCCTATGCCATAATGAAGAAAGCTCTGCAGTGTTGATAGCCAATGTGAAGCCGTGGTATCATGACACTTACCGATTTGTAAAAGAAGGACAATGTCCAAAAGGAGCTAGTGAAAAACGACATACTATTGCTAAGAAGATTGACAGGCCAGTACAAAGTTTCCGAGAATGATTTGTTCAAAAGAATGGCCAATGGGATTTTGTTAAAATGTTTAACAAAGCTTAAAGCGAAGCTAGTAATGGAACAAGTTCACTCAGGAACTTGTTGTCCACACATGAATGGTATGGCCTTAGCAAAGAAGATTATGAGATAGAGGTACTTTTGGTCAACCATACAAGTAGATTGTGTCGAAGAAGTAAAGAAATGCCATGAATGATAGATATATGCTGATATCAGCCATTTACAGCTAATGAAGTTGCAAAGCTTGACTTCCCCAGCGTGAGGGATAGATATGATCGATGAAGTACACCCATCTTCCTCCAATGGACATAGGTTCATAATGGTAGCTATGGACTATTTCTCCAAATGGGTCGAGGCTGAGTCATTTACCAGTGTGACTGCTAAGAAAATGGCTAGATTTATAGAAAGAAGTATCTTCTCCAAGTGTGGGATCCCACACCATGTTGTGACGGATAATGGGGTTTAGTTTCAAGGAGAGACGACACGATTATTAGCATATTATGGAGTTTAACATCATAAATCCTCCCCGTGTAGGCTACAAGCCAATGGAGCGGTGGAAGCGGCAAACAAGTCTTTGAAGAAAATATTGACAAAAATGGTCACCACATATAGAGACTGAGCTGACAAGCTACCTTTTGTGTTGTGGGGTTACAGCACCAGTATAAGAACGCCTATAGTGGAGACCCCTTTCTCTCTTGTGTATGGAACAGAGTCTATTTTGCCAGTTGAAATTAAAGTCAAGTCATTAAGGGTAGCTCTAGAAGCCCAAGTGCCTGAGAGAGAATGGATTCAAGTTATTTATGAGCAGTTAAAAGCGGTTGATGAGAAGAGATTGAAAGTACTACATCACCTACAAATGTACCATGATAGGATGGCACGACCCTATAATCATAGGGTTCGGTATCCAAGAAGTAGCTAAAAGAAGGAGACTTAGTTCTAAAACAGCTGAAGCCGACCAACATTGATGTGTGAGGCAAGTTTAAACCTAACTAGGAAGGCCCATATGTTGTTAAGAGAATATTGTCAAAATGAGGGATAAAGATCATGGATATGGATGGAAATGAGTTTACAGACTTAATCAATCAAGACCACGTCAAGATCTACCATGTGTAGAAAAAAAGGGTGGGGGGGGGAGGAGCTTGTTAGGTTGAAACCTCAAAAAGGGCAGCCTAGGCAAAAATTAAGGTGATGGAGAAAATGATCAACTTGAAAATCTACAAAGGGCGGCTAATGATGGGAGAGGTTTGGCAGCAAAATATATACCATCTTGTCGACAACACATATGTACCTAGCCTGAATTCATCTACATAGCCTGGTATTTTGACTAGATGTGTTATTTTGGAACATTACAATGCATAAATAAGATCTGTCTTGCATTTAACTAAGTACACAAGTGACAATGTCTTAATACATTGAAAACAAAACTAACATTTATAATAAAGTCTCTTCCCCCTATACACTTATAAATTCCACGTCAATTAGCATCACTCGATCCATTGGGGCCCAAGCTAATCCAAGCAAGGGTTTCCCATTTGCATTCCTCACGAGTAGGGGGGATTCTGATTATTGCAAGCCAAGTCTAATGTGCAGCATCAGTTTCCACTGGAATGTAGACATCGTAATGCATGAGTTCATAACACTACTTACTGGCCCATTTTGATAGGATGTGAGCCATCCATTGATCAGTATAAATTACACAAACAGTTGGGCACAATGGGAATGGGATAGATTGGTATAGACCATATTGCTGATGCAGATGAGAAGGGGAATAGAAGGTAACTCGAGTCAAGCCCAGAAGTTGGATCCTGCCTGCCCACATGTTAGTGGCCACCCAAAAGATGTTCCACTAGGGACAGACCTAGTTAATTTGGTCCTCTGTGTAGCTATTGAACCAATCGATCCACTCGTTGAGTGATCAGGTGTGGAAATCGGATACGGTGAGACCCCTGCGACCGAAGGTGGTCAGGTTGCACTTGGAAACATATAGAGGAATCCTAATTAAGCTAGTTTTCTCCATTAGCCACACCGAAAATATATATATATATATAATAAAAAGGCTATCAACAAGTGAAAACGGATAAGAAAGTTATGACCTGCAACGACAACCTGCTGCCACCAACTTCAGTCAGTCGGTCAAAACATACATAATCCAAATGAATTAGGGTTTCAGCTAATATCAGGGCCACCATAAAAGCACTTGCAGCCATTTGAGGGATGGTAGAAGCCAGTCGAAAATCACAAACACCATTATCAGTCTCATAGAGATAACAATCCATGATGAGTAAGCTCATTAATGGGGCTCAGCAGGGGTCCGATTTATCAACTGTGGAACAAAGGTCCATAATAGAAAGCAAGTCCAGACCAAGGGTATGAGTTGAATTGGAAAGCAAGGAAGCCATGATAGAATCACTTAACCTGAGAAGGTAATGCAATGATGAAAGCCAGTGAAAGCAAACTCAGGGATGATAATTGCAGTTCTTTTGGGGAAAGGAAAGTTAAGGATGGCACTAAATTCTTCAAATAAAGGGCATAATCCCAGGTTGGAGAAGTGAAAAACATTGTCCAACGGGTCCCATCAGGTGATAACAGCTTGCCATAGGTTATGATATGCCCGTAGGTTCCACAGACCAATCTGAAGTGGTTAGAGATTACATCATAGTGTGAAGGTGGAAACAAATCTTGTCCATGATGAAATGCCAAAAGGAAGAATAGTAGAAAGAAGTCAAAAATGGAAGTCGGCAACCAGATGATTTAGGTCGTGCGGCTTAACTAGTGTTAAAGATGGGTCACACCGCTTATCTCCATGGACACTACGGCTTTATATTTTTAAGCCATGAGATATAAATTGGGACGTACGGCCCATCTTGTGAAATGGAAGAAAAAGGAACATTTTTCGAATTTGTACGATTCCTGATGAAATCCCCTTAAATTGATTTTCAAATGACTCTTGTAACATTGTGAAAGTTGACAATTATAGCAAACAAAAACTTCCATTCCAAAAGTATTAAAATGCAAAAGCTAGTTATGTCAAAACAAGTGTACCAATCTATAGGGATTTTTCATTGAAAATCAAACCGATAAAAGCAGAAGCTCGCATTGATTTTCTCAAATCCATGACCCAAGAGCAATTGATGTGAAAATCAAAACAATAAAATAAATAACAGAAAGTTAGATTCTCACATGTGAATCTCTTTCAGAGATGACTACAGAAACCAAAATTGATCTCCTCCATAATCCCCTACATGGACGGCTTCGGAGCAAGAACCTGTGCTAGCGTCGGATCATCAGAAAGAGGGAAATTTTGGGCTGAAATTTTCTGCCTTTGAAGTTACTTAGCTGGCCGAAAATTTCAGCTCCTTTTATCCCCTTGGCAAAATTTCCCTTGTGGAAATTTAGGTCTTTAGGGTTTCATTTTATGTGGGCTTTTCTTCACCGAAGCCTAAGTCTGAAACTAATTATTTAGGCTTAGTTTTAATTGCAAATTTAATTTTAATCTCTCATGTATTTGAATATATTATGTCGTATAATATATTACATACCACTTCAAATTAAAATTAATTTGTCCAATTGATTTAACCTAGAAATTAAAATTAGACTCTTCATAAAATTAATACATGTAAACTTATACATGTGAAATATTTCCACCTAGGAAATAATGTCTTAAACTAATTCATTTGAATTAATTCTAAGAAACCCAATACAAAATTTAATTATATTATTTTGATCAATCCAATTGATTTATATAATATAATCAATAGAATCCTCTCTTTCCAGTTGGTATACTCCAAGTATACGGTTGATCCGTTAAGTTCAAGCTCAGATGTTTAATGTATGCGATCCTGTGGGCCTGTCTTTATGTTGGCAGTGGACCCATGGTCCACAGACTACAGGCGGGCTCTAGAAAACCACTACAGCCCCCAATTAAGATGAAGATAGCAGTCTAACTAAAATCGTTTAAAACTTATATGTCCCATGTCATTGATATTGATGTCCAACACAGAGGCATGGTATAATCACCTTCTTTTGTGTCTGGACTTTAACTTGATCCCGAGTGAACTGATGCTCACAAACAAGTTTCAAATTATTTAGGTGTGGCCACACTCATATTAGTTGTACTCATCAAGTGGTCGGTGATATCATCTCAATAGACTACTGAGTGACATTCCCTTCTACATATTCATGGTCCTACCATCTTCACTGACACACCTGAACATACCCATGCTTGGCACCCTGTTATAGGCCCTTCAGGTGTACACCAAAGTGTGTCACTTGACATGCAATACAATGATATAGTCAGGTCAAAGGATCCATTCAAGTACTACATAAGAATCACTTATGATACTATACCATGTGGATTTCTCGTTTAGTGGATCTTATCCAGTACCATGCGCCTTTGCATGTACCCATAAACCTGGTTGACAATCCATGTTTAATAGCCAGTAAGACACCACTATACAACAAAGTTTATGATAGTCTTTAGTTGCATTCATTCCCATGATTGGAATAGACTATGGATAACTTTATGGTCATATCGTTTTCCCTATCCATGGTCTTATTACCAAGTGCATGACACTTATCAACATGGATATGGATATGTCCATTGGATACTCTATTTATAATATTGTAGAAAGTATTTAATAAATAGATTAATGCCTTTATTTATTAACACAAATTGTATAATACATAAATCTCATTATAGGATACAAAATGTATGATACAATAAAAGGACCAATGCCATGGGACTAGGGCATTCCCAACATAATCAAGATATATACAAGATCAACAAATGTCAAATATCCCAGTCTCAATGTCCCTACCAAAATGAACCAACAAAGAGGCTAAGAGTCCTCATCATCATCATCGACCTCCTCAGTGATGTTGTTGCGCTTTTGCTCAAACATATAGTTGGTGCACATCAGGTCCATGTTCCGGCGCTATAGATAAGCCACCTAGGCTGCCAACATAACATTCATATCATTTACAGCACATTTTATACCATATAATGCCATGCATATGCAAATATAACATGTCAAGAAACCTACATGCATCGCCATGTTGTCGCAGATCAATAACCCAAGAATGGCGGAAAGGAGCCGGGCATAGGTCTCAAAGGAGCTCCAAGGTGACTACAACAACAAAAATCACAAAGAATAAGCCAAAGAAAAGGTAGAACAGAATAAATGATAAAAAAGATGCAAGATCTTATGTGGCTGGTGTCCTCTGGCTCAAAAAGAACTGGCATAGGCACTATCCGTGGATAATAAAAGCCGTTGGTGGGATTGTAGAGTTACGGCTGGCTATCGAAAATATACTAGGGCAGACTCACAATCCACCCTGCAGGAGGAATAGCCTCCGCCATAGGGACAGAACCACCAGCAGCTGGCTATGGTAGAATCTATGGCTCCGAGACTAGGGGCCTCTGTGAGCTGGACTAACCAGATCGTGAGCTACTGCCCGACCTGTCTACCTGCCTTTTTCCCTTGCCAGTCTAGGGAGGCTCTTGAAAATATGTAGCTATTGGTGTGCCCTAGTTCTTAGGGTATTAGATTCTTGTATTTTGTATTATACATTAGGATTTCTTATATGTATACATCATTTGTGTCACATTAATAAAGACAATAATCTATTTCATTTATATCTTGTGCTAATATAAATAGAATATCCATTGATTGATAATCATAAAACATATCACAAGTCTATTCTAATTGTGGGAACGAATAGAATCACAGACTTGTATATTTGATGACCGTATGGTAGTTCTTAATTAGCCATAGTACTTGTAAAGTCAGTCATGAATATAGGTACATGTCATTGACATGGGACTGGATTGATCCATATAAGAAAGCCCATATAAGCTTTCTACTAAAACGAACGGTAGAGTGAAAGAACACATGATAAGGATATATTGGGGAATCACCATATCTGGGGCCTCTTAGTAAGGCACACAGGAAATGGAATGGTGCAATTTGTATCTCATGATGGCGAAAGTGGGGTTGATGATAAGAGGGGTCGGTTGCCATACAAGAAAAGGGGAAAAGAAAAAAGAGAAAAGGGGGAAAAATGAAATGAAAATGATGGATGCTGGTATTTGAAATCAGGTAAGATAGGCCGTATGGCCCAACTAGCCCTCAAATTGGGCTGTATGGCCCATCGATGTTTTTAGGCTTTTTGTCTCCCAACTGAGTATATCACGACTCTATTTCCCCTGCTATGAGCCGTACGACTTGACTTCCCAACAAGATAGGCTATATGACTCATCTTTTGTTAAATTCCTAAATTTCAATTCTTCATTTTGAATCTCCAAATTACTTCGAGAAAGGTTTTCTTTTTCTTATTTTGCAAGAATCCAGGGGTGAGACCCAGAAAAGCACAACCCTGAACCTCATAGCTCGCATCTTTATTCTTGATCAAAAGGGGTAAAATTTTTTTTTCCAAAATTATCAATCAAGGAATAAAAGAAGCCAATATGAAGCTACCTAATGGTGCTCCCCAGTGGTCAAATATGGGAAAACAACAATGCCAAGCAAGATGATTCTGTTCCCCAGCAAGTCAACAAGAGATCAACCATAAAAATCCAAATCATCTAAAGTAGGGTTGTCCACTGCAATAAACCCTCTTTACTAAGATGAGAGGTAAACTTGAGCTCAATCCCCTGTGATCAAAAGTTACATTCAAACTAAAAATCCAAATCATCACAGTAGGGACGTTTAGTGAGATGATCATGCTTCAGTAAGATCAATGAAGAACAGAGTTACAATCAACCCGAAAAATCCAAATCATCCGAATAGGGACATTCAGCGAGATGATCCTGCCTCACTAAAATGAATGATGAACAAAGTTACAAGCAACCCGAAAATTCCAAACCATCAGAAGCATGGACGTTTAGTGAAGCTAACCCACTTCCTTATGATGAATAGCGAACTTGGCTCAATCTTTATAGACAAGTAAAACACCATCTGACAGATAAATCCAAACCTAAAAGGCGGTGATGTTCGGTGAAGCACACCTAATCTCCATATCAACTCATACTCGACTCGGTAGTCCTAAGGTCAATCCTCTATCCCTTTGTTCATCGTGCTCCCTATTATGTACTTAAATTCACCCAAAAATGATCCAGCGAAGACTTGATAAGGGTCAAATTTAATTACACAAGGGGCAGCCTGTGAGCATGGATTTTTGTCCGACCTCTATAATGATGATTTCGTATTATACTTTATCTGAAATTATTTGAAGCACAGCCTGAGGAGCCAAGAATGGACTGTAACTCGTGTCAAAATGAATCAAAAATTGGGAAAAATAAAGTAGGGTTTGTCATCATTACAGGAAGGGTCATATAACCCAATTGGAAAGGAGGCATGACCAAACTTTTTAGGGCTAAGCCGTGGAAGAGAGCTGCTTAAAGTGGGTACAACTGTCATTTCAAGATGGGTCGTATGGCCTAAAACTTAGGCCGCACGGCCCAATTTGAAAGGAAGATAGGCTGTACGGCCCATCTCGTAAGAATTTGGATGGCCAAATTGACCCACTTGTGGAATAAAGAAAGGATTTTCTTGGCTGATGATGTCATTACAGGAATGAGAAATATATTACATGAAATTAAAAGATAAGAAGAGGAGATCACACTTACCAATTACTGATAATTCCCATGGCTTAACCTTCACCTTCTCCTGCTTCAACATTTTCTGCTTTTTTCTTCCCTCCAATTACACACCAAGGCCATTAACACAATTTTCTTCAATGTTCAAGCACCAAATCCAAGCCAAACTCAACCAAATCAAATAGTAAACCACATTTCAATAGGTAGATTTCCCTGGTTTAAAGCTTTATACAGCTGCATTTCGGTTTCCCGGTGAATTTTGGTTCATGTGCATGAGTTGCACTGGTTTAAAGCTCCAAGGAGCGGATTTGAATTGTTTCCTAAAAATCTGGATAAACAAACTAAGGGTAATCACTGAGAGGCTATAAAATCCTATCTATTTGATTTCTTTGTATTGTGCAAAACTGAAAAAGTATTTTGCTGTAATTTTAAGAACAGGACTGTACAGCCCATCTCTTAGGCTGCATGGCCCATCTTTGAGGAAACTTGAGCCACATTACTCATCTTGTCCCATGAGCCGTTCGTCCCAATATTTTCCTATTTTTTGTGATGTTGACTTCAGTTTTGATGATCACAAGTTGACATTGAATAAAGAGAATTTCTTAAAATAACACTATGTACTAAAAGCTTTATGAGTTGGGAATACCACTTAATATAATAAGATAATCAACTCATGATTATAAGCTATAAAATTCTTTTATGATTTCTGTGAGCGGACGACGCGTTTTCGACGGGACGCGGGACTCCCTTTCGGAAGGGGTGCCACGATCTCGGGCGGGCCCCTTCTCGCATGGGGGTTTTATGAATGGAAAAGAGATTATAGAAAATAAATGGAATTAATACATAAAAGAATCGAGACCTAAGTCTCGATGGATATTGTAGAGTTGCCACCCGGCTCAGCTCAACCGGGAAATTCTTAAGGTAGCTGAACCGGACAAACGGCCGCTACACTATCCAGAGATTCGGGTCCGGACAAGTCCCTTATTTCGTGTCTAATTAAGATAAATATCACCAATGTTCTCAAATGGTATTTCAAAAATCTAAAGTCAATTTTATTGAATATAAAAGGGCATACAGCGCACGTACAAATATATAATACAAAAATAGAGAAAAGAAATAAATATTAATTGGCTTACAACCAAATCGAATGGAAAAAATAAAAACTCTCGCCTCACTTATACAATCGCCTAGAATACACGAGAATCAAAAAATAATTACAATCGCCTAGATACACAATTAATTCTATTAAAATACAAATAAAATAAAAAAATAAATATAAATAAAAGCTGCAAAACAAAGGTTAGCACAATTTATACGGCACGCCACAACTAGGACTCAAATAGACAGAATTGGGAAATCAAGTATTAGGGGCATGCATTTAGGGGATAACCGGGTTGGCTCAGCTAGCCGACCCGGTTAGACCTGAAAAATATTTTTAAACGTCCCTATATTTTGGTTTTGTGGGAAAATCATTTTGAAAACAATTTTTTCGGTTTACATGCATTTTTACATATTAAGTGGGTCGGTTTTCGGGAGAACTAGGTCTCCGTCGTTGAATTGTTCTAAATGCAATTTTACTGAAAATTGAATACATGGCCGTGAATGCACACAACAAAATTCATTTTTGAGATTTTCAAAGTTTTCTGAATTTTTGTGGATCTTTAAAAACTTTTTGGGGATAAAAGCAGAAATTCTGATTCTGGAACGAGTGTTACAGTCGTGCGACTGTAACTATAGTCATACGACTATAGTTTACAGTCGTGCGACTGTAAACGGTTCAGGATCAAGATTTCGCCAAAACTTATTCTGAATCAGAATGGAAGAAAAAGAATCTGGAAATTAAGAATACTCGTACGACTGTATATACAGTCGTACGACTGTTCAACAAAACTAAGAATGGTCGTGCGGCTGTTCTTAATTTCTAGAAACAGAAGCACGATAATGCAGCAAAAAAATACATAAAACTCATTTCAAATACCCAGAAAGCGAGAAAAAGTGTAGGGAGAAGGAGTGTCTACCTTTTTAGAAGATAATCCAAGTCGTTTTAACCCCTGGCGTCGCTCCAATCCCAACAAATTCGCACTTTTTCCTTTGAAATTGAAGTTGAGAGCTTTATGTCCAAAAATCCAAATTGTAAGGGATTCTGATGATTTAAGTCTGGGATTTTGATTTGGTTGTGAAGTTAATTGATTAACCTAGGGATTTCTAACAAGTTTTAGCTTTAATCCTAATGAATTTGAAAGAAATAGAAGAGAAAAATAGGATTCTTGAACAAGCTTTTCTTTCCCATTTTTCTTGTCTCTTTCCTTCTCTTTTCTCTCTAAGTTTTCCCACCAAAAATCCAATTGTTTTTTCTCTGCTCCCTTTCCTTTCTTTTATCTCTAATTTTTCCTGCTTGCTTACTTCAACAACGGAGCAATTAATGCTCCTTCTCTTTCCTCCATTTTCTGCTGCAGAGGTATAGGCTCCTGCAACTTTTTCGATATTACAGTCGTACGACTGTAATTTTTAAATTATAGTCGCACGACTGTAAGGACAGTCGTATGACCATACTCTTTTTTTTTTTTAAGTATAGAAAATTTCGGCGCTTACAGCTGCCCCTCGCGTGATCAAATTCGACACCTAACTCCAGGTTTACAACACCTGAGATGATGAATTTGAGAGCGTGAATCAAAGCTCTGCGAACACTGGAATGAACCCTCTGATGATATAAGTCGATACCGGGTCTAGGTTACCCGGGGCAATACTGGGGAGGAAATAAGCCGATACCAGATCTAGGTTACCCGATGTGAAGGAGTGGATGAATTGCGGTTTAGCCGATACCGTGTCTAGGTTACCCGAGGCAAGCTTGATGAAGAGATTGGCTGATACCGGGCCTAGGTTACCCAAAGCGAGCTTGGTGAAGAGATTGGCTGATACCGGGTCTAGGTTACCCGAGGCAAGCTTGGTGAAGAGATTGGCCGATACCGGGTCTAGGTTACCCGAGGCGAGCTTGATGAAGATATTGGCCGATATCGGGTCTAGGTTACCCCGAGACGAGCCTGATGAAGAGATTGGCTGATACCGGGTCTAGGTTACCCGAGGCGAGCTTGATGAAGAGATTGGCCGATACCGGGTCTAGGTTACCCGAGGCGAGCTTGATGAAGAGATTGGCCGATACCGGGTCTAGGTTACCCGAGCGAGCTTTGCTGGGGAAATAGATGAAGCTGATCTGGGCCGATACCGAGTTCACATTACTCAAGGCAGATCTACTGAGGAAGTGGATGATGAAGCTGATCTGGGTCGATACTGATTTTACATTACTCGAGATGGATTTGCTGAGGATTTGAAGTTGGAGATGATGAATTCCTGCACTTCAGATAGTAAGTCTTCATTCCTTGATCGAGAGAGTTTTAAAAAAAAAAAGTTTCCCCTTCGATCAAGAATGAAGACTATGTGCGGATGAGGGATCGATGTATTCAATGTATGAATGCAAGATGATGCATATGTACATGTATGCATTTTCTGTCATTTGGCGTTTCTGCCTTCCGCTGGAGAAGGATATGTCATGGCCCTGGTTGATTGTGCTTTCTTTGGGGCTTTGCTTGGTGCTTTTTTGAGGAATGAGGTGATTATTAGGGGTGTGTGATGCTGCTGGGGAGATAATCGTAGTGCTCCTTACAGAAATTCTGCTGGGCAAGAGTGTAGTGACTCGATTGGGGAAATAATTATAGTGTTCTTCATGTAGATTCTACTGGGGAATTACGTGATGACTCTATGGGGAGTCGATGTGATGACTTCTGTGGGGAATGTTGGGGACATTCTGCTTTTCCTGCTTTGTGGGGAAATCATGAGTTTGTAAGTGCTCTAATTTTTACCTGGGTTGCCCTATACGGGTTTTCAGCCCAGCGAGCTACTCTGATTTTTGCCTAAGGCGCCTTTTTGGTTTTCGTCTTATCGAGCTTTTCATATGCCCTAACTTTTGCCTAAACTGCCCAATATGGGTTTTTAGCTTAGCAGGCCGCTCTAATTTTTGCCTGAGGTACCTTTTCGGTTTTCACCTCAGCGAGCTCCTTTTTTTTTTTTTTTAAGATGATTGAAATGCCTCCATGACCATTTTATTACTCTTTTAGGAAGATGAACTGGATTTTAGAGGTCAACAAAAGATTTCAAATTACATGTATTTAGTGCATTTTCACTTGTTAAATAATGTGATGATTTTAATCAGTTGAATGCAAAGTGCTTTCTTTAAATGTATGTTTATGCAAGACAACTTTGTTTATGCATTTGTCATAACCATGCAAACATATTTAAACAAACACTTCACTTTATTAATGAAGTCATGATGAGTACATTTGATACAAGTTGGTTCCTAAATGATACACATTCCACACTGAGCCGAGACCCGTCATCAGTCGTCCTTTTTAGGTTTTCCGACTGATTATTCTCTCTCATGTCTTAACTTTTGCCTAGACTGCTCTTTTCGAGTTTTCAGCCTAGCAGACCTCTCTCTCTCTTTTTTTTTATATATATGATAAAGCTTTAGCCTGTCCTGGTTGATAGGATTAGTGAACTCGTTTCCATCCAAGTCCATGATGCTGACAGTGCCTTTTGCTAGCACCTTCTTCACCACATAGGGCCATTCCCAGTTGGGTCTGAACTTGCCCCTAACATCGACATTTGAAGGCCTCAGCTAATTTAGAACCAAGTTACCTGTTTTCAACTGCCGTTTGGAATACTTCACATTCCGATTATAGGCCCTGGCCACTCTGCGTTGGTAGATCTGAAGATGATCCAGTGCCCTCAGTCGCCTTTCATCTAGTGCTGCCAATTGTTCATATCTGACTTCAACCCATTCAGTCTACGGTAATTGCGCTTCCAGGGCAACTCTGAGTGACTTAAGTTCTATCTCCACTGGCAACACTGCTTCCATTCCATATACCAAGGCATAAGGAGTTTCCCCTGTCGGTGTTCTGACACTGGTTCTATAACCCCAAAGAGCATAAGGTAGTTTGTCAGCCCAATCCCTGTAAGTGGTTACCATCTTTGATAAGATCTTCTTTATTGCCTTGTTAGCTACTTCTACTGCACCATTAGCCTGAGGCCTATATGGAGAAGACTTATGATGTTTGATACTATGTTCCGCAAGTAGCTCAGCTGTTGCCCCTTGAAACTGTACTCCATTGTCAGTTACTATGTGGTGAGGAATCCCATACCGAGTGAAGATGTTCTTCTGGATGAACTTGACCATGTGCTTGGCTGTCACATTAGTGAAGGTTTCTGCTTCGACCCATTTGGAGAAATAATCAACTGCTACAACTATGAATCTGTGCCCATTAGATGTAGCTGGATGAATTTCACCAATCATATCTATCCCCAAGGCTGAAAAAGGCCAAGGAGATGCTAGATTCTGAAGTTCGAGTGGAGGAAGATGACTGATATCTACATATATCTGACACTCATGACATCTCTTCACTTTCCTTATACAATCTGCTTGCATCATCATCCAGAAGTAACCTTGTCTCATTATCTTCCTAGCCATGGCAAGTCCATTCATATGCGGCCCATAGGATCCTACGTGTACCTGTTGCATCACTTCTTCTACTTCTTGCTCTGTTAGACACCTTAAAAAGACTCCGTGCGCTGTTCTTTTGTATAACTTGTCCTCAAAGATCCTGAATTGACTAGCCAGCTCTTTTAGTCTCAACTTATCAGTAGTACTGGCCTCTTCTGGGTACTTTCCCTCTTTAACATACCGGTAGATGTCAAAGAACCATGGCTTTTCTTCAGCTGATAATTCCGTTACTTCATACACTTCGAAGCAAGGATGTCTGGAAGTGGCTATAACCAGCGGTTGAACTTGTGTTTCCTCTGGATTTTCCCACATGGAGGACAAAGTTGCTAATGCATCAGCCATCTTATTCTCATCCCTGGGGACATGTCTGAATTCACACTGGCCGAATAAACCTTTTCTAAATTGTAGCAGCTACAAGTAAGGCCGTAAGGCTTCTTCTTTTAGCTCCCATTCACCCTGAGCTTGCCTGATCTCCAGAAGTGAATCGCTGACAATTAAGACATCATTTGCCCCTAAGGTTAATAAAGCCTCCATTCCAAATAAGCATGCTTCATATTCCACCCGATTATTGGTTACAGGAAAGATCAGCGTCTTGGATAAAGGAATAATCTCACCATATAGTATTACTACAAGTACCCCGATTCCAGCGCCTTTTCTATTTACTGCCCCATCGAAGCACATGACCCATCTTTTCACTTCCACCATGGCTAGTTGCTCATCAGGGAATTCTAGGTTTTCCACGTAATCTAATTCTAGGGGTTGGTTTGTTAGAAACACTGCCACGGCTCGCCCTTTAATGGTTTTCTTCATGATATACTCGATGTTGAATTCAGACAAAAGTAACAACCACCTGGACAACTTCCCAACCAATGCTAGTGCTTCATAGAGATACTTCATTGGATCCACCTTAGCCACGGCTTGTATCTTGTAGGATTGGAAATAGTGGCGCAGCTTCTTGGTCAACCAAATCATTGCCACACATGTCTTCTCCACCAGTGTGTACTTGGTTTCGTACTCCAACAATTTCTTGCTAAGGTAGTAGATAGGATATTCCTTCTTGCCATCTTGTTCTTGTGCAAGCATTGCCCTTATAGAGGATTCTTCAACTGCCAAATACAAAATCAGAGGCTTCCCTGGAATTAGAGGATTCAACACTGGTGGCTTTACCAGGTAAGCCTTGATCTTCTCGAATGCCAGCTGACACTTGTCATCCCATACAACCGGCTGTTCTTTCTTTAATAGCTTGAAGATTGGTTCATAAGTGGAGGTTTAACTGTGCTATGAAGTGGCTGACATACTGTAAAGAACCCAAGAATGATCTAACTTCCTTTTCTGTCTTTAGGGCTGGCATATCTTGGATGGCCTTGATTTTGTCCGGGGTCCATTTCTATACCCTTCTGGCTGACTACATGGCCCAACAGCTTCCCTGATGTGACCCTGAATATGCACTTCTTAGGGTTAAGTCGTAAGTTGTACTCTCCAATGCGTGGTAGAAATCTATCCAGGATAACAGGATGTTCCTCCTGGGTTGTTGATTTAACAAGCATATCATCGACATAGACATCGACTTCTTTATGGATCATGTCATGCAACAGAGTTTTGACAGCCCTCTGATAAGTGGCACCAGCGTTCACAGAAAGTACCCCACTCTGTGATGAACCCGAAGGGCATCACTCTGTAACAGAAAGTACCCCACTCTGTGATGAATGATATTTTCACTTTGTCGATCACATCCATCAGAATCTGGTTGTACCCTGAAAAGCCATCCATGAAGGAGTACATTGCTGCTTTTGCTACACTATCAACTAGGACGTCGATATGGGGTAGTGGAAAGTTATCTTTTGGGCATGCTTTATTCAAGTCCCTGTAGTCAACGCATACTCTGACCCTTCCATCCTTTTTAGGCACGAGGACAATGTTGGCTAGCCATTCCGTTTACTCCACCACTTCAAGAAACCTGGTGTCTATCTGTTTGGCTACTTCTTCTTTCATTAGCGTAGCCCATTCCGGCCTTAGTCTTCTCAACTTTTGCTTTACCGGTCTGAACTTGGGGTCTGTTAGGATTTTGTGCACTGCTATTTCCGTATCCACACCCGGCATGTCTTCATACGACCAAGCGAAAGCTTTAACATGTTTTTGGAGTATTTTTATCAATTCTTTCTCTTCCTCAGATTTTAGCTCGTGTGAAATGAGTACCATTTTAGGGGTTTGATCTGTACTTATATTGGTTTCATGCAATGCAGTGTCGTGTATGCTAAATATGCTTGATGGTGATTTAAATGCATGCACATAATTATCAGGATAAACATCACATAATTAAGTAAATTAGGATTTCATTGCATTGAACTTATCATAAAGTACATCAGTTACATTGAAAATGGAAGAAATAGATACAACAAAATCATTTTCATCCTCCACAGGTGGAGGGCCTTGTTCTTCATCAGCTTCCATCTCCGCTTTCAGAGCATCATCCGGGACTGTAGCTTTCTCTGCTTCTTTTTCAGTCACTTGCATCTTAGCCTTTTCCATAATCTTGGCAATTTCAGCGACCACAGAGTCTAAATTCACTTTGGCCATTAATTCTTCGCCGAATCCCTCCTTGGATTTCCCAAAAGCTTTGGTTAATGCAGCAGTCAAAGCTCCCGAGATCACTTCTATAGCTTCGGCACAGGTCTTCTTTTCGTCTTCTTCCTCGGCCACCTCTATGGTTTCTGCCATCACCTCAGATGATTCTCCTTTCAAAATTTCAGATTCAGCAATTGCTTCTTCTTCTGTTACAGGGGCTACTGGCTCTTCCTGGCTTTTGTTAAAATCGACGACATCAACAAAGATCTCAAAGCCAGGATACTCGACACTTCCAACCATTACCGGTTCAGCCTGACCCTTGTAAAGGCTTTCTCCTACCTTCAGAAATGGCTTCATCATGACCTTGCCATTCTTGCCCTTTTTCAGGTTCTTCTGCTCGGATGACCCCTCTACATAACCAAGGCCGCACTGCTTCGACTTTCCCGAGTCGATCTTGAATTCTGGCACACCTTGCAAATTAACCCCAAGTCCCATCCCGGGACAAAGTTCAGCTTGTACAGATATCGGGATAGCCACTCCGGTATGTAATTCTCATAAAGGACCATAGGGGCATCCGTGGTCTCTTCCTCTTTAATCACAGTGACTTGAAATCCGCCAAAAGGAATCACTCCTTCATCCACTGTAGCTACCATCGACTGGGCGTCTGCCTCAATAGTCACAATCCTGCCATTCATAGAGAATTTGATCTTTCGATGCAATGTGGAAGGGACACCTCCCAAAGGATGGAACCAGGGCCTTCCGAGCAACAGGGAAAATGCGACTGGGATGTCAATCACCGTAAAAGCAACTATGGACCTAACTGGCCCAACCTCTACGTCTGCCTCAAACGTCCCTATCACTGTTCTTTTAGAGTCATCATATGCTCGGATGACTGTTGAGGATTTCTTTAACACTTCTTCACTCAGCCCCAGAAATGGCAACATCTTTAGTGGACAAATATTCAGTGTTGACCCATCATCCACCATGACACAAGGCATGACCTTATCCATCACATGGGCCCTGACATAAAGAGCCTTGTTGTGGGCTTTCCCTTCAGCAGGCAGGTCTTTCTCGGAGAAGACAATATCAGGACCCCCAACATGAACTTTGTCTAACAAACAGCACATAGCCTCTGGTGAAGCTATAGGGGAGACTTCAATCTCTGATAGTTTCTTCACTAAGGCAGCCCTCTGCTCCTTGAAGGTCAGAACTTGGGCAAATATGAAGTTATCCGGCAACCCTGACTGGACCATGTTAACCCGCTTTTCGAATGTCGGCAGTGGGTTGGTTTTAGTTCTAGGTTTGGCTGGCTCTTATAGCTTTCCCTCGTCGATGATCCCTTAGCTTGTAGCAGTTGTTGGTTCGGTGGCCTGTCACCACATGATAAGTGCAGAAGTTATCTTTGTCACCTTCCGATGGCTTCTCAAATGGCCTTAAAGACTGTAGCAGGCCACAATTCCTACACTTGGCCAATATCTTTGCTAAAGTAAGAGTCCAGGGCGTTATGCCTTATCCTCCAGGACCCCTATTCTCGTTGTCTTGCTGCTGATTCACAGTAGCCACTTCAACCTGCTTCACCTCTGATGATTGCCCCTGCTTCCCACTGGCACCTAAACCAGAACCACTGCCAGACCCAGCTGCTGCGGTTGATCTATACCCCGAGGTGTACCCTGTGCTTTTTCCTCCCTTGTGACCGGTCGGCTTCTCCTCTTCATCCCTCTCTATCTTCATAGCCATACTGTAAACCTCACTGAGCTCCTTGAAGGGATAGAATTTCATGTTGTTCTTGAAAATGTCTTTGCTGCCGTCAATGAGCTTCTGTATAAGCTCTTCTTCATCAGGGCGTTCTTTAGGAGGATCATCTTATTCATCCACCTCTCGTAGTATTCATCAAAGGGCTTGTTGAATTTCTACTTCACCCTCTCCAAATCATACAGCTTCACTTGGATTTTAGTGTTGAAGCTATAGTATTTAATGAAGGCCGTAGATAAAACTTCCCTATCAGATTGCTCCTCCTCTGACAGTGAGTTATAGCATCCTAAAGTACCTCCCTCCAATGTGGTGGTGAATAAATTGATCAGCTGCTGCTTCGTGGCGCCCGCCGTTAGCATAACTCGGGCATATAAATTCACGTGGGCCTCTGGCAAGCCCATCCCTTTGTAAGTAGGGATCTTCGGCACTTGGAAGCCAATGGGGAATGTCTCGATGCCCTTACTGATCATGGCATCCACATTCACCCCTTTCCTGGATTCAGCACTGATACTGACCCCCGTCTTCAACTGGGCCATAACTTCGTCTAGTTCAGAGCACTTGGCTTTCATCCTCTGTTCCATAGCTGCCTCTATCTCCTGCAGCTTTTCCAGGCTAGCTGAAGCGCCACCACCATGTTGGGATGACTCGGCCTCTTTTTCTTTCCCGGCTCCACTACCACCGGTCTCACCTGCTTCTCGCACTACTGCCCTCATTTCTTCCTTCAACATATCGCGGAAGTCTTGCGATCTGAAGAAATCTTTCAAAACATCAACCATGCTTGGTGTCTGATCTGCCATATTCGCTCCTTCCCCAGGCTCAGAATCACTGTCACTCTCAACTACCCTTTGTCTCCTAACTGCCCTTGAAGCTTGGGATCTTGTCCAAGGTCACTCCAGTGTATTCTGCTTGGGAGTAGACAGGAGGTATTAGGGTTGTGAATGAATGACGTGATGTGACATGAAAATTAAGGCATTGAGAATGCTTGAAATGAATGGAATGGGATTATGTATGAAATGATGGTATGAATGTTTTCTTTTTATTATCTTTCTTCTTTTTGGGGCATTCCAAAAACACCCAATGCTTATGCAAGAATGTCACGTGTGGGCCGTCACACGGACAGAGCTTCGGCGCCTTCGGGGCACCTAATGAATTCGTGAATTGGTCACATGTATACCGATACACGGACGGAGTTTTGACGCTTTTTAGGCCTATGAGATGATATGAAATGGTCGCATGGGCCGAGCCCATGGACAAGGTTTTGATGCTTTTGAGCATATGATATGAAATGTTGCTATGAGAAAGTCACGTGTAGCAGGGACACAGACAGAGATTTGGCATTCAAGGAACGCCTTTTTATGATTTGGTGATGTTATGGACCTACATGTATACTAATTGGGTACTCGGGGAGTACCTTGAATGGTGAATTAATGTCATGAAGTGGTTGGATATGGACCACGATGTTATATGATGTTTATGATAAATAGGTGTGACATCATGAAATGCATCATGTAAATCGTTACACGAAAATGAGCCTAAGACCGTTGTGGCTTTTATTGAATGAAATGATTTTGGTGGAATGGCCGAATGCAATCCGGTGCATCGGCAAAACACGGGTAATTTTAGGTACCCGATATGTTATGAAATGGAATGGGATGGTCGTGATAGGCGGCCTTGAAATGCCCTTTTATTTTAATTTAAGTGAAATGTGGTGAATGAACATGTCACACAATGTGCAAATGGCTGCACAAAAACGTGGGTTAGGATGCATGACACACATAATAATGTTATGTATGTCATGTGAAAAAATGCTAATCACACAAGTTTAATGTTATGGCTGAAAAAGAAACCGTTAGTGTGAATGACAAACAAATGAATTAATGTTCTACACACGAAATAAAATACAAATGGCTGCATAAAAATATGGGTTAGTATCACACAAAAATGTTTTGTGTATGGTATGTCATGTGTATGGAAAATGTGTGATTATGGTATGTTATGCACGCGTAGGTAGTAATGGCGATGTGTCACGAGATGGTGAAGAGCAGATAGCAAGCAAGACGAATTCTTCCAACCTTATTCCTCCAACGTGGTCGGTCTCAAAAATTTCTAACCGAGTCCTAGGCGGGGCTCACTTCGATCACCAACCGGGGGTGACGAAGGCGCGATTTTATTACTATTTCACACAATTATTTTGGTATCCTAAGGGAATCCAACTAGGGCTGCCTTTATGGGTTCGATCAAAGTCGGGTTAAAAACCAAGGTTCCCATAGCAAAATATACTTCTCACTTCTCCCCACTCAAAGGTTCTAGCGAAGGGGTTCGTACGAGGCTATGAGTGGTGTTTCGTATTTGTGCCCCCAAGAACAAGAGGAACTTAGGCAACACTTCAACAATCCACCGGGCTATAACAAGGATACCTAAACTAATGCAAAAAATGGCTAACTAAAATGCAAATAGAATAACATAAGAGAATCATCCGCCTTATTTTAATTAGACACTTTTCAGGGCTTGTCAAATTCTTTTAAGTTTTTAAGAAAACTTTTTGAAGAAATCCCCAACGGAGTCGCCACTATGAGTGGACGACGCATTTTCGATGGGACGCAGTACTCCCTTTCGGAAGGGGTTCCACGATCTCGGGCGGGCCCCTCCCTCGCGTGGGGGTTTTATGAATGGAAAAGCGATTTTAGAAAATAAATGGAATTAATACATAAAAGAACCGAGAACTAAGTCTCGATGGATATTGTAGAGTCGCCACCCGGCTCAGCTCAACTGGGAAATTCTTAAGGTAGCTGAACCGAACAAACGGCCACTACACTATCCAGAAATTCGGGTCCGGACAAGTCCCTTATATCGTGTCTAGTTAAGATAAATATCACCAATGTTCTCAAATGGTATTTCAAAAATCTAAAGTCAATTTTATTGAATATAAAAGGGCATACAGCGCGCATACAAATATATAATACAAAAATAGAAAAGAAATAAATATTAATTGGCTTACAACTAAATCGAATGGAAAAAATAAAAACTCTCGCCTCACTTATACAATCGCCTAGAATACACGAGAATCTAAAAATAATTACAATCGCCTAGATACACGATTAATTCTCTTAAAATACAAATAAAATAAAAAACAAATATAAATAAAAGCTGCAAAACAAAGGTTAGCACAATTTATACGGCACGCCACAGCTAGGACTCAAATAGACAGAATTGGGAAATCAAGTATTGGGGGCATGCATTTAGGGGATAACCGGGTTGGCTCAGCTAGCTAGCCCGGTTAGACCTGGAAAACATTTTGAAACGTCCCTGTATTTTAGTTTTTATGGGAAAATCATTTTGAAAACAATTTTTCCTGTTTACATGCATTTTTACATATTAAGTGGTTCGGTTTTCGGGAGAACCGGGTCTCCGTTGTTGAATTGTTCTAAATGCAAGTTTACTGAAAATTGAATCTATGGTCGTGAATGCACACAACAAAATTCATTTTGGAGATTTTCGGAGTTTTTTGAATTTTAGTGGATCTTTAAAAATTTTTTAGGGATAAAAGCCAAAATTCTGAGTTTGGAACGAAGGTTACAGTCATGCGACTGTAACTACAGTTGTACGATTGTAGTTTACAGTCGTGCGACTGTAAACGGTTCAGGATCAAGATTTCGCCAAAACTTATTCTGAATCATAATGGAAGAAAAACAATCTGGAAATTAAGAACACTCGTACGACTGTATATACAGTCGTACGACTGTTCAACAAAAGTAAGAACAGTCGTGCTTTTGTTCTTAATTTCCAGAAACAGAAGCACGAAAATGTAGCAAAAAAAGCACAAAACTCACTTCAAACACCCAGAAAGCGAGAAAAAGTGTAGGGAGAAGGAGTGTCTACATTTTTAGAAGCTAATCCAAGTCGTTTTGACCCCTGGCGTCGCTCCAATCCAAACAAATTCGTACTTTTTCCTTTGAAATTGAAGTTGAGAGCTTTATGTCCAAAAATCCAAATTGCAAGGGATTTTGATGATTGAAGTCTAGATTTTTGATTTGGTTGTGAAGTTAATTGATTAACCTAGGGATTTCTAACAAGTTTTAGCTTTAATCCTAACGAATTCGAAAGAAATAGAAGAGAAAAAGAGGATTCTTGAACAAGCTTTTCTTTCCCCTTCTTCTTGTCTCTTTTCTTCTCTTTTCTCTCTAAGTTTTTCCACCAGAAATCCAATGGTTTTTTCTCTCCTCCCTTTCCTCCCTTTTATCTCTGATTTTTTCGGCTTGCTTGCTGCAACAACGGAGCAATTAATGCTCCTTCTCTTTCCTCCATTTTCTGCTGCAGAGGTATGGGCTCCTGCAACTTTTCCGATATTACAGTCGTACGACTGTAATTTTTAAATTACAGTCGCACGACTGTAAGGACAGTCGTACGACCATACTTTTTCATTTTTTTTTTTAAGTATAGAAGATTCCGGCGCTTACAATTTCAAATTTTAAGAGCCAAAAACTACTTATAAGTTAAAACTAATATAATCGGCCACATAAAGTTTATTTGATGTTTTGGATAAACACTTTTGCTTATGAGTTAACTTTAACTACTATACTACTTGAAGACCTTGGCTTATGAGTTAACTTCAACTGCTATATTACTTGAAGGCCTTGGCTTATGAGTTAACTTCAACTGCTATATTACTTGAAACACCTTGGCTTATGACTTGATTTAACTACTGTATCACTTGGGAGATCTTGGCTTACACTTGAAAAGATTTTGTTTATAAGCTTATGACTTAAAACAATTCATCTTATTGCTTTAAACAAATGGCCACTTAAGCGAACTTTTCTCCTTGTGACTTAAGATCAACAACCATTTCTCCTTGTGACTTGCGATCAACAACCATTTCTCCTTATGACTTGAGATCAACCACCATTTCTCTTTATGAATTGATACAAACAACCATGGAGCTTTCTTTTCCCTATAAAAAGAAATGGAGATAAAAGCTTAAAGATATGAAGACTTATTTTGCAACATTCACACTCTCAAGCTATAATACTTTGAAGTCTTCCATAAGTCCTAAAGAGAGCAAAGTTAAGAGAAAAGAGCTTCATTCTTTCAATCAAATATTCATATATTCAGGAATTGTATATTCATAGAAGGTTGTGTGAAAGGGGGTTTACTTTGTTGGTGGTGTGATCAACAAAGTGTGTAAAAGTTTGGTGCTTGAGCTTGGAAAAAGCATCGGTAGCGTTTTGTTAGTTAAGCTCTGAAAGAGTAATGGTAAAGGTTTAATACTAAGCCTGTAAAAGGTATTGAGTTTGTAACTCGGAAAAAGTAACATAGGCTTGTTTCCCGCCCGTAAAGGAAACGATTAGTGAAAATCTCAAGCGGTTGGCTTGGGGACTGGACGTAGACCGGTTGGGTAGAACAAGGATAAAATTCGGTGTCTTCATTTCTCTATCCCTACTCTCTTTATATTTATTGCTATTTAAATTCTTGCAATTTAAATTAATAGCTTTATTATTTAAAGTCATTTTTAGAAAAGCAATTTTATATGCACAAGTTTTATTATTTTAATTAATTCCGCATTTTCATAAAACTTGTGTTTATAAAAAGAAAAATTGTGTTTCTTCAAAAAGAATTTTTCAAAAGAGTTGCAAAAATTTTTATTCGCTCTATAGTACTATTCACCCCCCTTAGTATTATATCTAGCCTATTTGGGACCGTCATGTGAGTTTTAGTTTTATGAATCCGGGGTGAAAATCTTCGATTTCTCAGTATAATAAATTGATAGATCCCTAATGGATTATGAAATTCAAAAGGAGAAAACCCTAAAATGAATTTCTAAGTATTGAAATTGCCAAATTAAAATTGTTTTCATCATTAGACTTGGATCTCGAGATCCAAATCTAACCCGTTTTCGAATCTCTGTGATTCCAGAAATTCATTTCATAAGTATAGCATTTAT
The DNA here is from genome assembly GCA_039660915.1 of Euphorbia tirucalli. Lineage (NCBI taxonomy): Eukaryota > Viridiplantae > Streptophyta > Magnoliopsida > Malpighiales > Euphorbiaceae > Euphorbia > Euphorbia tirucalli. The sequence goes on from CM077633.1 coordinate 48,142,900, forward strand.
TACTATTATTATACATTGTCCATACATTCATTTATAAAAATGAATTTTGGGTGCTTTACATGCTTTATTGGCCTAGATTTAATTCCGGAGCATTTTTTAGGACCCTCACAAAAGAGGTTTCCAATAAATCTCTAGATAACCGACCCACATTGCCATGCTGTAATAAAAGTATAAATTGGCGAAATCATTTTTCTAAAATCATTTTCTCCAGATCCAAAAAATGGGGCATTTATGAAAATTATTTTCCATGTCTAAATGGGTAAACCTGGTGGGTTTTCCCAATTATCCCCTAAATGCACGCCCTCAAGCTATCTGGATTTCCCATTCTATCTTATTTTGAGTCCAATGTGTTTATATTTATCTGCGTCACTAACCTTTGTTTTGCAGGTAGATGTATGCAAGGTTAGATGAATGTTGGCTTTCTATTTTTAGATATCTTGTGTAAATTAGGTGATTGTACCCTTATCCCATTTTTATCAAATGTATCCCTTAGGGTAGTTTATTCGATTTGGTTGTAATAATTTTATTTTCCGAATTTATTTGTAGCATTCCGAATTTATTTACGGCTTTCTGTGTGAGCATATAGCAAATATCTTGGGTTAAATACTGACTAGCGAATAATATAACTGTTGAATATGCCCTAGTCCCGAGGCATTGGACCTTGTATTTGTATTGTACATTTATTGGATTCATGTATTATACATATTTTGTGTCATTAATAAAGGCATTAATTCATTTATTATATATCTTGTGCTGTATTCTAAATGAAGTATCCAATGGACATATCCATATCCATGTTAACAAGTGTCACGCACTTGGCAGTAAGACCATGGATAGGGAAAACGATATGACCATGAAGAGATCCGTAGTCTGTTCCAGTCATGGGAATGAATGGAACTAGAGACTATCATTAACCTGGTTGTATGGCGGTGTCTTACCGACCATTGGACATGGGATGTCAACCAAGTTAATGGGTACATGCAAAAGGGGTATGGTACTGGATAGATCCACTAAACAAGAAATCCACATGGTAAAGTGTCACAATTGATTCTCGTGTGGTACTTGTAAGGATCCTTTGACCTGACTATATGATGGTGTTGCATGGGAATTTGCATACTTTGGGGTACGCCTAAAGGGCCTGTAAAAGGGTGCCAAGTATGGGTACTTTCGGGTATGTCAATAAGCATGGCAGTGCTCTGGATATGCAGAAGGGATATGTCACTCAGTAGTTCACTGAGAAGATATCACCAGCCTCTTTATGAATGTGACTGATAAGAGTGTGGCCACACCCAAACAAGTTGGAACTTGTTTGTGAGCTTCAGTACATTCAGGATCAAGTAAATGTTCGGAAGAGGGTGATTAATCCATGCCTCTGTGTTGGACACCGATATCAATGACATAGGATATACAAGTTTAAACTACAGGGTTATGATTTCAGTTGGACTACCATCTCCATCTTAATTGGGGGCTGTAGTGGCTTGCTAGAGCCGGCCTGCAATCTGTGGGCCATAGGCCCACTACCAACATAAAGATGGGCCCACAGGATCGTACACATTGAACATCTAAACACAGACTTAAGGGATCACCTGTATACATGGAGTATACACACCAGAGAGAGAGGATTCTATTAATTATATTATAAGGATCAATTGGATTGATCGAAATAATAAAATTAATATTTGCATTGGCCTTCTCATAATTAATTTAATGAATTAATCTATGAGATTATTTCCTAGCTGGAAATATTTCACATGTATAGATTTACATTTATCTTAATTTTATGAATGTCAAAATTAATTCCATGGTGAAATTAATTGATCAAATTAATTTTAATTTAAATGTATGGAACATATTATATGGTATAATATGTTAGAATACATGTTAAATAAAAATTAATTTTGATAACTAATTGGACCAAAAGGGGCATGGAAAGGAGAAAAGCCCGTGTAGAATTAAGAGGGATTGGGCCAAAATTTTTTGTGAAAAATTTCAGCCATCTAGGTTATGTTTTAACCTAGAGAATTCGGCTAAGGGGTGGAGGAACCAGCCGGAAATTTCAGCCCCTCCTCTCACACTCTCATTCGATTCCATCGCTAGCACGGGTCGTGTTTGATACCGTTTGTGTACGTGAACGAGGAGGGAATCAAGTTTGATTTCTACAGCCATCTCTAGAAGAGATGTCTTAGGCGAGAAATCTTTTCTTTGTTGTCTAATTTTTGATTTTACAATTTTCATATCAATTGCTCCTGGGCATGGATTTGAGGAAATCACCGCGTTCTTCTACTTTTATCGGGTGATTTCCGGTGAAAAATCCCAACAGTGGTATCAGAGCAGGCTTTTGATCCATGAAAATTGTTAAATTTGGATTGAATCCCTTCATTTTGAAATTGGAGATTTTGATTTCGGATTCTTGGATTGGGGTTTGTGATTTTCTCCTTTGGTTTTTTCAATTGAAATTAAACTTGTATATGGGTGTAAGCACCGGGTTTCCTAACCTCTATGATCAAAATTCCTGTATTACCTATGAAGCAGACGGACTCGAATTGGACTTGAAAACGACTGGTATGTCACCGAAGTATCTCAAACATCCTGAAAACCAAGCTATCCGCAATCTGAAACCCCCGAAAAGGTCTCCCGAGTGATTTTTTAGGGTTTAGGGTGAGCGTCGGATTTTCGAGTGTTGTTGGCCGAATTCTCAGAGTTCCAGGCAGCTCATTAATTGTTTAAAATGATATGTGAGTGAAGAGTATAAAAGAAAAGAAAAAAATCAAATAAAAAAAAGGAGGTTAGTAATCCTGGGCAGAAAAAAAGAAACTGGGAAAACGAAAAACAGAGAAAAAAAAAAGCAGAGCAAGAGAAAAAGGTAATCGAGACATTCGAAGCCAAGAGAGGACCTAAAAAACACTCAAGTTAAGACCTAAAATTAATCTTCAAACACAAACAACAAGTTCCTTAACCATTGCACATTGATTCGGGATTGTATCGAATTGATTTTGGATTGTTTTGGATCGTTTCGGTTTTCAGCCGGTTGAGCTTCCAGGACAAATTCCAAGTTCTCAATTCGTTTCTTGACGTTCAAAGCATCAAATCAACATCAAGGTAAAATCTGAGAGGCCTTAAACCTGTGTGCATTGCTTTTTCCTTGTATTTTCTTCATTTTTGAGATTTTTGGAACTGAACTTCCCCGAATAGAGCTGGGCGGCTCTAGTACCCAAAGCCGCACGGCTCTGTTCTACAGGGACAGATTCCCGATTTGTCCCCATCGGACGAAAACAATCCATCTTCCATTTTGTGCATTCTTTTATGATCAATTTTAATTCATCCGTATGTTGTAAAAATTTGGTTTTCGAATATCTGTATGTACGGATATTAGCGTTTTCAGTTTTTCCCGGGTTTTATTTTCCGAGTTTCGGGGTTATTTTATCCGAATCGGATCTGTAGTTCCGCATTAGCAGACCCCGAACCCTATAAAATTCCCAGAAAATATTGGAAATGAGCAAAATAGTATTTTCCAAAAAAAAAATAAGAAAACCAATTTTTTGGGTTCTAGAAATTACAACCCCATAGTTGTAACTACAGCGAAATGACCCGTACGGACGTCGTCGCGTGGTGCTGTTTTCGAATTCAAATTATTTTTAGCGTGTTTATTGCTTTTTGGACCCTAGATGGATGTTGGAATTAGGAAACCTGCACGAACAGAACCCTGGATTCCGAGATAACAGACCCACAAAAAATGGAAATTTACATGTAACCGAGCCAATTGTTTTCCAAAAAAATGATTTTTCAGCATCAAAATTACAGGGCGTTTCAAAACCGTTTTCTAGGTCTAACCGGTCCGACCGGTAGGGTTGATCCGGTTACCCCCTAAATGCATGCCTCCGTTCCTGAAATCCCAATTCTATCCTGATTTGAGTCCTATCTGTGTGTGCAATATAAACTGTACTAACCATCTGTTTTGCAGCATTTAGCTTTTGTTTATTTTCATTTTTTGTTTAATTGATAGATCCTCGTGTACTTAGGCGATTGTAATGTGAGAACGAGAGTTTTCTCTTTTATTCGATTTGGTTGTATAAGCGGCCTCTATTATTTTTTGTCTAATTTGAATGCATGGTTTATTTTTCTGCAATTTTATTTTCTGTCATTTGCCTAAGCATGGGTTTAATAAATAAACATAAATTAGGATAGAGAAAGATAATAAAGCAAATTAAATATGGTAATATAAATTGTAAAGTGAAAGCAAGCTAGAGGTTGAGTAAGTCACTTGCCCGAACCCTAAATCTCTAGATAATGTATAGTAGTCTGCCCTTGGTAGGGAGCTGTACCGGAATTTCCCGGATGGGCTGATCCAGGTGGCTACTCTGTCACTGATCTCGAGATTTAGGTTTCGAGGTCCTTAAGTTAAAACGGGAAAAGGTTTTCTACAAAAGGAATTTCCAAATCAAATCAATGGTTCTCCTAACAAAGCCCGTTTTCCACCAAAATCAGACGAACGAAAACGTTTTCCCTGGTTTGCTTTGCCACGTTCCTTTCCTCCTTTGAAAAAGGTCGTCCGCTCATAGTGGCGACTCTGCTGGGGAGAATGGTTTCTTAAAAAGTTTTCATAAAAAATTTAAGGAACTTAGGCAACTACTGAAATAAAACCTCGCTTGCCATCACTTCACTAGTTCATATTACCATATTTGTTTGCGCCTTGCATAACATGACATTTTCTTCTTCTCAATCCCTCCAACACACTTATCAGCCCCGGTTTACCCAAGAAGGTGGACTACCACTTCCGCCAGGATTAGAGACACCCAACAGGGTAAACCACTCATAGCACCGCATGACCTTGCATCGTGTTCTACGGTGAGGAGTGTATATTCACTATGGAAACCTGTACAACCCTTGGTTTTGACTTTGGCCCACATGTAACGTCTTAACAACTTCCTCTAGGATTACCAAAACTTAAATTCAAAATTGAACAACGAGTGTGCACCTTTGGTATCCCCCGTTGATGCCCAAGAGACCCAATTCCTAGGAAGAATGCAAGACCAATCGAAAGGAGAAATAAGGTCAGAAGGGAGTGCATATTTTTGCCTATGCTAACGTTTGTTCTGTGGTGTTTTCTATTTGACTTTTCACAAAGCATCAAACATGCATAGCTTTCGTGTGCCATTCTAACCACATCTTTGTGCAGCCATTTTCAAACATTGATATATGCGTGACACTAATCACATCTTTATGTAGCCACGACACTTTATTCGTGTGCCATTTACATCTCGCGTGCGACATTTCCAAGAAGCATACACGACATCATTCCATGTGTCATGCATTTGATCCACATTTGCATGCAGCCACTTGCATTTTTGTTTGACATACACATTCATGTCATTTCATCCCACCTAATAAAAGGATGTTCCAAGTGTGTTCCTCATGACCATTCCATTTCATTTCATATTGGGTATCCCAAGACTACCTGTGTTCTACCGTGTACTAGATTGCACCCGACCATTTCACAAATATGATATCGTTCAATAAAAGGCCACAATGGTCCTAGGTCTTTTCCTGTGTGAAGGTTCACACAGTGTCATTACATGACATCACATTCATTCATCATAAGTGTCCCAGCGATGCCAGAGTCCTGTTGCGCATTATGGTTCACATCGAACCATTTCATAACATCGTGAAATCATTCGAGGTACTCCCCAAGTATCAGATTAGTACACATATAAGGGCATTTCATGACATTATCAAAATCATGCAAGGTGTTCCACGAATGCCAAACCTCGTCCGAGTCCCCGATTACACACGACTTTTCTGTAACGCCATCTCATATGACATGCTTCAAAAGCATCAAAACTCTGTCCGTCTGATGGCCCCCATGTGACCATTTCGTTTCATACCATTGACCTACAAAGCGTCAAAACTCTGCCTATTTGTCGACACACGCGCGGCTATCTAACTATAATTCATTAGGTGCCCCAAAGGCGCCAAACCTCTATCCGTGAGGCGGCTCCCACTAGACATTTTTGCATTATTTTGCATAGCATCGGGCACTCTTGGGACATCCCAAATAAAGGAAATTCAAACATGTAAAGATCATTCTCATGTCCATCTCCATTCATGAAGCATTATCCAAGCATCATTCTCTATGACATCACGTCATTCATTTACCATCCCTAACTCTCCACTTATGATGTAGGACCATACACATGTGAGAGTAGAAAATACCAAAGCTTTGTACAGATAGTTCATGGAGTAAGCTGGATCGACCAAGGACAAGGTCTTAGGCTTTGAGGGCTGTTGAGGAACAGAGAACAGTAGAAACTGACAGTGATTTTGATTCTAGAGAGGAAGTGGAAATGGCCAATCAAACACCAAGTCTTGCTAATGATTTGAAGGATTTCCTGAGATCCCAGGATTTCCGTGACATGCTGGAAGAAGAGATGCGGGCTATTATAAGGGAACCCTGGGATATCAGAACCAGTAGGCCCCGAAAGGAAAAGGTGGATGAATCCTCTCAGTACGGGGATGATGTCCCAGCCAGTGTGGAGAAGCTGCAAGAGATGGAGGTAGCTATGGAAAAGAAAATGAAGGCCAAGTACTCTGAACTTGACGAAGTAGTCACAGAGCTGAAGAAAGGGGCCAACATCAGTCTGGGCTCTAAGAGAGGTGTAAATATCGATGCTATGATCAACAAGGGCATTAAAACCTTTCCTGTTGGGTTCCAAGTGCCGAAGGTTCCTTCATACAACGGGATTGGCTCCCCAGAAGCTCATGTGAATCTGTATGCCCGAATAATGCTGACAATGGGCGCCACTAAACAGCAGCTTATTAACTTCTTCCCGACCACACTAGAAGGGGGAGCCCTAAATTGGTACAACTCTCTAGCAGAAGATGTGCAATCTGACTGGGAAGCCTTATCAGCGGCTTTCATCAAATATTACAGCTTCAACACCAAGATCCAAGTGAAGCTATATGACCTGGAAAGGGTTAAGCAATAGTAGAATGAGTCCTTTGATGCTTACTACTAGAGGTGGATGAACAAAATGATTCTGCTGAAGAACCCACCCGACGAGGATGAACTGATTCAAAAGTTGATTGATGGTAGCAGGGACATCTTCAGAAACAACATGAAATTCCACTCTTTCAGTAAGCTCAGTGAAGTGTATAGCATGGCCATGAAGATTGAGAGAGACGAGGAAGAAAAGGCAGAGAACTAAAGGGGTGGCAGAGGCTTCGGGCATGGTTTGGGTATTGATTAGTGACTAGAACTTAATCAGGTAGCGGATCTGGTTCCGGCCCTATTGGCAAAAGCGGGCAACTATTAGAAGACAAGCCAGCTGAAGTTGCCGTTGTGTCCCAGCAACGGAGCGACCAAGATAGAAATTTGCAAAATTGAGGCCTATCCCCTTAGACTCTTTCTTTGGCCAAGATTTTTACTAAATGCATGAACGGCGGTCTATTGAATTCTCTGAAGCCATTCGAAAAGCTGGCTGAGACCGACAAGGGAAATTTATGTTCCTATCACGTGATAGTGGGGCACCACATGAATGACTGCATACAGTTACTGAGGGCTATTCGATAATTGATCGCCGAAGGAAAGATTACAGAACCATCTTTGAAACCTAGTGTTCAGAACAATCCTTTGCCCAGCTTTAACTGACCCACATGTTCAAACCATTAAAGGAGATGACGCAGCAGCAGAAGAAGACCCTCCGCATGTGGAGGATGATAACTATTTTGATGTATCTGTTTTTGTTTTCTATTCTATTTTGTGAACAATTCGGCCCATAAGTCATTTAATATAATGCAATTTGATTTCAATTAGTTGTGCGATATTTTTCTGGATGGAACACTGTGCATGCATACAAGCATTCATTTAATGTCTTTAGCATATATGACACATCATTGTATGAAATTAATTTTAGGACAGATGATGACCTAAAAATGGTATCCATCTTGAAAGACCTCATGCTTGATAAGAGAAAAAAAGAAATTGCAAAGTATCCAAAAGCGCATAACAGGTTTCACCCGATCCTACCGCGGCATGACTGGGGATCGACAGAGAAGTTAGCAAATGCCGGACTCCAAAGGTTCTAAGGGCAAAATCAGCTGAGTAGAAACTCCACAAAGCCAGACCAGACAAAGAGGGGAAACCATGATAGGAGAAACTGACATCGCCAGAAAAACAAGACTATTCACAGCAAACAGACATCAGTTCACAACCATGACAGTCAACCACCCAAAGTGGATGAAAACGGAGTCGACCATAATGCCATAGCCTTAAAAAATGTTCACTCAAATTTAGGAAGAAGAACACATATGCACGATACAGAATTCCATGTTCTGTCATGACCAAGAGGAGACTATGGTTTCAAGGGGCAACAGTGCACGTGTTCCAGAATAGAGGGCTGGGGCATCGATCGTCAACTCCACATCATCCACGAGTCGGTGGGGTGACAGAAGCAACCAACAGATCTGTCAGAGGAATTTTCTCAAAAGTGATTGGCATGTCATTATTCGCCTTGAAAAGACACTGGACTAGCATCAGAACACTCACCAGGGAGGCACTGTAGTCATCGACCTTCAAGGTGGAAATGGTTCTACCAGGGAGAAGAGGGACCAAGCTGTCGACCCTATCAACCCCGAATGGGCTAATAAGAAAAGGATCAAGAAGGTGATCCATGCAAAAATTAAGACAGTTCGATGGGTCAAAAATTGAAAAGACGATCCATGCAAAAGTTAGGACAGCGAGGTGAGCACCACCAGCGGGAAAATCTACAAGGACCAGTTGGTGGCAGTCATGAATTTGCTCTGTTCATTTAAATGTCCCAATTCTGCTTGGAATTGAATTCACATCATGCATCATACATGGTCGTGCACGTCTTTCTCTTACATGCATCGCATTCACTCAAAAAAAAAGAGCTCACTGGGGTGAAAACTGAAAAGGCACCTCAAGAAAAAATTAGAACGGCTCACTAAGCTGAAAACCTGCATTAGGTCATTTAGGAAAAAGTTAGAGCACCTTCAAAAAAGGCTCGCTGAGGTGAAAACCGAAAAGGCGCCTCAGGCAAAAGCTAGAGCAGCTTGCTGAGCTGGAAACCCACATCAGGTAGTTCAGGCAAAATTTAAAGCACTTCTAGATTCACCATTCCAAGAGGCAGAAAAGCAGAATCCTTCCACCATTCCCCAGCAGAAGCTCTTCTACTACTCTCCAACAGGATCCTCTGTACTGTTCCCCAGTGGAACCATCACAAAGAACGACACCACTTTCTCTCCAACAGTCATGGGATTTCCCCAACAGCCATTACATATCCCCGCATATCCCCAGCAGAGGTGCAAGAATCACATCACATAAAGAATATATTCCCTAGCTAGATCAGCTGTAAGCGTGATGTACCTTCCCTAGCCACAATCTGTTGGATATGCCCTAGTCCCGAGGCATTGGTCCTTGCATTTGTATGATACATTAATTGGATTCATGTATTATACTTATTTGTGTTAATAAAGGCATTAATTCATTTATTATATTTATCTTGTGCAATATATTAAATGAAGTATCCGATGGACATATCTATATCCATGACGACCAGTGTCATGCACTTGGCAGTAAGACCATGGATAGGGTAAACGATATGACCATAAATAGATCCGTAGTCTGTTCCAGTCATGGGAATGAATGGAACAAGAGACTATCATTAACCTGGTTGTATGATGGTGTCTTACTGGTCATTGGACATGGAGTGTAAACCAAGTTAATGGGTACATGCGTAAGGGGCATGGTACTGGATAGATCCACTAAATGAGAAATCCACATGGTATAGTATCACAAGTGATTCTTGTGTAGTACTTGTATGGATCCTTTGACCTGACCATATGATGGTGTTACATGTGAGGTCGCATACTTAGGGGTACGCCTAAAGGGCCTGTAATAGGGTGCTAAGTATGGGTACTTTCGGGTATGTCACTTAGCATGGTGATGCTATGGATATGCAGAAGGGATTTGTCACTCAGTAGTCCACTGGGAAGATATCACCGGCCTCTTGATGAATGTGACTGATAAGAGTGTGGCCACACCTAAACAAGTGGGAACTTGTTTGTGAGCTTCAGTGCATTCGAGATCAAGTTAATGTCCGACACAAAAGAGGGTGATCAATCCATGCCTCTGTGTTAGACACTGATATCAATGACATGGGATGTACAAGTTTAAACTATAGGGTTATGATAACAGTTAGACTGCCATCTCCATCTTAATTGGGGGCTGCAGTGGCTTGCTAGAGCCCAACTGCAGTCTGTGGGCCAAAGGCCTGCTGCCAACATAAAGATGGGCCCATAGGATCATACACATATAACGACTAAACACAGACTTAAGGAATCACATGTATCCTTGGAGTATACACAGTGGAGAGAGAGATATATGTATATATTAACCATATTATAAAGATCAATTGGATTGATCCTAATAGTGAAATTAAAATATTCAATTGGCTCTTCGTAATTAATTGGATTAATTATGAGATTATTTCCTAGGTGGAAATATTCATATGTATAGGTTTACATATGATTTTATTTTGTAAGGATTTGATTTTAATTTGATGGATTAAATTAATTGATCAAACTAATCTTAATTTAAATGTAAATAATATATTACTTGGTGTAATATATTAAATACATGGGTATATTAAAATTGGGTTTGAAATTAATTTAAACCAGAATAATTAAAATTAGATTGGGCCTGAATTAAAAGATGGAAGCCCACACAAAATGAAAGGAGCCAAGCTGGGCCTAAATTCCCTTAGGGGAATTCGGCCACCCTAGGTATAAAAACCTAGGGAAGAATTTCGGCCCCCCTGGTACTTGGAGCCACCATTGCCAAAATCCCATACCCCTCCCTCCTTTTTTCGTGTTTTTCCAACGCTAGCACAGGTCGTGTTCGTTAGGCGTTCGTGTACGAGAACGAGGAGGGAATCTAATTTGATTTCTACAGTCTTCATCCATCTCTAGAAAGAGATATTCTGGGTAAGAATATGATCTCTTTCTATTTAAATTTTATGTTTTACAATTTCCATTTCAATTGCTCCTGGGACTGGATTTGAGGAAATCATCGCGTTCTTCTGCTTTTATCGGGTGATTTCCGATGAAAAATCCCAACAGTGGTATCAGAGCGGGCTTTTGATCCATGGAAATTGTTTAAATTGGTTGAATCCCATGTTTTAAAATTGGAGATTTTTTATTGGGGTTCTTGGTTTGGGTTTAAGATTTTTGCCTTTTATTTTTGTACAATTGAAATTAAATTTGCATATGGGTTTATGTTAGTTTAATTTAATTGTATAATTTCGGAATTCTAGGTGAATTTCTTGTTGTTGATGGATGCCATATTTTTGTTTGTTCATCTATTTTTTTCTGTTTTTTTTTTTTTTAAAATCTAGCTCCCGGGGGTGCGGGGCTGCCGGCGGCCACCCCATGCGGCTGGAGCGGCTGCGGCAGCTGTTGCCGGAGCAGCGGGTTGCTGCTGCTAGGGCAACTCGGTTGCCCTAGCCGTAGCGGGCCGGGCCCAGCGTTTTTGGATTTGGCGGGTTTTGGGCCCAGGGCCCAATTTTGAAATTTTAATTGGTTTTAAAATTCATGTGTTTAAATTTGCAATTTAAATGCGTGTGGTTTCTTGAATGAAATTTTATTTTATTCATGTGATATTAATTTTGGAAATTAATATGGTTAGTTGAAATTGGTTCGGGTAATTTTGGCACAATTACTTGGACGGCTGAAATGGACCCGTGGTTTCCCAATTCTAGTGGGAGCAGTTGGACTGCCTGGGCTGGATGCCCAAAGCCCATTAAGGGTTAGAACCATGGTGGGCCAAAATTGGCGATTTCTATATAATGGCTTGGACATAATTGAAATGGGCTTAAATCATGCATTATAACATGCTTTTGAATTATATGTATTGGATGCATATGTATGATTAAATGTTTGTATGGTTGGATGCTATTGGGCCTCGTACAAGATGGGTTGTATTTTTCTTTTTGGATAAATACGGCCTGCATGTCGTTTTTCTTTTTAATGTAATTTTATTTTATTCATTTATTATAAAATTTGTAAAAAGAAGAAGCCCATAGAGTGGTGAGCCCAAGTGGAGGTGCACGCCCAGAAGGAAGAAGATGGAGGCCCACCTGATATTCTTTTCTGGTATATAGGTTTACTAGAATAATATTAGGATGTAATATAGGCCCATAGCAGTCCATTTTACTTATTTATTTAATCATGTTTTATATTTATTTGCATGTATGTATGTATGATCCAACCACATTTCACCCGCCTTATGTATGTAAGCCGTTATTAAATGAATCTAATAACCAAATGGAATTACTAAGTCGCTTAAAAGTGCTTCCCTCATTCAAAACCGACTCGAAGTGGGAATAGGCCAGTTGTAGACCATGCCCTCGCAGGATATACTGGAGTATTATCACTTTGTATTGGGTTAGGGTATGGGATACTCTAACACTTGAATGGAGGTTTTGACTTAGCATGGATAGTAGGATTCTCCTGGCCCTAAGCACAGATGGGTAAGTGCCAACAAGCCCATCAAATCGAGAGTCCCTAGGTTGGGATTGGACAGCGTTCCTACCTAAATAATTAGGGTATAGTTGTACCAGGCCCTCGTCTGGCTATATCTTAATGAAATATGGATCTCGGCCCATGAGCCCAACAACTCGGTTTAATTAATAACTTGATTCATTATTAATTTTATATGGGAACAACAAAGTAAAGTCCTTTATTAACACTCTAAATGTTTTTCTGTGTAGAAATTCTTAAATGGCAAACAACAATACCTTATCACTGCGTTCAATTCTGGAAAGGGACAAGCTTTCCGGTCCTAACTTTTTTGACTGGTCTAGGAACTTGAGAATAGTTCTAAGGCAGGTGTCTAAAGAGTATGTACTGGAGAGGCCTGTGGCGGCTATGCCTCAAGGACGTAATCCACCGGCTACCCAGCTAGAGGAATACGAGGCGTATGTCAAGGACAATAGGGATGTGACATGGCTAATGTTGGCCTGCATGGTCCCCGAACTGCAGAAACAGTTTATAAACCATCAAGCCTTTGCTATGATAACAACTTTAAATGAGATGTTTCAAGAGCAAGCTCGTCAGGAAAGGTACCTGACCAACAAGGCATTCCACTCTTGTAAGATGGGGGCCGGGACATCTGTGAGCACACACATGCTCAAGATGAAGGGCTATTTGGACACTTTGGCCCATCTCAGATCGCCTATCTCTCAGGAGTTGGCGGTGGACACAATCCTTGCATCCTTGCCGGATTCTTATGATCAGTTCATCCTGAACTACAACATGAAAGGGATGAACCGTACTGTCAGTGAGCTACATGGGATGCTTAAGCTTACTAAGCAGTCGATCAAAAAGACTCCGCGCTTGCTGCTGGTCAACAAGGGGAACCCTCCTATTGCCAAGGCCAAGGACAAGGCTAAGAAGGCCAAGGCCCAACCCAAGGCCCAGCAGAAGGCAGGTCTTGAAGATGTCTGTTTCGGGTGTAGACAGGCGGGCCATTGGAAGAGATCGTGTCCCAGGCTGATGGGAGAGCAAAGATGGGGCCAAGGTGCGTCCTCTTCAGGTATTTATGTTATAGACATTAAACTTACTGTTTCAACATCCTGGGTATTGGATACTGGATGTGGTTCTCACATTTGTTGCAATGTGCAGGGACTTAAGAACAGAAGGTCACTGGGGTCGGGAATGGAGCAAGGGTTGCTGCCATAGAGATCGGTGAATACCACCTTATGATGCCTAGTGGATTGGTTTTGATTTTAGAACTTTGTTATTTTGTACCTGATATGTGCAGGAATATTATTTCAGTTTCTATGTTGGATATTTCTGGATTTTATTTTACTATTTCTAATGGTAGAATTTCAATATCTAGAGAGGGATTATTTTATGGAGAAGCTCTATTAAATAATGGCCTATATATCCTGGACTTAAATGAAACCAATCACGTCTATAACATAAACACTAAAAGGGTTAAGCCTAACAAAATTAATCCTGTCTACCTATGGCATTGTCATCTTGGCCACATAAATGAGAAGCGCATTGCTAGGCTTCACAAAGCTGAAGTCTTAAGGTCATTTGACTTGGAGTCAATTGATACATGCGAATCATGTTTACGAGGCAAGATGACAAAGGCGCCTTTTAGCAAGAAGGCTGAAAGGGCCACTGGCTTATTGGACCTAATACATTCAGATGTATGTGGACCTATGAGCGCAACCACAAGAGGTGGGCATCTGTACTTCGTCACGTTCACGCACGATTTCAGCAGATATGGGAATCACAAGTCCGAGACCCTTGATAGGTTCATGGAATTTAGGAACGAGGTACAAAACTAGCTAGGCAGGAATATAAAAACCCTTCGGTCGGACCGAGGCGGTGAGTACATGAGCCTACAGTTTGACTCATACTTGAGAGATCATGGAATAGTTCCACAGCTCACTCCTCCTGGAACACCACAATGGAATGGGGTGTCCGAACGGAGGAATAGGACCCTGTTGGACATGGTCCGCTCAATGATAAGTCAAGCCTTTCTCCCAATTAGTTTCTGGGGACACACCCTCGAGACAGCAGCTCTTATCTTAAATAATACTCCGACTAAGGCAGTGGAAAAGACCCTATATCAGATATGGACCCCAAGGAGCCCATTGTGTCTTTCCTAAGGATTTGGGGATGCGAACACATGTCAAGAGATTGACTAGTGGCAAGCTGGAGCCCAAAACCAATAAATGCCTGTTTGTGGGCTACCCTAGGGAAACCAAAGGGTATTACTTCTACAATCCCGTCGAGAACAAGGTGTTCGTGGGAAGGAAGGGGGTCTTTCTAGAAAAGGAGTTCCTTTCCAAGAAAGACAGTGGGAGCAATGTTGAGCTCAGGGAAGTTCAAGGTCCATAAGCTCCTGAAGAGGATAACTCGGAGGCCCAGGTGGAGCTTCCACAAGGGGAAGCACCGACCCAGGCTGCACAAGAACCTAAAAGGTCTGGTAGGGATCGTCAGGAATCGGAGAGGTATGGTTTCCTCGTCACCGATGATTAGACTCTTCTCATTTGGGATGAGGAAGAACCCAAAACCTACCAGGAGGCTATGGCTAGCCCACAATCTGCGAATTGGCATAAGGCCATGGAGGCAGAAATGCAATCTATGTACGATAACCAAGTTTGGAACTTGGTTGATCCACCTCCGGGTGCCAAGGTAAAAGGCTGCAAGTGGTGCTATAAGCTAAAAGCCGACAACACCTTCTGTCGGTGTGCCCTAGTTCTTAGGGCATTGGATTCTTGTATTTTGTATTTTACATTAAGACTCATTGTATAAATACATTATTTGTGTCACATTAATAAAGGCAATTAATCTATTTCATTTATATCTTGTGCTATAATATGAGTAGAGTATCCATTGATTGATAATCATAAAACCTATCCCAGGTCTGTTCTAATCGTGGGAACGAATAGAACCACAGACTTGTATATTCGATGACAGTATGGTAGTTCTTAACTAGCCATAGTACTTGTATAGTCAGTCATGAATATAGGTACATGTCGTTGACATGGGACTGGATCGATCCGCACAAGAAAGCCACATGGTTGTCTCGTCATAGGTCTTTCTTAAGTAGGTCTCTTTTGTCCTCAGACCAGATTTCATTATAATATCGATATGGAATCCGATTCACTTTGACATACGCCTAACAGGTCTGTAAAAGGATGCTAAATATGGGTATGATTGGGTGGACCGGTGAACATGTTGATATTGATGATGAAGTGATGGAATTGCCACTCGGGTAACACCGAGATGATATCATTGGCCACTTGATGAGTGGGACTGATAAGTGTATGGCCATACCCAAATAAGTTGGTTGCTTATTTGATTAATCAGTCAACTCAAGATCAAGAAATATAATAAACAACAGAAGAGGATGACGGACACCATGCCTCTTGTTTATTCATATCGATATCGTTAGGCAAAGGACAGTATGAGATTACTACCGGGTGAGTGTCTTCTAAAGACTGCTGCACTCTGTCTTAATTGGGGGCTGTAATGGTTTGCTAGAACCCACTTACAGTCTGTGGGCCTTGGGCCTACTGCCAACATAAAGACAGACCCATAGGATCGTGCACATAGATCAACTGAGCTGGAACTTATAGAAATTGTACATGTAATGTACATTGGAAGGAATGCATTAATTAATTAGTTGACATTCGGTGTCGAGGTAATTAATTGACATTGGGTTGAATTTAATTTAATTAATAAGTTTACATAATGTAATTAATTAATTTATCAATTAATTGAATTACATAAAGTAAACAATTAATTAAATAATTTTCCTAAGTAGGAAAATTAAATACATGTATTGTATTAACTTAAGTGTGATTTAATTTCATTTAGGGGTAATTAAATTTAGCCAAATGGAATTAAATTACATAGTATATACTTTTTAATTAAAGTTTATTTATGTAATTATAATCCTAGTGGGCTTGGGTTTAATTAACCTAATTAGAACCCAATTAGACAAGGTGTCTATAAAAGGGCACACTTAAGGAATAAAAACCTAATTCAACTCTAATTAATTGCTAGAAATTTTAGCCACCAATAGCAGCCCCAAAACAGCTGAAAATTCCAGTATTAAACCTCCATTCCTTCGCGTCTTCGGCTTGCACCGGTTCCCGCTCAATAGTTGGTCGTGCATCGGACTTTGGAGATCGCAGTTTCAAGTAACGATTCTGCAGCAGTCTCTAGAGGAGACGAATCCGGTGAGTTAATCTCTCTTGATTCTTATTTGATTTTATTCTAATCAATGGTAATTAGACACGATAGGTGGATTCTAGGAAATTTTAAACGGTGTATTTTCCGCTGTGCCACGTTATTTTTCCAATGACGAATCCCAACAGTGGTATCAGTGTTGGTGTGCCCTAGTTCTTAGGGCATTGGATTCTTGTATTTTGTATTATACATTAAGAGTCATGTATGAATACATTATTTGTGTCACATTAATAAAGGCAATTAATCTATTTCATTTATATCTTGTGCTATAATATAAGTAGAGTATCCATTGATTGATAATCATAAAACATATCCCAAGTCTATTCTAATCGTGGGAACGAATAGAACCACAGACTTGTATATTCGATGACTGTATGGTAGTTCTTAACTAGCCATAGTACTTATATAGTCAGTCATGAATATAGGTACATGTCATTGACATGGGACTGGATCGATCCGCACAAGAAAGCCACATGGTTGTCATGTCATAGGTCTTTCTTGAGTAGGTCTCTTTTGTCCTCAGACCAGATTTCGTTATAATATCGATATGGAATCCGGTTCACTTTGACATACGCCTAACACGTCTGTAAAAGGATGCTAAATACGGGTATGATTGGGTGGACCGATGAACATGTTGATATTGATGATGAAGTGATGGAATTGCCACTCGGGTAACACCGAGATGATATCATTGGCCACTTGATGAGTGGGACTGATAAGTGTATGGCCATACCCAAATAAGTTGGTTGCTTATTTGATTAATCAGTCAACTCAAGATCAAGAAATATAATAAACAACAGAAGAGGATGACGGACACCATGCCTCTTGTTTATTCATATCGATATCGTTAGGCAAAGGACAGTATGAGATTACTACCGGGTGAGTGTCTTCTAAAGACTGCTGCACTCTGTCTTAATTGGGGGCTGTAATGGTTTGCTAGAACCCACTTACAGTCTGTGGGCCTTGGGCCTACTGCCAACATAAAGACAGACCCATAGGATCGTGCACATAGATCAACTGAGCTGGAACTTATAGAAATTGTACATGTAATGTACATTGGAAGGAATGCATTAATTAATTAGTTGACATTCGGTGTCAAGGTAATTAATTGACATTGGGTTGAATTTAATTTAATTAATAAGTTTACATAATGTAATTAATTAATTTATCAATTAATTGAATTACATAAAGTAAACAATTAATTAAATAATTTTCCTAAGTAGGAAAATTAAATACATGTATTGTATTAACTTAAGTGTGATTTAATTTCATTTAGGGGTAATTAAATTTAGCCAAATGGAATTAAATTACATAGTATATACTTTTTAATTAAAGTTTATTTATGTAATTATAATCCTAGTGGGCTTGGGTTTAATTAACCTAATTAGAACCCAATTAGACAAGGTGTCTATAAAAGGGCACACTTAAGGAATAAAAACCTAATTCAACTCTAATTAATTGCTAGAAATTTTAGCCACCAATAGCAACCCCAAAACAGCTGAAAATTCCAGTATTAAACCTCCATTCCTTCGCGTCTTCGGCTTGCACCGGTTCCCGCTCAATAGTTGGTCGTGCATCGGACTTTGGAGATCGCAGTTTCAAGTAACGATTCTGCAGCAGTCTCTAGAGGAGACGAATCCGGTGAGTTAATCTCTCTTGATTCTTATTTGATTTTATTCTAATCAATGGTAATTAGACACGATAGGTGGATTCTAGGAAATTTTAAACGGTGTATTTTCCGCTGTGCCACGTTATTTTTCCAATGACGAATCCCAACAGTGGTATCAGTGTTGGTGTGCTCTAGTTCTTAGGGCATTGGATTCTTGTATTTTGTATTATACATTAAGAGTCATGTATGAATACATTATTTGTGTCACATTAATAAAGGCAATTAATCTATTTCATTTATATCTTGTGCTATAATATAAGTAGAGTATCCATTGATTGATAATCATAAAACATATCCCAAGTCTATTCTAATCGTGGGAACGAATAGAACCACAGACTTGTATATTCGATGACTGTATGGTAGTTCTTAACTTGCCATAGTACTTATATAGTCAGTCATGAATATAGGTACATGTCATTGACATGGGACTGGATCGATCCGCACAAGAAAGCCACATGGTTGTCATGTCATAGGTCTTTCTTGAGTAGGTCTCTTTTGTCCTCAGACCAGATTTCGTTATAATATCGATATGGAATCCGGTTCACTTTGACATACGCCTAACAGGTCTGTAAAAGGATGCTAAATACGGGTATGATTGGGTGGACCGATGAACATGTTGATATTAATGATGAAGTGATGGAATTACCACTCGGGTAACACTGAGATGATATCATTGGCCACTTGATGAGTGGGACTGATAAGTGTATGGCCATACCCAAATAAGTTGGTTGCTTATTTGATTAATCAGTCAACTCAAGATCAAGAAATATAATAAACAACAGAAGAGGATGGCAGACACCATGCCTCTTGTTTATTCATATCGATATCGTTAGGCAAAGAACACTATGAGATTACTACCGGGTGAGTGTCTTCTAAATACTGCTGCATCTCTGTCTTAATTGGGGGCTGTAATGGTTTGCTAGAACCCACTTACAGTCTGTGGGCCTTGGGCCTACTGCCAACATAAAGACAGACCCATAGGATCGTGCACATAGATCAACTGAGCTGGAACTTATAGAAATTGTACATGTAATGTACATTGGAAGGAATGCGTTAATTAATTAGTTGACATTTGGTGTCAAGGTAATTAATTGACATTGGGTTTAATTTAATTTAATTAATAAGTTTACATAATGTAATTAATTAATTTATCAATTAATTGAATTACATAATGTAAACAATTAATTAAATAATTTTCCTAAGTAGGAAAATTAAATACATGTATTGTATTAACTTAAGTGTGATTTAATTTTATTTAGGGGTAATGAAATTTAGCCAAATGGAATTAAATTACATAGTATATACTTTTTAATTAAAGTTTATTTATGTAATTATAATCCTAGTGGGCTTGGGTTTAATTAACCGAATTAAAACCCAACTAGACAAGGTGTCTATATAAGGGCACACTTAAGGAAGAAAAACCTAATTCAACTCTAATCAATTGCTGGAAATTTCAGCCACCAATAGTAGCCCCAAAACAGCCAAAAATCCCAGCATTAAACCTCCATTCCTTCGCGTCTTCGGCTAGCACCGGTTCCCGCTCAATAGTTGGTCGTGCACCGGACTTTGGAGATCGCAGTTTCAAGAAACGATTCTGCAGCAGTCTCTAGAGGAGACGAATCCGGTGAGTTAATCTCTCTTGATTCTTATTTGATTTTATTCTAATCAATGGTAATTGGACACGATAGGTGGATTCTAGGAAATTTTAAACGGTGTATTTTCCGCTGCGCCACGTTATTTTTCCAATGACGAATCCCAATAGTGGTATCAGAGCCAAGGTTTTGTCCATTAGATTGATTGGAATTGGTTCTTGAAAGCGTTCTTTGAGAAAGAATGGGTTTCAAGTTTGTGATTTTAGGGTTTTTGCTTAATTGGTTTTGTTTTGGATAAACCCTAGAATTGTTGGATTGGGGTTTTTGATTTTTTTTCCCCAATTGTTTTCCATCTAAAATTGTTTTGTATATTAATTATATATATATATATATATATATATATATATATATTTGTTGGAAACATTTTTTGTTTTTGTTTAAAAAAAAAAAAATTGATTTTGGGTGAAGGGAATCGCACGGGTTTCGGGTCCGGTTTTGAATTTTGCGGGTATTTTTTTATCCCGGACCCTAATGCAAATTAAATTAAATTTTTTTTTAATTAATTTGTATTTAAAATTATTTATTTTGTTGGCATGCATATTTAATTTAACTGTTTGCATATTAAATTGAATATGAACTTTGTGAAATTGGTCCAATAAACCGTGACACGGGTTAAAATTGAGAGAGCTAAATTTTAAATTTGTGACAACCCAAATTCAAGTGGGAGCAAAATTGTTAATTTTGCATTTATGGATGTTATCCATTGGGCCTTTATGGGCCTTAGTCACATTTGTTAAAATTGGCGATTTCACCCTAAGTAACTCAGCTTAACATTTATATTTATAATTTGGAATGCCATGATTATGCATCATATTGGTATGTATGTGCACGACAGGTACTTTGTTTGAAATGTTATGTTGAGTTCTATGGGCCCTAAATTATTATCGGTTGTAATTTGATTTTGGGAAATACTGCGTGCCATTTTTTTATTTTGATGTAATTTTAGAATAGATTTTATTTTACAAAATTATTGTAATTACATCAAGTATGGAGGAAGGCCCAAATGGAGCAAGCTCATGGTGGGAGTCCAAGAAGGATTGCAGTCCGGCCCATGAAGAATTAGATAGGATATCTAGTTTTTCATTAGGTTGTAATTAAAGGCCCATAGGATCTCATTTATTTTAAATTAAGTATGCTATTGCATTTGTCATATAATATGGATGTATGGATCACCAAATTATTACCCGCGTTTATGCATGCTAAGCCGTATCACTTAATTATAATCCAGAAATTAAAATATTGAGTCGCTTAAAAGTGCTTCCCACATTCACACCTCTTCCTCCCATTGATGCTGCAATGTGCGCCATGCCCTAGCTGGGTATATTGTAGTATTCGGCGGGCCGTGGAGGGTTAAGATACTTGGTATGGTTAACATGTGAATGGTGGTTTGACTCAACATGGGCAGCATTAGCTCAGAGCGGGCCCTAAGCACAGATGGGTAAAGTGTCAATAAGCCCATCAAACCAAGAGTCCTTCATGGAAGGATTGGATAGGTTGTCCTACCAAACCACTCAATGGTTGGTTAGCGAGCCCTAGTTCGGCCAGTCATTGATAAGTTGTGGATCTTGGTCAAGTCAGCCAATTAACAACACCAACAAACAAATTAAAATCGGATTATTAATTTGAATTGGCTTAAAAGTCCTTTATTTCTAACTCAAGCAATGATTTCTTCCATGTAGATAATCCCATTTCAGTTAAGCAATTTAAATGGCTGCAACAAACAACAACTCACTCTCACTTAGGTCACTCTTGGAGAAGGAGAAGCTTTCGGGGACTAACTTCCTGGACTGGGCTAGGAACTTACAAATAGTTCTTAGACAAGAGTCTAAGGAGTATGTACTGAATGCTCCTTTACCAGCTAGCCCTCCTGCAGGTCGAGGCATCACCACGACGATGGTGGAGCAGTACGATCGGCATGTGAGGGATGACCGAGATGTCTCGTGCCTCATGCTGGGTACCATGGCTTCTGATCTTCAGAAGCAGTTCATGGACGAGCATGCTTATGAGATGATGGATCAGCTTAAAAGGATGTTCCAAGATCAGGCTCTTCAGGAACGTTACCTGACAACTAAGGCACTTTGCACGGCTGTGATGGCAGCTGGGACTTCTGTTAGCACTCATGTGCTAAAGTTGAAGGGGTATATTGATACACTTGCCCGCCTCGGCTCGCCAGTACCGCAGGACTTGGCAACAGACATTATTCTCGGGTCACTTCCTGAGTCTTACAACCAGCTTATCATGAATTACCATATGTAAGGGTTGGATAAATCGGTTGTTGAGCAGCATGGGATGCTCAAGCTTGCTGAGCAGTCTCTTAAGAAGACTCGTGAAGTATTGCTGGTGAACAAGGGCAATACGCCCATTGCTAAGAAAAAGGCCAAATCTAAGGCCAAGGCTAAGTCCCAAAAGGCCAAGGCTAAGGGCAAAAAGGTTGTGGCCCAACCTAAAGCAAGGGTTGCCTCTCCTGACAATGTTTGCCATGAGTGTCATGAGAAGGGGCACTGGAAGAGCTCATGTCCAAAGCTAAGGGAGCAACTGAAGGGCAAAACTGCTGCTTCAGGTATTTATGTTGTTGAGATTAATCTGGCTACTTCTACATCTTGGGTCTTGGACACTGGATGTGGATCTCACATTTGTTCTAATGTGCAGGGTCTAAGAAATAGGAGATTATTAGGATCTAGAGAAGTAGATCTTCGAGTCGGAAATGGTGCTCGGGTTCAGGCCATGAAGATCGGAGATTATTTCTTGGAGATGCCTAGTGGACTTGTTTTGGAACTAAGAAACTGTTATTTTGTACCTGCGACGCACAGGAATATTATTTCCGTTTCTTTATTGGATATTTCTGGTTTTCTATTTAATATTGGACATGGTAGAATTTCTATGCAATGTGGCAATATTATTTATGGAACAACATTTCTTGAAAATGGCTTATATATCCTTGATCTAAAACGTGAAAGTTCAATCTATAACATAAATACTAAAAGGATTAAACAAAATGAAATTAATCGTACTTACATCTGGCATTGTCGACTTGGCCACATAAATGAGAAGCATAGCTAGGCTTCACTCTAGTGGAGTGCTAGGGTCATTTGACATCCAGCCTTATGACACATGCGAATCTTGTTTGAGAGGCAAGATGGCAAAGGCACCTTTTAGCAAAACTGCTGAAAGGGCCTCAGAGCTATTGGAGCTAATACATTCCGATGTATATGGCCTAATGAGCACTAGTGCTAGATCTGGTTTTCTGTACTTCGTCACCTTCACGGATGACTTCAGCAGATACGGTTATGTGTATCTGATGAAGCATAAGTCTGAGACTCTCCAAAGGTTCAAGGACTTTAAGAATGAACTAGAAAACCAACTTGGCAAGAAAATAAAAGCACTTCAGTCTGACCGAGGGGGTGAATATTTGAGCCAAGAGTTTGACTCGTTTTTGAGACAGTGTGGGATCATATCCCAACTCACTCCTCCTAGTACACCCCAGTGGAATGG
The DNA here is from genome assembly GCA_039660915.1 of Euphorbia tirucalli. Taxonomy (NCBI): domain Eukaryota; kingdom Viridiplantae; phylum Streptophyta; class Magnoliopsida; order Malpighiales; family Euphorbiaceae; genus Euphorbia; species Euphorbia tirucalli. The sequence goes on from CM077633.1 coordinate 48,166,504, forward strand.
AGTGTCAGAAAGGAGGAATAGGACCTTACTTGACATGGTCCGCTCGATGATGAGTCATGCTACACTTCCTGTCTCCTTTTGGGGATATGCTTTAGAGACAGCTGCTTACATTCTTAATAATACACCAAGCAAGGCAGTTGAGGGAACACCATATGAACTATGGAAAGGCCGAAAGCCCAATGATTCCTTCTTGAAGATTTGGGGCTGTGATGCACATGTTAAGAAATTGACAAGTGGCAAACTCGAGTCCAAATCTGTCAAGTGCCAGTTTGTGGGTTACCCTAAGGAAACTAAGGGTTATTACTTCTACGATCCGGCTGAAAACAAAGTTTTCATAGCCAGAAATGCAGTCTTCTTGGAGAAGGAATTCCTTTCCAAGAGAGATAGTGGGAGTAATGTTGAACTTTCAAAAGTTCAAGACTCACAAACTCCTACAGCTACTACTGAGGATGCTTCGGGAACCAATCTGACTACTCAAGAAATTGAGGAACCAGAAACGGTTGCACAGGACCTTAGAAGGTCTGGTAGGACATGTCATCAGCCAGAGAGGTACGGCTTTCTCGTGACTGATGATGGGGACCTTATGGTTGTTGACTAAGAGGAGCCCAAGACCTATCAGGAGGATGTTGAAAGCCCACACTCAGATCAATGGCGTAAAGCGATGGAGGCTGAGATGCAATCTATGCACGATAACCAAGTATGGAACTTGGTGGATCCACTTCTGGGTGCTAAGGTGTGCTAAGGTGATGGGTTGCAAGTGGTGTTTCAAGTTAAAGGCCCTGTGTGTATAAGATGGTTAGTGGGAGCGTTTCCACCGTCCTAGTGCTGTATGTTGACGACATCCTTATCAGTGGAAGTGAGATACCAACATTGCAAGGGGTTAAGCAGTGGTTGAGTAGGTGCTTCGCAATGAAGGACTTAGGCGAAGCTGAGATGATCTTTGGGATCAGGATCTATAGAGATAGATCCAATCGGCTTCTAGGCCTAAGTCAGGCCACGTACATTGACAAGGTTCTAAAAGGATTCAACATGGACAAGGCAAAGAAAGGATTCTTGCCTATGCGCCATGGGTTGAAGCTGAGTAAGAAAGATGGTCCTAAAACAAAGAAGGACCGGGAGAACATGGAAAAGATCCCTTATGCATTTGCTATTGGATCTATCATGTACTCCATGTTATGTACGAGGCCTGATGTCGTGTTTGCACTAATTATGACTAGCCGGTACCAGTCGGACCCTAGTGAGGAACACTGGAAGGCAGTCAAGGCAATCTTGAAGTACCTTAACCGGACTGAGGATGCTTTCGTAGTGTATAGAGGTCAAGATGAGCTGGTAGTGTCAGGTTACACTGATGCAAGCTTTGAGACCGATGAGGATGAGAACTAGTCGCAGTCTGGTTATGTTTCTCTCCTGAATGGCGCTGCCATTAGTTGGAGGTCCTCAAACCAAGCCACCATTGCTGACTCTACAATGGAAGCTGAGTACATAGCTGCGTACGAAGCTCAAAGAAAGCCGTTTGGATCAAGAAAGTCATAACTGAGTTGGGAGTAGTGCCCACTATCCTAGACCCAGTTGATGTTTTTGTGACAACAACGGGACCATCGCACAAGCTAAGGTGCCCCGGTCACACAAGAGATCCAAACATGTACTCAAAAAGTTTCACCTCATTCGGGGAGATCGTGAACATAGGTGACATATCATTGCAGAGGGTTGACACCAAGAATAATGTCGCTGATCCATTGACCAAAGCGCTGTTGCAGACACAGCACGACGGTCATACCAGATCTATAGGAATTAGGGCAATGCGCACTTGGAACTAGTGCAAGTGGGAGATTGTTGGTGTGCCCTAGTTCTTAGGGCATTGGATTCTTGTATTTTGTATTATACATTAAGAGTCATGTATGAATACATTATTTGTGTTACATTAATAAAGGCAATTAATCTATTTCATTTATATCTTGTGCTATAATATGAGTAGAGTATCCATTGATTGATAATCATAAAACCTATCCCAAGTCTCTTCAAATCGTGGGAAAGAATAGAACCACAGACTTGTATATTCGATGACTGTATGGTAGTTCTTAACTAGCCATAGTACTTATATAGTCAGTCATGAATATAGGTACATGTCATTGACATGGGACTGGATCGATCCGCACAAGAAAGCCACATGGTTGTCATGTCATAGGTCTTTCTTGAGTAGGTCTCTTTTGTCCTCAGACCAGATTTCGTTATAATATCGATATGGAATCCGGTTCACTTTGACATACGCCTAACACGTCTGTAAAAGGATGCTAAATACGGGTATGATTGGGTGGACCGATGAACATGTTGATATTGATGATGAAGTGATGGAATTGCCACTCGGGTAACACTGAGATGATATCATTGGCCATTTGATGAGTGGGACTGATAAGTGTATGGCCATACCCAAATAAGTTGGTTGCTTATTTGATTAATCAGTCAACTCAAGATCAAGAAATATAATAAACAACAGAAGAGGATGGCAGACACCATGCCTTTTGTTTATTCATATCGATATCGTTAGGCAAAGGACACTATGAGATTACTACCGGGTAAGTGTCTTCTAAGGACTGCTGCATCTCTGTCTTAATTGGGGGCTGTAATGGTTTGCTAGAACCCACTTACAGTCTGTGGGCCTTGGGCCTACTGCCAACATAAAGACAGACCCATAGGATCGTGCACATAGATCAACTGAGCTGGAACTTATAGAAATTGTACATGTAATGTACATTGGAAGGAATGCGTTAATTAATTAGTTGACATTTGGTGTCAAGGTAATTAATTGACATTGGGTTAAATTTAATTTAATTAATAAGTTTACATAATGTATTAATTAATTTATCAATTAATTGAATTACATAATGTAAACAATTAATTAAATAATTGTCCTAAGTAGGAAAATTAAATACATGTATTGTATTAACTTAAGTGTGATTTAATTTTATTTAGGGGTAATTAAATTTAGCCAAATGGAATTAAATTACATACTTTTTAATTAAAGTTTATTTATGTAATTATAATCCTAGTGGGCTTGGGTTTCATTAACCGAATTAAAACCCAACTAGACAAGGTGTCTATATAAGGGCACACTTAAGGAAGAAAAACCTAATTCAACTCTAATCAATTGCTGGAAATTTCAGCCACCAATAGCAGCCCCAAAACAGCCAAAAATCCCAGCATTAAACCTCCATTCCTTCGCGTCTTCGGCTAGCACCGGTTCCCGCTCAATAGTTGGTCGTGCACCGGACTTTGGAGATCGCAGTTTCAAGAAACGATTCTGCAGCAGTCTCTAGAGGAGACGAATCCGGTGAGTTAATCTCTCTTGATTCTTATTTGATTTTATTCTAATCAATGGTAATTGGACACGATAGGTGGATTCTAGGAAATTTTAAACGGTGTATTTTCCGCTGCGCTACGTTATTTTTCCAATGACAAATCCCAACAATTAGAGCCTAGGTTTTGTCCATTATATTGATTGAAATTGGTTCTTGAAAGCGTTCTTGAAGAAAGAATGGGTTTCAAGTTTGTTATTTTAGGGTTTTATTCAATTGGTTTTGATTTTGATAAACCCTAGAATTTTTGATTGGGGTTTTTGATTATTTTCCCCAATTAGGTTCCATCTTAAAAATTATTGTTTTATTGATTATTTATTTTTGGATGGATTTTTTTTATGATTAAAAGAAAAAGGTTATATATTTGTTTTGCTGCAATTTGGAATCGCAAGATTCCAAATTGCTGCTGCTGCTGGCCGCATCGCGGCAGTGCTGCTGTCTCCGGACAGCAGAGCAGTGCGAGGGTTTTGGGTCCGGTTTTGGATTTTGCGGGTATTTCTTTATCCCGGACCCCAATGCAAATTAAATTAAATTTTTTTAAATTAATTTGTGTTTAAATTATTTATTTTGTTGGCATGCATATTTAATTTAATTGTTTGCATATTAAATTGAATATGGACTTTGTGAAATTGGCCCAATAAACCGTGACACCGGTTAAAATTAGGAGAGCTAAATTTTAAATTTGTGACAACCCAAATTCAAGTGGGAGCAAAATTGTTAATTTTGCATTTATGTATGTTATCCATTGGGCCTTTATGGGCTTTAGTCACATTTGTTAAAATTGGCGATTTCACCCTAAATAACTCGGCTTAAAATTTATATTTATAATTTGGAATGCCATGATCATGCATCATATTGGTATGTATGTGCACGACAGGTACTTTGTTTGAAATGTTATGTTGAGTTCTATGGGCCCTAAATTATTATCGGTTGTAATTTAATTCTGGGAAATATGGCCTGCGTGCCATTTTTTTATTTTGATGTAATTTTAGAATAGATTTTATTTTACAAAATTATTGTAATTGCATCAAGTATGGAGGAAGGCCCAAATGGAGCAAGCCCATGGTGGGAGCCCAAGAAGGATTGCAGTCCGACCCATGAAGAATTAGATAGGATATCTAGTTTTTCATTAGGTTGTAATTAAAGGCCCATAGGATCTCATTTATTTTAAATTAAGTATGCTATTGCATTTTTCATATAATATGGATGTATGGATCACCAAATTATTACCCGCGTTTATGCATGCTAAGCCGTATCGCTTAATTATAATCCGGAAATTAAAATATTGAGTCGCTTAAAAGTGCTTCCCACATTCACCTCTTCCTCCCATTGATGCTGCAATGTGCGCCATGCCCTAGCTGGGTATATTGTAGTATTCGGTGGGCCGTCGAGGGTTAAGATACTTGGTATGGTTAACATGTGAATGGTGGTTTGACTCAACATGGGTAGCATTAGCTCAGAGCGGGCCCTAAGCACAGATGGGTAAAGTGTCAATAAGCCCATCAAACCAAGGGTCCTTCGTGGAAGGATTGGATAGGTTGTCCTACCAAACGACTCAATGGTTGGTTAGCAAGCCCTAGTTCGGCTAGTCATTGATAAGTTGTAGATCTTGGTCAAGTCAGCCAATTAACAACACCAACAAACAAATTAAAATCGGATTATTAATTTGAATTGGCTTAAAAGTCCTTTATTTCTAACTCAAGCAATGATTTCTTCCATGTAGATAATCCCATTTCAGTTAAGCAATTTAAATGGCTGCAACAAACAACAACTCACTCTCACTTAGGTCACTCTTGGAGAAGTAGAAGCTTTTGGGGACTAACTTCCTAGACTGGGCTAGGAACTTACAAATAGTTCTTAGACAAAAGTCTAAGGAGTATGTACTGAATGCTCCTTTACCAGCTGGCCCTCCTGCAGGTCGAGGCATCACCACGGTGATGGTGGAGCAGTACGATCGGCATGTGAGGGATGACCGAGATGTCTCGTGCCTCATGCTGGGTACCATGGCTTCTGATCTTCAGAAGCAATTCATGGACGAGCATGCTTATGAGATGATGGATCAGCTTAAAAAGATGTTCCAAGATCAGGCTCGTCAGGAACGTTACCTGACAACTAAGGCACTTTGCACAACTGTGATGGCAGCTGGGACTTCTGTTAGCACTCATGTGCTAAAGTTGAAGGGGTATATTGATACACTTGCCCACCTCGGCTCGCCAGTTCCGCAGGACTTGGCAACAAACATTATTCTCGGGTCACTTCCTGAGTCTTACAACCAGTTTATCATGAATTACCATATGCAAGGGTTGGATAAATCGGTTGTTGAGCTGCATGGCATGCTCAAGCTTGCTGAGCAGTCTCTTAAGAACACTCCTGAAGTATTGCTGGTGAACAAGGGCAATTCACCCATTGCTAAGGGAAAGGCCAAATCTAAGGCCAAGGCTAAGGGCAAAAAGGTGGTGGCCCAACCTAAAGCAAGGGTTGCCTCTCCTGACGATGTTTGCCATGAGTGTCATAAGAAGGGGCACTGGAAGAGCTCATGTCCAAAGCTAAGGGAGCAACTGAAGGGCAAAACTGCTACTTCAGGTATTTATGTTGTTGAGATTAATCTGGCTATTTCTACATCTTGGGTCTTGGACACTGGATGTGGATCTCACGTTTGTTCAAATGTGCAGGGTCTAAGAAATAGGAGATTATTAGGATCTGGAGAAGTAGATCTTTGAGTCGGAAATGGTGCTCGGGTTCAGGCCATGGAGATCGGAGATTATTTCTTGGAGATGCCTAGTGGACTTGTTTTGGAACTAAGAAATTGTTATTTTGTACTTGCGATGCGCAGGAATATTATTTCCGTTTCTTTGTTGGATATTTCTGGTTTTGTATTTAATATTGGACATGGTAGAATTTCTATGCAATGTGGCAATATTATTTATGGAACAACATTTCTTGAAAATGGCTTATATATCCTTGATCTAAAACGTGAAAGTTCAATCTATAACATAAATACTAAAAGGATTAAACAAAATGAAATTAATCCTACTTACATCTGGCATTATCGACTTGGCCTTATAAATGAGAAGCGCATAGCTAGGCTTCACTCTAGTGGAGTGCTAGGGTCATTTGACATCCAGCCTTATGACACATGCGAATCTTGTTTGAGAGGCAAGATGACAAAGGCGCCTTTTAGCAAGACTACTAAAAGGGCCTCAGAGCTATTGGAGCTAATACATTCCGATGTATGTGGTCCAATGAGCACTAGTGCTAGATCTGGTTTTCTGTACTTCGTCACCTTCACGGATGACTTCAGTAGATACGGTTACGTGTATTTGATGAAGCATAAGTCTGAGACTCTCCATAGGTTCAAGGACTTTAAGAATGAAGTAGAAAACCAACTTGGCAAGAAAAAAAAAGCCCTGCGGTCTGACCGAGGGGGTGAATATTTGAGCCAAGATTTTGACTCGTTTTTTAGAGAGTGTGGGATCATATCCCAACTCACTCCTCCTGGCACACCCCAGTGGAATGGAGTGTCAGAAAGGAGGAATAGGACCTTACTTGACATGGTCCGCTCGATGATGAGTCATGCTACACTCCCTGTCTCCTTTTAGGGATATGCTTTAGAGACATTTGCTTACATTCTTAATAATACACCAAGCAAGGCAGTTGAGGGAACACCATATGAACTATGGAAAGGCCGAAAGCCCAATGTTTCCTTCTTGAAGATTTGGGGCTGTGATGCACATGTTAAGAAATTGACAAGTGGCAAACTCGAGTCCAAATCTGTCAAGTGCCAGTTTGTGGGTTACCCTAAGGAAACTAAGGGTTATTACTTCTATGATCCGGCCGAAAACAAAGTTTTCATAGCCAGAAATGCAGTCTTCTTGGAGAAGGAATTCCTTTCGAAGAGAGACAGTGGGAGTAATGTTGAACTTTCAGAAGTTCAAGACTTACAAACTCCTGCAGCTACTGCTGAGGATGCTTTGGGAACCAATCTGACTACTCAAGAAATTGAGAAACCAGAAATGGTTGCACAGGACCTTAGAAGGTCTGGTAGGACATATCATCAGCTAGAGAGGTACGGCTTTCTCGTGACTGATGATGGGGACCTTATGGTCGTTGACCAAGAGGAGCCCAAGACCTATCAGGAGGCTGTTGAAAGCCCACACTTAGATCAATGGCGCAAAGCCATGGAGGCTGAGATGCAATCTATGCATGATAACCAAGTATGGAACTTGGTGGATCCACCTCCGGGTGCTAAGGTGATAGGTTGCAAGTGGTGTTTCAAGTTAAAGGCCGACAACATCTTCAAGGGGCGATTGGTGGCAAAAGGATTCAAGCAAGTTCAAGGAATTGACTATGATGAAACCTTTTCACCAGTTGCTATGCTCAAATCCATTAGGATACTACTAGCCATAGCTACATGGTACGATTATGAGATATGGCAGATGGATGTTAAGACCGCTTTCGTTAATAGAAAGCTACTCGAGGATGTGTACATGGCACAACCTGAGGGTTTTATCGATCCAAAGTATCCAAACCGGGTATGTAAGCTTCAAAGATCTATTTATGGATTGAAGCAAGCATCGAGGTCATGAAATCAGAGATTCAATGAGGCCATTACAGAATATGGCTTCACACAGAATTCTGATGAACCCTGTGTGTATAAGATGGTTAGTGGGAGCATTTCCACCTTCCTAGTGCTATATGTTGACGACATCCTTATCATTGGAGGCGACATACCAACACTGCAAGGAGTTAAGCAGTGGTTGAGTAGGTGCTTTGCAATGAAGGACTTAGGCGAAGCTAAGATGATCTTAGGGATCAGGATCTATAGAGATAGATCCAATCGGCTTCTAGGCCTAAGTCAGGCCACATACATTGACAAGGTTCTGAAAAGATTCAGCATGGACAAGGCAAAGAAAGGATTCTTGCCTATGTGCCATGGGTTGAAGCTGAGTAAGAAAGATGGTCCTAAAACAAAGAAGGACCGGGAGAACATGGAAAAGATCCCTTATGCATCTGCTATTGGATCTATCATGTACTCCATGTTATGTACGAGGCCTGATGTCACGTTTGTACTAAGTATGACCAGCTGGTACCAGTCAGACCCCAAGGAGGAACACTGGAAGGCTTTCAAGGCAATCCTAAAGTACCTTAATCGGACTAAGGATGCTTTCTTAGTGTATGGAGGTTAAGATAAGCTCATAGTGTCAGGTTACACTGATGCAAGCTTTGAGACTGATGAGGATGAGAACCAGTCACAGTCTGGTTATGTTTTTCTCTTGAATGGCGGTGCCATTAGTTAGAGGTCCTCAAAGCAGGCCACTATTGCTGACTCTACAACGGAAGCTGAGTACATAGCTGCGTGCGAAGCTGCAATGGAAGCAGTTTGGATCAAGAAATTCATAACTGAGTTGGGAGTAGTACCTACTATCCTAGACCCAGTTGATGTTTTTTGTGACAACAACGCGGCCATCGCACAAGCTAAGGAGCCCTGGTCGCACAAGAGATCCAAACATGTGCTCAGAAAGTTTCACCTCATTCGGGAGATCATGAACAGAGGTGACATATCATTGCAGAGGGTTGACACCAAGAATAATGTCGCTGATCCATTGACTAAAGCGCTGCCACAGACACAGCACGACGGTCATACCAGATCTATAGGAATTAGGGCAATGCCCACTTGGAACTAGTGCAAGTGGGAGATTGTTGGTGTGCCCTAGTTCTTGGGGCATTGGATTCTTGTATTTTGTATTATACATTAAGACTCATTGTATAAATACATTATTTGTGTCACATTAATAAAGGAAATTAATCTATTTCATTTATATCTTGTGCTATAATATGAGTAGAGTATCCATTGATTGATAATCATAAAACCTATCCCAGGTCTGTTCTAATCGTGGGAACGAATAGAACCACAGACTTGTATATTCGATGACAGTATGGTAGTTCTTAACTAGCCATAGTACTTGTATAGTCAGTCATGAATATAGGTACATGTCGTTGACATGGGACTGGATCGATCCGCACAAGAAAGCCACATGGTTGTCACGTCATAGGTCTTTCTTGAGTAGGTCTCTTTTGTCCTCAGACCAGATTTCGTTATAATATCGATATGGAATCCGATTCACTTTGACATACGGCTAACAGGTCTGTAAAAGGATGCTAAATATGGGTATGATTGGGTGGACCGGTGAACATGTTTATATTGATGATGAAGTGATGGAATTGCCACTCGGGTAACACCGAGATGATATCATTGGCCACTTGATGAGTGGGACTGATAAGTGTATGGCCATACCCAAATAATTTGGTTGCTTATTTGATTAATCAGTCAACTCAAGATCAAGAAATATAATAAACAACAGAAGAGGATGACGGACACCATGCCTCTTGTTTATTCATATCGATATCGTTAGGCAAAGGACAGTATGACATTACTACCGGGTGAGTGTCTTCTAAATACTGCTGCATCTCTGTCTTAATTGGGGGCTATAATGGTTTGCTAGAACCCACTTACAATCTGTGGGCCCTGGGCCTACTGCCAACATAAAGACAGACCCATAGGATCGTGCACATAGATCAACTGAGCTGGAACTTATAGAAATTGTACATGTAATGTACATTAGAAGGAATGCGTTAATTAATTAGTTGACATTCGGTGTCAAGGTAATTAATTGACATTGGGTTGAATTTAATTTAATTAATAAGTTTACATAATGTAATTAATTAATTTATCAATTAATTGAATTACATAAAGTAAACAATTAATTAAATAATTTTCCTAAGTAGGAAAATTAAATACATGTATTGTATTAACTTAATTGTGATTTAATTTCATTTAGGGGTAATTAAATTTAGCCAAATGGAATTAAATTACATAGTATATACTTTTTAATTAAAGTTTATTTATGTAATTATAATCCTAGTGGGCTTGGGTTTAATTAACCTAATTAGAACCCAATTGGACAAGGTGTCTATAAAAGGGCACACTTAAGGAATAAAAACCTAATTCAACTCTAATTAATTGCTGGAAATTTCAGCCACCAAAAGCAGCCCCAAAACAGCCGAAAGTTCCAGCATTAAACCTCCATTCCTTCGCGTCTGCGGCTAGCACCGGTTCCCGGTCAATAGTTGGTCGTGCACCGGACTTTGGAGATCACAGTTTCAAGTAACGATTCTGCAGCAGTCTCTAGAGGAGACGAATCCGGTGAGTTAATCTCTCTTGATTCTTATTTGATTTTAATCTAATCAATGGTAATTGGACACGATAGGTGGATTGTAGGAAATTTTAAATGGTGTATTTTCCGCGGCGCCACGTTATTTTTCCTATGACGAATCCCAACACCTTCAAGGGGCGTCTGGTTGCGAAAGGTTTCAGACAAGTCCATGGAATAGACTGTGATGAAACTTTCTCACCAGTAGCCATGCTCAAATCCATCAGGATCTTGCTAGCCATAGCCGCATGGTACGACTATGAAGTCTGGCAAATGGATGTCAAAACTGCTTTCCTTAATGGGAAGCTACTCGATGATGTGTACATGACACAACCTGAGGGTTTTGTCGATCCAAAGTATCCGGGAAGGGTTTGCAAACTTCAAAGGTCCATTTATGGACTGAAGAAAGCATCCCGAAGTTGGAATCTAAGATTCAATGAGGCCATAAAGGAATATAGCTTTATACAGAATCAAGATGAACCTTGTGTGTATAAGAAGACTAGTAGGAGCATTTTCACATTCTTGGTACGACATCCTACTCATTGGAAGCGACATACCTACACTGCAAGGGGTAAAGCAGTGGCTGAGTAAGTGCTTCTCAATGAAGGACTTAGGCGAAGCTGAGATGATCCTAGGGATCAGGATCTATAGGGATAGATCAAATCGGCTTCTGGGCCTAAGTTAGGCCTCGTACATAGACAAAGTTTTGAAAAGGTTCAGCATGGACCAGGCCAAGAAAGGTTTCTTGCCAATGGGCCATGGGCTGAATCTTAGTAAGAAACACTGTCCTAAGACAAGGGAGGACAGGGAGAACATGAAATTGGTTCCATATGCTTCGGCTATAGGATCAATTATGTACGAGACCTGATGTCACCTTTGCACTGAGTATGACGAGCCGGTACTAGTAGGATCACGAGGACGATCACTGGAAAGCTGTCAAGGTGATCCTTAAGTACCTTAACCGGACTAAGGATAGCTTCTTAGTGTATGGTGGTCAGGAAGTGCTGTCGGTTACTGGGTACACTAATGTGAGCTTCTAGACCGACCAGGATGAGTACCAGTCACAGTTTGGGTATGTATTTTTGCTGAATGGTGGTGCTGTAAGCTGGAGGAGCTCAAAGCAGCCAACCATAGCGGACTCTACAACAGAAGCTGAGTACATCGCTGCGTGTAATATGGCTAAAGAAGCTGTATGGATGAAGAAGTTTATCACTGATTTAGGAGTAGTGCAAACTATCCAGGACCCAGTTGATATCTTCTGCGACAACAATGGGGCCGTTGCACAAGCTAAGGAGCCCCGGTCACACAAGAACACAAAGCACGTGCTCAGAAAGTTACACCTCATAAGAGAGATCGCGGAGAGAGGTGACATTGCTTTGCACAGAGTGGACACCGAGGATAATGTTGCAGATCCTTTGACCAAGGCGCTAGCCCAGCCCAAGCATGAGGGTCATACTAGATCTATAAGGATTAGGCCCATGCCTAGTTGGAACTGGTGCAAGTGGGAGATTATTGGATATGCCCTAGTCCCGAGGCATTGGTCCTTGAATTTGTATCATACATTAATTGGATTCATGTATTATACTTATTCGTGTTATTAATAAAGGCATTAATTCATTTATTATATTTATCTTGTGTAATATATTAAATGAAGTATCCGATGGACATATCTATATCCATGATGACCAGTGTCATGCACTTGGCAATAAAACCATGGATAGGGTAAACGATATGACCATAAATAGATCCGTAGTCTGTTCCAGTCATAGGAATGAATGGAACAAGAGACTATCATTAACCTGGTTGTATGACGGTGTCTTACCAGTCATTGGACATGGAGTGTCAACCAAGTTAATGGGTACATGCGTAAGGGGCATGGTACTGGATAGATCCACTAAACAAGAAATCCACATGGTATAGTATCACAAGTGATTCTCGTGTAGTACTTGTATGGATCCTTTGACCTGACCATATGATGGTGTTACATGTGAGGTCGCATACTTAGGGGTACGCCTAAAGGGCCTGTAATAGGGTGCCAAGTATGGGTACTTTCGGGTATGTCACATAGCATGGTGATGCTATTGATATGCAGAAAGGATTTGTCACTCAGTAGTCCATTGGGAAGATATCACTGGCCTCTTGATGAATGTGACTGATAAGAGTGTGGCCACACCCAAACAAGTGGGAACTTGTTTGTGAGCTTCAGTGCATTCGGGATCAAGTTAATGTCCGACACAAAAGAGGGTGATCAATCCATGCCTCTATGTTAGACACCGATATCAATGACATGGGATGTACAAGTTTAAACTACAGGGTTATGATAACAGTTAGACTGCCATCTCCATCTTTATTAGGGGCTGCAGTGGCTTGCTAGAGCCCAACTGCAGTCTGTGGGCCAAAGGCCTGCTGCCAACATAAAGATGGGCCCACGGGATCGTACACATAGAACGACTGAACACAGACTTAAGGAATCACATGTATACTTGGAGTATACATTGTGGAGAGATAGATATATGTATATATTAACCATATTATAGAGATCAATTGGATTGATCCTAATAATGAAATTAAAATATTCAATTGGCTCTTCGTAATTAATTAAATTAATTATGAGATTATTTCCTAGGTGGAAATATTCATATGTATAGGTTTACATATGATTTTATTTTGTGAGGATTTGATTTTAATTTGATGGATTAAATTAATTGGTCAAACTAATTTTAATTTAAATGTAAATAATATATTACTTGGTGTAATATATTAAATACATGGGTATATTAAAATTGGGATTGAAATTAATTTAAACCAGAATAATTAAAATTAGATTGGGCCTGAATTAAAAGATGGAAGCCCACACAAAATGAAAGGAGCCAAGCTGGGCCTAAATTCCCCCAAGGGAATTCGGCCACCCTAGGTATAAAAACCTAGAGAAGAATTTCGGCCCCCCTGGTACTTGGAGCCACCATTGTCGAAATCCCATACCCCTCTCTCCATTGTTCGTGTTTTTCCAACGCTAGCACGGGTCGTGTTTGTTAGGCATTCGTGTACGAGAACGAGAAGGGAATCTAATTTGATTTCTACAGTCTTCATCCATCTCTAGAAAGAGATATTCTGGGTAAGAATATGATCTCTTTCTATTTAAATTTTATGTTTTACAATTTCCATTTCAATTGCTCCTAGGACTGGATTTGAGGAAATCATCGCGTTCTTCCGCTTTTATCGGGTGATTTCCGGTGAAAAATCCCAACACAGGCGTGACCCAATCTCCCTAACAAGGGCATAGCATTTCAAGGCTGAATGAATAGAGAGAAATGCATCTCCCAGTGTCATTCACACATGCACACATTGAAACATACACGTACATACATTCAGAACATACACACACATGCATACACACATCACAACCAATCCAGGTACAGGTACCCACCACCATCGTCGGGCCATCCCGAATTAGGATCGCTCCCGAGGCAGAAATGGTCTAACACGGGGGCATCCATTGGACCTAAGATACGAGTTAGAGCCACATGAGCCCAAGCCTCAACATCTCAAGTTTTCGGGGGCAAAGCAAACAAGCCGTATTTATTCTTGATCGAAGGGGCAAAAATTTTTGTTTCCAAAATCCTTGATCAAGGAATAAATATTCATCCTTAACCTGATTTCAATTATCACTTCTAAAGTCACCTACCTCAAGCAAGATCCAAATCCTTAAAACTCCTTCAAGCAAGATTCCCAATCCTTGAAAACCTATCCAAGCTAGATTTTGAATCCTTGAAACTCCTTCAAGCAAGATTCTTAATCCTTGAAAACCTATCCAAGCTAGATTTTGAATCCTTGAAACTCCTTCAAGCAAGATTCTATATCCTTGAAAATCTATCAAACTAGATTTTGAATCCTTGAAACTCCTTCAAGCAAGATTCCCAATCCTTGAAACCTCTCCAAGCCAGATTTCGAATCTTTGAAACTCCTTCAAGCAAGATTCCTAATCCTTGAAATGCATCCAAGCTAGAATTTGAATCCTTTAAACTCCTTCAAGCAAGATTCCCAATCCTTGAAAACCATCCAAGCTAGATTTCAAATCCTTGAAACTTCTTCAAGCAAGATTCCTAATCCTTGAAAACCGTTCAAGCCAGATTTTGGGTCCTTGAAAACCAATCCAAGTAAGATCCTAGATCCTTGAAACCAATTCAAATCCCAGCAGATCCACCTTAGGTAAACTAAACCCGGCATCGGTCTAGATCGGCTTCACTCCAAATCCTCAGCAGATCCACCTTAGGTAACATAAGGTATCAGTCCAGATTGGCTTCATTCTAGCTCACTATCAACCACGCCTAGGGTAACCTAAACTCGGTATCTCCAAATCATCACTGCAACTCAGGTATGTCTTTCTTTCCTTTTGCTTATGGCGCTTCAATTCGCGTTCTCAAATTCCCCTCAAGTAACCCAGATCGGGTATCAGGTATTTAATTTGATCACGCGAGGGGCAGCTGTAAGCACCGGGTTTTCCCAATCTCTATAATGAGAATTCATGTATTACCTATGAAGCAGACAGACTCGAATCAAACTTGAAAACCAAACTATCCGCGATCCGAAACCCCTGAAAAGGTCTCTCGAGTGATTTTTTGGGGTTTAGGGTGAGCGTCGGATTTTTGAGAATTTTGCCCCGGCTCTAGTGGGTGAGCCAAGTTGCTCTACAAAGCAGAGCAACTTGGCTCAGCAGAAAGAGTTGTTGGCTGAATTCTCAGAGTTGCAGGCGGCTCATTAATTGTTTGAAATGATATGTGAGTGAAGAGTATAAAAGAAAAGAAAAAAGTCAAATAAAAAAAAAGGACGTTAGTAATCCTAGGCAGAAAAAAAGAAACTGGGAAAACGAAAAACATAGAAAAAAAAAGCAGAGAAAGAGAGAAAGGTAACTGAGACATTCAAAGCCAAGAGAGGACCCAAAAATCACTCAAGCTAAGACCTAAAATTAATCTTCAAACACTAACAACAAGTTCCTTAACCATTGCACATTGATTCAGGATCGTTTCGGATTGATTTTGGATTGTTTCGAATCGTTTCGGTTTTCGGCTGGTTGAGCTTGCAGGACAAATTCCAAGTTCTCAATCCATTTCTTGATGTTCAAAGCATCAAAACAACATCAAGGTAAACTCTGAGAGGCCTTAAACCTATGTGCATTGCTTTTTCCTTGCATTTTCTTCATTTTTACGATTTTCGGAATCAGACTTCCCCTGTAGAACAGAGCCGTATGGCTGTGTTCTTCATGAACATAGCCACATGGCTGTGTTTATGATGAACAGAGCTGTACGGCTTGCTCTACAAGGACAGATTCCCGATTTGTCCCGATCGGCCGAAAACAATTCGTTTTCCATTTTATGCATTCTGTTGTGATCAATTTCATTCTAAATTCATCCATATGTTGTAAAAATTTGGTTTTCGGATTTCTGTATGTACGTATATTAGGGTTTTTAGTTTTTCCCGGGTTTTATTTTCCAAGTTTTAGGGTTATTTTATTCGAATCGGATCTATAGTTCAGCATTAGCGGACCCCCGAACCCTATAAAATTCCCCGAAAATATTGAAAACAAGCAAAATGGTATTTTCCGAAAAAAAAAATTAATAAGAAAACCGATTTTTCGAGTTTCGGAAATTACAGCTGCACGACTGTAACTACAGCCATATGACTATAGTTTCTGGAATAAAACAGAGCCGCGAAATGACCCATACGGATGTCGTCGCGCGGTGTTGTTTTCAAATTCAAATTATTTTTGGCGTGTTTATTGCTTTTTGGACCCAAGATGGATGTTGAAATTAGGAAACCCGCACGAAGGGAACCCTAGATTCTAGGATAACAGACCCACAAAAAATGGAAATTTGCATGTAACCGAGCTAATTGTTTTCCAAAAAAATGATTTTTCAGCATAAAAATTGTAGGGCGTTTCAAAACTGTTTTCCAGGTCTAACCAGTCCGACCAGTCGGGTCGATCCGGTTACCCCTTAAATGCATGCCCCCGCTCCTGAAATCCCAATTCTATCCTGATTTGAGCCCTATCTGTGTGTGCAATATAAACTGTGCTAGCCATCTTTTTTGCAGCATTTATCTTTCTTTTATTTTCATTTTTTATGTAATTGATAGATCCTCGTGTACTTAGGCAATTGTAATGTGAGAACGGGAGTTTTCTCTTTTATTCGATTTGGTTGTATAAGCAGCCTCTATTATTTTTTTTATAATTTGGATGCATGGTTTATTTTTCTGCAATTTTATTTTCTGTCATTTGCCTGAGCATGGGTTTAATAAATAAACATAAATTGGGATAGAGAAAGATAATAAAGCAACTTAAATATGGTAATATAAATTGTAAAGTGAAAGCAAGCTAGATATTGGGTAAGTCACTTGCCCGAACACTAAATCTCTAGATTAGATACAATAGTCTGCCCTTGGTAGGGAGCTGTACCGGAATTTCCCGGATGAGCTGATCCGGGTGGCGACTCTGTCACTGATCTCGGGATTTATGTTTCAAGGTCTTTAAGTTAAAATGGGAAAAGGTTTTCTACAAAAGGAATTTCCAAATCAAATCAATGGTTCTCCTAACTCAAGATAAACAAAGCCCGTTTTCCACCAAAATCAAATGAACGAACACGTTTTCCCTGGTTCGCTTCGCTGCGTTCCCTTCCTCTTTTGGAAAAGGTCGTCCGCTCACAAAAGGTTTATGTTTATTTTATTTTTGTTGATTGGTTATTTTTCTTAGTGAATTATATTTTGTTTGGCTGCAATTTTTTTTGGGTAAAAATCATGGGCTGTTTCTGGGCATGAGGGACTGTTGGCGGCGGACTCACTGCCGGGTGATAACTCATATTCACATAGGCATATTTAGGTGCATTTTAACTTATTTTCTTAGTTATTTTTGTATTTTAGTATTAGTTTTATTATTTTCTTAATTAGTTAGTTTGTTTTATTTTATGTATCTTTATTTAGTGTTATTTACCTCTTTTAGGTGCTTGGAAGTAGATTTTGGCTTTTTAGGAAGACTGCTAGAAGAGGTTTTGTTGGAGCTTGAACTTCAACTGGATTTTCAACAGTGTTTGAGGCCGTTTTAGCTCAATATTTGTTCTGCAAGATTGTGCATCTGTCCGTTAGCTTTCCATAGCACCTTGAATCGCGCCAATCGGAGCTATATCGAGGAAGTTAGCTGATGTTTTCTGTAACTTGTTCGGGTCCTGCGGGTCAACCCTTGTTGACTCTCTCTTCTTAATTGGGCCAGATTTCTCTTTAAGGAGCCCATGGCTTGCACTTTAATTTCCAGCAGACCTCTTTCATTAAGTAGGTTAATGAGACTCCTAATTAGGTTAAGAGTAGGAGAGCTATAAAAGAGAAAAAGAGGAGAAGGTTGAGGACTGTTCTTACTTCTTCTAAAACGTTTTGGGAGGCTCTCAAGAGGACAAGGCTGCACGTTTTTCTTTAAGATTTTTGGTAGAATTTGTTTAGTTATGAGTAGCTAAACTCTCTTCTAGTTGAGGTACTTTGAAGTTTAATTCCATCATATTCATGAGACTTGTGTTTTAATATTTATTCAATTCCTGTGATTATAATTTGTTATATTGCTGTGGATTTAATCAAATTGATTTGGCCAGTTAATTGATTGATTGTACTGCATATCGCCGAATAGAATAATATATCCGTCATTGTTGTTCTATCAAAGTGGCAAGTTAGCTTCGTGTAAAGTTAACGGAATTGAATAGTTTATTTTTTATGATTTACGGCGTTTCCGATTTCATTAACTAAGATAGAGGTCTTTTTTGTATTTAATGCTGCCATAGGTTAATTCTTATTAAGAGGTTTCTTGGAGATTATCTATTGGCTAGGGAAGTAGTTTATTCGGGCGTTTCCCGGAACTATCGATAAATTAAGAAAAGATTGGTTATTGAGTGCATTTCACCTTTAACTATAACTCTATCTATTTGGATAATTGAATTGGATCTTTGGTGTCTGTGATTGAATTACGGAATTAAACTGAAAGGTATCTCAGCTAGTTTTTCTTTCTATTGATTTATTCTGTCTTAATTTACATTCTGCAAATTCACAAATCGCATCATTTATTTTTATTTCAATCCAATCAATTTTCTTTCTTTTTGCAAATAAATATACCTGCATTAATCCTTATGGTTCGACCCCGTTCTTACTATACTACCCAGTATAAGGAATCGGAGATATTAAATTAAACGTTGACGGGTTGACAACCTATCAAATTTTGGCGCCGTTGCCGGGGATTTGTGTGTAAGGTTTATTTATTTGCTGTTTCTAATTCCTTTTCTGAGTGTGTATGCAGCGTTCTTCTTCTGTAGGTGGACTTCTGTTCGACCCGGAAATCGAAAAAACTGCAAAGCGACTCAGAAAGGAAGCAAAGTTGCGCAGGAGACAAGTTCTTAAGGCTGCAGAAGACGACTCTGATAGTACTGAAACTCTTCCTACCATTGAAACGGATTCAGATTCTGAAACTGAAATGGCCAATCCACCTCTAGCAACTTTGTGAGATATGCTCGCCCCTCCTGTCAACCAACAGCCGCTGTGTATACAATATCAAAATGTGGAGGATGGATTTGAGCTGAAACCTGCATTGATTTAGCTTCTACCAAAATTCCATGGCTTATAAGCGGAAGACCCAAATCGGCACTTAAAAGAGTTTCATGTGGCTTGTTCTGGATTTAGACCACGTGGAGTTACTGAAGAGCAAATCAAGTTGCGTGCATTTCCATTCTCCTTGGAAGCCAATGCAAAAGAATGGCTGTACTACCTTCCTTCCGGAACTGTTAACACTTGGACCGAAATGGCAAGGCTGTTTTTGGAGCGATTCTTTCCTGCATCTAGAGCTACAAACTTGAAAAGGGAAATTTGTAGCATCAGACAAAAAGACTCCGAGTCCTTGTATGAATATTGGGAAAGATTTAAGAGACTATGCACTAGTTGCCCTCAACACGGTATAACGGATCAGCTGTTGATACAATATTTTTATGAGGGGCTGCTACCACTTGAATGGAGAGTCATTGATGCTGCGAGTGGTGGTGCTTTGGTCAGCAAGACACCTCAAGCTGCCCGAGACCTGATTTCTGCCATGGCTGCAAATTCATAGCAGTTCAATAGCCGTTCTGACACTCCTACACGAGGTGTTCATGAGGTAAGGTCTTCTGATCTTGAATCTAAATTGGATAGGCTTAATCAACGGCTGGAAAAGAGTATTATTAGAAGTGCAGGTGCTTCTAACTACAGGCCACAAGCCCAAGTTTGTGGTATTTGTTATTTTCAGGGACATTCCACTGATGCATGTCCAACACTTCAAGAGGAATCCAGCAGTGAGATGGTTAACGCCATGGGAGACTTCAATGCCCAACACCAAAAGAAATATGATCCTTTCTCCAATACATACAATCCAGGGTGGAGGGATCATCCGAATTTCAGATATGGCAATAACCAACAACAGCAGCCACAGCCCCCGCAAATGAATTATGGAGAAGAAATTAACTCTTTGAAAGGCATGATGGCGCAATTGGTTGAATCTCAACAGAAGAGTGTTGACAAGACGAGTAAAATGGAAGACCAAATTAACCAATTAATCTCCTCTTTCAACAAACTTGAAAACAAAGGAAAATTGCCCTCCCAACCTGAGGTAAATCCGTGGCACAACGTCAGTGCAATTACCTTAAGAAGTGGCAAAGAACTCGAAGCACCAGCACCAAAAGCATCAGCCCTATGTGACCGTGCAACACCAGCCGAAACAGAGAAAATAGCCCCCATCGAAGAGCTAATCCAATCCAATCCTGAAAATCCACCATTTCCACATCGATTGGCAAGAAAGAAGAAAGCTATAAATGATACAGAGGTGTTTGAAACTTTAAAGAAGGTGGAAATCAACATTCCACTCCTGACAGCCATCAAACATGTACCCCGGTATTGCAAATTTTTGAAAGAGCTCTGCACTGGGATGAACAGAGTTCGGGCCAATGAGAGGGTGCCCATGGGTGAGACCGTTTCAGAAGTACTTCAAGGTAAATTACCCATAAAAGAACAAGACCCAGGTATATTCACAATTCCTTGCAAGATAGGCAATGTAGGCATAGAACAAGCTATGTGTGATCTAGGTGCTTCTATTAATTTGATGCCTTTGTCTATTTACTCCACATTGAATTTGGCTCCTTTGAAACAAAATGGTGTAGTTTTGACATTAGCTGATAGGTCTAGTGTTTTTCCTGAAGGAGTATTAGAAGATGTTCTTGTACAAGTAAATGACTTAGTATTCCACGCGGATTTTTATGTCTTGAATATGGAAGGGGGAACTTCTTTTAGCCCAGGAATGATATTGTTAGGACACCCATTCTTAAAAACAGCCCACACAAAAATTGATGTGCATGAGGGGACATTGACTATGGAATTTGATGGTGCTATGATTAAATTTGACATAAATAGAGCAATTAAGCACCTGGTTGATTATGCCTCTGTTTTTGCAATCAATTTCTCTGACATTTACACTAATAAATTTTTGGAGATGTGTGGTGGTGATCCTTTGCAGGTTTCTTTGGCTAACAACCTCACAAACCCAAAATTGGCTGAATGGGAAGAAGAACGGGTAATGCCAACAGAGCTGATATATGCCGTCCAAGACCTCGAAGCGCTCAAACCTGTAAACCAGAGTCCAATGCAGTATAAAATAGCAGCTGAATCACGTCTTGGCCATGCTATAGTTGGAAGAAACAAAATTCTTCCATCCATTGAAAAACCACTAGACTAAACATGGGCCACCGTCGAGCCAACGACGTTAAACAAAAGCGCTTTTTGGGAGGCAACCCAAAAATTCACTCTATAAGTGTTTTATTTATGCTTGTAATATGCAGAGTTAAAAAAAAAAAAAAAGGGCAGCAGAAGCAGTGGCGCGCACCTGGCTGCCTCGCCAGCAGCACGTCGAGCTGCCCAGCACGCCGCAGCGGCAGCGCGCCACGCCCTCCTGCCTCGCCAGCTCCTCGTCGAGCCGCACGCACCGCAGCGCCCGCCCTCAGATCTGACCATGTTTCGTAATTGAGCCATAACTTTTGCGTCCAACCTCCGATTGTGGTGATTCAAAATGCGTTAGAAAGCCAAGAGAAAGATCTACAACATTGCAGTTTTGCATTTCTCTGAATTCAGAACTTATCCTTGTCAAAATTGGCTTTGAACTTGCTGCCCCTGCAAACATTGTTCTTCCGATTCTCCACCGTTATTTCCTACAATCTAAGGGAGTACTTCTTTCCTTTTCTTTACACTTTGTGCTTAATTTTGATGCATTTTCAGGTGTAAATGCATGTTAAGTGTGGGGGAAGGGATTAGTTAGGAAAATTAGGAGATAATTTTCAATTTTTAGGATAGTTTAATGTTTGTTTTTTTGTTTTATTCTTGTGCTATTTAGGATTGCATGTAGTTTTTGCATAATTCCCTCCATAAATCGGATTCTCAGTTGTTTGTCCATGAGTAAATTAGGCTCAAATTTAAAAATTTGAAAGTGTCTTGGTTTAGCCCTTGGAAAATCCTAATTTTTGTCATCATTGAATTTAATAAACCAATTAGAAGTAGGAAGAATTAGAAACAAAGCATGTTAGTGGGTTTGTCGTAAGAATTGGGGGTTAAGCTTGGTTTGCATATGACTCTATGTTTAATTTTGACAGAATGTGGTGAGGTTTAATTGATCAATTGCTTTCAAAAAGTTTGTTGGCTAATGTGAAGCAAGTGAGTTATTACCAACTTATGGAGGATGAGATAACTAGAGTTTAGCTTACAATTGATGATGTTGGTTGAATTGTGCTGAGAATGTAAATTTTTGAATTCAACTGTCTCGATTACCCTTGAGTCTTGAATTGGGAGATGGGACCAATTCACCTTAAGCAAGGTATGACAAAAATCATTCCTTGTGTATGGAGAGTGGCTTAAGAGGGAGAGCAAACTTCTCATAAGAGACCCTTCTCATTGCTCGAAAAAGCGAGACCTTTCGCATTCCAACACCCATGGGTTTTGAGTTGGGGGATAGGCCCACCTCACCTTAAGCAAAGTTAAAAACAATGACTTTGTGTATGGAGCATGACCTATGGGGAGAGTTACCCCTCAGTAGAGGCCTTTTCAACACTCGCAAAATTGGAATGTTGACCCTATGCTTAATTTGGTAACTATCTTGGTTTGAAGTGCTTTAAATGTGAATGAAAGCTTAAAATCTCTGGATGTCCTTCTAGGTTGGACGATTCATTTGCCTAAAGTTAGATAATTCAATAATTTGTGGTGGTTTTTCAATTGACTAAGTCTTGTGAAGTTGGGTTAAATGTTTTGTTTATGTCGACTTGTTTGATTTTCTAGTTCTTATGATTAAGCTTATTGGCTTGTAGAGTTTTGAAACTTCCTATGGAATTTTGGTGGTTTGACTTCCTTGAATGAACGGTTAAGGATTTACTAGGGTTCAACCATAGTCAATTTTGGGAGAAATTTTCCTTTAGTCCTAGTTTGCTTGAGGACAAGCAAAGATCCAAGTGTGGGGGAATTTGATAACTCATATTCACATAGGCATATTTAGGTGCATTTTAACTTATTTTCTTAGTTATTTTTTTATTTTAGTATTAGTTTTATTATTTTCTTAATTAGTTTGTTTGTTTTATTTTATGTATCTTTATTTAGTGTTATTTACCTCTTTTAGGTGCTTGGAAGTAGATTTTGGCTTTTTAGGAAGACTGCTAGAAGAGGTTTTGTTGGAGTTTGAACTTCAACTGGATTTTCAACAGTGTTCGAGGCCGTTTTAGCTCAAGATTTGTTCTGCAAGATTGTGCATCTGTCCGTTAGCTTTCCATAACACCTTGAATCGCGCCAATCGAAGCTATATCGAGGAAGTTAGCTGATGTTTTCTGTAACTTGTTCAGGTCCTGCGGGTCAACCCTTATTGACTCTCTCTTCTTAATTGGGCCAGATTTCTCTTTAAGGAGCCCATGGCTTGCACTTTAATTTCCAGCATGCCTCTTTCATTAAGTAGGTTAATGAGACTCCTAATTAGGTTAAGAGTAGGAGAGCTATAAAAGAGAAAAAGAGGAGAAGGTTGAGGACTGTTTTTACTTCTTCTAAAACGTTTTGGGAGGCTCTCAAGAGGACAAGGCTGCACGTTTTTCTTTAAGATTTTTGGTAGAATTTGTTTAGTTATGAGTAGCTAAACTCTCTTCTTGTTGAGGTACTTTGAAGTTTAATTCCATCATATTCATGAGACTTGTGTTGATTATAATTTGTTATATTGCTGTGGATTTAATCAAATTGATTTGGCCAGTTAATTGATTGATTGTAGTGCATATCGCCGAATAGAATAATATATCCGTGATTGTTGTTCTATCAAAGTGGCAAGTTAGCTTCGTGTAAAGTTAACGGAATTGAATAGTTTAGTTTTTATGATTTACGGCGTTTCCGATTTCATTAACTAAGATAGAGGTCTTTTTTGTGTTTGATGCTGCCATAGGTTAATTCTTATTAAGAGGTTTCTTGGAGATTATCTATTGGCTAGGGAAGTAGTTTATTCGGGCGTTTCCCAGAACTATCGATAAATTAAGAAAAGATTGGTTATTGAGTGCGTTTCACCTTTAACTATAACTCTATCTATTTGGATAATTGAATTGGATCTTTGGTGTCTGTGATTGAATTACGGAATTAAACTGAAAGGTATCTCAGCTAGTTTTTCTTTCTATTGATTTATTCTGTCTTAATTTACATTCTGCAAATTCACAAATCGCATCATTTATTTTTATTTCAATCCAATCAATTTTCTTTCTTTTTGCAAATAAATATACCTGCATTAATCCATGTGGTTCGACCCGTTCTTGCTATACTACCCAGTATAAGGAATCGGAGATATTAAATTAAACTTTGACGGGTTGACAACCTATCACCGGGCCCAATTTTTGATTTGGGTGGGTTTAGGATTTTGATGGGTTTTAAAATTTCGTGTGTTTAAATTTTTGTAATTTAAATGCGTATGGGTTCTTGGATGAAATTTTATTTTATTCATTGGCTATTAATTTTGGAAATTAATATGGTTAATTGAAATTGGTTCGGGTTTTTTTGGCACAATTACCCAGGTGGCTGATATGGACTCATGGTTTCCCAATTCTAGTGGGATCAGTTATCTGCCTGGGTTCGAGGCCCAAAGCCAGTTAAGGGCTAGAACCGTGATGGGCCAAAATTGGCGATTTCAAAATAATAGCTTTGGACATAATTGAAATGGGTTTAATTTCATGCATTCTAACATGCTTATAAATTGATGTATTGGATGTGTTTTGTGTGATTAAATGTATGTTTGGTTGGATGCTATTAGGCCTTATTCAAGTTGGGTTGTAATTTTTCTTTTTGGGTAAATACGGCCTGCATGCCGTTTTTCTTTTTTAATTTAATTTAATTTAATTTATTTATTAGAAAATTTGTAAAGAAGAAGCCCAGTGGAGCGGTGAGCCCAAGTGGAGAGGCAAGCCCAGAAGGAAGGAAAAGGAGGCCCACCTAATATATTTTCTAGTATAGGTTTACTAGAATTATATTAGGATGTAATTTAGGCCCATAACAGTCCATTTTACTTATTTAATTATGGTTTATATTTATTTGCATCTATGTATTTATGATCCAAACCCAATTTCACCCGCCTATGCATTTAAGACGTTATTAAATGAATCTAATAACCTAATGGAAATTACTAAGTTGCTTAAAAGTGCTTTCCTCATTCAAAACCGACTCGAAGTGGGGATAGGCCAGTTGCAGACATGGCCTCGTTGGATGCACTAGAGTATCGTCATTTTGTATTGGGTTGGAGTTATTGGAAATGCCCTAGTCCCGAGGCATTGGTCCTTGTGTTTGTATAATACATTTGTACATTAATGTGAACTTTATGTATTATACAATTTGTGTCAAGAGATAAAGGTATCAATCTATTTATTATATGTCCTGTGTGAGGCACTTGGCAGTAAGACTGTGGATAGGGAAAATGATATGGCCATGAAGTCATCCGTAGTCTGTTCCAATCATGGGAATGAATGGAACTAAATACTATCATTAGCCTGGTTGTATGGCGGTGTCTTTCCGATCATAGAACATTGGATGTCAACCAGGTTAATGGGTACATGCAAAAAGGGCATGGTACTAGATCGATCCACTAAACGGGAATCTACATGGTATAAGTATCACAAATGATTCTCGTGTAGTACTTGTATAAGTCCTTTGACTGGACCATATGATGGTGCTACATGTGAAGTGGCACACTTTGGTGTATGCCTAAAGGGCCTGCAAAAGGGTGCCAAGTATGAGTACGTTCGGGTGTGTCAATGAGCATGGCAGTGCTATGGATATGCAGAAGGGAATGTCACTCCGTAGTTTACTGAGACAATATCACCGGCCTTTTGATGAATGTTACTGATAAGAGTGTGGCCACAGGTAAATAAGATTGGATCTTGTTTGTGAGCATCAGTTCATTTGGGATCAAGTAAATACCCGGACATGTACAGAAGGTGATCAACCATTCCTCTGTGTTGGACACCAATATCAGTGACATAGGACATACGAGTTCAAACTATAGGGTTACGTTGACAGTTTGACTGCTATCTCCATCTTAATTAGGGGCTGCAGTGGCTTCCTAGAGCCCGCTTGTAGTCTGTGGGCCTTCGCCCACTGCCAACATAAAGACGAGCCCATCGGATCGTACACATTGAACGTCCGGACTTTAACTAGTCCGATTAAGTGTGTACTTGGAGTATACACGTTTGAAGAGAGAGAGATTTATTAATTATATTATATAAATCAATTGGATTGATCAAAATACTATAATTAATATTTATTTCCGCATTCTCTTAATTAATTCAATGAATTAATTTATGAGATTATTTCCTTGGTGGAAATGTTTCTACATGTATAGGTTTAGATGTATTGCATTTTATGTGTGTCTAATTTAATCCATTAATTAAATTAAAGGTCAAATGAATTTTAATTTAAATGTAAGTAATATATTATAGGGTATAATATATATGCACACATGTTAAATTAAAGTTGCATTTGAATTTAATTAAATCAAAGGAAGTAAATTTGGGTTTAGACATAAAATGAAAAATGCCCACATAAAGTGGGATATGTTGGCCGAAATTTTGATGCATTTGAATGGTGACTCATTTTTTGGACAAAAAGTGATAATGAAAAAAAATGGTGAGTCATTGTATGACTTTTAAGTAGCAAAGTTGGACTTTGCTTCTTTATATTTTTATCAATTTTCTTTTGGAAAGAAAGAAAAAAATCAGCCATATTTTTCATTTGCTTGGCCGTCCCATTTGGTGGGTGATTAGTCAAAGATTAATGAGTCATCTTTGCGACAAAAGATGATGATGGTGGTGATGAGTCATGGTTTTGACTTAGGAGAAAGAAAGTTGGACTTTGCTTTCTTTGTTTTAATATTATCCCATCTCTTTGGGAAAAATGTTAAGCCGCTTTTTCTCCATCTTTTGGCCGTCCATATCTTGGGGTTTTAAGAAAATAATTTGCCCACTTTTTATGGATTGTTTCTTTTGGAAAGAAACTTGAGTGCTTACTTGAGAGAGATGGCTTATTTCTTTTGGAAAGAAATAAAGGACAACCATAAGTCTTAAGTGTGCTACCCTTCTCTCCCTCTCTTTGAAATCGTCCGAGTCGCTAGCATGAGTTTCGGTCCGAGAGCCGTTCGTGTACGTGACGTTGGAGGGAATCTGCTTTGATTCCTGTAGTCCGCATCCATCTCTTTGAGAGAATTTGTGGTAAGATTTTATACTCTCTCCTTTGTGCTTTATGTTTTTGATTTCCACATCTTAAGCTCCTGGGACCGGATTCAAGGAAATCGACACGTATTGTCGCTTTTATTGGTTGGTTTCCCGTGACGAATCCCAACAGGAGTACAGGTTGCTCTAACACTTGAATAGAGGTTTTGACTTAGCATGGGTAGTAGGATTCTCCTGGTCCTAAGCACAGATGGGTAAGTGCCAACAAGCCCATCAAACCGAGAGTCCCTAGGTTGGGATTGGACGGCATTCCTACCTAAACAATTAGGTATAGTTTTTCCAGGCCCTCGTCTGGCTATATCTTAATGAAATATGGATCTCGGGCCATGAGCCGAACAAGTCGGATTAATTAATAATTTGATTCACTATTAATTATGTATGGGAAACAAAATAAAGTCCTTTATTAACACTCTTAAAAATTTTATGTGTAGAATTTTAAATGGCAAACAAAAATTCACTTTCAATGCGATCTATCCTGGAAAGGGACAAGCTTTCTGGTCCTAACTTCTTAGACTGGTCTAGGAACTTAAGAATATTACTAAGACAAGAGTCAAAGGAGTATGTACTGGAAAGGCCTGTACTGGCTGCACCTCAGGGATGTAATCCACCAGCTGCCGAGTTGGAGGAATACAAGGTGCACACTAAGGACAATAGGGATGTGATGTGCCTTATGTTGGCATGCATGGTCCCCGAGCTACAAAAGCAGTTCATGGACCATCAGGCCTATGCTTTGATAACAACTCTAAATGAGATGTTTTAAGAGCAAGCTCGTCAAGAAAGTATTGGGATTTGTCATCGGAAATCATCCAATTAAAGTGGAAGAACACGATGATTTCCTCAAATCCGTGCCCAGGAGAAATTGAGATGGAAATTGGAAAATCAAAAATTTAATCACAAGAGATAAATCTCTTACCTAGAATATCTCTTCAAGAGATGGATGCAGACTGCAGGAATCAATCTAGAATCCCTCCTCGTTCACGTACACGAACGCCTAACGAACACCACCCGTGCTAGAGTCAGAAAAACACAAAACTTTGGAGAGGAAAGAGGAGGCAAATTTCGGTTAGGCTTACTTATTCTGCCTTGGCCGAAATTCCTAGGGTTCTTCTAAGGCTAGGTGGCCAAAATTCTCAAGGAGAATTTTGGCCCAATTGGCTCTTCCTTTTTGTGTGGGCTTCCATCTTTTATTTCAGGCCCAAATCTATTTTAATTAGTCTGGTTTAAATTAATTTCAAGCCCAACTTTAACTTACCCATGTATTTAATATATTACACCATGTAACATATTATTTATATTTAAATTAAAATTGGTTTGACTAATTAATTTATTCCATTAAATTAAAATTATATCTTCACAAAATAAATTCATATGTAAACCTATACATATGAATATTTTCACCCAGGAAATAATCCCATAATTAATCCAATCAATTATGAGAAGGCCAATCGAATATTAATTTTATCATTATGATCAATCCACTTGATCTTTATAATATAATTAATATATTCCTCTCTCTTCAGAATGTATACTCCAAATATACATGTGATTCCTTAAGTCAATGTTCAGTCGCTCAATGTGTACGATCCCGTGGGCCCATCTTTATGTTGGCAGTGGACCTGTGGCCCACAGACCGCAGTTGGGCTCTAGCAAGCCACTGCAGCCCCCAATTAAGATGGAGATGGTAGTCCAACTGATAGCATAACCCTGTAGTTTAAACTTGTACATCCCATGTCATCAATATCGGTGTCCAACACAGAGCCATGGATTGATCACCCTCTTTTGTATCCGGACATTAACTTGATCCCGAATGTACTGAAGCTCACAAACTAGTTCCAACTTGTTTGGGTGTGGCCACACTCTTATCAGTCACATTCATCAAGAGGCCGGTGATATCTTCTCAGTGGACTACTGAGTGACAAATCCCTTCTACATATCCATAGCATTGCCATGCTAAGTGACATACCCGAAAGTACCCATACTTGGCACCCTATTACAGGCCCTTTAGGCGTACCCCTAAGTATGCAACTTCACATGCAATACCATCATATGGTCAGGTCAAAGGATCCATACAAGTACTACACAAGAATCACTTGTGAAACTATACCATGTGGATTTCTCGTTTAGTGGATCTATCCAGTACCATGCCCTTTTTACATATAGCCATTAACTTGGTTGACATCCCATGTCCAATGATCGGTAAGACACTGCCATACAACCAGGTTAATGATAGTCTCTAGTTCCACTCATTCCTATGACCGGAACAGACTACATATCTATTTATAGTCATATCGTTTACCGTATCCATGGTCTTACTGCCAAGTGCATGACACTTGTTATCATGGATATGGATATGTCCATTGGATACTTCATTTAATATAATGCATAAGATATATATAATAAATGAATTAATGCCTTTATTAATAGCACAAATGAGTATAATATATAAATCCAATAAATGTATTATACAAATACAATGATCAATGCCTTGGGACTAGGGCATATCCAACAGAAAGGTACCTGACCAAGAAGGCATTCCACTCTTCTAAGATGGGGGCTGGGACATCTATGAGTGCACATATGCTCAAGATGAAGGGCTATCTGGATACTTTAGCCCTTCTTGGATTGCCTATCTCACAGGAGCTGGCGGTGGACACAATCCTTGCCTCCTTACCGGATTCTTATGATCAGTTCATCCTTAACTATAATATGCAAGGAATAAACCACATTGTTAGTGAGCTGCATGGAATGCTCAAGCTCACTGAATAGTCGATCAAGAAGACTCCGTTGGTGCTGCTGGTCAACAAAGGGAACCCTCCTCTTGCGAAGGTTAAGGCTAAGGAAAAGGCTAAGGCCAAGGCTAAGAAAGCCAAGGCCAAGAAGCCTAAGGCCCAGCCCGAGGTCCAGCTTAAGGCCACTACCAAAGATGTCCGCTTTGGGTGCAAGCAAACGGGGCATTGGAAGAGATCGTGCCTAAGCTGTTAGGAGAGTAGAGGAAGACCCAGGGCGTGTCTTCGTTAGTTATTTATGTCATAGATATTAACCTTACTGTTTCAACATCCTAGCTATTGGATACAGGATGTGGTTCTCACATTTGTTGCAATGTGCAAAGACTTAAGAACAGAAGGTCATTGGGATCGGGGGAGGTGGACTTGTGGGTCAATAATGGAGCAAGGGTTGCTGCCATAGAGATTGGCAAATATCACCTCATAATGCCTAGTGGATTGGTTTTTATATTGGAACATTGTTATTTTGTACCTGCTATGTGCAGGAATATTATTTCTGCTTCAATTTTTGATATTTCTGGATTTAATTTTTCTATTTCTAATGGAAGAATTGTTTTATCTAGAGAGGGATTATTTTATAGAGAAGCTCTATTAAATAATGGCCTATATATCCTGGATTTAAATGAAACCAATCATGTCTATAACATAAACACTAAAAGGGCTAAGCCTAATGAACTTAATCCTATCTACCTTTGGCATTGTCGTTTAGGCCACATAAACGAGAAGCGCTTAGCTAGGCTTTATAAAGCTGGAATCCTAGGGTCATTTGACTTGGAGTCATTTGATATATGCAAATCATGTTTAAGAGGCAAAATGACCAAAGCACCTTTTCGCAAGAAAGATGAAAGAGCTACTGGCTTATTGGACCTAATACATTTAGACGTATGTGGGCCCATGAGCGTAGCTACCAGAGGTGGACATCTGTACTTCGTCACGTCCACAGACGATTTCAGCAAATATGGCTATGTCTATCTGATGAAACATAAGTCTGAAACCCTTGATAGGTTCAAGGAATTTAGGAACGAAGTACAGAACCAACTAGGCAGGAATATCAAAGCCCTTCGGTCAGACTAAGGAGGCAAGTATATGAGCCTAGAGTTTGACTCATATTTGAGAGAGCATGGTATAGTTCCATAGCTCACTCCTCCAGGAACACCACAATGGAATGGGGTGTCCAAACGGAGGAATAGGACCCTGTTGGACATGGTCCGCTCAAAGATGAGTCATGCCTTTCTCCCGATAAGCTTCTAGGGATACGCCCTCGAGACAGCCGCTCTCATTTTGAATAATACTCCGACTAAGGCAGTGGAAAAGACCCTATATGAGATATGGATGGGCAGGGAGCCAAATGTCTCTTTTCTGTGGATTTGGGGATGTGATACACATGTCAAGAGATTGACTAGGGTCAAGCTAGAACCCAAAACTGACAAGTGCCTGTTTATGGGCTACCCTAGGGAAACCAGAGGGTATTACTTCTACAACCCCACCGAGAACAAGGTGTTCGTGGCAAGGAAGGGGGTCTTTCTATAAAAGGATTTCATTTCCAAGAAAGACAGTGCGAGCAATGTTGAACTCAGGGAAGTTCAAAGCTCACAAGCTCCTGAAGAGGATAACTCGGAGACCCGGGTGGAGCTTCCACAGGAGGAAGCACTGACCCAGGTCACACAAGAACCTAGAAGGTTTGGTAGGGATCATCCGGAACCGGAGAGGTATGGTTTCCTTATAACCGATGATCAGACTCTTCTCATCTTTGATGAGGAAGAACCCAAACCTACCAGGAGGCTATGACTAGCCCACAGTTTGCAAATTGGCATAAAGCATTGGAGGTAGAGATACAATTTATGTACGATAACCAAGTTTGGAATCTGGTTGATCCACCTCTGGGTGCTAAGGTAATAGGTTGCAAGTGGTGCTACATGCTAAAAGCCGACAACACCTTCAAGGGGCGTCTGGTTGCAAAAGGTTTCGGACAAGTCCATGGAATAGACTATGATGAAACTTTCTCACCAGTCGCTATTCTCAAATCCATTAGGGTCTTGCTGGCCATAGCCACATGGTACAACTATGAGGTCTAGTAGATGGATTTCAAAACCACTTTCCTTAATGGAAAGCTACTCGAGGATGTTTACATGACACAGCCTATGGGTTTTGTCGATCCAGAGTATCCTAGGAGGGTATGAAAACTTCAGAGGTCCATTTATGGACTGAAGCAAGTATCCCGAAGTTGGAATCTTAGGTTCAATGAAGCCATAAAGTGTTGGAAATGCCCTAGTCCCGAGGCATTGGTCCTTGTATTTGTACTATACATTTATTGGATTCATGTGTTGTACTCATTTGTGTTATTAATAAAGGCATCAATTCATTTATTATATCTATCTTGTGCAATATATTAAATGAAGTATCCAATGGACATATCTATATCCATGACGACAAGTGTCATGCACTTAGCAGTAAGACCATGGATAGGGTAAACGATATGACCATAAATAGATCCGTAGTCTGTTCCAGTCATGGGAATGAATGGAACAATAGACTATCATTAACCTGGTTGTATGGCGGTGTCTTACCGGTCATTGGACATGGAATGTCAACCAAGTTAATGGGTACATGCCTGGAAGCATGGTACTGGATAGATCCACTAAACGAGTAATCCACATGGTATGGTATCACAATGGATTCTCGTGTAGTACTTGTATGGATCCTTTGACCTGACCATATGATGGTGTTACATGTGAAGTCGCATACTTAGGGGTACGTCTAAAGGGCCTGTAATAGGGTGCCAAGTATGGGTGCTTTCGGGTATGTCACTGAACATGGTAATACTATGGATATACAGAAGGGATTTGTCACTCAGTAACAAACTGAGAAGATATCACCGGCCACTTGATGAATGTGACTGATAAGAGTGTGGCCACACCCAAACGAGTTGGAACTTGTTTGTGAGCATCAGTACATTCGGGATCAAGTTAATGTCCGGACATAAAAGAGGGTGATCAATCCATGCCTCTGTGTTGGACACCGATATCAATGACATGGGATGTACAAGTTTAAACTACAGGGTTATGATATCAGTTAGACTGCCATCTCCATCTTAATTGGGGGCTGCAGTGGCTTGCTAGAGCCCAACTGCAGTCTGCGGGCCAAAGGCCCGCTGCCAACATAAAGATGGGCCCACGGGATCGTACACATAGAACGATAGAATGCAGACTTAAGGAATCACATGTATACTTGGAGTATACACTATGGAGGGAGAAGTGTGTATATATTAATTATATTATAAAGATCAATTGGATTGGTCATAATAATAAAATTAATATATTCAATTGGCTCTTCATAATTAATTGGATTAATTATGAAATTATTTCCTAGGTGGAAATATTCATATGTATAGGTTTACATATGATTTTATTTTGTGTAGATTTAATTTTAATTTGATGGATTAAATTAATTGTCAAACTAATTTTAATTTAGATGTAAATAATATATTACTTGGATTAATATATTAAATACATGGGTATATTAAAATTGGGCTTTAAATTAATTTAAACCAGAATAATTAAAATTAGACTGGGCCTAAATTAAAAACATGGAAGCCCGCACAGAATAGACAGGAGCCAAGATGGGCCTAAATTCCCCTAAGGAATTCGGCCAACCCTAGGTATAAATACCAAGGGTTAGAAATTTCGGCTAACATAAGTGTTGAGCCTCCTAGCCGAAATTTTCTAGCCCTCTCCTCTCTATTGTTTCATTTTTCCGACGCTAGCATGGGTTGCATTCGTTAAGTGTTCGTGTACGTGAGAGTGGAGGGATTCTACATTGAATTCTACAGTCACCATCCATCTCTAGAAAGAGATTTTTCTGGTAAGAAATTTAATCCCTTTCTATTTAATTTTAAGTTTTTCAATTTCCACTTCAATTGCTCCTGGGATTGGATTTGAGGAAATCACCGCGTTCTTCATCGGGTGATTTCCGGTGACAAATCCCAACAGTGGTATCAGAGCGGGCTTTTGATCCGTGGAAATTGATAAATTTGGTTGAATCCTGTTTTTGAAATTAGAGGTTTTTTTATTGGGATTCATGGTTTGGGTTTTATGATTTTTCCCATATGTTTTATATAATGAAAATTAATATTGCATATTGGTTTATGTATTTTAATTTTGTTGTATGTTATTGGAATTCTTGGTGAATTGCTTTGGATGATGGATGGATATTTTTTTTTATTTTAATTCTGTTTATAAAAAAAAATCTGCCTCCCGGGGTGCGGGGCTGGCGGCGGCGGAATCGCCGCCGGCGGCCGCCGCACGCGGCGGGAGGAGCGGCTGCAGCAGCCGCTGGGCCGGGCCCAGTTTTTGGATTTTGCGGGTTTTTGAGTCCGGGGCCCAGTTTTGAAATTTTAATTGGTTTTAAAATTCGTGTGTTTAAATTTATGTAATTTAAATGCGTATGGTTTCTTGGATGATTTAATTTCGTTCATGTGATATTAATTTTGGAAATTAATATGGTTAATGGAAATTGGTTCGGGTAATTTTGGCACAATTACTCGGACGGCTAAATTGGACCCATGGTTTTCCAATTCCAGTGGGAGCAGTTGGACTGCCTGGGCTGGAGGCCCAAAGCCCGTTAAGGGTTAGAACCATGGTGGGCCAAAATTGGCGATTTCCTAATAATGGCTTTGACATAATTTAAATGGGCTTAAATCATACATTATGACATGCTTTTGAATTGTATGTATTGGATGCATATGAATGATTGAATGAATGTATGATTGGATGCTATTGGGCCTTTTACGAGATGGGTTGTATTTTTCTTTTTGGGTAAATACGGCCTGCGTGTCGTTTTTTTTCCTTTTTAATGTAATTTTATTTTATTTAAATTAAATATTATAAAATTTGTAAAAGAAGAAGTCCATGGAGTGGTGAGCCCATATGGAGGTGCAAGCCCAAATTGGAGGTGCAAGCCCAGAAGGAGAAAATGGAGGCCCGCCTAATGTCTGTTTCTAGTATAGGTTTACTAGAATAATATTATGATGTAACATAGGCCCATAGCAGTCCATTTTAATTTTATTTAATCATGTTTTATATTCATTTGCATGTATGAATGTATGTTCCAATAGCTCATTCACCCGCTTTATGTATGTAAGCCGTTATAATTGAATCTAATAACCAAACGGAATTACTAAGTCACTTAAAAGTGCTTCCCTCATTCAAAACCGAATCGAAGTGGGAATATGCCAGTTGCAGACCATGCCCTCGCAGGATGCACTGGAGTATTGTCACTTTGTATTGGGTTAGAGTATGGGATACTCTAACACTTGGATGGAGGTTTTGACTTAGCGTGAGTAGTAGGATTCTCTTGGCCCTAAGCACAGATGGGTAAGTGCCAACAAGCCCATCAAACCGAGAGTCCCTAGGTTGGGATTGGACGGCGTTCCTACCTAAATAGTTAAGGTGTAGTTGTACCAAACCCTCGTTTGGCTATATCTTAATGAAATATGGATCTCGGCCCATGAGCCCAACAACTCGGTTTAAATTAATAACTTGATTCATTATTAATTTTATATGGGAACAACAAAGCAAAGCCCTTTATTAACACTCTCAATGTTTTTCTGTGTAGAAACACCCAAATGGCAAACACAAATACCTTATCACTGCGATCCATTCTTGAAAAGGACAAGCTTTCCGGTCCTAACTTTTTAGACTGGTCTAGGAACTTGAGGATAGTTCTAAGACAGGAGTCAAAAGAGTATGTGCTGGAAAGGCCTGTGCTGGCTGCGCCTCAAGGACGTAATCCACCGGCTGCCCAGCTAGAGGAATATGAGGCGCACGTCAAGGACAACCGGGATGTGACATGCCTTATGTTGGCTTGCATGGTCCCTGAACTGCAAAAACAGTTTATGGACCACCAAGCCTATGCTATGATAACAACTCTTAATGAGATGTTTCAAGAGCAAGCTCGTCAGGAAAGGTACCTGACCAATAAGGCATTCCACTCTTGTAAGATGGGGGCCGGGACATCTGTGAGTGCACACGTGCTCAAGATGAAGGGCTATTTGGATACTTTGGCCCATCTCGGATCGCCTATCTCTCAAGAGTTGGCGGTGGACACAATCCTCGCGTCCTTGCCGGATTCTTATGATCAGTTCATCCTTAACTATAACATGCAAGGGATGAACCGCACTGTCAGTGAGCTGCATGGGATGCTTAAGCTTACTGAGCAGTCGATCAAGAAGACTCCACCGGTGCTGCTGGTTAACAAGGGGAACCCTCCTCTTGCTAAGGGTAAGGCCAAGGAAAAGGCCAAGGCCAAGGCCAAAAAGGCCAAAGCTAAGAAGGCCAAGGCCCAACCCAAGGCCCAGCAGAAGGCAGGTCCTGATGATGTCTGTTTCGGGTGCAGACAGGCGGGTCATTGGAAGAGATCGTGTCCCAGGCTGATGGGAGAGCAAAGAAGGGGCCAAGGTGCATCCTCTTCAGGTATTTATGTTATAGATATTAACCTTACTGTTTCAACATCATGGGTATTGGATACTGGATGTGGTTCTCACATTTGTTGCAATGTGCAGGGACTTAAGAACAGAAGGTTGCTGGGGTCGGGAGAGGTGGACTTGCGGGTCGAGAATGGAGCAAGGGTTGCTGCCATAGAGATCGGCGAATACCACCTAATGATGCCCAGTGGATTGGTTTTAATTTTAGAACATTGTTACTTTGTACCTGCTATGTGCAGGAATATTATCTCTGTATTAATGTTGGATATTTCTGGATTTAATTTCACTATTTTAAATGGTCGAATTTCTATATCTAGAGAGGGATTATTTTATGGAGATGCTCTATTAAATAATGGCCTGTATATCCTGGACTTAAATGAAACCAATCATATCTATAACATAAACACGAAAAGGTTTAAGCCTAACGAACTTAATCCTGTCTACCTATGGCATTGTCGTCTTGGCCATATAAACGAGAAGCGCATAGCTAGGCTTCACAAAGCTGGAGTCCTAGGGTCATTTGACTTGGAGTCAATTGATACATGCGAATCATGTTTAAGAGGCAAGATGACAAAGGCGCCTTTTAGCAAGAAGGCTGAAAAGGCCACTGGCTTATTGGACCTAATACATTCAGATGTATGTGGGCCTATGAGCGCAGTGACCAGAGGTGGGCATCTGTACTTCGTCAAGTTCACGGATGATTTCAGCAGATATGGCTATGTCTATCTGATGAAACACAAGTCCAAGACCCTTGATAGGTTCAAGGAATTTCGGAACGAAGTACAGAACCAGCTAGGCAAGAATATCAAAACCCTTCGGTCGGACCGAGGCGGTGAGTATATGAGCCTAGAGTTTGACTCATACTTGAGAGAGCATGGAATAGTTCCACAGCTCACTCCTCCCGGAACACCACAATGGAATGGGGTGTCCAAACGGAGGAATAGGACCTTGTTGGACATGGTCCTTTCAATGATGAGTCAAGCATCTCTCCCAATTAGTTTCTGGGGACATGCCCTCGAGACAGCAGCTCTCATCTTAAACAATACTCCGACAAAGGCTGTGGAAAAGACCCCATATCAGATATGGACGGGCAAGGAGCCCAATGTGTCTTTCCTAAGGATTTGGGGATGCGAAACACATGTCAAGAAATTGACTAGTGGCAAGCTGGAGCCCAAAACCGATAAATGCCTGTTTGTGGGCTACCCTAGGGAAACCAAAGGGTATTACTTCTACAACCCCGCCGAGAACAAGGTGTTCGTGGCTAGGAAGGGGGTCTTTCTGGAAAAGGAGTTCCTTTCCAAGAAAGATAGTGGGAGCAACATTGAACTCAGGGAAGTTCAAGGTCCACAAGCTCCTGAAGAGGATAACTCGAAGGCCCAGGTGGGGCTTCCACAAGTGGAAGCACCGACCCAGGCCACACAAGAACCTAGAAGGTCTGGTAGGGATCGTCGGGAACCGGAGAGGTATGGTTTCCTCATCACTGATGATCAAACTCTTCTCATCTGGGATGAAGAAGAACCAAAAACCTACCAGGAGGCTATGGCTAGCCCACAGTCTGCAAATTGGCGTAAAGCCATGGAGGCAGAAATGCAATCTATGTACGATAATCAAGTTTGGAACTTGGTTGATCCACCTCCGGGTGCTAAGGTAATAGGTTGCAAGTGGTGCTATAAGCTGAAAGCCGATAATACCTTCAAGGGGCGTCTGGTTGCGAAAGGTTTCAGACAAGTCCATGGAATAGACTATGATGAAACTTTCTCACCAGTAGCCATGCTCAAGTCCATCAGGATACTGCTGGCCATAGCCGCATGGTATGACTATGAGGTATGGCAGATGGATGTCAAAACCACTTTCCTTAATGGGAAGCTACTCGAGGATGTGTACATGACACAACCTGAGGGTTTTGTCGATCCTAAGTATCCGGGAAGGGTATGCAAACTTCAAAGGTCCATTTATGGACTAAAGCAAGCATCCCGTAGTTGGAATCTAAGATTCAATGAGGCTATAAAGGAATATGGCTTCATACAGAATCTGGATGAGCCTTGTGTGTATAAGAGGACTAGTGGGAGCATTGTCACATTTTTGGTACTTTATATAGACGACATCCTACTCATTGGAAGCGACATACCTACACTACAAGGGGTAAAGCAGTGGCTGAGTAAGTGCTTCGCAATGAAGGACTTAGGCGAAGCTGAGATGATCCTAGGGATCAGGATCTATAGGGATAGATCAAATCGGCTTCTGGGCCTAAGTCAGGCTTCGTACATTGAAAAAGTTCTGAAAAGATTCAGCATGGACCGGGCCAAGAAAGGTTTCTTGCCAATGGGCCATGGGCTGAAACTTAGTAAGAAGAACTGTCCTAAAACAAGGGAGGACAGGGAGAACATGAAATTGGTTCCATATGCTTTGGCTATTGGATCAATCATGTACTCCATGTTATGTACGAGACCTGATGTCGCCTTTGCACTGAGTATGACGAGCCGATACCAGCAGGATCCCGGGGAGGATCACTGGAAAGCTGTCAAGGCGATCCTCAAGTACCTTAACCGAACTAAGGATAGCTTCTTGGTGTATGGTGGTCAGGAAGTGCTAACAGTTACTGGGTATACTGATGCGAGCTTCCAGACAGACCAAGATGAGTACCAATCGCAGTCAGGGTATGTATTCTTGTTGAATGGTGGTGCTGTAAGCTGGAGGAGCTCAAAGCAGCCAACCATCGCGGACTCTACGACAGAAGCTGAGTACATCACTGCGTGTGATGCAGCTAAGGAAGCTGTGTGGATGAAGAAGTTTATCACTGAGTTGGGAGTAGTACCAACTATCCAGGACCCAGTCGATATCTTCTGTGACAACAATGGGGCCGTCGCACAAGCTAAGGAGCCCCGGTCACACAAGAACACAAAGCACGTGCTCAAAAAGTTTCACCTCATACGAGAAATCGCGGAGAGAGGTGACATTGCATTGCACAGAGTGGACACCGAGGATAATGTCGCAGATCCATTGACCAAGGCGCTGGCCCAGCCCAAGCACGAGGGTCATACTAGATCTATAGGGATTAGGCCCATGCCTAGTTGGAACTAGTGCAAGTGGGAGATTGTTGGAAATGCCCTAGTCCCGAGGCATTGGTCCTTGTATTTGTACAATACATTTATTGGATTCATGTGTTGTACTCATTTGTGTTATTAATAAAGGCATCAATTCATTTATTATATCTATCTTGTGTAATATATTAAATGAAGTATCCAATGGACATATCTATATCCATGACGACAAGTGTCATGCACTTAGCAGTAAGACCATGGATAGGGTAAACGATATGACCATAAATAGATCCGTAGTCTGTTCCAGTCATGGGAATGAATGGAACAACAGACTATCATTAACCTGGTTGTATGGCGGTGTCTTACCGGTCATTGGACATGGAATGTCAACCAAGTTAATGGGTACATGCCTGGAAGCATGGTACTGGATAGATCCACTAAACGAGTAATCCACATGGTATGGTATCACAATGGATTCTCGTGTAGTACTTGTATGGATCCTTTGACTTGACCATATGATGGTGTTACATGTGAAGTCGCATACTTAGGGGTAGGCCTAAAGGGCCTGTAATAGGGTGCCAAGTATGGGTGCTTTCGGGTATGTCACTAAATATGTTAATACTATGGATATGCAGAAGGGATTTGTCACTCAGTAACCAACTGAGAAGATATCACCGGCCACTTGATGAATGTGACTGATAAGAGTGTGGCCACACCCAAACGAGTTGGAACTTGTTTGTGAGCATCAGTACATTCGGGATCAAGTTAATGTCCGGACACAAAAGAGGGTGATCAATCCATGCCTCTGTGTTGGACACCGATATCAATGACATGGGATGTACAAGTTTAAACTACAGGGTTATGATATCAGTTAGACTGCCATCTCCATCTTAATTGGGGCCTGCAGTGGCTTGCTAGAGCCTAACTGCAGTCTGCGGGCCAAAGGCCCGCTGCCAACATAAAGATGGGCCCACAGGATCGTACACATAGAACGATAGAATGCAGACTTAAGGAATCACATGTATACTTGGAGTATACACTATGGAGGGAGAAGTGTGTATATATTAATTATATTATAAAGATCAATTGGATTGGTCATAATTATAAAATTAATATATTATAACAAAAGTCTACTGATGCTTTTTCTAAGCTCAAGCACCAACCTTTTACAGACTTTGTTGATCACACCACCAATAAAGTAAACCCCCTTCACATAGCCTTGTGTGAATATACGATTCCCGAATATATGAATATTTGAATGAAACAATATAGCTCTTTTCTCTTAACTTTGCTTTCTTTGGGAATTTGGAAGACTAGAGATGAATGCTTAAGAGTGTGAGAGTTGCAAATTGGTCTTCCTTACCTTCAAGTCTTGATATCCATTCCTTATATAGGGAAAAAAGCAACCTCATGGCCATTTGATACAAGCTGATCACAATTCATAAGGAAATGATGGCCATTTGAATTGATTCACAAGGAGAAATGGAATTTGATCTCAAGTCATAAGTATCACGTAGCCGTTTGTATTGATTCATAAAGTGAAATGGTAGTTGTTTTCAAGTCATATAGTTGTTGATCTCAAGTAATAAGCTTATGTATCCATTTGCTTTAATTCATAAAGCGAACTCAAGTCATAAGCAATTTTGAGCTCAAGTCATAAGTTCATTTTATGTAGCCGTTTGTATCACTTCATAAATAGGAAAGATGGTTGATCTCAAGTCATAAGCAAATGTAGTTGTTGATCTCAATTCATAAGATCACTTATGTGACCGTTTGACATAAGTCATAAGCTTGTACAAAGTAAGCTAGGAATTCCCAAGTAATAGGGCAATTTCTTTAAGTCATAAAATAAGATGTTCAAGTAGTCTAGCTTTTAGATTATAATTTAAAGTGTGTATCAAATCATCATATGACTGAATACATATCCTTCAACTTATAAGATAATGCCTTTCAAGTCATATAACATCTTAGTTTAAGTCATAAGTCATATAATAAACTTGTTGTGGCCGAGAGAATTAGCTTCAATTAATAAGTCATTTTAGCTCTTTTAAGCATTATGAAGTCATAAAGAATTTATGTGACTTATAAGATCATTTTATCTTATAAAGCGAAATTCTCAACTCATAAAGTACTTAAAGCTAAGAGTTAAATTAAGAAACAAATTTTATTAAATGTCAACTTGTGATCATCAAAAACCAAAGTCAACAGAGATGTTTTAGGAGCAAGCTCGTTAAGAGAGATACATGACCAACAAGGCATTCCACTCCTACAAGATAGGGGCTGGGACATTTGTGAGTGCACACGTGGTCAAGATGAAGGGCTATTTGGATACTTTGGCCCATCTTGGTTTCCCTATATCACAGGAGTTGGTGATTGACATGGTCCTGGCATCCTTGCTGGATTTTTATGATCAGTTCATCTTGAACTACAACATGCAAGGGATGAATCGTACTATCAGTGAGCTGTATGGGATGCTTAAGCTTACTGAACAGTCAACTAAAAAGACTCCACTGGTACTACTGGTCAACAAGGGGAACCCTCATCTTGCTAAGGGCAAGGCTAAGGTGAAATCCAAGGCCAAGGCTAAGAAGGCTAAGGCCAAGCCTAAGGCTAGTCCTGAGGATGTCTGCTTCCAATGCAAGTAGGCTGTACACTAGAAGAGATCTTATCCCCAGCTATTGGGAGA
Organism: Euphorbia tirucalli; assembly: GCA_039660915.1. Lineage (NCBI taxonomy): Eukaryota > Viridiplantae > Streptophyta > Magnoliopsida > Malpighiales > Euphorbiaceae > Euphorbia > Euphorbia tirucalli. The sequence continues at coordinate 48,208,876 of CM077633.1, forward strand.
GCAGAAGAAGAGCTAGGGTGCATCTTCATCAAGTATATATGTCATAGACATTAACCTCATTGTTTCAACATCCTGGGTATTGGATACTGGATGTGGTTCTCACATTTGTTGTAATGTGCAGGGACTTAAGAATAGGAGATCACTAGGATCTAGAGAGGTGGACTTGTGGGTTGGAAATGGAGAAAGGGTAGCTACCATAGAGATCAACGAGTACCATCTAATGATGCCTAGTGGATTAGTTTTAATTATGGAACATTGTTATTTTGTAACTACAATGTGCAAGAATATTATCTCTGTTTCAGTTTTGGATATTTTTGGATTTAATTTTACTATTGGTAATAGTAGAATTAGTTTATCTAGAAAGGGATTATTTTATGGAGATGCTCTATTAAATAATGGCCTTTATATCATGGATTTAAATGAAACTAATCAAGTCTATAACACAAATACTAAAAGGGTTAAACCTAACGAACTTAATCCTGTCTACCTTGGGCATTATCGTTTAGGCCACATAAATGAGAAATGCATAGCTAAGCTTCATAAAGCTGGAATCCTAGGATCATTTGACATGGAGTCACTTGAAATATGTGAGTCTTGTTTAAGAGGTAAAATGACTAAAGCGCCTTTTAGCAAGAAAGCTGAAAGGGCTACTGGCTTATTAAACCTAATACATTTAAATGTATGTGGGACCATGAGTGCAGCTACCAGAGGTGGACATTTGTACTTCATCACTTTCATGGATGATTTCAGTAGATATGGCTATGTCTAACTGATGAAACACAAATATGAGACCTTTGATAGGTTCAAGGAAATAAAGAACGAAGTACAAAACCAACTAGGAAAAAATATCAAAGCCCTTTGCTCACATCGAGGAGACGAGTATATGAGCCTAGAGTTTGACTCATATCTGAGAGAGCATGGAATCATTCCACAGCTCACTCCTCCAGGAACACCATAATGGAATGGGGTGTCCGAAAGGAGGAGCAAGACTTTGTTGGACATGGTCTGCTCAATGATGAGTCATGCCTCTCTCCCAGTAAGTTTCTAGGGATACACTCTCGAGATAGCAGCTCTCATTCTGAACAATACTCCAACTAAGGCTGTAGAGAAGACCCCATATGAAATATGGATGGCAGGGCACCAAATATGGCTTTCCTACGGATATAGGGTTGTGATGCACATGTCAAGAAATTGACTGGGGGCAAACTAGAACCCAAAACCGATAAATGCCTATTTATGGGTTACCCTAGGGAAACCAAAAGGTATTATTTCTACAACCCCGCCGAGAACAAGGTGTTCGTGGCATGAAAGGGGGTCTTTCTTGAGAAGGATTTCATTTCCAAGAAAGATAGTGGGAGCAATGTTGAACTCAGGGAAGTTCAAAGCTCACAAACTCCTGAAGAGGATAACTCAGAGACTAAGGTGGAGCTTCCACAGGAGGAAGTACCAGCCCAGGTCACACAATGACCTAGAAGGTCTGCTAGGGATCGTCGAGAACCTGAGATATCTGGGTTTCTCATTACCAATGATCACACACGTCTGGTCTTCGATGAGGAGGAGCCCAAAACCTATCACGAAGCTATTGATAGCCCATAGTCCGCCAACTGGCGTAAAGCCATGGAGGCGGAGAAGCAATCTATGTATGATAATTAGGTTTGGAACCTGGTTGATCCACCTCCGGGCGCTAAGGTTATAGGTTGCAAGTGGTGCTACAAGATGAAGGCCAACAACACCTTCAAGGGGTAGCAGGTTGTAAAAGGTTTCAGTCAAGTCCATGGAATAGACTATGATGAAACTTTCTCACCAGTTCCTATGCTAAAATCCATAAGGATCCTGCTGGCCATAGCCGCTTGGTATGACTATGAGGTTTAGCAGATGGATGTCAAAATTGCCTTCCTTAATGGAAAGCTACTTGAGGATGTGTACATCACACAACATGAGGGTTTCATTGATCCAAAGTATCCTGGAAGGGTATGCAAGCTTCAAAGATCCATTTATGGATTGAAGCAAGCATCCCAGTGTTGGAATCTTAGATTCAATGAAGCCATAGAGGAATACAGCTTCATACAGAATCAAATGAGCCTTGTGCATATAAAATGATTAATGGGAGCATCATCACTTTCCTAGTGTTATATGTGGATGACATCCTTTTGATTGGAAGTGCCATACCAACAATGCAAGGAGTAAAGTAGTGGTTGTATAAATGCTTCACAATGAAGCACTTAGGTGAATCTGAGACCATCCTAGGGATCATGATCTATAGGGATAGGCCCAATCGACTTCTGGGCCTAAGTCAGGCCATATACATAGACAAACTTCTAAAAAGATTCAGCATGGATCAGGCCAAGAAAGGTTTCTTGCCAATGAACTATGGGCTGAAACTTAGTAAGAAGAACTATCCTAAGACAAGGAAGGACAGGGAGAAATGAAGTTGGTCCCATATGCATCGGCTATAGGATCAATTATGTACTCCATGTTATGTATGAGACCTAATGTCTCCTTTGCACTTAGTATGATGAGTTGATACCAACAAGATCTCGGTGAGGACCATTAGAAGGCTATCAAAGCAAATCTAAAGTACCTTAATCGGACTAAGGATATCTTCTTAGTGTATGGGGATCAGGAAGAGCTGTCAGTTACCGGGTACACTAATGCAAGCTTCCAGACCAACCAGGATGAGTACCAGTCATAGTCTCGGTATGTATTTTTGGTTAATGTTGGTGCTGTCAACTGGAAGAGCTCCAAGCAACTGACCATCGTAAACTCTACTACAAAAGCTGAGCATATTGCAGCGTGTGATGCAGCTAAGGAAGCTGTATGGATAAAGAAATTTGTCATTGAATTGGGAGTAGTAACAACTATCCATGATCCATTTGATAAACTCTGTGACAACAACAGGGCTGTTGCACAAGCAAAGGAGCCTCGGTCACACAAGAACATGAAGCACCTGCTCAGGAAGTTTCACCTCATATGAGAAATCGCTGAGAGGGGTGATGTCACAGATACTGAGGATAATGTCGCATATTCCCTAACCAAGGAGCTGGCTCAGCCCAAGCATTAGTGTTATACTAGATCTATAAGGATCAAGCCCATGCCTAGTTGGAACTAGTGCAAGTGGGAAATTGTTGGGTATGCCGTAGTCCCGAGACATTGGTCCTTGTATTGTATCATACATTTTGTACCTTATTATGAGCTTTGTGTATTATACAATTTGTGTTAATGAATAAAGGCATTAATCTGTTTATTATATACCTTATGTAGTATTATAAATAGAGTATCCAATGGACATATCCATATCCATGTTGACAAGTGTCATGCACTTGGTAGTAAGACCATGGATAGGGAAAATGATTTGACCATGAAGATATCCATAGTTTGTTCCAGTCATAGGAATGAAAGGAACAAAAGACTATCATAAGCTTCATTGTGTAATGGTGTCTTACTGACTATTGGACATGGAATGTCAACCATGTTTATGGGTACATGCAAAGGGGCATGGTACTGGATAGATCCACTAAACGAGAAATCCACATGGTACAGTATCATAAGTGATTCTCGTTTAGTATGATACTGTATGGATCCTTTAACCTGACCATACCATGGTGTTGCATGTGTAGTAACATACTTTGATGTATGCCTAAAGGGCCAGTAACAGGGTGCCAAGTATGGGTACGTTCGAGTGTGTCGATAAACATGGCAGGACTATGAATATGGAGAAGGGAATGTCACTCAGTAGTCTACTGAGAAGATATCACCGACCATTTGATGAATGCAACTGATAAGAGTGTAGCACATCCAAACAAGTTGGAACTTGTTTGTGAACATCAGTTCATTTGGGATCAAGCCAATGTTCAGACACAGTAGAGGGTGATTATTCCCTGCCTCTGTGTTGGACACCAACATCAATGACATGGGATATATTGGTTTAAACTATAAGGTTTTGATTTCAGTTGGACTACTATCTATGTGTTAATTGGGGGCTATAGTGGCTTGTTAGAGCCCACCTACAGTCTATGGACCATAGGCCCACTGCCAACATAAGGATGGGCCCACATGATCATACACATTGAACGTCTGAGATTGAACTTAACGGATCAATAGTATACTTGGAGTATACCAACTGGAAAGAGAGAATTCTATTGATTATATTATATGGATCAATTGGATTGATCAAAATAATATAATTAATATTTGTATTGGGTTTCTTATAATTAATTCAATGAATTAATTTAAAATATTATTTCCTAGGTGGAAATATTTCACATGTATAGGTTTACATGTACTTAATTTTATGAAGAGTCTAATTTTAATTTCTAGATTGGTCAAATTAATTTTAATTTGAAATGGCATGTGATATATTATATGGCATAATTCACATACATGATAGATCAAAATAAAATTTGCAATTAAAAGTAAGCCTAAACAATTAATATTTAGACTTCGGCTTCAGGGAGAAAAGCCCGTATAAAATGAAAACCCTAAAGACCTAAAATTTCACAAAGGAAATTCAGCCAAAGGGATTAAAATAGCTGCTGCAATTTTCGGCTAGATAGAGCATTCCAAGGTATAAAATTTCACCCCCTTTTCCTCTCTTCCACCGATCCGACGCTAGCACAAGTTCTCGCTCCAAAGCTGTTTGTGTACGGGATCGTGGAGGAGATCAATTTTGGTTTCTGTAGCCATCTCTAAAAGAGATTCTTAAGGTCAGAATCTAACTTTCTGATTTAATTTTGTTGTTTTGATTTCCACATGAATTGGTCCTGGGTCATGGATTTGAGAAAACAAGCGTGCTTCCGCTTTTATCGATTGTTTTTCGATGAAAAATCCCTACAGGTAGCAAGTACTAGGTGATGTAATCTCAATAATCACCCTTCATCCCTATAGTAGTTTATCCATCTCTGAACACATCTCTGTGCTCATCCTCTAGAATGTGTGCATACCAAACCAAACACGTAGGTAATGGAGATAGAATCAACCTCTCCTTGGGCCTCCTATAACACCTCTCCACCCTATCCTTGAGTTACCACTCTAGTGACAAGGGGCACTCCATAACCAACTGCCTCTCTGCCAACTGTGATGCACTAATCATTGCATTGGGCTAGTGAGTAGCATGACCCCAGGGGAACCCGAAGCTCTGTAAAATCCAAATAGATAAAAGCGAACAAAATCATAAGTTAGGTATGATTTCTAAACTAGTGAAAAATATTAGAGAACAATGTTGTTCGTGTACCTCTCTCCACTTTAGAGCATTCAACTGAGTCTGCAACTTGTTCGCCTCCATCACCACCTTAGTCCAGCTGACCACCTAACAATTGATTCGGGGAAACATGGGGACTGCATCAATCTTACCCAACTTGGGAGGGCATAGCAACCCATGCTCGTAATCCCATATCTGCAAGAAATGGAAACAAACTGAATGTGAGAAATGGATTGTAAACACAAGGAAGGATCTTACAAAGGAAAATCCAAAGAAAGACAAAATGCTTACCAATAGTAGAATGGAACAGCAATTTAGCTCCTTATGTTGATCTTAGGCATATACGTCTAGCCTATAGTACATTTGGCCGAGTCTAGCTCTTCCCCAATCCAAGTCACTCAGCTTTTCCATCCTGATTAGAGGGGGCAGCATGTTCCAGTTCACGTCGCTACCACCAGTGGGGAAGAGAACATCAAATAAGTGGTACAACAAGAAGGAGTGGGCATACTGGTTCTGCTCCACCTTGATCTTAACTTTATGACCCACCTAGAACTTCATCAGATCAACACACTACAGCTTGGGTTAGGTAGGCCTGTATGTCAGCAGTATTGCCACAACTTCAGGGCTAAACTAGCTCGTACTCAAGGCATAGTTGAACTAAATCTGGGTGCCACCAAACCGCAGCCCAGTGATAGTAGCAAAGTCTAGCGGAGTGATAATGAAATCTCTAAAGGATAGATGGAAGGTGTGTGTTGAATCCATCCAATGCTCAACCAATGCTATGATCGCACCTTTGCTCTTCTAAGGGGCACATCGTAAAGTCCAGGGAACCAGCTGTTGTAGACCAGTAGCATCCACCTTAGCCTTCGAAGTAGCAGGAAGGCAGTCATAAAAATCTTTCAGGCTCTCCTACCCACCTGCGCCCTTCTTCTTCTTTCGTGACTACATAAAAGAAAAAGGGAAGTTCGTTAAGCTTAATTCACAGCATATGCATATATCCATGTGGGAAAATTGAAAGAAATTTCGAGTTTAAGGCATGGATTTTTTGCTACTATCTCCTGCAAGAGATGAGCCGCATAGCTCAACTTTGAGAAAGTTAGGCCGCATGGCTGAACTGGATAGGCCGTATGGCTCAAGTTTAAGGTCGCACGGCTATCTCTTCAAGAACAAGGCTGTACAGCTCATCTTTTATGGGTTTCAGCCAAAAATTCTAACCCTGGAAATCTAAATTTCTTATGATTTAACCCTAAATCTATGTTCAAATCAATCCCAAATTCATCATAAACATCAAACACACCGTAAACATGCATTATAACTTCCTAATTTCTTTATTTTGTACCAAACTCACAAGAAAATTGATGGCATGGCCATGGATTTCAGCACCGAGTTCACCTCCTCTCCAAGAGAAACCCCCTCATACTTCTCATTTGGCCTAAGGCTGTATAACCGAAACGAAGGGCAATGAAAATGATCCTTCTAGAAGTGTGTATCGTGCGACCATTATGTTTAGGGCCTCTTGCCTTGTTGCATAAGAGATTGATCGATGAATTTTTCACCTCATTTTTAGAGCTGGTGTAAGTTGAGGAGAAGAGAGCAGCTGTTTTGAAAGAAAACAAAGGAGAAGAAAAAGGTAGAAATGGAAAGATCGTCTACTGTTTCAAATTTTAACCTTGGTGAGATGAGCCATACGACTCAACTAGCCTCCATGTTAAGCCGTACGGATCACCGATGGTTCAATGATTTCTTCTCCCCAACGATAGGCCGCACGGCTCAAACAGCTCAATAGTTAGGCCATACAGCCTATCTTTCCCTAAATCTCTAAAATTCATTTTGAAATGCCAAATTACTCCGAGAAAGGTATTCTATGTTTTGCAAGAATCTAGGGGTAAGACCAAAGAAAGCAAGGATCGAGCCTTCACAGTATTTTCACATCTTTACTCTTAACCGAAAGGGCAAACATTTTTGTTTCCAAAATTATTGATCAAGGAACAAAGATGCCAACCCAAACAACATTAGTGATTATCACAAATAAATCAAACCCAAAGAGATAAGGACGTTCTGCGAAAGTGCTCCTACTCTAATTTACCAAAAGTCAACCTCTACAAACCTTAGGTCAATCTTCCATCCTTTGTTCACCATGCACTCTATCATGTACTTAAACTCATCCCAAAAATTTAGTAAGACTTGGTGAGAGTTGAATATCACTACACGAGGGGCAGCCTGTTAGTATGGATTTTTATCCGACCTCTATGATGAAGTATTTCAATTATCCTGTATTTTGAGTTCCCTGGAGACACTGGCCTGAGATGCAAAAACTAGATTCAAGACAAAGATTTTGGTATAACCAAGCTCGAGAAATTATAATATAGCCAAGCCCGATAGGGATTCCTATACCTTTAAGACAAAGATTTTGGTCGGTACAAATCACTTATTTTTGTTTTATTGTGAAATAGCCCTTAATTATACCAGATGTACACAATTTGTTAATTTAATTCCCTATTCAATATTCAACCCTAGATATTTACTATATGCTCATACAGAAAGCCGTAAATAAATTTAGTAAGTTATAAATAAGTTCGAGAAATAAAATTATTACAACCAAATCGAATAAACTACCCCAAGGGATACATTTGACAAAAAAAATGGGTTAGGGATACAATAGCCTAATTTACATGAAATACCTAAAAATAAAAAGCTAACATTCATCTAATCTAACATACATCTACCTGCAAGACAGAGGTTAGTGATATAGATAAACATAAGCACATTGGACTTAGATCTGACAGAATGGGATATCCAAAGAGCTCGGGGTCATACGTTTAGGGGATAATTGGGAAAACTCAATAGGTTTACCCGGTTAGACCTGGAAAAAATTTTTATAAACGCCCTATGTTTTTGGATCTGGAGAAAACGATTTTGCCAATTTTATATTTTTTATTTAGCATGGGAATGTGAGTCGGTTATCCAGAGATTTATTGGGAATCTCTTTCGTTTGGGTCCTAAGAATTCTTCGAAATTAAAGCTAAGTCATAAAACGCATAAACACCCAAAATCGATTTTATGAAAAATGGATGGATGTTGACTAATGAGATGAATAAAATATTATGCTGGGAATGAATCGCTAAAATTGTGGGATTTAAAAACAGGTCAAATATGGACCTTGAGGTCCAGATTTAACGATAAAAACAATTTTCTTTTTATGATTTTAACACGTAGAAATTCATTTTAAGGTTTTCTCCTTTTAAGTTTTACGATCCCTTAGGGGTCTATCAATTGATTAGACTGAGAAATTGGAGATTTTACCCCGGATACATAAAACTCAAAAATCCTAGAAAATAGAGAAAAATTGCCACAGGACTCGTGGGCCATGATTAGCCATACGACTCTATTTCTCCTCAAGATGGGTTGTACAGCCTAAAAGATAGGCTGCACAACACGATTCCCAAATTTACAGCAAAACTGATTTTGGTTTTTAATGAGTTTGGCAAAGCATAGATAAATCAGACAATGCAAGAATAATAAGATAGGATTTGTGGCCTCTTAGAGATTACCTTTAGCTTGTTTATCTAGGATTTTAGGAAATGATTCGAATCCATTCCTTGAAGTTTTGAATTTAGTATAACTTGTGAAGATGAACCAAAACTTACTGGGAATCGAAATGCAGTCATGAATAGCTTTGAACCATAGAGATTTACGTATCGAAATGGGGTTTTGGTGTTTGAAAGGGTTGGATTTGGGTTGGTTTGGTGTTAGGAAACTAAGGAGATAATGAATAGTTGTAATGTAGGTTTTCTTGTTGCTTGAGAAAGATGGGTTTCAGAGAAAAAAATTTTAATTGCTGATGAAGAAGAGAATGTAGGGAATCATCACGGGAAAAATTAAACACAAGGCGGAATTCCAATTAAAAGTTTCCTCAATTCCAAACCCAAGGTACATGTATATTAATAGAATGAAATCAAGAATACAGAAAAATAAATTTTCTCACCTTAACTGTCTCCTCCAGAGACTGCTGCAGAAACCCAAACACTTTTCCTCCACAATCTGGTACACGAACGACTCACGAATGAGACTTGTGCTAGCGAACGGATTGAGCGAAAACCAAGAGAAAGAGCAAAAGGGGGCTGCTGTAATTTTTTGTATTGTGGCTGAAAATTGCTTTTAGGGTTAGGGTTAAATTAACTATTAAGGCCTCCTTTTATACTCCTTAGTATTATCCTCAGCATACTAGATTTCTAATTCCTTTTATACTCCCTAGTGTACAAGGATTAAATTAAACTATAGATTATTTAATTTGATTTAATTGATTTACCTTATATCATTAGGATTAAATAAAACCATATTATAAAATTCTAATTGATATAATTAAATACAATTTTATCAAATTAAAATAACCCAAAGTTAAATTAAAGTTAGCCTTAATAAATTCAACCTTTGTATTTTATTTCCACCAAGGAAATATTATTTTATTTAATTAATTATTTACTACATGTAATTAATTAATCAAATAAAATTAATCTATCCCTTATAATTGAATTAATTATGACATAACCTAATGTCAATAACTCAATTAATCTAGTTTCTGTTCAAACTCCGATTTGTCAATGTTCAGTCGTTCAATGTGTATGATCTTGTGGGTTTGTCGTTATGTTGGTAGTGGATAGAAAGCCCACAAACTGTAAGTGGGTTCTAGCAAACTGTTACACCCCCTAATTAAGATGGAGACTAGGAGTCTAATGTGAAACATAACCTGGTAGTGATCTCGTATATCCCTTGCCAACTGACATCGATATATAAGCAAAAGGCATAGCCTTGTCATCCTCTTGTATGCTTATTTATCTCTTGATACCAAGTGGACTAAACCTAACGAATAAGTATCCTAACTTATTTGGGTATGGCCATACACTTGTCAGTCCCACTCATCAAGTGGCCAGTGATGTCATCTCAGGGGACGCTGAGTGGTAATTCTGTCAGCTTCACTATCAATATCAACATGTTCACTGGCCCACCCAACATACCCATACTTGGAACCCTGTTACGGGCCCGTTAGTTGTATATCAAAGTGTATGGGATCCTATGTTATTTTATAGCGAACATCGAGTCTAAGAATAATAGCAAGACCTACCTGAGAGACACCTATGACGATCGAACCATGTGGTGTTCTCGTGGCGGATCGATCCAGTACCACGCAACCCAACATGTACCCATATCATTAACTGATATTCCATGCCCAATGGCTGGTGAGACGCCACCATCCAGTTAAGGATATGCTAGTCTTTGGTTCTATTCATTCCCATGATTAGAATATACTAGGGATATCTTTATGATTATAACTTTAACTCTACCAAAAGGTCTCATAATCCAATGACCTACATTAGTTTACTTTAGTATGGTTATAATCATTGGATGCTCTATTTATAAATAGCACAAGATATGAATAAATAGATTCCTGCCTTTATTTCAACACAAAATGTATAATACAAAATATCCAAATATAAAGTCTAATACAATACAAGAATTAATGCCATTTAGACTAGGACACACAAGCAATCTGCCACTTGCACTAGTTCCAACTAGGCATTGCCCTAATCCCTATAGATCTAGTATGAAAATCGTGCTATGCCTGTGGCAGTGCCTTGGTCAACAGATCTATGACATTGTTCCCGGTGTCAACTCTTTATAGTGAAATGTCTCCTCTATCCATGATCTCTCGGATAAGGTGAAACTTCCTGAGTATGTGTTTGGACTTCTTATGCGACCGAGGCTCCTTAGTGTTGCGTGTCTACTAAATCTCTAATTTAGCTTTTGATAATAATTTTCCTAATAATAATTCCACTTAGAGATTAGTGCTCACAAGCATACGAATCACAACGTAGTAATAAAAGATATCGATCCCATGAGGAATAAGTATGTCCACTTTAGTTTATTTTTCTTCACATTTATAGAGTACCGAATTATAAAGTGATATCAAATTTAGTAAATAGAAAGTTAATTAAAGTACTAATTATGAGTTGAGTTATTGTTTAACATTTAATCACATAAATATAAAAGCTTTTTATCTTAGATATTCATTGTTTATGCATTAATTATTCATTCAATCCTTATGACAAGAGTATGTTGGGTTAGTTCTATTTCATCGGGTATGTCTAGAAATAAATTATATTCAATAACTCATAGACAAATTATTGAATACCTTTGCCAAAATAATTAAATGTATTAATATACAATGTGTGAGCGGACGACGTTTTCGATGGAACGCGAGACTCCCTCTCGGAAAGGGGCGCCACGATCTCGGGCGGACCCCTCCCTCGCATGGGGTTTTTATAGAAGGAAAATCATTTTGGAAAACATGGAATTAATTCGTAAAAGAACCGAGACCTAAGTCTCGATGAATATTGTAGGAGTCGCCACCCGGCTCAGCTCAACCGGGAAATTTATAATGCAGCTGAATCAGACGAACGGCGGCTACACTATCCAGAGATTCGGGTCCGGACAAGTCCCTTATTTCGTGTCTAATTAAAATAAATATTGGTCAATGTTCTCTAATGGTATTTCAAATTCTAAAGTCAATTTTATTGCAATAAATACACATACAGCGCGCATACAGGTCAAAGAAAATAATAAATGATTAAGTTATTAAAACCCGATGGAATAAAAGATAAAAACTCTCAGCCTCACTTTTACAAATGCCTAGAACACATGATTTATCTAGAAAAATACAATAGCCTAGGATACACGTATTAATCTATTAAATAAATCAAAAATAAAAATAAAAAGCTGCAAAATAGAGGGTTAGCAGAATATATGGCACACCATAAATTGGATTCAAACATGACAGAATGGGAAATCAAGAATTGGAGGCATGCATTTAGGGGATAACTGGGTTGGCTCGGTTAGACCTGGAAAACATTTTGAAATGTCCCTGTATTTTTGGTATTGTGGGAAAATCATTTTGAAAACAATTTTTTCGGTTTACATGCATTTTTTACATGTGAGGTGGGACGGTTTTTGGGAGAACTGGGTCTTCGTCATGGCATTGTTCTAAATGCAATTTTACTAAAAATTGAATATATGGTCCTGAATGCACACAACAAAATTCATTTTGATGATTTTTAGGGTCTTCTGAATTTTTAGGGATTTTTGGGAATTTTTTTTTGGGATAAAAACGGAAATTCTGATTCTGGAAATCACGTTACAGTACAACTGTAAATTACAGTCGTGTAACTGTAAGCGACCCAAAGTCAGGATTTCGTCAAAATTTATTTGAAACAAAACTGGAAAAAAGGCCTAGAAATCAAGAACACTCGTACAACTGAATATACAGTCGTATGACTGTTCATCAAATCCAAGAACAGTCATGTGACTGTTCTTGATTTCCAGAAGCAGAAACACAGAAATAAGGTAAAAATGCACAAAAATCGCATCCAGCACCCAGAAAGCAGGAAAAAGTGAAAGGAAAAGGGAGTGCCTACCTTTTAGAAGATTATCCAAGTCGTTTTGACCCCTGGCATCGCTCTAATCCACTAAAATCCGCACTTTTCTCCTTGAGTTAGGGTTAGGGATTTGGGTCCAGAGATTTCCAAATGTTGAAGGATTCTGATGATGAGTTTCTTTCCTTTACTTCTTTTGTTTTTTTCCTTCTTTTCATCTGCCTCTCTCTTTTCCTCCCTTTTTTTTTTCTTTTTCGTCTGTGTCCCCCTTTGTTCCTTGTCTCTCCCTTCCTTTTTTTGTTTTTCTCTGCTTTTAGGGTATGGGTTGGCTCACCTGCCGCGATCTATAGTCGTACGACTATAGTTTAATTACAGTCGTACGACTGTAGTTAAAGTCGTACGACTATACTCTTTTTTTTTAGAGAAGTAAAATTCTGGAGCTTAAACAAGCCGATATCGGAAAGAGCACCGCAGACACAAGAAAGAGCCCGCCGTTGAAATAAGCCGATATCGGGTGTAGGTTACCCGAGGCAAAGCTGGGGAAGAAGTAAGCCGATGTTGGGTCTAGGTTACTCGAGGCAAAGCTGAGGAAGAAATAAGCCGATATCTGGTCTAGGTTACCCGAGGCAAAGCTGAGGAAGAAATAAGCCGGTACCAGGTCTAAGTTACCCGAGGTAAAGAAAAGTGGAATGCGGTTAAGCCGATATCGGGTCTATGTTAACCGAGGCAGAGGAAGATGGATTGCGGATATGCCGATATCGGGTCTATGTTACCTGAGGCAAAGGAGGATGGAATTTTGACGATTTGAAATCTTACTAGAATTGGATGGACTTGAAATAATAAGAGGTTCAAGGATCTAAAACCATGCTTGAATATAATGGAGTTCAAGGGTTCGAAACCTGGCTTGAATGGAGAAAAGGGGTTTAAGGATTTGAAACCATACTTGAACATAGTGGAGTTCAAGGGTTTGAAATCTGGCTTGAATAAAGAAAAAGGGGTTTAAGGATTTGCAACCATGCTTAAACATAGTGGAGTTCAAGGGTTCGAAATCTGGCTTGAATAAAGAAAAAGGGTTCAAGGATTTACAACCATGCTTGAACATAATGAAGTTCAAGGGTGTGAAATCTGGCTTGAATGAAGAAAATATAACTTTAAGAATGATAATTTTGAAGTTGGCCCGAGGATGAGTATTTATCCCTTTATCGATAATTTTGGAAACAAAAATTTTTTGCTCCTTCGATCAAGGATAAATATGGCTTGATTGTTCCGCCCCTTGGAGATTTGACATGTTGAGATTTGGGTTTGTGCTGACGCTTAAGGCCTAATAGATGCCCCAGCATTGAGCCGTCTCTGCTTTAAGAGTGATCCTGGTTCGGAATAGCCCTGGTGATGGCAGCGGATACCTGCACTTGGATCGGCTGTGATGCATATGCATATGAATTTTGCGTGTTTACTTCAAACATATGCATGTATGTATAGATGCATGTATGATTCTAAATGTATGTATGCATGCAACATGTGGCTTATGCTTTGTTCTTGGTATCCGTACGAGCCTGGAGACGGAATTCACAACTTGTGATTGGCCACAATGGTAGCCCAGGTGATCTAGTCCGATTTTTCCGACGTGTTTTCTGACCTACTGACTATTACGCTGATCTAGGTAATAGAGAAGTTGGCCATCTTGAGTGACTTTCCACTTTACCCTCTGCATATTCTAAAGCGTTGTCAGTGCTCAGCGGATCAGGATAATAGGCCATGCCAACGGATGGTCCGTTTGGTTGAGCAAGAAGATGAGAGTGAGACCTTGTATTTTCGTACCGCATAACAGGAGATTCTGCGATATTATTTGGGCATAGATGTAATGTCCTACTGACGAATGTTTATATGTAATGGCATGGTGTATGCAAGATGAACATCTAATCAGAAATCTAAACATAAACAATATTGCAATGGTGACATCAGAATGAGTATAACAGGGAATGTGACATTGACCCTGACTTTGTATATCACTCCTCTCCTATTGTTGACACATCCTTTAGGTTTTCCATGTCGACAATCTCTTCTCTTTTTTTTTTTTAGAAAGATTCTGTGATGGGCATTTTGTCAGCGTTGATCCCTTTCGCAACGGTTTGTCTTAGGATGGGAAAGATATATCTCGATATGTTCATCGCGACTCACGAAGATACTGCTGTCGATGATACCTAATGGTTCAGTTTTTTACTTGCCCCTGATATCATAGGTTTGTGTTTAGCGAGTAAAGCACTTCTACGGACAAGGTTCGCTGCGCAATGTAGCCCGTAAGTGAACATTGACATGTAATGACACAACAAATGCATATTGAACACCAAAGTTGAATACAAAACATTCACGGCATAATGAATACGGATGCATTAGGAAAATCTAAAATGTGGCTCTGTTTTTAATTGAAGCCCCTTCAAATTACCAATATGCCCTTTCGGTTTTACACATTGGAGTTTTCTTTTTTTTTTAAGCCCGATCACTGGATAGAGTTGCTATTGTGGATGGACAACCCGAGATGAATTCAATTAACCACTGGATTCTCCTAGCGTCTGATGCCATATTCATATTTCCAGTTCACCCCAGATTCTAGTTCAGGCATGATTCCCGAAGACTGAATCCTTGAAATGGTTTGTAAATGCAACTTTCCCTTTGAATATGAGCATGACAGACTTTGTAAGCTTTCCTGTTGATGGTATCGTCCCTTTCATGATTATTGAAAGCTTTGTAAAACCAAGTTGCTCTAACAGTGTTGGTGAAGTTCACAAATGCATAACCGATATTTCCTCTAGTCTTGAAATCCATAAGGAATTAGTAGGGGAAACCATAAGCAGACTTCCCTTTGGACTTACTCTCAACCAGAATTTGTGGCAGATTATGTCTTTGGAACTGACCTGGCAGATTTCTGATCATCAGGCTTGTTTTTTTTTACCGAGACTGATGCTGATCTCCCTCTTATTCGACTTGATATCTTTAATAGTTAGGTTCTTGGGTAACCATTGTTGAGCTCATTTGAAGTAGACTCATATTCAAATCCTCTCTCTGCTCTATCACCCTTCTGGTGATGAGATGATGCAGAAAAATGCGATATGGAGCAGCATTGGGTTTCAATTTCCTGTTGGAAGCCATTGATGGCAGAAAATAAGGCTTCACAGAGTCAGTTCAGGGGAGAATATGAAAGTATTACGCCTTGCCATTTAATGCCATGAGACACTCTGGATTTAATTATGGTCACCGTGTATGAGATAGATAAAGACACTGATCTTCTCTACCACCGCGCGAAGTTAACTTTTCAGAACAGGGAAAAACGTACTTATCTCCATTGTCCCAACTCACTGACCCTGGCATTTCATGTAATAGATGGGCCACCCCTGGATTCATCAAGCACTCGATAGAGTTTGACTCTATGATTGAAGAGAGTGCAACTTTAGACCAGGAGCAGAAATCTCACTGTAAGGGAGAGATGAAGTCTTCCATTAGTGCTGGTTTTTTTTTTTTTTTTTTTTTTGAAGAAGCTAAATCCAAGCCACAGCCACCTGTTGATTTTCCTGCTGCATTCAAATCCATGTATGTCATACCTGTTTAATATGTCTTTTTAGATGAACCATGCATGTGTAATGTCATATGCACATGAATGTCACACAAACAAGACTATATATGCATTAAAACCAATGTCTGCTTCAGAGTTTTACATCATGGTGGGTGGCGAAGGTCATTTGGATTTTTTAGGGCTTGGTGCTTTTTGATGGGTTTGGCTTTTTGACTGCAAGATCATAATGTGGGATGCTTTCTCGGGCATGAATTAGGCTCAAAGTCTCATCTTGGGGATCAGCACTGAAATTTAGCAATGGTCCCTGGTTTGGAATGATTTAGATGTATTATGGGCCGTGTAAGTTGAAACTTTTAGGGCAAGACCAACAGTGTTTTGGATCGTGGTTTGTAGGGATCACTGATCTAGGTTGGCAATTGATTCGACTGAAATGATGCCATCTCATTACTTGCTTGGCAGACTTTTCTCTTTCTCTCTTTTTTTTTGTGAAGAAAGGGATTTAACCGAAGTCAGGTTCACTTTTAAATTCCCTGTAAGACTCAGATTGACGTCATGCATCTTAATATTATGCGTGATGGACATGTCGTTTCAGATGATCAAATGCATGCTTAATGCCATGTACATGTAATCACCACACAAGTAAGAAAATAACCAGATGCATTGCATTCCAAAATGAGTTCAATACACTTTACAAAAAAAATAAGTTCCCTACAGGAAGGAACCTCTAAAGGTATCTATCTCACAGCGTCCGACTATTCCTTATCCGGTCACTGCCCCGGTTCTGATATCACTACCTCGCCCTCAACAGATCAGGCTTTGGAGCTCTTCATCATATTCCTCTCCCCATGAGGTTTGAGGAATTTCCTTACGAGTCTCCTTACTTGCCCGCGGTCGCTCATTAGTAACGGATGGCACCTTTAATTTTCCCTCATTAACTAACTTCTGGATCTCCTTCTTTAAAATATAGCAGACATTGGTTCGGTGACCTGTCACTACATGATAGGTGCAGAAGTTGTTCTTTTGATCCGGTGCCGGCTCCACATATTGCTTGACGCTTTACAGTAGCCCCTCTTTTCTACATTTGGCAAATAATTGGCTCAGTGAAATAGGCCATGGGGATATGCCCTTTCCGTCACCCTTGGGAAGTGGACTCCTAGTTGACCGCGGAACAATGTTAGTATTGGCTTTGAGGGAGGCCTTAGATTCTGCTTCACCGGTCAGCCCTCTTATTACTCCCTCAAGCTCAATCACACGTGCCTCCAATTCAGAGCACTTTGTCGTCAGCTTTTCCACCTTGTCAGGATCACCTCCTAGCATTTCCTTCAACATTGCCGCTGCCTCTTCCCTAACCATCTTTCGAAATCATGATGAAGCAACATAATCATCTATGACATCTGTTATGGTGTTGAAGTTCATTGGGTAAGCCATTCTCGAGACTCCTTCCCTTTTTCCCCTGATAAGAACATTTGTCAGCATCGACTGGGGCATGCGCACAGAGGAAACCAAGTCAAGATATGATGTGGGTGTGAATGCGTGATGTGATGCATGCATGCATGAATGATGACGTCATGTGATGCCATGTCATGTTATGCAATTCTAAGCTAGTCAAGTGCACATAAAACCAAGCATGAAAACGTGTAAAATGCAATGAATGTTGTTGATGAAGCTATATGCTGAAGGAGAGCGTGGCATATAAATATACACCACATGGATAAAATGACATGCAGGGTGTCCACGGATCGAAGCAAGGTGATAGTTGCAAGGCGCTTACGTGTAGAGCGTATCTTACACGGGAGGAGAGTTAATATTTGAAGCGGTACGTGTAGAGCGGGTCTTACACGGGGAGGAAGTTTAGAGTTTGATGTGGTACGTGCAGAGCTTGTCTTGCACGGGAAGATATTTGGTGCGGTACGTGTAGAGCTTGTCTTACACGAGGAGGAAGTGTGCAGAGCTTGTCTTGCATGGGAAGATATTTGGAACGATACGTGTAGAGCTTGTCTTACAAGGGGAGGAAGTGTAGAGTTTGATGCTGTTCATGCAGAGCTTGTCTTGCACGGGAAAATATTTGGAACGATACATGTAGAGCGGATCTTACACGGGGAGGAAGGGTAGAGTTTGATGCGGTACGTGTAGAATGAATCTTACACAGGGAGGAAGTGTAGAGTTTGATGCGGTATGTGCAGAGCTGATCTTACACGAGGAGGAAATTTGCAGAGCTTGTCTTGCACGAGAAGATATTTGGAACGATACATGTAGAGCTTGTCTTACACGAGGAGGAAGGGTAGAGTTTGATGCGGTACGTGTAGAGCGGATCTTACATGGAGAGGAAGTGTAGAGTTTGATGCGGTACGTGCAGAGCGTATCTTACATGGGAGAGGTTTGGTATTTGGAGCGGTACATGTAGAGCTGATCTTACACGGGGAGGATGTGTGCAGAGCCTGTCTTGCACGGGAAGACATTTGGAGCGATACGTGTAGAGCTTGCCTTACACGGGGAGGATGGGTAGAGTTTGATGCGGTACGTGCAGAGCTGGTCTTGCACAGGAAGATTTGGAGCGGTATGTGTAGAGCTTGTCTTACACAGGGAGGAAGTGTGCAGAGTTTGTCTCGCATGGAAAGACATTTTGGAGCGGTACGTGTAGAGCTTGTCTTACACGGGGAGGATGGGTAGAGTTTGTCTTGCACGGGAAGACATTTGGAGTGATACATGTAGAGCTTGTCTTACACGGGGAGGATGGGTAGAGTTTGATACGGTACGTGCAGAGCTAGTCTTGCACGGGAAAATATTTGGAGCGATACGTGTAGAGCTTGTCTTACACGGGGAGGAAGTGTGCAGAGCTTGTCTTGCACGGAAAGATATTTGGAGCGATACGTGTAGAGCTTGTCTTACACAGGGAGGAAGTGTGCAGAGCTTGTCTTGCACGGAAAGATATTTGGAGCGATATGTCTAGAGCTTGTCTTACACGGGGAGGAAGTGTAGAGTTTAAAGTAGTTCATGAAGAGCGTGTCTTGCACGGGAAGAGAGTTTGGAGCTTATGTGCTCGGGACATAAGGATAGGATCTCTAATGATTACAGAAGACCTAAGGGGTTTGATGGAATTTCTCACGTTTTTGGAACACTTAAATGACTCAGTGCATGCTGTAAAGTCCCTGGTGCTTGTGGAATGCTTGAATGTTTGACAGATGAATGTGATGTACATTGTGAGATAATGAGGATGATTTCCTTGTTTTTATTCTTTTGACTTTGGACATTCCAAGAACACCTAATGCTATGCAGAAATGTCACGTGTGGACCGCCACACTGGTGAAAGTTCGGCGCCTTTGGGGGACCTAATGATTTTGATGAATTGATCACGTGTCTACTGACACACTGATGGAGTTTGACTCGTTGTAGGTCTATGAGATGATATGAAATGGTCACACGGGACCGGCCCATGGACAGAGTTCTGATGCTTTTAAGCATATGAAATGAAATGATGTTGTAAGAGAGTCATGTACCATAGGAGACACAAACAGAAGTTCGGCGTTCGGGGAACACATTTCATGACTTGGGATGTTATGAGATGCCCCTACATGCATACTAATCCGGCACTCGGGGGGTGCCTTGAATGATATAGTAATGTCATGAAGTAACCCGATGTGGATCATAGTGCTATATAATATTTATGATGAACGAATATGATGTCATGAAATGCATCATGTGGATTGTCACACGGAAATATACCTCGGACCATTGTGGTCTCTATTGAATGAAATGATTTGGTGGAATGGCCAAATGCAATCTGGTGCATTGCCAGAATGCGAGCATTTTGGGATACCCGATATATGATAGAATGATATGATCGTGGTGGGTGTCCTTGGAATGCCCCTAATTTAATTTAGGTGATATGTCGTGAATGCTTATGACACACAAAATGCAAATGGCTGAACAAAAATGTGGTTAGGATGCATGACACACATAATTATGTTATGTATGCTATGTGACAAAATGTTAATCACACAAATATAATGTTATGGCTGAAAAAGAAACAGTTAGTATGAATGGCAAGCGGATGATTTAATGATTTCACACGAAAATAAAATGCAAGTGGCTGCATAAAAATGTGGGTTAGTATCACACAAAAATGCTTTAGGTATGGAAAATGTTGATTATATATGGAAAACGGTGATTATGGTATGTCGTGAAATGTCGAGAAGCGTGAAACACGTAGCACACGAAGTGAATTCTTCCAACCTTATTTCTCCGAGCATGGTCGATCTCAAAAATTCTAACCGAGTCTTAGGTGGGGTTCACTTCGATCACCAACCGGGGGTGATGAAGGCGCGATTTTATTTTTATTCACACAATTATTCTGGTATCCTAAGGGAATCCAACTAGGGCTGCCTATATGAGTTCGGTCCAAGTCGAGTTAAAAATCAATGTTCCCATAGCAAAATATACTCCTCACTTCTCCCCACTCAAGGGTCTGAACGAAGGGGTTCGTACGAGGCTATGGGTGGTGTTTTGTATCCATGCCCCGAAGACCATGAGGAACAAAGGAGACACTTCAACAATCCACCGGGCTATAAATGGATACTAAATCTAACGCACGCATGTCTAGCTAAGGATGCAAAATGAAATGCCAATCGAGAATCATGCACCTTATTTTAATAATACACTTTTCAGGGCTTGTCAAATTCTTTTAAGTTTTTAAGAAAACTTTTTGAAGAAGTCCCCAGCAGAGTCGCCACTGTGAGTGGATGACGTTTTTGACGGAATGCGAGACTCCCTCTCGGAAAGGGGTGCCACGATCTCGGGCGGACCCCTCCCTCACGTGGGGTTTTTATAGATGGAAAATCGTTTTGGAAAACATGGAATTAATTCGTAAATGAATCGAGACCTAAGTGTCGATGAATATTGTAGGAGTCGCCACCCGGCTCAGCTCAACTGGGAAATTTATAATGCAGCTGAACCGGATGAACAGCCGCTACACTATCCAGAGAATCGGGTCCGGACAAGTCCCTTATTTCATGTCTAATTAAAATAAATACTGGTCAATGTTCTTAGATGGTATTTCAAATTTTAAAGTCAATTTTATTGCAATAAATAGACATACAGCGTGCATACAGGTTAAATAAAATAATAAATGATTAAGTTATTACAACCCGATCGAATAAAAGATAAAAACTCTCAGCCTCACTTTTACAAACGCCTAGAATACACGATTTATCTAGAAAAATACAATCGCCTAGGATACACGTATTAATCTATTAAATACATCAAAAATAAAAATAAAAAGCTGCAAAACAGAGGGTTAGCACAATATATAGCACGCCATAAATTGGATTCAAACATGACAGAATGGAAAATCAAGAATTGGAGGCATGCATTTAGGGGATAACCGGCTCGGCTCGGCTAGCCGGCTCGGTTAGACCTAGAAAACATTTTGAAACGTCCCTGTATTTTTGGTTTTGTGGGAAAATCATTTTGAAAACAATTTTTCCCGTTTACAAGCATTTTTTACATGTGAGGTGGGTCAGTTTTCGGGAGAACTGGGTCTCCGTCGTAGCATTGTTCTAAATGCAATTTTACTGAAAATTGAATCTATGGTCGTGAATGCACACAACAAAATTCATTTTGATGATTTTTGGGTCTTCTGAATTTTTAGGGATTTTTGGGAATTTTTTTTTGGATAAAAATGGAAATTTTGATTCTGGAAATCACGTTACAGTCGTGCGACTATAAATTACAGTCGTACGACTGTAAGCGACCCAAAGTCAGGATTTTTCCAAAATTTATTTGAAACAAAACTGGAAAAAAGGCCTGGAAATCAAGAACACTCGTATGACTGAATATACAGTCGTACAACTATTCATCAAATCCAAGAACAGTCGTGCGACTGTTCTTGATTTCCAGAAGCAGAAATGCAGAAATAAGGTAAAAATGCACAAAAATCACATCCAACACCCAGAAAGTAGGAAAAAGTGAAAGGAAAAGGGAGTGCCTACCTTTTAGAAGCTTATCCAAGTTGTTTTGACCCCTGATGTCGCTCCAATCCACTGAAATCCGCAATTTTCTCCTTGAGTTAGGGTTAGGGATTTGGGTCTAGAGATTTCCAAATGTCGAAGGATTCTAATGATGAGTTTCTTTCCTTTCCTTCTTTTTTTTTTCTCCTTCTTTTCGTCTGCCTCTCTCTTTTCCTCCCTTTTTTTTTCATTTTCGTCTCTGTCCTGCTTCGTTCCTTGTCTCTCCCTTCCTTTCAGAAGTTCAAGACTTACAAACTCCTGCAGCTACTGCTGAGGATGCTTTGGGAACCAATCTGACTACTCAAGAAATTGAGAAACCAGAAATGGTTGCACAGGACCTTAGAAGGTCTGGTAGGACATATCATCAGCTAGAGAGGTACGGCTTTCTCGTGACTGATGATGGGGACCTTATGGTCGTTGACCAAGAGGAGCCCAAGACCTATCAGGAGGCTGTTGAAAGCCCACACTTAGATCAATGGCACAAAGCCATGGAGGCTGCGATGTAATCTATGCATGATAACCAAGTATGGAACTTGGTGGATCCACCTCCGGGTGCTAAGGTGATAGGTTGCAAGTGGTGTTTCAAGTTAAAGGCCGACAACACCTTCAAGGGGCGATTGGTGGCAAAAGGATTCAAGCAAGTTCAAGGAATTGACTATGATGAAACCTTTTCACCAGTTGCTATGCTCAAATCCATTAGGATACTACTAGCCATAGCTACATGGTACGATTATGAGATATGGCAGATGGATGTTAAGACCGCTTTCGTTAATAGAAAGCTACTCGAGGATGTGTACATGGCACAACCTGAGGGTTTTATCGATCCAAAGTATCCAAACCGGGTATGCCAGCTTCAAAGATCTATTTATGGATTGAAGCAAGCATCGAGGTCATGAAATCAGAGATTCAATGAGGCCATTACTGAATATGGCTTCACACAGAATTCTGATGAGCCCTGTGTGTATAAGATGGTTAGTGGGAGTGTTTCCACCTTCCTAGTGCTGTATGTTGACGACATCCTTATCATTGGAGGCGACATACCAACACTGCAAGGAGTTAAGCAGTGGTTGAGTAGGTGCTTTGCAATGAAGGACTTAGGCGAAGCTAAGATGATCTTAGGGATCAGGATCTATAGAGATAGATCCAATCGGCTTCTAGGCCTAAGTCAGGCCACATACATTGACAAGGTTCTGAAAAGATTCAGCATGGACAAGGCAAACAAAGGATTCTTGCCTATGCGCCATGGGTTGAAGCTGAGTAAGAAAGATGGTCCTAAAACAAAGAAGGACCGGGAGAACATGGAAAAGATCCTTTATGCATCTGCTATTGGATCTATCATGTACTCCATGTTATGTACGAGGCCTGATGTCACGTTTGTACTAAGTATGACCATCCGGTACCAGTCAGACCCCAAGGAGGAACACTGGAAGGCTTTCAAGGCAATCCTAAAGTACCTTAATCGGACTAAGGATGCTTTCTTAGTGTATGGAGGTTAAGATAAGCTCATAGTGTCAGGTTACACTGATGCAAGCTTTGAGACCGATGAGGATGAGAACCAGTCACAGTCTGGTTATGTTTTTCTCTTGAATGGCGGTGCCATTAGTTGGAGGTCCTCAAAGCAGGCCACTATTGCTGACTCTACAACGGAAGCTGAGTACATAGCTGCGTGCGAAGCTGCAAAGGAAGCAGTTTGGATCAAGAAATTCATAACTGAGTTGGGAGTAGTACCTACTATCCTAGACCCAGTTGATGTTTTTTGTGACAACAACGTGGCCATCGCACAAGCTAAGGTGCCCTGGTCGCACAAGAGATCCAAACATGTGCTCAGAAAGTTTCACCTCATTCGGGAGATCATGAACAGAGGTGACATATCATTGCAGAGGGTTGACACCAAGAATAATGTCGTTGATCCATTGACTAAAGCGCTGCCACAGACACAGCACGACGGTCATACCAGATCTATAGGAATTAGGGCAATGCCCACTTGGAACTAGTGCAAGTGGGAGATTGTTGGTGTGCCCTAGTTCTTGGGGCATTGGATTCTTGTATTTTGTATTATACATTAAGACTCATTGTATAAATACATTATTTGTGTCACATTAATAAAGGAAATTAATCTATTTCATTTATATCTTGTGCTATAATATGAGTAGAGTATCCATTGATTGATAATCATAAAACCTATCCCAGGTCTGTTCTAATCGTGGGAACGAATAGAACCACAGACTTGTATATTCGATGACAGTATGGTAGTTCTTAACTAGCCATAGTACTTGTATAGTCAGTCATGAATATAGGTACATGTCGTTGACATGGGACTGGATCGATCCACACAAGAAAGCCACATGGTTGTCACGTCATAGGTCTTTCTTGAGTAGGTCTCTTTTGTCCTCAGACCAGATTTCGTTATAATATCGATATGGAATCCGATTCACTTTGACATACGGCTAACAGGTCTGTAAAAGGATGCTAAATATGGGTATGATTGGGTGGACCGGTGAACATGTTTATATTGATGATGAAGTGATGGAATTGCCACTCGGGTAACACCGAGATGATATCATTGGCCACTTGATGAGTGGGACTGATAAGTGTATGGCCATACCCAAATAATTTGGTTGCTTATTTGATTAATCAGTCAACTAAAGATCAAGAAATATAATAAACAACAGAAGAGGATGACGGACACCATGCCTCTTGTTTATTCATATCGATATCGTTAGGCAAAGGACAGTATGACATTACTACCGAGTGAGTGTCTTCTAAATACTGCTGCATCTCTGTCTTAATTGGGGGCTATAATGGTTTGCTAGAACCCACTTACAGTCTGTGGGCCTTGGGCCTACTGCCAACATAAAGACAGACCCATAGGATCGTGCACATAGATCAACTGAGCTGGAACTTATAGAAATTGTACATGTAATGTACATTGGAAGGAATGCGTTAATTAATTAGTTGACATTCGGTGTCAAGGTAATTAATTGACATTAATAAGTTTACATAATGTAATTAATTAATTTATCAATTAATTGAATTACATAAAGTAAACAATTAATTAAATAATTTTCCTAAGTAGGAAAATTAAATACATGTATTGTATTAACTTAATTGTGATTTAATTTCATTTAGGGGTAATTAAATTTAGCCAAATGGAATTAAATTACATAGTATATACTTTTTAATTAAAGTTTATTTATGTAATTATAATCCTAGTGGGCTTGGGTTTAATTAACCTAATTAGAACCCAATTAGACAAGGTGTCTATAAAAGGGCACACTTAAGGAATAAAAACCTAATTCAACTCTAATTAATTGCTGGAAATTTCAGCCACCAAAAGCAGCCCCAAAACAGCCGAAAATTCCAGCATTAAACCTCCATTCCTTCGCGTCTTCGGCTAGCACCGGTTCCCGCTCAATAGTTGGTCGTGCACCGGACTTTGGAGATCACAGTTTCAAGTAACGATTCTGCAGCAGTCTCTAGAGGAGACGAATCCGGTGAGTTAATCTCTCTTGATTCTTATTTGATTTTAATCTAATCAATGGTAATTGGACACGATAGGTGGATTCTAGGAAATTTTAAATGGTGTATTTTCCGCGGCGCCACGTTATTTTTCCTATGACGAATCCCACCACCTTCAAGGGGCGTCTGGTTGCGAAAGGTTTCAGACAAGTCCATGGAATAGACTGTGATGAAACTTTCTCACCAGTAGCCATGCTCAAATCCATCAGGATCTTGCTAGCCATAGCCGCATGGTACGACTATGAAGTCTGGCAAATGGATGTCAAAACTGCTTTCCTTAATGGGAAGCTACTCGAGGATGTGTACATGACACAACCTGAGGGTTTTGTCGATCCAAAGTATCCGGGAAGGGTTTGCAAACTTCAAAGGTCCATTTATGGACTGAAGAAAGCATCCCGAAGTTGGAATCTAAGATTCAATGAGGCCATAAAGGAATATAGCTTTATACAAAATC
Organism: Euphorbia tirucalli; assembly: GCA_039660915.1. NCBI lineage: Eukaryota > Viridiplantae > Streptophyta > Magnoliopsida > Malpighiales > Euphorbiaceae > Euphorbia > Euphorbia tirucalli. Next base: position 48,235,046 of record CM077633.1, read on the forward strand.
AAGATGAACCTTGTGTGTATAAGAAGACTGGTGGGAGCATTTTCACATTCTTGGTACGACATCCTACTCATTGGAAGTGACATACCTACACTGCAAGGGGTAAAGCAGTGGCTGAGTAAGTGCTTCGCAATGAAGGACTTAGGCAAAGCTGAGATGATCCTAGGGATCAGGATCTATAGGGATAGATCAAATCGGCTTCTGGGCCTAAGTCAGGCCTCGTACATAGACAAAGTTTTGAAAAGGTTCAGCATGGACCAGGCCAAGAAAGGTTTCTTGCCAATGGGCCATGGGCTGAATCTTAGTAAGAAACACTGTCCTAAGACAAGGGAGGACAGGGAGAACATGAAATTGGTTCCATATGCTTCGGCTATAGGATCAATTATGTACGAGACCTGATGTCACCTTTGCACTGAGTATGATGAGCCGGTACTAGTAGGATCACGGGGACGATCACTGGAAAGCTGTCAAGGTGATCCTTAAGTACCTTAACCGGACTAAGGATAGCTTCTTAGTGTATGGTGGTCAGGAACTGCTGTCGGTTACTGGGTACACTAATGTGAGCTTCTAGACCGACCAGGATGAGTACCAGTCACAGTTTGGGTATGTATTTTTGCTGAATGGTGGTGCTGTAAGCTGGAGGAGCTCAAAGCAGCCAACCATAGCGGACTCTACAACAGAAGCTGAGTACATCGCTGCGTGTAATATGGCTAAAGAAGCTGTATGGATGAAGAAGTTTATCACTGATTTAGGAGTAGTGCAAACTATCCAGGACCCAGTTGATATCTTCTGTGACAACAATGGGGCCGTTGCACAAGCTAAGGAGCCCCGGTCACACAAGAACACAAAGCACGTGCTCAGAAAGTTACACCTCATACGAGAGATCGCGGAGAGAGGTGACATTGCTTTGCACAGAGTGGACACCGAGGATAATGTTGCAGATCCTTTGACCAAGGCGCTAGCCCAGCCCAAGCATGAGGGTCATACTAGATCTATAGGGATTAGGCCCATGCCTAGTTGGAACTGGTGCAAGTGGGAGATTGTTGGATATGCCCTAGTCCCGAGGCGTTGGTCCTTGAATTTGTATCATACATTAATTGGATTCATGTATTATACTTATTCGTGTTATTAATAAAGGCATTAATTCATTTATTATATTTATCTTGTGTAATATATTAAATGAAGTATCCGATGGACATATCTATATCCATGATGACCAGTGTCATGCACTTGGCAATAAAACCATGGATAGGGTAAAAGATATGACCATAAATAGATCCGTAGTCTGTTCCAGTCATAGGAATGAATGGAACAAGAGACTATCATTAACCTGGTTGTATGACGGTGTCTTACCGGTCATTGGACATGGAGTGTCAACCAAGTTAATGGGTACATGCGTAAGGGGCATGGTACTGGATAGATCCACTAAACAAGAAATCCACATGGTCTAGTATCACAAGTGATTCTCGTGTAGTACTTGTATGGATCCTTTGACCTGACCATATGATGGTGTTACATGTGAGGTCGCATACTTAGGGGTACGCCTAAAGGGCCTGTAATAGGGTGCCAAGTATGGGTACTTTCGGGTATGTCACTTAGCATGGTGATGCTATTGATATGCAGAAAGGATTTGTCACTCAGTAGTCCATTGGGAAGATATCACTGGCCTCTTGATGAATGTGACTGATAAGAGTGTGGCCACACCCAAACAAGTGGGAACTTGTTTATGAGCTTCAGTGCATTCGGGATCAAGTTAATGTCCGACACAAAAGAGGGTGATCAATCCATGCCTCTATGTTAGACACCGATATCAATGACATGGGATGTACAAGTTTAAACTACAGGGTTATGATAACAGTTAGACTGCCATCTCCATCTTTATTGGGGGCTGCAGTGGCTTGCTAGAGCCCAACTGCAGTCTGTGGGCCAAAGGCCTGCTGCCAACATAAAGATGGGCCCACGGGATCGTACACATAGAACGACTGAACACAGACTTAAGGAATCACATGTATACTTGGAGTATACATTGTGGAGAGATAGATATATGTATATATTAACCATATTATAGAGATCAATTGGATTGATCCTAATAATGAAATTAAAATATTCAATTGGCTCTTCGTAATTAATTAAATTAATTATGAGATTATTTCCTAGGTGGAAATATTCATATGTATAGGTTTACATATGATTTTATTTTGTGAGGATTTGATTTTAATTTGATGGATTAAATTAATTGGTCAAACTAATTTTAATTTAAATGTAAATAATATATTACTTGGTGTAATATATTAAACACATGGGTATATTAAAATTGGGCTTGAAATTAATTTAAACCAGAATAATTAAAATTAGATTGGGCCTGAATTAAAAGATGGAAGCCCACACAAAATGAAAGGAGCCAAGCTGGGCCTAAATTCCCCCAAGGGAATTCGGCCACCCTAGGTACAAAAACCTAGGGAAGAATTTCGGCCCCCCTGGTACTTGGAGCCACCATTGTCGAAATCCCATACCCCTCTCTCCATTGTTCGTGTTTTTCCAACGCTAGCACGGGTCGTGTTTGTTAGGCGTTCGTGTACGAGAACGAGAAGGGAATCTAATTTGATTTCTACAGTCTTCATCCATCTCTAGAAAGAGATATTCTGGGTAAGAATATGATCTCTTTCTATTTAAATTTTATGTTTTACAATTTCCATTTCAATTGCTCCTAGGACTGGATTTGAGGAAATCATCGCGTTCTTCCGCTTTTATCGGGTGATTTCCGGTGAAAAATCCCAACACAGGCGTGACCCAATCTCCCTAACAAGGGCATAGCATTTCAAGGCTGAATGAATAGAGAGAAATGCATCTCCCAGTGTCATTCACACATGCACACATTGAAACATACACGTACATACATTCAGAACATACACACACATGCATACACACATCACAACCAATCCAGGTACAGGTACCCACCACCATCGTCGGGCCATCCCGAATTAGGATCGCTCCCGAGGCAGAAATGGTCTAACACGGGGGCATCCATTGGACCTAAGATACGAGTTAGAGCCACATGAGCCCAAGCCTCAACATCTCAAGTTTTCGGGGGCAAAGCAAACAAGCCGTATTTATTCTTGATCGAAGGGGCAAAAATTTTTGTTTCCAAAATCCTTGATCAAGGAATAAATATTCATCCTTAACCTGATTTCAAATTATCACTTCTAAAGTCACCTACCTCAAGCAAGATCCGAATCCTTAAAACTCCTTCAAGCAAGATTCCCAATCCTTGAAAACCTATCCAAGCTAGATTTTGAATCCTTGAAACTCCTTCAAGCAAGATTCTTAATCCTTGAAAACCTATCCAAGCTAGATTTTGAATCCTTGAAACTCCTTCAAGCAAGATTCTATATCCTTGAAAATCTATCAAACTAGATTTTGAATCCTTGAAACTCCTTCAAGCAAGATTCCCAATCCTTGAAACCTCTCCAAGCCAGATTTTGAATCTTTGAAACTCCTTCAAGCAAGATTCCTAATCCTTGAAATGCATCCAAGCTAGAATTTGAATCCTTTAAACTCCTTCAAGCAAGATTCCCAATCCTTGAAAACCATCCAAGCTAGATTTCAAATCCTTGAAACTTCTTCAAGCAAGATTCCTAATCCTTGAAAACCGTTCAAGCCAGATTTTGGGTCCTTGAAAACCAATCCAAGTAAGATCCTAGATCCTTGAAACCAATTCAAATCCCAGCAGATCCACCTCAGGTAAACTAAACCCGGCATCGGTCTAGATCGGCTTCACTCCAAATCCTCAACAGATCCACCTTAGGTAACATAAGGTATCAGTCCAGATTGGCTTCATTCTAGCTCACCATCAACCATGCCTAGGGTAACCTAAACTCGGTATCTCCAAATCATCACTGCAACTCAGGTATGTCTTTCTTTCCTTTCGCTTATGGCGCTTCAATTCGCGTTCTCAAATTCCCCTCAAGTAACCCAGATCGGGTATCAGGTATTTAATTTGATCACGCGAGGGGCAGCTGTAAGCATCGGGTTTTCCCAATCTCTATAATGAGAATTCATGTATTACCTATGAAGCAGACAGACTCGAATCAAACTTGAAAACCAAACTATCCGCGATCCGAAACCCCCGAAAAGGTCTCTCGAGTGATTTTTTGGGGTTTAGGGTGAGCATCGGATTTTTGAGAATTTTGCCCCGGCTCTAGTGGGTGAGCCAAGTTGCTCTACAAAGCAGAGCAACTTGGCTCAGCAGAAAGAGTTGTTGGCTGAATTCTCAGAGTTACAGGCGGCTCATTAATTGTTTGAAATGATATGTGAGTGAAGAGTATAAAAGAAAAGAAAAAAGTCAAATAAAAAAAAAGGACCTTAGTAATCCTAGGCAGAAAAAAAGAAACTGGGAAAACGAAAAACATAGAAAAAAAAAGCAGAGAAAGAGAGAAAGGTAACTGAGACATTCAAAGCGAAGAGAGGACCCAAAAATCACTCAAGCTAAGACTTAAAATTAATCTTCAAACACTAACAACAAGTTCCTTAACCATTGCACATTGATTCAGGATCGTTTCGGATTGATTTTGGATTGTTTCGAATCGTTTCGGTTTTCGGCTGGTTGAGCTTGCAGGACAAATTCCAAGTTCTCAATCCATTTCTTGATGTTCAAAGCATCAAAACAACATCAAGGTAAACTCTGAGAGGCCTTAAACCTATGTGCATTGCTTTTTCCTTGCATTTTCTTCATTTTTACAATTTTCGGAATCGGACTTCCCCTGTAGAACAGAGCCGTATGGCTGTGTTCTTCATGAACATAGCCACATGGCTGTGTTTATGATGAACAGAGCTGTACGGCTCTGCTCTACAGGGACAGATTCCCGATTTGTCCCGATCGGCCGAAAACAATTTGTTTTCCATTTTATGCATTCTGTTGTGATCAATTTCATTCTAAATTCATCCGTATGTTGTAAAAATTTGGTTTTCGGATTTCTGTATGTACGTATATTAGGGTTTTTAGTTTTTCCCGGGTTTTATTTTCCAAGTTTTAGGGTTATTTTATTCGAATCGGATCTATAGTTCAGCATTAGCGGACCCCCGAACCCTATAAAATTCCCCGAAAATATTGAAAACAAGCAAAATGGTATTTTCTGAAAAAAAAAATTAATAAGAAAACCAATTTTTTGAGTTTCGGAAATTACAGCTGCACGACTGTAACTACAGCCATATGACTATAGTTTCTGGAATAAAACAGAGCCGCGAAATGACCCATACGGATGTCGTCGAGCGGTGTTGTTTTCAAATTCAAATTATTTTTGGCGTGTTTATTGCTTTTTGGACCCAAGATGGATGTTGAAATTAGGAAACCCGCACGAAGGGAACCCTAGATTCTAGGATAACAGACCCACAAAAAATGGAAATTTGCATGTAACCGAGCTAATTGTTTTCCAAAAAAATGATTTTTCAGCATAAAAATTATAGGGCGTTTCAAAACTGTTTTCCAGGTCTAACCAGTCCGACCAGTCGGGTCGATCCGGTTACCCCTTAAATGCATGCCCCCGCTCCTGAAATCCCAATTCTATCCTGATTTGAGCCCTATCTGTGTGTGCAATATAAACTGTGCTAGCCATCTTTTTTGCAGCATTTATCTTTCTTTTATTTTCATTTTTTATGTAATTGATAGATCCTCGTGTACTTAGGCAATTGTAATGTGAGAACGGGAGTTTTCTCTTTTATTCGATTTGGTTGTATAAGCAGCCTCTATTATTTTTTTTATAATTTGGATGCATGGTTTATTTTTCTGCAATTTTATTTTCTGTCATTTGCCTGAGCATGGGTTTAATAAATAAACATAAATTGGGATAGAGAAAGATAATAAAGCAACTTAAATATGGTAATATAAATTGTAAAGTGAAAGCAAGCTAGATATTGGGTAAGTCACTTGCACGAACACTAAATCTCTAGATTAGATACAATAGTCTGCCCTTGGTAGGGAGCTGTACCGGAATTTCCCGGATGAGCTGATCCGGGTGGCGACTCTGTCACTGATCTCAGGATTTATGTTTCAAGGTCTTTAAGTTAAAATGGGAAAAGGTTTTCTACAAAAGGAATTTCCAAATCAAATCAATGGTTCTCCTAACTCAAGATAAACAAAGCCCCGTTTTCCACCAAAATCAAACGAACGAACACGTTTTCCCTGGTTCGCTTCGCTGCGTTCCCTTCCTCTTTTGAAAAAGGTCGTCCGCTCACAAAAGGTTTATGTTTATTTTTTTTTGTTGATTGGTTATTTTTCTTGGTGAATTATATTTTGTTTGGCTGCAATTTTTTTCGGGTAAAAATCATGGGCTGTTTCTGGGCATGAGGGACTGTTGGCGGCGGACTCACTACCGGGTGATAACTCATATTCACATAGGCATATTTAGGTGCATTTTAACTTATTTTCTTAGTTATTTTTGTATTTTAGTATTAGTTTTATTATTTTCTTAATTAGTTAGTTTGTTTTATTTTATGTATCTTTATTTAGTGTTATTTACCTCTTTTAGGTGCTTGGAAGTAGATTTTGGCTTTTTAGGAAGACTGCTAGAAGAGGTTTTGTTGGAGCTTGAACTTCAACTGGATTTTCAACAGTGTTTGAGGCCGTTTTAACTCAATATTTGTTCTGCAAGATTGTGCATCTGTCCGTTAGCTTTCCATAGCACCTTGAATCGCGCCAATCGGAGCTATATCGAGGAAGTTAGCTGATGTTTTCTGTAACTTGTTCGGGTCCTGCGGGTCAACCCTTGTTGACTCTCTCTTCTTAATTGGGCCAGATTTCTCTTTAAGGAGCCCATGGCTTGCACTTTAATTTCCAGCAGACCTCTTTCATTAAGTAGGTTAATGAGACTCCTAATTAGGTTAAGAGTAGGAGAGCTATAAAAGAGAAAAAGAGGAGAAGGTTGAGGACTGTTCTTACTTCTTCTAAAACGTTTTGGGAGGCTCTCAAGAGGACAAGGCTGCACGTTTTTCTTTAAGATTTTTGGTAGAATTTGTTTAGTTATGAGTAGCTAAACTCTCTTCTAGTTGAGGTACTTTGAAGTTTAATTCCATCATATTCATGAGACTTGTGTTTTAATATTTATTCAATTCCTGTGATTATAATTTGTTATATTGCTGTGGATTTAATCAAATTGATTTGGCCAGTTAATTGATTGATTGTACTGCATATCGCCGAACAGAATAATATATCCGTCATTGTTGTTCTATCAAAGTGGCAAGTTAGCTTCGTGTAAAGTTAACGGAATTGAATAGTTTATTTTTTATGATTTACGGTGTTTCTGATTTCATTAACTAAGATAGAGGTCTTTTTTGTGTTTAATGCTGCCATAGGTTAATTCTTATTAAGAGGTTTCTTGGAGATTATCTATTGGCTAGGGAAGTAGTTTATTCGGGCGTTTCCCGGAACTATCGATAAATTAAGAAAAGATTGGTTATTGAGTGCGTTTCACCTTTAACTATAACTCTATCTATTTGGATAATTGAATTGGATCTTTGGTGTCTGTGATTGAATTACGGAATTAAACTGAAAGGTATCTCAGCTAGTTTTTCTTTCTATTGATTTATTCTGTCTTAATTTACATTCTGCAAATTCACAAATCGCATCATTTATTTTTATTTCAATCCAATCAATTTTCTTTCTTTTTGCAAATAAATATACCTGCATTAATCCCTATGGTTCGACCCCGTTCTTGCTATACTACCCAGTATAAGGAATCGGAGATATTAAATTAAACGTTGACGGGTTGACAACCTATCAAATTTTGGCGCCGTTGCCGGGGATTTGTGTGTAAGGTTTATTTATTTGCTGTTTCTAATTCCTTTTTTGAGTGTGTATGCAGCGTTCTTCTTCTGTAGGTGGACTTCTGTTCGACCCGGAAATCGAAAAAACTGCAAAGCGGCTCAGAAAGGAAGCAAAGTTGCGCAGGAGACAAGTTCTTAAGGCTGCAGAAGACGACTCTGATAGTACTGAAACTCTTCCTACCATTGAAACGGATTCAGATTCTGAAACTGAAATGGCCAATCCACCTCTAGCAACTTTGTGAGATATGCTCGCCCCTCCTGTCAACCAACAGCGCTGTGTATACAATATCAAAATGTGGAGGATGGATTTGAGCTGAAACCTGCATTGATTTAGCTTCTACCAAAATTCCATGGCTTATAAGCGGAAGACCCAAATCGGCACTTAAAAGAGTTTCATGTGGCTTGTTCTAGATTTAGACCACGTGGAGTTACTGAAGAGCAAATCAAGTTGCGTGCATTTCCATTCTCCTTGGAAGCCAATGCAAAAGAATGGCTGTACTACCTTCCTTCCGGAACTGTTAACACTTGGACCGAAATGGCAAGGCTGTTTTTGGAGCGATTCTTTCCTGCATCTAGAGCTGCAAACTTGAAAAGGGAAATTTGTAGCATCAGACAAAAAGACTCCGAGTCCTTGTATGAATATTGGGAAAGATTTAAGAGACTATGCACTAGTTGCCCTCAACACGGTATAACGGATCAGCTGTTGATACAATATTTTCATGAGGGGCTGCTACCACTTGAATGGAGAGTCATTGATGCTGCGAGTGGTGGTGCTTTGGTCAGCAAGACACCTCAAGCTGCCCGAGACCTGATTTCTGCCATGGCTGCAAATTCATAGCAGTTCAATAGCCGTTCTGACACTCCTACACGAGGTGTTCATGAGGTAAGGTCTTCTAATCTTGAATCTAAATTGGATAGGCTTAATCAACTGCTGGAAAAGAGTATTATTAGAAGTGCAGGTGCTTCTAACTACAGGCCACAAGCCCAAGTTTGTGGTATTTGTTATTTTCAGGGACATTCCACTGATGCATGTCCAACACTTCAAGAGGAATCCAGCAGTGAGATGGTTAACGCCATGGGAGACTTCAATGCCCAACACCAAAAGAAATATGATCCTTTCTCCAATACATACAATCCAGGGTGGAGGGATCATCCGAATTTCAGATATGGCAATAACCAACAACAGCAGCCACAGCCCCCACAAATGAATTATGGAGAAGAAATTAACTCTTTGAAAGGCATGATGGCGCAATTGGTTGAATCTCAACAGAAGAGTGTTGACAAGATGAGTAAAATGGAAGACCAAATTAACCAATTAATCTCCTCTTTCAACAAACTTGAAAACAAAGGAAAATTGCCCTCCCAACCTAAGGTGAATCCGCGGCACAACGTCAGTGCAATTACCTTAAGAAGTGGCAAAGAACTCAAAGCACCAGCACCAAAAGCATCAGCCCTATGTGACCGTGCAACACCAGCCGAAACAGAGAAAACAGCCCCCATCGAAGAGCTAATCCAATCCAATCCTGAAAATCCACCATTTCCACATCGATTGGCAAGAAAGAAGAAAGCTATAAATGATACAGAGGTGTTTGAAACTTTAAAGAAGGTGGAAATCAACATTCCACTCCTGACAGCCATCAAACATGTACCCCGGTATTGCAAATTTTTGAAAGAGCTCTGCACTGGGATGAACAGAGTTCGGGCCAATGAGAGGGTGCCCATGGGTGAGACCGTTTCAGAAGTACTTCAAGGTAAATTACCCATAAAAGAACAAGACCCAGGTATGTTCACAATTCCTTGCAAGATAGGCAATGTAGGCATAGAACAAGCTATGTGTGATCTAGGTGCTTCTATTAATTTGATGCCTTTGTCTATTTACTCCACATTGAATTTGGCTCCTTTGAAACAAAATGGTGTAGTTTTGATATTAGCTGATAGGTCTAGTGTTTTTCCTGAAGGAGTATTAGAAGATGTTCTTGTACAAGTAAATGACTTAGTATTCCGCGCGGATTTTTATGTCTTGAATATGGAAGGGGGAACTTCTTTTAGCTCAGGAATGATATTGTTAGGACACCCATTCTTAAAAACAGCCCACACAAAAATTGATGTGCATGAGGGGGCATTGACTATGGAATTTGATGGTGCTATGATTAAATTTGACATAAATAGAGCAATTAAGCACCTGGTTGATTATGCCTCTGTTTTTGCAATCAATTTCTCTGACATTTACACTAATAAATTTTTGGAGATGTGTGGTGGTGATCCTTTGCAGGTTTCTTTGGCTAACAACCTCACAAACCCAAAATTGGCTGAATGGGAAGAAGAACGGGTAATGCCAACAGAGCTGATATATGCCGTCCAAGACCTCGAAGCGCTCAAACCTGTAAACCAGAGTCCAATGCAGTATAAAATAGCAGCTGAATCACGTCTTGGCCATGCTATAGTTGGAAGAAACAAAATTCTTCCATCCATTGAAAAACCACTAGACTAAACATGGGCCACCGTCGAGCCAACGACGTTAAACAAAAGCGCTTTTTGGGAGGCAACCCAAAAATTCACTCTATAAGTGTTTTATTTATGCTTATAATATGCAGAGTTAAAAAAAAAAAAAAAAGGGCAGCAGAAGCAGTGGCGCGCACCTGGCTGCCTCGCCAGCAGCACGTCGAGCTGCCCAGCACGCCGCAGCGGCAGCGCGCCACGCCCTCCTGCCTCGCCAGCTCCTCGTCGAGCCGCACGCACCGCAGCGCCCGCCCTCAGATCTGACCATGTTTCGTAATTGAGCCATAACTTTTGCGTCCAACCTCTGATTGTGGTGATTCAAAATGCGTTAGAAAGATAAGAGAAAGATCTACAACATTGCAGTTTTGCATTTCTCTGAATTCAGAATTTATCCTTGTCAAAATTGGCTTTGAACTTGCTGCCCCTGCAAACATTGTTCTTCTGATTCTCCACTGTTATTTCCTACAATCTAAGGGAGTACTTCTTTCCTTTTCTTTACACTTTGTGCTTAATTTTGATGCGTTTTCAGGTGTAAATGCATGTTAAGTGTGGGGGAAGGGATTAGTTAGGAAAATTAGGAGATAATTTTCAATTTTTAGGATAGTTTAATGTTTGTTTTTTTGTTTTATTCTTGTGCTATTTAGGATTGCATGTAGTTTTTGCATAATTCCCTCCATAAATCGGATTCTCAGTTGTTTGTCCATGAGTAAATTAGGCTCAAATTTAAAAATTTGAAAGTGTCTTGGTTTAGCCCTTGGAAAATCCTAATTTTTGTCATCATTGAATTTAATAAACCAATTGGAAGTAGGAAGAATTAGAAACAAAGCATGTTAGTGGGTTTGTCGTAAGAATTGGGGGTTAAGCTTGGTTTCCATATGACTCTATGTTTAATTTTGACAGAATGTGATGAGGTTTAATTGATCAATTGCTTTCAAAAAGTTTGTTGGCTAATGTGAAGCAAGTGAGTTATTACCAACTTATGGAGGATGAGATAACTAGAGTTTAGCTTACAATTGATGATGTTGGTTGAATTGTGCTGAGAATGTAAATTTTTGAATTCAACTGTCTCGATTACCCTTGAGTCTTGAATTGGGAGATGGGACCAATTCACCTTAAGCAAGGTATGACAAAAATCATTCCTTGTGTATGGAGAGTGGCTTAAGAGGGAGAGCAAACTTCTCATAAGAGACCCTTCTCATTGCTCGAAAAAGCGAGACCTTTCGCATTCCAACACCCATGGGTTTTGAGTTGGGGGATAGGCCCACCTCACCTTAAGCAAAGTTAAAAACAATGACTTTGTGTATGGAGCATGACCTATGGGGAGAGTTACCCCTCAGTAGAGGCCTTTTCAACACTTGCAAAATTGGAATGTTGACCCTATGCTTAATTTGGTAACTATCTTGGTTTGAAGTGCTTTAAATGTGAATGAAAGCTTAAAATCTCTGGATGTCCTTCTAGGTTGGACGATTCATTTGCCTAAAGTTAGATAATTCAATAATTTGTGGTGGTTTTTCAATTGACTAAGTCTTGTGAAGTTGGGTTAAATGTTTTGTTTATGTCGACTTGTTTGATTTTCTAGTTCTTATGATTAAGCTTATTGGCTTGTAGAGTTTTGAAACTTCCTATGGAATTTTGGTGGTTTAACTTCCTTGAATGAACGGTTAAGGATTTACTAGGGTTCAACCATAGTCAATTTTGGGAGAAATTTTCCTTTAGTCCTAGTTTGCTTGAGGACAAGCAAAGATCCAAGTGTGGGGAAATTTGATAACTCATATTCACATAGGCATATTTAGGTGCATTTTAACTTATTTTCTTAGTTATTTTTGTATTTTAGTATTAGTTTTATTATTTTTTTAATTAGTTTGTTTGTTTTATTTTATGTATCTTTATTTAGTGTTATTTACCTCTTTTAGGTGCTTGGAAGTAGATTTTGGCTTTTTAGGAAGACTGCTAGAAGAGGTTTTGTTGGAGCTTGAACTTCAACTGGATTTTCAACAGTGTTCGAGGCTGTTTTAGCTCAAGATTTGTTCTGCAAGATTGTGCATCTGTCCGTTAGCTTTCCATAACACCTTGAATCGCGCCAATCGGAGCTATATCGAGGAAGTTAGCTGATGTTTTCTGTAACTTGTTCAGGTCCTGCGGGTTAACCCTTATTGACTCTCTCTTCTTAATTGGGCCAGATTTCTCTTTAAGGAGCCCATGGCTTGCACTTTAATTTCCAGCAGGCCTCTTTCATTAAGTAGGTTAATGAGACTCCTAATTAGGTTAAGAGTAGGAGAGCAATAAAAGAGAAAAAGAGGAGAAGGTTAAGGACTGTTTTTACTTCTTCTAAAACGTTTTGGGAGGCTCTCAAGAGGACAAGGCTGCACGTTTTTCTTTAAGATTTTTGGTAGAATTTGTTTAGTTATGAGTAGCTAAACTCTCTTCTTGTTGAGGTACTTTGAAGTTTAATTCCATCATATTCATGAGACTTGTGTTTTAACCGTGTTCTTTTATTTGAATATTTATTCAATTCCTGTGATTATAATTTGTTATATTGCTGTGGATTTAATCAAATTGATTTGGCCAGTTAATTGATTGATTGTACTGCATATCGCCGAATAGAATAATATATCCGTGATTGTTGTTCTATCAAAGTGGCAAGTTAGCTTCGTGTAAAGTTAACGGAATTGAATAGTTTAGTTTTTATGATTTACGGCGTTTCCGATTTCATTAACTAAGATAGAGGTCTTTTTTGTGTTTAATGCTGCCATAGGTTAATTCTTATTAAGAGGTTTCTTGGAGATTATCTATTGGCTAGGGAAGTAGTTTATTCGGCCGTTTCCCAGAACTATCGATAAATTAAGAAAAGATTGGTTATTGAGTGCGTTTCACCTTTAACTATAACTCTATCTATTTGGATAATTGAATTGGATCTTTGGTGTCTGTGATTGAATTACGGAATTGAACTGAAAGGTATCTCAGCTAGTTTTTCTTTCTATTTATTTATTCTGTCTTAATTTACATTCTGCAAATTCACAAATCGCATAATTTATTTTTATTTCAATCCAATCAATTTTCTTTCTTTTTGCAAATAAATATACCTGTATTAATCCATGTGGTTCGACCCGTTCTTGCTATACTACCCAGTATAAGGAATCGGAGATATTAAATTAAACTTTGACGGGTTGACAACCTATCACCGGGGCCCAATTTTTGATTTGGGTGGGTTTAGGATTTTGATGGGTTTTAAAATTTCGTGTGTTTAAATTTTTGTAATTTAAATGCGTATGGGTTCTTGGATGAAATTTTATTTTATTCATTGGCTATTAATTTTGGAAATTAATATGGTTAATTGAAATTGGTTCGGGTTTTTTTGGCACAATTACCCAGGCGGCTGATATGGACTCATGGTTTCCCAATTCTAGTGGGATCAGTTATCTGCCTGGGTTCGAGGCCCAAAGCCAGTTAAGGGCTAGAACCGTGATGGGCCAAAATTGGCGATTTCAAAATAATAGCTTTGGACATAATTGAAATGGGCTTAATTTCATGCATTCTAACATGCTTATAAATTGATGTATTGGATGTGTTTTGTGTGATTAAATGTATGTTTGGTTGGATGCTATTGGGCCTTATTCAAGTTGGGTTGTAATTTTTCTTTTTGGGTAAATACGGCCTGCATGCCGTTTTTCTTTTTTAATTTAATTTAATTTAATTTATTTATTATAAAATTTGTAAAGAAGAAGCCCAGTGGAGCGGTGAGCCCAAGTGGAGAGGCAAGCCCAGAAGGAAGGAAAAGGAGGCCCACCTAATATATTTTCTAGTATAGGTTTACTAGAATTATATTAGGATGTAATTTAGGCCCATAAGAGTCCATTTTACTTATTTAATTATGGTTTATATTTATTTGCATCTATGTATGTATGATCCAAACCCAATTTCACCCGCCTATGCATTTAAGACGTTATTAAATGAATCTAATAACCTAATGGAAATTACTAAGTTGCTTAAAAGTTCTTTCCTCATTCAAAACCGACTCGAAGTGGGGATAGGCCAGTTGCAGACATGGCCTCGTTGGATGCACTAGAGTATCGTCATTTTGTATTGGGTTGGAGTTATTGGAAATGCCCTAGTCCCGAGGCATTGGTCCTTGTGTTTGTATAATACATTTGTACATTAATGTGAACTTTATCTATTATACAATTTGTGTCAAGAGATAAAGGTATCAATCTATTTATTATATGTCCTGTGTGAGGCACTTGGCAGTAAGACTGTGGATAGGGAAAATGATATGGCCATGAAGTCATCCGTAGTCTGTTCCAATCATGGGAATGAATGGAACTAAATACTATCATTAGCCTGGTTGTATGGCGGTGTCTTACCGATCATAGAACATTGGATGTCAACCAGGTTAATGGGTACATGCAAAAAGGGCATGGTACTAGATCGATCCACTAAACGGGAATCTACATGGTATAAGTATCACAAATGATTCTCGTGTAGTACTTGTATAAGTCCTTTGACTGGACCATATGATGGTGCTACATGTGAAGTGGCACACTTTGGTGTATGCCTAAAGGGCCTGCAAAAGGGTGCCAAGTATGAGTACGTTCGGGTGTGTCAATGAGCATGGCAGTGCTATGGATATGCAGAAGGGAATGTCACGCCGTAGTTTACTGAGACAATATCACCGGCCTCTTGATGAATGTTACTGATAAGAGTGTGGCCACACGCAAACAAGATTGGATCTTGTTTGTGAGCATCAGTTCATTTGGGATCAAGTAAATACCCGGACATGTACAGAAGGTGATCAACCATTCCTCTGTGTTGGACACCAATATCAGTGACATAGGACATACGAGTTCAAACTATAGGGTTACGTTGACAGTTTGATTGCTATCTCCATCTTAATTAGGGGCTGCAGTGGCTTCCTAGAGCCCGCTTGTAGTCTGTGGGCCTTCGCCCACTGCCAACATAAAGACGAGCCCATCGGATCGTATACATTGAACGTCCGGACTTTAACTAGTCCGATTAAGTGTGTACTTGGAGTATACACGTTTGAAGAGAGAGAGATTTATTAATTATATTATATAAATCAATTGGATTGATCAAAATACTATAATTAATATTTATTTCCGCATTCTCTTAATTAATTCAATGAATTAATTTATGAGATTATTTCCTTGGTGGAAATGTTTCTACATGTATAGGTTTAGATGTATTGCATTTTATGTGTGTCTAATTTAATCCATTAATTAAATTAAAGGTCAAATGAATTTTAATTTAAATGTCAGTAATATATTATAGGGTATAATATATATGCACACATGTTAAATTAAAGTTGCATTTGAATTTAATTAAATCAGAGGAAGTAAATTTGGGTTTAGACATAAAATGAAAAATGCCCACATAAAGTGGGATATGTTGGCCGAAATTTTGATGCATTTGAATGGTGACTCATTTTTTGGACAAAAAGTGATAATGAAAAAAAATGGTGAGTCATTGTATGACTTTTAAGTAGCAAAGTTGGACTTTGCTTCTTTATATTTTTATCAATTTTCTTTTGGAAAGAAAGAAAAAAATCAGCCATATTTTTCATTTGCTTGGCCGTCCCATTTGGTGGGTGATTAGTCAAAGATTAATGAGTCATCTTTGCGACAAAAGATGATGATGGTGGTGATGAGTCATGGTTTTGACTTAGGAGAAAGAAAGTTGGACTTTGCTTTCTTTGTTTTAATATTATCCCATCTCTTTGGGAAAAATGTTAAGCCGCTTTTTCTCCATCTTTTGGCCGTCCATATCTTGGGGTTTTAAGAAAATAATTTGCCCACTTTTTATGGATTGTTTCTTTTGGAAAGAAACTTGAGTGCTTACTTGAGAGAGATGGCTTATTTCTTTTGGAAAGAAATAAAGGACAACCATAAGTCTTAAGTGTGCTACCCTTCTCTCCCTCTCTTTGAAATCGTCCGAGTCGCTAGCATGAGTTTCGGTCCGAGAGCCGTTCGTGTACGTGACGTTGGAGGGAATCTGCTTTGATTCCTGTAGTCCGCATCCATCTCTTTGAGAGAATTTGTGGTAAGATTTTATACTCTCTCCTTTGTGCTTTATGTTTTTGATTTCCACATCTTAAGCTCCTGGGACCGGATTCAAGGAAATCGACACGTATTGTCGCTTTTATTGGTTGGTTTCCCGTGACGAATCCCAACAGGAGTACAGGTTGCTCTAACACTTGAATAGAGGTTTTGACTTAGCATGGGTAGTAGGATTCTCCTGGTCCTAAGCACAGATGGGTAAGTGCCAACAAGCCCATCAAACCGAGAGTCCCTAGGTTGGGATTGGACGGCATTCCTACCTAAATAATTAGGGTATAGTTTTTCCAGGCCCTCGTCTGGCTATATCTTAATGAAATATGGATCTCGGGCCATGAGCCGAACAAGTCGGATTAATTAATAATTTGATTCACTATTAATTATGTATGGGAAACAAAATAAAGTCCTTTATTAACACTCTTAAAAATTTTCTGTGTAGAATTTTAAATGGCAAACAAAAATTCACTTTCAATGCGATCTATCCTGGAAAGGGACAAGCTTTCCGGTCCTAACTTCTTAGACTGGTCTAGGAACTTAAGAATATTACTAAGACAAGAGTCAAAGGAGTATGTACTGGAAAGGCCTGTACTGGCTGCACCTCAGGGATGTAATCCACCAGCTGCCGAGTTGGAGGAATACAAGGTGCACGCTAAGGACAATAGGGATGTGATGTGCTTTATGTTGGCATGCATGGTCCCCGAGCTACAAAAGCAATTCATGGACCATCAGGCCTATGCTTTGATAACAACTCTAAATGAGATGTTTTAAGAGCAAGCTCGTCAGGAAAGTATTGGGATTTGTCATCGGAAATCATCCAATTAAAGTGGAAGAACACGATGATTTCCTCAAATCCGTGCCCAGGAGAAATTGAGATGGAAATTGGAAAATCAAAAATTTAATCACAAGAGATAAATCTCTTACCTAGAATATCTCTTCAAGAGATGGATGCAGACTGCAGGAATCAATCTAGAATCCCTCCTCGTTCACGTACACGAACGCCTAACGAACACCACCCGTGCTAGAGTCAGAAAAACACAAAACTTTGGAGAGGAAGGAGGAGGCAAATTTTGGTTAGGCTTACTTATTCTGCCTTGGCCGAAATTCCTAGGGTTCTTCTAAGGCTAGGTGGCCAAAATTCTCAAGGAGAATTTTGGCCCAATTGGCTCTTCCTTTTTGTGTGGGCTTCCATCTTTTATTTCAGGCCCAAATCTATTTTAATTAGTCTGGTTTAAATTAATTTCAAGCCCAACTTTAACTTACCCATGTATTTAATATATTACACCATGTAACATATTATTTATATTTAAATTAAAATTGGTTTGACTAATTAATTTATTCCATTAAATTAAAATTATATCTTCACAAAATAAATTCATATGTAAACCTATACATATGAATATTTTCACCCAGGAAATAATCCCATAATTAATCCAATCAATTATGAGAAGGCCAATCGAATATTAATTTTATCATTATGATCAATCCACTTGATCTTTATAATATAATTAATATATTCCTCTCTCTTCAGAATGTATACTCCAAATATACATGTGATTCCTTAAGTCAATGTTCAGTCGCTCAATGTGTACGATCCCGTGGGCCCATCTTTATGTTGGCAGTGGGCCTGTGGCCCACAGACCGCAGTTGGGCTCTAGAAAGCCACTGCAGCCCCCAATTAAGATGGAGATGGTAGTCCAACTGATAGCATAACCCTGTAGTTTAAACTTATACATCCCATGTCATCAATATCGGTGTCCAACACAGAGCCATGGATTGATCACCCTCTTTTGTGTCCGGACATTAACTTGATCCCGAATGTACTGAAGCTCACAAACTAGTTCCAACTTGTTTGGGTGTGGCCACACTCTTATCAGTCACATTCATCAAGAGGCCGGTGATATCTTCTCAGTGGACTACTGAGTGACAAATCCCTTCTACATATCCATAGCATTGCCATGCTAAGTGACATACCCGAAAGTACCCATACTTGGCACCCTATTACAGGCCCTTTAGGCGTACCCCTAAGTATGCAACTTCACATGCAATACCATCATATGGTCAGGTCAAAGGATCCATACAAGTACTACACAAGAATCACTTGTGAAACTATACCATGTGGATTTCTCGTTTAGTGGATCTATCCAGTACCATGCCTTTTTTACATATAGCCATTAACTTGGTTGACATCCCATGTCCAATGATCGGTAAGACACTGCCATACAACCAGGTTAATGATAGTCTCTAGTTCCACTCATTCCTATGACCGGAACAGACTACGTATCTATTTATAGTCATATCGTTTACCGTATCCATGGTCTTACTGCCAAGTGCATGACACTTGTTATCATGGATATGGATATGTCCATTGGATACTTCATTTAATATAATGCATAAGAGATATATAATAAATGAATTAATGCCTTTATTAATAGCACAAATGAGTATAATATATAAATCCAATAAATGTATTATACAAATACAATGATCAATGCCTTGGGACTAGGGCATATCCAACAGAAAGGTACCTGACCAAGAAGGCATTCCACTCTTCTAAGATGGGGGCTGGGACATCTATGAGTGCACATATGCTCAAGATGAAGGGCTATCTGGATACTTTAGCCCTTCTCGGATTGCCTATCTCACAGGAGCTGGCGGTGGACACAATCCTTGCCTCCTTACCGGATTCTTATGATCAGTTCATCCTTAACTATAATATGCAAGGAATAAACCACATTGTTAGTGAGCTGCATGGAATGCTCAAGCTCACTGAATAGTCGATCAAGAAGACTCCGTTGGTGCTGCTGGTCAACAAAGGGAACCCTCCTCTTACGAAGGTTAAGGCCAAGGAAAAGGCTAAGGCCAAGGCTAAGAAAGCCAAGGCCAAGAAGCCTAAGGCCCAGCCCGAGGTCCAGCTTAAGGCCACTACCAAAGATGTCCGCTTTGGGTGCAAGCAAACGGGGCATTGGAAGAGATCGTGCCTAAGCTGTTAGGAGAGTAGAGGAAGACCCAGGGCGTGTCTTCGTTAGTTATTTATGTCATAGATATTAACCTTACTGTTTCAACATCCTAGCTATTGGATACAGGATGTGGTTCTCACATTTGTTGCAATGTGCAAAGACTTAAGAACAGAAGGTCATTGGGATCGGGGGAGGTGGACTTGTGGGTCAATAATGGAGCAAGGGTTGCTGCCATAGAGATTGGCAAATATCACCTCATAATGCCTAGTGGATTGGTTTTTATATTGGAACATTGTTATTTTGTACCTGCTATGTGCAGGAATATTATTTCTGTTTCAATTTTTGATATTTCTGGATTTAATTTTTCTATTTCTAATGGAAGAATTGTTTTATCTAGAGAGGGATTATTTTATAGAGAAGCTCTATTAAATAATGGCCTATATATCCTGGATTTAAATGAAACCAATCATGTCTATAACATAAACACTAAAAGGGTTAAGCCTAATGAACTTAATCCTATCTACCTTTGGCATTGTCGTTTAGGCCACATAAACGAGAAGCGCTTAGCTAGGCTTTATAAAGCTGGAATCCTAGGGTCATTTGACTTGGAGTCATTTGATATATGCAAAGCATGTTTAAGAGGCAAAATGACCAAAGCACCTTTTCGCAAGAAAGATGAAAGAGCTACTGGCTTATTGGACCTAATACATTCAGACGTATGTGGGCCCATGAGCGCAGCTACCAGAGGTGGACATCTGTACTTCATCACGTCCACAGACGATTTCAGCAAATATGGCTATGTCTATCTGATGAAACATAAGTCTGAAACCCTTGATAGGTTCAAGGAATTTAGGAACGAAGTACAGAACCAACTAGGCAGGAATATCAAAGCCCTTCGGTCAGACTAAGGAGGCGAGTCTATGAGCCTAGAGTTTGACTCATATTTGAGAGAGCATGGTATAGTTCCATAGCTCACTCCTCCAGGAACACCACAATGGAATGGGGTGTCCAAACGGAGGAATAGGACCCTGTTGGACATGGTCCGCTCAAAGATGAGTCATGCCTTTCTCCCGATAAGCTTCTAGGGATACGCCCTCGAGACAGCCGCTCTCATTTTGAATAATACTCCGACAAAGGCAGTGGAAAAGACCCTATATGAGATATGGATGGGCAGGGAGCCAAATGTCTCTTTTCTGTGGATTTGGGGATGTGATACACATGTCAAGAGATTGACTAGGGTCAAGCTAGAACCCAAAACTGACAAGTGCCTGTTTATGGGCTACCCTAGGGAAACCAGAGGGTATTACTTCTACAACCCCACCGAGAACAAGGTGTTCGTGGCAAGGAAGGGGGTCTTTCTATAAAAGGATTTCATTTCCAAGAAAGACAGTGCGAGCAATGTTGAACTCTGGGAAGTTCAAAGCTCACAAGCTCCTGAAGAGGATAACTCGGAGACCCGGGTGGAGCTTCCACAGGAGGAAGCACTGACCCAGGTCACACAAGAACCTAGAAGGTTTGGTAGGGATCGTCCGGAACCGGAGAGGTATGGTTTCCTTATAAGCGATGATCAGACTCTTCTCATCTTTGATAAGGAAGAACCCAAACCTACCAGGAGGCTATGACTAGCCCACAGTTTGCAAATTGGCATAAAGCATTGGAGGTAGAGATGCAATTTATGTACGATAACCAAGTTTGGAATCTGGTTGATCCACCTCTGGGTGCTAAGGTAATAGGTTGCAAGTGGTGCTACATGCTAAAAGCCGACAACACCTTCAAGGGGCGTCTGGTTGCAAAAGGTTTCGGACAAGTCCATGGAATAGACTATGATGAAACTTTCTCACCAGTCGCTATTCTCATATCCATTAGGGTCTTGCTGGCCATAGCCGCATGGTACAACTATGAGGTCTAGTAGATGGATTTCAAAACCACTTTCCTTAATGGAAAGCTACTCGAGGATGTTTACATGACACAGCCTATGGGTTTTGTCGATCCAGAGTATCCTAGGAGGGTATGAAAACTTCAGAGGTCCATTTATGGACTGAAGCAAGTATCCCGAAGTTGGAATCTTAGGTTCAATGAAGCCATAAAGTGTTGGAAATGCCCTAGTCCCGAGGCATTGGTCCTTGTATTTGTACTATACATTTATTGGATTCATGTGTTGTACTCATTTGTGTTATTAATAAAGGCATCAATTCATTTATTATATCTATCTTGTGCAATATATTAAATGAAGTATCCAATGGACATATCTATATCCATGACGACAAGTGTCATGCACTTAGCAGTAAGACCATAGATAGGGTAAACGATATGACCATAAATAGATCCGTAGTCTGTTCCAGTAATGGGAATGAATGGAACAATAGACTATCATTAACCTGGTTGTATGGCGGTGTCTTACCGGTCATTGGACATGGAATGTCAACCAAGTTAATGGGTACATGCCTGGAAGCATGGTACTGGATCCACTAAACGAGTAATCCACATGGTATGGTATCACAATGGATTCTCGTGTAGTACTTGTATGGATCCTTTGACCTGACCATATGATGGTGTTACATGTGAAGTTGCATACTTAGGGGTACGTTTAAAGGGCCTGTACTAGGGTGCCAAGTATGGGTGCTTTCGGGTATGTCACTGAACATGGTAATACTATGGATATGCAGAAGGGATTTGTCACTCAGTAACAAACTGAGAAGATATCACCGGCCACTTGATGAATGTGACTGATAAGAGTGTGGCCACACCCAAACGAGTTGGAACTTGTTTGTGAGCATCAGTACATTCGGGATCAAGTTAATGTCTGGACACAAAAGAGGGTGATCAATCCATGCCTCTGTGTTGGACACCGATATCAATGACATGGGATGTACAAGTTTAAACTACAGGGTTATGATATCAGTTAGACTGCCATCTCCATCTTAATTGGGGGCTGCAGTGGCTTGCTAGAGCCCAACTGCAGTCTGCGGGCCAAAGGCCCGCTGCCAATATAAAGATGGGCCCACGGGATCGTACACATAGAACTATAGAATGCAGACTTAAGGAATCACATGTATACTTGGAGTATACACTATGGAGGGAGAAGTGTGTATATATTAATTATATTATAAAGATCAATTGGATTGGTCATAATAATAAAATTAATATATTCAATTGGCTCTTCATAATTAATTGGATTAATTATGAAATTATTTCCTAGGTGGAAATATTCATATGTATAGGTTTACATATGATTTTATTTTGTGTAGATTTAATTTTAATTTGATGGATTAAATTAATTGTCAAACTAATTTTAATTTAGATGTAAATAATATATTACTTGGATCAATATATTAAATACATGGGTATATTAAAATTGGGCTTTAAATTAATTTAAACCAGAATAATTAAAATTAGACTGGGCCTAAATTAAAAACATGGAAGCCCGCACAGAATAGACAGGAGCCAAGATGGGCCTAAATTCCCCTAAGGAATTCGGCCAACCCTAGGTATAAATACCTAGGGTTAGAAATTTCGGCTAACATAAGTGTTGAGCCTCCTAGCCGAAATTTTCTAGCCCTCTCCTCTCTATTGTTTCGTTTTTCCGACGCTAGCACGGGTTGCATTCGTTAAGCGTTCGTGTACGTGAGAGTGGAGGGATTCTACATTGAATTCTACAGTCACCATCCATCTCTAGAAAGAGATTTTTCTAGTAAGAAATTTAATCCCTTTCTATTTAATTTTAAGTTTTTCAATTTCCACTTCAATTGCTCCTGGGACTGGATTTGAGGAAATCACCGCGTTCTTCCGCTTTTATCGGGTGATTTCCGGTGACAAATCCCAACAGTGGTATCAGAGCGGGCTTTTGATCCGTGGAAATTGATAAATTTGGTTGAATCCCGTTTTTGAAATTGGAGGTTTTTTTTATTGGGATTCATGGTATGGGTTTTATGATTTTTCCCATATGTTTTATACAATGAAAATTAATATTGCATATTGGTTTATGTATTTTAATTTTGTTGTATGTTATTGGAATTCTTGGTGAATTGCTTTGGATGATGGATGGATATTTTTTTTTTATTTTAATTCTGTTTATAAAAAAAAAAAAAAAATCTGCCTCCCGGGGTGCGGGGCTGGCGGCGGTGAAATCGCCGCCGGCGGCCGCCGCACGCGGCGGGAGGAGCGATGGTAGCAGCCGCTGGGCCGGGCCCAGTTTTTGGATTTTGCGGGTTTTTGAGTCCGGGGCCCAGTTTTGAAATTTTAATTGGTTTTAAAATTCGTGTGTTTAAATTTATGTAATTTAAATGCGTATGGTTTCTTGGATGATTTAATTTCGTTTATGTGATATTAATTTTGGAAATTAATATGGTTAATGGAAATTGGTTCGGGTAATTTTGGCACAATTACTCGGACGGCTAAATTGGACCCATGGTTTTCCAATTCCAGTGGGAGCAGTTGGACTGCCTGGGCTGGAGGCCCAAAGCCCGTTAAGGGTTAGAACCATGGTGGGCCAAAATTGGTGATTTCCTAATAATGGCTTTGACATAATTTAAATGGGCTTAAATCATGCATTATGACATGCTTTTGAATTGTATGTATTGGATGCATATGAATGATTGAATGAATGTATGATTGGATGCTATTGGGCCTTTTACGAGATGGGTTGTATTTTTCTTTTTGGGTAAATACGGCCTGCTTGTCGTTTTTTTTCCTTTTTAATGTAATTTTATTTTATTTAAATTAAATATTATAAAATTTGTAAAAGAAGAAGTCCATGGAGTGGTGAGCCCATATGGAGGTGCAAGCCCAAATTGGAGGTGCAAGCCCAGAAGGAGAAAATGGAGGCCCGCCTAATGTCTGTTTCTAGTATAGGTTTACTAGAATAATATTAGGATGTAACATAGGCCCATAGCAGTCCATTTTAATTTTATTTAATCATGTTTTATATTCATTTGCATGTATGAATGTATGTTCCAATAGCTCATTCACCCGCTTTATGTATGTAAGCCGTTATAATTGAATCTAATAACCAAACGGAATTACTAAGTCACTTAAAAGTGCTTCCCTCATTCAAAACCGAATCGAAGTGGGAATATGCCAGTTGCAGACCATGCCCTCGCAGGATGCACTGGAGTATTGTCACTTTGTATTGGGTTAGAGTATGGGATACTCTAACACTTGGATGGAGGTTTTGACTTAGCGTGGGTAGTAGGATTCTCCTGGCCCTAAGCACAGATGGGTAAGTGCCAACAAGCCCATCAAACCGAGAGTCCCTAGGTTGGGATTGGACGGCGTTCCTACCTAAATAGTTAAGGTGTAGTTGTACCAAACCCTCGTTTGGCTATATCTTAATGAAATATGGATCTCGGCCCATGAGCCCAACAACTCGGTTTAAATTAATAACTTGATTCATTATTAATTTTATATGGGAACAACAAAGCAAAGCCCTTTATTAACACTCTCAATGTTTTTCTGTGTAGAAACACCCAAATGGCAAACACAAATACCTTATCACTGCGATCCATTCTTGAAAAGGACAAGCTTTCCGGTCCTAACTTTTTAGACTGGTCTAGGAACTTGAGGATAGTTCTAAGACAGGAGTTAAAAGAGTATGTACTGGAAAGGCCTGCGCCGGCTGCGCCTCAAGGACGTAATCCACCGGCTGCCCAGCTAGAGGAATATGAGGCGCACGTCAAGGACAACCGGGATGTGACATGCCTTATGTTGGCTTGCATGGTCCTTGAACTGCAAAAACAGTTTATGGACCACCAAGCCTATGCTATGATAACAACTCTTAATGAGATGTTTCAAGAGCAAGCTCGTCAGGAAAGGTACCTGACCAATAAGGCATTCCACTCTTGTAAGATGGGGGCCGGGACATCTGTGAGTGCACACGTGCTCAAGATGAAGGGCTATTTGGATACTTTGGCCCATCTCGGATCGCCTATCTCTCAAGAGTTGGCGGTGGACACAATCCTCGCGTCCTTGCCGGATTCTTATGATCAGTTCATCCTTAACTATAACATGCAAGGGATGAACCGCACTGTCAGTGAGCTGCATGGGATGCTTAAGCTTACTGAGCAGTCGATCAAGAAGACTCCACCGGTGCTGCTGGTTAACAAGGGGAACCCTCCTCTTGCTAAGGGTAAGGCCAAGGAAAAGGCCAAGGCCAAGGCCAAAAAGGCCAAAGCTAAGAAGGCCAAGGCCCAACCCAAGGCCCAGCAGAAGGCAGGTCCTGATGATGTCTGTTTCGGGTGTAGACAGGCGGGTCATTGGAAGAGATCGTGTCCCAGGCTGATGGGAGAGCAAAGAAGGGGCCAAGGTGCATCCTCTTCAGGTATTTATGTTATAGATATTAACCTTACTGTTTCAACATCCTGGGTATTGGATACTGGATGTGGTTCTCACATTTGTTGCAATGTGCAGGGACTTAAGAACAGAAGGTTGCTGGGGTCGGGAGAGGTGGACTTGCGGGTCGAGAATGGAGCAAGGGTTGCTGCCATAGAGATCGGCGAATACCACCTAATGATGCCCAGTGGATTGGTTTTAATTTTAGAACATTGTTACTTTGTACCTGCTATGTGCAGGAATATTATCTCTGTATTAATGTTGGATATTTCTGGATTTAATTTCACTATTTTAAATGGTCGAATTTCTATATCTAGAGAGGGATTATTTTATGGAGATGCTCTATTAAATAATGGCCTGTATATCCTGGACTTAAATGAAACCAATCATATCTATAACATAAACACGAAAAGGTTTAAGCCTAACGAACTTAATCCTGTCTACCTATGGCATTGTCGTCTTGGCCATATAAACGAGAAGCGCATAGCTAGGCTTCACAAAGCTGGAGTCCTAGGGTCATTTGACTTGGAGTCAATTGATACATGCGAATCATGTTTAAGAGGCAAGATGACAAAGGCGCCTTTTAGCAAGAAGGCTGAAAGGGCCACTGGCTTATTGGACCTAATACATTCAGATGTATGTGGGCCTATGAGCGCAGCGACCAGAGGTGGGCATCTGTACTTCGTCAAGTTCACGGATGATTTCAGCAGATATGGCTATGTCTATCTGATGAAACACAAGTCCGAGACCCTTGATAGGTTCAAGGAATTTCGGAACGAAGTACAGAACCAGCTAGGCAAGAATATCAAAACCCTTCGGTCGGACCGAGGCGGTGAGTATATGAGCCTAGAGTTTGACTCATACTTGAGAGAGCATAGAATAGTTCCACAGCTCACTCCTCCCGGAACACCACAATGGAATGGGGTGTCCGAACGGAGGAATAGGACCTTGTTGGACATGGTCCTTTCAATGATGAGTCAAGCATCTCTCCCAATTAGTTTCTGGGGACACGCCCTCGAGACAGCAGCTCTCATCTTAAACAATACTCCGACAAAGGCTGTGGAAAAGACCCCATATCAGATATGGATGGGCAAGGAGCCCAATGTGTCTTTCCTAAGGATTTGGGGATGCGAAACACATGTCAAGAAATTGACTAGTGGCAAGCTGGAGCCCAAAACCGATAAATGCCTGTTTGTGGGCTACCCTAGGGAAACCAAAGGGTATTACTTCTACAACCCCGCCGAGAACAAGGTGTTCGTGGCAAGGAAGGGGGTCTTTCTGGAAAAGGAGTTCCTTTCCAAGAATGATA
This sequence comes from Euphorbia tirucalli, assembly GCA_039660915.1. NCBI lineage: Eukaryota > Viridiplantae > Streptophyta > Magnoliopsida > Malpighiales > Euphorbiaceae > Euphorbia > Euphorbia tirucalli. Next base: position 48,262,021 of record CM077633.1, read on the forward strand.
GTGGGAGCAACGTTGAACTCAGGGAAGTTCAAGGTCCACAAGCTCTTGAAGAGGATAACTCGGAGGCCCAGGTGGGGCTTCCACAAGTGGAAGCACCGACCCAGGCCACACAAGAACGTAGAAGGTCTGGTAGGGATCGTCGGGAACCGGAGAGGTATGGTTTCCTCATCACCGATGATCAAACTCTTCTCATCTGGGATGAAGAAGAACCAAAAACCTACCAGGAGGCTATGGCTAGCCCACAGTCTGCAAATTGGCGTAAAGCCATGGAGGCAGAAATGCAATCTATGTATGATAATCAAGTTTAGAACTTGGTTGATCCACCTCCGGGTGCTAAGGTAATAGGTTGCAAGTGGTGCTATAAGCTGAAAGCCGATAATACCTTCAAGGGGCGTCTGGTTGCGAAAGGTTTCAAACAAGTCCATGGAATAGACTATGATGAAACTTTCTCACCAGTAGCCATGCTCAAGTCCATCAGGATACTGCTGGCCATAGCCGCATGGTATGACTATGAGGTATGGCAGATGGATGTCAAAACCGCTTTCCTTAATGGGAAGCTACTCGAGGATGTGTACATGACACAACCTGAGGGTTTTGTCGATCCTAAGTATCCGGGAAGGGTATGCAAACTTCAAAGGTCCATTTATGGACTAAAGCAAGCATCCCGTAGTTGGAATCTAAGATTCAATGAGGATATAAAGGAATATGGCTTCATACAGAATCTGGATGAGCCTTGTGTGTATAAGAGGACTAGTGGGAGCATTGTCACATTTTTGGTACTTTATGTAGACGACATCCTACTCATTGGAAGCGACATACCTACACTGCAAGGGGTAAAGCAGTGGCTAAGTAAGTGCTTCGCAATGAAGGACTTAGGCGAAGCTGAGATGATCCTAGGGATCAGGATCTATAGGGATAGATCAAATCGGCTTCTGGGCCTAAGTCAGGCTTCGTACATTGAAAAAGTTCTGAAAAGATTCAGCATGGACCGGGCCAAGAAAGGTTTCTTGCCAATGGGCCATAGGCTGAAACTTAGCAAGAAGAACTGTCCTAAAACAAGGGAGGACAGGGAGAACATGAAATTGGTTCCATATGCTTTGGCTATTGGATCAATCATGTACTCCATGTTATGTACGAGACCTGATGTCGCCTTTGCACTGAGTATGACGAGCCGATACCAGCAGGATCCCGGGGAGGATCACTGGAAAGCTGTCAAGGCGATCCTCAAGTACCTTAACCGGACTAAGGATAGCTTCTTGGTGTATGGTGGTCAGGAAGTGCTATCAGTTACTGGGTATACTAATGTGAGCTTCCAGACAGACCAAGATGAGTACCAATCGCAGTCAGGGTATGTATTCTTGCTGAATGGTGGTGCTGTAAGCTGGAGGAGCTCAAAGCAGCCAACCATCGCGGACTCTATGACAGAAGCTGAGTACATCGCTGCGTGTGATGCAGCTAAGGAAGCTGTGTGGATGAAGAAGTTTATCACTGAGTTGGGAGTAGTACCAACTATCCAGGACCCAGTCGATATCTTCTGTGACAACAATGGGGCCGTCGCACAAGCTAAGGAGCCCCGGTCACACAAGAACACAAAGCACGTGCTCAAAAAGTTTCACCTCATACGAGAAATCGCGGAGAGAGGTGACATTGCATTGCACAGAGTGGACACCGATGATAATGTCGCAGATCCATTGACCAAGGCGCTGGCCCAGCCCAAGCACGAGGGTCATACTAGATCTATAGGGATTAGGCCCATGCCTAGTTAGAACTAGTGCAAGTGGGAGATTGTTGGAAATGCCCTAGTCCCGAGGCATTGGTCCTTGTATTTGTACAATACATTTATTGGATTTATGTGTTGTACTCATTTGTGTTATTAATAAAGGCATCAATTCATTTATTATATCTATCTTGTGCAATATATTAAATGAAGTATCCAATGGACATATCTATATCCATGACGACAAGTGTCATGCACTTAGCAGTAAGACCATGGATAGGGTAAACGATATGACCATAAATAGATCCATAGTCTGTTCCAGTCATGGGAATAAATGGAACAACAGACTATCATTAACCTGGTTGTATGGCGGTGTCTTACCGGTCATTGGACATGGAATGTCAACCAAGTTAATGGGTACATGCCTGGAAGCATGGTACTGGATAGATCCACTAAACGAGTAATCCACATGGTATGGTATCACAATGGATTCTCGTGTAGTACTTGTATGGATCCTTTGACTTGACCATATGATGGTGTTACATGTGAAGTCGCATACTTAGGGGTACGCCTAAAGGGCCTGTAATAGGGTGCCAAGTATGGGTGCTTTCGGGTATGTCACTAAATATGGTAATACTATGGATATGCAGAAGGGATTTGTCACTCAGTAACCAACTGAGAAGATATCACCGGCCACTTGATGAATGTGACTGATAAGAGTGTGGCCACACCCAAACGAGTTGGAACTTGTTTGTGAGCATCAGTACATTCGGGATCAAGTTAATGTCTGGACACAAAAGAGGGTGATCAATCCATGCCTCTGTGTTGGACACCGATATCAATGACATGTGATGTACAAGTTTAAACTACAGGGTTATGATATCAGTTAGACTGCCATCTCCATCTTAATTGGGGCCTGCAGTGGCTTGCTAGAGCCTAACTGCAGTCTGCGGGCCAAAGGCCCGCTGCCAATATAAAGATGGGCCCACGGGATCGTACACATAGAACGATAGAATGCAGACTTAAGGAATCACATGTATACTTGGAGTATACACTATGGAGGGAGAAGTGTGTATATATTAATTATATTATAAAGATCAATTGGATTGGTCATAATAATAAAATTAATATATTCAATTGGCTCTTCATAATTAATTGGATTAATTATGAAATTATTTCCTAGGCGGAAATATTCATATGTATGGGTTTACATATGATTTTATTTTGTGTAGATTTAATTTTAATTTGATGGATTAAATTAATTGTCAAACTAATTTTAATTTAGATGTAAATAATATATTACTTGGAGTAATATATTAAATACATGGGTATATTAAAATTGGGCTTTAAATTAATTTAAACCAGAATAATTAAAATTAGACTGGGCCTAAATTAAAAACATGGAAGCCCGCACAGAATAGACAGGAGCCAAGATGGGCCTGAATTCCCCTAAGGAATTCGGCCAACCCTAGGTATAAATACCTAGGGTTAGAAATTTCGGCTAACATAAGTGTTGAGCCTCCTAGCCGAAATTTTCTAGCCCTCTCCTCTCTATTGTTTCGTTTTTCCGACGCTAGCACGGGTTGCATTCGTTAAGCGTTCGTGTACGTGAGAGTGGAGGGATTCTACATTGAATTCTGCAGTCACCATCCATCTCTAGAAAGAGATTTTTCTGGTAAGAAATTTAATCCCTTTCTATTTAATTTTAAGTTTTTCAATTTCCACTTCAATTGCTCCTGGGACTGGATTTGAGGAAATCACCGCATTCTTCCGCTTTTATCGGGTGATTTCCGGTGACAAATCCCAACATAAAGGAATATGGTTTCATATAGAATCAAGATGAGCCTTGTGTGTATAAGAGGATTAGTGGGAGCATTGTCACATTCCTGGTATTATATATGGATGATATCCTTCTTATTGGAAGCAACATACCAACACTGAATGTGTAAAGCAGTGGTTATGTAAGTGCTTCGCAATGAAGGACTTAGGCAAGGCTGAGACTATCCTAGGAATCAGGATCTATAGGGATAGATCCAATCAGCTTCTGGGCCTAAGTTAGGCCACGTACATAGATAAAGTTTTGAAAAGATTCAGCATGGATTGGACCAAGAAAGGTTTCTTACCGATGAGCCGTAGGCTAAAACTTAGTAAGAAGAACTGTCCTAAGACAAGGAAGGACAGGGAGAACATGAAGTTGGTCCTATATGCCTCGGCGATTGGATCAATCATGTACTCCATGCTATGTACAAGACCTGATGTCACCTTTGCACTAAGTATGACAAGCTGGTACTAGTAGGATCCCGGGGGGGATTACTGGAAGGCTGTCAAAGCAATCCTCATGTACCTTAACTGGACTAAGGATAGCTTCTTAGTGTATGGAGGTCAGGAAGAGCTATTAGTTACCAGGTATATTGATGCAAGCTTCCAGACTGACCAGGATGAGTACCAGTCACAGTCTGGTTATGTGTTTTTGCTAAATGGTGGTGCTATAAGCTGGAGGAGCTCAAAGCAACCAACCATCGTGGACTCTACAATAGAAGTTGAGTACATTGCAGTGTGTGATGCAGCTAAGGAAGCTGTATGGATAAGGAAGTTTATCACTGAGTTGGGAGTAGTACCTACTATCCAGGACCTAGTTGATATCTTCTGTGACAACAATGGGGCTGTTGCACAAGCCAAGAAGCCCCGGTCACACAAGAACACAAAGCATGTGCTCAGGAAGTTTCACCTCATATGAGAAATCACCGAGAGGGTGACATTTCATTGCATAAAGTGGACACCAAGGATAATGTCGCAGATCCTTTGACCAAGGTACTGGCTCAGCCCAAGCACGAGGGTCATACTAGATCTATAGGGATTAGGCCCATGCTTATTTGGACCTAGTGCAAGTGGGAGATTGTTGGATATGCCCAAGTACCGAGGCATTGGACCTTGTATTTGTATTGTACATTTATTGGATTCATGTATTAAGCATATTTTATGTCATTAATAAAGGCATTAATTCATTTATTACATATCTTGTGCTATATTCTAAATGAACTATCCAATGGGCATATCCATATCCATGTTAACAAGTCTCATGCACTTGGCAGTAAGAACATGGATAGGGAAAGCAATATGACCATAAAGAGATTCGTAGTCTGTTCCAGCATGGGAATGAATGGAACTAGAGACTATCATTGACTTGGTTGAATGGTCATATTATATATTGTTAATGGATTATTTTATTTTATGGGGTTAATTGTCAAGTCCCAAAATAAAATATAATAATCCCCTTAGAGAATTCGTTATAATGAGTATGAACTTTTACCACATGGTAAATTTTGGCTAGGTCATTATGTTTATAAATATGGTAGATATTTTGGCTAAAGTATCTAGATATTTATAAAGGAGGGCATAAATGGTTTTTCCCTTTTAGTATTTGATATAAAAGGGAAAGGATAAAACTCTAAGGTCTAAGGGAGTAGACTAAGTCTCTGATTCTCACCATCTTCTCCACTTGAGAGAGCTGGCACTCCTGTCCCATCGGCAAGACTCTGTGTGCATGAGCATAGAGGGGCGACAAGTGGAGCCCTTGGTCAAATCAATATCTTGTGCAAGGATGGCTTAGGTGAAAAACCCATCTTCTCCCTTTTTTCCTTTTGATCTATAACCTAGCTTTGGGATTTTGGGAATGAACCTTAAGTTGATGACATTGATTCTGCAATTTTGTTTTGTTTTCAAGTTGGGATAGGTTCTAATAGGAACTACAAAGTTTGACTTCTCCTTGGCCATTTTTGACGTGGGAAATAGATAAGATCAGTGAAATCTGTCCACCTGCTTCCAACGGACACAAGTTTATAATAGTGGCTGTGGACTATTTCTCTAAATGGGTAGAAGCTGAGTCATGCACTAGTGTCACTAAAAAGAAGATGGCTATATTTAAAGAGAGGAATATTTTCTCCAAGTATGGTATCACACACCATGTTGTGACAAATAATGGGCTCCAATTTTAGGGGGGAGACAGCGTAATTATTGGTAGAACATATGATTGAAATCATAAGTGCTCTCTGTACAAACCACAAGCCCATGGGGTGGTGGAAATAGTAAATAAATCCTTAAAGATGATATTGTCAAAGATGGTTGCTAGATATAAAGATTGGGCTCATAAATTGCCATTTACGTTGTGAGCTTACAGGACCAATGTAAGAATGCCTACAGGGAAGACTCCTTACTCTCTTGTGTATGGAATGGAAGAGGTGTTACCAATAAAGGTTGAAGTCAAGTTGTTGAGAATAGCTTTAGGAGCTCAGATACCTGAAGCAGATTAGGTTCTGGCCAGATATGATTAGTTAGCAGAGATTGACGAGAAACTGTTAAAGGCACTCAATCACCTACAGATGTACCATAACCAAATGGCGTGGGCCTATAACAAAAGGGTCCATTATCTAAGGAGGTAATTAAAAGTAGGGGATTTAGTTTTAAAGCAATTAAGGCCCACCAACACATATGTGAGGGGAAAGTTTAGGCCGAATAAGGAAGGCCCGTACATCATCAAGAAAGTATTGTCAAAAGGGGGTGTGAAGATTATGGATATGGATGGAAATGAATTCACAAACCCGATTACCTAAGACTACCTCAAGCTCTACCATGTGTAAAAAAAAAAAAGAAGAGAGAAGAGCTTGTTAGGTTGAAATCCTGCAAGGGTGGCCTAATGAAAATAAATGGCAAATAAAAGAAGAAAAATGGTCTACTAGGTTGAAACTCGAAAAGGGCGGCTTAGGAAAAAGTAAGGACAGCAAAGAAAATGATCAGCTGGAAAATCTACAAAGGATGGCTAATGATAGGCGGAGTTCATCAGTGAAATGTATACCATTTTGTGGAAAACAGATATGTACCTAACTTGAATTCATATAAAAAGTGTGATGTTTTGTCTAAATGTGTTATTTTGGGAATGAGACGATGCATAAATAGAATCCATCTCATATAAACATCTAACATAGAAAGCCCTTGCATTCAACTGCTTATACAAGTAATAATTTCTTAAAAACTTAAAAGCAGAACTAACATTTATAATGAAATCTCTCACTCTCTATGCTTCTGACTTCATGTCACTCAACACCACTTGATGCACCAGGACCTAAGTTTATCGGAGCAATGGTTTCTTGTTCTCATTTTGTGTGAGTAGGTAGGCTTTTGATTGTTGTGAGCCATACCTGATAGGCAACATTGGTTTCCACTGGCATGGTAGTGTTGTAACACACGGGTTCATACTTTCATATATAAACCCATTTTAACAGAATGTGAGCCTGCCACTGATCAGTATAAATGGCACAGATGATGGAACACAATGGAAAAGGGATGGACTGGTACAACTCAGACTGACGACATAGTCAAGAAGGGGAATATGAGATAACCCAGGTTAAACCTAGAAGCAGAATTCCTCTTGCCCACATATTCATAGCCACAAAAGAAATCTTCCACTAGAGGTGGACCCAATTGATCAGGTCTTTTGTACTACTATTAATCTAGTTAACCCACTCGTCAATCGAACAGGTATAGAAATTGGATAAGATGAGTCCTCTATGGCCAAATCTAGTCAAGTTATATTTGGATATGTACGAAGGAATCTTAATAAAACTCAGCTTTTCCATTACCCAAACCTACAGCTAAATAATAATCAATGGACACCTTACAAAAAAAAAACAAAGAGGAATACCTAGAGAAGCACCATGCTACCACCAACTTCAGTTGGTATGTGAGAGTAGACAAAATCCAAGTGAATTAGTGTTTCAACTAATATTAGGGCTACCAGGGAGGCACCTTTTTCTATTTGAGGGATGACAGACGCTAGTCAAAAGCTATAGATGCCACCATCATTTTCATAGAGGTAACAGGATATAAGAGGTAAACTCATCAATAAGGCCCAACAAGGGTCAGATTTTTCAACAGAGAAATAGAGGTTTAGAATAGAAAGTAGATCAAAACCAAGGGAATTCGCTGAAGTAAAAAGGAAAAAATCCATAACAGAAGCACTCAGGTGAAGTAAAAAGGAAAAAATCCATAACAAGAAAAAAAATCTAATTATTACATGAGTGGCATCCTTTGGATTAAAGTGCACATGTAAAACTAGATCAGGTACAATCTGAGGATTAGTAGCCACCAGTAGGATTGAACATCTGTGGCTGACTGTTGAATATGTATTGAGGCAATCCTACTATCCAACCCGCTGGAGGTGTCGTCTCTATAATAGGAACAAAGCCACTAACAGCCAATTGAGGCTGAACTTGAGGCTGTGGAGCAGGTGGAGTCTATAAGCTCGACTCTCCAGAACGGGAGCTACTACCTGCTTTATCCATCTGCCTCTTTCCCCTGCTAGGCCAAGGAGGATCCTGAAATGAAGGAAAAAAATGTTCAAGCAATGCACACCAGTCACAGAAAAAGTGGAAATAATAGAAAAGAAAAGAAAGAGTGCATACCTTAGGTGGTGGAATTGGAGTACCTGTCAGAGGTAGTGTTGGGTATGCCCTAGTAAAGGACCTATAACAGGGTGCCAAGTATGGGTATGTTCGAGTGTGTCAGTAAACATGACAGGGCTATGAATATGTAGAAGGGAATTTCACACAATAATCCTCTAATGAGATATCACCGGCCACTTGATGAATGCAACTGATAAGAGTGTGGCCACACCCAAACAAGTTGAAACTTGTTTGTGAGCATCAATTCATTTAGGATCAAGTTAATTTCTAGGCACAAAAGAGGGTGACTAGTCCATTCCTCTGTGTTGGACACCGATATCAATGACATGGGATATATAAGTTTAAACTACATGGTTTTGATTTCAGTTGGACTGCTATCTCCATCTTAATTGGGGGCTGTAGTGGCTTACTAGAGCCTGCCTATAGTCTGTGATCCATAGGCCCACTACCAACATAAAGATGGGCCCACAGGATCATACACATTAAATGTCTGAGCTTGAAGTTAACGAATCAACAGTATACTTGGAGTATACCAACTGGAAAGAGGGGATTCTATTGATTATATTATATAGATCAATTGGATTGATCAAAATAATATAATTAATATTTGTATTGGGTTTCTTATAATTAATTCAATTAATTAATTTATGATATTATTTTCTGGGTGGAAATATTTCACATGTATAGGTTTACATGTACATAATTTTATGAAGAGTCTAATTTTAATTTCTAGGTTGAATTAATTGGTCAAATTAATTTTAATTTGAAATGGCATGTGATATATTATATGGTATGATATATTCACATACATGATAGATCAAAATTAAATTTGCAATTAAAAGTAAGCCTAAACAATTAATATTTAGACTTGGGCTTCAGGGAGAAAAGCCCGCATAAAATGAAAACCCTAAAGACCAAAAATTCCACAAAGGAAATTCGGCCAAAGGGATTAAAATAGCTGCTGTAATTTTTCGCCAGATAGAGCATTCCAAGACAGAAAATTTCAGCCCCCTTTTCCTCTTTTCCGATGATCCGATGCTAGCACGGGTTCTCGCTTCAAAGCGGTTCGTGTACGGGATTATGGAGGAGATCAATTTTTGTTTACGCAGCCATTTCTGAAAGAGATTCTTGAGGTGAGAATCTAACTTTCTGGTTTAATTTTGTTATTTTGATTTCCACATCAATTGCTCCTGGGTCATGGATTTGAGAAAACAATGCGTGTTTCCGATTTTATCGGTTGTTTTTTGATGAAAAATCCCTACAGTGGTATCAGAGTGGGCTTTTGATCTGTGGAAATCCTAAACAGGATTGAATCCCTAGTTTTAAAATTGGTGCATGAATTTTGGGATTCTTGGGTTTGGGGTTTATGATTTTCCCCATTTGATTTTGCAATTAGAAATTTAATTATGCATATTGGTTATGTGATTTAATTTCTATTTTATGAATGAATTCTTGGTTGGATTTATTTATTTATTGCTCTTTTTTTTTAAATCATGGGTTGTTTTTGCGACTATGGGGCTACTGGCGGCTACTGCTATAGCGGCAGAAATAGCGGCAGCGGCCACTACGTAGCAGCAAGCCACTACTTTGCCCTAGCAACAGTTGGTCGGGCCTTGTTTTGGATTTGGTAGGTTTTTTGGTCAGGGCCCAGTTTCGAATTTTAATGGGCTTTAAGATTTTATGTGTTTAAATTTCTACAATTCAAATGTGCATGGATTATTGAATGAAATTTAATATTTTTGTTTATGACATATATTAATTTGGAAAATTAATATAGTGTAATAAAATTGGTCTGGTTTTTCTTGGCATGATTAATAAGACAGCACAATTTGGATTCATAGTTTCCTAATTCCAGTGGGAGCAGTGTTCTGCCTGGGCTGGAGGCCCAAAGCCCATTAAGAGTTAGAACCATGATAGGCCAAATTGGCGATTTCTCAATAATGGCTCACGACATAATTAATAGGGTTAATTTCATGCATTTTAACATGTTTATAAATTGATATATTGGATTGTATATCCATGCGATTAAATGTTTGAATGGATGCTATTGGGCCTTATTTCAAGATGGGTTGTATTTCTTTTTGGGTAAATACGGCCTGCGTGCCGTTTTCCTTTTAATGTAATTTTATTTTATTTATTTATTATAAAATGTTGTAAAGAAGAAGCTCCTTGGAGAGGTGAGTCCAGAAGAAAGCAAGGAGGCCCACTTGGTGTTTTTCTAGTATAGGTTTACTAGAATTATATTAGGTTGTAATATAGGCCCATAGCATTCCATTATTTATTTAATTATGCTTTTATTTTTTTACATACTTTAATGTATGATCCAATCTCATTTTCACCCGCCTATGCATCTAAGCCGTTATTAAAATGAATCTAATAACCAAAAGGAAATTACTAAGTTGCTTAAAAGTGCTTCCCTCATTCGAAAACAACTCGAAGTGGGGATAGGCTAGCTGTAGACCATGCCCTTACAGGATACACTGGAGTATTGTCTTTTTGTATTGGGTTAGAGTATTGGTTACTCTAACATTTGGATGGAGGTTCGGATTTAGCATAAGTAGTAGGATTCTCCTGACCCTAAGCACAGATGCGTAAGTGCCAACAAGCCCAACAAACCGAGAGTCCCTAGGTTGGGATTGGACGGTGTTCCTACCTAAATAATTAGGGTATATTTTTTCCAGGCCCTCATCTGGCCATTTCTTAATGAAATATGGATCTCGGCTGATAGCCCAACAACTTGACTTAATTAATAACTTGGATTCATTATTAATTAAATATGGGAAAAACAACTAAGACCTTTATTAATACTCTTTATTTTTCCGTGTAGTAATCAAATGGCAAACAATAATACTCTTTCACTGCGTTCTATCCTCGAAAAGGACAAAATTTCTAGGCCTAACTTCCTGGATTGGTCTAGGAACTTAAGAATAGTTCTAAGATAGGAATCTAAGGAATACGTGCCGGAAAGACCTCTACTGCCTGCACTTACTGGGCGTAATCCACTAGTTGCACAGCTGGAGGAATACAAGGTGCATGTCAAGGATAATCGAGATGTGACATGCCTGATGTTGGCATGCATAGTCCCTAAGCTGCAAAAACAGTTCATAGACCATCAAGCCTTTGCTATGATAACAACTCTAAATGAGATTGATGGTTCCAAATGGCTACCTACAGTACTAGAGGGGGGTGAATAGTACTGTAGGACCAATAAAATTTTTCACAAACTCTCTTTAAAAATTCTTTTTGACGAAACATAAATTTCTTTCTATAAACACAAGTTTTATAAAAATGCAGAATTAATTAAAATAATAAAACTTGTCAATATAAATTTGCTTATCTAAAAATGACTTTGAAATAATAAAGCTACTAATTTGAATTGCAAGAATTTAAATAGCAGAAAATATAAAGAGAGTAGGGATAGAGAAATAAAGACAACGAATTTCATCCTAGTTCGATCCAACCGGTCTACATGTAGTCCCTAAGCCAACCGCTTGAGATATCCACTAACATTTCCTTTATAGGCAGGAAACAAGCCTATGTTGCTTTTTGTGAGTTCAAGTAACAAACTCAATACTTTTGTTGGTTAATTATCAAACCTCCACCATTACTTTTTCAGAGCTTAAGTAACAAAAGTCTACTGATGCTTTTTCTAAGCTCAAGCACCAACCTTTTACAGACTTTGTTGATCACACCACCAATAAAGTAAACCCCCTTCACATAGCCTTGTGTGAATATACGATTCCCGAATATATGAATATTTGAATGAAACAATATAGCTCTTTTCTCTTGACTTTGCTTTCTTTGGGAATTTGGAAGACTAGAGATGAATGCTTAAGAGTGTGAGAGTTGCAAATTGGTCTTCCTTACCTTCAAGTCTTGATATCCATTCCTTATATAGGGAAAAAAGCAACCTCATGGCCATTTGATACAAGCTGATCATAATTCATAAGGAAATGATGGCCATTTGAATTGATTCACAAGGAGAAATGGAATTTGATCTCAAGTCATAAGTATCACGTAGCCGTTTGTATTGATTCATAAAGTGAAATGGTAGTTGTTTTCAAGTCATATAGTTGTTGATCTCAAGTAATAAGCTTATGTATCCATTTGCTTTAATTCATAAAGCGAACTCAAGTCATAAGCAATTTTGAGCTCAAGTCATAAGTTCATTTTATGTAGCCGTTTGTATCACTTCATAAATAGGAAAGATGGTTGATCTCAAGTCATAAGCAAATGTAGTTTTTGATCTCAATTCATAAGATCACTTATGTGACCGTTTGACATAAGTCATAAGCTTGTACAAAGTAAGCTAGGAATTCCCAAGTAATAAGGCAATTTCTTTAAGCCATAAAATAAGATGTTCAAGTAGTCTAGCTTTTAGATTATAATTTAAAGTGTGTATCAAATCATCATATGACTGAATACATATCCTTCAACTTATAAGATAATGCCTTTCAAGTCATATAACATCTTAGTTTAAGTCATAAGTCATATAATAAACTTGTTGTGGCCGAGAGAATTAGCTTCAATTAATAAGTCATTTTAGCTTTTTTAAGCATTATGAAGTCATAAAGAATTTATGTGACTTATAAGATCATTTTATCTTATAAAGCGAAATTCTCAACTCATAAAGTACTTAAAGCTAAGAGTTAAATTAAGAAACAAATTTTATTAAATGTCAACTTGTGATCATCAAAAACCAAAGTCAACAGAGATGTTTTAGGAGCAAACTCGTTAAGAGAGATACATGACCAACAAGGCATTCCACTCCTACAAGATAGGGGCTGGGACATTTGTGAGTGCACACATGGTCAAGATGAAGGGCTATTTGGATACTTTGGCCCATCTTGGTTTCCCTATATCACAGGAGTTGGTGATTGACATGGTCCTGGCATCCTTGCTGGATTTTTATGATCAGTTCATCTTGAACTACAACATGCAAGGGATGAATCATACTATCAGTGAGCTGTATGGGATGCTTAAGCTTACTGAACAGTCAACTAAAAAGACTCCACTGGTACTACTGGTCAACAAGGGGAACCCTCATCTTGCTAAGGGCAAGGCTAAGGTGAAATCCAAGGCCAAGGCTAAGAAGGCTAAGGCCAAGCCTAAGGCTAGTCCTGAGGATGTCTGCTTCCAATGCAAGTAGGCTGTACACTAGAAGAGATCTTATCCCCAGCTATTGGGAGAGCAGAAGAAGAGCTAGGGTGCATCTTCATCAAGTATATATGTCATAGACATTAACCTCATTGTTTCAACATCCTGGGTATTGGATACTGGATGTGGTTCTCACATTTGTTGTAATGTGCAGGGACTTAAGAATAGGAGATCACTAGGATCTAGAGAGGTGGACTTATGGGTTGGAAATGGAGAAAGGGTAGCTACCATAGAGATCAACGAGTACCATCTAATGATGCCTAGTGGATTAGTTTTAATTATGGAACATTGTTATTTTGTAACTACAATGTGCAAGAATATTATCTCTGTTTCAGTTTTGGATATTTTTGGATTTAATTTTACTATTGGTAATGGTAGAATTAGTTTATCTAGAAAGGGATTGTTTTATGGAGATGCTCTATTAAATAATGACCTTTATATCCTGGATTTAAATGAAACTAATCAAGTCTATAACACAAATACTAAAAGGGTTAAACCTAACGAACTTAATCCTGTCTACCTTGGGCATTATCGTTTAGGCCACATAAATGAGAAATGCATAGCTAAGCTTCATAAAGCTGGAATCCTAGGATCATTTGACATGGAGTCACTTGAAATATGTGAGTCTTGTTTTAGAGGTAAAATGACTAAAGCGCCTTTTAGCAAGAAAGCTGAAAGGGCTACTGGCTTATTAAACCTAATACATTTAAATGTATGTGGGCCCATGAGTGCAGCTACCAGAGGTGGACATTTGTACTTCATCACTTTCATGGATGATTTCAGTAGATATGGCTATGTCTAACTGATGAAACACAAATATGAGACCTTTGATAGGTTCAAGGAAATAAAGAACGAAGTACAAAACCAACTAGGAAAAAATATCAAAGCCCTTTGCTCACATCGAGGAGACGAGTATATGAGCCTAGAGTTTGACTCATATCTGAGAGAGCATGGAATCATTCCACAGCTCACTCCTCCAGGAACACCATAATGGAATGGGGTGTCCGAAAGGAGGAGCAAGACTTTGTTGGACATGGTCTGCTCAATGATGAGTCATGCCTCTCTCCCAGTAAGTTTCTAGGGATACACTCTCGAGATAGCAGCTCTCATTCTGAACAATACTCCAACTAAGGCTGTAGAGAAGACCCCATATGAAATATGGATGGCAGGGCACCAAATATGGCTTTCCTACGGATATAGGGTTGTGATGCACATGTCAAGAAATTGACTGGGGGCAAACTAAAACCCAAAACCGATAAATGCCTATTTATGGGTTACCCTAGGGAAACCAAAAGGTATTATTTCTACAACCCCGCCGAGAACAAGGTGTTCGTGGCATGAAAGGGGGTCTTTCTTGAGAAGGATTTCATTTCCAAGAAAGATAGTGGGAGCAATGTTGAACTCAGGGAAGTTCAAAGCTCACAAACTCCTGAAGAGGATAACTCAGAGACTAAGGTGGAGCTTCCACAGGAGGAAGTACCAGCCCAGGTCACACAATGACCTAGAAGGTCTGCTAGGGATCGTCGAGAACCTGAGATATCTGGGTTTCTCATTACCAATGATCACACTCTTCTGGTCTTCGATGAGGGGGAGCCCAAAACCTATCACGAAGCTATTGATAGCCCATAGTCTGCCAACTGGCGTAAAGCCATGGAGGCGGAGAAGCAATCTATGTATGATAATTAGGTTTGGAACCTGGTTGATCCACCTCCGGGCGCTAAGGTTATAGGTTGCAAGTGGTGCTACAAGATGAAGGCCAACAACACCTTCAAGGGGTAGTAGGTTGTAAAAGGTTTCAGTCAAGTCCATGGAATAGACTATGATGAAACTTTCTCACCAGTTCCTATGCTCAAATCCATAAGGATCCTGCTGGCCATAGCCGCTTGGTATGACTATGAGGTTTAGCAGATGGATGTCAAAACTGCCTTCCTTAATGGAAAGCTACTTGAGGATGTGTACATCACACAACATGAGGGTTTCATTGATCCAAAGTATCCTGGAAGGGTATGCAAGCTTCAAAGATCCATTTATGGATTGAAGCAAGCATCCCAGTGTTGGAATCTTAGATTCAATGAAGCCATAGAGGAATACTGCTTCATACAGAATCAAATGAGCCTTGTGCATATAAAATGATTAATGGGAGCATCATCACTTTCCTGGTGTTATATGTGGATGACATCCTTCTGATTGGAAGTGCCATACCAACAATGCAAGGAGTAAAGTAGTGGTTGTATAAATGCTTCACAATGAAGCACTTAGGTGAATCTGAGACCATCCTAGGGATCATGATCTATAGGGATAGGCCCAATCGACTTCTGGGCCTAAGTCAGGCCATATACATAGACAAACTTCTAAAAAGATTCAGCATGGATCAGGCCAAGAAAGGTTTCTTGCCAATGAACTATGGGCTGAAACTTAGTAAGAAGAACTATCCTAAGATAAGGAAGGACAGGGAGAAATGAAGTTGGTCCCATATGCATCGGCTATAGGATCAATTATGTACTCCATGTTATGTATGAGACCTAATGTCTCCTTTGCACTTAGTATGATGAGTTGATACCAACAAGATCTCGGTGAGGACCATTAGAAGGCTATCAAAGCAAATCTAAAGTACCTTAATCGGACTAAGGATATCTTCTTAGTGTATGGGGATCAGGAAGAGCTGTCAGTTACCGGGTACACTAATGCAAGCTTCCAGACCAACCAGGATGAGTACCAGTCATAGTCTCGGTATGTATTTTTGGTTAATGTTGGTGCTGTCAATTGGAAGAGCTCCAAGCAACTGACCATCGTAAACTCTACTACAAAAGCTGAGCATATTGCAGCGTGTGATGCAGCTAAGGAAGCTGTATGGATAAAGAAATTTGTCATTGAATTGGGAGTAGTAACAACTATCCATGATCCATTTGATAAACTCTGTGACAACAACAGGGCTGTTGCACAAGCAAAGGAGCCTCGGTCACACAAGAACATGAAGCACGTGCTCAAGAAGTTTCACCTCATATGAGAAATCGCTGAGAGGGGTGATGTCACAGATACCGAGGATAATGTCGCATATTCCCTAACCAAGGAGCTGGCTCAGCCCAAGCATTAGTGTTATACTAGATCTATAAGGATCAAGCCCATGCCTAGTTGGAACTAGTGCAAGTGGGAAATTGTTGGGTATGCCGTAGTTCCGAGACATTGGTCCTTGTATTGTATCATACATTTTGTACCTTATTATGAGCTTTGTGTATTATACAATTTGTGTTAATGAATAAAGGCATTAATCTGTTTATTATATACCTTATGTAGTATTATAAATAGAGTATCCAATGGACATATCCATATCCATGTTGACAAGTGTCATGCACTTGGTAGTAAGACCATGGATAGGGAAAATGATTTGACCATGAAGATATCCATAGTTTGTTCCAGTCATAGGAATGAAAGGAACAAAAGACTATCATAAGCTTCGTTGTGTAGTGGTGTCTTACTGACTATTGGACATGGAATGTCAACCATGTTTATGGGTACATGCAAAGGGGCATGGTACTGGATAGATCCACTAAACGAGAAATCCACATGGTACAGTATCATAAGTGATTCTCGTTTAGTATGATACTGTATGGATCCTTTAACCTGACCATACCATGGTGTTGCATGTGTAGTAACATACTTTGATGTATGCCTAAAGGGCCAGTAACAGGGTGCCAAGTATGGGTACGTTCGAGTGTGTCGATAAACATGGCAGGACTATGAATATGGAGAAGGGAATGTCACTCAGTAGTCTACTGAGAAGATATCACCGACCATTTGATGAATGCAACTGATAAGAGTGTAGCACATCCAAACAAGTTGGAACTTGTTTGTGAACATCAGTTCATTTGGGATCAAGCCAATGTTCAGACACAGTAGAGGGTGATTATTCCCTGCCTCTGTGTTGGACACCAACATCAATGACATGGGATATATTGGTTTAAACTATAAGGTTTTGATTTCAGTTGGACTACTATCTATGTGTTAATTGGGGGCTATAGTGGCTTGTTAGAGCCCACCTACAGTCTATGGACCATAGGCCCACTGCCAACATAAGGATGGGCCCACATGATCATACACATTGAACGTCTGAGATTGAACTTAACGGATCAATAGTATACTTGGAGTATACCAACTGGAAAGAGAGAATTCTATTGATTATATTATATGGATCAATTGGATTGATCAAAATAATATAATTAATATTTGTATTGGGTTTCTTATAATTAATTCAATGAATTAATTTAAAATATTATTTCCTAGGTGGAAATATTTCACATGTATAGGTTTACATGTACTTAATTTTATGAAGAGTCTAATTTTAATTTCTAGATTGGTCAAATTAATTTTAATTTGAAATGGCATGTGATATATTATATGGCATAATTCACATACATGATAGATCAAAATAAAATTTGCAATTAAAAGTAAGCCTAAACAATTAATATTTAGACTTCGGCTTCAGGGAGAAAAGCCCGTATAAAATGAAAACCCTAAAGACCTAAAATTTCACAAAGGAAATTCAGCCAAAGGGATTAAAATAGCTGCTGCAATTTTCGGCTAGATAGAGCATTCCAAGGTATAAAATTTCACCCCCTTTTCCTCTCTTCCACCGATCCGACGCTAGCATAAGTTCTCGCTCCAAAGCTATTTGTGTACGGGATCGTGGAGGAGATCAATTTTGGTTTCTGTAGCCATCTCTAAAAGAGATTCTTAAGGTCAGAATCTAACTTTCTGATTTAATTTTGTTGTTTTGATTTCCACATGAATTGGTCCTGGGTCATGGATTTGAGAAAACAAGCGTGCTTCCGCTTTTATCGATTGTTTTTCGATGAAAAATCCCTACAGGTAGCAAGTACTAGGTGATGTAATCTCAATAATCACCCTTCATCCCTATAGTAGTTTATCCATCTCTGAACACATCTCTGTGCTCATCCTCTAGAATGTGTGCATACCAAACCAAACACGTAGGTAATGGAGATAGAATCAACCTCTCCTTGGGCCTCCTATAACACCTCTCCACCCTATCCTCGAGTTACCACTATAGTGACAAGGGGCACTCCATAACCAACTGCCTCTCTGCCAACTGTGATGCACTAATCATTGCATTGGGCTAGTGAGTAGCATGACCCCAGGGGAACCCGAAGCTCTGTAAATCCAAATAGATAAAAGCGAACAAAATCATAAGTTAGGTATGATTTCTAAACTAGTGAAAAATATTAGAGAACAATGTTGTTCATGTACCTCTCTCCACTTTAGAGCATTCAACTGAGTCTGCAACTTGTTCGCCTCCATCACCACCTTAGTCCAGCTGACCACCTAACAATTGATTCGGGGAAACATGGGGACTGCATCAATCTTACCCAACTTGGGAGGGCATAGCAACCCATGCTCGTAATCCCATATCTGCAAGAAATGGAAACAAACTGAATGTGAGAAATGGATTGTAAACACAAGGAAGGATCTTCCAAAGGAAAATCCAAAGAAAGAGAAAATGCTTACCAATAGTAGAATGGAACAGCAATTTAGCTCCTTATGCTAATCTTAGGCATATACGTCTAGCCTATAGTACATTTGGCCGAGTCTAGCTCTTCCCCAATCCAAGTCACTCAGCTTTTCCATCCTGATTAGAGTGGGCAGCATGTTCCAGTTCACGTCGCTACCACCAGTGGGGAAGAGAACATCAAATAAGTGGTACAACAAGAAGGAGTGGGCATACTGGTTCTGCTCCACCTTGATCTTAACTTTATGACCCACCTAGAACTTCATCAGATCAACACACTACAGCTTGGGTTAGGTAGGCCTGTATGTCAGCAGTATTGCCACAACTTCAGGGCTAAACTAGCTCGTACTCAAGGCATAGTTGAACTAAATCTGGGTGCCACCAAACCGCAGCCCAGTGATAGTAGCAAAGTCTAGCGGAGTGATAATGAAATCTCTAAAGGATAGATGGAAGGTGTGTGTTGAATCCATCCAATGCTCAACCAATGCTATGATCGCACCTTTGCTCTTCTAAGGGGCACATCGTAAAGTCCAGGGAACCAGCTATTGTAGACCAGTAGCATCCACCTTAGCCTTCGAAGTAGCGGGAAGGCAGTCATAAAAATCTTTCAGGCTCTCCTACCCACCTGCGCCCTTCTTCTTCTTTTGTGACTACATAAAAGAAAAAGGGAAGTTCGTTAAGCTTAATTCACAGCATATGCATATATCCATGTGGGAAAATTGAAAGAAATTTCGAGTTTAAGGCATGGATTTTTTGCTACTGTCTCCTGCAAGAGATGAGCCGCATAGCTCAACTTTGAGAAAGTTAGGCCGCATGGCTGAACTGGATAGGCCGTATGGCTCAAGTTTAAGGTCGCACGGCTATCTCTTCAAGAACAAGGCTGTACAGCTCATCTTTTATGGGTTTCAGCCAAAAATTCTAACCCTGGAAATCTAAATTTCTTATGATTTAACCCTAAATCTATGTTCAAATCAATCCCAAATTCATCATAAACATCAAACACACCGTAAACATGCATTATAACTTCCTAATTTCTTTAGTTTGTACCAAACTCACAAGAAAATTGATGGCATGGCCATGGATTTCAGCACCGAGTTCACCTCCTCTCCAAGAGAAACCCCCTCATACTTCTCATTTGGCCTAAGGCTGTATAACCGAAACAAAGGGCAATGAAAATGATCCTTCTAGAAGTGTGTATCGTGCGACCATTATGTTTAGGGCCTCCTGCCTTGTTGCATAAGAGATTGATCGATGAATTTTTCACCTCATTTTTAGAGCTGGTGTAAGTTGAGGAGAAGAGAGCAGCTGTTTTGAAAGAAAACAAAGGAGAAGAAAAAGCTAGAAATGGAAAGATCGTCTACTGTTTCAAATTTTAACCTAGGTGAGATGAGCCATACGACTCAACTAGCCTCCATGTTAAGCCGTACGGATCACCGATGGTTCAATGATTTCTTCTCCCCAACGATAGGCTGCACGGCTTAAACAGCTCAATAGTTAGGCCATACAGCCTATCTTTCCCTAAATCTCTAAAATTCATTTTGAAATGCCAAATTACTCCGAGAAAGGTATTCTATGTTTTGCAAGAATCTAGGGGTAAGACCAAAGAAAGCAAGGATCGAGCCTTCACACTATTTTCACATCTTTACTCTTAACCGAAAGGGCAAACATTTTTGTTTCCAAAATTATTGATCAAGGAACAAAGATGCCAACCCAAACAACATTAGTGATTATCACAAATAAATCAAACCCAAAGAGATAAGGACGTTCTGCGAAAGTGCTCCTACTCTAATTTACCAAAAGTCAACCTCTACAAACCTTAGGTCAATCTTCCATCCTTTGTTCACCATGCACTCTATCATGTACTTAAACTCATCCCAAAAATTTAGTAAGACTTGGTGAGAGTTGAATATCACTACACGAGGGGCAGCCTGTTAGTATGGATTTTTATCCGACCTCTATGATGAAGTATTTCAATTATCCTTTATTTTGAGTTCCCTGGAGACACTGGCCTGAGATGCAAAAACTAGATTCAAGACAAAGATTTTGGTATAACCAAGCTCGAGAAATTATAATACAGCCAAGCCCGATAGGGATTCCTATACCTTTAAGACAAAGATTTTGGTTGGTACAAATCACTTATTTTTGTTTTATTGTGAAATAGCCCTTAATTATACCAGATGTACACAATTTGTTAATTTAATTCCCTATTCAATATTCAACCCTAGATATTTACTATATGCTCATACAGAAAGCCGTAAATAAATTTAGTAAGTGATAAATAAATTCGAGAAATAAAATTATTACAACCAAATCGAATAAACTACCCCAAGGGATACATTTGACAAAAAAAATGGGTTAGGGATACAATAGCCTAATTTACATGAAATACCTAAAAATAAAAAGCTAACATTCATCTAACCTAACATACATCTACCTGCAAGACAGAGGTTAGTGATATAGATAAACATAAGCACATTGGACTTAGATCTGACAGAATGGGATATCCAAAGAGCTCGGGGTCATACATTTAGGGGATAATTGGGAAAACTCAACAGGTTTACCCGGTTAGACCTGGAAAAAATTTTTATAAACGCCCTATGTTTTTGGATCTGGAGAAAACGATTTTGCCAATTTTATATTTTTTATTTAGCATGGGAATGTGAGTCGGTTATCCAGAGATTTATTGGGAATCTCTTTCGTTTGGGTCCTAAGAATTCTTCGAAATTAAAGCTAAGTCATAAAACGCATAAACACCCAAAATCGATTTTATGAAAAATGGATGGATGTTGACTAATGAGATGAATAAAATATTATGCTGGGAATGAATCGCTAAAATTGTGGGCTTTAAAAACAGGTCAAGTATGGACCTTGAGGTCCACATTTAACGATAAAAATAATTTTCTTTTTATGATTTTAACACGTAGAAATTCATTTTAAGGTTTTCTCCTTTTAAGTTTTACGATCCCTTAGGGGTCTATCAATTGATTAGACTGAGAAATTGGAGATTTTACCCGGGATACATAAAACTCAAAAATCCTACAAAATAGAGAAAAATTGCCACAGGACTCGTGGGCCATGATTAGCCATACGACTCTATTTCTCCTCAAGATGGGTTGTACAGCCTAAAAGATAGGCTGCACAACACGATTCCCAAATTTACAGCAAAACTGATTTTGGTTTTTAACGAGTTTGGCAAAGCATAGATAAATCAGACAATGCAAGAATAATAAGATAGGATTTGTGGCCTCTTAGAGATTACCTTTAGCTTGTTTATCTAGGATTTTAGGAAATGATTCGAATCCATTCCTTGAAGTTTTGAATTTAGTATAACTTGTGAAGATGAACCAAAACTTACTGGGAATCGAAATGCAGTCATGAATAGCTTTGAACCATAGAGATTTACGTATCGAAATGGGGTTTTGGTGTTTGAAAGGGTTGGATTTGGGTTGGTTTGGTGTTAGGAAACTAAGGAGATAATGAATAGTTGTAATGTAGGTTTTCTTGTTGCTTGAGAAAGATGGGTTTCAGAGAAAAAAATTTTAATTGCTGATGAAGAAGAGAATGTAGGGAATCATCACGGGAAAAATTAAACACAAGGCGGAATTCCAATTAAAATTTTCCTCAATTCCAAACCCAAGGTACATGTATATTAATAGAATGAAATCAAGAATACAGAAAAATAAATTTTCTCACCTTAACTGTCTCCTCCAGAGACTGCTGCAGAAACCCAAACACTTTTCCTCCACAATCTGGTACACGAACGACTCACGAATGAGACTTGTGCTAGCGAACGGATTGAGCGAAAACCAAGAGAAAGAGCAAAAGAGGGCTGCTGTAATTTTTTGTATTGTGGCTGAAAATTGCTTTTAGGGTTAGGGTTAAATTAACTATTAAGGCCTCCTTTTATACTCCTTAGTATTATCCTCAGCATACTAGATTTCTAATTCCTTTTATACTCCCTAGTGTACAAGGATTAAATTAAACTATAGATTATTTAATTTGATTTAATTGATTTACCTTGTATCATTAGGATTAAATAAAACCATATTATAAAATTCTAATTGATATAATTAAATACAATTTTATCAAATTAAAATAACCCAAAGTTAAATTAAAGTTAGCCTTAATAAATTCAACCTTTGTATTTTATTTCCACCAAGGAAATATTATTTTATTTAATTAATTATTTACTACATGTAATTAATTAATCAAATAAAATTAATCTATCCCTTATAATTGAATTAATTATGACATAACCTAATGTCAATAACTCAATTAATCTAGTTTCTGTTCAAACTCCGATTTGTCAATGTTCAGTCGTTCAATGTGTATGATCTTGTGGGTTTGTCGTTATGTTGGTAGTGGATAGAAAGCCCACAAACTGTAAGTGGGTTCTAGCAAACTGTTACACCCCCTAATTAAGATGGAGACTAGGAGTCTAATGTGAAACATAACCTGGTAGTGATCTCGTATATCCCTTGCCAACTGACATCGATATATAAGCAAAAGGCATAGCCTTGTCATCCTCTTGTATGCTTATTTATCTCTTGATACCAAGTGGACTAAACCTAACGAATAAGTATCCTAACTTATTTGGGTATGGCCATACACTTGTCAGTCCCACTCATCAAGTGGCCAGTGATGTCATCTCAGGGGACGCTGAGTGGTAATTCTGTCAGCTTCACTATCAATATCAACATGTTCACTAGCCCACCCAACATACCCATACTTGGAACCCTGTTACGGGCCCGTTAGTTGTATATCAAAGTGTATAGGATCCTATGTTATTTTATAGCGAACATCGAGTCTAAGAATAATAGCAAGACCTACCTGAGAGACACCTATGACGATCGAACCATGTGGTGTTCTCGTGGCGGATCGATCCAGTACCACGCAACCCAACATGCACCCATATCATTAACTGATATTCCATGCCCAATGGCTGGTGAGACGCCACCATCCAGTTAAGGATATGCTAGTCTTTGGTTCTATTCATTCCCATGATTAGAATATACTAGGGATATCTTTATGATTATAACTTTAACTCTACCAAAAGGTCTCATAATCCAATGACCTACATTAGTTTACTTTAGTATGGTTATAATCATTGGATGCTCTATTTATAAATAGCACAAGATATGAATAAATAGATTCCTGCCTTTATTTCAACACAAAATGTATAATACAAAATATCCAAATATAAAGTCTAATACAATACAAGAATTAATGCCATTTAGACTAGGACACACAAGCAATCTGCCACTTGCACTAGTTCCAACTAGGCATTGCCCTAATCCCTATAGATCTAGTATGAAAATCGTGCTATGCCTGTGGCAGTGCCTTGGTCAACAGATCTATGACATTGTTCCCGGTGTCAACTCTTTATAGTGAAATGTCTCCTCTATCCATGATCTCTCGGATAAGGTGAAACTTCCTGAGTATGTGTTTGGACTTCTTATGCGACCGAGGCTCCTTAGTGTTACGTGTCTACTAAATCTCTAATTTAGCTTTTGATAATAATTTTCCTAATAATAATTCCACTTAGAGATTAGTGCTCACAAGCATACGAATCACAACGTAGTAATAAAAGATATCGATCCCATGAGGAATAAGTATGTCCACTTTAGTTTATTTTTCTTCACATTTATAGAGTACCGAATTATAAAGTGATATCAAATTTAGTGAATAGAAAGTTAATTAAAGTACTAATTATGAGTTGAGTTATTGTTTAACATTTAATCACATAAATATAAAAGTTTCCAGCACCCAGAAAGCAGGAAAAAGTGAAAGGAAAAGGGAGTGCCTACCTTTTAGAAGATTATCCAAGTCGTTTTGACCCCTGGCGTCGCTCTAATCCACTAAAATCCGCACTTTTCTCCTTGAGTTAGGGTTAGGGATTTGGGTCCAGAGATTTCCAAATGTTGAAGGATTCTGATGATGAGTTTCTTTCCTTTACTTCTTTTGTTTTTTTCCTTCTTTTCATCTGCCTCTCTCTTTTCCTCCCTTTTTTTTTTCTTTTTCGTCTGTGTCCCCCTTCGTTCCTTGTCTCTCCCTTCCTTTTTTTGTTTTTCTCTGCTTTTAGGGTATGGGTTGGCTCACCTGCCGCGATCTATAGTCGTACGACTATAGTTTAATTACAGTCGTACGACTGTAGTTAAAGTCGTATGACTATACTCCTTTTTTTAGAGAAGTAAAATTCTGGAGCTTAAACAAGCCGATATCGGAAAGAGCACCGCAGACACAGGAAAGAGCCCGCCGTTGAAATAAGCCGATATCGGGTGTAGGTTACCCGAGGCAAAGCTGGGGAAGAAGTAAGCCGATGTCGGGTCTAGGTTACTCGAGGCAAAGCTGAGGAAGAAATAAGCCGATATCTGGTCTAGGTTACCCGAGGCAAAGCTGAGGAAGAAATAAGCCGGTACCAGGTCTAAGTTACCCGAGGTAAAGAAAAGTGGAATGCGGTTAAGCCGATATCGGGTCTATGTTAACCGAGGCAGAGGAAGATGGATTGCGGATATGCCGATATCGGGTCTATGTTACCTGAGGCAAAGGAGGATGGAATTTTGACGATTTGAAATCTTACTAGAATTGGATGGACTTGAAATAATAAGAGGTTCAAGGATCTAAAACCATGCTTGAATATAATGGAGTTCAAGGGTTCGAAACCTGGCTTGAATGGAGAAAAGGGGTTTAAGGATTTGTAACCATACTTGAACATAGTGGAGTTCAAGGGTTTGAAATCTGGCTTGAATAAAGAAAAAGGGGTTTAAGGATTTGCAACCATGCTTAAACATAGTGGAGTTCAAGGGTTCGAAATCTGGCTTGAATAAAGAAAAGGGGTTCAAGGATTTACAACCATGCTTGAACATAATGAAGTTCAAGGGTGTGAAATCTGGCTTGAATGAAGAAAATATAACTTTAAGAATGATAATTTTGAAGTTGGCCCGAGGATGAGTATTTATCCCTTGATCGATAATTTTGGAAACAAAAATTTTTTGCTCCTTCGATCAAGGATAAATATGGCTTGATTGTTCCGCCCCTTGGAGAATTGACATGTTGAGATTTGGGTTTGTACTGACACTTAAGGCCTAATAGATGCCCCAGCATTGAGCCGTCTCTGCTTTGAGAGTGATCCTGGTTCGGAATAGCCCTGGTGATGGCAGCGGATACCTGCACTTGGATCGGCTGTGATGCATATGCATATGAATTTTGCGTGTTTACTTCAAACATATGCATGTATGTATAGATGCATGTATGATTCTAAATGTATGTATGCATGCAACATGTGGCTTATGCTTTGTTCTTGGTATCCGTGCGAGCCCAGAGACGGAATTCACAACTTGCGATTGGCCACAATGGTAGCCTAGGTGATCTAGTCTGATTTTTCCGACGTGTTTTCTGACCTACTGACTATTACGCTGATCTAGGTAATAGAGAAGTTGGCCATCTTGAGTGACTTTCCACTTTACCCTCTGCATATTCTAAAGCGTTGTCAGTGCTCAGCGGATCAGGATAATAGGCCATGCCAACGGATGGTCCGTTTGGTTGAGCAAGAAGATGAGAGTGAGACCTTGTATTTTCGTACCGCATAACAGGAGATTCTGCGATATTATTTGGGCATAGATGTAATGTCCTACTGACGAATGTTTATATGTAATGGCATGGTGTATGCAAGATGAACATCTAATCAGAAATCTAAACATACACAATATTGCAATGGTGACATCAGAATGAGTATGACAGGGAATGTGACATTGACCCTGACTTTGTATATCACTCCTTTCCTGTTGTTGACACATCCTTTAGGTTTTCCATGTCGACAATCTCTTCTCTTTTTTTTTTTTAGAAAGATTCTGTGATGGGCATTTTGTCAGCGTTGATCCCTTTCGCAACGGTTTGTCTTAGGATGGGAAAGATATATCTCGATATGTTCATCGCGACTCACGAAGATACTGCTGTCGATGATACCTAATGGTTCAGTTTTTTACTTGCCCCTGATATCATAGGTTTGTGTTTAGCGAGTAAAGCACTTCTACGGACAAGGTTCGTTGCGCAATGTAGCCCGTAAGTGAACATTAACATGTAATGACACAACAAATGCATATTGAACACCAAAGTTGAATACAAAACATTCACGGCATAATGAATACGGATGCATTAGGAAAATCTAAAATGTGGCTCTGTTTTTAATTGAAGCCCCTTCAAATTACCAATATGCCCTTTCGGTTTTACACATTGGAGTTTTCTTTTTTTTTAAGCCCGATCACTGGATAGAGTTGCTATTGTGGATGGACAACCCGAGATGAATTCAATTAACCACTGGATTCTCCTAGCGTCTGATGCCATATTCATATTTCCAGTTCACCCCAGATTCTAGTTCAGGCACGATTCCTGAAGACTGAATCCTTGAAATGGTTTGTAAATGCAACTTTCCCTTTGAATATGAGCATGACAGACTTTGTAAGCTTTCCTGTTGATGGTATCGTCCCCTTCATGATTATTGAAAGCTTTGTAAAACCAAGTTGCTCTAACAGTGTTGGTGAAGTTCACAAATGCGTAACCGATATTTCCTCCAGTCTTGAAATCCATAAGGAATTAGTAGGGGAAACCATAAGCAGACTTCCCTTTGGACTTACTCTCAACCAGAATTTATGGCAGATTATGTCTTTGGAACTGACCTGGCAGATTTCTGATCATCAGGCTTGTTTTTTTTTTACCGAGACTGATGCTGATCTCCCTCTTATTCGACTTGATATCTTTAATAGTTAGGTTCTTGGGTAACCATTGTTGAGCTCATTTGAAGTAGACTCATATTCAAATCCTCTCTCTGCTCTATCACCCTTCTGGTGATGAGATGATGCAGAAAAATGCGATATGGAGCAGCATTGGGTTTCAATTTCCTGTTGGAAGCCATTGATGGCAGAAAATAAGGCTTCACAGAGTCAGTTCAGGGGAGAATATGAAAGTATTACGCCTTGCCATTTAATGCCATGAGACACTCTGGATTTAATTATGGTCACCGTGTATGAGATAGATAAAGACACTGATCTTCTCTACCACCGCGCGAAGTTAACTTTTCAGAACAGGGAAAAACGTACTTATCTCCATTGTCCCAACTCACTGACCCTGGCATTTCATGTAATAGATGGGCCACCCCTGGATTCATCAAGCACTCGATAGAGTTTGACTCTATGATTGAAGAGAGTGCAACTTTAGACCAGGAGCAGAAATCTCACTGTAAGGGAGAGATGAAGTCTTCCATTAGTGCTGGTTTTTTTTTTTTTTTTTGAAGAAGCTAAATCCAAGCCACAGCCACCTGTTGATTTTCCTGCTGCATTCAAATCCATGTATGTCATACCTGTTTAATATGTCTTTTTAGATGAACCATGCATGTGTAATGTCATATGCACATGAATGTCACACAAACAAGACTATATATGCACTAAAACTAATGTCTGCTTCAGAGTTTTACATCATAGTGGGTGGCGAAGGTCATTTGGATTTTTTAGGGCTTGGTGCTTTTTGATGGGTTTGGCTTTTTGACTGCAAGATCATAATGTGGGATGCTTTCTCGGGCATGAATTAGGCTCAAAGTCTCATCTTGGGGATCAGCTCTGAAATTTAGCAATGGTCCCTGGTTTGGAATGATTTAGATGTATTATGGGCCGTCCAAGTTGAAACTTTTAGGGCAAGACCAACAGTGTTTTGGATCGTGGTTTGTAGGGATCACTGATCTAGGTTGGCAATTGATTCGACTGAAATGATGCCATCTCATTACTTGCTTGGCAGACTTTTCTCTTTCTCTCTTTTTTTTTGTGAAGAAAGGGATTTAACCGAAGTCAGGTTCACTTTTAAATTCCCTGTAAGACTCAGATTGACGTCATGCATCTTAATATTATGCGTGATGGACATGTCGTTTCAGATGATCAAATGCATGCTTAATGCCATGTACATGTAATCACCACACAAGTAAGAAAATAACCAGATGCATTGCATTCCAAAATGAGTTCAATACACTTTACAAAAAAAATAAGTTCCCTACAGGAAGGACCTCTAAAGGTATCTATCTCACAGCGTCCGACTATTCCTTATCCGGTCACTGCCCCGGTTCTGATATCACTACCTCGCCCTCAACAGATCAGGCTTTGGAGCTCTTCATCATATTCCTCTCCCCATGAGGTTTGAGGAATTTCCTTACGAGTCTCCTTACTTGCGCGCGGTCGCTCATTAGTAACGGATGGCACCTTTAATTTTCCCTCATTAACTAACTTCTGGATCTCCTTCTTTAAAATATAGCAGACATTGGTTCGGTGACCTGTCACTACATGATAGGTGCAGAAGTTGTTCTTTTGATCTGGTGCCGGCTCCACATATCGCTTGACGCTTTACAGTAGCCCCTCTTTTCTACATTTGGCAAATAATTGGCTCAGTGAAATAGGCCATGGGGATATGCCCTTTCCGTCACCCTTGGGAAGTGGACTCCTAGTTGACCGCGGAACAATGTTAGTATTGGCTTTGAGGGAGGCCTTAGATTCTGCTTCACCGGTCAGCCCTCTTATTACTCCCTCAAGCTCAATCACACGTGCCTCCAATTCAGAGCACTTTGTCGTCAGCTTTTCCACCTTGTCAGGATCACCTCCTAGCATTTCCTTCAACATTGCCGCTGCCTCTTCCCTAACCATCTTTCGAAATCATGATGAAGCAACATAACCATCTATGACATCTGTTATGGTGTTGAAGTTCATTGGGTAAGCCATTCTCGAGACTCCTTCCCTTTTTCCCCTGATAAGAACATTTGTTAGCATCGACTGGGGCATACGCACAGAGGAAACCAAGTCAAGATATGATGTGGGTGTGAATGCGTGATGTGATGCATGCATGCATGAATGATGACGTCATGTGATGCCATGTCATGTTATGCAATTCTAAGCTAGTCAAGTGCACATAAAACCAAGAATGAAAACGTGTAAAATGCAATGAATGTTGTTGATGAAGCTATATGCTGAAGGAGAGCGTGGCATATAAATATACACCACATGGATAAAATGACACGCAGGGTGTCCACGGATCGAAGCAAGGTGATACTTGCAAGGCGCTTACGTGTAGAGCGTATCTTACACGGGAGGAGAGTTAATATTTGAAGCGGTACGTGTAGAGCGGGTCTTACACGGGGAGGAAGTTTAGAGTTTGATGCGGTACGTGCAGAGCTTGTCTTGCACGGGAAGATATTTGGTGCGGTACATGTAGAGCTTGTCTTACACGAGGAGGAAGTGTGTAGAGCTTGTCTTGCACGGGAAGATATTTGGAACGATACGTGTAGAGCTTGTCTTACAAGGGGAGGAAGTGTAGAGTTTGATGCTGTTCATGCAGAGCTGGTCTTGCACGGGAAAATATTTGGAACGATACATGTAGAGTGGATCTTACACGGGGAGGAAGGGTAGAGTTTGATGCGGTACGTGTAGAATGAATCTTACACAGGGAGGAAGTGTAGAGTTTGATGCGGTATGTGCAGAGCTGATCTTACACGGGGAGGAAATTTGCAGAGCTTGTCTTGCACGGGAAGATATTTGGAACGATACATGTAGAGCTTGTCTTACACGAGGAGGAAGGGTAGAGTTTGATGCGGTACGTGTAGAGCGGATCTTACACGGAGAGGAAGTGTAGAGTTTGATGCGGTACGTGCAGAGCGTATCTTACATGGGAGAGGTTTGGTATTTGGAGCGGTACATGTAGAGCGGATCTTACACGGGGAGGATGTGTTCAGAGCCTGTCTTGCACGGGAAGACATTTGGAGCGATATGTGTAGAGCTTGCCTTACACGGGGAGGATGGGTAGAGTTTGATGCAGTACGTGCAGAGCTGGTCTTGCACAGGAAGATTTGGAGCGGTATGTGTAGAGCTTGTCTTACACAGGGAGGAAGTGTGCAGAGTTTGTCTCGCATGGAAAGACATTTTGGAGCGGTACGTGTAGAGCTTGTCTTACACGGGGAGGATGGGTAGAGTTTGTCTTGCACGGGAAGACATTTGGAGTGATACATGTAGAGCTTGTCTTACACGGGGAGGATGGGTAGAGTTTGATACGGTACGTGCAGAGCTAGTCTTGCACGGGAAAATATTTGGAGCGATACGTGTAGAGCTTGTCTTACACGGGGAGGAAGTGTGCAGAGCTTGTCTTGCACGGAAAGATATTTGGAGCGATACGTGTAGAGCTTGTCTTACACAGGGAGGAAGTGTACAGAGCTTGTCTTGCACGGAAAGATATTTGGAGCGATATGTCTAGAGCTTGTCTTACACGGGGAGGAAGTGTAGAGTTTAAAGTAGTTCGTGCAGAGCGTGTCTTGCACGGGAAGAGAGTTTGGAGCTTATGTGCTCGGGACATAAGGATAGGATCTCTAATGATTACAGAAGACCTAAGGGGTTTGATGGAATTTCTCGCGTTTTTGGAACACTTAAATGACTCAGTGCATGCTGTAAAGTCCCTGGTGCTTGTGGAATGCTTGAATGTTTGACAGATGAATGTGATGTACATTGTGAGATAATGAGGATGATTTCCTTGTTTTTATTCTTTTGACTTTGGACATTCCAAGAACACCTAATGCTATGCAGAAATGTCACGTGTGGACCGCCACACTGGTGAAAGTTCGGCGCCTTTGGGGGACCTAATGATTTTGATGAATTGATCACGTGTCTACTGACACACTGATGGAGTTTGACTCGTTGTAGGTCTATGAGATGATATGAAATGGTCACACGGGACCGGCCCATGGACAGAGTTCTGATGCTTTTAAGCATATGAAATGAAATGATGTTGTAAGAGAGTCATGTACCATAGGAGACACAAACAGAAGTTCGGCGTTCGGGGAACACATTTCATGACTTGGGATGTTATGAGATGCCCCTACATGCATACTAATCCGGCACTCGAGGGGTGCCTTGAATGATATAGTAATGTCATGAAGTAACCCGATGTGGATCATAGTGCTATATAATATTTATGATGAACGAATATGATGTCATGAAATGCATCATGTGGATTGTCACACGGAAATATACCTCGGACCATTGTGGTCTCTATTGAATGAAATGATTTGGTGGAATGGCCAAATGCAATCTGGTGCATTACCAGAATGCGAGCATTTTGGGATACCCGATATATGATAGAATGATATGATCGTGGTGGGTGTCCTTGGAATGCCCCTAATTTAATTTAGGTGATATGTCGTGAATGCTTATGACACACAAAATGCAAATGGCTGAACAAAAATGTGGTTAGGATGCATGACACACATAATTATGTTATGTATGCTATGTGACAAAATGTTAATCACACAAATATAATGTTATGGCTGAAAAAGAAACAGTTAGTATGAATGGCAAGCGGATGATTTAATGATTTCACACGAAAATAAAATGCAAGTGGCTGCATAAAAATGTGGGTTAGTATGACACAAAAATGCTTTAGGTATGGAAAATGTTGATTATATATGGAAAACGGTGATTATGGTATGTCGTGAAATGTCGAGAAGCGTGAAACACGTAGCACACGAAGTGAATTCTTCCAACCTTATTTCTCCGAGCATGGTCGATCTCAAAAATTCTAACCGAGTCTTAGGTGGGGTTCACTTCGATCACCAACCGGGGGTGATGAAGGCGAGATTTTATTTTTATTCACACAATTATTCTGGTATCCTAAGGGAATCCAACTAGGGCTGCCTATATGAGTTCGGTCCAAGTCGAGTTAAAAATCAATGTTCCCATAGCAAAATATACTCCTCACTTCTCCCCACTCAAGGGTCTGAACGAAGGGGTTCGTACGAGGCTATGGGTGGTGTTTTGTATCCATGCCCCGAAGACCATGAGGAACAAAGGAGACACTTCAACAATCCACCGGGCTATAAATGGATACTAAATCTAACGCACGCATGTCTAGCTAAGGATGCAAAATGAAATGCCAATCGAGAATCATGCACCTTATTTTAATAATACACTTTTTAGGGCTTGTCAAATTCTTTTAAGTTTTTAAGAAAACTTTTTGAAGAAGTCCCCAGCAGAGTCGCCACTGTGAGTGGATGACGTTTTCGACGGAATGCGAGACTCCCTCTCGGAAAGGGGTGCCACGATCTCGGGCGGACCCCTCCCTCACGTGGGGTTTTTATAGATGGAAAATCGTTTTGGAAAACATGGAATTAATTCGTAAATGAATCGAGACCTAAGTGTCGATGAATATTGTAGGAGTCGCCACCCGGCTCAGCTCAACTGGGAAATTTATAATGCAGCTGAACCGGATGAACGGCCGCTACACTATCCAGAGAATCGGGTCCGGACAAGTCCCTTATTTCATGTCTAATTAAAATAAATACTGGTCAATGTTCTTAGATGGTATTTCAAATTTTAAAGTCAATTTTATTGCAATAAATAGACATACAGCGTGCATACAGGTTAAATAAAATAATAAATGATTAAGTTATTACAACCCGATCGAATAAAAGATAAAAACTCTCAGCCTCACTTTTACAAACGCCTAGAATACACGATTTATCTAGAAAAATACAATCGCCTAGGATACACGTATTAATCTATTAAATACATCAAAAATAAAAATAAAAAGCTGCAAAACAGAGGGTTAGCACAATATATAGCACGCCATAAATTGGATTCAAACATGACAGAATGGAAAATCAAGAATTGGAGGCATGCATTTAGGGGATAACCGGCTCGGCTCGGCTAGCCGGCTCGGTTAGACCTAGAAAACATTTTGAAACGTCCCTGTATTTTTGGTTTTGTGTGAAAATCATTTTGAAAACAATTTTTCCGGTTTACAAGCATTTTTTACATGTGAGGTGGGCCAGTTTTCGGGAGAACTGGGTCTCCGTCGTAGCATTGTTCTAAATGCAATTTTACTGAAAATTGAATCTATGGTCGTGAATGCACACAACAAAATTCATTTTGATGATTTTTGGGTCTTCTGAATTTTTAGGGATTTTTGGGAATTTTTTTTTGGATAAAAATGGAAATTTTGATTCTGGAAATCACGTTACAGTCGTGCGACTATAAATTACAGTCGTACGACTGTAAGCGACCCAAAGTCAGGATTTTTCCAAAATTTATTTGAAACAAAACTGGAAAAAAGGCCTGGAAATCAAGAACACTCGTACGACTGAATATACAGTCGTACAACTATTCATCAAATCCAAGAACAGTCGTGCGACTGTTCTTGATTTCCAGAAGCAGAAATGCAGAAATAAGGTAAAAATGCACAAAAATCACATCCAACACCCAGAAAGTAGGAAAAAGTGAAAGGAAAAGGGAGTGCCTACCTTTTAGAAGCTTATCCAAGTTGTTTTGACCCCTGGTGTCGCTCCAATCCACTGAAATCCGCAATTTTCTCCTTGAGTTAGGGTTAGGGATTTGGGTCTAGAGATTTCCAAATGTTGAAGGATTCTAATGATGAGTTTCTTTCCTTTCCTTCTTTTGTTTTTCTCCTTCTTTTCGTCTGCCTCTCTCTTTTCCTCCCTTTTTTTTTCATTTTCGTCTCTGTCCTGCTTCGTTCCTTGTCTCTCCCTTCCTTTCAGAAGTTCAAGACTTACAAACTCCTGCAGCTACTGCTGAGGATGCTTTGGGAACCAATCTGACTACTCAAGAAATTGAGAAACCAGAAATGGCTGCACAGGACCTTAGAAGGTCTGGTAGGACATATCATCAGCTAGAGAGGTACGGGTTTCTCGTGACTGATGATGGGGACCTTATGGTCGTTGACCAAGAGGAGCCCAAGACCTATCAGGAGGCTGTTGAAAGCCCACACTTAGATCAATGGCGCAAAGCCATGGAGGCTGAGATGCAATCTATGCATGATAACCAAGTATGGAACTTGGTGGATCCACCTCCGGGTGCTAAGGTGATAGGTTGCAAGTGGTGTTTCAAGTTAAAGGCCGACAACACCTTCAAGGGGCGATTGGTGGCAAAAGGATTCAAGCAAGTTAAAGGAATTGACTATGATGAAACCTTTTCACCAGTTGCTATGCTCAAATCCATTAGGATACTACTAGCCATAGCTACATGGTACGATTATGAGATATGGCAGATGGATGTTAAGACCGCTTTCGTTAATAGAAAGCTACTCGAGGATGTGTACATGGCATAACCTGAGGGTTTTATCGATCCAAAGTATCCAAACCGGGTATGCAAGCTTCAAAGATCTATTTATGGATTGAAGCAAGCATCGAGGTCATGAAATCAGAGATTCAATGAGGCCATTACAGAATATGGCTTCACACAGAATTCTGATGAGCCCTGTGTGTATAAGATGGTTAGTGGGAGTGTTTCCACCTTCCTAGTGCTGTATGTTGACGACATCCTTATCATTGGAGGTGACATACCAACACTGCAAGGAGTTAAGCAGTGGTTGAGTAGGTGCTTTGCAATGAAGGACTTAGGCGAAGCTAAGATGATCTTAGGGATCAGGATCTATAGAGATAGATCCAATCGGCTTCTAGGCCTAAGTCAGGCCACATACATTGACAAGGTTCTGAAAAGATTCAGCATGGACAAGGCAAAGAAAGGATTCTTGCCTATGCGCCATGGGTTGAAGCTGAGTAAGAAAGATGGTCCTAAAACAAAGAAGGACCGGGAGAACATGGAAAAGATCCCTTATGCATCTGCTATTGGATCTATCATGTACTCCATGTTATGTACGAGGCCTGATGTCACGTTTGTACTAAGTATGACCAGCCGGTACCAGTCAGACCCCAAGGAGGAACACTGGAAGGCTTTCAAGGCAATCCTAAAGTACCTTAATCGGACTAAGGATGCTTTCTTAGTGTATGGAGGTTAAGATAAGCTCATAGTGTCAGGTTACACTGATGCAAGCTTTGAGACCGATGAGGATGAGAACCAGTCACAGTCTGGTTATGTTTTTCTCTTGAATGGCGGTGCCATTAGTTGGAGGTCCTCAAAGCAGGCCACTATTGCTGACTCTACAACGGAAGCTGAGTACATAGCTGCGTGCGAAGCTGCAAAGGAAGCAGTTTGGATCAAGAAATTCATAACTGAGTTGGGAGTAGTACCTACTATCCTAGACCCAGTTGATGTTTTTTGTGACAACAACGTGGCCATCGCACAAGCTAAGGAGCCCTGGTCGCACAAGAGATCCAAACATATGCTCAGAAAGTTTCACCTCATTCGGGAGATCATGAACAGAGGTGACATATCATTGCAGAGGGTTGACACCAAGAATAATGTCGCTGATCCATTGACTAAAGCGCTGCCACAGACACAGCACGACGATCATACCAGATCTATAGGAATTAGGGCAATGCCCACTTGGAACTAGTGCAAGTGGGAGATTGTTGGTGTGCCCTAGTTCTTGGGGCATTGGATTCTTGTATTTTGTATTATACATTAAGACTCATTGTATAAATACATTATTTGTGTCACATTAATAAAGGAAATTAATCTATTTCATTTATATCTTGTGCTATAATATGAGTAGAGTATCCATTGATTGATAATCATAAAACCTATCCCAGGTCTGTTCTAATCGTGGGAACGAATAAAACCACAGACTTGTATATTCGATGACAGTATGGTAGTTCTTAACTAGCCATAGTACTTGTATAGTCAGTCATGAATATAGGTACATGTCGTTGACATGGGACTGGATCGATCCGCACAAGAAAGCCACATGGTTGTCACGTCATAGGTCTTTCTTGAGTAGGTCTCTTTTATCCTCAGACTAGATTTTGTTATAATATCGATATGGAATCCGATTCACTTTGACATACAGCTAACAGGTCTGTAAAAGGATGCTAAATATGGGTATGATTGGGTGGACCGGTGAACATGTTTATATTGATGATGAAGTGATGGAATTGCCACTCGGGTAACACCGAGATGATATCATTGGCCACTTGATGAGTGGGACTGATAAGTGTATGGCCATACCCAAATAATTTGGTTGCTTATTTGATTAATCAGTCAACTCAAGATCAAGAAATATAATAAACAACAGAAGAGGATGACGGACACCATGCCTCTTGTTTATTCATATCGATATCGTTAGGCAAAGGACAGTATGACATTACTACCGGGTGAGTGTCTTCTAAATACTGCTGCATCTCTGTCTTAATTGGGGGCTATAATGGTTTGCTAGAACCCACTTATAGTCTGTGGGCCTTGGGCCTACTGCCAACATAAAGACAGACCCATAGGATCGTGCACATAGATCAACTGAGCTGGAACTTATAGAAATTGTACATGTAATGTACATTGGAAGGAATGCGTTAATTAATTAGTTGACATTCGGTGTCAAGGTAATTAATTGACATTGGGTTGAATTTAATTTAATTAATAAGTTTACATAATATAATTAATTAATTTATCAATTAATTGAATTACATAAAGTAAACAATTAATTAAATAATTTTCCTAAGTAGGAAAATTAAATACATGTATTGTATTAACTTAATTGTGATTTAATTTCATTTAGGGGTAATTAAATTTAGCCAAATGGAATTAAATTACATAGTATATACTTTTTAATTAAAGTTTATTTATGTAATTATAATCCTAGTGGGCTTGGGTTTAATTAACCTAATTAGAACCCAATTAGACAAGGTGTCTATAAAAGGGCACACTTAAGGAATAAAAACCTAATTCAACTCTAATTAATTGCTGGAAATTTCAGCCACCAAAAGCAGCCCCAAAACAGCTGAAAATTCCAGCATTAAACCTCCATTCCTTCGCGACTTCGGCTAGCACCGGTTCCCGCTCAATAGTTGGTCGTGCACCGGACATTGGAGATCACAGTTTCAAGTAACGATTCTACAGCAGTCTCTAGAGGAGACGAATCCGGTGAGTTAATCTCTCTTGATTCTTATTTGATTTTAATCTAATCAATGGTAATTGGACACGATAGGTGGATTCTAGGAAATTTTAAATGGTGTATTTTCCACGGCGCCACGTTATTTTTCCTATGACGAATCCCAACACCTTCAAGGGGCGTCTGGTTGCGAAAGGTTTCACACAAGTCCATGGAATAGACTACGATGAAACTTTCTCACCAGTAGCCATGCTCAAATCCATCAGGATCTTGCTAGCCATAGCCGCATGGTACGACTATGAAGTCTGGCAAATGGATGTCAAAACTGCTTTCCTTAATGGGAAGCTACTCGAGGATTTGTACATGACACAACCTGAGGGTTTTGTCGATCCAAAGTATCCGGGAAGGGTTTGCAAACTTCAAAGGTCCATTTATGGACTGAAGAAAGCATCCCGAAGTTGGAATCTAAGATTCAATGAGGCCATAAAGGAATATAGCTTTATACAGAATCAAGATGAACCTTGTGTGTATAAGAAGACTAGTGGGAGCATTTTCACATTCTTGGTACGAAATCCTACTCATTGGAAGCGACATACCTACACTACAAGGGGTAAAGCAGTGGCTGAGTAAGTGCTTCGCAATGAAGGACTTAGGCGAAGCTGAGATGATCCTAGGGATCAGGATCTATAGGGATAGATCAAATCGGCTTCTGGGCCTAAGTCAGGCCTCGTACATAGACAAAGTTTTGAAAAGGTTCAGCATGGACCAGGCCAAGAAAGGTTTCTTGCCAATGGGCCATGGGCTGAATCTTAGTAAGAAACACTGTCCTAAGACAAGGGAGGATAGGGAGAACATGAAATTGGTTCCATATGCTTCGGCTATAGGATCAATTATGTACGAGACCTGATGTCACCTTTGTTAGAGATTGTGCCCTAAGCCAATGTTGGATTATGTAAACAATCTTCTTAAGTCATTAATAAAGACTTATTTTATCATATATATTTGTATGTTAGTATTTATGATAATGTATCCATGAATTAATTGTGTAATTCTAAATTTCCCTAGTCGATTGTTATTATGGGAATAATAACAAACTAAGACTAGTGTGAGTGATAATGGATATTCATAAGATGAATATAGTGTATACAGATACAGATTATACTCACGGGCAATATGTTAGAGAACATGTTGCTGGAGACCCACTATGAGATCAAGTTCATGGTCACGTGTCACAACTGATCTTGATTATAGTAGTGTCATCAGCTGATTCCTTTGACCTGAGGTCACCATGGATTCCGGGATGAATTCATGTTGTGCTTTGACGCAGTCAAACGCTGCTTGTAACAGAGTAGTTATAAAGGCTGTGGTTGGGTACAATATGACTCATGCTTTGGGATGTGAGTGACAGATATGGGATTTTGTCCCTCTCTAACAAGAGAGCGATATCACTGGGCCCCTCGATAAGTAAGACTGTTAAATGCATGGCCATGCTCAAATAATTGATAAGAGTATCAATTAATTTGTCTAAACAGTTTACTTTGAGATCGAGAAAGCATATGATTAATTATATAAGATTGACAAGTGTACCATGTCTTATAATTAATCATGATATCAAAGAGACAAAAGGGAATATGACATTCTATAAATAGGTATTGGATCATTCCAATCATATTAATTGGGTAGTCGTAATGGCTTGCTAGAGTCCGCTTGTGACCTATAAGGACATTATGGTAATTTCCTTATTGCCAATTAATATGAACCTATGGGGTCACACACAAGAGCAAAATGAAGTTCGTCTTAACGGGTATAAATTATTATGGGATAATAATTTATGAATGAGGAAGAGAATAAATATATATATAGTGATATATATATTTATGCATATGTATATAAATATTAATGTGATTAGTATTGCATAAAGTATGCTACATGTTATAATTAAATTATATAGAGATATAATTAATTATAATATTATATATACATATGTGTATTATGGGGAATTGATTTAATATTAATTGAGAATTAATATTAAATTGTGTGGGTTAATATATAATTATAACTAATAGGTGTATTAGGTTATAATTATAATTAACTAAATAGGGTTTATATTTAAGGAAATAAAAACCTGAAAACCTATTTTTTTTTTTTTTTTGCTCCATAAGTTAAGAAGCAGATTTCGGCCAGCCACCACAAGCCAAGTGAACCAGCCGAAACTCTCCTCCAAAAGCAAAGGGAAAATCTGATTTTCTGCTCTCTCTTCTCTCGTTCGAAGAATTGTTCTTCAAATCCGGCGCTAGCACGGGGTGGACGTATTGCTCCGTGTGGATCAACCGTAGAGGGAAGCTATTTTGGTTCCTGCTTGATTCAATCTTCAAAGAATTAAGGTAATTCTTTAACCCTCCTTCCGATTCAATGCAATGTACATGGGTCCTTGGTGGGGATTAATCTTTTATCCGCTGCGTTTTATGTTTGTTTTGTGCGATTAATTCCCCAACAGTGGTATCAGAGCCACTTGTGCATTGATTGAATTGGATTTGTTATTTTGATTAGATCAAAATTGCATGTTAGGGTTATATGTTTTTGATTTAGGGTTCTTTGTTATTGTGAATAACGTTTGGAATTGATTTGGGAATTGTTGTTTTGAACAAATTGACGCAGAATTGTTTTTCAGTGCAGAACACGCCGGCGTGCAGGCACTGCACGCCGTGCAAACGTGTGTTGCACGCCGTGTACTGGTTTTGCACGGCGTGTAGTCGGAAATCGTTTTCGTAAGCTGAGAATCAGTGCATAACTCGCCGGCGTGCAAGTGTTGCACGCCGTGCAAATGTGTGTTGCACGCCGTGTACTGGTTTTGCACGGCGTGCAACCGGAAATTTCTCATGTGCGCTGAGTAACAGCGAGGAACACGGCCGCGTGCAAGTGTTGCACGCCGTGCAAACCGGTTTTGCACGCCGTGTTCCCTTAGTGCTGCAATGTAGAAATTGTCTTCTATACCTTTTCTTCTCAAATCAATTTCTTTTAAATACAATAAGATTGTGTTTAGTTTTTGAACCCTAAATCTTGTAGATGTAAAATTATTGTGATAATTTTATGCATGGTGTTGTGGTATGGTTTTCGACCCTGTGGATGTTTTTGTTTTCCTTTGGTTTTGGTGGATGTAAAGTTTTATAAATACGGCCTGCGAGTCGTTTGTATTTATGTAATCTTATTTTCTAGATAAATTGTATAGGATGCAATTTATTGTTTGTAAATCTTATTTTACTAGAAAATTGTATAGGATACAATTTTGTTAAATATGTAAATCCATGAGATGATGCCAAGGAACAAAGACGTGAAGACGGATCCAAGGGGTGCGGCTGTGCTGTGACCATGCGATGGTTGCAACCACCTAGGAAATGACCTGTTGATTTTCATATTGGCCTATGAAAATCAATGTAGATAAAACCATACCATAACACGGTTTTTCGAGTCTATTGCATGTTTTATATTTTGATGCCATGTGATGCCATGCCTAGTATGAAATATGCATGCTAGATGAATGTATGACATTGGATGCCATGCTAGGATTAATGTTAACTTGGAAAGTTTAATATTAATGCCATGTTTTGTATATGATAAAATTTTAATCACGGGATTTATAAACCCTAAATAAACTTATGAAGTTTATATTTTTGCCACCCAATTACGTATAACACTTGTCAAGTACTATGTTCGCATCATGGTATACCGCCAGGGCGGGTACGCATGTTGTGACCTTAGCGAAGCAATAATATGAGAAAAGGTGATTCTCATTGTGTTGTAATTGGTTTAACTAAAGGGTTAATCAAAAAGGTGTTTGAGCCCGAGGCAAGGATGAGATGAGTAACATACAAATTAAATATGATATATGATATCATGCATCTCATAAATTAAAAGAGTTACATAATGATGTAATTGACATGGTGATGTCTACCGAAATTATATTTAATCATAGGGACATGCCAAAGCAGTGCTATGGTTAAGTATGGATTTTGGGTCTTTTACCCACTTAAATATTTTAAAGGGTTTTATAATTTTAGTGGGAGTTTAATTCTCTTATGTAATTAACTTTGCATATATTTTCTGTTGTAGATAAATGGCCAACACAAGCAATCCCGGTTCTATTCGATCTATCCTTGAGAAGGATAAACTGAACGGAACCAATTACCTAGATTGGTATCGCAACTTGAGAATTGTCCTCAAGCAAGAGCGAAAGCTGTATGTTCTGGATGGGCCTTTGCCTGCTAACCCTCCACCCACCACAGCTTCAAGAGCTGAAAGGGATGCTTTTCACAAGCATCAAAATGATCAGATTGATGTACAATGCCTGATGCTCGCATCAATGATTCCGGAACTTCAGAAGGATCTGGAAACATTTGAGGCATATGAGATGTCTCAAGAGCTTAAGGAAATGTTCCAAAAGCAAGCAAGAAGGGAAAGGTATGAGACCTTGAGATCCTTGGTTGGGTGCAAGATGACCGAAGGGAGTTCGGTTAGTGCCCATGTTCTGAAGATGAAAGGGTACATTGATCAGTTGGAGAGGCTTGGTTCGCCACTCAGACATGAGTTGGCAACGGATTTGATCCTTAATTCTCTTCCCGAGAGTTACTCCCATTTTGTCATGAATTATCACATGAATGATATGGACAAAACGGTCAGCGAACTGCATGGGATGCTGAAAAACACTGAAGTAACGATAAAAGAGAAGCCAAGCCCCAAAGGGATCCATATGGTGCAAAAGGGTAGGATCCAGAAGAAGAAGGGTAAAGCAAACAAACCCAAAGAGTTTGGGAAGGATGTAAAGAAGCCCAAAGCTGTTACCAAGGCAAAGCCTCCAAAGGAAGGCACATGCCATTTCTGCAATCAGCCTGGTCATTGGCGCAGAAATTGCAAGCTTTATTTGGAGGACTTGAGGAAGAAGAGAGGCGGTGAGACCGCTAATCAAGGTATTTATGTTATTGAAATATTTCATTCTACTTCTGTTTCTGCTTCATGGGTATTAGATACCGGTTGTGGTTCTCACATTTGTATGAATGTGCAGGGGCTTAAAGGAAGTAGAAAGCTCAAGAAGGGCGAGGTAGAATTCCATGTGGCGAATGGAGCTAGAGTTGCTGCTTATGAAGTCGGTCGCTACGAGCTCAAGTTGCCAAGTGGACTTGTTCTTTCTTTGAATAATTGTTATTTTGTTCCTAATTTGTCTAGGAACATCATTTCTATTTCATGTCTGGACAAGGAAGGATTTAAATGTGTTATTGAGAATAATCACTTATTGCTTTTCAATAAAGACTTATTTTATGCAAATGCGGATTTACATGATGGTCTTTATTTGTTGAACCTTAGTGAAGGTTATGATGAGCATGTATATAACATAAATACCAAAAGGATAAGAACAAATGTTGTGAATCCTACTTATCTCTGGCATTGTCGTCTAGGACACGTTAATGAGAAACGCATTTCAAAACTCCATAAAGATGGAATTTTGGGTCTAGATGTTTTTGAAACATATGACACATGCGAGTCTTGTTTAATGGGTAAGATGACAAAGAGCCCCTTTACTGGTCACAGTGAAAGGGCTAGTGACTTATTAGAACTCATACATACAGATGTATGTGGGCCTATGAGCACAACTGCTAGAGGTGGTTTTCAATACTTCATTACGTTCACTGATGACTTCAGTAGATATGGTTATCTATATCTAATGAAGCATAAGTCGGAATCCTTTGAAATGTTCAAAGCCTTCCAAAATGAAGTAC
Source organism: Euphorbia tirucalli (assembly GCA_039660915.1). NCBI lineage: Eukaryota > Viridiplantae > Streptophyta > Magnoliopsida > Malpighiales > Euphorbiaceae > Euphorbia > Euphorbia tirucalli. The sequence goes on from CM077633.1 coordinate 48,305,458, forward strand.
AAAACCAACTTGGCAAGACAATTAAAGCACTTAGATCTGATCGAGGTGGTGAATATTTGAGCCAAGAGTTCGACGATCATCTTAGAAATTGTGGGATTGTCTCACAATTAACTCCTCCTGGTACACCACAGTGGAATGGCGTGTCTGAGAGGAGGAACCGAACTTTATTGGATATGGTTCGGTCTATGATGAGTCAAACAAATCTTCCTCTATCCTTTTGGGGATATGCACTTGAAACAGCGGCATTCACACTGAACCGAGTTCCATCAAAAGCAGTTGAAAAGACACCATATGAGATATGGATTGGTAAGAAACCAAATTTGTCTTTTCTCAAGATTTGGGGATGCGAAGCCTATGTGAAATATTTGATTTCAGATAAGTTATCACCAAAATCTGTGAAATGCAATTTTGTTGGTTATCCAAAAGAAACTAAAGGTTATTTCTTTTACAATCCTAGTGAAAACAAAGTGTTTGTTGCTAAGGGTGGTACATTCCTGGAAAAAGAGTTTATTTCCAAAGGAATCAGTGGGAGTAAAGTACACCTACAAGAAAATATGGATAACCAAGTTGAAAGTGAGTTTCAAATGGAACAACCTGATTCACAAGAAGTTGTTGAGTCAGAACCAGTAACACAAGTCCAACGTAGATCAAGTAGAGTTCGTCATGAGCCCGAGAGATATGGATTTCTCGTCACGAACGAAAATGATCTGATTCTGTTAGAAGAGAATGAACCTTCCACGTACATGGAAGCTGTCTCTAATTCAGAATCTGAAAAATGGCTTGATGCTATGAAGTCAGAAATTCAATCCATGGACGACAACAAAGTATGGACTTTGGTTGATCTCCCAAAGGGTGCTAAAGCAATAGGGCACAAATGGATTTTCAAGTTGAAAACGGACATGGATGGGAATATTCAGACTTATAAAGCAAGGTTAGTGGCAAAGGGTTACCGACAAGTTCATGGTATAGACTATGACGAAACCTTTTCGCCAGTAGCTATGATCAAGTCCATCAGAATTCTTGTTGCCATAGCAGCATATTATGACTATGAAATATGGCAAATGGATGTCAAAACAGCTTTCCTAAATGGAAACCTTGTTGAGGATGTGTACATGACACAACCTGAAGGTTTTGTCGATCCAAAGAATCCTGATAAAGTATGCAAGCTTCAAAAGGCCATTTATGGTTTGAAGCAAGCATCAAGAAGTTGGAATCATTGTTTTGATGAATCAGTCAAAAAGTTTGGCTTCATCAAAAACGAAGATGAGCCTTGTGTGTACAAGAAATTCAGTGGGAGTAATATAGTTTTCCTAGTTCTATATGTCGATGACATATTGTTAATAGGAAATCACATTCCTACCTTGCAAGAAGTAAAATCTTGGCTAGGAAAGTATTTTTCTATGAAAGACTTGGGTGAGGCAGCCTACATTCTTGGAATAAAGATCTATAGAGATAGATCTAAGAGATTGATAGGTTTGAGCCAGAGTACATACATTGACAAAATACTGAAAAGGTTCAGTATGGATCAATCAAAGAAAGGAAATGTTCCTATTGGGCAAGGGATAAAGCTTAGTCGTAAGCAATGTCCTGTGACAGTTGAAGAACGTCAACGCATGGACAAGATTCCTTATGCGTCAGCTATAGGATCTATCATGTATGCCATGGTATGTACTCGGCCAGATGTCTCTTTTGCTTTGAGCATGACAAGTAGATATCAGTCTGATCCAGGTGATAGTCACTGGACTGCTGTCAAGAGTATTCTTAAGTACTTGAGAAGAACTAAAGATACATTCTTGATATATGGAGGCTCGGACGAAGATCTTGTTGTAAATGGTTACACGGATGCAAGTTTCCAAACTGATCAAGATCAGATGCAGTCACAGTCTGGGTATGTGTTCATTCTGAATGGAGGTGCGATAAGTTGGAAGAGTTCTAAGCAAAGCACGATAGCTGCATCTACAACAGAAGCTGAGTATATTGCTGCATCAGATGCAGCCCAAGAGGCTGTTTGGATCAAGAAGTTCATCGAAGAACTTGGTGTCGTTCCTAGCATAGTGAATCCTGTGAGCCTCTTGTGTGACAATAATGGGGCAATATCACTTGCTAAGGAACCTAGAGTGTCACAGAAATCCAAACATATACTTCGGCGTTTTCACTACATAAGAGAAGTCATCTCAAGAGGAGATGTGAAGATATGCAAAGTTGCGTCTGAAGACAATGTTGCTGATCCACTAACAAAAGCTCTTTCACAAGCTGTACATGATGGTCATGCTAGGTCCATGGGTATTAGATACATTTGAGATTGGACTTAGGGCAAGTGGGAGATTGTTAGAGATTGTGCCCTAAGCCAATGTTGGATTATGTAAACAATCTTCTTAAGTCATTAATAAAGACTTATTTTATCATATATATTTGTATGTTAGTATTTATGATAATGTATCCATGAATTAATTGTGTAATTCTAAATTTCCCTAGTCGATTGTTATTATGGGAATAATAACAAACTAAGACTAGTGTGAGTGATAATGGATATTCATAAGATGAATATAGTGTATACAGATACAGATTATACTCACGGGCAATATGTTAGAGAACATGTTGCTGGAGACCCACTATGAGATCAAGTTCATGGTCACGTGTCACAACTGATCTTGATTATAGTAGTGTCATCAGCTGATTCCTTTGACCTGAGGTCACCATGGATTCCGGGAAGAATTCATGTTGTGCTTTGACGCAGTCAAACGCTGCTTGTAACAGAGTAGTTATAAAGGCTGTGGTTGGGTACAATATGACTCATGCTTTGGGATGTGAGTGACAGATATGGGATTTTGTCCCTCTCTAACAAGAGAGCGATATCACTGGGCCCCTCGATAAGTAAGACTGTTAAATGCATGGCCATGCTCAAATAATTGATAAGAGTATCAATTAATTTGTCTAAACAGTTTACTTTGAGATCGAGAAAGCATATGATTAATTATATAAGATTGACAAGTGTACCATGTCTTATAATTAATCATGATATCAAAGAGACAAAAGGGAATATGACATTCTATAAATAGGTATTGGATCATTCCAATCATATTAATTGGGTAGTCGTAATGGCTTGCTAGAGTCCGCTTGTGACCTATAAGGACATTATGGTAATTTCCTTATTGCCAATTAATATGAACCTATGGGGTCACACACAAGAGCAAAATGAAGTTCGTCTTAACGGGTATAAATTATTATGGGATAATAATTTATGAATGAGGAAGAGAATAAATATATATATAGTGATATATATATTTATGCATGTGTATATAAATATTAATGTGATTAGTATTGCATAAAGTATGCTACATGTTATAATTAAATTATATAGAGATATAATTAATTATAATATTATATATACATATGTGTATTATGGGGAATTGATTTAATATTAATTGAGAATTAATATTAAATTGTGTGGGTTAATATATAATTATAACTAATAGGTGTATTAGGTTATAATTATAATTAACTAAATAGGGTTTATATTTAAGGAAATAAAAACCTGAAAACCTATTTTTTTTTTTTTTTTTTTGGTCCATAAGTTAAGAAGCAGATTTCGGCCAGCCACCACAAGCCAAGTGAACCAGCCGAAACTCTCCTCCAAAAGCAAAGGGAAAATCTGATTTTCTGCTCTCTCTTCTCTCGTTCGAAGAATTGTTCTTCAAATCCGGCGCTAGCACGCGGTGGACGTATTGCTCCGTGTGGATCAACCGTAGAGGGAAGCTATTTTGGTTCCTGCTTGATTCAATCTTCAAAGAATTAAGGTAATTCTTTAACCCTCCTTCCGATTCAATGCAATGTACATGGGTCCTTGGTGGGGATTAATCTTTTATCCGCTGCGTTTTATGTTTGTTTTGTGCGATTAATTCCCCAACAACCTTTGCACTGAGTATGACGAGCCGGTACTAGTAGGATCACGGGGACGATCACTGGAAAGCTGTCAAGGTGATCCTTAAGTACCTTAACCGGACTAAGGATAGCTTCTTAGTGTATGGTGGTTGGGAAGTGCTGTCGGTTACTGGGTACACTAATGTCAGCTTCTAGACCGACCAGGATGAGTACCAGTCACAGTTTGGGTATGTATTTTTGCTGAATGGTGGTGCTGTAAGCTGGAGGAGCTCAAAGCAGCCAACCATAGCGGACTCCACAACAGAAGCTGAGTACATCGCTGCGTGTAATATGGCTAAAGAAGCTGTATGGATGAAGAAGTTTATCACTGATTTAGGAGTAGTGCAAACTATCCAGGACCCAGTTGATATCTTCTGTGACAACAATGGGGCCGTTGCACAAGCTAAGGAGCCCCGGTCACACAAGAACACAAAGCACGTGCTCAGAAAGTTACACCTCATACGAGAGATCGCGGAGAGAGGTGACATTGCTTTGCACAGAGTGGACACCGAGGATAATGTTGCAGATCCTTTGACCAAGGTGCTAGCCCAGCCCAAGCATGAGGGTCATACTAGATCTATAGGGATTAGGCCCATGCCTAGTTGGAACTGGTGCAAGTGGGAGATTGTTGGATATGCCCTAGTCCCGAGGCATTGGTCCTTGAATTTGTATCATACATTAATTGGATTCATGTATTATACTTATTCGTGTTATTAATAAAGGCATTAATTCATTTATTATATTTATCTTGTGTAATATATTAAATGAAGTATCCGATGGACATATCTATATCCATGATGACCAGTGTCATGCACTTGGCAATAAAACCATGGATAGGGTAAACGATATGACCATAAATAGATCCGTAGTCTGTTCCAGTCATAGGAATGAATGGAACAAGAGACTATCATTAACCTGGTTGTATGACGGTGTCTTACCGGTCATTGGACATGGAGTGTCAACCAAGTTAATGGGTACATGCGTAAGGGGCATGGTACTGGATAGATCCACTAAACAAGAAATCCACATGGTATAGTATCACAAGTGATTCTCGTGTAGTACTTGTATGGATCCTTTGACCTGACCATATGATGGTGTTACATGTGAGGTCGCATACTTAGGGGTACGCCTAAAGGGCCTGTAATAGGGTGCCAAGTATGGGTACTTTCGGGTATGTCACTTAGCATGGTGATGCTATTGATATGCAGAAAGGATTTGTCACTCAGTAGTCCATTGGGAAGATATCACTGGCCTCTTGATGAATGTGACTGATAAGAGTGTGGCCACACCCAAACAAGTGGGAACTTGTTTGTGAGCTTCAGTGCATTCGGGATCAAGTTAATGTCCGACACAAAAGAGGGTGATCAATCCATGCCTCTATGTTAGACACCGATATCAATGACATGGGATGTACAAGTTTAAACTACAGGGTTATGATAACAGTTAGACTGCCATCTCCATCTTTATTAGGGGCTGCAGTGGCTTGCTAGAGCCCAACTGCAGTCTGTGGGCCAAAGGCCTGCTGCCAACATAAAGATGGGCCCACGGGATCGTACACATAGAACGACTGAACACAGACTTAAGGAATCACATGTATACTTGGAGTATACATTGTGGAGAGATAGATATATGTATATATTAACCATATTATAGAGATCAATTGGATTGATCCTAATAATGAAATTAAAATATTCAATTGGCTCTTCGTAATTAATTAAATTAATTATGAGATTATTTCCTAGGTGGAAATATTCATATGTACAGGTTTACATATGATTTTATTTTGTGAGGATTTGATTTTAATTTGATGGATTAAATTAATTGGTCAAACTAATTTTAATTTAAATGTAAATAATATATTACTTGGTGTAATATATTAAATACATGGGTATATTAAAATTGGGCTTGAAATTAATTTAAACCAGAATAATTAAAATTAGATTGGGCCTGAATTAAAAGATGGAAGCCCACACAAAATGAAAGGAGCCAAGCTGGGCCTAAATTCCCCCAAGGGAATTCGGCCACCCTAGGTATAAAAACCTAGGGAAGAATTTCGGCCCCCCTGGTACTTGGAGCCACCATTGTCGAAATCCCATACCCCTCTCTCCATTGTTCGTGTTTTTCCAACGCTAGCACGGGTCCTGTTTGTTAGGCGTTCGTGTACGAGAACGAGAAGGGAATCTAATTTGATTTCTACAGTCTTCATCCATCTCTAGAAAGAGATATTCTGGGTAAGAATATGATCTCTTTCTATTTAAATTTTATGTTTTACAATTTCCATTTCAATTGCTCCTAGGACTGGATTTGAGGAAATCATCGCGTTCTTCCGCTTTTATCGGGTGATTTCCGGTGAAAAATCCCAACACAGGCATGACCCAATCTCCCTAACAAGGGCATAGCATTTCAAGGCTGAATGAATAGAGAGAAATGCATCTCCCAGTGTCATTCACACATGCACACATTGAAACATACACGTACATACATTCAGAACATACACACACATGCATACACACATCACAACCAATCCAGGTACAGGTACCCACCACCATCGTCGAGCCATCCCGAATTAGGATCGCTCCCGAGGCAGAAATGGTCTAACACGGGGGCATCCATTGGACCTAAGATACGAGTTAGAGCCACATGAGCCCAAGCCTCAACATCTCAAGTTTTCGGGGGCAAAGCAAACAAGCCGTATTTATTCTTGATCGAAGGGGCAAAAATTTTTGTTTCCAAAATCCTTGATCAAGGAATAAATATTCATCCTTAACCTGATTTCAAATTATCACTTCTAAAGTCACCTACCTCAAGCAAGATCCGAATCCTTAAAACTCCTTCAAGCAAGATTCCCAATCCTTGAAAACCTATCCAAGCTAGATTTTGAATCCTTGAAACTCCTTCAAGCAAGATTCTTAATCCTTGAAAACCTATCCAAGCTAGATTTTGAATCCTTGAAACTCCTTCAAGCAAGATTCTATATCCTTGAAAATCTATCAAACTAGATTTTGAATCCTTGAAACTCCTTCAAGCAAGATTCCCAATCCTTGAAACCTCTCCAAGCCAGATTTTGAATCTTTGAAACTCCTTCAAGCAAGATTCCTAATCCTTGAAATGCATCCAAGCTAGAATTTGAATCCTTTAAACTCCTTCAAGCAAGATTCCCAATCCTTGAAAACCATCCAAGCTAGATTTCAAATCCTTGAAACTTCTTCAAGCAAGATTCCTAATCCTTGAAAACCGTTCAAGCCAGATTTTGGGTCCTTGAAAACCAATCCAAGTAAGATCCTAGATCCTTGAAACCAATTCAAATCCCAGCAGATCCACCTCAGGTAAACTAAACCCGGCATCGGTCTAGATCGGCTTCACTCCAAATCCTCAGCAGATCCACCTTAGGTAACATAAGGTATCAGTCCAGATTGGCTTCATTCTAGCTCACCATCAACCACGCCTAGGGTAACCTAAACTCGGTATCTCCAAATCATCACTGCAACTCAGGTATGTCTTTCTTTCCTTTCGCTTGTGGCGCTTCAATTCGCGTTCTCAAATTCCCCTCAAGTAACCCAGATCGGGTATCAGGTATTTAATTTGATCACGGGAGGGGCAGCTGTAAGCACCAGGTTTTCCCAATCTCTATAATGAGAATTCATGTATTACCTATGAAGCAGACAGACTCGAATCAAACTTGAAAACCAAACTATCCGCGATCCGAAACCCCCGAAAAGGTCTCTCGAGTGATTTTTTGGGGTTTAGGGTGAGCGTTGGATTTTTGAGAATTTTGCCCCTGCTCTAGTGGGTGAGCCAAGTTGCTCTACAAAGCAGAGCAACTTAGCTCAGCAGAAAGAGTTGTTGGCTGAATTCTCAGAGTTGCAGGCGGCTCATTAATTGTTTGAAATGATATGTGAGTGAAGAGTATAAAAGAAAAGAAAAAAGTCAAATAAAAAAAAGGACGTTAGTAATCCTAGGCAGAAAAAAAGAAACTGGGAAAACGAAAAACATAGAAAAAAAAAGCAGAGAAAGAGAGAAAGGTAACTGAGACATTCAAAGCCAAGAGAGGACCCAAAAATCACTCAAGCTAAGACCTAAAATTAATCTTCAAACACTAACAACAAGTTCCTTAACCATTGCACATTGATTCAGGATCGTTTCGGATTGATTTTGGATTGTTTCGAATCGTTTCGGTTTTCAACTGGTTGAGCTTGCAGGACAAATTCCAAGTTCTCAATCCATTTCTTGATGTTCAAAGCATCAAAACAACATCAAGGTAAACTCTGAGAGGCCTTAAACCTATGTGCATTGCTTTTCCCTTGCATTTTCTTCATTTTTACGATTTTCGGAATCGGACTTCCCCTGTAGAACAGAGCCGTATGGCTGTGTTCTTCATGAACATAGCCACATGGCTGTGTTTATGATGAACAGAGCTGTACGGCTCTGCTCTACAGGGACAGATTCCCGATTTGTCCCGATCGGCCGAAAACAATTCGTTTTCCATTTTATGCATTCTGTTGTGATCAATTTCATTCTAAATTCATCCGTATGTTGTAAAAATTTGGTTTTCGGATTTCTGTATGTACGTATATTAGGGTTTTTAGTTTTTCCCGGGTTTTATTTTCCAAGTTTTAGGGTTATTTTATTCGAATCGGATCTATAGTTCTGCATTAGCGGACCCCCGAACCCTATAAAATTCCCCAAAAATATTGAAAACAAGCAAAATGGCATTTTTCAAAAAAAAAAAATTAATAAGAAAACCAATTTTTCGAGTTTCGGAAATTACAGCTGCACGACTGTAACTACAGCCATATGACTATAGTTTCTGGAATAAAACAGAGCCGCGAAATGACCCATACGGATGTCGTCGCGCGGTGTTGTTTTCAAATTCAAATTATTTTTGGCATGTTTATTGCTTTTTGGACCCAAGATGGATGTTGAAATTAGGAAACCCGCACGAAGGGAACCCTAGATTCTAGGATAACAGACCCACAAAAAATGGAAATTTGCATGTAACCGAGCTAATTGTTTTCCAAAAAAATGATTTTTCAGCATAAAAATTATAGGGCGTTTCAAAACTGTTTTCCAGGTCTAACCAGTCCGACCAGTCGGGTCGATCCGGTTACCCCTTAAATGCATGCCCCCGCTCCTGAAATCCCAATTCTATCCTGATTTGAGCCCTATCTATGTGTGCAATATAAACTGTGCTAGCCATCTTTTTTGCAGCATTTATCTTTCTTTTATTTTCATTTTTTATGTAATTGATAGATCCTCGTGTACTTAGGCAATTGTAATGTGAGAACGGGAGTTTTCTCTTTTATTCGATTTGGTTGTATAAGCAGCCTCTATTATTTTTTTTATAATTTGGATGCATGGTTTATTTTTCTGCAATTTTATTTTCTGTCATTTGCCTGAGCATGGGTTTAATAAATAAACATAAATTGGGATAGAGAAAGATAATAAAGCAACTTAAATATGGTAATATAAATTGTAAAGTGAAAGCAAGCTAGATATTGGGTAAGTCACTTGCCCGAACACTAAATCTCTAGATTAGATACAATAGTCTGCCCTTGGTAGGGAGCTGTACCGGAATTTCCCGGATGAGCTGATCCGGGTGGCGACTCTGTCACTGATCTCGGGATTTATGTTTCAAGGTCTTTAAGTTAAAATGGGAAAAGGTTTTCTACAAAAGGAATTTCCAAATCAAATCAATGGTTCTCCTAACTCAAGATAAACAAAGCCCGTTTTCCACCAAAATCAAACGAACGAACACGTTTTCCCTGGTTCGCTTCGCTGCGTTCCCTTCCTCTTTTGAAAAAGGTCGTCCGCTCACAAAAGGTTTATGTTTATTTTATTTTTGTTGATTGGTTATTTTTCTTGGTGAATTATATTTTGTTTGGCTGCAATTTTTTTCGGGTAAAAATCATGGGCTGTTTCTGGGCATGAGGGACTGTTGGCGGCGGACTCACTGTCGGGTGATAACTCATATTCACATAGGCATATTTAGGTGCATTTTAACTTATTTTCTTAGTTATTTTTGTATTTTAGTATTAGTTTTATTATTTTCTTAATTAGTTAGTTTGTTTTATTTTATGTATCTTTATTTAGTGTTATTTACCTCTTTTAGGTGCTTGGAAGTAGATTTTGGCTTTTTAGGAAGACTGCTAGAAGAGGTTTTGTTGGAGCTTGAACTTCAACTAGATTTTCAACAGTGTTTGAGGCCGTTTTAGCTCAAGATTTGTTCTGCAAGATTGTGCATCTGTCCGTTAGCTTTCCATAGCACCTTGAATGGCGCCAATCGGAGCTATATCGAGGAAGTTAGCTGATGTTTTCTGTAACTTGTTTGGGTCCTGCGGGTCAACCCTTGTTGACTCTTTCTTCTTAATTGGGCCAGATTTCTCTTTAAGGAGCCCATGGCTTGCACTTTAATTTCCAGCAGACCTCTTTCATTAAGTAGGTTAATGAGACTCCTAATTAGGTTAAGAGTAGGAGAGCTATAAAAGAGAAAAAGAGGAGAAGGTTGAGGACTGTTCTTACTTCTTCTAAAACGTTTTGGGAGGCTCTCAAGAGGACAAGGCTGCACGTTTTTCTTTAAGATTTTTGGTAGAATTTGTTTAGTTATGAGTAGCTAAACTCTCTTCTAGTTGAGGTACTTTGAAGTTTAATTCCATCATATTCATGAGACTTGTGTTTTAATATTTATTCAATTCCTGTGATTATAATTTGTTATATTGCTGTGGATTTAATCAAATTGATTTGGCCAGTTAATTGATTGATTGTACTGCATATCACCGAATAGAATAATATATCCGTCATTGTTGTTCTATCAAAGTGGCAAGTTAACTTCGTGTAAAGTTAACGGAATTGAATAGTTTATTTTTTATGATTTACGGCGTTTCCGATTTCATTAACTAAGATAGAGGTCTTTTTTGTGTTTAATGCTGCCATAGGTTAATTCTTATTAAGAGGTTTCTTGGAGATTATCTATTGGCTAGGGAAGTAGTTTATTCGGGCGTTTCCCGGAACTATCGATAAATTAAGAAAAGATTGGTTATTGAGTGTGTTTCACCTTTAACTATAACTCTATCTATTTGGATAATTGAATTGGATCTTTGGTGTCTGTGATTGAATTACGGAATTAAACTGAAAGGTATCTCAGCTAGTTTTTCTTTCTATTGATTTATTCTGTCTTAATTTACATTCTGCAAATTCACAAATCGCATCATTTATTTTTATTTCAATCCAATCAATTTTCTTTCTTTTTGCAAATAAATATACCTGCATTAATCCCTATGGTTCGACCCCGTTCTTGCTATACTACCCAGTATAAGGAATCGGAGATATTAAATTAAACGTTGACAGGTTGACAACCTATCAAATTTTGGCGCCGTTGCCGGGGATTTGTGTGTAAGGTTTATTTATTTGCTGTTTCTAATTCCTTTTCTGAGTGTGTATGCAGCGTTCTTCTTCTGTAGGTGGACTTCTGTTCGACCCGGAAATTGAAAAAACTGCAAAGCGGCTCAGAAAGGAAGCAAAGTTGCGCAGGGGACAAGTTCTTAAGGCTGCAGAAGACGACTCTGATAGTACTGAAACTCTTCCTACCATTGAAACGGATTCAGATTCTGAAACTGAAATGGCCAATCCACCTCTAGCAACTTTGTGAGATATGCTCGCCCCTCCTGTCAACCAACAGCCACTGTGTATACAATATCAAAATGTGGAGGATGGATTTGAGCTGAAACCTGCATTGATTTAGCTTCTACCAAAATTCCATGGCTTATAAGCGGAAGACCCAAATCGGCACTTAAAAGAGTTTCATGTGGCTTGTTCTGGATTTAGACCACGTGGAGTTACTGAAGAGCAAATCAAGTTGCGTGCATTTCCATTCTCCTTGGAAGCCAATGCAAAAGAATGGCTGTACTACCTTCCTTCCGGAACTGTTAACACTTGGACCGAAATGGCAAGGCTGTTTTTGGAGCGATTCTTTCCTGCATCTAGAGCTGCAAACTTGAAAAGGGAAATTTGTAGCATCAGACAAAAAGACTCCGAGTCCTTGTATGAATATTGGGAAAGATTTAAGAGACTATGCACTAGTTGCCCTCAACACGGTATAACCGATCAGCTGTTGATACAATATTTTTATGAAGGGCTGCTACCACTTGAATGGAGAGTCATTGATGCTGCGAGTGGTGGTGCTTTGGTCAACAAGACACCTCAAGCTGCCCGAGACCTGATTTCTGCCATGGCTGAAAATTCATAGCAGTTCAATAGCCGTTCTGACACTCCTACACGAGGTGTTCATGAGGTAAGGTCTTCTGATCTTGAATCTAAATTTGATAGGCTTAATCAACTGCTGGAAAAGAGTATTATTAGAAGTGCAGGTGCTTCTAACTACAGGCCACAAGCCCAAGTTTGTGGTATTTGTTATTTTCAGGGACATTCCACTGATGCATGTCCAACACTTCAAGAGGAATCCAGCAGTGAGATGGTTAACGCCATGGGAGACTTCAATGCCCAACACCAAAAGAAATATGATCCTTTCTCCAATACATACAATCCAGGGTGGAGGGATCATCCGAATTTCAGATATGGCAATAACCAACAACAGCAGCCACAGCCCCCACAAATGAATTATGGAGAAGAAATTAACTCTTTGAAAGGCATGATGGCGCAATTGGTTGAATCTCAACAGAAGAGTGTTGACAAGATGAGTAAAATGGAAGACCAAATTAACCAATTAATCTCCTCTTTCAACAAACTTGAAAACAAAGGAAAATTGCCTTCCCAACCTGAGGTGAATCCGCGGCACAACGTCAGTGCAATTACCTTAAGAAGTGGCAAAGAACTCGAAGCACCAGCACCAAAAGCATCAGCCCTATGTGACCGTGCAACACCAGCCGAAATAGAGAAAACAGCCCCCATCGAAGAGCTAATCCAATCCAATCCTGAAAATCCACCATTTCCACATCGATTGGCAAGAAAGAAGAAAGCTATAAATGATACAGAGGTGTTTGAAACTTTAAAGAAGGTGGAAATCAACATTCCACTCCTGACAGCCATCAAACATGTACCCCGGTATTGCAAATTTTTGAAAGAGCTCTGCAATGGGATGAACAGAGTTCGGGCCAATGAGAGGGTGCCCATGGGTGAGACCATTTCAGAAGTACTTCAAGGTAAATTACCTATAAAAGAACAAGACCCAGGTATGTTCACAATTCCTTGCAAGATAGGCAATGTAGGCATAGAACAAGCTATGTGTGATCTAGGTGCTTCTATTAATTTGATGCCTTTGTCTATTTACTCCACATTGAATTTGGCTCCTTTGAAACAAAATGGTGTAGTTTTGACATTAGCTGATAGGTCTAGTGTTTTTCCTGAAGGAGTATTAGAAGATGTTCTTGTACAAGTAAATGACTTAGTATTCCGCGCGGATTTTTATGTCTTGAATATGGAAGGGGGAACTTCTTTTAGCCCAGGAATGATATTGTTAGGACACCCATTCTTAAAAATAGCCCACACAAAAATTGATGTGCATGAGGGGACATTGACTATGGAATTTGATGGTGCTATGATTAAATTTGACATAAATAGAGCAATTAAGCACCTGGTTGATTATGCCTCTGTTTTTGCAATCAATTTCTCTGACATTTACACTAATAAATTTTTGGAGATGTGTGGTGGTGATCCTTTGCAGGTTTCTTTGGCTAACAACCTCACAAACCCAAAATTGGCTGAATGGGAAGAAGAACGGGTAATGCCAACAGAGCTGATATATGCCGTCCAAGACCTCGAAGCGCTCAAACCTGTAAACCAGAGTCCAATGCAGTATAAAATAGCAGCTGAATCACGTCTTGGCCATGCTATAGTTGGAAGAAACAAAATTCTTCCATCCATTGAAAAACCACTAGACTAAACATGGCCACCGTCGAGCCAACGACGTTAAACAAAAGCGCTTTTTGGGAGGCAACCCAAAAATTCACTCTATAAGTGTTTTATTTATGCTTGTAATATGCAGAGTTAAAAAAAAAAAAAAAGGGCAGCAGAAGCAGTGGCGCGCACCTGGCTGCCTCGCCAGCAGCACGTCGAGCTGCCCAGCACGCCGCAGCGGCAGCGCGCCACGCCCTCCTGCCTCGCCAGCTCCTTGTCGAGCCGCACGCACCGCAGCGCCCGCCCTCAGATCTAACCATGTTTCGTAATTGAGCCATAACTTTTGCTTCCAACCTCCGATTGTGGTGATTCAAAGTGCGTTAGAAAGCTAAGAGAAAGATCTACAACATTGCAGTTTTGCATTTCTCTGAATTCAGAATTTATCCTTGTCAAAATTGGCTTTGAACTTGCTGCCCCTGCAAACATTGTTCTTCCGATTCTCCACCGTTATTTCCTACAATCTAAGGGAGTACTTCTTTCCTTTTCTTTACACTTTGTGCTTAATTTTGATGCATTTTCAGGTGTAAATGCATGTTAAGTGTGGGGGAAGGGATTAGTTAGGAAAATTAGGAGATAATTTTCAATTTTTAGGATAGTTTAATGTTTGTTTTTTTGTTTTATTCTTGTGCTATTTAGGATTGCATGTAGTTTTTGCATAATTCCCTCCATAAATCGGATTCTCAGTTGTTTGTCCATGAGTAAATTAGGCTCAAATTTAAAAATTTGAAAGTGTCTTGGTTTAGCCCTTGGAAAATCCTAATTTTTGTCATCATTGAATTTAATAAACCAATTGGAAGTAGGAAGAATTAGAAACAAAGCATGTTAGTGGGTTTGTCGTAAGAATTGGGGGTTAAGCTTGGTTTGCATATGACTCTATGTTTAATTTTGACAGAATGTGATGAGGTTTAATTGATCAATTGCTTTCAAAAAGTTTGTTGGCTAATGTTAAGCAAGTGAGTTATTACCAACTTATGGAGGATGAGATAACTAGAGTTTAGCTTACAATTGATGATGTTGGTTGAATTGTGCTGAGAATGTAAATTTTTGAATTCAACTGTCTCGATTACCCTTGAGTCTTGAATTGGGAGATGGGACCAATTCACCTTAAGCAAGGTATGACAAAAATCATTCCTTGTGTATGGAGAGTGGCTTAAGAGGGAGAGCAAACTTCTCATAAGAGACCCTTCTCATTGCTCGAAAAAGCGAGACCTTTCGCATTCCAACACCTATGGGTTTTGAGTTGGGGGATAGGCCCACCTCACCTTAAGCAAAGTTAAAAACAATGACTTTGTGTATGGAGCATGACCTATGGGGAGAGTTACCCCTCAGTAGAGGCCTTTTCAACACTCGCAAAATTGGAATGTTGACCCTATGCTTAATTTGGTAACTATCTTGGTTTGAAGTGCTTTAAATGTGAATGAAAGCTTAAAATCTCTGGATGTCCTTCTAGGTTGGACGATTCATTTGCCTAAAGTTAGATAATTCAATAATTTGTGGTGGTTTTTCAATTGACTAAGTCTTGTGAAGTTGGGTTAAATGTTTTATTTATGTCGACTTGTTTGATTTTCTAGTTCTTATGATTAAGCTTATTGGCTTGTAGAGTTCCTATGGAATTTTGGTGGTTTAACTTCCTTGAATGAACGGTTAAGGATTTACTAGGGTTCAACCATAGTCAATTTTGGGAGAAATTTTCCTTTAGTCCTAGTTTGCTTGAGGACAAGCAAAGATCCAAGTGTGGGGGAATTTGATAACTCATATTCACATAGGCATATTTAGGTGCATTTTAACTTATTTTCTTAGTTATTTTTGTATTTTAGTATTAGTTTTATTATTTTCTTAATTAGTTTGTTTGTTTTATTTTATGTATCTTTATTTAGTGTTATTTACCTCTTTTAGGTGATTGGAAGTAGATTTTGGCTTTTTAGGAAGACTGCTAGAAGAGGTTTTGTTGGAGCTTGAACTTCAACTGGATTTTCAACAGTGTTCGAGGCCGTTTTAGCTCAAGATTTGTTCTGCAAGATTGTGCATCTGTCCGTTAGCTTTCCATAACACCTTGAATCGCGCCAATCGGAGCTATATCGAGGAAGTTAGCTGATGTTTTCTGTAACTTGTTCAGGTCCTGCGGGTCAACCCTTATTGACTCTCTCTTCTTAATTGGGCCAGATTTCTCTTTAAGGAGCCCATGGCTTGCACTTTAATTTCCAGCAGGCCTCTTTCATTAAGTAGGTTAATGAGACTCCTAATTAGGTTAAGAGTAGGAGAGCAATAAAAGAGAAAAAGAGGAGAAGGTTGAGGACTGTTTTTACTTCTTCTAAAACGTTTTGGGAGGCTCTCAAGAGGACAAGGCTGCACGTTTTTCTTTAAGATTTTTGGTAGAATTTGTTTAGTTATGAGTAGCTAAACTCTCTTCTTGTTGAGGTACTTTGAAGTTTAATTCCATCATATTCATGAGACTTGTGTTTTAACCGTGTTCTTTTATTTGAATATTTATTCAATTCCTGTGATTATAATTTGTTATATTGCTGTGGATTTAATCAAATTGATTTGGCCAGTTAATTGATTGATTGTACTGCATATCGCCGAATAGAATAATATATCCGTGATTGTTGTTCTATCAAAGTGGCAAGTTAGCTTCGTGTAAAGTTAACGGAATTGAATAGTTTAGTTTTTATGATTTACGGCGTTTCTGATTTCATTAACTAAGATAGAGGTCTTTTTTGTGTTTAATGCTGCCATAGGTTAATTCTTATTAAGAGGTTTCTTGGAGATTATCTATTGGCTAGGGAAGTAGTTTATTCGGGCGTTTCCCAGAACTATCGATAAATTAAGAAAAGATTGGTTATTGAGTGCGTTTCACCTTTAACTATAACTCTATCTATTTGGATAATTGAATTGGATCTTTGGTGTCTGTGATTGAATTACGGAATTAAACTGAAAGGTATCTCAGCTAGTTTTTCTTTCTATTGATTTATTCTGTCTTAATTTACATTCTGCAAATTCACAAATCGCATCATTTATTTTTATTTCAATCCAATCAATTTTCTTTCTTTTTGCAAATAAATATACCTGCATTAATCCATGTGGTTCGACCCGTTCTTGCTATACTACCCAGTATAAGGAATCGGAGATATTAAATTAAACTTTGACGGGTTGACAACCTATCACCGGGCCCAATTTTTGATTTGGGTGGGTTTAGGATTTTGATGGGTTTTAAAATTTCGTGTGTTTAAATTTTTGTAATTTAAATGCGTATGGGTTTTTGGATGAAATTTTATTTTATTCATTGGCTATTAATTTTGGAAATTAATATGGTTAATTGAAATTGGTTCGGGTTTTTTTGGCACAATTACCCAGGCGGCTGATATGGACTCATGGTTTCCCAATTCTAGTGGGATCAGTTATCTGCCTGGGTTCGAGGCCCAAAGCCAGTTAAGGGCTAGAACCGTGATGGGCCAAAATTGGCGATTTCAAAATAATAGCTTTGGACATAATTGAAATGGGCTTAATTTCATGCATTCTAACATGCTTATAAATTGATGTATTGGATGTGTTTTGTGTGATTAAATGTATGTTTGGTTGGATGCTATTGGGCCTTATTCAAGTTGGGTTGTAATTTTTCTTTTTGGGTAAATACGGCCTGCATGCCGTTTTTCTTTTTTAATTTAATTTAATTTAATTTATTTATTATAAAATTTGTAAAGAAGAAGCCCAGTGGAGCGGTGAGCCCAAGTGGAGAGGCAAGCCCAGAAGGATGGAAAAGGAGGCCCACCTAATATATTTTCTAGTATAGGTTTACTAGAATTATATTAGGATGTAATTTAGGCCCATAACAGTCCATTTTACTTATTTAATTATGGTTTATATTTATTTGCATCTATGTATGTATGATCCAAACCCAATTTCACCCGCCTATGCATTTAAGACGTTATTAAATGAATCTAATAACCTAATGGAAATTACTAAGTTGCTTAAAAGTGCTTTCCTCATTCAAAACCGACTCGAAGTGGGGATAGGCCAGTTGCAGACATGGCCTCGTTGGATGCACTAGAGTATCGTCATTTTGTATTGGGTTGGAGTTATTGGAAATGCCCTAGTCCCAAGGCATTGGTCCTTGTGTTTGTATAATACATTTGTACATTAATGTGAACTTTATGTATTATACAATTTGTGTCAAGAGATAAAGGTATCAATCTATTTATTATATGTCCTGTGTGAGGCACTTGGCAGTAAGACTGTGGATAGGGAAAATGATATGGCCATGAAGTCATCCGTAGTCTGTTCCAATCATGGGAATGAATGGAACTAAATACTATCATTAGCCTGGTTGTATGGCGGTGTCTTACCGATCATAGAACATTGGATGTCAACCAGGTTAATGGGTACATGCAAAAAGGGCATGGTACTAGATCGATCCACTAAACAGGAATCTACATGGTATAAGTATCACAAATGATTCTCGTGTAGTACTTGTATAAGTCCTTTGACTGGACCATATGATGGTGCTACATGTGAAGTGGCACACTTTGGTGTATGCCTAAAGGGCCTGCAAAAGGGTGCCAAGTATGAGTACGTTCGGGTGTGTCAATGAGCATGGCAGTGCTATGGATATGCAGAAGGGAATGTCACTCCGTAGTTTTCTGAGACAATATCACCGGCCTCTTGATGAATGTTACTGATAAGAGTGTGGCCACACGCAAAAGCATCAGTTCATTTGGGATCAAGTAAATACCCGGACATGTACAGAAGGTGATCAACCATTCCTCTGTGTTGGACACCAATATCAGTGACATAGGACATACGAGTTCAAACTATAGGGTTACGTTGACAGTTTGATTGCTATCTCCATCTTAATTAGGGGCTGCAGTGGCTTCCTAGAGCCCGCTTGTAGTCTGTGGGCCTTCGCCCACTGCCAACATAAAGACGAGCCCATCGGATCGTACACATTGAACGTCCGGACTTTAACTAGTCCGATTAAGTGTGTACTTGGAGTATACACGTTTGAAGAGAGAGAGATTTATTAATTATATTATATAAATCAATTGGATTGATCAAAATACTATAATTAATATTTATTTCCGCATTCTCTTAATTAATTCAATGAATTAATTTATGAGATTATTTCCTTGGTGGAAATGTTTCTACATGTATAGGTTTAGATGTATTGCATTTTATGTGTGTCTAATTTAATCCATTAATTAAATTAAAGGTCAAATGAATTTTAATTTAAATGTAAGTAATATATTATAGGGTATAATATATATGCACACATGTTAAATTAAAGTTGCATTTGAATTTAATTAAATCAAAGGAAGTAAATTTGGGTTTAGACATAAAATGAAAAATGCCCACATAAAGTGGGATATGTTGGCCGAAATTTTGATGCATTTGAATGGTGACTCATTTTTTGGACAAAAAGTGATAATGAAAAAAAATGGTGAGTCATTGTATGACTTTTAAGTAGCAAAGTTGGACTTTGCTTCTTTATATTTTTATCAATTTTCTTTTGGAAAGAAAGAAAAAAATCAGCCATATTTTTCATTTGCTTGGCCGTCCCATTTGGTGGGTGATTAGTCAAAGATTAATGAGTCATCTTTGCGACAAAAGATGATGATGGTGGTGATGAGTCATGGTTTTGACTTAGGAGAAAGAAAGTTGGACTTTGCTTTCTTTGTTTTAATATTATCCCATCTCTTTGGGAAAAATGTTAAGCCGCTTTTTCTCCATCTTTTGGCCGTCCATATCTTGGGGTTTTAAGAAAATAATTTGCCCACTTTTTATGGATTGTTTCTTTTGGAAAGAAACTTGAGTGCTTACTTGAGAGAGATGGCTTATTTCTTTTGGAAAGAAATAAAGGACAACCATAAGTCTTAAGTGTGCTACCCTTCTCTCCCTCTCTTTGAAATCGTCCAAGTCGCTAGCATGAGTTTCGGTCCGAGAGCCGTTCGTGTACGTGACGTTGGAGGGAATCTGCTTTGATTCCTGTAGTCCGTATCCATCTCTTTGAGAGAATTTGTGGTAAGATTTTATACTCTCTCCTTTGTGCTTTATGTTTTTGATTTCCACATCTTAAGCTCCTGGGACCGGATTCAAGGAAATCGACACGTATTGTCGCTTTTATTGGTTGGTTTCCCGTGACGAATCCCAACAGGAGTACAGGTTGCTCTAACACTTGAATAGAGGTTTTGACTTAGCATGGGTAGTAGGATTCTCCTGGTCCTAAGCACAGATGGGTAAGTGCCAACAAGCCCATCAAACCGAGAGTCCCTAGGTTGGGATTGGACGGCATTCCTACCTAAATAATTAGGGTATAGTTTTTCCAGGCTCTCGTCTGGCTATATCTTAATGAAATATGGATCTCGGGCCATGAGCCGAACAAGTCGGATTAATTAATAATTTGATTCACTATTAATTATGTATGGGAAACAAAATAAAGTCCTTTATTAACACTCTTAAAAATTTTCTGTGTAGAATTTTAAATGGCAAACAAAAATTCACTTTCAATGCGATCTATCCTGGAAAGGGACAAGCTTTTTGGTCCTAACTTCTTAGACTGGTCTAGGAACTTAAGAATATTACTAAGACAAGAGTCAAAGGAGTATGTACTGGAAAGGCCTGTACTGGCTGCACCTCAGGGATGTAATCCACCAGCTGCCGAGTTGGAGGAATACAAGGTGCACGCTAAGGACAATAGGGATGTGACGTGCCTTATGTTGGCATGCATGGTCCCCGAGCTACAAAAGCAGTTCATGGACCATCAGGCCTATGCTTTGATAACAACTCTAAATGAGATGTTTTAAGAGCAAGCTCGTCAGGAAAGTATTGGGATTTGTCATCGGAATCATCCAATTAAAGTGGAAGAACACGATGATTTCCTCAAATCCGTGCCCAGGAGAAATTGAGATGGAAATTGGAAAATCAAAAATTTAATCACAAGAGATAAATCTCTTACCTAGAATATCTCTTCAAGAGATGGATGCAGACTGCAGGAATCAATCTAGAATCCCTCCTCGTTCACGTACACGAACGCCTAACGAACACCACCCGTGCTAGAGTCAGAAAAACACAAAACTTTGGAGAGGAAGGAGGAGGCAAATTTCGGTTAGGCTTACTTATTCTGCCTTGGCCGAAATTCCTAGGGTTCTTCTAAGGCTAGGTGGCCAAAATTCTCAAGGAGAATTTTGGCCCAATTGGCTCTTCCTTTTTGTGTGGGCTTCCATCTTTTATTTCAGGCCCAAATCTATTTTAATTAGTCTGGTTTAAATTAATTTCAAGCCCAACTTTAACTTACCCATGTATTTAATATATTACACCATGTAACATATTATTTATATTTAAATTAAAATTGGTTTGACTAATTAATTTATTCCATTAAATTAAAATTATATCTTCACAAAATAAATTCATATGTAAACCTATACATATGAATATTTTCACCCAGGAAATAATCCCATAATTAATCCAATCAATTATGAGAAGGCCAATCGAATATTAATTTTATTATTATGATCAATCCACTTGATCTTTATAATATAATTAATATATTCCTCTCTCTTCAGAATGTATACTCCAAATATACATGTGATTCCTTAAGTCAATGTTCAGTCGCTCAATGTGTACGATCCCGTGGGCCCATCTTTATGTTGGCAGTGGGCCTGTGGCCAACAGACCGCAGTTGGGCTCTAGCAAGCCACTACAGCCCCCAATTAAGATGGAGATGGTAGTCCAACTGATAGCATAACCCTGTAGTTTAAACTTGTACATCCCATGTCATCAATATCGGTGTCCAACACAGAGCCATGGATTGATCACCCTCTTTTGTGTCCGGACATTAACT
This sequence comes from Euphorbia tirucalli, assembly GCA_039660915.1. Taxonomy (NCBI): domain Eukaryota; kingdom Viridiplantae; phylum Streptophyta; class Magnoliopsida; order Malpighiales; family Euphorbiaceae; genus Euphorbia; species Euphorbia tirucalli. Next base: position 48,327,122 of record CM077633.1, read on the forward strand.
TGATCCCGAATGTACTGAAGCTCACAAACTAGTTCCAACTTGTTTGGGTGTGGCCACACTCTTATCAGTCACATTCATCAAGAGGCCGGTGATATCTTCTCAGTGGACTACTGAGTGACAAATCCCTTCTACATATCCATAGCATTGCCATGCTAAGTGACATACCCGAAAGTACCCATACTTGGCACCCTATTACAGGCCCTTTAGGCGTACCCCTAAGTATGCAACTTCACATGCAATACCATCATATGGTCAGGTCAAAGGATCCATACAAGTACTACACAAGAATCACTTGTGAAACTATACCATGTGGATTTCTCGTTTAGTGGATCTATCCAGTACCATGCCTTTTTTACATATAGCCATTAACTTGGTTGACATCCCATGTCCAATGATCGGTAAGACACTGCCATACAACCAGGTTAATGATAGTCTCTAGTTCCACTCATTCCTATGACTGGAACAGACTACGTATCTATTTATAGTCATATCGTTTACCGTATCCATGGTCTTACTGCCAAGTGCATGACACTTGTTATCATGGATATGGATATGTCCATTGGATACTTCATTTAATATAATGCATAAGATATATATAATAAATGAATTAATGCCTTTATTAATAGCACACATGAGTATCATATATAAATCCAATAAATGTATTATACAAATACAATGATCAATGCCTTGGGACTAGGGCATATCCAACAGAAAGGTACCTGACCAAGAAGGCATTCCACTCTTCTAAGATGGGGGCTGGGACATCTATGAGTGCACATATGCTCAAGATGAAGGGCTATCTGGATACTTTAGCCCTTCTCGGATTGCCTATCTCACAGGAGCTGGCGGTGGACACAATCCTTGCCTCCTTACCGGATTCTTATGATCAGTTCATCCTTAACTATAATATGCAAGGAATAAACCACATTGTTAGTGAGCTGCATGGAATGCTCAAGCTCACTGAATAGTCGATCAAGAAGACTCCGTTGGTGCTACTGGTCAACAAAGGGAACCCTCCTCTTGCGAAGGTTAAGGCCAAGGAAAAGGCTAAGGCCAAGGCTAAGAAAGCCAAGGCCAAGAAGCCTAAGGCCCAGCCCGAGGTCCAGCTTAAGGCCACTACCAAAGATGTCCGCTTTGGGTGCAAGCAAACGGGGCATTGGAAGAGATCGTGCCTAAGCTGTTAGGAGAGTAGAGGAAGACCCAGGGCGTGTCTTCGTTAGTTATTTATGTCATAGATATTAACCTTACTGTTTCAACATCCTAGCTATTGGATACAAGATGTGGTTCTCACATTTGTTGCAATGTGCAAAGACTTAAGAACAGAAGGTCATTGGGATCGGGGGAGGTGGACTTATGGGTCAATAATGGAGCAAGGGTTGCTGCCATAGAGATTGGCAAATATCACCTCATAATGCCTAGTGGATTGGTTTTTATATTGGAACATTGTTATTTTGTACCTGCTATGTGCAGGAATATTATTTCTGTTTCAATTTTTGATATTTCTGGATTTAATTTTTCTATTTCTAATGGAAGAATTGTTTTATCTAGAGAGGGATTATTTTATAGAGAAGCTCTATTAAATAATGGCCTATATATCCTGGATTTAAATGAAACCAATCATGTCTATAACATAAACACTAAAAGGGTTAAGCCTAATGAACTTAATCCTATCTACCTTTGGCATTGTCGTTTAGGCCACATAAACGAGAAGCGCTTAGCTAGGCTTTATAAAGCTGGAATCCTAGGGTCATTTGACTTGGAGTCATTTGATATATGCAAATCATGTTTAAGAGGCAAAATGACCAAAGCACCTTTTCGCAAGAAAGATGAAAGAGCTATCGGCTTATTGGACCTAATACATTCAGACGTATGTGGGCCCATGAGCGCAGCTACCAGAGGTGGACATCTGTACTTCATCACGTCCACAGACGATTTCAGCAAATATGGCTATGTCTATCTGATGAAACATAAGTCTGAAACCCTTGATAGGTTCAAGGAATTTAGGAACAAAGTACAGAACCAACTAGGCAGGAATATCAAAGCCCTTCGGTCAGACTAAGGAGGCGAGTATATGAGCCTAGAGTTTGACTCATATTTGAGAGAGCATGGTATAGTTCCATAGGTCACTCCTCCAGGAACACCACAATGGAATGGGGTGTCCAAACGGAGGAATAGGACCCTGTTGGACATGGTCCGCTCAAAGATGAGTCATGCCTTTCTCCCGATAAGCTTCTAGGGATACGCCCTCGAGACAGCCACTCTCATTTTGAATAATACTCTGACTAAGGCAGTGGAAAAGACCCTATATGAGATATGGATGGGCAGGGAGCCAAATGTCTCTTTTCTGTGGATTTGGGGATGTGATACACATGTCAAGAGATTGACTAGGGTCAAGCTAGAACCCAAAACTGACAAGTGCCTGTTTATGGGCTACCCTAGGGAAACCAGAGGGTATTACTTCTACAACCCCACCGAGAACAAGGTGTTCGTGGCAAGGAAGGGGGTCTTTCTATAAAAGGATTTCATTTCCAAGAAAGACAGTGCGAGCAATGTTGAACTCAGGGAAGTTCAAAGCTCACAAGCTCCTGAAGAGGATAACTCGGAGACCCGGGTGGAGCTTCCACAGGAGGAAGCACTGACCCAGGTCACACAAGAACCTAGAAGGTTTGGTAGGGATCGTCCGGAACCGGAGAGGTATGGTTTCCTTATAACCGATGATCAGACTCTTCTCATCTTTGATGAGGAAGAACCCAAACCTACCAGGAAGCTATGACTAGCCCACAGTTTGCAAATTGGCATAAAGCATTGGAGGTAGAGATGCAATTTATGTACGATAACCAAGTTTGGAATCTGGTTGATCCACCTCTGGGTGCTAAGGTAATAGGTTGCAAGTGGTGCTACATGCTAAAAGCCGACAACACCTTCAAGGGGCGTCTGGTTGCAAAAGGTTTCGGACAAGTCCATGGAATAGACTATGATGAAATTTTCTCACCAGTCGCTATTCTCAAATCCATTAGGGTCTTGCTGGCCATAGCCGCATGGTACAACTATGAGGTCTAGTAGATGGATTTCAAAACCACTTTCCTTAATGGAAAGCCACTCGAGGATGTTTACATGACATAGCCTATGGGTTTTGTCGATCCAGAGTATCCTAGGAGGGTATGAAAACTTCAGAGGTCCATTTATGGACTGAAGCAAGTATCCCGAAGTTGGAATCTTAGGTTCAATGAAGCCATAAAGTGTTGGAAATGCCTTAGTCCCGAGGCATTGGTCCTTGTATTTGTACTATACATTTATTGGATTCATGTGTTGTACTCATTTGGGTTATTAATAAAGGCATCAATTCATTTATTATATCTATCTTGTGCAATATATTAAATGAAGTATCCAATGGACATATCTATATCCATGACGACAAGTGTCATGCACTTAGCAGTAAGACCATGGATAGGGTAAACGATATGACCATAAATAGATCCGTAGTCTGTTCCAGTCATGGGAATGAATGGAACAATAGACTATCATTAACCTGGTTGTATGGCGGTGTCTTACCGGTCATTGGACATGGAATGTCAACCAAGTTAATGGGTACATGCCTGGAAGCATGGTACTGGATAGATCCACTAAACGAGTAATCCACATGGTATGGTATCACAATGGATTCTCGTGTAGTACTTGTATGGATCCTTTGACCTGACCATATGATGGTGTTACATATGAAGTCGCATCCTTAGGGGTACGTCTAAAGGGCCTGTAATAGGGTGCCAAGTATGGGTGCTTTCGGGTATGTCACTGAACATGGTAATACTATGGATATGCAGAAGGGATTTGTCACTCAGTAACAAACTGAGAAGATATCACCGGCCACTTGATAAATGTGACTGATAAGAGTGTGGCCACACCCAAACGAGTTGGAACTTGTTTGTGAGCATCAGTACATTCGGGATCAAGTTAATGTCCGGACACAAAAGAGGGTGATCAATCCATGCCTCTGTGTTGGACACCGATATCAATGACATGGGATGTACAAGTTTAAACTACAGGGTTATGATATCAGTTAGACTGCCATCTCCATCTTAATTGGGGGCTGCAGTGGTTTGCTAGAGCCCAACTGCAGTCTGCGGGCCAAAGGCCCGCTGCCAACATAAAGATGGGCCCACGGGATCGTACACATAGAACGATAGAATGCAGACTTAAGGAATCACATGTATACTTGGAGTATACACTATGGAGGGAGAAGTGTGTATATATTAATTATATTATAAAGATCAATTGGATTGGTCATAATAATAAAATTAATATATTCAATTGGCTCTTCATAATTAATTGGATTAATTATGAAATTATTTCCTAGGTGGAAATATTCATATGTATAGGTTTACATATGATTTTATTTTGTGTAGATTTAATTTTAATTTGATGGATTAAATTAATTGTCAAACTAATTTTAATTTAGATGTAAATAATATATTACTTGGATTAATATATTAAATACATGGGTATATTAAAATTGGGCTTTAAATTAATTTAAACCAGAATAATTAAAATTAGACTGGGCCTAAATTAAAAACATGGAAGCCCGCACAGAATAGACAGGAGCCAAGATGGGCCTAAATTCCCCTAAGGAATTCGGCCAACCCTAGGTATAAATACCTAGGGTTAGAAATTTCGGCTAACATAAGTGTTGAGCCTCCTAGCCGAAATTTTCTAGCCCTCTCCTCTCTATTGTTTCGTTTTTCCGACGCTAGCACGGGTTGCATTCGTTAAGCGTTCGTGTACGTGAGAGTGGAGGGATTCTACATTGAATTCTACAGTCACCATCCATCTCTAGAAAGAGATTTTTCTGGTAAGAAATTTAATCCCTTTCTATTTAATTTTAAGTTTTTCAATTTCCACTTCAATTGCTCCTGGGACTGGATTTGAGGAAATCACCGCGTTCTTCCGCTTTTATCGGGTGATTTCCGGTGACAAATCCCAACAGTGGTATCAGAGCGAGCTTTTGATCCGTGGAAATTGATAAATTTGGTTGAATCCCGTTTTTGAAATTGGAGGTTTTTTTATTGGGATTCATGGTATGGGTTTTATGATTTTTCCCATATGTTTTATACAATGAAAATTAATATTGCATATTGGTTTATGTATTTTAATTTTGGTTTATGTATTCTAATAACCAAACGGAATTACTAAGTCGCTTAAAAGTGCTTCCCTCATTCAAAACCGAATCGAAGTGGGAATATGCAGGATGCACTGGAGTATTGTCACTTTGTATTGGGTTAGAGTATGGGATACTTTAACACTTGGATGGAGGTTTTGACTTAGCGTGGGTAGTAGGATTCTCCTGGCCCTAAGCACAGATGGGTAAGTGCCAACAAGCCCATCAAACCGAGAGTCCCTAAGTTGGGATTGGACGGCGTTCCTACCTAAATAGTTAAGGTGTCGTTGTACCAAACCCTCGTTTGGCTATATCTTAATGAAATATGGATCTCGGCCCATGAGCCCAACAACTCGGTTTAAATTAATAACTCGATTCATTATTAATTTTATATGGGAACAACAAAGCAAAGCCCTTTATTAACACTCTCAATGTTTTTCTGTGTAGAAACACCCAAATGGCAAACATAAATACCTTATCACTACGATCCATTCTTGAAAAGGACAAGCTTTCCGGTCCTAACTTTTTAGACTGGTCTAGGAACTTGAGGATAGTTCTAAGACAGGAGTCAAAAGAGTATGTGCTGGAAAGGCCTGTGCCGGCTGCGCCTCAAGGACGTAATCCACCGGCTGCCCAGCTAGAGGAATATGAGGCGCACGTCAAGGACAACCGGGATGTGACATGCCTTATGTTGGCTTGCATGGTCCCTGAACTGCAAAAACAGTTTATGGACCACCAAGCCTATGCTATGATAACAACTCTTAATGAGATGTTTCAAGAGCAAGCTCGTTAGGAAAGGTACCTGACCAATAAGGCATTCCACTCTTGTAAGATGGGGGCCGGGACATCTGTGAGTGCACACGTGCTCAAGATGAAGGGCTATTTGGATACTTTGGCCCATCTCGGATTGCCTATCTCTCAAGAGTTGGCGGTGGACACAATCCTCGCGTCCTTGCCGGATTCTTATGATCAGTTCATCCTTAACTATAACATGCAAGGGATGAACAGCACTGTCAGTGAGCTGCATGGGATGCTTAAGCTTACTGAGCAGTCGATCAAGAAGACTCCACCGGTGCTGCTGGTTAACAAGGGGAACCCTCCTCTTGCTAAGGGTAAGGCCAAGGAAAAGGCCAAGGCCAAGGCCAAAAAGGCCAAAGCTAAGAAGGCCAAGGCCCAACCCAAGGCCCAGCAGAAGGCAGGTCCTGATGATGTCTGTTTCGGGTGTAGACAGGCGGGTCATTGGAAGAGATCGTGTCCCAGGCTGATGGGAGAGCAAAGAAGGGGCCAAGGTGCGTCCTCTTCAGGTATTTATGTTATAGATATTAACCTTACTGTTTCAACATCTTGGGTATTGGATACTGGATGTGGTTCTCACATTTGTTGCAATGTGCAGGGACTTAAGAACAGAAGGTTGCTAGGGTCGGGAGAGGTGGACTTGCGGGTCGAGAATGGAGCAAGGGTTGCTGCCATAGAGATCGGCGAATACCACCTAATGATGCCCAGTGGATTGGTTTTAATTTTAGAACATTGTTACTTTGTACCTGCTATGTGCAGGAATATTATCTCTGTATTAATGTTGGATATTTCTGGATTTAATTTCACTATTTTAAATGGTCGAATTTCTATATCTAGAGAGGGATTATTTTATGGAGATGCTCTATTAAATAATGGCCTGTATATCCTGGACTTAAATGAAACCAATCATATCTATAACATAAACACGAAAAGGTTTAAGCCTAACGAACTTAATCCTGTCTACCTATGGCATTGTCGTCTTGGCCATATAAACGAGAAGCGCATAGCTAGGCTTCACAAAGCTGGAGTCCTAGGGTCATTTGACTTGGAGTCAATTGATACATGCGAATCATGTTTAAGAGGCAAGATGACAAAGGCGCCTTTTAGCAAGAAGGCTGAAAGGGCCACTGGCTTATTGGACCTAATACATTCAGATGTATGTGGGCCTATGAGCGCAGCGACCAGAGGTGGGCATCTGTACTTCGTCAAGTTCACGGATGATTTCAGCAGATATGGCTATGTCTATCTGATGAAACACAAGTCCGAGACCCTTGATAGGTTCAAGGAATTTCAAAACGAAGTACAGAACCAGCTAGGCAAGAATATCAAAACCCTTCGGTCGGACCGAGGCGGTGAGTATATGAGCCTAGAGTTTGACTCATACTTGAGAGAGCATGGAATAGTTCCACAGCTCACTCCTCCCGGAACACCACAATGGAATGGGGTGTCCGAACGGAGGAATAGGACCTTGTTGGACATGGTCCTTTCAATGATGAGTCAAGCATCTCTCCCAATTAGTTTCTGGGGACACGCCCTCGAGACAGCAGCTCTCATCTTAAACAATACTCCGACAAAGGCTGTGGAAAAGACCCCATATCAGATATGGACGGGCAAGGAGCCCAATATGTCTTTCCTAAGGATTTGGGGATGCGAAACACATGTCAAGAAATTGACTAGTGGCAAGCTGGAGCCTAAAACCGATAAATGCCTGTTTGTGGGCTACCCTAGGGAAACCAAAGGGTATTACTTCTACAACCCCGCCGAGAACAAGGTGTTCGTGGCAAGGAAGGGGATCTTTCTGGAAAAGGAGTTCCTTTCCAAGAAAGATAGTGGGAGCAACGTTGAACTCAGGGAAGTTCAAGGTCCACAAGCTCCTGAAGAGGATAACTCGGAGGCCCAGGTGGGGCTTCCACAAGTGGAAGCACCGACCCAGGCCACACAAGAACCTAGAAGGTCTGGTAGGGATCGTCGGGAGCCGGAGAGGTATGGTTTCCTTATCACCGATGATCAAACTCTTCTCATCTGGGATGAAGAAGAACCAAAAACCTACCAGGAGGCTATGGCTAGCCCACAGTCTGCAAATTGGCGTAAAGCCATGGAGGCAGAAATGCAATCTATGTACGATAATCAAGTTTGGAACTTGGTTGATCCACCTCCGGGTGCTAAGGTAATAGGTTGCAAGTGGTGCTATAAGCTGAAAGCCGATAATACCTTCAAGGGGCGTCTGGTTGCGAAAGGTTTCAGACAAGTCCATGGAATAGACTATGATGAAACTTTCTCACCAGTAGCCATGCTCAAGTCCATCAGGATACTGCTGGCCATAGCCGCATGGTATGACTATGAGGTATGGCAGATGGATGTCAAAACCGCTTTCCTTAATGGGAAGCTACTCGAGGATGTGTACATGACACAACCTGAGGGTTTTGTCGATCCTAAGTATCCGGGAAGGGTATGCAAACTTCAAAGGTCCATTTATGGACTAAAGCAAGCATCCCGTAGTTGGAATCTAAGATTCAATGAGGCTATAAAGGAATATGGCTTCATACCGAATCTGGATGAGCCTTGTGTGTATAAGAGGACTAGTGGGAGCATTGTCACATTTTTGGTACTTTATGTAGACGACATCCTACTCATTGGAAGCGACATACCTACACTGCAAGGGGTAAAGCAGTGGCTGAGTAAGTGCTTCGCAATGAAGTGTTGGAGATTGTGCTCTAAGGCCAATATTGGATTATGTAATTTGACTTCTAAGATTAATCTAGTGTAGATTAATATTATCATTTATGTTTGTATGTTAGCATTTATGATAAGTATCCATGAATAAATCGTGTTATTCTAAATATCCCTAGTCGATTGTTATTATGGGAATAATAACAAACTAAGACTAGTGTGAGTGATAATGGATATTCATAAGATGAATATAGTGTATACAGATACAGATTATACTCACGGGTAATATGTTAGAGAACATGTTACTGGAGACCCACTATGAGATCAAGTTCATGGTTATGTGTCACAACTGATCTTGATTATAGTAGTGTCATTAGCTGATTCCTTTGACCTGAGGTCACCATGGATTCCGGGATGAATTCATGTTGTGCTTTGATGCAGTCAAACGCTGCTTGTAACAGAGTAGTTATAAAGGCTGTGATTGGGTACGATATGACTCATGCCTTGGGATGTGAGTGACAGATATGGGATTTTGTCCCTCTCTAACAAGAGAGCGATATCACTGGGCCCCTCGATAAGTAAGACTGTTAAATGCATGGCCGTGCTCAAATAATTGATAAGAGTATCAATTGATTTGTCTGAACAGTTTACTTTGAGATCGAGAAAGCATATGATTAATTTATATAAGATTGACAAGTGTACCATGTCTTATAATTAATCATGATATCAAGAGACAAAAGGGAATATGACACATTCTATAAGTAGGTTTATTGGATTATACCAATCATATGAATTGGGTAGTCATAATGGCTTGCTAGAGTCCGCTTATGACTTATGAGGGCATTATGGTAATTTCCTCATTGCTAATTTATATGATCCTACGGGGTCACACACAAAGAGCAAAATGAGATTCACTTAATTCGAGGATAAATCATTATGAGATAATGATTTATTATTGATGAGAAATTAAATATATATAAAGATATATATTTACATGTATATGTATATACACATGAACATATTAATAAGATTAATATATTTATGGCATAAAATATGCTATATATATATATGTATATTATAATTATATTATATGGTGATATAATTAATTATAATATACATTTACGTATATGTGTATATATATATATATATATATGTATGTATGTATGTAAATATTAATAAGATTAATATAGCATAAAGTATGCTAATTATATTATATGGAGATATAATTAATTTTACATACATATGTGTATATGATGGAGAATTGGCTAAGTTTAATATTAATTGAGAATTAATAAAACTTATGGGGGCTAATTTATAATTATAATTAAATATAGTATTTAATTGCAATTATAAATTGATAATAAAATAATAAAAACCCTAGAAACAAGGTTTTTTGGGGTTGGACGAAAAAAAGAAAAGGTGAGCAGCCCCATCTCTTCCATCATTAGCCGAAAATTGTTTTTGTGCAAAAAGGGAAAAATATCAATTTTTCACCTTCTCATTCGAAGAACTGTTCTACGATCCCGGCGCTAGCACGCGGTGAGTCAATTGCTCGGTGTGGATCAACTGTAGAGGGAATCTGCTTTGGTTCCTGTATCCAATCCTGCAAAAATTAAGAGGTAATTCTTTAACCCTCCTTCCAATTCAATGCAATGTACATGGGTCCTTGGTGGGGATTAATCCTTTTATTTCCGCTGCGTTTTGTTTTGTGCGATTAAATCCCCAACAGTGGTATCAGAGCCACTTGTATTTTGATTGAATTGGATTTATGTTTTGATTGGATCAAAATTGCATGTTAGGGTTTGTATGATTTTGATTGGATCAAAATTGTTGTTAGGAGTTTGTATGTTTTATTTAGGGTTCTATGTTATTGTGAATAACAAAATAAAATTTGATTTTATTGATTAATCATTGTGAATGATTTTATGTTAATGATTTGGAATGTTTAAGGGGTTTTGGAATCATGAATTTGATTCATGGGTTTTTAATTGAAATTGTTTCAATTAATTAATATATAAAAAAAAAAAAAAAAAAAAAAAATTGTTTCGTTATTCTGGGCATAATGCCCAGAATATTTTTGGGTGCAATTGCAATTGCAATTGCAATTGCGCCCAACTGCAATTGCAATTGCAATTGCAATTGCACATGCTGCGTAAGCAGCATGCTGTTTGCGCAGCATGGGCTGCGCAGCATGGGCTGCGCAGCTATGTGTTGCGCAGCCCGTCGGGCTGCGCGCAGTATTGGATACTGCAGTGCGAGGCCCGACGAGCATGCTGTCCGACAGTTTTACCCCTTTTTCGTTTTAAGTGTGGAAAATTGTTTCTGCATATTTACGAATTTTTCCAAATTAATTAATTCTAAATACAATGTGATTGTATTTTACCACTTTGAACCCTAAATATTTTAGATATAAAATTATTGTTGATAATTTTATGCATGGTGTTATGGTATGGTTTTGGACCCCGTGGATGCTTTATTTTATTTATTATGGTTTTATATAAATACGACCTGCGAGTCGTTTGTATTTATGTAATTTTTAATTTTACTAGATAAATTGTATAGGATGCAATTTATGATATGTAAAATTTATTTTACTAGAAAAATTGTATAGGTTGCAATTTTTTTTGTAAAATATAAATCCATGAGATGGTGCTTAGAAGCAGAGACGTGGAGGCGGATCTAAGAGGCGGTGCAATGACCATGTGATGGATGCTACCACCTAGGATATGACCTTGTTGATTTTCATATTGGCCTATGAAAATCAATGTAGATTTAAACCATACCATAACACGGTTTTGAGTCTTATGCATGTTGTATTTATTTTATGCCATAAGATGCCATGTTAATAAATATTGATGCATGTTAGAAATTATTTTGCATGTGATGCAAAATGTTAATATATGTATGTAAATGCATGCTTTGTTTCTTTTAGATGCCATGTGATGCCATGCTAGATTGCATGCTTAACATATGTATGACATAGGATGCCATGCTAATTAGTATTAACAAGAGTATGTTTAATATTAATGCCATGAATTGTATATGATACAATTAAAATCACAGGATTTAACAAACCCTAAATAAACTTATGAAGTTTATATTTGCCACCCAATTACGTATAACACTAGTCAAGTACTATGTTCGCATCATGGTAGCCACGCCAAAGCGGGTACGCATGTTGTGACCTTAGCGAAGCGATAATATGAGAAATGGTGATTCTCATTGTGTTGTAATTGGTTTAACAAAGGGTTAATCAAAACGGTGTTTGAGCCCGAGGCAAAGATGAGATGAGTAACATGCAATTAAATATGATATATGATATCATGCATCTCATAAATTAGAAGAGTTGCATAATGATGTAATTGCCAAAGAAGTGCACATCCAAAATATGTTTAAATGGTTTAAAGCATGATTTTGAGTCTTTGCCTACCGAAATTATATTTAATCATAGGGACATGCCAAAGCAGTGCTATGGTTAAGTATGGATTTTGGATCTTCACCCACTTAAATATTTTAAAGGGTTTTATAATTTAAGTGGGAGCATTTAAATAAAAAAAAAAAAATCTGTACACGCTTTATTATAGTTATGATTGCTATTACCATGATCTCGATTGTTATTGAACTTTGAGAATTGTTCTCAAATCAAAAGGAATCATATGTTCTCAATAATCCTTTTGCCCAATGAACCACTAGCAATTGTAACATGAGTATAAAAGATGCTTACTTGAAGCATCGAAGGGACTCTGTTAAATTTTGTTATCTTACACTTGCCACCAATTCTTCCGTACGTGGAAGTTTTACTTGAGATATATGATACATCACAAATGGAAATGTTCCATCAGTTAGTGAGCAAGAAAAGATAAGTGTTTGAGGCAACATTTTCTCATTAGCCTCCAAAAGGGCATTAAGATGTGATCTTGAATTCATTAATTGATAGTCATTGGTGATGAACTATCATTTGAATGACATGGAGAAAATTGTGAATTAGTTGCATAGGATGCAAAAGAATGTTAAGTTATCCATAAAGGATAAGCCCGCCTCGAATTGTGTGCTTAAGGTTCAAAAGGAAAAGGATAAAAGGAAGGTCGAAAAGCATAAAGACCGAAAGGTTCGGGTGAAACATGTTTTAAAGACCAAAGCTGTTGGCATAGAGAGATCTCCAAAAGAAGGATGTTGCCATTTCTAGAATGAATCGTTCATTAGAATGAAAATAGCAAACTTTGTTTGGAGAACTATGAGACGATGAAAGGCAGTAAGACTGCTACCTTAAGTATTTATTAATTATTCTACTTTTGTTTCTATATCAAAGGTATTAGATACCGTGGTGGATTTCATATTAGTAGAATATGAAGAATCTCAACTTAAGTAGAAACCTTATGAAGGTGAAAGGTAGAATACGAATAGGCAAGAGTAGCAAAGGTTGTTACTTGGAAGTTATGAACTTCTGGTTAAAAGTTATGAACTTTTACATGAAAGTTATGAACTTCTAGGTAAAAGTTGTGAACTTTTACATAAAAGTTATGAACTTTGGTTAAAGGTTATGAACTTTTACATGTAAGTTATGAACTCTTGTTGCCTATTGGGCTCGTTGTTTTGAGTGAACAAATGTTGTTTATTTTATAATTGTGAATTATAAACTTTATAAAGACATGATTATGAAATACAGATTTACATAATTGTCTTTATATGTGGAGCCCATCTGTAACATAAATACTGTAAGGATCGAATCAAATAGTTGATTCAACCTATTTTGGCAGTGTCCTCTTAGAGACATAAGCAAAGTCGCATTACGAAACTCCATGAGAATGGACTTTTGGATTCATGAGATTGTGAATCATCTTGAATCATGCGAATGTTGTTTATTGTAAAAGATGATAAAATTGTTCTTTGCTAAAAGTAGTTAAAGAATAATCGATTTATTAAGCATTATACATATGGATGTATATGAATTATAAATCAACTGCTAAAGGAGGTTTTAATACTTCATTACCTTTATGGAACTTTTCTCTAGATAAGAGTATCTAATTAAACACGAGTTTGGAACTTTTGAAGTGTTCAAAAGCTTGTAAAAGGAGTATGAAGTATCTTGACAAGATAGTAAAGTCATTTAGATATGATCCGAGTGGTGAATATTTGAGTCAAGATTTTGACAATCATCTTAGAGATTGTGGGACTGTCTCACAATTGACTCCTCCAAGTACGCCACAAAGGATGTTGTGTCGAAAAGGGAGTAATCGAACTCTATAAAGATATAGTTCAATCTATGATGAAGTCAAGTTGATCATCGTTTTCTCAAAAATATGCCATTAAAGCAGCTGTGTATATTGTTCCGTCTAAAACAATTCATGAATCAACATATGAGATATGGTTGGGTAAGAGACCCAAATTGTTTCATTGAATAAGTTTAGGGCTGTAAAGCTTATTTCGAATAAGTTGGCACCTAAATTTAAATATCGTATTGTGGATTACTCAAAAGGAAAGTAGGAGTTGTTACTCCTGTGTTTCTTTGGGATACAAAGTAGTTGTAGCTAGAAATGGTTTCCCCTTGAAGAGGGAGTTAATTTCTAGTAGAGTTAGTGGGAGTAAAGTACACCTACAAAACTCGTAATTCACAAAAGTGACATTTAACGTTGAAGAGGAACGTGGAAATGGTTTCATGATCATTGTTGAAATTACACAAGTCCAATGAAAGTCTAGTGGAATACGACATGATTAGGAGAGATATGGATTTCTCAAAATCATGATGTAATCTTACTAGATGAAGTAAGTCTTCTTTTATGAAGAAGCAATGTTAGATTTTGAATCTAATATGTGACTTGATGCTACAAAGGTTGAAGATAAGTCCATGTCTGACAATCAAAGTATAGACTTTGATAAGTCTTTTAGAAGATGCATGTGCAATGGTTGCAAGTGAGTTTTCAAATTGAAAACCGATATGGATGGTGATCTTCAAACTTATAAAGCACGACTAGTGACTATAAGGGTACGAACAAATTCATAGTAGGACTATGATGAAATCCTCCTTAGTCATTAATCATGATCAAGTCATATTGAGTTCTTGTTGCCATATCCCCATAATATGATTATAAAATATGGCAAATGGATATCAAAATCTATTTTTTACGTGAAAACATGATTGAGGATGTGTACGTGACACAATCCAAAGTTTTGAGCATCCAAAGAATTCAAATAGCGTATGCAAGTTTTCAAAGATTCTCATAAGGATCGAAACATGCATCAAATAGTTGGAATCATAGTTTTGATAAAGAAATCAAATGGTTTGATTTTATCAAAAGGATGATGAATCTTGTGTTTCAAAAGGATCAGTGGGAGCATATCGGTATTCCTAATGCTATATGTGGATGACATATGGCTTGTTGGAAATAACATTCTTACCTTGCAAGAAGTAAAATCTTGGCTAAGAAAGTAATTTCAGTTAATGTTATAAGCATGACTGCCTGTATTCTTGAAATTGGAATCTATACAGATAGATCTAAAAGAATGTTTTGGCTTAAGTCAAAGCATTGAAAGCGTTCAATATAAAAGACTTAATAGAAGCTTGCTTATGTTAACTGTGTAAATAGTTGCACATATACAACTGATTGCAATTAGTTGCAATATATCAGTCGAGATCTAGTATTCTCTTTAAAAGAGAAGTTATGATTTTGAAAGGTTCAAAATAAAACGTTATAGCTAAATATCTATAATAGCAGCCAAAGTATACAGTTACATGTGATGTAAAGAAATTTTTGGATGAAGAAGTTCATCAAAAATTTTATGTTTTTGTTCTAAGCATTGCTTATCCTGTGAGACTATTGTAGGGACAATAGTTCAATGCGTAAGAACCTTGTATGACACAAGCATATACTTAGGCGTTTTTCACTAATTTAGAGAGGCTGTCTCTAAAGAGAGAGTGAATATGTGTAAAGTAGCAACGGAAGCGAAAATTAATAATTCATTGACAAAGACTCCTGCACGAGTGAATACATGAAAGTCATGTAGGTCAATGGGTATAAGATACATGTATGATTGGCCATAGTGCAAGTGGGAGATTGTTGGAGATTGTGCTCTAAGGCCAATATTGGATTATGTAATTTGACTTCTAAGATTAATCTAGTGTAGATTAATATTATCATTTATGTTTGTATGTTAGCATTTATGATAAGTATCCATGAATAAATCGTGTTATTCTAAATATCCCTAGTCGATTGTTATTATGGGAATAATAACAAACTAAGACTAGTGTGAGTGATAATGGATATTCATAAGATGAATATAGTGTATACAGATACAGATTATACTCACGGGTAATATGTTAGAGAACATGTTACTGGAGACCCACTATGAGATCAAGTTCATGGTTATGTGTCACAACTGATCTTGATTATAGTAGTGTCATTAGCTGATTCCTTTGACCTGAGGTCACCATGGATTCCGGGATGAATTCATGTTGTGCTTTGATGCAGTCAAACGCTGCTTGTAACAGAGTAGTTATAAAGGCTGTGATTGGGTACGATATGACTCATGCCTTGGGATGTGAGTGACAGATATGGGATTTTGTCCCTCTCTAACAAGAGAGCGATATCACTGGGCCCCTCGATAAGTAAGACTGTTAAATGCATGGCCGTGCTCAAATAATTGATAAGAGTATCAATTGATTTGTCTGAACAGTTTACTTTGAGATCGAGAAAGCATATGATTAATTTATATAAGATTGACAAGTGTACCATGTCTTATAATTAATCATGATATCAAGAGACAAAAGGGAATATGACACATTCTATAAGTAGGTTTATTGGATTATACCAATCATATGAATTGGGTAGTCATAATGGCTTGCTAGAGTCCGCTTATGACTTATGAGGGCATTATGGTAATTTCCTCATTGCTAATTTATATGATCCTACGGGGTCACACACAAAGAGCAAAATGAGATTCACTTAATTCGAGGATAAATCATTATGAGATAATGATTTATTATTGATGAGAAATTAAATATATATAAAGATATATATTTACATGTATATGTATATACACATGAACATATTAATAAGATTAATATATTTATGGCATAAAATATGCTATATATATATATGTATATTATAATTATATTATATGGTGATATAATTAATTATAATATACATTTACGTATATGTGTATATATATATATATATATGTATGTATGTATGTAAATATTAATAAGATTAATATAGCATAAAGTATGCTAATTATATTATATGGAGATATAATTAATTTTACATACATATGTGTATATGATGGAGAATTGACTAAGTTTAATATTAATTGAGAATTAATAAAACTTATGGGGGCTAATTTATAATTATAATTAAATATAGTATTTAATTACAATTATAAATTGATAATAAAATAATAAAAACCCTAGAAACAAGGTTTTTTGGGGTTGGACGAAAAAAAGAAAAGGTGAGCAGCCCCATCTCTTCCATCATTAGCCGAAAATTGTTTTTGTGCAAAAAGGGAAAAATATCAATTTTTCACCTTCTCATTCGAAGAACTGTTCTACGATCCCGGCGCTAGCACGCGGTGAGTCAATTGCTCGGTGTGGATCAACTGTAGAGGGAATCTGCTTTGGTTCCTGTATCCAATCCTGCAAAAATTAAGAGGTAATTCTTTAACCCTCCTTCCAATTCAATGCAATGTACATGGGTCCTTGGTGGGGATTAATCCTTTTATTTCCGCTGCGTTTTGTTTTGTGCGATTAAATCCCCAACATGAAGGACTTAGGCAAAGCTGAGATGATCCTAGGGATCAGGATCTATAGGGATAGATCAAATCGGCTTCTGGGCCTAAGTCAGGCTTCGTACATTGAAAAAGTTCTGAAAAGATTTAGCATGGACCGGGCCAAGAAAGGTTTCTTGCCAATGGGCCATGGGCTGAAACTTAGTAAGAAGAACAGTCCTAAAACAAGGGAGGACAGGGAGAACATGAAATTGGTTCCATATGCTTTGGCTATTGGATCAATCATGTACTCCATGTTATGTACGAGACCTGATGTCGCCTTTGCACTGAGTATGATGAGCCGATACCAGCAGGATCCCGGGGAGGATCACTGGAAAGCTGTCAAGGCGATCCTCAAGTACCTTAACCGGACTAAGGATAGCTTCTTGGTGTATGGTGGTCAGGAAGTGCTATCAGTTACTGGGTATACTGATGCAAGCTTCCAGACAGACCAAGATGAGTACCAATCGCAGTCAGGGTATGTATTCTTGCTGAATGGTGGTGCTGTAAGCTGGAGGAGCTCAAAGCAGCCAACCATCGCGGACTCTACGACAGAAGCTGAGTACATCGCTGCGTGTGATGCAGCTAAGGAAGCTGTGTGGATGAAGAAGTTTATCACTGAGTTGGGAGTAGTACCAACTATCCAGGACCCAGTCGATATCTTCTGTGACAACAATGGGGCCGTCGCACAAGCTAAGGAGCCCCGGTCACACAAGAACACAAAGCACGTGCTCAAAAAGTTTCACCTCATACGAGAAATCGCGGAGAGAGGTGACATTGCATTGCACAGAGTGGACACCGAGGATAATGTTGCAGATCCATTGACCAAGGCGCTGGCCCAGCCCAAGCACGAGGGTCATACTAGATCTATAGGGATTAGGCCCATGCCTAGTTGGAACTAGTGCAAGTGGGAGATTGTTGGAAATGCCCTAGTCCCGAGGCATTGGTCCTTGTATTTGTACAATACATTTATTGGATTCATGTGTTGTACTCATTTGTGTTATTAATAAAGGCATCAATTCATTTATTATATCTATCTTGTGCAATATATTAAATGAAGTATCCAATGGACATATCTATATCCATGACGATAAGTGTCATGCACTTAGCAGTAAGACCATGGATAGGGTAAACGATATGACCATAAATAGATCCGTAGTCTGTTCCAGTCATGGGAATGAATGGAACAACAGACTATCATTAACCTGGTTGTATGGCGGTGTCTTACCGATCATTGGACATGGAATGTCAACCAAGTTAATGGGTACATGCCTGGAAGCATGGTACTGGATAGATCCACTAAACGAGTAATCCACATGGTATGGTATCACAATGGATTCTCATGTAGTACTTGTATGGATCCTTTGACTTGACCATATGATGGTGTTACATGTGAAGTCGCATACTTAGGGGTATGCCTAAAGGGCCTGTAATAGGGTGCCAAGTATGGGTGCTTTTGGGTATGTCACTAAATATGGTAATACTATGGATATGCAGAAGGGATTTGTCACTCAGTAACCAACTGAGAAGATATCACCGGCCACTTGATGAATGTGACTGATAAGAGTGTGGCCATACCCAAACGAGTTGGAACTTATTTGTGAGCATCAGTACATTCGGGATCAAGTTAATGTCCGGACACAAAAGAGGGTGATCAATCCATGCCTCTGTGTTGGACACCGATATCAATGACATGGGATGTACAAGTTTAAACTACAGGGTTATGATATCAGTTAGACTGCCATCTCCATCTTAATTGGGGCCTGCAGTGGCTTGCTAGAGCCTAACTGCAGTCTGCGGGCCAAAGGCCCGCTGCCAACATAAAGATGGGCCCACGGGATCGTACACATAGAACGATAGAATGCAGACTTAAGGAATCACATGTATACTTGGAGTATACACTATGGAGGGAGAAGTGTGTATATATTAATTATATTATAAAGATCAATTGGATTGGTCATAATAATAAAATTAATATATTCAATTGGCTCTTCATAATTAATTGGATTAATTATGAAATTATTTCCTAGGTGGAAATATTCATATGTATGGGTTTACATATGATTTTATTTTGTGTAGATTTAATTTTAATTTGATGGATTAAATTAATTGTCAAACTAATTTTAATTTAGGTGTAAATAATATATTACTTGGAGTAATATATTAAATACATGGGTATATTAAAATTGGGCTTTAAATTAATTTAAACCAGAATAATTAAAATTAGACTGGGCCTAAATTAAAAACATGGAAGCCCGCACAGAATAGACAGGAGCCAAGATGGGCCTGAATTCCCCTAAGGAATTCGGCCAACCCTAGGTATAAATACCTAGGGTTAGAAATTTCGGCTAACATAAGTGTTGAGCCTCCTAGCCGAAATTTTCTAGCCCTCTCCTCTCTATTGTTTCGTTTTTCCGACGCTAGCACGGGTTGCATTCGTTAAGCGTTCGTGTACGTGAGAGTGGAGGGATTCTACATTGAATTCTGCAGTCACCATCCATCTCTAGAAAGAGATTTTTCTGGTAAGAAATTTAATCCCTTTCTATTTAATTTTAAGTTTTTCAATTTCCACTTCAATTGCTCCTGGGACTGGATTTGAGGAAATCACCGCATTCTTCCGCTTTTATCGGGTGATTTCCGGTGACAAATCCCAACATAAAGGAATATGGTTTCATATAGAATCAAGATGAGCCTTGTGTGTATAAGAGGATTAGTGGGAGCATTGTCACATTCCTGGTATTATATATGGATGATATCCTTCTTATTGGAAGCGACATACCAACACTGAATGTGTAAAGCAGTGGTTATGTAAGTGCTTCGCAATGAAGGACTTAGGCAAGGCTGAGACTATCCTAGGAATCAGGATCTATAGGGATAGATCCAATCAGCTTCTGGGCCTAAGTTAGGCCACGTACATAGATAAAGTTTTGAAAAGATTCGGCATGGATTGGACCAAGAAAGGTTTCTTACCGATGAGCCGTAGGCTAAAACTTAGTAAGAAGAACTGTCCTAAGACAAGGAAGGACAGGGAGAACATGAAGTTGGTCCTATATGCCTCGGCGATTGGATCAATCATGTACTCCATGCTATGTACAAGACCTAATGTCACCTTTGCACTAAGTATGACAAGCTGGTACTAGTAGGATCCCGGGGGGGATTACTGGAAGGCTGTCAAAGCAATCCTCATGTACCTTAACTGGACTAAGGATAGCTTCTTAGTGTATGGAGGTCAGGAAGAGCTATTAGTTACCAGGTATATTGATGCAAGCTTCCAGACTGACCAGGATGAGTACCAGTCACAGTCTGGTTATGTGTTTTTGCTAAATGGTGGTGCTGTAAGCTGGAGGAGCTCAAAGCAACCAACCATCGCGGACTCTACAATAGAAGTTGAGTACATTGCAGCGTGTGATGCAGCTAAGGAAGCTGTATGGATAAGGAAGTTTATCACTGAGTTGGGAGTAGTACCTACTATCCAGGACCTAGTTGATATCTTCTGTGACAACAATGGGGCTGTTGCACAAGCCAAGAAGCCCCGGTCACACAAGAACACAAAGCATGTGCTCAGGAAGTTTCACCTCATATGAGAAATCGCCGAGAGGGTGACATTTCATTGCATAAAGTGGACACCAAGGATAATGTCGCAGATCCTTTGACCAAGGCACTGGCTCAGCCCAAGCACGAGGGTCATACTAGATCTATAGGGATTAGGCCCATGCTTATTTGGACCTAGTGCAAGTGGGAGATTGTTGGATATGCCCAAGTACCGAGGCATTGGACCTTGTATTTGTATTGTACATTTATTGGATTCATATATTAAGCATATTTTATGTCATTAATAAAGGCATTAATTCATTTATTACATATCTTGTGCTATATTCTAAATGAACTATCCAATGGGCATATCCATATCCATGTTAACAAGTCTCATGCACTTGGCAGTAAGAACATGGATAGGGAAAACAATATGACCATAAAGAGATTCGTAGTCTGTTCCAGCATGGGAATGAATGGAACTAGAGACTATCATTGACTTGGTTGAATGGTCATATTATATATTGTTAATGGATTATTTTATTTTATGGGGTTAATTGTCAAGTCCCAAAATAAAATATAATAATCCCCTTAGAGAATTCATTATAATGAGTATGAACTTTTACCACATGGTAAATTTTGGCTAGGTCATTATGTTTATAAATATGGTAGATATTTTGGCTAAAGTATCTAGATATTTATAAAGGAGGGCATAAATGGTTTTTCCCTTTTAGTATTTGATATAAAAGGGAAAGGATAAAACTCTAAGGTCTAAGGGAGTAGACTAAGTCTCTGATTCTCACCATCTTCTCCACTTGAGAGAGCTGGCACTCCTGTCCCATCGGCAAGACTCTGTGTGCATGAGCATAGAGGGGCGACAAGTGGAGCCCTTGGTCAAATCAATATCTTGTGCAAGGATGGCTTAGGTGAAAAACCCATCTTCTCCCTTTTTTCCTTTTGATCTATAACCTAGCTTTGGGATTTTGGGAATGAACCTTAAGTTGATGACATTGATTCTGCAATTTTGTTTTGTTTTCAAGTTGGGATAGGTTCTAATAGGAACTACAAAGTTTGACTTCTCCTTGGCCATTTTTGACGTGGGGAATAGATAAGATCAGTGAAATCTGTCCACCTGCTTCCAACGGACACAAGTTTATAATAGTGGCTGTGGACTATTTCTCTAAATGGGTAGAAGCTGAGTCATGCACTAGTGTCACTAAAAAGAAGATGGCTATATTTAAAGAGAGGAATATTTTCTCCAAGTATGGTATCACACACCATGTTGTGACAAATAATGGGCTCCAATTTTAGGGGGGAGACAGCGTAATTATTGGTAGAACATATGATTGAAATCATAAGTGCTCTCTGTACAAACCACAAGCCCATGGGGTGGTGGAAATAGTAAATAAATCCTTAAAGATGATATTGTCAAAGATGGTTGCTAGATATAAAGATTGGGCTCATAAATTGCCATTTACGTTGTGAGCTTACAGGACCAATGTAAGAATGCCTACAGGGAAGACTCCTTACTCTCTTGTGTATGGAATGGAAGAGGTGTTACCAATAAAGGTTGAAGTCAAGTTGTTGAGAATAGCTTTAGGAGCTCAGATACCTGAAGCAGATTAGGTTCTGGCCAGATATGATTAGTTAGCAGAGATTGACGAGAAACTGTTAAAGGCACTCAATCACCTACAGATGTACCATAACCAAATGGCGTGGGCCTATAACAAAAGGGTCCATTATCTAAGGAGGTAATTAAAAGTAGGGGATTTAGTTTTAAAGCAATTAAGGCCCACCAACACATATGTGAGGGGAAAGTTTAGGCCGAATAGGGAAGGCCCGTACATCATCAAGAAAGTATTGTCAAAAGGGGGTGTGAAGATTATGGATATGGATGGAAATGAATTCACAAACCCGATTACCTAAGACTACCTCAAGCTCTACCATGTGTAAAAAAAAAAAAGAAGAGAGAAGAGCTTGTTAGGTTGAAATCCTGCAAGGGTGGCCTAATGAAAATAAATGGCAAATAAAAGAAGAAAAATGGTCTACTAGGTTGAAACTCGAAAAGGGCGGCTTAGGAAAAAGTAAGGACAGCAAAGAAAATGATCAGCTGGAAAATCTACAAAGGATGGCTAATGATAGGGAGTTCATCAGTGAAATGTATACCATTTTGTGGAAAACAGATATGTACCTAACTTGAATTCATATAAAAAGTGTGATGTTTTGTCTAAATGTGTTATTTTGGGAATGAGACGATGCATAAATAGAATCCATCTCATATAAACATCTAACATAGAAAGCCCTTGCATTCAACTACTTATACAAGTAATAATTTCTTAAAAACTTAAAAGCAGAACTAACATTTATAATGAAATCTCTCACTCTCTATGCTTCTGACTTCATGTCACTCAACACCACTTGATGCACCAGGACCTAAGTTTATCGGAGCAATGGTTTCTTGTTCTCATTTTGTGTGAGTAGGTAGGCTTTTGATTGTTGTGAGGCAATATTGGTTTCCACTGGCATGGTAGTGTTGTAACACACGGGTTCATACTTTCATATATAAACCCATTTTAATAGAATGTGAGCCTGCCACTGATCAGTATAAATGGCACAGATGATGGAACACAATGGAAAAGGGATGGACTGGTACAACTCAGACTGACGACATAGTCAAGAAGTGGAATATGAGATAACCCAGGTTAAACCTAGAAGCAGAATTCCTCTTGCCCACATATTCATAGCCACAAAAGAAATCTTCCACTAGAGGTGGACCCAATTGATCAGGTCTTTTGTACGACTATTAATCTAGTTAACCCACTCGTCAATCGAACAGGTATAGAAATTGGATAAGATGAGTCCTCTATGGCCAAATCTAGTCAAGTTATATTTGGATATGTACGAAGGAATCTTAATAAAACTCAGCTTTTCCATTACCCAAACCTACAGCTAAATAATAATCAATGGACACCTTACAAAAAAAAACAAAGAGGAATACCTAGAGAAGCACCATGCTACCACCAACTTCAGTTGGTATGTGAGAGTAGACAAAATCCAAGTGAATTAGTGTTTCAACTAATATTAGGGCTACCAGGGAGGCACCTTTTTCTATTTGAGGGATGACAGATGCTAGTCAAAAGCTATAGATGCCACCATCATTTTCATAGAGGTAACAGGATATAAGAGGTAAACTCATCAATAAGGCCCAACAAGGGTCAGATTTTTCAACAGAGAAATAGAGGTTCAGAATAGAAAGTAGATCAAAACCAAGGGAATTCGCTGAAGTAAAAAGGAAAAAATCCATAACAGAAGCACTCAGGTGAAGTAAAAAGGAAAAAATCCATAACAAGAAAAAAAATCTAATTATTACATGAGTGGCATCCTTTGGATTGAAGTGCACATGTAAAACTAGATCAGGTACAATCTGAGGATTAGTAGCCACCAGTAGGATTGAACATCTGTGGCTGACTGTTGAATATGTATTGAGGCAATCCTACTATCCAACCCGCTGGAGGTGTCGTCTCTATAATAGGAACAAAGCCACTAACAGCCAATTGAGGCTGAACTTGAGGCTGTGGAGCAGGTGGAGTCTATAAGCTCGACTCTCCAGAACGGGAGCTACTACCTGCTTTATCCATCTGCCTCTTTCCCCTGCTAGGCCAAGGAGGATCCTGAAATGAAGGAAAAAAATGTTCAAGCAATGCACACCAGTCACAGAAAAAGTGGAAATAATAGAAAAGAAATGAAAGAGTGCATACCTTAGGTGGTGGAATTGGAGTACCTGTCGGAGGTAGTGTTGGGTATGCCCTAGTAAAGGACCTATAACAGGGTGCCAAGTATGGGTATGTTCGAGTGTGTCAGTAAACATGACAGGACTATGAATATGTAGAAGGGAATGTCACACAATAATCCTCTGATGAGATATCACCGGCCACTTGATGAATGCAACTGATAAGAGTGTGGCCACACCCAAACAAGTTGAAACTTGTTTGTGACCATCAATTCATTTAGGATCAAGTTAATTTCTAGGCACAAAAGAGGGTGACTAGTCCATTCCTCTGTGTTGGACACCGATATCAATGACATGGGATATATAAGTTTAAACTACATGGTTTTGATTTCAGTTGGATTGCTATCTCCATCTTAATTGGGGGCTGTAGTGGCTTACTAGAGCCTGCCTATAGTCTGTGATCCATAGGCCCACTAGCAACATAAAGACGGGCCCATAGGATCATACACATTAAATGTCTGAGCTTGAAGTTAACGAATCAACAGTATACTTGGAGTATACCAACTGGAAAGAGGGGATTCTATTGATTATATTATATAGATCAATTGGATTGATCAAAATAATATAATTAATATTTGTATTGGGTTTCTTATAATTAATTCAATTAATTAATTTATGATATTATTTTCTGGGTGGAAATATTTCACATGTATAGGTTTACATGTATATAATTTTATGAAGAGTTTAATTTTAATTTCTAGGTTGAATTAATTGGTCAAATTAATTTTAATTTGAAATGGCATGTGATATATTATATGGTATGATATATTCACATACATGATAGATCAAAATTAAATTTGCAATTAAAAGTAAGCCTAAACAATTAATATTTAGACTTGGGCTTCAGGGAGAAAAGCCCGCATAAAATGAAAACCCTAAAGACCAAAAATTCCACAAAGGAAATTCGGCCAAAGGGATTAAAATAGCTGATGTAATTTTTCGCCAGATAGAGCATTCCAAGACAGAAAATTTCAGCCCCCTTTTCCTCTTTTCCAATGATCCGATGCTAGCACGGGTTCTCGCTTCAAAGCGGTTCGTGTACGGGATTATGGAGGAGATCAATTTTTGTTTACGCAGCCATTTCTGAAAGAGATTCTTGAGGTGAGAATCTAACTTTCTGGTTTAATTTTGTTATTTTGATTTCCACATCAATTGCTCCTGGGTCATGGATTTGAGAAAACAATGCGTGTTTCCGATTTTATCGGTTGTTTTTTGATGAAAAATCCCTACAGTGGTATCAGAGTGGGCTTTTGATCTGTGGAAATCCTAAACAGGATTGAATCCCTAGTTTTAAAATTGGTGCATGAATTTTGGGATTCTTGGGTTTGGGGTTTATGATTTTCCCCATTTGATTTTGCAATTAGAAATTTAATTATGCATATTGGTTATGTGATTTAATTTCTATTTTATGAATGAATTCTTGGTTGGATTTATTTATTTATTGCTCTTTTTTTTTAAATCATGGGTTGTTTTTGCGACTATGGGGCTACTGGCGGCTACTGCTATAGCGGCAGAAATAGCAGCAGCGGCCACTACGTAGCAGCAAGCCGCTACTTTGCCCTAGCAGCAGTTGGTCGGGCCTTGTTTTGGATTTGGTAGGTTTTTTGGTCAGGGCCCAGTTTCGAATTTTAATGGGCTTTAAGATTTTATGTGTTTAAATTTCTACAATTCAAATGTGCATGGATTATTGAATGAAATTTAATATTTTTGTTTATGACATATATTAATTTGGAAAATTAATATAGTGTAATAAAATTGGTCTGGTTTTTCTTGGCATGATTAATAAGACAGCGCAATTTGGATTCATAGTTTCTGAATTCCAGTGGGAGCAGTGTTCTGCCTGGGCTGGAGGCCCAAAGCCCATTAAGAGTTAGAACCATGATGGGCCAAATTGGCGATTTCTCAATAATGGCTCACGACATAATTAATAGGGTTAATTTCATGCATTTTAACATGTTTATAAATTGATATATTGGATTGTATATCCATGCGATTAAATGTTTGAATGGATGCTATTGGGCCTTATTTCAAGATGGGTTGTATTTCTTTTTGGGTAAATACGGCCTGCATGCCGTTTTCCTTTTAATGTAATTTTATTTTATTTATTTATTATAAAATGTTGTAAAGAAGAAGCTCCTTGGAGAGGTGAGTCCAGAAGAAAGCAAGGAGGCCCACTTGGTGTTTTTCTAGTATAGGTTTACTAGAATTATATTAGGTTGTAATATAGGCCCATAGCATTCCATTATTTATTTAATTATGCTTTTATTTTTTTACATACTTTAATGTATGATCCAATCTCATTTTCACCCGCCTATGCATCTAAGCCGTTATTAAAATGAATCTAATAACCAAAAGGAAATTACTAAGTTGCTTAAAAGTGCTTCCCTCATTCGAAAACAACTCGAAGTGGGGATAGGCTAGCTGTAGACCATGCCCTTACAGGATACACTGGAGTATTGTCTTTTTGTATTGGGTTAGAGTATTGGTTACTCTAACATTTGGATGGAGGTTCGGATTTAGCATAGGTAGTAGGATTCTCCTGACCCTAAGCACAGATGCGTAAGTGCCAACAAGCCCAACAAACCGAGAGTCCCTAGGTTGGGATTGGACGGTGTTCCTACCTAAATAATTAGGGTATATTTTTTCCAGGCCCTCATCTGGCCATATCTTAATGAAATATGGATCTCGGCTGATAGCCCAACAACTTGGCTTAATTAATAACTTGGATTCATTATTAATTAAATATGGGAAAAACAACTAAGACCTTTATTAATACTCTTTATTTTTCCGTGTAGTAATCAAATGGCAAACAATAATACTCTTTCACTGCGTTCTATCCTCGAAAAGGAAAAAATTTCTAGGCCTAACTTCCTGGATTGGTCTAGGAACTTAAGAATAGTTCTAAGATAGGAATCTAAGGAATACGTGCCGGAAAGACCTCTACTGCCTGCACTTACTAGGCGTAATCCACCAGTTGCACAGCTGGAGGAATACAAGGTGCATGTCAAGGATAATCGAGATGTGACATGCCTGATGTTGGCATGCATAGTCCCTAAGCTGCAAAAACAGTTCATAGACCATCAAGCCTTTGCTATGATAACAACTCTAAATGAGATTGATGGTTCCAAATGGCTACCTACAGTACTAGAGGGGGGTGAATAGTACTGTAGGACCAATAAAATTTTTCACAAACTCTCTTTAAAAATTCTTTTTGAAGAAACATAAATTTCTTTCTATAAACACAAGTTTTATAAAAATGCAGAATTAATTAAAATAATAAAACTTGTCAATATAAATTTGCTTATCTAAAAATGACTTTGAAATAATAAAGCTACTAATTTGAATTGCAAGAATTTAAATAGCAGAAAATATAAAGAGAGTAGGGATAGAGAAATAAAGACAACGAATTTCATCCTAGTTCGATCCAACCGGTCTACATGTAGTCCCTAAGCCAACCGCTTGAGATATCCACTAACATTTCCTTTATAGGCAGGAAACAAGCCTATGTTGCTTTTTGTGAGTTCAAGTAACAAACTCAATACTTTTGTTGGTTAATTATCAAACCTCCACCATTACTTTTTCAGAGCTTAAGTAACAAAAGTCTACTGATGCTTTTTCTAAGCTCAAGCACCAACCTTTTACAGACTTTGTTGATCACACCACCAATAAAGTAAACCCCCTTCACATAGCCTTGTGTGAATATACGATTCCCGAATATATGAATATTTGAATGAAACAATATAGCTCTTTTCTCTTGACTTTGCTTTCTTTGGGAATTTGGAAGACTAGAGATGAATGCTTAAGAGTGTGAGAGTTGCAAATTGGTCTTCCTTACCTTCAAGTCTTGATATCCATTCCTTATATAGGGAAAAAAGCAACCTCATGGCCATTTGATACAAGCTGATCATAATTCATAAGGAAATGATGGCCATTTGAATTGATTCACAAGGAGAAATGGAATTTGATCTCAAGTCATAAGTATCACATAGCCGTTTGTATTGATTCATAAAGTGAAATGGTAGTTGTTTTCAAGTCATATAGTTGTTGATCTCAAGTAATAAGCTTATGTATCCATTTGCTTTAATTCATAAAGCGAACTCAAGTCATAAGCAATTTTGAGCTCAAGTCATAAGTTCATTTTATGTAGCCGTTTGTATCACTTCATAAATAGGAAAGATGGTTGATCTCAAGTCATAAGCAAATGTAGTTGTTGATCTCAATTCATAAGATCACTTATGTGACCGTTTGACATAAGTCATAAGCTTGTACAAAGTAAGCTAGGAATTCCCAAGTAATAAGGCAATTTCTTTAAGTCATAAAATAAGATGTTCAAGTAGTCTAGCTTTTAGATTATAATTTAAAGTGTGTATCAAATCATGATATGACTGAATACATATCCTTCAACTTATAAGATAATGCCTTTCAAGTCATATAACATCTTAGTTTAAGTCATAAGTCATATAATAAACTTGTTGTGGCTGAGAGAATTAGCTTCAATTAATAAGTCATTTTAGCTCTTTTAAGCATTATGAAGTCATAAAGAATTTATGTGACTTATAAGATCATTTTATCTTATAAAGCGAAATTCTCAACTCATAAAGTACTTAAAGCTAAGAGTTAAATTAAGAAACAAATTTTATTAAATGTCAACTTGTGATCATCAAAAACCAAAGTCAACAGAGATGTTTTAGGAGCAAGCTCGTTAAGAGAGATACATGACCAACAAGGCATTCCACTCCTACAAGATAGGGGCTGGGACATTTGTGAGTGCACACGTGGTCAAGATGAAGGGCTATTTGGATACTTTGGCCCATCTTGGTTTCCCTATATCACAGTGTTGGGGAATTAATCGCACAAAACAAACATAAAACGCAGCGGATAAAAGATTAATCCCCACCAAGGACCCATGTACATTGCATTGAATCGGAAGGAGGGTTAAAGAATTACCTTAATTCTTTGAAGATTGAATCAAGCAGGAACCAAAATAGCTTCCCTCTACGGTTGATCCACACGGAGCAATACGTCCACCGCGTGCTAGCGCCGGATTTGAAGAACAATTCTTCGAACGAGAGAAGAGAGAGCAGAAAATCAGATTTTCCCTTTGCTTTTGGAGGAGAGTTTCGGCTGGTTCACTTGGCTTGTGGTGGCTGGCCGAAATCTGCTTCTTAACTTATGGAGCAAAAAAAAAAAAAAATAGGTTTTCAGGTTTTTATTTCCTTAAATATAAACCTTATTTAGTTAATTATAATTATAACCTAATACACCTATTAGTTATAATTATATATTAACCCACACAATTTAATATTAATTCTCAATTAATATTAAATCAATTCCCCATAATACACATATGTATATATAATATTATAATTAATTATATCTCTATATAATTTAATTATAACATGTAGCATACTTTATGCAATACTAATCACATTAATATTTATATACACATGCATAAATATATATATCACTATATATATATTTATTCTCTTCCTCATTCATAAATTATTATCCCATAATAATTTATACCGGTTAAGACGAACTTCATTTTGCTCTTGTGTGTGACCCCATAGGTTCATATTAATTGGCAATAAGGAAATTACCATAATGTCCTTATAGGTCACAAGCGGACTCTAGCAAGCCATTACGACTACCCAATTAATATGATTGGAATGATCCAATACCTATTTATAGAATGTCATATTCCCTTTTGTCTCTTTGATATCATGATTAATTATAAGACATGGTACACTTGTCAATCTTATATAATTAATCATATGCTTTCTCGATCTCAAAGTAAACTGTTTAGACAAATTAATTGATACTCTTATCAATTATTTGAGCATGGCCATGCATTTAACAGTCTTACTTATTGAGGGGCCCAGTGATATCGCTCTCTTGTTAGAGAGGGACAAAATCCCATATCTGTCACTCACATCCCAAAGCATGAGTCATATTGTACCCAACCACAGCCTTTATAACTACTCTGTTACAAGCAGCGTTTGACTGCGTCAAAGCACAACATGAATTCATCCCGGAATCCATGGTGACCTCAGGTCAAAGGAATCAGCTGATGACACTACTATAATCAAGATCAGTTGTGACACGTGACCATGAACTTGATCTCATAGTGGGTCTCCAGCAACATGTTCTCTAACATATTGCCCGTGAGTATAATCTGTATCTGTATACACTATATTCATCTTATGAATATCCATTATCACTCACACTAGTCTTAGTTTGTTATTATTCCCATAATAACAATCGACTAGGGAAATTTAGAATTACACAATTAATTCATGGATACATTATCATAAATACTAACATACAAATATATATGATAAAATAAGTCTTTATTAATGACTTAAGAAGATTGTTTACATAATCCAACATTGGCTTAGGGCACAATCTCTAACAATCTCCCACTTGCCCTAAGTCCAATCTCAAATGTATCTAATACCCATGGACCTAGCATGACCATCATGTACAGCTTGTGAAAGAGCTTTTGTTAGTGGATCAGCAACATTGTCTTCAGACGCAACTTTGCATATCTTCACATCTCCTCTTGAGATGACTTCTCTTATGTAGTGAAAACGCCGAAGTATATGTTTGGATTTCTGTGACACACTAGGTTCCTTAGCAAGTGATATTGCCCCATTATTGTCACACAAGAGGCTCACAGGATTCACTATGCTAGGAACGACACCAAGTTCTTCGATGAACTTCTTGATCCAAACAGCCTCTTGGGCTGCATCTGATGCAGCAATATACTCAGCTTCTGTTGTAGATGCAGCTATCGTGCTTTGCTTAGAACTCTTCCAACTTATCGCACCTCCATTCAGAATGAACACATACCCAGACTGTGACTGCATCTGATCTTGATCAGTTTGGAAACTTGCATCCGTGTAACCATTTACAACAAGATCTTCGTCCGAGCCTCCATATATCAAGAATGTATCTTTAGTTCTTCTCAAGTACTTAAGAATACTCTTGACAGCAGTCCAGTGACTATCACCTGGATCAGACTGATATCTACTTGTCATGCTCAAAGCAAAAGAGACATCTGGCCGAGTACATACCATGGCATACATGATAGATCCTATAGCTGACGCATAAGGAATCTTGTCCATGCGTTGACGTTCTTCAACTGTCACAGGACATTGCTTCCGACTAAGCTTTATCCCTTGCCCAATAGGAACATTTCCTTTCTTTGATTGATCCATACTGAACCTTTTCAGTATTTTGTCAATGTATGTACTCTGGCTCAAACCTATCAATCTCTTAGATCTATCTCTATAGATCTTTATTCCAAGAATGTAGGCTGCCTCACCCAAGTCTTTCATAGAAAAATACTTTCCTAGCCAAGATTTTACTTCTTGCAAGGTAGGAATGTGATTTCCTATTAACAATATGTCATCGACATATAGAACTAGGAAAACTATATTACTCCCACTGAATTTCTTGTACACACAAGGCTCATCTTCGTTTTTGATGAAGCCAAACTTTTTGACTGATTCATCAAAACAATGATTCCAACTTCTTGATGCTTGCTTCAAACCATAAATGGCCTTTTGAAGCTTGCATACTTTATCAGGATTCTTTGGATCGACAAAACCTTCAGGCTGTGTCATGTACACATCCTCAACAAGGTTTCCATTTAGGAAAGCTGTTTTGACATCCATTTGCCATATTTCATAGTCATAATATGCTGCTATGGCAACAAGAATTCTGATGGACTTGATCATAGCTACTGGCGAAAAGGTTTCGTCATAGTCTATACCATGAACTTGTCGGTAACCCTTTGCCACTAACCTTGCTTTATAAGTCTGAATATTCCCATCCATGTCCGTTTTCAACTTGAAAATCCATTTGTGCCATATTGCTTTAGCACCCTTTGGGAGATCAACCAAAGTCCATACTTTGTTGTCGTCCATGGATTGAATTTCTGACTTCATAGCATCAAGCCATTTTTCAGATTCTGAATTAGAGACAGCTTCCATGTACGTGGAAGGTTCATTCTCTTCTAACAGAATCAGATCATTTTCGTTCGTGACGAGAAATCCATATCTCTCGGGCTCATGACGAACTCTACTTGATCTACGTTGGACTTGTGTTACTGGTTCTGACTCAACAACTTCTTGTGAATCAGGTTGTTCCATTTGAAACTCACTTTCAACTTGGTTATCCATATTTTCTTGTAGGTGTACTTTACTCCCACTGATTCCTTTGGAAATAAACTCTTTTTCCAGGAATGTACCACCCTTAGCAACAAACACTTTGTTTTCACTAGGATTGTAAAAGAAATAACCTTTAGTTTCTTTTGGATAACCAACAAAATTGCATTTCACAGATTTTGGTGATAACTTATCTGAAATCAAATATTTCACATAGGCTTCGCATCCCCAAATCTTGAGAAAAGACAAATTTGGTTTCTTACCAATCCATATCTCATATGGTGTCTTTTCAACTGCTTTTGATGGAACTCGGTTCAGTGTGAATGCCGCTGTTTCAAGTGCATATCCCCAAAAGGATAGAGGAAGATTTGTTTGACTCATCATAGACCGAACCATATCCAATAAAGTTCGGTTCCTCCTCTCAGACACACCATTCCACTGTGGTGTACCAGGAGGAGTTAATTGTGAGACAATCCCACAATTTCTAAGATGATCGTCGAACTCTTGGCTCAAATATTCACCACCTCGATCAGATCTAAGTGCTTTAATTGTCTTGCCAAGTTGGTTTTGTACTTCATTTTGGAAGGCTTTGAACATTTCAAAGGATTCCGACTTATGCTTCATTAGATATAGATAACCATATCTACTGAAGTCATCAGTGAACGTAATGAAGTATTGAAAACCACCTCTAGCAGTTGTGCTCATAGGCCCACATACATCTGTATGTATGAGTTCTAATAAGTCACTAGCCCTTTCACTGTGACCAGTAAAGGGGCTCTTTGTCATCTTACCCATTAAACAAGACTCGCATGTGTCATATGTTTCAAAAACATCTAGACCCAAAATTCCATCTTTATGGAGTTTTGAAATGCGTTTCTCATTAACGTGTCCTAGACGACAATGCCAGAGATAAGTAGGATTCACAACATTTGTTCTTATCCTTTTGGTATTTATGTTATATACATGCTCATCATAACCTTCACTAAGGTTCAACAAATAAAGACCATCATGTAAATCCGCATTTGCATAAAATAAGTCTTTATTGAAAAGCAATAAGTGATTATTCTCAATAACACATTTAAATCCTTCCTTGTCCAGACATGAAATAGAAATGATGTTCCTAGACAAATTAGGAACAAAATAACAATTATTCAAAGAAAGAACAAGTCCACTTGGCAACTTGAGCTCGTAGCGACCGACTTCATAAGCAGCAACTCTAGCTCCATTCGCCACATGGAATTCTACCTCGCCCTTCTTGAGCTTTCTACTTCCTTTAAGCCCCTGCACATTCATACAAATGTGAGAACCACAACCGGTATCTAATACCCATGAAGTAGAAACAGAAGTAGAATGAAATATTTCAATAACATAAATACCTTGATTAGCGGTCTCACCGCCTCTCTTCTTCCTCAAGTCCTCCAAATAAAGCTTGCAATTTCTGCGCCAATGACCAGGCTGATTGCAGAAATGGCATGTGCCTTCCTTTGGAGGCTTTGCCTTGGTAACAGCTTTGGGCTTCTTTGCATCCTTCCCAAACTCTTTAGGTTTGTTTGCTTTACCCTTCTTCTTCTGGATCCTACCCTTTTGCACCATATGGATCCCTTTGGGGCTTGGCTTCTCTTTTATCGTTACTTCAGCGTTTTTCAGCATCCCATGCAGTTCGCTGACCGTTTTGTCCATATCATTCATGTGATAATTCATGACAAAATGGGAGTAACTCTCGGGAAGAGAATTAAGGATCAAATCCGTTGCCAACTCAGGTCTGAGTGGCGAACCAAGCCTCTCCAACTGATCAATGTACCCTTTCATCTTCAGAACATGGGCACTAACCGAACTCCCTTCGGTCATCTTGCACCCAACCAAGGATCTCAAGGTCTCATACCTTTCCCTTCTCGCTTGCTTTTGGAACATTTCCTTAAGCTCTTGAGACATCTCATATGCCTCAAATGTTTCCAGATCTTTCTGAAGTTCTGGAATCATTGATGCGAGCATCAGGCATTGTACATCAATCTGATCATTTTGATGCTTGTGAAAAGCATCCCTTTCAGCTCTTGAAGCTGTGGTGGGTGGAGGGTTAGCAGGCAAAGGCCCATCCAGAACATACAGCTTTCGCTCTTGCTTGAGGACAATTCTCAAGTTGCGATACCAATCTAGGTAATTGGTTCCGTTCAGTTTATCCTTCTCAAGGATAGATCGAATAGAACCGGGATTGCTTGTGTTGGCCATTTATCTACAACAGAAAATATATGCAAAGTTAATTACATAAGAGAATTAAACTCCCACTAAAATTATAAAACCCTTTAAAATATTTAAGTGGGTAAAAGACCCAAAATCCATACTTAACCATAGCACTGCTTTGGCATGTCCCTATGATTAAATATAATTTCGGTAGACATCACCATGTCAATTACATCATTATGTAACTCTTTTAATTTATGAGATGCATGATATCATATATCATATTTAATTTGTATGTTACTCATCTCATCCTTGCCTCGGGCTCAAACACCTTTTTGATTAACCCTTTAGTTAAACCAATTACAACACAATGAGAATCACCTTTTCTCATATTATTGCTTCGCTAAGGTCACAACATGCGTACCCGCCCTGGCGGTATACCATGATGCGAACATAGTACTTGACAAGTGTTATACGTAATTGGGTGGCAAAAATATAAACTTCATAAGTTTATTTAGGGTTTATAAATCCCGTGATTAAAATTTTATCATATACAAAACATGGCATTAATATTAAACTTTCCAAGTTAACATTAATCCTAGCATGGCATCCAATGTCATACATTCATCTAGCATGCATATTTCATACTAGGCATGGCATCACATGGCATCAAAATATAAAACATGCAATAGACTCGAAAAACCGTGTTATGGTATGGTTTTATCTACATTGATTTTCATAGGCCAATATGAAAATCAACAGGTCATTTCCTAGGTGGTTGCAACCATCGCATGGTCACAGCACAGCCGCACCCCTTGGATCCGTCTTCACGTCTTTGTTCCTTGGCATCATCTCATGGATTTACATATTTAACAAAATTGTATCCTATACAATTTTCTAGTAAAATAAGATTTACAAACAATAAATTGCATCCTATACAATTTATCTAGAAAATAAGATTACATAAATACAAACGACTCGCAGGCCGTATTTATAAAACTTTACATCCACCAAAACCAAAGGAAAACAAAAACATCCACAGGGTCCAAAACCATACCACAACACCATGCATAAAATTATCACAATAATTTTACATCTACAAGATTTAGGGTTCAAAAACTAAACACAATCTTATTGTATTTAAAAGAAATTGATTTGAGAAGAAAAGGTATAGAAGACAATTTCTACATTGCAGCACTAAGGGAACACGGCGTGCAAAACCGGTTTGCACGGCGTGCAACACTTGCACGCGGCCGTGTTCCTCGCTGTTACTCAGCGCACATGAGAAATTTCCGGTTGCACGCCGTGCAAAACCAGTACACGGCGTGCAACACACATTTGCACGGCGTGCAACACTTGCACGCCGGCGAGTTATGCACTGATTCTCAGCTTACGAAAATGATTTCCGACTACACGCCGTGCAAAACCAGTACACGGGGTGCAACACACGTTTGCACGGCGTGCAGTGCCTGCACGCCGGCGTGTTCTGCACTGAAAAACAATTCTGCGTCAATTTGTTCAAAACAACAATTCCCAAATCAATTCCAAACGTTATTCACAATAACAAAGAACCCTAAATCAAAAACATATAACCCTAACATGCAATTTTGATCTAATCAAAATAACAAATCCAATTCAATCAATGCACAAGTGGCTCTGATACCACTGTTGGGGAATTAATCGCACAAAACAAACATAAAATGCAGCGGATAAAAGATTAATCCCCACCAAGGACCCATGTACATTGCATTGAATCGGAAGGAGGGTTAAAGAATTACCTTAATTCTTTGAAGATTGAATCAAGCAGGAACCAAAATAGCTTCCCTCTACGGTTGATCCACACGGAGCAATACGTCCACCGCGTGCTAGCGCCGGATTTGAAGAACAATTCTTCGAACGAGAGAAGAGAGAGCAGAAAATCAGATTTTCCCTTTGCTTTTGGAGGAGAGTTTCGGCTGGTTCACTTGGCTTGTGGTGGCTGGCCGAAATCTGCTTCTTAACTTATGGAGCAAAAAAAAAAAAAATAGGTTTTCAGGTTTTTATTTCCTTAAATATAAACCCTATTTAGTTAATTATAATTATAACCTAATACACCTATTAGTTATAATTATATATTAACCCACACAATTTAATATTAATTCTCAATTAATATTAAATCAATTCCCCATAATACACATATGTATATATAATATTATAATTAATTATATCTCTATATAATTTAATTATAACATGTAGCATACTTTATGCAATACTAATCACATTAATATTTATATACACATGCATAAATATATATATCACTATATATATATTTATTCTCTTCCTCATTCATAAATTATTATCCCATAATAATTTATACCCGTTAAGACGAACTTCATTTTGCTCTTGTGTGTGACCCCATAGGTTCATATTAATTGGCAATAAGGAAATTACCATAATGTCCTTATAGGTCACAAGCGGACTCTAGCAAGCCATTACGACTACCCAATTAATATGATTGGAATGATCCAATACCTATTTATAGAATGTCATATTCCCTTTTGTCTCTTTGATATCATGATTAATTATAAGACATGGTACACTTGTCAATCTTATATAATTAATCATATGCTTTCTCGATCTCAAAGTAAACTGTTTAGACAAATTAATTGATACTCTTATCAATTATTTGAGCATGGCCATGCATTTAACAGTCTTACTTATCGAGGGGCCCAGTGATATCGCTCTCTTGTTAGAGAGGGACAAAATCCCATATCTGTCACTCACATCCCAAAGCATGAGTCATATTGTACCCAACCACAGCCTTTATAACTACTCTTTTACAAGCAGCGTTTGACTGCGTCAAAGCACAACATGAATTCATCCCGGAATCCATGGTGACCTCAGGTCAAAGGAATCAGCTGATGACACTACTATAATCAAGATCAGTTGTGACACGTGACCATGAACTTGATCTCATAGTGGGTCTCCAGCAACATGTTCTCTAACATATTGCCCGTGAGTATAATCTGTATCTGTATACACTATATTCATCTTATGAATATCCATTATCACTCACACTAGTCTTAGTTTGTTATTATTCCCATAATAACAATCGACTAGGGAAATTTAGAATTACACAATTAATTCATGGATACATTATCATAAATACTAACATACAAATATATATGATAAAATAAGTCTTTATTAATGACTTAAGAAGATTGTTTACATAATCCAACATTGGCTTAGGGCACAATCTCTAACACACAGGAGTTGGTGATTGACATGGTCCTGGCATCCTTGCTGGATTTTTATGATCAGTTCATCTTGAACTACGACATGCAAGGGATGAATCGTACTATCAGTGAGCTGTATGGGATGCTTAAGCTTACTGAACAGTCAACTAAAAAGACTCCACTGGTACTACTGGTCAACAAGGGGAACCCTCATCTTACTAAGGGCAAGGCTAAGGTGAAATCCAAGGCCAAGGCTAAGAAGGCTAAGGCCAAGCCTAAGGCTAGTCCTGAGGATGTCTGCTTCCAATGCAAGTAGGCTGTACACTAGAAGAGATCTTATCCCCAGCTATTGGGAGAGCAGAAGAAGAGCTAGGGTGCATCTTCATCAAGTATATATGTCATAGACATTAACCTCATTGTTTCAACATCCTGGGTATTGGATACTGGATGTGGTTCTCACATTTGTTGTAATGTGCAGGGACTTAAGAATAGGAGATCACTAGGATCTAGAGAGGTGGACTTGTGGGTTGGAAATGGAGAAAGGGTAGCTACCATAGAGATCAACGAGTACCATCTAATGATGCCTAGTGGATTAGTTTTAATTATGGAACATTGTTATTTTGTAACTACAATGTGCAAGAATATTATCTCTGTTTCAGTTTTGGATATTTTTGGATTTAATTTTACTATTGGTAATGGTAGAATTAGTTTATCTAGAAAGGGATTATTTTATGGAGATGCTCTATTAAATAATGGCCTTTATATCCTGGATTTAAATGAAACTAATCAAGTCTATAACACAAATACTAAAAGGGTTAAACCTAACGAACTTAATCCTGTCTACCTTGGGCATTATCGTTTAGGCCACATAAATGAGAAATGCATAGCTAAGCTTCATAAAGCTGGAATCCTAGGATCATTTGACATGGAGTCACTTGAAATATGTGAGTCTTGTTTAAGAGGTAAAATGACTAAAGCGCCTTTTAGCAAGAAAGCTGAAAGGGCTACTGGCTTATTAAACCTAATACATTTAAATGTATGTGGGCCCATGAGTGCAGCTACCAGAGGTGGACATTTGTACTTCATCACTTTCATGGATGATTTCAGCAGATATGGCTATGTCTAACTGATGAAACACAAATATGAGACCTTTGATAGGTTCAAGGAAATAAAGAACGAAGTACAAAACCAACTAGGAAAAAATATCAAAGCCCTTTGCTCACATCGAGGAGACGAGTATATGAGCCTAGAGTTTGACTCATATCTGAGAGAGCATGGAATCATTCCACAGCTCACTCCTCCAGGAACACCATAATGGAATGGGGTGTCCGAAAGGAGGAGCAAGACTTTGTTGGACATGGTCTGCTCAATGATGAGTCATGCCTCTCTCCCAGTAAGTTTCTAGGGATACACTCTCGAGATAGCAGCTCTCATTCTGAACAATACTCCAACTAAGGCTGTAGAGAAGACCCCATATGAAATATGGATGGCAGGGCACCAAATATGGCTTTCCTACGGATATAGGGTTGTGATGCACATGTCAAGAAATTGACTGGGGGCAAACTAGAACCCAAAACCGATAAATGCCTATTTATGGGTTACCCTAGGGAAACCAAAAGGTATTATTTCTACAACCCCGCCGAGAACAAGGTGTTCGTGGCACGAAAGGGGGTCTTTCTTGAGAAGGATTTCATTTCCAAGAAAGATAGTGGGAGCAATGTTGAACTCAGGGAAGTTCAAAGCTCACAAACTCCTGAAGAGGATAACTCAGAGACTAAGGTGGAGCTTCCACAGGAGGAAGTACCAGCCCAGGTCACACAATGACCTAGAAGGTCTGCTAGGGATCATCGAGAACCTGAGATATCTGGGTTTCTCATTACCAATGATCACACTCTTCTGGTCTTCGATGAGGAGGAGCCCAAAACCTATCACGAAGCTATTGATAGCCCATAGTCTGCCAACTGGCGTAAAGCCATGGAGGCGGAGAAGCAATCTATGTATGATAATTAGGTTTGGAACCTGGTTGATCCACCTCCGGGCGCTAAGGTTATAGGTTGCAAGTGGTGCTATAAGATGAAGGCCAACAACACCTTCAAGGGGTAGCAGGTTGTAAAAGGTTTCAGTCAAGTCCATGGAATAGACTATGATGAAACTTTCTCACCAGTTCCTATGCTCAAATCCATAAGGATCCTGCTGGCCATAGCCGCTTGGTATGACTATGAGGTTTAGCAGATGGATGTCAAAACTGCCTTCCTTAATGGAAAGCTACTTGAGGATGTGTACATCACACAACATGAGGGTTTCATTGATCCAAAGTATCCTGGAAGGGTATGCAAGCTTCAAAGATCCATTTATGGATTGAAGCAAGCATCCCAGTGTTGGAATCTTAGATTCAATGAAGCCATAGAGGAATACAGCTTCATACAGAATCAAATGAGCCTTGTGCATATAAAATGATTAATGGGAGCATCATCACTTTCCTGGTGTTATATGTGGATGACATCCTTTTGATTGGAAGTGCCATACCAACAATGCAAGGAGTAAAGTAGTGGTTGTATAAATGCTTCACAATGAAGCACTTAGGTGAATCTGAGACCATCCAAGGGATCATGATCTATAGGGATAGGCCCAATCGACTTCTGGGCCTAAGTCAGGCCATATACATAGACAAACTTCTAAAAAGATTCAGCATGGATCAGGCCAAGAAAGGTTTCTTGCCAATGAACTATGGGCTGAAACTTAGTAAGAAGAACTATCCTAAGACAAGGAAGGACAGGGAGAAATGAAGTTGGTCCCATATGCATCGGCTATAGGATCAATTATGTACTCCATGTTATGTATGAGACCTAATGTCTCCTTTGCACTTAGTATGATGAGTTGATACCAACAAGATCTCGGTGAGGACCATTAGAAGGCTATCAAAGCAAATCTAAAGTACCTTAATCGGACTAAGGATATCTTCTTAGTGTATGGGGATCAGGAAGAGCTGTCAGTTACCGGGTACACTAATGCAAGCTTCCAGACCAACCAGGATGAGTACCAGTCACAGTCTCGGTATGTATTTTTGGTTAATGTTGGTGCTGTCAACTGGAAGAGGTCCAAGCAACTGACCATCGTAAACTCTACTACAAAAGCTGAGCATATTGCAGCGTGTGATGCAGCTAAGGAAGCTGTATGGATAAAGAAATTTGTCATTGAATTGGGAGTAGTAACAACTATCCATGATCCATTTGATAAACTCTGTGACAACAACAAGGCTGTTGCACAAGCAAAGGAGCCTCGGTCACACAAGAACATGAAGCACGTGCTCAGGAAGTTTCACCTCATATAAGAAATCGCTGAGAGGGGTGATGTCACAGATACCGAGGATAATGTCGCATATTCCCTAACCAAGGAGCTGGCTCAGCCCAAGCATTAGTGTTATACTAGATCTATAAGGATCAAGCCCATGCCTAGTTGGAACTAGTGCAAGTGGGAAATTGTTGGGTATGCCGTAGTCCCGAGACATTGGTCCTTGTATTGTATCATACATTTTGTACCTTATTATGAACTTTGTGTATTGTGCAATTTGTGTTAATGAATAAAGGCATTAATCTGTTTATTATATACCTTATGTAGTATTATAAATAGAGTATCCAATGGACGTATCCATATCCATGTTGACAAGTGTCATGCACTTGGTAGTAAGACCATAGATAGGGAAAATGATTTGACCATGAAGATATCCATAGTTTGTTCCAGTCATAGGAATGAAAGGAACAAAAGACTATCATAAGCTTCGTTGTGTAGTGGTGTCTTACTGACTATTGGACATGGAATGTCAACCATGTTTATGGGTACATGCAAAGGGGCATGGTACTGGATAGATCCACTAAACGAGAAATCCACATGGTACAGTATCATAAGTGATTCTCGTTTAGTATGATACTGTATGGATCCTTTAACCTGACCATACCATGGTGTTGCATGTGTAGTAACATACTTTGATGTATGCCTAAAGGGCCAGTAACAGGGTGCGAAGTATGGGTACGTTTGAGTGTGTCGATAAACATGGCAGGACTATGAATATGGAGAAGGGAATGTCACTTAGTAGTCTACTGAGAAGATATCACCGACCATTTGATGAATGCAACTGATAAGAGTGTAGCACATCCAAACAAGTTGGAACTTGTTTGTGAACATCAGTTCATTTGGGATCAAGCCAATGTTCAGACACAGTAGAGGGTGATTATTCCCTGCCTCTGTGTTGGACACCAACATCAATGACATGGGATATATTGGTTTAAACTATAAGGTTTTGATTTCAGTTGGACTACTATCTATTTGTTAATTGGGGGCTATAGTGGCTTGTTAGAGCCCACCTACAGTCTATGGACCATAGGCCCACTGCCAACATAAGGATGGGCCCACATGATCATACACATTGAACGTCTGAGATTGAACTTAACGGATCAATAGTATACTTGGAGTATACCAACTGGAAAGAGAGAATTCTATTGATTATATTATATGGATCAATTGGATTGATCAAAATAATATAATTAATATTTGTATTGGGTTTCTTATAATTAATTCAATGAATTAATTTAAAATATTATTTCCTAGGTGGAAATATTTCACATGTATAGGTTTACATGTACTTAATTTTATGAAGAGTCTAATTTTAATTTCTAGATTGGTCAAATTAATTTTAATTTGAAATGGCATGTGATATATTATATGGCATAATTCACATACATGATAGATCAAAATAAAATTTGCAATTAAAAGTAAGCCTAAACAATTAATATTTAGACTTCGGCTTCAGGAAGAAAAGCCCGTATAAAATGAAAACCCTAAAGACCTAAAATTTCACAAAGGAAATTCAGCCAAAGGGATTAAAATAGCTGCTGCAATTTTCGGCTAGATAGAGCATTCCAAGGTATAAAATTTCACCCCTTTTTCCTCTCTTCCACCGATCCGACGCTAGTACAAGTTCTCGCTCCAAAGCTGTTTGTGTACGGGATCGTGGAGGAGATCAATTTTGGTTTCTGTAGCCATCTCTAAAAGAGATTCTTAAGGTCAGAATCTAACTTTCTGATTTAATTTTGTTGTTTTGATTTCCACATGAATTGGTCCTGGGTCATGGATTTGAGAAAACAAGCGTGCTTCCGCTTTTATCGATTGTTTTTCGATGAAAAATCCCTACAGGTAGCAAGTACTAGGTGATGTAATCTCAATAATCACCCTTCATCCCTATAGTAGTTTATCCATCTCTGAACACATCTCTGTGCTCATCCTCTAGAATGTGTGCATACCAAACCAAACACGTAGGTAATGGAGATAGAATCAACCTCTCCTTGGGCCTCCTATAACACCTCTCCACCCTATCCTTGAGTTACCACTCTAGTGACAAGGGGCACTCCATAACCAACTGCCTCTCTGCCAACTGTGATGCACTAATCATTGCATTGGGCTAGTGAGTAGCATGACCCCAGGGGAACCCGAAGCTCTGTAAAATCCAAATAGATAAAAGCGAACAAAATCATAAGTTAGGTATGATTTCTAAACTAGTGAAAAATATTAGAGAACAATGTTGTTCATGTACCTCTCTCCACTTTAGAGCATTCAACTGAGTCTGCAACTTGTTCGCCTCCATCACCACCTTAGTCCAGCTGACCACCTAACAATTGATTCGGGGAAACATGGGGACTGCATCAATCTTACCCAACTTGGGAGGGCATAGCAACCCATGCTCGTAATCCCATATCTGCAAGAAATGGAAACAAACTGAATGTGAGAAATGGATTGTAAACACAAGGAAGGATCTTCCAAAGGAAAATCCAAAGAAAGACAAAATGCTTACCAATAGTAAAATGGAACAGCAATTTAGCTCCTTATGCTGATCTTAGGCATATACGTCTAGCCTATAGTACATTTGGCCGAGTCTAGCTCTTCCCCAATCCAAGTCACTCAGCTTTTCCATCCTGATTAGAGTGGGCAGCATGTTCCAGTTCACGTCGCTACCACCAGTGGGGAAGAGAACATCAAATAAGTGGTACAACAAAAAGGAGTGGGCATACTGGTTCTGCTCCACCTTGATCTTAACTTTATGACCCACCTAGAACTTCATCAGATCAACACACTACAGCTTGGGTTAGGTAGGCCTGTATGTCAGCAGTATTGCCACAACTTCAGGGCTAAACTAGCTCGTACTCAAGGCATAGTTGAACTAAATCTGGGTGCCACCAAACTGCAGCCCAGTGATAGTAGCAAAGTCTAGCGGAGTGATAATGAAATCTCTAAAGGATAGATGGAAGGTGTGTGTTGAATCCATCCAATGCTCAACCAATGCTATGATCGCACCTTTGCTCTTCTAAGGGGCACATCGTAAAGTCCAGGGAACCAGCTGTTGTAGACCAGTAGCATCCACCTTAGCCTTTGAAGTAGCGGGAAGGCAGTCATAAAAATCTTTCAGGCTCTCCTACCCACCTGCGCCCTTCTTCTTCTTTCGTGACTACATAAAAGAAAAAGGGAAGTTCGTTAAGCTTAATTCACAGCATATGCATATATCCATGTGGGAAAATTGAAAGAAATTTCGAGTTTAAGGCATGGATTTTTTGCTACTATCTCCTGCAAGAGATGAGCCGCATAGCTCAACTTTGAGAAAGTTAGGCCGCATGGCT
This sequence comes from Euphorbia tirucalli, assembly GCA_039660915.1. Classification (NCBI taxonomy): domain Eukaryota; kingdom Viridiplantae; phylum Streptophyta; class Magnoliopsida; order Malpighiales; family Euphorbiaceae; genus Euphorbia; species Euphorbia tirucalli. The sequence continues at coordinate 48,372,046 of CM077633.1, forward strand.
GAACTGGATAGGCCGTATGGCTCAAGTTTAAGGTCGCACGGCTATCTCTTCAAGAACAAGGCTGTACAGCTCATCTTTTATGGGTTTCAGCCAAAAATTCTAACCCTGGAAATCTAAATTTCTTATGATTTAACCCTAAATCTATGTTCAAATCAATCCCAAATTCATCATAAACATCAAACACACCGTAAACATGCATTATAACTTCCTAATTTCTTTATTTTGTACCAAACTCACAAGAAAATTGATGGCATGGCCATGGATTTCAGCACCGAGTTCACCTCCTCTCCAAGAGAAACCCCCTCATACTTCTCATTTGGCCTAAGGCTGTATAACCGAAACAAAGGGCAATGAAAATGATCCTTCTAGAAGTGTGTATCGTGCGACCATTATGTTTAGGGCCTCCTGCCTTGTTGCATAAGAGATTGATCGATGAATTTTTCACCTCATTTTTAGAGCTGGTGTAAGTTGAGGAGAAGAGAGCAGCTGTTTTGAAAGAAAACAAAGGAGAAGAAAAAGCTAGAAATGGAAAGATCGTCTACTGTTTCAAATTTTAACCTAGGTGAGATGAGCCATACGACTCAACTAGCCTCCATGTTAAGCCGTACGGATCACCGATGGTTCAATGATTTCTTCTCCCCAACGATAGGCCACACGGCTCAAACAGCTCAATAGTTAGGCCATACAGCCTATCTTTCCCTAAATCTCTAAAATTCATTTTGAAATGCCAAATTACTCCGAGAAAGGTATTCTATGTTTTGCAAGAATCTAGGGGTAAGACCAAAGAAAGCAAGGATCGAGCCTTCACACTATTTTCACATCTTTACTCTTAACCGAAAGGGCAAACATTTTTGTTTCCAAAATTATTGATCAAGGAACAAAGATGCCAACCCAAACAACATTAGTGATTATCACAAATAAATCAAACCCAAAGAGATAAGGACGTTCTGCGAAAGTGCTCCTACTCTAATTTACCAAAAGTCAACCTTTACAAACCTTAGGTCAATCTTCCATCCTTTGTTCACCATGCACTCTATCATGTACTTAAACTCATCCCAAAAATTTAGTAAGACTTGGTGAGAGTTGAATATCACTACACGAGGGGCAGCCTGTTAGTATGGATTTTTATCCGACCTCTATGATGAAGTATTTCAATTATCCTTTATTTTGAGTTCCCTGGAGACACTGGCCTGAGATGCAAAAACTAGATTCAAGACAAAGATTTTGGTATAACCAAGCTCGAGAAATTATAATATAGCCAAGCCCGATAGGGATTCCTATACCTTTAAGACAAAGATTTTGGTCGGTACAAATCACTTATTTTTGTTTTATTGTGAAATAGCCCTTAATTATACCAGATGTACACAATTTGTTAATTTAATTCCCTATTCAATATTCAACCCTAGATATTTACTATATGCTCATACAGAAAGCCGTAAATAAATTTAGTAAGTGATAAATAAATTCGAGAAATAAAATTATTACAACCAAATCGAATAAACTACCCCAAGGGATACATTTGACAAAAAAAATGGGTTAGGGATACAATAGCCTAATTTACATGAAATACCTAAAAATAAAAAGCTAACATTCATCTAACCTAACATACATCTACCTGCAAGACAGAGGTTAGTGATATAGATAAACATAAGCACATTGGACTTAGATCTGACAGAATGGGATATCCAAAGAGCTCGGGGTCATACCTTTAGGGGATAATTGGGAAAACTCAACAGGTTTACCCGGTTAGACCTGGAAAAAATTTTTATAAACGCCCTATGTTTTTGGATCTGGAGAAAACGATTTTGCCAATTTTATATTTTTTATTTAGCATGGGAATGTGAGTCGGTTATCCAGAGATTTATTGGGAATCTCTTTCGTTTGGGTCCTAAGAATTCTTCGAAATTAAAGCTAAGTCATAAAATGCATAAACACCCAAAATCGATTTTATGAAAAATGGATGGATGTTGACTAATGAGATGAATAAAATATTATGCTGGGAATGAATCGCTAAAATTGTGGGCTTTAAAAACAGGTCAAATATGGACCTTGAGGTCCACATTTAACGATAAAAACAATTTTCTTTTTATGATTTTAACACGTAGAAATTCATTTTAAGGTTTTCTCCTTTTAAGTTTTACGATCCCTTAGGGGTCTATCAATTGATTAGACTGAGAAATTGGAGATTTTACCCCGGATACATAAAACTCAAAAATCCTAGAAAATAGAGAAAAATTGCCACAGGACTCGTGGGCCATGATTAGCCATACGACTCTATTTCTCCTCAAGATGGGTTGTACAGCCTAAAAGATAGGCTGCACAACACGATTCCCAAATTTATAGCAAAACTGATTTTGGTTTTTAACGAGTTTGGCAAAGCATAGATAAATCAGACAATGCAAGAATAATAAGATAGGATTTGTGGCCTCTTAGAGATTACCTTTAGCTTGTTTATCTAGGATTTTAGGAAATGATTCGAATCCATTCCTTGAAGTTTTGAATTTAGTATAACTTGTGAAGATGAACCAAAACTTACTGGGAATCGAAATGCAGTCATGAATAGCTTTGAACCATAGAGATTTACGTATCGAAATGGGGTTTTGGTGTTTGAAAGGGTTGGATTTGGGTTGGTTTGGTGTTAGGAAACTAAGGAGATAATGAATAGTTGTAATGTAGGTTTTCTTGTTGCTTGAGAAAGATGGGTTTCAGAGAAAAAAATTTTAATTGCTGATGAAGAAGAGAATGTAGGGAATCATCACGGGAAAAATTAAACACAAGGCGGAATTCCAATTAAAAGTTTCCTCAATTCCAAACCCAAGGTACATGTATATTAATAGAATGAAATCAAGAATACAGAAAAATAAATTTTCTCACCTTAACTGTCTCCTCCAGAGACTGCTGCAGAAACCCAAACACTTTTCCTCCACAATCTGGTACACGAACGACTCACGAATGAGACTTGTGCTAGCGAACGGATTGAGCGAAAACCAAGAGAAAGAGCAAAAGGGGGCTGCTGTAATTTTTTGTATTGTGGCTGAAAATTGCTTTTAGGGTTAGGGTTAAATTAACTATTAAGGCCTCCTTTTATACTCCTTAGTATTATCCTCAGCATACTAGATTTCTAATTCCTTTTATACTCCCTAGTGTACAAGGATTAAATTAAACTATAGATTATTTAATTTGATTTAATTGATTTACCTTGTATCATTAGGATTAAATAAAACCATATTATAAAATTCTAATTGATATAATTAAATACAATTTTATCAAATTAAAATAAGCCAAAGTTAAATTAAAGTTAGCCTTAATAAATTCAACCTTTGTATTTTATTTCCACCAAGGAAATATTATTTTATTTAATTAATTATTTACTACATGTAATTAATTAATCAAATAAAATTAATCTATCCCTTATAATTGTTGGAGATTGTGCCCTAAGGCCAATATTGGATTATGTAATTTGACTTCTAAGATTAATCTAGTGTAGATTAATATTATCATTTATGTTTGTATGTTAGCATTTATGATAAGTATCCATGAATAAATCGTGTTATTCTAAATATCCCTAGTCGATTGTTATTATGGGAATAATAACAAACTAAGACTAGTGTGAGTGATAATGGATATTCATAAGATGAATATAGTGTATACAGATACAGATTATACTCACGGGTAATATGTTAGAGAACATGTTACTGGAGACCCACTATGAGATCAAGTTCATGGTTATGTGTCACAACTGATCTTGATTATAGTAGTGTCATTAGCTGATTCCTTTGACCTGAGGTCACCATGGATTCCGGGATGAATTCATGTTGTGCTTTGATGCAGTCAAACGCTGCTTGTAACAGAGTAGTTATAAAGGCTGTGATTGGGTACGATATGACTCATGCCTTGGGATATGAGTGACAGATATGGGATTTTGTCCCTCTCTATCAAGAGAGCGATATCACTGGGCCCCTCGATAAGTAAGACTGTTAAATGCATGGCCATGCTCAAATAATTGATAAGAGTATCAATTGATTTGTCTGAACAGTTTACTTTGAGATCGAGAAAGCATATGATTAATTTATATAAGATTGACAAGTGTACCATGTCTTATAATTAATCATGATATCAAGAGACAAAAGGGAATATGACACATTCTATAAGTAGGTTTATTGGATTATACCAATCATATGAATTGGGTAGTCATAATGGCTTGCTAGAGTCCGCTTATGACTTATGAGGGCATTATGGTAATTTCCTCATTGCCAATTTATATGATCCTACGGGGTCACACACAAAGAGCAAAATGAGATTCACTTAATTCGGGGATAAATCATTATGAGATAATGATTTATTATTGATGAGAAATTAAATATATATAAAGATATATATTTACATGTATATGTATATACACATGAACATATTAATAAGATTAATATATTTATGGCATAAAGTATGCTATATATATATATATATGTATATTATAATTATATTATATGGTGACATAATTAATTATAATATACATTTACGTATATGTGTATATATATATATGTATGTATGTATGTAAATATTAATAAGATTAATATAGCATAAAGTATGCTAATTATATTATATGGAGATATAATTAATTTTACATACATATGTGTATATGATGGAGAATTGACTAAGTTTAATATTAATTGAGAATTAATAAAACTTATGGGGGCTAATTTATAATTATAATTAAATATAGTATTTAATTACAATTATAAGTTAATAATAAAAGAAAAAAAAAAAAAACCTAGACACAATAAAAAGAGTTGGACGAAAAAAAAGAATAGGTGCAGCCCCATCTCTTCCATCATGGCCGAAAAATTGCTTTTGGAAAAAAGTGAAAAATATCAATTTTTCACCTTCTCATTCGAAGAACTGTTCTACGATCCCGGCGCTAGCACGCGGTGAGTCAATTGCTCGGTGTGGATCAACTGTAGAGGGAATCTGCTTTGGTTCCTAATTAATTCAAAACCTACAAAGAATTAAGGTAATTCTTTAACCCTCCTTCCAATTCAATGCAATGTACATGGATCCTTGGTGGGGATTAATCTTTTATTTCCGCTGCGCATTTTGTTTTGTGCGATTAATTCCCTACAGTGGTATCAGAGCCACTTGTATTTTGATTGAATTGGATTTATGTTTTGATTGGATCAAAATTGCATGTTAGGGTTTGTATGATTTTGATTGGATCAAAATTGTTGTTAGGAGTTTGTATGTTTTATTTAGGGTTCTATGTTATTGTGAATAACAAAATAAAATTTGATTTTATTGATTAATCATTGTGAATGATTTTATGTTAATGATTTGGAATGTTTAAGGGGTTTTTGGAATCATGAATTTGATTCATGGGTTTTTATTGAAATTGTTTCAATTCAATTTAATTAAAAAAAAAAAAAAAAAAAAAATGCAACTGTTCGTATTCTGGGCATAATGCCCAGAATACTAATTGCAATTGCAAATTGCAATTGCAACTTGCAATTGCAATTTGCAATTGCCGTGCTGCGTAAGCAGCATGCTGCTTACGCAGCATGGGCTGCGCGCAGTATGCGCAGCCTGATGAGCCTACTGTCCGACAGTTTTTTTTTTTTTTTTTTTTTTTTTTTTTTTTTTAACCCTTTTTCGTTTTAAGTGTGGAAAATTGTTTTCTGCATATTTACGAATTTTTCCAAATTAATTAATTCTAAATACAATGTGATTGTATTTTACCACTTTGAACCCTAAATATTTTAGATATAAAATTATTGTTGATAATTTTATGCATGGTGTTATGGTATGGTTTTGGACCCCGTGGATGCTTTATTTTATTTATTATGGTTTTATATAAATACGACCTGCGAGTCGTTTGTATTTATGTAAATTTTAATTTTAATTTTACTAGATAAATTGTATAGGATGCAATTTATGATATGTAAAATTTATTTTACTAGAAAAATTGTATAGGTTGCAATTTTTTTGTAAAATATAAATCCATGAGATGGTGCTTAGAAGCAAAGACGTGGAGGCGGATCCAAGAGGCGGTGCAATGACCATGTGATGGATGCTACCACCTAGGATATGACCTTGTTGATTTTCATATTGGCCTATGAAAATCAATGTAGATTTAAACCATACCATAACACGGTTCGAGTCATATGCATGCTTTATTTTATTTAGATGCCATGTGATGCCATGCTAGATATTCTATATGCATGCTAGACAATTGTATGCCATAAGATGCCATGCTAATTAATATTAACAAAAGTATGATTAATATTAATGCCATGAAATTGTATATGATACAATTAACTCACAGGATTTAATAAACCCTAAATAAACTTATGAAGTTTATATTTGCCACCCAATTACGTATAACACTAGTCAAGTACTATGTTCGCATCATGGTAGCCACGCCAAAGCGGGTACGCATGTTGTGACCTTAGCGAAGCGATAATATGAGAAATGGTGATTCTCATTGTGTTGTAATTGGTTTAACAAAGGGTTAATCAAAACGGTGTTTGAGCCCGAGGCAAAGATGAGATGAGTAACATACAATTAAATATGATATATGATATCATGCATCTCATAAATTAGAAGAGTTGCATAATGATGCAATTGGCAAAGAAGTGCACATCCAAAATATGTTTAAATGGTTTAAAGCATGATTTTGAGTCTTTGCCTACCGAAATTATATTTAATCATAGGGACATGCCAAAGCAGTGCTATGGTTAAGTATGGATTTTGGATCTTCACCCACTTAAATATTTTAAAGGGTTTTATAATTTAAGTGGGAGCATTTAAATAAAAAAATCTTTACACGCTTTATTATAGTTATGATTGCTATTACCATGATCTCGATTGTTATTGAACTTTGAGAATTGTTCTCAAATCAAAAGGAATCACATGTTCTCAATAATCCTTTTGCCCAATGAACCACTAGCAATTGTAACATGAGTATAAAAGATGCTTACTTGAAGCATCGAAGGGACTCTGTTTAAAATTTATTATCTTACACTTGCCACCAATTCTTCCGCACGTGGAAGTTTTACTTGAGGTATATGATACATCACAAATGGAAATGTTCCATCAGTTAGTGAGCAAGAAAAGATAAGTGTTTGAGGCAACAATTTCTCATTGGCATCCAAAAGGGCATTAAGATGTGATCTTGAATTCATTAATTGATAGTCATTGGTGATGAACTATCATTTGAATGACATGGAGAAAATTGTGAATTAGTTGCATAAGATGCAAAAGAATGTTAAGTTATCCATAAAGGATAAGCCCGCCTCGAATTGTGTGCTTAAGGTTCAAAAGGAAAAGGATAAAAGGAAGGTCGAAAAGCTTAAAGACCGAAAGGTTCGGGTGAAACATGTTTTAAAGACCAAAGCTGTTGGCATAGAGAGATCTCCAAAAGAAGGATGTTGCCATTTCTAGAATGAATCGTTCATTAGAATGAAAATAGCAAACTTTGTTTGGAGATCTATGAGAAGATGAAAGGCAGTAAGACTGCTACCTTAAGTATTTATTAACTATTCTACTTTTGTTTCTATATCAAAGGTATTAGATACCAGTTGTGGATCTCATATTAGTAGAATATGATGAATCGCAACTTGAATAGAAACCTTATGAAGGTGAAAGGTAGAATGCGAATAGACAAGAGAAGCAAAGGTTGCTACTCGAAGGTTCTGAACTTTTACATGAAAGTTGTGAACTTCAAGTTAAAAGTTACGAACCTCTTTTCATAAAAGTTATGAACTTTTATATGAAAGTTATGAACTTTGGTTAAAGGTTATGAACTTTTACATGTGAGTTACGAACTCTTGTTGTCTATTGAGCTTGTTGGCTTGAGTAAACAAATGTTGTTTATTTTATAATTGTGAATTATAAACTTTATAAAGACATGATTATGAAATATAGATTTACATAATTGTCTTTATATGTGGAGCCCATCTGTAACATAAATACTGTAAGGATCGAATCAAATAGTTTGATCCAACCCATTTTGGCAGTGTCGTCTTGGAGACATAAGCAAAGTTGCATTTCGAAACTCCATGAGAATGGACCTTTGGATTCATGAGATTATGAATCATCTTGAATCATGCGAATGTTGTTTATTGTAAAAGATGACAAAAGGTTTTCTTTGCTAAAAGTAGTCAAAGGACAATCGATTTATTAAGCATTATACATGTGGATGTATATGAATTATAAATCAACTGCTAAAGGAGGTTCTAATACTTCATTACTTTCATGGAACTTTTCACTAGATAAGAGTATCTAATGAAACACGAGTTTGGAACTTTTGAAGTGTTCAAAAGCTTGTAAAAGGAGTATGAAGTATCTTGACATGATAGTAAAGTCACTTAGATATGATCCAAGTGGTGAACATTTGAGTCAAGATTTTGACAATCATCTTAGAGATTGTGGGACTGTCTCACAATTGACTCCTCCAAGTACGCCACAAAGTATGTTGTGTCGAAAAGGGAGTAGTCGAACTCTATACAGATATAGTTCAATCTATGATGAAGTCAAGTTGATCATCGTTTTCTCGAAAATATGCCATTAAAGCAGCTGTGTATATTGTTCCGTCTAAAATAATTCATGAATCAACATATGAGATATGGTTGGGTAAGAGACCCAAGTTGTTTCATTGAATAAGTTTAGCGCTGTAAAGCTTATTTCGAATAAGTTGGCACCTAAATTTAAATGTCGTATTGTGGATTACTCAAAAGGAAAGTAGGAGTTGTTACTCCTGTGTTTCTTTGGGATACAAAGTAGTTGTAGCTAGAAATGGTTTCCCCTTGAAGAGGGAGTTAATTTCTAGAAGAGTTAGTGGGAGTAAAGTACACCTACAAAACTCGTAATTCACAAAGTGACATTAACGTTGAAGAGGAACATGGAAATGGTTTCATGATCATTGTTGAAATTACACAAGTCCAATGAAAGTCTAGTAGAATACGACATGAATAGGAGAGATATGGATTTCTCAAAATCATGATGTAGTTTTACTAGATTGGAATAAGTCTTCTTTTATGAAGAAGCAATGTTAGATTATGAATCTAATAAGTGACTTGATGCTACAAAGGTTGAAGATAAGTCCATGTGTGACAGTTAAAGTATAGACTTTGATAAATCTTTTAGAAGATGCATATGCAATGGTTGCAAGTGAGTTTTCAAATTGAAAACCGACATGGATGGTGATCTTCAAACTTATAAAGCACGACTAGTGACAAAAGGGATTATAAACAAATTCATAGTAGTGACTGTGAGGATACGAGCAAATTCATAGTACGGACTATGATAAAATCCTCTTTCGCCATTAATCATGATCAAGTCATATTGAGTTCTTGTTGCCATATCCGCATAATATGATTATAAAATATGGCAAATGGATATCAAAATCTGTTTTCTACGTGAAAACATGATTGAGGGTGTGTACGTGATACAACCCAAAGTTTTGAGCATTCAAAGAATTCAAGTAGCGTATGCAAGTTTCAAAGATTCTTATAAGGATCGAAACATGCATCAAATAGTTGGAGTCATAGTTTTGATAAAGAAATCAAATGGTTTGATTTTATCAAAAGGATGATGAATCTTGTGTTTCAAAAGGATCAGTGGGAGCATATCGGCATCCTAATGCTATATGTGGATGACATATTGCTTGTTTGAAATAACATTCTTACCTTGCAAGAAGTAAAATCTTGGCTAAGAAAGTAATTTCAATTAATGTTTAAGCAAGGCTGCCTATATTCTTGAAATTAGAATCTATATAGATAGATCTAAAAGAATGTTTTGTTTTAAGTCAAAGCATTGAAAGCGTTCAATGAGAAAGACTTAAAAGAAGCTTGCTTATGTTAACTGCACATATACAACTGATTGCAATTAGTTGCAATATATCAGTCGAGATCTAGTATTCTCTTAAAAAGATGTTATGATTTTGAAAGGTTCAAAATAAAACAATATAGCTAAATATCTATAATAGTAGTCAAAGTATATTGTTACATATGATGTAAAAGAAATTTTGGATGAAGAAGTTCATCAAAATTTTTGTGTTTTGTTTTAAGCATTGCTTATCCTGTGAGACTATTGTAGGGACAATAGTTCAATGCGTAAGAACCTTGTATGACACAAGCATATACTTAGGCGTTTTTTCACTAATTTAGAGAGGCTGTCTCTAAAGAGAGAGTGAAAATGTGTAAAGTAACAACGGAAGCGAAAATTAATAATTCACTGACAAAGACTCCTGCACAAGTGAATACATGAAAGTCATGTAGGTCAATGGGTATAAGATACATGTATGATTGGCCATAGTGCAAGTGGGAGATTGTTGGAGATTGTGCCCTAAGGCCAATATTGGATTATGTAATTTGACTTCTAAGATTAATCTAGTGTAGATTAATATTATCATTTATGTTTGTATGTTAGCATTTATGATAAGTATCCATGAATAAATCGTGTTATTCTAAATATCCCTAGTCGATTGTTATTATGGGAATAATAACAAACTAAGACTAGTGTGAGTGATAATGGATATTCATAAGATGAATATAGTGTATACAGATACAGATTATACTCACGGGTAATATGTTAGAGAACATGTTACTGGAGACCCACTATGAGATCAAGTTCATGGTTATGTGTCACAACTGATCTTGATTATAGTAGTGTCATTAGCTGATTCCTTTGACCTGAGGTCACCATGGATTCCGGGATGAATTCATGTTGTGCTTTGATGCAGTCAAACGCTGCTTGTAACAGAGTAGTTATAAAGGCTGTGATTGGGTACGATATGACTCATGCCTTGGGATATGAGTGACAGATATGGGATTTTGTCCCTCTCTATCAAGAGAGCGATATCACTGGGCCCCTCGATAAGTAAGACTGTTAAATGCATGGCCATGCTCAAATAATTGATAAGAGTATCAATTGATTTGTCTGAACAGTTTACTTTGAGATCGAGAAAGCATATGATTAATTTATATAAGATTGACAAGTGTACCATGTCTTATAATTAATCATGATATCAAGAGACAAAAGGGAATATGACACATTCTATAAGTAGGTTTATTGGATTATACCAATCATATGAATTGGGTAGTCATAATGGCTTGCTAGAGTCCGCTTATGACTTATGAGGGCATTATGGTAATTTCCTCATTGCCAATTTATATGATCCTACGGGGTCACACACAAAGAGCAAAATGAGATTCACTTAATTCGGGGATAAATCATTATGAGATAATGATTTATTATTGATGAGAAATTAAATATATATAAAGATATATATTTACATGTATATGTATATACACATGAACATATTAATAAGATTAATATATTTATGGCATAAAGTATGCTATATATATATATATATGTATATTATAATTATATTATATGGTGACATAATTAATTATAATATACATTTACGTATATGTGTATATATATATATGTATGTATGTATGTAAATATTAATAAGATTAATATAGCATAAAGTATGCTAATTATATTATATGGAGATATAATTAATTTTACATACATATGTGTATATGATGGAGAATTGACTAAGTTTAATATTAATTGAGAATTAATAAAACTTATGGGGGCTAATTTATAATTATAATTAAATATAGTATTTAATTACAATTATAAGTTAATAATAAAAGAAAAAAAAAAAAAACCTAGACACAATAAAAAGAGTTGGACGAAAAAAAAGAATAGGTGCAGCCCCATCTCTTCCATCATGCCGAAAAATTGCTTTTGGAAAAAAGTGAAAAATATCAATTTTTCACCTTCTCATTCGAAGAACTGTTCTACGATCCCGGCGCTAGCACGCGGTGAGTCAATTGCTCGGTGTGGATCAACTGTAGAGGGAATCTGCTTTGGTTCCTAATTAATTCAAAACCTACAAAGAATTAAGGTAATTCTTTAACCCTCCTTCCAATTCAATGCAATGTACATGGATCCTTGGTGGGGATTAATCTTTTATTTCCGCTGCGCATTTTGTTTTGTGCGATTAATTCCCTACAATAATTGAATTAATTATGACATAACCTAATGTCAATAACTCAATTAATCTAGTTTCTGTTCAAACTCCGATTTGTCAATGTTCAGTCGTTCAATGTGTATGATCTTGTGGGTTTGTCGTTATGTTGGTAGTGGATAGAAAGCCCACAAACTGTAAGTGGGTTCTAGCAAACTGTTACACCCCCTAATTAAGATGGAGACTAGGAGTCTAATGTGAAACATAACCTGGTAGTGATCTCGTATATCCCTTGCCAACTGACATCGATATATACGCAAAAGGCATAGCCTTGTCATCCTCTTGTATGCTTATTTATCTCTTGATACCAAGTGGACTAAACCTAACGAATAAGTATCCTAACTTATTTGGGTATGGCCATACACTTGTCAGTCCCACTCATCAAGTGGCCAGTGATGTCATCTCAGGGGACGCTGAGTGGTAATTCTGTCAGCTTCACTATCAATATCAACATGTTCACTAGCCCACCCAACATACCCATACTTGGAACCCTGTTACGGGCCCGTTAGTTGTATATCAAAGTGTATAGGATCCTATGTTATTTTATAGTGAACACCGAGTCTAAGAATAATAGCAAGACCTACCTGAGAGACACCTATGACGATCGAACCATGTGGTGTTCTCGTGGCGGATCGATCCAGTACCACGCAACCCAACATGTACCCATATCATTAACTGATATTCCATGCCCAATGGCTGGTGAGACGCCACCATCCAGTTAAGGATATGCTAGTCTTTGGTTCTATTCATTCCCATGATTAGAATATACTAGGGATATCTTTATGATTATAACTTTAACTCTACCAAAAGGTCTCATAATCCAATGACCTACATTAGTTTACTTTAGTATGGTTATAATCATTGGATGCTCTATTTATAAATAGCACAAGATATGAATAAATAGATTCCTGCCTTTATTTCAACACAAAATGTATAATACAAAATATCCAAATATAAAGTCTAATACAATACAAGAATTAATGCCATTTAGACTAGGACACACAAGCAATCTACCACTTGCACTAGTTCCAACTAGGCATTGCCCTAATCCCTATAGATCTAGTATGAAAATCGTGCTATGCCTGTGGCAGTGCCTTGGTCAACAGATCTATGACATTGTTCCCGGTGTCAACTCTTTATAGTGAAATGTCTCCTCTATCCATGATCTCTCGGATAAGGTGAAACTTCCTGAGTATGTGTTTGGACTTCTTATGCGACCGAGGCTCCTTAGTGTTGCGTGTCTACTAAATCTCTAATTTAGCTTTTGATAATAATTTTCCTAATAATAATTCCACTTAGAGATTAGTGCTCACAAGCATACGAATCACAACGTAGTAATAAAAGATATCGATCCCATGAGGAATAAGTATGTCCACTTTAGTTTATTTTTCTTCACATTTATAGAGTACCGAATTATAAAGTGATATCAAATTTAGTAAATAGAAAGTTAATTAAAGTACTAATTATGAGTTGAGTTATTGTTTAACATTTAATCACATAAATATAAAAGCTTTTTATCTTAGATATTCATTGTTTATGCATTAATTATTCATTCAATCCTTATGACAAGAGTATGTTGGGTTAGTTCTATTTCATCGGGTATGTCTAGAAATAAATTATATTCAATAACTCATAGACAAATTATTGAATACCTTTGCCAAAATAATTAAATGTATTAATATACAATGTGTGAGCGGATGATGTTTTCGACGGAACGCGAGACTCCCTCTCGGAAAGGGGCGCCACGATCTCGGGCGGACCCCTCCCTCGCATGGGGTTTTTATAGAAGGAAAATCATTTTGGAAAACATGGAATTAATTCGTAAAAGAACCGAGACCTAAGTCTCGATGAACATTGTAGGAGTCGCCACCCGGCTCAGCTCAACCGGGAAATTTATAATGCAGCTGAATCAGACGAACGGCGGCTACACTATCCAGAGATTCGGGTCCGGACAAGTCCCTTATTTCGTGTCTAATTAAAATAAATACTGGTCAATGTTCTCTAATGGTATTTCAAATTCTAAAGTCAATTTTATTGCAATAAATACACATACAGCGCGCATACAGGTCAAAGAAAATAATAAATGATTAAGTTATTAAAACCCGATGGAATAAAAGATAAAAACTCTCAGCCTCACTTTTACAAATGCCTAGAACACATGATTTATCTAGAAAAATACAATAGCCTAGGATACACGTATTAATCTATTAAATAAATCAAAAATAAAAATAAAAAGATGCAAAATAGAGGGTTAGCAGAATATATGGCACACCATAAATTGGATTCAAACATGACAGAATGGGAAATCAAGAATTGGAGGCATGCATTTAGGGGATAACCGGGTTGGCTCGGTTAGACCTGGAAAACATTTTGAAATGTCCCTGTATTTTTGGTATTGTGGGAAAATCATTTTGAAAACAATTTTTTCGGTTTACATGCATTTTTTACATGTGAGGTGGGACGGTTTTTGGGAGAACTGGGTCTTCGTAATGGCATTGTTCTAAATGCAATTTTACTAAAAATTGAATATATGGTCCTGAATGCACACAACAAAATTCATTTTGATGATTTTTAGGGTCTTCTGAATTTTTAGGGATTTTTGGAATTTTTTTTTGGGATAAAAACGGAAATTCTGATTCTGGAAATCACGTTACAGTACGACTGTAAATTACAGTCGTGTAACTGTAAGCGACCCAAAGTCAGGATTTCGTCAAAATTTATTTGAAACAAAACTGGAAAAAAGGCCTAGAAATCAAGAACACTCGTACAACTGAATATACAGTCGTATGACTGTTCATCAAATCCAAGAACAGTCATGTGACTGTTCTTGATTTCCAGAAGCAGAAACGCAGAAATAAGGTAAAAATGCACAAAAATCGCATCCAGCACCCAGAAAGCAGGAAAAAGTGAAAGGAAAAGGGAGTGCCTACCTTTTAGAAGATTATCCAAGTCGTTTTGACCCCTGGCGTCGCTCTAATCCACTAAAATCCGCACTTTTCTCCTTGAGTTAGGGTTAGGGATTTGGGTCCAGAGATTTCCAAATGTTGAAGGATTCTGATGATGAGTTTCTTTCCTTTACTTCTTTTGTTTTTTTCCTTCTTTTCATCTGCCTCTCTCTTTTCCTCCCTTTTTTTTTTCTTTTTCGTCTGTGTCCCCCTTCGTTCCTTGTCTCTCCCTTCCTTTTTTTGTTTTTCTCTGCTTTTAGGGTATGGGTTGGCTCACCTGCCGCGATCTATAGTCGTACGACTATAGTTTAATTACAGTCGTACGACTGTAGTTAAAGTCGTACGACTATACTCTTTTTTTTCAGAGAAGTAAAATTCTGGAGCTTAAACAAGCCGATATCGGAAAGAGCACCGCAGACACAGGAAAGAGCCCGCTGTTGAAATAAGCCGATATCGGGTGTAGGTTACCCGAGGCAAAGCTGGGGAAGAAGTAAGCCGATGTCGGGTCTAGGTTACTCGAGGCAAAGCTGAGGAAGAAATAAGCCGATATCTGGTCTAGGTTACCCGAGGCAAAGCTGAGGAAGAAATAAGCTGGTACCAGGTCTAAGTTACCCGAGGTAAAGAAAAGTGGAATGCGGTTAAGCCGATATCGGGTCTATGTTAACCGAGGCAGAGGAAGATGGATTGCGGATATGCCGATATCGGGTCTATGTTACCTGAGGCAAAGGAGGATGGAATTTTGACGATTTGAAATCTTACTAGAATTGGATGGACTTGAAATAATAAGAGGTTCAAGGATCTAAAACCATGCTTGAATATAATGGAGTTCAAGGGTTCGAAACCTGGCTTGAATGGAGAAAAGGGGTTTAAGGATTTGTAACCATACTTGAACATAGTGGAGTTCAAGGGTTTGAAATCTGGCTTGAATAAAGAAAAACGGGTTTAAGGATTTGCAACCATGCTTAAACATAGTGGAGTTCAAGGGTTCGAAATCTGGCTTGAATAAAGAAAAGGGGTTCAAGGATTTACAACCATGCTTGAACATAATGAAGTTCAAGGGTGTGAAATCTGGCTTGAATGAAGAAAATATAACTTTAAGAATGATAATTTTGAAGTTGGCCCGAGGATGAGTATTTATCCCTTGATCGATAATTTTGGAAACAAAAATTTTTTGCTCCTTCGATCAAGGATAAATATGGCTTGATTGTTCCGCCCCTTGGAGATTTGACATGTTGAGATTTGGGTTTGTGCTGACGCTTAAGGCCTAATAGATGCCCCAGCATTGAGCCGTCTCTGCTTTGAGAGTGATCCTGGTTCGGAATAGCCCTGGTGATGGCAGCGGATACCTGCACTTGGATCGGCTGTGATGCATATGCATATGAATTTTGCGTGTTTACTTCAAACATATGCATGTATGTATAGATGCATGTATGATTCTAAATGTATGTATGCATGCAACATGTGGCTTATGCTTTGTTCTTGGTATCCGTGCGAGCCCGGAGACGGAATTCACAACTTGTGATTGGCCACAATGGTAGCCCAGGTGATCTAGTCCGATTTTTCCGACGTGTTTTCTGACCTACTGACTATTACGCTGATCTAGGTAATAGAGAAGTTGGCCATCTTGAGTGACTTTCCACTTTACCCTCTGCATATTCTAAAGCGTTGTAAGTGCTCAGCGGATCAGGATAATAGGCCATGCCAACGGATGGTCCGTTTGGTTGAGCAAGAAGATGAGAGTGAGACCTTGTATTTTCGTACTGCATAACAGGAGATTCTGTGATATTATTTGGGCATAGATGTAATGTCCTACTGACGAATGTTTATATGTAATGGCATGGTGTATGCAAGATGAACATCTAATCAGAAATCTAAACATACACAATATTGCAATGGTGACATCAGAATGAGTATAACAGGGAATGTGACATTGACCCTGACTTTGTATATCACTCCTCACCTGTTGTTGACACATCCTTTAGGTTTTCCATGTCGACAATCTCTTCTCTTTTTTTTTTTTAGAAAGATTCTGTGATGGGCATTTTGTCAGCGTTGATCCCTTTCGCAACGGTTTGTCTTAGGATGGGAAAGATATATCTCGATATGTTCATCGCGACTCACGAAGATACTGCTGTCGATGATACCTAATGGTTCAGTTTTTTACTTGCCCCTGATATCATAGGTTTGTGTTTAGCGAGTAAAGCACTTCTACGGACAAGGTTCGCTGCGCAATGTAGCCCGTAAGTGAACATTGACATGTAATGACACAACAAATGCATATTGAACACCAAAGTTGAATACAAAACATTCACGGCATAATGAATACGGATGCATTAGGAAAATCTAAAATGTGGCTCTGTTTTTAATTGAAGCCCCTTCAAATTACCAATATGCCCTTTCGGTTTTACACATTGGAGTTTTCTTTTTTTTTTAAGCCCGATCACTGGATAGAGTTGCTATTGTGGATGGACAACCCGAGATGAATTCAATTAACCACTGGATTCTCCTAGCGTCTGATGCCATATTCATATTTCCAGTTCACCCCAGATTCTAGTTCAGGCACGATTCCCGAAGACTGAATCCTTGAAATGGTTTGTAAATGCAACTTTCCCTTTGAATATGAGCATGACAGACTTTGTAAGCTTTCCTGTTGATGGTATCGTCCCCTTCATGATTATTGAAAGCTTTGTAAAACCAAGTTGCTCTAACAGTGTTGGTGAAGTTCACAAATGCATAACCGATATTTCCTCCAGTCTTGAAATCCATAAGGAATTAGTAGGGGAAACCATAAGCAGACTTCCCTTTGGACTTACTCTCAACCAGAATTTATGGCAGATTATGTCTTTGGAACTGACCTGGCAGATTTCTGATCATCAGGCTTGTTTTTTTTTTACCGAGACTGATGCTGATCTCCCTCTTATTCGACTTGATATCTTTAATAGTTAGGTTCTTGGGTAACCATTGTTGAGCTCATTTGAAGTAGACTCATATTCAAATCCTCTCTCTGCTCTATCACCCTTCTGGTGATGAGATGATGCAGAAAAATGCGATATGGAGCAGCATTGGGTTTCAATTTCCTGTTGGAAGCCATTGATGGCAGAAAATAAGGCTTCACAGAGTCAGTTCAGGGGAGAATATGAAAGTATTACGCCTTGCCATTTAATGCCATGAGACACTCTGGATTTAATTATGGTCACCGTGTATGAGATAGATAAAGACACTGATCTTCTCTACCACCGCGCGAAGTTAACTTTTCAGAACAGGGAAAAACGTACTTATCTCCATTGTCCCAACTCACTGACCCCGGCATTTCATGTAATAGATGGGCCACCCCTGGATTCATCAAGCACTCGATAGAGTTTGACTCTATGATTGAAGAGAGTGCAACTTTAGACCAGGAGCAGAAATCTCACTGTAAGGGAGAGATGAAGTCTTCCATTAGTGCTGGTTTTTTTTTTTTTTTTGAAGAAGCTAAATCCAAGCCACAGCCACCTGTTGATTTTCCTGCTGCATTCAAATCCATGTATGTCATACCTGTTTAATATGTCTTTTTAGATGAACCATGCATGTGTAATGTCATATGCACATGAATGTCACACAAACAAGACTATATATGCACTAAAACTAATGTCTGCTTCAGAGTTTTACATCATGGTGGGTGGCGAAGGTCATTTGGATTTTTTAGGGCTTGGTGCTTTTTGATGGGTTTGGCTTTTTGACTGCAAGATCATAATGTGGGATGCTTTCTCGGGCATGAATTAGGCTCAAAGTCTCATCTTGGGGATCAGCTCTGAAATTTAGCAATGGTCCCTGGTTTGGAATGATTTAGATGTATTATGGGCCGTCCAAGTTGAAACTTTTAGGGCAAGACCAACAGTGTTTTGGATCGTGGTTTGTAGGGATCACTGATCTAGGTTGGCAATTGATTCGACTGAAATGATGCCATCTCATTACTTGCTTGGCAGACTTTTCTCTTTCTCTCTTTTTTTTTGTGAAGAAAGGGATTTAACCGAAGTCAGGTTCACTTTTAAATTCCCTGTAAGACTCAGATTGACGTCATGCATCTTAATATTATGCGTGATGGACATGTCATTTCAGATGATCAAATGCATGCTTAATGCCATGTACATGTAATCACCACACAAGTAAGAAAATAACCAGATGCATTGCATTCCAAAATGAGTTCAATACACTTTACAAAAAAAATAAGTTCCCTACAGGAAGGAACCTCTAAAGGTATCTATCTCACAGCGTCCGACTATTCCTTATCCGGTCACTGCCCCGGTTCTGATATCACTACCTCGCCCTCAACAGATCAGGCTTTGGAGCTCTTCATCATATTCCTCTCCCCATGAGGTTTGAGGAATTTCCTTACGAGTCTCCTTACTTGCCCGCGGTCGCTCATTAGTAACGGATGGCACCTTTAATTTTCCCTCATTAACTAACTTCTGGATCTCCTTCTTTAAAATATAGCAGACATTGGTTCGGTGACCTGTCACTACATGATAGGTGCAGAAGTTGTTCTTTTGATCCGGTGCCGGCTCCACATATCGCTTGACGCTTTACAGTAGCCCCTCTTTTCTACATTTGGCAAATAATTGGCTCAGTGAAATAGGCCATGGGGATATGCCCTTTCCGTCACCCTTGGGAAGTGGACTCCTAGTTGACCGCGGAACAATGTTAGTATTGGCTTTGAGGGAGGCCTTAGATTCTGCTTCACCGGTCAGCCCTCTTATTACTCCCTCAAGCTCAATCACACGTGCCTCCAATTCAGAGCACTTTGTCGTCAGCTTTTCCACCTTGTCAGGATCACCTCCTAGCATTTCCTTCAACATTGCCGCTGCCTCTTCCCTAACCATCTTTCGAAATCATGATGAAGCAACATAATCATCTATGACATCTGTTATGGTGTTGAAGTTCATTGGGTAAGCCATTCTCGAGACTCCTTCCCTTTTTCCCCTGATAAGAACATTTGTCAGCATCGACTGGGGCATGCGCACAGAGGAAACCAAGTCAAGATATGATGTGGGTGTGAATGCGTGATGTGATGCATGCATGCATGAATGATGACGTCATGTGATGCCATGTCATGTTATGCAATTCTAAGCTAGTCAAGTGCACATAAAACCAAGAATGAAAACGTGTAAAATGCAATGAATGTTGTTGATGAAGCTATATGCTGAAGGAGAGCGTGGCATATAAATATACACCACATGGATAAAATGACACGCAGGGTGTCCACGGATCGAAGCAAGGTGATACTTGCAAGGCGCTTACGTGTAGAGCGTATCTTACACGGGAGGAGAGTTAATATTTGAAGCGGTACGTGTAGAGCGGGTCTTACACGGGGAGGAAGTTTAGAGTTTGATGCGGTACGTGCAGAGCTTGTCTTGCACGGGAAGATATTTGGTGCGGTACATGTAGAGCTTGTCTTACACGAGGAGGAAGTGTGCAGAGCTTGTCTTGCACGGGAAGATATTTGGAACGATACGTGTAGAGCTTGTCTTACAAGGGGAGGAAGTGTAGAGTTTGATGTTGTTCATGCAGAGCTTGTCTTGCACGGGAAAATATTTGGAATGATACATGTAGAGCGGATCTTACACGGGGAGGAAGGGTAGAGTTTGATGCGGTACGTGTAGAATGAATCTTACACAGGGAGGAAGTGTAGAGTTTGATGCGGTATGTGCAGAGCTGATCTTACACGGGGAGGAAATTTGCAGAGCTTGTCTTGCACGAGAAGATATTTGGAACGATACATGTAGAGCTTGTCTTACACGAGGAGGAAGGGTAGAGTTTGATGCGGTACGTATAGAGCGGATCTTACACGGAGAGGAAGTGTAGAGTTTGATGCGGTACGTACAGAGCGTATCTTACATGGGAGAGGTTTGGTATTTGGAGCGGTACATGTAGAGCGGATCTTACACGGGGAGGATGTGTGCAGAACCTGTCTTGCACGGGAAGACATTTGGAGCGATACGTGTAGAGCTTGCCTTACACGGGGAGGATGGGTAGAGTTTGATGCAGTACGTGCAGAGCTGGTCTTGCACAGGAAGATTTGGAGCGGTATGTGTAGAGCTTGTCTTACACAGGGAGGAAGTGTGCAGAGTTTGTCTCGCATGGAAAGACATTTTGGAGCGGTACGTGTAGAGCTTGTCTTACACGGGGAGGATGGGTAGAGTTTGTCTTGCACGGGAAGACATTTGGAGTGATACATGTAGAGCTTGTCTTACACGGGGAGGATGGGTAGAGTTTGATACGGTACGTGCAGAGCTAGTCTTGCACGGGAAAATATTTGGAGCGATACGTGTAGAGCTTGTCTTACACGGGGAGGAAGTGTGCAGAGCTTGTCTTGCACGGAAAGATATTTGGAGCGATACGTGTAGAGCTTGTCTTACATAGGGAGGAAGTGTACAGAGCTTGTCTTGCACGGAAAGATATTTGGAGCGATATGTCTAGAGCTTGTCTTACACGGGGAGGAAGTGTAGAGTTTAAAGTAGTTCGTGCAGAGCGTGTCTTGCACGGGAAGAGAGTTTGGAGCTTATGTGCTCGGGACATAAGGATTGGATCTCTAATGATTACAGAAGACCTAAGGGGTTTGATGGAATTTCTCGCGTTTTTGGAACACTTAAATGACTCAGTGCATGCTGTAAAGTCCCTGGTGCTTGTGGAATGCTTGAATGTTTGACAGATGAATGTGATGTACATTGTGAGATAATGAGGATGATTTCCTTGTTTTTATTCTTTTGACTTTGGACATTCCAAGAACACCTAATGCTATGCAGAAATGTCACGTGTGGACCGCCACACTGGTGAAAGTTCGGCGCCTTTGGGGGACCTAATGATTTTGATGAATTGATCACGTGTCTACTGACACACTGATGGAGTTTGACTCGTTGTAGGTCTATGAGATGATATGAAATGGTCACACGGGACCGGCCCATGGACAGAGTTCTGATGCTTTTAAGCATATGAAATGAAATGATGTTGTAAGAGAGTCATGTACCATAGGAGACACAAACAGAAGTTCGGCGTTCGGGGAACACATTTCATGACTTGGGATGTTATGAGATGCCCCTACATGCATACTAATCCGGCACTCGGGGGGTGCCTTGAATGATATAGTAATGTCATGAAGTAACCCGATGTGGATCATAGTGCTATATAATATTTATGATGAACGAATATGATGTCATGAAATGCATCATGTGGATTGTCACACGGAAATATACCTCGGACCATTGTGGTCTCTATTGAATGAAATGATTTGGTGGAATGGCCAAATGCAATCTGGTGCATTACCAGAATGCGAGCATTTTGGGATACCCGATATATGATAGAATGATATGATCGTGGTGGGTGTCCTTGGAATGCCCCTAATTTAATTTACGTGATATGTCGTGAATGCTTATGACACACAAAATGCAAATGGCTGAACAAAAATGTGGTTAGGATGCATGACACACATAATTATGTTATGTATGCTATGTGACAAAATGTTAATCACACAAATATAATGTTATGGCTGAAAAAGAAACAGTTAGTATGAATGGCAAGCGGATGATTTAATGATTTCACATGAAAATAAAATGCAAGTGGCTGCATAAAAATGTGGGTTAGTATCACACAAAAATGCTTTAGGTATGGAAAATGTTGATTATATATGGAAAACGGTGATTATGGTATGTCGTGAAATGTCGAGAAGCGTGAAACACGTAGCACACGAAGTGAATTCTTCCAACCTTATTTCTCCGAGCATGGTCGATCTCAAAAATTCTAACCGAGTCTTAGGTGGGGTTCACTTCGATCACCAACCGGGGGTGATGAAGGCGAGATTTTATTTTTATTCACACAATTATTCTAGTATCCTAAGGGAATCCAACTAGGGCTGCCTATATGAGTTCGGTCCAAGTCGAGTTAAAAATCAATGTTCCCATAGCAAAATATACTCCTCACTTCTCCCCACTCAAGGGTCTGAACGAAGGGGTTCGTACGAGGCTATGGGTGGTGTTTTGTATCCATGCCCCGAAGACCATGAGGAACAAAGGAGACACTTCAACAATCCACCGGGCTATAAATGGATACTAAATCTAACGCACGCATGTCTAGCTAAGGATGCAAAATGAAATGCCAATCGAGAATCATGCACCTTATTTTAATAATACACTTTTCAGGGCTTGTCAAATTCTTTTAAGTTTTTAAGAAAACTTTTTGAAAAAGTCCCCAGCAGAGTCGCCACTGTGAGTGGATGACGTTTTCGACGGAATGCGAGACTCCCTCTCGGAAAGGGGTGCCACGATCTCGGGCGGACCCCTCCCTCACGTGGGGTTTTTATAGATGGAAAATCGTTTTGGAAAACATGGAATTAATTCGTAAATGAATCGAGACCTAAGTGTCGATGAATATTGTAGGAGTCGCCACCTGGCTCAGCTCAACTGGGAAATTTATAATGCAGCTGAACCGGATGAACGGCCGCTACACTATCCAGAGAATCGGGTCCGGACAAGTCCCTTATTTCATGTCTAATTAAAATAAATACTGGTCAATGTTCTTAGATGGTATTTCAAATTTTAAAGTCAATTTTATTGCAATAAATAGACATACAGCGTGCATACAGGTTAAATAAAATAATAAATGATTAAGTTATTACAACCCGATCGAATAAAAGATAAAAACTCTCAGCCTCACTTTTACAAACGCCTAGAATACACGATTTATCTAGAAAAATACAATCGCCTAGGATACACGTATTAATCTATTAAATACATCAAAAATAAAAATAAAAAGCTGCAAAACAGAGGGTTAGCACAATATATAGCACGCCATAAATTGGATTCAAACATGACAGAATGGAAAATCAAGAATTGGAGGCATGCATTTAGGGGATAACCGGCTCGGCTCGGCTAGCAGGCTCGGTTAGACCTAGAAAACATTTTGAAACGTCCCTGTATTTTTGGTTTTGTGTGAAAATCATTTTGAAAACAATTTTTCCGGTTTACAAGCATTTTTTACATGTGAGGTGGGCCAGTTTTCGGGAGAACTGGGTCTCCGTCGTAGCATTGTTCTAAATGCAATTTTACTGAAAATTGAATCTATGGTCGTGAATGCACATAACAAAATTCATTTTGATGATTTTTGGGTCTTCTGAATTTTTAGGGATTTTTGGGAATTTTTTTTTTGGATAAAAATGGAAATTTTGATTCTGGAAATCACGTTACAGTCGTGCGACTATAAATTACAGTCGTACGACTGTAAGCGACCCAAAGTCAGGATTTTTCCAAAATTTATTTGAAACAAAACTGGAAAAAAGGCCTGGAAATCAAGAACACTCGTACGACTGAATATACAGTCGTACAACTATTCATCAAATCCAAGAACAGTCGTGCGACTGTTCTTGATTTCCAGAAGCAGAAATGCAGAAATAAGGTAAAAATGCACAAAAATCACATCCAACACCCAGAAAGTAGGAAAAAGTGAAAGGAAAAGGGAGTGCCTACCTTTTAGAAGCTTATCCAAGTTGTTTTGACCCCTGGTGTCGCTCCAATCCACTGAAATCCACAATTTTCTCCTTGAGTTAGGGTTAGGGATTTGGGTCTAGAGATTTCCAAATGTTGAAGGATTCTAATGATGAGTTTCTTTCCTTTCCTTCTTTTGTTTTTCTCCTTCTTTTCGTCTGCCTCTCTCTTTCCCTCCCTTTTTTTTTTCATTTTCGTCTCTGTCCTGCTTTGTTCCTTGTCTCTCCCTTCCTTTCAGAAGTTCAAGACTTACAAACTCCTGCAGCTACTGCTGAGGATGCTTT
The DNA here is from genome assembly GCA_039660915.1 of Euphorbia tirucalli. Classification (NCBI taxonomy): domain Eukaryota; kingdom Viridiplantae; phylum Streptophyta; class Magnoliopsida; order Malpighiales; family Euphorbiaceae; genus Euphorbia; species Euphorbia tirucalli. The sequence continues at coordinate 48,396,818 of CM077633.1, forward strand.
GGGAACCAATCTGACTACTCAAGAAATTGAGAAACCAGAAATGGTTGCACAGGACCTTAGAAGGTCTGGTAGGACATATCATCAGCTAGAGAGGTACGGGTTTCTCGTGACTGATGATGGGGACCTTATGGTCGTTGACCAAGAGGAGCCCAAGACCTATCAGGAGGCTGTTGAAAGCCCACACTTAGATCAATGGCGCAAAGCCATGGAGGCTGAGATGCAATCTATGCATGATAACCAAGTATGGAACTTGGTGGATCCACCTCCGGGTGCTAAGGTGATAGGTTGCAAGTGGTGTTTCAAGTTAAAGGCCGACAACACCTTCAAGGGGCGATTGGTGGCAAAAGTATTCAAGCAAGTTCAAGGAATTGACTATGATGAAACCTTTTCACCAGTTGCTATGCTCAAATCCATTAGGATACTACTAGCCATAGCTACATGGTACGATTATGAGATATGGCAGATGGATGTTAAGACCGCTTTCGTTAATAGAAAGCTACTCGAGGATGTGTACATGGCACAACCTAAGGGTTTTATCGATCCAAAGTATCCAAACCGGGTATGCAAGCTTCAAAGATCTATTTATGGATTGAAGTAAGCATCGAGGTCATGAAATCAGAGATTCAATGAGGCCATTACAGAATATGGCTTCACACAGAATTCTGATGAGCCCTAAGGACCGGGAGAACATGGAAAAGATCCCTTATGCATCTGCTATTGGATCTATCATGTACTCCATGTTATGTACGAGGCCTGATGTCACGTTTGTACTAAGTATGACCAGCCGGTACCAGTCAGACCCCAAGGAGGAACACTGGAGGCTTTCAAGGCAATCCTAAAGTACCTTAATCGGACTAAGGATGCTTTCTTAGTGTATAGAGGTTAAGATAAGCTCATAGTGTCAGGTTACACTGATGCAAGCTTTGAGACCGATGAGGATGAGAACCAGTCACAGTCTGGTTATGTTTTTCTCTTGAATGGCGGTGCCATTAGTTGGAGGTCCTCAAAGCAGGCCACTATTGCTGACTCTACAACGGAAGCTGAGTACATAGCTGCGTGCGAAGCTGCAAAGGAAGCAGTTTGGATCAAGAAATTCATAACTGAGTTGGGAGTAGTACCTACTATCCTAGACCCAGTTGATGTTTTTTGTGACAACAACGTGGCCATCGCACAAGCTAAGGAGCCCTGGTCGCACAAGAGATCCAAACATGTGCTCAGAAAGTTTCACCTCATTCGGGAGATCATGAACAGAGGTGACATATCATTGCAGAGGGTTGACACCAAGAATAATGTCGCTGATCCATTGACTAAAGCGCTGCCATAGACACAGCACGACGGTCATACCAGATCTATAGGAATTAGGGCAATGCCCACTTGGAACTAGTGCAAGTGGGAGATTGTTGGTGTGCCCTAGTTCTTGGGGCATTGGATTCTTGTATTTTGTATTATACATTAAGACTCATTGTATAAATACATTATTTGTGTCACATTAATAAAGGAAATTAATCTATTTCATTTATATCTTGTGCTATAATATGAGTAGAGTATCCATTGATTGATAATCATAAAACCTATCCCAGGTCTGTTCTAATCGTGGGAACGAGTAGAACCACAGACTTGTATATTCGATGACAGTATGGTAATTCTTAACTAGCCATAGTACTTGTATAGTCAGTCATGAATATAGGTACATGTCGTTGACATGGGACTGGATCGATCCGCACAAGAAAGCCACATGGTTGTCACGTCATAGGTCTTTCTTGAGTAGGTCTCTTTTGTCCTCAGATCAGATTTTGTTATAATATCGATATGGAATCCGATTCACTTTGACATACGGCTAACAGGTCTATAAAAGGATGCTAAATATGGGTATGATTGGGTGGACCGGTGAACATGTTTATATTGATGATGAAGTGATGGAATTGCCACTCGGGTAACACCGAGATAATATCATTGGCCACTTGATGAGTGGGACTGATAAGTGTATGGCCATACCCAAATAATTTGGTTGCTTATTTGATTAATCAGTCAACTCAAGATCAAGAAATATAATAAACAACAGAAGAGGATGACGGACACCATGCCTCTTGTTTATTCATATCGATATCATTAGGCAAAGGACAGTATGACATTACTACCGGGTGAGTGTCTTCTAAATACTGCTGCATCTCTGTATTAATTGGGGGCTATAATGGTTTGCTAGAACCCACTTACAGTCTGTGGGCCTTGGGCCTACTGCCAACATAAAGACAGACCCATAGGATCGTGCACATAGATCAACTGAGCTAGAACTTATAGAAATTGTACATGTAATGTACATTGGAAGGAATGCTTTAATTAATTAGTTGACATTCGGTGTCAAGGTAATTAATTGACATTGGGTTGAATTTAATTTAATTAATAAGTTTACATAATGTAATTAATTAATTTATCAATTAATTGAATTACATAAAGTAAACAATTAATTAAATAATTTTCCTAAGTAGGAAAATTAAATACATGTATTGTATTAACTTAATTGTGATTTAATTTCATTTAGGGGTAATTAAATTTAGCCAAATGGAATTAAATTACATAGTATATACTTTTTAATTAAAGTTTATTTATGTAATTATAATCCTAGTGGGCTTGGGTTTAATTAACCTAATTAGAACCCAATTAGACAAGGTGTCTATAAAAGGGCACACTTAAGGAATAAAAACCTAATTCAACTCTAATTAATTGCTGGAAATTTCAGCCACCAAAAGCAGCCCCAAAACAGCCGAAAATTCCAGCATTAAACCTTCATTCCTTCGCGTCTTCGGCTAGCACCGGTTCCCGCTCAATAGTTGGTCGTGCACCGGACTTTGGAGATCATAGTTTCAAGTAACGATTCTGCAGCAGTCTCTAGAGGAGACGAATCCGGTGAGTTAATCTCTCTTGATTCTTATTTGATTTTAATCTAATCAATGGTAATTGGACACGATAGGTGGATTCTAGGAAATTTTAAATGGTGTATTTTCCGCGGCGCCACGTTATTTTTCCTATGACGAATCCCAACACCTTCAAGGGGCGTCTGGTTGCGAAAGGTTTCAGACAAGTCCATGGAATAGACTGTGATGAAACTTTCTCACCAGTAGCCATGCTCAAATCCATCAGGATCTTGCTAGCCATAGCCGCATGGTACGACTATGAAGTCTGGCAAATGGATGTCAAAACTGCTTTCCTTAATGGGAAGCTACTCGAGGATGTGTACATGACACAACCTGAGGGTTTTGTCGATCCAAAGTATCCGGGAAGGGTTTGCAAACTTCAAAGGTCCATTTATGGACTGAAGAAAGCATCCCGAAGTTGGAATCTAAGATTCAATGAGGCCATAAAGGAATATAGCTTTATACAGAATCAAGATGAACCTTGTGTGTATAAGAAGACTAGTGGGAGCATTTTCACATTCTTGGTACGAAATCCTACTCATTGGAAGCGACATACCTACACTGCAAGGGGTAAAGCAGTGGCTGAGTAAGTGCTTCGCAATGAAGGACTTAGGCGAAGCTGAGATGATCCTAGGGATCAGGATCTATAGGGATAGATCAAATCGGCTTCTGGGCCTAAGTCAGGCCTCGTACATAGACAAAGTTTTGAAAAGGTTCAGCATGGACCAGGCCAAGAAAGGTTTCTTGCCAATGGGCCATGGGCTGAATCTTAGTAAGAAACACTGTCCTAAGACAAGGGAGGACAGGGAGAACATGAAATTGGTTCCATATGCTTCGGCTATAGGATCAATTATGTACGAGACCTGATGTCACCTTTGCACTGAGTATGATGAGCCGGTACTAGTAGGATCATGGGGACGATCACTGGAAAGCTGTCAAGGTGATCCTTAAGTACCTTAACCGGACTAAGGATAGCTTCTTAGTGTATGGTGGTCGGGAAGTGCTGTCGGTTACTGGGTACACTAATGTGAGCTTCTAGACCGACCAGGATGAGTACCAGTCACAGTTTGGGTATGTATTTTTGCTGAATGGTGGTGCTGTAAGCTGGAGGAGCTCAAAGCAGCCAACCATAGCGGACTCTACAACAGAAGCTGAGTACATCGCTGCGTGTAATATGGCTAAAGAAGCTGTATGGATGAAGAAGTTTATCACTGATTTAGGAGTAGTACAAACTATCCAGGACCCAGTTGATATCTTCTGTGACAACAATGGGGCCATTGCACAAGCTAAGGAGCCCCGGTCACACAAGAACACAAAGCACGTGCTCAGAAAGTTACACCTCATACGAGAGATCGCGGAGAGAGGTGACATTGCTTTGCACAGAGTGGACACCGAGGATAATGTTGCAGATCCTTTGACCAAGGCGCTAGCCCAGCCCAAGCATGAGGGTCATACTAGATCTATAGGGATTAGGCCCATGCCTAGTTGGAACTGGTGCAAGTGGGAGATTGTTGGATATGCCCTAGTCCCGAGGCATTGGTCCTTGAATTTGTATCATACATTAATTGGATTCATGTATTATACTTATTCGTGTTATTAATAAAGGCATTAATTCATTTATTATATTTATCTTGTGTAATATATTAAATGAAGTATCCGATGGACATATCTATATCCATGATGACCAGTGTCATGCACTTGGCAATAAAACCATGGATAGGGTAAACGATATGACCATAAATAGATCCGTAGTCTGTTCCAGTCATAGGAATGAATGGAACAAGAGACTATTATTAACCTGGTTGTATGACGGTGTCTTACCGGTCATTGGACATGGAGTGTCAACCAAGTTAATGGGTACATGCGTAAGGGGCATGGTACTGGATAGATCCACTAAACAAGAAATCCACATGGTATAGTATCACAAGTGATTCTCGTGTAGTACTTGTATGGATCCTTTGACCTGACCATATGATGGTGTTACATGTGAGGTCGCATACTTAGGGGTACGCCTAAAGGGCCTGTAATAGGGTGCCAAGTATGGGTACTTTTGGGTATGTCACTTAGCATGGTGATGCTATTGATATGCAGAAAGGATTTGTCACTCAGTAGTCCATTGGGAAGATATCACTGGCCTCTTGATGAATGTGACTGATAAGAGTGTGGCCACACCCAAACAAGTGGGAACTTGTTTGTGAGCTTCAGTGCATTCGGGATCAAGTTAATGTCCGACACAAATGAGGGTGATCAATCCATGCCTCTATGTTAGACACCGATATCAATGACATGGGATGTACAAGTTTAAACTACAGGGTTATGATAACAGTTAGACTGCCATCTCCATCTTTATTGGGGGCTGCAGTGGCTTGCTAGAGCCCAACTGCAGTCTGTGGGCCAAAGGCCTGCTGCCAACATAAAGATGGGCCCACGGGATCGTACACATAGAACGACTGAACACAGACTTAAGGAATCACATGTATACTTGGAGTATACATTGTGGAGAGATAGATATATGTATATATTAACCATATTATAGAGATCAATTGGATTGATCCTAATAATGAAATTAAAATATTCAATTGGCTCTTCGTAATTAATTAAATTAATTATGAGATTATTTCCTAGGTGGAAATATTCATATGTATAGGTTTACATATGATTTTATTTTGTGAGGATTTGATTTTAATTTGATGGATTAAATTAATTGGTCAAACTAATTTTAATTTAAATGTAAATAATATATTACTTGGTGTAATATATTAAATACATGGGTATATTAAAATTGGGCTTGAAATTAATTTAAACCAGAATAATTAAAATTAGATTGGGCCTGAATTAAAAGATGGAAGCCCACACAAAATGAAAGGAGCCAAGCTGGGCCTAAATTCCCCCAAGGGAATTCGGCCACCCTAGGTATAAAAACCTAGGGAAGAATTTCGGCCCCCCTGGTACTTGGAGCCACCATTGTCGAAATCCCATACCCCTCTCTCCATTGTTTGTGTTTTTCCAACGCTAGCACGGGTCGTGTTTGTTAGGCGTTCGTGTACGAGAACGAGAAGGGAATCTAATTTGATTTCTACAGTCTTCATCCATCTCTAGAAAGAGATATTCTGGGTAAGAATATGATCTCTTTCTATTTAAATTTTATGTTTTACAATTTCCATTTCAATTGCTCCTAGGACTGGATTTGAGGAAATCACCGCGTTCTTCCGCTTTTATCGGGTGATTTCCGGTGAAAAATCCCAACACAGGCATGACCCAATCTCCCTAACAAGGGCATAGCATTTCAAGGCTGAATGAATAGAGAGAAATGCATCTCCCAGTGTCATTCACACATGCACACATTGAAAAATACACGTACATACATTCAGAACATACACACACATGCATACACACATCACAACCAATCCAGGTACAGGTACCCACCACCATCGTCGGGCCATCCCGAATTAGGATTGCTCCCGCGGCAGAAATGGTCTAACACGGGGGCATCCATTGGACCTAAGATACGAGTTAGAGCCACATGAGCCCAAGCCTCAACATCTCAAGTTTTCGGGGGCAAAGCAAACAAGCCGTATTTATTCTTGATCGAAGGGGCAAAAATTTTTGTTTCCAAAATCCTTGATCAAGGAATAAATATTCATCCTTAACCTGATTTCAAATTATCACTTCTAAAGTCACCTACCTCAAGCAAGATCCGAATCCTTAAAACTCCTTCAAGCAAGATTCCCAATCCTTGAAAACCTATCCAAGCTAGATTTTGAATCCTTGAAACTCCTTCAAGCAAGATTCTTAATCCTTGAAAACCTATCCAAGCTAGATTTTGAATCCTTGAAACTCCTTCAAGCAAGATTCTATATCCTTGAAAATCTATCAAACTAGATTTTGAATCCTTGAAACTCCTTCAAGCAAGATTCCCAATCCTTGAAACCTCTCCAAGCCAGATTTCGAATCTTTGAAACTCCTTCAAGCAAGATTCCTAATCCTTGAAATGCATCCAAGCTAGAATTTGAATCCTTTAAACTCCTTCAAGCAAGATTCCCAATCCTTGAAAACCATCCAAGCTAGATTTCAAATCCTTGAAACTTCTTCAAGCAAGATTCCTAATCCTTGAAAACCGTTCAAGCCAGATTTTGGGTCCTTGAAAACCAATCCAAGTAAGATCCTAGATCCTTGAAACCAATTCAAATCCCAGCAGATCCACCTCAGGGAAACTAAACCCGGCATCGGTCTAGATCGGCTTCACTCCAAATCCTCAGCAGATCCACCTTAGGTAACATAAGGTATCAGTCCAGATTGGCTTCATTCTAGCTCACCATCAACCACGCCTAGGGTAACCTAAACTCGGTATCTCCAAATCATCACTGCAACTCAGGTATGTCTTTCTTTCCTTTCGCTTATGGCGCTTCAATTCGCGTTCTCAAATTCCCCTCAAGTAACCCAGATCGGGTATCAGGTATTTAATTTGATCACGCGAGGGGCAGCTGTAAGCACCGGGTTTTCCCAATCTCTATAATGAGAATTCATGTATTACCTATGAAGCAGACAGACTCAAATCAAACTTGAAAACCAAACTATCCGCGATCCGAAACCCCCGAAAAGGTCTCTCGAGTGATTTTTTGGGGTTTAGGGTGAGCGTCGGATTTTTGAGAATTTTGCCCCGGCTCTAGTGGGTGAGCCAAGTTGCTCTACAAAGCAGAGCAACTTGACTCAGCAGAAAGAGTTGTTGGCTGAATTCTCAGAGTTGCAGGCGGCTCATTAATTGTTTGAAATGATATGTGAGTGAAGAGTATAAAAGAAAAGAAAAAAGTCAAATAAAAAAAAGGACGTTAGTAATCCTAGGCAGAAAAAAAGAAACTGGGAAAACGAAAAACATAGAAAAAAAAAGCAGAGAAAGAGAGAAAGGTAACTGAGACATTCAAAGCCAAGAGAGGACCCAAAAATCACTCAAGCTAAGACCTAAAATTAATCTTCAAACACTAACAACAAGTTCCTTAACCATTGCAAATTGATTCAGGATCGTTTCGGATTGATTTTGGATTGTTTCGAATCGTTTCGGTTTTCGACTGGTTGAGCTTGCAGGACAAATTCCAAGTTCTCAATCCATTTCTTGATGTTCAAAGCATCAAAACAACATCAAGGTAAACTCTGAGAGGCCTTAAACCTATGTGCATTGCTTTTTCCTTGCATTTTCTTCATTTTTACGATTTTCGGAATCGGACTTCCCCTGTAGAACAGAGCCGTATGGCTGTGTTCTTCATGAACATAGCCACATGGCTGTGTTTATGATGAACAGAGCTGTACGGCTCTGCTCTACAGGGACAGATTCCCGATTTATCCCGATCGGCTGAAAACAATTCGTTTTCCATTTTATGCATTCTGTTGTGATGAATTTCATTCTAAATTCATCCGTATGTTGTAAAAATTTGGTTTTCAGATTTTTGTATGTACGTATATTAGGGTTTTTAGTTTTTCCCGGGTTTTATTTTCCAAGTTTTAGGGTTATTTTATTCGAATCGGATCTATAGTTCAGCATTAGCGGACCCCCGAACCCTATAAAATTCCCCGAAAATATTGAAACAAGCAAAATGGTATTTTCCGAAAAAAAAAATTAATAAGAAAACCAATTTTTCGAGTTTCGGAAATTACAGCTGCACGACTGTAACTACAGCCATATGACTATAGTTTCTGGAATAAAACAGAGCCGCGAAATGACCCATACGGATGTCGTCGCGTGGTGTTGTTTTCAAATTCAAATTATTTTTGGCGTGTTTATTGCTTTTTGGACCCAAGATGGATGTTGAAATTAGGAAACCCGCACGAAGGGAACCCTAGATTCTAGGATAACAGACCCACAAAAAATGGAAATTTGCATGTAACCGAGCTAATTGTTTTCCAAAAAAATGATTTTTCAGCATAAAAATTATAGGGCGTTTCAAAACTGTTTTCCAGGTCTAACCAGTCCGACCAGTCGGGTCGATCCGGTTACCCCTTAAATGCATGCCCCCGCTCCTGAAATCCCAATTCTATCCTGATTTGAGCCCTATCTGTGTGTGCAATATAAACTGTGCTAGCCATCTTTTTTGCAGCATTTATCTTTCTTTTATTTTCATTTTTTATGTAATTGATAGATCCTCGTGTACTTAGGCAATTGTAATGTGAGAACGGGAGTTTTCTCTTTTATTCGATTTGGTTGTATAAGCAGCCTCTATTATTTTTTTTATAATTTGGATGCATGGTTTATTTTTCTGCAATTTTATTTTCTGTCATTTGCCTGAGCATGGGTTTAATAAATAAACATAAATTGGGATAGAGAAAGATAATAAAGCAACTTAAATATGGTAATATAAATTGTAAAGTGAAAGCAAGCTAGATATTGGGTAAGTCACTTGCCCGAACACTAAATTTCTAGATTAGATACAATAGTCTGCCCTTGGTAGGGAGCTGTACCGGAATTTCCCGGATGAGCTGATCCGGGTGGCGACTCTGTCACTGATCTCGGGATTTATGTTTCAAGGTCTTTAAGTTAAAATGGGAAAAGGTTTTCTACAAAAGGAATTTCCAAATCAAATCAATGGTTCTCCTAACTCAAGATAAACAAAGCCCGTTTTCCACCAAAATCAAACGAACGAACACGTTTTCCCTGGTTCGCTTCGCTGCGTTCCCTTCCTCTTTTGAAAAAGGTCATCCGCTCACAAAAGGTTTATGTTTATTTTATTTTTGTTGATTGGTTATTTTTCTTGGTGAATTATATTTTGTTTGGCTGCAATTTTTTTCGGGTAAAAATCATGGGCTGTTTCTGGGCATGAGGGACTGTTGGCGGCGGACTCACTGCGGGTGATAACTCATATTCACATAGGCATATTTAGGTGCATTTTAACTTATTTTCTTAGTTATTTTTGTATTTTAGTATTAGTTTTATTATTTTCTTAATTATTTAGTTTGTTTTATTTTATGTATCTTTATTTAGTGTTATTTACCTCTTTTAGGTGCTTGGAAGTAGATTTTGGCTTTTTAGGAAGACTGCTAGAAGAGGTTTTGTTGGAGCTTAAACTTCAACTGGATTTTCAACAGTGTTTGAGGCCGTTTTAGCTCAAGATTTGTTCTGCAAGATTGTGCATCTGTCCGTTAGCTTTCCATAGCACCTTGAATTGCGCCAATCGGAGCTATATCGAGGAAGTTAGCTGATGTTTTCTGTAACTTGTTCGGGTCCTGCGGGTCAACCCTTGTTGACTCTCTCTTCTTAATTGGGCCAGATTTCTCTTTAAGGAGCCCATGGCTTGCACTTTAATTTCCAGCAGACCTCTTTCATTAAGTAGGTTAATGAGACTCCTAATTAGGTTAAGAGTAGGAGAGCTATAAAAGAGAAAAAGAGGAGAAGGTTGAGGACTGTTCTTACTTCTTCTAAAACGTTTTGGGAGGCTCTCAAGAGGACAAGGCTGCACGTTTTTCTTTAAGATTTTTGGTAGAATTTGTTTAGTTATGAGTAGCAAAACTCTCTTCTAGTTGAGGTACTTTGAAGTTTAATTCCATCATATTCATGAGACTTGTGTTTTAATATTTATTCAATTCCTGTGATTATAATTTGTTATATTGCTGTGGATTTAATCAAATTGATTTGGCCAGTTAATTGATTGATTGTACTGCATATCGCCGAATAGAATAATATATCCGTCATTGTTGTTCTATCAAAGTGGCAAGTTAGCTTCGTGTAAAGTTAACGGAATTGAATAGTTTATTTTTTATGATTTACGGCGTTTCCGATTTCATTAACTAAGATAGAGGTCTTTTTTGTGTTTAATGCTGCCATAGGTTAATTCTTATTAAGAGGTTTCTTGGAGATTATCTATTGGCTAGGGAAGTAGTTTATTCGGGCGTTTCCCGGAACTATCGATAAATTAAGAAAAGATTGGTTATTTAGTGCGTTTCACCTTTAACTATAACTCTATCTATTTGGATAATTGAATTGGATCTTTGGTGTCTGTGATTGAATTACGGAATTAAACTGAAAGGTATCTCAGCTAGTTTTTCTTTCTATTGATTTATTCTGTCTTAATTTACATTCTGCAAATTCACAAATCGCATCATTTATTTTTATTTCAATCCAATCAATTTTCTTTCTTTTTGCAAATAAATATACCTGCATTAATCCCTATGGTTCGACCCCGTTCTTGCTATACTACCCAGTATAAGGAATCGGAGATATTAAATTAAACGTTGACGGGTTGACAACCTATCAAATTTTGGCGTCGTTGCCGGGGATTTGTGTGTAAGGTTTATTTATTTGCTGTTTCTAATTCCTTTTCTGAGTGTGTATGCAGCGTTCTTCTTCTGTAGGTGGACTTCTGTTCGACCCGGAAATCGAAAAAACTGCAAAGCGGCTCAGAAAGGAAGCGAAGTTGCGCAGGAGACAAGTTCTTAAGGCTGCAGAAGACGACTCTGATAGTACTGAAACTCTTCCTACCATTGAAACGGATTCAGATTCTAAAACTGAAATGGCCAATCCACCTCTAGCAACTTTGTGAGATATGCTCGCCCCTCCTGTCAACCAACAGCCGCTGTGTATACAATATCAAAATGTGGAGGATGGATTTGAGCTGAAACCTACATTGATTTAGCTTCTACCAAAATTCCATGGCTTATAAGCGGAAGACCCAAATCGGCACTTAAAAGAGTTTCATGTGGCTTGTTCTGGATTTAGACCACGTGGAGTTACTGAAGAGCAAATCAAGTTGCGTGCATTTCCATTCTCCTTGGAAGCCAATGCAAAAGAATGGCTGTACTACCTTCCTTCCGGAACTGTTAACACTTGGACCGAAATGGCAAGGCTGTTTTTGGAGCGATTCTTTCCTGCATCTAGAGCTGCAAACTTGAAAAGGGAAATTTGTAGCATCAGACAAAAAGACTCCGAGTCCTTGTATGAATATTGGGAAAGATTTAAGAGACTATGCACTAGTTGCCCTCAACACGGTATAACGGATCAGCTGTTGATACAATATTTTTATGAGGGGCTGCTACCACTTGAATGGAGAGTCATTGATGCTGCGAGTGGTGGTGCTTTGGTCAACAAGACACCTCAAGCTGCCCGAGACCTGATTTCTGCCATGGCTGCAAATTCATAGCAGTTCAATAGCCGTTCTGACACTCCTACACGAGGTGTTCATGAGGTAAGGTCTTCTGATCTTGAATCTAAATTGGATAGGCTTAATCAACTGCTGGAAAAGAGTATTATTAGAAGTGCAGGTGCTTCTAACTACAGGCCACAAGCCCAAGTTTGTGGTATTTGTTATTTTCAGGGACATTCCACTGATGCATGTCCAACACTTCAAGAGGAATCCAGCAGTGAGATGGTTAACGCCATGGGAGACTTCAATGCCCAACACCAAAAGAAATATGATCCTTTCTCCAATACATACAATCCAGGGTGGAGGGATCATCCGAATTTCAGATATGGCAATAACCAACAACAGCAGCCACAGCCCCCACAAATGAATTATGGAGAAGAAATTAACTCTTTGAAAGGCATGATGGCGCAATTGGTTGAATCTCAACAGAAGAGTGTTGACAAGATGAGTAAAATGGAAGACCAAATTAACCAATTAATCTCCTCTTTCAACAAACTTGAAAACAAAGGAAAATTGCCCTCCCAACCTGAGGTGAATCCGCGGCATAACGTCAGTGCAATTACCTTAAGAAGTGGCAAAGAACTCGAAGCACCAGCACCAAAAGCATCAGCCCTATGTGACCGTGCAACACCAGCCGAAACAGAGAAAACAGCCCCCATCGAAGAGCTAATCCAATCCAATCCTGAAAATCCACCATTTCCACATCGATTGGCAAGAAAGAAGAAAGCTATAAATGATACAGAGGTGTTTGAAACTTTAAAGAAGGTGGAAATCAACATTCCACTCCTGACAGCCATCAAACATGTACCCCGGTATTGCAAATTTTTGAAAGAGCTCTGCACTGGGATGAACAGAGTTCGGGCCAATGAGAGGGTGCCCATGGGTGAGACCGTTTCAGAAGTACTTCAAGGTAAATTACCCATAAAAGAACAAGACCCAGGTATGTTCACAATTCCTTGCAAGATAGGCAATGTAGGCATAGAACAAGCTATATGTGATCTAGGTGCTTCTATTAATTTGATGCCTTTGTCTATTTACTCCACATTGAATTTGGCTCCTTTGAAACAAAATGGTGTAGTTTTGACATTAGCTGATAGGTCTAGTGTTTTTCCTGAAGGAGTATTAGAAGATGTTCTTGTACAAGTAAATGACTTAGTATTCCGCGCGGATTTTTATGTCTTGAATATGGAAGGGGGAACTTCTTTTAGCCCAGGAATGATATTGTTAGGACACCCATTCTTAAAAATAGCCCACACAAAAATTGATGTGCATGAGGGGACATTGACTATGGAATTTGATGGTGCTATGATTAAATTTGACATAAATAGAGCAATTAAGCACCTGGTTGATTATGCCTCTGTTTTTGCAATCAATTTCTCTGACATTTACACTAATAAATTTTTGGAGATGTGTGGTGGTGATCCTTTGCAGGTTTCTTTGGCTAACAACCTCACAAACCCAAAATTGGCTGAATGGGAAGAAGAACGGGTAATGCCAACAGAGCTGATATATGCCGTCCAAGACCTCGAAGCGCTCAAACCTGTAAACCAGAGTCCAATGCAGTATAAAATAGCAGCTGAATCACGTCTTGGCCATGCTATAGTTGGAAGAAACAAAATTCTTCCATCCATTGAAAAACCACTAGACTAAACATGGGCCACCGTCGAGCCAACAACGTTAAACAAAAGCGCTTTTTGGGAGGCAACCCAAAAATTCACTCTATAAGTGTTTTATTTATGCTTGTAATATGCAGAGTTAAAAAAAAAAAAAAAAGGGCAGCAGAAGCAGTGGCGCGCACCTGGCTGCCTCGCCAGCAGCACGACGAGCTGCCCAGCATGCCACAGCGGCAGCGCGCCACGCCCTCCTGCCTCGCCAGCTCCTCGTCGAGCCGCACGCACCGCAGCGCCCGCCCTCAGATCTGACCATGTTTCGTAATTGAGCCATAACTTTTGCGTCCAACCTCCGATTCTGGTGATTCAAAGTGCGTTCGAAAGCTAAGAGAAAGATCTACAACATTGAAGTTTTGCATTTCTCTGAATTCAGAATTTATCCTTGTCAAAATTGGCTTTGAACTTGCTGCCCCTGCAAACATTGTTCTTCCGATTCTCCACCGTTATTTCCTACAATCTAAGGGAGTACTTCTTTCCTTTTCTTTACACTTTGTGCTTAATTTTGATGCATTTTCAGGTGTAAATGCATGTTAAGTGTGGGGGAAGGGATTAGTTAGGAAAATTAGGAGATAATTTTCAATTTTTAGGATAGTTTAATGTTTGTTTTTTTGTTTTATTCTTGTGCTATTTAGGATTGCATGTAGTTTTTGCATAATTCCCTCCATAAATCGGATTCTCAGTTGTTTGTCCATGAGTAAATTAGGCTCAAATTTAAAAATTTGAAAGTGTCTTGGTTTAGCCCTTGGAAAATCCTAATTTTTGTCATCATTGAATTTAATAAACCAATTGGAAGTAGGAAGAATTAGAAACAAAGCATGTTAGTGGGTTTGTCGTAAGAATTGGGGGTTAAGCTTGGTTTGCATATGACTCTATGTTTAATTTTGACAGAATGTTATGAGGTTTAATTGATCAATTGCTTTCAAAAAGTTTGTTGGCTAATGTGAAGCAAGTGAGTTATTACCAACTTATGGAGGATGAGATAACTAGAGTTTAGCTTACAATTGATGATGTTGGTTGAATTGTGCTGAGAATGTAAATTTTTGAATTCAACTGTCTCGATTACCCTTGAGTCTTGAATTGGGAGATGGGACCAATTCACCTTAAGCAAGGTATGACAAAAATCATTCCTTGTGTATGGAGAGTGGCTTAAGAGGGAGAGCAAACTTCTCATAAGAGACCCTTCTCATTGCTCGAAAAAGCGAGACCTTTCGCATTCCAACACCCATGGGTTTTGAGTTGGGGGATAGGCCCACCTCACCTTAAGCAAAGTTAAAAACAATGACTTTATGTATGGAGCATGACCTATGGGGAGAGTTACCCCTCAGTAGAGGCCTTTTCAACACTCGCAAAATTGGAATGTTGACCCTATGCTTAATTTGGTAACTATCTTGGTTTGAAGTTCTTTAAATGTGAATGAAAGCTTAAAATCTCTGGATGTCCTTCTAGGTTGGACGATTCATTTGCCTAAAGTTAGATAATTCAATAATTTGTGGTGGTTTTTCAATTGACTAAGTCTTGTGAAGTTGGGGTAAATGTTTTATTTATGTCGACTTGTTTGATTTTCTAGTTCTTATGATTAAGCTTATTGGCTTGTAGAGTTCCTATGGAATTTTGGTGGTTTAACTTCCTTGAATGAACGGTTAAGGATTTACTAGGGTTCAACCATAGTCAATTTTGGGAGAAATTTTCCTTTAGTCCTAGTTTGCTTGAGGACAAGCAAAGATCCAAGTGTGGGGGAATTTGATAACTCATATTCACATAGGCATATTTAGGTGCATTTTAACTTATTTTCTTAGTTATTTTTGTATTTTAGTATTAGTTTTATTATTTTCTTAATTAGTTTGTTTGTTTTATTTTATGTATCTTTATTTAGTGTTATTTACCTCTTTTAGGTGCTTGGAAGTAGATTTTGGCTTTTTAGGAAGACTGCTAGAACAGGTTTTGTTGGAGCTTGAACTTCAACTGGATTTTCAACAATGTTTGAGGCCGTTTTAGCTCAAGATTTGTTCTGCAAGATTGTGCATCTGTCCGTTAGCTTTCCATAACACCTTGAATCGCGCCAATCGGAGCTATATCGAGGAAGTTAGCTGATGTTTTCTGTAACTTGTTCAGGTCCTGCGGGTCAACCCTTATTGACTCTCTCTTCTTAATTGGGCCAGATTTCTCTTTAAGGAGCCCATGGCTTGCACTTTAATTTCCAGCAGGCCTCTTTCATTAAGTAGGTTAATGAGACTCCTAATTAGGTTAAGAGTAGGAGAGCAATAAAAGAGAAAAAGAGGAGAAGGTTGAGGACTGTTTTTACTTCTTCTAAAACGTTTTGGGAGGCTCTCAAGAGGACAAGGCTGCACGTTTTTCTTTAAGATTTTTGGTAGAATTTGTTTAGTTATGAGTAGCTAAACTCTCTTCTTGTTGAGGTACTTTGAAGTTTAATTCCATCATATTCATGAGACTTGTGTTTTAACCGTGTTCTTTTATTTGAATATTTATTCAATTCCTGTGATTATAATTTGTTATATTGCTGTGGATTTAATCAAATTGATTTGGCCAGTTAATTGATTGATTGTACTGCATATCGCCGAATAGAATAATATATCCGTGATTGTTGTTCTATCAAAGTGGCAAGTTAGCTTCGTGTAAAGTTAACGGAATTGAATAGTTTAGTTTTTATGATTTACGGCGTTTCCGATTTCATTAACTAAGATAGAGGTCTTTTTTGTGTTTAATGCTACCATAGGTTAATTCTTATTAAGAGGTTTCTTGGAGATTATCTATTGGCTAGGGAAGTAGTTTATTCGGGCGTTTCCCGGAACTATCGATAAATTAAGAAAAGATTGGTTATTGAGTGCGTTTCACCTTTAACTATAACTCTATCTATTTGGATAATTGAATTGGATCTTTGGTGTCTGTGATTGAATTACGGAATTAAACTGAAAGGTATCTCAGCTAGTTTTTCTTTCTATTGATTTATTCTGTCTTAATTTACATTCTGCAAATTCACAAATCGCATCATTTATTTTTATTTCAATCCAATCAATTTTCTTTCTTTTTGCAAATAAATATACCTGCATTAATCCATGTGGTTCGACCCGTTCTTGCTATACTACCCAGTATAAGGAATCGGAGATATTAAATTAAACTTTGACGGGTTGACAACCTATCACCGGGCCCAATTTTTGATTTGGGTGGGTTTAGGATTTTGATGCGTTTTAAAATTTCGTGTGTTTAAATTTTTGTAATTTAAATGCGTATGGGTTCTTGGATGAAATTTTATTTTATTCATTGGCTATTAATTTTGGAAATTAATATGGTTAATTGAAATTGGTTCGGGTTTTTTTGGCACAATTACCCAGGCGGCTGATATGGACTCATGGTTTCCCAATTCTAGTGGGATCAGTTATCTGCCTGGGTTCGAGGCCCAAAGCCAGTTAAGGGCTAGAACCGTGATGGGCCAAAATTGGCGATTTCAAAATAATAGCTTTGGACATAATTGAAATGGGCTTAATTTCATGCATTCTAACATGCTTATAAATTGATGTATTGGATGTGTTTTGTGTGATTAAATGTATGTTTGGTTGGATGCTATTGGGCCTTATTCAAGTTGGGTTGTAATTTTTCTTTTTGGGTAAATATGGCCTGCATGCCGTTTTTCTTTTTTAATTTAATTTAATTTAATTTATTTATTATAAAATTTGTAAAGAAGAAGCCCAATGGAGCAGTGAGCCCAAGTGGAGAGGCAAGCCCAGAAGGAAGGAAAAGGAGGCCCACCTAATATATTTTCTAGTATAGGTTTACTAGAATTATATTAGGATGTAATTTAGGCCCATAACAGTCCATTTTACTTATTTAATTATGGTTTATATTTATTTGCATCTATGTATGTATGATCCAAACCCAATTTCACCCGCCTATGCATTTAAGACGTTATTAAATGAATCTAATAACCTAATGGAAATTACTAAGTTGCTTAAAAGTGCTTTCCTCATTCAAAACCGACTCGAAGTGGGGATAGGCCAGTTGCAGACATGGCCTCGTTGGATGCACTAGAGTATCGTCATTTTATATTGGGTTGGAGTTATTGGAAATGCCCTAGTCCCGAGGCATTGGTCCTTGTGTTTGTATAATACATTTGTACATTAATGTGAACTTTATGTATTATACAATTTGTGTCAAGAGATAAAGGTATCAATCTATTTATTATATGTCCTGTGTGAGGCACTTGGCAGTAAGACTGTGGATAGGGAAAATGATATGGCCATGAAGTCATCCGTAGTCTGTTCCAATCATGGGAATGAATGGAACTAAATACTATCATTAGCCTGGTTGTATGGCGGTGTCTTACCGATCATAGAACATTGGATGTCAACCAGGTTAATGGGTACATGCAAAAAGGGCATGGTACTAGATCGATCCACTAAACGGGAATCTACATGGTATAAGTATCACAAATGATTCTCGTGTAGTACTTGTATAAGTCCTTTGACTGGACCATATGATGGTGCTACATGTGAAGTGGCACACTTTGGTGTATGCCTAAAGGGCCTGCAAAAGGGTGCCAAGTATGAGTACGTTCGGGTGTGTCAATGAGCATGGCAGTGCTATGGATATGCAAAAGGGAATGTCACTCCGTAGTTTACTGAGACAATATCACCGGCCTCTTGATGAATGTTACTGATAAGAGTGTGGCCACACGCAAACAAGATTGGATCTTGTTTGTGAGCATCAGTTCATTTGGGATCAAGTAAATACCCGGACATGTACAGAAGGTGATCAACCATTCCTCTGTGTTGGACACCAATATCAGTGACATAGGACATACGAGTTCAAACTATAGGGTTACGTTGACAGTTTGATTGCTATCTCCATCTTAATTAGGGGCTGCAGTGGCTTCCTAGAGCCCGCTTGTAGTCTGTGGGCCTTCGCCCACTGCCAACATAAAGACGAGCCCATCGGATCGTACACATTGAACGTCCGGACTTTAACTAGTCCGATTAAGTGTGTACTTGGAGTATACACGTTTGAAGAGAGAGAGATTTATTAATTATATTATATAAATCAATTGGATTGATCAAAATACTATAATTAATATTTATTTCCGCATTCTCTTAATTAATTCAATGAATTAATTTATGAGATTATTTCCTTGGTGGAAATGTTTCTACATGTATAGGTTTAGATGTATTGCATTTTATGTGTGTCTAATTTAATCCATTAATTAAATTAAAGGTCAAATGAATTTTAATTTAAATGTAAGTAATATATTATAGGGTATAATATATATGCACACATGTTAAATTAAAGTTGCATTTGAATTTAATTAAATCAAAGGAAGTAAATTTGGGTTTAGACATAAAATGAAAAATGCCCACATAAAGTGGGATATGTTGGCCGAAATTTTGATGCATTTGAATGGTGACTCATTTTTTGGACAAAAAGTGATAATGAAAAAAATTGGTGAGTCATTGTATGACTTTTAAGTAGCAAAGTTGGACTTTGCTTCTTTATATTTTTATCAATTTTCTTTTGGAAAGAAAGAAAAAAATCAGCCATATTTTTCATTTGCTTGGCCGTCCCATTTGGTGGGTGATTAGTCAAAGATTAATGAGTCATCTTTGCGACAAAAGATGATGATGGTGGTGATGAGTCATGGTTTTGACTTAGGAGAAAGAAAGTTGGACTTTGCTTTCTTTGTTTTAATATTATCCCATCTCTTTGGGAAAAATGTTAAGCCGCTTTTTCTCCATCTTTTGGCCGTCCATATCTTGGGGTTTTAAGAAAATAATTTGCCCACTTTTTATGGATTGTTTCTTTTGGAATGAAACTTGAGTGCTTACTTGAGAGAGATGGCTTATTTCTTTTGGAAAGAAATAAAGGACAACCATAAGTCTTAAGTGTGCTACCCTTCTCTCCCTCTCTTTGAAATCGTCCGAGTCGCTAGCATGAGTTTCGGTCCGAGAGCCGTTCGTGTACGTGACGTTGGAGGGAATCTGCTTTGATTCCTGTAGTCCGCATCCATCTTTTTGAGAGAATTTGTGTAAGATTTTATACTCTCTCCTTTGTGCTTTATGTTTTTGATTTCCACATCTTAAGCTCCTGGGACCGGATTCAAGGAAATCGACACGTATTGTCGCTTTTATTGGTTGGTTTCCCGTGACGAATCCCAACAGGAGTACAGGTTGCTCTAACACTTGAATAGAGGTTTTGACTTAGCATGGGTAGTAGGATTCTCCTGGTCCTAAGCACAGATGGGTAAGTGCCAACAAGCCCATCAAACTGAGAGTCCCTAGGTTGGGATTGGACGGCATTCCTACCTAAATAATTAGGGTATAGTTTTTCCAGGCCCTCGTCTGGCTATATCTTAATGAAATATGGATCTCAGGCCATGAGCCGAACAAGTCGGATTAATTAATAATTTGATTCACTATTAATTATGTATGGGAAACAAAATAAAGTCCTTTATTAACACTCTTAAAAATTTTCTGTGTAGAATTTTAAATGGCAAACAAAAATTCACTTTCAATGCGATCTATCCTGGAAAGGGACAAGCTTTCCGGTCCTAACTTCTTAGACTGGTCTAGGAACTTAAGAATATTACTAAGACAAGAGTCAAAGGAGTATGTACTGGAAAGGCCTGTACTGGCTGCACCTCAGGGATGTAATCCACCAGCTGCCGAGTTGGAGGAATACAAGGTGCACGCTAAGGACAATAGGGATGTGATGTGCCTTATGTTGGCATGCATGGTCCCCGAGCTACAAAAGCAGTTCATGGACCATCAGGCCTATGCTTTGATAACAACTCTAAATGAGATGTTTTAAGAGCAAGCTCGTCAGGAAAGTATTGGGATTTGTCATCGGAATCATCCAATTAAAGTGGAAGAACACGATGATTTCCTCAAATCCGTGCCCAGGAGAAATTGAGATGGAAATTGGAAAATCAAAAATTTAATCACAAGAGATAAATCTCTTACCTAGAATATCTCTTCAAGAGATGGATGCAGACTGCAGGAATCAATCTAGAATCCCTCCTCGTTCACGTACACGAACGCCTAACGTACACCACCCGTACTAGAGTCAGAAAAACACAAAACTTTGGAGAGGAAGGAGGAGGCAAATTTCGGTTAGGCTTACTTATTCTGCCTTGGCCGAAATTCCTAGGGTTCTTCTAAGGCTAGGTGGCCAAAATTCTCAAGGAGAATTTTGGCCCAATTGGCTCTTCCTTTTTGTGTGGGCTTCCATCTTTTATTTCAGGCCCAAATCTATTTTAATTAGTCTGGTTTAAATTAATTTCAAGCCCAACTTTAACTTACCCATGTATTTAATATATTACACCATGTAACATATTATTTATATTTAAATTAAAATTGGTTTGACTAATTAATTTATTCCATTAAATTAAAATTATATCTTCACAAAATAAATTCATATGTAAACCTATACATATGAATATTTTCACCCAGGAAATAATCCCATAATTAATCCAACCAATTATGAGAAGGCCAATCGAATATTAATTTTATTATTATGATCAATCCACTTGATCTTTATAATATAATTAATATATTCCTCTCTCTTCAGAATGTATACTCCAAATATACATGTGATTCCTTAAGTCAATGTTCAGTCGCTCAATGTGTACGATCCCGTGGGCCCATCTTTATGTTGGCAGTGGGCCTGTGGCCCACAGACCGCAGTTGGGCTCTAGCAAGCCACTGCAGCCCCCAATTAAGATGGAGATGGTAGTCCAACTGATAGCATAACCCTGTAGTTTAAACTTGTACATCCCATGTCATCAATATCGGTGTCCAACACAGAGCCATGGATTGATCACCCTCTTTTGTGTCCGGACATTAACTTGATCCCGAATGTACTGAAGCTCACAAACTAGTTCCAACTTGTTTGGGTGTGGCCACACTCTTATCAGTCACATTCATCAAGAGGCCGGTGATATCTTCTCAGTGGACTACTGAGTGACAAATCCCTTCTACATATCCATAGCATTGCCATGCTAAGTGACATACCCGAAAGTACCCATACTTGGCACCCTATTACAGGCCCTTTAGGCGTACCCCTAAGTATGCAACTTCACATGCAATACCATCATATGGTCAGGTCAAAGGATCCATACAAGTACTACACAAGAATCACTTGTGAAACTATACCATGTGGATTTCTCGTTTAGCGGATCTATCCAGTACCATGCCCTTTTTACATATAGCCATTAACTTGGTTGACATCCCATGTCCAATGATCGGTAAGACACTGCCATACAACCAGGTTAATGATAGTCTCTAGTTCCACTCATTCCTATGACCGGAATAGACTACGTATCTATTTATAGTTATATCGTTTACCGTATCCATGGTCTTACTGCCAAGTGCATGACACTTGTTATCATGGATATGGATATGTCCATTGGATACTTCATTTAATATAATGCATAAGATATATATAATAAATGAATTAATGCCTTTATTAATAGCACAAATGAGTATAATATATAAATCCAATAAATGTATTATACAAATACAATGATCAATGCCTTGGGACTAGGGCATATCCAACAGAAAGGTACCTGACCAAGAAGGCATTCCACTCTTCTAAGATGGGGGCTGGGACATCTATGAGTGCACATATGCTCAAGATGAAGGGCTATCTGGATACTTTAGCCCTTCTCGGATTGCCTATCTCACAGGAGCTGGCGGTGGACACAATCCTTGCCTCCTTACCGGATTCTTATGATCAGTTCATCCTTAACTATAATATGCAAGGAATAAACCACATTGTTAGTGAGCTGCATGGAATGCTCAAGCTCACTGAATAGTCGATCAAGAAGACTCCGTTGGTGCTGCTGGTCAACAAAGGGAACCCTCCTCTTGCGAAGGTTAAGGCCAAGGAAAAGGCTAAGGCCAAGGCTAAGAAAGCCAAGGCCAAGAAGCCTAAGGCCCAGCCCGAGGTCCAGCTTAAGGCCACTACCAAAGATGTCCGCTTTGGGTGCAAGCAAACGGGGCATTAGAAGAGATCGTGCCTAAGCTGTTAGGAGAGTAGAGGAAGACCCAGGGCGTGTCTTCGTTAGTTATTTATGTCATAGATATTAACCTTACTGTTTCAACATCCTAGCTATTGGATACAGGATGTGGTTCTCACATTTGTTGCAATGTGCAAAGACTTAAGAACAGAAGGTCATTGGGATCGGGGGAGGTGGACTTGTGGGTCAATAATGGAGCAAGGGTTGCTGCCATAGAGATTGGCAAATATCACCTTATAATGCCTAGTGGATTGGTTTTTATATTGGAACATTGTTATTTTGTACCTGCTATGTGCAGGAATATTATTTCTGTTTCAATTTTTGATATTTCTGGATTTAATTTTTCTATTTCTAATGGAAGAATTGTTTTATCTAGAGAGGGATTATTTTATAGAGAAGCTCTATTAAATAATGGCCTATATATCCTGGATTTAAATGAAACCAATCATGTCTATAACATAAACACTAAAAGGGTTAAGCCTAATGAACTTAATCCTATCTACCTTTGGCATTGTCGTTTAGGCCACATAAACGAGAAGCGCTTAGCTAGGCTTTATAAAGCTGGAATCCTAGGGTCATTTGACTTGGAGTCATTTGATATATGCAAATCATGTTTAAGAGGCAAAATGACCAAAGCACCTTTTCGCAAGAAAGATGAAAGAGCTACTGGCTTATTGGACCTAATACATTCAGATGTATGTGGGCCCATGAGCGCAGCTACCAGAGGTGGACATCTGTACTTTGTCACGTCCACAGACGATTTCAGCAAATATGGCTATGTCTATCTGATGAAACATAAGTCTGAAACCCTTGATAGGTTCAAGGAATTTAGGAACGAAGTACAGAACCAACTAGGTAGGAATATCAAAGCCCTTCGGTCAGACTAAGGAGGCGAGTATATGAGCCTAGAGTTTGACTCATATTTGAGAGAGCATGGTATAGTTCCATAGCTCACTCCTCCAGGAACACCACAATGGAATAGGGTGTCCAAACGGAGGAATAGGACCCTGTTGGACATGGTCCGCTCAAAGATGAGTCATGCCTTTCTCCCGATAAGCTTCTAGGGATACGCCCTCGAGACAGCCGCTCTCATTTTGAATAATACTCCGACTAAGGCAGTGGAAAAGACCCTATATGAGATATGGATGGGCAGGGAGCCAAATGTCTCTTTTCTGTGGATTTGGGGATGTGATACACATGTCAAGAGATTGACTAGGGTCAAGCTAGAACCCAAAACTGACAAGTGCCTGTTTATGGGCTACCCTAGGGAAACCAGAGGGTATTACTTCTACAACCCCACCGAGAACAAGGTGTTCGTGGCAAGGAAGGGGGTCTTTCTATAAAAGGATTTCATTTCCAAGAAAGACAGTGCGAGCAATGTTGAACTCAGGGAAGTTCAAAGCTCACAAGCTCCTAAAGAGGATAACTCGGAGACCCGGGTGGAGCTTCCACAGGAGGAAGCACTGACCCAAGTCACACAAGAACCTAGAAGGTTTGGTA
The DNA here is from genome assembly GCA_039660915.1 of Euphorbia tirucalli. Classification (NCBI taxonomy): domain Eukaryota; kingdom Viridiplantae; phylum Streptophyta; class Magnoliopsida; order Malpighiales; family Euphorbiaceae; genus Euphorbia; species Euphorbia tirucalli. The sequence continues at coordinate 48,421,047 of CM077633.1, forward strand.
GGGATCGTCCGGAACCGGAGAGGTATGGTTTCCTTATAACCGATGATCAGACTCTTCTCATCTTTGATGAGGAAGAACCCAAACCTACCAGGAGGCTATGACTAGCCCACAGTTTGCAAATTGGCATAAAGCATTGGAGGTAGAGATGCAATTTATGTACGATAACCAAGTTTGGAATCTGGTTGATCCACCTCTGGGTGCTAAGGTAATAGGTTGCAAGTGGTGCTACATGCTAAAAGCCGACAACACCTTCAAGGGGCGTCTGATTGCAAAAGGTTTCGGACAAGTCCATGGAATAGACTATGATGAAATTTTCTCACCAGTCGCTATTCTCAAATCCATTAGGGTCTTGCTGGCCATAGCCGCATGGTACAACTATGAGGTCTAGTAGATGGATTTCAAAACCACTTTCCTTAATGGAAAGCTACTCGAGGATGTTTACATGACATAGCCTATGGGTTTTGTCGATCCAGAGTATCCTAGGAGGGTATGAAAACTTCAGAGGTCCATTTATGGACTGAAGCAAGTATCCCGAAGTTGGAATCTTAGGTTCAATGAAGCCATAAAGTGTTGGAAATGCCCTAGTCCCGAGGCATTGGTCCTTGTATTTGTACTATACATTTATTGGATTCATGTGTTGTACTCATTTGGGTTATTAATAAAGGCATCAATTCATTGACCTGACCATATGATGGTGTCACAATGGATTCTCGTGTAGTACTTGTATGGATCCTTTGACCTGACCATATGATGGTGTTACATGTGAAGTCGCATACTTAGGGGTACGTCTAAAGGGCCTGTAATAGGGTGCCAAGTATGGGTGCTTTCGGGTATGTCACTGAACATGGTAATACTATGGATATGCAGAAGGGATTTGTCACTCAGTAACAAACTGAGAAGATATCACCGGCCACTTGATGAATGTGACCGATAAGAGTGTGGCCACACCCAAACGAGTTGGAACTTGTTTGTGAGCATCAGTACATTCGGGATCAAGTTAATGTCCAGACACAAAAGAGGGTGATCAATCCATGCCTCTGTGTTGGACACCGATATCAATGACATGGGATGTACAAGTTTAAACTACAGGGTTATGATATCAGTTAGACTGCCATCTCCATCTTAATTGGGGGCTGCAGTGGCTTGCTAGAGCCCAACTGCAGTCTGCGGGCCAAAGGCCCGCTGCCAACATAAAGATGGGCCCACGGGATCGTACACATAGAACGATAGAATGCAGACTTAAGGAATCACATGTATACTTGGAGTATACACTATGGAGGGAGAAGTGTGTATATATTAATTATATTATAAAGATCAATTGGATTGGTCATAATAATAAAATTAATATATTCAATTGGCTCTTCATAATTAATTGGATTAATTATGAAATTATTTCCTAGGTGGAAATATTCATATGTATAGGTTTACATATGATTTTATTTTGTGTAGATTTAATTTTAATTTGATGGATTAAATTAATTGTCAAACTAATTTTAATTTAGATGTAAATGACATATTACTTGGATTAATATATTAAATACATGGGTATATTAAAATTAGGCTTTAAATTAATTTAAACCAGAATAATTAAAATTAGACTGGGCCTAAATTAAAAACATGGAAGCCCGCACAGAATAGACAGGAGCCAAGATGGGCCTAAATTCCCCTAAGGAATTCGGCCAACCCTAGGTATAAATACCTAGGGTTAGAAATTTCGGCTAACATAAGTGTTGAGCCTCCTAGCCGAAATTTTCTAGCCCTCTCCTCTCTATTGTTTCGTTTTTCCAACGCTAGCACGGGTTGCATTCGTTAAGCGTTCGTGTACGTGAGTGGAGGGATTCTACATTGAATTCTACAGTCACCATCCATCTCAAGAAAGAGATTTTTCTGGTAAGAAATTTAATCCCTTTCTATTTAATTTTAAGTTTTTCAATTTCCACTTCAATTGCTCCTGGGACTGGATTTGAGGAAATCACCGCGTTCTTCCGCTTTTATCGGGTGATTTCCGGTGACAAATCCCAACAGTGGTATCAGAGCGGGCTTTTGATCCTTGGAAATTGATAAATTTGGTTGAATCCTGTTTTTGAAATTGGAGGTTTTTTTATTGGGATTCATGGTATGGGTTTTATGATTTTTCCCATATGTTTTATACAATGAAAATTAATATTGCATATTGGTTTATGTATTTTAATTTTGTTGTATGTTATTGGAATTCTTGGTGAATTGCTTTGGATGATGGATGGATATTTTTTTTTTATTTTAATTCTGTTTATAAAAAAAAAAAAAAAAAAATCTGCCTCCCGGGGTGCGGGGCTGGCGGCGGCGAAATCGCCGCCGGCGGCCGCCGCACGCGGCGGGAGGAGCGGCGGCAGCAGCCGCTGGGCCGGGCCCAGTTTTTGGATTTTGCGGGTTTTTGAGTCCGGGGCCCAGTTTTGAAATTTTAATTGGTTTTAAAATTCGTGTGTTTAAATTTATGTAATTTAAATGCGTATGGTTTCTTGGATGATTTAATTTCGTTCATGTGATATTAATTTTGGAAATTAATATGGTTAATGGAAATTGGTTCGGGTAATTTTGGCACAATTACTCGGACGGCTAAATTGGACCCATGGTTTTCCAATTCCAGTGGGAGCAGTTGGACTGCCTGGGCTGGAGGCCCAAAGCCCGTTAAGGGTTAGAACCATGGTGGGCCAAAATTGGCGATTTCCTAATAATAGCTTTGACATAATTTAAATGGGCTTAAATCATGCATTATGACATGCTTTTGAATTGTATGTATTGGATGCATATGAATGATTGAATGAATGTATGATTGGATGCTATTGGGCCTTTTACGAGATGGGTTGTATTTTTCTTTTTGGGTAAATACGGCCTGCGTGTCGTTTTTTTTCCTTTATAATGTAATTTTATTTTATTTAAATTAAATATTATAAAATTTGTAAAAGAAGAAGTCCATGGAGTGGTGAGCCCATATGGAGGTGCAAGCCCAAATTGGAGGTGCAAGCCCAGAAGGAGAAAATGGAGGCCCGCCTAATGTCTGTTTCTAGTATAGGTTTACTAGAATAATATTAGAATGTAACATAGGCCCATAGCAGTCCATTTTAATTTTATTTAATCATGTTTTATATTCATTTGCATGTATGAATGTATGTTCCAATAGCTCATTCACCCGCTTTATGTATATAGGCCGTTATAATTGAATCTAATAACCAAACGGAATTACTAAGTCGCTTAAAAGTGCTTCCCTCATTCAAAACCGAATCGAAGTGGGAATATGCAGGATGCACTGGAGTATTGTCACTTTGTATTGGGTTAGAGTATGGGATACTTTAACACTTGGATGGAGGTTTTGACTTAGCGTGGGTAGTAGGATTCTCCTGGCCCTAAGCACAGATGGGTAAGTGCCAACAAGCCCATCAAACCGAGAGTCCCTAGGTTGGGATTGGACGGCGTTCCTACCTAAATAGTTAAGGTGTAGTTGTACCAAACCCTCGTTTGGCTATATCTTAATGAAATATGGATCTCGGCCCATGAGCCCAACAACTCGGTTTAAATTAATAACTTGATTCATTATTAATTTTATATAGGAACAACAAAGCAAAGCCCTTTATTAACACTCTCAATGTTTTTCTGTGTAGAAACACCCAAATGGCAAACACAAATACCTTATCACTGCGATCCATTCTTGAAAAGGACAAGCTTTCCGGTCCTAACTTTTTAGACTGGTCTAGGAACTTGAGGATAGTTCTAAGACAGGAGTCAAAAGAGTATGTGCTGGAAAGGCCTGTGCCGGCTGCGCCTCAAGGACGTAATCCACCGGCTGCCCAGCTAGAGGAATATGAGGCGCACGTCAAGGACAACCGGGATGTGACATGCCTTATGTTGGCTTGCATGGTCCCTGAACTGCAAAAACAGTTTATGGACCACCAAGCCTATGCTATGATAACAACTCTTAATGAGATGTTTCAAGAGCAAGCTCGTCAGGAAAGGTACCTGACCAATAAGGCATTCCACTCTTGTAAGATGGGGGCCGGGACATCTGTGAGTGCACACGTGCTCAAGATGAAGGGCTATTTGGATACTTTGGCCCATCTCGGATCGCCTATCTCTCAAGAGTTGGTGGTGGACACAATCCTCGCGTCCTTGCCGGATTCTTATGATCAGTTCATCCTTAACTATAACATGCAAGGGATGAACCGCACTGTCAGTGAGCTGCATGGGATGCTTAAGCTTACTGAGCAGTCGATCAAGAAGACTCCACCGGTGCTGCTGGTTAACAAGGGGAACCCTCCTCTTGCTAAGGGTAAGGCCAAGGAAAAGGCCAAGGCCAAGGCCAAAAAGGCCAAAGCTAAGAAGGCCAAGGCCCAACCCAAGGCCCAGCAGAAGGCAGGTCCTGATGATGTCTGTTTCTGGTGTAGACAGGCGGGTCATTGGAAGAGATCGTGTCCCAGGCTGATGGGAGAGCAAAGAAGGGGCCAAGGTGCGTCCTCTTCAGGTATTTATGTTATAGATATTAACCTTACTGTTTCAACATCCTGGGTATTGGATACTGGATGTGGTTCTCACATTTGTTGCAATGTGCAGGGACTTAAGAACAGAAGGTTGCTAGGGTCGGGAGAGGTGGACTTGCGGGTCGAGAATGGAGCAAGGGTTGCTGCCATAGAGATCGGCGAATACCACCTAATGATGCCCAGTGGATTGGTTTTAATTTTAGAACATTGTTACTTTGTACCTGCTATGTGCAGGAATATTATCTCTGTATTAATGTTGGATATTTCTGGATTTAATTTCACTATTTTAAATGGTCGAATTTCTATATCTAGAGAGGGATTATTTTATGGAGATGCTCTATTAAATAATGGCCTGTATATCCTGGACTTAAATGAAACCAATCATATCTATAACATAAACACGAAAAGGTTTAAGCCTAACGAACTTAATCCTGTCTACCTATGGCATTGTCGTCTTGGCCATATAAACGAGAAGCGCATAGCTAGGCTTCACAAAGCTGGAGTCCTAGGGTCATTTGACTTGGAGTCAATTGATACATGCGAATCATGTTTAAGAGGCAAGATGACAAAGGCGCCTTTTAGCAAGAAGGCTGAAAGGGCCACTGGCTTATTGGACCTAATACATTCAGATGTATGTGGGCCTATGAGCGCAGCGACCAGAGGTGGGCATCTGTACTTCGTCAAGTTCACGGATGATTTCAGCAGATATGGCTATGTCTATCTGATGAAACACAAGTCCGAGACCCTTGATAGGTTCAAGGAATTTCGGAACGAAGTACAGAACCAGCTAGGCAAGAATATCAAAACCCTTCGGTCGGACCGAGGCAGTGAGTATATGAGCCTAGAGTTTGACTCATACTTGAGAGAGCATGGAATAGTTCCACAGCTCACTCCTCCCGGAACACCACAATGGAATGGGGTGTCCGAACGGAGGAATAGGACCTTGTTGGACATGGTCCTTTCAATGATGAGTCAAGCATCTCTCCCAATTAGTTTCTGGGGACACGCCCTCGAGACAGCAGCTCTCATCTTAAACAATACTCCGACAAAGGCTGTGGAAAAGACCCCATATTAGATATGGACGGGCAAGGAGCCCAATGTGTCTTTCCTAAGGATTTGGGGATGCGAAACACATGTCAAGAAATTGACTAGTGGCAAGTTGGAGCCCAAAACCGATAAATGCCTGTTTATGGGCTACCCTAGGGAAACCAAAGGGTATTACTTCTACAACCCCGCCGAGAACAAGGTGTTCGTGGCAAGGAAGGGGGTCTTTCTGGAAAAGGAGTTCCTTTCCAAGAAAGATAGTGGGAGCAACGTTGAACTCAGGGAAGTTCAAGGTCCACAAGCACCTGAAGAGGATAACTCGGAGGCCCAGGTGGGGCTTCCACAAGTGGAAGCATCGACCCAGGCCACGCAAGAACCTAGAAGGTCTGGTAGGGATCGTCGGGAGCCGGAGAGGTATGGTTTCCTCATCACCGATGATCAAACTCTTCTCATCTGGGATGAAGAAGAACCAAAAACCTACCAGGAGGCTATGGCTAGCCCACAGTCTGCAAATTGGCGTAAAGCCATGGAGGCAGAAATGCAATCTATGTACGATAATCAAGTTTGGAACTTGGTTGATCCACCTCCGGGTGCTAAGGTAATAGGTTGCAAGTGGTGCTATAAGCTGAAAGCCGGTAATACCTTCAAGGGGCGTCTGGTTGCGAAAGGTTTCAGACAAGTCCATGGAATAGACTATGATGAAACTTTCTCACCAGTAGCCATGCTCAAGTCCATCAGGATACTGCTGGCCATAGCCGCATGGTATGACTATGAGGTATGGCAGATGGATGTCAAAACCGCTTTCCTTAATGGGAAGCTACTCGAGGATGTGTACATGACACAACCTGAGGGTTTTGTCGATCCTAAGTATCCGGGAAGGGTATGCAAACTTCAAAGGTCCATTTATGGACTAAAGCAAGCATCCCGTAGTTGGAATCTAAGATTCAATGAGGCTATAAAGGAATATGGCTTCATACAGAATCTGGATGAGCCTTGTGTGTATAAGAGGACTAGTGGGAGCATTGTCACATTTTTGGTACTTTATGTAGACGACATCCTACTCATTGGAAGCGACATACCTACACTGCAAGGGGTAAAGCAGTGGCTGAGTAAGTGCTTCGCAATGAAGGACTTAGGCAAAGCTGAGATGATCCTAGGGATCAGGATCTATAGGGATAGATCAAATCGGCTTCTGGGCCTAAGTCAGGCTTCATACATTGAAAAAGTTCTGAAAAGATTCAGCATGGACCGGGCCAAGAAAGGTTTCTTGCCAATGGGCCATGGGCTGAAACTTAGTAAGAAGAACTGTCCTAAAACAAGGGAGGACAGGGAGAACATGAAATTGGTTCCATATGCTTTGGCTATTGGATCAATCATGTACTCCATGTTATGTGCGAGACTTGATGTCACCTTTGCACTGAGTATGACGAGCCGATACCAGCAGGATCCCGGGGAGGATCACTGGAATGCTGTCAAGGCAATCCTCAAGTACCTTAACCGGACTAAGGATAGCTTCTTGGTGTATGGTGGTCAGGAAGTGCTATCAGTTACTGGGTATACTGATGCGAGCTTCCAGACAGACCAAGATGAGTACCAATCGCAGTCAGGGTATGTATTCTTGCTGAATGGTGGTGCTATAAGCTGGAGGAGCTCAAAGGAGCCAACCATCGCGGACTCTACGACAGAAGCTGAGTACATCGCTGCGTGTGATGCAGCTAAGGAAGCTGTGTGGATGAAGAAGTTTATCACTGAGTTGGGAGTAGTACCAACTATCCAGGACCCAGTCGATATCTTCTGTGACAACAATGGGGCCGTCGCACAAGCTAAGGAGCCCCGGTCACACAAGAACACAAAGCACGTGCTCAAAAAGTTTCACCTCATACGAGAAATCGCGGAGAGAGGTGACATTGCATTGCACAGAGTGGACACCGAGGATAATGTCGCAGATCCATTGACCAAGGCGCTGGCCCAGCCCAAGCACGAGGGTCATACTAGATCTATAGGGATTAGGCCCATGCCTAGTTGGAACTAGTGCAAGTGGGAGATTGTTGGAAATGCCCTAGTCCCGAGGCATTGGTCCTTGTATTTGTACAATACATTTATTCGATTCATGTGTTGTACTCATTTGTGTTATTAATAAAGGCATCAATTCATTTATTATATCTATCTTGTGCAATATATTAAATGAAGTATCCAATGGACATATCTATATCCATGACGACAAGTGTCATGCACTTAGCAGTAAGACCATGGATAGGGTAAACGATATGACCATAAATAGATCCGTAGTCTGTTCCAGTCATGGGAATGAATGGAACAACAGACTATCATTAACCTGGTTGTATGGCGGTGTCTTACCGATCATTGGACATGGAATGTCAACCAAGTTAATGGGTACATGCCTGGAAGCATGGTACTGGATAGATCCACTAAATGAGTAATCCACATGGTATGGTATCACAATGGATTCTCGTGTAGTACTTGTATGGATCCTTTGACTTGACCATATGATGGTGTTACATATGAAGTCGCATACTTAGGGGTACGCCTAAAGGGCCTGTAATAGGGTGCCAAGTATGGGTGCTTTCGGGTATGTCACTTAATATGGTAATACTATGGATATGCAGAAGGGATTTGTCACTCAGTAACCAACTGAGAAGATATCACCGGCCACTTGATGAATGTGACTGATAAGAGTGTGGCCACACCCAAACGAGTTGGAACTTGTTTGTGAGCATCAGTACATTCGGGATCAAGTTAATGTACGGACACAAAAGAGGGTGATCAATCCATGCCTCTGTGTTGGACACCGATATCAATGACATAGGATGTACAAGTTTAAACTACAGGGTTATGATATCAGTTAGACTGCCATCTCCATCTTAATTGGGGCCTGCAGTGGCTTGCTAGAGCCTAACTGCAGTCTGCGGGCCAAAGGCCCGCTGCCAACATAAAGATGGGCCCACGGGATCGTACACATAGAACGATAGAATGCAGACTTAAGGAATCACATGTATACTTGGAGTATACACTATGGAGGGAGAAGTGTGTATATATTAATTATATTATAAAGATCAATTGGATTGGTCATAATAATAAAATTAATATATTCAATTGGCTCTTCATAATTCATTGGATTAATTATGAAATTATTTCCTAGGTGGAAATATTCATATGTATGGGTTTACATATGATTTTATTTTGTGTAGATTTAATTTTAATTTGATGGATTAAATTAATTGTCAAACTAATTTTAATTTAGATGTAAATAATATATTACTTGGAGTAATATATTAAATACATGGGTATATTAAAATTGGGCTTTAAATTAATTTAAACCAGAATAATTAAAATTAGACTGGGCCTAAATTAAAAACATGGAAGCCCGCACAGAATAGACAGGAGCCAAGATGGGCCTGAATTCCCCTAAGGAATTCGGCCAACCCTAGGTATAAATACCTAGGGTTAGAAATTTCGGCTAACATAAGTGTTGAGCCTCCTAGCCGAAATTTTCTAGCCCTCTCCTCTCTATTGTTTCGTTTTTCCGATGCTAGCACGGGTTGCATTCGTTAAGCGTTCGTGTACGTGAGAGTGGAGGGATTCTACATTGAATTCTGCAGTCACCATCCATCTCTAGAAAGAGATTTTTCTGGTAAGAAATTTAATCCCTTTCTATTTAATTTTAAGTTTTTCAATTTCCACTTCAATTGCTCCTGGGACTGGATTTGAGGAAATCACCGCATTCTTCCGCTTTTATCGGGTGATTTCCGGTGACAAATCCCAACATAAAGGAATATGGTTTCATATAGAATCAAGATGAGCCTTGTGTGTATAAGAGGATTAGTGGGAGCATTGTCACATTCCTGGTATTATATATGGATGATATCCTTCTTATTGGAAGCGACATACCAACACTGAATGTGTAAAGCAGTGGTTATGTAAGTGCTTCGCAATGAAGGACTTAGGCAAGGCTGAGACTATCCTAGGAATCAGAATCTATAGGGATAGATCCAATCAGCTTCTGGGCCTAAGTTAGGCCACGTACATAGATAAAGTTTTGAAAAGATTCAGCATGGATTGGACCAAGAAAGGTTTCTTACCGATGAGCTGTAGGCTAAAACTTAGTAAGAAGAACTGTCCTAAGACAAGGAACGACAGGGAGAACATGAAGTTGGTCCTATATGCCTCGGCGATTGGATCAATCATGTACTCCATGCTAGGTACAAGACCTGATGTCACCTTTGCACTAAGTATGACAAGCTGGTACTAGTAGGATCCCGGGGGGGATTACTGGAAGGCTGTCAAAGCAATCCTCATGTACCTTAACTGGACTAAGGATAGCTTCTTAGTGTATGGAGGTCAGGAAGAGCTATTAGTTACCAGGTATATTGATGCAAGCTTCCAGACTGACCAGGATGAGTACCAGTCACAGTCTGGTTATGTGTTTTTGCTAAATGGTGGTGCTGTAAGCTGGAGGAGCTCAAAGCAACCAACCATCGCGGACTCTACAATAGAAGTTGAGTACATTGCAGCGTGTGATGCAGCTAAGGAAGCTGTATGGATAAGGAAGTTTATCACTGAGTTGGGAGTAGTACCTACTATCCAGGACCTAGTTGATATCTTCTGTGACAACAATGGGGCTGTTGCACAAGCCAAGAAGCCCCGGTCACACAAGAACACAAAGCATGTGCTCAGGAAGTTTCACCTCATATGAGAAATCACCGAGAGGGTGACATTTCATTGCATAAAGTGGACACCAAGGATAATGTCGCAGATCCTTTGACCAAGGCACTGGCTCAGCCCAAGCACGAGGGTCATACTAGATCTATAGGGATTAGGCCCATGCTTATTTGGACCTAGTGCAAGTGGGAGATTGTTGGATATGCCCAAGTACCGAGGCATTGGACCTTGTATTTGTATTGTACATTTATTGGATTCATGTATTAAGCATATTTTATGTCATTAATAAAGGCATTAATTAATTTATTACATATCTTGTGCTATATTCTAAATGAACTATCCAATGGGCATATCCATATCCATGTTAACACGTCTCATGCACTTGGCAGTAAGAACATGGATAGGGAAAACAATATGACCATAAAGAGATTCGTAGTCTGTTCCAGCATGGGAATGAATGGAACTAGAGACTATCATTGACTTGGTTGAATGGTCATATTATATATTGTTAATGGATTATTTTATTTTATGGGGTTAATTGTCAAGTCCCAAAATAAAATATAATAATCCCCTTAGAGAATTCGTTATAATGAGTATGAACTTTTACCACATGGTAAATTTTGGCTAGGTCATTATGTTTATAAATATGGTAGATATTTTGGCTAAAGTATCTAGATATTTATAAAGGAGGGCATAAATGGTTTTTCCCTTTTAGTATTTGATATAAAAGGGAAAGGATAAAACTCTAAGGTCTAAGGGAGTAGACTAAGTCTCTGATTCTCACCATCTTCTCCACTTGAGAGAGCTGGCACTCCTGTCCCATCGGCAAGACTCTGTGTGTATGAGCATAGAGGGGCGACAAGTGGAGCCCTTGGTCAAATCAATATCTTGTGCAAGGATGGCTTAGGTGAAAAACCCATCTTCTCCCTTTTTTCCTTTTGATCTATAACCTAGCTTTGGGATTTTGGGAATGAACCTTAAGTTGATGACATTGATTCTGCAATTTTGTTTTGTTTTCAAGTTGGGATAGGTTCTAATAGGAACTACAAAGTTTGACTTCTCCTTGGCCATTTTTGACGTGGGGAATAGATAAGATCAGTGAAATCTGTCCACCTGCTTCCAACGGACACAAGTTTATAATAGTGGCTGTGGACTATTTCTCTAAATGGGTAGAAGCTGAGTCATGCACTAGTGTCACTAAAAAGAAGATGGCTATATTTAAAGAGAGGAATATTTTCTCCAAGTATGGTATCACACACCATGTTGTGACAAATAATGGGCTCCAATTTTAGGGGGGAGACAGCGTAATTATTGGTAGAACATATGATTGAAATCATAAGTGCTCTCTGTACAAACCACAAGCCCATGGGGTGGTGGAAATAGTAAATAAATCCTTAAAGATGATATTGTCAAAGATGGTTGCTAGATATAAAGATTGGGCTGATAAATTGCCATTTACGTTGTGAGCTTACAGGACCAATGTAAGAATGCCTACAGGGAAGACTCCTTACTCTCTTGTGTATGGAATGGAAGAGGTGTTACCAATAAAGGTTGAAGTCAAGTTGTTGAGAATAGCTTTAGGAGCTCAGATACCTGAAGCAGATTAGGTTCTGGCCAGATATGATTAGTTAGCAAAGATTGACGAGAAACTGTTAAAGGCACTCAATCACCTACAGATGTACCATAACCAAATGGCGTGGGCCTATAACAAAAGGGTCCATTATCTAAGGAGGTAATTAAAAGTAGGGGATTTAGTTTTAAAGCAATTAAGGCCCACCAACACATATGTGAGGGGAAAGTTTAGGCCGAATAGGGAAGGCCCGTACATCATCAAGAAAGTATTGTCAAAAGGGGGTGTGAAGATTATGGATATGGATGGAAATGAATTCACAAACCCGATTACCTAAGACTACCTCAAGCTCTACCATGTGTAAAAAAAAAAAGAAGAGAGAAGAGCTTGTTAGGTTGAAATCCTGTAAGGGTGGCCTAATGAAAATAAATGGCAAATAAAAGAAGAAAAATGGTCTACTAGGTTGAAACTCGAAAAGGGCGGCTTAGGAAAAAGTAAGGACAGCAAAGAAAATGATCAGCTAGAAAATCTACAAAGGATGGCTAATGATAGGCGGAGTTCATCAGTGAAATGTATACCATTTTGTGGAAAACAGATATGTACCTAACTTGAATTCATATAAAAAGTGTGATGTTTTGTCTAAATGTGTTATTTTGGGAATGAGACGATGCATAAATAGAATCCATCTCATATAAACATCTAACATAGAAAGCCCTTGCATTCAACTGCTTATACAAGTAATAATTTCTTAAAAACTTAAAAGCAGAACTAACATTTATAATGAAATCTCTCACTCTCTATGCTTCTGACTTCATGTCACTCAACACCACTTGATGCACCAGGACCTAAGTTTATCGGAGCAATGGTTTCTTGTTCTCATTTTGTGTGAGTAGGTAGGCTTTTGATTGTTGTGAGCCATACCTGATAGGCAACATTGGTTTCCACTGGCATGGTAGTGTTGTAACACACGGGTTCATACTTTCATATATAAACCCATTTTAACAGAATGTGAGCCTGCCACTGATCAGTATAAATGGCACAGATGATGGAACACAATGGAAAAGGGATGGACTGGTACAACTCAGACTGACGACATAGTCAAGAAGTGGAATATGAGATAACCCAGGTTAAACCTAGAAGTAGAATTCCTCTTGCCCACATATTCATAGCCACAAAAGAAATCTTCCACTAGAGGTGGACCCAATTGATCAGGTCTTTTGTACGACTATTAATCTAGTTAACCCACTCGTCAATCGAACAGGTATAGAAATTGGATAAGATGAGTCCTCTATGGCCAAATCTAGTCAAGTTATATTTGGATATGTACGAAGGAATCTTAATAAAACTCAGCTTTTCCATTACCCAAACCTACAGCTAAATAATAATCAATGGACACCTTACAAAAAAAAAACAAAGAGGAATACCTAGAGAAGCACCATGCTACCACCAACTTCAGTTGGTATGTGAGAGTAGACAAAATCCAAGTGAATTAGTGTTTCAACTAATATTAGGGCTACCAGGGAGGCACCTTTTTCTATTTGAGGGATGACAGACGCTAGTTAAAAGCTATAGATGCCACCATCATTTTCATAGAGGTAACAGGATATAAGAGGTAAACTCATCAATAAGGCCCAACAAGGGTCAGATTTTTCAACAGAGAAATAGAGGTTCAGAATAGAAAGTAGATCAAAACCAAGGGAATTCGCTGAAGTAAAAAGGAAAAAATCCATAACAGAAGCACTCAGGTGAAGTAAAAAGGAAAAAATCCATAACAAGAAAAAAAATCTAATTATTACATGAGTGGCATCCTTTGGATTGAAGTGCACATGTAAAACTAGATCAGGTACAATCTGAGGATTAGTAGCCACCAGTAGGATTGAACATCTGTGGCTGACTGTTGAATATGTATTGAGGCAATCCTACTATCCAACCCGCTGGAGGTGTCGTCTCTATAATAGGAACAAAGCCACTAACAGCCAATTGAGGCTGAACTTGAGGCTGTGGAGCAGGTGGAGTCTATAAGCTCGACTCTCCAGAACGGGAGCTACTACCTGCTTTATCCATCTGCCTCTTTCCCCTGCTAGGCCAAGGAGGATCCTGAAATGAAGGAAAAAAATGTTCAAGCAATGCACACCAGTCACAGAAAAAGTGGAAATAATAGAAAAGAAAAGAAAGAGTGCATACCTTAGGTGGTGGAATTGGAGTACCTGTCGGAGGTAGTGTTGGGTATGCCCTAGTAAAGGACCTATAACAGGGTGCCAAGTATGGGTATGTTCGAGTGTGTCAGTAAACATGACAGGACTATGAATATGTAGAAGGGAATGTCACACAATAATCCTCTGATGAGATATCACCGGCCACTTGATGAATGCAACTGATAAGAGTGTGGCCACACCCAAACAAGTTGAAACTTGTTTGTGAGCATCAATTCATTTAGGATCAAGTTAATTTCTAGGCACAAAAGAGGGTGACTAGTCCATTCCTCTGTGTTGGACACCGATATCAATGACATGGGATATATAAGTTTAAACTACATGGTTTTGATTTCAGTTGGATTGCTATCTCCATCTTAATTGGGGGCTGTAGTGGCTTACTAGAGCCTGCCTATAGTCTGTGATCCATAGGCCCACTACCAACATAAAGACGGGCCCACAGGATCATACACATTAAATGTCTGAGCTTGAAGTTAACGAATCAACAGTATACTTGGAGTATACCAACTGGAAAGAGGGGATTCTATTGATTATATTATATAGATCAATTGGACTGATCAAAATAATATAATTAATATTTGTATTGGGTTTCTTATAATTAATTCAATTAATTAATTTATGATATTATTTTCTGGGTGGAAATATTTCACATGTATAGGTTTACATGTACATAATTTTATGAAGAGTCTAATTTTAATTTCTAGGTTGAATTAATTGGTCAAATTAATTTTAATTTGAAATGGCATGTGATATATTATATGGTATGATATATTCACATACATGATAGATCAAAATTAAATTTGCAATTAAAAGTAAGCCTAAACAATTAATATTTAGACTTGGGCTTCAGGGAGAAAAGCCCGCATAAAATGAAAACCCTAAAGACCAAAAATTCCACAAAGGAAATTCGGCCAAAGGGATTAAAATAGCTGCTGTAATTTTTCGCCAGATAGAGCATTCCAAGACAGAAAATTTCAGCCCCCTTTTCCTCTTTTCCGATGATCCGATGCTAGCACGGGTTCTCGCTTCAAAGCGGTTCGTGTACGGGATTATGGAGGAGATCAATTTTTGTTTACGCAGCCATTTCTGAAAGAGATTCTTGAGGTGAGAATCTAACTTTCTGGTTTAATTTTGTTATTTTGATTTCCACATCAATTGCTCCTGGGTCATGGATTTGAGAAAACAATGCGTGTTTCCGATTTTATCAGTTGTTTTTTGATGAAAAATCCCT
This sequence comes from Euphorbia tirucalli, assembly GCA_039660915.1. NCBI lineage: Eukaryota > Viridiplantae > Streptophyta > Magnoliopsida > Malpighiales > Euphorbiaceae > Euphorbia > Euphorbia tirucalli. Next base: position 48,436,296 of record CM077633.1, read on the forward strand.
ACAGTGGTATCAGAGTGGGCTTTTGATCTGTGGAAATCCTAAACAGGATTGAATCCCTAGTTTTAAAATTGGTGCATGAATTTTGGGATTCTTGGGTTTGGGGTTTATGATTTTCCCCATTTGATTTTGCAATTAGAAATTTAATTATGCATATTGGTTATGTGATTTAATTTCTATTTTATGAATGAATTCTTGGTTGGATTTATTTATTTATTGCTCTCTTTTTTTAAATCATGGGTTGTTTTTGCGACTATAGGGCTACTGGCGGCTACTGCTATAGCGGCAGAAATAGCGGCAGCGGCCACTACGTAGCAGCAAGCCGCTACTTTGCCCTAGCAGCAGTTGGTCGGGCCTTGTTTTGGATTTGGTAGGTTTTTTGGTCAGGGCCCAGTTTCGAATTTTAATGGGCTTTAAGATTTTATGTGTTTAAATTTCTACAATTCAAATGTGCATGGATTATTGAATGAAATTTAATATTTTTGTTTATGACATATATTAATTTGGAAAATTAATATAGTGTAATAAAATTGGTCTGGTTTTTCTTGGCATGATTAATAAGACAGCGCAATTTGGATTCATAGTTTCCTAATTCCAGTGGGAGCAGTGTTCTGCCTGGGCTGGAGGCCCAAAGCCCATTAAGAGTTAGAACCATGATGGGCCAAATTGGCGATTTCTCAATAATGGCTCACGACATAATTAATAGGGTTAATTTCATGCATTTTAACATGTTTATAAATTGATATATTGGATTGTATATCCATGCGATTAAATGTTTGAATGGATGCTATTGGGCCTTATTTCAAGATGGGTTGTATTTCTTCTTGGGTAAATACGGCCTGCATGCCGTTTTCCTTTTAATGTAATTTTATTTTATTTATTTATTATAAAATGTTGTAAAGAAGAAGCTCCTTGGAGAGGTGAGTCCAGAAGAAAGCAAGGAGGCCCACTTGGTGTTTTTCTAGTATAGGTTTACTAGAATTATATTAGGTTGTAATATAGGCCCATAGCATTCCATTATTTATTTAATTATGCTTTTATTTTTTTACATACTTTAATGTATGATCCAATCTCATTTTCACCCGCCTATGCATCTAAGCCGTTATTAAAATGAATCTAATAACCAAAAGGAAATTACTAAGTTGCTTAAAAGTGCTTCCCTCATTCGAAAACAACTCGAAGTGGGGATAGGCTAGCTGTAGACCATGCCCTTACAGGATACACTGGAGTATTGTCTTTTTGTATTGGGTTAGAGTATTGGTTACTCTAACATTTGGATGGAGGTTCGGATTTAGCATAGGTAGTAGGATTCTCCTGACCCTAAGCACAGATGCGTAAGTGCCAACAAGCCCAACAAACCGAGAGTCCCTAGGTTGGGATTGGACGGTGTTCCTACCTAAATAATTAGGGTATATTTTTTTCAGGCCCTCATCTGGCCATATCTTAATGAAATATGGATCTCAGCTGATAGCCCAACAACTTGACTTAATTAATAACTTGGATTCATTATTAATTAAATATGGGAAAAACAACTAAGACCTTTATTAATACTCTTTATTTTTCCGTGTAGTAATCAAATGGCAAACAATAATACTCTTTCACTGCGTTCTATCCTCGAAAAGGACAAAATTTCTAGGCCTAACTTCCTGGATTGGTCTAGGAACTTAAGAATAGTTCTAAGATAGGAATCTAAGGAATACGTGCCGGAAAGACCTCTACTGCCTGCACTTACTGGGCGTAATCCACCAGTTGCACAGCTGGAGGAATACAAGGTGCATGTCAAGGATAATCGAGATGTGACATGCCTGATGTTGGCATGCATAGTCCCTAAGCTGCAAAAACAGTTCATAGACCATCAAGCCTTTGCTATGATAACAACTCTAAATGAGATTGATGGTTCCAAATGGCTACCTACAGTACTAGAGGGGGGTGAATAGTACTATAGGACCAATAAAATTTTTCACAAACTCTCTTTAAAAATTCTTTTTGAAGAAACATAAATTTCTTTCTATAAACACAAGTTTTATAAAAATGCAGAATTAATTAAAATAATAAAACTTGTCAATATAAATTTGCTTATCTAAAAATGACTTTGAAATAATAAAGCTACTAATTTGAATTGCAAGAATTTAAATAGCAGAAAATATAAAGAGAGTAGGGATAGAGAAATAAAGACAACGAATTTAATCCTAGTTCGATCCAACCGGTCTACATGTAGTCCCTAAGCCAACCGCTTGAGATATCCACTAACATTTCCTTTATAGGCAGGAAACAAGCCTATGTTGCTTTTTGTGAGTTCAAGTAACAAACTCAATACTTTTGTTGGTTAATTATCAAACCTCCACCATTACTTTTTCAGAGCTTAAGTAACAAAAGTCTACTGATGCTTTTTCTAAGCTCAAGCACCAACCTTTTACAGACTTTGTTGATCACACCACCAATAAAGTAAACCCCCTTCACATAGCCTTGTGTGAATATACGATTCCCGAATATATGAATATTTGAATGAAACAATATAGCTCTTTTCTCTTGACTTTGCTTTCTTTGGGAATTTGGAAGACTAGAGATGAATGCTTAAGAGTGTGAGAGTTGCAAATTGGTCTTCCTTACCTTCAAGTCTTGATATCCATTCCTTATATAGGGAAAAAAGGAACCTCATGGCCATTTGATACAAGCTGATCATAATTCATAAGGAAATGATGGCCATTTGAATTGATTCACAAGGAGAAATGGAATTTGATCTCAAGTCATAAGTATCACGTAGCCGTTTGTATTGATTCATAAAGTGAAATGGTAGTTGTTTTCAAGTCATATAGTTGTTGATCTCAAGTAATAAGCTTATGTATCCATTTGCTTTAATTCATAAAGCGAACTCAAGTCATAAGCAATTTTGAGCTCAAGTCATAAGTTCATTTTATGTAGCCGTTTGTATCACTTCATAAATAGGAAAGATGGTTGATCTCAAGTCATAAGCAAATGTAGTTGTTGATCTCAATTCATAAGATCACTTATGTGACCGTTTGACATAAGTCATAAGCTTGTACAAAGTAAGCTAGGAATTCCCAAGTAATAAGGCAATTTCTTTAAGTCATAAAATAAGATGTTCAAGTAGTCTAGCTTTTAGATTATAATTTAAAGTGTGTATCAAATCATGATATGACTGAATACATATCCTTCAACTTATAAGATAATGCCTTTCAAGTCATATAACATCTTAGTTTAAGTCATAAGTCATATAATAAACTTGTTGTGGCCGAGAGAATTAGCTTCAATTAATAAGTCATTTTAGCTCTTTTAAGCATTATGAAGTCATAAAGAATTTATGTGACTTATAAGATCATTTTATCTTATAAAGCGAAATTCTCAACTCATAAAGTACTTAAAGCTAAGAGTTAAATTAAGAAACAAATTTTATTAAATGTCAACTTGTGATCATCAAAAACCAAAGTCAACAGAGATGTTTTAGGAGCAAGCTCGTTAAGAGAGATACATGACCAACAAGGCATTCCACTCCTACAAAATAGGGGCTGGGACATTTGTGAGTGCACACGTGGTCAAGATGAAGGGCTATTTGGATACTTTGGCCCATCTTGGTTTCCCTATATCACAGGAGTTGGTGATTGACATGGTCCTGGCATCCTTGCTGGATTTTTATGATCAGTTCATCTTGAACTACGACATGCAAGGGATGAATCGTACTATCAGTGAGCTGTATGGGATGCTTAAGCTTACTGAACAGTCAACTAAAAAGACTCCACTGGTACTACTGGTCAACAAGGGGAACCCTCATCTTGCTAAGGGCAAGGCTAAGGTGAAATCCAAGGCCAAGGCTAAGAAGGCTAAGGCCAAGCCTAAGGCTAGTCCTGAGGATGTCTGCTTCCAATGCAAGTAGGCTGTACACTAGAAGAGATCTTATCCCCAGCTATTGGGAGAGCAGAAGAAGAGCTAGGGTGCATCTTCATCAAGTATATATGTCATAGACATTAACCTCATTGTTTCAACATCCTGGGTATTGGATACTGGATGTGGTTCTCACATTTGTTGTAATGTGCAGGGACTTAAGAATAGGAGATCACTAGGATCTAGAGAGGTGGACTTGTGGGTTGGAAATGGAGAAAGGGTAGCTACCATAGAGATCAACGAGTACCATCTAATGATGCCTAGTGGATTAGTTTTAATTATGGAACATTGTTATTTTGTAACTACAATGTGCAAGAATATTATCTCTGTTTCAGTTTTGGATATTTTTGGATTTAATTTTACTATTGGTAATGGTAGAATTAGTTTATCTAGAAAGGGATTATTTTATGGAGATGCTCTATTAAATAATGGCCTTTATATCCTGGATTTAAATGAAACTAATCAAGTCTATAACACAAATACTAAAAGGGTTAAACCTAACGAACTTAATCCTGTCTACCTTGGGCATTATCGTTTAGGCCACATAAACGAGAAATGCATAGCTAAGCTTCATAAAGCTGGAATCCTAGGATCATTTGACATGGAGTCACTTGAAATATGTGAGTCTTGTTTAAGAGGTAAAATGACTAAAGCGCCTTTTAGCAAGAAAGCTGAAAGGGCTACTGGCTTATTAAACCTAATACATTTAAATGTATGTGGGCCCATGAGTGCAGCTACCAGAGGTGGACATTTGTACTTCATCACTTTCATGGATGATTTCAGCAGATATGGCTATGTCTAACTGATGAAACACAAATATGAGACCTTTGATAGGTTCAAGGAAATAAAGAACGAAGTACAAAACCAACTAGGAAAAAATATCAAAGTCCTTTGCTCACATCGAGGAGACAAGTATATGAGCCTAGAGTTTGACTCATATCTGAGAGAGCATGGAATCATTCCACAGCTCACTCCTCCAGGAACACCATAATGGAATGGGGTGTCCGAAAGGAGGAGCAAGACTTTGTTGGACATGGTCTGCTCAATGATGAGTCATGCCTCTCTCCCAGTAAGTTTCTAGGGATACACTCTCGAGATAGCAGCTCTCATTCTGAACAATACTCCAACTAAGGCTGTAGAGAAGACCCCATATGAAATATGGATGGCAGGGCACCAAATATGGCTTTCCTACGGATATAGGGTTGTGATGCACATGTCAAGAAATTGACTGGGGGCAAACTAGAACCCAAAACCGATAAATGCCTATTTATGGGTTACCCTAGGGAAACCAAAAGGTATTATTTCTACAACCCCGCCGAGAACAAGGTGTTCGTGGCACGAAAGGGGGTCTTTCTTGAGAAGGATTTCATTTCCAAGAAAGATAGTGGGAGCAATGTTGAACTCAGGGAAGTTCAAAGCTCACAAACTCCTGAAGAGGATAACTCAGAGACTAAGGTGGAGCTTCCACAGGAGGAAGTACCAGCCCAGGTCACACAATGACCTAGAAGGTCTGCTAGGGATCGTCGAGAACCTGAGATATCTGGGTTTCTCATTACCAATGATCACACTCTTCTGGCCTTCGATGAGGAGGAGCCGAAAACCTATCACGAAGCTATTGATAGCCCATAGTCTGCCAACTGGCGTAAAGCCATGGAGGCGGAGAAGCAATCTATGTATGATAATTAGGTTTGGAACCTGGTTGATCCACCTCCGGGCGCTAAGGTTATAGGTTGCAAGTGGTGCTACAAGATGAAGGCCAACAACACCTTCAAGGGGTAGCAGGTTGTAAAAGGTTTCAGTCAAGTCCATGGAATAGACTATGATGAAACTTTCTCACCAGTTCCTATGCTCAAATCCATAAGGATCCTGCTGGCCATAGCCGCTTGGTATGACTATGAGGTTTAGCAGATGGATGTCAAAACTGCCTTCCTTAATGGAAAGCTACTTGAGGATGTGTACATCACACAACATGAGGGTTTCATTGATCCAAAGTATCCTGGAAGGGTATGCAAGCTTCAAAGATCCATTTATGGATTGAAGCAAGCATCCCAGTGTTGGAATCTTAGATTCAATGAAGCCATAGAGGAATACAGCTTCATACAGAATCAAATGAGCCTTGTGCATATAAAATGATTAATGGGAGCATCATCACTTTCCTGGTGTTATATGTGGATGACATCCTTTTGATTGGAAGTGCCATACCAACAATGCAAGGAGTAAAGTAGTGGTTGTATAAATGCTTCACAATGAAGCACTTAGGTGAATCTGAGACCATCCTAGGGATCATGATCTATAGGGATAGGCCCAATCGACTTCTGGGCCTAAGTCAGGCCATATACATAGACAAACTTCTAAAAAGATTCAGCATGGATCAGGCCAAGAAAGGTTTCTTGCCAATGAACTATGGGCTGAAACTTAGTAAGAAGAACTATCCTAAGACAAGGAAGGACAGGGAGAAATGAAGTTGGTCCCATATGCATCGGCTATAGGATCAATTATGTACTCCATGTTATGTATGAGACCTAATGTCTCCTTTGCACTTAGTATGATGAGTTGATACCAACAAGATCTCGGTGAGGACCATTAGAAGGCTATCAAAGCAAATCTAAAGTACCTTAATCGGACTAAGGATATCTTCTTAGTGTATGGGGATCAGGAAGAGCTGTCAGTTACCGGGTACACTAATGCAAGCTTCCAGACCAACCAGGATGAGTACCAGTCATAGTCTCGGTATGTATTTTTGGTTAATGTTGGTGCTGTCAACTGGAAGAGCTCCAAGCAACTGACCATCGTAAACTCTACTACAAAAGCTGAGCATATTGCAGCGTGTGATGCAGCTAAGGAAGCTGTATGGATAAAGAAATTTGTCATTGAATTGGGAGTAGTAACAACTATCCATGATCCATTTGATAAACTCTGTGACAACAACAGGGCTGTTGCACAAGCAAAGGAGCCTCGGTCACACAAGAACATGAAGCACGTGCTCAAGAAGTTTCACCTCATATGAGAAATCGCTGAGAGGGGTGATGTCACAGATACCGAGGATAATGTCGCATATTCCCTAACCAAGGAGCTGGCTCAGCCTAAGCATTAGTGTTATACTAGATCTATAAGGATCAAGCCCATGCCTAGTTGGAACTAGTGCAAGTGGGAAATTGTTGGGTATGCCGTAGTCCCGAGACATTGGTCCTTGTATTGTATCATACATTTTGTACCTTATTATGAGCTTTGTGTATTATACAATTTGTGTTAATGAATAAAGGCATTAATCTGTTTATTATATACCTTATGTAGTATTATAAATAGAGTATCCAATGGACATATCCATATCCATGTTGACAAGTGTCATGCACTTGGTAGTAAGACCATGGATAGGGAAAATGATTTGACCATGAAGATATCCATAGTTTGTTCCAGTCATAGGAATGAAAGGAACAAAAGACTATCATAAGCTTCGTTGTGTAGTGGTGTCTTACTGACATTGGACAGGGAATGTCAACCATGTTTATGGGTACATGCAAAGGGGCATGGTACTGGATAGATCCACTAAACGAGAAATCCACATGGTACAGTATCATAAGTGATTCTCGTTTAGTATGATACTGTATGGATCCTTTAACCTGACCATACCATGGTGTTGCATGTGTAGTAACATACTTTGATGTATGCCTAAAGGGCCAGTAACAGGGTGCCAAGTATGGGTACGTTCGAGTGTGTCGATAAACATGGCAGGACTATGAATATGGAGAAGGGAATGTCACTCAGTAGTCTACTGAGAAGATATCACCGACCATTTGATGAATGCAACTGATAAGAGTGTAGCACATCCAAACAAGTTGGAACTTGTTTGTGAACATCAGTTCATTTGGGATCAAGCCAATGTTCAGACACAGTAGAGGGTGATTATTCCCTGCCTCTGTGTTAGACACCAACATCAATGACATGGGATATATTGGTTTAAACTATAAGGTTTTGATTTCAGTTGGACTACTATCTATGTGTTAATTGGGGGCTATAGTGGCTTGTTAGAGCCCACCTACAGTCTATGGACCATAGGCCCACTGCCAACATAAGGATGGGCCCACATGATCATACACATTGAACGTCTGAGATTGAACTTAACGGATCAATAGTATACTTGGAGTATACCAACTGGAAAGAGAGAATTCTATTGATTATATTATATGGATCAATTGGATTGATCAAAATAATATAATTAATATTTGTATTGGGTTTCTTATAATTAATTCAATGAATTAATTTAAAATATTATTTCCTAGGTGGAAATATTTCACATGTATAGGTTTACATGTACTTAATTTTATGAAGAGTCTAATTTTAATTTCTAGATTGGTCAAATTAATTTTAATTTGAAATGGCATGTGATATATTATATGGCATAATTCACATACATGATAGATCAAAATAAAATTTGCAATTAAAAGTAAGCCTAAACAATTAATATTTAGACTTCGGATTCAGGGAGAAAAGCCCGTATAAAATGAAAACCCTAAAGACCTAAAATTTCACAAAGGAAATTCAGCCAAAGGGATTAAAATAGCTGCTGCAATTTTCGGCTAGATAGAGCATTCCAAGGTATAAAATTTCACCCCCTTTTCCTCTCTTCCACCGATCCGACGCTAGCACAAGTTCTCGCTCCAAAGCTGTTTGTGTACGGGATCGTGGAGGAGATCAATTTTGGTTTCTGTAGCCATCTCTAAAAGAGATTCTTAAGGTCAGAATCTAACTTTCTGATTTAATTTTGTTGTTTTGATTTCCACATGAATTGGTCCTGGGTCATGGATTTGAGAAAACAAGCGTGCTTCCGCTTTTATCGATTGTTTTTCGATGAAAAATCCCTACAGGTAGCAAGTACTAGGTGATGTAATCTCAATAATCACCCTTCATCCCTATAGTAGTTTATCCATCTCTGAACACATCTCTGTGCTCATCCTCTAGAATGTGTGCATACCAAACCAAACACGTAGGTAATGGAGATAGAATCAACCTCTCCTTGGGCCTCCTATAACACCTCTCCACCCTATCCTCGAGTTACCACTCTAGTGACAAGGGGCACTCCATAACCAACTGCCTCTCTGCCAACTGTGATGCACTAATCATTGCATTGGGCTAATGAGTAGCATGACCCCAGGGGAACCCGAAGCTCTGTAAAATCCAAATAGATAAAAGCGAATAAAATCATAAGTTAGGTATGATTTCTAAACTAGTGAAAAATATTAGAGAACAATGTTGTTCGTGTACCTCTCTCCACTTTAGAGCATTCAACTGAGTCTGCAACTTGTTCGCCTCCATCACCACCTTAGTCCAGCTGACCACCTAACAATTGATTCGGGGAAACATGGGGACTGCATCAATCTTACCCAACTTGGGAGGGCATAGCAACCCATGCTCGTAATCCCATATCTGCAAGAAATGGAAACAAACTGAATGTGAGAAATGGATTGTAAACACAAGGAAGGATCTTACAAAGGAAAATCCAAAGAAAGACAAAATGCTTACCAATAGTAGAATGGAACAGCAATTTAGCTCCTTATGCTGATCTTAGGCATATACGTCTAGCCTATAGTACATTTGGCCGAGTCTAGCTCTTCCCCAATCCAAGTCACTCATCCTGATTAGAGTGGGCAGCATGTTCCAGTTCACGTCGCTACCACCAGTGGGGAAGAGAACATCAAATAAGTGGTACAACAAGAAGGAGTGGGCATACTGGTTCTGCTCCACCTTGATCTTAACTTTATGACCCACCTAGAACTTCATCAGATCAACACACTACAGCTTAGGTTAGGTAGGCCTGTATGGCAGCAGTATTGCCACAACTTCAGGGCTAAACTAGCTCGTACTCAAGGCATAGTTGAACTAAATCTGGGTGCCACCAAACCGCAGCCCAGTGATAGTAGCAAAGTCTAGCGGAGTGATAATGAAATCTCTAAAGGATAGATGGAAGGTGTGTGTTGAATCCATCCAATGCTCAACCAATGCTATGATCGCACCTTTGCTCTTCTAAGGGGCACATCGTAAAGTCCAGGGAACCAGCTGTTGTAGACCAGTAGCATCCACCTTAGCCTTCGAAGTAGCGGGAAGGCAGTCATAAAAATCTTTCAGGCTCTCCTACCCACCTGCGCCCTTCTTCTTCTTTCGTGACTACATAAAAGAAAAAGGGAAGTTCGTTAAGCTTAATTCACAGCATATGCATATATCCATGTGGGAAAATTGAAAGAAATTTCGAGTTTAAGGCATGGATTTTTTGCTACTGTCTCCTGCAAGAGATGAGCCGCATAGCTCAACTTTGAGAAAGTTAGGCCGCATGGCTGAACTGGATAGGCCGTATGGCTCAAGTTTAAGGTCGTACGGCTATCTCTTCAAGAACAAGGCTGTACAGCTCATCTTTTATGGGTTTCAGCCAAAAATTCTAACCCTGGAAATCTAAATTTCTTATGATTTAACCCTAAATCTATGTTCAAATCAATCCCAAATTCATCATAAACATCAAACACACCGTAAACATGCATTATAACTTCCTAATTTCTTTATTTTGTACCAAACTCACAAGAAAATTGATGGCATGGCCATGGATTTTAGCACCGAGTTCACCTCCTCTCCAAGAGAAACCCCCTCATACTTCTCATTTGGCCTAAGGCTGTATAACTGAAACGAAGGGCAATGAAAATGATCCTTCTAGAAGTGTGTATCATGTGACCATTATGTTTAGGGCCTCCTGCCTTGTTGCATAAGAGATTGATCGATGAATTTTTCACCTCATTTTTAGAGCTGGTGTAAGTTGAGGAGAAGAGAGCAGCTGTTTTGAAAGAAAACAAAGGAGAAGAAAAAGGTAGAAATGGAAAGATCGTCTACTGTTTCAAATTTTAACCTAGGTGAGATGAGCCATACGACTCAACTAGCCTCCATGTTAAGCCGTACGGATCACCGATGGTTCAATGATTTCTTCTCCCCAACGATAGGCCGCACGGCTCAAACAGCTCAATAGTTAGGCCATACAGCCTATCTTTCCCTAAATCTCTAAAATTCATTTTGAAATGCCAAATTACTCCGAGAAAGGTATTCTATGTTTTGCAAGAATCTAGGGGTAAGACCAAAGAAAGCAAGGATCGAGCCTTCACACTATTTTCACATCTTTACTCTTAACCGAAAGGGCAAACATTTTTGTTTCCAAAATTATTGATCAAGGAACAAAGATGCCAACCCAAACAACATTAGTGATTATCACAAATAAATCAAACCCAAAGAGATAAGGACGTTCTGCGAAAGTGCTCCTACTCTAATTTACCAAAAGTCAACCTCTACAAACCTTAGGTCAATCTTCCATCCTTTGTTCACCATGCACTCTATCATGTACTTAAACTCATCCCAAAAATTTAGTAAGACTTGGTGAGAGTTGAATATCACTACACGAGGGGCAGCCTGTTAGTATGGATTTTTATCCGACCTCTATGATGAAGTATTTCAATTATCCTTTATTTTGAGTTCCCTGGAGACACTGGCCTGAGATGCAAAAACTAGATTCAAGACAAAGATTTTGGTATAACCAAGCTCGAGAAATTATAATATAGCCAAGCCCGATAGGGATTCCTATACCTTTAAGACAAAGATTTTGGTCGGTACAAATCACTTATTTTTGTTTTATTGTGAAATAGCCCTTAATTATACCAGATGTACACAATTTGTTAATTTAATTCCCTATTCAATATTCAACCCTAGATATTTACTATATGCTCATACAGAAAGCCGTAAATAAATTTAGTAAGTGATAAATAAATTCGAGAAATAAAATTATTACAACCAAATCGAACAAACTACCCCAAGGGATACATTTGACAAAAAAATGGGTTAGGGATACAATAGCCTAATTTACATGAAATACCTAAAAATAAAAAGCTAACATTCATCTAACCTAACATACATCTACCTGCAAGACAGAGGTTAGTGATATAGATAAACATAAGCACATTGGACTTAGATCTGACAGAATGGGATATCCAAAGAGCTCGGGGTCATACATTTAGGGGATAATTGGGAAAACTCAACAGGTTTACCCGGTTAGACCTGGAAAAAATTTTTATAAACGCCCTATGTTTTTGGATCTGGAGAAAACGATTTTGCCAATTTTATATTTTTTATTTAGCATGGGAATGTGAGTCGGTTATCCAGAGATTTATTGGGAATCTCTTTCGTTTGGGTCCTAAGAATTCTTCGAAATTAAAGCTAAGTCATAAAACGCATAAACACCCAAAATCGATTTTATGAAAAATGGATGGATGTTGACTAATGAGATGAATAAAATATTATGCTGGGAATGAATCGCTAAAATTGTGGGCTTTAAAAACAGGTCAAATATGGACCTTGAGGTCCAGATTTAACGATAAAAACAATTTTCTTTTTATGATTTTAACACGTAGAAATTCATTTTAAGGTTTTCTCCTTTTAAGTTTTACGATCCCTTAGGGGTCTATCAATTGATTAGACTGAGAAATTGGAGATTTTACCCCGGATACATAAAACTAAAAAATCCTAGAAAATAGAGAAAAATTGCCACAGGACTCGTGGGCCATGATTAGCCATACGACTCTATTTCTCCTCAAGATGGGTTGTACAGCCTAAAAGATAGGCTGCACAACACGATTCCCAAATTTACAGCAAAACTGATTTTGGTTTTTAACGAGTTTGGCAAAGCATAGATAAATCAGACAATGCAAGAATAATAAGATAGGATTTGTGGCCTCTTAGAGATTACCTTTAGCTTGTTTATCTAGGATTTTAGGAAATGATTCGAATCCATTCCTTGAAGTTTTGAATTTAGTATAACTTGTGAAGATGAACCAAAACTTACTGGGAATCGAAATGCAGTCATGAATAGCTTTGAACCATAGAGATTTACATATCGAAATGGGGTTTTGGTGTTTGAAAGGGTTGGATTTGGGTTGGTTTGGTGTTAGGAAACTAAGGAGATAATGAATAGTTGTAATGTAGGTTTTCTTGTTGCTTGAGAAAGATGGGTTTCAGAGAAAAAAATTTTAATTGCTGATGAAGAAGAGAATGTAGGGAATCATCACGGGAAAAATTAAACACAAGGTGGAATTCCAATTAAAAGTTTCCTCAATTCCAAACCCAAGGTACATGTATATTAATAGAATGAAATCAAGAATACAGAAAAATAAATTTTCTCACCTTAACTGTCTCCTCCAAAGACTGCTGCAGAAACCCAAACACTTTTCCTCCATAATCTGGTACACGAACGACTCACGAATGAGACTTGTGCTAGGGAACGGATTGAGCGAAAACCAAGAGAAAGAGCAAAAGGGGGCTGCTGTAATTTTTTGTATTGTGGCTGAAAATTGCTTTTAGGGTTAGGGTTAAATTAACTATTAAGGCCTCCTTTTATACTCCTTAGTATTATCCTCAGCATACTAGATTTCTAATTCCTTTTATACTCCCTAGTGTACAAGGATTAAATTAAACTATAGATTATTTAATTTGATTTAATTGATTTACCTTGTATCATTAGGATTAAATAAAACCATATTATAAAATTCTAATTGATATAATTAAATACAATTTTATCAAATTAAAATAACCCAAAGTTAAATTAAAGTTAGCCTTAATAAATTCAACCTTTGTATTTTATTTCCACCAAGGAAATATTATTTTATTTAATTAATTATTTACTACATGTAATTAATTAATCAAATAAAATTAATCTATCCCTTGTAATTGAATTAATTATGACATAACCTAATGTCAATAACTCAATTAATCTAGTTTCTGTTCAAACTCCGATTTGTCAATGTTCAGTCGTTCAATGTGTATGATCTTGTGGGTTTGTCGTTATGTTGGTAGTGGATAGAAAGCCCACAAACTGTAAGTGGGTTCTAGCAAACTGTTACACCCCCTAATTAAGATGGAGACTAGGAGTCTAATGTGAAACATAACCTGGTAGTGATCTCGTATATCCCTTGCCAACTGACATCGATATATAAGCAAAAGGCATAGCCTTGTCATCCTCTTGTATGCTTATTTATCTCTTGATACCAAGTGGACTAAACCTAACGAATAAGTATCCTAACTTATTTGGGTATGGCCATACACTTGTCAGTCCCACTCATCAAGTGGCCAGTGATGTCATCTCAGGGGACGCTGAGTGGTAATTCTGTCAGCTTCACTATCAATATCAACATGTTCACTGGCCCACCCAACATACCCATACTTGGAACCCTGTTACGGGCCCGTTAGTTGTATATCAAAGTGTATGGAATCCTATGTTATTTTATAGCGAACATCGAGTCTAAGAATAATAGCAAGACCTACCTGAGAGACACCTATGACGATCGAACCATGTGGTGTTCTCGTGGCGGATCGATCCAGTACCACGCAACCCAACATGTACCCATATCATTAACTGATATTCCATGCCCAATGGCTGGTGAGACGCCACCATCCAGTTAAGGATATGCTAGTCTTTGGTTCTATTCATTCCCATGATTAGAATATACTAGGGATATCTTTATGATTATAACTTTAACTCTACCAAAAGGTCTCATAATCCAATGACCTACATTAGTTTACTTTAGTATGGTTATAATCATTGGATGCTCTATTTATAAATAGCACAAGATATGAATAAATAGATTCCTGCCTTTATTTCAACACAAAATGTATAATACAAAATATCCAAATATAAAGTCTAATACAATACAAGAATTAATGCCATTTAGACTAGGACACACAAGCAATCTGCCACTTGCACTAGTTCCAACTAGGCATTGCCCTAATCCCTATAGATCTAGTATGAAAATCGTGCTATGCCTGTGGCAGTGCCTTGGTCAACAGATCTATGACATTGTTCCCGGTGTCAACTCTTTATAGTGAAATGTCTCCTCTATCCATGATCTCTCGGATAAGGTGAAACTTCCTGAGTATGTGTTTGGACTTCTTATGCGACCGAGGCTCCTTAGTGTTGCGTGTCTACTAAATCTCTAATTTAGCTTTTGATAATAATTTTCCTAATAATAATTCCACTTAGAGATTAGTGCTCACAAGCATACGAATCACAACGTAGTAATAAAAGATATCGATCCCATGAGGAATAAGTATGTCCACTTTAGTTTATTTTTCTTCACGTTTATAGAGTACCGAATTATAAAGTGATATCAAATTTAGTAAATAGAAAGTTAATTAAAGTACTAATTATGAGTTGAGTTATTGTTTAACATTTAATCACATAAATATAAAAGCTTTTTATCTTAGATATTTATTGTTTATGCATTAATTATTCATTCAATCCTTATGACAAGAGTATGTTGGGTTAGTTCTATTTCATCGGGTATGTCTAGAAATAAATTATATTCAATAACTCATAGACAAATTATTGAATACCTTTGCCAAAATAATTAAATGTATTAATATACAATGTGTGAGCGGACGACGTTTTCGACGGAACGCGAGACTCCCTCTCGGAAAGGGGCGCCACGATCTCGGGCGGACCCCTCCCTCGCATGGGGTTTTTATAGAAGAAAAATCATTTTGGAAAACATGGAATTAATTCGTAAAAGAACCGAGACCTAAGTCTCGATGAATATTGTAGGAGTCGCCACCCGGCTCAGCTCAACCCGGAAATTTATAATGCAGCTGAATCAGACGAACGGCGGCTACACTATCCAGAGATTTGGGTCCGGACAAGTCCCTTATTTCTTGTCTAATTAAAATAAATACTGGTCAATGTTCTTTAATGGTATTTCAAATTCTAAAGTCAATTTTATTGCAATAAATACACATACAGCGCGCATACAGGTCAAAGAAAATAATAAATGATTAAGTTATTAAAACCCGATGGAATAAAAGATAAAAACTCTCAGCCTCACTTTTACAAATGCCTAGAACACATGATTTATCTAGAAAAATACAATAGCCTAGGATACACGTATTAATCTATTAAATAAATCAAAAATAAAAATAAAAAGCTGCAAAATAGAGGGTTAACAGAATATATGGCACACCATAAATTGGATTCAAACATGACAGAATGGGAAATCAAGAATTGGAGGCATGCATTTAGCGGATAACCGGGTTGGCTCGGTTAGACCTGGAAAACATTTTGAAATGTCCCTATATTTTTGGTATTGTGGGAAAATCATTTTGAAAACAATTTTTTCGGTTTACATGCATTTTTTACATGTGAGGTGGGACGGTTTTTGGGAGAACTGGGTCTTCGTCATGGCATTGTTCTAAATGCAATTTTACTAAAAATTGAATATATGGTCCTGAATGCACACAACAAAATTCATTTTGATGATTTTTAGGGTCTTCTAAATTTTTAGGGATTTTTGGGAATTTTTTTTGGGATAAAAACAGAAATTCTGATTCTGGAAATCACGTTACAGTACGACTGTAAATTACAGTCGTGTAACTGTAAGCGACCCAAAGTCAGGATTTCGTCAAAATTTATTTGCAACAAAACTGGAAAAAAGGCCTAGAAATCAAGAACACTCGTACAACTGAATATACAGTCGTATGACTGTTCATCAAATCCAAGAACAGTCATGTGACTGTTCTTGATTTCCAGAAGCAGAAACGCAGAAATAAGGTAAAAATGCACAAAAATCGCATCCAGCACCCAGAAAGCAGGAAAAAGTGAAAGGAAAAGGGAGTGCCTACCTTTTAGAAGATTATCCAAGTCGTTTTGACCCCGGCGTCGCTCTAATCCACTAAAATCCGCACTTTTCTCCTTGAGTTAGGGTTAGGGATTTGGGTCCAGAGATTTCCAAATGTTGAAGGATTCTGATGATGAGTTTCTTTCCTTTACTTCTTTTGTTTTTTTCCTTCTTTTCATCTGCCTCTCTCTTTTCCTCCCTTTTTTTTTTCTTTTTCGTCTGTGTCCCCCTTCGTTCCTTGTCTCTCCCTTCCTTTTTTTGTTTTTCTCTGCTTTTAGGGTATGGGTTGGCTCACCTGCCGCGATCTATAGTCGTACGACTATAGTTTAATTACAGTCGTACGACTGTAGTTAAAGTCGTACGACTATACTCTTTTTTTTTAGAGAAGTAAAATTCTGGAGCTTAAACAAGCCGATATCGGAAAGAGCACCGCAGACACAGGAAAGAGCCCGCCGTTGAAATAAGCCGATATCGGGTGTAGGTTACCCGAGGCAAAGTTGGGGAAGAAGTAAGCCGATGTCGGGTCTAGGTTACTCGAGGCAAAGCTGAGGAAGAAATAAGCCGATATCTGGTCTAGGTTACCCGAGGCAAAGCTGAGGAAGAAATAAGCCGGTACCAGGTCTAAGTTACCCGAGGTAAAGAAAAGTGGAATGCGGTTAAGCCGATATCGGGTCTATGTTAACCGAGGCAGAGGAAGATGGATTACGGATAGGCCGATATCGGGTCTATGTTACCTGAGGCAAAGGAGGATGGAATTTTGACGATTTGAAATCTTACTAGAATTGGATGGACTTGAAATAATAAGAGGTTCAAGGATCTAAAACCATGCTTGAATATAATGGAGTTCAAGGGTTCGAAACCTGGCTTGAATGGAGAAAAGGGGTTTAAGGATTTGTAACCATACTTGAACATAGTGGAGTTCAAGGGTTTGAAATCTGGCTTGAATAAAGAAAAAGGGGTTTAAGGATTTGCAACCATGCTTAAACATAGTGGAGTTCAAGGGTTCAAAATCTGGCTTGAATAAAGAAAAGGGGTTCAAGGATTTACAACCATGCTTGAACATAATGAAGTTCAAGGGTGTGAAATCTGGCTTGAATGAATAAAATATAACTTTAAGAATGATAATTTTGACGTTGGCCCGAGGATGAGTATTTATCCCTTGATCGATAATTTTGGAAACAAAAATTTTTTGCTCCTTCGATCAAGGATAAATATGGCTTGATTGTTCCGCCCCTTGGAGATTTGACATGTTGAGATTTGGGTTTGTGCTGACGCTTAAGGCCTAATAGATGCCCCAGCATTGAGCCGTCTCTGCTTTGATAGTGATCCTGGTTCGGAATAGCCCTGGTGATGGCAGCGGATACCTGCACTTGGATCGGCTGTGATGCATAAGCATATGAATTTTGCGTGTTTACTTCAAACATATGCATGTATGTATAGATGCATGTATGATTCTAAATGTATGTATGCATGCAACATGTGGCTTATGCTTTGTTCTTGGTATCCGTGCGAGCCCGGAGACGGAATTCACAACTTGTGATTGGCCACAATGGTAGCCCAGGTGATCTAGTCCGATTTTTTCGACGTGTTTTCTGACCTACTGACTATTACGCTGATCTAGGTAATAGAGAAGTTGGCCATCTTGAGTGACTTTCCACTTTACCCTCTGCATATTCTAAAGCGTTGTCAGTGCTCAGCGGATCAGGATAATAGGCCATGCCAACGGATGGTCCGTTTGGTTGAGCAAGAAGATGAGAGTGAGACCTTGTATTTTCGTACCGCATAACAGGAGATTCTGCGATATTATTTGGGCATAGATGTAATGTCCTACTGACGAATGTTTATATGTAATGGCATGGTGTATGCAAGATGAACATCTAATCAGAAATCTAAACATACACAATATTGCAATGGTGACATCAGAATGAGTATAACAGGGAATGTGACATTGACCCTGACTTTGTATATCACTCCTCTCCTGTTGTTGACACATCCTTTAGGTTTTCCATGTCGACAATCTCTTCTCTTTTTTTTTTTTAGAAAGATTCTGTGATGGGCATTTTGTCAGCGTTGATCCCTTTCGCAACGGTTTGTCTTAGGATGGGAAAGATATATCTCGATATGTTCATCGCGACTCACGAAGATACTGCTGTCGATGATACCTAATGGTTCAGTTTTTTACTTGCCCCTGATATCATAGGTTTGTGTTTAGCGAGTAAAGCACTTCTACGGACAAGGTTCGCTGCGCAATGTAGCCCGTAAGTGAACATTGACATGTAATGACACAACAAATGCATATTGAACACCAAAGTTGAATACAAAACATTCACGGCATAATGAATACGGATGCATTAGGAAAATCTAAAATGTGGCTCTGTTTTTAATTGAAGCCCCTTCAAATTACCAATATGCCCTTTCGGTTTTACACATTGGAGTTTTCTTTTTTTTTTAAGCCCGATCACTGGATAGAGTTGCTATTGTGGATGGACAACCCGAGATGAATTCAATTAACCACTGGATTCTCCTAGCGTCTGATGCCATATTCATATTTCCAGTTCACCCCAGATTCTAGTTCAGGCACGATTCCCGAAGACTGAATCCTTGAAATGGTTTGTAAATGCAAATTTCCCTTTGAATATGAGCATGACAGACTTTGTAAGCTTTCCTGTTGATGGTATCGTCCCCTTCATGATTATTGAAAGCTTTGTAAAACCAAGTTGCTCTAACAGTGTTGGTGAAGTTCACAAATGTATAACCGATATTTCCTCCAGTCTTGAAATCCATAAGGAATTAGTAGGGGAAACCATAAGCAGACTTCCCTTTGGACTTACTCTCAAACAGAATTTGTGGCAGATTATGTCTTTGGAACTGACCTGGCAGATTTCTGATCATCAGGCTTGTTTTTTTTTTACCGAGACTGATGCTGATCTCCCTCTTATTTGACTTGATATCTTTAATAGTTAGGTTCTTGGGTAACCATTGTTGAGCTCATTTGAAGTAGACTCATATTCAAATCCTCTCTCTGCTCTATCACCCTTCTGGTGATGAGATGATGCAGAAAAATGCGATATGGAGCAGCATTGGGTTTCAATTTCCTGTTGGAAGCCATTGATGGCAGAAAATAAGGCTTCACAGAGTCAGTTCAGGGGAGAATATGAAAGTATTACGCCTTGCCATTTAATGCCATGAGACACTCTGGATTTAATTATGGTCACCGTGTATGAGATAGATAAAGACACTGATCTTCTCTACCACCGCGCGAAGTTAACTTTTCAGAACAGGGAAAAACGTACTTATCTCTATTGTCCCAACTCACTGACCCCGGCATTTCATGTAATAGATGGGCCACCCCTGGATTCATCAAGCACTCGATAGAGTTTGACTCTATGATTGAAGAGAGTGCAACTTTAGACCAGGAGCAGAAATCTCACTGTAAGGGAGAGATGAAGTCTTCCATTAGTGCTGGTTTTTTTTTTTTTTTTTGAAGAAGCTAAATCCAAGCCACAGCCACCTGTTGATTTTCCTGCTGCATTCAAATCCATGTATGTCATACCTGTTTAATATGTCTTTTTAGATGAACCATGCATGTGTAATGTCATATGCACATGAATGTCACACAAACAAGACTATATATGCACTAAAACCAATGTCTGCTTCAGAGTTTTACATCATGGTGGGTGGCGAAGGTCATTTGGATTTTTTAGGGCTTGGTGCTTTTTGATGGGTTTGGCTTTTTGACTGCAAGATCATAATGTGGGATGCTTTCTCAGGCATGAATTAGGCTCAAAGTCTCATCTTGGGGATCAGCTCTGAAATTTAGCAATGGTCCCTGGTTTGGAATGATTTAGATGTATTATGGGCCGTCCAAGTTGAAACTTTTAGGGCAAGACCAACAGTGTTTTGGATCGTGGTTTGTAGGGATCACTGATCTAGGTTGGCAATTGATTCGACTGAAATGATGCCATCTCATTACTTGCTTGGCAGACTTTTCTCTTTCTCTCTTTTTTTTTTGTGAAGAAAGGGATTTAACCGAAGTCAGGTTCACTTTTAAATTCCCTGTAAGACTCAGATTGACGTCATGCATCTTAATATTATGCGTGATGGACATGTCGTTTCAGATGATCAAATGCATGCTTAATGCCATGTACATGTAATCACCACACAAGTAAGAAAATAACCAGATGCATTGCATTCCAAAATGAGTTCAATACACTTTACAAAAAAAATAAGTTCCCTACAGGAAGGAACCTCTAAAGGTATCTATCTCACAGCGTCCGACTATTCCTTATCCAGTCACTGCCCCGGTTCTGATATCACTACCTCGCCCTCAACAGATCAGGCTTTGGAGCTCTTCATCATATTCCTCTCCCCATGAGGTTTGAGGAATTTCCTTACGAGTCTCCTTACTTGCCCGCGGTCGCTCATTAGTAACGGATGGCACCTTTAATTTTCCCTCATTAACTAACTTCTGGATCTCCTTCTTTAAAATATAGCAGACATTGGTTCGGTGACCTGTCACTACATGATAGGTGCAGAAGTTGTTCTTTTGATCCGGTGCCGGCTCCACATATCGCTTGACGCTTTACAGTAGCCCCTCTTTTCTACATTTGGCAAATAATTGGCTCAGTGAAATAGGCCATGGGGATATGCCCTTTCCGTCACCCTTGGGAAGTGGACTCCTAGTTGACCGCGGAACAATGTTAGTATTGGCTTTGAGGGAGGCCTTAGATTCTGGTTCACCGGTCAGCCCTCTTATTACTCCCTCAAGCTCAATCACACGTGCCTCAAATTCAGAGCACTTTGTCGTCAGCTTTTCCACCTTGTCAGGATCACCTCCTAGCATTTCCTTCAACATTGCCGCTACCTCTTCCCTAACCATCTTTCGAAATCATGATGAAGCAACATAACCATCTATGACATCTGTTATGGTGTTGAAGTTCATTGGGTAAGCCATTCTCGAGACTCCTTCCCTTTTTCCCTTGATAAGAACATTTGTCAGCATCGACTGGGGCATGCGCACAGAGGAAACCAAGTCAAGATATGATGTGGGTGTGAATGCATGATGTGATGCATGCATGCATGAATGATGACGTCATGTGATGCCATGTCATGTTATGCAATTCTAAGCTAGTCAAGTGCACATAAAACCAAGAATGAAAACGTGTAAAATGCAATGAATGTTGTTGATGAAGCTATATGCTGAAGGAGAGCGTGGCATATAAATATACACCACATGGATAAAATGACACGCAGGGTGTCCACGGATCGAAGCAAGGTGATACTTGCAAGGCGCTTACGTGTAGAGCGTATCTTACACGGGAGGAGAGTTAATATTTGAAGCGGTATGTGTAGAGCGGGTCTTACATGGGGAGGAAGTTTAGAGTTTGATGCGGTACGTGCAGAGCTTGTCTTACACGGAGAGGAAGTGTAGAGTTTGATGCGGTACATGCAGAGCGTATCTTACATGGGAGAGGTTTGGTATTTGGAGCGGTACATGTAGAGCGGATCTTACATGGGGAGGATGTGTGCAGAGCTTGTCTTGCACGGGAAGACATTTGGAGCGATACGTGTAGAGCATGCCTTACACGGGGAGGATGGGTAGAGTTTGATGCGGTACGTGCAGAGCTGGTCTTGCACAGGAAGATTTGGAGCGGTATGTGTAGAGCTTGTCTTACACAGGGAGGAAGTGTGCAGAGTTTGTCTCGCATGGAAAGACATTTTGGAGCGGTACGTGTAGAGCTTGTCTTACACGGGGAGGATGGGTAGAGTTTGTCTTGCACGGGAAGACATTTGGAGTGATACATGTAGAGCTTGTCTTACACGGGGAGGATGGGTAGAGTTTGATACGGTACGTGCAGAGCTAGTCTTGCACGGGAAAATATTTGGAGCGATATGTGTAGAGCTTGTCTTACACGGGGAGGAAGTGTGCAGAGCTTGTCTTGCACGGAAAGATATTTGGAGCGATACGTGTAGAGCTTGTCTTACACAGGGAGGAAGTGTACAGAGCTTGTCTTGCACGGAAAGATATTTGGAGCGATATGTCTAGAGCTTGTCTTACACGGGGAGGAAGTGTAGAGTTTAAAGTAGTTCGTGCAGAGCGTGTCTTGCATGGGAAGAGAGTTTGGAGCTTATGTGCTCGGGACATAAGGATAGGATCTCTAATGATTACAGAAGACCTAAGGGGTTTGATGGAATTTCTCGCGTTTTTGGAACACTTAAATGACTCAGTGCATGCTGTAAAGTCCCTGGTGCTTGTGGAATGCTTGAATGTTTGACAAATGAATGTGATGTACATTGTGAGATAATGAGGATGATTTCCTTGTTTTTATTCTTTTGACTTTGGACATTCCAAGAACACTTAATGCTATGCAGAAATGTCACGTGTGGACCGCCACACTGGTGAAAGTTCGGCGCCTTTGGGGGACCTAATGATTTTGATGAATTGATCACGTGTCTACTGACACACTGATGGAGTTTGACTCGTTGTAGGTCTATGAGAAGATATGAAATGGTCACACGGGACCGGCCCATGGATAGAGTTCTAATGCTTTTAAGCATATGAAATGAAATGATGTTGTAAGAGAGTCATGTACCATAGGAGACACAAACAGAAGTTCGGCGTTCGGGGAACACATTTCATGACTTGGGATGTTATGAGATGCCCCTACATGCATACTAATCCGGCACTCGGGGGGTGCCTTGAATGATATAGTAATGTCATGAAGTAACCCGATGTGGATCATAGTGCTATATAATATTTATGATGAACGAATATGATGTCATGAAATGCATCATGTGGATTGTCACACGGAAATATACCTCGGACCATTGTGGTCTCTATTGAATGAAATGATTTGGTGGAATGGCCAAATGCAATCTGGTGCATTGCCAGAATGCGAGCATTTTGGGATACCCGATATATGATAGAATGATATGATCGTGGTGGGTGTCCTTGGAATGCCCCTAATTTAATTTAGGTGATATGTCGTGAATGCTTATGACACACAAAATGCAAATGGCTGAACAAAAATGTGGTTAGGATGCATGACACACATAATTATGTTATGTATGCTATGTGACAAAATGTTAATCACACAAATATAATGTTATGGCTGAAAAAGAAACAGTTAGTATGAATGGCAAGCGGATGATTTAATGATTTCACATGAAAATAAAATGCAAGTGGCTGCATAAAAATGTGGGTTAGTATCACACAAAAATGCTTTAGGTATGGAAAATGTTGATTATATATGGAAAACGGTGATTATGGTATGTCGTGAAATGTCGAGAAGCGTGAAACACGTAGCACACGAAGTGAATTCTTCCAACCTTATTTCTCCGAGCATGGTGGATCTCAAAAATTCTAACCGAGTCTTAGGTGGGGTTCACTTCGATCACCAACCGGGGGTGATGAAGGCGCGATTTTATTTTTATTCACACAATTATTCTGGTATCCTAAGGGAATCCAACTAGGGCTGCCTATATGAGTTCGGTCCAAGTCGAGTTAAAAATCAATGTTCCCATAGCAAAATATACTCCTCACTTCTCCCCACTCAAGGGTCTGAACGAAGGGGTTCGTACGAGGCTATGGGTGGTGTTTTGTATCCATGCCCCGAAGACCATGAGGAACAAAGGAGACACTTCAACAATCCACCGGGCTATAAATGGATACTAAATCTAACGCACGCATGTCTAGCTAAGGATGCAAAATGAAATGCCAATCGAGAATCATGCACCTTATTTTAATAATACACTTTTCAGGGCTTGTCAAATTCTTTTAAGTTTTTAAGAAAACTTTTTGAAGAAGTCCCCAGCAGAGTCGCCACTGTGAGTGGATGACGTTTTCGACGGAATGCGAGACTCCCTCTCGAAAAGGGGTGCCACGATCTCGGGCGGACCCCTCCCTCACGTGGGGTTTTTATAGATGGAAAATCGTTTTGGAAAACATGGAATTAATTCGTAAATGAATCGAGACCTAAGTGTCGATGAATATTGTAGGAGTCGCCACCCGGCTCAGCTCAACTGGGAAATTTATAATGCAGCTGAACCGGATGAACGGCCGCTACACTATCCAGAGAATCGGGTCCGGACAAGTCCCTTATTTCATGTCTAATTAAAATAAATACTGGTCAATGTTCTTAGATGGTATTTCAAATTTTAAAGTCAATTTTATTGCAATAAATAGACATACAGCGTGCATACAGGTTAAATAAAATAATAAATGATTAAGTTATTACAACCCGATCGAATAAAAGATAAAAACTCTCAGCCTCACTTTTACAAACGCCTAGAATACACGATTTATCTAGAAAAATACAATCGCCTAGGATACACGTATTAATCTATTAAATACATCAAAAATAAAAATAAAAAGCTGCAAAATAGAGGGTTAGCACAATATATAGCACACCATAAATTGGATTCAAACATGACATAATGGAAAATCAAGAATTAGAGGCATGCATTTAGGGGATAACCGGCTCGGCTCGGCTAGCCGGCTCGGTTAGACCTAGAAAACATTTTGAAACGTCCCTGTATTTTTGGTTTTGTGGGAAAATCATTTTGAAAACAATTTTTCCGGTTTACAAGCATTTTTTACATGTGAGGTGGGTCAGTTTTCGGGAGAACTGGGTCTCCGTCGTAGCATTGTTCTAAATGCAATTTTACTGAAAATTGAATCTATGGTCGTGAATGCACACAACAAAATTCATTTTGATGATTTTTGGGTCTTCTGAATTTTTAGGGATTTTTGGGAATTTTTTTTTGGATAAAAATGGAAATTTTGATTCTGGAAATCACGTTACAGTCGTGCGACTATAAATTACAGTCGTACGACTGTAAGCGACCCAAAGTCAGGATTTTTCCAAAATTTATTTGAAACAAAACTGGAAAAAAGGCCTGGAAATCAAGAACACTCGTACGACTGAATATACAGTCGTACAACTATTCATCAAATCCAAGAACAGTCGTGCGACTGTTCTTGATTTCCAGAAGCAGAAATGCAGAAATAAGGTAAAAATGCACAAAAATCACATCCAACACCTAGAAAGTAGGAAAAAGTGAAAGGAAAAGGGAGTGCCTACCTTTTAGAAGCTTATCCAAGTTGTTTTGACCCCTGGTGTCGCTCCAATCCACTGAAATCCGTAATTTTCTCCTTGAGTTAGGGTTAGGGATTTGGGTCTAGAGATTTCCAAATGTTGAAGGATTCTAATGATGAGTTTCTTTCCTTTCCTTCTTTTGTTTTTCTCCTTCTTTTCGTCTGCCTCTCTCTTTTCCTCCCTTTTTTTTTCATTTTCGTCTCTGTCCTGCTTCGTTCCTTGTCTCTCCCTTCCTTTTTTTTGTTTTTCTCTGCTTTTAGGGTATGGGTTGGCTCACCTGCTACGATCTACAGTCGTACGACTGTAGTTTAATTACAGTCGTACGACTATACTCTTTTTTTTTAGAAAAGTAAAATTCCGGCGCTTACACAATGACTAAGCTATATTAAGATGATCTCTAATTAATCTAACAAAGTGAAGCAAAAAAATCATACTTCATAATTTATTCTATCTTATTAACTAAACAAGACAAAGTATAATACGAACTTCTCTATATCTTATTATAAATCACAATACATACTTGGCTTTAGTCATGCAATGAAGAGTAAGATATAAGAAAACTTATCGATATTGATTTCGTAAATATTCAATACATATACAAGTGTAACGTTTTTGTAAAGGAAAAGCATAAGAATAGACTTAAGAAAGTAATTGGGCATAAAACTCTCCTTTAAGCCTATAGGTATATTACAACCTCGGGGTATCTTTTCTCTATGCAGTGACAATACTTGATTCAAGGGCCTTGGCGTTAGGCTCCCTTTTATGCATACTAAATATTACAACAATATTCAAACTCTCTAGACACTTATAACATTGTCGATTTTGCTCTCTTTCTTGCTTTCTATATATGTGTCACGAAATCTAGGATTTCATCCTCTATTTATAGGCATTTAACCATTGTGTCCCTTTATGAAAGGTTGTGTTGGTTCATGAAGAGTTGTGTCTGTTTGTAAAGTTATGTTGGTTCATTGAATGGTTATGTCTTTTTGTGAAGAGTTGTGTCTCTTGAATACTATTGGTTCTCTTGGAAAGTTGTGTCCTTTCACGAAGAATTATGTCTTTTCATGAAGGGTTGTAACTATCCAAAGTGGTGGTTGAAGTTCCAAGTGGATAAGATTGAGTAACTTCTCCTAAAGGCGTGTCACGATCGTGATATAGAGTTGCAATCGTGATTCACACGGATTTCTTGGATAATTTGCTTAAGTCAGGCTGGGTCACGCTAGTGATACATGTCGCGCTCGTGACCTGTCTCTTTTCTTTAATCTTTGCTCCCTTTTATAGCTAAACTCTACATATTTGGATATTTAGTCGTTGAAACTGTAAATCATAAAAAACATGCAATACCAACGTGAAATCTAATATAAAATAAGTAAAAACATCATAAATTCCTTATAGATTATATCATAAATAAGTGCCTTTTTGCATTTATCACTTAGCATGTGTGATGGACCCATTGTGGTCACAGAAGACATGCACTAGGTCTAAGATAGTTGGAACTACTCCTAACTCAGTGATGAACTTCTTTACCCAAACAGCTTCCTTTGTAGCTTCACATGCAGCAATGTACTTAGCTTCTGTGGTAGAATTTTGAATGGTTGGCTGATTCGAGCTCCTCCAACTGATGGCCCCACCATTCAATAGGAAGACATAATCAGACTACGACTGGTTTTCATCCTGATCGGTCTCGAAGCTTGCATCAGTGTACCCTAATAATGATAGCTCTTATTGACCTCCATTCACCAAAAAGCTATCCTTAGTCCTGTTAAGGCACTTAAGGATTGCCTTGACTACCGTCTAGTGATCCTCCTTGGGATCTAACTGGTGTCGGCTAGTCATACTCAGTGCAAAAGCGAAATCAGGTCTCGTACATAACATGGAGTACATAATAGATCCTATAGCCAAAGCATATGGGATCTTCTGCATCTTCTGCCGGTCCTCCTTGGTCTTAGGACCATTGTTCCTACTTAGTTTGAGCCTATGGCATATAGGCAAGAAACCTTTCTTTGCCTTATCTATGCTAAACCTTTTCAGAACATTGTCTATGTAAGAGGCCTGACTTAGGCCTAGAAGCCAATTAGATCTATGCCTATAGATCCTGATCCTTAAGATCATCTCAGCTTCTCCTAAGTCCTTCATTGCAAAGTACTTACTCAACCACTCTTGACCCCTTGTAGTGTTGGTATGTTGCTTCCAATGAGAAGGATGTCATCTACGTATTGGACTAGGAATGTAGATACACTCCCACTAACCATCTTGTACACATAGGGCTCATTTGGATTCTATATGAAGCCATATTCCTTAATAGCCTCATTGAATCTCAGGTTCCAACTCCGAGAAGCTTGCTTCAATCCATAAATGGACCTTTGAAGCTTGCATACCCGGTTAGGATACTTCGGATCAATAAAACCCTCAGGTTGTGTCATGTACACATCCTCGAGTAGCTTTCCATTTAGAAAAGCGGTCTTAACGTCCATCTGCAATGTCTCATAATCATACCATGCAACTATGGCAAGTAGTATCCTAATGCATTTGAGCATTGCAACAGGTGAGAAGGTTTCACCATAGTCAATTCCCTGGACTTGTCTGAAACCTTCTCCACCAATCGCCTTTTGAAGGTGTTGTCAGCTTTTAACTTGAAACACCACTTGCAACCAATTACCTTAGCACCTGGAGGTGGATCAACCAAATTCCAAACTTGGTTATCGTACATCGATTGCATCTTAGCTTCCATTGCTTTATGTCAGTTAGCTAACTGTGGGCTTTTAATAGCCTCCTAGTAGGTCTTGGGTTTTTCTTGGTCAAAGACTAGAAGATTCCTATCATCGGTCATAAGAAACCCATATCTCTTGGGTTGATGACGGACCTTAACAGACCTTTTAAGGTCCTATGTGATCGGTTCATATTCCTGAATTTCTTGAGGTTCTGGTTCGATCTTCGAGCTATCCCGTATGGGTGCTTATGGATCTTGGACTTCCTTGAGCTCAATATTTATCCCACTATCTTTCTTGGAGATAAACTCTTTTTTAGGAAAGACACCCTTTCGTGCTATGAACACCTTGTTCTCAGCAGGGCTGTAGAAGTAATATCCCCTTGTTTCCTTTGGGTAACCCACAAATAGGCACTTTTCAGTTTTGGAGTCTAGCTTGCCACTGGTCAATTTCTTGACATAGGCCTCATAACCCCAAACCTCATGAAAGAGACGTTAGGCTCCTTGCCTGTCCATAATTCATATGGCGTCTTTTGAACTGCCTTAATCGGTGCATGGTTAATTGTGAATGCAGCTATCACTATTGCATATCCCTAGAAGGATGTTGGGAGAGTGGTTTGACTCATCATCGAGCGGACCATGCCTAATAAGGTCTTATTCCTCCTTTATGACACTCCATTCCATTGGGGTGTTCCAAGAGGAGTGAACTGTGAGATTATCCCACTCTCTCAAGAATGAATCAAACTGTAGGCTCATATAATCGCCACCTCAGTCAAACCGAAGTGCCTTAATAGTCTTGCCTAGTTGGTTCTCCATTTCATTCTTGTATTCCTTGAACCTATCAAGGGTTTCAGACTTGTTCTTCATCAGATAAACATAGCCATATCTGTTGAAGTCATCTGTGAAAGTAACAAATTAGTGAAAACCATTTCTAGCACTAATGCTCATAGGCCCACACACATCCGAGTGTATTAGCTCCAACAAGCCCTTGGCCCTCTCAGCTTTCTTGTTGAATGGCACCTTTGTCATTTTACCTCTTAAACAAGATTTGCATGTGTCATAAGACTCCAAGTCAAATGACCCTAGCACTCCACTTTTGTGAAGTCTAGCTATGCGCTTCTTATTTATGTGGCCCAAACGACAGTGCCAGAAGTAAGCAGGATTAATTTCATTGGCCTTAACCCTCTTAGTGTTTATGTTATAGATTGGATTGTTTTGATTTAAGTCTAGGATATATAAACCATTATTTAGAAAAGCATTTCCATAAATAATATTGTCTTTCACAATATCAATTTTTTCAAAACCAATATTGAAAACAAATCCAGCAATATCAAAGACAGAAACTGAAAAAATATTCCTGCACATGCCAGGTACAAAATAACAATCTTTCAAAATCAAAAGCAATCCAGTGGGCATCTCCATGTAGAAGTCTCCAATCTTGATGGCAGCAACCTTAGCGCCATTCTCGACTCAAAGATCTACTCCTCCGGATCCCAATAACCTCCTATTTCTCAATCCATGCACATTACAACAAATGTGAGAACCACATCTAGTGTCCAACACCCACGATGTCAAACTAGTGAGGTTAACGTCAATAACATATATACCTGAAGAACTACCCTAGTTCTTCACTTGCTCTCCCATGAGCCTTGGACATGTCTTTTTCTAGTGTCCTTTCTGCTTGCATTTGAAGCACACATCCTCAGGAGCGGCCTTGGGCTTGGGCTCTTGCTTAGGCTTCTTAGCCTTGGCTTTAGCTTTAGCCTTGCCTTTACCCTTCATAGCAGGGGTGCTCCCCTTATTTACAAGCAACATCAGTGGAGTCTTTTTTATAGACTGTTCAGCAAGCTTGAGCATTCCATATAGCTCAGCCACAGTCTATGTTGGGATTTTTCACCGAAAAAGCATAAATACACGTTGATTTCCTCAAATCCGTGCCCAGTGGCAATTGATATGGAAATTGAAAACAACAAAACAAAATTAAACAAATCAAGATTCTCACCAAAAAATCTCTGTAAGAGATGGCTACAGAAATTGAATCCGACTTCCTCCATGTTCCCGTACCCGAACAGCTATAGAACATGACCCGTTCTAGCAAGAGGATTGGATAGAATAGGGAGAAAGGGGGCTGAAATTTTTCTGCTGTTCCAAGTGTGTCTTGGCCGAAAATTTTACAAAGGATTTAACCTAGTAGGCCTAATTCCTCTAAGGAATTTTGGGCCCAATTTTCTTCTTTATTTTACGTGGGCTTTTCATCCTTTAAACCCAAGTCTGCTTTAATTCTCTGTGCCCAATTTAATTCAAAATATAATTTTAATCCAACATGTATGTCAATATATTATACCATATAATATATTACATATATTTAAATTAAAATTAATTTGACTAATTAATTTAACCAAGAGATTAAATTAGACTTTCATATGTAAACCTATACATGTAAAATAATTGCACCTAGGAAATAATCTCATAAATTAATTCATTGAATTAATTGTAAGAAGGCCAATACAAATATTAACCATATTATTTTGATCAATCCAATTGATCTGTATAATATAATTAATACAATTCTCTCTTTCCGTTGCGTATACTCCAAGTATACAGTTGATCCCTTTAGTCCGAGTTCAGACGTTCAATGTGTATTATCCTGTGGGCCCATCTTTCTGTTGGTAGTGGGTCTTTGGCTCACAAACTGCAGGCAGGCTCTAGCAAGCCCCTGCAGCCCCTAATTAAGATGGAGATAGAAGTCCAACTGAAATCATAACCCTGTAGTTCAAACTTGTATATCCCATGTCATTGATATCGATGTCCAACACAGAGGCATGGATTGATCACCCTCTTTTGTTTTCGGACATTTACTTGATCCCGAATGAACTGATGCTCACAAACAAGTTCCAACTTGTTTGGGTGTGGCCACACTCTTATCAGTTGCATTCATCAAGAGGCCGGTGATATCTTCTCAATGGTTTACTGAGTGACATTCCTTTCTATGTATCCATAGCATTGCCATATTCATTGACATACCCGAACGTACCCATACTTGGAATCCTATTACAGGCCCTTTAGGCATACACTAAAGTATGTCACTTCACATGCAGCACCATCATATGGTCAGGTCAAAGGATCCATACAAATACTACACGAGAATCACTTACGATACTTTATCATGTGGATTTCTCATTTAGTGGATCTATCCAGTACCATGCCCCTTTTGCATGCATCCATTTACTTGGTTGACATCCCATGTCCATTGGCCAGTAAGACACTGCCATACAACCAAGCTAATGATAGTCTCTAGTTCCAAAATAGTCTCTAGTTCCATTCATTCCCATGACTAGAACAGACTACGGGTCTCTTCATAGTCATATCGTTTTCCCTATCCATGGTCTTACGTGCATGACACTTGTCAACATGGATATGGATATGTCCATTGGATACTCTATTTATAACATACCACAAGATATATAATAAATAGATTAATGCCTTTATTTAATGACACAAAATATATAATACATAAATCCAATAAATGTACAATACAAATACGAGGACTAATGCCTCGGGACTAGGGCACATCCAACAGTCTTGTCCATGCCCTGCATGTGATAGTTCATGATGAACTAATCAAATGACTTAGGGAGGGATCCCAAGATGATGTCTATCACCAACTCTTGTAGGACTGGCGTGCCAAGATGGGCCAATGCGTTGATATAGCCCTTCATCTTGAGCACGTGGGTGCTCACAGATGTCCCAACTACCATCCTACAGGTGTTCAGTGCCTTAGTTGTCAAGAACCTTTCCTAACGTGCCTGATCTTGGCACATCCTTTTGAGTGTTGGGATTTGTCACTGAAAATCACCCGATTAAAGTAGAATCACGTGATGGTTTCCTCAAATCCGTGCCCAGGAGCAATTGAGATGGAAATTGGAAAAACAAAAATT
This sequence comes from Euphorbia tirucalli, assembly GCA_039660915.1. Lineage (NCBI taxonomy): Eukaryota > Viridiplantae > Streptophyta > Magnoliopsida > Malpighiales > Euphorbiaceae > Euphorbia > Euphorbia tirucalli. Next base: position 48,468,619 of record CM077633.1, read on the forward strand.
TAATAGAAAGAGATAAATCTCTCACCTGGAATATCTCTTTCAGAGATGGATGCAGAACGAAGGAATTAACTTAGAAACCCTCCTCGATCACGTACACGAACACCTAACGAACACTACCCCTGCTAGCGTCGGAAAACACAAACTTTGGAGAGGGAGGCTAGGGAGAATTTCGGCTATGCTTGTGTCTGCTACGCTTGGCCGAAATTCCTAGGGTTCTTTAACCCTAGGTGGCTGAAATTCCCGAGGGAATTTGGGCCCAAGTTGACTCCTTCATCTGTGTGGGCTTCCTTCTTTTAATTCAGGCCCAAACCTATTTTAATTAGTCTGGCTTAAACTAATTTCAAGCTCAATTTTAATTTACCCATGTATTTAATATATTACACCAAGTAACATATTATTTACATTTGAATTAAAATCGGTTTGACCAATTAATTTAATCCATCAAATTAAAATTAGATCATCACAAAATAAATTCATATGTAAACCTATACATATGAATATTTCCACCTAAGAAATAATCCCATAATTAATCCAATTAATTATGAAGAGCCAATCAAATATTAATTTTATTATTATGATCAATCCAATTGATCTTTATAATATAATTAATATATACCTCTCTCTCCAAAGTGTATACTCCAAGTATACATGTGATTCCTTAAGTCAGTGTTCAGTCGCTCAATGTGTACGATCCCGTGGGCCCATCTTTATCTTGGCAGTGGGCCTATAGCCACAGACTGTAGTTTGGCTCTAGCAAGCCACTGCAGCCTCCAATTAAGATGGAGATGGTAGTCTAACTGACATCATAACCCTGTAGTTTACTCTTGTATATCCCATGTCATCGATATCGGTGTCCAACACAGAGGTATGGATGGATCACCCTCTTTTGTTTCCGGACATTGACTTGATCCTGAATGCATTGAAGCTCACAAACAAGTTCCAACTCGTTTGGGTGTGGCCACACTCTTATCAGTCACATTCATCAAGAGGCCGGTGATATCTTCTCAATGGACTACTGAGTGACAAATCCCTTCTGCATATCCATAGCATTGCCATGCTAAGTGACATACCAGAAAGTACCCATACTTGGCACCCTATTATAGGCCCTTTAGGTGTATATGACCTCACATGCAACACCATCATATGGTCATGTCAAAGGATCCATACAAGTACTACACGAGAATCACTTGTGATACTATACCATGTGTATTTCTCGTTTAGTGGATCTATCCAGTACCATGCCCTTTTTACATGTACCCATTAACTTGGTTGACATCCCATGTCCAATGACCGGTAAGACACCGCCATACAACCAGGTTAATGATAGTCTCTTGTTCCACTCATTCCCATGACTGGAACAGACTACGGATCTATTTATGGTCATATCGTTTACCCTATCCATGGTCTTACTACCAAGTGCATGACACTTGTCATCATGGATATGGATATGTCCATTGGATACTTCATTTAATATATTGCACAAGATAAATATAATAAATGAATTAATGCCTTTATTAATAACACAAATGAGTATAATACATAAATCCAATAAATGTATAATACAAATACAAGGACCAATGCCTCGGGACTAGGGCATATCTAACAATCTCCCACTTGCACTAGTTCCAACTAGGCATGGGCCTAATCCCTATAGATCTGATATGACCCTCATGCTTGGGCTGGGCCAGCGCCTTGGTCAAAGGATTTATGACATTATCCTCGGTGTCCACTCTGTGCAATGCATTGTCACCTCTCTCTACGATCTCTCATATGAGGTGAAACTTTCTGAGCACGTGCTTTGTGTTCTTGTGTGACCAAGGCTCCTTAGCTTGTGCAACGGCCCCATTGTTGTCACAGAAGATATCAACTGGGTCTTGGATAGTTGGCACTACTCCTAACTCAGTGATAAACCTCTTCATCCACACAGCTTCCTTAGCTTCATCACACGCCGCGATGTACTCATCTTCTGTTGTAGAGTCTGCGATGGTTGGCTGCTTTGAGCTCCTCCGGCTTACAGCACCACCATTAAGCAAAAATACATACCCAGACTATGACTGGTACTCATCTTGGTCGATCTGGAAGCTTGCATCAGTGTACCTAGTAACTGATAACACTTCCTGACCACCATACACTAAGAAGCTATCCTTAGTCCGGTTAAGGTACTTGAGGATTGCCTTGACAGCCTTCCAGTGATCCTCCCAAAGCCTTAAGTTTTTTATGTAATATCTTTTTTAGCCCATAGTGATCAATTACCTCTGTAATATGTGAAAGAAAATCTTTCATACTTTGTCTACACAAGTGGCACAATTGACCCTGCTGTCTTAGCTTTTAGAGATAAGTCGTATAGCCTATTGTGTCCAAAATCAAGCTATACAAACTTAAAAATAAGCCGTATGGCCTTACCCATAATTATAATTGTTTCCACTTTAAGCAACTCTTTGCCACGGCTTAACCCTCTTGATACATCCTAATTCACACCATTTTAGGCCGTACGGCCTAACTGTTGAAGTCAGCTTCTTCCTTTGAGCTTTTTGATGATTTTCGTCTAGTTTCGACAGAAGTTAGAATCCAGTTCTTACTTTTTGGGCTGGTGTCTCTAGAAAACTCAAGGTAGAAGATAACTAATATGGCTTCATCATGGAGGTCGAAAAAAAGTCCGTGCTCACACCGTGTTAAATGGGCTTTCTATAGTATTATTTTTTCCTCTGAATATTTTCAAACCGCGTAGCTACATTTAAAGCTATACAACCCTGTTTCTCTAAAAATAGAGCCACATGTCCCTAGTATTTGTTTTCAATGATTTTGGTTCTAGATCTAGAGTTTGAACCATTTTGGTTCATAGCTTAGTGTTACATAGGCCTTCAAAGGATCTATATCTGAATGAGAAAAGTTTTTACGTGAAAATCTAAAAACTGGATACATTTATATTTCCTTGGAGATTAGAGCTGTATGGTTCTTTCCTTAGAGAATAGAGCCACATGAATCATTTCTAAATAATTGAGCCATACGCCTCTGAGTGCCCTATCTTGAGTTTTCTTTCCATTTTGTTTTCTAATGCTGTCAAACTGTTTTTGGTATGTTTAGGGTTTTTGAACCTAGTTTAAATTCTCGTGAAGTAGTTAAACCCCACGAAAGGGATTTTGATAGATTCTTGGATAACCGACTCAATTGTGTATGTATCGTACCAAATAAGCCAGAAAAATGTTTTCTAAAATGTTTTCTTCAACACAAAATCACTGGGTGTTTCAAAACATTTTCCAGTTTTAGCCAATTTTAACCTTATTTACATGTCCTGAGCTATCTTGTGCAACTAACCTTTGTTTTGTAGGTAGATGTATGTTAGGTTAGATGTATGTTAGCTTTTATTTTTAGATTACTCATGTACATCAGGCGATTGTACCCCAAATCCCATTTTAACCATTGCATCCCACAGGGTAGATCATTCGATCGAGTTCTAACAATTTTATCTTTCCTAATTTTCTTATCACTTTTCAAACTTATTTATCACTTTTTGCATGTGCATATAGAGATTATAAATAGCGCTGAAAGGGAATAGTGAAATGTAAAAGACATGAAATTGGAATAGTTAAGAATCACTTGGAATGAGATAGAAATAAGTAGTATGTCCGGACCCAAATCTCTAGCTAAAAGGTAAGCCATCCCTATTCGAATTGGCTATACCATAATTTCCTAGTAAGAGTTGAGCCGAGTAGCAACTCCTAAAACCTTTAAGTGAGAGTATTCGGTTTTATTTATTTTCTCATTCTCAACATTCAACCCCAAAAACCTACTCGACACATGAAAATTTTCCAAAAAAAAACCTTTTCTCTTTCATCTCGACCCCACCTCCTGACGATATTCCAAGATGAAAAAAGAGGATTGTCTGCTGTTAAGTGAGAATTTTACCATGAAAATATCTATAAACATTGATCATATTTGTGCTAAAATTGAAGAAAATCAAGCTTAATGTGTCTATTTTTAGGTTGCATAGCGGAAACATTGTCAGAACTAAAGCAACCTCGTTTCGCAAGCTAAAGAGAAGGATTCACAATACATAAAGATGGAATTACACAACCTAGAAGATGACGTGGAAACCACTAGGAGGAGGAGGAGGAGAGAGAGCAAGTTGGTGGGGTGAAAAGACCACTTTGCCCTTGGAAAAGAAGATTAGATTAATGTAGTCTTTTTATGATTAAACAAGTAGATTTAGTGAGCTAGCAGGGTTAAGCAAGTTGATTTCAGTGGTGCAATGAAAAAGAGCCAGCTTCTACTTAATTATTTTTAGGATTTTTTTATTCAGCAACTTGGTTGTAAGGAATTTTACCATTTTGTCCTTGATCACCACTATATATAGTTGATAGTTTTGGATAGTTAATCATCTTTTGGATCATTTTCTCTCATCTGGGATCCTTTGGATCCGTATTAGTTTATTTTGTCCTTTCTCTCTCTAGATTTATAATATATTCTCCTTCTACAATTTTTGTTCTGAGATTGCTTGACTTCCAATAATGAAGTGCAAGTAGTCTTCTTTCTTAAGCTCGGGTCAGCTTGTTTGCCACAAGTCTTTTTTCTCTCTTGTTTTCAATAGGCATAAAATATTATGATGGTTGTTAAATCAGTAAGCTTAATTCTTATAAGTCTGATCATCTTGTATCTAGTAACTTTAATGAGACCGAGAGGAGATTTAGAGTTATGGAAAATCTAGTTCAACACATATGCAACCTGAGACCAAGAGGAGATGGTTAATATGTTAAGTGTTTTATCAAAATGGTAAATGCTTCTTATAACTTAATGCATGAGATCTAATTTATGAGAGCGAGATGTGAAGTAAATGAGATCTTATAGAATCCATGTGAGAGCGAAATGTGAAGCATGGTGATTTAAGAAAGAAGAGACCTTAAACCTATGTTCTTGACCTTGCCTATGCTAAACAATGGAGAAAGACTGAAAACTGTTGGACAATGCTAGACTTGAGTTTGTGACCTTTTTCTATATATTGTTTTCATTACTGTTATTTTTACCATTATTATTCGCATTCTTCTTTTTTATTGTTTATTTATTATTGTTTACCATTATTATTTCTATGTTCTTTTTTATTTATTATTTAATGTTTATTCTTTTTTATTTGTCATCATTATTCTCTCTCATTTTGTAAAAGAAAGAAACACACTTTAATCTGTTTTTTTTATTAAGAAACCTGATGTTGCTTACTACCAATCCCTGTGGAAATGACACTTGTTCTTACCACTCTCTTGCATATCTGATGTAGTACACTTGCTAGTAGTCACATTTACAACCAACATCCACTCACAATGGTGACTCTGCTAGGGATGATTGTTGTCAAAATCAATTGACAAACACTAAAAATGTCTCATTCCAAATAATTTTAACAATTCTATTCTCATGTCTTTTATCACATCATATCACTACACTGTCACACACATTCTCTAAACGCCCTATTAACCCCGGGGATGCTATTGAAAATGTCACCTAAGTCTCCCAGTTCTTAGGGGCATGAATATAGTGTACCACTCATATCCTAGTATGAACCCCTTTGTTTGGACCCTTGAGTGGGAGAAGGGAGGAGTATATTCTGCTATGGGAGCCTTGATGTAAACCTAAAACTTTGAACAAAACCCATATAGATAGTCGTAGTAATCTCCCTTAGGACAACCAAAACAAAATTGGATGGTCACTATGAGAGACGCCTTTATTACCCCCTATTGGTAATAAAGAGACCCATCATCTAGCAAAGATTGTTATTAACAAAATCAAGGAGAAAAAAGGTCGAATACCATTACATGTAAAATTTTGTTTATTATCGTATACCATTACATGTGCCAGTAAGACTAATCTTTTGTACAGTCATATGCATTATGCGATACATACGCATCTTCCCGAGCATACGTATGCATCTTCCCCTTATCTCACTCTCAAACCTTTAGCTGTAAAATTTCTTACATTGCAAACTCTTCATGTAAAATTTCTTACACATCCTGAACCTTTTGGTGTAAAATTTATTATGCTGCAAACCTTTTCGTGTAAAATTTCTTACATGTCCCAAATCATCAAGTGTAAAATTTCTTATGCCACAAATATCTTCATGTAAAATTCATTCACATTCTAAACCTTTTGATGTAAAATTTTTTACACTGTGAATCCCTTCATGTAAAATTTCTTACACATATCAAAGAACTCATGTGACTCTTCTTGGGAAATTTCATCTCAGGGTTATCCAGGCCGATTTCTTAAATTTTTTTATCATTTTATTGAATCATTGTAATTTTACACAAGTTGTCCCAGATTGGTCTCAATCTATAACCCCACACATAGAGGGACACGTTGTGAGCATGGGATTTTAATCCCTGGGTTTCCATGATGAAAAATATACATATCTTTGGTTTCTAAAGTTTCAGGAGTCAAGGTCAACTCAAGATCGAAGCTCCCTGTCATTGAACTCTATAACTCCGAAAATTTTGTAGCTGTTTTTGGACAACATTCGTACATTCATGGTAACATTCGCATAGTTATCAATCAATAACCATATGAATGTAATTAAGAACTATATGGATGTCAATCAATAACTGTACAGCTATACTTAACAACCATACAGATGTCGATCCAATCAGCAGAAAATCAAAGATGAAACCTCAAAACCATTAATGTGTTGGCTTCCTAGTCAAGGACACTTGGAAAAAGGCCAAAAATGATAGATAAGAGGAGGAGAATCGTGAAAAGAAAGGAGGATAATCTAATTCTAGATAGAGATAAGGTGAGAAAGAGAGGAGGAGAGAAAAGAAAGAGTTCTTCACGACTTTTCTTCTTTAATCTTCAATTTCTAAAGTTAAAATCTGTTAGAAATCTTAGGGAAACACCTCACTGAGATCAATAATAGGTTTAGAGATGAATTGAATCACTAAATCCCTAAATTCATAGCAAAATTATGAGTTTTTGGGGTTTGGAATTCAAAGCCTGATTTCAAAGAATTAGAGCTCTCTTGAGCTGATTTTCGACATCTAAGACTGTGGATTCATACTACAAAGGTATATTTCTGAGAAACCAAGCATATTTCTCTTGTTTGACTTTATTTGGGACATCATTCGCATGATTTTCTCCTCATTTCTCGTTCCTGAGACTTTCTAGGTTCTATCTATAAATAAGAACCGCACAACTATCGTAATACCTGCATGGTTGACACCATAACTGTACGGATATCGAAACCCAGAAATTCCCAAAATCCTAGCCAAAAGATGTACATGGCTTTTGATCCAAAGGTAATGGCCAGACAAATGTCATGATATTTCATTCGGCTATCGACAATATCCGTATGAATGTTGTCTCGGGATAGATTCTTCAAAATCTATTTTATGAGCATTTCATGGCATCCGACCTTATATTCAATTTCCAGAAGTTATATTTACACCAGATCAATGATAGAGACCTGATCTCTTGAAAACTGGCTCAATTTACCATGTCGAATAATTAAATGGAGAAATTGTTTTCAAAACCATTTTCTCAAAATTTTCACAAGAACATTCCAAAAATGTTTTCCAGGTCTAGTCAAGGAAATCTGCCAGATTTCCCCGACTATCCTCTCTAGAGGCATGATCCCAACCATGTTATCATCTGTTGCTTATTTACTAAATCTCTAATTTAGCTTTTGATAATAATTTTTCTAATAATAATTCCACTTAGAGATTTGTGCTCGCAAGTATACGAATCGCAACGTCGTAATAAAAGATATCGATCCCATGAGGAATAAGTATGTACACTTTGGTGTGTTTTTCTTCGCGTTTATAGAGTATCGAATTATAAAGTGATATGGGGAAAAGGGTAAATGGCAAGTTAAATCAATTAAAGTACTAGTTATGAGTTGAGTTGTTATTTAATATCTAGTTACATAAATATACAAGCATTTTATCTTAGATGTTCGTTGCACATGCATTAATTACCTATTCAAAACCTATGATAAGAGTATGTCGGATTAGTTCTATTTCAACGGGCATGTCTAGAAATAGATTTTATTCAATAACTCATAGAAAAATTATCGAATACCTTTGCCAAAATAACTAAAGGTCTTAATAGACAATGGCCAAGCTGTATTAAGATGATCTCCAATTGATTTAAAAAAAGTGAAGCAAAACAATCATACATCATAATTTATTCTATCTTAGTAACTAACCAAGACAAAGTAAAATGCGAACTTCTATATATCTTATTATGAATCACAATACATACTTGGCATTAGTCATACAATGTAAAACAAGAAATCAAAACATACTTGGCGTTAGTGATGCAATGAAGAGTAAGATATAAGAAAACTTATCGATATTAATCTCGTAAATATTCAATACAAATACAAGTGTGATGCTCTTATAAAGGAAAAGCATAAGAATAGACTTAAGAAAGCGATAGTATTCCCATCTGTCATAAGAGAAACACTCCCTCATGCCTATAGGTATATTGCAACCTCGGGGGTATCTTTTCTCTATACAGTGACAATACTTGATTCAAGGACCTTGGCGTTAGGCTCCCCTTTATGCATACTAAATATTACAACACTCGAACTCTCTAGACACTTTATTTTTCTAACTTTACATACTACAGGTATCTTCCATTTGCCGTTTTTCTCCCTTTGGCGTCCCATTAGGGGCACACCCTGTAATCTGGAATTCCTTCTCTATTTATAAGCATTGAAGCATTGTGTCTCTTTGTGAAAGATTGTGCATTGAATAGTTGTGTCTCTTTGTAAAGTTATGTTAGTTCATTGAATAGTTATGTCTCTTTGTAAAGTTGTCTCTTGAATACTATTGGTTCTTCTTGGAAAGTTGTGTCTTTTCATGAAGAGTTGTGTCTTTACATGAATGGTTATGTCCTTTCATGAAGGGTTGTGTCTTTCCATAGTGGTGGTTGAAGTTTCGGATGGATAAGATTAGATAATTGCTACTGAGTGCATGTCACGATCGTGATTCACACGGGTTTCTTTGCAAAATGCTGAAATCAAAGTCTGTCCAAGCCTAGGTCACGATCGTGATTGGTGTCGCACCCGTGACCTGTCTCCTTCCTTTAATCTTTCTTTGTTTTGCTTCCTTTTATGGCTAAATTCGACATATTTGCATACTTTTTAAAAATGTAAATCATCAAAACAAGCAATACCAATGTGAAATCTAATATACAATAAGTAAAATCATTACAAATTCCTTATAGATTATATCATATATAAGTGCCTTTTTAGCAATTATCATCATCCCGTTCTATCATTCTTAAGTCCAAAATGTGATTATTAGCATGCTAACCTTTGTTTTGTAGGTTTAAGTGAATGTTTAGTTTCTTTTATTTTCTAGATTCTCATATATTTTAGGAGATCGTACCCCCAATTCCCTTTTTTCTCAAATGTATCCCCTAGGATAGTGTTTGTTTGATTCAGGATGTAATAATTAGTTTACTCACTTCAATATATTTATTACATGTATGTCCTGTGATTAAAATAAAATTAACCTTAGCTTATGAAATGTAATGCATTGAATGTTGAATTTTGTTTCAATTAGATAATGAGTAAGTGACTCGTCCAAACCTAGATCTCTGGAAGGTATATCGATCCTCACTTGGTTTCGGCTGTACCTAGATTTCCCGGTTGAGCTGATCTGGGTGGCAACTCCTATATCTTTTTTGAGATTTAGGTCTTGAATCTTTTATGAACATTGTTTCTCAAAATGGATTTCTTAATAAATAAACAAATCATAAAGGCCCCACGGCACACTTCATCGTGTCTCATAAAAAAGTCATCCGCTCACACATGTGGGACACTATTTGGGAAATTTTCATCCCCGGGTAATCCAAGTCGATTTTTTAAAGGGGTACCACTATTGTTTTTGGATCTTTTTTCTAAATTGTTATATTTTTCACAAGATGGCCTAGATTGGTATCAAGTTTCATAACGCTATAACCCTAAACATCAAAGGACAAGTGGGATTCTTCTTGGAAAATTTTCATCATGGGGTTACCCAAGATGATTTCTCAAAGGAGTACCACTACGTGATATCCTACATTGATATCAACATTCATCACTTTATGACCCCACACATTGAGGGACATGTATGACACTCCTTAAAAATTTTAATCTTATGGTTATTCAGGCCAATTTTTCAAATGGGTACCATTACAGTTTTTGGATTGTACATTGTATTTTGCACTGGAAAGCCCAGATTGGTCTCAAATTCCATCACGATGTAAACTGAAACATTAAAGGACTATTGGGACTCTTTTTAGGAAATTTCATCCCACGGTTAGCTAGGCCAATACCAGTTTGATTTATGGATTGTTTTTCCTAATAGTTTTAGTTTTCCATAAGATAGCCCAGATTAGTATCGAATTTAATTACTTTATATCCCTACACATCGAGGGACACATGGGACACTTATTTGAAAATTTTAATCCCAAGATTATCTAGGCTGATTTCTCAAAGGGGTATCACTACAGTTGTTGTATCGTTTTTCTGAATTATTGTATTTTACACACGATGGTGCAGATTGGTCTCAAATTTCATCACTCTACATCCCCACACATCGAGGGACACATATGACACCTTTTGGAAAATTTTCATCCATGGATTATCCCGGTCTATTTCTCAAAGGGGTACCATTATGATTTTTGGATCGCTTTTCTAAATTGTTGTATTTTGCACCAGATAGCCTAGATTGGTCTCAAATTTCATTACAATATATCCCAGCACATAAAAGGACTCATGTGACTCTTGGGAAATTTCATCTTGGGTTATCAAGGCCAATTTCTTAAAAGGATATTATTATAGTTTTTGGATCTTTTTTTAAAACATGGTATTTTGCACCAAATAGCCCAAATTACTCTTAACCTTCAATACACTATATCCCCACACATCAATGGACTCATGTGACTCTTCTTGGGAAATTTCATCCCCGAGTTATCCATGTCGATTTTTGAAAGGGGTACCATTATTTTTTTGTATGAATAGTTGTATTTTTGAACAAGGTGGCCCATATTGGTCTCAAATTTAATCACACTATATCCCCGCACATCGTGCGACACTTGTTGGAAAATTTTCATCCTCGGATTATCAAGGTTGATTTCTCAAAGGGGTATCATTATCGTTTTTGGATCCTTTTTCTGAATTACTATATTTTCACATAAGATGGCCCAGATTGCTCTTAAATTTCATCACTCTATATCCCCACAAATGGAGGGATGCATGGGAAAATTTTTGGAAAATATTCATCCCATGATTATCTAGGCCGATTTCTCAAGGAGTTACCATTGCGGTTATTGGATCATTTTTTTTGAATCTTTGTTTTTTATATCAGATGGCCTAGATTGGTCTCAAATTTAATCATGATGTATCCCACACATCGAGGGACACATGGGACACTTTTTGAAAAAATTTCATCCCAGAATTATCCAAGCCGATTTCCTAAAGGGTTGCCATTATCGTTTTGGATTGTTTTATTGAATTGTTGTATTTTGCACCAGATAGTCTAGAGTGACCTCAAATTTCATCACACTACATCAGCACACATAGAATGACATGTGGTACTCTTCTTGGAAAATTTCATCCAAGGGTTATCCATGTTGATTCCTCAAAAGGGTACCACTATGATTTTTGGATAATTTTTCTAAATTGTGGTATTTTTGCATAAAATGGTGCATAATGGTCTTGAACTTAATCACAGTATGTCCGTACAAATTGAGGGACAAGTGAGACGCTTATGGAAAATTTTAACCCAGGGTTATCTATGATGATTTATCAAAGGGGTATTATTAGATGTTTGGATTATTTTTACGAATCATTGTATTTTTGTACCAGATTTATGAATCATTGTCTTTCAGAAAGCTACAACCCCAGTCATCAAGGAGCAAGTGGGACACTTCTAGGAAAATATTCATCCTGGGGTTATCCAAGTCAATTTGTCAAAGGGATGCCACTATAGTTTTTAGACCATTTTTCTAAATCGTTGAATATTGCACCTGACATCCCAAGTGGATATCAAATTTCATCACTCTATAACCCCATACATTAAGGGACACATAGGAAACTTCTCTGAAAATTTTCTTCTCGGGGTTATCAAGGCCGATTTCTCAAAAGGATACCATTACAGTTTTTGGATCATTTTTCTAAATTGTTATATATTGCACCTGATATCCTATATCGATATCAAATTTTGTCACTTTATAAGCCTACACATTAAGGGACATGCGGGACACTTCTTTAATAATTTTCATCCTGGGGTTATTGTGAGCAGACGACGTTTTTTGGTGAAAGAGAAAAATGCACCGCGAGGCAGGCTGCTTTTCGGGGGTTTTAGTTTTAAGTGGAAATGTGGTTTTGGGAAATTCATCATTTATTTCATAAAAGAATCGATACCTAAGTCTCGATAGAAAACATAAGAGTCGACACCCGGTTTAGCTCTACCAGGAAATTACAACGTAGCTGAACCGGACGAGAGCCGCTACACTTTCCATATATCTAGGTCGGGACAAGTCCCTTATTTCATGTCTAATCAAAATAAATTTGGCCAATGTTCGTTGATAGCATTTTATATTTCTAAGGTTGATTTTCCATGAATTTAATCATGCAACGTATATACGGATAAAAATGATAAATAAATAAATTATTTATTTACAACCCAATCGAATCACAACAAAACTATCCTAGGGGATTCATTTGTACAATTTAGGGATCGGGTTACAATCGCCTATTTTACACGAGTATTTAATGCGTTAAAATTTAAATAAATAAGTAAAAATGAATTAAATTAAATTCCTGAAAAACAAAGGTTAGTACGAATATATGCAACGAGTTGGACTCAAGTAGATAGAACGGGGGGATTAGAGATCGGGAACATGCAGTTAGGGGGTAGTTGGGTAAACTCTGCTAGTTCGCCCGACTAGACCTGGAAAATTGTTTTGAAACGTTCATGTGTTTTTGTTTCATGAGAAAATACATTTTTGAAAATATTTTCTTTTACCGGTTTTTTTCCATTTAGCATGTAAACGTGAGTCGGTTTTCGAGAGATTTAGATCTCCGTCGTTGTATTGTTTCTAATTGCAACAACTCAAAAATTAAATCTAAGGTCGTGAATGCATAAAATGAATTTATTTTAGTCTGTTTTTTTTTTATTTTTTGATTTTTTTGGAATTTTTCAGAATTTTTATGAATTTTTTGTGATTTTCTGTTGCTAACCAGAAACTACAGCCATGAGACTAAAATTATAGTCGTACTTTTGTAACAATAGTCGTACGACTATAATTACATTCGTGCGACTGTTATTAATTTCTGGCCAGAAAATTGCTGAAATTATTTGGATGGTAAGGATTTAGAGCCGTGGTTACGAACAGTTGTACGACTATAAATATAATTGTACGACTATAATTACAAACGTATGTCTGTTCAACCTACCCAGGAACAGTAAACTTGCATTTTGGGTTTTAGATGGTTTTATGAATGAAAATGAACCAAAACACCTAGAAAATGAAGCAAAACACTAGTTTTAGATATAGTTACCCTTGTAGCACGGATCCACTGTCGATTTAATCGTAGACAACACCTTGAACGGACTCTGGATTGCTTCTTCTACTTAGTATGTTAAGGTACAAAAATAATATCCAAAAATTCCAACAAGCCAAGGATTTAAATGATTTTAAGTTCCAGAATCAATTGTATTTGGTATGTCAAGTTCTTAACCTATGATTTCTATCCAATTTTAAACCTTACAACACAAAGTTCCAAAAGAAAAGAGTAGAAGAAAGTAATATGTGGATATCTTTTCTTCTCTTCTTTTCCCTTCTCTCAATGCTAAGAACTCTCTTCAATCCAAATTTTGTCTTTTTGGTTATCTGGTTGTCCCCCCTAAAATCTGCAAATATTTTTGCTCAAATATGAAACAAGAAGATAGTAAAACACCTCCAAAATCCGCCCATTCCTCTCCCAAGTGGGCTTGGCTAGAATGTCAGAAAATAGATCTACAGTCATACGATTGTAATTTGTCAACAACTATAGTCGTACGACTGTAATTAGAGGTGGACAACTGTAAAGTTTGGTCCTTTCTTTGACTTTGACTGAAAATTTAAATTACCACAGTGGTAATAGAACTATAGTCGTACGATTTCAGTTACAGTCGTACGACTGTAAATTCAACTTGCACGACTGTATTCTTTTTTTTTTTTTTTTTGAAAAATCCCATGTTCATAGGCTGCCCCTCGTGTAACTAAAGTCCGATTTTGGGTAAGAATTTATGTACATGATAAAGAACACGGTATCAATGGTAGTGTGCTCATGTGTGGCTTGTGTATTTATTCCTTGAGACTTTTGGTAGTCAAGCAGTTTCTTAGGATGATTTTCGCATAAGGATAACGCTGGGGAAACATGACTTTTTGAGCCAGGCGGTTCCTTACGATGATTTTTGCATAAGGATGATGACGGGGAAACATGACTTTTGGAGCCAGGCGGTTCCTTATGATGATTTTTGCATAAGGATGATGCCAGAAAATATGACTTTTGGAGTAAAGCGGTTCCTTATGATGAATTTCACATAAGGATGACGTCGGAAAAATATGACTTTTGGAGCCAAGCGGTTCCTTATGATGAATTTCGCTTAAGGATGACGCCAAGGGACAGAGTGACTTTTGGGATCGAATGGCCATGTATGACATAGCATACAGAACCATAGTGTTTGTAGTATGCAATTGGTGGACGCATTTATTCCTTGATCGATAATTTTGAAACAAAAAATTTTTGCCCCTTCGATTAAGAATAAATACAGGTAAACGTGTTTTGGTTACCTTTTATAGTCATGTGGGACTGAATTTATGAAGTGTGTGATGGTCGCGTATGACTTGGCATACAAGACACGTTGAAATTGTAATCTATATTTCCCGGTTTAAGGTCGTGGGAGACCGCGATTTCTGAGTAGTGAGACGATCTCGTATGACTTGGCATATGTCAAAAACGAATTTTGGATTCCCTTTTAAAGTCGTGGTGGACATGATTTATGAGTAGTGAGACGATCTCGTATGACTTGGCACCCAAGACACGTCAAACATTAATTTTGGATTCCCTTTTAAAGTCGTGTTAGACTGTGATTTATGAGTAGTGAGACGATCTTGTATGACTTGGCACTCGAGACACATCGAACATGAATTTTGGATTCCCTTTTAAAGTCGTGGTGGACTATGATTTATGAGTAGTGAGACAATCTCATGTGACTTGGCACTCGAGATACATGGAAAATGAATTTTGTGGAGTGAAATGGTGTACTTACAGTGAATTTTTTATGATTTCCTCGGGTATCGTGCCCTTAGACGAGGCAGACCGTCGTTGAAAAAAAATTGGGTGTCAACACGTTAGTCCTACAAAATTATTGAAATACTTCCCGGGGGAGATCAAACATTCGGTGATAAAATAGAGTTTAACAAATAAATGAGAAAATTAAAATATTGGGGATTTTTTCACTACAGTCGTACGATTGTAATTTGTATACAGTCATAGGACTGTATTTCATGGGCAAAGAAAATTAAAAGGGCGTTTTGCCCTCCCTTCTCCTTCATTCTCATTCCATTCTTCTCTTATTTTCCCTGAAAAAATTTTATTCTAAACCTTGAATTTGCGAAAATATTGAAGAAATTAGGCAAGAAACTGAGGAAGCTCACTCCTACTCAGATCAGGAATTCGAGTGACGCACAGGATATCCCATTCATGAGTGTGTCAGATGGGTACGGACATCCTCGCTATGCAGACCACTTTGGAGTCTGTTTTGGGTCTGATATCCCCATTTTTTTGAGATGGACTCACATCTTGCCTCTCTTCAGGTTAGAACCTGAATCAAAGCTTGATTTAGTATTTTTTGGGATTTTTCCATTTGAATTTTTTATTTGATTCACATGCTTTTACTACTTTCGGGATGATTTTGTTGAGTAGAATGCAAGCTAAGGGTTCCCTCTAGTTCGTAGGAGCAAGAATATAGGAAAAACGAGTTAGAAAACATGAATAATCGAACCTAGAACAAAATCTGCTGGTCCAGGAAGAACACTCGTATGAGTGTCGTTATAGTCGTCCGACTATAGGCCTTTTCTTTCTTATTTTTATTTTTTATTTTTATTTTTTATTTTTATTTTTTATTTTTATTTTTTTTTGAAATTAAGTTTTTTTCTTAATTTATTTAATTTCTGCAAAAGTTAAATAAATGTTGATTTATACTTCATTAGATATGCAGGATAGAGAGATATCGGGCTGCGGGAATCTTTCCTTGCCCCAAGTCTAGTGGGAAAATCTCCCTGAGGTTGTGAAGGCCCATGTGAGAGGTCTCATTTTGGAGGCATTCATTCTTTCCCTGCCGGAGAACACACCTCATATTACTCACACCGTGATGATGGCCTTGGGCGAGAGGTGGGTTTGCACTACCCACACCTTCCATCTACCTATTGGCGAGTTCACGGTTACTCCTTCAGACTTCACCGGGATCATCGGATTTGGTTTTAGTGGGACACCAATCTGGTTTAACTGTTATCTGACCCAGCAGCAATTGGTGGATCACTACATCAGTCGGTTGATTCGCTATACCCCCAAGAAGGGGAAGGTCCTTTGTTCCTGGGTGGAGGCATATTGGGCTGCTAGCCCAAATCCGTCCGAGGAGGACATGGAGCGCTACACTCGGGCCTACGTGCTTGTCCTTTTCTCTTGCACATTTTTTCCTACCGGGCAGAGTACGTGCAACCTGACTCTATTGCCGTCGTTGGCTGATTTGTCCATCTTCACGACCTTGGACTAGGCTCGAGTTGTGCTTGGTCAGCTATATTACGGGTTGGACCTGTACACCAGGGGGAGGCAATAGGAGATCCTGGGCTTCTGGCTTAGGCTTTTGGTGTTACCCTTCTCCCTTTCCTTTTCTCTCTTTTTTTTTGACTCTGTTTTATTGATTGCAAATTTGGGTGTTTGAGCGCGGCATTCTAGAGCCGCCTGCTTTGAAGGATGTGCGGGGCGATGAGTGTCCCATTGTTCTACATGGTTGGACACAAGGATGATAGGGCATCGGTCATATTTGGTGGAGATTCGATACGGTCTTTAAGGACTCTCTTAGGAAAGGGTAAGCAAGCTAATTTTGTTAGGTAATAAATTTTTAATTCAGCATTTACTTATTTGTGATTGAATGTTTGCTTCTCTGATTGTGTTTTTGCAGCTTGATCACTCCCCATGGTCTAGTTAGAGAGTTTAGCCTCCTGTTATGTAGGCATCCTTATAGTTTGACGACTGCCGGTTTGTCATGGAGTGTCCCATGCCTTAGGAGTGGTACTTGGGCGAGCGCCTTTGCCTTTTGGACCATGTGCACGGCCCTGTTGGCCGGGCAGTTCCTCCACCACCTCTGTGCACCCTATTTTTGCCCCACTTGTCAGAGCCTACTAAGCACCCGAATATCTACGGGAATGGATACATTTGTCGACTCTGTCAAGGGTGATGTGAGCGGATGACCTTTTCAACGAAACGAAAGCGGAACACGGCAAAGCAAACCGGGGAAAAAGGAATTTTCAGGGAAATGGATGTTTGAGTTTTTTGGAAAACGGGATTTTGATTATCTATTCTTAGGAAAACCGTCGACTGGTTTGGAAAAATTCCTTTAGCAGAAAACATTTTCCCATTTTATTAAGTTTAAAGACAGCTCATCTGAAAAATTTCGGTACAGCTCCCTACCCAAGGTAGAAATACTGTACCTAATCTAGAGATTTAGGGTTCGGGCAACTAACCTATTCAACCTCAAGCTAGCTTTCATTTTACAGTTCATATTACCATATTTTATTTGCTTTATTATCTTTCTCTAGTCATTTTTGTGCTTAATTTTCAACCGATGCTTAGAAGAATAAATTACAGAATAAATAATCATACATCTAAGCAGTTCAAAAGAATAAAAATAGAGGCTGCTTATACAACCAAATTGAATAAAAGGAAAACTCTCATCCTCACTTTACAAGCGCCTAGAATACACGAATTAATCTATTAATTACATCCAAAATAATAAAAAGAAAACTGGAAGCTGTGAAACAGATGGTTAGTACAATTATTACAGAAGCACAAATAGGACTCACATAAGACAGAATTGGGATCTTTAGGAACAGGGGCATACATTTAGGGGGTAGCCGGACCGACTCGGCTAGTTAGCCCGACTAGACTTGGAAAACGGTTTTGAAACGCCCTGTAGATTTTTTTTTCTGCTGGAAAATAATTTTGAAAAATGATTAGCTCGATTACATGAAAATTTTCCCTTTTAGCGGGTCTATTATCCCAGAACTCAGGGGTCCAAAAATGGTAAACACGCCAAAAACAGTTTGAATCTGTAGACAGCACCGTGCGACGATGTCCGTAAGGGTCGTTTCGCAATTCTGCCTCACTCTAGAGACTACAGCCTTGCAGCTATGGTTAGAGCCGTGAGGCCCTAGTTAGAGCCACACGGCTCTAACAACCACAGCCAGACGGTTGTAATACCTACAACCTGAAAATGGTTTTCTCATTTTGAAAATACCATTTTGCTCATTTTCAGTGTTTCCTAAGGATTTTCGTGGAAGCCGGGGGTCAGCAAATGCTGGACTACAAATCGAATTTGGATCGAACAACCTCGAATGCCAGAAAAACAAAACCAAGAGACCGAAAACCTCGTATCCGCGCAATCAGAAATCCGAAAACCAAAATTTTACGATACACAGATGTGTTTGGACAGAAATGGATCATAATCAGAATGATAAAATGGGAAAGGACTGCTTTCGGTTGATCTAGGCATTTTAGGGTTTCTGCCCTTAAGGAACACAGCCGTTCTGCTATAATGCTACAGCCGCATAGCTCTGTTCTTATGAAATACAGCCATGCAACTGTGTTCAAAGCAAACACAGCCATGCGGCTGTATCTGGTCAGTCAGCTTTCCGAAAATTTGCAAAACAGAGGAAGAACACAAAGAAAAAGCAATGAACATAGGTTTAAGGCCTCCCAGAGTTTACCTTGTTATTGTTCTAATGTATTTAACATCCAGAATTGATTGAGAAGTCAGAATGCTCCTTGAATCCTTAAACATCCTAAAATTTCCGAAAAGGAATCCCAGATTAATCTGAAACCAACCCGAAAATGGTCCCAATCAAGTAAGCAATGGTTAGAAACTCTCCCTCCTTGTTCTTGATGTGATTATTGGTATTTTATTTCTAGTCTCTCACTCCCTCTTTCTCTCTATTTCTCCCCGTGTTTCCTTCTCTCTAACTTTCCTCTCTTTTTCCAATTTTTCAATTCTGATTTCTGCTAGCCTCCTCCTTTGATCCGATTTTCTTTTTCTTTTTATACCTCCCTCTACTCCCTATCATCTCCAATTAATTGGCCTCTACGGATTTCAGCCGAAATCATGATCCTAGCCTCCCTTCAGCCAAGTTGCTCTATCTTTTGCAGAGCAACTTGGTTGCCCAACAGAGCCACATGGCTCTAGGGTTTAGAGCCACACAGCTCTGCCTCTACAGCTGCGTGGCTGTAGTCTTGAGACTACAGCAATGAGGCTCTAGACAGAGCCTAGGCAGATTCTGCCGAAAACCCCACACTCACCTTAAAGCCCTGAAATCACTCGAAGGACATTTCTTGGGGTTTCGGATTGAGGATAGTTTAGTTTTTAGAGCATCTAAGATATTCCAAGTGACATCCCGCTCATCCTCAAGTCTAATTCACGTCCGTCTGCTCAATAAGTAACATAGGATTCTCATCATAGAGGTCGGAAAACCCGTGCTTACAGCTGCCCCTCGTGTGATCAAATTCGATACCCGATACCAAGTCTAAAATACCTGAAGGGAATTTGGGAACGTGAATCAAAGCACTATAAACAAAAGGAAAGAAAGACATACCTGACTTGTCGAAGTCTCATTGTTGCAGTGATGATTTGATTTAGGCCGATACCGGGTTTATATGTACCCGAGGCAAAGCTATTGTTGAACCTGGTTTAAGCCGATATCGAGTTTATTTGCACTCGAGGCGAAGTTGCTGGTGAAGCTGATATAAGCCGATACCGAGTTTATCTATACCCGAGGTGAAGTTGTTGGTGAATCTGATATCAGCCGATACTGGGTTTATCTGTACCTGAGGCGAAGTTGTTGATGAATCTGATATAAGCTGATACCAGGTTTATCTGTACTTCAGGTGAAGTTGTTGGTGAATCTGATATAAGCCGATATCGGGTTTATCTATACCCAACGTGAAGTTGTTGGTTAATCTGATATAATCCGATACTGGATTTATCTGTACCCGAGGCGAAGTTGTTGGTGAATCTGATATAAGCCAATACTAGGTTTATATGTACCTAAGGTGAAGTTGTTGGATTTCTTCATTTGAAATGATGAGTCTTGATTCCTTGATCGAGAGATTTTGAACAAAAATTTTGCCCCTTCGATCAATAATGAATACTAGCTGAGGGTAAGTGTTCCCTATATGTTATGTATGTATGCATGATGATGCATATGCATATGGACTTCAAAGGATGCATTTCTCGCTGTGTCCAATCCTGATATCCCACGTTCTTGCTAGGGAAACTATGCCATGCCTCTGATCGCCTTTAGTTAAGGGAGTACATCCTTTGTGTAGTGCAATAGTTGTAGTCCTGTTGATGATATGCGATGACTGCTGGGGAGAAAGTGGTGATATTCCTTTTAATGGTTCCACTAGGGAATAATGTAGATGATCCTGCTGGAGGATAGTGAAAAGGCTTTGCAACTTTGACCCTGGGAAGAGTGAGTTTGGAAATGCTCTAATTTTTGCTTGAACTACCCAATATGGGTTTTCAGCTCAGCAAGCCGCTCTAACGTTTGCCTAAGGTGCCTTTTCAAGTTTTCACATTAGCAAGCTCTTTTTCTTTTTTTTTTACATACGCGCTTCACATTTGCAAAAGCCTTGTGACATTCAAACTTGGATCTATTTCGAAATTTCCAGCCACCCCAAGAAATGATGAGTTAGGTTTGAAGGATAAGAGAAGATTACAGATTGCATTCATTTAGCATATTTTCATTGTTAAATAATGCGAGTCTTTTAACAAATTAAATGCAAAGTGCTTTCTTTAAATGGATGTTTGGGCAAGATAACTTTGTTTATGCATTTTGACATAACCATATGAATATACTTAAACAAAACATCATGCTTTATTGCTAAAAATCATCATGAGTACATTTGAAAAGATTGGTTCCCAAAATGGTATACATTCCACACAAACCCAGAATCCGTCACCAGTTATCCCTTTCAGATTTTTCGACTGATCATTTTCTCTTGTGTCTTATGTTTTGCCTGTGTTGGATATGCCCTAGTCCCGAGGCATTAGACCTTGTATTTGTATTATACATTTATTGGATTTATGTATTATACTAATTTTGTGTTATTAATAAAGGCATTAATTCATTTATTATATATATCTTATGCAATATCTTAAATGAAGTATCCAATGGACATATCCATATCCATGATGACAAGCGTCATGAACTTGGCAGTAAGACTATGGATACGGTAAATGATATGACCATAAAGAGATCCGTAGTCTGTTCCAGTCATAGGAATGAATGGGACTAGAGACTATCATTAACATGGTTGTATGGCGGTGTCTTACCGGTCATTAGACATGGGATGTCAACCAAGTTAATGGGTACATGTAAAAAGGGCATGGTACTAGATAGATCCACTAAACGAGAAATCCACATGGTATAGTATCACAAGTGATTCTCGTGTAGTACTTGTATGGATCCTTTGACCTGACCATATGATGGTATCTCATGCAAGGTCACATACTTAGGGGTACGCCTAAAAGGCCTGTAATAGGGTGCCAAGTATGGGTGCTTTTGGGTATGTCACTTAGCATGGCAATGCTATGGATATACAGTAGGGATTTGTCACTCAGTAGTCCACTGAAAAGATATCACTGGCCTCTTGATGAATGTGACTGATAAGAGTGTGGCCACACCCAAGCAAGTTTTATGAGCTTCAGTACATTCGGGATCAAGTAAATGTCTAGACACAAAAGAGGGTGATCAATCTATACCTCTGTGTTGGACACCAATATCAATGACATGGGATATACAAGTTCAAACTACAGGGTTATGATTACAGTTGGACTGCCATATCCATCTTAATTGGGGGCTGCAGTGGCTTGCTAGAGCCCAACTATAGTCTGTGGGCCACGGGCCCACTCCCAACATAAAGATGGGCCCACGGGATCGTACATATTGAGCGACTGAATACAGACTTAAGGAATCACTTGTATACTTGGAGTATACACTCTGGAGAGAGATGATTATATTAATTATATTATAAAGATCAATTGGATTGATCATAATAATAAAATTAATATTTGATTGGCTTTCTCATAATTAATTGGATTAATTATGAGATTATTTCCTGGGTGGAAATATTCATGTGTATAGGTTTACATATGAACTTATTTTGTCAAGATCTAATTTTATATTAATGGATTAAATTAATTAGTCAAACCAATTTTAATTAAATGTAAATAATATGTTACATGGTGTAATATGTTATATACATGTGTAAATTAAAGTTGGGCTTGAAATTAATTTAAACCAGACCAATTAAAATAGATTTGGGCCTAAAAATAAAAGAAAGAAAGCCCACACAAAAGGAGCCAATTGGCCCGAAATTCTCCTTGAGAATTTTGGCCACCTAGGGTTAAAATACCCTTAGGTATTTCGGCCACAAGGTAAGCAAGCCAAGATAGCTGAAATCTTCCCCTCTTCCTCTCCATAGTTTGTGTTTTTCCGACGCTAGCACGGGTTGTATTCGGGAGGCATTTGTGTACGTGAACGAGGAGGGATTCTACTTTGATTCATACAGTCTGCATCCATCTCTTGTACAGATAATCCGGGTAAGAGATTTATCTCTTGTTATTAAATTTTTGTTTTTACAATTTCCATCTCAATTGCTCCTTGGCACGGATTTGAGGAAATCACCACGTTCTTCCGCTTTAATCGAGTGATTTTCGGTGACAAATCCCAATAGCCTAGACTGCCCTTTTCGGATTTTCGACCTGGCAGACTATTTGTTTTTTTCTTTCAAACATGGTAAAGCTTCAGGCGATCTTGATTGATAGGATTCATGAATTCATTCCCATCCATGTCTGTGATGCTTACACCACCTTTTGATAGCACTTTCTTCACAACATATGGACCTTCCCAATTTGGCCTAAACTTCCCTCGGACATCGATGTTTGTAGGCCTCAATTGTTTCAAAACCAATCCAGCTTTCAGATACCGTTTGGAATACTTCACTTTCTAATTATAGACTTTAGCCATTCTGCGTTGATACATCTACAAATGATCCAGTGCTTTCAACCACTTTTCATCTAATGCTGCCAACTGTCATATCTAGCTTGCATCCACCTAGCTTCTGGTAACTAAGCTTCCAAGGCTATTCTGAGTGACTTGAGCTCTATTTCCACTGGCAATACTACTTCCATACCATATACCAAATCATAGGGAGTTTCACCAATTGGTGTTCTGACACTAGTTCTATAACCCCAAAGAGCATATGGCAGCTTGGCAGCCCAATCCCTATAGGTGGTTACCATCTTTGAGAAGATCTTCTTTATCGACTTGTTAGCTGCCTCCACTGCACCATTGGCCTGTGGTTTATATGGAGAAGACCTATGATGTTTGATGCCATGTTCTGCAAATAGTTTAACGGTTGCCGCTTGAAACTACACTCCATTATCAATCACCACATGATGAGGGATTCCTTATCGAGAGAGGATGTTCTTCTCGATGAACTTGACCATTTGCTTAGTTGTTACACTAGCGAAGGATTCCGCTTCCAGCCATTTTGAAAAATAGTCTACTACAACTACTATAAATCTGTGCCCATTAGATGCTGCGGGATGAATTTCTCCAATCATGTCTATCCCCCATTCTGAAAATGGCCAAGGAGATGCTATGTTCTGTAGCTCAAGTGGTGGTAGATGACTGATATCAACATAGATTTGGCACTCGTGACATCTTCTCACCTCTTTCACACAATCAGACAGCATTGTCATCCAAAAGTATCCCTGTCTCATTATCTTTCTAGCCATAGCAACCCAATTCATATGCGCCCGCAGGATCCTGCATGGACTTGCTGCAATACTATTTATGCTTCTTATTCTGTCAAACACCTTAAAAGAACCCCATTTCCAGTTCTCTTCTATAGCTTATCTTCAAAGATTCTGAACTGGCTAGCCAATCTTTTTAATGAAACTTTATCAGTAGTGCTAGCTCCTCCTGGATACTTTCGCTCCTTCACATATTGATAAATGTCAAAGAACCACGGCTTTTCTTCAGCTGTTAATTCCATCACTTCGTGCATATCAAAACAGGGTTGTCTGGAAGTTACTATGACCAGAGGTTGTATTTGTGTCCTTTCTGGATTCTCCCACATGGACGATAATGTTGCTAGCACATCAGCCATTTTATTCTCCTCCCTGGGAACATGTCTGAATTCACATTGTTCGAATAACTCTCTTCTGTGTTGCAGTAGCTCTAAGTAGGGATGTAAGGCTTCTTCTCTCAGATCCCATTCACCTTGCACTTGCCTAATCACCAAAAGTGAATCTCCAACAATCAACACATCATCTGCCCCTAGTGTTAGAAGAGCTTCCATCCTGAATAAGCATGCTTCATACTCTACCCCATTATTAGCTACTAGAAAGTCCAATCTCTTTGACAATGGAATAATCTCACCGTCTGGTGTCGCTATGATTACCCCAATTCCAGCACCCTTGCTATTTACAGCACCATCGAAGCACATAACCCATCTCCTTACCTCCACCACAGCTAGCTACTTATCCGGGAACTTTAGATTCTCCACACGATTCGATTCTAATGGCTGATTCACTAGAAATTCTGCCACAGCATGCCCTTTGATGGTTTTCTTCGTGATGTAATCGATATCAAATTCTAACAAGAGTAGTAGCCATCTAGATAATTTCCCAAACAACACTGGTGCCTCATACAGATACTTCATTAGATCCACCTTGGCCACGGCTTGTACCTTGTATGACTGAAAGTAGTGGTGCAACTTCTTAGTCAGCCAAATCATTGCTACACATGTCTTTTCTACCAATGTGTACTTGGTTTCATATTCCAATAGCTTTTTGCTGAGATAGTAAATAGGGTACTTCTTCTTCCGATCTTGTTCCTGTGCTACCATTGTCCCTATGGAGGAATCTTCGACAGCTAAATACAAAATCAAAGGCTTTCCTGGATTTTGTGGGATCAAAACTGGCAGATTTACCAGGTAAGCCTTAATCTTCTAGAATGCCAACTGACATCTATTATCCCATACAATCGGCTGATCTTTCCTTGACAACTTGAAGATAGGCTCACACACTGAAGTCAACCATGCTATGAAATGGCTGACATACTACAAGGAACCCAAGAACGATCGGACCTCTTTTTTCTGTTTTAGGAGCTTCTATATCTCGAATGGCCTTGATTTTATCTGGATCCATCTTTATTCCCCTTTTGCTAACCACATGACCTAGCAGCTTCCCTGACGTAACCCTAAATATGCACTTCTTAAGGTTAAGCCGTAGGTTATACTCCCCGATGCGTGTAAGAAATCTATCCAGGATAGTAGGATGCTCTTCTCGGGTCATTGATTTAACAAGCATATCATCGACGTACACTTCTACTTCCTTGTGAATCATGTCATACAGCAATGTTGTGACAACCCTTTGGTAAGTGGCCCCACCATTTTTCAACCCAAAAGGCATTACTCAATAGCAGAAAGTGCCCCACTCTGTAATGAATGATGTCTTCACTTTATCAGTCACGTCTATGAGGATCTGGTTATATCCCGAGAATCCGTCCATAAAAGAGTACATTGTTGCCTTGGCTGCACTATCAATCAGAACATCAATGTGAGGCAAGGGCAAATTATCTTTCGGACATGCTTTGTTCAGATCCCTATAATCGACACACACTCTAAACCTTCTATCCTTCGTAGGCACTGTAACAATGTTGGCTAACCATTCTATGTACTCCACCACTTCAAGGAACTTAGCTTCGATCTGCTTAGCCATTTCTTCCTTTACCAATGCAGCCCATTATGGTCTCAGCCTTCTTAGTTTCTACTTTATTGGTTTGAATCTAGAATCTGTTGGAATCTTGGGAACTGCTATTTCTGTGGCATGTCCTCATATTACCAAGTGAAAGCCTTAGCATGTTTTTGCAATATTTTTGTCAATTCTCTCTCTTCTTCAGGTTTTAGTTCATGTGAAATGAATACCATTTGGGATTTGCATCTGTACTTATGTTGATTTCATGCAATGCAGTGTCATGAATGCTAAATATGCTGGATGGTGATTCAAATGCATGCACAGAGTTATCAGGATAAACATCGTACAAGTAAGCAAACTGGGATTTCATTACATTAAACTTGTTATAAAGTACATCATTCACATTGAATATAGAAGAAATAGATACAACAAAATCATTTTCATCCTCCACAAGCAGAGGGCCTTGCACTTCTTCATCCTTTTTACTCAGCTTCAAGATGTTGTCCAGATCTATAGCTACTTCAAACTATTGTTCAGCAGGAAGAACAGTCTCCTCAATCTTAGCCACCTGTGCCTTAGCCCTCATTATGATTCCTACAATTTTGGCAACCATAGAATTTAGGCTTGCTTTGGTCATCATCTCCTTCTTGGACCCTTCCTCAGTTTTTGCAAAGGCATTGCTTAAGGCTGCGGCCTGCGCCTCTAAAATTGCTTCCACAGATTCATCACAGATCCTTTCCTTAAATTTCTCCTTGGACACTTCCACTGCTTCTGCTATCATTTCAGATGGCTTCTTTTGGGGGATGATAGGCTTAACAACTGCTTCCTCCACTATCACAGGTGCAACTGGCTCTTCTTGACTCTTTTCAAAGTCCACTACATCGGAGAATATCTCGAAGCCCAGGTATTCAATACTTCTGGCTTTCACTAGCTCAGCTTGTCCTTTGTACGGCTCTTCACCAGCCTTAATAAATGGCTTCATCATGGGCTTGCCATTCATTCCCTTCTTTAGACCCTTCTTTTTAGATATTTTGCTGTTTAGCCCAAACTGAACTGCCTTGGCTTTCCTAAGTCAATGTTGAACTCAGGCACTCCCTATAGGTAAGCTCCAAGCCCTATACTCGAAACAAAATTCTACTTGTGTAGGTACTTGGACAACCATTCTGGCATATAATTCTTATAAATGACCATTGGAGCATCTGTGGCTTCTTCTTTGCTGACCATGGCAATCTAGATTCCGCCGAATGGTATAATCTCTTCATTCACGGCAGCAATCATGGACTAAGAATCTGCCTCAACTATCACAACCTCATTGCCTATTGAGAATTTTATCTTCTGGTGCAGTGTGGAAGGGACACCCCCCAACGGATGAAACCATGGCCTCCCTAATAGAAAGGAGAAAGTGACCAAAATGTCAATTACAGTAAAAGTGACCGTCGACTTGACCAGTCCTACTTCCACCTCAGCTTCAAAGGTTCCGATCACAGTCCTTTTGGAGTCATCATAAGCCCTGATCACAGTGGAAGACTTCTTCAAAGCATCTTCACTCAATCCCAGATATGGCAACATCTTCGATGGATATATATTTAGAGCTGATCCATCATCTACCATTGCACATGGCATGACCATGTCCATTATATTAAATTTGACATAAAGAGCTTTATTGTGAGCCCTTCCTCTATGTGGCAGGTCTTTCTCGGAGAACACGATGTTAGGGGACCTTGAATGAACCTTGTCCAGCAAGCAACACATAGCCTCTGGAGATGCAATTGGGGAAACTTCAATTTCATACAGCTTTACCAATGCTGCCCTCTACTCCTTTGAGGTCAGTAGCAAATGCCATAGGCTGGCCTGAGCTGGAGTTTTCTTCAATTGTGAAATGAATAGATCTTCTCTTTCCACTTCCTTCCGTGCTGACATGCTGCTAGATCCAGTCACTGGAGCCTTGTCCTTCTGCTGAATTACTGGCTAATAGACTCTGCCGCTTCTCGTCACATTATGGACTTCAGGAACTTTTGGTTTCTCAATAACCAATAGCTTAATTGATTCATCAAAGCCATATTCTTCATATTCATCCTCTGAATCCAGATCATCTAAGCTCACTGGCTTCACTTCTTTCTACTCCGTCAGATTTCGACATTAGAACTTTGTTTCACAATGGGGTTTGATTGCAGAACCTGGGCAAAAATGAAATTGGCTGGCAACCCTGACTATACCATGCTGACCTGCCTCTCAAATGCTAGCAATGGATTAGTCTTTGTGATGGGCTCTATAGGTTCTTGTAACTTCCCCTCGTCAATCAGCTTCTGAATGGCATCCCTCAGCTTATAACAGTTATTAGTTCTATGTCCCACCAAAACGTGATAGGTACAGAAGTTGTCCTTATCTCCATCGAATGGCTTCTAAAATGGCCTTAAAATCTTAGCCACCATTCCTACACTTCACAAAAATCTTAGCTAAGGAGAAAGTCCAAGGGGATATGCCTTGACCTCCTAGATTCCAACTTTGGTTACCTTGTTTCTAAGAGACTGCGGCAACTCCAGCTTGCTTAATTTCTGAAAGCTGCCCACTTTTACTTGTAGAACCAGAACCAAATCCACTGCTTGACCCAGTTGTAGTCATCGATCGATACCCAAAACTGTACCCAGAGCTTCTGCCACCTCTGTGGCTTGCTGCCTTCTCTTCTTCATCTCTCTCAATCTTCATAGCCATGCTGTAAACCTCACTGAGTTCATTGAAAGAATGAAACTTCATATTGTTCCTGTAGACATCACTACTACCATTAATCAGCTTTTGGATCAGCTCTCCCTCATCGGGGTGGTTCTTCAACATAATCATTTTGTTCATCCACCTCTGATAGTGTTCATCAAAGGATTCATTTGGTTTCTGCTTGATCCTCTCCAAGTTGTACAGCTTCACTTGGATCTTGGTGTTGAAACTGTAGTACTTGATGAAAGCAGCTGACAAAGCTTCCCAATCTAGCTGTACATCCTCAGATAAAGAATTATACCAAGTCAAAGCCCCCACCCCTCAAGTGTGGTTGGGAAGAAATTGATTAGCTGCTGCTTTGTGGCACCCGCTGTCAGCATGATTCGGGCACAAAGGTTCACATGAGCTTCTGGTGAACCAATCCCTTTGTAGGAAGCAACTTTCGGCACTTGAAACCCAATGGGGAAAGTCTCAATGCATTTTTTTATCATGGCATCTACATTCACACCCCTCTTAGAGCCCAAACTGATGTTGGCCCCTTTCTTCAGCTCAGCGACCACTTCATCTAACTCTAAGTACTTTGCCTTCATCTTCCTCTCCATTGATGCCTCAATCTCTTGCAGCTTCTCCACACTGGCTAAGACATCAGCCCCAAACTAAGAAGATTCAGCCATTTTCTCCTTTCCCGGCCTACTGGTACTGACTTCACCACTTTCCCTTACAACAGCCCATATCTCCTCTCTCAAGATATCACGGAAATCCTGAGATTTCAGGAAATCTTTTAGGTCATCAACAAGATTTGGCACCTGGTTTGCCATTTCCACTTCCTCCCTGAATTCAGACTCACTTTCTGTTTTGACTATTCTTTCTCCCTCAACAGACCTCAAAGCCTGAGATCTTGTCCTCCGTCGATCCAGCTTACTCAATGGATTTTCTATGCGAAGCTTTGGTCTTTTCTAGTCTCACGTACGTACTGTTTTACATCACTGTTGCTTGCTTTATATTCAGTACAAATCTCTTACTTTAGCTTTTGATAATGCTTTGAATAGTACTTTTAATAATAATTTCATTCAGAGATTAATGCTCGCAAGTATACGAATCGCAAGGTAATAATAAAAGATATCGATCCCACGAGGAATAAGTATGTACACTTTGGTTTGTTTTTCTTTGCATTTATAGAGTATCGAATTATAAAGTAATATGGAGAAATTAGATAAATGGCAAGTTAAGTTAATCAAAGCACTAGTATTGAGTTGAGTTGTTGCTTAATATCTAGTTACATAAATAAACAAGCATTTTATCTTTGATATTTGTTGCACATGCGTTAATTATTTATTCAATCCTTATGATAAGAGTATGTCGAATTAGTTCTATTTCAACGGGCATGTCTAGAAATATATTTTATTCAATACTCATAGACAAATTATCAAATACCTTTGCCAAAATAACTAAAGGTCTTAACACACAATGGCCAAGCTATATCAAGATGATCTCCAATTAATTTAACAAAGTAAAGCAAAACAATCATACATCATAATTTATTCTATCTTATTAACTAAACAAGACAAAGTAAAATGCGAACTTCTCTATATCTTATTATGAATCACAATACATACTTGGCATTAGTCATGCAATGAAGAGTAAGATATAAGAAAACTTATCGATATTGATTTTGTAAATATTCAATACATATACAAGTATGACGCTTTCATAAAGGAAAAGCATAAGAATAGACTTAAGAAAGTAATTGGGCATAAAACACTCCCTTACACCTATAGGTATATTGCAACCTCGGGGTATCTTTTCTCTATACAGCGACAATACTTGATTCAAGGACCTTGGCGTTAGGCTCCCCTTTACAAACACTAAGTATTACAACAACACTCGAACTCTCTAGATACTTTATTTTTTGAACTCATGCTGATTCTTTCTTGCTCTCTCCTTTCGCCTAAATTCTGGAATTTCTTTCTCTATTTATAAGAATTGAAGCATTGTGTCTTTTTGTGAAGAGTTGTCTTGGTTCATTTAATTGTTGTGTCTCTTGAATACTATTGGTTCTCTTGGAAAGTTGTGTTCTTTCATGAAGAGTTATGTCTTTGCATGAAGGGTTATGTCTTTTCATAAAGGGTTATGTCTTTTCATAGTGGTGGTTGAAGTTCCAAATAGATAGGATCAAATAACTGCCACTGAGTGCATGTCAGGATCGTGACAGAGTGTTGCGGTCGTGATTTACATGGGTTTCTTGTAGAATGCTGAAGTCAAAGTCTATCCATAGACTAGGTCGTGATCGTGATTGGTGTCATGCTCATGACCTGTCTCTTTCCTTTAATTTCTCTTTGTTTTTACTTTCTTGTATAGCTAAATTCCACATATGTGTATACTTGGTCTTTAAAACTATAAATCATCAAAAACAAGCAATACCAATGTGAAATCTAATATATAATAAGTAAAATCAACACAAATTCCTTATAGATTATATCATATATAAGTGCCTTTTTAACACTTAAAAAATCACATGTGAAAAGTTAGGGATAATAAATGAATGAAGTAATGATGTGAAGAATGATGCTTCGATGATGCTTTATGAATGAAGATGAGAATGAGGATGATCTTTATATTTTGATTTCCTTCATTTTGGACATCACAAGAGTGCCCAATGCCATGCGAAAATGATGCAGAAGGGTCACATGTGAGCCGCCACAAGGACAGAGGTTCGGCACTTTCGAGGCACCTAATGAATGTCGTGAAATGGTCGCTTGTGTACCGATATAGGGACAGAGTTTTGATGCCTTGTAGGTCAATGAGGTGACATGAAATGGTCACACACAAAGCTCTGAGTCTTTTGAGGCATCCAATCATGAAATGATGTTGCAAGCAAGTCACGTGTGAATAGAGACACGAATAGAGGTTCGGCGTTCGTGGAACACCTTACATGATTTGATAATGTTATGAAATGTCCCTATATATGTGGTAATCTAGTACTCAAGGAATGCCATGAATGAGTTAACAATGTCATGAAACAATCTGATGTGGACCGCGACACGCAAGTAGGACCTCGGTGTCACTGTGACACCTATGATGAATGATTATGATGCCATGTAATGACATCATATGACCACCACATAGAAATAGACCTAGGACCATTATGCTCCTTTACTGGATGGCATGATATAGTGAGATGGCCAAGTACAATCCGGTACATGGGTGGAACACCGGTAGTTTTGGGACACCCGATATGTTGTGAAATGAAATGATCGTGAAGGGCATACTCGGAACGTCCTTTATTAGGTGAGATGAGATGATATGAATGTCTATGTCACACAAAATGCAAGTGGCTGCATGAAATGGTTAGGATGCATGACTTACGAGATGATGTCGTGTATGCTTTTATGGCAATGTCAACACACAGGTGCAAATGGCACACAAATAAAACGTCGTGGCTGCACGAAGATGTGGTTAGCATAAATGCCACACATATACACATGTGTTGAAAATGGCTGCATGAAAATGTGGTCAGAATGGCAGACAAATGGTTATGCATGTTTAATGCATCGTGAAAAGGTCAGAAACAAAACCACCACGGAACAAACGTTAGCATACGCAATAATATGCTCTCCCTTCTAACCTTATTCCTCCTTTCGATAGGTCTCGCATTCTTCCTAGGTGTTGGGTCTCTTTAGCATCAACTGGGGATACCAAAGGTGCACTCTCAATGTCCAATTTTTAATTTATGTTTTGGTAATCCTAAAGGGGAAGTTGCTAAGCCATTACATGTGGGCCAAAGTCAAAACCAAGGGTCATATAGGTTCCCATAGCAAATATACACTCCTCATCATAAAACACGATGTAAGGTCATGCAGTGCTATGAGTGGTCTACCCATCAGGTGCATCCAATCCTGGCGGTAGAGCTAGGTCACCTTCCGAAATAAACTAGGACTGATCAATGTGTTGGAGGGAATGAGAAGAAGAAAATGTTATGATATGCAAGTGCAAATAGAATATGGTACTATGAACCGGTAAAGTGACTGCAAGTGAGGTTATGTTTCAGTAGTTGCCTAAGTTCCTTAAGTTTTTAGGAAAACTTTTTAAGAAACCTTTCTCCCCAACAGAGTCACCACTATGAGCAGATGACCTTTTAGATGAAATGAAAGCGGAAGCGGTGAAGCGAACCGGGGAAAAAGGACTTTTTGGGAAAATGGATGTTTGAGTTTTTTGGAAAACGGGATTTTGATTATCTTATCTTAGGAAAAACCTTGATTTGTTTGGAAAAATTCCTTTAGTAGAAAACATTTTCCCATTTTATTAAGTTTAAAGACCTCGAAACTTAAATTCCAAGATTAGTGACAAAGTCGCCACCCGGATCAGCTCATTTGAGAAATTCTAGTACAGCTCCCTACTTAGAGTAGACTACTGTACCTAATCCAGAGATTTAGGGCTCGGGCAATTGACCTATTCTACCTCAAGCTTGCTTTCATTTTGCAGTTCATATTACCATATTTTATTCGCTTTATTATCTTTCTCTACTCGTTTTTGTGTTTAATTATTAGCCGATGCTCATGCGAATGACAAAAATAAATTGCAGAATAAATAAATCATACATCCAAGCAGTTCAAAAGAATAAAAATAGAGGCCGCTTATACAACCAAATCGAATAAAAGGAAAACTCTTGTCCTCACATTACAAGTGCCTAGAATACACTAATTAATCTCTTAATTACATCCAAAATAATAAAAAGAAAACCGGAAGCTGCAAAACAGACGTGTTAGCATAATTATTACACAAACACAAATAGGACTCACATAAGATAGAAATGGGATCTTTAGGACCGGGGGCATACATTTAGGGGGTAGCCGGACCAACTCGGTTAGTTGGGCCGACTGGACCTGGAAAACGGTTTTGCAACGCCCTGTAGATTTTTTTTTTTTTGCTGGAAAATAGTTTTGAAAAATGATTGGCTCGATTACATGCAAATTTTCCATTTTAGTGGGTTTGTTATCCCGGAACTCGGGGTTCCGTTCATGTGGGTTCCCTAATTCCAACATTCATCTAGGGTCCAAAAATGGTAAACAAGCCAAAAATAGTTTGAATCTGAAGACAGCACTGCGTGACAATGTCCGTATGGGTGGTTCCGCAATTCTGCCTCATTCTAGAGACTACAGCCATGCAGCTGTGGTTAGAGCCGTGCAACCCTAGTTAGAGCTGCGTGGCTCTAACAACCACAGCCGTGCCGCTGTAATACCCAGAACCCAAAAAATGGTTTTCTCATTTTGAAAATACCGTTTTGCTCATTTTCAGTGTTTCCTAAGGATTTTCGTGGAAGCCAGAGGTCCGCAAATGTTGGACAATGGATATGATTTGGATCGAACAACCCTGAATCCCAGAAAAACAAAATCCAAGAGACCGAAAACATCATATCTACGGAATCAGAAATCCAAAAACCAAAATTTTACGATTCACGGATGCATTTGGACCAAAATGGATCATAATCAAAATGATAAAATTGAAAACGGAAAGCTTTCGGTCGATCGGGGCATTTTGGTGTTTTTGCCCTTAAGGAACACCGTCGTGTGACTGTAATGCTACAGCCACGCGGCTCCGTCCTTATGGAATGCAGCCATGCTGCTGTATCTGGACTGTTAACTTTCCAAAAATTTTCGAAACAGAGGAAGAACATTAAGAAAAAGTAACGAACATAGGTTTAAGGCCTCTCAGAGTTTACCTTGTTATTGTTCTGATGTATTTAACGTCCAGAATTGATTGAGAAGTCAGAATGCTCCTTAAATCCTTCAACTTCCCAAAATTTCCAAAAACGAATCCCGGATCAATCCGAAACCAACCCGAAAATGGTCCCAATCAAGTGAATAGCGTTTAGAAACTCTCACTCCTTCTTCCTGATGTGATTATTGGTATTTTGTTTCTGGTCTCTCACTCCCTCTTTCTCTCTGTTTCTCCCTGTGTTTCCTTCTCTCTAACTTTCCTCTCTTTTTGCAATTTTTCAATTCTGATTTCTGCTAGCCTCCTCCTCTGATTCGATTTTCTTTTTCTTTTTATACCTCCCTCTGCTCCCTGTCATCTCTAATTGATTGGCCTCCAGGGATTTCGGTCGAAATCATGATCCCAGCCTCCCTTCAGCCAAGTTGCTCTATCTTTTGCAGAACAACCTGGCTCTAGGGTTTAGAGCTGCGTGGCCTGCCTCTAAAGCCGTACGGCTATAGTCTTAAGACTATAGTGGTGTGGCTCTCGACAGAGCCGGGGCAGATTCTGTCGAAAACCCCACACTTACCTTTAAGCCCTGAAATCACTCGAAGGACCTTTCTCGGGGTTTTGGATCGAGGATAGTTCGGTTTTTGGAGCGTTTAGGAGATTCCAGGTGACATCCCGCTCATCCTCAAGTCCAATTCACATTCGTCTGCTTAATAGGTAACATAAGATTCTCATCATAGAGGTTGGGAAAACCTGGTGCTTATAAGTGACTATCTGGCTTTTATCCGAGAATCCCCATGGCCAGTCCGACTCAATGCTCCGACGGCTCCTTCCCATCAGGTATTCCCTATCCATTGTTCTTTTATTGTTCGAATTTGATTTTCAGTGTCTAATGTCCCTTCAATTGCAGGTCAAGAGGAGGAAGGGGTCGAATTCTGCTCGGCAGTCTGCCCCAGAAGATAGGACACCGAGGCCACTACCACTAGAGGGTATGCTCCTACTCAGGGCAGGAGACACCCTGTACATTTTAGCAGTGTTGCAGCGTCCACTTCCCATGTCACCGGGGTAGTAGAGGGTCGATTGGTGACACAATTGAGGAGAAGCTTTAGTCTAATGGGGCTAGATGGTAGATATGTTGCTAGGGAACTACCCCTTTATTAGGACCATCAGGTTATATTCACCTCAGAGCACGCTACTCATGTAAGTCTTCTGCCTGTTTTGTCATTCCTTTATTTCTTTTGCTTTTCCTCTATCGCCTTTACTTTTGGATGTCTTTTGACCCTTTTTTCTCTTTTTTTTCTTGCAGATTCATGGGGCTCAGGTGTAGGACATGGCCCAGCAGTACTTGGGCCTGTAGTCTTTCGTGACATAGGAGAATGCTGCTTGGCTAGTAAGTATTCTACAATCCTTGTATTTTCACATGATCCATGCAGTGCATGAATGAATGTGTATGTATGTAAGCATTTTCATTTGTATTGTCATTTTGTAGTCCCAGGTGTAGATTCTGTAGGAGTAGGGTAGATAGACTGCTACTTTTGAGGCTCGGGCCTTGGCTACGGCACACGAGTTGACTCGGGTAAGAGCTGATTATCAGGCTCAGTTGAGCCAGATGCGGGCCGACTTCGATGCTTATAGAGCGGTGCATCCGAGTGAGTCAGAGTCTTCCGAGGAGGGAGAAGATGAGAGTTAGATTAGGATTCTCTGTATTTTGTATTGAATTTTTGCACATAACATGAACTTCATTTTCATTATCATGGCCTTTCATTTTGCTCATTTTAATGATTCACTCTTTTTTCAACTTTGCTTCTTTTCATTCAGGCTTTTATAATTTCCTCAAATTGCTACAAGACTCTGACTGGCTTAAATTAAAGCCTTTTGGGCTGTGAAACATGAAGGCATATTACAGACACCCATTAAATAATGAATTATTGAGTGCTTGTTGTCGCTACTGGGACCCAATTGACAATATTTTCCACTTCTTGGACCAAGAACTCTTCCCTTTGTATGAAGAATTCAGTGCCATCCTAAACATCCCATGCCACAAAGGGATCAACGTTGCAATTCCTGAGTTCACCTTCGGCAATACTCCTTCATTGGTGAGCTTGTTTGGCCTCCCCAATCCTGAAGTGGAAGCTCTGCTCTCCACTGAGACTTCTTCTCCTGGTCTTCACTTGGAATCCTTACTAGAGTGGTGTACCAATGCCCCTAGAGACCATGTTGGCTGGGCTAGCATGGTTAGCCTATTGCTGGTGAGCTAATACTTTCGTAATGCTAGTAACGGGGTTGCCTCCTTCAGGACTGTTTCTCTTATTCTGCAAACGGCTGCTGGAGCATCTCTGGCTCCATTTGCACTCACCGAGACTCTGATTAATCTGCATGCTTCCAAGACAAAAGGTTCCCTCTGAGTTGGCCCCCATCTCATGTTGCTCCAGGTAATTCCTTTCATCAGCTTGTGTACATTCTGGTGTCCGAATGAGTTTCTAACCACTGCTTCAAACTATGTTACAGATTTGGCGGTTGGAGAAGTTGTCGATTCTTAAAATTCCGAGGGGAAGTTGAAAGACGTATCAACCAACCAACTTTAAGGAAAGAGGTTTCTCCGTATACTTTTACGTTGACATGTCCGCCAGTGAATAAGCTGCTTGATTAGCTAGCATAACTGATGATCAGATTAGATGGGTCTGCCCCTGGTGGAAGATTACTCATGTGGTTATGGAGATGTGGGCTTATGGTGTTCAATTGTTAGGATTGACAAAAGTAACTTTTTATTCTCCAAGTCACCTTCATTGCCAGTACGGCCAATCACAAAACATTCCTTAGCTTTCATGTATCACCATGTGTGTGGAATACACTGCTTCTTGGCCAGATCATATTAGGTTTCATTGGGCTAACAATACTCACCATGTGATGTTGAACCATGCTTCCTTTGCTTCTGTGGAGACGGATGAATGGTATAAACAGTGGTTGGCTGAGATTAAGGACCTACCAACCCATGAGGCACGTGAACATATGACTCACCATTGGTTAGGTTCTTCCAAGGCTGCAAAATTGCTTCCTATCAAGAAGAGAAAAATATAAAAGAAACATGATTCCTATTACCATTTTTTTCTTAATATTTTTTATTCTTTTTTTCTCTTTTTTTTAGTGATGTGTGCAATTCATATGCCTAGGCATATGAATGACTTTGTTCCTCTGGATGTTTAAACTAATGAGTCACGTACATACTCCAAACATTCATGTAATATGTTGAGAAATATGCACTTCATTAATGAAATTCAATTATTGTAAGAATTAAAAATGCCAAAATCGGTACATATCACGAATGAACTCATTCCTGTTATCAACCATCCCGTATAGGTTTTCTAGAGGATAAACTACCTCTCATTACCTTAATTTTTGCTTAAGCCGCCCTGGTGGGTTTTCAACTTAACAGTCGTTTTTTTTTTTTACACATAGTAGCATTTGAGATGATCCTGGTTGATCGGATTAGTGAATTCATTGTCGTCCATGTCCATAATCTTTATTGCGCCTTTGGAGAGTACCTTCTTAACCACATATGGCCCTTCCCAATTGGGTTTGAATTTGCCCCTCGCATCCATGTTGGATGGTCTCATCTGCTTCAACACCAAATCTCCTATCTTTAGAGGATCTTTCTGATAACAAACTCGTCGATTGTACGCTTTAGCAACCTTTGATGGTACATTTGCAGATGATCTAAAGCTTTCAGACGCTTTTCATCGACCATAGCCAACTGTTCGAATCTTGCCTTCACCCATTCTATCTTGGGCAATTGAGCTTCTAAGACGATCCTTAAGGATTTTAGTTCCATTTCAATGGGAAGGACTACCTCCATCCCATAAACCAGCGAATACGGCGTTTCCCCTGTCGGCGTTCTAACACTGGTTCTACAACCCCATAAGGCATATGGCACTCTATCTGCCCAACCTCTGTAGGTCGAGGTGGTCTTTGACAAGATCTTCTTAATAGACTTTTTTGCAGCATCCACTGCTCTGTTGGCTTGTGGCCTATAAGGTGAAGACTTGCGATGTTCTACATTGTGTTCTTCAAGCAGTTCTGTACTCTGTTGTCAGTCACCACATGGTGTGGTATACCATACCTTGCAAAGATGTTCTTTCTTATGAACTTATCCATGGTTTTAGCCGTGACTTTGGTATAAGACTCAACTTCAACCCACTTGGAAAAGTAATCCACTGCCACTATGATGAACTTGTGACCGTTCGATGTTGGAGGCTGTATCTGTTGGGATTTTTCACCGGAAATCACCCGATTAAAGCGGAAGAATGCGATGATTTCCTCAAATCCTTGCCCAGGAGCAATTGAGATGGAAATTGGAAAAAAATAATTTAATTAAAAGAGATAAATCTCTTACCAGGATCATCTCTTTCAAGAGATGGATATAGACAGCAGGAATCAAACTAGAAACCCTCCTCGTTCACGTACACGAACACCTTACAAACACCACCCGTACTAGCGTCGAAAAACACAAACTTTGGAGAGGAGCAAGGGAGAATTTCGGCTAGCTTGTTTCACTTGTGTATTGGTCGAAAATCCTAGGGTTCTTTTACCCTAGGTGGCTGAAATTCCCAAAGGAATTTTGGCCCAAGTTGGCTCCTTCATCTGTGTGGGCTTCCTTGTTTTAATTCAGGTCCAAACCTATTTTAATTAGTCTGGCTTAAACTAATTTCAAGCCCAATTTTAATTTACCCATGTATTTAATATATTACACTAAGTAACATATTCTTTACATTTAAATTAAAATCGGTTTGACCAATTAATTTAATTCGTCAAATTAAAATTAGATCATCATAAATAAATTCACATGTAAACCTATACATATGAATATTTCCACCCAGGAAATAATCCCATAATTAATCTAATTAATTATGAAGAGCCAATTAAATATATTAATTTTATTATTATGATCAATCCAATTGATCTCTCCATAGTGTATACTCCAAGCATATATGTGATTCCTAAAGTCAGTGTTCAATCGCTCAATGTGTACGATCCCATGGGCCCATCTTTATGTTGGCAGTGGGCCTGAGGCCCACAGACTACAATTAGGCTCTAGCAAGCCACTGCAACCCCCAATTAAGATGGAGACGGCAGTCTAACTGTAATCATAACCCTATAGTTTGAACTTGTATATCTCATGTTATTGATATCGGTGTCCGACACAGAGTCATGGATTGATCACCCTCTTTTGTGTCCGGGCATTAACTTGATCCCAAATGCATTGAAGCTCATAAACAAGTTCCAACTCATTTGGGTGTGGCCACACTCTTATCAGTTACATTCATCAAGAGGCCGGTGATATCTTCCCAGTGGACTACTGAGTGACAAATCCCTTCTGCATATCCATAGCATTACCATGCTAAGTGACATACCCGATAGTACCCATACTTGGCACCCTATTACAGGCCCTTTAGGCATACCCCTAAGTATGTGACCTCACATGCAACACCATCATATGGTCAGGTCGAAGGATCCATACAAGTACTATACGAGAATCACTTGTGATACTATACCATGTGGATTTCTCGTTTAGTGGATCTATCCAGTACCATGCCCTTTTTACATGTACCCATTAACTTGGTTGACATCCCATGTCCAATGACCGATAAGACACTGCTATACAACCAGGTTAATGATAGTCTCTTGTTCCAATCATTCCCATGACTTGAACAGAGTACGGATCTATTTATGGTCATATCGGTTACCCTATCCATGGTCTTACGGCCAAGTGCATGACACTTGTCATCATGGATATGGATATGTCCATTGGATACTTCATTTATATATTTCATAAGATAAATATAATAAATGAATTAATGCCTTTATTAATAACACAAATGAGTATAATACATAAATCCAATAAATGTATAATACAAATATAAGGACCAATGCCTCGGGACTAGGGCATATCCAACAATCTCCCACTTGCACTAGTTCCAACTAGGCATGGGCCTAATCCCTATAGATCTGGTATGACCCTCGTGCTTGGGCTGGGCTAGCGCCTTGGTCAAAGGATCTACGACATTATCCTCGGTGTCCACTCTGTGCAATGCAATGTCACCTCTCTCCGCGATCTCTCGTATGAGTTGAAACTTTCTGAGCACGTGCTTTGTATGCTTGTGTGACCGGGGCTCCTTAGCTTGTGCAATGACCCCATTTTTGTCATAGAAGATATCAACTAGGTCTTGGATACTTGGCACTACTCCTAACTCAGTGATAAACTTCTTCATCCACACAGCTTCCTTAGCTGCATCACACGCCGCGATGTACTCAGCTTCTGTTGTAGAGTCTGCGATGGTTGGCTGCTTTGAGCTCCTCTAGCTTACAGCACCACCATTAAGCAAAAATACAGACCCAGACTGTGACTGGTACTCATCCTGGTCGGTCTGGAAGCTTGCATCAGTGTACCCAGTAACTGATAGGACCTCTTGACCACCATACACTAAGAAGCTATCCTTAGTCTGGTTAAGGTACTTGAGGATTGCCTTGACAGTCTTCCAGTGATCCTCCCCCGGGATCTTGCTGGTGCCGGCTCGTCATACTTAGTGCAAAGGTGACATCAGGTCTCATACATAGCATGGAGTACATAATTGATCCTATAGCAGAGGCATATGGAACCAACTTCATGTTCTCCCTATCCTCCCTTGTCTTAGGATAGTTCTTCTTACTAAGTTTCAGCCCATGGCCCATTGGTAAGAAACCTTTCTTAGCCCGGTCCATGTTAAACCTTTTCAGAACTTTGTCTATGTATGAGGCCTGAACTAGGCCCAGAAGCCGATTTGATCTATCCCAATAGATCCTAATCCCTAGGATCATCTCAGCTTCGCCTAAGTCCTTCATTGCGAAGCACTTACTCAGCCACTGCTTTGCCCCTCGCAGTGTAGGTATGTCACTTCCAATGATTAGGATGTCGTCTACATAAAGTACCAAAAATGTGACAATGCTCCCACTTGTCCTC
Organism: Euphorbia tirucalli; assembly: GCA_039660915.1. Lineage (NCBI taxonomy): Eukaryota > Viridiplantae > Streptophyta > Magnoliopsida > Malpighiales > Euphorbiaceae > Euphorbia > Euphorbia tirucalli. The sequence goes on from CM077633.1 coordinate 48,510,088, forward strand.
TTATACACACAAGGCTCATCTTGATTCTATACAAATCCATAGTCCTTTATAGCCTCATTGAATCTGAGATTCCAACTTCGGGATGCTTTCTTCAGTCCATAAATGGACCTTTAAAGCTTGTATACCCTTCCCGGATACTCTGGATCGACAAAACCCTCAGGTTGTGTCATGTACACATCCTCGAGTAGCTGTCCATTAAGGAAAGCGGTTTTGACATCCATTTGCAAGACTTCATAGTCGTACCATGCGGCTATGGCTAGCAAGATCCTGATGGATTTGAGCATGGCTACTGGTGAGAAAGTTTCATCATAGTCTATTCCATGGACTTGTCTGAAACCTTTCGCAACCAGACAACCCTTGAAGGTATTGTCGGCTTTCACCTTGTAGCACCACTTGCAACCTATTACCTTAGCACTCGGAGGTGGATCAACCAAGTTCCAAACCTGGTTATCGTACATAAATTGCATCTCTGCCTCCATGGCTTTACACCAATTTACATATTGTGGGCTTGCCATAACCTCCTGGTAGGTTTTAGGTTCTTCCTCATCCCAGATGAGAAGAGTTTGATCATCGGTGATGAGGAAACCATACCTCTCTGGTTCCCGACCATCCCTATCAGACCTTCTAGGCCCTTGTGTGGCCTTCGTCGGTGCTTCCGCCTGTGGAAGCTCCACCTGGGCCTCTGAGTTATCATGTTCAGGAGCTTATGGACCTTGAACTTCCCTGAGTTCAACATTGCTCCCACTATCTTTCTTGGAAAGGAAACTCCTTTTCTAGAAAGACCCCCTTCCTTGTCACGAACACCTTGCTCTCAGTGGGGTTGTAGAAGTAATACCCTTTGGTTTCCCTAGGGTAGCCCACAAACAGTCATTTATCAGTTTTGGGCTCCAGCTTGCCACTAGTCAATCTCTTGACATGTGCTTCGCGTCCCCAAATCCTTAGAAAAGACAAATTGGGCTCCCTGCCCATCAGTATCTGATATGGGGTCTTTTCCACTGCCTTGGTCGGAGTATTGTTTAAGATGAGAGCTGGAGTTTCGAGGGCGTGTCCCCAGAAACTAATTGGGAGAGAGGCTTGACTCATCAGTGAGCGGACCATGTCCAACAAGGTCCTATTCCTCCGTTCAGACACCCCATTCCATTGTGGTGTTCTGAGCAGAGTGAGCTGTGGAACTATTCCATGCTCTCTCAAATATGAGTCAAACTCTAGGCTCATATACTCACCACCTCGGTCCGACCGAAGGGTTTTGATATTCTGCCCAATTGGTTCTGTTCCTTGTTTTTAAATTCCTTGAACCTATCAAGGGTCTCAAACTTGTGTTTCATCAGATAGACATAGCCATATCTACTGAAATCGTCCGTGAACGTGACAAAGTACAGGTGTCCACCTCTGGTCGCTGCACTCATGGGTCCACATACATCTGAATGTATTAGGTCCAACAAGCCAGTGGCCCTTTCAGCCTTCTTACTAAAGGGTACCTTAGTCATTTTGCCTCATAAACATGACTCGCATATATCAATTGACTCCAAGTCAAATGACCCTAAGACTCCAACTTTGTGAAGCCTAGCTATGCGCTTCTCGTTTATGTGGCCTAAACAACAATGCCATAGGTAGACAGGATTAAGCTCGTTGGGCTTAACCCTTTTAGTGTTTATTTTATAGACATGATTGGTTTCATTTAAGTCCAGGATATATAGGCCATTATTTAATAGAGCATCTCCATAAAATAATGCCTCTCTAGATATAGAAATTCTACCATTCGAAATAGTGAAATAAAATCCAAAAATATCCAACATGGAAACTGAAATAATATTCCTAAACATAGCAGGTACAAAATAACATTGTTCCAAAATTAAAACCAATCCACTAGGCATCATGAGGTGATATTCACCGATCTCTATGGCAGCAACCCTTGCTCCATTTCCGACCCACAAGTCCACCTCTCCCGACCCCAGTGACCTTCTGTTCTTAAGTCCCTGCACATTGCAACAAATGTGAGAACCACATCTAGTATCCAATACCCAGGATATTGAAACAGTAAGGTTAGTGTCTATAACATAAATACCTGAAGAGGAAGCACCTTGGCCCCTTCTCTGCTCTCCCATTAGCTTCGGACACCATCTCTTCCAATGGCCTACCTGCCTACACCCGAAACAGACATCCTCAGGACCTGCCTTCTGCTGGGCCTTAGGCTGTGCCTTGGCCTTCTTAGCCTTGGCCTTCTTGGCCTTGGCCTTGCCTTTGGCAAGAGGAGGAGGGTTCCCCTTGTTGACCAGCAACACCGGCGGACTCTTCTTGATTGACTGTTCAATAAGCTTAAGCGTCCCATGCAGCTCACTAACAGTGTGGTTCATCCCTTGCATGTTGTAGTTCAGGATGAACTGATCGTAAGAATCCGGTAAGGATGCAAGGATTGTGTCCACCACCAACTCCTAAGAGATAGGCGATTCGAGAAGGGCCAATGTGTCCAAATAGCCCTTCATCTTAAGCACGTGTGCGCTCATAGATGTCCTAGCCCCCATCTTACAGGAGTGGAATGCCTTGTTGGTCAGGTACCTTTCCTGACGGGCTTGCTCCTGAAACATCTCGTTAAGAGTTGTTATCATAGCAAAGGCTTGGTGGTCCATAAACTGTTTTTGCAGTTAGGGGACCATACAGGCCAACATCAGGCATGTCACATCCTATTATCCTTGACATGCACCTCGTATTCCTCCAGCTGGGCAGCCGATGGATTATGTCCTTGAAGCACAGCCGGTACAGGCCTCTCCAGTACATACTCTTTAGACTCCTGTCTTAGAACTATTCTCAAGTTCCTATACCAGTCCAAAAAGTTAGGACCGGAAAGCTTGTCCCTTTCAAGAATCTATCGCAGTGATAAAGAGTTGTTATTTGCCATTTAGAGTTTCTACACAGAAAAACATTTAAGAGTGTTAATACAGGACTTTATTTGTTATTCCCATACATAATTAATAATGAATCAAGTTTTTAATTAAACCGAGTTGTTCGGCTCATGGGCCAAGATCCATATTTCATTAAGATATAGCCAAAAGAGAGCCTGGTACAACTGTACCTTAACTATTTAGATAGGAACGCCGTCCAATCCCAACCTAGGGACTCTCGGTTTGATGGGCTTGTTGGCACTTACCCAACTGTGCTTAGGGCTAGGAGAATCCTACTACCATGCTAAGTCAAAACCTCCATTCAAGTGTTAAAGTATCCCATACCCTAACCCAATACAAAATGACAATACTCTAGTGTATCCAGCGAGGGCATGGTCTACAACTGGCCTATCCCCACTTCGATCTGGTTTTGAATGAGGGAAGCACTTTTAAGCGACTTAGTAATTTCATTTGGTAATTAGATTCATTTAATAATGGCTTGCATACATAAGGCGGGTGAAATTGCTATTGGATCATACATTCATACATGCAAATAAATATAAAGCATAATTAAATAAATAAGTAAAATGGACTGCTATGGGCCTATATTACATCCTAATATTATTCTAGTAAACCTATACTAGAAACCAATATCAGGTGGGTCTCCATCTTCTTCCTTCTGGGCTTGCACCTTCACTTGGGCTCACCACTCCACGGGCTTCTTCTTTTACAAATTTTATAATCATTGAATAAAATAAAATTACATTAAAAAAGAAAAATGACACGCAGGCCGTATTTACCCAAAAAGAAAATACAACCCATCTCGAATAAGGCCCAATAGCATCCAATCATACAAACTATTCACACATATGCATCCAATACATACAATTCATAAGCATGTTACAATGCATGATTTAAGCCCATTTCAATTATGTCCAAGCCACTATTTTGAAATCGCCAATTTAGGCCCACCATGGTTCTAACCCTTAACGGGCTTTGGGCCTCCAGCCCAGGCAGTCAAACTGCTCCCACTGGAATTGGGAAACCATGGGTCCAAATCCGCCGTCCAAGTAATTGTGCCAAAATTACCCGAACCAATTTCAATTAATCATATTAATTTCCAAAATTAATATCACATGAATAAAAATTAAATTTCATTCAAGAAACCACACGCATTTAAATTACATGAATTTAAACACACGAATTTTAAAACCAATTAAAATTTCAAAACTAGGCCCCGGGCCCAAAAACCCGCCAAATCCAAAAACACTGGGCCTGGCCCACTGCTAGAGGCAGCAGCAGCCCAGTTGCCGTGCAGTGGCCGCCCAGCTGCAGTCCGCTGCCTAAGCAACGGCTGCCGCTGCTGTTCCCGCCGGCAGCCCCGCACCCCGGGAACAGCCAGATTTTTTTTTTAAACAGAAAAAAAAAATAAATAAAAAAAACATGGCATCCAACAAAAAGAAATTCACCAAGAATTCCCAAACATACAATTAAATTAAACAAACATAAACCTATATGTAAATTCAATTTCAATTGTATAGAAATCAATTGGGAAAAATCTTAAACCCAAACCAAGAACCCCAATAAAAAAATCTCCAATTTTAAAACATGGGATTCAACCAATTTTAACAATTTCCACGGATCAAAAGCCCACTCTGATACCACTGTTGGGATTTTTCACCGGAAATCACCCGATTAAAGCGGAAGAACGCGATGATTTCCTCAAATCCGTGCCCGGGAGCAATTGAGATGGAAATTGGAAAAACAAAATTTTAATTAAAAGAGATAAATCTCTTACCAGGAATATCTCTTGCAAGAGATGGATGCAGACTGCAGGAATCAAACTAGAAACCTTCCTCATTCACGTACACGAACGCCTTACGAACACCACCCGTGCTAGCGTCAGAAAACACAAGCTTTGGAGAGGAGCAAGGGAGAATTTCGGCTAGCTTGTTTCACTTGTGTATTGGCCAAAAATCCTAGGGTTCTTTTACCCTAGGTGGCCGAAATTCCAAAAGGAATTTTGGCCCAAGTTGGCTCCTTCATCTGTGTGGGCTTCCTTGTTTTAATTCAGGCCCAAACCTATTTTAATTAGTCTGGCTTAAACTAATTTCAAGCCCAATTTTAATTTACCCATGTATTTAATATATTACACCAACTAACATATTCTTTACATTTAAATTAAAATCAGTTTGACCAATATATTTAATCCGTCAAATTAAAATTAGATCATCACAAATAAATTCACATGTAAACCTATACATATGAATATTTCCACCCAGGAAATAATCCCATAATTAATCCAATTAATTATGAAGAGCCAATTAAATATATTAATTTTATTATTATGATCAATCCAATTGATCTTTATAATATAATTAATATATATACCTCTCTCTCCAGAGTGTATACTCCAAGCATACATGTGATTCCTTAAGTCAGTATTCAATCGCTCAATGTGTACAATCCCGTGGGCCCATCTTTATGTTGGTAGTGGGCCTGAGGCCCATAGACTGCAGTTGGGCTCTAGCAAGCCACTGCAGCCCCCAATTAAGATGGAGATGGCAGTCTAACTGTAATCATAACCCTGTAGTTTGAACTTGTATATCCCATGTCATTGATATCGGTGTCCGACACAGAGGCATGGATTGATCACCCTCTTTTGTGTCCGGGCATTAACTTGATCCCAAATGCACTGAAGCTCACAAACAAGTTCCAACTCGTTGGGGTGTGGCCATACTTTTATCAGTTACATTCATCAAGAGGCCGGTGATATCTTCCCAGTGGACTACTGAGTGAAAAATCCCTTCTGCATATCCATAGCATTACCATGCTAAATGACATATCCAAAAGTACCCATACTTGGCACCCTATTACAGGCCCTTTAGGCGTACCCCTAAGTATGCAACCTCACATGCAACACCATCATATGGTCTGGTCAAAGGATCCATACAAGTACTACACGAGAGTCACTTGTGATACTATACCATGTGGATTTCTTGTTTAGTGGATCTATCCAGTACCATGCCCTTTTTACATGTACCCATTAACTTGGTTGACATCCCATGTCCAATGACCGGTAAGACACCGCCATACAACCAAGTTAATGATAGTCTCTTGTTCCAATCATTCCCATGACTAGAACAGACTACGGATCTATTTATGGTCATATCGTTTACCCTATCCATGGTTTTACTGCCAAGTGCATGACACTTGTCATCATGGATATGGATATGTCCATTGGATACTTCATTTAATATATTGCACAAGATAAATATAATAAATGAATTAATGCCTTTATTAATAACACAAATGAGTATAATACATAAATCCAATAAATGTATAATACAAATACAAGGACCAATGCCTCGGGACTAGGGCATATCCAACTGTATCTCACCAATTTTTCCTATACCCCATGCTGAGAATGGCCAAGGATGGCTGATATCCCTATAGATTTGGCACTCGTGATATTTCTTCACTTCTTTGGCACAATCTTTCTACATGGTGAGCCAGAAATACCCTTGTCTCATGATCTTTTTAGCCAAAGCTAGACCATTCATGTGTGGGCCACAAATCCCTGAATGCATCTCTTACATAACCATCTTGGCTTCCGTCTTTGTCAGACACCTCAATAACAATCCGTCAGCAGTCCTTCTGAAGAGTTGTCCGTCAAACCATTTGAATTGAATTGCTAGTTTCCTTAGTGTGGCCTTATATAATGAATCTACTCCTTCGGGATACTGACCATTTTGTAGGAAATTAGCTATGTCTTGGTACCAGGGTTTATCATCCATTGTCAGAGTTAGGACATCACTAGAGCAATGGAATAGTGTTCTAGCAGTTTCGAGGATCAAAGGCTGCATTGGTGCCTTCTGAGGTCCATCCCACATGGACGATAGGGTTGCTAATGAATCAGCCATCTGATTATCATCTCTGGCCACACGTTTGAATTCAATATGCTCGAATATCTTCACCAGCCCCCATAAAGTCTCTAGGTATGGTTGAAGGGATTCTTCTTTGGTTTCCCATTCTCCTGTGGCTTGGCGGATCACCAATAATGAATCTCCGATAACGTTCACATCATCTGCTCCTAGTGTGATAAGAGCATCAATGCCAAATAAACAGGCTTCGTATTAAGCACCGTTGTTGGTTACCAAGAATTCCAACCGTTTTGATAAAGGAATTATTTCCCCCTCTAGCGTAATGATTACTCTGAGACCTGTGCCTCTTTTGTTCACAGCCTCATCAAAGTGCATGACCCATTTCCTGGTTTCCACATCCACCATGGCTAACTACTCATCTGGAAATTCTAGATCCTCCACATAGTCAGATTCGAGCAGTTGATTCGCTAGGAACTCCGCCACTCTCTTCCTTTGATCACCTTCTTTGTCACATATTCAATATCAAATTCTGACAGCAAAAATAGCCACCAGGACAGTTTTCCTATTAGAGATGGAGCAGAACAGAGGTATTTTATTGGATCAACCTTTGCCACCACTTATATCTTGTATGATTGGAAATAGTGTCTCAACTTCTTCTTCAACCAGACCATGGCAGTGCAAGTCTTTTCCACCACAGTGTACCACGTTTCATAATCTAGCAGCTTCTTACTAAGGTAGTAAATAGCATGCTCCTTCTTGTCATCCTGTTCTATAACTTGTGCCTCAACCTATGTTAGCAGATTCATGGCCACAACTTGACATTGGTTGTTCCACTTCATTGGTTGTTCTTTCCGAAGTAGCTTAAAAATAGGTTCATAGATAGTAGTCAACCTGGCAATGAATCTGCTAACATATTGAAGTGTCCCCAGGAATGATCTGACTTCCTTTTCCGTTTTCGGTGTTGGCATATCCCGAATATCTTTGACCTTGTCTGACTTCCTTTCTGGCTGACAATGTGTCCTAATAGTTTGCCCAATGTAACTCTGAATACACATTTATTTAGGTTGAGGCACAAGTTATACTTTTCAATCCTAGTCATGAATCTATCCAGGACGGCAGGGTGCTCTTCCCGAGACATGGATTTGACCAACATATCATCAACATATACTTTGACCTCCTTGTGGATCATGTCAAGTAGCAGTGTCATGACAACCCTTTGATAGGTTGCCCCAGCATTCTTCAATCAGAAAGGCATCACTCTATAGCTTTACAGCCCCCACTCAGTAATGAAAGCTATTTTGACCTTGTCAATGATATCCATCAAAATCTGATTGTATACGTGAGTACATGACTGCCCTTGTTGCACTATCGATTAGGACATCAATGTGAGGGACTGGGAAATCATCTTTTAGAGAGGCTTTATTCAAATCTCGGTAATCCACACAAACTCTAACTCTCCTATCTTTCTTGGCAACTGGGACTATGTTGGCTAGCCATTCTAGATATTCCACCACTTCTAGGAAGTTGGCCTTAATCTGCTTTGCTACTTCCTCTTTGACTTTCTCAGCCCATTCTAGACATAGACGTCTGAGTTTCTGTTTTACTGCATTGAATTTGGGATATGTTACAATTCTGTGTTCTACTATCCCTCTGTCAACCCCCGGTATGTCGTCATAAGACCAGGTGAACGCTCCCACATGCTTTTTAAGTACTTCTATTAATTCTCTCTTTTCCTCAGGAGTGAGTTCATTGGAGATAGATACCTTTTTATGATTTTCAACAGTACCCAAATTAATTTCATGTAATACAGTGTCATGAATGCTGAATACATTGAATGAATGTTTGCATGTATGCACAAAACCATCAAAAAAACATCACACAAGTAAGCAAAGTTAGATTTCATTGCATTCATTGCCTTATAGGAAAAATTGTTCACATCGAATACTGAGGAAATGTTTACATAAAAATCATTCTCTTCCTTCACATGCGGAGGGTCTTCAATAGCAGAATCTTCAGGGTCAGTAAATCCTTCCTCAAACAGGTCATTCAAGTCCGCTTCCAGAGTCTATTTTTGTGCCTCTGAAAGAGCAACTTCTTCTCCCTTCACTTTTCCTTTGGCCATCATCCGGGTCAGTTCAGCCATAGCCTTCTCCAACAGCTGAGCTTGTTCTGGGGCAGATTCCTTCTTCGCATGACACTCCTTCAAACCTTTCTTCAACAGGGCTGAAAATGCCTTAGTGATGGCATCCACCAGTGCATCCGCATCTTCTTATTTTGGCTTTTCCTTCGGAAGGATAGGGGCTACCACTTCATCTTGGATCCTTCAAGAAGAGGTGATCTTGGCTGTTGTTTTGGGCTTAATCATTTCCTCGATAGAGCCAATGCCATACTTTAAGAAGTCGACAACATCGGAAAATATTTCAAACCCAAGGACTGTTTCCCCCTTGACCATCATCGGTTCAGGCTTTCCGTCATATGGCCTATCACTTGTATGGACAAATGTAACCAAAAGGTGGACCTTTTTTGATTCAGGCCTTTCCTTCTCAACAGCTCCTTTGTAACCAATACCTCGGTGGTGTGAATGGCCTATGCCGATGTCAAACTTTGTGATCCCCTGTTGATGGGCTCTGAGCCCTCTTCCTGGAATGAAATTCTACTTTGGGAAGTACTTATGGATCCATGGAGAAAACATTAGGTCTTTCCCCTCCTGCTTTATGATGACCGCCACTTGAAAACCTATCATGGGTTTCTCGGATGAGTCCAGTCTGCCACCATTGATGATTCATCAGCCTCAAGGGTCGTAATTCTCTCCCCTATCAGAATCTTCACCGTCTGATGTAGAGTTGAAGGCACCCCTCCTAGTGTATGGAACCAAGGTCATCCCAAGAGTAAAGAAAACGTCACCGGGATATAAATGATAGTGAACAGCACTTTGGATCTTATTTCTCCAATTATTACCTCTGCTTCAAAGGTGCCAATCACCATGCGCTTTGAGTCATCGTAATCATGGATTATTGTACTGGATTTTAAGAGTGCTTCTTCACTCATGTTGAGGATTGCGAGTATTTTCAACGGGCAGATGTTCAGTGCCGACCCGTCATCAACCATTACCCAAGGCAACATTCTGTCCATCATTTCAACCTTTTAAATATAGTGCCCGATTATGGTTGATACCCTCAAGTGGTAGGTCATCATTGGTGAAGATGATTTCCCTGGGACTATTGGATCGTTGATCCTTTATACACCCGATTGCCATACACACCTCCTAGGGGGATATCGGTGGAGTTGCGTCCATCTCCATGAGCTTCTTGACCACCGCTGCTCAGTGTCTTTGGGACTCTATCAGTAGATGCCACACGGATGCATGTGCAGGCATCTTTTTTAGCTGCTGCACCACTAAGTCTTCCTTTTCCTCAGTCTTGACTGGCACATGGTCTTGAGCTGGGGCTTCGACTCTCCTACTGGGCTCCCCATGCCATTATGGCTCGGGTTGGTATACTCTTCTGCTTCTTGTGACATGATTCACCAGAGCATCCTCTTTTTTGACGTACATCCCACTTCTGGTGCAAACGGGATACACGGGCTTTGTCTGGACTATGGGCTTGGGCTGGCTCATCATCTCGAATTCGTCTGTGTCATCATCTAGTTCAATGTTGTCTAGATTGATGGGTTTATTCCCTTTTGCAATCGGCTCAGCTTCTTAACCCTTCACCACCTGTATCAACGGGTTTGCCTTTGCAATTTAAGCAAGCACAAAATTAGTAAGCAATCTCGTTTGCACCATGTTGACCCTCCTTTCAAATTGAGGTGGTGGGCTCTAGGCGAAGTAATGAAACTAAACCTAGGGTCGCACAACTAAGGCAGTGTACCTATCGTTGACAAGTAATAATTCTGGTTGGTCCAGGTATCAATCCCACAGAGAAAATATTCTGCAAACACTAAACTACTCGGGTTCCTTGCGTGTCCTAGGTGGAACTAAAATTTGGTTTGTGATTATATTAACAACTAAATTATCCTACTCCTAGTTTATCTATTCCAGCTTACTTTGCACTTGAATTCGGGTTATCAATTGGCGGTTTAGCTGACCTATGAATGCTAATGGTGATGGCTTTATCAATTAATTAAAACAAATGAATTTAACTCAACAGTTAAACCTTAATTATGTTCTTTCAATGATTCAACCTAGCGTGTCTAGATCTTTTAGGTCTTTAGCCGGTTTCCCTTGTTTAGAGGCGGTCTAATTCTAAAGCTCAGAAAATAGGGGCACGTAAATTCCACAGTGTTGTCAATACTAATGGTTTCTTAGGCGTCAATCTAGGTAATGCCACAAATATGAACTTAATAAAGTAAGATCTTATGAGACTAGATTATCATTAAAGGAATTGCATAAAGAAAAGGTGTAAATATTGAAATTAAATTTCAGTCAATGGCATTAATCAAGAAAGATGACAAGAATTCAATGTTTACAACCAAACATAATAAATTGAGGAATCAAAAAGTAACTAATCGAATTACAAAAGAGAAGAAGAAGAACTTATGCCCTTTTGGTCCGATTAACCGGATTCTAGCGGTGTGAAGATGCTTGGGGTGTACCTCTATAAACGAACTCAATCCGGAACCAAGAACGTCGCAAAAGGGGAAGATTCAATGTAAAACTTCTACCAATTAAGGGTTCAAACTCAAAGTAACAAAGAGTTCAAGCAATAAACCTAGCTACAAGTTTGTGCTTTCTACTTCAAAAGACTGGAAAAAGATGCATACAACTCAGAAAATATCCTATTTATAGGGCTAGGCTAAAACCACTAAACAGGAAGGAGGAAAGTAGGGCAATAGCAAAATTCCAGAGCTCGGCACGTAGTGCTAGTGTTGGCACGCTGTACTAGGTAGATTTGGGGGCTGGCACGCCGTGCTGGTGGTGGCACGCATTCGTGCCGACCTACTGGACTCCATCTTTTGGCATGCTAGAATGGCACGTCGTGCCCTCATTGCGGCACGCCGTGCCACTTTGCTTTTCAGCACTTCAATCTCTTCTTCGCCGCCATCGCTCCAACTTTCGGTCCAGGCCATAATGCCTGTCCAAAACAAACATAAAGAAACATAACCGCACCACAGCAACGGACCACAAAAAAGACGCATTGTCCAAAATTACAAAAACACCCTTAAAAACACGAAAAACACTATAAAGTTATGAAAATCTAACCAAAACATAAAAACCGAAAAATACGTAAGACCAAACAAGCATTCACACAAAGGACTCTAAAATATTGCCGTTTAAACCACGAAATTGCCTAAAAGATAAGGTCAAAAACCGACCTTATCAACCACCCCACACTTAAAATCTTGCTTGTCCTCATGCAAAAAAACTAAAGACAAAGGAGTAAAATTGCTCGCTTTTACTTGCAAATCCAACTAAGGGTTTAACTGTACGAAATTCATAAACTCAAGGAGCTAAAACATCGCTTTCAAAATGACACTAGGCGCACCAGGTTCAAAACCACTCAATACCCGAACCCAACAAGATTTAGCTAGTCAAAGGGCGAGGAACAAGCAGAGTTTATACGACCACAAAGCACCTCATAAGATGTCACTCTAACGCTCAAGTTCAAGGTGAGGCAGAAGAGCACAAAAATAAACAATGGCACACATCACATAGCGAACTAATCGCAATCCCGGTGAAGTCATTGGTCAAGGAGCAAAATCAGAGAACCTGGGGCTCGTAATGTTACGGCTTAGGGTAGGTTTGATAACAGGAAAGTTTTTAGGTGTACAACTCCTACAGATCAAGTGATATATGCAAATTGACTAAGTACTAAAGATGGGTCATGTGATTTCAACTCAAAACTAGTCCTAAGAGTGCTTGCTTTGCTATTTTTTTTTTTAAATAACAAGAAATTCTACTAACAATGAGAAGGCCTTATACACAACCAACAACCAAAGCACAACCCAACGGGGAAAAGATGACAAGACATGGGTCAAGGCAATTAGATGATCGCCCTAATCCCTTATTCAAACAAATGAACTGAAAATGGAACACACACTAGCTTAAAGACGAGAGCCAGACAAACAAGTCATGCCTCTACAAACTCCGATTTTTAAGGAGAGAAGCCGGACACACACATTGACTCTATTTGGAAATTTTTTTTTTTTTTTTTTTTTGAAAATATATATACACAGCACAATTTTTCCATAGGACTAGATGTGAAAGAGTTGAAATGCAAATGGTGATTGACCCCAAAATGAATGAACAACTTAGCCAATTACTGGATTGAGGAGACGAGGGTAAGAAAGGAAAATCAAAGTTAATGGTAAAAAGTTAGGATGATAGATTTGGCTTGGTGAAGGTTTTTTTTTAAGTTAAAAAGGTTAATTTAGTGGCTTTGGATGATCTAAGGGATAAATTAGTAGTTAGGGTTAGGCTCATTTAAGTCAAGGGGTTAATCCTAAGGGTCTCCATATACTAAGCTCTCGATGCCAAGTGCAAAACAACGCCGGGTTCTACGATCTAGTGTGCCATGATTGTTTTTACCCTCACAAAGAAATAGAACCGATGTGAAATGGTTCCAAGGGCTCAAATCCTCACAAGTGTACTAGGGGTTGTATGCTAGGTCTTGTGACTCAACCAATGTTCCAAGGCGTAATCCTAGCTCGATCATGCAAGCAAAGGTAGAGGGTTAATTCCCTAATGCAACCTAATGACAAATCTAACCAATGATTACCATCAAGAATCACAAATCATTTACAAACAAGCTAATGACTCGCAATCCACTCCCAATTTCTCTAGCCAATTGCTACCAATCCAAGCATAGAGACTTAGTTTCGAGGGTAGATTAGGCAATGTTACTCAAACGACAATTGACACTTAGGCAACCTAAAACACTAACATACCAAAAATAAACCAAACCAACACCACATGCATCAAAAGCTAAAGCCTAAACCTAACCAAAGCACACCTAGAACCAACCATGCATGTGAACACTAAAAACATCACAAAACATCCAAACACGCAAACACACACAAAAACATATGAAAGAAAACAACCAAAATGTGCAATGTAGAAAGAAACAAAAGAAAGGGAGAGATCCCTTTACCCACCCCACACTTAGATTGCACTTACTTCCAAAAGTGCAATGGAAAAAGGAACAAAATAAAGAGGGAAAGGAAAAGGGTTACCTCACATGTCGGGGGCTGGTGGTGGCGGAGGCAGGTACGGCCATCCTTGGGCTACACAAAAACGAGAGGCGAACGCCTCGAAATTGGTGAGCTGAGCCGCCTGTCTGTCAAGGCGCGCGTTCATCCGCTCCTCGAGTACAAACTGATTGACTGTCAAACCTTCTAGCTGCTCGATTATACCATCCAACCGCCCTTCAATCCGCTCCATAAAATCCATGCCCACCGAAACATGCTCCTCATCCTCCTCATTATCCTCGGCTCCCTCATCCTTGTCCTCAGCATCCATGTCCATAGGAGCCTTACCCGTGCCCAAACCTCCCGCGCTTAATGTACCTGCAGCTGCCATAACATGGGAACAAGACAAAATTCCCCTCGAAAGCTTATTGGGAAGGATGCTATCGAGGTTCTTATAACAAGTATTACCACAAAAGAAACATGCAATACAAGTTATAATATGCCCTAACCCCGAGTTCTGACTTAGGTCGGTTATGGTGGGTGTATAGGGCTTCCATGACGAAGAAGCCCATGTGCACCTTAACATCATTATGCACATGCCACAATAATAAAAGCTCAAATGCATTAACCCGGTTACTTTTAGTTTTGCCCGAGAAGTTAAAACACACAAATTTGTGGATTAATTGCAGGATCGGGTCATGTAATTAGGAGGTTTTGGCGAACCTAGGTTGGTATACCCCTTGACCAACAATACGCCAAAATTTCTTGGCATCCATATCCTTTGGCCACTTGTAACTATCCCCCTCAATTCCTATGCAAGCTTTAAGGCCCTCGATGTCTAAAGAATGCTCATCACCAAATAGGCGGAAGGTCATGGTCCTAAGGATGGTATCGGGGTTTGTTTTGAAGCTCAAAGTTGAATAGAATTCTAAATTCAACTCTCTAAAGATAGGCAGAGCAGACCTCACAAAATCATACCACCCTAGACTGTTTAATTTAGCACGCACAGCTTTGGACCTATCTTGCACGAACAAAAATTCCCAATCAAAGGTTCGAAAAGGGGTACTCTCTAAAGGAAAAAGAGTTTTATAGCGTTTACCTTCATCATCAGAGAGAAGAGGGAAGGGGCATCTATACTTCCTAGAGAGGCTAGTTAAAGGACCCATCTGCTGCTCAGGAGGCAGTCCTTCGTTTGGCACCAGTTCCGGTGACGGGTCTATTGGCCGTCACGAAGAACCGTGCTTCCGATCAGCTACCGTCTTCTTTTTCATCTTACTACTGTACAACCATCAAAACACAACCAAAACCAAAAACAAAAGAAGAAAAATCCAATTAAACCCTACTCACATAAACTCAAACCCACTAAATATGAACATATAAAGAAAAATACTAAAATACAATCACCCTGTTAAGCAAGTAAATCATTCAAAATCAAAGTGCGAGAAGAAAGCAATAAAAAGAAGAAAGGAAAATCAAAGCATGAGTTCATACCTGGGTTCCAAGGAGAGTTATGCAAAAACAAAATCCTAGATCAAAATAATGGTTGAAGAGAAGTTGAAAGGAAGAAAGTGACAGGGGAAGGAAGAATAAGGGTAGAGAGTGAGAAGGTGAGAAAATGGCGAAGGAGGGGGCTGATTTTAGAGAGAGAAAGGTGCAGAAAGTGAGAAGGGGAGGAAGATGGCGAAGGAGGGGGTTGGTTCTAGAGAGAGAAAGGGACAGAGAGTGAGAAGGTGAGGAAGAAGAAGAATGGGGGGGCTGATACAAAGGAAAAAAAAAACAAAAGAAGGGTTTATATAGGGCAGCAATTTTGACCTAAAATTTCGAATTTTAAACGCTCGGCACGCCGTGCCAAGCAAACCGCACAGTGTGCTGAGCAGAGCATAGAAACTTACCTGGAAATAGCACGACGGCACAATGGCGTGCTAACTTGGCACGTCGTGCTATCTTGAAAATCCTTTAACTGGCACGGCGTGCTAAATTACAGCATGGCGTGCATCTTGCTCTTGCAAAAATTCACTTTCGAAACAGCACGACGGCACAATGGCGTGTTGGCTTGGCACGTCGTTCTGTCTTGAAAATCCTTTCTTTGGCACAACGTGCCAATGGTGGGGCATGGCATGCCAAATTGCTCAAATGCACGCTTTTGGTTCCAGCGAGCTAGCATGATTACATACCAGGCAAGCACGTCACGTGCTAACCCCACACTCATCCTGGCACGACGTGCCTATGATGGCACGGCGTGCCACCCTGGAATTCTGCCAACCTTTGTATTTTCACACTTTTGATCGAGACTGTGATTGACTTGCTTAGTGACCTATTCCTACACACATAAACACACAAAAACATATTAACACAAAAATTAATGTACAAGGGAAGTACACGTACCTTATTGCTATGTTTATAGTCGGAATAGCTCGACTTCCACGTCCACAAGTATGCATTACACATCACGAAGGAGTAAGACTTGCTTCTCCTCCTTCACCCCTCTGCTGATGTAGGGCTTCAACTGATGCCCATTTACTTGTTGAATTCCCTCCGGGGTTTCAATTTCCACCATCCTGGAGGGATAGACCTTATGCACGGTAAACGGTCTAGTCCACCGACTTCTCAATTTGCCCGGAAATAGTTACAACCGGGAGTTATACAAGAGCACCAACTCCCCTTGATTGAAACCTTTCTCTATAAATGCCGGTCGTGCCACTTCTTGGTCCTCTCCTTGTAGATTTTGGCATTCTCATACGAACTCAACCGAAGCTCATCTAACTCCATGAGTTGCCTTAATCAAAGCTCACCTACAGCTTGCATATCAAAGTTAAGAAATTTTAAAGCCCTATATGCCTTGTGCTCTAGTTCCACAGGTAGATGACAGGATTTACCGAAGACTAAGCGGTAGGGGGACATTCCTATAGGCGTCTTAAAGGCAGTCTTATATGCCCATAATGCATCGTCTAACCTTAGACTCCAATCTTTCCTAGATGCACCTACCGTCTTTTCTATGATTCGTTTCAGTTCCCTATTCGATACCTCAACCTGCCCACTCGTCTGAGGATGGTAAGGGGTTGCCACCTTATGCTTAACCCCATACTCGTGCAAAAGATTGTCAAATTGTCTATTACAAAAATGGGATCCCCCATCATGATAACCCTTGGGGTTCCAAACCTAGTAAGAATGTTTTTCTTTAAAAACTTGACAACGACCTTTGCATCATTGGTTGGTAAGGTGACAGCTTCTACTCACTTAGACACATATTCAACTGCCACAAGAATGTATTGGTTGTTGTGGGACATTGGGAAGGGTCCTATGAAATTTATGCCCCAGACATCAAAAAGTTCACACACCAAGATGCCTTGTTGAAGCATTTCGTTCTTTTGAGAGATATTTCCCGTCCTTTGACACTCATCACAGGCCCGAATATAGCTAATGACATCCTGTTTCATGGTCAGCCAATAAAACCCACTAGACAAAATCTTTCCTACGGTTCTATCAGGTCCAAAATGGCCACCCACTTCTCTATCATGACGCATCTTAATAATGGAGGGAACCTCCTCATAAGCAACACACCGCCTAATCACATTGTTCGCACATAATCTAAAAAGGTAAGGATCATCCCAAAAATAATCCTTAGCATCATGAAAGAATTTACGTCTCTGTGCATGTGAGAGATTAGGTGGAAGGATGTTACCAACTTTGAAGTTTGCGATGTCTGCAAACCATGGCATAGAGGTTACCCCACACAACTGTTCATCCAGGAATGTGTCACGAATGTCCGCTTCTGGAGAGGATACAGATCCTTCACTTGGCAGTCTCGATAAATGGTCAGCCACTACATTCTCTACTCCCTTCTTGTCCTTAATCTCCACATCAAACTCCTGGAGGAGTAGAATCCATCGAATCAACCTGGGCTTTGCATCCTGTTTAGCCAACAAATACTTAAGAGCAGTATGGTCAGTATACACAATTACTTTTGATAAGACCAAGTAAGACCTGAACTTAGCGAAAGCAAAAACAACAGCTAGTAATTCTTTCTCAGTGACAGTGTAATTCATTTGAGCACCGTTCAATGTCTTACTAGCATAGTAAATTGGGCGGAAAATTTTGTCCACCCTCTGACCTAAACATGCCCCGACAACTATGTCACTCGCATCGCACATAAGTTCAAAGGGGATTTCCCAATTCGGGCTCACCATGACCGGTGCCTCAATCAATTTCCGCTTAAGCAAATTAAAAGCATGCATACACTCATCATTGAAACTAAATGGGGCATCCTTTAGGAGTAGCTCAGTCAACGGCTTAGTAATCTTAGAAAAGTCTTCACAAAACGCCTATAAAAGCCTGCATGTCCTAAGAAGCTCCTAACTAACTTAACCAAACATGGGGGAGGCAGTTTCTCAATCACCTCAATCTTGGCTGGATCGACCTCAATCCCCTTTCCTGATACCTTGTGCCCTAAGACAATGCAATCCCGGACCATGAATTGACACTTCTCCCAACTAAGTGCCAAATTGGTGTCTTCACATCTCTGAAGCACCTGGTCCAAATTCCGAAGACATGACTCAAAGGTATGACCAACAACGGAAAAATCGTCCATAAAGACTTCCATGAAATCCTCAATCATATCAGCAAAAATGGTGAGCATGCACCTTTGAAAGGTGGCCGGGGCATTACACAAACCAAAGGGCATCTGCCTATATGCAAATGTCCCGTATGGACACGTAAACGTGGTTTTCTCTTGATCGAGAGGGTCCACTGGAATTTGCATATACCCGAATAGCCCATCTAATGTACAAAAATATTTGTGCCTGGCCATCCTCTCTAACATTTGATCAATAAACGGTAATGGAAAATGATCTTTCCAGGTGGCGTCATTCAACTTCCTATAATCAATACACATGCGCCAACCCGTGACAGCTCTAGTAGGGATTAGTTCCCCTTTATCATTTTCCACTACCGTTGTGCCTCCCTTTTTAGGCACACACTGAACCGGACTCACCCACTGACTATCAGAAATAGGAAAGATGATACCTACGTCGAGGAGTTTTATCACCTCGGCTCTTACCACCTCCTTCATATTGGGGTTCAACCGACGCTGAGGCTATGCACACGGTTTTACCTCGTCTTCCAGAAAGATTCTATGCGTGGAAAACTTCAGACTTATTCCCTTGATGTCATGGATTGTCCACCCGAACGCTCCCTTGTGCTTCCTCAGCACCTCTAGCAGCTTGTCCTCCTCCTCTCCTGTCAACAAAGAAGAAATTACAACTGGTAAGTCCCTTGGAGGATGCAGAAAAACATACTTAAGGTTAGGGGGAAGAGTTTTGAGCTCCAATGATGGAGGTTCCTCCAGTGAGGATTTCGGTGCAGGCTTGACTTCCCGATCCAGCTTGTCAAACCGTCCCTTCACCCATGAGCATTCTTCAACTAACACTTCATTTGCCTCACTTTCAATTAGGCCTTCTCCTATGATGCACTCTAGTTCACTGCACACCTTCTCAACCACACAAGCATCAATAGGACAAAAGGAGTCTACAAAATTACAGTTTTCAACATCTAATGGATATTTCATTGAGTAATAGACGTTGAAACTTACCTCCTCGTTGTGCAACCTAAGAATAATCTTACCTTCCTGGACATCTATCAAAGTCCTACCGGTTGCAAGAAATGGCCTTCCAAGCAAAAGGGGCACCGAGCTATCTTCCTCCATATCCATTACCACGAAGTCTGCGGGGAAGATAAACCTATCCACCTTTACTAACACGTCCTCGACCACCCCTTTTGGCCTTGTGAGAGATCTATCTGCCAATTGGAGGGTCATATTGGTCGGCTTTGGGTTTCCCAGTCCGAGTCTCCTGAAAAACGACAGAGGCATCAAATTGATACTTACACCCAAGTCACATAAGGCATTGGCAATCTCCAAGTTTCCTATCCGGCATAGGATAGTAAAACTGCCCCTATCTTTGAGCTTGGGTGGAATTTTGTTAGTGATAATTGCCGAACATTCCTCTGTTAAAGCCTCCACTTCGTCCTCGCCTAGCTTTCTTTTCCCTGCAAGAAGTTCTTTAAAGAATTTAGCATAAGAAGGCATCTCTTGGAGAGCCTCAATCAATGGCATATTGAATTCTAACTTCTTGAAAATTTCCAGAAATTTGGAATATTTCTGCTCCAGTTTATCTTTCTTCTCCCTTTGAGGATAAGGGATTTTAGGCACATAGGCTCTCACTAGGTTAGAAATTTTCCCCTTTTCATTTGTGCTAGGTTCAGGTTCAGAAATCGAGTAGGGGTTGCTTACCTTTCCCGACTCTTCACTTACCTTAGTAGGTTGGGATGGAATATCAGTGTTTTGCATTCGGCTCTCCACTTACCTACCACTTCTCAAGGTTATAGCTTGAGCTGTCTCCCGTTGATGTCCCTTAGGGTTTTGCTCAGTTTTACTCAGGAGTGCTCCTTGAGGTCTTTCCTGCCTCTCCCTACTCATCTGAGCCACCTGCTTACCCAAATCCCTACAGTATGCCTCATTATCGGCAAGCCAAGATGAGATGTCTTTTAACAAAGACAAAACCATCTCATCTTACTTGGATTGTTGAGGTTGCTGTGGGGATTGATCATTAAGAACAAATGGGGCCTTACCTAACCCCTGCTCATGGTGCTCATAATGGAACCCGGAAGGAGGTCTCAACACATTTTGGTTATTACCATAAGACATGTTCGGGTGTTGATACCTTCTTCCGTAATTGTTATTGTTATTGAAATTTTATGGGTAAGAGTTAGAGTTATTGTACCTTTGGTTTCCCCCCACAAAACTTACATTCTCTGACGGTTGGGCAAATGGATAGCCCAATGCACATTCTTGACCGGGATACTCCACTCCACATGATACACACAACACCGGCTAGTATTGTGGTGCATTTAAATTCAAGCAAGACATCAACAGGTCCAGCTTCTTGTTCACGTGGTCCATGGCTGCATCTTGGCTTCCCAAGTCCGTAGCCCGAACCTCACTCCTTGTTGGCATGTCCGACTGCCACAAAGTACTCTTCCTACCCAGCTTCGTGATCAACTCCTCGGCTTACGTAGCAGTCTTCTTAAAAATGTCTCCACCTGCAAAAGAATCAATAATGGCACGGTTAGCTGGTGTCAAACCATGATAAAACGTGCTTACCTGAGCGAATCATGGCAAGTCATAGTGGGGACAGTTCCGCAACAACCGTTGAAACCTTTGCCACGCTTTGTTGAGAGTTCCGGTCCCGAATTGCAGGAATCCCATAATCTCGTTCCTTAACTGAACCGTCTTTGATGGTGGAAAGTAATACGCCAAGAATTGTTCTTCCAGTTGGTCCCATGAAGTCACCGATCTGAGCCTCAAGGACTTGTACCATTCCATTGCTCCCCCGCATAATGAGAAGGGAAACAACTTCAACCGCACCACATCTTGGGGCACCCCACCGATTTGGACTGTATCGGCCACCATGAGAAACCGGTCTAAGTGATCATTAGGGTTATCACTTACTCCGCCACTGAATAGCCCATTCCCTTGGATCAAATTGATCATACTAGACTTCAACTCAAAGTGATTAGCAGTGATGGCTGGGAGAACCACTCCAGATCTGTTCCGGGGTCGATGTGGAGCCATTAAAGTCATGACCATGTTGTCTCTATCACCACCCCTTCTTCTTTCAAACTCCTCCCGCTCTGATTGAAGTCGCTCTTGCTCAGCTCTTTCCCGTAGCTGTCTCGCCTCTTCCTCACGTTGCTGAAGATCCATTTGGGCAATTCGCTCTTGTTGTGCTCTACGGTTCCTGCTACATGCTCAATTTTAAGGTTATAGGGTAAAAGCTCAGGGCGCTGAGAACGAGTTCGCATAAGCTAGAAAGCACACACACACAGAGAAAAAAAAATAACAAAAAAATTTGACAACTAATATCCACAAAAAGAAAAATTACATAAGATAGACCTTTGGTTCAATGATGCAGGAAAATAATTTCCCCGGCAACGGCGCCAAAAACTTGGTGGGCTATAAGCGAAGTAATGAAAATAAACCTAGGGTCGCATAATTAAGGCAATGTACCTATCGTTGACAAGTAATAATTCTGGTTGGTCCAGGTATCCCACAGAGAAAATATTCTACAAACACTAAACTACTCGGGTTCCTTGCGTGTCCTAGGCGGAACTAAAATTTGGTTTGTGATTATACTAACAACTAAATTATCCTACTCCTAGTTGATCTATTCCAGCTTACTTTGCACTTGACATCGGCTTATCAATTGGCGGTTTAGCCGACCTATGAATGCTAATGGTGATGGCTTTATCAATTAATTAAAACAGATGAATTTAACTCAACAGTTAAACCTTAATTATGTTCTTTCAATGATTCAACCTAGCATGTCTAGATCTTTTAGGTCTTTAGCCGGTTTCCCTTGTTTAGAGGCGGTCTAATTCTAAAGCTCAGAAAATAGGGGCACGTAAATTCCACAGTATTGTCAATACTAATGGTTTCCTAGGCGTCAATCTAGGTAATGCCACAAATATGAACTTAATAAAGTAAGATCTTATGAGACTAGATTATCATTAAAGGAATTGCATAAAGAAAAGGTGTAAATATTGAAATTAAATTTTAGTCAATTGCATTAAGCATGAAAGATGACAAGAATTCAATGTTTACAACCAAACATAATCAATTGAGGAATCAAAAACTAACTAATCGAATTACAAAAGAGAAGAAGAAGAACTTATGCCCTTTTGGTCCGATTAACCGGATTCCAACGGTGTGAAGATGCTTAGGGTGTACCTCTATAAACAAACTCAATCCGGAACCAAGAATGTCACAAAAGGGGAAGATTCAATGCAAAACTTCTACTAATTAAGGGTTCAAACTCAAAGTAACAAAGAGTTCAAGCAATAAACCTAGCTACAAGTTTGTGCTTTCTACTTCAAAAGTCTGGAAAAAGATGCATACAACTTAGAAAATATCCTATTTATAGGGCTAGGCTAAAACCACTAAACAGGAAGGAGGAAAGTAGGGCAACAGTAAAATTCCAGAGCTCAGCACGCCGTGCTGGGTAGATTTAGGGGCTGGCACGCCGTGCTGGTGGTGGCACGCATTCGTGCCGACCTACTGGACTCCATCTTTTGGCACGCTGGAATGGCAGGCCATGCCCTCATTGCGGCACACAGTGCCACCTTGCTTTTCAGCACTTCAATCTCTTCTTCGCCACCATCGCTCCAACTTTCGGTCCGGGCCATAATGCCTGTCTAAAACAAACATAAAGAAACATAACCGCACCACAGCAACGGACCACAAAAAAGACACATTGTCCAAAATTACAAAAACACCCCTAAAAACATGAAAAACACTATAAAGTTATGAAAATCTAACCAAAACATAAAAACCACAAAATACGCAAGACCAAACAAGCATTCACACAAAGGGCTCTAAAATATTGCCATTTAAACCATGAAATTGCCTAAAAGATAAGGTCAAAAACCGACCTTATCATGAGGCAAGGGGTTGTTCTAGACAATGGGTTTTGGACGAAGCTCCTCTGCCTTCTTCTCGTCAATCAACTGCTGGATAGCCTTCTTCAAGGTGTGGCAGTCATTAGTGCGATGCACCTTTGATACATGGTAGGAGCAGAAGTTGTTTTTTTCGCCTCGATCGGAGATGTGTACGGTTTCATGCTTTGGAGGAAGCCCAAATTTTTGCATTTTAAGAAAATCTGTCCCAAAGGATCCTCCCATGGGGAGATCCCTTTGCCAATCATTTCTTAGTTCACCCTTGTGCACAGCTGCTACATCTGCTTGTCTGACTGGAGCAGAAGGCTGACTCGGCTTAATATTCATCAAGGTTGAGGCTGTGGGATTGTTGTTGTTCTTATATCCTGAATACTTTCGGATTTGATACCCTCCTCCAGAACTATTTTGGGCTTACTTCTCTACTTTTTGGGCTAGTTCATGCACCTCTACCAAAGAATGGAGTTTATGACATTTCATTACATTTTGGTACACCTCCAAACTGCCATCAATCAACTTTACAATCAATTCATCCTCTAATTTCTTTTGATGAAGGGGGATCATCTTGTCCATCCACCTTTGGTAATATTCCGAGAAGGTCTTATTGTTGGATATTCCCTAGTCCCGAGGCATCAGTCCTTGTCTTTGTATCATACATTTGTACATTAATGTGAACTTTATGTATTATACAATTTGTGTTAATAAATAAGGCATCAATCTATTTACTATATGTCTTGTGCAATATTTTAAATAGAGTATCCAATGGACATATCCATATCCATGTTGTCAAGTGTGAGGCACTTGGCAGTAAGACTGTGGATAGGGAAAACGATATGGCCATAAAGTCATCCGTAGTCTGTTGCAATCATGGGAATGAATGGAACTAAAGACCATCATTAGCCTGGTTGTATGGCGGTGTCTTCCCGGTCATAGAACATGGAATGTCAACCAGGTTAATGGGTACATGCAAAAAGGGGCATGGTACTGGATTGATCCACTTAACGGGAATCTACATGGTATAGTATCACAAATAATTCTCGCGTAGTACTTGCATAAGTCCTTTGACCGGACCATATGATGGTGCTGCATGTGAAGTGGCACATTTTGGTGTATGCCTAACGGGCCTGTAAAAGGGTGCCAAGTATGGGTACGTTCGGGTGTGTCAGTGAGCATGGCAGTACTATGGATATACAGAAGGGAATGTCACTCAGTACTTTACTGAGACGATATCACCGGCCTCTTGATGAATGTTACTGATAAGAGTGTGGCCACACCCAAACAAGATGAGATCTTGTTTGTGAGCATCAGTTCATTTGGGATCAAGTAATGTCCGGACACATATAGAGGGTGATCAACCATGCCTCTGTGTTGGACACCGATATCAGTGACATGGGACATACAAGTTCAACTACAGGATTACGGTGACAGTTTGACTGCTATCTCCATCTTAATTGCGGGCTACAGTTGCTTGCTAGAGGCCGCCTGTAGTCTGTGGGCCTTGGCCCACTGCCAACATAAAGACGGGCCCACTGGATCGTACACATTGAACGTCTGGACCTTAACTAGTCGGATTAAGTGTGTACTTGGAGAATACCCGTTTGAAGAGAGAGAGATTTATTAATTATATTCTAGATCAATTAGATTGCTCAAAAGAATATAATTAATATTTATTTTGGCATTCTCTTAATTAATTCAATGAATTAATTTATGAGATTATTTCCTAGGTGGAAATATTTATACATGTATAGGTTTACATGTATCTCATCTTATATGTGTCTAATTTAATTCCTTAATGAATTTGATGTGTCAAATTAATTGTAATTTAGATGTATGTAACATATTATATGGTACAATATACTTACATACATGTGGAATTACAATGTTATTTGAAATCAAATAAAAACCAAAGAATTAAAGTGGGCTAGGGTTTGAAATGGTAAGCCCACTTATTCATCATGTGTTGGCCGAAGATTCATGGTGGGTTTAAGGCAAGAATGATGACTATTTAAGATGAGAAGAATGAGTCATTGTTGGACAAAAGGTAATGATCAAATGGGTGAGTCATGGAGGACTTTTGGTTAGCAAAGTTGGACTTTACTAACTTGGATATTTTTTGGTCATTATGATGAAAGACAAATGAGAAAATATCCCATCTCCTTTGTCCACCTCTTGGCCGAATCTTCATGTCTTGTGACAAGGAAGATGACTCATTCTTTAGACAAAATGTGATGAGTGAAATTGGTGAGTCATGGTTGACTTTGTGGTAAGCAAAGTTGGACTTTGCTTCCTTGGATATTTTTTGCCTCTTTTTTGGTAAGAGATATAAGACTAAATATCATTCAACCAATTTACTCTAACCAAGTTCTCTTGGCTGCCCTCTCTTCCTTTCTTCTTGAATTTTCCGAGTCGCTAGCACGGGTTTCAGTCCGAGAGCCGTTCGTGTACGCATCGATGGAGGAAATCTATACTTAATTTCTGTAGTCTTCTTCTATCTCTTTAGAGATATCTTGGTAAGACTTTTATACTCCTCCTTTGTGTTTTGTTTTTGATTTTCACTACTTAAGCTCCCGGGACCCGGATTCGAGGAAATCGACGCGTGTTTCCGCACTTTTGTCGGTCAGTTTCCCGTGACGAATCCCAGCACTTATTAGGCCTTTGTCTTACAACTTCTAAGTCTTGTAGCTTCACCTCCAACTAAGTGTTAAAACTGAAGTATTTCACAAAGGCATCAGATAATGCATCCCAGTCTCCTTGTACACTTTTCGACTATCTATTTTACCGGGTGATTGCTCCACCTTTTAGAGTAGTAGGGAATAATCCCACCAATTGGTTCATCGTGAGTTCTGCCATCATCATGATCCGTGCGTACTGGTTCAAGTGTGCGGTAGGAGGACTCTTCCCAACATAGAGAGCAATTTTGGGCAACTGGAAGCCCACAAGCAACATTTCAATACCTCCAGCTATAAGTGTAGTCGAATCAATGCGTTTGGAAGTATGAGATTTGGTACTCCCACACATTTTGGCCATGAATTCTTCCATCTCTTTCAACTTCTTTTCCATGGCAGATTCAACTGGTCTTTCAGCACTATTCCTCTGAGCTTCTCCAATGTTAGACAGCTCATCATTCACTCTCCCTCCGTTGCCTGGTTCTTGGGTAACTCTTTCGGCTCGATGAGAAGACAACTCATCCATGGCAATTTGCACTTGACTCTTGATGAGGTTCTTGAATTCATCCGAGTTCATGAATTCTCGAATAGCAGTGGTGGCCAACATAGCAGCAGCAACATCAGGTGGGATCGCCATTTCTAGAAAGTGTTGTCGGAGTTGGTCAACTTCTGGCAAAAATTCAGATTCCAAGTTTGTCTCAGATACTATCTCAACTTCCCCTAACTAGACAGACTCTTTAAACTCACTAAATGTTGAATCCCCGTGTTCTACTTTTTCAAGTCTACCTTCCGATCTGTGCCAAACTACAAAATATATCAAACCAGAGTTAGTGAAAGACGTGCACCCAAAGAGTTATGAACTCTAGGTGATATGCATGTATGCATGGCGTGACGGATGAATGGTACATGTATGTCACATGAAATGACCTCATAATGCAAACCTTGAACAACTGACCAATTGGGTGGCGAAGTGTATATGAAGATGTGGATAGTACTATTGCACTCTTCGCATATTTAAGTACAAGAACTGAAATGTGATTTTTGGTGCTCATGGAGCACATGTATGAGAAATGATGGAATCGAGCCTTCGTACTCATGGAGCACCTATATGAGTTCTTACTTGAGTAGGTCATGCACTGACATTCACATGTTTTGTACATGTATAGAACTTCTATGATCGTGAAGCACTTAAAGGTTTCATGCTTTGATATGAGATGAGAGGGGTATGTGTTTGGCACACGGATGAAGTTTCGGCACTCGGGGAGCACCTAAATGAAATTATGCACGGATATGTTATGGAGTGTACATATGCATGTCACACAGGTAGAGTTTTGGTGCTCGGGGAGCACCTTGGACTTTTATGTTATGATATGAAATGAAATGCACTCGTGCTTGGCACACGGGCAGAGTTTCGGTGCTCAAAGAGCGCCTTGCGTTTTCATGTTGTGACGTAAGATGAAGTGAATGCGTGCTTGGCATACGGTCGTGATTTTGGCACTCGGGGAGCACCTTGGGTTTTAATGACATGAGATAAAATGAACACATGCTTGGCACATGGGCAGAATTTTGGTGATCGGGGAGAGCCTTGGGTTTTAATGTTGTGATATATAATGAAATGAATGCATGCTTGACACGCAGATAGAATTCCGATGCTTGAGGAGCACCGTGGGTTTTAATAAATGAAATGAGGTGAAATGGTATGCTTGGCACACGGATAGAGTTTCGGTACTTGGAGAGCACCTAGGGTTTTCATGAATGAAATGAGATGAAATGGTGTGCTTGGAACACAGACAGAGTTTTGGTGCTCGGGGAGGACCTTAGGTTTTTACCTTGTGATATAAGATGAAATGAATGCGTGCTTGGCACACAGGCAGAGTTTTGGTGCTCGGGGAGCACCTTGGGTTTCTATGTTGTGATATGAGATGAAATGAATGCGTGCTTGGTACACGGGTAAAGTTTTGGTGCTCAGGGAGCACCTTCGATTTTTATGTTATGATTTGTCAATGCTCATGGAACATCTATACATGAAGTGGAATTTTTGGCGCTCGTGGAGCACCTAAATGAGTTGATGTGTGAAATGAAGTTTTTGGTGTTCGTGGAACACCTAAATGACTTGGTGTATGAGATGAAGTTTTGGTGCTCGTGGAGTACCTAAACGGTTTGATGCATGAAGTGAAGGTTTTCAGCGCTCGTGGAGCACCTAAAATAGTTTGATGCATGAAATGATGTTTTCGGTGCTCGTGGAACACCTCAATAAGGGAATGCATGGCTGCAAAAGAAATGGTTAGCGTGAATGTCACATGGCTGATTAATGTCTCCACACACGAAAAATGCAAGTGGCTGTACAAAAGACGTGAGTTAGTGTCGCACAAATAATTCACATGTTACATGTCATGTTCGTGGAAAATATCGATGATGATATGGTATGAAGAAACAAAAAACTCGTAGCACATAGCATGCAAAACATATTCTTCCAACCTTATTCATCCAATCATGGTCAATTTTTTGAGAAAATTGTAACCGAGTCCTAGGAGGGGTTCCTTTTGATCACCAACGGGGGATGATGAAGGTGTAATTGTAACATTCATGCAATTCATTTTGGTATCCTAAGGGAATCTAACTATGGTTGCCTACATGAGTTCGGTCCAAGCCAGGATAAAATCAAGGTCCCCATAGCAAAATATACTCCTCACTTCTCCCCACTCAAGGGTCCAAAGGAAAGGGTACGTACAAGGCTATGAGTGGTGTTTCGTATCCATGCACCTAAGACCATGAGGAACAAAGGTGACACTTCAACAATTCACTGGGCTGAAAATTAGATACTCAACCTAATGCAAGTATGTCGAACTAAAATGCAAGAAAAAATGCCATGCAAGAATCATCCACCTTATTTTGATTAGACATTTTTCAAGGCTTGTCAAATACTTTTTAAGTTTTGAGAAAACTTTTTGTAAGAAATCCCCAGCGGAGTCGCCACTGTGAGCGGACGACGTTTTTGGTGAAAGAGAAAAATGCGCCGCGAGGCGGGCCGCTTTTCAGGGGTTTTAGTTTTTAGTGGAAATTCGGTTTTGGGAAATTCATCATTTATTTCATAAAGTAATCGAGACCTAACCTGGTTCAGCTCTACCAGGAAATTACAGCGTAGCTGAACCGCACTAGAGCCTCTACACTTTCCAGAGATCTAGGTCTGGACAAGTCCGTTATTTCATGTCTAATCAAAATAAATTTGGCCAATGTTCGTTGATAGCATTTTATATTTCTAAGGTTGATTTTCCATTTATTTAATCATGCGGTGTACATACGGATAAAAACGATAAATAAATTAATTATTTATTTACAACCCAATCGAATCACAAAAAAACTATCCTAGGGGATACATTTGTATAATTTGGTTATCGGGGTACAATTGCCTATTTTACACGAGTATCTAATGCGTTAAAATTAAAATAAATAAGTAAAAATAAATTAAATTAAATTCCTGGAACAAAAAGGTTAGTACGAACAAGTAGACATAATAGGGGGATTAGAGATCGGGGACATGCATTTAGGGGGTGGTCGGGTGAACTAGGGTAGTTCGCCCGACTAGACCTGGAAAATGGCTTTGAAAAGTCCCTGTGTTTTTGTTTCATGAGAAAATACATTTTTGAAAATATTTTCTTTTACCGGTTTATTTCCATTTAGCATATAAACGTGGGTCGGTTTTTGGGAGATTTGGATCTCCATCGTTGTACTGTTCTAATTGCAACAACTCAGAAATTAAATCTAAGGTCGTGAATGCATTAAATGAATTTATTTTAGTTTGTTTTTTATGATTTCTGATTTTTATGCATTTTTATAATTTTTCGATTTTTTTTTTGGAATTTTTCGGAATTTTTATGAATTTTTTGTGATTTTATGTTGCTGACCTGAAACTACAGCCGTGAGACTGAAATTACAGTCGTACGTTTGTAAGTCATACAACTGTTATTCATTTCTAGCTAGAAAATTGCTGAAATTATTTGGACAGTAAGGATTTAGAGCCGTGGTTACCAAGAACAGTCGTACGACTGTAAATATAATCATACGACTATAATTACAGACGTAGGTCTATTCAACCTGCCCAGGAATAGCAAACTTGCATTTTGGGTTTTAGATGGTTTTATGAATGAAAATGAACCAAAACACCCAGAAAATGAAGCAAAACACTAGTTTTAGATATAGTTACCCTTGTAGCGCAGATCCACTGTCGATTTAGTCGTAGACAACGCCTTGAACGAACTCTGGATTGCTTCTCCACCTTAGTATGTTAAGGTACAAAAATAATGTCCAAAAATTCCAACAAGCCAAGGATTTAGATGATTTTAAGTTCCAGAATCAATTGTATTTGGTATGTCAAATTCTTAACCTATGATTTCTATCCAATTTTAAACCTTACAACACAAAAATCAAAAAGAAAAGAGTAGAAGAAAGTAATATGTGGATATCTTTTCTTCTCTTCTTTTCCCTTCTCTCAATGCTAGGAACTCTCTTCAATCTAAATTTTGTCTTTTTGGTTATATGGTTGTCTCCCCTAAAATCTGCAATGATTTTTTCTTAAATATGGGACAAGAAGACAGGAAAACACCTCCAAAATCCGCCCATTCCTCTCCCAAGTGGGCTTGGCTGGAATGTTAGAAAATAGATCTACAGTCATACAACTGTAATTTGTCAACAACTACAGTCGTACGACTGTAATTAGAGGTGGACGACTGTAAAGTTTGGTCATTTCTTTGACTTTGACTGAAAATTTAAATTACAGCCGTGGTAATGGAACTATAGTCGTACGATTTTAGTTACAGTCGTATGACTGTAAATTCAACTTGCACGACTGTATTCTTTTTTTTTTTTTTTTTGAGAAATCCCGTGTTCACAATTATCAAGGCTGATTTCTCAAAGGGGGTACCACTACTTTTTTTGGATTGTTTTTCTAAATCATTATATTTTTTCACAAGATGGCCCAAATTGGTATCAAATTTCACCAGGGTATATCCTTACAGAATGAGGGACTCATGAGACTCTTCTTGGAAAATATTCATCTTAGGGTTATACAAGCTGATTTCTCAAAGGGGTGCGACTACAGTTTTTGTATCATTTTTCTAAATTGTTATATATTGCAACTGATATTCCAAATTGATATTGAATTTCATCACTTTATAACTGCACGCATCGAGGGACACATAGGACACTTCTTTGGAATTTTTCATCCTGGGGTTATCAAGGTCGATTTCTCAAAGGGATACCACTACAAATTTTGGTTTGTTTTCCTAAATCGTTGTATATTGTACATGGTATCCCATATTGATATCAAAATTCATCACTTTATAATCACAAACATCAAGGGACATATGGGACACCTCTTGGATAATTTTCATCCCAAGGCTATCCAGGTCGATTTCTCAAAGGGGTACCACTATTGTTTTTGGATCATTTTTTTGGATCGTTGTATTTTTTCACAAGATGGCCTAGATCAGTATCACATTTCATCATGGGATATCCTTACACATCGAGGGATTCATGGGGCTCTTCTCAAAAAATATTCATCTCAAGGTTTTCCAGGTCGATTTTTGAAAGGGGTACCACTGATGTTTTTGAATCATTTTTCTTAATCATTGTATTTTGCACCAAATAGTCTAGATTTGTCTTAAGTTTCTTGTGGGACACTTATTGTGTGACTATGGTTTTTGTATCATTTTTCTAAATTGATGTATATTGCACTTGATATCCCAAATTGATATCAAATTTCATCACTCTATAACCCCACACATCAAGGGACATGTAGGACACTTCTTTGAAAATTCTCATCTCGGCAATATCCAAGCTAATTTTTCAAAGGACTCGTGTGAAAACTCTTGGGAAATTTCATCCCGAGGTAGCCAGGCTGATTTCTCAGAGGGGTACCACCACTTTTTTGGATCATTTTTCTCAATCATTGTATTTTAGACAAAGTTGTCTCAAATTGGTCTCAAATTTCATCACTCTATAACCCCCACACATCGAGGGACATGTGGAACACTTCTTGGAAATTTTCATCTCAGGGTTATCCAGGTCGATTTAACAACACTATTTTTGCATCATTTTTCTTAATCATTGTATGTTTGGACAAGTTGTCTCAGATTGGTCTCAAATTTCATCAACACCACATGTCGAGGGACATATGGCACACTTCTTGGGAAGTTTTCATCCCGGGGTTATCCAAGCCGATTTCTCAATGGGGTACCACTACTGTTTTTGGATCGTTTTTCTAAATCGTTGTATTTTTACAAGAGATTACCTAGATTGGTATCAAATTTTATCGCAGTATATCCTTACACATAGAGGGACTCATGAGACTCTTCTTGGAAAATTATATCCTTGGGTTATCCAAGACGATTTTTCAAAAGGTACTACTAGTTTTTGGATCATTTTTCTCAATCATTGTATTTTTGCACAAGATGGCTGAGATCGGTCTCAAATTTCATAATGTTATAGCCCCAAAAGTTTTCATCCCGGGGTTATTAAAGCCAATTTCTCAAAGGGGGTACCACTATAGTTTTTGGATCTTTTTCTAAATCGTTGTATATTGCACCTAATATCCCATATTGATATCAAATTTCATCACTCTAAAACCCCACACATCGAGGGATACATTGGAAACTTGTTTGGCAATTTTCATCCATGGGTTATCCAGGCCACTTCCTTAAAGGGGTACCATTATGGTTTTTGGAGTGTTTTTCTAAATCATTGTATTTCACATTAGATAAATAGATTTGTCTCAAATTTCATCACGATAAATCTCCACACATCAAAGGACTCATGTGAATCTTTTTGGAAAATTTTATGCCGGGTAATCCAAGCCGATTCATCACTCTATAGTTTTTGGGTCATTTTTCTAAATTATTTTATATTGCACCTGATATCCTATATTGATATCAAATTTGATCACTCTGTAACCCCACACATCAAGGGACATGTAGGAAACTTCATGGAAAATTTTCATCCCAAGATTATCCAGGCCGATTTCTCAAAAGGGTACCATTATGGTCGTCTTTAGATTGTTTTTTTGAATCATTGTATTTCACACTAGATAAATGATAAGTGAAAATTGTACCAAGTAATTTAGTGAGAATTCAGAATTTAATTGATTAAAATCCCGTTGAGAATAGAGAAATAATGGCTAATATTGAGTTTTTCCAGGTCTGATGCCTCGATCAGCAAGGTCGCTTGATTTAGGATGTCTCAAAGTGCAGCAGCAGAAGAAGAGAGAAATGTGAAAGGCTGCGGAATGGATGGGCCAGAATTGAGGAGAAGGCGCGGCCCAAGAATGGAGGAGGAGATATATTGATGCAGGAAATTCCTTATTTGTCCTTGGCTTCTCAAAGACGCTAAGTGATTTTGTGGTTGTAACTTTTTAACAATATTTTAATTTGTACTTGCTACATAGATGATTGACACCTCATTGCTAAATTTTACTTTTTGGGGACTATATATACTCTACTATTTGGGGTTGGGGGAAGCATTGAATGCTCTGAACTATTTGTTAATTCTGAATTAATTTAGTTTGCAATTGTATTGTTTCTTTGCAAGTTTTCTGTCTGGGAAATCTCGTTTTTATTGCTATTATGTGCCATGAGTAGGTTTCCTAACAGGCTGAAACCAGCTTAGGCTAGTGGTCTTAGGAAGTCTTTCTCTGTTTTTATTATGAATATCATGTTGAGATGATTGTGTGTTGAAGTGCTTAATTAATATGGGAAAGGGCCCTCTCATGTTTCTAGTATTCCTGATGTGACCAAGAGGAGACTTAGGAATATGGAACATCACACACACACACACACTTACCATGAGACCGAGAGGAGATTGGGAGTGTGCTAAGGGTTTCTACTTGATATGGAATGCTTGCTTGTCTTAATGCATGATTTCCTATGCTAAGTGAGGTCGAGAGATAAGCTTAGTTGTGGGTCATAGATCCAAGTGAGGTCGAGAGATAAGCTTGGTGAATAAGGAGCAAGAAACCTTAGATCTACATTTCGTAACATATTCATAGTAAATTCTAGAGATAGATATTCTGAGATCGCCTGCTTTTCTGGTGAAAGCCTGTATTTTCATTATAATTGTTTTAAACCCTTCATATCTACAAAATTTTACATTTATTATCTTGCATGTTTACTACTTTTAATTCATATGATTTCTTTGTACTAATTTAATTGGAAAACCTTCGGATTTGATAACTTACTAGGAACTTTTAGAATTTCCCTTACTCCCAGTGGATACGACACTTGTCTTGCCTAGAACTACAATTGACCGAGTATACTTGCTAGTGCATAACCTTAGGGCAACAAGTTTTTGGTGCCGTCGGGGAGTAACGGTTGCAAATTTTTTTAAAAATTTTCCTGTAAAGTTGTGTGCTTAATTTGATGTTTTGTGTTTTTGTGTAGAAATTCTCTGTTTAAGCAATCTCCTGGTGTATGCGAAGGGCTGGTATTCCTATAATTCTTATAGATCCAGAGATAGAGAGAACTTGTAAGAGATGAAGTGGTGCTGCCAGAAGAGCTCGCAGAAGACAAAGAATGGCTGAATGAAATCCACCACCAGAAGAAGAGGGAGAGGTTCACTTACCCCCTCCAAGGCAAAGACTCAAAGAATATTCGAGACCTATTAGTGAGGGACACTCTTTTTGTATTGTGATACCCAATGAAGGGGACAATGTTTTTGAGATCAAAGCCTACATGATCCACATGCTTCAAGCTGCTATTCAATTTGGAGGATTGCCCAGGGAAGATCCCAATGCTCACATCCAAGATTTTGTGACTATGTGTAATACTTTCCGTACCAACCGAGGAGTCTCAGATGATGTGATAAGATTGAAGCTTTTCCCTTTTTCACTTAGGGATAAGGCTAAAAGTTGGCTAAAAAACCTTCAACCAGGTTTAGTTACAACCTAGGATGAGATGGCACAAGTTTTCTTGACTAAGTACTTTCTGCCCAGGCAAGCAATCAAGTTAAGAAATGAGGTACCCATTTCCATCAGCAATCTAATGAATCCTTGTCAGAAGCATGGGAGAGATACAAGGAACTCTTGATAAAAGTACCGAACCATGGATTTCCCATGTGGATGCAAATTCAACAATGGTTTGACCAACGCAAATAAGATTCAAATTGAATCCGTAGCCAATGGAGACCCGGAAGAACTTGCACCTGAAGAGCTTTATGAGCTGATAGAAAGATTGGTCAATACCAGTTATAAATGGCACTTAGCAAGTGAAGATCGAGAAAAGACGACAGAATCAGATGCTATTGCCAAGCTCTCCGATAAAGTAGACTTGATTCTTAGACAATTGGCAAAACAGAATATCTCAGCTATATCTAGTTCAAAGCTTTCCTTTGATTTCTGTGGTGGTGACCATAGAAATATTGACTGTGACACTTCACCTATGAAAGAGCAATGTGATTACCATGTTGGCACAACCATCCAAGGTAGAACAATTCGTTTTCCAACACTTACAATCCAGGTTGGCACAACCATCCTAATTTTTCTTGGAATCAGCAACCTGGCAAGCAATCTCAAACACCCTTCTAGCAGAATCACAGCAACTTCCAAGCACATCAGCAACCTCAGAACGTTCAAGAAGTCTAAAATTGAGGAGATGAAGGAAATGATATCTCAATTCATGAAGCAGACTCAAGCTTACATGAAAAATATGGAGACTCAGCTTCAACAACTCATAAACATTGTCACTCCAAAGAACAAGGGAGTCATTTGGAGTAATACCGAACCTAATCCAAGAAAGGAGTGCAAATCTATTATACTTCGGAGTGGTAAGAAAGTTGAGCAACCTCTTAAGATGATTATTGTTGATGATGAGGAAGATTCAAAAGAGAAGACTGCTAAGGAGAATAAGCAACCTGAGAATATGCAAGTCACACAACCTCAGACTGCCGAGAGCACTAAGAAGCCTTTCGACACAGTTGAGCAACCTCGAGCTCAACCAGAGACTGCCCAACCAGATCAAAGTCAAGCAATGTCAGACCCTGTTCAAAGCACTTCTGATCAAACTAGGCAACCTATACCTGCTTATCAACCGAGGATTCCTTACCCACAGAGAGCCAAGCAACATGAGATAGCCAAGCAATTTGACAAGTTTTTGGAAGTCTTCAAGAAGCTTCACATCAACATACCCTTTGCAGAAGCACTTGCACAGATGCCTATGTATGTGAGATTCTTGAAAGAACTTCTAGCCAATAAGAAGAAATTAGAGAATGTGGCAATGGTTCAACTCAACAGAGATTGCTCATCGATCCTTCAGAGCAAGCAACCTTTGCCAACCAAGATTAAAGATCCAGGGAGTTTTTCTATACCCTGCTCTATAGGTAATCTTAATATTGAAAATGCACTGTATGATCTAGGAGAAAGTATCAATCTTCTGCCATACTACATTTACAAACAATTAGGACTAGGAGAACCTCAACCTACAAGGATTTCTATATAGCTTACTGACAGAACTGTGAGGTACCCTAGGGGAATAATTAAGGATGTTTTGGTTAAGGTAGGAAAATTTATACTTCCTGTTGATTTCATTGTGATGGATATGGATGAAGAATTGCATGTCCCTATTATTTTAGGAAGACCTTTCTTAGCAACAGGCCATGTATTGATTGATGTTCATAATGGCCTGTTAATTTTAAAAATTCATGATGAGGAAGTTGTTTTTAAGATGAATGAAGCTATGGAATATCCTCCTGCTTGTGATGATTATTGTTATTTTATTGATGCTACTGATGTGAATTTAAACCCCTTCTTGATGCAGGAATTTGAGGATACAGCCTTTGAAGATGAAGAAGAAGACATGGAAAAGCAAATTGAAGCTGAAACTGGTTGTCTAGCAATCTCAGGAAGCAGGCAGTTTATTGAACCTTTGAATTACACACCTACATTACATTCCAAACCTTCCATTGAAAAGCCTCCCACTTTAGAGCTTAAACCATTACCTCCCCACTTAGAGTATGCCTTCCTTGATCCACCAAACAACCTTCCTGTAATTATATCTTCCAAGCTTGCCCGAGATCAAAAAGCCCAATTGCTTTATGTTTTGAGGAAGAATAAGGAGGCCATGGCCCGGGCAATCTCAGATATTAAAGGGATTAGTCCTTCTATTTGTGTCCACCGTATTCTCATGGAGGAAGACCATAAACCTGTTGTGCAACCTCAAAAGAGACTGAACCCTAACATGAAAGAAGTTGTGAAGAAGGAGGTGATTAAGTTACTCGATGCTGGTATTATTTACCCAATCTTAGATTCGGTTTGGACAAGTCCTGTTCAAGTAGTGCCTAAGAAAGGTGGGATCACTGTCATTCAAAATGAGCAAAATGAACTTATTCCCATGAGAATAGTCACCGGATGGAGAGTTTGCATTGATTATTGAAAGCTTAATGATGCCACAAGAAAGGATCACTTTCCTCTGCCATTCATCGATCAGATGCTAGAAAGACTTTCTGGCTATGCATTCTACTGTTTCCTTGATGCTTACTCAGGATACAACCAAATCCCAATTCATCCACAAGATCAAGAGAAGACAACCTTTACCTATCCATATGGCACCTATGCTTACAGCAGGATGCCGTTCGGATTGTGTAATGCTCCTGCAACCTTCCAGAGATGGCAATTTTTCATGATATGGCCTAAAAGACTGTGGAAATTTTCATGGATGATTTCTCAGTATACGGCAAGACTTTCCAATCCTGCCTCAGTAATCAAAAAGCTATCCTAACCA
The DNA here is from genome assembly GCA_039660915.1 of Euphorbia tirucalli. Taxonomy (NCBI): domain Eukaryota; kingdom Viridiplantae; phylum Streptophyta; class Magnoliopsida; order Malpighiales; family Euphorbiaceae; genus Euphorbia; species Euphorbia tirucalli. The sequence continues at coordinate 48,547,908 of CM077633.1, forward strand.
GATGCAAGGAGACTAATCTTGTTTTGAACTGGGAGAAATGTCACTTTATGGTTAATGAGGGGATTGTCCTTGGTCACAAGATTTCCTCAAGAGGCATTGAAGTTGACAAAGCAAAAGTTGAAGTAATAGAAAATTTGGCTGCTCCTACATCAGTTAAGGAAGTCTGAAGCTTTCTTAGCCATGCTGGATTCTACAGAAGGTTTATCAAAGATTTTTCTATGATTGCCCAGCCACTTACAGCTCTTCTGCATAAGGATGTTCAATTCAACTTTGACGAAGCCTATGAAAAAGCATTTGAAACTCTTAAAGCAAGACTGGTCAATGCTCCAATTTTGATTGCTCCTAATTGGAACCTTCCATTTGAGCTAAGTTGTGATGTAAGTGATACTTGCATTGGAGCAGTGTTGGGACAGAGAATTGACAAGCATTTTCGACCCATCTACTATGCAAGCAAAACATTGATAGAGACTCAACAAAAATACACAACTATAAAGAAAGAATTGCTTGCTGTTGTCTATGCTTTTGACAAGTTTAGATCTTATTTGGTTCTATCCAAGATTACAGTCTTTACAGATCATGCAGCCTTAAAGTACCTATTGGCAAAAAAAGATGCGAAACCTCATCTTATACGATGGCTCTTGCTTCTACAAGAATTTGATCTTGAGATGAAAGACAAGAAAGGCTCAGAGAATGTAGCTATAGACCACTTGTCCAGAATTCCACTAAGCAACCTTGGTAAGCAACCTGAGATTGCCGACTCGTTTCCTGACAAGTAACTCTATACGGGAAACTCTACACCTTAGTTTGCTGATATTGCAAATTATTTAGCTTGTGGTGTTATGCCTCGTTATCTGTCTTCCCAACAAAGGATGAAATTCTTTTTGGATTTGAAATATTATTTTTTGGAGGATCCCTTTCTATTTAAGTTGTGTGCAGATTAGATTATCCAAAGATGTGTTTCACAAGAAGAGATTCAAGCAATCTTGTCCATGTGTCACACTCAAGAAGCTGGAGGTCATTTTGGTGCAAACCGAACAGCCTCTAAGGTTTTGGAGTGTGGATTCTTTTGGCCCACAATCTTTAAGGATTCTCACAGGTTTGTCTTCGAATGTAATGAATGTCAAAGATCAGGTAACATTTCTACCAAGAATGCTATGTCTTTGTATAATATCATTGTTTGTGAGATTTTTGACGTATGGGGCATTGATTTTATGGGACCCTTTCCAAGCTCGAATGGTAATAAATACATTTTGGTCACTATGGATTATGTAAGTAAGTGGGTAGAGGAAATAGCAAGTCCTACCAATGATGCCCGAGTTTAAGATTTCTTAAGAAACTGTTTACAAGATTTGGAGTTCCTAAAGCAATAATTAGTGACCAAGGTACTCATTTTTGTAACAATCAATTTGAAAGGCTTCTTGCTAAATATGGACTCACTCATAGAATTGCTACACCGTATCACCCACAAACCAGTGGCCAAGTTGAGATCTCCAATAGAGAAATCAAATGAATTCTTGAGAAAACTATTAGCAATTATAGGAGAGACTGGTCAAGCAAGCTCGATAATGCTCTTTGGGCATATCGTATAGCCTTTAAGACTCCCATTGGGATGTCACCCTTTAGATTGCTCTATGGAAAGGCTTGTCATCTTCCTGTTGAATTAGAGTTTAAGGCTCTATGGGCTCTCACCTATCTAAATTTTGATATGAATGCTATTGGAGAGAGAAGAAAATTGCAGCTTAATGAACTAGAAGAGTTCAGACTGTTCAGTTATGAGAATGCCATAAATTATAAAGAAAAATCAAGAAATGGTATGACAAGAAAATTCAAGAGAAGACTTTCTATCCTGATTAGAAAGTCTCGCTGTAAAATTCAAAATTAAGACTCTTTCCAGGAAAGCTTAAGTCAATATGGACCGGACCCTACACAGTAGCCCAAGTCTTCTCGCATAGAGCTATTGAGATTATCAATCAAATTGGGGAAGTTGTTAAGGTCAATGGTCAAATACTGAAACCTTTTCTAGTGCATAGTTCATCTGAGGTTGCTGAAAGCACCCAGTACCTTTAACCTCCTTAAGCAACCTTATACTGCTTAGTGTCCGCTTCAAACACCAATTGGAGCAATTTTGTTTGGAAAATCCCCAACCTCTAAATTCTCTGAAACTTTTAATTTAAAATTTTGGTGTAAATATTTTAATGATAAATTTCTTATCTTGCAGGTACTTGGTTAATTAAGTATGGGAAGTAACATCAAGCCGTAAAATTTATACTTTCTTCTTGTTATACTCCATACTAATTTTTTATTTTTGTCTTACATTCACACAAATTTTGAATTTTGAAATTAAATAAATAAATTTCTGATTGCTCAATTTGGGGAAGTGGAGTAATGATGGATTTGTAAGAGAAGAGAACGTGGGAAAACGGGAAACCGTCAACTCAGCCCCATTTTTCTCTCTCTTCTCTTACACTTCTACTCTAACTCCCACGTTTTCCTTCTTTCCCTCCTTAACCCTAAATTATTTTGAATTTCAAATTCTATAACCATCCTCTCTCCTCATATTTCTTTTCTGTTTCACTTTCTCTCTCTTCATTCATCTCTTCACCCATCTCTTTGATTTCCTCTGTCTTCTTCTTCTTTCAAAATTTCGATCTCTTTGCTCTTTCTACTCGTCAAAACTGCTACCATGGGCAAAGAGAAGAAGAAAGTTAAGAAAGTAGCCATATATGCTCACCCAAAACCTTCAGCGTCCTCATGAATGTTTCCGCTTCTGAATCTGAAGTAAGCAATATAGAGAAGACATTGGTAAAGATGAAGAGCTTTAACCCTAAGGAAATAGAGAAATATGAGCAATTCAATAGCCTTCCCTTTGCTACCTCCAGGACTTTCAATTGGGGCATTCTGGAAAAGCTTAATCTCAGTGAAGAGATTCACCAATTGCTAAAGAATGGAGGTTTTGAATTTTATACCCAAAATGAGGAGCCGATCTACAGGGAACTAACCCTAGAGTTTATTTTCACCTTTAGTCACAATGCTGAGATTACAGAGCCTGATGACCAAAGGAAGTACAGTTTTTGAGTCATGGGGAAAAGAAAGACCTGTTCGCTACAAGAGTTCAACCAGTATTTAGGAGTGGCTGGAACCGCCTTCTTGGAATCTGATAAGTTTTCCCAAGCATACACCAATTTTGTTCCAGAGTTTAATCCGGCTGCCTTTTGGAAGGAAATCACCGGAAAGAGCGAATACTCTTCTTCGACTTCTTCAGCAACCTACATCAAGAAGTATAGCCACAATATCTTGCAGAAATTCATCGCTAGTTCTTTGTTTGCCAGGAACAATCAATCTCATGTTCCAAATCAAGACTTGTTTGCCTTGTGGTGCATGGTTGAAGGAAAAAGGATGAATGTTGGTGCTTGGTTTGCAAGCTATATTGAGAGCATCAAGCCCCAGGGAAAGATTTTGTGTGGATCCTATGTGACCAGAATTGTGAAAGCCTGCCTAACAGAATTCTTTACAGAGGGCCTTACTCTTGAATGTCATCCTACTGCCTTTGAATTTGTAAATCTGAACAAGATGGGAGCCTGTAAAAAGGTTGTTGGAGACTGGCTGTTATGGGATGAAGCTGCCAAGTTGGAAAAAGACCTTGCTGCAAAAGCTGCTCAAAAATAGAAAACTGAAACTCCAACAAAGAAAAAGAGACCTGCTACCAGATCCACTTCATCCTCCCAGCCATAAGTTGTTGAAGATCTCACTCTAACTGACCAAGAAAAGCTGAAGCATTTCGAGCGCATTTCCAAGATGACCCCAGAAGCAATGGTGAACCTTATTGATCGCCTTTGGGCAAGGCAAATAGAGGACAGAGCTAAGATAGCCCTAATGCAGAACAAAATTGCTCGATTGGAAGCCAAGGTTGACCAGCAGGATGATAGCTGTGACACCATCTTTGAAGTGATCAATGAGCAGCTTGAAGTTGCCCAACCCAACGGCAGTGAAAATGTGCTAATGGAGATTCCAAAAGAAGAGGAAGCAAAGAAGGAAAACCTTACTGAGGAAGAAGAAAAAGAAGCGCCTGCAAAAGAAGAGGAGCAAGTCTCCTCTAAGCCAGATGAGTGAAAGCTTTCTTCCTCTCAAAGCTTCTGGTATGTCTCTGTTGGTGTGCCCTAGTTCTTAGGGCATTGGATTCTTGTATTTTGTATTATACATTAAGACTCATTGTATAAATACATTATTTGTGTCATATTAATAAAGGCAATTAATCTATTTCATTTATATCTTGTGCTATAATATGAGTAGAGTATCCATTGATTGATAATCATAAAACCTATCCCAGGTCTGTTCTAATCGTGGGAACGAATAGAACCACAGACTTGTATATTCGATGACTGTATGGTAGTTCTTAACTAGCCATAGTACTTGTATAGTCAGTCATGAATATAGGTACATGTCATTGACATGGGACTGGATCGATCCGCACAAGAAAGCCACATAGTTGTCATGTCATAGGTCTTTCTTGAGTAGGTCTCTTTTGTCCTCAGACCAGATTTCATTATAATATCAATGTGGAATCCGGTTCACTTTGACATACGCCTAACAGGTCTGTAAAAGGATGCTAAATACGGGTATGATTGGGTGGACCGGTGAACATGTTGATATTGATGATGAAGTGATGGAATTGCCACTCGGGTGACACCGAGATGATATCATTGGCCACTTGATGAGTGGGACTGATAAGTGTATGGCCATACCCAAATAAGTTGGTTGCTTATTTGATTAATCAGTCAACTCAAGATCAAGAAATATAATAAACAACAGAAGAGGATGACGGACACCATGCCTCTTGTTTATTCATATCGATATCATTAGGCAAAGGACACTATGAGATTACTACCGGGTGAGTGTCTTCTAAAGACTGCTGCATCTCTGTCTTAATTGGGGGCTGTAATGGTTTGCTAGAACCCACTTACAGTCTGTGGGCCTCGGGCCTACTGCCAACATAAAGATAGACCCATAGGATCGTGCACATAGATCAACTGAGCTGGAACTTATAGAAATTGTACATGTAATGTACATTGGAAGGAATGCGTTAATTAATTAGTTGACATTCAGTGTCAAGGTAATTAATTAACATTGGGTTGAATTTAATTTAATTAATAAGTTTACATAATGTAATTAATTAATTTATCAATTAATTGAATTACATAAAGTAAGCAATTAATTAAATAATTTTCCTAAGTAGGAAAATTAAATACATGTATTGTATTAACTTAAGTGTGATTTAATTTTATTTAGGGGTAATTAAATTTAGCCAAATGGAATTAAATTACATAGTATATACTTTTTAATTAAAGTTTATTTATGTAATTATAATCCTAGTGGGCTTGGGTTTAATTAACCTAATTAGAACCCAATTAGACAAGGTGTCTATAAAAGAGCACACTTAAGGAATAAAAACCTAATTCAACTCTAATTAATTGCTGGAAATTTCAGCCACCAATAGCAGCCCCAAAACAGCTGAAAATCCCAGCATTAAACCTCCATTCCTTCGCGTCTTCGGCTAGCACCGGTTCCCGCTCAATAGTTGGTCGTGCACCGGACTTTGGAGATCGCAGTTTCAAGAAACGATTCTGCAGCAGTCTCTAGAGGAGACGAATCCAGTGAGTTAATCTCTCTTGATTCTTATTTGATTTTATTCTAATCAATGGTAATTGGACACGATAGGTGGATTCTAGGAAATTTTAAACGGTGTATTTTCCGCTGCGCCACATTATTTTTCCAATGACGAATCCCAACAGTGGTATCAGAGCCTAGGTTTTGTCCATTAGATTGATTGGAATTGGTTCTTGAAAGCATTCTTGAAGAAAGAATGGGTTTCAAGTTTGTGATTTTAGGGTTTTTATTCAATTGGTTTTGGTTTTGATAAACCCTAGAATTTTGTTTGGGTTTTTATTTTTTTTTCCCCAATTGGTTTCCATCTAGAATTGTATTTTCTTTATTGATAGTTTGATGTTGATGGCTGGAATTTTTTTGGTGATTTAATAATTAAAAAAAAAAAGGGTTAAAATTGGGTGAGGGAATCGCAATTTTGCGATTCCCCCACTGCGGCAGCAGGCTGCTGCGTGAGCAGCAGCTGCTGCTGCATGGCATGCAGCAGCATGCCATGGGGCAGCTGGCTGCTGCTGCAGCCTACTGCTGCCCCGCCGGGACAGCGGCGCCGCGCGCGGGTTTTTGGTCCCGTTTTGGATTTTACGGGTATTTTTCTTCCGGACCCTAATGCAAATTAAATTAAATTTTTTTTTTAAATTAATTTGTATTTAAATTATTTATTTTGATGGCATGCATATTTAATTTAATTGTTTGCATATTAAATTGAATATGGACTTTGTGAAATTGGCCCAATAAACCGTGACACCGGTTAAAATTGGGAGAGCTAAATTTTAAATTTGTGACAACCCAAATTCAAGTGGGAGCAAAATTGTTGATTTTGCATTTATGGATGTTATCCATTGGGCCTTTATGGGCCTTAGTCACATTTGTTAAAATTGGCGATTTCACCCTAAGTAACTCGGCTTAACATTTATATTTATAATTTGGAATGCCATGATCATGCATCATATTGGTATGTATGTGCACGACAGGTACTTTGTTTGAAATGTTATGTTGAGTTCTATGGGCCCTAAATTATTATCGGTTGTAATTTAATTTTGGGAAATATGGCCTGCGTGCCATTTTTTATTTTGATGTAATTTTAGAATAGATTTTATTTTACAAAATTATTGTAATTGCATCAAATATGGAGGAAGGCCCAAATGGAGCAAGCCCATGGTGGGAGCCCATGAAGGATTGCAGTCCGACCCATGAAGAATTAGATAGGATATCTAGTTTTTCATTAGGTTGTAATTAAAGGCCCATAGGATCTCATTTATTTTAAATTAAGTATGCTATTGCATTTGTCATATAATATGGATGTATGGATCACCAAATTATTACCCGCGTTTATGCATGCTAAGCCGTATCACTTAATTATAATCCAGAAATTAAAATATTGAGTCGCTTAAAAGTGCTTCCCACATTCACACCTCTTCCTCCCATTGATGCTGCAATGTGGGCCATGCCCTAGCTGGGTATATTGTAGTATTCGGTGGGCCATCGAGGGTTAAGATACTTGGTATGGTTAACATGTGAATGGTGGTTTGACTCAACATAGGTAGCATTAGCTCAGAGCGGGCCCTAAGCACAGATGGGTAAAGTGTCAATAAGCCCATCAAACCAGGAGTCCTTCATGGAAGGATTGGATAGGTTGTCCTACCAAACGAATCAATGGTTGGTTAGAGAGCCCTAGTTCGGCCAGTCATTGATAAGTTGTGGATCTTGGTCAAGTCAGCCAATTAACAACACCAACAAACAAATTAAAATCGGATTATTAATTTGAATTGGCTTAAAAGTCCTTTATTTCTAACTCAAGCAATGATTTCTTCCATGTAGATAATCCCATTTCAGTTAAGCAATTTAACTGGCTGCAACAAACAACAACTCACTCTCACTTAGGTCACTCTTGGAGAAGGAGAAGCTTTTGGGGACTAACTTCCTGGACTGGGCTAGGAACTTACAAATAGTTCTTAGACAAGAGTCTAAGGAGTATGTACTGAATGCTCCTTTACCAGCCGGCCCTCCCGCAGGTCGAGGCATCACCACGGCGATGGTGGAGCAGTACGATCGGCATGTGAGGGATGACCGAGATGTCTCTTGCCTCATGCTGGGTACCATGGCTTCTGATCTTCAGAAGCAGTTCATGGACGAGCATGCTTATGAGATGATGGATCAGCTTAAAAAGATGTTCCAAGATCAGGCTCGTCAGGAACGTTACCTGACAACTAAGGCACTTTGCACGACTGTGATGGCAGCTGGGACTTCTGTTAGCACTGATGTGCTAAAGTTGAAGGGGTATATTGATACACTTGCCCGCCTCGGCTCGCCAGTTCCGCAGGACTTGGCAACAGACATTATTCTCGGGTCACTTCCTGAGTCTTACAACCAGTTTATCATGAATTACCACATGCAAGGGTTGGATAAATCGGTTGTTGAGCTGCATGGCATGCTCAAGCTTGCTGATCAGTCTCTTAAGAAGACTCCCGAAGTATTGCTGGTGAACAAGGGCAATATGCCCATTGCTAAGGGAAAGACCAAATCTAAGGCCAAGGCTAAGGGCAAAAAGGTGGTGGCCCAACCTAAAGCAAGGGTTGCCTCTCCTGACGATGTTTGCCATGAGTGTCATGAGAAGGGGCACTGGAAGAGCTCATGTCCAAAGCTAAGGGAGCAACTGAAGGGCAAAACTACTGCTTCAGGTATTTATGTTGTTGAGATTAATCTGGCTATTTCTACATCTTGGGTCTTGGACACTGGATGTGGATCTCACATTTGTTCAAATGTGCAGGGTCTAAGAAATAGGAGATTATTAGGATCTGGAGAAGTAGATCTTCGAGTCGGAAATGGTGCTCGGGTTCAGGCCATGGAGATCGGAGATTATTTCTTGGAGATGCCTAGTGGACTTGTTTTGGAACTAAGAAACTGTTTTTTTGTACCTGCGATGCGCAGGAATATTATTTCGGTTTCTTTGTTGGATATTTCTGGTTTTGTATTTAATATTGGACATGGTAGAATTTCTATGCAATATGGCAATATTATTTATGGAACAGCATTTCTTGAAAATGGCTTATATATCCTTGATCTAAAACGTGAAAGTTTAATCTATAACATAAATACTAAAAGGATTAAACAAAATGAAATTAATCCGACTTACATCTGGCATTGTCGACTTGGCCATATAAATGAGAAGCGCATAGCTAGGCTTCACTCTAGTGGAGTGCTAGGGTCATTTGACATCCAGCCTTATGACACATGCGAATCTTGTTTGAGAGGCAAGATGACAAAGGCGCCTTTTAACAAGACTGCTGAAAGGGTCTCAGAGCTATTGGAGCTAATACATTCCGATGTATGTGGCCCAATGAGCACTAGTGCTAGATCTGGTTTTCTGTACTTCGTCACCTTCACGGATGACTTCGGCAGATACGGTTACGTGTATCTGATGAAGCATAAGTCTGAACTCTCCAAAGGTTCAAGGACTTTAAGAATGAAGTAGAAAACCAACTTGGCAAGAAAATAAAAGCACTTCGGTCTGACCGAGGGGGTGAATATTTGAGCTAAGATTTTGACTCGTTTTTGAGAGAGTGTGGGATCATATCCTAACTCACTCCTCCTGGTACACCCCAGTGGAATGGAGTGTCAGAAAGGAGGAATAGGACCTTACTTGACATGGTCCGCTCGATGATGAGTCATGCTACACTCCCTGTCTCCTTTTGGGGATATGCTTTAGAGACAGCTACTTACATTCTTAACAATACACCAAGCAAGGCAGTTGAGGGAACACCATATGAACTATGGAAAGGCCGAAAGCCCAATGTTTCCTTCTTGAAGATTTGGGGCTGTGATGCACATGTTAAGAGTGGCAAACTCGAGTCCAAATCTGTCAAGTGCCAGTTTGTGGGTTACCCTAAGGAAACTAAGGGTTATTACTTCTACGATCCAGCCGAAAACAAAGTTTTCATAGCCAGAAATGCAGTCTTCTTAGAGAAGGAATTCCTTTCCAAGAGAGACAGTGGGAGTAATGTTGAACTTTCAGAAGTTCAAGACTCACAAACTCCTGCAGCTACTGCTGAGGATGCTTTGGGAACCAATCTGACTACTCAAGAAATTGAGGAACCAGAAATGGTTGAACAGGATCTTAGAAGGTCTGGTAGGACATGTCATCAGCCAGAGAGGTACGGCTTTCTCGTGACTGATGATAGGGACCTTATGGTCGTTGACCAAGAGGAGCCTAAGACCTATCAGGAGGCTGTTGAAAGCCCACACTCAGATCAATGGCTCAAAGCCATGGAGGCTGAGATGCAATCTATGCACGATAACCAAGTATGGAACTTGGTGGATCCACTTCTGGGTGCTAAGGTGATAGGTTGCAAGTGGTGTTTCAAGTTAAAGGCCCTGTGTGTATAAGATGGTTAGTGGGAGCGTTTCCACCGTCCTAGTGCTGTATGTTGACTACATCCTTATCATTGGAAGTGACATACCAACACTGCAAGGGTTAAGCAGTGGTTGAGCAGGTGCTTCGCAATGAAGGACTTAGGCGAAGCTGAGACGATCTTAGGGATCAGGATCTACAGAGATAGATCCAATCGGCTTCTAGGCCTAAGTCAGGCCACGTACATTGACAAGGTTCTGAAAGGATTCAGCATGGACAAGGCAAAGAAAGGTTTCTTGCCTATGCGCCATGGGTTGAAGCTAAGTAAGAAAGATGGTCCTAAAACAAAGAAGGATCGGGAGAACATGGAAAAGATCCCTTACGCATCTGCTATTGGGTCTATCATGTACTCCATGTTATGTACGAGGCCTGATGTCATGTTTGCACTAAGTATGGCTAGCCGGTACAAGTCGGACCCCGGTGAGGAACACTGGAAGGCAGTCAAGGCAATCTTGAAGTACCTTAACCGGACTAAGGATGCTTTCTTAGTGTATAGAGGTCAAGATGAGCTGGTAGTTTCAGGTTACACTGATGCAAGCTTTGAGACCAATGAGGATGAGAACCAGTCACAGTCTGGTTATGTTTTTCTCCTGAATGGCGGTGCCATTAGTTGGAGGTCCTCAAAGCAGACCACCATTGCTGACACTACAATGGAAGCTGAGTACATAGCTGCGTGCGAAGCTCAAAGGAAGCCGTTTGGATCAAGAAAGTCATAACTGAGTTGGGAATAGTGCCCACTATCCTAGACCCAGTTGATGTTTTTGTAACAACAACGGGGCCATCGCACAAGCTAAGGTGCCCTGGTCACACAAGAGATCCAAACATGTACTCAGAAAGTTTCACCTCATTCGGGAGATCGTGAACATAGGTGACATATCATTGCAGAGGGTTGACACCAAGAATAATGTCGCTGATCCATTGACCAAAGCGCTGTTGCAGACACAGCACGACGGTCATACCAGATCTATAGGAATTAGGGCAATGCCCACTTGGAAATAGTGCAAGTGGGAGATTGTTGGTGTGCCCTAATTCTTAGGGCATTGGATTCTTGTATTTTGTATTATACATTAAGACTCATTGTATAAATACATTATTTGTGTCACATTAATAAAGGCAATTAATCTATTTCATTTATATCTTGTGCTATAATATGAGTAGAGTATCCATTGATTGATAATCATAAAACCTATCCCAGGTCTGTTCTAATCGTGGGAACGAATAGAACCACAGACTTGTATATTCGATGACTGTATGGTAGTTCTTAACTAGCCATAGTACTTGTATAGTCAGTCATGAATATAGGTACATGTCATTGACATGGGACTGGATCGATCCGCACAAGAAAGCCACATGGTTGTCATGTCATAGGTCTTTCTTGAGTAGGTCTCTTTGGTCCTCAGACCAGATTTCATTATTGTGACAACCCCGACCTCGGTAAGCGTGCAAAGGCGGAATTCAATGCACGAGATCGGTAATCATCGAGCAAACCAACTATCTAACTATATAAATTGAGCCTTAAAAATGCTAAGTAATGAATAAATAAATAAATAAATATCCTTACAAACCATTGTTAAGCAATAAATGAATAAATGAAATAAAGTCTAGTAATATGCCCAACTATAGTAGCTAATGCCTAAAAAGAATCCGTCCACTTGCCCAAGTCCCATCACGACACAACAATCACACGTCAAGCATCGGCATCGGTACCTACAAAATCTGAAAAAAAAAATGGTCGCCACTTAGTGACGAGTAACTACAGTGTCCATATTCGAACACTTAAAACCAAATAGCTTGAAAATAAGGCAAAAACAAATTGAAATAAAGCTGAGTGAGTAAAACAGTTTAATTTAATAAAACAAGAATAAAGTAAAGCGAAGAAAAAGAGTTTAAACTAATTAAATTAAGAAACATGATACGAAATCAAACCAACATTTGTATAAAAATCTCATGATAAAAAAAATCAGTCTCGGATATAAAACTCATCAGTCAATTTCTCAATCCAAAATCGCCAACGAATAGCAAATAGGTCGGACGCTCGGGAAAAAAACGCAGTCCCCTAATCCCACAATCAATCAAAAAGTCTAAGCTGGCCAACTCTCCCATTTACGAGGGAAAAACCGCAGTCCACTCGCCTAATGAGAACGACTAGACCGCCTACTCGAAAAACCGCAGTCAAGCAGGTCCATCATTGGACAAATACCAATGAAAAGGTCTATGACCACTCAATCGAAAAACCGCAGTCGAAAGAGTCCATCATTGGACAAATACCAATGAAGAGGTCGGACCACTCACAAGAAAAACCGCAGTCATGTGAGTCCATCATGGGCCAAGTGCACCATGAAGAGGTCAAAAATATCACGAGGGAAACACTGTCCATATGCCAGAAAAACCGCAGTCCGGCAACTCCCATATGCAATCGTGTATCAAAAACCAATTTTCAAACCAATCTCATCAAATCAACATTAGGGTGCCACTTTAGGCTTAACCCAAAATCAACATCAAATCCAAGGACCAATTGTCCAAAACATGCCATTATAGGCTATTCTTCCTCAATATAAAACCAAAAGACCAAGTGTCCACATAAACCAATTCAGTTCATCAAAAATCCACCAAGTGTGGTATAAAAACATCCTTAATCCAAAACACCAAATATGGCAGATCCACTGCCTGAATTTCAAAACAGTATAAACCATATGAAAACTCTTCCAAAAATTCTCAAAATTTTAAGGAACCAAGTTCAATTTAATATACACAAAATGCAATTCGTTTCGTGTCATTCGGATAAGTGTACAAAAAAATATAGGCCAAACAGTGAGGCTGTCCCGAAAACAGGGCAGGCAGCAGGTCAGGAAAACAAAATTCAGAATAAAATAGTTGCACTTGTCCAAAAATCATGAAATAATTCAGGGAGCAACATAGCATTATAATCTTCAAATACCAACTGGAATTTCATGCATTCATTAACCAGAGAAAAAGTTAAAAGCGTCCAAAGATTACTGATCACAGATTCCTGGAAACAGAGCACCAAATTTTACACTATCTTAAAATCAGTATAACCCCAGTTTACCATCAGAATTAGAAAATATAAAGCACTTTTGTAGTTCATAATCTTAGAAAAATTTTGCAAGTAGTTTCATGTAAAAATTCGAAGTACACAAAAAGATATGAATTTTCAAACATTATAGGTCAGTGCTGAAAACAATCAGGGGCAGTTTCAAGCAACAGTTTTGGGTGAATTTTTAGGACATGAAAACCAATGAATTTTGACATGGTTTCTTCTACGAATTTTCAGTTTAACATGTTATCTAAAACATATAAAAATTTCAGAAGTTTCTGAGAACCATAACCTATTTAAAACGAATTTAGAAAAATGTTGTGCAGGCTGTCCAGCAAGGGTATTCTATCAAACACCTTATGTGCAAGTTTTTAAATCATCATACCAGCCCTATAATTCGAATTCTATCAACCCAATTGACCAAAATCAGTAAACAAATCATGCCAATTCAAATTCTAGCAATACCAATCAAGTTATTACAATTAATTTAATCAATTCCAACATAAAAAAAAAACATAAAAGCCCTAATTTCTACCATTCAACCCTAAGTGTAGGAGTATGGATAGAGTAGTTACCTTTGATTGCTAAGTCCTATTGCTCAAATTGATGATCCAAGGGAAGAATTAAAGGTGTTGATGGCCAAATCCAAGGAGCAAATCAAACCCAAAACCAACTTCCTTGAATTGAGCTTCTAAACCTCAAGTATGCAATGAGAACAATCAATGAAGGGGTGTGGTAGAGGTAGGAGGTCGAAAATTTGAGAGAGGGGAAGGTGGGATGCTTGGCCGAATTGCACACACAAGGGAGAGGGGGAGATGAGCTTTAGTGTAGTTAGGACTTTATGTTGTAGAATGAGTGTGAATTAGGTTAAGGAGGGATTAAATAGAGAGGGATTATGATAAATACAAGTTGGCCGAAATGTCTAAATATATTAGTCTTAAAATATATAATTTTCCTAACCCCAAAATATTCACAAAATTTAATCATGTTTAAAGATGCATATAAATATAATAAGCTTAAGGTATTAAATTAAATTAATTAATTAAGCCTAAAAATATTAAATGCCATAAAATTAAAATAATGAGAATAATTTATTTAATAAAAATAATGATGAAAAATATTATTAAAATATTCGGGGTATTACAATCATTCCCCCTTAGAAAAGTTTCGTCCTCGAAACTTCAAGGACCACAGAAAACCAGAAAGCATCACAGTCACACAGCGAACAATCAAACAAAACAAAACACAATCACAGCATCGGAAGCTAATCCCTAAATAACTCGGGGTATCTAGCGCGCATCGCTTCTTCCGTCTCCCAAGTCGCTTCTTCGTACTTCTGACTGCGCCACAGAACTTTCACTAAAGGCACTTCCTTTCTTCGGAGAACTCGAACTTGACCGTCCAAAATGCGAACGGGCTTCTCCTCGAAAGTCAAATTGGGCTCAACCTCTACGGCATCGATGGGTATAACTTGAGTCGGGTCGCTGATGAATCGTCGAAGCTGAGAAACATGGAACACGTCGTGCACTTTATCCATTCCGGGCGGTAGGGCCAAACGGTAAGCCACTTCGCCGATCCTCTCCAATACCTCGTAAGGTCCAATATACTTCGGTGTCAACTTACCATTCTTCCCAAACCGGTACACTCCCTTCATAGGCGAGACCTTCAAAAGAACCTTGTCGCCCACAGCGAACTCAATCGGTCTCCTCTTCAAGTCGGCATAAGATTTCTGACGATCCTGGGCCGCCTTCATCTTAGCTTGAATCACTCGGACCTTCTCAACTGTATCATGAATCAACTGAGGACCCAAAACCAAAGCATCGCTGGTGTCGCTCCAACACATCGGGCTACGACACTTCCGACCATAAAGTGCCTCGTATGGTGCCATCTGAATGCTCGCATGGTAGCTATTGTTGTAGGAGAACTCAACTAAGCTCAATGACTTAACCCATGATTTCTGAAACTCCAATGCACAAGCGCGGAGCATGTCCTCAAGTGTCTGAATGGTCCTCTCAGTCTGACCATCGGTAGCAGCATGAAAAGCAGTGCTCAACTTAAGCTTCGTACCAAAAGCTTCTTGAAGAGCAGTCCAAAATTGCGATAGAAAACGTGGATCACGGTCAGAAATGATCTCCCTCGGTATGCCATGAAGTCGAATGATCTCGTTAGTGTAGGCTTCGGCTAGCTGTTCCATAGACCAGGTCTTCTTCATGGGAACAAATCTAGCACCCTTAGTCAACCGATCCACAATCACCCAACCCGAATCTAAACCTCCAACAGTGCTCGGAAGTCCCATCACGAAATCCATGGATATAGAGTCAAACTTCCAAGCAGGGATAGGCAATGGCTGTAGCAAACCACCAGGTCTCTGATGCTCTATCTTTACCTTCTGACATATCAAACACTTTGCAACAAACTCGGCAACTTCCTTCTTCATCTTAGGCCACCAAAAGTGAGTCTTAAGGTCCTTGTACAACTTAGACCCACCAGGATGAACAGAATACGGTGTGTTATGAGCTTCCTTAAGAATTTGATCCTTCAAAGCTGAATCATTAGGCACACACCATCTCCCTTTAAACTTCAAACTGTCGTCACCCAAAATCTCAAAATCCTCGGCACGGCCCGCAGCTTTCGCAGCTCGAATTTTCTGAAGTACTAGATCAGCTTTCTGCTTTTCTCGTATCTCGGTAAACAAAGTGGGCTCAATGCTCATGGCACTCAACTGAGCTTGAGCACAACCCTCGGGCACAAATTCAATCTCCAATCGTCGAAACTCATTGCACAAATCATCCGCCAAAACCCTTAAGTAGTTCGATGTGTGAGCACTCTTCCTACTGAGGGCATCGGCAACTTTATTCGCTTTTCCTTCCTTGTACTCCAAAGTCAAGTCATAGTCTTTAATCAACTCAAGCCATCTCCTCTGGCGCATATTAAGCTCTTTCTGAGTGAAAATGTACTTGAGGCTCTTGTGATCTGTGTAGATCTTACATGGAACCCCATACAGATAATGTCGCCAGATCTTCAATGCAAAAACAACAGCCGCTAGCTCAAGATCATGTGTCGGGTAGTTCTTCTCATGTACCCTCAACTGTCGAGAAGCATAAGCAATTACCTTACCATCTTGCATCAATACGCAACCCAGACCATCCTTAGATGCATCGCTATACACCTCGAACTCAATCCCTTCTGTCGGCAAGGTAAGGACCGGAGCAGTAGTCAACTTCTCTCTCAACAACTGGAACGCCTTCTCACATTCCTCGGTCCAACGGAACTTACTATTCTTCTTTAATAGCTTAGTCAATGGCTGAGCAATAAGGGAGAAATTATGCACAAATCGACGGTAGTAGCCGGCCAAACCCAGAAAACTTCGAACCTCCATCACATTGGTCGGGCTAGACCATTCCACAATTGCCTTAATCTTCGAGGGGTCCACCTTCACACCATCCTTACTGATTACATGCCCCAAAAAGACGACTTCTTTCAACCAGAAATCACACTTTGACAACTTAGCGTACCACTTTTGCTTCCTCAGAATATCCAACACCCTTTTAAGGTGCACAACATGCTCCTCTTCGTCCCTCGAGTAAACTAGGATGTCGTCAATGAAGACAACCACGCAGACATCTAGCAGCTCATGAAAGGTTCTGTTCATCTGATCCATGAACACAGCGGGGGCATTAGTCAAGCCAAAAGGCATGACCTCGAACTCATAGTGCCCATATCGAGTCCGGAAAGCAGTCTTCGGAATATCTTCCTTTTTCACCGGTATTTGATGGTAACCGGATCGAAGGTCGATCTTAGAGAACACTCCAGCACCCTTCAGCTGATCAAACAAATCTTCAATCCGAGGCAAAGGATATTTATTCTTGATCGTAGCCTTATTCAAATCTCGGTAGTCGATGCACAGTCTCATACTACCATCCTTCTTCTTCACAAATAACACAAGAGCACCCCACGGTGAAGCACTAGGCCTTATAAAGCCCTTATCAATCAATTCTTGGAGTTGAGATTTCAGCTCCAACATTTCGGACGGAGCCATGCGGTACGGGGCTTTAGAAATTGGTGCAGTGCCCGGAACAAGGTCAATAGAAAATTCCACATCCCTTTCAGGTGGAATACCCGGTAACTCATCAGGGAACACATCAGGATAATCACAAACAACAGGGATATCCTCAAGCTTTTTCCCTTCAGCGGTGTCTGTGATACTACACAAGAATACTTCATTCCCCTTCTTAAAAAGCTTCTTCATTCTCAAAGCAGCAACAACCTTAACAGAGGGTTTCAACTTTACATTCGAGTAAGAGACTCTCTTCCCTTTGGAATCACTCAATACCACCTTCTCATCTCTACAGTAAAAGATAGCACGGTGCTTTTTCAGCCAATCCATGCCCAAGATAACATCAAACTCTTCTAAGGGAAGTTCCTTCAAAGTTGCAGTCAAAACAATTCCCTCTATCACAATCGGAACATCTCAAAAGGCACGTCGACAAGAAAGGTTCTCTCCATTCGGGAGGGTAACCAAGGATTTAATAGGCACAGAAGATTGCAGTTTAGCCTTCTTAACAAAGGCAGTAGAGACACAAGATAGAGAAGCACCAGTATCGAAAAGTACAAAAGCAGGTAAAGAATTCACAAGTATAGTACCTGTCACCACGTTAGCGTCGACATCATCCTCAGCCTCATACTCAGTCTCTTCCATGTTGTAAACACGGTCCGCACAGGAGCTCCTTGTCTAGCAGGGGGTCTCACTTGAGTAGCATTAGGGTTCTTGGGACAAGCGAATGAGCGGTGTCCCTCACCATTACAGAAAAAGCACTTCACCACCGATCCGTCACAATTCTTGCCAGGGTGGTAGTCTTTCTGGCATTTAAAGCACTTCCTAGAATCAGTACCCGAAGCATTAACGACTCTTTTTGCAGGCGCAAACCTCGGCTTCTTGACAGCCGGAAGAGCAAAACCAGACTGCTGAGTCCTCTTCACAAGATTAGCACGTCGAGCGGCGTCTTCCTCTTGGACTTTCGCAGATACACTAAGAGCAACCTCATACGCTCTTTGAAAGGTAGAAGCTCTGGAGACTAGGACCAAATTACTGATGCGGGGGTCCAGTCCCTTAACATACATCTGTACCTTCTCCATCTCATCGGGCAGCAAAGTAGGAACAAAACGGGCCAATTCAGAAAATTTGTCGGTGTACTGCTGCACCGTCATAGTACCTTGAGTCAAACGGAGGAATTCAGTCCTCTTCTGCCATCTCAGCTCCTTTGGATAGAAGCGATCCTTCAATTTCTCTACAAACTGATCCCAGCCGAAGGCAGCATCGGCCAAACATTCATCTTGCACCAATCCCCACCAATTGTCAGCTTCCTTTCGGAGATAGTAAGTGGCAATGGCGACCTTCTCTTTAGCAGGGCAGCCAGTCGCTGCGAACAGCTTCTTCATCACTTGTACCCACTCCTCTAAGACCACGGGGTCAGGCTTCCCATCATAAATCGGGGGTCGGTGTCTATCGAAGCGATCGAAAACAGTTTGGTTATTAGCCGGAACCGCAGGTGGAGGCGGCGGCGGCGGAGGAAGGGGATTCTCCTGACGATTCGCAAGAGCTATGACAACCTCCTCCAAAGTCTGGAGTCGGTCAGGGTTCTGTCGCGGGGCTCTTCTCGGAGGCATACTGAAATTAATGATTCAAGTAAAGCACAAACATAAGCACACATGTAAGAACAGATAAGCAATTAGTACACAAAGCAGGTAACGTCCCATTTCTACCTACCCAGCACTCTCGCTAAAGTTTTAAGTCTCTATCCTATTTTCCTAGTTCAGTTCCAAGTGACTTACGCTTTGTAAGCTTTGGAACCAAATTTGGCTCTGATACCAACTGTGACAACCCCGACCTCGGTAAGCGTGCAAAGGCGGAATTCAATGCACGAGATCGGTAATCATCGA
Organism: Euphorbia tirucalli; assembly: GCA_039660915.1. Lineage (NCBI taxonomy): Eukaryota > Viridiplantae > Streptophyta > Magnoliopsida > Malpighiales > Euphorbiaceae > Euphorbia > Euphorbia tirucalli. The sequence goes on from CM077633.1 coordinate 48,566,972, forward strand.
GCAAACCAACTATCTAACTATATAAATTGAGCCTTAAAAATGCTAAGTAATGAATAAATAAATAAATAAATATCCTTACAAACCATTGTTAAGCAATAAATGAATAAATGAAATAAAGTCTAGTAATATGCCCAACTATAGTAGCTAATGCCTAAAAAGAATCCGTCCACTTGCCCAAGTCCCATCACGACACAACAATCACACGTCAAGCATCGGCATCGGTACCTACAAAATCTGAAAAAAAAAAATGGTCGCCACTTAGTGACGAGTAACTACAGTGTCCATATTCGAACACTTAAAACCGAATAGCTTGAAAATAAGGCAAAAACAAATTGAAATAAAGCTGAGTGAGTAAAACAGTTTAATTTAATAAAACAAGAATAAAGTAAAGCGAAGAAAAAGAGTTTAAACTAATTAAATTAAGAAACATGATACGAAATCAAACCAACATTTGTATAAAAATCTCATGATAAAAAAAATCAGTCTCGGATATAAAACTCATCAGTCAATTTCTCAATCCAAAATCGCCAACGAATAGCAAATAGGTCGGACGCTCGGGAAAAAAACGCAGTCCCCTAATCCCACAATCAATCAAAAAGTCTAAGCTGGCCAACTCTCCCATTTACGAGGGAAAAACCGCAGTCCACTCGCCTAATGAGAACGACTAGACCGCCTACTCGAAAAACCGCAGTCAAGCAGGTCCATCATTGGACAAATACCAATGAAGAGGTCTATGACCACTCAATCGAAAAACCGCAGTCGAAAGAGTCCATCATTGGACAAATACCAATGAAGAGGTCGGACCACTCACAAGAAAAACCGCAGTCATGTGAGTCCATCATGGGCCAAGTGCACCATGAAGAGGTCAAAAATATCACGAGGGAAACACTGTCCATATGCCAGAAAAACCGCAGTCCGGCAACTCCCATATGCAATCGTGTATCAAAAACCAATTTTCAAACCAATCTCATCAAATCAACATTAGGGTGCCACTTTAGGCTTAACCCAAAATCAACATCAAATCCAAGGACCAATTGTCCAAAACATGCCATTATAGGCTATTCTTCCTCAATATAAAACCAAAATACCAAGTGTCCACATAAACCAATTCAGTTCATCAAAAATCCACCAAGTGTGGTATAAAAACATCCTTAATCCAAAACACCAAATATGGCAGATCCACTGCCTGAATTTCAAAACAGTATAAACCATATGAAAACTCTTCCAAAAATTCTCAAAATTTTAAGGAACCAAGTTCAATTTAATATACACAAAATGCAATTCGTTTCGTGTCATTCGGATAAGTGTACAAAAAAATATAGGCCAAACAGTGAGGCTGTCCCGAAAACAGGGCAGGCAGCAGGTCAGGAAAACAAAATTCAGAATAAAATAGTTGCACTTGTCCAAAAATCATGAAATAATTCAGGGAGCAACATAGCATTATAATCTTCAAATACCAACTGGAATTTCATGCATTCATTAACCAGAGAAAAAGTTAAAGGCGTCCAAAGATTACTGATCACAGATTCCTGGAAACAGAGCACCAAATTTTACACTATCTTAAAATCAGTATAACCCCAGTTTACCATCAGAATAGGAAGAGAAAATATAAAGCACTTTTGTATTTCATAATCTTAGAAAAATTTTGCAAGTGGTTTCATGTAAAAATTCGAAGTACACAAAAAGATATGAATTTTCAAACATTATAGGTCAGTGCTGAAAACAATCAGGGGCAGTTTCAAGCAACAGTTTTGGGTGAATTTTTAGGACATGAAAACCAATGAATTTTGACATGGTTTCTTCTACGAATTTTCAGTTTAACATGTTATCTAAAACATATAAAAATTTCAGAAGTTTCTGAGAACCATAACCTATTTAAAACGAATTTAGAAAAATGTTGTGCAGGCTGTCCAGCAAGGGTATTCTATCAAACACCTTATGTGCAAGTTTTTAAATCATCATACCAGCCCTATAATTCGAATTCTATCAACCCAATTGACCAAAATCAGTAAACAAATCATGCCAATTCAAATTCTAGCAATACCAATCAAGTTATTACAATTAATTTAATCAATTCCAACATAAAAAAAAAAACATAAAAGCCCTAATTTCTACCATTCAACCCTAAGTGTAGGAGTATGGATAGAGTAGTTACCTTTGATTGCTAAGTCCTATTGCTCAAATTGATGATCCAAGGGAAGAATTAAAGGTGTTGATGGCCAAATCCAAGGAGCAAATCAAACCCAAAACCAACTTCCTTGAATTGAGCTTCTAAACCTCAAGTATGCAATGAGAACAATCAATGAAGGGGTGTGGTAGAGGTAGGAGGTCGAAAATTTGAGAGAGGGGAAGGTGGGATGCTTGGCCGAATTGCACACACAAGGGAGAGGGGCAGATGAGCTTTAGTGTAGTTAGGACTTTATGTTGTAGAATGAGTGTGAATTAGGTTAAGGAGGGATTAAATAGAGAGGGATTATGATAAATACAAGTTGGCCGAAATGTCTAAATATATTAGTCCTAAAATATATAATTTTCCTAACCCCAAAATATTCACAAAATTTAATCATGTTTAAAGATGCATTTAAATATAATAAGCTTAAGGTATTAAATTAAATTAATTAATTAAGCCTAAAAATATTAAATGCCATAAAATTAAAATAATGAGAATAATTTATTTAATAAAAATAATGATGAAAAATATTATTAAAATATTCGGGGTATTACAATTATAATATCAATGTGGAATCCGGTTCACTTTGACATACGCCTAACAGGTCTGTAAAAGGATGCTAAATACGGGTATGATTGGGTGGACCGGTGAACATGTTGATATTGATGATGAAGTGATGGAATTGCCACTCGGGTGACACCGAGATGATATCATTGGCCACTTGATGAGTGGGACTGATAAGTGTATGGCCATACCCAAATAGGTTGGTTGCTTATTTGATTAATCAGTCAACTCAAGATCAAGAAATATAATAAACAACAGAAGAGGATGACGGACACCATGCCTCTTGTTTATTCATATCGATATCGTTAGGCAAAGGACACTATGAGATTACTACCGGGTGAGTATCTTCTAAAGACTGCTGCATCTCTGTCTTAATTGGGGGCTGTAATGGTTTGCTAGAACCCACTTACAGTCTGTGGGCCTCGGGCCTACTACCAACATAAAGACAGACCCATAGGATCGTGCACATAGATCAACTGAGCTGGAACTTATAGAAATTGTACATGTAATGTATATTGGAAGGAATGCGTTAATTAATTAGTTGACATTCGGTGTCAAGGTAATTAATTAACATTGGGTTGAATTTAATTTAATTAATAAGTTTACATAATGTAATTAATTAATTTATCAATTAATTGAATTACATAAAGTAAACAATTAATTAAATAATTTTCCTAAGTAGGAAAATTAAATACATGTATTGTATTAACTTAAGTGTGATTTAATTTTATTTAGGGGTAATTAAATTTAGCCAAATGGAATTAAATTACATAGTATATACTTTTTAATTAAAGTTTATTTATGTAATTATAATCCTAGTGGGCTTGGGTTTAATTAACCTAATTAGAACCCAATTAGACAAGGTGTCTATAAAAGGGCACACTTAAGGAATAAAAACCTAATTCAACTCTAATTAATTGCTGGAAATTTCAGCCACCAATAGCAGCCCCAAAACAGCCGAAAATCCCAGCATTAAACCTCCATTCCTTCGCGTCTTCGGCTAGCACCGGTTCCCGCTCAATAGTTGGTCGTGCACCGGACTTTGGAGATCGCAGTTTCAAGAAACGATTCTGCACCAGTCTCTAGAGGAGACGAATCCAGTGAGTTAATCTCTCTTGATTCGTATTTGATTTTATTCTAATCAATGGTAATTGGACACGATAGGTGGATTCTAGGAAATTTTAAACTGTGTATTTTCCGCTGCGCCACATTATTTTTCCAATGACGAATCCCAACAGTCTCTTTAACCTTCTACCTGCAACATTTTACTTTGGTTTTTCCATAAGATGGGTAGTTTCCCTTTACCTCAGTTTTGCTTAACCAATTGCATGAATTAATGCTTTAAGGACAAACCAACATTTAGTGTGGGGGAGAGGCTAGATTACCTATTAGGACTATTATTGATAATTTTTGATGATTTTTGAAAATGCTGTGTTGAGCTGGATTGCTTGGTATCATTGAGTTTCTAATTGAGAATCCCTGCTGCTTGAACATATTGCTATTTTGAGTAATCTTAGATTTTCTGTATTAATCTTGTGAATATTTTGCTTATGTCTACAAAGACTGTCTACTTGTAAATATGTTAGTATTTTTGGTTCAGTAAAAATTTGTCAAATTTTTTTTTCGATTTTTTTTGTCTTTAATTGATTTATGGCAGCCACTGAGATTTTCTAAACTTAAGGATGCATGAAATCTATACAAAACACTTAAAGTGTGATTGCATGTTTATGGGAAAAGACCTTAAGTAATGCTGGTTTGGCTGATTAAGCAACTTAGGGCTATGAGACCTCAAATTGTATTTCATCATGTTAGCGTGAATTAGACCAACTGCAATAACCTTAGATTTCTCTGCGAGGTTTTTATTTCTCTTGATTATCAATTTGAATTCTTGCTTGAATCCTTGCTGAGTCGGCATGCATAGTTAGTATTAGCTAGAACTTGATATGGCCTGTTCTTGTCAAGATCACATGGTTTTTCACATGCATAAAGTGATAAAAGCATTTGTTTTAACCCTTTTGTTTTTAATCCCAAAAAGCCATCCTAACAATTTTCTTTCCTTTTTAAAATAGCCCCTTGAGCCTTTAAGCCTATTTTTGTTCAACCCACAAATTGCTTTACTTTAACGCCTTCACAATATGTTGTCCAAAGGAATGAATTCAATTGTTTGTACATAGCAAGCATGTTGAATTGGTTAAAGTTGTGCAATCTATCTTTCTAGAAAATTTCATCTTATCCAAGAGAAGTATTCTTATGAAAGGCCCTTTTTAAGAAGATATACCCTACAATCACTTTTCAAATAATTGACAAAATGCAGTCAGAATTCTCATCTTTCCTTTAAGACTGCTTAAAATCAAAGTTTTGAGCAAGCTCAGTCTCATATCATATCATTTCATCAATGCTTGCATTCAATTTTGTATTGTTTCTTTGCAAAAAAAAAAAAAAAAAAAAAAATCAAAATCTCTTCCAAAATGAATGCAATTTCTGAAAAAGCTTATAATTCTTGATGAGATTACTTGATATTCCTTCCTGTGCTTAATCTTTTAGCTCATAAGAATGCATCTGAATCCTTGTGTATTCCTGTTCCTGATCTGTTTAAAGATTATATAAGCTCTTTTAAGGTTGCTTGCTTTTTGTTTTGATGAATTGTAATTCTTTTGGTATTCCTTTAACCCAAAAAGCCTTTTTGACACACCCCTAGCCTAAGCCTTTCGTTATAACCCTTGTGAAAGACCTTTTGATTATGCATGTGTTTAACTCGAGTGGTGGCGATAGGATCGATTATCAAGCCTATGGTCTAAGACTACTATGTATTGCTGATGAGAGTTCTTATAAAATCACCTAAAACACTTGAGAGTTGAGTGAACTCCATTAGAGGGGCAGTCTTGGTTTTTTTTTTTTTTTTTTTTTTTTGCTAGTGTGCTGAAACTCAAGGTCTGGTCTCACTGCTTTAGGTTGTTTCTGAGGCTGAGTCAGGTTGCTTGGGAATGTTCTGATTAATTTGGTGATCTCAGTTTTCGTGTTTTGCATGGAAGTATTGTTGTCTAAAAGGTGATGAGATGATTGTTGGTTGCTGCTCAAATTAATTTAAGAAAGTCTTTTAAGAGTTTCTAATTTGTGTTTTTCTTTTAAGTTTTTCTTTTCTCTTTTTCCTTTCTCTTCTTCCTTAAAGCTTTCCTTTTCTGTTTTCTTCTAAGATTGCTTGAGGGCAAGCAATGTTCAAGTGTAAGGGTTCTTGATAAGTGAAAATAGTGCCAAGTAATTTAGTGATAATTTAGCATTTAATTGATTAAAATCCCGTTGAGAATAGAGAAATCATGGCTAATATTGAGTTTTTCCAGGTCTGATGCCTCGATCAGCAAGGTCACTTGATTTGGGAAGTCTCAAAGTGCAGCAGCAGAAGAAGAGTGAAATGTAGAATGCTGTGGAATGGATGGGCCAGAATTGAGGAGAAGGCATAGCCCAAGAATGGAGGAGGAGATATTTTGATGCAGGAAATTCGTTATTTGTCCTTAGCTTCTCAAGGAAGCTAAGTGATTTTGTGGTTGTAACTTTTTAACAATATTTTAATTTGTACTTGCTACTTAGATGATTGACACCTCATTGCTAGATTTTACTTTTTGGGGACTATACATACTCTACTATTTGGGGTTGGGGGAAGCATTGAATGCTCTGAACTATTTGTTGATTTTGAATTAATTTAGTTTGCAACTGTATTGTTTCTTTGCAAGTTTTCTATCTGGGAAATCTCGTTTTTATTGCTATTATGTGCCACGAGTAGGTTTCCTAACAGGCTGAAACCAACTTAGGCTGGTGGTCTTAGGAAGTCTTTCTCTGTTTTTATTATGAATATCATGTTGAGATGATTGTATGGTGAAGTGCTTAATTAATATTGAAAGGACCCTCTCACATTTCTAGTATTCCTGATGAGATCGAGAGGAGACTTAGGAATATGGAACATCACACACACACACACACTTAACATGAGACCAAGAGGAGATTGGGAGTGTGCTAAGGGTTCTACTTGATGTGGAATGCTTGCTTGTCTTAATACATGATTTCCTATGCTAAGTGAGGTTGAGAGATAAGCTTAGTTGTGACTCATAGATCCAAGTGAGGTCGAGAGATAAGCTTTGTGAATAGAGAGCAAGAAACCTTAGATCTACGTTTCGTAACATATTCATAGTAAATCCTAGAGATAGATATTCTGAGATTGCCTAATTTTCTAGTGAAAGCCTGTATTTTCATTATAATTGTTTTAAACTCTTCAAATCTATGAAATTTTACATTTATTATCTTGCATGTTTACTATTTTTAATTCATATGATTTCTTTGTACTAATTTAATTGAAAAACCTTCAGATTTGATAACTTACTAGGAACTTTTAGAATTTCCCTTACTCCCTGTGGATACGACACTTGTCTTGCCTAGTACTACAATTGACCTATACTTGCTAGTGCATAACCTTAGGGCACAATAAACAAATCTGTCTCAAATTTCATCATGATGTATCTCCACACATCAAAAGGCTCGTGTGACTCTTCTTGGGAAATTTCATCCTAGGTTATCAAGGCGATTTCTTAAAGGGGTATCAGTATAGTTTTTGGATCATTTTTTTAAAATCATTGTATTTTGCACCAGATAGCCGAGATTGGTCTCAAACTTCAACATGGTATATTCTCACACATCAAAGGACTCGTGTGAATCCTTTTAGGAGATTCCATCCCCGGTTATCTAGGTTGGTTTTTCAAAGGGGTACCACCACTTTTTTGGATCATTTTTCTTAATTGTTTTCTTTTTCGACAAGTTGTCCTAGATTGGTCTCTAATTTATCACTCTATAGCCCCACATATCGAGGGACACTTTTAAAAAAATTTTCATCCTGGTGTTGTGGAGGCTGATTTCTCATAAGGTTACCAATATTGTTTTTGGATCATTTTTCTGAATTGTTGTATTTTTTTACAAGAAGTCCCTGATTGGTATCAAATTTCGTCATGGTATATCCTTACACAATGAGGGACTCATGAGACGCTTCTAGGAAAATTATATCCTGGGTTTATCCAGACTAATTTTTCAAAAGGTACTACTAGGTTTTTGGATCGTTTTTCTCAATCATTGTTTTTTTGTAAAAGATGGCCCATAGTGGTCTCAAATTTCATAATGCTATAATCCCAAACATCGAGGGACAAGAGGGACACTTCTTGGAAAATATTCATCCTGGGGTTATTAAGCACATTTCTCAAAGGGGTACCACTATAGTTTTTGGAGCTTTTTTCTAAATCATTATATATTGCACCTGATATCCCAGGTGGATATCGAATTTCATCACTCTATAACCCCACACATCGAGGACACATAATCCAGCGCAAGATAGCTTTACGCCACTGGCTTTTCAACCAAGTGCAATGACCAATTGTGCAAATCAATGGTTCCTCTCGTACTAGGTTGAATTACCATTGCAACACTATCATTAATAGGGTAAAACTAATCGGTCTGACAATGATCTTAACCCAACTAACGTTACCTATTGGTGGGTGAACAATCCAACACTTGTGAATTCTGCTTCACAATGATAGAAAGAGCCGACATCAAAGGACAAAAAAGAAACTTCACTATGAACGCTTGGCTACCACAAGCAAGCTATCCCTATGGTAACTTTTTTAACACCTCTAGCTTTAAATTTTGACGGTCTAAAGGCTCGATTGGCCACGCTTTCATAATTCGTATTCATAGTGGAAATCAGAATCAAATGAGCTTTTACCCTTTTGTTCCACACGAGATTTCTGTTCTCATTGAGCTCATCTTATGACATCTGCATTACCTTTTAACAGATGTGTCACCCTAGCCAAACTCCCCACGTAACAATATCTTCCACCTGAAGTGATCTTGGGTCCAAAAAGAGGCGTGATGCCCTGCCTTTGATTCACAAAATAAGTAAAATAACGTTAAAAGTAGTGGTATTTCACTGTTGCCGTTTCTGGCTCCCACTTATCCTACACCTTTGAAGTCATTTCATAAAGTCAGACTACAATCAAGCTTAATAGGGTCTTATTTCCTCGCTGATTCTACCAAGCCGATTCCTTTGGTTGTCGTTTCGCTCGATAGAAAACTCGGACTTAGGAATCTCGTTAATCCATACATGTGTCACTAATTAGATGATGAGGCATTTAGATACCTTAAGAGAGTCATAGTTACTCCCACCATTTACCACCACTTGGTTGAATTTTTTCACTTTGACATTTAAAGCACTGAACAAAAATGACACTGCTTTAGCATCTGCAAGGACCATCACAATGCTTTGTTTTAATTAACAATCAGATTCCCCTTGTTCATACTAGTTCTGAGTCGACTGTTTAACCCTCAGGGAAGGCCTTTGAAGGGGTCGTTCCTCATCCATCCCCCAATCGGCATATGAAGACTCGCTCTTGATGCTGGAGCAACTCGAATAGGCCATCGACTGCCAATGGGTTCGAGGCTAGAACCCAGCCCTTAGATCCAATCCTTTTCTTGAGATTACGAATTCATTTATCAACTTGCCTTGCCTACATTATTCCATTGACCAAAGGTTATTCACCTTGGAGACCTGATGCGTTTATGAGTACGACCGGGTATGGATGGCACTCGGTCATCTGAATTTTCAAGGGCTACCTAGGGGGCACCAAACACTACGCGATATGTGGTGCTATTCCAACAAGTGGACCTGCCTCCAACTGAGTTGTTTCTAGGGTGTGTGTGAGCGGACGATGCATTTTCAACGAGACGCGGGACTCCCTTTCGGAAGGGATGCCACGATCTCGGGGGGGCCCCTCCCTCGCATGGGGTTTTTATAAATGGAAATCCGCGTTTTGGAAAATAAATGGAATTAATACATAAAAGACCCGAGACCTAAGCCTCGATGAATATTGTAGAGTCGCCACCGGCTCAGCTAAACCGGGAAATTTATAACGCAGCTGAACCGGACGAACGGCAGCTACACTATCCAGAGATTCGGGTCCAGACAAGTCCCCTATTTCGTTTCTAATTAAAATAAATATTGCTAATGTTCTCAAATGGTATTTCAAATTCTAAAAGTCAATTTTATTGAAATAAAAAGACATGCAGCGCGCATACAGGTATTGCAAAATAAAAGTAAAGTAATGAATATTTGAGTGGTTTACAACCCAATCGAATAGAAAATAAAAACTCTCGCCTCACTTTACAAGCGCCTAATATACACGAGAATCTAGAAAAGTACAACCGCCTAGGATACACGATTAATTCTATTAAATTACATCCAAAATAAAAATAAAAGAAATTAAAACCTGTAAAACAGAGGGTTAGCACAGAATCCGGCACGCCATAAATAGGACTCAATTATGACAGAATTAGGAAAATTAAGAATTAGGGGCATGCTTTTAGGGGATAACCGGGTTGGCTCGGCTAGCCGGCCCAGTTAGACCTGGAAAACATTTTGAAACGTCCCTATATTTTGGTTTTTATGGGAAAATCATTTTGAAAACAATTTTTCCAGTTTACATGCATTTTTACATATTAAGTGGGTCGGTTTTCGGGAGAACCGATTCTCCGTCGTTGAATTGTTCTAAATGCAATTTTACTGAAAATTGAATCTATGGTCGTGAATGCACACAACAAAATTCATTTTTGGGATTTTCTAATTTTTTATGATTTTTAGAAATTTTTGGGGAGAAAAACAGGAATTCTGGTTTTGGAAACCACGTTACAGTCGTGCGACTGTAAGTGGCCCGGAGTCAGAATTTCGCCAAAACTTTATTTGAAGAAAACTGGGAAGAAAAACCTGGAAATCAAGAACACTCGTACGACTATAACTACAGTCGTACGACTGTTCATCAAACTTAAGAATAGTCGCACGACTATTTTTGATTTCCAGAACAGAAACACAGAAAAAGAGATAGGAATGCAGAAAAAGCACACCAATCACCCAGAAAGCTTGTAAAAGAGAGGGGAAAAGGAGTGTTTACCTCTTTGGCGTGCGTACATCATAGGATTGACCCCTGGCATCGCTCCAATCCACTAAAATCCGGACTTTTCTCCTCGAGTTAGGGTTTAAGAGTTTTGGGTCCAAAGATTTCCAAATGCTAAGGGATCCTTGAAGTTCAGTTCTTTCTTTCTTTTTCTCTGATTTTCTCTCTTTTCTTTCTTTTCTTTCTTTCTCTATTTTCGTCTGTCTCCCCTTCTCTCTGTCTATCTCTGTCTGTCTATTTTCTCCTCATTCTTCTTTTTTTTTCAGCTTTTGAAGTATGGGTTGGCTTACCTGCCACGATCTACAGTCGTACGACTGTAGTTTGGTTACAGTCGTACGACTGCAGTGATAGTCGTATGACTATACTTCTTTTTTTTCTCTCTTTTTTTTAAGTATAGAAAATTCCGGCGCTTACAGCTGCCCCTCGCGTGATCAAATTCGACACCTAATTCCAGGTTTACAACACCTGAGATGATGAATTTGAGAGCGTGAATCTAAGCACCGCGAACACTGGAATGAACCTTCTGATGAGATAGGCTGATACCGGGTCTAGGTTACCCAAGGCGATGCTGGGGAGGAAATAAGTTGAGATCGGGTTTAGGTTACCCGAGGCAAAGTTGAGGGGAAAATGTGCCGATATCAGGTTTAGGTTACCCGAGTCAAAGGTGAGGAAGAAATAAGCCGATATCAGGTTTAGGTTACCCGAGGCAAAGTTGAGGGGGAAATAAGCCGATATTAGGTTTAGGTTACCCAAGGCAAAAGGAGATGAAATTGCAGTTAAGCCGATATCGGGTTTATGTTACCCGAGGCAAAGGGAGATGGATTATAGATTGGCCGATATCGGGTTTATGTTACCCAAGGCAAAGGAAGATGAAATTATGGATTAGACGATATCGAGTGTATGTTACCCGAGGCAAAGGATGATGGGTTATGGATTGGCCGATATCAGGGTTTATGTTACCCCGAGGCAAAGGAAGATGAAATTATGGATTGGCCGATATCGGGTTTATGTTACCCGAGGCAAAGAAAGATGGAATTTTAACGATTTAAAATCTTACTGGAATTGGATGAACTTGAAATGATAAGAGGTTCAAGGACCTGAAACCATGCTTGAACGTACTGGAGTTCAAGGGTTTAAAATCTGGCTTGAATGAAATTAGGAGATAGGTTTAGGAATGATAATTTTGATTGTGGGCTCGAGGATGAGTATTTATCCCTTGATCGATGATTTTAGAAACAAAAATTTTTGCCCCTTCGATCAAGGATAAATACAGCTTGATTGCTCTGCCCCTTGAAAACTTGACTGTTCTGCCCCGACATTGTGCCATCTCTGCTTTGAGAGCGATCCTGGTTAGGGGAGACCTGGTGATGGCAGTGGATACTTGCACTTGGATGAGTTGCGATGCATATGCATATGAATTTTACGTGTTTACTTTAAACGTATGCATGTATATACGGATGCATGTATAGTTCTAAATGTACGTGTAACGCCCCATATATAAGTTGACTTAGTTATGTTGTGATGTGTGCATATGAGTGAGCATTTTTGCATTTAACCGATGTTTTGTATGCTTATAACAATTCGTAGGCTTTGGCCTAGCGGTAGATAGTCCTGACTAATAGCTAGTGGTCTAGAGTTCGAACCTTACCTGGCTTAAATTTATTTTTTTTTTTGTGCCTTTTTATTTTTGTGTTGGGAAGGTTGGAATTCCGAAAATCCATGATAAATATCCCATTTTTCGGTTGACCAATTAAAAAAAATTAGGAATCCTTAACCTAAGGAGAAAATCTCTCCTTAATCTCTTCCACTTTCCAAGTTTCACTCCAAGGCAATCTCTTCATCTCTATTAGGGTTAAAATTTCGGCCATTCCATTGTGTGGAGCTCCAGTGCAGCCGAAATTCTTAACTTTCTCTCCCTCACTTTCATTCATTCAGACTCTGCTTCATTCTTCTCCATTCCGAGTTAATTGCCTCAGTTGGTTTCACTGCAAACAGGGTAACAACTAAACCCTAAATGTCGGTTCGAAATTTATATAGGATGTATGGTAGATGAATTTGATCCTAGGTTGTATTATTACTGAAATTATTGTTGAGACATGAATGTATATGATATTGGTGTAAGAAATTGCTTTTAGGTTAAAAGATTGGTAGAAATATGAAAATACATGTGATTGAGTCGAAATTGGTAAGCTGCTGTATTTTCAGAATTGACTGTTTATGGTAATTATGGCATAACTTCCGTTATATAACTCCGATTGGCATAATTCAACTTTCTGTGTTTTCCTGAGATATAGGTGTACAAGGTTGTTTTACATTATTTTGGAAAATTCCGTGAGTAAAGTGCTCATATTCCCTATTGAAACTGCCTTATGTGCATTGTGCCGATTTTTCTTGAACTGCTGAATTTCAGATTGTACAGGTTGTGATACTTTTAGCTTTATTTTCGTTATATAACTCCGATTGGCATGATTCAACTTTCTGTGTTTTCCTGAGACATAAATGTACAAGGTTGTTTTATACTATTTTGGCAAATTCTGTGAGTAAAGTGCTCGTACTCCCTGTTGAAACTGCCTTATGTGCACTGTGCCGATTTCCTAGAACTGCTGAATTTCAGTTTGTACAGTTTGTGTTGATTATGGCTTTATTTTCTCTCTGTAGCTCCGTTTGCCATGAAACAAAATTCTATGTATTCCTGAAATTCTGATGTTCAATGTTGCTTTATATTATTTTTGCTAAATCAGTGAGTAACACATCTGTTTTCTCTGTTGAAGTCAGACTATGTGCAGTGATCTGAAGTGAATTTACAGATTGCATGTTTTTAGTGTTTCCTTAATATCTTTTGCTATAGGAATCCGAATTGCATGATTTAAGTTGGCGTGTGTTCCTAAGATGTAAGGCTAAATTTACCTTTGTATTGCCATGCTGAATTCTGAGTCTAACCTACTGGAATATTATATGCAAGTTGAGGCATGAACTATGAATTCTGAAATTTTCACCTTAGGCCTTGAACTGATTTTTTTAATGTGTGCAAAGCATAATTTGATTCTAGGAATTTATGCTAGAACTCTTGACATGAAATCTAATAATTACATATATGGTTTGGTAAATTTAATACATGTTGGAATTATGAAATCGAGTTTGGGGTAAGTCCTATTTTTTTTTTATGGCACCATGTGTTTATTGATGTATCAGATTATGTTTTGGGGTAAGTCCTATTTTAATGGCACCTTATGGTTATTGAATTGGTTGGGATAAGTCCTATGTTAAAGGCACCTTTTGAATATTGATATAATTATGATAATTAAATTGGTGTTTGTAGTGGCATATACTCTGGTGTCTTGGTTAGTTTGGCTAAGTGTTTTCCATGTTTGATTGGTTGACACTAGGACAGCGCCCTTTGTTTCGAGGTAAGTCCCTTCGTTGGCACTCAGAGAGGTAAATCCCTTCGTGGTACTCTAATTTATTTTATTTTTGAGGTAAGTCCCTTCGTTGGCACTCTGTGAGGTAAGTCCCTTCGTTGGCACTCTGAGGTAAATCCCTTCGTGGTACTCTTTTCTTATTGATAAGGGGGTAAGTCCCGTTGTGGTTCCCCGAAGCGTCTGAGCCGAACTCTCTAAGGACATAGGTGTATAGGTCAATACAAATGATTTATACGCGTATACCACAAAATTAATAAAGGTTAAGGTATAATTGAGTTGATGTCAAGTTTGTGATGAAGTACTTTGATTTGGGATGTTGGTATGTATTTGTATGTACATGACTTATCTTGGAAATCTGAATTTTGATGATATTGATTATCCACTTGGAATGTTTTGTACTATTATTTGAAATAGAAAATTATGTGATATGCTGAACTTGAACTTTATATGTTGTATGTGATGCAGCTAACAAATAAGGGTAAGATCCCTGATACATGATTGTTACTATGAGAATTATGCATGCTTGTATAAATTGATAAATTTGCTTTCTATTAATCATGATGAAGTATACTTAAGTAATGTAATATGAAATTTATGATCTGTCATCTTCCTATGTGAACTTTGAATTGATGTTTGGGATTTATTAGTTACTCGTCACTAAGTGGCGCTGTTGATATTTTCAGATTTTGCCAGTGCAGAATAGGAGATGCCTGATGTCTGTTCTCGGGGATTGTGTGGAGAGTTTCCGTCATGTTATTTTATCATCTATTCGTAGTTATGGATGTTCAAAGATTTATTTATTTATTTTTTTTTTTTTTTTACTCCGTTATATTACCTTTTGAAATACCTATTTATGTTAAATTACTGTTTTTGAAATGGAAATTTTCGAGTACTCATTTATGATTATGTTATTTTAAAGATAAAAAGGAAGTTTTGAAAATGATGACCTAAACTTTATGTAATGTTTCCGCCATTGCATGCTTGCAAAAGTTAGGGATGACCGAGATGTCTCATGCCTCATGCTAGGTACCATGGCTTCTGATCTTCAGAAGCAGTTCATGGACGAGCATGCTTATGAGATGATGGATCAGCTTAAAAAGATGTTCCAAGATCAGGCTCGTCAGGAACGTTACCTGACAACTAAGGCACTTTGCACGACTGTGATGGCAGCTGGGACTTCTGTTAGCACTCATGTGCTAAAGTTGAAGGGGTATATTGATACACTTGCCCGCCTCGGCTCGCCAGTTCCGCAGGACTTGGCAACAGACATTATTCTCGAGTCACTTCCTGAGTCTTACAACCAGTTTATCATGAATTACCATATGCAAGGGTTGGATAAATTGGTTGTTGAGCTGCATGGCATGCTCAAGCTTGCTGAGCAGTCTCTTAAGAAGACTCCTGAAGTATTGCTGGTGAACAAGGGCAATACACCCATTGCTAAGGGAAAGGCTAAATCTAAGGCCAAGGCAAAGGCCCAAAAGGCCAAAGCTAAGGGCAAAAAGGTGGTGGCCCAACCTAAAGCAAGGGTTGCCTCTCCTGACGATGTTTTCCATGAGTGTCATGAGAAGGGGCACTAGAAGAGCTCATGTCCAAAGCTAAGGGAGCAACTGAAGGGCAAAACTGCTGCTTTAGGTATTTATGTTGTTGAGATTAATCTGGCTATTTCTACATCTTGGGTCTTGGACACTGGATGTGGATCTCACATTTGTTCAAATGTGCAGGGTCTAAGAAATAGGAGATTATTAGGATCTGGGGAAGTAGATCTTTGAGTAGGAAATGGTACTCGGGTTCAGGCCATGGAGATCGGAGATTATTTCTTGGAGATGCCTAGTGGACTTGTTTTGGAACTAAGAAACTGTTATTTTGTACCTGCGATGCGCAGGAATATTATTTCGGTTTCTTTGTTGGATATTTCTGGTTTTGTATTTAATATTGGACATGGTAGAATTTCTATGCAATGTGGCAATATTATTTATGGAACAGCATTTCTTGAAAATGGCTTATATATCCTTGATCTAAAACGTGAAAGTTCAATCTATAACATAAATACTAAAAGGATTAAACAAAATGAAATTAATCCTACTTACATCTGGCATTGTCGACTTGGCCATATAAATGAGAAGCGCATTGCTAGGCTTCACTCTAGTGGAGTGCTAGGGTCATTTGACATCCAGTCTTATGACACATGCGAATCTTGTTTGAGAGGCAAGATGACAAAGGCACCTTTTAGCAAAACTGTTGAAAGGGCCTCAGAGCTATTGGAGCTAATACATGTCGATGTATGTGGCCCAATGAGCACTAGTGCTAGATCTGGTTTTCTGTACTTCGTCACCTTCACGGATGACTTCAGCAAATATGGTTATGTGTATCTGATGAAGCATAAGTCTGAGACTCTCCAAAGGTTCAAGGACTTTAAGAATGAAGTAGAAAACCAACTTGGCAAGAAAATAAAAGCACTTCGGTCTGACCGAGGGGGTGAATATTTGAGCCAAGAGTTTGACTCGTTTTTTAGACAGTGTGGGATCATATCCCAACTCACTCCTCCTGGTACACCCCAGTGGAATGGAGTGTCAGAAAGGAGGAATAGGACCTTACTTGACATGGTCCGCTCGATGATGAGTCATGCTACACTCCCTGTCTCCTTTTGGGGATATGCTTTAGAGACATCTGCTTACATTCTTAATAATACACCAAGCAAGGCAGTTGAGAGAACACCATATGAACTATGGAAAGGCCGAAAGCCCAATGTTTCCTTCTTGAAGATTTGGGGCTGTGATGCACATGTTAAAAAATTGACAAGTGGCAAACTCGAGTCCAAATCTGTCAAGTGCCAGTTTGTGGGTTACCCTAAGGAAACTAAGGGTTATTACTTCTACGATCCAGCCGAAAACAAAGTTTTCATAGCCAAAATGCAGTCTTCTTGGAGAAGGAATTCCTTTCCAAGAGAGACAGTGGGAGTAATGGTGAACTTTCAAAAGTTCAAGACTCACAAACTCCTGCAGCTACTGCTGAGGATGCTTCGGGAACCAATCTGACTACTCAAGAAATTGAGGAACCAGAAACGGTTGCACAGGACCTTAGAAGGTCTGGTAGGACATGTCATCAGCCAGAGAGGTACGGCTTTCTCGTGACTGATGATGGGGACCTTATGGTCATTGACCAAGAGGAGCCCAAGACCTATCAGGAGGCTGTTGAAAGCCCACACTCATATCAATGGCGCAAAGCCATGGAGGCTGAGATGCAATCTATGCACGATAACCAAGTATGGAACTTGGTAGATCCACCTCTGGGTGCTAAGGTGATAGGTTGCAAGTGGTGTTTCAAGTTAAAGGCCCTGTGTGTGTAAGATGGTTAGTGGGAGCGTTTCCACCGTCCTAGTGCTGTATGTTGACGACATCCTTATCATTGGAAGTGACATACCAACACTGCAAGGGGTTAAGCAGTGGTTGAGTAGGTGCTTCGCAATGAAGGACTTAGGCGAAGCTGAGACGATCTTAGGGATCAGGATCTACAGAGATAGATCCAATCGGCTTCTAGGCCTAAGTCAGGCCACGTACATTGACAAGGTTCTAAAAGGATTCAGCATGGACAAGGCAAAGAAAGCATTCTTGCCTATGCGCCATGGGTTGAAGCTGAGTAAGAAAGATGGTCCTAAAACAAAGAAGGACCGAGAGAACACGGAAAAGATCCCTTATGCAGCTGCTATTGGATCTATCATGTACTCCATGTTATGTACGAGGCCTGATGTCTTGTTTACACTAAGTATGACTAGCCGGTACTAGTCGGACGCCGGTGAGGAACACTGGAAGGCAGTCAAGGCAATCTTGAAGTACCTTAACCGGACTAAGGATGCTTTCTTAGTGTATAGAGGTCAAGATGTGCTGGTAGTGTCAGGTTACACTGATGCAAGCTTTGAGACCGATGAGGATGAGAACCAGTCACAGTCTGGTTATGTTTCTCTCCTGAATGGCGGTGCCATTAGTTGGAGGTCCTCAAAGCAGGCCACCATTGCTGACTCTACAATGGAAGCTGAGTACATAGCTGCGTGCGAAGCTCAAAGAAAGTCGTTTGGATCAAGAAAGTCATAACTGAGTTGGGAGTAGTGCCCACTATCCTAGACCCAGTTGATGTTTTTGTGACAACAACGGGACCATCGCACAACCTAAGGTGCCCCGGTGTCACAAGAGATCCAAACATGTACTCAGAAAGTTTCACCTCATTCGGGAGATCGTGAACATAGGTGGCATATCATTGCAGAGGGTTGACACCAAGAATAATGTCACTGATCCATTGACCAAAGCGCTGTTGCAGACATAGAACGACGGTCGTACCAGATCTATAGGAATTAGGGCAATGCCCACTTGGAACTAGTGCAAGTGGGAGATTGTTGGTATGCCCTAGTTCTTAGGGCATTGGATTCTTGTATTTTGTATTATACATTAAGAGTCATGTATGAATACATTATTTGTGTCACATTAATAAAGGCAATTAATCTATTTCATTTATATCTTATGCTATAATATGAGTAGACTATCCATTGATTGATAATCATAAAACCTATCCCAAGTCTGTTCTAATCGTGGGAACGAATAGAACCACAGACTTGTATATTCGATGACTGTATGGTAGTTCTTAACTAGCCATAGTACTTGTATAGTCAGTCATGAATATAGGTACATGTCATTGAAATGGGACTGGATCGATCCGCACAAGAAAGCCACATGGTTGTCATGTCATAGGTCTTTCTTGAGTAGGTCTCTTTTGTCCTCAGACCAGATTTCATTATAATATCGATATGGAATCCGGTTCACCTTGACATATGCCTAACAGGTCTGTAAAAGGATGCTAAATACGGGTATGATTGGGTGGACCGGTGAACATGTTGATATTGATGATGAAGTGATGGAATTGCCACTCGGGTAACACTGAGATGATATCATTGGCCACTTGATGAATGGGAATAATAAGTGTATGGCCATACCCAAATAAGTTGGTTGCTTATTTGATTAATCAGTCAACTTAAGATCAAGAAATATAATAAACAACAGAAGAGGATGACAGACACCATGCCTCTTGTTTATTCATATCGATATCGTTAGGCAAAGGACACTATGAGATTACTACCGGTGAGTGTCTTCTAAAGCCTGCTGCATCTCTGTCTTAATTGGGGGCTGTAATGGTTTGCTAGAACCCACTTACAGTCTGTGGGCCTTGGGCCTACTGCCAACATAAAGACAGACCCATAGGATCGTGCACATAGATCAACTGAGCTGGAACTTATAGAAATTGTACATGTAATGTACATTGGAAGGAATGCGTTAATTAATTAGTTGACATTCGGTGTCAAGGTAATTAATTGACATTGGGTTGAATTTAATTTAATTAATAAGTTTACATAATGTAATTAATTAATTTATCAAATTAATTGAATTACATAAAGTAAACAATTAATTAAATAATTTTCCTAAGTAGGAAAATTAAATACATGTATTGTATTAACTTAAGTGTGATTTAATTTTATTTAGGGGTAATTAAATTTAGCCAAATGGAATTAAATTACATAGTATATACTTTTAATTAAAGTTTATTTATGTAATTATAATCCTAGTGGGCTTGGGTTTAATTAACCTAATTAAAACCCAACTAGACAAGGTGTCTATATAAGGGCACACTTAAGGAGGAAAAACCTAATTCAAATCTAATTAATTCCTGGAAATTTTAGCCACCAATAGCAGCCCCAAAACAGCCGAAAATCCCAGCATTAAACCTCCATTCCTTCGCGTCTTCGGCTAGCACCGGTTCCTGCTCAAAAGTTGGTCGTGCACCAGACTTTGGAGATCGCAGTTTCAAGAAACGATTCTACAGCAGTCTCTAGAGGAGACGAATCCGGTGAGTTAATTTCTCTTGATTCTTATTTGATTTTATTCTAATCAATGGTAATTGGACACGATAGGTGTTGGAGATTGTGCCCTAAGGCCAATATTGGATTATGTAATTTGACTTCTAAGATTAGTCTAGTGTAGATTAATATTATCATTTATGTTGGTATGTTAGCATTTATGATAAGTATCCTTGAATAAATCGTGTTGTTCTAAATATCCCTAGTCGATTGTTATTATGGGAATAATAACAAACTAAGACTAGTGTGAGTGATAATGGATATTCATAAGATGAATATAGTGTATACAGATACAGATTATACTCACGAGTAATATGTTAGAGAACATGTTACTGGAGACCCACTATGAGATCAAGTTCATGGTCATGTGTCACAACTGATCTTGATTATAGTAGTGTCATTAGCTGATTCCTTTGACCTGAGGTCACCATGGATTCCGGGATGAATTCATGTTGTGCTTTGACGCAGTCAAACGCTGCTTGTAACAGAGTAGTTATAAAGGCTATGGTTGGGTACAATATGACTCATGCTTAGGGATGTGAGTGACAGATATGGGATTTTGTCCCTCTCTAACAAGAGAGCGATATCACTGGGCCCCTCGATAAGTAAGACTGTTAAATGCATGGCCGTGCTCAAATAATTGATAAGAGTATCAATTGATTTGTCTGAACAGTTTACTTTGAGATCGAGAAAGCATATGATTAATTATATAAGATTGACAAGTGTACCATGTCTTATAATTAATCTTGATATCAAAGAGACAAAAGGGAATATGACATTCTATAAATAGGTATTGGATCATTCCAATCATATTAATTGGGTAGTCGTAATGGCTTGCTAGAGTCCGCTTGTGACCTATAAGGACATTATGGTAATTTCCTTATTGCCAATTAATATGATCCTATGGGGTCACACACAAGAGCAAAATGAAGTTCATCTTATCGGGTATAAATTATTATTGGATAATAATTTATGAATGAGAAAGAGAATAAATATATATAGTGATATATATTTATGTATGTATATATAAATATTAATGTGATTAATATTGCATAAAGTATGCTACATATTATAATTAAATTATATGTAGATATAATTAATTATAATATTATATATACATATATGTATTATGGAGAATTGATTTGATTTAATGTTAATTGAGAATTAGTATTAAATTGTGTGGGTTAATATATAATTATAACTAATAGGTGTATTAGGTTATAATTATAATTAACTATTTAGGTTAATTATTTAAGGAAATAATTGACCTAAACCTAACACAACTCTACACTCCTAACACACCAAGGATTCGGCCACCACACCAACACAAGGGGGCAGCCGAAATTCCTAGCTAAGAACACATAGAAAATTTTGATTTTCTGCCTCTCTCTCTCGTTCGAAGAATCGTTCTTCAATCCCGGCGCTAGCACGCGGTGAATCAATTGCTCCGTGTGGATCAACCGTAGAGGGAAGCTAATTTGGTTCCTTTGATTCAAATCCTATAAGAACTAAGAGGTAATTCTTTAACCCTTCCTTCCAATTCAATGCAATATACATGGATCCTTGGCGGGGATTAATCCGTTTTATTTCCGCTGCGTATTTTGTTTTGTGCGATTAATCCCCAACAGTGGTATCAGAGCCACTTGTATTTTGATTGAATTGGATTTATGTTTTGATTAGATCAAAATTGCATGTTAGAGTTTGTATGATTTTGATTGGATCAAAATTGTTGTTAGGGGTTTGTATGTTTTATTTAGGGTTCTATGTTATTGTGAATAACAAAATAAAATTTGATTTTATTGATTAATCATTGTGAATGATTTTATGTTAATGATTTGGAATGTTTAAGGGGTTTTTGGAATCATGAATTTGATTCATGGGTTTTTATTGAAATTGTTTCAATTCAATTTAATTAAAAAAAAAAAAAAAATATTATGGTACTGTTCGTATTCTGGGCATAATGCCCAGAATACATTTTGGGCAAATTGCAATTGCAAATTGCAATTGCAATTTGCCCTTGCTGCGCAAGCAGCTTGCTGCGCAAGCAGCATGCTGCTTACGCAGCATGGGCTGCGCGCAGTATGCGCAGCCCGTCCAGCCCCCTGTCCGACAGTTTTTTTTTTAACCCCTTTTTCGTTTTAAGTGTGGAAAATTGTTTCTGCATATTTACGAATTTTTCCAAATTAATTAATTCTAAATACAATGTGATTGTATTTTACCACTTTGAACCCTAAATATTTTTAGATATAAAATTATTGTTGATAATTTTATGCATGGTGTTATGGTATGGTTTTGGACCCCGTGGATGCTTTATTTTATTTATTATGGTTTTATATAAATACGACCTGCGAGTCGTTTGTATTTATGTAAATTTTAAATTTTTAATTTTACTAGAAAAATTGTATAGGATGCAATTTATGATATGTAAAATTTATTTTACTAGAAAAATTGTATAGGTTGCAATTTTTTGTAAAATATAAATCCATGAGATGGTGCTTGGAAGCAAAGACGTGGAGGCGGATCCAAGAGGCGGTGCAATGACCATGTGATGGATGCTACTACCTAGGATATGACCTTGTTGATTTTCATATTGGCCTATGAAAATCAATGTAGATTTAAACCATACCATAACACGGTTCGAGTCATATGCATGTTTTATTTTATTTAGATGCCATGTGATGCCATGCTAGATATTCTATATGCATGCTAGACAATTGTATGCCATAAGATGCCATGCTAATTAATATTAACAAAAGTATGATTAATATTAATGCCATGAAATTGCATATGATACAATTAATTCACAGGAATTAATAAACCCTAAATAAACTTATGAAGTTTATATTTTTGCCACCCAATTACGTATAACACTTGTCAAGTACTATGTTCGCATCATGGTATACCGCCAGGGCGGGTACGCATGTTGTGACCTTAGCGAAGCAATAATATGAGAAAAGGTGATTCTCATTGTGTTGTAATTGGTTTAACTAAAGGGTTAATCAAAAAGGTGTTTGAGCCCGAGGCAAGGATGAGATGAGTAACATACAAATTAAATATGGTATATGATATCATGCATCTCATAAATTAAAAGAGTTACATAATGATGTAATTGACATGGTGATGTCTACCGAAATTATATTTAATCATAGGGACATGCCAAAGCAGTGCTATGGTTAAGTGTGGATTTTGGGTCTTTTACCCACTTAAATATTTTAAAGGGTTTTATAATTTAAGTGGGAGCATTTAACTAAAATCTTTACACGCTTTATTATAGTTATAATTGCTATTACCTTGATCTCGATTGTTATTGAACATTGAGAATTGTTCTCAAATCAAAAGGAATCATATGTTCTCAATAATCCTTTTGCCCAATGAACCACTAGCAATTGTAACACGAGTATAAAAGATGCTTACTTGAAGCATCGAAGGGACTCTGTTAAATTTTGTTATCTTACACTTGCCACCAATTCTTCCGTACGTGGAAGTTTTACTTGAGATATATGATACATCACAAATGGAAATGTTCCATCAGTTAGTGAGCAAGAAAAGATAAGTGTTTGAGGCAACATTTTCTCATTGGCCTCCAAAAGGCATTAAGATCTGATCTTGAATTCATTGATTGATAGTCATTGGTGATGAACTATCATTTGAATGACATGGAGAAAATTATGAATTAGTTGCATAGGATGCAAAAGAATGTTAAGTTATCCACAAAGGATAAGCCCGCCTCGAATTGTGTGCTTAAGGTTCAAAAGGAAAAGGATAAAAGGAAGGTCGAAAAGCATAAAGACAGAAAGGTTCGGGTGAAACATGTTTTAAAGGCCAAAGCTGTTGGCATAGAGAGATCTCCAAAAGAAGGATGTTGCCATTTCTAGATTGAATCGTTCATTAGAATGGAAATAGCAAATTTTGTTTGGAGAACTATGAGAAGATGAAAGGCAGTAAGACTGCTACCTTAAGTATTTATTAACTATTCTACATTTGTTTCTATATCAAAGGTATTAGATACCAGTTGTGGATCTCGTATTAGTAGAATATGATGAATCGCAACTTGAATAGAAACCTTATGAAGGTGAAAGGTAGAATGCGAATAGACAAGAGAAGCAAAGGTTGCTACTCGAAGGTTCTGAACTTTTACATGAAAGTTGTGAACTTCAAGTTAAAAATTACGAACCTCTTTTCATAAAAGTTATGAACTTTTATATGAAAGTTATGAACTTTGGTTAAAGGTTATGAACTTTTACATGTGAGTTACGAACTCTTGTTGTCTATTGAGCTTGTTGGCTTGAGTAAACAAATGTTGTTTATTTTTGTGAATTATAAACTTTATAAAGACATGATTATGAAATGTAGATTTACATAATTGTCTTTATATGTGGAGCCCATCTGTAACATAAATACTGTAAGGATCGAATCAAATAGTTTGATCCAACCCATTTTGGCAGTGTCGTCTAGGAGAAATAAGCAAAGTTGCATTTCGAAACTCCATGAGAATGGACTTTTGGATTCATGAGATTATGAATCATCTTGAATCATGCGAATGTTGCTTATTGTAAAAGATGACAAAAGTGTTTCTTTGCTAAAAGTAGTTAAAGATTAATCGATTTATTAAGCATTATACATGTGGATGTACATGAATTATAAATCAACTGCTAAAGGAGGTTCTAATACTCCATTACTTTTATGGAACTTTTCACTAGATAAGAGTATCTAATGAAACACGAGTTTGGAACTTTTGAAGTGTTCAAAAGCTTGTAAAAGGAGTATGAAGTATCTTGACAAGATAGTAAAGTCACTTAGATATGATCCAAGTGGTGAACATTTGAGTCAAGATGTTGACAATCATCTTAGAGATTGTGGGACTGTCTCACAATTGACTTCTCCAAGTACGCCACAAAGTATGTTGTGTCGAAAAGGGAGTAGTCGAACTCTATACAGATATAGTTCAATCTATGATGAAGTCAAGTTGATCATCGTTTTCTCAAAAATATGCCATTAAAGCAGCTGTGTATATTGTTCCGTCTAAAACAATTCATGAATCAACATATGAGATATGGTTGGGTAAGAGACCCAAGTTGTTTCATTGAATAAGCTTAGGGCTGTAAAGCTTATTTCGAATAAGTTGGCACCTAAATTTAAATATCGTATTGTGGATTACTCAAAAGTTGGGATACAAAGTAGTTGTAGCTAGAAATGGTTTCCCCTTGAAGAGGGAGTTAATTTCTAGTAGAGTTAGTGGGAGTAAAGTACACCTACAAAACTCGTAATTCACAAAAGTGACATTTAACGTTGAAGAGGAACGTGGAAATGGTTCCATGATCATTGTTGAAATTACACAAGTCCAATGAAAGTCTAGTGGAATACGACATGATTAGGAGAGATATGGATTTCTCAAAATCATGATGAAATTTCACTAGATGAAGTAAGTCTTCTTTTATGAAGAAGCAATGTTAGATTTTGAATCTAATATGTGACTTGATGCTACAAAGGTTGAAGATAAGTCCATGTCTGACAATCAAAGTATAGACTTTGATAAGTCTTTTAGAAGATGCATATGCAATGGTTGCAAGTGAGTTTTCAAATTGAAAACCGATATGGATGGTGATCTTCAAACTTATAAAGCACGACTAGTGACTATAAGGGTACGAACAAATTCATAGTAGGACTATAATCCTCCTTAGTCATTAATCATGATCAAGTCATATTGAGTTCTTGTTGCCATATCCCCATAATATGATTATAAAATATGGCAAATGGATATCAAAATCTATTTTTTACGTGAAAACATGATTGAGGATGTGTACGTGACACAATCCAAAGTTTTGAGCATCCAAAGAATTCAAATAGCGTATGCAAGTTTTTCAAAGATTCTCATAAGGATCGAAACATGCATCAAATAGTTGGAATCATAGTTTTGATAAAGAAATCAAATGGTTTGATTTTATCAAAAGGATGATGAATCTTGTGTTTCAAAAGGATCAGTGGGAGCATATCGGTATTCCTAATGCTATATGTGGATGACATATGGCTTGTTGGAAATAACATTCTTACCTTGCAAGAAGTAAAATCTTGGCTAAGAAAGTAATTTCGGTTAATGTTATAAGCATGACTGTTTGTATTCTTGAAATTGGAATCTATATAGATAGATCTAAAAGAATGTTTTGTTTTAAGTCAAAGCATTGAAAGCGTTCAATGAGAAAGACTTAAAAGAAGTTTGCTTATGTTAACTGTGTAAATAGTTGCACATATACAACTGATTGCAATTAGTTGCAATATATCAGTCGAGATCTAGTATTCTCTTAAAAAGAGATGTTATGATTTTGAAAGGTTCAAAATAAAACGATATAGCTAAATATCTATAATAGTAGTCAAAGTATATTGTTACATATGATGTAAAGGAAATTTTGGATGAAGAAGTTCATCACAAAATGTTGTGTTTTGTTCTAAGCATTGCTTATCCTGTGAGACTATTGTAGGGACAATAGTTCAATGCGTAAGAACCTTGTATGACACAAGCATAATACTTAGGCGTTTTTTTCACTAATTTAGAGAGGCTGTCTCTAAAGAGAGAGTGAAAATGTGTAAAGTAACAACGGAAGCGAAAATTAATAATTCACTGACAAAGACTCCTGCACGAATGAATACATGAAAGTCATGTAGGTCAATGGGTATAAGATACATGTATGATTGGCCATAGTGCAAGTGGGAGATTGTTGGAGATTGTGCCCTAAGGCCAATATTGGATTATGTAATTTGACTTCTAAGATTAATCTAGTGTAGATTAATATTATCATTTATGTTGGTATGTTAGCATTTATGATAAGTATCCTTGAATAAATCGTGTTGTTCTAAATATCCCTAGTCGATTGTTATTATGGGAATAATAACAAACTAAGACTAGTGTGAGTGATAATGGATATTCATAAGATGAATATAGTGTATACAGATACAGATTATACTCACGAGTAATATGTTAGAGAACATGTTACTGGAGACCCACTATGAGATCAAGTTCATGGTCATGTGTCACAACTGATCTTGATTATAGTAGTGTCATTAGCTGATTCCTTTGACCTGAGGTCACCATGGATTCCGGGATGAATTCATGTTGTGCTTTGACGCAGTCAAACGCTGCTTGTAACAGAGTAGTTATAAAGGCTGTGGTTGGGTACAATATGACTCATGCTTAGGGATGTGAGTGACAGATATGGGATTTTGTCCCTCTCTAACAAGAGAGCGATATCACTGGGCCCCTCGATAAGTAAGACTGTTAAATGCATGGCCGTGCTCAAATAATTGATAAGAGTATCAATTGATTTGTCTGAACAGTTTACTTTGAGATCGAGAAAGCATATGATTAATTATATAAGATTGACAAGTGTACCATGTCTTATAATTAATCTTGATATCAAAGAGACAAAAGGGAATATGACATTCTATAAATAGGTATTGGATCATTCCAATCATATTAATTGGGTAGTCGTAATGGCTTGCTAGAGTCCGCTTGTGACCTATAAGGACATTATGGTAATTTCCTTATTGCCAATTAATATGATCCTATGGGGTCACACACAAGAGCAAAATGAAGTTCATCTTATCGGGTATAAATTATTATTGGATAATAATTTATGAATGAGAAAGAGAATAAATATATATAGTGATATATATTTATGTATGTATATATAAATATTAATGTGATTAATATTGCATAAAGTATGCTACATATTATAATTAAATTATATGTAGATATAATTAATTATAATATTATATATACATATATGTATTATGGAGAATTGATTTGATTTAATGTTAATTGAGAATTAGTATTAAATTGTGTGGGTTAATATATAATTATAACTAATAGGTGTATTAGGTTATAATTATAATTAACTATTTAGGTTAATTATTTAAGGAAATAATTGACCTAAACCTAACACAACTCTACACTCCTAACACACCAAGGATTCGGCCACCACACCAACACAAGGGGGCAGCCGAAATTCCTAGCTAAGAACACATAGAAAATTTTGATTTTCTGCCTCTCTCTCTCGTTCGAAGAATCGTTCTTCAATCCCGGCGCTAGCACGCGGTGAATCAATTGCTCCGTGTGGATCAACCGTAGAGGGAAGCTAATTTGGTTCCTTTGATTCAAATCCTATAAGAACTAAGAGGTAATTCTTTAACCCTTCCTTCCAATTCAATGCAATATACATGGATCCTTGGCGGGGATTAATCCGTTTTATTTCCGCTGCGTATTTTGTTTTGTGCGATTAATCCCCAACAATAGGTGGATTCTAGGAAATTTTAAACGGTGTATTTTCCGCTGCGCCACGTTATTTTTCCAATGACGAATCCCAACAGTATTGTGGGCTGTCCAAGTTGAAACTTTTAGGGCAAGACCAACAGCGTTTTTGGATTGTGGTTCGTAGGGATCGCTGATCTAGATTGGCGATTGGTTCGACAAAAATGATGCCATCTCATTATTTGCTTGGCAGACTTCTTCTCTTTCTCTCTTTCTTTTTTTTTTTTTTTTAAGAAAAGGGCTCAACCGAAGTCAGGTTCACTTGTAAATTCCCTGTAAGACTTAGATTGATGTCATGCATTTTAATATTATGCGAGATGGACATGTCATTTCAGATGATCAAATGCATGCTTAATGCCATATACATGTAATCACCACACAAGTAAGAAAAATAACAAGATGCATTGCATTCAAAATGAGTTCAATACACTTTACAACAAAATGAGTTCCCTACGAGAAGGAGCCTCTAAAGGTATTGATCTCACAGCGTCTGACTATTCCTTATCCGGTCACTGCCCCACTTTCATCAAATTAGGCTTTGGAGCTCTTCATCATATTCCTCTCCCCGGGAGGTTTGAGGAATTTCTTTACCAGTCTCCCTGCTTGCCCCCCAGTTGCTCATTAGTAGCAGATGGCACCTTTAATCTTCCCTCATTAACTAACTTCCGGATCTCCTTCCTTAAAATATAGCAAACATTGGTTCGATGACCTGTCGCTACATGATAGGTGCAGAAGTTATTCTTTTGATCCGGTGCCGGCTCCACATACGGCTTGACGCTCTGCAGTAGCCCCTCTTTTCTACATTTGGCAAATAATTGGCTCAGTGAAAAAGGCCACGGGGATATGCCCTTTCCGCCACCCTTGGTTGCGGAACAAGGTCAGTGTTGGCTTTGAGGGGGGCCATTGATTTTGCTTCACCATTCAGCCCTCTTATTACTCCCTCAAGCTCAATCACACGTGCCTCTAATTCAGAGCACCTTGTCGTCAGCTTTTCCACCTTGTCCAGGTCACCTCCTAGCATTTCCTTCAACATTGCCGCTGCCTCTTCCCTGACTGCCTTTCGAAATCGCAAAAAGGCAAGATAATCATCTAGGACATCTGTTACGGTGTTGAAGTCCACTGGGCCAGCCATTCTCGAGACTCCTTCCCTTTCCTCCCCTGATAAGAACATTGGTTAGCACTAACTGGGGCATGCGCATAAAGGATACCAAGTCAAGGGATGATGCAGGTATGAATGCGAGTTGCGATGCATACGTGTATGAACGATGATATAATGCGATGCCATGTCATGTTATGCAATCCTAAGCTAGTCATGTGCACACAAAGCCAGGAATGGAAACATGCAAAATGCAATAATGTTGTTGACGAAGCTATATGCTGAAGTATAGCGTGGCATATAAATATACACCACATGGATAAAATGACACACAGGGTGTCCACGGATCGAAGCAAGGTGATACTTGCAAAGGGTTCACGTGTAGAGCGTATCTTACACAGGAGGAGAGTTGACATTTGAACCGGTACATGTAGAGCGGATCTTACACGGGAAAGAGATGTAGTGTTTAAAGCGGTACGTGTAGAGCGTGTCTTACACGGGAAGAGGTTTAATGTTTAGAGCGATACGTGTAGAGCGTGTCTTACACGGGGAGGAAGGGTAGAATTTGATGCGGTACATGCAGAGCTGGTCTTGCACGAGGAATTTGGAACAACACGTGTAGAACTTAGTCTTACACGGGGAGGAAATGTGCAGAGCTTGTCTTGCACAGAATGATATTTTGGAGCGGTACGTGTAGAGATTGTCTTACACAGGAAGGAAGGGTGGAGTTTGATGCTGTACGTGCAGAGCAGGTCTTGCACAGGGAATTTGGAACAACACGTGTAGAACTTAGTCTTACACGGAGAGGAAATGTGCAGAGCTTGTCTTGCACAGAAAGATATATGGAACGACACGTGTAGAGCTTAGTCTTACACAGGGAGGTAGAGTTTGATGCGGTACGTGCAGAGCTGGTCTTGCACGGGGAGATTTGGTATGACACGTGTAGAACTTAGTCTTACACGGGGAGGAAGGATAGGGTTAAAGCGGTACGTGCAGAGCTGGTCTTGCACGGGGAGGAAGTGTGCAGAGCTTGTCTTGCACGATAAGATATTTGGAATGGTACGTGTAGAGCTTAGTCTTACCGGGAAGGACGGGTAGAGTTTGATGCGGTACATGCAGAGCTGGTCTTGCACAGGGAGATTTGGTATGACACGTGTAGAACTTAGTCTTACACGGGGAGGAAGGATAGGGTTAAAGCGGTACGTGCAGAGCTGGTCTTGCACGGGGAGGAAGTGTGCAGAGCTTATCTTGTACGAGAAGATATTTCGGTATTTGGGTGTGCGGGACACAAGGACAGGGTTTCTAATGATTATGGAGGACCTAAAGGGCTTGATGGAGTTTCTAGCGTTTTTGGAACACTTAAATGAGGGTAGTGTATGTTGTGAAGTCCTTGGTGCTTATGGAATGCTTGAACGTTGTGGAGTGCTTGAATGTTTGATGGATGAATGAGATGTACATCGTGAGATAATGAGGATGATCCCTCTTTGTTTTTATTTTTTTATTTTTTTATTTTTTTTTTTTATTATTTTTTTTTTTGACTTTAGACATTCCAAATGCACCCAATGCTATGCAAAAATGCCATGTGTGGACCACCACACAGCTGAAAGGTTTGGCGCCTTTGGGGCACCTAATGAATTTCGTGAAATGGTCGCGAGTGTACCGACACACAGACAGAGTTCGTGTAGGTCTATGAGATGATATGAAATGGTCACACGGGGCCGGCCCATGGACTGAGTTCTGATGCTTTTGAGCGTATGAAATGAAATGATGTTGTAAGCGAGTCACATACACTGGGGACACGGATAGAGATTCGGCGTTCGGGGAACACCTTTCATGATTTGGGATATTATGATATGCCCCTACATGCGTACTAATCCGGCACTCGGGGAGTGCCTTGAATGATATAGTAATGTCATGAAGTAACCCGATGTGGGTCACAGTGTTGTATGATGTTTGTGATGAATGGATATGATGTCATGAAATGCAACATGTGGATTGTCACACGGAAATATACCTAGGACCATTGTGGTCTCTATGGAATGAAATGATTTGGTGGAATGGCCGAATGCAACCCGGTGCATAGGCAAAACACGGGTATTTTGGGGTACCCGATATATGATGGAATGATATGATCATGGTGGGCGTCCTTGGAATGCCCCTAATTTAATTTAGGTGATATGTCGTGAATGCTTATGACACACAAAATGCAAATGGCTACACAAAAACGTGGTTAGGATGCATGACACACATAATGATGTTATGTATGCTATGTGAATAAAAAATGCTAATCACACAAATATAATGTTATGGCTGAAAAAGAAAGGGTTAGCATGAATGGAAAACGGATGATTTAAGGTTTTCACACAAAAATAAAATGCACGTGGCTGCATAAAAATGTGAGTTAGTATCACACAAGAATGTTTTATGTATGGAAAATGTCATATGTATGATAAATATGAATTATGGTATGGAGTGAAATGTCGAAAGGCGTGTAACACGTAGCACACGAAGCGAATTCTTCCAACCTTATTTCTCCAAGCGTGGTCGGTCTCAAAAAATTCTAACCGAGTCCTAGGCGGGGTTCACTTCAATCACCAACCGGGGGTGATGAAGGCGCGATTTTATTATTATCCACACAATTATTTTGGTATCCTAAGGGAATCCAACTAGGGCTGCCTATATGAGTTCGGTCCAAGTCGGGTTAAAAATTAAGGTTCCGATAGCAAAATATACTCCTCACTTCTCCCCACTCAAGGGTCCGAACGAAGGGGTTCGTACGAAGCTATGAGTGGTGTTTCGTAGCTGTGCCCCTAAGACCATGAGGAACAAAGGCGACACTTCAACAATTCACCGGGCTATAAATGGGTACTAAATCTAATGCAAGCATGTCTAGCAAAAGATGCAAAATGAAATACCAATCGAGAATCATCCACCTTATTTTAATTAGACACTTTTCAGGGCTTGTCAAATTCTTTTAAGTTTTTAAGAAAACTTTTTTAAGAGATCCCCAGCAGAGTCGCCACTGTGAGAGGACGACGCGTTTTCGACGGGACGCGGGACTCCCTTTCGGAAGGGGCACCATTCGGGTCGGACAAGTCCCCTATTTCTTGTCTAATTAAAATAAATATTGCCAATGTTCTCTAATGGTATTTCAAATTCTAAAAGTCAATTTTATTGAAATAAAAAGACATGCAGCGCACATACAGGTATTGCAAAAATAAAAGTAAAGTAATGAATATTTGAGTGGTTTACAACCCAATCGAATAGAAAATAAAAACTCTCGCCTCACTTTACAAGCGCCTAATATACACGAGAATCTAGAAAAGTACAACCGCCTAGGATACACGATTAATTCTATTAAATTACATCCAAAATAAAAATAAAAGAAATTAAAACCTGTAAAATAGAGGGTTAGCACAGAATACGGCACGCCATAAATAGGACTCAATTATGACAGAATTAGGAAAATTAAGAATTGGGGGCATGCTTTTAGGGGATAACCGGTTTGGCTCGGCTAGCCGGCCCGGTTAGACCAGAAAAACATTTTGAAACGTCCCTGTATTTTGGTTTTTGTGGGAAAATCATTTTGAAAATAATTTTTCCAGTTTACATGCATTTTTACATATTAAGTGGGTCGGTTTTTGGGAGAACCGGCTCTCCATCGTTGAATTGTTCTAAATGCAATTTTACTGAAAATTGAATCTATGGTCGTGAATGCACACAACAAAATTCATTTTTGGGATTTTCTAATTTTTTATGATTTTTAGAAATTTTTTGGGATAAAAACAGGAATTCTGGTTCTGGAAACCACGTTAAAGTCATGCGACTATAAGTGGCCCGGAGTCAGAATTTCGCCAAAACTTTATTTGAAGAAAACTGGGAAGAAAATGCTGGAAATCAAGAACACTAGTACAACTGTAACTACAGTCATACGACTGTTCATCAAACTCAAAAACAGTCGCACGACTGTTCTTGATTTCCAGAACAGAAACGCAGAAAAATAAATAGAAATGCAGAAAAAGTACACCAATCACCCAGAAAGCTTGTAAAAGAGAGGGGAAAAGCAGTGTTTACCTCTTTGGCGTGCGTCCACCGTAGGATTGACCCCTAGCGTCGCTCCAATCCACTAAAATCCGGACTTTTCTCCTCAAGTTAGGGTTTGAGAGTTTTGGGTCCAAAGATTTTCAAATGCTGAGGGATCCTTGAAGTTCAGTTCTTTCTTTCTTTTTCTCTGATTTTCTCCCTTTTCTTTCTTTTCTTTCTTTCTCTGTTTTCGTCTGTCTCCCCTTCTCTCTGTCTCTCTCTGTCTGTCTATTTTCTCCTCCTTATTCTTTTTGTTTTTTTTCAGCTTTTGAGGTATGGGTTGGCTTACCTGCCGCGATCTATAATCGTACGACTGTAGTTTGGTTACAGTCGTACGACTGTAGTAATAGTCGTATGACTATACTTCTTTTTTTGACTGTAGTGATAGTCGTATGACTATACTTCTTTTTTTTCTCTCTTCTTTTTTTTTTAAGTATAGAAAATTCCAGCGCTTACAGTGAGCGGGCTGTTAAACAGAAAATACAACTCTTTACGAGGCCCCTGTCGACATCTCCAGACTCCCTCATGTTGTCGTCAACCGCCATGTCCTGATTTGGGAATTTTAACCTGATTCTCTTTTGAACTCACTCGCGGATGCTCTTTCAGATGGGCTTCCCCCATCTCTTAGGATCGACTAACCATTGTGCAAGTGTCGTTCACATGGAACATTTCCCCTCTTTGGCCTTCAAAGTTGTCATTTGAATATTTGCTCCTACCACCAAGATCTGCATCGACGGTCGCTCCACCCGGGCTCATGCCCTGGGTTTTGCAACGACTAACGCTCCCTCCTATTCATTGAGCCCTAGCTCTTGCCCTGATGGCCAAGTAGGTCGTGCGCTTAAGCGCCAATTATTTTTTGGGCTAATTGATTTGGCAGGTGAGTTAATATGCACTCCTTAGCAAATTTCGACTTCCATGACCACTGTCCTGCTGTCTTAATCAACCAACACTCTTTATGGCACATAATTGGATATTGTAACTCGGCTTTCGGTTCATCCCGTATTGCCAATTCTACTTACAAAAAATGGCCCACTTAGAGCTCTCGATTTTGTGGCGCAGCTCAATGAAGCAATCGTGTTATCCTACCTATTTTGAGTTTGAGAATAGATTGAGCCTGTTGCACCCCAATGCCTCTAATCATTGTCTTTACCCTGACAGAACTCGTTCCGAGCTCCAGCTATCCCGAGGGAAACTTCAAAAGGAACCAGCTACTAAACAGTTCGATTAGTCTTTCGCCGCTATACCCAAGTTAGATGAACGATTTGCATGTCAATATCACTGCAAGCCTCCAATAAAGTTTTCTCTGGCTTCACCATGCTAAGGCATAGTTCACCATCTTTTGGGTCCCGACAGGCATGCTCGCACTCGAACCATTCACAGAAAATTAAGATCGGTCAAGGTGCAACCCTTGAGGGAATCCCGCCAGTCAGCTCCCTTGCACCTTACGGGTCTACTCGCCCATTGAATCGCACACATGTCATACTCCTTGGCCATGTTTCAAGATGGGCCAAATGGGGAGGCCATTGGTAGATGCCAAGAGCACGTAGGTGTCGAGGCATGACCTGACGACGCACGCTGCTTCCCACAGTCACTGCGATGGCATCTCCATAGACATTTCAAAGGCCTGGGCTTAGGCTATCTCTTCAATCCGTGTCGGTCTGTGCCCCGAGCCGATTAGCAAATCGGCTTGTGACAATTCCACATCTAACTGAGGCCCATCACTAGCCCCTATCTGCTTCCCTCCCGACAATTTCAAGCACTCTTTGACTCTCATTTCAAAGTACTTTTCATCTTTCCCTTATGGTACTTATTTGCTATCGGTTTCTCGCCCATATTTAGTCTTGGATAAAATTTACCGTCCAATATGGGTTGCATTCACAAACAACCCGACTCACAAATAGTGCCTCGTGATGCAACGAATTTTGAGCACAACGAGGCTCTCACCCTCTCCAGCGCCCCCCTTCCAAGGGACTTGGGTCCTGTCTGCCGCTGAGGATGTTTCTTCAAACTATAATTCGAGCGTAGAAGGTGCCCAATTCTCAAGTTAGGCTCTTCCCGATTTACTCGCTGTTATCAGGGGAATCCTGATAAGTTTCTTTTCCTCCGCTTATTGATATGCTTAAACTCGACGGGTAATCCCGCCTAACTTGTGGTCGTAGTGCGAGCATTCCCTCAGATACGCATCGGTGTCTCATAGGCCCAAATGGGCTACCAAGAACGCATGACATTATACAAGGGTCTTACAAACACTAATTGTCATGCCCTTGTCGCCTAAGACGGCATTTAGGCCAACCACGAGCGATGACCACACTGGAAGCCAGCATCCGCCTCGCTCACACCCCTCTTGATGGAAACGGGGTGGGGCAATGGTTAAGTGACACCCCAATAGACGTGCCTTTGGCCGAAAGGCTTCGGGCGCAACTTGCGTTCAAAGACTCAATGGTTCATGGGATCCTGCAATTCCCACCAAGTATCACATTTCGCTGCGTTCTTCATTGATGTAAGAGCCGAGATATTTGTTGTCGAGAGTCGTTTTGGTTCTCAAAGTGCACCGTGTCCCTTGCACGCACCTGTTAGAGATTGTGCCCTAAGCCAATGTTGGATTATGTAAACAATCTTCTTAAGTCATTAATAAAGACTTATTTTTATCATATATATTTGTATGTTAGTATTTATGATAATGTATCTATGAATTAATTGTGTAATTCTAAATTTCCCTAGTCGATTGTTATTATGGGAATAATAACAAACTAAGACTAGTGTGAGTGATAATGGATATTCATGAGATGAATATAGTGTATACAGATACAGATTATACTCACGGGCAATGTGTTAGAGAACATGTTGCTGGAGACCCACTATAAGATCAAGTTCATGGTCACGTGTCACAACTGATCTTGATTATAGTAGTGTCATCAGCTGATTCCTTTGACCTGAGGTCACCATGGATTCCGGGATGAACTCATGTTGTGCTTTGACGCAGTCAAACGCTGCTTGTAACAGAGTAGTTATAAAGGCTGTTGTTGGGTGCAATGTGACTCATGCTTAGGGATGTGAGTGACAGATATGGGATTTTGTCCCTCTCTAACAAGAGAGCGATATCACTGGGCCCCTCGATAAGTAAGACTGTTAAATGCATGGCCGTGCTCAAATAATTGATAAGAGTATCAATTGATTTGTCTGAACAGTTTACTTTGAGATCGAGAAAGCATATGATTAATTATATAAGATTGACAAGTGTACCATGTCTTATAATTAATCTTGATATCAAAGAGACAAAAGGGAATATGACATTCTATAAATAGGTATTGGATCATTCCAATCATATTAATTGGGTAGTCGTAATGGCTTGCTAGAGTCCGCTTGTGACCTATAAGGACATTATGGTAATTTCCTTATTGCCAATTAATATGATCCTATGGGGTCACACACAAGAGCAAAATGAAGTTCATCTTATCGGGTATAAATTATTATTGGATAATAATTTATGAATGAGAAAGAGAATAAATATATATAGTGATATATATTTATGTATGTATATATAAATATTAATGTGATTAATATTACATAAAGTATGCTACATATTATAATTAAATTATATGGAGATATAATTAATTATAATATTATATATACATATATGTATTATGGAGAATTGATTTGATTTAATGTTAATTGAGAATTAATATTAAATTGTGTGGGTTAATATATAATTATAACTAATAGGTGTATTAGGTTATAATTATAATTAACTATTTAGGTTAGTTATTTAAGGAAATAATTGACCTAAACCTAACACAACTCTACACACATAATACTTGAAAATTTCGGCCACCACAAGGAAATAAGGAGGCAGCCGAAATTCTCTTCCAAAGCCAATAGAAAATTTTGATTTTCTGTCTCTCTCTCTCGTTCGAAGAATCGTTCTTCAATCCCGGCGCTAGCACGCGGTGAATCAATTGCTCCGTGTGGATCAACCGTAGAGGGAAGCTAATTTGGTTCCTTTGATTCAAATCCTATAAGAACTAAGAGGTAATTCTTTAACCCTTCCTTCCAATTCAATGCAATATACATGGATCCATGGCGGGGATTAATCCGTTTTCTTTCCGCTGCGTATTTGTTTTGGCGATTAATTCCCTTCAGTGGTATCAGAGCCACTTGTATTTTGATTGAATTGGATTTATGTTTTGATTGGATCAAAATTGCATGTTAGGGTTTGTATGATTTTGATTGGATCAAAATTGTTGTTAGGGGTTTGTATGTTTTATTTAGGGTTCTATGTTATTGTGAATAACAAAATAAAATTTGATTTTATTGATTAATCATTGTGAATGATTTTATGTTAATGATTTGGAATGTTTAAGGGGTTTTGGAATCATGAATTTGATTCATGGGTTTTTATTGAAATTGTTTCAATTTGATTTAATTAAAAAAAAAAAAAAAAAAAAATTATGTCACTGTTCGTATTCTGGGCATAATGCCCAGAATACCTTTTGGGGCAAATTGCAATTGCAAATTGCAATTGCAATTTGCCCCTGCTGCGCAAGCAGCATGCTGCTTACGCAGCATGGGCTGCGCAGCATGGGCTGCGCAGCTATATGTTTGCGCAGCCCGTCGGGCTGCGCGCAGTATTGGATACTGCAGTGCGAGGCCCGACGAGCATGCTGTCCGACAGTTTTACCCTTTTTCGTTTTAAGTGTGGAAAATTGTTTCTGCATATTTACGAATTTTTCCAAATTAATTAATTCTAAATACAATGTGATTGTATTTTACCACTTTGAACCCTAAATATTTTTAGATATAAAATTATTGTTGATAATTTTATGCATGGTGTTATGGTATGGTTTTGGACCCCGTGGATGCTTTATTTTATTTATTATGGTTTTATATAAATACGACCTGCGAGTCGTTTGTATTTATGTAAATTTTAAATTTTAATTTTACTAGAAAAATTGTATAGGATGCAATTTATGATATGTAAAATTTATTTTACTAGAAAAATTGTATAGGTTGCAATTTTTGTAAAATATAAATCCATGAGATGGTGCTTGGAAGCAAAGACGTGGAGGCGGATCCAAGAGGCGGTGCAAAGACCATGTGATGGATGCTACTACCTAGGATATGACCTTGTTGATTTTCATATTGGCCTATGAAAATCAATGTAGATTTAAACCATACCATAACACGGTTCGAGTCATATGCATGCTTTATTTTATTTAGATGCCATGTGATGCCATGCTAGATATTCTATATGCATGCTAGACAATTGTATGCCATAAGATGCCATGCTAATTAATGTTAACAAAAGTATGATTAATATTAATGCCATGAAATTGTATATGATACAATTAAATCACAGGACTTAACAAACCCTAAATAAACTTATGAAGTTTATATTTGCCACCCAATTACGTATAACACTAGTCAAGTACTATGTTCGCATCATGGTAGCCACGCCAAAGCGGGTACGCATGTTGTGACCTTAGCGAAGCGATAATATGAGAAATGGTGATTCTCATTGTGTTGTAATTGGTTTAACAAGGGTTAATCAAAATGGTGCTTTGAACCCGAGGCAAAGATGAGATGAGTAACATGCAAATTAAATATGATATATGATATCATGCATCTCATAAATTAAAAGAGTTACATAATGATGTAATTGACATGGTGATGTCTACCGAAATTATATTTAATCATAGGGACATGCCAAAGCAGTGCTATGGTTAAGCATAGATTTTGGGTCTTTTACCCACTTAAATATTTTAAAGGGTTTTATAATTTTAGTG
The DNA here is from genome assembly GCA_039660915.1 of Euphorbia tirucalli. Classification (NCBI taxonomy): domain Eukaryota; kingdom Viridiplantae; phylum Streptophyta; class Magnoliopsida; order Malpighiales; family Euphorbiaceae; genus Euphorbia; species Euphorbia tirucalli. The sequence goes on from CM077633.1 coordinate 48,606,267, forward strand.
GGAGTTTAATTCTCTTATGTAATTAACTTTGCATATATTTTCTGTTGTAGATAAATGGCCAACACAAGCAATCCCGGTTCTATTCGATCTATCCTTGAGAAGGAAAAACTGAACGGAACCAATTACCTAGATTGGTATCGCAACTTGAGAATTGTTCTCAAGCAAGAGCGAAAGCTGTATGTTCTGGATGGGCCTTTGCCCGCTAACCCTCCACCCACCACAGCTTCAAGAGCTGAAAAGGATGCTTTTCACAAGCATCAAAATGATCAGATTGATGTACAATGCCTGATGCTCGCATCAATGATTCCGGAACTTCAGAAGGATCTGGAAACATTTGAGGCATATGAGATGTCCCAAGAGCTTAAGGAAATGTTCCAAAAGCAAGCGAGAAGGGAAAGGTATGAGACCTTGAGATCTTTGGTTGGGTGCAAGATGACCGAAGGGAGTTCGGTTAGTGCCCATGTTCTGAAGATGAAGGGGTACATTGATCAGTTGGAGAGGCTTGGTTCGCCACTCAGACCTGAGTTGGCAACGGATTTGATCCTTAATTCTCTTCCCGAGAGTTACTCACATTTTGTCATGAACTATCACATGAATGATATGGACAAAACGGTCAGCGAACTGCATGGGATGCTTAAAAACGCTGAAGTAACGATAAAAGAGAAGCCAAGCTCCAAAGGGATCCATATGGTGCAAAAGGGTAGGATCCAGAAGAAGAAGGGTAAAGCAAACAAACCCAAAGAGTTTGGGAAGGATGCAAAGAAGCCCAAAGCTGTTACCAAGGCAAAGCCTCCAAAGGAAGGCACATGCCATTTCTGCAATCAGCCTGGTCATTGGCGCAGAAATTGCAAGCTTTATTTGGAGGACTTGAGGAAGAAGAGAGGCGGTGAGACCGCTAATCAAGGTATTTATGTTATTGAAATATTTCATTCTACTTCTGTTTCTACTTCATGGGTATTAGATACCGGATGTGGTTCTCACATTTGTATGAATGTGCAGGGGCTTAAAGGAAGTAGAAAGCTTAAGAAGGGCGAAGTAGAATTCCATGTGGCGAATGGAGCTAGAGTTGCTGCTTATGAAGTCGGTTGCTACGAGCTCAAGTTGCCAAGTGGACTTGTTCTTTCTTTGAATAATTGTTATTTTGTTCCTAATTTGTCTAGGAACATCATTTCTATTTCATGTTTGGACAAGGAAGGATTTAAATGTGTTATTGAGAATAATCACTTATTGCTTTTCAATAAAGACTTGTTTTATGCAAATGCGGATTTACATGATGGTCTTTATTTGTTGAACCTTAGTGAAGGTTATAATGAGCACGTATATAACATAAATACCAAAAGGATAAGAACAAATGTTGTGAATCCTACTTATCTCTGGCACTGTCGTCTAGGACACATTAATGAGAAACGCATTTCAAAACTCCATAAAGATGGAATTTTGGGTCTGGATGTTTTTGAAACATATGACACTTGCGAGTCTTGTTTAATGGGTAAGATGACCAAGAGTCCCTTTACTGGTCACAGTGAAAGGGCTAGTGACTTATTAGAACTCATACATACAGATGTATGTGGGCCTATGAGCACAACTGCTAGAGGTGGTTTTCAATACTTCATTACGTTTACTGATGATTTCAGTAGATATGGTTATCTATATCTAATGAAGCATAAGTCGGAATCCTTTGAAATGTTCAAAGCCTTCCAAAATGAAGTACAAAACCAACTTGGCAAGACAATTAAAGCACTTAGATCTGATCGAGGTGGTGAATATTTGAGCCAAGACTTTGACGATCATCTTAGAAAGTGTGGGATTGTCTCACAACTAACTCCTCCTGGTACACCACAGTGGAATGGTGTGTCTGAGAGGAGGAACCGTACTTTATTGGATATGGTTCGGTCGATGATGAGTCAAACAAATCTTCCTCTATCCTTTTGGGGATATGCACTTGAAACAGCGGCATTCACACTGAACCGAGTTCCATCAAAAGCAGTTGAAAAGACACCATATGAGATATGGGTTGGTAAGAGACCAAATTTGTCTTTTCTCAAGATTTGGGGTTGCGAAGCTTATGTGAAATACTTGATTTCAGATAAGTTAGCACCAAAATCTGTGAAGTGCAATTTTGTTGGTTATCCAAAAGAAACCAAAGGTTATTTCTTTTACAATCCTAGTGAAAACAAAGTGTTTGTTGCTAGGAATGGTACATTCCTGGAAAAAGAGTTTATTTCCAAAGGAATCAGTGGGAGTAAAGTACACCTACAAGAAAATATGGATAACCAAGTTGAAAGTGAGTTTCAAATGGAACAATCTGATTCACAAGAAGTTGTTGAGTCAGAACCGATAACACAAGTCCAACGTAGATCAAGTAGAGTTCATCATGAGCCCGAGAGATATGGATTTCTCGTCACGAACGAAAATGATCTGATTCTGTTAGAAGAGAATGAACCTTCCACGTACATGGAAGCTGTCTCTAATTCAGAATCTGAAAAATGGCTTGATGCTATGAAGTCAGAAATTCAATCCATGGACGACAACAAAGTATGGACTTTGGTTGATCTCCCAAAGGGTGCTAAAGCAATAGGGCACAAATGGGTTTTCAAGTTGAAAACGGACATGGATGGGAATGTTCAGACTTATAAAGCAAGGTTAGTGGCAAAGGGTTACCGACAAGTTCATGGTATAGACTATGACGAAACTTTTTCGCCAGTAGCTATGATCAAGTCCATCAGAATTCTTGTTGCCATAGCAGCATATTATGACTATGAAATATGGCAAATGGATGTCAAAACAGCTTTCCTAAATGGAAACCTTGTTGAGGATGTGTACATGACACAGCCTGAAGGTTTTGTCGACCCAAAGAATCCTGATAAAGTATGCAAGCTTCAAAAGGCCATTTATGGTTTGAAGCAAGCATCAAGAAGTTGGAATCATTGTTTTGATGAATCAATCAAAAAGTTTGGCTTCATCAAAAACGAAGATGAGCCTTGTGTGTACAAGAAGTTCAGTGGGAGTAATATAGTTTTCCTAGTTCTATATGTCGATGACATATTGTTAATAGGAAATCACATTCCTACCTTGCAAGAAGTAAAATCTTGGCTAGGAAAGTGTTTTTCTATGAAAGACTTGGGTGAGGCAGCCTACATTCTTGGAATAAAGATCTATAGAGATAGATCTAAGAGATTGATAGGTTTGAGCCAGAGTACATACATTGACAAAATACTGAAAAGGTTCAGTATGGATCAATCAAAGAAAGGAAATGTTCCTATTGGGCAAGGGATAAAGCTTAGTCGTAAGCAATGTCCTGTGACAGTTGAAGAACGTCAACGCATGGATAAGATTCCTTATGCGTCAGCTATAGGATCTATCATGTATGCCATGGTATGTACTCGGCCAGATGTCTCTTTTGCTTTGAGCATGACAAGTAGATATCAGTCTGATCCAGGTGATAGTCACTGGACTGCTGTCAAGAGTATTCTTAAGTACTTGAGAAGAACTAAAGATACATTCTTGGTATATGGAGGCTCGGACGAAGATCTTGTTGTAAATGGTTACACGGATGCAAGTTTCCAAACTGATCAAGATCAGATGCAGTCACAGTCTGGGTATGTGTTCATTCTGAATGGAGGTGCGATAAGTTGGAAGAGTTCTAAGCAAAGCACGATAGCTGCATCTACAACAGAAGCCGAGTATATTGCTGCATCAGATGCAGCCCAAGAGGCTGTTTGGATCAAGAAGTTCATCGAAGAACTTGGTGTCGTTCCTAGCATAGTGAATCCTGTGAGCCTCTTGTGTGACAACAATGGGGCAATATCACTTGCTAAGGAACCTAGTGTGTCACAGAAATCCAAACATATACTTCGGCGTTTTCACTACATAAGAGAAGTCATCTCAAGAGGAGATGTGAAGATATGCAAAGTTGCGTCTGAAGACAATGTTGCTGATCCACTAACAAAAGCTCTTTCACAAGCTGTACATGATGGTCATACTAGGTCCATGGGTATTAGATACATTTGAAGATTGGACTTAGGGCAAGTGGGAGATTGTTAGAGATTGTGCCCTAAGCCAATGTTGGATTATGTAAACAATCTTCTTAAGTCATTAATAAAGACTTATTTTTATCATATATATTTGTATGTTAGTATTTATGATAATGTATCCATGAATTAATTGTGTAATTCTAAATTTCCCTAGTCGATTGTTATTATGGGAATAATAACAAACTAAGACTAGTGTGAGTGATAATGGATATTCATGAGATGAATATAGTGTATACAGATACAGATTATACTCACGGGCAATGTGTTAGAGAACATGTTGCTGGAGACCCACTATAAGATCAAGTTCATGGTCACGTGTCACAACTGATCTTGATTATAGTAGTGTCATCAGCTGATTCCTTTGACCTGAGGTCACCATGGATTCCGGGATGAACTCATGTTGTGCTTTGACGCAGTCAAACGCTGCTTGTAACAGAGTAGTTATAAAGGCTGTTGTTGGGTGCAATGTGACTCATGCTTAGGGATGTGAGTGACAGATATGGGATTTTGTCCCTCTCTAACAAGAGAGCGATATCACTGGGCCCCTCGATAAGTAAGACTGTTAAATGCATGGCCGTGCTCAAATAATTGATAAGAGTATCAATTGATTTGTCTGAACAGTTTACTTTGAGATCGAGAAAGCATATGATTAATTATATAAGATTGACAAGTGTACCATGTCTTATAATTAATCTTGATATCAAAGAGACAAAAGGGAATATGACATTCTATAAATAGGTATTGGATCATTCCAATCATATTAATTGGGTAGTCGTAATGGCTTGCTAGAGTCCGCTTGTGACCTATAAGGACATTATGGTAATTTCCTTATTGCCAATTAATATGATCCTATGGGGTCACACACAAGAGCAAAATGAAGTTCATCTTATCGGGTATAAATTATTATTGGATAATAATTTATGAATGAGAAAGAGAATAAATATATATAGTGATATATATTTATGTATGTATATATAAATATTAATGTGATTAATATTACATAAAGTATGCTACATATTATAATTAAATTATATGGAGATATAATTAATTATAATATTATATATACATATATGTATTATGGAGAATTGATTTGATTTAATGTTAATTGAGAATTAATATTAAATTGTGTGGGTTAATATATAATTATAACTAATAGGTGTATTAGGTTATAATTATAATTAACTATTTAGGTTAGTTATTTAAGGAAATAATTGACCTAAACCTAACACAACTCTACACACATAATACTTGAAGATTTCGGCCACCACAAGGAAATAAGGAGGCAGCCGAAATTCTCTTCCAAAGCCAATAGAAAATTTTGATTTTCTGTCTCTCTCTCTCGTTCGAAGAATCGTTCTTCAATCCCGGCGCTAGCACGCGGTGAATCAATTGCTCCGTGTGGATCAACCGTAGAGGGAAGCTAATTTGGTTCCTTTGATTCAAATCCTATAAGAACTAAGAGGTAATTCTTTAACCCTTCCTTCCAATTCAATGCAATATACATGGATCCATGGCGGGGATTAATCCGTTTTCTTTCCGCTGCGTATTTGTTTTGGCGATTAATTCCCTTCATCGATGGTTCATGGGATCCTGCAATTCCCACCAAGTATCACATTTCGCTGCGTTCTTCATTGATGTAAGAGCCGAGATATTTGTTGTCGAGAGTCGTTTTGGTTCTCAAAGTGCACCGTGTCCCTTGCACGCACCATTTCCAGTGAGGTCAGGACCGGCGATCTTTTTCGTTTGCAATTCCTTGGCATATATGACGTAGGGGTTTGGTTAGCAGGCCACAAACAGGAGATCACGAGGGCGAGGCAAAGCCTTACCTCACATTTCCCGCCCGAGCCCTAATGAGGTGTCGACGCTGGTTGGATCCCGCGGCAACACTTTAATTTATGAACATGTTTGTGGGGTCGTTCTGCATGGTAGGTTTTAACAATGATCCTTCCGCACATGAAATTTTCAAATTAATAATAAAAGAAGAGATAATAAATTCAACGAATATTAAAATAAAAAAAAATAAAAAAAAAACTATGCGACTACACGCATTTGCAAATTAGCCCTAGAAGTTTGACTTTTTGCAAAAAATTTCTGTAGTTTCTGCCTGCTAAAGAAAAATGGATTTTCATCTAACACCATCAAAAATTGATGATGTTGCAGGGACTTTTTGTCCAAACTATTATTTTTATTGGTAGAAAGTATTTCGTCTAACACCTTGAACTATTCTTCCACCTAACCCTAATTATCTTCGTAACCCCTTCCATTAGTCGATGGTTGCCGCTGCCTAGGCAACACTCCTTCCTTTCTACCGTCGCCACCAATCTAAGTCACTTCTTCATTTGCGATTTGTCAAAAATAAAACCTTCGGATTTGCAGATCGGACTCATCTCTCTGGCAATTTGCATGGTTGTATACTCAGGCAAGGTCGTGATCTGAACCAATCTTATCTCTAACAATTCACAATCTGAATTAGTGGTTGTTTTCAGTAAACGCAATCTCAACTGGCTGTTCTTTCTAGTGATCGCAATCTAAATTAGTGGCTATTTCTAGCGAACTATTTCATTCCGAGAATCATGCTCCTTTGTCCAAGTCCAAATAGCGTTAGATCTTGACATCAAGGCATGGCTGGCCGTGCCGATGATGAACTAATTCCATATCATTATGTGCAAAGCCAAATTGCAATTTGAAACCTCTCCCAAAAAGTGAACTGATTCTGAAGCCTACCTAGGATTTCAGTAATAAACTTCATTGAATCTTGGCATTTTAAGAGATTCATTTTTGTTTATAATTTACAAAGATTCATTTTGATTATGGATTCGAATCAAACGGTCAAATTGAAAGTAAACAGTTAAATTGAAAGGAGAAAAAGATTTAAGGTCAAGAAGGAGAGAGGTACAATAATTAGAAAAATAAAATAATAAAAATATTTTGCATGGGTCTAAACACCTACGGAGATGGAATCCCTTTTTTTTGGCGGGTAAAAACCATGGCAACTCTTTTTGTTTTTACAAAAAAAGTTAACAACTCTAAATTTAATTTAATTTGCAAATGCGTGTTATCACATGGATTTTTTTTTTTTTTTAATTATCCCTAAATTCTAATTTATATTTGAAAAGTTAAAAACTTGATAAAACATTTTTACAGTCAAGGATTTAATAGTACAAACCCCTAAAATTTGGGACTCAAATAACTATATAGCCAAACTCATTCCCATGAGTTGGCTCGTAAAATAAAGTGTAATCTAATTATATACCATACAGTACAAAAAGCACTCACCACCAAAATCTCAAAGCATTTCTCGGACAAGAGCAAACCTATAACCATCGGCACTCCATAACCTTACAAGTCAGACTATACGCTGCAGTAGTAAAGCGTATCAACCCACAAGTAGGTTAATTCTTAACTAGCCGACTCTTTCTTTACTTTCCTTTCAGTTACTTCCTCAATCTCTGATTCAGCACTAATAGAGCTTTTACCGGGAGGTAGAATGTTTTCACCTGAAGGATGGCAGGATTTGTCAACTGCTTCAACATTCCCCTCATCTCTCCAAGTGCCCAAGGTGGGGGATGTAGAAGAAGAAAGATGGTCTTCGGACTGTTTTGGCTGATTAAGCACAGGAGAAGATACGCGGTTTTCAAATTGTTTTGGCTGAGTAAGAACATGGGAAGAAACACCGTCTTCGGATTGTTTTGGCTGATTAAGAGTATGACAATGCGGACAGTAGTATGTAATGTATGGGAAATCCTCTTTCCGCGCAAGGCCTGCAGAGAAAACATAACAATTTCATTTTGCAATAAAATTAATGATGATAATGGCATCTGCACAAACAGGCATAGACACATGCCCATACAATGAGTTACCGGACCACAGTTCACTCACCATTATGCATATGGCAGTTCCCACATATAAGCGCATAAGACTGTGTGGGGTCTTCTCCCACAAGCAATGCTGCTAATCGAGCTATCCAGCCCCCATCATGCACAGTAGATGCTCGTGGATTTCCATGCTCCACAATAAGCTGATTATGCTCAGAAGTTTGAAGGCTTTCTCTTTCCGCAGAATCTAGCATTTCTTCATTAGAATGATGCATTGGAGGACTCCCTGCACTACTGGATCTAGAGTGCACCTGCTTTCTATTTCGAAGTCCACTAGCTTGCACAATTTCAACATCACTACTTGTCCCTGTTGGAACACTGAGATTAGCTTCATTTTCGACATACACTTTCAAACCAGAATCCAAACCCAATTTAGATGCCAGTACAGTTGCAGCAGCTGCCTTTGCGGCTGGATCAGGATCATACCTCTGCATAGAACAGGGTTTAAAACATAGATTCTCAGAAGTGGCTTTGCATTTTCATCAAACATGGACCCTGATACTATTTAAAACCATGCCTAGTCAAATGTGAGTGATTTGATCCACTACAAAAATATACAAGAATTTTCCTATTCTTAAACCAAAGAGAAGGTACGATTGGTAGGTGGCTATAGTGCCATTCTCGGTGGCATCAAAGAAATTGTGATTGTATTGGTAAAAGTGCAATAGCAGCACCAGTGTAAGTGGCCAGTAATAGTGATGTTGATGGCAGTACCAAGGATGCAAAATGGTTGTTCTGCCAGCGCAAGTTGGTCTTGTATATGATTAAAGTATGTTTGTGATTCTCGTAGGACTTCAATAAAAAATGGATGCACAAATGAACACATGCAGATATTTACAATGAGATGGAAGGGCAGATAGGTACAAGATCTGCAATACCAAAAGACACTTGGATACTATTCTTCAGAGAACCAGAAAATCACAACACATATAGAAAACTCCGGTTTTCTGTTTTTGTTTCAGGTACACTGATAGGTTATTACAAAGAGTAATTTGAGAGTTGGGCTATTAAACTGTAAGAATATCTTAGAATCATCTCACTTGGCTCTATGTTTCTACATTCTTTGTTGAAAGGCTGCAGATTATCAAATAAACCAGACAGTCCCATATAAACCCAAACCCCAAACCGCAAACCACAGTTATGCTGGCAACAATTACAATTTCAAACAAGTAGTTTCCCAGTTAATCAATGCTTTCACCCTTCCAACAATGTTTAAAAGATTTTTCACTCTCACATCATCGTTTAAAAGCTTTTCCTTTCATGTTCACAGAAAATTAACCAATCCAAAAAAAACACAGAAGAAGGCATATCTATCCTATCCTCGGCCTGCATCATAATGGTACTCTTTCTTGGTACAACTATGAACTCAGAAATGAAACTAGAGATTGCAGGTCATAACAAACTTCAAAGCCAAAATAGAAGTCAGATTCTTGTTGATAGCAAGGATGAGGTCAATCCTAATACATATTGTGCATATAAAACATGAAAACACACGAGACTAACAAAAAGGCGGCTGCAATCCTGCAACATAGGAAATACAAATTACTAAACAATTTTTTAACAAGCCAAAAAAATGACGTGATAAAAAAACCTATAAAAACTTCAAAATAACAAAAAGTAGAAAAAGAACCCACGACTAACAAATAATATTGAATTCAAAATTGATTCAAACCTAGAACAAAAAAATATTTGTCCCATTGTCTGTCATAAAAATTGTGTATTGTTACTTTATGAGAATGATCCTAATCTCTTCCAATTTATGATCACATGATGTCTAGTCAAGCTATTTGACAAGAAGCGATATAAAAACCACAGAAAACATATTTTTGATGCCTGCTTGATGCATCCAGAAACACGGAAGAAAGAGAGAAAGAAAAACAGAAATGAATTCCAGAGGGAATTCTACAGCAAAACTTCAGCTTGGATTCAACAACATGACTATATTTTCTGTTACCTGAATGAGCTGCTGTGTAGTGTAGTAATTTGTCTTCTCTTTAAGTTCATTAATTTTTGCTTGCCTTTCAGCCCGTAGCCTTTCTAGAGTTTTCTGATCCTTGCGGTCACCTACAAGAAACAAAACTTAGAATAATAAATATGCCAATTTGAGACTAACATGCTTCAAATTGAAAATGATCAAGCTTTAAATCATACTGAATCGTATTAAATTGAACACGATAAAGGCAGGAAAGAGAGCGACTTGTTAGAAACATAGGCATTATCGAGCCGCTGGTGAGCTACATTTATTAGTAGTACACCAAAGTCAGTAAAGTTTTTACATGGGTAAATGGAAGGAAGCAGGAGGGCATTAAGGAGCAGAGCATCGAAATCACATACTGATGTGAGACTATTTCAATTATGTTCAGGGGTTTAATTTTGTTTTTGTCCTCGATAGTAATCATGTAATTGAACTTGAGACAATGTGGTAAAGAGTAGTTATTTGTTAACTGAATAGCTAGATCATGTTGTCCAAATTCTAATTCTTACATTATTATGAACTACATCCCAGTCAGGGAACCACAATACACCTCTTGAATAATTTAATCACTGCCAGGTCCTTTGTATTAAACACTGGATTCTGTTTAGCATTTCCTACCAAGTGAAAACATCTTTCGTCCAAGTTGAAGCTAATTTCCTATTTCAGATTTTCCCGTTAAGATATCGCTCCATGACGCATATGAAACTCATTATAACCTATCTGCTCTTACTTTTTGAGACTCAGAGCTGTTCCAAGAACTAGCCCTGATATTGTCAATGTGTAAAAGGGAAATGAAGCCCTGATATTGTCAATGTGTAAAAGGGAAATGAAGCCCTGATATTGGAAGTTCGAGAAACTTACACATCCTTGTGAAGCTCACAAAAGCTGAATAAGCTGCAGATGATAAACCAGGCAAAAGAAACATGGGCAAAACTCTAAATGCCCTCATCTTCCAATCCATATCCATTGATCTCGTTGTCATGATTGCATAACCCACTGCAATTACCTGGATTTCAAGTACTATTGTTTAAGAGGGAAAGGCAGAACTATAAAATCATGGATTGTATTGCTATGGACAAGGCACAAGACAGTTCCACAATTTATTTTAGTCCTTTAAAAATAAAAAAATGGGACTGCAAGTATCCATGACGAATCTTGCATATTAAACCTCCAAAGTGAATAATGTTTTAGTCAAGCATATTCAACAGGTTCTACATATAATAAAAACAAATGGATACAAGGTGCATCCAAGTTTCAAAACACTTGTCCACGCAATCAAACAGGAGGTAATCATAGGTAAACTAAGTTTAATTCACTACAACAGTGGAGAAAATTCGCAACACATAGACTAAAGCCCTCTCACACAAGAACTAAGAGTCAAACCGAATATGGGTCTCACCTATAATATATCAGAACACAGAGATAAAATCAAAGTCTATAAAAGAGAATTTTGCGAAACATGTATAATAAGATGTTTGAAAACAAGGAACCAAATACACAATGAACATTTGAAGGACAATTTTGAATTTCGCTGCTTGAAAAGCAATAGTAAAGCTAATTGCAACGCAGGTGAGAGATAAGACAAAAACCTCAAAAATGACAGACAAAACAATGAGACGCCGAGTCATCTTCCTCCAAGTAAGAGATCTCCTTTTCATTCTAGCCAAAACTGCAGCTTCTTCCTTAGAAATGTTTTGCAGCCTCTTCTCGAAATCGTCGCCATGCAGTCTAAAAATACCGTTCCAAATTCGAGACATAATTCCCTTGGGCTTCTTTTGAGCAATTGAACTTGGCTCATTTTTACCACTTTCCGTTGTGCCTTTGTCTTCGGCCATCTCTTTCACACGTTGTCTTCTCTTTTAACTACTACTGCAAAATAAAATAAACACATATATTCGCAATCATATAAAATTTCAAAGCAAGTGAGGTACCAGGATTATACTTGATAACGAAAATTAAAAAGTATATTCACATCATGTGTAAATTTATGCAAAATAATTAAGAAAAGCAGAAGAAAAAAAGATCCAATGGCCAAAGGTAAACATGAAAGGGAAGGTGACGAGATCTAGAAATACCCCAAAATAAAAGAGTTACAAAGTTGATCTAAACTCCAGGAAGGTAGTAGCAGAACTTATGAGGTATATTTTGATTTCTTTGCGTGTTCTAAAAGTGATTTTCATACATTTTATAGGCTACTCTAAATAAAGAATTAGAGATGATATATTAAATTTACAATTTTATATGATAAACTAGAAAGACTCCCTCACTACGCTTCGGCGAATCGGATAAAAAAAATTTAGTAAGGAAAAAATAACAAAGCCTTATATTTAGAGATGAATTACTAAAGGAAGGTAAAATTACAGTTCTCAGTTTAATTTCTAGACATAAATTTCAAATATTATCATTCGAAAAGATAATGTAAAATATTAATTAAGAAAATGATTCAAATGACAAAATACTATATGATAGGTGATGAAGATTGCACGATGGATACCAAGGGTGCACCTGTAATATGGAAAAGAAAGTATAACGTTAAGTAATTTTAAAAAATAATAAGTTGAAAAAAGCTAAATAATCTAAAATTTACTTTCCAATCAATAGTTTCTATTTTTCTTTTTTTTTTTTTTTAAGAGGATGTTGTGGCAGATAAGGTTATAATTATTAGCTATAAATTTGTTTAGACTATAGACCTAGATTAGAAACATTTGCCCCCTACCCACTTAAAAAGCTTTAAAATGCTACAAGATTTTCCACTTATACTTCATTCTAATAGATGGCTTCGAAAATCGTGAAGTCATTAAACTACTATTGAACCATCTTTTTTGAGAAAGTTATTCTTTTGGATTAGAATTTTTTAGTGAGAAATTCCCTTTTCGTGCTTGACAACCATGATAGCTTAGGAAATACAACTATCATAAGTTAAAGAATGAAAAGAAATACCTTGTAAATAAGAAAATGGAAATTATATTAAAGACAAACTTGTATGCATAAACTAACCGGAGAGCAGCGAAGTGGAAAGGCAGAAGTCGAAAAAACAAACTCCACAGGTAACAAATCTTGGTTGAAATACAATGACAGCTTTGTCTCACATAAATGCCTGAAAAAGGAGAAGAAAGAAATAAAATGAAAAATTAAATTGAAAAAATGAATACTATTCTGTATGCATATTTATTCTCATTTTGTCTGGAGTATAACTTTGCAAATGCCGTATACAAAGAACAAGGACCGCCTAGTAAAGAAAGTACATCTTTTAAAGTTAAATTTTAAAGCAATACTTGTTGTAAATATGCATACAGGTCACATGCAAATTGCAAGCAACAATACAAAAATAGTTTGATGACAAGCTTGAATACCTTAATTGATTGAGTAATAGGTTATCAATTAAACTGATTAACTGAATGATTCAATTTTACTTTAAGAATACTATAACTATAGTGCCAATTATATAAATGAGATCATGGGTGGAATTCAAATCAGTGTATCTTTCTCATAGACCATATTGCCAAAACCTGAATAATAAATTAATTGAAAACAAATAACCGACAGATTAGTATTCATTTTAGGATAACACTTTAAAAACGGGAAAATCCATAAGCACATGAAAATACAAATACAAGGCAAACACCTAATTAAGTCACAAAATAACAATGAATCTAGAACTTGTTTCAAATATGAACATTGTAATTACGAACCAAATTGCTTAAATTCAATCCGATTAATTCCTCCTAGATAGGAAGTAACTACCTATACTTACCACTCTTGCTGCCCTAGGTGTGATCAAGTGAACCCTGTATTATAAAGAGTACCATTAGATCAACACATGGCTTTCTTTCTTCATGTAATCAAATGAAACAACAGAAAGAAAAGAAATCCCAAATTAGCAGAACCTTAGATTTTTTAAAGAATTGTTAAGATTAGAGTGACACCAACTTGAAATTGGTGTTACTTGTTGCTGAATTGAAAAGTAGGAGCAGGCAGTCTCAAATGGGAGGTCAGGAACATTAACCACTGTCGGAAGGAAAGAACAAAGTATATCAAAACTAATTCAAAAGTATAAGTAGAGGTGGATGCACCGTGGTAAATGATTAGTCCTTAGCAACAGTATTGGAAACCATACCTCGAAGCCAAAATCAGCCATAACCTGAATGGACAAATAAATAACAAAAAACATCATTAATGAAGCAAACCCAACATTAATGAGACAGTTGAAGAACATATTTAAAAAAGAGCTAAATTTAAGAAGACTCACTAATATATTTACCTATTCGAATTAATTCAAAATATTAGAAATTAATTTAACCAGCGAGAACATAGTAACCAGAAACCAAATACAGTAGATCGTACAAAGAAGCAAAATAAGAACAAACAAAACCATACAATTTACCTGTAATAAGAGAAATAAAAGAATCTAGAGATCCACGGGCGATGCAGCATCTGATAAAAAGAGAATACGAACAACGTAGTAGGCAACGCACCGATGAGAGAGGAGGAAAGGAAATCGCAAGAGAGACGGCGAGAGATGAGCGACAGGGCAGGATGAGAGACCAGAATGAAAGAGAGAGAGAACGGAACGGAAGGAGAGGAGAAGGGATGTGAATATGGAGGAAGACGATGGAAAGAAAAGAGGGAGAAAACTGAATTCGGAAGCGTGTGCAACACTGTTGACTCAAAACGCCGTCGTTTCGTCTCCCTGTGCTATAATCTCTCAAGGTGTTGGTATGGGAGGAATTTGAAACGTAAAAATGGACAAAATTGGAAAGGAGATTCTAGGGGGAAGATTGGCAGGAATTGGAAAAAAATTTCCCAATTTTAGTGTTCAAAAAGTTCATCTTAAATCCATCTTTTATCCCTAAAGTTAGCACCAAAAGTGTACTTTCATCATCAACTTAAAAAAAAATCCAGTTTATCCCCATCTTAGCTAAACCAACCTATTTTACTATATGTATTCGGCTTAACTAGATAAACTATGGGAGAATGTGTTCCACGCCAATATTATCATAACCGTAACGGAGAGCGAACTGGTGAAAGCTACTAGTTCGATAATTTAACCGGTTCAACCGATGGTTTAACCGATTCAACTGATATTTAATCCAACATTTGTTTTTAAAAAATATTATTTTAATAATATATTATAATAAATTATGTTATAATTCATATAAAAAATATTATTTAATAATATAATATAATTAATTATTATTATTATTATTATTAAAAACTGGAAAATTTTAATCGAACCGACAAGACCCATGGTCGATTTGCAATTTAACCAGTCGAATTGGCCAGTCCGATCCAGTTTTGATTAGTAGGTTATGCCCTAGTCTCTAGATGATGTACTATGTTAGTTATGTATGGGAATATATTTTCTTCGTATTAATAAAAGGCATAATCATATTTATTGAATTACTTGTGCTATTAATAAATATTGAGAATCCATAAACTGGTGTTTACTCATATTTGTTATTATCATGTACTGACCATGAGTTTAAAGAATACAGTTTTAAAGCTATCATTAGTCTGTTATAATCATGTGAATGAATATAACTAAAGACTAGTATGTTCCTTGTGAGATGGGTGGTGTCTTATCGACCATGGGACTTGAAAATTCAATCAAGGACATAGGTAGATGTTGCTGAACAGTGTACTGAATCAATTCGCTTGTGAGAACACTACATGGTCCAGTGTCATAAGTGTTTCTCATGTATTGCTTATATTGGATCCTTAGACCCAATATTACTACACTCCTGGAAGTGACCTTGTTTGCTTTGATGTGTGTCCAACGGGCCCATAACTGGGTGTCAAATATGGGTACGTTGGGTATATCGGGAACCATGCTAGGATTAGGAGTAATGTCAAGGAATTGTCTATCTCTTCACAGAAGAGATGATATCACCGGCCTCTTGGCGAGTGAGATTGAGTAGTGTACGCCCGTACCCAAATATAATGATTATTTGGATAATCATTTATTTGATTTTGTCAGTCTACTCGGATGTCAATTAAATGTCCTAGCACATAGAAGGATGATAGGGCTATCCTAAAGTACCTTTAAAGGACTAAGAATAGTTTCTTAGTGTTCGGTGGTCAGGAAGTGCTCGCTGTAAATGGTTACACCGATCCTAACTTCCAGACAGATGTTGATGACTTTATATCATAGTCTGGTTATGTGTTTATGTTAAATAGGGATGTTGTAAGCTGGAAAAGCTCAAAGCAAGACACTATTACTGAATCAACGATAGAAGCTGAGTATATTGCTGTATCTGATGCTCAAAGGAGGCTGTTTGGATTAGGAAGTTCGTCACTGAGTTAGGGGTTGTGCAGTTGACCTTTTCTGTGATAATAACAGGGCTATAGCACAAGCAAATTGAGCCACGGTCACATCAAAAATCCAAGCACATACTCAAAAGATTCCATCTTATTTGGGAGATAGTATCGAAGGGATGTGAAGATTTCCAGGGTTGCTTTAGAGGATAACATCTCTAATCCTTTGACCAAACCCTTGGCATAGTCCAAGTATGATGGTCATATTACATCTATGGGGATTAGACCCCTACATGGTAGTGACTAGTGCAAATGGGAGATTATTGGGTTATGCCCTAGTTCCTAAATGATGTATTATGTTATTTATGTATGTGAATACATCTATTTCGTATTAACAATCATATTTATTGAATTACTTGTGCAATTAATAAATATTAAGAATCTATAAACTGGTGTTTACTCATGTCTGTTAGTAGCGTGTATTGAACAAGTAAGACCATGAGTTTAAAGAACATAGTTTTAAAGCTATCCCTAGTCTGGTATAATCATGGGAATGAATATAACTAAAAATTAATATGTTCTTTATGAAATTGGTGGTGTCTTACCTACCATGGGACTTGGAAATTCAATTCAGGATATAGGTGCATGTTGGTGAACAGTGTACTGGATTGATCTACTTATGTGAACAATACATGGTCTAGTGTCATAAATGTTTCTCATGTATTGCTTATATTAGATCCTTAGACTCGATATTACTATACTTTTGGATGTGACCTTGTATACTTTGATGTACGCCTAGCAAGCTTATAACTGGGTGCCAAATGTGGGTACATTGGGCATATCGGGAGCCATGCTAGGACTGGGAGTAGACCTGTGTAAACGACCCGCGACCCGCAAAGCCGGCCCAAACCCGCCCATTCTAGGTTGGACTTGGACATACATATTTTACTTTAAGCCCAGCCCGGCCGGAACCCGTAGAAGCCCGAGTTAATGGTGGGTTGGGCTTGGGAATAACTATAAGACCCATGACTAGCCCGACCCGGCCCGGATAATTTTATAATATATACTTTTATATTTTTATTTATATAATTATATACTAAATATTTAATCTGAACCATTGAAAAACTTATAGAAGATATTGACCATTATAATTTCTCTATGAATACTATCTGTAAATTAAATTTGTCTATGAATACTATTTGTAAATTAAATTTGTTTAAAATAAGTTATATTAGAAAAATATAAACATTTATTTGATGGGCTGGTTGGGCTGGGCTTGGGAATGAGGTTCAATTGCCCGGCCCTAGCCCGATGTAAAATTAGTGCGAGCTGGGCTGGGCTTGGACAAGAGATTTTTATATCAAACCCGATGTAGCCCAGCCCGACCCATGAACAGGTCTAACTGGGAGTAATGTGAAGAAATTGTCTATGTCTTCATAAAAGAGATGATACCACCGATGTAAGCAGACGACGTTTTTGTATATGCGACAAAATGAACCGAGGAATTTTTATAAGTTTTATTTTGTTTTATAATAATTATAATGTGAAATTCATTTTGGAAAACAATATTTGCAAAAGATTCGAGATTGAAATTTCGAAGAAGATATAGGAGTTGCCACTCGGTTCATCTCAACCTGGAAATTTAGGTACAGCCGAAGCCAAGTGAGGGTCGCTATACCTTCCAAAGATCTAGATCTAGATGAGTCACTTACTTATTATCTAATTAAAAAATGCTTCAACAATCATATTATAGCATTTTATAAAATAAAGTCGATTTTATTTAGAGCATACGGTGTTCATGCAAAATACAGAGAGTAGTAAATAAATTAATTATACAGATCGGATCAAGTAAACTACCTTAAGGGATGCACATGAATCAAATGGAGAATCGGGGTACAATCACCTAAAATACATAGATTCATCTAAATGGAATAGATAAAGATAAACATACATATAAACCTGCAAAACAAGAGTTAATACACAAATAATCGCATTTAGAACTCAACCACGACAAAACGGGATAATAAATGAGTCGAGATCATGTATTTAGGGGATAGCAGGAGAAACTCGACAAATTTCACCGACTAGACTTGGAAAACATTTTAAAACATTCCTCTATTGATTTTTAAGAAAACAATTTTACTAGTTAATTATCGAGCATGGCAAATGAGTCTATTTTCAAGAAACTATGTTTCTATCATTGTTTTGGTCTAATACATGCTTCTAGAATGTAAATTTAAAATTCGAATGTCATGAAATGTTCGAAAATCTATTTTTGGTGATTCTGTCCCGAGCTGACACCTAGGCGGGTATGGAGACAACAGTCGTGCGACTATATATGTTCACTCATACAGGTGTCAGTTCAAGTCTAAGAGCCAAAATTCAAATTTTTAGCTTTGGCGCTGTTGTTTCGAGATCCAAAAGTGTGCGAATGCAGATGTTACAGCCTTACTGCTGTAACGACAATTGTGCAACTATTATGATGGTCGTATAACTCTGGTTCTCATATCAGAATGTGCAAAATAGAGTATGTTGACAATATGCAAATGATGCTCAAAATACAACACAAACAAATCAAATAATTTCGGTTTCTCTATTTACCCTTGTGGCGTGGATCCACAGCTTAGGAAGCAAAAATCCTTCAAAAGAGGCTTCGATTGAACACCCGAACTTCAAGTTCTAAAAATGGTTTCAAGCTCCAAATGTTATGGTTTTGGTGTCCAAATTAGTCTCTAATCCTATTAAAAACCTTAATGAAGTGTTTTCTTAAGATTTCTAACCGATTTTAAGCTTAATAACAGAGATTGAAGATGAAAATTGAAGAAAAATTTTGGTTTTTCTTTTTCTTTTTTTTTTCTTTTTTTCCTTTTTCTTCTCCTTTCTCTCTAAATCCAAGTTGCCAATTGTGAGCATAGGATTTTAATCCCTGGGTTTCCATGATGAAAAATATACAATCTTTAGTTTCTGTGGTTTCAGGAATCTAGTTCAACTCAAAATTGAAGCTCCCTATCATTCAACTCCATAACTTAGGAAATTTTATAGTTGTTTTTGGACAACATCCATATGTTCATGGTAACAACCGTATGGATATCACAAAACAATGTACTGTTGTACATCGATCTAATCAGCCGAAAATTAGAGACAAAATCTAAAAACAATTAATGTGTTGACTTTCTGGTTAGGGAGACTTGGAAAAAATCTAGAAATGATAGATAAGGAGACGATAATCTAGGATAAAGAGGGGATAATTGGATTCTAGAGAGAGATAAGGTGAGAAAAGTGAGAATTCTAAGCATTTTTCTTCTTTAATGTTTAATTTCTAAAGTTAAAATCTATTAGAAATCTTAGGGAAACACTTCACTGAGACCAATAATAGGTTTAAAGACAAATTAAATCACTAAATCCCTAACTTCGGAGTAAAATTCTAAGTTTTTAGATTTTGGAGTTCAAAGTTGGATTTCAAAGAATTGGAGCCCTCTTGAGTTGATTTTCAACATCTAAGACCGTGGATTCATACTACAATGGTATATTTCTGAGAAACCAAGCATATTTCCCTTGTTTGGCTTGATTTCGAGCATCATTCGCATCATTCTTATGTTATTTCATTTTAAGAATTTTTGGTTTCTATCTGCAAACAACAACTGCACAGATATCGTAACATCCGCACAGTTGTCACCATATCCGTATGCTTATCTAAACCTGGAAATTCCTAGAAACCAAGCCAAAAGATGAACATGGCTTTTGATCCAGAGGTAATATCCATACAAATGTCATGATAATCGTATGGTTATCGATAATACTTGCACGAATGTTGTCTCGGGATAAATTCTTCAAAATCTATTTTATGAGCATTTCACGACATCCGACCTTAGATTCAATTTTCAGAAGTTATATTTAGACCAAATCAACGATAGAGACCCGATATCTTGAAAATTAACTCACTTTACTATGTTGAATAATGAACTGGAAAAATCATTTTCAAAATCGTTTTCTCAAAAATCTTCACAGGAACGTTTCAAAAATGTTTTACAGGTCTTGTCAGGGAAATCTGGATTTCCCTGACTATCCTCCTAAAGGCATGATCCCAAGCCCGTAATCATCCCGCTCTATCATTCTTAAGTCCAAAATGTGATTATTAGCACGCTAACTTTTGTTTTGTAGGTTTAAGTGAATGTTTAGTTTTTCATTTTCTAGATTCATATGTATTTTAGGCGATTATAACCCAATTCCCTTTATATTCAAATGTATCCCCTAGGGTAGTATTTGTTTGATTTGGGTTGTAATAGTTAATTTACTCTCTTGTATATATTTATTGCATGTACGCCATGTGATTAAAATAAAATTAACCTTAGCTTATGAAATGTAATCCATTGACTATTGAATTTTGTTTCAATTAGACAATGAGTAAGAGACTCGTCCGAACCTAGATCTTTGTAAGGTATAACAATCCTCAATTGGTTTCGTCTGTACCTGAATTTTTCGATTGAGCTGATCCGGGTGGCGACTCCTATAACTTTTTTGAGATTTAAGTCTCAAATCTTTTTATGAACATTATTGCTTAAAACGGATTTCCTTAATAAATAAATAAATCATAAGTCCCTGTGACACGCTTCACCTCGTTAAAAAACATCATCCACTCACACTAACCTCGAAACTAGAATGAAAAAGGGGTTTTATAAGTAGAAAAGAGGTCTTTCGTTATAGAATTCGCCCTTTAAAATCCAAAAAAATAAATTCTAGGAAGAAAATCACAGTTCTGTTAAAGAACGAGTCCCGTGTGGTCTTGACGTGACAGTCTTGCAGCTGACGACTCAACATTCGTGCGGTTGATATTATAACAGTACGACTGACGTTATAGCCATACGACTATTAATCTAGGACAACCTCCTCCTTTGTCCAGGAAATGATATAAGGCTTGAAGTTAGGTTGAATGAAGCTTCAACCTTGAATTGACTTTGACCCCTACAGTTATGGAAAACCATAATAGCAAACAAATGATTTATTCGCCATTGAAACTGAGGGATGAAAATCCCGTGCTCACAACTGGCCTCTTGAAGAGTGAGACTAAGTAGTGTACTGTCGTAGTCAAATAAAATGATCACTGGATAATCATTTATTTGAATGTTTCAGTCTACTTGGATGTCAAGTAAATATCCTAGCCCATAGAAGGATGACGGAGCCATGCCTTGTATAGGACACCAAAGGATCTTATAAGAATACTACATGTTTATTTTGATTTTGTTTTGACATTTTCATCCTAATTGGGGGTTGTAACGGCTTGCTAGAGCCCACTTACAACTTATGGACTGAATGTCATTTCGAGCCCATGGCCAACATACGGATGGACCTACAGGATCACACACTTAAGAGTTTAAGCGATTTTTTTATAACGAACTATTTAATATCTAGGGATTACATATTAATTACTATTGTTAATGGGTTATTTTATTTTATGGGATTAATTGGTTAAGTCCCAAATAAAATATAATAATCCATTTTCAGAATTGGTTATAATGGTTTTTCAAATTTACTATATGGTAATTTTGGCTAAGTCATTATATTGTAAAGTATAGTGGATATTTTATAAGGAGGGGCATTATGGGTGTCTCCCCTTTATGTCTCATATATAAAGGATGAGATGAAACTGTGAGCAGACGATGTTTTAAGGTTGAACGCGGCGAAGTGAACCGGGGAGTTTTTGGTTTTGAAAAGGCGGGTTTTGTTTATCTTGCTTTAGAGAAAACCTTTTATTCGTTTAAAAATTCGTTTTGTAGAAAAACATTTTCCCATTTTATTACTTAAAGACCTTGAAACCTAAATTTCAAGATCAGTGATAAAGTCGCCACTCGGATCAGCTCATCCAGGAAATTCTGGTACAGCTCCCTACCAAGCGTAGACTGCCATATCGAATCCAGAGATTGAGGGTTCAGGTAACTTACTTATTCAACCTCGATCTTGTATTTGTTTACAATTTATATTCCCATATTTATTCAATTTATTATCTTTCTCTACCCAATTACGTTTATTTATCAGCAGATGCTCAAGCAAATGACAGAAATAAATTGCAGAAAAATAAATGATACATCCGAATTATACAAAAGAATAATAAAGGCCGCTTATACAACCAAATTGAATAAAAATAAAAACTCTCATCCTCACATTACAAGCGCCTAGGATACACGAGAATCTAAAAATTTACAAATGCCTAAAATACACGAATTAATCTATTAATTACATCAAAAATAATAAAAAAAGGCAAATAAATGCTGCAAAACAGACGGTTAGCATAGTTTATATCACAAGCACAGGTAGGACTCACAGCAGGATAGAATTGGGATTTTTAGGAATGGGGGCATGCATTTAGGGGGTAACCGAGTTGGCTCGTTCAGCCGGCCCGGTTAGACCTGGAAAACGGTTTTAAAACGCCTTGTAGATTTTTGTGCTGAAAAACAGTTTTAGAAAATTATTTGGCTCGATTTCATGCAAATTTCCATATTTCAGCGGGTCTGTTATTCCAGAACTCAGGGTTCCATTCGTGCGGGTTTCCTAATTTTTACAAACATCTAGGGTCTGAAACCGGTAAACACGCCAAAAACAGTTTAAATTCGAAGACAGCATCGCACAACCATGTCCGTACGGGTCGTTCCGTGATTCTGCCTATTTCCAGGAACTATAGCCGTGTGGCTATAACTAGAGCCGTGCGGCTCTGTTTAAAGCCGTGCACCTGTAACTAGAGCCATGCAGTTGTAACTAGAGCCGTACGGCTTGAAAATTCAGTCGTACGATTGTAATACCCAGACCCAAAATCGGTTTTCTCATTTTTTTCGTAAATCGCTATTTTGCTCGTTTTCGATGTTTCCCGAGGATTTTATAGGGTTCGGGGGTCTGCTGATGATGGACTACAGATCCGGTTTGGATCGAACAACCCCAAAATTCAGAAAATAAAATATGGGAAAAACCAAAAACCTAATACCCGTACGCACAAAAATCCGAAAACCAAAGTTTAATAACGTACGAATATATTTGGGCCGAAAAACACATCAAAAGAATGCATAAAAATGGAAAACGGGCTATTTTCGGCAGATAGAGCATTTTCGGGTTTTCACCCAGGAGGAACATAGCCGTGCGGCTCTAAGGTTAGAGCCGCGTGGCTCTATTCCAAGGGGATAGAGCTGTGCGTCTGTGTTCTTGGAGAACACAGCTGTACAGCTATAATCGGGTAGCTGGTTTTCTGAAAATTGAGAAAACAGAGGAAAAACGCACAGAAAATGCAATGAACACAAGTTTAAGGCCTCTCAAAGTTTACCTTGACATTGTTCCAGTGTGTTTAATATTCAGAAGCGGATTGAAAAGCGAGAATGTGCTCCGAATCCTCAAACATTCTGAATTCCCGAAACGAATCCCGAACCAATCCGAAACGAATTCGAAAGTGTATTCAGACGAATGAGTAACGGTCTAGATGAGTTATAGGATGATTAGGATATGAGTTTTAGACTTTAAAATCACAATTTCCCTTTCTCCCTTTCTCTCTTCTTCTTCCTCTCTTTTTCCTTTCTCTCTGCAACTCAACTCTCTCTGTTTCTATTTCTTTGCCGAATCCTTCTTTTTTCCAATCTCCCTCATTTGATTTTTCTATTTTCCTTTTATATCTCACACCCCGTAATGATTTTGTGAATTAAATGCGCCGTCTTCGTTTTTACGAATTTCAGCTGATTTTCGCTCTTTTCAGTCAAGTTGCTTTGCTTTGCAGAGCAACTTGATTAACCTACTAGAGCCGCATGGCTCTAGTTATGCTAGAGCCGTGCAGCTCTAGAACTACAGCCACACGGCTGTAGTTTGAAAACTACAGCCGCGCGGCTTTAGGTAGAGCCGGGGTCAAAATCCGCAAAAAAACCAACACGCACCCTAAACCCTAAAATCACTTGGGGGACCTTTCTCGAGGATTTGGATCGAGGATTGCCCGGTTTTCAGAAAGTTTGAGGTGTTCCAGGCGACATTCTGCTCTCTTCTGAGTCTAACTGCCTAACAGAGGTAACAAAGAGTTCTCATCATAGAGGTCGAGAAAACCCGTGCTCATAGAAACCCTAATACCCAACTAAAAATTATGTGCCACCAATTCTCATCTTCTTCCTTTTCTCATGAGAAAAAGGGGTTTTGGCTTTAAAGGAGGAATTTTGGTCCGGAGATAGCACTCCCATTACGCCGGTGAGACTCTGTGCGTGTAGCGGTAGAGGAGCAACGAGTTAAGCACTAGTCAAATTTTCTTTGTGCGGGAGAACTAAGGTGAAAATCCTTTTTCCCCTATTTATTATTGTAGATCCATAATCTAGCCTTGAAATCTTAGGCACAAACCTTAGCTAGAGAGTGTTTATTCTGCAATTAGTTTTCTTCTCTAGTCGAGATAGGTTCCAACACTGATAACATTGCTCCACACGTTGTCACGTGTCAACTTGGAAAAGTCAACCCAACCAGAAATTGTCACGTGGCACTTATTGCAAAGATTACATAAAAATCTCTCACGCAATTTCAAAAAACTCCCTCTTTCATTTTCTTTTTTCAATAACACCATCTTCTTCATCTCTCTTTCTAGTTCTCAAATTAATAAAAATGTCAAAACCCCATAAATGAAAAAACTAAAATCAGTAAAAAAAATCTAGAAAAAATAAAATCATGAAAATCAAACTCTTTCACCATCAAAATCATGAAGAGTCATTGCCATACAACAAACTGACAACAAAATAATTTTTTTGAAAGGTGTTTCAAACTTGAATTCTCCCAATATATTCTGAAGTTGGTAATAGTGTATCAAATCAACAACAGCCAAAACATAGAATAATTCTTTTGGTTCATCATAAAAGGTCGAAATGTACTGAATAAAAATAGCGTTGTTTCCCCTCTATGATGATTTAATATGCAAGTCATCAATCATATCTTCAAGCTCATAAAGAGTGTTGTTACAGAGAGATTAAGAGGAATTTCTTATGTTTTCATTTATGAATACCTAGAGGTATATATACAAGATACAAGTTACAAGAATGGGAATAAATCCCAAAATTTACTCAATTACTCCTATAATCCTGCTATTTATAGAGTGATTATATGCTAATAACCTAATTATGGCTGTTGATTCTGTAACAGCCATTGATTCTATAACACTCCCCCTCAAGCTGGAGCCTAGATATTAGTCATGCCCAGCTTGGTACAAATGTAGTTGACTCGATTTCCCCGGTAAAGCTTTAGTGAATACATCTGCCAGTTGGCTCCCGGTTCTCACGTGTTGGGTTGAGATTGTACCATCCTTAAGCTTTTCTTGGGTAAAGTGATAGTCAACTTCTCTATGCTTGGTCCTTTTATGAAATACAGGATTGTTGGTAATATAGAGAGCTGCTTCATTGTCACACCATAATGTCATTGGTTTTGTTTGAACAAAACCAATTTCCTCAAGTAAGTGACTTAGCCATACAAGCTCACACGTAGTCTATGCCATAGCCCTGTATTCATATTCAGTGCTTGAACGAGACACCACTGTAAGCGCCGGAATTTTCCAACCTAAAAAATGAAAATCCAAAAGTCATTTTTATAGAGGTAAATATGGAATTTTCTGGGATATATATATATATTAAAAAAAAGAGCCGCACGACTGTAATTACAGTCGCACGGCTGTAATCAAATTACAGTCGTACGACTATAGGTCTATAGCAGCTAGTCACAGACCATTCTGCATGGGAGAGAAATGGGGCACGATTTCGGGAATTTATTGCATCTTCCTTACTTTTTGAGGGTCTGGAGGTGTAAAAGAAAGGCAAGAGCAAGGAGGGACGACCAGAGACAGAAGATTTGGATTGAAGAGAGCTCTAGAGATTAGGAGAAGAGAAGGGAAAAGAAGAGAAGAAAAACCCAACAAAAACATCATCTTCTTCTACTCTTTTTCTTTCG
This sequence comes from Euphorbia tirucalli, assembly GCA_039660915.1. Classification (NCBI taxonomy): domain Eukaryota; kingdom Viridiplantae; phylum Streptophyta; class Magnoliopsida; order Malpighiales; family Euphorbiaceae; genus Euphorbia; species Euphorbia tirucalli. Next base: position 48,632,342 of record CM077633.1, read on the forward strand.
ATTCTGGTGTTTGTGAGGTTAAAACTGGTAGAAATCATAGGTTAAAACTTGACAAACATAGACAAATCATTCCAGACACTTAAACACACTCAAATCCGTAACTTATGGAGATTTTTAGACTTATTTTTGCATCCTAACATTCTAAGGAGGAAACGCAATCCGAAGCCCATTCAAAGTGTTTTCTTCAGACAAATCGATGGTGGATCTACGCTATAAGGGTAAAAATACCTTAAATTAGTATTCTGCTTCATTTTCTAATTGTTTTTGTCCATTTTTGTGCATAAAATCACCTAAAACCAAAAATACAAGTCTGCTATCTCTGGGCAGGATGAACAGACATACGGATGTAATTACAGTCGCACGACTGTAACTACAGCCGTACGATTGTAGATGACTTCCACGGCTATAATCTTTGTCACTTAAAATAATTTCTGTAATCTTCTGATTAGAAGCGAGTTATAGTCGTACGACTGTAATTATAATCTCATTACTGTAATTACAGCCACGCTGTTGTTGTTTCTGGCTAGCAGCCGAAAATCACAAAAAATACAAAAATTTCGAAAAAATTAAAAAAAATCAGAAAAATTATAAACATGCATAAAAATCAGAAAATCATCAAAAATAAATTTATTTCATACATTCACGACCTTAGATTTAATTTTTGAAGTTACCTCACTTAGAACAGGACAACGATGGAGACCTAAGTCTCCCGAAAACCTACTCACATTTGCATGTTAAATGGAAATAAACCGGAAAAAGAAAATGTTTTTAAAAATATATTTTCTCATAAAACAAAATACTAGAACATTTCAAAACCATTTTCCAGGTCTAGCCTGGCGAACTAGCTGAGTTTGCCCGACTATCCCCTAAATGCAAGTCCCCAAATTTCTTATTTCCACATTCTGTCTATTTGAGTCCAACTTGTTGCATATAATTGTGCTAACCATTTGTTTTGCAGCATTTGTTTTTCTTTTGAATGTACTTTATAGATCCTCGTATATTCTAGGTGACTGTAATTTCTTAGATTTTCGTGTATTTAGGCGATTGTATCAGTGAGGATGAGAGTTTTCTCTTTTATTCGATTTGGCTGTATAAGTCAGCCTCTACTTTTATTTTCTTGCACTTTATTTTTCCGCACCTTATTTTTTCTTTCAACTTATTTCTAGTATTTGTATGAGCATTGGCCAATAAATATTAAAGCATAAAATAGGTAGAGAAAGATAATAAGGGAGTAAAATGTTGTCCTATGCACTTATAAATGAAAGCAAGCTTGAGGTTGAATAGGTAAGTTGCCCGAACCCTAAATCTTTAGATTATGTACAGTAGTCTGCGCTTGGTAGGGAGTTGTACCGGAATTTCCCGGATGAACTGATCCGGGTTGGTGACTCTGTCACTGATCTTGAAATTTAAGTTTCGAGGTCTTTAAGTAAAGAAAACGGGATTTTCCAAAATGTAAAACCAGTTTTATTAAAACTCACATCTAAAGAAAAAGGTTTTCTATAAAACGGATTTCCAAAATGAATGAATGGTTTTCCTAAAGCAAAAACACAAACCCGTTTTCAAAGCAAAAGCAAAAGCAAAAAGCGTAGTGAAGAGTTCGTCCGCTCATAACCACAGTCTGTTTCTTACTTTTCCAAGACATAAGATTACCACCAATAAACACACAGTAACTAGTTGTGGAACATCTATCTGTAATGTCACCTGTATAATCAGCATCTGTGAATCCTTCTACTGTATGATGACCATGGTTTTGATATAAGATACCACGTCCAAGTGCTCCCTTCAGATATCTCAAAATATGAGTAACAGTGTCCCAATATGAAGTCAGGACGAGTGATTGTAAGATATTCAATTTCCCAACGACCCTCCCATACTTCTCAGGATTTTCAAGTAAATCACTATCTTCAGCTTTCAACTTCACATTTGGTATCATTGGTGCATCACAAGTCTTTGCTTCAATCAAACCAGCATCACTTAACGAATCAAGAAAATATTTCCTTTGAGTGAGACAGACTCCCTTTCGGCTGCGGAGAACTTCAATCCCCAAAAAATACTTAAATGATCCTAAGCCCTTTGTTTGAAAACAAGTACCAAGAAAGGCTTTTAGCTTTGAAATTCCTGACTTATCACTTCTAGTAATCACTATATCATCCATATACACAACAAGCAAAACACATCGAGTGCTAGATGAGGTAAAGAATACGGAATGATCATATGCACTTCTTCGTAGGCCAAACTCAATCACAGCAAAATTGAATTTTCCAAACCATGCATGCAGAGATTGTTTCAAACAATACAAGGATTTTCTCAACTTGCAGACCTTTCCTAACTCCTTCTAAGCAACAAACCCAGGTGGTTGCTCTATGTATACCTCTTCACATAAATCACTATGAAAGAAGGCATTCTTAACATCAAGTTGATGAAGATCCCAATTATAAGTAGCAGCCAATGAGATGAATAGACGGATGGAAGATAGTTTGGCAACCGGAGAGAATGTTTCAGAGTAGTCAACCCCGTAAGTTTGAGCATACCCCTTTGCAACTAAACGAGCTTTCAGCCATGCAACAGAACCATCTGGATTCATCTTCACCGTGAACACCCACTTGCACCCAATAGCCCACTTACTCGAATGTAAAGTCACTAGATCCTAAGTATGATTATGTTCTAGTGCCCTCATTTCTTCTTTCATTGCCTCTTGCCAACCAGGATAAGCCAATGCTACTGCCATGAACTTAGGAATAGTAACAAAATCTAAAGATGCTATAAAGGACTTGGAAGAGGGTGATAAGGCATTATAAGAGACATAGGTAGAGACTAGGTAAGTGCATATGCATTTACCTTTGCGGATAGCAATTGGTTGGTCAAGGCTCAAATCAGAGACAGATACAAGGTCTGGAGACGAAGCAGCGGGTGCAACATTGGTGTCTGAACCAAGTGGAGATGCCTTAATCGTATGCGACACACGATGGGAGTAAACTTGATGGACAACAAGCCGAGGAGAGGATTCCACCTATGTAACAGTAGGAACTTGAGGGCATTGCACCTGTTCACTCACAATATAATCAAGAAAGTCATTTTCAGAAGTACTTATGGAAGAGACAAGAACTGATGCAACGGAGCTGACGAAGGGGTTGTTCTTAATGAAGGTAACATCTGCAGACACCAAGTAATGACCTAAAGAAGGAGAGTAGCAATGATAACCTTTTTGTTGCCGAGAATATCCTAAAATGACATATTTAAGAGATTTAGGATCTAGTTTTGATACTTGAGGTCACATGTCTTGAATAAAACAAGTGCACCCAAATACCTAAGGAGGGAGAGGAAATAACACTTTTGATGGAAAGGGAAGGGAATAAGAGATCTGTCCGTTAAGAACAAAAGAAGGCATACGGTTAATAAGGAAGCAGGCAGTGGAAACAGCATTAAACCAAAAGGGTTTTGGAACCTGCATATGAAACATTAATGCATGAGCAACTTCGAGTAAATGACGGTTCTTTCGTTTAGCCACACCATTTTACTGAGGTGTAATAATGCATGAAGTTTGATGAATGATGCCATGCTGGAAGAGATATAATAAGAATGTACTAGTGTGAGCGGATGACGTTTTTAGGCACATGCACGACTCTCTCGGAAGGGAGCCTCGATATCGGGCAACCCTCCCTAGCGTGGGGTTTTTAGAATGGAAATTCATTTTTGGAAAATTAAATCGTTTTATAAAAGAATCGAGACCTAAGTCTCGATAGATAGTGTTGGAGTCACCACCCGGCTCAGCTCAACCAGGAAATTACAATGTAGCTGAACCGGACGAAAGGCCGCTACACTATCCAGAGATCTAGGTCTGGATAAGTCCCTTATTTCGTGTCTAATCAAAATAAAATTGGCCAATGTTCTTTGATGGTATTTTATAATTCTAACATTCATTTTTATTAAATTAAAGCACACAGCGTACACACAAGTCAAAATGAAGTAAAAAGCAGTGAATAAATAAATTATTACAACCTGATTGAATAAAAAAAAAAAACTCTCGACCTCGCTTTACAAACGCCTAAAATACACGAATGATCTATAAAATTTACAACCGCTTAAAATACACGAGTTTAGCTATTAATTACATTAAAAATGAAAAATAAAAACTAACTAAAGGCTGCAAAACAGACAGTTAGCACAATTTATAGCACACCATAGATAGGACTCAAGTAGGACAAAATGTGATTTTAAGGAGTTCGGGGCATGCAATTGGGGGATAACCAGGTCGGCTTGGCTAGCCGGCCCGGTTAGACCTGGAAAATAATTTTGAAACATCCATGTATTGTGTTTTGTGAGAAAATCATTTTGAAAAAATTTTATTTTCCGGTTTGCTTTAATTTAACATGTGAGGTGGGTCAGTTTTCGGGAGATTCGGGTCTCCGTCGTTGTATTGTTCTAAATGCAATATCATTGAAAACTAAATCTAAGGTCGTGAATGCACACAACAAAATTCATTTTTGATGATTTTCTGATTTTTCTGAATTTTTATGATTTTTGGGAATTTTTTGGGAATTTTCAGGAAATTCTGTCCCTGGACGAGGATTATAGTCGTACGGCTGTAATTAGAGCCGTGTGATTGTAATTACAGCCGTGTGACTGTAACTACAATTGTACGACTATAATTATAGTCATGTGACTGTAGAACATCGAAGTGCAGAAAATCGCTAAAATTCATTCAAATAAAACTAAAGGCGCGTGCGACTGTTCTTCTCCATAAGAACAGTCGTACGACTGTTCTTGATTTCCAAAAATATCAAGTCCGAAAAATGAGTTTTTATGCACAAAATCACATCAAAACACCTAGAAAAGCAACAAAAATGAAGGTTTTAGGTGTAATTACCTTTGTGGCACTGATCCACCATAGGTTTGGCCGCTGGAAACGCCTCAATCACCTCCAAATTACTTCTTTTTCCTTGTATGCAAAGTTTCAAGAGTTGTCCAAAATGTCACGGATTTTAACAAATTTAAAGTCTAGAATTGATTGAGTTTGAAGTGTCAAGTTGTTAACCTATGATTTCTATTCGGTTTTAACTTTAACACTCAAGAATCAAAAGAAAAAGAGGAGAAAAGGATGATGTTTTATGAGTTTCCCTTTTTCTCTACCAATTTCTCTCTCAAATCTGCCAAATCCTAAGAGTGCAAAAGTTCTTCACTTTCTCTTCCTTCTCCCTTTTATTCTGGTCTTTCTTGCTAGAGAAAACGAGCATTAATTGCTCTCAAATCAACCCTTTTTTTTTATTTTTCTCAGTTATAGGCCGCTGTACCTGCTCCGCATTTATAGTTGTACGACTGTAATTTTTCAATTATAGTAGCACAACTGTATTACAGTCGTGTGACATAAATTTTTTTTAAGTTTGGAAAATTTTAGCGCTTACAACTGCCCCTCGCATGATCAAATTCGACACCTGACTCCAGGTCTAAAATACCTAGGGTGATGAATTTGAGAGTGCGGATCGAAGCGCTGTAGACGTAAGAAAGAAAACATGCAACTGACTTATTAAAGTCCTACTGTTGTGGTGATGCACTGAGTTGGTTGGATGAAATAAGTCGATACCGGGTTTAGGTTACCCGAGGTGAGGTTGAAGGTGAAATAAGCCGATACTGGGTTTAGGTTACCCGAGGTGAAGATAAAGATGAAATAAGCCGATACTGGGTTTAGGTTACCCGAGGCAAGGATGGAGATGAAATAAGCTGATACTGGGTTTAGGTTACTCGAGGCGAGGATAAAGATGAAATAAGCCGATACCGGGTTTAGGTTACCCGAGGCGAAGTTGAAGTTGAAATAAGTCGATACCGGGTTTAGGTTACCTGAGGCGAATTTGCTAGGGATCTGGAATGAATCTGATCTGGGCCGATACCGGGTCTATGTTACCCTAGGCAGATCTGCTGGGAAATTTGGAATGAAGCCGATCTAGGCCGATACCGAGTTTATGTTGCCCGAGGCGGATCTACTAGGAAATTTGGAATGAAGCCGATCTGGGCCGATACCGGGTCTATGTTACCCTCGGCGGATCTGCTGGGAAATCTGGAATGAAGCCGATCTGGGCCGATACCGGGTCTATGTTACCCGAGGCGGATCTGTTGGGAAATCTGGAATGAAGCCGATCTGGGCCGATACCGGGTCTATGTTACCCGAGGCGGATCTGCTGGGAAATCTGGAATGAAGCTGATCTGGGCCAATGCCGGGTCTACGTTACCCGAGGTGGATCTGCTGGGAAATCTAGAATGAAGCCGATCTGGGCTGATACCGGGTCTATGTTCTTCTGGATGAACTTAACAATCTACTTAGCTGTTACACTGGCAAAGGATTCCGCTTCTACCCACTTTGAAATGTAGTCAATTGCCACAACTATGAATCGGTGTCCATTAGATGCTGCAAGATGAATTTCACCAATCATATCTATCCCCCATGCAGAAAACGGCCAAGGTGATGCCAAATTCTATAGCTCAAGTGGTGGAAGATGATTAATGTCAGCATAGATTTGACACTCGTGACATCTTCTTATTTTCCTTATATAATCAGACTTCATAGTCATTCAAAAGTACCCCTGTCTCATTATCTTTCTGGCCATAACAAGTCCATTCATATGTGGTCCGCAAGACCCTACATGTATTTGCTGTATCACTGGTTCTGCCTCTTGCTCTTTTAGACATCTTAAAAGAACTCCATTTGTTGTTCTCTTGTATAGTCTATCTTCAAAGATTTTGAACTGACTGGCTAATCTTCTTAATGACACCTTATCAGTAGTACTGGACCCCTCTGGTTATTTTCCTTCCTTCACATACTGGTAGATGTCAAAGAACCATGGCTTTTCTTCAGCTGTCAACTCCATTACTTCATGCACTTCAAAGCAGGGTTGTCTAAAAGTTGCTATAATCAGTGGTTGTACTTGAGTTTCTTCTGGATTTTCCCACATAGAAGACAAAGTTGCTAGCTCATCAGCCATCTTGTTCTCATCTCTGGGGACGTGTCTGAATTCATATTGGCCAAATAACTCTTTTCTGTACTGTAGCAGCTCCAAGTAAGGCCGTAAGGCTTCTTCTTTCAGCTCCCATTCACCTTGAGCCTACCTAATCACCAAAAATGAATCTCCAACAATCAAGACATCATTTTCCCTTAGAGTTAACAAAGCTTCCATCCCGAATAAGCATGCTTCATACTCTGCTCCGTTATTAGTTATGGGAAAATCTAGTTCTTTGATAGAGGGATGACTTCACCATCTGGCGTCACTATGATTACACCAATTCCAGCACCCTTTTTGTTCACAGCACCATCAAAGCACATGACCCATCTCTTGACTTCTACCATGGCCAGCTGTTCATCTGAGAACTCCAAATTCTATGTGTAATCTGACTCTAGTGGTTGATTTGCTAGAAATTCTGCTACGGCTCGCCCTTTGATGGTTTTCTTAGTAATGTATTCAATATCGAATTCTGACAAAAGCAAGAGTCACCTAGATAACTTCTCAACTAACACTGGTGCTTTATACAGATACTTCATTAGGTCTACCTTGGCCATGGCCTACACTTTGTATGACTGGAAGTAATGGCGTAACTTCTTGGTCAACCAGATCATTACCACACACGTCTTCTCCACCAGCGTGTACTTGGTTTCGTACTCCAGTAACTTCTTGCTAAGGTAGTAAATAGGGTACTCCTTCCTGCCATCTTATTCTTGTGCCAAAATTGCCCCTACAGAGGAATCTTCAATGACCAAATACAAGATCAAAGGCTTTCCTGGAATTGGTGGACTCAGAACTGACGGATTTACCAGATAAGCCTTGATTTTCTCGAATACCAATTGACATCTGTGATCCCACACAATCGGCTGATCTTTCTTTAACAGCTTAAAAATTAGCTCACAAGTGGAGGTCAATCGTGCTATGAAGCGATTGACGTACTGTGAGGAGCCCAAAAAAGAACGGACTTCCTTCTCTGTTTTTGGAGCTGGCATATCTCGAATAGCTTTGATTTTATCTGGGTCCATTTCTATTCCTCTTTGGCTGACTACATGACCCAACAGCTTCCCTGATGTGACTCCGAATATGCACTTCTTAGGATTGAGTCACAAGTTATACTTTCTAATGCATGTGAGAAATCTATCCAGGATAATAGGATGTTCCTCTCTGGTCGACGATTTAACAAGCATATCATCGACATACACTTCGACTTCTTTGTGGATCATATTATGCAGTAAGGTTGTGATAGCCCTCTGGTAAGTGCCTCCAACGTTCTTCAATCCGAAGGGCATTACTCTGTAGCAGAAAGTGCCCCACTCTGTGATGAATGATGTCTTCACTTTATCAATTACATCCATCAGGATCTGGTTGTAACCTGAAAACCCATCTGTGAGCGCCAGATTAAAAAAAAAAAAGAGCAGATTTCACACGACTGTAATATACAGTCGTGTCAATGTGTTACAGTCTTGCGACTGTACTTAAAAATTTTACAGTCGTACGACTGTAACATCCACTTGCGTCTGCCAGCAGTAGGGATTGCGGGCTGCAAAAGGAGGGGCAATTAATGCCCGCCCCTCTTGCAATAGATTCAGGCGACGAGATGGGATATAAAGGAAAAGGAAAGAGATTTGGGGGGAGGATGATCTGGTCAGTGATTTTAGGGAGAGATTTCAGAAAAAAAGGAAAGAAAGCAAGAAAAAAGAGAGAAAAAAGAAAGGAAGAGCACTTCTATTTCTTTAAAAATCATGAAGCTAACGTGAGAAGTTTGTTAAATTGATCTGAGGAACAACCTAACCCTGCTAACAAACTCAAATTTCGGACCAAAACCGCAAGGAACCTTGACAATTGAGGATTTTGAGACACAGAGTTTTTCAACCCAAATTCAAGGAGAAAATTGCAAGTTCTTGTGGATCGGAGCAACGCCAGGGGTCTAATCGACTTGGATAAGCTTCTAAAGAAGGTAAACACTCCTTCCCTTTCACTTTTTATTGCTTTCTGGGTGATTGAAGTGTATTTCGTGCATTTTTGCTCTGTTTTTCGTATCTCTGTTTCTGGAAATCAAGAACAGTCGTACGACTGTTCTTGGATTTGATGAACAGTCGTACGAGTGTTCTTGATTTCTAGCCTCTTTTTCCAGTTTATTTCGAATAAATTTCAGCAGGATTCTGACCCTGGAATGTTTACAGTCGCACGACTGTAGCATATAGTCGTACGACTGTAACTTGCCTTCCAGTATCAGAATTTCCGTTTTTATCCCCAGAAATTTCCAAAAATCCCCAAAAATTAGAAAACCCAAAAATCATCAAAATGAATTTTGTTATGTGCATTCACGACCATAGATTCAATTTTCAGTAAAATTACATTTAGAACAATTCAACGACGGAGGCCCAGTTCTCCCGAAAACCGACCCACTTAATATATAAAAACACATGTAAACCAAAAAAAAAATTGTTTTCAAAATGATTTTCCCCACAAAAACCAAAATACAGGGATGTTTCAAAATGTTTTCCTAGTCTAATCAGGCCGGCTAGCCGAGCCAACCCTGTTATCCCCTAAATGCATGCCCCCAATTCTTGATTCCCCAATTTTATCTATTTGAGTCCAACTTGTGGCGTGCCGTATATATATTGTGCTAACCATTGTTTTGCTGCTTTTATTTATATTTATTTTTGATTTTTGATTTTATTTGTATTTTAATAGAATTAATCGTGTATTTAGGCGATTGTAATTATTTTTAGATTCTCGTGTATTCTAGGCGGTTGTATCAGTGAGGCGAGTGTTTTTTTTATTTTTCTATTCGATTTGGTTGTAGGCCAATTAATATTCATTTTTCTTTGTTTTTGTGTTATATTTTGTATGCTCGCTGTATGCCTTTTATATTCAATAAAATTGACTTTAGATTTTTGAAATACCATTTGAGAACATTGACCAATTTTATTTTAATTAGACATGAAATAAGGGACTTGTCCGGACCTGAATCTCTGGATAGTGTAGCGACCGTTCGTCCAGTTCAGCTACCTTAAGAATTTCCCGGTTGAGCTGAGCCGGGTGGCGACTCTACAATATTCATCGAGACTTAGGTCTCGGTTCTTTTATGCATTAATTCTATTCATTTTCCAAAACACGGATTTCCATTCATAAAAACCCCATACGAGGGAGGGGCCCGCCCGAGATCGTGGCGCCCCATTACGAAAGGGAGTCCTGCATCCCGTCGAAAACACGTTCGTCCGCTCACAGTGGCGACTCCGCTGGGGAGATTCTTAAAAAAGTTTTCTTAAAAACTTGAAAGAATTTTGACAAGCCCTGAAAAGTGTCTAATTAAAATAAGGTGGATGATTCTCTTTTGGTATTTTATTTGCATCTTAGTTAGCCATTTTTGCATTAGTTTAGGTATCCTTTTATAGCCCGGTGGATTGTTGAAGTGTCGCCTAAGTTCCTCTTGGTCTTAGGGGCACGAATACGAAACACCACTCATAACCTCGTACGAACCCCTTCGCTAGGACCCTTGAGTGGGGAGAAGTGAGGAGTATATCTTGCTATGAGAGCCTTGGTGTTATCCCGACTTTGACCGAACCCATATAAGCAGCTCTAGTTGGATTCCCTTAGGATACCAAAATAATTGTGTGAATAATAAGATCGCGCCTTCATCCCACCCGGTTGGTGATCGAAGTGAGCCCCACCTAGGACTCGGTTAGAAATTTTTGAGACCGACCACGTCGGAGGAATAAGGTTGGAAGAATCCGTTTTGCTTGCTATGTGTTCTTCACCATCTCGTGACACATCGCCATTGCTACCTACGCGTGCATAACATACCATAATCACCATTTTCCATGCATGTGACATACCATACATAAACATTCTTGTGTGATACTAATCCACATTTTTATGCAGCCACGTGCATTTTATTTTCGTGTGAAAACCTTAAATCATCCGTTTGCCATTCATACTAACCCTTTCTTTTTCAGCCATAACATTAAATTTGTGTGTTTAGCATTTTTTCATATAGCATACATAACATCATTATGTATGTCATGCATCCTAATCCACGTTTTTGTGCAGCCATTTGCATATTGTGTGACATATTCATTCACTACATTTCACTTAAATTAAATTAAGGGGCATTTCAAGGACGCCTATCATGACCATCCCATTCCATTTCACAACATATCGGGTACCCGAAATTACCCATGTTTTGCCAATGCACCAGATTGCATTCGCCCATTCCACCAATATCATTTCATTTAATAAAAGCCACAACGGCCTTAGGCCCATTTTCGTGTAATAATTTACACGATGCATTTCATGACATTACACCCATCTATCACATTCGATCACTACACGACATTAATTCACCATTCAAGGTACTCCCCGAGTGCCCCGATTAGTATACATATAGGCCCATAACATCACCAAATCATGAAAGGCGTTCCTCCAATGCCGAATCCTTGATCGTGTCCTTGTTACACGTGACTTTCTCATAACACCATATCATGTGCTTTAAAGCATCAAAACCTTGTCCGCGGGCCCGGCCCATGCGACCATTTCATATCATCTCATAGACCTACAAAGCGTCAAAACTCTGTCCGTGTGTTGGTACACACGCGACCATTTCACGAATACATTAGGTGCCCCAAAGGCGCCGAAGTTCCATCCGTGTGATGGCCCACACGTGACGTGTTTGCATAAACATTGGGTGTTCTTGGAATGCCTCGAAAGAAGAAAGATAATAAAAAAGAAAACATTCATATCATCATTCCATACATGGTCCCATTCCATTCATTTCAAGCATTCTCAATGCCTTAATTTTCATGTCATATCACATCATTCATTCACGACCCTAATACCTCCTGTCTACTCCAAGGAGAATACACTGGAGCGACCTTGGACAAGATCCTAAGCTTCGAGGGCAGCTAAAAGACAGAGGGTAGTTGAGAGTGATAGTGATTCTGAGCCGGGAGAAGGAGTGAATATGGCAGAACAGACACCAAGCATGGCTGATGTTATGAGAGACTTCTTCAGATCCTAAGACTTCCGCGACATGTTGAAGGAAGAGATGCGGGCAGTTGTGAGGGAAGCTGGTGAGGCTGGTGGTAGTAGAACCGGGAAAGAGAAAGAGGCTGAGTCCTCGGAACATGGTGGAGATGCTTCGGCCAGTCTTGAGAAGCTGCAAGAAATAGAAGCAGCTATGGAACAGAGAATGAAGGCAAAATGTTCTGAGCTGGATGAAGTAGTGGCCCAGCTGAAGAAGGGGGTCGGTGTTAGTGTAGAATCATTGAAAGGAGTGAACGTTGATGCTATGATCAGTAAAGGCATCGAGACATTTCCCATCGGCTTCCAAGTGCCGAAAATCCCTACGTACAAAGGAATGGGCTCGCCGGAGGCCCATGTGAATCCGTATGCCCGAGTTATGTTAACGGCGGGCCCCACAAAGCAGCAGTTGATTAATCTATTCCCTACCACACTGGAGGGAGGAGCGCTAGGATGGTACAATTCACTGATGGAGGAGGAACAATCTGATTGGGAGATCTTATCGGCGGCTTTCATCAAGTACTACAGCTTCAACACTAAAATACAAGTGAAGCTGTATGATTTGGAAAGGATAAAGCAGAAGTTCAACGAGCCCTTCAACGAGTACTACCAACGCTGGATGAACAAAATGATTCTCCTGAATAATCATCCAGATGAAGACGAGCTTATATAGAAGTTGATAGATGGCAGCAAAGACGTTTTTAAGAACAACATGAAGTTCCATTCCTTCAAGGAGCTCAGTGAGGTTTATAGTATGGCAATGAAAATAGAACGGGATGAAGAGGAAAAGGCAACCGGACACAAGAGTGGTAGGGGCTCAGGATACGGTTCTGGTTATAGGTCAACTGCAGCAGCTGGGTCTGGCAGTGGTTCTGGTTCGAGTTCCGGTGGAAAAGGGGGGCAGACCTGAGAAGTAAAGCAGGTAGAAGTTGCTACTATGACTCAGCAACAGGGCAATCAGAGTAAGAATCCAGGGGTACTAGGCATATCGCCTTGGGCCTTTCCTTTGGTGAAGATATTTGCCAAGTGTAGAAATGGCGGATTGCTGCAATCCTTGAGGCCCTTTGAAAAGCCTTCCGATGCAGACAAGGGAAATTTCTGCTCTTATCATGTGGTCGTCGGTCATAAGACTAACAATTGCTATAAGCTAAGGGTTGCCATCCAAAAACTTATTGACGAAGGGAAGCTGCAGGAGCCACCCAAGCCCAGCACTAAAACCAACCCACTGCCGGCATTCGAAAAACGGGTTAATATGGTTCAGTCTGGGCTGCCCACCAATTTCATCTTCGCACAAGTTCTTCAAGCAAACCCTACCATTCAGGCTGTGACAGTAAGGGAAACCGGAGTGGAAGTGGAATGTGAAGAACAGGGGAAGCGGAAGGAGATCAAACCAATAAGCTTAAATGATCTCGATTCCGAGGATGAGTATGAGGGGTCTGATGGAGAGGAAACAGTTAAGCTTCCAACTGTTGAAAGGTTGAAGGTCCAAGAAGTGCAGCATGTGACCCGAAGTGGTAGGGTATATCAGCCGGTAGATCAGATGAAAGACAAAGCCTCGATGACTGGGTCGGGTAGTTCATCGGCGCCAGAGGGAGTCGAGAAAGAGGACTTGGTTATCTCCCAACTAAAGAAGACTCCCGCTCAAGCTAGCTTGTGGCATTTACTTCTGACTTCCAAGGAGCATAGGGCTGCCTTAGTAAAGAAACCGTCAGAGATCGAAGTCTCCCCTATAGCTTCACCAGAGGCTATGTGTTGTTTGAGACAGAGTCCATGTTGGAAGTCTTGATATTATCTTCTCCGAGAAAGACCTGCCTGCTGAAGGAAACGCCCACAATAAGGCTCTTTATGTCAGGGCCCATGTGATGAATAAGGTAATGCCTTGCATCCTGGTTGATGACACATCGACACTGAATATCTGCCCACTAAAGATGTGGCCATTTGTGGGGCTGAATGAAGAAGTGTTAAAGAGATCCTCAATAGTCATCTGAGCATATGACGACTCCAAAAGGACGGTGATAGGGACGTTTGAGGCAGAAGTAGAGGTTGGGCCAGTTAGGTCCACAGTTGCCTTTACAGTGATTGACATCCCAGTCACTTTTTCCCTGTTGCTTGGAAGGCCCTAGTTTCATCCTTTGGGAGGTGTCCCTTCCACATTGCATCAAAAGATCAAGTTCCCTATGAATGGCAAAATTGTGACTATTGAGGCGGATGCCCAATCAATGGTAGCTGCAGTAAATGAAGGAGTGGTTCCCTTTGGTGGATTTCAAGTCGCTGTAATCAAGGAGGGAGAAACCACGGATGCTCCTATGGTTCTGTATGAAAATTACATGCCGGAGTGGCTATCCCGGTATTTATATAAGTATGACTTCGTCCCGGGAATGGGGCTCGGAATCAATCTGCAAGGGGTTCCAGAATTTAAGATCGACTCAGGGAAGTCGAAACAGTGCGGCCTTGGTTATGTAGAAGGGGCATCTGAGCAGAAGAATCTAAGGAAGGGCAAGAATGGGAAGATTATGATGAAGCCATTTCTGAAGGCAGGAGAAGGCCTTTACAAGGGCCAAACTGAACCTGTGATGGTTGGAAATGTCGAGTATCCTGGCTTCGAGATCTTTGCTGATGTTGTGGATTTTGAGAAAAGTCAAGAAGGGCTAGTGGCCCCTGTGGGGGCAGTAGAAGCAGCTGTTGAATCTGAGATTTTACAAGGAGAACCGTCTAAGGTGGTAGCAAAAGCCGCGGAGGTGGCCAAGGAGGAAAATGGAAAGAAGACCTGTGCTGAAGCTACAGAGGTGATTTCAGGTGCTTTGACTGCTGTTTTAAGTAAGGCATTTGGAAAATCCAAGGAAGGCTTTGATGAAGAACTGATGGCTAAATTGAACTTAGATTCTGTGTTTGCTGAGATAGCCAGAGTCATGGAGCAGGCTAAGATGCAGGTGACCGGAAAGGAAACAGAGAAAGCTGCAACCTCAGATGATGTTCTGGAAGGGAAGATGGAAGCTGAGGAAGAACAAGGCCCTCCACCTGTGGAGGATGAAAATGATTTTGTTGTATCTATTTCTTCCATTTTCAATGTAACTGATGTACTTTATGATAAGTTCAATGCAATGAAGTCCCAGTTTGCTTACTTGTGTGATGTTTATCCTGATAATTTTGTGCATGCATTTAAATCACCATCAAGCATATTTAGCATACATGACACCGCATTGCATGAAATCAACATAAGTACGGATGAAAACCCTAAAATGGTACTCATTTCACATGAGCTAAAATCCAAAGAAGAGAAAGAATTAATAAGAATACTCCAAAAACATGTTAAAGCTTTCGCCTGGTCGTATGAAGACATGCCGGGTGTGGACACAGAGATAGCAGTGCACAAAATCCTGACAGACCCCAAGTTCAGACCAGTAAAGCAGAAGTTGAGAAGACTAAGGCCAGAATGGGCTACATTGGTAAAAGAAGAAGTGGCTAAACAGATAGATGCCAAGTTCCTCGAAGTGGTGGAGTACACAGAATGGCTGGCCAATATTGTCCCTGTGCCTAAAAAGGATGGAAGGGTCAGAGTATGCGTCGACTACAGGGACCTGAATAAAGCATGCCCAAAAGATAACTTTCCGTTGCCCCATATTGATGTCCTAGTTGATAGTGCAGCAAAAGCAGCAATGTATTCCTTTATGGATGGCTTTTCAGGGTACAACCAAATCTTGATGGATGTGATTGACAAGGTGAAAACATCATTCATCACAGAATGGGGTACCTTCTGCTACAGAGTGATGCCTTTTGGATTGAAGAATGCTGGTGCCACTTATCAGAGGGCTGTCTCAACTCTGTTGCACGATATGATACATAAAGAAGTCGAAGTGTATGTCGATGATATGCTTGTTAAATCAGCAACCCGGGAGGAACACCCTGTTATCCTGGATAGATTTCTAACACGCATTGGCGAATACAACTTGTGGCTTAACCCCAAGAAGTGCATATTCGGGGTTACATCAGGGAAGCTGTTGGGTTATGTAGTCAGCCAGAGGGGGATAGAAATGGACCCAGATAAAATCAAAGCCATCCAAAATATGCCTGCCCCAAAGACAGAAAAGGAAGTCAGATCATTCCTGGGTTCCTTACAATATGTCAGCCGCTTCATAGCATGGTTGACCTCCACTTGTGAGCCAATTTTCAAGCTATTAAGGAAAAATCAGCCGGTTGTATGGGATGATAGGTGTCAGCTGGCATTTGAGAAGATCAAGGCTTATCTGGTAAAGCCACCAGTATTGAGTCCACTAGTTCCAGGGAAACCTTTGATTTTGTATTTGGCAGTTGAAGAATCCTCTATAGGGGCAATGCTTGCACAAGAACAAGACGGCATGAAGGAATACCCTATCTACTACCTTAGCAAGAAATTGCTAGAGTATGAAGCCAAATACACACTGGTGGAGAAGACGTGTGTGGCAATGATTTGGCTAACCAAGAAGCTGCGCCATTATTTCCAATCCTACAAGATATAAGCCGTGGCTAAGGTGGATCCAATGAAGTATCTCTATGAAGCACCAGTATTGGTTCAGAAGCTATCCAGATGGCTGTTACTCTTATCTGAGTTTGACATCGAGTACATCACGAAGAAAACCATTAAAGGGCGAGCCGTGGCAGAGTTTCTAGCAAATCAACCACTGGAATCGGATTACACAGAAAATTTGGAGTTCCCAGATGAACAATTGGCCATAGTGGAAGTGAAAAGATGGGTTATGTGCTTCGATGGGGCAGTAAATAGAAAGGGCGCCGGAATTGGGGTACTTATAGCCACGCCAGATGGTGAGATTATTCCTTTATCCAAGAGGCTGATCTTTCCCGTGACCAATAATGGGGCAGAATATGAAGCATGCTTATTCAAAATGGAAACTTTGTTAACCTTAGGGGCAAATGACGTTTTAATTGTTGGCAAGCTCAGGGTGAGTGGGAACTGAAAGAAGAAGCATTGCGGCCTTACTTAGAGCTACTACACTTTAGGAAAGATTTGTTTGGCCAGTGCGAATTCAGACATGTCCCCAGGGATGAGAACAGAATGGCTGATGCATTAGCGACCCTGTCTTCCATGTGGGAGAATCCAGAGGAAACGCAAATTCAACCACTGGTTATAGCCACTTCCAGACATCGTTGCTTTGAAGTGCATGAGGTGCTGGAGCTGACAGCTGAAGAGAAACCATGGTTCTTTGACATCTACTAGCATGTTAACGAGGGTAGGTATCCCGAAGGGGCTAGTGCTGCTGATCAATTGACACTAAGAAAATTGGCTAGTCAATTCAGAATCTTTGAGGATAGGCTGTATAAAAGAGCAGCACATGGAGTCCTTTTAAGGTGTCTAACAGAGCAAGAAGCAGAAGAAGTGATGCAGCAGGTACATGCAGGATCCTGTGGGCCACATATGAACGGACTTGCCATGGCTAGGAAGGTCATGAGACAAGGCTACTTCTGGATGACAATGCAAGCAAATAGTGTAAGAAAGGTGAAGAGATGTCATGAATGTCAGATCTATGCAGACATTAGTCATCTTCCTCCACTCGAACTTCAAAATCTAGCATCTCCTTGGCCGTTTTCAGCATGGGGGATAGATATGATCGGTGAAATTCATCCAGCTGCATCTAATGGGCACAGATTCATAGTTGTAGCATTACTTCTCTAAATGGGTCGAAGCAGAATCCTTCACTAATGTGACAGCCAAACACATGGTCAAATTCATCCAGAAGAACATCTTTGCTCGGTATGGGATTCCTCACCACATAGTAACCGGCAATGGAGTGCAGTTTCAAGGGGCAACAGCTGAGATACTTGTGGAACATGGTATTGAACATCATAAGTCTTCTCCATATAGACCTCAGGCTAACAGTGCAGTGGAAGCAGCTAACAAGGCAATAAAGAAGATCTTGTCAAAAATGGTAACCACTTACAGAGATTGGGCCGATAAACTGCCTTATGCTCTTTAGGGTTACAGAACCAGCATCAGAACGCCAACAGGAGAAACTCCTTATGCCTTAGTATACGGTATGGAAGCAGTGTTACCAGTGGAAATAGAACTCAAGTCACTCAGAGTTGCCTTGGAAGCTCAATTACCGGAAACTGAATGGGTGCAAGCTAGGTATGGGCAGTTGGCTGTGCTAGATGAAAGGAGGGTAAAGGCGTTGGATCACCTACAGATGTACCAGCGTAGAATGGCCAGGGCTTACAACCGTAATGTAAAATACTCTAAGAGGCAGTTGAAAACGGGTGACTTGGTCCTAAAGCAGTTAAGGCCCTCTAATGTCGATGCTAGAGGCAAATTCAGGCCTAATTGGGAAGGACCATATGTGGTGAGGAAGGTGCTATCAAAAGGCGCTGTCAGCATTATGGATATGGATGGAAATGAGTTCACCAACCCGATCAATCAAGGCCGACTAAAGCTTTATCATGTATATATAAAAAAAAGTGTCCCATGTGGTACATTGGGTATATCGGGAACCATGCTAGGATTAGGAGTAATGTCAAGGAATTGTCTATCTCTTCACAGAAGAGATGACATCACCGGCCTCTTGGAGAGTGAGATTGAGTAGTGTACGCCCGTACCCAAATAGAATGATTATTTGGATAATCATTTATTTGATTTTGTTAGTCTACTCGGATGTCAATTAAATGTCCTAGCACATAGAAGGATGATAGGGCTATCCTAAAGTACCTTTAAAGGACTAAGAATAGTTTCTTAGTGTTCGGTGGTCAGGAAGTGCTCGCTGTAAATGGTTACACCGATGCTAACTTCCAAACAGATGTTGATGACTTTATATCACAGTCTGGTTATGTGTTTATGTTAAATAGGGATGTTATAAGCTGGAAAAGCTCAAAGCAAGACACTATTATTGAATCAACGATAGAAGCTGAGTATATTGCTGTATCTGATGCTCAAAGGAGGCTGTTTGGATTAGGAAGTTTGTCACTGAGTTAGGGGTTGTGCAGTTGACCTCTTCTGTGATAATAACAGGGCCATAGCACAAGCAAATTGAGCCACGGTCACATCAAAAATCCAAGCACATACTCAAAAGATTCCATCTTATTTGGGAGATAGTCGATCGAAGGGATGTGAAGATTTCCAGGGTTGCTTTAGAGGATAACATCTCTAATCCTTTGAACAAACCCTTGGCATAGTCCAAGTATGATGGTCATATTACATCTATGGGGATTAGACCCCTATATGGTAGTGACTAGTGCAAATGGGAGATTATTGGGTTATGCCCTAGTTCCTAAATGATGTACTATGTTATTTATGTATGTGAATACATCTATTTCATATTAACAATCATATTTATTGAATTAATTATGCAATTAATAAATATTAAGAATCCATAAACTGGTGTTTACTCATGTCTGTTAGTAGCGTGTATTGAACAAGTAAGACCATGAGTTTAAAGAACATAGTTTTAAAGCTATCCCTAGTCTGGTATAATCATGGGAATGAATATAACTAAAGACTAATATGTTCTTTATGAAATGGGTGGTGTCTTACCTACCATGGGACTTGGAAATTCAATTAAGGATATAGGTGCATGTTGGTGAACAGTGTACTGGATTGATCTACTTGTGTGAACACTACATGATCTAGTGTCATAAGTGTTTCTCATGTATTGCTTATATTGGATCCTTAGACTCGATATTACTATACTTTTGGATGTGACCATGTATACTTTGATGTACGCCTAGCAAGCTTATAACTGGGTGCCAAATGTGGGTACATTAGGCATATCGGGAGCCATGCAAGGACTGGAAGTAGACCTGTGTAAACGACCCGCGACCCGCAAAGCCGGCCTAAACCCGCCCATTCTGGGTTGGGCTTGGACATACATATTTTACTTTAAGCTCGGCCCGGCCCGAACCCGTAGAAGCCCGAGTTAATGGTGGGTTGGGCTTAGGAATAACTATAAGACCCATGACTAGCTCGACCCGGCCCGAATACTTTTATAAGATATACTTTTATATTTTTATTTATATAATTATATACTAAATATTTAATCTGAACCATTGAAAAACTTATAGAAGATCTTGACCATTATAATTTCTCTATGAATACTATCTGTAAATTAAATTTGTCTATGAATACCATTTGTAAATTAAATTTGTTTAAAATAAGTTATATTAGAAAAATATAAACATTTATTTGATGGGCTGGTTGGGCTAGGCTTGGGAATGAGGTTCAATTGCTCGGCCCAGCCCGGTCCTAACCCGATGTAAAATTAGTGCGAGCTGGGCTGGGCTTGGACAAGAGATTTTTATATCAAACCCGATGTAGCCCAGCCCGAACCCGGCCCAGCCTGACCCAAGAACAGGTCTAACTGGGAGTAATGTGAAGAAATTGTCTATCTCTTCATAAAAGAGATGATACCACCGATGTAAGCAGACGACGTTTTTGTATATGCGACAAAATGAACCGAGGAATTTTTATAAGTTTTATTTTGTTTTGTAATAATTATAATGTGAAATTCATTTTGGAAAACAATATTTGCAAAAGATTCGAGATTCAAATTTCGAAGAAGATATAGGAGTTGCCACTCGGTTCATCTCAACCTGGAAATTTAGGTACAGCCGAAGCCAAGTGAGGGTCGCTATACCTTCCAAAGATCTAGATCTAGATGAGTCACTTACTTATTATCTAATTAAAAAATGCTTCACAATCATATTATAGCATTTTATAAAATAAAGTCGATTTTATTTAGAGCATACGGTGTTCATGCAAAATACAGAGAGTAGTAAATAAATTAATTATACAGATCGGATCAAGTAAACTACCTTAAGGGAT
Organism: Euphorbia tirucalli; assembly: GCA_039660915.1. Taxonomy (NCBI): domain Eukaryota; kingdom Viridiplantae; phylum Streptophyta; class Magnoliopsida; order Malpighiales; family Euphorbiaceae; genus Euphorbia; species Euphorbia tirucalli. The sequence goes on from CM077633.1 coordinate 48,653,159, forward strand.
GCACGTGAATCAAATGGGGAATCGGGGTACAATCACCTAAAATACATAGATTCATCTAAATGGAATAGATAAAGCTAAACATACATATAAACCTGCAAAACAAGAGTTAATACACAAATAATCGCATTTAGAACTCAACCACGACAAAACGGGATAATAAATGAGTCGAGATCATGTATTTGGGGGATAGCAGGAGAAACTCGACAAATTTAACCGACTAGACTTGGAAAACATTTTAAAACATTCCTCTATTGATTTTTAAGAAAACAATTTTACTAGTTATCGAGCATGGCAAATGAGTCTATTTTCAAGAAACTATGTTTCTGTCATTGTTTTGGTCTAATACATGCTTCTAGAATGTAAATTTAAAATTTGAATGTCATGAAATGTTTGAAAATCTATTTTTGGTGATTCTGTCCCGAGCTGACACCTAGGTGGGTATGGAGACAACAGTCGTGCGACTATATATGTACACTCATACAGGTGTCAGTTCAAGTCTAGGAGCCAAAATTCAAATTTTTAGCTTTGGCGCTGTTGTTTCGAGATCCAAAACTATGCAAATGTAGACGTTACAGCCTTACTGCTGTAACGACAATTGTGCAACTATTATGATTGTCGTATAGCTCTGGTTCTCATATCAAAATGTGCAAAATAGAGTATGTTGAAAATATGCAAATGATGCTCAAAATACAACACAAACAAGTCAAATAATTTCGGGTTCTCTATTTATCCTTGTGGCGTGGATCCACTGCTTTAGGAAGCAAAAATCCTTCAAAAGAGGCTCCGATTGAACACCTTCAAGCTCCAAATGTTATGGTTTTGGTGTCCAAATTAGTCTCTAATCCTATTAAAAACCTTAATGAAGTGTTTTCTTAAGATTTCTAACCAATTTTAAGCTTAATAACAGAGATTGAAGATGAAAATTGAAGAAAAAGTTTGGTTTTTCTTTTTCTTTCTTTTCTTTTCTTCCTTTTTCTTCTCCTTTCTCTCTAAACCCAAGTTGCCAATTGTGAGCATAGGATTTTAATCCCCGGGTTTTCATGATGAAAAATATATAATCTTTAGTTTCTGTGGTTTCAGGAATCTAGTTCAACTCAAAATTGAAGCTCCCTATCATTCAACTCCATAACTTAGGAAATTTTATAGTTGTTTTTGGACAACATCCATATGTTCATGGTAACAACCGTATGGAAATCACAAAACAACGTACTGTTGTACATCGATCTAATCAGCCGAAAATTAGAGACAAAATCTAAAAACAATTAATGTGTTGGCTTTCTGGTCAGGGAGACTTGGAAAAAAGCTAGAAATGATAGATAAGGAGACGATAATCTAGGACAAAGAGGGGATAATTGGATTCTAGAGAGAGATAAGGTGAGAAAAGTGAGAATTCTAAGCATTTTTCTTCTTTAATGTTTAATTTCTAAAGTTAAAATCTATTAGAAATCTTAGGGAAACACTTCACTGAGACCAATAATAGGTTTAAAGACAAATTAAATCACTAAATCCCTAACTTCGGAGTAAAATTCTGAGTTTTTAGAGTTTGGAGTTCAAAGTTGGATTTCAAAGAATTGGAGCCCTCTTGAGTTGATTTTCAACATCTAAGACCGTGGATTCATACTACAATGGTATATTTCTGAGAAACCAAGCATATTTCTCTTGTTTGGCTTGATTTCAAGCATCATTCGCATCATTCTTATGTTATTTCATTTTAAGAATTTTTGGTTTCTGTCTGCAAACAACAACTGCACAGATATCGTAACATCCGCACAGTTGTCACCATATCCGTATGCTTATCTAAACCTGGAAATTCCTAGAAACCAAGCCAAAAGATGAACATGGCTTTTGATCCAGAGGTAATATCCATACAAATGTCATGATAATCGTATGGTTATCGATAATACTTGCACGAATGTTGTCTCGGGATAAATTCTTCAAAATCTATTTTATGAGCATTTCACGACATCCGACCTTAGATTCAATTTTCAGAAGTTATATTTAGACCAAATCAACGATAGAGACCCGATATCTTGAAATTGACTCACTTTACTATGTTGAATAATAAACTGGAAAAATCATTTTCAAAATCGTTTTCTCAAAAATCTTCACAGGAACGTTTCAAAAATGTTTTACAGGTCTTGTCAGGGAAATCTGGATTTCCCTGACTATCCTCCTAAAGGCATGATCCCAAGCCCGTAATCATCCCGCTCTATCATTCTTAAGTCCAAAATGTGATTATTAGCACGCTAACTTTTGTTTTGTAGGTTTAAGTGAATGTTTAGTTTTTCATTTTCTAGATTCTGATGTATTTTAGGCGATTGTAACCCAATTCCCTTTATATTCAAATGTATCCCCTAGGGTAGTATTTGTTTGATTTGGGTTGTAATAATTAATTTACTCTCTTGTATATATTTATTGCATGTACGCCATGTGATTAAAATAAAATTAACCTTAGCTTATGAAATGTAATCCATTGACTATTGAATTTTGTTTCAATTAGATAATGAGTAAGAGACTCGTCCGAACCTAGATCTCTGTAAGGTATAGCAATCCTCACTTGGTTTCGGCTGTACCTGAATTTTTCGATTGAGCTGATCCGGGTGGCGACTCCTAGAACTTTTTTGAGATTTAAGTCTCAAATCTTTTTATGAACATTATTGCTTAAAACGGATTTCCTTAATAAATAAATAAATCATAAGGCCCTGTGACACGCTTCACCTCGTTAAAAAACATCATCCACTCACACCAACCTCTAAACTAGAATGAAAAAGGGGTTTTATAAGTAGAAAAGAGGTCTTTCATTATAGAAGTCGCCCTTTAAAATCCAAAAAAATAAATTCTAGGAAGAAAATCACAGTTCTGTCAAAGAACGAGTCCCGTGTGGTCTTGACGTGAAGCTGACGGCTCAACATTCGTGCGATTGATATTATAACAGTGCGGCTGACGTTATAGCCATACGACTATTGATCTAGGACAACCTCCTCCTTTGTCCAGGAAATGATATAAGGCTTGAAGTTAGGTTGAATGAAGCTTCGACCTTGAATTGACTTTGACCCCTACAGTTATGGAAAACCATAAAAGCAAACAAATGATTTATTTGCCATTGAAACTGAGGGATGAAAATCCCGCGCTCACAACTGGCCTCTTGAAGAGTGAGACTAAGTAGTGTACTGTCGTAGCCAAATAAAATGATCACTGGATAATCATTTATTTGAATGTTTCAGTCTACTTGGATGTCAAGTAAATATCCTAGCCCATAGAAGGATGACGGAGCCATGCCTTGTATAGGACACCAAAGGATCTTATAAGAATACTACATGTTTATTTTGATTTTGTTTTGACATTTTCATCCTAATTGGGGGTTGTAACGGCTTGCTAGAGCCCACTTACAACTTATGAACTGAATGTCATTTCGAGCCCATGGCCAACATACGGATGGACCTACAGGATCACACACTTAAGAGTTTAAGCGATTTTTTTATAACGGACTATTTAATATCTAGGGATTACATATTAATTACTATTGTTAATGGGTTATTTTATTTTATGGGATTAATTGGTTAAGTCCCAAATAAAATATAATAATCCATTTTCAGAATTGGTTATAATGGTTTTTCAAATTTACTATATGGTAATTTTGGCTAAGTCATTATATTGTAAAGTATAGTGGATATTTTACAAGGAGGGGCATCATGGGTGTCTCCCCTTTATGTCTCATATATAAAGGATGAGATGAAACTGTGAGCGGACGATGTTTTAAGGTTGAACGCGGCGAAGTGAACCGGGGGGTTTTTGGTTTTGAAAAGGCGGGTTTTGTTTATCTTGCTTTAGAGAAAACATTTTATTCGTTTAAAAATTCGTTTTGTAGAAAAACATTTTCCCATTTTATTACTTAAAGACCTTGAAACCTAAATTTCAAGATCAGTGATAAAGTCACCACTCGGATCAGCTCATCCAGGAAATTCTGGTACAGCTCCCTACCAAGCGTAGACTGCCATACTGAATCCAGAGATTGAGGGTTCAGGTAACTTACTTATTCAATCTCGATCTTGTATTTGTTTACAATTTATATTCCCATATTTATTTAATTTATCATCTTTCTCTACCCAATTACGTTTATTTATCAGCCGATGCTCAAGCAAATGACAGAAATAAATTGCAGAAAAATAAATCATACATCCGAATTATACAAAAGAATAATAGAGGCCGCTTATACAACCAAATTGAATAAAAATAAAAACTCTCATCCTCACATTACAAGCGCCTAGGATACACGAGAATCTAAAAATTTACAAATGCCTAAAATACAGGAATTAATCTATTAATTACATCAAAAATAATAAAAGAAGGCAAATAAATGCTGCAAAACAGACGGTTAGCATAGTTTATATTACAAGCACAGGTAGGACTCACAGCAGGATAGAATTGGGATTTTTAGGAATGGGGGCATGCATTTAGGGGGTAACCGAGTTGGCTCGTTCAGCCGGCCCGGTTAGACCTGGAAAACGGTTTTAAAACGCTCTGTAGATTTTTATGCTGAAAAACAGTTTTAGAAAATTATTTGGCTTGATTTCATGCAAATTTCCATATTTCAGCGGGTCTGTTATTCCAGAACTCAGGGTTGCATTCTTGCGGGTTTCCTAATTTTTACAAACATCTAGGGTCTGGAACCGGTAAACACGCCAAAAACAGTTTAAATTCGAAGACAGCATCGCGCGACCATGTCCGTAGGGTCGTTCCGTGATTCTGCCTATTTCTAGGAACTACAGTCTTGTGGCTATAACTAGAGCCGTGCGGCTCTGTTTAGAGCCGTGCAGCTGTAACTAGAGCCGTGCAGTTGTAACTAGAGCCGTACGGCTCTAAAATACAGCCGTACGACTGTAATACCCAGACCCAAAATCGGTTTTCTCATTTTTTTGAAAATCGCTATTTTGCTCATTTTCGATGTTTCCCGAGGATTTTATAGGGTTCGAGGGTCTGCTGATGATGGACTACGGATCCGGTTCGGATCGAACAACCCCAAAATTCAGAAAATAAAATATGGGAAAAACCAAAAACCTAATACCCGTACGCACAGAAATCCGAAAACCAAAGTTTAATAACGTACGAATATATTTGGGCCGAAAAACACATCAAAAGAAAGCATAAAAATGGAAAACGGGCTATTTTCAGTAGATAGAGCATTTTCGGGTTTTCACCCAGGAGGAACATAGCCGTGCGGCTCTAAGTTTAGAGCCACGTGGCTCTATTCCAAGGGGATAGAGCTGTGCGTCTGTGTTCTTAGAGAACACAGTCGTACGGCTATAATCGAGTAGCCGGTTTTTTGAAAATTGAGAAAACAGAGGAAAAACGCACAGAAAATGCAATGAACACAAGTTTAAGGCCTCTCAGAGTTTACCTTGACATTGTTCCATTATGTTGAATATTCAGAAGCGGATTGAAAAGCGAGAATGTGCTCCGAATCCTCAAACATTCTGAATTCCCGAAAACGAATCCCGAACCAATCTGAAACGAATCCGAAAGTGTATCCGGATGAATGAGTAACGGTCTAGACGAGTTATAGGACGATTAGGATATGAGTTTTAGACTTGAAAATCACAATTTCCCTTTCTCTCTTCTTCTTCCTCTCTTTTTTCCTTTCTCTCTGCAACTCAACTCTCTCTGTTTCTATTTCTTTGCTGAATCCTTCTTTTTTCCAATATCCCTCATTTGATTTTTCTATTTTCCTTTTATATCTCACACCCCATAATGATTTTGTGAATTAAATGCGCCGTCTTCGTTTTTACGAATTTCAGCTGATTTTCGCTCCTTTCAGTCAAGTTGCTTTGCATTGTAGAGCAACTTGATTAACCCACTAGAGCCGTACAGCTCTAGACCTACAGTCACACGGCTGTAGTTTGAAAACTACAGCCGCGCAGCTCTAGGTAGAGCCGGGGTCAAAATCCGTAAAAAAACCAACACGCACCCTAAACCCTAAAATCACTCAGGGGACCTTTCTCGAGGATTTGGATCTAGGATTGCCCGATTTTCGGAAAGTTTGAGGTGTTCCAGGCGACATTCTGCTCTCTTCTGAGTCTGACTGCCTAACAGAGGTAACAAAGAGTTCTTATCATAGAGGTCGAGAAAACCCGGGCTCATAGAAACCCTAATACCCAACTAATAATTATGTGCCACCAATTCTCATCTTCTTCCTTTTCTCATGAGCAAAAGGGGTTTTGGCTTTAAAGGAGGAATTTTCGTGCGGAGATAGCACTCGCATTATGCCGCGGAGACTCTGTGCGTGTGGCGGTAGAGGAGCAACGAGTTAAGCGCTAGTCAAATTTTCTTTGTGTGGGAGAACTAAGGTGAAAATCCTTTTTCTCCTATTTATTATTGTAGATCCATAATCTAGCCTTGAAATCTTAGGCACAAACCTTAGCTAGAGAGTGTTTATTCTACAATTAGTTTTCTTCTCTAGTCGAGATAGGTTCCAACACTGATAACATTGCTCCACACGTTGTCACGTGTCAACTTGGAAAAGTCAACCCAACCAGAAATTGTCACGTGGCACTTATTGCAAAGATTACATAAAAATCTCTCACGCAATTTCAAAAAACTCCCTCTTTCATTTTCTTTTTTCAATAACACCATCTTCTTCATCTCTCTTGCTAGTTTTCAATAACACCTTAAATTAGTATTCTGCTTCATTTTCTAATTGTTTTTGTCCATTTTTATGCATAAAATCACCTAAAACCAAAAATGCAAGTCTGCTATCTCTGGGCAGGATGAACAGACATACGGATGTAATTACATTCGCACGACTGTAACTACAGCCGTACGATTGTAGATGATTTCCACGGCTATAATCTTTGTCACTTAAAATAATTTCTGTAATCTTCTGATTAGAAGCGAGTTATAGTCGTACGACTGTAATTATAATCTCATTACTGTTGCCCGAACCCTAAATCTTTAGATTATGTACAGTAGTCCATGCTCGGTAGGGAGTTGTACCAGAATTTCCCGGATGAACTGATCCGGGTGGTGACTTTGTCACTGATCTTGAAATTTAAGTTTCGAGGTCTTTAAGTAAAGAAAACGGGATTTTCCAAAATGTAAAACTAGTTTTATTAAAACTCACATCTAAAGAAAACGGTTTTCTATCAAAGGGATTTCCAAAATGAATGAATGGTTTTCCTACAGCAAAAACACAAACCCGTTTTCAAAGCAAAAGCAAAAGCAAAAAGCGTAGTAAAGAGTTCGTCCGCTCATAACGACAGTCTGTTTCTTACTTTTCCAAGACATAAGATTACCACCAATAAACACACAGTAACCAGTTGTGGAACATCTATCTGTAATGTCACCTGTATAATCAGCATCTGTGAATCCTTATACTGTATGATGACCATGGTTTTGATATAAGATACCATATCCAGGTGCTCCCTTCAGATATCTCAAAATATGAGTAACAGTGTCCCAATGTGAAGTTCTAAGGGATGACATGACTTGACTGACCATGCTTACTGGAAATGCGATGTCAGGACGAGTGATTGTAAGATAGTTCAATTTCCCAACAACCCTCCCATACTTCTCAGGATTTTCAAGTAAATCACTATCTTTAGCTTTCAACTTCACATTTGGTATCATTGGTGCATCACAAGTCTTTGCTTCAATCAAACCAGCATCACTTAACGAATCAAGAAAATATTTCCTTTGAGTGAGACAGACTCCCTTTCGGCTGCGGAGAACTTCAATCCCCAAAAAATACTTAAATGATCCTAAGTCCTTTGTTTGAAAACAAGTACCAAGAAAGGCTTTCAGCTTTGAAATTCTTGACTTATCACTTCTAGTAATCACTATATCATCCATATACACAACAAGCAAAACACATCGAGTGCTAGATGAGGTAAAGAATACGGAATGATCATATGCACCTCTTCGTAGGCCAAACTCAATCACAGCAGAATTGAATTTTCCAAACCATGCATGCAGAAATTGTTTCAAACCATACAAGGATTTTCTCAACTTGCAGACCTTTCCTAACTCCTTCTAAGCAACAAACCCAGGTGGTTGCTCTATGTATACCTCTTCACATAAATCACTATGAAAGAAGGCATTCTTAACATCAAGTTGATGAAGATCCCAATTATAAGTAGCAGCCAATGAGATGAATAGACGGATGAAAGATAGTTTGGCAACCGGAGAGAATGTTTCAGAGTAGTCAACCCCATAAGTTTGAGCATACCCCTTTGCAACTAAACGAGCTTTCAGCCATGCAACAGAACCATCTGGATTCATCTTCACCGTGAACAACCACTTGCACCCAATACCTCACTTACTCGAATGTAAAGTCATTAGATCCTAAGTATGATTATGTTCTGGTGTCCTCATTTCTTCTTTCATTGCCTCTTGCCAACCAGCATAAGCCAAAGCTACTGCCATGAACTTAGGAATAGTAACAAAATCTAAAGATGCTATAAAGGACTTGGAAGAGGGTGATAAGGCATTATAAGAGACATAGGTAGAGGCTAGGTAAGTGCATATGCATTTACCTTTGCGGATAGCAATTGGTTGGTCAAGGCTCAGATCAGAGACAGATACAAGGTCTGGAGACGAAGCAGCGGGTGCAACATTGGTGTCTGAACCAAGTGGAGATGCCTCAATCATATGCGACACACGATGGGAGTAAACTTGACGGACAACAGGTCGAGGAGAGGATTCCACCTATGTAACAGTAGGAACTTGAGGGCATTGCACCTGTTCACTCACAATATAATCAAGAAAGTCGTTTTCAGAAGTACTTATGGAAGAGATAAGAACTGATGCAACGGAGCTGACGAAGGGGTTGGTCTCAAAGAAGGTAACATCTGCAGACACCAAGTAATGACCTAAAGAAGGAGAGTAGCAACGATAACCTTTTTGTTGCCTAGAATATCCTAAAATGACATATTTAAGAGATTTAGGATCTAGTTTTGATACTTGAGGTCACATGTCTTGAACAAAACAAGTGCATCCAAATACCTAAGGAGGGAGAGGAAACAACACTTTTGATGGAAAGAGAAGGGAATAAGAGATCTGTCCGTTAAGAACAAAAGAAGGCATACGGTTAATAAGGAAGCAGGCAGTGGAAACAGCATTAAACCAAAAGGGTTTTGGAACCTGCATATGAAACATTAATGCATGAGCAACTTCGAGTAAATGACGGTTCTTTCGTTCAGCCGCACCATTTTACTGAGGTGTAATAATGCATGAAGTTTGATGAATGATGCCATGCTGGAAGAGATATAATAAGAATGTACTAGTGTGAGCGGACGACGTTTTTAGGCACATGCACGACTCTTTCGGAAGGGAGCCTCGATATCGGGCAACCCTCCCTCACGTGGGGTTTTTAGAATGGATATTCATTTTTGGAAAATTAAATCGTTTTATAAAAGAATCGAGACCTAAGTCTCGATAGATAGCGTTGGAGTCACCACCCGGCTCAGCTCAACCGGGAAATTACAGTGTAGCTGAACCGGACGAAAGGCCGCTACACTATCCAGAGATCTAGGTCCGGATAAGTCCCTTATTTCGTGTCTAATCAAAATAAAATTGGCCAATGTTCTTTGATGGTATTTTATAATTCTAACATTCATTTTTATTAAATTAAAGCACACAGTGTACACACAAGTTAAAATGAAGTAAAAAGCAGTGAATAAATAAATTATTACAACCTGATTGAATAAAAAAAAACTCTCGACCTCGCTTTACAAACGCCTAAAATACACGAATGATCTAGAAAATTTACAACCGCTTAAAATACACGAGTTTAGCTATTAATTACATTAAAAATGAAAAATAAAAACTAACTAAAGGCTGCAAAATAGACAGTTAACACAATTTATAGTACACCATAGATAGGACTCAAGTAGGACAGAATGTGATTTTAAGGAGTTCGGGGGCATGCAATTGGGGGATAACCGGGTCGGCTTGGCTAGCCGACCCGGTTAGACCTGAAAAATAATTTTGAAACATTCATGTATTGTGTTTTGTGAGAAAATCATTTTGAAAAAATTTTATTTTCCGGTTTGCTTTAATTTAACATGTGAGGTGGGTCAGTTTTCAGGAGATTCGGGTCTCCTTCGTTGTATTGTTCTAAATGCAATATCATTGAAAACTAAATCTAAGGTCGTGGATGCACACAACAAAATTCATTTTTGATGATTTTCTGATTTTTTTGAATTTTTATGATTTTTGGGAATTTTTTGGGAAATTTCTGGAAATTTTGTCCCTGGACGAGGATTACAGTCGTGCGGCTGTAATTACAGCCGTGTGACTGTAATTACAGCCGTGTGACTGTAACTACAGTCGTACGACTATAATTATAGTCATGTGACTGTAGAACATCGAAGTGCAGAAAATCGCTAAAATTCATTCAAATAAAACTAAAGGCGCGTGCGACTGTTCTTCTCCATAAGAACAGTCGTACGACTGTTCTTGATTTCCAGAAACATCAAGCCCGAAAAATGAGTTTTTATGCACAAAATCACATTAAAACACCCAGAAAAGCAACAAAAATGAAGGTTTTAGGTGTAATTACCTTTGTGGCGCTGATCCACCATAGGTTTGACCGCTGGAAATGCCCCAATCACCTCCAAATTACTTCTTTTTCCTTGTATGCAAAGTTTCAAGAGTTGTCCAAAATGTCGCGGATTTTAGCAAATTTAAAGTCTAGAATTGATTGAGTTTGAAGTGTCAAGTTGTTAACCTATGATTTCTATCCGGTTTTAACTTTAACACTCAAGAATCAAAAGAAAAAGAGGAGAAAAAGATGATGTTTTATTTTCTCTACCAATTTCTCTCTCAAATCTGCCAAATCCTAAGAGTGCAAAAGTTCTTCACTTTCTCTTCCTTCTCCCTTTTATTCTGGTCTTTCTTGCTAGAGAAAACGAGCATTAATTGCTCTCAAATCAACCCTTTTCTTTTATTTTTCTCAGTTATGGGCCGCTGTACCTGCTCCGCATTTATAGTTGTACGACTGTAATTTTTCAATTATAGTCGCACAACTGTATTACAGTCGTGTGACATAAATTTTTTTTAAGTCTGGAAAATTCCGGCACTTATAGCTGCCCCTCGCATGATCAAATTCGACACCTGACTCCAGGTCTAAAATACCTGAGGTGATGAATTTGAGAGCGCGGATCGAAGCGCCGTAGACGTAAGAAAGAAAACATGCAACTGACTTGTTAAAGTCCTACTGTTGTGGTGATGCACTGAGTTGATTGGATGAAATAAGTCGATACCGGGTTTATGTTACCCGAGGTGAGGTTGAAGGTGAAATAAGCCGATACCGGGTTTAGGTTACCCGAGGTGAAGATAAAGATGAAATAAGCCGATACTGGGTTTAGGGTACCCGAGGCGTGGATGGAGATGAAATAAGCTGATACTAGGTTTAGGTTATCCGAGGCGAGGATGAAGATGAAATAAGCCGATACCGAGTTTAGGTTACCCGAGGCGAAGTTGAAGTTGAAATAAGTCGATACCGGGTTTAGGTTACGTGAGGCGAATTTGCTAGGGATCTGGAATGAAGCTTATCTGGGCCGATACCAGGTCTATGTTACCCGAGGCAGATCTGCTGGGAAATTTGGAATGAAGCCAATCTAGGCCGATACCGAGTCTATGTTACCCGAGGCGGATCTACTAGGAAATTTGGAATGAAGCCGATCTGGGCCGATACCGGGTCTATGTTACCCGAGGTGGATTTGCTGGGAAATCTGGAATGAAGCCGATCTGGGCCGATACCGGGTCTATGTTACCCAAGGAGGATCTGCTGGGAAATCTGGAATGAAGCTAATCTGGGCCGATACCGGGTCTATGTTACCCGAGGCGGATCTGCTGGGAAATCTAGAATGAAGCTGATCTGGGCCGATACTGGGTCTATGATACCCGAGGCGGATCTGCTGGGAAATCTGGAATGAAGCCGATCTGGGATGATACCGGGTCTATATTACCCGAGGCGGATCTGCTAGGAAATTTGGAATGAAGCCGATCTGGGCCGATACCTGGTCTATATTACCCGAGGTGGATCTCCTGGGAAATCTAGAATGAAGCTGATCTAGGCCGATACCGGGTCTATGTTACCCGAGGCGGATCTGTTGGGAAATTTGGAATGAAGCCGATCTGGGCCGATACCGAGTCTATATTACCCGAGGCAGATCTGCTGGGGATTTATCCGTGTCCGATATAGTGATGAAGAATTCCTGCATTGGAAATAGTGAGTATTCATTCCTTGATCGAGATATTTTGAACAAAAAATTTTGCCCCTTCGATCAAGAATGAAGACTAGCTGGGGATGAATACTTTGTGTATGTTGTATATGTATGCATGATGATGCATATGCACATGAATCCTAAAGGATGCATTTCTCACTGTTTGTTTAATACTGATGTTTCTCCTTTCTGCTGGGGAAGGCATGTTTTGCCCCCGGCTGATGGAAGAAACTTCTTGCACGAAGCTCTCCTTGTTGAAGATATATGTGAGGACTGCTGGAGAAATGAGATGACTGCTGAGGATGCGTGACAACTACCAGGGAAAGGATCATAGTGCCCCTTGTAAATTTTCCACTGGGGAGTGATGTGGAGAATCCTACTGGAGGATACTGTAAAGATTCCTGTGGGGAAATGGTGGAGAGGTTCTATCTTTCTACCTTCATGATTCATGAATCTATAAGTGCTCTAAATTTTGCCTGGGTTGACCAATGTGGATTTTCAGCCCAGCGAGCTGCTCTAACTTTTGCTTGAGGCGCCTTTTCGGTTTTCACCCGAACGAGCTCTTTTTCTCTCTCTCTCTTTTTTTTTTAGTTCAAGATGAATGAAGACCGACTGAAATGGCGCCATGACCACTTGCCCCGTCATCCTTTTTGGTGATGAGATGATGCTGAAAAGTGCTATATGGAATAGCATCACAGTTTAATTTCTTGTTAGAAGCCATTAATGGTATAAGGTTTTACAAAATCAGTTCAAGAGAGCAGATGAAAGGAGCAACTCATCAAGCCAGTGTAGCCTTTACTCAACTTGATTTCTTCAATAGGCAAGTTCTTGGACAACCACTGTTGCTCTTTAGAAAGATGAATTAGATTTGGAGGATGATAAAAGATTTCAGACTGTATGTATTTAGTACATTTTCATTGCTAAATAGCGTGATATGTTTAACCAGTTAAATGCAAAGCGCTTTCCTTAAGTGGATGTTTAAGCTAGATAACTTTGTTTATGCATTTGTCATAACCACACAAATATATTTAAACAAACACTCCACTTTATTGATAAAATCAAAATGAGTACATTTGAAAAGATTAATTCCCAAAATGGTATACACTCCACACAGAGCCAGAATTCGTCACCAGTCATCCCTTTCAGATTTTCCGACTGATCATTTTCTCTCGTGTCTTAATTTTTTGCCTAGGCCAATCATTTTTGAGTTTTCAACCTATCAGACTTCTCTCTTGTTTTTTTTTTTAGATATGATAAAGCATTAAGTGGTCTTGGTTGACAGGATTTGTGAACTAATTTCCATCCACGTCCATGATGCTGACACCGCCTTTTGATAGCACTTTCTTCACAACATAGGGCCCTTCCCAATTGGGTTTGAACTTCTCCCGAACATCAACATTTGAAGGCCTTAATTTTTTTAGAACCAAGTCCCCTGCTTTCAACTGTTGCCTAGAGTACTTCACATTCTGATTATAGGCTCTGGCCATTCTGTGTTGGTACATCTGTAAATGATCCAGTGTTTTCAGCTGCTTTTCATCTAGCGCTGCCAACTGCTCGTATCTATCTTGAGTCCATTCAGTCTCTGGTAACTAAGCTTCCAAGGTGACCCTAAGTGACTTAAGCTCTATTTCGACTGGTAATACTGCTTCCATACCGTATACCAAGGCGTAGGGAGTTTCCCTGTCAGTGTTTTGACACTGGTTCTGTAACCCTAAAGAGCGTATAGGAGTTTGTCACCCCAATCTCTGTAGGTGGTTACCGTTTTTGACAAAATCTTCTTTATCACCTGATTAGCTGCCTCCACTTCACCGTTAGCTTGTGGCCTATATGGCGAAGACTTATGGTGCTCAATGCCATGTTCTGCAAGTAACTCAGCTGTTGCCCTTTGAAATTGCACTCCATTGTCAGTCACTACATGGTGAGGAATCCCATATCGAGCAAAAATGTTCTTCTGGATGAACTTAACAATCTGCTTAGGTATTACACTGGCGAAGGATTCTGCTTCTACCCACTTTGAAATGTAATCAATTGCCACAACTATGAATCGGTGTCCATTAGATGCTGCAAGATGAATTTCACCAATCATATCTATCCCCCATGCGGAAAATGGCCAAGGTGATGCCAAATTCTATAGCTCAAGTGGTGGAAGATGACTGATGTCAGCATAGATTTGACACTCGTGACATCTTCTTATTTTCCTTATATAATCAGCCTGCATAGTCATTCAGAAGTACCCCTATCTCATTATCTTTCTGGCCATAACAAGTCCATTCATATGTGGTCTACAAGACCCTGCATGTACTTGCTGTATCACTGGTTCTGCCTCTTGCTCTTTCAGACATCTTAAAAGAACTCCATTTGTTGTTCTCTTGTATAGTCTATCTTTAAAGATTCTGAACTGACTGGCTAATCTTCTTAATGACACCTTATCAGCAGTATTGGACCCTCTGGTTATTTTCCTTCCTTCACATACTGGTAGATGTCAAAGAACCATGGCTTTTCTTCAGCTGTCAACTCTATTACTTCATGCACTTCAAAGCAGGGTTGTCTAGAAGTTGCTATAATCAGTGGTTGTACTTGAGTTTCTTCTAGATTTTCCCACATAGAAGACAAAGTTGCTAGCTCATCAGCCACCTTGTTCTTATCTCTGGGGACGTGTCTGAATTCATATTGGCCAAATAACTCTTTTCTGTGCTGTAGCAGCTCCAAGTAAGGCCGTAAGGCTTCTTCTTTTAGCTCCCATTCACCTTGAGCCTACCTAATCACCAAAAATGAATCTCCAACAATCAAGACATCATTTGCCCCTAGAGTTAACAAAGCTTCCATCCCAAATAAGCATGCTTCATACTCTGCTCCGTTATTAGTTATGGGAAAATCTAGTTCTTCGATAGAGGGATGACTTCACCATCTGGCGTCACTATGATTACACCAATTCCAGCACCCTTTTTGTTCACAGCACCATCAAAGCACATGACCCATCTCTTGACTTCTACCATGGCCAGCTGTTCATCCGAGAACTCCAAATTCTTTGTGTAATCTGACTCTAGTGGCTGATTTGCTAGAAATTCTGCTACGGCTCGCCCTTTGATGGTTTTCTTAGTAATGTATTCAATATTGAATTCTGACAAAAGCAAGAGCCACCTAGATAACTTCTCAACTAACACCGGTGCTTCATACAAATACTTTATTAGGTCTACCTTGGCCATGGCCTGCACTTTGTATGATTGGAAGTAATGGCGTAACTTCTTGGTCAACCAGATCATTACCATACACGTCTTCTCCACCAGCGTGTACTTGGTTTCGTACTCCAGTAACTTCTTGCTAAGGTAGTAAATAGGGTACTCCTTCCTGCCATCTTATTCTTGTGCCAAAATTGCCCCTACAGAGGAATCTTCAACGGCCAAATACAAGATCAAAGGCTTTCCTGGAATTGGTGGACTTAAAACTGACAGATTTACCAGCTAAGCCTTGATTTTCTCGAATACCAACTGACATCTATGATCCCACACAATCGGCTGATCTTTCTTTAACAGCTTAAAAATTGGCCCACAAGTGGAGGTCAATCATGCTATGAAGCGATTGACGTACTGTGAGGAGCCCAAAAATGAACGGACTTCCTTCTCTGTTTTTGGAGCTGGCATATCTCGAATAGATTTGATTTTATCTGGTTCCATTTCTATTCCTCTTTGGCTGACTACATGACCCAACAGCTTCCCTGATGTGACTCCGAATATGCACTTCTTAGGATTGAGTCACAAGTTATACTCTCTAATGCGTGTGAGAAATCTATCCAGGATAACAGGATGTTCCTCTCGGGTCGACGATTTAACAAGCATATCATCGACATACACTTCGACTTCTTTGTGGATCATATCATGCAGTAAGGTTGTGATAGCCCTCTGGTAAGTGCCTCCAACGTTCTTCAATCCGAAGGGCATTACTTTGTGATGAATGATGTCTTCACTTTATCAATTACATCCATCAGGATCTGGTTGTAACCTGAAAACCCATCTGTGAGCGCCGGATTTTTTTTTTTAAAAAAAAGAGCAGATTTCACACGGCTGTAATATACAGTCGTGTCAATGTGTTACAGTCGTGCGACTGTACTTAAAAATTTTACAGTCGTACGACTGTAACATCCACTTCCTCTGCCAGCAGCAGGGATTGCTGGCTGCAAAAGGAGGGGCAATTAATGCCCGCCCCTCTTGCAATGGATTCAGGTGGCGAGATGGGATATAAAGGAAAAGGAAAGAGATTTGGGGGGAGGATGATCTAGTGAGTGATTTTAGGGAGAGATTTCAGAAAAAAAAAGGAAAGAAAGCAAGAAAAAAGAGAGAAAAAAGAAAGGAAGAGCACCTCTATTTCTTTAAAAATCATGAAGCTAACGTGAGAAGTTTGTTAAATTGATCTGAGGAACAACCTAACCCTGCTAACAAACTCAAATTTCGGACCAACACTGCAAGGAACCTTGACAATTGAGGATTTTGAGACACAAAGTTTTTCAACCCAAATTCAAGGAGAAAATTGCAAGTTCTTGTGGATCGGAGCGACGCCAGGGGTCTAATCGACTTGGATAACCTTCTAAAGAAGGTAAACACTCCTTCCCTTTCACTTTTTATTGCTTTCTGGGTGATTGAAGTGTATTTCATGCATTTTTGCTCTGTTTTTCGTATCTCTGTTTCTGGAAATCAAGAACAGTCGTACGACTATTCTTGGATTTGATGAACAGTCGTACGACTATAATTATAGTCGTACGAGTGTTCTTGATTTCCAGCCTCTTTTTCCAGTTTATTTCGAATAAATTTTAGCGGGATTCTAACCCTGGAATGTTTACAGTCGCACGACTGTAGCATACAGTCGTACGACTGTAACTATAGTCGTGTGACTGTAACTTGTCTTCCAGAATCAGAATTTCCGTTTTTATCCCCAGAAATTTCCAAAAATCCCAAAAAATCAGAAAACCCAAAAATCATCAAAATGAATTTTGTTGTGTGCATTCACGACCATAGATTCAATTTTCAGTAAAATTACATTTAGAACAATTCAACGACGGAGGCCCAGTTCTTTTTAAAACCGACCCACTTAATATCTAAAAACACATGTAAACCGAAAAAAAAAAATTGTTTTCAAAATGATTTTCCCCACAAAAACCAAAATACAGGGACGTTTCAAAACGTTTTCCAGGTCTAATCGGGCCGGCTAGCCGAGCCAACCCTGTTATCCCCTAAATGCATGCCCCCAATTCTTGATTCCCCAATTCTGTCTATTTGAGTCCAACTTGTGGCATGCCGTATATATATTGTGCTAACCTTTGTTTTGCAGCTTTTATTTATATTTATTTTTGATTTTTGATTTTATTTGTATTTTAATAGAATTAATCGTGTATTTAGGCGATTGTAATTATTTTTAGATTCTCGTGTATTCTAGGCGGTTGTATCAGTGAGGCGAGTGTTTTTTTTTATTTTTCTATTCGATTTGGTTGTAGGCCAATTAATATTCATTTTTTTTTGTTTTTGTATTATATTTTGTATGCGCGCTGTATGCCTTTTATATTCAATAAAATTGAATTTAGATTTTTGAAATACCATTTGAGAACATTGACCAATTTTATTTTAATTAGACATGAAATAAGGGACTTGTCCGGACCCGAATCTCTGGATAGTGTAGCGACCGTTCATCCGGTTCAGCTACCTTAAGAATTTCCCGGTTGAGCTGAGCCGGGTGGCGACTCTACAATATTCATCGAGACTTAGGTCTCGGTTCTTTTATGCATTAATTCTATTCATTTTCCAAAACGCGGATTTCCATTCATAAAAACCCCACGTGAGGGAGGGGTCCACCCGAGATCGTGGCTCCCCATTACGAAAGGGAGTCCTGCGTCCCGTCGAAAACGCACCGTCCGCTCACAGTGGCGACTCCGCTGGGGAGATTCTTAAAAAAGTTTTCTTAAAAACTTAAAAGAATTTTGACAAGCCTTGAAAAGTGTCTAATTAAAATAAGGTGGATGATTCTCTTTTGGTATTTTATTTGCATCTTAGTTAGCCATTTTTGCATTAGTTTAGGTATTTTTTTATAGCCCGGTGGATTGTTGAAGTGTCGCCTAAGTTCCTCTTGGTCTTAGGGGCACAAATACGAAACACCACTCATAGCCTCGTATGAACCCCTTCGCTAGGACCCTTGAGTGGGGAGAAGTGAGGAGTATATCTTGCTATAAGAGCCTTGATGTTATCCCGACTTTGACCGAACCCATATAAGCAGCTCTAGTTGGATTCCCTTAGGATACCAAAATAATTGTGTGACTAATAAAATCGCGCCTTCATCACCCCCAGTTGGTGATCGAAGTGAGCCCCACCTAGGACTCGGTTAGAAATTTTTGAGACCGACCACGTCGGAGGAATAAGGTTGGAAGAATCCGTTTTGCTTGCTATGTGTTCTTCACCATCTCGTGACACATCGCCATTGCTACCTACGCGTGCATAACATACCATAATCACCATTTTCCATACATGTGACATACCATACATAAACATTCTTGTGTGATACTAAACCACATTTTTATGCAGCCACGTGCATTTTATTTTCGTGTGAAAACCTTAAATCATCTGTTTGCCATTCATACTAACCCTTTCTTTTTCAGCCATAACATTAAATTTGTGCGTTTAGCATTTTTTCACATAGCATACATAACATCATTATGTATGTCATGCATCCTAACTCATGTTTTTGTGCAGCCATTTGCATATTGTGTGACATGTTCATTCACTACATTTCACTTAAATTAAATTAAGGGGCATTTCACGGACAACTATCATGACCATCCCATTCCATTTCATAACATATCGGGTACCCGAAATTACCCATGTTTTGCCAATGCACCAGATTGCATTCGCCCATTCCACCAATATCATTTCATTTAATAAAAGCCACAACAGCCTTATGCATTTCATGACATTACACCCATCTATCATAAACATCATATAACACTGTGGTCCACATCCGACCACTTCACGACATTAATTCACCATTCAAGGTACTCCCTGAGTGCCCGATTAGTATACATATAGGCCCATAACATCACCAAATCATGAAAGGCGTTCCTCGAATGCTGAATCCTTGACCATGTCCTTGTTACACGTGACTTTCTCATAACACCATATCATGTGCTTAAAAGCATCAAAACTGTGTCCGTGGGCCCGGCCCATGCAACCATTTCATATCATCTCATAGACCTACAAAGCGTCAAAACTCTGTCCGTGTACTGGTACACAAGCGACCATTTCATGAATTCATTAGGTGCCCCAAAGGCACTGAAGTTCCGTCCGTGTGACGGCCCACACGTGACGTTTTTGCATAAACATTGGGTGTTCTTGGAATGTCTCGAAAGAAGAAAGATAATAAAAAAGAAAACATTCATATCATCATTCCATACATGGTCCCATTCCATTCATTTCAAGCATTCTCAATGCCTTAATTTTCATGTCATATCACGTCATTCATTCACGACCCTAATACCTCCTGTCTACTCCAAGAAGAATACACTGGAGCGACCTTGGAGAAGATCCCAAGCTTCGAGGGCAGCTAGAAGACAGAGGGTAGTTGAGAGTGACAGTGATTCTGAGCCGGGAGAAGGAGTGAATATGGCAGAACAGACACCAAGCATGGCTGATGTTATGAGAGACTTCTTCAGTTCCCAAGACTTCCGCGACATGTTGAAGGAAGAGATGCGGGCAGTTGTGAGGGAAGCTGGTGAGGCTAGTGGTAGTAGAATCGGGAAAGAGAAAGAGGCTGAGTCCTTGGAACATGGTGGAGATGCTTCGGCCAGTCTTGAGAAGCTGCAAGAAATAAAAGCAGCTATGGAACAGAGAATGGAGGCAAAATGTTCTGAGCTGGATGAAGTAGTGTTAGTGTAGAATCAAGGAAAGGAGTGAACGTTGATGCTATGATCAGTAAAGGCATCGAGACATTTCCCATCAGCTTCCAAGTGCCGAAAATCCCTACTTACAAAGGAATGGGCTCGCCGGAGGCCCATGTGAATCTGTATGCCCGAGTTATGTTAACGGCGGGCGCCGCAAAGCAGCAGTTGATTAATCTATTCCCTACCACACTGGAGGGAGGAGCGCTAGGATGGTACAATTCACTGATGGAGGAGGAACATTCTGATTGGGAGATCTTATCGCTTTCATCAAATACTACAGCTTCAACACTAAAATCCAAGTGAAGCTATATGATTTGGAAAGGATAAAGCAGACGTTCAACGAGCCCTTCGACGAGTACTACCAACGCTGGATGAACAAAATGATACTCCTGAAGAATCATCCAAATGAAGATGAGCTTATACAGAAGTTGATAGATGGCAGCAAAGACGTTTTTAAGAACAATATGAAGTTCCATTCCTTCAAGGAGCTCAGTGAGGTTTATAGTATGGCAATGAAAATAGAACGGGATGAAGAGGAAAAGGCAACCGGACACAAGAATGGTAAGGGCTCAGGATACGGTTCTGGTTATAGGTCAACTGCAGCAGCTGGGTCTGGCAGTGGTTCTGGTTCGAGTTTCGGCGGAAAAGGGGGGCAGACCTCAGAAGTAAAGCAGGTGGAAGTTGTTACTGTGACTCAGCAATAGGGCAATCAGAGTAAGAATCCGAGGGTACTAGGCATATCGCCTTGGGCCTTTCCTTTGGTGAAGATATTTGCCAAGTGTAGAAATGTTGGATTACTGCAATCCTTGAGGCCCTTTGAAAAGCCTTCCGATGCAGACAACGGAAATTTCTGCTCTTATCATGTGGTCGTCGGTCATAAGACTAACAATTGCTATAAGCTAAGGGATGCCATCCAAAAACTTATTGACAAAGGGAAGCTGCAGGAGCCACCCAAGCCCAGCATTAAAACCAACCCACTGCAGGCATTCGAAAAACGGGTTAATATGGTTCAGTCTGGGCTGCCCACCAATTTCATCTTCGCACAAGTTCTTTAAGCAAACCCTACCATTCAGGCTATGACAGTAGGGGAAACTGAAGTGGAAGAGGAATGTGAAGAACAGGGGAAGCGGAAGGAGATCAAACCAATAAGTTTAAATGATCTCGATTCTGAGGATGAGTATGAGGGGTCTGATGGAGAGGAAACAGTTAAGCTTCCAACTATTGAAAGGTTGAAGGTCCAGGAAGTGCAGCATGTAACCCGAAGTGGTAGGGTATATCAGCGTGTAGATCAGATGAAAGACAAAGCCCTGATGACTGGGTCGGGTAGTTCATCGGTGCCAAAAAGAGTTGAGAAAGAGGACTTGGTTATCTCCCAACTAAAGAAGACTCCCGCTCAAGCTAGCTTGTGGCATTTACTTCTGACTTCCAAGGAGCATAGGGCTGCCTTAGTAAAGAAACTGTCAGAGATCGAAGTCTCCCCTATAGCATCACCAGAGGCGATGTGTTGTTTGTTAGACAGGGTCCATGTTGGAAGTCTTGATATTGTCTTCTCCGAGAAAGACCTGCCTGCTGAAGGAAAGGCCCACAACAAGGCTCTTTATGTCAGGGCCTATGTGATGGATAAGGTAATGCCTTGCATCCTGGTTGATGACGGATCGGCACTTAATATCTGCCCACTAAAGATGTTGCCATTTCTGGGGCTGAATGAAGAAGTGTTAAAGAGATCCTCAACAGTCATCCGAGCATATGATGCCTCCAAAAGAACGGTGATAGGGACGCTTGAGGCATAAGTAGAGGTTGGGCCAGTTAGGTCCACAGTTGCGTTTACAGTGATTGACATCCTAGTCACTTTTGTTGCTTGGAAGGCCCTGGTTTCATCCTTTGGGAGGTGTCCCTTCCACATTGCATCAAAAGATCAAGTTCCCTATGAATGGAAGAATTGTGACTATTGAGGCGGATGCCCAATCAATGGTAGCTGCAGTAAATGAAGGAGCGGTTCCCTTTGGTGGATTTCAAGTCACTGTAATCAAGAAGGGAGAAACCACGGATGCTCCTATGGTTCTGTATGAAAATTACATGCCGAAGTGGCTATCTCGGTATTTATATAAGTATGACTTCATCCCGGGAATGGGGCTCGGAATCAATCTGCAAGGGGTTCCAGAATTTAAGATCGACTCAGGGAAGTCGAAACAGTGCGGCCTTGGTTATGTAGAAGGGGCATCTGAGCAGAAGAATCTGAGGAAGGGCAAGAATGGAAAGATTATGATGAAGCCATTTTTGAAGGCGGGAGAAGGCCTTTACAACGGCCAACCTGAACCTGTGATGGTTGGAAATGTCGAGTATCCTGGCTTCGAAATCTTTGCTGATGTTGTGGATTTTGAGAAAAGTCAAGAAGGGCCAGTGGCCCCTGTGGGGGCGGGAGAAGCAGTTGTTGAATATGAGATTTTACAAGGAGAACCGTCTGAGGTGGTAGCAAAAGCCACGGAGGTGGCTAAGAAGGAAAATGGAAAGAAGACCTGTGCTGAAGCTACAAAGGTGATTTCAGGTGCTTTGACTACTGCTTTAAGTAAGGCATTTGGAAAATCCAAGGAAGGCTTTGATGAAGAACTGATGACTAAATTGAACTTAGATTCTGTGATTGCTGAGATAGCCAGAGTCATGGAGCAGGCTAAGATGCAGGTGACCGGAAAAGAAATAGAGAAAGCTGCAACCTCTAATGATGTTCTGGAAGAGAAGATGGAAGTTGAGGACCAACAAGGCCCTCCGCCTGTGGAGGATGAAAATGATTTTGTTGTATCTATTTCTTCCATTTTCAATGTAACTGATGTACTTTATGATAAGTTCAATGCAATGAAATCCTAGTTTGCTTACTTGTGTGATGTTTATCCTGATAATTCTGTGCATGCATTTAAATCACCATCAAGCATATTTAGCATACATGACACCGCATTGCATGAAATCAACATAAGTACGGATGAAAACCCTAAAATGGTACTCATTTCACACGAGCTAAAATCCGAAGAAGAGAAACAATTAATAAGAATACTCCAAAAACATGTTAAAGCTTTCGCCTGGTCGTATGAAGACATGCCGGGTGTGGACACAGAGATAGCAGTGCACAAAATCCCGACAGACCCCAAGTTCAGACCAGTAAAGCAGAAGTTGAGAAGACTGAGGCCAGAATGGGCTACACTGGTAAAAGAAGAAGTGGCTAAACAGATAGATGCCAAGTTCCTCGAAGTGGTGGAGTACACAGAATGGCTGGCCAATATTGTCCCTGTGCCTAAAAAGGATGGAAGGGTCAGAGTATGCGTCGACTACAGGGACCTGAATAAAGCATGCCCAAAAGATAACTTTCCGTTGCCCCATATTGATGTCCTAGTTGATAGTGCAGCAAAAGCAGCAATGTATTCCTTTATGGATGGCTTTTCAGGGTACAACCAAATCTTGATGGATGTGATTGACAAGGTGAAAACATCGTTCATCACAGAATGGGGTACCTTCTGCTACAGAGTGATGCCTTTTGGATTGAAGAATGCTGGTGCCACTTATCAGAGGGCTGTCACAACTCTGTTGCACGATATGATACATAAAGAAGTCCAAGTGTATGTCGATGATATGCTTGTTAAATCAGCAACCCGGGAGGAACACCCTGTTATCCTGGATAGATTTCTAACACGCATTGGAGAATACAACTTGCGGCTTAACCCCAAGAAGTGCATATTCGGGGTTACATCAGGGAAGCTGTTGGGTCATGTAGTCAGCCAGAGGGGGATAGAAATGGACCCAGATAAAATCAAAGCCATCCAAAATATGCCTGCCCCAAAGACAGAAAAGGAAGTCAGATCATTCCTGGGTTCCTTACAGTATGTGAGCCGCTTCATAGCACGGTTGACCTCCACTTGTGAGCCAATTTTCAAGCTATTAAGGAAAAATCAGCCGGTTGTATGGGATGACAGGTGTCAGCTGGCATTTGAGAAGATCAAGGCTTATCTGGTAAAGCCACCAGTATTGAGTCCACTAGTTCTAGGGAAACCTTTGATTTTGTATTTGGCAGTTGAAGAATCCTCTATAGGGGCAATGCTTGCACAAGAACAAGACGACATGAAGGAATACCCTATCTACTACCTTAGCAAGAAATTGCTGGAGTATGAAGCCAAATACACACTGGTGGAGAAGACGTGTGTGGCAATGATTTGGCTAACCAAGAAGCTGCGCCATTATTTCCAATCCTACAAGATACAAGCCGTGGCTAAGGTGGATCAAATGAAGTATCTCTATGAAGCACCAGTATTGGTTGGGAAGCTATCCAGATGGCTGTTACTCTTATCTGAGTTTGACATCGAGTACGTCATGAAGAAAACCATTAAAGGGCGAGCCGTGGCAGAGTTTCTAGCAAATCAACCGCTGGAATCGGATTACACAGAAAATTTGGAGTTCCCAGATGAACAATTGGCCATAGTGGAAGTGAAAAGATGGGTTATGTGCTTCGATGGGGCAGTAAATAGAAAGGGCGCCGGAATCGGGGTACTTATAGCCACGCCGGATGGTGAGATTATTCCTTTATCCAAGAGGCTGATCTTTCCCGTGACCAATAATGGGGCAGAATATGAAGCATGCTTATTCGGAATGAAAACTTTGTTAACCTTAGGGGCAAATGACATTTTAATTGTCGGTGATTCACTTCTGGTGATCAGGCAAGCTCAGGGTGAGTGGGAACTGAAAGAAGAAGCATTGCGGCCTTACTTAGAGCTACTACACTTTAGGAAAGATTTGTTTGGCCAGTGCGAATTCAGACATGTCCCCGGGGATGAGAACAGAATGGCTGATGCATTAGCGACCTTGTCTTCCATGTGGGAGAATCCAGAGGAAACGCAAATTCAACCACTGGTTATAGCCACTTCCAGACATCCTTGCTTTGAAGTGCATGAGGTGCTGGAGCTGACAGCTGAAGAGAAACCATGGTTCTTTGACATCTACCAGTATGTTAAGCAGGGTAGGTATCTCGAAGGGGCTAGTGCTGCTGATCAATTGACACTAAGAAAACTGGCTAGTCAATTCAGAATCTTTGAGGATAGGCTGTACAAAAGAGCAGCACACGGAGTCCTTTTAAGGTGTCTAACAGAGCAAGAAGCAGAAGAAGTGATGCAGCAGGTACATGCAGGATCCTGTGGGCCACATATGAACGGACTTGCCATGGCTAGGAAGGTCATGAGACAAGGCTACTTCTGGATGACAATGCAAGCAGATAGTGTAAGAAAGGTGAAGAGATGTCATGAATGTCAGATCTATGCAGACATTAGTCATCTTCCTCCACTCAAACTTCAGAATCTAGCATCTCCTTGGCCGTTTTCAGCATGGGGGATAGATATGATCGGTGAAATTCATCCAGCTGCATCTAATGGGCACAGATTCATAGTTGTAGCATTACTTCTCCAAATGGGTCGAAGCAGAATCCTTCACTAATGTGACAGCCAAACACATGGTCAAATTCATCCAGAAGAACATCTTTGCTCGGTATGGGATTCCTCACCACATAGTAACCGACAATGGAGTGCAGTTTCAAGGGGCAACAGCTGAGCTACTTGAGGAACATGGTATTGAAAATCATAAGTCTTCTCCATACAGGCCTCAGGCTAACAGTGCAGTGGAAGCAGCTAACAAGGCAATAAAGAAGATCTTGTCAAAAATGGTAACCACTTCTAGAGATTGAGCCGATAAACTGCCTTATGCTCTTTGGGGTTACAGAACCAGCATCTGAACGCCAACAGGAGAAACTCCTTATGCCTTAGTATATGGTATGGAAGCAGTGTTACCAGTGGAAATAGAACTCAAGTCACTCAGAGTTGCCTTGGAAGCTCAATTACCGGAAACTGAATGGGTGCAAGCTAGGTATGGGCAGTTGGCTATGCTAGATGAAAGGAGGCTAAAGGCGTTGGATCACCTACAGATGTACCAGCACAGAATGGCCAGGGTTTACAACCGTAATGTAAAATACTCTAAGAGGCAGTTGAAAACGAGTGACTTGGTCCTAAAGCAGTTAAGGCCCTCCAATGTCGATGCTAGAGGCAAATTCAGGCCTAATTAGGAAGGACCATATGTGGTGAAGAAGGTGCTATCAAAAGGCGCTGTCAGCATTATGGATATGGATGGAAATGAGTTCACCAACCCGATCAATCAAGGCCGACTGAAGCTTTATCATGTATAAAAAAAAGTCCCGTGTGGTACATTGGGTATATCATGAACCATGCTAGGATTAGGAGTAATGTCAAGGAATTGTCTATCTCTTCACAGAAGAGATGATATCACCGGCCTCTTGGCGAGTGAGATTGAGTAGTGTACGCCCGTACCCAAATAGAATGATTATTTGGATAATCATTTATTTGATTTTGTCAGTCTACTCGGATGTCAATTAAATGTCCTAGCACATAGAAGGATGATAGGGCTATCCTAAAGTACCTTTAAAGGACTAAGAATAGTTTCTTAGTGTTCGGTGGTCAGGAAGTGCTCGCTGTAAATGGTTACACCGATGCTAACTTCCAGACAGATGTTGATGACTTTATATCACAGTCTGGTTATGTGTTTATGTTAAATAGGGATGTTGTAAGCTGGAAAAGCTCAAAGCAAGACACTATTACTGAATCAACGATAGAAGCTGAGTATATTGCTGTATCTGATGCTTAAAGGAGGCTGTTTGGATTAGGAAGTTCGTCACTGAGTTAGGGGTTGTGCAGTTGACCTCTTCTATGATAATAACAGGGCCATAGCACAAGCAAATTGAGCCACGGTCACATCAAAAATCCAAGCACATACTCAAAAGATTCCATCTTATTTGGGAGATAGTCGATCGAAGGGATGTGAAGATTTCCAGGGTTGCTTTAGAGGATAACATCTCTAATCCTTTGACCAAACCCTTGGCATAGTCCAAGTATGATGGTCATATTACATCTATAGGGATTAGACCCTTACATGGTAGTGACTAGTGCAAATGAGAGATTATTGGTTTATGCTCTAGTTCCTAAATGATGTACTATGTTATTTATGTATGTGAATACATCTATTTCGTATTAACAATCATATTTATTGAATTAATTGTGCAATTAATAAATATTAAGAATCCATAAACTGGTGTTTACTCATGTCTGTTAGTAGCGTGTATTGAACAAGTAAGACCATGAGTTTAAAGAACATAGTTTTAAAGCTATCCCTAGTCTCGTATAATCATGGGAATGAATATAACTAAAGACTAATATGTTCTTTATGAAATGGGTGGTGTTTTACCTACCATTGGACTTGGAAATTCAATTAAGGATATAGGTGCATGTTGGTGAACAGTGTACTGGATTGATCTACTTGTGTGAACACTACATGATCTAGTGTCATAAGTGTTTCTCATGTATTGCTTATATTAGATCCTTAGACTCGATATTACTATACTTTTGGATGTGACCTTGTATACTTTGATGTACACCTAGCAAGCTTATAACTGGGTGCCAAATGTGGGTACATTGGGCATATCGGGAGCCATGCTAGGACTGGGAGTAGACCTGTGTAAACGACCCACGACCCGTAAAGCCGGCCCAAACCCGCCCATTCTGGGTTGGGCTTGGACATACATATTTTACTTTAAGCCCGGCCTGGCCCGAACCCGTAGAAGCCCAAGTTAATGGTGGGTTGGGCTTGGGAATAACTATAAGACCCATGACTAGCCCGACCCGGCCCGGATAATTTTATAATATATACTTTTATATTTTTATTTATATAATTATGTACTAAATATTTAATCTGAACCATTGAAAAACTTATAGAAGATCTTGACAATTATAATTTCTCTATGAATACTATCTGTAAATTAAATTTGTCTATGAATACTATTTGTAAATTAAATTTGTTTCAAATAAGTTATATTAGAAAAATATAAACATTTATTTGATGGGCTGGTTGGGCTGGGCTTGGGAATGAGGTTCAATTGCCCGGCCCAGCCCGGCCCTAGCCCGATGTAAAATTAGTGTGAGCTGGGTTGGGCTTGGACAAGAGATTTTTATATCAAACCCGATGTAGCCCAGCCCGAACCCGGCCCAGCCCGACCCATGAACAGGTCTAACTGGGAGTAATGTGAAGAAATTGTCTATCTCTTCATAAAAGAGATGATACCACCGATGTAAGCAGACGACGTTTTGATATATGTGACAAAATGAACTGAGGAATTTTTATAAGTTTTATTTTGTTTTATAATAATTATAATGTGAAATTCATTTTGGAAAACAAAATTTGTAAAAGATTCGAGATTGAAATTTCGAAGAAGATATAGGAGTTGCCACTCGGTTCATCTCAACTTGGAAATTTAGGTACAGCCGAAGCCAAGTGAGGGTCGCTATACCTTCCAAAGATCTAGATCTAGATGAGTCACTTACTTATTATCTCATTAAAAAATGCTTCAACAATCATATTATAGCATTTTATAAAATAAAGTCGATTTTATTTAGAGCATACGGTGTTCATGCAAAATACAGAGAGTAGTAAATAAATTAATTATACAGATAGGATCAAGTAAACTACCTTAAGGGATGCACATGAATCAAATGGGGAATCGGGGTACAATCACCTAAAATACATAGATTCATCTAAATGGAATAGATAAAGCTAAACATACATATAAACTTGCAAAACAAGAGTTAATACACAAATAATCGCATTTAGAACTCAACCATGACAAAACGGGGATAATAAATGAGTCGAGATAATGTATTTGGGGGATAGCAGGAGAAACTCGACAAATTTCACCGACTAGACTTGGAAAACATTTTAAAACATTCCTCTATTGATTTTTAAGAAAACAATTTTACTAGTTAATTATCGAGCATGGCAAATGAGTCTATTTTCAAGAAACTATGTTTCTATCATTGTTTTGGTCTAATACATGCTTCTAGAATGTAAATTTAAAATTCGAATGTCATGAAATGTTCGAAAATCTATTGTTGGTGATTCTATCCCGAGCTGACACCTAGGCGGGTATGGAGACAACAGTCGTGCGACTATATATGTACACTCATACAGGTGTCAGTTCAAGTCTAGGGGCCA
The DNA here is from genome assembly GCA_039660915.1 of Euphorbia tirucalli. Classification (NCBI taxonomy): domain Eukaryota; kingdom Viridiplantae; phylum Streptophyta; class Magnoliopsida; order Malpighiales; family Euphorbiaceae; genus Euphorbia; species Euphorbia tirucalli. The sequence goes on from CM077633.1 coordinate 48,682,379, forward strand.
AAATTCAAATTTTTAGCTTCGGCGCTGTTGTTTCGAGATCCAAAACTGTGCGAATGTAGACGTTACAGCCTTCCTGCTGTAATGACAATTGTGCAACTATTATGATGGTCGTATAGCTCTGGTTCTCATATCAGAATGTGCAAAATAGAGTATGTTGAAAATATGCAAATGATGCTCAAAATACAACACAAACAAGTCAAATAATTTCGGTTTCTCTATTTACCCTTATGGCGTGGATCCACAGCTTTAGGAAGCAAAAATCCTTCAAAAGAGGCTCCGATTGAACACCCGAACTTCAAGTTCTACAAATGGTTTCAAGCTCCAAATGTTATGGTTTTGGTGTCCAAATTAGTCTCTAATCCTATTAAAAACCTTAATGAAGTGTTCTTAAGATTTCTAACCGATTTTAAGCTTAATAACAGAGATTGAAGATGAAAATTGAAGAAAAAGTTTGGTTTTTCTTTTTCTTTTTTTTTCTTTTCTTTCTTTTTCTTCTCCTTTCTCTCTAAATCCAAGTTGCCAATTGTGAGCATAGGATTTTAATCCCCGGGTTTTCATGATGAAAAATATACAATCTTTAGTTTTTGTGGTTTCAGGAATCTAGTTCAACTCAAAATTGAAGCTCCCTATCATTCAACTCCATAACTTAGGAAATTTTATAGTTGTTTTTGGACAACATCCATATGTTCATGGTAACAACCGTATGGATATCACAAAACAACGTACTATTGTACATCGATCTAATCAGTCGAAAATTAGAGACAAAATCTAAAAACAATTAATGTGTTAGCTTTCTGGTCAGGGAGACTTGGAAAAAAGCTAGAAATGATAGATAAGGAGACGATAATCTAGGACAAAGAGGGGATAATTGGATTCTAGAGAGAGATAAGGTGAGAAAAGTGAGAATTCTAAGCATTTTTCTTCTTTAATGTTTAATTTCTAAAGTTAAAATCTATTAGAAATCTTAGGGAAATACTTCACTGAGACCAATAATAGGTTTAAAGACAAATTAAATCACTAAATCCCTAACTTCGGAGTAAAATTTTGAGTTTTTAGAGTTTGGTGTTCAAAGTTGGATTTCAAAGAATTGGAGCCCTCTTGAGTTGATTTTCAACATCTAAGACCGTGGATTCATACTACAATGGTATATTTCTGAGAAACCAAGCATATTTCTCTTGTTTGGCTTGATTTCGAGCATCATTCGCATCATTCTTATGTTATTTCATTTTAAGAATTTTTGGTTTCTGTCTGCAAACAACAACTGCACAGATATCGTAACATCCGCACAGTTGTCACCATATCTGTATGCTTATCTAAACCTGGAAATTCCTAGAAACCAAGCCAAAAGATGAACATGGCTTTTGATCTAGAGGTAATATCCATACAAATGTCATGATAATCGTATGGTTATCGATAATATCCATACAAATGTCTCGGGATAAATTCTTCAAAATCTATTTTATGAGCATTTCACGACATCTGACCTTAGATTCAATTTTAAGAAGTTATATTTAGACCAAATCAACGATAGAGACCCGATATCTTGAAAATTGACTCACTTTACTATGTTGAATAATGAACTGGAAAAATCATTTTCAAAATCGTTTTCTCAAAAATCTTCACAAGAACGTTTCAAAAATGTTTTACAGGTCTTGTCAGGGAAATCTGGATTTCCCTGACTATCCTCCTAAAGGCATGATCCCAAGCCCGTAATCATCCCGTTCTATCATTCTTAAGTCCAAAATGTGATTATTAGCACGCTAAGTTTTGTAGGTTTAAGTGAATGTTTAGTTTTCCATTTTCTAGATTCTGATGTATTTTAGGCGATTGTAACCCAATTCCCTTTATATTCAAATGTATCCCCGTAGGGTAGTATTTGTTTGATTTGGGTTGTAATAATTAATTTACTCTCTTGTATATATTTATTGCATGTACGCCATGTGATTAAAATAAAATTAACCTTAGCTTATGAAATGTAATCCATTGACTATTGAATTTTTTTTCAATTAGATAATGAGTAAGAGACTCGTCCGAACCTAGATCTCTGTAAGGTATAGCAATCCTCACTTGGTTTCGGCTGTACCTGAATTTTTCGATTGAGCTGATCCGGGTGGCGACTCCTATAACTTTTTTGAGATTTAAGTCTCAAATCTTTTTATGAGCATTATTGCTTAAAACGGATTTCCTTAATAAATAAATAAATCATAAGGCCCTGTGACACGCTTCACCTCGTTAAAAAACATCATCCACTCACACCAACCTCTAAACTAGAATGAAAAAGGGGTTTTATAAGTAGAAAAGAGGTCTTTCATTATAGAATTCACCCTTTAAAATCCAAAAAAATAAATTCTAGGAAGAAAATCACAGTTCTGTCAAAAAACGAGTCCCGTGTGGTCTTGACGTGACAGTCTTGCAGCTGACGGCTCAACATTCGTGCGGTTGATATTATAACAGTGCGGCTGACATTATAGCCATACGACTATTGATCTAGGACAACCTCCTCCTTTGTCCAGGAAATGATATAAGGCTTGAAGTTAGGTTGAATGAAGCTTCGACCTTGAATTGACTTTGACCCCTACAGTTATGGAAAACCATAAAAGCAAACAAATGATTTATTCGCCATTGAAACTGAGGGATGAAAATCCCGCGCTCACAACTGGCCTCTTGAAGAGTGAGACTAAGTAGTGTACTGTCGTAGCCAAATAAAATGATCACTGGATAATCATTTATTTGAATGTTTCAGTCTACTTGGATGTCAAGTAAATATCCTAGGCCATAGAAGGATGACGGAGCCATGCCTTGTATAGGACACCAAAGGATCTTATAAGAATACTACATGTTTATTTTGATTTTGTTTTTACATTTTCATCCTAATTGGGGTTTGTAACGGCTTGCTAGAGCCCACTTACAACTTATGGACTGAATGTCATTTCGAGCCCATGGCCAACATACGGATGGACCTACAGGATCACACTCTTAAGAGTTTAAGCGATTTTTTTATAACGGACTATTTAATATCTAGGGATTACATATTAATTACTATTGTTAATGGGTTATTTTATTTTATGGGATTAATTGGTTAAGTCCCAAATAAAATATAATAATCCATTTTGAGAATTGGTTATAATGGTTTTTCAAATTTACTATATGGTAATTTTGGCTAAGTCATTATATTGTAAAGTATAGTGGATATTTTACAAGGAGGGGCATTATGGGTGTCTCCCCTTTATGTCTCATATATAAAGGATGAGATGAAACTGTGAGAAGACGATGTTTTAAGGTTGACCGCGGCGAAGTGAACCGGGGGGTTTTTGCTTTTGAAAAGGCGGGTTTTGTTTATCTTGCTTTAGAGAAAACCTTTTATTCGTTTAAAAATTCGTTTTGTAGAAAAACATTTTCCCATTTTATTACTTAAAGACCTTGAAACCTAAATTTCAAGATCAGTGATAAAGTCGCCACTCGGATCAGCTCATCCAGGAAATTCTGGTACAGCTCCCTACCAAGCGTAGACTGCCATACCGAATCCAGAGACTGAGGGTTCACGTAACTTACTTATTCAACCTCGATCTTGTATTTGTTTACAATTTATATTCCCATATGTATTCAATTTATTATCTTTCTCGACCCAATTACGTTTATTTATCAGCCGATGCTCAAGCAAATGACAGAAATAAATTGCAAAAAAATAAATCATACATCTGAATTATACAAAAGAATAATAGAGGCCGCTTATACAACCAAATTGAATAAAAATAAAAACTCTCATCCTCACATTACAAGCGCCTAGGATACACGAGAATCTAAAAATTTACAAATGCCTAAAATACACGAATTAATCTATTAATTACATCAAAAATAATAAAAAAAGGCAAATAAATGCTGCAAAACAGACGGTTAGCATAGTTTATGTCACAAGCACAGGTAGGACTCACAGCAGGATAGAATTGGGATTTTTAGGAATGGGGGCATGCATTTAGGGGGTAACCGAGTTGGCTCGTTCAGCCGGCCCGGTTAGACCTGGAAAACGGTTTTAAAACACCCTGTAGATTTTTGTGCTGAAAAACAGTTTTAGAAAATTATTTGGCTCGATTTCATGCAAATTTCTATATTTCAGCGGGTCTGTTATTCCAGAACTCAGGGTTCCATTCGAGCGGGTTTCCTAATTTTTACAAACATCTAGGGTCTGGAACCGGTAAACACGCCAAAAACAGTTTAAATTCGAAGACAGCATCGCGCGACCATGTCCGTACGGGTCGTTCCGTGATTCTGCCTATTTCCAGGAACTACAGCCGTGTGGCTATAACTAGAGCCATGCGGCTCTGTTTAGAGCCGTGCAGCTGTAACTAGAGCCGTGCAGTTGTAGCTAGAGCCGTATGGCTTTAAAATACAGCCGTACGACTGTAATACCCAGACCCAAAATCGATTTTCTCATTTTTTTGAAAATCGCTATTTTGCTCGTTTTCGATGTTTCCCGAGGATTTTATAGGGTTTGGGGGTCTGCTGATGATGGACTACGGATCCGATTCGGATCGAACAACCCCAAAATTCAGAAAATAAAATATGGGAAAAACCAAAAACCTAATACCCGTACGCATAGAAATCCGAAAACCAAAGTTTAATAACGTACGAATATATTTGGGCCGAAAAACACATCAAAAGAATGCATAAAAATGGAAAACGGGCTATTTTTGGCAGATAGAGCATTTTCGGGTTTTCACCCAGGAGGAACATAGCGGTGCGGCTCTAAGGTTAGAGCCGCGTGGCTCTATTCTAAGGGGATAGAGCTGTGCGTCTGTGTTCTTGGAGAACACAGTTGTACAGCTATAATCGGGTAGCCGGTTTTCTAAAAATTGAGAAAACAGAGGAAAAACGCACAGAAAATGCAATGAACACAAGTTTAAGGCCTCTCAGAGTTTACCTTGACTTTGTTCCAATGTATTCAATATTCAGAAGCGGATTGAAGAGCGAGAATGTGCTCCGAATCCTCAAACATTCTGAATTCCCAAAAACGAATCCCAAACCAATCCGAAACGAATCCGAAAGTGTATCCGGATGAATGAGTAACGGTCTAGATGAGTTATAGGACGATTAGGATATGAGTTTTAGACTTGAAAATCACAATTTCCCTTTCTCCCTTTCTCTCTTCTTCTTCCTCCCTTTTTCCTTTCTCTCTGCAACTCAACTCTCTCTGTTTCTATTTCTTTGCCGAATCCTTCTTTTTTCCAATCTCCCTCATTTGATTTTTCTATTTTCCTTTTATATCTCACACCCCGTAATGATTTTGTGAATTAAATGCGCCGTCTTCGTTTTTACGAATTTCAGCTGATTTTCGCTCCTTTCAGTCAAGTTGCTTTGCTTTACAGAGCAACTTGATTAACCCACTAGAGCCGCATGGCTCTAGTTATGCTAGAGCCGTGCAGCTCTAGACCTACAGCCACACGACTGTAGTTTGAAAACTATAGCCGCTCCGTAAAAAAAACCAACACGCACCCTAAACCCTAAAATCACTTGGGGGACCTTTCTCGAGGATTTGGATCGAGGATTGCCCGGTTTTCGGAAAGTTTGAGGTGTTCCAGGCGACATTCTGCTCTCTTCTGAGTCTGACTGCCTAACAGAGGTAACAAAGAGTTCTCATCATAGAGGTCGAGAAAACCCCGTGCTCATAGAAACCCTAATACCCAACTAACAATTATGTGCCACCAACTCATCTTCTTCCTTTTCTCATGGACAAAAGGGGTTTTGGCTTTAAAGGAGGACTTTTGGTCCGGAGATAGCACTCGCATTATACCGGGGAGACTCTGTGCGTGTGGCGGTAGAGGAGCAACGAGTTAAGCGCTAGTCAAATTTTCTTTGTGCGGGAGAACTAAGGTGAAAATCCTTTTTCCCCTATTTATTATTATAGATCCATAATCTAGCCTTGAAATCTTAGGCACAAACCTTAGCTAGAGAGTGTTTATTCTACAATTAGTTTTCTTCTCTAGTCGAGATAGGTTCCAACACTGATAACATTGCTCCACACGTTGTCACGTGTCAAATTGGCAAAGTCAACCCAACCAGAAATTGACACGTGGCACTTATTGCAAAGATTACATAAAAATCTCTCATGCAATTTCAAAAAACTCCCTCTTTCATTTTCTTTTTTCAATAACACCATCTTCTTCATCTCTCTTTCTAGTTCTCAAATTAATAAAAATGTCAGAACCCCATAAATGAAAAAACTAAAATCAGTAAAAAAAATCTAGAAAAAATAAAATCATGAAAATCAAACTCTTTCACCATTAAAATAATGAAGAGTCATTGCCATACAACAAATTGACAACAAAATAATTTTTTTGAAAGGTGTTTCAAACTTGAATTCTCCCAATATATTCTAAAGTTGGTAATAGTGTATCAAATCAACAACAGCCAAAACATAGAATAATTCTTTTGGTTGATCATAAAAGGTCGAAATGTACTGGATAAAAATAGCGTTGTTTCCCCTCTATGATGATTTAATATGTAAGTCATCAATCACATCTTCAAGCTCATAAAGAGTGTTGTTATAGAGAGATTGAGAGGAATTTCTTGTGTTTTCATTTATGAATACCTAGAGGTATATATACAACGTACAAGTTACAAGAATGGGAATAAATCCCTAAATTTACTCAATTACTCCTATAATCCTGCTATTTATAGAGTGATTCTATGCTAATAACCTAATTATGGCTGTTGATTCTGTAACAGCCATTGATTCTGTAACACTCCCCCTCAAGCTGGAGCCTAGATATTAGTCATGCCCAGCTTGGTACAAATGTAGTTGACTCGATTTCCCGGTAAAGCTTTAGTGAATACATCTGCCAGTTGGCTCCCGGTTCTCACGTGTTGGGTTGAGATTGTACCATCCTTAAGCTATTCTTAGGTAAAGTGATAGTCAACTTCTCTATGCTTGGTCCTTTTATGAAATACAGGATTGTTGGTAATATAGAGAGCTGCTTCATTGTCACACCATAATGTCATTGGTTTTGTTTGAACAAAACCAGTTTCCTCAAGTAAGTGACTTAGCCATACAAGCTCACACGTAGTCTATGCCATAGCCCTGTATTCATATTCAGTGCTTGAACGAGACACCACTGTAAGCGCCGGAATTTTCCAACCTAAAAAATGAAAATCCAAAAGTCATTTTAATAGAGGTAAATATGGAATTTTCTAGGATATATATATATATATATATATTAAAAAAAAAGAGCCGCGCGACTGTAATTATAGTCGCAGGGCTGTAATCAAATTACAGTCGTACGACTGTAGGTCTATAGCAGCTAGTCACAGACCATTCTGCATGGGAGAGAAATGGGGCGCGATTTCGGGAATTTATTGCGTCTTCCTTGCTTTTTGAGGGTTTGGAGGTGTAAAAGAAAGGCAGGAGCAAGGAGGGACGACCAGAGACAGAAGATTTGGATTGAAGAGAGCTCTAGAGATTAGGAGAAGTGAAGGGAAAAGAAGAGAAGAAAAACCCAACAAAAACATCATCTTCTTCTACTCTTTTTCTTTCGATTCTGGTGTTTGTGAGGTTAAAATTGGTAGAAATCATAGGTTTAAACTTGACAAACATAGACAAATCATTCCAGACTCTTAAACACACTCAAATCCGTAACTTGTGGAGATTTTTGGACTTATTTTTGCATCCTAACATTCTAAGGAGGAAAAGCAATCCGAAGCCCATTCAAAGTGTTTTCTTCAGATAAATCGATGGTGGATCTACGCTATAAGGGTAAAAATACCTTAAATTAGTATTCTGCTTCATTTTCTAATTGTTTTTGTCCATTTTCGTGCATAAAATCACCTAAAACCAAAAATGAAAGTCTGCTATTTCTGGGAGGATGAACAAACATACGGATGTAATTACAGTCGCACGATTGTAACTACAGCCGTACGATTGTAGATGGTTTCCACGGCTATAATCTTTGTCACTTAAAATAATTTCTGTAATCTTCTGATTAGAAGCAAGTTACAGTCGTACGACAGTAATTATAACCTCATTACTGTAATTACAGCCACGCGGCTGTAGTTTCTGGCTAGCAGCCGAAAATCACAAAAAATACAAAAAATTCGAAAAAATTCAAAAAAATCAGAAAAATTATACAAATGCATAAAAATCAAAAAATCATCAAAAATAAATTTATTTCATACATTCACGACCTTAGATTTAATTTTTGAAGTTACCTCACTTAGAACAGGAAAACGATGGAGACCCAAGTCTCCCGAAAACCTACTCACATTTGCATGTTAAATGGAAATAAACCGGAAAAAGAAAATGTTTTCAAAAATATATTTTCTCATAAAATAAAATACTAGAACATTTCTAAACCATTTTCCAGGACTATCCTGGCGAACTAGCTGAGTTTGCCCGACTATCCCCTAAATGCATGTCCCCAAATTTCTTATTTCCCCATTCTGTCTATTTGAGTCCAACTTGTTCCATATAATTGTGCTAACCATTTGTTTTGCAGCATCTGTTTTGCTTTTGAATGTACTTTATAGATCCTCGTATATTCTAGGTGACTGTAATTTCTTAGATTTTCGTATATTTAGGCGATTGTATCAGTGAGGATGAGAGTTTTCTCTTTTATTCGATTTGGTTGTATAAGTCAGCCTCTACTTTTATTTTCTTGCACTTTATTTTTCCGCACCTTATTTTTTCTTGCAACTTATTTCTAGTATTTGTATGAGCATTGGCCAATAAATATTAAAGCATAAAATGGGTAGAGAAAGATAATAAGGGAGTAAAATGTTGTCCTATGCACTTATAAATGAAAGCAAGCTTGAGGTTGAATAGGTAAGTTGCACGAACCCTAAATCTTTAGATTATGTACAGTAGTCTACGCTAGGTAGGGAGTTGTACCGGAATTTCCCGGATGAACTGATCCGGGTGGTGACTCTGTCACTGATCTTGAAATTTAAGTTTCGAGGTCTTTAAGTAAAGAAAACGGGATTTTCCAAAATGTAAAACCAGTTTTATTAAAACTCACATCTAAAGAAAAAGGTTTTCTATAAAAGGGATTTCCAAAATGAATGAATGGTTTTCCTAAAGCAAAAACACAAACCCGTTTTCAAAGCAAAAGCAAAAGCAAAAAGCGTAGTGAAGAGTTCGTCTGCTCATAACCACAGTCTGTTTCTTACTTTTCCAAAACATAAGATTACCACCAATAAACACACAGTAACCAGTTGTGGAACATCTATCTGTAATGTCACCTGCATAATCAGCATCTGTGAATCCTTCTACTGTATGATGACCATGGTTTTGATATAAGATACCACGTCCAGGTGCTCCCTTCAGATATCTCAAAATATGAGTAACAGTGTCCCAATGTGAAGTTCTAAGGGATGACATGAATTGACTGACCATGCTTACTGGAAATGCGATGTCAGGACGAGTGATTGTAAGATAGTTCAATTTCCCAACGACCCTCCCATACTTCTCAGGATTTTCAAGTAAATCACTATCTTCAGCTTTCAACTTCACATTTGGTATCATTGGTGCATCACAAGTCTTTGCTTCAATCAAACCAGCATCACTTAACGAATCAAGAAAATATTTCCTTTGAGTGAGACAGACTCCCTTTCGGCTGCGGAGAACTTCAATCGCAAAAAATACTCAAACCATACAAGGATTTTCTCAACTTGCAGACCTTTCCTAACTCCTTCTAAGCAATAAACCCAGGTGGTTGCTCTATGTATACCTCTTCACATAAATCACTATGAAAGAAGGCATTCTTAACATCAAGTTGATGAAGATCCCAATTATAAGTAGCAGCCAATGAGATGAATAGACGGATGGAAGATAGTTTGGCAACCGGAGAGAATGTTTCACAGTAGTTAACCCCATAAGTTTGAGCATACCCCTTTGCAACTAAACGAGCTTTCAGCCATGCAACAGAACCATCTGGATTCATCTTCACCGTGAACACCCACTTGCACCTAATAGCTCACTTACCGAATGTAAAGTCACTAGATCCTAAGTATGATTATGTTCTGGTGCCCTCATTTCTTCTTTCATTGCCTCTTGCCAACCAGAATAAGCCAAAGCTACTGCCATGAACTTACGAATAGTAACAAAATCTAAAGATGCAATAAAGGACTTGGAAGAGGGTGATAAGGCATTATAAGAGACATAGGTAGAGACTAGGTAAGTGCAGATGCATTTACCTTTGCGGATAGCAATTGGTTGGTCAAGGCTCAGATCAGAGACAGATACAAGGTCTGGAGACGAAGCAGCGGGTGCAACATTGGTGTCTGAACCAAGTAGAGATGCCTCAATCATATGCGACACACGATGGGAGTAAACTTGACGGACAATAGGCCGAGGAGAGGATTCCACCTATGTAACAGTAGGAACTTGAGGGCATTGCACCTGTTCACTCACAATATAATCAAGAAAGTCATTTTCAGAAGTACTTATGGAAGAGACAAGAACTGATGCAACGGAGCTGACGAAGGGGTTGTTCTCAAAGAAGGTAACATCTGCAGACACCAAGTAATAACCTAAAGAAGGAGAGTAGCAACGATAACCTTTTTGTTGCCGAGAATATCCTAAAATGACATATTTAAGAGATTTAGGATCTAGTTTTGATACTTGAGGTCACATGTCTTGAACAAAACAAGTGCACCCAAATACCTAAGGAGGGAGAGGAAACAACACTTTTGATGGAAAGAGAAGGGAATAAGAGATCTGTCCGTTAAGAACAAAAGAAGGCATACGGTTAATAAGGAAGCAGGCAGTGGAACAGCATTAAACCAAAAGGGTTTTGGAACCTGCATATGAAACATTAATGCATGAGCAACTTCGAGTAAATGACGGTTCTTTCGTTCAGCCACACCATTTTACTGAGGTGTAATAATGCATGAAGTTTGATGAATGATGCCATGCTGGAAGAGATATAATAAGAATGTACTAGTGTGAGCGGATGACGTTTTTAGGCACATGCACGACTCTCTCGGAAGGGGGCCTCGATATCGGGCAACCCTCCCTCGCGTGGGGTTTTTAGAATGGAAATTCATTTTTGGAAAATTAAATCGTTTTATAAAAGAATCGAGACCTAAGTCTCGATAGATAGTGTTGGAGTCGCCACCCGGCTCAGCTCAACCGGGAAATTACAGTGTAGCTGAGCCGGACGAAAGGCCGCTACATTATCTAGAGATCTAGGTCCGGATAAGTCCCTTATTTCGTGTCTAATCAAAATAAAATTGGCCAATGTTCTTTGATGGTATTTTATAATTCTAACATTCATTTTTATTAAATTAAAGCACACAGCGTACACACAAGTCAAAATGAAGTAAAAAGCAGTGAATAAATAAATTATTACAACCTGATTGAATAAAAAAAAACTCTAGACCTCGCTTTACAAACGCCTAAAATACACGAATGATCTAGAAAATTTACAACCGCTTAAAATACACGAGTTTAGCTATTAATTACATTAAAAATGAAAAATAAAAACTAACTAAAGGCTACAAAACAGACAGTTAGCACAATTTATAGCACACCACAGATAGGACTCAAGTAGGACAGAATGTGATTTTAAGGAGTTCGGGGGCATGCAATTGGGGGATAACCGGGTCGGCCTGGCTAGCCGGCCCGGTTAGACCTGGAAAATAATTTTGAAACATCCATGTATTGTGTTTTGTGAGAAAATCATTTTGAAAAAATTTTATTTTCTGGTTTGCTTTAATTTAACATGTGAGGTGGGTCAGTTTTTGGGAGATTCGGGTCTCCGTCGTTGTATTGTTCTAAATGCAATATCATTGAAAACTAAATCTAAGGTCGTGAATGCACACAACAAAATTTTTGATGATTTTCTGATTTTTCTGAACTTTTATGATTTTTGGGAATTTTTTGGGAATTTTCTGGAAATTCTGTCCCTGGACGAGGATTATAGTCGTGTGACTGTAATTACAGCCGTGTGACTGTAACTACAGTCGTACGACTATAATTATAATCATGTGACTGTAGAACATCGAAGTGCAGAAAATCGTTAAAATTCATTCAAATAAAACTAAAGGCGCGGGCGACTGTTCTTTTCCATAAGAACAGTCGTACGACTGTTCTTGATTTCCAGAAACATCAAGCCTGAAAAATGAGTTTTTATGGACAAAATGACATCAAAACACCCAGAAAAGCAATAAAAATGAAGGTTTTAGGTGTAATTACCGTTGTGGCGCTGATCCACCATAGGTTTGATCGCTGGAAACGCCCCAATCACCTCCAAATTACTTCTTTTTCCTTGTATGCAAAGTTTCAAGAGTTGTCCAAAATGTCGAGGATTTTAGCAAATTTAAAGTCTAGAATTGATTGAGTAAGTGTCAAGTTGTTAACCTATGATTTCTATCCGGTTTTAACTTTAACACTCAAGAATTAAAAGAAAAAGAGGAGAAAAAGATGATGTTTTATGAGTTTCCCTTTTTCTCTACCAATTTCTCTCTCAAATCTGCCAAATCCTAAAGTGCAAAAGTTCTTCACTTTCTCTTCCTTCTCCCTTTTATTCTGGTCTTCCTTGCTAGAGAAAACGAGCATTAATTGCTCTCAAATCAACCCTTTTCTTTTATTTTTCTCAGTTATGGGCCGATGTACCTGCTCCGCATTTATAGTTGTACGACTGTAATTTTTCAATTAGAGTCGCACAACTGTATTACAGTCGTGTGACATAAAATTTTTTTTAAGTCTGGAAAATTCCGGCGCTTACAGCTGCCCCTCGCGTGATCAAATTTGATACCTGACTCCAGGTCTAAAATACCTGAGGTGATGAATTTGAGAGCGCGGATCGAAGCGCCGTAGACGTAATAAAGAAAACAGGCAACTGACTTGTTGAAGTCCTACTGTTGTGGTGATGCACTGAGTTGATTGGATGAAATAAGTCGATACCGAGTTTAGGTTACCCGAGGTGAGGTTGAAGGTGAAATAAGCCAATACCGGGTTTAGGTTACCCGAGGTGAAGATAAAGATGAAATAAGCCGATACTGGGTTTAGGGTACCCGAGGCGAGGATTGAGATGAAATAAGCTGATACTGGGTTTGGGTTACCCGAGGCGAGGATGAAGATGAAATAAGCCGATACCGAGTTTAGGTTACCCGAGGCAAAGTTGAAGTTGAAATAAGTCGATACCGGGTTTAGGTTACCTGAGGTGAATTTGCTAGGGATCTGGAATGAAGCTGATCTGGGCCGATACCAGGTCTATGTTACCCGAGGCAGATCTGCTGGGAAATTTGGAATGAAGCCGATCTAGGCCGATACTGAGGCTATGTTACCCGAGGCGGATCTACTAGGAAATTTGGAATGGAGCCGATCTGGGCCGATACTGGGCCTATGTTAGCCTAGGTGGATCTGCTGGGAAATCTGGAATGAAGCCGATCTGGGCCGATACCGGGTCTATGTTACCCAAGGCGGATCTGCTGGGAAATCTGGAATGAAGCCGATCTAGGCTGATACCGGGTCTATGTTACCCGAGGCGGATCTACTGGGAAATCTGGAATGCAGCTGATCTGGGCCGATACCGGGTCTATGTTACCCGAGGCGGATCTGTTGGGAAATCTGGAATGAAGATGATCTGGGCCGATACCGGGTCTATGTTACCCTAGGTGGATCTGCTGGGAAATTTGGAATGAAGCCGATCTGGGCCGATACCGGGTCTATGTTACCCAAGGCGGATCTGCTGGGAAATCTGGAATGAAGCTAATCTGGGCCGATACCGAGTCTAGTTACCCGAGGCGGATCTGCTGGGAAATCTAGAATGAAGCTGAACTGGGCTGATACTGGGTCTATGATACCCGAGGCGGATCTGCTGGGAAATCTGGAATGAAGCCTATCTGGGCTGATACTGGGTCTACATTACCCGAGGCGGATCTGCTGGGGATTCTGGAATGAAGCCGATCTGCTCCGATACCGGGTCTATATTACCCGAGGCGGATCTGCTGGGAAATTTGGAATGAAGCCGATCTGGGTTGATACCGGGTCTATATTACCCGAGGTGGATCTGTTGGGAAATCTAGAATGAAGCTGATATAGGCCGATACCGGGTCTATGTTGCCCGAGGCGGATCAATTGGGAAATTTAGAATGAAGCTGATCTGGGCCGATACCGAGTCTATATTACCCGAGGCGGATCTGCTGGGGATTTATCCGTGTCTGATACAGTGATGAAGAATTCCTGCATTGGAAATAGTGAGTCTTCATTCCTTGATCGAGAGATTTTGAACAAAAAATTTTGCCCCTGCGATCAAGAATGAAGACTAGCTGGGGATGAATACTCTGTGTATGTTGTATATGTATGCATGATGATGCATATGCACATGAATCCTAAAGGATGCATTTCTCACTGTTTGTTTAATGTTGATGTTTCTCCTTTCTGCTGGGGAAGGCATGTTTTGCCCCCGGCTGATGGAAGAAACTTCTTGCACGAAGCTCTCCTTGTTGAAGATATATGTGAGGACTGCTGGAGAAATGAGATGACTGCTGAGGATGCATGACAACTACCAGGGAAAGGATCATAGTGCCCCTTGTAAATTTTCCGCTGGGGAGTGATGTGGAGAATCCTACTGGAGGATACTGTAAAGATTCCTGTGGGGAAATAGTGGAGAGGTTCTATCTTTCTGCCTTCATGATTCATGAATCTGTAAGTGCTCTAAATTTTGCCTGGGTTGACCAATGTAGATTTTCAGCCCAGCGAGTTGCTCTAACTTTTGCTTGAGGCGCCTTTTTGGTTTTCACCCCAACGAGCTCTTTCTCTCTCTCTCTCTCTCTTTTTTTTTAGTTCAAGATGAACGAAGACCGACTGAAATGGCGCCATGACCACTTGCCCCGTCATCCTTTTTGGTGATGAGATGATGCTGAAAAGTGCTATATGGAATAGCATCACAGTTCAATTTCTTGTTAAAAGCCATTGATGGTATAAGGTTTTACAAAATCAGTTCAAGAGAGTAGATGAAAGGAGCAACTCATCAAGCCAGTGTAGCCTCTACTCAACTTGATTTCTTCAATAGGCAAGTTCATGGACAACCACTGTTGCTCTTTAGAAAGATGAATTAGAATTGGAGGATGATAAAAGATTTCAGACTATATGTATTTAGTACATTTTCATTGCTAAATAGCGTGATATGTTTAACCAGTTAAATGCAAAGCGCTTTCCTTAAGTGGATGTTTAAGCTAGATAACTTTGTTTATGCATTTGTCATAACCACAGAAATATATTTAAACAAACACTCCACTTTATTGATAAAATCAAAATGAGTACATTTGAAAAGATTAATTCTCAAAATGGTATACACTCCACACAGAGCCAGAATCCGTCACCAGTCGTCCCTTTCAGATTTTCCGACTGATCATTTTCTCTCGTGTCTTAATTTTTTGCCTAGGCCACTCTTTTTGAGTTTTCAACCTATCAGACTTCTCTCTTTTTTTTTTAGATATGATAAAGCATTAAGTGGTCTTGGTTGACAGCATTTGTGAACTAATTTCCATCCATGTCCATGATGCTGACACCACCTTTTGATAGCACTTTCTTCACAACATAGGGCCCTTCCCAATTGGGTCTGAACTTCCCCTGAACATCAACATTTGAAGGCCTTAATTTTTTTGGAACCAAGTCCCCTGCTTTCAATTGTTGCCTAGAGTACTTCACATTCTGATTATAGGCTTTGGCCATTCTGCGTTGGTACATCTGCAAATGATCTAGTATTTTCAGTTGCTTTTCATCTAGCGCTGCCAACTGCTCGTATCTATCTTGAGTCCATTCAGTCTCTGGTAACTGAGCTTCCAAGGTGACCCTGAGTGACTTAAGCTCTATTTCTACTGGTAATACTGCTTCCATACCATATACCAAGGCGTAGGGAGTTTCCCTGTTGGTGTTCTGACACTGGTTCTGTAACCCCAATCTCTGTAGGTGGTTACCATTTTTGACAAAATCTTCTTTATCGCCTTATTAGCTGCCTCCACTTCACCATTAGCTTGTGGCCTATATGGCGAAGACTTATGGTGCTCAATGCCATGTTCTGCAAGTAACTCAGCTGTTGCCCTTTGAAATTGCACTCCATTGTCAGTCACTACATGGTGAGGAATCCCATATCGAGCAAAAATGTTCTTCTGGATGAACTTAACAATCTGCTTAGCTGTTACACTGGCGAAAGATTCCGCTTCTACCCACTTTGAAATGTAGTCAATTGCCACAACTATGAATCGGTGTCCATTAGATGCTGCAAGATGAATTTCACCAATCATATCTATCCCCCATACGGAAAACGGCCAAGGTGATGCCAAATTCTATAGCTCAAGTGGTGGAAGATGACTGATGTCAGCATAGATTTGACACTCGTGACATCTTCTTATTTTCCTTATATAATCAGCCTGCATAGTCATTCAGAAGTACCCCTGTCTCATTATCTTTCTGGCCATAACAAGTCCATTCATATGTGGTCTACAAGACCCTGCATGTACTTGCTGTATCACTGGTTCTGCCTCTTGCTCTTTCAGACATCGTAAAAGAACTCCATTTGTTGTTCTCTTGTATAGTCTATCTTCAAATATTCTGAACTGACTGGCTAATCTTCTTAATGACACCTTATCAGCAGTACTGGACCCCTCTGGTTATTTTCCTTCCTTCACATACTGGTAGATGTCAAAGAACCATGGCTTTTCTTCAGCTGTCAACTCCATTACTTCATGCACTTCAAAGCAGGGTTGTCTAGAAGTTGCTATAATCAGTGGTTGTACTTGAGTTTCTTCTGGATTTTCCCACATAGAAGACAAAGTTGTTAGCTCATCAGCCATCTTGTTCTCATCTCTGGGGACGTGTCTGAATTCATATTGGCCAAATAACTCTTTTCTGTACTGTAGGAGCTCCAAGTAAGGCCGTAAGGCTTCTTCTTTCAGCTCCCATTCACCTTGTGATAGCCCTCTGGTAAGTGCCTCCAACGTTCTTCAATCCGAAGGGCATTACTCTGTAGCAGAAAGTGCCCCACTCTGTGATGAATGATGTTTTCACTTTATCAATTCCATCCATCAGGATCTGGTTGTAACCTAAAAACCCATTTTTATGCGCCGGATTTAAAAAAAAAAAAGAGCAGATTTCACACGACTGTAATATACAGTTGTGTCAATGTGTTACAGTCGTGCAACTGTACTTAAAAATTTTACAGTCGTATGACTGTAACATCCACTTGCGTCTGCCAGCAGCAGGGATTGTGGGCTGCAAAAGGAGGGGCAATTAATGCCCGCCCCTCTTGCAACAGATTCAAGCGGCGAGATGGGATATAAAGGAAAAGGAAAGAGATTTGGGGGGAGGATGATCTGGTGAGTGATTTTAGGGAGAGATTTCAGAAAAAAAGGAAAGAAAGCAAGAAAAAAGAGAGAAAAAAGAAAGGAAGAGCACCTCTATTTCCTTAAAAATCATGAAGCTAACGTGAGAAGTTTGTTAAATTGATCTGAGGAACAACCTAACCCTGCTAACAAACTCAAATTTCGGACCAAAACCGCAAGGAACCTTGACAATTGAGGATTTTGAGACACAAAGTTTTTCAACCCAAATTCAAGGAGAAAATTGCAAGTTCTTGTGGATCGGAGCGACGCCAGGGGTCTAATCGACTTGGATAAGCTTCTGAAGAAGGTAAACACTCCTTCCCTTTCACTTTTTATTGCTTTCTGGGTGATTGAAGTGTATTTCGTGCATTTTTGCTCTGTTTTTCGTATCTCTGTTTCTAGAAATCAAGAACAGTCGTACGACTGTTCTTGGATTTGATGAACAGTCGTACGACTGTAGTTATAGTCGTACGAGTGTTCTTGATTTCCAGCCTCTTTTTCCAGTTTATTTCGAATAAATTTCAGCGGGATTCTGACCCTGGAATGTTTACAGTCACACAACTGTAGCATACAGTCGTACGACTGTATCTATAGTCATACGACTGTAACTTGCCTTCCAGAATCAGAATTTCCGTTTTTATCCCCAGAAATTTCCAAAAATCCCAAAAAATTAGAAAACCCAAAAATCATCAAAATGAATTTTGTTGTGTGCATTCACGACCATAGATTCAATTTTCAGTAAAATTACATTTAGAACAATTCAACAACGGAGGCCCAGTTCTCCCGAAAACCGACCCACTTAATATATAAAAACACATGTAAACCGAAAAAAAAATTGTTTTCAAAATGATTTTCCCCACAAAAACCAAAATACAGGGACGTTTCAAAACGTTTTCCAGGTTTAATCGGGCCGGCTAGCCGAGCCAACCCGGTTATCCCCTAAATGCATCCTCCAATTCTTGATTCCCTAATTCTGTCTATTTGAGTCCAACTTGTGGCGTGCTGTATATATATTATGCTAACCTTTGTTTTGCAGCTTTTAGTTATATTTATTTTTGATTTTTGATTTTATTTGTATTTTAATAAAATTAATCGTGTATTTAGGCGACTGTAATTATTTTTAGATTCTCGTGTATTCTAGGCGGTTGTATCAGTGAGGCGAGTGTTTTTTTTTATTTTTCTATTCGATTTGGTTGTAGGCCAATTAATATTCATTTTTCTTTGTTTTTGTATTATATTTTGTATACGCGTTGTATGCCTTTTATATTCAATAAAATTGACTTTAGATTTTTGAAATACCATTTGAGAACATTGACCAATTTTATTTTAATTAGACACGAAATAAGGGACTTGTTGGACCCGAATCTCTGGATAGTGTGGCGACCGTTCGTCCGGTTCAGCTACCTTAAGAATTTTCCTGTTGAGCTGAGCTGGGTGGTGACTCTACAATATTCATCGAGACTTAGGTCTCGGGTTCTTTTATGCATTAATTCTATTCATTTTCCAAAACGCGGATTTCCATTCATAAAAACCCCACGCGAGGGAGGGGCCCGCCCGAGATCGTGGCGTCCCATTACGAAAGGGAGTCCTGTGTCCCGTCGAAAACGCGTCGTCTGCTCACAGTGGCGACTCCGCTGGGGAGATTCTTAAAAAAGTTTTCTTAAAAACTTAAAAGAATTTTGACAAGCCCTGAAAAGTGTCTAATTAAAATAAGGTGGATGATTCTCTTTTGGTATTTTATTTGCATCTTAGTTAGCCATTTTTGCATTAGTTTAGGTATCCTTTTATAGCCCGGTGGATTGTTGAAGTGTCGCCTAAGTTCCTCTTGGTCTTAGGGGCACGAATACGAAACACCACTCACAGCCTCGTACGAACCCCTTCTCTAGGACCCTTGAGTGGGGAGAAGTGAGGAGTATATCTTGCTAGGAGAGCCTTGATGTTATCCCGACTTTGACCGAACCCATATAAGCAGCTCTAGTTGGATTCCCTTAGGATACCAAAATAATTGTGTGAATAATAAAATCGGGCCTTCATCACCCCCGGTTGGTGATCGAAGTGAGCCCCACCTAGGACTCGATTAGAAATTTTTGAGACCGACCACGTCAGAGGAATAAGGTTGGAAGAATCCGTTTTGCTTGCTATGTGTTCTTCACCATCTCGTGACAGATCGCCATTGCTACCTACGCGTGCATAACATACCATAATCACCATTTTCCATGCATGTGACATACCATACATAAACATTCTTGTGTGATACTAACCCATATTTTTATGCAGCCCCATGCATTTTATTTTCGTGTGAAAACCTTAAATCACCGTTTTCCATTCATACTAACCCTTTCTTTTTCCCATCGGCTTCCAAGTGCCGAAAATCCCTACTTATAAAGGAATGGGCTCGCCGGAGGCCCATGTGAATCTGTATGCCCGAGTTATGTTAACGGCGGGCGCCACAAAGCAGCAGTTGATTAATCTATTCCCTACCACACTAGAGGGAGGAGTGCTAGGATGGTACAATTCACTGATGGAGGATTAACAATCTGATTGGGAGATCTTATCGGCGGCTTTCATCAAATACTACAGCTTCAACACTAAAATCCAAGTGAAGCTGTATGATTTGGAAAGGATAAAGCAGAAGTTCAACGAGCCCTTCGACGAGTACTACCAATGCTGGATGAACAAAATGATTCTCCTGAAGAATCATCCAGATGAAGACGAGCTTATACAGAAGTTGATAGATGGCAGTAAAGATGTTTTTAAGAACAACATGAAGTTCCATTCCTTCAAGGAGCTCAGTGAGGTTTATAATACGACAATGAAAATAGAACAGGATGAAGAGGAAAAGGCAACCGGACACAAGAGTGGTAGGGGCTCAGGATACGGTTCTGGTTATAGGTCAACTGCAGCAGCTAGGTCTGGCAGTGGTCCTGGTTCGAGTTCCGGCGGAAAAGTGGGGCAGACCTCAGAAGTAAAGCAGGTGGAAGTTGCTACTGTGACTCAGCAATAGGGCAATCAGAGTAAGAATCAGGGGGTACTAGGCATATCGCCTTGGGCCTTTCCTTTGGTGAAGATATTTACCAAGTGTAGAAATGGCGGATTGCTGCAATCCTTGAGGCCTTTTGAAAAGCCTTCCGATGCAGACAAGGGAAATTTCTGCTCTTATCATGTGGTCGTCGGTCATAAGACTAACAATTGCTATAAGCTAAGGGATGCCATCCAAAAACTTATTGACGAAGGGAAGCTGCAGGAGCCACCCAAGCCCAGCACTAAAACCAACCCACTGCAGGCATTCGAAAAATGGGTTAATATGGTTCAGTCTGGGCTGCCCACCAATTTCATCTTCGCATAAGTTCTTCAAGCAAACCCTACCATTCAGGCCGTGCCAGTAGGGGAAACCGGAGTGGAAGCGGAATGTGAAGAACAGGGGAAGCGGAATGTGAAGAACAAGGGAAGCGGAAGGAGATCAAACCAATAAGTTTAAATGATCTCGATTCTGAGGATGAGTATGAGGGGTCTGATGGAGAGGAAATAATTAAGCTTCCAACTATTGAAAGGTTGAAGGTCCAGGAAGTGCAGCATGTGACTCGAAGTGGTAGGGTATATCAGCCGGTAGATCAGATGAAAGACAAAGCCCTGATGACTGGGTCGGGTAGTTCATCGGCGCCAAAGGGAGTCGAGAAAGAGGAGTTGGTTATCTCCCAACTAAAGAAGACTTCCGCTCAAGCTAGCTTGTGGCATTTACTTCTGACTTCCAAGGAGCATAGGGCTGCCTTAGTAAAGAAACTGTCAGAGATCGAAGTCTCCCCTATAGCTTCACCAGAGGCTATGTGTTGTTTGTTAGATAGAGTCCATGTTGGAAGTCTTGATATTGTCTTCTCCGAGAAAGACCTGCCTGCTGAAGGAAAGGCCCACAACAAGGCTCTTTATGTCAGGGCCCATGTGATGGATAAGGTAATGCCTTGCATCCTGGTTGATGATGGATCGGTACTGAATATCTGCCCACTAAAGATGTTGCCATTTCTGGGGCTGAATGAAGAAGTGTTAAAGAGATCCTTAACAGTCATCCGAGCATATGATTACTCCAAAAGGATGGTGATAGGGACGTTTGAGGCAGAAGTAGAGGTTGGGCCAGTTAGGTCCACAGTTGCATTTACAGTGATTGACATCCCAGTCACTTTTTCCCTGTTGCTTGGAAGGCCCTGGTTTCATCCTCTGGGAGGTGTCCCTTCCACATTGCATCAAAAGATCAAGTTCCCTATGAATGGCAGAAGTGTGACTATTGAGGCGGATGCCCAATCAATGGTAGTTGCAGTAAATGAAGGAGCGGTTCCCTTTGGTGGGTTTCAAGTCGCTTTAATCAAGGAGGGAGAAACCACGGATGCTCCTATGGTTCTGTATGAAAATTACATGCCGAAGTGGCTATCCCAGTATTTATATAAGTATGACTTCATCCCGGGAATGGGGCTCAGAATCAATCTGCAAGGGGTTCCAGAATTTAAGATCAACTCAGGGAAGTTGAAACAGTGCGGCCTTGGTTATGTAGAAGGGGCATCTGAGCAGAAGAATCTGAGGAAGGGCAAGAATGGGAAGATTATGATGAAGCCATTTCTGAAGGCAGGAGAAGGCCTTTACAAGGGCCAAACTGAACCTGTGATGGTTGGAAATGTCGAGTATCCTGGCTTCGAGATCTTTGCTGATGTTGTGGATTTTGAGAAAAGTCAAGAAGGGCCAGTGGCCCCTGTGGGGGCGGGAGAAGCAGCTGTTGAATCTGAGATTTTACAAGGAGAACCGTCTGTGGTGGTAGCAAAAGCCACGGAGGTGGCCAAGAAGGAAAATGGAAAGAAGACCTGTGTTGAAGCTATAGAGGTGATTTCAGGTGCTTTGACTGCTGCTTTAAGTAAGGCATTTGGAAAATCCAAGGAAGGCTTTGATGAAGAACTGATGGCTAAATTGAACTTAGATTCTGTGATTGCTGAGACAGCCAGAGTCATGGAGCAGGCTAAGATGCAGGTGACCGGAAAAGAAACAGAGAAAGCTGCAACCTCTGATGATGTTCTGGAAGGGAAGATGGAAGCTGAGGAAGAACAACGCCCTCCGCCTGTGGAGGATGAAAATGATTTTGTTGTATCTATTTCTTCCTTTTTCAATGTAACTTATATACTTTATGATAAGTTCAATGTAATGAAATCCCAGTTTGCTTACTTGTGTGATGTTTATCCTGATAATTCTGTGCATGCATTTAAATCACTATTAACCATATTTAGCATACATGACACCGCATTGCATGAAATCAACATAAGTACGGATGAAAACCCTAAAATGGTACTCATTTCACACGAGCTAAAATCCGAAGAAGAGAAAGAATTAATAAGAATACTCCAAAAACATGTTAAAGCTTTCGCCTGGTCGTATGAAGACATGCCGGGTGTGGACACAGAGATAGCAGTGCATAAAATCCCGACTGACCCCAAGTTTAGACTAGTAAAGCAGAAGTTGAGAAGACTGAGGCCAGAATGGGCTACACTGGTAAACGAAGAAGTGGCTAAACAGATAGATGCCAAGTTCCTTGAAGTGGTGGAGTACACAGAATGGCTGGCCAATATTGTCCTGTGCCTAAAAGGGATGGAAGGGTCAGAGTATGCATCGACTACAGGGACCTGAATAAAGCATGCCCAAAAGATAACTTTCTATTGACCCATATTGATGTCCTAGTTGATAGTGCAGCAAAAGCAGCAATGTATTCCTTTATGGATGGCTTTTCAGGGTACAACCAAATCTTGATGGATGTGATTGACAAGGTGAAAACATTGTTCATCACAGAATGGGGTAACTTCTGCTATAGAGTGATGCCTTTTGAATTGAAAAATGCTGGTGCCACTTATCAGAGGGCTGTCACAACTCTGTTGCACGATATGATACATAAAGAAGTCGAAGTGTATGTCGATGATATGCTTGTTAAATCAGCAACCCGGGAGGAACACCCTGTTATCCTGGATAGATTTCTAACACGCATTGGAGAATACAACTTGCGGCTTAACCCCAAGAAGTGCATATTCGGGGTTACATCAGGGAAGCTGTTAGGTCATGTAGTAAGCTAGAGGGGGATAGAAATGGACCCAGATAAAATCAAAGCCATCCAAAATATGCCTGCCCCAAAGACAGAAAAGGAAGTCAGATCATTCCTGGGTTCCTTATAGTATGTCAGCCGCTTCATAGCACGGTTGACCTCCACTTGTGAGCCAATTTTCAAGCTATTAAGGAAAAATCAGCCGGTTGTGTGGGATGACAGGTGTCAGCTGGCATTTGAGAAGATCAAGGCTTATCTGGTAAAGCCACTAGTATTAAGTCCACCAGTTCCAAGGAAACCTTTGATTTTGTATTTGGCAGTTGAAGAATCCTCTATAGGGGCAATGCTTACACAAGAACAAGAAGACATGAAGGAATACCCTATCTACTACCTTAGCAAGAAATTGCTGGAGTATGAAGCCAAATACACACTGGTGGAGAAGACATGTGTGGCAATGATTTGGCTAACCAAGAAGCTGCGCCATTATTTCCAATCCTACATGATACAAGCCGTGGCTAAGGTGGATCCAATGAAGTATCTCTATGAAGCACCAGTATTGGTTGGGAAGCGATCCAGATGGCTCTTACTCTTATCTGAGTTTGACATCGAGTACGTCACAAAGAAAACCATTAAAGCGTGAGCCGTGGCAGAGTTTCTAGCAAATCAACCGCTGGAATCGGATTACACAGAAAATTTAGAGTTCCCAGATGAGCAATTGACCATAGTGGAAGTGAAAAGATGGGTTATGTGCTTCGATGGGGCAGTAAATAGAAAGGGCACCGGAATCGGGGTACTTATAGCCACGCCGGATGGTGAGATTATTCCTTTATCCAAGAGGCTGATCTTTCCCGTGACCAATAATGGGGTAGAATATGAAGCATGCTTATTCGGAATGGAAACTTTGTTAACCTTAGGGGCAAATGACGTTTTAATTGTCGGTGATTCACTTCTCGTGATCAGGCAAGCTCAGGGTGAGTGGGAACTGAAAGAAGAAGCATTGCGCCCTTACATAGAGCTACTACACTTTAGGAAAGATTTGTTTGGCCAGTGCGAATTTAGACATGTCCCCAGGGATGAGAACAGAATGGCCGATGCATTAGCGACCCTGTCTTCCATGTGGGAGAATCCAGAGGAAATGCAAATTCAACCACTGGTTATAGCCACTTCCAGACATCCTTGCTTTGAAGTGCAGGAGGTACTGGAGCTGACAGCTGAAGAGAAACCATGGTTCTTTGACATCTACCAGTATGTTAAGGAGGGTAGGTATCCCGAAGGGGCTAGTGCTGTTGATCAATTGACACTAAGAAAACTGGCTAGTCAATTCAGAATCTTTGAGGATAGGCTGTACAAAAGAGCGGCACACGTAGTCCTTTTAAGGTGTCTAACAGAGCAAGAAGCAGAAGAAGTGATGCAGCAGGTACATGCAGGATCCTGTGGGCCACATATGAACGGACTTGCCATGGCTAGGAAGGTCATGAGACAAGGCTACTTCTGGATGACAATGCAAGCAGATTATGTAAGAAAGGTGAAGAGATGTCATGAATGTCAGATCTATGCAGACATTAGTCATCTTCCTCCACTCGAACTTCAGAATCTAGCATCTCCTTGGCCAGTTTCAGCATGGGGGATAGATATGATCGGTGAAATTCATCCAGCTGCATCTAATGGGCACATATTCATAGTTGTAGTAGTTGATTACTTCTCCAAATGGGTCGAAGCAGAATCCTTCACTAATGTGACAGCTAAACACATGGTCAAATTCATCCAGAAGAACATCTTTTCTCGGTATGGGATACCTCACCACATAGTAACCAACAATGGAGTGCAGTTTCAAGGGGCAACAGCTGAGCTACTTGCGGAACATGGTATTGAACATCATAAGTCTTCTCCATACAGGCCTCAGGCAAACGGTGCAGAGGAAGCAGCTAACAAGGCAATAAAGAAGATCTTGTCAAAAATGGTAACCACTTACAGAGATTGGGCCGATAAACTACCTTATGCTCTTTGGGGTTACAGAACCAGCATCAGAACGCCAACAGGAGAAACTCCTTATACCTTAGTATACGGTATGGAAGCAGTGTTACCAGTGGAAACAGAACTCAAGTCACTCAGAGTTGCCTTGGAAGCTCAATTAGCGGAAACTGAATGGGTGCAAGCTAGGTATGGGCAGTTGGCTGTGCTAGATGAAAGGAGGCTAAAGGCATTGGATCACCTACAGATGTACCAGCGCAGAATGGCCAGGGCTTACAACCGTAATGTAAAATACTCTAAGAGGCAGTTGAAAACGGGTGACTTGGTCCTAAAGCAGTTAAGGCCCTCCAATGTCGATGCTAGAGGCAAATTCAGGCCTAATTAGGAAGGACCATATGTGGTGAAGAAGGTGCTATCAAAAGGCGCTGTCAGCATTATGGATATGGACGGAAATGAGTTCACCAACCCGATCAATCAAGGCCGACTGAAGCTTTATCATGTATAAAAAAAAGTCCCGTGTGGTACATTGGGTATATCATGAACTATGCTTGGATTAGGAGTAATGTCAAGGAATTGTCTATCTCTTCACAGAAGAGATGATATCACCGGCCTCTTGGCGAGTGAGATTGAGTAGTGTACGCCTGTACCCAAATAGAATGATTATTTGGATAATCATTTATTTGATTTTGTCAGTCTACTCGGATGTCAATTAAATGTCCTAGCACATAGAAGGATGATAGGGCTATCCTAAAGTACCTTTAAAGGACTAAGAATAGTTTCTTAGTGTTCGGTGGTCAGGAAGTGCTCGCTGTAAATGGTTACACCGATGCTAACTTCTAGACAGATGTTGATGACTTTATATCATAGTCTGGTTATGTGTTTATGTTAAATAGGGATGTTGTAAGCTGGAAAAGCTCAAAGCAAGACACTATTACTGAATCAACGATAGAAGCTGAGTATATTGCTGTATCTGATGCTCAAAGGAGGTTGTTTGGATTAGGAAGTTCATCACTGAGTTAGGGGTTGTGCAGTTGACCTCTTCTGTGATAATAACAGGGCCATAGCACAAGCAAATTGAGCCACGGTCACATAAAAAATCCAAGCACATACTCAAAAGATTCCATCTTATTTGGGAGATAGTCGATCGAAGGGATGTGAAGATTTCCAGGGTTGCTTTAGAGGATAACATCTCTAATCCTTTGACCAACCCCTTGGCATAGTCCAAGTATGATGGTCATATTACATCTATGGTGATTAGACCCCTACATGGTAGTGACTAGTGCAAATGGGAGATTATTGGTTTATGCCCTAGTTCCTAAATGATGTACTATGTTATTTATGTATGTGAATACATCTATTTCGTATTAACAATCATATTTATTGAATTAATTGTGCAATTAATAAATATTAAGAATCCATAAACTGGTGTTTACTCATGTCTGTTAGTAGCGTGTATTGAACAAGTAAGACCCTGAGTTTAAAGAACATAATTTTAAAGCTATCCCTAGTCTGGTATAATCATGGGAATGAATATAACTAAAGACTAATATGTTCTTTATGAAATGGGTGGTGTCTTACCTACCATGGGACTTGGAAATTCAATTAAGGATATAGGTGCATATTGGTGAACCGTGTACTGGATTGATCTACTTGTGTGAACACTACATGATCTAGTGTCATAAGTGTTTCTCATGTATTGCTTATATTAGATCCTTAGACCTTGTATACTTTGATGTACGCCTAGCAAGCTTATAAATGGGTGCCAAATGTGGGTACATTGGGCATATCGGGAGCCATGCTAGGACTGGGAGTAGACCTGTGTAAACGACCCGCGACCCGTAAAGCCGGCTCAAACCCGCCCATTATGGGTTGGGCTTGGACATACATATTTTACTTTAAGCCCGGCCCGGCCCGAACCAGTAGAAGCCCGAGTTAATGGTGGGTTGGGCTTGGGAATAACTATAAGACCTATGACTAGCCCTACCCGGCCCAGATAATTTTATAATATATACTTTTATATTTTTATTTATATAATTATATACTAAATATTTAATTTGAACCATTGAAAAACTTATAGAAGATCTTAACCATTATAATTTCTCTATGAATACTATCTGTAAATTAAATTTGTCTATGAATACTATTTGTAAATTAAATTTGTTTAAAATAAGTTATATTAGAAAAATATAAACATTTATTTGATGGGCTGGTTGGGCTGGGCTTGGGAATGAGGTTCAATTGCTCGGCCCAGCCCGGCCCTAGCCCGATGTAAAATTAGTGCGAGCTGGGCTGGGCTTGCACAAGAGATTTTTTTATCAAACCCGATGTAGCCCAGCCCGAACCCGGCCCAGCCCGACCCATGAACAGGTCTAACTAGGAGTAATGTGAAGAAATTGTCTATCTCTTCATAAAAGAGATGATACCACCGATGTAAGCAAACGACGGTTTTGTATATGCGACAAAATGAACCGAGGAATTTTTATAAGTTTTATTTTGTTTTATAATAATTATAATGTGAAATTCATTTTGGAAAACAATATTTGCAAAAGATTCGAGATTGAAGTTTCGAAGAAGATATAGGAGTTGCCACTCGGTTCATCTCAACCTGGAAATTTAGGTACAGCAGAAGCCAAGTGAGGGTCGCTATACCTTCCAAAGATCTAGATCTAGATGAGTCACTTACTTATTATCTAATTGAAAAATGCTTCAACAATCATATTATAGCATTTTATAAAATAAAGTCGATTTTATTTAGAGCATACGGTGTTCATGCAAAATACAGAGAGTAGTAAGTAAATTAATTATACAGATCGGATCAAGTAAACTACCTTAAGGGATGCACGTGAATCAAATGGGGAATCGGGGTACAATCACCTAAAATACATAGATTCATCTAAATGGAATAGATAAAGCTAAATATACATATAAACCTGCAAAACAATAGTTAATACACAAATAATCGCATTTAGAACTCAACCACGACAAAACGGGATAATAAATGAGTCGAGATAATGTATTTGGGGGATAGCAGGAGAAACTCGACAAATTTCACCGACTAGACTTGGAAAACATTTTAAAACATTCCTCTATTGATTTTTAAGAAAACAATTTTACTAGTTAATTATCGAGCATGGCAAATGAGTCTATTTTCAAGAAACTATGTTTCTATCATTGTTTTGGTCTAATACATGCTTCTAGAATGTAAATTTAAAATTTGAATGTCATGAAATGTTCAAAAATCTATTTTTGGTGATTCTGTCCCGAGCTGACACGTAGGCAGGTATGGAGACAACAGTCATGCGACTATATATGTACACTCATACACGTGTAAGTTCAAGTCTAGGAGCCAAAATTCAAATTTTTAGCTTTGGCGCTGTTGTTTCGAGATCCAAAACTGTGCGAATGTAGATGTTACAGCCTTACTGCTGTAACGACAATTGTGCAACTATTATGATGGCCGTATAGCTCTGGTTCTCATATCAGAATGTGCAAAATAGAGTATGTTGAAAATATGCAAATGATGCTCAAAATACAACACAAACAAGTCAAATAATTTCGGTTTCTCTATTTACCCTTGTGGCGTGGATCCACAGCTTAGGAAGCAAAAATCCTTCAAAAGAGGCTTCGATTAAACACCCGAACTTCAAGTTCTAAAAATGGTTTCAAGCTCCAAATGTTATGGTTTTGGTGTCCAAATTAGTCTCTAATCCTATTAAAAACCTTAATGAAGTGTTTTCTTAAGATTTCTAACCGATTTTAAGCTTAATAACAGAGATTGAAGATGAAAATTGAAGAAAAAGTTTGGTTTTTCTTTTTCTTTTTTTTCTTTTCTTCCTTTTTCTTCTCCTTTCTCTCTAAATCCAAGTTGCCAATTGTGAGCATAGGATTTTAATCCCCGGGTTTTCACGATGAAAAATATACAATCTTTAGTTTCTGTGGTTTCAGGAATCTAGTTCAACTCAAAATTGAAGCTCCCTGTCATTCAACTCCATAACTTAGGAAATTTTATAGTTGTTTTTGGACAACATCCATATGTTCATGGTAACAACCGTATGGATATCACAAAACAACGTATTGTTGTACATCGATCTAATCAGCCAAAAATTAGAGACAAAATCTAAAAACAATTAATGTGTTGGCTTTCTGGTCAGGGAGACTTGGAAAAAAGCTAGAAATGATAGATAAGGAGACGATAATCTAGGACAAAGAGGGGATAATTGGATTCTAGAGAGAGATAAGGTGAGAAAAGTGAGAATTCTAAGCATTTTTCTTCTTTAATGTTTAATTTCTAAGGTTAAAATCTATTAGAAATCTTAGGGAGACATTTCACTGTAGGGGTGGCAACGGTCCGGGTGCGGGTGCGGGGGTGCATTCCCCACTCCGCCCCCAATGATTGCGGGGGCGGTTTCGGTGATTCCCCATTTAACATTTCGGGGATTTTTTCACCCCCATCCCCGCCCCGCGCAGGCGCCTACGGGTTTCGGTGAATCCCCGCCCGCCCATATCCAATAAATAAAATAAATTAATATTATTTTAATAACCATTTTAACATTCAATAACCAAAATACAAATTCTACCACATTACAAATGTGGTTTAATATTAAATATTCAAAGTACAAAATATATCCAATATTACAAATATTTAAGTTCCAAGTGAACTTTCTTTGAACAACTTGAAATTGAAGTCCAATCATTTAAGAGCTAGGACTTGATTTTTGTTATTTTGTTGTGATTCGTATTTTCATCATCCTATAAGAGTAAAAGCAAATATTAGATGCATAGAATAATAAATAAAAAAACTAAATATCAAAAGTTAAAAACTACCTGAAAAACATCCATATCTTTGTTCATGTTCCACAACAATGAATCCATAACTGATTTAAAATCTAAAAACACAAGTATTCATTATATTAAAACATTTAATACATAACTTTGAAGTAAAGTAAATTAATAAGTAACCATTTATAAGTATAATACCTTTTACTTCAACTTCTAACCAACTTTAAGTGCATATCAATGCTTCTACCATCTCAGAATTAAGACTGCTATGAGACTCACTTATAACTCTACCACATGTACTAAAAGCTGACTCTGAAGCCATAGTTGACATGGGAATTGTAAAAATATCCCGAGCAATTAATCGCAACATAGGGAACTTGAAGCAATTTTTCCACCAACCAAGTAAATCAAATTCTTCTTTCCTTGGTAATAAACGCTCCTCCAAATAATGGTCAAGTTCAACCCTAACATTTTTAATAAATTGTTCAGAAGTAGCAACCAATTGTTCAAAGCTGCATATTTCTCCATCTCTTTGAACTTGGTGAGTTGGCGATGATTCATTATTTTTTAGCGATAATTAGCTTGACCTAATTAGGAATTAATTAACATTTCTTTATATATATATATATATGCGGGTTTTATACGGGGATTTATTCGGGAGCGAGGCGGGGATCCCCATGGGGCGGGGATAGTACTCCCCGCGCCCACGCCCGTTCAAGTACTGGGGGTAAAAAAATCCCCACCCCCATCCCCGTGGGGAATAATATTGGTTATTCCCCGCACTCGCCCATTCGGATCCCCACGGTTTTCGGGTAATCCCCGCCCCATCACCACCCCTACTTCACTGAGACCAATAATAGGTTTAAAGACAAATTAAATCACTAAATCCCTAACTTCGGAGTAAAATTTTGAGTTTTTAGAGTTTGGAGTTCAAAGTTGGATTTCAAAGAATTGGAGCCCTCTTGAGTTGATTTTCAACATCTAAGACCGTGGATTCATACTACAATGGTATATTTCTGAGAAACCAAGCATATTTCTCTTGTTTGGCTTGATTTCGAGCATCATTCGCATCATTCTTATGTTATTTCATTTTAAGAATTTTTGGTTTCTGTCTACAAACAACAACTGCACAGATATCGTAACATCCGCACAGTTGTCACCATATCTGTATGCTTATCTAAACCTGGAAATTCCTAGAAACCAAGCCAAAAGATGAACATGGCTTTTGATCCAGAGGTAATATCCATACAAATGTCATGATAATCATATGGTTATTGATAATACTTGCACGAATGTTGTCTCAGGATAAATTCTTCAAAATCTATTTTATGAGCATTTCACGACATCTGACCTTAGATTCAATTTTCAGAAGTTATATTTAGACCAAATCAACGATAGAGGCCCGATATCTTGAAAATTGACTCACTTTACTATGTTGAATAATGAACTGGAAAAATCATTTTCAAAATCGTTTTCTCAAAAATCTTCACAGGAACGTTTCAAAAATGTTTAACAGGTCTTGTCAGGGAAATCTGGATTTCCCTGACTATCCTCCTAAAGGCATGATCCCAAGCCCGTAATCATCCCGTTCTATCATTCTTAAGTCCAAAATGTGATTATTAGCATGCTAACTTTTATTTTGTAGGTTTAAGTGAATGTTTAGTTTTCCATTTTCTAGATTCTGATGTATTTTAGGCGATTGTAACCCAATTCCCTTTATATTCAAATGTATCCCGTAGGGTAGTATTTGTTTGATTTGGGTTGTAATAATTAATTTACTCTCTTGTATATATTTATTGCATGTACGCCATGTGGTTAAAATAAAATTAACCTTAGCTTATGAAATGTAATCCATTGACTATTGAATTTTGTTTCAATTAGATAATGAGTAAGAGACTCGTCCGAACCTAGATCTCTGTAAGGTATAGCAATCCTCTCTTGGTTTCGGCTGTACCTGAATTTTTCGATTGAGCTGATCTGGGTGGCGACTCCTATAACTTTTTTGAGATTTAAGTCTCAAATCTTTTTATGAACATTATTGCTTAAAACGGATTTCCTTAATAAATAAATAAATCATAAGGCCCTGTAACACGCTTCACCTCGTTAAAAAACATCATCCACTCACACCAACCTCTAAACTAGAATGAAAAAGGGGTTTATAAGTAGAAAAGAGGTCTTTCATTATAGAATTCGCCCTTTAAAATCCAAAAAAATAAATTATAGGAAGAAAATCACAGTTCTGTCAAAGAACGAGTCCCGTGTGGTCTTGACGTGACAGTCTTGCAGCTGACGGCTCAACATTCGTGCGGTTGATATTATAACAGTGCGGCTGACATTATAGCCATACGACTATTGATCTAGGACAACCTCCTCCTTTGTCCAGGAAATGATATAAGGCTTGAAGTTAGGTTGAATGAAGCTTCGACCTTGAATTGACTTTGACCCCTACAGTTATGGAAAACCATAAAAGCAAACAAATGATTTATTCGCCATTGAAACTGAGGGATGAAAATCCCGCGCTCACAACTGGCCTTTTGAAGAGTGAGACTAAGTAGTGTACTGTCGTAGCCAAA
The DNA here is from genome assembly GCA_039660915.1 of Euphorbia tirucalli. Classification (NCBI taxonomy): domain Eukaryota; kingdom Viridiplantae; phylum Streptophyta; class Magnoliopsida; order Malpighiales; family Euphorbiaceae; genus Euphorbia; species Euphorbia tirucalli. The sequence continues at coordinate 48,715,085 of CM077633.1, forward strand.
TAAAATGATCACTGGATAATCATTTATTTGAATGTTTCAGTCTACTTGGATGTCAAGAAAATATCCTAGCCCATAGAAGGATGACAGAGCCATGCCTTGTATAGGACACCAAAGGATCTTATAAGAATACTACATGTTTATTTTGATTTTGTTTTGACATTTTCATCCTAATTGGGGGTTGTAACGGCTTGCTAGAGCCCACTTACAACTTATGGACTGAATGTCATTTCGAGCCCATGGCCAACATACGGATGGACCTACAGGATCACACACTTAAGAGTTTAAGCGATTTTTTTATAACGGACTATTTAATATCTAGGGATTACATATTAATTACTATTGTTAATGGGTTATTTTATTTTATGGGATTAATTGGTTAAGTCCCAAATAAAATATAATAATCCATTTTGAGAATTGGTTATAATGGTTTTTCAAATTTACTATATGGTAATTTTGGCTAAGTCATTATATTGTAAAGTATAGTGGATATTTTACAAGGAGGGGCATTATGGGTGTCTCCCCTTTATGTCTCATATATAAAGGATGAGATGAAACTGTGAGCGGACAATGTTTTAAGGTTGAACGCGGCGAAGTGAACCGGGGGGTTTTTGGTTTTGAAAAGGCGGGTTTTGTTTATCTTGCTTTAGAGAAAACCTTTTATTCGTTTAAAAATTCGTTTTGTAGAAAAACATTTTCCCATTTTATTACTTAAAGACCTTGAAACCTAAATTTCAAGATCAGTGATAAAGTCGCCACTCGGATTACCTCATCCAGGAAATTCTGGTACAGCTCCCTACCAAGCGTAGACTGCCATACCGAATCCAGAGACTGAGGGTTCAGGTAACTTACTTATTCAACCTCGATCTTGTATTTGTTTACAATTTATATTCCCATATTTATTCAATTTATTATCTTTCTCGACCCAATTACGTTTATTTATCAGCCGATGCTCAAGCAAATGACAGAAATAAATTGCAAAAAAATAAATCATACATCCGAATTATACAAAAGAATAATAGAGGCCGCTTATACAACCAAATTGAATAAAAATAAAAACTCTCATCCTCACATTACAAGCGCCTAAGATACACGAGAATCTAAAAATTTACAAATGCCTAAAATACACGAATTAATCTATTAATTACATCAAAAATAATAAAAAAAGGCAAATAAATGCTGCAAAACAGATGGTTAGCATAGTTTATATCACAAGCACAGGTAGGACTCACAGCAGGATAGAATTGGGATTTTTAGGAATGGGGGCATGCATGTAGGGGGTAACCGAGTTGGCTCGTTCAGCCGGCCCGGTTAGACCTGGAAAACGGTTTTAAAACGCCCTGTAGATTTTTGTGCTGAAAAACAGTTTTAGAAAATTATTTGGCTCGATTTCATGCAAATTTCTATATTTCAGCGGGTCTGTTATTCCAGAACTCAGGGTTCCATTCAAGCGGGTTGCCTAATTTTTACAAACATCTAGGGTCTGGAACCAGTAAACACGCCAAAAACAGTTTAAATTCGAAGACAGCATCGCGCGACCATGTCCGTACGGGTCGTTACGTGATTCTGCCTATTTCCAGGAACTACAGCCGTGTGGCTATAACTAGAGCCATACGGCTCTGTTTAGAGCCGTGCAGCTATAACTAGAGCCGTGCAGTTGTAACTAGAGCCGTATGGCTCTAAAATACAGCCGTACGACTGTAATACCCAGACCTGAAATCGGTTTTCTCATTTTTTTGAAAATTGCTATTTTGCTCGTTTTCGATGTTTCCCGAGGATTTTATAGGGTTTGGGGGTCTGCTGATGATGGACTACAGATCCGGTTCGGATCGAACAACCCCAAAATTCAGAAAATAAAATATGGGAAAAACCAAAAACCTAATACCCGTACGCATAGAAATCCGAAAACCAAAGTTTAATAACGTACGAATATATTTGGGCCGAAAAACACATCAAAAGAATGCATAAAAATGGAAAACGGGCTATTTTCGGTAGATAGAGCATTTTCGGGTTTTCACCCAGGAGGAACATAGCCGTGCAGCTCTAAGGTTAGAGCCGCGTGGCTCTATTCCAAGGGGATAGAGCTGTGCGTCTGTGTTCTTAGAGAACACAGTCGTACGGCTATAATCGGGTAGTCGGTTTTCTGAAAATTGAGAAAACAGAGGAAAAACGCACAGAAAATGCAATGAACACAAGTTTAAGGCCTCTCAGAGTTTACCTTGACATTGTTCCAGTGTGTTGAATATTCAGAAGCGGATTGAAAAGCGAGAATGTGCTCCGAATCCTCAAACATTCTGAATTCCCGAAAACGAATCCCGAACCAATCTGAAACGAATCCGAAAGTGTATCCGGACGAATGAGTAACGGTCTAGACGAGTTATAGGACGATTAGGATATGAGTTTTAGACTTGAAAATCACAATTTCCCTTTCTCCCTTTCTCTCTTCTTCTTCCTCTCTTTTTCCTTTCTCTCTGCAACTCAACTGTCTCTGTTTCTATTTCTTTGCCGAATCCTTCTTTTTTTCCAATCTCCCTCATTTGATTTTTCTATTTTCCTTTTATATCTCACACCCCGTAATGATTTTGTGAATTAAATGCGCTGTCTTCGTTTTTACGAATTTCAGCTGATTTTCACTCCTTTCAGTCAAGTTGCTTTGCTTTGCAGAGCAACTTGATTAACCCACTAGAGCCGCATGGCTCTAGTTATGCTAGAGCCGTGCAGCTCTAGACCTACATCCATATGGCTGTAGTATGAAAACTACAGCCGCGTGGCTCTAGGTAGAGCCGGGGTCAAAATCCGCAAAAAAACAGCAACACGCACCCTAAACCCTAAAATCACTCAGGGGACCTTTCTCGAGGATTTGGATCGAGGATTGCCCGGTTTTCGGAAAGTTTGAGGTGTTCCAGGTGACATTGACTGCCTAACAGAGGTAACAAAGAGTTCTCATCATAGAGGTCGAGAAAACCCGTGCTCATAGAAACCCTAATACCCAACTAACAATTATGTGCCACCAATTCTCATCTTCTTCCTTTTCTCATGAGCAAAAGGGGTTTTGGCTTTAAAGGAGGAATTTTGGTCCGGAGATAGCACTCGCATTACGCCTGGGAGACTCTGTGCGTGTGGCGGTAGAGGAGCAACGAGTTAAGCGCTAGTCAAATTTTCTTTGTGCGGGAGAACTAAGGTGAAAATCCTTTTTCCCCTATTTATTATTGTAGATCCATAATCTGGCCTTGAAATATTAGGCACAAACCTTAGCTAGAGAGTGTTTATTCTGCAATTAGTTTTCTTCTCTAGTCGAGATAGGTTCCAACACTGATAACATTGCTCCACACATTATCACGTGTCAAATTGGAAAAGTCAACCCAACCAGAAATTGACACGTGGCACTTATTGCAAAGATTACATAAAAATCTCTCACGCAATTTCAAAAAACTCCCTCTTTCATTTTCTTTTTTCAATAACACCATCTTCTTCATCTCTCTTTCTAGTTCTCAAATTAATAAAAATGTCAGAACCCCATAAATGAAAAAACTAAAATCAGTAAAAAAAATCTAGAAAAAATAAAATCATGAAAATCAAACTCTTTCACCATCAAAATCATGAAGAGTCATTGCCATACAACAAATTGACAACAAAATAATTTTTTTGAAAGGTGTTTCAAACTTGAATTCTCCCAATATATTCTAAAGTTGGTAATAGTGTATCAAATCAACAACAGCCAAAACATAGAATAATTCTTTTGGTTGATCATAAAAGGTCAAAATGTACTGAATAAAAATAGCGTTGTTTCCCCTCTATGATGATTTAATATGCAAGTCATCAATCACATCTTCAAGCTCATAAAGAGTGTTGTTATAGAGAGATTGAGAGGAATTTCTTGTGTTTTCATTTATGAATACCTAGAGGTATATATACAATATACAAGTTACAAGAATGGGAATAAATCCCTAAATTTACTCAATTACTCCTATAATCCTGCTATTTATAGAGTGATTCTATGCTAATAACCTAATTATGGCTGTTGATTCTGTAACAGCCATTGATTCTGTAACACTCACCCTCAAGCTGGAGCCTAGATATTAGTCATGCCCAGCTTGGTACAAATGTAGTTGACTCGATTTCCCAGTAAAGCTTTAGTGAATACATCTGCCAGTTGGCTCCCGGTTCTCACGTGTTGGGTTGAGATTGTACCATCCTTAAGCTTTTCTTGGGTAAAGTGATAGTCAACTTCTCTATGCTTGGTCCTTTTATGAAATACAGGATTGTTGGTAATATAGAGAGCTGCTTCATTGTCACACCATAATGTCATTGGTTTTGTTTGAACAAAACCAATTTCCTCAAGTAAGTGACTTAGCCATACAAGCTCACACGTAGTCTATGCCATAGCCCTGTATTCATATTCAGTGCTTGAACGAGACACCACTGTAAGCGCCGGAATTTTCCAACCTAAAAAATGAAAATCCAAAAGTCATCAAAAATGCATAAAAATCAGAAAATCATCAAAAATAAATTTATTTCATACATTCACGACCTTAGATTTAATTTTTGAAGTTACCTCACTTAGAACAGGACAACGATGGAGACCCAAGTCTCCTGAAAACCTACTCACATTTGCATGTTAAATGGAAATAAACCGGAAAAAGAAAATGTTTTCAAAAATATATTTTCTCATAAAATAAAATACTAGAACATTTCAAAACCATTTTCCAGGTCTAGCCTGGCGAACTAGCTGAGTTTGCCCGACTATCCCCTAAATACATGTCCCCAAATTTCTTATTTCCCCATTCTGTCTATTTGAGTCCAACTTGTTCTATATAATTGTGCTAACCATTTGTTTTGCAGCATCTATTTTGCTTTTGAATGTACTTTATAGATCCTCGTATATTCTAGGTGACTGTAATTTCTTAGATTTTCGTGTATTTAGGCGATTGTATCAGTGACGATGAGAGTTTTCTCTTTTATTCTATTTGGTTGTATAAGTCAGCCTCTACTTTTATTTTCTTGCACTTTATTTTTCCGCACCTTATTTTTTCTTGTAACTTATTTCTAGTATTTGTATGAGCATTGGCTAATAAATATTAAAGCATAAAATGGGTAGAGAAAGATAATAAGAGAGTAAAATGTTGTCCTATGCACTTATAAATGCAAGCAAGCTTGAGGTTGAATAGGTAAGTTGCCTGAACCCTAAATCTTTAGATTATGTACAGTAGTCTACGCTCGGTAGGGAGTTGTACCAGAATTTCTCGGATGAACTGATCCGGGTGGTGACTCTGTCACTGATCTTGAAATTTAAGTTTCGAGGTCTTTAAGTAAAGAAAACGGGATTTTCCAAAATGTAAAACCAGTTTTATTAAAACTCACATCTAAAGAAAAAGGTTTTCTATAAAAGGGATTTCCAAAATGAATGAATGGTTTTCCTAAAGCAAAAACACAAACCCGTTTTCAAAGCAAAAGCAAAAGTAAAAAGCGTAGTGAAGAGTTCATCCGCTCATAACCACAGTCTGTTTCTTACTTTTCCAAGACATAAGATTACCACCAATAAACACACAGTAACCAGTTGTGGAACATCTATCTGTAATGTCACCTGCATAATGAGCATCTGTGAATCCTTCTACTGTATGATGACCATGGTTTTGATATAAGATACCACGTCCAGTTGTGGAACATCTATCTGTAATGTCACCTGCATAATGAGCATCTGTGAATCCTTCTACTGTATGATGACCATGGTTTTGATATAAGATACCACGTCCAGGTGCTCCCTTCAGATATCTCAAAATATGAGTAACAGTGTCCCAATGTGAAGTTCTAAGGGATGACATGAATTGACTGACCATGCTTACTGGAAATGCGATGTCAGGACGAGTGATTGTAAGATAGTTCAATTTCCCAACGACCTTCCCATACTTCTCAGGATTTTCAAGTAAATCACTATCTTCAGCTTTCAACTTCACATTTGGTATCATTGGTGCATCACAAGTCTTTGCTTCAATCAAACCAGCATCACTTAACGATGAAGAAAACATTTCCTTTGAGTGAGACAGACTCCCTTTCGGCTGCGGAGAACTTCAATCCCCAAAAAATACTTAAATGATCCTAAGTCCTTTGTTTGAAAACAAGTACCAAGAAAGGCTTTCAGCTTTGAAATTCTTGACTTATCACTTCTAGTAATCACTATATCATCCATATACACAACAAGCAAAACACATCGAGTGCTAGATGAGGTAAAGAATACAGAATGATCATATGCACTTCTTCGTAGGCCTAACTCAATCACAGCAAAATTGAATTTTCCAAACCATGCATGCAGAGATTGTTTCAAACCATACAAGGATTTTCTCAACTTGCAGACCTTTCCTAACTCCTTCTAAGCAACAAACCCAGGTGGTTGCTCTATGTATACCTCTTCACATAAATCACTATGAAAGAAGGCATTCTTAACATCAAGTTGATGAAGATCCTAATTATAAGTAGCAGCCAATGAGATGAATAGACGGATGGAAGATAGTTTGGCAACCGGAGAGAATGTTTCAGAGTAGTCAACCCCATAAGTTTGAGCATACCCCTTTGCAACTAAACGAGCTTTTAGCCATGCAACAGAACCATCTGGATTCATCTTCACCGTGAACACCCACTTGCACCTAATAGCTCACTTACTCGAATGTAAAGTCACTAGATCCTAAGTATGATTATGTTCTGGTGCACTCATTTCTTCTTTCATTGCCTCTTGCCAACCAGGATAAGCCAAAGCTACTGCCATGAACTTAGGAATAGTAACAAAATCTAAAGATGCTATAAAGGACTTGGAAGAGGGTGATAAGGCATTATAAGAGACATAGGTAGAGACTAGGTAAGTGCATATGCATTTACCTTTACGGATAGCAATTGGTTGGTCAAGGCTCAGATCAGAGACAGATACAAGGTCTGGAGACGAAGCAGCGGGTGCAACATTGGTGTTTGAACCAAGTGGAGATGCCTCAATCGTATGCGACACACGATGGGAGTAAACTTGACGGACAACAGGCCGAGGAGAGGATTCCACCTATGTAACAGTAGGAACTTGAGGGCATTACACCTGTTCACTCATAATATAATCAAGAAAGTCATTTTCAGAAGTACTTATGGAAGAGACAAGAACTGATGCAACGGAGCTGACGACTGGGTTGTTCTCAAAGAAGGTAACATCTGCAGACACCAAGTAATGACCTAAAGAAGGAGAGTAGCAACGATAACCTTTTTGTTGCTGAGAATATCCTAAAATGACATATTTAAGAGATTTAGGATCTAGTTTTGATACTTGAGGTCACATGTCTTGAACAAAACAAGTGCACCCAAATACCTAAGGAGGGAGAGGAAACAACACTTTTGATGGAAAGAGAAGGGAATAAGAGATCTGTCCGTTAAGAACAAAAGAAGGCATACGGTTAATAAGGAAGCAGGCAGTGGAAACAGCATTAAACCAAAAGGGTTTTGGAACCTGCATATGAAACATTAATGCATGAGCAACTTCGAGTAAATGACGGTTCTTTCGTTCAGCCACACCATTTTACTGAGGTGTAATAATGAATGAAGTTTGATGAATGATGCCATGCTGGAAGAGATATAATAAGAATGTACTAGTGTGAGCGGACAACGTTTTTAGGCACATGCACGACTCTCTCGGAAGGGAACCTCGATATCGGGCAACCCTTCCTCGCGTGGGGTTTTTAGAATGGAAATTCATTTTTGGAAAATTAAATCGTTTTATAAAAGAATCGAGACCTAAGTCTCGATAGATAGTGTTGGAGTCGCCACCCGGCTCAGCTCAACCGGGAAATTACGGTGTAGCTGAACCGGACGAAAGGCTGCTACACTATCCACAGATCTAGGTCCGGATAAGTCCCTTATTTCGTGTCTAATCAAAATAAAATTGGCCAATGTTCTTTGATGGTATTTTATAATTCTAACATTCATTTTTATTAAATTAAAGCACACAGTGTACACACAAGTTAAAATGAAGTAAAAAGCAGTGAATAAATAAATTATTACAACCTGATTGAATAAAAAAAAACTCTCGACCTCGCTTTACAAACGCCTAAAATACACGAATGATCTAGAAAATTTACAACCGCTTAAAATACACGAGTTTAGCTATTAATTACATTAAAAATGAAAAATAAAAACTAACTAAAGGCTGCAAAACAGAAAGTTAGCACAATTTATAGCACACCACAAATAGGACTCAAGTAGGACAGAATGTGATTTTAAGGAGTTCGGGGGCATGCAATTGGGGGATAACCGGGTCGGCTTGGCTAGCCGGCCCGGTTAGACTTGGAAAATAATTTTGAAACATCCATGTATTGTGTTTTGTGAGAAAATCATTTTGAAAAAATTTTATTTTCCGGTTTGCTTTAATTTAACATGTGAGGTGGATCAGTTTTCGGGAGATTTGGGTCTCCGTCGTTGTATTGTTCTAAATGCAATATCATTGAAAACTAAATCTAAGGTCGTGAATGCATACAACAAAATTCATTTTTGATGATTTTCTGATTTTTCTGAATTTTTATGATTTTTGGGGATTTTTTGGGAATTTTCTGGAAATTCTGTCCCTGGATGAGGATTACAGTCGTGCGGCTGTAATTATAGTCGTGTGACTGTAATTACAGCCGTGTGACTGTAACTACAGTCGTACGACTATAATTATAGTCATGTGACTGTAGAACATCGAAGTGCAGAAAATCGCTAAAATTCATTCAAATAAAACTAAAGGCACGTGCGACTGTTCTTCTCCATAAGAACAGTCGTACGACTGTTCTTGATTTCCAGAAACATCAAGCCTGAAAAATGAGTTTTTATGCACAAAATAACATCAAAACACCCAGAAAAGCAACAAAAATGAAGGTTTTAGGTGTTATTACCTTTGTGGCGTTGATCCACCATAGGTTTGACCGCTGGAAATGCCCCAATCACCTCCAAATTACTTCTTTTTCCTTGTATGCAAAGTTTCAAGAGTTGTCCAAAATGTCACGGATTTTAGCAAATTTAAAGTCTAGAATTGATTGAGTTTGAAGTGTCAAGTTGTTAACCTATGATTTCTATCTGGTTTTAACTTTAACACTCAAGAATTAAAAGAAAAAGAGGCGAAAAAGATGATGTTTTGTGAGTTTCCCTTTTTCTCTACCAATTTCTCTCTCAAATCTGCCAAATCCTAAGAGTGCAAAAGTTCTTCACTTTCTCTTCCTTCTCCCTTTTATTCTGGTCTTTCTTGCCAGAGAAAACGAGCATTAATTGCTCTCAAATCAACCCTTTTCTTTTATTTTTCTCAGTTATGGGCCGCTGTACCTGCTCCGCATTTATAGTTGTACGATTGTAATTTTTCAATTATAGGTTACAACTATATTACAGTCGTGTGACATAAAATTTTTTTTAAGTCTGGAAAATTCCGGCGCTTATAGTTGCCCCTCGCATGATCAAATTCGACACCTGACTCCAGATCTAAAATACCTGAGGTGATGAATTTGAGAGCGCGGATCGAAGCGCCGTAGACGTAAGAAAGAAAACATGCAACTGACTTGTTGAAGTCCTACTGTTGTGGTGATGCACTGAGTTGATTGGATGAAAGAAGTCGATACCGGGTTTAGGTTACCCGAGGTGAGGTTGAAGGTGAAATAAGCCGATACCGGGTTTAGGTTACCCGAGGTGAAGATAAAGATGAAATAAGCCGATACTGGGTTTAGGTTACCCGAGGCGAGGATGGAGATGAAATAAGCTGATACTGGGTTTAGGTTACCCGAGGCGAGGATGAAGATGAAATAAGCCGATACCGAGTTTAGGTTACCCGAGGCGAAGTTGAAGTTGAAATAAGTCGATACCGGGTTTAGGTTACCTGAGGCGAATTTGCTAGGGATCTGGAATGAAGCTGATCTAGGCCGATACCGGGTCTATGTTACCTGAGGCAGATTTGCTTGGAAATTTGGAATGAAGCCGATCTAGGCCGATACCGAGTCTATGTTACCCGAGGCGGATCTACTAGGAAATTTGGAATGAAGCCAATCTGGGCCGATACCGGGTCTATGTTACCTTAGGTGGATCTGCTGGGAAATCTGGAATGAAGCTGATCTGGGCCGATACCGGGTCTATGTTACCTTAGGTGGATCTGCTGGGAAATCTGGAATGAAGCCGATCTGGGCCGATACCGGGTCTATATTACCCGAGGCGGATCTACTAGGAAATTTGGAATGCATTTGATCTGGGCCGATACCGGGTCTATGTTACCCGAGACGGATCTGCTGGGAAATCTGGAATGAAGCTGATCTGGGCCGATACCGGGTCTATGTTACCCGAGCCGGATCTGCTGGGAAATCTGGAATGAAGCTGATATGGGCCGATACCGGGTCTATGTTACCCAAGGTGGATCTGCTGGGAAATTTGGAATGAAGCCGATCTAGGCCGATACCGGGTCTATGTTACCCAAGGCGGATCTGCTGGAAAATCTAGAATGAAGCTAATCTGGGCCGATACCGGGTCTATGTTACCCGAGGCGGATCTGCTGGGAAATCTAGCATGAAGCTGATCTGGGCCGATACTGGGTCTATGATACCCGAGGCGGATCTGCTGGAAAATCTGGAATGAAGCCGATCTGGGCTGATACCGGGTCTACATTACCCGAGGCGGATCTGCTGGGGATTCTGGAATGAAGCCGATCTGCGTCGATACCGGGTCTATGTTACCCGAGGTGGATCTGCTGGGAAATCTGGAATGAAGCTGATCTAGGCCGATACCGGGTCTATGTTACCCGAGGTGGATCTGTTGGGAAATTTGGAATGAAGCTGATCTGGGCCGATACCGAGTCCATATTACCCGAGGCGGATCTGCTGGGGATTTATCCGTGTCCGATACAGTGATGAAGAATTCCTGCATTGGAAATAGTGAGTCTTCATTCCTTGATCGAGAGATTTTGAACAAAAAATTTTGCCCCTTCGATCAAGAATGAAGACTAGCTGGGGATGAATACTCTGTGTATGTTGTATATGTATGCATGATGATGCATATGCACATGAATCCTAAAGGATGCATTTCTTACTGTTTGTTTAATGTTGATGTTTCTCCTTTCTGTTGGGGAAGGCATGTTTTGCCCCCGGCTGATGGAAGAAACTTCTTGCACGAAGCTCTCCTTGTTGAAGATATATGTGAGGACTGCTGGAGAAATGAGATGACTGCTGAGGATGCGTGACAACTACCAGGGAAAGGATCATAGTGCCCCTTGTAAATTTTCCGCTGGGGAGTGATGTGGAGAATCCTACTGAAGGATACTGTAAAGATTCCTGTGGGGAAATGATGGAGAGGTTCTATCTTTCTGCCTTCATGATTCATGAATCTGTAAGTGCTTTAAATTTTGCCTGGGTTTACCAATGTGGATTTTCAGCCCAGCGAGCTGCTCTAACTTTTGCTTGAGGCGCCTTTTCGATTTTCACCCCAACGAGCTCTTTTTCTCTCTCTCTCTCTTTTTTTTTTAGTTCAAGATGAACGAAGACCGACTGAAATGGCGCCATGACCACTTGCCCCGTCATCCTCTTTGGTGATGAGATGATGCTGAAAAGTGCTATATGGAATAACATCACAGTTCAATTTCTTGTTAGAAGCCATTGATGGTATAAGGTTTTACAAAATCAGTTCAAGAGAGCAGATGAAAGGAGCAACTCATCAAGCCAGTGTAGCCTTTACTCAACTTGATTTCTTCAATAGGCAAGTTCTTGGACAACCACTGTTGCTCTTTAGAAAGATGAATTAGATTTGGAGGATGATAAAAGATTTCAGACTGTATGTATTTAGTACATTTTCATTGCTAAATAGCGTGATATGTTTAACCAGTTAAATGCAAAACGCTTTCCTTGAGTGGATGTTTAAGCTAGATAACTTTGTTTATGCATTTGTCATAACCACACAAATATATTTAAACAAACACTCCACTTTATTGATAAAATCAAAATGAGTACATTTGAAAAGACTAATTCCCAAAATGGTATACACCCCACACAGAGCCAGAATCCGTCACCAGTCGTCCCTTTCAGATTTTCCGACTGATCATTTTATCTCGTGTCTTAATTTTTTGCCTAGGCCACTCTTTTTGAGTTTTCAACCAATCAGACTTCTCTCTTTTTTTTTTAGATATGATAAAGCATTAAGTGGTCTTGGTTGACAGGATTTGTGAACTAATTTCCATCCATGTCCATGATGCTGACACCATCTTTTGATAGCACTTTCTTCACAACATAGGGCCCTTCCCAATTGGATCTGAACTTCCCCTGAACATCAAAATTTGAAGGCCTTAATTTTTTTAGAACCAAGTCCCCTGCTTTCAACTGTTGCCTAGAGTACTTCACATTCTGATTATAGGCTCTGGCCATTTTGTGTTGGTACATCTATAAATGATCCAGTGTTTTGAGCTGCTTTTCATCTAGCGCTGCCAACTGCTCGTATCTATCTTGAGTCCATTCAGTCTCTGGTAACGGAGCTTCCAAGGTGACCCTGAGTGACTTAAGCTCTATTTCTACTGGTAATACTGCTTCCATACCATATACCAAGGCGTAGGGAGTTTCCCTGTCGGTGTTCTGACACTGGTTCTGTAACCCCATAGAGCGTATGGGAGTTTGTCACCCCAATCTCTGTAGGTGGTTACCATTTTTGACAAAATCTTTTTTATCGCCTTATTAGCTGCCTCCACTTCACTGTTAGCTTATGGCCTATATGGCGAAGACTTATGGTGCTCAATGCCATGTTTTGCAAGTAACTCAGCTGTTGCCCTTTGAAATTGCACTCCATTGTCAGTCACTACATGGTGAGGAATCCCATATCGAGCAAAAATGTTCTTCCGGATGAACTTAACAATCTGCTTAGCTGTTACACTAGCGAAGGATTCCGCTTCTACCCACTTTGAAATGTAGTCAATTGCCACAACTATGAATCGGTGTCCATTAGATGCTGCAAGATGAATTTCACCAATCATATCTATCCCCCATGCGGAAAACAGCCAAGGTGATGCCAAATTCTATGGCTCAAGTGGTGGAAGATGACTGAAGTCAGCATAGATTTGACACTCGTGACATCTTCTTATTTTCCTTATATAATCAGCCTGCATAGTCATTCAAAAGTACCCCTGTCTCATTATCTTTCTGGCCATAACAAGTCCATTCATATGTGGTCCGCAAGACCCTGCATGTACTTGCTGTATCACTGGTTCTGCCTCTTGCTCTTTAAGACATCTTAAAAGAACTCCATTTGTTGTTCTCTTGTATAGTTTATCTTCAAAGATTCTGAACTGACTGGCTAATCTTCTTAATGACACCTTATCAGCAGTACTGGACCCCTCTGGCTATTTTCGTTCCTTCACATACTGGTAGATGTCAAAGAACCATGGCTTTTCTTCAGTTGTCAACTCCATTACTTCATGCACTTCAAAGCAGGGTTGTCTAGAAGTTGCTATAATCAGTGCTTGTACTTGAGTTTCTTCTGGATTTTCCCATATAGAAGACAAAGTTGCTAGCTCATCAGCCATCTTGTTCTCATCTCTGGGGACGTGTCTGAATTCATATTGGCCAAATAACTCTTTTCTGTACTGTAGCAGCTCCAAGTAAGGCCGTAAGGCTTCTTCTTTCAGCTCCCATTCACCTTGAGCCTACCTAATCACAAAAAATGAATCTCCAACAATCAAGACATCATTTGCCCCTAGAGTTAACAAAGCTTCCATCCCGAATCAGCATGCTTCATACTCTGCTCCGTTATTAGTTATGGGAACATCTAGTTCTTCGATAGAGGGATGACTTCACCATCTGGCGTCACTATGATTACACCAATTCCAGCACCCTTTTTGTTCACAGCACCATCAAAGCACATGACCCATCCCTTGACTTCTACCATGGCCAGTTGTTCATCCGAGAACTCCAAATTCTTTGTGTAATCTGACTCTAGTGGCTGATTTGCTAGAAATTCTGCTACGACTCGCCCTTTGATGGTTTTCTTAGTAATGTATTCAATATTGAATTCTGACAAAAGCAAGAGCCACCTAGATAACTTCTCAACTAACACCGGTGCTTCATATAGATACTTCATTAGGTCTACCTTGGCCATGGCCTGCACTTTGTATGACTGGAAGTAATGGCGTAACTTCTTGGTCAACCAGATCATTACCACACACGTCTTCTCCACCAGCGTGTACTTGGTTTCGTACTCCAGTAACTTCTTATTAAGGTAGTAAATAGGGTACTCCTTCCTGCCATCTTATTCTTGTGCCAAAATTGCCCCTACAGAGGAATCTTCAACGGCCAAATACAAGATCAAAGGCTTTCCTGGAATTGGTGGACTCAGAACTAACGGATTTACCAGTTAAGCCTTGATTTTCTCGAATACCAACTGACATCTATGATCCCACACAATCGGCTGATCTTTCTTTAACAGCTTAAAAATTGGCTCACAAGTGGAGGTCAATCGTGCTATGAAGCGATTGACGTACTGTGAGGAGCCAAAAAATGAACGGACTTCCTTCTCTGTTTTTGGAGCTGGCATATCTCGAATAGCTTTGATTTTATCTGGGTCCATTTCTATTCCTCTCTGGCTGACTACATGACCCAAAAGCTTCCTTGATGTGACTCCGAATATGCACTTCTTAGGATTGAGTCACAAGTTATACTCTCTAATGCATGTGAGAAATCTATCCAGGATAACAGGATGTTCCTCTCTGGTCAACGATTTAACAAGCATATCATCAACATACACTTCGACTTCTTTGTGGATCATATCATGCAGTAAGGTTGTGATAGCCCTCTGGTAAGTGCCTCCAACGTTCTTCAATCCGAAGGGCATTACTCTGTAGCAGAAAGTGCCCCACTCTGTGATGAATGATGTCTTCACTTTATCAATTACATCTATCAGGATCTGGTTGTAACCTGAAAACCCATTTGTGAGCACCGGATTTAAAAAAAAAAAGAGAGAGCAGATTTCACACGACTGTAATATACAGTCGTGTCAATGTGTTACAGTCATACGACTGTACTTAAAAATTTTACAGCCGTACGACTGTAACATCCACTTGCGTCTGCCAGCAGCAGGGATTGCAGGCTGTAAAAGGAGGGGCAATTAATGCCCGCCCCTCTTGCAACGGATTCAGGCGGTGAGATGGGATATAAAGGAAAAGGAAAGAGATTTGGGGGGAGGATGATCTGGTGAGTGATTTTAGGGAGAGATTTCAGAAAAAAAAAGGAAAGAAAGCAAGAAAAAAGAGAGAAAAAAGAAAGGAAGAGCACCTCTATTTCTTTAAAAATCATGAAGCTAACGTGAGAAGTTTGTTACATTGATCTGAGGAATAACCTAACCCTGCTAACAAACTCAAATTTCGGACCAAAACCGCAAGGAACCTTGACAATTGAGGATTTTGAGACAAAGTTTTTCAACCCAAATTCAAGGAGAAAATTGCAAGTTCTTGTGGGTCGGAGCGACGTCAGGGGTCAAATCGACTTGGATAAACTTCTAAAGAAGGTAAACACTCCTTTCCTTTCACTTTTTATTGCTTTCTGGGTGATTGAAGTGTATTTCGTGCATTTTTGCTCTGTTTTTCGTATCTCTGTTTCTGGAAATCAAGAACAGTCATACGACTGTTCTTGGATTTGATGAACAGTCGTACGACTGTAATTATAGTCGTACGAGTGTTCTTGATTTCCAGCCTCTTTTTCCAGTTTATTTCGAATAAATTTCAGCGGGATTCTGACCCTGGAATGTTTACAGTCGCACGACTGTAGCATACAGTTGTACAACTGTAACTTGCCTTCCAGAATTAGAATTTCCGTTTTTATCCCCAGAAATTTCCAAAAATCCCCAAAAATTAGAAAACCCAAAAATCATCAAAATGAATTTTGTTATGTGCATTCACGACCATAGATTCAATTTTCAGTAAAATTACATTTAGAACAATTCAATGACGGAGGCCCAGTTCTCCCGAAAACCGACCCACTTAATATATAAAAACACATGTAAACCGAAAAAAAAATTGTTTTCAAAATGATTTTCCCCACAAAAAACAAAATACAGGGACGTTTCAAAACGTTTTCCAGGTCTAATCGGGCCGGCTAGCCGAGCCAACCTGGTTATCCCCTAAATGCATGCCCCCATTTCTTGATTCCCCAATTCTGTCTATTTGAGTCCAACTTATGGCGTGCCGTATATATATTGTGCTAACCTTTGTTTTGCAGCTTTTATTTATATTTATTTTTGATTTTTGATTTTATTTGTATTTTAATAGAATTAATCGTGTATTTGGGCGATTGTAATTATTTTTAGATTCTCGTGTATTCTAGGCGGTTGTATCAGTGAGGCGAGTGTTTTTTTTTTTATTTTTCTATTCGATTTGGTTGTAGGCCAATTAATATTCATTTTTCTTTGTTTTTGTATTATATTTTGTATGCGCGCTGTATGCTTTTTATATTCAATAAAATTGACTTTAGATTTTTGAAATACCATTTTAGAACGTTGACCAATTTTATTTTAATTAGACACGAAATAAGGGACTTGTCCGAACCCGAATCTCTGGATAGTGTAGAGACCGTTCGTCCGGTTCAGCTACCTTAAAAATTTCCCGGTTGAGCTGAGCCGGGTGGCGACTCTACAATATTCATCGAGACTTAGGTACCGGTTCTTTTATGCATTAATTCTATTCATTTTCCAAAACGCGGATTTCCATTCATAAAAACCCCATGCGAGGGAGGGGCCCACCCGAGATCGTGGCACCCCATTACGAAAGGGAGTCCTGCGTCCCATCGAAAACGCGTCGTCCGCTCACAGTGGTGACTCCGCTAGGGAGATTCTTAAAAAAGTTTTCTTAAAAACTTAAAAGAATTTTGACAAGCCCTAAAAGTGTCTAATTAAAATAAGGTGGATGATTCTCTTTTGGTATTTTATTTGCATCTTAGTTAGCCATTTTTGCATTAGTGGATGATGCGGGCAGTTGTGAGGGAAGCTGGTGGTAGTAGAACCGGGAAAGAGAAAGACGCTGAGTCCTCGAAACATGGTGGAGATGCTTCGGCCAGTTTTGAGAAGCTGCAAGAAATAGAAGCAGCTATGGAACAGAGAATGAAGGCAAAATGTTCTGAGCTGGATGAAGTAGTGGCCCAGCTGAAGAAGGGGGTCGGTGTTAGTGTCGAATCAAGGAAAGGAGTGAACGTTGATGCTATGATCAGTAAAGGCATCGAGACATTTCCCATCGGCTTCCAAGTGCCGAAAATCCCTACTTACAAAGGAATGGGCTCGCCGGAGGCCCATGTGAATCTGTATGCCCGAGTTATGTTAACGGCGGGTGCCACAAAGTAGCAGTTGATTAATCTATTCCCTACCACACTAGAGGGAGGAGCGCTAGGATGGTACAATTCATTGATGGAGGAGGAACAATCTGATTGGGAGATCTTATCGGCGGCTTTCATCAAATACTACAGCTTCAACACTAAAATCCAAGTGAAGCTGTATGATTTGGAAATGATAAAGCAGAAGTTCAACGAGCCCTTCGACGAGTACTACCAACGCTGGATGAACAAAATGATTCTCCTAAAGAATTGTCCAAATAATGACGAGCTTATACAGAAGTTGATAAATGGCAGCAAAGACGTTTTTAAGAACAACATGAAGTTCCATTCCTTCAAGGAGCTCAGTGAGGTTTATAGTATGGCAATGAAAATAGAACGGGGATGAAGAGGAAAAGGCAACCGGACACAAGAGTGGTAGGGGCTCAGGATACGGTTCTGGTTATAGGTCAACTGTAGTAGCTGGGTCTGGCAGTGGTTCTGGTTCGAGTTCCGGTGGAAAAGGGGGGCAGACCTCAGAAGTAAAGCAGGTGGAAGTTGCTACTGTGACTTAGCAACAGGGCAATCAGAGTAAGAATCAAGGGGTACTAGGCATATAGCCTTGGGCCTTTCCTTTGGTGAAGATATTTGCCAAGTGTAGAAATGGCGGATTGCTGCAATCCTTGAGGCCCTTTGAAAAGCCTTCCGATGCAGACAAGGGAAATTTCTGCTCTTATCATGTGGTCGTCGGTCATAAGACTAACAATTGCTATAAGCTAAGGGATGCCATCCAAAAACTTATTGACGAAGGGAAGCTGCAGGAGCCACCCAAGCCCAGCACTAAAACCAACCCACTACCGGCATTCGAAAAACGGGTTAATATGGTTCAGTCTGGGCTACCCACCAATCTCATCTTCGCACAAGTTCTTCAAGAAAACCCTACCATTCAGGCCGTGACAGTAGGGGAAACCGTAGTGGAAGCGAAATGTGAAGAACAGGGGAAGCGGAAGGAGATCAAACCAATAAGCTTAAATGATCTCGATTCTGAGGATGAGTATAAGGGGTCTGATGGAGAGGAAACAGTTAAGCTTCCAACTGTTGAAAGGTTGAAGGTCCAGGAAGTGCAGCATGTGACCCGAAGTGGTAGGGTATATTAGCCGGTAGATCAGATGAAAGACAAAGCCCCGATGACTGGGTCGGGTAGTTCATCGGCGCCAGAGGGAGTCGAGAAAGAGGACTTGGTTATCTCCCAACTAAAGAAGACTCCCGCTCAAGCTAGCTTATGGTATTTACTTCTGACTTCCAAGGAGCATAGGGCTGCCTTAGTAAAGAAACTGTCAGAGATCGAAGTCTCCCCTATAGCTTCACCAGAGGCTATGTGTTGTTTGTTAGATAGAGTCCATGTTGGAAGTCTTGATATTGTCCTCTCCGAGAAAGACCTACCTGCTGAAGGAAAGGCCCACAACAAGGGTCTTTATGTCAAGGCCCATATGATGGATAAGGTAATGCCTTGCATCCTGGTTGATGACGGATCGGCACTGAATATCTGCCCACTAAAGATGTTGCCATTTCTGGGGTGAATGAAGAAGTGTTAAAGAGATCCTCAATAGTCATCCGAGCATATGATGACTCCAAAAGGATGGTGATAGGGACGTTTGAGGCAGAAGTAGAGGTTGGGCCAGTTAGGTCCATAGTTGCGTTTACAGTGATTGACATCCCAGTCACTTTTTCCTTGTTGCTTGGAAGGCCCTGGTTTCATCCTTTGAGAGGTGTCCCTTCCACATTGCATCAAAAGATCAAGTTCCCTATGAATGGTAGAATTGTGACTATTGAGGCGGATGCCCAATCAATGGTAGCTGCAGTAAATGAAGGAGTGGGTCCTTGTGGTGGATTTCAAGTCGTTGTAATCAAGGAGGGAGAAACCACGGATGCTCCTATGGTTCTGTATGAAAATTACATGCCGGAGTGGCTATCCCGGTATTTATATAAGTATGACTTCGTCCCGAGAATGGGGCTCAGAATCAATCTGCAAGGGGTTCCAGAATTTAAGATAGACTCAGGGAAGTCGAAACAGTGCGGCCTTGGTTATGTAGAAGGGGCATCTGAGAAGAAGAATCTGAGGAAGGGAAAGAATGGGAAGATTATGATGAAGCCATTTCTGAAGGCGGGAGAAGGCCTTTACAAGGGCTAAACTGAACCTGTGATGGTTGGAAATGTCGAGTATCCTGGCTTCGAGATCTTTGCTGATGTTGTGGATTTTGAGAAAAGTTAAGAAGGGCCAGTGGCCCCTGTGGGGGCGGGAGAAGCAGTTGTTGAATATGAGATTTTACAAGGAGAACCGTCTGAGGTGGTAGCAAAAGCCACGGAGGTGGCCAAGAAGGAAAATGGAAAGAAGACCTGTGCTGAAGCTACAGAGGTGATTTCAGGTGCTTTGACTGCTGCTTTAAGTAAGGCATTTGGAAAATCCAAGGAAGGCTTTGATGAAGAACTGATGGCTAAATTGAACTTAGATTCTGTGATTACTGAGATAGCCAGAGTCATGGAGCAGGCTAAGATGCAGGTGACCGGAAAAGAAACAGAGAAAGCTGCAACCTCTGATGATGTTCTGGAAGGGAAGATGGAAGCTGAGGAAGAACAAGGCCCTCCGCCTGTGGAGGATGAAAATGATTTTGTTGTATCTATTTCTTCCATTTTCAATGTAACTGATGTACTTTATGATAAGTTCAATGCAATGAAATTCCAGTTTGCTTACTTGTGTGATGTTTATCCTGATAATTTTGTGCATGCATTTAAATCACCATCAAGCATATTTAGCATACATGACACCGCATTGCATGAAATCAACATAAGTACGGATGAAAACCCTAAAATGGTACTCATTTCACACGAGCTAAAATCTGAAGAAGAGAAAGAATTAATAAGAATACTACAAAAACATGTTAAAGCTTTCGCCTGGTCGTATGAAGACATGCCGGGTGTGGACACAGAGATAGCAGTGCATAAAATCCCGACAGACCCCAAGTTCAGACCAGTAAAGCAGAAGTTGAGAAGACTGAGGCCAGAATGGGCTACACTGGTAAAAGAAGAAGTAGCTAAACAGATAGATGCCAAGTTCCTCGAAGTGGTGGAGTACACAGAATGGCTGGCCAATATTGTTCCTGTGCCTAAAAAGGATGGAAGGGTCAGAGTATGCGTCGACTACAGGGACCTGAATAAAGCATGCCCAAAAGATAACTTTCTATTGACCCATATTGATGTCCTAGTTGATAGTGCAGCAAAAGCAGCAATGTATTCCTTTATGGATGGCTTTTCAGGGTACAACCAAATCTTGATGGATGTGATTGACAAGGTGAAAACATTGTTCATCACAGAATGGGGTACCTTCTGCTGCAGAGTGATGCCTTTTGGATTGAAGAATGCTGGTGCCACTTATTAGAGGGCTGTCACAAATCTGTTACACGATATGATACATAAAGAAGTCGAAGTGTATGTCGATGATATGCTTGTTAAATCAGCAACCCGGGAGGAACACCCTCTTATCCTGGATAGATTTCTAACACGCATTAGAGAATACAACTTGCGGCTTAACCCCAAGAAGTGCATATTCAGGGTTACATCAGGGAAGCTGTCGGGTCATGTAGTCAGCCAGAGGGGGATAGAAATGGACCCAGATAAAATCAAAGCCATCCAAAATATGCCTGCCCCAAAGACAGAAAAGGAAGTCAGATCATTCCTGGGTTCCTTACAGTATGTCAGCCACTTCATAGCACGGTTGACCTCCACTTGTGAGCCAATTTTCAAGCTATTAAGGAAAAATCAGCTGGTTGTGTGGGATGACAGGTGTCAGCTGGCATTTGAGAAGATCAAGGCTTATCTGGTAAAGCCACCAGTATTGAGTCCACCAGTTCCAGGGAAACCTTTGATTTTGTATTTGGCAGTTGAAGAATCCTCTATAGGGGCAATGCTTGCACAAGAACAAGACGGCATGAAGGAATACCCTATCGACTACCTTAGCAAGAAATTGCTGGAGTATGAAGCCAAATACACACTGGTGGAGAAGACGTGTGTGGCAATGATTTGGCTAACCAAGAAGCTGCGCCATTATTTCCAATCCTACAAGATACAAGCCGTGGCTAAGGTGGATCCAATGAAGTATCTCTATGAAGCATCAGTATTGGTTGGGAAGCTATCCAGATGGCTGTTACTCTTATCTAAGTTTGACATCAAGTACGTCACGAAGAAAACCATTAAAGGGCGAGCCGTGGCAGAGTTTCTAGCAAATCAACCGCTAGAATCGGATTACACAGAAAATTTGGAGTTCCCATATGAACAATTGGCCATAGTGGAAGTGAAAAGATGGGTTATATGCTCCGATGGGGCAGTAAATAGAAAGGGCGCCGGAATCGGGGTACTTATAGCCACGCCGGATGGTGAGATTATTCCTTTATCCAAGAGGCTGATCTTTCCCGTGACTAATATTAGGGCAGAATATGAAGCATGCTTATTCGGAATGGAAACTTTGTTAACCTTAGGGGCAAATGACGTTTTAATTATCGGTGATTCACTTCTGGTGATCAGGCAAGCTCAGGGTGAGTAGGAACTGAAAGAAGAAGCATTGCGGCCTTACTTAGAGCTACTACACTTTAGGAAAGATTTGTTTGGCCAGTGCGAATTCAGACATGTCCCCAGGGATGAGAACAGAATGGCCGATGCATTAGCGACCCTGTCTTCCATATGGGAGAATCCAGAGGAAACGCAAATTCAACCACTGGTTATAGCCACTTCCAGACATCCTTGCTTTGAAGTGAATGAGGTGCTGGAGCTGACAGCTGAAGAGAAACCATGGTTCTTTGACATCTACCAGTATGTTAAGGAGGGTAGGTATCCCGAAGGGGCTAGTGCTGCTGATCAATTGACACTAAGAAAACTGGCTAGTCAATTCAAAATCTTTGAGGATAGGCTGTACAAAAGAGCAGCACACGGAGTCCTTTTAAGGTGTCTAACAGAGCAAGAAGTAGAAGAAGTGATGCAGCAGGTACATGCAGGATCCTGTGGGCCACATATGAACGGACTTGCCATGGCTAGGAAGGTCATGAGACAAGGCTACTTCTAGATGACAATGCAAGTAGATTGTGTAAGAAAGGTGGAGAGATGTCATGAATGTCAGATCTATGTAGACATTAGTCATCTTCCTCCACTCGAACTTCAGAATCTAACATCTCCTTGGTCGTTTTCAGCATGGGGGATAGATATGATCGGTGAAATTCATCCAGCTGCATCTAATGGGCACAGATTCATAGTTGTAGCAGTTGATTACTTCTCCAAATGGGTCGAAGCAGAATCCTTCACTAATGTGACAGCCCAACACATGGTCAAATTCATCCAGAAGAACATCTTTGCTCGGTATGGGATTCCTCACCACATAGTAACCGACAATGGAGTGCAGTTTCAAGGGGCAACAGCTGAGCTACTTGCAGAACATGGTATTGAACATCATAAGTCTTCTCCATACAGGCATTAGGCTAACGGTGCAGTGGAAGCAGCTAACAAGGCAATAAAGAAGATCTTGTAAAAAATGGTAACCACTTATAGAGATTGGGCCGATAAACTGCCTTATGCTCTTTGGGGTTACAGAACCAGCATCAGAACGCCAACAGGAGAAACTCCTTATGCCTTAGTATACGGTATGGAAGCAATGTTACCAGTGGAAATAGAACTCAAGTCACTCAGAGTTGCCTTGGAAGCCCAATTACCGGAAACTGAATGGGTGCAAGCTAGGTATGGGCAGTTGGCTGTGCTAGATGAAACGAGGCTAAAGGCGTTGGATCACCTACAGATGTACCAGCGCAGAATGGCCAGGGCTTACAACCGTAATGTAAAATACTCTAAAAGGTAGTTGAAAATGGGTGACTTGGTCCTAAAGCAGTTAAGGCCCTCCAATGTCGATGCTAGAGGCAAATTCAGGCCTAATTGGGAAGGACCATATGTGGTGAAGAAGGTGCTATCAAAAGGCGCTGTCAGCATTACGAATATGGATGGAAATGAGTTCACCAACCCGATCAATTAAGGCCGACTGAAGCTTTATCATGTATAAAAAAAAAGAGTCTGCTAGGCTGAAAACTCGAAAAGAGCGGTCTAGGCAAAAATTAAGACACGAGATAAAATGACCGGTCGGAAAATCTGAAAAGGACGATTGGTGACGGATTCTGGCTCGGTGTGGAATGTGTATCATTTAGGGGTCAAGCATTTCAAATGTACTCATTTTGATTTTCATCAATAAAGTGAAATGTTTGTTTAAATATATTTGCATGGGTATGACAAATGCACAAGCAAAATTGTCTTGCATAAACATACATTTAAAGAAAGCACTTTGCATTTAACTGATCAATATCAGCACATTATTTAACCAATGAAAATGCACCGAATGCATGCGATTTGAAATCTTTTATCATTCTTCAAAATCCAGTTCATCTTCCTATATGAGCAATAAGGGGGCCACGGTACCATCTTCATCATTCAACACAAAAAAAAAAGAAAAAAAAGAAGCTTGCTGAGGTGAAAACCGAAAAGGTGCCTCAGGCAAAAATTAGAGCAGCTAGCTGAGGTGAAAACCGAAAAGGCGCCTCAGGCAAAAATTAGAGCAACTTGCTGGACATCGGGCAACCTAGGCAAAAATTAGAGTACTCACAAATTCATAATCTCCCCGGGGGCAGGAAAAGCATGATTTCCCCGGCGATGCCCCACAGGATTCTTCACGTACTCTCCAACAGAATTTACCCACACTATTCCATAGTAGGACATCCATAGAGAATACCACAATCAATTCCCCAGCAGTATCATACGTCCCCAGCAGTCACCTCACTTCCTCGACAAACATTGAACAATGCCCTCAAAGAGAGCAGAATCAATCAGGGGCACAGTATATTATCCCCAGCAGAAAGAGGGAACATCCAATAATAGAGCGTGCATACATGTACATATGTATCATCATGCATGCACACATTGCATACATCAATCATTCATCCCCAGCTAGTCTTCATTCTTGATCGAAGGGGCAAAAATTTTTGCTCAAAAATCTCTCGATCAAGGAATAAAGACTTGCCATTTTAAGTGCAGGACTTCATCATCTAGTTCCCGGCAGATCCGCCTCGAGTAATGTAAGTTCGGTATCGGCCCAGATCAGCCCACTTCTTCCCCAGCAGATCCGTCTCGAGTATTATGAACTCGGTATTGACCCAGATCAGCTTTGTCTCAAGTTCCATAGAAGATCCGCCTCGAGTAATGCAAACCCGGCACCGGCCCAGATCTATTCCATTTCAAATCTCCAGCAAACTTTGCATCAGCTTTGCCTCGGGTAACATAGACCCGATATCGGCTTATTTCTTCATCAACTTTGCCTCGGCTTTGCCTCGGGTAGCATAGACCTGATATCGGTTTATTTCTTCATCAGCTTTGCCTCGGGTAACATAGACTTGATATCGGCTTATTTCTTCATCAACTTTGCCTCGGGTAACATAGACCTGATATCGGCTTATTTCTTCATCAGCTTTGCCTCGGGTAACATAGACCTGACATCGGCTTATTTCTTCATCACCTTTGCCTCTGGTAACATAGACCCCGATATCGGCTTATTTCTTCATCGACTTTACCTCGGGTAACCTAAACCCGATATCGGCTTATTCCATCCGATCAATTCAACATATCACCATAGCAGTGAAGCTTCGGCAGCTTGGTTACGTGCTTCATTTCCTGTGTCTGCGGCGCTTTGAGTCGCGCTCTCAAATTCACATCAACTATTCCAGACTAAAGTCGGGTAGTGAATTTGATCACGCAAGGGGCAGCTGTGAGCGCCGGATTTAAAAGAAAAAAAAAAGCAGATTTCACACGACTGTAATATACAGTCGTGTCAATGTGTTACAGTCGTGCCACTATACTTAAAAATTTTACAGTCGTACGACTGTAACATCCACTTGCGCCTGCCAGCAGCAGGGATTGCGGGCTGCAAAAGGAGGGGCAATTAATGCCTGCCCCTCTTGCAACGGATTCAGGCGACGAGATGGGATATAAAGGAAAAGGAAAGAGATTTGGAGGGAGGATGATCTGGTCAGTGATTTTAGGGAGAGATTTCAGAAAAAAAAAAGGAAAGAAAGCAAGAAAAAAGAGAGAAAAAAGAAAGGAAGAGCACCTCTATTTCTTGAAAAATCATGAAGCTAACGTGAGAAGTTTGTTAAATTGATCTGAGGAACAACCTAACCCTGCTACAAACTCAAATTTCGGACCAAAACCGCAAGGAACCTTGACAATTGAGGATTTTGAGACACAAAGTTTTTCAACCCAAATTCAAGGAGAAAATTGCAAGTTCTTGTGGATCGGAGTGACACTAGGGGTCTAATCGACTTGGATAAGCTTCTAAAGAAGGTAAACACTTCTTCCCTTTCACTTTTTATTGCTTTCTGGGTGATTGAAGTGTATTTCGTGCATTTTTGCTTTGTTTTTCATATTTCTGTTTCTAGAAATCAAGAACAGTCGTACGACTGTTCTTGGATTTGATGAACAGTCGTACGATTGTAATTATAGTCGTACAAGTATTCTTGATTTCCAGCCTCTTTTTCCAGTTTATTTCGAATAAATTTCAGCGGGATTCTGACCCTAGAATGTTTACAGTCGCACGACTGTAGCATACAGTCGTACGACTGTAACTATAGTCGTACGACTGTAACTTGCCTTCCAAAATCAGAATTTTCGTTTTTATCCCCAGAAATTTCCAAAAATCCCAAAAATCAGAAAACCCAAAAATCATCAAAATGAATTTTGTTGTGTGCATTCACGACCATAGATTCAATTTTCAGTAAAATTACATTTAGAACAATTCAACGACGGAGGCCCAGTTCTCCCGAAAACCGACCCATTTAATATATAAAAACACATGTAAACCGAAAAAAAAAATTGTTTTCAAAATGATTTCCCCCACAAAAACTAAAATACAGGGACGTTTCAAAACGTTTTCCAGGTCTAATCGGGCCGGCTAACCAAGCCAACCCGGTTATCCCCTAAATGCATGCCCCCAATTCTTGATTCCCCAATTCTGTTTATTTGAGTCCAACTTGTGGCGTGCCGTATATATATTGTGCTAACCTTTGTTTTGCAGCTTTTATTTATATTTATTTTTTATTTTTGATTTTATTTGTATTTTAATAGAATTAATCGTGTATTTAGGCGATTGCAATTATTTTTAGATTCTCGTGTATTTTAGGCGGTTGTATCAGTGAGGCGAGTGTTTTTTTTTATTTTTCTATTCGATTTGGTTGTAGGCCAATTAATATTCATTTTTCTTTGTTTTTGTATTACATTTTGTATGCACGCTGTATGCCTTTTATATTCAATAAAATTAACTTTAGATTTTTGAAATACCATTTGAAAACATTGACCAATTTTATTTTAATTAGACACGAAATAAGGGACTTGTCCGGACCCGAATCTCTGGATAGTGTAGCGACCGTTCATCCGGTTCAGCTACCTTAAGAATTTCCCGGTTGAGCTGAGCCGGGTGGCGACTCTACAATATTCATCGAGACTTAGGTCTCGGTTCTTTTATGCATTAATTCTATTCATTTTCCAAAACGCGGATTTCCATTCATAAAAACCCCACGCGAGGGAGGGGCCCGCCCGAGATCGTGGCGCCCCATTACGAAAGGGAGTCCTGCATCCCGTCGAAAATGCATCGTCCGCTCACACCATCCATGAAGGAATGCATCACTGCTTTAGCTGCACTATCGACCAGGACATCAATATCAGGCAATGGGAAATAATATTTTGGGCATGCCTTATTCAAGTCTCTATAGTCAACACATACTCTGATCTTGCCATCTTTCTTGGGTACCAGGACAATATTGGCAAGCCATTTTGTATACTCCACCACTTCAAGGAATTTTGCTTCTATCTACTTAGCCACTTCTTCTTTCACCAATGTAGCCCATTTTGGTCTTAATCTTCTCAGTTTCTGCTTCACTGGCTTGAACTTCGGGTCTGTTGGGATATTGTGAACTACTATTTCCGTGTCTACACTCGGCATGTCCTCGTATGACCAGGCAAAAGCTTTAACATGGTTTTGTAATATTCTTATAAGTTCTCTCTCTTCCTCAAGTTTTAGCTCATGTGAAATGAATATGATTTTGGGATTTTCATCTATACTTATATTGATTTCATGTAATGCAGTGTCATGTATGCTAAATATGCTTGATGGTGACTCAAATGGATACATAGAATTATCAGGATAAAAATCACACAAGTAAGCAAAATGAGATTTCATTGCATTAAACTTGTTATAGAGTACATCATTCACATTGAAAATGGAAGAAATAGATACAACAAAATCATTTTCATCCTCCACAGGCAAAGGGCCTTGCACTTCTTCAGCTTTCTCATTCAGCTCCAGGACATCACCCAGATCTGCAGCTGTCTTGGCTTCTTGTTTAGCAGGAATAATGGTTTTCTCAATTTCAGCCACTTGCGCCTTAGCCTTCTTCATGATCTCGGCTGTCTCAGCAACCACAGAATCCAAGTTTACTATGGTCATCAGCTCTTCTTCGAACCCTTCTTTAGATTTCCCAAATGCTTTGCTTATAGCAGTAGTCAGTGCCCTTGAAATTGCCTCTACAGATTCATCACAGACTTTCTCTTCAGCTTTCTGGTTGGGTACCTTCACTGCTTTTGCTATCTCTTCAGGCAACTCATTCTGTAAAACAACAGACTTAACAATTACCTCCTCCATCACTACGGGGTCTGTTGGTTCTTCCCTACTCTTCTCAAAGTCTATGACATCAGAAAATATCTTAAAACCCAGATACTCAATGTTCCCGACCTTTACTAGCTCAGCTTGGCCTTTATACAGCTCTTCTCCTGCCTTTATGAACGGTTTCATTATAAGTTTTCCATTTTTTCCTTTCTTCAAGCTTTTCTCATTAGATGCCCCTGCTGTGTAACCTAAGCCGAACTGCCTTGGTTTTCAAGAATCAATATTAAACTCGGGCACGCCCTATAAATTAGCTCCGAGTCCCATGCAAAGAACAAAATTCTACTTGTGAAGTACTTAGACAACCATTCTGGCATATAGTTCTCGCAGATAACCAACAGAGCATCTATGGTTTCCTCCTTACTAACCATAGCGACTTGGAATCCACCGAATGGTATTATCTCTTCATTAACTGCAGCAACCACGGATTGAGAATCTGCCTTAATTGTTACAACTTCATTGCCTATCGAGAATTTTATCTTCTGGTGCAAGGTTGAAGGGACACCCCCAGTGGGTGAAACTATGGCCTCCCTAAGAGTAAGGAGAAGGTAACTGGATTGTCAATGATAGTAAAGATGACCGTCGACCTGACCGGTCCTACCTCTACTTCATCTTCAAAGGTCCCAATCACGGTCCTTTTCAAATCATCATAGGCCCTGATCACAGTGGAAGAATTCTTCAAACTTTCTTTGCTCAGGCCAAGGAATGGCAGCATTTTCAAAGGACATATATTCAGGGCTGACCCGTCATCTATCATCACGCACGGTATAACCCTATCCATGATGTTGACCTTAATGTACTAAGCTTTATTGTGAGCCCTTCCCCCGTGTGGCAAATCTTTCTTCGAAAATACAATGTCAGGGGATCCTACATGAATTTTATCCAACAAGCAGCACATTGCCTCTGGAGAAGCAATCAGAGACACTTTAATTTCAGAGAGCTTTTTGACCTAAGCTGCTCTGTGTTCCTTGGAAGTCAGCAATAAATGCCACAGACTAGCTTGGGATGGAGTTTTCTTCAGTTGCGAAATAACAAGGTCTTCTTTTTCTACTTCCTTTGGCACTGATATACTGCTTGATCAGGTCATTGGGGTTTTCTCATTCAGCTGCACTACTGGTTGGTAGACCCTACCACTTCTTGTTACATTCTGAACTTCGGCCACCTTTGGCTTTTCTTCAATAGGAAACTTAACGGTCTTATCATAGCCGTACTCTTCATATTCATCCTCTGAATCCAGGTCATCCAAGCTTACAGGCTTCACTTCCTTCTGCTCTATCGGCTTCCCACTCTCTGACTTCACCTCAACATCATTGGCCACCATAGACTGTACGGTGGGGTTTTCTTGGAGGATTTGAAGAAAGATAAAATTTTCTGGTAACCCCGACTGTACCATGTTGACCTCCCTTTCAAATGTTGGCGGTGGATTATTCTTTGTACTGGGTTTGGCAGGCTTTCGTAGTTTTCCCTCATCGATAAGCTTCAGGATGGCATCTCTCAGCTTATAACAATTATTGGTTCTATGTCCTACCATGACATGGTAAGTACAGAAATTATCTTTATCTTCATCCGCTGGCTTCTCGAATGGCCTGAGAGAACTTAACAGTCCACCATTCCTACACTTAGTAAAAATATTGGCCAGGGAGAACGCCCAAGGGGATATGCCATGACCGTCCGGACCTTTGCTTTGGTTTCTTCACTGCTAAGACACCACAACAACCCTGGCATGCTTAACCTTAGAAACTTGTCCTCCCTTACTTGTAGAACCAGAGCCGGATCCACTACTTGACCCAGCTGCAGTAGTCGATCTATACACGGAGCTGTACCTAGAGCTTCTGCTTCCCTTATGTCTTGCGGCCTTTTCCTCCTCATCCCACTCATTTTTCATGGCCATACTGTATACTTTGCTGAGCTCACTGAAAGGGGGGAACTTCATGTTGTTCTTAAAGATGTCCTTACTACCATTAATCAACTTCTGAATCCATTCATCTTCATCAGGATGATTCTTTAACAATATCATTTTGTTCATCCACCTTTGATAGTATTCATCAAAGGGCTCATTTGATTTTTGCTTAATCCACCCTTGTAAAAAGGAACCTTTGGCACTTGAAAGCCAATAAGAAAAGTTTCAATGCCTTTACTAATCATGGCATCCACATTAACCGCCTTCTTGGATTCCGAACTAACACTGGTCCCTTTCTTCAGCTGGGCCACAACTTCATCCAACTCTGAATACTTTGCTTTCATTTTTCTCTCTATAGCTGCCTCGATTTCTTGCAGCTTCTCCAGACTAGATGAGGCATCAACACCCTGTTGAGACGATTCAGTCTCTTTCTCCTTTCCAGCCCCACTAGCACCAGTTTCCCTGGCTTCTCTCACAATAGCTTGCATTTCCTCCTTCAGCATGTCACGGAAATCATGTGATCTTAGGAAATCCTTCAAAGCATCAGCAAGACTTGGTGTCTGATTGGCCATCTCAGATTCTTCCTCGGAGTCAGACTCACTTTCTGTTTCTACTACTTTCTATTCTCCAACAGCCCTCAAAGCCTGAGACCTTGCCCTAGGTCACTCTAGTTTACTCTACTTGACATCACGCGCGAAATTGTTAGGGACAATGAATGAATGGAATGGTGACATGAAGAGTGATACACTAAAAGTGATTTATGATGAATGAATGGAATGATGTCATGAGTGAAATGATGATGAGGATGATCCCTATTTATTATTTCTTCTTTTCGGACATTCTAGGAACACCCAATGCCATGCAAAAGATAATGCAAAAAGATCACATGTGGACCGCCACAAGGATAGGAGTTTGGCACTTTCGGGGCACCTAGTGAATTTTATGAAACGGTCCCGTGTGTGTCGACACATGGACAGGATTTCGACACTTTGTAGGTCTATGAAATGAAATGAAATGGTTGCATGAGGGCCAGCTCATGGATAGATTTTCGATGCTTTTAGGAGCATCTGACATGGTGTGATATTGCAAACAAGTCATGTGTATCTGTGACACGGACAAAAGTTCGATGTCCGTGGGACACCTTGCATGATTTGGTAATACTATGAAATGCTCTTATATGTGTACTAATCCGGTACTCGGGGAGTACCTTAAATGGTTTCACAATGTTATGAAATGGTCCGACGTGAACCATGATGCACAGGTAGAGTTTCGAGGTTTACCGTGATGCCTATGATGAATGGGTATGATGCTATATGATGACATCATGTGAACCATCACATAGGAATAGACCTAGGACCATTGTGGTCTGATATTGAATGACATGATCCATTGAAATGGCCAAGTGTAATCCGGTGCACCGGCAGAACACGTGTAGTTTTAGGACTCCCGTTATGTTATGGCATGAAATGACCGTGATGGGTACTCTTGGAATGTCCTTAATTTAAATGAAATGATATGTCATGAATGCTTATGTCACACAAAATGCAAATGGCAGCACAAAAACATGGTTAGGATGCATGACACACATAATGATGTCGTGTATGCTTGTGAATATGTTAACACACAGATATAATGTTATGGTTGCAAAAATAATGGTTACTATGAATGTCACATGGATGATTTAATGTTTTCACACACGAAAATAAAATGCAAGTGGCTGCATACAAATGTAGGTTAGTTGTCACACAAATGCTTTGTGAATGGTATGTGATATGCATGGAAAATGTTGATTATGGTATGTTATGAAATGTCGAGAGGCGTGTAACACATAGCACACGAAGCGTATTCCTTCAACCTTATTCCTCCAAACGTGGTCAATTTTTTGAGAAAATTCTAACCGAGTCCTAGGAGGGTTTCTCTTCGATCATCAACCGGGGATGATGAAGGCACAATTTATAGCATTCATATAATTTATTTTGGTATCCTAAGGGAATCCAACTAGGGTTGCCTATATGAGTTCGGTCCAAGTCAGGTTAACATCAAGGCTCCCACAGTAAAATATACTCCTCACTTCTCCCCACTCAAGGGTCCGAACGAAGGGGTTTCTACGAGGCTATGGGTGGTGTTTCGTATCCATGCCCCTAAGACCATGAGGAACAAAGGCGACACTTTAACGATTCACCGGGCTAAAAATTTGGATACTTAACCTAAAGCAAAAATGTCTAACTAAAGAATGCAAAATAAAATATCATATAAGAATCATCCGCCTTATTTTGATTAGACACTTTCCAAGGCTTGTCAAATTCTTTTAAGTTTTTAAGAAAACTTTTATAAGAGATTCCCCAGCAGAGTAGCCACTGTGAGCGGACGATGTTTTTAGGCGCATGCACGACTCTCTCGGAAGGGAGCCTCGATATTGGGCAACCCTCCCTCGTGTGGGGTTTTTGGAATGGAAATTCATTTTTGGAAAATTAAATCATTTCATAAAAGAATCTAGACCTAAGTCTCGATAAATAGTGTTTGAGTCGCCACCCAGCTCAGCTCAACCTAGAAATTATAGTTTAGCTGAACCAGACGAAAGGCCGCTACACTATCCAGAGATCTAGGTCCGAACAAGTCCCTTATTTCATGTCTAATCAAAATAAAATTGGCCAATGTTCTTTGATGGTATTTTATAATTCTAACATTCATTTTTATTAAATTAAAGTACACAGAGTACACACAAGTCAAAATGAAGTAAAAGCAATGAATAAATAAATTATTACAACCCGATTGAATAAAAATAAAAAAAACTCTCGACCTCACTTTACAAATGCCTAAAATACACGAATGATCTAGAAAATTTACAACCGCCTAAAATACACGAGTTTAGCTATTAATTACATTAAAAATGAAAAATAAAAACTAACTAAAGGCTGTAAAATAGATGGTTAGCACAATTTATAGCACACCACAAATAGGACTCAAGTAGGACAGAATGGGATTTTAAGGAGTTCGGGGGCATGCAATTGGGGGATAACCAGGTCGGCTCGGCTAGCCGGCCCGATTAGACCTGGAAAATAATTTTGAAATGTCCCTATATTGTGTTTTGTGAGAAAATCATTTTGAAAACATTTTATTTTCTGGTTTGCTTTAATTTAACATGAGAGGTAGGTCGGTTTTCGGGAGATTTGGGTCTCCGTTGTTGTATTGTTCTAAATGCAACAACATTGAAAACTAAATCTACGGTTGTGAATGCACACAACAAAATTCATTTTTGATGATTTTCTGATTTTTCTGAATTTTTATGATTTTTGGGAATTTTTTGGGAATTTTCTAGAAATTCTACCCCTGGATGAGGATTACAGTCGTACGGCTATAATTACAGCCGTGGGACTGTAACTACAGTCATACGACTATAATTATAGCCGTGTGACTGTAGATCATCGAAGTGCAGAAAATCACCAAAATTCATTCAAATAAAACTAAAGGCCGCGGGAAATCAAGAACACTCGTACGACCATATATACAGTCGTGCGGCTGTTCTTCTCCATAAGAACAGTCGTACGACTGTTCTTGATTTCCAGAAACAGCAAGCCCGAAAAATGAGTTTTTATGCATAAAATCACATCAAAACACCCAGAAATGCAACAAAAATGAAGGTTTTAGGTGTAATTACCTTTGTGGCGCTGATCCACCGTAGGTTTGACCGCTGGAAACGCTCCAATCACCTCTAAATTACTTCTTTTTCCTTGTATGCAAAGTTTTAAGAGTTGTCCAAAATACTCCAAAATGTCACGGATTTTAGTAAATTTAAAGTCTACAATTGATTGAGTTTGAAGTGTCAAGTTGTTAACCTATGATTTCTATCCGGTTTTAACTTTAACACTCAAGAATCAAAAGAAAAAGAGGAGAAAAAGATGATGTTTTGTGAGTTTCCCTTTTTCTCTCTTTTCTCTACCAATTTCCCTCTCAAATCTGCCAAATCCTAAGACTCCAAAAGTTCTTCATTTTCTCTTCCTTCTCCCTTTTATTCTGGTCTTTCTTATTGGAGAAAACGAGCATTAATTGCTCTCAAATCAACCCATTTTTTTTTATTTTTCTCAGGTATGAGCTACTGTACCTGCTCCGCATTTACAGTCGTACGACTGTAATTTTTCAATTACAGTCGTATGACTATATTACAGTCGTGTGACACAAATTTTTTTTTTAAGTCTGGAAAATTCCGGTGCTTACAACTAGATATGTATTCTTTAGCATTATCACTCTTTGGAATGCAAATAGACTTGTTAAATTAGGTTTTTATCTCAGCATGAAAAGCACAAAATATTGTAAACAATTCTGAATGAGATTTCATAGGATAAAGCCAAGTTACTCAAGAATAATCATCAACAAATGTCACAAAATAACGGAAACCAGTTTTGGACAAAACAGGATAAGGACCCCATACATCGCTGTGTACTAAATAAAAAGGAGACTCAACGTGTTTATTTATTTTAGGAGAGTAAGACACTCTATGGTGTTTAGCAAATTGACAGGCTTCGCACTCTAAAGCAAACTCTCATTTAAGACTAGGACACAATTATTGTAAAACTCGAAGAGGCAGATGACCAAACTGATAATGGAGTTGTAGAGTGGCAGAGCTGGTGCATGCAATTGATCGAGGTATTGGTTCAGAAGTCGACTCAAGTGCATACAAGCCATTCACCAAGCACCCTTTACCAATAATCTACTTCGTCCCAAGATCCTAAAAAAGGCAATAAGTAGGATAGAAAATAACACAGCAGTTAAGGCTTTTTGTGAGTTTGCTAATAGATAACAAGTTAAAAGGAAACTATGATAAGCATAAAACAGAGGATAAAGGTAATGTTTTTTAGGGGTATGTTGTCCCATGCCCAATGATAGAAGCTATAGATCCACTGGCTAAAGTAACATGAGGTAAATAGGCATAAGGCATAAAAGAAGAAAGAATACCTGAGTTGCGAGTCATATGATCTGCAGCACCTGAGTCAATAACCCAACTATGGGATGAGGTGGAAAGGCAGGCAACATGATTACCTGTATTAGCCAAGGTGGACACGGATGAAGATGGTTGCTCTAAGTTTTGAGCACTAGTAAAGCGAGCATACTCAACAACTAAAATGGTGATAGAAGGTGAAGATGATTGAAAAGCTTCTCCTTGAGTAGCAACATTAGCAAATTTCTTATGATTTTTCTGACCTGCGTACTTTGGAGGCTTACCATGCAGCTTCCAACAACAGCTCCTGATATGTCTCCCTTCACCATATTGATGGCAGGTACGAGTAGTACTTCCACTGTTATTTCCACTTTTGTCACTCCGATTAGAGTTGCTCACCAATGCCACCGTGTCATTAGGCACTCCACCAGAAGTTGTGTCTTCATCCTTTAAAACTCAAAGCAATCGGGCATATACTTCTGTAAGAGAAGGAAGTGCCCCACCACTAGTCAACAGCTGTGTACATGCCATATCATATTTAGGACCCAACCCCGCTAAGAAACATTTGAACCTGGACCAGCTCTTTTTGGTCTTGCATTTTCTTCACATCGGTAACAATAGGAAACATAGATCGCTCTTCTTCAACAACATTTTTGAAATCAATGTAATACTATTTAAGAGAATGGCCATTTTGGTCTGGTCGATAAAGCTTAAATAGCAAATTATGAACATATGACATATCCTCTTTGCTAGCATACATGAATTCAAGATATTCCCATAACTCTCTAATAGATTCACAGTGAGTCACGACATCATTAACAACTGGATCTAAGGTATTCTAAATTTGATTGAACAGTTTATCATCTTCCTTTATCCATTTCTTTCTAGCCTCAAGATTAGATGGTGGGTGACCAATTAAATGGTCTTCTAAATCAGTGCTAGTAACAAATCTACGAATAATTCTTTTCCATTGACCATAGTTTTGACTCCCAATTAATTTTCTATCAGTAATTTTAGAGGAACCAAAAGTGACTTCAGTAAATACTTTCTTTTCACCACTATCCTCTATTTAAGTAAATCACAATCACATTGAAAATCACTAACACAGACTAAAATCACAACCAAATGAAAAAACCAACCTTAAAACAGACAAAACACAATCTACCCCTGAAAATCACCGTCGGTGGAGTAGCCAGACCACCAGACTGACTGAACAGGAAGGCCAAACACAAAAAGGCACCGCTGCTGTAAAAATCTGGTGGCCAAAGGATGAGCCATGCGCCCACACGCATCGACGAGTGAGGAGGCACGTCTGGATAGGGTGGCGCGTGAGACACACGCGCAGGGATTCTGGTCGCCAGATTTTGTAGAACTACCGATCGAATTTTCCTCTTTTCATCTAGGGAGGCGGTGAGACAAGATGGTCTCTCCAAGCGACTGCCCACAAAACCCTAGAACACTAACAGTTGAGGAGCTATTCCGAAAAAAAAAACTCAGAGTAACCTAGAAAATTTAAGCTCTAATACCATGTTGTTACAGAGAGATTGAGAGGAATTTCTTGTGTTTTTATTGATGAATACCTAGGGGTATATATACAACATACAAGTTACAAGAATGGGAATAAATCCCTAAATTTACTCAATTACTCATATAATCCTGCTATTTATAGCTAGTGATTCTATGCTAATCACCTAATTATGGTTGTTGATTCTGTAACAGCCATTGATTCTGTAACAAAGAGTTTCCCTAAGTTGCTTACAAATGTGAACAATTTTTCCACCATAACATAGTCTCAACTACCTTTCAATCCATTCAATTTGATCTTCAACTCCAAGATACGAATAGATTTGGTGGATATGAAGGTTGGAAATTTTTCTAAATAATACAAACATAGGTATCTTTACTTCCTTGGATGTAATTATATAAATCTCACTTATCATTCAAATAATTGTAGCATAGTAAAAGCAGAAATGGTTGCATTAACACTAATGTGTTGAGCTTCTTTTCTAGATCTATGGTGTTTAGAGGATTCTAATTTTCTGTGAGAAGACAAAAACCATCGGTGAAAGAAAAACACAAAATAATGAGGATTTCAATTGTATAGACACAAATCTAAAAAAAGGTGAGAATTTTAACCTTGTTGAAGAAAGATCCTGTAAGCAAAATAACTCTGGTGTTTGTACTGCTAACAGAATTTGATGTTGATTATCAATATCATTAACCCAAAATTAGTGATGGAAGAAGTTGGGTGATGGTGGTTACTTTTTTTCTTTTTCTTTTTATTTTTTTATTTCTTTGCTTTTTGAACAACGTTCACGCTCCTTCACTTTTTTTTAATTACAATT
This sequence comes from Euphorbia tirucalli, assembly GCA_039660915.1. Taxonomy (NCBI): domain Eukaryota; kingdom Viridiplantae; phylum Streptophyta; class Magnoliopsida; order Malpighiales; family Euphorbiaceae; genus Euphorbia; species Euphorbia tirucalli. Next base: position 48,752,355 of record CM077633.1, read on the forward strand.
GCTTGCCACATAAGATTAAGGTGGATTATTTGGGTCGGTTAGCAAACATGAGGGGGCAAATTGGATATTTCCTAAGTTCAAGGTGACAGTAAACGATTGAGGCTAACTTAAAGGAGCAATTAATGTATTAGGACATAATTTTAATATTTATCAGACCAGCTAGTTGTAATATGTTTAAGTATAATGGATCAATAGTTGAATATGTAAACTTAAAATATGACTAGTAGGTCAAGATGTATTTTCACTAGTGCATAACTTCATTGGATTACTAGATCATACAACAAAAATTTAATTTGTATATAAACATCCTTCAATCTAATAGGAACTGTTGGTGAATGACATGTCACTAAGAAATTATTACATGGCCCATATCCATTTAGCTTAGAAGAAAAAAATGAAATGAGTTAAGTTAGAAAAATTACTCTCGTGTTTATGAGATCTAGAATGAAGTAGGGAATGCTTTGATGAGAGAGGAGGAAAGGAAATCGTAAGAGAGACTGTGAGAGATAAGTGATAAGGCAAGAAGAGAGAGCAGAATGAAAGAGCCGTACGGCTCAATCCTTCAATAAATAGAGTTGTACGGCTCTAATCCTAGCCAAACGAAAAAACAATTTGCTCGAAAATAGGCAGAAGAGACAAGACAAAAGTTTGGATCTTGAACAGAAGAAAGTGATAAAAGAGGAGAGGTGGAAGGAAAACCATTTTGAAAGCAAGAAAGAAATGGAGGAAGAAAAAAAAAGCATTAGCAACCAGAGAGAACTTAGTAAGGAAAAATATAACAAAAAATGAAACTCGAGAAAGGAAAGAGTTAGAGAAAGCAAAAAGGAAAAAGTGAGAAAACCATACTTTGTATCTTTTGCATCACACTAGATTTCCATTTCCAAGTTCAATCATCAATCTTCCTAACCTTAAACACTGAAGCTTTCATCCTTATCTTTTGTTTGTAATCTCAGGAATAATTTGGGGCAAAGGTGAACTCATTCGGAACCGGCTTACATCTCAAGAATTGGTTTCAGAGGCTCAAAATACTGGCTAAACGTACTAGAAGTAACTTCTGATAGGCCATAAATCCTTTTACTGCTTTCTAGGTTTCATTTTGTAGTGTGTTTGAAATTTTGTATAAAAAACAAAGCTACTCATATCTGGAAATTAGAGTCATACTGCACGGCTCTACTTTGACCCAAACGGCTCTTATTTGAGTCGTACGACATTAATATTCAAACACAGTTCCATGCAAAATAATTTTTCGGACCAATTTGTTTTCCCAAATATTAAAGTCGTGCGACTCTAAGTTGAGCCTTACGGCTCTGTTCTTCATTCTAATCCGGTTTTCTGATGAATCAATGAGATTTCGCCTCAGAGGCATGCTAAATAGGCAAACTCACATGAAGAAAAAGTTTTTTGAAACTTTATTTTCCAATAAATATATATATATATATTTCCATTGAAATTATTTTGAGTATGAAGATCTATATTTTAGTTCATTTTCATGAAAATCGTTTTCGATGTGTTTATTGCTTTTCGACTTAGATTTAATTTATGTGAAGTAATTAGGACCCACACGAATGGAATTCCACGGAAATCCGGGGATAACTAACTCACCGAAGTATATACTGATCCATTAATCTGAAAAATGTTTTCGAAATTGTTTTCTCAAAAATACATTTCAAAATCGTTTTCTAGGTCCGGTCGGTTGAATATGCTAGATTCTCCTGACTCTCCCCTTTCACATCCCATGTAATTTATTATCTCCTGCTGTCTTGTTTGAGTATTATGTGCAATTATATGTTTATTGTGCTACCAACATCTGTTTTGCAGGTAGATGTATGTTGGGTTAGATCTAGCTTTCTCCTTTTTGATTATTTATGTAATCTAAGTGATTGTACCATGTATCCCATTTTTATTAATTATCCCCTAGGTTATATTATTCAATTGGGTTGTATTCATTTAATTTTTTGAATTATTTACTTCCTATATTTATTTATCATTTTCTGTATGAATATATAAGAAAATAATTAGGCTAAAAATGGAATAAGATAATAAATATAAAGAAGTGAAAATTAGAATACCTAATAATTATTTGAAACGAGATAGAAATAAGTGATTTGTTTAGACCTGAAACTCTCGCTAAAAGGTATAGCAATTCTCATATAGCTCGGCTATTCCTTAATTTCCCAGTAGAGCTGAACCAGGTGGCGCCTCGTAAATCATTTTAGCGATGGAATTTGATTCGGTATGTTTTACTTCTGCTTTTCAAAACCGAATCCACGAAATGGCCAAAATTTCCAAAACAAATCAAACCTTTTCTCAGACCGGCCTCACGGCCCGCACTTCAAAAGAATCATCCACTCATAGAAACGACTCTTTAAATATTTTTATTTATGAATTTTGTACTACATTAATGTCATTGTAAAAAAGTTTTAATATTTCAATGGACTTTTGTAAATTATAAACATAATTTTATTTTGTTTTAGCGGAAAAAAATTCCATAAAAAAGAATAACTTTCAAAGTTAAACATAAAATTTAGTCAGAATTTTCTACAAGAATGATTAAAAAGGGAAGGTAAAAAACCTCACAACCAAGAAAAGAGAGATATATAAATGATAAATAATATTCGCTATTAACAAACCTTATAAGCAATTGATTTTTTTTTTTCTCAAGTCCACTTACTCTTCACTTACATCTTCAATGCCTATAAAAATGCCTCTAAAGTGGCAATAACAATTGATATTAACATAACAATCAAAACATAAAAGTTACATTTTGCAATTATAAACACACAAAAATGATAGTGAAAATTTTACATATGTATTTTAATGTTGTAAAGTTCATAAGGAAACGAATTCACAATGTGTGAATGTTAAAGAAGAATATCTAAGCTCACATGATTGTTAGAGGAGAAGAAGAATTCATATTGTTGGGCTGATTGTACTAATAGATATTTATATGCGAGAAATAGTTGAATTTCACATGATTTATGGTCATTATTATAATACATTAAATTATTGAAATTATTACATATAATCTTGTTTATTTTTTATAATAAATACTCATTAATTTTGTAACGTCCCAACATTAATTCCCTCATTAACAACATTAGATTTTATTGATTTATAACTTATGACTTATTATGAAAAGATTATATAAACTTTAATAATCGTTAAATAAAAAAAATCATATACAAGACAATCCATGTAACACTATAAGAAATTCGTGCATTAGCAACCATCATTTTGGTTGCTAAGTGTTATTGTACAACTGCAACCAACTTTTTGGCTTTATCATCCACTCCAAAATGGTTACCAACTCAACTATGGCTAAAACATAGCAACCACAACATAAAATGTCCTTTTTTGTTCAAATTGAATATCTTTGAGTGTATTGAAAAGCTGTGAGACAACACTTATTTAAAGACAATTGAATTGATTAATGTACGTGAGAGTTATGATCATAATTATTAATTTTTGGATATCACAACCAACAAAAAAAAGGAGAAGACTTCGAGAGGTTGATGAAAAAACCGAAAATGAGAAATAAACGACATTAGTAAGGTCTATGTGTATTGATGATGCGTTTGGAGGTAACATTTGCATTTTACATACTGTAAATTTTTTTGTGATAAAAACTTCTAAAATGCTAGAAAATAGATAAATTAATAGGAATGGAGGAATTTGAGTATCTTAATTACAAAAAAAAAAAAAAAAGAAGAAGAAGAAGAAAAAAACTTTTAGTTTCACTTTACTCTCATATTTTTTAGCACCTTAAAAGGATACATCTAAAAAGTGAAAGTAAAGGAATATCTCATATATAAAGGTGAATATATGTATAGAGGTAATCTTGGATTATATAGAGATGGAAGTGAGGAAGATGAGAGATTTTGAAATTAAATGTTTAAATATTATTGTTGCATTTGTTTATCTCATTGTTATGAATTAAATCTCAATCTCTTGTAAAATAAAAGTTTTTCATCTTGTATGGTTAAATACAAAAGCTATAAGAATAAAAATAAAAGCTTAAAAGATTGATATGTCTAATAAAATGTGTAAAATAAGAAATGATTAATGTTAATATCAGGATATATAAGCTTAATAAATGAATACCTATATTATTAGAATACATATACTCATTTGCATATCATAAACAAAATTATATGAAGCTATTGAAAAGTGGTTTAGTGATTATGCTTCAAAAAATACATCGACAAATTGGAAAAAAAAAAGTAATTCTCTACTTTATCTTGAACTGAAAATATTACCATCAATTATCGAAGCTAGAAATAGGAGGGAAACTTTTAGAGTCATTCTCGATAAAGAGACCATGAATGATTCCTACACAAACATTCCAAAAGTTAAAACCAAAATTCAGAGTAAGAAATATATAGTATTGGATTTGAAACTATGAAAAACTAAACCATCATGCTATCTACAAACGATAAACGATCTTAAAGGAACATCTGTTATAGTGGAAACATCTATTGATCCATTTTCTTTGAATTATGAACTATGAGTTATTTGCAACCATATATTCAATCTCCATCGATCCAAATTATATCATAATTAGTTTGATCTATATCACCACTATACAAATAAAAAAATATATAAAAATTATACCAATAACTTACATGGGGAATGGTTGGAAACAACTATAATGGAAGAATAAAGAGTTAATGAAAGCCAATTTATAGCATCAGGAAAAAATATATATTTATGTAACCGTTACTAAATGAATTAATCCATTTTGTAACTCTAATTTTTTTATTAACTTATAATAATAATAATTATGTTGATTGTAAGTCATCATTTTCAAATTTATTATGCAATAAACTTTTTTATACTTGAAAAAAATCCAAAAAATATAACAAAAGAAAAATAGTATTTTACCCATTTGATAGCTCCATGTAGGAAAGAGAAAAAATACCTTAGACCTTGTTTTCATATATATATATATATATATATATATATATATATATATATATATATATATTTGTATTTATATGCAAAAATATAATTAGTAAATATTAGAACGCACTACTATTAAAAATTTTTTAGGCAGTACATATTAGATGAAATTATTACAATGGCTATAAAAAGAGGAAGAAAAAACTTTGAAGCCCACAAAATCGAAATTTTGGCGAGACAAAGGTACAAATTACAATATTGATTGGTCTCTAAAGTTCACACGAGAAGCTTCAAAATCATGCACTTGAGGTAGACACTTTTGATATGAATCCTGGAGCAACTTTGAAACATTAACCACAATTGCTAAGAAAGCTTACAGAAGCAAAAGGTTTTGGGATGAGAAAATAGCTTTTTAGTATGGGAAAAAATGAATGAATCAAGCTCCTTTTTTTATAATGAAAATTTCAAAGTAAGTTATAAAATCATTAAGGATGTAAGTTACAAAACAATTAACACTTTGTAACACTGTTATGATATTAATGCATTTTGCATAAATAAACTAAAGTATTGATTATAAAGAGAGGATGTGTGTGTGTGTGTATTATATTTAATAATTGGAATCAAAAATTCAAAATGCTAGAAAAAAGATAAATATGAATGAGATGATTTGAGAAGGAGAGAGAAAAAGGCTTGAGAAAATAAATATATAGAAAAATGAGCTAAAAATTAAAGAAAACAAAGAAAAAATGAGAGAAGAGCTAAATAAGAACTTTAAAATTTCAGATGGATATATACCTTAGATGGTATTTCTTTAATTTTTGGAATTGGGAATAGAAAGTTTGTAATCAAAGAACTTGATACCTGGAATTTGAACTGAGAAATAGTTGAACCATTCATTTTGAAAAAAAAAAAACATAACATTCACAAAGTGTTGAAAGATATATACACAAAGTAGAAAATAAAAAGTGCAAAGAAAAACAATAAATAGAAAATAATATAGAAGAATTAGTTGTGCACAATGAAGATGTGGACAAATAATACACAGAGATCAAAATTATAATTGATAAATTAATAAGACAAAGGATAAAAATTGCCATGAAAACTGAGTCAAAACACAAACATTGAGTATCTCTAATTTTTTGTAGAGTTATATATTCCATGATCAATAGCTCCTCTACTTCATAGCAATCTATGTGGTTTTATATTATTATTGAAATCAATGATATTAAAGCACAATGGCCATTTTATTTATTTATTTACTACACAATAAAAGAGTAGTTATGGTGAATGAGAAATTACAAATAGTATAATGGAAAAATATATAAATAATGGAAGTTGTGATTAAACTAGAAAATAAGATAAATAGGAATAGAAGAACATGATAGATGCCATGTATGAGTGAGAAAAAACCCCTTAAACCTTCTTTATATATATATACTAAAGCAATAACCTTAATGCCGATATGCCATTTTTTGGTTATTGTAAATTAATTAATTATTTTTATTTTTCTATTTTTCGGTGAAATTAACTGTTGTTTACATTATAATCTCTATAATATCTCCTAAAATCTATCCTGTAGTGAAGTAATGGTGTTCCACTAAAATTCTTCTTATTCTCTCCCGTTTTTTTGTTACGTCCATTCTTCCGTTTTCTTTTCTTTTCGTTTCTCAACTTTCTATTTTCTCTTCCGTTCTTTGTAGTTTTTCCTAAATTTCCTGATATGAATTTTTGTGTTTCAGGTTTCTCCCTAGCCTCTGTTCCTGTTGCACATTTTGGTGTAGGTATGAATGCTTGCATTATTTTTTCCTTGCTAATTCTTTTGCTTATATCTCATTTTGGGTTTTTAAGATTTTTGAAATTGTTGTTTTTCTTTCTTATTGTCTTCTTTAATCTATTTGCCAAATCGCAAGTCTTCTCATTCTTTCATTGCAAGTTTTGTTCCTATTCATTGTAGATTAATTCTAGTGATTTTTTCATTTTGATTTTTGTGGTTAATAATCCGTTTGTCGGTACTTTCTCAGATTTTCTTCCTTTTTTTGGTTATTTTAGATTAATTTCAAGCATGTTATTCCCCTATCATATATATTCTTATATATATGGATTGGACTTGAGTTATTTTAATTAGATACTATATATTTAAAATGTTGGGTTTTCTCCCTTCATATTGTTTCTCTATGTGTGATTAACTACTGTTCATTATTTATTGGTGCTCTTGTATAGTTTACGAAAATATATGTTTAAGCACTTCTTTGGAGTTTAAGACTGACCTTTGCCCATTATTTTATTGTTGTGATTAGAGCTTACTAGGATCGTGTTCTCTAATTATTCATTACTTCTAATGGCAGATTACATTAACTCTTATATACAAAGCAATTTAAGGCATAAAATATTTATAATGAGTAAGAAGATTACTGAGTTTGAGAGATTATATTAACTCTTACCTATAGTTTATTGAGTTCAATTGTTCTATATCAAGTTCCTGTAGAAGCTGAAAAATTGAATGTGAGTTTGGGAGATTTTTGGTTATCATATAGGCAGAAAATTGTTGTTAGTTTTACAATGTTGTATAGTTCATTATATTTGTTTGGACCAAACTAAAGACATGATTGAACAGCATTAATTCATAACTCACAACCTTTATTTGTTGGGTTATAGAAACTCTACTATTTTTGTGGACCATTACCTGGGATTGGGAAGCTTTAACTATATTCACTTGGAATTGAGTTTCAATCATGAATTGTAGGCTAAATGTTTGGTTGATTTGAATATATAAGCATTCTTTCCTTTTATTATTTGTTTTGTGGTATAAATATTCGATTATCCACTACCTCCGTTTAATGTTAAATCATTTTAGTAATATTTTTTTGGATATATATTGTAATATACTCCTATTAACGATTTTGAGATGATCTTCTTATCATTTTTGACTTAGAAGATAAAGTTTCAAATATTTTCAAATTTAATCTAGGGGTGAAAGAAAATGTAATAATATATTCATAACACGTCTGCATTTATATCCCAATTAAACAATTCTTATCTCTATATTTTTATATAACACGTTTGCATCAAACTTTACTATTCTTCTACTCTTTAATTTGAATTTTTAACCAATGCAAGAATATAAGGCTTTTATGTACTATGAATCCTAAATATAGATACACACTGCTATTTTATGAACATTTTGATAATTTTAATTAGTTCATTTACATTATGTTACCTCGATAAAAATGAACTCAAAGTATGATTTGATATTAATTAATAGTGTTGCTTTTTGCATATTGAATACTCAATGTGTTTCATTTTATATGATTTTCTAAGCTTATAAGTTTGCTCCTTTTTGTACTATGTTTTGCATTATGAATGGACTTTTTGGAAATTTTCTCTCAAATTTGCCTTCAATTTGGTTAAACTAAGAGAAAGATTTAGTAATTAATGCAAATTATCACATAATTAAGGTATAATATTAAGAGAGAGAGAATTATGAAGTGAAAATTAGAATTTTAGGATATAAATTAGCCATTTTAATATTCCATATAATATTTTATTGGTCTTGATGAAAAATCTTTGATGACACATGAAAGAAAGCGGATTGGAACAGAATTCATTAGTTTTCTAGCATCTCTAATGCATTCAACTCATCCAAATAAGTTAAACACGAATAAATTTTTTGAAACATAAGTTTATTGCACAAGATTAAGTTATTTGTAATGTACTTCCATTTCCTTGAAAACTCTTACAAGTAATGAAATAAAAAAGATTTTACGATTGAATTTAATTATTTAAAATTCATTAAAAAAAGATTTGTTCAAAACAAATTATAAAATCACCTTCTACAAGCTATATCAATACAAATACTTGATTTTTTAAAAAAATAAAAAGATAATTATACAAGGATGACAAGACAAAAAAAAAAAAAAAATAATCCTCTCTTTAAGTTTCTTATACTATATTTTACGAGCTCAAGAATGATAATCCTAACAAATAAAATTTGATAATGATTTTCATACACTTTTTATTATGATATTAGTTTCCTTACACTTTTTATATTGTGATTTATGAGTTATTTCAATTGTTAATATGTAATAAAAATACATAAAAGTAATAAAAAAGAATAAAATTAAATAATGAATTAAATAAAAAAAATTTTATATTCAAATATCTATTAAAAGATATAAAAGAAAGTGGAACTCACAATAGCACAATAGGAAATTAAACTACTATTTCCAATTTCTTCCCAATTATCTTTCAATTTAAAAATTTTTCTTTAATAAAGGAGGTTGGGTGAAGGGTTTTCCCATCTCTTTCTCATTACTATTGACATACTATTTTCAATTTCTCCCTTCAATACCCCTTAATTTGCACCTGTAGATCTTTCAATTGAGGTCTTTGAAGACTTATCAGCAACGAGAGAAAAACGACACCATTTTTTATATGCTCCCACATGTACTGTTCTTCTCAGTCCAATAAGGCAGACGACAAAATTGACTATCAATTTTTTAGTTTTTGTTGCTCAATTATTTTTCATTACTTTCTCTTCCTACACTTTTCTCTTGTCTCTCTGTCTCTTTCCCCGTTTTTTCTCCAGTGACCTTCAATCTTCTTCTCCCCTTCACACTTGGGAAAATCGATTTTCATTTTGCACAAGGCTTAGCTTGATCTTGATGACTACCTTGAGCTTGATCTCCATTTTCAGTGATCTAATTTTAAATAGTCAGCTCCGATGAGTTGTTTTGTTGATATCGATTACCGATCGCCGCTGTATGGTCTGTTCTGTTGTTTGTGCTCCTTATAATCGGTTTCGGTGAGTTGTTTTGTTGAGATCGACGAACAATCTCAACTGTCTCTTTCTTCATTTCCCTCTTCTCTTTATGATTTGTTTTTCCTTAATTTTGCAGGAAAAAACATAGCTTAAAACATCACAGGTGACGGCTTTTAGTGACTTGAAGGTGGAGGAGTTTTTTGCATTAATGATTAATTCATTTTGGAAGAACACAATTAGAAGTACAAATGAAGAAAAAGATTATCCACCAAACTCAGTTGATGGATGAGATTCTTTATTCATTGTTGATCTTCTTACAAAAGGCCTTGATCGGGTGAGGCCTTGATTTGCCTTAGTGGATTCTTTTTTACATATGTGCCATTTCAATCTATTTAATATGTTGAATTTTGTTATATATTGGTGTAAGCACCGGAATTTTTCATACTTAAAAAAAAATTGTGTCACACGACTGTAATTACAGTCGTACGACTATAAATGCATAGTAGGTTGCAGAAGCCCATACTTTAAGAATAAAAAATTGGGGTGATTTGAAGGGTAATTAATAACCGTTTTTCAGCAACAAGAAAGGCCAAATAAAAGGAGGAAAAGAAGAAAGAGAGTGGGTTCTTTTAGACAGATTGAGAGAGGGAAAGTGAGAAGAAGAGAAGGAAAAAGAAGAGAAGAAATCTAACACAAACTACCATTGTTCTTCTACTCTTTTTCATTCAATTCTAGTATGATAAAGCTTAAAAGTTGTTAGAAATCATAAGTAATAACTTGACTCACTAAACTAAATCAATCTTAAATCCATAACGCAATCAAATCCGTGACTTTTTGGGAGATTTTGGACTCATTTTGGAACCTTAACACACAAAGGGAGGAGAAGCAATCCGGAGCCGAATGAGGTGTTTCCAGCGGTCAAATTGACAATGGATCAGCGCCACAAGGGTAAATACATTTGAATCCCTTGTTTTGCTTTGCTTTCTAGGTGTTTTGGTGCGTTTTTGTGCATAAAAATCCACATTTTTGGGTTGCTGTTTCTGGGCATTAAGAACAGTCATATGATTGTTCTTTTGGCTATGAACAGTCGCACGACTGTAATTACAGTCGTACGACCATAGCTACAGTCGTACAACTGTTTTTTAGAATTCCCTTTTCTTTTCCTATCACTGAATAAATTTTGGCAATTTTCTGCAATTGGGAGAATTACACGCACGATTATAGTTACAGTCGTACGACTATAGTTACGGTTACACGGCTGTAATCACAGCGGGGTGACTGTAATTTTCGTCCAATAGCAGAATATTCAGAAAAATCCATAAAAATTCCCAAAAATCATAAAAATTCAGAAAAATAAGAAAATCATCAAAATGAATTTTGTTATATGCATTCACGACCTTAGATTTAATTTTTGAAATTATTGCACTTAGAACAATGCAAAGAGAGAGACCCGAATCTCCCAAAAACCAACCCACCTCATATGGTAAATTAAAGTAAACCGGAAAAAGAAAATGTTTTCAAAATGGTTTTCTCACAAAACAAAAATACAGGGACGTTTCAAAATTGTTTTCCAGGTCTAATTGGGCCAGTTGGCTGAGCCGACCCAGTTACCGCCTAAGTGCATGTCGCCGATCCTTAAAATCCCAATTCTGTCCAATTTGAGTCCTATTTGTGGTGTGCTATAAATTGTGCTAACCATCTGTTTTGCAGCTTTTAGTTTCTTTTTATTTTTACTTTTAATGTAATTAATAGTTTAATTCGTGTATTTTAGGCGATTGTAATTTTTAGATTCTCGTGTATTCTAGGCGCTTGTAATGTAAGGATGAGAGTTTTTATTTTCATTCGATCGGGTTGTAATAATTTCTTTAGTTACTGCTTTATTTTTATTTGTGTGTACGCTGTGTGTTTTAATTTAATAAAAATCAACTTTAGAAATTTAAAATACCATCTATGAACATTAGCCGAATTTATTTTGATTAGACATGAAATAAGGGACTTGTCCGAATCTAGATCTCTGGAAAGTGTAGCAGTTCTCGTTCTAGTTTAGCTACACTGTAATTTCCCGGTTGAGCTGAGCCGGGTGGCGACTCCTACACTCTCTATCGAGACTTAGGTCTCGGTTCTTTTATGAAACAATTTAATTTTCCAAAACTTGAATTTCCATCATAAAAACCCCCCGCGAGAGAGGGTTGCCCGACATCGAGGCTCCTTTCTGAGAGAGTTGCAAAGAAGTCGTCCACTCACAGTGGCGACTCTGCCCGGGATTCCTTACAAAAGTTTTCTTAAAACTTAAAAGAATTTGACAAGCCCTGAAAAATGTCTAATCAAAATAAGGTGGATGATTCTTGTATGTTATTTTATTTTGCATTTTTAGTTAGACATCCTCGCATTAGGTTAAGTATCCAATTTTAAGCCCGGTGAATTCTTCAAGTGTCGCCTTTGTTCCTGATGGTCTTAGGGGCACGGATACGAAACACCACCCATAGCCTCGTACGAACCCCTTCATTCGGGCCCTTGAGTGGGGAGAAGTGAGGAGTATATTTTGCTATGGGATCCTTGATTTTAACCCGACTTGGACTGAACTGATATAGGCAACCTTAGTTGGATTCTCTTAGGACACCAAAATAAATTGTATGAATGCTATAAATTGCGCCTTCATCATCCCTGGTTGATGATCGAAGAGAATCCCTCCTAGGACTCGGTTAGAATTTTCTCAAAAATTGACCACGTTTGGAGGAATAAGGTTGGAGGAATATGGTTCGTGTGCTATGTGTTTCTCACCCTCTTATGACATACCAACCTCAGCATTTTCCATGAACATAACACGCCATACACGCAAAGCATTTGTGTGATACTAACTCACATTTTTGTGCAGCCACTTACATTTTATTTTCGTGTGTAAGGACATTAAATCATCCGTATGACATTCATACTAATCATTTCTTTTGCAGCCATAACATTATATTCGTGTGTTAGCATTTTCACAAAGTAGACATGACATCATCACGTATGTCATGCATCCGAACCATGTTTTCGTGCAGCCATTTGTATTTTGTGTGACACAAGCATTCATGTCATCTCATCTCATTTAAATTAGGGACATTCCAAGGATACCCATCATGGTCATTTCATTTCATTTCATAACATATCGGGAGTCCCAAAACTACCCGTGTTTTGCTTGTGCACTGGATTGCACTTGGCCATCTCACTATACCATGTCATTCAATAGAGGACCACAATGGTCCTAGGTCTATTTCAGTGTGACGATTCACACGATGTCATTAAATGACACCATACTCATTTATCATAAGTGTCACATGACACCAGGGTCCTGTTTGTGCACCGTGGTCCACATTGGATCATTTCATGACATTATTACATCATTCAAGGTACTCCCCGAGTGCCGGATTAGTACACATATAAGTCCATTTCATAACATTACTAAATCATGAAAGGTTTTCCTCGAACGCTGAACCTCTATCCATGTCCCCGGTCACACATGACTTTCTTATAACATCACTTCATCTTATATGCCTCAAAAGCATCAGAACTCTATCCATGGGACCGCCCCATGCGACCATTTAATTTCATATCATAGGCCTGCAAAGAGTCAAAACCCTGTCCGTGTGTCGGCACACATACGACCATTTCACAAAATTCACTAGGTGCTCCGAAAGCGTCGAACCCTTATTCGTGTGGCGAACCACACGTGATCTTTTTTGCATCATCCCTTGTATGGCATTGGGTGTTCTTGGAATTTCCGAAAAAGAAAAAATAATAAATAAATATCATCCTTATCATCATTACACTCACGACATCATTTCAGTCATTCATCATAAATCACCTTTAGTGCATCACTCTTCATGTCACCACTCCATTCATTCATTGTCCCTAATATTTCCCGTGTGATGTCAAGCAGAGTAAACTGGATTGACCAAGGACAAGGTCTCAGGCTTTGAGGGCTGTTGAAAAGCAGTAGAAACAGAAAGTGAATCTAATTCCGGGGAAGAATTTGAGATGGCCAATCCAACACCAAGTCTTGCTGATGCCCTAAAGGATTTCCTGAGATCTCAGGATTTCTGTGACATGCTGAAGGAAGAGATGTAGGCTGTTGTGAGAGAAGCTGGTGAAACTGGCGCTAGTGGAGCTGAAAAGGAAAAAGAGGCTGAATCATCTCAGCAAGGTGCTGATGCCTCGACTGGTTTAGAGAAGCAACAAGAAATTGAGGCAGCTATGGAAAGGAAAATGAAGGCGAAGTATTCAGAATTGGATGAAGTTGTGGCCCAGCTGAAGAAAGGGGCTAATGTCAGTTCGGACTCTAAGAAGGGGGTTAATGTAGATGCAATTATTAGCAAAGGCATTGAGCTTTCCTATTGGCTTTCAAGTATCGAAAGTTCCCTCCTACAAGGGGATGGGTTCACCAAAAGCCCACATGAATCTCTATGCACGAGTCATGCTGACGGCAGGCGCCACTAAGCAGCAACTTATCAATCTCTTCCCAGCTACACTCGAGGGAGGAGCATTGAGCTGGTACAATTCTCTATTTGAAGAAGAGCAATCAGACTGGGAGGCTTTGTCAGTGGCTTTTATCAAATACTACAGCTTCAATACCAAGATTCAGGTGAAGCTGTACGACCTGGAGCGAATTAAGTAAAAGTCAAATGAGCCCTTTGATGAATACTATCAAAGGTGGATGAATAAGATGATTTTGCTAAAAAACCGCCCTGATGAAGATGAATTGATCCGGAAGTTGATTGACGGTAGCAGGGACATCTTCAAGAACAACATGAAATTCCACCCTTTCAATGAGCTCAGCGAAGTATATAGTATGGCTATGAAAATTGAGCGAGATGAATAGGAGAAAGCAACAAGCCACAGAGCTGGGAGAAGTTCAGGATATAGCTCTGGGTACAGGTCAACAGCCACGGCCGGGTCTAGTAGCGGCTCTAGCTCAGGTTCCAGAGGTAAAGGGGGATAGTCTTTGGAGGTAAAGCAGGTCGAGGTTGTTGCGGTAACCTAGCAGCAAAGCAGTCAAAGTAGAAGCCCCGGAGGACAGTGTATATCCCCTTGGGCTCTCCCCTTGGTTAAAATTTTTGTAAAGTGCAGAAATAGAGGTTTGTTGCAGTCCCTGAGACCATTTGAGAAACCTGCTGATGCGGATAAAGATAATTTCTACATATACCATGTTGTGACTGGCCACAGAACCAATAATTGCTACAAATTGAGGGATGCCATCCAAAAACTGATTGATGAAGGGAAATTACAGGAGCCTCCTAAACCCAGTACAAAGACTAACCCGTTGTCGGCATTCGAAAAGTGGGTCGATATGGTACACTCAGGATTGCCAGCCAATTTCATTTTTGCTCAAGTCCTACAGGCGAATTGTGTTATACAGTCCATAGTAATAGGTGAAACTGAGGCAGAGTCAGGATGTGTGGGGCAGACAAAACAGAAAGAAATCAGGCCGGTGAGCTTGAACGACCTCGATTTAGTGGATGAATACGAGGAGTTTGGCGGGGATGAGATAGTTAAGCCACCAGTTATGGAAAAGCTAAAAATTCAAGAGGTTCAAAATGTGACCCGAAGTGGCAGGGTTTATTGACCAATGGCCTAATTGAAAGACAAGGCCCGATGACTGGGTCAGGTAGCACATCAACACGGGAGGGAGTTAAGAAGGAAGACCTGGTTGTTTCTCAACTAAAGAAAGCCCCTGCCCAAGCTAGTTTGTGGCATCTACTGTTGACTTCCAAGGAGCACAGAGTAGCCTTGGTGAAGAAGTTGTCAGAAATTGAGGTTTCCCTCATTGCATGACCAGAAGCCATGTGTTGTCTGCTGGATAAGATCCATTCTAGGTCTCCCGACATTGTTTTTTCTGAAAAAGATCTGCCCAGCGAGGGAAAAGCTCACAATAAAGCCCTCTAAATCAGAGCCCATGTTATGGATAAAGTAATGCCATATGTGATGGTAGATGATGGGTCATCACTGAGCATATGTCCATAAAAAATGCTACTGTTGGGATTCGTCACGGGAAACCGACCGATAAAAGCGGAAATACGCGTCGATTTCCTCAAATCCGGCCCAGGAGCTTAAGATGTGGAAATCAAAAACTTAAAGCATAAAAAGAGGGTTTCAAAAACTCACCACAAAGTCTCTCTAAGAGACGGATGCAGACTGCAGAAATCAAGTGCAGATTTCCTCCACCGATGCGTACACGAACGGCTCTCGGACCGAAACCCGTGCTAGCGACTCGGATGACAAGAAGAGAGGGAGAGAGGGCTGCTCACTTTGAGATTTATGGCTGTCCCTATTTTCTTTCCAAAAGAAAAATCTATCTTTCCAAAAGATAGCACCAATAATCTTAAGTGTGCACCTAATTCTTACCAAAAGAATTAATTGATCAAAAGTGGGCAATTTTCTTTCTTTAAAAGAAAACCAATTTCTCTTAACAACAACCAGTGATAGACGGCCATACTTCTCCAAAGATAATTAAATCATTCTTCAAAAATCATTAAGAAGAAGAAAAAGGTGATGGTGAAAAGGGGAAGCAAAGTCCAACTTTGCTACCCATTTTCAACCTTATGACTCACACCATGAGTCATCACCTTAATCATGAAAAGTTTGGTCAAAAAACATGACTCATCCTTGCTCTCAAATCCACGGCCAAAAGAGATGAATGTGGGGAATAACTGTCTTTCATTCCTACCATAAGAATTAAGCCACACTATGCCACCACAAAAGTCTTCCATGACTTACACTTACATCATCTCTTTTGTCCAACAAATGAGTCATCTTTAATGCCCAAAAACCCATGAATTTCGGCCAAGTGTGAGGATGAAATGTGGGATATGTTTTGTCTTTAATTCTTACCATAAGAATGACTAACCAAAAATATCCAAAGATGCAAAGTCCAACTTTGCTACCATAAAGTCTTCCATGACTCACCATTTCATCATAACATTTTGTCCAACAAAATGACTCACATTCTCCTCCCATTACACCACCATAATTTCGGCCAAACCATTCCAAGCCAAGTGGGAATATTCATTTTAAGTTTTAAGCCCAATTTAATTCCTTTGATTTATTTAAGTTCAAATGCAACTTTAATTTAACATGTATGTTTATATGTGATACCATGTAACATATTACATACATTTAAATTCAAATTCATTTGACCTATTAATTTAATCAATGGATTAAATTAGACACACATAAAATGACAAACATGTAAACCTATACATGTCATAATATTTCCACCTAGGAAATAATCCCATAAATTAATTCATTGAATTAATTATGAGAAGGCCAAAATAAATATTAATTATATAACTTTGATCAATCCAATTGATTCATTTAATATAATTAATATATCTCTCTCTCTTCAAATGTGTATACTCCAAGTACACACTTAATCCGACTAGTTAAAGTCCAGACGTTCAATGTGTACGATCCGATGGGCCCGTCTTTATGTTGGCAGTGGGCCAAGGCCCACAGACTGCAGGCGGACTCTAGCAAGCCACTGCAGCCCCCAATTAAGACGGAGTAAGCAGTCCAACTGAAAACATAACCCTGTAGTTTGAACTTGTAAATCCCATGTCACTGATATCGGTGTCCAACACAGAGGCATGGAAGTATCACCCTCCTTGTGTCTGGACCTTGACTTGATACCGAATGAACTGATGCTCACAAACAAGATCCAATCTTGTTTGGGTGCGGCCGCACACTTATCAGTAACATTCTTCAAGAGGCCGATGATATCGTCTCAGTGAATCACTGAGTGACATTCCCTTCTGCATATCCATAGTGCTGCCATGCTCACTAACACACCCGAACGTACCCGTACTTGGCACCCTTTTACAGGCCCGTTGGGCGTACACCAAAGTGTGCCACCTCACATGCAGCACCATCATATGGTCCGGTCTAAGGACTTATACAAGTACTACACGAGAATCATTTGTGATACTATACCATGCAGATTCCCGTTAAGTGGATCAATCCAGTACCATGCCCTTTTTGCATGTACCCATTAACCTAGTTGACATTCCATGTTCTATGACCGGTAAGACACCGCCATACAACCAGGCTAATGATAGTCTTTGGTTCCATTCATTCCCATGATTGGAACAGACTACGGATGACTTTATGGTCATATCGTTTTCACTATCCACAGTCTTACTGCCAAGTGCCTCACACTTGACAACATGGATATGGATATGTCCATTGGATACTCTAGTTAAAATATAGCACAAGCCATGTAATAAATAGATTAATGCCTTTATCTCCTCGACACAAATTGTATAATACATAAAGTTTACATCAATGTACCAAATGTATCATACAAACACAAGGACCAATGCCTCGGGACTAGGGCATTTCCAACAGCTACCATGTTTGGGCTTGAGTGAAGATGCCCTAAAGAGGTCCTCAACAGTGATCCGAGCATATGATGACTCCAAAAGAACAGTAATTGGAACATTTGAAGCTGAAGTGGAGGTCGGGCCAGTCAAGTCAATGGTCATTTTCACTGTGATAGACATCCCGGTCACTTTCTCCCTGCTGTTGGGAAGACCATGGTTCCACCCATTAGGAGCTGTCCCCTCTACTCTACATCAGAAAATAAAGTTCTCGATAAATGGGGAGATTGTGACTGTTGAGGCGGATGCCCAATCCATGATTACTGCCGTAAATGAAGGGGTCATACCATTTGATGGATTCCAAATCGCAATGGTCGGGGAAGAGGAAGCCACGAACGCTCCAATGGTCATTTACGAAAACTATATGCCGGAGTGGCTGTCTAGATATTTGCATAAGCAGAATTTTGTCCCAGGCATGGGACTCAAGATTAACTTGTAAAGGGTGCCTGAATTTAACATTGGAAAGCCAAAAAAGTTCGAGCTAGGGTATGCAGAAGAAACATCTAACCAGAAGAATCAGAAAAGGGGTAAGAACGAAAAACCTATGATGAAACCATTCATAAAGGCAGGAGAAGAACTGTACTATGGCCATGCTGAACCAGTAAGGGTCGGGGGCATTGAATACCCGAGCTTTGAGATATATTCTGATGTTGTAGACTTTGAGAAGAGCCAGGAAGAACCAGTATCCCCCGTGATGGGGGAAGAGGTAATTGCTAAATCTGTTGTTCTGCAAAACGAGCCACCTGAAGAGATAGCAAAAGCAGTGAAGGTACCCAACTAGAAAACCGAAGAGAAAACCTGTGATGAATCTGTAGAGGCAATTTCTGGTGCACTGGCTGCTGCCTTAAGCAAGGCGTTTGGGAAGTCTAAAGAAGGGTTCGAAGAAGAGCTGATGACGAAGGTGAACTTGGATTCTGTGGTTGCTAAGATAGCCGAGATCATGAAGAAGGCTAAGGCACAGATGGCTGAAATCGAGGAGACCACTATACCTACTAAACAAGAAGCCAAAGTAGCTACAGATCTGGATGATGCCCTGGAGCTGAATGGGAAAGCTGAAGAAGTGCAAGGCCCTCCGCCTATGAAGGATGAAAATGATTTTGTTGTATCTATTTATTCCATTTTCATTGTGAGTGATGTATTCTATAACAAGTTCAATGCAATGAAATCTCTATTTGCTTACTTGTGTGATGTTTATCTTGATAATTCTGTGCATGCATTTAAATCACCATCAATCATATTTAGCATTCATGACACTGCATTGCATGAAATCAACATACGTACAGATAAAAACCCCAAAATGGTATTCATTTCATATGAGCTAAAGCCCGAGGAAGAGAGAGAACTTACAAGAGTATTTCAAAAACATGTTAAAGCTTTTGCTTAGTCATACGAGGACATGCTGGGTGTAGACACGGAAATAGCAGTTCATAAGATTCCAACTGACCCTAAGTTCAAGCCAGTAAAGCAGAAACTGAGAAGATTAAGGCCAGACTGAGCTACGTTGGTGAAAGAAGAAGTGGCTAAGCAGATAAAAGCCAGATTCCTCGAAGTGTTGGAGTATACAGAATGACTAGCCAATATCGTTCCAGTACCTAAAAAGGATGGAAGGGTCAGAGTATGTGTCGACTACAGGGACCTGAATAAGGCATGTCCAAAAGACAACTTCCCATTGCCTCATATCGATGTCCTGGTTGATAGTGCAACAAAAGCAGCAATTTACTCCTCATGGATGGGTTTTCAGGATACAACCAAATCCTGATGGATGTGATCGATAAGGTGAAAACATCATTGATCACAGAGTGGGGCACCTTCTGTTATAGAGTAATGCCCTTCGGGTTAAAGAATGCTGGGGCCACTTACCAGAGGGCTGTCATAACTTTGCTACATGATATGATCCATAAAGCAGTCGAAGTGTATGTCGATGATATGCTTGTTAAATCAATGACCCGGGAGGAACATCCTGTTATCCTGGATAGATTTCTCACACGCATTGGAGAGTATAACTTACAACTCAACCCTAAGAAGTGCATATTCAGAGTCACATCAGGGAAGCTATTAGGCCATGTAGTCAGCCAAAGAGGAATAGAAATGGACCCAGATAAAATCAAAGCTATTCAAAGCTATTCGAGACATGCCAGCTCCAAAAACAGAGAAGGAAGTCCGCTCATTCTTGGGCTCCATACAGTACGTTAGTCACTTCATAGCAAGGTTGACTTCCACTTGTGATCCAATTTTCTAGTTGTTAAAGAAAGATCAACTGATTATGTGGAACGACATGTTAGAGATTGTGCCCTAAGCCAATGTTGGATTATGTAAACAATCTTCTTAAGTCATTAATAAAGACTTATTTTATCATATATATTTGTATGTTAGTATTTATGATAATGTATCCATGAATTAATTGTGTAATTCTAAATTTCCCTAGTCGATTGTTATTATGGGAATAATAACAAACTAAGACTAGTGTGAGTGATAATGGATATTCATAAGATGAATATAGTGTATACAGATACAGATTATACTCACGGGCAATGTGTTAGAGAACATGTTGCTGGAGACCCACTATAAGATCAAGTTCATGGTCACGTGTCACAACTGATCTTGATTATAGTAGTGTCATCAGCTGATTCCTTTGACCTGAGGTCACCATGGATTCCGGGATGAATTTATGTTGTGCTTTGATGCAGTCAAACGCTGCTTGTAACAGAGTAGTTATAAAGGCTGTGGTTGGGTACGATATGACTCATGCTTTGGGATGTGAGTGACAGATATGGGATTTTGTCCCTCTCTAACAAGAGAGCGATATCACTGGGCCCCTCGATAAGTAAGACTGTTAAATGCATGGCCGTGCTCAAATAATTGATAAGAGTATCAATTGATTTGTCTGAACAGTTTACTTTGAGATCGAGAAAGCATATGATTAATTATGTAAGATTGACAAGTGTACCATGTCTTATAATTAATCTTGATATCAAAGAGACAAAAGGGAATATGACATTTTATAAATAGGTATTGGATCATTCCAATCATATTAATTGGGTAGTCGTAATGGCTTGCTAGAGTCCGCTTGTGACCTATAAGGACATTATGGTAATTTCCTTATTGCCAATTAATATGAACCTATGGGGTCACACACAAGAGCAAAATGAAGTTCATCTTATCGGGTATAAATTATTATTGGATAATAATTTATGAATGAGAAAGAGTATAAATATATATAGTGATATATATTTATGTATATATAAATATTAATGTGATTAATATTGCATAAAGTATGCTACATATTATAATTTAATTATATAGAGATATAATTAATTATAATATTATATATACATATGTGTATTATGGAGAATTGATTTGATTTAATGTTAATTGAGAATTAATATTAAATTGTGTGGGTTAATATATAATTATAACTAATAGGTGTATTAGGTTATAATTATAATTAACTAATTAGGTTTTATATTTAAGGAAATAAAAACCTAAAACCTAATCAATCCTATAATGATATAGAAGCAGAATTCGACAGCCACACTAGACCAAGCAGCCAGCCGAAATTCTCCTCTCCAAGCCAAGAGAAAATTTGATTTTCTGCCTCTCTCTCGATTCGAGGAAACCGTTTCTTCTATCCCGGCGCTAGCACGCGGTGAATGTATTGCTCCTTGTGGATCAACCATAGAGGGAAGCTATTTTGGTTCCTAAGTGATTCGAACTTCAAAGAATTAAGGTAATTCTTTAACCCTCCTTCCGATTCAATGTAATGTACATGGGTCCTTGGTGGGGATTAATCTTTTTCCGCTGCGTTTTATGTTTGTTTTGTGCGATTAATTCCCAACAGTGGTATCAGAGCCACTTGTGCATTGGTTGAATTGGATTTGTTATTTTGATTAGATCAAAATTGCATGTTAGGGTTGTATGTTCTTGATTTAGGGTTCAATGTTATTGTGAATAACATGTTTAAAATTTGATTTTAATGTGAATCATTGTGAATGATTTGGTTGTAATTGTTTTGAATCAGAAAAAGGGGTGAAATTTTGGATTCAGCATGTTGGCACGCCGGCGTGCCGGTTTTGGCACAAGGTGCCAACAGGAAATCGTTCCTGAATGCTTGAGTTCAGAATGGTGGCACGCGGGCGTGCCGATTTGGCACGGCGTGCCAACCTGAAAATTTTGCATATGGCACGACGTGCTGGGCCTTTGCATGCCGTGCCAACTGGAAACCGTTTCCAGTGTTGCGACCAGAATGGCGGCACGACGGCGTGCCGCCCTTGGCACGGCGTGCCACCTGGGAATTTTCAGAGGGGGCTGTTTTTTGCGCGAAAATTTTTTTTTTTTGCCTGCGGCGCTTGCTTCGCAACAGGGGCTACCGCCCCCGTACCCCCGTCCAACTCAGCAGCGAGTTGGATCGCTGGAAGTTGGGTTTGGTGTTTTTCGTTTATGTGTGGAAATTGTTTCTACACATTTACGATTTTCAAATCAATTACTCTAAATACAATAGGATTGTATTTTACCCTTTATGAACCCTAAATCTTGTCGATATAAAATTATTGTGATAATTTTATGCATGGTGTTGTGGTATGGTTTTGGACCCTTGGATGTTTTTTGTTTTTCTTTTGGTTTTGGTGAATGTAAGGTTTTATAAATACGGCCTGCGAGTCGTTTGTATTTATGTAATCTTATTTTTCTAGATAAATTGTATAGGATGCAATTTATTGTTTGTAAATTTTATTTACTAGAAAATTGTATAGGATACAATTTTGTAAAGTATGTAAATCCATGAGATGGTGCCAAGGAACAAAGACGTGAAGACGGATCCAAGGGATGTGGCTGTGCTGCGACCATGCGATGGTTACAACCACCTAGGAAATGACCTGTTGATTTTCATATTGGCCTGTGAAAATCAATGTAGATAAAACCATACCATAACACGGTCTTTCGAGTCTATTGCATGTTTTATATTTTGATGCCATGTGATGCCATGCTAAGTATGAAATATGCATGCTAGATGAATGTATGACATTGGATGCCATGCTAGAATTAATATTAACTTAGAAAGATTAATGTTAATGCCATGTATTGTATGAGATACATTTTAATCACAGGAATTAATAAACCCTAAATAAACTTATGAAGTTTATATTTTTGCCACCCAATTACGTATAACACTAGTCAAGTACTATGTTCGCATCATGGTAGCCACGCCAAAGCGGGTACGCATGTTGTGACCTTAGCGAAGCGATAATATGAGAAATGGTGATTCTCATTGTGTTGTAATTGGTTTAACAAAGGGTTAATCAAAATGGTGTTTTGAACCCGAGGCAAAGATGAGATGAGTAACATGCAAATTAAATATGATATATGATATCATGCATCTCATAAATTAAAAGAGTTACATAATGATGTAATTGACATGGTGATGTCTACCGAAATTATATTTAATCATAGGGACATGCCAAAGCAGTGCTATGGTTAAGTATGGATTTTGGGTCTTTTACCCACTTAAATATTTTAAAGGGTTTTATAATTTTAGTGGGAGTTTAATTCTCTTATGTAATTAACTTTGCATATATTTTCTGTTGTAGATAAATGGCCAACACAAGCAATCCCGGTTCTATTCGATCTATCCTTGAGAAGGATAAACTGAACGGAACCAATTACCTAGATTGGTATCGCAACTTGAGAATTGTTCTCAAGCAAGAGCGAAAGCTGTATGTTCTGGATGGGCCTTTGCCCGCTAACCCTCCACCCACCACAGCTTCAAGAGCTGAAAGGGATGCTTTTCACAAGCATCAAAATGATCAGATTGATGTACAATGCCTGATGCTCGCATCAATGATTCCGGAACTTCAGAAGGATCTGGAAACATTTGAGGCATATGAGATGTCTCAAGAGCTTAAGGAAATGTTCCAAAAGCAAGCGAGAAGGGAAAGGTATGAGACCTTGAGATCTTTGGTTGGGTGCAAGATGACCGAAGGGAGTTCGGTTAGTGCCCATGTTCTGAAGATGAAAGGGTACATTGATCAGTTGGAGAGGCTTGGTTCGCCACTCAGACCTGAGTTGGCAACGGATTTGATCCTTAATTCTCTTCCCGAGAGTTACTCCCATTTTGTCATGAATTATCACATGAATGATATGGACAAAACGATCAGCGAACTGCATGGGATGCTGAAAAACGCTGAAGTAACGATAAAAGAGAAGCCAAGCTCCAAAGGGATCCATATGGTGCAAAAGGGTAGGATCCAGAAGAAGAAGGGTAAAGCAAACAAACCCAAAGAGTTTGGGAAGGATGCAAAGAAGCCCAAAGCTGTTACCAAGGCAAAGCCTCCAAAGGAAGGCACATGCCATTTCTGCAATCAGCCTGGTCATTGGCGCAGAAATTGCAAGCTTTATTTGGAGGACTTGAGGAAGAAGAGAGGCGGTGAGACCGCTAATCAAGGTATTTATGTTATTGAAATATTTCATTCTACTTCTGTTTCTACTTCGTGGGTATTAGATACCGGTTGTGGTTCTCACATTTGTATGAATGTGCAGGGGCTTAAAGGAAGTAGAAAGCTCAAGAAGGGCGAGGTAGAATTCCATGTGGCGAATGGAGCTAGAGTTGCTGCTTATGAAGTCGGTCGCTACGAGCTCAAGTTGCCAAGTGGACTTGTTCTTTCTTTGAATAATTGTTATTTTGTTCCTAATTTGTCTAGGAACATCATTTCTATTTCATGTTTGGACAAGGAAGGATTTAAATGTGTTATTGAGAATAATCACTTATTGCTTTTCAATAAAGACTTGTTTTATGCAAATGCGGATTTACATGATGGTCTTTATTTGTTGAACCTTAGTGAAGGTTATAATGAGCATGTATATAACATAAATACCAAAAGGATAAGAACAAATGTTGTGAATCCTACTTATCTCTGGCACTGTCGTCTAGGACACATTAATGAGAAACGCATTTCAAAACTCCATAAAGATGGAATTTTGGGTCTAGATGTTTTTGAAACATATGACACTTGCGAGTCTTGTTTAATGGGTAAGATGACCAAGAGTCCCTTTACTGGTCACAGTGAAAGGGCTAGTGACTTATTAGAACTCATACATACAGATGTATGTGGGCCTATGAGCACAACTGCTAGAGGTGGTTTTCAATACTTCATTACGTTCACTGATGATTTCAGTAGATATGGTTATCTATATCTAATGAAGCATAAGTCGGAATCCTTTGAAATGTTCAAAGCCTTCCAAAATGAAGTACAAAACCAACTTGGCAAGACAATTAAAGCACTTAGATCTGATCGAGGTGGTGAATATTTGAGCCAAGACTTTGACGATCATCTTAGAAATTGTGGGATTGTCTCACAACTAACTCCTCCTGGTACACCACAGTGGAATGGTGTGTCTGAGAGGAGGAACCGTACTTTATTGGATATGGTTCGGTCGATGATGAGTCAAACAAGTCTTCCTCTATCCTTTTGGGGATATGCACTTGAAACAGCGGCATTCACACTGAACCGAGTTC
Organism: Euphorbia tirucalli; assembly: GCA_039660915.1. NCBI lineage: Eukaryota > Viridiplantae > Streptophyta > Magnoliopsida > Malpighiales > Euphorbiaceae > Euphorbia > Euphorbia tirucalli. Next base: position 48,777,931 of record CM077633.1, read on the forward strand.
CATCAAAGGCAGTTGAAAAGACACCATATGAGATATGGGTTGGTAAGAGACCAAATTTGTCTTTTCTCAAGATTTGGGGATGCGAAGCTTATGTGAAATACTTGATTTCAGATAAGTTAGCACCAAAATCTGTGAAGTGCAACTTTGTAGGTTATCCAAAAGAAACTAAAGGTTATTTCTTTTACAGTCCTAGTGAAAACAAAGTGTTTGTTGCTAGGAATGGTATATTCCTGGAAAAAGAGTTTATTTCCAAAGGAATCAGTGGGAGTAAAGTACACCTGCAAGAAAATCTGGATAACCAAAATGAAAATGGTTTTCAAATGGAACAACAACCTGATTCACAAGAAGTTGTTGAGTCAGAACCAGCAACACAAGTCCAACGTAGATCAAGTAGAGTTCGTCATGAGCCCGAGAGATATGGATTTCTCGTCACGAACGAAAATGATCTGATTCTGTTAGAAGAGAATGAACCTTCCACGTACATGGAAGCTGTCTCTAATTCAGAATCTGAAAAATGGCTTGATGCTATGAAGTCAGAAATTCAATCCATGGACGACAACAAAGTATGGACTTTGGTTGATCTCCCAAAGGGTGCTAAAGCAATAGGGCACAAATGGGTTTTCAAGTTGAAAACGGACATGGATGGGAATATTCAGACTTATAAAGCAAGGTTAGTGGCAAAGGGTTACCGACAAGTTCATGGTATAGACTATGACGAAACCTTTTCGCCAGTAGCTATGATCAAGTCCATCAGAATTCTTGTTGCCATAGCAGCATATTATGACTATGAAATATGGCAAATGGATGTCAAAACAGCTTTCCTAAATGGAAACCTTGTTGAGGATGTGTACATGACACAGCCTGAAGGTTTTGTCGATCCAAAGAATCCTGATAAAGTATGCAAGCTTCAAAAGGCCATTTATGGTTTGAACCAAGCATCAAGAAGTTGGAATCATCGTTTTGATGAATCAGTCAAAAAGTTTGGCTTCATCAAAAACGAAGATGAGCCTTGTGTGTACAAGAAGTTCAGTGGGAGTAATATAGTTTTCCTAGTTCTATATGTTGATGACATATTGTTAATAGGAAATCACATTCCTACCTTGCAAGAAGTAAAATCTTGGCTAGGAAAGTGTTTTTCTATGAAAGACTTGGGTGAGGCAGCCTACATTCTTGGAATAAAGATCTATAGAGATAGATCTAAGAGATTGATAGGTTTGAGCCAGAGTACATACATTGACAAAATACTGAAAAGGTTCAGTATGGATCAATCAAAGAAAGGAAATGTTCCTATTGGGCAAGGGATAAAGCTTAGTCGTAAGCAATGTCCTGTGACAGTTGAAGAACGTCAACGCATGGATAAGATTCCTTATGCGTCAGCTATAGGATCTATCATGTATGCCATGGTATGTACTCGGCCAGATGTCTCTTTTGCTTTGAGCATGACAAGTAGATATCAGTCTGATCCAGGTGATAGTCACTGGACTGCTGTCAAGAGTATTCTTAAGTACTTGAGAAGAACTAAAGATACATTCTTGATATATGGAGGCTCGGACGAAGATCTTGTTGTAAATGGTTACACGGATGCAAGTTTCCAAACTGATCAAGATCAGATGCAGTCACAGTCTGGGTATGTGTTCATTCTGAATGGAGGTGCGATAAGTTGGAAGAGTTCTAAGCAAAGCACGATAGCTGCATCTACAACAGAAGCCGAGTATATTGCTGCATCAGATGCAGCCCAAGAGGCTGTTTGGATCAAGAAGTTCATCGAAGAACTTGGTGTCGTTCCTAGCATAGTGAATCCTGTGAGCCTCTTGTGTGACAACAATGGGGCAATATCACTTGCTAAGGAACCTAGTGTGTCACAGAAATCCAAACATATACTTCGGCGTTTTCACTACATAAGAGAAGTCATCTCAAGAGGAGATGTGAAGATATGCAAAGTTACGTCTGAAGACAATGTTGCCGATCCACTAACAAAAGCTCTTTCACAAGCTGTACATGATGGTCATGCTAGGTCCATGGGTATTAGATACATTTGAAGATTGGACTTAGGGCAAGTGGGAGATTGTTAGAGATTGTGCCCTAAGCCAATGTTGGATTATGTAAACAATCTTCTTAAGTCATTAATAAAGACTTATTTTATCATATATATTTGTATGTTAGTATTTATGATAATGTATCCATGAATTAATTGTGTAATTCTAAATTTCCCTAGTCGATTGTTATTATGGGAATAATAACAAACTAAGACTAGTGTGAGTGATAATGGATATTCATAAGATGAATATAGTGTATACAGATACAGATTATACTCACGGGCAATGTGTTAGAGAACATGTTGCTGGAGACCCACTATAAGATCAAGTTCATGGTCACGTGTCACAACTGATCTTGATTATAGTAGTGTCATCAGCTGATTCCTTTGACCTGAGGTCACCATGGATTCCGGGATGAATTTATGTTGTGCTTTGACGCAGTCAAACGCTGCTTGTAACAGAGTAGTTATAAAGGCTGTGGTTGGGTACGATATGACTCATGCTTTGGGATGTGAGTGACAGATATGGGATTTTGTCCCTCTCTAACAAGAGAGCGATATCACTGGGCCCCTCGATAAGTAAGACTGTTAAATGCATGGCCGTGCTCAAATAATTGATAAGAGTATCAATTGATTTGTCTGAACAGTTTACTTTGAGATCGAGAAAGCATATGATTAATTATGTAAGATTGACAAGTGTACCATGTCTTATAATTAATCTTGATATCAAAGAGACAAAAGGGAATATGACATTTTATAAATAGGTATTGGATCATTCCAATCATATTAATTGGGTAGTCGTAATGGCTTGCTAGAGTCCGCTTGTGACCTATAAGGACATTATGGTAATTTCCTTATTGCCAATTAATATGAACCTATGGGGTCACACACAAGAGCAAAATGAAGTTCATCTTATCGGGTATAAATTATTATTGGATAATAATTTATGAATGAGAAAGAGTATAAATATATATAGTGATATATATTTATGTATATATAAATATTAATGTGATTAATATTGCATAAAGTATGCTACATATTATAATTTAATTATATAGAGATATAATTAATTATAATATTATATATACATATGTGTATTATGGAGAATTGATTTGATTTAATGTTAATTGAGAATTAATATTAAATTGTGTGGGTTAATATATAATTATAACTAATAGGTGTATTAGGTTATAATTATAATTAACTAATTAGGTTTTATATTTAAGGAAATAAAAACCTAAAACCTAATCAATCCTATAATGATATAGAAGCAGAATTCGGCAGCCACACTAGACCAAGCAGCCAGCCGAAATTCTCCTCTCCAAGCCAAGAGAAAATTTGATTTTCTGCCTCTCTCTCGATTCGAGGAAACCGTTTCTTCTATCCCGGCGCTAGCACGCGGTGAATGTATTGCTCCGTGTGGATCAACCATAGAGGGAAGCTATTTTGGTTCCTAAGTGATTCGAACTTCAAAGAATTAAGGTAATTCTTTAACCCTCCTTCCGATTCAATGTAATGTACATGGGTCCTTGGTGGGGATTAATCTTTTACCGCTGCGTTTTATGTTTGTTTTGTGCGATTAATTCCCAACACGACAGATGTCAATTGGCATTCGAGAAAATCAAGGCTTATCTGGTAAATCCGCTAGTTTTGAGCCCACCAATTCTAGGGAAGCGTTTGATCTTGTATTTGGCTGTTGAAGATTTCTTCATAGGAGCAATGCTGGCACAAGAACAAGATGGCAAGAAGGAGTACCCTATTTACTACCTCAGCAAGAAGCTGCTGGAGTATGAAACTAAGTACACACTGATAGAGAAGACATGTGTGGCAATGATCTGGCTGACCAAGAAGTTACACCATTACTTCCAGTCATACAAAGTGCAGGCTGTGGCCAAAGTAGACCCAATGAAGTATCTGTATGAAGCATCGATGTTAGTTGGGAAGTTATTTAGGTGGATGTTGCTTTTTTCAAAGTTTGACATTGAATACATCACTAAGGAAACCATCAAAGGGTGAGCCGTAGCAGAATTTCTAGTAAATCAGCCGCTGGAATCAGATTGCACAGAGAATTTGGAGTTCCCGGATGAACAGCTTGCCATAGTGGAAGTAAAGAGATGAGTTATGTGCTTCGATGGTTCCATGAATAAAAAGGGTGCTGGAATCGGGGTAATCATAGAGACACCGGACGGTGAAACCATCCCCTTGTCGAAGAGATTGGATTTTCCTATAACCAATAACGGAGCAGAGTATGAAGTATGCTTTTTTGGGATGGAAGCTCTGCTAACGCTAGGGGAAAATGATGTCTTGATCATGGGAGATTCACTTTTAGTGATTAAGCAAGCTCAAGGTGAATGGGAGCTGAAAGAAGAAGCCTTACGATCCTATTTGGAACTGCTGCAATATAGAAAAGAATCATTCAGCCAATGTGAATTCAGACATGTCCCTAGAGATGAGAATAAGATGGCCGATGCATTTACAACACTGTCTTCTATGTGGGAAAATCTAGAAGAAACTCAAGTACAGCCAGTGGTTATAGAAGTGCATGAAGTAATGGAATTGACAGCTGTAGAAAAGCCATGGTTCTTTGATATTTACCAGTATGTGAAGGAAGGAAAATACCCAGAAGGAGTCAGTACTGCTAATAAAGTGTCATTAAGAAAGCTAGCCAGTCAGTTTAGAATCTTTGAAGATAGGTTATATAAGAGAACAGTAAACGGAGTTCTTCTAAGATGCCTGAAAGAACAGGATGCATAAACAGTCATACAGGAGGTACATGCAGGATCTTGCGGAGCACATATGAATTGACTCGCTATGTCCAGAAAGATAATGAGACAGGGGTACTTCTGGATAACTATGCAGACTGATTGTATGAGGAAAGTGAGAAGATGTCACGAATGCCAAATCTACACTGACATTACTCATTTGCCACCACTTAAACTACAGAATCTAGCCTCTCCTTTGCCATTTTCAGCATGGGGGATAGATGTGATTGGAGAAATTCATCCTGCAACATCTAATAGACACCGATTCATAGTTATGGCAGTTGATTACTTTTCAAAGTGGGTAGAAGCGGAATCCTTCGCCAGTGTAACAGCCAAGCAGATGGTTAAGTTCATCCGGAAGAACATCTTTGCCTGATACGGGATCACAGTTCATATAGTGATTGACAACAGAGTGCAGTTTCAAGAGGCAACAGCTGAGCTACTTGCAGAAGATGGTATTGAGCACCATAAGTCTTCTCCATATAGGCCACAAGCTAACGGTGCAGTAGAAGCAGCTAATAAGGCGATAAAGAAGATCTTATAAAAAATGGTAACTACCTACAGAGATTTGGCTGACAAACTGCCCTATGCCCTTTGGGGTTACAGAACCAGTGTCAGAACACCAACAGGGGAAACTCCCTATGCCTTGGTATATGGTATGGAAGTAGTATTACCAGTAGAAATAGAGCTTAAGTTACTCAGGGTCGCCGTGGAAGTTCAGTTACCAGAGACTAAATGGACTCAAGCTAGGTACGAGTAGTTGGCAACGCTAGATGAAAAGTGACTGAAAGCACTGGATCATCTATAGATGTACAACGCAGAATGGCCAGAGCCTACAATCAGAATGTGAAGTACCCTAGGCGGCAGCTGAAAGCAGGGGATTTGGTTTTAAAACAATTAAGGCCCTCAAATGTCGACAGGGGGAAGTTCAAGCCTAATTGGGAAGGACCTTATATCGTGAAAAAAGTGCTATCGAAAGGTGGTGTCAGCATCATGGACATGGATGGAAATGAGTTCACAAATCCTATTAACCAAGACCGCTTAAAGCTTTATCATGTCTAAAAAAAAAGTCTGCTAGGTTGAAAACTCAAAAAGAGAGGCCTAGGCAAAAGTTAAGACACGAGAGAAAATGATCAGCCGGAAAATCTGAAAGGGACGACTGGTGACAGATTCTGGCTCTATGTGGAGTGTATACCATTTTGGGAATTAATCCTTTCAAATGTACTCATTTTGATTTTATCAATAAAGTGAAATGTTTGTTTAAATATATTTGTGTGGTTATGTCAAATGCATAAACAAAGTTATCTTGCTTAAACATCCACTTAAGGAAAGCTCTTTGCATTTAACTGGTTAAACATATCACGTTATTTAACAATGGAGATGTACTAAATACATACAATCTGAAATCTTTTATCATCCTCCAAATCTAATTCATCTTTCCAAAGAGCAACAGTGGTTGTCCAAGAATTTGACTATTGAAGAAATCAAGCTGGGTAAAAGCTACATTAGCCTAATGAGTTGCTCCTTTCATCTGCCCTTTTGGACTGATTCTGTGAAACCTATTTTCTACTATCAATGTCTTCTAATAAGAAATTGAACCCCAATGCTGCTCCATATAGCATTTTTCTACATCATATCATCACTAGAAGGATGACGGGATAAGTAGCCACAGTGCCATTTCAGTCAGTCTTTGTTCATCATAAACTAGCAAAAAAAAAAAAGAGCTCACTGGGGTGAAAACCGAAAAGGCACCTCAGGAAAAAGTTAAAGCAGCTCGCTGGGCTGAAAACCCACATGGGGCAACCCAGGCAAAATTTAGAGCACTTCTAGATTCATAAATCACAGGGGCAGAAGGATAGAAACTCTCCACCGTTTCCCCACAGGAATCTTTACAACAGCCTCTAGTAGGATTCTCCACATTATTCCCCAGTAGAACATTTACAAGGGACACTACGAGCCTTTCTCCGGTAGTTGTCATACATCCCCAGCAGTCATCTCATTACTTCAGCAGTCCTCATATATCTTCAACAAGGAAAAGCTTTATGTAAAAAGTGTCTTCCACCAACCGGGGGCAAAACATACCTTCCCCACCAGAAAGGAGAAACATCAATGTTAAACAAACAACGAGAAATGCATCCTTTAGGATCCATATGCATATGCATCATTATGCATACATACACAACATACACAAAGCATTCATCCCCAGCTAGTCTTCATTATTGATCAAAGGAGCAAAAATTTTTGTTCAAAATCTCTCGATCAAGGAATGAAGACTCACTATTTCAAATGCAGGAATTCTTCATCACTGTCTCGGACATGGATAAATCCACAGCAAATCCGCCTTGGGTAACATAGACCCGGTATCGGCCCAAATAGGCTTCATTCCAGATCCCCAGTAGATCCGCCTCGGGTAACATAGAGCCGGTATCTTCCTAGATAGGCTTTATTCCAGATCCCCAGCAGATCCGCCTCGAATATATGAAAATCCGGTATTGGCCCAGATCAGCTTCGGGTAATCTAGACCCGGTATCGGCTTATTTCATCTTCAACCTCGCCTCGGGTAACCTAGACCCGGTATCAGCTTATGTCAGATTCGTCATTTCAGTAGATCCGTCTCGGATATATGTAAATCCGGTATCGTTCCAGATCAGCTTTGCCTCGGGTAATGTAAACCTGGTATCAGCTTATTTCATCCAATCAACTCAGTTCATCATCATGATAGTGAGACTTCAATAAGTTAGTGTGAGTTTCTCTTCTCGCGTCTACGGTGCTTCAATCCGCACTCTCAAATTCATCACCTCAGGTATTTTAGACCTGGTGTCGGGTGTCGAATTTGATCACGCGAGGGGCAGCTGTAAGCGCCGGAATTTTTCATACTTAAAAAAAAATTGTGTCACACGACTATAAATACGTAACAGGTAGCAGAAGCCCATACCTTAAGAATAAAAAATTGGGGTGATTTGAAGGGCAATTAATGGCTGTTTTTCAGCAACAAGAAAGGCCAAATAAAAGGAGGAAAAGAAGAAAGAGAGGGGATTCTTTTAGACAGATTGAGAGAGGGAAAGTGAGAAGAAGAGAAGGAAAAAGAAGAAAAGAAATCTAACACAAACTACCATTGTTCTTCTACCCTTTTTCTTTCAATTCTAGTGTGATAAAGCTTAAAAGTTGTTAGAAATCATAAGTAATAACTTGACTAAACTGAATCAATCTTAAATCCATAACTCAATCAAATCCGTGACTTTCTGGGAGATTTCGAACTCATTTTGGAACCTTAACACACAAAGGAAGGAGAAGCAATCCAGAGCCGATTGAGGTGTTTCCAGCGGTTAAATTGACGGTGGATCAGCGCCACAAGGGTAAATACACTTGAATCCCTTGTTTTGCTTTGCTTTCTAGGTGTTTTGGTGCGTTTTTATGCATAAAAATCCACATTTTCGGGTTGCTGTTTCTAGGCATTAAGAACAGTCGTACGACTGTTCTTTTGGCTATGAACAGTCGCACGACTGTAATTATAGTTGTGCGACCATAGCTACAGTCGTACAACTGTTTTTTAAAATTCCCTCTTCTTTTCCTATCACTGAATAAATTTTGGCGATTTTCTGCAATTAGGAGAATTACAGTCGTATGACTGTAATTACGGTCGCACGGCTGTAATCACAGTTGGGCGACTGTAATTTTCGTCCAATAGCAGAATATCTAGAAAAATCCATAAAAATTCCCAAAAATCATAAAAATTTAAAAAAATCAGAAAATCATCAAAATGAATTTTTTTGTGTGCATTCATGACCTTAGATTTATTTTTTTTGTTTTTTCTACGAGGTTCGAAATTTTGTTTATTTTGCAAGCTTTCCTGAGTTATGCTTCTGGTGATTTTCTCCTGTGATCTTTTAACGAGCCTCTTCCAATGCATGTTGTGCCTAATCTTTCCGGTAGTTTTTATGTCTGTGATCAGATTCCATTTTCATTAGTTTCTTTACTTTTTTTTGTTTTAAATTTATTAGATGGCATTAAAGTTTTGGAATGTTGTAGTATCTATATGAACTTCTATAGAGATAAAGATTTTTTACTTTATCTGTTTTCATTATTTTTTTTTACTTCGTTGTATAATAAATTATCAGATAAGGTTTTTGGATGTTGTTGTACCCATATGTTATATCTATATCTATATATGTTTGTGAAGCAATTTGTTCTGGTCAATTATGAACTTTCTTTCTTCGTTAAAATTTCTAAGGATTTAAAAAATCTATGGATTGAATAAATTATATTTTAATTGCTTTTTGATTTCCAACCAATTTTTAGTGTGTTAATGCTGTAATAGAGTTCAGTTGTTTGCATATTATTTAACTATTCACCCAATTAAATACTTGATGAAATACATGTTAGTATTCTTTTTTCACTCTCATGGCTAATTGAGGTGTAGAAGCATTCATTGTTCTTATTAGCTATCTTTTTTAGTCTTTTAGCTTTTGTTATAAAAATTAATATTTGAATGAAGTTTCTGAAAGTTTTTGTGCCCATTCTGTGCTTTACATTGTCTTTAATTTAAGTAATACTCAGTTCTTTTTTGTTGATGGTTAGTGAACTTATATAAAGTGTCTTGATATATATTGCTATGTTGATTTGCTAAGTCTTAATATTACTTTGTAGTAGTAATTTTTTTGTTTTCTAAATTACTCTTTCCAGATGATCCCAATTAGCCTCCCTTTTGACTCAACATAAGGCCCGGTTGGTTGCCCAGATTGCGATTTGGGTTACTAAATTCTAATTTCTTTTTGTTGTCCAGTGGCGATGCAACTGATACAGTAGCTAGAACAAATTCTTCAAATTTGTGTTTATATATTTTAATGGACCACAAAGAGGGAATGACTATGGCTATGACGTGTGTTGTATTCCCTTCTTTAAGTTGTTGTAATGCTGCCTGCTTTTGCTGCTCAATAGATAACAACTATTACAGAAGGTGATAACCGTGGTCTATTACTTATGGCAACCATAATTCCAGCGTTTTTGTGGGCTCTATTCAACATTCTTGAGTTTGCTATAAACCAAATTAACAGAATGGCGAGTTGTTAACAGGACCTAGATTGGGTTTACTTTTGTTAGTTAATAGAGTTATTGTCCATATTTGTGTAGTGACTCGGCAGCTCCATATCAATTATTTGACCAATTTTGAGTTGAATAAATAGGATATGAATGTAAGCATACTCATGTGTTCTTATGGTTTAAGTGCAAAATATTATATTCGTTGAAATCCCGCTTTTGATCTTTCCTTTTTTCTTTTTTCAAAAATAAAAATGAAATCATTCTTCCTTTCTTTTTTTCAAAAATAAAAAATAAAATAAAAGTGAATTCGGTTAATATTATAAGACAAATAAAATAAAAATTATGCCAATTAATTTAAAAGTAGGATTTAAAATTGTTCTTAAAATTAAGTAATATAAAATAAAATAGTATCATATTCATACAATAAGATTGATACAATACATTTTACATTAATTAATTTAGAGAATATAATATGATATAATAAAATGATGAAGAGGTATAATTGAGATAATTAATTAAATTGAAATAATAATAATAATAATAATAATAATAATAATAATAATATATTATTATTATTATTATTATTATTATTACCCAACTATTTTAATGTTATGATCCAACTGTTTTAATGTATGCTTTATTTATAATCATCTTTATTGTTTTATTTCTCAAAAGTCAGTCATTCAGTCTCTCTCTGTAAATTTTTTTTTTTTTTTCTGAATCTTTGCCTTTTTTAGCTATATTTATTAATGACTTAAGATAAATGGATAAAAACTTTATATCTTAATCAAAATTGAAAATTAAAATGAAAAAGATACATCATTGGACTTGCCATTATGATATAATTTATTTAAATCGTTAAATAATTAACTTTTTTCCATAAATTGAAGTGAAAGACCTTAATATAGGTCCTTCTTCTCCACCATTTTTACCTTAAACATAATATGTTTTATTCCTCTATTTCTTTATAATTGCCAAACAGCAAAATATGTCATGTTATAATCGGAAATACATTGTATATTAAATTAAATTAAATTGCAAGTAACTTATTTTAATATCAATTATTATTTCAATGCTCATAAATTGATTTAACATTCGATTCAGACACATATATATGTCAACAACTGTAAGATTTCATGTTTGAATTTAAATAAAATGATCAATATATTATAAGTTGAGTGCTATTGCTACAATTATTTGTTATTACTACTGTTCTTATTATTTAATAAAAGGTTTGAAATTTAGAGAAATAATTATGTTAGTAGGGTATGGTATCTAAATATATAATGTAAATATTTAATAGGTGGCATATTTGGTCCTTGCTAACAAGTTTGACGTTAATTTTCATGAGCTCACCTTTCTAATTGAAGTCAGAATAGAATAAACAGCATAAATAAACGGACTTACAGTTTATATGCAGCGGAAAATCTTTTATGGAATGGATTTGATCTACACGAGAAACCGGATCGTTCTGGTTGCCTACGAGTGTATGAATACACTGAGTACGGGCTATCTCCGTGAATTTTTCCGACGAATGAAAAAGTATGTCGTGTTTATCGCTAGAAACGTTTTCCCTGGATCTAGAAGGGAATCTCTACGATTCTCCTATCTTTAGGAAATAGAGAAACTTCTTCTCTATTTTTATAGTGGAAATCCCAACTTCCATCTATATATAGGGTCGGACCAAATTACACATTTGGTCCCTGTAATTTACACATAATTACAGTTTAGTCCCTGCTCCAAAATGTCATGGGCGGACCAAAAACCAACATCTCCCACTCGCATATGACAAGACATACTTTCATGGCGATTGAACACACATACTTCTTTCAATTCTTATTCGGTGAATTCACGCGACCAGTCAACGTAACAGTTAAACCTTTGAAGCTCTCCTTCATCGTTCCACCTTTAGCTTAACGCGACTTCCCCCTAGTCCATTTCCCATGATCATTAGTTTTCGAGTCACTTTTGATCTCACGAAAACATTCATATACACTACATACATTTTCCACGAAAAAGTATTGAGCTCGAGTGTTATATGATTACCAAGTGACATGTTACTGAAAATGTACTTCCTCTCTATAAATAACCCTCCGCCATATGTCTAATGCTTATCTGACTGGTCCTTATATGCCCGTTCATAGCCAACGAAGCCTGGTTTAGGGTTCCAATCAAGTTAATCATCAGACATACCCTTCTTGTTATTTACAAGAGTCTTTAAGGGTGAACTCGAAACTCATAGTTTCATTTGGGTCTCACATTAGGAAAGTTGAGATCAATTTTCTTCTTTCCATCCCTTGGTCGGCTTTTACACATATTACTAAAATATGCCATAGTGTTAGTCCACTTAGGACGTATGTTTTATACACATTATGTGAAAGCATTCAGTCTCTAAATGCAACTCATGCATCAGTATCTCTAGTTCACTTTTAAGCCTTTCACAGGATAGCTTTCGGTATCAACGAAATGATGATATTACGCAAAATATCACATATGGAGTAACTCACACTCCCACTTTTACCTATGAACACACAATTCATAGTAAAAAATTCATCCATGTGAGTAGATGACATTTCGCCAACATACTGAACTATACTCAACAGCTCTATGTGTATCACTTTAAATAGTGAATGAATTTGAACACAACAAATAACTCACATTCTATTCCAATAGAATTTTCCAAAGTTATTATAACAGTTCAAAAACAACAACATGTTCCTATAACCTACGAAGACCAAATTCCAAAATGTGTTTACAAAAAACATTTGGAGCTATTGGTTTCGTTAACGAATCTGCAATCATATCACCGGTTGGAACATGCACTAAACTTATTTCTCCCTGTGCTACTTTGTCTTTAACAAAATGATATTTTATATCGATATCTTGCTTTTTCCATATTAACAAGTATTCTTGGAATAAGCTATAGATGCAGTGCCGTCGGAATAGATAGTCGTATATTTCCTTTTAGGCAATAGATCCAAAAGATCTATGAAGCGTTTTAACCAAACGGCTTCTTGTACTGCAGCTATTATAGCTACATATACCGACTCCATAGTCGATAATGCCACCCAAGCTTGTTTCTTGCTACATCAGGAAATTGCACCATTTCCTAGAGTGAAAATATACCCAGACGTAGACTTCCTCCCGTCTTTATCAGTTCCTTGACCAGCATCTGTGTATCCCTTTAATTGCAGATCCTTTCCTTGGTAATAAAGGGAATAATTTGAAGTCCCCTTCAAATATCTCAATATCCTTTTCACTGCTGCCCAATGCATCAAACCTGGATTAGTCTGATAACGGCTTGCGAGACCCACCGCAAAACCTATATCAGGTCGTGTACAAATCATAGCATTCATCAAGCTACCAATTGCACACCTTTATGGAATTCTCTCCATCCTTTTAGTCTCTTCTGGAGTCGTGGGACACATACTTGCATTCAGTTCCGTACCTTATGCAATAGGGGTTGGATCGGGATCACAGTGAGCCATACTAAACCGTTCTAAGATCTTATTGATATACGTCTCTTGTGAAAGAGCCAATAATCTCTTAGATCGATCTCTTGAGATCTTAACCCCAAGAATGTAATTAGCTTCTCCTAGATCCTTCATCTCAAAGTTATAAGACAACTAAGTCTTTACTTTCTTTAGTAAGGAAGTGTCATTTCCAGCTAATAAAATATCATCAACGTATAACGTGAGAATGACAAACTTCCCTCCGTTTTCATGCTTAATGTAGACACACGAGTCTACATTAATCACCTTAAATTGCATTGATATAATCGCTTCATAGAAACAAAAATACCATTGTCTTGAAGACTGCTTAAGGCCATAAATTGATCTTTTCAACTTACAAACCTTATGTTCTGGTCCCTGGACAATGAAACCATATAGATTTCTTCGTTCAGTTTGCCATTTAAGAACACAGTCTTTACATCCATTTGATGTAATTCAAGGTCCATACATGTTACAAAACCAAGTACTTTTCTTATAGACGTGAAACGGACAACAGGTGAAAAAGTCTCCCGATGGTCAATTCCTTCCTGTTGTGTAAACCCCTTCGCAACTAGCCGACTCTTAGTCTGGATAGGTTTCCCATCCGCTGATCGCTTTATCGTATGTACCCACTTATTCCCAATGGCTCTACGCCCTTTGGGTAGATCAACTAGTTCCCAGACTTTGTTGATCCTCATTTACTCCATTTCACTTTCCATCGCTCTTATCCATCCTTCCTTTGCTAGAGATTCCAATATCTCTTTCATGATAGTTGGAATGTCTTCAATTTGAGCTACGATCAAGAGAAGGCATTGTGGAATATTTCCCCTTTTCGATCGCCTTAGAGGTTCTGCTTCTTGATAAACAAATCTCATATATTCATCAAGGTGTTGGGCAGAACTCCCACTGGGACCACTCCCACTGGGATCTATATCCATATTCACACTTGAATTTGGAACAAGACTCCCACTCAAATCAAGACCACTCAAGTCAGGGTCAGGATTACTCAAATCTGCTTGTGAAGGTTGAAAAACATCATTCTCTTCCCTCTCCCTTATGTCTTCAACTTCATTCCTCCCACTCGGATTGAGCGATCCTGAAGTTTCAGACTCTTGAGTTTCAAAGAAAGTCAATTCCTTATCCACTTCTCCCAGCTTAGGAAATCATTCTCTAAGAATGTGACATCTCGTGACTCAAATTCTGTTATTTGACCATTCACATTCTTTCCCACTAGAATATATCCTTTGGAGAGATCAAGATATCTTATAAAGATACCTTTCTTACCTCTTGGGCCTAGCTTGCCATGCTTGCTAGATGTATCATGAATATAGGTAGCACATCCCTATGGTCGCAAATGGTTCAAATTGGGCTTGCGGCTCATCTACAATTCACAAGGCGTGGTTTCAACAGACTTAGAAGGTACTCTATTGAGTACATATGTGGCAGCCAATAGTGCGTCTCCCCAAAAAGGAGATAGGCAAATTGGCTTCAGCCATCATAGACCTTACCATCTCTAAGAGGGTTCAGTTTCTTCTTTCCGTTACTCCATTTTGTTATGGAGTCCTAGGTATTGTCAACTGATGTTCAATACCTTTTCATCACATAAAACTTTAAATTCCTCGGAGAGGTACTCTCTTCCCTGATCGGGCCTTAAAGCTTTGATTCTTTACTCTAATTGATTTTCAACTAGAGCCATAAATCATTTGAAACATGCTAATGCTTCAGATTTATGTCCAATCAAATAGACATGACCATACTTTGTATAGTCGTCTATGAATGTGATGAAATAGTACATACCATGCCTTGCTAGAACATTCATTTGGTCACAGATGTCAGAATGGATTAGTTGCAATGGTTGGTAAGCTCGCGTAGCTTTACCAAATGGTTTTCTTGTCATTTTTCCTTTTAAGCAGCTTTCACAAGTTGGGAGATCTACTTTTGATAAATCAGCCAACAAACCTGCTTTAGCCAATCGTACTAAACGATGTTGACCAATGTGACTAAGTCTCGCATGTCACATTTTTGAAATGCTAACATTATCCACAGACGAGTTAACAGTAAAGGAAAAACTATTATGACACACATAACTTGGATCCAAATCCAAAACAATAAAACCATCCAACAAATATCCACCACCAAAGCAGATATTGTTTATAAAGAGACTAAAATTTTTCAATTCAAAAGATAACATGAATCCCAAATTCATGAGGGTAGAAACAGATATCAAGTTCCTTTGAATTCCTAGGAGCATAGAGGACATCTTTAAGAAATAGTGGTCGACCACTATTCAAGACCAGCTGACAACAGCCAATCCCTAAGACTTCCTCTTTAGAGTTGTTTCCCATATATATCCACTTAGTTCCCAGTGGAACACTGCAGAACTCAACAAAAGGAATCTTGATCCTTTGTTACGTGGTCTGTTGCTCCTGAGTCTATGATCCACAAAGGACGAGATCCAGTTTGGAAAACATAACTTGAAACAAATGTATAGCACTTATACACTTTGGTAACATTTACCTTAGAAGCTATGTAATCTTTTGCAAAATGCCCCTTCTGTCGGCGATTGTAACATTTCACCCTAGAAATGTTAAAATCTTTCTTGCCCTTCTTTCAAACTGGAACACTGCCCACCGTTCTCTTTGCCTTTTTCTTGAAGAACCTCTTATTCCTCTCCTTGGACTTCAGACTAGGACTTGAACTAGCCATGTGAACCTCAGATTTCAACTAAGAGAGGCCAGATGGTCCTCTTCCAGTTCAAGAAGATGAACAACATCATCAAAGGCCTTAATGTCGTTGACATGAGTGAGTTGCAACTTCATATGCTCCCCACCCATTCGGCAGAGAACGTATCACAGCTTGAACTTTCTGCTCCTCGAGAGCATAAATCGCACTAAGCATGTGTTTTATACGTGAAACTTTTTCACGATATCATCATTCATCGCACTAAGCATGGTGATGCGGTAGATGAGTTCTTCCTCTTCTAGGCTTGATAAGCCTCAAGGTCCCTCCTTGCTTGAACGGTGGTACCCTCTTCAGGAGGAACCATTGTTCTCTCTAGAGTGTCAAGAGCCTTTTGCTCTTCAATTACGTATTGGACTTTCATAGCCCAAACTTCATAGTTGTCACCATTTAAACAAAGGTCCTTATTTAGTTAAGCAACTATTGCTTTTGAAGTAGCAAATGAAAAACCGCTAAAGACAAAGTAGCATTAATAAGTAAGCGATACACCATATTTATTATAAGATCATTTAAAACTAAAAATAGTGTTTGGTTCATGTAAAATCGAACATCCATGCGCAATGCATCGAGTCACCATTTACATAGGCTAATACAAATGCCATATTAGGTTTAAATTTCCAATAATAAATATATATTTAGTTTTGTTTTAGATTATATTTTAATTTATTTAACATTTATACTTCTCTTAAGTATAAAACTAATGAGTAATATAACACTTAGTTATAATCTCAAAATAAATAAATTAAAAATTACTAAAACAAATAACCAATACAGCAATGTTTAACAAATAAACATTTTATAATACCATACAAGTATCCAACATTTAGTAAAAATTACCACCACAATAAAAAACTTTAGCATAAAGCCCTTCAATACAAAATTGAAAAACGAAATCAGCAAGAGAAAAAGTGAAAAATGAAGAGCTCAATCTTCTTTTTCATCGAGTTGAACTATCTCAATTTCTTTTGAGGTGACTGGGATCATCTCTACGAACTTATAGTAGAGATCTAAAGGCATGTTCTCAACACCCTCAATATCAGCATCCAGACATAGGCGACGAACCAACTTGTTACTTCTAAGTAACATGGTTCTAGGATTATAAGATAACTTAGCTCCGTTTCTGCCAAGTTCAACACAAATACTTTGCATTGGGATCCATAATCCTGTTTAGGAACTAATCCTTCAATGAAGTCCACCAGTTCGTCAAAAACAGAATTTTTTTTTTCAAAAACAGAATTTCTTAAAGTGCTTTTCACGAAAAGCCTTTTTTCGCAAATTTTAACATTTTTAATTGATCAATTCCAGAGGAAAATCCTCTTTTCTAGACAAGCTCTTGGATTTCACGGTTTAACGCATTACACCGCTCCATAACTCCAACAATATCCTCTTTTCCTAACGGAGAATACCGTTTAGAGAAAAGCTTAAGTTTTTGTGGAGTCCTTGCCTCCTCCTGAAACTGGATTATTTTCGTCGTTTTTTTGTGAAATTTGCCATTTCTATAACACATATAGAAATAACAAAAACTTGTTATGATCAACCAAAATTCAGTATATAAATACACAATAAATATACTGAATTTTCTTGAATTTATTAAACATAAATTAAGCATTTATACACAATAAATACTAGTAAATTTAGTTTGAAAATATCAAATGAATTCCAAAAATTCATCAAAATATACCAAAAATTCAAGAAAAATGTAAATTTTAATTTTGGAAAAAATTTAATGAAATTTGGTAGCCGGAAACACCTGCACGTGCCGACACGCGCCGACTAAAGATGCTCCACGCGTCGCCACGCGCTCCCAAGGGTTCTGCTGACTCACGTGACACGTGGCAACTTGTGATTAGCGCTGACATGGCATGAACTGACATGTGTCATCACCTGATTGGTTCATAAGATGACGTGGTAGACTACGTGGCATGATGACGTGGCACACACAAAACAGATTTGACATGTGTCATTTTTCCATTGGTCAACGTGTCTGACACGTGTCATCACGTGGCACGTTGGCGATTTCTGAAACGGTTACTGGTGACACGTGGCATCACGTGATTGGCTGTTGACTTTTCAACCGCTGAATCGGACCAATAGCGTTGTGCCACCTGTCATATGAACAGTTCTCGTCAGTTGAGGCTTGACACATGTCATCACGTGATTGGCTGTTGGACTGTTTACTTTTCAACCGGTGCCAGATCAGCCAATCTCGTCTCGCCACGTGTCTCTCACACAGAAATCCTCTCAACCGTTCTGCAACCAACGCCAGCCGCAGTGGTGGCGCGTGAGGTCCACGCGCCGCCTTCCGCTGCTCCATTGGCCGTGAAATTGAGATTCCGAATCAATTTTTCGTGCTGATTTCAGTGGTGTGGTTGGATTTTCGAAATTCCGACAAAAAATTTTGACACTCTGTACTGTTGGATCAAATATGGTATCGTTTTGACACGGATAACAATGCAAATTCATATCAAAACGAACAAAAACATATTCATAATGAACAGAAACATATTCTTTTCATGGAATATTAGATTTTAATATTTACGGAATCATTTTGACTCGGATATCAATATAAATCCGTATCAAAACGAACAAATATGTATTTAAACGAATAAATACGCATTCAAACGAATAAAGAAACGTATTCTTATTCACGGATTTCCTTAAATCAAGATATGAACACATCAATCATTCATGGAATACCAGAAAACTAGATTCGAACACATCAATCTATAAACCTTTCGGCTCTGATACCAATGAAGTCAGAATTCCATAAACAGAATAAATAAACGGACTTACAGTTTATATGCAGCGGAAACTCTTTTATGGAATGGATTTGATCTGCACGAGAAATCGGATTGTTCTGGTTGCCTTTCCTACGAGTGTATGAATATACTGAGTACGGACTATCTCCGTGAATTCTTCCGACGAACGAAGAAGTATGTTGTGTTTATCGCTAGAGACGTTTTCCCCGGATCTAGAAAGGAATCTCTATGATTCTCCCATTTTTAGGAAATAGAGAAACTTCTTCTCTTTTTTTATAGTGGAAATCCCAACTTCCATCTATGTAAAGGGTAGGACCAAATTACACATTTGGTCCCTGTAATTTACACATAATTACAGTTTAGTCCCTGCCATTCTAAAATGTCATGGGCGAACCAAAAACCAACACTAATTTACATCAAAATCATATAAGGCCTACATTTTTTTTTTGTTAAATGGAGTATTAAACTTAATTAATTAAGATATTAGTTATTTATCTTATATTAACATCTGCTGAAAAGAATTAAAAGCTTTAAATATGTAGTTAGTAAAATACGGGAAGATCTTCTCTGTAGTAAACAAAGTCTTACAATTACAATTTAGCATCAATCACACAGATATCCTTATATTTATTATTAGTATATTGAGAAATTATTATACAGAGTTTTAATTTACTTACTTAATAAATTTTGTTTTTAATTGATAATGCCATAAAATTATATTAGATTGATTTGACACTTTGTGAAATAATTGTCTACAAAAAATAAGCTTCATTTTTTTTAATAAAGAAAAGTTTTTGTACAGTGAAACATGTTAAAATGAGGGGTGAGATGAGAGTATGCGATCAATATATCAAAATTGTCATTTTGTGAATAATTGTTGGCAAGTTGTTTAATTTATTAATATAATTTTACAACTATACTACATATTATAATTGTACAAATTTTACTATAATTTATGCCACCATTTTCGTTTTTAGGTATCATCGATTTCAATGCTACAAAATTGACGTTAAATTAAAAGTATAAAGCCAATAATTGAGAAATTATTTGGTTCAATCCAATTATTCTTAGAATAAATTAATTAATTGCTATAAATTATAAAAAGAAAAACAAAAACAAAACAAAAATACATATGAAGGCTCTCGAGGTTTATAGCTAATTGGTTAAATTTCAAATACTTCATGGCTTATTAGAATTTTTTTTCTATACCAATTTCTCTCCCCAAAAATATTATTAAACTCTAAAATAAAATTTCGATAAACTATATTACATATTATAATTATAGAAAATTTTACAATAACTTATGTCATCATTTTTTTTTGGTACAAGGAGACCAAGTATTGTTAATACCAAAGTTGAAATTTTGACACTATGTAATACCCCGAATTAATTATTTTGTGAATATCCAAATAAAGTGTTTAGATGTATATATGTTTATATATATTTAAGTGAGTAAATGAGAAATTATAAAAGTTTGGGGAAGAATTGAAAATTAATCAAGTAAAAAGGGATTAAAAGTGACATTTTACATCATCAATTGAAATTAGAGATCTGATGATCGTGACCATCCTTCTTCTCCCTCCTCCATTCTTTCAATTTTCTTTTCATTTTACATTCCTAAACTTCAACCCTCAAATTCTCCCTCAATTCTTATCCGTTTTTCCAAACTTTATACCGAAATGAAGCTCTCAACACGTACTACAATTCTATGTAAGTTTTACGAGGAGAAATTAAGCGTTGAGAGAGAGATAAAAGCCAGAAGATTCATGCTGTTGGCTGTCTCGCGTGATTCACCACCTTCTGCTCGTAATTTCTAAAATTTGACCCCGGAAACGGACTCAGGAGGCCGAAAAACCTTTTGGTAGGTTGGTAATCGAAGCATACAAGAATGTTTTTCCAGTGATCGGAGCTTCGTCGGTAAAATTCTAATTTTTCCGATTTCTTGAGTTTTGGGTAAAATTAGGATAATCTAATGGTAGATTTACACTTTTGAGGTTATAATTTAGCTGATGGTATAAATCGTTTTCACATAGGACAAGTTCGAATTTTTCCGGCGACAGGAACTATTTCCGGCAAGTATATAAGGTACTTGAAATCAATATCAAAATATTCCAAATATTATTTGGAGAAAGATTAATTCTTGGACCTTACCCAAATTTCCAAAGTGTTAAATTTTATTAATTTTGGAAATTTATTAGTTAGTTAATTAAAAGAAAATAGTTGTTAAATTCTTGGTTTGTGAAGGATGTAATTAGGTTAATGACGTGATTTAATTGAGATTGTTGATAGGAATTGAATTAAATGTTAGTATATGTGTTGATGAAGAGAATTAGTATTACATGGAATTTAATTGAGTTTGGCTATCTAGTCGGGTTATTGAATTGCAGTCTATAGAGACCGACTGGGATTATTTGTGTGGATTATAGAAGTGTAGTTTTATGCAGGTTTGACCCTAATATTAATTAGGGGGATATCCATTTTATAGGGGAAACTCTACCAAAATTTCTATTGATATTTCAGGCAACTAGAATAATTATTTCTTCCTCATATCCATTATAAATTTTCTTATGTAGAAATTCAACCGGTAGGAGGAGCAGCAGAACCGAAGAATTAGAATTCGTTAGCTAGGAGTATCTGTGAGTTAATTATATGTTTTGCATATTTAATTTAACATTTCCATTCACGACATATTTTTCAAAGTTTAAATTTTTATTATATGATTATTATAATTATTTAAAAAGAGTATTGCCTATAATTATAATTATAATTATATTTATTTCCAATGGTGGTTTATATACGTGTATGGACATGCTTCCTGGTGAGCGGCATCAGGACCTTGTGCGCACAGGTACTATCGGGCTTATGAAATAAATGTATGAGATTGATGATATGGTTTATGGATAAGCTCTTTTGAGTTATTCTCGGGCTATATTATATTATGGAATTGGAATTAAGTGAGGCTGGGTATGGGTTTGGTTGAGTTATTCTCGGTCCTCCAGCCGACTGGGTGTAGGTTCGGTTGATTTATTCTCGGTTATAAGAGAGCCGGATGGCTGTTTAGATTATTCGATATGTTGGGTATTGAGGTTTAGGGTCCATAACGTATGGAAACCACTTATTAATAATGGATTTATTATTTGATTTATAGAAATCATGTGTATGAATGCTTGTATATATATATATATATATATATATATATATACACACATACGTAAAGTATTGTGTGATTGGTTGATTGCTAAATTATTCATGCATTGCATATAATTAATTCACTATGGGAGGTCTGACTCCCTAAATTTTTCAGGTAGCTAACAGTGAGTTGCAGCCCAAGACCTTCTTTCGGTGGCACATTTAGCCTTATTATGTATGTTATTCTTAATTGTATTTAATGCATTAAATTCCTAGACCGCAGTACTAGCTTTAGGATTATGTTTCAAGTTGTGTTTGTGTAAAGGATTTAATGTGTTAATTATGACAGATTTAATTATTATATAATTAAGTATTTAATTTTAGATTATGGTTTTTAGGCTTGCTACTGGTTCCGGTGGCGATATGCCTACCCGTTCCCTAGCGCCGGTCACGATCCGGGAGATAAGTCGTGACAAAGTTGGTATCAGAGCTTAGGTTAAAGATTGTTTGACCTAGTAATCTAGTACTGCGGAGTTAGGATTCGAACTTATCTTTGAAAGTCTTCTCATAGGTAGAAATCAGCTTACAGTAAGAGTCTTGTTATTTCTAATATCTATTCTTGATTTCAGAATGAGGCGATCAAGAGCTCTAAAACCATCTGATGAAACCGATATAGAGGATTTGGGTGATGAGAATTTTGAGCATCACGAAGGTAGTGATTTACCACCACCACTACTGCCTCCACCCCTTCGAAGAGGCAGAGGTAGACCTAGAAGACAAGGAAATCTGAAGGATAAACAAGTAGAACGTTCACATAATGTGCAACAAAATCCGTCACAAATTCCACAAGGAAGGTATGGAAGGCAAGGAAATTTGGAAGATGATGAAGCAGAGCGTCCGCACATTGTGCAACAAAATTTTCCATAATTCCCACAAGGATTCAACTTTAACCAATTCTTATCAGGTGTTGAAGTAATGCAGTAAATGTTGATAAGACAAGGGCAGAACAATGACAGCTCTAGTGGTATAGGTATAGTTGAAAGATTTGCCCGAATGAATCCTACTACATATAATGGTATTGATGGAGATGCTATGGATTACCTTAATGAAGTTGAGAAGAATGCAAGATATTTGAAAGCCAATGAATATGAAACTATCCAAATGGCAGAATACTCTTTAAGAGGTGATGCAGGAGTCTGGTTCAAAGATTACGTTTTTCCTCAAATGCAGAATATGTCATGGGATGAATTCAAAGAGCTATTTAAAGAGGCTTTCATTCCATTTAGCTACAGTGAGGAGCAAAGGAGAAACTTTGTAACCTTTAGAAAGGATAGGAATATGTCTGTGAAGGAGTTTCATAGACAATTTCCAAGGTTGGGCAGATATGTTCCTGAAGTGATGAGAAATGAAAGGATTAAGTGTTCTACTTTCATTTCAGGATTGGGAGAGCAGTATACTTCTTTGCATGCTTTCTCAATAATGAGAGGATGCACTTTTTCTCAGTTGGTTGATGCTGCAAAACGAATGGAGCTTGATTTTAATCAAGCAAATTTGGTTTCTCAATCTATTCAGAATCCTAAGCCCAGGGATGGTGGTCAGTCTTCTTCTGCTACAATGGGTAATACATGCAATTTTCATATGGGAAGTGCATAGCCTTCTAATCAGAAGATAAGATTTCATAAGAAGGGGCACCATAATCAAAGTCATGGTAGAGGTTTCTACCAATATGGTGGTGGACAAAGTTCCAGTTCTGGTCATAGCAGTTCTAAATCGGGTTCTAGTGCTTGTGTTAATTGTGGCAGAAACATCAGGGTCCTTATTATGTTGCTCCTAGTAGTTGTTTTAGATGTGGGCAGCCTGGACATTTTGCTAGACAATGTCCACAATTGGGATTTCAGCCAACTCCTTCTTAAGGGTCTTCATCCAATGCTATAAGGCCTAACTTTCTGATGCAGCAGGGAAATTTCTCTTCACCATCACAGTTTCAGCATGCGCCTAGTATGTCACAGGGTTTGTCGAGTCGTTTTGGAGGTAGAGGTAGGGGAGGAGGAAGGAATCCTCAAACTGGATTAAGACAAGCAAAGGTGTTCACTCTCACTCTACGCGATGCTCAAACTTCAAATGCTGTGGTTTTAGGTACTATTCATGTATGTTATATGGATGCTAAAGTACTTTTGGATCCTGGTGCTACACATTCTTTTATTTCTCCGTGTTTTGCTATGAAAATAAGTAGAATTCCTGAATTGCTAGAGTGTACTTTATCTGTGACTATAACACTGTTGGAGATTGTGCCCTAAGGCCAATATTGGATTATGTAATTTGACTTCTAAGATTAATCTAGTGTAGATTAATATTATCATTTATGTTGGTATGTTAGCATTTATGATAAGTATCCTTGAATAAATCGTGTTGTTCTAAATATCCCTAGTCGATTGTTATTATGGGAATAATAACAAACTAAGACTAGTGTGAGTGATAATGGATATTCATAAGATGAATATAGTGTATACAGATACAGATTATACTCACGAGTAATATGTTAGAGAACATGTTACTGGAGACCCACTATGAGATCAAGTTCATGGTCATGTGTCACAACTGATCTTGATTATAGTAGTGTCATTAGCTGATTCCTTTGACCTGAGGTCACCATGGATTCCGGGATGAATTCATGTTGTGCTTTGACGCAGTCAAACGCTGCTTGTAACAGAGTAGTTATAAAGGCTGTGGTTGGGTACAATATGACTCATGCTTAGGGATGTGAGTGACAGATATGGGATTTTGTCCCTCTCTAACAAGAGAGCGATATCACTGGGCCCCTCGATAAGTAAGACTGTTAAATGCATGGCCGTGCTCAAATAATTGATAAGAGTATCAATTGATTTGTCTGAACAGTTTACTTTGAGATCGAGAAAGCATATGATTAATTATATAAGATTGACAAGTGTACCATGTCTTATAATTAATCTTGATATCAAAGAGACAAAAGGGAATATGACATTCTATAAATAGGTATTGGATCATTCCAATCATATTAATTGGGTAGTCGTAATGGCTTGCTAGAGTCCGCTTGTGACCTATAAGGACATTATGGTAATTTCCTTATTGCCAATTAATATGATCCTATGGGGTCACACACAAGAGCAAAATGAAGTTCATCTAATCGGGTATAAATTATTATTGGAAAATAATTTATGAAAGAGATTGAGAATAAATATATATAATGATATATATTTATGTATGTATATATAAATATTAATGTGATTAATATTGCATAAAGTATGCTACATATTATAATTAAATTATATGGAGATATAATTAATTATAATATTATATATATACATATATGTATTATGGAGAATTGATTTGATTTAATGTTAATTGAGAATTAATATTAAATTGTGTGGGTTAATATATAATTATAACTAATAGGTGTATTAGGTTATAATTATAATTAACTATTTAGGTTAATTATTTAAGGAAACAATTAACCTAAACCTAGTGGGATTCTAAACTCATAATACAACAAGGAATTCGGCCACCACACATAAAAAAAGGGGGCAGCCGAAATTCTCATCCAAAGCCACATAGAAAATTTGATTTTCTGCCTCTCTCTCTCGTTCGAAGAATCGTTCTTCAATCCCGGCGCTAGCACGCGGTGAATCAATTGCTCCGTGTGGATCAACCGTAGAGGGAAGCTAATTTGGTTCCTTTGATTCAAATCCTATAAGAACTAAGAGGTAATTCTTTAACCCTTCCTTCCAATTCAATGCAATATACATGGATCCTTGGCGGGGATTAATCCGTTTTATTTCCGCTGCGTATTTTGTTTTGTGCGATTAATCCCCAACAGTGGTATCAGAGCCACTTGTATTTTGATTGAATTGGATTTATGTTTTGATTAGATCAAAATTGCATGTTAGGGTTTGTATGATTTTGATTGGATCAAAATTGTTGTTAGGGGTTTATATGTTTTATTTAGGGTTCTATGTTATTGTGAATAACAAAATAAAATTTGATTTTATTGATTAATCATTGTGAATGATTTTATGTTAATGATTTGGAATGTTTAAGGGGTTTTTGGAATCATGAATTTGATTCATGGGTTTTTATTGAAATTGTTTCAATTCAATTTAATTAAAAAAAAAAAAAAAAAAAAAAAATATTATGGTACTGTTCGTATTCTGGGCATAATGCCCAGAATACATTTTGGGCAAATTGCAATTGCAAATTGCAATTGCAATTTGCCCTTGCTGCGCAAGCAGCTTGCTGCGCAAGCAGCATGCTGCTTACGCAGCATGGGCTGCGCGCAGTATGCGCAGCCCGTCCAGCCCCCTGTCCGACAGTTTTTTTTTTTAACCCCTTTTTTGTTTTAAGTGTGGAAAATTGTTTTCTGCATATTTACGAATTTTTCCAAATTAATTAATTCTAAATACAATGTGATTGTATTTTACCACTTTGAACCCTAAATATTTTTAGATATAAAATTATTGTTGATAATTTTATGCATGGTGTTATGGTATGGTTTTGGACCCCGTGGATGCTTTATTTTATTTATTATGGTTTTATATAAATACGACCTGCGAGTCGTTTGTATTTATGTAAATTTTAAATTTTTAATTTTACTAGAAAAATTGTATAGGATGCAATTTATGATATGTAAAATTTATTTTACTAGAAAAATTGTATAGGTTGCAATTTTTTGTAAAATATAAATCCATGAGATGGTGCTTGGAAGCAAAGACGTGGAGGCGGATCCAAGAGGCGGTGCAATGACCATGTGATGGATGCTACTACCTAGGATATGACCTTGTTGATTTTCATATTGGCCTATGAAAATCAATGTAGATTTAAACCATACCATAACACGGTTCGAGTCATATGCATGTTTTATTTTATTTAGATGCCATGTGATGCCATGCTAGATATTCTATATGCATGCTAGACAATTGTATGCCATAAGATACCATGCTAATTAATATTAACAAAAGTATGATTAATATTAATGCCATGAAATTGTATATGATACAATTAATTCACAGGAATTAATAAACCCTAAATAAACTTATGAAGTTTATATTTTTGCCACCCAATTACGTATAACACTTGTCAAGTACTATGTTCGCATCATGGTATACCGCCAGGGCGGGTACGCATGTTGTGACCTTAGCGAAGCAATAATATGAGAAAAGGTGATTCTCATTGTGTTGTAATTGGTTTAACTAAAGGGTTAATCAAAAAGGTGTTTGAGCCCGAGGCAAGGATGAGATGAGTAACATACAAATTAAATATGGTATATGATATCATGCATCTCATAAATTAAAAGAGTTACATAATGATGTAATTGACATGGTGATGTCTACCGAAATTATATTTAATCATAGGGACATGCCAAAGCAGTGCTATGGTTAAGTATGGATTTTGGGTCTTTTACCCACTTAAATATTTTAAAGGGTTTTATAATTTAAGTGGGAGCATTTAACTAAAATCTTTACACGCTTTATTATAGTTATAATTGCTATTACCTTGATCTCGATTGTTATTGAACATTGAGAATTGTTCTCAAATCAAAAGGAATCATATGTTCTCAATAATCCTTTTGCCCAATGAACCACTAGCAATTGTAACACGAGTATAAAAGATGCTTACTTGAAGCATCGAAGGGACTCTGTTAAATTTTGTTATCTTACATTTGCCACCAATTCTTCCGTACGTGGAAGTTTTACTTGAGATATATGATACATCACAAATGGAAATGTTCCATCAGTTAGTGAGCAAGAAAAGATAAGTGTTTGAGGCAACATTTTCTCATTGGCCTCCAAAAGGCATTAAGATGTGATCTTGAATTCATTGATTGATAGTCATTGGTGATGAACTATCATTTGAATGACATGGAGAAAATTATGAATTAGTTGCATAGGATGCAAAAGAATGTTAAGTTATCCACAAAGGATAAGCCCGCCTCGAATTGTGTGCTTAAGGTTCAAAAGGAAAAGGATAAAAGGAAGGTCGAAAAGCATAAAGATCGAAAGGTTCGGGTGAAACATGTTTTAAAGGCCAAAGCTGTTGGCATAGAGAGATCTCCAAAAGAAGGATGTTGCCATTTCTAGATTGAATCGTTCATTAGAATGGAAATAGCAAATTTTGTTTGGAGAACTATGAGAAGATGAAAGGCAGTAAGACTGCTACCTTAAGTATTTATTAACTATTCTACATTTGTTTCTATATCAAAGGTATTAGATACCAGTTGTGGATCTCGTATTAGTAGAATATGATGAATCGCAACTTGAATAGAAACCTTATGAAGGTGAAAGGTAGAATGCGAATAGACAAGAGAAGCAAAGGTTGCTACTCGAAGGTTCTGAACTTTTACATGAAAGTTGTGAACTTCAAGTTAAAAATTACGAACCTCTTTTCATAAAAGTTATGAACTTTTATATGAAAGTTATGAACTTTGGTTAAAGGTTATGAACTTTTACATGTGAGTTACGAACTCTTGTTGTCTATTGAGCTTGTTGGCTTGAGTAAACAAATGTTGTTTATTTTATAATTGTGAATTATAAACTTTATAAAGACATGATTATGAAATGTAGATTTACATAATTGTCTTTATATGTGGAGCCCATCTGTAACATAAATACTGTAAGGATCGAATCAAATAGTTTGATCCAACCCATTTTGGCAGTGTCGTCTTGGAGACATAAGCAAAGTTGCATTTCGAAACTCCATGAGAATGGACTTTTGGATTCATGAGATTATAAATCATCTTGAATCATGCGAATGTTGCTTATTGTAAAAGATGACAAAAGTGTTTCTTTGCTAAAAGTAGTTAAAGATTAATCGATTTATTAAGCATTATACATGTGGATGTACATGAATTATAAATCAACTGCTAAAGGAGGTTCTAATACTCCATTACTTTTATGGAACTTTTCACTAGATAAGAGTATCTAATGAAACACGAGTTTGGAACTTTTGAAGTGTTCAAAAGCTTGTAAAAGGAGTATGAAGTATCTTGACAAGATAGTAAAGTCACTTAGATATGATCCAAGTGGTGAACATTTGAGTCAAGATGTTGACAATCATCTTAGAGATTGTGGGACTGTCTCACAATTGACTTCTCCAAGTACGCCACAAAGTATATTGTGTCGAAAAGGGAGTAGTCGAACTCTATACAGATATAGTTCAATCTATGATGAAGTCAAGTTGATCATCGTTTTCTCAAAAATATGCCATTAAAGCAGCTGTGTATATTGTTCCGTCTAAAACAATTCATGAATCAACATATGAGATATGGTTGGGTAAGAGACCCAAGTTGTTTCATTGAATAAGCTTAGGGCTGTAAAGCTTATTTCGAATAAGTTGGCACCTAAATTTAAATATCGTATTGTGGATTACTCAAAAGTTGGGATACAAAGTAGTTGTAGCTAGAAATGGTTTCCCCTTGAAGAGGGAGTTAATTTCTAGTAGAGTTAGTGGGAGTAAAGTACACCTACAAAACTCGTAATTCATAAAAGTGACATTTAACGTTGAAGAGGAACGTGGAAATGGTTCCATGATCATTGTTGAAATTACACAAGTCCAATGAAAGTCTAGTGGAATACGACATGATTAGGAGAGATATGGATTTCTCAAAATCATGATGAAATTTCACTAGATGAAGTAAGTCTTCTTTTATGAAGAAGCAATGTTAGATTTTGAATCTAATATGTGACTTGATGCTACAAAGGTTGAAGATAAGTCCATGTCTGACAATCAAAGTATAGACTTTGATAAGTCTTTTAGAAGATGCATATGCAATGGTTGCAAGTGAGTTTTCAAATTGAAAACCGATATGGATGGTGATCTTCAAACTTATAAAGCACGACTAGTGACTATAAGGGTACGAACAAATTCATAGTAGGACTATAATGAAATCCTCCTTAGTCATTAATCATGATCAAGTCATATTGAGTTCTTGTTGCCATATCCCCATAATATGATTATAAAATATGGCAAATGGATATCAAAATCTATTTTTTACGTGAAAACATGATTGAGGATGTGTACGTGACACAATCCAAAGTTTTGAGCATCCAAAGAATTCAAATAGCGTATGCAAGTTTTTCAAAGATTCTCATAAGGATCGAAACATGCATCAAATAGTTGGAATCATAGTTTTGATAAAGAAATCAAATGGTTTGATTTTATCAAAAGGATGATGAATCTTGTGTTTCAAAAGGATCAGTGGGAGCATATCGGTATTCCTAATGCTATATGTGGATGACATATGGCTTGTTGGAAATAACATTCTTACCTTGCAAGAAGTAAAATCTTGGCTAAGAAAGTAATTTCGGTTAATGTTATAAGCATGACTGTTTGTATTCTTGAAATTGGAATCTATATAGATAGATCTAAAAGAATGTTTTGTTTTAAGTCAAAGCATTGAAAGCGTTCAATGAGAAAGACTTAAAAGAAGTTTGCTTATGTTAACTGTGTAAATAGTTGCACATATACAACTGATTGCAATTAGTTGCAATATATCAGTCGAGATCTAGTATTCTCTTAAAAAGAGATGTTATGATTTTGAAAGGTTCAAAATAAAACGATATAGCTAAATATCTATAATAGTAGTCAAAGTATATTGTTACATATGATGTAAAGGAAATTTTGGATGAAGAAGTTCATCACAAAATGTTGTGTTTTGTTCTAAGCATTGCTTATCCTGTGAGACTATTGTAGGGACAATAGTTCAATGCGTAAGAACCTTGTATGACACAAGCATAATACTTAGGCGTTTTTTTCACTAATTTAGAGAGGCTGTCTCTAAAGAGAGAGTGAAAATGTGTAAAGTAACAACGGAAGCGAAAATTAATAATTCACTGACAAAGACTCCTGCACGAATGAATACATGAAAGTCATGTAGGTCAATGGGTATAAGATACATGTATGATTGGCCATAGTGCAAGTGGGAGATTGTTGGAGATTGTGCCCTAAGGCCAATATTGGATTATGTAATTTGACTTCTAAGATTAATCTAGTGTAGATTAATATTATCATTTATGTTGGTATGTTAGCATTTATGATAAGTATCCTTGAATAAATCGTGTTGTTCTAAATATCCCTAGTCGATTGTTATTATGGGAATAATAACAAACTAAGACTAGTGTGAGTGATAATGGATATTCATAAGATGAATATAGTGTATACAGATACAGATTATACTCACGAGTAATATGTTAGAGAACATGTTACTGGAGACCCACTATGAGATCAAGTTCATGGTCATGTGTCACAACTGATCTTGATTATAGTAGTGTCATTAGCTGATTCCTTTGACCTGAGGTCACCATGGATTCCGGGATGAATTCATGTTGTGCTTTGACGCAGTCAAACGCTGCTTGTAACAGAGTAGTTATAAAGGCTGTGGTTGGGTACAATATGACTCATGCTTAGGGATGTGAGTGACAGATATGGGATTTTGTCCCTCTCTAACAAGAGAGCGATATCACTGGGCCCCTCGATAAGTAAGACTGTTAAATGCATGGCCGTGCTCAAATAATTGATAAGAGTATCAATTGATTTGTCTGAACAGTTTACTTTGAGATCGAGAAAGCATATGATTAATTATATAAGATTGACAAGTGTACCATGTCTTATAATTAATCTTGATATCAAAGAGACAAAAGGGAATATGACATTCTATAAATAGGTATTGGATCATTCCAATCATATTAATTGGGTAGTCGTAATGGCTTGCTAGAGTCCGCTTGTGACCTATAAGGACATTATGGTAATTTCCTTATTGCCAATTAATATGATCCTATGGGGTCACACACAAGAGCAAAATGAAGTTCATCTAATCGGGTATAAATTATTATTGGAAAATAATTTATGAAAGAGATTGAGAATAAATATATATAATGATATATATTTATGTATGTATATATAAATATTAATGTGATTAATATTGCATAAAGTATGCTACATATTATAATTAAATTATATGGAGATATAATTAATTATAATATTATATATATACATATATGTATTATGGAGAATTGATTTGATTTAATGTTAATTGAGAATTAATATTAAATTGTGTGGGTTAATATATAATTATAACTAATAGGTGTATTAGGTTATAATTATAATTAACTATTTAGGTTAATTATTTAAGGAAACAATTAACCTAAACCTAGTGGGATTCTAAACTCATAATACAACAAGGAATTCGGCCACCACACATAAAAAAAGGGGGCAGCCGAAATTCTCATCCAAAGCCACATAGAAAATTTGATTTTCTGCCTCTCTCTCTCGTTCGAAGAATCGTTCTTCAATCCCGGCGCTAGCACGCGGTGAATCAATTGCTCCGTGTGGATCAACCGTAGAGGGAAGCTAATTTGGTTCCTTTGATTCAAATCCTATAAGAACTAAGAGGTAATTCTTTAACCCTTCCTTCCAATTCAATGCAATATACATGGATCCTTGGCGGGGATTAATCCGTTTTATTTCCGCTGCGTATTTTGTTTTGTGCGATTAATCCCCAACAAACACTACATGAGTCATTATAAACAAAACTTTTATTTCCTTCTTGTCCTCTTACAATTGAGGGAAGAGATTATTAGCGGATTTAGTTCTACTTGACGTGATTCATTTTGATGTTATTTTGGGAATGGATTGGTTGTCCCAAAACTTTGTCACTTTGGATTGTCAAAGGAAAGTGGCAAGGTTCAGTGTACCAGGAGATGAAGAATTTGAATTCCAAGGTGATGAAGAGATGTCTTCTTCGAATTTGATATCAGCTATAATAGCTTGAAAGCTTTTGCACAAAGGGTGTCAAGGGTATTTGGCCTTTGTTAAGGATATAACCGTTGATGAAGGCAATATTATGAATGTTCCTGTTGTAAATGAATTTCCTGATGTGTTTCCTAAAGACTTACCAAGAATGCCTCCCGAACAGGAAATTGAATTTTGCATTGACTTAGCCCCTGGTACCGCTCCAATATCTATGCCTCCTTATAGGATGGCACCAGTAGAGTTGAAGGAGTTAAAGGAACAGCTACAGGAATTACTCGATAAGGGTTTCATTCGGCCTAGTGTATCTCCTTAGGGTGCTCCCGTGTTGTTTGTCAAGAAGAAGGATGGGTCACTACGACTTTGCATCGATTATAGGCAGTTGAACAAGGTGACTATCCATAATAAGTATCTGCTTCCTCGAATTGATGATTTGTTTGATCAATTGTAAGGTGCATGTTACTTTTCCAAAATTGATTTGCGGTCTGGGTATCATCGATTAAGAATCAGGGGTGAAGATGTACCTAAGACAGCATTCAGAACATGATATGGCTATGAATTTTTAGTAATGCCATTTGGCCTAACCAATGCACCAGCAGCATTTATGGATCTCATGAATAGAGTGTTTAAGCCATTCTTAGATCATTTTGTAATTGTGTTCATCAATGATATATTGGCGTATTCAAGAAGTGAAGAGGAGCATGCACACCAGTTGTGAATGGTATTGCAAACTTTGAGAGAACATCAGCTTTATGCCAAGTTCTCTAAATGTGAGTTTTGGTTGGATAGTATGGCATTTTTAGGATATGTAGTGTCCAAGGATGGAATACAAGTAGATTAAAAAAAGGTGGAAGCAATTACAAATTAGAAGAGACCTACTACGGTGACAGAAATTCAATGTTTTCTGGGTTTAACCGGCTACTATAGGAGATTTGTTCAAGATTTCTCCAAGATAGCAGCACCTTTAACCCGACTAACTTAAAAGAATGCTCCTTTCGTATTGTCAGAAACATATGAGAATAGTTTTCAAAGATTGAAAGATTGTTTGACATCGGCATCGGTACTCACTTTACCATCTAGATTTGGAGGATTCACTATTTATTGTGACCCTTCTAGAGTTGGTTTGGGTTTTGTGTTGATGCAAAATGGAAAGGTTATTCCTTATGCATCGAGGACATTAAAGAAGCACGAACAGAATTATCCAACTCATGACTTAGAAATGACAGTAGTGGTTTTTGCATTAAATATATGGAGGCATTATTTGTATGGAGAAACATGTTAGATTTACACTGACCACAAGAGTCTTAAATACATATTCTAACAAAGGGATTTGAATTTAAGGCAAAGACGATGGATGGAGTTGTTGAAAGATTATGATTGTAAGATATTGTATCATCCAGGTAAGGCTAATGTTGTGGCAGATGCTTTAAGTAGAAAATCTTCAGGTAGTTTAGCTCACATTAGCGTTGAAAGAAGGCCATTGATTAAGGAGATGCATAATTTATGTGATTCTGGAGTGCAATTAGAATTGGTCAACTCTGGAAAAATGTTGGCACATTTCAAAGTAAGATCATTGTTACTTGATAGAATCAAAACTACTCAAGCCAAAGATCCTCAATTGTGCAAAATTTTGACAGAGTTGAAAAACGGTGATGTTCATGATTTTAGAATTGATGATGATGGATATCTACATTATGGGGACCGATTGTGTGTTCCTAATGTGGATAATTTAAGAAAAGAGATCATGGAAGAAGCTCATTTTGCAACCTATAATGTACATCCGGGTTCTACAAAAATGTACCAAGATCTTAAGAAGTTGTATTTGTGGAATGGTATGGAAAGAGATGTAGCGGAGTTTGTATCTCATTGTTTGACTTGCCAACAAGTAAAATTTGAACATCAAAAGCTTTCAGGATTATTACAGCAGTTACATATTCTCGAATGGAAGTGGGAGCGAGTAGCTATGGATTTTGTAGTTGGATTGCCTCGTACATTGAGTGGGTATGACTCAATATGGGTGCTTGTTGACAAATTGACTAAATCGGCTCATTTCCTTCCAGTTAAGACAACATATTCAGTAGCTAAATTGGCACGTGTTTATGTGGATAGAATCATTTGTCTACATGGTGTTTCAGTGTCCATTGTGTCAGATAGAGGATCAGTCTTTACATCCAAATTTTGGGAGAAACTTCAAAGTGCTCTGGGAACTAGATTAGATTTTAGCACGGGTTTTCATCCTTAAATGGATGGTCAATTTGAATGAACAATTCAAACTTTGGAAGATATGCTAAGAATGTGTGTGCTAGATTTTGATGGTCATTGGGATGCATACTTACCTCTCATTGAATTTGCTTACAATAATAGCTATCATTCAAGCATTGGGATGGCTCCGTATGAAGCACTATATGGTAGGAAGTGTAGATCCCTTTTATGCTAGGAGGAAGTCGGTGAAAGGAAACTTATTGGCTCGGAGTTGATACAAATTACTTCAGAAAAAGTCCTGATTATTCATCACAGAATACAAACAACTTTTAGTAGACAGAAAAGCTATGCCGATCCAAAGAGGAAGGATGTAACATTCATGGAAGGAGAGTATGTATTTATTAAAGTGTCACCAATGAAAGGAATTATAAGATTTGGCAAAAAGGGAAAGTTGACACCCCGGTATATCGGACCGTTGAGATTTTGAAGAAAGTAGGTGAGGTGGCATATCATTTGGCGTTACCTCCCAATTTATCACAAGTCCATCTAGTGTTTCATGTATCAATTCTAAGGAAATATGTGCCGGATCCATCTCATATTCTCCATCCTCAAAATGTACAAGTTAGTGGAGACTTGTCATACGAGGAACAACCCGTGGCAATTATTGATCAAGAAACTCGTCAACTACGAACTAACGAAATTCCAATGGTGAAAGGACTATGGAGTAACCATGCTATGGAAGAGTGCACTTAGGAATCAGAGTGGCAAACGCGGAACAAATATCCTTACCTATTTCAATCATAAGGTTAGTTCTTTAATTTTAAATTCAAGGACGAATTTCTTTAAGGGGGGAGAATATAATACCCTGAATTAATTATTTTGTGAATATCCAAATAAAGTGTTTAGATGTATATATGTATATATATATTTAAGTGAGTAAATGGAAAATTATAAAAGTTTGGGGAAGAATTGAAAAAGAGTCAAGTAAGGAGGGATTAAAAGTGATATTTTATATCATCAATTGAAATTAGAGAGTTGATGATCGTGACCATCAGCTCCCTTCTTAACCCTTCTTCTCCATTCTTTCAATTTTCTTTTCATTTTACATTCTTAAACATCAACCCTCAAATTCTCCATCAATTCTCATCCGTTTTTTGCAAACTTTATACCGAAATGAAGCTCTCAACATGTAC
This sequence comes from Euphorbia tirucalli, assembly GCA_039660915.1. NCBI lineage: Eukaryota > Viridiplantae > Streptophyta > Magnoliopsida > Malpighiales > Euphorbiaceae > Euphorbia > Euphorbia tirucalli. The sequence continues at coordinate 48,814,057 of CM077633.1, forward strand.
TACAATTCTGTGTAAGTTTTACGAGGAGAAATTAAATGTTGAGAGAGAGATAAAAGCTAGAAGATTCGTGTTGTTGGCTGTCCAGCGCGATTCACCACCTTCTACTCGTAATTTTGAAAATTGACCCTGGAAACAGACTTAGGAGGCCGAAAAACCTTTGGGTAGGCTGGTAATTGGATACAAGATTGTTTTTCTGGTGATTAGAGCTTCATCGGTAAAATTCTAATTTTTCCAATTTCTTGAATTTTAGGTAGAATTAGGATAATCTAATGGTATATTTAGACTCCTAGGGTTATAATCTAGCTGATGGTATGAATCGTTTTCACATAGGACAAGCTCGAATTTTTCCGGTGACAGAAACTTTTTCCGGTGAAGTATATAAGGTACTTGAAATCAATATCAGAATATTCCTAATATTATTTGGAGAAAGATTAATTCTTGGACCTTGCCCAATTTCCTAAAGTGTTAAATTTTATTAATTTTGGAAATATATTAGTTAGTTAATTAAAAGAAAATAGTTGTTAAATTCTTAGTTTGTGAAGGATGTAATTAGGTTAATGAAGTGATTTAATTGAGATTGTTGATAGGAATTGAATTAAATGTTAGTATATGTGTTGATGAAGAGAATTTGTATTATATGGAATTTAATTGAGTTTGGCTATCCAGTCGGGTTATTGAATTGCAGTCTATGTGGAGCATGGAAATCCACGAGCATCTACTGTGCATGATAGGGGCTGGATAGCTCGATTAGCAACATTGCTTGTGGGAGAAGACCCCACACAGTCTTATGCGCTTATATGTGGGAACTGCCATATGCATAATGGTGAGTGAACTGTGGTCTAAAACTCAATTGTATAGGCATGTTGTGCTGATGCCATTATCATCATTAATTTTATTGCAGAATGAAATTGTTATGTTTTCCCTGCTGGCCTTGCACGGAAAGAGGATTTCCGTACATTACATATTACTGTCCATATTTTCATGCACTTAATCAGCCAAAACAATCCGAAGGTGTTTCTTCTCATGTTCTTAATCAGCCAAAACAATTTGAAAACTGCGTATCTTCTCATGTGCTTAATCAGTCAAAAGAGTCCGAAGACCATCTTTCTTCTTCAACATCCCCCAACATGGGCACTTGGAGAGATGAGGGGAATGTCGAAGCAGTTGACAAATCCTACCATCCTTCAGGTGAAAACATTCCACCTCCCGGTAAAAGCTCTATTAGTGCTGAATCAGAGATTGAGGAAGTAACTGAAAGACAAGTAAAGAAAGAGTCAGCTAGTTAAGAATTAACCTACTTGTGGGTTGATGAGCTTTACTACTACAGCATATAGTCTGACTTGTAAGGTTATAGAGCGCTGATGGTTATAGGTTTGCTCATGTCCGAGAAATGCTTGAGATTTTGGTGGTGAGTGCATTTTGTATTGTATGATATATAATTAGATTACACTTTATTTTATGAGCCAACTCATGGGAATGAGTTTGGCTATATAGTTATTTGAGTCTCAAATTTTTAGGAAGTCCTTCGACTGTAAAAATGTTTTATTAAGTTTTTAACTTTTCAAATATAAATTGGAATTTAGGGATAATTAAAAAAAAAGTTTCCATGTGGTTACACGCATTTGCAAATTAAATCTAGAGGTTTTAACTTTTTAACAAAAAAAAAAAGAGTTCTCATGGTTTTTGCCCGTTAACAGAAAAAGGGAATTTCGTCTCCCTAGGTGTCTAGAGATATCCAAAATATTTATTATTATTATTTTGTTCCAACTTTTAATAGTTTATTTTTTGCATAGGTTTATCGATATTGAATCAATTGAATAAACTTTTAAAATTATGTCCCTCTCTCTCCTTTCTCACCTTAATCTTTTTTTGCTTTCAATTTGATTGTTTGATTCGAATCCATAATCAACATGAATCTTTGTAAATTATAAACCAAAATAAATCTCTTAAAATCCCAAGATTATATAAAGTTTATTACTGAAATTTTAGGGAGGATTTAGACATAGTTGTTCACTTTTTATGGGAGGTTGCAAATTGTGATTTGGCTTTGCAAATCTTGATATGGATTTAGTTCATCATTGACACGGTCAACCATGGCTTGATGTCAAACTCTAACGCAATGAAATAGTTTGCAAGAAATTGCCGTTGATTTAGATCACGATCGCCAGAAAGAACACCCAGTTGAGATTGCATTTATTTGAAACAACTACTGATTCAGATTGCGAATCGCTAGAGATAAGACTAGCTTAGATCGCAACTTCACCTGAGCATACCACTATGTAAATTGCTGGAGAGATGGAGAGATGAGTTCGATTGGTGAAAGTGCGAATTTAAAGGTTTGTGTTTTGACAAATCGCAAACAAAGGAGTGACTTAGATTGGTGGCAACGGTAGAAAGGAAGGAGTGTTGCCTAGGTGGTGGTGGCGGCAACTAATGGAAGGGGTTACAAAGATAATTAGGGTTATGTGGGAAAATAGAAAGAAGATAAGAGAGGGGTAGGTGGAAGAAGAGTTCAGGGTGTTCGACGAAATACTTTTTACCAATGAAAATAATAGTTTGAACAAAAAAGCCCTTGGCACGTCATCAATTTTTGACGGTGTTAAATGAAAATTCATTTTTCGTTAGCGGGTAAAAACTATAGAATTTTTTTGCAAAAATTCAAACTTCTATGATTAATTTGCAAATGTGTGTAATTGCAGGATTTTTTTGTAATTATCCCTTGAATTTATTGTCTTTTGTTTTTTATTAAGTAATTTGAAAATTTCATCTTTTCCTAGGTTTCAGTAGGTGAACCTACGGAAGGATCATTGTTGAAACCTACCAAGCAGAACAGCCTATGAACATGTTTATAAATAGGGGTGTCACTGCGAATCCATCTAGCATCAGCACCTTACTAGGGCTAGGGCAGGAGATATGAGTGTAGGCTTTGCCTCACCCTCATGATCTCCCATTTGTGGCCTACTAACCAATCCCCGGCGTCGTACAGGCCAAGAAATTACAAACAAAAAAGATCCCTCATCCTGACCTCACCGAAAATGGTATGTCCATGGGACACATTGCACTTTAAGAACCAAAATGACTCTTGACAACAGATATCTCGTCTCTCGCATCGATGAAGAACGTAGTGAAATGCGATACTTAGTATGAATTGCAGGATCCCGTGAACCATTGAGTCTTTGAAGGCAAATTGTGCTCGGAGCCTTTCAGCTGAGAACATGTTTGCCAGGGTGTCACTTAACTATCGCCCTAACCCCCTTCCATCAATGGGGGCGTAAACGAGGCAGATGCTGGCTTCCAATGCACTCATCGCTCCCGGTTAGCCTAAATGCTCCGATCCTATGCTACAAGGCCATGAATGTGAGCTACTAATGTTTTTACATGGCAATGCGAACCGAGGAATTATTGTTTTGTTATATAATTATAATAGAAAATTCATTTTTGAAAAATTATATATTTCATAAAAGATTTGTCGAGACCGAAATCTTGAAAAAGGTATAGGAGTTGCCACCTGGCTCAGCTTAACCAGGAAATTCAAGTATAGTCGAAACCAAGTGAGGGCCACTTTACCTTCTAGAGATCTAGGTCTGGACAAGTCACTTACTTATTACCTAATTAAAATAAATGTTTCAACAATCAAATCATAGCATTTTATAAAACTAAGCCAGTTTTATTTGGAGCACACAACGTTCATGCAAGGTATAAAAAGCAGTAAATAAATTAATTATACAAACTAAATCAAATAAGCTACCCTAGGGGATACACATGTTAGTGCACAAATAATCAGATTTAGGACTTAAGCATGACAGAACGAGATAATAAACGAACTAGGATCATGCATTTAGAGGGAATAGTTGGAGAAACATGGCAAATTTCACAACTCTATCTAGAAATCATTTTGAGAAAATGATTTCGAAAATGGTTTTACCGATCAATTATTTAACATGATAAGTGAGTTGATTTTTCAAGAAATTAGATTTCTATCATTGTTTTGGCCTATTACAAGCTTTTGGAAAATGAATCTGAGGTTCAAATGTCATAAAGTACTTGAAAATCAATTTTTAATGATTCTGTCTGGAGCTGATGCTTACGCGGGTTTGTATCCCACAACCGTACGGCTATAACTTACACCAGTACGGGGTGTCACTTCTATACTAGAAGCAAAAGTTTGAATTTTAGCAATTTCGTGTTGCTTTTCTAGGTTTAAGGGCCATGCGGCTATTGTTGCCTTTAAATGGACACTAGCAAGTGTACTAGGTTGCTTAGAAGTATGAGGCAAGACCAAGTATCGTTCCCTTAGGGACTAAGGGTAAACAACCTTAAATTTCTTAACATATGGGTAGATCTGATTTCTTTTTGATATTTTGATAAATGAATTAACATAAAATCTACTGAAACTAATAAATAATCAGGCATTCAGAAGACAAGATTGCTAAAAAAGAGAATAAGAAGATGACAATGATAGAGATGCACAGGCTTCTCTAGTAGGGTTAAGCAGGTTCATTAGCTCTCTCTCCCTCCTATTATAAGCAAGTTAAGAACATAGATATAAGGTATCTTGCCCTTCAAATCACCAAGCTTAGATCTCTCCTTGTGATGCATGATACATGAATGATATGCATATGTGTGCAGGCTCAACCAGAGAGGGGGGGGGGAATTGTGCTGGCTAGCTAGAGGCATCGATTGCTTCTCTATAGTGGCAGAACACCAATTTGATGCGGGCCAACCAGTCATTCGAGAGGAAGAGCAGCAATAACATCATAAAGAACGAGGGAGATGATGATGGAGACTCCTAGTCTCTTGGTTGATTTGGATAGGACACTGATTTCTAAACATTTGGATTTGCTGATTTGGTTTTGTATATATCTGATTCATCCACAGTAGCCGATAGGATTATCCTTAAGATTTGAATGCATTCTTAGAATAAAAGTTCCATTCATTTGATGGACAATTTCTTGGAATATTGCATATGAACTATTGATGATTAAATGAATCAATTTCCACAGGGATCATAACACTCAAAGTCTATTGTTCTTGTTTTTTTATTTATATGAGATGGACCGTACGACCTAACTGTCTCCTTGCAGCTTAAAAATATAGAGTCGTATCACCTAAAAGATAAGTCGTGCAGCCTATCTTAATACAAGTTAAGCCGCATGGCCTAACTCGCATGATCCATAACTTCTCCTATTTTAGATCTCTTTTCTCTTTATTTGTACTTCGATTTAGCCTTCCATTATGGACCAAATCCACCCACAACTTCACGCCATGGTGAAATCACAGTCTAGCCAGGACTGGACACTTTTAAAACCCTACTGTCTGTGGAATTTTACAAGCGTACCTCAAGCTTCCACTGAACCATAAATTCCTCAAGACGCTATCAACTATTGGGATCCACTGGACAATGTCTTTTATTTCTCAAATCAAGAATTATGCCCTTTATTTGAAGAATTTAGTGCCATTCTCAACATTTCTTCCCCCAAAAGGGCTCTGATAGCCGTACCCGAGTTCACATTCACTCACTTCCGCCCCCTACGACGCTTGCTTGACTGAAGTGCTTCCATTATAACTTCTTTGCTTTCTACTTCAGCTGATACCCCTAGTTTTGATCTACTTTCCATTCTAAACCTCTGTTCCACCATCGGTAAATATGACCCCTATTGGGTCCCATTGATGAGCCTACTTCTTATGGCCTGTTATTTTTGCTAAACTGATGATGACATTTATAGCTTTCGGCTAGTGTCTGTCATTCCTCAAATGGCGAAAGGTGCTTCCCTAGTAGCCTTGATATTAGTTGAAACATTGATTCGCTTGGATTTCATTCGCTCTAATCAACAGTCTAAATTTGGTGGCATCATGGTGCTTCTTCATGTATTTATTCATTCATTCATCATTTTTCTCTCTTTTCTTTTTTTGTACGTATCCACTAATTATTGTTTAATTATAGGTTTGGCTAATGGAAAAGCTGATTTTGATTAAGATTCCTCCGAACATATCCAAGTACAATCCGACTACATTCGGCCGTAGAGGGCTCGTCGTGCCCGATTTCCACACTCGTTCGATTTACAAGTAGGTTAACTAGCTTAACAGTTGCATAGAAGCTCAAATCAAGTGGGTTTGCTCGTGGTGGAAAATTTCCTTGGTGGGTACAGCTATTGTTAGGATTCTCCCTTAAGAAATGAATCAAAAGCAGCGAAAGCCATTTTCATTTCTCTCGAATCCGGATTCAGAAACTTATGTGGGTGAAATCAAAATCAAAATTGAAGAGAATAAAAGATCGAATCTCACCTTTTATGTCTCTTCTAGAGACTGCTATAGGATCAAAATAGATCCCCTCCATGTTCACATACGCGAACACCTTTGGAACCAAGACCCGTGCTAGCATCAGATCAAGAGCAAGGGGGAGGCGAAGGGGGCCGAAACTTCTAACTAGAAATTAGGTTAAGGGTTTGACTTTCTTAAGTGCGTTTATATAGCATATAAACCCTAGGTCTAATTAATTCACCATAGGCTAAAATTAATTTTCCAATTGATTTAATTTTTATGTCTATAAATTAAATCATACCATAAGATATAATTTATCACATATTAATTAAATGCAACTGGTCTTTTAAAATTAGCCCATTAATTAATTAGACAATATATATATATATATATATATAAATTTAATTTCCAACTAAGAAATTAATTCATAAAATTAATTCATTCAGTTAATTCTATGAAATAGTCAATTCCAATTAATTAAATCATTTTGATTAATCCAATTGATCTATGATTCAATTAAGAATTCTCCCCACAGGTTAATATAATCCAAGTATATAGGTAATCCGTTAAGTATTGGTTCAGATGTTCAATGTATACGATCCTGTGGCCCTTTCTTTATATTGGTGGTGAGCCTATGGCCCACAGACTATAGTTGGCCTCTAGCAAGTCACAACCCTGTGGTATAACTTATATGTCCCATGTCATTGATATCGGAGTCCAACACGAAGGTATGGTATTATCACCCTCTTTTGTGTCCGAACATTAAGTTGATACCGAGTGAACTGATGCTCTCAATTAAGTTCCAACTTATTTGGCTATGGCTACACTCTTATCAGTTACACTCATCAAGGGGCCGGTGATACCTTCTCAATGAATCACTGAGTGACATATCCCTTATGCACATTCATGGCTTTGCCATGCTCACTGGCACACCCAACCATACCCATACTTGGCACCCTTTTACAGGCCCTTTAGGCGTACGTCAAAGTGTGTGAGTTTATATCCAATATAAGTACCACACGAGAATCACTTGTGATACTATACCATGTGGATTTCTCATAGTGGACCTATCCAGTACCATGTCCCATTGCATTTACCTATGTACCTGATTGACAATCCATGTTCTATGGCTGGGAAGACACCACCATACAATTAAGGTAATGCTAGTCTTATATTGCATTCATTCCTATGACTGGAACAGACTAGGGATGACTTTATGGTTATATTGTTTCCCTATTTATGGTCTCACTACCAAGTGCATGATACTTAACAATATGAATATAGATATTATCATTGGATACTCTATTTACATTCATTGCATAAGTAACAAAGTAAATAGTTTTGCCTTTACTTAATAACAAAAATGTATAATACATAATCCATAAAAGGCCTAGCAATGTATGATACAAATCAAGGACCAATGCCTTGGGACTAGGGCATTTCCCAACAAATATGTGGGTAGGCAAAATTTCGGTTTTATGTTTAACTTGGGTTATCTCTTATTCCGCTTCTCGACTATGTCGCTAGTATGGACTATGCTAGTCCATCCCATTTCCGTTATGCTCTACCACCTATGCAGTTTATATCGATTAGTGGCCGGCTCACATTCTATCAAAATAGGCTAACAAGTGGAATTATGAACCCATTTGCTACAAAACTGTCGTGTTGGGATTCATCCTAAAAAATCGAATCGAAAGTAGTGGAAGCCATTTTCTATTTTCTAGAACTTGGATTGAGGAACTTCTGTGGATGCAATCAAAATCAAAATAAAAGGAGAATTAAGAGATAAACTCTCACCTTTTATGTATAAACTCTCACCTTTTATGTCTCTTCTAAAGATTGCTGAAGAACCAAATGAGATCCTTTCTACATTTACGTACACGAACGGCTACAAAACCAACACCTGTGCTAGCGCCGGATCTAGAGAGCAAGGGAGGAGAAGGGGGGCCGAAATTTTTAATATGAAATTCGGTTAGGAGTTGACTTTCTTAAGTGTGAATTTATTGTTCACAAAACCCTAGGTCTAATTAATTACCATGGGTTAAAACAAATTAATTTAATTTTTATGTATATAAATTAAATCATATCATATGATATAATTTATATCATGTCTATTAAATACAATTGGTCTATTAAAATTAATCCAATAATTATTTAGACTTAACTTAAGAAATAATATATATAAACCTATATATATATTAATTTAATTTCCAACCAGAAAATTAATTCATTCAATTAATTCTATGAAATAATCAATCCCTATAAATTAAATTATTTTGATCAATCCAATTGATCTAAGTATATAAGTGATCCATTAAGTGCTGGTTTAAACGTTCAATGTGTATGATCCTGTGGGCCCATCTCTATATTGGCAGTGGGCCTATGGCTTATAGATTGTAGTTGAACTCTAGCAAGCCATTACATCTCCTAATTATGACAGAGACTACAGTCTCACGGAAGTCGTAACCCTATAGTACAACTTATATGTCCCATGTCATTGATATAGGAGTCCAACACGGAGGCATGGTATTATCACCCTCTTTTATGTCCAGACTCTTACATGATACCGAGTGAATTGATGCTCTCAAACAAGTTCCAGCTTATTTGGGTGTGGCCACATTCTTATCAGCTCCACTCATCAAGAGGCCGGTGATATCTTCTCAGTGAAACACTAAGTGACATAACCCTTCCACACATTCATGGTCTTGCCATATTCACTAACACACCCAACCATACCCATACTTTGCACCCTGTTACCGGCATGTTAGGTGCATGTCAAAGTGTGTGAGTTCACCTGCAATTCCATAATGTGGTTAGGTCGAAGGATCCAGTATAAGTACTACTCGAGAATCACTTGTGATACTGTACCATGTGGATTTCTCGTTAGTGGATCTATCTTGTACCATGTCCTATTACATATACCCATGTACCTGATTGACAATCCATGTTCTATGGTCGGTAAGACACCACCATGCAATTAAGGTAATGCTAGTCTTATGTTCCATTCATTTCCATGACTGGAACAGACTAGGATGGCTTTATGGTTATATTGTTTCCCTATTCATGGTCTCACTACCAATTGCATGACACTTAATAATATGAATATAGATATTACCATTGGATAATCTATCTAAATTCATTGCACAAGTAACAAATTAAATAGATCATGCCTTTACTTAATAACACAAATGCATAATACATTAATCCATAAAAGGCCTAGCAATGTATGATACAAATCAAGGACCAATGCCTTGGGACTAGGGCATTTCCCAACAGATATGTGGGCAGGGAGAATTCCGATTTTAGGCTTAACTCGGGTTATCTCTTATTCCCCTTCTTGCCTATGTCGCTACTATGGACTACCCCATTATGCTCCATCACCTGTGTAGTTTATATCGATCAGTGGCCGATTCACATTCAATCAAAACGGGCTAACAAGCGGAATTATGAACCTATTTGCTACAACACTATCGTGTTAGAATTCATCCTCGAAAATAGAATCAAAAGCAGCGGAATCCATATTCAATTTTCTAGAATTTGGATCGAGGAACTTATGTATAAGAAATCAAAATCAAAATACAAGGAGAATTCAGAGATAAACTCTCACCTTTTATGTCTCTTCTAGAGACTACTGAAGAACCAATTGAGATCGTTCACGTACATGAACGGCTACGGAACCAACACCCATGCTAGCGTCGGATTTAGAGAGCAAGGGAGAAGAAGAAGGGCCAAAATTTCTAATATGAAATTAGGTTAGGAGTTGACTTTCTTAAGTGTGAATTTATAGTTCAGAAAACCATAGGTCGAATTAATTACCATGGGTTAAAATTAATTTCCAATTGATTTAATTTTTATGTATATAAATTAAATCAATCATATGATATAATTTATATCATGTCTATTAAATACAATTGGTTTATTAAAATTAATCCAATAATTATTTAGACTTAACTTAAGAAATAATATATATAAACCTATATATATATTAATTTAATTTCCAACCGGAAAATTAATTCATTCAATTAAATCTATGAAATAATCAATCCTTATTAATTAAATTATTTTGATCAATCCAATTGATATAAGCATATAAGTGATCTGTTAAGTGCTGGTTCAGACGTTCAATATGTATGATCTTGTGGGCCTATCTCTATATTGGCAGTGGGCCCTGGCCCACAAACTGTAGTTGGACTCTAGCAAGCCATTATTGCCCCTAATTAAGATGGAGACTACAGTCTAACGAAAATCGTAACCCTGTAGTATAACTTATATGTCCCATGTCATTGATATAGGAATCCAACACAAAGGCATGGTATTATCACCCTCTTTTATGTCTGGACTTTACTTGATACCGAGTGAACTGATGCTCTCAAATAAGTTCTAGCTTATTTAGGTGTGGGTGCATTGTGAGCAGACGACCTTCTCGATGAAAAGAAAACGGGACGCGGCGAAGCGACCTGGGGAAAAAGAAAGAAATAGATTTTGGTTTATTTTTGGTTTAGTGATGTTTTGGGAAAAACGGGTTTTGTTTATGTTGAGTTGGGAAAACTATTCAGTTGATTTTGGAAATTCATTTTGTAGAAAATATTTTCCCGTTTTTAACTTAAAAACCTTGAAACCTAAATCCAGAGATCAATGATATAGTCGCCACCTAGATCAGCTCATCCGGGAAATTCCGGTACAGCTCCCTACTGAGTGCAGACTGCTGTACCTAATCCAGAGATTCAGGGTTTGGGCAACTTACCTACTTAACCTCAAGCTTGTATTCGTTTATTATTTATAAAACCATATTTATTCAATTTATTATCTTTTCTAACCCTAATTTGTTTATTTTTATTAAGCCGATGCTAAGGCAAGAATGCATAAAATAAATTATGGGAAATTAAACCATTCACACAAATATACAAAAGAATAATAGAGGTCGATTATACAACTAAATTGAATAAAAAATAAAACTCTCGTCCTCGCTTTTACAATGACCTAGAGTACATGAGAATCTAAAAATACAACCGCCTAAGTACATGAATTAATTTATTAAATACAGTAAAAGTAAAAATAAATGCTGCAAAACAGATTAGTTAGCACAATTTATATTATAAACACAAACAGGACTCAAATCAGGATAGAATAGGGATTTTAGGATAAGGGAGCATACATTTAGGGGGTAACCGGTTCGACTCGATTGGTCGGACCGGTTAGACCTGGAAATTGGTTTTGAAACGCCCTGTAGATTTTTGTGCTGGAAAATCAATTTTGGAAAACCCTTTGGCTCGATTTCATGCAAATTTCCATTTTCGTGGGTCGGTTATCCCGGAACTCGAGGTCCCATTCGCGTGGGTTCTTAAATATACAAACCATATATGGTCTAAAAGGAAATAAACACACCAAAAACATTTATAAAAATATTGCTTTAGTTATTTCCAATATTTCCGGGAATTTTGTAGGATTCAGGGGTCCCAAATGCTAGACCATGGATCTGGTTCGGATGAAACGATCGCGAAACTCAGGAAATAAACCCTGAGAAATACTGAAGACCCAGATTATCCATACGTAAAATAATTAGAAAATCAAAATACAAACACATACGGATGATTCTGGGCTGAAAGTTATCCCAACAGAAAAATCAAAGTGGAAAACGGGCTGTTTCGGCCGCTTGGGACAGATCGGGGATCTGTCCCTGAGGAACAGGGTCGGTCAGCTCTGGGTTAGAGCAGGCCGGCTCTGTTCATCAGAAACATAGCCGGCCGGCTCTGTTCCTGAGGAACACAGATGTACGGCTATGGTGGTCAGACCAGTTTTTGGATTGCTGCAAAAATGACAAAAACGGACAGAAAATCAAATGCAGACACGTTTTAGGGTCTCTCAGAGTTTACCTGGATTGTTGTTTGAAACCTTGAAATGTTAAGAAAAGGATTGGAAGCTCGGAATGCCTTCTGGGAACTCAATCGGTTGAAAACTATAACGATCCGAAACGACCCGAAATCACCCCGAAACAATCAGTAGAATTTATTGGTTGTGTTGTTAATGTTTGAAGATTAGTTTAGGGTTAAATGAGAGTATTGAGGGAGTTGTTTTTTTTGGCCCTTTCTCTCCGCTTCTCCTCTTCTTCTTCTTTGCTTTTCTCTCTTTATTTTCTTTTCTTGAGAACCAAAAAAAAAAAAGTCCTTTCTCTCTTTCTCTCGTTCCATTAATCAGCCTGCAGAAATCCCTGAAAATCTGCCCAGATCTTTGACCTGTCAAGATAAGTTGTTCTGCTTTATAGAGCAACTGTTCTTGAATAATAGAGCCGGGCGGCTCTGGTTCAACAAACCAGAGCCGCCCGGTTCAACCAAAAGTCAGGGCAGAATTTTGGAAAGACAAAAGTGCAGACCGAATCCTAGAAATGATTCGAGAGACATTTTTAGGGCTTTAGATCATGGATAGCCAGGTTTTTAGCTCATTTGAGCTTCTCCAGGTAGCATTCCGGTCACTTTTAAGTCCCGTTCAAGCTTGTTCGGTCCACAGGTAATCAAGGGATTCTCATCACGAGACTTGGAAAAACCCGTGCTCACAGGATGTCCCTCGCGGGATCAAAGTTAGATCATCATGGGCTGTGGAGCCTAGATCGAGTTTGGTCTCGTGACTGTGATTGCAATGAGGAAGGAAAAGGAAACGTACCGAGAATTCCTTGCTGGAGGTGCCAGCCGTGGTTCCAAGTCGACCGTGATGTTGGTGTTGGAGATTGTGCCCTAAGGCCAATATTGGATTATGTAATTTGACTTCTAAGATTAATCTAGTGTAGATTAATATTATCATTTATGTTTGTATGTTAGCATTTATGATAAGTATCCATGAATAAATCGTGTTATTCTAAATATCCCTAGTCGATTGTTATTATGGGAATAATAACAAACTAAGACTAGTGTGAGTGATAATGGATATCCATAAGATGAATATAGTGTATACAGATACAGATTATACTCACGGGTAATATGTTAGAGAACATGTTACTGGAGACCCACTATGAGATCAAGTTCATGGTCATGTGTCACAACTGATCTTGATTATAGTAGTGTCATTAGCTGATTCCTTTGACCTGAGGTCACCATTGATTCCGGGATGAACTCATGTTGTGCTTTGACGCAGTCAAACGCTGCTTGTAACAGAGTAGTTATAAAGGCTGTGATTGGGTACAATATGACTCATGCTTTGGGATGTGAGTGACAGATATGGGATTTTGTCCCTCTCTATCAAGAGAGCGATATCACTGGGCCCCTCGATAAGTAAGACTGTTAAATGCATGGCCGTGCTCAAATAATTGATAGAGTATCAATTGATTTGTCTAAACAGTTTACTTTGAGATCGAGAAAGCATATGATTAATTATATAAGATTGACAAGTGTACCATGTCTTATGATTAATCATGATATCAAAGAGACAAAAGGGAATATGACATTCTATAAATAGGTATTGGATCATTCCAATCATGTTAATTGGGTAGTCGTAATGGCTTGCTAGAGTCCGCTTGTGACCTATAAGGACATTATGGTAATTTCCTTATTGCCAATTAATATGAACCTATGGGGTCACACACAAAGAGCAAAATGAAGTTCATCTTTTCGGGTATAAATTATTATTGGATAATAATTTATGAATGAGAAAGAGAATAAATATATATATAATGATATATATATTTATATATATATATGTATATATAAATATTAATATGATTAATATTGCATAAAGTATGCTACATATTATAATTTAATTATATAGAGATATAATTAATTATAATATCAATATACATATGTGTATGATGGAGAATGGAATTGATTTAATATTAATTGAGAATTAATATTAAGTTGTGTGGGTTAATTTATAATTATAACTAATAAGGGTATTAAGTTATAATTATAATTAAGTTTAAAGGATATATAAAAGGAAGTTTTATAACCTAAAAACCCTAACCCTAGTCATTTTTTAACACAAGATGCAGATTTTCTGCAGCCTCCAAGGGGCCAGCCGAAATCTCCCCTTCTCCATCTCCCAAGGTTTTCGAAACTTTGGCCTTCTCTCGTTCGAAGAATCGTTCTTCAATCCCGGCGCTAGCATGCGGTGAATGAATTGCTCCGTGTGGATCAACCGTAGAGGGAAGCTACTTTGGTTCCTAATTGATTCAAAACCTACAAAGAATTAAGGTAATTCTTTAACCCTCCTTCCAATTCAATGCAATGTACATGGGTCCTTGGTGGGGATTAATCCTTTTATTTCCGCTGCGTATATATATATTGTTTTTGTGCGATTAATTCCCCAACAGTTGGCTCACTATGGTGGAGCATGCCCATGATGGTGGTTCACTGTGGTGGACCGTGTCCTTGATGATGGCTCACTGTGGTGGAGTGTGCTCGTGATGATGGCTCACTATGGTGCCCGTGATGATGGCTCACTGTGGTGGAGCGTGCCCATGATGGTGGCTCACTGTGGTGGAGCATGCCCGTGATGATGGTGTTAAGCTACGTATTTATTTCTTGATCGACAGTTTTGGAAACAAAAATTTTTGCCCCCTCGATCAAGAATAAATACGGTTGAATCATTTCGCCCCCAGATACCTGTTAAAGGCAAAAGACTTCTATAGGCATTTCTTCCTTGCCCATGTGATGACAAGGTTGAAATAGATGTTCTTCCTCTGTCATGTCATGAAAAGGTCAAACGAGTTGGTTTGTTGTTCTACCCCAGATAACTGTTAAAGGCGAGAAATTCTTTAACAGACATTTCTTCCCTGTCTATGTGGCAAAATGGTCGAAGTGAGAGACGTGATGTCCCTTCTATGTGGCGAAGAAGCAGCACGAGGATGGTTGTTGTCTTACCCCCAGTTCCCTGTTAAAGGCAAGAAACGTCTTCAATAGGCATTTCTTCCTTGCCCATGTGACGACAAGGTTGAAATGAGTGTTCTTCCTCTATCATGTGACGAGAAGGTTGAATAAGCTGTTCTGTTGTTCTGCCCCCAGATACTTGTTAAACGCGAGAAGTTCTTCAGCAGATTCTTTCCTGTTTATGTGGTGACAAGGTCGAAGTAAGAGACGTGCTGTCCCTTCTATGTGGCGAAGAAGCAGCATGAGGATGGTTGTTGTCTTGCCCTCAGATCCCTGTTAAAGGCAAGAAACGTCTTCAATAGGCATTTCTTCCTTACCCATGTGACGAGAAGGTTGAGCGAGCTATTCTGTTGTTTTACCCCCAGATACCTGTTAAAGGCGAGAAGCTCTTCAACAGACATTCTTCCCTGTCTATGTGGCGACAAGGTCGAAGTAAGAGACGTGTTGTCCCTTCTATGTGGCGAAGAAGCAGCATGAGGATGGTTGTTGTCTTACCCCCAGATCCCTATTAAAGGCAAGAAACATCTTCAATAGGCATTTCTTCCTTGCCCATGTGACGACAAGGTTGAAATGAGTGTTCTTCCTTTGTAATGTGATGAGAAGGTTGAACGAGCTGTTCTGTTGTTCTGCCCCCAGATACCTGTTAAAGGCGAGAAGTTCTTCAACAGACATTCTTCCTTATCTATGTGGCGACAAGGTCGAAGTATGAGACTTGCTGTCCCTTCTATGTGGCGAAGAAGCAGCATGAGGATGGTTGTTGTCTTGCCCCCAGATCCCTGCTAAAGGCAAGAAACGTCTTCAATAGGCATTTCTTCCTTGCCCATGTGACGACAAGGTTGAAATGAGTGTGGTGTTTTTCTCTGTGTGGTGGAGCACCGAGTGATAAGTTGATTCTCCGTGTGGTGGTGTTCCCGGGATGTTGATGTAAGATTGTTTTGCCCCCAAAATCTATTAAAGGCAAGAAATACCCTTCTCGGGATTATATTGGCGTGAGCGAAAAATTCTGATAATTATAGAAATTTTTCATACCTAAGGTTTTGGAGTCATTGGGATTCGATTTGCGTGTTGTGACTCTGGGTTAGGCCTTTCTGAATTGGGAAGGATCTCTTCTCGAGATGACCCCTTCAATCGAAGACAAACATGGTTGAGGTGGTTTGATGCATGTATGCATGAATACGTTCATGATTCATGTGTATGCATGCGTCACGATGCTTCTGATAATATGTTTGGTATCTACACTATACTGGGAGTGAACTTGTGACTCCTGACGATCTCCAGCGGGGACTGTGTCCGTCGGATGACTCTGCTGAAGATTTTGACTCTGTGGTGATCGTTTTGGCCGTGAATTCTGCTGGGAGTATTCTGATCCATTTGATCTCCCTGGGGGATCTGTTGGAGCTTCTGATTCAGTGGGAAGGATCTTAGCTGGGAACCCATTGGGGATTTTACTAGAGACTCCGTGGGGATGATCCTACTGGGGACCACTCTGCCAGGTATGATCATAATGGGGATGGTACAACTGAGCCGGTAGTTGCCATTTGTGGTGACAATTTCGTTGATGCCACCGTGGGTTTAGATGCAATGACCTACTGATGGGTGTTTATATGCAATGGCGCGATGCATGCAATATGAACATCTAAGTAGAAAATCAGCATGCTTAGTATCATTATGATGACATCAGAATGAATACGATAGGAAATCAAAAGTGACACTGCCTCTGTATGTCACTCCTTGTACCAACACGTCCTTTCGGTTTTTCGTGTTGGAGATTCTCTCACTGAAGATCGTGGTCGTCGTGTTTTTTTTATGAACGATGGCCAAGTCTATAAGAGTGCGCTAGCCAAGTGGATCTCATAGCACTGGCTTGTCTTAGGATTGGAGAGTGTGCCTTGACGATTCCACCGGGATCATGATAGGATTGTCCTTGATGATGTTTCGTGATTTTTCTTTTTCCTGCCCCAAGTGTTGGAGGTTTGGGTTTGGACGTTAAACGCTTCATCTAATCTGGTTTGCTGCGTGCTGTAGCCTAAACATGGACATTTACATGCAATGGCATAACACATGCAAATTGAACATCAAAATAGAATATAAAACATTTATGACATGATGAATTTAAATGCATTAGGAAATTCCAACCATGCTTTAGAGCGGATAATCTGAGATGGGATCAAGTAACCACTGGATTCTCCTAAGGTAGGAGGTTGTGTTCATGTCTTCAATTCACCCCAGATTCCAATTCACATACTATTGCCAAAGATGGACACAGCTTTTAGTCCTTCAAGGTATGGCTTGATTCAGAATGACTTGAGTTAATTGTGGTTTTCCTTTATCTGTGAACCACAATAACCCTAGAGCAAGGCACACCATGGCTAGGAGATGAAAGAACCCTAGAGCAAGGCACACCATTCCTCGTATCGCTTGATACGTTTGGCAAACTCCACCACCTCATTGAAGGAGTGGAATCTCTTCAGCTTCATCTTGTCCTTGTATTGGGGAAGACCACCATCTACCAGCTTCACAATGAGCGACTCTAATTTTGGTGTCCCATCCACCAAAACCTGCACGTCCATCCACCGTTTGTAATAAGCCGGGAAAGACTCATTCGGCTTCTGACGGATCCTTTCTAGATCATCAAGAGTTGTCTCAGTCTGGGTGTTGTAGGCATACTGCTTCACAAAAGCATAAGATAAATCCTCCCAGGTGGAGCGAGTGTGTATGGGCATCTTCATGTACCACTTTACCGCAGCACCCCTCAGAGTAGTTGGAAACAAGTTCAACAAATGACCCTTTCCAATCCCCATGCCGGTCATCAACCTCACATAACTGTCCAGGTGGGCTTTCGGTGGGCCCTCTCCGGTGTACGGAGGTAGGTAAGGCATCTGAAAACCAGCTGGGAGTGGCTCACCTCCATCAGGCATCAAAGTAGTTGGGTCGACATACTTAACAGGGTTATAGTGGACCATCTCCTTCAGCTTAGGTAGCATGGCTTCAATATTAGAAAATTTCTGATTGAGGCGCTTCTCCAGCATCGTCTCAATCGAGGCTTCCCTTGCCTTCTTAAAGGCCTCATCCTCTTCTGACTGCCGATCGGGTTCCCTCTGGTTCACCAATGGGCCACTCCCCCAGGAAGACTTCCTCCAGCATTGTTGGTAACTTGGACAAACTGTTGTCCCCCACTTCCATCTGACGTTTGGGCCGATTGGACAACCTGAATAGGGAGAGTGGTCATCACCGCCTGAACTTACTCCCTGAGAGTGACTCTGAACTCATCCGAGCTTAAGAAGCTCCTCATAAAGGCAGCCATGTCAAAAGGTAGGTTTCCATTGTTCCCGTTGTTCCATTGTTTCTGTTATTTCCTTCAGCAATCTCTGTTCAGTCGACCTCTTCCAACAAAACCTGACTGTCAACTGGTAGGGTATGCAACTACACTTCAAACTCCCTATCTGAATCCGACCCTGAAATGATTCCCTCCATGGTGATCGGTTCTGATTGAACTAACTGGTTCTGACTCAACTCGAACTAACCTTCCCGAGATGTGACTCCAAACTGCACAATCAACATAAGATTAGAGTTTCGGATGGATGTCGTGGTCTTAGACTCGACACTCTAAATGGTGCTTTTATGCTCATGTTCAGATGATGTCTCATGGATATGGATGATGCTGAAGATGGTTTTAGTGCTTGATAGATAGCATAATTCGCATAATTTAGTTGAATTTTATTGATTTATTTCGTTATGTTTTGTGTGATTTTCATTTGTTTGTGCTCTAATTAGTGTTTTGAATGTTTTTAGTGGTTTATGACGGTTTTTAGTGATTTAAGGGTTTATTTCCATATTTTTCGGGTTATGCTTTATTGTGGACAAATACCGTGGTGCCGATATGTGTTTCGTGTTTGTTTTGGATAGGTATTTGGACCCGAACCAAGAACCAGAGTGGAAAGGTGCTTGAAAAGCTTAAAGTACTGGAAATTCAATGTGGCATGGCGTGCCAAATTCGAAGCAAGAAGTTCCATTTCCAGAGACTCGGCACGTTTCCGTACCAATCCAGCACGCCGGCGTGCCGACATCCGATGCCAACAGCACCAGCTGCACTGTTTTAGAATTTTCCGGAGTTCCAACCGTTGGATTGCCGTGAAATTTGAATAGAATCTTCCTTACATACATGTCTCAAATCTGAATGGGGAGATCATCATTGGAGATCCAGAAGGCATTTTTATCTAAAGGCAGATTGGGTGTAATTGTTGCAGCAATTCAGCCGTGCCAAGCCCACCAAATGCACGATTTCATGCTTTTATTAGCTGTAATTATTAACTTTAAACAAAGGTGTTTCTCCTTGACAAACTTATGTGGATATTAATTGGGAATTAAATAACAAATTTAAGTGGAGAATAAATAACAAACTTAAGTGGAAAATGGGTGGTTACTACAACACTTTATTGTAAAGGCTGGCTTTTTGGTAGCTATAAAAAGGGCCATCAAGGGGAGAACGAAAAATATATATATCATAATAAAGAGAAGCCTTTTGGTAGCTGAAAAACATTCCATCATAGCCATTGAGGGTTGCAACTTTCTTTCATCTATTTCCCTATAAGTTTTTCATGTCTTCTATGCTTTCAATTGGTGTTATGTCTAGCTAGTTTCTTATTCTCTACCTAAGGAATTCAAGGCTTGGAAGAACTTGATTGTGAGATTGTTCTTATACTTTAATGCTATTTAATTGTTTCATATTCTTGTTTTGCTTCAAGGGAGGGACCCTCTCTTTTTATTATTTTGTGGTTTAATTTCTTGGCTAGCTATTTTACTTGCAATCTAATAAATTGTTTCAATGAATCGTATCCGTGATCGATTCATTGAGTTAGAACACTAAAGGAAACAAGCGTTTAAACTTAAATTGATATCGCTAAGAATTGATTTGTTTAGATTAGGCTTCTCTAGTTTCTAATGCTTTCGGTAAATTTAATTCTGGCCACTAAGGAAGGGTTGTTTATCGATTAGGTAGTTGTTTCAGCCATGCTAAGCAATCACATGTTAGGAGAAGTTGGTTCGTATGTGCGAAGCTATGAACTATAACTAATCTGGAATGATTAAATTGTATCCTTGTATAATCTATGATCAATCTCGAATTATTCCAAGTCGAAGAATTACCTTAGGTAGGGGTTTCACTTATTTGATTTTTATTCATTCTTTGGTCTTAATTCAATTACTTTAAAATTTATAATTATTAGCACTTAATTCTTTGTCATTTGAAAAATCATCAATCCCCCCCTTTAATTTTATTTATGTTTGTTCTTGCTGGATCATTAACGAATTAAATCAATTGATAGCTCTCTAGGGTTCGACCTCGATTTACCACTACGCTACTGTTATTGTTATAAGGTGAAATGAGTTTATAAATTGTATTTTTGGCGGAATCGACAACCGACCGAATTTTGGCACTGTTGCTGGGGAGCTAAGTTAAATTGATTTTCTTTTGTTTTATGACTAGGTTTGAAGTAGGAAAGGAGCTATTGTTTGATGCTGAAATCGAGAGAACCGCACGGAAGCTTCGGAAGGAAACAAGGCTAGAAAAAGAAGCAGAATTTAACACCAAAGATCCAGCTGATTCTTCGAGTGAATTTCAGCAAGGAGCCATGGCTGAGTTGACACTAAGGGAGCTTCACAATCCACCTTTACAACAGCAACCTCTTTGCATCGTTTATCCAGAAACGGATGCAAATTTTGAGCTAAAATCAGGGATAATTCATCTCTTACCCAAATTCCATGGTATGGAAAGTGAAAATCCTCATATGCATTTAAAAGAATTTCATGTTGTCTGTTCAGGGATGAAGCCGCATGGAATCAATGAAGAAGCACTCAAATCAAAGGCTTTTCCATTCTCATTGGCTGACAATGCTAAGTCTTAGTTGTTCTATCTACCATCGGGATCGGTTACTACATGGACGGATATGGCGAGACTGTTTTTGGAAAGATTCTTTCCAGCTTCTAAGGCTGCCACACTCCGCAGAGAAATTAGTGGCATCCGAAAAAAGGATGTGGAGTCACTTTATGACTATTAGGTGTGTTTTAAGCACTTATGCGAAAGTTGTCCGCAACATGGAATGACTGATCAAGCCTTGGTGCAGTATTTCTACCAAGGAATGTTGCCTATGGAGAGGAGAATGATTGATGCATCTAGTGGAGGATGTTTGATCAACAAAACACCTGCTGCTGCTCGGGAGTTGATTAGAAGTATAGCAGAGAATTCTAGACAGTTTGAGAGTCCCTCCGAACCCACTCGGAGAGTGCATGAGGTGAGCACTAGCACTCATTCATTGGAGGACAAAATCAATTCATTGACTACCCTCGTACGAAGTTTGGTGACTGGAGGAGGACCTTAAGCTGCAGTTTGTGGTATTTGTGCACTTACGGGACACACGAATGATTCGTGTCCAACAACTGGGGTGGAATCGGTGCAAGTTAATGCTGCAATGGGTTACTTTAATCAAAATCAGAGGCGATATGACCCAACTTCCCAAACATATAATCCGGGGTGGCATGACCATCCTAACTTCAGTTATGGGAATCGTCCTCAACAGCAATTCCCTCCCTAATTCCAACCGAGAAACCAACAACCTTCTTCCTTAACACAAAAACCTGTAATGTCTCTAGATGAGATTGTTCATTCGTTGGCAACCAACATGCAGCAACATCAACAAGAAACTGAGGCAAGTATTCAGAACTTAGAGAAGCAAATCAACCAAATAGCTACATCAGTGAGTGCCTTAGAATCCAAGGGTAAATTGCCTTCGTAAACAATTGACAACCCTCGACAAAATGCAAGTGCAATAACCCTTCGAAGTGGAAAAGAGTTGCCAACAGCTGTTGAAGAAAAGAGAAGGGTAGCGGAGAAGGAATTGGAGATCAAGAAGGGTGAAGAAGCTGAGAATTTGGAGAAGAACAAGGAGGAAGAGTCACTTAAGGGTAAAGATGCAAGAGAATGGCCTCCTATAATCATTCCTCCACCTTTTCCTAAGAGATTGGCGAAATCAAAGAAGATGAAGGAAGAAAACGACATACTAGAGACCTTCCGAAAGGTTGAGGTAAATATTCCCTTACTTGATGCTATTAAACAAATTCCTAGATATGCTAAATTTTTAAAGGAATTATTTGTTAATAAGTCTAAGTTAAAGGGAGTAGAAAAAGTACTGGTAGGAGCCAATGTTTTGGCTGTCCTACAGAAAATTTTGCCTAAAAAATGCCAAGATAAAGGGATGTTTGCTATTTCATGTCGAATAGGGAACACTAGTATTAAGAGAGCCATGTGTGACTTAGGAGCATCAATAAATGTCATGCCCAAGTCAATTTATGATTCTTTAGGTGCTAGTCCCCTAGAAGAAATGAGAATAGTAATCCAGTTAGCTATCCTAAGGGAGTTTTGGAAGATGTGTTGGTCCAGGTTGATAATTTAATATTTCCAGCAGATTTTTATGTTTTGGACATGGATGATGATAACTCTCCTGAATCATCTGAAATCTTATTAGGAAGACCTTTCCTTACCACTGCTAGGACGAAAATAGATGTGCATAAAGGGGTTTTATCTATGGAGTTTGATGGAAAGAGAATTCAATTTAATGTTTATGATGCTATGAAATATCCAAATGATGTATCTTCTGTTTGTGGCATTGATGTGATTGATAAATTGACTCAAAATTTTTTCCAAGCTAGTGGTGATGATAGATTGCAGGTCTTCTTAAGTGAAAGTGTGCAGGAGGAGGCAAATGAAGACATTGAGCAGGAAGATTTACTTGAAATTGCAAAAGACATGGACGTTTCACCAATTCAAGTAAGTACAGTTGCTAATCTAAAAATTTCAGAATCTAATGAAAAGCAATTGCCCTCTGTTTTGCAGCCCCCTAACCTTGAATTAAAAGAGCTACCTCAACATTTGAAGTATGCATTCCTAGGGGAAAACAAGACACTACCGGTGATCATCTCGAATAAGTTGGCACCCGAAGAGGAGGAACGATTAGTGAATGCATTAAAAGGGTATAAGTCAGCTATTGGATGGACTATCGCTAACATTAAAGGGTTGAGTCCAACCACTTGCATGCACAAAATCCATTTGGAGGATGATATGGTGCCTAAGCGACAAGCTTAGCGACATTTGAACCCCACATTAATGGAAGTGGTAAAGAAGGAGATCCAAAAGATGCTAGATGCTAACGTGATATTTCCAATATCTGATAGTGAATGGGTGAGCCCAGTTCAAGTGGTTCCCAAGAAAATGGGAGTAACAGTGATCCAGAACGAAAAGGGAGAGATGGTTCCAACACTAGTTCAGAATGGTTGGAGAGTGTGCATCGACTACCGAAAACTGAACTCATGCACTCGGAAAGACCATTTCCCGTTGCCGTTTCTCGATCAGATGTTGGAACGATTAGCTGGTAAAGGCTTATACTGTTCCCTTGATGGATATTCCGGCTTCTACCAAATACCCATCGCTCCGGGAGATCAAGACAAGACCACCTTTACATACCCATTTGGTACGTTTGCTTTCAGAAGGATGCCGTTTGGTCTTTGTAATGCACCAGCCACATTTCAGCGCTGTATGGTAAGTATTTTTTCTGACTATGTGGAAAATATAATTGAGGTTTTCATGGATGACTTTACTGTTTATGGGGATTCTTTCTCCGAATGTTTAGCAAACCTTGAATTAATTTTAAGAAGGTGTTTAGAGTCTAATTTGGTGCTAAATTATGAGAAGTGTCATTTTATGGTTGATAGAGGATTGATTATAGGGCACATTGTTTCTTCTAAGGGTATAGAGGTTGACCAAGCCAAAATTGATATTATACAATCTTTACCTTACCCTCGAAATGTTCGGGAAGTTTGTTCTTTTCTTGGTCATGCAGGTTTTTACAGGAGGTTCATCTAAGAATTCTCTAAGATTACACAACCTCTATGTAGATTGCTGCAAAAGGATGTTGCTTTTATGTTCGATCAAGTGAGTCGAGATGCTTTCGACATGATTAAGGAAAAGTTGACGACATCTCCAATACTTGCATCACTCGATTGGAAACACCCTTTTGAGATCATGTGTGATGCGAGAACATATGCTGTTGGAGCTGTTCTAGGACAGAGAATTGATAAAAAGCCTCATGTCATATACTACGCCTCACGAACACTTGACAGTCATCAAGTTAACTACTCCACCACGAAGAAAGAGCTTTTAGCTGTGGTGTTCGCTTTGGAAAAGTTCTGTTCTTATCTGCTGGGAGCGAAAGTCATAGTGTATTCTGATCACTCAGCATTGAGGTATTTATTGACGAAGAAGGAAGTGAAACCACGCTTGATAAGATGGATACTCCTACTCCAGGAATTTGATCTCGAAATTAGAGATAAGAAGGGCTTTGAAAACTTGGTGGCTGACCACCTTAGTCGTTTAGTTCGAGAACCCAAAACAGAACCATTAAGAGAAGAGTTTCCAGATGAAAGGTTATTCCAAATTAATACCCTCATTCCATGGTACGCAGACTTGGTGAATTTTCTTGTTACAGGTGTTGTTCCCGATGACATGTCACGATCGGAAAAGGACAAACTTAGGAGGGATGCAAGGTACTACACTTGGGATGAACCGTACCTTTGGAGATATTGTTCAGATCAGATTATCAGACAATGTATCCCAGATGATGAGGTTCAATCCGTGTTGAGATTCTGCCACACCGAAGCTTGCGGGGGACACTTTGGTCCTAAACGTACTTCAAGGAAAGTGTTAGAATATGGGTTGTTTTGGCCAACTATATTCCGGGATGCCTACCTTTACTGTAAGTCTTGTGCCAATTGTCAGAAGTTCGGAAATTTGAGCCATAGGGATCAACTACCCCTTACCTCAATCATATCATGTGAGATATTTGATATTTGGGGGATTGATTTCATAGGACCCTTTCCCAGATCCTATGGCAATCTTTACATCATATTAGCGGTAGACTATGTTTCAAAGTGGGCAGAGGCGAAGGCAACGAAGAAAGATGACTCCCACACAGTGGTTCAGTTTATAAAATCCAACATTTTTAACCGCTATGGAACGCCAAGGGTCCTAATCAGTGATAGAGGTACTCATTTTTGTAACCGGACATAGCTTCGGCAGATCACTTAGCCCCGTTCATCTTCGGCGCAAGAGCGCTCGATCAGTGAGCTATTACACACTCTTTCAAGGGTGGTTGCTTCTAGGCAAACCTCCTGGCAGTCTCTGCACCCCTACCTCCTTTATCACTGAGCGGTCATTTAGGGGCCTTAGCTGGTGATCCGGGCTGTTTCCCTCTTGACGATGAAGCTTATCCCCCATCGTCTCACTGGCTGACCTTGACCCCTGTTATTTTGAGGTCATATCTAGTATTCAGAGTTTGCCTCAATTTGGTATCGCTCTCGCGGCCCGCACCGAAACAGTGCTTTACCCCTAGATGTCCAGTCAACTGCTACGCCTCAACGCATTTCGCGGAGAACCAGCTAGCTCTGGGTTCGAGCGGCATTTCACCCCTAACCACAACTCATCCGCTGATTCTTCAACATCAGTCGATTCGGACCTCCACTTAGTTTCACCCAAGCTTCATCTTGGTCATGGATAGATCACCCAGGTTCGGGTCCATAAGCAGTGACAATTGCCCTAGGTCCTAGCAACATTATTAAAGAAGTATGGAGTGCATCATAAGGTCTCCACCACTTATCACCCATAAACTAATGGGCAGGCTGAAGTTTCCAATCCGAAATTGAAGTCTATTTTGAGCAAGACGGTGAACTTGTCAAGGAAAGACTGGAGCGCTAAGTTAGAAGACGCGCTGTGGGCCTATAGGACTGCTTACAAAACTCCAATCGGAATGTCTCCATATTGGTTGGTCTTTGGAAAAGCATGCCACCTTCCGGTGGAGTTGGAACACAAAGCCTTTTGGGCTATTAAAAAGTGCAATGCGTCCTATGAAGCTGCTGGAGAAGAAAGGAAGTTGGAGCTAATGGAGTTGGAAGAGTTGAGGAATGAGGCCTATGAGAGCTCCAAGATATATAAGGATCGGAATAAGAAATTCCATAACAACATGCTATGCAGGAAGCAATTTGAGGTTGGGCAAAAGGTTCTACTCTTTCAATCTCGTTTACGTTCCAAGTGGATTGGTCCATTTTTTGTTGTTCGGGTTCATGACCACGGAGCAGTTGAGATACAAAGCCTTACTACCGAAAAGTTGTTCAAAGTTAATGGCCACCGACTCAAACCGTTTTACGAGGGCGTTGAGCCAGCATATGATCATGAGGAACACTTAGAAGATCCCCCTATGGAGTCTTGATCCTAAGGGAATGGAGGTCTGGCCACAGACCATAAATAGAGGCTCTTCCGGGAGGCAACCCGAGTTATTTTGAGGAATAAGGAAACCAAGCAACGAACCACGACTGAAATGAAGAGTGAAAGAATGAGGCAAGATCTCCAGTACTTCACTGAATGGCACGTCACTATTGCTGAGGTACGACACTACACTTGTACTTTCATTTCTATATCTTTTTGTATTGAGTAGCTTGAGGACAAGCTGATGATGGGTGTGGGGATGCTTTTAAGGTTGCTTTGGTCTGGGTTTTGGATTTGTTTTAGAGGCGTTGGTTTTGATTTGGTTTTGTAAATACAAATTATGTGAATTGCTATCCATGATGTATCCACATAATTTTTTTGATTTTGTCATCTGGACTGTGTTTGGATTATTTTCGAACCCTAGAGAATGAGTTTGTTTAGGGTTGTTCTCCAATCCAGAGGTTTAATGTTTCAAGAAATATTGATTTAAAGGGGTTTCTCATTAAGTTGTTACCTAGCTAAGTTGAATTTTAATGTGTACCATGCATAGAGTCTTCTAATTCTCTCTAGACTTTCTGTTATCCAGCCTCAATTCAATATCGAAACAATTAATTTGTTTGCATGAACTATAAAACTTGCCATCTTGCTTATTTTGGGGTTGAGTTTGGGTGCATCCTAGGTAGTCAAATCACAGGTGTGTCTTTGTTAAAAGGGGGAATAAATAATCAATTCCATCACATAAAAAAAATCCTATGATAAATAAATGAATAAATAAATAAATCAATAAATAAATAAATAAATAATTAAATAAGTTTCTTATTCTGTTTTGTTAAATAACGGTTCCGCTGGCCAATGAGCCATGAGCCGAGCTAGTAACCGCAAGGGTTCGTGTTGCTTGAGTAACCGGGTATATACGGGTCAGAACCGGGTATCCTCGCGTAAAAAGGGCTCCTACAACCCAAAGTAAGCAAAGATAAATAAATTAAAATTTAGTTTTTATTGCAATTTACTTTTTTTTTTCCTTCCTTTTTCTGTTCTCCCCCTCTTTTAGCATAGAAATCATTTGTTTGATAGACTCTTAGGATTGTTTCTGGCTTGGTTCCACGTTTGCAAGATGTGATATATTAAAGCGAAACCTAATTGATTGTGTGCTAAACTTTGTGGCTTGGTAATGGGAGTTAGGAGTCTTAAAGGCATCTTATGTATTGTTGCATTCTTGGAATGAAGCTTAGTGAGTTTCATGGCTTGGTGTGAGCCAATTTGGATCAATTATATCTGTTCATTTTTCCTTGTGTTTCGGAGGTTAATCTTAGATGAATTGGTCATTAAAAAGGGTTTCTTATTTATCCTTCCGGCCCATACTTGAGGACAAGTATGAAATGGGTGTAGGGATGTGATAGATAGCATAATTCGCATAATTTAGTTGAATTTTATGGATTTATTTCATTATGTTTTGTGTGATTTTTGTTTGTTTGTGCTCTAATTAGTGTTTTGAATGTTTTTAGTGGTTTATGGCAATTTTTAGTGATTTAAGGGTTTCTTTCCATATTTTTCGGGTTATGCTTTATTGTGGACAAATACCGTGGTGCCGTTATGTGTTTCGTGTTTGTTTTGGCTAGGTATTTGGACCCGAACCAAGAACCAGAGTGGAAAGGTGCTTGAAAAGCTTGAAGTACTGGAAATTCAATGTGGCATGGCGTGCCAAATTCGAAGCAAGAAGTTCCATTTCCAGAGACTCGGCACGTTTCCGTACCAAGCCAGCACACCGGCATGCCGACATCCGATGCCAACAGCACCAGCTGCACTGTTTTAGAATTTTCTGGACTTCCGACCGTTGGATCGCCGTAAAATTTGAATAGAATCTTCCTTACATCCATGTCTCAAATCTGAACAGTGGAGATCGTCATTGGAGATCCAGAAGGCATTTTTATCTGAAGGCAGATTGGGTGTAATTGTTGCAGCAATTCAGTCGTGGCAAGCCCACCAAATGCACGATTTCATGCTTTTATTAGCTGTAATTATTAACTTTAAATAAAGGTGTTTCTCCTTGACAAACTTATGTGGATATTAATTGGGAATTAAATAACAAATTTAAGTGGAGAATAAATAACAAACTTAAGTGGAAAATGGGTGGTTACTACAACACTTTATTGTAAAGGCTGGCTTTTTGGCAGCTATAAAAGGGGCCATCAAGGGGAGAACGAAAAATATATATATCATAATAGAGAGAAGCCTTTTGGTAGCTGAAACACATTCCATCATAGCCATTGAGGGCTGCAACTTTCTTTCATCTATTTCTCTATAAGTTTTTCTTGTCTTCTATGCTTTCAATTGGTGTTATGTCTAGCTAGTTTCTTATTCTCTACCTAAGGAATTCAAGGCTTGGAAGAACTTGATTGTGATGCTATTTAATTGTTTCATATTCTTGTTTTTGCTTCAAGGGAGGGACCCTCTCTTTTTATTATTTTGTGGTTTAATTTCTTGGCCAGCTATTTTACTTGCAATCTAATAAATTGTTTCAATGAATCGTATCCGTGATCGATTCATTGAGTTAGAACACTAAAGGAATCAAGCGTTTAAACTTAAATTGATATCGCTAAGAGTTGATTTGTTTAGATTAGGCTTCTCTAGTTTCTAATGCTTTCGGTAAATTGAATTCTGGCCACTAAGGAAGGGTTGTTTATCGATTAGGTAGTTGTTTCAGCCGTGCTAAGCAATCACATGTTAGGAGAAGTTGGTTCGTATGTGCGAAGCTATGAACTATAACTAATCTAGAATGATTAAATTGTATCCTTGTATAATCTATGATGAATCTCGAATTATTCCAAGTCGAAGAATTACCTTAGGTAGGGGTTTCACTTATTTGATTTTTATTCATTCTTTAGTCTTAATTCAATTACTTTAAAATTTATAATTATTAGCACTTAATTCTTTGTCATTTGAAAAATCATCAATCCCCCACTTTAATTTTATTTATGTTTGTTCTTGCTGGATCATTAATGAATTAAATCAATTGATAGCTCTCTAGGGTTCGACCTCGATTTACCACTACGCTACTGTTATTGTTATAAGGTGAAACAAGTTTA
The DNA here is from genome assembly GCA_039660915.1 of Euphorbia tirucalli. NCBI lineage: Eukaryota > Viridiplantae > Streptophyta > Magnoliopsida > Malpighiales > Euphorbiaceae > Euphorbia > Euphorbia tirucalli. The sequence continues at coordinate 48,843,564 of CM077633.1, forward strand.
TAAATTGTATTTTTGGCGGAATCGACAAACAACCAGTGCTTTTCTTTCTCTTGCTTCGGATGTTCCAAGTGTACACTATGCTACATAAAAGACAATGCAATAACGTCACATGCAATCCATTGCACGGACAGAGGTTCGGTTCCTTTGGGGCACCTAGGGGATGTCGTGAAATGGTTGCATGTGTACCGACACACGGATAAAAGTTTGACACTTTGTAGGTCAATGGGATGACATGAAATGGTCCTGAGGGAACCGTCCCGCAGACAGATGTTCGATGCTTTTATGGATTCTAACATGAAGTGATGTCATATACAAGTCACGTGCGAGTCAAAACAAGGACAACATTTTGGTGTTTGTGGAACAGCTTACATGATTTAGGAATGCTATGAAATATCTTAATATGAAAACTAGCTCAGCACTCATGGAGTACCTCAAATGGGTTGTCGATGTTATGTAACAATCCGATATGGATTGGGACATGCAAGCAAAACTAAGGCATCTCCATGACACCAAATGTGAATGATCAAGATGTGATGATGTTGAGTGGTCCGTCACACAAACGCAAGCCTAAGACCATTGTGGTCTTCTAATAATGTAATGGGATGGCCCAAATGCAAACTAGTGCACAGGCAGAGTACGGGTAGCCTTGGGGACTCCCGATATGTTATGAGATGAAATGGTCGTGAAGGGCATGCTTAGAACATCCTTACATTTTCAATGAAATGAAATGATGTGGATGCCTATGTCATACAAAAATGCAAATGGCTGCACAAAAACGTGGTTAGAATGCATGACACACGAAATGATGTCATGTATGCTTTATGAAATGTGGGCACACAAGATGTGTATGACACACGAGTAAGATGTTATGGCTGCACGAAAATATGGTTAGCATAATATAGCACACATATGGTGATGCTTGCAAATGGCTGCATATAAAAAAAATGTGGTTAGAAAATGGTACACAGATGATGCATGTTTGATGTTGCATGTAAAGGTCAAGAATGGAACCACCATAGAACAAACGTTAGCACATGCAACAATATGCTCACCCTTCCAACCTTATTCCTCCATTCGATTGGTCTCACATTCTTCCTAGGTATTGGGTCTCTTTGGCATCAACCGGGGATACCAAAGGTGTATTCTCAATGTCCATTTTTCAAGTATATGTTTTGGTAATCCTAAGCGGAAGTTGCTAGGCCATTACATGAAGGTATGAGTCAAGCCAAGGGTCGTACAGGTTCCCATAGCGAAAATATACTCCTCACTTCTCCCCACTCAAGGGTTCAAAAGAAGGGGTTCGTACAAGGCTATGAGTGGTTTACCCCCTCGGGTGCCTCCAATCCTAGTCGAAGAGGTAGGTCACCTTTAGAAATAAACCGGGCTTAAATGAGTGGTGGAGGGATTTAAGAAGAGAAAATGTCATGCTTTATGCAATGTGAATGAAATATTGAGTTACAATTTAAGAATCAATTATAAGTGAGGATATACTTCAATTGTTGCCTAAGTTCCCTAAGCTTTTGTGAAAATTTTTTTGAAGGAACCGTTAATCCCTAGCAGAGTCACCACTATGAGCGGGCGACCTTTTTCGGAGCGCGCGGTGAAGCGGGAACCAGGGATTTTCTTTTTAGGTGTTGATGTTTTGGTTTTGAAACCGGATCTTTAACCTTTCTTAAGAAAAACTTCCATTTTATTGGAAAAAACCTTCTGTAGAAAACTTAATTGTAAGTGTGAATTTTGGAAGAAGTAGGTATTTTTAGAAAATCCCAATTTGAACTTAAAGATCTCGAAACCTAAATTTTGAAATTAGATACAGAGTCGCCACCCGGATCAGCTCATCCGGGAAATTCTGGTACAGCTCCCTACCAAGTGTAGACGCGGTACCTAATTCAGAGATTCAGGGTTCGGGCAACAAATCTACTAATTCTCACTTATTTTTAATTATTATTTTAGAATATGATATTTCATTCACTTAATTCTACTCATTGTATCTCTTCTTTTATTATTAACCAATGCTCATGCAAATGACATAAATATAAATACTAAAATAAAGTATGGAAAAATAAAAGTGCGGAAAAGTAAATCAGAGGCCAAATTATACAACCCAAGAAAAAGAAAACTCTCATCCTCACCTTTTACAACCGCCTATTATACACGATAATCTAAAAATTACAATCACCTAGATACACGAGATAATCTATTAAATACATCAAAAGTAAAAAGAAAACTGAAAATAAAAGCTGCATCCAAATAGGGTTAGCACAAATAATCAAGACATACAAAAGACTCAAATAGGACAGAATAGGGATTTTTAGGAGTAAGGGACATGCATTTGGGGGTAACAGGGTCAACCCGGTTGGTCGGCCCGGTTAGACCTGGAAAACGGTCTTTTTAAACGCCCTGTAGGTTTTATGGATGAAAAACCAATTTTAAAAGTGGTTTGGCTGATTTACATGCATTTTTCCAACTTTGGCGTGCCGGATATCCTGGGACTCAGGGGTCCCGTTCGTGTGTGGGCCTAAATCAAACATGCATCTAGGGTCCAAAAGTATGCAAACACGCCAAAATTCATTTTTGAATAAGAAAAGGATGCAAACTTATAAGTTTGGGGCCCAAACATATAATTTTGCATGGGTAAAACTGTAATTCTGCCTCAACTACAGCCGCACCACTCTAGGCTACAGCCGCGTGGCTGTAGGTTACAGCCACGTCCCTGTAGCTTATAGCCGCACGGCTGTAATGCTCTAGAATCGATTCCAGTGTGTTTTCTCGTTTTTGAAAATCGTTTTGCAAATTTAGTGACTTTGCCTCAATTACAGCCGCACGGCTGTAGGTTACAGCCGAGCAGCTGTGATCATGAGTGGGGCCGCTGTAACCGAAAAACTCCCAAAAATCGTAAAAAACTCGAAACATGGCATTACAGCCGCGCCTCTGTAGGTTACAGCCGAGCGGCTATAAGTTACAGCCGAGCTGCTGTGATTATGAGTGCGGTGGCTGTAGCTGGAAAAACTCCCAAAAATCGTAAAAAACTCATGCAATCAAATCATAACCAGAATGAATAAAACAGATTTCTAAAGCCTCTCAGAAGATTACCTTGTCTGTGTTCCAGTGCTTGGACCACGAAAAATGGATTCGGATGCCAGAAACGTCTTGCAGTCACGAACAACTCGAACAAAGCATGATTTTCGAAGCCCGAATGGAACCGCAAAGAATATTGAAGAATTGATTATTATGTGTTCTATTAAGATTATTTTTGTTTTTTTTTAGGTCAAACGTTTTTTTTAATTGTCTTAAGAACCCTAGAGAAAATCTAAGTGATGGTCTCTTTTTTCTCTCAAAATCCCTCTTTTTCTTTTTGTATCTTTTTGTTTTCTGCCTTCCTTAACCCTAATCCCGGATTAGGATGTTTAAATACCTCACTTTTTGGTATTAAATCGGAATTAATTGCTGATTTCGGCAAAAAAAAAAGGAAAACTGACGTTTACAGCCGAGCGGCTGTAGCGATCAAAATGCCTATTTTGCTTAAAAACCAAATTAAATGCTGATTTTGACCAAAAAAGAAAATATGATGATTACAGCCGCGCGGCTGTAGGTTACAGCTGCGCCCCTGTAGACTACAGCCGCGCGACTGTAGTTTACAGCTGAGCGGCTGTAATGACCAAAATGCCTATTTTGCTTAAAAACCGAATTAAATGCTAATTTTGACCAAAAAAGGAAATATGATGATTACAGCCGCGCCCCTGTAGACTACAGCCGCGCGGCTGTAATGACCAAAATGCCTATTTTGCTTAAAAACTGAATTAAATGCTGATTTTGACCAAAAAAGGAAATATGATCATTACAGCTGCGCGACTGTAGGTTACAGCTGCACCCCTATAGACTACAGTCGCACGGCTGTAGTTTATAGTCGAGCGGCTGTAATGTCCAGAAAAGGCCATTTTCACTTATTTTTCGTTTTTTTCCTAGGTTCTCTTAAAATACTCACTCGAATTCTTTAGGGTTCCGTATTAGGAGTTGTCACACACCTTCGGGTTATCTGGGACATTTTCGACATTATCCCGGTCGTTTATCCGTGAAAAAGGTAACAATAGCTTTCATCACCGAGGTCGGGAAAAAACCCGTGCTCACAGTATCCCTTTTGGATATGGGATCAAGCTTTGCCTCCAGGAGGACTTTTTGGGTGTAGTTGTCTCAAGGAGGGCTTTTAGGTTTGATTTTGCCTCGTGGAAGGCTTTCTTCAATTTGGGTGCCTCAAGGAGGGCTTTTGATTTGGTTTTGCCTCTAGGAGGGCTTTCTTGGTTCGGGTGCCTTAAGGAGGGCTTTTTAAGTTTTAGGGTAGGATTTGCAGTTTCAAAGATGGCTTTTGGTTTAGAAAGGTTTGGGCATCGTGTGTACCATTACAGTTGAAACTTTGGGGCAGGACTGGTAGTGTGTTTCAAGGATTGTTGAGTTGAGCCAGCAAATGTCTCGGCGGAAGTGGTGCCATCGTATCATTTTATTTATCTCACAAGCTCTCCTTTCAAGAGAGAGTTTGGACAGGTCCAAATTCACTTTTAAGTTTCCTATAGCTTTCAGATTAATGTCATGCATTTTGATATTATATGTGTTTGATATGTCATTTTAGATGCCCAAATTCATGCGCAATGCTGTATAAATGCAATCACCACATAAGTAGGAAAATGACAAAATGCATTGCATTCAAAATGATATTAATACACCATAGCAACAAAAATGAGTTCCCTATAAAAAGGACAGCTCTTAGGGTTTTTTTAGAGCCCCCGAATAGTCACTGCCTCAACTTCAGTACCATTCCCTCATTCTCGTCAGATCAGACCCTGTATATCCTCATCATATTCCTCTCCCCGGGAAGATTGAGGAATTTCCTTGGTGGTCTCCTTGATTGCCCCTGGTCATTTATTGGAGGTGAATGGGACCCTCAGTTTTCCCTCGTCGACCAGCCTCTGGATCCTCGTTCGCAGAGCGACACATTCATCGGTCCGGTAGCCTACTACTACATGATAACTACAGTAGTTTCCCTTTTGTTTTGGAGTTAGCCCGACATATGGTCTGACATTCTATAGCAGGCCCAGCTTTCTGTAGATGGCAACTATTCTGGTCACTAAACGAGGTCCAGAGGATACGACTGCCCCTGTGTCTTCAGGAGGTGAACTCTGGATTTGTCGCGAAACAGAGTCAATGTTGGAATTGGCCTCTAAAGGTCTTTTTAGTTCTCCTTCATTGGACGACCCCAATAAGCCCAAATTTTGGTGAGAGGGCTTTCCAAGGTGTCAAGGAGTAGTGTCGGCAATTTTGGCATTCTGCTCTTTATCAGTACCAATATTGGAGTCTGTGCTCGTCATGTCCTTTATTTTCCCTTCGAGTTCTGCCACCTGGGTTTCCGGTTCAGCGCATCTCGCTGTCAGCTCTCTACTCTGTCAAGATCATCCCCTAGTATTTCTCTCAACATTGCTGCCACTTCCTCCCTAACTGCCTTTCAGAATCAAGATGAAGCGACATAGTCTTCCACCACATCTGCTACGGCGTTGACGTTTCGTGGGCTGGTCATTCTCAAGGTCCTTTCCCCTGATGAGAGCACTTATTAGTGTCGGTGGGTGTATACGTGGCAGATACCAAACAGGGAACGATGTATGCATGAATGCTTGACATGATGTGCATGTGTGTGGATGATGCATTACATGTGTGATGTTATATAATGCCATGTCATGCTATACTATCGGAGATCAACCATATAAATGCAATGGATGCCGGTGGGGATGATGCATTCTAAAATAAAACATGGCGTACAAATATACACCACAAGGATAAAATGAAACTCGAGAGCGTCCACGGATCAAGGCAAGTAGTACTTGCAATAGGGTGCATAGTTATGCCCCTGGGGAGGACGACACACTGGGGTGCCCACGGGTCGAAGCAAGACATTGCTTGCGGAGGAGAGTTGAGATGGGGTGCATAGTTATGCCCCCAGGAAGAATGACACATTGGGGTGTCCACGGATCGAAGCAAGACATTGCTTGCAAGGGTGCATAGTTATGTCCCTGGCAAGAATGACATGCTGGGGTGTCCACAGGTCGAGGCAAGTAGTACTTGCAATAGGGTGCATAGTTATGCCCTTGGGGAAGAGTGACACACTAGGGTGTCCACTGATCAAAGCAAGACATTGCTTGCAATAGGGTGGGGTGTCCACGGATCAAAGCAAGACATTGCTTGCAAGGGAAGTTAAATGCTGTGGTGGTGTGTATGCGCATGATGATCTAACATAATCTTCAGCACTCAGGGAGCACCTTGGATGATGAAACATGATATGAGGTGAGACAGAACAGAGTGCTTGGCATGTGAATTATTTTTTTTTTTGGCACTCGAGGAGCACCTTGGGCCTTTATGTGACGAAATGATATGAGATAATGTGCTTGGCACACAGGTTGAGTTTTTGGCGCTCGGGGAGCGCCTTATGTTTATGTATGAATGAGATGTACTATCATAGGTTGATGTGATTGAATGATGTCAGATGGGTGAAGGTATGAATGAAGATGATTCACCTTATTATATATTTTGGACGTTCCGTGGATGCCCCTATGTTATGCAAAAAGGCAATGCAAATAGACCACGTGTGATCCCGCGCACGAGTATAGGTTCGATGCCTTTAGAGCACCAAGTGGATGTCATGAAATGGTCATGCGTGGCCGGCACGTGGACAGAGTTTTGATACTTTTGAGGCATCTAATGGATGTTATGGAACCACCGTGTGTGCGCCGACACGCAGACAGAGTTCTAATGCTTTTGATGCATCTGACATGAAATGATGTTATAGATAAGTCACGTGTAACTTGAGACACGGACAAAGATTCAGTGCTCGTGGAATGCCTTGCATGATTTAGTAGTGTCATGGAATGCCCCTATATGTGTATTAACTGGGCACTCATGGAGTACCCTGGATGATTTGATAATGTTATGAGAAATCCCATGCGGATCACGACATACAAGCAAGATCTCGGTATCCCAATGACACCGGGAACAGATAGATAGATGAGATGTAGTGTAATGCTTATCATGTGAGTCTCCACATGATCATAGATTTAGGACCATTGTGGTCTCCTAATGAATGTAATGATATAGAGGAATGGCCGAGTGCAAACCTGAGCACAGGTAAAACACGAGTGGCTTTGGGACACCCGTCACGAAATGAAATGATCATGATAGGGCATCCCTGGAACATCCTTTATTCGGTGTAATGGAATGAAATGGTGTGAATGCATATGGCACACATAATGCAAGTGGCTGCAGAAGATGTGGTTAGGATGTATGGCATACAAGATGATGTTATGCATGCAAGGGATGAATGCATATGTCACCCAAATAAAGCATCGTAGAGACACAAAGACGTGATTAGTACACATAACACACACACAAAGTAATGCCTTACATGTTTCATGGAAATATTAACACAATATGCGTATGGCGCATGTGAATAAAGTATCATGGCTGCAGAAGAATATGGTAAGTATCAATGCTACACAAATGTTGATGCCTTGGGAATGATTATACAAAGCATGATATGAATGACATACAGATGATTATGTGCATTTGATGTTTCATGAATGGAGAGAAGAATGGGCACGAATTCCTTATTTCGGATGTTCCAAGAATGCCCTAATGCTGTGCAAAAATAACGCAGAGAAAACCGTATGTGAACCGTCATACGAGTAAAAAGTCGGCGCTTTTGGGGCACCTAATGAATTATGGTGAAATGGCCTTTGAGCTGGCACATTGGCAAAGTTTCGGCATTTTGCAGGTCAATAGCATAAAATGAAATGGTCGAATGGGAACTGCCCCACGAACAGAGTTCCAATGCTTTTGAAGCAACGTGATATGAAATGATGTTACAGGAAAGTCGCGTGTAACTCTAGACTTTGACAGGGGTTCGACGTTCGTAGAACACCTTGCATGAATTGATAATGTCATAAGATGCCCTTATATGAGTACTAATCTGGCACCCGGGCATCACCTTGAATGATTTCACAATATTGTGAAATGGTTCGATATGAACCATAATGCTCAAACAGGACTTGGCGTCACCCGGACACCTATGATGAATGAATGTGATGTCATATGATAGCATCGTGTGAACTACCACATGAAAGCAAATCTAGGACTATTGTGGTCTACGATTGAATGATATGATATTTTGTGAAATGGCCGAGTGCAATCCGGTGCACGGGCGGAAATCGGGTAGCTTTGGGGTACCCGACATGGGATGAAATGAAATGATCATGATGGGCATTCTTAGAACATCCCTAAATAGGTAAAATGGAATGAAATGGAATGGACATGTATGTCACACAAACATATAGGTGGCTGCAGGAAAACGTGGTTAGAATGTGTGACACGCAGAATGATGTCTTGTATGCTTCATGGAAATGTTGGCACATAGGATGTATATGTATGCTATGCGAGTAAAATATCGTGGCTATATGAAGGCGTGGTCAGCATAAATGTCACACATATGCATATGTATTTAAAGATGACTGCATGAAAACATGATAAAAAATGTCACATGAGATGATTATGCATTTTGGATGCTTTATGAAAGGTAAAAAGGAAAGGAAAAACAACACAGAACAAACATTAGCACACGCAAAAAATATGCGCTCCTTTCCAACCTTATTTCTCCATTCGATTTGTCTCACAACTCTACCTAGGTATTGGGTCTCTTTAGCATCAACGGGGGATACCAAAGGTGCACACTCAATGGTCATTTTGAATTTAAGTTTTGGTAATCCTAGAGGAAATTGCTAAGCCATTACATGTGGGCCAAAGTCAAAACCAAGGGTCATACAGGCTCCCATAGCGAATAAACACTTCCCCACTGTAGAACACGATGTAAGGTCATGCGGGCTATGAGTGGTTTACCCAGTCGGGTGTCTCTAATCCTGGCGGTAGAGGTAGGCCACCTTCTTGGGTAAACGGGGGTGAAAGAGTGTATTCGAGGGGTTGAGAAGAAGAAAATGTCATGATATGCAAAGGTATGAATAAATATGATGTTTATAAATCGATAAACGAATACAAGCGAGGTTATATTTCAATAGTTGCCTAAGTTCCTTAAGTTTTTAGGAAAAACATTTTAAGAAAAAATCTACCCAACAGAGTCACCACTGTGAGCGAACGACCTTCTCGATGAAAAGAAAATGGGACGCGGAGAAGCGGGCCGGGGAGAAAAGAAAGAAATAGATTTTGGTTTATTTTTGGTTTAGTGATGTTTTGGGAAAAACGGGTTTTGTTTATGTTGAGTTGGGAAAACTATTCAGTTGATTTTGGAAATTCATTTTGTAGAAAATATTTTCCCATTTTTAACTTAAAGATCTCGAAACCTAAATCCCGAGATCAGTGACAGAGTCGCCACCCGGATCAGCTGATCCGGGAAATTCTGGTACAGCTTCCTACCGAGCGCAGACTGCTGTACCTAATCCAGAGATTCAGGGTTCGGGCAACTTACCTACTTAACCTCAAGCTTGTATCGTTTATTATTTATAAAACCATATTTATTCAATTTATTATCTTTTCTAACCCCAATTTGTTTATTTTTATTAAGCCGATGCTAAGGCAAGAATGCATAAAATAAATTACGGGAAATTAAACCATTCACACAAATATACAAAAGAATAATAGAGGCCGATTATACAACCAAATTGAATAAAATATAAAACTCTCGTCCTCACTTTTACAATCGCCTAGTGTACATGTGAATCTAAAAATACAACCGCCTAAGTACACGAATTAATCTATTAAATACAGCAAAAGTAAAACATAGATGCTGCAAAACAGATTAGTTAGCACAATTTATATTATAAACACAAACAGGACTCAAATCAGGACAGAATAGGGATTTTAGGATAAGGGAGCATAAATTTAGGGGGTAACCGCTTCGACCCGACCGGTCGGACCGGTTAGACTTGGAAATCGGTTTTGAAACGCCCTGTGGATTTTTGTGCTGGAAAATCAATTTTGGAATACCCTTTGGCTCGATTTCATGCAAATTTCCATTTTCATGGGTCGGTTATCCCGAAACTCGGGGTCCCGTTCATATGGGTTCCTAAATATACAAACCATCTATGGTCTAAAAGGAAATAAACACACCAAAAACATTTATAAAAATATTGCTTTAGTTATTTCCAATATTTTCCAGGAATTTTGTAGGATTCGGGGGTTTGCAAATGCTAGACCATGGATCCGATTCTGATGAAATGACCCCAAAACTCAGGAAATAAACCCCGGGAAATACTGAAAACCCCGATTATCCATATATAAAATAATTAGAAAATCAAAATACAAACACATACGGATGATTCTGGGCCGAAAGTGATCCCAACAGAAAAATCAAAATGGAAAACGGGTTGTTTCGGCCGCTCGGGACCGATCGGGGATCTGTCCCTGAGGAACAGGGTCGGCCAGCTCTGGGTTAGAGCCGGCCGGCTTTGTTCATCAGAAACATAGCCGGCCCGTACGGCTATGGTGGGCAGACTAGTTTTCAGATTTCTGCAAAAATGACAAAAACGCACAGAAAATCAAATGCAGACACGTTTTAGGGTCTCTCAGAGTTTACCTGGATTGTTGTTTGAAACCTTGAAATGTTAAGAAAAGGATTGGAAGCTCGGAATGCCTTCTGGGAACTCAATCGGCCGAAAACCGTAATGATCTGAAACGATCCAAAATCACCCAGAAATAATCAGTCGAAGTTGTTGGTTATGTTGTTAATGTTTGAAGATTAGTTTAGGGTTAAATGAGAGTATTGAGGGAGTTGTTTTTTTGGCTCTTTCTCTCGGCTTCTCCTCTTCTTCTTCTTCTTCTTCTTCTTCTTCTTCTTCTTTTGCTTTTTCTTTTTCCTTTCTTCTCTGTCTTTTTGCTTTTCTCTCGCTATTTTCTTTTCTTGAGAACAAAAAAAAAGTCCTATCTCTCTCTTTCTCGTTCCATCAATCAGCCTGCAGAAATCCCTGAAAATCTACCCAAATCTTCGACCTGTCAAGACAAGTTGCTCTGCTTTGCAGAGCAACTATTCTTGACCACTAGAGTCATACAGCTCTAGTTCGTACTAGAGCCGTACAGCTCTTGTTAGAGCCGGTCGACTCTGGTTCAACAAACTAGAGTTCCCCGGTTCAACCAAAAGTCAGGGCAGAATTTCGGAAAGACAGATGTGCAGACCGAATCCTAGAAATGATTCGAGAGACATTTTTTAGGCTTCAGATCATGGATAGCTAGGTTTTTGGGTCATTTGAGCTTCCTCAAGTAGCATTCCAATCACTTTCAAGTCCCGTTCAAGCTTGTCTGGTCCCCAGGTAATCAAAGGATTCTCATCATCGAGACCGGGAAAAACCAGTGCTCACACGCATGTCAAAGTGTGTGAGTTCACATGTAATTCCATAATGTGGTCAAGTCAAAGGATCCAGTATAAGTACTCACGAGAATCACTTGTGATACTGTACCATGTGGATTTCTCGTTAGTGGATCTATCCAGTACCATGTCCCATTACATGTACCCATGTACCTGATTGACAATCCATGTACTGTGGCTAGTAAGACACCACCATAGAATCAAGATAATGCTAGTCTTATGTTCCATTCATTCCCATGATTGGAACAGACTAGGGATGGCTTTATGGTTATATCATTTCCCTATTCATGATCTCATTGCCAAGCGCATGACATTTGACAATATGAAGATAGATTTGACTATTAGATACTCTGTTTACATTCACTACACAAGAAATAAATTAAATAGATTATGCCTTTATTTAATGACACTAATGTATAATACATTTATCCATAAAATATCCAACAATTTATAATACATAACATGGACCAATGTCTTGGGACTAGAGCATTTTTCAACATGTTGCTCTAGTGGAAACCGATGCTGCATATCAAGTATGGCTTGTAACAATCAGTGGGAATATACTAACTAACTAACTAGTGAATATCATATATAATAAGTGTATAATAAGGTGGGTGAGAATCAAGATTTATGGGATTTGGGTTTGGGTGTTTGAAAGTAAAAGGAGAGTAAGAAAAGAGAGAAGAAATTTATAGGAAAAGAGAAGGAAGGAGAGGCTTTCTTAATTAGGAAAGTTTTTTTTTTTTTGGAAAATTTCCACTATTTTGATTGCTTACATAACATGAATGACACAACTGTGATGATGCAAGGCTTATGCTATCTTGTCAAGGATTTTTTTTTTAAATTGTCTTCTTTTATCAAACATTTGGAAAAATGTTTTGAGGGATATTGCCCTTCTTTTACATATTGGTAAATGTCATAATACCACGGTTTCACATCAAGTGTCAATATTGTAGCCACTTTTTCGCAGTGGCAGGGGGTGTGGGATAATGCCACAACTATCAGCCACATTGGTGTCTATTCTGGTTCTTTCCACATAGATGATAATGTAGCCAGAGCATCTGCCATCTGATTCTCCTCTATTGGCACATGCCTGAATTCACACTACCCAAACAAACCTTTCTGATACTGCAGTAGGTCCCAGTACGGTTTCAGCAATTCTTGCCTCACTTCCCATTCTCCTTATGCTTGGCAAATGACCAAGAGAGAATCCTCAATAATCAACACCTCATTTGCACTAAGTGTTAAGAGGGCCTCAATCCCAAATAAACATGCCTTGTACTTGACTCCGTTGTTGGTTATCAAGAATCTGAGCTGTTTAGACAATGGAATAAGTTCTCCTTCGGGTGTGGAGATGTTTACTCCTATTTCGACTCCTTTCTTGTTAACTACACCACCGAAGAACATCAACCACCTTTTTACTTTTACCATGACTAATTGTTCATCCAGGAACTCCAGATTCTCTACATGGTCAGATTCCAATGGCTGATCGGCTAAAAGTTTGGCCACTACTCGGCCCTTGATGACTTTCTTGGTGACATATTCAATATCAAATTTTGACAATTACAATAACCATCAACTTTCCCACCAAAGCTGGAGCTTCATAGAGATACTTCAAAGCGTCTACTTTTGCTACTACCTGTACCTTATATAACTAAAACTAATGATACAGTGTTCTTGTCATCCAAACCATTGTAGTGCAGGTTTTTTCCACTAGTGTGTACCTACTTTCATAGTCAAGTAGCTTCTTACTATTGGGATTTTTCACCGGAAATCACCCGATAAAAGCGGAAGAACGCGGTGATTTCCTCAAATCCAGTCCCAGGAGCAATTGAAATGGAAATTGAAAAACTTTAAAATTAGATAGAAAGAGTTCACATTCTTACCCGGAATATCTCTTTCTAGAGATGGATGAAGACTGCAGGAATCAAAGGAGATTCCCTCCACTCTCACGTACATGAACGCCTATCGAGTCCAACCCATGCTAGCGGCGGATCAAAAGAAGAGAGAAGAATTCATTACCCTTGGCCGAAAATTTCAGCCCCATAAAACCATAATGGCCGAATTTTTCCCATTAAGGAAATTCCCCATTTAGCTTTTAAATCATGACCTATATTTATTGGGTGATTTACTTTGCTTCTATAAATGGAATTAATGCCATAATTCCATAAATCCTAATTAATTAATATGGTTTAATTCCTAATCAATTCTAATTTAATTTCTATGCATGTATTTATATAATACCATATTATATAAGATACATGTCATTTAAATTAAATAGATTTGCCATTTGGAATTAACCCAATAAATTAATTTATGATTTGACTAGAAACAAATACATATAAACCTATATATGTATTAAATTTCCACCAGGAAATTTATTCACGAGTTAATTTATTCAAATCAACTTTGTCCAACCCAATAAATATAAATATATGTCAATTAAATTATATTGACCAATCCAATTGATCTTTAATTTAATTGATTAATATTTATCTCTTCAATTAGTATACTCCAAGTATACAGGTGATCCGACTAGTTCGAACTCAGACATTCTATGTGTACGATCCTGTGGGCCTGTCTTTATGTTGGCAGTGGGCCTATGGCCCACAGACTGCAGGCGGGCTTTAGCAAGCCACTGCAGCCCCTAATTAAGACAGAGATAGCAGTCCGACTGTAATCGTAACCCAGTAGTTTAAACTTGTATATCCCATGTCATCGATATCGGTGTCCAACACAGAGGCATGGATTGATCACCCTTTTTTGTATCCGGACATTAACTTGATCCCGAATGCACTGAAGCTCACAAACAAGTTCCCACCTGTTTGGGTGTGGCCACACTCTTATCAGTTACATTCATCAAGAGGCCGGTGATATCTTCCCAGTGGACTACTGAGTGACAAATCCCTTCTGCATATCCATAGCATTACCATGCTAAGTGACATACCCGAAAGTACCCATACTTGGCACCCTATTACAGGCCCTTTAGGCGTACCCCTAAGCATGCGACCTCACATGTAACACCATCATATGGTTAGGTCAAAGGATCCATACAAGTACTACACGAGAATCACTTATGATACTATACCATGTGGATTACTCGTTTAGTGGATCTATCTAGTACCATGCCCCCATGCATGTACCCATTAACTTGGTTGACATTCCATGTCCAATGACCGGTAAGACACTGCCATACAACCAGGTTAATGGTAGTCTCTTGTTCCATTCATTCCCATGACTGGAACAGACTACGGATCTATTTATGGTCATATCGTTTACCCTATCCATGGTCTTACTGCCAAGTGCATGGCACTTGTCATCATGGATATAGATATGTCCATTGGATACTTCATTTAATATATTGCACAAGATAAATATAATAAATGAATTGATGCCTTTATTAATAACACAAATAAGTATAATACATGAATCCAATCAATGTATGATACAAATGCAAGGATGAATGCCTCGGGACTAAGGCATTTCCAACAATCTCCCACTTGCACTAGTACCTACTAGGCATGGGTCTAATCCCTATAGATCTAGTATAACCTTTATGCATAGGCATAGCCAAGCATGTTGGTCAAAAGATCTGCAACATTGTCTTTGGTGTCCACTCTTTGTAATGAGATGTCACCCCCTCAGCGATTTCTCGCAATAGGTGAAACTCCCTAAGTACGTGCTTCGTGTATATGTGTGACCGGGGCACATAGCTTGTGCAACAGCCCCTCATTGTCACAGAAGATATCAACTGGTTCCCGGATGATAGATACTATCCCCAGTTCCATGATAAACTTCTTTATCCACACAGCTTCCCTAGCTGCTTCATACGTTGCAATGTACTCAGCTTCTGTTGTAGAGTCCGTGATGGTTGGCTGCTTTGAGCTCCTACAGCTTACAGCACCACCATTCAACAAAAATACATACCTAGACTGTGACTGGTACTCATCCTGGTCGGTCTGGAAGCTCGCATCAGTATACCTAGTAACTGACAGCACTTCCTGACCACCATACACTAAGAAGCTATCCTTAGTCCGGTTAAGGTACTTGAGGATCGCCTTGACAGCTTTCCAGTGATCCTCCCCGGGATCCTGCTGGTATCGGCTCGTCATACTTAGTGCAAGGCGACATCAGGTCTCGTACATAACATTGAGTACATGATTGATCCAATAGCCGAAGCATATGGAACCAATTTCATGTTCTCCCTGTCCTCCCTTGTTTTAGGACAGTTCTTCTTACTAAGTTTCAGCCCATGGCCCATTGGCAAGAAACCTTTCTTGGCCTGGTCCATGCTGAACCTTTTCAGAACTTTGTCAATGTACGAAGCCTGACTTAGGCCCAGAAGCCGATTTGATCTATCCCTGTAGATCCTGATCCCTAGGATCATCTCAGCTTCGCCTAAGTCCTTCATTGCGAAGCACTTACTCAGCCACTGCTTTACCCCTTGCAGTGTAGGTATGTCACTTCCAATGAGCAGGATGTCATCTACATAAAGTACCAAGAATGTGACAATGCTCCCACTAGTCCTCTTATACACACAAGGCTCATCTAGATTCTGTATGAAGCCATATTCCTTTATAGCCTCATTGAATCTTAGATTCCAACTCTGGGATGCTTGCTTCAGTCCATAAATGGACCTTTGAAGTTTGCATACCCTACCCGGATACTTAGGATCTACAAAACCCTTAGGTTGTGTCATGTACACATCCTCGAGTAGCTTTCCATTAAGGAAAGCGGTTTTGACATCCATCTGCCATACCTCATAGTCATACCATGTGGCTATGGCCAGCAGTATCCTGATGGATTCGAGCATGGCTACTGGTGACAAAGTTTCATCATAGTCTATTCCATGGACTTGTCTGAAACCTTTCGCAACCAGATGCCCCTTGAAGGTATTATCAGCTTTTAGCTTATAGCACCACTTGCAGCCTATTACCTTAGCACCCGGAGGTGGATGAACCAAGTTCCAAACTTGATTATCGTACATAGATTGCATTTCTGCCTCCACGGCTTTACGCCAATTTGCAGACTGTGGGCTAGCCATAGCCTCCTGGTAGGTTTTGGGTTCTTCCTCATCCCATATGAGAAGAGTTTGATCATCGGCGACGAGGAAACCATACCTCTCCGGTTCCCGATGATCCCTACCAGACCTTCTAGGTTCTTGTGTGGCCTGGGTCAGTGCTTCCACTTGCGGGAGCTCCACCTGGGCCTCCGAGTTATCCTCTTCAGGAGCTTGTGGACCTTGAGCTTCCCTGAGTTCAACATTGCTCCCACTATCTTTCTTGGAAAGGAACTCCTTTTCTAAAAAGACCCCCTTCCTTGCCACGAACACCTTGTTCTTGGCGGGGTTGTAGAAGTAATACCCTTTGGTTTCCCTAGGGTAGCCCACAAACAGGCATTTATCGGTTTTGGGCTCCAGCTTGCCACTAGTCAATTTCTTGACATGTGCTTCGCATCCCCAAATCCTTAGGAAAGACACAGTGGGCTCCTTGCCCGTCCATATCTGATATGGGGTCTTTTCCACAGCCTTAGTAGGAGTATTGTTTAAGATGAGAGCTGCTGTCTCGAGGGCGTGTCCCCAGAAACTAATTAGGAGAGATGCTTGACTCATCATTGAGCGGACCATGTCCAACAAGGTCCTATTCCTCCGTTCGGACACCCCATTCCATTGTGGTGTTCCGGGAGGAGTGAGCTGTGGAACTATTCCATGCTCTCTCAAGTATGAGTCAAACTCTAGGCTCATATACTCACCGCCTCGGTCCGACCGAAGGGTTTTGATATTCCTGCCTAGCTCGTTCTGTACCTCATTCCTAAATTCCTTGAACCTATCAAGGGTCTCGGACTTGTGTTTCATCAGATAGACGTAGCCATATCTGCTGAAATCATCCGTGAACGTGACGAAGTACAGATGCCCACCTCTGGTCGCTGCGCTCATAGGTCCACATACATCTGCATGTATTAGGTCCAATAAGCCAGTGGCCCTTTCAGCCTTCTTGCTAAAAGGCCCCTTTGTCATCTTACCTCTTAAACATGATTCGCATGTATCAATTGACTCCAAGTCAAATGACCCTAGGACTCCAGCTTTGTGAAGCCTAGCAATGCGCTTCTCGTTTATATGGCCAAGATGACAATGCCATAGGTAGACAGGATTAAGTTCGTTAGGCTTAACCCTTTTAGTGTTTATGTTATAGATATGATTGGTTTCATTTAAGTCCAGGATGTTCCAGAATTAAAACCAATCCGCTGGGCATCACAAGGTGATATTCGCCGATCTCTATGGCAGCAACCCTTGCTCCATTTCCGACCCGCAAGTCCACCTCTCCCGACCCCAATGACCTTCTGTTCTTAAGTCCCTGCACATTGCAACAAATGTGGGAACCACATCCAGTATCCAATACCCAGGATGTTGAAACAGTAAGGTTAATATCTATAACATAAATACCTGAAGAGGATGCACCTTGGCCCCTTCTTTACTCTCCCATCAGCCTGGGACACGATCTCTTCCAATGACCCGCCTGTCTACACCCGAAACAGACATCATCAGGACCTGCCTTCTGCTGGGCCTTAGGTTGGGCCTTGGCCTTCTTGGCTTTGGCCTTTTTAGCCTTAGCCTTGGCCTTTTCCTTGGCCTTACCCTTGGCAAGAGGAGGGTTCCCCTTGTTGACCAGCAGCACCGGCGGATTCTTCTTGATCGACTGCTCAGTAAGCTTAAGCATCCCATGCAGCTCATTGACAGTACGCTTCATCCCTTGCATATTGTAGTTCAGGATGAACTGATCATAAGAATCCGGCAAGGACGCGAGGATAGTGTCCACCACCAACTCTTGAGAGATAGGCGATCCGAGACGGGCCAAAGTATCCAAATAGCCCTTCATCTTGAGCACGTGTGCACTCACAGATGTCCCGGCCCCCATCTTACAAGAGTGGAATGCCTTATTGGTCAGGTACCTTTCCTGACGAGCTTGCTCTTGAAACATCTCGTTAAGAGTTGTTATCATAGCATAGGCTTGGTGGTCCATAAACTGTTTTTGCAGTTCAGGGACCATACAGGCCAACATAAGGCATGTCACATCCTGGTTGTCCTTGACGTGCGCCTCGTATTCCTCCAGCTGGGCAGCCAGTGGATTACGTCCTTGAGGCGCAGCCAGCACAGGCCTTTCCAGCACATACTTTTTTGACTCTTGTCTTAGAACTATCCTTAAGTTCCTAGACCAGTCTAAAAAGTTAGGACCGGAGAGCTTGTCCTTTTCAAGAATGGATCATAGTGATAAGGTATTTGTGTTTGCCATTTGGGTGTTTCTACACAGAAAAACATTTTAGAGTGTTAATAAAGGGCTTTACTTTGTTGTTCCCATATAAAATTTATAATGAATGAAGTTATTAATTTAAACCGAGTTGTTGGGCTCATGGGCCGAGATCCATATTTCATTAAGATATAGCCAAACGAGGGTTTGGTACAACTATACCTTAATTATTTAGGTAGGAACGCCGTCCAATCCCAACCTAGGGACTCTCGGTTTGATGGGCTTGTTGGCACTTACCCATCTGTGCTTAAGGCTAGGAGAATCCTACTACCCACACTAAGTCAAAACCTCTATCCAAGTGTTAGAGTATCCCATACTCTAACCCAATACAAGGTGACAATACTCCAGTGCATCCTGCGAGGGCATGGTCTACAACTGGCCTATTCCCACCTCGATTCGGTTTTGAATGAGGGAAGCACTTTTAAGCGACTTAGTAATTCCATTTGGTTATTAGATTCAATTATAACGGCTTGCATACAGAAGGCGGGTGAAATGGCTATTGGAACATACATTCATACATGCAAATGAGTATAAAACATAATTAAATAAAAGTAAAATGGACTGCTATGGGCCTATATTACATCCTAATATTATTCTAGTAAGCCCATACTAGAAATGAATATCAGGTGGGCCTCCATCCTTTCCTTCCGGGCTTGCACCTCCATTTGGGCTTGCACCTCCACTTGGGCTGGCCACTCCATGGGCTTCTTCTTTTACAAATTTTATAATATATGAATAAAATAAAATTACATTAAAAAAAGAAAAACGACACGCAGGCCGTATTTACCCAAAAAGAAAAAATACAACCCAACTTGTAAAAGGCCCAATAGCATCCAATCATACATTCATTCAACCATTCATATGCATCCAATACATACAATTCAAAGGCATGTCACAACGCATGATTTAAGCCCATTTCAATTATGTCCAAGCCATTATGAGGAAATCGCCAATTTTGGCCCACCATGGTTCTAACCCTTAACGGGCTTTGGGCCTTCAGCCCAGGCAGTCCAACTGCTCCCATTGGAATTGGGAAACCATGGGTCCAATCTAGCCGTCCAAGTAATTGTGCCAAAATTACCCGAACCAATTTCCATTAACCATATTAATTTCCAAAATTAATATCACATGAACGAAATTAAAATTCATCCAAGAAACCATACGCATTTAAATTACATAAATTTAAACACACGAATTTTAAGACCAATTAAAATTTCAAAACTGGGCCCCGGGCCCAAGACCCGCAAAAATCCAAAATACTGGGCCCGGCCCGCTGCAGCTGCCTAGCGACTGCCTGCTGCTGCTGTGCGGCAGCCACTACCCAGCAGCAGCCCGCTGCTGTGGCAGCGGCTGCCGCCGCGCCTCCCACCACGTGCGGTGGCCGCCGCCGGCAGCCCCGCACCCCAGGAGGCAGATTTTCTTTTTTAAATAAACAAAATTAAATAAAAAAAATCATCCATCAACATAAGGCAATTCTCCAAGAATTCCAACAACATGCAACAAATTAAAATGACATAAACCAATATGCAAAATTAATTTCACTGTATAAAACATATGGGAAAAATCATAAAACCCATACCATGAATCCCAACAAAAAAACTCCAATTTCAAAAATGGGATTCAACCAAATTAATCAATTTCCACAGATCAAAAGCCTGCTTTGATACCACTGTTGGGATTTTTCACCGAAAATCACCCGATAAAAGCGGAAGAACGCGGTGATTTCCTCAAATCCAGTCCCAGGAGCAATTGAAATGGAAATTGAAAAACTTTAAAATTAGATAGAAAGAGTTCACATTCCTACCCGGAATATCTCTTTCTAGAGATGGATGAAGACTGCAGGAATCAAAGGAGATTCCCTCCACTCTCACGTACACGAACGCCTATCGAGTCCAACCCGTGCTAGCGGCGGATCAAAAGAAGAGAGAAGAATTCATTACCCTTGGCCGAAAATTTCAGCCCTATAAAACCATAATGGCCGAATTTTTCCCATTAAGGAAATTCCCCATTTAGCTTTTAAATCATGACCTATATTTATTGGGTGATTTACTTTGCTTCTATAAATGGAATTAATGCCATAATTCCATAAATCCTAATTAATTAATATGGTTTAATTCCTAATCAATTCTAATTTAATTTCTATGCATGTATTTATATAATACCGTATTATATAAGATACATGTCATTTAAATTAAATAGATTTGCCATTTGGAATTAACCCAATAAATTATATTTATGATTTGACTAGAAACAAATACATATAAACCTATATATGTATTAAATTTCCACCAGGGAATTTATTCACGAGTTAATTTATTCAAATCAACTTTGTCCAACCAAATAAATATCAATATATGTCAATTAAATTATATTGACCAATCCAATTGATCTTTAATTTAATTGATTAATATTTATCTCTTCAATTAGTATTCTCCAAGTATACAGGTGATCCGACTAGTTCGAACTCAGACATTATATGTGTACGATCCTGTGGGCCCGTCTTTATGTTGGCAGTGGGCCTATGGCCCACAGACTGCAGGAGGGCTCTAGCAAGCCACTGCAGCCCCCAATTAAGACAGAGATAGCAGTCCGACTGTAATCGTAACCCAGTAGTTTAAACTTGTATATCCCATGTCATCGATATCGGTGTCCAACACAGAGGCATGGATTGATCACCCTCTTTTGTGTCCGGACATTAACTTGATCCCGAATGCACTGAAGCTCACAAACAAGTTCCCACCTGTTTGGGTGTGGCCACACTCTTATCAGTTACATTCATCAAGAGGCCGGTGATATCTTCCCAGTGGACTACTGAGTGACAAATCCCTTCTGCATATCCATAGCATTACCATGCTAAGTGACATACCCGAAAGTACCCATACTTGGCACCCTATTACAGGCCCTTTAGGCGTACCCCTAAGCATGCGACCTCACATGTAACACCATCATATGGTTAGGTCAAAGGATCCATACAAGTACTACACGAGAATCACTTGTGATACTATACCATGTGGATTACTCGTTTAGTGGATCTATCCAGTACCATGCCCCCATGCATGTACCCATTAACTTGGTTGACATTCCATGTCCAATGACCGGTAAAACACCGCCATACAACCAGGTTAATGGTAGTCTCTTGTTCCATTCATTCCCATGACTGGAACAGACTACGGATCTATTTATGGTCATATCGTTTACCCTATCCATGGTCTTACTGCCAAGTGCATGACACTTGTCATCATGGATATAGATATGTCCATTGGATACTTCATTTAATATATTGCACAAGATAAATATAATAAATGAATTGATGCCTTTATTAATAACACAAATAAGTTTAATACATGAATCCAATCAATGTATGATACAAATGCAAGGACCAATGCCTCGGGACTAGGGCATTTCCAACACTTACTCATGTAGTAAATGGGGTATTCCTTTTTTTCATCTTGTTCCTATGCTAACATTGCTCTAGTCGAAGAATACTATGCTGCTAAAAACACAAAAGCAATGGTTTATCTGGCATCGGTGGGCTTAAAACAAGAGGATTTACCAGATAAGCCTTGATCTTCCAAATGCCTATTGACATCAGTCATACCATACCACTGGCTAATCTTTCTTTAAAATCTTAAAAATCAGCTCACAAACTGTAGTTAATTTGGCCATAAACCGACTGACATACTATAGTGAACCAAAAAACGAGCACACTTCCTTCTTTGTCTTAGGAACTGGCATTTCCCTAATTACCTTAATCTTATTTGCATCCATTTCTATCCCTCTCTAGCTGATGACACGCCCAGCAGCTTCCCCAATGTAACTCTGAACACACACTTCTTCGGATTAAGCCGTAGGTTATATTGCATAATGCATGTAAAAAATCTATCTTGTATAGCAGGGTGCTCTTCCCAAGTCATTGACTTAACTAGCATATCATCGACATACTTCTTTGTAAAGCATATCATGCAATAGTGCTATCATGGCACTCTGATATATAGCTCATGCATTCTTCAATCCAAAAGGCATGACTCTGTAACAGAACATACCCCATTCCATAATAAAGGCAGTTTTAACTTTAGAAATCACATTCGTCAAGATCTAATTGTACCCTGAGAACCCATCCATAAAAGAGTACATTGCTGCCTTCGTTGCACTATCAATGAGTACGTCAATGTGAGGGAGTGGGAAATTATCCTTTGATGAAGCCTTATTTAGATCCCGGTAATCCATACAAACTTGACCCATCCATGCTTCTTCAAAATTGAAACAATATTTGCAGCCAATTCGTGTATGTTACCAATTCCATAAACTTAACCTTTATTTATTTGGTCACTTCCTCTTTCACCAACTGTGCCCATTCTAGTCTCAACCACCTCAACTTCCATTTTACTAGAGGAAACTTGGGATCTATTGGAATTTTATGCTTTGCTATTTCCCTATCAACTCTCGGCATGTCCTCATATGACCATGCAAACACTCTAACATATGCTCTTAATACCTTTTTCAGTTCTCTCTCTTCCTTGGGCTTGAGATCTCGTGAAATGTATACCATTTTGGGCTTCTCAATTGGACTTAAATTAGTTCCATGCAATGCAGTGTCATGAATGCTAAATATGCCTAATAGAGACATACATGCATGCATAGACCCATCAATATAAACATCACACAAGTAAGCAAACTGAGTATTCATTGCATTGAACTTGTTATAGAGTTCGTTGTCTACATTAATAACAGAAGAAACATTAACAACAAAACCTTCATCATGTTCTACATGCAGAGAGCCTTCTATTTCTGTTTCTTTGGCATCAATCTTTAGCATACTTTCCAGATCAGCCACTATCTCAGCCTCTTTGCTTCTTATCGAGCTTAGCTTCCACTTCCTCTACCATATGAATCTTAGCCCTTTCCATGATTTTTGCAATCTCAGTAATGATTGAGTTTAAGTTTTCACTTTCCTGTTGCCCCTCCTGACTGCATTCTCCTTCTCGATTCAGGGCTTTGCTCAGTGTGACATTCAATGCCTTGATGACTACATTAGTTGCCTCTGTACTTGTGTTCGGGTCGATTGCTTTCTTAGCTTTCTTTTCCTAGGCATATTCAAACAAAACTGGCTCCCCACCCAACACATCCTTTGCTTGAGACTTACATTCCTCCAAAACTGGCTTTGTCAATGCACCACTAACCTCCCGTTCACCAACATGATTCCTAGTAACCTTGGTCCACAATAGATCTTCTAACTCTTTTTTAGCTTCATCAACACGACAGACAATCCTTTTCTTTAGAGCCTCAGCACTAGGACTACTCTCAACTCCTTGATCCATTGTAGATGGTGGCAAAACTATAGGTTTAGGTTTCACAGGTGCTACTGGCTTGTCATGGATGCTCTCAAATTCTACAACATCATAAAGAATTGCAAATTTATTACACTACCCACTTGTGAGAGGATGACCTAAAAGCAGAACGCGACGAAGCGAACCGGGGAAAAGGAAAATGAATTGAATTGCGTTTTGGTTTTTGGAAACGGGATTTTGATTGTCTTAACTTAGGAAAACCGTTGATTTATTTGGAAATCCCTTTTGATAGAAAAACTTTTCCTATTTTAACTTAAAGACCTTGAAACTTAAATTCCAAGATCGGTGACAGAGTAGCCACTCGGATTAGCTCATCCGGGAAATTCCAGTACAGCTCCCTACTGAGGATAGACTACTGTACCTAATCAAGAGATTTAGGGTTCGGGCAAGTGACTTACTTAACCTCAAGCTTGCTTTCACTTTACAGTTCATATTACCATATTTGATTTGCTTTATTATCTTTCTCTACCCATTTTGTGTTTATTTAGCCTATGCTTAAACAAATGACAGGAATAAATTACAAAACAAATAAACCATACATCCAAACAGTTAAAAGAATAAAAATAAAGACTGCTCATACAACTAGATTGAATAAAAATAAAAAGCTCTCGTCCTCACATTTACAAACGGCTAAATACATGAATATTCTAGAAAATTACAGTTGCCCAATTTACACGAAAATCTATAAAAGTACATCCAAAATGAAAATAAGGAAAAATTAAAAGCTGCAAAATAGATGGTTTGCACAATTTATATCAAAACACAAATAGGACTCAAGTTGGATAGAATTAGGATTTTTAGGAACAGGGGCATGCATTTAGGGGGTAACTGGGTCGACTCGGCCAGCCAACCCGGTTAGACCTGGAAAACGGTTTTGAAGCGCCCTGTAATTTTTGTGTTGAAAAATTATTTTTGGAAAACCATTTGGCTCGGTTTCATGTAAATTTTACTGTTTGGTGGGTCTGTTATCCCGGAACTCGGGGTTCCGTTCGTGCGAGTTTCCTAAATCCAACATCCATTTAGGGTCCAAAAGCAATAAACACATCGAAAACAGTTTGAATCCGAAAACAACATCGTGTGATGATGTCCATGTGGGTCATTCGGTGATTATGTCTCCTTTTGGACACTACAGTCGTACGACTGTAGTTAGAGCCATACGGCTCTAATTACAGTCGTCCGACTATAACAACTACAGTCATGCGACTATTGCATCCAGAACTTGAAAAATGGTTTTCTCGTTTTGAAAATGCCAATTCGCTTAATTTCAGTGGTTCCTTGAGATTTCTATAGAGTCCAGGGGTCTGCTATTGCTGGACAACATATCCAATTCGGATCGAACAACCCTAGATTCTAGAAAATTGAAACCGCAGAAACCGAGAATCTCACACCCGTGCGAATATAAATCCGAAAACCAAAGTTTGATAGTGTACGGGTTTGTTTGGGCTAAAATATATTGTAATAAAATTGGAAAAAATGGAAAACGGGCTGTTTTCGGCTGATCTGGGGCAATTTCGGGTTTCGACCCGAAAGGACAGAGCCATGCAGCTCTGTTCTTCAGAACTATAGCCGTGCGGCTGTGTTCCTATCAAACACAGTAGTGCGGCTCTAGTTGGGCAACCGATTTTCTGAAAATTTGAGAAATAGAGAAAAAATACAAAGAAAAAGCAATGTACATAGGTTTAAGACCTCTTAGAGTTTACCTTGATATTGTTTTGATGTGTTTAACATCAAGAATCGGATTGAAAAGCCGAAATGTTTCGTGAATCCTCAACCGTCCTGAAATCCCAAAAATGAATTCGAAACGATCCTGATTGAATGTGTAAAGGTCAAGAACACTTCCTTTGATATTTAGGGATTGATTTTGTGTTGAATTGAGTTCTCTTCCTCTCACTATTTCCCTCCGTATTCGCCCTCCTTTCTTTTTCTTTCCTTTTTTTTTATCACTAAGACTCAATCTCTCTGTAAGATTAATTCCCCCCCCCCCCCCCCCCCCCCGTCTTTGATTTTTTTTTCTTTTATATCTCACATAATCTAATCATTCCAAGAAATAAATGTGCTGCTCACTTTCGCAGGATTTTGGCTCCCTATTTTTTGTTCAGTCAAGTTGCTCTGCCTTTGCAGAGCAACTTGGCTGACCCGTTAGAGCCATACGGCTCTAAACATTAGAGTCGTATGACTCTAACATTACAGTCACATGACTCTAATCTACAGTCGTACGACTATAGCTTTGTAACTACAGTCAAACGGATACAGACAGAGTCGGGTCAGACATCCCTAATTCCCACGCTCACATATAAGCTTCCCTAGGCACTCGGAGGACCTTTTTCGGGGTTTCGAATTAAGGAAAGCTCAAGTTTCGGAGCGTCTGAGATTTTTCGAGTGACATTCTGCTCGTTCTCAAGTCTAATTCGCATTCATCTGCTCAACAAGTAACACAGGTTTCTCATAATAGAGGTCGGGAAAACTCGGCGCTTACAACTGCCCCTCGCATGATCAAATTTGATACCCGATAGCAGGTTTAGAATACCTAAGGGGAATTTGAGAATGCGAATTTAAGCGCTGTAAATGGAAAGGAGAAAAACATACCTGACTTGCTGAAGTGTCATTGTTGCAGTGATGATTTGATTTGAGCCGATATCGGGTCTATGTTACCCGAGGCAATGCTGAGATTGAGCCTGTACTAGACTGATCTGTATCCGAGGCGATGATGGACTAAGCCTGTACCGGATTTATCTGTATTCGAGGCGATGGTGAACTGAGCCTATACCGGATTTATCTATATCTGAGGCGATGGTGAACTGAGCTTGTATCGGATTTATCTGTATCCAAGGCAATGGTAAGCTGAGCCTGTACCGGATTTATCTGTATCCGAGGTGGTGGTGGAATGAACCTGTACCAGATTTATCTGTATCCGAGGGTATGGTGAACTAAGCCTGAACCTGATTTATCTGTATCCGAGGCGATGGTGATCTAAGCCTGAACTGGATTTATCTGTATCCGAGGCGATGGTGAATTGAGCCTGAACCAGATTTATCTGTATCCGAGCCGATGGTGAACTGAGCCTCGGATTTATCTATATCCAAGGTGATGGTGAACTGAGCCTGAACCACATTTATCTGTATCCGAGGCGATGGTAAGCTAAGCCTGAATCGGATTTATTTGTATCCGAGGCGATGGTAAGCTGAGCCTGAATCGGATTTATCTGTATCCAAGGCGATGGTGAACTGAGCCTGAACTAGATTTATCTGTATCCGACGTGATGGTGAACTGAGCCTGAAATGGGTTTATCTGTACCCGAGGCCATGGTGAACTGAGCCTGAACCGGATTTATCTATACCCGAGGTGATGGTGTAATGATCCTGAACCGGATTTATCTGTATCCGAGGCGATGGTGAATTGAGCCTAAACTAGGTTTATCTGCACCCGAGGCGGTGTTGATGAATTCCTACATTTGAAATGGTGAGTCTTCATTCCTTGATCGAGAGACTTTGAACAAAATTTTTTTCCCCTTCGATCAAGAATGAAGACTAGCTGGGGATGAATGTTCCATGTAGAGGGCGCGTTTCTTGCTATGTCCAACTCTGCTATCCCATGTTCCTGCTGGGGATGCTGGGGAGACTGTGTCATGCCTCTGATTGACTTTTAGCTAAGGGAGCACATTCTTTGGGCAGTGTAATCCTTGTAGTCCTATTAAGGATATGTGATGACTGCCAAGGAGAAAGTGGTGGCATTCTTTGCGATGATTCCACTGGGGAATAATGTAGAGGATCCTGCTAGAGAATATTGGAAGGGCTCCCACTGGGGAATAGTGGAAGGGTTCCACCTTTCTGCCCCTAGGAATGGTGAATCTGGAAGTGCTTTAAATTTTGCTTGAGCTGCCCAATGTGGGTTTTCAGCTCAGCGAGCTGCTCTAATTTTTTCCTAAGGTGCCTTTTCGGTTTTCACCTTAGCGAGCTTCTTCTCTCTCCTTTTTTTTTTTTTTTGAGGTCCTGTGACATTTGAACTTAGATTTATTTCAAATTCTTTAGCCATCCTAAGAAATGATGCGTTAGATTTGGAGGATAATAAAAGATTACAGATTACATGGATTTAGCATTTTTCATCGTTAAATAATGCGAACTTTTAACCAATTAAATGCATAGTGCTTTCTTTAAATGGATGTTTAGGCAAGATAACTTTGTTTATGCATTCTGATATAACCATACGAATATATTTAAACAAAACATCACACTTTATTGCAGAAATTAGCGTGAGTACATTTGAAGAGATTAGTTCCCAAAATGGTATACATTCCACAAAGAACCAGAATTCATCACCATTCATCCCTTTCGAATTTTCCAACTGATCATTTTGCCTCGTGCCTTAACTTTTGCCTGGGCCACCCTCTTTAAGTTTTCAACCTAGCAGAATCTTTTTTTTTTTTTCAAACATGGTAAGGCTTCAGGCGATCTTGGTTGACAGGATTTGCAAATTCATTGCCATCCATGTCTGCGATGCTTACACCACCCTTTGATAGCACTTTCTGTTGGAGATTAATCACACAAAACAAAATACGCAGCGGAAATAAAAACGGATTAATCCCCACCAAGGACCCATGTACATTGCATTGAATTGGAAGGAGGGTTAAAGAATTACCTCTTAATTTTTGCAGGATTGGATACAGGAACCAAAGCAGATTCCCTCTACAGTTGATCCACACCGAGCAATTGACTCACCGCGTGCTAGCGCCGGGATCGTAGAACAGTTCTTCGAATGAGAAGGTGAAAAATTGATATTTTTCACCTTTTGCCAAAAGCATTTTTTCGGCCATTTGATGGAGATTGGGAGGGGGCTGCTGTATCACATCCAACACTACTTATTCTAGGGTTTTTTTTTTTTCTTTTATTATTAACTTATAATTGTAATTAAATACTATATTTAATTATAATTATAAATTAGCCCCCATAAGTTTTATTAATTCTCAATTAATATTAAACTTAGTCAATTCTCCATCATATACACATATGTATGTAAAATTAATTATATCTCCATATAATATAATTAGCATACTTTATGCTATATTAATCTTATTAATATTTACATACATACATACATATGTATATATACACATATACGTAAATGTATATTATAATTAATTATATCACCATATAATATAATTATAATATACATATATATATATATATAGCATACTTTATGCCATAAATATATTAATCTTATTAATATGTTCATGTGTATATACATATACATGTAAATATATATCTTTATATATATTTAATTTCTCATCAATAATAAATCATTATCTCATAATGATTTATCCCCGAATTAAGTGAATCTCATTTTGCTCTTTGTGTGTGACCCCGTAGGATCATATAAATTGGCAATGAGGAAATTACCATAATGCCCTCATAAGTCATAAGCGGACTCTAGCAAGCCATTATGACTACCCAATTCATATGATTGGTATAATCCAATAAACCTACTTATAGAATGTGTCATATTCCCTTTTGTCTCTTGATATCATGATTAATTATAAGACATGGTACACTTGTCAATCTTATATAAATTAATCATATGCTTTCTCGATCTCAAAGCGGACTGTTTAAACAAATCAATTGATACTCTTATCAATTATTTGAGCACGGCCATGCATATAACAGTCTCACTTATCGAGGGGCCCAGTGATATCGCTCTCTTGATAGAGAGGGACAAAATCCCATATCTGTCACTCACATCCCAAGGCATGAGTCATATCGTACCCAATCACAGCCTTTATAACTACTCTGTTACAAGCAGCGTTTGACTGCGTCAAAACACAACATGAATTCATCCCGGAATCCATGGTGACCTCAGGTCAAAGGAATCAGCTAATGACACTACTATAATCAAGATCAGTTGTGACACATAACCATGAACTTGATCTCATAGTGGGTCTCCAGTAACATGTTCTCTAACATATTACCCGTGAGTATAATCTGTATCTGTATACACTATATTCATCTTATGAATATCCATTATCACTCACACTAGTCTTAGTTTGTTATTATTCCCATAATAACAATCGACTAGGGATATTTAGAATAACACGATTTATTCATGGATACTTATCATAAATGCTAACATACAAACATAAATGATAATATTAATCTACACTAGATTAATCTTAGAAGTCAAATTACATAATCCAATATTGGCCTTAGGGCACAATCTCCAACAATCTCCCACTTGCACTATGGCCAATCATACATGTATCTTATACCCATTGACCTACATGACTTTCATGTATTCACTCGTGCAGGAGTCTTTGTCAATGAATTATTAATTTTCGCTTCCGTTGCTACTTTACACATATTCACTCTCTCTTTAGAGACAGCCTCTCTAAATTAGTGAAAAACGCCTAAGTATATGCTTGTGTCATACAAGGTTCTTACGCATTGAACTATTGTCCCTACAATAGTCTCACAGGATAAGCAATGCTTAGAACAAAAACATAAAATTTTGATGAACTTCTTCATCCAAAAATTTCTTTACATCACATGTAACTGTATACTTTGGCTGCTATTATAGATATTTAGCTATAACGTTTTATTTTGAACCTTTCAAAGTCATAACTTCTCTTTTTAAGAGAATACTAGATCTCGACTGATATATTGCAACTAATTGCAATCAGTTGTATATGTGCAACTATTTACACAGTTAACATAAGCAAGCTTCTATTAAGTCTTTTATATTGAACGCTTTCAATGCTTTGACTTAAGCCAAAACATTCTTTTAGATCTATCTGTATAGATTCCAATTTCAAGAATACAGGCAGTCATGCTTATAACATTAACTGAAATTACTTTCTTAGCCAAGATTTTACTTCTTGCAAGGTAAGAATGTTATTTCCAACAAGCCATATGTCATCCACATATAGCATTAGGAATACCGATATGCTCCCACTGATCCTTTTGAAACACAAGATTCATCATCCTTTTGATAAAATCAAACCATTTGATTTCTTTATCAAAACTATGATTCCAACTATTTGATGCATGTTTCGATCCTTATGAGAATCTTTGAAAACTTGCATACGCTATTTGAATTCTTTGGATGCTTAAAACTTTGGATTGTGTCACGTACACATCCTCAATCATGTTTTCACGTAAAAAATAGATTTTGATATCCATTTGCCATATTTTATAATCATATTATGGGGATATGGCAACAAGAACTCAATATGACTTGATCATGATTAATGACTAAGGAGGATTTCATCATAGTCCTACTATGAATTTGTTCGTACCCTTATAGTCACTAGTCGTGCTTTATAAGTTTGAAGATCACCATCCATATCGGTTTTCAATTTGAAAACTCACTTGCAACCATTGCATATGCATCTTCTAAAAGACTTATCAAAGTCTATACTTTGATTGTCAGACATGGACTTATCTTCAACCTTTGTAGCATCAAGTCACATATTAGATCCAAAATCTAACATTGCTTCTTCATAGAAGAAGACTTACTTCATCTAGTAAGATTACATCATGATTTTGAGAAATCCATATCTCTCCTAATCATGTCGTATTCCACTAGACTTTCATTGGACTTGTGTAATTTCAACAATGATCATGAAACCATTTCCACGTTCCTCTTCAACGTTAAATGTCACTTTTGTGAATTACGAGTTTTGTAGGTGTACTTTACTCCCACTAACTCTACTAGAAATTAACTCCCTCTTCAAGGGGAAACCATTTCTAGCTACAACTACTTTGTATCCCAAAGAAACACAGGAGTAACAACTCCTACTTTCCTTTTGAGTAATCCACAATACGATATTTAAATTTAGGTGCCAACTTATTCGAAATAAGCTTTACAGCCCTAAACTTATTCAATGAAACAATTTGGGTCTCTTACCCAACCATATCTCATATGTTGATTCATGAATTGTTTTAGACGGAACAATATACACAGCTGCTTTAATGGCATATTTTTGAGAAAACGATGATCAACTTGACTTCATCATAGATTGAACTATATCTGTATAGAGTTCGACTACTCCCTTTTCGACACAACATACTTTGTGGCGTACTTGGAGAAGTCAATTGTGAGACAGTCCCACAATCTCTAAGATGATTGTCAACATCTTGACTCAAATGTTCACCACTTGGATCATATCTAAGTGACTTTACTATCTTGTCAAGATACTTCATACTCCTTTTACAAGCTTTTGAACACTTCAAAAGTTCCAAACTCGTGTTTCATTAGATACTCTTATCTAGTGAAAAGTTCCATAAAAGTAATGAAGTATTAGAACCTCCTTTAGCAGTTGATTTATAATTCATATACATCCACATGTATAATGCTTAATAAATCGATTATTCTTTAACTACTTTTAGCAAAGAAACACTTTTGTCATTTTTTACAATAAGCAACATTCGCATGATTCAAGATGATTCATAATCTCATGAATCCAATAGTCCATTCTCATGGAGTTTCGAAATGCAACTTTGCTTATGTCTCCAAGACGACACTGCCAAAATGGGTTGGATCAAACTATTTGATTCGATCCTTACAGTATTTATGTTACAGATGGGCTCCACATATAAAGACAATTATGTAAATCTACATTTCATAATCATGTCTTTATAAAGTTTATAATTCACAATTATAAAATAAGCAACATTTGTTTACTCAAGTCAACAAGCTCAATAGACAACAAGAGTTCGTAACTCACATGTAAAAGTTCATAACCTTTAACCAAAGTTCATAACTTTCATATAAAAGTTCATAACTTTTATGAAAAGAGGTTCGTAACTTTTAACTTGAAGTTCACAACTTTCATGTAAGAGTTCAGAACCTTCGAGTAGCAACCTTTGCTTCTCTTGTCTATTCACATTCTACCTTTCACCTTCATAAGGTTTCTATTCAAGTTGCGATTCATCATATTCTACTAATATGAGATCCACAACTGGTATCTAATACCTTTGATATAGAAACAAAAGTAGAATAGTTAATAAATACTTAAGGTAGCAGTCTTACTGCCTTTCATCTTCTCATAGTTCTCCAAACAAAGTTTGCTATTTCCATTCTAAAGAACGATTCAATCTAGAAATGGCAACATCCTTCTTTTGGAGATCTCTCTATGCCAACAGCTTTGGCCTTTAAAATACTTTCACCGAAACCCTTTCGGTATTTATACTTTTCGACCCTACTATTATCCTTTTCCTTTTGAACCACAAGCACACAATTCGAGGCGGGCTTATCCTTTATGGATAACTTAACATTCTTTTGCATCTTATGCAACTAATTCACAATTTTCTCCATGTCATTCAAATGATAGTTCATCACCAATGACTATCAAATAATGAATTCAAGATCACATCTTAATGCCTTTTGGATGCCAATGAGAAATTGTTGCCTCAAACACTTATCTTTTCTTGCTCACTAACTGATGGAACATTTCCATTTGTGATGTATCATATACCTCAAGTAAAACTTCCACGTGCGGAAGAATTGGTGGCAAGTGTAAGATAATAAATTTTAAACAGAGTCCCTTCGATGCTTCAAGTAAGCATCTTTTATACTCATGTTACAATTGCTAGTGGTTCATTGGGCAAAAGGATTATTGAGAACATATGATTCCTTTTGATTTGAGAACAATTCTCAAAGTTCAATAACAATCGAGATCATGGTAATAGCAATCATAACTATAATAAAGCGTGTAAAGATTTTTATTTAAATGCTCCCACTTAAATTATAAAACCCTTTAAAATATTTAAGTGGGTGAAGATCCAAAATCCATACTTAACCATAGCACTGCTTTGGCATGTCCCTATGATTAAATATAATTTCGGTAGGCAAAGACTCAAAATCATGCTTTAAACCATTTAAACATATTTTGGATGTGCACTTCTTTGCCAATTGCATCATTATGCAACTCTTCTAATTTATGAGATGCATGATATCATATATCATATTTAATTGTATGTTACTCATCTCATCTTTGCCTCGGGCTCAAACACCGTTTTGATTAACCCTTTGTTAAACCAATTACAACACAATGAGAATCACCATTTCTCATATTATCGCTTCGCTAAGGTCACAACATGCGTACCCGCTTTGGCGTGGCTACCATGATGCGAACATAGTACTTGACTAGTGTTATACGTAATTGGGTGACAAAAATATAAACTTCATAAGTTTATTTAGGGTTTATTAATTCCTGTGATTAAAATGTATCTCATACAATACATGGCATTAACATTAATCTTTCTAAGTTAATATTAATTCTAGCATGGCATCCAATGTCATACATTCATCTAGCATGCATATTGAATATTTAGCATGGCATCACATGGCATTTAAATGTATCAAAACATGCATTTACATACATATATATTAACATTTGCATCACATGCAAAATAATTTCTAACATGCAGCAATATCTATTAACATGGCATCTTATGGCATAAAATAAATATAACATGCATAAGACTCAAAACTGTGTTATGGTATGGTTTTATCTACATTGATTTTCATAGGCCAATATGAAAATCAACAAGTCATATCCTAGGTGGTTGTAACCATCGTATGGTCACAGCACAGCCGCACCCCTTGGATCCGTCTTACGTCTTTGTTCCTTGGCACCATCTCATGGATTTACATATTTTACAAAATTGCAACCTATACAATTTTTTTTTAGTAAAATAAAATTTACATATTATAAATTGCATCCTATACAATTTATCTAGTAAAATTAAAATTAAAATTTACATAAATACAAACGACTCGCAGGTCGTATTTATATAAAACCATAATAAATAAAATAAAGCATCCACGGGGTCCAAAGCCATACCATAACACCATGCATAAAATTATCAACAATAATTTTATATCTAAAAATATTTAGGGTTCAAAGTGGTAAAATACAATCACATTGTATTAAGAATTAATTAATTTGGAAAAAAAATTCGTAAATATGCAGAAACAATTTTCCACACTTAAAACGAAAAAGGGGTAAAAACTGTCGGACAGCATGCAAGTCGGGCTTCGCACTGCAGTATCCAATACTGCGCGCAGCCCGACGGGCTGCGCAGCCCATGCTGCGTAAGCAGCATGCTGCTTACGCAGCAAGTGCAATTGCAATTGCAGTTGGGCGCAATTGCAATTGCAATTGCATTGCACCCAAAAGTTATTCTGGGCATTATGCCCAGAATAACGAAAACAGTATTTAATTTTTTTTTTTTTTTTTTTTTTTTTTAATATCATTTAATTAATTGAAACAATTTCAATTAAAACCCCATGAATCAAATTCATGATTCCAAAACCCCTTAAACATTCCAAATCATTAACATAAAATCATTCACAATGATTAATCAATAAAATCAAATTTTTATTTTGTTATTCACAATAACATAGAACCCTAAATAAAACATACAAACTCCTAACAACAATTTTGATCCAATCAAAATCATACAAACCCTAACATGCAATTTTGATCCAATCAAAACATAAATCCAATTCAATCAAAATACAAGTGGCTCTGATACCACTGTTGGAGATTAATCACACAAAACAAAATACGCAGCGGAAATAAAAACGGATTAATCCCCACCAAGGACCCATGTACATTGCATTGAATTGGAAGGAGGGTTAAAGAATTACCTCTTAATTTTTGCAGGATTGGATACAGGAACCAAAGCAGATTCCCTCTACAGTTGATCCACACCGAGCAATTGACTCACCGCGTGCTAGCGCCGGGATCGTAGAACAGTTCTTCGAATGAGAAGGTGAAAAATTGATATTTTTCACCTTTTGCCAAAAGCATTTTTTCGGCCATTTGATGGAGATTGGGAGGGGGCTGCTGTATCACATCCAACACTACTTATTCTAGGGTTTTTTTTTTTCTTTTATTATTAACTTATAATTGTAATTAAATACTATATTTAATTATAATTATAAATTAGCCCCCATAAGTTTTATTAATTCTCAATTAATATTAAACTTAGTCAATTCTCCATCATATACACATATGTATGTAAAATTAATTATATCTCCATATAATATAATTAGCATACTTTATGCTATATTAATCTTATTAATATTTACATACATACATACATATGTATATATACACATATACGTAAATGTATATTATAATTAATTATATCACCATATAATATAATTATAATATACATATATATATATATAGCATACTTTATGCCATAAATATATTAATCTTATTAATATGTTCATGTGTATATACATATACATGTAAATATATATCTTTATATATATTTAATTTCTCATCAATAATAAATCATTATCTCATAATGATTTATCCCCGAATTAAGTGAATCTCATTTTGCTCTTTGTGTGTGACCCCGTAGGATCATATAAATTGGCAATGAGGAAATTACCATAATGCCCTCATAAGTCATAAGCGGACTCTAGCAAGCCATTATGACTACCCAATTCATATGATTGGTATAATCCAATAAACCTACTTATAGAATGTGTCATATTCCCTTTTGTCTCTTGATATCATGATTAATTATAAGACATGGTACACTTGTCAATCTTATATAAATTAATCATATGCTTTCTCGATCTCAAAGCGGACTGTTTAAACAAATCAATTGATACTCTTATCAATTATTTGAGCACGGCCATGCATATAACAGTCTCACTTATCGAGGGGCCCAGTGATATCGCTCTCTTGATAGAGAGGGACAAAATCCCATATCTGTCACTCACATCCCAAGGCATGAGTCATATCGTACCCAATCACAGCCTTTATAACTACTCTGTTACAAGCAGCGTTTGACTGCGTCAAAACACAACATGAATTCATCCCGGAATCCATGGTGACCTCAGGTCAAAGGAATCAGCTAATGACACTACTATAATCAAGATCAGTTGTGACACATAACCATGAACTTGATCTCATAGTGGGTCTCCAGTAACATGTTCTCTAACATATTACCCGTGAGTATAATCTGTATCTGTATACACTATATTCATCTTATGAATATCCATTATCACTCACACTAGTCTTAGTTTGTTATTATTCCCATAATAACAATCGACTAGGGATATTTAGAATAACACGATTTATTCATGGATACTTATCATAAATGCTAACATACAAACATAAATGATAATATTAATCTACACTAGATTAATCTTAGAAGTCAAATTACATAATCCAATATTGGCCTTAGGGCACAATCTCCAACACTTTCTTTACGACGTATAGGAATTTGGCCTAAATTTCTCTCGGACATCGACGTTTGTAGGCCTCAACTGTTTCAGAACTAGGTCCCTGGCTTTCAGTTGTCGTCTGGGATACTTCACTTTCTGATTATAGGCTTTAGCCATTCTGCATTGATACATCTGCAAATGATCCAGTGCTTTCAACCGCTTTTCATCTAGTGCTGCCAACTGCTCGTATCTAGTTTGAACCCATCCTGTTTCTGGTAACTGAGCTTCCAAGGCTATTCTGAGTGACTTGAGTTCCATTTCCACTGGCAATACTGCTTCCATTCCATATATCAAGGCATAGGGAGTCTTGCCAGTTGGTGTTCTGACACTGGTCCTGTAACCCCAAAGAGCATATGGCAGCTTATCAGCCTAATCTCTATAGGTGGTTACCATTTTTTATAAGATCTTTTTAATTGACTTGTTAGCCGCCTCCACTGCACCATTAGCCTGTGGTCTATATGGAGAAGACCTGTGATGTTTGATGGCATGTTTTGTGAATAGCTTAGCTATTGCCCCTTGGAATTGCACCCCGTTATCAGTCATTACATGGTGGGGGATCCCGT
The DNA here is from genome assembly GCA_039660915.1 of Euphorbia tirucalli. NCBI lineage: Eukaryota > Viridiplantae > Streptophyta > Magnoliopsida > Malpighiales > Euphorbiaceae > Euphorbia > Euphorbia tirucalli. The sequence goes on from CM077633.1 coordinate 48,881,425, forward strand.
ATCGAGAGAGGACTTAGCTGTCACATTGGAGAAGATTCTGCTTCCACCCATTTTGAGAAATAGTCGACTGCAACCATTATGAATCTGTGCCCGTTAGATATGCGGGATGAATTTCTCCAATCATGTCAATCCCCTATACCGAGAATGGCCAAGGAGACACTAGGTTCTGTAGTTCCAGTGGTGGTAGGTAACTGATATCAGCATAGATTTGGCACTTGTGACAACTTCTTACCTCCTTCACACAATCGGACTGTATTATCATCCAGAAATATCCCTATCTTGTTATCTTTCTAGCCATAGTGATCCCATTCATATGCGGCCCGTAGGATCCCGCATGTACTTGTTGCATTACTGTTTCTGCTTCTTGTGCTGTCAAACATCTTAGAAGGACCCTGTTCATAATTCTCTTGTATAGCTTATCTTCAAAGATTCTGAACTGGCTGGCTAATCTCCTTAATGAAACTTTATCAGCAGTATTAGCTCCCTCTGGATACTTCCCCTCTTTCACATACTGATAAATGTCAAAAAACCACAGATTTTCTTCGTTTGTTAACTCCATCACTTCATGCATATCAAAGCAGGGTTGCCTGGAAATTGCTAGAACCAAAGGTTGTATCTGTGTCTTTTTTGGATCTTCCCAGACAGAGGACAATGTTGCTAGCGCATCAGCCATTTTATTCTCCTCCCTGGGAATATGTCTGAGCTCACATTGGCCAAATAATGCTCTTCTGTATTGTAGCAGCTCTAAATAGGTCCATAAAGCTTCTTCTCTCAGATCCCAATCACCTTGCGCTTGCCTAATTACCAAAAGTGAATCCCCAACAATCAAGACATCATCTGCCCCTAGTGTTAGGAGGGCTTCCATTCCGAACAAGCATGCTTCATATTCTGCCCCATTGTTACTTATGGGAAAGTCCAACCTCTTCGATAATGGAATGAGCTCGCCATCTGGTTTTGCTATGATTACCCCAATTCCAGCACCTTGTCTATTTACAGCACTATTGAAGCATATAACCCATCTCCTCACTTCTACTACAGCCAGCTATTCGTCAGGGAACTCCAGATTCTCCACAAAATTCGATTCCAATGGCTGATTTGCTAAGAATTCTGCCACAGCTCGCCCTTTAATGGTTTTCTTAGTGATGTACTCAATGTCGAATTCTGATAGGAGTAGTAGCCACCTAGACAATTTTCCAACCAACACTGGTGCTTCATACAGATGTTTCATTGGATCCATTTTAGCCACGGCTTGTAACTTGTATGACTGAAAGTAGTGGCGCAACTTCTTAGTCAGCCAAATCATTGCTAGACATGTCTTCTCCACTAGCAAGTACTTGGTTTCATATTCTAGCAGCTTCTTGCTGAGATAATAAATAGGATACTCCTTCCTTCCATCTTGCTCTTGTGCTAACATCGCCCCTATGGAAGAATCTTCAACAGCTAAATACAAAATCAAAGGCTTTCCCGGAGTTGGTGGGCTGAGAACTGGCAGATTTACCAGGTAAGCTTTGATCTTTTTGAAAGCCAACTGACATCTAACATCTATCATTCTATACAATCGGCTTATCTTTTCTCAACAACTTGAAAATTGGCTCACACATTGAAGTTAACCGCACTATGAATGACTAACATACTGCAAGGAACCTAAGAACGACCGGACCTCCTTTTCTATCTTAGGGGCTGGCATATCTTGAATGGCTTTGATTTTGTCTGGATCCATCTCTATTCCTCTTTAGATGACCACATGACCCAGTAGCTTCCCTGATGTAACCCCAAATAAGCACTTCTTAGGGTTGAGTCACAGGTTATACTCTACAATGCAAGTAAGAAATCTATTCAGGATAACAGGGTGCTCCTCCCAGGTCATTGATTTAACAAGCATGTAATCGACGTACACCTCTACTTCCTTGTGAATCATGTCATGCAGAAACGTTGTGATAGCCCCTTGGTAGGTGACCCCAGCATTTTTCATAATGTCTTCACCTTGTCAACAACATCCATTAAGATCTAGTTATATCCCGAAATTCCATCCATAAAAGAGTACATTGCTGCCTTAGCTGTGCTGTCGATCAAAACATCAATGTGAGGCAAGGGGAAATTATCTTAAGGATAGGCTTTGTTCAAGTCCCCATAGTCAACAAACACTCTGACCCTTCTGTCTTTCTTAGGCACTAGCACAATGTTGGCTAACCATTTTGTGTATTCTACCACCTCGAGGAACTTAGCTTCAATCTACTTAGTCACTTTTTCTTTTACCAATGCAGCCCATTCTGGTCTCAGCCTTCTTAGCTTCTGCTTTACTGGCTTGAATTTGGGATCTGTTGGAATCTTGTGAACTGCTATCTCTGTGTCGACCCTCGGCAAGTCCTCATATGACCAAGCGAAAGCCTTAACATGTTTTTGTAATATTTTTGTCAATTCCCTCTCTTCTTCGGATTTTAGTTCGTGTGAAATGAATACCATTTTGAGATTCTCATCTGTACTTATGTTAATTTCATGCAGTGCAGTGTCATGAATGCTAAATATGCTTGATGGTGATTCAAATGCATGCACATAATTATCAGGATAAACATCGCACAAGTAAGCAAACTGGGATTTCATTGCATTAAACCTGTTAAAAAGTACATCGTTCATATTAAAAATAGAAGAAACAGATACAACAAAATCATTTTCATCCTTCACAGGCGGAGGGCCTTGAATTCCTTCTCCATCCTTGCTCAGCTTTAGAATGTTGTCCAGGTCAGCAGCAATTTCAGACTCCTATTCAGCAGGAAGAGCAGTCTCCTCAATCTCAGCCACTTACACCTTAGCCTTCATCATGATCCCTGCTATCTCAGCAACTACAGAATTCAAGCTTGCCTTGGTCATCAGCTCTTTCTCAAACCCTTCCTTGGATTTTGCAAAGGCCTTGCCCAGCGTGGTGGCTAGCACCTTTGAAATGGCTTCCACAGAATCATCACAGATCTTTTCTTCAGCCTTCTCCTTGGACACTTCTACTGCTTTTGCTATTATCTTAGATGGCTTCTTCTGGGAGATGATAGACTTAACAACTGCCTCCTCCATCGTTACAGGTGCAACTGGTTCTTCTTGGCTTTTTTCAAAGTCCACAACATCAGAGAATATCTCAAAGCCCGGGTATTCAATACTCTCAACTTCCACTGGCTCAGCTTGCCCTTTATATAGCTCTTCACCTGCCTTAATGAATGGCTTCATCATGGGCTTGCCGTTCTTTCCTTTCTTCAGACATTTCTTCTCAGATGCCCCTGCTGTGTAGCCTAAGCTGAACTACCTTGACTTCCTAGAATCAATGTTAAATTTAGGGACCCCTTGTAGATTAGCTCCGAGACCCATACCAGGAACAAAATTCTACTTACACAGGTACTTATACAACCATTCTGGCATATAGTTCTTATAGATAACCATAGGAGCATCTGTGGTTTCTTTCTCACTGACCATAGCGATTTGGAATCCACCGAATGGTATGATCTCTTTGTTAACCATAAAAATCATGGATTGAGAATCTGCCTCTACCGTCACAACCTCATTGCCTATTAAAAATTTTATCTTATACTGGAGTGTGGTAGGGACACCCCCAACGGGTGAAACCATGGCCTTCCTAACAGTAGGGAGAAGGTGACTGGAATGTCAATCACAGTAAAGGTGACCGTCAATTTGACCGGTCCCACCTCTACCTTAGCTTCAAAGTTTTGATCACAGTTCTCTTTGAGTTGTCATAAGCCCTAATCATGGTGGAAGACTTCTTCAAAGCATCTTCATTCAATCCCAGATACGGCAACATCTTCAATGGACATATATTCAGAGCCGATCCATCATCTACCATCACACATGGCATAACCCTATCCATGATGTTAACTTTGATATACAGAGCTTTGTTGTGGGCCCTTCCTCCTTGTGGCAAATCTTTTTCTGAAAACACAATGTCAGAGGGCCCTGCATGAACCTTGTCCAGTAAGCAACACATAGCCTCTGGGGTAGTAATTAGGGAAACTTCAATCTCAGATAGCTTTTTAACCAGTGCTGCCCTATGCTTCTTGGAGGTCAAAAGCAAATGCCATAGACTGGCCTAAGTTGGGGTCTTCTTCAGTTGTGAAATGACTAGATCTTCCTTTTCTACTTCCTTCAGCACTGACATGCTGCCTGATCCAGTCACTGGAGTCTTGTCATTCTACTGAACCACTGGCTGGTAGACTCTGCCACTCCTTGTTACATTCCGGACTTCGAGAACTTTTGGCTTCTCAACAACTGGTAGCTTAACTATCTCATCACAGCCATATTCTTCATACTCATCTTCCAAATCCAGATCATCTAGACTCATTGGCTTCACCTCTTTCTACTCTATTGGCTTTCCACATTCTAACTTTGCCCCAGTTTCATTGGCCATCACAGACTGCACGGTGGGGTTTGCTTGTATGACCTGGGCAAAAATGAAGTTGTCTGGTAACCCTAACTGTACCATATTGACCTGCCTTTCAAATGCTAGTAATGGATTAGTCTTCGTGCTGGGCTTGGCAGGCTCTTGTAACTTTCCTTCGTCGATCAGCTTTTGGATGGCATCCTTTAGCTTATAACAGTTGTTGGTTCTGTTTCCCACCATGACATGATAGGTACAGAAATTGTCCTTATCAGCATTCGCTGGCTTCTCAAATGGCCTAACAAAGCTCAATAGACCACCATTCCTGCACTTTGCAAAGATCTTAGCCAAGGAGAAGGCCCAAGGGGATATGCCTTGACGCTTTGAATTTCTACTTTGGTTTCCTTGTTGCTAAGATACAATGGCAACCCCAGCTTGCTTAGTCTCTAAAACCTGCCTACCTTTGCTTGTAGAACCAGAACCAGACCCACTGCTTGACCTAGTCGTAGTCGTTGACCAGTACCCAGAGCTGTACCTGGAGCTTATGCTACCCCTGTAGCTTGCTATCTTTTCTTCTTCATCTCTCTCAATCTTCACAGCCATGCTGTACACTTCGCTAAGCTCACTGAAAGAATGGAACTTCATATTGTTCCTGATGATGTCCCTACTGCCGTCAATCAGCTTTTGGATCAACTCATCCTCGTTGGGGCGGTTTTTCAACAGAATCATCTTATTCATCCATCTATGGTAGTATTCATCAAAGGACTCATTCGGCTTCTACTTAATCCTTTCCATGTAGTAGAGCTTCACTTGGATCTCAGTATTAAAGCTATAGTATTTGATGAAAGCTACTGACAAAGCTTCCCAGTCCAACTGCACATCTTCAGATAAAGAATTATACCAGCCCAAGGCTCCCCCCTCAAGTGTAGTTGGGAAGAAGTTAATTAGTTGCTGCTTGGTGGCACCTGCTGTCAGCATGACTCGTGCATAAAGGTTCACATGAGCTTCTGGTGAACCAGTCCCCTTATAGGAAGGAACTTTCGGCACTTGAAACCCGATAGGGAAGGTCTCAATGCCTTTGTTTATCATTGCATCCACATTCACGCCCCTCTTGGAGCCAAACTGATGTTGGCTCCTTTCTTCAGCTCAGCTACCACTTCGTCTAACTCTGAGTACTTTGCCTTTATTTTCTTTTCCATGGCTGCCTCAATTAGCCCCATACTGAGAAGAATCAGCCACTTTTTCCTTTCCAGGCCCGCTGGTTCTGATTTCCCCACTTTCTCTTACAATAACCCTCATCTCCTCTTTCAGAATGTCATAGAAATCTAGAGATCTCAAGAAATCCTTCAGGGCATCAGCAAGACTTGATGTTTGGTTTGCCTTTTCCACTTCCTCTCTGAAATCAGACTCACTATCTGTTTCTACTATCCTCTGTTCCTCAACAGCCCTTAAGGTCTGAGATCTCATCCATCGTCGATCCAGCTTACTCAGTGAACTGTCTTTGTAGAGCTTTGGTCTTTTCTAGTCTCACATGTATACTGTCCTACATCACATGTGGAGAGTTAGGGATAATAAATGAATAAAGTGATGTTATGAAGAATGATGCTTGGATGATGTTTCATGAATGGAAATGAAAATGAGGATGATCTTTACATTTTAATTTCCTTTGTTTGGGATGTCCCAAGAGTGCCCAATGGCATGCAAAAATAATGCAAAAAAGGTCTCATGTGAGCCATCACATAGACAGAGGTTCGGCGCCTTTAGGGCACCTAGTGGATGTCGTGAAATGGCCGCGTGTGTACCGTCACACAGGTAGAGTTTTGATGTTTTGTGGGTTAATAAGATGACATGAAATGGTCGTATGGTGGCTATCCCACGGATAGAGTTCTGATGCCTTTGAGGCATGTGATATGAGATGATGTTATAAAGAAGTCACACGTAAGTCAGAACATGGACAGGGGTTCAGTGTTCGTGGAACACATCGCAGGATTTAACAATGTTATGAGATGCCTTTATATGTGCACTAATCCGGCACTCGGGGAGTACCTTGAATGATTTCACAATGTCATGAAATGATCCGATGTGGACCATGATGCGTGAGCATGATTCTAGCATCACCATGACACTTATTATGAATGAGTGTGATGCCATGTAATGACATCATGTGAACCACCACACGGAAATAGACCTAGGACCATTGCAGCCTTATATTGAATGACATGGTATAGTGAAATGGCCGAGTCCAATCCATTGCACGAGTAGTTTTGGGATACCCAATATGTTATGACATGATCATGAGGGGCACACTTAGAACATCCTTTGTTAGGTGGGATGAAATGGCATGAATATGTATGTCATACGAAAATGCAAATGGTTGCACAAAAATGTGGTTAAGATGCATGACACATGATGTCGTGTATGCTTTGTGGAAATGTCACACACGAGATGTAAATGGCATACAAATAAAATGCTATGGCTACACGAAGATGTGATTAGTGTCACACATATGTCAATGCTCGAAAATGGCTGCACAAAGATGTGGTTAGAATGGCACACGAAAGCTTATGCATGTTTGATGCTTCATGAAAAGGTCAGATAAAAAACACCACGGAACAAACGTTAGCACACGCAACAATATGCTCTCCCTTCCAACCTTATTTCTCCTTTCAATTGGTCTTGCATTCTTCCTAGGTGTTGGGTCCCTTTGGCATCAACGGGGGATATCAAAGGCACACTCTCAATTTCCAATTTGAATTTATGTTTTGGTAAAGTTGCTAAGCCATTACATGTGGGCCAAAGTCAAAACCAAAGGTTGTACAGGCTCCCATAGTGAAATATACACTCCTCACCATAGAACACAATGTAAGGTCATGCGGTGCTATGAGTGGTTTACCCCGTCGGGTGCCTCCAATCCTGGCGGAAGAGGTAGGTCACCCTCTTGGGTAAACTGGGGTTGATCAGTGTATTGGAGGGATTGAGAAGAAGAAAATGTCATGATATGCATGTGCAAACAAATATGGTATTATGAACTAGTGAAATGACTGCAAGCGAGGTCATATTTCGGTAGTTGCCTAAGTTCCTTAAGTTTTTATGGAAACCTTTTAAGAAACCCTTACTCCTTAGTAGAGTCACCACTGTGAGCAGACGACCTAAAAGCAGAACGCGGCAAAGCGAATCGGGGAAAAGGAAAATGAATTGAATTGCGTTTTGGTTTTTGGAAATAGGATTTCGATTATCTTAACTTTGGAAAACCATTGATTTATTTGGAAATCCCTTTTTATAGAAAACCTTTTCCCATTTTAACTTAAAAACCTCGAAACTTAAATTCCAAGATCAGTGACAGAGTCGCCACCCGGATCAGCTCATCCAGGAAATTCCAGTACAGCTCCTTACCGAGGGTAGACTACTGTACCTAATCCAGAGATTTAGGGTTCGGGCAAGTGACTTATTTAACCTCAAGCTTGCTTTCACTTTATAGTTCATATTACCATATTTTATTTGCTTTATTATCTTTCTCTACCCATTTTGTGTTTATTTAGCTTATGCTCAAGCAAATGACAAGAATAAATTGCAGAACAAATAAACCATGCATCCAATTAGTTAAAAGAATAAGAATAAAGGCCTCTTATATAACCAGATCGAATAAAAATAAAAAGCTCTCATCCTCACTTTAAACGCCTAAATACACGAATATTCTAGAAAATTATAGTCGTCTAATTTACACGAAAATCTATCAAAGTACATCCAAAATGAAAATAAGGAAAAATTAAAAGCTGAAAAAGAGACGGTTAGCACAATTTATATCACAAGACAAATAAGACTCAAGTTGGATAGAATTGGGATTTTTAGGAAAAGGGGCATGCATTTAGGGGGCAACCGGGTCGACTCGGCTAGCCAGCCTGGTTAGACCTGGAAAATAGTTTTGAAGCGCCTTGTAATTTCTGTGCTAAAAAATTATTTATGGAAAACCATTTGGCTAGGTTTCATGCAAATTTTTTCATTTAGAGGGTCTGTTATCCCAGAACTCGGGGTTCTATTCATGCGGGTTTCCTAAATCTAACATCCATCTAGGGTCCAAAAGCAATGAACACACCAAAAACAATTTGAATTTGAAGACAGCATCGCGCGACGACGTCTGTCAGGGTCGTTCTGCAATTCTGTCTCCTTCTGGAGACTATAGATGTACGACTGTAGTTAGAGCCGTATGGCTCTAATTACAGTCGTGCGACTATAACAACATCAGTCGTGCGACTATTGTATCTAGAACTCAAAAAATGGTTTTCTCATTTTGAAAATGCTGATTCGCTCGATTTTAGCGGTTCCTCGAGATTTCTATAGAGTCCAGGGGTCCGCTATTGCTAGACAACGAATCCAATTAGGATCGAATAACCCCAAATTCCAGAAAATCGAAACCGCGGAAACCGAGAATCTCACACTTGTGCCAATATAAATTCGAAAACAAAAGTTTGATAGTGTACGGGTGTGTTTGGGCCGAAATATATTGTAATAAAATTGGAAAAAATGGAAAGCGGGCTGTTTTGGGCCGATCCAGGGCAGTTTCATGTTTCTACCCAAAAGGATAGAGCCGTGTAGCTCTAGCTTAGAGCCGTGCGGCTCTCTTCTTCAGAACTATAGCCGTGTGGCTCTCTTCTTCAGAACTATAGCCGTACAGCTCTAGTTGGGCAACCGGTTTTCCGAAAATTTGAGAAACAGAGAAAAGTGCAAAGAAAAAGCAATGTACACAGGTTTAAAGCCTCTTAGAGTTTACCTTGATATTGTTTTGAAGTGTTTAACGTCAATAATCGGATTGAAAATCCGAAATGTTTCCCGAATCCTCAACCGTCCCAAAATCCCAAAAACGAATCTGAAACAATCCTGATTGAATGCGTAAAGTTCAAGAACACTTCCTTTGATGTTTAGGGATTGATTTTATGTTGAATTGAGTTCTCTTCCTTTCACTATTTCCCTCTGCATTCGGCCTCCTTTCTTTTTCTTTCCTTTTTTTTTATCACTAAGACTCAATCTCTCTGTAAGATTAATTCACCCCCATCTCTTTGATTTTTTTTTCTTTTATATCTCACATAATCTAATCATTCCAAGAATTAAATGTGCCGCTCACTTTCTCAGGATTTCGGCTCCCCATTTTTCATTCAGTCAATGCAGACCAACTTGGCTGATCCGCTAGAGCTGTAGGACTCTAAATATTAGAGTCATACGACTCTAATCTACAGTCGTACGGCTGTAGTTTTGTAACTATAGTTATGCGACTATAGATAGAGCTGGGGTAGACATCCCTAATTCCCACGCTCACCTCTAAGCTTCCCTAGCCACTCAGAGGACCTTTTTCGGTGTTTCGGATTGAGGATAGCTTGGTTTTCAGAGCGTTTGAGATGTTTCGGGTGACATTCCACTAGTTCTCAAGTCCGATTAGTGTCCATCTGCTCAACAGGTGACACAGGTTTCTTATCATAGAGGTCGGGAAAACCCAGCGCTTACACCACTATCACCGGTTTAGGTTGTCCCTGATATAACCCCACATAAGCCTTAATGAAAGCCTTTACAAGGTCCCTGCCATTTTTTCCTTTCCTGGGCTTCTTGGCTATCTTCTTGCCATTAACTAATCTATAGTAGTGGGAATTTGCAACATCGATGTTGAACTTCAGGACCCCTTGCAACTTGACCCCTGGACCCATTCCTAGTATGAACTTGTGCTTATACATATACCTTGAAATTTATTATGGGACATAATTTTTGCAGATTACCATGGGAGCATTAGTTTCTTCGCCCCTGACCACTGTCACTTGGGAATTCTGGCTGACCTTTTTTTTTTCTACTTCTATAATTGTACTATCCTTAATTCTGCACCCCTTTCTATTTCTTTATCAACCTCTAGTACTAGCTCGCTAACCTCTTCTGTTGCAAACCGTGTTCTCACTGCTGTTGTTGTCGCCATTGTTGCTGCTGCTATTTCCTCTGGGTCTTTGTGTTCTAATCTAGATTGAGGCCTTTTCTAGGAATTAATTATCAAAACAAAAAATGTTAAGACCTTGAAATTATGTTATGATGCATGATGGACCACGGTACAGAACACGATATGGTACGTATGAATGTTATGCAAATTGATGTTATGTCGTAATGAATGATTGGACCTTTTACCTATATGCACCAAAGCTACTCGACACCAGGTAGAATGTTGTGTGGTGAGTGCTTGGTAGGGAAAGAATGATGGCCACTGAAGAAGCCATGAATGGGAATGAGACACTACTTGCAAATGAATTCCATACACCTGAGATTGGCAAAAATTTTCATGCCAAATGGATAGATGACGTGTAGACATCCACAAACAGAGGCAAGATAATACTTGTGAAAGAATTGCTACAATGTGATAATGTGCATAAGTTTACACCACAAAAAATATGACACCCACGATCTCCACTAGTTAAAGCAAGACAATGCTTGCAAAAGGATAATCCTTATGAATTATATGACTAGAAGGCTTAAACAACTAAAGGTGAGGGTTTGATGGTGCAACCACTACACGGTTTAAAATGAGGATTTGAGAGTGCAACCACTTAAAATAGCCATTTACTGCACAAGTTCAAAATGAAGGTTTGATAGTACAACCACTGTTCGAGTTTAAATTAAGGTTTAAATTAAGGATTTAAAATGAGGGTTTAAAATAAGGGTTTAAAATAAGGGTTTACGATGAGAGTTTAAAGCTATGCATTCACTGCACGGGTTCAAAATAAGGGTTTGATAGTGCAACCATTGCATGGGTTTAAAACGAGGGTTAAAAATAAGGGTTTAAGATGAGGGTTTAAAATTATGCATTCACTGTAAGAAATTCAAAATAAGGGTTTGATAGTGCAACCACTGCACGGGTTTAAAATGAGGATTTAAAATAAGGATTCAAAATGAGGGTTTGAAATAAGGATTTAGAATGAGGGTCTAAAATAAGGATTTAGAATGAGGTTTTAAAATGGTGCATTCACTATATGATTTCAAAATAAGGGTTTGATAGTGCAACCACTGCATGGGTTTAAAATAAATGTTTTAAATGGGGATTTAAAATGAGGGTTTAAAATGAGGGTTTGATAGTGGAAACATTACACGGGTTTAAAATAAGGGTTTAAGATGAGGGTTTAAAACTATGCATTCACTGCTCGAATTTTGGTGAAAATAAGGGTTTGATGGTGCAATCACTACATGGGTTTAAAATAAGGTTTTAAGATGAGGGTTTAAAATTGTGCATTCACTACATGAATGTTGGTGAAAATAAGGTTTGATGGTGCAATCATTACACAGATTAATAAGGGTTTAAGATGAGGGTATACAACTATGCATTTACTGCCCAAATTTTGGTGAAGATAAGGGTTTGATGGTGCAATCACTGCACAAGTTTAAAATGAGGGTTTAAAATTATTGGTGTATACCCTAGTCCTTATTTGTTATAAGTAAAAAGGCATAATCTATTTTGTTAATTTCTTGTGCAATTAATACTAATAGAGAATCCATTTACATGGTGTTTTACTCAAATATGTCGGTATCATTCTCTGGGCAGTAAGACCTTGAGTAGGGAAAGAACGCTAGTTATAAAACTATCCTTAGTTTGTGAAAGTCATGGGAATGATTTTAACTAAAGCCTAGTATGTGTCTTGATTGTATATTGGTCTCTTACCGATCTTTGGACATGAAATGTCAATCAAGAACATGGGTATATGTTAAGTTACATGGTACTGGATCGATCCACTTTGAGAACACCACATGGTACCTAAGTCATAGGTGGTTCTCAAGTAGTACTTGTACTGGATTGGACCTAATAGTCCTATGGGCCTAAATGTGAGCTTGCAATCTTTGACATATGCCTAACAGGCCAATAACAAGGTGCCAAATATGGGTACAATTAGGTATGTCAGTAACCATTATAGGACTAGTAGGGATGTGAAGGGATATACCACTCTTTTAACTCAAAGCAGATATGACCAGCCACTTGATTAGTAGGACTGATAAGGGTGTGGCCATACCCAAGTAAGGATACTTATTTGTGAACTTCAGTCTACTCGGTATCAAGGAATGTCCATGTAGCTGTAGAGGGTGACATTACCATGCCTCTTGCAGGACACCAATATCATTACCATAGGATGTATAAGTTACTATAGGGTTCATACCTCGCATGACATTGACGTCTTCATCTTATGGGTAGCTGCTATGGTTTGCTAGAACCCACTAGTAGTTTGTGGGCCTTCAGGTTCTAGGCCAACTGCTAACATAAGACGAACCCACATGAGTGCACATAATGATGTCTGAACGAAATTGTCACATACTTAATATATATTGGTTATCTATTATGTAAAGCTTTATGTAAATTGTATTTATAGACTTTTGGCAAAGTGAAATTAATATAATCTAATTATGGGAAAATTCATTTTCAATCTATTTAAATAATTACTTGGAGTAATTTAAACAGATGGAAAATTGTCTTAATATTTAAATATGGAATATTTTAATATTATGACATGGACTAATTAAATTGCGGTTTATTTAATTTAATTGATTGGGCTATAATTAGTTAATTATGATTTTATTATGTGTTTGTAATGAAATCAAATTAATATGAATTAAAGCGAATTAAATAAATTAAAGTATAACCCCTAATTTAATTTGGCCCACTTATGTACAAGGAGTATATACGGCCCAATTTTCCCAACCCTAACCTTAATCTCAAGTGAGAAGAATTTTGGCCACCACACAAGAGTGTTGAATTCGGCCAAGATGGGTGAAAGGGGAGAGCTTTCATTTTGTCTCGTGCTAGCACACCGTTCCATTTAAGAGGCATCCGTATGCGTGAGGGTGAAGGAACTTCACGAAAAAACAAATTCTGTTTATTCAATTTCATTGTGCAGGGATGATATAGGTATGGAATTGAAACTTCATTCTTGTATTTCTTTGTTCTATTTCATAATCTAAATGATTCGTTCCTGTATCAGATTCGAGTGTGAAACGAAATCGCTTCCGCTGCGATTGTAAAATTTTTTTTTGCATTAGGAGAATCCCGATAGTGGTATCAGAGTGTGATTGTTCTTGATTATGGAATTGGGAATTGGGGTTCTTGGTTGTTGATTTATTTTATTGAAATTGGTTTTCAATTGTTTTTTCTTTAGAACCCTAATTTGGTGATTTGGGATTTTTAATTAATTATCCCCAATATTTTTTTTAATTTTCGAATTTTAATTTTAAAAAAATAAAAAAATAAATGAGGGCAAGATGGAATTGCAACGTTGCTACTGTTGCCCACAGTAAGCAGCTCAGGCAGCAGGTAGTTGCTGTTGCCGTACAGCGGCACTGCTGCCCCGCGGGGACAACAGCGCCGACGCACTCGGTTTTGGGTCCGATTTGGATTTTGTGGGTGTTTTTAGTTTTTAGACCCTATGTGAGATTTTAAATTGGTTTTAAAATTTGCATGATTTATTTTTCGTGATTGGTTTCGTGTGGTTTCTTATGTGATTTATTTCATACATGTGATTTAATTTTTTGGTAAAATTAAATTGGTAAAGGGAATTGGCTTGGGTTTTTCTTGGCACGAAAAATTGATTGGCTAATTTTGGATTGATGGTTGCCCCATTCTAGTGGGAGCAATTGGTTTGCAATGGGTTGGAGGCCTAAGCCCGTAACAAGACTTTAAACCACGATTGTCAAAATTTTGCGATTTCCATAACGGCTCTGACATATAGTTGAAATTGGATTAATTTCATGCATTTCAACATGTGTAATTTTGTGCAATAATTTGTATACTGGGTGTGTATGGTTTTGAGCATTATTGGGCCTAGAATAAAGATTGGGTTGTATTTTTTTTTGGGTTTGGTAAATACTGCCCGCCTGCCGGTTTTATTGTCATAATTATATTTATTAAATAGATAGGTTTTATTTGATAAATTGTAATTACTCAAGCCCAACATGGAGAGGAGGCCCAGTTGGTGACAAGCCCAGAAGAGAATGCAAGCCCGACATCTAGTATAGGTTTACTAGTTTCTATTAGGATGTAATGTTAGGCTCATAATGTCTCATTTATTTATTGCTTATTTCTATTTTTTATGCTTATTTTAATTTATCCAATTAAAACCCGCATTTATGCATGTAAGCCCATTTAAAAATTAATGAATCCCTAAAATTTTAAGTCGCTAAAGTTCTTTCCACATTCAAACCTTGTTGGGATGTATTAGGGGTATCCATGTCTTGTAAAGGGTTAAAGGTATTGGGCACGCCGAAACATTCAATTGGTGGTTTGACTTAACATGGGTAGTAGGAAATTGCTTGGCCCTAAGAATAGATGGGTAAGTGCCAATAGGACCATCAAACCAAGAGTCCTATTGGTGGGATTGGATGACATTCTTACCTAAATAACCAAGGTTTAGGTGTATAGGCTCTGCTTGACTATGTCTTGGGAAATATGGATCTTGGCCCACTTTCATGCTACACTAACTGAATAACTTAAATGGGATTTTTATTCATTAAAGTGGGAAAAACTAAAAGACCATTTTCTTAACCAACCCTATTATCTTTCTATAGTAAATTCAAATTGGAAACGCCACCGATATGTTTTCACTATGATTTGTCCTTTATAAGGACCTGTTATCTGGTACTAACTACTTGGACTACTCTAGGTAGTTAAGGATAAATCTAAGGAAAAGTCCATAGAGTATGTATTGGATAGGGCTTTACCTAGGGCACTGGCTTATACTACCATTACCAATGCGGTAGAGGAGCATGAGCTATTTAGGAAGGACAATGTGAATGTCAACTGCTTAATGCTTGCTACTATGTGTAGGGATTTGTCATCGAAAATCAACTGTTAGGTAGCGGAAGCGATTTAGATTTTCTCAAATCTGATTCTAGGAGCTTATACAATGGAAATCAAAACAATGAAATTAAATACGAGGGAAGAAATTAATCTCACCTTGTATGTCTCTTCTAGAGATGGCTGCAGAAAACAAAATAGATCACCTCCACAATCCCTTACATGAACTGCTGCGGAGCAAGAATGCGTGCTAGCGGAAGCCGAATCAAGGAGAGAAAGCAATGGGGCCAAAATTTTTCTCTTGGAAAAATCCCTCTTGGCTGAAATTTTCAGTAGTGAAAATAAGGTTAGGGTTTCCTCCATTTAAGTGTGAATTTATACTGTTAAAACCTTAATTTTAATTTGATATGTAAGTTATTATATTAAACCATATAATATAACACATAGCATTTGAATTAAAATTAATTTACCTAATTAAATTGACACAATAAATTAATTTAGACAACAATTAAATGAAATACATATAAACCTATACATGTATTATATTTCCAGTAGGAAATAAATTCATGAATTAATTTATTCAAAGTAATTCTATGAAACCCAATAAAGTATGATTATATTATTTTGATCAATCCAATTAATCTATAATTTAAACATAAGATTTCTCCTCTCCAGTCTGTATACTCCAAGTATACAGTTGACCTGTATGAGCGGACGACCTTTCAAAGGGAAAGCGGGACGTAGCGAAGCGAACAGGGGAAAATGGAATTTTTGGAAAATGAATTGAATGCAGTTTTGAGTTTTTGGAAAACAGGATTTTGATTATCTTGATTTAGGAAAACCGTTGATTTACTTGGAAATCCCTTTTATAGAAAACCTTTTCCCATTTTGTTAACTTAAAGACCTCAAAACTTAAATTCCAAGATCAGTGATAAAGTCGCCACCCGGATCAGCTCATCTGGGAAATTCTAGTACAGCTCCCTATCGAGGGTAGACTACTGCACCTAATCCAGAGATTTAGGGTTCGGGCAAGTGACTTACTTAACCTCAAGCTTGCTTTCACTTTACAATTCATATTACCATATTTTATTCACTTTATTATCTTTCTCTACCCATTTTGTGTTTTTTTAGCCCATGCTCAAGCAAATAACAGGAATAAATTGCAGAATAAATAAACCATACATCCAAGCAGTTAAAAGAATAAGAATAACGGCCGCTTATACAACCAGATCGAATAAGAATAAAAATTCTCATCCTCACATTTACAAACGCCGAACTACATGAATATCTAGAAAATTACAATCGCCTAATTTACACGAAAATCTATCAAAATACATCCAAAAATAAAATAAAAGCAATGGAGGCTGCAAAATAGATCGGTTAACACAACTTCTATCACAACATAGATAGGACTCAAGTTGGACAGAATTGGGGTTCTTAAGAATGGGGAGCATGTATTTAGGGGATAGCTGGGTTGACATGACTAGTTGGGCCGACCAGACTTGGAAAACACTTTTGAAACGCCCTGTAATTTTTCTATACTGGAAAACCATTTTTGGAAATCAAATGGCTCAGTTACATGCAAATTTTCCCTTTTTAGCAAGTCTGTTATCTCAGAACTCGGGGTTCCATTCGTGTGGGTTTCCTAATTTCAGCATTCATCTAGGGTCTAAAAGCAATAAACACACCAAAAATAGTTTGAATCTGAAGAGAGCATCGCACGACGATGTCCATGAGGGTCATTTTGTAATTCTGTCTCCTTTTGGAGATTACAGTCTTATGACTGTAGTTAGAGCCATGCGGCTCTAATTACAGTCGTGCGACTCTAATGGCTACAGTCGTGTGACTGTAGCATCAAGAACCCAAAAATGGATTTCTCATTTCGAAAATTGCTGATTCGCTCGATTTTAGTGGTTCCTGGGGATTTCTATAGAGTCCAGGGGTCCGCTATTGCTGGATAACGGATCCGGTTTGGATCGAACAACCACAGATTCTAGAAAATCAAAACCATGGAAACCGAAAATCTCACAACCATATGAATATAAATCCGAAAACTAAAGTTTGATAGTGTACAGTGTGTTTGGGCCGAAATATATCACAATAGAATAAAAAAAATGGAAAACGAACTGTTTTCAGCCAATCCAGGGCAGTTTCAGGTTTTTGCCAGGAAGGACAGAGCCATACGGCTCTAGATTAGAGCCGTGCGGATTTGTTCTTTAGGACTACAGCCGTGTGGCTGTGTTCTTGTCAAACACAGCCATATGGCTCTAGTTGGGAAACCGGTTTTTCGAAAATTTTAGAAACAGAGAAAAATGCAAAGAAACAGCAATGTACACAGGTTTAAGGCCTCTCAGAGTTTACCTTTATTTTGTTTTGATGTGTTTAACGTCAAGAATCGGATTGAAAAGCCGAAATATTCCCGAATCCTCAACCGTCTCGAAATCCCAAAAACGAATCCGAATCAATCCGAACCCAATCTGAAACGGTCCCAATTGAGTAAGAAAAGGTCAAGAAATCTTCCTTCAATGTTCAGGTGTTGTTTTTGGTATTGAATTAAGCTCCCTCTTCCTCACTCACTTCCTCTGTATCTCGGTTTTTACTTCTCTCCCTTTTTTTTTTCTTTTTGTTTTTCTCTGCATTTAGATCAATTGTCCTCTCTTCTTTGATTTCTTTTTTTTTTCTTTTATATCTCATACACTTCAATCATTCCTAACAATGAATGAGCCGTCTGATTTTCGCTGGATTTTCGGCGGCTTTTTTTCTCTTCTTAGTCAAGTTGCTTTTGTAGAGAAACTCGGCTAACCCGCTAGAGCCGCATGACTTTAGATATTAGAGTCGTGCGACTCTAAAATTAGATTCGTACGACTCTAATATTAGCATCGTACGGCTTTAATCTATAGCCGTACAACTATAGTATTGTAACTACAGTCGTGCGGCTATAGGCAGAGCCAGTGCCAATCCCGTCAAAACCTATGCTCACTTCTAAGCTTCCCTAGCCACTCAGAGGACCTTTCTCGGGGTTTTGGATTGAGGATAGCTTAGTTTTCGGAGCATCTAAGATATTTCAGGTGACATTCCGCTCGTTCCCAAGTCCGATTCGTGTTGGTCTGCTCAACAGGCAATATAGGTTTCTCATCATAGAGGTCGGGAAAACCCATTGCTTAGAGCTGCCCCTCGTGTGATAAAATTCGATACCCGATACTAGGTTTAGAATACCTGAGCGGAATTCAAGAATGCGAATTGAAGCGCCATAAACGGAAGGAAAGAAAGGCATACCTAACTTGCCGAAGCGTCGTTGTTGCAGTTATGATTTGATTTGAGCTGATACTAGGTCTATGTTACCCGAGGCGATGGTTGAAATTGAGCCTGTACCGGATTTATCTGTATCCGAGGCGGTGGTGGAATGAGCTTGAACCGGATTTATCTGTATCCGAGGTGATGATGAACTGAGCCTGAACCGGATTTATCTGTATCCGAGGCGGTGATGGAATGAGCCTGAACCAGATTTATCTGTATCCGAGGCGATGATGAACTGAGCCTATACTGGATTTATCTATATCCGAGGTGATGATGAACTGAGCTTGTACCGGATTTATCTGTATCCGAGGCGATGAATCTAGAAGTGCCCTAAATTTTGCCTGAACTGTCCGATGTGGGTTTTCAGCTCAGCGAGCTGCTCTAACTTTTACCTAAGGCGCCTTTTCTATTTTCACCTTAGTGAGCTCTTTTTTTTTTGAGGTCTTGTGACATTTAAACTTGGATTTATTTCAAATTCTTCAGCCATCCCAAGAAATGATGCATTAGATTTGGAGGATAATATAAGATTGCAGATTACATGTATTTAGCATTTTTCATCATTAAATAATGCGAGTCTTTTAACCAACTAAATGCAAAGCGCTTTCTTTAAATGGATGTTTAGGCGAGATAACTTTGTTTATGCATTTAACATAACCATACGAATATATTTAAACAAAACATCACACTTTATTGCTGAAATTAGCATAAGTACATTTGAAAAGATTAGTTCCCAAAACGGTATACATTTCACACAGAACCAGAATCCGTCACCAGTCATCCCCTTTCAGATTTTTCGACTGATCATTTTCTCTCGTGTCTTAATTTTTGCCTAGGTTACCCTTTTTAAGTATTCAACCTAGTAGACCTCCCCCCCCCCTTGTTTTTCAAACATGGTAAGGCTTCAGGTGATCTTGGTTGACAGGATTTGGACATTCATTCCCATCCATTTCTGTGATGCTTACACCACCCTTTGTTAGCACTTTCTTTACAATGAATGCGCCTTCCCAATTCAGCCTGAATTTCCCTCGGACATCGATGTTTGTAGGCCTTAACTGTTTCAGAACTAAGTCCCCAGCTTTCAGCTGTCGTTTGGGATACTTCACTTTCTGATTATAGGCTTTAGCCATTCTGGGTTGATACATCTGCAAATGATCCAATGCTTTCAACCGGCTTTCATCTAATGCTGCCAACTGCTTGTATCTAGCTTGAACCCATCCCGTTTCTGGTAACTGAGCTTCCAATGCTATTCTGAGTGACTTGAGTTCCATTTCCACAGGCAACACTGCTTCAATTCCATATACAATGCGTAAGGAGTCTCACTAGTTGGTGTTCTAACATTGGTTCTATAACCCCAAAGCACATATGGCAGCTTATCAGCCCAGTCTCTGTAGGCGGTTACCATTTTTTATAATATTTTCTTAATTGACTTGTTAGCCGCCTCCACTGCAACATTAGCCTATGGTCTATATGGAAAAGACCTATGATGTTTGATGCCATGTTCTGTGGGTTTGTGTGCCCTAGTTCTTAGGGCATTTGATTCTTATATTTTGTATTATACATTAACACTCATTGTATGAATACATTATTTGTGTTACATTAATAAAGGCAATTAATCTATTTCATTTATATCTTGTGCTATAATATGAGTAGAGTATCCATTGATTGATAATCATAAAACCTATCCCAGGTCTATTCTAATCGTGGGAACGAATAGAATTACAGACTTGTATATTCGATGATTGTATGGCAGTTCTTAACTATCCATAGTACTTTTATAGTCAGTCATGAATATAGGTACATGTCGTTGACATGGGACTGGATCGATCTGCATAAGAAAGCCACATGGTTGTCGCATCATAGGTCTTTTTTGAGTAGGTCTCTTTTATCCTCAGACCAAATTTCATTACAGTATCAATATGGAATCTAGTTCACATTGACATACGCCGAACAGGCCTGTAAAAGGATGCTAAATGCGGGTATGATTGGGTGGACCGGTGAACATGTTGATATTGATGATGAAGTGATGGAACTGCCACTCGGGTACACCAAGATGATATCATTGGCCACTTGATGAGTGGGAATGATAAGTGTATGGCCATACCCAAGTAAGTTGGTACTTATTTGATTAATTAGTCAACTCAAGATCAAGAAATATAATAGACAATAGAAGAGGATGACGAATACCATGCCTCTTGTTTATTCATATCGAAATCGTTAGGCAAAGGACACTATGAGATTACTACCGGGTGAGTGTCTTCTAAAGACTTCTGCATCTCTGTCTTAATTGGGGGCTATAATGGTTTGCTAGAACCCATTTACAGTCTGTGGGCCTTGGGCCTACTGCCAACATAAAGACAGACCCATAGGATCGTGCACATTAATCAACTGAGCCAGAACTTAAAGAAATTGTACATGTAATGTATATTGGAATGAATGCGTTAATTAATTAGTTGACATTCGGTGTCAAGGTATTAATTAACATTGGGTTGGATTTAATTTAATTAATAAGTTTACATAATGTAATTAATTAATTTATCAATTAATTGAATTACATAAAGTAAACAATTAATTAAATAATTTTTCTAAGTAGGAAAATTAAATACATGTATTATATTTACTTAAGTATGATTTAATTTTATTTAAGGGTAATTAAATTTAGCCAAATGGAATTAAATTACATAGTATATGCCTTTTAATTAAAGTCTATTTATGTAATTATAATTCTAGTTGGCTTGGGTTTAATTAACCTAATTAAAACGCAATTAGACAAGGTGTCTATATAAGGGCACACTTAAGAAGAAAAACCCTAATTCAAACCTAATTAATTGCTGGAAATTTCAGCCACCAAGAACAACCCCAAAATAGCCGAAAATGCCAGCATTAAAACTCCATTCCTTCGTTTCTTCAGCTAGCACCAGTTCCCACTCGATAGTTGGTCGTGCACCGGACTTTAGAGATCGCAGTTTTAAGAAACGATTCTGTAGCAGTCTCTAGAAGAGACAAATTCGGTGAGTTAATCTCTCTTGATTCAATTTGGTTTTATTCTAATTAATGGTAATTGGACACGATAGGTGGATTCTAGGAAATTTTAAGCGGTGTATTTTCCGCTATGCCATGTTATTTTTTCAATAACGAATCCCAACATTGTAAATAGCTTAGCTGTTGCCCTTTGGAATTGCACCCCGTTATCAGTCACTACATGGTGAGGGATTCTGTATCGAGAGAGGATGTTCTTCTGAATGAACTTAACCATCTACTTTGCTATCACACTGGAGAAGGACTTTGCTTCCACCCATTTTGAGAAATAGTCAACCACAACCACTATGAATCTGTGCCCGTTGGATGCTGCAGGATGAATTTCTCCAATCATGTCAATTCCCCACACCGAGAATGGCCAAGGAGATGCTAGGTTGTGTAGTTCAAGTGGTGGCAGATGACTGATATCAGCATAGATTTGGCATTCGTGACACCTTCTTACCTCATTCACACAATCGGACTACATTGTCATCCAGAAGTATCCCTGTCTCATTATCTTTCTGGCCATAGCGATCCCATTCATATGCGGCCTGCAGGATCCTGCATGTACCTGCTGTATTACTGTTCCCATTCACAGTTTTCTTGTATAGCTTATCTTCAAAGATTCTAAACTGGCTGGCCAATGTTCTTAATGAAACTCTATCAGTGGTACTAGCCCCTTCTGGATACTTTCCCTTTTTCACATACCGATAAATGTCAAAGAACTACGGTTTTTCTTCAGCTGTTAACTCCATTACTTCGTGCAAATCAAAGCAGGGTTGCCTGGAAATTGCTATAACCAGAGGTTGTGTCTTTTCTGGATCTTCCCACATAGAGGACAATGTTGCTAGTGCATTAGCCATTTTATTCTTCTCCCTGGGAACATGTCTGAACTCACACTGGCCAAATAACCCTTTTCTATGTTGCAGCAGCTCTAAATAGGGTCGTAAGGCTTCTTCTCTCAGGTCCCATTCACCTTGTGCTTGCCGAATCACCAAAAGTGAATCTCCAATAATCAAGACATCGTCTGCCCCTAGTGTCAGGAGGGCTTCCATTCCGAACAAGAATGCTTCATATTCTACCCCGTTGTTAGTTATGGGAAAGTCCAATCTCTTCGAAAATGGAATGATCTTGCCATCTGGCGTTGCTATTATTACCCTAATTCCAGCACCCTTTCTATTCACGGCACCATCGAAGCACATAACCCATCTCTTTACTTCCACTATAGCCAGCTATTCATCAGGGAACTCCAGATTCTCCATATGATCCGATTCTAATGGTTGATTTGCCAGAAATTCTGCCACAACTCGTTCAATGGTTTTCTTAGTGATGTACTCAATGTCAAATTTTAATAGGAGTAGCAGCCATCTAGATAGTTTTCCAACCAACACTGGTGCTTCATATAGATATTTCATCAGGTCCACTTTAGCCACAGCCTGTACCTTGTATGACTGAAAGTAGTGGCGCAACTTCATAGTCAGCCAGATCATTGCTACACGTGTCTTCTCTACCAGTGTGTACTTGGTTTCATATTCTAGCAGCTTCTTGCTTAGATAGTAGATGGGATACTCCTTCCTTCCATCTTGTTCCTACGCTAGCATTGCCCCTATGGAGGAATCTTCGACAGCTAAGTACAAAATCAAGGGCTTTCCTGGAGTTGGTGGGCTCAAAACCTCTGGATTTACTAGATAGGATTTGATCTTTTTGAAAGCCAACTGACATCTGACATCGCATACAATCGGCTGATCTTTCCTTAATAGCTTGAAAATTGGCTCACACACTGAAGTTAACCGTGCTATGAATCGACTAACATACTGTAAGGAACCCAAGAACGATCGGACCTCCTTTTCTGTCTTAGGGGTTGGCATATCTCGAATGGCTTTGATTTTGTCTGGATCCATCTCTATTCCCCTCTGGCTAACCATATGACCCAGCAGCTTCCCTGATGTAACCCTAAATATGCACTTAGCTCCAATGCGTGTGAGAAATCTATCCAGGATAGCAGGGTGCTCCTCTCGGGTCATTGATTTAACAAGCATATCATCGACATATACCTCTGCTTTCTTATGGATCATGTCATGCAACAATGTTGTGACAGCCCTCTGGTAAGTGGTCCCAGCATTTTAAAACCCAAAAGGCATTACTCTGTAGTAGAAAGTGCCCCATTCTGTAATAAATGATGTCTTCACCTTGTCAACAACATCCATTAGGATCTGGTTATATCCTGAAAATCCATCCATAAAAGAGTACATTGCTGCCTTGGCTACACTATTGATCAAAACATCAATGTGAGGTAAGGGGAAATTATCTTTCGAATAGGCTTGTTCAAGTCCCTGTAGTCGACACACACTCTGACCCTTCCATCTTTCTTAGGCACTGGCACAATGTTGGCTAACCATTCTGTGTATTCTACCACCTCGAGGAACTTGGCTTCAATCTACTTAGCCACTTCTTCCTTTACTAATACAGTCCATTCTGGTCCTAGCCTTCTTAGCTTCTGCTTTATTGGCTTGAATTTGGGATCTGTTAGAATCTTGTGAACTACTATCTCTGTGTCAACCCTCGACATGTCTTCATATGACCAAGCAAAAGCCTTAACATGTTTTTGTAGTATTTTTGTCAATTCTCTCTCTTCTTCGGATTTTAGTTCGTGTGAAATGAATACCATTTTGGGATTTTCATCTGTACCTATGTTAATTTCATGCAATGCAGTGTCATGAATGCTAATATGCTTGATGGTGATTCAAATGTATGCACAGAATTATCAGGATAAAAATCGCACAAGTAAGCAAATTGGGATTTTATTGCATTAAACATGTTAAAAAGTACATCGTTCACATTCAAAATAGAAGAAACAAATACAATAAAATCATTTTCATCCTCCACAGGTGGAGGTCCTTGAACTCCTTCTCCATCCTCGCTTAGCTTCAGAATGTTGTCCAGGTCAGCAGCAATTTTAGACTCCTGTTTAGCAGGAAGAGTTTTCTCATCAATCTCAGCCACCTACGCCTTAGCCTTCATCATGATCCCTGCTATCTCAGCAACCACAGAATTCAAGCTTGCCTTGGTCATCAGCTCTTTCTTAGACCCTTCCTTGGATTTTGCAAAGGTGTTGCCCATTGCAGCAGCCAGCACCTTTGAAATGGCTTCCAAAGAATCATCACAGATCTTTTCTTCAGGCTTCTCCTTGGACATTTCTACTGCTTTTGCTATCTTCTCAGATGGCTTCTCCTGGGGGATGACAGGGTTAACGACTACCTCCTCCACTGTCATGGGTGCAACTGGCTCTTCCTAGCTCTTTTCAAAATCCACAACATCAGAGAATATTTCGAAGCCCGGGTATTCAATATTCTCAACCTTCATTGGCTCAGCTTGTCCCTTGTACAATTGTTTGCCAGCCTTAATGAATGGCTTCATCATAGGCTTTCCATTCTTCCTTTTCTTTAGACTTTTCTCCTCAGATTCGCTCACTGCATAGCCTAAGCCGAACTGCCTTAACTTCCCAGAATCAATGTTAAATTCGGGCACCCCTTGTAGATTAGCTCCGAGTCCCATACCAGGAACAAAGTTCTACTTGGGCAGGTACTTGGACAACCATTCTGGCATATAATTTTCGTAGATAACCATAGGAGCATCTGTGCTTTCTTCCTCGCTGACCATGGCGATTTGAAATCCGCCGAATAGCATGATCTCTTCGTTAACCGCAACAATTATGGACTGAGAATCTGCCTCTACCGTCACAACCTCATTGCCTATTTAAAATTTTATCTTCTGGTGGAGTGTGGAAAGGACACCCCCCAACGGGTGAAACCATGGCCTTCCTAATAGTAGGGAAAAGGTGACTGGAATGTCAATCATAGTAAAGGTGACCGTCGACTTGACCGGTCCCACCTCTACCTCTGCTTCAAAAGTTCTAATCACAGTTCTCTTCGAGTCATCCTAAGCCCTAATCATGGTGGAAGACTTCTTCAAAGCATCCTCATTCAATCCCAGATGTGGCAACATCTTCGATCGACATATATTCAGAGCTGATCCATCGTCTACCATCACATATGGCATAACCCTTTCCATGTTGTTAACTTTGACATACAGAGCTTTGTTGTGAGCCCTTCCTCTTGTGGCAAATCTTTTTCTGAAAACACAATGTCATGGGACCCCGCATGAACCTTGTCCAGTAAACAACAGATGGCCTCTGGGGAGGCAATTGGGGAAACTTCAATCTCAGATAGCTTTTTAACCAGTGCTGCCCTATGCTCTTTGGAGGTCAATAGCAAATGCCACAGATTGGGCTGGGCTAGGGTCTTCTTTAGTTAGGAAATGACCAGGTCTTCTTTTTCTACTTCCTTCGGCGTCGACATGCTGCCTGACCTAGTCACTAGAGCCTTGTCATTCTGCTGGACCACTGGCCAGTAGACCCTACTGCTTCTTGTTACATTCCAGACCTCAGGAACTTTTGGCTTTTCAACAACCGGTAGCTTAACTGTCTCATCATAGCCATATTCTTCATATTCATCCTCAGAATCTAGATCATCCAGACTCATTGGCTTCACCTCTTTCTGCTCTTTCGGCTTTCGACATTCTAACTTTGCCCTAGTTTCATTGGCCATCACAGACTGTACGGTGGGGTTCACATGTAGGACCTGGGCAAAAATGAAGTTGTCCGGCAACACCGACTGTACCATGTTGACCTACCTTTCAAATGTTGGTAACGGATTAGTCTTAGTGATGGGCTTGGCAGGTTCTTGCAACTTCCCCTCGTAGATCAGCTTCTGGATGTCATCCTTTTGCTTATAATAGTTGTTGTTTCTGTGTCCAACAACCATGACATGATAGGTACAGAAATTGTCCTTATCCGTATCCGATGGCTTCTCAAATGGTTTAAGAGAGCTCAACAGACTGCCATTCCTGCACTTTGCAAAGATCTTAGCCAAGGAGAAGGCCCAATGGGATATGCCGTGACCCTTTGAATATCTACTTTGGTTTCCTCATTGCTAAGATACAACGGTAACTCCAGCCTACTTAGTCTCTGAAAACTACCCTCTTTTGCTTATGGAACCAGAACCAAACCCACTGGTTGACCAAGCTGTAGTCATCGACCGGTACCCAGAGCTTCTGCTACCCCTGTAGCTTGCTGTCTTTTCTTCTTCATCTTTCTCAATCTTTATAGCCATGCTGTACATTTCGCTGAGCTCATAGAAAGAATGGAACTTCATATTGTTCCTGAAGATTCCTCTACTACCGTTAATCTGCTTTTGGATCAACTCATCGTCGTCGGGGTGGTTCTTCAACAGGATCATCTTATTCATCCATCTCTGATAGTATTCATCAAAGGACTCATTCAATTTCTGCTTAATCCTTTCCAAGTCATACAGCTTCACCTGGATCTTAGTATTGAAGCTGTAGTATTTGATGAAAGCTACTGACAAAGCTTCCCAGTCAGACTGCACATCTTTAGATCAAGAATTATACTAGGTCAATGCTCCCCTCTCGAGTGTAGTTGGGAAGAAGTTGATTAGCTGCTGCTTGGTGGCACCCGCTATCAGCATGACTCATGCGTAAAGGTTCACGTGAGCTTTTGGTGAACCAATCCCCTTGTAGGAGGGAACTTTCAGCACTTGAAACCCAATAGGGAAGGTCTCAATGCCCTTGTTTATCATTGCATCCATATTTACGCCCCTCTTAGAGCCCAAACTGATATTGGCCCCTTTCTTCAGCTTGGTGACCACTTCGTTCAACTTTGAGTACTTTGCCTTTATTTTCTTTTCCATCGCTGCCTTAATCTCTTACAGCTTTTCTACACCAACTGAGACATCAGCCCTCTATTGAGAAGATTCAGCCACTTTTTCCTTTCCAGGCCCGATGGTTCTGACTTCCCCACTTTCTCTTACAATAGCCCATACCTCCTCTTTTAGAATGTCATAGAAATCCTGAGATCTCAGGAAATCCTTTAGGGCATCAGCAAGACTTGATGTTTGGTTTGCCATTTCCACTTCCTCCCCGAAATCAGACTCACTCTCAGTTTCTACTGCTCTCTGTTCCTCAACAGACCTCAAAGTCTGAGATCTCATCCCTGTCGATCCAGCTTACTCAGTGAATTGTCTGTGTGGAGCTATGGTCTTTTCTAGTCTCATATATGTATTGTCCTACACCACATATGGAGAGTTAAGGATGACAAATGAATGAAGTGATGACATGAAGAATGATGCTTGGATGATGCTTCATGAATGAAGATGAAAATGAAAATGATCTTTGCGGTTTGATTTCCTTTATTTGGGATGTCCCAAGAATGCCCAATGCCATGCAAAATAGTGCAAAAAAGGTCTTGTGCCAACTGTCACATGAACAGAGTTCGGCACCGTTGGGGCACCTAATGGATGTCGTGAAATGGCCACGTGTGTACCATCACACGGACGGAGTTTCGATGCTTTGTGAGTCAATGAGATGACATGAAATGGTCGCATGGGGACTATCCCATGGATAGACTTTTGATGCTTTTGGGGCATCTAATATCAAATGACATTTGCAAACAAGTCGCGAGTAAGTAGGGACACGGACAGAGGTTCAGCATTCGCGGAATGCCTTGTATGATTTGGATAATGCTATGAGATGCCCTTATATGTGAACTAATCCAGCACTCGGGGAGTACCTTGAATGATTTCACAATGTCATGAAATGATCTGATGTGGACCATAATGCTCAAGCAGGACTCTGGTGTCACCGTGACACTTATGATGAATGAGTGTGATGCCATGTAATGACATCGTGTGAACCACCACATGGAAATAGACGCATGACCATTGTGGTCTTATATTGAATGACATGGTATAGTGAAATGGTCAAGTGCAATCTGTTGCATGGGCGGAACACGGATACCTGATATGTTATGAAATGATTGTGAGGGGCACACTTGGAACATCCTTTATTAGGTGGGATGAAATGGCATGAATATACGAAAATGGCTGCACAAAAATGTGGTTAAGACGTATGACATAAAGGATGATGTCATGTATGCTTTGAGGAAATGTTGCACGTGAGATGTAAATGGCATACAAATAAAATGTCATGGCTACACGAAAATGTGATTAGTGTCACACATATGTCAATGCTCGAAAATGGCTACACAAAGATGTGGTTAGAATGGCACACGAAAGCTTATGCATGTTTGATGCTTCGTGAAAAGGTCAAATAAAAACACCATGGAACAAACGTTAGCATACGCAACAATATGCACACCATTCCAACCTTATTCCTCCTTTCAATTGGTCTTGCATTCTTCCTAGGTGTTGGGTCTCTTTAGCATCAATGGGGGATACCAATGGCGCACACTCAATGTTCAATTTGAATTTACATTTTGGTAATCCTAGGGAAAGTTGCTAAGCCATTACATATGAGCCAAAGTCAAAACCAAGGGTTGTATACTCTCCCATAGCGAATATACACTCCTCACTATAGAACACGATGGTCATGTGGTGCTATGAGTGGTTTACCCCGTCGGGTGCCACCAATCCTGGCGGAAGAGGTAGTTCACCTTCTTGAGTAAACAGGGGCTGATTAGTGTATTGGACAGATTAAAAAGAAGAAAACGTCATAATATGCAAGTGCAAACAAATATGGTATTATGAACTAGTGAAGTGACTGCAAGCGAGGTTATATTTTGGTAGTTGCTTAAGTTCCTTAAGTTTTTGTGAAAACTTTTTTTAAGAAACCCTTTTCCCTAGCAGAGTCGCACTGTGAGTGGATGACCTTTCGAAGGGAAAGCGGGATGCGGTGAAGCGAACCGGGGAAAAGGGAATTTTTGGAAAATGAATTAAATGCGGTTTTGAGTTTTTGGAAAACAGGATTTTGATTATCTTGATTTAGGAAAGCCGTTGATTTACTTGGAAATCCCTTTTATAGAAAACCTTTTCCCATTTTATTAATTTAAAGACCTCGAAACTTAAATTCGAAGATCAGTGACAGAGTTGCCACCCGGATCAGCTCATCCAAGAAATTTTGGTACAGCTCTCTACCGAGGGTAGACTACTGCATCTAATCCAGAGATTTAGGGTTTGGGCAAGTGACTTACTTAACCTCAAGCTTGCTTTCACTTTACAGTTCATATTACCATATTTTATTCATTTTATTATCTTTCTCTAGCCATTTTATGTTTATTTAGCCCATGCTCAAGCAAATGACAGGAATAAATTGTAGAATAAATAAACCATACATCTAAGCAGTTAAAAAAGAATAAGAATAAAGGCCGCTTATACAACCAGATCAAATAAGAATAAAAACTCTCATCCTCACATTTACAAACACCTAAATACGTGAATATCTAGAAAATTACAGTCGCCTAATTTTTATGAAAATCTATCAAAATACATCCAAAAATAAAATAAAAGCAATAGAGGCTGCAAAAACAGATCGGTTAACACAACTTATATCACAACACAGATAGGACTCAAGTTGGACAGAATTGGGGTTTTTAGGAATGGGGAGCATGCATTTAGGGGATAGCTGGGCCGACTCAACTAGTTGGCCCGACTAGACTTGGAAAACACTTTTGAAACGCCCTGTAATTTTTCTGTGCTTGAAAACCAATTTTGGAAATCAATTGGCTCAGTTACATGCAAATTTCCCCTTTTTAGCTGGTCTGTTATCTTGAAACTCAGGGTTCCACTCGTGCGGCTTTCCTAATGTTAGCATTCATCTAGGGTTTAACACCAAAAACAGTTTGAATTTGAAGACAGCATCGCGCGATGATTTCCGTACGGGTCATTCCATGATTCTATCTCCTTCTGGAGATTACAATCGTACAATTGTAGTTAGAGCCGTGCAGCTCTAATTATATTCGTGCAACTCTAACGGCTGTAGTCATGCGACTGTAGCATCCAGAACCCAAAAATGGTTTTCTCGTTTCAAAAATCGCTGATTCGCTCGATCTCAGTGGTTCCTTGGGATTTCAATAGAGTCCAGGGGTCCCCTATTGCTGGACAGTAGATTCGTTTCGGACTGAGAAAATCTCACACCCTCATGAATATAAATCTAAAAACCAAAGTTTGATAGTGTACGGGTATGTTTGGGCTGAAATATATCACAATAGAATGAAAAAAAATGGAAAACGGGCTGTTCTCGGCCGATCCGAGGCAGTTTCGGGTTTTTTCTCGAAAGGACAAAGCTGTGCGGCTCTAGATTAGAGCCGTGTAGCTCTGTTCTTCAGGACTACAGATGTGCAGCTGTGTTCTTGTCAAACATAGCCGTATGGCTCTAGTTAGGCAACTGGTTTTTCGAAAATTTGAGAAACAGAGAAAAATGCAAAGAAAAAGCAATGTACATAGGTTTAAGGCCTCTAAGAGTTTATCTTGATATTGTTCTGATGTGTTTAACGTCAAGAATCGGATTAAAAAGCTGAAATGTCCTGAATCCTCAACCGTCCTGAAGTCCTGAAAACACATCTGAATCAATCCGAAACCAATCCAAAACAGTCCCAACTTAGTAAGAGAAGGTCAAGAAATCTTCCTTCAATGCTCAGGTGTTGTTTTTGGTATTGAATTAAGCTCCCTCTTCCTCACTTTCTTCCTCTGTATCTCGATTTTTACTTCTCTCCCTCTTTTTTCTTTTGGTTTTCTCTGCCTTTAAATCAATTGTCCTCTAATTCTTTGATTTCTTTTTTTTTCTTTTATGTCTCATACACTTCAATCATTCCTAACAATTAATGAGCCGTCTAAAATTCGCTGGATTTTCGGTTGCTTTTTTTCTCTGCTCAGTCAAGTTACTCTGCAAAGGCAGAGCAACTTGGCTGACTCGCTAGACCCGTAGGGCTTTAGATATTAGAGTCATGTGACTCTAACGTTAGAGTCGTACGACTCTAATATTAGAGTCGTATGACTCTAATCTACAGCCATACGGCTGTAGTTTTTTTACTACAGCCGTGCGACTATAGGCAAAGTCGGGGCCAATTCCGCCAAAACCTACGCTCACTTCTAAGCTTTCCAAGCCACACGGAGGACCTTTCTCGGGGTTTCGAATTGAGGATAGCTTGGTTTTTGTAGGGTTTGAGATATTTCAAGCGACATTCCGCTCGTTCCCAAGTTTGATTCGTGTCTGTGTACTTAACAAGTAATGTACGTTTCTCATCATAGAGGTCGGGAAAACCCCGGCGCTTACAACCCATGTAGTTCAAGCTCAGATGTTTAATGTGTATGATCTTATGGGCTTATCTTTATGTTGGCAGTAAGCCATGGCCCATAGACTATAGGTGGGCTCTAGGAAGCCATTACAGCCCCCAATTAAGATGGAGACTGTAGTCTAACAGAAGTTGTAACCCTATAGTTTAACTTACATATCCCATGTCATTGATATTGATGTCCAACACAGAGGCATGGTGTCATCACCTTCTTTTGTGTTCGAAATTTAACTTGATCCCAAATGAACTTATGCTCACAAATAAGTTCCAACTTGTTTGGGTGTGGCCACACTCTTATCAATTGCACTCATCAAGTGGTTAGCGATATCTTCTCAGTGTATTACTGAGTGACATTCCCTTTCACATATTTATGACCTTACCATGTTCATTGGCACACCCGAACGTACCCATACTTAGCACCTTGTTGCAAGCCCTTTAGGCATACACCAGAGTGTGTGAGTTCACATGCAAGACCATAATATGGTGAGGTCAAAGGATCCAATATAAGTACTACATGAGAATCACTTGTGATACTATGCCATGTGGATTTCTCGTTTAGTGGATCTATCCAGTACTATGTCCCACTACATGTACCCATAAGCTTGATTGACAATCCATGTTCTATAACTGGTAAGACATCGCCATACAATCAAGTTTATGATAGTCTTTGGTTCCATTCATTCTCATGACTGGAACAGACTATGGATGGCTTTATGGTTATATCTTTACCCTATCCAGGGTCTCACTGCCAAGTGCATGACACTTGTCAATATGAATATAGATATGACCATTAGATACTCTATTTATAATATTGCACGAGATATAGAATAAATAAATTAATGCCTTTATATTATAACACAAGTGTACAATACATTAATCTCTTAAAAGATCCAAAATGTACAATACAAAACAAGGACCAATGCCTTGGGACTAGGACATTCCCAACACTATGGTCCTTGAGATGCAAAAGCAGTTCATGGAGATGGAAGCATATGCTATTCTAGATAGTCTTTGAGAGACATTTCAAGAGCAAGCATGTCATGAAAGGTTCTTGATGACAAAAGCATTAAACTTTTGAAGGATGGCACCAGGCATATCTTTAAGTACTCATGTGCTTAAGATGAAGGGATATGTGGATTTGTTATCCTACTCGGCACACCAGTCCCATAAGAGCTGGCAATTGATACAATCCTTGTGTCCCTCCTAGGCACTTTTGAGGGGTTCATAATAGACTATAACATACAGGTCATGTACAAAACTATGGTTGAACTGTATGGAATGCTTAAGTCAGCTAAACAGTCCCACAAAAAGTGAGTCCTATGCTTGTGGTAAGTAAGGGAATGGTTCTCTTATGAAGGGAAGGAAAAAGGCAAGCCCAAAAGGCAAGGATAAAGCCTATTCTCCAACCCAAAGCCCAACTTGAGGATGTCTCCTTCCAATGAAAAACATTATGGCATTAGAAGAGGAAATTGTTGGATATGCCCTAGTCCCGAGGCATTGGTCCTTATATTTGTATTATACATTTATTGGATTTATGTATTATACTCATTTGTGTTATTAATAAAGGCATTAATTCATTTATTATATACATCTTGTGCATTATATTAAATGAAGTATCCAATGGACATATCCATATCCATGATGACCAGTGTCATGCACTTGGCAGTAAGAGCACGGATAAGGTAAACGATATGACCATAAATTGATCTATAGTCTGTCCCAGTCATGGGAATGAATGGAACGGGAGACTATCATTAACCTGGTTGTATAGCGATGTCTTACTGGTCATTGGACATGGGACGTCAACCAAGTTAATGGGTACATGTTAAAAGGGCATGGTACTAGATAGATCACTAAACGAGAAATCCATATGGTATGGTATCACAAGGGATTCTCGTGTAGTACTTGTATGGATCCTTTGACCTAACCATATGATGGTGTTGCTTGTGAGGTCGCATACTTAAGGGTATGCCTAAAGGGCCTGTAATAGGGTGCCAAGTATGAGTACTTTCGAGTATGTCACTTAGCATGGCAATGCTATGGATATGCAGAAGGGATTTGTCACTCAGTAATCCACTGAGAAGATATCACTGGCCTCATGATTAATGTGACAGATAAGAGTGTGGCCACACCCAAACAAGTTGGAACTTGTTTGTGAGCTTTAGTACATTTGGGATCAAGTTAATGTCTGGACACAAAAGAGGGTGATCAATCCATGCCTCTGTGTTGGACACCGATATCGATGACATGGGATATACAAGTTTAAACTACAGGGTTATGATATCAGTTGGACTACCATCTGCATCTTAATTGGGGGCTATAGTGGCTTGCTAGAGCCCAATTGCAGTCTATGGGCCAAAGGCCCACTGCCAACATAAAGATGGGCCCATGGGATCATACACATTGAGTGACTGAACACTGACTTAAGGAATCACATGTATACTTGGAGTATAGACTCTAGAGAAAGAGGAACATATAATTAATTATATTATTAAGATCAATTGGATTGATCATAATAATGAAATTAATATTTGATTGGCTTTCTCATAATTGATTGGATTAATTATGAGATTATTTCCTGGGTGGAAATATTCATATGTATAGGTTTACATATGAATTTATTTTGTGAAGATCTAATTTTAATTTGATGGATTAAATTAATTAGTCAAACCAATTTTAATTTAAATATAAATAATATGTTACTTGGTGTAATATATTAAATACATAGGTAAATTAAAGTTGGGCTTGAAATTAATTTAAACCAGACTAATTAAAATAGATTTGGGCCTAAAATAAAAGAAGGAAGCCCATACAGATGGAGAAGCCAATTGGGCCGAAATTCTCCTTGAGAATTTCGACCACCTAGGGTTAAAATAACCCTAGGATTTTCGGCCAACCAAAAAGAACAAAAAAAAGAAAGCATAGCCGAAATTTGCCCCTTCTCCCTCTCAAAAGTTTCATGTTTTTCCGATGCTAGCATGGGTGGTGTTCATTAGGCCTTCGTGTCCATGAACGAGGAGGGATTCTAGATTGATTCCTGCAGTCTGCATCCATCTCTTAAAGAGATATTCCGGGTAAGAGATTTATCTCTTGCGATTAAATTTTTGTTTTTCCAATTTCCATCTCAATTGCTCCTGGGCAGGGATTTGAGGAAATTACCGCGTTCTTCCACTTTAATCGGGTGATTTCCGGTGGCAAATCCCAATAGAAATGTCCTCATTTGTTGGTAGAGCAAAGGAAAGGTAAGGGAGTCGCTTAAGGTATATATGTTACAGAAATTAATCTTACTATTTCAACATTTTGGGTATTGGATACCAGATGTGGTTCTCACATTCATAGTGATGTGGAGAGACTAAGAAATAGAAGATTATTGGGATTTGTTTAGATAGGCCTCTAATTGGAAATGGGGCAAGGAATGTAGCCATTAGAATTGGAGAGGACTATTGGAGATGCCCATGGCATTAGCCCTAGTCCTTGGAAATATTGGTTTATATATCCTAGTCTGGGTGCAACTAATCATGTCTATAACATAAATACTAAAAGGGTTAAACCCAATGAGTTAAACCCTATTTACTTTTGGCACTATCGTCTAGGACATATAAATGAGAAGTGCACAGCTACACTCCACCAAGCTGGAATTCTAGGATCATTTAACTTGGAGTCATATGGGACTTGTGAATCTTGTTTACATGGCATGATTATGAAGAGTCCTTTCAACAAGCAAGCAAAAAGGTTTTTGAGCTTGTTGGACCTGATACATATTGTATGTGGGCCCCTGAGCACAAGTGCTAGAGGTGGGTTTTTATACTTCATGACTTTCACAGATGAATTCAGTAGATATGGCTATGTGTACCTGATGAAGCACAAATCTGAGACCCTTGATAGGTTCAAGGATTTTAGAAATGAACTACAAAACCAATTAGGCAAGAGTATTAAAGCCATTCAATTAGATCGAGGTGATGAATATATGAGCCTAGAGTTTGATTCATACTTGAGAGAGTGTAGGATAGTCTCAAAACTCACTCCTCCTAGAACACCCCAATGGAATGTAGTGTTTGGAAGGAGGAATAGGACCCTATTGGATATGGTCCACTCAATGATGAGTTATGCAGCTTTTCAAACATCATTCTGGGGTTACGCCCTAAAGACAGCAGTGTTCCTGCTTAACCATACACCGACTAAGGCAGTGGAAAAGATACCATATGAAATATGGAGAGGCAAGGTGTCTAATGTCTTTCCTATGGATTTGGGGATGTAATGTCCACATCAAGAGATCGAGTTTATGGGATACCCTAAGGATGTTGGGTATGCCTAAGTCCCGAGGCATTAGTCCTCACTTTGTATCATTCATTTTGTACCATGTTATGAGATTTATGTATTATACAAGTTATGTCAATGAATAAAGGCATTAATCTATTTATTATATACCTTGTGCAATGTTATAAATATAGTATCAAATGGACATATCCATATCCATGTTGACAAGTGTCATGCACTTGGCAGTAAGACCATGGATAAGGATAACAATATGACTATGAAGTCATCTATAGTTTGTTCCAGTCATGGGAATGAATGGAAACAAAGACTATCATAAGCTTGGTTATATGGTGGTGTCTTACCGGCCATTGGACATGGAATGTCAACCAAGTTTATGGGTACATGCAAAGGGGCATGGTATACTGGATAGATTCACTAAACAAGAAATCCACATGCTATAGTATCACAAGTGATGTTCATATAGTACTTGTATGGATCCTTTGACCTGACCATATCATGGTTGCATGTGAAGTGACACACTTTGGTGTATGCCTGAAGGGCCTGTAATAGGGTACCAAGTATGGGCATGTTCGAGTGTGTCAGCAAACGTGGCAGGACTATGAATATGTAGAAGGGAATGTCACTCAGTGAACCACTAAGATGATATCACCGACCTCTTGATGAATGCAATTGATAAGAGTGTGGCCACATCCAAAAAAGTTGGAACTTATTTGTGAGCATTAGTTCATTTGGGATCAAGTTAATGTCTGGACATAAAAGAGGGTGATTATTCCATGTCTCTGTGTTGGACATCGATATCAATGACATGGGATATATAAGTTTAACTACAGGGTTTTGATTTCAGTTCGACTTCTATCTCCGTCTTAATTGGGGACTATAGTGGCTTGTTAGAGCTCGCCTATAGTCTATGGACCATAGGCCCACTGCCAACATAAAGACGGGGCCACAGGATCGTACACATTGAACGTCTGAGATTGAACTTAACGGATCAATCGTATACTTGGAGTATATCAATTGGAAATAGAGGATTCTATTGATTATATTATATAAATCAATTGGATTGATCAAAATAATATAATTAATATTTGTATTGGGTTTCTTATTATTAATTCAAATGAATTAATTTAAGATATTATTTCCCGGGTGGAAATATTTCACATGTATAGGTTTACATGTACTTAATTTTATGAAGAGTCTAATTTTAATTTCTAGGTTGAATTAATTGGTCAAATTAGTTTTAATTTGAAATGGCAAGTGATATATTATATGGTATAATATATTCACATATATGAAAGGTTAAAATTAAATTTGCAATTAAAAGTAAGCCTTTGGACATGGCCTTTAGGGAGAAAAGCCCGCATAAAATGAAAACCCTAAAGACCTAAATTTCCACAAGGGAAATTCAGCCATGTGCGATAAAACCCTCGCTAAAATTTTTCGCTAGCAACACTGTTCATAGGCTGAAAATTTCATCCCTAAAATTCCCTCTCTCATCAATTGCTCCTGGGTCATGGATTTGAGAAAATGATCCGAGCTCTTGCTTTAATTGGAGTTTTGTGATGAAAAAATCCCTACAAAGGAAACTAAAGGGTACTACTTCTACAGCCTTAACGAAAAAAAGGTGTTTGTTTCAAGAAAGGTTGTCTTTCTAGAAAGGGAATTTATTTCCATGAAAGATAATGGGAGTAGAATTGAACTTGGGGAAGTTCAACAACCACAAATTTTTAAAAAGGATAATTCAGGGAATGAGCTAGAGACTTAACCAATTGAGGAGTGTGGAATAATCACATAAGACCTAAGAAGGTCTGGTAGAGTCCATCATCAGCCAGAGAGATATGGGTTTCTCGTGGCCAATGACAACACCCTTATGGTTTATTACCCTGAGGAGCCAACTACCTACCAGGAGACTCTTGCAAGCCCAGACTCAGCTAGATGGCTTGGAGCCATGGAAGCTGAGATGTAATCCATGTATGATAACCAAGTTTGGAACTTAGTTGATCCACCTATGGGTGCTAAGGTAATCGATTGCAAATGGTGCTTCAAGTTAAAAGCTAATGATACCTTCAAAGGGCGACTAGTGGCGAAGGGATTCAAACAAGTCCATGGTATCGACTATGATGAAACCTTCTACCTATAACAATGCTCAAATCCTTAAGGATATTGCTTTCCATAGTTGCATGGTGTGACTATGAGATATGACAAATAGATGTAAAAACAACTTTCTTAAATGGAAACCTCTAAGAGGATGCTTACAGGGCTCAATCGAAGGGTTTTCTCGATCCAAAGTATCATGATAGGATTGCAAAAAGCAAAAGTATATATATGGGTTTAAGTAAGCATCCCGAAGTTGGAATCATCATTTTGATGAAGCTATAAAGGAATATGGCTTCAGCAAGAATGATAATGAGCCTTGTGTATACAAGAAGTTAGTGGGAGCACTACCACATATTTAGTCTTATATGTGGATGACATCCTACTCATCGTAAAAAACATCACAACATTGCATGGGATTAAGCAATGGTTATGTAAATGTTTCACAATGAAGGACTTAGCCAAGTCGAGTTGATACTAGGTATCAAAATCTACAGGGATAGATCACTTCAACTTCTACACTAAGTCAGGAAAGGTACATAGATAAAGTCCTTGATAGGTTCAGCATGGCTAATGCAAAGAGAGGTCTCTTGCCAATGCACCATGGGTTGACCCTGAGTAAGAAGGACTATCATTCTACTAGGTAGTAGAGGGAGTACATGAGTGGGTTCCATATGCTTTCGCTATTTGATCTACCATGTACATAATGTCATGTACTAGACCTGATGTCACACATATAATGATGACTTTCGATCGTAGTGAGATTATGTGTTTGTATTGTGTATAGATACTGTGTGTTAGGAAGCTCAAGCCAAACACCATTGCATTTCGATGACAAAAGCTGAGTATCTTGCTATATGGCATGTAGCAAAGGGAATTATTTGGATTGGGAAGTTCGTCATTGAGTTAGGAGTCATTCACTCTCTCCTAGACCTGGTTGATTTCTTCAGTAACATCAACATAGCCGCCGCACATGCTAAGGTGCGAAGACTACACTTAAAATCTAGACATGTACTTAGGAGATCCCATCTCATTCATAGGGTTGTATATGATGATAAAAATTATGGATCCCTTGACCAAAGCTATTAGTGAGGCCGTAGTGTGAGGATCATGTGAGATCTATGGGGATTAGGCCATTGCATAGTAGGGACTAGTGCAAGTGGGAGATTGTTGGTGTCTACCCTAATCCCTATATAATGTAATAAGATATTTTGTTATAAGTAAAAAGGCATAATCTATTTTGTTAATTTTTATGCAATTAATACTTATAGAGAATCCATTGACTGGTGTTTTACTCAAGTATGTCGATAACATTCTCTAGGCAGTAAGACCTTGAGTAAGAAAAGAACACTAGTTATAAAACTATCCTTAGTTTGTTAAAGTCATGGGAATGATTTTAACTAAAGACAAGCATATGTCTTGATTGTATGGTGGTGTCTTACCGACCATTGGACATGGAATGTTAATTAAGAACATAGTTACATGTTAGGTTACATGGTACTAGATCCTTCCACTTTAAGAACACCATATGGTACCTATGTCATAGGTGGTTCTCAATTAGTACTTGTATTGAATCCTTGGACCTGATATTCCTATGGGCCTAGATGTGAGCTTCCAATCATTGATGTATGCCTAATGGGCCTGTAACAAGGTGCCAAGTATAGGTATGATTAGGTATGTCAATAACCATTGTAGGACTAGTACGGATGTGAAAGGATATGCCACTCTACTAACTCAGAGCAGATATCACTAGCCACTTGATGCGTAGGATTGATAAAAGTGTGGCCAGACCGAAGTAAGTAAGGATACTTATTTGTGAACTTCAGTCTACATGGTATCAAGGAATGTCCATGCAGTTATAGAGGTTGACATTACCATGCCTTTTGTAGGATACCGATATCATTGGCAGATGATGTATAAGTTACTACAGGGTTCATGCCTCACATGCATCTTATTTGGGTAGCTGCTATGGTTTGTTAGAACCCACTAGCATTTTGTGGGCCCTAAGGTTTTGGGCCCACTGCTAACATCAGACGAACCTACATGATTACACACAAATATGTCTGAACGGAATTGTCACAGACTTTATATATATTTGTTATATATTATGTAGAGCTTTATGTAAATTATATTTATAGATTTTTGGCAAAGTTAAATTAATATAATTTTCTTATGGGAATATTCATTTTCAATCTATTTAAATAATTACATGGAGTAATTTAAATAGATAGAAAATTGTCTTAAGATTTAGATATGGAATATTTTAATTTTAAGACACGGACTAATTAAATTGAGATTTATTTAATTTGGGCTATAATTAGTTAATTATGATTTTAGTATATGTTTATAATGAAATCAAATTAATATGAATTAAAGCCAATTAAATAAATTAAAGTATAAGCCCTAATTTAATTTAGCCCACTTATATCCAAGGAGTATATAAGGCCCAATTTTCCCAATCCTAACCCTAATCTTAAGTAAGGAGAATTTTGTTGACAACACGGGAGTGTTGAATTCGGCCAAGAAGGGTGAAAGGGGAGAGCTTATGTTTTGTCTCGTACTATCACATCGTTCCATCCAAAAGGCATCTGCATGCATGAGGGTGGAGGAACTTTGTAAAAAAGCAAGTTCAATTTATTCAATTTCATTGTATGAGTACGGCATAGGTATGGAATTGAAACTCCATTCTCGAATTTCCTTGTTTTATTTCATAATCTAAATGATTCGAGAGCAAAATGAAAGCGCTTCGACTGCTATTGTAAAATTTTGTTTTACAACGGGAGAATCCTAACGAAAATAAGGGTTTAAAGCGGTGCATTCATCGCATGAATTTTAGTAAAAATAAGGGTTTAATGCAAAAGGGATTCGTCGGCATTCATGTGCCTATGCAAAACAATGTGAGAACTTGTCTAAATGATAATGCTTTGATATGGATACCTTTGATATGCTTTACGCCATATGAATAAAAGCTGGTTGCATAAATTGATTAATAGTGTATGCATGACACACATTGTTAATGAGATGAAGATAAAATCCCGCAGATCAAGCAAACATTTTAGCGCAAGCATAAAGATGCACGCACTTACAACCTTATATCTCCATGATTGGTCAATTTAAATTGTCCTAGATGTTGGATCTCTTTGTTATCATCGAAGGATAACAAAGGCATCTCTCAAGAATGTAATTTTCAAAGTTTTGGATATCCTATTGGAAAATTACTAAGGCTTCATGTATGAGTTCAGGTCACACCAATGGTTAACATCAAGGTTTGCATAGCAAGATCTACTCCTCACTTCTCCCCACTCAAGGGTCTGAACAAGAGGGTTCTTACTAGGCTATGAGCTACATCTGTGTCTTTAAGAGCTTTTGGTCTTTTGGCTACACTTCAAGAGCATATCAAGGTGAATAAGGGAATATCGAGAACATGTGTGTGTAAGTGCCCGTGACACCATGCGAACAAAAGAGCATAAATTGGTGAGGTTTAAGCTATTTCATATATAGTATTTTCAGTGTTTATCTTTTGATTTTATAGAAATCATCCCTAGTAGAGTTACCACTGTGAGCGAGTGATCCTCTAGAGCAAGCGCAGCCACGAGGTTGGTACCGAAGAGTTTTCCTATGGAAAATGGAGTTCAATGAAAAACAGGTTTTGAAATGGTTTTTTTTATGGAAAACACTGTTTTGGGGTTTAGAGAAAAGGCAAAACAAAAAGGAACGTATGAAACCAATTCCTCACGCCTTAAAGGTTGATAAGAGTTACCTTTAGTGTGTTTGTACAGGGTTTGATTGAATCCGATCCTCGTAGCTCAAAACCGATTCTAACCCTTAAACCTCGAAATAGAACTTGTTAAAAACCGAGAATGATCATGGATAGACTTGTCTTAAGGTTACTCCGTGCATGGGAACAGACCTTTAACAGTGATGGTGGTTAAGGGAAGAGTGTTGGATTATGGGTTTTGGGTTTTGATGGCTTTTTTGGGATGAAGGAGTGAAAGAGATGATGAATGGTGCTGATTTTGGGTTAAAAGAAAGCTTAAGGGTTAAGTTGTTGGCGTAATACTCTCTGAAGTCCGTAATCATAGTTTACCATCTTGTTCTCTACTTCAAAAGAAAGCTTTTATACTCTGTTTTCCAAGTGGGGCAACTGGCTCTGCAAATTTTAGCCTTTAGAGATAGGCCATATGGCCTAAAGCCCACAAAATTAGGTTGTATGGCCTTACTGTTAAGCTGTGCGGCTCTTCTTTAAATCTAGTTGTATCCATTTTAAGCAGCTCCTTCCATAGCTTAACCCTCTTTGCATAGCCTAAATCTTCTCCACTTAGGCTGTATGGCCTAACTCTTGAAGTGAAATTTCTGCTTTTTGATTCTGACAATTTTTGGTTCATCTTGATATGAGTTAGAATCCGTTCCTTGCTTCTTGGGTCGGTGTTTTTGGAGAACTTAAGATAAAGGATAACTGGAAAGCTTCATTATAGAGGTTAGACAAAAATCTGTGCTCAAGCGCTATCCAAATCCTCCAAACAAGGGAGGAGAGTGAGGTTAATGTGACTGCCCCTAGTGG
Organism: Euphorbia tirucalli; assembly: GCA_039660915.1. NCBI lineage: Eukaryota > Viridiplantae > Streptophyta > Magnoliopsida > Malpighiales > Euphorbiaceae > Euphorbia > Euphorbia tirucalli. The sequence continues at coordinate 48,923,999 of CM077633.1, forward strand.
GGAAAAGGAGACAAGAAAGTGAGCATGCAATGAAGGCTCTGGCGTGCATCTGAACCCTTTCTAGAGTCAAAGCCAAACTCCACTGCTCCCTACTAGTCCAAAACTTCCATGGCCTGGAACATAAGACCTTTCTATCCTCACCATCATAACCGATGAATGAGTATACATATGTGCCTCGAGCACCACGTCGGACCAAATAACAGTTAAACTCGATCGGTAACTTAACGAAAGGAAGCCTGATCATGGCTGTGAAATTAGAAGGAGTGCTGGTCACCTCTGTTATCTGAAAGAGGAAGTTATGGGTTGTATCCATCCATCTCTCTATAAGGACGGTGAGTGTAGGATGACTGGTTTGTGGACATTAGTAGATGCTCGTCACTACGCCTCCGAAGCCAATCTTAACTATTCGAGTGTGAGTGTGGGTTTTTCATCCCCGGTTTCGATGATGACTAAATTGTGTGTTTGTTTATATAGCCTTCTATTGCCGTAGGAGTCAAAGTCAATACAAGATCAAAGCTCCGGTCGACCGAACTTCAAGCCTCGAATCATTTCCCAAGCAAAAGACGAGGCTATTATGCCATCAATCGCACAAGCATCAATGTCTGACAGAACTGTGATCTTCAACCTTGGAAATGGTTTTTTGGATTTTAGGGGCCGGATTCTATAAGAAGAAGCCATTTTTCGGCCTATAAAAAGACCTCTTGTTTCTGTTCCAATGGTTAGCAACTTGATTTTAAAGAGAGAGGATAAGAAAAAGAAATAAAAGGAAGAAGAGAAATTCAAACTTTTTCTTTCATTTTCATTTGTAATCTCTATTTCTAAGCTTAAAATCGGTTAGAAATCATAGGAAAACACTTCATTAAGACTTCTAATAGGTTTAAAGACTAATCTATAACTGTAACTTTTGGAGCTTAAAACCGTTTTTAGGGCTTGGAGTTCGGGTTCAAAATCAGAGCGTTTCTTGAAGGATTTATGCATCCTAAAGCCGTGGATTCATGTTATAAGGTAAATATCTGAGAAACTAAAGAATTTGATTTGTTTGTGTTGTATTTTGGCATTATTTGCATCATTTTTAAAACTACTCTATTTTTGGGTTCTAGTCCGAGAAATAGACCCAAAACCCGTTGCAAGAGCCGCACAGTTGTAGCTACAACAACCACATGGCTGTGGTTCTCAAAACAGAACCACAAAACTAAAAGATTTGAAATCCTATACTGGTCTTGTAGTGACACCCGTACGGGTGTAAATCTACAGCCCACGGCTGTTGTTCCAACACTCGCGTTGGGATCAGCTCGAGACAGAATCACCGAAAATCGATTTTGTACATTTCATAACATTTGAACCTTAGAATTATATTCCAAAAGCATGTATTTAAATTGAACAACGATAAAAACCTAGTTTCTTGAAATCCAACTCACTTACCATGCTAAATAATTAGATGGCAAAACTGTTTTCAAGACTGTTTTCTTAAAGTCAACTTAGGGACATTTCAAAATATTTTCCAGGTCTAGTCGGTGAGATTTGTTGAGTTTCTCAGGCTACCCTCCCTAAATGCATGATCCTGACTCATTTATTATCCCATTTTGTCATGATTGAGTCCTACATGCGATTATTCATGTACTAACGTCTGTTTTACAGGATTAAATATATGTTTAATATTATTACTGCATTAGATGAACTCATTTATGTTAGGTGATTGTACCCTAATTCCCCATTTGATTCATATGTATCCCCTAGGGTAGTTTGTTTGATTTGATCTGTATAATTTATTTATTTATTACTTTTTGTACCTTGCATGAATGTCGTATGCTCTAAGTAAAATTGGTTAAGTTTTATAAAATGCTGTAATTTGGTTGTTGAAGCATTTATTTTAATTAGATAGCAAGTAAATGACTCGTTTGAACCTAGATCTATAGAAGGTATAGCGGCCCTCGCTTGGTTTTAGTTGTACCTAAATTTCCTGGTTGAGCTGAGCCGGGTGGCAACTCTTATATCTTCTTCAGGATTTCGTTCTGGAATCTTTTGTGTATATTGTTTTCCAAAACAAATTTCATACTATAATTATTATCACGAAACCTCATACTTTATAAAAAATTATGTCGTCCACTCACAGTGGCGACTCTGCTGGGGATTTCTTTTAAAAAGTTTTTCAAAACTTAAAAGATTTTGATGAGCACTGAAAGTATCTAATTGACAAAGCTTTTGTATCATTTTATGTACATTGCATATTAGCTAAATTTTAGCATTAGGTTAAGATACCATTATTAACCTAATGAACTGTTGAAGTGCCACCTATGTTCTGCTAAGTCATAGGGACACGGATATGGAACACCACACATAGCCTCGTATGAACCCAAATGGCATTGGTTCTTGTATAGTATTATACTTTATATTTGGATATTTTGTATCATACATTTTGTGTTGAAATAAAGGCATGAATCTATTTATTCATACCTTGTGCTATTTATAAATAGAGTATCCAATGATTATAACCATACTAAAGAAAACCAATATAGGTCATTGGATTATGAGACCTTTTAGTAAAGTTAAAGTTATAGTCAAAGATATCCCTAGTCTGTTTTAATCATGGGAATGAGTAGAACCAAAGACTAGCATATCCTTGACTGGATGGCAACGTCTCACTGGCCATTGGATATGGAATGTCAATCAATGATATGGGTACATGTTGGGTTGCATGGTACTGGATCGATCCGCCACGAGAATGCCACATGGTTTCATCGTCATTGGTGTTTCTCAGGTAGGTCTTGATATTATCCTTAGACTCGATGTTCGCTATAACATAACATGAAATCTCATACACTTTGATATACGCCTAATGGGCCCGCAATAGGATGCCAAGTATGGGTATGTTGGGTGGGCTAGTGAATATGTTGATGTTGATAGTGAAGTTGATGGAATCGCCACTTAGGTCCCCTAAGATGACATCACTGGCCATTTGATGAGTGGGACTGACAAGTGAATGACCATACCCAAATAAGTTGGGATGCTTATTCGTCGGGTTCAGTCCACTCTGTATCATGAGATAAATAAGCATATAAGAGGATGACAGGGCCATGCCTCTTGCTTATATATCGAAGTTAGTTCGCAAGGGATATACAAGATCACTACCAGGTTATGTTTCACATTAGGCTGTAAGTCTCCATCTTAATTGGGGGCTGTAATGGTTTGCTAGAATCCATTTACAGTCTATGGGCTTTGGGCCCGGTGCCAACATAAAGACAGACCCATAAGATCGTACACATAGAATGACCAAATGTCGACAAATCAGAATTTGAACATAAAACCAAATTAATAATTAATTCATTATATATTAAGGGAGAAATTAATTTTATTTGATTAATTAATTACATGCAGTAAGTGCTGGTGTGCCCTAGTCCAAATTGCATTGGTTCTTGTATTGTATTATACTTTATATTTGGATATTTTGTATTATACATTTTGTGTTGAAATAAAGGCATGAATCTATTTATTCATATTTTGTGCTATTTGTAAATAGAGGATCCAATGATTATAACTATACTAAAGAGAACCAATGTAGTCCATTGGATTATGAGACCTTTTAGTAGAGTTAAAGTTATAATCATAAAGATATCCTTAGTCTGTTCTAATCATGGGAATGAGTAGAACCAAAGACTAGAATATCCTTGACTGGATGACAGCGTCTCATCAGCCATTGGATATGGACTATCAGTCAATGATATGGGTACATGTTGGGTTGCATGGTACTGGATCGATCCGCGACGAGAACACCACATGGTTTGATCGTCATAGGTGTTTCTCGGGTAGGTCTTGTTATTATCCTTAGACCTAATGTTCATTGTAATATAACATGGGATCTCATACACTTTGATATACGCCTAACGAGCCCGTAACAAGGTGCCAAGTATGGGTATGTTGGGTGGGCCAGTGAACATGTTGATGTTGATAGTGAAGCTAACGAAATTGCCACTCAGCGTCTCCTGAGATGACATCACTGACCACTTGATGAGTGGGACTGACAAGTGTATGGCCATACCCGAATAAGTTGGGATACTTATTTGTTAGGTTCAGTCCACTCGATATCAAGAGATAAATAAGCATATAAGAGGATGACAGGGCCATGCCTCTTGCTTATATATCGATGTCAGTTGGCAAGGGATATACAAGATCACTACTAGGTTATGTTTCACATTAGACTGCAAGTCTCTATCTTAATTGGGGGCTGTAATGGTTTGTTAGAACCCACTTACAGTCTGTAGACCTTGGGCCCACTGCCAATATAAAGACAGAACCACAGGATCGTACACATAGAACTACCGAACGTTGACAAATCGAAATTGGAACGGAAACCAAATTAATTGAGTTATTGGCATCATGTTATGTCATAATTAATTCAATTATAAAGAAAGAAATTTATTTTATTTGATTAATTAATTACATATAGTAAATAATTAATTAAATCAAATAATATTTCCTTGGTGGAAATTAAAAATACAAAGATTGTATTTATTAAGGGTGACTTTAATTTAACTTTGGGTTATTTTAATTTGATGAAATTGTCTTTAATTGTATCAATTAGGATTTTAAATATGCTTTTATTTAATCCTAATGATATAAGGTAAATCAATTAAATCAAATTAAATAATCTATAGTTTTAATTAAAATCCTAGTAGGCTAAGGAGTATATATACTAAAGGAGTATATATAGGAAGCCTTAACCTAATTCTCCCTAACCCTAATAGAGGATTTTCAGCCACAATAAGAAAATTACAACAGCCCCCTTTTGGATTTTCTATTGGTTTTTGTTCAATCCGTTCGCTAGCACGAGTGCCGTTCGAGAGTCGTTCGTGTACCGGATTGTGGAGGAAATGCATTTGGGTTTCTGCAGCAGTCTCTAGAGGAGACAGTTAAGGTGAGAAAATTTATTTTCTCCATTCTTGATTTCGTGCTATTAATCTACATGTATCTTGGGCTTTGGAATCGAGGAAAATTTTAATCGGTATTCCGCCTCGCGTTCAATTTTTCCCGTGATGATTCCCTACAGTAAGTAATTAATTGAATAAAATAAAATTTCCTTGGTGGAAATATAAATACAAAAGGTGTATTTCTTAAGGTTGGTTTTAATTTAATTTTGGGTTATGTTAATTTGATAAAATTATATTTAATTGTGTCAATTGGAATTTTAAAATAAGGTTTTTATTTAATTCTAATCGTACAAGTTAAATTAATTCAATCAAATTAAATAACCTATAGTTTTAATTAGAATCCTAGTAAGCTAAGGTGCATACTAACGAGTATATAAAAGAAAGCCTTAACCAAATTTCTCCCTAACCCTAACCCTAAAAAGTAATTCGGCCTGCCATAGATAAAATTACAACAGCCCCTTTCTTTGCTTTCTCTTGGTTTTCGTTCAATCCGTTTGCTAGCACGAGTCCTGTTCAAGAGTCATTCGTGTACCGGATTGTAGAGAAAACACGCTTGGGTTTCTGCAGTAGTCTCTAGAGGAGACAATTAAGGTGAGAAAATTTATTATTCTCTCCATTCTTGGTTTCATTCTATTAATCTACATGAATCTTAGGCTATGGAATCAAGGAAATTTTAATCGGTATTCCGCCTTGCGTTTAATTTTTCCCATGACGATTCTCTACATACCCTTGTGTAGAGAGAAGTGAGGAGTATATATTCGCTATGGGGACCTTGACATTATCGTGGACTTTGACGGAACTCATGTAAATAGCCGTAGTGATTTCCACTAGGATGGCGAAATGACACATGTGATATATATCTGTAGTTCCACATTTATCATCCCCCGTTCATGATTAAAGATAACCCCACTTAGGACTCGGTTAGAATACAACTTTTTGACAGCAGAGGATCCTAAAACGACGGGCCTCCCGACCGAGCTGGGAGAATTTTTAAATAAAAGGATTTTATGAAAAAGGGGTTTCATGGTGAGAAAACAAACAAACTCGAATGCTCTCACTAAAGTGACACACTCGGCTCAGCTCAACCGAGAAAATTGCTGTACAGCCGAGATGAGCTATGAATTGCTATACCTTTAGTCAGAGATTTGCCTATGAATTGTGGCTTAGCTCATCTATTTCTTCTCAATTCAAAATGTGTATAATAATTTATATCAATGCCTTTTATATTTTTTATGGTTGATTTTATCATGATTATTTAATCGATGATCACACACGAGATACAAATGCTGAAAGAAATAAATAAATTCAGGAAATCTAAAATATACAGATCGATCAAAGGACTATCCTAGGGGATAGAATTGAATAAAAGGGATTTGCGGTACAAATTTTGTATACATAAAAAATTTCTTAAAATGAAAAGCTAGACATTCATCTAACCTAACATACATTTACCTGAAAAACAAAGTTAGTACATATAAATATATATACATTTAAGACTCAAGAAGACTCAGAATTGGAGATTTAGATAGCTCGGGTCGTGTAATGGGAAAAATCAGGGAATTTGATAAATTACCCCGATTTGACCTGGAAAACATTTTAAAATGCAATTTTGATAGGACTGGAAATTGATTTGAAAATCATTTTTTCTGGTTTAATATATACGCATATAAAAATGTACCGGTTTTCAAGAAACTTGTGTTTCTATCGTTGAACTGGTTTATAAAAAATTAATACAGAAATTAAATACATAATATAAATCTAGGTCAAAATGATATGCAGAAAAATAAGAAAAATTCACAAAAATCAATTCTGGAATTAAAACTACAGCCGTGTGGGTGTAACTGTAACAACTGTGCAGCTATTAAAAAACCCACACGGATCTGGTTTTAAATGCAATAGAGAAATCGCTAAAAATCTTGAAATTGCTAAATCTGAAATGAACTATAGTCGTACCACTATAGTGCAGCAGTTGTGCGGCTCTCGCACTAGCTGTACAGCTTTGGTTCGCCAAAAAGCACAAAACAGAGCGAAATTCAAAACAATGAAATGCACAACAAATCAACCGAAAAAGTTGTAAATGAGTTAAGGCCTCTTAGAAAAGTACCTTTTAGATGTCTCTTTAGTGTTCAATTTGATAGAAAACCAATTCTTGAAGTTTAAATTCAGATTTAAATTAAAACTTGAACTTTGAAACCAAAAGCTTGAATCCATCCAATTGAGCTCCGATTCTCCAATCCAATGCAGCCCAAATAAGTCTCTGAAGGTTTAGGATTGGTTTGAATGATAGATTTAGTAACTAAAATTGATGGATTTTATGGTTTCATTGCTTGAATTTGATTTGAGAATTTTTGAGAAGTTCCCTTTTCTTTCTTCTCCTTTTCTTTTGATCTCTTAATTGCTATTGTTAATCGTTGATCACCTCTTGCTAGCTTGATCTCCCTTCAATCCAAAACGAACCCTGTAATCAGAAGAAACCAGTTGCATTTTGGTTATCATTCCTATTCTTCAACAACTATCTCCTTCATGCAAGCTGCTGGTAACACAATAGCCGTGCGGCTGCTGACACAATAGCCGTGCGGCTCTTGCAACAGCCATGTGGATCTTCCAATGGTCATACGGTTGTTGTCTCTAGTAGCTCTAATTCTTCAAATTTTTCTTAGTTTCAAGTTTCAAGTTAAATCAAATCTGAATCTTTGCTTCTCGAATCGACACTCATAATGAACAACAACTCACATGTTATGTGCTACATGATTTATTTTACTGTACCATAACATACCATTATAATCATTATTTCATGCAGATATTATATTATTCACATACCACTTATGTGATCCTAACCCATTATTTTCGTGCAGCCATACGCATTATTTTCCTGTGTAAATAACTTCATTCATATACCTCATTCTATGTGACACATACATTAACAATTTTTGTGCAGACATATGCATTATTTTTCATTTGTAAATAATCTCACTCACATCCCTCATCTTGTATGACATATAAACTAACGGTTTTGATGTAGCCATACCAGCATGTCATTTATACATAAGTGAAACCACATTAATAAACCTATGCATGATCATATTTAGGCAGACTCTAGAAGTGACTTTAGGACCACACATTTATTCTTTTGTAACCCATAGTGTGAGCGGACGACCTAAAAGTGGAACACGGCGAAGCGAACTAGGGAAAAGGAAAATGAGTTGAATTGGGGTTTTGAGTTTTTTCGAAAACGGGGTTTTGAGTTTTTTCGAAAACGGGATTTTGATTATCATGATTTAGGAAAATTGTCAATTTACTTGGAAATCCTTTTTATAGAAAACCTTGTCCCATTTTAACTTAAAGACCTCGAAACTTAAATTCCAAGATCAGTGACAGAGTCGCCACCCTGATCAGCTCATCCGGGAAATTCCGGTACAGCTCCCTACCGATGGTAGACTACTGTACCTAATCCAGAGATTTAGGGTTCGGGCAAGTGACTTACTTAACCTCAAGCCTGCTTTCATTTTGTAGTTCATATTACCATATTTTATTTGCTTTATTATCTTTCTTTACCCAATTTGTTTATTTAGCCCATGCTCAAGCAAATGATAGAAATAAATTACAGAATAAGTAAACCATACATCCCAGCAGTTAAAAGAATAAGAACAAAGGCCGCTTATACAACCAGATCGAATAAAGATAACGACTCTCGTCCTCACTTTACAAACGCCTAAATACACGAATATCTACAAAATGACAGTCACCTTATTTACATGAAAATCTATCAAATACATCCAAAATGAAAATAAGGAAAAATTAAAAGCTACAAAACAAACGGTTAGTACAATTTATATCACAACACAAATAGGACATAAGTTGGACAGAATTGGGATTTTAGGAATGGGGGCATGCATTTAGGGGGTAACGGGGTTGACTCGGCCAACCAGCCCGGTTAGACCTGGAAAATGGTTTTGAAGTGCCCTGTAATTTTTGTGCTCAAAAATTATTTTTGGAAAACCATTTGGCTCTATTTCATGCAAATTTTTCCATTTGGCGGGTCTGTTATCCCAGAACTCGGTTCCGTTCGTGTGGGTTTCCTAAATCCAACATCCATCTAGGGTCCAAAACCAATAAACACACCAAAGTTTGAATTCTGAAGACAACATCACGGGATGACGTCCGTACGGATCGTTCTATGATTTTGTCTCCTTCTGGAGACTACAGTCGTACGACTGTAGTTAGAGCTGTGACTCTAATTATAGTCGTGCGACTATAGCATCCAGAACCGAAAATGGTTTTCTCGTTTCAAAAATCACTGATTCGCTTGATTTCAGTGGTTCCTCAGGATTTCTATAGAGACCAGGGGTCCGCTATTGCTGGACAACGGATCCGGTTCGGATCGAACAACCCCAGATTCCAGAAAATTGAAACCACATAAACCAAAAATCTCACACCCGCACAAATATAAATCCGAAAACCAAAGTTTGATAGTATACGGGTGTGTTTGGGCAGAAATATATCATAATAGAATGGAAAAAAAATGGAAAATGGGCTGTTTTCAGCCGATCCGAGGTAGTTTCGGGTTTTTACTCGGAAGGACAGAGCCGTGCAGCTCTGTTCTTCAGAACTATAGCCATGTGGCTATGTTCTTGTGAAACACAGCCGTGCGGCTCTAGTTGGGCAACCAGTTTTCGGAAAATTTGAGAAACAGAAAAAAAAATGCAAAGAAAAAGCAATGTACATAGGTTTAAGGCCTCTAAGAGTTTACCTTGATATTGTTTTGATGTGTTTAATGTCAAGAATCGGATTAAAAAGCTGAAATGTTCCTGAATCCTCCACCATCCTGAAATCCCAAAAACGAATCCTTATCGATCCGAAACCAATCCGAAACGATCCCAATTGAATGTGTAAAGGTCAAGAACACTTCCTTTAATGTTTAGGAGTTGATTTTAGTATTAGTTTTTGGCTCTCTCCCTCTCTTTTTCCTTCTCTATTTTCGGCTTCTTCTTTCCCACTTTCTTCTCTTTTTTTTTCTTCTTTCTGTCCTAAGATCAATTGTCCTCCTTCTGATTTGATTTTAAGTTTTTATATCTCACACCCCGTAATCATTTCAGGAATTAATGAGCTGTTTATTTTTCTGTTGATTTCAACTGCTTTTCTTCTATTTCAGTCAAGTTGATATGCTTTGTAGAGCAACTTGATTGACTCACTAGAGCTGCACGACTCTAAATATTAGAGTCGTGCGACTCTAACATTAGAGTCGTGCGACTCAGCTGTAGTTTTGTAACTACAGCTGTGCGACTATAGGTAAAACCGAGGCTAATTCCGTAAAAAACCAACGCTCACCCTAAACCCTAAAATAACCCAAAGGGACCTTTCTCGTGGTTTCAGATTAAGGATAGCTTGGTTTTCAGAGCGTTTTAAGGCATCTAAGGTGACATTTTGGTCATTTTCATGTCCGATTCACTTCCATCTGCTCAACAGGTAATAAGGAATTCTAATCATAGAGGTCGGGAAAACCCAACGCTTACAGCTACCCCTCACGTGATCAAATTCGATACTCGATACCAGGTTTAAAATACCTAAGGGGAATTTGAGAACACGAATTGACGTGACGTAAACAAAAGGAAAGAAAGACGTACCTAACATGCCAGTGTCATTGTTGCAGTGATGGTTTGGTTTGAGCCGATACCGGGTCTAGATTACCCGAGGCCTTGTTGTGATTGAGCCTGAACTGGACTTATCTATATCCGAGGCGGTGGTGGAATGAGCCTCTACCGGGTTTATCTATACTCGAGGCTGTAGTGGAATGAACCTGTACCAGGTTTATCTGTACCTGAGGTTGTTGTGAACTAAGCTTTGGTTCAGGGACCTGATTCGATGTCTGTATGAAATAGTGGTCTTGCCTGAACTGAGTTGGGTTTAAGGATTCAAAATCTTGCTTGAATTGAATGGGTTCAAGGATTTGAAATCTTGCTTGAATTGAATGGGTTCAAGGATTCAAAATCTTGCTCGAATTGAATTGGTTTCAAGGATTTGAAATCTTGCTTGAATTGAATGGGTTCATGGATTCAAAATCTTGCTTGAATTGAATGGGTTCAAGGATTCAAAATCCTACTTGAATTGAGTGGGTTTCAAGGATTTGAAATCTTGCTTGAATTGAATGAGGTTCAAGGATTTGAAATCTTGCTTGAATTGAATGAGGTTCAAGGATTTGAAATCTTGCTTGAATTGAATGAGGCTCAAGGATTTGAAATCTTGCTTGAATTGAATGGGTTCAAGGATTCAAAATCTTGCTCGAATTGAGTGGGTTTCAAGGATTTGAAATCTTCCTTGAATTGAATGAGGTTCAAGGATTCGAAATCTTGCTTGAATTGAATGAGGTTTAAGGATTTGAAATCTTGCTTGGATTGAGTGGGTTCAAGGATTCAAAATATTAATTGAATTGAATAGGTTCAAGGATTCGAAATCTTGCTTGAATTAAGTGGTTTTCAAGGATTTCAAATCTTCCTTGAATTGAATGAGGTTCAAGGATTTGAAATCTTGCTTGAATTGAATAAGGTTCAAGGATTTGAAATCTTTCTTGAAAGGAATGGGTTCAAGGATTCAAAATCTTGCTTGAATTGAATGGGTTCAAGGATTCAAAATCTTGCTCGAATTGAGTGGGTTTCAAGGATTTGAAATCTTCCTTGAATTGAATGAGGTTCAAGGATTCGAAATCTTGCTTGAATTGAATGAGGTTTAAGGATTTGAAATCTTGCTTGGATTGAGTGGGTTCAAGGATTCAAAATATTAATTGAATTGAATAGGTTCAAGGATTCGAAATCTTGCTTGAATTAAGTGGTTTTCAAGGATTTCAAATCTTCCTTGAATTGAATGAGGTTCAAGGATTTGAAATCTTGCTTGAATTGAATAAGGTTCAAGGATTTGAAATCTTTCTTGAAAGGAATGGGTTCAAGGATTCAAAATCTTGCTTGAATTGAATGGGTTCAAGGATTCAAAATCTTGCTTGAATTGAGTGCGTTTCAAGGATTTGAAATCTTGCTTGAATTGAATGAGGGTTGGCTTTAGGAGTGATGATTTTGAAAACGGGTCGAGAATGAGTATTTATTCCCTGATCGATGATTTTGGAAATAAAAAATTTTTGCCCCTTCGATCAAGGATAAATACGGCTTAATTGTTTTGCCCCTGGATACCTAAGATGTTGAGGTTTGGGGACGTATGGCTCTAATTTGTATCTTAAGGCCTAGTGGATGCCCCAGTGTTAGACTATTTCCGCTTTGAGGGCAATCTTGATTCGGGATGGCCTGATGATGGTGGTGGGTATCTGCACTTAGATTGTTCGTGATGCATGTATGCATGTGTGTGTATGTTTTGAGTGTATGTATGTATACATTTCTATGTACGCAAGCACGAATGGACCCTAGAAGATGCATTTCCCACTGGGGAATAGTGGAAGGGTTCCACCTTTCTGCCCCTAGGAATAGTGAATCTGGAAGTGCTCTAAATTTTCCCTGAACTGCCCAATGTGGGTTCTCAGCTTAGAGAGTTGCTCTAATTTTCGCCTGAGGCGCCTTTTCTGTTTTCACCTCAGCGAGCCTTTCTTGAAAGCACTCTAACTTTTGCCTAAACTGCCCAATGCAGGTTTTCAGCTTAGCGAGCTGCTTTAATTTTTGCCTGAGGCACCTTTTCGGTTTCCAACTCAGTGAGCTCTCTTTTTTTTGAGTGAGATGCATGTAACCGGAAAATGCGCACAGTCATATATGATGCATGGTGTGAATTCAATTTTAAGCAAACCTGGGGACATTTAAATGAATAGAGCAAGGCATTCATTCATTCATTAATAATGTTTTAGCATAATGTACATCGCAGATGAAATAAGGCTAAGGACGGAATCAACAATGGTATCCGTCTTGACCGAATCCATGACTTCCACCAACTGGTCCTTGCAGATTTTCCCACTGGTGGTGCTCACCTCACTGTCCTAACTTTTGCATGGACCACTTTTTCAATTTTTGATCCATCGGACTGTCCTAATTTTTACATGGACTGCCTTTTCAGTTTTCAATCCATCGGACTGTCCTAATTTTTGCATGGACTGCCTTTTCGGTTTTCAATCCATCGGACTATTTTTTTTTTGGTGTATTAGTGCCTGAGTCCATCCTGATTTGATAAGGTTGACGACTTAGTCTCTGTTTCCTTTGTTAGAACCACTTCCATCTTATAGACCAACGAGTATAGTGTTTCTCCTGTGTGTGCTCTGTTGGGATTTGTCACCAGAAATCACCCGATAAAAGCAGAAGAACACGGTGATTTCCTCAAATCCAGTCCCAGGAGCAATTGAGGTGGAAATTGAAAAACTTAGAATTAAACAGAAAGGGATTAAATTTCTTACCAGAAAAATCTCTTTCTGAAATGGATGATGACTACAGAATTCAAGGTAGAATTCCTCCACTCTCACGTACACGAACGCTTGACGAATACAACCCGTGCTAGCGTCGGAAAAACGAAACAATAGAGAGGGAAGAGCTAGGGAAATTTCGGCTAGGAGGCTCAATGCTACAAGTGGCCGAAATTTCTAACCCTAGGTATTTATACCTAGGGTTGGACGAATCCCTTAAGGGAATTCAGGCCCATCTTGGCTCCTGTCTATTCTGTGCGGGCTTCCATGTTTTAATTTAGGCCCAGTCTAATTTTAATTATTCTGGTTTAAATTAATTTCAAGCCCAATTTTAATATACCCATGTATTTAATATATTACTCCAAGTAATATATTATTTACATCTAAATTAAAATTAGTTTGACGATTAATTTAATCCATCAAATTAAAATTAAATCTACACAAAATAAAATCATATGTAAACCCATACATATGAATATTTCCACCTAGGAAATAATTTCATAATTAATCCAATTAATTATGAAGAGCTAATTGAATATATTAATTTTATTATTATGACCAATCCAATTGATCTTTATAATATAATTAATATATACACACTTCTCCCTCCATTGTGTATACTCCAAGTATACATGTGATTCCTTAAGTCTGCATTCTATCGTTCTATGTGTACGATCCTGTGGGCCCATCTTTATGTTGGCAGCGGGCCTTTGGCCCGCAGACTGCAGTTGGGCTCTAGCAAGCCACTGCAGCCCCCAATTAAGATGGAGATGGCAGTCTAACTGATATCATAACCCTGTAGTTTAAACTTGTACATCCCATGTCATTGATATCGGTGTCCAACACAGAGGCATGGATTGATCACCCTCTTTTGTGTTCGGACATTATCTTGATCCCGAATGTACTGATGCTCACAAACAAGTTCCAACTTGTTTGGGTGTGGCCACACTCTTATCAGTCACATTCATCAAGTGGCCAGTGATATCTTCTCAGTGGGTTACTGAGTGACAAATCCCTTCTGCATATCCATAGTATTACCAGGTTCAGTGACATACCCGAAAGCACCCATACTTGGCACCCTATTACAGGCCCTTTAGGCATACCCCTAAGTATGCGACTTCACATGTAACACCATCATATGGTCAGGTCAAAGGATCCATACAAGTACTACACGAGAATCCCTTGTGATACTATACCATGTGGATTAATCGTTTAGTGGATCTATCCAGTACCATGCTCCCAGGCATGTACCCATTAACTTGGTTGACATTCCATGTCCAATGACCGGTAAGACACCGCCATACAACCAGGTTAATGATAGTTTGTTGTTCCATTCATTCCCATGACTGGAACAGACTACGGATCTATTTATGGTCATATCGTTTACCCTATCCATGGTCTTACTGCTAAGTGCATGACACTTGTCGTCATGGATATAGATATGTCCATTGGATACTTCATTTAATATATTGCACAAGATGAATATAATAAATGAATTGATGCCTTTATTAATAACACAAATGAGTACAACACATAAATCCAATAAATGTATAGTACAAATACAAGGACCAATGCCTCGGGACTAGGGCATTTCCAACAATCTCCCACTTGCACTAGTTCCAACTAGGCATGGGCCTAATCCCTATAGATCTAGTGTGACCCTCGTGCTTGGGCTGGGCCAGCGCCTTGGTCAATGGATCTGCGACATTATCCTCGGTGTCCACTCTGTGCAATGCAATGTCACCTCTCTCCGCGATTTCTCGTATGAGGTGAAACTTTCTGAGCATGTGCTTTGTGTTCTTGTGTGACCGGGGCTCCTTTGCTTGTGCGACGGCCCCATTGTTGTCACAGAAGATATCGACTGGGTCCTGGATAGTTGGCACTACTCCCAACTCAGTGATAAACTTCTTCATCCACACAGCTTCCTTAGCTGCATCACACGCAGCGATGTACTCAGCTTCTGTTGTAGAGTCCGCTATGGTTGGCTGCTTTGAGCTCCTCCAGCTTACAGCACCACCATTCAGCAAGAATACATACCCTGACTGCGATTGGTACTCATCTTGGTCTGTCTGGAAGCTTGCATCAGTATACCCAGTAACTGATAGCACTTCCTGACCACCATACACCAAGAAGCTATCCTTAGTCCGGTTAAGGTACTTAAGGATCGCCTTGACAGCTTTCCAGTGATCCTCCCCGGGATCTTGCTGGTATCGGCTTGTCATACTCACTGCAAAGGCGACATCAGGTCTCGTACATAACATGGAGTACATGATTGATCCAATAGCCGAAGCATATGGAACCAATTTCATGTTCTCCCTGTCCTCCCTTGTTTTAGGACAGTTCTTCTTACTAAGTTTCAGCCCATGGCCCATTGGCAAGAAACCTTTCTTGGCCCGGTCCATGCTGAATCTTTTCAGAACTTTGTCAATGTACGAAGCCTGACTTAGGCCCAGAAGCTGATTTGATCTATCCCTATAGATCCTGATCCCTAGGATCATCTCAGCTTCGCCTAAGTCCTTCATTGCGAAGCACTTACTCAGCCACTGCTTTACCCCTTGCAGTGTAGGTATGTCGCTTCCAATGAGTAGGATGTCGTCCACTTAAAGTACCAAGAATGTGACTATGCTCCCACTAGTCCTCTTATACACACTAGGCTCATCTAGATTCTGTATGAAGCCATATTCCTTTATAGCCTCATTGAATCTTAGATTCCAACTTCGGGATGCTTGCTTCAGTCCATAAATGGACCTTTGAAGTTTGCATACCCTTCCCGGATACTTAGGATCGACAAAACCCTCAGGTTGTGTCATGTACACATCCTCGAGTAGCTTCCCATTAAGGAAAGCGGTCTTGACATCCATCTGTCATACCTCATAGTCATACCACGCGGCTATGGCCAGCAGTATCCTGATGGATTTGAGCATGGCTACTGGTGAGAAAGTTTCATCATAGTTTATTCCATGGACTTGTCTGAAACCTTTCGAAACCAGACGCCCCTTGAAGGTATTATCAGCTTTGAGCTTATAGCACCACTTGCAACCTATTACCTTAGCACCCGGAGGTGGATCAACCAAGTTCCAAACTTGATTATCGTACATAGATTGCATTTCTGCCTCCATGGCTTTACGCCAATTTGCAGACTGTGGGCTAGCCATAGCCTCCTGGTAGGTTTTGGGTTCTTCTTCATCCCAGATGAGAAGAGTTTGATCATCGGTGACGAGGAAACCATACCTCTCAGGTTCCCGACGATCCCTACCAGACCTTCTAGGTTCTTGTGTGGCCTGGGTCGGTGCTTCCACTTGTGGAAGCTCCACCTGGGCCTCCGAATTATCCTTTTCAGGAGCTTGTGGACCTTGAACTTCCCTGAGTTCAACGTTGCTCCCACTATCTTTCTTGGAAAGGAACTCCTTTTCCAGAAAGACCCCCTTCCTTGCCACGAACACCTTGTTCTCGGCGGGGTTGTAGAAGTAATACCCTTTGGTTTCCCTAGGGTAGCCCACAAACAGGCATTTATCGGTTTTGGGCTCCAGCTTGCCACTAGTCAATTTCTTCACATGTGCTTCGCATCCTCAAATCCTTAGGAAAGACACATTGGGCTCCTTGCCCGTCCATATCTGATATGGGGTCTTTTCCACTGCCTTAGTCGGAGTATTGTTTAAGATGAGAGCTGCTGTCTCGAGGGCGTGTCCCCAGAAACTAATTGGGAGAGATGCTTGACTCATCATTGAGCGGACCATGTCCAACAAGGTCCTATTCCTCCGTTCGGACACCCCATTCCATTGTGGTGTTCCAGGAGGAGTGAGCTGTGGAACTATTCCATGCTCTCTCAAGTTTGAGTCAAACTCTAGGCTCATATACTCACCGCCTCGGTCCGACCGAAGGGTTTTGATATTCCTGCCTAGCTGGTTCTGTACCTCGTTTCGAAATTCCTTGAACCTATCAAGGGTGTCAGACTTATGTTTCATCAGATAGACATAGCCATATCTGCTGAAATCATCCGTGAACGTAACGAAATACAGATGCCCACCTCTGGTCGCTGCGCTCATAGGTCCACATACATTTGAATGTATTAGGTCCAATAAGCCAGTGGCCCTTTCAGCCCTTTTGCTAAAAGGCGCCTTTGTCATCTTGCCTCTTAAACACGATTCGCATATATCAATTGACTCCAAGTCAAATGACCCTAGGACTCCAGCTTTGTGAAGCCTAGCTATGCGCTTCTCGTTTATATGGCCAAGACGACAATGCCATAGGTAGACTGGATTAAGTTCGTTAGGCTTAACCCTTTTCGTGTTTATGTTATAGATATGATTGGTTTCATTTAAGTCCAGGATATATAGGCCATTATTTAATAGAGCATCTCCATAAAATAACCCCTCTCTGGATATAGAAATTCGACCATTTATAATAGTAAAATAAAATCCAGAAATATCCAACATTGATATAGAGATAATATTCCTGCACATAGCAGGTACAAAGTAACAATGTTCTAAAATTAAAACCAATCCACTGGGCATCATCAGGTGGTATTCGCCGATCTCTATGGCAGGAACCCTTGCTCCATTCCCGACCCGCAAGTCCACCTCTCCCGACCCCAGCAACCTTCTGTTCTTAAGTCCCTGCACATTGCAACAAATGTGAGAACCACATCCAGTATCCAATACCCAGGATGTTGAAACAGTAAGGTTAATATCTATAACATAAATACCTGAAGAGGACGCACCTTGGCCCCTTCTTTGCTCTCCCATCAGCTTGGGACACGATCTCTTCCAATGGCCCGCCTGTCTACACCCGAAACAGACGTCCTCAGGACCTGCCTTCTGCTGGGCCTTGGGTTGGGCCTTGGCCTTCTTGGTTTTGGCCTTTTTGGCCTTGGCCTTGGCCTTTTCCTTGGCCTTACCCTTAGCAAGAGGAGGGTTCCCCTTGTTAACCAGCAGCACCGGCGGAGTCTTCTTGATCGACTGCTCAGTAAGCTTAAGCATCCCATGCAGCTCACTGACAGTGCGGTTCATCCCTTGCATGTTATAGTTAAGGATGAACTGATCATAAGAATCCGGCAAGGATGCAAGGATTGTGTCCACCGCCAACTCTTGAGAGATAGGCGATTCGAGACGGGCCAAAGTATCCAAATAGCCCTTCATCTTGAGCACGTGTGCACTCACAGATGTCCCGGCCCCCATCTTACAAGAGTGGAATGGTGGATTACGTCCCTGAGGCGCAGCCGGTGGATTACGTCCCTGAGGCGCAGCCGGCACAGGCCTTTCTAGTACATACTCTTTTGACTCTTGTCTTAGAACTATCCTTAAGTTCCTAGACCAGTCTAAAAAGTTAGGACCAAAAAGCTTGTCCTTTTCAAGAATGGATCGCAGTGATAAGGCATTTGTGTTTGCCATTTGGGTGTTTCTACACAGAAAAACATTTAGAGTGTTAATAAAGGGCTTTGCTTTGTTGTTCCCATATAAAATTAATAATGAATCAAGTTATTAATTTAAACCGAGTTGTTGGGCTCATGGGCCGATATCCATATTTCATTAAGATATAGCCAAACGAGGGTTTGGTACAACTACACCTTAACTATTTAGGTAGGAACGCCGTCCAATCCCAACCTAGGGACTCTCGGTTTGATGGGCTTATTGGCACTTACCCATCTGTGCTTAGGACCAGGAGAATCCTACTACCCACGCTAAGTCAAAACCTCCATCCAAGTGTTAGAGTATCCCCTACTCTAACCCAATATAAAGTGACAATACTCCAGTGCATCCTGCGAGGGCATGGTCTACAACTGGCCTATTCCCACTTCGATTCAGCTTCGAATGAGGGAAGCACTTTTAAGCGACTTAGTAATTCCATTTGGTTATTAGATTCAATTATAACGGCTTACATACATAAGGCGGGTGAAATGGCTACTAGAGCATACATTCATACATGCAAATGAATATAAAACATAATTAAATAAAAGTAAAATGGACTGCTATGGGCCTATATTACATCCTAATATTATTCACCGGCTGCGCCTCAGGGACGTAATCCACCGGCTGCGCCTCAGGGACGTAATCCACCATTCCACTCTTGTAAGATGGGGGCCGGGACATCTGTGAGTGCACACGTGCTCAAGATGAAGGGCTATTTGGATACTTTGGCCCATCTCGGATCGCCTATCTCTCAAGAGTTGGCGGTGGACACAATCCTCGCGTCCTTACCGGATTCTTATGATCAGTTCATCCTAAACTACAATATGCAAGGGATGAACCGTACTGTCAGTGAGCTGCATGGGATGCTTAAGCTTACTGAGCAGTCGATCAAGAAGACTCCGCCGGTGCTACTGGTCAACAAGGGGAACCCTTCTCTTGCCAAGGAAAAGGCCAAGGCCAAGGCCAAAAAGGCCAAAGCCAAGAAGGCCAAGGCCCAACCTAAGGCCCAGCAGAAGGCAGGTCCTGAAGATGTCTGTTTCGGGTGCAAATAGGCGGGTCATTGGAAGAGATCGTGTCCCAGGCTGATGGGAGAGCAAAGAAGGGTTCAAGGTGCGTCCTCTTCAGGTATTTATGTTATAGATATTAACCTTACTGTTTCAACATCCTAGGTATTGGATACTGGATGTGGTTCCCACATTTGTTGCAATGTACGGGGACTTAAGAACAGAAGGTTATTGGGGTCGGGAGAGGTGGACTTGTGGGTTGGAAATGGAGCAAGGGTTGCTGCCATGGAGATTGGCGAATATCACCTTGCGATGCCCAGCGGATTGGTTTTAATTTTGGAACATTGTTATTTTGTACCTACTTTGTGCAGGAACATTAGTTCTGTATCAATGTTGGATATTTCTAGATTTAATTTTACCATTTCTAATGGTAGAATTTCTTTATCTAGAGAGGGATTATTTTATGGAGAAACTCTATTAAATAATGGCCTATATATCCTGGACTTAAATGAAACCAATCATGTCTATAACGTAAACACTAAAAGGGTTAAGCCTAACGAACTTAATCCTGTCTACCTATGGCATTGTCGTCTTGGCCACATAAACGAGAAGCGCATTGCTAGGCTTCACTAAGCTGGAGTCTTAGGGTCATTTGACTTGGAGTCAACTGATGTTGGTGTACCCTAGTTCTTAGGGCATTGGATTCTTGTATTTTGTATTATACATTAAGAGCCATGTATGAATACATTATTTGTGTCACATTAATAAAGGCAATTAATCTATTTCATTTATATCTTGTGCTATAATATGAGTAGAGTATCCATTGATTGATAATCATAAAACCAATCCCAGGTCTGTTCTAATCGTGGGAACGAATAGAACCATAGACTTGTATATTCGATGACTGTATGGCAGTTCTTAACTAGCCATAGTACTTGTATAGTCAGTCATGAATATAGGTACATGTCGTTGACATGGGACTGGATCGATCCGCACAAGAAAGTCACATGGTTGTCGCGTCATAGGTCTTTCTTGAGTAGGTCTCTTTTGTCCTCAGACCAGATTTCATTATAATATCAATATGGAATCCGGTTCACTTTGACATACGCCTAACAGGTCTGTAAAAGGATGCTAAATACGGGTATGATTGGGTGGATCGGTGAACATGTTGATATTGATGATGAAGTGATGGAATTGCCACTCGGGTAACACCGAGATGATATCATTGGCCACTTAATGAGTGGGACTGATAAGTGTATGGCCATACCCAAATAAGTTGGTTGCTTATTTGATTAATCAGTCAACTCAAGATCAAGAAATATAATAAACAACAGAAGAGGATGACGGACACCATGCCTCTTGTTTATTCATATCGATATCGTTAGGCAAAGGACAGTATGAGATTACTACCGGGTGAGTGTCTTCTAAAGACTGCTGCATCTCTGTCTTAATTGGGGGCTGTAATGGTTTGCTAGAACCCACTTACAGTCTGTGGGCCTTGGGCCTACTGCCAACATAAAGACAGATCCATAGGATCGTGCACATAGATCAACTGAGCTGGAACTTATAGAAATTGTACATGTAATGTACATTGGAAGGAATGCGTTAATTAATTAGTTGACATTCGGTGTCAAGGTAATTAATTGACATTGGGTTGAATTTAATTTAATTAATAAGTTTACATAATGTAATTAATTAATTTATCAATTAATTGAATTACATAAAGTAAACAATTAATTAAATAATTTTCCTAAGTAGGAAAATTAAATACATGTATTGTATTAACTTAAGTGTGATTTAATTTTATTTAGGGGTAATTAAATTTAGCCAAATGGAATTAAATTACATAGTATATACTTTTTAATTAAAGTTTATTTATATAATTATAATCCTAGTGGGCTTGGGTTTAATTAACCTAATTAAAACCCAACTAGACAAGGTGTCTATATAAGGGCACACTTAAGGAAGAAAAACCTAATGCAACTCTAATTAATTGCTGGAAATTTCAGCCACCAATAGCAGCCCCAAAACGGCCGAAAATCCCAGCATTAAACCTCCATTCCTTCACGTCTTCGGCTAGCACCGGTTCCCGCTCAATAGTTGGTCGTGCACCAGACTTTGGAGATCGCAGTTTCAAGTAACGATTCTGCAGCAGTCTCTAGAAGAGACAAATTCGGTGAGTTAATCTCTCTTAATTCTTATTTGATTTTATTCTAATCAATGGTAATTGGACACGATAGGTGGATTCTAGGAAATTTTAAACGGTGTATTTTCCGCTGCGCCACGTTATGTTTCCAATGACGAATCCCAACAGTGGTATCAGAGCCTAGGTTTTGTCCATTAGATTGATTGGAATTGGTTCTTGAAAGCGTTCTTGAAGAAAGAATGGGTTTCAAGTTTGTGGCTTTAGGGTTTTATTCAATTGGTTTTGGTTTTGATAAACCCTAGAATTTTGGATTGGGGTTTTGATTTATTTTCCCCAATTGGTTTCCATCTTAAAAATTATTGTTTTATTGATTATTTATTTTTTGGATGGATTTTTTTTTCTTTTGATTAAAAAAAAAAAGGTTATATGTTTGTTTTGCTGCAATTTGGAATCGCAAGATTCCAAATTGCTGCTGCTGCTGCCGCCAGGCAGCAGCTTGGCTGCTGTCTCCAGACAGCAGCGCCGCGCGCGGGTTTTGGGTCCGGTTTTGGATTCTGCGGGTATTTGTTATCCCGGACCCTGATGCAAATTAAATTTTTTTTCATTAATTTGTATTTAAATTATTTATTTTGTTGGCATGCATATTTAATTTAATTGCTTGCATATTAAATTGAATATGGACTTTGTGAAATTGGCCCAATAAACCGTGACACCGGTTAAAATTGGGAGAGCTAAATTTTAAATTTGTGACAACCCAAATTCAAGTGGGAGCAAAATTGTTAATTTTGCATTTATGGATGTTATCCATTGGGCCTTTATGGGCCTTAGTCACATTTGTTAAAATTGGCGATTTCACCCTAAGTAACTTGGCTTAACATTTATATTTATAATTTGGAATGCCATGATCATGCATCATATTGGTATGTATGTGCACGACAGGTACTTTGTTTGAAATGTTATGTTGAGTTCTATGGGCCCTAAATTATTATCGGTTGTAATTTAATTTTGGGAAATATGGCCTGCGTGCCATTTTTTATTTTATTTTGATGTAATTTTAGAATAGATTTTATTTTACAAAATTATTGTAATTGCATCAAGTATGGAGGAAGGTCCAAATGGAGCAAGCCCATGGTGGGAGCCCAAGAAGGATTGCAGTCCGGCCCATGAAGAATTAGATAGGATATCTAGTTTTTCATTAGGTTGTAATTAAATGCCCATAGGATCTCATTTATTTTAAATTAAGTATGCTATTGCATTTGTCATATAATATGGATGTATGGATCACCAAATTATTACCCGCGTTTATGCATGCTAAGCCGTATCACTTAATTATAATCCGGAAATTAAAATATTGAGTCGCTTAAAAGTGCTTCCCACATTCACACCTCTTCCTCCCATTGATGCTGCAATGTGCGCCATGCCCTAGATGGGTATATTGTAGTATTCGGTGGGCCGTCGAGGGTTAAGATACTTGGTATGGTTAACATGTGAATGGTGGTTTGACTCAACATGGGTAGCATTAGCTCAGAGCGGGCCCTAAGCACAGATGGGTAAAGTGTCAATAAGCCCATCAAACCAAGAGTCCTTCGTGGAAGGATTGGATAGGTTGTCCTACCAAACGACTCAATCGTTGGTTAGCGAGCCCTAGTTCGGCCAGTCATTGATAAGTTGTGGATCTTGGTCAAGTCAGCCAATTAACAACACCAACAAACAAATTAAAATCGGATTATTAATTTGAATTGGCTTAAAAGTCCTTTATTTCTAACTCAAGCAATGATTTCTTCCATGTAGATAATCCCATTTCAGTTAAGCAATTTAAATGGCTGCAACAAACAATAACTCACTCTCACTTAGGTCACTCTTGGAGAAGGAGAAGCTTTCGGGGACTAACTTCCTGGACTGGGCTAGGAACTTACAAATAGTTCTTAGACAAGAGTCTAAGGAGTATGTACTGAATGCTCCTTTACCAGCTGGCCCTCCTGCAGGTCGAGGCATCACCACGGCGATGGTGGAGCAGTACGATCGGCATGTGAGGGATGACCGAGATGTCTCGTGCCTCATGCTGGGTACCATGGCTTCTGATCTTCAGAAGCAGTTCATGGACGAGCATGCTTTTGAGATGATGGATCAGCTTAAAAAGATGTTCCAAGATCAGGCTCGTCAGGAACGTTACTTGACAACTAAGGCACTTTGCACGACTGTGATGGCAGCTGGGACTTCTGTTAGCACTCATGTGCTAAAGTTGAAGGGGTATATTGATACACTTGCCCGCCTCAGCTCGCCAGTTCTGCAGGACTTGGCAACAGACATTATTCTCGGGTCACTTCCTGAGTCTTACAACCAGTTTATCATGAATTACCATATGCAAGGGTTGGATAAATCAGTTGTTGAGCTGCATGGCATGCTCAAGCTTGCTGAGCAGTCTCTTAAGAAGACTCCTGAAGTATTGCTGGTGAACAAGGGCAATACGCCCATTGCTAAGGGAAAGGCCAAATCTAAGGCCAAGGCTAAGGCCCAAAAGGCTAAGGCTAAGGGCAAAAAGGTGGTGGCCCAACCTAAAGCAAGGGTTGCCTCTCCTGACGATGTTTGCCATGAGTGTCATGAGAAGGGGCATTGGAAGAGCTCATGTCCAAAGCTAAGGGAGCAATTGAAGGGCAAAACTGCTGCTTCAGGTATTTATGTTGTTGAGATTAATCTGGCTATTTCTACATCTTGGGTCTTGGACACTGGATGTGGATCTCACATTTGTTCAAATGTGCAGGGTCTAAGAAATAGGAGATTATTAGGATCTGGAGAAGTAGATCTTCGAGTCGGAAATGGTGCTCGGGTTCAGGCCATGGAGATCGGAGATTATTTCTCTGAGATGCCTAGTGGACTTGTTTTGAAACTAAGAAACTGTTATTTTGTACCTGCGATGCGCAGGAATATTATTTCCGTTTCTTTGTTGGATATTTCTGGTTTTGTATTTAATATTGGACATGGTAGAATTTCTATGCAATGTGGCAATATTATTTATGGAACAGCATTTCTTGAAAATGGCTTATATATCCTTGATCTAAAACGTGAAAGTTCAATCTATAACATAAATACTAAAAGGATTAAACAAAATGAAATTAATCCTACTTACATCTGGCATTGTCGACTTAGCCATATAAATGAGAAGCGCATAGCTAGGCTTCACTCTAGTGGAGTGCTAGGGTCATTTGACATCCAGCCTTATGACACATGCGAATCTTGTTTGAGAGGCAAGATGATAAAGGCGCCTTTTAGCAAGACTGCTGAAAGGGCCTCAGAGCTATTGGAGCTAATACATTCCGATGTATGTGGCCCAATGAGCACTAATGCTAGATCTGGTTTTTTGTACTTCGTCACCTTCATGGATAACTTCAGCAGATACGGTTACGTGTATCTGATGAAGCATAAGTCTGAGACTCTCTAAAGGTTCAAGGACTTTAAGAATGAAGTAGAAAACCAACT
Organism: Euphorbia tirucalli; assembly: GCA_039660915.1. Lineage (NCBI taxonomy): Eukaryota > Viridiplantae > Streptophyta > Magnoliopsida > Malpighiales > Euphorbiaceae > Euphorbia > Euphorbia tirucalli. The sequence continues at coordinate 48,949,342 of CM077633.1, forward strand.
TGGCAAGAAAATAAAAGCACTTCGGTCTGACCGTGGGGGTGAATATTTGAGCCAAGATTTTGACTCGTTTTTGAGAGAGTGTGGGATCATATCCCAACTCACTCCTCCTGGTACACCCCAGTGGAATGGAGTGTCAGAAAGGAGGAATAGGACCTTGCTTGACATGGTCCGCTCGATGATGAGTCATGCTACACTCCCTGTATCCTTTTGGGGATATGCTTTAGAGACAGCTGCTTACATTCCTAATAATACACCAAGCATGGCAGTTGAGGGAACACCATATGAACTATGGAAAGGCCGAAAGCCCAATGTTTCCCTCTTGAAGATTTGGGGCTGTGATGCACATGTTAAGAAATTGACAAGTGGCAAACTTGAGTCCAAATCTGTCAAGTGCCAGTTTGTGGGTTACCCTAAGGAAACTAAGGGTTATTACTTCTACGATCCGGCCGAAAACAAAGTTTTCATAGCCAGAAATGCAGTCTTCTTGGAGAAGGAATTCCTTTCCAAGAGAGACAGTGGGAGTAATGTTGAACTTTCAGAAGTTCAAGACTCACAAACTCCTACAGCTGCTGCTGAGGATGCTTTGGGAACCAATCTGACTACTCAAGAAATTGAGAAACCAGAAACAGTTGCACAGGACCTTAGAAGGTCTGGTAGGACATGTCATCAGCCAGAGAGGTACGGCTTTCTCGTGACTGATGATGGGGACCTTATGGTCGTTGACCAAGAGGAGCCCAAGACCTATCAGGAGGCTGTTGAAAGCCCACACTCAGATCAATGGTGCAAAGCCATGGAGGCTGAGATACAATCTATGCACGATAACCAAGTATGGAACTTGGTGGATCCACTTCTGGGTGCTAAGGTGATAGGTTGCAAGTGGTGTTTCAAGTTAAAGGCCCTGTGTGTATAAGATGGTTAGTGGGAGCGTTTCCACCGTCCTAGTGCTGTATGTTGACGACATCCTTATCATTGGAAGTGACATACCAACACTACAAGGGGTTATGCAGTGGTTGAGTAGGTGCTTCGCAATGAAGGACTTTGGCGAAGCTGAGACAATCTTAGGGATCAGGATCTACAGAGATAGATCCAATCGGCTTCTAGGCCTAAGTCAAGCCACGTACATTGACAAGGTTCTAAAAGGATTCAGCATGGACAAGGCAAAGAAAGGATTCTTGCCTATGTGCCATGGGTTGAAGCTGAGTAAGAAAGATGGTCCTAAAACAAAGAAGGACCAGGAGAAAATGGAAGAGATCCCTTATGCATCTGCTATTAGATCTATCATGTACTCCATGTAATGTACGAGGCCTGATGTCATGTTTGCTCCAAGTATGACTAGCCGGTACCACTCGGACCCCGGTGAGGAACACTGGAAGGTAGTCAAGGCAATCTTAAAGTACCTTAACCGGACTAAGGATGCTTTCTTAGTGTATAGAGGTCAAGATGAGCTGGTAGTGTCAGGTTACACTGATGCAAGCTTTGAGACCGATGAGGATCAGAACCAGTCACAGTCTGGTTATGTTTTTCTCCTGAATGGCAGTGCCATTAGTTGGAGGTCCTCAAAGCAGGCCACCATTGCTGACTCTACAATGGAAGCTGAGTACATAGCTGCGTGTGAAGCTACAAAGGAAGCCGTTTGGATCAAGAAATTCATAACTGAGTTGGGAGTAGTACCCACTATGCTAGACCCAGTTGATGTTTTTGTGACAACAACGGGGCCATCACACAAGCTAAGGAGCCCCGGTCACACATGAGATCCAAACATGTGCTCAGAAAGTTTCACCTCATTCGGGAGATCGTGAACAGAGGTGACATATCATTGCAGAGGGTTGACACCAAGAATAATGTAGCTGATCCATTGACTAAAGTGCTGTAGCAAACACAGCACGACGGTCATACTAGATCTATAGGAATTAGGGCAATGCCTACTTAGAACTAGTGCAAGTGGGAGATTGTTGGTGTGCCCTAGTTCTTAGGGCATTGGATTCTTGTATTTTGTATTATACATTAAGAGCCATGTATGAATACATTATTTGTGTCACATTAATAAAGGCAATTAATCTATTTCATTTATATCTTGTGCTATAATATGAGTAGAGTTTCCATTGATTGATAATCATAAAACTAATCCCAGGTCTGTTCTAATCGTGGGAACGAATAGAACCATAGACTTGTATATTCGATGACTGTATGGCAGTTCTTAACTAGCCATAGTACTTGTATAGTCAGTCATGAATATAGGTACATGTCGTTGACATGGGACTGGATCAATCCGCACAAGAAAGTCACATGGTTGTCGCGTCATAGGTCTTTCTTGAGTAGGTCTCTTTTGTCCTCAGACCAGATTTCATTATAATATCAATATGGAATCCGGTTCACTTTGACATACCCCTAATAGGTCTGTAAAAGGATGCTAAATACGGGTATGATTGGGTGGATCGGTGAACATGTTGATATTGATGATGAAGTGAAGGAATTGCCACTCTGGTAACACCGAGATGATATCATTGGCCACTTGATGAGTGGGACTGATAAGTGTATGGCCATACCCAAATAAGTTAGTTGCTTATTTGATTAATCAGTCAACTCAAGATCAAGAAATATAATAAACAACAGAAAAGGATGACAGACACCATACCTCTTGTTTATTCATATCGATATCGTTAGGCAAAGGACAGTATGAGATTACTACCGGGTGAGTGTCTTCTAAAGACTGCTGCATCTCTGTCTTAATTGGGAGCTGTAATGGTTTGCTAGAACCCACTTACAGTCTGTGGGCCTTGGGCCTACTGCCAACATAAAGACAGACCCATAGGATCGTGCACATAGATCAACTGAGCTGGAACTTATAGAAATTGTACATGTAATATACATTGGAAGGAATGCGTTAATTAATTAGTTGACATTCGGTGTCAAGGTAATTAATTGACATTGGGTTGAATTTAATTTAATTAATAAGTTTACATAATGTAATTAATTAATTTATCAATTAATTGAATTACATAAAGTAAACAATTAATTAAATAATTTTCCTAAGTAGGAAAATTAAATACATGTATTGTATTAACTTAAGTGTGATTTAATTTTATTTAGGGGTAATTAAATTTAGCCAAATGGAATTAAATTACATAGTATATACTTTTTAATTAAAGTTTATTTATGTAATTATAATCCTAGTGGGCTTGGGTTTAATTAACCTAATTAAAACCCAGCTAGACAAGGTGTCTATATAAGGGCACACTTAAGGAAGAAAAACCTAATTCAACTTTAATTAATTGCTGGAAATTTCAACCACCAATAGCAGCCCCAAAACAGCCGAAAATCCCAGCATTAAACCTCCATTCCTTCGCGTCTTCGGCTAGCACCGGTTCCCGCTCAATAGTTGGTCGTGCACCAGACTTTGGAGATCGCAATTTCAAGCAAAGATTCTGCAGCAGTCTCTAGAAGAGACGAATCTGGTGAGTTAATCTCTCTTGATTCTTATTTGATTTTATTCTAATCAATGGTAATTGGACATGATAGGTGGATTCTAGGAAATTTTAAACGGTGTATTTTCCGCTGCGCCACGTTATTTTTCCATTGACGAATCCCAACAACTGATACATGCGAATCATGTTTACGAGGCAAGATGACAAAGGCACCTTTTAGCGAGAAGGCTGAAAGGGCCACTGGCTTATTGGACCTAATACATTCAGATGTATGTGGACCTATGAGCGCAGCGACCAGAGGTGGGAATCTGTACTTCGTCACGTTCACGGATGATTTCAGCAGATATGGCTATGTCTATCTGATCAAACACAAGTCCGAGACCCTTGATAGGTTCAAGGAATTTAGGAATGAGGTACAGAACCAGCTAGGTAGGAATATCAAAACCCTTCGGTCGGACCGAGGCGGTGAGTATATGAGCCTAGAGTTTGACTCATACTTGAGAGAGCATGGACTAGTCCCACAGCTCACTCCTCCCGGAACACCACAATGGAATGGGGTGTCTGAATGGAGCAACAGGACCCTGTTGGACATGGTCCGCTCAATGATGAGTCAAGCATCTCTCCCAATTAGTTTCTGGGGACACGCCCTCGAGACAGCAGCTCTCATCTTAAATAATACTCCAACTAAGGCAGTGGAAAAGACCCCATATCAGATATGGACGGGCAAGTAGCCCAATATGTTGGGATTTGTCACCGGAAATCACCCGATAAAAGCGGAAGAACGCGGTGATTTCCTCAAATCCAGTCCCAGGAGCAATTGAAGTAGAAATGGAAAAACTTAAAATTAAATAGAAAGGGATTAAATTTCTTACCAGAAAAATCTCTTTCTAGAGATGGATGATGACTGCAGAATTCAATGTAGAATCCCTCCACTCTCACGTACACGAAAGCTTAACGAATGCAACCCGTGCTAGCATCGGAAAAACGAAACAATGGAGAGCAAAAAGCTAGAAAATTTCGGCTAGGAGGCTCAATACTTGTGTTGGCCGAAATTTCTAACCCTAGGTATTTATACCTAGGGTTGGCCGAATTCCTTAGGGGAATTCAGGCCCATCTTGGCTCCTGTCTATTCTGTGCGGGCTTCCATGTTTTAATTTAGTCCCAGTCTAATTTTTATTATTCTGGTTTAAATTAATTTTAAGCCCAATTTTAATATACCCATGTATTTAATATATTACTCCAAGTAATATATTATTTACATCTAAATTAAAATTAGTTTGACAATTAATTTAATCCATCAAATTAAAATTAAATCCACACAAAATAAAATCATATGTAAACCCATATATATGAATATTTGCACCTAGGAAATAATTTCATAATTAATCCAATTAATTATGAAGAGCCAATTGAATATATTATTTTTATTATTATGACCAATCCAATTGATCTTTATAATATAATTAATATATACACACTTCTCCCTCCATTGTGTATACTCCAAGTATACATGTGATTCCTTAAGTCTGCATTCTATCGTTCTATGTGTACGATCTCGTGGGCCCATCTTTATGTTGGCAGCGGGCCTTTAGCCCGGAGACTGCAGTTGGGCTCTAGCAAGCCACTGCAGCCCCCAATTAAGATGGAGATGGCAGTCTAACTGATATCATAACCCTGTAGTTTAAACTTGTACATCCCATGTCATTGATATCGGTGTCCAACACAGAGGCATGGATTGATCACCCTCTTTTGTGTCCGGACATTAACTTGATCCCGAATGTACTGATGCTCACAAACAAGTTCCAACTCGTTTGGGTGTGGCCACACTCTTATCAGTCATATTCATCAAGTGGCCGGTGATATCTTCTCAGTTGGTTACTGAGTGACAAATCCCTTCTGCATATCCATAGTATTACCATGTTCAGTGACATACCCGAAAGCACCCATACTTGGCACCCTATTACAGGCCCTTTAGGCGTACCCCTAAGTATGCGACTTCACATGTAATACCATCATATGGTCAGGTCAAAGGATCCATACAAGTACTACACGAGAATCCATTGTGATACCATACCATGTGGATTACTTGTTTAGTGGATCTATCCAGTACCATGCTTCCAGGCATGTACCTATTAACTTGGTTGACATTCCATGTCCAATGACCGGTAAGACACCGCCATACAACCAGGTTAATGATAGTCTGTTGTTCCATTCATTCCCATGACTGGAACAGACTACGGATCTATTTATGGTCATATCGTTTACCCTATCCATGGTCTTACTGCTAAGTGCATGACACTTGTCGTCATGGATATAGATATGTCCATTGGATACTTCATTTAATATATTGCACAAGATAAATATAATAAATGAATTGATGCCTTTATTAATAACACAAATGAGTACAACACATAAATCCAATAAATGTATAGTACAAATACAAGGACCAATGCCTCGGGACTAGGGCATTTCCAACAATCTCCCACTTTCACTAGTTCCAACTAGGCATGGACCTAATCCCTATAGATCTAGTATGACCCTCGTGCTTGGGCTGGGCCAGCGCCTTGGTCAATGGATCTGCGACATTATCCTCAATGTCCACTCTGTGCAATGCAATGTCACCTCTCTCCGTGATTTCTCGTATGAGGTGAAACTTTCTGAGCACGTGCTTTGTGTTCTTGTGTGACCGGGGCTCCTTAGCTTGTGCGACGGCCCCATTGTTGTCACAGAAGATATCGACTGGGTCCTGGATAGTTGGCACTACTCCCAACTCAGTGATAAACTTCTTCATCCACACAGCTTCCTTAGCTGCATCACACGCAGCGATGTACTCAGCTTCTATTGTAGAGTCCGCTATGGTTGGCTGCTTTGAGCTCCTCCAGCTTACAACACCACCATTCAGCAAGAATACATACCCTGACTGTGATTGGTACTCATCTTGGTCTGTCTGGAAGCTTGCATCAGTATACCTAGTAATTGATAGCACTTCCTGACCACCATACACCAAGAAGCTATCCTTAGTCCGGTTAAGGTACTTGAGGATCACCTTGACAGCTTTCCAGTGATCCTCCCCGGGATCCTGCTGGTATCGGCTCGTCATACTCAGTGCAAAGGCGACATCAGGTCTCGTACATAACATGGAGTACATGATTGATCCAATAGCCGAAGCATATGGAACCAATTTCATGTTCTCCCTGTCCTCCCTTGTTTTAGGACAGTTCTTCTTACTAAGTTTCAGCCCATGGCCCATTGGCAAGAAACCTTTCTTGGCCCGGTCCATGCTGAATCTTTTTAGAACTTTGTCAATGTACGAAGCCTGACTTAGGCCCAGAAGCCGATTTGATCTATCCCTATAGATCCTGATCCATAGGATCATCTCAGCTTCGCCTAAGTCCTTCATTGCGAAGCACTTACTCAGCCACTGCTTTACCCCTTGCAGTGTAGGTATGTCGCTTCCAATGAGTAGGATGCCGTCTAGATAAAGTACCAAAAATGTGACAATGCTCCCACTAGTCCTCTTATACACACAAGGCTCATCTAGATTCTGTATGAAGCCATATTCCTTTATAGCCTCATTGAATCTTAGATTCCAACTACGAGATGCTTGCTTCAGTCCATAAATGGACCTTTGAAGTTTGCATACCCTTCCCGGATACTTAGGATCGACAAAACCCTCAGGTTGTGTCATGTACACATCCTCGAGTAGCTTCCCATTAAGGAAAGCGGTTTTGACATCCATCTGCCATACCTCATAGTCATACCATGCGGCTATGGCCAGCAGTATCCTGATGGATTTGAGCATGGCTACTGGTGAGAAAGTTTCATCATAGTCTTTTCCATGGACTTGTCTGAGACCTTTCGCAACCAGACGCCCCTTGAAGGTATTATCGGCTTTCAGCTTATAGCACCACTTGCAACCTATTACCTTAGCACCCGGAGGTGGATCAACCAAGTTCCAAACTTGATTATCGTACATAGATTGCATCTCTGCATCCATGGCTTTACGCCAATTTGTAGACTGTGGGCTAGCCATAGCCTCCTGGTAGGTTTTGGGTTCTTCTTCATCCCAGATGAGAAGAGTTTGATCATCGGTGACGAGGAAACCATACCTCTCCGGTTCCCGACGATCCCTACCAGACCTTCTAGGTTCTTGTGTGGCCTGGGTCGGTGCTTCCACTTGTGGAAGCTCCACCTGGGCCTCCGAGTTATCCTCTTCAGGAGCTTGTGGATCTTGAACTTCCCTAAGTTCAACGTTGCTCCCACTATCTTTCTTGGAAAGGAACTCCTTTTCCAGAAAGACCCCCTTCCTTGCCACGAACACCTTGTTCTCGGCGGGGTTGTAGAAGTAATACCCTTTGGTTTCCCTAGGGTAGCCCACAAACAGGCATTTGTCAGTTTTGGGCTCCAGCTTGCCACTAGTCAATTTCTTGACGTGTGCTTCGCATCCCCAAATCCTTAGGAAAGACACATTGGGATCCTTGCCCGTCCATATCTGATATGGGGTATTTTCCACTGCCTTAGCCGGAGTATTGTTTAAGATGAGAGCTGCTGTCTCGAGGGCGTGTCCCCAGAAACTAATTGGGAGAGATGCTTGACTCATCATTGTGCGGACCATGTCCAACAAGGTCCTATTCCTCCGTTCGGACACCCCATCCCATTGTGGTGTTCCAGGAGGAGTGAGCTGTGGAACTATTCCATGCTCTCTCAAGTATGAGTCAAACTCTAGGCTTATATACTCACCGCCTCGGTCCAACCGAAGGGCTTTGATATTCCTGCCTAGCTGGTTCTGTACCTCGTTCCTAAATTCCTTGAACCTATCAAGGGTCTCGGACTTGTGTTTCATCAGATAGACATAGCCATATCTGCTGAAATCATCCGTGAACGTGACGAAGTACAGATGCCCACCTCTGGTCGCTGCGCTCATAGGTCCACATACATCTGAATGTATTAGGTCCAATAAGCCAGTGGCCCTTTCAGCCTTTTTGCTAAAAGGCGCCTTTGTCATCTTGCCTCTTAAACATGATTCGCATGTATCAATTGACTCCAAGTCAAATGACCCTAGGACCCCAGCTTTGTGAAGCCTAGCAATGCTCTTCTCGTTTATATGGCCAAGACGACAATGCCATAGGTAGACAGGATTAAGTTCGTTAGGCTTGACCCTTTTCGTGTTTATGTTATAGATATGATTGGTTTCATTTAAGTCCAGGATATACAGGCCATTATTTAATAGAGCATCTCCATAAAATAATCCCTCTCTAGATATAGAAATTCTACCATTTAAAATAGTGAAATGAAATCCAGAAATATCCAACATTGATACAGAGATAATATTCCTGCACATAGCAGGTACAAAGTAACAACGTTCTAAAATTAAAACCAATCCACTGGGCATCATTAGGTGGTATTCGCCGATCTCTATGGCAGCAACCCTTGCTCCATTCCCGACCCGCAAGTCCACCTCTCCCGACCCCAGCAACCTTCTGTTCTTAGGTCCCTGCACATTGCAACAAATGTGAGAACCACATCCAGTATCCAATACCCAGGATGTTGAAACAGTAAGGTTAATATCTATAACATAAATACCTGAAGAGGACACACCTTGGCCCCTTCTTTGCTCTCCCATCAGCTTGGGACACGATCTCTTCCAATGACCCGCCTGTCTGCACCTGAAACAGACGTCCTCAGGACCTGCCTTCTGCTGGGCCTTGGGTTGGACCTTGGCCTTCTTAGCTTTGGCCTTTTTGGCCTTGGCCTTGGCCTTTTCGGCCTTGGCCTTGGCCTTTTCCTTGGCCTTACCCTTAGCAAGAGGAGGGTTCCCCTTGTTCAGCAGCAGCACCGGCGGAGTCTTCTTGATCGACTGCTCAGTAAGCTTAAGCATCCCATGCAGCTCACTAATAGTGCGGTTCATCCCTTGCATGTTATAGTTAAGGATGAATTGATCATAAGAATCCGGCAAGGACGCGAGGATTGTGTCCACCGCCAACTCTTGAGAGATAGGCGATCCGAGACGGGCCAAAGTATCCAAATAGCCCTTCATCTTGAGCACGTGTGCACTCACAGATGTCCCGGCCCCCATCTTACAAGAGTGGAATGCCTTATTGGTTAGGTACCTTTCCTGACGAGCTTGCTCTTGAAACATCTCATTAAGAGTTGTTATCATAGCATAGGCTTGGTGGTCCATAAACTGCTTTTGCAGTTCGGGGACCATGCAAGCCAACATAAGAAATGTCACATCCCGGTTGTCCTTGACGTGCGCCTCGTATTCCTCCAGCTGGGCAGCCAGTGGATTACGTCCCTGAGGCGCAGCCGGCACAGGCCTTTCCAGCACATACTCTTTTGACTCTTGTCTTAGAACTATCCTCAAGTTCCTAGACCAGTCTAAAAAGTTAGGACCGGAAAGGTAGTCCTTTTCAAGAATGGACCGCAGTGATAAGGTATTTGTGTTTGCCATTTGAGTGTTTCTACACAGAAAAACATTGAGAGTGTTAATAAAGGGCTTTGCTTTGTTCTTCCCATATAAAATTAATAATGAATCAAGTTATTAATTTAAACCGAGTTGTTGGGCTCATGGGCCGAGATCCATATTTCATTAAGATATAGCCAAACGAGGGTTTGGTACAACTACACCTTAATTATTTAGGTAGGAACGCCGTCCAATCCCAACCTAGGGACTCTCGGTTTGATGGGCTTGTTGGCACTTACCCATCTGTGCTTAGGGCCAGGAGAATCCTACTACCCACGCTAAGTCAAAACCTCCATCCAAGTGTTAGAGTATCCCATACTCTAACCCAATACAAAGTGACAATACTCCAGTGCATCCTGCGAGGGCATGGTCTACAACTGGCCTATTCCCACTTCGATTCGGTTTTGAATGAGGGAAGCACTTTTAAGCGACTTAGTAATTCCGTTTGGTTATTAGATTCAATTATAACGGCTTACATACATAAAGCGGGTGAATGAGCTATTGGAACATACATTCATACATGCAAATGAGTATAAAACATGATTAAATAAAATTAAAATGGACTGCCATGGGCCTATGTTACATCCTAATATTATTCTAGTAAACCTATACTAGAAACAGATATTAGGCGGGCCTCCATCTTCTCCTTCTGGGCTTGCACCTCCAATTTGGGCTTGCACCTCCATTTGGGCTCACCACTCCATGGGCTTCTTCTTTTACAAATTTTATAATATTTAATTTAAATAAAATAAAATTACATTAAAAAGAAAAACGACACGCAGGCCGTATTTACCCAAAAAGAAAAATACAACCCATCTCGTAAAAGGCCCAATAGCATCCAATCATACATTCATTCAACCATTCATATGCATCCAATACATACAATTCAAAAGCATGTCATAATGCATGATTTAAGCCCATTTAAATTATGTCTAAGCCATTATTAGGAAATCGCGAATTTTGGCCCACCATGGTTCTAACCCTTAACGGGCTTTGGGCCTCCAGCCCAGGCAGTCCAACTGCTCCCACTGGAATTGGGAAACCATGGGTCCAATTCAGCCGTCCGAGTAATTGTGCCAAAATTACCCGAGCCAATTTCCATTAACCATATTAATTTCCAAAACACACGAATTTTAAAACCAATTAAAATTTCAAAACTGGGCCCCGGACTCAAAAACCCGCAAAATCCAAAGATTACAGGGCCCGGCCCGCTGCAGCTAGGGCAACGGAGTTGCCCTAGTAGCAGCCACTGCCCAGCAGTAGCTGCCGCCTGCAGCGGCACTGCCGCTGCGCAGTGGCCGCCCAGCCGCCGGCAGCCCCACACCCCGGGAGGTAGATTTTTTTTTTTTTAAAACAGAATTAAAAAAAAAATCACCATCCATCCACAAAGCAATTCACCAAGAATTCCAATAATACAACAAAATTAAAACAGCATAAACCAATATGCAATATTAATTTTCATTGTATTAAAACATATGGGAAAAATCATAAAACCCATACAAAGAATCCCAATAAAAAACATCCAATTTCAAAATAGGGATTCAACCAAATTAATCAATTTCCACGGATCAAAAGCCCGCTCTGATACCACTGTTGGGATTTGACACCAGAAATAACCCGATAAAAGCGGAAGAACACGGTGATTTCCTCAAATCCAGTCCCAGGAGCAATTGAAGTGGAAATTGAAAAACTTAAAATTAAATAGAAAGGGATTAAATTTCTTACCAGAAAAATCTCTTTCTAGAGATGGATGATGACTGCAGAATTCAATGTAGAATCCCTCCACTCTCACGTACACGAACGCTTAACGAATGCAACCCGTGCTAGCGTCGGAAAAACGAAACAATGGAGAGCAAAAAGCTAGAAAGTTTCGGCTAGGAGGCTCAATACTTGTGTTGGCCGAAATTTCTAACCCTAGGTATTTATACCTAGGGTTGGCCGAATTCCTTAGGGGAATTCAGGCCCATCTTGGCTCCTGTCTATTCTGTGCGGGCTTCCATGTTTTAATTTAGGCCCAGTCTAATTTTAATTATTCTGGTTTAAATTAATTTCAAGCCCAATTTTAATATACCCATGTATTTAATATATTACTCCAAGTAATATATTATTTACATCTAAATTAAAATTAGTTTGAAAATTAATTTAATCCATCAAATTAAAATTAAATCCACACAAAATAAAATCATATGTAAACCCATATATATGAATATTTCCACCTAGGAAATAATTTCATAATTAATCCAATTAATTATGAAGAGCCAATTGAATATATTAATTTTATTATTATGACCAATCCAATTGATCTTTATAATATAATTAATATATACACACTTCTCCCTCCATTGTGTATACTCCAAGTATACATGTGATTCCTTAAGTCTGCATTCTATCGTTCTATGTGTACGATCCCGTGGGCCCATCTTTATGTTGGCAGCGGGCCTTTGGCCCGGAGACTGCAGTTGGGCTCTAGCAAGCCACTGCAGCCCCCAATTAAGATGGAGATGGCAGTCTAACTGATATCATAACCCTGTAGTTTAAACTTGTACATCCCATGTCATTGATATCGGTGTCCAACACAGAGGCATGGATTGATCACCCTCTTTTGTGTCCGGACATTAAGTTGATCCCGAATGTACTGATGCTCACAAACAAGTTCCAACTCGTTTGGGTGTGGCCACACTCTTATCAGTCACATTCATCAAGTGGCCGGTGATATCTTCTCAGTTGGTTACTGAGTGACAAATCCCTTCTGCATATCCATAGTATTACCATGTTCAGTGACATACCCGAAAGCACCCATACTTGGCACCCTATTACAGGCCCTTTAGGCGTACCCCTAAGTATGCGACTTCACATGTAACACCATCATATGGTCAGGTCAAAGGATCCATACAAGTATTACACGAGAATCCATTGTGATACCATACCATGTGGATTACTCGTTTAGTGGATCTATCCAGTACCATGCTTCCAGGCATGTATCCATTAACTTGGTTGACATTCCATGTCCAATGACCGGTAAGACACCGCCATACAACCAGGTTAATGATAGTCTGTTGTTCCATTCATTCCCATGACTGGAACAGACTACGGATCTATTTATGGTCATATCGTTTACCCTATCCATGGTCTTACTGCTAAGTGCATGACACTTGTCGTCATGGATATAGATATGTCCATTGGATACTTCATTTAATATATTGCACAAGATAAATATAATAAATGAATTGATGCCTTTATTAATAACACAAATGAGTACAACACATAAATCCAATAAATGTATAGTACAAATACAAGGACCAATGCCTCGGGACTAGGGCATTTCCAACACAATGTGTCTTTCCTAGGGATTTGGGGATGCGAAGCACATGTTAAGAAATTGACTAGTGGCAAGCTGGAGCCCAAAACCGATAAATGCCTGTTTGTGGGCTACCCTAGGGAAACCAAAGGGTATTACTTCTACAACCCCGCCGAGAACAAGGTGTTCGTGGCAAGGAAGGGGGTCTTTCTAGAAAAGGAGTTCCTTTCCAAGAAAGATAGTGGGAGCAATGTTGAACTCAGGGAAGTTCAAGGTCCATAAGCTCCTGAAGAGGATAACTCGGAGGCCCAGGTGGAACTTCCACAAGTGGAAGCACCGACCCAGGCCACACAAGAACCTAGAAGGTCTGGTAGGGATCGTCGGGAACCGGAGAGGTATGGTTTCCTCGTCACCGATGATCAAACTCTTCTCATCTGGGTTGAGGAAGAACCCAAAACCTACCAGGAGGCTGTGGCTAGTCCACAGTCTGCAAATTGGCGTAAAGCCATAGAGGCAGAAATGCAATCTATGTACGATAACCAAGTTTGGAACTTGGTTGATCCACCTCCGGGTGCTAAGGTAATAGGTTACAAGTGGTGCTACAAGCTAAAAGCTGATAATACCTTCAAGGGGCATCTGGTTGCAAAAGGTTTCAGACAAGTCCATGGAATAGACTATGATGAAACTTTTTCACCAGTAGCCATGCTCAAATCCATCAGGATACTACTGGCCATAGCCACATGGTATGACTATGAGGTATGGCAGATGGATGTCAAAACCGCTTTCCTTAATGGAAAGCTACTCGAGGATGTGTACATGACACAACCTGAGGGTTTTGTCAATCCTAAGTATCCGGGTAGGGTATGCAAACTTCAAAGGTCCATTTATGGACTGAAGCAAGCGTCCCGTAGTTGGAATCTAAGATTCAATGAGGCTATAAAGGAATATGGCTTCATACAGAATCTAGATGAGCCTTGTGTGTATAAGAGGACTAGTGGGAGCGTTGTCACATTCTTGGTACTTTATGTAGACGACATTCTGCTCATTGGAAGCGACATACCTACACTGCAAGGGGTAAAGCAGTGGCTGAGTAAGTGCCTCGCAATGAAGGATTTAGGCGAAGCTGAGATGATCCTAGAGATCAGGATCTACAGGGATAGATCAAATCAGCTTCTGGGCCTAAGTCAGGCTTTGTACATTGACAAAGTTCTGAAAAGGTTCAGCATGGACAAAGAAAGGTTTCTTGCCAATGGGCCATGGGCTGAAACTTAGCAAGAAGAACTGTCCTAAAACAAGGGAGGACAGGGAGAACATGAAATTGGTTTCATATGCTTCGGCTATAGGATCAATTATGTACTGTTGGGATTTTTCACCGGAAATCACCCGATAAAAGCGGAAGAACGCGGTGATTTCCTCAAATCCGGTCCCAGGAGCAATTAAAGCGGAAATTGAAAAACATAAAATTGAATAGAAAGAGATTAAAATTTCATACCAGAAAAATCTCTTTTAGAGACGGATGATGACTGCAGAACTCAATTTAGAATTCCTCCGCTCTCACGTACACGAACGCTTGGCAAATGCAACCCGTGCTAGCGATGGAAAAGCAAGAACCAAGGAGAGGAGAGGCTAGAGAATTCGGCTATGAGTGGTTTAGCTTAGGTTGGCCGAATTCTTCTAACCCTAGGTATTTATACCTAGGGTTGGCCGAATTCCATAAGGAATTCTGGCCCATCTTGGCTCCTCTTTATTCTGTGCGGGCTTCCATGTTTTAATTTAGGCCCAGTCTAATTTTAATTAATTTGGTTCAAATTAATTCAAGCCCAATTTTAATATATACCCATGTATTTAATATATTACTCCAAGTAATATATTATTTACATCCAAATTAAAATTGGTTTGACATTTAATTTAATCCATCAAATTAAAATTAACTCTGCACAAAATAAAATCATATGTAAACCCATACATATGAATATTTCCACCTAGGAAATAATTTCATAATTAATCCAATTAATTATGAAGAGCCAATAGAATATATTAATTTTTGTTATTATGACCAATCCAATTGATCTTTATAATATAATTAATATATACACACCTCTCCCTCCAATGCGTATACTCCAAGCATACATGCTATTCCTTAAGTCTGCATTCTATCGTTCTATGTGTACGATCCAGTGGGCCCATCTTTATGTTGGCAGCGGGCCTTTGGCCCGCAGACTGCAGTTGGGCTCTAGCAAGCCACTGCAGCCCCCAATTAAGATGGAGATGGCAGTCTAACTGATATCGTAACCCAGTAGTTTAAACTTGTACATCCCATGTCATTGATATTGGTGTCCAACACAGAGGCATGGATTGATCACCCTCTTTTGTGTTCAGACATTAACTTGATCCCGAATGTACTGATGCTCACAAACAAGTTCCAACTTGTTTGGGTGTGGCCACACTCTTATCAGTCACATTCATCAAGTGGCCAGTGATATCTTCTCAGTTGGTTACTGAGTGACAAATCCCTTCTGCATATCCATAGTATTACCATGTTCGGTGACATACCCGAAAGCACCCATACTTGGCACCCTATTACAGGCCCTTTAGGCGTACCCCTAAGTATGCGACTTCACACGTAACACCATCATATGGTCAGGTCAAAGGATCCATACAAGTACTACACAAGAATCCATTGTGATACCATACCATGTGGATTACTCGTTTAGTGGATCTATCCAGTACCATGCACCCAGGCATGTACCCATTAACTTGGTTGACATACCATGTCCAATGACCGGTAAGACACCGCCATACAACCAGGTTAATGATAGTCTGTTGTTCCATTCATTCCCATGACTGGAACAGACTACGGATCTATTTATGGTCATATCGTTAACCCTATCCATGGTCTTACTGCTAAGTGCATGACACTAGTCGTCATGGATATGGATATGTCCATTGGATGCTTCATTCACTATACTGCACAAGATAAATATAATAAATGAATTGATGCCTTTATTAATGACACAAATAAGTACAACACATGAATCCAATAAATGCATAGTACAAATACAAGGACCAATGCCTCGGGACTAGGGCATTTCCAACAATCTCCCACTTGCACTAGTTCCAACTAGGCATGGGCCTAATCCCTATAGATCTAGTATGACCCTCATGCTTGGGCTGGGCCAACGCCTTGGTCAATGGATCTGCGACATTATCCTCGGTGTCCACTCTGTGCAATGCAATGTCACCTCTCTCCGCGATTTCTCGTATGAGGTGAAACTTTCTGAGCACGTGCTTTGTGTTCTTGTGTGACCGGGGCTCCTTAGCTTGTGCGACGGCCCCATTGTTGTCACAGAAGATATCGACTGGGTCCTGGATAGTTGGCACAACTCCCAACTCAGTGATAAACTTCTTCATCCACACAGCTTCCTTAGCTGCATCACACGCAGCGATGTACTCAGCTTCTGTTGTAGAGTCCGCTATGGTTGGTTGCTTTGAGCTCCTCCAGCTTACAGCACCACCATTCAGCAAGAATACATACCCTGACTGCGATTGGTACTCATCTTGGTTTGTCTGGAAGCTTGCATCAGTATACCCAGTAACTGATAGCACTTCCTGACCACCATACACCAAGAAGCTATCCTTAGTCCGGTTAAGGTACTTGAGGATTGCCTTGACAGCTTTCCAGTGATCCTCCCCGGGATCCTGCTGGTATCGGCTTGTCATACTCAGTGCAAAGGCGACATCAAGTCTCGTACACAACATAGAGTACATGATTGATCCAATAGCCGAGGCATATGGAACCAGTTTCATGTTCTCCCTGTCCTCCCTTGTTTTAGGACAGTTCTTCTTACTAAGTTTCAGCCCATGGCCCATTGGCAAGAAACCTTTCTTGGCCCGGCCCATGCTGAATCTTTTCAGAACTTTGTCAATGTACGAAGCCTGACTTAGGCCCAGAAGCCGATTTGATCTATCCCTATAGATCCTGATCCCTAGGATCATCTCAGCTTCGCCTAAGTCCTTCATTGCGAAGCACTTACTCAGCCACTGCTTTACCCCTTGCAGTGTGGGTATGTCGCTTCCAATGAGTAGGATGTCATCTACATACAGTACCAAAAATGTGACAATGCTCCCACTAGTCCTCTTATACACACAAGGCTCATCCAGATTCTGTATGAAGCCATATTCCTTTATAGCCTCATTGAATCTTAGATTCCAACTACGGGATGCTTGCTTCAGTCCATAAATGGACCTTTGAAGTTTGCACACCCTTCCCGGATACTTAGGATCGACAAAACCCTCAGGTTGTGTCATGTACACATCCTCGAGTAGCTTTCCATTAAGGAAAGCTGTTTTGACATCCATTTGCCATACCTCATAGTCATACCATGCGGCTATGGCCAGTAGTATCCTGATGGATTTGAGCATGGCTACTGGTGAGAAAGTTTCATCATAGTCTATCCCATGGACTTGTCTGAAACCTTTCGCAACCAGACGCCCCTTGAAGGTGTTATCAGCTTTTAGCTTGTAGCACCACTTGCAACCAATTACCTTAGCACCCGGAGGTGGATCAACCAAGTTCCAAACTTGGTTATCGTACATAGATTGCATTTCTGCCTCCATGGCTTTACGCCAATTCGCAGACTGTGGGCTAGCCATAGCCTCTTGGTAGGTTTTGGGTTCTTCTTCATCCTAGATGAGAAGAGTTTGATCATCGGTGACGAGGAAACCATACCTCTCCGGTTCCCGACGATCCCTACCAGACCTTCTAGGTTCTTGTGTGGCCTGGGTCGGTGCCTCCACTTGTGGAAGCTCCACCTGGGCCTCCGAGCTATCCTCTTCAGGAGCTTGTGGACCTTGAACTTCCCTGAGTTCAACGTTGCTCCCACTATCTTTCTTGGAAAGGAACTCCTTTTCCAGAAAGACCCCCTTCCTTGCCACGAACACCTTGTTCTCAGTGGGGTTGTAGAAGTAATACCCTTTGGTTTCCCTAGGGTAGCCCACAAACAGGCATTTATCGGTTTTGGGCTCCAGCTTGCCACTAGTCAATTTCTTGACATGTGCCTCGCATCCCCAAATCCTTAGGAAAGACACATTGGGCTCCTTGCCCGTCCATATCTGATATGGGGTCTTTTCCACTGCCTTAGTCGGAGTATTGTTTAAAATGAGAGCTGCTGTCTCGAGGGCGTGTCCCCAGAAACTAATTGGGAGAGTTGCTTGACTCATCATTGAGCGGACCATGTCCAACAAGGTCCTATTCCTCCGTTCGGACACCCCATTCCATTGTGGTGTTCTGGGAGGAGTGAGCTGCGGAACTATTACATGTTCTCTCAAGTATGAGTCAAACTCTAGGCTCATATACTCACCGCCTCGGTCCGACCGAAGGGCTTTGATATTCCTGCCTAGCTGGTTCTGTACCTCGTTCCTAAATTCCTTGAACCTATCAAGGGTCTCGGACTTGTGTTTCATCAGATAAACGTAGCCATATCTGCTGAAATCATTCGTGAACGTGACGAAGTACAGATGCCCACCTCTGGTCGCTGCGCTCATAGGTCCACATACATCTGAATGTATTAGGTCCAACAAGCCAGTGGCCCTTTCAGCCCTTTTGCTAAAAGGCGCCTTTGTCATCTTGCCTCTTAAACACGATTCGCATGTATCAAATGACTCCAAGTCAAATGACCCTAGGACCCCAGCTTTGTGAAGCCTAGCTATGCGCTTCTCGTTCACGTGGCCAAGACGACAATGCCATAGGTAGACTGGATTAAGTTCGTTAGGCTTAACCCTTTTCGTGTTTATGTTATAGATGTGATTGGTCTCATTTAAGTCCAGGACATACAGGCCATTATTTAATAGAGCATCTCCATAAAATAACCCCTCTCTAGATATTGAAATTCGACCATTTATAATAGAAAATTCAAATCCAGACATGTCCAACATTGATACAGAAATAATATTCCTGCACATAGCAGGTACAAAGTAACAATGTTCTAGAATTAAAACCAATCCGCTGGGCATCAATAGGTGGTATTCGCCGATCTCTATGGCAGCAACCCTTGCTCCATTCCTGACCCGCAAGTCCACCTCACCCGACCCCAGCAACCTTCTGTTCTTAAGTCCCTGCACATTGCAACAAATGTGAGAACCACATCCAGTATCCAATACCCAGGATGTTGAAACAGTAAGGTTAATATCTATAACATAAATACCTGAAGAGGACGCACCTTGGCCCCTTCTCTGCTCTCCCATCAGCTTGGGACACGATCTCTTCCAATGGCCCGCCTGTCTGCACCCGAAACAGACGTCCTCAGGACCTGCCTTCTGCTGGCCTTTGGGTTGGGCCTTGGCCTTCTTGGCTTTGGCCTTCTTGGCCTTGGCCTTGGCCTTTTCCTTGGCCTTACCCTTAGCAAGAGGACCGTTCCCCTTGTTAACCAACAGCACCGGCGGATTCTTCTTGATCGACTGCTCAGTAAGCTTAAGCATCCCATGCAGCTCACTGACAGTGCGGTTCATCCCTTGCATGTTATAGTTTAGGATGAACTGATCATAAGAATCCGGTAAGGACGCCAGGATCGTGTCCACCGCCAACTCTTGAGAGATAGGCGATCCGAGATGGGCCAAAGTATCTAAATAGCCCTTCATCTTGAGCACGTGAGCACTCACAGATGTCCCGGCCCCCATCTTACAAGAGTGGAATGCCTTATTGGTCAGGTACCTTTCCTGACGAGCTTGCTCCTGAAACATCTCATTGAGAGTTGTTATCATAGCATAGGCTTGATGGTCCATAAACTGCTTTTGCAGTTCGGGGACCATGCACGCCAACATAAGGCACGTCACATCCCGGTTGTCCTTGACGTGCGCCTCGTATTCCGCTAGCTGTGCAGCTGTCGGATTACGTCCCTGAGGCGCAGCCGACACAGGCCTTTCCAGCACATACTCTTTTGACTCTTGTCTTAGAACTATCCTCAAGTTCCTAGACCAGTCTAAAAAGTTAGGACCGGAAAGCTTGTCCTTCTCAAGAATCGATCGCAGTGATAAGGTATTAGTGTTTGCCATTTGGGTGTTTCTACACAGAAAAACATTTAGAGTGTTAATAAAGGGCTTTACTTTGTTGATCCCATATAAAATTAATAATGAATCAAGTTATTAATTTAACCGAGTTGTTGGGCTCATGGGCCGAGATCCATATTTCATTAAGATATAGCCAAACGAGGGTTTGGTACAACTACACCTTAACTATTTAGGTAGGAACGCCGTCCAATCCCAACCTAGGGACTCTCGGTTTGATGGGCTTGTTGGCACTTACCCATCTGTGCTTAGGGCCAGGAGAATCCTACTACCCATGCTAAGTCAAAACCTCCATTCAAGTGTTAGAGTATCCCATACTCTAACCCAGTACAAAGTGACAATACTCCAGTGCATCCTGCGAGGGCATGGTCTACAACTGGCCTATTCCCACCTCGATTCGGTTTTGAATGAGGGAAGCACTTTTAAGCGACTTAGTAATTCCATTTGGTTATTAGATTCAATTATAACGGCTTACATACATAAAGCGGGTGAATGAGCTATATGTAACATACATTCATACATGCAAAAGAATATATAAATGATTAAATAAAATAAAATGGACTGTTATGGGCCTATGTTACATCCTAATATAATTCTAGTAAACCTATACTAGAAATACATATTAGGTGGGCCTCCTCCTTCTCCTTCTGGGCTTGCACCTCCATTTGGGCTTGCACCTCCATTTGGGCTTGCACCTCCAATTGGGCTCACCACTCCATGGGCTTCTTCTTTTACAAATTTTACAATATTTAACTTAAATAAAATAAAATTACATTAAAAGAAAACGACACGCAGGCCGTATTTACCCAAAAGAAAAATACAACCCAACTCGTAAAAGGCCCAATAGCATCCAATCATACATTCATTCAACCATACATATGCATCCAATACATACAATTCAAAAGCATGTCAAAATGCATGATTTAAGCCCATTTAAATTATGTCAAAGCCATTATTTGGAAATCGCCAATTTTGGCCCACCATGGTTCTAACCCTTAACGGGCTTTGGGCCTCCAGCCCAGGCAGTCCAACTGCTCCCACTGGAATTGGGAAACCATGGGTCCAATTCAGCCGTCCGAGTAATTGTGCCAAAATTACCCGAACCAATTTCCATTAACCACATTAATTTCCAAATTAATGTCACATGAACGAAATTAAAATTCATCCAAGAAACCATGCGCATTTAAATTACATAAATTTAAACACACCAATTTTAAAACCAATTAAAATTTCAAAACTGGGCCCCGGACCCAAAACCCGCAAAATCCAAAAACTGGGCCCGGCCCGCTGCAGCTAGGGCAACAGAGTTGCCCTAGCAGCAGCAGCGGCGCAGCCGCCTAGCGGCTGCCCGCTGCTGCCGTGCGGCAGCCACTGCCCAGCAGTGGCTGCCGCCTGCAGCGGCGCTGCCGCTGCGCAGTGGCCGCCCAGCGGCCACTGCCCAGTAGCAGCCCGCTGCTGCGGCAGCAATTGCCGCCCAGCGGCAGCTGCTGCCCAGCAGCGGCTGCTGCCGCCGCGCCTCCCGCCGCGTGCGGCGGCCGCCGGCGGCGATCCCGCCGCCGGGAGGCCGATTTTTTTTTTTTTTTTTTATAAACAGAATAAAATCAATAAATAAAAAAAATATCCAATCAATCACCATCCATAGCAATTCACCAAGAATCACAAAATTACACAATAAAATTAAACTAACATAAACCTATATGCAAATTTAATTTTCATTGCATAAAACATATGGGAAAAATCATAAAACCCATACAAAGAATCCCAATCAAAAAACATCCAATTTCAAAACAGGGATTCAACCAAATTAATCAATTTCCACGGATCAAAAGCCCGCTCTGATACCACTGTTGAGATTTTTCACCGGAAATCACCCGATAAAAGCGGAAGAACGCGGTGATTTCCTCAAATCCGGTCCCAGGAGCAATTGAAGCGGAAATTGAAAAACATAAAATTGAATAGAAAGAGATTAAAATTTCATACCAGAAAAATCTCTTTTAGAGACGGATGATGACTGCAGAACTCAATTTAGAATTCCTCCGCTCTCACGTACACGAACGCTTGGCAAATGCAACCCGTGCTAGCGATGGAAAAGCAAGAACCAAGGAGAGGAGAGGCTAGAGAATTCGGCTATGAGTGGTTTAGCTTAGGTTGGCCGAATTCTTCTAACCCTAGGTATTTATACCTAGGGTTGGCCGAATTCCATAAGGAATTCTGGCCCATCTTGGCTCCTCTTTATTCTGTGCGGGCTTCCATGTTTTAATTTAGGCCCAGTCTAATTTTAATTAATTTGGTTCAAATTAATTCAAGCCCAATTTTAATATATACCCATGTATTTAATATATTACTCCAAGTAATATATTATTTACATCCAAATTAAAATTGGTTTGACATTTAATTTAATCCATCAAATTAAAATTAACTCTGCACAAAATAAAATCATATGTAAACCCATACATATGAATATTTCCACCTAGGAAATAATTTCATAATTAATCCAATTAATTATGAAGAGCCAATAGAATATATTAATTTTTGTTATTATGACCAATCCAATTGATCTTTATAATATAATTAATATATACACACCTCTCCCTCCAATGCGTATACTCCAAGCATACATGCTATTCCTTAAGTCTGCATTCTATCGTTCTATGTGTACGATCCAGTGGGCCCATCTTTATGTTGGCAGCGGGCCTTTGGCCCGCAGACTGCAGTTGGGCTCTAGCAAGCCACTGCAGCCCCCAATTAAGATGGAGATGGCAGTCTAACTGATATCGTAACCCAGTAGTTTAAACTTGTACATCCCATGTCATTGATATCGGTGTCCAACACAGAGGCATGGATTGATCACCCTCTTTTGTGTTCAGACATTAACTTGATCCCGAATGTACTGATGCTCACAAACAAGTTCCAACTTGTTTGGGTGTGGCCACACTCTTATCAGTCACATTCATCAAGTGGCCAGTGATATCTTCTCAGTTGGTTACTGAGTGACAAATCCCTTCTGCATATCCATAGTATTACCATGTTCGGTGACATACCCGAAAGCACCCATACTTGGCACCCTATTACAGGCCCTTTAGGCGTACCCCTAAGTATGCGACTTCACACGTAACACCATCATATGGTCAGGTCAAAGGATCCATACAAGTACTACATGAGAATCCATTGTGATACCATACCATGTGGATTACTCGTTTAGTGGATCTATCCAGTACCATGCACCCAGGCATGTACCCATTAACTTGGTTGACATACCATGTCCAATGACCGGTAAGACACCGCCATACAACCAGGTTAATGATAGTCTGTTGTTCCATTCATTCCCATGACTGGAACAGACTACGGATCTATTTATGGTCATATCGTTAACCCTATCCATGGTCTTACTACTAAGTGCATGACACTAGTCGTCATGGATATGGATATGTCCATTGGATGCTTCATTCACTATACTGCACAAGATAAATATAATAAATGAATTGATGCCTTTATTAATGACACAAATAAGTACAACACATGAATCCAATAAATGCATAGTACAAATACAAGGACCAATGCCTCGGGACTTGGGCATTTCCAACATGTACTCCATGTTATGTACGAGACCTGATGTCGCCTTTGCACTGAGTATGACAAGCCGATACCAGCAGGATCCCGGGGAGGATCACTGGAAAGCTGTCAAAGCAATCCTCAAGTACCTTAACCGGACTAAGGATAGCTTCTTAGTGTATGGTGGTCAGGAAGTGCTGTCAGTTACTGGGTATACTGATGCGAGCTTCCAGACCGACCAGGATGAGTGCCAGTCACAGTCTGGGTATGTATTTTTGCTGAGTGGTGGTGCTGTAAGCTGTAGGAGCTCAAAGCAGCCAACCATCACGGACTCTACAACAGAAGCTGAGTACATTGCAACGTGTGAAGCAGCTAGGGAAGCTGTGTGGATAAAGAAGTTTATCACAGAACTGGGGATAGTATCTATTATCCGGGAACCAGTTGATATCTTCTGTGACAACGAGGGGCTGTTGCACAAGCTATGTGCCCCGGTCACACATATACACGAAGCACGTACTTAGGGAGTTTCACCTATTGCGAGAAATCGCTGAGGGGGTGACATCTCATTACAAAGAGTGGACACCAAAGACAATGTCGCAGATCTTTTGACCAACATGCTTGGCTACGCCTATGCATAAAGGTTATACTAGATCTATAGGGATTAGACCCATGCCTAGTAGGTACTAGTGCAAGTGGGAGATTGTTGGAAATGCCCTAGTCCCGAGGCATTGGTCCTTGCATTTGTATCACACATTGATTGGATTCATGTATTATACTTATTTGTGTTATTAATAAAGGCATCAATTCATTTATTATATTTATCTTGTGCAATATATTAAATGAAGCATCCAATGGACATATCTATATCCATGATGACAAGTGTCATGCACTTGGCAGTAAGACCATGGATAGGGTAAACGATATGGCCATAAATAGATCCGTAGTCTGTTCCAGTCATGGGAATGAATGGAACAAGAGACTATCATTAACCTGGTTGTATGGTGGTGTCTTACCGGTCATTGGACATGGAATGTCAACCAAGTTAATGGGCACATACATGGGGGCATGGTACTGGATAGATCTACTAAACTAGCAATCCACATGGTATAATATCACAAGTGATTCTCATGTAGTACTTGTATGGATCCTTTGACCTGACCATATGATGGTGTTACATGTGAGGTCGCATGCTTAGGGGTACGCCTAAAGGGCCTATAATAGGGTGCCAAGTATGGGTGCTTTCGGGTATGTCACTGAACATGGTAATATTATGGATATGCAGAAGGGATTTGTCACTCGGTAACCCACTGAGAAGATATCACCGGCCTCTTGATGTGACAGATAAGAGTGTGGCCACACCCAAACAAGTTGGAACTTGTTTGTGAGCTTCAGTACATTTGGGATCAAGTTAATGTCCGGACACAAAAGAGGGTGATCAATCCATGCCTCTGTGTTGGACACCGATATCAATGACATGGGATGTACAAGTTTAAACTACAGGGTTATGATATCAGTTAGACTGCCATCTCCATCTTAATTAGGGGCTGCAGTGGCTTGCTAGAGCCCAACTGCAGTCTGTGGGCCATAGGCCCACTGCCAACATAAAGATGGGCCCACGGGATCGTACACATTGAGCGACTGGACACCGACTTAAAGAATCATAGGTACACTTGGAGTGTACACACTAGAGAGAGAGTAGTATATATATTAATTATATTATAAGGATCAATTGGATTGATCATTATAATAAAATTAATATTTGGCTTCACATAATTAATTGGATTAATTATGAAATTATTTCCTAGGTGGAAATATTCATATGTATAGGTTTACATATGAATTTGTTTTGTGAAGACTAAATTTTAATTTGATGGATTAAATTAATTAGTCAAACTAATTTTAATTTAAATGTAAATAATATGTTACTTGAAGTAATATATTAAATACATGGTTTAATTAAAATTGGGCTTGATATTGATTTAAACCAGACTAATTAAAATAAGTTTGGGCCTAAATTAAAAGGAGGAAGCCCACACAGACACAGAAGCCAGATTGGGCCCAAATTCCAACAAGGGAATTTGGAAGCCCTAGGGTTAAAACCCTTAGGGGAATTCGGCCAACACATATGTGTGGAGTCCCCCCCCCCTTTTGGTCGAATTCTCCCTACCTCATCACTCTCTAATCTTCGTGATTTTTGACGCTAGCACGTGCGGTGTTCATTAGGCGCTCGTGTACGTGAACGAGGAGGGATTCTACTTTGAATTCTGCAGTCATCATCCATCTCTAGAACGAGATTTTCTGGTAAGAAAATTAATCCCTTTCTATTTAATTTTAAGTTTTTCAATTTCCATCTCAATTGCTCCTGGGACTGGATTTGAGGAAATCATTCCGCTTTTATCGGGTGATTTCCGGTGAAAAATCCCAACACTTCCTACATCACATTTGGAGAGTTAGGGATTATAAATGAATGAAGTGATGATGTGAAGAATGATGCTCGGATGATGCTTTATGAATGAAGATGAGAATGAGGATGATCTTTGTATTTTGATTTCCATTGTTTGGGATGCCCCAAGAGTGCCCAATGCCATGCAAAAATAATGCAAATAGGTCTCATGCAAGCCATCAAACGGATAGAGGTTTGGCGCCTTTGGGGCACCTAGTGGATGTTGTGAAATGGCCGCGTGTGTGCCGTCACACGGGCAGATTTTCGACACTTTGTGGGTCAATGAGATGACATGAAATGGTCACATGGGGGCCATCCCACGGACAGAGTTCTGATGCTCTTGGGGCATCTAATATGAAATGATGTTTGAAAACAAGTCACGTGTAAGTAGGGACACGGACGAAGGTTTGGCATTCATGGAATGCCTTGTATGATTTGGATAATACTATGAGATGCCCTTATATGTGCACTAATTCGACACTCGAGGAGTACCTTAAATGATTTCACAATGTCATGAAATGATCCGATATGGACCACAATGTCCAAATAGGACTCTGGCGTCACCGTGACACTTATGATGAATGAATGTGATGCCATGTAATGACATCGTGTGAACCACCACACGGAAATAGACCTAAGACCATTCTGGTCTTATATTGAATGACATGGTATAGTGAAATGGCTGAGTGCAATCCGGTGCATGGGCGGAACACGGGTATTTTTGGGATACCTGATATGTTATGGAACGAAATGATCATGAGGGGCACACTTGGAACATCCTTTGTTAGGTGGGATGAAGTGGCATGAATGTATGTCACACGAAAATGCAATTGGCTACACAAAAAAGTGGTTAGGACGTATGACACATGGGATGATATCGTGCATGCTTCATGGAAATGTCACATGCGAGATGTAAATGGCATACAAACAAAATGTCATTGCTGCACGAAAATGTGATTAGAGTCACATATATGCTGATGTTAAAAAATGGCTACAAAAAGATAAGGTTAGAATGGCATATGAATGACTATACTTTTTTAATGCTTCATGAAAAGGTCAAATAAAAAACACCACGAGACAAACGTTAGCACATGTAATAATATGCACTCCCTTCCAACCTTAGTCCTCCTTTCGATTGGTCTTGCATTCTTCCTATGTGTTGGGTCTCTTCAGCATCAACGGGGGATCCCAAAGGTGTACACTCAATGTTCAATTTGAATTTATGTTTTGGTAATTCTAGGGGAAGTTGCTAAGCCATTACATGTGGGCCAATGTCCAAACCAAGGGTCGTACAGGCTCCCATAGAAAATATACACTCCTCACCATAGAACACGATGTAAGGTCATGCGGTGCTAGGAGTGGTTTACCCCGTCAGGCGCCTCCAATCCTGGCAAAAGAGGTAGGTCACCTTCTTGGGTAAACCGGGGTTGATCAGTGTATTGGAGCGATTGAGAAGAAGAAAATGTCATGATATACAGGTGCAAACAAATATGGTACTACGAACTAGTGAAGTTCCGTAAGTTTTCATGAAAACTTTTTAAGAAACCTTATCCCCAGTAGAATAGCCACTGTAAGCGGACGACCTAAAAGCGGAACACGGTGAAGCAAACCGGGGAAAAGGAAAATGAGTTGAATTGGGGTTTTGAGTTTTTTAGAAAATGGGATTTTGATTATATTGATTTAGAAAAACCGTCGATTTACTTGGAAATCCTTTTTGTAGAAACCCTTTTCCCATTTTAACTTAAAGACCTCAAAGCTTAAATTCAAAGATCAGTGACAGAGTCACCACATGGATC
This sequence comes from Euphorbia tirucalli, assembly GCA_039660915.1. Classification (NCBI taxonomy): domain Eukaryota; kingdom Viridiplantae; phylum Streptophyta; class Magnoliopsida; order Malpighiales; family Euphorbiaceae; genus Euphorbia; species Euphorbia tirucalli. The sequence continues at coordinate 48,977,381 of CM077633.1, forward strand.
AGCTCATCCTGAAAATTTCGGTACAGCTCCCTACCGAGGGTAGACTACTGTACCTAATCCAGAGATTTAGGGTTCGGACAAGTGACTTACTTAACCTCAAGCTTGCTTTCATTTTACAGTTCATATTACCATATTTTATTTGCTTTATTATCTTTCTCTACCCAATTTATTTATTTAGCCCATGCTCAAGCAAATGATAGAAATGAATTGCAGAATAAGTAAACCATATATTCCAGCAGTTAAAAGAATAAGAATAAAGGCCATTTATACAACCAGATCGAATAAAGATAAAGACTCTCGTCCTCACTTTACAAACGCCTAAATACACGAATATCTAGAAAATGACAGTCGCCTAATTTACATGAAAATCTATCAAAGTACATCCAAAATGAAAATAAGAAAAAATTAAAAGCTACAAAAAAGACGGTTAGCATAATTTATATCACAACACAAATAGGACTCAAGTTGGATAGAATTGGAATTTTTAGGAACGGGGGCATGCATTTAGGGGGTAACAGGGTTGACTCGGCCAGCCAACCCAGTTAGACCTGGAAAACGGTTTTGAAGCGCCCTGTAATTTTGTGCTGAAAAATGATTTTTGGAAAACCATTTGGCTCTGTTTCATGCAAATTTTTCCGTTTGGCGGGTCTGTTATCCCAGAACTCGGGGTTCTGTTCGTGCAGGTTTCCTAAATCTAACATCCATCTAGGGTCCAATATACACACCTAAGACAGTTTGAATTCTGAAGACAGCATCGCATGATGATGTCAGTACGAGACATTCTACGATTCTGTCACCTTCTGGAGACTATAGTCGTACGACTGTAGTTAGAGCCATGCGACTCTAATTACAGTCGTGCGGCTATAACAGCTACAGTCATGCAACTGTAGCATCTATAACCCAAAAATGGTTTTCTCATTTTGAAAATCACTGATTCGCTCGATTTCAGTGCTTCCCCAGGATTTCTATAGAGTCCAGGGGTCTGCTATTGCTGGACAACAGATCCAGTTCGGATCGAACAACCCCAAATTCTAGAAAATCAAAACCACAGAAACCGAAAATCTCACACCCGCACGAATATCAATTCGAAAACCAAATTTTCATAGTGTACAGGTGTGTTTAGGCTAAAATATATCACAATAGAATGGAAAAAAAAGTAAAACAGGCTGTTTTCGGCCGATCCAGGGTAGTTTCGGGTTTCTACCAGGAAGGACAGAGTCGTGCGGCTCTGTTTTTTAGAACTATAGCCGTGTGGCTATGTTCTTATGAAACACAGCTGTGCGGCTCTAGTTGGGCAATCAATTTTTCAAAAATTTGAGAAATAGAACAAAAAAAAGCAAAGAAAAAGCAATGTACATAGGTTTAAGGCCTCTCAGAGTTTACCTTGATATTGTTTTGATGTGTTTAACGTCAAGAATCGGATTGAAAAGCCGAAATGTTCCCAAATCCTCAACCATCCTGAAATCCCAAAAATGAATCCATATCAATTTGAAACCAATCCGAAACGATCCCAATTGAATGAGTAAAGGTCAAGAACACTTCCTTTGACGTTTAGGAATTGATTTTAGTGTTAGTTTTTGGCTCTCTCCCTCTCTTTTTCCTTCCCTATTTTCGACTTCTTTTTTCCCACTGTCTTCTCTTTTTTTCTTTGTTTTTTCTTCTTTCTGTCCTTAGATCAATTATCCTCCTCCTTCTGATTTGATTTTAAGTTTTTATATCTCACACCTCGTAATCATTCTAGGAATTAATGAGCCGTTTACTTTTCTGCGAATTTCGACTGCTTTTCTTCTGCTTTAGTCAAGTTGATATGCTTTGTAGAGCAACTTGATTAACCCACTATAGCTGTATGACTCTAAATATTAGAGTCGTGTGACTCTATCATTAGAGTCATATGACTCTAAACTACAGTCGTACGGCTATAGGCAGAGCCGGGGCGAATTCTGTAAAAAACCAACGCTTACCCTAAACCCTAAAATCACCCGGGGGAACCTTTCTCAGGGTTTCGGATCGAGGATAGCTCTATTTTTCAAGTGTTTAAGACATCCAAGGTGACATTTTGGTCTTTCTCATATCCGATTCGTGTCCGTCTGCTCAATAGGTAATAAGGAATTCTCATCATAGAGGTCTGGAAAACCCGGCGCTTACGCATAGCTATTACAATAAGCTCACACACTTATTTGTATTCTAAAGACGCCCTTTTTCGATGCTCTCTAAGTACTGAACCTCTGTCCATATGTAGACTCACACACACCCTAAGACCGTAGGTTGTTTTAGGTTCGAAGACTTCTAAACTTTTTAGTATCGTCCCCAGGTGCCCAAGGGCGCTGAACCTCTATCTGTATGCAAACTCATACATATACTAATATAACTAGCAGAATCTAGTTAACCCATTTCGATACTCCCTGAGTACCGAACCTCTTTCCTTGTGTGATTGTCACTCTCTGTAGTTTGGGATCACCCTGCTGAAGGAAGACTAGTAAGAGTTGGCCATGGGGATCCTCAACGAAGGTGAAGAATCATAACAAGATTAGTTAGTGTGGCGTCTAGGATAGTAATTGTAGAATCAAGGTCGGATTCAAAACATGAAAAATAGATTCAGACTTTGGGAATTGACAGTTTGTTTTTGCTAAAAGAAAATACTGCAAAAATGAGGGATCAACAGAACACCAACCATCAGAATATCGCTATCATCACGACTTCTATAGTGGTGGCCATCACTGGCCTTTTAGGTTCAGAGGAATTCAGGGATAGCATCGGTAATCAGGTGTAGGCTGCTGTAGGCAACATTGTTACTAATAGAAAAGCCAAACTTGCTATAGATTAGGGGGTCCACAGCTGATAGACAGAGCTAAATGCAGTGGGAATGTTGGTAGGCAAACTCTAACAAGAGAGGGAGATTACCAATCTGAGCAGGAGATGCCTTTAGGTGAGTTAGAGAGGTATCAGCTGAGTTAGCGGCTGAAAGGAAACTGAAGGAAAAATATTCTGAGCTTGATGAGCTCCTACCGAAACTTCACCAAATGGCAAAGGTTCCTATTGTGAAATTCATCGACCCAAATGCATTAAGGGTTGATGGGATTGATTTGCTACCACTAGGCCTCCAAATGCTGAAGTTCACTCTATACAAGGGAATGGGACCACCCAGACCTCATATTGACAGTTATGTGTTGGTGATGATGATGAACGGCTTGAGCACTAACCAACTGCTGGGTTTGTTCCCAACTACTCTCGAAGATGGTGCCGCTAGATGGTTTAGTAATTAGTCGACACATATTAGGAAAGACTAGAACTCTCTGGCTGAAGCCTTTGTGAAGCATTACAACTATAATACTCAAATTGAGGTAACACTACATGATCTAGAGGTAGTGAAGCAGAAGCCGAAATGAACCTTCACTGAGTATTATAAAAGATGGATGGACAAATAAGTTCTATTAGCACAGAGGATGAGGGATTCTGATCTTATTATCAAGCTTGTGGATGGGAGTATGATGAACTACTGTGACAACATGAAACTTCATGATTTTAATTCTTTTGTGGATGTATACAACTCAGCTAAAAAGATTGAGAAATATGACAAAGATGAGAAATAGAGCAATGGTAGTGGTAGCAGTTATCGGTGTGGTCAGAGCTATAAACCCGGGTGTAAGAACAACAATGGTACCATCGTGACTCTAGCTGGTTCTAGCTTTAGCCTAAAGCCTACACAAGCTTTTACCTTCGTTAAGTAAGTTGAGATAGTGGCAATAGCTCAAGGATCATCTTCCCAGTCTAATATGAAAGGGATGTCACCATGGGCTAAATCTTTAAGCAGGATATTTAGCAAATGCAAAAAGTTCAGACTCCAGCAGAGTTTGAAGCCTGTCATTGTAGGGAATTCTTAAGGGGAAAATCGATGCCTAAAGTAAAATACGGTTTAAAATTTTTCCTCGAATTCCATGATTCCAAGAACCGTGATTTTGATGGAATCGATGAACAAAAAGAAAATAAATTTTGCTCACCTTGTACATCTCTTCTAGAGACTATTGAAGATTACAGAACTAATAAATGACAAATCAACACAGTAGGTACATGAACAACTATTGAAATAGACTCGTGCTAGCAAACAGAGATGAACAGAACTTGGATGCAGATGAGAAAAGGGGGCGGCACACAAGGCAAGTGTTGGCCGAAGTTTTGCTTAGTGTTAGGGTTAGAGAAGTTAGTTTTTTTTAAGGTGCCTTTTATACCCAGTACAAATTAGGTTTTAAAATTAAATTTATGTTAAATTTTAATTTAATTAACTGATTCAATTTATTTAATTGGAATTAAATTAAACTATATAATAAAATTCCAACTGACTCAATTAAATCCAATTAATTAAATTTACTCAACCCAAATTTAATTTAACCCCGAGCTTAAATAAATACAACCTGTGTATTAAATTTTCCATCAAGAAAAATATATTTAATTAATAATTTACATACTATAATTAATTAATCAAATACAATTAATTTCTCTTTTAAATTAATTGAATTAATTTTGACAAAATCTATTGTCAATAATTCAGTTATTAGAGTTTCCATTCTAAGTACACCTAATGTGTACAAATCCGATTTCTCACAAGTTCAACTATTCTATGTGTACGATCCTATGGATCCGGTTTTATGTTGATAGTAGGCCTAGGGTCCATAGACTGTAAGTGGGTTCTAGCAAACTATTACTATCCCCAGTTAAGATGAAGACTAGCAGTCTCATGCAAAACATAACTCGATAGTATTCTTGTATATCCCTTGCCAACTGACATCAATGTGTAAGCATGAGGCATGGTTCCCGTTAACCTCTTCTATGCTTATTCATTCCTTGATTTTCAAGTAGACTAATGACCGTGAATAAGTATCCCAACTTATTTAGGTATGGCCATACACTTATCAATCTCACTCATCAAATGGCTAATGATGTCATCTCAGGGGACGCTGAGTGGTAATTCTGTCAACTTACTACCAACATCAACATGTTCACTGGCCCATCCAACATACCCATACTTGGTACCCTGTTATGGCCTACTAGGCATATATCAAAGTGCATGAGATCCTATGTCATGTCATAGTGAAATCAGGTCTAAGGACAATATCAAGAACTACCTGAGAAACACCTATAATGATCAGACGAGGCGATGTTCTTGAGGTGGATTGGTCCAGTACCACATAACCTAACTTGTACCTATATACTTGACTGACATCCCATGTTCAATGGTTAGTGAGACACCACCAACCGGTCAAGGATATACTGGTCTTTAGCTCTATTCATTCATATGATTAGAATAGACTCAGGACAACTTTATGATTACAGCTTTAACACTACTCAAGGCCTGATTAGCTAATGACCTATATTAGTTAACATGAGTATGGTTATAATCAATGGATACTCTATTTATTAAATTACATAAGAAAAAATAAATAGATTAAATGCTTTTATATATAACACAATGTATAATTCAAAATATTTGCATACAATGTACAATACAATTGAGAACCAATGCCTATGGACTAGGGCACACCAAATCCCACTTGCACTAGTGACAACTAGGCATGGCCCTAATCCCTATAGATCTAGTATGACCCTCATGTTGTGTCTGTAATACCCCGAATATTTTAATAATATTTTTCATCATTATTTTTATTAAATAAATTATTCTCATTATTTTAATTTTATGGCATTTAATATTTTTAGGCTTAATTAATTAATTTAATTTAATACCTTAAGCTTATTATATTTAAATGCATCTTTAAACATGATTAAATTTTGTGAATATTTTGGGGTTAGGAAAATTATATATTTTAGGACTAATATATTTAGACATTTCGGCCAACTTGTATTTATCATAATCCCTCTCTATTTAATCCCTCCTTAACCTAATTCACACTCATTCTACAACATAAAGTCCTAACTACACTAAAGCTCATCTCCCCCTCTCCCTTGTGTGTGCAATTCGGCCAAGCATCCCACCTTCCCCTCTCTCAAATTTTCGACCTCCTACCTCTACCACACCCCTTCATTGATTGTTCTCATTGCATACTTGAGGTTTAGAAGCTCAATTCAAGGAAGTTGGTTTTGGGTTTGATTTGCTCCTTGGATTTGGCCATCAACACCTTTAATTCTTCCCTTGGATCATCAATTTGAGCAATAGGACTTAGCAATCAAAGGTAACTACTCTATCCATACTCCTACACTTAGGGTTGAATGGTAGAAATTAGGGCTTTTATGTTTTTTTTTTTTTTTTTTTTTATGTTGGAATTGATTAAATTAATTGTAATAACTTGATTGGTATTGCTAGAATTTGAATTGGCATGATTTGTTTACTGATTTTGGTCAATTGGGTTGATAGAATTCGAATTATAGGGCTGGTATGATGATTTAAAAACTTGCACATAAGGTGTTTGATAGAATACCCTTGCTGGACAGCCTGCACAACATTTTTCTAAATTCGTTTTAAATAGGTTATGGTTCTCAGAAACTTCTGAAATTTTTTATATGTTTTAGATAACATGTTAAAGTGAAAATTCGTAGAAGAAACCATGTCAAAATTCATTGGTTTTCATGTCCTAAAAATTCACCCAAAACTGTTGCTTGAAACTGCCCCTGATTGTTTTCAGCACTGACCTATAATGTTTGAAAATTCATATCTTTTTGTGTACTTTGAATTTTTACATGAAACCACTTACAAAATTTTTCTAAGATTATGAACTACAAAAGTGCTTTATATTTTCTCTTCTAATTCTGATGGTAAACTGGGGTTATACTGATTTTAAATAGTGTAAAATTTGGTACTCTGTTTCCGGGAATCTGTGATCAGTAATCTTTGGACGCTTTTAACTTTTGGTCTGGTTAATGAATTCATGAAATTCAAGTTGGTATTTGAAGATTATAATGCTATGTTGCTCCCTGAATTATTTCATGATTTTTGGACAAGTGCAACTATTTTATTCTGAATTTTGTTTTCCTGACCTGCTGCCTGCCCTGTTTTCGGGACAGCCTCACTGTTTGGCCTATATTTTTTTGTACACTTATCCGAATGACACGAAACGAATTGCATTTTGTGTGTATTAAATTGAACTTGGTTCCTTAAAATTTTGAGAATTTTTGGAAGAGTTTTCATATGGTTTATACTGTTTTGAAATTCAGGCAGTGGATCTGCCATATTTGGTGTTTTGGATTAAGGATGTTTTTATACCACACTTGGTGGATTTTTGATGAACTGAATTGGTTTATGTGGACACTTGGTCTTTTGGTTTTATATTGAGGAAGAATAGCCTATAATGGCATGTTTTGGACAATTGGTCCTTGGATTTGATGTTGATTTTGGGTTAAGCCTAAAGTGGCACCCTAATGTTGATTTGATGAGATTGGTTTGAAAATTGGTTTTTGATACACGATTGCATATGGGAGTTGCCGGACTGCGGTTTTTCTGGCATATGGACAGTGTTTCCCTTGTGATATTTTTGACCTCTTCATGGTGCACTTGGCCCATGATGGACTCACTTGACTGCGGTTTATCTTGTGAGTGGTCCGACCTCTTCATTGGTATTTGTCCAATATGGACTCTTTTGACTGCGGTTTTTCGATTGAGTGGTCATAGACCTCTTCATTGGTATTTGTCCAATGATGGACCTGCTTGACTGCGGTTTTTCGAGTAGGCGGTCTAGTCGTTCTCATTAGGCGAGTGGACTGCGGTTTTTCCCTCGTAAATGGGAGAGTTGGCCAGCTTAGACTTTTTGATTGATTGTGGGATTAGGGGACTGCGTTTTTCCCGAGCGTCCGACCTATTTGCTATTCGTTGGTGATTTTGGATTGAGAAATTGACTGATGAGTTTTATATCCGAGACTGATTTTTTTTATCATGAGATTTTTATACAAATGTTGGTTTGATTTCGTATCATGTTTCTTAATTTAATTAGTTTAAACTCTTTTTCTTCGCTTTACTTTATTCTTGTTTTATTATTTAAACTGTTTTACTCGCTCAGCTTTATTTCAATTTGTTTTTGCCTTATTTTCAAGCTATTCGGTTTTAAGTGTTCGAATACGGACACTGTAGTTACTCGTCACTAAGTGGCGACCATTTTTTTTTCAGATTTTGTAGGTACCGATGCCGATGCTTGACGTGTGATTGTTGTGTCGTGATGGGACTTGGGCGAGTGGACGGATTCTTTTTAGGCATTAGCTACTATAGTTGGGCATATTACTAGACTTTATTTCATTTATTCATTTATTGCTTAACAATGGTTTGTAAGGATATTTATTTATTTATTTATTCATTACTTAGCATTTTTAAGGCTCAATTTATATAGTTAGATAGTTGGTTTGCTCGATGATTACCGATCTCGTGCATTGAATTCCGCCTTTGCACGCTTACCGAGGTCGGGGTTGTCACAGTTGGTATCAGAGCCGAATTTGGTTCCAAAGCTTACAAAGCGTAAGTCACTTGGAACTGAACTAGGAAAATAGGATAGAGACTTAAAACTTTAGCGAGAGTGCTGGGTAGGTGGAAACGGGACGTTACCTGCTTTGTGTACTAATTGCTTATCTGTTCTTACATGTGTGCTTATGTTTGTGCTTTACTTGAATCATTAATTTCAGTATGCCTCCGAGAAGAGCCCCGCGACAGAACCCTGACCGACTCCAGACTTTGGAGGAGGTTGTCATAGCTCTTGCGAATCGTCAGGAGAATCCCCTTCCTCCGCCGCCGCCGCCTCCACCTGCGGTTCCGGCTAATAACCAAACTGTTTTCGATCGCTTCGATAGACACCGACCCCCGATTTATGATGGGAAGCCTGACCCCGTGGTCTTAGAGGAGTGGGTACGAGTGATGAAGAAGCTGTTCGCAGCGACGGGCTGCCCTGCTAAAGAGAAGGTAGCCATTGCCACTTACTATCTCCGAAAGGAAGCTGACAATTGGTGGGGATTGGTGCAAGATGAATGTTTGGCCGATGCTGCCTTCGGCTGGGATCAGTTTGTAGAGAAATTGAAGGATCGCTTCTATCCAAAGGAGCTGAGATGGCAGAAGAGGACTGAATTCCTCCGTTTGACTCAAGGTACTATGACGGTGCAGCAGTACACCGACAAATTTTCTGAATTGGCCCGTTTTGTTCCTACTTTGCTGCCCGATGAGATGGAGAAGGTACAGATGTATGTTAAGGGACTGGACCCCCGCATCAGTAATTTGGTCCTAGTCTCCGGAGCTTCTACCTTTCAAAGAGCGTATGAGGTTGCTCTTAGTGTATCTGCGAAAGTCCAAGAGGAAGACGCCGCTCGACGTGCTAATCTTGTGAAGAGGACTCAGCAGTCTGGTTTTGCTCTTCCGGCTGTCAAGAAGCCGAGGTTTGCGCCTGCAAAAAGAGTCGTTAATGCTTCGGGTACTGATTCTAGGAAGTGCTTTAAATGCCAGAAAGACTACCACCCTGGCAAGAATTGTGACGGATCGGTGGTGAAGTGCTTTTTCTGTAATGGTGAGGGACACCGCTCATTCGCTTGTCCCAAGAACCCTAATGCTACTCAAGTGAGACCCCCTGCTAGACAAGGAGCTCCTGTGCGGAACCGTGTTTACAACATGGGAGAGACTGAGTATGAGGCTGAGGATGATGTCGACGCTAACGTGGTGACAGGTACTATACTTGTGAATTCTTTACCTGCTTTTGTACTTTTCGATACTGGTGCTTCTCTATCTTGTGTCTCTACTGCCTTTGTTAAGAAGGCTAAACTGCAATCTTCTGTGCCTATTAAATCCTTGGTTACCCTCCCGAATGGAGAGAACCTTTCTTGTCGACGTGCCTTTCGAGATGTTCCGATTGTGATAGAGGGAATTGTTTTGACTGCAACTTTGAAGGAACTTCCCTTAGAAGAGTTTGATGTTATCTTGGGCATGGATTGGCTGAAAAAGCACCGTGCTATCTTTTACTGTAGAGATGAGAAGGTGGTATTGAGGGATTCCAAAGGGAAGAGAGTCTCTTACTCGAATGTAAAGTTGAAACCCTCTGTTAAGGTTGTTGCTGCTTTGAGAATGAAGAAGCTTTTTAAGAAGGGGAATGAAGTATTCTTGTGTAGTATCACAGACACCGCTGAAGGGAAAAAGCTTGAGGATATCCCTGTTGTTTGTGATTATCCTGATGTGTTCCCTGATGAGTTACCGGGTATTCCACCTGAAAGGGATGTGGAATTTTCTATTGACCTTGTTCCGGGCACTGCACCAATTTCTAAAGCCCCGTACCGCATGGCTCCGTCCGAAATGTTGGAGCTGAAATCTCAACTCCAAGAATTGATTGATAAGGGCTTTATAAGGCCTAGTGCTTCACCGTGGGGTGCTCCTGTGTTATTTGTGAAGAAGAAGGATGGTAGTATGAGACTGTGCATCGACTACCGAGAGTTGAATAAGGCTACGATCAAGAATAAATATCCTTTGCCTCGGATTGAAGATTTGTTTGATCAGCTGAAGGGTGCTGGAGTGTTCTCTAAGATCGACCTTCGATCCGGTTACCATCAAATACCGGTGAAAAAGGAAGATATTCCGAAGACTGCTTTCCGGACTCGATATGGGCACTATGAGTTCGAGGTCATGCCTTTTGGCTTGACTAATGCCCCCGCTGTGTTCATGGATCAGATGAACAGAACCTTTCATGAGTTGCTAGATGTCTGCGTGGTTGTCTTCATTGACGACATCCTAGTTTACTCGAGGGACGAAGAGGAGCATGTTGTGCACCTTAAAAGGGTGTTGGATATTCTGAGGAAGCAAAAGTGGTACGCTAAGTTGTCAAAGTGTGATTTCTGGTTGAAAGAAGTCGTCTTTTTGGGGCATGTAATCAGTAAGGATGGTGTGAAGGTGGACCCCTCGAAGATTAAGGTAATTGTGGAATGGTCTAGCCCGACCAATGTGACGGAGGTTCGAAGTTTTCTGGGTTTGGCCGGCTACTACCGTCGATTTGTGCATAATTTCTCCCTTATTGCTCAGCCGTTGACTAAGCTATTAAAGAAGAATAGTAAGTTCCGTTGGACCGAGGAATGTGAGAAGGCGTTCCAGTTGTTGAGAGAGAAGTTGACTACTGCTCCGGTCCTTACCTTGCCGACAGAAGGGATTGAGTTCGAGGTGTATAGCGATGCATCTAAGGATGGTCTGGGTTGCGTATTGATGCAAGATGGTAAGGTAATTGCTTATGCTTCTCGACAGTTGAGGGTACATGAGAAGAACTACCCGACACATGATCTTGAGCTAGCGGCTGTTGTTTTTGCATTGAAGATCTGGCGACATTATCTGTATGGGGTTCCATGTAAGATCTACACAGATCACAAGAGCCTCAAGTACATTTTCACTCAGAAAGAGCTTAATATGCGCCAGAGGAGATGGCTTGAGTTGATTAAAGACTATGACCTGACTTTGGAGTACAAGGAAGGAAAAGCGAATAAAGTTGCCGATGCCCTCAGTAGGAAGAGTGCTCACACATCGAACTACTTAAGGGTTTTGGCGGATGATTTGTGCAATGAGTTTCGGCGATTGGAGATTGAATTTGTGCCCGAGGGTTGTGCTCAAGCTCAGTTGAGTGCCATGAGCATTGAGCCCACTTTGTTTACCGAGATACGAGAAAAGCAGAAAGCTGATCTAGTACTTCAGAAAATTCGAGCTGCGAAAGCTGCGGGCCGTGCCGAGGATTTTGAGATTTTGGGTGACGACAGTTTGAAGTTTAAAGGGAGATGGTGTGTGCCTAATGATTCAGCTTTGAAGGATCAAATTCTTAAGGAAGCTCATAACACACCGTATTCTGTTCATCCTGGTGGGTCTAAGTTGTACAAGGACCTTAAGACTCACTTTTGGTGGCCTAAGATGAAGAAGGAAGTTGCCGAGTTTGTTACAAAGTGTTTGATATGTCAGAAGGTAAAGATAGAGCATCAGAGACCTGGTGGTTTGCTACAGCCATTGCCTATCCCTGCTTGGAAGTTCGACTCTATATCCATGGATTTCGTGATGGGACTTCCGAGGACTGTTGGAGGTTTAGATTCGGTTTGGGTGATTGTGGATCGGTTGACCAAGGGTGCTAGATTTGTTCCCATGAAGAAGACCTGGTCTATGGAACAGCTAGCCGAAGCCTACACTAACGAGATCATTCGACTTCATGGCATACCGAGGGAGATCATTTCTGACCGTGATCCACGTTTTCTATCGCAATTTTGGACTGCTCTTCAAGAAGCTTTTGGTACGAAGCTTAAGTTGAGCACTGCTTTTCATGCTGCTACCGATGGTCAGACTGAGAGGACCATTCAGACACTTGAGGACATGCTCCGCGCTTGTGCATTGGAGTTTCAGAAATCATGGGTTAAGTCATTGAGCTTAGTTGAGTTCTCCTACAACAATAGCTACCATGCGAGCATTCAGATGGCACCATACGAGGCACTTTATGGTCGGAAGTGTCGTAGCCCGATGTGTTGGAGCGACACCAGCGATGCTTTGGTTTTGGGTCCTCAGTTGATTCATGATACAGTTGAGAAGGTCCGAGTGATTCAAGCTAAGATGAAGGCGGCCCAGGATCGTCAGAAATCTTATGCCGATTTGAAGAGAAGACCGATTGAGTTCGCTGTGGGCGACAAGGTTCTTTTGAAGGTCTCGCCTATGAAGGGAGTGTACCGGTTTGGGAAGAAGGGTAAGTTGACACCGAAGTATATTGGACCTTACGAGGTATTGGAGAGGATCGGCGAAGTGGCTTACCGTTTGGCCCTACCGCCCGGAATGGATAAAGTGCACGACGTGTTCCATGTTTCTCAGCTTCGACGATTCATCAGCGACCCGACTCAAGTTATACCCATCGATGCCGTAGAGGTTGAGCCCAATTTGACTTTCGAGGAGAAGCCCGTTCGCATTTTGGACCGTCAAGTTCGAGTTCTCCGAAGAAAGGAAGTGCCTTTAGTGAAAGTTCTGTGGCGCAGTCAGAAGTACGAAGAAGCGACTTGGGAGACGGAAGAAGCGATGCGCGCTAGATACCCCGAGTTATTTAGGGATTAGCTTCCGATGCTGTGATTGTGTTTTGTTTTGTTTGATTGTTCGCTGTGTGACTGTGATGCTTTCTGGTTTTCTGTGGTCCTTGAAGTTTCGAGGACGAAACTTTTCTAAGGGGGAATGATTGTAATACCCCGAATATTTTAATAATATTTTTCATCATTATTTTTATTAAATAAATTATTCTCATTATTTTAATTTTATGGCATTTAATATTTTTAGGCTTAATTAATTAATTTAATTTAATACCTTAAGATTATTATATTTAAATGCATCTTTAAACATGATTAAATTTTGTGAATATTTTGGGGTTAGGAAAATTATATATTTTAGGACTAATATATTTAGACATTTCGGCCAACTTGTATTTATCATAATCCCTCTCTATTTAATCCCTCCTTAACCTAATTCACACTCATTCTACAACATAAAGTCCTAACTACACTAAAGCTCATCTCCCCCTCTCCCTTGTGTGTGCAATTCGGCCAAGCATCCCACCTTCCCCTCTCTCAAATTTTCGACCTCCTACCTCTACCACACCCCTTCATTGATTGTTCTCATTGCATACTTGAGGTTTAGAAGCTCAATTCAAGGAAGTTGGTTTTGGGTTTGATTTGCTCCTTGGATTTGGCCATCAACACCTTTAATTCTTCCCTTGGATCATCAATTTGAGCAATAGGACTTAGCAATCAAAGGTAACTACTCTATCCATACTCCTACACTTAGGGTTGAATGGTAGAAATTAGGGCTTTTATGTTTTTTTTTTTTTTTTATGTTGGAATTGATTAAATTAATTGTAATAACTTGATTGGTATTGCTAGAATTTGAATTGGCATGATTTGTTTACTGATTTTGGTCAATTGGGTTGATAGAATTCGAATTATAGGGCTGGTATGATGATTTAAAAACTTGCACATAAGGTGTTTGATAGAATACCCTTGCTGGACAGCCTGCACAACATTTTTCTAAATTCGTTTTAAATAGGTTATGGTTCTCAGAAACTTCTGAAATTTTTTATATGTTTTAGATAACATGTTAAAGTGAAAATTCGTAGAAGAAACCATGTCAAAATTCATTGGTTTTCATGTCCTAAAAATTCACCCAAAACTGTTGCTTGAAACTGCCCCTGATTGTTTTCAGCACTGACCTATAATGTTTGAAAATTCATATCTTTTTGTGTACTTCTAATTTTTACATGAAACCACTTGCAAAATTTTTCTAAGATTATGAACTACAAAAGTTATTTATATTTTCTCTTCTAATTCTGATGGTAAACTGGGGTTATACTGATTTTAAGATAGTGTAAAATTTGGTGCTCTGTTTCCAGGAATCTATGATCAGTAATCTTTGGACGCTTTTAACTTTTGGTCTGGTTAATGAATTCATGAAATTCCAGTTGGTATTTGAAGATTATAATGCTATGTTGCTCCCTGAATTATTTCATGATTTTTGGACAAGTGCAACTATTTTATTCTGAATTTTGTTTTCCTGACCTGCTGCCTGCCCTGTTTTCGGGACAGCCTCACTGTTTGGCCTATATTTTTTTGTACACTTATCCGAATGACACGAAACGAATTGCATTTTGTGTGTATTGAATTGAACTTGGTTCCTTAAAATTTTGAGAATTTTTGGAAGAGTTTTCATATGGTTTATACTGTTTTGAAATTCAGGCAGTGGATCTGCCATATTTGGTGTTTTGGATTAAGGATGTTTTTATACCACACTTGGTGGATTTTTGATGAACTGAATTGGTTTATGTGGACACTTGGTCTTTTGGTTTTATATTGAGGAAGAATAGCCTATAATGGCATGTTTTGGACAATTGGTCCTTGGATTTGATGTTGATTTTGGGTTAAGCCTAAAGTGGCACCCTAATGTTGATTTGATGAGATTGGTTTGAAAATTGGTTTTTGATACACGATTGCATATGGGAGTTGCCGGACTGCAGTTTTTCTGGCATATGGACAGTGTTTCCCTTGTGATATTTTTGACCTCTTCATGGTGCACTTGGCCCATGATGGACTCACTTGACTGCGGTTTTTCTTGTGAGTGGTCCGACCTCTTCATTGGTATTTGTCCAATGATGGACTCTTTCGACTGCGGTTTTTCGATTGAGTGGTCATAGACCTCTTCATTGGTATTTGTCCAATGATGGACCTGCTTGACTGCGGTTTTTCGAGTAGGTGGTCTAGTCGTTCTCATTAGGCGAGTGGACTGCGGTTTTTCCCTCGTAAATGGGAGAGTTGGCCAGCTTAGACTTTTTGATTGATTGTGGGATTAGGGGACTGCGTTTTTCCCGAGCGTCCGACCTATTTGCTATTCGTTGGCGATTTTGGATTGAGAAATTGACTGATGAGTTTTATATCCGAGACTGATTTTTTTTATCATGAGATTTTTATACAAATGTTGGTTTGATTTCGTATCATGTTTCTTAATTTAATTAGTTTAAACTCTTTTTCTTCGCTTTACTTTATTCTTGTTTTATTATTTAAACTGTTTTACTCGCTCAGCTTTATTTCAATTTGTTTTTGCCTTATTTTCAAGCTATTCGGTTTTAAGTGTTCGAATACGGACACTGTAGTTACTCGTCACTAAGTGGCGACCATTTTTTTTTCAGATTTTGTAGGTACCGATGCCGATGCTTGACGTGTGATTGTTGTGTCGTGATGGGACTTGGGCGAGTGGACGGATTCTTTTTAGGCATTAGCTACTATAGTTGGGCATATTACTAGACTTTATTTCATTTATTCATTTATTGCTTAACAATGGTTTGTAAGGATATTTATTTATTTATTTATTCATTACTTAGCATTTTTAAGGCTCAATTTATATAGTTAGATAGTTGGTTTGCTCGATGATTACCGATCTCGTGCATTGAATTCCGCCTTTGCACGCTTACCGAGGTCGGGGTTGTCACAGTGTCTATGTCAATGCCTTGGTCAACGTATCAGTGACATTGTTCTTGGTGTCTATTCTCTGTAATCAAATGTCACCTCTGTCCACGATCTCTTGAATGAGGTGAAACTTCCTGAGCACATGTTTGGACCTCTTGTGGAACCAGGGATCTTTAGCTTATGCAATGGCCCTGTTGTTGTCACAGAAGATATCTACTGGGTCTAGGATAGATGGAACTACTCCTAACTCAGTGATGAACTTCCTCATCAAAATAGCTTTCTTTGCAGCTTCACATGCAGCAATGTACTCAGCTTTTATTATAGAAACGACGATGGTTGGTTGCTAGGAACTCTTCTAGCTAATGGCACCACCATTCTTCAAGAAGACATAACCAGATTGTGACTGGTTTTCGTCCTTGTTGATCTCAAAGCTTGCATCAGTGTACCCTATCACTGATAGCTCTTCTTAAGCTCCATACACTAAGAAGGTATCCTTAGTCTGGTTAAGGTACTTAAGGATTGCCTTGACAGCCGTCTCGTGACCTTCTCTAGGATTTGACAAATATTGGCTCATAATACTTAGTGCAAATGCAACATTAGGTCTTGTACATAACATAGAGGACATGATTGATCCTATGGTCAAAGTATATGGGATCAAATGCATCTTCTCCTAGTCCTCATTCATCTTAGGATCAAGTTTCTTACTCAGTTTTAGGTTATGCGAATAGGCAAGAAACCTTTCTTAGCCTTATCCATACCAAAACCTTTTCAAACTTTATCTATGTATGAGGCCTGACTTAGGCCTTGAAGCTGATTGGATCTATCCAGGTAGATCCTGATCCATAAGATCATCTCAGCTTCGCTTAAGTCCTTCATTGTGAAGCACTTACTCAACCACTACTTTACCTCTTGCAGTGTTGGTATGTCACTTCCAATAAGAAGGATGTCATCCACGTATACGACTAGGAAAGTAACAACACTCCCATTATCTTGATTTTGTATGAAGCTAGATTCCTTTATAGCTTCATTGAATCTAAGATTCCAACTCCCAGATGCTTGCTTCAATCAATAAATGGATCTTTGAAGATTGGATAGATGAAACCCTCAGGTTGTGCCATGTACACATCCTCGAGTCAATTTCGATTTAGGAAAGCGGCCTTAACATCTATTTGCCATATCTCATAGTCATGCCATGCACCTATGGCTAGTTGAAAAGTGAAAATTATACCAAGTAATTTAGTAAGAATTCAACATTAAATTGACTAAAAATCTATTGAGTATGGAGAAAACATGGCTAAATATGAGTTTTTCCAGGTCTTCTACCTCATTCAGCCAGGTTGCTTGATTTAGGAAGTCTCAAAGCGTTCAAGAAGAAGAAAAGAAAAGTGTTGAAGGTAGTGGCAGGAACGAGCCAGATTTGAAGAGAAATGCACGGCCCAAGAAAGGAGGAGGAGATATTAGGTTGAAGGAAATTCCATCGTTGTCCTTAGCTTCTCAAAGAAGCTAATTACTTATGTGGTTGTAATTTTTTTACAATATTTTATCATGTACTTGCACCATAGATTTTTGACACCTTATTGCCTCTAGATTTCACTTTTTGGGACTATAAATACTCTACTATTTGGAGGTGGGGGGAGGAGCACATTTTATTTTGGCTTAACTACTTGTTCTTTTGATTTTGTACTTTGTAATTATATTAGTTCTTAGCAAGTTTAATATGTTACATATGGGAAATCTCGTTTTTATTGCTATTATGTGCAGTGAGTAGTTTTCCTAGCTGGCTGAAACCAGCTCTGGCTGGTGGTCTTAAGAAGTCTTTCTCTGTTTTAATTATGAATATCATGCTTTGATGATTGTGTGGTGAAGTGCTTAATTTAATATGGGAAAGGGCCCTCTCATATTCTTAGTATTCCTGATGAGACCGAGAGGAGATTTAGGAATATAGAAAATCACACACACACACACTTACCATAAGACCGAAAGGAGATTGGGAGTATGCTAAGGGTTTCTACTTGATGTGGAATGCTTGATATCTTAATGCATGACTTTCTATGCTAAGTGAGGTCGAGAGATAAGCTTAGTTATGGGTCATAGATCTAAGTGAGGTTGAGAGATAACCTTGGTGAATAGAGAGCAAGAGACCTTAGATCTGCGTTCCTTAATATATTCATAGCAAACTCTAGAGGAAGATATTCTAAGATTGTTTGTTTACCTGGTGAAAGCCTATGCCTTTATCATTATTGTTCTATATTATTCTGTTTTACACAACCTTATATTTCCTGCATTGCATGTTTTCTGTTCTTAGTTTATGTAATTTCTTTGTGCTAATTTAACTAGAAAACCTTTAAATCTGGTAATTTACTAGGAAATTTTTTGGATTTCACTTACTTCATGTGGATACAACACTTGTCTTGCCTAATACTACAATAGACCTAGTATACTTGCTAGTGCAAATCTCAAGGCAACAAGTTTTTGGCGTTGTTGCCGGGGAGTAACGATTGCAAATTTTTAAAATTTCCTGTAAATTTGCATGTTTGATTTGGTGTTTTATGTTTTTGTGCAGAAATTCTCTGTTTAAGCAATCTCCTTGTGTATGCAAAGAGCTGGTATTCCTTTAATTCCTATAGATCCAGAGACTGAGACAATTTGTAGGAGAAGAAGCAATGCTGCCAGAAGAGCTCGCAGAAGACAGAGAATGGCTGAACAAAATCCACCATCAGAAGGAGAGGGAGAGGCTCACTTGCCCCCTCCAAGGCAAAGACTCAAGGAATATTCGAGACCTATCACTGAGGGACACTCTTTTTGTATTGTGATACCCAATGAAGGGGACAATATTTTTGAGATCAAGGCCTACATGGTCCAAATGCTTTAAGCTACTGTTCAGTTTGGAGGATTGCCCGGAGAAGATCCAAATGCTCATATCCAAGATTTCGTAACTATGTGTAATACTTTCCGTACCAATCGAGGAGTCTCGGATGATGTGATAAGATTGAAGCTTTTCCCTTTTTCACTTAGGGATAAAGCTGAAATTTGGCTGAAAAACCATCAACCAGGCTCAGTTACAACCTGGGATGAGATGGCATAAGTCTTCTTGACTAAGTACTTTCCACCTAGGCAAGCAATCAAGCTAAGGAACGAGGTTACCTATTTCTGTCAACAACCTGATGAATCTTTGTTAGAAGACTGGGAGAGATACAAGGAACTCTTGAGAAAAGTACCAAACCATGGATTTCCCATGTGGATGCAAAGTCAGAATTTTTACAATGGTTTGACCAATGTATATAAGATTCAAATTGAATCTATGGCCAATGGAGACCCGGAAGAGCTTGCACCTGAAGAGCTTTATGAGGTGATAGAAAGATTGGTCAATACCAGCTATAAATGGCACTCAGCAAGTGAAGATCCAGAAAAGACGGCAGCATCAGATGCTGTTGCCAAGCTTTCCGACAAAATGGACTTGATTCTTAGACAGTTGGCAAAACAGAATGTCTCAACTATTTCAAGTTCAAAGCTCTCTTGTGATTTCTGTGGAGGTGACCATAGAAACATTGACTGTGACATTTCACTCACTCAAGTGCAATGTGATAACATTGGAAACAATCCAAGGCAGAACAATCCGTTTTCCAACACTTATAATCCAGGTTGGTGTAACCATCCTAATTTTTCTTGGAATCAGTAATCTAGCAAGCAATCTCAAGCACCCTTCCAGCAGAATCACAATAACTTTCAATCACATCAGCAATCTCAGAATGTTCAACAAGCTGGACCTTCTTATACTTCTAAGAAGTCTGAAATTAAGGAGATGAAGGAAATGATGTCTCAATTCATGAATCAACTCAAACCTACATAAAGAATATGGAGAATCAGCTTCAGCAACTCACGAACCTTGTCACTCCAAAGAACAAAGGAGTCATTCCGAGCAATACCGAACCCAATCCAAGAGAGGAATGCAAAGCTATTACACTTTAAAGTGGTAAGAATATTGAGCAACCTAATAAGATGAATATTGTTGATGATGAGGGAAATACTGGAGAGAAGACTGCTGAAGAGAATAAGCAACCTGAGGATACGCAAGTCACACAACCTCAGACAGCCTAGATCACTAAGAAGCTTTCTGATAATGTTGAGCAACCTCAAGCTCAACTTGAGACTACTCAACTGGATCAAATTTAAGCAACATCAGATCCTATTCAAAGCACTTCCATTCAAGATAGGTAGCTTGTACCTGCTTATCAACCAAGGATTCCTACCAACAAAGAGCCAAGCAACATGAGATGGCCAAGCAATTTGATAAGTTTTTGGAAGTCTTCAAGAAGCTTCACATCAATATACCCTTTGTGGAAGCACTTGCACAAATGCCTATGTATGTGAGATTCTTGAAAGAGCTTCTAGCAAACAAGAAAAGATTGGAGAATGTAGCATTGGTACAACTCAACAGAGACTGCTCATCGATCTTTCAGAGCAAGCAACCTTTGCCTACCAAGATCAAAGATCCAGGGAGTTTTTCTATACCTTGTTCTATAGGTAATCTTAATATTGAGAATGCACTTTGTGATCTAGGAGCAAGTATCAATCTTATGCCATACTACATTTACAAACAGTTAGGATTAGGAGAACCTCAACCTACTAGGGTTTTTATATAGCTTGCTGATAGAACTGTGAGGTATCCTAGGGGAATAATTGAGGATGTCTTAGTTAAGGTAGGAAAGTTTATACTTCCTGTTGATTTCATTATGATGGATATGGATGAATACTTGCATGTTCCCATTATTTTAGGAGGACCTTTCTGAGCAACAGCCTGTGCATTGATTGATGTTCATACTGGCAAACTAACTTTTGAAAATTCATGATGAGCAAGTTGTTTTTAAGATGAATGAAGCTATGAAGTATCCCCCTACTTGTGATTTTTTTTTTTGTTTGATGCTACTGATGTGAATTTAAATCCTTTAATCATGCAGTAATTTAAGGATGCAAACTTTGAAGATGAAGAAGAAACTATGGAAAAGCAAATTGAAGCTGAAATGGGCTGTCCAGCAATCTCAGGAAGTAGACAGTTTATTAAACCTTTGAATTATACACCTACATTACATTCCAAACCTTCTATTGAAGAACCTCCCACTTTAGAGCTTAAACCATTACCTTCCCACTTAGAGCATGCTTTTCTTGATCCACCAAACAACCTTCTTGTAATTATATCTTCCAAGCTTACCCAAGACAAAAAAGCCCAATTACTTTATGTGTTGAGGAAGAACAAGGAAGCAATGGCCTGGATAATCTCAGATATCAAAGGGATTAGCCCTTCTATTTGTGTTCAACGTATTTTAATGGAGGAAGACCATAAACCTGTTGTGCAACCTCAGAAGAGACTGAACCCCAATATGAAAGAAGTTGTGCAGAAAGAGGTGATCAAACTGCTTGATGCTGGGATTATCTACCCAATTTCAGATTCGGTTTGGACGAGTCCTATCCAAGTAGTGCCTAAGAAGGGTGGGATTACTGTCATTCAAAATGAGCAAAATGAACTTATTCCTACGAGAATAGTCGCTGGATGGAGAGTCTACATTGATTATCGAAAGCTTAATGATGTCACAAGAAAGGATCACTTCCTTTTGCCATTCATAGATCAGATGCTGGAAAGACTTTCTGGCTACACATTCTACTATTTCCTTAATGGTTACTCAGGGTACAACCAAATCCCATTTCACCCACAAGATCAAGAGAAGAGAACCTTTACCTGTCCTTACGGCACCTATGCTTATAAAAGGATGCCATTCGGATTGTGTAATACTCCTGCAACCTTTCAGAGATGCATGATGATGATTTTCCATGACAAGGCTGAAAAGAGTATGGAAATTTTCATGGATGACTTCTCAGTATATGGTAAGACTTTCCAATCCTGCCTCAGTAATCTCAAAGCTGTCCTAATCAGATGCAAGGAGACTAATCTTGTTTTGAACTGGGAGAAATGCCACTTTATGGTTAATGAAGGGATTGTCCTTGGTGACAAGATTTCCTCAAGAGGCATTGAAGTTGATAGAGCACAGGTTGAAGTAATAGAAAAGCTAGTTGCTCCAACATCAGTCAAGGAAGTTCGAAGCTTTCTTGGCCATGTTGGATTCTACAAAAGGTTTATCAAAGATTTTTCCAAGATTGCCTAGCCACTTACATCCCTTCTGCATAAGGATGTCCAATTGAACTTTGATGAAGCTTGTGAGAAAGCATTTGAGATTCTTAAAGCAAGACTCGTCAACGTACTAATCTTGATCGCTCCCAATTGGAACCTTCCCTTTGAGCTAATGTGTGATGCAAGTGATACTTGTATTAGAGCAGTGTTGGGACAAAGAATTGACAAGCATTTCCAACCCATTTACTATGTAAGCAAAACGTTGACAGAGACTCAGCAAAACTACACAACCACAGAGAAAGAATTGCTTGCAGTTGTCTACGTTTTTGACAAGTTCAAATCTTATTTGGTTCTGTCCAAGATTACAGTCTTTACAGATCATATAACCTTAAAGTACCTATTAGCTAAAAAAGATGCAAAACCTCATCTTATTCGATGGCTCTTGCTTCTACAAGAATTTGATCTCAAGATCAGAGATAAGAAAGGCTCAGAAAACGTAGCTGCAAACCAGCTGTCCAGAATTCCACTAAGCAACCTTGGTAAGCAACCTGAGATTGCTGACTCATTTCCTGATGAGCAACTCTATGCGGTACACTCTACACCTTTGTTTGCTGATATTGCAAATTATTTAGCTTGTGGTGTTATGCCTCGTTATCTGTCTTCCCAACAAAAGAAAAAATTCTTTTCGGATTTGAAATATTATTTTTGGGAGGAACCCTTTCTGTTCAAGTTGTGTGCAGATCAGGTTATTCAGAAGAGGTTCAAGCAATCTTTTCCATGTGCCATACCCAAGAAGCCGGAGGTCACTTTGGTGCAAATCGAACAGACTCTAAGGTTTTGGAGTATGGATTCTTTTGACCCACAATCTTTAAGGATTCTCACAGGTTTGTCTTAGAGTGCAATGAATGTCAAAGATCAGGTAACATTTCTGCCAAGAATGCTATGCCCTTGCATAATATCATTGTATGTGAGATCTTTGACATTTGGGGCATTGATTTTATGGGACCCTTTCCAAGCTCAAAGGGTAATAAATACATTTTGGTTGCTGTGGATTATGTAAGTAAGTGGGTAGAGGCTATAGCAAGTCCTACCAATGATGCCAAGTTGTGGTAAGGTTTCTTAAGAAACTGTTTATAAGGTTTGAAGTTCCTAGAGCAATAATTAGTGACCAAGGCACTCATTTTTGTAACAATCAATTTGAAAGGCTTCTTGCTAAGTACGAAGTCACTCATAAATTGTTACACCCTACCACCCATAAACCGGTGGGCAAGTTGAGATCTTCAACAGGGAGATAAAGAGAATTCTTGACAAAACTATTAGCAATTCTAAGAGAGACTGGTCAAGCAAGCTCGATAGTGCTCTTTGGGCATACCGCACAGCCTTCAAGACTCCTATTGGAATGTCACCATTTAGATTGCTCTATGGAAAGGCTGTCATCTTCCTCTTGAATTAGAGTTTAAGGCTTTATGAGCTCTTACATATCTTAATTTTGACAGGAAAGCTGTTGGAGAAAAAAGAAAATTGCAGCTTAATGAACTAGAAGAGTTCAGACTGTTCAGCAATGAAAATGCCATAAACTATACAGAAAAGATTAAGAAATGGCATGACAAGAAAATTCAAGAAAAGACTTTTTATCTTGGTCAGAAAGTTTTGCTGTACAATACAAGATTAAGACTCTTTCCAGGAAAGCTTAAGTCAAGATGGACTGGACCTTACACAGTAGCTCAAGTCTTCCCACATGGAGCCATTGAGATAGTTAATCAAAGTGGGGAAGTCTTCAAGGTCAATGGTCAGAGACTGAAACCATTTCTTACGTAAAAATCATATGAGGATGCTGGAAGTCTCCAGTTCCTTAAGCCTCCTTAAGCAACCTTAGACTGCTTGGTTTCCACTTCAAACACCAATTGGAGCAATTTTGTTTGGAAATCCCCCAACTTCTCAACTCTTTAAATATTTTAATTTAACTTTTTGGTGTAAATATTTTAATGATATATTTCTTTCTTTGCAGGTACTTGATTGAATTAAGTATGGGAAGTAACATCAAGCTAAAAATTTACACTCTCTTGTTTTTTGTTATACTCCATACTTTATTTTTTTTATTTTTTTGTTTTTACAACCACACGTTTTTTACTTTTGAAATTTTAAACAAACAAATTTCTGATTTAAAAAGGTGCCTAAATATTGGGAAGTGGACTAATGATGGGAATGTAAGAGTTAAACATGGAAAAATGGAGAAACCGTCAAATCAGCCCCATTTTTCTCTCTCCCCTCTTTCACTCCTACTCTTACTCCCATGTTTTCATTTTCTCTCTTCTTAAGCCGGTTTATTTTGAATTTCAAACACTGTAATCGATTTCTCTCTCCTCATTCTTTTTAAAATTTCACTCTCTCTCTTTATCTTTATCTCTTCGATTTTCCCTCCCCTTTTTCGTTCACAATTTCTACTTCTCCACTCCATTTGCTCGCTGAAATCGCTACCATGGGCAAAAAAAAGAAAAACATTAAGAAAGCTACCAGTTACGCTTATCCAAAGCCCTCTACATCCTCTGTCAACATTTCAGCTTCCAAGTTCGCAAGCACGGTAGAAAAGATGCTGGCAAGAATGAAGACCTTCACCCCAAGGAAGCCGAGAAATATGAGCAGTTCAACAGCCTACCTTTCGCTGCCTCATGAACTTTTGATTGGAGTGTTCTGGAAAAGCTTGGCCTCAGTGAGGAGATTCGTCAATTGCTAAAGAATGGAGGTTTTGAGTTTTATACTCAGAATGATGAGCCAACCTACAGGGAACTAACTATGGAATTTATTTGCACCTTTAATCACAATCCGGACATCACAGAGCCTGATGATCAGAGGAAGTACAGTTTTTGAGTAATGGGAAAAAGAAAGACCTATTCATTGCAAGAGTTGAACCAATATTTGGGAGTTGCTAGGACTGCCTTTTTGAAATCCGAAGAATTTGCTCAAGCCTACACTGATTTGTTCCAGAATTCAACCCGGCAGCCTTTTGGAAAGAAATTACCGGAAGGAGAGAGTATTCTTCATCAACATCTTCAGCGACCTATATCCAAAAATACAGCCATAAGATCCTTCAAAAATTCATAGCTAGCTCCCTGTTTGGAAGGAACAACCAATCCCATGTTCCTAACCAAGACCTTTTCACCTTATGGTGCATGATTCAGGGCAAAAGAATGAATATTGGGGCTTGGTTCATGAGCTACATTACGAGCAGCAAGCCTCAGGGGAAGATTTTGTGTGGTTCTTATGTGACTAGAATTGCGAAAGCCTGCTTATCAGAATTCTCATCGGAAGGTCTCACTCTTAAATGTTATCCTGCATCCTTTGAATTTGTAAATTTGAATCAGATGGGAGTTTGCAAGAAGGTTGTTGGTGATTGGATGCTTTGGGATGAAGCTGCTAAGCTGGAAAAAGACCTTGCTGTGAAGACAGCTGAGAAACAGAAAATGGAAACTCCCACAAAAAGGAAAAGACCTGCCACCAGATCCACCACATCCTCTCAACCTCATCATATAAGACCTTACTCTTACCGATCAAGAGAAGTTGAAACATTATGAGTGCATTTCCAAGATGTCCCTAGAAGAAATGGTTAAACTTATTGATCGACTTTGGGTAGGCAGATTACAATAGAGCTAAGATAGCCCTCTTGGAGAACAAGATTGCTCAATTGGAAGCCAAGATTGACCAGCAGGATGACAACTCTGATACTATCTTTAAAGTGAGCAATGAGCCGCTTGAAGTTGCCTAGCCCAAAAGCAATGAGAATATTATGATGCAGAGTGCTGAGGAAGAGGAAGAGGAGAAAGAAAATCTTACAGAGGAAGAAGAAAAGGACACCCCTGCAGAGGAAAAGGAGCAAGTCTCCTCCAAACTAGATGAGTGAAAAGCTTTCCTCCTCCTCCAACTCAAGGCATCTGGTATATCTCTATAAAATTTTGCCCATAGCACTTTACGTCAAAATTGCCATGTGAAAGGTAGTTTTCCTTTACCTCGCTTTTGCTTAATCAATTGCATGATTTTGTTGCTTAGAGGACAAAATAGAATTTAAATATGGGGGAGAGGTTAGATTGCCTACTAGAATTATTGTTGATAATTGTGATGATTGTTGAGAATGCTGGTTGATTGACCGGATTGCTTGGTATTAATGATTTACTAATTGAGAATCCCTGCTTGAACATTTTGCTGCTTTGAGTAATCTTAGGTTTTCTGTGTTGTTTTTAGCAATCTTGTGAAAATTTTGTTTATTTCTACAAAGACTTTCCACTTGTAAATATGTTAGTATTTTTGGTTTAAATTTGTCAAAATTTTTTTTTATTTTTTTTCTTTTCTATGTTTAAATGATTTACGGCAGCCAATGAGATTTTCTGAGCCTAAGGATGCATGAAGTCTATATAAAACATTTAAAATTTGGTTGCCTGTTCATTGGAAAAGACCTTAAGTAATGCTGGTTTGGCTGATTAAGCAATTAGGGCTATTAGACTTTAAATTGTATTTCATCCTGTTAGCTTGAATTAAACCAGCTGCAACAACCTTATGTTTCTCTGTGATGTTTTTGAGATTGTTTTTCTTGTTAATCAATGTGAATTCTTGCTTGATTCCTTGTTGAGTGGGCATGCATAGTCAGTGTTAGCTAGAACTTGATTTGGCTAGTTCCTGTCAAGATCACATGGTTTCTCACATGCATAAAGTGATAAAGGCGTTTGTTTTAGCCTTTTTGTTCTAATCCTAAAAAGCCACCCTAACAATTTCGTTTTTATTTTAAAATAGCCCTTTTGACCCTTTGAGCCTATTTTTGTTCAACCCACAAATTGTTTTACTTCGACCACTTCACAATATGTTGTCCAAAAACATCCGACGAATGCCAAAGGAAGGAGTTTAATTAATTGTGCTTAGCAATGGGCTAGTTGAACTTGTGCAATCTCCTTTCTGGAAAATCTCATTTTATCCAAAAGAAGCTTTCTTATGAAACCCTTTTTAAGAAGATATATCCTGCAAATCACCTTTCAAATAATTGCCAAAATACAGTCTGAATTCTCATCTTTTCTTTAAGACTGCTTGAAATCAAAGTGTTGAGCAAGCTCAGTCTCATATCATTTCACATCATCAATGCTTCCGTTATATTGCGTTGCTCTCTTCAATAATGAAAGTTTAATATCTATATTAAAAGCTTATAATTCCAATGTGATTGCTCGATATTCTTTCCTACGTTTGATCTTTTATCTTATAAGAATGCGTCTGTATCCATGTGTGTTCCTTTTCCTAATCTGTTTAAAGATTGCATGAGTTCTTTGGAGGCTGCTTGCTTTTTCGGTTTGATGTGCTGTAATTCTTTTAGTATTCCTTTAACCTAAAAAGCCTCTTTGATACACCCCCTAACCTAAGCCTTACGTTACAACCCTTATGAAAGACCTTTTGATTGTGAATGTGTTTAACACGAGTGGTGGCGATGGGACTGATTATCAAGCCTATGGTCTAAGATTGCTATGTATTACTGATGAGAATTCTTAAAATTCACCTAAAGCACTTGAGAGTTGAGTGAACCCTAGTGGTGAGGCAGTATTGGTTCTGCTAGTTCACTAAAGTTCTAGGTCTAGTCTCATTGCCTTACGTTGTTTCTGAGGTTGAATCGAGTTGCTTAGGAATGTTCTGATTAATTAGGTAATCTCAAATTTCATGTTTTGGATGGAAGTCTTACTATCTAAGGGTGATGAGATGATTGTTGGTTGCTGCCCAAGTTAATTTAAGAAAGTCTTCTGAAAGTCTCCAAGTTCTATTTTTCATTTAAGCTTTTCTTTTTCTTTCTCTTTGAAAGCTTTCCTTTTCTGTTTTCTTTTGAGAATTGCTTGAGTGAAAGCAATGTTCAAGTGTGGGAGTTCTTGATAAGTGAAAATTATACCAAGTAATTTAGTAAGAATTCAGCATTAAATTGACTAAAAATCTATTAAGTATGGAGAAAACATGGCTAAATGTGAGTTTTTCCAGGTCTTCTGCCTCATTCAGCAAGGTTGCTTGATTTAGGAAGTCTCAGAGTGTTCAAGAAGAAGAAAAGAAAAGTGTTGACGGCAGCGGCAGGGATGGGCCGGATTTCAAGAGAAAGGTGCGGCTCAAAAGAGGAGGAGGAGATATTAGGTTGAAGGAAATTCCATTATTGTCCTTAGTTTCTCAAAGAAGCTAATTGCTTTTATGGTTGTAATTTTTTTTACAATATTTTATCATGTACTTGCACCATAGATTTTTGACGCCTCATTGCCTCTATATTTCACTTTTTGGGACTATAAATACTCTACTATTTGGAGGTAGGGGGATGAGCATATTTTATTTTGGCTAAACTACTTTTTGATTTTTTACATTGTAATTATATTAGTTCTTGGCAAGTTTAATATTTTACATATGGGAAATCTCATTTTTATTGCTATTATGTGCAGTGAGTAGTTTTCCAAGTAGGTTAAAACCAGCTTAGGCTGGTGGTCTTAAGAAGTCTTTCTCTGTTTTTATTATGAATATCATGCTTTGATGATTGTGAGGTGAAGTGCTTAATTTAATATGGAAAAGGGCCTTCTCATATTCTTAGTATTCCTGATGAGACCGAGAGGA
Organism: Euphorbia tirucalli; assembly: GCA_039660915.1. Taxonomy (NCBI): domain Eukaryota; kingdom Viridiplantae; phylum Streptophyta; class Magnoliopsida; order Malpighiales; family Euphorbiaceae; genus Euphorbia; species Euphorbia tirucalli. Next base: position 49,006,020 of record CM077633.1, read on the forward strand.
GATTTAGGAATATGGAAAATCACACACACACTTACCATGAGACCGAAAGGAGATTGGGAGTGTGCTAAGGGTTTTTACTTGATGTGGAATGCTTGTTAATCTTAATGCATGACTTTCTATGCTAAGTGAGGTCGAGAGATAAGCTTAGTTATGGGTCATAGATCTAAGTGTGGTCGAGAGATAAGCTTGGTGAATAGAGAGCAAGAGACCTTAGATCTGCATTCCTTAATATATTCATACCAAACTCTAGAGGAAGATATTCTAAGATTGCCTGTTTAGCTGGTGAAAGCCTGTGCCTTTATCATTATTGTTCTATATTATTATGTTCTACGCAACCTTATATTTCCTGCATTGCATGTTTTCTGTTCTTAGTTTATATAATTTCTCTATGCTAATTTAACTGGAAAACCTTTAAATCTGGTAATTTACTAAGAAATTTTTAGGATTCCCTTACTCTATGTGGATACAACACTTGTCTTGCCTAATACTACAATAGACCTATAGTATACTTGCTAGTGTAAATCTCAAGGCAACACTAGTAGTATCCTAATGGATTTGAGCATTGCAACCGGTGAGAAGGTTTCATCATGGTCTATTCCATGGACTTGTCTGAAACCTTTCACCGCCAATCACCCCTTAAAGGTATTGTCAGCTTTCAACTTGAAACACCACTTGCAATCGATTACCTTAGCACCCGAAGGTGGATCAACTAAGCTCCAAACTTGGTTATCTTACATCAATTACATCTCAGCCACTACATCTCAGCTTTCGTGGCTTTATGCCATTCAGCTGATTGTGGGCTCTTAATAGCCTCCTGGTAGGTCTTGGGTTCTTCCTCGTCAAAAACTAGAAGATTCCCATCAACGGTCATGAGAAATCGATATCTCTTGGGTTGATGACGTGCCCTACCAGACTTCTAAGGTCCTGTGTGATCGGTCCAGAACCCTCAATTGCTTGAGGTTCTGGCTTAATCCTCAAGTCATCCTCTACAGGTGCTTGTGGATCTTGAACTTCCCTTAGCTCAATGTTACTCCCACTATCTTTCTTAGAAAGGCACTCCTTTTCAAGAAAGACACCCTTTCATGCTATAAACACCTTGTTTTCAGTAGAGTTGTAGAAGTTGTAAGCCCTAGTTTCCTTGGGGTAACCCACAAATAGGAACTTCTCAGTTTTGGAGTCTAGTTTGCCACTTGTCAATTTCTTGACAAGTGCATCATAACCCTAAATTCTTATGAAAGAGACATTAGGCTCCCTGCCTGTCCATATTTTCATATGGTGTCTTTTCCATGGCCTTACTCAGTGTACGGTTAAGTGTGAATGTAGCCCTTTCTAAGGCATATCTCCAAAAGGATGTCAAGAGTGTAGCTTGACTCATCATTGAGCAGACCATGTCCTACAAGGTCGTATTCCTCCTTTCTGACACTCCACACTCTCTCAAGAATGATTCAAACTCTAGGCTTATGTATTCGCCACCTTGGTCAGATCGAAGTGCTTTTATAGTCTTGCCTAGTTGGTTCTCCACTTTGTTCTTGTACTTCTTAAACCTGTTAAGGGTTTTAGACTTGTTCTTCATCAGATAGACATAGCCAAATCTACTGAAGTCGTCTGTGAAAGTAACAAAGTAATGAAAAACATTTATAGCACTTACGCTCAAGGGCCCACACATGTCCAAGTGTATATGGTCTAATATGCCTATGGCCCTTTCAGCTTGCTTCTTCAAAGGCACCTTCATCATTTTGCCCTTTAAATAGGATTCGTATGTATCATATGACTCCAAGTCAAATGATCCTAGCACTCTAGCCTTGTGGAGCCTAGCTATACACTTCTCGTTTATGTGGCCTAAATGACAGTGCTAGATATAAGTAGGATTAAGCTCATTGGGTTTAATCCTCTTATTGTTAATGTTATTGACTTGGTTGGATTGATTTAAGTCAAGGATATACTAACCATCATTTAATAAAGCATTTCCATACAAAACATCATCTTTGAAAATTTCAATTTTACCAAATCTAATGTTAAAATCAAAACCATCAATATCCAAGACAGACACTAAAATAATATTCTTGCACATGGCAGGTACAAAATAACCTTTCTTTAAAATTAAAATCAATCCAATGGGCATCTCTAGGTAGAAATCTCTAATCTCGATGGCAGCAACCTTAGCCCCATTCCCGACTGGAAGATCTACCTCTCCGAATCCCAGCAACCTCCTATTTCTTAGTCCCCACACATTGCAACAAATGTCAGAACCATATCTAGTGTCTAAAACCCAAGATGTAGAAATAGTGAGGTCAATATCTATAACATAGATAACTAAAGAACTGGTCCCGTTCTCCACATGCTCTCCCATGAGCCTTGGACATATTTGCTTCTAGTTTCCCTTCTGATTAGCAGACATCCTTGGGAGTGACCTTGGGCTTGGGCCCCTGCTTAGCCTTCTTTCCCTTGGCCTTCTTGGCCTTTGCTTTGGCCTTAGCCTTGTCCTTGTCCTTAGCAAGAGGAGGAGTCTTCTTGACAGACTATTCAGCCTACTTGAGCATGCCATGTAGCTCAGCCATAGTCTTGTCCATACCCTACATGTAATAGTTCATAATGAACTGATCATAAGACTCAAGAAGGGATCCCAAGATGATGTCAATCGCTAAATCCTGTGGGACTGGTGTGCCGAGAAGGGCTAATGTGTCTATATAGCCCTTCATCTTGAGCACGTGGGTACTCACAGATGTCCCCGGAGCCATCCTACAGGTGTTGAGTGCGTTAGTCATCAAGAACCTCTCTTAATGCGCTTGATCTTGGTACATCTTTTCAAGGTGTCCATGATCTCGATAGCTGGCTAATCCATGAACTACTTTTGCAACTGAGGCACTAACATGGATAATATAAGGCACGTGACATCTCTATCGTCCCTCTGGTGTAGGTCTTAATGCTTAACCTGAGCATTAGTAGTGCCATGACCTGCAGGAGGTGTGGCTGGTAAGGCCCTGTCTAGGAAATACTCCTTAGACACTTGTCTTAGAACTATTCTTAAGTTTGGAGCCCATTCTAAGAAGTTAGCCTTGGACAGCTTCTCCTTGTCGAGGAGTGAACGTAGTGTAAATAAATTAGCAGCCATTTAAGGTATCTACACAGAAAAATTATTGAAGGTATTAATAAAGGTCTTTAATAATATAACCATATTAGGGTTTTGTCAGGATTGGTATTTTAGGCTGATTCTGATCAGATTAGCGCTCATTCGATTTGATTCGGGGTTTTGTTCCGGCTTCGGAGGATCGTGGGTGAATTCAAGTTGTTCATCATTTTAAAGGATTTTCTGGCATTTGAATCTGTTTTCGGTGATCCAAAACACTGGAACACAGATAATGTGTACTCTGAGAGGCCCTAAAAACTCCTTTTGATATGTTTTGGGTGATTCTGTTTATGATTTTACGTTTTTCTCAAATCTGGAAGTGAAATCGGTTACAGCCGCCCCCGTTTGATGATTATAGCAGCACAGCAATATTACAGCCACGCGGCTATAACCTTACAGTGGCATGGCTGTAATCCTCTGATTATAGTCGCATGGCTATAATCTCCAGGGTAGAAGCTCCGAATGCCCTAAATCGATCGATAACGCTTCTGTTTTCAAACCAAATGTATTTTTCATGATTATTATCGGTCAAATTACATCCGTATATGTTTAGATTCACGGTTTTTAGGTTTTTATTGAGGGATTTCTGGACTCGTTTGATCCTATCCAGATATGTTTTTGTGGAATTTCATGAGTTTCCAGAAGTCCCGGATTGCCCGAAATCATCAAAAGTTCTAAAACGATTTTCAAAACGAGAAAAGAAAACCGATTTTTGATTCTGGAGTACTACAACTGCTCGGCTGTAGGTGTTATAGCCACCCCAGCCACTATAGTGGCACGGCTGTGATACCCTATAGCTGCTCGGCTATAGTTTGAGAGGTAGAATTATAGTTTTGCCCTTTTGGGCCTCTAACTTGTAATTTTGTGTCTCCTTCCTTTTCAAAACAGATTTTTGGCGTGTTTACATTTTCAAACCTTAGATGGATGTTCAATTTAGGCCCACTCACAATTGGAACCCCCGGGTTCCGGGATATCCGGCCCACTGAATGCTGGAAAATGCATGCAAAACTAGCCAAATTGTTTTCAAAATTGGTTTTCATTCACAAAATCTACAGGGCATTTCTACAAAATGTTTTCCAGGTCTGATCGAGTAGTCGTTCGGACTTCTCGATTATCCCCCTATGCATGATCCCGTTTCCCAAAAAACCCCTATTCTGTCTTATGTGAGTCCTTGGTGTGCTTTATTTACTTGCGCTAACCGCATTTGGATGCAGCTTTTTATTTTTCATTTTTGATGTATTTAATAGATTATCTTGTGTATTTAGGCAATTGTACTTTTTAGACTATCGTGTATTATAGGCAGTTGTAAATGGTGAGGATGAGAGTTTTTTTTTTTTTTTTGGGTTGTATAATTTGGCCATTACTTTACTTTTCCTGCACTTTACTCTTTTATGCTTTATTTTGTGATTTATATTTATGTCATTTGTATGAGCATTAACTATAAGTAAAAGAAGATTAAATGGGTAGTATTAAGTGGACATCATATCATATTATGAAATAATAATTGAAAACAAGTGAGGATTAATAGATGTGTTGCCCGAATCTTGAATCTCTGGATTAGGTACAGTAGTCTACGCTCGGTAGGGAGCTGTACTAGAATTTCCTAGATGAGCTGATCTAGGTGGCGACTCTGTCACTGATCACGAAATTTAGGTTTCGAGATCTTTAAGTTTAAATTGGGATTTTCTAAAAAACCTATTTTCCAAAATTCACACTTAAAATCAAGTTTTCTACAAAAAGGGTTTTCCAATAAACTGAAAGGTCTTCTTAAGGAAGATTAAAACCCATTTTCAAAACCATATCATCACCTAAAAAGAAAATCCCCGGTTCCCGCTTCGCCATGCGTTCTGCCAAAAAGGTCATTTGCTCACATCCCTCCAATCCCAACCTAGAGACTCTTGGTTTGACAGGTCTATTGGCACTTACCCATCTATGCTTAGGGCTAGAAGCTGATCCTACTACCCACGTTGAGTTAAACCACCATTAGAGTGTTAAGCGTACCTAGTACCTTAACCCAATGAAGTAGATGAATACCACAATGTTCCTAGTGGAGGCTTGGCCCACATTACACTATTCAAGAACTGACATGGTTCGAATGTGGAAAGTACTTTTAAATGACTTAATATTTTATTTAGGATTGTATGATTTATGGCTTAGCACACATAATCATGGGTGAGGTTGCAATACTAATTACATGCATTTATCTCATATTTATACAGATTCAATTAAAAGCATAATATACATAAAATTGAGATCCTACGGGCCCTTGAATACAACCTTGTGAAAATCTAGTAATCCTATATTAGAGAACACCGGGCCGGGCTTGTAAAATCTTCTGGGCTTGGCTCCATTGGGCTTCCTCTCCAAAGCTTGATGCAATTACAAATTTTGATTTACATAAAATAAATAAAATAAGATTATATCGAAATAACCAAAATGACACAAAGGTTGTATTTCCCAAAATTAAATTTTTACAACCCATCTCGATTTAAGACCCAATAACAGTCAAATCCATACAGCAAGTATAGCACATAAACATATCATGCAAATTGACATAGATATATATATACTTATAAAATGCATGATTATTATTCTGTTTTAATTATGTCTAGCTGTTAAATGAAATCGCCGATTTTGGTGTTTATGACTTAAGCCCATTTACCGGCCCATCAGGCTTCCAGCCCAATGATGCAAAATAAAATTTTGCTCTCACTTGAATTTGGGATGTCACAAACCCGAATTAGCCATCCAATTCCCAACCTGTGCCAAGGGCCAATTAGACCAATTTCAATTTCCAATTTTAATTTCATACGAAATAAAATTAAAATCCAATGAATGACAATTTAATTAATCATTCAAGAAACCACATGAATACAATTCCCAAAATTCAAACACAAAGACTTTAAAATAATTTTTTAAACCCATGCATTTTGGACTCCACCCAAGCCCATATAACAACAAAATCCAAAATGGGGCTGACCCTTGCTGCTGCCGTAGGCAGCGCCGCCCAGGTTGCGGCAACATCTAGTAGCGGTGCAATCCTCTGCAGTGGCAGTAGCTGCTGCTGCTAAAATGGTAGCTCTAGCATTCGTTGCCTACAGTGAAATCTGTTGCAGGTAGCGCCCACTGCCGCGGTAGTCGCTGCAGACGGCACTGCCTCCTTTTTGTGTCATTAAGGTGGAGAACTAGACCAAGAATTCTCTTTCTTTATCATCAATCGAATCACTATTCATGACAAAGGATTCTATTCTATCATTAATCCAATCATTGTTCATGTTTTTTTATTTTTCTTATTAATGAATAAATGTCTTTAATTGTATGACTTAGATGTCTCATATTTCTAGAAAAAGTGATTTGATTGATGTGCAGTGAAAAGAGTTTTCCATGAGATGGGAAACGAAAACTATTCACCCCACATGAGGTTTGTGAATAGGCAGTTGTCTGATAATAAGCAAGAAATATTCATCTTTCTGCTAAACAGGGTGTATTGAACTCATAATTCATCAGATACTTTTTATGAATGTCAACTAAGTATCGTAAATAAATTGCTCCCAGCTCTTCAATCATTTGATAACAGTGTTGTTCCAGTGACTGCACACAATAATTTTTTTTTTTAAATTCCAGCAGAAAAAAAAAACAAAAAATCAACCCAAAAACCAATTTTAGATTGAAAAACAAAGTGGGGAAAAATTAATTAAAACCCCAATCTAACAAAATTAGGGTTCAAATCAAAAATAAAAACCAATTGAAACATGAACCCTAAAACCCTATTCTATTAGAAATCATAACTTCTTTGATACCATTGTAGGGAATTCTCACGGGGAAAATCGATGCGCAGCGGAAAATACGGTTTAAAATTTTCCCTCGAATTCCATGATTCCAAGAGCCATGATTTTGATAGTATCCAAGAATGGAAAGAAATAAAAGTTCCTCACTTTATACATCCCTTTTAGAGATTGCTAAAGATTGCAGAATTGACGAATGGCAACTCAACACAGTCGGGTACATGAACAACTATCTAATTGGACTCATGTTAGCGAACGGAGACGAATGAAACTCGGATGTGTTGGATATGCCCTAGTCCCGAGGCATTGGTCCTTGTTTTGCATCATACATTTTGTACTTTTTTATGAGATTTATGTATTATACAATTTACGTCAATGAATAAAGGCGTTAATCTGTTAATCATATACCTTGTGCAATATTGTAAATAGAGTATCCAATGGACATATCCATATCCATGTTGACAAGTGTCATGCACTTGGCAGTGAGACCATGGATAGGGAAAATGATATGACCATAAAGTCATCCATAGTCTGTGCTAGGATTTTTCACCGGAAATCACCCGATAAAAGGGGAAGAATGCAATGATTTCTTCGAATCCGTGCCCAGGAGCAATTGAAATGGAAATTGTAAAAACAAAAATTTAATAGAAAGAGATAATTCTCTTACCCGAAATATCTCTTTCAGAGATGGATGCAGACTGCAGGAATCAATGTAGAATCCCTCCTCGTTCACGTACATGAACGCCTAACGAACACCACCCGTGCTAGCGTCGGAAAACACGAACTATGGAGAGGAGAGGCTAGTGAATTTCGGCTATTGTCTGTTTCACCTTTTGGCCAAATTCTCCTAGGGTTAAAAACCCTAGGTTGGCCGAATTCCCTAAGGGAATTAAGGCCCAGCTTGGCTCCTTCATTTTGTGTGGGCTTCCTTCTTTTAATTTAGGCCCAATCTTATTTTAATTAATCTGGTTTAAATTAATTCAAGCCTAACTTTAATATACCCATGTATTTAATATATTACACCAAGTAATATATTATTTACATTCAAATTAATGTTATTTTGACCAATTAATTTAATCCATCAAATTAAAATTAGATCTTCACAAAACAAGATCATATGTGAACCTATACATATGAATATTTCCACCTAGGAAATAATCTCATTATTAATCCAATTAATTATGAAGAGCCAATTAAATATATTAATTTTATTATTAAGATCAATCCAATTGATCTTTATAATATAATTAATATATATATACACCTCTCTCTAGAGTGTATACTCCAAGCATACATGTGATTCCTTAAGTCGGTGTTCAGTCGCTCAATATGTATGATCCCGTGGGCCCATCTTTATGTTGGCAGTGGGCCTTTGGTTCACAGACTGTAGTTGGGCTCTAGCAAGCCACTGCAGCCCCTAATTAAGATGGAGATGGCAGTCTAACTGATATCATAACCCTGTAGTTTAAACTTGTATATCTTATATCATCGATATCGGTGTCCAACACAGAGGCATGGATTGATCACCCTCTTTTGTGTTCGGACATTTACTTGATCCCAAATGTACTGATGCTCACAAATAAGTTCCAATTTATTTGGGTGTGGCCATACTCTTATCAGTCACATTCATCAAGAGGCCGGTGATATCTTCTCAGTGGACTACTGAGTGACAAATCCCTTCTGCATATCCATAGCATTGCCATGCTTAGAGACATACCTGAAAGTAGCCATACTTAGCACCCTTTTACAGGCCCTTTAGGTGTACCCCTAAGTATGCGACCCTGCATGCAACACCATCATATGGTTAGGTCAAAGGATCCATACAAGTACTACACGAGAATCACTTATGATACTATACCATGTGGATTTCTCGTTTAGTGGGTCTATCCAGTACCATGCCCCTCTTGCATGTACCCATTAACTTGGTTGACATCCCATGTCCAATGATTGGTAAGACATCGCCATACAACTAGGTTAATGATAGTCTCTAGTCCCATGACTGGAACAGACCACGGATCTCTTTATGGTCATATCGTTTTCCCTATCCATGGTCTTATTGCCAAGTGCATGACACTTGTCAACATGGATATGGATATGTCCATTGGATACTCTATTTAAAACATAGCACAAGGTATATAATAAACAGATTAATGCCTTTATTTAATCACACAAAATGTATAATACATAAATCCAATAGATTTACAATACATATACAAGGACCAATTTCTCGGGACTAGGGCATATCCAACAATCTCCCACTTGCACTAGCTCCATCTAGGCATGGGCCTAATCCCTATAGGTCTAGTATGACCCTCGTGCTTAGGCTGAGCCAACACCTTGGTCAAAGGATCTGCGACATTATCCTCGGTGTCTACTCTATATAATGAAGTATCACCCCTCTCTGCGATTTCTCGTATGAGGTGAAACTTCAAGAGTATGTGCTCTACATACTTGTGTGACCGGGGCTCCTTAGCTTGTGCAACAGCCCCATTGTTGTCACAGAAGATATCAACTAGATCCAGGATAGTTGGCACTACTCCCAATTCAGTGATAAACTTCTTTATCTACACAGCTTCCTTAGCTGCGTCGCACACTTCCATGTACTCAGTTTCTGAAGTAGAGACCGTGATGGTTGGTTGCTAGGACCTTTTCCATCTTACAACACCATCATTTAGCAAAAATACATACCCAGATTATGACTGGTCAGTCTGGAAGCTTGCATCAGTGTACCCAGTAACTGATAGCACTTCCTGACCACCATACACTAGGAAGCTATCCTTAGTCCAGTTAAGGTACTTAAGGATTCCCATGACAGCTTTCCAGTGATCCTCCCCGGGATCCTACTGTTACCAGCTCGTCATACTCGGTACAAAGGCAACATCAGGTCTCGTACATAACATGGAGTACATAATTGATCCTATAGCCGAAGCTTATGGAACCAATTTCATGTTCTCCCTATCCTCCCTTGTCTTAGGACAGTGTTTCTTACTAAGTTTTAGCCATGGCCCATTGGCAAGAAGCCTTTCTTGGCCCGGTCCATGCTGAACCTTTTCAGAACTTTGTCTATGTACGAGGCCTGACTTAGGCCCAGAAGCCGATTTGATCTATCCCTATAGATCTTGATCCCTAGGATCATCTCAGCTTCGCCTAAGTCCTTCATTGCGAAGCACTTACTCAGCCACTGCTTTACCCCTTGCAGTGAAGGTATCTTACTTCCAATGAGTAGGATGTCATCCACATAAAGTACCAAGAATGTGACAATGCTCCCACTATTCCTCTTATACACACAAGGCTCATCTTGATTCTGTATGAAGCCATATTCCTTTATAGCCTCATTGAATCTGAGATTCCAACTTCAAGATGCTTGCTTCAGTCCATAAATGGACCTTTGAAGCTTGCATACCCTTCCCGGATACTCTGGATCGACAAAGCCCTCAGGTTGTGTCATGTACACATCCTCGAGTAGCTTTCCATTAAGGAAAGTGGTTTTGACATCCATTTGCCAGACTTCATAATCGTACCATGCGGCTATGGCTAGTAAGACCCTGATGGATTTGAGCATGGCTACTGGTGAGAAAGTTTCATCATAGTCTATTCCATGGACTTGTCTGAAACCTTTCGCAACTAGATGTCCCTAGAAGGTATTATCGGCCTTTAGCTTGTAGCACCACTTGCAACCTATTACCTTAGCACCCGGAGGTGGCTCAACCAAGTTCCAAACTTGGTTATCGTACATAAATTGCATCTCTGCCTCCATGGCTTGGCGCCAATTCGCAGACTGTGGGCTTGCTATAGCCTCTTGGTAGGTTTTGGGTTCTTCCTCATCCCAGATGAGAAGAGTTTGATCATCGGTGATGAGGAAACCATACCTCTCCGGTTCCCGACGATCCCTACTAGACCTTCTAGGTCCTTGTGCGGCCTGGGTCGGTGCTTCCTCCTGTGAAAGCTCCATCTGGGCCTCCGAGTTATCCTCTTCAGGAGCTTGTGGACCTTGAACTTCACTGAGTTCAACATTGCTCCCACTGTCTTTCTTGGAAAGGAACTCCTTTTCTAGAAACACCCCCTTCCTTGCCACGAACACCTTGTTCTCGGTGGGGTTGTAGCAGTAATACCCTTTGGTTTCCCTAGGGTAGCCCACAAACAGGCATTTATCGGTTTTGGGCTCCAGCTTGCCACTAGTCAATTTCTTGACATGTGCTTCGCATCCCCAAATCCTTAGGAAAGACACATTGGGCTCCCTGCTCGTCCATATCCGATATGGAGTCTTTTCCACTGCCTAAGTCGGAGTATTATTTAACATAAGAGCTGCTGTCTCAAGGACGTGTCCCCAGAAACTAATTGGGAGAGATGCTTGACTCATCATTGAGCGGACCATGTCCAACAAGGTCGTATTCCTCCATTCGGACACCCCATTCCATTGTGGTATTCCGGGAGGAGTGAGCTGTGGAACTACTCCATGCTCTCTCAAATATGAGTCAAACTCTAGGCTCATTTACTCACCACCTCGGTCCGACCGAAGGGTTTTGATATTTCTGCCTAGCTGGTTTTGTACCTCATTCCTAAATTCCTTGAACCTAGCAAGGGTCTCAGACTTGTGTTTCATCAGATAGACATAGCCATATCTACTGAAATCGTCCATGAACGTGACGAAGTACAGGTGTGCACCTCTGGTCGCTACGCTCATGGGCCCACATACATCTGAATGTATTAGGTCTGATAAGCCAGTGGCTCTTTCAGCCTTCTTGCTAAAAGGCACCTTGGTCATCTTGCCTCGTAAACATGATTTGCATGTATCAATTGACTCCAAGTCAAATGACCCTAAGACTGCAACTTTGTGAAGCCTAGCTATGCACTTCTCGTTTATGTAGCCAAGATGACAATGCCATAGGTAGACAAGATTATGTTCATTGGGCTTAAACCTTTTTGTGTTTATGTTATAGACATGATTGGTTTCATTTAAGTCTAGGATATATAGGCCATTATTCAATACAGCATCTCCATAAAATAATCCCTCTCTAGATATAGAAATTCCACCATTAGAAATAGTAAAATGAAATCCAGAAATATCCAACATAGAAACTGAAATAATATTCCTACACATAGCAGGTACAAAATAACATTGTTCTAAAATTAAAACCAATCCACTAGGCATCACAAGGTGGTATTCGCCGATCTCTATGGCAGCAACCCTTGCTCCATTTTCGACCCGCAAGTCCACCTCTCCCGACCCCAGTGACCTTCTGTTCTTAAGTCCCTGCACATTGCAACAAATGTGAGAACCACATCTAGTATCCAATACCCAGGATGTTGAAACAGTAAGGTTAATGTCTATAACATAAATACCTGAAGAGGACGCACCTTGGCCCCTTCTCTGCTCTCCCATCAGCTTGGGACACAATCTCTTCCAATGGCCCGCCTATCTTCACCCGAAACAGACATCCTCAGGACCTGCCTTCTGCTGGGCCTTGGGTTGGGCCTTGGCCTTCTTAACCTTGGCCTTCTTGGCCTTGGCCTTTTCCTTGGCCTTACCCTTGGCAACAGGAGGGTTCTCCTTGTTGACCAGTAACACCAGTAGAGTCTTTTTGATCGACTGCTCAGTAAGCTTGAGCATCCCATGCAGCTCACTGACAGTACAGTTCATCCCTTACATGTTGTAGTTCAGGATGAATTGATCATAAGAATCCAGCAAGGATGCAAGGATTGTGTTCACCGCCAACTCTTGAGAGATGGGCGATCCAAGATGGGCTAAAGTGTCCAAATAGCCCTTCATCTTGAGCACGTGTGCACTCACAGATGTCCCAGCCCCCATCTTACAGGAGTGGAATGCCTTGTTGGTTAGGTGCCTTTCCTGATGAGCTTGCTCCTGAAACATCTCATTTAGAGTTGTTATCATAGCAAAGGCTTGATGGTCCATAAACTATTTTTGCAGTTCGGGGACCACACAGGCCAACATTAGGCATGTCACATCCCTATTATCCTTGACATGCACCTCATATTCCTCCAGCTGGGCAGCTGGTGGATTACGTCCCTATGGCGCAGCCGGTACAGGCCTCTCCAGTACATATTCTTTAGACTCCTGTCTTAGAACTATTCTTAAGTTCCTAGACCAGTCCAAAAAGCTAGGACCGGAAAGCTTGTCCCTTTCAAGAATCGATCGTAGTGATAATGAGTTGTTATTTGCCATTTAGAGTTTCTACACAGAAAAACATTTAGAGTGTTAATAAAGGAGTTTACTTTGTTATTCCCATACATAATTAATAATGAATTAAGTTATTAATTAAACTGAGTTGTTGGGCTCATGGGCCGAGATCCATATTTCATTAAGATAGAGCCAGACGAGGGCTTGGTACAACTATACCTTAACTATTTAGGTAGGAACGCCGTCCAATCCCAACCTAGGGACTCTCGGTTTGATGGGCTTGTTGGCACTTACCCATCTGTGCTTAGGGCCAGGAGAATCCTACTACCCATGCTAAGTCAAAACCTCCATTTAAGTGTTAGAGTGTTGCATACCCTAACCCAATACAAAATGACGATATTCCAGTGTATCCTGCGAGGGCATGGTCTACAATTGGCCTATCCCCACTTCGAGCTGGTTTTGAATGAGGGAAGCACTTTTAAGCGACTTAGTAATTTCATTTGGTTACTAGATTCATTTAACAACGGCTTGCATACATAAGGCGGGTGAAATGCGGTTGGATCATACATTCATACATGCAAATAAATATAAAGCATAATTAAATAAATAAGTAAAATTGACTGCTTTAGGCCTATATTACATCCTAATATTATTCTAGTAAACCTATACTAGAAAACAATATCAGGTGGGCCTCCATCTTCTTCCTTCTGGGCTTGCACCTCCACTTGGGCTCACCACTCCATGGGCTTCTTCTTTTACAAATTTTATAATAATTGAATAAAATAAAATTACATTAAAAAAAATAAAAATGACATGCAGGCCGTATTTACCCAAAAAGAAAATACAACACATCTTGAATAAGGCCCAATATCATCCAATCATACAAAATATTTAATCACCCATATGCATCCAATACATACAATTCATAAGCATGTTATAATGCATGATTTAAGCCCATTTCAACTATGTCCAAGCCATTATATTGAAATTGCCAATTTTGGCCCACCATGGTTCTAATCCTTGACGGGCTTTGGGCCTCCAGCCCAGGCAGTCCAACTGCTCCCACTGGAATTGGGAAACCATGGGTCCAATTCAGCCGTCCAAGCAATTGTGCCAAAATTACCCGAACCAATTTCAATTAACCATATCAATTTCCAAAATTAATATCGCATGAATAAAAATTAAATTTCATTCAAGAAACCACATGCATTTAAATTACATGAATTTAAACACACGAATTTTAAAACCAATTAAAATTTCAAAACTGGGCCCCGGGCCCAAAACCCGCCAAATCCAAAAACACTGGGCCCTGCCCGCTATGGCTAGGGCAACCAAGTTGCCCTAGTAGCAGCTGCTGCTGCTAGGGGCAGCAGCGGTGCAGCCGCCTAGCGGCTGCCCGCTGTTGCCGTGCGGCAGCCACTGCCCAGCAGCGGCACTGCGGCTGTGCAGTGGCCTCCTTTGTTTTTTTTTTTTTTTTTATAAAACAGAAAATATTAAATAAAAAAAAATATCATGGCATCCAATAACAAGAAAATCACCAAGAATTCCAAAACACACAATTAAATTACACAAACATAAACCTATATGCATATTCAATTTCAATTGTATAAAAATCAAATGGGAAAAACCTAAAACCCAAACCAAGAACCCCAACCAATTTTAACAATTTCCACGGATCAAAAGCCCGCTCTGATACCACTGTTGGGATTTGTCACCGGAAATCACCCGATTAAAGCGGAAGAACCCGATGATTTCCTCAAATCCGTGCCTAGGAGCAATTGAGATGGAAATTGGAAAAACAAAAATTTTATGGAAAGAGATAAATCTCTTACCAGGAATATCTCTTTCAAGAGATGGATGCAGACTGCAGGAATCAAACTAGAAACCCTCCTCGTTCATATACACGAACGCCGAACAAACATCACCCGTGCTAGCATCGGAAAACACGAACTATGGAGAGGGGAGGCTTGGGAAATTTCGGCTAGTCTCTACAGTAGTATGGTGGCCGAAATTCCTAGGGCTTATAAACCCTAGGTTGGCCGAAATTCCTAAAGGAATTTTGGCCCAACTTGGCTCTTTCATTTGTGTGGGGTTCCTTCTCTTAATTCAAGCCCAATCTTATTTTAATTAGTCTGGTTTAAATTAATTTCAAGCCCAACTTTAATTTACCCATGTATTTCATATATTACACCAAGTAACATATTATTTACATTTAAATTAAAATTAGTTTGACCAATTAATTTAATCCATCAAATTAAAATTAGATCTTCACAAAATAAAATCATATGTAAACCTATACATATGAATATTTCCACCTAAGAAATAATTTCATAATTAATCCAATTAATTACGAAGAGCCAATCAAATATTAATTTTATCATTATGATCAATCCAATTGATCTTCATAATATAATTAATATATACCTCTCTCTCCACAGTGTATACTCCAAGTATACATGTAATTCCTTAAGTCAGTGTTCAGTCACTCAGTGTGTACAATTCCATAGGCCCATCTTTATGTTGGCAGTGGGCCTGTGGCCCACAGACTACAGTTGGGCTCTAGCAAGCCACTGCAGCCCTTAATTAAGATAGAGATGGCAGTCTAACTGTTATCATAACCCTGTAGTTTGAACTTGTACATCCCATGTCATTGATATCGGTGTCCAACACAGAGGCATGGATTGATCACCCTCCTTTGTGTTAGGACATTAACTTGATCCCGAATGCATTGAAGCTCACAAACTAGTTCCCACTTGTTTGGGTGTGGCCACACTCTTATCAGTCGCATTCATCAAGAGGCCGGTTATATCTTCCTAGTGGACTACTGAGTGACAAATCCCTTCTACATATCCATAGCGTTACCATGCTAAGTGACATACCAGAAAGTACCCATACTTGGCACCCTATTACAGGCCCTTTAGGCGTACCCCTAAGTATGTGACCTTACATGCAACACCATCATATGGTCAGGTCAAAGGATCCATACAAGTACCACACGAGAATCACTTGTGATACTATACCATGTGGATTTCTTGTTCAGTGGATCTATCTAGTACCATGCCCTTTTTACATGTACCCATTAACTTGGTTGACATTCCATGTCCAATGACCGCTAAGACACCATCATACAACCAGGTTAATAAAAGTCTCCCATTCCATTCATTCCCATGACTGGAACAGATTACGGATCTATTTACGATCATATCGTTTACCCTATAGTCTTACTACCAAGTACATGACACTGGTCATCATGGATATAGATATGTCCATTGGATACTTCATTTAATATATTGCACAAGATAAATATAATAAATGAATTAATGCCTTTATTTATAACACAAATAAGTATAATACATAAATCCAATAAATGTATGATACAAATACAAGGACCAATGCCTCGGGACTAGGGCATATCCAACAAATAGCACTTTCTTCATGATATAGGTGTTGGAGATTGTGCCCTAAGGCCAATATTGGATTATGTAATTTGACTTCTAAGATTAATCTAGTGTAGATTAATATTATCATTTATGTTTGTATGTTAGCATTTATGATAAGTATCCATGAATAAATCGTGTTATTCTAAATATCCCTAATCGATTGTTATTATGGGAATAATAACAAACTAAGACTAGTGTGAGTGATAATGGATATTCATAAGATGAATATAGTGTATACAGATACAGATTATACTCACGGGTAATATGTTAGAGAACATGTTACTGGAGACCCACTATGAGATCAAGTTCATGGTCATGTGTCACAACTGATCTTGATTATAGTAGTGTCATTAGCTGATTCCTTTGACCTGAGGTCACCATTGATTCCGAGATGAACTCATGTTGTGCTTTGACGCAGTCAAACGCTGCTTGTAACAGAGTAGTTATAAAGGCTGTGATTGGGTACAATATGACTCATGCTTTGGGATGTGAGTGACAGATATGGGATTTTGTCCCTCTCTATCAAGAGAGCGATATCACTGGGCCCCTCGATAAGTAAGACTGTTAAATGCATGGCCGTGCTCAAATAATTGATAGAGTATCAATTGATTTGTCTAAACAGTTTACTTTGAGATCGAGAAAGCATATGATTAATTATATAAGATTGACAAGTGTACCATGTCTTATAATTAATCTTGATATCAAAGAGACAAAAGGGAATATGACATTCTATAAATAGGTATTGGATCATTCCAATCATATTAATTGGGTAGTCGTAATGGCTTGCTAGAGTCCGCTTGTGACCTATAAGGACATTATGGTAATTTCCTTATTGCCAATTAATATGATCCTATGGGGTCACACACAAGAGCAAAATGAAGTTCATCTTAACGGGTATAAATTATTATGAGATAATAATTTATGAATGAGGAAGAGAATAAATATATATATAGTGATATATATTTATGCATGTGTATATAAATATTAATGTGATTAGTGTTGCATAAAGTATGCTACATGTTATAATTAAATTATATAGAGATATAATTAATTATAACATTATATATACATATGTGTATTATGGAAAATTGATTTGATGTTAATTGAGAATTAACATTAAATTGTGGGGGTTAATTTATAATTATAACTAATAGGTGTATTAGGTTATAATTATAATTAACTATTTTAGGGTTTTTATTTAAGGAAATAAAAACTAACCTAAAAACCTAATTTCTATATACACAAAAGGAGAAAGCAGATTTCGGCCAGCCCCTTCTAAGCAGCCAGCCGACTTTTGCCTTGCTCTCCTTCCAAGTTTTCGAAACTTTGGTCTCTCTCTCTCGTTCGAAGAATTGTTCTTCAAATCCGGCGCTAGCACGCGGTGGACGTATTGCTCCGTGTGGATCAACCGTAGAGGGAAGCTATTTTGGTTCCTGCTTGATTCAATCTTCAAAGAATTAAGGTAATTCTTTAACCCTCCTTCCAATTCAATGCGATGTACATGGGTCCTTGGTGGGGATTAATCCGTTTTTCCGCTGCGTATATTTTGTTTTGTGTGATTAATTCCCAACAATAGGGGCCTCCCTAATTCGGTCTGAATTTCCCGCGGGCATCCACATTTGTAGGCCTTAACTGTTTCAGAACCAGATCCTCGACCTTTAGCTACTATCCGGGATACTTCACATTTCGATTATAGGCCCTAGCCATTCCACGCTGATACATCTGCAAGTGATCCAGTGCCTTCAACTGCTTTTCATCTAATGCAGCCAACTGCTTGTATCTAACTCGAACCCATTCTGTTTCTGGTAGCTGAGCTTCCAAGACTATTCTGAGTGACTTGAATTCCATTTCCACTAGCAACACTACTTCCATTCCATACACCAAAGCATAAGGAGTGTCGCTAGTTGGTGTTCTGACACTGGTTCTATAATCCCAAAGAGCATATGGCAATTTGTCAGCCCAGTCCCTATAGGTGGTTACCATCTTTGACAAGATCTTCTTAATCGACTTGTTAGTTGCCTCCACTATGCCATTAGCCTGGCCTGTATGGAGAAGACCTATGATGTTCAATGCCATGTTCTGAGAATAGCTTAGCTGTTGCCCCTTGGAATTGTACCCCGTTGTCAGTCACTACATTGTGAGGGATTCCATATCGAGAAAGGATGTTCTTCTGAATGAACTTGACCATCTGCTTAGCTATCACACTAGAGAAGGATTCTGCTTCTACCCATTTTGAGAAATAGTCTACTGTAACCACTATGAATTTGTGCCCATTAGAAGCTGCGGGATGAATTTCTCCAATCATGTCAATCCCCCACACCGAGAAAGGGCAAGGAGATGCTAAGTTCTACAATTCAAGTAGGGGTAGATGACTGATTCCGCATAGATTTTGCACTCATGACATTACCTCCTTCACACAATCAGACTGCATTGTCATCCAGAAGTACCCCTATCTCATTATCTTTCTAGCTAAGCAATTACATTCATATGCGGCCCGCAAGATCCGGCATGTACTTACTGCATCACCGTTTCTGCTTCTCGTTCTGTCAAACATCTCAGAAGAACCCCATTTGTAGTTCTCTTGTATAGTTTGTCTTTGAAGATTCTAAACTAGCTGGTTAATCTTCTTATTGAAATCTTGTTAGCAATGTTAGCTTCTTCTGGATACTTTCCCTCTTTCACATACTGATAAATGTCAAAGAACTAGGCCTTTTCCTCAGCTGTTAACTCCATCACTTTATGCATATCAAAGCAGGGTTGTCTGGAATTTGCTATGACCAAAGGTTATATCTGTGTCTGTTCTGGATCTTCCCAGATGGAGGACAGT
This sequence comes from Euphorbia tirucalli, assembly GCA_039660915.1. Taxonomy (NCBI): domain Eukaryota; kingdom Viridiplantae; phylum Streptophyta; class Magnoliopsida; order Malpighiales; family Euphorbiaceae; genus Euphorbia; species Euphorbia tirucalli. The sequence goes on from CM077633.1 coordinate 49,025,338, forward strand.
GTTGTTAGTGCGTTTGCCATCTTGTTTTCCTCTCTGGGAATATGTTTGAACTCGCACTGGTCAAATAACCCTCTCCTATACTGCAGCAATTCTAAGTAGGGCCGTAAAGCTTCCTCTCTCAAGTCCCAGTCGCCTTGTGCCTGCCTAATCACCAAGAGTGAATCCCCAACAATCAAGACATTGTCTGCCCCTAGTGTCAGGAGGGCTTCCATTCTGAATAAGCACGCTTCGTACTCTGCCCTATTGTTGGTTATAAAGAAGTCCAACCTCTTTGACAGTGGAATAATCTCGCCATCTGGCATTGCTATGATCACCCTAGTTCCAACACCTTTTCTGTTTATGACACCATCGAAGCACGTAACCCATCTCCTTACTTCCACTACAGCTAACTGTTCATTAGGGAACTCTAGACTTTCCGCACGGTCCTATTCTAATGGCTGGTTTGCTAGGAATTCTGCCATAGCATGCCCTTTGATGGTTTTTCTAGTGATGTACTTGATGTTGAATTCTGACAGAAGTAGTAGCCACCTGGATAATTTTCCAACCAACACCGGCACTTCGTACAGGTATTTCATTGGATCCACTTTAGCCACGGCTTGTACCTTATATGACTGAAAGTAGTGGCGCAGCTTCTCAGTCAGCCAGATCATTGCTACACATGTCTTCTCCACCAGTGTGTACTTGGTTTCGTATTCCAACAGCTTTTTACTGAGATAATAAATGGGGTACTCCTTCCTTCCATCTTGCTCCTGTGCCAGCATTGCCCCTATAGAGGATTCTTCGCCAGCCAAGTATAAAATGAGAGGCTTCCCTGGAGTTGGCGGGTTGAGAACTGGTGGATTTACCAGATAAGCTTTGATCTTCTCGAAAGCCAATTAACACCTGTCGTCCCATACAATCGGCTGATCTTTCCTTAGCAACTTGAAAATTGGTTCACACACTGTGGTTAACCATGCTATGAAATGGCTGACATAGTGCAATGAACCCGTGAATGATCGAACCTCCTTTTCTGTCTTAGGAGCTGGCATATCTCGGATGGCTTTGATTTTGTCTGGGTCCATCTCTATTCCCCTTTGGCTGACCACATGAGCCAGCAGCTTACCTGATGTAACCCCAAATATGCACTTCTTAGCTTGAAACGCAGGTTGTATTCCCCGATGCGTGTAAGAAATATATCCAGGATAGGAGGATGCTCATCCAGAGTTGTTGATTTAACAAGTATGTCATCGCAATACACCTCTACTTCTTTATGAATCATGTCATGCAGCAACATTGTGACAGCCCTCTAGTAAGTGGCTCCAGCATTTTTCAACCTGAAGGCATTACCCTGTAGCAGAAGGTGCCCCATTCTGTGATGAAGGATGTTTTCACCTTATCAATCACATCCATTAAGATCTGGTTATATCCCAAAAATCCATCCATGAAAGAGTACATTGTTGCCTTGGCTGCGCTATCTATCAAAACATCAATGTGAGGCAAGGGGAAATTATCTTTTGAGCAGGCTTTGTTCAAGTCCCTATAATCAACACACACCCTGACCCTCCCGTCGTTCTTAGGCACTAGCACAATATTGGCTAACCATTATGTGTATTATACCACCTCGAGGAACTTTGCTTCAATCTGCTTAGCCACCTCTTCCTTCACTAATGCGACCCACTCTGGTCTTAGCTATCTCAACTGCTACTTTACTGGTCTGAATCTAGGATCTGTTGGAATCTTATGGATTGCTATTTCTGTATCAACCACTAGCATGTCTTTGTATGACCAAGCAAAGGCCTTAACATGTTTTTGTAGTATTCTTGTCAATTCTCTCTCTTCTTTGGATTTTAGTTCATGTGAAATGAATACCATTTTGGGATTTTCATCTGTACATATGTTAATTTCATGCAATGCAGTGTCATGAATGCTAAATATGCTTGATGGTGATTCAAATGCATGCATAAAATTATCAAGATAAACATCACACAAGTCAGCAAACTGGGATTTCATTGCATTAAACTTGTTAAAAAGTACATCGTTCACATCAAAAAGAGAAGAAACAAATACAACAAAAGCATCTTCATCCTCCACAGACGGAGCGCCTTGAACTTCTGCAGCATTCTTGCTCAGCTCTAGGATGTTGTCTAGGTCAGGAGCAATCTCAGATTCTTGTTCAGTAGGAAGAGCATTCTTCTCAATCTCAGCCACCTATGCTTTGGCTTTCATCATGATACCTGCTATCTCAACAACTACAAAATCCAGGCTTGCCTTGGTCATCAGCTCCTTAGTGGATCCTTCCCTAGATTTTTCATATGCCTTGCCCAAGGCTACAGTCAATGCCTCTAAAATTGCTTTCACAGATTCATCACAGACTTGTTTTTCAACTTTCTCCTTAGCCACTTCTACTGCTTCTGCTATTGCCTCAGATGGTTTATCCTGGGGGACGACAGGCTCAACAATTGCCTTATCCACTATCACCGGTGCCATTGGCTCTTCTTGGCTCTTTTCAAAGTCCACAACATTAGAAAATGTCTCAAAGCCTAGGAGTTTGATGCTCCTAACCTTCACTGGTTCTGTTTGCCCCTTGTATAGTTGTTCGCCAGCCTTAATGAATGGCTTCATCATGGGCTTGCCATTCTTTCCTCTTTTTAAGTCTTTCTTCTCAGATGCCTCTGTTGTGTAGCCTAAGCCAAATTGCCTTGGCTTTCCAGAATCAATGTTAAATTCGGGCACCCCCTGTAGATTGGCTCTAAGTCCCATGCCTGGAACAAAGTCATGCCTGCGAAGGTATTTAGACAACCACTCTGGCATATAGTTCTCATAGATAACCATCGGAGCCTCTGTAGTTTCCTCCTCACTAACCATGGCGACTTGGAATCCATAGAATGGTATGGTCTCCTCACTAACAGCAGTAATCATGGACTGAGAATCTGCCTCGACTGTCACAACTTTGCCCCCTATTGAAAACTAGATCTTCTGGTGCAAGGTTGAAGGGACACCCCCCAATGGATGGAACCATGGCCTCCCCAACAGCGAGGAGAAGGTGACTGGAATGTCAATCATAGTAAAGGTGACCGTTGACTTGACCGGTCCTGCTTCCACTTCAGCTTCAAAAGTCCCAATTACAATCATTTTAGAATCATCATAGGCCCTGATTACAGTGGAAGACTTTTTCAGACTGTCTTCACTCAGACCCAGGAATGGCAGCATCTTCAGTGGACATATATTCAGGGCAGATCCATCGTCCACCATCACGCATGGCATAACTCGGTCCAGGAGGTTAACCTTGACATACAGAGCTTTGTTGTGAGCTCTCCCCTCATGTGGCAAATCCTTTTCAGAAAATACAATCTCAGGGGACCCTATATGAATCATGTCCAGTAAGTAACACATGGCCTCTAGAGATGCCAAGGGAGAAACTTTGATTTCAGACAGCTTTTTAACCAACGCTGCCCTGTGTTCCTTAGAGGTCAACAACAAATGCCATAGAGTGGCCTGTTCTGGAGTCTTTTTCAGTTGAGAAATAACCAGGTCTTCTTTTTCTACTTCTTTTGGTGCTGACATGCTGCCTGACCCGGTCACTGGAGCCTTATCACTCTGTGGAACCACTGGCTGGTAAACCCTACCACTCCTTGTTACATTTTGTACTTCAAAAACTTTTTTTTGCACAACTAGCGACTTGACTGTCTCATTACAACCATATTCTTTGTATTCATCTTTCGAATCCAGATCATCCAGACTTACAGGTTTCAGTTCCTTCTGCTCTATTGGCTTCTCACAATCAGACTTTTCCCCAGCTCCACTAGCCATTACAGACTGTACGGTGGGATTTGCTTGCAGGACTTGTGCAAAAATGAAGTTGTCTGGAAGGCCCAATTGCACCATATTAACCTACCTTTCAAATGCTGTAAAGGGTTAGTCTTAGTACTGGGCTTGGCAGGCCCCTGTAACTTCCCTTCGTCGATCAATTTCTGTATGGCATCCTTCAGCCTGTGACAGTTGTTGGTTCTATGTCCCACCATTACATGGTAGGTACAGAAATTGTCTTTGTCTTCCTCCACTGGTTTCTCAAAAGGCCTGAGAAAGCTTAACAGACTACCATTCCTGCACTTGGTAAAGATCTTAGGCAAGAAGAAAGGCCATAGAGATATACCCTGGCCTTCTGAATTTCTGCCTTGGTTTCCCCGCTGCTGAGACACAATGGCAAGCCCTGCTTGCTTGGTCTCTGAAACTAATTACCCTTGCTTGCAGCACCAAAGCTGGACCCACCGCTCGACCCAGCTGTAGTAGTAGACCGATAGCTAGAACTGTACCCAGAGCCTCTGCTACCCCTTTGTTTTACTACCCTTTCTTCTTCATCTCTCTCAATTTTCATTGCCATGCTATATACTTCACTAAGCTCACTGAAAGAGTGGAATTTCATGTTGTTTCAGAAGATGTCCCTAATCCCATCAATCAACTTTTGAATCAGTTCATCCTCATCAGGGTGTTTCTTCGGCAGGGCCATTTTGTTCAACCATCTCTGATAGTATGCATCAAAGGATTCATTGGGCTTCTGCTTAACCCTCTCTAAATCATACAGCTTCACCTGGATTTTAGTATTAAAGCTGTAGTATTTGATGAAGGAAGCTGACAAGGCCTCCTAGTCTGACTGCACATCTTCAGACAAAGAGTTATACCAGCTCAGGGCTCCCCCTTCTAGCGTGGTCGGGAAGAAGTTAACCAGCTGCTGTTTAGTGGCACCCGCTGTCAGCATTATCTGGGCATACTGATCCATATGAGCTTGTGGGGATCCAATCCCCTTATAAGAAGGAGCCTTCGGCACTTGAAACCCAATCGGGAAGGTCTCAATGCCTTTGTTGATCATTGCATATACATTCACCCCTCTCTTGGAGCCCAAGCTGATGTTGGCCCTTTTCTTTAGTTTGGCCACCACTTCATCAAGTTTAGAGTACTTGGCCTTCATTTTCTTTTCCATGGTTGCTTCCATCTCTTGCAGCTTCTCCACAGTGGCTAAGACATCAGCCCCGTACTGAGAAGATTTATCTACCTTTTCTTTTCCGGGCCTACTGGTTCCGATATCCCCGGTTTCCTTTACAACAGCCCGCATCTCTTCTTTCAGCATGTCACAGAAATCCTGGGATCTCAGGAAATCCTTCAGGGCATCAGCAAGACTTGGTGTTTGGTTGGCCATCTCCACTTCCTCCCTGGAATCAAAATCACTGTCAGTTTTTAATGCTCTCTGTTCCCCAACAGCCCTCAAAGCCTAAGACCTTGTCCTTGGTTGATCCAGCTTACCCTGTGAACTGTCTTTACAGAGCTGTAGCCTTTTCTAGTCTCATGTGTGTATGGTCCCACATCATAAGTGGAGAGTTAGGGATGGCAAATGAATGACGTGGTGTCGTGGAGAATGATGCTTGAATGATGCTTCATGAATGGAAATGAAAATGAGGATGATCTTTGCATGCTTGAATTTCCTTTGTTTGGGATGTCCTAAGAGTGCCCAATGCTATGTAAAATGATGCAAAAATGTCTTATAGGAGCCGCCACATGGATAGAGGTTAGGCGCCTTTGGGGCACCTAAGGACTTATAGTGAGATGGCCATGTGTGTACCGACACATGGGCTGAGTTTTGATGCTTTATAGGTCGATGTCATGAAGTGAAATGGTGGCATGGGGACCATCCCACGGACAGGGTTATGATGCTTTTGAGGCAAAATGATATGAAGTGATGTTACAAGAAAGTCGGGTGTAACAGGAGACACGGACAGAGGTTCAGTGTTCGTGGAACACCTTGCATGATTTTTGATAATGCTATGGAATGCCCCAATATGTGTACTAATCTGGTACTTGGGGAGCACCTTGAATGATTTCACGATGTTATGTAATGGCCCGATGTGAACCATAATGTGCAAACAGGACTTGGCTTCATCAGGACACCTATGATGGATGAATGTGATGTTATGTGATGACATCGTGTGAACTGCCGCACGGAAATAAGTCAAGGACCATTGTGGTCTTCTATTGAATGATATGATATTTATGAAATGGTAGAGTACAATCTGGTGCACGGGCAGAACACGGGGCAGTTTCAGGGTACCAGATATGTCATGGAATGAAATGATCATGAAGGGCACACTTGGAACCATCCTTTATTAGGTGAGATTAAATGATATAGATGTGCATGTCATATGAAAAAAAATGCAAGTGGCTGTATGAAAATGGGGTTAGAAATGCATGACACATAGAATGATGTCACGTATGCTTTGTGAAAATGTCGCATGCAGGATGTAAATGGCACACAAGCAAAATGTCGTGGCTGCACGAAAAGTGATTAGCGTCATGCATATGTCGATGTTTAAAATGGCTGTATAAAGATGTGGTTAGAATGGCATGCAAAAGTTATGCATGTTTGATACTTCATGAAAAAGTCAAAAAGAAAAGACCACAGAACAAACATTAGCACAAGCAAAAATATGTACTCCCTTTTGACCTTATTTCTTCTTTTGATTGGTCTTGCATTCTTCCTAGGTGTTGGGTCTCTTTGGCATCAACGGGGGATACCAAAGGGGCATGCTCAATGTTCATTTTGAATTTAAGTTTTGGTAATCCTATGGGAAGTTGCTAAGCCATTACATGTGGGTCAAAGTCAAAACCAAGGGTCGTACAGGTTCCCATAGCGAATATACACTTCCCCACCGTAGAACACGATGTAAGGTCATGCGGTGCTATGAGTGGTTTACCCCATCGGGTGTCTCCAATCCTAGCGGAAGAGGTAGTCCACCTTCTTGGGTAAATCGGGGCTGATTAGTATGTTGGAGGGATTGAGAAGAAGAAAAATGTCATGATATGCAGGGTGCAAACAAATATGGTAATATGAACTAGTCAAGTGACTACAAGTGAGGTTATATTTTGGTAGTTGCCTAGGTTCCTTAAGTTTTTTTAAAAAAAACTTTTTAAGAAACCACTAATTCCCCAGCGGAGTCGCCACTATGAGTGGACGACCTTTTAAAAGAAATCATGAACACGGCGAAGCGAACCGGGGAAAAATGTTTTTGTTCGTCTTGGATTTTGGTGGCAAAGCAGGTTTTATTTATCTTAAGTTAGGAAAACCATTTGTTTGATTTGGAAATTCATTTGTGGAAAACATTTTCCCATTTTAACTTAAAGAACTTGAAACTTAAATCCCAAGATCAGTGACAGAGTCGCCACCCGCATCAGCTCATCTGGGAATTCCGGTACAGCTCCCTACCCAGGACAGACTACTCTACCTAATCCAGAGATTTAGGGTTCGGGCAAGTGACTTACTTTAACCTCTATCTTGCTTTCACTTTACAGTTTATATTACCATATTTGATTTGCTTTATTATCTTTCTCTAACCCCAATTTGTTTATTTTAATAAGCCGATACTAAGCAAAGATGCAGAAAATAAATTGCAGAAAAATAAAGCATACATCCAAAATATACAAGAAAATAGTAAAGGCCGATTATACAACCCAATAGAATAAAAGATAAAAACCCTCGTCCTCACATTACAATCACCTAAGTATACGAGGATCTAAAAAAATTACAACCGCCTAAAAATACACGAAATAATCTATTAATTACAGCAAAAATAAAAATAAAAATAAAAGTTGCAAAACAAATTGGTTAGCATAATTTATATTGCACACACAGATAGGACTCAAATAGGACAGAATTGGAAATTTAGGAAACGAGGGCATGCATTTAGGGGGTAACTGGGTTGACCCGATCGGTCGGACTGGTTAGACCTGGAAAACGGTTTTGAAACGCCCTGTAGTTTTTGTGCTAAAAAAAATCATTTTTGGAAAACAATTGGCTTGGTTACATGCAAATTTCCATTTTTTGTGGGTCTGTTATCCCAGAATCCATGGTTCCATTCGTGCGGGTTCCTAAATTCAACATCCATCTTGGAAAAACAATAAACACACCAAAAACATTTGTGAAAATACCATTTTGCTCGTTTTCAATATTTTCCAGGAATTTTACAGGGTTCGGGGGTCCGCTAATGCTGGACTACTGATCCGATTTGGATAAAATAACCCCGAAACTCAGAAAATAAAACCCCAGGAAAACTAAAAACCCTAATATCCGTACGTATAAAAATCCGAAAACCAAAATTTTATGACATACGGATGGATTTGGGCCGAAAATGATCACAACAGAATGCACAAAATCGAAAACAGACTGTTTTCGGTTGATCAGGACAAATCGGGGATCTATCCCTACAGAACATAGCCGCCCGGCTATGTTCATCATTGTTGGATATGCCCTAGTCCCGAGGCATTGGTACTTGTATTTGTATCATACATTAATTGGATTCATGTATTATACTTATTTGTGTTATTAATAAAGGCATTAATTCATTTATTACATTTATCTTGTGCAATATATTAAATGAAGTATCCAATGGACATATCCATATCCATGATGACCAGTGTCATACACTTGGCAGTAAGACCATGGATAGGGTTAACGATATGACCATAAATAGATCCGTAGTCTGTTCCAGTCATGGGAATGAATGGAACGAGAGACTATCATTAACCTGGTTGTATGGCGGTGTTTTATTGGACATGGAATGTCAACCAAGTTAATGGGTACGTGCCTAAGGGGCATAGTACTGATAGATCCACTAAACGAGGCATTGGTCCTTGTATTTATATCATACATTATTGTTGGAAATGCCCTAGTCCCGAGGCATTAGTCCTTGTCTTTGTATCATACTTTTGTACATTTATATGAACTTCATGTATTATACAAGTTGTGTTAAGAAATAAAGGCAACAATCTATTTACTATATGTCTTGTGCAATATTTTAAATAGAGTATCCAATGGACATATCCATATCCATGTTGTCAAGTGTGAGGCACTTGGCAGTAAGACTATGGATAGGGAAAACGATATGGCCATAAAGTCATCCGTAGTCTGTTCCAATCATGGGAATGAATGGAACTAAAGACTATCATTAGCCTGGTTGTATGGCGGTGTCTTACCGGTCATAGAACATGGAATGTCAACCAGGTTAATGGGTACATGTAAAAGGGTGCATGGTACTGGATTGATCCACTTAATGGGAATCTACATGGTATAGTATCACAACTGATTCTCGCGTAGTACTTGCATAAGTCCTTTGACCGGACCATATGATGGTGCTGCATGTGAAGTGGCACACTTCGGTGTACGCCTAACGGGCCTGTAAAAGGGTGCCAAGTATGGGTACGCTCGGGTGTGTCAGTGAGCATGGCAGTACTATGGATATGCAGAAGGGAATGTCACTCAGTATTTTACTGAGACGATATCACCGGCCTCTTGATGAATGTTACTGATTAGAGTGTGGCCACACCCAAACAAGATGAGATCTTGTTTGTGAGTATCAGTTCATTTGGGATCAAGTAATGTCCGGACACATATAGAGGGTGATCAACCATGCCTCTGTGTTGGACACCGATATCAGTGACATGGGACATACAAGTTCAACTACAGGGTTACGGTGACAGTTTGACTGCTATCTCCGTCTTAATTGGGGGCTACAGTGGCTTGCTAGAGCCCGCCTATAGTCTGTGGGCCTTGGCCCACTGCCAACATAAAGACGGGCCCATTGGATCGTACACATTGAACGTCTGGACTTTAACTAGTCGGATTAAGTGTGTGCTTGGAGTATACACGTTTGAAGAGAGAGAGATTTATTAATTATCTTCTAGGTCAATTAGATTGATCAAAAGAATATAATTAATATTTATTTTTGGCATTCTCTTAATTAATTCAATGAATTAATTTATGAGATTATTTCCTAGGTGGAAATATTTATACATGTATAGGTTTACATGTATCTCATCTTATATGTGTCTAATTTAATTCCTTGATGAATTTGATGTGTCAAATTAATTGTAATTTAGATGTATGTAACATATTATATGGTACAATATACTTACATACATATTGAATTACAATGTTATTTGAAATCAAAGAGAAACCAAAGAATTAATGTGGGCTCCCTCATTCATAACCTAGTCGAAGTGGGGATAGGCCAGTTGTAGACCAACCCTCGTTGGATGCACTGGAGTATCGTCATTTTGTATTGGGTTGGAGTATTGGTTACTCTAACACTTGGATGGAGGTTTTGACTTAGCGTGGGTAGTAGGATGTTCCTGGCCCTAAGCACAGATGGGTAAGTGCCAACAGACCCATCAAACCGAGAGTCCCTAGGATGGGATTGGACGGCGTTCCTACCTAAAAATTGGGGTATAGTTGTTCCAGGCCCTCGTCTGGCTATATCTTAATATAATATGGATCTCGGCCCATGAGCCCAACAACTCGGTTTTATTAATAACATGATTCATTATTAATTTTATGGGAAAAATTTGGTAAGTCCTTTATTAACACTCAATTATTTTTCTGTGTAGTAATCAATGGCATCGAATAACACTTTATCACTGCGCACTATCCTTGAGAAGGACAAGCTTTCTGGTCCTAATTTCCTGGACTGGTCTAGGAACTTACGAATAGTTCTAAGACAGGAGTTTAAGGAATATGTACTGGAAAGGCCTGTATCGGCCGCACCTACTGGGCGTAATCCACCAGCTGCTCAGCTGGAGGAATACGGGGTGTATGTAAAGGATAACCGGGATGTTACTTGCCTTATGCTGGCGTGCATGGTCCCCGAACTGCAAAAACAGTTTATGGACATGAGGCCTATGCTATGATAACAACTCTAAATGAGATGTTTCAGGAACAGGCACGTCAGGAAAGGTACCTGACGAATAAGGCATTCCATTCCTGCAAAATGGGGACTGGGACATCTGTGAGCGCTCATGTGCTCAAGATGAAGGGCTATTTAGATTCTTTAGCCCGTCTCGGGTCGCCCATTTCACAGGAATTGGCGATTGATTCCATCCTGGCTTCCTTGCCGGAGTCTTATGATCAGTTCATCTTGAATTACAACATGCAAGGGATGAACAAAACTGTTAGTGAGCTGCATGGGATGCTTAAGCTTACGGAACAGTCGGTCAAAAAGACTCCACCGGTACTTATGGTAAACAAGGGGAAGGCTCCTCTTGTAAAGGCCAAGGCTAAGACAAAGGCTAAAGCTAAGGCCAAGAAAGCCAAAGCTAAGAAGGCCAAGGTCCAGCCCAAGGCCCGTCCTGAGGATGTCTGTTTCGGGTGCAAGCAGACGGGACATTGGAAACGATCATGTCCAAAGCTTCAGGGAGAGCAAAAGAAGGCGCAGGGCGCGTCTTCATCAGGTATATATGTCATAGACATTAACCTTACTGTTTCAACATCTTGGGTATTGGATACTGGATGTGGTTCTCACATTTGTTGTAATGTGCAGGGACTTAGGAACAGAAGATCACTGGGATCAGGAGAAGTGGACTTGCGGGTCGGGAATGGGGCAAGGGTTGCAGCCATTGAGATCGGCGAGTACCAGCTTAAGATGCCTAGTGGATTAGTTTTGTTACTGGAACAATGTTATTTTGTACCTGCAATGTGCAGGAATATTATTTCTGTTTCAGTTTTGGATACTTCTGGATATGTATTTACTATTGGTAATGGTAATATGGTTATATCTAGAGAAGGCATATTTTATGGAAATGCTCTATTAAATAATGGCCTTTATATCCTGAATTTAAATGAAACTAATCAAGTCTATAACATAAATACTAAAAGGATTAAACCAAATGAACTTAATCCTGTGTACCTTTGGCACTGTCGTTTAGGCCACATAAACGAGAAACGCATAGCTAGACTCCACAAAGCTGGAATTCTAGGATCTTTTGACTTGGAGTCACTTGATATTTGTGAATCTTGTTTACGAGGTAAAATGACTAAAGCGCCTTTTAGCAAGAAAGCTGAAAGGGCTACTGGCTTATTAGACCTAATACATTCGGATGTATGTGGACCTATGAGCACTGCTGCCAGGGGTGGGTTTCTATACTTCGTCACCTTTACAGACGATTTCAGCAGATATGGCTATGTCTATCTGATGAAACACAAGTCTGAAACACTTGATCGGTTCAAGGAATTTAGGAACGAAGTACAGAACCAATTAGGCCGAAATATTAAAGCCCTTCGGTCGGACCGAGGTGGCGAGTATATGAGCCTAGAATTTGATTCATACTTGAGAGAGCATGGAATAGTTCCACAGCTCACTCCTCCAGGAACACCACAATGGAATGGGGTGTCCGAACGGAGGAATAGGACCCTGTTAGACATGGTCCGCTCAATGATGAGTCATGCCTCTCTCCCAACAAGTTTTTGGGGATATGCTATTGAGACAGCAGCTCTCATTTTGAATAATACTCCGACTAAGGTAGTAGAAAAGACCCCATTTGAGATATGGACGGGCAGGGCGCCCAATGTGTTTGGGGTTGTTATGCCCATGTCAAGAAACTGACTGGGGGCAAACTAGAACCCAAAACTGACAAATGCCTGCTTGTGGGCTACCCTAGGGAAACCAAAGGGTATTACTTCTACAACCCCGCCGAGAACAAGGTGTTCGTGGCACGGAAAGGGGTCTTTCTTGAAAATGAGTTCATTTCCAAGAAAGATAGTGGGAGTAATGTTGAACTCAGGGAAGTTCAAAGCTCAGAAACTCCTGAAAAGGATAACTCGGAGACCAAGGTGGAGCTTCCACGGGAGGAAGCACCGGCCCAGGTCACACAAGGACCTAGAAGGTCTGGTAGGGATCGTCAGGAACCTGAGAGATATGGGTTTCTTGTTACCGATGATAACACTCTTTTTGTCTTCGACGAGGAAGAACCAAAAACCTACCAGGAGGCTATAGCTAGCCCACTATCCGCAAATTGGCAAAAGGCCATGGAGGCGGAAATGCAATCTATGTACGATAATCAGGTTTGGAATCTGGTTGATCCACCTCCGGGTGCTAAGGTAATAGGTTGCAAGTGGTGCTACAAGCTGAAGCCAGATAATACCTTCAAAGGGCGGCTAGTAGCGAAAGGTTTCAGGCAAGTCCATGGAATCGACTATGATGAAACTTTCTCACCAGTCGCTATGCTCAAATCCATTAGGATCCTGCTGGCCATAGCCGCTTGGTACGACTATGAGGTCTGGCAGATGGATGTCAAAACTGCTTTCCTGAACGGAAAGTTACTCGAGGATGTGTATATGACACAACCTGAGGGTTTTGTCGATCCAAAGTATCCTGAAAGGGTATGCAAGCTTCAAAGATCCATTTATGGATTAAAGCAAGCATCCCGAAGTTGGAATCTTCGATTCAATGAGGCTATAAAGGAATATGGCTTTATACAGAATCAAGATGAGCCTTGTGTGTACAAAAGGATTAGTGGGAGTATCGTAACATTCCTGGTTCTATATGTGGATGACATCCTTCTGATTGGAAGCGACATACCAACACTGCTTGGGGTAAAGCAGTGGTTGTGTAAGTGCTTCGCAATGAAGGACTTAGGCGAAGCCGAAACGATCCTAGGGATCAGGATCTACAGGGATAGACCTAATCGGCTTCTAGGCCTGAGTCAGACTAAGTACATAGACAAGGTTCTGAAAAGATTCAGCAGGGACCAGGCTAAGAAAGGATTCTTGCCAATGGGTCACGGGCTGAAACTTAGTAAGAAGAACTGTCCTCAGACAAAACAGGATAGGGAGAAGATGAGTGAGTACGTGCTTTGAGTTCCTGTGTGACCGGGGCTCCTTAGCTTGTGCAACAGCCCCATTGTTGTCACAGAAGATATCAACCGGTTCCTGGATAGATGATACTATCCCCAGTTCCATGCTAAACTTCTTTATCCACACAGCTTCCTTAGCTGTATCACACGCTGCAATGTACTCAGCTTCCGTGATAGAATCTGCAATGGTCGGTTGCTTAATAATGGCTTAGATGCAAAAGCGGGTGAAAAAGGGTTTGTACATACATTCACACATGCAAATAAATACCGCATAATTAAATTAAAGAATGGAATGCAACGGGCCAAAATTTACATCCTAATATCATTCTAGTAAACCTATACTAGAACAGCATCAGGTGGGCCGCCTCCTATTCCTTCTGGGCTCGCCAATCCAATCGGCTCCTTGCTTACATAATTTTAGAATACATATATATAATAAAATTACATAAAAGGAAAACGACACGCAGGTCGTAAACACAAAAGAATATTACAACCCAACATAAATTAGGCCCATATACATCCATCCACATATTCAATCATACATGTAAACCAATACATCATGTATATTATAAGCATGTTAAATGCATGATTTAATCCGATTTCATTTGTCCATAGCCATTATTTTGAAATCGCCAAATTTCGGCCGATCATGGTTCTAAACCCGTGCGGGCTTTGGGTCTCCAACCCAGGTAAAATTGCTCCCAATCTAATTGGGTAACCATGAATTCCAAAATTAGCCGTCCGGGTAATCGTGCCAAGAAAACCCGAACCAATTTCAATTAACCGTATTAATTTCCAAAATTAATATCGCATGAACGAAAAATAAATTCCATTCATAAAACACGCGCATAAAAATTACCAAAATTTAAACACGCAAAAATTTTAAAATCAATAAAATTTTAAAATCCGGCCCGGCCCAAAAATCCCGCCAAATCCAAAAACGGGCCCGGCCCACCACGCGGGGAGGCTGCTGCCCAGCAGCAGCCCCTGCGGCCAGCAGCAGGCTGCTGCCTGGCGTGCTGCCCAGCAGCACGCCAGCAGCAGCTGCTGCTGCCTGGTGTGCTGCCCAGCAGCACGCCAGCAGCAGCAAGCAGCTGCCTGGAGTGCTACTCAGCAGCACGCCAGCAACAGCTGCTGCTGCGGCCAACAGCAGCTGGCCGGCAGCAAGCTGCTGCCCCCCACACAACTATTTTTTTTTTTTTTTTTTTCATGCATAATCAAATAAATACATCAAGAATAAAATCAACAAGTCCAAGAGACATAAAATTAAATCCAAGATGTATAAAATTAAATCAACATGCATAAAAAAAAATAAACAAATTGAAACATACATATTACCTAATATGCAAAAACCATTTCAATTTGAAAAATCAAATGGGGAAAAATATAAAACCCCAAAACCGAAAGAATCCCGATCCATAAAACACCAATTTTAAAACACGGGATCCGCCAAGTTAAAGATTTGCACGAAACAAAAGCCCGCTCTGATACCACTGCTGGGATTCGTCACGGGAAACCGACCGACAAAGTGCGGAAACACGCGTCGATTTCCTCGAATCCGGGTCCCGGGAGCTTAAGTAGTGAAAATCAAAAACAAAACACAAAGGAGGAGAATAAAGTCTTACCAAGATATCTCTTTAAGAGATAGAAGAAGACTGCAGAAATCAAGGATAGATTTCCTCCACCGCTGCGTACACGAACGGCTATCGGACTGAAACCCGTGCTAGCAACTCGGAAATTCAAGAAGAGAGGGAGAGATGGCAGCCAAGAGCACTTGCTTAGAATGAAAATGGTTGAAGCCTTTTATCTAATATCTCTCACCAAGAGGCAAAAAATATCCCATAAAGCAAAGTCAACTATGACTCACCACCAAGTCAACAATGACTCACCACTTTCACTCATTACAATTTTTTTTGGCAAAGAATGAGTCACCTCCCTTGTCCAAAGACACAAGGATTCGGCCAAGAGGTGGGAAAAAGATGGGGAAGACACTTGTCTTTAGTCATAATGACCAACACATAATGACCAACAAATATCCAAGTTGGTAAAGTCCAACTTTACTAACCAAAAGTCCACCATGACTTACCCATTTGATCATTACCTTTTGTCCCACCATGACTCATTCTTCTCATCTTAAAATTCATCATTCTTGCCCTAAACCCACCATGAATTTCGGCCAACACATGATGAAGAAGTGGGCTTACCATTTCAAGCCCTAGCCCACATTAATTCTTTGGTTTCTCTTTGATTTCAAATAACATTGTAATTCAATATGTATGTAAGTATATTGTACCATATAATATGTTACATACATCTAAATTACAATTAATTTGACACATCAAATTCATCAAGGAATTAAATTAGACACATATAAGATGAGATACATGTAAACCTATACATGTATAAATATTTCCACCTAGGAAATAATCTCATAAATTAATTCATTGAATTAATTAAGAGAATGCCAAAAATAAATATTAATTATATTCTTTTGATCAATCTAATTGACCTAGAAGATAATTAATAAATCTCTCTCTCTTCAAACGTGTATACTCCAAGCACACACTTAATCCGACTAGTTAAAGTCCAGACGTTCAATGTGTACGATCCAATGGGCCCGTCTTTATGTTGGCAGTGGGCCAAGGCCCACAGACTACAGGCGGGCTCTAGCAAGCCACTGTAGCCCCCAATTAAGACGGAGATAGCAGTCAAACTGTCACCGTAACCCTGTAGTTGAACTTGTATGTCCCATGTCACTGATATCGGTGTCCAACACAGAGGCATGGTTGATCACCCTCTATATGTGTCCGGACATTACTTGATCCCAAATGAACTGATACTCACAAACAAGATCTCATCTTGTTTGGGTGTGGCCACACTCTAATCAGTAACATTCATCAAGAGGCCGGTGATATCGTCTCAGTAAAATACTGAGTGACATTCCCTTCTGCATATCCATAGTACTGCCATGCTCACTGACACACCCGAACGTACCCATACTTGGCACCCTTTTACAGGCCCGTTAGGCGTACACCGAAGTGTGCCACTTCACATGCAGCACCATCATATGGTCCGGTCAAAGGACTTATGCAAGTACTACGCGAGAATCAGTTGTGATACTATACCATGTAGATTCCCCGTTAAGTGGATCAATCCAGTACCATGCACCCTTTTACATGTACCCATTAACCTGGTTGACATTCCATGTTCTATGACCGGTAAGACACCGCCATACAACCAGGCTAATGATAGTCTTTAGTTCCATTCATTCCCATGATTGGAACAGACTACGGATGACTTTATGGCCATATCGTTTTCCCTATCCATAGTCTTACTGCCAAGTGCCTCACACTTGACAACATGGATATGGATATGTCCATTGGATACTCTATTTAAAATATTGCACAAGACATATAGTAAATAGATTGTTGCCTTTATTTCTTAACACAACTTGTATAATACATGAAGTTCATATAAATGTACAAAAGTATGATACAAAGACAAGGACTAATGCCTCGGGACTAGGGCATTTCCAACAATCTCCCACTTGCACTAGTACCAACCAGGCATGGGCCTAATCCCTATAGATCTGATATGACCCTCGTGCTTGGAATGAGCCAGCACCTTGGTCAAAGGATCTGCGACATTCTCCTCGGTGTCCACTCTGCGTAATGAAATGTCACCCCTCTCAACAATTTCTCGGATGAGGTGATATGCTTCTGCTATTGGATCAATCATGTACTCTATGCTATGTACAAGACCTGATGTCGCCTTTGCACTAAGTATGACAAGCCGGTACCAGCAAGATCCTGGGGAGGATCACTGGAAAGCTGTCAAAGCAATCCTAAAGTACCTTAACCGGACAAAGGATAGCTTTTTAGTGTATGGTGGTCAGGAAGAGCTGTCAGTTACTGGGTACACTGATGCAAGCTTCCAGACCGACCAGGATGAATATACGTCGCAGTCAGGGTACGTATTCATGCTTAATGGTGGTGCTATTACCAACTTGGATATTTGTTGGTCATTATGTGTTGGTCATTATGACTAAAGACAAGTGTCTTCCCCATCTTTTTCCCACCTCTTGGCCGAATCCTTGTGTCTTTGGACAAGGGAGGTGACTCATTCTTTGCCAAAAAAAATTGTAATGAGTGAAAGTGGTGAGTCATTATTGACTTGGTGGTGAGTCATAGTTGACTTTGCTTTATGGGATATTTTTTGCCTCTTGGTGAGAGATATTAGATAAAAGGCTTCAACCATTTTCATTCTAAGCAAGTGCTCTTGGCTGCCATCTCTCCCTCTCTTCTTGAATTTCCGAGTTGCTAGCACGGGTTTCAGTCCGATAGCCGTTCGTGTACGCATCGGTGGAGGAAATCTATCCTTGATTTCTGCAGTCTTCTTCTATCTCTTAAAGAGATATCTTGGTAAGACTTTATTCTCCTCCTTTGTGTTTTGTTTTTGATTTTCACTACTTAAGCTCCCGGGACCCGGATTCGAGGAAATCGACGCGTGTTTCCGCACTTTGTCGGTCGGTTTCCCGTGACGAATCCCAGCAATTAATTGGATTCATGTATTATACTTATCCCAACAGCCGCCCGGCTCTATTCGGGCAATCCGGTTTCCGAAAGTTACAAAAAATGAAGGAAACGCACAGAAAAGACAATGCAAATAGGTTTGAGGCCTCTCAGAGTTTACCTTAATGTTGTTTTGATGCTTTGAACATCAATAAACGGATTGATTGGAATTTGTCCTGAAAACTCAACCGGCCGAAAACCGCAACGATCCAAAACAATCTGAAACGAATCCAAAACGATCCCAAATCAATGAGCACAAAGGAACTTGTTGCTAGTGTTTTAGAATTGATTTTAGGTCTTAGCCTTTGTGTTTCTGGGTCCTCCTTCGGTTACCATGTTTTGGTCTCCTTCTGAATTTTTCTCTTTGTGTTCTTTGGTTTTCAAAGTTCTGCCTTAAGATTGCAAAAGTCTCTCTTCCTTTCTTTGATTTGATTTTTTCTTTTCATACTCTCCTCACACATATCATTTCAAACATTAAATGGCCGCCTGACTTTCTGATTTTGCCCACCTTCTCCTCTGCTGAGCCAAGTTGCTCTGCTTTGCAAAGCAACTTGGTTCACCCACTAGAGCCGCCCAGATCTAGCTTAAAAGCTAGAGCGGTGTGGCTCTAGCAAGAGCCGAGGCAAAATTTCTAAAATCAGACGCGCACCCTAAAGCCTAAAAACCACTTGGGACACCTTTTCGGGGATTTCTGATTGCGGATAGCTTGGTTTTCAGGACGTTTGAGGAACTTCGGTTGACATTCTGGTCATTTTCAAGTCCGATTCAAGCCCATCCGCTTCGCGGGTAATACAGGAATTCTCATCATAGAGGTCGGGAAAACCCGACACTTACAATATCCTGGATTTAAATGAAACTAATCAAGTCTATAACATAAATAATAAAAAGTTAAGCCTAATGAACTTAATCCAGTCTACGTTTGGCATTGTCGTTTAGGCCATATAAACAAGAAGCGCATAGCTAAGGTTCACAAAGTTGGAATCCTAGGATCATTTGAAATGCAGTCACTTGATATATGCGAGTTTTGCTTGCAAGGTAAAATGAATAAAGTGCCTTTTAGCAAGAAAGCTAAAATGGTTACTGGCTTATTGAACCTAATACATTCAGATGTATGTGGGCTTATAAACGCAACTACCAGAGGTGGACACTTTTACTTCATCACTTTCACAAATGATTTCAGCAGATATGGCTATGTCTATCTGATGAGACATAAATCTAAGGCCCTTGATAGGTTCAAGGAATTTAAGAATGAAGTACAGAACCAACTAGGTAGAAATATCAAATCCTTTCACTCAAACCGAGGAGGCGAGTATATGAGCCTAGAGTTTGACTCATACTTTATAGAGCATGGAATCATTCCACAGCTCACTCCTCTAGGAACACCACAATGGAATGGGGAGTCCAAACAGAGGAACAGTGTGAGTGGATGACCTTTTTCTAAAAGAGGGAAAAGGAACGCTGCGAAGCGAACCGGGGAAAAGGAATCTGAGAAAAAGATTGAATGGCGTTTTGGGTTTTTTGGAAAACAGGATTTTGATTATCTTAGGGAAACCATTGATTTATTTGAAAATCCCTTTTATAGAAAACCTTTTCCCATTTTATTAACTTAAAGATCTCGAAACTTAAATTTCATGATCAGTGACAGAGTTGCCACCCGGATCAGCTCATCCGGGAAATTCCGGTACAGCTCACTACCAAGGGTAGGCTACTGTACCTAATCCAGAGATTTAGGATTCGGGCAAGTAACCTATTCAACCTAGAGCTTGCTTTCATTTTACAGTTCATATTACCATATTTTATTCACTTTATTGTCTTTCTCTACCCATTTTGTGTTTATTTAGCCCATGCTCAAGCGAATGACAAGAATAAACTGTAGAATAAATAAACCACATATCCAAGCAATTGAAAGAATAAGAATAAAGGCCGCTTATACAAACAGATCGAATAAAGAATAAAAACTCTCATCCTCACATTACAAGCACCTAGAACACATGAATCAATCTATTAATTACATCCAAAATGGAAATAAGGAAAAATAAAAAGCTGCAAAACAGATAGTTAGCACAATTATCGCATAAGCATAGATAGGACTCACAAAAGACAGACTTGGGATTTTTAGGGATAGGGGCATGTATTTAGGGGGTAGCCAGGGCCGACTCGGCTAGTTGGCTTGACTAGATCTAGAAAGCAATTTTGAAACGCCTTGTAATTTTTGTGCTGGAAAACTATTTTTGGAAAATAATTGGCCCGGTTGCATGCAAATTTTCCCTTTTTAACGGGTTTGTTATCCCAGAACTCATGGTTCTGTTTGCATGGGTTTCCTAATTCCAACATTCTTCTAGGGTCCAAAAGCAATAAACATGCAAAAAACAGTTTGAATCTGGAGACAGTATCGAGCGACAACATCCGTACTGGTTATTACGCAATTCTATCTCCTTCTAAAGACTACAACCGTATGACTATAGTTAGAGCCGTGTAGCTCTAGTTAGAGCCGTACGCCTCTAACAACTACAGCCATGCAACTGTAATATCCAGAACCCAAAAAATGGTTTTCTCGTTTTGAAAATGCCGTATTTTCGTAAAAGTCGGGCGTCCGCAAATGCTAGACTATGGATCCATTCTAAATCAAACAACCCCGAATCTCAAAAAAATAGAAATTTAGGAAACCGAAAACCACGTACCCGTATAATCAGAGATCCAAAAACCAAAATTTTACAATGCATGGATACATTTAGACAGAAATAGATCATAATTAGAATGAAGAATTGGAAAACGGATTGATTTCGGCCGATCAGGGCATTTTTGGGTTTCTGCCTTGAGGAACACAGCCGTGCGGCTCTAAGTACTAGAGCCACACAGCTCTGTTCGTGTGGAATACAACTGTATGGCTATGTTCATAGCAAACACAGCCATGCAGTTGTATTCGGGCAACCGTTTTCCAGAACTTTTGAGAAACAAAGGAAAGTGCAAAGAAAGAGAAATGTACATAGGTTTAAGGCCTCTCAGAGTTTACCTTACTATTGTTTTGGTGTGTTTAATGTCCAGAATCAAATTAAAAAGTCAAAATGCTCCTCGAAGCCTCAACCATCCGGAAATCCCAAAAACGAATTTGAATCAATCCGAAACCAATCCAAAACGGTCCCAATTGATTGTGGAAAGGTCCAGCAATCCTCCCTTAATACTTAGGTATGGCTTTGGTATTGAATTTGTTTCTCTCCTTCTCACTCTTTCTCTCTGTGTCTTCGGTCTCTTTCCCTCTCTTTTCTTCTCTGTTTCTATTTTCTATTTTCCCTGCTTAAGAATAAAAAATCCCCCCTTTCTTTAATTGACTTTTTTTCTTTTATATCTCACACCCCCTGTAATCACTTTGAAAATTAAATGAGTCATTCTACTGGGATTTCGGCCTCTTTTCTCTGTTTTAGCCAAGTTTCTCTACCTTTGCAGAGCAACTTGGCTGACCCACTAGAGTCGCACGACTCTAGATGCTAGAGTCATGTAACTCTAGATCTACAGCCTTACGGTAAAACTACAGCCATGCGACTCTAGATGGG
Source organism: Euphorbia tirucalli (assembly GCA_039660915.1). Classification (NCBI taxonomy): domain Eukaryota; kingdom Viridiplantae; phylum Streptophyta; class Magnoliopsida; order Malpighiales; family Euphorbiaceae; genus Euphorbia; species Euphorbia tirucalli. The sequence goes on from CM077633.1 coordinate 49,047,107, forward strand.
GCCGGGGCCGATTTCGCCAAAACCTATGCTCACTTATAAGCCCTGAAATGACTTGAAGGACCTTTCTCAAGATTTCAAATTGAGGATAGCCTAGTTTTCAGAGTCTCCAAGATATTCCATGTGACATTCCACTCGTTCTCAAATCCAATTCGCATCCGTCTGCTCAATAGGTAATACAGGTTCCTCATCATAGAGGTCGGGAAAACCCGGCGCTTACACCTACCCCTCACGTCATCAAATTCAATACCCAATACCAAGTCTAAAATACTTGAGGGGAATTTGAGAACGCGAATTGAAGCGTCGTAAACGGATAAAAAGAAAGATGTACCTGACTTGCCGAAGTGTCATTGTTGCAGTGATGATTTGATTTGAGCTGATACCGAGTCTATATTACCCGAGGTGATGTTGAGATGAGCCTGTATCGGATTTATCTATATCCGAGGTGATGACAAAATGAGCCGGAGTCGGGTCTACATTACCTGTGGTGATGATGAAATGAGCTGAAGCCGGGTCTACATTACCTGCGGTGATGTTGAGATGAGCCAGTACCGGACTTATCTGTATCCGAGGTGATGATGGAATGAGCCTGTACCGGGTTTACATTACACGAGGTGATGTTGAGATGAGCCTGTATTGGATTTATTTGTATCCGAGGCGATGATGAAATGAGCGAAAGCCGGGTCTACATTACTGGTAGCAATGTTGAGATGAGCCTGTACCGGATTTATCTGTATCCGAGGTGATGATGGAATCAGCCTATACCGGGTCTACATTACTCAAGGTGATGTTGAGATGAGCCTGTATCGAATTTATCTGTATTTACGGTGATGATGGAATGAGCCTGTACCGGGTCTACATTACCCGAGGTGATGTTGAGATGAGCCTATACCGGATTTATCTATATCCAAGGCAATGATGGAATGAGCCTATACCGGGTCTACATTACCCGAGGCGGTGTCGAGATGAGCCTGTACTGGGTCTACATTACCCGAGGCGATGTTGAGATGAGCCTATACCGGATTTATCTGTATCCGAGGCAATGATGGAATGAACCTGTACCAGGTCTACTGTTGCATTGGTGTTGTGCACTAGCAAGTATACTTTGTCAATTGGAGTATTAGGCAAGACAAGTGTCGTATCCATAGGGAGTAAGGGAAAATTCTAAAAGTTCCTAGTAAATCACCAAATTTAAAGGTTTTCCAGTTAAATTAGTACAATGAAATTATATAAATTGAAAACAGAAAAAATTCAAGGCAATAAATTTAAGATTGTGTAGAACCGAATTATATAAAACAATAATGATAAAAACATAGGCTTTCACCAGCTAAACAGGCAATCTCAGACTATCTTCCTCTGAAATTTACTATAAATATATTAAGAAACATAGATCTAAGGTCTCTTGCCCTCTATTCACCAAGCTTATCTCTCGACCTTACTTGGATCTATGACCCACAACTAAGCTTATCTCTCAACCTCACTTAGCATAGGAAATCATCCATTAAAACAAGCAAGCATTCCACATCAAGTAGAAACCCTTAGCACACTTTTAATCTCCTTTCAGTCTCAGGGAGAGTGTGTGTGTGTGTGATTTTCCATACTCCTAAATCTCCTCTCGGTCTCATCAGGAGTACTAACAATATGAGAGGGCCCTTTCCCATATTAAATTTAAGCACTTCACCACACAATCATCAAAACATGATATTCATAATAAAGAAAGAGAAAGACTTCCTGAGACCACCAGCCTAAGCTGGTGTCGGCCTGCTAGGAGATCTACTCACTACACATAATAGCAATAAAAACGAGATTTCCCAGATGAAAAATATTAAACTTGCATGAACTAAATTAATTACAAACTAAAATTAAAGATTCAAATGAACAAGTAGTTGAGCCAAAAATTAATTCTTTCCTACCCCTAAATAGTAGGGTATTTATAGTCCTAAAAAGTGTGTTCTAGAGACAATGAGGTGTCAACCATCCATGGAGCAAGTACATGTTAAAATATTGTCAAAAAATTACAACCACATAAGCAATTAGCTTCCTTGAGAAGCTAAGGACAATAAAGGAATTTCCTTCAACAAAATATCTCCTCCTCCACTCTTGGGCCACGCCCCTTCTCTTTATATCCAGCCCATTCATGCCACAGCCTTCAACACTTCTCTTCTCTTCTTCTTCTTTGCTCTAAGACTTCCTAAATCAAGCGACCTTGCTGAATGAGGCATAAGACCTAGAAAAACTCATATTTAGCCATGTTTTCGCTATTCTCAATAAAATTTTAATCAATTAAATGCTGAATTCTCACTAAATTTCGTGGTATAATTTTCACTTATCAAGAACCCCCACACTTGAACATTACTTGCCCTCAAGCAATCTCAGAAGAAGACAAAAAGAGAAAACTTTTCAAGGAAAAAGAGAAAAGAAAGGTGTAAATAAAAAAAAACAACCTAGAAATTCTTCAAAAGACTTTCTAGAGACTTTCTTAGATTAACTTAGATAGTAACCAACAATCATTTCATCACCCTTGGACAACAAGATTTCCATGCAAAACACGAAAATTGAGATCATAAAATTAATTAGAGCGTTCCTAAGCATCCTGACCTAGCCTCAGAAACAACCTAAGGTCGCGAGACCAGACCTTGAATTTCAGTGAACTAGTAAGAAATTAGACCAAGACTGCCTCAACATTAAGGTTCACTCAACTCTCAAATGCTTCAGGTGAATTTTATAGGAGCTCTCATCAGCAATACATAGCAATCTTAGACCATAGGCTTGATAATCGGTCCTATCGCCACCACTCGAGTTAAACACATGCATAATCAAGAGGTCTTACACAAAGGTTGTAACATAAGGCTTAGGTTAGGGGTGTGTCAAAGAGGCTTTTTAGGCTAAAGGAATACCAAAGAATTACAATTCATCAAAACAAAAAGCAAGCAAGCTTAAAAGAACTCATACAATCTTTAAACAGATTAGGAACAGGAACACACAAGGATTCATATGCATTATTACGAGCTAAAAGATTAAGCACGGGAAGGAATATCAAGCAATCTCATCAAGGATTATAAGCTTTTTCAGTAATGGATACATTTTTTTTAACAAAAGTGCACCAAAATTAAAGGTAAGCATTGATGATATGATATGATATAAGACTGAGCTTGCTCAAAACTTTGATTTTAAGTAGTCTTAAAGGAAGATGAGAATTCTGACTGCATTTTAGCAATTATTGAAAGGCGATTTGCAAGATATATTTTCTAATGATTTGTGGCTGAGAGGATGTGGTGGATCTGGTAGCATGTCTCTTTCTTTTCGTTGGAGTTTCAGTTTTCTATTTTTGAGCAGCTTTTGTAGAAAGGTCTTTTTCCAACTTGGCAGCTTCATCCCATAGCATCCACTCTCCAGTAACCTTCTTGTAGATGCCCGTCTAGTTCAGATTTACAAATTCAAAGGCTACAGGATGACATTCAAGAGTAAGACCTTCTGAAGAATTCTGTGAGGTAGGCTTTCATAATTCTAGTCACATAAGAACCACATAAAATCTTTCCCTGGGGCTTACTGCACTTAATATAGCTTGCAAACCAAGCCCCAACATTCATTCGCTTGCCCTCAACCATACACCACAGGGCAAAAAGATCTTGATTAGGAACATGAGGCTGGTTGATCCTTCCAAACAAAGAACTGGCTATAAATTTTTGCAAGATCTTATGGCTATACTTCTTAATGTAGGTTGCTGAAGAGGCCGAGGAAGAGTATTTTTTCCTTCTGGTGATTTCTTTCCAAAAAGCGATAGGGCTGAATTCTAGAGCAAAGTCGGTGTATGCTTGGGTGAACTCGTCGGATTCCAAAAAGGCAGTTCCAGCCACTCTGAAATTTGATTCAACTCTTGCTGTGAACAGGTCTTTCTTTTCACCATGACTCAAAAACTGTATTTCCTTTGATCATCAGGCTCTATAATCTCAGCATTATGATTGAAGGTGCAAATAAATTCCAGGGTTAGTTCCCTGTACGCCGGCTCCTCATTTTGAGCATAAAATTCAAATCCTCCATTCTTTAGCAATTGGCGAATTTCTTTGCTAAGGCCAAGCTTTTCCAGAACACCCAGTCGACAGTTCTCGAGGCAGCAAAGGGAAGGCTTTTGAACTGCTCATATTTCTCTGTCTCTTTGAGGTTAAAGGTTTTCATCTTTACCAGCTTCTTCTCTATAGTGCTCGCTTTTGATTTAGAAACGGAAACATTAACTGAGGATGTAGAAGGTTTTGGGAGGGCATAATTGGCAGCTTTCTTGATTTTCTTCTTTTCCTTGCCCATAGTGGTAATCTCAGCGAGTATATGGAGCGGAGAAGAAAAAATGCTGAAAGAAAAAGAAAGCAGAGGAAATCGAAGAGATGGAGATGAAAATAGGAAGAGTTAATTCTTAAAAATTTTAAGGAGAGAGAAGTCGGTTATAAAATTTGAAATTCAAAATAAACCGGCTTGAAGAGAGAGAAAAAAAAAACGTGGGAGTAAAAGTAGGAGTGTAAGAGGAGAGAGAAAAAGATGAGACTAATTTGACAGTTTCTCCATTTTTCCACGTTTTTCTTTTACAATCCCATTATTACTCCACTTCCCCAAAATTAAGCAATCAGAAATTTATTTATTTTAAATTTAAAATTCAAAATCGTGTGGTTGTAAGACAAAAATAAAAAATAAGTATGGATTATAACAAGAAGGAAACATAAATTTATAGCTTAATGTTACTTCCCATACTTAATTCAGTCAAGTACCTGCAAAAAAAGAAATTTATAATTAGAATAATTACACCAAAAAAGTTAAATTAAACTTAAATTGTTTAAAGAGTTTTCTTCAATTGGTGTTTGAAGCGGACACTAAGCAGTCTAAGGTTGCTTAAGAGGGATCAAGGAACTGGAGGCTTCCAGCATCCTCATATGATTTCTATGCAAGAAAAGGTTTCAGTCTCTAACCATTAACCTTGAAGATTTCCCCACCTTTGTTGACAATCTTAATGGCTCTATGTGGGAAGACTTGGGTTACTATGTAGGGTCCGGTCCATCTTGACTTAAGCTTACTTGGAAAGAGTCTCATTCTTGAATTATACAACAAAACTTTCTGATCAGGGGAGAAAGTCTTTTCTTGAATTTTCTTGTCATGCCATTTCTTAATCTTTTCTTTATAGTTCATGGCATTCTCATAGCTGAACAATCTGAACTCTTCTAATTCATTAAGCTGCAGTTTTCTTTTTTCTCCAACAGTATTCCTGTCAAAATTGAGATAAGTGAGAGCCCATAAAGCTTTAAACTCTAATTCAATAGGAAGATGACAAGCCTTTCCATATAGCAATCTAAAGGGTGACATTCCAACAGGAGTTTTAAAGGCTGTACGATATGCCCAAAGAGCATTATTGAGCTTGCTTGACCAGTCTCTCCTAGAATTGCTAATAGTTTTCTTAAGAATTCTCTTGATCTCTCTGTTAGAGATCTCAGCTTGCCCACTGGTTTGTGGGTGATAAGGCGTAGCAATTCTATGAGTGACTCCATACTTAGCAAGAAGCCTTTCGAATTGATTGTTACAAAAATGGGTACCTTGGTCACTAATGATTGCTCTAGGAACTCCAAAACTTGTAAACAGTTTCTTGAGAAACCTTATCACAACTCGGGTATCATTGGTAGGACTTGTGATGGCCTCTACCCATTTACTTACATAATCCACAGCAACCAAAATATATTTATTACCATTTGAGCTTGGAAAGGGTCCCATAAAGTCAATGCCACATACGTCAAAAATCTCATATACAATGATATTGTGCAAAGGCATAGCATTCTTAGCAGAAATGTTACCTGATCTTTGACATTCATTGCATTCTAAGAAAAACCTGGGAGAATCCTTAAAGATTGTGGGCCAAAAGACTCCACACTCCAAAACCTTATAGGTTATTCGGTTTGCAACAAAGTGACCTCCAGCTTCTTGAGTATAGCACTTGGACAAGATTTCTTGAAGCTCTTCTTGTGAAACGCATCTCCGGATAATCTGATCTGCACACAACTTAAACAGAAATGGTTCCTCCCAAAAATAATATTTTAAATCTGAAAAGAGTTTCTTCTTTTGTTAGGAAGATAGATAACGAGGCATAACACCACAAGCTAAATAATTTGCAATATCAGCAAACGAAGGTGTAGAGTGTACCGCATAGAGTTGCTCATCAGGAAATGAGTCGGTAATCTCAGGTTGCTTACCAAGGTTGCTTAGTGGAATTCTGGATAAGTGGTCTATAACTACATTCTCTGAACCTTTCTTATCTTTGATCTCAAGATCAAACTCTTATAAAAGCAAGAGCCCTCAAATAAGATGAGGTTTCACATCTTTTTTTGCCAATAGGTACTTTAAGGCTGCATGATCAGTAAAGATAGTAATCTTGGACATAACCAAATAAGATCTGAATTTGTCAAAAGCATAAACAACTGCGAGCAATTCTTTCTCTGTGGTTGTGTAGTTTTGCTGAGTTTCTGTCAAGGTTTTGCTTGAAAGTAAATGGGTCGAAAATGCTTGTCGATTCTCTATCCCAATACTTCTCCAATGCAAGTGCCACTTGCATCACACATTAGCTCAAAGGGAAGGTTCCAATTAGGAATGATCAAAATTGGAGCATTGACTACTCTTGCTTTGAGAGTTTAAAAGGCTTTCTCACGAGCTTCATCAAAGTTGAATTGACATCCTTATGCAACAGAGTTGTAAGTGGCTGGGCAATCTTTGAAAAATCTTTGATAAACCTTCTGTAGAATCCAGCATGGCCAAGAAAGCTTTGAACTTCCTTGACTGATGTTGGAGCGGCCAAATTTTTTATTACTTCCAGCTTTGCTCTATCAACTTCAATGCCTCTTGAGGAAATCTTGTGACCAAGGACAATCCCCTCATCAACCATAAAGTGGCATTTCTCCTAGTTCAAGACAAGATTAGTCTCCTTCCATCCGATCAAGACAGTGTCGAGATTACTGAGGCAAGATTGGAAAGTCTTACCATACACTAAGAAATTGTCCATGAGAATTTCCACAGTCTTTTCGGCCATGTCATGGAAAATTGCCATCATGCATCTTTGGAAGGTTGCAGGGGAATTACACAATCCAAAAGACATCCTCCTATAAGCATAGGTGCCATATGGATAGGTAAAGGTTGTCTTCTCTTGATCTTGTGGTTGAATTGGGATTTGGTTGTATCCTGAGCAACCATCAAGGAAACAGTAGAATGTGTAGCCAAAAAGTCTTTCCAGCATTTGATCTATGAATGGAAGAGGGAAGTGATCCTTTCTTGTGGCATTATTGAGCTTTCGGTAATCAATACAAACTCTCCATCCGGTGACTGTTCTCGTGGGAATAAGTTCATTTTGCTCATTTTGAATAACAGTAATCCCACCCTTCTTAGGCACTACTTGGACAGGACTAGTCCAAACTGAATCTGAGATTGGGTAAATAATCCCAGCATTAAGTTACTTAATCACCTCCTTCTTCACAACTTGTTTCACGTTAGGGTTCATTCTCCTCTAAGGTTACATAACAGGTTTATGGTCTTCCTCCATTAGAATACGGTGAACACAAATGGAAGGGCTAATCCCTTTGATATCTGAAATTGTCCAGGCCATTGCCTACTTGTTCTTCGTCAACACATAAAGTAATTGGGCTTTTTAATGTTGAGTGAGCTTGGAAGATATAATTATAGGAAGGTTGTTTGGTGGATCAAGGAAAGCATACTCTAAGTGGGGAGGTAGTGGTTTAAGCTCTAAAGTGGGAGGCTCCTCAATGGAAGGTTTGGAATGTAATATGGGTGTAAAATTCAAAGGTTCAATAAACTTCCTGCTTCCTAAGATTGCTGGACAGCCCATTTTAGCTTCAATTTGCCTCTCCATAGTTTCTTCCTCATCTTCAAAGCCCGCATCCTCAAATTCTTGCATAAAGAACGGATTTAAATTCACATCAGTGGCATCAATGAAATAACAATAATCATCACAAGCAGGAGGATATTTCATAGCTTCATTCATCTTAAAAACAACTTCCTCATCATGAATTTTCAAAATTAACTTGCCATTATGAACATCAATCAATACCCAGCCTGTTACTAAGAAAGGTCTTCTTAAAATAATAGGAACATGCAAGTCTTCATCCATATCCATCATAATGAAATCAACAGGTAGTATAAATTTCTTACCTTGACGAAGACATCCTCAATTATTCCCCTAGGATACCTCATAGTTCTATCAGCAAGCTGTATAGAAACCCTAGTAGGTTGAGGTTTTCCTAATCCTAATTGTTTATAAATGTAGTATGGCGTAAGATTAATACTTGCTCCTAGATAACAAAGTGCATTCTCAATATTAAGATTGCCTATAGAACAAGGTATAGAAAAACTCCCTGGATCTTTGATCTTGGTAGGCAAAGGTTGCTTGCTTTGAAGGATTGATGAGCAATCTCTATTGAGTTGTACCATTGCTACATTCTCCAATTTCTTCTTTTTTGCTAGAAGCTCTTTCAGGAATCTCACATACATAGGCATTTGTGTAAGTGCTTCTACAAAGGGTATGTTGATATGAAGCTTCTTGAAGACTTCCAAAAACTTGTTAAATTGCTTGGTCATCTCATGTTATTTGGCTCTTTGCGGGCAAGGAATCATTGGTTGATAAGCAGGAATAGGCTGCCTATCTTGAACAGAAGTGCCTTGAGCAGGATCTGATGTTGCTTGACTTTGATCTGGTTGAGTAGTCTCAGGTTGAGTTTGAGGTTGCTCAATATTATCAGAAGGCTTCTTAGTACTCTGGGTAGTCTAAGGTTATGTGACTTGAGTATTTTAAGGTTACTTGTTCTCCTCAGCCATCTTCTCTCCTGTATTTCCCTCATTCTCAGTAAGAATCATCATATTAGGTTGCTCAACTTTCTTACCACTTCAAAGTGTAATAGCTTTACACTCCTCTCTTCGATTGGGTTCAGTATTGCTCAAAATTACTCCCTTGTTCTTTGGAGTGACAATATTCATGAGTTGCTGGAGCTGAGTCTCCATATCCTTCATGTGAGCTTGGGTCTGCTTCATGAATTAAGACATCATTTCCTTCATCTCCTCAATCTTAGACTTCGTAGAAGTATAAGAAAGTCTGGCTTGATGACGTTCTGAGGTTGCTAATGTGCTTGGAAGTTGTTGTGATTCTACTGGAAAGGTGCTTGAGATTGTTTGCCTGTTGTTGATTCCATGAAAAATTAAGATGGTTGCGAACCTAGATTGTAAGTGTTGGAAAACAGTTTGTTCTACCTTGGATTGTTTCTAATGTAATCACATTGCTCTTGAGTGAGTGAAGTGTCACAGTCAATGTTTCTATGGTCACCACCACATAAATCATAAGAAAGATTTGAACTTGAAATGGCTGCCACTATGAGCGAACGACCTTTTTCTAAAAGAGGGAAAGGAACGCTACGAAGTGAACCGGGGAAAAAGAGTCTGAGAAAAAGAATGAATGGTGTTTTGGGTTTTTTGGAAAATAGGATTTTGATTACCTTAGGGAAACCGTTGATTTGTTTGAAAATCACTTTTGTAGAAAACCTTTTCCCATTTTATTAACTAAAAGATCTCAAAACTTAAATTCCAATATCAGTGACAGAGTCACCACCCAGATCAGCTCATCCGGGAAATTCCGGTATAGCTCCCTATCGAGGGTAGACTACTGTACCTAATCCAGAGATTTAAGGTTCGGACAAGTAAACTATTCAACCTAGAGCTTTCTTTCATTTTACAGTTCATATTACCATATTTTATTCACTTTATTATCTTTCTCTACCCATTTTGTGTTTATTTAGCCCATGCTCAAGTGAATGACAAGAATAAATTGTAGAATAAATAAACCACATATCCAAGCAATTGAAAGAATAAGAAAAAGGCCGCTTGTACAACCAGATCGAATGAAGAATAAAAACTCTCATCTTCATATTACAAATGCCTAGAGCACAAGAATCAATCTATTAATTACATCCAAAATGAAAATAAGGAAAAAATAAAAGCTGCAAAACAGACAGTTAGCACAATTATCACATAAACACAGATAGGAATCACATAAGGCAGAATTGGGATTTTTAGGGATGGGGGCATGTGTTGGAGATTGTGCCCTAAGGCCAATATTGGATTATGTAATTTGACTTCTAAGATTAATCTAGTGTAGATTAATATTATCATTTATGTTTGTATGTTAGCATTTATGATAAGTATCCATGAATAAATCGTGTTATTCTAAATATCCCTAGTCGATTGTTATTATGGGAATAATAACAAACTAAGACTAGTGTGAGTGATAATGGATATTCATAAGATGAATATAGTGTATACAGATACAGATTATACTCACGGGTAATATGTTAGAGAACATGTTACTGGAGACCCACTATGAGATCAAGTTCATGGTCATGTGTCACAACTGATCTTGATTATAGTAGTGTCATTAGCTGATTCCTTTGACCTGAGGTCACCATTGATTCCAGGATGAACTCATGTTGTGCTTTGACGCAGTCAAACGCTGCTTGTAACAGAGTAGTTATAAAGGCTGTGATTGGGTACAATATGACTCATGCTTTGGGATGTGAGTGACAGATATGGGATTTTGTCCCTCTCTATCAAGAGAGCGATATCACTGGGCCCCTCGATAAGTAAGACTGTTAAATGCATGGCCGTGCTCAAATAATTGATAGAGTATCAATTGATTTGTCTAAACAGTTTACTTTGAGATCGAGAAAGCATATGATTAATTATATAAGATTGACAAGTGTACCATGTCTTATGATTAATCATGATATCAAAGAGACAAAAGGGAATATGACATTCTATAAATAGGTATTGGATCATTCCAATCATGTTAATTGGGTAGTCGTAATGGCTTGCTAGAGTCCGCTTGTGACCTATAAGGACATTATGGTAATTTCCTTATTGCCAATTAATATGAACCTATGGGGTCACACACAAAGAGCAAAATGAAGTTCATCTTTTCGGGTATAAATTATTATTGGATAATAATTTATGAATGAGAAAGAGAATAAATATATATATAATGATATATATATTTATATATATATATGTATATATAAATATTAATATGATTAATATTGCATAAAGTATGCTACATATTATAATTTAATTATATAGAGATATAATTAATTATAATATCAATATACATATGTGTATGATGGAGAATGGAATTGATTTAATATTAATTGAGAATTAATATTAAGTTGTGTGGGTTAATTTATAATTATAACTAATAAGGGTATTAAGTTATAATTATAATTAAGTTTAATGGATATAAAAGGAAGTTTTATAACCTAAAATCTCTAACCCTAGCCTACACATAAGATGCAGTTTTTCTGCAGCCTCCATGGAGCCAGCCGACTTCACCCTTCTCCTTCACCCAAGGTTTTCGAAACTTTGGCTTTTCCATTCGAAGAAATCGTTCTTCAATCCCGGCGCTAGCACGCGGTGAATGAATTACTCCGTGTGGATCAACCGTAGAGGGAAGCTACTTTGGTTCCTAATTGATTCAAAACCTACAAAGAATTAAGGTAATTCTTTAACCCTCCTTCCAATTCAATGCAATGTACATGGGTCCTTGGTGGGGATTAATCCTTTTATTTCCGCTGCGTATTGTTTTTGTGCGATTAAATCCCCAACAGTGGTATCAGAGCCACTTGTGCATTGGTTGAATTGGATTTGTTATTTTGATTAGATCAAAATTGCATGTTAGGGTTGTATGATCTTGATTTAGGGTTCTATGTTATTGTGAATAACATTTTTGATTTGATTTGGAAGTTAATCATTATGAATGATTTGTTTTACACTTGATTTGGATCATTTGGGGGCTGAAAATTTTGGGTTCAGCTTGTTGGCACGCCGGCGTGCTGGCATGGCACGGCGTGCCAACTGGAAATTGTTTCCAGAAAATGAACCAGAATGGTGGCACGCCGGCGTGCCAACCTTGGCACGGCGTGCCACCTGGGAATTTTCAGAATGGCTTGTTTTTCTGCGCGACGTGCTGTTTGTTTGACAAATGCAACTGAGAAGCAGTTTGGGGGCACGACGGCGTGCTGGATCGGCACGCCGTGCCAACTGATTGGCACGCCGTGCCAACATGAGTGGCACGCCGTGCTCCCTTGATGCTGCGCGCAGCATTGGATGCTGCAGTTGGATCGCTGGAGTTTGGGTTTGGTGTTCTTCGTTTAAGTGTGGAAATTGTTTCTACATATTTACGATTTTCCAATCAATTATTTATAAATGCGATGAGATTGTGTTTTAGCGTTTTGAACCCTAAATCTTGAAGATTTTATGCATGGTGTTTTGGTATGGTTTTTGGACCCCATGGATGGTTTTGTTTCTTTTGGTTTTATAGATGTAAGGTTTTATAAATACGGCCTGCGAGTCGTTTGTATTTATGTAACCTTATTTTTCTAGATAAATTGTATAGGATGCAATTTATTGTTTGTAAATTTTATTTTAGTAGAAAATTGTATAGGATGCAATTTTGTAATATATGTAAATCCATGAGATGGTGCCAAGGAACAAAGACGTGAAGACGGATCCAAGGGGTGCGGCTTTGCTGTGACCATGCGATGGTTACAACCACCTAGGAAATGACCTGTTGATTTTCATATTGGCCTATGAAAATCAATATAGATAAAACCATACCATAACACGGTTTTGAGTCTTATGCATGTTATATTTATTTTATGCCATAAGATGCCATGTTAATAAATATTGATGCATGTTAAAATGTTTATATATATGTGTAAATGCATGCCTTGTTTCTTTTAGATGCCATGTGATGCCATGCTAGATTGCATGCTTAACATATGTATGACATAGGATGCCATGCTAATTAGTATTAACAAGTGTATGTTTAATATTAATGCCATGAATTGTATGAGATACAATTAAATCACAGGATTTTATAAACCCTAAATAAACTTAAGAAGTTTATATTTGCCACCCAATTACGTATAACACTAGTCAAGTACTATGTTCGCATCATGGTAGCCACGCCAAAGCGGGTACGCATGTTGTGACCTTAGCGAAGCGATAATATGAGAAATGGTGATTCTCATTGTGTTGTAATTGGTTTAACAAAGGGTTAATCAAAAAGGTGTTTGAGCCCGAGGCAAAGATGAGATGAGTAACATACAATTAAACATGATATATGATATCATGCATCTCATAAATTAGAAGAGTTGCATAATGATGCAATTGGCAAAGAAGTGCACATCCAAAATATGTTTAAATGGTTTAAAGCATGATTTTGAGTCTTTGCCTACCGAAATTATATTTAATCATAGGGACATGCCAAAGCAGTGCTATGGTTAGGTATGGATTTTGGATCTTCACCCACTTGAATATTTTAAAGGGTTTTATAATTTAAGTGGGAGCATTTAAATAAAAATCTTTACACGCTTTATTATAGTTATGATTGCTATTATCATGGTCTCGATTGTTATTGAACTTTGAGAATTGTTCTCAAATCAAAAGGAATCATATGTTCTCAATAATCCTTTTGCCCAATGAACCACTAGCAATTGTAACACGAGTATAAAAGATGCTTACTTGAAGCATCGAAGGGACTCTGTTTAAAATTTATTATCTTACACTTGCCACCAATTCTTCCGCACGTGGAAGTTTTTACTTGAGGTATATGATACATCACAAATGGAAATGTTCCATCAGTTAGTAAGCAAGAAAAGATAAGTGTCTGAGGCAACATTTTCTCATTGGCCTCCAAAAGGCATTAAGATGTGATCTTGAATTCATTATTTGATAGTCATTGGTGATGAACTATCATTTGAATGACATGGGGAAAATTGTGAATTAGTTGCATAGGATGCAAAAGAATGTTAAGTTATCCATAAAGGATAAGCCCGCCTCGAATTGTGTGCTTATGGTTCAAAAGGAAAAGGATAAAAGAAAGGTCGAAAAGCATAAAGACCGAAAGGTTCGGGTGAAAGTGCTTTAAAGGCCAAAGCTGTTGGCATAGAGAGATCTCCAAAAGAAGGGTGTTGCCATTTCTAGAATGAATCGTTCATTAGAATGGAAATAGCAAACTTTGTTTGGAGAACTATAAGAAGATGAAAGGCAGTAAGACTGCTACCTTAAGTATTTATTAACTATTCTACTTTTGTTTCTATATCAAAGGTATTAGATACCAGTTGTGGATCTCATATTAGTAGAATATGATGAATCGCAACTTGAATAGAAACCTTATGAAGGTGAAAGGTAGAATGCGAATAGGCAAGAGAAGCAAAGGTTGTTACTCAAAGGTTATGAACTTTTACATGTGAGTTACGAACTCTTGTTGCCTATTGAGCTTGTTGGCTTAAGTAAACAAATGTTGTTTATTTTATAATTGTGAATTATAAACTTTATAAAGACATGATTATGAAATGTAGATTTACATAATTGTCTTTATATGTGGAGCCCATCTATAACATAAATACTGTAAGGATAGAATCAAATAGTTTGATTAAACCTATTTTGGCAATGTTGTCTTGGAGACATAAGCAAAGTCGCATTACGAAACTCCATGAGAATGGACTTTTGGATTCATGAGATTATGAATCATCTTGAATCATGCAAATGTTGTTTATTGTAAAAGATGACAAAAGTGGTTCTTTGCTAAAAGTAGTTAAAGAATAATCGATTTATTAAGCATTATACATGTGGATGTATATGAATTATAAATCAACTGCTAAAGGAGGTTTTAATACTTCATTATTTTGTGGAACTTTTCACTAGATAAGTGTATCTAATGAAACACGAGTTTGGAACTTTTGAAGTGTTCAAAAGCTTGTAAAAGGAGTATGAAGTATATTGACAAGATAGTAAAGTCACTTAGATATGATCCGAGTGGTGAATATTTGAGTCAAGATTTTGACAATCATCTTAGAGATTGTGGGACTGTCTCACAATTGACTCCTCCAAGTACGCCACAAAGTATGTTGTGTCGAAAAGGGAGTAGTCGAACTCTATACAGATATAGTTCAATCTATGATGAAGTCAAGATTGATCATCGTTTTCTCGAAAATATGCCATTAAAGCAGCTGTGTATATTGTGAACCAAGTTCCGTCTAAAACAATTCATGAATCAACATATGAGATATGGTTGGGTAAGAGACCCAAATTGTTTCATTGAATAAGTTTAGGGCTGTAAAGCTTATTTCGAATAAGTTGGCACCTAAATTTAAATATCGTATTGTGGATTACTCAAAAGGAAAGTAGGAGTTGTTACTCCTGTGTTTCTTTGGGATACAAAGTAGTTGTAGCTAGAAATGGTTTCCCCTTGAAGAGGGAGTTAATTTCTAGTAGAGTTAGTGGGAGTAAGGTACACCTACAAAACTCGTAATTCACAAAAGTGACATTTAACGTTGAAGAGGAACGTGGAAATGGTTTCATGATCATTGTTGAAATTACACAAGTCCAATGAAAGTCTAGTGGAATACGACATGATTAGGAGAGATATGGATTTCTCAAAATCATGATGTAATTTTACTAGATGAAGTAAGTCTTCTTTTATGAAGAAGCAATGTTAGATTTTGAATCTAATATGTGACTTGATGCTACAAAGGTTGAAGATAAGTCCATGTCTGACAATCAAAGTATAGACTTTGATAAGTCTTTTAGAAGATGCATATGCAATGGTTGCAAGTGAGTTTTCAAATTGAAAACCGGTATGGATGGTGATCTTCAAACTTATAAAGCACGACTAGTGACTATAAGGATACGAACAAATTCATAGTAGGACTATGATGAAATCCTCTTTAGTCATTAATCATGATCAAGTCATATTGAGTTCTTGTTGCCATATCCCCATAATATGATTATAAAATATGGCAAATGGATATCAAAATCTATTTTTTACGTGAAAACATGATTGAGGATGTGTACGTGACACAACCCAAAGTTTTGAGCATCCAAAGAATTCAAATAGCGTATGCAAGTTTTCAAAGATTCTCATAAGGATCGAAACATGCATCAAATAGTTGGAATCATAGTTTTGATAAAGAAATCAAATGGTTTGATTTTATCAAAAGGATGATGAATCTTGTGTTTCAAAAGGATCAGTGGGAGCATATCGGTATTCCTAACGCTATATGTGGATGACATATGGCTTGTTGGAAATAACATTCTTACCTTGCAAGAAGTAAAATCTTGGCTAAGAAAGTAATTTCGGTTAATGTTATAAGCATGACTGCCTGTGTTCTTGAAATTGGAATCTATAGAGATAGATCTAAAAGAATGTTTTGGCTTAAGTCAAAGCATTGAAAGCGTTCAATGTAAAAGACTTAATAGAAGCTTGCTTATGTTAACTGTGTAAATAGTTGCACATATACAACTGATTGCAATTAGTTGCAATATATCAGTCGAGATCTAGTATTCTCTTAAAAGGAGATGTTATGATTTTGAAAGGTTCAAAATAAAATGATATAGCTAAATATCTATAATAGTAGTCAAAGTATATTGTTACATATGATGTAAAGGAAATTTTGGATGAAGAAGTTCATCACAAAATGTTGTGTTTTGTTCTAAGCATTGCTTATCCTGTGAGACTATTGTAGGGACAATAGTTCAATGCGTAAGAACCTTGTATGACACAAGCATATACTTAGGCGTTTTTCACTAATTTAGAGAGGCTGTCTCTAAAGAGAGAGTGAAAATATGTAAAGTAACAACGGAAGGTAAAATTAATAATTCACTGACAAAGACTCCTGCACGAGTGAATACATGAAAGTCATGTAGGTCAATGGGTATGAGATACATGTATGATTGGCCATAGTGCAAGTGGGAGATTGTTGGAGATTGTGCCCTAAGGCCAATATTGGATTATGTAATTTGACTTCTAAGATTAATCTAGTGTAGATTAATATTATCATTTATGTTTGTATGTTAGCATTTATGATAAGTATCCATGAATAAATCGTGTTATTCTAAATATCCCTAGTCGATTGTTATTATGGGAATAATAACAAACTAAGACTAGTGTGAGTGATAATGGATATTCATAAGATGAATATAGTGTATACAGATACAGATTATACTCACGGGTAATATGTTAGAGAACATGTTACTGGAGACCCACTATGAGATCAAGTTCATGGTCATGTGTCACAACTGATCTTGATTATAGTAGTGTCATTAGCTGATTCCTTTGACCTGAGGTCACCATTGATTCCAGGATGAACTCATGTTGTGCTTTGACGCAGTCAAACGCTGCTTGTAACAGAGTAGTTATAAAGGCTGTGATTGGGTACAATATGACTCATGCTTTGGGATGTGAGTGACAGATATGGGATTTTGTCCCTCTCTATCAAGAGAGCGATATCACTGGGCCCCTCGATAAGTAAGACTGTTAAATGCATGGCCGTGCTCAAATAATTGATAGAGTATCAATTGATTTGTCTAAACAGTTTACTTTGAGATCGAGAAAGCATATGATTAATTATATAAGATTGACAAGTGTACCATGTCTTATGATTAATCATGATATCAAAGAGACAAAAGGGAATATGACATTCTATAAATAGGTATTGGATCATTCCAATCATGTTAATTGGGTAGTCGTAATGGCTTGCTAGAGTCCGCTTGTGACCTATAAGGACATTATGGTAATTTCCTTATTGCCAATTAATATGAACCTATGGGGTCACACACAAAGAGCAAAATGAAGTTCATCTTTTCGGGTATAAATTATTATTGGATAATAATTTATGAATGAGAAAGAGAATAAATATATATATAATGATATATATATTTATATATATATATGTATATATAAATATTAATATGATTAATATTGCATAAAGTATGCTACATATTATAATTTAATTATATAGAGATATAATTAATTATAATATCAATATACATATGTGTATGATGGAGAATGGAATTGATTTAATATTAATTGAGAATTAATATTAAGTTGTGTGGGTTAATTTATAATTATAACTAATAAGGGTATTAAGTTATAATTATAATTAAGTTTAATGGATATAAAAGGAAGTTTTATAACCTAAAATCTCTAACCCTAGCCTACACATAAGATGCAGTTTTTCTACAGCCTCCATGGAGCCAGCCGACTTCACCCTTCTCCTTCACCCAAGGTTTTCGAAACTTTGGCTTTTCCATTCGAAGAAATCGTTCTTCAATCCCGGCGCTAGCACGCGGTGAATGAATTACTCCGTGTGGATCAACCGTAGAGGGAAGCTACTTTGGTTCCTAATTGATTCAAAACCTACAAAGAATTAAGGTAATTCTTTAACCCTCCTTCCAATTCAATGCAATGTACATGGGTCCTTGGTGGGGATTAATCCTTTTATTTCCGCTGCGTATTGTTTTTGTGCGATTAAATCCCCAACAGCATGTATTTAGGGGGTAGCCGGGCCGACTCGGCTAGTTGGCCTGACTAGACCTGGATAGTAATTTTGAAATGCCCTGTAATTTTTGTGCTGGAAAACTATTTCTGGAAAACAATTGGCCCAGTTACATGCAAATTTTCCCTTTTTAGTGGGTCTGTTATCTAGGAACTCGTGGTTCTGTTCGTGTGGATTTCCTAATTCCAACATTCATCTAGGGTCCAAAAGCAGTAAACATGCCAAAAACAATTTGAATTTGGAGACAGCATCGCGCGATGACGTTCGTACGGGTCGTTCTGTGATTCTGTCTAGTTCTAAAGACTACAGCTGTACGGCTATAGTTAGAGCCGTGCTGCTCTATTTAGAGCTGTACGGCTCTAAGAACTACAGCCGTGCCATTGTAACATCCAGAACCCAAAAAATGATTTTCTCATTTTGGAAAATGTCGTTTTGCTAGTTCTCTGTATTTCCTAGGGATTTCCGTAAAAGTCGGGGTCCACAAATGCTGGACTACGGATCTGTTCTAGATCAAACAACCCCGAATTTCAGAAAAATAGAAATTCAGGAAATGAAAAACTACGTATCCATTTAATCAGAAATCTGAAAACCTAAATTTTACAGTGCACGGATACATTTGGACCGAAATAGATCATAATCAGAATGAAGAAATGGAAAATGGATTGATTTTGGCTGATTGGGGCATTTTTGGGTTTCTACATTTGGGAAACAGCCGTGCGGCTCTAAGTACTAGACCCGCGTGGCTCTATTCTTGTGGAATGCACCCGTGTGGCTGTGTTCATAGCAAACACAGCCGTATGGCTATATGCAGGCAATCGTTTTCCAGAAATTTTGAGAAATAGAGGAAAGTACAAAGAAAGAGTAATGTACACAGGTTTAAGGCCTCTCAGAATTCACCTTGCTATTGTTTTGGTGTGTTTAACGTCCAAAATCAAACTGAAAAGTCAAAATGCTCCTCAAACGCTCAACCGTCCTAAAATCCTGAAAAGAATCCGAATCAATCTGAAACCAATCCGAAACGGTCCCAATTAAGTGTGGAAAGGTCTAGTAATCCTCTTTTAATGCTTAGGTATGGCTTTGGTATTGAATTCGGTTCTCTCCTTCTCACTCTTTCTCTCTGTGTCATCGATCTCTCTCCCTTTTTTTCTTCTCTGTTTCTATTTTCTATTTTCCTTGCCTAAGAATCAAAAATCACCCCTTTCTTTGATTAATTTTTTTCTTTTATATCTCACACCCCTATAATCATTTTAAAAATTAAATGAGCCGTTCTACTTTTGTGGGATTTCGGCCTCTTTTCTCTATTTCAGCCAAGTTGCTCTGCTTTTGTATAGCAACTTGGCTGACCCACTAGAGTCTCACGACTCTAGATCTACAGCTGTATGGCTACAGTTTAAAACTATAGCCGTGCGGCTCTAGATGGAGCCGGGGTTGATTCCGCTAAAACCTACGCTCATTTCTAAGCCTTGAAATCACTCATAGGAACTTTCTCAGGGTTTTGAATTGAGGATAGCCTGGTTTTCAGAGTGTCTGAGATATTCCAGGCGACATTCCGCTCGTTCTCAAGTCCAATTCACGTCCGTCTGCTCAACAGGTAATACAGGTTTCTCATCATAGAGGTCGGGAAAACCCCGGTGCTTACCAACAGGACCTTGTTGGACATGGTCTGCTTAATGATGAGTCACGCCTCTCTCCTAATAAGCTTCTGGGGATACACTCTCAAGACAGCAGCTCTCATTTTGAACAATAGTCAAACTAAGGTTGTGGAAAAGACCTCATATGAAATATGGATGGGTAGGGTGCCTATGTGTCTTTCTTGCAGATTTTGGGTTGTGATGCACATGTCAAGAAATTGACTGGGGGAAAACTAGAACCCAAAACTGATAAATGTCTATTTATGGGCTACCCTAGGGAAATCAAAGGGTATTACTTCTATAACCCTACTAAGAACAAGGTGTTCGTGGCACAAAAGGGGGTCTTTCTTGAAAAGGATTTCATTTTCAGAGAAGTTCAAAGCTCTCAAACTCCTAAAGAGGACAACTCGGAGACCAGGGTAGAGCTTCTATAGGAGGAAGCACCAGCCCAGGTCACACAAGGACTTAGAAGGTCTGGTAGGGATCATCAGGAACCCAAGAGGTACATAACCAAGAAGGTGATAAAGGGCAGAGTAGTAGCAAAATTCTTGGCCAATTAACCACTGGATTCGGAATATATGGAAAACTTATAATTTCTAGATGAGCAGCTTTCAATGATCGAAGTTGAACCGAGAAGATGGACTTTAATAGAGTTATAAATAAGCGAGGCTATGGTTTGGGAGTTATCATCGCAACCTCAGATGGAGAGATCATCCCACTCTCCAAGCGGTTAGAATTCCCTATAACCAACAATGAAGGATAATACGGAGCATGTCCGTTCGGTATTGATGCCTTGATCACTCTAAAGGCAAATGATGTATTGATTATTAGAGATTCTCTGTTGGTCATTTGCCAGGCCAGGGGAGAATGGGAAATTAAGGAAAAGTCATTATGGTCATATATAGAGTCTGTGTAAAGACAAATCAAAATGTTTGGCCATTGCAAATTCAAGCATGTAATCAGGGATGATAACTAAATGGCAGATGCTTTAGCAACACTCTCATCTATATGGCAGATCGTAAAACCAACCCATGAAACCTCTGGTCTTAGAAATCTCTAAGAAGCCGTACTACAACTGTAATGATGTTTTGAGTCTGACCGTAGATGACAAGCCTTGGTACTCTGACATCTTTAAGTTTCTGCAAGATGGACAATATCCAGAGGAAACAGACAAGGTTGACAAGGCAGCAATCAGGCGACTGGCAGTGTAGTTTAGAATATTTGAGAACCAACTCTTTAAGAGACAGTGGATGGTTTACTTCTGAGGTGTCTAACAGAATTAGAGGCACAATGAGTGATAAAACAGATGCATCCTATGGTTCGCATATGAATGGTCTAGCTCTGGCAAAGAAGATCCTATGGCAAGGTTGCTTCTAGCTTACCATGCAATCAGATTATGTTGAAGAGGTGAGGAAATGCCATGAATGCTAGATATATGGAGATATTAGCCATATATCACCAATGAAAATGTAAAGCCTCTCCACTCCCTAGCCATTCTTGGCATAGGGGATAGACATCATTAGCGAAATTCGACCTCCAGCATTGAACGGTCATAAATTCATTATGGTAGCAGTCGACTATTTGTCGAAGCGGGGAGAGGCTGAATCCTACACCAATATTGTTGGATATGCCATAGTCCCGAGGCATTGGTCCTCATATTTGTATCATATATTTGTACTTTGTTATGAGATTTATGTATTATACAATTTGTGTCATTAAATAAAGGCATTAATGTATTTATTACATATCTTGTGCTATGTTATAAATATCGTATCCAATGGACATATCCATAGCTATGTTGACAAGTGTCATGCACTTGGTAGTGAGACCATGGATAGGGGAAACGATATGACCATAAAGTCATCCGTAGTCTGTTCTAGTCATGGGAATGAATGGAACCAAAGACTATCATTATCCTGGTTGTATGGTGATGTCTTACCGTTCATTGGACATGGAATGTCAACCAAGTTAATAGGTACATGCAAAGGGGAATGGTATTGGATAGATCCACTAAATGAGAAATCCACATGGTATAGTATCCCAGTGATTCTCATATAGTACTTGTATGGATCCTTTGACCTGACCATATCATGGTACTCCATGTGAAGTTATGTACTTTGCTGTATGCCTAAAGGGCCTATAACAAGGTGTCAAGTATGGGTACGTTCGGGTATGTCAGTAAACATGGTAGGTTATAGATATGTAGAAGGGAATATCACTCGGTAGTCCATCGAGAAGATATCACCAGCCACTTGATGAATGCAATTGATAAAAGTGTGACCACACCCAAATGAGTTGGAACTTGTTTGTAAGCATCAGTTCATTCGGGATCAAGCAAATGTTTGACACAAAAGAGGGTGATCAATCTATGCCTCTGTGTTGGACACCGATATCAATGACATAGGAAAAATGAGTTTATACTACTAGGTTTTGATTTCAGTTGGAGTGCTATCTCCATCTTAATTAGGGGTTGCAGTGGCTTGTTAGAGTCCGCCTACAGTCTGTGGACCATAGGCTCACTGGTAATATAAGGATAGGCCCACAGGATCGTACACATTGAATGTCTGAGCTTGAACTTAAAAGATCAATTGTATACTTGAAGTATACACACTGGACAGAGAGGATTCCATTAATTATATTATGTAGATAGGTTGGATTGATCAAGATAATATAATTAATAGTTGTATTGGCTTTCTTATAATTAATTCAATGAATTAATTTATGAGATTATTTCCTAGGTGGAAATATTTCACATGTATAGGTTTACATGTTTTTAATTTTATGGAGAGTCCGATTTAATTCCTCGGTTAAATTAATTGGTCAAATTAATTTTAATTTAAATGGGATGTAATATATTATATGGTATAATATATTCACATACATGTTAAATTGAAATTAGATTTGCAATTAAAACAAACATAAAGAATTAATATCAGACCTGGGCCTAAGTGAGTGAAAAGCCCACATAGAATTGAAAAGCCAATTGGGCCTAAAATTCCCTTAGGGAATTCGACCATGATAGGCTAAAAACCCTAAGGGAATTCAGCCAAGGGATCCCATTGTTGAGGTAGAAAATTTCAGCAAAGAAATTCCTCTCTTCCATAGATCAAATCGCTAGCACGATTTCTGGTTCGACATCCGTTTGTGTACGGGAACGTGGAGGAGATCGATATCGATTTCTGTAGCCATCTCTAGAGGAGATATCTCTGGTGAGAAACTAATTCTTCTCAATTGAATTTTGTTGTTTTTTTATTTCCATTTCAATTGCTTCTGGGCATGGATTTGAGAAAATCAATGCAAACTTCCGCTTGATCAGTTGGTTTTTCTGTGAAAATCCCTTCAAATATAATGGCGAAGAAGATGGCTAAGTTCATAGAAAAGCACATTTTCACACAATACGGCATTTTGCACCATTTCGTAACCGATAACGAGGTATATTTCTAAGGTGTGACAGAAGAATCGCTTGCAGAGCATGACATAGAACATCGCAAATCTTCTCCTTACAGACGGTAGGCCAACACGGCAGTAATGTCGGGCAACAAGTCCATTAAGAAGATCATAGCTAAAATGGTTACCACATACAGAGATTGGGCAGAGAAGTTACCATTCGCTCTTTAGGGTTATAGAACTACTGTCAGGATTCCTACTGGTGAGACTCTGTATTCGTTGGTGTATGGGATGGAAGTTGTCCTTGCGATGGAGACAGAGTTAAAATCCATGAGGATCACCTTAGTGCTGGTGTGCCCTAGTCTAAATGGCATTGGTTCTTGTATTGTATTATACTTTATAGTTGGATATTTTGTATTATGCATTTTGTGTTGAAATGAAAGCATGAATCTATTTATTCATAACTTGTGCTATTTATAAATATAGTATCCAGTTATCATAACCATACTAAAGTAAACCAATGTAGGTCATTAGATTATGAGACCTTTTAGTAGAGTTAAAGTTATCATCATAAAGATATCCCTAGTCTGTTCTAATCATGGCAATGAATAGAACCAAAGACTAGCATATCCTTGACTAGATGGTGGAGTCTCACCGGCCGTTGGACATGGAATTTCAGTTAATGATATGGGTACATATTGGGTTGCATGGTAATAGATCGATCCGCCAGGGGAACACCATATGGTTTAATCATCATAGGTGTTTCTTAGGTAGGTCTTGCTATTATCCTTAGACCTGATGTTCACTATAACATAACATGGGATCTCATACACTTTGATATACACCTAACAAGCCTATAACAGGGTGCCAAGTATAGGTATGTTAGGGGGGGTCAGTGAACGTGTTCATGTTGATAGTGAAGTTTATGGAATTGCCACTCAGCATCCCTTGAGATGATATCACTGGCCAATTAATAAGTGAGACTGACAAGTGTATGGCCATACCAGAATAAGTTGGGATACTTATTTGTTAAGTTCAATCGACTCGGTATCAAGAAATAAATAAGCATATAAGAGGATAACAGCGCCATGCCTCTTGCTTATATATCGATGTCAGTTGGCAAGGGATATACAAGATCACTATCGTGTTATGTTTCACATTAGATTGCAAGTCTCCATCCTAATTGGGGGTTGTAACGGTTTGCTAGAACCCACTTATAGTCTGTGGGCTTTGAGCCCACTACGAACATGAAAATGGACCCACAGGGTCGTACACATAGAATGACCGATCGTTGACAAATCAGAATTGGAACGGAAACTAAATTAATTGAGTTATTGACATTAGGTAATATCATAATTAATTCAATTATATTAAGGGAGAAATTAATTTAATTTGATAAATTAATTACATGTAGTAAATAATTAATTAAATAAAATAAAATTTCCTTGGTGGAAATATAAATACAATGGATATATTTATTAAGGTTGATTTTAATTTAACACTAGGTTGATAAAATTATATTTAATTGTCTCAATTGGAATTTTATAATAAGGTTTTATTTAATTCTAATTGTACAAGTTAAATTAATTTAATCAAATTAAATAACTGGTATTTTTAATTAAAATCCTAGTAGGCTAAGGAGTATATAAGGAAGCCTTAAACCTAATTTCTCTCTAACCGTAGCCACATAGGAATTTTGGCCAACGTAAAAAAATTGTTACTGCCCCCTTTGGTTGCTTGGTCTTGGTATTCGTTCAATCCGTTCGCTATTATGAGTCCCATTCAAGGGTCGTTTGTGTACCGGATTGTGGAGGAAACACGTTTGGGTTTCTACAGTAGTCTCTAGAGGAGATAGTTAAGGTGAGAAAATTTAAAATTCTTTTCGGTCTTCGTTTCATTCTATTAATCTACCTAAATCTTGGGCTATGGAATCAAGGAAAATATTAATTGGTATTCCGCCTTGCACTTAATTTTTCCCATGAAGATTCCCTACACATAGAAACTTAGCTGCTAGAAATGGAATGGGATAGGGTCAGGTTTGAACAATTGGATGAGAAGCGCCTGAAGGCCTTGGACCATTTACAGATGTATCAGTAGAGGATGGCCGGGGCATATAATCATCGGGTTCATCACTATAGAAATCCTCTAAAATTAAGAGACTTAGTTCTAAAGCAACTAAAACCTTTTAATACAGACGTTAGGGGCAAGTTCAAGCCGAATTGGGAAGGCCCGTATGTAGTGAAAAAGATCCTCTTGAAAGGCACCATCAAGATAATGGATATGGACGACAATGAATTCACCAACCTGGTCAACCAGGATCGCCTCAAGCGCTATCATGTTTAGAAAAGTCAAAAAAGCCTACTAAGTGTGAGCAGACGACCTTTTTTCAATAAGAAATTATGGAACGCTATGAAGCAAACCGGGGAAAATGTTTTCATTTGTTTTGATTTTTGGTGGAAAATGGGTTTTATTTATCTTGAGTTAGGAAAAATCATGGATTTGATTTGGAAATTCCTTTGTAGAAAAATTTTCCCATTTTAACTTAAAGACCTTGAAACTTAAGTCCCGAGATCCGTGACAGAGTCGCCACCCGGATCAGCTCATCCGGGAATTCCGGTACAGCTCCCTACCGAGGACAGACTACTGTACCTAATCCAGAGATTTAGGGTTTGGGCAAGTGACTTACTTAACCTCTAGCTTGCTTTCACTTTACCGTTTATATTACCATATTTAATTTGCTTTATTATCTTTCTCTATCCTAATTTGTTTATTTTAATCAGCCGATGCTAAAGCAAAATGTAGAAAATAAATTGCAGGAAAATAAAGCATTCATCCAAAATATACAAAAAAATAATAGAGGCCGGTTATACAACTCAATCGAATAAAAATGGAAAACTATCATCCTCACTTTATAATCGCCTAAGTACATGAGGATCTAAAAATTACAGCCGCCTAATTTACACGATATTAATCTATTAATTACAACGAAAATAAAAATAAAAGCTGCAAAACAAATTGGGTAGCACAGTTTATATTACACACACAAATAGGACTCAACTATGACAGAATTGGGAATTTAGGAAATGGGGGTATGCATTTAGGGGGTAACCGGGTCGACCTGACCAGTCGGACCGGTTAGACCTGGAAAATGGTTGTGAAACGCACTGTAATTTTTGTGCTGAAAAATCAATTTTTGGAAAGCATTTGGCTCGGTTACATGTAAATTTCCATTTTTGTGGGTCTGTTATCCCGGAATCCAGGGTTCCATTCATGCGGGTTCCTATATTCAACATCTATCTAGGGTTCAAAATGCAATAAACACACCAAAAACATTTATGAAAAATATCGTTTTATTCGTTTTCAATATTTTCCGGGGATTTTATAGGGTTCGAGGGTCTGCTAATGCTTATGGACCTGATTCGGATAAAACAACACTGAAACTCAGAAAATAAACCTAGGAAACATTGAAAACCCTAATATCCATATGTACAGAAATCCAAAAACTAAAATTTTATAACATACGGATGGATTTGGTCCGAAAATGATCACAACAGAATGAGCAAAATGGAAAACAGACTGTTTTCGGCCGATCGAGACGATCCGAAAATCTGTCCTCACAGAACAGAACTGGGCGGGTCTGGGTAACAGAGCCGCTCGGCTCTATTCGGGCAATCCGATTTCCGAAAGTTGTAAAAATGAAGAAAACACACAGAAAACACAATGCAAACATGTTTAAGGCTTCTCAGAGTTTAGCTTGATGTTGTTTTGATGATTTGAACGTCAAGAAACGGATTGGAAGCTTTGGAATTTGTCTAGAAGTTCAACCAGCTGAAAATCGCAACAATCCAAAACAACCTGAAAAGAATCTGAAGTGATCCCAAACCAATATGCAAAGATTGTAGAACTTGTGTTTAATGTCTTAAGATCGATTTTAGGTTTTTGTCTTTGCGTTTTTGGGGCCTCCCTTTCTCTGTTTCTTTCATTCTTTTTCTTCTTTGCTTCTTTTGTTTTCTCTCTGTTTCTTTGGAAAGTGTTTTTCTTCCTCCGATTGCAAAAGTCTCTCTCCTCTTTTTGTCCTGATTTGATTTTTTCCTTTTATACTCTCCTCTCACATATCATTTCATACATTAAATGGCTGCCTAACTTCTTGATTTTGCCCAAATACCTTCTGCCAGGCCAAGTTGCTCTACTTTGCAGAGCAACTTGGTTCACCCACTAGAGCCGCATGTGTCTAGCTTTAAAGCTAGAGCCGTGTGGCTTTAGCAAGAGCCGGGGCAAAATTTCAAAAATCGGACGGGCACCCTAAAGCCTAGAAACCGCTCGGGAGACCTTTCGTGGGGTTTTGGATTGCGGATAGCTTGGTTTTCAGGATGTTTGAGACACTCCGGGCGACATTCTGGTCTTTTTCAATTTCGGTTTATGTCCGTTCAGTCCATAGGTAACACAGGAATTCTCATCACAGAGGTCGGGAAAACCCAGCGCTTATAGCTGCCCCTCGCGTGATCCAATTCAATACCCGATACCCTATCTGGGTTACTTGAGGGGAATTTGAAAACGAGAATCGAAGCACCATAAGCAGAAGGAAAGAAAAAAAAAACATACCTGGGTTGTAGCTGATCTAGGCCTGACATCGGGTTTAGGTTACCCGCGATGGATCTACTGGGGGTCTGAAGTGAAACCGATCTGAGCTTGACATTGGGTTTAGGTTACCCACGGCAGATCTGCTGGGGATATGGAGTGAAGCCGATCTGAGCCTAGCACCGAGTTTAGGTTACCCACAGCGGATCTGCTGAAGATCTGGAATGAAGCCTACCTGAGCCTGACACTGGGTTTAGGTTACCCGCGGTGGATCTGCTGAAGATCTAGAGTGAAGCCGATCTGAGCCTGACATCAGGTTTAGGTTACCCGTGGCGAATCTGCTGGAGATCTGGAGTAAAGCGGATCTGAGCCTGACACCGGGTTTAGGTTACCAGCGGCGGATCTGCTGGATCTGGAGTGAAGCCGATCTAAGCCTGACACTGGGTTTAGGTTACCCGCGATGGATCTTCTAAAGATCTAAAGTGAAGCCGATCTGAGCCTGACATTCGGTTTAGGTTACCCGCAGCGGATCTGCTAGAGATCTGGAGTAAAGCCGATCTGAGCCTGACGCCGGGTTTAGGTTACCAAGGCGGATCTGCTGGATTTGAGATTGCATTGGCGATGTGTATTTATTCCTTGATCGATAATTATGGAACAAAAATTTTTGCCCCTTTGATCAAGCATAAATATGGTTCGATTGCCCTGCCCCTAGATACTGTACTTGGGTTGGTCGTGATGCATGTATGCACGTTTATGTATGTGTTTTGAATGCTTGTGTTTGCATGTTACAATGTATGCATATGCGGATGGACTCTGGGAGATGCGTACCCTGCTATTCGTCTGGTCTTAAAATGCTACGCTCTTGTTGGGGATATCGAGTTGTGCCTCTGGCTAGGGAAAGCATATCACACTTAGGACTAATCTAGATGGGGAGTATATTCTTTATATGATGAGACACTTGCATCTCTGCTGGGGATAAGTGGGGAAATGCAATAGCAGTCAGGGAAGTCTGATGACTGCTGGGGAGAAAGTGGCCATGTTTTATGATAGTTCAGCTGGGGAATAGTGTAGAGGATCCCGTTGGAGAACAGTGGAAGAGTTTCTGCTGGGGAATGGTGAAAGGGTTCTCCGCTAGGGAATGAAAGTGTCTCCACTGGGGAATGATGAAAGTGTCTCGTCTTTCTGTCCCTAGGAGTGGTGAGTTCAAAATTGCTTTAAATTTTCCCTGAACTGCTCGGCGTGGGTTTTCAGCTTAGCGAGCTGCTTTAACATTTGCCTAAGGTGCCTTTTCGGTTTTCACCGTAGCGAGCTCTCTTTTCTTTCTTCTTTTTTTTTTTGTGGCTCTTGAACTTGGATCTGTTTCAAAATTTTCGACTAGTGTAAGGAATGATGAATTGAGTTTAAAGGAAAAGAAAAGATTATGAGTTGCAAGCATTTTAGCACATTTCCTCATTGAATAATGCGAATCTTTTAACCAATTTAATGCGAAGTGCTTTCTTTAAATGGATGTTTATACGAGATAATTTTGTTTATGCATTTAACATAACCGCTCAAATATATTTAAACAAACATTTCACTTTATTGATGAAATCAAAATGAGTACATTTGAAAAGATTGATTCCCTAGATGGTATACATTCCACACAGAGCCGAAATCTGTCACCAGTCGTCCCTTTTAGATTTTCCAACTGATCATTTTCTCTTATGTCTTAACTTTTGCCTAGACTTCCCTTTTGAGTTTTCAGCCTAGTAGGCTTTTTTTAAACATGATAAAGCTTTAAGTGGTCCTGATTGATAGGATTGGTGAACTCATTTCCATCCATGTCCATGATGCTGACGCCGCCTTTCGATAGCACTATCTTCACAACATAGGGCCCTTCCCAGTTAGGTCTGAACTTCCCTCGAACATCAACATTTGAAGGCCTTAATTGTTTTAGAACCAAATCCCCTGCTTTCAACTGCCTCTTAGGGTACTTCACGTTCCAATTATAGGCTCTGGCCATTCTGCGTTGGTACATCTGTAGATGATCTAGTGCTCTCAGCCTCTTTTCATCTAGTGCCGCTAACTGCTGGTATCTGGCATGAGCCCACTCAGTTTCTGGTAACTGAGCTTCCAAGGTGACCCTGAGGGATTTGAGCTCTATTTCCACTGGTAATACTGCTTCCATACCATATACAATGGCATAGGGAGTTTCTCCTATTGGTGTTCTGACACTGGTTCTGTAACCCCAAAGAGCATTCGGCAATTTATCGGCCCAATCTCTATAAGTGGTTACCATTTTCGATAGTATCTTCTTTATCACCTTATTAGCTGCCTCCACTGACCGTTAGCTTGGGGCCTATATGGAGAAGACTTATGGTGCTCAATGCCATGTTCTGTAAGCAGCTCAGCTGTTGCCCCTTGAAACTGCACTCCGTTGTCAGTCACTACGCGATGGGGAATTCCATATCGAGCAAAGATGTTCTTCTGGATGAATTCGACCATCTACTTGGCTATTACACTGGCAAAGGATTCTGCTTCTACCCATTTTGAAAAGTAGTCAACAGCAACCACTATGAATTTGTGCCCATTAGACACTGCAGGATGAATTTCACCAATCATGTCTATCCCCCGTGCTGAAAACGGCCAAGGGGATGCCAGATTCTGTAACTCAAGTGGTGGAAGATGATTGATGTCAGCATAGATATGAAACTCGTGACATCTCTTCACATTCCTTATACAATCAGCCTGCATAGTCATCCAGAAGTACCCTCGTCTCATTATTCTCCTAGCCATAGCAAGTCCATTCACATGTGGGCCGCAAGACCCTGCATGCACCTGCTGTATAACTGTTTTTGCCTCCTATTCTGTCAGACATCTTAGGAGAACTCCATTTGCTATTCTTTTGTATAACTTATCTTCGAAGATTATGAACTGACTGGCTAGCTTTCTTAGTGACACCTTATCAGCAATACTGGCTCCTTTTGAATATTTTCCTTCCTTCACATACTGGTAAATGTTGAAGAACCATGGCTTTTCTTCAGCTGTCAACTCCATTACTTCGTGCACTTCAAAGTAGGGTTGTTTGGAAGTTGCTATAACTAGTGGATGTACTTGAGTTTCTTCTAGATTTTTCCACATAGAAGATAGAGTTGCTAGCACATCAACCATTTTATTCTTATCTCTGGGGACATGTCTGAATTCACATTGGCCGAACAACTCTTTTCTATACTGTAGCAGCTCTAAGTAAGGCCGTAAGGCTTCTTCTTTTAGCTCCCATTCGCCTTGAGCTTGCCTATTTACTAAAAGTGAGTCTCTGACGATCAAGACGTCATTTGTCCCTAGTGTCAATAGAGCTTCCATCCCAAACAAGCATGTTTTATACTCCGCACCATTGTTAGTTATAGGAAAATCCAGTCTCTTCGACAGAGGGATGACTTCACCATCTAGCGTCGCTGTGATTATCCCAATTCCAGCACCTTTTCTATTCACAGCACCACCAAAGAACATTACACATCTTTTTATTTCTACCATGGCCAACTGTTCATCCAAAAGCTCCAGATTCTCCGTGTAATCTCATTCCAATGGCTGATTTGCTACGAATTCTGCCACAGCTCGCTGTTTGATGGTTTTTCTAGTGATGTACTCGATGTCAAATTCTGACAGGAGTAGTAGCCACCTGGATAATTTCCCAACCAACACCGGTGCTTCATATAGGTATTTCATTGGATCTACTTTAGCCACGGCTTCCACTTTGTATGACTGAAAGTAATGGCGCAGCTTCTTAGTCAGTGAGATCATCGCCACACATGTCTTCTCCACTAGTGTGTACTTGGTTTCATAATCCAGCAGCATTTTGCTGAGATAATAAATCGGTACTCCTTCCTACCATCCTGCTCCTGTGCCAGCATTGCCCCTATGGAGGAGTCTTCAACAGCCACGTACAAAATCAAAGGCTTTCCTGGAGTTGGCGGACTGAGAACTGATGGATTTACTAGATAAGCTTTGATATTTTCAAAAGCCAACTGACACCTGTAGTCCTATACAATCAGCTGATCTTTCCTTAACATCTTGAAGATTGGCTCACATACTGAGGTTAACCATGCTATGAAGCGGCTGGCGTATTGCAATGAACCCAATGACCAGACCTCCTTTTCTGTCTTTGGGACTGGCATATCTTGAATAGCTTTGATTTTGTCTGGATCCATCTTTATTCCCCTTTGACTGACCATATGACCCAGCAGCTTTCCTGTTGTAACCCCAAATATTCATTTCTTAAGGTTGAGCTGCAGGTCGTGTTCCTCGATGCGTGTAAGGAATCTGTCCAGGATAATTTTGAAGGTCGTATTCCTCGATGCGTTGTAACCTCTTAAGTAGGATCATTTTGTTTATCCATCTTTAATAGTAGGCATCAAAGGATTCACTAGGCTTCTGCTTAACCCTCTCCAGATCGTACAGCTTCACCTGGATCTTAGTATTGAAGCTGTAGTATTTGATGAAAGCCACTGATAAGGCTTCCCAGTCAGATTGCACATCTTCAGACAAAGAGTTGTACCAATTCAGGGCTCCCCCTTCCAGTGTGGACGAGAAGAAATTAATCAGCTGCTGTTTAGTGGCTCCTGCTCTCAGCATTATCTAGGCATACAGATTTACATGAGCTTCTGGGGAGCCAATTCCCTTGTAGGAAGGAATTTTAGGTACTTGAAACCCAATAGGAAAGGTCTCAATGCCCTTGTTAATCATTGCATCTACATTCACTCCTCTCTTGGAGCCTAGGCTGATGTTGGCCCCTTTCTTCAGTTCAGCCACTACTTCGTCAAGTTCAGAGTATTTGGCCTTCATTTTCCTTTCCATGGCTGCTTCCATCTCTTGCAGCTTCTCCACACTGGCTGAGATATCAGCCCCATACTGAAAGGATTCATCTACCTTTTCTTTTCCAGGTCTACTAGTTCTGATATCCTCGGTTTCCCTTACAATAGCCCGCATTTCTTCTTTCAGCATGTCACGGAAATCTTGGAATCAGAATCACTGTCAGTTTCTATTGCTCTTTATTCCCCAATAGCCCTCAAAGCCTGAGACCATGTCCTTGGTCGATCCAGTTTACCCTGTGAACTATCTGTACAGAACTTTAGCCTTTTCTAGTCTCACGTGTGTTTGGTCCTACATCATAAGTGAAGAGTTAGGGATGGTAGATGAATGACATGATGCCATGGAGAATGATGCCTGGATAATGCTTGGTGAATGGAGATGAAAATGAGGACGATCTTTGCATGTTTGAATTTCCTTTTTTTGAGATGTCCCAAGAGTGCCCAATGTTATGCAAAGTAATGCCAAAGTGTCTCGTGGGAGTCACTGCACGGACAGAGGTTCGGTGCCTTTGGAGCACCTGATGAATTATCGTGAGTTGGCCGCGTATGTACCGACACACGGGTGGAGTTTCGACGCTTTGTAGGTTAATGTCATTTAGTGAAATGGTCACATGAGGACCATCCCACGAACAGAGTTCTAATGCTTTTGCAGCAATGTGATACGAAGTGATGTTACAGAAAAGTCACACGTAATTCGAGACAAGAACCGAGGTTTGGTGTTCGTGGAACACCTTGCATGATTTTAATAATGTTATGGAATGCCCCTATATGTGTACTAATCTGGTACTCCGGGAGTACCTCAAATGATTTTACAATGTCATGAAATGGTTCGATGTGAACCATAATGCGCAAATAGGATTTCAACATCACTAAGACACCTATGATAAATGAATGTGATGTCATGTGATGACATCGTGTGAACTGTCACACGGAAATAAATCTCAGACCATTGTGGTTTTCTATCGAATGATATGATATTTGTGAAATGGCCGAGTGCGATCTGGTGCACAGGCAGAATACGGGCAGTTTTAGGGTACCTGATATGTCATGGAATGAAATGATCATGAAGGGCACACTTGAAACACCCATTATTAGGTGAAATGAAATGATATGGATGTGTATGTGTATGTGTATGTCACACGAAAAAAAATGCGAGTGGCTGAACAAAAATATGGTTAAAATGCATGACATATGGAATGATGTCATGTATGCTTCTTGGAAATGTCTCACACGAGATGTGAATGGCATACAAACAAAATGCCGTGGCTGCACGAAAATGTGATTAGCATCACGCATATGTCGATGTTTAAAAATGGCTGCATAAAGATGTGATTAGAATGGCACATGAAAGCTATGCATGTTTGATGCTTCGTGAAAAGTCAAATAGAAAACACCATGAAACAAACGTTAGCACACGTAAAAATATGCACTCCCTTCCGACCTTATTTCTCCTTTCGATTGGTCTCGCATTCTTCCTAGGTGTTGGGTCTCTTTGGCATCAACGGGGGATACCAAAGGTGCACACTCAATGTTCATTTTGAATTTTAAGTTTTTGTAATCCTAGGGGAAGTTGCTAAGCCATTACATTTGGGCAAAAGTCAAAACCAAGGGTCATATAGGTTCCCATAGCGAATATACACTTCCCCACCGTAGAACACGATGTAAGGTCATGCGGTGCTATAAGTGGTTTACCCCGTCGGGTGTCTCCAATCCTGGTGGTAGAGGTAGGTCACCTTCTTGGGTAAACCGGGGATAATCAGTGTGTTTGAGGGGTTAAGAAGAAGAAAATTTCAAGAAATGCAAGGTGCAAACAAATACGGTAATATGAACTAGTGAAGTGACTGCAAGTGAGGTTTTATTTTGGTAGTTGCCTAAGTTCCTTAAGTTTTTGTGAAAACTTTTTAAGAAACCATATATCCCTAGCAGAGTCACCACTGTGAGCAGATGACCTTTTTTCGATAAGAAATTATGGAATGCTATGAAGCGAACCGGGGAAAACGTTTTCGTTCGTTTTGATTTTTGGTGGAAAATGAGTTTTGATTATCTTGAGTTACGAAAAATCATAGATTTGATTTGGAAATTCCTTTGTAGAAAACATTTTCCCGTTTTAACTTAAAGACCTCGAAACTTAAGTCCTGAGATCAGTGACAGAGTTGCCACTCGGATAAGCTCATCCTGGAATTTCGGCACAGCTCCCTACCGAGGACAGACTACTGTACCTAATCCAGAGATTTAGGGTTTGGGCAAGTGACTTACTTAACCTCTAGTTACTTAATCTCTAGCTTGCTTCCACTTTACCGTTTATATTACCATATTGAATTTGCTCTATTATCTTTCTCTATCCTAATTTGTTTATTTTAATCAGCCGATGCTAAAGCAAAATGCAGAAAATAAATTGCAGGAAAATAAAGCATTCATCCAAAATAAACAAAAAAAACAATAGAGGCCGATTATACAACCTAATCGAATAAAAATGGAAAACTCTCGTCCTCACTTTACAATCACTTAAGTACACGAGGATCTAAAAATTACAACCTCCTAATTTACATGATATTAATCTATTAATTATAGCGAAAATAAAAATAAAAGCTGCAAAACAAATTGGTGAGCACAATTTATATTTCACACACAGATAGGACTCAAATATGACAGAATTGGGAATTTAGGAAACGGGGGTATGCATTTAGGGGTAGCCGGGTCGACCCGATTGGTCGGACCGGTTAGAACTGGAAAACAGTTTTGAAACGCCCTGTGATTTTTGTGCTGAAAAATCAATTTTTGGAAAGCATTTGGCTCGGTTACATGCAAATTTCCATTTTTGTGGATCTGTTATCTCGGAATCCAGGGTTCCGTTCATGCGAGTTCCTAAATTGAACACCCATCTAGGGTTGAAAATGCAATAAACACACAAAAAACATTTTTGAAAAATATCGTTTTATTCGTTTTCAATATTTTCCAGGGATATTATAGGGTTCGGGGGTCCGCTAATGCTGAACTATGGATCCGATTTGGATAAAACAACCTTGAAACACAGAAAATAAACCTGGGAAACACTGAAAACCCTAATATCTGTACGTACAAAAATTTGAAAACCAAAAATTTATAACATACGGATGGATTTGGGCCGAAAATGATCAAAACATAATGTGCAAAATGGAAAACGGACTGTTTTCGGCCGATCGGGACCATCCTGAAATCTGTTCATCATGAACACAGTCGTGTGGCTGTGTTCATGAAGAACATAGCCGTTCGGCTCTATTCGGGCAATTCGATTTTCGAAAGTTGCAAAAATGAAGAAAACGCACAGAAAAGACAATGCAAACAGGTTTAAGGCCTCTTAGAGTTTACCTTGATGTTGTTTTGATGCTTTGAACGTCAAGAAATGGATTGGAAGCTTTGGAATTTGTCTGGAAGTTCAACCGGCCTAAAACCGTAACAATCCAAAGCAACCCGAAAAGAATCTGACGTGATCCCAAACCAATATGCAAATATTGTAGAACTTGTGTTTAATGTCTTAAGATCGATTTTAGGTTTTTGTCTTTGCTTTTTTTGGGCCTCCCTTTCTCGGTTTCTTTCTCTCTTTTTCTTCTCTGCTTCTTTTGTTTTCTCTCTGTTTGTTTGGAAAGTGTTTTTCTGCCTCCGGTTGCAAAAGTCTCTCTCCTCTTTTTTTCCTGATTTGATTTTTTCCTTTTATACTCTCCTCTCACATATCATTTGAAACATTAAATGGCTGCCTGCCTTATTGATTTTGCACAAATCCCTTCTACCGAGGCAAGTTGCTCTGCTTTGCAGAGCAACTTGATTCACCCACTAGAGCCGTACGGCTCTAGTCTAAAGCCGTATGGGTTTAGCAAGAGCCGGGGAAAAATTTTGAAATCGGACCCGCACCCTAAACCCTAGAAACCGCTCTGTAGACCTTTTAAGGGGGTTTCGGATCGCGGTCAGCTTGGTTTTCACGACGTTTGAGACACTCCTGGTGACATTTCAGTCGTTTTCAAGTCCCGTTCGTGTTCGTTCATTCCATAGGTAACACAGGAATTCTCATCATAGAGGTCAGGAAAACCCGGCACTTACACTAAGCCAAAAAGGCGACTTAGGTAAAAGTTAAAGCATGAAGTGAGAGTTGTTAGCTAGAAAACCTGTGAAGGCTAGTTGACTGCACGAGTAAGCCATTCGAGATGTATATTATTTTATGACCATTCCCACTTTGATTTTATCAATGAAATGTTATTTTGCTTAGCATATTTTATGAACATTTGAACGTGTTTTTGGATCCATCTACTAAAAACCCCAAGTAAGCCAAGCGTTCAGACATATATACGTGTGAGTTGTGACATCAAGCTAAAACCTACAATCAAAGAATCTTCCTAAAAAAAAGATAATAATAATAATAATAATAATAATAATAATAATAATAATAACAGTCTGCTGGATTGAAAACCTAATAAGGGTGATCTAGGAAAAAGTTAAGGCGATCCGATAGATTGAAAACCCATGTAAGGTAGTCTATGCAAAAGTTAGGATCATACAACACTTATAACAATAATAATTGAGAAGCAGCAGTAAGGGAAATAAACAACAACTACATTTTTCTCCTCTTAGTGGCGACAAGCTCCTCAATACCGACCAGCCCAAGCCACCTGAGAGTCATGCTTTAGTGCTTCTTCTGAGTATGTGAAGCCCGAATCTCAGCCAACCACAATTTGTATGATTCATTAGTCCCTACAATGGTAAGGGAATCATATTTCAACTCCTCGTAATGGACACTGCCTGATCATTGAGCCAAAATGTGATCAGGCCATTGTGAAGTATACTCCATGCTTTCGATGATGCAAGATGACTCAGGGATTCCTTGCACTTGCCCATATTACCTACAAAGGCGTGCCGAAGAATAAAAACTCACTTTGCTCAGACTTAGTAGCTGAATTCCACGAGCCCACATATCCACGGCTGCGTGGGTAATCCTCCACCAAGGGCAAACCCATCTGATATGGTCATCAACACTTTAAGCCAGCTAGGCCTCCCATTCTTCTCTAGTCATCCAACTGTAGCCCACCATAGTGAAGCCTTACTTCCAGACGTTGGCAGGATGGTACTTCTTGAAATTCTCGTAAGGCACACGAATGAGGGCCAACTTCTCCATAAGACATACCTATGACAAGACAAAGGTTCAAGGGTGATAATTTGATGAAACTCATCATTTGAATGTACGCAGTGATAAAAGGGTTACCTGAAGTAGCATGAACTAGTTTCAATCTGAAATGACTAATCAAAGTGGGGAGAATCTAGTTGAACCAAAGTCTGAGCCAGAATCAATGTGGGGCGAAGTTCCAGTAGCCATCTAGGGGATGATAGAAAGTCTGAATGGACACACCCCAGAGCTCACACCACATAGTTACTGACGCATCATCAACAAGATGACCATGCTATCCCATCCAGAATGATCCTCTGAAGTATCCATGCATTAGCTTAGCACTAAATTTAGGTGGAAGCTAAGGGTTAAAGCAGTTGTGGAAAGCAATGTTTCCATCTGAGACGGAGGAATGCCAAACAGGTTAACCAAAGAAGAAGCATCGCCAAAGACAAACCTAGGAATGGCCATCTTGGTACCTTTGGGGCAAGGCACATTCAAAATCACATTGAATTCATCGAACAAGGGACATAACTCTTGATGCGAGAAATGGAACAAATGATCAAATGGATCCAGTAACGTATGGCAACTTGCAGTAAAGCTAGATTTCTCGACCTGTTGTAATAGGCCTTCATATTCCAAAGACCGAAAGGCTTCAACTTCAGCCAATCTGAATCCTTCAGAGTTCTAAGAAATGAGCAAAGCTGGGAATCAAAAGAATCCATAGCTAAATCGATGCTACATGGATAAACGCTGGAAACCGGGGCTCAACAGCCTTGCAGTTATTACATCAACCGTATGGTTGTCCCTTCACTCGTACAGCTATTGATTAATACCCGTGAGGCTATTGTTTCCATAATTGTGCGGCTATATCTATAGGCAGAATGATTTTCTTAGATCCTTGTAGGTGTTGATGTTTTACAGATGTTTTTCAGCATACTTGGGCATTCCAGCGTGTGATTATGTGTTCACGGCAAAAAATGATTGGATTTAATGAAAACAATAAAGATTTCCATGAAAAGCAAGATCAAAATCCAAATGAGAAGTCAAATAAAGGGTTTCAAAAGTTTAAGCTATAAAAATCCAATGTTCTGAAATGTATACAGAGAGAACACAAATAACAGAAATGTCTATATAAGATCCTATCAACTACTGGCCCGAACCTAGCATCAACAGTGCAGCTGTCCCTTCACTCATACGGCTATTGATAAATACTTGTGAGGCTATTGATTCCATAATTGTTATCTATAGGCAGAATGATTTTCTTTGATCCATGTAGGTGTTGATGTTTTGGGGATGTTCTTCAGCATACTTGGGCATTCTAGCATGTGATTATGTGTGTTTGTGGCAAAAAATGATTGGATTTAATGAAAACGAAAAAGATTTACATGAAAAGTAAGGTCAAAATCCAAATGAGAAGTAAAATAAAGGGTTTCAAAAGTCTAAGCTATAGAAATCCAATGTTCTGAAATGTATACAGAGAGAATACAAATAATAGAAATGTCTATATAAGATCCTATCAACTACTAGCCTGGACCCGGCATCTTGCCCTCATCCTCATCAGTGTAGGAGTTCACTGTCTCCACCTCAGCATCTGCGTACGCGGTCCTATACCAGTCCAAATTGGTCTGTAACCTCCGGTTCTCCTAGTCATAGTGTGTCCACAGTCTCTGATTCTTCTGCTTATAGTGCACAAACCATTTAGCAGCTCCATGGTTGACCCGCAGTGACTAGATATGAGTCTACAAAACCAAGCCAAGATGATCCATGTTAGCATATTCAAGCATCCATAAATCTCATATACACTTCGCATAATATTATTACAATAATAATTGTAGGAAGCTTAATGACATCACTGTGTTCTCCCAGACAAGGAGATGGTGTAAGCACTAGTACATCTACACGGGGCTTTCCACGACCTCACGTGTGACCTGCAAAGATCACAACTCAAGTTAAAAAAATACTAAAGCTATCACAACTTGACCCATAAGTCCAAGGAAAAGAATACTCACATGGGTAGTGCCAGGTGGGATAAAATCTAATGGGAACAGGTTGTATGGGAGCAGCTCCCTCTCCTTGTACTGGCCGTTTAGACCCATCAGGCTGAACTGACTCACAAGAGGGGTCAAAAAATCCCTGTAGATCACCCTGGCTAGTTCAGAAGAAGTGGCAACCCCACTAGCAACACCTAAGGAAGATCCAGCTCCCTTAGATCTAGTCCTAACCCGACGCCTTGACCTAGTGGGTTCCACATCACGTCTAGCAGCCTCAACCTCCAAATCCTCATCCTTAGCCTCCTCGGTAGATACTTTCTTCTTTCCTTTCTTCTGCATAAGAAGAGAATAACAACACAAGTCAAAAATCAATTAAGACAACAATGAGATAATCAAGTCCAAAAATTTACAAGTTGAAATGACTCACCTCAGAAGGAATTAGGACTTGAGGAGTCTCAGGTAGCAAACGAATCATGAAATCATCTTAGCTTACTGGCACCAAAGGGACGACTTGTTTGGCTCCAAAAATCACTATCCAGTTAGCTGGAGCGCAAATATAGGGCTAGAATAAAGACAGGGGTAGCTCAAGAGACACTAGCCTAGTAGAGGGAGTGGTAACAGTGTCCCAATCTCTCACCCTCTAGCCTAGGTATCACTTTTGGGAGCATAGGCACTCCATCACGAACCACCGATGGTCCCATGCTATGGTGACCTATACCATATGAGGATTTGGGAGATAGTCCCATGGATTCAAGTTCACCTGCTCACAAAGCAAAACAAGATCAGAATACTTGTCAGGTATGAATCACAATTGTGGTCAATTAAGTTTAAACTAACAAGTTCTGGTTTTTATTTTTCACACTATGTCTCAGGTCATCGCCTTGAGCTCTTGCCAAGTCTACCTGACATCCCTCATGATGTCACTTCAGCTCTAGGTCTACCTCAACAGCATAGATGGCCTATCAATCCCCTCTAACTCACATAGGGTAGGCGGGGACAAGAACCTATACTCATAGGCCCAAATTTGCAAAGAGATACACAATTAACAAAAAAAGAAAAAGGAAAAAGTGTTAGAACTCTTACTAGAACAGTGACCCAGTAGCCCTTGAGCTCCTTCTGTGCATCCCGAGGGCACTAGTTAAGGCTATAATATAGCTGCCTGAGTCCTACCTAGGCCTAGTCAAACTCCTTAGCCTTTTCCAGATCAGCCAAACAAGGAAGCACCACCAGATTCACACAGCTCCTCCTAGTTGGGAAAAAAAGCGTGCACAAAAGAGTGGCAATAAAAGCACGAGCATGCTGATCAACCCTACGGGTGGGGGTAGCTGATGTCCTTGGCTCTCCCTGATCTAGTATTATCAGAGGTTCGAGCACAATAACTTCCCCTAGGTGCTACCCAGACCAATCATCTCCACCATATATGAGTCTTAGTAGGAAACTTGAGGCAAGTAGAAGTTGAACTGTAGGGGAGTCCCACCAAATGATAGCCCACTAATAGCAGTGAAATCCGAAGGGGTGATGGTGCACTCCCCTGTCAAAAAATGGAAAGTATGGGTCGTATCCACCCACTGCTTGATCAAAGCCATCAATGCCCCATGACAGGTGTGTGGGGTAGAAGGAGAGGCAGACCTCGTCAAATCAACAAAACCTAGAGCATTAATGCCCCTCTTCAAATACTGAGGCATCTCATCCCACCAAAGGTGGGCCTCAATCAGGGATTTAGCCCCCTGATAATCCCGATCTTGCAAAATCAAACAACAAATAAACCCTAGAACGAGAGTTTTCAGAAATCCCTAAATCTATCCATCATGCATCTAGTCATTATCCATATGCATACAGGTGCTCTTTTCTAAATCATTTTATTAAAAAAATTATGTTCCTGGGTTTAAAACAGCATAGGTGACATGACACTCATGCGGGTGTGGCGACGAGAGCCACATGACTCTCGATGATAGCCGTGTCACCTTAACAGGGCCCGCACAGCTGTCGAACCCAGAAACCCCAAAAATCCAAATTTTCAATTTTCTCCTAGTATTTCTCCATTTTTTTTTCAGTCCCTATAGTTTCTAAAGGGTCCCTAGCATGAATTCTACTCATCAATCACATCAAATAAACGCAAAATCTCAAAAACCCAATTCAAAACCTAACTTTCTTTCAAATTTAAACTCTAAATTAGGGGGAAATAGGCACTTACTTGGTGCTATGAAGTGTGATTTGGTAGTTCCAAGAGGTGGGAGATGTTTTGGCCAAATGAAATGCCCAAATGAGGCATGTCTCAAAATAACCCACATCCATGGGTGATTGGAACTAAGGGGAGAGCCTGTGAGTCTTCACTCACCCTAATTAGCCTAGTAAGAACCTTAAAGAGATGCTTATCTTGCTTTTTCCATATTTTGGGTGAGACTTGGGAGGAAAATCAGTTGTTTTGAGAGAAAAATTTGAGAGAAAAGT
Organism: Euphorbia tirucalli; assembly: GCA_039660915.1. Classification (NCBI taxonomy): domain Eukaryota; kingdom Viridiplantae; phylum Streptophyta; class Magnoliopsida; order Malpighiales; family Euphorbiaceae; genus Euphorbia; species Euphorbia tirucalli. The sequence goes on from CM077633.1 coordinate 49,089,536, forward strand.
TTAGAGATCCTGTGAAATGGTCTCTGTTTGTTGCCCATTATTTATGTTTGGGCGTGACACCAGTGTGGGTGTGACAACATCCATATGGTTGTCGCCTTGTCACCTACATGGGTGAAACTTATCAGCAGCATGACTCTTTTCACGACAGCCAGGCCAAACGCTGTTTTTCCCCCTTTTTGATTTATTTTTGCTTTTTTATTTACTAGCCTTAGCCATGCATTTATTTCACTACTATTATTATGATCATCGAATTTATTCCTGTAAATTTCATCAATTTATAGGTGGTGAATTAACCTGCTTTCTTTTGAGAAAGTTTTAGTTTGAGGATCATACAAGTGTATGCTAGTTTAAAAGTCTGCAACTCACTGAATACTCTCACCTTGCCGAATTTAGGTTATCTGCATCAATTGACATTTTTTCATTCTAGGTGTTCCATAATACACCAGAACCCATATATTATCGGTCTAAGCGTTCCATAACATGTCAGGACTCTAAAATTCATTCTAGGGATCCCATAATACACCAGAACCCCTTGTTCTTTGTTCAAGGTGTTCCATAATACACCAGAACCACATACTTATCATTCTAGGCATTCCAAAATATGCCAGAACTCCTGGTCATCATTCTAGTGTTCCATAATACTGTTAGGATTTGTCATTGGAAAAATAATAGGGCGCAGCGGAATTACACTGATTAAAATTTCCTAGAATCCACCTAATCATGTCTGATTACCATTGTTTGGAACAAAACAATTTTGAATCAAGAGAGACTAAACTCACCAAATTCGTGTTGGGGATTAATCGCACAAAACAAAATACGCAGCGGAAAGAAAACGGATAAATACCCGCCAAGGATCCATGTATATTGCATTGAATTGGAAGGAAGGGTTAAAGAATTACCTCTTAGTTCTTATAGGATTTGAATCAAAGGAACCAAATTAGCTTCCCTCTACGGTTGATCCACACGGAGCAATTGATTCACCGCGTGCTAGCGCCGGGATTGAAGAACGATTCTTCGAACGAGAGAGAGAGACAGAAAATCATATTTTCTATGTGGCTTAGGATGAGAATTTCGGCTGCCCCTATTTCTTGTGTGGCTGCCGAATTCACTTAGTCTTTTAGGGTTAGGTTATGTTTTTATTTTATATAACCTTTAGTCTTAATTATAATTATAACTTAATACTCCTATTAATTATAATTATAAATTGACCCACACAACTTAATATTAATTCTCAATTAATATTAAATTAACTCCATTCTCCATCATACATATATGTATATATATAATATTATAATTTATTATATCTCCATATAATTTAATTATAATATGTAGCATACTTTATGCCATATTAATCACATTAATATTTATATATACATACATAAATATATATCACTATATATATTTATTCTCTTTCTCATTCATAAATTATTATCCAATAATAATTTATACCCGATAAGATGAACTTCATTTTGCTCTTGTGTGTGACCCCATAGGATCATATTAATTGGCAATAAGGAAATTACCATAATGTCCTTATAGGTCACAAGCGGACTCTAGCAAGCCATTACGACTACCCAATTAATATGATTGGAATGATCCAATACCTATTTATAGAATGTCATATTCCCTTTTGTCTCTTTGATATCATGATTAATCATAAGACATGGTACACTTGTCAATCTTATATAATTAATCATATGCTTTCTCGATCTCAAAGTAAACTGTTCAGACAAATCAATTGATACTCTTATCAATTATTTGAGCACGGCCATGCATTTAACAGTCTTACTTATCGAGGGGCCCAGTGATATCGCTCTCTTGTTAGAGAGGGACAAAATCCCATATCTGTCACTCACATCCCTAAGCATGAGTCATATTGTACCCAACCACAGCCTTTATAACTACTCTGTTACAAGCAGCGTTTGACTGCGTCAAAGCACAGCATGAATTCATCCCGGAATCCATGGTGACCTCAGGTCAAAGGAATCAGCGAATGACACTACTATAATCAAGATCAGTTGTGACACATGACCATGAACTTGATCTCATAGTGGGTCTCCAGTAACATGTTCTCCAACATATTACCCGTGAGTATAATCTGTATCTGTATACACTATATTCATCTTATGAATATCCATTATCACTCACACTAGTCTTAGTTTGTTATTATTCCCATAATAACAATCGACTAGGGATATTTAGAATAACAGGATTTATTCATGGATACTTATCATAAATGCTAACATACAAACATAAATGACAATATTAATCTACATTAGATTAATCTTAGAAGTCAAATTACATAATCCAATATTGGCCTTAGGGCACAATCTCCAACAATCTCCCACTTGCACTATGGCCAATCATACATGTATCTTATACCCATTGACCTACATGACTTTCATGTATTCACTTGTGCAGGAGTCTTTGTCAGTGAATTATTAATTTTCGCTTCCGTTGTTACTTTACACATTTTCACTCTCTCTTTAGAGACAGCCTCTCTAAATTAGTGAAAAAACGCCTAAGTATATGCTTGTGTCATACAAGGTTCTTACGCATTGAACTATTGTCCCTACAATAGTCTCACAGGATAAGCAATGCTTAGAACAAAACACAACATTTTGTGATGAACTTCTTCATCCAAAATTTCCTTTACATCATATGTAACAATATACTTTGACTACTATTATAGATATTTAGCTATATCGTTTTATTTTGAACCTTTCAAAATCATAACATCTCTTTTTAAGAGAATACTAGATCTCGACTGATATATTGCAACTAATTGCAATCAGTTGTATATGTGCAACTATTTACACAGTTAACATAAGCAAACTTCTTTTAAGTCTTTCTCATTGAACGCTTTCAATGCTTTGACTTAAAAAAAAACATTCTTTTAGATCTATCTATATAGATTCTAATTTCAAGAATATAGGCAGCCTTGCTTAAACATTAATTGAAATTACTTTCTTAGCCAAGATTTTACTTCTTGCAAGGTAAGAATGTTATTTCAAACAAGCAATATGTCATCCACATATAGCATTAGGATGCCGATATGCTCCCACTGATCCTTTTGAAAACACAAGATTCATCATCCTTTTGATAAAATCAAACCATTTGATTTCTTTATCAAAACTATGATTCCAACTATTTGATGCATGTTTCGATCCTTATGAGAATCTTTGAAAACTTGCATACGCTATTTGAATTCTTTGGATGCTCAAAACTTTGGGTTGTGTCACGTACACATCCTCAATCATGTTTTCACGTAAAAAATAGATTTTGATATCCATTTGCCATATTTTATAATCATATTATGGGGATATGGCAACAAGAACTCAATATGACTTGATCATGATTAATGACTAAAGAGGATTTCATCATCGTCCTACTATGAATTTGTTCGTATCCTCATAGTCACTACTATGAATTTGTTTATAACCCCTTTTGTCACTAGTCGTGCTTTATAAGTTTGAAGATCACCATCCATGTCGGTTTTCAATTTGAAAACTCATTTGCAACCATTGCATATACATCTTCTAAAAGATTTATCAAAGTCTATACTTTGATTGTCAGACATGGACTTATCTTCAACCTTTGTAGCATCAAGTCACTTATCAGATTCAAAATCTAACATTGCTTCTTCATAAAAGAAGACTTATTCCAATCTAGTAAAACTACATCATGATTTTGAGAAATCCATATCTCTCCTATTCATGTCGTATTCTACTAGACTTTCATTGGACTTGTGTAATTTCAACAATGATCATGAAACCATTTCCATGTTCCTCTTCAACGTTAATGTCACTTTGTGAATTACGAGTTTTGTAGGTGTACTTTACTCCCACTAACTCTTCTAGAAATTAACTCCCTCTTCAAGGGGAAACCATTTCTAGCTACAACTACTTTGTATCCCAAAGAAACACAGGAGTAACAACTCCTACTTTCCTTTTGAGTAATCCACAATACGACATTTAAATTTAGGTGCCAACTTATTCGAAATAAGCTTTACAGCGCTAAACTTATTCAATGAAACAACTTGGGTCTCTTACCCAACCATATCTCATATGTTGATTCATGAATTATTTTAGACGAAACAATATACACAGCTGCTTTAATGGCATATTTTCGAGAAAACGATGATCAACTTGACTTCATCATAGATTGAACTATATCTGTATAGAGTTCGACTACTCCCTTTTCGACACAACATACTTTGTGGCGTACTTGGAGGAGTCAATTGTGAGACAGTCCCACAACCCCTAAGATGATTTCAAAATCTTGACTCAAATGTTCAGCACTTGGATCATATCTAAGTGACTTTACTATCTTGTCAAGATACTTCATACTCCTTTTACAAGCTTTTGAACACTTCAAAAGTTCCAAACTCGTGTTTCATTTGATACTCTTATCTAGTGAAAAGTTCCATAAAGGTAATGAAGTATTAAAACCTTCTTTAGCAGTTGATTTATAATTCATATACATCCACATGTATAATGCTTAATAAATCGATTATTCTTTAACTAATTTTAGCAAAGAACCACTTTTGTCATCTTTTATAATAAACAACATTCGCATGATTCAAGATGATTCATAATCTCATGAATCCAAAAGTCCATTCTTATGGAGTTTCAAAATGCGACTTTGCTTATGTCTCCAAGACGACACTGCCAAAAGAGGTTGAATCAAACCGTTTGATTCGATCCTTACAGTATTTATGTTACGGATGGGCTCCACATATAAAGACAATTATGTAAATCTGTATTTCATAATCATGTCTTTATAAAGTTTATAATTCACAATTATAAAATAAACAACATTTGTTTACTCAAGCCAACAAGCTCAATAGACAACAAGAGTTCGTAACTCACATGTAAAAGTTCATAACCTTTAACCAAAGTTCATAACTTTCATATAAAAGTTCATAACTTTTATGAAAAGAGGTTCGTAACTTTTAACTTGAAGTTCACAACTTTCATGTAAAAGTTCAGAACCTTCGAGTAGCAACCTTTGCTTCTCTTGTCTATTCGCATTCTACCTTTCACCTTCATAAGGTTTCTATTCAAGTTGCGATTCATCATATTCTACTAATATGAGATCCACAACTGGTATCTAATACCTTTGATATAGAAACAAAAGTAGAATAGTTAATAAATACTTAAGGTAGCAGTCTTACTGCCTTTCATCTTCTCATAGATCTCCAAACAAAATTTGCTATTTCCATTCTAATGAACGATTCAATCTAAAAATGGCAACATCCTTCTTTTGGAGATCTCTCTATGCCAACAGCTTTGGCCTTTAAAATACTTTCACCGAAACCCTTTCGGTATTTATACTTTTCGACCCTATTATTATCCTTTTCCTTTTGAACCATAAGCACACAATTCGAGGCGGGCTTATCCTTTATGGATAACTTAACATTCTTCTGCATCTTATGCAACTAATTCACAATTTTCTCCATGTCATTCAAATGATAGTTCATCACCAATGACTATCAAATAATGAATTCAAGATCACATCTTAATGCCTTTTGGATGCCAATGAGAAAATGTTGCCTCAAACACTTATCTTTTCTTGCTCACTAACTGATGGAACATTTCCATTTGTGATGTATCATATATCTCAAGTAAAACTTCCACGTACGGAAGAATTGGTGGCAAGTGTAAGATAACAAAATTTAACAGAGTCCCTTCGATGCTTCAAGTAAGCATCTTTTATACTCGTGTTACAATTGCTAGTGGTTCATTGGGCAAAAGGATTATTGAGAACATATGATTCCTTTTGATTTGAGAACAATTCTCAATGTTCAATAACAATCGAGATCAAGGTAATAGTAATTATAACTACAATAAAGCGTGTAAAGATTTTAGTTAAATGCTCCCACTTAAATTATAAAACCCTTTAAAATATTTAAGTGGGTGAAGATCCAAAATCCATACTTAACCATAGCACTGCTTTGGCATGTCCCTATGATTAAATATAATTTCGGTAGGCAAAGACTCAAAATCATGCTTTAAACCATTTAAACATATTTTGGATGTGCACTTCTTTGCCAATTGCATCATTATGCAACTCTTATAATTTATGAGATGTATGATATCATATATCATATTTAATTGTATGTTACTCATCTCATCTTTGCCTCGGGCTCAAACACCTTTTTGATTAACCCTTTTTTAAACCAATTACAACACAATGAGAATCACCTTTTCTCATATTATCGCTTCGCTAAGGTCACAACATGCGTACCCGCCCTGGCGGTATACCATGATGCGAACATAGTACTTGACTAGTGTTATACGTAATTGGGTGGCAAATATAAACTTCATAAGTTTATTTAGGGTTTGTTAAATCCTGTGATTTTAATTGTATCATATACAATTCATGGCATTAATATTAATCATACTTTTGTTAATATTAATTAGCATGGCATCTTATGGCATACAATTGTCTAGCATGCATATAGAATATCTAGCATGGCATCACATGGCATCTAAATAAAATAAAGCATGCATATGACTCGAACCGTGTTATGGTATGGTTTAAATCTACATTGATTTTCATAGGCCAATATGAAAATCAACAAGGTCATATCCTAGGTGGTAGCATCCATCACATGGTCATTGCACCGCCTCTTGGATCCGCCTCCACGTCCTTGCTTCTAAGCACCATCTCATGGATTTATATTTTACAAAAAAATTGCAACCTATACAATTTTTCTAGTAAAATAAATTTTACATATCATAAATTGCATCCTATACAATTTTTCTAGTAAAATTAAAATTAAAATTTACATAAATACAAACGACTCGCAGGTCGTATTTATATAAAACCATAATAAATAAAATAAAGCATCCACGGGGTCCAAAACCATACCATAACACCATGCATAAAATTATCAACAATAATTTTATATCTAAAAATATTTAGGGTTCAAAGTGGTAAAATACAATCACATTGTATTTAGAATTAATTAATTTGGAAAAATTCGTAAATATGCAGAAACAATTTTCCACACTTAAAACGAAAAAAGGGTTAAAAACTGTCGGACAGCGGGCTGGACGGGCTGCGCATACTGCGCGCAGCCCATGCTGCGTAAGCAGCATGCTGCTTGCGCAGCAAGCTGCTTGCGCAGCAAGGGCAAATTGCAATTGCAATTTGCAATTGCAATTTGCCCAAAATGTATTCTGGGCATTATGCCCAGAATACGAACAGTACCATAATATTTTTTTTTTTTTTTTTTAATTAAATTGAATTGAAACAATTTCAATAAAAACCCATGAATCAAATTCATGATTCCAAAAACCCCTTAAACATTCCAAATCATTAACATAAAATCATTCACAATGATTAATCAATAAAATCAAATTTTATTTTGTTATTCACAATAACATAGAACCCTAAATAAAACATACAAACCCCTAACAACAATTTTGATCCAATCAAAATCATACAAACCCTAACATGCAATTTTGATCCAATCAAAACATAAATCCAATTCAATCAAAATACAAGTGGCTCTGATACCACTGTTGGGGATTAATCGCACAAAACAAAATACGCAGCGGAAAGAAAACGGATAAATCCCCGCCAAGGATCCATGTATATTGCATTGAATTGGAAGGAAGGGTTAAAGAATTACCTCTTAGTTCTTATAGGATTTGAATCAAAGGAACCAAATTAGCTTCCCTCTACGGTTGATCCACACGGAGCAATTGATTCACCGCGTGCTAGCGCCGGGATTGAAGAACGATTCTTCGAACGAGAGAGAGAGACAGAAAATCATATTTTCTATGTGGCTTAGGATGAGAATTTCGGCTGCCCCTATTTCTTGTGTGGCTGCCGAATTCACTTAGTCTTTTAGGGTTAGGTTATGTTTTTATTTTATATAACCTTTAGTCTTAATTATAATTATAACTTAATACTCCTATTAATTATAATTATAAATTGACCCACACAACTTAATATTAATTCTCAATTAATATTAAATTAACTCCATTCTCCATCATACATATATGTATATATATAATATTATAATTTATTATATCTCCATATAATTTAATTATAATATGTAGCATACTTTATGCCATATTAATCACATTAATATTTATATATACATACATAAATATATATCACTATATATATTTATTCTCTTTCTCATTCATAAATTATTATCCAATAATAATTTATACCCGATAAGATGAACTTCATTTTGCTCTTGTGTGTGACCCCATAGGATCATATTAATTGGCAATAAGGAAATTACCATAATGTCCTTATAGGTCACAAGCGGACTCTAGCAAGCCATTACGACTACCCAATTAATATGATTGGAATGATCCAATACCTATTTATAGAATGTCATATTCCCTTTTGTCTCTTTGATATCATGATTAATCATAAGACATGGTACACTTGTCAATCTTATATAATTAATCATATGCTTTCTCGATCTCAAAGTAAACTGTTCAGACAAATCAATTGATACTCTTATCAATTATTTGAGCACGGCCATGCATTTAACAGTCTTACTTATCGAGGGGCCCAGTGATATCGCTCTCTTGTTAGAGAGGGACAAAATCCCATATCTGTCACTCACATCCCTAAGCATGAGTCATATTGTACCCAACCACAGCCTTTATAACTACTCTGTTACAAGCAGCGTTTGACTGCGTCAAAGCACAGCATGAATTCATCCCGGAATCCATGGTGACCTCAGGTCAAAGGAATCAGCGAATGACACTACTATAATCAAGATCAGTTGTGACACATGACCATGAACTTGATCTCATAGTGGGTCTCCAGTAACATGTTCTCCAACATATTACCCGTGAGTATAATCTGTATCTGTATACACTATATTCATCTTATGAATATCCATTATCACTCACACTAGTCTTAGTTTGTTATTATTCCCATAATAACAATCGACTAGGGATATTTAGAATAACACGATTTATTCATGGATACTTATCATAAATGCTAACATACAAACATAAATGACAATATTAATCTACATTAGATTAATCTTAGAAGTCAAATTACATAATCCAATATTGGCCTTAGGGCACAATCTCCAACAATTCGTCTCTTCTAGAGACTGTTGCAAAATCATTCCTTGAAACTGTAATCTCCAAAGTCCGGTGCATGACCAACTATCGAGTGAGAATCAATGCTAACCGAAGAGCAAAGGAACCAGAGAATTATTGCTGGAAATTTCGACTAAGGGGTTGTTGTATTAAGGGGTCGAAAATCTCCTTGCAATTCTAGGGTTTGAGCTGATTTTTTTTTCACTTAATTCTGCCTTATATTATTCCTTCTATAATTAGGATTCTATTTAGGTTAATTAAACCCAAGCCTATTAGGATTTGGATTACATAAATAAACCTTATACCAAAAGGTTTATACTATGTAATTAATTCCATTTGGATAATTTAATTACCCCTAAATAAAATTCAATTACACTTAAGAAAATACAATACATGTATTTAATTTTACTTCTTATGAAAATAATTTAATTATTTGTCTACTTTATGCAATTCAATTAATTGATTAATTAATTAATTACATTATGTAAACTTATTAATAAAATTAAATCAACCCAATGTTAATTAATTACCTTGATACCGAATGTCAACTAATTAATTAACTCATTACTTCCAATGTACATTACATGTACAATTTCTGTAAGTTTCGGCTCAATGGAACTATGTGAACGATCCTATGGGTCTGTCTATATGTTGGCAGTAAGCCTAGGCCCACTGACTGTAAGTGAGTTCTAACAAACAGTTATAGCCCCCAATTAAGATAGAGATACAGTAGTCTTTAGAAGACACTCACCCTTTGCCAAATGACATTGATATGAATAAACAAGAGGCACAATGTTCATCATCCTCTTCTGCTGTTTACTTTATTGCTTGATGTTGAGTTGACTGATTAATCAAATAAGATACCAACTTATTTAGGTATGGCCATACACTTATGAATCCCACTCATCAAGTCGCTAGTGATATCATCTTGGCATTAGCCGAGTGGCAATTCCATTTCTTCATCATCAATATCAATATGTTCACTGGTCCACCAAATCATACCCGTATTTAGCATCCTTTTACAGACTTGTTAGGCATATGTCAAAGTGAACTGGATTCCATATTTATACTATAATGAAATATGGTCAGAGGAAAAAAGAGACCTACTCAAGAAAGACCTATGACATGACAACCATGAGGCTTTCTTGTGCGGATCGATCCAGTCCCATGTCAACGACATGTACCAATATTCATGACTGACTTTACATGCACTATGTCTAGTTAAGAACTACCATATAGTCATCGAATATACAAGTCTGTAATTCTAATCATTCCCACAATTAGAATAGACTTGGGATATGTTTTATGATCATCAATTAATGGATACTCTATTCATGTTATATCATAAGATATAAATGGAATATATTAAATGCCTTTATTAATGTGACAAAAATAATGTATACATATAAAGAGTCTCAATGTATAATTCAAAATACAAGAATCCAATGCCCTAAGAACTAGGGCACACCAACAAATATAACAAAAACTTTAATCATTGCCTCGGTGTACTAGAGTCCTTTTACCAAACCTCTGCATTCGATAGCCGATTTCACCCCGGTATTTATTCTTGATCAAAGGGGAAAAAATTTTTGTTTCCAAAATAATTGATCAATGAATAAATATGTATCTCATAACTTACCAACTTATATAGCATCCCATAAATGGTCCCACACAACCCTAAAAGGTAAAATGTCCCACACGACTCTAAAAGGTAAATGGCCCCACACGACTCTAAAAGGTAAATGGTCCCCACATGACTCTAAAAGGTAAACGGTCCTACATGACCCTAAAACGTGGAGATTAGCCAAGTCCTTCAGTAAAAGCTAGGGGCAGGTTCATTTCCTTTCTTTCTCATCATGCTCTTTGTCGTGCATCCAAATTCACCATAGGAAAAGGTAAACCCGCAAGTCGTGAATTTAGATACATGAGGGGCAGCCAGTGAGTGTGGATTTTTCATCCATGGTTTCAATGATGAATAAATTGTATGTTTGCTTTTATAGCCTTCTACAACCGTAAGAGTTATAGTCAATTCAAGATCGAAACTCCAATCGATCAAACTTCAAGCCTCGAATAATTTCTTGTGTGAAAGACGAGGCTTTCCAAAATAGCATCCACACATCTGTTGCGCCATCCACCATATGGTTATCTCATCAATACCCGCACAGTCATCAATGTCTGACAGAACCATGATCTTCAACCTTGGAAATGATTTTTTAGATTTTAGGGGGTGGAGGAAGAAGAGAAATTTAAACTTTTTCTTTCATTTTCATCTTTAATCTCTGTTTCTAAGCATAAATCGATTAGAAATCATAGAAAAACATTTCACTAAGGCTTCTAATAGGTTTAGAGACTAATCTGAACACTATAACCATAACCTTTGGAGCTTAAAACTACTTCTGGGGCTTGGAGTTCGGGTTCGAAATCAATGCCTTTCTTGAAGGATTTACGCATCCTAAAGCTGTGGATTCATGATAAAGTGGTAAACATCTGGGAAACCAAAGCATTTGATTTGTTTATGCTGTATTTTGGCATCATTTGCATCATATATAAAACTGCTTTATTTTTTCGGTTCTGGTCTGAGAACCAGACCCGTGCGATCGTTGTAACAGTCGAACGGCTGTAGCTGCAACAGCCACACAGCTGTGGTTCTTAGAACAAAAACATGACACTAGATGATTTGAAATCCTTTACTAGTCTTGAAGTGGCACCTGCACGGCTGTAAACATCCGTACGACTATTGTTCCAACACCCCTGTGGGTATCACCTCGGGATGGAATCACTGAAAACTAATTTTCGTACATTTCATGGAATTTGAACATTAGATTTATATTCCAGAAGTATGTATTAGAATAGAACAATGATAGAAACCTAGTTTCTTGAAATCCGACTCACTTACCATGCTAAATAATTAATCGGTAAAACTGTTTTATCAAAAGTCAACACAAGTAAGTTTCAAAATGTTTTTCAGGTCTAGTCGGTGAGATTTGTCGAGTTTCTCCTGCTACCCAACCTAAATATGTGATCTCGACTCATTTTATTATCTCATTCTATCATGATTGAGTCCAACATGTGATTATTCATGTACTAACGTCTGTTTTGCAGGATTATTGCATTTGACAAACTTATGTATTTTAGGTGATTGTACCCCAATTCTCCATTTGATTCATATGTATCCCCTAGGGTAGTTTGTTTGATTCAGTTTGTATAATTAATTAATTTATTGCTTTCTATACCTTGCATGAACATCGTATGCTCTTAGTGATATTGGTTAAGTTTCATAAAATGCTATAATTTGGTTGTTGAAGCATTTATTTTAATTGGAGAGCAACTAAATGAGATCATCCAAACCTCGATCTCTAAAAGGTATAGCAGCCCTCACTTGGTTTTAGCTGTACTCAAATTTCCCAGTTGAGCTGAGCTGGGTGGCGACTCTTACATCTTCTTCGAGATTTTGTTCTTGAATCTTTTATGGATATTATTTTCCAAAATGAATTGCATAGTATATTTATTATCACGAAACCTCATACTTTATAAAAATTACATCATCCAATCACACCAAGCTTGAACTACCTCAGGTAACACTTTCCACCATATGTGGGTCTCAATCATCGACCCATAACCCTTATAATCCTGTCACTAGAATGAGGAATAGACAAACAGAGAGTATTCTCAGTCTCTATCTTATCCTAAATATGTTTTCATGTGTTTAGAAGGTAAAAAAAAGCATCCGTATAGATGTCGCTACAACCACACGCATATGGCAACAACCACATAGATGTCACGATAACCGTGGGATCGAAAACACCAAATCCACACGATCATCAACACTAGACATTAAAAATTTTGTATTCTCTCATTTCCAGTTCTTTTTTTCTCCTATATTCAATTCCTATAGCTTGCTAAATACTCTTAGCATGCATATCTATCATCAATTCCACCAATCATGCATCCAATTTGCATTGCCCAATTCAAAACCTAACTTTGAAATTTCAATAGAATATCTTCAAGAAGTTAAAGTTTCAGGCATTGATTTCTGGGAAACCAAAGCATTTGATTCGAGGTGTGCATCTCCATCTCTAATACAAGAGCGATAGGATGATCGATTCTCACTCTTAAATGAGGCATATCCAAAGTTATAGCCATGAGTCATGGTCAAGAATGGCAAGCCTGTTGCTATTCAAGGGTCCTATGCCAAGGTGGTAGCTACAAATTTCAAGTTCTTTCCTTGTTTCTTCAACACATTTGGTGATTCGGGCTAAGAAGAGGCTAAGATTTGAGAGAAGAAAACGAAAAAGGAAGGAGGAGGAAGTGTATGTCATGTGACTGAGTCCTATCCACTATTACCCCCTTTTGAAATTCATCGATAACTGTATGACCATAGTCAACAACCGTACTTGTCACGCCCCAGATATAAGTTGACTTAGTTATGTTGTGATGTGTGCATATGAGTGAGCATTTTTACATTTAACCGATGTTTTGTATGCTTATAACAATTCGTAGGCTTTGGCCTAGCGGTAGATAGTCCTGACTAATAGCTAGTGGTCTAGAGTTCGAACCTTACCTGGCTTAAATTTATTTATTTTTTTTTTTGTGCCTTTTTATTTTTGTGTTGGGAAGGTTGGAATTCCGAAAATCCATGATAAATATCCCATTTTTCAGTTGACCAATTCAAAAAAATTAGGAATCCTTAACCTAAGGAGAAAATCTCTCCTTAATCTCTTCCACTTTCCAAGTTTCACTCCAAGGCAATCTCTTCATCTCTATTAGGGTTAAAATTTCGGCCATTCCATTGTGTGGAGCTCCAGTGCAGCCGAAATTCTTAACTTTCTCTCCCTCACTTTCATTCATTCAGACTTTGCTTCATTCTTCTCCATTCCGAGTTAATTGCCTCAGTTGGTTTCACTGCAAACAGGGTAACAACTAAACCCTAAAGGTCGGTTCGAAATTTATATAGGATGTATGGTAGATGAATTTGATCCTAGGTTGTATTATTACTGAAATTATTGTTGAGACATGAATGTATATGATATTGGTGTAAGAAATTGCTTTTAGGTTAAAAGATTGGTAGAAATATGAAAATACATGTGATTGAGTCGAAATTGGTAAGCTGCTGTATTTTCAGAATTGACTGTTTATGGTGATTATGGCATAACTTCCGTTATATAACTCCGATTGGCATAATTCAACTTTTTGTGTTTTCCTGAGATATAGGTGTACAAGGTTGTTTTACATTATTTTGGAAAATTCCGTGAGTAAAGTGCTCATATTCCCTATTGAAACTGCCTTATGTGCATTGTGCCGATTTTTCTTGAACTGCTGAATTTCAGATTGTACAGGTTGTGATAATTTTAGCTTTATTTTCGTTATATAACTCCGATTGGCATGATTCAACTTTCTGTGTTTTCCTGAGACATAAATGTACAAGGTTGTTTTATACTATTTTGGCAAATTCTGTGAGTAAAGTGCTCGTATTCCCTGTTGAAACTGCCTTATGTGCACTGTGCCGATTTCCTGGAACTGCTGAATTTCAGTTTGTACAGTTTGTGTTGATTATGGCTTTATTTTCTCTCTGTAGCTCCGTTTGCCATGAAACAAAATTCTATGTATTCCTGAAATTCTGATGTTCAATGTTGCTTTATATTATTTTTGCTAAATCAGTGAGTAACACATCTGTTTTGTCTGTTGAAGTCAGACTATGTGCAGTGATCTGAAGTGAATTTACAGATTGCATGTTTTTAGTGTTTCCTTAATATCTTTTGCTATAGGAATCCGAATTGCATGATTTAAGTTGGCGTGTGTTCCTAAGATGTAAGGCTAAATTTACCTTTGTATTGCCATGCTGAATTCTGAGTCTAACCTACTGGAATATTATATGCAAGTTGAGGCATGAACTATGAATTCTGAAATTTTCACCTTAGGCCTTGAACTGATTTTTTTAATGTGTGCAAAGCATAATTTGATTCTAGGAATTTACGCTAGAACTCTTGACATGAAATCTAATAATTACATATATGGTTTGGTAAATTTAATACATGTTGGAATTATGAAATCGAGTTTGGGGTAAGTCCTATTTTTTTTTATGGCACCATGTGTTTATTGATGTATCAGATTATGTTTTGGGGTAAGTCCTATTTTAATGGCACCTTATGGTTATTGAATTGGTTGGGATAAGTCCTATGTTAAAGGCACCTTTTGAATATTGATATAATTATGATAATTAAATTGGTGTTTGTAGTGGCATATACTCTGGTGTCTTGGTTAGTTTGGCTAAGTGTTTTCCATGTTTGATTGGTTGACACTAGGACAGCGCCCTTTGTTTCGAGGTAAGTCCCTTCGTTGGCACTCAGAGAGGTAAATCCCTTCGTGGTACTCTAATTTATTTTATTTTTGAGGTAAGTCCCTTCGTTGGCACTCTGTGAGGTAAGTCCCTTCGTTGGCACTCTGAGGTAAATCCCTTCGTGGTACTCTTTTCTTAATGATAAGGGGGTAAGTCCCGTTGTGGTTCCCCGAAGCGTCTGAGCCGAACTCTCTAAGGACATAGGTGTATAGGTCAATACAAATGATTTATACGCGTATACCACAAAATTAATAAAGGTTAAGGTATAATTGAGTTGATGTCAAGTTTGTGATGAAGTACTTTGATTTGGGATGTTGGTATGTATTTGTATGTACATGACTTATCTTGGAAATCTGAATTTTGATGATATTGATTATCCACTTGGAATGTTTTGTACTATTATTTGAAATAGATAATTATGTGATATGCTGAACTTGAACTTTATATGTTGTATGTGATGCAGCTAACAAATAAGGGTAAGATCCCTGATACATGATTGTTACTATGAGAATTATGCATGCTTGTATAAATTGATAAATTTGCTTTCTATTAATCATGATGAAGTATACTTAAGTAATGTAATATGAAATTTATGATCTGTCATCTTCCTATGTGAACTTTGAATTGATGTTTGGGATTTATTAGTTACTCGTCACTAAGTGGCGCTGTTGATATTTTCAGATTTTGCCGGTGCAGAATAGGAGATGCCTGATGTCTGTTCTCGGGGATTGTGTGGAGAGTTTCCGTCATGTTATTTTATCATCTATTCGTAGTTATGGATGTTCAAAGATTTATTTTTTTTTTTTTACTCCGTTATATTACCTTTTGAAATACCTATTTATGTTAAATTACTGTTTTTGAAATGGAAATTTTCGAGTACTCATTTATGATTATGTTATTTTAAAGATAAAAAGGAAGTTTTGAAAATGATGACCTAAACTTTATGTAATGTTTCCGCCATTGCATGCTTGCAAAAGTTAGGGTTGTCACAGTTGGTATCAGAGCCCGCGTTGGTTCCAAGGCTTTGGTAGCATACGTCACTTGGAACCAAAACTCAGAATCCTAGGATAGAGATTTGAACATAGTGTGAGGTGCATGGGTAGGTAGAACGGGTTTAATTGCTTTGGATTACTTGTTTTCTATTATTAGCTGTATGTATTATATGCTTAGACCTAACTAGAACAAAAATTTTAGAATGCCTCCACGTAGAGATTCCGTTCGCGATGACTCTCCTCAGCGACGTATGCGGCTGTTGGAAGATGCCGTGCTCGCTATGGCTCAAAGAAATCCAAATAACCAAACTGTCTTCGATCGCATTGCTCGTCACCGACCCCCAACTTATGAAGGATCTTCCGACCCGGTGGTGCTTGAGGGATGGATCCGGGAGATAGAGAAACTCTTTGATGTGACCGGCTGTCCGAACGCCGAGAAAGTCGTGATTGGAGCCTACTACTTGAAAGGCGAGGCTGATAACTGGTGGGGCATGGTTAAGGCCGAGTGCCTGGAATTGGCTGAGTTTGGATGGGGACAATTCACTGAAAGGTTGAAGAATCGTTTCTACCCAAGTGAGTTGAGGTGGCAGAAACGAGAGGAATTCCTATGCTTGACTCAAGGAAGCATGTCTGTTCAGCAGTACACCAACAAATTTACTGAACTGTCCAGATTTGCAGGTTCAGTCATCCCCACTGAAGAGGAGAAGGTGCAGTTCTATATCAAGCGGATGAGTCCCAAAGTGAGGACACATGTCCTATGTTCTGGAGCAACAACTTTCCAGAGAGCCTATGAAGTGGCTTTAGGAGTTTATGCATCCGTTCAGGAGGATGAAGCGGTGAGGCGGACCATGTTCTTAAAGAAGTCTCAGCCTACCTCGTATGTTCATCCGACTTCCAAGAAACCCAAGTATGTTCCGGCAAAGGAAGCTGCTAGTACCGCTCAGACTAGGGAGAAGAAGTGCTTCAAGTGTAAGAAAGAGTGGCACTATGGGAAGAACTGTGATGGGACGCCTGTCCGATGCTACACTTGTAAGGAAGAGGGTCACTACTCTCAATCTTGCCCGAAGAAGTCAGGAAGTAAGAAGCCCGATTCTAGCTCAGGAGGCCCTGTTCGCAACAGAGTCTATAACATGATGGAGTCCGAAGTTGACGAGGCAGGGAATGACATCGTTGCAGGTACCATCCTTGTCAAATCTTTTCCTGCTTATGTATTATTTGACACTGGTGCGTTTATATCCTGTATTTCTACTACTTTTGCTCAGAAGTTGAATTTATCTGTATCTGTTCCAATTAATTCTGTGGTTTCCCTCCCTAATGGGGAGAGTGTTGCTTGCTGTCGTGTTTTCCCCGAAGTTCCCGTAGTTATCGAGGGAGTTGAATTGAAGGCGAATTTGAGGGAATTTCCATTGACCGAATTTGATGTTATCTTCGGTATGGACTGGCTGAAGCAGCATCAAGCGGTGTTCTATTGTAGGGATGAGAAAATTGTGCTGAAGGACGGTAAAGGGAAGAGGGTTTCTTATTCAAATGTTAAGATGAAACCAGGAGTGAAGGTAGTTTCGGCTATGAAATTGAAAAAGATGGCGATGAAAGGCGAAGAAGTATTTCTGTGTAGAATAAAGGATACCTCGGAAGAACTGAAGATCGAGGATATTCCTATTGTTCGAGAATATGCGGATGTGTTTCCTGATGAACTGCCAGGGATTCCACCAGGAAGGGATGTAGAATTTGCCATCGACCTAATTCCGGAGTCAGCTCCAATCTCTAAAGCTCCTTATCGGATGGCTCCCTCGGAGATGCGAGAATTGAAGACCCAGTTGCAAGAACTTGTTGATAAGGGTTTTATTAGACCCAGCGTGTCACCTTGGGGTGCTCCGGTACTCTTTGTCAAGAAGAAGGATGGAAGCATGCGATTATGTATTGACTACCGTGAGTTGAATAAGGTGACCATCAAGAATAAATATCCCCTGCCAAGAATTGAAGATTTGTTTGATCAATTGAAGGGTGCAGGTGTGTTCTCTAAGATCGATCTGAGATCCGGCTATCATCAGATTCCGGTAAAAGAAGACGACATTCAGAAGACTGCCTTCCGGACAAGGTATGGGCACTATGAATTCGAAGTAATGCCCTTCGGTCTCACTAACGCACCAGCAGTGTTTATGGATCAGATGAACCGAACCTTCCACGAGCTCCTTGATGTGTGTGTTGTGGTATTCATTGATGATATCTTAGTATATTCGAAGAATGAAGAGGAGCATGCTAAGCATCTCAAAATGGTGTTGAAAGTATTAAGAGAGCAGAAGTGGTACGCCAAGTTCTCTAAGTGTGAGTTTTGGCTTGGAGAGGTGGCTTTTCTAGGCCATGTGATTACCAAAGAAGGTGTGAAGGTGGACCCGGCGAAGATTAAAGCCGTTCTTGAATGGTCCAGTCCTACTAATGTGACCGAAGTAAGAAGTTTTCTTGGTCTTGCTGGATACTACAGAAGGTTTGTGCACAACTTTTCAATTATTGCACGACCTTTGACTCAGTTGATGAAGAAGGACTGTAGGTTTCAATGGACTGCAGAATGTGAAGAAGCGTTCCAGATATTAAAAGAGAGACTTACTTCAGCCCCAGTTCTTGCATTGCCGACTGACGGAGTAGAGTATGAAGTGTTCAGTGATGCTTCCAAGTACGGACTTGGGTGTGTACTTATGCAGTTGGGAAAAGTGATTGCCTATGCTTCAAGGCAATTGAGGGTTCATGAAAGGAACTACCCGACTCACGATTTGGAGTTAGCTGCGGTGGTGTTTGCTCTTAAAATTTGGCGCCATTACTTGTATGGTGTGCCGTGCAAGATATACACCGATCATAAGAGCCTCAAATATATTTTCACCCAGAAAGAACTAAACATGCGACAGAGACGTTGGTTAGAGCTTATCAAGGATTATGACTTAACCTTGGAGTATAAAGAAGGAAAGGCAAACAGAGTCGCAGATGCATTGAGCAGAAAGAGCATCCATTCGGTGAACTTCATGAAAAGACTTCCTATTGATCTTTGCAAGGAGTTTAGCAAGTTGGAAATTGAAGTGGTCCCGAGAGGAGTGGTTCGGGCGAGTTTAAATGCAATCAGTGTGGAACCAGTATTGTTTGTAGAATTGAAAGAGAAGCAGTTGAGTGATCCTGTACTTCAGAAGATTCGTGCAGCGAAGGAGCAGGGTAATGCTGTAGATTTCGAGATTCTTGCAGATGGGAGTATGAAATTTAAAGGCCGATGGTGTGTGCCTAATGATTCAATGTTGAAAGAGCAGATCTTAAGTGAAGCTCATTGCACTCCCTACTCTGTGCATCCGGGAGGTGCGAAATTGTACAAAGATTTGAAGATGCAGTTTTGGTGGCCTAGAATGAAGAAAGAGGTAGCTGAGTTTGTGGCCCGGTGCTTGACTTGTCAAAAGGTGAAAATTGAGCATCAGAGGCCTGGGGGATTATTGCAGCCCTTGGCTATTCCAGCATGGAAGTTTGACTCGGTTTCTATGGACTTTGTGTCGGGTTTACCAAAGGTTGCTAATGGTTTAGACATAGTGTGGGTTGTTATAGACCGTTTGACCAAGGTGGCTCGGTTTATTCCTATGAAGAAGACCTGGTCTATGGAGCAGTTAGCTGAGGCATATGCGAGTGAAATTATAAGGCTACATGGTGTGCCTAGGGAGATTGTGTCAGATCGTGACCCACGGTTCTTGTCACATTTTTGGACATCATTGCAAGAAGCTTTGGGCACTAGGTTGAAGTTGAGTACAGCTTTTCATGCTGCTACAGATGGACAGATGGAGAGGACAATCCAAACCTTAGAGGATATGTTGCGGTCATGTGCTCTTGACTTCCAGAAATCTTGGGTGAAATGTCTGAGTTTGGTAGAGTTCTCCTATAACAATAGCTATCACGCTAGTATCCGTATGGCCCCGTATGAAGCCCTCTATGGGAGGAAATGTCGTAGTCCGACATGTTGGGACGACATTAGTGACACATTGGTGTTGGGTCCGGAATTGATTCGGGATACAGTTGAGAAGGTGAAGGTGATTCAGGCGAATATGAAGGCTGCCCAGGATCGTCAGAAGTCTTATGCAGATCTCAAGAGAAGACCTCTTACCTTCGAAGTCGGTAGCAAGGTATTGCTGAAAGTATCTCCTATGAAGGGAGTGATGAGGTTCGGCAAGAGAGGCAAGCTCAGTCCCAAGTATATTGGTCCATATGAAGTGCTTGAAAGGATTGGGGAAGTTGCATATCGGTTGGCTCTACCACCGGAATTGGCAAAAGTTCATAATGTATTCCATGTTTCACAGCTACGAAGATATGTGAGCGACCCTTCTCACGTTATTGCTGTGGATTCGGTGGAGGTGGAACCCAATTTGACATATGAGGAGAAGCCTGTTCAGATCCTCGACCGTCAGGTTCGCAAACTCAGGAGAAAAGAGATGCCTTTGGTAAAGGTGCTTTGGCGTAGCCAGAAGTTTGAAGAGGCTACTTGGGAGCTAGAAGAGACCATGAGATCCAAATATCCGGAATTGTTTGCAACTAATCAAGGTTAGAACCTAGCTTACTCTTTTGTCCTTGAGTTTCGAGGGCGAAACTTTTTGTTAGTGGGGAGGATTGTAACGCCCCAGATATAAGTTGACTTAGTTATGTTGTGATGTGTGCATATGAGTGAGCATTTTTACATTTAACCGATGTTTTGTATGCTTATAACAATTCGTAGGCTTTGGCCTAGCGGTAGATAGTCCTGACTAATAGCTAGTGGTCTAGAGTTCGAACCTTACCTGGCTTAAATTTATTTTTTTTTTTTGTGCCTTTTTATTTTTGTGTTGGGAAGGTTGGAATTCCGAAAATCCATGATAAATATCCCATTTTTCAGTTGACCAATTCAAAAAAATTAGGAATCCTTAACCTAAGGAGAAAATCTCTCCTTAATCTCTTCCACTTTCCAAGTTTCACTCCAAGGCAATCTCTTCATCTCTATTAGGGTTAAAATTTCGGCCATTCCATTGTGTGGAGCTCCAGTGCAGCCGAAATTCTTAACTTTCTCTCCCTCACTTTCATTCATTCAGACTCTGCTTCATTCTTCTCCATTCCGAGTTAATTGCCTCAGTTGGTTTCACTGCAAACAGGGTAACAACTAAACCCTAAAGGTCGGTTCGAAATTTATATAGGATGTATGGTAGATGAATTTGATCCTAGGTTGTATTATTACTGAAATTATTGTTGAGACATGAATGTATATGATATTGGTGTAAGAAATTGCTTTTAGGTTAAAAGATTGGTAGAAATATGAAAATACATGTGATTGAGTCGAAATTGGTAAGCTACTGTATTTTCAGAATTGACTGTTTATGGTGATTATGGCATAACTTCCGTTATATAACTCCGATTGGCATAATTCAACTTTCTGTGTTTTCCTGAGATATAGGTGTACAAGGTTGTTTTACATTATTTTGGAAAATTCCGTGAGTAAAGTGCTCATATTCCCTATTGAAACTGCCTTATGTGCATTGTGCCGATTTTTCTTGAACTGCTGAATTTCAGATTGTACAGGTTGTGATAATTTTAGCTTTATTTTCGTTATATAACTCCGATTGGCATGATTCAACTTTCTGTGTTTTCCTGAGACATAAATGTACAAGGTTGTTTTATACTATTTTGGCAAATTCTGTGAGTAAAGTGCTCGTATTCCCTGTTGAAACTGCCTTATGTGCACTGTGCCGATTTCCTGGAACTGCTGAATTTCAGTTTGTACAGTTTGTGTTGATTATGGCTTTATTTTCTCTCTGTAGCTCCGTTTGCCATGAAACAAAATTCTATGTATTCCTGAAATTCTTATGTTCAATGTTGCTTTATATTATTTTTGCTAAATCAGTGAGTAACACATCTGTTTTGTCTGTTGAAGTCAGACTATGTGCAGTGATCTGAAGTGAATTTACAGATTGCATGTTTTTAGTGTTTCCTTAATATCTTTTGCTATAGGAATCCGAATTGCATGATTTAAGTTGGCGTGTGTTCCTAAGATGTAAGGCTAAATTTACCTTTGTATTGCCATGCTGAATTCTGAGTCTAACCTACTGGAATATTATATGCAAGTTGAGGCATGAACTATGAATTCTGAAATTTTCACCTTAGGCCTTGAACTGATTTTTTTAATGTGTGCAAAGCATAATTTGATTCTAGGAATTTACGCTAGAACTCTTGACATGAAATCTAATAATTACATATATGGTTTGGTAAATTTAATACATGTTGGAATTATGAAATCGAGTTTGGGGTAAGTCCTATTTTTTTTTATGGCACCATGTGTTTATTGATGTATCAGATTATGTTTTGGGGTAAGTCCTATTTTAATGGCACCTTATGGTTATTGAATTGGTTGGGATAAGTCCTATGTTAAAGGCACCTTTTGAATATTGATATAATTATGATAATTAAATTGGTGTTTGTAGTGGCATATGCTCTGGTGTCTTGGTTAGTTTGGCTAAGTGTTTTCCATGTTTGATTGGTTGACACTAGGACAGCGCCCTTTGTTTCGAGGTAAGTCCCTTCGTTGGCACTCAGAGAGGTAAATCCCTTCGTGGTACTCTAATTTATTTTATTTTTGAGGTAAGTCCCTTCGTTAGCACTCTGTGAGGTAAGTCCCTTCGTTGGCACTCTGAGGTAAATCCCTTCGTGGTACTCTTTTCTTAATGATAAGGGGGTAAGTCCCGTTGTGGTTCCCCGAAGCGTCTGAGCCGAACTCTCTAAGGACATAGGTGTATAGGTCAATACAAATGATTTATACGCGTATACCACAAAATTAATAAAGGTTAAGGTATAATTGAGTTGATGTCAAGTTTGTGATGAAGTACTTTGATTTGGGATGTTGGTATGTATTTGTATGTACATGACTTATCTTGGAAATCTGAATTTTGATGATATTGATTATCCACTTGGAATGTTTTGTACTATTATTTGAAATAGATAATTATGTGATATGCTGAACTTGAACTTTATATGTTGTATGTGATGCAGCTAACAAATAAGGGTAAGATCCCTGATACATGATTGTTACTATGAGAATTATGCATGCTTGTATAAATTGATAAATTTGCTTTCTATTAATCATGATGAAGTATACTTAAGTAATGTAATATGAAATTTATGATCTGTCATCTTCCTATGTGAACTTTGAATTGATGTTTGGGATTTATTAGTTACTCGTCACTAAGTGGCGCTGTTGATATTTTCAGATTTTGCCGGTGCAGAATAGGAGATGCCTGATGTCTGTTCTCGGGGATTGTGTGGAGAGTTTCCGTCATGTTATTTTATCATCTATTCGTAGTTATGGATGTTCAAAGATTTATTTTTTTTTTTTTTTTTTTTTTTTTTTTACTCCGTTATATTACCTTTTGAAATACCTATTTATGTTAAATTACTGTTTTTGAAATGGAAATTTTCGAGTACTCATTTATGATTATGTTATTTTAAAGATAAAAAGGAAGTTTTGAAAATGATGACCTAAACTTTATGTAATGCTTCCGCCATTGCATGCTTGCAAAAGTTAGGGTTGTCACAGTACTGTTTTCACAGTATGACTAACAACAATAACCGTACGGACTACATTTGATATCTTTGACCCATATTTTCTTTGTTTTAGAAAATCTGACATCCCATAACTATTTCATCCATCCATTATTACCCCAACTAACCCAAAAATGTCAAGGGGCAAAGATGGCACTAAAAAATGAATTTTATTCAAAAAACTGACAATGTTATAAGTGTGAGATACAATAACTGAATTAAAAAAAATCTGGCACATCATAGCCAACATTCTTGACTACTCAAAGTCACAAAAATTCCTAGTATCTCAAAGCCAACATCCTCGACTTTCTCAAAGTCAAAATTCTCGGCATATCATAGCCAACATTATCGACTACTCAAAGTCACAAAAATTCTTGATATATCAAAGCCAACATCCTCGACTTTCTTAAAGTCAAAATTCCCGACATATCAAAGCCAACATTATCGACTACTCAAAGTCATAAAAATTCCCAACATATCAAAGCCAACATCCTTGACTTCTTAAAGTCAAAATTCCTAGCATATATAAGCCAACAACCTCGACTTCTCAAAGTCAAAATTTTGTGAATATCAAAGCCAACATCCTCGACTTCTCAAAGTCAAAGCTCCAGGCATATCATAGCCAACATTCTTGACTTCTCAAAGTCAAAACTCTAGGCATATCATAGTCAACATTTTCAACTTATTGAATTCAAAGCTCTAGGAATATCATAGCCAGCATTCTCGACTTCTCAAAGTCACAAAACTCCAAGCATATTATAGCCAGCATTCCTAACTTTTTAAAATTAAAACTCTAGGCACATTATAACCAATCCAAACCCATGTTTATTCTTGATTGAAGGGGCAAAAATTTTTGTTTCCAAAATTATCAATCAAGGGATAAACACGCATCTTGTCATGTGACATCTCATAGCCATTGATCCAAGCATTTTCACAAAAGAAGTCAACACAATCTCGGCAACTCATAGCCACTCTCCAACCCGTCATTCCATCTACGTGAAGGCCAAGCATGTTTTCTTACTCTCCTCACCGCTTTTTCATCATGTATCCAAATCCATCACTAGGTTCAACGAACCACTTATCAAGAATTGGGATACCCAAGGGGCAGCCTGTGAGCATAAGAGTTTAATCTTCGGGTCTCCATGATTAAAAGTATACATATCTTTTGTTTCTATGCTTTCAGGAGTCTAGGTCAACGTAAGATTAAAGCTCCCTATCATTGAACTCCATAACTTGGAAAATTTTATGTTGTTTTTAGACAACATCCGTACGGTTATCACACGACAAATGTATGATTGTCATTAACAACCATAGGGATATCGATCTAATGAGCTGAAAATCAGACAGAAAATCTCAAAACCATTAATGTGTTGGCTTTCTAGTTAGGGGGACTTGGAAAAAAGCCAAAAATGATAGATAAGGAGGAGGATAATCAGATTCAAAAGAGAGATAAGGTGAGAAAGAGAGGAAGAGAGAAAAGTGAGAATTCTAAACATTTTTCTTCTTTAATCTTCAATTTCTAAAGTTAAAATCTATTAGAAATCTTAGGGAAACACTTCACTGAGACCAATAATAGGTTTGGAGACAAATTGAAACACTAAATCCCTAACTTAGGAGTAAAATTTTGAATTTTGGAGCTTTGAGTTCAAAGCCAGATTTCAAAGAATTGGAGCTCTCTTGAGTTGATTTTCAACATCTAAGACCGTGGATTCATACTATAAAGGTATATTTCTAAGAAACCAAACATATTTCTCTTGTTTGACTTGATTTGGAGCACCATTCGCATCATTTTCATCTTATTTCATTGACGAGAATTTCTGGGTTCTGTCTACAAACAACAACCAAATGGATATCAATATCCACACAAATGTCAACATACCCATACGGTTATCCAAACCCAGAAATTCCCAGAAACCAAGCCAAAAAATGAACATGGCTTTTGATCCAGAGGCAATATTCGTATAGATGCAATGATAACTGTATGGTTATCAACAATAGCCACACGGATGTTGTCTTAGATAGATTCTTCAAAATCCATTTTATAAGCATTTCACGACATCCGACCTTAGATTCAATTTCCAAAAGTTATATCTGTTGGGATTCATCATTGGAAAAATAACGTGGCGCAGCGGAAAATACACCGTTTAAAATTTCCTAGAATCCACCTATCGTGTCCAATTACCATTGATTAGAATAAAATCAAATAAGAATCAAGGGAGATTAACTCACCGAATTCGTCTCCTCTAGAGACTGCTGGAGAATCGTTTCTTGAAACTGCGATCTCCAAAGTCCGGTGCACGACCAACTATTGAGCGGGAACCGGTGCTAGCCGAAGATGCGAAGGAATGGAGGTTTAATGCTGGGATTTTCGACTGTTTTGGGGCTGCTATTGGTGGCTGAAATTTCCAGCAATTAATTTAGAGTTGAATTAGGTTTTTATTCCTTAAGTGTGCCCTTTTATAGACACCTTGTCTAATTGGGTTCTAATTAGGTTAATTAAACCCAAGCCCACTAGGATTATAACTACATAAATAAACTTCAATTAAAAGTATATACTATGTAATTTAATTCCATTTGGCTAAATTTAATTACCCCTAAATAAAATTAAATCACACTTAAGTTAATACAATACATGTATTTAATTTTCCTACTTAGGAAAATTATTTAATTAATTGTTTACTTTATGTAATTCAATTAATTGATAAATTAATTAATTACATTATGTAAACTTATTAATTAAATTAAATTCAACCCAATGTCAATTAATTACCTTGACACCGAATGTCAACTAATTAATTAACGCATTCCTTCCAATGTACATTACATGTACAATTTCTATAAGTTCCAGCTCAGTTGATCTATGTGCACGATCCTATGGGTCTGTCTTTATGTTGGCAGTAGGCCCAAGGCCCACAGACTGTAAGTGGGTTCTAGCAAACCATTACAGCCCCCAATTAAGACGGAGATGCAGCAATCTTTAGAAGACACTCACCCGGTAGTAATCTCATAATGTCCTTTGCCTAACGATATCGATATGAATAAACAAGAGGCATGGTGTCTGTCATCCTCTTCTGTTGTTTATTATATTTCTTGATCTTGAGTTGACTGATTAATCAAATAAGCAACCAACTTATTTGGGTATGGCCATACACTTATCAGTCCCACTCATCAAGTGGCCAATGATATCATCTCGGTGTTACCCGAGTGGCAATTCCATCACTTCATCATCAATATCAACATGTTCACCGGTCCACCCAATCATACCAATATTTAGCATCCTTTTATAGACCTGTTAGGCATATGTCAAAGTGAATCGGATTCCATATCGATATTATAATGAAATCTGGTCTGAGGACAAAAGAGACCTACTCAAGAAAGACCTATGACGTGACAACCATGTGGCTTTCTTATGCGGATCGATCCAGTCCCATGTCAACGACATGTACCTATATTCATGACTGACTATACAAGTACTATAGCTAGTTAAGAACTACCATACAGTCATCGAATATACAAGTCTGTGGTTCTATTCGTTCCCACGATTAGAATAGACCTGGGATAGGTTTTATGATTATCAATCAATGGATACTCTACTCATATTATAGCACAAGATATAAATGAAATAGATTAATTGCCTTTATTAATGTGACACAAATAAAGTATTCATACATGACTCTTAATGTATAATACAAAATACAAGAATCCAATGCCCTAAGAACTAGGGCACACCAACAATCTCCCACTTGCACTAGTTCCAAGTGG
Source organism: Euphorbia tirucalli (assembly GCA_039660915.1). Classification (NCBI taxonomy): domain Eukaryota; kingdom Viridiplantae; phylum Streptophyta; class Magnoliopsida; order Malpighiales; family Euphorbiaceae; genus Euphorbia; species Euphorbia tirucalli. The sequence continues at coordinate 49,117,294 of CM077633.1, forward strand.
GCATTGCCCTAATTCCTATAGATCTGGTATGACCGTCGTGCTGTGTCTGCAACAGTGCTTTGGTCAATGGATCAGCGACATTATTCTTGGTGTCAACCCTCTGCAATGATATGTCACCTATGTTCACGATCTCCCGAATGAGGTGAAACTTTCTGAGTACATGTTTGGATCTCTTGTGTGACCGGGGCACCTTAGCTTGTGCGATGGCCCCGTTGTTGTCACAAAAAATCAACTGGGTCTAGGATAGTGGGCACTATTCCCAACTCAGTTATGACTTTCTTGATCCAAACGGCTTCCTTTGAGCTTCGCACACAGCTATGTACTCAGCTTCCATTGTAGTGTCAGCAATGGTGGCCTGCTTTGAGGACCTCCAACTAATGGCACCGCCATTCAGGAGAAAAACATAACCAGACTGTGACTGGTTCTCATCCTCATCGGTCTCAAAGCTTGCATCAGTGTAACCTGACACTACCAGCTCATCTTGACCTCTATACACTAAGAAAGCATCCTTAGTCCGGTTAAGGTACTTCAAGATTGCCTTGACTGCCTTCCAGTGTTCCTCACCGGGGTCCGACTGGTACCGGCTAGTCATACTTAGTGCAAACACGACATTAGGCCTCGTACATAACATGGAGTACATGATAGATCCAATAGCAGATGCATAAGGGATCTTTTCCATGTTCTCCCGGTCCTTCTTTGTTTTAGGACCATCTTTCTTACTCAGCTTCAACCCATGGCGCATAGGCAAGAATCCTTTCTTTGCCTTGTCCATACTGAATCCTTTTAGAACCTTGTCAATGTACGTGGCCTGAGTTAGGCCTAAAAGCCGATTGGATCTATCTCTGTAGATCCTGATCCCTAAGATCGTCTCAGCTTCGCCTAAGTCCTTCATTGTGAAGCACCTACTCAACCACTGCTTAACCCCTTGCAGTGTTGGTATGTCACTTCCAATGATAAGGATGTCGTCAACATACAGCACTAGGACGGTGGAAACGCTCCCACTAACCATCTTATACACACAGGGCTTTTAACTTGAAACACCACTTGCAACCTATCACCTTAGCACCCAGAGGTGGATCCACCAAGTTCCATACTTGGTTATCGTGCATAGATTGCATCTCAGCCTCCGTGGCTTTGCGCCATTGACCTGAGTGTGGGCTTTCAATAGCCTCCTGATAGGTCTTGGGCTCCCCTTGGTCAACGACCATAAGGTCCCCATCATCAGTCACGAGAAAGACGTACCTCTCTGGCTGATGACATGTCCTACCAGACCTTCTAAGGTCATGTGCAACCATTTCTGGTTCCTCAATTTCCTGAGTAGTCAGATTGGTTCCCGAAGCATCCTCAGCAGTAGCTGCAGGAGTTTGTGAGTCTTGAACTTCTGACAATTCAACATTACTCCCACTGTCTCTCTTGGAAAGGAATTCCTTCTCCAAGAAGACTGCATTTCTGGCTATGAAAACTTTGTTTTCGGCCGGATCGTAGAAGTAATAACCCTTAGTTTCTTTAGGGTAACCCGCAAACTGGCACTTGACAGATTTGGACTCGAGTTTGCCACTTATCAATTTCTTAACATGTGCATCACAGCCCCAAATCTTCAAGAAGGAAACATTGGGCTTTCGGCCTTTCCATAGTTCATATGGTGTTCCCTCAACTGCTTTGCTTGGTGTATTATTAAGAATGTAAGCAGCTGTCTCTAAAACATATCCCCAAAAGGAGACAGGGAGTGTAGCATGACTCATCATCGAGCGGACCATGTCAAGTAAGGTCCTATTCCTCCTTTCTGACACTCCATTCCACTGGGGTGTACCAGGAGGAATGAGTTGGGATATGATCCCACACTCTCTCAAAAACGAGTCAAAATCTTGGATCAAATATTCACCCCCTCGGTCAGACCGAAGTGCTTTTATTTTCTTGCCAAGTTGGTTTTCTACTTCATTCTTAAAGTCCTTAAACCTTTGGAGAGTCTCAGACTTATGCTTCATCAGATACACGTAACCGTATCTGCTGAAGTCATCCGTGAAGGTGACGAAGTACAGAAAACTAGATCTAGCACTAGTGCTCATTGGGCCACATACATCGGAATGTATTAGCTCCAATAGCTCTGAGGCCCTTTCAGCAGTCTTGCTAAAAGGCGCCTTTGTCATCTTGCCTCTCAAACAAGATTCGCATGTGTCATAAGGCTGGATGTCAAATGACCCTAGCACTCCACTAGAGTGAAGCCTAGCTATGCGCTTCTCATTTATATGGCCAAGTCGACAATGCCAGATATAAGTAGGATTAATTTCATTTTGTTTAATCCTTTTAGTATTTATGTTATAGATTGAACTTTCACGTTTTAGATCAAGGATATATAAGCCATTTTCAAGAAATGCTGTTCCATAAATAATATTGCCACATTGCATAGAAATTCTACCATGTCCAATATTAAATACAAAACCAGAAATATCCAACAAAGAAACGGAAATAATATTCCTGCGCATCGCAGGTACAAAATAACAGTTTCTTAGTTCCAAAACAAGTCCACTAGGCATCTCCAAGAAATAATCTCCGATCTTCATGGCCTGAACCCGAGCACCATTTCCGACTCGAAGATCTACTTCCCCAGATCCTAATAATCTCCTATTTCTTAGACCCTGCACATTTGAACAAATGTGAGATCCACATCCAGTGTCCAAGACCTAAGATGTAGAAATAGCTAGATTAATCTCAACAACATAAATACCTGAAGCAGCAGTTTTGCACTTCAGTTGCTCCCTTAGCTTTGGACATGAGCTCTTCCAGTGCCCCTTCTCATGACACTCATTGCAAACATCGTCAGGAGAGGCAACCCTTGCTTTAGGTTGGGCCACCACCTTTTTGCCCTTAGCCTTGGCCTTTTGGGCCTTAGCCTTGGCCTTAGATTTGGCCTTTCCCTTAGCAATGGGCGTATTGCCCTTGTTCACCAGCAATACTTCAGGAGTCTTCTTAAGAGACTGCTCAGCAAGCTTGAGCATGCCATGCAGCTCAACAACCGATTTATCCAACCCTTGCATATGGTAATTCATGATAAACTGGTTGTAAGACTCAGGAAGTGACCCGAGAATAATGTCTGTTGCCAAGTCCTACGGAACTGGCGAGCCGAGGCGGGCAAGTGTATCAATATACCCCTTCAACTTTAGCACATGAGTGCTAACAGAAGTCCCAGCTGCCATCACAGTCGTGCAAAGTGCCTTAGTTGTCAGGTAACGTTCCTGACGAGCCTGATCTTGGAACATCTTTTTAAGCTGATCCATCATCTCATAAGCATGCTCGTCCATGAACTGTTTCTGAAGATCAGAAGCCATGGTACCCAGCATGAGGCATGAGACATCTCGGTCATCCCTCACATGCCGATCGTACTGCTCCACCATCGCCGTGGTGATGCCTCGACCTGCAGGAGGGCCAGCTGGTAAAGGAGCATTCAGTACATACTCCTTAGACTCTTGTCTAAGAACTATTTGTAAGTTCCTAGCCCAGTCCAGGAAGTTAGTCCCCGAAAGCTCCTCCTTCTCCAAGAGTGACCTAAGTGAGAGTGAGTTGTTGTTTGTTGCAGCCATTTAAATTGCTTAACTGAAATGGGATTATCTACATGGAAGAAATCATTGCTTGAGTTAGAAATAAAGGACTTTTAAGCCAATTCAAATTAATAATCCGATTTTAATTTGTTTGTTGGTGTTGTTAATTGGCTGACTTGACGAAGATCCACAACTTATCAATGACTGGCCGAACTAGGGCTCGCTAACCAACCATTGAGTCGTTTGGTAGGACAACCTATCCAATCCTTCCATGAAGGACTCTTGGTTTGATGGGCTTATTGACACTTTACCCATCTGTGCTTAGGGCCCGCTCTGAGCTAATGCTACCCATGTTGAGTCAAACCACCATTCACATGTTAACCATACCAAGTATCTTAACCCTCGACGGCCCGCCGAATACTACAATGTACCCAGCTAGGGCATGGCGCACATTGCAGCATCAATGGGAGGAAGAGGTGTGAATGTGGGAAGCACATTTAAGCGACTCAATATTTTAATTTCCGGATTATAATTAAATGATACGGCTTAGCATGCATAAACGCGGGTAATAATTTGGTGATCCATACATCCATATTATATGAAAAATGCAATAGCATACTTAATTTAAAATAAATGAGATCCTATAGGCCTTTAATTACAACCTAATGAAAAACTAGATATCCTATCTAATTCTTCATGGGTTGGACTGCAATCCTTCTTGGGCTCCCACCATGGACTTGCTCCATTTGGGCCTTCCTCCATACTTGATGCAATGACAATAATTTTGTAAAATAAAATCTATTCTAAAATTACATCAAAATAAAAAAAATGGCACGCAGGCCATATTTCCCAAAATTAAATTACAACCGATAATAATTTAGGGCCCAAAGAACTCAACATAACATTTCAAACAAAGTACCTGTCGTGCACATACATACCAATATGATGCATGATCATGGCATTCCAAATTATAAATATAAATGTTAAGCCGAGTTACTTAGGGTGAAATCGCCAATTTTAATAAATGTGACTAAGGCCCATAAAGGCCCAATGGATAACATCCATCAATGCAAAATTAACAATTTTGCTCCCACTTGAATTTGGGATGTCACAAATTTAAAATTTAGCTCTCCCAATTTTAACCGGTGTCACGGTTTATTGGGCCAATTTCACAAAGTCCATATTCAATTTAATATGCAAACAATTAAATTAAATATGCATGCCAACAAAATAAATAATTTAAACACAAATTAATTTAAAAAATTTAATTTAATTTGCATTAGGGTCCGGGATAAAAAAAATACCCGCAAAATCCAAAACCGGACCCGAAACCCGCGCGCGGCGCTGCTGTCCCGACGGGGCAGCAGTGGCGCTGCGCGGCAGCCTGCCGCGGCAGCAGCAGCCAGCTGCCGCATGGCATGCTGCTGCGGCCAGCAGCTGCTGCTCACGCAGCAGCCTGCTGCCGCAGTGGGGGAATCGCAAAATTACGATTCCCTCACCCAATTTTAACCTTTTTTTTTTTTAATTATTAAATCACCAAAAAAATCCAGCCATCAACAGCAAACTATCAATAAAGAAAACACAATTCTAGATAGAAACCAATTGGGGAAAAAAATAAAACCCCAAACAAAATTCTAGGGTTTATCAAAACCAAAACCAATTGAATAAAAACCCTAAAATCACAAACTTGAAACCCATTCTTTCTTCAAGAATGCTTTCAAGAACCAATTCCAATCAATCTAATAGACAAAACCTAGGCTCTGATACCACTGTTGGGAATCATCATTGGAAAAATAACGTGGCGCAGCGGAAAATACACCGTTTAAAATTTCCTAGAATCCACCTATCGTGTCCAATTACCATTGATTAGAATAAAATCAAATAAGAATAAAGGGAGATTAACTCACCGGATTCGTCTCCTCTAGAGACTGCTGCAGAATCGTTTCTTTAAATTGCGATCTCCAAAGTCCGGTGCACGACCAACTATTGAGCGGGAACCGGTGCTAGCCGAAGACGCGAAGGAATGGAGGTTTAATGCTGGGATTTTCGGCTGTTTTGGGGCTGCTATTGGTGGCTGGAATTTCCAGCAATTAATTTAGAGTTGAATTAGGTTTTTATTCCTTAAGTGTGCCCTTTTATAGACACCTTGTCTAATTGGGTTCTAATTAGGTTAATTAAACCCAAGCCCACTAGGATTATAATTACATAAATAAACTTCAATTAAAAGTATACTATGTAATTTAATTCCATTTGGCTAAATTTAATTACCCCTAAATAAAATTAAATCACACTTAAGTTAATACAATACATGTATTTAATTTTCCTACTTAGGAAAATTATTTAATTAATTGTTTACTTTATGTAATTCAATTAATTGATAAATTAATTAATTACATTATGTAAACTTATTAATTAAATTAAATTCAACCCAATGTCAATTAATTACCTTGACACCGAATGTCAACTAATTAATTAACACATTCCTTCCAATGTACATTACATGTACAATTTCTATAAGTTCCAGCTCAGTTGATCTATGTGCACGATCCTATGGGTCTGTCTTTATGTTGGCAGTAGGCCCAAGGCCCACAGACTGTAAGTGGGTTCTAGCAAACCATTACAGCCCCCAATTAAGACGGAGATGCAGCAGTCTTTAGAAGACACTCACCCGGTAGTAATCTCATAATGTCCTTTGCCTAACGATATCGATATGAATAAACAAGAGGCATGGTGTCTGTCATCCTCTTCTGTTGTTTATTATATTTCTTGATCTTGAGTTGACTGATTAATCAAATAAGCAACCAACTTATTTGGGTATGGCCATACACTTATCAGTCCCACTCATCAAGGGGCCAATGATATCATCTCGGTGTTACCCGAGTGGCAATTCCATCACTTCATCATCAATATCAACATGTTCACCGGTCCACCCAATCATACCCATATTTAGCATCCTTTTACAGACCTGTTAGGCGTATGTCAAAGTGAATCGGATTCCATATCGATATTATAATGAAATCTGGTCTGAGGACAAAAGAGACCTACTCAAGAAAGACCTATGACGTGACAACCATGTGGCTTTCTTGTGCGGATCGATCCAGTCCCATGTCAACGGCATGTACCTATGTTCATGACTGACTATACAAGTACTATGGCTAGTTAAGAACTACCATACAGTCATCGAATATACAAGTCTGTGGTTCTATTCGTTCCCACGATTAGAACAGACCTGGGATAGGTTTTATGATTATCAATCAATGGATACTCTACTCATATTATAGCACAAGATATAAATGAAATAGATTAATTGCCTTTATTAATGTGACACAAATAAAGTATTCAAACATGACTCTTAATGTATAATACAAAATACAAGAATCCAATGCCCTAAGAACTAGGGCACACCAACAATATCTAGACTTGATCAACGATAGAGACCTGATCTTTTAAAACCCGGATCACTTTACTATGTTGAATAATTAACCGAAAAAATCATTTTCAAAGCTGTTTTCTCAAAAATCTTCATATGAACATTTCAAAAATGTTTTCCAGGTCTAGTCAGGGAAATCAGATTTCCCCGACTATCTCTCTAAAGGCATGATCCCAACACTGTTATCATCCCGTTATGTCATTCTTAAGTCTAAAATGTGATTATTAGCACGCCAACCTTTGTTTTGCAGGTTTTAAGTGAATGTTTAGTTTTCCATTTTCTAGATTCTCATGTATTTTATGCGATTGTACCTAATTCCCTTTTTATTCAAATGTATCCCCTATGGTAGTATTTGTTTTATTCAGGTTGTAATAATTAATTTACTCTCTTATATATATTTATTGCATGTACATTGTGTGATTAAAACAAAATTAACCTTAGCTTATGAAATGTAATGCATTGAATGTTGAACTTTGTTTTCGTTAGATAATGAGTAAGTGACTCATCTGAACCTAGATCTCTAGAAGGTATAGCAGTCCTCACTTGGTTAGGCTGTACCTTAATTTCCTAGTTGAGCTGATCCGGGTGGTGACTCTGTGAGCAGACGACCTGAAAAAGACGGGACGCTGCGAATCAAGCAGGGGAAAAGAGAATGGTTTCGAGTTGAAAAACGGGTTTTCATTTTTCTAGCTTTAGGGAAATCATTTATTTGTATTAGAAATTTGTTTTGTAGAAAACGTTTTCCCATTTTATTACTTAAAGACCTTGAAGCCAAAATTTCAAGATCAGTGACAGACTCGCCACCTGGATCAGCTCATCCGGGAAATTCCGGTACAGCTCCCTACCAAGCGCAGACTACCATACCTAATCCAGAGATTCAGGGTTCGGCCAACTTACCTACAAAATCTCAAGCTTGTATTCGATTTATGATTTATATTGCCATATTTAGTCAATTTATTATCTTTCTCTAACCCAATTTCGTTTAATTTATTAGCCCGTGCTCAAGCAAAATGCAGAAAATAAATTGCAGAAAAATAAAGCATACATCTGAAATATGCAAGAAAATAGTAGAGGCCGATTATACAACCCAATCGAATAAAAGATAAAAACCCTCGTCCTCACAGTACAAGCGCCTAAGTACACGAGGATCTAAAAATACAATTGCCTAGTTTACACGGAATAGTCTATTAATTACAGGAAAAATAATAAAAATGAAGATAAATACTGCAAAACAGAGGATTAGCACAGTTTATAATATAAACACAGATAGGACTCAAAACAGGACAGAATTGGGATTTTTTGGAAATAGGGACATGCATTTAGGGGGTAACCGGGTCGACCGAACTGGTCAAACTAGTTAGACTTGGAAAACACTTTTGAAACGCCCTGCAAATTTTTATGCTGGAAAACAATTTTTGAAAACCATTTGGCTCGGTTCCATGCAAATTTCCACATTTTAGCGGGCCTGTTATCCCAGAACTCGGGGTTCCATTCATGTGGGTTCCTAAATAAATGATCCATCTAGGGTCCAAAGCTGTAAACATACCAAAAACATTTGTGAAAATACCGTTTTATTCATTTTCAATATTTTCTGGGGATTTGGTAGGATTCGGGGGTCCGCTAATGCTGAACTATGGATCCGATTCAGATAATGCAACCCTGAAACTCAGAAAGTAAACCTGGGAAACACCAAAAACCCTAATATCCGTACGTACAAAAATTTAAAAATCAAAATTTTATAACATACGGATGAATTTGGGCCGAAATTAATCACGATAGAATGCTTAAAATGGAAAAGGGACTGTTTTCGGTCGATCGGGACAAACTGGGAATCTATCCCTCCAGAACAGAGCCGGGCAGCTCTGGGTACCAGAGCCGTACGGCTCTATTCGGGCAATCTGATTACGAAGTTGCAAAAATAAAGAAAACACATAGAATAGACAATGCAAACAGGTTTAAGGCCTCTCATAGTTTACCTTGATGTTGTTTTGATGCTTTGAGCATCTAGAAACTGATTGAAAGCTTGAAATGTGTTCTGAGAACTCAACCAGCCAAAAACCACAACGATCCGAAACAATCCGAAACAAATCCGAAACGATCCCGAATCAATGAGCAAAGGTAGTAGCCTTTGTTTTGAGTGTTTGGAGGTTGATTTAAGGGCTTGTGTTTGGTGTCTGGATTTTCTCTTTGCCTTCAATGTCTCGGCCTCTTTTTCTCTCTTTCTCTACCTATTTTTTTCTGTCTCCTCTCCTCTTTTTTTTCCCCCTTTTTTTTATATTTCTCTCTCACACTTACTTCAATCAATCAATGAGTCATCCCACCTCTGAATTTCCACCCTTCTTTTCTTCTTTTAAGACAAGTTGCTCTGCTTTGTAGAGCAACTTGTTTTGTCAACTAGAGCCGTACGGCTCTAGCTTAAAAGCTAGAGCCATATGGTTTTAACAAGAGCTGGGGTGAAATTTCAAAAATCGGACGCCCACCTTAAACCCTAAAAACAATTCAGGAGACCTTTTCAGGGATTTTGGATCACAGATAGCTTGGTTTTTAGAAAGTTTGAGATACTCTGGGCAACATTCCGATCATTTTCAAGTCCGATTCAAGTCTGTCTGCTCCACAGGTAACAAAGGAACTTTTGTCATAGAGGTCAGGAAAAACCCGTGCTCACAAGTTGCCCCTCGCGGGACCAAAGTTGGCTTATGGTCAGCTGGGAAGCCTAGATCGAGTTTGGTCTCGCGACTAGGAGAACGGTTAGAAAAGAAAACGTACCTGCTATCCTGGTGCATCGAGGAATAGACATAACATCCAGCTGGGGATGTCGGCTTTGGCCCCAAAGTCAGCCCAGGGGGCATCTAAATCTTGAGATCGGCCTATGGGGACATTTGGTTTGTGAGGTCGGCCCAAAGGCATTTCATTTTTGAGATCGGCCCAGAGGCATTTCGTTTTTTTTTTCTTTTTTTTTTTTGAGGTCGGCTTAGAGGCATTTGGTTTTTTTTGGAAGTCGGCCCAAAGGGCATCTCACTTTTATAGTTGGCCCAGGAGGCATTCGGTTTTTGTAGTCGTCCCAGGGGGCATTTGGCTTTTGTAGTCGGCCCAGGGGGCATTTCTTCCTCTTTCATGTGACAAAGAGGTTTAAATGGCTGTTCTTCCCTTCCTATGTGATGAAAAGCTTGAACAAGATGCACTATCCCTCTAATATGGTGAAGAGGCAGCATGGACTGGAATATGGGTCTTCAATAGGCATTTCTTCCTCATTCATGTGGCAAAGAGGTTGAAACGGTGGAAACATACCAAGCATCCGTTGCTGGGGATGCCGGCCGTGGTTCCTAGTCGACTCACGGCGGTGGAGTGTGCCCGTGAAGATTGATACGAGAGTTGTCTTCCTCTTTCATGTGGCAAAGAGGTTGAAATGCTGTTCTTCCCTTCCCATGGGATGAAAAGGTTGAACAAGATGCACTATCCCTCCTATGTGATGAAGAGGCAGCACAAACTGGAATTTTCCTTCAATAGGAATTTCTTCCTCTTTCATATGGCAAAGAGGTTGAAATGGCTGTTCTTCCCTTCTTATGTGATGAAAAGGTTGAACAAGATGCACCGTACCTCCTATGTGGTGAAGAGGTAGCACAAACTTGGATATGGGTCTTCAATAGGCATTTCTTCCTCTTTCACGTCATAAAGAGGTTGAAATGGTCAAAACGTATCTGGCATCCATTGCTGGGGATGCCGGCTATGGTTCTAGTCGACTCACTGTGGTAGAGTGTGCCTATGAAGATTGATACGAGAGTTGTCTTCCTCTTTCATGTGGTAAAGAGGTTGAAATGGCTGTTCTTCCCTTCCCATGTGATGAGAAGGTTGGATAAGATGCACTATCCCTCCTATGTGATGAACAGGTAGCACGAACTGGAATTTGCCTTTGATAGGCATTTCTTCCTCTATCATGTGGTAAAGAGGTTGAAATGGTTGTTCTTCCCTTCCTATGTGATGAAAAGGTTGAACAAGATGCATTGTCCCTCCTATGTGGTGAAGAGGCAGCACAAACTAGGATATGGGTCTTCAATAGGCATTTCTTCCACTTTCATGTGAAAAAGAGGTTGAAATGGTGGAAACGTACCTAGCATCCATTGCTGGGAATGCGGGCCATGATTCTTAGTCGACTCACTGCGGTTGAGTGTACCAGTGAAGATTGATACGAGAGTTGTCTTCCTCTTTCATGTGGTAAAGAGGTTGAAATGGCTGTTCATCCCTTCCTATGTGATGAAAAGGATGACCAAGATACACTGTCCCTCCTATAAGATGAAGTGGCGGCTCGACCTAGAATTTTCCTTTAATAGGCATTTCTTCCTCTTTCATATGGCAAAGAGGTTGAAATGGTTGTTCTTCCCTTCCTATGTGACGAAAAGGTTGAACAAGATGCACTATCCCTCCTTTATGGTGAAGAGGCAGCACGAACTGGGATATGGGTCTTCAATAGGCATTTCTTCCTTTTTCATGTGACAAAGATGTTGAAATGGCAGAAATGTAGTTGGCATCCATTGCTAGGGATGCCGATCGTGGTTCCTAGTGGACTCACTGCGGTGGAGTGTGCCCGTGACGATTGATACGAGAGTTGTCCTCCTCTTTCAATTGGTAAAGAGATTGAAATGGCTGTTCTTCTCTTTCCATGTGATGAAAAGGCTAAACAAGATGCACTATCCCTCCTATGTGATGAAGAGGCAGCACGAACTGGAATTTTCCTTCAATAGGCATTTCTTCCTCTTTCATGTGGTAAAGAGGTTGAAATGGCTGTTCTTCCCTTCCTATTTGATGAAAAGGTTGACCAAGATGCACTGTCCCTCCTTTGTGGTGAGGAGGCAGCACAAACTAGGATATGGATCTTCAATAGGCATTTCTTCCTCTTTTATGTGACAAAGAGGTTGAAATGGTGGAAATGTACCTGACATCCGTTGATGGGGATGCCGGCCGTGGTTCCCAGTCGACTCACCGCGGTTGAGTGTGCCCGTGAAGATTGATACGAGAGTTGTCTTCCTCTTTCATGGATGAAAAGGATGAACAAGATGCACTGTCCCTCTTATGTGATGAAGAGGGAGCACGAACGGTAATTTGCCTTTAATTGGCATTTCTTCCGCTTTCATGTGGCTAAGAGGTTGAAATGGTTGTTCTTCCCTTCCTACATTATGAAAAGGTTGAACGAGATGCACTGTCCCTCCTGTGTGGTAAAGAGGCAGCATGAACTAGGATATGGGTCTTCAATAAGCATTCCTTTCTCTTTCAAGTAACAAAGATGTTGAAATAGTGGAAACATACCTGGCATCCATTGCTGGGGATGCCGGTCGTGGTTCCTAGTCGACTCATTAAGGTGTAGTGTGCCCATGAAGATTCATATGAGAGTTGTCTTCCTCTTTCATGTGGCAAAGAGGTTGAAATGGCTGTTCTTCCCTTTGCATGTGATGAAAAGGCTAAACAAGATGCACTATCCCTCCTATGTGATGAAGAGGCAGCACGAACTGGAATTTGCCTTTAATAGGCATTTCTTCCTCTATCATGTGGCAAAGAGGTTGAAATGGTCGTTTTCCCCTTCCTATGTGATGAAAAGGTTGAACAAGATTCATTGTCCCTGCTATGTGGTGAAGAGGCAGCACAAACTAGGATATGGGTCTTTAATAGGCATTTCTTCCTCTTTCTTGTGACAAAGAGGTTGAAATGGCTGAAATGAACTTGGTATCCATTGCTGGGGATGCCAGTCATGATTCCTAGTCGACTCACTGTGGTTGAGTGTGCCCGTGAAGATTGATTCGTGAGTTGTCTTCCTCTTTCATGTGGCAAAGAGGTTGAAATGGCTGTTCGTCCCTTCCTATGTGATGAAAAGGATGAGCAAGATGCACTGTCCCTCCTATGTGATGAAGAGGCAGCACGAACTGGAATTTGCCTTCAATAGGCATTTCTTCCTCTTTCATGTGGCAAAGAGGTTGAAATGGCTGTTCTTCCCTTCCTATGTGACGAAAAGGTTAAACAAGATGCACTATCCCTCCTTTATGGTGAAGAGGCAACACGAGCTGGGATATGGGTCTTCAATCGGCATTTCTTCCACTTTCATGTGACAAAGATGTTGAAAAGATGGAAATGTACTTGGCATCCGTTGCTGGGGATGCTGGTCATGGTTCATAGTGGACTTGCTGCAGTGGAGTGTGCCCGTGAAGATTGATACGAGAGTTGTCCTCCTCTTTCAATTGGCAAAGAGGTTACAAGGCTTTTCTTCTCATTCCATGTGATGAAAAGGCTAAACAAGATGCACTATCCCTCCTATGTGATGAAGAGGCAGCACGAACTGGAATTTTCCTTCAATAGGCATTTATTCCCCTTTAATGTGGCAAAGAGGTTGAAATGGCAGTTCTTCCCTTCCTATGTAATGAAAAGGTTCAATAAGATGCACTATCCCACCTATGTGGTGAAGTGGCAGCACAAACTTGGATATGGATCTTCAATAGGCATTTCTTCCACTTTCATGTGACAAAGAGGTTGAAATGGTGGAAATGTACCTGACATCCGTTGATGGGGATGCCGTCCGTGGTTCCTAGTCGACTCACCGCGGTTGAGTGTGCCCGTAAAGACTGATACGAGAGTTGTCTTCCTCTTTCATGTGGTAAAGAGGTTGCAATGGCTATTCATCCCTTCCTATGTGATGAAAAGGATGAGCAAGATGCCCTATCCCTCCTATATGATGAAGAGGAAAGACGAACTAGAGTTTGCCTTTAATAGGCATTTCTTCCTCTTTCATGTGGCAAAGAGGTTGAAATGGTTGTTCTTCCCTTCCTATGTGACGACAGGGTTGAACAAGATGCACTATCCCTCCTTTGTGGTGAAAAGGCAGCACGAACTGGGATATGGGTCTTCAATAGGCATTTCTTCCTCTTTTATGTAACAAAGATGTTGAAATGGTGGGAACATACCTGGCATCTATTGCTGGGGATGACGGTCATGGTTCCTAGTGGACTCACTGCGGTGGAGTGTGCCCGTGAAGATTGATACGAGAGTTGTCCTCCTCTTCCAATTGGCAAAGAGGTTGAAATGGTTGTTCTTCTCTTTCCATGTGATGAAAAGGCTAAACAAGATGCACTATCCCTCCTATGTGATGAAGAGGCAGCACGAATTGGAATTTTCCTTCAATAGGCATTTCTTCCTCTTTCATGTGTCAAAGAGGCTGAAATGGCTGTTCTTCCCTTCGCATGTGATGAAATGGCTAAACAAGATGCACTATCCCTCCTATGTGATGAAGAGGCAGCACGGACTGGAATTTGCCTTTAATAGGCATTTCTTCCTCTATCATGTGGCAAAGAGGTTGAAATGGTCATTTTTCCCTTCCTATGTGATGAAAAGGTTGAACAAGATTAATTGTCCCTCCTATGTGGTGAAGAGGCAGCACAAACTAGGATATGGGTCTTCAATAGGCATTTCTTCCTCTTTCTTGTGACAAAGAGGTTGAAATGGTGGAAATGAACTTGGTATCCATTGCTGGGGATGCCAGCCATGGTTCCTAGTCGACTCATTGTGGTTGAGTGTGCCCGTAAAGATTGATTCGAGAGTTGTCTTCCTCTTTCATGTGGCAAAAAGGTTGAAATGGCTGTTCGTCCCTTCCTATGTGGTGAAAAGGATGAGCAAGATGCACTGTCCCTCCTATGTGATGAAGAGGCAGCACGAACTGGAAATTGCCTTCAATAGGCATTTCTTCCTCTTTCATCTGGCAAAGAGGTTGAAATGGCTATTCTTCCCTTCCTATGTGACGAAAAGGTTGAACAAGATGCACTATCCCTCCTTTATGGTGAAGAGGCAACACGAGCTGGGATATGGGTCTTCAATAGGCATTTCTTCCGCTTTCATGTGACAAAGATGTTGAAAAGATGGAAATGTACTTGGCATCCGTTGTTGGGGATGCCGGTCATGGTTCATAGTGGACTCACTGCCGTGGAGTGTGCCCGTGAAGATTGATACGAGAGTTGTCCTCCTCTTTCAATTGGTAAAGAGGTTACAAGGCTGTTCTTCTCATTCCATGTGATGAAAAGGCTAAACAAGATGCACTATCCCTCCTATGTGATGAAGAGGCACCACGAACTGGAATTTTCCTTCAATAGGCATTTATTCCCCTTTAATGTGGCAAAGAGGTTGAAATGGCAGTTCTTCCCTTCCTATGTAATGAAAAGGTTCAATAAGATGCACTGTCCCACCTATGTGGTGAAGTGGCAGCACAAACTTGGATATGGATCTTCAATAGGCATTTCTTCCACTTTCATGTGACAAAGAGGTTGAAATGGTGGAAATGTACCTGACATCCGTTGATGGGGATGCCGGCTGTGGTTCCTAGTCGACTCACCGCGGTTGAGTGTGCCCGTGAAGATTGATACGAGAGTTGTCTTCCTCTTTCATGTGGTAAAGAGGTTGAAATGGCTGTTCATCCCTTCTTATATGATGAAAAGGATGAGAAAGATGCCCTGTCCCTCTTATATGATGAAGACGAGAGACGAACTAGAGTTTTCCTTTAATAGGCATTTCTTCCTCTTTCATGTGGCAAAGAGGTTGTAATGGTTGTTCTTCCCTTCCTATGTGACGAAAGGGTTGAACAAGATGCACTATCCCTCCTTTGTGGTGAAGAGGCAGCATGAACTGGGATATGGGTCTTCAATAGGCATTTCTTCCTCTTTTATGTGACAAAGATGTTGAAATGGTGGAAACATACCTGGCATCTATTGCTGGGGATGCCGGTTATGGTTCCTAGTGGACTCACTACGGTGGAGTGTGCCCGTGAAGATTGATACGAGAGTTGTCCTCCTTTTCCAATTGGCAAAGAGGTTGAAATGGCTGTTCTTATCTTTCCATGTGATGAAAAGGATAAACAAGATGCACTATCCCTCCTATGTGATGAAGAGGCAGCACGAACTGGAATTTTCCTTCAATAGGCATTTCTTCCTCTTTCATGTGGCAAAGAGGCTGAAATGGCTGTTCTTCCCTTCGCATGTGATGAAATGGCTAAACAAGATGCACTATCCCTCCTATGTGATGAAGAGGCAGCACGGACTGGAATTTGCCTTTAATAGGCATTTCTTCCTCTATCATGTGGCAAAGAGGCTGAAATGGTTGTTCTGCTCTTCCTATGTGATGAAAAGGTTGAACAAGATGCATTATCCCTCTTATGTGGTGAAGAGGTAGCACAAACTAGTATATGGGTCTTCAATAAGCATTTCTTCCTCTTTCATGTGACAAAGAGGTTGAAATGGTGGAAACATACCTGGCATCCATTGCTGGGGATGCCGGCCATGGTTCCTAGTCGACTTACTGCGTTTGAGTGTGCCCGTGAAGATTGATACGAGAGTTGTCTTCCTCTTTCATTCGGCAAAGAGGTTGAAATGGCTGTTCGTCCCTTCCTATGTGATGAAAAGGATGAGCAAGATGCACTGTCCCTCCTATGAGATGAAGTGGCAGCACGAACTGGGATATGGGTCTTCAATAGGCATTTCTTCCTCTCTCATGTGACAAAGATATTGAAATGGTGGAAACGTACCTAGCATCCGTTGCTGGGGGTGCCAGTCGTGGTTCCTAGTGGACTCACTACGGTGGAGTGTGCTGGTGAAGATTGATACGAGAGTTGTCCGCCTTTTTCAATTAGTAAAGAGGTTGAAATTGCTGTTTTTCTCATTCCATGCGATGAAAAGGCTAAACCAGATGCACTATCCCTCCTATGTGATGTAGAGGCAACACGAACTGGAATTTTCCTTCAATACGCATTTCTTCCTCTTTCATGTGGCAAAGAGGTTGAAATGGCAGTTCTTCCCTTCCTATGTGATGAACAGGTTGAACAAGATGCACTATCCCTCCTATGTGGTGAAGAGGGAGCACAAACTAGGATATGGATCTTCAATAGGCATTTCTTCCTCTTTCATATGACAAAGAGGTTGAAATGGTGGAAACGAACCTGACATCTATTGATAGGGATGCCGGTCGTGGTTCCTAGTCGACTCACAGCGGTTAAGTGTGCCCTTCAAGGTTGATACGAGAGTTGTCTTCCTCTTTCATGAGGCGAAGAGGATGAAATGGCTGTTCTCCTCTTCCTATGTGATGAAAAGGATGAACAAGATGCACTGTCCCTCCAATGTGATGAAGAGGTAGCACGAACGGGATTTTGCCTTCAATAGGCATTTCTTCCTCTTTCATGTCGCTAAGAGGTTGAAATGGCTGCTCTTCCCTTCCTATGTGAGGAAAAGGTTGAACGAGATGCACTGTCCCTCCTATGTGGTGAAGAGGCAACACGAACTACGATATAGGCCATCAATAGGCATTTCTTTCTCTTTCATGTGACAAAGATGTTGAAATAGTGGAAACGTACCTGGCATCCGTTGCTGGGGATGCCGGTCATGGTTCCAAGTCGACTCACTGTGGTGTAGTGTGACCGTGAAGATTGATACCAGAGCTGTCTTCCTCTTTCATACGGCAAAGAGGTTGAAATGGTTGTTCTTCCCTTCCCATGTGATGAAAAGGCTAAACAAGATGCACTATCCCTCCTATGTGATGAAGAGGCAGTATGAACTGTAACTTTCCTTCAATAGTAATTTCTTCCTCTTTCATGTGGCAAAGAGGTTCAAATGGTTGTTCTTTCCTTCCTATGTGATGAAAAGGTTGAACAAGATGCACTGTCCTTCCTATGTGATGAAGAGGTAGCATGAACTGGAATTTGCCTTCAATAGGCATTTCTTCCTCTATCATTTGGCAAAGAGGTTGAAATGACTGTTCTTCCCTTCCTATGTGATGAAAAGGTTGAACAAGATGCACTGTCCCTCCTATGTGGTGAATAGGCAGCACAGACTAGGATATAGGTCTTCAATAGGCATTTCTTCCTCTTTCATATTACAAAGAGGTTGAAATGGTGTAAGAGTACCTGGCATCCATTGCTGAAGATGCTGGCTGTGGTTCCTAGTCGACTCACTGCAGTGGAGGGTGCCCGTGAAGATTGATACGAGAGTTGTCTTCCTCTTTCATGTGGCAAAGAGGTTGAAATGGCTGTTCTTCCCTTCTTTTGAGATGAAAAGGATGAACAAGATGCATTATCCCTCCTATGTGATGAAGAGGCACATGAACTGGAATTTGCCTTCAATAGGCATTTATTCCTCTTTCATGTGGCAAAAAGGTTGAAATGGCTGTTCTTCCCTTCTTATGTGACGAAAAGGTTGAACAAGATGCACTGTCCCTCCTATGTGGTGAAGAGGCCACACTAACTGGGATATGGGTCTTCAATCGGCATTTCTTCCTCTTTCATGTGACAAAGATGTTGAAATGGTGGAAACGTACCTGGCATTCGTTACTGGTGATGCTGGCAGTGGTTCCTAGTTGGCTCACTGTGGTGAAGTTTGCTCGTGAAGGTTGATACCAGGATTGTCTTCCTCTTTCATGTGGCAAAGAGGTTGAAATGGCTGTTCTTCCCTTCCTATGTGATGAAAAGGTTGAACAAGATGCACTATCTCGCCTATGTGATGAAGAGGCAGCACGAACTAGAATTTGCCTTCAATAGGCATTTCTTCCTCTTTCATATGGCAAAGAGGTTGAAATGGCTGTTCTTCCCTTCCTATGTGATGAAAAGGTTGAACAAGATGCACTGTCCCTCCGATGTGGTGAAGACGCAACACGAACCAGAATTTTCCTTCAATGGCCATTTCTTCCTCTTTCATGGACAAAGAGGTTGAAATGGTGGAAACGTACTTGGTATCCATTGCTAGGGATGTCGGCCGTGGTTCCTAGTCGACTCAGTGTGGTGGAGTGTACCCGTTAATATAGATACGAGAGTTGTCTTCCTCTTTCATGTGGCAAAGAGGTTGAAATGGCTGTAATTCCCTTTCTATGTGATGAAAAGGTTGAACAAGATGCACTGTCCCTCCTATGTGGTGAAGAGGCCACACTAACTGGGATATGGGTCTTCAATCGGCATTTCTTCCTCTTTCATGTGACAAAGATGTTGAAATGGTGGAAACGTACCTGGCATTCGTTACTGGTGATGCTGGCAGTGGTTCCTAGTTGGCTCACTGTGGTGAAGTTTGCTCGTGAAGGTTGATACCAGGATTGTCTTCCTCTTTCATGTGGCAAAGAGGTTGAAATGGCTGTTCTTCCCTTCCTATGTGATGAAAAGGTTGAACAAGATGCACTATCTCGCCTATGTGATGAAGAGGCAGCACGAACTAGAATTTGCCTTCAATAGGCATTTCTTCCTCTTTCATATGGCAAAGAGGTTGAAATGGCTGTTCTTCCCTTCCTATGTGATGAAAAGGTTGAACAAGATGCACTGTCCCTCCGATGTGGTGAAGACGCAACACGAACCAGAATTTTCCTTCAATGGCCATTTCTTCCTCTTTCATGGACAAAGAGGTTGAAATGGTGGAAACGTACTTGGTATCCATTGCTAGGGATGTCGGCCGTGGTTCCTAGTCGACTCAGTGTGGTGGAGTGTACCCGTTAATATAGATACGAGAGTTGTCTTCCTCTTTCATGTGGCAAAGAGGTTGAAATGGCTGTTCTTCCCTTTCTATGTGATGAAAAGGTTGAACAAGATGCACTGTCCCTCCTATGTGATGAAGAGGCAGCACGAACTGGAATTTGCCTTCAACAGGCATTTCTTCCTCTTTCATGTGGCAAAGAGGTGAAATGGCTGTTCTTCCCTTCATATGTGATGAAAATGTTGAACAAGATGCAGTGTCCCTCCTATGTGGTGAAGAGGCAGCACGAACTGGGATATGGGTCTTCAATCGGAATTTCTTCCTCTTTCATGTGACAACGAGGTTGAAATGGTGGAAATGTACTTGGCATTCATTGTTGGGAATGTCGGCCGTGGTTCCTAGTCTACTCACTGCGGTGGAGTGTGCTCGTGAAGATTGATATGAGAGTTGTCTTCCTGTTTAATGTGGCAAAGAGGTTGAAATGGCTGTTCTTCCCTTCCTATGTGATGAAAAGGTTGCACAAGATGCACTGTCCCTCCTATGTGATGAAGAGGCAGCACGAACTGGAATTTGCCTTCAATAGGCATTTCTTCCTCTTTCATGTGGCAAAGAGGTTGAATGGCTGTTCTTCCCTTCCTATGTGATGAAAAGGTTGAACAAGATGCACTATCCCTCCGATGTGGTGAAGATGCAGCACGAACCAGAATTTTCCTTCAATAGGCATTTCTTCCTCTTTCATGTGACAAAGTGGTTGAAATGGTGGAAACATACCTGGCATCCGTTGCTGGGGATGCCGACCATGGTTCCAAACTCGCTGCGATGGAGTGTGCCCGTGAAGATGACAATAGAGTTGTTTTGCCCCCAGAACATGTTAAAGGCAAGAAATACCCGTCTCGAAAAAAGTGAGAAGGAGAAGGAAATGTACCTTGCATCCATTGCTGGGGCTGCCGGCTGTGGTTCCAAGTCGACTCGCTGCGATGGCGTGTGCCCGTGAAGAATGACATGAGAGTTGTTTTGCCCCAAGAACCTATTAAAGGTAAGAAATTCCTATCTCGGGATTATATTGGCGTGAATAAAAACTCTAATAATTAGAGAATTTTCATACCTGAGATTTGGAGTCATAGGGTTCTGATTTGCATGCTATGACTCTGAGGGCGCCCCCGGATTAAATCATTTCTGCTCTGGTAGGGATCCCGACTCGAGATAACCGAATGATGGTGACGAGTTCCTCAACAAAATTGTATGCAAGAGCACGTATGTCATGAAATGAGATGAGCGTGAAGGGCACACTCGGCACGTCCCCAATTAGGTGAGGTGAAATGACATGCATGTATATGTCACACAAAATGCAAATGACTGCATGAAAATGTGATTAGCGGCAGTGTCATACATATGTCAATGTTTTGAAAGTACCCGCATAAAGACATGATCACAATGATACATAAATGATTGTGCGTGTTGATGTTTCGTGAATGAAAACAATAATGAATGCGACTCTTTGTTCCGGACGTTCTAAGAATGCCTAATGTCATGCAAAAGAGAATGCAAAAGAAATTGTGCGTGAGCCGACAAAAGGATGGAGGTTCGGTGCTTTGAGGGCACCTAATGGGTGTCATGAAATGGTCACATGTGCACTATCACATAGACAAAGGTTCGACACTTTGTGGGTCACAATGAAATGGCATGAAATGGTCACATGGAAACCATTCCTCAGACAGGTTTCTAATGCTTTTAGGGCATCTAGCATGAAGTGATGTTGCAAACAGGTTGCATGTAAAGAGAGACATGGACGAAGGTTCGACGTTCGCAGAATGCCTTTCATGACTTGGTAATGTTATGGAATGTTCCTATGTGCGTAAAAATTCGGCACTCGTGGGGTACCTTGAATGAATTATTAATTTCATGAAACGATTCCGATGTGGATTGCGACACACATGCAAAGCTTCGACATCACTGTGATGCTTACGATGAATGGACATGGAATGAAAATGACATAGTGTTATGCTGTCGTGTAACTTGCCACACAACCAGACCTAAAATCTTTGTGATTTTTTAGTGAATGATATGATATAGTAGAATAACCAGATGTGAACCGGCACACAGGTGGACCACGGGTAGCTTTGGGGTACCCGAAATGGGATGAAATGAAATGATCGTGATAGGCATTCTTAGAACGTCCCTTATTAGATGGAATGGAATGAAATGGTATGGACGTGTATGTCACACGAAATGCAAGTGGCTGCAGAAGAATATGGTTAGAATGCATGACACATGGGATGATGTCGTGTATGCTTTATGGAAATGTTGGCACACAAGATGTATATATGACACGCAAATAAAATGTCATGGCTGTATGAAGATGTGGTTAGTTCAAATGTCATACGTATGCATATGTAAGAGATGGCTGTACGAAAATGTGATTAGAAATGGCACACGAGTGATTATGCATTTTGGATTCTTTATGAAAAAACTAAAAGGAAAAACAACAAAGAACAAACGTTAGCACACACAAAAATATAGACTCCCTTCCAACCTTATTTCTCCTTTCAATTGGTCTTGCATTCTTCCTAGGTGTTGGGTCTCTTTGCCATCAACGAGGGATACCAAAGGCGCATACTCAATTGTTCAATTTTAATTTATGTTTTGGTAATCCTAGGGGAAATTACAAAGCCATTACATGTGGGCCAAAGTCAAACCAAGGGTCGTACAGGCTCCCATAGCAAATAAACACTTCCCCACTGTAGAACACGATGTAAGGTCATGTGGGGCTATGAGTGGTTTACCCCATCGGGTGTCTCCAATCCTGGCCGTAGAGGTAGGCCACCTTCTTGGGTAAACCGGGGCTAATCAGTGTATTTAAGGGGTTGAGAAGAAGAAAATGTCATGATATGAAAGGTATGAATAAATATGGCATTTATAAATCGATAAATGAATACAAGCGAGGTTATATTTCAATAGATGCCTAAGTTCCTTAAGTTTTTATGAAAAACTTTTTAAGAAACTCGTAAATCCCCAGCAGAGTCGCCACTGTGAGCTGGTGACCTGAAAAAGATGGGACACGGCGAAGCGAGCCGGGGAAAAGAGAATGGTTTGGATTTGAAAAACGGGTTTTGATTTTTCTTGCTTTAGGGAAATCGTTTATTTGTTTTAGAAATTCGTTTTGTAGAAAATGTTTTCCCATTTTATTACTTAAAGACCTCGAAGCCTAAATTTCGAGATCAGCGATAAAGTCGCCACCCGGATCAGCTCATCAGGGAAATTCTGATACAGCTCCTTAGCGAGCGCAGACTGCCGTACCTAATCCAGAGATTCAGGGTTCGGGCAACTTACCTACTTAATCTCAGGCTTGTATTCGATTTATGATTTATATTACCATCTTTATTCAATTTATTATCTTTCTCTAACCCAATTTCGTTTAATTTACTAGCCCGTGCTCAAGCAAAATGCAAAAAATAAATTGCAGAAAAATAAAGCATTCATCCGAAATATGCAAGAAAATAGTAGAGGCCGATTATACAACCCAATCGAATAAAAGATAAAATCCTCACATTACAAGCACCTAAGTACATGAGGATCTAAAAATACAATCGCCTAGTTTACACGGAATAGTCTATTAATTACAGGAAAAATAATAAAAATGAAGATAAATGCTGCTAAACAGAGGATTAGCACAGTTTATATTAAAAACACAGATAAGACTTAAAACAGGATAGAATTGGGATTTTTAGGAAATGGGGACATGCATTTAGGGGGTAACCGGGTCGACCCGACCGGTCGAACCGTTTAGGCCTAGAAAACGCTTTTGAAACGCCCTGTAAATTTTTGTGCTAGAAAACAATTTTTGAAAACCATTTGACTCGGTTCCATGCAAATTTTCACATTTTAGCGAGCCTGTTATCCCGAAACTCAGGGTTCCGTTCACGCGGGTTCTTAAATATATAATCCATCTAGGGTCTAAAAGCTATAAACATACCAAAAACATTTGTGAAAATACCGTTTTATTCATTTTCAATATTTTCCGGGGATTTGATAGGATTCGGGGGTCCGCTAATGCGGAACTATGGATCCGATTCGGATAATACAACCCCGAAACTCAGAAAGTAAACCCGGGAAACACCGAAAACCCTAATATCCGTACGTACAAAAATTTAAAAATCAAAATTTTATAACATATGGATGAATTTGGGCTGAAAATGATAATGACAGAATGCTTAAAATGGAAAACGGACTGTTTTCGGTAGATCAGGACAAACCGGGAATCTGTCCCTGTAGAACAGAGCCGAGCGGTTCTGGGTGCCAGAGCCGGCTGACTCTGTTCATCATGAACATAGCCGTCTAGCTATGTTCATGAAGAACACAGCCGTATGGCTCTATTCGGGCAATCCGATTCCGAAGTTGCAAAAATGAAGAAAACACACAGAAAAGATAATGCAAATAGGTTTAAGGCCTCTCAAAGTTTACCTTGATGTTTTTTTGATGCTTTGAGCGTCACGAAACGAATTGAAAGCTTGAAATGTGTTCTGAGAACTCAACCGGCCGAAAACTGCAATGATCCGAAGCAATCCGAAACAAATCTGAAACAATCCCAAATCAATCAGCAAAAGGTAGTAGGCTCTGTTGTGAGTGTTTGGAGGTTGATTTAAGGGCTTTTGTTTGGTGTCTGGGTTTTCTCTTTGCCTTCAATGTCTCGGCCTCTCTTTCTCTTTCTTTGCCTCTTTTTTTCTGTCTCCTCACCCCTTTTTTTTATATTTCTCTCTCACACTTATTTCAATCAATCAATGAGTCGTCCCATCTCTAAATTTCGGCCCCTCCTTTCTCTGTCATGACAAGTTGCTCTGCTTTGCAGAGCAACTTGTTTTGTCCACTAGAGCCGTATGGCTCTAGTTTGTACTAGAGCCATACAGCTCCAGTCTAGAGCTGCCCGGCTCTAAAAGCTAGAGCTGTGTGGTTCTAACAAGACCCAGGGTGAAATTTCAAAAATCGGACGTGCACCTTAAACCTTAAAAATAGCTCGGGAGACCTTTTCGGGGATTTTGGATTGCTGATAGCTTGGTTTTTAGGACGTTTGAGATACTCCGGGCAACATTCCAGTCGTTTTCAAGTCCGATTCATGTCCGTCCGCTCCACAGGTAACAAAGGAACTCTCATCATAGAGGTCGGGAAAAATTCGTGCTCACAGACTCCTATAAGTTTTTTGAGATTTAGGTCTCGAATCTTTTATGAACATTATTTATCAAAAAAAATTTCCTTAATAAATAAATAAACCAAAAGACCCCACGGCATACTTCTCAGCGTCTTTAAAATCCATCATCCGCTCACAATAGGGACCATGTGGCTCAAAGTGGATCGATCTAGTACCATGTAACCTAAAATGTACCCATAACCTTGATTGACAATCCATGTCCAATGGTCTGTAAGACACTGTAGGGATTTTTCACCAGAAATCACCCGATAAAAGCGGAAGAACGCGGTGATTTCCTTAAATTCGTGCTCAGGAGCAATTGAAATAGAAATTGTAAAACTTAAAATTAAACAAGAAGAGAATCAATTCTCACCATGAATATCTCTTCTAGAGATGCTGCAGAAATCAAATTTGATTCCCTCCACGTTCACATACACGAACGGCTATCGAACACGACCGTGCTAGTGACGGAATCAAATGAGAGTGTGAGAGGAGGGGCTGAAATTTTCGGCTAGAATTCCTTTTTACCCTTGGCCGAATTCTTTAGGTTAAAATTAACCTAGATGGATGAAATTTTTTTGACAAAATTTCTGCCCAAATCCCATCTCTATTTTATGCGGGCTTTTCTCCTTTTTAAGCCTAGGTCAATATTAATTCTCTTGGTCCAATTAACTATCAAACTTAATTTTATTTAACATATATTCTAATATATTATTCCATATAATATGTTTCATACGTTTAAATTAAATTAATTTGATCAATTAACTTCACCATGGAATTAATTTTGACATATAGAAAATTGAGATACATGTAAACCTATACATGTGAAATATTTCCACCTAGGAAATAATCTCATAGATTAATTCATTGAATTAATTATAAGAAGGCCAATGCAAATATTAATTTTATTATTTCGATCAATCCAATTGACCCTTATAATACAATTAATATAATCCTCTCTCTCCGGTGTGTATACTCCAAGTATACAGGTGATCACTTTAAGTCCATGTTTAGACATTCAATGTGTACAATCCTATGGGCCCATGTTTATGTTGGCAGTAGGCCTATGGCCTACATACTATATGTGGGCTCTAGTAAACCACTGCAGCCCCTAATTAAGATGGAGATGGCAGTCCAACTGAAATCATAACCCTGTAGTTTAAACTTGTATATCCTGTGTCACTGATATCTGTGTCCAACACAGAGGCATAGATTGATCACCCTCTTTTGTGTCCGGACATTTACTTGATTCCAAATGCACTGAAGCTCACAAACAAGTTCCAACTTGTTTGTGTATGGCCACAATCTTATCAGTCACATTCATCAAGAGGCCGGTGATATATGCTCAGTGGACTACTGAGTGACATATCCCTTTTGCATATCCATAGTACTACCATGCTCAGTGACATACCCGAACATACCTATACTTGGCACCCTTTTACAGGCCCTTTAGGCATACACCAAAGTATGCAACTTCGCATCCAGCACCATCATATGGTCAGGTCAAAGGATCCATACAAGTACTATACAAGAATCAGTAATGATGCTTTACCATGTGGATTTTTGGTTTAATGGATCTATCCAGTACCATGCCCTTTTTGCATGTACCCATTAACTTGGTTGACATCCTATGTCCAATGGCCGGTAAGACACCGCCATACAACCCGGTTAATATTAGTCTCTGGTTCCATTCATTCCTATGACTGGAACAGACTACGGATCTCTTTATGGTCATATCGTTTTCCCAATCCATGGTCTTACTGCCAATTGCATGACACTTGTCAACATGGATATGGATATGCCCATCAGATACTCCATTTAAAATACAGCACAAGACATATAATAAACAAATTAATGCCTTTCTTTAATGACACAAAATATGTATAATACATAAATCCAATAAATGTATAGTACAAATACAAGGTCTAATGCCTCGGGACTAGGGCATATCCAACAGACAACATTATACAATCAAGCCACATACTAATCTTTCCTTACTATCCTTCCCACAAATCTAATAGACTGGGGATAGATTTATAACTGTGGTTGATTCCTTACTCATGGTCTTACTGCCTAGAGAATGTTACCAACAATTATGAGTACAAACATAATTAATGGATACTTTGTTACTATTGATTGCACAAGAAAATAATAGAACAAACTATGCCTATATTAATAACACACTAATGAACGATACATAAACCATAATAAACAATACATATGAGATACAATACCTTGAACTAGGGCATACACAAACACTTATAGACATCTTCAAGAGTATCAAATTCTTGATATTTCATAGCCTCTCTATACACTTCCTAGCTACCATCCATTAGCCTGAAAACAAGCTTATCTTCACTAGGATAATTCTTCAATTGGATCATTTTCTTGATCTATCTCCTGCATTACTCATCAAAGGATTCATTTGGCTTCTGCCTCGCCTACTCCAAATCATGCAACTTGAGCAGTATCTTGGTATTGAAACTATAATACTTTATGAAAGCCGTTGATAAATCTTCCCAATCTAACTGTATTTCCTTTGATAATTAATTGTACCAAAATAATGCTCCTTCTTCTAAAGTGGTCGAGAAAAGATTAACCAATTCCTGCTTAGTAGCACCTATATTCAACATGACTAAAACATACTGATTCACATGAGTGATCGAAGAACCAATAACTTTATACATAGACATCTTAGGCATCTAAAAGCCCACAGGAAAAGTTTCAATGCCTAGATTTATCATAGCATCAACATTAACACATTTCTTGGAACTAAGGCCAATGTTATCCTCTTTCTCCAATTCAAACACAATTTCATTTAGCTTTGTGAATTTCGCTTTCACCTTCTTTTGAATAGTAGATTCAATCTCTAATAGCTTCTCAAAACTAGGATCCTCATTCCCAGTAATGGAGGAACCAGCTTTCCCAATTTTATCATCATCACCTTTCACAACAGCATTCATCTCCTCTTTGACAATATTATGGAAATCTTGTGTTGAAATGAATTCCTTAAGAATTTAGCAACATTGGGTGGGGTAGGATTTGCCATTTCGGATGCACTACTTTCCTCAACTATGACTAATCTTGACTTTGCTTTCTTTCCTCAGATACCCAAAATATGACATGTTAATAATCTAATGAATATATATGAATATATTTACACACATGATGACATAGTTAAACAAAATCATGTGAAATATGATATGTATGCATGTAATGATATGAAAGGAAATATGATAAATGTTAATGTACAATGCATGACATGAAAATGAATGATGCAATTTAAACGAAAAAGGCCAAAAATATTGTTTCCCCCCTATACTTGACACTAAACGCCTATTGACCCCTCGAACTTTCCTGTTGCTTAATTTACACCCTCAACTTGACAAAAACGACCCATTTTCCCCCCTAAATCTGACTAACCCAGACAACTAAGGGAGAGTGTGCTCCACACACTACCACATGTCAAATACGAAAATTCAACCTAATTAGAACTTGACACGTGGAGTCTATTGTAGAAATTACATAAAATCCCTTACCTAATTCCAAAAAAACTCCATCTTTCTTTTTATTCTCTCAATAACACCATCTTCTTCCCTCAAACAATTTCAAAAAAAATCCCTTTATACTTTTCTTCTTACAATAACACCATCTTCTTCTTTCTCCATCTCTCTTTTCTTTCAATAATACCATCTTCCTCTCTCATTCAATTTCTAAAATCAATAAATCACATCTCCCATCTCATTAATATTAAATTATTCAAAAACCCATATCCAATTTCAAGACCCATATGTAATTATTCAAAGGAAATGGAAAACAAATTAAGAAAAATTCCTTTTGCAATGTGTTTTTGAATAAGGAAACGGTGAAGGATTGGAATAGGGAGAGGAAGAGAGAAAATGGTGGTAGTGAGAGAAAACATAAAAAACTTATGTCTATGGAGACTTCTTCTTCTTCCTTGTCTTCTTCTTGTATTTTTATTTGTTTTTATAATTTTTTTCAACTTTAGTTAAAATCACGCACTCACCTTTCCATGAAACTCACTCTTCCTGCCACATCATATTTGAAAGGAAAAGTGGATCAGTTTTGCTAGGTTTATAGGGCAAATTGAGCAACATTAAAGTTTAGGGGGTCAATAGGAATTTAGTATGTATTCATTCTTGACAGAAGGGGCAAAAATTTTTGTTTCCAAAATTATCGATCAATGAACGAATACGTACCTGAAACAACTTCAAAACATCAAAAGAGATAATCAAGCTTCTCAAATCACCAAAGCATCATTCCACAGCAACACAAGCTTCATGGGAAACGCTATTATCCTTTCCTTCAGTGACACAGGCCCCACTAGAAGTGAAATGACCAAAATACCCTTTTGTTAGTAACCAAACTACCATATGGCTAAAACACCTTTCCTTTAGTGACACAAGCTTCACGGGAAACCAAATCATTGAAATATTTCTTCCCCTAGTGACATAAGCTCCACTAGAGATGAAATGACCAAAATCCCCTTTTTCTCACCAAAAGAGATACCAAATCACTAAAACTCATTTCTTTTTGTGATATAGGCCCCACGAGAAGTCAAATGACCAAAATACCGTTCCTCCAAAGGATACCAACTTTCCAAGCTACAAAATTACCAAAATACCCTTCCCCTTCATCAACATCAAATGACAACGAGAATACAATCCGGGCAAAGTCCTCTGCATCACAATGGAGTCGAAGCACATCCTTAGAGAACCAAACTAACCTGGACAAAGTCCTCTGCTTCACAATGGAGTTGAAGCACATCCCTGGAGAACCAATCTAATCTGGGCAAAGTCCTCTGCTTCATAATGGAGTTGAAGCAAGTCTTTGGAGCATCAACCCCATCTAGGCAAAGTCCTCTGCTCTGTAATGGAGTCAAAGCATGTCCCTGGAGCATCAATCTAATATAGGCAAAGTCCTCTGCTTCATAATGGAGTCAAAGCACGTCCCTGGAGAACCAATCCAATCTGGGCAAAGTCCTCTACTTCGCAATGGACTCGAAGTACACCCCTGGAAAGCCAATCCAATTTGGGCAAAGTCCTCTACTTTGTAATGGAGTCGAAGTACATCCCTAGAACATCGAATCAATTTGGGCAAAGTCCTATGCTTCACAACGGAGTCGAAGTAAGTCCCTGAAAAATCAAGTCAACTCAGGCAGGATCGCTGTTTCACGAATCAACCGAGACAAGTCCTTATGAACATCATAGTAAGTCAACACAAGGAGAACCCCTAGGTACATCCTCTTTTCCTTCTCACCGTGCTCCTTATCATGAGACCAAACTCGAATCAGGCACAAGCACCGGTCGAAGTTGACTTTGGTCATGCGAGGGGCAGCCTGTGAGCACGGGTTTTTTCCCGACCTCGATGATGAAAGTCCTTATTACCTTTTTCACGGATAAATGTGAGGCGGATTCAGAATGACTGGATGATGTCAGAGATGTCTCGGAAGATCTGAAGAAGTGTAACAAATCTTGGTGCGGAGCCCCAAAGAAGGTCTAGTAAGCACTTAAGAGAACCGGGGAGAAGAGTGAGAAAGAGGTGAGAAATGCAAAACTAGCTACTATAGCCGCTCGGCTGTAGTACTATAGTAGCATCACTGTAGTGCTATAGCTGTGCGGTTGTAGTTTGCACAACTACAGTAACTCGGCTGTAGTTACCAGATTTAATTTTATTTCCTAAATAGGGTGAATTTTGCCATTAATTCGGTTTTTTAACCTTAAATCGGGTCATATTAAAAGCTAGATACTAAATTAGGTCAAACATAGGGTCCATTCTGTAAAAAAAATCTTAAATGGCTAGGGTTTTGATTCTTGAGAGGAGAAAGAGAGAAAAATAAAAAAAAAATTCAATCTAAATCATCAAAAAACTTTAATCTAATGCATAGAAATGATTAAGGTCCCACACAATTAATATTTTGGGGGTGATCCTATTCAACTCGGTGTTCATTCGGATTGATTCAAGGTTCATTTCGAGCTTTAGAGAATTATAGGTGATTTTCGGGTTGTTCATGATTCTAAGGAGTTTTTTGGCATCCAAATCCATTTCTGGCGATCCAAAACACTGGAACACAAATAAGGTATACTCTGAGAGGGCCTAAAAACTCATTTCAAATTGATCAGGATCTTGATTGTATGTGTTTTTGTGTTTTTCTCAAAGCTGGAAGTGCAAACCCAGCTATAGGAGCCCCATTCCTTGCTTACAGCCACTCGACTGTAGTTTGATGACTATAGTGGCACTGCTGTAACCTTATAGCAGCTCGGCTATAGTCTGATGACTATAGTGGCATGGTTGTAACACTACAGTGGTGCGGCTATAGTCTTCTATTTACAGCTTCTCGGCTGTAATCTCCAGGGCAGAAGCTCCGAATGCCTTAAATCAGCCGATAACACTTCGTCTTTTCAAATTAAATGTGTTTTTCAAGAATTATATCGGTCGGATCACATCCGCATATGTTTAGATTTACGGTTTTTGGGTTTCTGATTGATGGATGTGAGATTGAGTTTTGATGATTTCGGGTTTTTAGGGATTTCCGGATTCATTTGATCCGATCTGGATCTATTTTGTGGAATTTCATAAGTTTCCATAAACCCCAGATCACCCAAAACCATACAAAATACCAAAACAATTTACAAAATAAGAAAGAAAACCGGATTGTTGATTCTGGAGCACTACAGCCGCTCGGCTATAGGTGCTATAGCCGTCCTAGCCACTATAGTGGCATGGCTATAGTATCACAGTGGCGCGGTTGTATATCATAGAGGCTCGGCTGTAATTGATGAAACAAAATTATAGTTTTGCCCTTTCCAGACACTAGATGGATATTTAATTTAGGCCCACTCACAAACGGAACCCCCGGGTTCTGGGATATCCGGCCCGCTAAAGACGGAAAATTCATGTAAAATGAGCCAAACTTTTTTCAAAACTGATTTTCATTCACAAAATCTACAGGGTGCTTTTACAAAATGTTTTCTAGTTCTATTCGAGTAGTCGTTCGGACTTCTCGATTATCGTCGTATGTATGATCCCGTTTGCCAAAATACCCTTATTCTGTCTTATGTGAGTCCTTGGTGTGATTTGCTTATTTGTGTTAACCGTATTTGGATGCAGGTTTTCATTTTTCATTTTACTTTTGATGTATTTGATAGATCATTTCGTGTATTTAGGCGATTGTACTTTTACATTAAGACTCATTGTATCAATACATTATTTGTGTCACATTAATAAAGGCAATTAATCTATCTCATTTATATCTTGTGCTATAATATGAGTAGAGTATCCATTGATTGATAATCATAAAACCTATCCTAGGTCTGTTCTAATCATAGGAACGAATAGAACCACAGACTTGTATATTCGATGACTGTATGGCAGTTCTTAACTAGCCATAGTACTTGTATAGTCAATCATGAATATAGGTACATGTCGTTGACATGGGACTGGATCAATCCGCACAAGGAAGCCACATGGTTGTCGCCTCATAGGTCTTTCTTGAGTAGGTCTCTTTTGTCCTCAGACCAGATTTCATTATAATATCAATATGGAATCCGATTCACTTTGACATATACCTAATAGGTTTGTAAAAGGATGCTAAATATGGGTATGATTAGGTGAACCGGTGAACATGTTGATATTGATGATGAAGTGATGGAATTGCCACTCGGGGTAACAAAGAGATGATATCATTGGCCACTTGATGAGTGGGACTGATAAGTGTATGGCCATATCCAAGTAAGTCGGTGCTTATTTGATTAATCAGTCAACTCAAGATCAAGAAATATAATAAACAACAGAAGAGGATGACGGAAACCATGCCTCTTGTTTATTCATATCGATATCGTTAGGCAAAGGACAGTATGAGATTACTACCGGGTGAGTGTCTTCTAATGACTGCTGCATCTCTATCTTAATTAGGGGATGTAATGGTTGGTTAGAACCCACTTACAGTCTATGGGCCTTGGGCCTACTGCCAACATAAAGACAGACCCATAGGATCGTGCACATAGATCAGCTGAGCCGGAACTTATAGAAATTGTTCATGTAATGTATATTTAAAGGAATGCATTAATTAATTAGTTGACAATCGGTGTCAAGGTAATTAATTAACATGGGGTTGAATGTAATTTAATTAATCAGTTTACATAATGTAATTAATTAATTTATCAATTAATTGAATTACATAAAGTAAACAATTAATTAAATAATTTTCCTAAGTAGGAAAATTAAATACATGTATTGTATTTACTTAAGTGTGATTTATTTTATTTAGGGGTAATTACATATAGCCAAATGGAATTAAATTACATAGTATATACTTTTTAATTAAAGTTATTTATGTAATTATAATCCTAGTGGGCTTGGGTTTAATTAACCTAATTAAAACCCAATTAGAAAAGCTGTCTATATAAGGGCACACTTAAGGAATAAAACTGTTATTCAACCCTAATTAATTGCTAGAAATTTCAGCCACCAAGAGTAGCCGAAAATCCCAGCATTAATCCTCCATTCCTTCGAGTCTTCGACTAACACCGGTTCCTGCTTAATAGTTGGTCGTGCACCAGACTTTGGAGATCGCAGTTCCAAGAAACGATTTTGCAGCAGTCTCTAGAAGAGATGAATCCGGTGAGTTAATCTCTCTTGATTCAAATTGTTTTTATTCTATTCAATGGTAATTGGACACGATATGTGGATTCTAGGAAATTTTAAACGGTGTATTTTCCGCTGCGCCAAGTTATTTTTCCAATGATGAATCCCACCAATAAAATGGGTAGAATTAAGTGAATGTCATATAGCATTATGAAATAATAATTGAAAACAAGTTGAGGATTAGTAGATGTGTTGCCCGAACCTTAAATCTCTGGATTAGGTACTGCGTCTACACTTGGTAGGGAGCTGTATCAGAATTTCCCAGATGAGCTGATTGGGGTGGCGACTCTATATCTGATCATAAAATTTAGGTTTCGAGATCTTTAAGTTAAATTGGCATTTTCTAACATCAGTTTTTCCAAAATTTACACTTAAAACTAAGTTTTCTACAAAAAGAGTTTTCTCAATACAATAAAAGGGCTTCTTAAGAAAGATTAAAACCCATTCCACATCCACACACAAAAAGAAAATCCCCAGTTCCCGCTTCACCGCACATTCTAAAAAATGTAATCCGCTTACACTGCTCTAGGAACTTACAAATAGTTCTTAGATAAGAGTCCAAGGAGTATGTACTAAATGCTTCTTTACCAGATGGCCCTCCCATAGGTCCAAGCATCACCACAGCGATGGTGGAGCAGTATGATCGGCATGTAAGGGATAACCGAGATGTCTCATGCCTAATGCTGGGTACCATGGCTTCTGATCTTTAGAAGCAGTTCATGGACGAGCATACTTATGAGATGATGGATCAGCTTAAAAAGATGTTCCAAGATCAGGCTCATCAGGAACATTACCTGACAACTAAGGCACTTTGCATGACTGCAATGGCAGCCGGGACTTCTGTTAGCACTTATGTGCTAAAGTTGAAGGGGTATATTGATAAACTTGCCCACCTCAGCTCGCCAGTTTCGCAGGACTCGACAGCAGACATTATTCTCGGGTCACTTCCTAAGTCTTACAACTATTTTATCATGAACTACCATATGCAAGGGTTGGATAAATCGGTTGTTGAGCTACATGGCATGCTCAAGCTGGCTTAGTAGTCTCTTAAGAAGACTCCTGAAGTTTTGCTGGTGAATAAGGGCAATACGCCCATTGTTAAGGGAAAGGCCAAATCTAAGGCCAAGGCTAAGGCCACGACGATAGGTGACCACGACGGTCTTAGGTTTATATTAGTGTGGCGGATCACACAATATCATCACATGGCATCATATCCATTCACCATTGGTGTCATGGCAAAACCAAAGTCTTGCTTGTGTGTCACAATCCATATCGGATTGTACCATAACATTGATGATTCATTCAAGGTACTCCACGAGTGCCGAACTAGTACTCATATTAGGACATTTCATAACATGCCTAAATCATGCAAGGTGTTCCATGAATGCCAAAATGCTGTACATGTTTCGAGTTACATGCAACTTGTTTGTGACATTATTCCATCTTATATGCCATAAAAGCATCGAAGCTCTGTCTATGGAATGGTTCCCATATGACCACTTCATTGTTGGGATTTTTCACCGGAAATCACCCGATAAAAGCGGAAGAACGCGGTGATTTCCTCAAATCCGGTCCCAGGAGCAATTGAAGCGGAAATTGAAAAACATAAAATTGAATAGAAAGAGATTAAAATTTTATACCAGAAAAATCTCTTTTAGAGACGGATGATGACTGCAGAACTCAATTTAGAATTCCTCCGCTCTCACGTACACGAACGCTTGGCAAATGCAACCCGTGCTAGCGATGGAAAAGCAAGAACCAAGGAGAGGAGAGGCTAGAGAATTCGGCTATGAGTGGTTTAGCTTAGGTTGGCCGAATTCTTCTAACCCTAGGTATTTATACCTAGGGTTGGCCGAATTCCATAAGGAATTCTGGCCCATCTTGGCTCCTCTTTATTCTGTGCGGGCTTCCATGTTTTAATTTAGGCCCAGTCTAATTTTAATTAATTTGGTTCAAATTAATTCAAGCCCAATTTTAATATATACCCATGTATTTAATATATTACTCCAAGTAATATATTATTTACATCCAAATTAAAATTGGTTTGACATTTAATTTAATCCATCAAATTAAAATTGACTCTGCACAAAATAAAATCATATGTAAACCCATACATATGAATATTTCCACCTAGGAAATAATTTCATAATTAATCCAATTAATTATGAAGAGCCAATAGAATATATTAATTTTTGTTATTATGACCAATCCAATTGATCTTTATAATATAATTAATATATACACACCTCTCCCTCCAATGCGTATACTCCAAGCATACATGCTATTCCTTAAGTCTGCATTCTATCGTTCTATGTGTACGATCCTGTGGGCCCATCTTTATGTTGGCAGCGGGCCTTTGGCCCGCAGACTGCAATTGGGCTCTAGCAAACCACTGCAGCCCCCAATTAAGATGGAGATGGCAGTCTAACTGATATCGTAACCCAGCAGTTTAAACTTGTACATCCCATGTCATTGATATCGGTGTCCAACACAGAGGCATGGATTGATCACCCTCTTTTGTGTTCAGACATTAACTTGATCCCGAATGTACTGATGCTCACAAACAAGCTCCAACTTGTTTGGGTGTGGCCACACTCTTATCAGTCACATTCATCAAGTGGCCAGTGATATCTTCTCAGTTGGTTACTGAGTGACAAATCCCTTCTGCATATCCATAGTATTACCATGTTCGGTGACATACCCGAAAGCACCCATACTTGGCACCCTATTATAGGCCCTTTAGGCGTACCCCTAAGTATGCGACTTCACACGTAACACCATCATATGGTCAGGTCAAAGGATCCATACAAGTACTACACGAGAATCCATTGTGATACCATACCATGTGGATTACTCGTTTAGTGGATCTATCCAGTACCATGCACCCAGGCATGTACCCATTAACTTGGTTGACATACCATGTCCAATGACCGGTAAGACACCGCCATACAACCAGGTTAATGATAGTCTGTTGTTCCATTCATTCCCATGACTGGAACAGACTACGGATCTATTTATGGTCATATCGTTAACCCTATCCATGGTCTTACTGCTAAGTGCATGACACTAGTCGTCATGGATATGGATATGTCCATTGGATGCTTCATTCACTATACTGCACAAGATAAATATAATAAATGAATTGATGCCTTTATTAATGACACAAATAAGTACAACACATGAATCCAATAAATGCATAGTACAAATACAAGGACCAATGCCTCGGGACTAGGGCATTTCCAACATTCATATCATCTCATTGACCTATGAAGCATCGAACCTCTGTCCATGTGTCGGTACACATGTGACCATTTCATGACGTCCACTAGTTGCCCCAAAGGCGCTGAACTTCTGTCCGTGTGCCAGCTCACACCTGACATTTTTGCATTGTCTTTTGCATGGCATGGGGTATGCTTGGAACATCCAAAACAAAAAGAAAGAAAATACAAAAGTCATTTTCATCATCGTCCACATCCATAAAGCATAATCGGATCATGAGCATAAACACACCATACACACCATTTAGTGGGTTGAGTCTAGGTCCATGACATCCATCCGAGCTTCTAACCTTATGTTGAATGTGCAGTTTGGAGTCGCACCTCGAAGCGGTTAGTTTGTGTTGAATCAGAGCCGAACCCACCAATTCAGTCAGTTCAATCAATGTGACAACCCTGACCTCGGTAAG
Organism: Euphorbia tirucalli; assembly: GCA_039660915.1. NCBI lineage: Eukaryota > Viridiplantae > Streptophyta > Magnoliopsida > Malpighiales > Euphorbiaceae > Euphorbia > Euphorbia tirucalli. The sequence goes on from CM077633.1 coordinate 49,154,258, forward strand.
CATGCAAAGGCGGAATTCAATGCACGAGATCGGTAATCATCGAGCAAACCAACTATCTAACTATATAAATTGAGCCTTAAAAATGCTAAGTAATGAATAAATAAATAAATAAATATCCTTACAAACCATTGTTAAGCAATAAATGAATAAATGAAATAAAGTCTAGTAATATGCCCAACTATAGTAGCTAATGCCTAAAAAGAATCCGTCCACTCGCCCAAGTCCCATCACGACACAACAATCACACGTCAAGCATCGGCATCGGTACCTACAAAATCTGAAAAAAAATGGTCGCCACTTAGTGACGAGTAACTACAGTGTCCATATTCGAACACTTAAAACCGAATAGCTTGAAAATAAGGCAAAAACAAATTGAAATAAAGCTGAGCGAGTAAAACAGTTTAAATAATAAAACAAGAATAAAGTAAAGCGAAGAAAAAGAGTTTAAACTAATTAAATTAAGAAACATGATACGAAATCAAACCAACATTTGTATAAAAATCTCATGATAAAAAAAATCAGTCTCGGATATAAAACTCATCAGTCAATTTCTCAATCCAAAATCGCCAACGAATAGCAAATAGGTCGGACGCTCGGGAAAAAACGCAGTCCCCTAATCCCACAATCAATCAAAAAGTCTAAGCTGGCCAACTCTCCAATTTACGAGGGAAAAACCGCAGTCCACTCGCCTAATGAGAACGACTAGACCGCCTACTCGAAAAACCGCAGTCAAGCAGGTCCATCATTGGACAAATACCAATGAAGAGGTCTATGACCACTCAATCGAAAAACCGCAGTCGAAAGAGTCCATCATTGGACAAATACCAATGAAGAGGTCGGACCACTCACAAGAAAAACCGCAGTCAAGTGAGTCCATCATGGGCCAAGTGCACCATGAAGAGGTCAAAAATATCACAAGGGAAACACTGTCCATATGCCAGAAAAACCGCAGTCCGGCAACTCCCATATGCAATCGTGTATCAAAAACCAATTTTCAAACCAATCTCATCAAATCAACATTAGGGTGCCACTTTAGGCTTAACCCAAAATCAACATCAAATCCAAGGACCAATTGTCCAAAACATGCCATTATAGGCTATTCTTCCTCAATATAAAACCAAAAGACCAAGTGTCCACATAAACCAATTCAGTTCATCAAAAATCCACCAAGTGTGGTATAAAAACATCCTTAATCCAAAACACCAAATATGGCAGATCCACTGCCTGAATTTCAAAACAGTATAAACCAAATGAAAACTCTTCCAAAAATTCTCAAAATTTTAAGGAACCAAGTTCAATTTAATATACACAAAATGCAATTCGTTTCGTGTCATTCGGATAAGTGTACAAAAAAAATATAGGCCAAACAGTGAGGCTGTCCCGAAAACAGGGCAGGCAGCAGGTCAGGAAAACAAAATTCAGAATAAAATAGTTGCACTTGTCCAGAAATCATGAAATAATTCAGGGAGCAACATAGCACTATAATCTTCAAATACCAACTGGAATTTCATGCATTCATTAACCAGAGCAAAATTTAAAAGCGTCCAAAGATTACTGATCACAGATTCCTGGAAACAGAGCACCAAATTTTACACTATTTTAAAATCAGTATAACCCCAGTTTACCATCAGAATTAGAAGAGAAAATATAAAGCACTTTTGTAGTTCATAATCTTAGAAAAATTTTGCAAGTGGTTTCATGTAAAAATTCGAAGTACACAAAAAGATATGAATTTTCAAACATTATAGGTCAGTGCTGAAAACAATCAGGGGCAGTTTCAAGCAACAGTTTTGGGTGAATTTTTAGGACATGAAAACCAATGAATTTTGACATGATGTCTTCTACGAATTTTCAGTTTAACATGTTATCTAAAACATATAAAAATTTCAGAAGTTTCTGAGAACCATAACCTATTTAAAACGAATTTAGAAAAATGTTGTGCAGGCTGTCCAGCAAGGGTATTCTATCAAACACCTTATGTGCAAGTTTTTAAATCATCATACCAGCCCTATAATTCGAATTCTATCAACCCAATTGACCAAAATCAGTAAACAAATCATGCCAATTCAAATTCTAACAATACCAATCAAGTTATTACAATTAATTTAATCAATTCCAACATAAAAAAAAAAACATAAAAGCCCTAATTTCTACCATTCAACCCTAAGTGTAGGAGTATGGATAGAGTAGTTACCTTTGATTGCTAAGTCCTATTGCTCAAATTGATGATCCAAGGGAAGAATTAAAGGTGTTGATGGCCAAATCCAAGGAGCAAATCAAACCCAAAACCAACTTCCTAACAATTGTTGAACAAAAAGTTTAAACCCTAAATTCTTTGTCATGGTCGAAACTTTTAACAAGGAAAAGGGAGGGGAATACCTTGAATTGAGCTTCTAAACCTCAAGTATGCAATGAGAACAATCAATGAAGGGGTGTGGTAGAGGTAGGAGGTCGAAAATTTGAGAGAGGGGAAGGTGGGATGCTTGGCCGAATTGCACACACAAGGGAGAGGGGGAGATGAGCTTTAGTGTAGTTAGGACTTTATGTTGTAGAATGAGTGTGAATTAGGTTAAGGAGGGATTAAATAGAGAGGGATTATGATAAATACAAGTTGGCCGAAATGTCTAAATATATTAGTCCTAAAATATATAATTTTCCTAACCCCAAAATATTCACAAAATTTAATCATGTTTAAAGATGCATTTAAATATAATAAGCTTAAGGTATTAAATTAAATTAATTAAGCCTAAAAATATTAAATGCCATTAAATTAAAATAATGAGAATAATTTATTTAATGAAAATAATGATGAAAAATATTATTAAAATATTCGGGGTATTACAATCATTCCCCCTTAGAAAAGTTTCGTCCTCGAAACTTCAAGGACCACAGAAAACCAGAAAGCATCACAGTCACACAGCGAACAATCAAACAAAACAAAACACAATCACAGCATCGGAAGCTAATCCCTAAATAACTCGGGGTATCTAGCGCGCATCGCTTCTTCCGTCTCCCAAGTCGCTTCTTCGTACTTCTGACTGCGCCACAGAACTTTCACTAAAGGCACTTCCTTTCTTCGGAGAACTCGAACTTGACGGTCCAAAATGCGAACGGGCTTCTCCTCGAAAGTCAAATTGGGCTCAACCTCTACGGCATCGATGGGTATAACTTGAGTCGGGTCGCTGATGAATCGTCGAAGCTGAGAAACATGGAACACATCGTGCACTTTATCCATTCCGGGCGGTAGGGCCAAACGGTAAGCCACTTCGCCGATCCTCTCCAATACCTCGTAAGGTCCAATATACTTCGGTGTCAACTTACCCTTCTTCCCAAACCGGTACACTCCCTTCATAGGCGAGACCTTCAAAAGAACCTTGTCGCCCACAGCGAACTCAATCGGTCTCCTCTTCAAGTTGGCATAAGATTTCTGACGATCCTGGGCCGCCTTCATCTTAGCTTGAATCACTCGGACCTTCTCAACTGTATCATGAATCAACTGAGGACCCAAAACCAAAGCATCGCTGGTGTCGCTCCAACACATCGGGCTACGACACTTCCGACCATAAAGTGCCTCGTATGGTGCCATCTGAATGCTCGCATGGTAGCTATTGTTGTAGGAGAACTCAACTAAGCTCAATGACTTAACCCATGATTTCTGAAACTCCAATGCACAAGCGCGGAGCATGTCCTCAAGTGTCTGAATGGTCCTCTCAGTCTGACCATCGGTAGCAGCATGAAAAGCAGTGCTCAACTTAAGCTTCGTACCAAAAGCTTCTTGAAGAGCAGTCCAAAATTGCGATAGAAAACGTGGATCACGGTCAGAAATGATCTCCCTCGGTATGCCATGAAGTCGAATGATCTCGTTAGTGTAGGCTTCGGCTAGCTGTTCCATAGACCAGGTCTTCTTCATGGGAACAAATCTAGCACCCTTAGTCAACCGATCCACAATCACCCAAACCGAATCTAAACCTCCAACAGTCCTCGGAAGTCCCATCACGAAATCCATGGATATAGAGTCGAACTTCCAAGCAGGGATAGGCAATGGCTGTAGCAAACCACCAGGTCTCTGATGCTCTATCTTTACCTTCTGACATATCAAACACTTTGCAACAAACTCGGCAACTTCCTTCTTCATCTTAGGCCACCAAAAGTGAGTCTTAAGGTCCTTGTACAACTTAGACCCACCAGGATGAACAGAATACGGTGTGTTATGAGCTTCCTTAAGAATTTGATCCTTCAAAGCTGAATCATTAGGCACACACCATCTCCCACACACCATCTCCCTTTAAACTTCAAACTATCGTCACCCAAAATCTCAAAATCCTCGGCACGGCCCGCAGCTTTCGCAGCTCGAATTTTCTGAAGTACTAGATCAGCTTTCTGCTTTTCTCGTATCTCGGTAAACAAAGTGGGCTCAATGCTCATGGCACTCAACTGAGCTTGAGCACAACCCTCGGGCACAAATTCAATCTCCAATCGTCGAAACTCATTGCACAAATCATCCGCCAAAACCCTTAAGTAGTTCGACGTGTGAGCACTCTTCCTACTGAGGGCATCGGCAACTTTATTCGCTTTTCCTTCCTTGTACTCCAAAGTCAGGTCATAGTCTTTAATCAACTCAAGCCATCTCCTCTGGCGCATATTAAGCTCTTTCTGAGTGAAAATGTACTTGAGGCTCTTGTGATCTGTGTAGATCTTACATGGAACCCCATACAGATAATGTCGCCAGATCTTCAATGCAAAAACAACAGCCGCTAGCTCAAGATCATGTGTCGGGTAGTTCTTCTCATGTACCCTCAACTGTCGAGAAGCATAAGCAATTACCTTACCATCTTGCATCAATACGCAACCCAGACCATCCTTAGATGCATCGCTATACACCTCGAACTCAATCCCTTCTGTCGGCAAGGTAAGGACCGGAGCAGTAGTCAACTTCTCTCTCAACAACTGGAACGCCTTCTCACATTCCTCGGTCCAACGGAACTTACTATTCTTCTTTAATAGCTTAGTCAATGGCTGAGCAATAAGGGAGAAATTATGCACAAATCGACGGTAGTAGCCGGCTAAACCCAGAAAACTTCGAACCTCCGTCACATTGGTCGGGCTAGACCATTCCACAATTGCCTTAATCTTCGAGGGGTCCACCTTCACACCATCCTTACTGATTACATGCCCCAAAAAGACGACTTCTTTCAACCAGAAATCACACTTTGACAACTTAGCGTACCACTTTTGCTTCCTCAGAATATCCAACACCCTTTTAAGGTGCACAACATGCTCCTCTTCGTCCCTCGAGTAAACTAGGATGTCGTCAATGAAGACAACCACGCAGACATCTAGCAACTCATGAAAGGTTCTGTTCATCTGATCCATGAACACAGCGGGGGCATTAGTCAAGCCAAAAGGCATGACCTCGAACTCATAGTGCCCATATCGAGTCCGGAAAGCAGTCTTCGGAATATCTTCCTTTTTCACCGGTATTTGATGGTAACCGGATCGAAGGTCGATCTTAGAGAACACTCCAGCACCCTTCAGCTGATCAAACAAATCTTCAATCCGAGGCAAAGGATATTTATTCTTGATCGTAGCCTTATTCAACTCTCGGTAGTCGATGCACAGTCTCATACTACCATCCTTCTTCTTCACAAATAACACAGGAGCACCCCACGGTGAAGCACTAGGCCTTATAAAGCCCTTATCAATCAATTCTTGGAGTTGAGATTTCAGCTCCAACATTTCGGACGGAGCCATGCGGTACGGGGCCTTAGAAATTGGTGCAGTGCCCGGAACAAGGTCAATAGAAAATTCCACATCCCTTTCAGGTGGAATACCCGGTAACTCATCAGGGAACACATCAGGATAATCACAAACAACAGGGATATCCTCAAGCTTTTTCCCTTCAGCGGTGTCTGTGATACTACACAAGAATACTTCATTCCCCTTCTTAAAAAGCTTCTTCATTCTCAAAGCAGCAATAACCTTAACAGAGGGTTTCAACTTTACATTCGAGTAAGAGACTCTCTTCCCTTTGGAATCCCTTAATACCACCTTCTCATCTCTACAGTAAAAGATAGCACGGTGCTTTTTCAGCCAATCCATGCCCAAGATAACATCAAACTCTTCTAAGGGAAGTTCCTTCAAAGTTGCAGTCAAAACAATTCCCTCTATCACAATCGGAACATCTTGAAAGGCACGTCGACAAGAAAGGTTCTCTCCATTCGGGAGGGTAACCAAGGATTTAATAGGCACAGAAGATTGCAGTTTAGCCTTCTTAACAAAGGCAGTAGAGACACAAGATAGAGAAGCACCAGTATCGAAAAGTACAAAAGCAGGTAAAGAATTCACAAGTATAGTACCTGTCACCACGTTAGCGTCGACATCATCCTCAGCCTCATACTCAGTCTCTTCCATGTTGTAAACACGGTTCCGCACAGGAGCTCCTTGTCTAGCAGGGGGTCTCACTTGAGTAGCATTAGGGTTCTTGGGACAAGCGAATGAGCGGTGTCCCTCACCATTACAGAAAAAGCACTTCACCACCGATCCGTCACAATTCTTGCCAGGGTGGTAGTCTTTCTGGCATTTAAAGCACTTCCTAGAATCAGTACCCGAAGCATTAACGACTCTTTTTGCAGGCGCAAACCTCGGCTTCTTGACAGCCGGAAGAGCAAAACCAGACTGCTGAGTCCTCTTCACAAGATTAGCACGTCGAGCGGCGTCTTCCTCTTGGACTTTCGCAGATACACTAAGAGCAACCTCATACGCTCTTTGAAAGGTAGAAGCTCCGGAGACTAGGACCAAATTACTGATGCGGGGGTCCAGTCCCTTAACATACATCTGTACCTTCTCCATCTCATCGGGCAGCAAAGTAGGAACAAAACGGGCCAATTCAGAAAATTTGTCGGTGTACTGCTGCACCGTCATAGTACCTTGAGTCAAACGGAGGAATTCAGTCCTCTTCTGCCATCTCAGCTCCTTTGGATAGAAGCGATCCTTCAATTTCTCTACAAACTGATCCCAGCCGAAGGCAGCATCGGCCAAACATTCATCTTGCACCAATCCCCACCAATTGTCAGCTTCCTTTCGGAGATAGTAAGTGGCAATGGCTACCTTCTCTTCAGCAGGGCAGCCCGTCGCTGCGAACAGCTTCTTCATCACTCGTACCCACTCCTCTAAGACCACGGGGTCAGGCTTCCCATCATAAATCGGGGGTCGGTGTCTATCGAAGCGATCGAAAACAGTTTGGTTATTAGCCGGAACCGCAGGTGGAGGCGGCGGCGGCGGAGGAAGGGGATTCTCCTGACGATTCGCAAGAGCTATGACAACCTCCTCCAAAGTCTGGAGTCGGTCAGGGTTCTGCCGCGGGGCTCTTCTCGGAGGCATACTGAAATTAATGATTCAAGTAAAGCACAAACATAAGCACACATGTAAGAAAAGATAAGCAATTAGTACACAAAGCAGGTAACGTCCCGTTTCCACCTACCCAGCACTCTCGCTAAAGTTTTAAGTCTCTATCCTATTTTCCTAGTTCAGTTCCAAGTGACTTACGCTTTGTAAGCTTTGGAACCAAATTCGGCTCTGATACCAACTGTGACAACCCCGACCTCGGTAAGCGTGCAAAGGCGGAATTCAATGCACGAGATCGGTAATCATCGAGCAAACCAACTATCTAACTATATAAATTGAGCCTTAAAAATGCTAAGTAATGAATAAATAAATAAATAAATATCCTTACAAACCATTGTTAAGCAATAAATGAATAAATGAAATAAAGTCTAGTAATATGCCCAACTATAGTAGCTAATGCCTAAAAAGAATCCGTCCACTCGCCCAAGTCCCATCACGACACAACAATCACACGTCAAGCATCGGCATCGGTACCTACAAAATCTGAAAAAAAATGGTCGCCACTTAGTGACGAGTAACTACAGTGTCCATATTCGAACACTTAAAACCGAATAGCTTGAAAATAAGGCAAAAACAAATTGAAATAAAGCTGAGCGAGTAAAACAGTTTAAATAATAAAACAAGAATAAAGTAAAGCGAAGAAAAAGAGTTTAAACTAATTAAATTAAGAAACATGATACGAAATCAAACCAACATTTGTATAAAAATCTCATGATAAAAAAAATCAGTCTCGGATATAAAACTCATCAGTCAATTTCTCAATCCAAAATCGCCAACGAATAGCAAATAGGTCGGACGCTCGGGAAAAAACGCAGTCCCCTAATCCCACAATCAATCAAAAAGTCTAAGCTGGCCAACTCTCCCATTTACGAGGGAAAAACCGCAGTCCACTCGCCTAATGAGAACGACTAGACCGCCTACTCGAAAAACCGCAGTCAAGCAGGTCCATCATTGGACAAATACCAATGAAGAGGTCTATGACCACTCAATCGAAAAACCGCAGTCGAAAGAGTCCATCATTGGACAAATACCAATGAAGAGGTCGGACCACTCACAAGAAAAACCGCAGTCAAGTGAGTCCATCATGGGCCAAGTGCACCATGAAGAGGTCAAAAATATCACAAGGGAAACACTGTCCATATGCCAGAAAAACTGCAGTCCGGCAACTCCCATATGCAATCGTGTATCAAAAACCAATTTTCAAACCAATCTCATCAAATCAACATTAGGGTGCCACTTTAGGCTTAACCCAAAATCAACATCAAATCCAAGGACCAATTGTCCAAAACATGCCATTATAGGCTATTCTTCCTCAATATAAAACCAAAAGACCAAGTGTCCACATAAACCAATTCAGTTCATCAAAAATCCACCAAGTGTGGTATAAAAACATCCTTAATCCAAAACACCAAATATGGCAGATCCACTTCCTGAATTTCAAAACAGTATAAACCATATGAAAACTCTTCCAAAAATTCTCAAAATTTTAAGAAACCAAGTTCAATTTAATATACACAAAATGCAATTCGTTTCGTGTCATTCAGATAAGTGTACAAAAAAAATATAGGCCAAACAGTGAGGCTGTCCTGAAAACAGGGCAGGCAGCAGGTCAGGAAAACAAAATTCAGAATAAAATAGTTACACTTGTCCAAAAATCATGAAATAATTCAGGGAGCAACATAGCATTATAATCTTCAAATACCAACTGGAATTTCATGCATTCATTAACCAGAGCAAAAGTTAAAAGCGTCCAAAGATTACTGATCACAGATTCCTGGAAACAGAGCACCAAATTTTACACTATTTTAAAATCAGTATAACCCCAGTTTACCATCAGAATTAGAAGAGAAAATATAAAGCACTTTTGTAGTTCATAATCTTAGAAAAATTGTGCAAGTGGTTTCATGTAAAAATTCGAAGTACACAAAAAGATATGAATTTTCAAACATTATAGGTCAGTGCTGAAAACAATCAGGGGCAGTTTCAAGAAACAGTTTTGGGTGAATTTTTAGGACATGAAAACCAATGAATTTTGACATGGTTTCTTCTACGAATTTTCAGTTTAACATGTTATCTAAAACATATAAAAATTTCAGAAGTTTCTGAGAACCATAACCTATTTAAAACGAATTTAGAAAAATGTTGTGCAGGCTGTCCAGCAAGGGTATTCTATCAAACACCTTATGTGCAAGTTTTTAAATCATCATACCAGCCCTATAATTCAAATTCTATCAACCCAATTGACCAAAATCAGTAAACAAATCATGCCAATTCAAATTCTAGCAATACCAATCAAGTTATTACAATTAATTTAATCAATTCCAACATAAAAAAAAAAACATAAAAGCCCTAATTTCTACCATTCAACCCTAAGTGTAGGAGTATGGATAGAGTAGTTACCTTTGATTGCTAAGTCCTATTGCTCAAATTGATGATCCAAGGGAAGAATTAAAGGTGTTGATGGCCAAATCCAAGGAGCAAATCAAACCCAAAACCAACTTCCTAACAATTGTTGAACAAAAAGTTTAAACCCTAAATTCTTTGTCATGGTCGAAACTTTTAACAAGGAAAAGGGAGGGGAATACCTTGAATTGAGCTTCTAAACCTCAAGTATGCAATGAGAACAATCAATGAAGGGGTGTGGTAGAGGTAGGAGGTCGAAAATTTGAGAGAGGGGAAGGTGGGATGCTTGGCCGAATTGCACACACAAGGGAGAGGGGGAGATGAGCTTTAGTGTAGTTAGGACTTTATGTTGTAGAATGAGTGTGAATTAGGTTAAGGAGGGATTAAATAGAGAGGGATTATGATAAATACAAGTTGGCCGAAATGTCTAAATATATTAGTCCTAAAATATATAATTTTCCTAACCCCAAAATATTCACAAAATTTAATCATGTTTAAAGATGCATTTAAATATAATAAGCTTAAGGTATTAAATTAAATTAATTAAGCCTAAAAATATTAAATGTCATTAAATTAAAATAATGAGAATAATTTATTTAATGAAAATAATGATGAAAAATATTATTAAAATATTCGGGGTATTACAATCAAAGCCTGTCACCATGGAGGGAATCAGCTCAGGCTTAGATTCAGATCGAGAGGTCAAAATTTAGTTGCCCACTCTACCAGTTAACAATCAGATTTTATTAGAAGAAGCAAACAGAACAGAGATGGCCGATGGAAACAGTGGAAACTTGCCTTTTGATATGGCTGCTTTTATGAGGAGCTTCCTGACCTCAGACGAGTTCAAGGCTACTCTTAGGGAACAAGTGCAAGCCATGATAAGCACCGTCCCTATCCAGAATATCCCACCAGCTCAGACTTCGGTTGGAAGTGGGGGACAGCAGTTTGTCTAAATTACTAACGGTACTGGAGGAAGCCTTCCCGGAGGAAAAGGTGGAGTGATTAACCATAGAAAACTCGACCGTCAATCCGAAGAGGATGAGGCCTTTGAGAAGGCAAGGGAAGCCTTGATTGAGATGATGCTGGAGAAGCATCTCAATCAGAAATTTTCTTACATAGAAGCCATGTTACCGAAGCTGAAGGAGATGATCCACTTTAATCCTATTAAGTGTGCAGATCCTGCCACACTGATGGCTGATGGAGAGGGGCTGCTTCCAGCCTATTTTCACATGCCTTATCTTCTTCCCTACATCAGGGAAGGCCCACCGAAGCCCACTTGTATAGTTACATGAGGCTGATGACTAGTATAGGGATTGGAAAGGGTCATTTCTTGAACTTGTTTCCAACTACTCTGAGGGGTGTTGTAGCGAAGTGGTACATGAAGATTCCCTTGTATACCCGTTCCACTTAGGAAGACTTATCTAATGCTTTTGTGAAGCAATATGCCTACAACACCCAGGTTGAGACAACTCTTGAAGATCTGGAGAGAATCCACCAGAAACCGAATGAGTCTTTCCTGGCTTACTACAAACAGTTGGATGGATGTGCGGGTTCTGATGGATGGGTTATTAAAGTTGGAGTCTCTGATAATGAAGCTGGTGGATGGTAGTTTGCCCCAATACAAAGATAAGATGAAGCTCAAAAGGTTCCATTCCTTTAACGAGGTGGTAGAGTTTGCCAAGCATATCGAACGATACGATGAGAAGGAGCAAAGGGGCAGACAGAGTTCGAGCTCCTATAGAAATAATCAAGGGTACTCCTAGGGGTATAAGTGTAGTAGCTTTAAGACTACTGTAGTGGGGTCTAGTTCCAAGACGACACCAAAAGAAGCCTTTATCGAAGTGCAGAAGGTAGAGGTGGCTACTGTGAATCAAGGGAGACCAACTACTCAGAGGATCACTAGTCCATGGGCCGAATCAGTAAGTTGGATCTTAGCCAAGTGTAGGAAGGCTGATCTATTGCAAAGTTTGAGACTGTTCTCACCTCCAACTGAGGCAAATAAGGATAATTTATGCTCTTACCATGTAATGACAGGTGACCGTACAAACGAGTGTACCCAGCTGATTAAATCCATCAAGCGGTTGGTTACTGATGGCAAGATTATTGAACCCGCTCTGAAGCCAAGTGTGCAGAAGAATCCACTCCTGACTTTTAGAAGTCAAGTGAAAATGGTGCAGTCTAGTATACCGGCCAATTATGTATTTGTTTAGATCATTCAAGCAAATGCGAGCGTGCGAGCCGTACTAGTGGAAAGTGAAGAAGAGCCAGAGGTAGTTGAAGAGCAGACTTTAGTAGTGAAGGAAAAGGAGGGTCCCATCAATTTAGATGAGATTGAAGTGGATGGTGAATACGAGGATTTTGAAGTTCAAGAGTTAAAGCTAGTTTATCCGGTGGAGACAAAGAGGGGGACTGTGATTGAGAAAGATGGGCCGGTGATGCAAATCATAAGGAGTGAAAGGGTTTATCAACCAACCAATGTAACACCTCCGACACCTCCGAGGAGGAATACCACACCTGTATAGAATGATGCTGCTCAATCATCCCCCATAGCTAAAGAAGAGGATATGGTAGTGGACCAACTAAAGAGGACACCAGCTCGTGCTAGTGTTTGGCACCTACTTATGGAGTCGAAGAGGCACAGTTTATGAAAGTGGAAGCCAACCCCACTATGTCCCCAGACGAGGTGTGTTTAATGATAAAGGGAGTAGACTTGAAAGCCAATAGGGCCTCGGAGATCAGTTTTGGGGTTAAAGATCTCCCACCTGAAGGGGTTAACCATAATAGGGCTCTATATCTGAAGGTTGAGGTCATGGACAAAGTGATGCCGAATGTAATCGTAAATGACGGCTCGGCCTTAAACATTTGCCCCTCCCAGATCCTACCTTTCTTGGGGGTGAGTACTGAAGCTCTTTGCCGGTCCAACACTGTGATTAGAGCATATGATGATAGCAAGAGAGCTATGCTGGGAACTTTTGAAGCTGAAGTTAAAGTGGGGGAGGTCAAGTCAAAAGTGTTGTTCACCATGATCGATATTCCTATCACCTTGTCTCTGCTCTTAGGAAGGCCATGGTTCCATGCCCTAAGAGGAGTCCCCTCAGCTTTGCATTAGAAGGTGAAGTTCTTGATTTAGGGGAAAGTGGTAAATGTTGAAGTGGACGAGCCTTCTGTCGTGGCTGCCCTGAGTGCTACTGAGAAGGCGATGACCGTTTTTCAAGTTGTAGTGATCTCTGATAAGCCTGAGTTTCCGGACTAGATTCACAGATACTTTGCCAAACAGAACTATGAGCTGGGGAAAGGACTAGGGGCCAAATAGCAAGGTATCCCTAAGTTTAATATTGAAGCCAGAAAGTAACGTCAGTTTGTGCTGGGGTATCACTAGGGAAAAACTAAGCAGGAAAGGAAGCACGTGAACTTGGTGGACACCTTCGTTCGGACCACAGAATTAGTGTATGATAGGACTCCTAAGGCGATAGTTGTTAAGGGAGGTCAGCTCCCTGGGTTTGAAATTTTTGTTGATGTTGTTGATTTCAGCAAGTATGGAATTGAGCCTATTGTGAACATGCTACGAGCTGGTGCCAGAAATGAAGACAAGGAAACTTTGAGGTAGAAAGCCGTTGACCAAGTCAGAATTGAATTTGGGGATCAGGGAGAAGCCTTTAAGAAAATTGACCTGGTGAGAAGTGAGATGGAAGTGGCTATGGAAGCCATCGCAAAAGCACTATCCACTTTGATGGAACCAAGAAAGGGTTTAGAGAAGAAGAAGCCACCGGCTGGGAGGACACAAGAAGAGCTAGTGGAGGAAGCTGTGAAGGAGCTCACCAAACTTATTATAAGGGGCAAGGCTAAGACATTTGAGGAAGAGCTGATCGAGGAACAAAGGGAAGACCTGGAAGGAGACCTGGGGTACCTGTTCAAAGAGTTCGACTGTGATGCTGTTGATGAAGACCCTCCGCATGTGGAGGATGGAAATTTTTCAAAAGTATCTACTTTTTCAATTTTTGATGTGAACAATTCTGCCTACAAGGCCCACAATGCAATAAAATCTAATTTTGCTTACTTGTGTGATGTTTTTCCGGATGGAACTATGCATACATACAAACATTCATTTAATGTCTTTAGCATACATGATGCATCATTGCATGAAATGAACCTAGGGATAGATGATGAACCAAAGATGGTCTCCGTCTTGAAAGACCTCATGCCGAAAGAGAGAAAAGAACTTGTAAAAATTTTGTAAAAACATGTCAAAGCCTTTGCTTGGTCCTACAATGACATGCCTGGGGTTGACAGGGAAATTGCAAAACATAGAATCCCAACAGATCCAAAGATGAATCCAGTTAAGCAAAAACTTAGAAGACTTCAACCAGAATGGGCTGAAAAGGCTAAGGAAGAAGTAGCTAAGTAGAGACAGGACAAATTCTTAGAAGTAGTAGAGTATCCGGAATGGTTGGCCAACATTGTACCGGTTGCAAAGAAAGATGGCCGAGTCAGGGTCTGTATGGATTACCGGGATCTAAATAATCTAAATAAGGCATCCCCCAAAGATGACTTCTCACTTTCGCACATTGACATTTTGATCAATAGTGACGCCAGGGTAGCTATGTATTCCTTCATAGATGGGTTCTCAGGGTATAATCAAATTTTGATGAACGGAATCGACAAAGTGAAAACAACCTTCATCATGAAAGGGGGGGTTTATTGCTACAGGGTCATGCCTTTTGGGTTGAAGAATGCCGGGTCGACTTATCAGCGAGTAGTCACAATACTTTTACATGATATGATCCACAAGGAGGTCGAGGTTTATGTGGATGACATGTTAGTCAAATCCATGACCCGGGAGGAGCACCCAGCTATCCTATATAGATTCCTAACAAGAATTGAGAAATACAATCTTCACCTCAACCCTAAGAAGTGTGTATTCGGGTTAACTTGTGGGAAACTGCTTGGCCATGTAGTCAGCCAGAAGGGAATCAAAATGGATTCTGACAAAATTAAGGCCATCAGAGATATGCTGACACCACAATAAAAAAAGGAAGTAAGGTCGTTCCTGGGTCACTACAGTATGTTAGTCGGTTTATTGCAAGATTGATGACAGTTTGCGAACTAATTTTCAGACTTCTAAAGAAGAACCAGCTAGTAGATTGGAATGAACAGTGTCAGATAGCCTTCAACAGAATTAAGGCTTATTTGATAAACCCTCCAGTTTTAAAGCCTTCGATACCAGACAAACCTCTGATTTTGTACTTGGCCATTGAAGAGACTTCTGCAGGAACCATGTTAGTATAAGAATAAGAAGATGGATGTGAACGTGTGATCTACTACTTGAGCAAAAATTTACTGGAATATGAGATTAGGTATACGATAGTGGAGAAGACTTGTGCTGTTGTGGTATGGTTGATGAAGAAGCTGACACACTACTTCCAGTCGTATAAGGTTTAGGCAGTAGCCAAAGTGGATCTTATGAAATACTTATGCCAAGCTCTAGTACTAGCCGGGAAGTTATCGAGGTGGTTGCTTTTGCCATCAGAATTTGACATAGAATATGTGACATTGAAGACAATCAAGGGAAGAGCCGTAGCAGAATTTCTGGCCAATCAGCCAATAGATTCAGATTTTGTCGAGAACTTGGAATTTCATGGTCAAAGAAGAGTCAAACATATGGGTGATGTACTTCGATGGGGCGGTGAACAAACACAGTGCAAGCTTAGGGGTAATCATTGCTACACCCGAGGGAGAAATCACTACTCTGGTGAAACGACTTAATTTTCAAGTGACCAATAATGGAGCAAAATACGAAGCTTGTCTGTTTGGTAGTGAGATTGGGAGATAAAAGAAGAATCACTCTGGCCTTATCTCGAGATGGTTTGGGAAAGGGCGAAGGTATCCAGTCAGTGTGAATTCTGGCATGTACTAAGGGAAGAGAATCAGATGGCAGATTCTTTGGCTACACTGTCGTCAATGTGGGAAAGTCCCCAAAAACAGCCGATACAGCCAATAATCCTAGAAATCGCTTAGAATCCATACTATTCATCAGTCAATGTAGTCACAACAATTGAAGAACCACCCTGGTATTATGATATTTTACAGTTCATTCAGAATGGTCAGTACCCCGAAGACGCTAATGAAGCTGATAAGGTCTCCCTTCAAAGATTAGCAGCACAGTTTTGGGTATTTGAGAATCAGCTCTTCAAAAGAATGGCTAATGAAGTCCTTCTAAAGTGTCTAACAGGGAAAGAGGCAGTTATGGTTATGAAACAAATACATTCCGGAGCTTGCAGACTGCACAAGAACGGTTTGGCCCTGGCAAAGAAAATACTGAGACAAGGATACTTTTGGCTCACTCTGCAAGCTGATTGTATCAAGGAGGTTAAGAAATTCCATGAATGTCAGGTGTACAGAGACCTAATCACCTTCCTTCACTTGAACTTCAAGTGTCTCTGACTCCATGGCCATTCACTGCTTGGGACATAGATATAATTGGAGAGATAAGGCTACCCGCCTCAAACAGACACCAATTCATCATTGTAGCTGTGGATTATTTCTCTAAATGGATCGAAGCAGAATTGTTTGCAAATATCAGTGCTAAGAAGATGGCCAAGTTCATAGAAAAGAACATATTTGTGAGATATGGGATCCCTCATCATGTCGTGACTGATAATGGGGTACAATTTCAAGGGGTGATGGTACAGTTGTTCCAAGAGAAGGGAGTTGAGCACCATAGGTCATCCCCGTATCGCCCAGAAGCCAATGGGGTAGTGGAAGCGGCCAATAAGTCTATTAAGAAGATTCTATCGAAAATGGTAGTGACCTACAGAGATTGGGCCGACATGTAGCACTAATTGATGAAAAGCGTCTTTAGGCCTTAGACCAGTTACAAATGTATCAGTAGCGAATGGCTAAAACCTACAACAATAAGGTTCATCATAAAAAGCATCCATGCAGATGAAACAGACCAACACGGATGTTCGGGGGAAATTCAAGCCGAACTAGGAAGGCCCGTATGTAGTCAAGAAGGTACTTTCAAAGGGTGCTGCAAATATTATGGACATGGACGGAAATGAATTCGTCAATCCCATCAATCAGGATAAGCTGAAACACTACTACGTGTAAAAAAAAAAGTCTGATGGGTTGAAAACTGAAAAGGTGATCCATGCAAAAGTTAGGATAGTCCGATGGGTCAAAAACCAAAAAGGTTATCGATGCAAAAGCTAGGATAGAGACGCGAGGACTATCAGCTGGAAAATCTGCAAAAACCAGTTTGTGGCAAGCGTGGATTTAGTAGTTTGTTCCATTCATGGGAATGAATGGAACTAGAGACTATCATTAGCCTAGTTGTACGGCGGTGTCTTACTGGTCATTGGACATGGGATGCCAACCAAGTTTATGGGTACATGTAAAAAGGGCATGGTACTGGATAGATCCACTAAATGAGAAATCCATATGGTAAAATATCCCAAGTGATTCTCGTGTAGTACTTGTATGGATCCTTTAACTTGACCATATGATGGTGCTGGATGTGAAGTCACATACTTTGGTATATGGCTAAAGGGCTTGTAAAAGGGTGCCAAGTGTGTGTACGTTTAGGTATGTCTTTCAGCATGGCAATACTATGGATATGCAGAAGGGATATGTCACTCAGTAGTCTATTGAGAAGATATCACCAGCCTCTTGATGAATGTGACTGATAAGAGTGTGGCCACACCCAAACGAATTGGAACTTGTTTATGAGCATCAGTACATTTGGGATAAAGCAAATATCCAGACACAAAAGAGGATGATCAATCCTTGCCTCTGTGTTGGACACTGATATCGATGACATGGGATATACAAGTTTAAACTACAGGGTTATGATTTCAGTTGGACTGCCATCTCCATCTTAATTGGGGGTTGTGGTGGCTTGCTAGAGCCCGCCTGCAGTCTGTGGCCCATAGGCCCACTACCAATATATAGATGGGCCCATAAGATCGTACACATTGAACGTCTGAACTCGGACTAAAAGGATCAACTGTATACTTGGAGTATACACACCGGAGAGAGAGATGATTGTATTGATTATATTATATAGATCAATTGGATTGATCAAAATAATATAATTAATATTTGATTTGGCCTTCTCATAATTAATTCAATGAATTAATTTATGAGACTATTTCCTAGATGGAAATATTACATGTGTATAGGTTTACATATGGATTTATTTGATGAATGTCCAATTTAATTCATGGGTCAAATTAATTAGTCAAATTAATTTTAATTAAGTGTAAATGATATATTATATGGTGTAATATATTATATACATGTTGAATTAAAATTTCATTTGAAAATTGCAGCTCCCCTCTCTCACAATTCCAATTGATCCTCTCGTTAGCATGGGTCGTGTTTGATAGTCGTTCGTGTACATGAACGCGGAGGGAATCTAGTTTGATTTCTGCAGCCATCTCTAGAAGAGATATCTCGGGTGAGAAATCTTTTCTTTGTTGTTTAATTTTTGATTTTACAATTTTCATATCAATTGCTCCTAGGCACGGATTTGAGGAAATCATCACGTTCTTCCGCATTTAATCGGGGTGATTTCCGGTGAAAAATCCCAACAGCGGTATCAGAGCGGGCTTTTGATCCCTGAAAATTGTTAAAATTGGTTTGAATCCTTGGTTTTGAAATTGGAGATTTTGATTTGGGATTCTTGGATTAGGGTTTGTGATTTTTTCCCCTTGGATTTTTGCGATTGAAAATTAATTGGCATATAGGTTTATGTTAGATTTAATTTTCTATTGTTGGATGATCTTGGTGATTTATTTTTCCATGGCTGCAATTTTTTTCTTTCTGGAAAAATCACGGGCTGTTTCCAGGCGTGTGGGACTACCGGCGGTTGCCCCAGCTGCAGCGGGCCGGGCCCAATGTTTTGGATTTGGCCGGGCCCGGGGCCCAGTTTTGAAATTTTTATGGGTTTTAAAATTTTGTGTGTTTAAATTTTTGTAATTTAAATGAGCATGGTTTCTTGGATGAAATTTTATTTTATTCATTGGATATTAATTTTGGAAATTAATATGGTTAATTGAAATTGGTTCGGGTTTTTTTGGCACAATTACCAGGGCGGCTAATATGGACTCATGGTTTCCCAATTCCAGTGGGAGCAGTTATCTGCCTGGGCTAGAGGCCCAAACCCCGTTAAGGGCTAGAACCATAATGGGCCAAAATTGGCGGTTTCAAAATAATGGCTTTGGACATAATTGAAATGGGCTTAAATTCATGCATTATAACATGCTATAAATAGATGTATTTGATGCATTTTATATGATTGAATGTATGTATAATTAGATGCTATTGGGCCTTATTTCAAGATGGGTTGTATTTCTCTTTTTATGGTAAATACGGCCTGCGTGTCATTTTTCTTTTCTTTTTTAATGTAATTTTATTTTATTTATTTATTATAAAATTTGTAAAAGATGAAGCCCAGTGGAGTGATGAGCCCAGTGGAGAGGCAAGCCCAGAAAGAAGGAAGATGGAGGCCCACCTGATGTATTTTCTAGTATAGGTTTACTAGAATTATATTAGGTTGTAATATAGGCCCATAGCAGTCCATTTTACTTATTTAATTATATTTTATATTCATGTAAGCCATTATTAAATGAATCTATTAACCTAATGGAAATTACTAAGTTGTTTAAAAGTGCTTCCCTCATTCAAAACCGACTCGAAGTGGGGATAGGCCAATTGTAGACCATGCCCTCACTGGATGCACTGGAGTATCATCATTTTGTATTAGGTTGGAGTATGGGATACTTTAACACTTGGATGGAGGTTTTGACTTAGTGTGGGTAGTAGGATTCTCCTGGCCCTAAGCACAGATGGGTAAGTGCCAACAAGCCCATCAAACTGAGAGTCCCTAGGTTGGGATTGGACGACGTTCCTACCTAAATAATTAGGGTATAGTTTTTCCAGGCCCTCGTCTAGCCATATCATAATGAAATATGGATCTCGGCCCATGAGCCCAACAACTTAGATTAATTAATAACTTGATTCACTATTAATTATATATGGGAAAATAATAATGAAGTCCTTTATTAACACTCTTAAATTTTTCTGTGTAGAATTTCTAAATGGCAAACAACAATTCACTTTCACTGCGATCTATTCTTGAGAGGGACAAGCTTTTCGGTCCTAACTTCTTAGACTGGTCTAGGAACTTAAGAATAGTTCTAAGATAAGAGTCAAAGGAGTATATACTTGAAAGGCCTGTACCGCCTACGCCTCAGGGACATAATCCGACAGCTGCCCAGCTGCAGGAATACGAGGCGCATGTTAAGGACAATAGGGATGTGACGTGCCTTATGTTGGCATGCATAGTCCCTGAGCTACAAAAGCAGTTCATGGATCATCAAGCTTATGCTATAATAATAGCTCTAAACGAGATGTTTCAAGAGCAAGCTCGTCAGGAAAGGTAACTGACCAATAAGGCATTCCACTCCTGTAAGATGGGGGCTGGGACATCTGTAGCACGCACGTGCTCAATATGAAGGGCTATCTGGATACTTTAGCCCATCTTGGATCACCCATTTCACAGGAGCTGGCAGTGGACACAATCCTTGCCTCCTTACCGGATTCTTATGATCAGTTCATCCTGAACTATAATATGCAAGGGATGAACCGTACTATTAGTGAGTTGCATGGGATGCTCAAGCTTACTGAACAGTCAATCAAGAAGACTCCACTGGTGCTATTGGTGAAGAAGGGGAACCCTCATGTGAAGGGTAAAGCCAAGGAAAAGGCTAAGGCCAAGGTTAAGAAAGCCAAGGCCAAGAAGCCTAAGGCCCAGCCCAAGGTCCAGCTTAAGGCCAGTCCCGAGGATGTCTGCTTCGGGTGCAAGTAGGCGGGGCATTAGAAGAGATCGTGTCCCAAGCTATTGGGAGAGCAGAGGAAGACCCAGGGTGCGTCTTCATCATATATTTATGTCATTAACATTAACCTTACTGTTTCAACATCCTGGGTATTGGATACTGGATGTGGTGCTCACATTTGTTGCAATGTGCAAGGACTTAAGAACAGAAGGTCACTGGGATTGGGGGAGGTGGACTTGCGGATCAGTAATGGAGCAAGGATTGCTACCATAGAGATCAGCAAATATCACCTCATGATGCGTAGTGGATTGGTTTTAATATTGGAGCATTGTTATTTTGTACGTGCTATGTGCAGGAAAATTATTTCTATTTCAATGTTGGATATTTCTGGATTTAATTTTTCTATTTCTAATGGCAGAATCGTTATATATAGAGAGTGATTATTTTATGGAGAAGATCTATTAAATAATGGCCTATACATCTTCAATTTAAATGAAACATAAACATTAAAAGAGTTAAGCCTAACGAACTTAATCCTGTCTACCTTTGGCATTGTCGTTTAGGCCACATAAACGAGAATTGCATAGTTAGGCTCCACAAAGCTGGAATCCTAGGGTTATTTGACTTGGAGTCATCTGATGTATGTGAATCATGTTTACGAGGCAAAATGACCAAAGCCCTTTTTAGCAAGAAAGATGAAAAGGCTACTAGCTTATTGGACCTAATACATTCAGACCTATGTGGGCCCATGAGCGTATCTACCAGAGGTGGACATCTATACTTTGTCATGTTCATGGACGATTTTCAGCAGATATGGCTATGTCTATCTGATGAAACATAAGTCTGAAACCCTTGATAGGTTCAAGGAATTTAGGAACGAAGTACAGAGCCAGCTAGGCAGGAATATCAAAGCCTTTCGGTCAGACCGAGGAGGTGAGTATATGAGCCTAGAGTTTGACTCTTATTTGAGAGAGCATGGCATAGTTCCATAACTCACTCCTCCAGGAACACCACAATGGAATGGGGTGTCCGAACAGAGGAATAGGAACCTGTTGGACATGGTCCACTCAATGATGAGTTATGCCTCTCTCCCGATAAGCTTCCAGGGATATGCACTAGAGACAGCCGCTCTCATATTAAATAATACTCCGACTAAGGCAGCGGAAAAGGCCCAATATCAGATATGGATGGGCAGGGAGCCTAATGTGTTTTTCCTACGGATTTGGGGATGTGAAGCACATGTTAAGAGATTGACTGGGAGTAGGCTGGAACCCAAAACCGATAAATGGCTATTTATGGGCTACCCTAGGGAAACCAAAGGGTATTACTTCTACAACCCCGCTGAGAACAAGGTGTTCGTGGCAAGGAAGGGGGTCTTTCTAGAAAAGGATTTCCATTCCAAGAAAGATAGTGGGAGCAACGTTGAACTCAGGGAAGTTCAAAGCTCATAAGGTCCTGAAGAGGATAACTCGGAGACCCGGGTGGAACTTCCACAGGAGGAAGCATCGACCTAGGTCACACAAGGACCTAAAAGGTCTGGTAGGGATCGTCGAGAACCAGAGAGGTATGGTTTCCTCGTCACCGACTATCACACTCTTCTTGTCTTTGATGATGAAGAACCCAAAACCTACTAGGAAGCTATGGCAAGCCCACAGTCTGTAAATTGGCGTAAAGCCATGGAGGCAGAGATGCGGTCTATGTATGATAACCAGGTTTGGAACTTGGTTGATCCACCTCCGGGTGCTAAGGTAATAGGTTGTAAGTGGTGCTACAAGCTAAAAGCTGACAACACCTTCAAGGAACGTCTGGTTGCAAAAGGTTTTAGGCAAGTCCATAGAATAGACTATGATGAAACTTTCTCACCAGTCGCTATGCTCAAATCCATTAGGATCTTGCTAGCCATAGCCGCATGGTACGACTATGAGGTCTGGCAAATGGATGTCAAAACCACTTTCCTTAATGGAAAGCTACTCGAGGATGTGTACATGCAACAGCCTGAGGGTTTTGTCGACCTAGAGTATCCTGGGAGGGTATGCAAACTTCAGAGGTCCATTTATGGACTGAAGCAAGCATCTCGAAGTTGGAATCTTAGATTCAATGAAGCTATAAAGGAATATGGTTTCATACAGAATCAAGATGAGCCTTGTGTGTATAAGAGGATTAGTGGGAGCGTTGTCACATTCCTGGTATTATATATGGATGATATCCTTCTTATTGGAAGCGACATACCAACACTGCAAGGGGTAAAGTAGTGGTTGTGTAAGTGCTTTGCAATGAAGGACTTAGGCGAGGCTGAGACATTCCTAGGGATCCGGATCTACAGGGATAGATCTAATCGGCTTCTGGGCCTAAGTCAAGTCATATACATAGACAAAGTTCTAAAAAGATTCAACATGGATCGGGACAAGAAAGGTTTCTTGCTGATGAGCCATGGGCTGAAGCTTAGTAAGAAGAACTATCCTAAGACAAGGGAGGATAAGGAGAACATGAAGTTGGTTCCATATGCCTCGGCTATAGGATCAATCATGTACTCCATGCTATGTACAAGACCTGATGTCGCCTTTGCACTGAGTATGACGAGTTGGTACCAATAGGATCCTGGGGAGGATCACTGGAAGGCTGTCAAAGCAATCCTAAAGTACCTTAACCAGACTAAGGATAGCTTCTTAGTGTATGGATGTCAGGAAGAGCTATCAGTTACCGGGTATACTGATGCAAGCTTTCAGACCGACCAGGATACCAGTCACAGTTTGGTACTAAATGATGGTGTTGTAAGCTAGAAAAGCTCCAAGCAACCAACCATCACGGTCTCTACTACAGAAACTGAGTACATGGAAGCGTGCCACGCAGCTAAGTGATAAGGTCGGTTTTTGACCTTATCTTTTAGGCAATTTTATGGTTTAAACGGTAATTTTTTAGAGTCCTTTGTGTGAATGCTTGTTTGGCTTTGCGTATTTTGTGGTTTTTATGTTTTGGTTAGATTTTCATAACTTTTAGTATTTTTCGTTTTTTTAGGGTATTTTTTGTAATTTTGGATAAAGCGTCATTTTTGTGGTCCGTGGCTATGGTGCGGTTATGTATCTTTATGTTTGTTTTGGACAGGCATTATGACCCGGACCGAAAGTTGGAGCGACGGCGGCAAAGAAGAGTTTGAAGTGCTGAAAAGCAAGGTGGCACGGTGTGCCGCAATGAGGGCACGACGTGCCATTCCAGCGTGCCAAGGGACGGAATCCAGTGGATCGGCGTGAAATCGTGCCACCACCACCAGCACGGCGTGCCAACCCCAAATCTACATAGCACGATGTGCCACCACCACTAGCATGGCGTGCCAACCTCAAATCTACGCAGCATGGCGTGCCACCACCATCTGCATGGCGTGCCGAGCTCCGGAATTCTACTGTTGCCCTACTTTCATCTTTTCTGTTTAGTGGTTTTAACCTAGCCGTATAAATAGGTTATTTTCCAAGTTGTTTGCATCTTTTCCCAGACTTTTAAAGTGTAAAGCACAAACTTGTAGCTAGGTTTATTTGCTTGAACTATTTGTTTCTTTGAGTTTGAACCCTCAATTGGTAGAAGTTTTGCATTGAATCTTCCCCTTTTGTGACGTTCTTAGTTCCGACTTGAGTTCGTCTATAGAGGTACACCCCAAGCATCTTCACACCATTGGAATCCGGTTAATCGGACCAAAAGGGCATAAGTTCCTCTTCTTCTCTTTTGTAATTCGATTAGTTAGTTTTTGATTCCGCAATTGATTATGTTTGGTTGTAAACATTGAATTCGTATCATCTTTCTTGATTAATACAATTGATTGCAATTTAATTTCAATTTTTACACCTTTTCTTTATGCAATTCCTTTAATGATAATCTAGTCTCATAAGATCTTAATTTATTAAGTTCATATTTGTGGCATTACCTGGATTGACGCCTAGGAAACCATTAGTATTGATGACACTATGGAATTTACGTGCCCCTATTTTATGAGCTTTAGAATTAGACCGCCTCTAAACGAGGGAAACCGGCTAAGGACCTAAAAGATCTAGGCACGCTAGGTTGAATTATTGAAAGAACATAATTAAGGGTTAATTATTGAGTTAAATTCATCTATTTTAATTAATTGATAAAGCCATCTCTATTAGCATTCATAGGTCGCTAAACCGCCAATTGATAACCTAAATTCAAGTGCAAAGTAAGTTGGGATAGATCAACTAGGAGTAGGATAATTTAGTTGTTAGCATAATCAGACCCAAAATTAAGTTCTGCCTAGGACACGCAAGGAACCCGAGTAGTTTAGTGTTTGCAGAATATTTTTCTCGTGTGGGATCGATACCTAGACCAACCAGAATTATTACTTGTCAACGATAGGTACACTACCTTAGTTGTGCGATTCTAAGTTTAGTTTCACTACTTCGCCTAGGATCCACCACTAAGGAAGCTATGTGGATAAAGAAGTTTATCACTGAATTGGGAGTAGTGCCAACTATCCTGGATCTAGTTGATATCTTCTGTGATAACAATAGGGCTGTTGCATAAGCTAAGGAGCCCCGGTCACAGAAGCACATGAAGCACGTACTCAGGAAGTTTCACCTCATACGAGAAATCGCCGAGAGGGGTGACACTTCATTACATAAAATGGACACTGAGGATAATGTCGCAGATCCTTTGACCAAGGTGCTGGCTTAGCCCAACCACGAGGGTCGTACTAGATCTAGAAGGATTAGGCCCATGCCTTGTTGGAACTAGTGCAAGTGGGAGATTGTTGGATATGCGCTAGTCCTGAGGCATTGGTCCTTGTATATGTATTGTACATCTATTGGATTTATGTATTATACATTTTGTGTCATTCATACCTTGTGGTATGTTTTAAATAGAGTATCCAATGGACATATCCATATCCATGTTGACAAGTATCATGCACTTGGCAGTAAAACCATGGATAGGGAAAACGATATGACCATAAAGAGATTTGTAGTCTGTTCCAGTCATGGGAATGAATGGAACTAGAGACTATCATTAGCCTGGTTGTATGGCGGTGTCTTACCGGTCATTGGACATGGGATGTCAACCAAGTTAATGGGTACATGTAAAAAGGGCATGGTACTGGATAGATCCGCTAAACGAGAAATCCACGTGGTAAAATATCACTAGTGATTCTCATGTAGTAATTGTGTGGATCCTTTGACCTGACCATATGATGGTGCTGGATGTGAAGTCACATACTTTGGTGTACGGCTAAAGGGCTTGTAAAAGGGTGCCAAGTATGGGTATGTTCGGGTATGTCTCTAATCATGGCGGTACTATGAATATGCAGAAGGGATATGTCACTCAGTAGTCCACTGAGAAGATATCACCGGCCTCTTGATGAATGTGACTGATAAGATTATGGCCACACCCAAACGAGTTGGAACTTATTTGTGACCATCAGTATATTTGGGATCAAGCAAATGTCCGGACACAAAAAAGGGTGATCAATCCATGCCTCTGTGTTGGACATTGATACTGATGACATGGGATATACAAGTTTAAACTATAGGGTTATGATTTCAGTTGGACTGCCATCTCCATCTTAATTGGGGGCTGCAGTGGCTTGCTAGAGCCCGCCTGCATTCTGTGGGCCATAGGCCCACTACCAACATATAAATGGGCCCATAGGATCGTGCACATTGAAAGTCTGAACTCGGACTAAAGGGATCAACTGTATACTTGGAGTATACACACCGGAGAGAGAGAGAGATGATTGTATTGATTATATTGTTGGGATTTTTCACCGGAAATCACCCGATAAAAGCGGAAGAATGCGGTGATTTCCTCAAATCCAGTCCTAGGAGAAATTGAGGTGGAAATTGAAAAACTTTAAAATTAAATAGAAAGGGATTAATTTTCTTACCAGAAAATCTCTTTCTAGAGATGGATGAAGACTGCAGGAATCAAAGGAGATTCCCTCCACTCTCACGTACAAGAACGCCTATCGAGTCCAACCCGTGCTAGCGGCGGATCAAAGAGAAGAGAGAAGAATCCTTTACACTTGGCCGAAAATTTCAGCCCCATAAAACCATAATGGCCGAATTTTCCAATTAAGGAAATTCCCCATTTAGCTTTTAAATTATGTCCTATATTTATTGGGTGATTTACTTTGCTTCTATAAATGGAATTAATGCCATAATTCCATAAATCCTAATTAATTAATATGGTTTAATTCCTAATCAATTCTAATTTAATTTCTATGCATGTATTTATATAATACCATATTATATAAGATACATGTCATTTAAATTAAATAGATTTGCCATTTGGAATTAACCCAATAAATTAATTTATGATTTGACTAGAAACAAATACATATAAACCTATATATGTATTAAATTTCCACCAGGAAATTTATTCATGAGTTAATTTATTCAAATCAACTTTGTTCAACCCAATAAATATAAATATATGTCAATTAAATTATATTAACCAATCCAATTGATCTTTAATTTAATTGATTAATATTTATCTCTTCAATTAGTACACTCCAAGTATACAGGTGATCCGACTAGTTCCAACTCAGACATTCTATTTGTATGATCCTGTGGGCCCACCTTTATGTTGGCAGTGGGCCTATGGCCCACAGACTGCAGGCGGGCTCTAGCAAGCCACTGCAGCCCCCAATTAAGACAGAGATAGCAGTCCGACTGTAATCGTGACCCTATAGTTTAAACTTGTATATCCCATGTCATCGATATCGGTGTCCAACACAGAGGCATGGATTGATCACCCTCTTTTGTGTCCGGACATTAACTTGATCCCGAATGCACTGAAGCTCATAAACCAGTTCCTACCTGTTTGGGTGTGGCCACACTCTTATCAGTTACATTCATCAAGAGGCCGGTGATATCTTCCCAGTGGACTACTGAGTGACAAATCCTTTCTGCATATCCATAGTGTTGGGATTCGTCATTGGAAAAATAACGTGGCGCAACGGAAAATACACCATTTAAAATTTCCTAGAATCCACCTATCGTGTCCAATTACCATTGATTAGAATAAAATCAAATAAGAATCAAGAGAGATTAACTCACCGGATTCGTCTCCTCTAGAGACTGCTGCAGAATCGTTTCTTGAAACTGCGATCTCCAAAGTCCGGTGCACGACCAACTATTGAGCGGGAACCGGTGCTAGCCGAAGACGCGAAGGAATGGAGGTTTAATGCTGGGATTTTCTGCTGTTTTGGAGCTGCTATTGGTGGCTGAAATTTCCAGCAATTAATTAGAGTTGAATTAGGTTTTTATTCCTTAAGTGTGCCCTTTTATAGACACCTTGTCTAATTGGGTTCTAATTAGGTTAATTAAACCCAAGCCCACTAGGATTATAATTACATAAATAAACTTTAATTAAAAAGTATATACTATGTAATTTAATTCCATTTGGCTAAATTTAATTACCCCTAAATAAAATTAAATCACACTTAAGTTAATACAATACATGTATTTAATTTTCCTACTTAGGAAAATTATTTAATTAATTGTTTACTTTATGTAATTCAATTAATTGATAAATTAATTAATTACATTATGTAAACTTATTAATTAAATTAAATTCAACCTAATGTCAATTAATTACCTTGACACCGAATGTCAACTAATTAATTAACGCATTCCTTCCAATGTACATTACATGTACAATTTCTATAAGTTCCAGCTCAGTTGATCTATGTGCACGATCCTATGGGTCTGTCTTTATGTTGGCAGTAGGCCCAAGCCCACAGACTGTAAGTGGGTTCTAGCAAACCATTACAGCCCCCAATTAAGACAGAGATGCAGCAGTCTTTAAAAGACACTCACCCGGTAGTAATCTCATAGTGTCCTTTGCCTAACGATATCGATATGAATAAACAAGAGGCATGGTGTCTGTCATCCTCTTCTGTTGTTTATTATATTTCTTGATCTTGAGTTGACTGATTAATCAAATAAGCAACCAACTTATTTGGGTATGGCCATACACTTATCAGTCCCACTCATCAAGTGGCCAATGATATCATCTCGGTGTTACCCGAGTGGCAATTCCATCACTTCATCATCAATATCAACATGTTCACCGGTCCACCAAATCATACCCATATTTAGCATCCTTTTACAGACCTGTTAGGCGTATGTCAAAGTGAATCGGATTCCATATCGATATTATAAGGAAATCTGGTCTGAGGATAAAAGAGACCTACTCAAGAAAGACCTATGACGTGACAACCATGTGGCTTTCTTATGCGGATCGATCCAGTCCTATGTCAACGACATGTACCTATATTCATGACTGACTATACAAGTACTATGGCTAGTTAAGAACTACCATACAGTCATCAAATATACAAGTCTGTGGTTCTATTCGTTCCCATGATTAGAACAGACCTGGGGTAGGTTTTATGATTATCAATCAATGGATACTCTACTCATATTATAGCACAAGATATAAATGAAATAGATTAATTGCCTTTATTAATGTTACACAAATAATGTATTTATACAATGAGTCTTAATGTATAATACAAAATACAAGAATCCAATGCCCTAAGAACTAGGGCACACCAACAATCTCCCACTTGCACTAGTTCCAAATGGGCATTGCCCTAATTCCTATAGATCTGGTATGACCGTCGTGCTGTGTCTGTGGCAGCGCTTTAGTCAATGGATCAGCGACATTATTCTTGGTGTCAACCCTCTGCAATGATATGTCACCTCTGTTCACGATCTCCCGAATGAGGTGAAACTTTCTGAGCACATGTTTGGATCTCTTGTGTGACCGGGGCTCCTTAGCTTGTGCGATGGCCCCGTTGTTGTCACAAAAAACATCAACTGGGTCTCGGATAGTAGGTGCTACTCCCAACTCGGTTATGAATTTCTTGATCCAAACGGCTTCCTTTGCAGCTTCGCAAGCAGCTATGTACTCAGCTTCCGCTGTAGAGTCAGCAATGGTGGCCTGCTTTGAGGACCTCCAACTAATGGCACCGCCATTCAAGAGAAAAACATAACCAGACTGTGACTGGTTCTCATCCTCATCGGTCTCAAAGCTTGCATCAGTGTAACCTGACACTACGAGCTCATCTTGACCTCCATACACTAAGAAAGCATCCTTAGTCCGATTAAGGTACTTAAGGATTGCCTTGACAGCCTTCCAGTGTTCCTCCCCGGGGTCTGACTGGTACCGGCTGGTCATACTTAGTGCAAACGTGACATCGGGCCTCGTACATAACATGGAGTACATGATAGATCCAATAGCAGATGCATAAGGGATCTTTTCCATGTTCTCCCAGTCCTTCTTTGTTTTAGGACCATCTTTCTTACTCAGCTTCAACCCATGGCGCATAGGCAAGAATCCTTTCTTTGCCTTGTCCATGCTGAATCTTTTCAGAACCTTGTCAATGTATGTGGCCTGACTTAGGCCTAGAACCCGATTGGATCTATCTCTGTAGATCCTGATCCCTAAGATCGTCTCAGCTTCGCCCAAGTCCTTCATTGCAAAGCACCTACTCAACCACTGCTTAACTCCTTGCAGTGTTGGTATGTCGCCTCCAATGATAAGGATGTCGTCAACATATAGCACTAGGAAGGTGGAAACGCTCCCACTAACCATCTTATACCCACAGGGCTCATCAGAATTCTGTGTGAAGCCATATTCTGTAATGGCCTCATTGAATCTCTGATTCCATGACCTCGATGCTTGCTTCAATCCATAAATAGATCTTTGAAGCTTGCATACCCGGTTTGGATACTTTGGATCGATAAAACCCTCAGGTTATGCCATGTACACATCCTCGAGTAGCTTTCCATTAAGGAAAGCGGTCTTAACATCCATCTGCCATATCTCATAATCATACCATGCAGCCATGGCTAGTAGTATCCTAATGGATTTGAGCATAGCAACTGGTGAAAAGGTTTCATCATAGTCAATTCCTTGAACTTGCTTGAATCCTTTTGCCACCAATCACCCCTTGAAGGTGTTGTCAGCCTTTAACTTGAAACACCACTTGCAACCTATCACCTTAGCACCCGTAGGTGGATCCACCAAGTTCCATACTTGGTTATCATGCATAGATTGCATCTCAGCCTCCATGGCTTTGCGCCATTGATCTGAGTGTGGGCTTTCAACAGGCTCTTGATAGGTCTTGGGCTCCTCTTGGTCAACGACCATAAGGTCCCCATCATCAGTTATGAGAAAGCCGTACCTCTCTGGCTGATGACATGTCCTACCAGACCTTCTAAGGTCCTGTGCAACCATTTATGGTTTCTCAATTTCTTGAGTAGTCAGATTGGTTCCCAAAGCATCCTCAGCAGTAGCTGTAGGAGTTTGTGAGTCTTGAACTTCTGAAAGTTCAACATTACTCCCACTGTCTCTCTTGGAAAGGAATTCCTTCTCCAGGAAGACTACATTTCTGGCTATGAAAACTTTGTTTTCAGCCGGATCGTAGAAGTAATAACCCTTAGTTTCCTTAGGGTAACCCACAAACTGGCACTTGACAGATTTGGACTCGAGTTTGCCACTTGTCAATTTCTTAACATGTGCATCACAGCCCCAAATCTTCAAGAAGGAAACATTGGGCTTTCGGCCTTTCCATAGTTCATATGGTGTTCCCTCAACTGCCTTGCTTGGTGTATTATTAAGAATGTAAGCAGCTGTCTCTAAAGCATATCCCCAAAAGGAGACAGGGAGTGTAGCATGACTCATCATCGAGCGGACCATGTCAAGTAAGGTCCTATTCCTCCTTTCTGACACTCTATTCCACTGGGGTGTACCAGGAGGAGTGAGTTGGGATATGATCCCACACTCTCTCAAAAACGAGTCAAAATCTTGGCTCAAATATTCACCCCCTCGGTCAGACCGAAGTGCTTTTATTTTCTTGCCAAGTTGGTTTTCTACTTCATTCTTAAAGTCCTTGAACCTTTGGAGAGTCTCAGACTTATGCTTCATCAGATACACGTAACTGTATCTGCTGAAGTCATCCGTGAAGGTGACGAAGTACAGAAAACCAGATCTAGCACTAGTGCTCATTGGGCCACATACATCGGAATGTATTAGCTCCAATAGCTCTGAGGCCCTTTCAGCAGTCTTGCTAAAAGGCGCCTTTGTCATCTTGCCTCTCAAACAAGATTCACATGTGTCATAAGGTTGGATGTCAAATGACCCTAGCACTCCACTAGAGTGAAGCCTAGCTATGCGCTTCTCATTTATATGGCCAAGTCGACAATGCCAGATGTAAGTAGGATTAATTTCATTTTGTTTAATCCTTTTAGTACTTATGTTATAGATTGAACTTCCACATTTTAGATCAAGGATATATAAGCCATTTTCAAGAAATGCTGTTCCATAAATAATATTGCCACATTGCATAGAAATTCTACCATGTCCAATATTAAATACAAAACCAGAAATATCCAACAAAGAAACGGAAATAATATTCCTGCGCATCGCAGGTACAAAATAACAGTTTCTTAGTTCCAAAACAAGTCCACTAGGCATCTCCAAGAAATAATCTCCGATCTCCATGGCCTGAACCCGAGCACCATTTCCGACTCGAAGATCTACTTCACCAGATCCTAATAATCTCCTATTTCTTAGACCCTGCACATTTGAACAAATGTGAGATCCACATCCAGTGTCCAAGACCCAAGATGTAGAAATAGCCAGATTAATCTCAACAACATAAATACCTGAAGCAGCAGTTTTGCCCTTCAGTTGCTCCCTTAGCTTTGGACATGAGCTCTTCCAGTGCCCCTTCTTATGACACTCATGGCAAACATCGTCAGGAGAGGCAACCCTTGCTTTAGGTTGGGCCACCACCTTTTTGCCCTTAGCCTTTGCCTTTTAGGCCTTAGCCTTGGCCTTAGATTTGGCCTTTCCCTTAGCAATGGGCGAATTGCCCTTGTTCACCAGCAATACTCCAGGAGTCTTCTTAAGAGACTGCTCAGCAAGCTTGAGCATGCCATGCAGCTCAACAACCGATTTATCCAACCCTTGCATATGGTAATTCATGATAAACTGGTTGTAAGACTCAGGAAGTGACCCGAGAATAATGTCTGTTGCCAAGTCCTGTGGAACTAGCGAGCCGAGGCGGGCAAGTGTATCAATATACCCCTTCAACTTTAGCACATGAGTGCTAACAGAAGTCCCAGCTGCCATCACAGTCGTGCAAAGTGCCTTAGTTGTCAGGTAACGTTCCTGACGAGCCTGATCTTGGAACATCTTTTTAAGCTGATCCATCATCTCATAAGCATGCTCGTCCATGAATTGCTTCTGAAGATCAGAAGCCATGGTACCCAGCATGAGGCACGAGAAATCTCGGTCATCCCTCACATGCCGATCGTACTGCTCCACCATCGCCATGGTGATGCCTCGACCTGCAAGAGGGCCAGTTGGTAAAGGAGCATTCAATACATACTCCTTAGACTCTTGTCTAAGAACTATTTGTTGGGAATTAATCACCAAAATAAATACGCAGCGGAAAGAAAAAAAAAAAAAAAAAAAAAAAAACGGATTAATCCCCACCAAGGACCCATGTACATTGCATTGAATCGGAAGGAGGGTTAAAGAATTACCTTAATTCTTTGAAGATTGAATCAAAGGAACCAAGATAGCTTCCCTCTACGGTTGATCCACACGGAGCAATTCATTCACCGCGTGCTAGCGCCGGGATTGAAGAACGATTCTTCGAACGAGACAGAGAAAGCGAAAAATCAAATTTTTCCTTGGAGTTTTTTGAGAATTTCGGCTGCCACTATTCACCTTTGGTGTGGCTGCCGAAATCAGTTTTGTTATATGTTACAATTAGGTTATATTATTTCCTTATATATATAACCTAATAAGTTAATTATAATTATACCCTAAGACACTTATTAGTTATAATTATAAATTAACCCACACAACTTAATATTAATTCTCAATTAATATTAAGTCAAATCAATTCTCCATAATACACATATGTATATACAATATTATAATTAATTATATCTCTATATAATTTAATTATAATATGTGGCATACCTTATGCAATATTAACCATATTAATATTCACATACACATGCATAAATATATATCACTATATATATATTTATTCTCTTCCTCATTCATAAATTATTATCTCATAATAATTTATACCCGTTAAGATGAACTTCATTTTGCTCTTGTGTGTGACCCCATAGGATCATATTAATTGGCAATAAGGAAATTACCATAATGTCCTTATAGGTCACAAGCGGACTCTAGCAAGCCATTACGACTACCCAATTAATATGATTGGAATGATCCAATACCTATTTATAGAATGTCATATTCCCTTTTGTCTCTTTGATATCAAGATTAATTATAAGACATGGTACACTTGTCAATCTTACATAATTAATCATATGCTTTCTCGATCTCAAAGTAAACTGTTTAGACAAATCAATTGATACTCTATCAATTATTTGAGCACGGCCATGCATTTAACAGTCTTACTTATCGAGGGGCCCAGTGATATCGCTCTCTTGTTAGAGAGGGACAAAATCCCATATCTGTCACTCACATCCCTAAGCATGAGTCATATTGTACCCAACCACAGCCTTTATAACTACTCTGTTACAAGCAGCGTTTGACTGCGTCAAAGCACAACATGAATTCATCCCGGAATCCATGGTGACCTCAGGTCAAAGGAATCAGCTAATGACACTACTATAATCAAGATCAGTTGTGACACATGACCATGAACTTGATCTCATAGTGGGTCTCCAGTAACATGTTCTCTAACATATTACCCGTGAGTATAATCTGTATCTGTATACACTATATTCATCTTATGAATATCCATTATCACTCACACTAGTCTTAGTTTGTTATTATTCCCATAATAACAATCGACTAGGGATATTTAGAATAACACGATTTATTCATGGATACTTATCATAAATGCTAACATACAAACATAAATGATAATATTAATCTACACTAGATTAATCTTAGAAGTCAAATTACATAATCCAATATTGGCCTTAGGGCACAATCTCCAACAATCTCCCACTTGCACTATGGCCAATCATACATGTATCTTATACCCATTGACCTACATGACTTTCATGTATTCATTCGTGCGGGAGTCTTTGTCAGTGAATTATTAATTTTCGCTTCCGTTGCTACTTTACACATTTTCACTCTTTCTTTAGAGACAGCCTCTCTAAATTAGTGAAAGACGCCTAAGTATATGCTTGTGTCATACAGGGTTCTTACGCATTGAACTATTGTCCCTACAATAGTCTCACAGGATAAGCAATGCTTAGAACAAAACACAAAAATTTTGATGAACTTCTTCATCCAAAATTTCTTTTACATCATATGTAACAATATACTTTGACTACTATTATAGATATTTAGCTATATTGTTTTATTTTGAACCTTTCAAAATCATAACATCTCTTTTTAAGAGAATACTAGATCTCGACTGATATATTGCAACTAATTGCAATCAGTTGTATATGTGCAGTTAACATAAGCAAGCTTCTATTAAGTCTTTTTACATTGAACGCTTTCAATGCTTTGACTTAAGCCAAAACATTCTTTTAGATCTATCTCTATAGATTCCAATTTCAAGAACACAGGCAGTCATGCTTATAACATTAACCGAAATTACTTTCTTAGCCAAGATTTTACTTCTTGCAAGGTAAGAATGTTATTTCCAACAAGCCATATGTCATCCACATATAGCGTTAGGAATACCGATATGCTCCCACTGATCCTTTTGAAACACAAGATTCATCATCCTTTTGATAAAATCAAACCATTTGATTTCTTTATCAAAACTATGATTCTAACTATTTGATGCATGTTTCGATCCTTATAAGAATCTTTGAAACTTGCATACGCTATTTGAATTCTTTGGATGCTCAAAACTTTGGGTTGTGTCACGTACACATCCTCAATCATGTTTTCACGTAGAAAACAGATTTTGATATCCATTTGCCATATTTTATAATCATATTATGCGGATGTGGCAACAAGAACTCAATTTGACTTGATCATGATTAATGACGAAAAAGGATTTTATCATAGTCCTACTATGAATTTGTTCGTATCCTCATAGTCACTACTATGAACTTGTTTATAACCCCTTTTTGTCACTAGTCGTGCTTTATAAGTTTGAAGATCACCATTCATGTCGGTTTTCAATTTGAAAACTCACTTGCAACCATTGCATATGCATCTTCTAAAAGATTTATCAAAGTCTATACTTTGATTGTCAGACATGGACTTATCTTCAACCTTTGTAGCATCAAGTCACTTATTAGATTCAAAATCTAACATTGCTTCTTCATAAAAGAAGACTTACTTCAATCTAGTAAAATTACATCATGACTTTGAGAAATCCATATCTCTCCTATTCATGTCGTATTCTACTAGACTTTCATTGGACTTGTGTAATTTCAACAATGATCATGAAACCATTTCCATGTTCCTCTTCAACGTTAATGTCACTTTGTGAATTACGAGTTTTGTAGGTGTACTTTACTCCCACTAACTCTTCTAGAAATTAACTCCCTCTTCAAGGGGAAACCATTTCTAGCTACAACTACTTTGTATCCCAAAGAAACACAGGAGTAACAACTCCTACTTTCCTTTTGAGTAATCCACAATACGACATTTAAATTTAGGTGCCAACTTATTCGAAATAAGCTTTACAGCCCTAAACTTATTCAATGAAACAACTTGGGTCTCTTACCCAACCATATCTCATATGTTGATTCATGAATTGTTTTAGACGGAACAATATACACAGCTGCTTTAATGGCATATTTTCGAGAAAACGATGATCAACTTGACTTCATCATAGATTGAACTATATCTGTATAGAGTTCGACTACTCCCTTTTCGACACAACATACTTTGTGGCGTACTTGGAGGAGTCAATTGTGAGACAGTCCCACAATCTCTAAGATGATTGTCAAAATCTTGACTCAAATATTCACCACTCGGATCATATCTAAGTGACTTTACTATCTTGTCAAGATACTTCATACTCCTTTTACAAGCTTTTGAACACTTCAAAAGTTCCAAACTCGTGTTTCATTAGATACTCTTATCTAGAGAAAAGTTCCATAAAGGTAATGAAGTATTAAAACCTCCTTTAGCAGTTGATTTATAATTCATATACATCCACATGTATAATGCTTAATAAATCGATTATTCTTTAACTACTTTTAGCAAGGAACCACTTTTGTCATCTTTTACAATAAACAACATTCGCATGATTCAAGATGATTCATAATCTCATGAATCCAAAAGTCCATTCTCATGGAGTTTCGTAATGCGACTTTGCTTATGTCTCCAAGACGACACTGCCAAAATAGGTTGGATCAAACTATTTGATTCGATCCTTACAGTATTTATGTTACAGATGGGCTCCACATATAAAGACAATTATGTAAATCTACATTTCATAATCATGTCTTTATAAAGTTTATAATTCACAATTATAAAATAAACAAAATTTGTTTACTCAAGCCAACAAGCTCAATAGGCAACAAGAGTTCGCAACTCACATGTAAAAGTTCATAACCTTTGAGTAACAACCTTTGCTTCTCTTGCCTATTCGCATTCTACCTTTCACCTTCATAAGGTTTCTATTCAAATTGCGATTCATCATATTCTACTAATATGAGATTCACAACGGTATCTAATACCTTTTGATATAGAAACAAGAGTAGAATAGTTAATAAATACTTAAGGTAGCAGTCTTACTGCCTTTCACCTTCTTATAGTTCTCCAAACAAGGTTTGCTATTTCTATTCTAATGAACGATTCATTCTAGAATTGGCAACACCCTACTTTTGGAGATCTCTCTATGCCAACAGCTTTGGCCTTTAAAACATGTTTCACCCGAACCTTTCGGTCTTTATGCTTTTCAACCTTCCTTTTATCCTTTCCTTTTGAACCATAAGCACACAATTCGAGGCGGGCTTATCCTTTATGGATAGCTTAACATTCTTTTGCATCCTATGCAACTAATTCACAATTTTCCCCATGTCATTCAAATGATAGTTCATCACCAATGACTATCAAATAATGAAATCAAGATCACATCTCAATGCCTTTTGGAGGCCAATGAGAAATTGTTGCCTCAAACACTTATCTTTTCTTGCTCACTAACTGATGGAACATTTCCATTTGTGATGTATCATATACCTCAAGTAAAACTTCCACGTGCGGAAAAATTGGTGGCAAGTGTAAGATAATAAATTTTAAACAGAGTCCCTTCGATGCTTCAAGTAAGCATCTTTTATACTCATGTTACAATTGCTAGTGGTTCATTGGGCAAAAGGATTATTGAGAACATATGATTCCTTTTGATTTGAGAACAATTCTCAAAGTTCAATAACAATCGAGATCATGGTAATAGCAATCATAACTATAATAAAGCGTGTAAAGATTTTTATTTAAATGCTCCCACTTAAATTATAAAACCCTTTAAAATATTTAAGTGGGTGAAGATCCAAAATCCATACTTAACCATAGCACTGCTTTGGCATGTCCCTATGATTAAATATAATTTCGGTAGGCAAAGACTCAAAATCATGCTTTAAACCATTTAAACATATTTTGGATGTGCACTTCTTTGCCAATTGCATCATTATGCAACTCTTCTAATTTATGAGATGCATGATATCATATATCATATTTAATTGTATGTTACTCATCTCATCTTTGCCTCGGGCTCAAACACCGTTTTGATTAACCCTTTGTTAAACCAATTACAACACAATGAGAATCACCATTTCTCATATTATCGCTTCGCTAAGGTCATAACATGCGTACCCGCTTTGGCGTGGCTACCATGATGCGAACATAGTACTTGACTAGTGTTATACGTAATTGGGTGGCAAAAATATAAACTTCATAAGTTTATTTAGGGTTTATTAATTCCTGTGATTAAAATGTATCTCATACAATACATGGCATTAACATTAATCTTTCTAAGTTAATATTAATTCTAGCATGGCATCCAATGTCATACATTCATCTAGCATGCATATTGAATATTTAGCATGGCATCACATGGCATTTAAATGTATCAAAACATGCATTTACATACATATATATTAACATTTGCATCACATGCAAAATAATTTCTAACATGCAGCAATATTTATTAACATGGCATCTTATGGCATAAAATAAATATAACATGCATAAGACTCAAAACCGTGTTATGGTATGGTTTTATCTACATTGATTTTCATAGGCCAATATGAAAATCAACAAGGCCATTTCCTAGGTGGTTGTAACCATCGCATGGTCACAGCTCTCCCGCACCCCTTGGATCCGTCCTCACGTCTTTGTTGCTTGGCACCATCTCATGGATTTACATATTTTACAAAATTGCAACCTATACAATTTTTTTTTAGTAAAATAAAATTTACATATTATAAATTGCATCCTATACAATTTATCTAGTAAAATTAAAATTAAAATTTACATAAATACAAACGACTCGCAGGTCGTATTTATATAAAACCATAATAAATAAAATAAAGCATCCACGGGGTCCAAAACCATACCATAACACCATGCATAAAATTATCAACAATAATTTTATATCTAAAATATTTAGGGTTCAAAGTGGTAAAATACAATCACATTGTATTTAGAATTAATTAATTTGGAAAAATTCGTAAATATGCAGAAACAATTTTCTACACTTAAAACGAAAAAGGGGTAAAACTGTCGGACAGCATGCTCGACGGGCCGCGCACTGCTGCGCAGCCCATGCTGCAGGAGCAGCATGCTGCTTACGCAGCATGAGAAGAAGGGCGTTGAAATTGCAATTGGTTTTGCAATTTCAATGCCCAAAAAAAAAAGTTTCTGGGCGTCATGCCCAGAAAAAAAAAACATTTTTTTTTTTTTTTTTTTTATAATGATGTGTGTGGCAGTTGCAATTGCAATTGGTGTTGCAATTGCAATTACAACGCCCAAATAGGTTTCTGGGCGTCATGCCCAGAAAAGAAAAAAAACAATTTTTTTTTTTTTTTATTTATTAATTGAAACAATTTCAATTAAAAACCCATGAATCAAATTCATGACACCAACCCCTTAAACATTCCAAATCATTAAAATAAATTATTCACAATGATTAATGTATAAAATCAAATTTTAATTGTTATTCATAATAACATAGAACCCTAAATAAAAAACATACAAACCCCTAACAACAATTTTGATCCAATCAAAATATCAAATCCAATTCAACCAATGCACAAGTGGCTCTGATACCACTGTTGGGAATTAATCGCCAAAATAAATACGCAGCGGAAAGAAAAAAAAAAAAAAAAAAAAAACGGATTAATCCCCACCAAGGACCCATGTACATTGCATTGAATCGGAAGGAGGGTTAAAGAATTACCTTAATTCTTTGAAGATTGAATCAAAGGAACCAAGATAGCTTCCCTCTACGGTTGATCCACACGGAGCAATTCATTCACCGCGTGCTAGCGCCGGGATTGAAGAACGATTCTTCGAACGAGACAGAGAAAGCGAAAAATCAAATTTTTCCTTGGAGTTTTTTGAGAATTTCGGCTGCCACTATTCACCTTTGGTGTGGCTGCCGAAATCAGTTTTGTTATATGTTACAATTAGGTTATATTATTTCCTTATATATATAACCTAATAAGTTAATTATAATTATACCCTAATACACTTATTAGTTATAATTATAAATTAACCCACACAACTTAATATTAATTCTCAATTAATATTAAGTCAAATCAATTCTCCATAATACACATATGTATATACAATATTATAATTAATTATATCTCTATATAATTTAATTATAATATGTGGCATACCTTATGCAATATTAACCATATTAATATTCACATACACATGCATAAATATATATCACTATATATATATTTATTCTCTTCCTCATTCATAAATTATTATCTCATAATAATTTATACCCGTTAAGATGAACTTCATTTTGCTCTTGTGTGTGACCCCATAGGATCATATTAATTGGCAATAAGGAAATTACCATAATGTCCTTATAGGTCACAAGCGGACTCTAGCAAGCCATTACGACTACCCAATTAATATGATTGGAATGATCCAATACCTATTTATAGAATGTCATATTCCCTTTTGTCTCTTTGATATCAAGATTAATTATAAGACATGGTACACTTGTCAATCTTACATAATTAATCATATGCTTTCTCGATCTCAAAGTAAACTGTTTAGACAAATCAATTGATACTCTATCAATTATTTGAGCACGGCCATGCATTTAACAGTCTTACTTATCGAGGGGCCCAGTGATATCGCTCTCTTGTTAGAGAGGGACAAAATCCCATATCTGTCACTCACATCCCTAAGCATGAGTCATATTGTACCCAACCACAGCCTTTATAACTACTCTGTTACAAGCAGCGTTTGACTGCGTCAAAGCACAACATGAATTCATCCCGGAATCCATGGTGACCTCAGGTCAAAGGAATCAGCTAATGACACTACTATAATCAAGATCAGTTGTGACACATGACCATGAACTTGATCTCATAGTGGGTCTCCAGTAACATGTTCTCTAACATATTACCCGTGAGTATAATCTGTATCTGTATACACTATATTCATCTTATGAATATCCATTATCACTCACACTAGTCTTAGTTTGTTATTATTCCCATAATAACAATCGACTAGGGATATTTAGAATAACACGATTTATTCATGGATACTTATCATAAATGCTAACATACAAACATAAATGATAATATTAATCTACACTAGATTAATCTTAGAAGTCAAATTACATAATCCAATATTGGCCTTAGGGCACAATCTCCAACACTATTTGTAAGTTCCTAGCCCAGTCCAGGAAGTTAGTCCCCGAAAGCTTCTCCTTCTCCAAGAGTGACCTAAGTGAGAGTGAGTTGTTGTTTGTTGCAGCCATTTAAATTGCTTAACTGAAATGGGATTATCTACATGGAAGAAATCATTGCTTGAGTTAGAAATAAAGGACTTTTAAGCCAATTCAAATTAATAATCCGATTTTAATTTGTTTGTTGGTGTTGTTAATTGGCTGACTTGACCAAGATCCACAACTTATCAATGACTGGCCGAACTAGGGCTCGCTAACCAACCATTGAGTCGTTTGGTAGGACAACCTATCCAATCCTTCCACGAAGGACTCTTGGTTTGATGGGCTTATTGACACTTTACCCATCTGTGCTTAGGGCCCGCTCTGAGCTAATACTACCCATGTTGAGTCAAACCACCATTCACATGTTAACCATACCAAGTATCTTAACCCTCGACGACCCACCGAATACTACAATATACCCAGCTAGGGCATGGCGCACATTGCAGCATCAATGGGAGGAAGAGGTGTGAATGTGGGAAGCACTTTTAAGCGACTCAATATTTTAATTTCCGGATTATAATTAAGTGATACGGCTTAGCATGCATAAACGCGGGTAATAATTTGATGATCCATACATCCATATTTTATGAAAAATGCAATAGCATACTTAATTTAAAATAAATGAGATCCTATGGGCCTTTAATTACAACCTAATGAAAAACTAGATATCCTATCTAATTCTTCATGGGCCGGACTGTAATCCTTCTTGGGCTCCCACCATGGGCTTGCTCCGTTTAGGCCTTCCTCCATACTTGATGCAATTACAATAATTTTGAAAATAAAATCTATTCTAAAATTACATCAAAATAAAAAAATGGCACGCAGGCCATATTTCCCAAAATTAAATTACAACCGATAATAATTTAGGGCCCATAGAACTCAACATAACATTTCAAACAAAGTACCTGTCGTGCACATACATACCAATATGATGCATGATCGTGGCATTCCAAATTATAAATATAAATGTTAAGCCGAGTTACTTAGGGTGAAATCGCCAATTTTAACAAATGTGACTTACTTAGGGTGAAATCGCCAATTTTAACAAATGTGACTAAGGCCCATAAAGGCCCAATGGATAACATCCGTAAATGCAAAATTAACAATTTTGCTCCCACTTGAATTTGGGTTGTCACAAATTTAAAATTTAGCTCTCCCAATTTTAACTGGTGTCACGGTTTGTTGGGCCAATTTCACAAAGTCCATATTTAATTTAATATGCAAACAATTAAATTAAATATGCACGCCAACAAAATAAGTAATTTAAACACAAATTAATTTAAAAATTTAATTTAATTTGCATTAGGGTCCGGGATAAAAAAATACCCGCAAAATCCAAAACCGGACCCGAAACCCGCGCGCGGCAGCAGCCCACAATGGCAGCAGCTGCAATTTGGAATCTTGCGATTCCAAATTGCAGCAAAACAAGTTTATACCTCTTTTTTTTTATCATAAAAAAAAATCCATCAAAATTAAATAATCAATAAAACAATAATTTTTAAGATGGAAATCAATTGGGGAAAAAAAATAAAACCCCAAACAAAATTCTAGGGTTTATCAAAACCAAAACCAATTGAATAAAAACCCTAAAATCACAAACTTGAAACCCATTCTTTCTTCAAGAATGCTTTCAAGAACCAATTCCAATCAATCTAATGGACAAAACCTAGGCTCTGATACCACTGTTGGGATTCGTCATTGGAAAAATAACGTGGCGCAGCGGAAAATACACCATTTAAAATTTCCTAGAATCCACCTATCGTGTCCAATTACCATTGATTAGAATAAAATCAAATAAGAATCAAGAGAGATTAACTCACCGGATTCGTCTCCTCTAGAGACTGCTGCAGAATCGTTTCTTGAAACTGCGATCTCCAAATTCCGGTGCACGACCAACTATTGAGCGGGAACTGGTGCTAGCCGAAGACGCGAAGGAATGGAGGTTTAATGCTGGGATTTTCGGCTGTTTTGGAGCTGCTATTGGTGGCTGAAATTTCCAGCAATTAATTAGAGTTGAATTAGGTTTTTATTCCTTAAGTGTGCCCTTTTATACACACCTTGTCTAATTGGGTTCTAATTAGGTTAATTAAACCCAAGCCCACTAGGATTATAATT
The DNA here is from genome assembly GCA_039660915.1 of Euphorbia tirucalli. NCBI lineage: Eukaryota > Viridiplantae > Streptophyta > Magnoliopsida > Malpighiales > Euphorbiaceae > Euphorbia > Euphorbia tirucalli. Next base: position 49,197,932 of record CM077633.1, read on the forward strand.
ACATAAATAAACTTTAATTAAAAAGTATATACTATGTAATTTAATTCCATTTGGCTAAATTTAATTACCCCTAAATAAAATTAAATCACACTTAAGTTAATACAATACATGTATTTAATTTTCCTACTTAGGAAAATTATTTAATTAATTGTTTACTTTATGTAATTCAATTAATTGATAAATTAATTAATTACATTATGTAAACTTATTAATTAAATTAAATTCAACCCAATGTCAATTAATTACCTTGACACCGAATGTCAACTAATTAATTAACGCATTCCTTCCAATGTACATTACATGTACAATTTCTATAAGTTCCAGCTCAGTTGATCTATGTGCACGATCCTGTGGGTCTGTCTTTATGTTGGCAGTAGGCCCAAGCCCACAGACTGTAAGTGGGTTCTAGCAAACCATTACAGCCCCCAATTAAGACAGAGATGCAGCAGTCTTTAAAAGACACTCACCCGGTAGTAATCTCATAGTGTCCTTTGCCTAACGATATCGATATGAATAAACAAGAGGCATGGTGTCTGTCATCCTCTTCCGTTGTTTATTATATTTCTTGATCTTGAGTTGACTGATTAATCAAATAAGCAACCATCTTATTTGGGTATGGCCATACACTTATCAGTCCCACTCATCAAGTGGCCAATGATATCATCTCGGTGTTACCCGTAGTGGCAATTCCATCACTTCATCATCAATATCAATATGTTCACCGGTCCACCCAATCATACCCATATTTAGCATCCTTTTACAGACCTGTTAGGCGTATGTCAAAGTGAATCAGATTCCATATCGATATTATAATGAAATCTGGTCTGAGGACAAAAGAGACCTACTCAAGAAAGACCTATGACATGACAACCATGTGGCTTTCTTATGCGGATCGATCCAGTCCCATGTCAACGACATGTACCTATATTCATGACTGACTATACAAGTACTATGGCTAGTTAAGAACTACCATAAAGTCATCGAATATACAAGTCTGTGGTTCTATTCGTTCCCACGATTAGAACAGACCTAGGATAGGTTTTATGATTATCAATCAATGGATACTCTACTCATATTATAGCACAAGATATAAATAAAATAGATTAATTGCCTTTATTAATGTGACACAAATAATGTATTTATACAATGAGTCTTAATGTATAATACAAAATACAAGAATCCAATGCCCTAAGAACTAGGGCACACCAACACATAGTATTACCATGCAAAGTGACATACCCCGAAAGTACCCATACTTGGCACCCTATTACAGGCCCTTTAGGCGTACCCCTAAGCATGCGACCTCACATGTAACACCATCATATGGTCAGGTCAAAGGATCCATACAAGTACTACACGAGAATCACTTGTGATACTATACCATATGGATTACTCGTTTAGTGGATCTATCCAGTACCATGCCCCCATGCATGTACCCATTAACTTGGTTGACTTTCCATGTCCAATGACCGGTAAGACACCGCCATACAACCAGGTTAATGATAGTCTCTTGTTCCATTCATTCCCATGACTGGAACAGACTACGGATCTATTTATGGCCATATCGTTTACCCTATCCATGGTCTTACTGCCAAGTGCATGACACTTGTCATCATGGTTATAGATATGTCCATTAGATACTTCATTTAATATATTGCACAAGATAAATATAATAAATGAATTGATGCCTTTATTAATAACACAAATAAGTATAATACATGAATCCAATCAATGTATGATACAAATGCAAGGACCAATGCCTCGGGACTAGGGCATTTCTAATAATCTCCCACTTGCACTAGTACCTACTGGGCATGGGTCTAATCCCTATAGATCTAGTATAACCTATATGCATAGGCATAGCTAAGCATGTTGGTCAAAAGATCTGCGACATTGTCTTTGGTGTCCACTCTTTGTAATGATATGTCACTCCCTCAGCGATTTCTCGCAATAGGTGAAACTCCCTAAGTACGTGCTTTGTGTATATGTGTGACCGGGGCATATAGCTTGTGCAACAGCCCCTTGTCGTCACAGAAGATATCAACTGGTTCCCGGATAATAGATACTATCCCCAGTTCTATGATAAACTTCTTTATCCGCACAGCTTCCCTAGCTGCTTCACACGTTGCAATGTACTCAGCTTCTGTTGTAGAGTCCGTGATGGTTGGCTGCTTTGAGCTCCTACAGCTTACAGCACCACCATTCAGCAAAAATACATACCCAGACTGCGACTGGTACTCATCCTGGTCGGTCTGGAAGCTCGCATCAGTATACCTAGTAACTGACAACACTTCCTGACCACCATACACTAAGAAGCTATCCTTAGTCCGGTTAAGGTACTTGAGGATTGCTTTGACAGCTTTCCAGTGATCCTCCCTGGGATCCTGCTGGTATCGGCTTGTCATACTCAGTGCAAAGGCGACATCACGTCTCGTACATAACATGGAGTACATAATTGATCCTATAGCCGAAGCATATGGAACCAATTTCATGTTCTCCCTGTCCTCCCTTGTTTTAGGACAGTTCTTCTTACTAAGTTTCAGCCCATGGCCCATTGGCAAGAAACCTTTCTTGGCCTGGTCCATGCTGAACCTTTTCAAAACTTTGTCAATGTACGGAGCCTGACTTAGGCCCAGAAGCCGATTTGATCTATCCCTGTAGATCCTGATCCCTAGGATCATCTCAGCCTCACCTAAGTCCTTCATTGCGAAGCACTTACTCAGCCACTGCTTTACCCCTTGCAGTGTAGGTATGTCGCTTCCAATGAGTAGGATGTCGTCTACATAAAGTACCAGGAATGTGACAATGCTCCCACTGGTCCTCTTATACACACAAGGCTCATCTAGATTCTGTATGAAGCCATATTCCTTTATAGCCTCATTGAATCTTAGATTCCAACTACGGGACGCTTTCTTCAGTCCATGAATGGGCCTTTGAAGTTTGCATACCCTACCCGGATACTTAGGATCGACAAAACCCTCAGGTTGTGTCATGTACACATCCTTGAGTAGCTTTCCATTAAGGAAAGCGGTTTTGACATCCATCTGCCATACCTCATAGTCATACCATGCGGCTATGGCCAGCAGTATCCTGATGGATTTGAGTATGGCTACTGGTGAGAAAGTTTCATCATAGTCTATTCCATGGACTTGTCTAAAACCTTTTGCAACCAGACACCCCTTGAAGGTATTATCAGCTTTTAGCTTATAGCACCACTTGCAACCTATTACCTTAGCACCCGGAGGTGGATCAACCAAGTTCCAAACTTGATTATCGTACATAGATTGCATTTCTACCTCCATGGCTTTATGCCAATTCGTAGACTGTGGGCTAGCCATAGCCTTTTGGTAGGTTTTGGGTTCTTCTTCATCCCAGATGAGAAGAGTTTGATCATCGGTGATGAGGAAACCATACCTCTCCGGTTCCCGACGATCCCTACCAGACCTTCTAGGTTCTTGTGTGGCCTGGGTCGGTGCTTCCATTTGCGGAAGCTCCACCTGGGCCTCCGAGTTATCCTCTTCAGGAGCTTGTGGACCTTGAACTTCCCTGAGTTCAACATCGCTCCCACTATCTTTCTTGGAAAGGAACTCCTTTTCTAGAAAGACCCCCTTCCTTGCCACGAACACCTTGTTCTCGGCGGGGTTGTAGAAGTAATACCCTTTGGTTTCCCTAGGGTAGCCCACAAACAGGCATTTATTGGTTTTGGGCTCCAGCTTGCCACTAGTCAATTTCTTGACATGTGCTTCGCATCCCCAAATCCTTAGGAAAGACACATTTGGCTCCTTGCCCGTCCATATCTGATATGGGGTCTTTTCCACTGCCTTAGTCGGAGTATTGTTTAAGATGAGAGCTGCTGTCTCGAGGGCGTGTCCCCAGAAACTAATTTAGGAGAGATGCTTAACTCATCATTGAGCGGATCATGTCCAACAAGGTCCTATTCCTCCGTTCGGACACCCCATTCCATTATGGTGTTCCGGGAGGAGTGAGCTGTGGAACTATTCCATGCTCTCTCAAGTATGAGTCAAACTCTAGGCTCATATACTCACCGCCTCGGTCCAACTGAAGGGTTTTGATATTCCTACCTAGCTGGTTCTGTACCTCATTCCTAAATTCCTTGAACCTATCAAGGGTCTCGGACTTGTGTTTCATCAGATAGACATAGCCATATCTGCTGAAATCATCCGTGAACGTGATGAAGTACAGATGCCCACCTCTAGTCACTGTGCTCATAGGCCCACATACATCTGAATGTATCAGGTCCAATAAGCCAGTGGCCCTTTCAGATTTCTTGCTAAAAGGTGCATTTGTCATCTTGCCTCGTAAACATGATTCGCATGTACCAATTGACTCCAAGTCAAATGACCCTAAGACTCCAGCTTTGTGAAGTCTAGCAATGCGCTTCTCGTTTATATGGCCAAGATGACAATGCCATAGGTAGACAGGATTAAGTTCGTTAGGCTTAACCCTTTTAGTGTTTATGTTATAGATATGATTGGTTTCATTTAAGTCCAGGATATATAGGCCATTATTTAATAGAGCATCTCCATAAAATAATCCCTCTCTGGATATAGAAGTTCGACCATTAGAAATAGTGAAAATAAATCCAGAAATATCCAACATTGATACAAAAATAATATTCCTGCACATAGCAGGTACAAAGTAACAATGTTCCAAAATTAAAACCAATCCACTGGGCATCATAAGGTGGTATTCGTCGATCTCTATGGCAGCAACCCTTGCTCCATTTCTGACCCGCAAGTCCACCTCTCCCGACCCCAGTGACCTTTTGTTCTTAAGTCCCTGCACATTGCCACAAATGTGGGAACCACATCCAGTATCCAATACCCAGGATGTTGAAATAGTAAGGTTAACATCTATAACATAAATACCTGAAGAGGACGCACCTTGGCCCCTTCTTTGCTCTCCCATCAGCCTGGGACACGATCTCTTCCAATGGCCCGCCTGTTTGCACCCGAAACAGACATCCTCAGGACCTGCCTTCTGCTGGGCCTTGGGTTGGGCCTTGGCCTTCTTGGCTTTGGCCTTTTTGGCCTTTGCCTTGGCCTTTTCCTTGGCCTTACCCTTGGCAAGAGGAGGGTTCCCCTTGTTAACCAGCAGCACCGGCGGAGTCTTCTTGATCGACTGCTCAGTAAGCTTAAGCATCCCATGCAGCTCACTGACAGTACGGTTCATCCCTTTCATATTATAGTTCAGGATGAACTAATCATAAGAATCCGGTAAGGATGCGAGGATAGTGTCTACTACCAACTCTTGAGAGATAGGCGATCCGAGACGGGCCAAAGTATCCAAATAGCCCTTCATCTTGAGCACGTGTGCACTCACAGATGTCCCGGCCCCCATCTTACAAGAGTGGAATGCCTTATGGGTCAGGTACCTTTCCTGACGAGCTTGCTCTTGAAACATCTCGTTAAGAGTTGTTATCATAGCATAGGCTTGGTGGTCCATAAACTGTTTTTGCAGTTCGGGGACCATGCAGGCCAACATAAGGCATGTCACATCCCGGTTGTCCTTGACATGCGCCTCGTATTCCTCCAGCTTGGCAGCCGGTGGATTACGTCCTTGAGGCGCAGCCGGCATAGGCCTTTTCAGTACATACTCTTTTGACTCTTGTCTTAGAACTATCCTTAAGTTCCTAGACTAGTCTAAAAAGTTAGGGCCGGAAAGCTTGTCCTTTTCAAGAATGGATCGCAGTGATAAGGTATTTGTGTTTGCCATTTGGGTGTTTCTACATAGAAAAACATTTAGAGTATTAATAAAGGGCTTTACTTTGTTGTTCCCATATAAAATTAATAATGAATCAAGTTATTAATTTAAACCGAGTTGTTGGGCTCATGGGCCGAGATCCATATTTCATTAAGATATAGCCAAACGAGGGTTTGGTACAACTACACCTTAATTATTTAGGTAGGAACGCCGTCCAATCCCAACCTAGGGACTCTCGGTTTGATGGGCTTGTTGGCACTTACCCATCTGTGCTTAGGGCCAAGAGAATCCTACTACCCACGCTAAGTCAAAACCTCCATCCAAGTGTTAGAGTATCCCATACTCTAACCCAATGCAAAGTGACAATACTCCAGTGTATCCTGCGAGGGCATGGTCTACAACTGGTCTATTCCCACTTCGCTTCGGTTTTGAATGAGGGAAGCACTTTTAAGCGACTTAGTAATTCCATTTGGTTATTAGATTCAATTATAACGGCTTACATACATAAAGCGGGTGAATGGGCTATTGGAACATACATTCATACATGCAAATGAATATAAAAACATAATTAAATAAAAGTAAAATGGATTGCTACGGGCCTATATTACATCCTAATATTATTCTAGTAAACCTATACTAGAAATAAATATTAGGCGGGCTTCCATCTTCTCCTTCTGGGCTTGCACCTCCAATTGGGCTTGTACCTCCATTTGGGCTCACCACTCCCTGGGCTTCTTCTTTTACAAATTTTATAATACATGAATAAAATAAAATTACATTAAAAAAAGAAAAACGACACGCAGGCCGTATTTACCCAAAAAGAAAAATACAACCCAACTTGTAAAAGGCCCAATAGCATCCAACCATACAAACATTTAATTACACATATGCATCCAATACATACAATTCAAGAGCATGTTATAATGCATGATTTAAGACCATTTCAATTATGTCCAAGCCATTATTAGGAAATCGCCAATTTTGGCCCACCATGGTTCTAACCCTTAAAGGGCTTTGGGCCTCCAGCCCAGGCAGTCCAACTGCTCCCATTGGAATTGGGAAACCATGGGTCCAATTTAGCCGTCCAAGTAATTGTGCCAAAATTACCCAAACCAATTTCCATTAACCATATTAATTTCCAAAATTAATATCACATGAACGAAAATAAAATCATCCAAGAAACCATATGCATTTAAATTACATAAATTTAAACACACGAATTTTAAAACCAATTAAAATTTCAAAACTTGTCCCCGGGCCCAAGACCCGCCAAATCCAAAATAAAGGGCCCGGCCCGCTGCAGCCGCCTAGCGGCTGCCCGCTGCTACCGTGCGGCAGCCACTGCCCAGCAGTGGCTACCGCCAGCAGCAGCGGCTGCTGCTGGAACTAGCGGCTGCCGCGGCGCCTCCCCCCGCGTAAGGCGGCCACCGGCGGCGATTCCACCGCCGGCAGCCCCGCACCCCGGGAGGCAGATTTTTTTTTTTAAATAAACAGAATTAAATAAAAAAAAATCATCCATCAACATAAGGCAATTCTCCAAGAATTCCAACAACATACAACAAATTAAAATGACATAAACCAATATGCAAAATTAATTTCATTGTATAAAACATATGGGAAAAATCATAAAAACCATACCATGAATCCCAACAAAAAAACCTCCAATTTCAAAACTGGGATTCAACCAAATTAATCAATTTCCATGGATCAAAAGTCCGCTCTGATACCACTGTTGGAATTTTTCACCGGAAATCACCGGATAAAAGCGGAAGAAGTGATTTCCTCAAATCCAGTCCCAGGAGCAATTGAGGTGGAAATTGAAAAACTTTAAAATTAAATAGAAAGGGATTAATTTTCTTACCAGAAAATCTCTTTCTAGAGATGGATGAAGATTGCAGGAATCAAAGGAGATTCCCTCCACTCTCACGTACACGAACGCCTATCGAGTCCAACCTGTGCTAGCGGCGGATCAAAGAGAAGAGAGAAGAATCCTTTACACTTGGCTGAAAATTTCAGCCCCATAAAACCATAATGGCCGAATTTTCCAATTAGGGAAATTCCCCATTTAGCTTTTAAATTATGTCCTATATTTATTGGGTGATTTACTTTGCTTCTATAAATGGAATTAATGCCATAATTCCATAAATCCTAATTAATTAATATGGTTTAATTCCTAATCAATTCTAATTTAATTTCTATGCATGTATTTATATAATACCATATTATATAAGATACATGTCATTTAAATTAAATAGATTTGCCATTTGGAATTAACCCAATAAATTAATTTATGATTTGACTAGAAACAAATACATATAAACCTATATATGTATTAAATTTCCACCAGGAAATTTATTCACGAGTTAATTTATTCAAATCAACTTTGTCCAACCCAATAAATATAAATATATGTCAATTAAATTATATTGACCAATCTAATTGATCTTTAATTTAATTGATTAATATTTATCTCTTCAATTAGTACACTCCAAGTATACAGGTGATCCGACTAGTTCGAACTCAGACATTCTATGTGTACGATCCTGTGGGCCCGCCTTTATGTTGGCAGTGGGCCTATGGCCCACAGACTGCAGGCGAGCTCTAGCAAGCCACTGCAGCCCCCAATTAAGACAGAGATAGCAGTCCGACTGTAATCGTGACCCTGTAGTTTAAACTTGTATATCCCATGTCATCGATATTGGTGTCCAACACAGAGGCATGGATTGATCACCCTCTTTTGTGTCCGGACATTAACTTGATCCCAAATGCACTGAAGCTCACAAACAAGTTCCTACCTGTTTGGGTGTGGCCACACTCTTATCAGTTACATTCATCAAGAGGCCGGTGATATCTTCCCAGTGGACTACTGAGTGACAAATCCCTTCTGCATATCCATAGTATTACCATGCTAAGTGACATACTCGAAAGTACCCATACTTGGCACCCTATTACAGGCCCTTTAGGCGTACCCCTAAGCATGCGACCTCACATGTAACACCATCATATGGTCAGGTCAAAGGATCCATACAAGTACTACACGAGAATCACTTGTGATACTATACCATGTGGATTACTCGTTTAGTGGATCTATCCAGTACCATGCCCCCATGCATGTATCCATTAACTTGGTTGACATTCCATGTCCAATGACCGGTAAGACACCGCCATACAACCAGGTTAATGATAGTCTCTTGTTCCATTCATTCCCATGACTGGAACAGACTACGGATCTATTTATGGCCATATCGTTTACCCTATCCATGGTCTTACTGCCAAGTGCATGACACTTGTCATCATTGATATAGATATGTCCATTGGATACTTCATTTAATATATTGCACAAGATAAATATAATAAATGAATTGATGCCTTTATTAATAACACAAATAAGTATAATACATGAATCCAATCAATGTATGATACAAATGCAAGGACCAATGCCTCGGGACTAGGGCATTTCCAACATATATTATATAGATCAATTGGACTGATCAAAATAATATAATTAATATTTGATTTGGCCTTCTAATAATTAATTCAATGAATTAATTTATGAGATTATTTCGTAGGTGAAAATATTACATATGTATAGGTTTACATATGGATTTATTTTATGAATGTCCAATTTAATTCATGGGTTAAATTAATTAGTCAAATTAATTTTAATTAAGTGTAAATGATATATTATATGGTGTAATATATTATATACATGTTGAATTAAAATTGCATTTGAAATTAATTTGGACCAAGTGAATTAGAATGAATTAGGGCTTCAAAATATGAGAAAAGCCCACATAAAATAAAGTATAATGGGCCAAAATTTTCAAGGAAAATTTCAGCCATCTAGGGTTAAAATAACCCTAGGAATTTCGGCCAAGGTGGAGAGAATTTCCAGTAGAAAATTGCAGCCCCCTATCTCACAATTTCGGTCGATCCTCTCGCTACACAGGTCGTGTTTGATAGCCATTCGTGTATGTGAACGCGGAGGGAATCTAGGTTGATTTCTGCAGCCATCTCTATAAGAGATATCTCGGGTGAGAAATCTTTTCTTTGTTGTTTAATTTTTGAATTTACAATTTTCATATCAGTTGCTCCTGAGCACGGATTTGAGGAAATCATCACGTTCTTCCGCATTTAATCGGGTGATTTCCGGTGAAAAATCCCAACATTCACAACCACATAGCATGACATTTTCTCTTCTCAAATCTCTCCAACACATGATTAGCCCGGTTTACTTCCAAAGGTGACCTAACTCTTCTGCTAGGATTGGAGGCACCCGAGGGGGTAAACCACTTATAGCACAGCATGAACCTTACATCGTGTTCTACGATGAGGAGTGTATTTTTGCTATGGAAACCTGTATGACCATTGGCTTGACTCATACCTTCATGTAATGGCCTAGCAACTTCCTCTTAGGATTACGAAAACATATATTTGAAATTGGACATTGAGAGTACGCCTTTGGTATCCTTGGTTGATGCCAAAGAGACCCAACACATAGGAAGAATGCGAGACCAATCAAAAGGAGGAATAAGGTTGGAAGGGTGAGCACGTTTTTATGTGTGCTAACGTTTGTTCCATGGTTGTTTTACTTTTGACCTTTACATGCAAACACGCATCATTCGTGTGTCATTTTCTAACCACATTTTGATTCAGCCATTTTGAAGCTTCGTCATACGTGTGGTATTATACTAACCATATTTTTGTGCAGCCATTGTCTTTTTTGTGTGCCATCACATCTCGTGTGTTGACATTCCCATAAAGCATACATGACATAATCTTGTGTGTCATGCATCCTAACCACATCTTTGTGCAGCCACTTGCATTCTATATGACATGGGCATTCATCTCATCCTATCTAAAATGAAAAGGATGTTCTGAGTGTACCCTTCATGACCATTTCATTTCATAACATATCGGGTGTCCCAAAACTACCCGTATTCCGCCCGTGCACCGGACTGCCCTTGGCCATTTTATTACACCATTTCACTCATTAGGGGACCACGACGATCTTATATTTATACTCGTGTGGCATGTCACACAACATCATTACATGGCATCATGTCCACTCATCACTGGTGTCATGGCGATGCCAAAGTCTTGCTTATGTGTCACGATCCACGTCTGATTGTTCCATAACATTGATGATTCATTCGAGGTACTCCATGAGTGCCGAGCTATTACATACATGTAGGGACATTTCATGACATTACCAAGTCATACAAGGTGTTCCATGAATGCCGAAGTTTTGTCCGTGTTTCAAGTTACACGGGACTTGTTTGTGACATCACTTCATCCAAGATGCCATAAAAGCATCGAAGCTCTATCTATGAATGGCTCCCATATGACCACTTCGTATGATCTCATTGATCTACAAAGCGTCAAACCTTTATCCGTGTGATGGCTCAGATGCGATAATTTTTATTATCTTTCGTGTGGCATGCGGTGTGCTTGGAACATCCAAAATAAAAAGAAGCAAAATATAATGGTCATTTTCATCATCATCCCCATCCATGAAACATCATTCAATCATGAACACGAACATACCATACATGTCAATTAGTGTGTTGAGTCTAGGTTCATAAATCCATCCGAGATTCAAACCTCATGTTGAATGTGCAGTTTGGAGTCGAACCTCGATTCGGTTAGTTCGTGTCGAGTCAGAGCTGAGTCAACTGGTTTAGTCAGTTGAATCAGAAGAAGTCACCATGGAAGGGGTCAATTCAGGGTCAGACTCAAATCGGGATGTTGAGGTTCAGTTACCTTCTTTGCCTATTGATAGTCAAACTTTATTGGAAGAAGCGGATAGAGAAGAAATGACTGATGGAAACACTGGGAATATGTCTTTTGACATGCCAGCTTTCATGAGAAGTTTTCTGAATTCTGATAAGGTCAAGGCTACCTTTAGGGATCAGATGCAAGCTGTAATGAATGCTACCCCTATACAGACTATTCCGCCAACTCAGACTTCCATTGGAAGCAAAGGACAACAATTTGTCCAAGTGATGAATGGAGCTGAAGGGAGTGTTCCTAGCGGAAGTGGTGGAATTGTCAACCATAGGGAGCCTGATCGTTAGTTTGAAGATGATGAAGCATTTGAGAAGGCGAGAAAAGTCTCGATTGAGACTGTTGTGGAGAAGCATCTCAATCAAAAATTATCTGATATTAAAGCTATGTTGCCCAAGCAGAAGGAGATGGTGCACTATAACCCTGTTAAGTATGTCGACCCGGCTACTTTGATGGCTGACGGAGGAGAGCCACTTCCGGATGGTTTTCATATGCCTTATATTCCTCCCTACCCCGGGGAAGGCCCACCGAAGGCCCATCTAGATAGTGATGTGAGGCTAATGACAAGTATAGGAATCGGGAAAGGTCACCTTTGAATTTGTTTCCGACTACTTTAAGGGATGCTGCAGCAAAGTGGTATATGAAGATGCCTTTGTACACCCGTTCTACTTGGGAGGACCTGTCTGAAGCTTTTATGAAGCAATATGCTTACAGTACCCAGGTGGAAACTACCCTTGAAGACTTAGAGAGGACCTGCCAAAAACCGAATGAATCTTTCCCAGCTTACTATAAAAGGTGGATGGATTTTCAAGTTCTTGTTGATGGGCCCCAAAGTTGGAGTCGCTCATCGTGAAGTTAGTTGATGGCAGCTTAGCTCTATATAAGGAGAAGATGAAGCTTAAGAGATTCCACTCTTTCAATAAAGTGGTTGAGTTTGCCAAGCACATTGAGAGGTATGAAGAGGAAGAGCAGAGGAGTAAGCAGAGCATGGGTACCTATCAAAACAGCCAAGGGTATTCACAAGGTTACAAGGGTAGTAGTTCCACAACTACACTGGCCGAGGCTAGCTCAAGAACAACACAAGTAAGGGAAGCAGATGTGGCTGCCGTGAACCAGGGAAGACAGACTCCTCAAAAGGGCACTAGTCCATGGGCTGAGTCAGCAAGCTGGATTTTTGCTAAGTGTAGAAAGGCTAGGTTGTTGCAGAGTTTGAAGCCATTTTCACCTCCAGCTGAGGCAGATAAAGATAACTTCTGTGCTTATCACGTGATGACAGGTCACCATACAAATGAGTGTGCCTAGTTGATTAGTGCCATAAAGCAGTTGGTCACTGATGGAAAGATTATTGAGCCAGCTTTGAAACTGAGTGTTCAGAACAACCCCCTGCCCAACTTCGGCTAGCCCTGGTGCACAAGCTATTGAGGACCATGATGCTGCAATAAAAGAAGACCATCCGCATGTAAAGGACAGTAATCATTTTGATGTTTTAGTTTTTTTTTATTTTTATTATTTTTATCATTTATCATGTGAACAATTCATCCCCTAAGGTGTTTAATTTAATAGAATTTGATTTCAATTACTTGTGCAATATTTTTCGAATGGAACTTTGCATACATACAAACATTCATTTAATGCTTTTAACACACATGATGCATCAATGCATGAAATGGATATAGGGATAGATGATAACTTGAAAATGATATCTGCCTCGAAAGACTTCACGCCTGATAAGAGAAAAGAAAATTGCAAAAGTACCACAAAAGCACATGAAAATCTTCACCTGGTTGTACGGTGTCGTGCGGGGGTTGACAGAGAAATTACCGAACACCAAGTTCCAAAGGATTCAAAGATGAAACCAGCCGAGCAGGAACTCCATGGACTGGAACCAAAAAAAAAAGAGGGCTTTCACAACATGGGGAATTGACAATGTCAGTAAAGTAAGGCCGCTGGCAATGAACAAAAATCGTTCTATGGTCGTAACCGTCAACTACTTCTCAAAGTGGGTAGAAGCGGAGTCATATATGAATGTCATAGCTTAAACCAAAAAAAAAAAGAGGTTATCATGTCATGACCGATGTTGGAGTACAATTCCAAGGGCAATAACACGGTGTTCCAAAATAAAGGGTTGAGCATCATAGATCATCTCTACATCTCCCACACGCTAACGGGACGATAGAAGCAGCCAATAAATCCATCAAAGGGATTCCACTACTAATTCTGTTCTTAACTTCATTTCATCTTTTGACGTGCTTTGTGCTAAAACATTATTAATGAATGATGAATGAATGCTTTGCTCTATTCGTTCAAATGTCCCAAGTCTGCTTGAAATTAAATTCACTCCTTTTACATGCATCTCACTTAAAAAAAGAGAGAGAAAAAAAAAGAAAGAAGTCCAATGGATCGAAAACCGAAGAGGCAGTCCATGCAACAATTAAGACAGTCCGATAGATTGAAAACCCCGAAGGGTGGTCTATGCAAAAGTTAGGATACGAAATAAAGTCTGCTAAATTGAAAGCCCGAAAGGGCAGTTCAGGGAAAAGTAAAGACAGTCCGATAGGCCGAAAACCCAAAAAGGTGACCTATGCAAAAGTTAGCACATGAAATAAAAACAGAATAAAAATCATACAATAGCATCAAGCTCAGATAACTCCTCTAAGGACTGAGGTACCTCAAAGTCAGCATCTCACATCCATGTCCCGTGGGGCAAGCAATCAGGTCAGTTAGCCAAACTCTATAATGAGCATTTGTCTCCATAGGTGCAGTACCATCATATCTCAGAATCTCGATGCGAACAGGGTGCATCCACAGATGCTGCACGTGTCGAGGCCACTATGGTGTAAACACTCTGCACTCGATGGTGCACAAAGATCGAAGGATCCTCTTCAGTTGACCATACGGTCTGCACAATTAAGCAGGAGAGTAGAAAGTCACGTAGGTTAATCCAAGCAGCTAGACACCTCCAGCCCAAGTCTCAGTTGTCACATCAGAAATATCCCACCAGGGGCAGACCCATTGGACTGAGACGTCAGTCTGGCCCCTTAGCTAATCAAACAAACTCGGTTTGGGGTGGCTCTAAGATGTAAATCATCCAAGCCATCAAGTACATCACAAAGTAAGACCCATGCAAGGGCCAGAATGTGCAAAAGTAAAAAAAGTAACCCATAAACAGGTCAATACGTCATAAGCGAAAAGATAGAGAAATAGGCCTAAGGAGGTGCAAAGCCGGCATCATCATCATCCTCTCCATCATCTCCTAGCTCCTCGGTCAGGTTCTCGCTCACATGCTCACCTGCAATCCCCATCTGGGCCTCCAAATCATCCACCTGATCTATGAAGGCCTGATTCATGATCTCTAACTCAGTGACCCGTTGACACAATTGGTCAACCTCTGCCCTCAAGCGAATGGACTCTCAAAGCTCAATCCCAATTGTCGTTTATACAAAGCAAAGCATAAAAAACATCATAATCACATGCATGTGCATCCAAGACATACACATATACATACATACACACATGCATACATGCATCGACGATAAACCCAAGTACAGGTACCCATAATCGTCATCAGGCTGTCTCGAATAGTGAGTGCTCCAAAGGCATAAATAACCTAACACTGGGGCATTCTCTAAACCCCAGGTAAGAGACTTTTCTCAATTTGCAGAATCCACAGTTACGCCGATATAATCCTAAAAAGGGTATCTCTTGCTTTTTGTAGGTATCCAGGGGTAAAAAATTAAGCCGTGTTTATTCTTGATCGAAGGGGCAAAAATTTTTGTTTCCAAAATTATCGATCAAGGAATAAATACGCAATTCTAATCCAATTCCGATGGTATTGCTCCACCATAGGGAGCCGATTTCAATGGTATTGCTCCACCACAGAGAGCCAATTTCAATGGTATTGCTCCACCACAGAGAGCTTATTTGAGTGGTATTGCTCCACCATAGAGAGCTGATTTCAGTGGTATCAAGGATCAAGATATTTAGTATGTATTCATTCTTGACAGAAGGGGCAAAAATTTTTGTTTCCAAAATTATCGATCAATGAACGAATACGTACCTGAAACAACTTCAAAACATCAAAAGAGATAATCAAGCTTCTCAAATCACCAAAGCATCTTTCCACAACAACACAAGCTTCATGGGAAACACTATTATCCTTTCCTTCAGTGACACAGGCCCCACTAGAAGTGAAATGACCAAAATACCCTTTTGTTAGTAACCAAACTACCATATGGCTAAAACACCTTTCCTTTAGTGACACAAGCTTCACGGGAAACCAAATCATTGAAATATTTCTTCCCCTAGTGACATAAGCTCCACTAGAGATGAAATGACCAAAATCCCCTTTTTCTCACCAAAAGAGATACCAATTCACTAAAACTCATTTCTTTTTGTGATATAGGCCCCACGAGAAGTCAAATGACCAAAATACCGTTCCTCCAAAGGATACCAACTTTGCAAGCTACAAAATTACCAAAATACCCTTCCCCTTCATTAACATCAAATGACAACGAGAATACAATCTGGGCAAAGTCCTCTGCATCACAATGGAGTCTAAGCACATCCTTAGAGAACCAAACTAACCTGGACAAAGTCCTCTGCTTCACAATGGAGTTGAAGCACATCCCTGGAGAACCAATCTAATCTGGGCAAAGTCCTCTGCTTCATAATGGAGTCGAAGCAAGTCCCTGGAGCATCAACCCCATCTAGCCAAAGTCCTCTGCTCCGTAATGAAGTCAAAGCATGTCCCTGGAGCATCAATCTAATCTAGGCAAAGTCCTCTACTTCATAATGGAGTCGAAGCATGTCCCTGGAGAACCAATCCAATCTGGGCAAAGTCCTCTACTTCGCAATGGAGTCGAAGTACGTCCTTGGAAAGCCAATCCAATTTGGGCAAAGTCCTCTACTTTGCAATGGAGTCGAAGTACATCCCTAGAACATCGAATCAATTTGGGCAAAGTCCTATGCTTCACAACGGAGTCGAAGTAAGTCCCTGAAAAATCAAGTCAACTCAGGAAGGACTGCTGTTTCACGAATCAACCGAGACAAGTCCTTATGAACATCATAGTAAGTCAACACAAGGAGAACCCCTAGGTACATCCTTTTTTCCTTCTCACCGTGCTCCCTATCATGAGACCAAACTCGAATCAGGTACAAGCACCGGTCTAAGTTGACTTTGGTCATATGAGGGGTAGCCTGTGAGCAAGGGGTTTTTTTCCCGACCTCGATGATGAAAGCCCTTATTACCTTTTTCACGTATATATGTGAGGCAGATTCAGAATGGCTGGATGATGTCAGAGATGTCTCGGAAGATCTGAAGAAGTGTAACAAATCTTGGTGCGGAGCCCCGAAGAAGGTCTAGTAAGCACTTAAGAGAACCGGGGAGAAGAGTGAGAAAGAGGTGAGAAATGCAAAACTAGCTACTATAGCCGCTCGGCTATAGTACTATAGCAGCATCACTATATTCCTATAGCTGCGTGGTTATAGTTTGCACAACTATAGTCACTCGGCTGTAGTTACCAGATTTAATTTTCTTTCCTAAATAGGGTGAATTTTGCCATTAATTCGATTTTTTAACCTTAAATCGGGTCATATTAAAAGCCAGACACAAAATTAGGTCAAACATAGGGTCCATTCTGTAAAAAAAATCTGAAATGGCTAGGGTTTTGATTCTTGAAAGGAGAAAGAGAGAAAAATAAAAAAAAATTCAATCTAAATCATCAAAAAACTTTAATCTAATGCATAGAAATGATTAAGGTCCCAGACAATTAATATTTTGGGGGTGATCCTATTCAACTTGGTGTTCATTTGGATTGATTCGGGGTTCGTTTTGAGCTTTAGAGAATTATGGGTGATTTCGGGTTGTTCATGATTCTAAGGAGTTTTTCAGCATCCAAATCCATTTCTGGCGATCCAAAACACTGGAACACAAATAAGGTATACTCTGAGAGGCCCTAAAAACTCATTTCAAATTGATGAGGATCTTGATTGTATGTGTTTTTGTGTTTTTCTCAAAGCTGGAAGTGCAAACCCAGCTATAGCAGCCCCATTCCTTGCTTACAGCCACTCGACTGTAGTTTGATGACTACAGTGGCGCGGCTGTAACCTTACAGCAGCTCAGCTATAGTCTGATGACTATAGTGGCGTGGTTGTAACACTACAGTGGTGCGGCTATAGTCTTCTATTTACAGCCGCTTGGCTGTAATCTCCAGGGCAGAACCTCCGAATGCCTTAAATCAGCCGATAACACTTCGTCTTTTCAAATTAAATGAGTTTTTCAAGAATTATATCGGTCGGATCACATCCGCATATGTTTAGATTTATAGTTTTTGGGTTTCTGATTGATGGATGTGAGATTGAGTTTTGATGATTTCGGGTTTTTAGGGATTTCCGGATTCATTTGATTCGATCTGGATCTATTTTGTGGAATTTCATAAGATTCCAGAAACCCTGGATCACCCGAAACCATACAAAATACCAAAACAATTTACGAAATAAGAAATAAAACCGGATTGTTGATTCTGAAGCACTACAGCCGCTCAGCTATAGGTGCTATAGCCGTCCTAGCCACTATAGTGGCGTGGCTATAGTATCACAGTGGCGCGGTTGTATATCATAGTGGCTCGGCTGTAATTGATGAAACAAAATTATTGTTTTGCCCTTTCCAGACACTAGATGGATATTTAATTTAGGCCCACTCACAAACGGAACCCCCGGGTTCTGGGATTCCGGCCCGCTAAAGACGGAAAATTCATGTAAAATGAGCCAAACTATTTTCAAAATTGATTTTCATTCACAAAATCTACAAGGTGCTTTTACAAAATGTTTTCTTGGTCTATTCGAGTAGTCGTTCGGACTTCTCGATTATCGCCATATGTATGATCCCGTTTCCCAAAATAGCCTTATTCTGTCTTATGTAAGTCCTTGGTGTGATTTGCTTATTTGTGTTAACCGTATTTGGATGCAGGTTTTCATTTTTCATTTTACTTTTGATGTAATTGATAGCTCATTTCGTGTATCTAGGTGATTGTACTTTTTTTAGATTATCATGTATTATAGGCGGTTGTAAATGGTGAGGATGAGAGTTTTTTCTTTTTTCGGGTTGTATAATTTGGCCATTACTTTACTTTTCTTGCACTTTTATTTTTCTCCACTTTATTTATGATTTATATTTATGTCATTTGTATGAGCATTAACTAAAATTAAAAGAAGATAAATGTTGGTGTGCCCAAGTACTTAGGGCATTGGATTCTTGTATTTCGTATTATACATTAAGACTCATTGTATCAATACATTATATGTGTCATATTAATAAAGGCAATTAATCTATTTCATTTATATCTTGTGCTATAATATGAGTAGAGTATCCATTGATTGATAATCATAAAACCTATTCTAGGTCTGTTCTAATCATAGGAACGAATAGAACCACAGACTTGTATATTCGATGACTGTATGGCAGTTCTTAACTAGCCATAGTACTTGTATAGTCAATCATGAATATAGGTACATGTCGTTGACATGGGACTGGATCAATCCGCACAAGGAAGCCACATGGTTGTCGCGTCATAGGTCTTTCTTGAGTAGGTCTCTTTTGTCCTCAAACCAGATTTCATTATAATATCAATATGGAATCCGATTCACTTTGACATATACCTAATAGGTCTGTAAAAGGATGCTAAATACGGGTATGATTGGGTGGACCGATGAACATGTTGATATTGATGATGAAGTGATGGAATTGACACTCGGGTAACACCGAGATGATATCATTGGCCACTTGATGAGTGGGACTGATAAGTGTATGGCCATACCCAAGTAAGTCGGTGCTTATTTGATTTATCAGTCAACTCAAGATCAAGAAATATAATAAACAACAGAAGAGGATGACGGAAACCATACCTCTTGTTTATTCATATCGATATCGTTAGGCAAAGGACAGTATGAGATTACTACCGGGTGAGTGTCTTCTAATGACTGCTGCATCTCTATCTTAATTGGGGGATGTAATGGTTGGTTAGAACCCACTTACAGTCTATGGGCCTTGGGCCTACTGCCAACATAAAGACAGACCCATAGGATCATGCACATAGATCAGCTGAGCCGGAACTTATAGAAATTGTTCACGTAATGTACATTTGAAGGAATGCGTTAATTAATTAGTTGACAATCGGTGTCAAGGTAATTAATTAACATGGGGTTGAATGTAATTTAATTAATCAGTTTACATAATGTAATTAATTAATTTATCAATTAATTGAATTACATAAAGTAAACAATTAATTAAATAATTTTCCTAAGTAGGAAAATTAAATACATGTATTGTATTTACTTAAGTGGGATTTAATTTTATTTAGGGGTAATTACATATAGCCAAATGGAATTAAATTACATAGTATATACTTTTTAATTAAAGTTATTTATGTAATTATAATCCTAGTGGGCTTGGGTTTAATTAACCTAATTAAAACCCAATTAGACAAGCTGTCTATAGAAGGGCACACTTAAGGAATAAAACTCTTATTCAACCCTAATTAATTGCTAGAAATTTCAGCCACCAAGAGTAGCCGAAAATCCCAGCATTAATCCTCCATTCCTTCGAGTCTTCGGCTAGCACCGGTTCCTGCTCAATAGTTGGTCGTGCACCAGACTTTGGAGATCGCAGTTCCAAGAAACGATTTTGCAGCAGTCTCTAGAAGAGACGAATCCGGTGAGTTAATCTCTCTTGATTCAAATTGTTTTTATTCTAATCAATGGTAATTGGACATGATAGGTGGATTCTAGGAAATTTTAAACGGTGTATTTTCCGCTGCGCCAAGTTATTTTTCCAATGACGAATCCCACCAATAAAATGGGTAGAATTAAGTGAATGTCATATAGCATTATGAAATAATAACTGAAAGCAAGTTGAGGATTAGTAGATGTGTTGCCCGAACCTTAAATCTCTGGATCAGGTACAGCGTCTACACTTGGTAGGGAGCTGTATCAGAATTTCCTAGATGAGCTGATCGGGGTGGCGACTCTATATCTGATCACAAAATTTAGGTTTCGAGATCTTTAAGTTAAATTGGGATTTTCTAACATCAGTTTTTCCAAAATGCACACTTAAAACTAAGTTTTCTACAAAAAGAGTTTTCTCAATACAATAAAAGGGCTTCTTAAGAAAGATTAAAACCCATTCCACATCCACACACAAAAAGAAAACCCCCAATTCCCGCTTCGCCGCACATTCTAAAAAATGTAATCCGCTTACACTGCTCTAGGAACTTACAAATAGTTCTTAGATAAGAGTCCAAGGAGTATGTACTAAATGCTTGATGGTGGAGTAGTATGACCGGCATGTGAGGGATAACCGAGATGTCTCATGCCTCATGCTAGGTACCATGGCTTCTGATCTTCAGAAGCAGTTCATGGACGAGCATACTTATGAGATGATGGATCAGCTTAAAAGGATGTTCCAAGATCAGGCTCATCAGGAACATTACCTGACAACTAAGGCACTTTGCATGACTGCAATGGCAGCCGGGACTTCTGTTAGCACTCATGTGCTAAATTTGAAGGGGTATATTGATAAACTTGTCCACCTCAGCTCGCCAGTTTCGCAGGACTCGATAGCAGACATTATTCTCGGGTCACTTCCTAAGTCTTACAACTAGTTTATCATGAACTACCATATGCAAAGGTTGGATAAATCGGTTGTTCAGCTACATGGCATGCTCAAGCTGGCTGAGTAGTCTCTTAAGAAGACTCCTGAAGTTTTGCTGGTGAATAAGGGCAATACGCCCATTGTTAAGGGAAAGGCCAAATCTAAGGCCAAGGCTAAGGCCAGGACGATAGGTGACCACGACGGTCTTAGGTTTACATTAGTGTGGCGGATCACATAATATCATCACATGGCATCATATCCATTCACCATTGGTGTCATGGCAACACCAAAGTCTTGCTTGTGTGTCACGATCCACATCGGATTGTACCATAACATTGATGATTCATTCAAGGTACTCCACGAGTGCCGAACTAGTACTCATATTAGGACATTTCATAACATGCCTAAATCATGCAAGGTGTTCCATGAATGCCGAAATGTTGTACATTTTTCAAGTTACATGCAACTTGTTTGTGACATTATTCCATCTTAGATGCCATAAAAGCATCGAAGCTCTGTCTATGGAATGGTTCCCATATGACCACTTAATATCATCTCATTGACCTATGAAGCGTCGAACCTCTGTCTATGTGTCGGTACACATGTGACCATTTCATGACGTCCACTAGTTGCCCCAAAGGTGCTGAACTTATGTCCGTGTGCCGGCCCACACCTGACATTTTTGCATTGTCTTTTGCATGGCATGGGGTATGCTTGGAACATCCAAAACAAAAAGAAAGAAAATACAAAAGTCATTTTCATCATCGTCCACATCTTATGTTGAATGTGCAGTTTAGAGTCGCACCTCGAAGCTGTTAGTTTGTGTTGAATCAGAGCCGAACCCACCAATTCAGTCAGTTCAATCAAAGCTTGTCACCGTGGAGGGAATCAGCTTAGGCTTAGATTCAGATCGAGAGGTCAAAATTTAGTTGCCCACTCTACCAATTGACAGTTAGATTTTATTAGAAGAAGCAAACAAAGCAAAGATGGCCAATGGAAACAGTGGAAACTTGCCTTTTGATATGGCTTCTTTTATGAGGAGCTTCCTGACCTCAGACGAGTTCAAGGCTACTCTTAGGGAACAAGTACAAGCCGTGATAAGCACCATCCCTATCCAGACTATCCCACCAGCTCAGACTTTGGTTGGAAGTGGGGGACAACAGTTTGTCCAAATTACTAACGGTACTAGAGGAAGCCTTCCCGGAGGAAAAGGTGGAGTGATTAACCATAGAGAACTCGACCGTCAATCCGAAGAGGATGAGGCCTTTGAGAAGGCAAGGGAAGCCTTGATTGAGATGATGCTAGAGAAGCATCTCAATCAAAAATTTTCTTACATAGAAGCCATGTTACCAAAGCTGAAGGAGATGATCCACTTTAATCCTATTAAGTGTGCAGATCCTGCCACACTGATGGCCGATGGAGAGGGGCTGCTTCCAGCCTGTTTTCACATGCCTTATCTTCTTCCCTACATCAGGGAAGGCCCACCGAAGCCCACTTGGATATTTACATGAGGCTGATGACTAGTATGGGGATTGGAAAGGGTCATTTCTTGAACTTGTTTCCAACTACTCTGAGGGGTGTTGTAGCGAAGTGGTACATGAAGATTCCCCTGTATACCCGTTAGGAAGACTTATCTGATGCTTTTGTGAAGCAATATGCCTACAACACCTAGGTTGAGACAACTCTTGAAGATCTGGAGAGAATCCACCAGAAACCGAATGAGTCTTTCCCGGCTTACTACAAACAGTGGATGGATGTGCAGGTTCTGGTGGATGGGTTATTAAAGTTGGAGTCTCTGATAATGAAGCTGGTGGATGGTGGTTTACCCCAATACAAGGATAAGATAAAGCTCAAAAGGTTCCATTCCTTTAACGAGGTGGTAGAGTTTGCAAAGCATACCGAACGATACGATGAGAAGGAGCAAAGGGGCAGATAGAGTTCGAGCTCCTATAGAAATAATCAAGGGTACTCCTAGGGGTATAAGTGTAGCAGCTTTAAGACTACTATAGTGGGGTCTAGTTCTAAGACAACACCGAAAGAAGCCTTTATCGAAGTGCAGAAGGTAGAGGTGGCTACTGTGAATCAAGGGAGACCAACTACTCAGAGGATCACTAGTCCATGGGCCGAATCAGTAAGTTGGATCTTAGCCAAGTGTAGGAAGGCTGGTCTATTGCAAAGTTTGAGACTGTTCTCACCTCCAGCTGAGGCAGATAAGGATAATTTATGCTCTTACCATGTAATGACAGGTGACCGTACAAACGAGTGTACCCAGCTGATTAAATCCATCAAGCGGTTGGTTACTGATGGCAAGATTATTTAACCCGCTCTGAAGCCAAGTGTGCAGAAGAATCCACTCCTGACTTTTAGAAGTCAAGTGAACATGGTGCAGTCTAGTATACCGGCCAATTATGTATTCGTTTAGATCATTCAAGCAAATGCGAGCGTGCGAGCCGTACTAGTGGAAAGTGAAGAAGAGCCAGAGGTAGTTGAAGAGCAGACTTTAGCAGTGAAGGAAAAGGAGGGTCCCATCAATTTAGATGAGATTGAAGTGGATGGTGAATACGAGGATTTTGAAGTTCAAGAGTTAAAGCTAGTTTATCCGGTGGAGACAAAGAGGGGGACTGTGATTGAGAAAGATGGGCTGGTGATGCACATCACAAGGAGTGAAAGGGTTTATCAACCTACCAATGTACCACCTCTGACACCTCCAAGGAGGAATACCACTCGTATATAGAATGATGCTGCTCGATCATCCCCCATAGCTAAAGAGGAGGATATGGTAGTGGACCAACTAAAGAGGACACCATCTCGTGCCAGTGTTTGGCACCTACTTATGGAGTCGAAGAGGCACCACTAGGCGGTGGTCAAACAGTTAATGAAAGTGGAAGCCAACCCCACTATGTCCCCAGATGAGGTGTGTTTAATGATAAAGGGAGTAGACTTGAAAGCCAATAGGGCCTCGGAGATTAGTTTTGGGGTTGAAGATCTCCCACCTGAAGGGGTTAACCATAATAAGGCTCTATATCTGAAGGTTAAGGTCATGGACAAAGTGATGCCGAGTGTAATGGTAGATGATGGCTCCGCCTTAAACATTTGCCCCTCCCGGATCCTACCTTTCTTGGGGGTGAGTACTGAAGCTCTTTGCCTGTCCAACACTGTGATTAGAGCATATGATGATAGCAAGAGAGCTATGCTGGGAACTTTTGAAGCTGAAGTTAAAGTGGGGGAGGTCAAGTCAAAAGTGTTGTTCACCATGATCGATATTCCTGTCACCTTCTCTCTGCTCTTAAGAAGGCCATGGTTCCATGACCTAGGAGGAGTCCCCTCAGCTTTGCATTAGAAGGTGAAGTTCTTGATTTAGGGGAAAGTGGTAACTGTTGAAGTGGACGAGCCTTCTGTCGTGGCTGCCTTGAGTGCTACTGAGAAGGCGATGACCAGTTTTCAAGTTGTAGTGATCTCTGATAAGCCTGAGTTTCCGGACAAGATTCAAAGATACTTTGCCAAACAAAACTATGAGCTGGGGAAAGGACTAGGGGCCAAATAGAAAGGTATCCCTAAGTTTAATATTGAGCCCAGAAAGTAATGTCAGTTTGTGCTGGGGTATCACGAGGGAAACACTAAGCAGGAAAGGAAGCACGTGAACTTGGTGGACACCTTCATTCGGACCACAGAATTAGTGTATGATAGGACTCCTAAGCCGATAGTTGTTAAGGGAGGTCAGCTCCCTGGGTTTGAAATTTTTGCTGATGTTGTTGATTTCAGCAAGTATGGAACTGAGCCTGTTGTGAACATGCTACGAGCTGGTGCCAGAAATGAAGACAAGGAAACTTTGAGGTAGAAAGCCGTTGACTAAGTCAGAATTGAATTTAGGGATTAGGGAGAAGCCTTTAAGAAAATTGACCTGGTGAGAAGTGAGATGGAAGTGGCTATGGAAGCCATCGCAAAAGCACTATCCATTTTGATGGAACCAAGAAAGGGTTTAGAGAAGAAGAAGCCACCGGCTGGGAGGACACAAGAAGAGCTAGTGGAGGAAGCTGTGAAGGAGCTCACCAAGCTTATTATAAGGGGCAAGGCTAAGACATTTGAGGAAGAGCTGATCAAGGAACAAAGGGAAGACCTGGAAGGAGACCTGGGGTACCTGTTCAAAGAGTTCGACTGTGACGCTGTTGATGAATACCCTCCGCATGTAGAGGATGGAAATTTTTCAAATGTATCTACTTTTTCAATTTTTGATATGAAAAATTCTGCCTACAAGGCCCACAATGCAATAAAATCTAATTTTTCTTACTTGTGTGATGTTTTTCCTGATGGAACTATGCATACATACAAACATTCATTTAATGTCTTTAGCATACATGATGCATCATTGCATGAAATGAACCTAGGGACAGATGATGAACCAAAGATGGTCTCCATATTGAAAGACCTCATGCCGAACGAGAGAAAAGAACTTGTAAAAATTTTGTAAAAACATGTCAAAGCCTTTGCTCGGTCCTACAATGACATGCCTGGGGTTGACAGGGAAATTGCAAAACATAGAATCCCAACGGATCCAAAGATGAATCCAGTTAAGTAAAAACTCAGAAGACTTTGACCAGAATGGGCTGAAAAGGCTAAGGAAGAAGTAGCTAAGTAGATACAGGCCAAATTCTTAGAAGTAGTAGAGCATCCGGAATGGTTGGCCAACATTGTACCGGTTGCAAGGAAAGATGGCCGAGTCAGGGTCTGTATGGATTACCGGGATCTAAATAAGGCATCCCCCAAAGATGAATTCTCACTTCCGCACATTGACGTTTTGATAGTGCCGCTAGGGTAGCTATGTATTCCTTCATGGATGGGTTCTCAGGGTATATTCAAATTTTGATGAACAGAATCGACAAAGTGAAAACAACCTTCATCACGAAATGGGGGGTTTATTGCTACAGGGTCATGCCTTTTGGGTTGAAGAATGCCGGGGTGACTTATCAACGAGCAGTCACAATACTTTTACATGATATGATCCACAAGGAGGTCGAGGTTTATATGGACGACATGTTAGTCAAATCCATGACCCGAGAGGAGCACCCAGCTATCCTGGATAGATTCCTAACCAAAATTGAGAAATACAATCTTCACCTCAACCCTAAGAAGTGTGTATTCGGGTTAACTTGTGGGAAACTGCTTGGCCATGTAGTCAGCCAGAAGGGAATCGAAATGGATTCTGACAAAATTAAGGCCATCAGAGATATGCTGACACTGGAATAAAAAAAGGAAGTAAGGTCGTTTCTGGGTCACTACAGTATGTTAGTCGGTTTATTGCAAGATTGACGACAGTTTGCGAACTAATTTTCAGACTTCTAAAGAAGAACCAGCTAATAGGTTGGAATGAATAGTGTCAGATAGCCTTCAACAAAATTAAGGCTTATTTGATAAACCCTCCAGTTTTAAAGCCTTCGATACCAGACAAACCTCTGATTCTGTACTTGGCCATTGAAGAGACTTCTGTAGGAACCATGTTAGTATAAGAATAAGAAGATGGATGTGAACGTGCGATCTACTACTTGAGCAAAAAGTTATTGGAATATAAGCGTAGGTATACGATAGTGGAGAAGACTTGTGCTGCTGTGGTATGGTTGACAAAGAAGCTGAGACACTACTTCCAGTCGTATAAGGTTTAGGCGGTAGCCAAAGTGGATCTTATGAAATACTTATGCCAAGCTCCAGTACTAGCCGGGAAGTTATCGAGGTAGTTGCTTTTGCCATCAGAATTTGGCATAGAATATGTGACAAGGAAGACAATCAAGGGAAGAGCCGTAGCAGAATTTCTGGCCAATCAGCCAATAGATTTAGATTTTGTCGAGAACTTGGAATTTCATGGTCAAAGAAGAGTCAAACATATGGGTGATGTACTTCGATGGGGCGGTGAACAATCACGGCACAAGCTTAGGGGTAATCATTGCTACACCCGAAGGAGAAATCACTCCTCTGATGAAATGACTTAATTTTCAAGTGACCAATAATAGAGCAAAATACGAAGCTTGTCTCTTTGGTATTGAGATTGGGAGATAAAAGAAGAATCACTCCGGCCTTATCTCGAGATGGTTTGGGAAAGGGCGAAGGTATCCAGTCAGTGTGAATTCTGGCATGTACTGAGGGAAGAGAATCAGATGGCAGATTCTTTGGCTACACTGTCGTCAATGTGGGAAAGTCCCCAAAAACAGCCGATACAGCCAATAATCCTAGAAATCGCTTAGAATCCATACTATTCATCAGTCAATGTAGTCACAACAATTGAAGAACCGCCCTGGTATTATGATATTTTACAGTTCATTCAGAATGGTCAGTACCCCGAAGACGCGAATGAAGCTGATAAGGTCTCCCTTCAAAGATTGGCAGCACAGTTTTGGGTATTTGAGAATCAGCTCTTCAAAAGACTAGCTAATGAAGTCCTTCTAAAGTGTCTAACTGAGGAAGAGGCAGTTATGGTTATGAAACAAATACACTCCGGAGCTTGCAGACTGCACAAGAACGATTTGGTCCTGGCAAAGAAAATATGAGACAAGGATACTTTTGGCTCACTCTGCAAGCTGATTGTATCAAGGAGGTTAAGAAATGCCATGAATGTCAGGTGTACAGAGACCTAATCACCTTCCTTCACTTGAACTTCAAGTGTCTCCGACTCCATGGCCATTCACTGCTTGGGACATTGATATAATTGGAGAGATAAGGCTACCCACCTCAAACAGACACCAATTCATCATTGTAGCTGTGGATTATTTCTCTAAATGGATCGAAGCAGAATTGTTTGCAAATATCAATGCTTAGAAGATGGCCAAGTTCATAGAAAAGAACATGTTTGTGAGATATGGGATCCCTCATCATGTCATGACTAATAATGGGGTACAATTTCAAGGGATGATGGTACAGTTGTTCCAAGAGAAGGGAGTTGAGCACCATAGGTCATCCCCGTATCGCCCAGAAGCCAATGGGGTAGTGGAAGGGGCCAATAAGTCTATTAAGAAGATTCTATCGAAAATGGTAGTGACCTACAGACATTGGGCCGACATGTAGCACTGATTGATGAAAAGCATCTTTAGGCCTTAGATCGGTTACAAATGTATCAGTAGCGAATGGATAAAACCTACAACAATAAGGTTTGTCATAAAAAGCATCCATGCAGATGAAACAGACCAACACGGATGTTCGGGGAAAATTCAAGCCGAACTAGGAAGGCCCGTATGTAGTTAAGAAGGTACTTCCAAAGGGTGCTGCAAATATTATGGACATGGACGGAAATGAATTCGTCAATCCCATCAATCAGGATAAGCTGAAACACTACTACGTGTAAAAAAAAAAGTCTGATGGGTTGAAAACTGAAAAGGTGATCCATGCAAAAGTTAGGACAGTCCGATGGGTCAAAAACCAAAAAGGTTATCGATGCAAAAGTTAGGATAGAGACGCGAGGACTATCAGCTGGAAAATCTGCAAAAACCAGTAGGTGGCAAGCGTGGATTTAGTCGAGACATATACCATCATTGATTCTATCTGTAGTTTCATTTCATCATTTGATGTACGTTGTCCTAAAACATTATTTATGAATGAATGAATGAATGTTCCGTTCCATTCGCTTAAATGTCCCGAGTTCAATTGCAATTTAGATTATTTTATGTGTATTTGGCATTACAAATTTTATACATCTCATATCCATAGATTGAATATATATACGAAAAAAAAAGGTCTGATAGATTGAAAACCCGAAAAGGGTAGTCTATGCAAAAGCTAGGACATAAAATAAAGTCTGCTGAATTGAAAACCCAAAAAGGATAGTTCAGGCAAAAATAAAGACAGTCCGATAGGCTGAAAACCCAAAAAGGGTGAACTATGCAAAAATTAGGACAAGAAAAACAAAAACAGAACAAAAGTCATGCAGCAGTGGTCAACTCTAATCCTAGTCATCTAGAGTCCGAGGTACCGCAAAGTCAGTACCTCACGTCCAGCCCTAGTGGGGCAACCAATCAGATCCGTCAGCCAAGCTCTATAGCAAGCATTTGTCTCCACGGGTGCAAGACTATCATACCTCGGAATCTCAGTGCGAGTAGGATGCATCCACTGGTTCTGCACATGCTGAGGCCACTGTAGTGTAAACACTCCACACTCAGTGGAGCACAAAGATCGAGAGATCCCTTGTAGCTGCCCATACTGGCTGCACAGCCGAGCAGGAGAATAGAAGGTCACATGGATCAACCCAAGTAGCTGGACGCCTCTGGCCCAAGTCTCAGCAGTCACATCAGAGATGTCCCACTAAGGGCAGACCCATCAGATAGAGGCATCAGTTTGCCTCCTCGGCTAATCAAACCAATGCTCTATGGTCATAAAACTAAAATCTGGGAGCTCGATGCACCGAGACCAGTAGTGCTTTGGAGCATATCTCGAATGAGGAGGAGGAGGGTTCAGGTTGCTCAGCTTCTCCAACAGCCAGATTGCATATGGATTAGTCAAATGAAAAAGGAGTAATGAATGTACGAATGTAGAAAGTACAGTGCTAAAGCATACCTGAAGCAGAAAGGGAGATGTGCAGCTCTCGATGGGAGAATCAGAAGGGATAGAATCTGAGTGGATTAGTGTCTCAGCCAAAGCAACCCCTATAGGTGATGCCCCCTGAGCCATCTGAGTCATTACCGAGGCTAATCTAAGACTACAAGTATCATCTTGAGACTTACACAAATAGCAAGCCATCAGTAACAAACTCATCAATGGTGCCCAGCCAGGGGCAGTGGGAGGCAAAGCAAAACATAAATCAGCTATAACAGAAAGCATAAGTCAAGGAGAAACAGGCCTACCAGTAAGTGCATGACCCATGCCTACTCTAGCAGGAGCGAATCAGCTCAGAAATGTGCGCACATCACCCAATTCAGGATCAGGAACAGCTAACCGGACCCCCCGAGGGAAAGGAACACAGAGGATAGCACTAAACTCCTCTACCAAGGGGCATAACTCCTGACTAGAGAAGCGGAAGACATGATCCATCGGATCCCAAAAGCTGATAGCTGCATCCAAGAAGCCCTGATTCGGAGTCAAAGCAGTGTAAAACCTGAGATACTACAAGCCAAAGGGAGCAAGCAAAGCCCAGTTAAAAGAGCGGGTTGTACCCCATGATGGAAATGCCCTAGTCCCAAGGCATTGGACCTTGTATTTGTATTATACATTCATTGGATTTATGTATTATACTCATTTTGTGTTATTAATAAAGGCATTAATTCATTTATTATATATATCTTGTGCAATATATTAAATGAAGTATGGAATGGACATATCCATATCCATGATGACAAGTGTCATGCACTTGGCAGTAAGACCATGGATAGGGTAAGCGATATGACCATAAAGACATCCGTAGTTTGTTCCAGTCATGGGAATGAATGGACTAGAGACTATCATTAACTTGGTTTTATGGCGGTATCTTACCGATCATTGGGGATGTCAACCAAGTTAATGGGTACATGCAAAAAGGGCATGGTACTGGATAGATCCACTAAATGAGAAATCCACATTGTATAGTATCACAAGTGATTCTCGTGTAGTACTTGTATGGATCCTTGACTTGACCATATGATGGTGTTGCATGCGAGGTCGCATTGTTAGGGGTACACCTAAAGGGCCAGTAATAGGGTGCCGAGTATGGGTACTTTCGGGTATGTCACTTAGCATGGCAATGCTATAGATACGCATAAGGGATTTGTCACTCAGTAGTCCACTGAGAAGATATCACCGGCCTCTTGATGAATGTGACTGATAAGAGTATGACCACACCCAAACAAGTTGGAACTTGTTTGTGAGCATCAATACATTTAGGATTAAGTTTATGTCTAGACACAAAAGAGGGTGATCCATCCATGCCTCTGTGTTGGACACCGATATCGATGATATGGGATATACAAGTTCAAACTATAGGGTTATGATTACAGTTGTACTGCCATCTTCATCTTAATTAGAGGCTGCAGTGGCTTGCTAGAGCCCAACTGCAGTCTGTGGGCCATAGGCCCACTGCCAACATAAAGATGGGCCCACGGGATCATACACATTAAGCGACTGAACACTGACTTAAGGAATCACATGTATACTTAGAGTATACACTTTGGAGAGAGTGAGGATTATATTAATTATATTATAAAGATCAATTGGATTGATCATAATAATAAAATTAATATTCGATTGGCTCTCTCATGATTAATTGGATTGATTATGAGATTATTTTCTGGGTGGAAATATTCATATGTACAGGTTTACATATGAATCTATTTTGTGAAAATCTAATTTTAATTTAATGGATTAAATTAATTAGGCAAACCAATTTTAATTTAAATGTAAATAATATGTTACTTGGTGTAATATATTAAATACATGGGTAAATTAAAGTTGGGCTTGAAATTAATTTAAACCAGACTAATTAAAATAAATTTGGGTCTGAAATGAAAGGAAGAAAGCCCACACAAAGGAGGAGCCAATTAGGCCGAAATTCTCCTTGAGAATTTTGGCCACCTTGGGTTAAAATAATCCTAGGAATTTCGGCCTAAAAAATGATCACAGTGTAGCCGAAATCTCCCCTCCTTTGTCTGCAAAAAGTTTTGTGTTTTTCCGACGCTAGCACGGGTGGTGTTCGTTAGGCGTTCGTGTACGTGAACGAGGAAGGATTCTAGTTTGATTCATGTAGTCTGCATCCATTTCTTATAGAGATATTCTAGGTAAGAGATTCATCTCTTGTGATTAAATTTTGTTTTTCCAATTTCCATCTCAATTGCTCCTGGGCACAGATTTGAGGAAATCATCGCGTTCTTCCGCTTTAATCGAGTGATTTTCGTTGAAAAATCCCAACAGTGGCATCCGAGTGGACTTTTGATCCATGAAAATTGTTAAAATTGGTTGAATCCCTTGTTTTAAATTTGGAGATTTTTTTATTGGGGTTCTTGGTTTGGGTTTAAGATTTTTTCCATTTGATTTTGTACAATTGAAATTGAATATGCATATAGGTTTATGTTTGTTTAATTTAATTGTATGTTTGAGATTCTTGGTGAATTTCTTGATGTGGATGCCATGGCTTTTTTCTGTTTTAAATAAATAAAAAAAATATAGCTGTTCCCGCCGTGCAAGGCTACCGGCGGTGGAATCGCCACACGCGGCGGGAACAGTGGCGGCAGCTGCTGCCTGCTGCTGTGCCAGCAGTAGTGGCCGCTCATGCGGTTGCTGCCGCTGGGCAGCAGCCACTGCTAGGCAGCGGGAAGCCGCTAGGCGGTTGCGTCGCTGCTGCCTCTGGCAGTGGACGCTGCTGCTAGGGCAACTAGGTTGCCCTAGCCGCAGCGGGCCGAGCCCAGTGTTTTTGGATTTGGCAGGTTTTTCCACCCGGGGGCCCAGTTTTGAAATTTTAATTGGTTTTAAAATTCGTGTGTTTTAATTTATGCAATTTAAATGCGTATGGTTTCTTGAATGAAATTTAATTTTATTCATTCGATATTAATTTTGGAAATTAATATGATTAATTGAAATTGGTTCGGGTAATTTGGGCACGATTACTTGGATGGCTGAATTGGACCCATGGTTTCCCAATTCCAGTGGGAGCAGTTGGACTGCCTGAGCTGGAGGCCCAAAGCCCGTTAAGAGTTAGAACCATGGTGGGCCAAAATTGGCGATTTCAAAATAATGGTTGGACATAATTGAAATGGGCTTAAATCATGCATTGTAACATGCTTATATTTTATATGTATTGGATGCATATGGGTGATTAAATATTTTGTATGATTGGATGCTATTGGGCCTCATTCAAGATGGGTTGTATTTTCTTTTTTTTTTTTTGGTAAATACAGCCTGCGTGTCATTTTTCTTTTAATGTAATTTTATTTTATTTACTTATTATAAAATCTGTAAAAGAAGAAGCCCATGGAGTGGTGAGCTCAAGTGGAGGTGCAAGCCCAAAAGGAAGAAGATGGAGGCCCACCTGATATTGGATTCTAGTATAGGTTTACTAGAATAATATTAGGATGTAATATTGGCCCATAGCAGTCTATTTTACTTATTTATTTAATTATGCTTTATATTTATTTGCATGTATGAATCCATGATCCATCAGTAATTTCACCCGCCTTATGTATGTAAGCCGTTATTAAATGAATCTAATAACCAAATGGAAATTACTAAGTCGCTTAAAAGTGCTTCCCTCATTCGAAAGCAGCTCGAGGTGGGGATAGGCCAGTTGTAGACCTTGCCCTCGCAGGATACGCTAGAGTACCGTCATTTTGTATTGGGTTAGGGTATGGGATACTCTAACACTTGAATGGAGGTTTTGACTTAGCATGGGTAGTAGGATTCTCCTAGCCCTAAGCACATATGGGTAAGTGCCAACAAGCCAATCAAACTGAGAGTCCCTAGGTTGGGATTGGACGGTGTTCCTACCTAAATAATTAGGGTATAGTTGTACAAGGCCCTCGTCTGGCTATATCTTAATGAAATATGGATCTCTGCCCATGAGCCCAACAACTAGTTTTAATTAATAACTTGATTCATTATTAATTATATATGGGAATAACAAAGTAAAGTCCTTTATTAATACTCTAAAATGTTTTTCTGTGTAGAAACTCTTAAATGGCAAACAACAACTCATTATCACTGCGATCAATCCTAGAAAGGGACAAGCTTTCTGGTTCCAACTTTTTGGACTGGTCTAGAAACCTAAGAATAGTTCTAAGAAAGAGTCCAAAGAGTACGTACTGGAAAGGCTTGTGCCGGCTGCGCCTCAAGGACATAATCCACCGGCTGCCCAGCTGGAGGAATACGAGACGCATGTCAAGGATAATAGGGATATGACATGCCTTATATTGGCCTGCATGGTCCCCGAACTGCAAAAACAGTTTATAGACCATCAAGCCTATGCTATGATAACAACTCTCAATGAGATATTTCAGGAGCAAGCTCGTCAGGAAAGGTACCTGACTAATAAGGCATTCCACTTGTGTAAGATGGGGGTTGGGACATTTGTGAGCTCACACGTGCTCAAGATGAAGGGTTATTTGGATGCATTGGCCCATCTCGGATCGCCCATCTCTCAGGAGTTGGCGGTGGACACAATCCATGCATCCTTACCGGATTCTTACGATCAGTTCATCCTGAACTACAACATGCAAGGGATGAACCGTACTGTTACAGAGCTGCATAGGATGCTAAAGCTCACGGAACAGTCAATTAAGAAGTGTCCACTGGTGCTGCTGGTCAACAAGGGGAACCTCCTCTTACCAAGGGCAAGGCCAAGGCCAAAAAGGACAAGGCCCAGCAGAAGGCAGGTCCCGAGGATGTCTGTTTCAAGTGCAGACAGGCAGGCCATTGGAAGAGATCGTGTCCCAAGATGATGGGAGAGAATAGGAGGACCCAGGGCGCGTCCTCATCAGGTATTTATGTCATAGACATTAACCTTACTGTTTCAACATCCTGGGTATTAGATACTGGATGTGGTTCTCACATTTGTTGTAATGTGCAGGGACTTAAGAACAGAAGGTCACTGGGATCGAGAGAGGTGGACTTGCGGGTCGGTAATGGAGCAAGGGTTGCTTCCATAGTGATCGGCGAATATCACCTCATGATGCCTAGTGGATTGGTTTTAATTTTGGAACAATATTATTTTGTACCTGCTATGTGCAGGAATATTATTTCAGTTTCCATGTTGGATATTTCTGGATTTTATTTTACTATTTCGAATGGTACAATTTCTATATCTATGGAGGGATTATTTTATGGAGATGCTCTATTAAATAATGGCCTATATATCCTGGACTTAAATGAAACCAATCATGTCTATAACATGAACACTAAAAGGGTTAAGCCCAACAAACTTAATCCTGTCTACCTATGGCATTGTCGTTTAGGCCACATAAACGAGAAGAGCATAGCTAGGCTTCACAAAGCTGGAGTCTTAGGGTCATTTGACTTGGAGTCAATTGATATATGCAAGTCATGCTTACGAGGCAAAATGACTAAGGCGCCTTTTAGCAAGAAGGCTGAAAGGGCCACTGGCTTATTGGACCTAATACATTCAGATGTATATGGACCCATGAGTGCAGCGACCAAAGGTGGACATCTGTATTTCGTCACATTCATGGATGATTTCAGCAAATATGGCTATGTCTATCTGATGAAACATAAATCTGAGACACTTGATAGGTTCAAGGAATTTAGGAACGAAGTACAAAACCAGCTAGGAAGGAATATCAAAAACCTTCGATCAGACCGAGGAGGTGAGTATATGAGCCTAGAGTTTGACTCATACTTGAGAGAGCATGGAATAGTTCCATAGCTCACTCCTCCTGGAACACCACAATGGAATGGGGTGTCCGAACAGAGGAATAGGACCCTGTTAGACATGGTACGCTTAATGATGAGTCAAGCCTCTCTCCCAATTAGTTTCTGGGGACACGCCCTCGAGACAGCTGCTCTTATTTTAAATAATACACCGACTAAGGTAGTGGAAAAGACCCTATATCAGATATGGACTGGCAGGGAGCCCAATGTGTCTTCCCTAAGGATTTGGGGAAGCGAAGCACATGCCAAGAGATTGACTAGTGGCAAGCTGGAGCCCAAAACCGATAAATGCCTATTTGTAGGCTACCCTATGGAAACTAAATGGTATTACTTCTACAACCCCGCCGAGAACAAAGTGTTCATGGCTAGAAAGGGGGTCTTTCTAGAAAAGGAGTTCCTTTCCAAGAAAGTTAATGGGAGCAATGTTGAACTCAGGGAAATTCAAGGTCCACAAGCTCCTGAAGAGGATAACTCCGAGGCCTGGGTGGAGCTTCCATAGGAGGAAGCACCGACCCAGCCCACACAAGGACCTAGAACGTGTAGTAGGGATCGTCGGGGAACTAGAGAGGTATGGTTTCCTCGTCACTGATGATCAAACTCTTCTCATCTGGGATGAGGAAGAACCCAAAACCTACCAGGAGGCTATGGCAAGCCCACAGTCTGCAAATTGGCATAAAGCCATGGAGGCAGAGATGCAATCTATGTACGATAACCAGCTTTGGAACTTGGTTGATCCACCTCCGGGGTGCTAAGGTAATAGGTTGTAAGTGGTGCTACAAACTAAAAGCCAATAATACCTTCAAGGGGCGTCTGGTTATGAAAGGTTTCAGACAAGTCCATGAAATAGACTATGATGAGACTTTC
This sequence comes from Euphorbia tirucalli, assembly GCA_039660915.1. Lineage (NCBI taxonomy): Eukaryota > Viridiplantae > Streptophyta > Magnoliopsida > Malpighiales > Euphorbiaceae > Euphorbia > Euphorbia tirucalli. Next base: position 49,234,272 of record CM077633.1, read on the forward strand.
TCACCAATAGCCATGCTCAAATCCATCAGGATCTTGCTAGCCATAGCCATATGGTACGACTATAAGGTCTGGCAAATGGATGTCAAAACCGCTTTCCTCAATGGAAAGCTACTCAAAGATGTGTACATGACACAACCTGAGGATTTGTCAATCCAGAGTATCCGGGAAGGGTATGCAAGCTTCAAAGATCCATTTATGGACTGAAGCAAGCATCCCAAAGTTGGAATCTTAGATTCAATAAAGCTATAAAGGAATATGGCTTCATACAGAATCAAGATGAGCCTTATGTGTATAAGAGGACTAGTGGGAGCATTGTCACATTCTTGGTACTTTATGTAGACGACATCCTACTCATTGGAAGTGACATACCTACACTGCAAGGGGTAAAGCAGTGGCTGAGTAAGTGCTTCGCAATGAAGGACTTAGGCGAAGCTGAGATGATCCTAGGGATCAAGATCTATAGGGATAGATCAAATCGGCTTATGGGCCTAAGTCAGGCCTCATACATAGACAAAGTTCTAAAAAGATTCAGCATGGACCGGGCTAAGAAAGTTTTCTTGCCAATAGGTCATGGGCTGAAACTTAGTAAGAAGAACTATCCTACGACAAGGGAGGACAGGGAGAACATGAAATTGGTTCCATATGCTTTGGCTATAGGATCAATTATGTACTCCATGCTATGTACGAGACCTGATGTCACCTTTGCACTAAGTATGATGAGCCGATACTAGCAGGATCCCAGGGAGGATCACTGGAAGGCTGTCAAGGCAATCCTCAAGTACCTTAACGGGACTAAGGATAGCTTCTTGGTGTATGGGGGTCAGGAAGTGCTGTCAGTTATTGGGTACACTGATGCAAGCTTACAGACCGACCAGGATGAGTACCAGTCATAGTCTCGATATGTATTTTTGCTAAAGGGTGGTACTGTAAGCTGGAGGAGCTCAAAGTAGCCAACCATCGCGGACTCCACAACAGAAGCTAAATACATCGCGGTGTGTGATGCAGCTAAGGAAGCTGTGTGGATGAAGAGTGTGGATGAAGAAGTTTATCATTGAGTTGGGAGTAGTACCAACTATCCAGGACCCAGTTGATATCTTCTGTGACAACAATGGGGCCGTTGCATAAGCTAAGGAGCCCCGGTCACACAAGAACACAAAGCACGTGCTCAAAAAGTTTCACCTCATACGAGAGATCGCGGAGAGAGGTGACATTGCATTACACAGAGTGGACACCGAGGACAATGTCGTAGATCCGTTGACCAAGGTGCTGGCTTAGCCCAAGCATGAGGGTCATACTAGATCTATAGGGATTAGAGCCATGCCTTGTTAGAACTAATGCAAGTGGGAAATTGTTGGAAATGCCCTAGTCCTAAGGCATTGGACCTTGTATTTGTATTATACATTCATTGGATTTATGTATTATACTCATTTTGTGTTATTAATAAAGGCATTAATTCATTTATTATATATGTCATGTGCAATATATTAAATGAAGTATCCAATGGACATGTCCATATCCATGATGACAAGTGTCATGCACTTGGCAGTAAGACCATGGATAGGGTAAACAATATGACCATAAAGACATCCATAGTCTGTTCCAGTCTTGGGAATGAATGGTACTAGAGACTATCATTAACCTGGTTATATGGCGGTGTCATACCGGTCATTGGACATGGGATGTCAACCAGGTTAATGGGTACATGCAAAAGAGGTATGGTACTGGATAGATCCACTAAACGAGAAATCCACATGGTATAGTATCACAAGTGATTCTCGATTAGTACTTATATGGATCCTTTGACCTGACCATATGATGATGTTGCATGCGAGGTCGCATTCTTAGGGGTACGCCTAAAGGGCCTGTAATAGGGTGCCAAGTATGGGTACTTTCGGGTATGTCACTTAGCATGGTAATGCTATGGATATGCAGAAGGGATTTGTCACTCAGTAGTCCACTGAGAAGATATCACCGACCTCTTGATGAATGTGACTGATAAGAGTGTGGCCACACCCAAACAAATTGGAACTTGTTTATGAGCATCAGTACATTCGGGATCAAGTTTATGTCCGGACACAAAAGAGGGTGATCCATCCATGCCTCTGTGTTGGACACCGATATCGATGAAATGGGATATACAAGTTCAAACTATAAGGTTATGATTATAGTTGTACTGCCATCTCCATCTTAATTAGAGGCTGCAGTGGCTTGCTAGAGCCCAACTGCAGTCTGTGGGCCATAAGCCTACTGCCAACATAAAGATGGGCCCATGGGATCATACACATTGAGCGACTGAACACTGACTTAAGGAATCACATGTATACTTGGAGTATACACTCTGGTGAGAGAGAGGATTATATTAATTATATTATAAAGATCAATTGGATTGATCATAATAATAAAATTAATATTCGATTGGCTCTTTCATGATTAATTGGATTAATTATGAGATTATTTCCTGGGTGGAAATATTCATATGTACAGGTTTACATATGAATCTATTTTGTGAAAATCTAATTTTAATTTAATGCATTAAATTAATTAGTCAGACCAATTTTAATTTAAATGTAAATAATATGTTACTTGGTGTAATATATTAAATACATGGGTAAATTAAAGTTGGACTTGAAATTAATTTAAACCAGACTAATTAAAATAGATTTGGGCCTGAAATGGAAGGAAGAAAGCCCACACAAAGGAGGAGCCAATTAGGCCGAAATTCTCCTCGAGAATTTCGGCCACCTAGGGTTAAAATAACCTTAGGAATTTCGGCCTGAAAAAATGATCACACTGTAGCTGAAATCTCCCCTTCTTCCTCTCCAAAAAGTTTTGTGTTTTTCCGACGCTAGTACAGGTGGTGTTCATTAGGCGTTCGTGTATGTGAACGAGGAGGGATTCTAGTTCGTTAGTTCCTGTAGTCTGCATCCATCTCTTATAGAGATATTCTGGGTAAGAGATTCACCTCTTGTGATTAAATTTTGTTTTTCAAATTTCCATCTCAATTGCTCCTGGGCACGGATTTGAGTAAATCATCGCGTTCTTCCACTTTAATCGGGTGATTTCCGGTGAAAGATCCCAACACCCCAGTAGTCCCGAACTCATCCTCAGAACTGATTCGTGTAAAAGATAAGCAAAAGAAGAAGAAAGGCTGAAAAAAGGGGTGGGGTGGCTATAGTATATGGGGCAGCTATAATGCCCTACAGTGGTGCGGCTATAATGTGTTGGGTGGCTGTAATACTTATTGGGGAGCGGCTATGCTGAAGAAAGGTTGAAAATTGATGTGGGATAGATTTATAGTGTGGGGCAGCTATAACCCTACACAGCCGCACGGCTGTAGGTTATAGGGGTGCTGCTGTAATTTTTTGGGCGGTTGTAACGGCACAGTGGCGTGGCTGTAATCCAAATAACACTTCGCTATATCTTTATATGATTTCTGATGAATATAGCCGCACGACTATAGGTTCCAGGGGCTGCTTTTCAAGGAAAATAAAGTCTAAAGACACCGGAGCACGTTTAGAGCCCGACCATATTGAATTGAGGGGCGATAAAAGTATGAAAAGGCAAAGAAATGCACATTTAAGAAACTCAAACTCAACAGCTGGAAAATGTAAATGTCATATGAGTACTATGTGCATCAACTACATCACAAAGTTGGACCTGTGCAAAGGTTACAAATAATCAGAAAACGACCCACAGATGGGCTGATACATCATAGACAGGAAATGGGAAATAGACCTAAGAAGAGGCGAAGCCAGCATCATTGTCATCATCCCCATCATCTCCTAGCTCACCAGTCGAGCTCTCACCTGCATGTCTACCGGTAGACCCTATCTGGGCATCCCAATCGTCTGCCCGGTCTCTGAAAGTCTGATTCATGACCTCCAGCTCGGTGACCCGATGCCGCAACTGATCATTCTCTGCCCTCAAACGAGCAGACTCATGGTGCTCGATCCCAATCGTCGTCTGCAACAAATAAAACATGACGAAACATCATAATCATATGCATATACATCCATACATACATGTATGCATCCAAACACGCATTGAAAACCAAGTACAGGTACTTACAGTCAAAGCGGCATTATCCCAGAAGGTGAGCGCCCTCAGTGCATAAATGGCTTAGCCCATACACATACCCTCCATCACTGGAATCTACAAAGATCACAATTCGAAGGAATCAGCCTATGACAACTAATCAAGAAAAGGGACGAAAACAAAAGAAAGCAGAGATACTCACATGCGTGGTGCCCTTAGGAATGGCCGATGGAAAAGTGTGATCCTAGAGGTGGAGGTTAGCTTGATAGGACTGTCGAGACTCATCAAACAGCTGAATAGTGCTCTCGATCGGGAACTCGAGCCGACCGTGAACATAATCGACAGTAGGGGCCTGAGGAGCCTGAAAAGCAGGAGTGGGAATAGCCTCTACTCTAGTGATAGAACCAGCTCCAGCAGTCCGAGCAGAAGCAGTACTGGACCTCCCACCTCCCCTAATGGACGGGGATGGACGTGCACATCCACCTCTCAAAGATGACTATAGTCAATTAAGAAGAGGGTGTCAATAAAAAAAACAAGAGAGGTTACCCAGCGGAAGCAGATGAGTCACGATGAACTGGCGGTAATCACCATCTACACCGCCAGCCTCATGTCCAGCACCGTGTAGTTCTAGATGCAGCTTAAGAGATAGAAAGTGGGGCCAAAATAACCCCACCGGCAAAGCAGCAGGAATCCTGCACGCATCGGGACCAGAATGCCAGTCGTGGACCATCTCGCCAAGGTACCACTCTTGCCCAAAGGGGCATTCCATCACAAAATGCCTATTAGATAGTGCCTGCGTGTCTCGAATCAGCTGGGGCAAATCATCCCCCTCTCGCCTCCATGGGGCCTTGAAGATCTGAAATCAGAAAGTCAAAAAATTACAAGTCAAAAAAAAAATGCATACCCCATCAAACGTCATCTCTCTCAAGGCCTGGCAACTCTCGGCCTGGTTTTTGTCAACCTTGCTCCAGACAAACCCCAGATATCATCTAAGATGAGGGAATTAGACCTGATTGTAGCCTTCAGGAACTTGCACTACCGGGGGTGGAATGAAGCGATATTTATAGACCCAAATCTGTAAAGGAAGGAAGAAAACGAAATCAATAATAATCTAGGAAACATATGAAGAAAAGCAGAATTTTAAGATAAGGAGTCCAACATACTCACATGCGGCATAATCCAGAGGGCCTTCATCTCCTTTTGAGAACCTCGTGCATAGAGGTCAAGAGCATAGTAAAGCTGGGCCAAGGCTGCTCGACCCTAGTTAAGAGTCCTCACCAATTCTAGGTCAATCAAGCATGGTAACATGGCCAGATTCAAACTACTCTGGCCTATGGGGAAAAGGAGGGTAGAAAGGGCATGCAGCAGAAAGGCCCTCGTGTACCTCCTCTTATCGAGAGCTTTGAAATCATTCCCTTCTGGGAGCGCATTCTGCCGCCCCATCTAGTAATCCCGGAGACTCCTACACTGGATCCAGCTGTCAGGGGAGTCAATCCCAATAAGCATGGACACTAACTCCTGCCGATAGCCACCATGTGTAAAGACCTGATTGAAGTGGATCACCTGGCCGGAGAAGGGAAGCCCGGTAATAGCAACAATATCTTCCAGAGTCATCGTGTACTCTCCAGAGGGGAAATGAAATATGTGGGTGGTGTCCATCCACCTCTCCAAAAGTGTAGCCAAGAGTCTTTGACTCGTGCCAGCAGTAGTAACAGTCATACTGCGAACCAGTCGCTGCATACCCGTGGAGTTCACTATCTCCTTCACCCCTTGGGGAAACCGTCTGTACCACTTTATCGACTTTAAAATTGATCTACTACCGTAATGGCTAGATCTTGACTGCAAATCAATAATCAGGGAGTTCATGAGCCTTTTAGAATGCATATACATCATAAAAAGCAAAGAAACACCCTTAAAATCACGAAAAATTGAATGGCTTTAAGTTTGCCAGCTACAGCCACTCGGCTGTAGGAGGTCATAGCCACGTGGCTGTAAGCCTCATGATCACAGTTGTGCAACTGTAGCCATCCTTTGGGGTGGCTATAGCTGGGAATTTCAGCCAAACATGAATTTGTTTGCTTTTCAGTTTAATCTCATTGTAACTCAACCCAAATCAACAACTAAACATCTTAGGGGCATATTCTACTCAAATCATGCATTAATTTCACCTATTTTCTCTAATTTTATAGGAATTTCAAAATTGGAAAAAGTACGGAAATTCAAGAAAACTAACTGGATTCGTGAGAGCATGACTCAAAATCTGGAGTTGGATGGGCACTAGGGCGTCGATCTTCACTCCGCAATATTCATCATCTTCTTTTAGCCCATAAATACACTCCGTGGGTTCAAATGCTAAAGTGAAATTTTCCTTGGGGATGGAAAACCTCGTTTGAAAGGCGGGTTGAGCAGAAGGAACAGACCGGAGGACTCTACTCATCTTTCGCCTCATGATTTCAAGTTTGGGCAAGAAAATCACCAAAAGGAGGGGGAGATTTCAGCTGGAAATGGTATGAAAAGGGCTACCTTCATTTTTATGGTTGTTAAAAGCCATTCCATACCCACTACTATAGCCGAGCAGCTGTAGTTTAAACCATTACAGCCACTCAGCTGTAGCTTATTTCTTTACAAATTTTTTCTCATTTCGTTTTTTCAAAACTTATTCTATGCCAATTTGATCCTGAGAAAGGTTGTTTTCATATCTTGCAGGTATCAAGGGGCAAGATATTTGGCACGTATTCATTCTTGATTGAAGGGGCAAATATTTTTGTTTCCAAAATTATCGATCAAGGAACGAATACGAGCCCAAAACAACTTCAGAGCTTCGAAAGAGATGATCAAGCTTCTCAAATCACCAAAGCATCTTTCCCCAACTACACTAGCTCCATGGGAAACATAATTACTCTTTCCTTCGGTGACACAGGCTCCACTAGAAATGAAATGACCAAAATGTCCTTCCGTTAGTAACCACACTATCCAATGGCCAAAACACCTTTCCTTTAGCGACACAAGCTATACAGAAGACCAAATCACTAAAACATTTTTCCCCTAGTGACACAAGCTCCACTAGAGGTGAAATGACCAAAATACCTTTTTGTTAGCCATCAAGCTACCAAATGACCAAAACACCCTTTTCCCATCAAAAAGGGAATACCAAACCACTAAAATTCATTTCTTTTCATGACATAGGCTCCACGAGAAGTCAAATGACCGAAGTACCCTTCCTTCAAAGGAAGCCAACCTTCCAAGTTGTAAAATTACCAAAATACCCTTTCCTTTCATGAACATCAAATGACAAGGAGAATTCAATCCAGGCAAAGTCCTCTACTTCGCAATGGAGTCAAAGCACGTCCCTGGAAAACCAACCTGAGCTGGGCAAAGTCCTCTGCTTCACAATGGAGTCGAAGCATGTCCCTAGAGAACATCAAATCAATTTGGGCAAATTCCTATGCTTCATAACGGAGTCAAAGTAAGTCCCTGATGAATCAAATCAACTTAGGCAAGACCACTGTTTCGCGAAACAATCGAAACAAGTCCCTATAAACACCAATGCATGTCAACACGAGAGGAACCACCAGGTACGCCCTTTTTTCCTTCTCCTATCATGAGACCAAACTCAAATCGAGCACGAGCACCCGTTCAAGTTGACTTTGGTCACACGAGGGGCAGCCTGTGAGCACGGGCTTTTTCTCGACCTCGGTGATGAGAGCTATTATTACCTTTTTCATGAATAAGCATGAAGCAGATTTAGAGCGACCAGGATAATGTCGAAAATGTCTCGGATGACCTGAATATGTGTGACAAGTCTTGGTAAAAAACCCCGAAGAGGGTCAAGTAAGTGTTTAGAGGAATCAGAGAGAAAAAGGCAAAAAACGTAAAAGTAGGCAAGTCTGGTGACTATAGCCGCACGGCTGTAATCACCAGATTTCCTAATTAGCAAAATATCAGTCTTAAATTCTGATTTTTAACTTAATTAGGGAGGTATAAAAAGAAAAGAATGAGAATTAGGGTGACAGAATTAACAAGACACAGAAAACAAAGAAAAGCAGCCACATTCAAAAGATTTAGGGTTCTTGAGAGATTTGGAAAAAAAAGGGAGGAAATTAAACGGTTTAATCTGGAACAATTAAAAGACCTTAATTAGATCAATAGAAACGATTGGATTTCTTTGGGGATTAATTTTCTGGGGTGGTTCTAATCTATAAACACACATTCAATTTGATTCGGGGTTCCGTTCGGGCTTCAGAGATCGTAGGCGTTTCGGGTTGTTCGTGACTTCAAGGTGCTTCCTGGCATCCGAATCCATTCTTGGTGATCCAAAACGCTGGAACATAGACAAGATATATTCTGAGAGGCCTTAAAAACCTTTTTTGATTCATTCTGGGTGTTGTTTGTGTATGATTTTGTGTTTTTTATGATTCTAAAAGTGAGCTCAGTTACAGCCGCCCCACCTGATGATTTCAGCTGCTCGGTTGTAACCTACAGCCGCGCGGCTGTAATAGCCAGGGCAGAAGCTTCGAATGCCCTAAATCGACCGATAACGCTTCTGTTCTTTAAATTAAATGTGTTTTTCATGATTATTATCGGAAAATTACATCCATATATGTTTGATTTTCAGTTTTTGGATTTATAATTGATGGATGTAATGTTAAAGTTTGGTGATTTCAGGTTGTTAGGGATTTTTGGACTAGTTTGATCTTCTTTGGATCCATTTTGTGGAATTTTGTGAGTTTCCAGAAATCCCGGATTGCCTGAAACCATTAAAATTCTAAAACGATTTTCAAAACTAGAAAAGAAAACCGAAACTGATTCTAAAGCATTACAGCCACACGGCTATAGGTGTTACAGGCGCCCCAGCCACTACAGTGGTGTGGCTATCGCTTGGCTGTAGTCTGAGAGGGAGAATTATAGTTTTGCCCTTTTGGGCCTCTAACTTTTAATTTTGTGTCTCCTTTCAATTCAAAATGGATTTTTGGCGTGTTTACATTTTAGGACCTTAGATGGATGTTCAATTTAGGCCTACTTACGAATGGAACCCCCGGCTTCTAGGATATCCAGCCTAATAAAAGTTGGAAAATGCATGTAAAATGAGCCAAATTGTTTTCAAAATTGATTTTTCATTCACAAAATCTAAAGGGCATTTCGATAAAATGTTTTCCAGGTCTAATCTAGTCGTTGTCCGGGCTTCTCGATTATCCCCTCTATGCATGATCCCGTATCCCAAAATATCCCTATTCTATCTTATGTGAGTCCTTGGTGTGCTTTATTTACTTGTACTAACTATATTTGGACGCAGCTTTTATTTTTCATTTTTGATGTATTTAATAGATTATCTCGTGTATCTAGGTGATTGTACTTTTTAGATTATCGTGTATTATAGGCGATTGTAAATGGTGAGGATGAGAGTTTTTCTTTTTCGGGTTGTATAATTTGGCCAGTACTTTACTTTTCCCTCACTTTTACTTTTCTGCACTTTATTTATGATTTATTTATGTCATGTGTATGAGCATTAACTAAAAATAAAGGAAGATAAAATGGGTAGATTTAACTGAATGTGTTATCATGTTATGAAATAATAATTGAAAACAAGTGAAGATTAGTAGATGTGTTGCCCGAACCTTGAATCTCTGGATTAGGTACCACATCTACACTTGGTAGGAAGCTGTACTGGAATTTCCTGGATGAGCTGATTTGGGTGGTGACTCTGTATCTAATCTTGAAATTTAGGTTTCGAGATCTTTACGTTTAAATTGGGATTTTCTAAAAAACCTATTTTCTAAATTTCACACTTACAATTAAGTTTTCTACAAAAAGGGTTTTTCCAATAAAATGAAAGGTTTTCTTAAAGAAGATTAAAACCTGTTTTCAAAGCCACATCATGACACTAAAAAAGAAAATCCCTGGTTCCTCGCTTCACCGTGCATTCCGAAAAACGTTGTCTGCTCACAGTTGTTGAGATTAATCTAGCTATTTCTACATCTTAGGTCTTGGACACTGGATGTGGATCACACATTTGTTCAAATGTGTATGGTCTAAGTATTAAGAGATTACTATGATCTAGAGAAGTAGATCTTCGAGTCAGAAATGGTGCTCGGGTTCAGGCCATAGAGATCGGAGATTATTTCTTAGAGATGCCTAGTGGACTTGTTTTGGAACTAAGAAACTGTTATTTTGTACCTGCGATGCGTAGGAATATTATTTGTGTTTCTTTGTTGGATATTTCTAGTTTTATATTTAATATTGGACATGGTGAAAGTTCTATGCAATGTGGCAATATTATTTATGGAACAACATTTCTTGAAAATGGCTTATTTATCCTTGATCTAAAACGTGAAAGTTCAATCTATGACATAATTACTAAAAGGATTAAACAAAATGAAATTAATCCTACATACATTTGGCATTGTCGACTTTGCCACATAAATGAGAAGTGCATAGCTAGGCTTCACTCTAGTGGAGTGCTAGGGTCATTTGACATCCAGTCTTATGACACATGTGAATCTTGTTTGAGAGGCAAGACGATAAAGGTGCCTTTTAGTAAGACTGCTGAAAGGGCCTCAGAGCTATTGAAGCTGATACATTCCGATGTATGCGGCCTAATGAGCACTAGTGCTAGATCCAGTTTTCTGTACTTCGTCACCTTCACGAATGACTACAGTAGATACGGTTACGTGTATCTGATGAAGCATAAGTCTAAGACTCTTCAAAGGTTTAAGGACTTTAAGAATGATGTAGAAAACCAACTTGGCAAGAAAATAAAAGCACTTCGGTCTGACCAAGGGGGTGAATATTTAAGCCAAGAGTTTGACTCGTTTTTGAGAGAGTGTGGGATTATATCCCAACTCACTCCTCCTGGTACACCCTAGTGGAATGGAATGTCAGAAAGGAGGAATAGGACCTTGCTAGACATGGCCCGCTCTATGATGAGTCATGCTACACTCCCTGTCTCTTTTTGGGGATATACTTTAGAGACAGCTGCTTACATTCTTAATAATACACCAAGCAAAGCAGTTGAGGGAACACCATATCAACTATGGAAAGACCGAAAGCCCAATGTTTCCTTCTTGAAGATTTGGGGCTATGATGCACATGTTAAGAAATTGACAAGTGGCAAACTCGAGGCCAAATCTGTCAAGTGCTAGTTTGTGGGTTACCCTAAGGAAACTAAGGGTTATTACTTCTACGATCCGGCAGAAAACAAAGTTTTCATAGCCAGAAATGCAGTCTTCTTGGAGAAGGAATTCCTTTCCAAGAGAGACAGTGGGAGTAATGTTGAACTTTTAGAAGTTCAAGACTCACAAACTCCTGCAGCTACTGTTAAGGATGCTTTGGGAATCGATCTGACTGCTCAAGAAATTGAGGAACCAGAACCGGTTACACAAGACCTTAGAAGGTTTGGTAGGACACGTCATCAGCCAGAGAGATATGGATTTCTCATGATTGTGCTGGTGTACCCTAGTTCTTAGGGCATTGGATTCTTGTATTTTGTATTATACATTAAGAGTCATATATGAATACATTATTTTTGTCACATTAATAAAGGCAATTAATCTATTTTATTTATATCTTGTGCTATAATATGAGAAGAGTATCCATTGATTGATAATCATAAAACACATCCCAGGTCTGTTCTAATCGCGGGAACGAATATAACCATTTGGAATCGCAAAATTGCGATTCCAATTGTGAACAATTATTTTTTTATATAAATCATAAAATTAAAATTTCCAGCCAAAAAAATTTAAACAAAACCCTAAACAATTTTAGATGGAAACCAATTGGGGAAAAATAATCAAAAACCCCAATCCAACAATTCTAGGGTTCATCCAAAAACAAAACCATTTGAATAAAAAACCCTAAAATCACAAACTTGAAACCCATTCTTTCTTCAAGAACGCTTTCAAGGACCAATTCCAATCAATCTAATGGACAAAACCAAGGCTCTGATACCACTGTTGGGATTCGTCATTGGAAAAATAACGTGGCGCAGCGGAAAATACACAGTTTAAAATTTCCTAGAATCCACATATCCTGTCCAATTACCATTGATTAGAATAAAAACAATTTGAATCAAGAGAGATTAACTCACCGGATTCGTCTCCTCTAGAGACTGCTGCAGAATCGTTTCTTGAAACTATGATCTCTAAGGTCTGGTGCACGACCAACTATTGAGCTGGAACTGGTGCTAGACGAAGACGCAAAGGAATGGAGGATTAATGTTGGGATTTTCAGCTATTTGGGGCTGCTATTGGTGGCTGAAATTTCTAGCAATTAATTAGAGTTGAATTAGGTTTTTCTTCCTTAAGTGTGCCCTATATAGACACCTTGTCTAATTGGGTTTTAATTAGGTTAATTAAACCCAAGCCCGCTAGGATTATAATTACATAAATAAACTTTAATTAAAAAGTATATACTATGTAATTTAATTCCATTTGGCTAAATTTAATTACCCCTAAATAAAATTAAATCACACTTAAGTAAATACAATACATGTATTTAATTTTCCTACTTAGGAAAATTATTTAATTAATTGTTTACTTTATGTAATTCAAATAATTGATAAATTAATTAATTACATTATGTAAACTTATTAATTAAATTAAATTCAACCCAATGTCAATTAATTACCTTGACACCGAATGTCAACTAATTAATTAACGCATTCCTTCCAATGTACATTACATGTACAATTTCTATAAGTTCCAACTCAGTTGATCTATGTGCACGATCCTATGAGTCTGTCTTTATGTTGTCAGTAGGCCCAAGGCCCACAGACTGTAAGTGGGTTCTAGCAAACCATTACAGCCCCCAATTAAGACAGAGATGTAGCAGTCATTAGAAGACACTCACCCGGTAGTAATCTCATAGTGTCCTTTGCGTAACGATATCGATATGAATAAACAAGAGGCATGTTGTCTGTCATCCTCTTCTGTTGTTTATTATATTTCTTGATCTTGAGTTGACTAATTAATCAAATAAGTAACCAACTTATTTGGGTATGGCCATACACTTATTAGTCCCACTCATCAAGTGGCCAATGATATCATCTCGGTGTTACCCGAGTGGCAATTCCATCACTTCATCATCAATATCAACATGTTCACCGGTCCACCCAATCATACCTGTATTTAGCATCCTTTTACAGACCCGTTAGGCATATGTCAAAGTGAACCGGATTTCATATTGATATTATAATGAAATCTGGTCTGAGGACAAAAGAGACCTACTCAAGAAAGACCTATGACGCGACAACCATGTGGCTTTCTTATGCGGATCGATCCAGTCCCATGTCAATGACATGTACCTATATTCATGACTGACTATACAATTACTATGGCTAGTTAAGAACTGCCATACAGTCATCGAATATACAAGTCTGTGGTTCTATTCATTCCCACGATTAGAACAGACCTGGGATGGGTTTTATGATTATCAATCAATGGATACTCTACTCATATTATAGCACAAGATATAAATGAAATAGATTAATTACCTTTATTAATGTGACACAAATAATGTATTCATACAATGAGTCTTAATGTATAATACAAAATACAAGAATCCAATGCCCTAAGAACTAGGGCACACCAACAGTATTCCATGTTATGTACAAGGCCTGATGTTGCGTTTACTAAGTATGACTAGTCGGTACCAGTCGAACCCCGGTGAGGAATAGTGGAAGGCAGTCAAGGCAATCCTAAAGAACCTTAATCAGACTAAGGATGCTTTCTTAGTGTATGGAGGTCAAGATGAGCTGGTAGTGTCAGGTTACACTGATGCAAGCTTTGAGACCAATGAGGATGAGAACCAGTCACAGTCTGGTTATGTTTTTCTCCTAAATGGCGGTGCCATTAGTTGGAGGTCCTCAAAGTAGGCCACCATTGCTGACTCTACAATGGAAGCAGAGTACATAGTTGCATGCCAAGCTGCAAAGGAAGCCGTTTGGATCAAGAAGTTCATAACTGAGTTGGGAGTAGTACCTACTATCCTAGACCTAGTTGATGTTTTCTGTGACAACAACGGGGCCATCGTACAAGCTAAGGAGCCCCGGTCATATAAGAGATCCAAACACATGCTCAAAAAGTTTCACCTCATTCGGGAGATCTTGAACAGAGGTGACATATCATTGTAAAGGGTTAACACCAAGAATAATGCCATTGATCCATCGACCAAAGAACTGCCATAGACACAACACAACAGTCATAGCAGATCTATAGGAATTAGGGTAATGCACACTTGGAACTAGTGCAAGTGGTAGATTGTTGGTGTGCCTTAGTTATTAGGGCAATGGATTCTTGTATTTTGTATTATACATTAAGACTCATTGTATGAATACATTATTTGTGTCATATTAATAAAGGAAATTAATCTATTTCATTTATATCTTGTGCTATAATATGAGTAGAGTATCCATTGATTGATAATCATAAAACCTATCCCAGGTCTGTTCCAATCGTGGGAACGAATAGAAATAATGTATTATCAATCAATAATGTATTCGATGACTGTATGGTAGTTCTTAACTAGCCATAGTACTTGTATAGTTAGTAATGAATATACGTGCATGTCATTGACATGGGACTGGATCGATCCGCATAAGAAAGCCACATGGTTGTCCCGTCATGGGTCTTTCTTGAGTAGGTCTCCTTTGTCCTCAGACCAGATTTCATTATAGTATCAATATGGAATCCGGTTCACTTTGACATACACCTAACAGGTCTGTAAAAGGATGCTAAATATGGGTATGATTGGGTGGACATGTGAACATATTGATATTGCTGATGAAGTGATGGAATTGCCACTCAGGTAACACCGAGATGATAGCACTGGCTACTTGATGAGTGGGACTGATAAGTGCATAGCCATACCCAAATAAGTTGGTTGCTTATTTGATTAATCAGTCATCTCAAGATCAAGAAATATAATAAACAGCAGAAGAGAATGACAGACACCATGCCTCTTGTTTATTCATATTGATATCGTTTGGCAAAGGACACTGTGAGATTACTACTGGGTCAGTGTCTTCAACAGACTGCTGCATCTCTATCTTAATTGGGGGCTATAACTGTTTGTTAGAACCCACTTACAGTCTGTGGGCCTTGGCCCTACTGCCAACATAAAGACAGACCCATAGGATCGTGCACATAGATCAACAGAGCCGGAACTTATAAAAATTGTGCATGTAACGTACATTGGAAGAAATATGTTAATTAATTAGTTGAAATTCAGTGTCAAGGTAATTGATTAACATTGGATTGATTTAATTTAATTAATAAATTTACATAATGTAATTAATTAATTTATTAATTAATTGAATTACATAAAGTAAACAATTAATTAAATAATTTTCTTAAGTAGCAAAATTAAATACATGTATTGTATTTACTTAAGTGTGATTTAATTTCATTTAGGGGTAATTAAATTTAGCCAAATAGAATTAAATTACATAGCATATACTTTTTAATTAAAGTTTATTTATGTAATTATAATCCCAGTGGGTTTTGGTTTAATTAACCTAATTAAAACCCAATTAGACAAGGTGTCTATATAAGGGCACACTTAAGGAAGAAACCCTAACCCTATTTTATTTTCTAGAAATTTCAGCCCTAAAACAGCCACAATTTACAGCAAATAAGTCTCCATTCCTTCTGCTTGTTCGGCTAGCACCGATTCCCGCTCGATAGTTGGTCATGCACCGAATTATGGAGATCGTTTCCGCTTAAAGATTCAATTCTGCAGCAGTCTCTAGAATAGATGGATTTGGTGAGTGAATCTCTCTTGATTCAAATTGTTTTTCATTCTAATCAATGGTAATCAGACACAATAGGTGGATTCTAGGAAATTTTAAACGGTGTATTTTCTGCTGCGCCACATTATTTTTGCGATGACGAATCCCAACACCTCATGTGTATAAGAAGGTTAGTGGGAGCACTACTCACATTTTTAGTCTTATATATGGAAGACATCCTACTCATTGGGAACATCATCACAATACTGATTGGGCTTAAGCAATGGTTGAGTAAGTGTTTCGCAACGAAGGACTTAGGTACAGCCAAGACAATATTCTATGTCAAAACTCTATACGGAGGCAACAACTGTATGGTTCAAATATTTTATGGCTTGTTCATGCTTTTTATTCTTTCTATTTCACCTGTGCATAGGGATCTAGCAGTAAACAAAGGCTTCCGCTGTCAAAGAATTTTTGTTTATCACCAGGATGATTCCTAACAAATACAAATTGATATTTTCTTCTCCAAAGATATTGCATAAGTTATGGCCATTCTCTTCTAATTTCTCAAATTGGTAATTCAACTTTTTATTTACAAAATTGTTCTTTTTAATTTTGTAATATTCTTTATCTTTCTTCTTCTTGGGATATTTTAATATATAGTTTTGTACGGATGAATTCTAATATATGTATTATTCATGTGGATTTTTTTTATTATTTTATTTTTAGAGACTGGGTAATGCGATCATTGTGCGCCAAAAGTAGAATAATCGGCGGCTTTATTCACTATATTTTCTGCAATCTTTAATAACTAATTTGCTTCAATTTCAACAAGGCATGATAGATTGTGTGATGCTTCAAAAGGGTATCTCATGAAAAGATTCCATATATTTTAAGAATATCGGACCTTGCAGCCTAAGGGACCACATATATGGAGTTGAACCCATGTAACACAAAATCAATTGATTTGTGTTAAGACTCAATCTACTCTACTTATATGTTACTCTTTATTCATATTTATTATCAATGTAGAATCTTCAAAACTCATTTCCAAGTGCAATTTCGACTAAAACAGTTGTCACTTGTCAAAAATTTCTTAACCTATATTATTAGGGTCCAAGATCACCAGTGGGTCTAGCATTCTCTTCTACCCAAACTCTATGGGGTATTTAAATTCTAGTCCAAGATCTTTTAGCTATTAGGCCTTCTTATGTTCTCATACAATGAAGAGACTCTATGGACCGTAAGAATAGCGGACATGACTGCACAAATGAACAATTATATGCAATTTGAACCCTTGTAACATAAAACCAATTAGTTTCTTATAGGGCACAATCTACTCCACTTAAATGTTACTTTTTATTCTTATTTATTGTCAATGTAGCATCTCCAAAATCCTACACTTTCCAGAAAATATGATTCATAACCATTATCTATTTAACATAATCCATTGAAGAATGAAACTCTAAACAATTACATTGAAGCAACCATTTTAAGAACGTCACTTATAAAAGTTTCCTTCTTCTTACATATAATGAAAAAAGAAAAACCATAAATATGACGTATATATAACATAATTGACAAAAAAAAAAAATATTATTATCTGTTACACCTGAGATCTAAGTGGGCAGATTTATAATTATAATTTTTGGGCTAATTATTTTTTTTGTCTAATTTCTAAAAAAATTAATTAATTAATTGATTTGTTAATTAATTACTTAGTTATTTGTTCCTTGGAGTTTGCTGCTCAAGGCTAGTGGGAAGTTTTTATTTGTTGAAGTGGAGTTAGGAGAAGTTGTGACAGTTGTTGGAGAAAGTGGCAGTTTGGTTAGTGGAAGTTATAATGTGAAGAAGTGGCATAGTTGAGCTAAACGTGTAAAAGAAGTGGCAAAAACCAGTTAATTTTTACTCATATAAATAGAAGTATTGGATGAAAGAGAGAAGATCCCAGACATCAACTTAACTCTACTCAAACGGAGTCAAATTTTCATTTCCAGTTTTTTTATTCATTTCAAGCATTTTTCTCAGAGAATCCTTAATTATTTTTGGAGAATCCTTGGGAGAATCCTTAGCAATTTATATTACTTCACTCTGTAAGTTTATATTTTCAACAACTCAATTCAATTCCAATATTATTTTATTCAAGCAATTCAATTTTGGCATTATTATTTCAATTAATCTAGTCATAGAGTTAATTGGGAACCTCAAGCTTTTAGTCCTTAAGCTTTTTCAATCATTTGATAGAAGTTAGATTTCAATTACTTTTGTAATTTTCCTGCAAAATTACTACCATGCTCAAGTTTATAAAAAGGTAAGAAACAATTTGACACGCTAGTGGGACAAAGAGACAATGCCGCCAAAAAGGGATTCTAAACACAAAGAAGTTGTGGTATTCAATGATGCAGATGATGTGCCTGATAATACAAGACAAGTGGCTAACATAGTTGGACATTTTGACAATGTCAACATAGTCCCTCCTATTCAACAACAATGGGAGGGATCCGAGCAGCAAATTTCAGGTGAGAATGATTCTCCTAATGTTGTTTTTGCTTTGGTTAATTTAACCACAATAATATGTGAAGTGATGCATGAAGTTCGACATTTAAGTGGGAGTCGGAAGGAAGCTAAAGAGAGTGTTACTGGTTCTCCAACACCAAAAGGGAAGGAAGTGGTGACTTTTGTGGAGGACACTAAGAGTAGCCAGGTAGAGAAATATCAAATTCCTCCACTGAGGGAGGAGAAGGGACCAGTTCATGGCTGCATCTAAGGAGGAAACAGGCCAAATCCTAATAGTATTCTAGTTGTTCATCTGTAAGGTCACACCAACATGTAAGCCTCTCCTAACAACTATATGAGGGAGGAAGAGTTAGACTCGGGGGGCATGTAGAGATACAGGGTGAATGGAGGAATTCCTGTTGATGGTGTTCCAATTCATGCACAGCCACCACCTCCTATTTACCATCAGCTTGTAAATGCAGATGTAGCGAGGGAAATTATGCAGGAATTGTATGGTCCAAGCTTAAGGCAGGTGCGAAGGCTAGAGTTTCACAAACCATACCTAGTTGCTGTAGATCAGGAGAACCCTTATCTTAGGGGATACCGCATTCTAGATTTTAGCTTGTTTTCCAGAGAGGATGAGCAATCCACCCTGGAGCATGTTATTAGGTTCACGATACAATGTGGGGAATTGGCCAATCTTGTTAATTTTATGTTGTAGAGCTATCCAGGATGTCCCAAAGGAATGGTGAGGCAGCTAATGCTTACATAGTTCATTTCAAGAGAATACAGAGTAGGTGCAGGGTATTCCTGCTAGAAAACGAGTTTGTAAGGATGGCTTAACGAGGTTTGGATATTGAATTGCGGAAGAAATTCCAAGTGATGGAGTTTAGGGATTTCTATGAATTAGCAGCAAAAGTTTCTTAGTACAAAGAGCTATTAAGGGAGGATGATCACAGGAAAAAGACTTCTCTTGGTTCATATTTCCAGGAGGTTAATACTCCAGATATTACAGTAGCCGAACTTTTGAACAAAGGAGCTAAAGTTTGTCCAATTGCTTTCAAACCAACAAAGAAGGGAGAAGCCAAGAAGAGTAATGTCAACTACACTTTTGATATTGGCAAGACAGAGGAGGTATTTGACTACTTGGTGAAGGAAAAGTTTATAACTTTTCCACAGAATTTCAAGATGCCATCCAGAGAAGAAATGAAGGGGAAGACCTATTGCAAGTATCATGATTTGTGGAACCATTCCACTAGTGCATGTTGAGCTTTCAAAAATGAAGTTCAAGATAGAGTTGACCATGGGATTCTCAAATTCCTAAAGAAGAAGGAGTCTATGCTAGTGGATGAAAACCCTTTTCCCATCGGTTGCTTCGGTTAATATGACTTCTTTTGATCTTAGACAGGTGCTTAACAAAAGAAGGGAGAATGACCAAAGAGGTTCTGATGAAATTTCATCCAAGTATCAAAGAGAATTCAAAAATGGGAGCCAAAGAAGAAGAGTGTGCATGATAGACTCGAGTTCCCGGGGAGACGCAATAAGGAGAAAGAATCACAAACTAAGTCCACCAGAAATCAACCTAGGTTTGTGATTCCTAGAGCTTCTAAGCCAAGCAAAGAGTGGCAGTGGTGAAACATAAAAAGTTTTCACAGCAACCACCGCTAACTCAAACACAAAAAGAAGACTATAGAGAAAGAAGCTAGCTGAAAAGTACAAGGCTTTGGAACAAACCAAAGTTAGGAAAGGAAAAGCCAAAAAAAGATCCAACCACCATATTGAATGTGAAGAAGATTAAAATCGATGACATTGTGATTCCCATAAATGCAATTCCTTATTTTTACCTGCTAATTTCCTAAAATTTGACCGAGAAGTGGATAAAGTTGTGTAAAAGGTAAAAAATGATGCAAGTGATGTAGGTTATGATTAGTGGAGTCCCTAAGGAAGAACCAAAAGATTGCAGTGGGGTTACCATCCAAGCACCATAAAAAGGGGGACCTAAGAGGGTTATTTTTGAAAAGCCTTCTGAAAAGATGACTCAGCACATCAAACCTCTTTACACCAAGGCTCACCTTAATGGGAGGCTTACTTCTCATGTTTTGATAGACAACAGATCTACTGTCAATATCATGCCTTAATGGATGGTCAAAGTTCTTGGAAAAGGGGAGGAGGATCTTATTGCAACAGATGTCACAGTATCTGCTTTTAATGGAAAGAATTCTAAATATCTTGGAATCTTGCCATTGGAAGTTACAGTAGGAAGTAATTCCTATATGACAGCTTTCTTTGTTGTGAATTCAACTCCCAACTATCAAGTGCTATTGGGGAGGGATTAGATACATGCTAACTGGTGTGTGCCATTCTCTTTGCATCAGTTTCTACTTTTTTGGAAGGGAGGTGAAGTGGAGGTAGTATGGGCAGATGAAAAGCCATTTCAAATTACTTCAGATGCAGTTGATGTAAGATTCTATGAGAAAGAAGTTGGGCCAGTCTAGTTGTTAGCGAAGAGCAGGTTTGGGGGTGCAAAGAGGCTCTCATTTATGATGAACAGAGATAAAGAGAGAGTAGAGGAAGAGAAAGCCTTAGTCGCACGAAGTATCAGTAGGCCACTAAGGGATGCTCCTACCATTGAAGAAGTTGATGATGATTAAAACAAAAAAGGAGCAAGGAGCAGTGATTGCAGCCGCTAATATAAAAGTGCATATTCTAAATGTACTAGAAAGATTATTGCAACTAGAAGATTGTGAAAGTGCTGGAGCTGAGATTATCTGGGAAGGAGATGAGTGTAAAGATGACAGGCTTGAAGAGATATAGTTGCATGAACTCCGAGCCGCATCACAAAAGCTTGATGATACTCCTTATGAGGTGGTTAATCCTTTAGAAGAGGTCAATCTTGGAACAGAGAAGGATCCAAAAATCACTTTCATTAGCAGCTTACTAAATCCAGAGTTGAAGAAGAGAATTATTGAAATTTTAATGAGTTCAAGGATTATTTTGCTTGGAGCTAAGAAGATATGATTGGCTTGATAGGAGTTGGGTATAACACAGGTTACCAATTAAACCTGACTTTCTACCATTTCGCCAGCCACCTAGGAGGATGTCCAAAGAAATGGAGCTGAAGGTCAGAGAAGAAATTGAAAGACTCTTGAAGCCCGAATTTATTAAGCCAATAAGGTATGCATTCTAGTTGTCTAATATTGTTCCCGTTGCTAAGCAGAATGGAAAACTTAGGGTGTGTGCTGATTTTAGAAACTTGAATAATGCCACACCTAAGGATGTGTATGTGATGCCTATAGCTGATATGCTCATTGATGCAGTATCTAAGAATGATATCCTATCATTTTTAGATGGTTTTTTTTTGTATAATCAGATATTAATTGTTTTGGAGGATATAGCTAAGATCGCCTTTAGATGTCCTAGGGCTTTGGGTCCTTTTGAATGGCTGGTTATGCCTTTTGGTCTTAAAAATGCTGGTGCTACTTACTAGCGGGCTATGAATGCTATATTTCATGATATGTTAAGCAAATTGATGGAATTTTATATTGATGACATTGTTGTTAAGTCAAAAATGGAGAATGATCATGTAGAACATTTGAGGAAGAGTTTTCTTAGAATGAGAGAACATAAGCTTCAGATGAATCCTTTAAAGTGTGCATTTGGAGTCAAAGTAGGGAACTTCCTTAGGTTTTTAGTTTATAAGAGAGGGCTAAAGGTTGATAAGAATAAGGCTAATGTTGTACTTGAAGCTCAGCCTCCAAAGAATAAGAAAGTGCTGCAGAGATTCCTTAGGTTAGTTAAGTATTTAAGGAGGTTTATCGCTAATCTCGCGAGAAAGTCTCAAGTTTTTTTAGAACTACTATCTCTAAAAGGAGAAGAAGAGTTTCGATGGGAAGAGAAGCACCAACAGGCTTTTGAAAAGATAAAGGAATACTTGACACATCCTCCTGTGTTAGTACCACCAAGAAGGGAAAATTCCTTTGAATTTGTATCTGTCAACTACAGATAATTCCATTGGCTGCCTTCTTACTTAAAACAATTAGGCTGGCCATGAACAATCAGTATTTTATCTCAACAGATACCTAAATGATGCAAAAAGGAGATATTTGCCTATGGAAAGGTAGTGTTTGGCTTTGTATTTTGCCTATACTAAGCTAAGGCATTATCTTTTACAGTCACGAGTTTTTGTGATTTCACTGGAGAGTGTGATTAAGTTTATGCTTAACCAACCACTCATAACAGGGAGAATTGGCAGAGTTCACTCTTGTTCATTTACCTTAAACAGTAGTGAAGGGCCAGGCTTTGGCAAATTTCTTAGCCGAACATCCTTCTTCCACTATGGAACAAGAAGTTGAGGTTGAATTGCATATATGTGGTGTGGATAAAGCGTCATGGACACTGAAGTTTTATGGATCAAGCACTAATAGAGCAACTAGTGTAGGTGTTATAATTATCTCTCCTTCTAATACTAGGACATCTTTATCTTTCAATTTGGATTTTGATTGCACTAATAATCAAGCCGAGTATGAGGCTTTGATTATTAGTTTGGAGATTTTGAAAGATTTAGGTGCAAAGGAGGCTATGATCATAGGAGATTCTTAATTGGTCCTTAAATAATTAAGTGGAGAGTTCAAGTGTACTAGTGTGTCCTTGGCTCCTTATTTTACTATGGCCAAGCAACTAGTTGGTGATTTTAAAGAAATCTCCTTGGTACACCTACCAAGAGAATGTAATTGGGAGGCAAATGAGATGGCACAAATCACATCAGGCTTGAAGATATCAGAGGAGCTAACACATAAACTAATATTAATTCAGAAAAGAGGACATCCCTCTATTCTGGAGAGAGGTTTACAGGTGGAAAGCTTTTACATAGATCCTGACTTGATCAATGATTGGAGGGAGCCAATAAAGAGATATTTAAAGAATACATCCAAGAAAGCCCCATATGCAACTAAGATGAGGGCCCATCATTTCATATAACTTGAGGAAGATATGTATAGGAAAGGAGATGATGGTCTACTACTTAGGTGTTTGGGGATAGTAGAGGCTTTGAAGGTAATGAGCCAAGTGCATGAAGGTGTATGTGGAGCTCACCAAGCTGGAATGAAGATGAGATGGCTTTTAAGGAGGCATGGATATTTTTGGCCATTAATGTTGAAAGATTACATAAGCTATGCAAAAGGGTGCAGACAATGTCAAAGTTATGGGCCTATTCCTAGAGTGCCTGCTGTGAAATGCATCTAATGATTAAGCCATGGCCTATTCGAGGCTGGGCAATTGATCTAGTTAGGAAAATCTACATTGCTTCCTCTAAGAGTCACTCATTCATCATAGTGACTATTGATTATTTTACTAAATGGGTGGAGGCTATTCCTATGAAGAAAGTGGAGCAGGAGGACGTAATTGAGTTTGTCAAGGGAGATATCATACACAGATTTGGCATCCCTCAAACCATCACTACAGACCAAGGCACAATGTTAACGGGCGAGAAAATGAAGGATTTTGCTGAGGATTATGGAACAAAGCTTTTAAATTCAACACCTCACTATCCTCAAGCAAATGGTCAGGCAGAAGCATCTAATAAAGTCATTATTGGAATTTTGGAGAAAATGATGGAAGAGAATCCTAGGAATTGGCATTTGGTGCTCTCAAAAACTCTGTGGACTTATAAAACTTCTAAGTGGGAAGCAACTGGCACGATTCCATTCATCTTGACCTATGGACACGAAGATGTTCTCCCTATAGAAGTGGTGGTGCAGTAGTGTAGGGTGGCAAAGCAGGCAGGATTGACAGTTGAAGGATATTCAGTATGTTTGCCAAGTTGGAGGACTTAGAAGAGGAGATAATAATAGTATTCAACAACATGCTGGTCCAAAAACATAAAGTTGCTAGAGCTTACAATAAAAGTGTGAAAAAGAAGTCATTTGAAGTTAGAGATTTAGTATGAAAGTTGGTGCTGCCTATTGGTTCGAAAGACAGAGAGTTTGGAAAATGGTCGAGTAATTGGGAAGGGCCATTCAAAATCCACAAGGTTTTGGAAGGAAATTCATAGTGGTTATCCAGCTTGGAAGATCAACCTCAGAGGAGGAAGATAAATGGTAAATACCTAAAGAAGTTCTATCCAACCATGTGAGAAAATGCAAGAAATCTCTCGGGAGAACCTTAGAAAATCCTTGGAGAACCCTTAGAGAATCCTTAGGGAATTCTTCACAGTTTATTAGGGGAGGATTTTTTGTAAAATTTTGGCAAGGGTTGGCTTATATTTTCTAAATCTAGGCCACCTACGGAATTCAATGTCACAAACATTCACACAATGTAAGCTAACTTATTAGCCGTAATGAATGTATGCATGTTATTAAGCAATTGCAAGCCTCTAGCCGCTTTTAACATGACCCTTGTTTCTATCAGGACCAGTGTCCATCAATAAGTAATCACACATCATAAACAAAGCACGCCCCTATAAGTTTGTATCTGCGTAGTATAAATAGGTCTCAGGCCATTTCTCAAATCATAGGCAATAAGATGTTATACATGAACGGATGCAGCACACAATGCTTGAAAAAGTTGGCTTCATAGCCACTTTTCATTCAAAAATAAAGGTTATTGGATTATAATATGTGAAAACTCAAAATTCAAAGTAAGTTATAATCGAGAATTAAATACAACTTGAAACAACTCCTAACAAGTTTCTACAGTTCCAAAAATTCTACAATTTCTACAATTCAAAATTCAAAGGCTTTGTTCTGTTGGATTGTAAGTTAAGCTCTTTCTTCTTGCTTCTGGAATTGATGGACTTCAAGCCCTTCTTTAGATGCTGCCTTTTTGAGTCTATATTTCTTGCCTCAACTTCATCAATGACAACCTTGAGTTCATGAATACTTCATTTAGGCTCCAAGACATATTTTGGCTGAAAAGAAAGGAAAGTCAGTGAGTGATTGATGAGCAAACATATTATCTCAAGAACTACCCACTAAGATATTATTTCTATCGGGGTTTCTCAACAGGGCAGATCATAGGTAAATTTACAGAGTTACCATACAAAGTTTCAAGGAAGCTGTTGAGACCAAAATCTCTAACCAAAAACCATTACCCTGTCATTCACTTTATTTCAAATCCTTCAACCCACAATCCATCATCACCCTATTTTTACCTGATTTTTGGTTGCAATTGATTTTTGCAATTGAAATTTTTTCAATTGAATGAAGCAAGTTGGAAAAGAGAGAGCCCACCCTATTGTCTATTTCTTTTGATTGCAATCAATTTTTTGTAAATCAACTACAATTCCAATAAAGAGAAAAATCATTGCCATCCATTTGTTGCAAAAGTTCCATCCTAATTCTTGTTGCATTTGAAATTTTTGCAATTGATTTCATTACTTCAAAAAAAAAAGAATATGAAAGTGAGCAAAGTGAAAAGTTGAAAATAAGCATATTTGTGAAAGTGGGCAATGAACAGTAAAATGGCAATTGAAAAATAGAGCAGGCAAGAAATTGAACACAGCAGGCTGCCCTATTCAACATCTAAGCATCGCTTTATCCCACCAACCCGCCCCACCACCGCTTGCCAGCAGTCTTCTCGCCGAACTGCTATCTAGCAGTCCGCCAGCTGCCACTCCAAATGCAAGCAAGACTCTGACAAGTGGTATTTTGCAAAGTTTTTATTTTAAGTTTTTCACAATAAATAAATTCAACAAGAAGATAGCCCAGAAAATCAAAATTAATTAAGGAGTATGAGTGATTACTTTATGGATTCTGATTTTGAAGCCTGAGATTTCGAGTTTTTGCACTTGATTTTAATTTCGGTTGCAAATTGGATCAACGAGTTTGTGAGGATGGATCAACGAGGCTTGGATATTAAGCTGTGAAGAAATTCCAAGGAATGGAGTTCAAGAATTTCTATGAACTAGCAGCAAAATTTTCTACGTATGAGGAGCTGTTAAGGGAGGATGATCACAGGAAAAAGACTTCTATTGGTTCATATTTCCAGGAGGTTAATCCTCTAGATGTTGCGGTAGCTAAACTTTTGAATAAAGGAGCTAAAGTTTATCCAGCTGCTTTCAAACCAACAAAGGAGGGAGAAGCCAAGAAGAGTAATGTCAACTACACTTTTGATGTTTGCAAGATAGAGGAAGTATTTGACTACTTGGTGAAGGAAAAGTTTATAACTATTCTATAGAATTCAAGATGTCGTCCAAAGAAGAAATGAGGGGAAAGACCTATTGCAAGTGTCATGATTCGTGGAACCATTCCATAAGTGCATGTTGGGATTTCCAAAATGTGGTTCAAGACATAATTGACAGTGGGATTCTTAAATTTCCAGAGAAGGAGGAGTCTATGCTAGCAGATGAAGACCCTTTCCCACTGGTTGCTTCAGTTAACATGACTTCTTTTGATCTTAGACAGGTGCTTAACAAAAGAAGGGAGAATGACCAAAGGAGGTTCCAAATAAATCCCAGCCAAGTATCAAGGAGAATTCAGAGATGGGAGCCAAAGAAGAAGAGTATGCATGATAGACTCGAGTTCCCGCAGAGCTGCAATAAGGAGAAAGAATCACAAACTAAGTCCACCAGGAATTGACCTAGGTTTGTGATTCCTATAGCTTCTAAGCCAAGCAAATAGTGGCAGGTGGTGAAACACAAAAAGTTTCCATAAAAACCACCACCTCTTACTCGAACACAAAAAAGAAGGTTGTAGAGAAAAACAATAGCTAAAAAGTACAAGGCTTTGGAACAAACTGAAGTTGGGAAAGAAAAAGCCAAGGAAGAGCCAACCACCACATTGAATGTGAAGGAGATTAAAATTAGTGATTTTGTGATTCCATAAACGCAGCTTCGTTGCTTTTACGTGTTGATTTTGTTGGGATTCGTCACCGGAAATCGACCGATAAAAGCGGAAATACGCATCGATTTCCTCGAATTCGGTCCCAGGAGCTTAAGTAGTGGAAATCAAAAACACAAAGCATAAGGAAGAAGGTTTTAAAATCTCACCTTAAAGTCTCTCCAAGAGACAGATGAAGACTGCAGAAACCAAATTAGATTTCCTCCTTCGTCCCGTACACGAACGGCTCTCGGACTGAAACCCGTGCTAGCGATTTGGAAAATCAATAAGAGAGAGTATGGGCTATGTTGGACGTCCAAGATGGATGTAATATGGCAGATTTTTTTCTCTTATATCACCAAAAGAAAGATTAAAAAATCAAAGAAAGAAAAGTCCAACTTTTCTACCACAAAGTCAAACAATGACTCACCATATTAATCATCAACTTTTGTAAGACACTGCCATACAACCAAGGTTAATGATAGTCTCTAGTTCCATTCATTCCCATGATTGGAACAGACTATGGATGACTTTATGGCCATATCGTTTTCCCTATCCACAGTCTTACTGCCAAGTGCCTCACACTTGACAACATGGATATGGATATATCCATTGGATAGTCTATTTACAATTATTGCACAAGACAGACATATAGTAAATAGATTGGTGCCTTTATTTATTAACACAAATTGTATAATACATATCTTACATAAAATGTACAAATGTATAATATAAACACAAGGACCAATGCCTCGGGACTAGGGCAAATCCAACAGATTTCCTAAAAGTTGATAGGGAAGTGGATGAAGTTGTGGAAAAGGTAAAAAATGATGCTAGTGATGCAGATTTTGAAGAATGGGAGATCCCTAAGGAAGAACCAAAAGTTTGCAGTGGGGTTACCATCTAAGCACCAGAAGAAGGGGGATCGAAGAGGGTTATTTTTGAAAAGCCTTCTGAGAAGATGACTCGACACAT
The DNA here is from genome assembly GCA_039660915.1 of Euphorbia tirucalli. Taxonomy (NCBI): domain Eukaryota; kingdom Viridiplantae; phylum Streptophyta; class Magnoliopsida; order Malpighiales; family Euphorbiaceae; genus Euphorbia; species Euphorbia tirucalli. The sequence continues at coordinate 49,262,316 of CM077633.1, forward strand.
CAAACCTCTCTACATCAAGGCTCCTTAATGGGAGGCCTACTTCTTGAGTTTTGATTGACAACGGATCTACTATCAACATCATGCCCTAGAGGATGGTCAAAGTTCTTGGAAAAGGGGAGGAGGATCTTATTGCAATAGATGTCAGTATCAGCTTTTAATGGCGAGATTTCTAAATCCCCATTGGAAGTTATAGTAGGAAGCAAGTCCCATATGGCATCTTTCTTTATTGTGAATTCAACTGCCAACCATCAAGTGCTATTAGGGAAGGATTGGATACATGCTAACTGGTGTGTGCCATCCTCTTTGCATCAGTTTCTTCTTTTTTGGAAGGGAGATGAAGTGGAGAGAGTGTGGGCAGATGAAAAGCCATTTCAGGTTACTTTAGATGTAGTGGATGCAAGATTCCATGAAAAGGAAGTTGGGCTAGTCTAGTTGTTGGGGAAAAGAAAGTTTGGGGATCTAAGGAAGCTCTCATTTATGCTAAACAGAGATAAAGAGAGAGTAGAGGAAGAGAAAGCCTAAGTCGTGCCAAGTATCAATAGGCCATTTGAGGATACTCTTATCATTGAAGAAGTTGATGATGATTAAAATAAAAAAGGAGCAAGAAGCCGTTATTGCAGCCGCTAATATAAAAGTGCATATTCTGAATGTATTAGAAAGGTTATTACAGTTGGAAGATTGTGAAAGTGTTGGAGCTAAGGTGATCTTGAAAGGAGATGAGTGTAAAGATGACGAGCTCGAAGAGATACCATTGCATGATACTCCTTGCTAGGTCATTGATCCTTTGGAAGAGGTGAATCTTGGAACAGAAGAGGATCCAAAAATCACTTTCAGTAGCAGCCTGCTAAATTGAGAGTTGAGGAAGAGAATTATTGAACTTTACATGATTTCAAGGATTTTTTTCTTGGAGCTACAAAGATATGCCTGGGTTGGATAGGAGTTTGGTAGAACACAGTTTACTAATTAAACCTGACTTTCAACCATTTCGCTAGCCACCTAGGAGGATGTCCAAAGAAGTGGAGCTCAAGGTTAAAGGAGAAATTGAAAGACTCTTGAAAGCTGGATTTATTAGGCCAACAAGGTATGCACACTGGTTGTCTAATATCGTTCCTGTTGTTAAAAAGAATGGAAAACTTAGAGTGTGGGCTGATTTTAGGGACTTGAATAATGCCACACCTAAGGAAGTGTATGTGATGCCTATAGCTGATATGCTCATTGATGCAGTATCTAGAAATGATATCCTATCATTTTTAGATGGTTTTTCTGGGTATAATTAGATATTAATTGCTTTGGACGATATAGCTAAGACAGCTGTAAGCGCTGGAATTTTCCAGTAAAAAAAAAGGAGACTTGAGTCACACTACTATAATTACAGTCGTGCGACTATATTTACAGTCATACGACTGTAATAAAAAATTACAGTCGTACGATAGTAGGTTCGTAGTAGGTACAGCAGCCCATACCGCGAAGAAGAATAAAGGGGAGTGTGATTTGAGGGCCATTTAATACCTCCTGCAGCCAGAAGAGAGAGGAAAGAGGTTAGAAAAGAAAGGAAAAGTAGAAAGGCAAGGGGGGAGGAGAAAACTTGGATCAAAGGGAGTTCTTGAGATTGAGAGAAAAAGGGAGAAAAAGAAACCCAAACCCAACTTTCTTCTTCTTCTTTCTTCCTTTAATTCTTGGTCTCACGAAGTAAAAATTGTTAGAAATCATAGGTTTGGACTTGACGAACACTCATAGACCCCTGAACACACTTAAATTCGTAACTCTTGGAGATTTTTGGACTTACCTTGGAACCTTGACACACAAAGGAAGAGAAGTAAATTGGAGCTAATTCAAGGCATTTTCGGTGGTCAAATCGATGGTGGATAGGTAACTACACTTAAAGCCTTTGTTTTGCTTCGCTTTCTGGGTGTTTTGGTTCATTTTGTGCATAAAATCTCATATTTTCTGTTTGCTGTTTCTGGGTAATACGACTGTTCTTGTGGCTATGAACGGTCGCATGACTGTAATTACAGTCGCGTTACCAGCTACAGTCGTACGACTGTTTTCAAACTCCCATGGCTATCTATTTTACTTGAACAAATTTTGGCGATTTTCTGCAAATGGATGAATTACAGTCGCATGACTGTAGTTACAATCGCACGGCTGTAATCACAGCCGAGCGACTGTAATTTTCGTCCAGGAGTAAAAAATCCAGAAAAATCCATAAAAAATCAGAAAATTCATAAAATTCAGAAAAATCAGAAAATTATCAAAAATGAATTTTGATGTGTGCATTCACAACCTTAGATTTAATTTTTTGAAGATATTGCACGTAGAACAATGCAAAAACGGAGACCCAAATCTCCCGAAAACCGACCCACCTCACATGGTAAATGAAAGTAAACCGGAAAAAGAAAATGTCTTTCAAAAATGAATTTTGCCATAAAACAAAAAACAAGGACATTTCAAAACCGTTTTCTAGGTCTAGTCGGGCAAACTAGCCGAGTTCACCAGACTATTCCCCCTAAATGCATGTCCCTAATCTCTAATTTCTCAATTCTGTCCTATTTGAGTCCTATTTGTGGTGTGCTATAAATTGTGCTAACCGTCTGTTTTGCAGCTTTTAGTTTCTTTTTGTTTTCATTTTTAATGTAATTAATAGTTCAATTCGTGTATTTTAGGCTATTGTAATTTTCTAGATAATCGTGTATTCTAGGCACTTGTAATGTGAGGATGAGATTTTTTATTTTTATTCGATTTGGCTGTAATAATTTATCTATTTACTGCCTTATTTTTATTTGTCTTTGTGTGTACGCTGCATGATTCAATTAATAAAAATCCACTTTAGAAATATAAAATATCATCAATGAACATTGGCCAAATTTATTAGACATGAAATAAGGGACTTGTCTGGACCTAGATGTCTAGAAAGTGTAGCAGCCTTCATCCGGTTCAGCAAAGCTGTAATTTTCCGGTTGAGCTGAGCCGGGTGGCGACTCTTACACTCTCTATCAAGACTTAGGTCTCGATTCTTTTACGAAATAATTTAATTTTCCAAAACCGAATTTCCATTCCAAAAACCCACGCGAGGGAGGGTTTCCCGATATCGAGGCTCCCTTCCGAGAGAGGGATAAAACGTCGTCCGCTCACAGTGGCGACTCCGCTGGGGATTTCTTACAAAAGCTTTCTTAAAACTTAAAAGAATTTGACAAACCCTGAAAAATGTCTAATCAAAATAAGGTGGATAATTCTTGCATGGTATTTTTTCTTGCATTATAGTTAGACATCCTTGCATTAGATTAAGTATCCAATTTTTAGCCCAGTGAATTGTTGAAGTGCTGCCTATGTTCCTCATGGTCTTAAGGGCACGGACACGAAACACCACTCATAGCCTTGTATGAACCCCTTCGTTCGGACCCTTGAGTGGGGAGAAGTGAGGAGTATATTTTGCTATGGGGACCTTGATTTTATCCCAACTTGGACTGAACTCATGTAGCCAACCTTTAGTTGGATTCCATTAAGATACCAAAATAAATTGCATGCATGTTAAAATTACGCCTTCATCATCCCCGGTTGATGATCGAAGTGAACCCCTCCTAGGACTTGGTTAGAATTTTCTCAAAAATTGACCACGATTGGAGGAATAAGGTTGGAGGAATACGCTTCGCGTGCTATGTGTTACGTGTTTCTCGTTCTCTCATAATATGCCATCATTCACATTTTCCACAAACATAACATGTTACACGCAAAGCATTTGTGTGATACTAACTCAAATTTTTTTTGGTGCAGCCACTTACATTTTATTTTCATGTGTGAAAGCATTAAATCATCTGTGTGACATTCATACTAACCATGTCTTTTGCAGCCATAACATTATATTTGTGTGTTAACATTTTCACAAAGCATGCATGACATCATCACGTATGTCATGCATCCTAACCACGTTTTTGTGTAGCCATTTACATTTTGTGTGGCATAAGCATTCATGTCATCTCATCTCATTTACATTAAGGACATTCCAAGGATACCCGTCATGGTCATTTCATTTCATAACATATCGGGAGTCCCAAAACTACCCGTGCTCCAGATTTGCGCTCGACCATTTCACTAAATCATTTCATTCAATAGGGGGCCACAATGGTCTTAGGTCTATTTTTGTGTGGCAGGTCACACAATATCATTACATGGCATCATGTCATTTATCATTGGTACCACGGTGATGCCGAAGCTCTATTGGTGTGTCGCGATCCACTCTGGATTGTTGCATGACATTACTACGTCACTCGCGGTACTCCACGAGTATGGGATTACCACACATATAAGTGCATTTCATAAAATTAACATATCATGAAAGGTGTTCCACGAACGCCAAACCTTTGTCCGTGTCCTAAGTTACACGTGACTAATTTGCAACATCACGTCATGTTAGATGCTCCAAGAAGCGTCAAAAATCCGTTCATGGGCCAGCCCCCATGTGACCGTTTTACTCCATCTCATAGACCTACAAAGCGTCGAAACACTATCCGTGTGTCAGCACACATGCGACCATTTCACAAAATCCACTAGGTGCCCCAACAGCGCCAAACCCCTGTCCATGTGATGGTTCACATGCGACATTCTTGCATTATCATTTCCATGGCATTGGGTATTCTTGGAACGTCCAAAATAAAAAAGAATAAAAACAAAGGAAGTCATCCTCATTATCTCACGACTTACATCTGATTCACCTATCAAATGTTTAAGTGCTACACGAGCATCGAAAACTTCATCTCATACACTGAGTCATCTAGGCGATCTACGAGCGCCAAGAATCTCATTTCATGCACCAAACCATTTAGGTGCTCTACGAGCACCGAAAATGTCATTTAATACATCAGACCATTTAAGTGCTTCACGATCACTGAAAGTTTCATTTCATATATCAAGTCCATTTAGGTACTCCATGAGCGCCGAAAAAGATCATCTCACGCATCAAAACATTTAGGCACTCCACGAGTGCCGGAAATCTCACACATCAAAGCCCAACATGTTCCCTAAGTGTCGGAACTCTGCCCGTGTGCCAAGCACATGTTCATTTGACATCATGGCATGTGCTCATTTCGTGAAAACCAAAGGCGTCCTCGAGCGTCAAAATCCTGTCCCTGTGTCACACGCATATAGACGCACCCAAGCTCTCGTATAAGATCCGCTCTATACGTCGATCCAGTTCTTGTATAAGATCCGCTTTATACATAGATCCAAACCTATATAAGATCCGCTCTATACATAGATCCAAACCTGTATAAGATCCGCTCTATACGTAGATCCAAACCCGTATAAGATACACTCTATATGTCAATCCAGCCCTCGTATAGGATCTGCTCTATACTTATAAGCGTTTCGTGGACACCCCGCATGTCATTTTGTCCATGTGGTGTATATTTATATGCCATGCCTTACTTTAACATACAGTCTCTTCAACAGCATTCGTTACATTTGTATGTTTCCATTCAGGGCTTTGTATACACTTGGCTGGCTTGGAATTGTATGACATGTCATGGCTTCACATGACATCACCATTTATACATGCATGCATCACATCACGCATTCATGCCTACATCATCCTGGATTTGGTATTCTTTGTGCGCATGTGACTGTCAATGCTAACAAGTGTTATTATCAGGGGGAAAAGGGGAAGAATCTCGAGAATGGCCAACCAATGAACTTCAACACCATAACGGATGTCATGGATGATTATGTCACTTCATTACAGTTTTGAAAGGCGGTCAGGGAGGAGGCAACAGTAATGCTGAAGGAAATACTAGGGGTGATCTTGACATGGTAGAAAGACTGACGGCAAGGTGCACCGAATTAGAAACATGAGTGGCAGAGCTTGAAGGAAAAATAAAAAGTATGGTGAGCACGGACTCCAATACCGATGCTAGCGAGAAGCAAAATGCCTAGATTGCTAACACTCACTCTCGGCACCTGGGAAGGCCCTCTTTGCAAGATTCAGGTCTACCAAGTCTGACCAATGAAATAGAACTAAGGAGGCCCCTTAAGACTGATGTCGACATCGACTCCATTCCACGGCATACCAGAAGCTCACTTACCAAGGATAACGGAAAAGGCATATCTCCCTGGCCCTCCTTGTTGAACAGACTATTTGCCAAGTGTAGAAAAATGGGTCTACTGCAAAGTGTCAGGCCATACATGGAACCAATGCCAGAATAAAATAATAATTTTTGCAGCTATCATGTGATGACTGGTCACCGGACCAACGGGTGTTATGCTTTTAGAAAGGAGATCCAGAAGCTAATCAAAGACGGAAAACTGGTAGCCCCGTCCAACTCAGGAAGACGACTTGGGGCGACCAGGGAGATCGCCAAAGAGACTCCTCAAACCTTTCGAGGAGAAGAATACGATGAAGAACTTCAGGGTCTGGTTTGATGAGAGTGGGGCAGTGACACTGAAGCCAAGATGTGACTGATCAGAGAATGGTTGGATTCTATGAGATTAATACCTCTCAGAGACTTTCTTCTTGTAAGGGGCTCATTTTGTTTGTGAGATGTATTGAACTCATTATGAATGCAATGAGATTTATTTTCGTCTTACTTATGTGATGATTGCATGTACATGGCATTATGCATGCATTTGACCATCTGAAACGACATATCCAACACGCATAATATTAAAATGCATGAGTATTATAGGGAAGCTAAAAGTGAATCTAAATCTGACTGAACCCTTGCTTGAAAGGTGAGCTTGCGAGATAAATAAGTAATTGGATGGCATCACCTCCGCCGAGCCATTTGCTGACCCAGATCAATGATCATTACAAATTATAATCCAAAATGCTATTGGCCATGCCCTAAAGTTTCAAATTGAGCAACACGCATGATACCTAAACCCTTCCAAGCCAAAGGCTATTGCTAAAATTCAGAGTCGAACTCCAAAATGAAGCCTCAAGCCTAGTTCCATACCCAAGAAAGTACCCTGTACCGAAACCCCGAAGCTAAAATTCCAAACCCATTGAAAGCACCAACCCATAAGAAATTCAAATGACCTTCATCACCCATCATATGGTAAAACTCTGAAACAGTTCTTGGTTGTAGTGCATGTATAATCTTGTTTGTATGACATTCATGTGCACATGACATTAGGCATGCACTGTTCATCCAAAAGACGTATTAAACACACATGACATGCATGAATTTGAATGCAGCGGGAAAACCAAGTGGTGGTTGTGGCTTGGATTTAGTTCTTTCAAAAAAAGAAAAAAAGAAAGAAAGAAAGATTGGTGCAAGCAGAAGAGTCTTTCTCTCTCATACATGGCTGCTACAGCTAACACTGGAATGTCTCACCATCCCAATTTCCATCACTATCAGATTTTTACACCCTTTCTGTGAAAGATTGGGACTTTCTTATTTTCAAACAACCTATGAAGAATTTGGGCCTTCCTGCTTTCAGACCCAAAGCACTTCCCTACTCGACTTCATCCGCACCTTCAACACCCTTTCTCTTCCGTTTACATATAAGGCACGAACATTTGTTCAATGAACTACCCCTTTCATCTTCCCTCTTGAACTAATTCTGTGAAACCTTATTCTCTACTACCAATGGCTTCTAACAAGAAATTGAACCCTAATGCTACCCTATATCACATTTTTCCACATCATCTCATCACAAAAAGGTGACGGAACAAGTGGTCATGGCACTGTTTCAATCAGTCTTCATTTATCATTAACCTGTACCAGATTAGGAATACCTGTTTATCCCGTGACACTCCTATTCAATCCAAACTCCTAGGATAATTTTTTTGCACCCTTGGATTGTGGGAAGGATTCTTATTCCATAGTAGAGAGAAGATTCGAATATAAGTCTGCTTCAAGTGGGCTGGATAAGGAATAGCAGAAGTTACCCAAGAACTTGACTATTGAAGGGGCAAAGCTAAGCAAGAAAAAGATGGCAGTCAACTTTGATGGGAAGACAAGCCTGACGATAAGAAATATACCTAATTTCTTATACCTTCCTATTGCTCTCAAAAACAAAGTGAACAAAGGGTATGCATTTGTAAATTTCACAGATCCAAAGGCCGTATGCAAGTTCTAGCGAGCAGTTCACAATGAGAGATGGCCACTTTTCTTACCCAGCAAGATCTGCACTATAGCCTATGTTAGACTTCAGAGTAAAGAAGGGCTGGTAAGGCACTTTGAGAGGTTAATATTTGAGTGTGAAAGGGATGATTGTTTACCAACAACGTTCATTCCATCAAGGGATGGTATAAGGGGTTCAGTTGAGCAAAAGGTGATAAAGAGGAAGTTGAGATCGACACTTAGTCCCTTTCAAGCTGGAAGAAACCCTGGAGGGGCACTCATGAACTTCATCAATAGTGTTGGAGCAACTAGGTTTTACAAAGCTTTCAACAATCATGAATGGCAGGACTTGTAAAGCCTGCGATGCTAATAGTCGAGGGAAAAGTTGCATTTACCAACCATTTCAAGAACTCAGGCTTCAGTTGCTATGGAAGTGACTACTCACCAGTGGTTCTTTCACCTTTTAAGCATGACACGACTTGCTCCAGAGTTATTATGATTTGCGGGGTATGGACAAACCAAAATTACTCAAGTCATTCTGAGTCAAGCTATACTTTGAAAGGCTAAGAGCTGTTTCCATCTTTGGGAACTATGCACAAATTGGAATCTGGGGTGAATTGGAAACATGCATATGGGGTTCAAACTCTTGGAGGATCTAGTGGGTAATCAATTGATCTAGTTCAATGCTCAGTTGTACACTTTGATATATGTTAGCATCGCGTAAAAAAAACCTCCAATGTGGAAAACCGAAAGGACATATTGGTAATTTGAAGGGGCATCAATCAAAATCAGAGCCACACCTTGGATTTTCCTAATGTATTCACGTTCATTATGTCATAAATTTTTCATATTCTGTTTCGATGTTCAATATGCATTCGTCATGTCATTGCATGTCAATGTCCATATGCAGATTGCAGCACTCAACAAACCAGATCTGAAGAAGTGTTTTATATCTCAAATACAAATCTCTAATACTAGGGGCAAATAAAGGCCAAACCACTGGATTTCATTAACACAATATTCTCGCAATTTCCGATGAACGTATCGAGGTACACTTTCCAATTCTAAGACAAGCAGTATAAGGAGATCAACTCGGATGAAATACTCACGCAGAATTTTTGGGCCATTCATTCCTAAAAAAAGAGAGGGAAAATTTCCGACACGGAAAACCGAGAGGATGTGTTGGTAACAAGAAAAGGGTGATGTTCATAGCCTGAGTTACCTCTGATCTTCCTATTATATTCATTCTGATGTCATCATGGTAATATTATACATGCTTGGATTTCTACTTAGATATTCATCTTACAAGCATCGTGCCATTACATATAAACACCCATCAGTAGGACATTGCATCCAAGACCATGCTGAAGAAAATGGAATTCATGCCATAAACAACGACACTTGACCAGAGTGTCATGTACGAGAATGCAATACAGAATACAAGATCCAGCTCTCATCCTCCCTCTCAGACAAATAGTCCATTCCTTGGCGAAACGTGTAGCAAAGTCTGTGGTATGGATATGCCAAGCCCGCTAGCACTTTGGGGGCGTGTCGCGGATAAAATAGAAGGATATCCAAGAGGCACAACTTCTCTAGCAACTAGCCTTATGTAATAGTTAGTTGGTCAAAAAGGTCTGGAGAGTACCAGATTGAGCAATCGCAACATGGAAACATGCTCCAAGCCAGGAAGAAACATCTGTTGGTCTCAATGGGGCAAATAAAACGAACAGAACTTAGAAAAATCAGAAGCTCAACTGAAGTAAACCCCCACAGGCGAAACATTGTAAACCATCTGGACCGCCACAGAGGATCATCGCAAGCTGCGAATCCCATCCCCAGCCTCTCGCGGATACCAAGAACAGCAGCATAAACATCATGTCGCATACATACATACATTCAAAACATACGCATATTCATGCATACATGCATCACAACTAATCCAGGTACAAGTACCCATCACCACCATCGGGCTATCCCGGATCGAGATCACTCTTAAAGTGACAATAGTCCCAACACTGGGGCATTCACCGGGTCCCAAGATATGAATTAAAGTTGCGTGGACCTAAACCTTAGCATCTCCAGTATCTAGGGACAAAGTAATCAAGCCGTATTTATTCTTGATCGAAGGGGCAAAAAATTTTTGTTCCCAAAATTATCAATCAAGGAATAAATACTCATTCTCGACCTAATCTCAAAATTATTACTCCTAGAGCCAACCTGATTCAATTCAAGCAAGATTTCAAATCCTTGAATCCAACTCAATTCAGGCAAGGCCGCCGTTTCATACAAACATTGAATCAGGTCCCTGAACCAAAAACTCAACTCAGTTCACCACCTCGGATATAGATAGATCCGGCACAGGCTCATCTCATCCACTCAGATATAGATAAATTTGGTATAGGTTCATCCCATCTTAACTTCAAATCAGCAGATCCACCTCGGGTAACATACACCCGGTGTCAGGTCCAGATCAGCTTCACTTCAACCTCGATAGATCCACCTCGGGTAACATAAACCCGGTGTCAGGTCCAGATCGGCTTCACTTCAACCTCGGCAGATCCACCTCGGGTAACATAAACCCGGTGTCAGGTTTAGATTGGTTTCACTTCAACCTTGGTAGATCGACCTCGGGGTAACATAAACCTGGTGTCAAGTCCAGATCGATTTCACTTCAAATCAGCAGATCCACCTCGGGTAACATAAACCCAGTGTTAGGTCCAGATTGGTTTCACTTCAAATCAACAGATCCACCTCGGGTAACATAAACCCGATGTCACCAGATCGGCTTCACTTCAAGCTCGGCAGATCCACCTCGGGTAACATAAACCCGGTGTCAGGTCCAGATCGGCTTCACTTTAACCTCGGCAGATCCACCTCGGGTAACATAAACCCGGTGTCAGGTCCAGATCGGCTTCACTTCAACCTCGGCAGATCCACCTCGGGTAACATAAACCCAGTGTCAGGTCCAGGTCGGCTTCACTTCAACCTCGGCAGATCCACCTCGGGTATAATAAACCTGGTGTCAGGTCCAGATCAGCTTCACTTCAACCTCGGTAGATCCACCTCGGGTAACATAAACCCGGTGTCAGGTCCAGATCGGCTTCACTTCAACCTCGGTAGATCCACCTTGGGTAACATAAACCCGGTGTCAGGTCCAGATCGGCTTCACTTCAACCTCAGCAAATCCACCTCGGGTAACATAAACCCGGTGTCAGGTTCAGATCGGCTTCATCTCAAAACTTCAGCAGATCAACCTCGGGTAACCTAGACCCAGTATCCGCCTAGATTAGCTTTGCCTCAGGTAACATAGACCCGGTATCAGCTTATTTCATTAGGAACTTCACCTCGGGTAACATAGACCCGGTATCGGCTTATTTCACCATCCACTTCGCCTCGGGTAACATAGACCCGGTATCTACTTATCTCACCATCAACCTCACCTCGGGTGACATAGACCCGATATCAGCTTATCTCACCATCCACTTCGCCTTCTGTAACATAGACCCAGTATCGGCTTATTTCACCATCAACTTCACCTCGGATATATGTAAATCCGGTATCGACCCAGATCAGCTTTGCCTCGGGTAATGTAAACCCGGTATTGGCTTATGTCACCCAATCAGCTCAGATCATCATCTCAACGAGACCTCGACAAGTCAGGTATGTCTTTCTTCCCTTATGTTTACTGCACTTCAATTTGCGTTCTCAAATGCATCACTGTAGGTATTTTTAAACCTGACATCAGGTATCGAATTTGGTCACGCGAGGGGCAGCTGTAAGCGCCAGAATTTTCCAGTAAAAAAAGGAGACTTGAGTCACATGACTATAATTACAGTCGTGTGACTGTATTTGCAGTCATACTACTGTAGGTTCGCACCAGGTACAGCAGCCCATACCGCGAAAAAGAAAAAAGGGGAGCGTGATTTAAGGGGCATTTAATGCCTCCTTCAGCCAGAAGAGAGAGGGAGGAGGTTAGAAAAGAAAGGAAAAGCAGAAAGGCAAGGGGGGAGGAGAAAATTGGGATCAAAGGGTGTTCTTGAGATTTAGAGAAAAGGGGAGAACAAGAAACCCAAACCCAACTTACTTTCTTCTTCTTTCTTCCTTTAATTCTTGGTCTCACGAAGTAAAAATTGTTAGAAACCATAGGTTTGGACTTGACGAACACTCATAGACCCCTGAACACACTCAAATCCGTAACTCTTGGAGATTTTTGGACTTACCTTGGAACCTTGACACACAAAGGAAGAGGAGCAAATTAAAGCTAATTCAAGGCGTATCCGGTGGTCAAATCGACGGTGGATCTACGCTACAAGGGTAACTACACTTAAAGCCTTTGTTTTGCTTCGCTTTCTGGGTGTTTTGGTTTATTTTCGTGCATAAAAACTCATATTTTCTATTTACTGTTTTTGGGTAATAAGAACAGTCGTACGACTGTTCTTGTGGCTATGAACGGTTGCACGATTGTAATTACAGTCATGCTACCGCAGCTACAGTCGTACGACTGTTTTTAAACTCCCACGGCTATATATTTTACTTGAACAAATTTTGGCCATTTTCAGAAAATAGGTGAATTACAGTCGCGCGACTGTAGTTACAGTCGTATGGCTGTAATCACAGCCGGGCGACTGTAATTTTCATCCAGAAGCACAAAATCCAGAAAAATCTATAAAAAATCAGAAAATTCAGAAAATTATCAAAAATGAATTTTGTTGTGTATTCATGACCTTAGATTTAATTTTTTGAAGTTATTGCACTTAGAACAATGTAACGACGGAGACCCAAATCTCCCGAAAACCGACCCACCTCACATGCTAAATGAAAGTAAACCAGAAAAGGAAAATGTTTTTCAAAAATGAATTTTCCCACAAAACAAAAACACAGGGACATTTCAAAACTGTTTTCTAGGTCTAGTTGGGCGAACTAGCCAAGTTCACACGACTATCCCCCCTAAATGCATGTCCCCAATCTCTAATTTCCCAATTCTATCCTATTTGAGTCCTAGCTTTTAGTTTCTTTTTATTTTCAGTTTTAATGTAATTAATAGTTCAATTCATGTATTTTAGGTGACTGTAATTTTCTAGATAATCATGTATTCTAGGCACTTGTAATGTGAGGAGGAGAGTTTTTATTTTTATTCGATTGGGTTGTAATAATTTATCTATTTACTGCCTTATTTTTATTTGTCTTTGTGTGCACGCTGCATGATTCAATTAATAAAAATCCACTTTAGAAATATAAAATATCATCAATGAACAGTGGCCAAATTTATTAAACATGAAATAAGAGACTTGTCAGGACCTAGATCTCTGGAAAGTGTAGCGGCCTTCATTTGGTTCAGCTACGCTGTAATTTCCCAGTTGAGCTGAGCCGGGTGGCGACTCTTACACTATCTATCGAGACTTAGTTCTCAATTCTTTTATGAAATAATTTAATTTTCCAAAACTGAATTTCCATTCCAAAAACCCTTGCGAGGGAGGGTTGCCTAATATCGAGGCTCCCTTCTGAGAGAGGGTTAAAATGTTGTCCATTCACAACAGCCTTTAGATATTGTGAGCACGGGTTTTCCAGACGCCTGTGATGAAAATCCTATGTACCCGTTAACACAGACGAACGTGAATCAGACTTGAGAATGAGCAAGATGTTGCTGGAATGTCTTAAACGCTCTAGAAACCTAACAGTCCTCAAGTGATTAGAGGGCTTAGAGGTGAGTGTAGGATTTAGGAGAATCCGTCACGGCTCTGATTAGAGGCGCATGGCTATAGTTTCACAACTACAGTCGTACGGCTGTAATTCTAGAGTCACACGCCTGTAACCTTACAGCCGTGCGGCTCTATCGAGCAGTCAAATTACTTCGTAAATAACCAGCATCAGTATTTGACAGCAATTGTGATTCCTAAATTAAGGGGATTAGGAGTTGGTTTTCTCTAGGTCTTAATATCAAAAAACACAGAGAATAGAGGGGGAACAGAAGAAAAAAGAAAAAAAATAGAAATTAAAGAGAGCAAAAAACCAAAAAAGAGAGAAAACTATCAACAAAACAAAGAAAAAAACACGAGACAGAGAGAATAACCAGCATCAGTATTTGACAGCAATTGTGATTCCTAAATTAAGGGGATTAGGAGCTGGTTTTCTCTAGGTCTTAATTTTAGAAAACACAGAGAATAGAGGGGGAACAGAACATAAAACATAGAAACAGAATTCAAGGAGAGAAAAAAAAACCGAAAAAGAGAGAAAACTAACAATAAAACAAAGAAAAAACACGAGAAAGAGAGAATACAGACTTGGAAAACACAGGGTGAGGGTTTCTAGTCAGACTTTCACTTATTCAGGTCATTCTTTGGTTTTATTGGGATTGGTTCGGGACTCACATTCGAGGATTTTGGGAAGTTTATGGGATTCTAGGCGCATTCCAATGCTCAAGTCCACTTCTGGGCATCAAACACATACTAGAATATCAACAAGGTAAACTTTGAGAGGCCTTAAACTTGTAATTACTTGTTTTGTGCTGTGTTTTTTTGTGTTTTGTCAAATTTTTGGAAACTGTCTATTTGATTATAGTTTTGCGGCTCTAACTAGAGCTGAGCGGCTATAATCCTTTAGAACAGAGCTGAGCGGCTGTACCATTACAGCTGTATGGCTATATTCTTCAGGGCAGACACCCAAAATGCCCCGAATCGATCGAAAGCAGTCAGGTTTCCATTTTATTTGTTCTGTTACAAACTATTTTGGTCCCAATCACATCTGTTACATTCTGAATTTTGGTTTTTGGTTTTCCTAGCACGTTGATATGAGATTTTCGATTTCTTTGATTTTGATTTTTGAAATTCGGGGTTGTTTGATCCAAATCAGATCCACTGTCCAGCTTTAGTGAACCCCCAGTGATTTTCAAAGCGAAAAAAACCAATTTTGGTTTCTGGATACTACAGCCGCACAGGTGTAGTGGCTAGCCGCATGGGTCTAAGTGAAGCCACATGGCTATAGTTCCCAGAAGGAGGTAGAATCATAGGACGACTCCCACGGACGTCGTCATGTGATGCTGTCTTTAGAATCAAACTGTTTTTGGCATGTTTACTGCTTTGGGCCTTAGATGGATGTTGAAATTAGGAAACCCACATGAATGGAGCCCCGAGTTCTAGGATAATCGACCCACTAAATGGAGAAATTTACATGTAATTAAGCCAAACCATTTTCTGAAATGTTTTCAAGCACAAAACCTACAGGGTTTTTCTAAAATGGTTTTCCAGGACTAATTGAGTAAGTCGCCCGGACTTCTCGGTTACCCCCTAAATGCATACTCCCATTTCCTGAGATTCCCCATTTTCTCCTATTATGAGTCTTACTTGTACCTATGATATAATTGTGCTAACCATTTGTCTTGCAGCTTTTTATTTTTATTTTTATTATTTTGGATGTATTTGATAGATTTTCGTGTATTCTAGGTGATTGTACCTTTTTTAGATATTCGTGTATTCTAGGCGATTGTATTGGTGAGGATGAGAGTTTTTTTTATCTTTTTGGGTTGTAATAAGTGGCCTCTACTATTTTTGTTTGGTTTGGATGTATGGCTTATTTTTCTGCACTTTAATTTTATGCAATTTATTTCTGTCATCTGAATGAGCATGGGCTAAGTAATAAAAGATAAAATGGGTAGAGAATAAGTGAGTAAAATAGTGTCATGTGGACTTATAAATGAATGCAATCTTGAGGTTGAATAGGTAAGTTGCCCGAACCCTGAATCTCTGGATTAGGTACGGCAGTCTATGCTCAGTAGGGAGCTGTATCGGAATTTCCTGGATGAGCTGATCCAGGTGGCGACTCTATCACTAATCTCGAAATTTAGGTTTCGAGATCTTTAAGTAATAAAACGGGATTTTCTAAAATGTAAAAACCATTTTTCCAAAACTCACATTTAAAGAAAAGGTTTTCTACAAAAGGATTTCCAAACAAATAAATGGTTTTCCTAAGTAAGATACGAACCTGTTTTCAAAACAAACAAACAAATCAAGTTCTTCTTTTTCCCTGGTTGGCTTTGCCACATTCCGCTTTTCGTAAAAAGGTCATCCGCTCATAGATATCCTAGGGCTTTGGGTACTTTTGAATGGTTGGTCATGCCTTTTGGTCTTAAAAATGTTGGTGCTACTTACTAGCAGGCTATGAATGCTATATTTCATGATATGTTAAGCAAATTCATGGAGGTTTATATTGATGATATTATTGTTAAGTCAAAAATAGAGAATGATCATATAGAACATTTGAGCAGGAGTTTTCTTACAATGAGAGAACACATGCTTCACATGAATCCTTTAATGTGTGCATTTGGAGTCAAAGCAGGGAACTTACTTGGTTTTTTAGTTCATAAGAGAGGGGTAGAGGTTGATAAGAATAAGGCTAAGGCTACACTTGAAGCTTAGCCTCCAAAGAACAAGAAAGAGTTGCAAAGATTCCTTGGGTTAGTTAACTATCTAAGGAGGTTTATAGCTAACCTTGTGGGAAAGTCACATGTTTTTTCAAAGCTGCTATCTCTAAAAGGAGAAGAAGAGTTTTGATGGGAAGAGAACCACCATCAAGCTTTTGGAAAGATAAAGGAATACTTGACACATCCTCCTGTGTTAGTACCACCAAGAAGGGGAATTCCTTTGAAGTTGTATCTGTCAATTACAGATAATTCCATCGGCTGCCTCCTTACTCAAAACAATCAGGCTGGCCATGAACAAGCATTTTATTATATCAGCAGATGCCTAAATGATGCAGAAAGGATATATTCACCTATGGAAAGGCAATGCTTGGCTTTGTATTTTGTCTGTACTAAGCTAAGGCACTATCTTATGCAGTCACGAGTTTTTATGATTTTGCAGGAGAATGTGATTAAGTTTATGCTTAATCAACCACTCATAATAGGGAGAATTGGCAAGTGGGCATTGGCTTTGGTGGAGTTAACTCTTGTTCATTTACCTCGAACAGCAGTGAAAGGTCAGGCTTTGGCAAATTTCTTAGCCGAACATCCTTCTTCCATGATGGAGAAAGAAGTTGAGGTTGAATTGCCTATATGTGGTATGGATAAAGTGTTATAGACAATAAAGTTTGATAGATCAAGCACTGATAGAGCAGCTGGTGGAGGTGTTATAATTATCCCTCCTTTTAAAACTAAGACATCTTTATCTTTTAATTTGGATTTTGATTGCACTAACAATCAAGCCGAGTATGAGGCTTTGATCATTAGTTTGCAGATTTTGAAAGATTTAGGTACAAAGGAGGCTGTGTGTTGGAAATGCCCTAGTCCCGAGGCATTGGTCCTTGTGTTTGTATAATACATTTATACATTAATGTGAACTTTATGTATTATACAATTTGTGTCAAGAGATAAAGGTATTAATCTATTTATTATATGTCTTATGCTATATTTTAAATAGAGTATCCAATGGACATATCCATATCCATGTTGTCAAGTGTCATGCACTTGGCAGTAAGACTGTGGATAGGGAAAACGATATGGCCATAAAGTCATCCGTAGTCTGTTCCAATCATGGGAATGAATGGAACCAAAGACTATCATTAGCCTGGTTGTATAGCGGTGTCTTACCAGTCAAAGAACATGGGATGTCAACTAGGTTAATGGGTATATGCAAAAAGGGCATGGCACTGGATCGATCCACTTAACGGGAATCTACATGGTATAGTATCACAAATGATTCTCGTGTAGTACTTGTATAAGTCCTTTGACCGGACCATATGATGGTGTTGCGTGTGAAGTGGCACACTTTGGTGTACGCCTAACGGGCCTATAAAAGGGTGCCAAGTATGGGTTCGTTCGGGTGTGTTAGTGAACATGGCAGTGCTATGGATATGTAGAAGGGAATGTCACTCAGTGATTCACTGAGACGATATCACTGGCCTCTTGAAGAATGTTACTGATAAGTGTGCGGCCATACCCAAACAAGATTGGATCTTGTTTGTGAGCATCAGTTCATTCGGTATCAAGTAAAGGTCCAGACACAAAGAGGGTGATACTTCCATGCCTCTGTGTTGGGCACCGATATCAGCGACTTAGGATTTACAAGTTCAAACTACAGGGTTACGTTTTCGGTTAGACTGCTTACTCCATCTTAATTGGGGGCTACAGTGGCTTGCTAGAGCCCGCCTGCAGTCTGTGGGCCTTGGCCCACTACCAACATAAAGACGGGCCCATTGGATCGTACACATTGAACGTCTGCACTTTAACTAGATGGATTAAGTGTGTACTTGGAGTATACACGTTTGAAGAGAGAGAGATCTATTAATTATATTATGAATCAATTGGATTGATCAAAGTTATATAATTAATATTTATTTTGGCCTTCTCATAATTAATTCAATGAATTAATTTATGGGATTATTTCCTAGGTGGAAATAATATTACATGTATAGGTTTACATGTATTTCATTTTATGTGTGTCTAATTTAATCCATTGATTAAATTAATAAGTCAAATGAATTTTAATTTAAATGTATGTAATATATTATATGGTATAATATATAAGCATACATGTTAAATTAAAGTTGCATTTGAAATTAATTTAATCAAATGAATTAAAATTGGGCTTGGACTTTAAAAGAATAAAGCCCACATAAAATGGGAAGTCTTGGCCGAAATTTTTGGCCACTTGGTGTGTCATTTTTGTTTGAATGATGAGTCATTCTTTGGATAAAATATGATGATGGTAAGGTGATGACTCATGGAGTGAGTCATTGGTTTGAAAATTTGGTTACAAAGTTAGACTTTGCTTTCTCCTTTCCATCATTCCCTTTTGGCCGAATATATATGGTGGGTTTATGGCTTGCATGGTGAGTCACTCATTGGATGAGAGAGATGAGTCAGGCTTGGGACAAAAGGTAGTGAGTCATGGTTTGACTCAAAGAAGCAAAGTTGGACTTTGCTACTTGGTGGACCAATTAGAATGGGTGAGTTACACTTGGTAGAAAAATTGGATTTGGCTACCAATGACTTTATCCTATTATGGGTGTGGGATGGGATAAGCAATTACTTCCCACTTGTTTGCTGCCCATCCTTTTGTTTGAAAAAGAATTAATTGTTGGCCGTGATTTTCACATTCTTTTGAAAAGAATGTTTTGCCCCACCTTTTGAATTAATTCTTTTGGTAAGAATGAGTGGATGCCCACTTGATATATGGTTTTATTTTTCTTTTGGAAAGAAAAATTGGACAGCCATATTTCTTCTTGTGTGCCTCCCCTCTCTCCCTCTCTTTGAAATCATCTGAGTAGCTAGCACGGGGTTTCGGTCCAAAAGTCGTTCGTGTACGCATTGGTGGAGGAAATCTACACTTGATTTCTGCAGGCCGCATCCGTCTCTTAGAGAGACTTTATGGTAAGTTTTCGAACTTTCTTTTTATGCTTTAAGTTTTTGATTTCCACATCTTAAGCTCCTGGGATCGGATTCCAGGAAATCGACTTGTATTTCTGCTTTTATCGGTCGGTTTCCCGTGACGAATCCCAACACTGTGATCATGGGAGATTCTTAATTGGTCCTTAAACAATTGAGTGGAAAGTTTAAGTGTACTAGTGTGTCCTTGGCTCCTTATTTTACTATGGCCAGGCAATTAGTTAATGATTTGAAGAAATCTCCTTGGTGCACTTGTCAAGAGGATGCAATTGGGAGGTGAATCAGATGGCAAAAATAGCAGCAGGCTTAAAGATTTCAAAGGAGCTCACTCATAAACTAAACTTAGTTCAGAAAAGAGGACATCCCTCTATTCTGGAGAGAGGTTTACAGGTGGAAAGCTTTGACATAGATGCTGACTTGATCAATGATTGGAGGGAGCCAATAAAGAGATATTTAAAGAATCCATCCAAGAAAACCCCCTATGCAACTAAGATGAGGGCCCAGCATTTCATGTTA
The DNA here is from genome assembly GCA_039660915.1 of Euphorbia tirucalli. Lineage (NCBI taxonomy): Eukaryota > Viridiplantae > Streptophyta > Magnoliopsida > Malpighiales > Euphorbiaceae > Euphorbia > Euphorbia tirucalli. The sequence goes on from CM077633.1 coordinate 49,282,266, forward strand.
CTTGAGGATGATTTGTATAGGAAAGGAGATAACGGTCTGCTGCTTAGGTGTTTGGGGATGGCTGAGGCTTTAAAGTTAATGAGCCAAGTGCATGAAAGTGTGTGTGGAGCTCACCAAGCTGGAATCAAGATGAGATGGCTTTTGAGGAGACATGGATATTTTTGGCCATTAATGTTGAAAGATTGCATAAGCTATGCAAAAGGGTGCAAACAATGTCAAAGGTATAGGCCTATTCCTTGAGTGCCTGTTGATGACATGGATCCAGTGATTAAGCCATGGCCTTTTTGAGGCTGGGCAATCGATCTAATTGGAAAAATGTACCTTGCTTCCTCAAAGAGTCATTCATTCATCATAGTGGCTACTGATTGTTTTACTAATAGGTGGAGGCTATTCCTATGAAAAAAGTGGAGCAGGAGAATGTAATTGAGTTTGTTAAGGGATATATCATAAACAGATTTGGAATCCTTTAAACCATCACTACAAACCAAGGCACAATGTTCACAGGTGAGAAAATGATGGATTTTCCTGAGGATTGAGGAATAAAGCTTTTAAATTCACACCTCACTATCCTCAAGCAAATGGTCAGGCGAAAGCATCCAATAGAGTCATTATCGGAATTTTAGAGAAAATGATGGAGGAGAATACTAGGAATTGGCATTTGGTACTGTCAGAAACTCTGTGGGCTTACAGAACTTTTAAGAGGGAAGCAACTGGCATGAGTCCATTCCTCTTGACCTATGGCCATGAAGCTGTTCTCCCTATGGAAATAGTGGTGTAGTCGTGTAGGGTGCCAAAGCAGGCAGGATTGACAGTTGAAGGATATTCAAAAGCTATGTTGGTCGAATTTGAGTGTTGGATATGCCCTAGTCCCGAGGCATTGGTCCTTGTGTTTGTATTATACATTGTACATTTTATGTAAGATATGTATGATACAATTTGTGTTAATAAATAAAGGCATCAATCTATTTACTATATGTCTTGTGCAATATTTTAAATAGAGTATCCAATGGACATATCCATATCCATGTTGTCAAGTGTGAGGCACTTGGCAGTAAGACTGTGGATAGGGAAAACGATATGGCCATAAAGGCATCCGTAGTCTGTTCCAATCATGGGAATGAATGGAACTAAAGACTATCATTAACCTTGGTTGTATGGTGGTGTCTTACCAGTCATAGAACATGGAATGTCAACCAGGTTAATGGGTACATGCAAAAAGGGCATGGTACTGGATCGATCCACTTAACGGGGAATCCACATGGTATCACATCACATCGGATTCTCGTGTAGTACTTGTATGGATCCTTTGACCTGACCATATAATGGTACTGGATGTGAAGTGGCATACTTTGGTGGACGCCCACAGGCCTGTAAAAGGGTGCCAAGTACGGGTATGTTCAGGTATGTTAATGAACATTGCAGTACTATGGATATGCAGATGGGAATGTCACTCAGTGTTCCACTGAGAAGATATCATCGGCCACTTGATGAATGCAGCTGATAAGAGTGTGGCCACACCCAAACAAGGTGGAACTTGTTTGTGAATATCAGTGCATTCGGGATCAAGTTAATGTCCGGACACAATAGAGGGTGATCAAACCATACCTCTGTGTTGGACTCCGATATCGATGACATGGGATGTACAAGTTTAAACTACAAGGTTAAAGTTTCAGTTGGACTGCTTACTCCGTCTTAATTGGGGGCTACAGTGGCTTGCTAGAGCCCAACTATAATCTGTGGGCCTTAGCTCACTGCCAACATAAAGATGGGCCCATCGGATCGTACACATTGAACGTCTGGCCTTTAACTAGTCGGATTAAGTGTGTACTTGGTGTATACATGTCAAAGAGAGAGAGGTCTATTAATTATATTATATAGCTCAATTGGATTGATCAAAATATAATATGATTAATATTTATTTAGGCCATCACATTATTAATTCAATGAATTAATTTTGTGTATTTATTTCCTAGGTGGAAATATTGATATATGTATAGGTTTACATGTATGTCATCTTATGGATGTCTAATTTAATATCTTGGTTAATTTGATGTGTCAAATAAATTTTAATTTACATTATATGAGATAATATATTACCATACATATGGAATTAAAATTTTATTTGAAATCAAATAAAAACCAAAGTATTAAATAAGGCTTGGGCATGAATAATTAAAGCCCACATTTGGTGAAGTGTTGGCCGTAAATATTGGGAGAGCTTTTGCCAAGTTTTGGTGAGTGATTTTGGATAGGAAGAATGACTCACTAATGGGACAAAAAGTGATGATGAAAGATGGTGAGTCATAGCCATGACTTTTGGGAGCACAAGTTGGACTTTTCTTCTTGAGATTTTTTTTTTCTTTTAGAAATAAAAGAAAAAACCAGCCATCTTTCTTTAATCTTGGACGTCCAACATAGCCTCCCCTCACTCTCTCTTATTGATTTTTCGAACCGCTAGCATGGGTTTCAGTCCGAGAGCCGTTCATGTACGGGACGAAGGAGGAAATCTAATTTGGTTTCTGCAATCATCATCTGTCTCTTGGAGAGACTTTAAGGTGAAATTTTGAAACCTTCTTCCTTGTGCTTTGTGTTTTTGATTTCCACTACTTAAGCTCCTAGGACCGGATTCGAGGAAATCGACGCTTATTTCTGCTTTTTGGGTCAATTTCCGGTGACAAATCCCAACAGTGGTATCAGAGCGGGCTTATGTTCCGTGGAAATCTCTAACTTGACGTGAATCCCATGTTTTAAAATTTGGCGATTTTGTGGATGGGATTTGTTTTCTGTTTGGGGTTTGTGATTTTGCCCCTTTGAATTTGACAAATGGAAAATTATATGCATAGGGTTTATGCTAGATTTAATTTTCTATTTGTGTTGGTTATATATGTTATTTGCATATGGAGTTGATTAGCATATGGTGCATGCTAGGGTTCCAATTTCTTTTTTCAAATATATATATATATATTATGGATGCTTGAATTTAATTCTTGGTTGATTTAATCTCTTGCATCTAGGCTATTTGCTAGGTTTGATTTCTTGGTGATTTTATTTCTAGCATAATGTTTTGTGTTTTATCGGGTAAAAACGAGGGCAGCAGCCGCTGCCTGCGGTGCTACGCGCCATAGGCAGCAGCCGCTGCCCGCTGCTGCTGGCCAGCAGCTGCTGCACTCCAGCAGCAGGGCTGCTGCGTGCTAGCAGCATGCCGCTGCTGGGCAGTAGCACCGCGGCTGTCCCACGCGGCGGGCCGGGCCCGAATTTGGATTTGGCTGGATTTTTGGGCTGGGCCGGGTTTTAAATTTTGTAAAATGGTTTTAAAATTTGCGTGTTTAAATTTTGGAAATTTAATGCTCGTGGTTTCTTGAATTGAATTTATTTTTCGTTCATGTGACATTTATTTTGGAAATAAATACGGTAAATTGAAATTGGTTTGGGTTTTCTTGGCACGATTACCCGGACGGCTAATTTTGAAATTCATGGTTTCCCAATTGGATTGGGAGCAATTTTTCCTGGGTTGGAGGCCTAAAGCCCGCACGGGTTAAGAACCATGATCGGCCAAAATTTGGCGATTTCAAGATAATGGCTATGGACAAATGAAATCGGATTAATTCATGCATTTAACATGCTTGTAAATTACATGTATTGGTTTACATGTTGTATGATTGAATGTGTGGATGGATGTAAATGGGCCTAATTTATGTTGGGTTGTAATATTCTTTTTTGGTTTTTCCGGCCTGCGTGTCGTTTTCCTCCTATGTAATTTTATTATATATGTTTATTATTTATGAAATTATGTAAGCAAGGAGCCGATTGGATTGGCGAGCCCAGAAGGATGAGGAGGCGGCCCACCTGATGCTGTTCTAGTATAGGTTTACTAGAATGATATTAGGATGTAAATTTTGGCCCTTTGCATTTCATTCTTTATTTAATTATGCGGTATTTTATTGGCATGTGCGAATGTATGTCCAAACCCTTTTTCACCCACTTTTGCATCTAAGCCGTTATTAATTCTCAAGAAGCAAAGTCCAACTTGTGCTCCCAAAAGTCATGGCTATGACTCACCATCTTTCATCATCACTTTTTGTCCCGTTAGTGAGTCATTCTTCCTATCCAAAATGACTCATCAAAACTTGGCAAAAGCTCTCCCAATATTTACGGCCAACACTTCACCAAATGTGGGCTTTAATTATTCATGCCCAAGCCTTATTTAATACTTTGGTTTTTATTTGATTTCAAATAAAATTTTAATTCCATATGTATGGTAATATATTATCTCATATAATGTAAATTAAAATTTATTTGACACATCAAATTAACCAAGATATTAAATTAGACATCCATCAGATGACATACATGTAAACCTACACATATATCAATATTTCCACCTAGGAAATAAATACACAAAATTAATTCATTGAATTAATAATGTGATGGCCTAAATAAATATTAATCATATTATATTTTGATCAATCCAATTGAGCTATATAATATAATTAATAGACATCTCTCTCTTTGACATGTATACACCAAGTACACACTTAATCCGACTAGTTAAAGGCCAGACGTTCAATGTGTACAATCCGATGGGCCCATCTTTATGTTGGTAGTGAGCTAAGGCCCACAGACTATAGTTGGGCTCTAGCAAACCACTGTAGCCCCTAATTAAGATGGAGTAAGCAGTCCAACTGAAACTTTAACCCTGTAGTTTAAACTTGTACATCCCATGTCACCGATATCGGAGTCCAACACAGAGGCATGGTTTGATCACCCTCTATTGTGTCTAGACATTAATTTGATCCTGAATGCACTGATATTCACCAACAAGTTCCACCTTGTTTGGGTGTGGTCACACTCTTATCAGCTGCATTCATCAAGAGGCCGGTGATATCTTCTCAGTGGAACACTGAGTGACATTCCCATCTGCATATCCATAGTACTGCAATGTTCATTAACATACCCGAACGTACCCGTACTTGGCACCCTTTTACAGGCCCGTTGGGCGTACACCAAAGTATGCCACTTCACATCCAGTACCATCATATGGTCAGGTCAAAGGATCCATACAAGTACTACACGAGAATCCAATGTGATGTGATACCATGTGGATTCCCGTTAAGTGGATCGATCCAGTATCATGCCCTTTTTGTATGTACCCATTAACCTGGTTGACATTCCATGTTCTATGACCGGTAAGCCACCTCCATACAACCAAGGTTAATGATAGTCTTTAGTTCCATTCATTCCCATGATTGGAACAGACTGCGGATGCCTTTATGGCCATATCATTTTCCCTATCCACAGTCTTACTACCAAGTGCCTCACACTTGACAACATGGATATGGATATGTCCATTGGATACTCTATTTAAAATATTGCACAAGACATATAGCAAATAGATTGATGCCTTTATTTATTAACACAAATTATATCATACATATCTTACATAAAATGTACAATGTATAATACAAACACAAGGACCAATGCCTCGGGACTAGGGCATATCCAACAATCTCCCACTTGCACTAGTACCAACTAGGCATGGGCCTCGTCCCTATAGATCTAATATGACCCTCGTGCTTAGGCTGAGCCAGTGCCTTGGTCAAAGGATCTGTGGCATTCTCCTCGGTGTCCACTCGTCGTAATGAAATATCACCCCTCTCAATGATTTCTCTGATGAGGTGAAACCTCCTGAGTACGTGCTTCGAGTTCCTGTGTGACCGGGGCTCCTTAGCTTGTGCAACAGCCCCATTATTGTCACAGAAGATATCAACTGGATCCTGGATAGTTGACACTACCCCCAGTTCCATGATAAACTTCTTTATCCATACAGCTTCCTTAGCTGCCTCACACGCTGCAATGTACTCAGTTTTTGTGATAGAATCTGCTATGGTCGGTTGCTTGGAGCTTCTCCAGCTTACAGCACCACCATTAAGTAGGAATACATATCCTGACTGCGACTTATATTCATCCTGGTCGGTCTGGAAGCTTGCATCAGTGTACCCAGTAACTGATAACTCTTCCTGACCTCCATACACTAAGAAGATATCCTTAGTCCGGTTAAGGTACTTCAGGATTACTTTGACAGCTTTCCAGTGATCCTCCCCGGGATCTTGCTGGTACCTGCTAGTCATACTTAGTGCAAAGGCGACATCAGGTCTTGTACATAGCATGGCGTACATGATTGATCCTATAGCCGAAGCATATGGGACTAATTTCATGTTCTCCCTGTCCTGCCTTATCTTAGGATAGTTCTTCTTACTAAGTTTCAGCCCATAACCCATTGGCAAGAAACCTTTCTTCGCCTAGTCCATGCTGAATCTTTTCAAAACTTTGTCTATGTACTTGGCCTGACTTAGGCCCAGGAGCCGATTGGGTCTATCCCTGTAGATCCTGATCCCTAGGATCGTCTCAGCTTCGCCTAAGTCCTTCATTGCGATGCACTTACACAACCACTGCTTTACCCCTTGCAGTGTTGGTATGTCGCTTCCAATAAGAAGGATGTCATCCACATATAATACCAGGAATGTGACAATGCTCCCACTAATCCTTTTGTACACACAAGGCTCATCTTGATTCTGTATGAAGCCATATTCCTTTATAGCCTCATTGAATCGAAGATTCCAACTTCGGGATGCTTGCTTCAATCCATAAATGGACCTTTGAAGCTTGCATACCATTTCAGGATGCTGTGGATCGACAAAACCCTCAAGCTGTGTCATATACACATCCTCGAGTAGCTTTCCATTAAGAAAACCGGTTTTGACATCCATCTGCCAGACCTCATAGTCGTACCATACGGCTATGGTCAGCAGGATCCTTATGGATTTGAGCATAGTTACTGGTGAGAAAGTTTCATCATAGTCGATTCCATGGACTTGCCTGAAACCTTTCGCTACTAGCCGCCCCTTGAAGGTGCTGTCTGGCTTAAGCTTGTAGCACCACTTGCAACCTATTACCTTAGCACCCGGAGGTGGATCAACCAGATTCCAAACTTGATTATCGTACATAGATTGCATTTTCGCCTCCATGGCCTTTTGCCAATTTGTGGACAGTGGGCTAGCTATAGCCTCCTGGTAGGTTTTCGGCTCTTCTTCGTCGAAGACAAAAAGAGTGTTATCATCCGTAACAAGAAACCCATATCTCTCAGGTTCCTGACGATCCCTACCAGACCTTCTAGGTCCTTGTGTGACCTGGGCAGGTGCTTCCTCCTGTAGAAGCTCCACCCTGGTCTCCGAGGTATCCTTTTCAGGAGTTTTTGAGCTTTGAACTTCCCTCAGTTCAATATTGCTCCCACTATCTTTCTTAGAAATGAACTCATTTTCAAGAAAGACCCCCTTCCGTGCCACGAACACCTTGTTCTCGGCGGGGTTGTAGAAGTAATACCCTTTGGTTTCCCTAGGGTAGCCCACAAACAGGCATTTGTCGGTTTTGGGTTCCAGTTTGCCCACAGTCAATCTCTTGACATGTTCATAACAACCCCAAATCCGTAGGAAAGACACATTGGGTGCCCTGCCCGTCCATATCTCAAATGGGGTCTTTTCCACTGCCTTAGTCGGAGTACTATTCAAAATGAGAGCTGCTGTCTCAAGAGCATATCCCCAGAAACTTGTTGGGAGAGAAGTATGACTCATTATTGAGCGGACCATGTCTAATAGGGTCCTATTCCTCCGTTCGGACACCCCATTCCATTGTGGTGTTCCTGGAGGAGTGAGCTGTGGAACTATTCCATGCTCTCTCAAATATGAATCAAACTCTAGGCTCATATACTCGCCACTTCGGTCCGATCGAAGGGCTTTAATATTTCGGCCTAATTGGTTCTGTACTTCGTTCCTAAATTCCTTGAACCGATCAAGTGTTTCAGACTTATGTTTCATCAGATAGACATAGCCATATCTGCTGAAATTGTCTGTAAAGGTGACGAAGTATAGAAACCCACCCCTGGCAGCAGTGCTCATAGGTCCACATACATCCGAATGTATTAGGTCCAATAAGCCAGTAGCCCTTTTAGCTTTCTTACTAAAAGGCGCTTTAGTCATTTTACCCCGTAAACAAGACTCACAAATATCAAGTGACTCCAAGTCAAAAGATCCTAGAATTCCAGCTTTGTGGAGTCTAGCTATGCGTTTCTCGTTTATGTGGCCTAAACGACAATGCCAAAGGTACACAGGATTAAGTTCATTTGGTTTAATCCTTTTCGTATTTATGTTATAGACATGATTAGTTTCGTTTAAATCCAGGATATAAAGGCCATTATTTAATAGAGCATCTCCATAAAATAAACCTTCTCCAGATATAACTATTTTACCATTAGCAATAGTAAATACATATCCAGAAGTATCCAACACTGAAACAGAAATAATATTCCTGCGCATAGCAGGTACAAAATAACATTGTTCCAATAACAAAACTAATCCACTAGGCATCCTAAGCTGGTACTCGCCGATCTTAATGGCTGTAACCCTTGCTCCATTCCCAACCCACAAGTCCACTTCTCCTGATCCCAGTGATCTTCTGTTCCTAAGTCCCTACACATTACAACAAATATGAGAACCACATCCAGTATCCAATACCCAAGATGTTGAAACAGTGAGGTTAATGTTTATGACAGATATACCTGATGAAGATGCGCCCTGCGCCTTCTTTTGCTCTCCCAGAAGCTTTGGACATGATCGTTTCCAATGTCCCATCTGCTTGCACCCGAAACAGACATCCTCAGGACGGGCCTTAGGCTGGACCTTGGCCTTCTTAGCTTTGGCTTTTGTAGCCTTAGCTTTAGCCTTTTCCTTAGCCTTGGCCTTTACAAGAGGAGCCTTCCCCTTGTTTACCATAAGTACCGGTGGAGTCTTTTTGATCGACTGTTCAGTAAGCTTAAGCATCCCATGCAGCTCACTAAAAGCTTTGTTCATCCCTTGCATGTTGTAATTCAAGATGAACTGATCATAAGACTCTGGCAAGGAAGCCAGGATGGTATCAACTGCCAATTCCTGTGAAATGGGCGACCCGAGATGGGCTAAAGAATCCAAATAGCCCTTCATCTTGAGCACGTGAGCGCTCACAGATGTCCCAGTCCCCATTTTGCAGGAATGGAATGCCTTATTCGTCAGGTACCTTTCCTGACGAGCCTGCTCCTGAAACATCTCATTTAGAGTTGTCATCATAGCAAAGGCCTCATGATCCATAAACTGTTTTTGCAGTTCGGGGACCATGCATGCCAACATAAGGGAAGTAACATCCCGGTTATCCTTCACATGCACCCCGTATTCCTCCAGCTGAGCAGCTGGTGGATTACGCCCAGTAGGTGCGGCCAGTACAGGCCTTTCCAGTACATATTCCTTTGACTCATGTCTTAGAACTATCCGTAAGTTCCTAGACCAGTCCAGGAAATTAGGACCAGAAAGCTTGTCCTTCTCGAGGATAGTGCGCAGTGATAAAGTGTTATTCGATGCCATTGATTACTACACAGAAAAATAAGTGAGTGTTAATAAAGGACTTAACAAATTTTTCCCATAAAATAATTAATAATGAATCATGTTATTAATAAATCCGAGTTGTTGGGCTCATGGGCCGAGATCCATATTATATCAAGATATAGCCAGACAAGGGCCTGGAACAACTATACCCCAATTTTTAGGTAGGAACGCCGTCCAATCCCATCCTAGGGACTCTCAGTTTGATGGGTCTGTTGGCACTTACCCATCTGTGCTTAGGGCCAGGAACATCCTACTGCCCACGCTAAGTCAAAACCTCCATCCACATGTTAGAGTAACCAATACTCCAACCCAATACAAAATGACGATACTCTAGTGCATCCAACGAGGGTTGGTCTACAACTGGCCTATCCCCACTTCGAGTAGGTTATGAATTACCATTTGGTTAATAAAAGAAAAAACCAGCCATCTTTCTTTAATCTTGGACGTACAACATAGCCTCTCCTCACTCTCTCTTATTGATTTTTCGAACCGCTAGCACGGGTTTCAGTCCGAGAGCCGTTCGTGTACGGGACGAAGGAGGAAATCTAATTTGGTTTCTGCAGTCATCATCTATCTCTTGGAGAGACTTTAAGGTAAAATTTTAAAACCTTCTTCCTTGTGCTTTGTGTTTTTGATTTCCACTACTTAAGCTCCTGGGACCGGATTCGAGGAAATCGACACGTATTTCCGCTTTTTCGGTCGATTTCCGATGACGAATCCCAACATGGAGGACTTAAAAAAGGAGAGAATCACAACATTCAACAAAATGCTGGTTCAAAAATGCAAAGTTGCTAGAGCTTACAATAAGAGGGTGAAGAAGAAGTCATTTGAAGTTGGAGATTTAGTATGGAAGTTGGTACTGCACATTAGTTCCAAAGACAGAGAGTTTGGAAAATGGTCAAGTAATTGGGAAAGGCCATTCAAAATCTACAAGGTTTTGGAAGGAAACTCATATTGGTTATCCAGTTTAGAGGATCAACCACATAGGAGGAAGATAAATGGGAAATAACTAAAGAAGTTATATCCAACCATGTGGGAAATGCAAGAAATCGCCCGGGAGAACCCTTAGAGAATCCTTAGAGAATTCTTGAAGGTTTATTAGGGAAGGATTTTTTGTAAATTTTTGGCAAGGGTTGGCTTATATTTTCTAAGTCTATACCACCTGCAGAATTCAATTTCATAAACATTTACATAATGTAAGCTGGCTTATAGCTGCAATGAATGTATGCATGTTATCAAGCAATTATAGGCCTCTGGCCGCTTTTCACACAACCCTAGTTTCTATCAGGACCAGTGTCCATCAACAAGAAATTACACATCGCAAACAAAGCACGCCTCTATAAGTTTATACCTGTGCAGTATAAATAGGCCTCAGGCCATTTCTCAAATCACAAGCAATGAGATGTTATGCATGGATGGATGCAACACACAATGCTTGAGAAAAAGTTGGCTTCATAGCCACTTCTCATTCAAAAAATATTAAAGGTTATTGGGTTACAAGCTGTGAAAACTTAAAATTCAAAGCAAGATATAATCGAGAAGTAAATAGAACTTGAAGCAACTCCTAACAAGTTCCGACAATTCAAAATTTCTACAATTTCTACAATTCAAAGTTCAAAGGCTTTGTTTTCTTGGATTGCAAGGTCAGCTCTTTCTTCATCAAGCAGGCCATTTATGCTTTCAAGTCAAGTATGAATTTCTATTCCTCCTTATATGTTGCTTTTTTTAGTCCATAGTTCTTGCCTCATCTTGTTCAACAACAACCTCAAGTTCATGAATACTTCATTTAGGCTCCAGGGCATATTTTGGCTGAAAAGAAAGAAAAGTCAGTGAGTGATTGATGGGGAAATAGATGGAATCGCAAATTTCTATTCCATCTTTTACCCATAATTATTTTTTTTATTATTTTTCAATTAAAATAAATACCAACAGCAAACCAACGAATGCAGCAAGGGAAAAACAAATAATCAATCCATAATCAATCCAATAAACCAAATTTAGATTCAAAACTAATTGGGAAAAATAATCAACAACCTCAAAAACAATTCTTGAAACCTATTATTTTTGCAAGAACACTTTCAAGAACCAAAATCCAATCAATCTAATGGACAAAACCTAGGCTCTGATACCATTATTGGGATTCGACATCAGAAAAATAATGTGGCGCAATGAAAATTACACTGTTAAAATTTTCCTAGAATCCACCTATCGTGCCCAATTACCATTGATTGAAATGAAAACTAATTTGAATCAAGAGAGATTAAATCTCCAGATTTTTCTCTTCTAGAGACAGCTACAGAATCGTTTCTTGAAACTGCAATCTCCAAAGTCCAGTGCACGACCAACTATCAAGCAGGAATTAGTGCTAGCGAAGAAGCGGAAAGAATGGAGAATTAATTGCTGTAAATTTTAGTTGTTTTGGGGCTGCAATGGGGCTAAAATTTCCAGCAATTGCCCTTATATAGACTCCTTGTCTAATTGGGTTTTAATTAGGTTAATTAAACTCCAGCCCACTTGGATTATAATGACATAAATAAACTTTAATTAAAAAGTATATACTATTTAATTTAATTCCATTTGGCTAAATTTAATTGCCCCTAAATAAAATTAAATCACACTTAAGTAAACACAATACATGTATTTAATTTTCCTACTTAGGAAAATTATTTAATTAATTGTTTACTTTATGTAATTCAATTAATTGATAAATTAATTAATTATATTATGTAAACTTCTTAATTAAATTAAATCAACCCAATGTCAATTAATTACCTTGACACCGAATGTCAACTAATTAATTAACGCATTCCTTCCAAAATACATCACATGTATAATTTCTATAGGTTCCAGCTCAGTTGATCTATGTGTACGATCCTATGGGTCTATCTTTATGTTGGTAGTAGGTCCAAGGCCCACATACTATAAGTAGGTTCTAGCAAACCGTTACAGCCCCCAATTAAGACAGAGATACAATAGTCTGTTGAAGACACTGACCTAGTAGTAATCTCAGAGTGTCCTTTGCCAAACGATATCGATATGAATAAACAAGAGGCATAGTGTCTGTCATCCTCTTATGTTGTTTATTATATTTCTTGATCTTGAGTTGACTGATTAATCAAATAAGCAACCAACTTATTTGGGTATGACCATACACTTATTAGTCCTACTCATCAAGTGGCCAATGATAGCATCTCAGCATTACCCCGAATGGCAATTCCATCACTTCATCATTAATATCAATATGTTCACCTGTTCACCCAATCATACCTGTATTTAGCATCCTTTTACAAACCTATTAGGTGTATGTCAAAGTGAACCGGATTCCATATTGATACTATAATGAAATCTAGTCTGAAGACAAAAGAGACCTACTCAAGAAAGACCTATGACGCGACATCCATGTGGCTTTCTTATGCGGATCGATCCAGTCCCATGTCAATGACATGTACCTGTATTCATGACTGACTACACAAGTACTATAGCTAGTTAAGAACTGCCATACAGCCATCGAATATGTAAGTCTGTGGTTCTATTCGTTTCACATTTAGAACAGACCTAGGATAGGTTTTATGATTATCAATGGATACTCTATTCATATTATAGCACAAGATATAAATGAAATAGATTAAATGCCTTTATTAATGTGAAATAAATAATGTATTTATACAAAAAGTCTTAATGTATAGTACAAAATACAAGAATCCAATGCCTTAAGAACTAGGGCACACTAATAATCTCCCACTTGCACTAGTTCCAAGTGGGCATTGCCCTAATTCTTATAGATCTGGTATGACCGTCGTGCTGTGTCTGCGGCAGTGCCTTGGTCAATGAATCAGTGACATTATTCTTGGTGTCAACCCTCTGCAATGATATGTCACCTCTCTTCATGATCTCCCGGATGAGGTGAAACTTTCTGAGCATGTGTTTGGATCTCTTGTGTGACCGGGGCTCCTTAGCTTGTGCGATGGCCCCATTGTTGTCACAGAAAATATCAACTGGGTCTAGGATAGTGGGTACTGCTCCCAACTCAGTTATGAACTTCTTGATCCAAATGGCTTCCTTTGCAGCTTCGCATGCAGCTATGTACTCAGCTTCCATTATAGAGTCAGTAATAGTGGCCTGCTTTGAGGACCTTCAACTAATGGCACCGCCATTTAGGAGAAAAACATAACCAGACTGTGACTAGTTCTCGTCCTCATCGGTCTCAAAGCTTGCATCAGTGTAACCTGTCACTACTAGCTTATCTTGACCTCCATACACTAAGAAAGCATCCTTAGTCTGGTTAAGGTACTTCAGGATTGCCTTGACAGCCTTCTAGTGTTCCTCCTCGGGTACCAGCTAGTCAAACTTAGTTCAAACAAAACATCAGGCCTTGTACATTACATGGAGTACATGATAGATCCTATAGCACATGCATAAGGGATCATTTCCATGTTCTCTCGGTCCTTCTTTGTTTTAGGACCATCTTTCTTACTCAGTTTCAACCTATAGCGCATAGGCAAGAATCCTTTCTTTGCCTTGTCCATACTGAATCTTTTCAGAACCTTGTCAATGTAAGTGGCCTGACTTAGTCCTAGAAGCCGACCGGATCTACCTCTGTAGATCCTGATCCCAAAGATCATCTCAGCTTAGCCTAAGTCCTTCATTGCAAAGCACTTACTCAACCACTACTTAACCACATGCAGTGTTGGTATGTCGCCTCCAATGATAAAGATGTCATCGACATATAGCATTAGGAAGGTGGAAACACTCCCACCACCCATCTTATAAACATAGGGCTCATCAGAATTCTGTGTGAAGCCATATTCTGTAATGGCCTCATTGAATCTCTGATTCCAAGACTTGGATGTCTGCTTCAATCTATAAATGGATCTTTGAAGCTTGTATACCCGGTTAGGATACTTCGGATCGATAAAACCCTTAAATTGTGCCATGTACACATCCTCGAGTAGCTTTCCATTAACAAAAGCAGTCTTAACGTCTATCTACCATATCTCATAATCGTACCATACAGCTATGGCTAGTAGTATCCTAATGGATTTGAGCATAGCAACTAGTGAAAAGGTTTCATCATAGTCAATTCCTTGAACTTGCCTGAATCCTTTTGCCACCAATCATCCCTTGAAAGTGTTGTTGGCTTTTAACTTGAAACACCACTTGCAACCTATCACCTTAGCACCCGAAGGTGGATCCACCAAGTTCCATACTTGGTTATCGTGCATAGATTGCATCTCAGCCTCCATGGCTTTGTGCCATTGATCTAATTATGGGCTTTCAATAGCCTCCTAATAGGTCTTAGGCTCCTCTTGGTCAACGACCATAAGGACCCCATCATCAGTTATGAGAAAGCCGTACCTCTCTAGCTAACGATGTGTCCTATCAGACCTTCTAAGGTCCTGTGTAACCAATTCAGCTTCCTTAATTTCTTGAGTCGATGGTTTGGTTCCCAAAGCATCCTCAGCATTAGCTGCAGGAGTTTGTGAGTCTTGAACTTTAAAAAGTTCAACATTGCTCCCACTGTCTCTCTTGGAAAGGAATTCCTTATCCAAGAAGACTGCATTCTTGGCTATGAAAGCATTGTTTTCTGCCGGATCGTAAAAGTAATAACCCTTAGTTTCCTTAGGGTAACCCACAAACTGGCACTTGACAAATTTGGACTTGAGTTTGCCACTTGTCAATTTCTTGACATGTGCATCACAGCCCTAAATCTTCAAGAAGGAAACATTGGGCTTTCGGCCCTTCCACAGTTCATATGGTGTTCCCTCAACTGCCTTGCTTGGTGTATTATTAAGAATGTAAGAAGCTATCTCTAAAGCATATCCCCAAAAGGAGACAGGAAGTGCAGGATGACTCATCATCGAGTAGACCATGTCGAGCAAGGTCCTATTCCTCCTTTCTAACACTCCATTCCACTAGGGTGTACCAGGAGGAGTGAGTTGGGATACAATCCCAAACTCTCTCTCAAAAATGAGTCAAACTCTTGGCTCAAATATTCACCCCCTCAGTCAGACCGAAGTGCTTTTATTTTCTTACCAAGTTGGTTTTCTACTTTGTTCTTAAAGCCCTTGAACCTCTGAAGAGTCTCAGACTTATGCTTCATTAGATACATGCAACCATATCTGTTGAAGTCATCCGTGAAAGTAACAGAGTATAGAAAACCTGATCTAGCATTAGTGCTCATTGGGCCACATACATCAGAATGTATCAGCTCTAATAGCTCTGAGGCCCTTTTAGCAGTCTTGTTAAAAAGCACCTTTGTCATCTTACCTCTTGAACAAGATTCGCATGTGTCATAAGATTGGATGTCAAATTACCCTAACACTCTAATAGAGTGAAGCCTAGCTATGCGCTTCTCATTTATGTGTCCAAGTTGATAATGCTAGATGTAAGTAGGATTAATTTCATTTTGTATAATCCTTTTAGTATTTATGTTATAGATTGAACTTTCACATTTTAGATCAAGGATATATAAGCCATTTTCAAGAAATGTTGTTCCATAAATATTATTGCCACATTGAATAGAAATTCTACCACATCCAATATTAAATATAAAACCAGAAATATCCAACAAAGAAACAGAAATAATATTCCTGAACATCGCAAGTACAAAATAACAGTTACTTAGTTCCAAAACAAATCCACTAGGCATCTTTAAGAAATAATCTCCGATCTT
Source organism: Euphorbia tirucalli (assembly GCA_039660915.1). Lineage (NCBI taxonomy): Eukaryota > Viridiplantae > Streptophyta > Magnoliopsida > Malpighiales > Euphorbiaceae > Euphorbia > Euphorbia tirucalli. The sequence continues at coordinate 49,298,406 of CM077633.1, forward strand.
TATGGCCTGAACCCGAGTACCATTTCCGACTTGAAGATCTACTTCTCCATATCCTAGTAATCTCCTATTTCTTCGACCCTGGACATTTGAACAAATGTCAAATCCACATCCAGTGTCCAAGACCCAAGATGTAGAAATAGCCAAATTAATCTCAACAACATAAATACCTGAAGCAGCAGTTTTGCCCTTCAGTTGCTCCCTTAGCTTTGGACATGAGCTCTTCCAGTGCCCCTTCTCATGACACTTATGGCAGACATCATCAGGAGAAGAAACCCTTGCTTTAAGTTGGGCTTTTTGCCCTTAGCCTTGGCCTTTTGGACCTTAGCCTTGGCCTTAGATTTGTCCTTTTCCTTAGTAATGGGCGTATTGTCCTTGTTCACCAGCAAAACTTCAGGAGTCTTCTTAAGAGACTCCTCAGCAAGCTTGAGCATGTTATACAGCTCAACAACCGATTTATCCAACCCTTGCATATGGTGGTTCATGATAAACTGGTTGTAAGACTCAGGAAGTGACCCCAGAATTATGTCTACTGCCAAGTCCTGTGGAACTGGCAAGCTGAGGCGAGCAAGTGTATCAATGTATCCCTTCAACTTTAGCACGTGAGTGCTAACAGAAGTCTAGCCTACCATTGCAGTCGTGCAAAGTGCCTTAGTTGTCATGTAACGTTCGTGATGAGCCTGATCTTGGAACATCTTTTTAAGCTGATCCATCATCTCATAAGCATGCTCGTCTATGAATTGCTTCTGAATATCAAGAGCCATGGTACCGAGCATGAGGCATGAGACATCTCGGCCATCCTTTATGTACCGGTCGTACTGCTCCACCATCACCGTGGTGATGCCTCAACCTGCTGGAGGGCCAGCTGGTAAAGGAGCATTCAGTACATACTCCTTGGACTCTTGCCTAAGAACTATTTGTAAGTTCCTATCCCAATCCAAGAGGTTAGTCCCCGAAAGCTTCTCCTTCTCAAAGAGCGACCTAAGTGAGAGTGAGTTGATGTTTGTTGCTGCCATTTTAAATTAATGTGAAATGGGATTATCTACATGGAAGAAATCATTGCTTGAGTTAGAAATAAAGGACTTTTGCCAATTCAAATGAATAATCCGATTTTAATTTGTTCGTTCATGATGCTAATTAGCTGACTTGACCAAGATCCACAACTTATCAATGATTGGCCAAACTAGGGCTCGTTAACCAACCATTGCTTTGTTTGGTAGGACAACCTATCCAATCCTTCCATAAAGGACTCTTGGTTAAATGGGCTTATTGACACTTTATCCATTTGTGCTTAGGGTCCGCTCTGAGCTAATGCTACCCATGTTTAGTCAAACCACTATTCATGTTAACCATACCAAGTATCCTAACCATCGATGGCCCACCAAATACTACAATGTACCTAGCTAGGGCATGACGCACATTGCAACATCAACGGGAGGAAGAGGTGTGAATGTGGGAAGCACTTTTAAACGACTTAATATTTTAATTTCTGGATTAAAATTAAGTTATATGGCTTAGCATGCATATACGCGGGTTATAATTTAGTGATCCACACATCCATATTATATGACAAATGCAATAGCATACTTAATTTAAAATAAATGAGATTCTATGGGCCTTTAATTACAACCTAATGAAAAACTAGATATCCTATCTAATTCTTCATGGGCTGGACTGCAATTCACCTTGGGATCCCACCATGGGCTTGCTCCATCGGGGCCTTCCTTCATAGTTGATGCAATTACAATAATTTTATAAAATAAAATCTATTCTAAAATTACATCAAAATAAAAGAAATGGCTCGCAGGCCGTATTTGCCAAAATCAAATTACAACCGATAATAATTTAGGGCCCACAGAACTCAACGTCACATTTCAAACAAAGTACTTGTCATGCACATACATACCAATATGATGCATGACCATAGCATTTGAAATTATAAATATAAATATTAAGCCGAGTTACTTAGGGTGAAATTGTCAATTTTAACAAATGTGACTAAGGCCCGTAAAGGCCCAATGGATTACATCCATTAATGCAAAATTAACAATTTTGCTCCCACTTGAATTTAGATTGTCACAAATTTAAAATTTAGCTCTCCCAATTTTAACTGGTACCACGGTTTATTGGGCTAATTTCACAAAGTCCATATTCAATTTAATATGCAAAACAAGTAAATTAAATATGCATGCCAATATAATAAACAATTTAAATAAATATTAATTTAAAATAAAACATTTTAATTTAATTTATATTACGGGCCCGGAATAAAAAAAAAATCCGCAAAATCCCAAACCAGACTCGAACCTCCGGCACGACGCTGCTGTCCCGGCAGGGCAGCAGTGCCACTGCAGCAACAGCCAGCTGCTGCTGCCCATGACAACAGATGGAATTGCAAATTGCGATTCCATCTTTTGCCCACAATTATTTTTTAATTTTTATATTAAAATAAATACTAGAAGCAAACCAACGAATGCAGCAAGGGAAAAATAAATAATCAATCCATTATCAATCCAATAAACCAAATTTAGATTGAAAATCAATTGAGGAAAATAATCAAAAACCCCCTAAAAACAATTATTAAAACCTATTCTTTTTGCAAGAACACTTTCAAGAACCAAAATCCAATCAATTTAATGGACAGAACCTAGGCACTAATGCCACTGTTGGGATTCGTCATCGGAAAAATAACGTGGCGCAACGGAAATTACACCGTTAAAATTTTCCTAGAATCCATCTAGCATGTCCAATTACCATTGATTGAAATGAAAACCAATTTGAATCAAGAGAGATTAACTCACCGGATTCGTCTCTTCTAGAGACAGCTACAGAATCGTTTCCTGAAACTACGATCTCCAAAGTCCAACTATCAAGCGGGAATCGGTGCTAGCCGAAGAAGCTGAACGAATAGAGAATTAATTGCTGTAAATTTTGGATGTTTTGGGACTGCAATGGGCTGAAATTTCCATCAATTAAACTTAGGTTTAGGGTTAGGTTTTCTTCCCTTATATAGACTACTTGTCTAATTGGGTTTTAAATAGGTTAATTAAATCCAAACCCACTAGGATTATAATTACATAAACAAACTTTAATTAAAAAGTGTATACTATGTAATTTAATTCCATTTGGCTAAATTTAATTACCCATAAATAAAATTAAATCATACTTAAGTAAATACAATACATGTATTTAATTTTCCTACTTAGGAAAATTATTTAATTTATTATTTACTTTATGTAATTCAATTAATTGATAAATTAATTAATTACATTATGTAAACTTATTAATTAAATTAAATCAACCCAATGTTAATTAATTACCTTGGCACCGAATGTCAACTAATTAATTAACGCATTCCTTCCAATGTACATTACATGTACAATTTCTATAAGTTCCAGCTCAGTTGATCTATGTGCACGATCCTATGGGTCTATCTTTATGTTGGCAGTAGGCTTAAGGCCCATAGACTGTAAGTGGGTTCTAGCAAACCGTTACAGGCCCCAATTAAGACAGAGATACAGCAGTCTGTTGAAAACACTGACCCAGTAGTAATCTCAGAGTGTCCTTTGCCAAATGATATCAATATGAATAAACAAGAGGCATGGTGTCCATCATCCTCTTCTGTTGTTTATTATATTTCTTGATCTTGAGTTGACTGATTAATCAAATAAGCAACCAACTTATTTGGGTATGGCCATACACTTATCAGTTCCACTCATCAAGTGGACAGTGATATAATCTTAGCGTTACCCGAGTGGCAATTCCATCAATTCATCATCAATGTCAATATGTTCATCGGTCCACCCAATCATACCAGTATTTAGCATCATTTTACAAACCTGTTAGGCTTATGTCAAAGTGAACCGGATTCCATATTGATACTATAATGAAATCTGGTCTGAGGACAAAGGAGACCTACTCAAGAAAGACCTATGACAGAACAACCATGTGGCTTTCTTGTGCGGATCGATCCAGTCCCACGTCAACAACATATACCTATATTCATGACTGACTATACAAGTCCTATGACTAGTTAAGAACTGTCATGCAGTCATCCAAAATATAAGTCGGTGGTTCTATTCTTTCCCACAATTAGAATAGACCTAGGATAGTTTTATGATTATCAATCAATGGATACTTTATTCGTATTATAACACAAGATATAAATGAAATAGATTAAATGTCTTTATTAATGTGACACAAATAATGTATTTATACAAAGAGTCTGAATGAAAAGTACAAAATAGAAGAATCCAATGTCCTAAGAGCTAGGGCACACCAACATTGAGATTACAGATAAATTTACAGAGTCACCATACAAAGTTTCAAGGAAGTAGTTGAGACCAAAATCTCCAACCAAAAACCATTGCCCTATCATTCACTTGATTTCAAATCCCCCAATTGATCATTATCCTGCAATCATAAACTCCACAATACCCAATCCATCATCACTTTATCACTTCCTATTTTCTTTTAATTGCAATTAAATTTTGTAATTGAATTAAATTGGTAAGTGATTTAAAATGGAGTAAGGCCAATTCATTTTTTTTTTTTTTTTTTGGCAGAAAACAAGAGTTTTAGCCATCCTTCCCAGCAATGGGTTTTGGCAGTTTAAATGTCGGCAATTGATTGTGTTTGCAATTGGAAGTAAAGGTGTAAAATTAAATCCATGCCCAGCAGCGTTATTGGAGGAAAAAAAAAAAAAAGAGAGAAAAAGGGAAGATGAAGTTTGTGAAAGTGGCAAAGTCAATTGTGGAAAATAAGCACAAATGTGAAAGTGGGTAATCAGCAGTGAAAAAACTTGGCAATTGAAAATAAATAAATAAATAAATTTGATTGTGGGCAAAATCCAACAGTAAAATTGAGCTAATTAGTAAAAGTGGACGAAATAAGAATAAGCTTGCTTGCAAAAGCGGGCAAGAACAGTCAAAGCAAATTAGTCAAATTAGAAAAACAAAGAAAGGCCAGCCACAGGTCAACGGAAGCAGCACTGGCAGTCCACTTCGTGGCCGCATTCTACGCTGGATGCCGTGAGAAGGGGTGCAAGGTGTAAAGGGGGGGAATACTTTGTAATAGTAGCATTGTAATAGTAGCATGAATAGTGAAAGTGTGGGAGGTGAGACATCTTGATGGTTGTTCCTCCCACCCCTGAAAGCGGTATAAGGACTACTATAGGGGGGGTGTGGCAGGTCTCAACGAGTGTCAGTTGCACGGTGTTGCTTGTGAGACCAGTGTCAGCCGCACGTGGGTGCTTGTGAATGCCCCATCCGTAGTAGGACCCCCTACTACTACGGGTGTGGACTTGTTTGATGTACTTGTTATTCTTATATGAATGAAAGCCTTGCGCATCACTTTTCATATGTGTCTCGTGTATGCTTATATCTGTGTGAATGGATGCTTATCCTTGATTATGCCCTTCTTATGTGCCGATATATCTCATATAGAATGCGGAGTGGCCTTTGAGCCTAATATAAACAAATGTTATATCTTGGTCTAACCTCATGCTTGTTCCTAATGCAGAATTAGCATATAAAGTGTGTTGGCTGGCTTACTTCTAGGAGTAGACGTAAGCGCCCACGGTGTCCGAGGAGTGACCCCGTGACATTTGGTATCAGAGCCAGGTTCTATTTGGCGAAAGGCAAGATGTCCAACTCTGAGGCGTTGAAGCGCATTGAGGCCCTGGAAAGACAATGGGCTGAAATAGCTCCGGAACGCCTTTCGGCTACCGTATTCGAATGTGGCCAAAGGGTTGAGGAATCACTAGGGGCAGTCAAAACGCTCCGCCGTGATGTCCGAGACCTTCGGGAAAATGTTGGGACCTTTGTCCGTAGCGAAGTGGAGGGAGCCACGAGTGGGCAAAGTGAGTTGATAAAGGCCTTGAATGAGAAGGCGGAGATCTTTCAGGCCGTGATGGCCAATCTCGACATTTTTGAATTTGTGGTGACAAATTCCACTGCCATCCGAGAGATGATGGCTAAGAAGTCCGACCGAAGGGAGAGGACCCTTGAGACTGGGACATCCCAAGGAGGTGGTACTTCCAATGTTGATGAGATGGTAGATTTAAATGAGAAGTTGAGTAATCTACACATCGCAGAGGCGGTGGAGAGACTTCAAACCGAGCATAAAGAGTTATGCGAGGTAGTAGAACAGTTCCAGGGCGAGGCAATGGAAGAATATGGCCACCTGAAGGGGGAACTGGACGAAGTGAAGCTCAAGGTCAAAATGCTAACAGACCTGTACGAGCGGGGAGAGTCGAGGGCCCCAGATTCCTCCAAATTCAAAGTCAAAGATCCAAAATCATACGAGGGAGCAAGAGATGCTGGTGAAGTAGAGAACTTCCTCTTCGATGTAGAGGCCTTCTTCAATGCCACCAGGGCCCGAACAGACGCCCAACGCTTGGAGCTGATCCCGATGTATTTGGAAGGTGACGCCAAGTTGTGGTGGCGACACAAAGCTTCTATAGCCACAATCTCCACCTGGGATGAGTTCAAGAAGGAGTTCAAAGCCCATTTCTACCCCGAAAATGTTCACCATGTGGCCCGCCGTCAACTTGCAGAACTCCAGCAAACGGGTTCCATCCGAGACTATGTCAGAGCTTATCAGAAGCTTATCTTGGAATGCCCGGAGATGCATGAGTATGACAAGTTGTATCATTTCACGAAGGGGTTGAAACCTTGGGCCAAGAATGAAGTGAATAGAAGGAACGTCCGAGATCATGCTACTGCTATTATGGTGGCAGAAAGCTTAGATGACTTCTCGGATAATCTTGGGAAGAGGAAGCAACCTCCCACCTCAGGGTCGGAGACGAGACCAAGCAAGTGGACGAAACCAATGGGGGCAGGAGGTGAACGTAGTAGTTCTTTGCTAGGAGGCCGCCCGACTCCAGTGTCGGAGGGGAGTAATCGTCGAAGCTGGGGTGAAAGGAGAAATACCCCGTTCAACAATGAGTCAGGTGGCCCTTCGAAGAACTTTATGTCTAGACAACCTGCTTTCGGTGGTCGAAGCATTTCTTGTTTCCTATGCAAGGGGCCTCACAGGATGGCAGAGTGCCCGCATCGGATTGCTGTCAGTGCTTTAGTTTCGGAGCGGACCGAAAAGGAGAACAAGGCCGATGCGGGGCCTGAAGGATCAGAACCTTCGGCCATGGGGTCTTTGCGATTCCTCTCCGCCCTGGAGAAGCAGGTGAAGGCTACAAGTCAGAGGAGAGAAAAGGGGCTGATGTATGTGGAGTTGACCATCAATGGGAAGGCCACCAGGGCCATGATTGACACAGGAGCCACAGATAACTTTGTGTCAGGAGCTGAGTCCGCTCGGTTGGGTCTACCCATCAGAAAGGAAGTAGGGAGGATCAAAGCTGTCAACTCTCTAGCCCGAGAGATACTGGGGGTAGCGCAGAACATATCTTGCAAGTTGGGACCCTGGTCCGGCAAGATGGACTTCACAGTGGTACCAATGGATGATTTTGATGTGGTCCTAGGAATGGACTTCTTGAAGGAGAGTTTTGCGGTTCCTATGGCCTCCGCCAGTTGCCTCCTCTTCATGAACCAGAATCCTTGTGTCGTGCCGGTGACCATGAGTCCCATATCGGAGAAGAAGTGTATCTCAGCACTCCAGTTCAAGAAGGGAGTGAAAAAAGGGGAAAGCTCTTATGTGGTAGTCCCTCTAGGCTGTCATCCTGATGAAGACTCCAGGGTTCCCACAGTGCTTGAAGATGTGATGAGGGAATTCCTAGACATCATGCCAGAGAATCTGCCAAAGGCTTTGCCACCAAAGAGGGGAGTAGATCATGAAATAGACTTGTTTCCGGGTATGAAGCCACCGGCAAGGGCTCCCTACAGAATGGCCCCTCCCGAGTTGGCAGAACTACGGAAGCAATTGGGTGAACTCTTAGAGGCAGGGTTTATTCGACCTTCGAACTCCCCCTTTGGCGCCCCTGTGTTATTTCAGAAGAAGGCGGATGGGAGTTTAAGACTGTGTGTGGATTATCGAGCCCTTAACAAGATCACAGTGCGCAACAAGTATCCCATTCCCCTGGTAGCTGATTTATTCGATCAACTTAGTGGGGCAAAGTACTTCACCAAGCTTGATCTGTGCTTGGGATATTACCAGGTGCGCGTGAAAGAGGAAGACGTATTCAAAACCACCTGTGTAACCCGGTATGGCTCATTCGAATTTTTGGTTATGCCCTTTGGACTAACAAATGCTCCAGCCACCTTTTGTACTCTTATGAACCAGGTATTCAGGGAATATCTAGATCAGTTCGTGGTGGTGTATCTTGATGACATCGTGGTATACAGTACCACCCTGGAGGAGCACCGAGAACACTTGAAGCTAGTGTTCATGAAGCTGAGGGAGAATCAGCTTTTCCTGAAGAGAGAAAAGTGTGCTTTTGGGCAGACAAGCATCAAGTTTCTTGGCCACGTGATCGAACAAGGCAGGATTCGCATGGATCAAGCTAAGGTGAAAGCTATTTCAGAATGGTGGACACCTGGGAATGTTCCAGAATTGAGATCCTTTTTGGGACTGGCCAATTACTACCGGAGATTTGTTGAAGGGTACTCGCGGAAGGTGGTCTCCCTCACCGACTTGTTGAAGAAGGAGAAAAAATGGGTCTGGACAGAAGAATGCCAAGAAGCTTTCGAGAAGTTGAAGAAAGCAATCCTAGAAGAACCAATTCTAGCCCTCCCTCACATGGCCAAACCGTTCGAAGTTCAAACGGATGCATCAGATTTTGCTTTGGGGGGAGTCATTATACAAGAGGGACACCTTATTGCCTTTGAGAGCCGGAAGTTGAATGATGCCGAACGGAGGTATTCCACGCATGAAAAAGAGTTACTGGCCGTCGTTCATTGCTTACGAGTTTGGAGGCATTATTTGCTGGGATCTAGGTTTGTGGTGAAGACAGACAATGCAGCAGTGAGCCACTTCCTTACCCAACAGACATTGTCTCGAAAGCAAGCCCGCTGGCAGGAATTCTTGGCTGAATTCGATTTTGTGCTGGAGCACCACACAGGAAAGTCAAATCAGGTGGCAGATGCGCTGAGTCGTAAGGCAGATCTGGCAGTCTTGAAACAGATAGCCCATTTGTCTAGCAGCCAGCTATCTACCTCTGTGCGACGGTTAATTCAAGAGAAACTCTCAAAGGACCCCCAGGCGGTGGCCATAATGGACTTGGTGAGGCAGGGAAAGACTCGGCAATTCTGGATCAGTGACGAGCTATTAATGACTACCAAGCAAAGAGTGTACGTGCTGAAGGTTGCCAATTTGCGGAAGATGTTGATGCGAGAATGTCATGATACCCTCTGGGCGGGACATCCGGGGTGGCATCGGATGTTGGCTTTGCTTCAACAGCACTACTATTGGCCCAAGATGGAGGAAGAGGTGAGAGAGTACACTAAGACATGCTTGGTGTGTCAGCAGGATAAAGTCGAGAGGCGAAAATCTGCTGGGCTACTTCAACCACTGCCAGTACCGCAATGCCCTTGGGAGAGTGTGTCAATGGATTTTATCACGGGCTTGCCCAGGGTTGAAGATTTTGATTCCATTCTGGTGGTTGTTGATAGGTTCTCCAAATATGGAACCTTTATTCCAATGCCCAAATACAGTTCAGCAGAAACAACGGCCAGGGCCTTCTTCAAACATGTGGTCAAATATTGGGGTCTCCCGAAGAGTATTGTCAGTGATCGGGATGGGCGATTTTTGGGGAGTTTTTGGACGGAGCTTTTTCGTTTGTTGGGGAGTAACTTGAACATGTCCACCAGTTATCACCCACAGACTGATGGTCAGACAGAGAGATTCAATAGCATGCTTGAGGAGTATTTGCGACACTTTGTCTGTGCCAGTCAACGGAACTGGGCATCCCTCCTAGATGTGGCCCAATTTTGCTTTAACAGCCAGAAGTCCTCTGCTACTGACAAAACCCCTTTTGAAATTGTGACAGGTCAACAGCCCTTGGTGCCCCATTCCATCGAGATGCCTTACAAAGACAAGAATCCCAAAGCATATCTTTTCACAAAGGAATGGAAGCAGAACGAGGAGATTGCAAGAGCACATTTGGAGAAGGCATCCCGGCGGATGAAGAAATGGGCTGATACAGATCGTCGACCAATGGAGTTCAAAGCTGGTGACCTGGTGTTGGTGAAGCTTCTGCCAGAGCAACTACGATTCTTCCGTAACAGAGACAACAGGCTGGTGAGGAAATATGAAGGACCGATTCCAGTCGTCAAGAAGGTAGGTCCAGTATCATATAAACTGGACTTGCCCGAATGGATGTCGGTCCATCCTGTTTTCCATGTCAGCAACTTGAAGCAGATCATCCAGATCCCACAGACGACAAGCGGAACAGGAGTACAAGACCTGCAATCACGAAGAAAGCACCAGCCAGCAGAGAAGTGGAGGAGATTCTAGCAGATCGTACGGCGTCAACATCCAGGAGAACATACAAGGAGTACCTCGTTCGATGGAGAGCCGAAGGAGAAGAAGAAACCAGCTGGGAGAAAGAAGATGATCTACAAGCTTACAAGCAGAAGATTGAAGAATTCCAGAAGACAAGGTCGACGAGGACGTCAACCCTCTGAGTGGGGGAGAGTGTAAAGGGGGAGAATACTTTGTAATAGTAGCATTGTAATAGTAGCATGAATAGTGAAAGTGTGGGAGGTGAGACATCTTGATGGTTGTTCCTCCCACCCCTGAAAGCGGTATAAGGACTACTATAGGGGGGTGTGGCAGGTCTCAACGAGTGTCAGTTGCATGGTGTTGCTTGTGAGACCAGTGTCAGCCGCACGTGGGTGCTTGTGAATGCCCCATCCGTAGTAGGACCCCCTACTACTACGGGTGTGGACTTGTTTGATGTACTTGTTATTCTTATATGAATGAAAGCCTTGCGCATCACTTTTCATATGTGTCTCGTGTATGCTTATATCTGTGTGAATGGATGCTTATCCTTGATTATGCCCTTCTTATGTGCCGATATATCTCATATAGAATGCGGAGTGGCCTTTGAGCCTAATATAAACAAATGTTATATCTTGGTCTAACCTCATGCTTGTTCCTAATGCAGAATTAGCATATAAAGTGTGTTGGCTGGCTTACTTCTAGGAGTAGACGTAAGCGCCCACGGTGTCCGAGGAGTGACCCCGTGACACAAGGCAGGCTGTTTATCATCGCAGTAACCTTCTCTAACCATAGCCGAGACCAGCAGCAGACCGTTCGTCCTAGCCGCTCCAGTCGCACCTCGTCGGACCGCCGTGCAGCAGTAATGCCGCCAAGGCAGGCGTCATGACCGGCCAGTAATGAGGTATTTCTTTTTTCCTTTTTTTTAAGGTAATAAAAGAAGAAAAACAACCTAGAAAATCAAATAAAATAGAGAGAAAAAAAAAAGTTACTTGTGTTAATTTGAGCTTGAAGTTGCAAATGGAGTTTGAATTTTGAAGGTTAGGATTTGGGTTTTTCTTCTTTTTAATTTAGAAGTATAAGAAGTTGAAGATGAAGAAGGGAAGAGTCCGTGAGTGTTTTGATTAGGTTAGTGATAAATATTCATTCCAATCCTTGAAGTTTCAATTTTCCTTATTTCATGGATTAAACTTTGGGTTTCTTTTTATTTTTGCACATGTACCAATTTAATTTTTAAATTAGATACATGAGGAGGACAATTATTAGACCTGAAAATTAATTAGGCTGATTTTATAAATAATTGCAATGCCTGCCTTAATTAATTTTGTATTAGTTTATTTTAAGTTAATTAATTACCCATTATTTGGTTAATTAATTTTGGTGGGAGAATTTTATTTGTTTGAAGTGGAGAGTTTTAGCATTATGGAAGTTGCAATTTGGTTAAAAAAAGTGGCGAAGAAGTTGGAAGTCTGAAAGTGGAATGTGAATAGGTTTTGACAGTTCCTATAGAAAGTGGCAAGTGGGAAGTTATAATATGAAGAAAGTAACATAACTCAACGTACAAAGGAAGTGGAAAAGACAGTTAATTTTTACTCACATAAATAGAAGTGCTGGATGAAAGGAAAAGGGATCTCAGATATCATCAACTTAACTCTACTCAAACAGAGCATTAGTCAAAATTTCCAATTCATTTTATTCAATTTTATTCGGTTTCAAGCATTTTTCTCTTAGAGAACCCTTGGTCATTTTTGGAGAATTCTTAGCAATTTATATTCTTTGACTCTATAAGTTATATTTCTTGCAAACTTGGCATGCTCAAGCCTTATTTCCATTCTAGCAATTTATTTTGGTATTTTTAGATTAATTAATCTAGTTCGATAGATTTAATTACGAAACCTCAAGTTTTTAGTCCTTAAACTTCTTTCAATCGTTTGATTAGAAGTTAAATTTCAATTCATTTTTGTAATTTGATACACTCAAGTTCACAAAAAGGCAAGAAACAGTTTGATAGAAGTCAAATTTCAATTTTATTTTTGTAATTTTTCTGCAAAATTACTGACACAGTCAAATTTATAAAAAAGGCAAGAAAAATTATCATGGATCGTATCTTTCAAAACATAGAGTATGACAAAACATTAAAGTAGTTCACACATTCATCCCTTGTGAACAAAGGTAGAAGCATCAACTTCCTCGTGGTCTGCAACATATTGGCACCTATAAAATTTAGCACATATCAAATAGTAACCAAAGTTGACCACACCTACCACTGCCAACATCCAAAATACATAATCCAATCTCCCTTTATTAATATCATTAGGCAACCATTTTGTTGGCCTCCGAACCAAATCAGTGATTGATGTGTTCAAATAAAATGCGATTCCAATTAGCAATGAGACCATAGAAGTAGCTGTACTTTTTAATGATTTTGGGAATTCTTGATAGAACAATTAAGGCTGTACAAATATTAATCGGCCCATTGGCCCAATCCAACCCAATTCGACCCAGCCCTCTACACAATAAAACTTGTGATTTTTTTTTTTTGGGTTGGGTTGGGTTGAATTGAAAATGAAAACCCAATAACCCAGTTTGGATAATTCACTCAAATAAATCGAATTGACTCATTCGATTTCTGCCCTTCAGCCTCCTTCCTTCCCTCGATTCTTCTCCAAATCGATTTTATTCGACCTCGTTTCCGACCTCGATCCTGAAACTTCTTCCGGCCTCCACCACCGCACCCTCTTTGTCGGAGCTCGCATTTCAGACTGAGGTATTTTATCTTTTGAATCTTTGCGCTATTTGTCTTTGTCTTTTTTCCCTGCATCAGGTTCCAAATCTCTATCGCTTTGGCATTTATCTCATGGTTTCTCCTTGCCATATCTTCACATGTTCTGTTTTGGCTTTTGGCGAACGTATGAGTTAATCAACATCAATGTTATGGTGCCAATATTCTTCATTGTAAATAGAAGTTTACAAATCGTACTCATTGATACAGAAAATGGAAAAAATAGAAGTTTAGCACAGATGAGAAGATGAAAAGTAATATAGGATGTTTCTCTGGTCATGAACTGGCTAATGTTGTTACTGGGAGTTATATACCAATTGTGAAGAAGAAAATATTAGATACAGAATATGCATTTAATAGATTGGAGTTAGCAGTCAGTAAAGTTTATTGGTACATATAGGCTTACATCTACATTTGTACTTACAAATGTCTTATATGTGTCTAACTTCAAGTTCAACCTATTGTCTGCTTGGCAATTGTTGAATTAGTTAAGTATCACTAATTCTTCTATCCTCATCAATGTGTCTTATATGACCTGAGGACTAAGAAGATCATAGCAATTGGTTTTCTTGAATTAGTATTTCTACTGTAGTTTTTGATTCGATACAAGTGGATGTTGGGGTCTTTATCATAGACTATTTATTTTACTAAATACATTCTTACAGTTATTGATGATTACTCTAGAGTTCTATAGATAGTTTTACTTATGTCTAAAACAGAAGTAGCAGCAGCTTTATAGCATTGATTAAAACTCAGTTTGACATTGATGATAAGAGGATTAGATCACAAAATGGGACAGAGTTCCTTAGTCACTCTTGTTAATTACTTTTTCAATCACTTGGAATTGTGCATCAGAAGTCGTGTCCTTACACTCCATAAAATAATAGAGCTGCATAAAGAAAACCCAAAAGTGGCTAGATCTTTATTATTTCAGTCTAGATTGACTTTCAAATTCTGGGGTGAAGCTATCTTAATTTAATTAGTAAAAAGTAAAGTAGTTCCGTGTCTTTGTAAATAGGCTTGTAGCAATTGCCTGAAAATTGTCACAGAAGTGTTAAATTTGTCATACTAATGTTAAAATATGATATATATAATTAATTGTTTTAACTTGCTTTGAGTTATCATTGTTTTCTTGCTCCTTTACATTTCTATAACTGAAAGTTTTCAACAAAGAAGTAATAAAGACCAAATTGCTTGCCAACAAACAATCAAATGCAGTTATGAACTCTTGTAAAATTATATTTTTATCTTAACAAAATTACAGGAATTTGGAGATTATTAATCAGTATTTGGCAGGAATTCAGAGATGTTTCAGAATTACAGATGTATTTTTGAGTGGGGTGAATGATAGAGAGAAGCCGAGTACTCTGCATTATCTTAATTTTGTTGAGGGCATACTTCCTGTGACGTATTTGGGGTCGCCACTCATTTCCTAATGCTGATAATATTATGCTTGTTTAGTTAACAGGAGAACAAAATATTAGATTATTACAGTTACAGCTGAATCTTTATATACGAAGGAAACAATTATTGGTTATTTGATTAAATTAACACACTTTATCACTGTGCAAGTGGACATAGAAGAATGTGATAAGGTATTATGCCTATGAATGCCAATATTATTCTATTTCAATTCTTCAAATGCAACAATTAAACTATTTAAGTGCACAAGTTTCTCTTCTATTTCTTCTAATAAGTAATTATGTTGCATCCTTGTAATGATTATGTTACATCCTTGTAATGATTTAAGCAAAGTTTGACACAATAAATTATTCTCTCTGTAATTGGTTAATTTTACTCTTTTTGTAGGTAACTTGCTTGGCCCAGTTCCCTAACTTGGGCAGACTTGACCTTGCATCCAATAATCTCATTTCAGTTGTGCAAAACAAATTGCAGAGCTTGAAAGGAGTCTAAAATCTTTCTTAACTCACTGTAAGTGTCAGTCTATCACTAACAAGTGTACATGCTTCATACTTATCTATTCCCCTTTAGTACATTTACTCTCCATATGCATCCACACATTTGTTTTCTCATGTTAGCTCGACTTTATTAACAATAAAATCATTTTATGGTTTTAGATGGAAAATCAAAGTGCTTCATCAACTGCTGATACTGACCTTGAAAAAAATTATTCTAGAAAATCAATTGTATGGGAACATTTTACATTAAAAGAATGTGGGGATAGGGTAAGGGCGTTTTGCAATTACTGTGATAAGAATTATGCATGTGATCGTGGAACTCATGGTACTAGTAATTTGTGGGTTCATCTGAAAAATCAGTGTCAAAACTGTCCTAGTAGACTTAAGAAAAGAAAGAAAAATGATAACGATGAGTTAGAGGATCATTTTAGTCAAGAAGAAGCTAGGAAGATGCTTGCTGAAATGATAATCAAGGATGAGTTGCCTTTTAGAATTGTAGAAGGGCGTGGATTCATAAGATATTCAAACTATCTAGAACCACGATTAATAGTGCCATCTCGTGTGACTGTGGCTAGAGATTGTTTGAAGATCTATGAAAATGAGAAGATGAAACTAAAAAGTGTCTTAAAATCTCATCGTATATGTCTTACTACTGACACTTGGACATCAATTCAAAACTTGAATTATATGTGCTTAACTGCTCATTGGATAAATGGAGAATGGAAGTTGCATAAAAAGATTTTGAACTTTTGTTTAGTTCCTAATCATAAGGGGGAAACAATTGGAAAGATGGTTGAGAGTTGTTTGATAGACTGGGGAATAGATAATATTTTTACTCTCACTGTAGATAATGCAAGTTCAAATGATGGAGCAATTAGATATTTGAAAAAAGAAACTAAGGATTGGAGAGGTACAATCTTAAAGCATGAGTTTATACATGTGAGATGTTGTGCTCACATAATAAACCTTGTAGTTAAGGAGGGTTTAGAAGATGTACATGATTCAATTGTCAAAATTAGGAATGCAGTTAGATATGTGAGATCATCTCTTGCTAGGTTACAAGCATTTAAAATATGTGTAGAGAAAGTCAAAATAGAACACAAAGGTCTCTTATGCCTTGATGTTGAGACTAGGTGGAACTCTACATACAAAATGTTAGAAGTGGCTGAAAAGTTTGAGAAAGCTTTTGGGAGGCTTGAAGGGGATCCTAATTATGATTCTTACTTTGATAATTCTAAAAACTTTGGCCCTCTTAAGAAAGAAGACTGGGATATAGCTAGGGTTTTTGTGAAGTTTCTAAAACTTTTTTACACTGTGACATTGAGGTTTTCAGGTTCATTATATATCACATCAAATGCATTCTTTCATGAGCTTATGGCATTGGTTGATAGATTGAATACTTTGATGAAAAGTAATGATGATATCTTAAGTGCTATGGCTACCAAAATGAAGACGAAGCTTGACAAGTATTGGGAAAATGATACAAATTTGAATTTTATATTATTTGTTGCAGTTGTTTTAGACCCGCGCTTTAAGATGGAGTATGTGGGTTTTTGTTTTGATGAGGTCTATGGTGAATATAAGGGCAAGAGAATGAAAGACAGAGTGGAAGAAACATTACATAGATTGTATGCTCATTATTTGATTCATGAGTCTAGTAGTATAGGGTTGTATTCAAGTAGTCAAGGTTCTGATGAATTGGATGTAGATGATGTGGAAGATGATCCTGTTATTTCTTTTCAACAAAAGTATTCTAAGCATAGGAAAGGGATACAAAAATTAGAGAGCAAATCAGAGGTTGCTAGATACTTGTCTGAAAGTTGTGAAGAAATTGATGAAAATTTTGATGTTTTAGGATGGTGGAAAACTAATGCTTGCAAATATCCAACCCTTTCTCAAGTAGCTAAAGATGTCTTAGCAATTCCTGTATCTACTGTAGTATCCGAGTCTGCATTTAGCACGGGTGGTCGAATATTAGATCCTTTTAGGAGTTCATTGTCAGCTTTGATGGTGGAAGCACTAGTTTGCTATCAAAATTGGATGAAATCTACTTCTGTTCCAATTGATCTTCGAGAAGCTATGGACATAGTGGATACTTATGAGGAGCTTGAAGAAGGTATTGTTTACATAAAAACTGATTTTGGGCAAATATTTTTTGCTTGATTTTCATGTGATGAAAATTGATTTTGTGATTTTCTATTAATTTCAGAATTTGCTCAATTGTGTATGCCATCAGTTCAAGAATAACCGAACAACAAAGCGATTAAGGTTTGTTCTCTGTGTTTGTGTTTTGATTGAGATAAACAGATAACTATAATTACTTATCACTTTCTTTTGCCAATGCTTGGGTTTGTTGTATAGAACCAGTGGAAAGTGCAGTCTCAAGTGGAGGAAAACATGGTAAAGCTATATTATTGCAGTTTCAATGATTTTGGTATATATATAGTACAGTAATAATATGTTAATTAGCATCAATCAAATATATTAGGTAAGACTGCTAATTAACTTTTTTCTTTTTGTTGGTTTAACATATCAGGGGAATTACACTTACTGAAGAAGTGTTCATAGGGTTATTGAGCTTCAATTTATGCATTTCTTAAGCATATAATTTTATTTGTTTTTGAGCTTATGATTCTATTACTTTCTTTTCAATTAGGAAGCATATTTTGTTTACCTCTTATTTAAACTCTATGTAATAATTAATTAGATGAGTAAATGCTCTCGGAGTATTTTAGAATATCTCAAAAATCATATGTATTATGTATTATCTATAACTTATATTTGTGAATTGAGATGTTATATTTGACTAGTTTAAATGTTGCGAACATGTTATGTAACTAGATTTTTATTATTTTTGTTACAATGTTATACAATACGCATTTGTGAATGGAATAGTCATATTTGACTAGTTTAAATGCATAGTTAATAACAAATTTATTTTAAATAAAAACAGAAAAGAAAAATTATATAAATATTTGAATTGAAATTTGACCCAACCCATAATCAACCCAACCCATAACACTAAATATTTGGTGGGTTGGGCTGATTTTTACAACCAACCCATGAATTCCTTGTTTTCATGGGTTGGGTTGGGTGATGGCCCAAAACTTATTGGGCCATCCATTGTACACCCCTAAGAACAATGTTACTTGTCCTGGATAGTGAAATGCGTCTCCAACTCCTGTAATTACTAACGGTATAAAGCCATAGACCCGACATGGGCACGACCGAACCAGGTTGAATTGCCAACTGATGGGTCCGGAACACATGTAGTCTCCTCGACTCGATTAGGGCAGACCCCACCATAGCTAAGATGGTGAATAGGTGGCCTGTTGCTATACGTTGAAGCGGCCGTAGAGGTTGACCAATGAGTTTTTTCCAGGTTGGAAGTAAGAAGCGGTCGATGATGAATATTGTGAAGGCAGTGGCTAATAGGTTAAAGACTAAGAAAGAAACTGGTTGGATTTTGAAGTGTGGGCCCAGATGTCTGTTCATTGTGAGAGCTTGAAGAATTGTTAGGTTGATAAACATGGTTATTGTGGTACTCAAGAAAATCCCAGTTGAGCATAATGGCATTATTTTGATTAATTTTTTTAGATCTTCTACTTCCTCCACTGTACATAGTTTCCATGATTTTACCTCTAAACCTTCTTCTGATTGGCTGTCATCATTAGTTCTTCTGGCTGCATTTTTCAAAAATCTGCAGAAATATTTTTTCTTGTTCAGTGCTTTATATAATGGAGACAATTATAGTGTTTGATTAATTTAATTTCATCTAAGTATTCGATAAACAATATTCTTGTTGAAATTGGTATAGTTACTAATAGAAATAATCAGGGAATAAAGAGTTACATATATTTAAATGTTATAAAGAGTTTCAACGCAAGTCAATTTGTTTTGCATTATATGAATTCATCATCATTTATGTGTTCATTTATGCATTCAGACTCATCATTTTTAAGGCTCACGAAGCCTCTTTAAAATTTGGGCTTAATTCACTTGAAAATGTATTGTAAAAGGAAATGATTGCCCCTCATTTAACATGAAACTATGAGAAATTTAACATATCCCTTATGCCTAGGACTTAACATTTAGAGTCAGAAGTTTACAATTAAACATCTATGAAGACACCAATATATTGAACTAGGAGATCTTAATACCATATTGAAATCGGCTTAAAGATTTGTTTGCTCCTGGACTATCAACGGTTATCCATTTTGTCCCTTGTCCTATTAATGTTTCTTTTTGCACCCTATGCTATTCAAAAAAGCTCCAAAATGACCCAAAATACCATAAATAAATATCTTTTGTCATATTTTGTTAACAATTTTATTGAATCGCATACTACTTTTTGTCAATTTTGAATATTTTGGAGTTTTTTTAATAGTACGTAATTAGGTAAGGCACATAGGACAAAGGCAAAAGCTTAAAATTACGATAGCACAAAGGGTAAAAAAACCTTTAAGCATATTAAAATTTGCAGCTTAACACACCTTAAAACATACCTTAAAGGGAAGTAGCTATCTCCCATTTGTGAATTGGACATTACTTCCCTGAATATCAAATGTTGGATGCCTAAGGCTAACATTTCTATATGCATAATTTATTTTTTTATCTTTTTTCTAAAATAAATTTATAGTTGCATTGATTTTTAATTAGCTAGGAAAACCATCAAAAACAGTGGGTAAAAATATCCTTTCGACCCATGTGCTATCAATCACTTGCCCCTTTAGCTCTTGTCATTTTAAATTTATCATTTTAGCCCCTATCTTATGAAACCATATCCAGCCAACTAAATCACATTTGACCTTTTCATCCTTCATCTTTAACTCATCTAGAGGACAAAAAAATCAATTATTGTCTAATGAGCTACCGTTTCATATAAGTCAGGGCTTAAAAGGAAAACTTTAAAATGATAGGGCTAAAAGCACAAGTTATTGATAGCACAGGGGCTAAAAAGCTCATTACACCTACATATATAGTTTTCAGACTTGGAATTTCAGCCGAAACAAATTAAAATTGATTCAGATTTAAGAAATATATTAAGATAACATTATATTTATGTCATTTAAATTTATAACATATAAAAATTTAATATTTTTATTATAATTTTTGAAAATTAAGGATTTAAACGCAATATATTAATTAAAAAAGTTCAAAATATTTAATATAGTTTTTATAATTATAATTAAGTTTCATTTTAATTTAAAAATTAAAATTATATTTTATTTTAACAAAAAAAAATCTAAAAATTATACCCTAAATTATTAATTAAAATATTTTTTAAGAAAAAAGTCTGGTCGAAATGAAAATTGGCCCAGTTCATAGTTTTCTAATGCAACCGGCTAGTCTGACTGAAAGTTGACCAAACTGAAAATCAACTTAAAACCAACCGGACCAACTTCCGGTTCCGATCAAAATCGGTCCAATCGACCGGTCCGATTTTCATATATATATATATATAACATCAACAAAAAAAATCATCATACAGAAAAAAAAATAAGTAAATAAATAAATAAATAAATAATTGTAAAAATTTAGAATACCTAAAAAACTTGGTTGGAGCATGAGTTTTCATTGTCTCCTTGTTTGAGTTGTCTCCATAATAGAAGTCATCATGGTTGTTAAAATTTCTCCTATTGATCTTCCAATTTCGAATCGATGCAACCAAAACACGAGCAATGCTCACAAAGGGACTACCCCGTAGGCATACTTTTTCGGTAAAAACGTTTTCCAAACAAGAAAACGACTAATGCAACAACATTTGCAATAACACAGACCCCAAATCCTAAACCCCAACCTACATTTTCTTCGATGTAGATAATACCGGTAATGGATATGACATTGGAGAGGCATAATATGAAAAAGTACCAACTGAAGAATATTGATTGATCACTTGATTTATCAAATTTATCTGCTCCAATAGTTGCAAGTGTAAAGCGAGTGCCTCCAAGTCCCAGCGAAGTTATTGCCAAGCCAAGATAAAAGATTGCATATTGAAGTTGTGATGGAGTTGCACATTCACTTAAACCAATTTTACATGGTGGAGGCCTCAACGAAGATATTGATGCTATTAGTGTTAGCATAATCATTCCCTGAGATTAATTCAATTGAAATTTTAGTGGAGTATCAATTTCTTCAGATAATATATATAATTTCGACAAGTGTTTATAAGATGGACATTGTTGTAGATTCATATCGAAAATCAATGAGACTAAAGAGTAGTATATAAGTGGCATAAATATGGCCTTAATATAAGTAAATCGGTTTTAAGTTACCATGGCTTAACCTCATTTAAGTGTTCACTAATGTAGTCAAGCCAATTACTCTCAAAGTGGACGGAGTCTTTACATGTGGTATCAGAGTTGAAAAAGTCCTAATAGCCGAAAGATCATGGGTCCGTATTTAAAAATATGTGGAATTTGAGCTAATAAAGAAAACTAGATTTGTTAAAGACTTCAGACATCAAAAGAGATAAGCCAATAAATGTTTGACAAGTGCCGATTGGTCCAGGCCAAGTTGCACTTAGGGAGTGATGAAAACCTACATTGAAAATAAATAAGACTAGAGAGTAATATATAATTGGTGTAAGTTAGGCCTTAATAAGCTAATTGGTTTTGGGTTACATTGGTCCAACCCCACTTATGTGCTCATTCATATAATCAGGCCTAACATTCTCATGGCCCATGAAGTCTTTTCGTAACATTAGAGCAAAGATAGCCTAATATCCTGAGCGGGTATTTAAAAACTTAGTGGAGTTTGGGTTAATAAAGAAAATTAGATTGGTTGATGACTTAGGTCTTTAAAAGAGATAGGTCAAAAAATGGTTAACAAGTGACAATTGGACCAGCCCAAGTTGCAATTGAGGGGAGTGTTGGAGATCTCAAATTGAAAATAAATGAGATTAGAAAGTAACACATAAGTGGTGTAGATTGGGTAATGTAAGCCAATTAGTTTTGTGTAATATACGTTCAATCCCACTTATGTGTTCAGTCATACAGTTATATGCAATACTCTTAAAGCTTATCGAGTTTCTTTGTAAATAAAAAAAAAAAAAGTAGAAAATAAGACTTACCAACAAGGAAATGAAGGAAAAAATAGAAATAACAGGGAAAGAACCGAAGGAATCGGCAATGATGGTTCCAGCAACTGGAAAAAGACTATTGCAACCATTAATCACATTATTAACTTGAGTTGCACTTATGCTTTTCATGTTAAATTCAGTTATCAAAAACACTATCAGATTTGACACAAATCCCCGTGCTGCTATGGAAATCCCAATCACAGCGCCTGCATCATTAATTATCAAATTTTATAATTATAATTAAAGAATTAAATTAATAAATTCTTATAAAAAGAAGACAATAGGAATGGAAGATTTTACCTATTATGAAAGGAAGAGTAATCCATCCTCCTTGTTTGTTTTTCGATGCTGTTTGTCCAGCTTCAATGGAGCTCATTCTTGCTATATTTTCTTTTCAGTGTGACCAATACTTCACTTCCATATCTCGTATATATATGGACTCTAAAAGTAAATTAATTATTGCTGTGTGTTAATGTTATCTGTTTTAAATTATATTATCATTACTTTTGATCGTGCTATTTGAATCGAGATGTAGTGATAATAAGAAGTAAAAATTTAATAACACCCTCCGTTTCAGTAGAACAAATATAAGATTTGGCTGTCAATGAATTATTTAATCTAAATTTTAAACTCATAATAGAGGCTAAAAAATAACTTAGGTATATATTCTTACACATTTTACTTGTCAGTCCTGTAATAATTTTTATAATCTCTAAATATTGTTATTATCAATTGTTTAATCTTTTTAATAAAGGCAATGGTCAAATTAAACTAATAGGTCAAAATTATTTTTTATTTAATTTTATAATGATAAGACGTATCATTTATTTTAGTTTATATTTTTTTTCAAAACATAATCCTAATAATAATAATATTGATTTATAAATTTATTAAATTTTATATAATTACAAAACTAAACTTTATTGACATAGAGTTTTTTTAATTAATATAACTAAATAAAAAAATATTTCAAAATTAATAAAATTAAGGGTGGAAGTATATAAAATTATAAAACCGAATATTTCATTTATAATATATTTATACCTTTTGGATAACATTAATAAACAAAAAGATAACCTTTAAAAAAATTATCAAAATTCATAATAACATCCATAGTTAGTATATTATATTAAACTAAGAAAAAAATGGCAACAAATATTAAAGAGAATAAATGATAGCAATATTTTTTTTTATTATTTTTATAACTAATATAATATATATGTATAGAAATGTTGGTCCATGTATATACTACAAAAAATTTTATTAGAAATATTTTAATTAAATTTGAAAAATAAAAGATAAATTTTGTTAGTATATTAGATTAAACTAAGAAAAAAAATGACAACAAATATTAAAGAGAATAAATAATAGAAATATTTTTTTAATTTTTATAACTAATATAATATATACGTATAGAAATGTTGGTCCATGAATGTACTACAAAAAATTTTATTAGAAATACTTTAATTAAATTTGAAAATTAAAAGATAAATTTTTTTACTTATAACCAAGGGTAATTTTGTATTTTCATATCCATAAATAAAGGAACGGCTAAAGAATTTATTGAGACAAAACTTAAGGATCTTAAAGCGTATCCATGAACTGACTAGTGTAATATGTAAAAAATATAAAGACTAATAAATTGTTTAACCAAATAATTTTTTATTATTATCTCTTATACATCCCGCAAGTGAAAGCATACTTCTTGGAGTTAAAGCGTGTATAAAATAGACATGCTACTCTACCATGTGCTGAAATGAAAATAATATGTGGTTGTTAGGATTTGAAGTTTTGACCTCTACATCCAAGAGACTTTAATACCATATCACTCGATGGATTGCATGGTTATCATGAATCGTTAGACAAGCCAGCAGAGCCCACGTCGACCTTTTATTTAATAACTACATTTTATGAGATAAAAGGTCAACATGGACTCTATCCATTGCTCAAATATCATGTCATGTCGTGGAATTATTTGTCACAAAAACTTAAGATGATAGGGAAGATTTAAGAAAAATTTTTTATTATGACTTCTGACATTGGCAAGAAAAATATAGTATGTTCCACCCTACTCGATCTCGATTATGTCAAATTTAATATTTTCTGTAATGAATTAAATATATGATTTAAATTAAGTGAATATAATTAGAAAGTTAAGCCCTTAAATAACCCTTACTATTAGAAAGATGAGCTAGCATTGACTAGTTAGCTTTGCTTATAATATATATTATTAGAATTAATTGGAACATGTTAAAGTTTTTTTCAAGAGTTAAGGCGTGATTTATTGAAGAACATAATCATTTTTTCCCAAACTACTTTAATCAATTATTAGTTGTACATTTATATATAAATATTCCACTAGAACGCAACGGCAAAATAACATTGTAAGAGAATAAGCTAGCTCTCACTTTCTAACTTCTCTATCCACGTTTTCAACATGTTAAGCGGATAAATAATGATCAACTTACTACATTTTAGTTTATGGAGGTTTTTTTTTTTTTCAGAAAAAGAAAATTTGCAATTACGATTCCTGCTTCTTTTTTTTTTTTTTTATTTAAATACGATTCTTGAATTAACTCAGTGTGTTTATGTATGTGTCCTATAATTTATTATCCAAAAATCTGATTTTAGAGTAAATGAACCAGTTTATTAATTAATTAGATTACTGATATTACATATATATAATAATATAGCATATATCCAAATTGAATAATACACAATTCGGATCAGTCTGAAATTTTATAGGGAAAATTAAGTGGATGAAAATATTCTTATACTTAATTAGATGAAAATTAATAAAATAAAAATAAATAATGTAATTATCATAATAGGTTACTTAATAGCTATCAATATAATTGAGAATGGAAACAAATTAGTTTCCAAAACAAATAATCGAATACTTCTTCAATAAACCCTAATTAATAATGATTATGGTAATTTATTTTAAACATAATCCAAAAAATAATTTTAATTTAATAATAATTTTGCAGTTATAATAAGATAGTAATCTATATTAATTAAAGTAGATTCCTTCTTTTCTTAAAACATTATTTGTTTTTTATTAAATAACAAATAACAACACGAACCTTACAAAAACAAGTGCCCTGTGTAACACACATGTAAATAGGGGCGGAGGGGTGGTCACCGGGGGGCAGCTGACCCCCCAGCCGCCGGAAAAGCCCTTGAGTAGGGGGCTTTCCGGCGGCCCCCCGCCCCCCCAAGAGCAGGGGCAGCGCTCCTGCTCTTGGTCCCCTGATACAGGGGGCGAAACCCCCTGTATCAGGGGGTTAATTTTTTTTTTTTTTTTTTTTGTTGGGAATGGACAAAATGACGTCGTTTTGCCCTGTAACTTAAAAAAAAAAAAATTAAAGCAGCCAAGGCAAAACGACGTCGTTTTGCCCTGTAACTTAAAAAAAATTAAAC
Organism: Euphorbia tirucalli; assembly: GCA_039660915.1. NCBI lineage: Eukaryota > Viridiplantae > Streptophyta > Magnoliopsida > Malpighiales > Euphorbiaceae > Euphorbia > Euphorbia tirucalli. The sequence continues at coordinate 49,324,003 of CM077633.1, forward strand.
CAACCAGGGCAAAACGACGTCGTTTTTGCCCTGGTTTGGCAAAAAAAAAAAAAAAAAAAAAAAAGACAGATTCACATTTCATCGTCCCATCTCCCTCCCACTTTCACTCTCTTCATCACCATCGATCCTCCCCTTCTCCTCCCTACCGCCTGCCGCCGCCGCCGCTCGCGTCCGTCCGTCCTCTCCTCTCCTCCTTTCCTCCTTGCTTCTTATTCCGGTTAGTTTTAATTTTAAATGTTAGGTTTTTGTAATTTATTTAGGTTTTATTGTAATTAGGTTTTAAAGATAAATATTTGTGTAAATTAGGTTTGAATTAATAAATTGAGGTATTAATTGATAAATTAATAAATTGATTATGTTAATTGTGTTGTTATTTGATAAATTAGGTTTGAATTGATAAATTTGATAAATTGGGGAATTAATTGATAAATTGATAAATTGATTGTGTAAATTATGTTGTTAATTTTAGTTTTGCATTGATAAATTAGGTTTGAATGTGTGTTTAAATTGATAAATTGATGAATTATGTTTGAATGTGGGTTTGAATTAAATTGATTGTGCATTGTTATTTTTGGGTTTGAATTGATAAAATATGTTTAAATTTAGTTATGAATTGATTAATTGATTGTAGTATTTGTGTTTTTATTTGTATGAATTAGAAATATGGATAAGTTTATTACTAGAACAAAGCAGAATAATTTATCAAATCCCGAACCATCATCAACTAGTATTGAAACCCCTATTGATCAAGGTAGTGAAAAAAGAGCCCGCATAGAGGTTGAAGTTTCAGACAATGATATTATTGGTGATCCGGGATTGAGGAAACCAATTGATAGTTACCCAATTGAGATGAGAGATACATTGAGAAGGAGATACTTAGAGTTAGGGCCCTGTCAACCAATTGGTCATCAATTTCCTCAAAGTACTTATAGTGGATGTAAAAGGAGGTTTCAATCTGCTTGGTTTAAAAAATTTGCGTGGTTAGAGTATAGTGTTTCTAAAAACAAAGCATTTTGTTTATATTGCTATCTGTTTCCTACAAATAGCAATAAAAGTGGGGCTAATTCTTTTACAGAAGTTGGGTATAATAATTGGAAACATGCTATGGAAAATTTTGTTGGTCATGAAGGAGGTCCGGATAGTCCACACACTTTTGCTAGAATTAAGGTTGGTCAATATCAAAATCAAAGAGAGAATGTGGATTTTGTTTTAAGTAATAAAAGTGATGCTTTAAATGATGAGTATCGTACTCGATTGACAACGGTTGTAAGAGTAGCTCGATATCTCTTAGGGGAAGGTTTAGGTTTTCGAGGGCACGATGAGTCCGAAGAATCAACACATAGGGGTCATTTTCTTGAACTCATTAGTTGGTTTTGTAAGTATAATGAAGAAGCAAATAAAGTAATGCAATCAAATGCTCCAAAAAATAATCAAATGACTTCGTCTACCATTCAAAGACAAATAATTGAAGCTTGTGCAAAAGAAACGAGAACAGTCATTTTGAATGAGATCAAAGACAAGTAATTTTCTCTTTTGCTTGATGAGGCCCGAGATAGTTCTGTAAAGGAGCAAATGGCTGTGGTTTTGAGATTTGTGAATGATAATGGAGAAGTTATTGAAAGATTTGTTGGAGTGGTTCATGTAACTGAGACTTCTGCACAATGTTTAAAAAATGCCGTTGATGAATTCTTTGCGAAGAATGGATTATCATTATCAAGACTTAGGGGTCAAGGTTATGATGGGGCTTCTAATATGCGCGGTGAGCTTAATGGATTGAAATCACTCATTCTAAATGAAAATAAGCACGCGCATTATATATATATATATATATATATATTATTGGTTTCTATTTTTTAAATGGATAGTGTTCTAAATTGTTTTTATTTATATAATAATAGGTAATTGATGAGGTTGCTATAGAATTGAACAATCGTTTCAATGAGGCAAACACGGATTTGCTTAAGGGCATAATGAGTCTTGATCCTTCAAACTCATTTGCACATTTTGATCATGATGAAGTACTCAATCTTGCTGATTTATATTCTGATGATTTCTCTAGTATTGAGCTAACAGAGCTGAGCTTCCAACTTGAGCTATATATTTCTGCTGTGAAAGAGAATCCTGATTTCTCTAATCTTGATGATATTGGAGCTCTTGCAAGAAAGATGGTGGAGAGTAAGTCTCACATTTGCTTTCCTTTGGTGTATCGGCTTATTGAGTTGGCATTGGTCTTACCAGTTGCAACAGCTACTGTTGAAAGATGTTTTTCTGCCATGAATATTGTGAAGACTGATCTGCGCAACAGGTTGGGCGATGAGTTGCTATCAGATTGCTTATTGTGTTACATTGAGAAAAAGATATTCATCAGCATTGATGAAGAGGACATTATGCAGTGTTTTCAAAAATTGGCATCTCGGAAAAACTATTTGAAACCTCTCAAAACTTCTCATTTTACTAGTTCTTCATCGTCTCCTTCGATTAGAAAAAATTAATTGTTGGTATGTTTTTTGTATTGAATTGTTTGGATTAATTTGATTATGTTAGAGTAGACCTATGTTTTAAATGAAATTGTTGTTTGGATTAATTTAATTGTGTTTTTATTGAATTGAATTAAATTCATTTAGGTTTGTCGGTCGATCGGAAATTGTGGTTCGTCGGCCGGAAATTTTTCTTAACCGGCCGAAAATTTTTTGAACCAAATTCTGCCCCCCCAGCATACTAATTCTGGCACTGCCACTACATGTAAACAACACTTAGGGCATCTCCAACCTAACGTCACATTGGGTTGGAGAGCCAAAATTTGGCGGTGGGTAACCTCCAATCCATCGCCAAATTTCACTCCAAATAATTGGAGGGGAATAGTGCCCCACCTAACTTGGCGGGGACTCTTCCCCTCCAATTCTCTTTTTTTTTTTTTTTAAATTTCTTTTTTTTTCAATTTGTTTTTAGTTTTAAAAATATGTATTTATTTTATAATATTTAGGTTATGTGTTTATATCAACTTGTGCGTTTGATTTAATTTATATGTGTATTTGTAGTCTTGAATTTTTTTCAATAATTTTGCTCAAATTCTTAAAATTTGATTAATTGATAATGACAAAATATCAAAAATAAATTGAAATGGTGAAAATTAAAAAAAAATATTAATACGTATACAACTTGAAAATATCATAAAATTAATACCAAATAAATATTAAATGAGCAAATAGAAATTGACATTGCATTACAAAATATGACGATACAATACAATACACTTAAACACATATGCACACATGAATTTTATTTTTAACTAAAACACACAGTTAGGCTAACATAACTTAATAAACTTAGATATTACGAATAATATATAAAACACTACATATGCCACAAAGTTTCAATAATCTAAGAAATCCACGTTGTCAGCATTGTGAACGAAATTATTAATATATGTATACTCCTCATCAGTGTTAAGATTTGGGGTTGAAGAGGGGGTTGGCACCTGAGTTGGTCACACCATTCTGCTTTGTATAATTCCAGTCTGTCTTTGCATCATGCAATTATGAAGAAGTGGATCGAGAATTTTTTACGTATCTGTCATTAATATGGCATCTTCTTGTAGCTTCAATGCTCGGTCAGTGGCCTAAGATTCTCGATTCTTGGCCTTTGCTTCTTGGTTTCTAACCTCCAATTCTCGTTGTTTCCACTGTAAATTTTTACTTCGGATCTCATTTGACTTTTCTATCAACGCACACATTCTTTCATTCTGCTCTTCCTTTTTACGCATAGCTAACATGGTTTTAGCATCCCTTGCCTTTTTCTTTTTTGCTTTCTTAATTCCGATTGGTCTTTCAGATGAACATACACCAATAGAGCTTTAATTCAAGTCGATAGAGAAATTAGACAAACCTGGCTATTGTTGACTCGGAACTTCGTCAATCAAGTTATCAGGAGTGTGATTCTCCGAAGACGAAGATACATACGAAGCCATATGAGCCTTAGCCTTCCTTCTTGCAGTTTGGACATTATCTTCAAATTTGACAAAATCTTTCATAACTTCCCAACCATGGTCATACTTGAAGCCACCTTTGTACCCATTATCTGTCTACATTAACATTTTTACATAAACCAGCTACAAATCATGAATTAATATTAACAATCATCCACCCAAATGTAATATGAGAACTTAATTATTTATTTTAAATAAATTTCACTTACAATATCTGCATTTGATGCACCACTAGGGTTATTATTTTCAATCTGTCAAATGCAAGCCATCAGCTTTTTCACATGCTTCTCGATTTTCTGGATTCGACACTCACATGATCTGTTGTTCCTCTCCTCCCACATTGGTTCTTTCCTCTCATTGTATAACTCTGATATTCGTTTCCATAGATGTTCCTTGGTTTAGTTTTCCCTATTATTGGATCTTAAACGATTTCCAAATAAGCCGAGCATAACAACACATCTTCAGCAGCTTTGAAACCATGCCCATGAGACATTTTGATGAAACGAAGAATTCACTAATGTTTGAAATCTTAGAACAGAAGTATGAAGTGTGTGATTCATTTTTACTCCAAACGTTTGTATTTATAGTGAAGTTAAGGTCTAATACTCTATCAAAATTTGAATTTGAAAAAAATAAGTCTCTGCTTGCTACAGTGACAACACAATACCACAACTTTCAAGGTATGTAACAATTACCAACACAAGCTAAACGACAAGTCTCTACACGCTACAGTTGTTCCCACTACCACCATAATGCAATAATGTATCAGAATTTGAAAAAGAAAAAGACAAGTCTCTGCACGCTACAGTGACAACACAATACCATAACTTTCAAGGTCTGTAACAATTACCAACACAAGCTAAAAGACAAGTCTGCACGCGACAGTTGTTCCCACTACCACCACAATGCAATAATGTATCAGAATTTGAAAAAGAAAAAGACAAGTCTCTGCACGCTACAGTGGCAACAGAATACCACAACTTTCAAGGTCTGTAACAATTACCAATTACCATAACTTTAATTAAATTATTGTATTTGAATGGATTTTAATAGTATGGTTGTATTCTGGTTTAATTAATACATATTATCTATTATGTATTAATGTGTTAAATTTTACTTTCATCCAATACGATTATATTTAATTAAATTATTTATTTATTAAAAAATTATTATGTAATTAAATATATTTATTTATAAATTATTAATATTAAAATTTTTTTGAGGATTTGATAAATATATGTAAAAAGGAATATGATAATAATAAAAATATTAGGTGAAAATAAATAAAGTAATAATATTTTAATTTGGAGTGGAAATTTGGAGTAGATGGTTGGAGAGAAAAAACTGTAGCTCCCTCTAAATTATAGAGGAAATTGGATTTGGAGTGAAAATTTGGAGTGTAGGGTTGGAGATGGCCTTACAAGAACAAACATACACGATAGATCATATGTATTCATTTATATATATACTATAAATATATTGTATATATTATAAATACGTGAAAAAGGCTATAAGTATTCTAAATATAAATAACATATAACCGATGTTTATATGTAACCTATGTGTATACATTCATATACCATATATACATGGTATACAAACTACAATACGTTATACAAATTACAACACAGTAATAAATCAAGTGCACTAAATAACACACATGCAAACAACACTTACAACATATTAAATCATGTGTATACATTCATATGGTATAAATACATTATATACATTATAAACACGTTAAATCAACTAAAAGTATTCTAAATATAAATCACATATAAACATTGTTTATATGTACCCATGTGTATACATTATATAATATAAACCAATACTATTGACAGCAATACCATGAAATCATGGATGAAGAAACACATAACAGAACCAGTAAAAACCAATACTGAAGAGTTAACATGAATGGATAAACTCACATGTTATGTGAACGGGAAAAACACTGATGGAGATTAAAATGTATTGCTTGAAATTACTCTTTATATACTGGTGTAAGCGCTGAAATTTTTCATACTTAAAAAAAGAAAAAAATTTTGCCACATGATTGTATTTACAGTCGTACGACTGTAAATGAGTTGCAGGTACAGCAGCCCATACCTTAAAAATAAAAAATTGGGGTGATTTGAAAGGCAATTAATGCCCGATTTTGCAGCAGAAGAAAGGGAAATAAGAGGGAGAAAGGAAGGGATTTTGGGAGATTTTAGAGAGAGAAATTGAAAGGAAGAAGAGAAGGAAAAAGGAGAGAAAAAGGGAAAACTAAACCGAGCACCATCTTTTTCTCCTCTTTTTCTTTTGATTCTGGTGTAGTAAAGTTAAAACCGGTTAGAAATCAATAGGTTAATCTGGACACTCCAAATTCAATCAATTCCAGACTTTAAAAACTCTAAATCCGTGACTTTTTGGAGACATTTGGACAACTTTTGGAACCTTAGCACACAGGGAAAAAGGAGCAATTTGGAGCAATTTAAAGTGGTTCCAGCGGTCAAATCGATGGTGGATCAGCGCCACAAAGGTAATTACACCTAAAACTTTCATTTTGTTGCTCTTTCTAGGTGTTTTGGTTTGATTTTGTGCATAAAATTCATACTTTTTGCCCTACTGTTGCTGGAAAGTAAGAATAGCCGTGCGACTGTTCTTGTGATGAAGAACAATGGTACGACTATAATTATAGTCGTACCATTCAAACAACAGTCGTGCGAATGTTCTTAGATTTTCCCGCTTTCTCTTTTTATTTAAATAAATTTTGGTGATTTTCTGCATTCGGATGAAGCCGGGCGACTGTAATTTTCGTCCAGGGGCAGAATATCCAAAAAAATCCATAAAAATTCCCAAAAATCATAAAAATTCAGAAAAATTAGAAAATCATTAAAAATGAATTTTGTTGTGTGCATTCACGATCTTAGATTTAATTTTTGAATTTATTGCACTTAGAACAACGTAACAACGGAGACCCAAATCTCCCGAAAACCGACCCAGCTCACATGTTAAATTAAAGTAAACCAGAAAAAGAAAATGTTTCAAAATGATTTTCTCACAAAACAAAAATACAAGGACATTTCAAAACTGTTTTCCAGGTCTAACCAGGCCGACTAGCAGAGCCGACTCGGATAACCCCCTAAATGCATGCTCCCAATCTCTAATTTCCCAATTCTGTCCTACTTGAGTCCTATTTGTGGCATGCTATAAATTATGCTAACCATATGTTTTGCAGCTTTTAATTTCTTTTATTTTTATTTTTGATGTAATTAATAGATTAATCCGTATATGCGATTGTATTTTTTTAGATCATTCGTGTATTTTAGGTGCTTGTAAAGTGAGGTTAAGAGTTTTTTTATTTATTCAATTGGGTTGTAATAGTTTATTTATTTATTGCTTTATTTTGATTCGTGTGTACGCTGTGTGCCTTAATTTAATGAAAATGAACTTTAGAATTATAAAATACTATCTATGAACATTGGCCAATTATATTTTAATTAGACATGAAATAGGGGACTTGTCCGGACCTAGATCTTTGGAAAGTGCTTCATTCGGATCAGCTATGCTATAATTTCCCGATTGAACTGAGCCGGGTGGTGACTCCCCCTATCTATCGAGACTTAGGTCTCGGTTCTTTTATGAAGCAATTTAATTTTCTAAAAATATAATTTCTATTCCAAAAACCCCACGCGAGGGAGGGTTACCGATCTCGAGGCTGCCTTCCGAGAGAGTTGTGCGCCTAAAAAAGTTGTCCGCTCATAGTGGCGACTCCGCTGGGGATTTCTTACAAAAGTTTTCTTAAAACTTAAAAGAAGTTGACAAGCCCTGAAAAATGTCTAATTAAAATAAGGTGGATGATTCTTGTATGGTATTTTATTTTGCATTCTTTTGTTAGACATTTTTGTATTAGGTTAAGTATCCCATTTTTAGCCCGATGAATTGTTGAAGTGTCGCCTATGTTCCTCTTGGTCTTAGGGGCACGGATACGAAACACCACCCATAGCCTCGTATGAACCCCTTCGTTCGGACCCTTGAGTGGGGAGAAGTGAGGAGTATATTTTGCTATGGGAGCCTTGATTTTAACCCAACTTGGATCGAACTCATATAAGCAACCTTAGTTGGAATCCCTTAGGATACCAAAATAAATTATATGAATGCTATAAATTGTGCCTTCATCATCCCCGATTGATGATCGAAGAGAACCCCTCTCAGGAATCTGTTAGAATTTTCAAAAATTGACCACGTTTGGAGGAATAAGGTTGGAGGAATATGCTTCATGTGCTATGTGTTTCTTGCCCTCCCATGACATACCATTGAACATGACACGCCATTCACGCAAAGCATCTGTGTGAAACTAACTCACATCTTTTGTACAGCCACTTACATTTTATTTCCGTGTGTGAAAACATTAAATCATCCGCGTAACATTCACACTAACCCTTTCTTTTGCAGCCATAACATTATATTCGAGTGTTAGCATTTTCACAAAGCATACACGACATCATCACGTATGTCATGCATCCTAACCACATTTTGTGCAGTCATTTGCATTTTGTGATATAAGCATTCATGTCATCTCATCTCATTTAAATTAGGGACATTCCAAGGATGCCCATCATGATCATTTCATTCCATAACATAATGGGAGTCCCAAAACTACCCGTGTTCTGCCCGTGCACCGGATTGCACTCGGCCATTTCAATACCCTATGTCATTCAATATAAGACCGCAATGGTCCTAGGTCTATTCTTGTGTGACGGTTCATATGATGTCATCATGCAGCATCAAACGCATTCATCATATGCGTCACGGAAATGCCGAAATTCTGCTTGCACATCATGGTTCACATCGGACCATTTCATAACATTGTGAAACCATTTAAGGTACTCCCCGAGTGCCGGATTAGTACACATATAGGGGCATTTCATAATATTACCAAATCATGAAAGGTGTTCCCCGAATGTCGAACCTCTGTCCGTGTTCCCGGTTACACGTGACTCTCCTATAACATCACTTCATATCATATGCCTCAAAATCATCAGAACTCAATCCATGGGGCGGCCCCATGCGACCATTTCATTTCATATCATAGACCTGCAATGCGTTGAAACCCTGTCCGTGTTTCGGCACACACGCAACCATTTCATAAAATTCATTAGGTGCCCCGAAAGCGCCGAACCCTTATCCATGTGGCGGTCTACACGTGATCTTTTTGCATTATCTCTTGCATGGCATTGGGTGTTCTTGGAATGTCCGAAAAGAAAAAATAATAAATAGAGATCATCCTCATCACCATTTCACTCACGACATCATTTCATTCATTCATCATAAATCACCTTTAGTGTATCACTCTTCATGTTACCATTCCATTCATTTATTGTTCCTAAACATTTTCTGTGTGATGTCAAGCAGAGTAAACTAGATCAACCAAGTACAAGGTCTCAGGCTTTGAGAGCTATTGGGGAACAAAGAGCAGAAGAAGCAGAAAGTGAATCTGATTCTGGGGAAGATTTCGAGATGGCCAACCAAACACCAAGTCTTGCCGATGCCCTGAAGGATTTCCTGAGATCTCAGGATTCCGTGACATGAAGAAGGAGGAGATACGGGTTGTTGTGAGAGAAGCCGGTGAAACCGGTGCTAGTGGAGTTGGAAAAGAAAAGGAGGCTGAATCATCTCAGTAAGGTGCAGATGCCTCGGCTAGTTTGGAGAAGCTGTAAGAAATTGAGGCAGCTATGGAAAGGAAAATGAAGATGAAGTATTCAAAATTGGATGAAGTTGTGGCTCAGCTGAAGAAAGGGGCCAGTGTCAGTTTGGACTCCAAAAGAGGGGTTAATGTAGATGCCATGATCAGTAAAGGCATTGAGACATTTCCTATTGGCTCTCAAGTACCGGAAGTTCCCTCCTACAAGGGGATGGGTTCACCGGAGGCCCACGTGAATCTCTATGCATGAGTCATGCTGACGACTGGTGCCACTAAGCAACAACTTATCAATCTCTTCTCGACTACACTTGAGGGAGGAGCATTGAGCTGGTACAATTCTTTATCTGAAGAGGAGCAATTAGGCTAGGAGGTTTTATCGGCGGCTTTAATCAAATACTATAGCTTCAATACCAAGATTCAGGTGAAGCTGTACGACCTGGAAAGAGTTAAGCAAAAGTCAAACGAGCCCTTTGATGAATACTATCAATGGTGGATCAACAAGATGATCTTGATAAAGAACCGCCCTGATGAAGATGAATTGATCCAAAAGTTGATTGACGGTAGTAAGGACATCTTCAAGAACAACATGAAGTTCCACCCCTTCAGTGAACTCAGCGAAGTATACAGTATGGCCATGAAAATTGAGCGTGATGAGGAGGAGAAGGCAACAAGCCACAAGGGTGGTAGAAGTTCAGGATATAACTCCGGGTTCAGGTCAATAGCTGTGGCCGGCTCTGGTAGTGGTTCTCGCTCAGGTTCTGGAGGTAAAGGGGGACAATCTTCAGAAGTAAAGCAGGTCGAGGTTGCCACGGTAACTCAGCTGCAAGGCAGTCAAAGTAGAAATATCGGAGGACAGGGTATATCCCCTTAGGCTCTCCCCTTAGTTAAAATTTTTGCAAAGTGCAGAAATGGAGGCTTGTTGCAGTCCCTGAGACCATTTGAGAAACCTACTGATACGAATAGAGACAATTTCTGCACGTACCATGTTGTGACTGGCCACAAAACCAATAATTGCTACAAATTAAGGGACGCCATCCAAAAACTGATTGACAAGGGGAAATTGCAGGAGCCTCCTAAACCCAGTACAAAGACCAACCCGTTGCTAGCATTCGAGAAGTGGGTTAACATGGTGCACTCAGGATTACCAGCTAATTTCATTTTTGCTCAAGTCCTATAGGCGAATCCTACTATACATTCCGTAGCAATCGGTGAAGCTGAAGCAAAGTCAGGATGTGTAGGGCAATCAGAACAGAAAGAAATCAAGCTGGTGATTTTAAATGACCTCGACTCAGACGACGAATATGAGGAGTTTGGCGAGGAGGAGATAGTTAAGACTCTAGTTATAGAAAAGCTGAAAATTCAAGAAGTGCAGAATGTGACTCAAAGCGGTAGGGTTTATCAATTAAAAGATAAGGCCCCGGTGACTGGGTCGGGTAGCACATCAACATAGGAGGGAGTTGAGAAGGAAGACCTGGCTATTTCTCAATTAAAGAAAACCCCTGCCTAAGCTAGTTTGTGGCATCTGCTGTTGACTTCCAAAGAGCACAGAGCAGCCTTGGTGAGGAAGTTGTCAGAAATTGAGGTTTCCCCCATTGCATTGCTGGAAGCCATGTGTTATCTGCTAGACAAGATCCATTCTGGGTCTCATGACATTGTTTTTTCTGAAAAAGATCTACCCAGCGAGGGAAAGGCTCATAATAAAGCCCTCTACATCAGAGCTCATGTTATGGATAAAGTAATGCCATTTGTAATGGTAGACGACGGGGTCGGCCCTGAACATATGTCCATAAAACATGCTACCATGTTTGGGCTTGAGTGAAGATGCCCTAAAGAAGTCCTCAACAGTGATCCGGGCATATGATGACTCCAAAAGAACTATAATTGGGACTTCTAAGATTGAAGTAGAGGTCGGGCCAGTTAAGTCAATGGTCATTTTCACTGTGATAAACATCCCGGTCACTTTCTCCCTGCTGTTGGGAAGACCATGGTTCCACCCATTAGGAGGTGTCCCTTCTACTTTGCATCAGAAAATAAAATTCTCGATAAACAGGGAGATTGTGACTATTGAGGCAGATGCCAATCCATGATTGCTACTGTAAATGAAGGAGTTGTACCATTGGACGGGTTCCAAATCGCCATGGTCGGGGAAGAGGAAGCCACAGATGCCCCGATGGTCATTTATGAAAACTATATGCCGGAATGGCTGTCCAAATATTTGCATAAGCAGAAATTTTTCCCGGGCATGGGACTCGGAATTAACTTGCAAGGGGTGCCTGAGTTTAACATTGACTCGGGAAAGCCAAAACAATTCGGGCTAGGGTATACAGAAGAAACATCTGACCAGAAGAATCAGAGAAGGGGTAAGAATGGCAAGCTTATGATGAGACCATTCATAAAGGTAGGAGAAGAGTTGTATAAGGGCCAAGCTGAGCAGTTGAGGGTCGGGAACATTGAATATCCAGGCTTTGAGATATTTTTTGATGTTGTAGACTTTGAGAAGAGCCGGGAAGAACTAGTAGCCCCCGTAGTGATGGAAGAGGTAATTGCTAAGTCTGCTGTTCTGCAAAATGAGCTGCCTGAAGATATAACGAAAACAGTGAAGATACCTAAGCAGAAAACCAAAGAGAAAGTCTGCGATGAAACTGTAGGCAATTTCAGGTGCGCTGGCTGCCGCCTTAAACAAGACATTGGAAAGTCTAAAGAAGGGTTTGAAGAGGAGCTGATGACCAAGGTAAACTTGGATTCTGTGGTTGTGAGATAGCTGAGATCATGAAAAGGGCTAAGGTGCAGGTGGCTCAAATGAAGAAGACCATTATTCCTGCTAAACAAGAAGCCAAAGTAGCTGCAGATCTGGATGATGTCCTGGAGCTGAATGTGAAAGATGAAAAAGTACAAGACCTTCCACCTGTGGAAGATGAAAATGATTTTGTTGTATCTATTTCTTCCATTTTCAATGTGAATGATGTACTCTATAACAAGTTTAATGCAATGAAATCTCAGTTTGCTTACTTGTGTGATGTTTATCCTGATAATTTTGTGCATGCATTTAAATCACCATCAAGTATATTTAGCATACATGACACTGCTTTGCATGAAATCAACATAAGAACAGATGAAAACCCCAAAATGGTATTCATTTCACACAAGCTAAAACCCGAGGAAGAGAGAGAACTTACAAGAATATTACAAAAACATGTTAAAACTTTTGCTTGGTCATACGAGGACATGCCGGGTGTAGACATGGAAATAGCAGTTCATAAGGTACCGATGGACCCTAAGTTCAAGCTAGTGAAGCAAAAACTTAGAAGATTGAGGCCAGAGTGGGCTACACTGGTGAAGGAGGAAGTGACTAAGCAGATAGAAGCCAAATTCCTCGAAGTGGTGGAGTATACAGAATGGCTAGCCAACATCGTCCCAGTTCCTAAAAAGGATGGAAGGGTCAGAGTATGTGTTGACTACAGGGATCTGAATAAGGCATGCCCAAAAGATAATTTTCCACTGCCTCATATCGATGTCCTGGTTGATAGTGCAGCTAAAGCGGCAATGTATTCCTTCATGGATGGGTTTTTTGGATACAACCAGATCCTGATGGATGTGATTGACAAGGTGAAGACGTCCTTCATCACAGAGTGGGGCACGTTCTGCTACAAGGTAATGTCCTTCGGGTTGAAAAATGCTGGAGCTACTTACCAAAGGGTTGTCACAACTCTGCTACATGACATGATTCACAAAGAAGTCGAAGTGTATGTCGATGATATGCTTGTTAAATCAATGACCCAGGAGGAGCACCCTGCCATCCTAGATAGATTTCTTACACGCATTGGGGAGTATAATCTTCAACTAAACCCTAAGAAGTGCATATTTGGAGTCACATCAGGGAAGTTGTTGGGCCATGTAGTCAGCAGAGAGGAATAAAAATGAACCCGGATAAAATCAAAGCTATTCGAGATATGCCAGCTCCAAAAACAGAGAAGGAAGTCCGCTCATTCTTGGGCTCCTTACAATACGTCAGTCGCTTCATAGCGCCATTGACCTCTACTTATGAGCCAATTTTCAAGCTATTAAAGAAAGATCAGTCGATTGTGTGGGATGACAAATGTTAGTTGGCATTCGAGAAAATCAAGGCTTATGTGAGCGGACGACCTGATATGGAATGAAAGGAACACGGCGAAGCGAACCAGGGGTTGGTTTTCGAAAACGGGTTTCGTGCGATGTTTTGGAAAAAGTGGATTTTCGTTTATCTTGCTTTCGAGAAAATCATTCGTTTGTTTTGAAATTTGTTTTGTAGAAAACGTTTTCCTGATTTATTACTTAAAGACCTCGAAACCTAAATTTTGAGATTAGTGACAGAGTCGCCACCCAGATCAGCTCATCCGGGAAATTCCAGTACAGCTCCCTACCGAGCGCAGACTACTGTACCTAATCCAGAGATTCAGGGTTCGGGCAACTTATCTACTTAACCTCAAGCTTGTATTCAGTTTATAATTTATATTGCCATATTTATTTAAGTTATTATCTTTTCTAACCCCAATTTGTTCATTTTATTAGCCCGATGCTAAAGAAAAATGCAGGAAATAAATAGCAGAAAAATGAATCATACATCCAAAATATACAGGAAAATAGTAAAGGCCGATTATATAACCCAATCGAATAAAAGTTAAAAACTCTCGTCCTCACATTTACAATCGCCTAAGTACATGAGGATCTAAAAATTTACAAACGCCTAAAATACACGAATTAATCTATAAAATACAACAAAAATAATAAAAATAAATGCTGCAAAACAGATGGTTAGCGCAGTTTATAACACAATACAAATAGGACTCAAATCATGACAGAATTGGGATTTTTAGGATCGGGGGCATGCATTTAGGGGGTAACCAGGTCGACCCGATCGGTTGGATCGGTTAGACCTGGAAAACGGTTTTGAAACGCCCTGTAGATTTTTGTGATAAAAAATCAATTTTAGAAAACCATTTGGCTCGGTTTCATGCAAATTTTCGTATTTTAGTGGGTCTGTTATCCCAGAATCCAGGGTTCCGTTCGTGTGGGTTTCCTAATTCCAACTATCCATTTAGCGTCCAAAATACAATAAACATGCCAAAAACATTTGTGAAAATATTATTTCAATCATTCTCAGTATTTCCGGGATTTTGTGGGGTTCGGGGGTCCGCTAATGCTGAACTATGGATCTGATTCGGATGAAACGAACCCGAAACTCAGAAAATAATCCTGGGAAACACCGAAAACCCTAATATCCGTATGTACAAAAATCCAAAAACCAAAATATTACAACACACGGATAAATTTGGGCTGAAAAGCATCACAATAGAAAGCTTAAAATGGAAAACGAATGGTTTTGAACCGATCAGGACAGACCAGAAATCTGTCCCTGAGGAATAGAGCTGGGCGGCTCTGGGTGCCAGAGCTAGCCGGCTCTGTTCATCACGAACACAGCCGTACGGCTATGTTAGGCAGCCCAGCTTCTGGAAAAGCACAGAAATGAAGGAAATACACAAAAAAGGCAATGCAAACAGGTTTAAGGCCTCTCAGAATTTACCTTGGTATTGTTTTGATGCTTTGAACGTCAAGAAACGGATTGAAAGTTTGAAATGCTTCCTGGGAACTCAACCAACTGAAAACCGTAACAATAAAAAACAACCCAAAACGAGTCCGAAACGATCCCGAATCAATGAGCAAATGTTAAGTAACTTGTTACAGATGTTTGGGGATTTATTTTGGGCCTTAGCTTTGTGTTTTTGGGTTCTCCTTTGGCTCCTGTATCTCGGCCTCTATCTCTCCTTTCTCCCTTTTTCTACTTCTCTTTTTCTCTCTTTTTCTTTTTTGTTTTTCTTTTCTTGAGAACCAGAGCCAAAAGTCCCTCCCTCCTGATTTCCTTTTTCCCTCTTTTTATATCTCTTATCATATCAATCAATCAATTTGCCATCAATCAATCAATTTGCCGTCTGACTTCTGAAAATTTTCCCTCCTCTTTTCCTTTCTTCTGTCAAGCAAGCCGTACGGCTCTAGTTTGTACTAGAGCCGTTCGACTCTAGTCTAGAGCCGTGTGGTTCTAACGAGAGCCGGGATAAAATTTCAAAAATCAGACGCACACCCTAAACCCTAGAAAGAGCTCGGGAGACCTTTTCGGGGATTTCGGATCGTGGATAGCTTGGTTTTCAGAACGTTTGAGATACTCCGGGAAACATTCCGGTGGCTTTCAAGTCCAATTCGAGTCCGTCCGGTCCACAGGTAACTAAGGAATTCTCATCACCGAGGTCAGGAAAAACCCGTGCTCACAGCTTATCTGGTAAATTTGCCAGTTCTGAGCCCACCAATTCCAAGGAAGCCTTTAATCTTGTATTTGGCGATTGAAGATTCCTCCGTAGGGGCAATGTTAGTGCAAGACAAGATGGCAGGAAGGAGTACCCTATCTACTACCTCAACAAGAAGCTGCTGGAGTATGAAACCAAGTATACATGGCAATGATCTGGTTGACCAAGAAGTTACGCCATTACTTCCAATCATACAAAGTGTAGGCCGTGGCCAAAGTAGACCCAATGAAGTATCTGTATGAAGCACTGGTCTTAGTTGGGAAGTTATCTAGGTGGCTCTTACTTTTGTCAGAGTTTGACATTGAATACATGACTAAGAAAACCATCAAAGGGCGAGGCGTAGCAGAATTTCTAGCAAATCAGCCACTGGAATTAGATTACGCAGAGAATTTGGAGTTCCCGGATGAACAACTAGCCATGGTGGAAGTAAAGAAATGGGTTATGTGCTTCGATGGTGCTGTGAATAGGAAGGGTACTGGAATCAGAGTAATCATAGCGACACCAGACGGTGAAATAATTCCTTTGTCAAAGAGATTGGATTTTCCCATAACCAACAATGGGGCAGAGTATGAAGCATGCTTATTTGGGATGGAAGCTCTGTTGACACTAGGGGCAAATGATGTCTTGATTGTTGGAGATTCACTTTTAGTGATTAGGCAAGCTTAAGGCGAATGAGAGTTGAAAGAAGAAGCCTTACGACCTTACTTGGAGCTGTTACAATATAGAAAAGAACTTTTCAGCTAATGTGAATTCAGACATGTCCCCAGAGATGAGAACAAGATGGCTGATGCGCTAGCAACACTGTCTTCTATGTGGGAAAATCCAAAAGAAACTCAAGTACAACCACTGGTAATAGCAACTTCCAGACAACCCTGCTTTGAAGTGCATGAAGTAATCGAATTAATAGCTGAAGAAAATCCATGTTTCCTTGATATTTACTAGTATGTGAAGGAAGGAAAATACCCAGAGGGAGCCAGTACTGCTGATAAGGTGTCATTAAGAAAGCTAGCCAGTCAGTTCATAATTTTTGAAGATAGGCTATACAAAAGAACAGCAAACGGAGTTCTTCTAAGATGCCTGACAGAACAGGAGGCAGAAATAGTGATGCAGTAGGTGCATGCGGGGTCCTGCAGCCCACATATGAATGGACTCGCTATGGCGAGGAAGATAATGAGACAGGGGTACGTCTGGATAAATATGCAGGCTGATTGTATAAGGAAAGTAAGAAGGTGTCATGAGTGTCAGATCTATACTGACATTAGTCATCTTCCGCCACTCGAACTATAGAATCTGGCATCCCCTTGGCCGTTTTCAGTGTGGGGAATAGATATGATTGGTGAAATTCATCCTGCAGCATTTAATGGACACCGATTCATAGCCGTGGCAGTTGACTACTTTTCAAAATGGGTGGAGGCAGAATCCTTCGCTTGTGTAACAGCTAAGCAGATGGTTAAGTTCATCTGGAAGAACATCTTTGCCCGATACGAAATTCCCCACCATGTAGTGACTGACAACGGAGTGCAGTTTCAAGGGGCAATAGCTGAGCTACTTGCAGAACATGGCATTGAGCACCATAAGTCTTCTCCATATAGGCCCCAAGCCAACTGTACAGTGGAAGCAGCCAATAAGGCAATAAAGAAGATCTTATCAAAAATGGTAACCACCCACAGAGATTAGGCTGACAAACTGCCATATGCTCTTTGGGGTTACAGAACCAGTGTCAGAACGCCAACAGGAGAAACCCCCTATGCCTTGGTGTATGGTGTGGAAGCAGTATTGCCAGTAGAAATAGAGCTCAAGTCACTTAGAGTCACCTTGGAAGCCCAGTTACCGGAGATTGAATGGGCTCAAGCTAGATACGAGCAGTTAGTGGCGTTAGATGAAAAGCGACTGAAAGCACTGGATCATCTACAGATGTACCAACGCAGAATAGCTAGAGCCTATGATCGAAATGTGAAGTACCCTAGGCGACAGTTGAAAGCAGGAGATTTGGTTCTAAAACAATTAAGGCCTTCAAATGTCGATGTTCGGGGAAAGTTCAGACACAACTGGGAAGGGCCCTATGTTGTGAAGAAAGTACTATCGAAAGGTGGTGTCAGCATCATAGACATGGATGGGAACGAGTTCATAAATCCTGTCAACCAAGACCGCTTAAAGCTTTATCATTTCTAAAAAAAAAGTCTGCTAGGTTGAAAACTCAAAAAAGCGGCCTAGGCAAAAGTTAAGACACGAGAGAAAAGGATCAGCCGAAAAATCTGAAAGGGAAGACTGGTGATAGATTTCTGGCTCTGTGTGAAGTGTATACCATTTTGGGAACCAATCTTTTCAAATGTACTCATTTTGATTTTATCAATAAAGTGAGATGTTTGTTGAAATATATTTGCATGGTTATGTCAAATGCATAAACAAAGTTATCTTCCTTAAACATCCATTTAAGGAAAGCGCTTTGCATTTAACTGGTTGAACATATCACATTATTTAACAATGAAAATGTACTAAATACATACAATCTGAAATCTTTTGTCATCCTCCAAATCTAATTCATCTTTCCAAAGGGTAACAGTGGTTGTCCAAGGACTTGGCTATTGAAGAAATCAAGTTGAGTAAAAGCTACTAGCCTGATGAATTGCTCCTTTCATCTACTTTCTTGGACTGATTCTGTGAAACCTTACTTTCTACCGTTAATGGCTTCTAACAAGAAATTGAACCCCAATACAGCTCCATATAGCATTTTTCTGTATCATATCATCACTAGAAGGATGACACGACAAGTAGTCACGGCACCATTGTAGTCGATCTTTGTTTATCATAAACTTGTAAAAAAAAAGAGAGAAAAAATAGGCTCGTCGGGGTGAAAACCGAAAAGGCACCTCAGGCAAAAGTTAGAGCAGCTCACTGGACTGAAAACCCACATTGGGCAACCCAGGCAAAATTTAGAGCACTTCCAGATTCACAAATCACAGGGGCAAAAGGGTAGAACCTCTCCACCGTTTCCCCACAGGCATCTTTACAACATCCTCCAGCAGGATTCTTCACATTACTCCCCAACGGGACATTTGCAAGGGACACTACGATCCTTTCCCCAGCAGTTGTCACGCATCCCCAGTAGTCATCTTATTTCTTCAGCAGTCCTTATATGTCTTCAACAAGGAAAAGCTTTGTGCAAAGAGTGTCTTCTACCAGCCAAGGGCAAAACATACCTTCCCCAGCAGAAAGGAGAAACATCAATATTAAACAAACAATGAGAAATGCATCCTTTAGGATCCACGTGCACATGCATCA
Source organism: Euphorbia tirucalli (assembly GCA_039660915.1). NCBI lineage: Eukaryota > Viridiplantae > Streptophyta > Magnoliopsida > Malpighiales > Euphorbiaceae > Euphorbia > Euphorbia tirucalli. The sequence continues at coordinate 49,343,291 of CM077633.1, forward strand.
TCATGCATACATACACAACATATATAGAGCATTCATCCCCAGCTAGTCTTTATTCTTGATCAAAGGGGCAAAAATTTTTGTTCAAAATCTCTCGATCAAGGAATGAGGACTCGCTGCTTCAAATGCAGGAATTCGTCATCACTGTCTCAGACACGGACAGATCCCCAGCATATCTGCCTCGGGTAACATAGACCCGGTATCGGCCCAGATCAGCTTCATTCCAGATCCCTAGTAGATCCGCCTCGGGTAACCTAGACCCGGTATCGGCTTATTTCACCATCAACCTCGCCTCGGGTAACCTAGACCCTGTATCGGCTTATTTCACCATCAACCTCACCTCGGGTAACTTAGACCCGGTATCGGCTTATTTCATCATCAACCTCGCCTCGGGTAACCTAAACTCAGTATCAGCTTATTTCATCCAATCAACTCAGTGCATCATCACGACAGTGAGACTCCAACAAGTCAGCTGCACGTTTTCTTTCTTGCGTCTACGGCGCTTCGATCCGCACTCTCATCACCTCAGCTATTGTAGACCTGGTGTCGGGTGTAGAATTGATCACGCAAGGGGCAGCTGTAAGCGCCAGAATTTTTCATACTTAAAAAAGAAATTCACCACACGACTTTATTTACAGTCGTACAACTATAAATGCATAGCAGGTACAGTAGCCCATACCTTAAAAATAAAAAATAAGAAATGGGGGTGATTTGAAGGGCAATTAATACCCGATTTTGCAGCAGAAGAAAAGGGAAACAAAAGGGAGAAAGGAAGGGATTTTGGGAGATTTTAGAGAGAGAAATTGAAAGGAAGAAGAGAAGGAAAAAGAAGAGAAAAAGGGAAAACTCAACCAAGCACCATCTTTTTCTCCTCTTTTTCTTTTGATTCTGGTGTAGTAAAGTTAAAACTGATTAGAAATCAATAGGTTAATAACTTCACACTCCGAATTCAATCAATTCCAGATTTTAAAATCTCTAAATCTGTGACTTTTTGGAGACATTTGGACAACTTTTGGAGCCTTAGCACACAAGGAAAAAGGAGCAATTTGGAGCAATTTAAGGTGTTTTCAGCAGTCAAATCAATGGTGGATCAGCGCCACAAAGATAATTACACCTAAAACTTTCATTTTGTTGTTCTTTCTAGGTGTTTTGGTTTGATTTTGTGCATAAAACTCATACTTTTTGGCCTATTGTTGCTGGAAAATAAGAACAACCATGCGACTATTCTTGTGACGAAGAACCGTGGTACGACTGTAATTACAGTTGTACCATTCAAACAACAATCGTGCGACTGTTCTTAGATTTCCCCGCTTTCTCTTTTCATTTAAATAAATTTTGGTGATTTTCTGCATTCGGATGAACTACAGTCGCACGGCTGTAATTATAGCCGGGCGACTGTAATTTTCGTCTAGGGGCAGAATATCCAAAAAAATCCACAAAAATTTCCAAAAATCTTAAAAATTCAGAAAAATTAGAAAATCATCAAAAATAAATTTTCTTATGTGCATTCACGACCTTAGATTTAATTTTTGAATCTATTGCACTTAGAACAACGCAACAACGGAGACCTGAATCTCCCGAAAACTGACCCACCTCACATGTTAAATTAAAGTAAACTAGAAAAAGGAAATGTTTTCAAAATGATTTTCTCACAAAACAAAAATACAGGGACGTTTCAAAACTGTTTTCCAGGTCTAACCGGGCTGGCTAGCCGAGCCGACCCGGTCACCCTCCTAAATGCATGCTCCCGATCTATAATTTCTCAATTCTGTCCTACTTGAGTCCTATTTGTGGCGTGCTATAAATTGTGCTAACCATCTATTTTGCAGCTTTTAATTTCTTTTATTTTTATTTTTGATTTAATTAATAGATTAATCCGTGTATTTTAGGCGATTGTATTTTTTTCTAGATCATTCGTGTATTTTAGGCGTTTGTAAGGTGAGGTTGTGAGTTTTTATTTTTATTTAATTGGATTGTAATAATTTATTTATTTATTGCTTTATTTCGATTTGTGTGTACATTGTGTGCCTTAATTTAATGAAAATGAACTTTAGAATTATAAAATACCATCTATGAACATTGGCCGATTATATTTTAATTAGACATGAAATAGGGGACTTGTCCGGACCTAGATCTCTGGAAAGTATAGCGGCCTTCATCCGGTTCAGCTATGCTATAATTTCCCGGTTGAGCTGAGCCGGATGGCAACTCCTACCCTATCTATCGAGACTTAGGTCTCGGTTCTTTTATGAAGCAATTTAATTTTCTAAAAATGAATTTCTATTCCAAAAACCCCATACGAGGGAGGGTTGCCCGATCTCGAGGCTTCGTTCCGAGAGAGTTGTGCACTTAAAAACGTTATCCGCTCACAACTGGCAAGAACATAAAAATTGATCATGATTATTGTAAAAAAAAAAATGTAATCTAGGCAAGATTTTTTGGGATCATAATTCTTAATTCTTAAGCGAAGAAGCACGATCTGCTAATAAGGATGTTGAGAAGGTAAAGTTAGAGAGAGAAGGTTCTGAGTTAGAGAATAGTTAGGAATAGATAAGTCCAAATTTGGCAAAAGAAATTTATTAGGATTTGGACCAAAATTAAATTCAATTTGACCAACTCATATGTATATCCGTAATTGTGTAGATTATTTATTAAATAGGAAAGGATACAACTTAAGTAAAAAAATAGAAATTAAGCAACTTACCATAATTACCAATTTTGATATATTAATTATTAAGTAGACTATATTTTACTAATATCTAATTAAGTATGAAATTTGACATATTCACTAAATAAGGATTGATAAACACAATGAATAAGTAAGTATTCTTGACTTATTGACTAATTATTACAATTTTATATGATCCTAATTTATTGACTTAGACTTGAGCTAGTTGATTTTTAAGTCCAAACCTAAACACGAAGTTTGTCATGTTATTTTTACAATTAATTCAATTAATCAGTTTTGGGACTTTTTATGTACTTCTTTACATGACCTAATTAAAATTTACTATATGTGTCATTCTCTTTAGTGGCTGTTGTGCTTATGGGAATCATCAGAATTAGGTAGAGTGAAATTTCTCCTCGAAGCTTCTAAATTTGGTGCAAGGCTCTTTTGATGCACTGCAAGCTGATGGAGTATATGTAATTATGTTAATTATTTGGGTTTATGTTGTAATTAACCACCATTAGGGTTAGGATTATAGTTGTATATATATTCCCTTGTGATTAATGAGAAGTTAAGTTGCCTCAAGTTTTCATGGTATCAGAGCTACCACCCTAACCCTAGAATGTCTACTGAAAGTACTCCACCATCAATGCAATTTCATTACTGCCATACCACTCTTAGCTGTTGAAGCTTCCATCGGCCTTGCAACTTCGGATATTATTGTAAACCCTAGTGTCACTGGTTTAATTATCAACATGTGAACTCTCCATCGATTTTCCACTCCTCACCTATCTACTCTCCATCCTTATCTACCATTGTGTTTGCTCCACAACCATCCGTCGTTTTTCTAAACTTGTCAAGACACATTAATTCTCGGCTTAACTCAGGAAATTTTATGCTTTGGAAAGTAAAAATAATGTCTCTGCTTTGAGGATGCAGACTTGCTCATCATCTAGATGAATCTCAACCGATACCAGATGAATTTTTGGTGGATCAGAAGAATATCCACCCTATGAAGTCTGGGATCAACAAAATCAGCAGGTACTTAGTTGGATTTTGAATTTCGTTTTGGATGCTCTCGTGCCTCAAATTATGAATGCAAAAACGGCTGCTGAAGCATGGAATAAATTGGAACATACTCATATGGATCTAATCTTAAATTACAAACTTGAGAAATCAATTGAAAACTTTAAATAGGGGTATTGATGATTTTACTACTTATGATCTGAAGGCCAAATCGATCTTTGATCAATTAGCAACGCTACTGTATCATGTCCAAGCCTAGTCAATGCAATACTTATAGGAATAGGAAATGGTTTTGAACAATTTGTTCAAACCATTGAAGCAAAGCTTGAGCCGGTTACTTTTGATGATTTGTTTGGTCTACTGTTAAGTGAGGAGAGGAAACTTACCCGAAAAGCAACACAAATTACACCCACTGCCTTTTACTCTAACTCTCGATAGAACCATCAATAGTAACGTGGCAGGGGTCATGGTGGTCGAAGTGGGCAAACGGGTCAGAGCAGTAATCCATGTGGCAGGGGTAATCAATTTGGTTCGAGTACTTACACGAACTCGGATCAGTGGTTTCCCTCTTATGTGGATACATCAGTTATTTGTCATAACTATCGGAGCATTGGACATTATGTCCACAACTGTCCAACCCCTACTCACCCTATGTCCAACATTGCTACTAGCCAAGGCAACCAACAACTTTGGGTCATTGATAAGGGTGCTACACATCATTTGACTTTGAATCTTGGAAACCTGAACATTCACTCTGAGTACCAAGGTCCTAAAGAAGTCACTATTTGTAATGGGTCTCAACTTAAAATCTCTCATATTGGTCATTCTTTGTTTAATATAGGGGATAGTCATTTTCAATTTCATGATATATTATTTGTTCCTACTTCTGCAAATAATTTATTATCTGTTCATGCTCTCTAATGCTAACCCTATGTCTGTTGAATTTTTTTTATTCGTTTGTGATTAAGGACTTGGAAATGGGGAAGATTCAGTTTAAAGGCCAAAGTAACAACGATCTCTACTCTCTTTGTCTTTCTGCCTAAAATGATGTGTCAGCAAATTTAGCTTATGTTTCGTTATGGCATGATCGCTTAGGACATGCATCTTTTCCAATTGTGAAACAATTACTTCGATTGAATAAAAAATTTGTTTCTGATTCGAAAATTGATATATGTTCTTCTTGTTCAGTTAGTAAAATTCATAAATTTCCGTTTAATTTGTCTAATTCTGTGTGTTCAGCTCCTCTTGAATTAATTTTTATGGATGTTTGGGGGCCTGCTCCTATTGTTTTTATTGATGGTTTTTCATGTTATATGGTCTTCGTTGACCAATATTCTAAATACTCTTGGGTCTATTTTCTTAAAAACAAATCTGACGTCTTTGGAATCTTTATGCAATTTCGTACTCTTGTGGAGAATTACTTTAATGCATCAATTATGTCCTTTCAATCTGATGAGGGGGAGACTTTGTAGCCTTACAACCATTTTTTCATGATCAAGGGATTACACATAGGATTTCATGTTCACATACACCTAAGTAGAATAGAACAATTGAAAGAAAATATAGGCATATAGTTGAACATGGCATAGAACTATTATACTTGATAAATCAAACTCAAATTCCAGTTATTAATTTTTACACACCATTTCAGAAAATTATCACTTTCTTTATGTGTTTGGATGTTTATGTTACCCGTGGCTCAAACCATATACTAAAAACAAATTAGAACCCAAATCCAAAGCAGGCATTTTTCTTGGTTATAGTAAACTCCACAAGGGTTACAAATGCTTTGATCCCATTTCTTCGAAAGTTTTCATCTCATGTCATGTTTTGTTTGATGAACATGTATTCCCTTATTCGGAATTACATGATGTATCGCACCCTAATCTGCCTCAAGTTGACCTGTATATTACTATTCCCTTTCTTGTGCCCCAAACTGCCTCTATGCACAAAAATATTCAGTCATCTATCACCACACAAACAATAGCTCTTCTCCATAAATTTTCTAATTTCACCATCACAAACATTGACAGTTGCCTTGAGACAATCTAAAACTTTACCTCTGGTTTCAGCCCTTAGCTCTAGTGATTCTATTGCTACCCAGGTTGATTCATTGCCATCCAAACCTATTAGTAGTGCTATGGAGTATGCTGATTCTGATTCTTGCATTGTTGAGAGTGCACCAGTGGCTTCTGCGACTAAAATTACTGCTACCTCACCTCCAGTTACTCAATGGCAGCCACTCGCATGATGACTCGGTCATTGACAGGTTCTTTTAAGCATCGGAAGTGCTTCAATTTGAGTCATGTTGTTGCTACTCCATCTGAACCTAGTACGTTTTAGCAAGCTTTTAAAAATGACAAATGGCATCAAGCAATGACAAAAGACTACAATGCTCTTATAGAGAATGGCACGTTGGTTTTAGTTCCACCTTACACTCAACAAAATGTCATCAGATGCAAATGGGTTTATCGTCTCAAGACTAAACTTGATAGCAGTATTGATCAGTATAAAGCTCCGTTAGTTGCTCGGGGATTTAATTAGTGACCAGAAGTGGATTACTTTGAGACTTACAGCCAAGCTATCGAACCAACAACAATTAGAGTTTGGCAATCTTGATGAAGTTGTTATGTGAATCCTCATTATCCCTCTTATGTTTTTAAATTGAAGAAACCATTATATGGGCTTAAACAAGCTCCTCGTGTGTGGCATAAGAGGCTTACCAATGCTTTGAAAATGTTGGGTTTCTGTTGTTCATAGTCTAACACATCCTTGTATTTTTTTTTAGTCAAAGGATCAATCGTGTTTTTTGCCTCATATATGTTGATGATACTTTGTTAGTTGGCTCGGACAGCAAATTGTTAGCACAGATTGTATCCTTGTTACAATAGTAGTTTACCATCTGAAATTTGGGAAAGCTTGCTTATTTTTTAGGTATTAAGGCACTATGGTGCAAGTCTGGTTTATTCTTAAGTCATGCCAAGTATATTGGTGATTCGCTGACACGGGAACAAAATGGGAGGTTGTAAAGGCATAGCTACCCCTATATGTACTGAAGAGAAGTTTCAGTTGGACTTGGGCGAGCCTTATACGAATCCAACACGTTATAGGGGTATTTTGGGCAGTTTGCAGTATCCTTCTTTGACAAGGCCTGACATTTCATTTGCCGTAAATGAACTTGCTCAGTTTATGCATACCCCTACTGTCATTCACTAGCAAGCAATTAAACGAATATTGAGATATCTACATGAAACACGTCACTTTAGCATTCTACTGCAACGTGACTCCGAGTTTCTCTTGCATGGGTTCATAAATGCTGACTTGGCTAGCAATCTAGATGATCACAAATCTACTAGAGGCTACGTTGTTTATCCTGGCCAAAACATTATATCTTAGAGTTCCAAGAAACAAAGTTCTATTGCCCGTTCCTCAATTGAGGTTGAGTATTACACTCTTGCTACTGGTGCCTCGAAGATTAGTTGGTTGTGTATTCTCTTACACGAATTGGATTTCAGTTACCTTCTATTCGTCGGCTCTAGTGTGACAATTTGTTCACCACATATCTCATAGCCAATCCCATTTTTTATTAACAAAGTAAGCATTTGGAAGTTGATTTTCATTTTGTTCGGGATCGAGTTTCCAGACGGCAACTCTAAGTTCAATACAATTCTACTTTGGATCAAGCAGCTAACATTTTAACCAAATCTTTGTTAAAGGAGCGGTTTCAATTTCTTCTGAACAAGTTGAGCATTTGTGCGCCCCCTGCTCAATTTGCGAGAGGGTGATAAAGAATATGTAATTATGTTAATTTTGGTTTATGTTGTAATTAACCACGATTAGGGTTATGGTTATATTTGTATATATATTCCCTTATGATTAATGAGAAGTTAAGTTGCCTCAAGTTTTCACAAGCCTGGCTTCAGACACGTTCTCGATAGCATGTCTCGCCATCATTGTCTAACATGGTGGTGGAGGATTGCTCAGGGCTAGGGCTGCGTTTGGTGAAGGTTAATTGTGACGGTGCGTTGTTTGAGCCACAAGGACATGATTAGGGATGATCAAGGTTGTTTTGTGGCGATTAAGGGTTCTATAAGAGGCTTGTCTTTTCGATGGTACTGGTGATGGTAGAAGCACTCTCTAGTATGCAAGTTTTGTTGTGGCTAGAAGATAACAGGTATCGTCAAGTAGTGTTGGAATCAAATTGTCAATCTCCAATTATGGTTTTATCGTCTTCTCCTTTTAGGTATTTTACTTAGGGTTTTTATTGAGGATTGTAAAGTTTTAGATAGGTATTTCGATTTTTTTTTTTTTTTTTTTTGGTTGCTTCAATGAATAGTGCGGCTCATTCCTAGCTCAGGCCTTAGATTCTTTGTCTAAGGAGAGTTTTCGACGTTTGGTCCGCCTTGTTGATCAAAACGTTACTCGTTCTTGAGTCTTAATATCATACTTTTTTCCATTAAAAAAAGTTACTATGTAAACTATTTAGGAATCAAAATGGAAATATCTAGAGTGACTTGAACCTTTGAACATATAAATCAATTTTAATTGCTAGCGGCATGACTGATTAACAAATCAATTTAAAATTCCATAAAATACATAATTAAAATGACTCGTTACTTTCTATGAAATCCATTGTGTAATCGATTTATTCTGGAGATATATAATAAATTGAGCAATCAAAAAGTTAGAATCATTAGATCAATAAAGAAAAGAAAAAAAAAAGTTAGAATCATGAAAATGAAGCTGTAATTAGAATGAAGCGTTAATTGCGATCTAAGTTCATTATATGTTATTCTGCATACATATATAATAAGTAAAGTAATCAAAAAGTTGGAATCATGAAACCGAACAGTAACAACATTTCTCTATTTCTTTTTCTTTTTTTTTTTTTTTTTCCATGTATGTTAATTTTGTTTATATTATCAACGTACAAAGCAAATTTAATTAAAGAAATAAAAAAAATATCGATGAGTATCAGATGATGCAAAGAACAAGTGACCTTACTAAACTTGAATCATTACAGAAGCTAGAGGAAGAATATGATACACAGAATACAATTAATGCAATGAATATGCTATAGTTGAGCTTCTTATATTCTAGCTCAAATAACCTAACTACCCACTTGTCATGGAATTATTTTAACCGAAAATTTAAACTGATTGGTATGGTCGAATAACAGGTTTCTATTATTATTATCTCTAACACTCCTAGGGATGACAGTGGACACAAGTTTTGCGGGCATCCGACACTACCCGAACCCAATGTAAAAAAATATGGGATTAAGAATGGGATTTAAAAAATTACCCATCACAGGCAGGAGTAGGATACAAGTATACCCATAGGGTACCCATTACATGTACTCATTTATATATGACAAGATTATGTATTTTTTAATTAATGATTTATTATTAAATATGTTATATTTCTTTACAACTTTAAGAATTTAGATCAAGATTTTTTTTTTTTTTTAATTCATATTGTTTGATGATTTGCCGATTATTAAGTTTATATGGACTTTTTTTTAATTTTGTGATTGATTTATTATTATTATTATTATTATTATTATTATTATTATTAAACTGGTAATTTCGAGCATACAGGTAATCAACGGGTATCGAAAAATTTGGCAGGATAAAAATGAGATGTGGATAACAAAGGATAATAGGATAAGATGGATAATTATATTCTTAAACGATTATGAGACAGAGTGGTGCCAATACCCACGAGTACCCTACCTGTTGTCATCTTTAGTCACACCCTTCCTCGATGAACCTATAATTCAAACTCTCGACCTCTAAATCTAATACTATGTCATTGAACCATTTTATCTAAACACTTGTAATTTCCAATAATAGCTTTTTATATAATATTTGCTACTTGTGTTTGTAACCTTATTACTTTAACATGAAGCAAAGCTTAAAGTTTTGAGCTTCCCACCAACTTCTACGTTGCAATATTAAAGCTCGATATTGTTCCCATCAACGCTCTGGTGTGCAACTCACATTGACCAAATTTTTTTCACTTTCTTCTTGCTGAGGTTTAGTGCACAAGCTTCCCACAAATCCACTAATCATGTTTCGAAAATCACTTGTAGATTTTTGCTAAAAACGTCTTAACATTTATAAAATAGCTGTTTGTGAATTTTCCTTTTTCCAACATTTCCGCTTCTTCAAATAAAACGACCCACGTAGACTGAATAAACCCTTTCTTGATATTGTTTCATCAAGGACAGAATTTGAAAGTGTATAAATCAAAAGAATTAATGACCCTTTTACCCTCTATACCATAGACAAAATGTACTTCCACTCCTAAACCATTGGAATGGAATATTTACATTTGTCCACAAAATGCACTCACTCTTAGACTATTGAAATGGAATATTTACATTTGTCCCTTTTATATCACAATCCAGACAAATATCACCATGTTTCATACCAATTTATCTTTTAAGAACAATCAATGAACTACATATATACTACATTTTCATAAATCCAACAAAAAATACATAATACTAAGTTAAACATAGTGATCTCTTCCAAGACGCACCGCATTTTCTGATATAGGGTGATATTGGTCCAGATTACGATATTACAAGAGACAAATATCCCATTCCAATAATCCAGGGTGAAAAGGTATTCCAGTGATAGTACAAGGGCAAAAGGCATTGAATCCAAATTACAATTGTCTGTACATGGAGACTACCATCATTTCTTGCTATCACACTTCATCACAGCTCAAGTCCTCTTGGACGTTTCACAAATCTCGGATGATTTTCCCTTTCTGCTTTCTATTGATGAATTTTTCAGTTCAAAAATTAAATGAAGATCTAACGACCATCTATAGTGGCTTTATATATTACAAACTGGGCACCAAAATCACCTGTATAAAATAAGATATTTACAGGTAACAACAATGAACAAGCAATTCAATGGACAAATTTACATCTGGCTGCTGCTTTGAATCGGAATTATTTCATGTGTAGTTGTAATATTATGGTGTCAAAAGAATTTGAAGAATTTAAATCCTGACCTCTGGGAAAGGTCAAATACGGATATAATGATTTCAACACTGATCAATACGATGATAAGCCATTCCAAAAAGTCTGATTTCCTATTTTGCAGAATTTCCTGAAGAAACCGAATATTGTGCTGCAACAAGCAAAGACAACAAGTCAATAACATCTTCATACTCTCTCCCAAACCCAAGAATCAAAAATCCAAATCACAAGGCGATATTACCTCTACAAACTTCAACTTAAAATCAAGACTTGCAAATCTTTGAGTTAATTCAAATTCATCTCGCAGATATTCCCATATCTGAGCATATTTTGCATCTTTCCATGCAATATCGGATCTGTTGAGAAACCAAAGAAAAAATTTATATTATATACCAAGCAGGAAACAACATTGCACACAGATATTGTACACATTAAGACTGAAGAAAGAATTATTACATCTAGTTTTTCGTAGTTTAGAGTTTTTCTTAGTGCTAAAGAAAAGTTAAAACTCTTGATCTTTTAGTTGCCCAAGGTGGCAACAGAATAGATACAACAGGACACCACATGCCAACAGGAAGGAGAAGCTAAAACTATGCAGACAAATTAGGTAATAGCCTTAGCTTTCCTCTCATTGTCTTCTTTATCCTCATCACTTGTGTTGCCCACACCCTGACCCCGAATGTGCCTCTATTCCATCGAGTTAATTGCACCGACAGTCACTGAAGTTTGAAATTTGTACGTTCACAGTCACTGAACTTTAAATTGTGTAAATAAAGTCACTTAACTTTCATTGTGGTGTCAATAAAGTCACTTTCACTCTAATCTGTTGAAATTCGGTACCAAAATGATGACATGCCAAGTCAACAACAAGCCTAACCTACCAACATGGTGTCAAATCAACTATAGCCAATTAAAAAACTGATATATGTCACTGACATAGCGCCCATGTTTACAACACTACGGAAAAAATTAAAAAAATTCAAAATTCAAAATTGGTTGGAGCTAACTGGGTGCCGTGCTAGCTAGTCAAACTTCGTATTGACTTGTCAAGTCATTTCGGTGTCCAATTGCAATGGACTTGGGCAAGAGTTACTTTATTGACACTGAAATGAAAGTACAGTAACTTTATTGACACAAATTTAGAAACCATGGAACACAAATGCTAAACTTTTGTGACCATCGACGCAATTTAATCCTATTCCATCTCTCTGCATAAAGCACATGGAAATATATACATATATTGGCTGTGCTATTCAGAAAATCTAAAGACAACGTAGGAAACAGAAAATGGCACATGTAAAGGTAAAAATAATATCTTACACATCCAAAATGAAAATGATTTTATTTACTTCCATATTTGCATTCCCCATAGTTCTTATGTATTTTCACTTTAGTAGCTAGATCAACCTTAGCTAAATGCTTATGAACAAATTTTATGAATAAGGTCAATTTTAATTCAAGGCAATTGAAGTAAACCAAAAAATATCCTTTTATTTCACTTTCCCTCCAATTTTACTTCATTTTTCTTGACCAGGAACTATCATAATATTGTTTCTCATTTAAAAATTGAAAATCATTAAAACCAATAAAACAACAAAGTTATCATGCAAAAATGCCACCAAATCCTACCTCTCAAAGAGTCCAAGCTTCAAAATCACATCAGCAAGATTAGAATTTGCTTTTCCCACTATTTGAAAAAGCTTTTTGCTATCCATGGAAAATGTTCCAGTTTTCTCCATCCCACGATTTATGTCTGTGAATTCAGCAACCATGCCATCAACCTAAGACAATAAAAGCACTGTTAAAAACACAGTTAAATAAGAAAGTTTCACACTTTAGACATTTTTAGAGCTTACTTTCTACACACCTGGCGTCCATAGTAATCAAGAGCGATACTTTGCCCAAGAACACTACCAATTGTACGAATTCCGTCAATGTTCAGATACTGCAGCATAATGTAATCTAGTCCACCTTGCATCCAAGTCTTCAAATTTGGCTTCTCTCTCACCTCGTATTCTTACAGTTGCATAACAGAAAATCAAGCTCAATGAACTATAAAAATTATGCATTCAGGGGAAAACAATCAGATAATGAGAAAGCTAAATCACAGACAAAAAAAAAAAAAAAAATTCAAAGAATATGTGAAATTGCTTTATCTAAAAGTAGAAAGGATAGAAGTATCCCATAATTTTACATCAACAGGAATTTATTATCACGAAAATTCTCCACAGAACAAGTTTATCTTGCAGAAGATACAACTGAATCACATAAGACTAAAAGCAGGCAACTCAAATCGGTTATCAAGTACCGTTGTTAAAAAAACAAGTACACACACATAAAAAGTGACTAAGAAAGAAAAGAGCAGTTGATACGTATTGCAGAACAGGCAACAAACATCAAACAAATTCCTAAGGGGTGTAGAAGGTCAAATTAAATCAGAACAAATAATAAAATAAAATAAAATAAAAAATGAAAAAAGAAAGGAATTTACAGAAAATAGAAATATTATTAACATTATAAAAAAAAATTGAAACATTTAGTGAGAAAAGCCCATGATTTTCTCTCAGCCAAGGGCAATTTGAGATGACACTGGAAAACATTGACTTAGTCAAACACACACATTAATCCTCATTATAACTATCACTAGAAAAGCAACCAAAACATCTAGCAAAAACCCCAGAGTAGGCAAATAATTACAGAAAAGAACGCAACTTTGGAAACTGTGGCACAATCTCTAATGGTTACCAGTTGCCATGATGGATAACTAATAAATCAAGAGGGAAACAATTTCACAGATACTGAAATAATAGGAAATAAGTAGCACTATTCCATGCCTCTACTTTACTACCAATTTTCTCATTTATTAAAAAGTTCTTCATTTTTTAAAATGTTCATCCTAAAACTAATTTTGGTGCAGTTGCATCAATCACTCGTATGATTATGAGATTTTCAGATATTGTGTCTTAGCCACATGCTTCATAATGGACAATGAATTCCATGGTTTTCCTAAAACAGCTAAGGGTTTGCTCCGTAGATCCTTTTCCAATATTGCACAACTTCAGGCAATATTTTCAAAAAATCAAATCTAAAGTTCAATTGTTACATGCACCCTAGCATAGAAAATTCTGAAAATAAATTGAGTAAACAAAAAGTCGATAAAAATATGCATAAGTTCAAGTTGTTTTATGACTTTAGACAAAATACAGCAATTACTGAATTAAAATCAAAATAAGCAACAACTCACCATCCTTTCTCATTTCAGGAAGCAATCCTGATGCGTGGTTTCTCACAATATTTAGGTAATCATCAACCTGATGTTCACGTACATTAAACATGACAATAGAGCCGTATTGAAACACTACCATGTAGCAGGAGTTGCTTCCACTAATGCAAGAGCCAGAACCCTAAAGCAAGTAATTTATAATTTGCATTCAGTACTACATCCAATTTGAAATCATTCATAAGAACATGAAAAAATACTAAATTAGCAAAGATAGAAGATAGATGTCCTAGGTACAAAACGGATTCTCCATGTAATTGTATCCCAAGTCCCTGTAGCAATATGACATTAACTACAAACAGCACTTTATTTGGCAAATAATGATATTTCATGAAAATGGTACATTCAAATATAACAGTCTCCTATTTGATTAATGAGTCCATTTTGAGCACACCAACCATTTATGATTTAATTACCAACACTGAAATGAAGCCAATGGATTAAAGAAAGTGTAATTGGCCAACTTTACATCGAATACTCTCTACAAGTACGAGATGTTAATTACTGAACCAGAACTCAATAACTCAGAAAAATTAAAGAGGAAGTACGATTGAATGTATACTCAAGAAATTCATAACTTACAGTGGTGGGTACAGAGAGATTCCCAAACCTAAGAACAACGTAATTTGTCATTCTAGATGTTGGAGGGATAAAATTGGGTTTGTTCTGTTCCACTAAGCTCTTCAAATCCACACTGCACGAACGACAACAAAATTAAATTCAACTGCAACCATAACCAAATAACCACTCGAACTCGTAATAATTAAACCTGGTGGAGAAGAAATAAGCTCGAACAGGAATCGAGATCTTGGTATGCTCCTCGGGAGCACGGTTTTCACCATTGCTAACTTCAGAATCCGGTTGAGGCTCATTCCACTCCGTTCTGGTGTAGGGCTGCTGCTGGGATGAGATAGAAGAGACACACATGACGATTCCCAAACTACTGCAGGCACTTCCAGAATAATGTGGGCGTTCATTAAAGTTAAGAAAGGGAGAAAGACAAGTGGAAAGTGAGGTAACAGCTAGGGTTTTGGAATGAGAGAAGTGGCGAGTGTACGGCTCTAGGTGAGGAAGACTAGAAATGGGGTTTGATGAAGAGATAATGACTGTACGGACCGGTAAACGAATTGATTTCAAGTGGACATCTATTGTGCGCCACATTTTTTACAGGTCTTACTTGATTTCAGTAAAGCGAGAAGAAGAAGAAGAAGAATGTCTTTCTGGGTTTAGGGTTGAAATTTGGTGCCGACATCCTAAAGTGTATTTCAATGGGCCTAATTGGGCCCTGTATCACATGTTTAAGGCCCAATGTAAAGATAAATTAGAAGGGCTTTAACAGAAATGAAGACAAAACTCCCAAATAGTCAAATTAACAAACACACAAATATTTGCTCCAAAACGAAAAATTTTAGAATTCGTCTATCAAACAACACAGTTTCGTCCACCGAGCCGATAGACTTATTACACGTAATATATTTTATGATTTATTAGTTTATCCTACGAATTAGAATTTTATTTAAATAATTAATTATATATTGTTATTTTTTTAATTGGTTTAAATGTGAATTGTCATACACTCGAGAGAAATTTTAGTTTACGCTTATCCACCATGTTATTCATTTCTCAAGCCAATAAATTCATGTCATATGTTGTATTAACCAATAAAATAATAATTGTATAATTAATTAATTACTAATTGACTATTTAAATAAAATTCTAAATACTAAAAAATTAAATTCCAAGCTTTAAATTATAAATCTCTGAACTCTGAATTATAAACTCCATATTGTAAACATTTTTTTACTATCCTCATTCTTAAATGAAGATATAGTATTTAGTCTTAATGAAACTCGAATTTTGGACCTCCCAGTTAGAGAGAAATGCATTTACCACCAAGTTATAACTACACAAATATATGATAAAACATATAACATGGCATAATTTATTAACTTGCCGCACAAATAACGTGATGTATCAAGCGTATTCTAAAATTTTTCTACATTCATTAGTTGAGCGCACGAATAACGTAGAGTGTCAAAAGTACGACACATTTTTTTTTGGAAGGGTACTAATTCTTTATAGGTTGGAGGACTTGGCATATCAATCCCTTTCTTATTTATATTTTGAATGCTTTGTCTTTTAATGCTAACGTATTGTCTCTCCTAATCAAAACAAATAGTTAAAAGTCACTGAAAATAGAAATGGTTTAAAAATTAAAAGTGGTAATGTTTCAAAAGTTAGTGAGAGAAAGAGAGAATGGGGGCAATTCACATGATGGTGATAAAAATTTGGTAAGAACACTAAGTTTAAGGTATCCTAGTAATGCCCATTTACTCTTATCCAACTCTCCCTGCTTCCTGTGGTTCATACTCAACCCAACCATCACTACCCATTACACACACATCAACCCTATTCACACGCTTTTATTAAATTACATTTTGTCTCTTTCCTAATGATTTTTGCTTTTTTTCATTTTCTTTTTCAAAACATGTAATGAGCTGTCTGATCTTTTACCAAAATTATAATTGTTATCCTGATTATTTTTTAAAACATATTGGATATTTGATCTTTTCATTTTAATATTAACTCTAAACTCGACCTATCTTTTTATCTGTGTATAATACGTTTCGTTCAGTGATGGAACTGCAACACAAATACTTCAAAATAATTCAAGAATTACATGCTTTTGTAATTTGAAACTATGTAACAGACACTTCCAGTAAATCTGTTTCCTTATCTATACAATTTTATAAAATCGTGTTACGTACTATTATTGAGCATGTTACAGAGATGCAAAATAAGATTGAGTTTGTCACTAATAATATTAAAATAAAAATATTAGGTACATAATGTGATCAAATTCATATTTACCTCAAATTTTTAAGTTTATAATAAAAGTAGCGATTTTCCTCATATCTGTATTAAAGAGAGAGAGAGAAAAGGTAAACACGCCCAATAACTTCTTATAACCAATTACATCAGTAAAAAATAAGTTTAAATAATTTTGAGCTATTGATGTGATAAATAGAAGCAAGTTGCAGTCGACTTATCAACGCAACCAGAAAGATGTGGAAGATTTTTCAATTCAAAAACCCTCAATACAAAATACGTCAAAAACAATAATTTAATTCTCTGGCTGCCAATGACCAAGCTTCCATGGTCCTCCATTTTTCATTAATACATATTTTATGGCTTATTAAAGCTTATAAAATTTTCAACTATTTTTGAAAACAGAATCATTATTTAGTTATTAATTAATGCAGATAATGTCAAAGGAATGATGTAATATTAATAATTTCGGTAATTGAATATATATATAAATCAATGTAAAATTGCAACTCTTGAATATAAATAAAACAATTATATTCTAGTTTTCAACTTCAATTAAAATTTTTATTGTATACATAGAGGCAAAAATACTTTTCTACTTGTATATATATATAAGTATATACTAAGATGAATTTAATTAATCAGTTCCATGTTTATTAGATACTTTTTAATAATCTTTTCAATTTTTATCAAGCATAATTCAGTTTCAAATGTCATAGATTTAGATTAATGACCAAAAAATAATAATAATAATAATAATAATAATAAAAATGGCCATATATGGCAGAGTTATGAATGCAAATATTTGGTTGATAGACATCATTTACAATTTGCAGAAAATGGCCCTACATTACCGTCTGTATAATTGGGTCAGGTTTTAATTGATGCTGATCACCTAATATTCTTATAAACACAAAAAATTAAGGTGAAATAGAAGCATTTTGAAAGACAAAACCACTCTTTTATAGTAAGCGTAACGTAATTACTAGCTCCTATTCAAGTGATAGTCGCAATTTTGCTTGTTGAATGGAAAGGGTGCTAAAGATGATGTAACCGAAGACGAAGAAGCGAATCCTGATGATGCTGCAACTGAGCCCTGTGAAAAACGTAACGAAATTATTATTATTGTTGTTGTTATTGTTTGTGTATATATGCCATATCCGCGAACAATTTACTTGAACTTATATAACCCTTGATTTCTTATTAGCTTAAATTGAATAAGCTAATATTAATTAGAAAACTAAATTTAACGGCAAAACTCATTCTAAACTCCCTTAACTTTTAAGATTTTAACAATTGTTCTCTAATCAATTTTTTCAATACATTGAATATATCATCTTTCTCGTTTGACATTATTAGCTCTAAATTTGAGACATGTTTCTTGTGTGAGTTGTAACATCCATTAATTAGAACGTGACACAATTTTTGCAGATCTGTGAGACTAAATGGGAAGTATATATAGTTCACATCTGCAACTATCACTTGACTGCATATGATTCATATCACTCTAGTTAATTCTAGAATCGTCTACTTTTCTCAAAAAATTATGTTACATGCTGGTTAATGGATACTATAGTTCGTGGGAGACCATGAAATTTGTAGGTTAATACTATTAAAATAGAAAAATTGTGTACTCAATAAAAAATATCATTAAAACATCAATTGCGAAATGTATAGAAGTTTATGAAATTCTATGTGTGTTGCCAAATTTAATTTCTTCCCAAAAAAAAATTAGTGCATAGTAAGTAAAGTACCTGTTTAGTCTGTAATAAACCCGGAATTATGCCAGAAAATGTTGGAAGATTAAAGAGGGTATTTACATGCTTATTCTCAACCTTCAAAGAGCATATATTTAATTTAAAAAAAAAAAAAGCATTAGAACCAACACAAAGTACTTATACCGGCAAATAAAAGAATTCATTAAAACTAAGGATATATGTTTTAACAGTGCAAAAAAGGCAACTTGTTAATTTAGAACAAAATTTATACCAATTTTATTTCTTTTTTGGGCAATTCGCAATCCATGAAACCAAAAGTCTGGCTTTTAATTACATTCTTGTGATTATTATTATTCCTCTTTGAATCTTTTGCTGGCACTGAAATTCCAAGGCTCAACTCTAGATTATGACCTTCTCCACCTGCAGTTTTATAAAATTCATTGTCAGAAAATATTCTCTATATATGCAAACAAAATTATGATAATTAATTAACATCAAAATCTGGAATTAGTACCATCATTATTTGGACTAAAAATTATTCTTCTTTCATAAACTGTAGGGTCAAAATTGGTTGCTCCTTCCCTTCCATTACATTTCATGGCTGCCATTTCATAAGGCCTGAAATAAAAATATCAAAGTGATTATTGTGATTTTTATTGAGTTCTAAATCTAATTCTAACTAAATTAATGATTAATACACAAACTTAAAGAAGTAGCATTCATGTTTTTTTAAAGGATCATTACTTGTTTCCATGAAATTGACCAATTCTTGGTTCCCATCTACCACATCTGGGAAGAGTAACACCTCTGCATTTAGAATTACCCCTTGCAAATCCTGCGCTTTGTCTACGAAGAATATGAACAAATTCTTCTTTACTTAGATTTCTCATCTGCATAATTATTAAAAGGATTAATTTGTTATTTAATTAATTAGGAAGCAGATGTTAATTAATAGTTTTTTCGATCAATATTACCTGCTTCATGTCATCTTCATAGTCACTCAAAGTAAAGTTAATATCTGCATCAACTCCTCTGAACTTAATTGCAGCTCGATCATATGCTCTGAATTTTATATATATTATATATAACATCCAAATTCAGTAAATCCAAAAAAAAAAAAAAAAAAAAAAACACACAATTTCTTTCCCAATATGAACCAGGAAAATTTGAAGTACATATATGCCTAAAAAAGGAAAAAATTTCAAAAAATATTCCTACCTTGCTGCTGCAAGTGCGGTGTCAAATCCACCTGATAATTAAACAGATTAAAAAAAAAAAAAAAAAAGAAAAGTCAACCATTGAAAGTTCATATATATATATCTATATATAATCACTCCTTATGTGATAAAATCCTACCTAAATAAACTTGCTTCCCACAATCCCTGCACACAAAAGCAATAAATCAAATTAAGAAAATATTAATCCTAATAATCACAAAACTCATAGCCATATTTTTAAAGAAAATAATCAATTTTTCTTAGTGAACTTATAGATCAATTTTTTTAATGACCCTCTAGTTTTATTTAGATTCGAACCGAATGGATCCTTTAAGGAAGTGAATCCTTTCGGGAAGGAATTTTTTTACCATTCCAACAAACAGTTGTAGGTTAGATATGGAATTCTAAATTATTCTTCTCCAAATAAAAAAAGAAAGAAAAAAAAAAAGTGTTTAGTGGAGCAAAAATGGAGGCACAAAAACTGACCAAATATGAGACTCCCATCGACCAGTTCGCCTGTAAAAAGTAACACCTCTATATTGAGAACTTCTAGACCTTGGTCCTCTTCTACTTTTCCTTATCTGCTGCTGTTTTTGCTGCACAATTTTCAGCTCTGCTGCTTCACCACTTTCCGATAATTTCAACCACGATTGAGGCTCCAATTCACTACTTTTCTCTGGAAAAAATTGTTGAGTTATCAACAAATCAGCAGGATTCTTAATATGGTTGTTCTCCTTGTTCATTACATCAAAAATGACTGCAGAGTTTGTTTCTCCTTGATTATCTGCATAATTATTATTGATAATAATTGACGAATTAGATGTGCCTGAATCCTCCTCCATTATTATTTGACTTGCAGCTGAAACTGAAACTGATACAACTTCTTTCTTCACCGTATTCTTGTTCTTGTTTATGTCAATATTCAGATCTAACATAGTTTTTGTTTTTAAGAGAGAGAGAGAGAGAGAGAGAGAGAGAGAGAAGGGAAGAAAACAGTTTCTTGAGTGTAACGGATGGGATCAAGAAGAGGATAGATTTTTTCTTTTTTAAATAAAGGAGTGAAGAAGAAACCTTAGTAAAAGTACACAAATGGTAGAGAGAAAGAAGAGAGAGGTTGGGATTATTTTGATGAAGGTGAAAAACGGCTGTCTTTGTGTCAGATTATATATGAACAACTTAGGGAGAGAGAAAATATTTGAGTGAATTAATGCGTTTTTTCTTTTTCTTTTTTTTTTTCTTTTTTTAATGATAATGGGTGTATATATATATATATATATATTTATATATATTTACTGTTAATGGTTTTATGTTCTTCTCTTTACCGTCCAAACCTTTTTTTTTTTTTTTTAGCAACATTTTCTTCTCACGTGTCTAAAACTTTTTGTTTTCTTTGCTCCTCACCCATATTTGTTTTTATCTTTCATTTTCAAAGTGTTAAGAATTTAATCAATGTATTCTTAGAGCTTTTTCTTTAAAGTACCGACGATTTAATTTTTTTTTTAATTATTATTTTGGTAATTTTGATGATTATTGACGGGGATGTCAATGGGTCGGGTAAAAACCATTATCAGTGAGGCTCAGCCCCATTAGGGGCTACGATTCTTCGTTTGCTTTCCCTATGAGGCGAGGATGAGGACAATAATTGTACCCATCATTGGGTACGAGCCGGAGACGGTATTTGCCATCCCTGTCCCACCGGGATCCCGCCCCATTATCCGTAGGATACTTGTTAGAATTATAATTAAATTTACAAATATTATAATTATTATAAATTGAATTGTTTTTGTACTATTGTTATTATTATTAGTAGAGAAGTGCACAATACTCCATTTTATTCATATGAATGTCAAAAATTGAAGTGGTTTTACATTAATTAATTATGTATTAAGCAATTCAAATTTAGTTTGAAATAGTAGCCAAAGTTATCAATTAGAAACAATTTTCATTGATTACAATTTGCAGTACGATGACAATAAATTTTTGGATAACCAATAATTTTTTTATGTAACGTTTAAAAGTTTATATATATATATATATAAAAACTTGTTTATAATCATATATTAATTTACAACAAGAGTTTCTAAAATCAAAAAATTTGTTTAGTAAAAAAAAAAAAGTAAATGAGGCAGGGTTATCCATCAGGATGGGAATAAAATTTGTTCCCTTTTTTCTTAACGGGGCAGGAACAGGGAATCCCCACTATAAACAGGCTGGGTAACAGAATTGAGTGCCCCATCCCCACCTCGCCCCATTGACATCCCTAATTATTGAGATACATGGATTGATGTTTACCAAACAAAGCTTTGACTTTGTCTAATACAACGTTATATACAAAAAGCAGTCCGATGATGGAACTACGATACTTAAAATGAGTTATCTTTTTTGAAGAACTCATTGGAGGAGCTCTGTTATTATATTTGATGATGAATGTAATTTATACATTGAATTTTATGAGCCTTTATCTAGGTCTTGGAGAGTCATAATTCAACTCAGACTCAACTTTATGTATGAATAGGATTATTGATTTGAGAATGACTATGTTATTTCGTGAAATAGGTCTTATATTAGGAGTACACGTAATATCTCTTATCTAGGTGCATTTCCTCATTATGATGATGATGCAATTGAAGAACAAGCTTTGTTATTCTTGGAGAAATGACATAACTGTAATTGAGTTCAAGTTACAGTTGTCGATTTTTTTGCGTTTTCGGACCTTAATTTTTTTGGAAACGGGCCAACGATAAAAAATTACAGCTGTTGCTATGAGGTTCATCGCTTTTTGGCCAAAAAAAGTCTTTTAGGGCCTCAAAAACGGGATTTACTGTTTTTAGGGCCTTTTCGGGAAGTTTTTGGTTTTGGTTTCTTTTTTCCCTTTTTGGTTTGGTTTCTTTGTTTGCCTAGAACTCTGTTTAGGGTTGAATTTCTTATTTTGCCTAGAACTCTATTTTAGGGTTGAATTTCTTATTTAGAATCAGTTTAGTCGCAGCCTATAAATAGGCTTTTCATTCTCAATTGTAAACGGTTTTTGATATTATAAAATTTCAGAATTCTTTCATATTTCCCTGCTTTTGTGAGTTTTTACCAAAATTCAACTAGTAGAAGACCGATATCCGGCATCGTGTGCGATCAACGGATTTTGGTATTATCGTTCAAAGTTTTTGCTGCATCAATTGGTATCAGAGCCGAATTCCAAAACCCTAGCCATCATCATGCCGCCAAGGAGAGAGCGAAGAGTTGACGAGGTTACGGGTCAGGACGATATGAATCGGTTGGAGCAGAGGTTCGAGCAACGTGTCAACACCATGATGGACTAGAGAATGTAGGCCATGATGGATCGATTGGCAGAACGTATGGATGGGCTGCTTGGGGCTCGTTTTGGGGTGAATCGTCGACAGAGGCGAAACCCTAACCCTAGTTTCAATAATCTTCAGAATCAAAATCTGTTAGAGGAGGATGAGGATGACTCGGATGAGGGAGATTACCACCAGCATAGACGTCCTGTAGAGGTGGAGGATAGACGTTGGGAGGCTGGATTAAGGATGGAGATTCCCGAGTTTCGTGGTACCCTCCAACCAGAGGAGTTCCTAGACTGGTTAGCTACGGTGGAGGAGGTACTGGAATTCAAAGGAGTCCTGGAGGATAAAAGAGTACCACTGGTTGCAACAAGGTTTCGAGATAGGGCTACGGCTTGGTGGATGCAAGTGAAACATACCCAACTTCGGATGGGTAAGCCTAAAATTGTAACTCGGGAAAAGATGAAAAAATATTTGAGAGCCACTTTTTTACCACCAAATTTTCAAAGATTAATGTACCAAAGACTGCAGAATTTAAGGCAAGGTAATCGATCAGTTGATGAATACACAACTGAGTTTTATCAATTGATTGCTAGGAGTGATATAATGGAGACCGATGAGTAGTTGGTGTCTCGGTACATCGGAGGGTTGAGGGAGCAAATTAGAGAAGTAGTTAATGACTTTGATCCATTAAATATCTCTAATACGCACCAGCGAGCCTTGCGGCTTGAGAAAAGCTTGCAGCGGCATAATTTTGGATTTCCTGATAGTAGGGATGATAGGAGGATAGCAGAGACAATTGCAGTAAAACCGCCAGAATCAGCCCCCAGGAGAACTGTTCAAGGTAGCACCCTGAAGTGTTTTGCTTATGGTGAGGTGGGACATAGACAAGCTGATTGCAAGAAGTCAGGAAAGTGAGCCATGTTTGTAAAGGCTGAAGAAGGTGCAGAGGCGCATGTTGAAGATCCAGCCTATGATGATGAAGAAGAGGTTGAGGAAGAGATGGTAGTGGGAGATGTTGGCACTGCTTTAGTGGTGTGACGATCTTGTTTGACACCGAGAGCTGCTGTAGACGATGAATGGTTGAGGAGTAACATATTCCAGTCAACTTGCACTATTAAGGGAAAGGTTTGTAAGTTTGTGATTGATGGAGGTTGTTGTGAAAACATAATTTCTACTGAAGCAGTTCGAAAACTGAGCTTAGCCACAGAGAAACATCCAAAACCCTACAAGCTAGCTTGGCTGAAACAAAGGGGAGAAGTATTAGTGTCTAGAAGGGCAGTAGTTCCTTTTTCAGTAGGGTCTCGATATAAGGATGAGGTACTATGTGATGTGGTAGATATGGATGCCTACCATATGTTGTTAGGGAGACCATGGTAGTATGACCGAGATGTGACTCATCAAGGAAGGTCTAATACTCACACCTTTCTGTGTTCAAGGGGTGAGAATTACTCTTGTTCCAAAGAAGGAGGAGGTTAAGAGTAGTATAGTGGCTGATGGATTTGTATTGTTGACTGTATCCTAGTTTGAGGAAGCAGTACAAGAGAATGAGATGGTTTATGCATTGGTGGGAAAAGTAGCTGAAAAAGAGGTTGAGATCCCTGAACAGGTCTAGCCCCTACTGAGAGAGTTTGATGATATATTTTCGGATGAGCTTCCCACCGGATTACCACCGCTTCAAGATATTCAGCAATAGATCCACATTACTGAATGAGTCCAGCTGAGTATGAGGAGTTGCGGAGGCAAGTAGAGAAGCTGTTGGTGAAAGGCTATATCTGGGAGACTTTGAGCCCTTGTGCAGTGCCGGCCCTCTTGATTCCAAAGAAAGATGGGAGTTCACACTAATCCTAATTCAAGCCCCTTATAAGATGAGTTATATACTTTAATCCAAATGCAAGCCCTGTATAATGCCAGCTCTATACACTAATCCAAATCCAAATCTCGTATAAGACCAGCACTATACACTAATTCAAATCCAAATCCAAATCCCATATAAGACTAGCTCTATATACATATATAAGCCTCGTATAAGACCAACTCTTTACACAAATCCAAGTCCTGTATAAGACCAAATCTATACACATACCCAAAATGTATAAGATCTACTCTATACATCAATTACAAAACCCCTGAATGAATTTATTTTGTTCATTCACCCAAAGCCCCATAAATGATATTTTATCATATATACTCAAACAATTTCATTGACCCAAAGCCCTATACATGGTACACCATCTCATGTATTTTCAACCAAATTTCATAACATTTGACTCCATTTCATATATATACGCATACATACATGTATTCATTCATTCATTTACCTGATCTTCTTCACATCACTATCTCATTCATTTACCTAAAGGATTTCTTAAAGTCTCAGGATTTCTGTGATATTCTAAAAGAAGAGATACTGGCTATTGTGAAAGAAGGTAGTGGTGAAAGTAGTGTTACTAGACCTGGAAAGTAGAAAATGATTGAATCATCCTAGTCTGGGGGTGATTTATCTACTAGTGTTGAGAAATTGCAAGAGACTGAGGCTGCAATAGAGAATAAGTTGAAGGCGAAATGCGCAGAACTAGATGACGTAGTCTCTGAACTAAAGAAGGGGGCTAGTATTAGTTTGAAGTCTAAAAAAAGTGTGAATGTGGATGCCATGATTAACAAAGGCATTGAAACTTTCCCTATCGGGTTTCAAGTGCTGAAGACTACTTCTTATAAGGGTATTAGGTCTCTGTTAGCTCATGTGAATCTGTATGCCCGAGTGATGTTGACAGCGGGTGCTACGAAGCAACAATTGATCAATTTCTTTCTAATAATGCTTGAAAAAGGGGCTTTGTCTCGGTACAGTTCATTATCAGAGGATGTACTATCAGACTAAGAATCTTTGTCAGTCGCATTCAGACTGGGAATCTTTGTCAGCCCCATTCATTAAATACTACAGTTTCAATACCAAGATTTAGGTGAAGCTGTATGACTTGTAGAGGATGAAGCAGAAATCAAATGAATCCTTTGATGAATACTATCAAAGGTGGATGAATAAGATGATTTTGTTGAAAAATCACCCAGATGAAGATGAAATGATTCAGAAGTTGATTGATGGTAGCAGAGATATATACAGAAACAATATGAAGTTTCAAGCATGTCTCAACTTAAGGAGTGAAACTTCATATTAAAGGTGTGAAACTTAATATTGTTTCTGTAGATGAAGCTAGATTGCAAAAGCCCGCGAAGCCCAGCACCAAGACTAATCTATTGCCAAAGTTTGAAAAGCAAGTAAACATGGTATAGTTGGGGTTACCATCTAATTTTGTCTTTGCTCAAATCTTGCAAGCAATCCCCAACGTGAAGTCTGTGGTAGTTGGTGACGCTAAAGAAGAATCAGAAAGTGGGAAATCAACAAAACAAAAAGAAGTTGTAAAGCCTTTGAGTCTGAATGATCTAGATTCAGATAATGAGTATGAAGAGTATGATGGAGGTGAACCAGCTAAGCCATTAATTAAAGAAAAGCCGAAATTTGATGAAGTAAAGAGTCTGATGAAAAGTGGTAAGGTGTATCAGCCTGTTGTACAATAGAAAGATAAGGCCCCAGTGACCGGATCAAGTAGTGTATCACATTTGAAAGAAGTTGAAAAAGAAGACTTGGTTATTTCACAACTAAAACAGACCCCAGCCCAAGCTAGTTTGTGGCATTTGTTGCTAGTTTTAAAAGAACACAGAGTAACGTTGGTGAAGAAATTATCTAAAATTGAAGTTTCTCCAACTACATCTCTGGAAGCAATGTGTTGTTTGTTGGACAAGGTCAACTCTGGTTACTTTGACATGGTATTTTCTGAAAAGGACCTTCCAGATGGAGGAAAAGCCCACAACAACAAAGCTGTTTACATAAAAGCTAACATAATGGATATAATTATGCCATGTGTAATGGTAGATGATGGATCAGTACTGAACATTTGTCCATTGAAAATGCAGTCGCATCTAGACTTGAGTGAAGAAGCTATGAAGAAGTCCTTGACTATGATTTGGGCTTATGATGACTCAAAACGAACTGTGATTGGCACATTTGAAGCTGAGGTGGAAGTAGGACCAGTTAAGTCGATGGTCACTTTTACAGTAACTGATATTCTTATCACTTTCTCCCTGTTATTGGGAAGGCCTTGGTTTCATTCTTTAGGAGGAGTTCCTTCCACATTGCATCAGAAGGTAAAATTTCCTGTGGGTGATAAGGTTGTGATAGTTGAAGCAGATTTTCAGTTTATGATTACTGCTGTGAATGAAGAGGTTCCACCATTTGGTGGATTTTAAGTCGCCATGATCAATGAAGAAGTCACGAATGCTCCATTAGTTATATAGGAGAACTATATGCCGAAGTGGCTATCCAACTACTTGTGTAAGCAGAAGTTTATACCAGGGCTAAGGCCTGGAGCTAATTTGCAGGGAGTGCTGGAGTTTAGTATTGAGTCTGGAAAGCCAAGATAGTATGGATTGGGATATGAAGTTAAAGCTTCTGAAAAGAAGAATCAGAAGAAAGGGAAGACTGGCAAACTCATAATGAATCCACTCATAAAAGCTGGTGAAGAGCTGTACAAAGGGGCATGCTGAGCGTGTGAAAGTTGAAGAAGTAGTATGGTCGGGTATTGAAATATTTTCTAATGTAGTCGATTTTGGGAAGAGTCAGGAAGAGCCGATTGCCCTAGTGATAAAAGAAGAGATAGTTTTCAAGACTGTTGTCTACCATAGGAAATTATCTGAGAAGTCAACCAATGTAGTGGAAGAGATAAAGAAGAAAGTGATCTTTGCTAAGAAAGAAGTGTCCAAGGAAGAAACTGAATAGAAAATTTGTGATGAAGCTGTAGAGGTGACTTCAAGGCATTGATTGTTGCCTTGCAAGAAGTAAGAAAGGATATAAGAAGAAGCTGATGACCAAGGAAAACCTTAATTCTGTAGTTTCTGAAATTGCAGAAATCATGATGAAAGCCAAAGCACAGTCAGCTGAAGTTGAAAAGATAAATCTTTTTTGTAGAGCAAGATTCTGAAATAGCTACTGATCTAGATAACATCTTGAAGTTGAATGTTAAGAAAGATGAAGAAGTGAAAGGCCTTCAGCCTGTGGAGGATGAAAATGACTTTGTTGTATCTGTTTCATCCATTTTCATTGTAAACGATGTACTTTACAATAAGTTTAATGAAATGAAATCTCAATTTGCTTATTCGTGCGATGTTTATCCTGATAATTCTGTGCATGCATTTGAATCACCATCGAGCATATTTAGCATTCATGACAATACATTACATGAAATTAATATAAATATAGATGAAAAACCTAGAATGGTATCTATTTCACGTGATCTAAATCCTAAAGAAGAGAGATAATTGACAAAAGTTTTACAAAAACACATTAAAGCTTTCACATGGTCATATAAAGATATGCCAGGGGTTGACACAGAAATAGCAGTGCATAAGATTCCAATGAATCCAATATTCAAGCTAGTAAAGTAGAAGCTAAGGAGACTAAGACCAGAATGGGCTACACTAGTAAAAGAGGAAATGGCTAAGCAGATTGAAGCTAAGCTTCTCAAAGTGGTGGAGTATATAGAATGGCTAGCCAACATTGTTCTAGTAACTAAAAAGAATGGAAGAGTTAGAGTATGTGTGGATTACAGAGATCTGAATAAGGCTTGTCCGAAAGATGATTTTCTGTTGCCCCACATTGGTGCTTTGATTGATAGTGTAACTAAAGCAGTGATATACTCATTTATGGATGGGTTTTCAGGGTATAATCAGATCATGATGGATATAATCGATAAAGTGAAGACATCATTCATTACATAATAAGGTACTTTCTACTACCGATTTATGCCATTTGGATTGAAGAATACTGGGGCTACCTATCAGAGGATTGTCACAACTCTGTTGCACGATATGATTCACAAAGAAGTGGAGGTTTACATTGATGATATGCTTGTTAAATCGATGAACTGGGAAGAGCACCAAGTTATCCTAGATAGATTTCTAACACACATTGAAGAGTATAATCTCAGACTTAATCCTAAGAAGTGCATATTTGGGGTCACATCAGGAAAGCTGCGCAGTCATGTAGTTAGCTAGAAGGGAACTGAAATGGATCTAAATAAAATTAGAGCTATTCGTGATATGCTAGCTCTAAAAATAAATAAAGAAGTTCGGTCATTTTTGGGTTCTTTGCAGTATGTCAATGTTTTGAAGTGTGGTTGACTTCAGTTTGCGAGATAATTTTTAAGCTATTGAAGAAAGACCAGTCGATTTTATGGATGACAGATGTCAATTGGCCTTCGAAAAAATTAAAGCTTATTTGGTAAATCCTCTAGTCTTGAGTCCTCCAGTCCCTGGGAAGCCTTTGATTTTGTATTTAGCAGTGGAAGATTCCTCAATAGGGGTAATGCTAGCACAAGAGCAGGATGGAAAGGAGTACCTTATTTATTATCTTAGCAAGAAGCTGCTGGATTATGAAACCAAGTACACATTGGTAGATAAGACATGTGTAGTGATGGTTTGGTTGACAAAAAAGTTTAGGCATTATTTTCAGTCATATAAAGTACAAGCTGTGGCTAAAGTTGATCCAGTGAAGTATTTGTATAAAGCACCAGTGTTGGTTGGAAAATTATCCAGATGGCTATTACTCTTATCAGAATTTGATATTGAGTATGTCACTAAGAAGGTCATCAAAGGACCAGCTGTAGCAGAATTTTTAGCAAATCAACCTCTAGAATCAGATTATGTAGAGAATTCGGAGTTCCCTGATGAACAACTAGTTATGGTAAAAGTGAAGAGGTGGATTATGTGCTTTAACGAAGCTGTAAATAGAAGAGGTGTTGGAATTAGGATAATTGTAGCAATGCCAGATGGTGAGGTTATTCCGCTGTCGAAAAGATTGGATTTTCCCATCACAAATAATGGAGCAGAATATGAAGCATGTTTGTTCAGAATGGAAGCTCTTTTGTCGTTAGAGGCAAATGATGTGCTGATTGTTGGAGATTCACTTCTACTAATTAGACAAGCTTAAGGTGAATGGGATGTGAAAGAAGAAGCCTTAAGGCCTTACTTAGAACTGCTGCAGTACAAAAGAGATTTATTTGGCCAATGCGAATTCAGACATGTTCCTAGATAAGAAAATAAAATGGCTGACGCACTAGCAACATTATCTTCTATGTGGGAAAATCCAAAAAGAATACAAATACAACCTTTGATTATAGCCATTTCTAGACAACCATGTTTTGATGTTCAGGAAGTGATGGAGTTGATAGCTAAAGAAAATCCATGGTTCTTTGACATTTACCAGTATGTGAAGGAAGGGAAGTATTCAGAAGGAGCTAGTACTGCTAATAAGGTTTCACTAAGAAGATTAGCCAGCCATTTTAGAATTTTTAAAGATAAGCTGTACAAGAGAACAATGAATGATGTTGTACTGTGGTGTTTAATAGAACAAGAAGTAGAAGCATTGATTCAGCGAGTACATTCAGGATCATGTGGACCTCATATGAATGGGATAGCTTTTTCCAGAAAGATAATGAGATAGGGTTATTTCTGGATGACAATGCAGACTGATTGTGTGAAGGAAGTGAGAAGATGTCATGAATGCTAGATTTATACTGATATCAGTCATCTACCAACACTTGAATTATAGAATTTGGCATCTCCTTGGTCGTTTTCAGCTTGGGGGATAGATATAATTAGAGAGATTTGTCCTGCAGCATCTAATGGGCACAGATTCATAATAGTTACAGTTGATTACTTTTCGAAGTGGGTAGAAGTAGATTCATTCACTGGTGCAACAGCTAAGAAGATGTCTAAGTTTATTTAGAAAAACATCTTTGCTCAATATGGAGTTCCTCATTATATAATGACTGACAATGGGGTACAATTTCAAGGGGCAATAGCTGAATTATTTGCAGAACATGGCATTGAACATCTAGATCTTCTCCATACAGACCACAAGCTAATGGTGCAGTGGAAGAAGCTAACAAGTCAATAAAGAAGATTTTCTCAAAAATGGTAACCACCTATAGAGATTAGGCTAAGAAATTGCCGTATGCTTTTTGTGGTTATAGAACCAGTGTCAAAAAACCAACAAGGGAAACACCATATTCTTCAGTGTATGGTATGGAAGCAGTGTTACCAGTTAAGGTAGAGCTCAAGTCACTCAGAATAGCTTTAAAAGCTCAATTGCCAGAAAATGAATGGATTTAAGCTAGATACGAATAGTTAACAGCTATAGATGAGAAGAGATTGAAAGCACTGGACTATTTTCATATGTATCAGTGTAAAATCGTAAAAACTTATAATTAGAAGTGAAGTATCCCAAGAAGCAGTTGAAAGTCGGGGATCTGGTTTTGAAACAGCTAAGACCCACGAATGTTAATGTTCAAGGGAAGTTTAAGCCAGATTTGGAAGGTTTATATGTTGTGAAAAAAGTGCCATCAAAAGGTTGTGTCAGAACCATGGATATGGATGGAAATGAATTCATGGATCCAGTCAACCAAGATCACTTGAAGCTTTATCGTGTGTAGAAAGAAAAGAAAAGAAAAGTCTACTAGGATGAAAACCTAAAAAGGGCGGCTTAGGCAAAAATTAAGAAATGAGAGAAAATGATCAGTTGGAAAATCCGAAAGGGATGACTGGTGACGGGTCTGGTTCCGTGTGGAATAGATACCATTTTGGGAATCAATTCTTTCAAATGGACTCATGTTGAATTCATCAATAAAGTGTCATGTTTTGTTTAAATGTGCTTAGACGATTATGTTAAAATGCATAAACAAAGTTATTTTGTTTGAACGTTCATTAAAAGAAAGCACTTTGCATTTAGCTGGTTATAAAGATCACGCTGTTTAACAATGGAAAGGTATCAAAAATGTGCAATTTGAAATCATTTTTATCCTTTAAACCTGATTTATCTTTTCTTAATGCCACTAAAAATTTTGATTGAAATTTAAGCTTAAATGATGTAAGGCTTGATGTAAATTTTGATCAATATTAATATAAGTACATAAGATTCATCATTTTATTTAAAAAAAAACTCACTAAGGTGAAAACTAAAAAGGCATTTCAGGCAAAAGTTAGAGCAGCTCGTTATGTTAAAAACCCACATTAGGCAGTTTAGGCAAAAATTAGAGCATTCTCAAATTCATCTATTCTCTAGCAGAATCACAGAGCAAGCCAAACTAAGTCAAGAACAATGAAGCATGTTGGTTATTATGTTGTAATTGAGGTGGTTGAGCTAAATGGAAATAGAGCCCAAGAGACAAGGCAAGAGTCCAATAATTACAGATACAGTGAAAAGACTTCAACTTACAAGTATAATGATAAGAATGGCTTTGTTGAGTATTAAGTGGAAGAGAGGTACTGAGTCATGGATTACGGGAACAACAACAGTTAATAGGGGCAAATTATAAAAATTTTCATTATTCCCTAGCGGAACCACAATAAAGAATATCACTATTTTCCTCAACAGTAATCATATATCCCTAATAGAAGTGTAAAGATTTCACTGAATAAAGAATGTACTCCCCAACTAAAGTCAATTAGGGGCATGATGCATCTTCCCCAGCAGAAGAAAGAATCTTAAGCTTGGACAATAGTGGAAGTGTATCCTTTGATATTTGCATGCATATGCATTATCATTTATACATGCATAACATGCATTAGACATTCATTCATAAGAAATTCAATTCCTCCCCAACCAATCTTCACTCTTGATCAAAAGTTAAAAATTTTTTTTTTCAAAATCCATCGATTAAGGAATGAACACTTACTGCATCAAAGATAGAAATTCAACCAATTCTCAATGGAAAGAATTTCATCTCCAGCAAGCTACTCAATAAAGGATTTACAAAGTTTCAAATAGAGTGATACACAAGGTAGCGGAACATCATTCCCACCAAGCTAGTTACTAATGAAGCTTATTATCCCCACAGAGTATCGAAGCACTTATTAGTGAAAACCTCATTATCAAAGCCCTTATTATCGAAACCCTCATTATTGAAGCCTTTATTATCAAAGCCCTCATTATCAAAGCTCTTATTATTGAAGCCCTTATCAAATCCCTAACAAGTCAAATTGCTAAATCCTAATGGAGTTAACAATCGAAGCACAGTGTCTACGACATTGAATTCTAAGGCAGGTAAGTTTTTCTTTCCTTCATTCATGGTGCTCTTTTCCATTTTACAAATTCACCTCAGGTATTTTAGACCTGGTATTGGTATCGAATTTGCTTACGCGAGGGGCAGCTGTGAGCGTCGGGTTTTATTGACCTCAATGATGATAGAACACCGAATGTCATATATCCTTATTGTTCATTACGAGAAGCGAAGATTCGGGTTTGATTGAACTTGAAACTTAAAACCGAGAAAAATTTAAAGAATTAGGGTTAATTAAACACAACAGCCGCACGGTCATTGGAAGAGCCACACGGCTATCAACAACCACGTGGCTGATGACGCGACAGCCCCACGGTTATCAATGTGTCACCATAACTTTGCATGGAAGAAGATAGTTGTTGGATTATGGGCCTTACATCTCATTTCCACTTAATTCTCAGATTATAAAGCCCATGATTTGGATTGAAGGGAAGTCCAAAAAGATTAACAATAAGTATTAAGAGATCAGAGGAGGATTAAGCAAATGAGAACCACATCAAATTTAAAAACTTCAAACTTAAATTTAAAATAAAATCCAAGAATCCATCAATTGCAGTCACTAAATTCATTCTCTAAACCAATCCTAAACCTTTAGAGACTTATTGATTGCTGGAATTAAGGAACTGGAGTTGGTTGAAGGAGTTCAAAGCCTTGGTTTCAAAGTTCAATTTCAATTTCAATCCGAATTAAAGCTTCAAGAACCCCCCCTTTTTTTTTGTCAAATTGAATCCTAAAGAGACATCTAAAAGGTAATTCTGAGAGGCCTTAAACTCATTCATAGCTTTTTAGGATGATTTGTTGTGCATTTCATTAATTTCAATTTTTGCTTTATTTTCTTATTTCTGGCAAACTAGAGCCGTACGAATATTGTGAGAGCTGCATGGCTATGCATTACAGTCATATGGCTGTTGTTTGTTTCAGATTCAGTGATTTCCAAATTTTAGCAATTTCTCTAACTTAGAAAAGCAGAGCCGTACAAGTGTTTTAATAGCCGTACAACTATTGATGCTATACCTGCACAGCTATGGTTTTAATTCCAGAATTGATTTTTGTGAATTTTTATTATTTTTGCATATCATTTTTTACCTAGATTTATATTTTGTATTTATTTAATTGTTGTATTAATTTTTTGTAAATCAGTTCAACGATAAAAACATGAGTTTCTTGAAAAACGGCCCATTTTTGTATGCGTATATATTAAACCGAACAAATTGATTTTCAAATGAATTTCTAGTCCCATCAAAACTGCGTTTTAAAATGTTTTACAGGTCAAATCGGGTAATTTATTGAATTTTTTGATTTTCCCTGTTTCATGTCCTGAGCTATCTCGAATTCCAATTCTGAGTCTGTTTGAGTCCTACATTTACATGTTTATCTGTACTAACTTTGTTTTGCAGATAGACGTATGTTAGGTTAGATGAATGTTTAGATTTTCATTTTTAGACATTTTCTATGTAGATTAATTTGTATCCCCAAATCCTTTTTATATACTTGTACCCCTAAGATAGTCATTTGATCGGTCTGTATATTTTAGATTTCCCGAATTTATTTACTACTTTCCAAATTTATTTATCGCTTTCATAATTGTATCTTGTGTGTGAGCATCGGCTAAATAAACAAAGAAAAAATCAATCGTAGAAAATATAAAAGGCATTGATATAAATTGCTAAATACGTTTTGAATTGAGAAGAAGTAGGTGAGTTTTTCTTACTCGAATCTCTAATTAAAAGGTACAGTGAGTTGTAGCTCATCTTGGCTGTACCACAATTTCCCGGTTAAGTAGAGCTGGGTGTTAACTCCTTTCACTTTTAGTGAGAGCATTTGAGTTTGTTTTTTTTCTCGCTATATACCCCATTTTCATAAAACCTAATTAAAAATCTTCCCATCCCGGTCGCAAGGCTCGTCTTTGTTGGATCATCCACTCACAATAGTAGCATCAAACTTGACAATTTTTGTTGAAAATTTGGTGTAATTGAATATGATTATTGTCAATTTTGTGATTGATTATTTTACAATTAGATTGCAATGAATTGTGGCATTGTATTCTACGTAATAAGATCTTTTCAATAGTATATAATACACCTACAACAGATAAAAAATAAATGAGAAATTGATGCTCAAAGTGAGCTTGTTGTAAAGAAATTATAGAGGAAATATTGGATTGAAAAACACATATCCCACATCCCTTGCTAACGGGAAAACAAGGAGTATATAAGGTGGAGCATTTCTTAAAGGCTCCCCTTTCCAAGCATAGGAGATGCAAATTCAACCCCTAATGGGCTAGTGGCCAATGTGAATATCAGACAAAAGTGGGCCAGTACTTTGGCCCATATTACTATTCCTCCAAAGTTCAAAATCTTTTCAAATTCTAAACTGATTTCTTTGAAAAATGTTGCTCGCTTTATATTAAGTACAAATCTCTTACTTAGCTTTTGATAATAATTTTAATAGTAATAATAATAATAATTTCATTCAGAGAGTAGTGCTTGCAAGTATACAAATCGCAATGTAGAAATAAAAGATATCGATCCCACAAGGAATAAGTATGTACACTTTGGTTTGCTTTTCTTCGCACTTATGGAGTATCGAATTATAAAGTGATATGGAGAAATGGGTAAATGGCAAGTTAAGTCAATTAAAGCACTAGTATTGAGTTGAGTTGTTTAATATCTTAGTTACATAAATATACAAGCATTTTATCTTTTATATTCGCTGCACATGCGTTCATTATTTATTCAATCCTTATGATAAGAGTATGTTGGATTAGTTCTATTTCAACGGGCATGTCTAGAAATAAATTTTATTCAATAACTCATAGACAAATTATCGAATACCTTTGCCAAAATAACTAAAGCTCTTAATACACAATGGCCAAGCTATATCAAGATGATCTCCAATTAATATAACAAAGTGAAGCAAAATAATCATACATCATAATTTATTCTATCTTATTAATTAAACAAGACAAAGTAAAATGCGAACTTGTCTATATCTTATTAAGAATCATAATACATACTTGGCATTAGTCTTGCAATGTAAAACAAGAAATCAAAGCATACTTGGCGTTAGTCATGCAATGAAGAGTAAGATATAAGAAAACTCATCGATATTGATTTTGTAAATATTCAATACATATACAAAGTGTGATGCTTTCATAAATGAAAAGCATAAGAATAGACTTAAGAAAGCAATTGGGCATAAAACACTCCCTTACGCCTATAGGTATATTTCAACCTGGGGGTATCTTTTCTCTATACAGCGACAATACTTGATTCAAGGACCTTGGCGTTAGGCTCCCCTTTATGTACACTAAATATTATAAACAACACTTGAAATCTCTAGATACTTTATTTCTCTAACTTCTGCCAATTCTCTCTCCTTTTTCACGCATAGAATTCCTCCTCTATTTATAGGAATTGAAGCATTATGTCTCTTTGTGAAAAGTTGTGTTGGTTCATTGAATGGTTGTGTCCTTTGATGAAGAGTTGTGTTGGTTCATTGAATGGTTGTGTCTCTTGAATACTATTGGTTCTCTTGGAAAGTTGTGTCCTTTCATGAAGAGTTATGTCTTTTCATGAAGGGTTACGTCTATCCATAGTGGTGGTTGAAGTTCCAAATAGATAGGATCAAATAACTGCTGCTGAGTGCATGTCACGATCGTGACAGAGTGTCGCAGTCATGATTCGCACGGGTTTCTTTGCAAAACACTAAAGTCAAAGTCTATCCATAGGCTAGGTCACGATCATGATAGGAGCCGCGCTCGTGACCTGTCTCTTTCCTTTAATTTCTCTTTGTTGTTGCTTCCTTTTATAGCTAAATTCCATATATTTGCATACTTAGGCTTTAAAACTGTAAATCATCAAAATCAAGCAATACCAACGTGAAATCTAATATATAATAAGTAGAAACAATGCAAATTCCTTATAAATTGTATCAGCCCCTACACTTATCCTTTTGTTTGTCTTCAAGCAAAATATGAATCTCTTAATCTTCTTACTTGTGATGATCCGACATACTTAGTCTTTGAAACACAAAATAAAGAGTCTCAACCTTCAACTTCTAAGGCAACTTATGAGGCTTTTTGAATTTTAACAACACATATGTATATTCTTCTTTATATTTTTATTAAGTATGCGTTTTGTCGAAAGATTGTTTCTCTAAGCTTAACTTAGAACTATCGACCATAAGTGGAGTTTGTATACACCTTTAACCATGTTCATGCCTTAATCAACACAATTTCCACTTACTCAACCAAAGCATGGGTGAAAGCTTTTCGGGACAAATTTTAGCATATGTTTAGCCATTATTCTCAAAGCGTTTTTAGGTAACCTAGATTTTTCTAAGCACTTATGTGTGGTTGCGTTTCGCTCCATACCACACCTCCCCTTTTATCTCTTTTGTTACTACTCATATTGCAATTTTTCTTTTCTTGTATTATATAAAAGTAGATATTTTTCTTTTATTCTTTATCTCGCTTTTAGTGGTTGCATTTTATGCTCCATACCACTCTCCCCTTTTACATAACACTTTGGTTATTTACTCAACACTCAATTTGCAATACCCTCATCTTTTATTGAACAATGCTAATCTGTATTATGGCTTTAGTTTCCCTAGTTCAATCACTTCAAACTTAGTCTTATAAGACAGAAAATCATGCATCTTATTGCTTTTAAACAAAAATTGCCAATGGATACCCAAACACTTACAAGATTTGTTCTTTTGTCTTACTTTTCAAACTACTTCAACAATAAACATACTCAATTTTTCAATATTTTACCATTTGAATATACATATTTTTATAGAATCAAAGCCTCTTATTCCTTAACTTAAGGTGTGATGATCTTCATTTGCATTATCTAAAGATTGTGTTATCATGATCATACACTTCAACTCAATATAAAAAAGATATCGTAAGCTTTTTGACAATCACAAAATAAGATAAAAATACAAGAATACTTGATATTATAATGATATAAAATTTAAAATTATCCTAATTTTACCCACCTACACTTGAATTGCACAATGCCTTCAATGTGTAGGAAAATAAACTAACTCACTCACAACTAAAGATTAGAAAACACTAAAAACAAAAAATAAAATAAAGTAAAGAAGAAAGTGATAGAAAAACCAAATCAAGCCTCTAGTGATCCTGGTGGACTTGGAGTAAACTAGATGTTTTGACATCGAAAGAACTTGAGAAGCTTTCTTTTTAACGACGTATTCTCTTTCCTCATCGCCTTTAGTTCTTACCGAACTTGGTGGACATTTTTCTCCACCTCTTCAACCTTGGTTAGCACTTGTTACCAACCTTGATTTTATGCTTCTTGCTCTACATTAACATTCTCCTCCTCTTCATCATCTTCATCACCACTTTCTTCCCTTTGCACTTGCTTCCCCTTGCTCCTAGATCGTGCATTTGAAGGTCTGGCTCCTTCTTCTTCCAAAGTAATGAGAACTTTCCTTGTCCTCTCTTCATAGGAATTGAATTTGAAGGCTCCATTGATCTCTTTTTCTAA
This sequence comes from Euphorbia tirucalli, assembly GCA_039660915.1. Taxonomy (NCBI): domain Eukaryota; kingdom Viridiplantae; phylum Streptophyta; class Magnoliopsida; order Malpighiales; family Euphorbiaceae; genus Euphorbia; species Euphorbia tirucalli. Next base: position 49,382,001 of record CM077633.1, read on the forward strand.
TCTGGCATTTTTCATCAATTGCTCATCAAGGAATCACAATTTTTCGCCTTGTTGCAAAGTGTGAGGCAATTCTCCTCTAATAGCCAAAATTAAGGTTGTCATTACATGACCGCCTCCAACTTTTTTCTTGCTGGAATCCGTTGCTTTAGAGATTCCTTCCCAAATGTGATCCATGCAATCCACTTTTCTTCCTTTCATAGCTTGGTTTAAGATATATAAGTCTTTTGTTTGCACCTTATTGCTTTCCACCCTGCAGAAAATGGAATGGCACAAATACTTGTGCAAATACAAAAGTGCATTATTCTTAATCAACCGATTTGGTGAATTTTTTGCTGAATATTTCTCTAACCCGGTTATACTCTTCAAAAAAGGATGTGGGTTATATTTAGAGAATGGAAAATGCCACCCTTCACTTTCTGTAGGAAAATCAAACCAATTGGTCATTTCCTCATATCCAACCGTATACTCATGACCTTCATTATGGAAGATAATGGCCATTCGATTTTTATCCATATAGTGAAAGGTTGTTAACAACTCCACAATCCAATCACGGTTTAGTGGAAAGAACATAGAAGAAAATGTTGAAAGCCCAAGAATAGTCAAAAACTTCCTTACCTCGTCATGGATTCCATTGTTTATCATGAAAACTTCATCAAGGAAAAACATACCGATGATTTCGATGTTTTTGAATCTTGTGAATTGCCTCCCTTCCTTTTCATTATGGATTGAAAAGTTGGCACCATAAGTCTCACGCAAATCCACCAGTTGAGGAGTTCGCGAAGAACTTTGGCCTTTCTAGTAGCAATTCTCTTTTGTCTAGGCATTCTCAAATAATATGGCTAGGGTTTTGGCTAGGGTTTTGAAAAGATGGACTTTAAAGAGAAGAGAAGAGATGGAAAGGATTTTGATAGTTTGCTTTGCAGAGGAAGTATAATAGTAGAAGAATTTTGTTTGTGAAGAATAACAAAGAAACTGAGTCCTATTTATAGTGAATTTCACCAAAAGACACATCCTTTCTCTACTTAAATTTATTGAATATAATAAAAATATTAATAAATTATAGTTATTAACCAATAGAAACACATTTTGACTGGTCCAACGGTCATAAAACGGTCATATTTTGAAAATTGGAGCCAATTTTACCATTCGAAAGTAAAATAAGACCGTTTATTTTCGTTCAGGTCGCAATCGTGACACTCAGGTCATGATCATGGGAAACAGAAAGATTTTACCTATTTCGTGTACTTGAGTTGCGATCGTGACGCTTGATCATGATCGTGACTCGTGCTTCTTCTTCATTTTCCTTCTTTTGTCTTGCTTAATCACGATCACAATGATTTGTCACGATCGTGATTCACTTTATTCATGAAATTGGAACCTTTTTAAGGTTATATTTTCAAAGAAAACAACGAAAACTTAAAAAGCTAACACAAAATCACAAACCAAAATTAGATCTCTTTTATGCAACAAGAAACATAAAAACCATAAACAATATTTTTATTTATGTAACACAAACCAAATCAATCAAATAAACACTACACTCTTCTTCATATATCCCTCTCCCACACTTAAAGAACACAAGGTCCTCCTTGTATAAAGAAAAAGATAAGAAAACCATAATTAGAAGAAGAGTTACATAGAGAATAGCACACCACACTTAATATATATAGATGGACATGTTTAGATTGAAGGAGAATCACTCCTCGGATGATAATGAGGAACATAGGATGAATGTGAAGTTGGCATTGTTAGCCCAGGAAAGGATTTCATTTTTCAAGGATTATGGGCTTGACGAATTTGGAATATGGTCCTACACATGTTGTTGACTTCATATTGCAACTCTCCAATTCGATTCATGTAATGCAATGTACTCGTAGGGTCTGGATCATCCTCCCAAGTTATTGGAGAGTCATCAATAGGGTCTCTTCCTTTGTCTTCAATGGTCAATAATTCATAAGGGTCAACTGGACTTATAATAGTTTTAAGGCGTTCCATATAAGGCAGGAACATGTGACGCCCTAGATTTTCCGCCTTAGAAAGTCCTTCTTGAATCATTACCATTCCATCAAGGAAATTGACACAAGCTCCGGAATCAACACGACATGGTGTTGGGATTCGTCATTGGCAAAATAACATGGCGCAGCGGAAAATACACTGTTTAAAATTTCCTAGAATCCACCTATCGTGTCCAATTACCATTGATTAGAATAAAATCAAATAAGAATCAAGAGAGATTAACTCACCAGATTCGTCTCCTCTAGAGACTGCTGCAGAATCGTTTCTTGAAACTGCGATCTCCAAAGTCCGGTGCACGACCAACTATTGAGCGGGAACCGGTGCTAGCCGAAGACGCGAAGGAATGGAGGTTTAATGCTTGGATTTTCGGCTGTTTTGGGGCTGCAATTGGTGGCTGAAATTTCCAGCAATTAATTAGAGTTGAATTAGGTTTTTATTCCTTAAGTGTGCCCTTTTATAGACACCTTGTCTAATTGGGTTCTAATTAGGTTAATTAAACCCAAGCCCACTAGGATTATAATTACATAAATAAACTTTAATTAAAAAGTATATACTATGTAATTTAATTCCATTTGGCTAAATTTAATTACCCCTAAATAAAATTAAATCACACTTAAGTTAATACAACACATGTATTTAATTTTCCTACTTAGGAAAATTATTTAATTAATTGTTTACATTATGTAATTCAATTAATTGATAAATTAATTAATTACATTACGTAAACTTATTAATTAAATTAAATTCAACTCAATGTCAATTAATTACCTTGACACAGAATGTCAACTAATTAATTAACGCATTCCTTCCAATGTACATTACATGTACAATTTCTATAAGTTCCAGCTCAGTTGATCTATGTGCACGATCCTATGGGTCTGTCTTTATGTTGGCAGTAGGCCCAAGGCCCACAGACTGTAAGTGGGTTCTAGCAAACCATTACAGCCCCCAATTAAGACAGAGATGTAGTAGTCTTTAGAAGACACTCACTCGGTAGTAATCTCATAGTGTCCTTTGCCTAACGATATCGATATGAATAAACAAGAGGCATGGTGTCTGTCATCCTTTTCTATTGTTTATTATATTTCTTGATCTTGAGTTGACTGATTAATCAAATAAGCAACCAACTTATTTGGGTATGGCCATACACTTATTAGTCCCACTCATCAAGTGGCCAATGATATCATCTCAGTGTTACCCGAGTGGCAATTCCATCACTTCATCATCAATATCAACATGTTCACCGGTCCACCCAATCATACCCGTATTTAGCATCCTTTTACAGACCTGTTAGGCGTATTACAAAGTGAACCGGATTCCATATCGATATTATAATGAAATCCGGTGTGAGGACAAAAGAGACCTACTCAAGAAAGACCTATGACATGACAACCATGTGGCTTTCTTGTGCGGATCGATCCAGTCCCATGTCAATGACATGTACCTATATTCATGACTGACTATACAAGTACTATGGCTAGTTAAGAACTACCATACAGTCATCGAATATACAAGTCTGTGATTCTATTCGTTCCCACGATTAGAACTGACTTGGGATAGGTTTTATGATTATCAATCAATGGATACTCTACTCATATTATAGCACAAGATATAAATGAAATAGATTAATTGCCTTTATTAATGTGACATAAATAACGTATTCATACATGACTCTTAATGTATAATACAAAATACAAGAATCCAATGCCCTAAGAACTAGGGCACACCAACAATCTCCCACTTGCACTAGTTCCAAGCTGGCATTGCCCTAATTCCTATAGATCTGGTATGACCGTCGTGCTGTGTCTGCAACAGCGCTTTAGTCAATGAATCAGCGACATTATTCTTGGTGTCAACCCTCTGCAACGATATGTCACCTATGTTCACGATCTCCCGAATGAGGTGAAACTTTCTAAGTACATGTTTGGATCTCTTGTGTGACCGGGGCACCTTAGCTTGTGCGATGGTCCCCGTTGTTGTCACAAAACATCAACTGGGTCTAGGATAGTGGGCACTACTCCCAACTCAGTTATGACTTTCTTGATCCAAACGGCTTTCTTTGAGCTTCGCACGCAGCTATGTACTCAGCTTCCATTGTAGAGTCAGCAATGGTGGCCTGCTTTGAGGACCTCCAACTAATGGCACCATCATTCAGGAGAGAAACATAACCAGACTGTGACTGGTTCTCATCCTCATCGGTCTCAAAGCTTGCATCAGTGTAACCTGACACTACCAGCTCATCTTGACCTCTATACACTAAGAAAGCATCCTTAGTCCGGTTAAGTTACTTCAAGAATGCCTTGACTGCCTTCTAGTGTTCCTCACCGGGGTCCGACTGGTACCGGCTAGTCATACTTAGTGCAAACACGACATCAGGCCTCGTACATAACATGGAGTACATGATAGATCCAATAGCAGATGCATAAGGGATCTTTTCCATGTTCTCCTGGTCCTTCTTTGTTTTAGGACCATCTCTCTTACTCAGCTTCAACCCATGGCGCATAGGCAAGAATACTTTCTTTGCCTTGTCCATGCTGAATCCTTTTAGAACCTTGTCAATGTACGTGGCCTGACTTAGGCCTAGAAGCCGATTGGATCTATCTCTGTAGATCCTGATCCCTAAGATCGTGTCAGCTTCGCCTAAGTCCTTCATTGCGATGCACCCACTCAACCACTGCTTAACCCCTTACAGTGTTGGTATGTCACTTCCAATGATAAGGATGTCGTCAACATACAGCACTAGGATGGTGGAAACGCTCCCACTAACCATCTTATACACACAGGGCCTTTAACTTGAAACACCACTTGCAACCTATCACCTTAGCACCCGGAGGTGGATCCACCAAGTTCCATACTTGGTTATCATGCATAGATTGCATCTCAGCCTTCATGGCTTTGCACCAATGATCTGAGTGTGGGCTTTCAATAGCCTCCTGATAGGTCTTGGGCTCTTCTTGGTCAACGACCATAAGGTCCCCATCATCAGTCATGAGAAAGCCGTACCTCTCTGGCTGATGACATGTCCTACCAGACCTTTTGCGGTCCTATGCAACCGTTTCTGCTTCCTTAATTTCTTGAGTAGTCAGATCGGTTCCCGAAGCATCCTCAGCAGTAGCTGCAGGAGTTTGTGAGTCTTGAACTTCTGAAAGTTCAATATTACTCCTACTGTCTCTCTTGGAAAGGAATTCCTTCTTCAAGAAGACTGCATTTCTGGCTATGAAAACTTTGTTTTCAGCTGGAGCGTAGAAGTAATAACCCTTAGTTTCCTTAGGGTAACCCACAAACTGGCACTTGACAGATTTGGACTTGAGTTTGCCACTTGTCAATTTCTTAACATGTGCATCACAGCCCCAAATCTTCAAGAAGGAAACATTGGGCTTTCGGCCTTTCCATAGTTCATATGGTGTTCCCTCAACTGCCTTGCTTGGTGTATTATTAAGAATGTAAGCAGCTGTCTCTAAAGCATATCCTCAAAAGGAGACAGGGAGTATAGCATGACTCATCATCGAGCGGACCATGTCAAGTAAGGTCCTATTCCTCCTCTCTGACACTCCATTCCACTGGGGTGCACCAGGAGGAGTGAGTTGGGATGTTGTCCCACACTGTCTCAAAACGAGTCAAACTCTTGGCTCAAATATTCACCCCCTCGGTCAGACCGAAGTGCTTTTATTTTCGTGCCAAGTTGGTTTTCTACTTCATTCTTAAAGTCCTTGAACCTTTGGAGAGTCTTAGACTTATGCTTCATCAGATACACGTAACCGTATCTGTTGAAGTCATCCGTGAAGGTGACGAAGTACAGAAAACCAGATCTAGCACTAGTGCTCATTGGGCCACATACATCAGAATGTACCAGCTCCAATAGCTCTGAGGCCCTTTCAGCAGTCTTGCTAAAAGGCGCCTTTGTCATCTTGCCTCTCAAACAAGATTCGCATGTGTCATAAGGCTGGATGTCAAAAGACCCTAGCACTCCACTAGAGTGAAGCCTAGCTATGCGCTTCTCATTTATATGGCCAAGTCGACAATGCAAGATGTAAGTAGGATTAATTTCATTTTGTTTAATCCTTTTAGTATTTATGTTATAGATTGAACTTTCACGTTTTAGATCAAGGATATATAAGCCATTTTCAAGAAATGTTGTTCCATAAATAATATTGCCACATTGCACAGAAATTCTACCATGTCCAATATTAAATACAAAACCAGAAATATCCAACAAAGAAACGGAAATAATATTCCTGCGCATCGCAGGTACAAAATAACAGTTTCTTAGTTCCAAAACAAGTCCACTAGGCATCTCCAAGAAATAATCTCCGATCTCCATGGCCTGAACTCGAGCACCATTTCCGACTCGAAGATCTACTTCTCCAGATCCTAATAATCTCCTATTTCTTAGACCCTGCACATTTGAACAAATGTGAGATCCACATCCAGTGTCCAAGACCCAAGATGTATAAATAGCCAGATTAATCTCAACAACATAAATACCTGAAGCAGCAGTTTTGCCCTTCAGTTGCTCCCTTAGCTTTGGACATGAGCTCTTCCAGTGCCCCTTCTCATGACACTCATGGCAAACATCGTCAGGAGAGGCAACCCTTGCTTTAGGTTGGGCCACAACCTTTTTACCCTTAGCCTTGGCCTTTTGGGCCTTAGCCTTGGCCTTAGATTTGGCCTTTCCCTTAGCAATGGGCGTATTGCCCTTGTTCACCAGCAATACTTCAGGAGTCTTCTTAAGAGACTGCTCAGCAAGCTTAAGCATGCCATGCAGCTCAACAACCGATTTATCCAACCCTTGCATATGGTAATTCATGATAAACTGGTTGTAAGACTCAGGAAGTGACCCGAGAATAATGTCTGTTGCCAAGTCCTGCGGAACTGGCAAGCCGAGGCGGGCAAGTGTATCAATATACCCCTTCAACTTTAGCACATGAGTGCTAACAGAAGTCCCAGCTACCATCACAGTGGTGCAAAGTGCCTTAGTTGTCAGGTAACATTCCTGACGAGCCTGATCTTGGAACATCTTTTTAAGCTGATCCATCATCTCATAAGCATGCTCGTTCATGAATTACTTCTGAAGATCAGAAGCCATGGTACCCAGCATGAGGCACGAGACATCTCGGTCATCCCTCACATGCCGATCGTACTGCTCCACCATCGCCGTGGTGATGCCTCGACCTGCAGGAGGGCCAGCTGGTAAAGGAGCATTCAGTACATACTCCTTAGACTCTTGTCTAAGAACTATTTGTAAGTTCCTAGCCCAATCCAGGAAGTTAGTCCCCGAAAGCTTCTCCTTCTCCAAGAGTGACCTAAGTGAGAGTGAGTTGTTGTTTGTTGCAGCCATTTAAATTGCTTAACTGAAATGGGATTATCTACATGGAAGAAATCATTGCTTGAGTTAGAAATAAAGGACTTTTAAGCCAATTCAAATTAATAATCCGATTTTAATTTGTTTGTTGGTGTTGTTAATTGGCTGACTTGACCAAGATCCACAACTTATCAATGACTGGCCGAACTAGGGCTCGCTAACCAACCATTGAGTCGTTTGGTAGGACAACCTATCCAATCCTTCCACGAAGGACTCTTGGTTTGATGGGCTTATTGACACTTTACCCATCTGTGCTTAGGGCCCGCTCTGAGCTAATGCTACCCATGTTGAGTCAAACCACCATTCACATGTTAACCATACCAAGTATCTTAACCCTCGACGGCCCACCGAATACTACAATATACCCAGCTAGGGCATGGCGCACATTGCAGCATCAATGGGAGGAAGAGGTGTGAATGTGGGAAGCACTTTTAAGCGACTCAATATTTTAATTTCCGGATTATAATTAAGTGATACGGCTTAGCATGCATAAACGCGGGTAATAATTTGGTGATCCATATATCCATATTATATGACAAATGCAATAGCATACTTAATTTAAAATAAATGAGATCCTATGGACCTTTAATTACAACCTAATGAAAAACTAGATATCCTATCTAATTCTTCATGGGCCGGACTGCAATCCTTCTTGGGCTCCCACCATGGGCTTGCTCCGTTTGGTCCTTCCTCCATACTTGATGCAATTACAATAATTTTGAAAAAAAAATCTATTCTAAAATTACATCAAAATAAAAAATGGCACGCAGGCCATATTTCCCAAAATTAAATTACAACCGATAATAATTTAGGGCCCATAGAACTCAACATAACATTTCAAACAAAGTACCTGTCGTGCACATACATACCAATATGATGCATGATCATGGCATTCCAAATTATAAATATAAATGTTAAGCCGAGTTACTTAGGGTGAAATCGCCAATTTTAACAAATGTGACTAAGGCCCATAAAGGCCCAATGGATAACATCCATAAATGCAAAATTAACAATTTTGCTCCCACTTGAATTTGGGTTGTCACAAATTTAAAATTTAGCTCTCCCAATTTTAACCGGTGTCACGGTTTATTGGGCCAATTTCACAAAGTCCATATTCAATTTAATATGCAAACAATTAAATTAAATATGCATGCCAACAAAATAAATAATTTAAACAAAAATTAATTTAAAAAAATTTAATTTAATTTGCATTAGGGTCTGGGATAAAAAATACCTGCAAAATCCAAAACCGGACCCGAAACCCGAGCACGGCAGCCTGCCGTGGCAGCAGCAGCCCGCTGCAGGTGAGGGAATCGCAAATTTGCGATTCCCTTCACCCAAAATCAATTTTTTTTTTTAAACATAAACAAAAAAAAAAATGTTTCCAACAAAATATATATAATTAATATACAAAACAATTTTAGATGGAAAATAATTGGGGAAAAAAAATCAAAAACCCCAATCCAATAATTCTAGGGTTTATCCAAAACAAAACCAATTAAGCAAAAACCCTAAAATCACAAACTTGAAACCCATTCTTTCTCAAAGAACGCTTTCAAGAACCAATTCCAATCAATCTAATGGACAAAACCTAGGCTCTGATACCACTGTTGGGATTCGTCATTGGAAAAATAACGTGGCGCAGCGGAAAATATACTGTTTAAAATTTCCTAGAATCCACCTATCGTGTCCAATTACCATTGATTAGAATAAAATCAAATAAGAATCAAGAGAGATTAACTCACCGGATTCGTCTCCTCTAGAGACTGCTGCAGAATCGTTTCTTGAAACTGCGATCTCCAAAGTCCGGTGCACGACCAACTATTGAGCGGGAACCGGTGCTAGCCGAAGACGCGAAGGAATGGAGGTTTAATGCTGGGATTTTCGGTTGTTTTGGGGCTGCAATTGGTGGCTGAAATTTCCAGCAATTAATTAGAGTTGAATTAGGTTTTTATTCCTTAAGTGTGCCCTTTTATAGACACCTTGTCTAATTGGGTTCTAATTAGGTTAATTAAACCCAAGCCCACTAGGATTATAATTACATAAATAAACTTTAATTAAAAAGTATATACTATGTAATTTAATTCCATTTGGCTAAATTTAATTACCCCTAAATAAAATTAAATCACACTTAAGTTAATACAACATATGTATTTAATTTTCCTACTTAGGAAAATTATTTAATTAATTGTTTACATTATGTAATTCAATTAATTGATAAATTAATTAATTACATTACGTAAACTTATTAATTAAATTAAATTCAACTCAATGTCAATTAATTACCTTGACACCGAATGTCAACTAATTAATTAACGCATTCCTTCCAATGTACATTACATTTTCAATTTCTATAAGTTCCAGCTCAGTTGATCTATGTGCACAATCCTATGGGTCTGTCTTTATGTTGGCAGTAGGCCCAAGGCCCACAGACTGTAAGTGGGTTCTAGCAAACCATTACAGCCCCCAATTAAGACAGAGATGCAGTAGTCTTTAGAAGACACTCACTCGGTAGTAATCTCATAGTGTCCTTTGCCTAACGATATCGATATGAATAAACAAGAGGCATGGTGTCTGTCATCCTCTTCTGTTGTTTATTATATTTCTTGATCTTGAGTTGACTGATTAATCAAATAAGCAACCAACTTATTTGGGTATGGCCATACACTTATCAGTCCCACTCATCAAGTGGCCAATGATATCATCTCAGTGTTACCCGAGTGGCAATTCCATCACTTCATCATCAATATCAACATGTTCACCGGTCCACCCAATCATACCCGTATTTAGCATCCTTTTACAGACCTGTTAGGCGTATGTCAAAGTGAACCGGATTCCATATCGATATTATAATGAAATCTGGTCTGTGGACAAAAGAGACCTACTCAAGAAAGACCTATGACATGACAACCATGTGGCTTTCTTGTGCGGATCAATCCAGTCCCATGTCAATGACATGTACCTATATTCATGACTGACTATACAAGTACTATGGCTAGTTAAGAACTACCATACAGTCATCGAATATACAAGTCTGTGATTCTATTCGTTCCCACGATTAGAACAAACTTGGGATAGGTTTCATGATTATCAATCAATGGATACTCTACTCATATTATAGCACATGATATAAATGAAATAGATTAATTGCCTTTATTAATGTGACACAAATAACGTATTCATACATGACTCTTAATGTATAATACAAAATACAAGAATCCAATGCCCTAAGAACTAGGGCACACCAGCACATGGAAGTTCTCCCCTTGCACCCATCACTATTGTAGTCATTATATTGGCACCACCAATCAGCCCATATCTTTGCTTCAATGCATTGTTAATTGCACTAAAGAGAATGTCGCATGAATAAATGGAAATGCGCATTTTAACAGAAAAGGATCAGGGGGTCGAATAATGGAACTATCGACGCAGTAAAATAATGAATGTGTAAGGAACTTGTGCAAATACAACATTGCCTCATCTTGAATGAGTTTATTTGAAGCATGGCTCGTCGCATAACATTGCAAACCTGTCAAGGAACTCCAAATGCTATCCGGCTTGAAATAGAAGGCATAACAGCCAAGTTTTCCTTTGGAAAACCAAACCACTCAGACATTTGATCGTACCCTATGGTATATTCGACTCCATTGTTGCGAAATAGGAAACTTCTCCTTGTGGTATCCAAAAACTAAAATGTGCATAACATCTCCAATACATAAATATCATTTTGGGGGAATAACATTGCCCCAAACTTACTCCATCCTAGTTATTGCAAGTACCCACACACTGCATCTCAGATATCATTGTTAATAAGAAACAAGATATCGAGAAACAACATTCCTTGAAAGTCTATTTTCTTCAACCGTGCATACCGTTTACCCTCATGAACACTGTGGATAGGGAAAGGCGCTCCATACTCCTCCCCTTAAATTGACTCTTCCATTTACACGGGTGATCATTATTGTGGGAAAAAGGATTAAATTACAGAAAGGTTTGAAAGGATTGAGAGAAAGCTCTATTTTGAAAGTATGATAAGTTTAGGGTTTGAATTCTATGAAAGTGAAAATAAAAATGGATAGAGTTGTATTTATAGTGAAAGCATTGAAAAGACATGACTTTTGGAGTGGATATTGATGGGATTCGTCATTGGAAAAATAACGTGACGCAGCAGAAAATACACTGTTTAAAATTTCCTAGAATCCACCTATCGTGTCCAATTATCATTGATTAGAATAAAAACAATTTGAATCAAAAGAGATTAACTCACCAGATTCGTCTCCTCTAGAGACTGCTGCAGAATCGTTTCTTGAAACTGTGATCTCCAAAGTTCGGTACACGACCAACTATTGAGCGGGAACCAGTGCTAGCCGAAGACGCGAAGGAATGGAGGATTAATGCTGGGATTTTTGGCTATTTGGGGCTGCTATTGGTGGCTGAAATTTCCAGCAATTAATTAGGATTGAATTAGGGTTTTATTCCTTAAGTGTGCCCTTATATAGACACCTTGTCTAATTGGGTTTTAATTAAGTTAATTAAACCTAAGCCCACTAGGATTATAATTACATAAATAAACTTTAATTAAAAAGTATATACTATGTAATTTAATTCCATTTGGCTAAATTTAATTATCCCTAAATAAAATTAAATCACACTTAAGTTAATACAATACATGTATTTAATTTTCCTACTTAGGAAAATTATTTAATTAATTGTTTACTTTATGTAATTCAATTAATTGATAAATTAATTAATTACATTATGTAAACTTATTAATTAACTTAAATTCAACCCAATGTCAATTAATTTCCTTGACACCTAATGTCAACTAATTAATTAATGCATTCCTTCCAATGTACATTACATGTACAATTTTTATAAGTTCCAGCTCAGTTGATCTATGTGCACGATCCTATGGGTCTGTCTTTATGTTGGCAGTAGGCCCAAGGCCCACAGACTGTAAGTGGGTTCTAGCAAACCATTACAGCCCCCAATTAAGACAGAGATGCAGTAGTCTTTAGAAGACACTCACCCGGTAGTAATCTCATAGTGTCCTTTGCCTAACGATATCAATATGAATAAACAAGAGGCATGGTGTCCGTCATCCTCTTCTGTTGTTTATTATATTTCTTGATCTTGAGTTGACTGATTAATCAAATAAGCAACCAACTTATTTGGGTATGGCCATACACTTATCAGTCCCACTCATCAAGTGGCCGATGATATCATCTTGATGTTACCCGAGTGGCAATTCCATCACTTCATCATCAATATCAACATGTTCACCAGTCCACCCAATCATACCCGTATTTAGCATCCTTTTACAGACCTGTTAGGCGTATGTCAAAGTGAATTGGATTCCATGTTGATATTATAATGAAATCTGGTCTGAGGACAAAAGAGACCTACTCAAGAAAGACCTATGACGCGACAACCATGTGGCTTTCTTGTACGGATCGATCCAGTCCCATGTCAACGACATGTACCTATATTCATGACTGACTATACAAGTACTATGGCTAGTTAAGAACTACCATACAGTCATCAAATATATAAGTCTGTAGTTCTATTCGTTCCCATGATTAGAACAGACCTAGGATAGGTTTTATGATTATTAATCAATGGATACTCTACTCATATTATAGAACAAGATATAAATGAAATAGATTGATTGCCTTTATTAATGTGACACAAATAATGTATTCATACAATGAGTCTTAATGTATAATACAAAATACAAGAATCCAATGCCTTAAGAACTAGGGCACACCAATAATCTCCCACTTGCACTAGTTCCAAGTGGGCATTGCCCTAATTCCTATAGATCTGGTATGACCATCATGCTGTGTCTACAGCAGCACTTTGGTTAATAGATCAACGACATTATTCTTGGTGTTAACCCTCTGTAATGATATGTCACCTCTGTTCACGATCTTCCAAATGAGGTGAAGCTTTCTGAGTACATGTTTGGATCTCTTGTGTGATCGGGGCTCCTTAGCTTTTGCAATGGCGCCATTGTTGTCACAAAAACACCAACTGGGTCTAGGATAGTGGGCACTACTCCCAACTCAGTTATGAATTTCTTGATCCAAACGGCTTCCTTTGAGCTTCGCATGCAGCTATGTGCTCAACTTCCATTATAGAGTCAGCAATGGTGGCCTGCTTTGAGGACCTCCAACTAATGGCACCACAATTCAAGAGAAAAACATAACTAGACTATGACTGGTTCTCATCCTTATCGGTCTCAAAGCTTGCATCAGTGTAACCTGACAATACCAGCTCATCTTGACCTCTATACACTAAGAAATCATCCTTAGTCCGGTTAAGGTACTTCAAGATTGCCTTGACTGCCTTCCAGTGTCCAGTGTTCCTCACCAGGGTCCGACTGTACCGGCTAGTCATACTTAGTGCAAAAATGACATTAGGCCTCGTACATAACATGGAGTACATGATAGATCCAATAGCAAATGCATAAGGGATCTTTTCCATGTTCTCCCAGTCCTTCTTTGTTTTAGGACCATCTTTCTTACTCAACTTCAACCCATGGCGCATAGGCAAGAATCCTTTCTTTGCCTTGTCCATGGTGAATCTTTTCAGAACATTATCAATGTACGTGACCTAACTTAGGCCTTGAAGCCGATTGGATCTATCTCTGTAGATCCTGATCCCTAAGATCGTCTCAACTTCACCTAAGTCCTTCATTGCGAAGCACCTACTCAACCACTGCTTAACCCCTTGCAATGTTGGTATGTCACCTCTAATGATAAAGATGTCGTCAACATACAGCACTAGGACGGTGGAAAAGCTCCCACTAACCATCTTATACACACAGGGCCTTTAACTTTAAACACCACTTGCAACCTATCACCTTAGCACCCAGAGGTGGATCCACCAAGTTCCATACTTGGTTATCGTGCATAGATTGCATCTCAGCCTCCATGGCTTTGCGCCATTGATCTGAGTGTGGGCTTTCAATAGCCTACTGATAAGTCTTGGGCTCCTCTCGGTCAATGACCATAAGGTCCCCATCATCAGTCATGAGAAAGCCGTACCTCTCTAGCTGATGACGTGTCCTACCAGACCTTCTAAGGTCCTGTGCAACCAGTTCTGGTTCCTCAATTTCTTGAGTAGTCAGATCGGTTCCCGAAGCATCCTCAGCAGTAGCTGCAGGAGTTTGTGAGTCTTGAACTTCTGAAAGTTCAACATTACTCCCACTGTCTCTCTTGGAAAGGAATTCCTTCTCCAAGAAGACTGCATTTCTGGCTATGAAAACTTTGTTTTCGGCCGGATCGTAGAAGTAATAACCCTTAGTTTCCTTAGGGTAACCCACAAACTGGCACATGACAGATTTGGACTTGAGTTTGCCACTTGTCAATTTCTTAACATGTGCATCACCGCCCCAAATCTTCAAGAAGGAAACATTGGGCTTTCGTCCCTTCCCTAGTTCATATTGTGTTCCCTCAACTACCTTGCTTGGTGTATTATTAAGAATGTAAGCAGCTGTCTCTAAAGCATATCCACAAAAGGAGACAGGGAGTGTAGTATGACTCATCATCGAGAGGACCATGTCAAGCAAGGTCCTATTCCTCCTTTCTGACACTCCATTCCATTGGGGTGTACCAGAAGGAGTGAGTTGGGATACAATCCCACACTCTCTCAAAAACGAGTCAAACTCTTGGCTCAAATATTCACCCCCTCGGTCAGACCGAAGTGCTTTTATTTTCTTGCCAAGTTGGTTTTCTACTTCATTCTTATAGTCCTTGAACCTTTGGAGAGTCTCAGACTTATGCTTCATCAGATACACATAACCGTGCTGAAGTCATCCGTGAAGGTGACAAAGTACAGAAAACCACATCTAGCACTAGTGCTCATTGGGCCACATACATCGGAATGTATTAGCTCCAATAGCTCTGAGGCCCTTTCAACCGTCTTGCGAAAGGTGCCTTTGTCATCTTGCCTCTCAAACAAGATTTGCATGTGTCATAAGACTGGATGTCAAATGACCCTAGCACTCCACTAGAGTGAAGCCTAGCTATGCGTTTCTCATTTATATGGCCAAGTCGACAATGCTAGATGTAAGTAGGATTAATTTCATTTTGTTTAATCCTTTTAGTATTTATGTTATATATTGAACTTTCACGATTTAGATCAAGGATATATAAGCCATTTTCAAGAAATGATGTTCCATAAATAATATTGCCACATTCCATAGAAATTCTACCATGTCCAATGTTAAATACGAAACCAGAAATATCCAACAAAGAAACGGAAATAAATACTTGAAGCAGATTAATCTCAACAACATAAATACTTGAAGCAGCAGTTTTGCCCCTCAGTTGCTCCCTTAGCTTTGGACAATTGCTCTTCCAATGTCCCTTCTCATGACACTCATGGCAGACATCGTCAGGAGAAGCAACCCTTGCTTTAGGTTGGGCCACCACCTTTTTGCCCTTAGCCTTGGCCTTTTGGGCCTTAGCCTTGGCCTTAGATGTGGCCTTTCCCTTAGCAATGGATGTATTACCCTTGTTCACCAGCAATACTTCAGGAGTCTTCTTAAGAGACTGCTAAGCAAGCTTGAGCATGCCATGCAGCTCAACAACTGATTTATCCAACCTTTGCATATGGTAATTCATGATAAACTGGTTGTAAGACTCAGGAAGTGACCCAAGAATAATGTCTGCTGCCAAGTCCTGCGGAACTGGCGAGCTGAGGCAGGCAAGTGTTTAAATATACCCCTTCAACTTTAGCACATGAGTGCTAACAGAAGTCCCAGCTGCCATCACAGTCGTGTAAAGTGCCTTAGTTGTCAGGTAATGTTCCTGACGAGCCTGATCTTGGAACATCTTTTTAAGCTGATCCATCATCTCATAAGCATGCTCGTCCATGAACTGCTTCTGAAGATTAGAAGCCATGGTACCCAGTATGAGGCACGAGACATCTCGGTCATCCCTCACATGCCAGTCATACTGCTCCACCATCGCCGTGGTGACGCCTCGACCTGCGGGAGGGCCAGCTGGTAAAGGAGCATTCAGTACATACTCCTTAGACTCTTATCTAAGAACTAGTTGTAAGTTCCTAGCCCAGTCCAGAAAGTTAGTCCCCAAAAGCTTCTCCTTCTCCAAGAGTGACCTCAGTGAGAGTGAGTTGTTATTTGTTGTAGCCATTTAAATTGCTTAAGTGAAATGGGATTATCTACATGGAAGAAATCATTGCTTGAGTTAGAAATAAAGGACTTTTAAGCCAATTCAAATTAATAATCCGATTTTAATTTGTTTGTTGGTGTTGTTAATTGGCTGACTTGACCAAGATCCACAACTTATCAATGACTGGCCGAACTAGGGCTCGCTAACCAACCATTGATTCGTTTGGTAGGACAACCCATCTAATCCTTCCACGAAGGACTCTTGGTTTGATGGGCTTATTGACACTTTACCCATCTGTGCTTAGGGCCCGCTCTGAGCTAATGCTACCCATGTTGAGTCAAACCACCATTCACATGTTAACAATACCAACTATCTTAAACCTCGACGGCCCACCGAATACTACAATATACCCAGCTAGGGCATGGCGCACATTGCAGCATCAATGGGAGGAAGAGGTGTGAATGTGGGAAGCACTTTTAAGTGACTCAATATTTTAATTTTCGGATTATAATTAAGTGATACGGCTTAGCATGCAAAAACGCTGGTAATATTTTGGTGATCCATACATCCATATTATATGACAAATGCAATAGCATACTTAATTTAAAATAAATGAGATCTTATGGGCCTTTAATTATAACCTAATGAAAAACTAGATATCCTATCTAATTCTTCATGGGCCGGACTGCAATCCTTCTTGGGCTCCCACCATGGGCTTGCTCCATCTGGGCCTTCCTCTATACTTGATGCAATTACAATAATTTTGTAAAATAAAATCTATTCTAAAATTACATCAAAATAAAAAAATGGCACGTAGGCCATATTTCCCAAAATTAAATTACAACCGATAATAATTTAGGGCCCATAGAACTCAACATCACATTTCAAACAAAGTACATGTCGTGCACATACATACCAATATGATGCACAATCATGGCATTCCAAATTAAATATAAATGTTAAGCCGAGTTACTTAGGATGAAATCGCCAATTTTAACAAATGTGACTAAGGCCCATAAAGGCCTAATGGATAACATCCATAAATGCAAAATTAATAATTTTGCTCCCACTTGAATTTGGGTTGTCACAAATTTAAAATTCAGCCCTCCCAATTTTAACCTGTGTCACGGTTTATTGGGCCAATTTCACAAAGTCCATATTCAATTTAATATGCAAACAATTAAATTAAATATGCATGCCAACAAAATAAACAATTTAAATACAAATTAATTTAAAAAATTTAATTTAATTTGCATTAGGGTCCGAGATAAAAAAATACCCGTAAAATCCAAAACCGGACCCGAAACCCGCGTGCGGCGCTGCTGTCCCGGCGGGGCAACAATACCGCTGCGCGGCAGCCTACCGCATGGCATGCTGCTGCGGCCAGCAACCTGCTGTACGCAGTGGGGGAATAGCAAAATTGCGATTACCTCACCCAAAATTAAACTTTTTTTTTTAAATCATAACAAAATTCTAGCCATCAACATTAAATTATCAATAAAGAAAATACAATTCTTGATTGAAACCAATTGGGGAAAAAAAAATAAAAACCCCAAACAAAAATTCTAGGGTTTATCAAAACCAAAACCAATTGAATAAAAACCCTAAAATTACAAACTTGAAACCCATTCTTTCTTCAAGAATGCTTTCAAGAACCAATTCCAATCAATCTAATGGATAAAACCTAGGCTCTGATACCACTGATGGGATTCGTCATTAGAAAAATAACGTGGCACAGCGGAAAATACACCGTTTAAAATTTCCTAGAATCCACCTATCGTGTCCAATTACCATTGATTAGAATAAAAACAATTTGAATCAAGAGAAATTAACTCAACGGATTCGTCTCCTCTAGAGACTGCTGCAGAATCGTTTCTTGAAACTGCAATCTCCAAAGTCCGGTGGACGACCAACTATTGAACGGGAACCGGTGCTAGCCAAAGACGCGAAGGAATGGAATATTAATGCTAGGATTTTCGGCTATTTGGGGTTGCTATTGGTGGCTAAAATTTCCAGCAATTAATTAGGATTGAATTAGGGTTTTATTCCTTAAATGTGCCCTTATATAGACACCTTGTCTAATTGGGTTTTAATTAGGTTAATTAAACCCAAGCCCACTAGGATTATAATTACATAAATAAACTTTAATTAAAAAGTATATACTATGTAATTTAATTCCATTTGGCTAAATTTAATTACCCCTAAATAAAATTAAATCACACTTAAGTTAATACAATACATGTATTTAATTTTCCTACTTAGGAAAATTATTTAATTAAGTGTTTACTTTATGTAATTCAATTAATTGATAAATTAATTAATTACATTATGTAAACTTATTAATTAAATTAAATTCAACCCAATGTCAATTAATTTCCTTGACACCGAATGTCAACTAATTAATTAATGCATTCCTTCCAATGTACATTACATGTACAATTTCTATAAGTTCCAGCTCAGTTGTTCTATGTGCACGATCCTATGGGTCTGTCTTTATGTTAGCAGTACGCCTAAGGCCCACAGACTGTAAGTGGGTTCTAGCAAACCATTACAGCCCCCAATTAAGACAGAGATGCAGCAGTCTTTAGAAGATACTCACCCGGTAGTAATCTCATAGTGTTCTTTGCCTAACGATATCGATATGAATAAACAAGAGACATGGTGTCTGTCATCCTCCTCTGTTGTTTATTATATTTCTTGATCTTGAGTTGACTGATTAATCAAATAAGCAACCAACTTATTTGGGTATGGCCATACACTTATCAGTCCCACTTATCAAGTGGCCGATGATATCATCTCGGTGTTACCCCGAGTGGCAATTCCATCACTTCATCATCAATATCAACATGTTCACCAGTCCACCCAATCATACCCGTATTTAGCATCCTTTTACAGACATGTTCGGCGTATGTCAAAGTGAATTGGATTCCATGTTGATATTATAATGAAATCTGGTCTGAGGACAAAAGAGACCTACTCAAGAAAGACCTATGAAGCGACAACCATGTGGTTTTCTTGTATGGATCGATCCAGTCCCATGTCAACGACATGTACCTATATTCATGACTGACTATACAAGTACTATGGCTAGTTAAGAACTACGATACAGTCATCCAATATACAAGTCTGTAGTTCTATTCGTTCCCACGATTAGAACAGACCTGGGATAGGTTTTATGATTATCAATCAATGGATTCTCTACTCATATTATAGCACAAGATATAAATGAAATAGATTAATTGCCTTTATTAATGTGACACAAATAATGTATTCATGTAATGAGTCTTAATGTATAATACAAAATACAAGAATCCAATGCCTTAAGAACTAGGGCACACCAACAGATATAAAAGTTGAAAACGGATAAGAATGATAGTTAACCACTTATGGCCGTTTTGAATAAAAAATAACCGAAAGTGAAAAATCTGAAAACGCAGATGTCACGATCGTGATGCATTTGAATTGCATCATTTCATGCATTCTATCTATTTAACATCACTCTACCATAGTATATACTTAACACTAAACTTAAACACACATCTGTATTTATTAAAACTTAACTAAAACACATTTAAAGCACATCAAAACATACAAGACACACATAAGCAAGAATAAAACCAAAGTTAAAAAAAATAATTAGGGTGTAGGGTCGTCCATAAATTGCTCTTGAATGGTATCATCCCATGGCAAATATGGTTTACAACGCTGCCCATTAACCTTTAGCACATTATTCTTAGAACTTCTTAACTCTAATGCTCCATTACTAAAGACATTAATAATGGTAAATGGTCCATACCGACGTGATTTTAACTTACCCGGAAACAAACATAACT
The DNA here is from genome assembly GCA_039660915.1 of Euphorbia tirucalli. Taxonomy (NCBI): domain Eukaryota; kingdom Viridiplantae; phylum Streptophyta; class Magnoliopsida; order Malpighiales; family Euphorbiaceae; genus Euphorbia; species Euphorbia tirucalli. The sequence goes on from CM077633.1 coordinate 49,402,352, forward strand.
GAGAATTGTACAAAAGCACTTTATCACCAGCATTAAAAGCTTTAGCTTTAATTTTCATGTCATGCCACCTCTTAGTTTTCTCTTTATAAATCTTAGCATTTTCATAAGCCATAGACCTAATTTCATCTAATTTAGATATTTGCAGCAACCTATTTTTACCGGCTTGATTCACATCAAAGTTTAAGGAACGAATAGCCCAATAAGATTTATGTTCTAACTCTATCAGCAGATGACATGCCTTACCATATAATAATCGATAACGAGACATCCCAATGGGAGTTTTATAAGCCGTTCGATAAGCCCATAAAGCTTCATCCAGCTTCTTCGCCCAATCCTTATGCAAATTAGATACCGTTTTTTCCAAAATCCATTTAAGTTCTCTATTTGCAATTTCTACTTGACCACTAGTTTAGGGATGATACGGAGTTGCTACCTTATGATGAACTCCATACTTCCTTATAAGCGAATCAAATAATTTATTAATAAAATGTATACCACCATCACTAATTATAGCTTGTGGTATCTTGAATCTACTAAATAATTTCTTTAAGAACTTAACAACTATCCTCGCATCATTTGTCGGACATGCACAAGCCTTAACCCATTTTGAAACATAGTCGACAGCTACTAAGATGTATTTCTACCTTTGAGATACAGGAAAAGGACCCATAAAATCTATTCCCCATACATCAAAGATTTCAACATCTAAAATATTTTTGAGTGGCATCTCATCTTTACGACTAATATTACCAACACGTTGACACTTATCACAATGATTAACATAGAAACGTGCATCATGAAACAAATTAGGCTAATAAAATCCACTTTCGAATACTATGGCAGCGGTTTTATTTGCTGCATGATGGCCTCTATAAGAACTATCATGGCAATGAGATAAAATAGACTCATATTCCGACTCATCAACACATCTCCTAATAATATTATCAGCACATATCTTAAACAAATAAGGATTATCCCAAATATATCTTTTCACATTATTAAAGAACTTTTTCCTAGCATTCGCATCTAATTTATACAGTACAATATTGGCTTCGAGGCAATTAGCATAATCAGCATACCAAGGTTCTTTAGCATGTTGCACAGCCATTAAACTCTCGTAAAAAAATGTTTCATTGATAATATCAGATTCACCAATTGGACCATTTTCATTTTCTAACTTAGAAAGATGGTCGACAACCAAATTTTCTTAACTTTTCTTATCTCTTAATTCTAAATCAAATTCTTGCAAAAGTAACACCCAACGAATAAGGCGTGGCTTAGCATCTTTCTTACCAAACAAGTATTGTAAAGCAGCATGATCAGTATAAATTATAACTTTAGAACCCAACAAGTAAGATATAAACTTATCACATGCAAACACTACAACCAACATCTCTTTTTCCGTAGTCGTATAATTACACTGAGCACTAGAAAGAGTATGACTTGCATAGTAAATAACATGCAACTTCTTATCTTTCCTTTTACCTAAAACACATCCTACTGCAACATCGCTAGCATCACACATAATCTCAAATGGCAAGTTCCAATCAAGACTTGTGATTATAGGTGCACTAACTAATGCTTGTTTAAGAATATTAAAGGCATTAATACATTCAGGTGTAAATACAAAAGGTGTATCTTTAACTAACAAATTGATCAATGGTTTAGCAATTATAGAGAAATTCTTAATAAATCATCTATAAAAACCATTTTGTCCTAGGAAAGACCTTACTCCCTTAACTGAAGTTGGTGGAGGTAAATTTCCTATTATGTCAGTTTTAGCTTTATCAACTTCTATTCCTCTTTCACTAATCTTATGGCCAAGAACTATACCTTCATCAACCATAAAATGGCATTTTTCCCAATTAAGCACTAAATTAGACTCTTCACATCTAGACAAAACTTTATCCACATGAACTAAAAATTCCTCAAATGAATCACCATAAACAGAAAAATTATCCATGAACACTTCCATAATATCCTTAATAAAATCACCAAAAGTGGAAGTCATGCATCTTTGAAATGTAGTAGGTGCATTGCATAGACCAAAAGGCATTCTATGGTAAGCAAAAGTTACGTATGGATAAGTAAAAGTGGTTTCTCTTGATCATCCGGATGTATAAAAATCTAGAAATAACCTGAGAATCCGTTTAGAAAAAAATAAAAAGCATGTCCAGCAATTCTCTCTAAATTTGATCAATGAAAGGAAGTGGAAAATGATCTTTCCTAGTTACCGAATTTAACTTTCTATAATCAATACACACTCTCCAACCAGTTGTTGTTCTTGTGGGTATCATTTCTCCTTGTTCATTCTTAACTATAGTTATACCCCTCTTTTTAGGCAAACATTAAATCGGACTAACCCATTCACTATCTGAAATTGGATATATGATACCAGCTGTGAGCGGATGACCTGGAACATGAAACGGACGCGGCGAAGCGAACCGGGGAAAACGGAAGAAAGAACTGGTTTAGTGATGTTTTGGGAAAAGCGGATTTGGTTTATCTTGAGTTAAGGAAAATCATTCGTTTATTTTTGAAGCTCATTTTATAGAAAACGTTTTCCCATTTTATAACTTAAAGACCTCAAAACCTCAATTTCGAGATCAGTGACAGAGTCACCACCCGGATTAGCTTATCCGGAAAATTCCGGTACAGCTCCCTACCGAGCGTAGACTACTGTACCTAATCCAGAGATTCAGGGTTCGGGCAACTTACCTATTTAACCTCAAGCTTGTATTCAATTTATTATCTATAAAACCATATTTATTCAATTTATTATCTTCACTAACCCCAATTCATTTATTTTTATTAGCTCGTGCTAAAGCAGAATGCAGAAAATAAATTGCAGGAAATTAAATCATCTACACAAATTATACAACAGAATAGTAAAGGCCGATTATACAACCAAATCGAATAAAATATAAAAACTCTCGTCCTCACATTACAAGCGCCTAAGTACACGAGGATCTAAAAATTACAACCGCCTAAATACACGAATTAATCTATTAAATACATTAAAAATAAAAATAAAGAAATTAAAGCTGCAAAACAAATGGTTAGCATAGTTTATATTATAAACGCAAATAGGACTCAAATCAGGACGGAATCGGGATTTCTAGGATCGGGAGCATGCATTAGGGGGTAACCGGTTCGACCCGACTAGTCGGACCGATTAGACCTGGAAAACGGTTTTGAAACGCCCTGTAGATTTTTTGTACTGGAAAACAATTTTAGAAGACCATTTGGCTCGATTACATGCAAATTTCCACTTTTGTGGGTCTGTTATCCAGGGACTCGGGTTCCCGTTCGTGTGGGTTTTCCTAATTTTCACAAACATCTAAAGTCCAAAATGTGATAACACACCAAAAACATTTATGAAAAATATTGTTTTGTTTGTTTTCAATATTTTCCGGGGATTTTATAGGGTTCGGGAGCCCGCTAATGCTGAACTATGGATCCGATTCGGATAAAACTACCCCAAAACTTAGGAAATAAAACCTCGGGAAATACGAAAACACTAATATCCGTACATATAGAAATCTAAAAACCAAAATTTTATGACATACGGATGGATTTGGGCCGAAAATGATCGTAACAGAAAGCACAAAATGGAAAACAGACTGTTTTTGGCCGATCGACAACCGAGAGGTTTCCCCTGGAGAACAGAGCCGTACGGCTCTATTCGGGCAATCCGATTCCGAAAGTTGCAAAAACGAAGAAAACGCATAGAAAAGACAATGCAAACAGGTTTAAGGCCTTTCAGAGTTTACCTTGATGTTGTTTGGATGCTTTGAACGTCAAAGAACGGATTGGAAGATTGAAATATATCTGGGAACTCAACCGGCCAAAGAACCGTAATAATCCAAATGAGCCGAAATTAATCCGAAATGGTTTCCAACCAGTGAGCAAAGGTTAAGTAACTTGTGTTTAATGTTTAAGGATTGATTTTAAGTCTTAATCCCTGTGTTTTTGGTTTCTCAAACTCACGGTCACCTTTCTCTCTTTCTTAGCCTCTTTTTTTCTCTGTATCTTTTTCTTTCCTTAAGATTGAAAAGCCTCTCTCTTTCTAATTTGATTTTCCCTTTTTATACACCCCTCTCATATATCATATCTAGCATTTATTGGCCGCCTGACTCTGATTATGCCCATATCCTGCTTCTGGCAAGACAAGTTGCTTTGTTTTCTAAGGCAACTTATCTTGCCCACTAGAGCCGTGCGGCTCTAACAAGAGCCGGGGCAAGATTTCGAAAACCGGGCGCGCACCCTAAACCCTAGAAACCGCTTGGGAGAACTTTTTGGGGATTTTGGATCGAGGATAGCTTGGCTTTCAGGACGTTTGAGATACCTAGGCGACATTCCGGGTGCTTTCAAGTCCGATTCAAGACATGAACTCTCATCACAGAGGTCAATTAAAAACCCGTGCTCACACCGGCATTAAGCAATTTGATTACTTCTTGCTTAACTACCTCTTTCATATTAGGATTTAGTCTTTTTTGTCTATCTGCCATAGGTAACATACCCTCTTCTAAATAAATACGATGCATTACTACATTAGGACTTATACCTTTTAAATCAGAGATCTGCCAACCTATACTCCTAATCCTATTTCTAATCACCTTAATTAACTCCTTTTCTTGGTTTAAACTAAAGTTTATCAGAGATTATGATAGGTAGCTTATCATTTTTCATTAAAAATGCATATCTTAAATGACTTGGTAACTCTTTCAATTTAATATTAGGTGGAACATCAACAGAAGCAGGTAAAAGACCCTCTTTTCTATCTAATAATTCAGATTTAACAATTTCAATCTCATGGTCAATAGTCTTATCATGCATATCAACTTCATCATCATTTATATCTAAGATTTCTTTAACACACTCATCAATAACATCAATTTTCATACAAACTTCATTATCCATAGGATATTTAGTAGCTTTATCCATGTGAAATTTAATTTTATAGTCACCGATGCATAAAATTACTTTTCCTTCCGAAACATCAATCAAGGCATGACTAGTATTCATAAAAGATCTACCCAAAATCAACGGACATTGCTCATCATAAACAAAATCTAGGATCACAAAATCCGTAGGAAAAATAAATTTATCAACCTTGACTGAAACATCCTCAATAATACCAAAAGGTTTCTAAATAAATTGGTAGGCAAGTTGCAAAATCATAGAAGTACGTTTCACATCTTCTTCTAAACCCAATTTCTTAAAAATATTTAATGGCATTAAATTCACACTAGCTCCTAAATCACATAGACATCTAGAAAATTCTACCTCACCCAATTTACACGGAATAGTGAAACTACCCGGATCCTTAAGCTTTGTAGGAATTTTACTAGACACTATAGCACTACAATCTTCATTTAAAACAATAGTCAAAACATCAGCCCAATTCTTCTTTTTAGAAACGAGTTCTTTTAAGAATTTACCATAATTGGGAATCTGACTAATAGCTTCAATGAATGATAAATTAATATGAAGATTTTTCAATATATTAACAAAGTCATGAAATTGCTTATCTTGGTCTTTCCTTTTTAGCCTTTGCGGAAATGGCGGTTTTGGTTGAAAATTATCATTCTTAACCTTGCCGACATTTGATTGATTAGAAACTGCTTCCTCTTCTCTACTTTGAACGATATCTTCATCTTTGAATGTCATGTGTTGTACTGGATTAGTTTTAAGACTAGTAGGATCTATATTTTCATACTTCTTTCCGGATCTTAATATCACCGCATTCACTTGCTTTTTAGGGTTTCTTTCCGTGTTACTTGGAAATGCACCCGGTCCGCGAGAAGGAATGGTATTGGCCAATTGCCCAATCTGAATCTCAAAATTATGGATAGAAGACGTGTGATTTTTAATAAGTTGGTCAAATTTAGACTCCATTTTCTTAAAATTTTCATCTTGATCACTAACTTTAGCATGAACTCCTTCTAAAACTTATCAATTTTATATGACAACATTCCAATTCTATCTTGCAATTGGTGATTAGAACTAATCCGATCTTGGTTTTCATTATTTTTCTAAGAGAAATTCGGATGGTTTCTATATCCCGGATTATAAGTATTTGAATATGGGTTATTACGAACTTGCCCTTGGACATAATTCACTTGTTCCTCTATATTCAATTCCTTACATTCACTAGGAACATAACCTTGTTGACTACATACTATACAAGATTATGAGATGTAACTCCCAATGATAAATTATCAACTTTATGAGTTAAAGCAGAAATTTGTGCTTGTAACGTAGTAAGAGAGTCAACATGATGCACTCCTTTCACAGTAGAATTTGATGAACTCGAAGGACTATTTGAGTTATTCGAAGATTGAACTTGTGCCCTTTCAGTAGGCCATATACTATTATTACTAGCCATTTCTTCTAATAATTCATAAGCCTCTTCGGTTGTTTTTCGTATTAAAGAACCACCAGCCATGGCATCAATAGTACCTCCAGTAATAGGATTAACCCCATTAGAGAGAGTTTGTATTAATATATTTCTAGGCAAACCATGGTGAGGGCATAATCTTTGCATTCCTTTATATCTTTCCTAAGCCTCATACAAAGACTCGATTTCAAATTGAGTAAACGAAGTAATTTCTTTGATTAATCTACCCGTTTTTGCTAAAGGAAAATACTTAGATAAAAATGCTTGGGCAGGTTGTTCCTAAGTTGTTATTGAATTCGGGGGCAACGAATTCAACCAAGCCTTCGTTTATCCTTCAAAGTAAAAGGAAATAACCGAAGTTTGATTGCTTCTGCTGAAACCGCATTAATTTTAAAAGTATCGCATATTTCAAGAAAATTAGATAAATGAGCATGAGGACATTCATTAGGAAAACCATGAAAAGTAACACTATTTTGAAGCATTTGCAAAAGAGCAGGTTTAATTTCAAAAGGTGGCCTTACTACACCATCCTACGTACCATTAAGACTAGGGATGGAATAATCCATCAATTTATTTGGTTGTTCCTGTTCATCCATTTCTTCTGATGTTTCTTCTTACTTTTTTCTTTCTTTTGGAAATAAGACGCTCGATTTCATGATTAACTGGCTCAAGTTCATCCACAGAACTACGCGTTCTGGGCATAAACTACAAATTAAAAAAAAGTAAATTTAGTAGAATAAATAAAAATAAAGACACTAAAACAAAAATAAGATAAAATTCTATAATCCATAATTACTTAAAAACACCAAATGACATAACAGTTATTCCCCGGCAATGGCGCCAAAAACTTGTTACTCGCTTTATATTTAGTACAAATCTCTTACTTTGATAATAATTTTAATAGTAATAATAATAATAATTTCATTTAGAGATTAGTGCTCGCAAGTATACGAATCGCAACGTAGCAATAAAAGATATCGATCCCACGAGGAATAAGTATGTACACTTTGGTTTGCTTTTCTTCACGTTTATAGAGTATCGAATTATAAAGTGATATGGAGAAATGGGTAAATGGCAAGTTAAGTCAATTAAAGCACTAGTATTGAGTTGAGTTGTTGTTTAATATCTTAGTTACATAAATATACAAGCATTTTATCTTTGATATTCGTTGCACATGCGTTAATTATTTATTCAATCCTTATGATAAGAGTATGTCGGATTAGTTCTATTTCAACGGGCATGTCTAGAAATAGATTTTATTCAATAACTCATAGACAAATTATCGAATACCTTTGCCAAAATAACTAAAGCTCTTAATACACAATGGCCAAGCTATATAAAGATGATCTCCAATTAATATAACAAAGTGAAGCAAAATAATCATACATGATAATTTATTCTATCTTATTAATTTAACAAGATAAAGTAAAATGCGAACTTGTCTATATCTTATTAAGAATCACAATACATACTTGACGTTAGTCATGCAATGTAAAACAAGAAATCAAAGCATATTTGGCATTAGTCATGCAATAAAGAGTAAGATATAAGAAAACTCATCGATATTGATTTTGTAAATATTCAATACATATACAAGTGTGACGCTTTCATAAAGGAAAAGCATACGAATAGAGTTAAGAAAGCAATTGGGCATAAAACACTCCCTTACGCCTATAGGTATATTGCAACCTCGGGGTATCTTTTCTCTATACAGCGACAATACTTGATTCAAGGACCTTGGCGTTAGGCATCCCTTTACGTACACTAAATATTATAAACAACACTCGAACTCTCTAGATACTTTATTTCTCTAACTTCTGCCAATTCTCTCTCCTTTTTCACGCATAGAATTCCTCCTCTAGTTATAGGAATTGAAGCATTGTGTCTCTTTGTGAAAGGTTGTGTTGGTTCATTGAATGGTTGTGTCCTTTGATGAAGAGTTATGTTGGTTCATTGAATGGTTGTGTCTCTTGAATACTATTGGTTCTCTTGGAAAGTTGTGTCCTTTCATGAAGAGTTATATCTTTTCATGAAGGGTTATGTCTATCCATAGTGTTGGTTGAAGTTCCAAATAGATAGGATCAAATAACTGCTGCTAAGTGCATGTCACGATCGTGATAGAGTGTCGCGGTCGTGATTCACACGGCTTTCTTTGCAAAACGCTGAAGTTAAAGTCTGTCCATAGGCTAGGTTGCGATCGTGATAGGAGTCACGCTCGTGACTTGTCTCTTTCCTTTAATTTCTCTTTTTTTTTTTTTTTGCTTCCTTTTATAGCTAAATTCCACATATTTGTATACTTAGTCTTTAAAACTGTAAATCATCAAAAACAAGCAATACCAATGCGAAATCTAATATATAACAAGTAGAAATAATGCAAATTCCTTATAAATTGTATCATATATAAGTGCCTTTTTAGCACTTATCACAAAATAAATTATAATCAGTTGAATTAACAAGGTTTTATTTCTCATTAAGGAGAATAATTTTCCAATTAAATCTAGTCTGCCATTTAATTTCGATACCCCTTTGCAACCTATAATTCAAAGCTTTTTCATTATATTTTACACTTAGAGAATTCCAAAAAATATAGTTTCCTCTCCATTTTTGTATTAGTCTACTAGTTATAGGTTCTGATGATATTGTTCTACATAGGGTTGAGTTTGACTTCGATGTTGTTGTAGTCTAGAAGACAATTGTTCATAGCAGACAATTCCTATCTTAAGGAGACTATTCGTACAAGCCTCAACGTTCTACTTTTGTTCTTCATTCAACTTGGTTAAGATTTATTTTATTTTTTTGTAATATGTAATTTTTCATTTCAATAGAAGCGTTTTTTTTATTCTTGTTCATTCTTATTATTACACACATTGCTAATTTTAACATTTTTGTCTCACATTGACTATAGTACCTAATTAACACGTGCGATAGCTACAAATGTGCATGGTGAACCATGCCTTCAATTTAGTCTTATATGTTCAAAAAACATGTGCCACGTGCTAATTAACGGATGCGATCCATGTGGAAAAAATGTGTCAAATTTGCAACTCAGACTATAAAAATAGAAAGATCATGTACATAATGTATTAACAAAATTGATCAAGTAGCCAATTACCAAATCCATAAAAGTTTACAAGATTCAAGATGGATTTTGACTTAAAGTGCATTAGTAAGGGTGCGCTTGAGGTAATTATGAATTGATTTTTGGAACACTCCATCTAGGATACGAATTTCATTGCAACACATTTTCTTTCAATTCAATATAAAGTCCTAAGTTCTATATTTTAAAGTAGGGTGCACACGGTCGGTTAATTGGTCTAGGTAGAATTTTACAAATGGTTTTTTTAATTTACTAACCATACACTGTCCATTAAATTTGGTTAACCATTAGTCGGTTAACCATTAATTTGGGTCAGTTAACATTTCTTTATGGTTAACCATTTACGAAATAGACATTATATTTTGCTAAATGTATAATATTTCAAACCTCAAATAAATATACCATTAATCTCAAATGTCAAATAAAAATATGAAATTACAAACTATAGTCTTAATAATTAATTAAAAAAACAACATTTTAACCATAAACTCCCATAATTAAAACATTAATAAAATTAAATTAAATTAACTTGTTTTTCATTAAGTGTGAAATTAAGGATTGAGAATGAGATTGGAGGGAGTGTCCGAGACTGGGTGTATAGTAAGAAAGTAAAATAATATTAAAAGAGAAAATGTTTCACTAATTATTCATATTACCTATATATATAATTATATAAATTTAAAAAAAATATATTTGTAAATGGTCGGTTAACCGCGAGTCCAAATGGACTTTCAGTGTAAAAACCAAAACCGAAACCGTTAATTTTTAAAAATAAACACCGCATACTAGTCCATCGATTTTGGTTAACCACATTTTTAGTTCGATTTCGGTTTTGTTTTACGGTTTTTCGGTTTTTTTTCATCCCTATTTTAAAGGTTTATAATTTTGAAAGTTAATCCAAAACTATTTATTCACACAATAACAATTTAAAAATTTAGAGTGTTTTTTTCTGTTTATAATATGTAATTTGTACATGGTAACTGTCGTCTACAATATTGGACTCTAGCAAGTGCACTAGGTCAATTGTAGCACATAGGTAAGATCAAGTATCGTTCTCATAGGGATCTAAGCGAACAACCTTAACTTCTCAAGCAAATAAACAAATATGAATTCTTTTACAAATAAATTAAGGATTTAAGGAGAAATAATCAAGTAAACTAACAGTTCCAAGCATTAAGTCCAAGAGAGCAAAAATAAAAATAACAACAACAATATTAAGGAAGCAGCAAACTCAATCTAAACACAGCAAGCAAGTTCAGTACATTCCTTCTCCTTAACTATTATGAGTAGGGTTCAGAACATACATCTAGGGTTTCTTACTCTCAACTCACCACACGAGGAACCTTCGGACATGTGGAAACTATGACAAGCGGCCTAATCGAAACTCTTCAGCAATAAACCACTTAATCATGCATTAAGTTCTAGCAAGCATTTTATCAAAGATAAAAACTCCTTGCATGCAGTCTAATCGAATTTCTTCAACAATAAACATACATGTGTTTCATGGTATTTCCGTGGTTAAAAATCTCCTCTCGGTCTCATTCTAACCACTAGTATATGAGGTGATCAATCTCCTGGAAAAATAAGCACGCCAAGAAACAATCATCCTACATATAATACTCATAATAAACAAGGAGATGGATTAATTATTACTGCTAGCTGAGCTGGCTCAAGCCTGCTTAAGCGGACTACTCATATGCATAATCAGCTTCAGCAAAGAATAATATAAGAAAAAAATACTAGTACTATTATATTAAACTAAAATTGAGAAGATAAACGAAAATAGTTAAGAGTTAAAAACCAAGACCCCTTGCAACTAGAACCAAGGGAGGTATCTATAGTACTCTCCCAAAGGACTAAAATGCCCCAAAAGGTGTTAAATATTAATAAAGTGCTTAACATGATGGGTCATAATTAGCCACCCAAATATAATATTAATAAGTACATCCACTCATTAGATTTGTTAATAAAAATATCTTCACAAAGTCAAATATCTTTTCCCACAACAAGTCAGATCCCTCTCTCCTCCATCCTCTATGGCCCACGGTGTAGACAAGGGTCCAATCTCTGCCGGCTTTTTCTCTCTCGCTCTGGTCAGTTCTACTCCAGCTCGATTTAGCTTGCTCACAAGCCTACTTGATCAACTTTTGCTCCATTTTAATTTTTAACCTAAAATTAACTTTAATTAGGCATAAATAATTCAATAATACTCCATTTAATTCCAATTAATACCTGGAATTATTGTTACATTTATCACTTATCAGTAACCATTATTTTAGGCGAAAAATCTGAAATTCATGCATAAAACTTTTATTGAAGACATTTTGTACTAAAAAAAAAAAAAATTAAGTTCTCATCTTTATAGTCTTTACTATTTTTCTCGTTTTACTTCTTTGTATTTGAATTTTGGTACATCTAATCTTTTTTATTTGATACAATATGTTATTTGGCATCTCTATTTTAAGTTCCATCATTCTTCTTTCAAATAAGATTTTAAAACAAAGTTGTGAATCGTAATTTTGCTTATTGTGACTTCTTACAATATATATATATATATATATATATATATATATATATATATATATATATATATATATATAAGACGAGGAATCTATAGAAACAAAATTCTATACAAAAAATTGGCGATCCTCCATAAGAACAAGAGAATCAAGATGTTTGCTAACCCTATATATTAGCGATCTTCTAGAGCAAAAACTACAAACAGAAAATATAGAGCTATGAGTAACAATATCCAAATAAATAAAATTAAGAGAAGATTTAGAGACAAGATAGATATCAAGCACATCCAAATTGCAATGAAACAACATTCTCTTGCAAGAGTAAGACCCTTATCAATAATAAATGTGATATATAGAATGACTCACTAGTGTAATACATGTAAATAAAAAAAAAAAAATCACATTCTATATAATAATGTGTGTAATATATTATTCTCTCCATCCAAAAAATTAAGATAGTCCAATTTGAAATTTTGCATAATTTTCAAAAAAAAAAATAGAGTTCATATAGTTTAAGGATAACGTTTTACATTTTTTTTTTAGTATTTTTATTTAAATTTAATTACTATTGGTCAATTTATAGTTTAAATTATAAATTAATGAATGTATTCTATATTTCACTAATAAGAATAGACATTAAATAGTAATATATCGAAAAATGAAATACTTAAAATCTGAAAAATGAAAATAAACTGTAGAAGGCTTATTAATTAATCTTTTGTGAGTAACGGTCAACTAATGGTGAGGTTAGAAAAGGTGCAAATTAATCCATTTAAGAGAGTGGAATGAGATTAATAAGCGTTTTACTTCACTGAGGGGGAAATTACTCCTTGAGTTAAAGTTGAAGGGTTTAAATGCTATTTCAACTCTTAATTGGAACATAAAAAGAAATACCGACTTTTTTTTTTTTTTAAGACGAGCAGTTGGCAAAAAAAAAATGTTTATTAATACTCAAAACTTGATATAAAAAAAAAAATTAATACACAAATCAAAACACAAAAGAAATCCAACAATATGGTAAAGTAGCAACTAGCAAGTACGCTGGGGAAAGTTTTAACTTTTGGAAATTATGTTATTTGCACCAATTTTCTTAATCTATAAAGAAAAAAGAAAAAATAAGCAAGATGATGAATAGGTGAGTACGTGTCAGAAAAAGTAGGCTGTGGAAAAAGCTGCTATAAAAATAAGGTAGAGGAGTGGGAAAGGGTGAGGATTACCATAAATGGAAGTACCCGACTGAGCTACAAATAATAATAATATACTAATGTAGTCAAGAATCAGACTAAGACAACACAAATTTAAGAATTTTTTTTTTATTTTTTTGTTAATATATAATATGAAAGAGAATAGGTAGCTTTATATTTAAATTAGAAAAAAAGGTCAACAAATCCAAGGAGCGGAAGGCGGTTTGCTATGTGCCAAAATATGGGGGCCCACAAAAGATTTAGATCACAACGTGACTATAACGCCAACCTGTCCTCTTTCATGTGAATTTAGTAAACCAACCAAAGTGCCAAACACATTACTATCATTATTTGAATCTTTTGTGTTGTGATAATCTTTCTGGATTTCGAACTTCACTGTCGCTGTTAAAATTTTTATTGATAGAACGATATATAAAATTTTTTATAAATTTCCTTGTGGCTTTAAGGCTTTCCTAGCCCTAAACTAGAAATACCCCTTCTACTCCTAAACTTTTGTAACAAAAAAATTATTATTGCTTTAGCTCTCAATTCACCAAGGAAATTTAGGATTGAATATATATATATATATATATATATATATATATATATATATATAATAAATTTGATATGTGGAACAAGAAATTAGACATAAAATTACGATAATAAGAAATTTACGTGGTTCGACTAATTTTATCTACATCTACAGACGAGGAGAAACACATAATTCATTAGTAATTGGTAAGTTGCTACAACAGTAGGAAATCTCACACAATTACCTAACTCGTAAATCTTATGGAAATCAATTACATCTGCAACTCACAAATACCACTACTAAAAAATTCGCTATTACCGACGAACGGATCCATTGATAACCTGTTGGTAAATCATGACGACGAGTAGTTTACCACTGGATCTATCAGTAAATGCCAGTGATAATCGCAAATTTTCTTATCGTGTGTGCATATTTCCATATCACAAGTTTCAAAACTCTCGGCGTAAACAAATAAGTAAATAACCCTTACTCATATACGCCTCAAAGTAATCTCCTCCTAATAGGATTCACTTTAAAGAGAGAGTTTTCAATTCTTATTCTAATTAGGAAAACCAACCTAATATGATTCTTGACATAACTTAACAATATACACTTTGTTTATTTTTTTTATTAAAGATGAAACTTCTTTCCACCTTGACTTGAAAATTCTAGAGCTTCGTAGAATTACTCATCACCTCATGTGTTGTCATTGACCTAATTTCTCAATATCAAATCCGTTGACAAAACCATCGTTCATGTTGAAGAAACTGTTATTCCTTTCAACAAAAGTACTAATCTACCAACATAATCAACAAATCAAACCAAAATTTTGACACCACTAGTAGGAATTGAATCTACATCTAATTACAATAAATTTGATATGCGGAACGAGAAATTAGACATACAATCATGATAACAAGAGATTTACGTAGTTTGGTTAATTTTGCATATATTCAAGGGCAGGGAGGATTACATAATTCATTAGTAATCTTTGAGTTAGTACAATAGTAAGGAAATCTCATTCTTTACACAATTACCTAACTCTGAAATTTCATGAGACCCGATTACACACATTTCACCAATATGCATATTCTCATAGCACAAGCTCCAAACAAATAAGCAAACAACTTATTCTTATATATCCCTCATAGTAATCATTCTCCTAATACGATTCACTTTAATAATATTCCTATTCTAATGGGAAAAAGCAACATAAATATGATTTTTGACATATCCTATTAGAAACATACAAATATCATCACTCCAGATCGAGTAAATAATGGAATCTAAGAAAAGCTCCAGAGGCCCAAATCTTATCTCCATACTTTCCTTTTTTTTAGCATTTAACTTTAATTTTAGTGAAAATTCACATTTTCATCTCTTATCAAATGAGCAAATTCATGAAAATATCTTTTTTTAATATTATTCTTTAGAATTTTGTAAAATTATCATTGTAAGATTTAGACATATCACTTTTCAAAGGCATGTGAGTTTTACGTGTTGAAACTGCATAGGACTTATCTTGGTATGCCTATGAACATTGTGCACAACATGTTATCTTCTTTTTCTTTTATCAAAGATAGAGTTTGGAATAAAATCAATTGTAGGAATTCTAAGCATCTCTCGTGGGAGGTAAAGAAGTTTTAATCAAATCAGTTGTGTAGTCTATCCGCTATTACTACAAGAGCTTATTCAGGTTTCCTCAAGGTTTATGTGATTCTCTTCACAAGCTTATGAATGCGTTCTGGTGGAAGTCAAAGCTAAGTAACTCGGGTATTCATTGAAATAGGTGGAATTCCCTTTGTCATGCTAAGAAGTTCAGAGGTATGGGTTTCCCTGACATTTATGATTTCAATACTGCTCTTCTTGGAAAGTAATTATGGAGAATGCAAGTTTTTCCTCACTCCCTTATCTCAACGATGTTTAGAGTTAGATATTTCTATGATGTTATTACACTGAATGCTAAACTTTCTTCTTCTCCAAGCTATGTTTAGCGTGGTTTAATTTCAGCCAAGGAGTTCGTTGGAGCTAATGTTAGATGGCGAGTTTGCTCGGGTCAATCTATTACTATTTATAACCAACCCTAGTTAATTGAGAAAGATTCACCTTTGTCGAATCAAGTTTTCATGGTAACAATATTAAAAAGAAGGAAGATAAAAATAAAAATAATAATATTATCTAAAGTCATTAAGATTACATAAGGTATATTATTATTAAGACTTTCATTTTATTGAAGTCAAAAGAAGAAAGAAGGAAAGAATAATATATACCCAAGTAATATAGTTTTAAACAAATAATGATCTTAATAAAATTACAAACAGTATGATATTATTAAAGATGAAGACATACAACAACTATTGATGACAAAAAAAGGACTGCTATGATCTACAAGAGGATATTGAGTTTGGATAAATGGCATTATTGCAATCATAAAAGATTATACACCTACAGGAGGTTAAGCATTGTATAACGATCACCTACAGGAGGTTGTGTATTGTAGAACGGTCATCTACAGGAGGCTATGTACTGTATAGCGGTCATCTACATGAGGTTGTGTACTAAATAAGAGACACATATAGGAGGCTAAAGAAAAATCAACATACTACTATAGAAGGCTATGCATTACATAACAAATTCCTAAAGAAGATAATAAAAATGTAAATTGGCAGCTTCAGAGGTCTATAGAGTCTTAAAGAGATTTGAATAAAAAGCTCAATCAACCATGCTTCTGACTACCGACTATATTTTCTCCTTCATTTATAAATAGAAAGCAAATTCATCATTCACAAGTAGAGAAGACATTTAATAAAATTACACATATAGGTATACAATTAAGAGTCTTTTCCAACAAATCTTCAAAGAGTAATTCAAAGAATTAATAATTTTTATCAATAATTCTCAAACAACAAAATTCATATCTAGAAAAGGACATTGTAATTCACACAAAGGGTTTTGTATGAGGGGGAGATATGTTGTAGGTGATTTCAACAAAGTATTGTAAAGTTTCACACTTTAGCTTAAAAAGTATGGTGATAGTTTGGTTATTAAGCTTGAAAACAATATTTGTAAAAGTTTAGTATTTGAGCTTGTAAAAAGCACCGGGATAGTTGTTATTGAGCTATAAAACAACACCTATAAGTTTGACACTAGAGCATGTAAAAAGCGTCGATAAAAGGTTTTGATACTTTGCCTAGAAACGTATTCAATTTGTTACTTGAACTCATAAAAAGTAATATTAGGCTTGATTTATGCCCGTAAAAAGATCATAGGCTTGGTTCCTGCCTGTAAAGGAATTACTACTGGAAACCTCAAGACGTAGGCTTGGGGACAGGAGTAAGCTGGTCTGTATAAATCGTTGTGTCCTTAATATTTGTAACCTTACTCTTTTCACATATTATCAAGTATTTAAATTAATAGCATTAGTAGAATTTAGAGATATTGATTACACTAATCAAAGCAATCATACTCACAAGTTTTACTAACTATTTAATTCTGCATTTTAAGTAAACTTGTTTTATTAGCAAAATTTTTTTTATTGAAAGAATTTTTTATTCGATGATACACACTATTCACCCCTTCTAGTATGTCTTTAGCCTATTTTGGGGCCAACAACCTTGTAAATCCATTACTCGTGTTCTGTTATTGCAAGATGAATCGGTGCAGTCCCTCTTACATCCTTCTTATTATTCTTGAAATGAGAACCTTATCCAGCAATGATTTAAT
Source organism: Euphorbia tirucalli (assembly GCA_039660915.1). Taxonomy (NCBI): domain Eukaryota; kingdom Viridiplantae; phylum Streptophyta; class Magnoliopsida; order Malpighiales; family Euphorbiaceae; genus Euphorbia; species Euphorbia tirucalli. The sequence continues at coordinate 49,419,810 of CM077633.1, forward strand.
GTCGGAGATAAAGATGTTATCATGTGTGTTCCTTTAGGTCCTCATAATCTCGCAGATTCTATATATTGGCCTTTGGAGAGGTAAAGTATTTACATTGTGAAATCAACCTACTATCAAGCTTTCTCAACTAATCATCAAAGTTGAAACATTCACTTTGTTGGTGTGCCCTAGTTCTTAGGGCATTGGATTCTTGTATTTTGTATCATACATTAAGACTCATTGTATGAATACATTATTTGTGTCACATTAATAAAGGCAATTAATGTATTTCATTTATATCTTGTGCTATAATATGAGTAGAGTATCTATTGATTGATAATCATAAAACCTATCCCAGGTCTGTTCTAATCGTGGGAACGAATAGAACCACAGACTTGTATATTCAATGACTGTATGGTAGTTCTTAACTAGCCATAGTACTTGTATAGTTAGTCATGAATATAGGTACATGTCGTTGACATGGGACTGGATCGATCCGCACAAGAAAGCCACATGGTTGTCACGTCATAGGTCTTTCTTGAGTAGGTCTCTTTTGTCCTCAGACCAGATTTCATTATAATATCGATATGGAATCCGATTCACTTTGACATACGCCTAACAGGTCTGTAAAAGGATGCTAAATACGGGTATGATTGGGTGGACCGGTGAACATGTTGATATTGATGATGAAGTGATGGAATTGCCACTCGGGTAACACCGAGATGATATCATTGGCCACTTGATGAGTGGGACTGATAAGTGTATGGCCATACCCAAATAAGTTGGTTGCTTATTTGATTAATCAGTCAACTCAAGATCAAGAAATATAATAAACAACAGAAGAGGATGACAGACACCATGCCTCTTGTTTATTCATATCAATATCGTTAGGCAAAGGACACTATGAGATTACTACTGGGTGAGTGTCTTCTAAAGACTGCTGCATCTCTGTCTTAATTGGGGGCTGTAATGGTTTGCTAGAACCCACTTACAGTCTGTGGGCCTTGGGCCTACTGCCAACATAAAGACAGACCCATAGGATCGTGCACATAAATCAACTGAGCTGGAACTTATATAAATTGTACATGTAATGTACATTGGAAGGAATGCGTTAATTAATTAGTTGACATTCGGTGTCAAGGTAATTAATTGACATTGGGTTGAATTTAATTTAATTAATAAGTTTACATAATGTAATTAATTAATTTATCAATTAATTGAATTACATAAAGTAAACAATTAATTAAATAATTTTCCTAAGTAGGAAAATTAAATACATGTATTGTATTAACTTAAGTGTGATTTAATTTTATTTAGGGGTAATTAAATTTAGCCAAATGGAATTAAATTACATAGTATATGCTTTTTAATTAAAGTTTATTTATGTAATTATAATCCTAGTAGGCTTGGGTTTAATTAACCTAATTAAAACCCAATTAGACAAGGTGTCTATATAAGGGCACACTTAAGGAGGAAAAACCTAATTCAACTCTAATTAATTGCTGAAAATTTCAGCCACCAAGTGCAGCCCCAAAACAGCCGAAAATCCCAGCATTAAACCTCCATTCCTTCGCGTCTTCGGCTAGCACCGGTTCCCGCTCAATAGTTGGTCGTGCACCGGACTTTGGAGATTGCAGTTTCAAGAAACGATTCTGCAGCAGTCTCTAGAAGAGACGAATTCGGTGAGTTAATCTCTCTTTATTTAATTTGGTTTTATTCTAATCAATGGTAATTGGACACGATAGGTGGATTCTAGGAAATTTTAAACGGTGTATTTTCTGCTGCGCCACGTTATTTTTCCAATGACGAATCCCAACAGTGGTATCAGAGCCTAGGTTTTGTCCATTAGATTGATTAGAATTGGTTCTTGAAAGCATTCTTGAAGAAAGAATGGGTTTCTAACTTGTTATTCTAGAGTTTTTATTCAATTGGTTTTGTTTTTGGATTAACCTTAGAATTGTTGGATTGGGGTTTTTGATTATTTTCCCCAATTGGTTTCCATCTAAAGTTGTTTTGGGTTTTATTTGGATATTTTGATGGATATTTTTTTTAATGATTTAATAAGTTAAAAAAAAATTAAAATAAAAGGTTTTTTGGGTGAAGGGAATCGCAAATTTGCAATTCCCTCACCTGCAGCAGGCTGCTGCTGCTGCCGCGCAGCGGCATTGCTGCCCCGCCGGGACAGCAGCGTCGTGCGCGGGTTTTGGGTCCGGTTTTGGATTTTGTGGGTATTTTTTTTATCCTGGACCCTAATGCAAATTAAATTAAATTTTTTTAATTAATTTGTATTTAAATTATTTTATTTTGTTGGCATGCATATTTAATTTAATTGTTTGCATATTAAATTGAATATGGACTTTGTGAAATTGGCCCAATAAACCGTGACACCGGTTAAAATTGGGAGAGCTAAATTTTAAATTTGTGACAACCCAAATTCAAGTGGGAGCAAAATTGTTAATTTTGTATTTATGGATGTTATCCATTGGGCCTTTATGGGCCTTAGTCACATTTGTTAAAATTGGCGATTTCACCTTAAGTAACTGGGCTTAACATTTATATTTATAATTTGAAATGCCATGATCATGCATCATATTGGTATGTATGTGCACGGCAGGTAATTTGTTTGAAATGTTATGTTGAGTTCTATGGGCCCTAAATTATTATCGGTTGTAATTTAATTTCGGGAAAAATAGCCTGCGTTCCATTTTTTTATTTTGATATAATTTTAGAATAGATTTTATTTTGCAAAATTATTGTAATTGCATCAAGTATGGAGGAAGGCCCAGATGGAGAAAGCCCATGGTGGGAGCCCAAGAAGGATTGCAGTTCGGCTCATGAAGAATTAGATAGGACATTTAGTTTTTCATTAGGTTGTAATTAAAGGCCCATAGGATCTCATTTATTTTAAATTAAGTATGCTATTGCATTTGTCATATAATATGGATGTATGGATCACCAAATTATTACCCGCGTTTATGCATGCTAAGCCGTATCACTTAATTATAATCCGGAAATTAAAATATTAAGTCGCTTAAAAGTGCTTCCCACATTCACACCTCTTCCTCCCATTGATGCTGCAATGTGCGCCATGCCCTAGCTAGGTATATTGTAGTATTCGGTGGGCCGTCGAGGGTTAAGATACTTGGTATGGTTAACATGTGAATGGTGGTTTGACTCAACATGGGTAGCATTAGCTCAGAGCGGGCCCTAAGCACAGATGGGTAAAGTGTCAATAAGCCCATCAAACCAAGAGTCCTTCGTGGAAGGATTGGATAGGTTGTCCTACCAAACGAATCAATGGTTGGTTAGCGAGCCCTAGTTCGGCCAGTCATTGATAAGTTGTGGATCTTGGTCAAGTCAGCCAATTAACAAACCAACAAACAAATTAAAATCGGATTATTAATTTGAATTGGCTTAAAAGTCCTTTATTTCTAACTCAAGCAATGATTTCTTCCATGTAGATAATCCCATTTCAGTTAAGCAATTTAAATGGCTGCAACAAACAACAACTCACTCTCACTTAGGTCACTCTTAGACAAGGAGAAGCTTTTGGGGACTAACTTCCTGGACTGGGCTAGGAACTTATAAATAGTTCTTAGACAAAAGTCTAAGGACTATGTACTGAATGCTCCTTTACCAGCTGGCCCTCCCGCAGGTCGAGGCATCACCACAACGATGGTGGAGTAGTATGACCGGCACGTGAGGGATGACCGAGATGTCTCGTGCCTTATGCTGGGTATCATGGCTTCTGATATTCAGAAGCAGTTCATGGACGAGCATGCTTATGAGATGATGGATCAGCTTAAAAAGATGTTCCAAGATCAGGCTCGTCAGGAACGTTACCTGACATCTAAGGCACTTTGCACAACTGTGATGGCAGCTGGGACTTCCGTTAGCACTCATGTGCTAAAGTTGAAGGAGTATATTTATACACTTGCCCACCTTGGCTCGCTAGTTCTGCAGGACTTAGCAGCAGACATTATTATCGGGTCACTTCTTGAGTCTTACAACCAGTTTATCATGAATTACCATATGTAAGGGTTGGATAAATTGGTTGTTCAGCTGCATGGCATGCTCAAGCTTGCTGAGCAGTCTCTTAAGAAGACTCCTGAAGTATTGCTGGTGAACAAGGGCAATACGCCCATTGCTAAGGGAAAGGCCAAATCTAAGGCCAAGGCTAAGGCCCAAAAAGCCAAGGCTAAGGGCAAAAAGGTGGTGGCCCAACCTAAAGCAAGGGTTGCTTCTCCTGACGATGTTTGCCATGAGTGTCATGAGAAGGGGCACTGGAAGAGCTCATGTCCAAAGCTAAGGGAGCAACTGAAGGGCAAAACTGCTGCTTCAGGTATTTATGTTGTTGAGATTAATCTGGCTATTTCTACATCTTGGGTCTTGGACACTGGATGTGGATCTCACATTTGTTCAAATGTGCAAGGTCTAAGAAATAGGAGATTATTAGGATCTGGAGAAGTAGATCTTCGAGTCGGAAATGGTGCTCGGGTTCAGGCCATGGAGATTGGAGATTATTTCTTGAAGATGCCTAGTGGACTTGTTTTGGAACTAAGAAACTATTATTTTATACCTGCGATGCACAGGAATATTATTTCCGTTTCTTTGTTGGATATTTCTAGTTTTGTATTTAATATTGGACATGGTCGAATTTCTATGCAATGTGGCAATATTATTTATGGAACAGCATTTCTTGAAAATGGATTATATATCCTTGATCTAAAACGTGAAAGTTCAATCTATAACATAAATACTAAAAGGATTAAACAAAATGAAATTAATCCTACTTACATCTGGCATTGTTGACTTGGCCATATAAATGAGAAGCGCATAGCTAGGCTTCACTCTAGTGGAGTGCCAGGGTCATTTGACATCCAGCCTTATGACACATGCGAATCTTGTTTGAGAGGCAAGATGACAAAGGCACCTTTTAGCAAGACTGTTGAAAGGGCCTCAGAGCTATTGGAGCTAATACATTCCGATGTATGTATCCCAATAAGCACTAGTGCTAGATCTGGTTTTCTGTACTTCGTCACCTTCACGGTTGACTTCAGCAGATACGATTACATGTATCTGATGAAGCATAAGTCTGAGACTCTCCAAAGGTTCAAGGACTTTAAGAATGAAGTAGAAAACCAACTTGGCAAGAAAATAAAAGCACTTTGGTCTGACCGAGGGGGTGAATATTTGAGCCAAGAGTTTGACTCGTTTTTGAGAAAGTGTGGGATTATATCCCAACTCACTCCTCCTGGTACACCCCAGTGGAATGGAGTGTCAGAAAGGAGGAATAGGACCTTACTTGACATGGTCCGCTCGATGATGAGTCATGCTACACTCCCTATCTCCTTTTGGGGATATGCTTTAGAGACAGCTGCTTACATTCTTAATAATACACCAAGAAAGGCAGTAGAGGGAACACCATATGAACTATGGAAAGGCCGAAAGCCCAATGTTTCCTTCTTGAAGATTTGGGGCTGTGATGCACATGTTAAGAAATTGACAAGTGGCAAACTCGAGTCCAAATCTGTCAAGTGCCAGTTTGTGGGTTACCCTAAGGAAACTAAGGGTTATTACTTCTACGATCCGGCCGAAAACAAAGTTTTCATAGCCAGAAATGAAGTCTTCTTGGAGAAGGAATTCCTTTCCAAGAGAGACAGTGGGAGTAATGTTGAACTTTTAGAAGTTCAAGATTCACAAACTCCTGCAGCTACTGCTGAGGGTGCTTTGGGAACTGATCTGACTACTCAAGAAATTGAGGAACCAGAAACGGTTGCACAGGACCTTAGAAGGTCTGGTAGGACATGTCATCATCCAGAGAGGTACAGCTTTCTCGTGACTGATGATGGGGACCTTATGGTCGTTGACCAAGAGGAGCCCAAGACCTATCAGGAGGCTGTTGAAAGCCCACACTCAGATCAATGGCTCAAAGCCATGGAGGCTGAGATGCAATCTATGCATGATAACCAAGTATGGAACTTGGTGGATCCACCTCCGGGTGCTAAGGTGATAGGTTGCAAGTGGTGTTTCAAGTTAAAGGCCGACAACACCTTCAAGGGGCGATTGGTGGCAAAAGGATTCAGGCAAGTGCAAGGAATTGACTATGATGAAACCTTTTCACCAGTTGCTATGCTCAAATCCATTAGGATACTACTAGCCATAGCTGCATGGCACGATTATGAGATATGGCAGATTGATGTTAAGACCACTTTCCTTAATGGAAAGCTACTCGAGGATGTGTACATGGCACAACCTGAGGGTTTTATCGATCCAAAGTATCCAAACCGGGTATGCAAGCTTCAAAGATCTATTTATGGATTGAAGCAAGCATTGAGGTCATGCAATCAGAGATTCAATGAGGCCATTATAGAATATGGCTTCACACAGAATTCTGATGAGCCCTGTGTGTATAAGATGGTTAGTGGGAGCGTTTCCACCTTCCTAGTGCTGTATGTTGATGACATCCTTATCATTGGAGGTGACATACCAACACTGCAAGGAGTTAAGCAGTGGTTGAGTAGGTGCTTTGCAATGAAGGACTTAGGCGAAGCTGAGATGATCTTAGGGATCAGGATCTACAGAGATAGATCCAATCGGCCTCTAGGCCTAAGTTAGGCCACGTACATTGACAAGGTTCTGAAAAGATTCAGCATGGACAAGGCAAAGAAAGGATTCTTGCCTATGGGCCATGGGTTGAAGCTGAGTAAGAAAGATGGTCCTAAAACAAAGAAGGACCGGGAGAACATGGAAAAGATCCCTTATGCATCTGCTATTGGATCTATCATGTACTCCATGTTATGTACGAGGCCTGATGTCGCGTTTACACTAAGTATGACCAGTCGGTACCAGTCGGACCCCAGGGAGGAACACTGGTAGTGTCAGGTTACACTGATGCAAGCTTTGAGACCGATGAGGATGAGAACCAAACACAATCTGGTTATGTTTTTCTCCTGAATGGCGGTGCCATTAGTTGGAGGTCCTCAAAACAGGCCACCATTACTGACTCTACAACGGAAGCTGAGTACATAGCTGTGTACGAAGCTGCAAAGGAAGCCGTTTGGATCAAGAAATTCATAACCGAGTTGGGAGTAGTACCTACTATCCTAGACCCAGTTGATGTTTTTTGTGACAACAATGGGGCCATTGCACAAGCTAAGGAGCCCCGGTCACACAAGAGATCCAAACATGTGCTTAGAAAGTTTCACCTCATTCTGGAGATCATGAACAGAGGTGACATATCATTGCAGAGGGTTGACACTAAGAATAATGTCGCTGATCCATTGACTAAAGCGCTGCCATAGACACAGCATGACGGTCATACCAGATCTATAGGAATTAGGGCAATGCCCACTTGGAAGTAGTGCAAGTGGGAGATTGTTGGTGTGCCCTAGTTCTTAGGTCATCGGATTCTTGTATTTTGTATCATACATTAAGACTCATTGTATGAATACATTATTTGTGTCACATTAATAAAGGCAATTAATGTATTTCATTTATATCTTGTGCTATAATATGAGTAGAGTATCCATTGATTGATAATCATAAAACCTATCCCAGGTCTGTTCTAATCGTGGGAACGAATAGAACCACAGACTTATATATTCGATGACTGTATGGTAGTTCTTAACTAGCCACAGTACTTGTATAGTCAGTCATGAATATAGGTACATGTCGTTGACATGGGACTGGATCGATCCGCACAAGAAAGCCACATGGTTGTCACGTCATAGGTCTTTCTTGAGTAGGTCTCTTTTGTCCTCAGACCAGATTTCATTATAATATCGATATGGAATTCGATTCACTTTGACATACGCCTAACAGGTCTGTAAAAGGATGCTAAATACGGGTATGATTGGGTGGACCGGTGAACATGTTGATATTGGTGATGAAGTGATGGAATTGCCACTCGGGTAACACCGAGATGATATCATCGGCCACTTGATGAGTGGGACTGATAAGTGTATGGCCATACCCAAATAAGTTGGTTACTTATTTGATTAATCAGTCAACTCAAGATCAAGAAATATAATAAACAACATAAGAGGATGACGGACACCATGCCTCTTGTTTATTCATATCGACATCGTTAGGCAACGGACACTATGAGATTACTACTGGGCGAGTGTCTTCTAAAGACTGCTGCATCTCTGTCTTAATTGGGGGCTGTAATAGTTTGCTATAACCCACTTACAGTCTGCGGGCCTTGGGGCTACTGCCAACATAAAGACAGACCCATAGGATCGTGCACATAGATCAACTGAGCTGGAACTTATAGAAATTGTACATGTAATGTACATTGGAAGGAATGCGGTAATTAATTAGTTGACATTCGGTGTCAAGGTAATTAATTGACATTGGGTTGAATTTAATTTAATTAATAAGTTTACATAATGTAATTAATTAATTTATCAATTAATTGAATTACATAAAGTAAACAATTAATTAAATAATTTTCCTAAGTAGGAAAATTAAATACATGTATTGTATTAACTTAAGTGTGATTTAATTTTATTTAGAGGTAATTAAATTTAGCCAAATGGAATTAAATTACATAGTATATACTTTTTAATTAAAGTTTATTTATGTAATTATAATCCTAGTGGGCTTGGGTTTAATTAACCTAATTAGAACCCAATTAGACAAGGTGTCTATATAAGGGCACACTTAAGGAGGAAAAACCTAATTCAACTCTAATTAATTGCTGGAAATTTCAGCCACCAAGTGCAGCCCCAAAACAGCTGAAAATCCCAGCATTAAACCTCCATTCCTTCGCTTCTTCGGCTAGCACCGGTTCCCGCTCAATAGTTGGTCGTGCACCGGACTTTGGAGATCGCAGTTTCAAGAAACGATTCTGCAGCAGTCTCTAGAAGAGACGAATCCGGTGAGTTAATCTCTCTTGATTCAATTTGGTTTTATTCTAATAAATGGTAATTGGACATGATAGGTGGATTCTAGGAAATTTTACACGGTGTATTTTCCGCTGTGCCACGTTAATTTTCCAATGATGAATCCCAACACACTTGCCCTCATTATTTTTAATGGGTGAAACTTTAGAACTTGAATATCCTTCTTAAGCTGAAGATCTTTTTATTATCAGGATCCTAGCTAATGTTGTTTTATGAATACATGTCCTTATTGTGAAACCTTGCCAAAAATAGTGACGCATTCCTTTTTCTTTTGTCCAATTTTTATCAGAGTTTGGTGTAAAATAAGGTTGCATTTTCAAGGTCGCTCCAAACAACAGCTTTCATGCCATTATGTCTGACTAGTTGTCCTCCCTCTCAACTCAGAACCTCATGTTAGCTATCTTTATATGCCGAGTCTTATGTGGTGCGTATAAAATAATGCATACAAAAGAGCAAGTGCACTATGTCAAGTAATAAAAAGTAGGGTGTCATACCCACAAGGACTAAACATGCAATAACTAAATGAAATCGGGTCGGTTTTTAACTAGGGAGGATATTAATTATTTGATTTTGGTTTCAAATCCTAAAATAAATACTAGAAAGTAAATTAAAATTAAAAGGATGAAATTCAATAATAAAATTAACTAAGGCATTCGATTTTTCCTAGCATTCATTTTATTAATTTCACGAGTCATACAATTAACTCAATTATGGTTCAAATATGGTGAATTCCTTAAGCAATCAATATTGGTTAAGGCTATTAATTCTAATTCTTAACCTAAACACCTAAACTTGTTTGTTCTTAAGCAATTAGGTAAGAAAGCATCAAATTCGTGAAAACTTAGCACATACTAGTGAGCCACAAAAGCAATGGTCATGCAATCGTCATGTTATAAGTTTTCGATAATTCAGTCCTTTGGTCAATTATAAAATAACTATAAACAATGAAAGTGTTGGTCACTTATTCAAACCATTAAGCACACATAACATGTCTAATGGAAAATAATATGAGTCTATTGCATGAAACTTAAGACAATTACATAGAAGTCTTGCAGGGATCCACCATAGCCTTACCTACAGTGAATTTAACTCATAACTGCATTAAAAACAACCAAACAAAATACAAGAAACATGATGAAGGAGAGTTAAAAATAAACCTAGAAAATTGAAGGGGTTGATGATGTCTTGTGGAAATTATTGGTGAAGAATGAGTGAAATTGCCTTCCAAACTCCAGCTTTTGACTTGCGCTCTTACTTCAAGTTCATGTTCTTGTTGAAGAAAAATACAAAAGATGGAATAAATTAAAAATCTCCCCTTTTTTTCTCTGGAAAACACATTTTTGAGGAGACATAACAAGGAAAGATTACTTTCTCATCGAAAATAGAAGTCTAACTAGGAAAACAACTTAAATCATAAAAAGAGATAAAGACTAAAAACAAAATTACAAGAGGAATTTTCTTTTCTCTTTCACAAATAGAATAAGGAAAGGATTAAGGTATGAATCATGATGAAAATTCAGTCTTCTACTCCAATTTGGGCTGTAAAATACTGAAAATAATATGATATAAAATATGTGCAGGTAATCCACCTATCAATATGGTATTCTCGAAATCAAAAGGTTTAGAATAATGTTGTCTTATCGGATGATGCCCCTGTTCGGTTGGCACTTTTTTCTTTAGATCAATGGCAAGTTATCCAAAACTGTAAACGAACTTCCCTTTCAGGAACTTCAAAGATTACTCATGCATGGACTCGCCTCCAACTAGTTACTTAAAAGTGCAACACAAATGCATGTTTTTTCCATAGTTTGAAGGTTGGCTTTGGCTATTACATTCCCAATGATTGTGGTGCCTTTGTAGCTGCAAGCAATGGCTCTCTCTCTCTCTTTTATGTCGAAGATGTAATTATGGCTGAAGCTCTCTCCTGCTAGGAAGCCATGTCTTGGATGATGAACTTAAACTGCTCAAAGATTGTCCTAGAGATGGATCACTCAAATGTTTACAAAGCTCTCATTGATCATTTTCCTTCTTTGTTATATTTTGCAGAAATTATTTATGTTTGTAAGATGATAACTTCAATATTGGGAAATTATCAAATTTACGTTGGATTTGGGCTTTTGTTTTTGGGCCTACCTTTTATTATTTACTGAAATACGTTATTTTTTTTTATTTTTTTTACTTTTTCGGGGTCACGCTTTTCTTTTATATGTTTTTCATTTTTACAGTGAGTAACCTTCTGTATTCCATCGTTTCTGCTTCATTTGTCGGCGTTCTTCTTCCTGCTTTTTGTTCGATTCTTCTACTGTGTGATTTTTCTTCGTTTTCTCTACTTTCGGCGTTCATCATTTTCTTCTTGGTTCGTGTGTTTTGTTCGTGGGTTCGTTTATGATTTTTTTTTTGCGTTTGTTTAGGTTTTTCTCTGCATTTGTTTGTTTTGTTTTGTTTGTGTGTTTGTTTTTGGATTTTTGTAGTTTTGTTTGCAGTGTTATAATTTTCTAACATGGTGAAGGGTGCAAAGAACACTGGGTCGCAAAAGGTAAAAAATGTTAAGAAGCCTCTTGCTGTTTCCGAGGGCAAATCCAGGGAGGATGTCGTTGCTGGAAAGTTTGTGGTAAGTTTTGTTGTTTCATTTATGCTGTTTACAGTTTTTGTTTGTTTTTCTGTGTTTTTTATTTTTTGGGTTTACTGTAATACTGTAATATTGTATTTTATAGTTTTTGTTTTTTTTTTCTGTGTTTTTCTGGGTGTGTTTATTTTTCCGTTACTGTAATAGTGTATCTTATACCTTAGTGCATCCTATTATACATTAGTTATACCTTATTTATACTTTATTTATACCTTAGTTATACATTAAGTTATACCTTAGTTATACAGTGTTTATATGTTAGTTATACCTTGATTATACGTTGATTATACCTTAAGATAAATTATTATTCCTTAAGATACACTTATTATAGACTTTTTTATACTGTTTATACCTTATATATACATTATTTATACCTTTTTTATACATTATTATAGTGATTATACCCTACTTATACGTTAATTATACCTTATTTATACATTAGTATGCACTATTACATTCATTATACATTTAGATAGAGTATTATATTGATTATACATGAGTTATACATTTTTTATACCTCACTTACACCTTAAGATACATTATTATAGTGATTATACCTCTGTTATAGCTGAATTATACCTTTTTTATACTTTAAGATATACTGTTATAGTGACTGTACCTTACTTATTGATTATTTATACCTTACTTATACATTAATATGCAGTATTACAGTCATTATACATTAGTTATACTGTATTTTTTGAGTAGTTATACATTGTTTATACTTTAGTTATACATTGTTTATACATTACTTGTACCTTAGTCTGCTGTTTTTGTTTCTTACAGATTGGTTCCACACTGATTACACCCTACTTATACATCATTATAGTGATTATATGTTAGTTATACCTTTGTTATACCTTAGTTATACCTTAAGATATGCTATTACAATGATTATATTTTTGATTTTAACTTTGTTATGTTTTTGTTATATTTTAACATACACTATTACATTGTTTATACCTTAATTATACTTTTTGTTGTACTTTTTGAGTAATTATACCTTAGTTATATGTTAATTATACCTTTTAGATACACTATTACTTTGATTATACCTTCTTTATACCTTTTTTACTTTGAGTTGCAGTTTTTCAGTAATTATACCTTAGTTATGCCTTGATTATATCTTAATTATACCTTAAGATGCACTTTTTCAGTAATTGTACCTTAGTTATTTTTTAATTTCTAAGGTATAATGAGTGTATAACCAAGTTATACACTGATTATACCCTAGTTATACCTTAATTATACCTTTTTGATACACTATTACTTTGATTATATCTTTGTTATACCTTTTTTATACCTTAAATTGCACTTTTTCAGTAATTATACCTTAGTTATTTTTTAATTACATTTTTCAGGTTGGGAGACCTATTTACAAGAAACGGGAGTATTGGGGAAGCCATCTTTCTGTTTTCTCTGATTATGATCTGCTAACATTCCTGAAGTTAAACCTGCCTGATCGAGTTATTCAGATGTTTAAGGAAACCATTTTTGGTTACTTCTTGGATTTACCTATTTTAAGGGTTACAAAGCAGCTCATACATTCTTTGCTGCTAAGGGGATTTATCAGGAGGATGCAAATGATTCAATTATTGTTGAAGTAGCTGGCACTGAGCTGAGGTTTGGTGTGGAAGAGTTTTTGTTGATTTCTGGCTTGAAATCAACTGCTGATGATGATTTTGTTATGTGTTCCACTGGTGTGGGTTGTAGATTATTGTCCTCCTACTTTCCTAATAAGACTAAGGTGAAGAAGAAAGATATTGAAGAAGTCTTGAAGAAGGATTCTCATGTTTTTGATGATGATTGTGCTGAAGATTGCCTGAAGATTGCACTGATATATTTCATCAGCTTCTACCTAATGGGGATAGATTTTTCGAAATCTATTCCAAGTTCATATTTTGATGTGGTGGAGTCAGGTGACTACGTGAAGGCTGCATGGGGTTGTGAGTCTTTTGATGCAACCATATTTTCTTTAAAGAAAACTGGAATTTCTAGATCGAAGCCCAAGTCTTATCGGGTTGAGGGCTGTCCCATTTTTTTCTAGTTATGGTTCTATGAGGTTTGTCCTGCATGCAGCGGACTAATTTGCGACAGAGTTATTAACTGGAAGGCTGCAAATTTTCTACCTAGGGTTTTCAATTGGAGGACTTATGTTGAGGATTTTCGAAGGGAAAAGTTGGACAAGCTTTTATTCACCAAGTCAGCCAAAAGCTTATGTTATTCCTCATTTATTCATTAATTATACTTTTTTATACATTTTTTTATACTATTACAGTGATTATACCTTATTTATACCTCAATTATACCTTAGTTATAGCTTAGGATACATTATTACAGTGATTATACCTTAGTTATACCTTACTTATACCTTAGGATACACTATTACAGTGATTATACCTTAGTTATACCTCAATTATACCCTAGGATACACTATTACAGTGATTATACCTTAGTTATACCTCAATTATACCTTAGTTATATCTTAGGATACACTATGACAGTGATTATACCTTAGTTATACCTCAATTATACCTTAGTTATACCTTAGGATACACTATGACAGTGATTATACCTTAGTTATACCTCAATTATACCTTAGTTATACCTTAGTTATACCTTAGGATACACTATTACAGTGATTATACCTTAGTTATACCTTAAGATACACTATTACAATCATGATACTTTAGTTATACCTTAATTGTACTATAAGATTCATTAATTATACCTTTATTATACCTTAAGATACACTATTACAATGATTATATCTTAATTATAGTTTGTTGTACTTTAGTTATTGTTTGTGATACACTAATTATACCTTAGTTATACCTTTTTCCTTATTTTTTTTTTAGTTGGGATTGAAGAATATATTGTTGGAAATGCCCTAGTCCCGAGGCATTGGTCCTTGTGTTTGTATAATACATTTGTACATTAATGTAATCTTTATGTATTATGCAATTTGTGTCAAGGAAATAAAGGCATTAATCTATTTATTATATGTCTTGTGCTATATTTTAAATAGAGTATCCAATGGACATATCCATATCCGTGTTGTCAAGTGTGAGGCACTTGGCAGTAAGACCGTGGATAGGGAAAACGATATGGCCATAAAGTTATCCGTAGTCTGTTCCAATCATTCGACGCGTATTTCCGCTTTTATCGGTCGGTTTCCCGTGACGAATCCCAACGTATATATGCTACGGATGAGGAGATTGAGGAGCTGTCTTTGGAGAATTTTTATACGAAAAGGAACTTCTCCTTACAAAATTTGGTTGAAATAGATGATAACCAAGTTGAGCCTCCTATGGAAGAAGCTGATATTGATGATAATCAAGTTGGGCCTGCTTTGGAAGAAGGTGATGGTGTCTATGTACAAGTTGATGATGATAAGAATGATGTGGAAGTTGATGAGCTGAAAGGTTCTTCTTCTCAACCTCAAGCTTCTAGTCAAGGAGCTGTTCTATCTGAGATTGCATTGTTGAAGAAATACATGGAGCAACAATTTGGATTAGTTATGCAGAAGTTGGATTATATCAGCAGCCGTGTTGATAAACTGGTATTTCTATGTTTACTTATGATTTTATTTATATATATATATATATATATTCTATTTTTTAACTTTTGTGTTTTTATTTTTTGTTTTTTAAACGAAACCTCAAGGGACTTTGTGAATAAGGTTTCATCTGATGGGGCTGATGAGGGCGATGATGATATGGATCATGAGGTTAGTAAATTGATCATCATGTATCTTACTATACATGAGTTATTTTTTGGGTATAAACTGATTATACCTTGGTTATACATTATGATACGTTAATTATACTTTAAGTATATTTAGTTATGCCTTAATTATACCTTAAGATACACTGTTACAGTGATTATACCTTAGTTATACCTTGGTTATACCTTAAGATACACTATTATACCTTAGTGATACATTGATTATACCTTAGTTATACCTTGATTATACCTTAATATACACTTATACCTTAGTTATACAGTCATTATACCTTAAATATACCTTAAGATATACTATTTCATTTATTATACCTTAGTTATACCTTTGTTATACCTTAAGATACACTTATACCTTAGTTATACAGTCATTATACCTTATATATACCTTAAGATACACTATTTCATGGATTATACCTTAGTTATACCTTAAGATACACTGTTATGCCGTAGTTATACAGTCATTATACCTTAGATATACCTTAAGATACACTATTTCATGGATTATACCTTAGTTATACTTTAATTATACCTTAAGATACACTATTATACCTTAATTATACTTTAAGATACACTATTAGAATGATTATACCTTATGTATACCTTAATTATACGTTAAGATACACTTTTATACCTTTCATTTACTTATACATTTGTGTTTCGCTTTGTAGTATGTTAATAGTCAAGTATAGGAGGATAAGGATGAGAATATGGAGGATATGGAAGATAAGGGTGAAGGAATGGTTGCTCAAGATAAGGAGGATGTTGGTATCGAAGGGGGGTTGAAGAATGATGGTTTGGATTCTAAAGAGAAGGGGGATATTGTTGAAGGAAGTTTCAGTTTTGATGTTGTGGTGCCAGAGAGGGCCATAGTTGTTTATAAACCTCCTATTGTTCCACCAGTAACAATGAGGGATCCAGAGTTTGATTACACAAGGTATTTCAACTTCGATGCTATCATTGCATTTGCTGATGAGGTTGTTTTGTCTTTGGGTGATCAATTAGAGATCCCTGATGTTGCTAATAAGGAGAATGCTGTTGAGGGGTGTGAGCAAGAAGGTGTTGCTGTTAATGAGGAGGGTGCTGTTGTTGGTAATGAAGTTGGTGCTGGAAAAGGAAATTTGGATTCTGACACAGAGCACCAAGCTGTTGTTGCTCTTGAAAAGCTTAAACAAGCTGTATGTTTTTCGTATTTATGATTTTTGTATTTTTTTGTACTTTGATTATATGCTTGTATTATAATCTGATACATTATTCATTGTTATACACTTATTATTCATTGTTATACAATCTTTATACACTGCTTATACATTATTTTTTACACTGTTTATACATTGTTATGCATCTATATATTGTTATGAATTGTTTATACACTGTTTATACACTTCTTATACACTGTTATACACTGTTTTTACACTTCTTATACACTGTTATACACTTCTTATACATTGTTATGCATTTATAAATAGTTTATACACAGTTTTTACACTGTTATACACTGTTATACAATGTTTATACATTGTTTACACATTGTTATACACTTTTTTATAATTTGTTATGCATTTATATGTTGTTATGAATAGTTTATACACTGTTTATACAATGTTATACACTGTTATACCCTGTTATACATTGTTTATACATTATTTATACATTGCTTATTTGAATATAATGATTATATTTCTGACTTTACTGATTACATGTGATAGGGTATTGATTCTATGTGTTTCTTAGACTTTATTGATCCTGATATTTTGGATGAACTTGAAGTTGAGGGTTATGAGAGAATATATTCTATCAAAGATGTGCGTATGTTTTTTTTTTGTTGTTGTTGTTGTTTTGTTTATGCCGGGTTTTTATTTTTCTTCTTGTTTTTTTTTGTTTTTTCAGGACGATGATATTGTCATTATTGAGGATGAAGTTGTGAAGAAGGGAATTTATAAAAGGAAGAGGAGAGTTGGTGGTGGTCGGGCGGTTTCTTCACCTTACACAACTAATTTTGGTTCTGATGAGAAGGTGTTGAAGGTTGTTACTGGATCATTTGTGTTGGATGATCTATGCGAGTTAGGCGAGTATCCTCGTGATGATGAACTCACTCGTGATTTCATCTGATTTATTAACAAGAATAAATATGCAGCTAAAAAGTAATGTTTTTTTTATTTTTCTTCTGTTTTTTTTATACAATTTTTTTTTTTTTATTTATGTTGTGTCCTTTGTTTTTTTTTTCCTATTTTCTAGTTCAAGGAACAACTGGTATGCTCCCAAGAATAATCTGTTAAATCCTCCTTTGCGTTATGGTGTTGCTACAATCGATTCAAAGACTTTCTTCCTTGAATTGTATACTCCTAGCGAGTATTTAAGTAGTATTGTAAGTATTTCTGTCTCTTATACTTTAGTTATATTTCAGTTATACCTTACTTATACTTTAAGATATATTACTAGAGTGATTATACTTTAGTTATACATTAATTATACCTAAAAGATATACTATTATAGTGATTATACTTTATTTATACGTTAATTATACTTTAGTTATACGTTATTTTTACATTATGAGGGATTATTACATTGGTTATACATTATTTATACCTTAGTTATACATTCTGATGCACTATTATTATATATTATACAAGAATTATACATTTTTTATACGTTACTTATACACTTTTTGTATATTTGTTTATGATGCACTGATTATACAATTATTATACTTTAGTTATACATTGATTATTCCTTTGTTATACCTTTTGGTACAGTGATTATATTAGTTATATCTCTAGTTTGTTATTTTTGTCATGTACATTGATTATACACAGTTTATACCTTAAACATACATTATACATAGTTTATACGCTGATTATACACAGTTTTTACCTTAATTATACATTGTATAATCACTGATTTATACTTATAAAATGTTTTTTTTTGGTTAGCATATGGATGTAATCATGTATTACCTGAGGAAGAAGGGCAAATATTGTGATCGCATAACATATAACTTCACAACTACTGATTTGAGGTTTGATGCAAGTGTGAAGTATATGTTTGGACAAGTGGAACCTATTCTTGGGAGTGGTGGGATTTTTAATCAGTTAAGATTTGATGATACCATCACCAGATTCATGATGGGTGCTGATTTATGGACCGGGAGGCCATGGTCTGATGTTGATGAAGTTTAGATGCCAATTCATGTTGGTCAAAATCATTGGGTTTTGGGAAGGTTTTGCTTGAGGTTGAGGAAGCTCTTCATTTACGATTCCTATTTGGGTAGATGTAGTGCTGATTCAACTGCTGAAGGGGCTAATGAATATGCTGTAATTCTTCCATACTATCTGCATCATTGGTCAATTCTCAGTGGCAGGGTTGATCTTTTGGAATCTGATGTGTATAGTGTTGGGAATCCTTTACGTCCTCTCTCAGTGGAAATTGTCGAAGGTTTACCTCAGCAGTCTGACAGGTGTGTTTTATTTATTTTTTGTTATATTTTCACTAAATGTTATTTGTTATTTGTAATACAAGGATCATACATGAGTTATACTTGCTGATAAACTAATTATACCTTAGTTATACTTTCGGATTCGTTAGTTATACATTAGTTATACTTCAGTTATACCTTTCTTATACCTTAGTTATGCATTGTGATACACTGTTTATAGTTATACCCCAATTATACCTTAGTTATACCTTAAGATGCACTATTACAGTGATTATACCTTATTTATACTTCAATTATACGTTAGTTATACCTTAAGATATACTATTACAGTGATTATGGCTTAGTTGTACATAAATTATACCTTAGTTATACCTTAAGATATACTATTACAGTGATTATACCTTATTTATACCTCAATTATACCGTAGTTATACCTTAAGATACGTTATTACATTGATTATACATCACTTATACCTTAATTATACCTTCAAATACAATATTACAGTGTTTATATCTTATTTATACAGAAATTATACCTTAGTTATACCTTAAGATGCATTATTACAGTGATTATACCTTCTTTATACCGCAATTATACCTTAGTTTTACCTTAAGGTGCACTGTTACAGTGATTATCCCTTATTTATACCTCAATTATACCGTAGTTATACTTTAAGATACACTATTACAGTTTTTATACCTTAGTTATAACTTAATTATACCTTAAGATACCTTATTACATTGAGGATACATCAGTTATACCTTAATTATACCTTCAGATACAATATTACAGTGATTATACCTTCTTTATACCGCAATTATACCTTAGTTTTACCTTAAGATGCACTGTTACAGTGATTATGCCTTATTTATACCTTAGTTATACCGTATTTATACTTTAAGATACACTATTACAGTTTTTATACCTTAGTTATAACTTAATTATACCTTATTAAGATACCTTATTACATTGAGGATACATCAGTTATACCTTAATTATACCTTCGGATACACTATTACAGTGATTATACATTAGTTATACCTCAATTACACTGTAGTTATACCTTAGGATACACTGTGACAGTGACTATACCTTAGTTATACCTCAATTATACCTTAGTTATACCTCACTTATACCTTAATCATTTTTATGGTTACTGATACCTTGTTTATACTTTTTTTTTTGCAGTGATTATGGAGTTTTTGTGTTGAGCTTTGCTAAGTATCTTATAAAGCAAAAGCCTTTCCCAGATCCATTTGATGTTAAAGCTCATCGGACAAGGTTAGCAGTTTCATTGTATAACCATGGAGTATTAAGGAATGAGAACGGAGAAGAAAGCGATAACGAATATGTTCGTCCAATGGATGTGTAAAGTATTTTTTTATTTCAAATACAGCATTTTTATTGAATGAAAAAATGCAAGTGTAAAGTTTTTTTTTGTTCAATACAATTCAATTCAATACAACAATCAGTTAATCATTGTTTTGCTCCTCCACATGTTCTCTTGTTATGGCCTAGATTGCCACAAGTTCCACATTTTACTTTCATTTTTGTTTTTCTCTCCCAAGCTGCTCTGAATCTCTGTTTCTTTGGTCTTCCTGCTTTTTGTTTTGCTTCTGGTGGATTGAGTTTCTGATCCCTTATATCTTGAGGTATGTCCCACATATCTTTTGAAGGCATTGGGTATATTGTTTCTTCATAAGTTGCTAACATTTTCTGTTTTGTGTAGTAAGGGGAGCAGTAATTATATGTGTTGAGGTGGAATTTCCTTATGTATGCAAGGGCATGTGGACATGGAAGCTCATCCATTTGGAATCTGTTGCAGGTACATGTCTTTTCTTTCATGTCAACTATGTAATCTATCCCGTTTCTTGTGACTGTTACCAGATTACCTGTGGATGGTTTTACCTGCATTTTTTGTAATCAATATTATATGTATGTAGTGTATATTGAATGTATAATAGAAGTGATCAGTTGTGAATTCGAAACTCCATTTTCAATGCTGGTATGTAGTTTGCTTGGAGTACTTGTTCTTGCCTTTGTGTGAGTATTGTCATCGTTGCCTGTGCAATGCTTCTGTTTTTGTAGAAGAGATCTTGTAGCATGCTCCGTAAGTACTCCACTAGAGTCGTTATTGGTAGGTCTTTTGCTGCTTTGTTGAGAGAGTTTATTGATTCTGCAATGTTTGATGTCAATATGTTGTATCTGTTGTTTGTTGAGTGTACTCTGCTCCATTTGTCATACCCAACGTCTTGAAGGTACGGTGGGATTTTTTTGTTGATATTTTCCAGTTCAGTCATGTACTTATTGAAATACTCTATCGTGTATGCTCTTGTTGCTTTGTTGAAGTACTTCTTCATGTCTTTTGTGTTGTTTTTGTATCTGATTTTGAGGTTTTGCAGCAGATGGAATGCACAGACACAATGTGGAACATCTGGTAGCACTGTTTTTAAAGCTTTTTCTATGCTCTTGTGTCTGTCTGAAACTATAACCATTTCTTGTCTCTG
Source organism: Euphorbia tirucalli (assembly GCA_039660915.1). Taxonomy (NCBI): domain Eukaryota; kingdom Viridiplantae; phylum Streptophyta; class Magnoliopsida; order Malpighiales; family Euphorbiaceae; genus Euphorbia; species Euphorbia tirucalli. The sequence continues at coordinate 49,441,009 of CM077633.1, forward strand.
TCCATAAGCGTTTTTGAATTGTTTGAAAAACCATTCCCATGATTCATCATTTTCTCCATCAACTACTGCAAATGCCAGCGGGAAGATCATCTCTGCATTTGTCAGTTTGTTGCGTATTAGTATAATATTTATACTTTAGTTATACCTTAGTTATACCTCAATTATACCGTAGTTATACCGCAGTTATACCTTAGTTATACCTTAATTATACGTTAGTTATACCTTAGTTATACCTTAAGATATAATATTATACATTAGTTATACCTTATTTATACTTCAATTATACCTTAGTTATACCTTATGATACACTATTACAGTGATTATACCTTAGTTATACCGTAATTATACTTTAGTTATACCTTAATTATACCTTAGTTATACCTTAGGATAGGATACACTATTACAGTGATTATACTTTAGTTATACCTTAATTATACTATAAATTCGATAATTATACCTTAATTATACCTTATTTATACTTTATGTTTTACCTGAAGCATCTTGCGTGCAGGCTGAGATGAGCATTCCACTGTAACATGTTCTGAGGAATGTGGCATCAACCACAACAACTGGTTTGCAATGTTTCCATCCTTCTGTTGAAGCTTGCATTGCTACAAATAGGTACAGAAATCTGTTTTCTTTTGTTTCCAGACTGATTTTTGTTTCCGGGTTTTTTTTTCCAGCATATAGAGGTAGCTTGGTAGCATATTGTATGATTCAGATGGTGAACCTCTGATTATTTTGAGTGCTTCTTCTTTTGAACGCCAGGCTTTTTGGTAATTGATTTCTGCCCCTATGTGTTCTTTCATGTCATATACTATATCTTTTGCTGTGTATATTCTTTTCAGTCTGATGTATTTGTTCTTGATGATGCTTGCTATAAGTGCCTTTGTTGCCTATCTTTTATCACCATTCCTGTCATCAATGTTGCATGTGTGCTTTTCATTATACTTTCTTATTATGAATCTTTCTGTATTTTTTTTCCTTGATGCGCTGAATCTCCATGTACATTGTTCATCAATGCACTACAGGAAGTACTGTTTTGGACAGGATTTTTTAACCTTGAATTGGAAATTTTTTCTTATTGCATAGAGACTAATTGCTTCTTTGAGTGTCTTTTTGTTGGTATAGATTTGTCCAGCTTGTATGTAGTCAACATTGACATCTGTTATTTCATTGTCTTCTTCTCCTCCTGTAATTGTGTTTGGTTGTTTTGTGCTGTATATTTCTTCTATTGTTCTGTCTGCTATGTTTCTTATGTAAGCTACATGGTCATCTTCTTCATCTTCTACTTCTGTGTTGTACTGGTTGTACTCTAGTTGGTACATAGATTCTTCCATGTTACTATTGTGATCCTTTTCTCCACTTCCTATAATATATACACAAAGACAGACACACACCTGTTACATATCAGGTTATACATAAATTATACCTTATTTATACATTGTGATAAACAGTTGTGATACCTTACTTATATACCTTAGTCACTGATTATACCTTAGTTATTCCTGAATTATACCTTAGTTATACTGAGTTATACCTTAGTTATATCCTAAGATACACTGTTATACCTGATTTATACCTTTGTTATACATTCAGATACACTATAGTCACTGATTATACCTTAGTTATACCGCAATTATACCTTAGTTATACTGAGTTATACCTTAGTTATACCCTAAGATACACTGTTATACCTGATTTATACCTTTGTTATACATTCAGATACACTATAGTCACTGATTATACCTTAGTTATACCGCAATTATACCTTAGTTATACTGAGTTATACATTAGTTATACCCTAAGATACACTGTTATACCTTTGTTATACATTCAGATACACTATAGTCACTGATTATACCTTAGTTATACCGCAATCATACCTTAGTTATACCGCAATTATACCTTAGTTATACTGAGTTATACATTAGTTATACCCTAAGATACACTGTTATACCTGATCTATACCTTTGTTATACATTCAGATACACTATAGTCACTGATTATACCTTAGTTATACCGCAATTATACCTTAGTTATACTGAGTTATACATTAGTTATACCCTAAGATACACCGTTATACCTGATTTATACCTTTGTTATACATTCAGATACACTATAGATACTGATTATACCTTAGTTATACATTCAGATACACTATTTTCACTGATTATACCTTAGTTATTCCGCAATTATACCTTAGTTATACTGAGTTATGCATTAATTATACCTTAAGATACACTATTATACCTGATTTATACCTTTGTTATACCTTAAGATACGCTGTTATTGTGATTATACCTTAGTTATACATTATGATGCATTAAGTATACCTTAATTATACATTGATTATACAATTTTTTCATTGATTATCCCTAGTTATACCTGAATTATACCTTAGGTATACTGAGTTATATTGAATTATACCTTAGTTATACTGAGATATTGTGACGATTTTACCTTGTTCATCTTCTATTTCTCTCTGAATTGTTGTTATGCATAGTGGATACTGCATTAGGATATTGCTTGCACTCTTTAGCTGTAAATAGAATCTAATGGACATGTCATTCATCATATCCATTGGCGGATATCCTTCTGTTACTTGGAATTGGATCTTTAAATCTTCTTTTTGTTGATCGATCTTGATGTTTGCTTTGATAGTTTGGTTGAAATAATTGAATGTTGATGTTGTTGGTATTAGGACTCCACTTACTTTGTAATTGATGAATCTATAATCTTCAGTCCAAGTTCCATTATGATGGAGTAGAATTGCGATTTCTTGCATATCTCTGTGATCGATTGAATTGCTATGTCTGTTTTACAGTGATCGATTGATTTTGCAGTGATCGATTGAATTTATAGGAGAGAGATCGATCCAGATGTGCGATTCCAGATGGCGAAACTGATCTGTGATTCTTGGCGAAATTGATCTTCGATTTCTTGGCGTTTGGGAGGTTTTTGCGTTTGGGAGGTTTTTGAGCCGGCGCGATTCACGTATTTTGGAGATTTATGGTTTTCGGTTTTGTGTTTTTTTGCTACAGATTTACGTAAAACAGGAATTTCCTGTTTTAGGTATTTTTGAAATTTTGGAAAGTTTTTAAAGTATTTAAGCAAACTTTTCCTTTGTAGGTAAAAAAGTTAGGTGGTGCCAAAAGGTAAGTATTTATGTAAAAAGCCCTTCAATATTTGATAGTTATATCTTTTCTTTAGTAGGTAGAAACCTTAATCGCTATGCCAACTTTACTGTTAGGGCTTGTAATTCATAGGGTTTTTTAGGAGAATGGTTTACATCTATCCCCTTTTTTGTAGCTCATCTTTTAGATTTGCAATAATATAACCCATTTTCTTTAAAAAAAAAAAGCACTAAACTGGATTCACGCTTTTTATTAGGAATAACAGAAACTCAATTGTATTAAATAAAATGTCTATGGGTCAAACTACGAACTATGCTGAAAGTAGGGGCAAAAATTACATTAGTTTACCAAAAATTATTAACTATTGTGACTTTTCAAGTTATAATTTATTTACAACCAGATTGCATATACTTTATTTATTAATTATTTATTTTTAAACGAGTATTTGAGCGATTTTATAATTTTAAATTTTTGTAATTTTTATTTGGACTAATATATGCAGCATTCTGTTCATATGATTAGCATATATATAATTAATTTATTTAGTATAAATATTGTATGATTGTTTTATAATTATAAAGAAAAGAAGAAAATATTTGATTGAGTAATATATAAGGTGGTGTGAAAAAGACAACAAAAGCAAGTTTAATAAATATACGGATCGGTTCTTTCCTTTAAATTTATGACTGACGTCTTCTTTAAAGGTACTTTATGTTAAGGTAATAAAAATATTCACATATATATAGTACGTATAAAATAAACAATATGGAGCAGTATTTTTCTACATTCATGTTGGAAATAAATTTTTATGTTTTATTTCCTTAATAATGGATAGAATATTAGTCAAAATTTAGAATATTACTTGAGAAATTTTAATACATGATTGTCACTTATAAAGTAAAATTTTTTTCTACAATACTCCCTAAATATGGCATTCCTTTAAAATAAATTAGTAAAAAGTGTTCTTACATGTTTTTTTAGGATATAAAAAAAATACAAATTTCATTTTACAACTTAGAGGTATATAATCATGAAGTACTGTAAAATATCTTATATTTAATTTTGAAAAAACATTACAAAGCATTAAAGTTATTTAAATAGAATGTTTTTCTCCGGATGTAAAAGTAATCGGGCACTTATTTATTTATTTATTTACTTATTACGTGATTAGTTGGTGAGTCATTCTATTCTCAAGAAAAAAATAAGACATTCTTTGATTTTATTTTCATCAACTGTCATACATGTTTTGTTTCAAATTTGAATGTTAGTGAGAAAAAAAGTATCAAAATACCTTTTAATTTTATTTGAGCAAATATTTCTATCAAACTAAATACTTAGAAAAAGTGAATAAAAAAAATAAATAATAAAGAACATCTATTTGCTATTGATGTAGTGAACAAATATTTTTGTTTAAGAATGAAGTCAGAATTCCATAGATAACCATAAACAGATAGATAAACAGACTTACGGTTTATATGCAGCGGAAACTCGTTTATGGAATGGATCTGATCTACGCGAGAAACCGGATCGTTCTGGTTGCCTTTCCTACGAGTGTATGAATACACTGAGTATGGGCTATATCCGTGAATTCTTCCGACGAACGAAGAAGTAATCCGTGTTTTAACGGTAGGGACGTTTTCCCCGGGAATCGAATAGGAATCTCTACGATTCCATCATACATCCGGAAATGAGAAACTTCTTCTCTATTTATAGTGGAAATCCCAACTTCCATCTATATATAGGGTCGGACCAAATTACACATTTGGTCCCTGTAATTTACACATAATTACAGTTTAGTCCCTGCCATTCCAAAATGTCATGGGCGGACCAAAAACCAACATCTCCCACTCGCACATGACAAGACACACTTTCATTGCGATTGAACACACACACTTCTTTCAGTTCTTATTCGGCGAATTCACGCGACCAGTCAACGTAACGGTTAAACCTTGAAGCTCTCTTTCATCGTTCCACCTTTAGCTTAACGTGACTTCCCCCTAGTCCATTTTCCATGATCACTAGTTTTCGACTCACTTTTGATCTCACGAAAACATTCATATACACTACATACCTTTTCCACGAAAAAGTATTGAGCTCGAGTGTTATATGTTTACTAAGTGACATGTTACTGAAAATGTACTTCCTCTCTATAAATAACCTTCCACCATATGTCTAATGCTTATCTGACTGGTCCTTATATGCCCGTTCATAGCTAACGAAGCCTAGTTTAGGGTTCCAATCAAGTTAATCATCAGACATACCCTTCTTATTATTTACAAGAGTCCTTAAGGGTGAACTTGAAACTCATAGTTTCATTTGGGTCTCACATTAGGAAAGTTGAGATCAATTTTCTTCTTTCCATCCCTTGGTCGGCTTTTACACATATTACTAAAATATGCCATAGTGTTAATCCACTTAGGACGTATGTTTTATAAACACTATGCGAAAGCATTCAGTCTCTAAATGCAACTAATGCATCAGCACCTCTAGTCCACTTTTAAGCCTTTCACAGGACAGCTTCCGGTATCAACGAAATAATGATATTACGCAAAATATCACATATGGAGTAACTCACACTCCCACTTTTACCTATGAACACATAATTCATAGTAAAAGATTCATCTATGTGAGTAGATGACATTTCGCCAACATACTGAACTATACTCAATAGCTCTATGTGTATCGCTTTAATTAGTGAATGAATTTGAACACAACAAATAACTCACATTCTATTCCAATAGAATTTGCCAAAGTTATTATAACAGTTCAAAAACAACAACATGTTCCTATAACCTACGAAGACCAAATTCCAAAATGTGTTTACTAAAAACATTTGGAACTATTGGCTTCGTTAACGAATCTGCAATCATATCACCAGTTGGAACATGCACTAAACTTATTTCTCCCTGTGCTATTTTGTCTTTAACAAAATGATATTTTATATCGATATGCTTGCTTTTTCCATGATAACAAATATTCTTGGAATAAGCTATCGATGCAGTGCTGTCGGAATAGATAGTCGTATATTTCCTTTTAGGCAATAGATCCAAAAGATCTATGAAGCGAACCAAAACGCTTCTAGTACTGCAGCTACTGCAGCTACATATACCGACTCCATAGTCGATAATGCCACGCAAGTTTGTTTCTTGCTACACTAGGAAATTACACAATTTCCTAGAATGAAAATATACCCAGACGTGGACTACCTCCCGTCTTTATCAGTTCCGTGATCAGCATCTGTGTATCCCTTTAACTACAGATCCTTTCCTTGGTAATAAAGGGAATAATTTGAAGTCCCCTTCAAATATCTCAATATCCTTTTCACTACTGCCCAATGCTTCAAACCTGGATCAGTCTGATAACGGCTTGCGAGACCCACCGCAAAACTTATATCAGGTCGTGTACAAATCATAGCATACATCAAGCTACCAATTGTACACCTAAAAGGAATTCTCTTCATCCTTTTAGTCTCTTCTGGAGTCGTGGGACACATACTTGCATTCAGTTCCGTACCTTATGCAATAGGGGTTGGATCGGGATCACTGTGAGCCATACGAAACCGTTCTAAGATCTTATTGATATACGTCTCTTGTGAAAGAGCCAATAATCTCTTAGATCGATCTCTTGAGATCTTAACCCCAAGAATGTAATTAGCTTCTCCTAGATCCTTCATCTCAAAGTTAGAAGACAACTAAGTCTTTACTTTCTTGAGTAAGGAAGTGTCATTTCCTGCTGACAGGATATCGTCAACGTATAACGTTAGAATGACAAACTTCCCTCCGTTTTCACACTTAATGTAGACACACAAGTCTGCATTAATCACCTTAAATTGCATTGATATAATCGCTTCATGGAAACGAAAATACCATTGTCTTGAAGACTGCTTAAGGCTATAAGTTGATCTTTTCAACTTACAAACCTTATGTTCTGGTCCCTGGACAATGAAACCTTCAGGTTGAACCATATAGATTTCTTCGTTCAGTTCACCATTTAAGAACACAGTCTTTACATCCATTTGATGTAATTCAAGGTCCATACATGCTACAAAAGCAAGTACTTTTCTTATAGACGTGAAACGGACCGCAGGTGAAAAAGACTCCTGATAGTCAATTCCTTCCTGTTGTGCAAACCCCTTCGCAATCAGCCGACTCTTAGTCTGAATACGTTTCCTATTCGCTGATCGCTTTATCGTATGTACCCATTTATTCCCAATGGCTCTACGCCCTTTGGACAGATCAACTAGTTCCCTAACTTTGTTGACCCTTATTGACTCCATTTCATTTTCCATTGCTTTAATCCATTCTTCTTTCGCTGGGGATTCCAATAACTCTCTCATGTTATTTGGAATATCTTTAATTTGAGTTACGATCTAGAGAGCTTCGCCATCAACTAAATGATGGCGTCGCGGGATATTTCCCCTCTGTGATCGTCTTAGAGGTTCGGCTTCTTGATAAACAAATCTCATATATTCATCAAGGTGTTGGGCAGAACTCCCACTGGGACCACTCCCACTGGGATCTATATCCATATTCACACTTGAATTTGGAATAAGACTCCCACTCAAATCAAGACCACTCAAGTTAGGGTCAGGATTACTCAAATCCGCTTGTGAAGGTTGAAAAACATCATTCTCTTCCCTTTCCTTCCCTTACGTCTTCAACTTCATTCCTCCCACTCGGATTGAGCGATCCTGAAGTTTCAGACTCTTGAGTTTTGAAGAAGGTGAATTTCTTATCCACTTCTCCCAGCTAAGGAAATTCATTCTCTAAGAATGTGACATCTCGTGACTCAAATTCTGTTATTTGACCATTCTCATTCTCTCCCACTAGAATATATCCTTTGGAGAGATCAAGATATCTTATAAAGATACCTTTCTTGCCTCTTGGGCCTAGCTTGCCATGCTTGCTAGATGTATCACGAACATAGGTAACACATCCCTATGGTCGCAAATGGTTCAAATTGGGCTTGCGGCTCGTCCACAATTTACAAGGCGTGGTTTCAACGGATTTAGAAGGTACTCTATTGAGTACATATATGGCAGTCAATAGTGCGTCTCCCCAAAAGGAGATAGGCAAATTGGCTTCAGCCATCATAGACCTTACCATCTCTAAGAGGGTTCGGTTTCTTCTTTCCGCTACTCCGTTTTGTTGTGGAGTCCTAGGTATTGTCAACTGATGTTCAATACCTGTTTCATCACATAAAACTTTAAATTCCTCGGAGAGGTACTCTCTTCCCCACATCGGTCCTTAAAGCTTTGATTCTCTACTCTAATTGATTTTCAACTAGAGCTATAAATCTTTTGAAACATGCTAATGCTTCAGATTTATGTTAAATCAAATAGACATGACCATACCTTGTATAGTCGTCTATGAATGTAATGAAATAGTACACACCATGCCTTGCCCAAACATTCATTTGGGCCACAGATGTCAGAATGGATCAGTTGCAATGGTTGGTCAGCTCGCGTAGCTTTACCAAATGGTTTTCTTGTCATCTTTCCTTTTAAGCAGCTATCACAAGTTGGGAGATCTATTTTTGATAAATCAACCAACAAAACGGCTTTAGTCAATCGTACTAAACGATGTTGACCAATGTGACTAAGTCTCGTATGCCACATTTTTGAAATGCTAACATTATCCATAGATGAGTTAACAGTAAAGGAAAAACTATTATGACACACATAGTTTGGATCCAAATCCAAAACAATAAAACCATTCAACAAATGTCCACCACTAAAGTAGATATTGTTCATAAAGAGACTAAAGTTGTTCCATTCAAAAGATAACATGAATCCCAAATTCATGAGGGTAGAAACAGATATCAAGTCCCTTTGAATTCCGAGAGCATAGAGGACATCTTTAAGAAATAGTGGTCGACCACCATTCAAGAGCAGCTGACAACAGCCAATCCCGAAGACTTCCTCTTTAGAGTTGTTTCCCACGTATATCCACTTAGTTCCCGGTAGAACACTGCGGAACTCAACAAAAGAATCTTGATTCTTTGTTACGTGGTCTGTTGCTCCTGAGTCTATGATCCACAAAGGACGAGATTCAGTTAAGAAAAACAGAACTTGAAACAAATGTATAACACTTATACACTTCGGTAACATTTACCGTAGGAGCTGTGCAATCTTTTGCAAAAAAAAAGCCCCTTCTATCTGCGATTGTAACATTTCACCCTAGAAATGTTAAAATCTTTCGTGCCCTTCTTTTGAACTGGAACACTGCCCACCATTCTCTTTGCCTTCTTCTTGAAGAACCTCTTGTTCCTCTACTTGGACTTCAGACCAGGACTTGAACTAGCTATGTGAACCTCAGATCTCACACGGAAAGAAGCCAATCGGTCCTCCTCTAGTTCAAGATGACGAACTGCATCGTCAAAGGTCTTAATGTCATTAGAATGGGTTAGGTGCAACTTCATATGCTCCCACCCGGCCGGTAGAGAACGTATCACAGCTTGAACTTTCTGCTCTTCAGTCAACTTATGACCAGCATCATGAAGCTCCGTCATCATGTTGGACATTTCTCTTAAATGCTTCTTCATTGTGTGGTGTGCTCTCTTCTTGTAAGTATCAAATTTGATACTCAAGGAATGGAGTTTGGTTAAGGAGACACCTCCAAAATTTTCTTTGAGAGCATCCCAAAGTTCTTTAGCTGTGGGGAAGACGCGAAACCTTTTCGCGATATCATCATCCATAGCACTAAGCATGATGATGCGGGCAGTAGAGTTTTTCTTTTTCCAGATCTGATAAGCATCAAGGTCCCTCTTTGTTTGGGCGGTGTTACCCTCTGAAGGAGGAACCATTATTCTCTCCAGAGTGTCAAGAGCCTCTTGCTCTTCAATTATGTATTGGACTATCATAGCCCAAACTTTATAATTGTCACCGTTCAAACAAAAATCCCTTATTTAGGTAAGCAACTCTTGCTTTTGAAGCAGTTATTGAAAAACCGTTAAAGACAAAAGTAGCACTAATAAGTAAGCGATACACCATATTTATTATAAGATCATTTAAAACTAAAAATAGTGTTTGGTTCACGTAAAATCGAACATCCATGCGCAATGCATCGAGTCACCATTTACATAGGCTAATACAAACACCATATTAGGTTTAAATTTCCAATAATAAATATATATTTAGTTTTGTTTTAGATTACATTTTAATTTATTTAAATTTATACTTCTCTTAAGTATAAAACTAATGAGTAATATAACACTGAGTTATAATCTCAAAATAAATAAATTAAAAATTACTAAAACAAATAACTAAAATAGCAATGTTTAACAAATAAACATTTTATAATACCATAAAAATATCCAACATTTAGTCAAAATTATCACCACAATAAAAACTTAAGCACAAAGCCTTTCAATACAAAATTGAAAAACGAAATCAGCAAGAGAAAGAGTGAAAAATGAAGAGCTCAATCTTCATTTTCATCGAGTGGAACTGTCTCAACTTATTTTGACGGGACTGGGATCATTTCTACGAACTTATAGTAGAGATCCAAAAGCATGTTCACAACACCCTTAATAACAGCATCCAGACATGGGTGACGAACCAACTTGTTACTTCTAAGTAACATGGTTCTAGGATTATAAGATAACTTAGCTCCCGTTTCAATTAAGTTCAACACAAATATTTTGCATTGGGATCCATAATCCTGTTCAGGAACTAATCCGTCAATGGACTCCACTAGTTCGTCAAAATCAAAATTTTCTCCAAAACAAAATATCTTAAAGTGTATTTCATGAAAAAAAGCCTGTTTCACAAATTTTAACATTTTTAATTGATCAGCTCCAAAGGAAAAACCTCATTTCCGGACAAGCTCTTGGATTTCCCGGTTTAACGCATTAAACCAATCCATAACTCTAACAATATCCCTTCCTCCAACAGAGAATATCGCTTAGAGAAGAGCTCACCTTCAAGTTTTTGTATAGTCCTCGCCCCCTCTTGAGACTGGATTATTTTCGGCGTTTTTACGAAAGTTATTATTTCTATAACATATATAGAAATAACAAAAACTTGTAAATGATCAACCAAAAATCAGTATATAAATACATAATAAATATACTGAATTTTCATGAATTTATTAAACATAAATTAAGCATTTATACACAATAAATACAAGTAAATTTAGTTTAAAAAATATCAAATGAATTCCAAAAATTCATCACAATATACCAAAAATTCAAGAAAAATGTAAAATTTAATTCTGGAAAAAATTGGACGAAATTTGGACGAAGGAAGCCATCGCACGCGCCCACACGCGCCGTCTGGACCTGCTCCACGCGCCGCTACGCGCAGGCACGCGCTCTCACGCGCCACAAAGGGTTTGCTGACTCACGTGACACGTGGCAACTTGTGATTCGCGATGACGTGGCACACATGCCACGTGTCATCACCTGATTGGGTCAACTTATGACGTGGTTGATGACATGGCGAGCTGATGTGTCACCGACATGACACGTGTCATCATACTATTGGTTCACGGTGATGACGTGTCACGATGACGTGGCAGAATCACAAATCGTTTTGCCACGTGGCAACATGCTATTGGCCCACGTTTCTTACACGTGGCGTTTGACCGTTGCAGAGGCGGTTGACTTGGACACGTGTCTGTATATGATTGGTGGGACTTTTCAACCGTTACAAAAAGCAGCCAATCCCATAGCGCCACGTGTACAGCAGACCGAAACCTTCCCCAACCGTTGCGCGGCCAATCCCAGCCGCAGTGGTGGCGCGTGAGGTACACGCGCCGCCTTACTGGCCTCTGTTGGCCGTGAAATTTGACATTCCGACTCGATTTTTCGTGCTGATTTCAGTGGTGTGGTCAGATTTTCGAAATTCCGACAAAAAATTTTGACACTATGTACTACTGGATCTAATACGGTATCGTTTTGACTCGGATAACATTGCAAATCCGTATCAAAACGAAAAAAAACGAATTCAAAATTAACAGAAACATATTCTTGTTATGGAATATCAGATTTCAATGTCTACGGAATCATTTTGACGCGGATTTCAATATAAATCCGTATCAAAACGAATAAATATGTATTTAAACGAATAAATACGCATTCAAACGAATAAAGAAACGTATTCTTATTCACGGATTTCCATAAACCAAGATATGAACACATCAATATTCATGGAATACCAGAAAACTAGATTCGAACACATCAATCTATAAACCTGGCTCTGATACCAATGAAGTCAGAATTCCATAGATAACCATAAACAGATAGATAAACAGACTTACGGTTTATATGCAGCGGAAACTCGTTTATGGAATGGATCTGATCTACGCGAGAAACCGGATCGTTCTGGTTGCCTTTCCTACGAGTGTATGAATACACTGAGTACGGGCTATATCCGTGAATTCTTCCGACGAACGAAGAAGTAATCCGTGTTTTAACGGTAGGGACGTTTTCCCCGGGAATCGAATAGGAATCTCTACGATTCCATCATACATCCGGAAATGAGAAACTTCTTCTCTATTTATAGTGGAAATCCCAACTTCCATCTATATATAGGGTCGGACCAAATTACACATTTGGTCCCTGTAATTTACACATAATTACAGTTTAGTCCCTGCCATTCCAAAATGTCATGGGCGGACCAAAAACCAACAAAGAATATTGGTGAGGCCTTAAATCAAACCGAGCTTTGACAGAGTCTTAAACGTTAGAAATGAATTTAGTGATTCTCTCATCTAGATAGATGTAAGTCTGATCTTTTTATTATTAGTCATTTACTAGCTGCAAAAGATGCGTTTCTCACCTAAATAAAGGATAAGATGCCTGCTTTTTTAGGAATTCTTCCCCGATAGGAGACTGATTCCTAAACACGTGCCTATATAAGAGAGTTGCATTATAAGTATGAATATAGCTTCCATATAGGCTGAATGCTTTCTCGAATTAATTGGGATTGTGAGTCTCACATGCCAATATAAAGAGATTAGCCTACAAGTTTGATTCGTACAATCCCAACTCTTTTAGTTTATAGTTTGTTCTAAAAATTTTACTGATTTAGGCATTAGAGCGTCCCTAACTAGGACAATCGACGCGTCTTTGAGCTTTCTTTTGGTGTTCAAGCAGGAAGCCATTCGAATCAACAATTGAGCTGACAAAAATTCAGTTGACAAAAATTCAGTGAAAATTTTTCCTCAACAAGATCAACTTTAAATTTTAAAAACTTATTTATTCAGAGACAATTCCATCGAACCTTTCTAAATTTTAGATTTTGTTAACAATCTACTAATAGAGTATTTGGGTAAATTTTAGATGGAATGATTAAATAGTTGAATTGGTATAAACAAATTAACTTTGGAGGCCTATAATATATTTTTAAAAATAAAATGAACAACTGATTTAATACATAAAAACACATGAAATAATATTGGAGAATGATACATTTCAAAAAGGAATGTGGGATTGTAAATTGAATCCCCACGATCTTCAAAGTTGGCAAAATGCTATAAATTTATAAAGAAAGGAAGAAAAAGGAAAAAATTGGAGGATATTTTGCCTTAACCATATCTTCACCATTTCATTATACGACATAGTTTAAATATGAGGAGTGGCATATTTATATGTCTTACGGTTTGATCTCATCAAACGAAACTTATTTAGTAAAAAGAAAAACATAGTTTTATGTGGCATATTGAAAATTTTTTCCATTTATGTTTGAATAAATAAATTTTATTTTTTCTAATATATCTTACTATATTTATTAATTAAAATAATAATCTGAAACCATTTTAAATTAATGAATATTTTTTTTTTTAAATATCCAATTATTCGGTTCGAGATTGATTAGACACTTTTTAAATAGTCACTCTCTCGGTTAAAGTTTTTTGCATACAATAAGACTTAAACTGAAGATCTTCAGTTTAAATGACTGAGGTCTTTACCACTCAAGCCAATTTTAGTTGGTAAATTAATAAATATATTAGAATATTAAGTTTTTAGTTAAATATGATTTTTTACATAATACATCAAAAAGAAATTTGTATTCATATTTATATGTACATGAAGGAGGTTATTCAAGGTAAAAGTATGATGAGGACCTCAATTTTTTTTAAAAAAATTTTTGTTCCTTAATTAAGCTTTGAATCTTTTATTGACTCAACAAACCTTAATCAATTACAATCATATGGATTTAGATTCTCTTCATTCCTAAGTTAAACCAGAAAGATAAGTTCAATGAATAATCCTCAATTAATTACAACCATATGGATTTAGATTCTCCTCGCTCCTAAGTTAAATTGGAAAGATAAGTCCAATCAATCTGCACCCTCTGTTACATATCAACACATATCAACGGCCATAATTTCACTTTAATTTAATTTAATTTTCATTTAAATTTATTGTATATGATGTAAAATTTTCTCTCTTCTCTCTCCCTTTCCCCTATCAACGCCGTTATTGTCATTTTCAACCTTACCTCGTTTTCTTTTCTACCAAACACAGAGCTCATTTTCTACAAATTCGTCTATGGCAAATATAAAAGGTTTCAATTTTTGTTTTTCATAATGAATTATTACATCTCTCGTAGTAAATCATTTCTTCTCCTATTTCTATTTCTTTCTTTGACTTCTAAATTCTTTGCATTTTTCTTTGCCTCTTTGCTATTATATTCTGCTCCAATTAAGCTTCTTCTTCTAGCAGTTATAAGTCCTTCAACTTTTTTCTTTCTTTTTTAATTTTGATTTTCCCTTTTAAATTTTAATTTCCTAATTTAAACTTTGAATTGGTACGGAACACAAGGAAACCATTTTCTTATCGCTACAAAACTCCATTCTCATCCTTAAAAGACTCTTCAGTGATCTCTTTTTTTGGTAGAAAAGGAAGAAAAAAACAATAAAAAAAAAGCTAATACAACAACAAACTAGCTAACTTCCCTAAGTATTCTTCAGGTAATAGCAGCACCACTGCCGTCATTCAATGATCTCTCTTTTGGAACTTTAATGGCTTAATGACTTTGAAAAACTCATCATTATATTATTATTATTTTTAAATAAAATAGATAGGTATTTCTTTTTTTTTAAAAAAAAAAGAGGTAGGGGGATGATAAAGAGATCTAATCTATTTGGAAACAGAGATAGAGAAACAATAATTTTTTATTATAGTATGAGAGAGAGAAGATAGATGATTGGTTTTAAATTGGTGATTTAACAAAAAAGAATATAATTATCATGACAAACTAAATCTGAGCCGTTAATACATGATAGAGGATGGAGATTGATTGGATTTATCTCTGCAGTTTGACTCTAAATTTATATATATCATGAAAATTAGATGTAAATATTAAATTGGTTAATAGTATGCTACTCATATACTTTCTGCAAAAATATTTATATTTACAATTTAAAAGATATCTTTATATATCTTTGATGGAATCCATGGAAAAATTATATAAATTTCATTTTGAACAATAGAATATATAAATTTAGACGAAAATGAGATCACACACGTTTTTTGATACTCAAAATTATAAATTATTAATTTAGAATTTAATGTGTGTAGCTATAATTATTCAATATTTCAATATATCAAATTAAAATATCAAAAACTTAATAAATAAAACATGAAATGATTAAACCCTAAAAGTGGACATGTTTTACAACAAGCGAATAAAAAAAAAAATTATAAGTATAATGAATATTTAGAACTTAACAATCATATAAATTTTTTTTCTTTTAAATTTCAGGAAAAGATTTATATGGGGGACCATTATAAGATATTTCTCTATTCTGTTTCTTTTTTTTTTTCCATTATCAATGATGGAACACTAATACTAGAAATAGGTGTAAGTACATACACGTTATGCTTTCGGAGTTTGAAAGATGATTCATGTGCTTGTTTAGTCCAACAAAATTGCCCCTTCTCTCTTATCAAAAGGCAAAAAAATGTTCTCCTTCTTGGTCCACATACATTTTACCTTCCGATGGACCACTTTACCCTTAAATATTTAAGTGAATATTCATTTTCGCTATTCTTAATTTATTGATTGTACATGTAACAAACGAAAAGGAAAGTTTCATAACAAGAAAAAGGGATCATTAATCCCATTTATTTAGATTATTTTGATAGTATTTTTTTTTAACTATCCATTCTTTTAATAAGATTCAAATATTTGATTTTGAACGCATTTTAATTCTTAATCTTTCATGAGTGAATAATTATTTATTGCTAAATTACATCCATGAGACACAAATTTTAGCGTTTTTCACAGTTTGGTACATAATGTTCATTTTTCCATAAGAAACATACCAACTTGCATGCAACCTGACGCTGAAATATACATAACTTTCTATCAAAGATAAAGTAAAAAATTACTAACGTGGCTTGTTTTTACCTACATGTTGGACTTTCTCTGGGTCCTACTTATTATGAAAAACCCCCTTTGGCCTTCCATCCTCCATTTTCTTTCTCTCCCCTACTTTTTCTATCCCTCTTTAATGTATCTCCTCGATTCCGTCTTCTTCCTTTCTTCTCAATAGCGAATCTAATTCTGTTATCAGAATCAATTTTTATAATTTTGTCGTACTCGTCACCTCGGGGTAACTAACTAGACCTATCACAATCCGGTCTTGAGAGGGGGTAACGTTAGAGTAAAAGACCTAAAAAAGAAGTGCCCCTAAAGGATGGAGAAAAGGTAGGAATGAATTGAATTTCACATAGAAAATGTATATTAGTAAGGAGTGTCTCCAAACATGTAGACGTGCTTTAAAGCCATGAGGCAAAGAAATAGGATTTGGGTTAAAGTGGATAATATATATTGTATTGGAAACATATAAGAAAGAATCTACAACGCACATGTCACTCTAATCGCTGACTCATTGGATCAAGTATCAATTCCTTTATATGTCAACACAAAGAGAATTATATACTATAAATCAGCATCGAAGAATGAATCGAAGAGCAATGTGCTTATTAATGGAAATGGAGCTCCGATTGTACACAATTCTTCAATCTAATTTTTTTCTCTTTTTTTTTTTTGGCTTTTTTAGGGAGCTCGAATTAGGTACACTTTTTCATTTTGTTATAGTTTTCTAGTGGCATCCTTATCTCCTCCATCATCGGCCTTTTATTGAGCTCCACGTCCTTGAGAACAACAACAATAATAACAATTCACTCTCTCTCTCTCTCTCTCTCTATATATATATATATATATATCCTTGGCTATGTAGATTCATATTTCATTTGTCGATTAAGTTTTCTAAGGTTATGATTGCTTATTTTTTTTAGTGTTGCAGTATTACTTGATTAATAATAATTCAAGCTCACTAAGTAGAGGGAGAGTGTTTGAAGAGAAAATAAAAAAAAGGTTAGGTTTAGAGAGAAAAAAAAGAGGCAGGAGAGAGGAAAAGAAAAAGTAAGACAAGGAAAAGAAGGAATAGAAAAATAGCAGGAAAAAAGATGAAGGGTAAAGAGGTGTTTTCGCATTATGTAGGACTCACATTTATGTCTTAGTGGGGTTAAAAGGTTCACGTGGCATGTTGATCAGTCATTAGGCGATATTTTAGACAACAATTATAGGTTATATACAAGTTGATATATTTTTTATGGGAAAATAAAGCTTGTACACAAATTGTGAAAAAGACTAAATTTGTGTATAATAGATGTAGTTTACCCCAACTAAATCTCACTGTCTTGCGTCTCTCTAAACAGCCTCTCTGTCTAGAAAGCAAGGTTTTCTGTTTGTCTTGGAATCACAAGTTTCTACCTTTAAACCCTAATTCTTGTAGACTTATGCTTTTTGATGGCTTTCTTGAGTTGTGTTAATGTTGGTCTAGATCTCAATTCACCCTTATAAAATAACAACAACTCTCTTCATTAAGAGCATCTGCCTTCTCAGAATACAAATGACCCGGTGTGTCAATATGCAAATCTTTTCATTAATGAAGATAATGAAACCCCAATAGAGGTGGAAGAAGAAGAAAACACAAACGGAGGACTGGGTTTCAGATGGTGTTTTATGGGTAGATTCATCATAGATAAAGAGTATGATTGCTTCACTTTGGAAACCAGCTAAAGGTGTTCTGATTAAGATGCTAGCCCTAAATCTCTTCCAATATCAATTCAGGGCAGAAGAAGATTGCCAAAAGATAAGTGATGGTGGCCCTTGGATGTTTAATCAAAGGCCATTAGTCCTAAAGAGGCTAGGTAGTGATGATAAGCCTGAACCACACAGAATTCTGGGTCCAAGTCCATGATGTTCTGCTTGGGTGTCTATCAGAGCAATGGGCTAAACACATTAGTGACTCAATTGGAGTTTTTATGCAATTAGATAATAAGAACTACAATCCAGTGCTCAGGGTTTACATGTGCATACGAGTATTTATTGACATTTCAAAACCACTGAGGAAGAAACTGAATCTGAAGAGAAATGGTGGGATCTTTATGATGCGTTTTAAATATGAGAGGTTACCCTTTTTCTGTGTTGTTTGTGGCACAATCAGCCATCAGGATAAACAATGCCCTGGAGTCAAAGCAGGTTACTTGTTTATAAGCAATAAACAATTCTCACCGAAGTTGAGGGCCTAACCTTGCCGTCTGCAAAGAAGATTCGGTGATCAATGGTGCTTATCAGAAAAACCATATTCTAGAAGAAAAGGAGGAAGTAACAGTGGAAATGATCAAGAAAATAATGAAGCCACTAATGCAGGAGCAAATTATGGTGGCAATCAAGTTGATGCTACACCAAATAGGAATACTAATTCAGAAACTACACCTTTAATTATGCTTTCAAACCCGCTAGCACATGAGATGTTAATTTGATAATGTGATAATTGTAATGGAAGCATTTGATTCAAAAGTTTAATCTACTAGGTAAGGTCTAATTATAGTTTTTATCATTATCTTTGACACTCTCTTGCATGCGAATGCTCCACGTGAATGCCCCCTATGTATGATGCGTGTACAATATAGATCTACTCTATCATGTGTTGAATTTAATTAACAAATGAAGTTGCCTAGGATTTAAACCTCTGAGCTCTGTTGGATCCATAATTATGTTTTATATATTTTGGAGATAACAAAGTTAATGTTTTTGATAAATTATAAAATTAAGTCACACGTATTTCTTTATATTATAGATTTATGTCTTAAGATTGTGACTTAGATTTTTTTTGAAAGTGATAAAATTAATTTAATTGATTAATTGTAAGATTAATCACAAGTATTTTTTGATATAACTCATGATTATGACTTAGATTTTTTGAAGATGACAAAATTAATTTTAATTGATAAGTTATAAATTAAGTTACATGCATTTCTTGATATTTGAATATTTGATATAATATTTCATGATTTAAACTAACTCATTTTATTTAATTAACTATTATTTGGTGGCTGCCTAAATTAGTATGAAAAGTGATTACTGGGTTAAGGGTGCAAAAAGAATTATACCATTTATGATGAAATTCATTCTTCCAATAAATCACATGTGGAGACTTTGATAAAAGTAAAAGTAAAAGTAAATGAAACATGTGAAGGCCTTGCTAGTAGCAAAAGTGTAAGTTGTGCATTCTCCAAGGATTCAAAAGCACAATAGCTTTTATGGAAACAAGGAAAGCATTTTTCCTTATTTGTGATGGAAGAGAACCCAGGTTCAAAAGTTCTACAACTTTAAAGGGAATAAGGAAAGCATCTTTCCCTATTTGTGTTGGAAGAAAACTCCTCGTTTTATTGTTAATAATGCAATAGCAATTTTCGGAAAAAGGAGTCAACCTTAACACTAATTTTGTAGGACCCAGGCTAATGATAATTCCAGTAGCCAGTAATCATATAAAAATTTTACCAAAAATAGTCCAAACGACTATATTATGATTAAAACATTTTTCACCTATTTTAGAAAAATTCTAAGCTCTCTTTAATGGCTCTTTAGTGTCTCAAATAGCGATAGTTTCTTTGGAGCCTATATATTCAAGTTTGTACTGCTATTGAAGATGATGATAAGCTTTTACAAGAAAAGAAAGAAAACTTAATAGAGAAGAGCTCTTAAATTGTCAAATTTCTACCTTCACATTGTAGCACATCTCTCATTCTTATTCAAGTGTGTTGTATTACTTGGGTTAAGTAGTAGCTTGTATTATCTTATCTTATAAGGAGAATACTTACTAGATAGAGATAGTTGAAGTTGTAAAGAGGTTTCTACCTTGGGGAAAGAATTCATAGTGGATTGGAAACTCTCAAAGGAAGGCACATTAGGAGAGAAGTAGGCAAGGAAGGCCGAACCTCTATAAAAATCCTCTGTGTTTGATTTTTTATCCCTTGCTCTCTTTACTCTTATTTTGCTATTGATTTCATATCGACACTTGTTTTACTTCAGTAAATACTATTTTATATTTGTACTTATTTGTGAGATAATACTATTGGCAATTTGACTAGCTTTGTATTTCATACAACCAATAGTGTGTTAATACTATTAATCAGAAACACAACAGTAGTTATCAATATCTTGTGCTTATTTGCGTGATAATATTCTTAGTAATTTGACTAGCTTTGTATTTCACACTAACCAATAGTTTGTTAATACTATTAGTAAAAAACACAACAATAGTTATCAATATCTTGAGTTATCAATATCTTGTGTTTATTTGTGCTATAATACTCTTAATAATTTGACTAGTTTTGTGTTTCACACTAAACAATAGCGTTTCAATTCCATTAGTTAGAAACACAATAGTGGTTATCAATACCTTACGTTTTTAACTGATAATATTGTTAGTACTGTTGACTTCACAAATTACACACTAATGTGGTAATTAAAAATTCAGATACACAATAACGCTTATCAATAGTATTGATCCATCACTGACTTAAAACAATACTGATCAAATAGTATTGATTCATATCAATGGTATTGATCGAGTATGGAACATTTTCTTTTCCAAATGAAAATATAAATAGTATTGATCCATCGCTGATTTGAAACAATATTAATTAATAGTATTGATCCATTACTTATTGAAAACAATATTGTCAACGGTATTGATTTATATTTGAAAAGAAAAGTTTTTGAAGATCCAATTCATCCCCCCTCTTGGACTTCAACAACCTTTCAGGACCAACAACCTCTAGGTATAAGAGACTCTGATACTAGTTTATGGAACATTTTGATCCAAAAGTTGAACCTAATAGGTAAGGCCCAATTATAGGTTTTACTATGGGGTTTTTTGGGAAATACTTAGATTTTGGCCCTATTTTCTATTTTACGTGAAATGGAAAAAGTAGACAAAAAATGTTTAAAAACTTTTCAAAATTTCTCAATTACTTGATTTGAACATTCCTATATGTGATTGTGCTTTTCTCATGGATTCCTCTATTTTTTTTCTCTCTTACATATTTAAAAATTAATTTTGTCATTTATCTTTATATCCGTTCATTTTTTCGTCATTTAGTTTTAGATACTTTTTTGTTCTTTTTTCTATTCCAAGTGAGATCTATATCTATATATTTTTCATCTTTTTTTTTGCATCTTTTGTTTTTCTACCAAAATGTATCAACAATGTATTACCACAATATCACAAATGTATCAAAAATGTATCAATAGTGTATCAACATAGTATATAACAAAAAACGCATATATAAGTTTAAATATAACTATGTATCATGAATCATAATTAACAGAAAACAATGTATAAACAATGTATCATAAATGTGTTATTAATTATAATCAACAGAAAACGTATATAAGGTCATAATATCACAAATATATAATCACAGTATCGCAAATATATCACAACAGTATCTAAGGTCATATATGAATGCATAACTAACAATATCACAAAATATATAATCACAGTATCACATATGTATAAACATAGTATATGAGCTAATACATGTATAAGAAATGCACAATTTATGAAAACAAACAGTATCACAAAAATGTGTAATCAGTGTATCACAACTATATCTAAGGTCACACATGAATGCATAACAAACAATATCACAAAATGTATAATCACATTATCACAAATGTATATACATAGTATATGAGCTAATACATGTATCAAAAATGTATAATGCATGAAAACAAACAGTATCACAAAATGTATAATCACAATATCACAAATGTATAACTATTGTATCACAATAGTATTTAAGATCATACATGAATGCATAATAAGTAGTATCGCAAAATATATATACAATATCACAAATGTATAATCACAATATATGAGGTGATACATGTATAAAAATGTATATGAATGCATAATAAGAAGTACCACAAAATAAATAATCACAGTATCACAAATGTATAATCATAGTATATGAGATGATATATGTATCAAAAATGTATAACGAATGCATAATAAACAGTATTATAAAATATATAATCACAGTATCACAGATGTATAATCATAGTATATGAGGTCATACATGTATAAAAAATGTATAATAACCAACAATATACCTTGTAATAAAATATTTAATACTTATCAATGGTTGGTTGTTGCTATATGTGTGTTTTTTTCATATACTGTGTTAATACATTATTTATAAATTTTTGATACAAAAACCAAAGATGGAAAAAAGATAAAAATATATATAGATATGAATCTCACTTCGAAAAGAAAAAAACAAAAAAAGAATTTCTAAAATCAAACGATGAAAGAATAAACGAATATAGAAACATGATAAACTTAATTTTTACTTATAGAATATTAGAGAGAAAATTAGAGGAATCTATGAATCAAGTTTTTTTAAAAAAAAAGTACGCTAAAAAAGAAGTATTTAAGAAAGTGAATTTGGAAAAGTATGTATTAAACAAAGCGAAATTAAAAAAGTATATATTTAGATAAATACGAAAAGGTTGAAAAGAAATCCTTAAAACCACATAAAATCATTAATTTTTCCTTTGATATAAATCACGTTAATAGGAGTTAATAAAGTTGTAATCTATCGACTAATAATATAAATTATACTTTTATCATGTTTTTAACCGCAATTCTCATTATATATATATATATATATATATATATATATATATATATGCATTTTATTCTTTTATAAAAATGGAAGATTTTATATATTTCGAAATGTGGAAAACATCAAGATTGTTATATCGATAACAAAAATAAAATGAATCAAACAACATCTCTTACAATAATTAAAATAACATAATCTCATCATGTTAGGAGATAAAAAAAACTTGCTATAAGACTAAGAGGAAATACACAAGGTACAATAAAAAAAAAAAAAAAAACATTGCAACATACATTGTTGGATATCCACAACCATTAGAACTCTAGTGTACTACATAACATCAAGCAATTTTACAGATCTAGATAGATTTTGCTTCAAAGAAATAGATATGAGTATGTACATTGTAAAGATCTACATGTATCTTTGACTAACAGCAGATGATAACTAATCTAGTGAAAAAAATTATCAAAATTATATTGTGTAGCAACAGATTTACAACTAAGAAAGACAATTTTGAGTTGAACCTAAAGAAAATGCATAATGTAGATTATTTCATGCAAAAATAATATAAATACACCAAAAAAAGAAAAAGGGGAAAAAAGAAGAAATGGATAAAGAGAGGAAGATAAAGAAAGAGATAAAAATGGATTTGAGGAGGACCTCCTCTTCAAAAATGGCTGGGAGCCTTGTGTTGAGAGCCTTATCTGTAGGATGAGATGCAAAAATAGCTTACATATTGGATTTTTATTACTTTGAAGTTTATCCTAAATAGGTGATTTATTTTCCAATTAAGATTTTTTCATATTCTAGAAATCAATTTATAGACTTCACTTAAACAATTCGAGACATTTACTAATCAAAGCCAATCTTAAATGGTCTAACTACATATATAATTGAAAATAATTAAATCATAATCATCCCACTTAATGGGGACTTGAATCTTACGTATTTAACATAATAAAGTTAGTACTTCGATAAAAATCTACATGCATATGTCTATTTTTTTTTGACCACCAGAAAAGATCAATTCAAAAAATCAGACGCCAAAGTGGCGGAAATACAATGAGGGGCAGTAAGACCCCAAATGTGGAGTCCCGGGTGAGCTCCCACTGCTTTGACTAACTCATGAGCAGCAAGATTCGCAGTCCTCCTAACAAAGACAACTCTAACACAACTAAGAGCTGAAAGAATAGCTTTACAATCCATAACTAACAAACCAAAATAAGAACTTAAAAAGGCCGGACTATTAATAGCCTTGACAGCAACTAGACAATCAGAACTAATAATAACATTTTGCTGTCGTCTTGTCTTGATCCAGCTAAGAGCCTCCCTAATGGCATACACCTCAAGAATTACCGGGTCACTACAATGAGGGTAGTTGCGGACTGCTGCCCCTATGAAGCGTCCATCATGATCTCTGCGAACCATACCAACAGCACCATGCTTTTCAAAAATCGCAGCATCAACACAAATCGAAATCCAACCAGCTCTCGGTTTATGCCAGAAAACACTAGCCTCTTCCACAATACAGTCCACTTCACAATCTGACTGGCCTAACTGGGAATCGCCTCTAAGTTGATTAACCATGTATATGCTTTTCTGAACTAGTCCCCTAGCAGAAATTTGTTTTCCGGCCCATACAACTTGGTTCCTATTATGCCAGATATTCCAACACACTGCCGCCATCAATTCTAACCTCTCTTTCTGCAACTGATTAAAAAGCAAACCAAGCCAATCAACAAAGTTAGAAGAGCTTACCAAATAGCAACCAATCCCAGAACTTCGCCAGACCTCCTTGGCAAAATCACATGTAAGAAGAGCGTGAACAGTTGTTTCTTCTTCTCGGTTGCAGACAGGGCATGCCGCAGAGGTTATAACTCCTTTCTGCATTAATCGAGCCCGAGTTGGAAGGCAATTAGTTGCAGCTCGCCACAATAAATTGGAGACTTTCGGAAGACAGTGAATAGCCCATAACCTCTTCCAAATATCCCCACCTCTTTCCCTCTGCACTTCCTGATTACTATGGATGACTCTGTAACCCGCTTTAACTGAGTATTTGCCTGCTTTATCACCAAACCAAATCCATTCATCCGTCAAAGTTCGAAGGCTAAGGGGGATTGAAAGAATGAGGCCGGCATCACGCACGTTAAACAAGGACCTAATCCTGGTCTCATCCCAGCTCTTGGTGGAGGTATTCATAAGCTCAGAGACTGTCATATCACCCCTATCAGGAGGAGCTGCTGTACTCACGAAGCCATTAGCTTCATCGGGAAGCCAGGGATCCTTCCAAATTCGGATGTTTACTCCATTACCAACCCTCAGTCGACATAGACGGCGAATCACTTCACTGCCAGTCCAAATACTTCGCCAAATAAAACTCGGAGAATCACCAATGCGCGACTCCAAGAAAGAACAATCACGGAAATACTTGGACTTAAGAATCCGTCCCATTAGGCTATCCGGACTACTGATCAATCGCCAACCCTGTTTTGCAAGCAGGGCCAGGTTAAAATCTTTCAAATCCCTAAAGCCCAGTCCTCCTGCAGTCTTCCTCACACACAATCGCTCCCACTTCTGCCATTTGATGCCCCCTCGATTTTCACTACTATTCCACCAGTAAGCATTCATAATTTTGTGAAGCTCCGCACAAGTTGTTTCTGGAAGCAAATATAAGCTCATACAGTAGGCTGGAAGTGCTTGAGCTACTGTTTTTAGGAGAATTTCTTTTCCTGCTCTAGATAAATGGCGACCCCTCCAAGCTGCTATCCTGCTCTGCAGCTTGCCTTTGATAAAATCGAAAGCAAGTCTTTTCTTTCTACCGATCAACAATGGCAAACCAAGGTACTTACAATAGCCTTCCTGTTCCGGGACTTGGAGCAGGTCACAGATATACTGTTTCGCATCAGAGGACAAGTTAGCACTGAAAATTAAGGAAGATTTAGAAAGGTTTACCTCCTGTCCCGAAGCTAAGCCATAAAGATGCAGCATCTGCTTGACCACCGCACATTCCTGATCCGAAGTTCTAAAGAAAAGAAAGGCATCATCCGCAAAAAAGAGATGGGAAACACTTGGTGCCACCGATGAGATTTTACAGCCATGATAAAGACCCATGCGTTCCCTATGCCGGATCATTGCTGAGAGTCCTTCCGCAGCTAATATGAATAAATATGGTGAGATCGGATCCCCCTGCCGTAAGCCTCTGGACGGAACGATCGGTCCTACAACGTCATCTCCCACACAAACTTTGAATTTTACAGAACAAACACACCGCATGAGTAAGGAGACCCAATCCCGGCAGAAACCCAGTGCAAGTAACATTTGTTCAAGATAGCCCCACTCCAGCTTATCGTAGGCTTTAGCAATATCAATCTTCAAAGCAGCTACGCCATACTTCCCTTTCCGTTTGCCCTTAAGCCAATGAACAACCTCATTAGCCACCACAATGTTATCTGTGATCAGTCGGCCTGCAACAAAACCACTCTGAGTCTCCTCAATTATATCAGGCAGAACTAGTTTAAGTCTGTTCGCCACCACCTTAGCCATTGCTTTGTAAATAACATTGCACAAAGCAATCGGTCTTAATTCTTTCATATTAGCCGGCCTGCTCTTCTTAGGGATTAACACTATATTAGTGTTATTAAGGTCTGCAGGAAACTGCCCTCCGTTCAACCAGTTTAAGCAAGCCTGCGTGACATCCTTCTGTACTATGGCCCAATATTTCTTGTAAAAGGCTGGGTTGAAACCGTCCTCGCCTGGGGCCTTGTCATTATGCATGGAAAAGACAGCATCCTTGACTTCTTCAGCTCGAAAAGGAGCCGACAACATAGCATTGTGTGCCGCAGTCACCTTAGGAACCACACAGCTAACAACTGCCTCCATATCTCCTCCCCTGCTAGTATATAAGTCCTCAAAGTAGCTACACACCAACTCATTCAAGCCTGTAGATTTATCAACCCAAGTACCATCTTCTCTTTGAAGAGAAGAGATTACCTTTTTGGCCTTCCTCCCATTGGCAAATTTGTGAAAAGCCTGAGTATTACGGTCACCTGTTCTGAGCCAGAAGATTTTCGCTCTCTGACGCCAAAAATCTTCCTCACATTTAAGTAAGCGATTAAGCTCCTGCTCAGCAGTTCTCAATTCTTCCAGCGAAGCCCAGTCTCTGTTACCTCTAGTACGAGCTAGAATTGACTTCTGTTCTTTGATCCGCTCTCGAATTTGGTGCGAGAGACTACGACCCCAAGAATCTAAATTTTGACCACACACCCGCAATTTCTCCTGCAAATCACCCAAACTAACAGATTGCCAAGAACTCTGGATAACCTCCAGACACCCTTCCTCTCTTATCCAACTATTTTCAAACCGAAACCGCCTCTCCTTGACAATGGGAATGTAACGCCTAAGCTCCAGAAAGATTGGAATATGGTCAGATGTTGTTTGAGGGAGATGAAAAACTTTAGATTGATTGAATCGACGAACCCAATCATCCGTAGCAAAAGCTCTATCAAGCCGCTGCTCCACCCAATTTCTCGTTCCTTGCCCCCTTTCCCATGTAAAAGGTTTGCCCACAAAACCCAAATCTTGTAGATGGCAATCAAGAATTGCTTTATTAAATCCTTCAAAGAGATAATTAGGATGAGCCGCACCCCCTTTCTTCTCTGCAGCAGAGAGGAGATCATTAAAGTCGCCTAGAACGCACCATGGAAGAGAAGAACAAGAAGATAATTGGCGGAGAAGGTCCCAAGAAAGGTGCCTCTGATTTCTATTAGCTCTGCCATAAAAGCCAGTAATTCTACAAGGCTCCTCACCTACCAAGTTGACTTTTGAGTCTATAAAGTAATCATCATGGGCCAAAATATCCAAGGCCCCTTCTCTTTTCCATATCATGGCCAAGCCCGCACTATGTCCACGCCTGTCCACAGAAAAAAATCCTGCATACCCCAATTTTTTAGTTATTTCATTAATAGTAGAAGAAGTACAAATGGTTTCAATAAGAAAAATTAAATCTGGTTTGCGGTCTCGGACTATGTCCACCAATAATCGAACTGCCTTTGGGTTGACCAAGCCACGGCAGTTCCAACTTAAGCAACTCATTGCTGGGGGCGGGTCTGCGTTGCAGAGCCCGCCTGTCCGAAGTTTTTTGGAACAGAACCATCCATCAACGTAGAAGAGTCCAAGTCCATAGAGATACATTGTTGGGCCGTGCTGTCAAGGCCCACCCTCTTGCGTTTGGGGTCTGAAAAAACCACTTCATCTCCGTTGGAGGCTTCCCCAATCATAGTAATTAAACTTGTGTTATTTGGGCCCACATCTACAATCCCATGCACGTCCACCCTCTCCACACTTCTCTGCCCTAATTGTCCAGTAGATATAGCAAGGTAAGATCTATCCAAATCATTTCCTGATTTTGTGGGATAGGCATCATCAACTCCTGATTTGTCGCCCTTAATTTCTGGACGGGAATCCTGTACCGGTAAGCCGTCTTCATCTCCGGTCATCAACAAAGGTGACTCCCTTAGCCATTTTGATCCCATTGTAAGTTGGGACGACCGTCGAGGGGCTGCTCTTAGTTCTGGGCCATATGCCCGTTCAATAAGAGGCTTATCAGTGTCAAAATGGCGGTGACAGAATTTCTCACCATGGCCAATTTTACCACAGATAAAGCAAAACGTTGGAAGCCTTTCATACTTCAATATAACCTCCTTCCAACTACCTCCTTCCTGTTTGATCTGGAGAGATTTCTTCAGCGGCCTGTTCACATCAAGACTAACCCGGACGCGCATAAAGCCCCTCCAAGAACTGGTGTAGTTATTCGGGTCTGCTTCAACAAAATCCCCAAGCTTCATTCCGATATGTTTCGCTACTACCTCGGACATAAACCCCGGTGGCAGATTATGAACTTGAGTCCATAGATTCACCTTATTGAGTAAAATGTTCTCTGGATCCTCTCCCGGCTGTATGCGTTTGTAAGAATAATTTTCATATGTCTATTTAATTACGTTTATAAGAATAATTTTCATTCATTTTCATGAAGGTCAAACTAAGGATCAATAAAAAAAAAAAGTGCATTCCATCGAGACTAGAGAGATCCTATCAAATTAATTAATCAATTACGCCCTTTTGAATATCATGACATCAATAACAAATTAATGGCTTTAAAAGAAGATGGCTTTATAAATTATTCGAAGGACATTTTTGGTAATCAAATAATAATAAGCCAACTACCAAATTTGTGGAGAGGAATTGAAGAGAGAGAAACCTTAATGGAGAGAGAGAGAGAGAGAGGTGTAGTCAGTTGTCACCAGAAACAATAATTACCAACCAGAAGCAACAACGTGAACAAAAAAGGCCATTAATGATCCCTTTCATTATTAGGAACCCAAAAAATAAAAATCTTGGACCGTCCATTTTTTATCATCAACAATAAACTTACGAAAAAAGGCAAACTACACGACATTCATGATTGGCCAGAACACGACACAAAACACAAGAATCTTTCATGTCGTCTCACCTTAGAAACTTTCCTCTTATGGTAATAAGAATTTGAGAAATTGCCTCATTCTATATTAATTGATTCACCCCCAACTTATTGTTTTTCTATCATTCAAACCAATTCATTATTTAACTCAACCTTGTAATATTACACAATGTAAAGATTGTTTAATCTTGATTAACAGTAAGGAAGGAAAAAAATAAAAAAATTGGATAATCTCCAGCACTTGATATGCCTTTTAGTCAGTTTATCAGAGAAGTCACAGATTATGTATCACAAATCATGTCATGTATGTACCAAGCCAATACCATTATGATAAATTACATTTCAACCAATAGAAAAGTGACACGGTGTAATTAATTATTTAATAGTTAATTATTTAAATAAAATTCTAGACCTTAAATTAAAAATCGTAGACCCTAAAATATAAATACTAGACGTTAGTTTATCAAACCTAGACCCTAAATATATTATGTGACGTGATTTATTGGCTTGATACACAAATGACGTGGTATGACAGACATATTCTATAATTTCTACGTAATAAAAATACTCAATCCCCTTTTTATTATGTCTTCTAATTCATCTACCGATAATAAAAGATAATAAAAATACCCAAAACCCCTTTTTATTATGTTTACCAAAAATAGAGTAGACGCGTGTTTGATTACCATAAACATGCACAATGATCACAAAATTCTAAGTCAATATTTTTGGCTCTCTGATGTGCCTTTCTTGCACGAATGTATCATGTTCTTTCTTTTTTTTTTTTTGATAAGTAACGCGGATTGAAGGAAGGAGGCAAAACATTCCAACTAGGTTGGCACATTTAGGACTCCTACTCCACGACAACCCAGAAAAAATTCATTAATGGACCTTGAGGAAAGGTCAAAAAATTACAATAGCAAAAGTTCAGGGTGAATAATTACATCCGAAGCAGTGAAATTTAAACACCTAGATTTGAAACGAACAAAACACTAAGTGTGAAAAATACAAGAATAAAGCATGTCTCTGGAATCGTGGCAATCATTAAAAATGGCGCGGTTCCACCGCTTCCAAATTTCCCAGCAGATGGACATCCATAGCGATTGACAGAATAACCTGTGGTGAGCATTCTTGAAACAACCTGACCATTGGAAGAAAAAATCCATAGTAGTCCAAGGGATAGCAAAACTTAGCCCCATCCAATTTAATAAATCAGACCAAATTTTATAGTTGGACGGGCAGTAAATCAAAGCATGATCTTGAGTTTCAGCTGTTGATCAAAACGGGCAAGTAGTCTCTTGAATAATATGGAAGGATGCAAGAGTGACCCGACAAGGAAGTCTACCATAAGCTAGCACATAAAAAATTAGATTTTGGGAATAACCGGGGCACAAAGGAACGTCAAGAAAGGAGCAGAAACATGCGGCTGAAGTCTGTGAGCGAGGTGGTGCTGAAGGAATGTCCCAGGCGTGAAAGAGGGTTAACCGTTGGGGGCTGGAAACCAGATTAAAGTGTCCGTGGCTTTGGGAGTGAGTGGTGGTAATTTCGAAATCAAGGATTGCAGATGCTGCTGACCTGTACGACGAAGCCAACGCTTCCAAAAAGGGCGCCCCATACTTGTAAAAATATGAGAATAAACCCAAGACACCGAAACGTGCTTATTGGTTGCCAAGGCAAAAAGGGAAGGGAAAGAATCCTTCAAAAGGGTGGAATCCAGCCAAGAATCATACCAAAAGTTGATGCTCTCAACATTCTGAAGGTTAAACCAAACACCCGAAAGAAAAGAAGTGTAGATTGAAACATAAGTGTAGATTGAAACATTCTTTACACAAGCATTGAAAATTCCTTTCCATAAAAGGGAAGAAGAAGCAACAGTGCATAAGTTATTCCAATCGTCCATACCTGTACGTTGGACACAGAATCTGAACCAAACAGAGGAATGATCCGAAGTTCTAGCTTTCCATAACCACTTCAAAAGGAGGCTGGAATTTTTGAGTTGTAGACGCTGAATATTCAGCCCACCAGCGCTGTAAGAGAGGCAAATTGTTTCCCAACTAACCTTGTTAAAACCTCAGGTATTCGCATAACCTTTCCAAAGGAAGTTCCGCATATAACTTTCTAATTTGTTAGAGATACCCTCTGGCATTTTGAAAAGTGATAAGAGGTACACCGGGATGCTACTTAAAACTGACTTAATCAGTGTGAGACGACCCGCATACGAAAGAGAAGAGCCTTTCCACATAGCAAGTTTCGATTCAAACCGAGAGATAAGAGGATCCCAATCATGGCTTCTTAAAGGCACACCCAAATACTGAAAAGGGAGAGAAGAAACCAAACACCCAAATTTATTTGCACAATGAGCTGTAAAATCAGCATTAACACCTAATCCCATAAGTGAGCTCTTCTGAAAATTGATTCGGAGGCCTGAAATAGTCTCAAAGCACCGAAGAATGCAGATGAAGGTAGTGAGTTCTTCCTCAATAGCAGGAATAAAACAAATAGTGTCATCCTCAAATTGAAGAATTGACAGAGGCTGAAAATCCACGACCCAAAACCCGAGAGAATACCCAAGGCCGTTGCTTTCTCCACAAGTTGCATGAGACCTTCTGCAGCAAGGACGAAGAGAAAAGGCGAAAGGGGATCACCTTGTTTGACGCCCTTACGGAGATAAATGGGCTTAATAGGGAATCCATTAATCAAGATGGACGTAGAAGAATCCATACGGCAGCCAGACATCTAAGAATTCCATTTATCACAAAAACCCATCCTGACTAAAATGGCGTAAAGGTAATCCCAAGAGATACAATCAAAAGCCTTCCGAAAATCCAATTTTAAAACAAAGGTAGGACGCCTGCTGGATTTTAAGAAATGAACAACCTCTGAAGCCAAAAAGGAGCAATCATGGATATTTTGGCCCTTAACAAAAGCAAACTGACAAGCTGAAATTAAAGAAGGCAGAACTGCTTGTAGTCTCCGTGATAACAATTTAGAGATGATCTTATAAATATCGTTGATGAGAGCAATTGGCCGAAAATCACATAAGTTGCAAGAACCTGCTACCTTCGGGATTAGGACGGTGAAAGAAGTCTTTAAAGTGGGAGGAAGAAAGCCCGTAGCATGGAATGAATCAATCACCTTCAAAATCTCATCTTTCAAAAAAGGCCAAGCTCTTCGGTAAAAATAGAAATTAAAACCATCAGGACCCGGAGTTTTATTATCACCACAAGATTTAACGGCATCCCAAATTTTCTCAATTAGAAAAGGAGCCGTGAGAGCATTATTATCCTCATCCAAAATACAATTGAAAATGAGAGCATCCAAGCCGAATGGAATAGCCACATCTTCCTTAAAGAGGGATTTATAATAAGAGTACACGTGATCCTTGATGAGATTCTAATCCGAAATAAATCGCTGACCCACATTAATCCCCATGATTCTATTGGATTTGAATCTAGCCGAAGCTATACGGTGGAAGAAAGACGTGTTATTATCTCCCAATAAGGACCATTTGATTCTGGATTGCTGATATCGAATAGATTACCAATGCATCCTTTTATCAAAAAGTTGAGCTCTAAGATTGGCTAAAGAAAGCCGCTGATTATCAGACAAAGGGTGGGCTGCTGTGTCTGAAGTCAGAAGAAGGAGTTGCTGCTCCAACAAAGATATTTCAGCCTCCACATTTCCAAAGATAGACCTGTTCCATTCAGATAATTTACCACGGAGCAGCTTTAACTTCTGATGAAGAGGGGTGTTTGGCGAAGTGAGGCAAATGGAGTCCCATTCACGTTGAACAAAGGAGGTGAAATCAGAGTGCTCCCACCAGCAGTTCAGGGAACGGAATGGTTTAGGACCACCGAAGGGTTTGGCAGTAAAATGAAAGACAAGAGGAAGATGGTCCGACAAGGAGCAGTCCTCCGTTGAGTTAAAGAGAAAAGGCCAGCAGCTTACAAGATCCGAGCTAACCAATATGCGATCAATCCGTGAATAAGTGAGTGTATTATGCCAAGTATAACTTCTACCATTTAAAGGAATATCATGACGTTCACAAGAGTTCACAAAGGCATGAAAATTTCTAACGGACATAGTAAGCTGACCATTAAGACATTCGGAGGGGTGCAAAATCTCATTAAAGTCCCCACAAACCATGATCCTGGGAAAAGAGTGGATTATATTATAAACCTCATCCCAAAAGTGCAGTCTATCATTCACCAAATTTGGGGCATAAAGGAATAGCACAAAAAAATCCACACTTTGATGAACACATTGAATCAAACCCCATCTATTAGAAGAAGCAATTAAAGAACAAGAGATGATAGCCGAATTCCAAGAGATCACAATACCACCCGACGAACTTTCAGCTGGAATAACTGCAAAATCAAAATCATTATGACCCCAATACTTCTTCATATCAATAACATTAACCACATCAGCTTTTGTTTCGATCAAACCAAAAAAATGAAGTTGATAACGACCTATAAGAGACTTCATAAAACGCTGCTTAGCCGGGTTGAGAAAACCACCTCGACAATTCCAAACCGAGAAAGACAAATCCATAAAACACAAGAAAAAAACCCCGGAAGAAGAGAACAAAAGCTACTGAGCATTAATAAGTTTACCCAATTTATCTTTGACAACCATGTATCAATATTGTTGAAAATACCAAGAGACTTACCCAATTTCTATGTCTCATCCACCTTTTTACTGTTGACGTTTTCAATCATCGGACCTGCTGCTGATTTCCAATTCCCGAGGTTTGTATTGGCAATATCGACAATATTATCACAACTATTAGGTAATGAAATGGGAGAGCCAACATCACCATCTTGAAGTATTTTCCTTCCTGATTTTTGGACTGCATCAGGTATAAAAATTGCACCAGGTTGGGAGGGGGAGATCGCGCCATTCGTGGGAATGGTTGACGGGACCACATTGTCAGTCAAGGGGGTGACAGCACTAGTCTCTGAGCCAGAATCACCTTCAGCGGTGGGAGGAGCTAAACTGAATAAGTCATCTATATCACCGCTAACCGGCTGTTTGAGAATGTCCACCAACAAAGATTTCCCATGTATGTCTACTTTAATGGAATTCGGAAAGTGTTTGTGGTCCGTTGATATTAAGCATTGCACAAGGTCAAGTTGTTTGTTGAAATAAAATCATTCCCAAATCCCACAAGCTTTCCAAATTTGGAAGTTAAAGTCTCAAGAAATAATGGATGACAATATTTCAGTGGGATACCTCTAAAGGAGAGACAAGTCAGGCGATGAGAAGGGATGAAGTTTGGGTTTAATGGAGTAACCTTGCTGATAATGTCATTCATATAAACCCAATCTGATAGTATGAAGGCCTCAAGAGCATCCATGGAGAAAAAGGTCACAATGACAGATGAGTCGCCAAGAGCCGTGAGGGATTGAAACCCGAAATTTCGGTCCTTAAGAGTATTGTGTAATCCAAGAAGAGATTTAATGTCTCGTAAAGAAATCATACAGGAGCAGGAAATCCAATGGGGAGGAGGGCTGACTTTTTGAAAGCATAGGGTTGTCGGGGAGCTGGGTAAATTTTGAGCAACGGAGACATACGAGCGGGAGTCTCTGATGGACGGTTTGAATGCCAAAGGTGGGGCGCTGGAGTGACTGGGAATTTTCTGTGGAGGAGCAGATGGAGGCTGATAGGGTGTTTGATTGATGGGATAGCAAGCTTGGCAAGCACGCAAACGTCTTGAATCGATCTGAATCGAGTTAATTGCCATGATCACTGAAGAGATACTCAAGTCTTGATGAATATGCAAGAATTCGAATCATAGTTTTCTGACATTTCGCTTCCGAGCAAGAGTAATGATGCCATGGATATTGTAGGATAAGAAAAGCTTGTTAAGGTGTTGAACATACCAGCCGTCAGGAAAGCCTTCGAAGAAGACAACATTAGGTTGGAGGTTGGGGAAGGAATTAGGATTAGAGATGGGGCGGGTAAAGGTTGGAGAGGTGCGGCCGGGAAGGGAGTGACTTGTGTGGCAGGGAGGCTGGGCAGAGGGACGACTGGACTGACGGGTGGCGGTGGCAGACGACCGGTGGAGGCTAGGGATGGGGTAGGGACATTGGTTGAAATACAAATTGAAACCAAGTTGTAAGACTTCCAATAGGGTCGGCATTCACGATATTGTCGAATGTGGTTATCTATAAATTTTACACTAGTATGGTGTAACCTTAAAATTTGATTTTAAGATTTTATTTATAGTGACAAGAAAATAAAATCCTAGCATAAATAATTGACTATTTAATATTTATCTTGTGTAATACCAAAATAAAATCCAATTTTATTTCTCTCAATAAAAGTTTTGTTTATTATTTATGGAAATTGGATTCCAAATCCAACATTCCATCATAGCCATATTTTATTTCGAATTCTAAATCTAAAATAAAATGCTTGTTCGTCTTAACTCATTTTTCTTATGTATGAACCAATAGATTTATATAAATTGGCAATGAGAAAAAAAAATTTTTATCCAACAAGTTATAAGTAGTCTGTAGCAAGGCATTATGACTATCCGAGTAATATGAAGACCATTGATACCCAGTAACCTATCTAATTATATGTCATAATCCTTTTGTGACATGATATCTAGATTGAACATAAGGCATGGTCATGTGTCATCCTTATATTATTCAATCATATTATTTTTCAATCTCCAATTAGACTAATAAAAAAAATTGAATTAATAATTCATTGAGCACGGCCATGTAAGGGGTCCAAAGATATGGCTTTCATTATAAGAGGAACGAATCCGATATATGTCACTCATCTTCCTCTTCATGTTTCTGACAATGCCTAATCACAACTCTGAGCGAGCGATCCTTTAAAGCAAAAGGCCGTGAAGCCGTGCTAGAGCGGTGCTTTCTTTGTTCGAAAGCGGGTTTTATAGTTTTATGGAAAATAAGTTTTGACATGGTTTTTGGAGAAAAGAAAAAACAAAGAGGAACGTACAAGACCGACTCCTCCCACCTTAAAGGTTGACAGGAGTTGACACTCAGCTCAGCTCTTACCAGGAAATTGTGGTATAGCCAAACCCGATAAGGATTCCTAAACCTTTAAGATAGAGATTCTAGTTCGGATAAACCACTTATTACTGTTTTATTTTGAAATGACATTTAACTATGCCAAATATGCACTTTTTGTTAGTTAATTCTTTATTCAGTGTTCAACCCTGGTTATACTTCTATATGCTAATAAAAAAAGCCGTAAATACATTCAGAAAGCCATAAATAAGTGTAGGAAATAAAATTATTACAACCATATTAAAGAGACTATCCTGAGGGATGCATTTTGATAAAATATAATTGGGGTACAAACACCTAGTTTACAAGGAATAGTCTAAAAATAGAAAGCTAGCATACATATAACCTAACATACATCTACCTGCAAAACAAGGGTTAGTGACAACGATAAAGATATGCATGTGAAATAGGAGAAAATGGAATAAATAGAAAGCTTGGGATTAGGAATTTAAGGGATAATCAGGGAAAATCCTGCAGGTTTACCAGATTAGACCTGGAAAACAATTTTAGAAACGTCCTGTATTTTGGATTTGGAGAAAACAATTTTGGAAAATAATTTTACCAATTTTATTATTATTAAACATACGAAATATGGGTTAGGTATCTAGGGATTTATTGAAAATTCCTTTTGTTCGGGTTCTAAAAAAAATTCTTTAAAATTAAACTAAGTTAAAAAGCGTATAAATACTCAAAATCAATTTCCTAATAATGAATAATGTATAAATTAAATAAATGAGAAACTGAAATAAATGCTGGAAAACAAATAAAAGCTGTGCAACTTAACAAATGAGCTGTATTGCTCAACTACGTCAAAGATAGGCCACCTGGCCTACGGAAAATAGATTTTTGCAGTTTGATTTTAACAAGTAGAAATTCGTTTTGGTGTTTCTTCGTTTGAGTTTTGAGATCCATAAAATCAAAGATCCCAGAAATAGAGGGATTTTGGCTGCAAGGCTCATTGGCCATCGATGGGTTGTGCGGCTTAAATTTCCTCCCAGATAGGCCTTGCGGCCTAGAAGATAGGCCGTATGGCCAAGTTTCAAGACTTAAAGTAGAATGATTTATGGTTTTAAGCAGCAAGAACACCACATAAGCATACCAATCAATGCAGAAATGAAAAGAAGGGATTTTATGTCCTCTTAGAAGTTACCTTTAACGCGTTTATCTAGGATTTGATTGAGTACTCTGGGTCCGATCCTCAAAGCTTGAAACAGATTCTAACTCATTGAACTCATACTAAAACCCACTAAGAACCTAAAATGATCACAAACAACTTTGATTTTGATGTTTAAGTTGTGTGATATAAGTGAATTTGGCTTGAAAAATGGTTAAGGATGGAAATCTTGGCTTTGGAATTTCTAGTGAATGTTTAAAGAAGAAGGTGGATGAGGTGATGAATAGTGTTTTTTTTTTGTTAAAGAAGGCTTAGGTGTTAAGTTAGCTGTATTCCTCCTTCCTGTCCGTAATGATGTTTTGTTTTTTTGCCCTCCCTCATTCTCTGTTTGAAGAGAAAGTTTTTATACTTTGTTTCTCAAGTGAGGTAACTTGGCTCTGTAATTTTAGCCTTTAAAGATGGGCTGTATGGCCTGAAGCTTTCAAAGTAAGGTCATACGGCCTTACTGCTAAGCTGTACGACTCTTCTTGAAATCTAGCTGTATTTACTTTAAGCATCTTTCTTCCATGGCTTAACCCATTTTGCATGGCCTAAATACCCTTCCACTTAGGCCGTACAACCTAACTCTTGAAGTGTAATTTTTCCATTCCAATTTTGATGGTTTTTGGTTCGTTTTGATAAGAGTTAGAATCCAGTCCTTGCTTTTGGGGCTAGTGTTTCCGGAGAACTCAAGATAAAGGATAACTGGAAAGCTTTGTCATAAAGGTAGAACAACACTCTTGTTAGATCTTTGGGATGAATTTATGTAGACGATAGAGAGCATGCTGAACAAAGGATAAAAGACTAACCTGAGGTTCGTAGAGGTTAACTTTTGTTGACTCAGAGACTAAGACCGTTTCATTGAATATCGTTGTCTTCCGAGTTTGGGTTCGTTATGTTGAGTGATGATTTACTCGACTTTTGGCAGTCGTGATAGACCTGTAATTTCCTTAGGAGAGTAGGAGCATTTTGCTAAACTTCATTATCTCGTTGGTATGAATTGTGATGAGTGATGATTGTTCATATTGTTTACGTTGGTGTCTTTATTCCTTGATCGATAATTTTGGAAAAAAAAATTTGTTTTGCCCCTTTGGTCAAGAATAAAGACGTGCTTGAGAGGCTTTGTTTCCTGTGGGTGAATGCTTAAGATTAATGCATGTTATGCATACAAATGTATGTGAATGCATATGAATAGGTGCTCATGTGTGCGATGTATACATGACATGTAAGCGTATGCAAATGTGTAAGGATACATATGGATTCATTGTTCTGGTGTGAGATCTGCTCCTAAGGCTAATGGATAAAGCTCTTTGTGGTGAGAAGTTTTAGTCCTAATGTTGTGGATTTGGGCTCAATGCTTATGGCTGTGGTAGCTTCCAGGTCCAATTATTGCATGCCCCCTATTCGTTGCTAAATGGTCATAAGATGCCCCTCGTTGTCTGTTGTTAGGAATGAGCAAGCTCAGAAGTGGCTTGGTTATGCCCCTAGGACTTGATTTATCTTAACTCTGGGTTTGGGGCTTAGCGGACTGCTTTCTCTCTCTCTGTTTTTTTTCTTTCTTTCTCTCTCTCTCTTCTTTTTGATTTTTTTAATTTTTTTTACATAATTGCTGGGGATGAATATCATCTTGGTTAGGGCTCCCGAGATCTATCATAGATACCACCGGTTTCTCCTTGATTCTGAGTTCTCGAATGCACCATGTTTGAATGCAATGACCTATTGATGGATATTTATATTCAATGACATAATAAATGCATTATGAACATTTGAGCAGAATATCAAGCATTTATAACACTATTATGATTCAACCAATATAAGTGCAATAGGGAAATCAAAAGTGACTCTAGCCTTGTGCACCGCCCTCCCTTGTTACCGACATGTCCTTTCGGTTTTCCATGCAAGAGATTTTCTCTTAAAAAGTCATATATAGAGCACCCTTTTTTATTTTCTTTTTTCAATCTATCAGACTGCCCTAATTTTTGCCTGAGGCCCCCTTTTTGGATTTTTACCTCAATTAGGTCTTTTATTTATCTTTTTTTTTTTACACTAACGTTGACAATTCTGTTGAGGATGATGATGGCAATTCTGCTTGGTTTGGTCATTTAGGGTTGTTTTGCACCGAGCATAAGGTCTTTGATTATCTCTTTGGTGATTTATCCTAAGGATTTTGCTTGAGTTGTTTTCTATGTGGTACTATGTCACATTGCCTTATACTGTTCCCTCTCGATTCCATAGTCTCTAATTGTTCCCTAAACTTGCTAGCTTTGAAGGTTTTGTTCAAATTATAGGTCAATGTCTTTTGATCAGATTTTGATGGTTGGTCTTACCTTCACGTTTCGTGACATTTCCAAAGAGGCGATGTAGAGTTTACTGTAAAGGTATTCCATCTGTCATCGTTGTGAACTTGTTACTCGTGGATTGGTGCTGATGTCAATTGAGCTTAGCATAGACAATTTGATTGCCCTTCACTCTCTTGATTTCAATTTCCTTACTTATCCCATTTGGATTATTTGTGTTTTTTTATTTTCCTTTCTTTTTTTTTTCTTAGATTTCTACCAAAAATGCATTCTCTTTATGCTAAGTTAAGTTCCTTCTTTTGACGCATTGCTAATCCACTTTTTGTGTTTAATAACCGATGATGTCAGAAGTCATACCTTTGAAGTAATCCTTTGTTTGCCCCTCGGGAATGTCGAATGTCTTACGTGCTATGGTATCATACCCCACGTGACAAGTTTGTTGATCCCTCCTTTACCTGTGGTTTCACCGTAGACTATGAGAGCTCGAGCAATCTGCATTGTACCTTTGATGTGATCTCCTACTTGCCCCTTGAAGGTGTTGGTTATCATGTGGGTTTGGACTTGTCATGGTGAGCTTTATTGCTTGTCTTGCATCGGGTTCGAGTGAGGTCTAAGTTTGACTTTTGGGATGGTTCTTAGTGCGTGAGCCATAGTGTTTGGTCATTGGGTTTTTTTATGATGAACTAGGTCGGTGTTGGGCCTCAAGTGATTTTTGGCTTTTATGTGTGAGTTAGGGAGTTTAGTGTTTAGCAATTGGGTTTTTCCACAGAAGCATGCCCTTGACTCGGTTGCCTAGAAGCTACATATGTTGTTTTAAACTGAGGCTCTACAGTGGTATTCCTTTTCTTCATTGGTCGCTGATGATGACGCCTGAGCTTTTTCTTGTGAAAATTATGTGTATTGACCTCCTGATTGATGGGTGATACGTAAGGGTGCCATTATGCCATTTTCATTACACATAAGCTCTCCCTTTAGAGAGGATATGATCAAGGCCAGAGTCACTTT
Organism: Euphorbia tirucalli; assembly: GCA_039660915.1. NCBI lineage: Eukaryota > Viridiplantae > Streptophyta > Magnoliopsida > Malpighiales > Euphorbiaceae > Euphorbia > Euphorbia tirucalli. Next base: position 49,482,063 of record CM077633.1, read on the forward strand.
CGGGTTCCCTGTTACACTTATATCAATTACATGCATTTTAATGTTATGTATGTTGAATATATCTTTCAAATGATCGTATACATGCATGATGTCACATGAAGATAAAATATCACATAAGTAAGAAAAGATAAATCATGTTACATTCCAAAAGAGTTCTCTAGGGTTCACATTTGTACAATAACATATTACAAATAAAAAGATGCTCCCTACAAGCAAAAGTTCTTCCAAAATTCTGTTAAGTGACCTATACTCACCCTTGGTTCTGAGGGTTGGTTAAGAAAGTTTATGCAACCACAAAAATCATTAGATAACCCTAACTACACCATATTAACCTGTTCTTCAAACTATGGAAGTGGATTGCTTTTTGTATTGGGCTACGCTGGCTCGAGCAACTTGCCCTCGTTAATCAACCTTTGAATGTTGTTCCTTAATATGAGATAGTGATTGGTTTGGTGGCCAACTGCCGCGTGATAAGTACATAAATTATCTTTGTCTGCCTCGGATAGGGGGTTGTACGAGTGAAGGGATTGTAATAGCCCCATGCTACGATATTTAATAAAGATCTTGGCCAAAGATAAGGACCAATGAGATATCTGAGGTTTTTTGCTCTGAGTGGACTGCCCTTGAAAGGTTGCTACAATACTTTCCTGATGCTGTGCAACTTTTATGGATTCTTAAAGAAGTGACGGCTGATCTGTAGGGGCCCTGTAGGGCAAAATTGATTCCATGCCAGTATGTGCATCTGGTGAACCTTGGTCTCCATGGGAGGTTCTTTCTAACAACTGAGAATGAGTGGAAATAATTGTGTTGCTCTGCTCTACTTTAGGCTCGCTATCAGCCTTCAGATATGTGGCACAAATAATTCCCTTTTTAAGCTCTGCTATTGTTTTTTCTCGTTCAACACATTGTGCCTTCAATCTCTCCAATTTGTCATGGTCACTGCTTACCATCCCTTTTAACACCGTTGCCATTTCTTCCTTGATGACCTTGTGAAAATGTGATGAAGCAACATAATCTGCTAGAGCATCTACTATGCTATTCATGTTTACCTAGTTAGCCATTTTCTCTTCGATTATCTTTTTGAATTCTAGTGAGTGGAGGAAATCTTTAATGATCTCGACATTATCAGACGATTTAGAAATCTCCACTATTTTGAACCACTAAACCCTAATTATGATTCTAATTCGGTTATAAACACAAATTCATTGTTTCCTAATTTTGATCTTAGTTTTGTTACTTCCGTTACCCGGCTTGAACCCAAACTTCTCACAACTAGCCTTTCACTCGGCATTGTCCATGTTGGAGCTATTTCAAAACAAAGGGTTAGCAAATCAACCGGATGTACATGGATGCATGATAACTAAACATGTATCCTAGAGGAGTAAAAGGATCAAGTAGATGAGAAAGAGGCAAGCCTTAGACATGTATGCATGAAATGATGCACATGTATGTTTGATGTATGCATGAAATTATGCACATATATGTTTGAGGCAATATGAATGCTACTGTATGATGAATATATGCATAAATGTGGTGGTGTAAATGCATGAAACAATATGGATGCTAATCTAGGATGAACGAGTATTTACAAGGGACATGTAAAGAGTTTCATGCATAAGGGGGACATAGGATGACTTTAATTGTGTTTATATATACATAAATCAGACATAGGTGAGAGTTTTTTAGTAGCGGGGTACGTCTCACACTAAGGATGAATATGAAACGATTGTTATTACGTTTGTGAAATTGAATTTTATCATATGGTTATGGTTTAATTCAATTGAATGAAAATTAAACTGATTAAATTAAAATAACTAGTAACCTAAACCGAGGATGAATATGAAATGACCATCATTACGTTTGTGAAATTGAATTTTATCATATGGTTTTGATTTAATTCAATTAAATGAAAATTAAACAGATTACATTAAAATAACTAATAACCTAATTTAATTAAAAGCCCTAATTTATACATGGGTATAAAAAGATTAAGATTTCTCCTCCCACCCTAGTTGTAATTTTTGGCCAAAAAAAACCCGAGAGAGAAAGAGGGAGGTTTCAGCCAAGAAAGTGCAAGGGTGTAGAGCTTCCATTTGTTCGATTGCTAGCACGGGTTCTTTTCACATGACATCTGTGTACGTAAGGGTGGAGGAACTTTCTGGAAAACAAGTTCTATTGATTACATTCAATTGTGCAGATGAGATTGAAATCTTTGTTTCTTGTTATTTCATATTTCTATTCCATAATCTGAACGATTCGTTCATGGCACGGATTCGAGAGCGAAACGAAATCGCTTTCACTGTGGTTCAAAGTTTTTGTTTTGCACCGGGAGAATCCCAACAATGGTATTAGGGTTCTTCATTCTCGATTTATTTTATTGAAACTAGTTTTTAATTTATTTTTCTTATGGAACCCTAATTTGATGTTTTGGGGTTTTTTATTCATTTTTCCCCAATTGGTTTTAAAATGTTTTTGTTTTAATATATATATATATATACATATATATATATATATATATATATATATATATATATATTTTGGTTGCCTACCATCTGCTGCTCGGCATCACGTTGCTATCCTGAGTTTGTTGCGACACAGACTTTATTTTTTGGATGTTTGCGGGTTTTGGGTTCTCGGGTTTGTGTGCATGGGTTGAAAATTGGTTTTTGAAACTCGTGTGTTTTATTTATGAGATTGGATTCATGTGGATTCTTGTGTGATTTTTGGTAAATTAAATGGTAAAGGAAATTGGCTTTGGTTTTTCTTGGCATAAAAAATGGATTGGCTACTTTTGAATTGGTTTGCAATGGGTCGAAGGGCCAAGCCCGCAACAATGCTATAAACCACGATTGTCAAAATTTAACGATTTCAACATGACTATGGCATAATTAAAATTGGATTAATTTCAAGCATTATAATTTGTATTAATTTTTGTAATAATATGTATACTTGGTGTGTATGGTTATTGAGCATTATTGGGCCTAGATATAGGTATGCGTTGTATTTAATTTTTGATTTGGTAAATACGGCTTGTGTGCCGTTTTTATTTTGTTGTAATTTTATTTATTAAACAGATAGATTTTTATTTGATAAATTGTAATTACTCAAGCCCAACATGGAGAGGAGGCCCAGTTGGTGACAATTTCAGAAGAGAATGCAAGCCCAAGAGCTAGTGTGAGCATGGGTTTTCCCGACCTCTGTGATGAAAATCCTATATTACCTGTTAAGCCAGACAAACGTGAGTCGGACTTGAGAATAAGCAGGATGTTGCCTGGAATGTCTCAAATGCTCCGAAAACCAAACAGTCCTCGATCCAAAACCCCGGAAAAGGTCCATTGAGTGATTAGAGGGCTTAGAGGTGACTGTGGGATTTAGGAGAATCCGTCACAGCTCTGATTAGAGACACACGGCTGTAGTTTCACAACTACAGCTGTGCGACTTTAATTCTAGAGTCGCATGACTCTAACATTACAACAGTATCCTTTACAAAGTACGATTCCTTAATTTGGGGGATTGGAAGTCGGTTTTCTCTAGGTTTTGGGCAGAGTACAAAAAAGAGAAAAGAGGAAAAACATAAAAGATAAGATAGAAAAATAGAGAACATAGAGGAGAATTATAAGAGAGTGAAAAATCATTAAAAGAGAAAAACAAAAAAGAAAAGGGAGAAACAGAAAGGAAACACACTAGAAATACTTAGGGTAAGAGTTCCTTATCATCTCTCATTCATTCGGGATCGTTCTCGGGTTCGTTCAAATTGAGTCAAGGTCTGTATTCGAGTATTACAGAGTGTTCACAGGATTTTAAGCGCATTCTGACTTTCCAATCCAATTCCGTTCGCCAACACACTGGAACATCAAAAAAGTAAACTCTGAGAGGCCTTAAACTCATACTTGTTTAAACTCATACTTGTTTGATTTGTGTTATGTTTCTATTCTGTGTTTTGCAAAAATCCAGAACTATCTATTTGATTACAGTTGTATGGCTCTAACTAGAGCCGAGCGGCTGTAATCCCTTATAACAGAGCCTAGCGGCTATAACATTATAGCTGCACGACTGTGTTCTTCTGGGCAGAAACCCAAAACGTCCTAAATCGATTGAAAGCAGTCAGTTTTCCATTTTGATTGTTCTGCTATGAACTATGTTGGTCCAATTACATCCGTTACATTCAAAATTGTGGTTTTTGGATTTCCTAGAACGTTGATGTGAGATTTTCAGTTTCTTTGATTTTGATTTTTGAAATTCGGGGTTATTTGATCCGAATCACATCCACTGTCCAGCCTTAGCGGACCCCCAGGTTCCTCAAAGTCCCTAGAAATCATTGAAAACAATTAAAACAGTGTTTACAAAAGCAAAGAAAACCAATTTCGGGTTTTGGATACTACAGTTGCACGGCTGTAGTGGCTGTAGCCGAGCAGCTCTAACTAGTGCCACATGACTATAGTTCCCAAAAGGGGGCAGAATCTCGGGATGACTCCCACGAACATTGTCGTGTGATGTTGTCTTCAGAATCAAACTGTTTTTGGAGTGTTTACTGCTTTAGGCCTTAGATGGATGTTGAAATTAGGAAACCCCCACGAATGGAACCCTGAGTTCCAGGACAACCGACCCACTAAATGGAGAAATTTGCATGTAATTGAGCCAAACTGTTTTCCAAAATGTTTTCAAGCACAAAACCTACAGGTCGTTTCTAAAATGGTTTTCCAGGTCTAATCGAGTAAGTCGCTCGTACTTCTCGGTTACCCCCTAAATGCATGCCCTTATTTCCTGAGATTTCCTATTCTGTCCTGTTATCTGTCCTACTTGTATCTGTGATACAATTGTGCTAACCATTTGTTTTGCAGCTTTTATTTTTCGTTTTATTATTTTGGATGTATTTGATAGATTATTCGTGTATCCTAGGCGATTTTACCTTTTTAGATATTCATGTATCTAGTCGATTGTATTGGTGAGGATGAGAGTTTTTATCTTTTTGGGTTGTAATAAGCGGCCTCTATTATTTTTTTGTTTTGTTTGGATGTATGGTTTACTTTTCTACACTTTAACTTTATGCAATTTATTTCTGTCATCTGAATGAGCATGGGCTAATAACAAAAGATAAAATGGGTAAAGAAGAAGTGAGTAAAATATTGTCATATGAACTTATAAATGAATGCAAGCTTCAGGTTGAATAGGTAAGTTGCCCGAACCCTAAATCTCTGGACTAGGAACAACAGTTTACACTTGATAGGGAGCTATACCGGAATTTCCCGGATGAGATGATCTGGGTGGCGACTTTGTCACTGATCTTGAAATTTAGGTTTCGAGATCTTTAAGTAATAAAACAGGATTTTCTAAAATGCAAAACCAGTTTTCCCAAAACTCACATTCAATTAAAAGGTTTTCTACAAAAGGGATTTCCAAACAAATCAATGGTTTTCCTAAGCAAGATACAAACCCGTTTTCAAAACAAACAATATTCAAGTTCTCTTCTTTTTCCCCGGTTCACTTCGCCGTGTTTCGCTTTCTCTAAAAGGTTGTCCGCTCACAGCTAGTATAGGTGTACTAGTTTTCAATTAGGATGTAATAGTTTTCAATTAGGATGTAATATTAGGCCCATAATGTCTTATTTACTTATTGCTTATTTATATTTGTTATGCATGTTTTAATTTCTCCAATCAAAATCCGCGTTTATGCATGTAAGCTCGTTTCAAATTGGAATCCCTTTAAATATTAAGTTGATTAAAAGTGCTTCCTAAATTTGAACCTTATTAAGGTATGGATAGAGAAATATGGGCTGTGCCAAAGCCGGGTACATTAGGGTATCTGTATTTTGTAAAGTGTTAAGGGTAATAGGTACGCCTAAACACTCGAATGGTCGTTTGACTTAACATGTTGTGAGCATGGATTTTTGTCCCACCTCTATGATAATGATTTCTGATTATCCTTTATTTGAAATTATTCGAAACATGGCCCGATAAGAAAAGAACGGATTGTAACTCGTGTCGAAATGAACAGAAAATTGCTAAAAATCAAAATAAGGATTGTCATCATTACAAGATGGGCCGTATAGCCCAATTTAGGAGGAGGCACGACCCAACTATTAAGATTAGACCATGGAAGAGAGCTGCTTAAAATGGGTACAACTATAGTTCAAGGATGAATAGGCCGCACGGCCCATCGCTTAAGGAATTAATCAGCCAATTTGGCCCATTTGCAGAATAACGAATTGATTTCTTAAAGGTGTGATGTCATTACGGGAAAAGGAGATATATTACAGAAGTCTCAAGGCAGGATGGGAGATAATAACACTTACCAATTTTCCAATTTTCCACGGCTCTTCTCTCCTGCTTCTTCAACATTTCTTTTCTTTTCCTGCAACCTAAAATCTCCATCATCTCCATTCCAATACTCATCAACTTTCCAAGCTCAAATCTTAGCCAAACTCAACCATTTTTGATACCAAACCATATCTCCATATATAGATTTCCTGGGTTCGAAGCTATATACAGCTGCAATTTGGTTCCTCCGTGAGTTTTGGTTCATATTCATGAGTTATGGTTCATATTCATGAGTTATGCCAGTTTAAAGCTTCAAGGAATGGATTCAAATTATTTCCCGAAAATCTGGATAAACAAGCTAAAGGTAATCTCTAAGAGGCCATAAAATCCTATCTGCTTATTCCTACATTATTTGATTTCTCTATGTTGTGCAAAATTGAAAAACGAATTGTTGTAACTTTTAAGAACAGGGCCGTGTGATCCATCTTTTGGGCCACACGACCTATCTTTTAGGGGAATTGAGCTGCACGGCTCATCATGGCCCATGAGTCGTGCATTGAAATTCCTCTTGTTTTCTGTGAATTTGAATTTTATGTATCTGGGGAAAAAATCTCTGATTTCTCAGTCTAATCAATTGATAAACCCCCTAAGGATCGTAAAATTCAAAAGGAGAAAACCCTAAAAGAATTTCTATGTGTTAAAATCACAAAAATAAAATTGTTTTTATCGTTAAATCTAGATCCCGAGATCCAGATCTAACCTGTCTTTGAGCCTCTGTGGTTCTAGAAATTCATTTCATAGCATAGCATTTATTTACGTTATTACTCATCGTGCATACATGTTCTATAAAATTAATTTTGGGTGTTTATGCGTTTTATTGACCTAGATACCATTTTGATGTATTTTTTAGGATCCGCACGAAAGAGATTTCTGATAAATCTCTGGATAACCGACTCACATTTGCCATGCTGGATGAAAAATAATAAAATTGGCCAAAATCATTTTCCAAAAATTGTTTTCCCCAATCCAAAATACAGGTCGTTTATGAAATTTTTTCCAAGTCTAATCGGGTAAACCTGTCGGGTTTTCTTGATTATCCCTTAAATGCATGATCCCGAGCTATCTAGATATCCCATTCTGTCCTATTTGAATTCAATGTGCTTGAATATATTTGTGCCACTAACCCTTGTTTTGCAGGTAGATGTATGCAAGGTTAGATGAATGTTAGCTTTACATTTTTTGAATAATTTGTGTAAAATAGGCGATTGTACCCTTTTCCCATTTTTATCAAATGTATCCCCTAGGGTAGTTTATTCGATTGGGTTGTAATAATTTTATTTTCTTTACTTCCTGAATTTATTTTCCGCTTTTTGAATTTATTTTTGGCTTTTCGAGTGAGCATATAGTAAATATCTAGGGTTGAATATTGAATAGGGGAATAAACAACAAAAAGTGCAAATTGGGTATAGTTACATGCTATTTCATATTAAAGCTGAAATAAGTGATTTGTTTGGACCAGAATCTTTTCTTAAAGGTATAGGAATCCCTGTTGGGCTTGGCTATACCACAATTTCCACGTAAGAGCTAAGCCGGGTGGTGACTCTTGTTAACCTTTAAGGCACGTGAATCGGTTTTCTACATTCCTTTGTTCTACCTTAATATTTCCAAAAACCCGAAAACTAAGTTTTGAAAACCATGTTTTCTATTCAAAATATCCAAAACCCCCCCGGCCCGGTCTCATAGCCACTCGTTACTTTGTTTGAGGATCCCTCACTCGCACATGGGTAGTAGGAAAGCCCTGACCCTAAGCACAAATGGGTAAGTGCCAATAAGCCCATCAAACCAAGAGTCCCTAGGTTGGGATTGGATGGAGTTCCTACCTAAATAAGTTAAGGCTTAGGTGAATAAGCTCAGCTTGGCTAAGTCTTAATGAAATATGTGATGGGATTCGTCATTGAAAATTAATCAAATGGTAGTAGAAGCCGATTAAAATTTTCTCGAATCCAAGCCCAGGAGCTTATGCAATAGAAATCAAAACCAATATAGGCTCCCTTTATAATCTTGTACTTGAACGACAGTCAAGCATGAACCCGTGATAGCAGAGGATCAAAGAATTTTAGAAAGAGAAAAAGGGTGGCCAAAATTTTTCTCCAAGAAAAATCTCCTTGGCCGAAATTCTTCGTATGTGTCAGTTAGGGTTTCATCTTTTCAGTTAAGTGGGTATTTATAGCTTTAAAACCCTAGGTCTAGATAAATAAGCATAGGTTAAAATTTAATTTGCAATTTAATTTTAATTTCATATGTATGTGATTATATTAAACCAAATGATATAACACATAGCATTTAAATTAAAATTAATTTGCTTAATTAAATTAACCTAATAAATTAATTTAGACTTTACTCAAATGAAATGCATATAAACCTATATATGTATAATATTTCCACCTAGAAATAAATTCATGAATTAATTTATTCCAATTAATTCAATAAAACCCAGTTAAAATTGATTGTATTATTTTGACCAATCTGATTGATCTATAATTTAATCAATAAACTGCTGCTCTATAGTTAGTATACTCCAAGTATACAGTTGACCCGTTTAGTTCAAGCTTAGACATTCAATGTGTACGTTATTGTGGGCTCGTCTTTATATTGGCAGTGGGCCCATGGCCCACAGACTGTAGTTGGGCTCTAGTAAGCCATTACAGCCTCCAATTAACATAGAGACTGCAGTCTAACGAAAGTCATGACCCTGTAGTTTAACTTATATATCCCATGTCATTGATATCAGTGCCCAACACAGAGGCATGGTGTCATCACCCTCTTTTGTGTCCCAACATCTACTTGATCCTGAATGAATTGATGCTCACAAACAAGTTCCAATTTGCTTGCATGTGGCTAGACTCTTATTAATAAACTCATCAAGTAGCCGGTGATATCTTCTCAGTGGACTACTGAGTGACATTTTCTTCTACATATTCACATCCTAGCCGTGTCCAGTGGCACATTCGAATGTACCCATATTTGGCACCCCGTTACAGGCCCTTTAGGTGTACCCCAAAGTGTGCGAGTTCACATGCCAGACAATAATATGGTCAGGTCAAAGGATCCAATATAAGCACTACACGAGAATCACTTGTGATACTATACCATGTGTATTTCTCGTTTTAGTGGATCTATCCAGTACCATGCCCTATTATATGTACCCATAAGCTTGATTGACAATCCATGTTCTATAGCTAGTAAGACACTGCCATACAATCAAGGTTATGATATAGTCTTTGGTTCCATTCATTCCCATGACTAGAACAGACTATGGTCTCACTACCAAGTGCATGACACTTGTCAATATGGATATAGATATGACCATCAGATACTTTATTTATAATATTGCACAAGATATAAAACAAATAGATTAATGCCTTTATTTAATAACACAAATGTACAATACATCACTCTATTAAAAGATCCAAAATGTATAATACAATTGGGACTAGGGCGTTTCCAACAATCTCCCACCTGTACTAGTTCCAACTAGGCATTGGCCTAATCTTTATAGATCTAGTATGACCCTCATGCTTAGGCTGAGCCAATGTCTTGGTCAAAGGATATACAACATTATGCTCGGTGTCTACTATATGTAATGAAATGTCACCCCACTCGACGATCTCTTGTATGAGGTGAAACTTCCTGAGTATGTGCTTCGTGTTCTTATGTGACCGAGGCTTCTTAGCTTATGCAACAGTCCTATAGTTGTCACAGAAGATATCAATTGGATCTTGGATAGTTAGTACTACTCCCAATTTAGTGATAAACTTCCTCATCCATATAGCTTCCTTAGCTACATCACACACTGCTATGTACTCAGCTTCAGTACTAGAATCTGCAATGGTCGACTGCTTTGAGTTCTTTTAGCTGATAGCACCACCATTTAGCAAAAATACATACCCAGACTGCGACTAGTACTTGTTCTAGTCGGTCTAGAAGCTTGCATCAGTGTACCAAATCACTGATAGCTCTTCCTGACCACCATACACTAAGAAGCTATCCTTAGTCCTGTTAAGATATTTCAGGATTGCTTTGACAGCCTTCCAGTGGTCCTCTTTAGGATCCTGCTGGTATCGGCTCATCATACTTAGTGCAAAGGCGACACCAGGTCTCGTACATAGCACTGAGTACATGATTGATCCTATAGCTGATGCATATGGCACCGACTTCATGTTCTCCCTGTCCTTCCTTGTCTTAGGACAATTCTTCTTACTAAGTTTCACCCTATGGTTCATTGGTAAGAAGCCTTTCTTGGCCTAATCCATTCTAAATCTTTTCAGAACTTTGTTTATGTACATGGCCTGACTTAGGCCCAAAAGCCGATTGGGTCTATCCCTGTAGATCCTCATACCTAGGATCATCTCAGCTTCACTAAAGTCCTTTATTGTGAAGCACTTACACAACCACTGCTTAAACCCTTGTAGACTTGGTATGTCACATCCAATCAGAAGGATGTCATGCATATATAACACTAGAAAAGTGGCGATGCTCCCACTAGTCCTCCTATACACATAAGGCTCATCTTGATTCTATATGAAGCCATATTCCTTTATGGCTTCATTGAATCTAAGACTCCAACTTTGGGATGCCTGCTTTAATCCATAAATGGATCTTTGAAGCTTGAAAACCCTTCCAGGATGCTTTGGATCGATGAAACCCTCAGGTTGTGTCATGTACACATCCTCGAGTAGCTTCCCATTAAGGACAGCAGTTTTGACATCCATCTTCTAGACCTCATAGTCATACCAAGCGACTATGGCCAGCAAGATCCTTATGGATTTGAGCATCGTAGCTGGTGAGAAGGTTTCGTAGTATTCTATTCCATGGACTTGTCTAAAACCTTTTGCAACCAGCCACCCCTTAAAGGTGTTGTCGACCTTCAGCTTATAGCACCACTTACAACCTATGACCTTAACACCTGGAGGTGGATCAACCAAGTTCCAAACCTGATTATCGTACATAGATTGCATCTCCGCCTCCATAGCTTTATGCCAATTAGCAGATTATGGGCTAGCGATGGACTTCTGGTAGGTTTGGGCTCTTCCTCATCAAGGACGAGAAGAGTGTGATCATTAGTTACAAGAAATCCATATCTCTTGGGTTCTCGATGATCCCTACCAGACCTCCTAGGTTCTTGTGTGACCTGGGCTGGTGCTTCCATCCTTGGAAGCTCCTCCCTGGTCTTCGAGTTATCCTCTTTAGGAGCTTGTGTGCTTTGAACTTCCTTGAGTTCAACATTGCTCCCACTGTCTTTCTTGGAAATGAAATCCTTTTCAAGAAAGACCCCTTTTCGTGGCACGAACACCTTATTCTCGGAGGGGTTATAGAGATAATACCCTTTGGTTTCACTAAGGTAGCCCACAATTAGGTATTTGTCGGTCTTGGGTTCCAGTTTTCCCCCAATCAATCTCTTGACATGTGCATCATAGCCCAAAATCCGTAGGAAAGTCACATTGGGTGCCTTACACATCCATATTTCGTATGGTGTCTTTTCCACAGCCTTAGTCGGAGTATTGTTCAAAATGAGAGTTGTTGTCTCAAGAGCGTATCCTTAGAATGTTATTGGGAGAGAGGCATGACTCATCATTAAGTGGACCATGTCTAACAAGGTCCTATTCCTCCTTTCAGATTCCCCATTCCATTGTGGTGTTCCTGCAGGAGTGAGTTGTGGAATGATTCCATTCTCTCTCAAGTATGAGTCAAACCTTAGGCTCATTTACTCGCCTCCTCGGTCTAAGCGAAGGGCTTTTATATTTCTACCTAGTTGGTTCTGTACCTTGTTCTTAAATTCCTTGAACCTATCAAGAGTCTCAAATTTGTGTTTCATCAGATAGACTTAGATATATCTGTTGAAATCATCCTTGAAAGTGACAAAGTATAGATTTCCACCTCTAGCAGCTGCGCTCTGTGGTCACATACGTCTGAATGTATTAGGTCCAATAAGCTAGTAGCCCTTTCAACTTTCTTTCTAAAAAGCGCTTTGGTCATTTTGCCGCATAAACATGACTCACATATATTAAGTGACTCCATGTCAAATGACTCTAGGATTCCAGCTTTGTGAAGCCTAGCTGTGTGTTTCTCATTTATGTGGCCTAAACGACAATGCCAAAGGTAGACATGATTAAGTTTGTTAGGCTTAACCCTTTTAGTATTTATGTTATAGACTTGATTAGTTGCATTTAAATCCAAGATATATAGGCCATTATTTAACAGAGCTTGTCCATAGAATAATCCCTCTTTAGATAAATTTATCTTACCATTTCCAATAGGAAAATTAAATCCAGAAATATCCAAAACTAAAACAAAAATAATATTCCTGCACATTGCAAGTATAAAGTAACATTGTTCCAGAATTAAAACTAAGCCACTAGGCATCACTCGGTGGTACTTGCTGATCTCAATGGCAGCCACCCTTGCTCCATTTCGACATGCAAGTCCACCTCTGCAGATCCTAGGGATCTCCTGTTCCTAAGTCCATACACGTGCAACAAATGTGAGAACCACATCTAGTATCCAATGCCTAAGATGTAGAAACAGTGAGGTTTATGTCTATGACATATATACCTGATGAAGATGTGCCTTGGCTCTTCTTTTGCTCTCCCACCAGCTGGGGACAAGATCTCTTCCAGTGTCCCTCCTATTTGTACTAGAAACAGACGTCCTCGGGACCGACCTTAGGCTTGGCTTTAGCTTTGTTAGCTTTGGCCTTGGATTTTGCCTTTGCCTTGTCCTTTGTAAGAGGAGGGTTCCCTTTGTTTTCACCATCAGTACCTATGTAGTCTTCTTGATTGACTGTTCCGCGAGCTTAAACATTCCATGCAGCCCATTGACAATAAGGTTCATCCCTTGCATGTTTTAGTTCACGATAAACTGATCATAAAAGTTTGGCAGGGATGCCAGGATCGTGTCAATCGCCCACTCGTTTGAGACAGGTATGCCGAGACGGGCTAAAGAATCCAAATATCCCTTCATCTTGAGCACATGAGTTCTCATAGATGTATCAGCTCCCATTTGGCAGGAGTTGAATGCCTTGGCTGTTAAGTATCTCTCTTGACGAGCTTGCTCTTGAAACATCTCATTTATAGTTGTTATCATAGCACAGGCTTGCTGGTCCATGAACTGCTTTTGCAGCTTAGGGACCATGCATGCCAACATCAGGCATGTCACATCCCATTTATCCCTTACATGCACCTCGTATTCCTCCAGCAGTGCAGCCGATGGATTACGCCCAGTAGTTGCAGGTGGTATAGCCCTTTCCAACACATATTCCTTGGATTCTTGTCTTAGAACTATCCTTAAGTTCCTAGACCAATCCAGGAAATTAGGTCCAGAAAGCTTCTCCTTCTCGAGGAGTGAACGCAGTGATAGAGTATTATTTGCCATTTGATTACTACACAGAAAAATTAAAGAGTATTAATAAAGGTCTTAACTCTTTTTTCACACATTTAATTAATAAAGAATCCAAGTTATTAATCAAGTCAAGTTGTTGGGCTAGTGGGCTGAGATCCATATTTCATCAAGATATAGCTAGATGAAGGCTTGGAAAAACTATAGCTAACTATTATGGTAGGATTGTCATCCAATCCCAACCTAGGGACTCTCAGTTTGATGGGTATGATGGCACTTACCCATTTATGGTTAGGGCTAGAAGAATCCTACTACCAATGCTAAGTCTAAACCTCCATCCAAGTGTTAGAGTAACCAATACTCTAACCCAATACAAAAAGACAATACTCTAGTGTATCCTGCAAGGGCATGGTCTACAGCTGGCCTATCCCCACTTCGAGTTAGTTTCAAGTGACTTAGTAATTTCCATTTGGTTTAGATTCAATTTTAATAATGGTTTAGATGCATAAAGCGAGTGAAATTGGAATTAGATCATCGCATAAAACATGTAAATAAATAAATGCATAATTAAATAAATGATGGACTGCTATGGGCCTCAAATACATCCTAATATAATTTTAGTAAGCCTATACTAGAAGAACATCAGGTGGTCCTCCATTTCTCCTTCCGGGCTTACCTCTCCTTCTGGGCTTCTTTTTTACAATATTTTATAATAAATGAACAAAATAAAATTACATAAAAAGAAACGGTAAGCATGTTACTCGAAAAGAAAATACAACCCAACTTCAAAGAGGCCCAATAACACCCATCCAAGCATTTAATTCATACAAACATGTAATCCAACACATTAATTATAAACATGTTAAAATGCAGGAAATTAATCCCAGTAAATTATGTTCTTAACCATTATTTAGAAATCGCCAATTTGTCCCATCACAGTTCTAACCCTTAATGGGCTTTGGACATCCAGCCCAGGCAGAACACTGCTCCTACTGGAATTGGGAAACTATGAATCCAAATTACGCCATTCGGTTTATCATGCCAAGAAAAACCGAACCAATTTCATTACACCATATTAATTATCCAAATTAATATATCATTAACAAAATAAAATTTTATTCAAGAAACCATGTGCATTTAAATTGCAAATTTTAAACAGAAAAAATTTTAATACTCATTAAAATTAAAAATGGGCCCGAACCACAAAACCCGCCAAATCGAAAACTCGGTCCGGTCCGCTGCTGCTAGGGCAACATAATTACCGATTAATCAAATGGCAGGGGAGGTCGATTAAAATTTTCTCGAATCCAAGCCCAGGAGCTTATGTAATGGAAATCAAAACCAATAAAAAGAACAAGATAAGAAACCAATCTCACCTTATATTTCTCTTTTAGAGACAATTGCAGAAACCAATATAGGTTCCCTCCATAATCCCATACACGAACGGCTGTCGAGGAAGAACTCGTGATAGTGGAGGATCGAAGAATCAGAGAGAGAGCAAAAGGGGTGGCCGGAATTTTTCTCCCAGAAAAATCTCCTTGGCCAAAATTCTTAGTGTGTGTCAGTTAAGGTTTCATCTTTTTAGTTAAGGGGTATTTATAGCTTTAAAACCCTAGGTCTAAATAAATAAACATAGGTTAAAATTTAATTTGAATTCAATTTTAATTTCATATGTATGTAATTATATTAAACCATATAATATAACACAGAGCATTTAAATTAAAATTAATTTGCCTAATTAAATTAACCCAATAAATTAATTTAGACTTTACTTAAATGAAATACATATAAACCTATATATGTATAATATTTTCACCCGGAAGTAAATTCATGAATTAATTTATTCCAATTAATTCGATGAAACCCAGTTAAAATTGATTATATTATTTTGACCAATCCAATTGATATATAATTTAATTAATAAACTGCTCCTCTCTAGTCAGTATATTCCAAGTATACAGTTGACCCATTTAATTCAAGCTTAGACGTTCAATGTGTGATCCTGTGGACCAGTCTTTATGTTGGCAGTGGACCCATGGCCCACAGACTGTAGTTGGGCTCTAGTAAGTCATTACAGCCCCCAATTAAGACGAAAACTGCAGTCTACAAAAGTCATAACCCTGTAGTTTAACTTATATATCCCACGTCATTGATATCGGTGTCCAACACAAAGGCATGGATTGATCACCCTCTTTTGTGTCCGGACATTTACTTGATCCTGAATGAACTGATGCTCACAAACACGTTCCAACTTGCTTGGGTGTGGTCGCACTCTTATCAGTTGCACTCATCAAGTGGCCGATGATATCTACTTCGTTGACTACCGAGTGACATTTCCTTCTTCATATTCATAGCCTAGCCATGTTCAGTAGCATACTCGAACGTACCCATACTTGGTACCCTGTTACAGGCATTTTAGGCGTACACCAAAATGTGCGAGTTCACATGCCAGACCATAATATGGTCAGGTCCAAGGATCCAATATAAGTACAACACAAGATCCACTTGTGATACTATACCATATGGATTTCTCATTTTAGTGGATCTATCCAATACCATGCCCCATTACATGTACCCATAAGCTTGATTGATAATCCATATTCTATAGCCAGTAAGACACCGCTATAAAGTCAAGGTTATGATAGTCTTTGGTTCCATTCATTCCCATGATTGGAATAGACTATGGATGGCTCAATGGTTATATCATTTCCTTATCCATGGCCTTATTGCCAAGTGCATGACACTTGTCAACATAGATATAGATATGACCATCGGATACTCTATTTATAATATTGCACGAGATATAAAAAAAAATTAATGCCTTTATTTAATAACAGAAATGTACAATATAGCAATACTAAAAGATCCAAAATGTACAATACAATTCAAGGACCAATGCCTAGGGACTAGGGCATTCCAACAATATGGATCTTGGCAGACTTACCTTGCAACACTAACTAAAAAAATTAATTGGGATTATTTATTTACTAACTGGAATTTAAAAGTCCTTTTATTAATCACATCTTCTGAATATTTCTATGTGGATTAAAATGGCAAACCATAACAGCACAATTTCACTACGATCTATCCTTGAAAAGGACAAACTGTCTAGACCTAACTGTTGGATATGCCCTAGTCCCGAGGCATTGGTCATCGTTTTTGTATCATACATTTGTACATTGTTATGAGATTTATGTATTCTACAATTTGTGTCATTGAATAAAGGTGTTAAGCTATTTATCATATAACTTGTGCAATATTATAAATAGAGTATCCAATGGACATATCCATATCCATGTTGACAAGTGTCATGCACTTGTCAGTGAGACCATGGATAGGGAAAATGATATGACCATAAAGTTATTTGTAGTCTGTTCCAATTATGGGAATTGATGGAACCAAAGACTATCATGAGCTTGGTTGTTGGTGGTGTCTTATTAGCCATTGGACATGGAATGTCAACCAAGTTAATAGGTACATGCAAATGGGCATGGTACTAGATAGATCCACTAAACAAGAAATCCACATGGTATAGTATCACAAGTGATTCTCGTGTAGTACTTATATGGATCCTTTGACCTAACCATATCATGGTGCTGTATGTGAAGTGACATACTTTGGTATACGCCTAAAGGGCCTGTAACAAGGTGCCAAGTATAGGTACGTTCGGGTATGTCAGTAAACATGGTAGGACTTTGGATATGCAGAAGGGAATGTCACCCAGTAGTCCGCTGAGAAGATGTCACCAGCCACTTGATGAATGCAAATAATAAGAGCATGGCCACACCTAAACAAGTTGGAACTTGTTTGTGAGCATCAGTTCATTCAGGATCAAGTAAATGTCCGGACACAAAAGAGGGTGACCAATCCATACCTCTGTATTGGACACCGATATCAATGACATGGGATATACGAGTTTAAACTACAAGGTTTCAATTTCAGTTGGACTGCTATCTCTATCTTAATTGGGGGCTATAGTGGCTTGCTAGAGCCTGCCTATAGTCTGTGAACCATAGGCCCACTACCAACATAAAGACGAGCCCGCAGGATCATACACATTGAACGTTTGAGTTTGAACTTAAATTATCAACCATATACTTGGATTATACCCACAGGAGAGAGAGGATTCTATTGATCATAATATATAGATCAAAATAATATAATTAATATTTGCATTGGTTTTTTTATAATTAATTCAATGAATTAATTTAAGATATTATTTCCTGGGTGGAAATATTTCATGTGTATAGGTTACATGTTATTTATTTTATAAAGAGTCTACTTTAATTCCTCGGTTAAATTAATTAGTTAAATTAACTTAAATTTAAATGGAATGTGATATATTAGATGGTATAATATATTCACATACATATTAAATTGAAATTAAATTTGTAATTAAAATGGACCAAAAGAATTAATTTCAGACCTGGGCTTAAGTAAGCAAAACGCCCACATAAAATAAAACCAAAAGGGGCCCAAAATTCACTAAATGAATTTAATATTTCAGCTATTGTATGCATTCCTATGGCAAAAAAATTTCAGCAAACTCTTCCTCTCTTCCGGTGATCCAATTGCTAGCACGGGTTCACGCTCCAAAGCCGGTCGTGTACGGGATTGTGGTGGGGATCGAATTCGATTTCTCTAGCCATCAAACTCAATTTCCTCATTTGTTTTTTGTTGTTTTGATTTCCATTTCAATTGCTCCTGGGTCATGGATTTGAGAAAACATTTCGTAGTTCCAGTTTAATCGGACGTTTTGCTATGAAAAATCCCTTCACTAATTTCCTAGATTGGTCATGTAATTTGAGGATAGTTTTGAGATAAGAATCCAAGGAATATGTGTTGGACAGGGCCTTGCTTAGGGTACCACCTCGTAGCCCTCAACCGAAGGCAGTTGAGGAATACAAGTTATTTAGGAGGGATAACTGGGATGTCACTTGCATCATGCTGGCGACCATGGTCAAGCAGATGGGTCAGGAGCAAGCACGTTAAGAGAGGTTCTTGACAACAAAGGCATTTAACTCCTGTAGGATGGTGGTTGGGACGTCTGTGAGTACTTATGTACTTAAGATGAAGGGCTACATTGATACATTAGCCCGTCTTGGCACCCCAGTCTCGCAGAAGTTGGCAATTGACACAATCTTGGGATCTCCACTTGAGTCTTTTGACCAGTTCATCCTTAACTATAACATGCAAGGGATAAACTAGACTACAACTGAGCTGTATGGGATGCTTAAAACAACAGAACAGTTGGTCAAGAAGACCACCCTGGTGTTGATGGTAAACAAGGGGAACACTCCTCTTACTAAGGCAAAGGCAAAGGCTAAGGCTAAGAAGGATAAACCCACACCTCAGCCTAAGGCCGGACCAGAGGATGTCTGCTTTAAGTGCAAAAAGGCTAGGCACTGGAAGAGATCATGTCCTTAGTTACTGGGAGAGCAAGGGAAGGGCAAGGTTGCTTGTTCATAAGGTATCTATGTTATAGATATAAACCTTACTGTTTCAACATCTTGGGTATTGGATATCGGATGTAGTTCTCATATTTGTTGCAATGTGCAAGGACTGCAAAATAGAAGGTTGCTGGGATCCAGAGAGGTGGATCTTCAAGTCAAGAATGGAGATAGGGTTACTGTCATCGAGATTGGAGAATACCACCTAGAGATACCTTGTGGCTTAGTAATAGTTTTGAAAAACTGTTATTTTGTACCTACCATGTGTAGGAATATTATTTCGGTTTCTTGTTTGGATATTGATGGTTATACTTTTACTATTTCTAATTGTAAATTGTGTATAATACGTGATGGATTATTTTATGGGCAAGGCCTATTTAATAATAGCTTGTATATCCTTGATTTAATTGAAACTAATCCAATCTATAACATTAATACTAAAAGGATTAAAGCTAATGAACTTAATCCTGTATATCTTTGGCATTGTCGTTTGGGCCACATAAATGAGACACATATTGCTAGACTCCACAAGGCTGGAGCTCTAAGCTCATTTGACTTGGAGTTATATGAGACATGCGAGTCTTGTTTAGATGGCAAGATGACGAAAAACCCATTCAAAAAATAAGGTGAAAGGGGTTTATGCTTGTTGGACTTGGCACACTCTAATGTATGCGGGCCCATGAGCACCAGTGCTATAGGTGGGTTTTTATACTTTGTTACTTTCATAGATGACTTCAACAGGTATGGCTTTGTCTACCCAATGGAGCACAAGTCTAAGACTCTTGATAATTTCAAGAGCTTTAAGAATGAAGTACAAAACCAATTAGGCAGAAATATCAAAGCACTTCGGTCGGACCAAGGAAACGAGTATATGAGCCTAGAGTTTGACTCATATTTGAAAGAGTGTGGCATAGTCTCACAACTCACTCCTCCTGGAACATCGCAATGGAATGTGGTGTCTGAAAGGAGGACATGGTCCACTCAATGATGAGCCATGCTTCTCCCCTAATATCATTATGGGGCTATACTTTAAAGACTGCAGCGTTCCTACTTAACTGTACGTCGATTACAGTAGTGGAAAAGATGCCATATGGAATATGGAAGGCCAAGGAGCCCAACGTGTCTTTTCTGAGAATTTGGGGATGCGAAGTCCACGTCAAGAAATTGGCAACAGATAAGCTTGCTTCCAAAATTGATAAATGCTTTTGTAGGGTACCCTAAGGAAATGAAAGGGTCTTGCTGAGAACAAGGTGTTCACAGTAAAGAACGGTGTCTTTTTGGAAAGAGAGTTTGTTTCCAAAAAAGACAGTGGGAGTAACATTGAACTCGAGGAAGTTCAAGAACCATAAATTCATGAAGAGGATAGATCAGGGGTTAAGCTAGTAACTCAAGCAATTGAGGAAGCTGAGCCAATCAAATAAGACCCAAAAAGGTCTGGTAGGGTCCATCATCAACCCAAGAGATATGGGTTTCTTATAACTGATGACAACACTCTCTTGGTGTTCGATCAAGAAGAGCCTAGGACTTACTAAGAGGCTATTGAAAGTCCATATTTAGCCAAATGGCTTTAAGCCATGGAAGCTAAGATGTAGTCTACGTACGATGACCAGGTTTGGAACTTAGTTGATCCACCTCTGGGTGCTAAGATAATAGGCTGCAAGTGGTGTTTCAAGTTAAAAGGCTGATAACACCTCAAGGGGCGACTGGTGGCGGAGGGTTTCAAATAAGTCCATGGAATAGACTATGACGAAACCTTATCACCAGTTGTAATGCTCAAATCCATTAGGATACTACTTACCATAGTTGTATGGTACAACTATGAGATATGGCAAATGGTTGTCAAAACTGCTTTCTTAATGGAAAGCTACTCAAAGATGTGTACATGGAACAACTTAAGGGTTTTGTCGATCCCAATTATCCTACTCGAGTATGCAAGCTTCAAAGATCCATTTATGGATTGCAGCAGACATCTCGATGTTGGAATCTTCAATTTGATGAACCAATCAAGGAATTTGGCTTCATCCAAAATGAAGATGAGCCTTATATGTACAAGAAGGCTAGTGGGAGCACTATTACATTTATGGTCCTATACGTGGACGATATCCTACTCATTGGAAATGATGTACCAACACTACAAGGGGTTAAGTAGTGGTTGAGGAGCTTAAAGAAACCTACTATTGCCGATTCTATAATAGAAGTTTAGTACATTGCAGCAACAGATGTTGCAAAGGAAGCTGTTTGGATGAGGAAGTGTTTCACGAAACTAGGAGTAGTCCCCCCTATCCAAGATCCAGTTGACATCTTCTACGACAACAACAGGGCCATTGCACAAGCTAAGGAGCCCTGGTCTCACAAGAACTCCAAACACGTGCTCAGAAAGTTTCACCTCTATGAGAGATCATGGGACGACATGATGTGACGATTCAAAGGGTTGACAATGAGAATAATGTATAGGGAATTCTCACAGGGAAAAACTGTGCGCAGCGAAAATTATGGATTTAAATTTTTCCCTCAAATCCCATGATTCCAGGAACCATGATATTGATAGAAAACAAGAACGGAAAGAAAAATAAATTTTCTCACCTTATTCATCTCCTTTAAAGACTGCTAAAGATTGTAGAACCGGAGAACGAGAATTCCTGCACAGTCAGGTACACGAATAGCTCATGAACCGGACTCGTGCTTGCGATTGGAGATGAATAGAACTCAGATTTGCACCAAGAAGAATTCGGCTACTCTTCTCCAAGTGATGGCTGAAATTTTCAATAGTGGCTAGGGTTGGAGAATTAATTCTTTAGGTGCCTTTTTATACCCATTATAAATTAGGTTGGTTAATTAAACTTTAGGTTAAATTTTAATTCAATTAACTGATTTAATTTATGTGATTGGAATTAATTTAAACCATATAATAAAATTCTAGTTGACTTAAGTAAATCTAATTAATTAAATTTATTCAACCTAAATTTAATTCAATCCGACCCTAAATAAATAAAACCCATGTATTTAATTTTCCACCAAAGAAAATATATTTAATTAATTATTTACATACTGTAATTAATTAATAAAATGTAACCAATTTCTCTTTTATATTTATTGAATTAATTTTGAGAAAATCTATTGTCATTAATTCAATTAAGCAAGTTTCCATTCTAAGTACACCCAATGTGAACACTTCCAATATGTCACAAGTTCAGTTGTTCTATGTGTATGATCCTGTGGTTTCGTCTTTATGTTGGCAGTGAGCCCAAGGCCCAGAGACTATAAGTGGGTTCTAGCAAACCATTACAGCCCTCAATTAAGACTGAGACTAGCAGTCTCATATGAAATATATCCTGGTAGTATTCTTATATATCACTTACCAACTGACGTCGATGTATAAGCAAGAAGCATGGTTCTAGTCAATCTCTTCTCTGCTTATTCATTCCTTGATTTCGAGTAGGCTAATGATTATGAATAAGTATCCCAAATTATTTGGGTATGCCCATACACTTATCAGTCCCACTCATCAAGTGGCCAATGATGTCATCTCAGGGGACACCAAGTGGTAATTCCATCAACTCACTATCAACATCTCCATGTTCACCGACCCACCCAACATACTAATACTTGGCACCCTATTACTGGCCCATTAGGCGTATATCAATGTGTATGAGTTCCCATATTATGTTATAGTGAAATCAGGTCTAAGGATAATATCAAGAACTACCTGAGAAACCCCTATGTCGATCGGACCATGCCGTGTTCTTGAGGCGGATCGGTCTAGTACAATATAACCTAACATGTACCATGTCCAATTGGTCAATGAACACTGCCATCCAGTCAAGTATATGCTGGTCTTTCACTCTATTCATTCCCATGATTAGAATAGACCGGAGACAACTTTATGATTATAGCTTTAACACTACTCAAGGTCTCAATAGCTAATGACCTATATTAGTTAACATGAGTATGGCTATAACCAATGGATATTCTATTTATTGAATTGCACATGAAACAAATAAATAGATTAAAAACCTTTATATATAACATGATGTATAATACAAAATATCTACATACAATGTATAATACAATCGAGAACCAATGCCTTTGGACTAGGGCACACCAACATAATGTTGCTTATCAATTGACCAAGGCGCTCGCATAGCCGCAACACAAGGGTCATATTAGATCTATAGGGATTAGGCCCATGCCTAGTTGGAACTAGTGCAAGTGGGAGTTGTTAGTGTATGCCCTAGTCCCAAGGCATTGTATCTCATTTGTATTATACATTTTTGTTCATGTATTATACATTAGTGTGTTATTAATAAATGCATAATTTGTTTTATTAATTTCTTATGCAATATATAGTAACAAAGTATCCATTAATTTTGTTTGTATTCATGTTTGTTGGCAACATTCTCCGGCCAGTAAGACCATGAGTAAGGAATCAAACACAATTCTAAATCTATCCCTAGTCTGTTAGAATCATGGGAATGATAATAATTAAAGACTAGCAGGTGGTTTGATTGTATGGTGGTGTCTTACCGACCATTGGACATGGATTCTCAATCAAGGACACAGATCATGTTAGGTTACATGCTACTGGATCGATCCACTTTGAGAACACCACATGGTACCTATGTCATAGGTGGTTCTCGAGTAGTACTTGTATCCAATCCTTAGACCTGATATTCCTATAGGCCTCGATGTGAACTTACATACTTTGACGTATGCCTAACAGGCCTATAACAAGGTGCCAAGTATGGGGAAAGTTGGGTATGTCAGTGACCGCTGTAGGACTAGTATGGATGTGAAGGGATATGCCACTTAGTTAACTCTTAGAAGATATCACCGGCCACTTGATGAGTGGGACTGATAACAGTGTGGCCACACCTAAGTGAGTAAGGTTAATTATTTGCCATGCCTCTGACAGGATACTGATATCATTGGCAGAGGATGTATAAGTTACTATAGGGTTCATGCCTCGTATGAGATTGATGTCTTTGTCTTATTTGGGTAGCTGCTATGGTTTGCTAGAACCCACTAGTAGTTTGTGGGCTCTAAGGTTTTGAGCCCACTACCAATATAAGATGAAAACACAAGATCATGCACAAAGATGTCTGAACAAATTTGTTACGGACTTAATATTTATTGGTTACATATTATATGGAGTTTTATGTTAATTGTATTTGTAGACTTTTTGGTAAAGTCAAATTAATATAATTAACTTTGGGAGAAATTATATTTCAACCTATTGTTTTAATTGCATGGTGTAATTAATTAATTGCGTAAAATAATCTCTTAATAAAATATATGCATTGTATTGACTATTATGATAGGGCTTCATTAAATTGGATCAATTATTTTTAATTAATTGAGTTTAATTTTTGAAATTAAATTTTATCATATGGTTATGATTTAATTCAATTGAATGAAAATTAATTCGATTAACTTAAAATAACTGATAACCTAATTTAATTGAAAGCCCAAATTTTATACAGGGGTATTAAAAGAATAAGATTTCTCCTCCCACCCTAGTTGTAATTTTTGGCAAAAAAAAAACCCTAGAGAGAAAGAGGGATGTTTCGGCGAAGAAAGTGCAAGGGGGTAGAGCCTTCATTCATTAAATCGCTAGCACGATTTCTGTTTGTACGACATCTTTATGCGTGCGGGTGGAGGAACTTCATAGAAATCAAGTTCTATTGATTCAATTCCATTATGCGGGGACGACATAGGTGAGATTGAAATCTTTATTTCTTGTTATTTCATAATTCTATTCCATAATCCAAACGATTCATTCATTGCATGGATTTGAGTGCGAAATCCATTCCTTGCTTCTCGGGCCAGTGTTTTCGGAGAACTAAAGATAAAGGATAGCTGGAAAACTCATCATAGAGGTTGGACAAAAATCCATGCTCACAACAGCCTTTATAATTATTTGGATAACGATAAAGTTTGATTGTGTCAAATCATAGTGATCCTTATGTAGAAATCTACGGTGACCTCAGATTTAAGGATCCAATGACACAGCTATTATAAGATCACTTATGAGACCAACCCATTTAGTGATCTCTTAGTATGTCAGTCTAGTATTAGTGTTCTGCAACATGTACCTATGAGTTTGATTTGTATCTTTATACAATCAACCCTTATACTAGTCTTAAATCATTATGTTTCCATAATAATGAATGTCTAAGGACATTTAGAATAACTACTAGTTATTCTTGGATATTATTATATATAACTAACATGCAAACAATATAATAATGTAAAAGATACTTATTAATAGTAATAAATTATATGACAATCTTCATTTTTGCCTTAGGGCATAACATCCAACACTTTTCCCTCATATGTATACTTCTAGGCATCATGATCAACCATAGTTTTTGAAAATGAAGCTATCCAATAACTATACTACATTATAACATATACAAACAAACCCAACTTAGTGGCTTTCATTAATACGAGGGCGCCACAAATTACCTTCATAGAAGCAAGTCACATACTTTTTGTCATCAATGCTTTTTTCCATATGTCTTCAATGTGAATTGTATGTGTAAGCACGATTTTCACAGTCAATGATGAAAATCAATAGATCATTAAACAGAGTCTCAAAATAGATCGCCAATACTATTTCTTCACAACCAAAAAGCCAAAAAACATGCATACACACAAGCAACTTCCTTTGAGAACACTTAGGCAAACACAATTTATTCTCTAAAAAAAAAGCCTTCATGTCTATAGAACTTTTTAAAAGCAGCATGTTCACAAGACTAAAAAATATATGTAAATCATAATATATAAATCTTTAATGACCGAATACATATTGACCCCCTTGAACTTAGCCAAAAGCACCTACTAGCCCCTTAAACACTAAACGTGTCCTAATGCCCCCCTGAACTTTGAAAAAGTGACCTAGTTTGGCCCCTTCTTGCCACATGTCATTCATTTATTAGTTGTCTCACATTTGAATTTTTAAAGCGCGTGTATCACAAACTATGGTTTAGTGGGACTTAGGGGGAAAACTAGGCCAGTTTTAAGAAGTTCAAGGGGGCATTAGGATCCTTTCAAAGCTTAAGGGGGCAATAGACGCTTTTGGCCAAGTTCAGGGGGCTCTATATGTATTCAACCATCTTTAATAAATTCAAGTCTTAGCAATTTAGCATGCACCATATGCCACCAGTTTACATGCTTACTCAATGCATCATGAACAACATTCTCTTTCCCTTGCTTATACCTAATCACATAAGGGAATGTCTCGATAAACTCAACCAACTTAAAGGAATGTCTCAATAAACTCAACACACATTAAGGAATGTCTTAATAAACTCAACCCACATTAGAGAATGTATTAATAACATAAGGGAAATCATCATATTAAGATTTTGTTGACCTTTTAAATGCTTCAAAGATTCATAATCAGTGTGAATAAAAAATTCCTTAGCCGTAAATAGTGCTACCAAGTTTTAAGAGCTCTAACTAAAGCATATAATTTTTTATCATAAGTGGGATAATTTAAGTTTGCCCCATTCAATTTTTTGGCTAAAGTAGCTAAGCGAAGACCGTCTTGCATCAAATTAGCCCCTATAGTAACACCACATGCATCATATCCAATTTTAAAAGTTTTATCAAAATTAGGCAAAGCTAACACAAGTTTAGTAGTAAGTTTCTATATTAGCAAATTAAAAGCATCTTATTAATCTATTTTCCACTTAAACCCAAAATTCTTCTATTACCACAATCAAAGGGGCAGTAATAAAGCTAAAGTTTTTGACAAACTTTCAATAGAATCATGCCAAACCATGAAAACTCGTTACCTCAATATCTGACTTAGGCATAGGCATAGGCATAGGCCATTCTTTAATTGCCTTTACCTTCTCATCATCAACTTGAACTTGTTGGATAGAGATTGTTGGATATGCCCTAGTCCAGAGGCATTGGTCCTTATATTTGTATCATACATATATACTTTGTTTTGAGATTTATGAATTATACAATTTGTGTCATTAAATCAAGGCTTTAATCTATTTATTATATATCTTATGCTATGTTATAAATTGAGTATCCAATGGACATATCCATATCTATGTTGACAAGTGTCCTGCACTTGGCAGTGAGACCATTGATACGGGAAACGATATGACCATAAAGCCACCCGTACTCTGTTCTAATCACGGGAATGAATGGAACCAAAGACTATCATTAGCCTGGTTGTATGACAGTGTCTTACTGGCCATTGGACATGGAATGTCAACCAAGTTAGTGGGTACATGCAAAAGGGCATGGCACTAGATAGATCCACTAAACGAGAAATCCATATGGTATAGTATTACAAGTGATTCTCATGTAGTACTTGTAGGGATCCTTTGACCTGACCATATCATGGTGCTGCATGTGAAGTGGCATACTTTGGTGTACACCTAAAGGGCCTGTAATAGGGTGCCAAGTATGGGTATGTTCGGGTGTGTCAGTAAACATGGCAATGCTATGGATATGCAGAAGGGAATGTCACTCAGTAGCCACTGAGAAGATATCACTGGCCACTTGATGAATACAACTGATAAGAGTGTGGCCACACAAATGAGTTGGAACTTGTTTATGAGCATCAGTTCATTCGGGATCATGTTAATGTTCTGACAAAAAAGAGGGTGATCAATCTATGTCTCTATGTTGGACACCGATATCAATGACATGGGGATCTACGGGTTTAAACTACAGGGTTTCGATTTCAGTTGGACTGCTATCTATATCTTAATTGGAAGCTACAGTGGCTTGTTAGAGCCTACCTATAGTCTATGGGCTATAGGCCCACTGCCAACATAAAGATGGGCCCATAAGATTGTACACATTGAATGTCTGGGCTTGAACTAAAAGGATCAACTGTATACTTGGAGTATACACACTGGAGAGAGAGGATTCCGTTAATTATATTATATAATTAATATTTGTGTTGGCTTTCTTATAATAAATTCAATGAATTAATTTATGAGATTATTTCCTAGGTGGAAATATTTCCCATGTATAGGTTTACATGTGTTTAATTTTATGAAAGTCTAATTTAATTCCTCGGTTAAATTAATTGGTCGAATTAATTTTAATTTAAATGAAATGTAATATATTATATGGTATAATATATAAACATACATGTTAAATTAAAATTATATTTGTAATTAAATTGGACCAAAAGGAATCAATACATACTTGGGCTTAAAGGAGAGTAAAAGCCCGCATAAAATTAAAAGGAATTGGGCCTAAAATTAACAAGAGAATTTTGGCCAAGCTAGGGGAATGAGAAGTAGAAATTTCCAACCACATTTTTCCTCTCTTCTATTGATCCAATCGTTAGAACGGGTTCTAGTTCAATAGCCGTTCGTGTACAGGAACGTGGAGGAGATCGAATTCAATTTCTGCTGCCATCTCTTGTAGAGATATTCCGGGTGAGAATTTAATCTTTCTCATATCTAATTTTGTCGTTTATGATTTCCATTTCAATTGCTCATGAGGGTGGATTTGAGAAATCAATGTGAACTTCTGCTTTATTCGGTTTATTTTTCTATGAAAATCCCTTTAGTGGTATCAGAGCAGGCTTTTGATCCGTGGAAATCATTAACTGGATTGAATCCCTTGATTTAAAATTGATGTTTTTGATATTGGGATTCTTGGTTCTTAGGGTCTTTATGATTTTCCCCATTTGTTTTTCCAATTGAAAATTAATATGGCATAGTGGTTATGTTTATTTTAATTTTCTGCTGTTGGATGAATCTTGTTGGTTTTTTTTTTGTTAAAAATCACGGGCTGTTTTCGTGGACCATTAGGCCTTTGCTATGACAACAACTGTTAACAAGATGTTTCAGGAGCAAGCTCGTTAGGAAAGGTACCTAACCAAAAAGGCATTCCACTCCCGTAAGATGGGGGCTGGGACATCCGTGAGCGCACACGTGCTCAAGATGAAAGGCTATATGGATACTTTGGCTTGTCTCGGATCGCCCATCTCAAAGGAGCTGGCGATTGACATGATTCTGGCATCCTTGCCGGATTCTTACGATCAGTTCATCCTGAACTATAACATGCAAGGGATGAATTGTACTGTAGTGAGCTGCATGGGATGCTCAAGCTCACTGAGCAGTCGATCAAGAAGACTCCACCGGCATTGCTGGTCAACAAGGGGAACCCTCCTCTTGCTAAGGGCAAGGCCAAGGTAAAGGCCAAGGCCAAGGCTAAGAAAGCCAAGGCTAAGAAGGAAAAGGCCAAGCCCAAGGCCACTCCTGAAAATGTCTACTTTTAGTGCAAGCAGACTGGGCATTGGAAGAGATCTTGTCACCACTCCTGAAAATGTTCTTTCTTTGAATAATTGTTATTTTGTTCCTAATTTGTCTAGGAACATCATTTCTATTTCATGTTTGGACAAGGAAGGATTTAAATGTGTTATTGAGAATAATCACTTATTGCTTTTCAATAAAGACTTGTTTTATGCAAATGCGGATTTACATGATGGTCTTTATTTGTTGAACCTTAGTGAAGGTTATAATGAGCATGTATATAACATAAATACCAAAAGGATAAGAACAAATGTTGTGAATCCTACTTATCTCTGGCACTGTCGTCTAGGACACATTAATGAGAAACGCATTTCAAAACTCCATAAAGATGGAATTTTGGGTCTAGATGTTTTTGAAACATATGACACTTGCGAGTCTTGTTTAATAGGTAAGATGACCAAGAGTCCCTTTACTGGTCACAGTGAAAGGGCTAGTGACTTATTAGAACTCATACATACAGATGTATGTGGGCCTATGAGCACAACTGCTAGAGGTGGTTTTCAATACTTCATTACATTCACTGATGATTTCAGTAGATATGGTTATCTATATCTAATGAAGCATAAGTCGGAATCCTTTGAAATGTTCAAAGCCTTCCAAAATGAAGTACAAAACCAACTTGGCAAGACAATTAAAGCACTTAGATCTGATCGAGGTGGTGAATATTTGAGCCAAGACTTTGACGATCATCTTAGAAATTGTGGGATTGTCTCACAACTAACTCCTCCTGGTACACCACAGTGGAATGGTGTGTCTGAGAGGAGGAACCGTACTTTATTGGATATGGTTCGGTCGATGATGAGTCAAACAAGTCTTCCTCTATCCTTTTGGGGATATGCACTTGAAACAGCGGCATTCACACTGAACCGAGTTCCATCAAAGGCAGTTGAAAAGACACCATATGAGATATGGGTTGGTAAGAGACCAAATTTGTCTTTTCTCAAGATTTGGGGATGCGAAGCTTTTGTGAAATACTTGATTTCAGATAAGTTAGCACCAAAATCTGTGAAGTGCAACTTTGTAGGTTATCCAAAAGAAACTAAAGGTTATTTCTTTTACAGTCCTAGTGAAAACAAAGTGTTTGTTGCTAGGAATGGTATATTCCTGGAAAAAGAGTTTATTTCCAAAGGAATCAGTGGGAGTAAAGTACACCTGCAAGAAAATCTGGATAACCAAAATGAAAATGGTTTTCAAATGGAACAACAACCTGATTCACAAGAAGTTGTTGAGTCAGAACCAGCAACACAAGTCCAACGTAGATCAAGTAGAGTTCGTCATGAGCCCGAGAGATATGGATTTCTCGTCACGAACGAAAATGATCTGATTCTGTTAGAAGAGAATGAACCTTCCATGTACATGGAAGCTGTCTCTAATTCAGAATCTGAAAAATGGCTTGATGCTATGAAGTCAGAAATTCAATCCATGGACGACAACAAAGTATGGACTTTGGTTGATCTCCCAAAGGGTGCTAAAGCAATAGGGCACAAATGGGTTTTCAAGTTGAAAACGGACATGGATGGGAATATTCAGACTTATAAAGCAAGGTTAGTGGCAAAGGGTTACCGACAAGTTCATGGTATAGACTATGACGAAACCTTTTCGCCAGTAGCTATGATCAAGTCCATCAGAATTCTTGTTGCCATAGCAGCATATTATGACTATGAAATATGGCAAATGGATGTCAAAACAGCTTTCCTAAATGGAAACCTTGTTGAGGATGTGTACATGACACAGCCTGAAGGTTTTGTCGATCCAAAGAATCCTGATAAAGTATGCAAGCTTCAAAAGGCCATTTATGGTTTGAAGCAAGCATCAAGAAGTTGGAATCATCGTTTTGATGAATCAGTCAAAAAGTTTGGCTTCATCAAAAACGAAGATGAGCCTTGTGTGTACAAGAAGTTCAGTGGGAGTAATATAGTTTTCCTAGTTCTATATGTCGATGACATATTGTTAATAGGAAATCACATTCCTACCTTGCAAGAAGTAAAATCTTGGCTAGGAAAGTGTTTTTCTATGAAAGACTTGGGTGAGGCAGCCTACATTCTTGGAATAAAGATCTATAGAGATAGATCTAAGAGATTGATAGGTTTGAGCCAGAGTACATACATTGACAAAATACTGAAAAGGTTCAGTATGGATCAATCAAAGAAAGGAAATGTTCCTATTGGGCAAGGGATAAAGCTTAGTCGTAAGCAATGTCCTGTGACAGTTGAAGAATGTCAACGCATGGACAAGATTCCTTATGCGTCAGCTATAGGATCTATCATGTATGCCATGGTATGTACTCGGCCAGATGTCTCTTTTGCTTTGAGCATGACAAGTAGATATCAGTCTGATCCAGGTGATAGTCACTGGACTGCTGTCAAGAGTATTCTTAAGTACTTGAGAAGAACTAAAGATACATTCTTGATATATGGAGGCTCGGACGAAGATCTTGTTGTAAATGGTTACACGGATGCAAGTTTCCAAACTGATCAAGATCAGATGCAGTCACAGTCTGGGTATGTGTTCATTCTGAATGGAGGTGCGATAAGTTGGAAGAGTTCTAAGCAAAGCACGATAGCTGCATCTACAACAGAAGCCGAGTATATTGCTGCATCAGATGCAGCCCAAGAGGCTGTTTGGATCAAGAAGTTCATCCAAGAACTTGGTGTCGTTCCTAGCATAGTGAATCCTGTGAGCCTCTTGTGTGACAACAATGGGGCAATATCACTTGCTAAGGAACCTAGTGTGTCACAGAAATCCAAACATATACTTCGGCGTTTTCACTACATAAGAGAAGTCATCTCAAGAGGAGATGTGAAGATATGCAAAGTTGCGTCTGAAGACAATGTTGCCGATCCACTAACAAAAGCTCTTTCACAAGCTGTACATGATGGTCATGCTAGGTCCATGGGTATTAGATACATTTGAAGATTGGACTTAGGGCAAGTGGGAGATTGTTAGAGATTGTGCCCTAAGCCAATGTTGGATTATGTAAACAATCTTCTTAAGTCATTAATAAAGACTTATTTTATCATATATATTTGTATGTTAGTATTTATGATAATGTATCCATGAATTAATTGTGTAATTCTAAATTTCCCTAGTCGATTGTTATTATGGGAATAATAACAAACTAAGACTAGTGTGAGTGATAATGGATATTCATAAGATGAATATAGTGTATACAGATACAGATTATACTCACGGGCAATGTGTTAGAGAACATGTTGCTGGAGACCCACTATAAGATCAAGTTCATGGTCACGTGTCACAACTGATCTTGATTATAGTAGTGTCATCAGCTGATTCCTTTGACCTGAGGTCACCATGGATTCCGGGATGAATTTATGTTGTGCTTTGACGCAGTCAAACGCTGCTTGTAACAGAGTAGTTATAAAGGCTGTGGTTGGGTACGATATGACTCATGCTTTGGGATGTGAGTGACAGATATGGGATTTTGTCCCTCTCTAACAAGAGAGCGATATCACTGGGCCCCTCGATAAGTAAGACTGTTAAATGCATGGCCGTGCTCAAATAATTGATAAGAGTATCAATTGATTTGTCTGAACAGTTTACTTTGAGATCGAGAAAGCATATGATTAATTATGTAAGATTGACAAGTGTACCATGTCTTATAATTAATCTTGATATCAAAGAGACAAAAGGGAATATGACATTTTATAAATAGGTATTGGATCATTCCAATCATATTAATTGGGTAGTCGTAATGGCTTGCTAGAGTCCGCTTGTGACCTATAAGGACATTATGGTAATTTCCTTATTGCCAATTAATATGAACCTATGGGGTCACACACAAGAGCAAAATGAAGTTCATCTTATCGGGTATAAATTATTATTGGATAATAATTTATGAATGAGAAAGAGTATAAATATATATAGTGATATATATTTATGTATATATAAATATTAATGTGATTAATATTGCATAAAGTATGCTACATATTATAATTTAATTATATAGAGATATAATTAATTATAATATTATATATACATATGTGTATTATGGAGAATTGATTTGATTTAATGTTAATTGAGAATTAATATTAAATTGTGTGGGTTAATATATAATTATAACTAATAGGTGTATTAGGTTATAATTATAATTAACTAATTAGGTTTTATATTTAAGGAAATAAAAACCTAAAACCTAATCAATCCTATAATGATATAGAAGCAGAATTCGGCAGCCACACTAGACCAAGCAGCCAGCCGAAATTCTCCTCTCCAAGCCAAGAGAAAATTTGATTTTCTGCCTCTCTCTCGATTCGAGGAAACCGTTTCTTCTATCCCGGCGCTAGCACGCGGTGAATGTATTGCTCCGTGTGGATCAACCATAGAGGGAAGCTATTTTGGTTCCTAAGTGATTCAAAGTTCAAAGAATTAAGGTAATTCTTTAACCCTCCTTCCGATTCAATGTAATGTACATGGGTCCTTGGTGGGGATTAATTTTTTTTTTCCGCTGCGTTTTATGTTTGTTTTGTGCGATTAATTCCCAACAATATTTGTATCATACATATATACTTTGTTTTGAGATTTATGAATTATACAATTTGTGTCATTAAATAAAGGCTTTAATCTATTTATTATATATCTTATGCTATGTTATAAATTGAGTATCCAATGGACATATCCATATCTATGTTGACAAGTGTCATGCACTTGGCAGTGAGACCATTGATACGGGAAACGATATGACCATAAAGCCACCCGTACTCTGTTCTAATCACGGGAATGAATGGAACCAAAGACTATCATTAGCCTGGTTGTATGATAGTGTCTTACTGGCCATTGGACATGGAATGTCAACCAAGTTAGTGGGTACATGCAAAAGGGCATGGCACTAGATAGATCCACTAAACGAGAAATCCATATGGTATAGTATTACAAGTGATTCTCATGTAGTACTTGTAGGGATCCTTTGACCTGACCATATCATGGTGCTGCATGTGAAGTGGCATACTTTGGTGTACACCTAAAGGGCCTGTAATAGGGTGCCAAGTATGGGTATGTTCGGGTGTGTCAGTAAACATGGCAATGCTATGGATATGCAGAAGGGAATGTCACTCAGTAGCCACTGAGAAGATATCACTGGCCACTTGATGAATACAACTGATAAGAGTGTGGCCACACCCAAATGAGTTGGAACTTGTTTATGAGCATCAGTTCATTCGGGATCAAGTTAATGTTCTGACAAAAAAGAGGGTGATCAATCTATGTCTCTATGTTGGACACCGATATCAATGACATGGGGATCTACGGGTTTAAACTACAGGGTTTCGATTTCAGTTGGACTGCTATCTATATCTTAATTGGAAGCTACAGTGGCTTGTTAGAGCCTACCTATAGTCTATGGGCTATAGGCCCACTGCCAACATAAAGATGGGCCCATAAGATTGTACACATTGAATGTCTGGGCTTGAACTAAAAGGATCAACTGTATACTTGGAGTATACACACTGGAGAGAGAGGATTCCGTTAATTATATTATATAAATCGATTGGATTAATCAAAATAATATAATTAATATTTGTGTTGGCTTTCTTATAATAAATTCAATGAATTAATTTATGAGATTATTTCCTAGGTGGAAATATTTCCCATGTATAGGTTTGCATGTGTTTAATTTTATGAAAGTCTAATTTAATTCCTCGGTTAAATTAATTGGTCGAATTAATTTTAATTTAAATGAAATGTAATATATTATATGGTATAATATATAAACATACATGTTAAATTAAAATTATATTTGTAATTAAATTGGACCAAAAGGAATCAATGCATACTTGGGCTTAAAGGAGAGTAAAAGCCCGCATAAAATTAAAAGGAATTGGGCCTAAAATTAACAAGGGAATTTTGGCCAAGCTAGGGGAATGAGAAGTAGAAATTTCCAACCACATTTTTCCTCTCTTCTATTGATCCAATCGTTAGAACGGGTTCTAGTTCAATAGCCGTTCGTGTACGGGAACGTGGAGGAGATCGAATTCAATTTCTGCTGCCATCTCTTGTAGAGATATTCCGGGTGAGAATTTAATCTTTCTCATATCTAATTTTGTCGTTTATGATTTCCATTTCAATTGCTCATGAGGGTGGATTTGAGAAATCAATGTGAACTTCTGCTTTATTCGGTTTATTTTTCTATGAAAATCCCTTTAGTGGTATCAGAGCAGGCTTTGGATCCGTGGAAATCATTAACTGGATTGAATCCCTTGATTTAAAATTGATGTTTTTGATATTGGGATTCTTGGTTCTTAGGGTCTTTATGATTTTCCCCATTTGTTTTTCCAATTGAAAATTAATATGGCATAGTGGTTATGTTTATTTTAATTTTCTGCTGTTGGATGAATCTTGTTGGTTTTTTTTTTGTTAAAAATCACGGGCTGTTTTCGTGGACCATTAGGCCTTTGCTATGACAACAACTGTTAACAAGATGTTTCAGGAGCAAGCTCGTTAGGAAAGGTACCTAACCAAAAAGGCATTCCACTCCCGTAAGATAGGGGCTGGGACATCCGTGAGCGCACACGTGCTCAAGATGAAAGGCTATATGGATACTTTGGCTTGTCTCGGATCGCCCATCTCAAAGGAGCTGGCGGTTGACACGATTCTGGCGTCCTTGCCGGATTCTTACGATCAGTTCATCCTGAACTATAACATGCAAGGGATGAATTGTACTGTAGTGAGCCGCATGGGATGCTCAAGCTCACTGAGCAGTCGATCAAGAAGACTCCACCGGCATTGCTGGTCAACAAGGGGAACCCTCCTCTTGCTAAGGGCAAGGCCAAGGTAAAGGCCAAGGCCAAGGCTAAGAAAGCCAAGGCTAAGAAGGAAAAGGCCAAGCCCAAGGCCACTCCTGAAAATGTCTACTTTTAGTGCAAGCAGACTGGGCATTGGAAGAGATCTTGTCACCAGTTGTTGGGAGAACAAAGGAAAAGCTAGGGGGCATCTTCATCAGGTATATATGTCATAGACATAAACCTCACTGTTTCTACATCTTGGCTATTAGATACTGGATGTGGTTCTCACATTTGTTGTAATGCGTAGGGAATTAGAAACAGGAGATAGTTGGGATTTGGAGAGGAGGACTTGCGGGTCGGAAATGGAGCAAGGGTAGCTGCCATGAGATCGGCGAGTACCATCTATTGATGCCTAATGGATTAGTTTTGATTCTGGAACATTGTTATTTTGTACCTACTATGTGCAGGAATATTATTTCTATTTCAGTTTTGGATATTTCTGGATTTAATTTTACTATTGGAAATGGTAGAATTGGTTTATCTAGAGAGCGATTATTTTATGGGGAAGCTCTATTAAATAATGGCCTATATATCCTAGATTTAAATGAAACTAATCATGTCTATAACATAAATGCTAAAAGGGTTAAGCCTAAGAACTTAATCCTATCTACCTTTGGCATTGTCGTTTAGGCCACATAAAGGAGAAGTGCATAGCTAGGCTTCACAAAGCTGGAATCCTAGGATCATTTGACATGGAGTCACTTGATATATGTGAGTCTTGTTTACGAGGTAAAATGATTGAAGCGCCTTTTAGCAAGAAAGCTAAAAGGGCTACTGGCTTATTGGACCTAATACATTCAGACGTATGTGGGCCCATGAGCGCAGCTATCAGCGGTGGATATCTGTACTTCATCACTTTCATGGAAGATTTTAGTAGATATGGCTATGTCTATCTGATGAAACACAAATCCAAAACCCTTGATAGGTTTAAGGAATTTAAGAATGAAGTACAGAACCAACTAGGCAGAAATATCAAAGCCCTTCACTTAGACCGAGGAGGTGAGTATATAAGCCTAGAGTTTGACTCATATCTTAGAGAGTATGGAATCATTCCATAGCTCACTCTTCCAGGAACACCACAATGGAATGGGGTGTCCGAATGGACGAATAAGACCTTGTTGGAGATGGTCCGCTCAATGATGAGTCACACCTTTCTCCCAATAAGTTTTTGGGGATACGCTCTTAAGACAGCAGCTCTCATTTTGAACAACACTCCAACTAAGGATGTGGAAAAGACCCCATATGAAATATGGATGGGCAGGGAGCCCAATGTGTCTTTCTTGCTGATTTGGGGATGTGATGAACATGTCAAGAAATTGACTGGGGGTAAACTAGAACATGAAGTCGGTCCCATATACATCTGGTATAGGATCAATCATGTACTCCATGCTATGTACGAGACCTGATGTCACCTTTGCAATAAGTATGACGAGCCAATACCAGCAGGATCTCAACGAGGATCATTGGAAGGCTATCAGAGCAATCCTAAAGTACCTTAACTGGACTAAGGATAGCTTCTTAGTGTATGGGGGTCAGGAAGAGCTGTCAGTTACTGGGTACACTGATGCAAGCTTCCAGACTTACTAGGATGAATACCAGTTGCAGTCTGGGTTTGTATTCCTGCTAAATGGTGGTGCTGTTAGCTCGAAGAGCTCCAAGTAACTGACTCTATTACAAAAGCTGAGTACATTGCAGTGTGTGATGCAGCTAAGGAAGCTGTGTGGATAAAGAATTTTATCACTAAATTGGGAGTGGTACCAACTATCCAAGATCTAGTTGATATCTTTTGTGATGACAATAGGGCTATTGCACAAGCAAAGGAGCCTCAGTCACACAAGAACACGAAGGATGTGCTCAGGAAGTTTCACCTCATACGAGAAATCACCGAGAGGGGTGACATTTCATTACACAGAGTGGACACCAAGGATAATGTCGCAGATCTTTTGACTAAGGTGCTGGCTCAGCTGAAGCACGAGGGTTATACTAGATCTATAGGGATTAGGCCCATTCCTAGTTGGAACTAGTGCGAGTGGGAGTTTGTTGGATATGCCCTAGTCCCGAGGCATTGGTCCTTGTATTTGTATCTGACATTTGTACTTTGTTATAAGATTTATGTATTATACAATTTGTATCATTAAATAAAGGCATTAATCTATTTATTATATATCTTGTGCTATGTTATAAATAGAGTATCCAATGGACATATCCATATTCATGTTGACAAGTGTCATGCACTTGGCAGTGTGACCATGGATAGGGGAAGCGATATGACCATAAGCCCACCCTAGTCTATTCCAATCATGGGAATGAATGGAACCAAAGACTATCATTAGCCTAGTTGTAAGGTAGTGTCTTACCGACCATTAGACATGGAATGTCAACCAAGTTAGTGGGTACAGGTGGTCGGTTGTCGATTCCGCCAAAAATACAATTTATAAACTCGTTTCACCTTATAAAAATAACAGTAGCGTAGTGGTAAATCGAGGTCGAACCCTAGAGAGCTATCAATTGATTTAATTCGTTAATAATCCAGCAAGAACAAACATAAATAAAATTAAAAGGGGGGGATTGATGATTTTTCGAATGACAAAGAATTAAGTGCTAATGATTATAAATTTTAAAGTAATTGAATTAAGATCAAAGAAAGAATAAAAATCAAATAAGTGAAACCCCTACCTAAGGTAATTCTTCGACTTGGAATAATTCGAGATTGATCATAGATTGTACAAGGATAAAATTTAATCATTCCAGATTAGTTATAGTTCGTAGCTTCGCGCATACGAACCAACTTCTCCTAACATGTGATTGCTTAGCACGGCTCAAACAACTACCTAATCGATAAACAACCCTTCCTTAGCGGCCAGAATTTAATTTACCGAAAGCATTAGAAACTAGAGAAGCCTAATCTAAACCAATCAATTCTTAGCGATATCAATTTAAGTTTAAACCCTTGTTTCCTTTAGTGTTCTAAGTCAATGAATCGATCACGGATACGATTCACTGAAACAATTTATTAGATTGCAAGTAAAATAGTTGGCCAAGAAATTAAACCACAAAATAATAAAAAGAGAGGGTCCCTCCCTTGAAGCAAAAACAAGAATATGAAACAATTAAATAGCATTAAATTATAAGAACAATCTCACAATCAAGCTCTTCCAAGCCTTGAATTCCTTAGGCAGAGAATAAGAAACTAGCTAGACATAACACCAATTGAAAGCATAGAAGACATGAAAAACTTATAAAGAAAAAAATGAAAGAAAGTTGCAGCCCACAATAAATGTTTTTCAGCTGCCAAAAGGCTTCTCTTTATTATGATATATATGTTTTGTTCTCCCCTTGATGGCCCTTTTTATAGCTGCCAAAAAAAAGCCAGCTTTTACAATAGAATGTTGTAGTAACCACTTACGTTTGTTATTTATTCTCCATTTAAATTTGTTATTTAATTCCCAATTAATATCCATGTAAGTTTGTCAAGGAGAAACACCTTTCAAGGAGAAACACCTTTGTTTAAAGCTAATAATTACAGCTAATAAACGCATGAAATCGTGCATTTGGTGGGCTTGGCATGGCTGAATTGCTGCAACAATTACACCCAATCTGCCTTTAGATAAAAAATGCCTTCTGGATCTTCAACAACGATCTCCACCGTTCAGATTTGAGACATGGATGTAAGGAAGATGTTATTCAAATTTCAAGGCGATCCAACGGTCAGAACTCTAGTAAATGCCAAAACAGTGCAGCTGGTGCTGTTGGCATCGGACGTCGGCACGCCGGCGTGCTAACTTGGCACGGAAACGTGCCGAGTCTCTGGAAATGGAACTTCTTGCTTCGAATTTGGCATGCCATGCCACATTGAATTTCCAGCACTTCAAGCTTTTCAAACACCTTTCCACTCTGGTTCTTAGTTCGGGTCCAAATACCTATCCAAAACAAACACGAAACACATAACGGCACCACGGTATTTGTCCACAATAAAGCATAACCCGAAAAATATGAAAATAAACCCTTAAATCACTAAAAACCGCCATAAACCACTAAAAACATTCAAAACACTAATTAGAGCACAAACAAACGAAAATCACACAAAACATAACGAAATAAATTCATAAAATTTAACTAAATTATGCGAATTATGCTATCTATCACATCCCTACACCCATTTCATACTTGTCCTCAAGTATGGGCCGGAAGGATAAAGACAAAACCCTTTTTAATGACCAATTCATCTAAGATTAACCTCCGAAACACAAGGAAAAATGAACAGAAATAATTGATCCAAATTGGCTCACACCAAGCCATCAAACCCACTAAGCTTCATTCCAAGAATACAACAATACATAAGATGCCTTTAAGACTCCTAACTCCCATTACCAAGCCACAAAGTTTAGCACACAATCAATTAGGTTTTGCTTTAATAGATCACATCTTGCAAACGTGGAACCAAGCCGGGAACAATCCTTAGAGTCTATCAAACAAATGATTTCTATGCTAAAAGAGGGGGAGAACAGGAAAAGGAAGAAAAAAAATAAAAATAAAAAAATAGATTGCAATAAAAACTAACTTTTAATTTATTTATCTTTGCTTACTTTGGGTTGTAGGAGCCCTTTTTACGCGAGGATACCCGGTTCTGACCCGCATATACCCGGTTACTCAAGCAACACGAACCCTTGCGGCTACTAGCTCGGCTCATGGCGCATTGGCCAGCGGAACCGTTATTTAACAAAACAGAATAAGAAACTTAATTATTTATTTATTTAATTATTGATTTATTTATTTATTCATTTATTTATCACAGATTTTTTTTTTATGTGATGGATGGAATTGATTATTTATTCCCCCTTTTAACAAAGAAACACCTGTGATTTGACTACCTAGGATGCACCCAAACTCAACCCCAAAATAAGCAAGATGGCAAGTTTTATAGTTCATGCAAACAAATTAATTGTTTCGATATTGAATTAAGGCTGGATAACAGAAAGTCTAGAGAGAATTAGAAGACTCTATGTATGGTACACATTAAAATTCAACTTAGCTAGGTAACAACTAGTTTAGAAACCCCTTTAAATCAATATTTCTTGAAACATTAAACCTCTGGATCGGAGAACAACCCTAAACAAACTCATTCTCTAGGGTTCGAAAATAATCCAAACACAATCCAGATGAAAAAAAAAAAAAAAAATTGTGTGGATACATCATGGATAACAATTCACATAATTTGTATTTGCAAAACCAAATCAAAACCAACGCATCTAAAACAAATCCAAAACCCACACCAAAGCAACCTTAAAAGCATCCCACACCCACCATCAGCTTGTCCTCAAGCTACTCAATACAAAAAGATATAGAAATGAAAGTACAAGTGTAGTGTCGTACCTCAGCAATAGCGGCGTGCCATTCAGTGAAGAACTGGAGATCTTTCCTCATTCTTTCACTCTTCATTTCAGTTGTGGTTCGTTGCTTGGTTTCCTTATTCCTCAAAATAACTCGGGTTGCCTCCCGGAAGCGCCTCTATTTACGGTCTATGGCCAGACCTCCATTCCCTTAGGATCAAGACTCCATAGGGGGATCTTCTAAGTGTTCCTCATGATCATATGCTGGCTCAACGCCCTCGTAAAACGGTTTGAGTCGGTGGCCATTAACTTTGAACAACTTTCCGGTAGTAAGGCTTTGTATCTCAACTGCTCCGTGGTCATGAACCCGAACAACCAAAAACGGACCAATCCACTTGGAACGTAATTTGCCTAGAAACAACCTCAAACGAGATTGAAAGAGTAGAACCTTTTGCCCAACCTCAAATTGCTTCCTGCTTAGCATCTTGTCGTGGAATTTCTTAGTCCGATCCTTATATATCTTGGAGCTCTCATAAGCCTCATTCCTCAACTCTTCCAACTCCATTAGCTCCAACTTCCTTTCTTCTCCAGCAGCTTCATAGGACGCATTGCACTTTTTAATAGCCCAAAAGGCTTTGTGTTCCAACTCCACCGGAAGGTGGCATGCTTTTCCAAAGACCAACCGATACGGAGACATTCCAATTGGAGTTTTGTAAGCAGTCCTATAAGCCCACAGCGCGTCTTCTAACTTAGCGCTCCAGTCTTTCCTTGACAAGTTCACCGTCTTGCTCAAAATA
This sequence comes from Euphorbia tirucalli, assembly GCA_039660915.1. Classification (NCBI taxonomy): domain Eukaryota; kingdom Viridiplantae; phylum Streptophyta; class Magnoliopsida; order Malpighiales; family Euphorbiaceae; genus Euphorbia; species Euphorbia tirucalli. The sequence goes on from CM077633.1 coordinate 49,524,390, forward strand.
GACTTCAATTCCCGATTGGAAACTTCAGCCTGCCCGTTAGTTTGTGGGTGATAAGCGGTGGAGACCTTATGATGCACTCCATACTTCTTTAATAATGTTGCTAGGACCCGGTTACAAAAATGAGTACCTCTATCACTGATTAGGACCCTTGGCGTTCCATAGCGGTTAAAAATGTTGGATTTTATAAACTGAACCACCGTGTGGGAGTCATCTTTCTTCGTAGCCTTCGCCTCTACCCACTTCGAAACATAGTCTACCGCTAATATGATGTAAAGATTGCCATAGGAGCTGGGAAAGGGTCCCATGAAATCAATCCCCCAAATATCAAATATCTCACATGATATGATTGAGGTAAGGGGCAGTTGATCCTTATGGCTCAAATTTCCGAACTTCTGACAATTGGCACAAGACTTACAGTAGAGGTAGGCATCCCGGAATATAGTTGGCCAAAACAACCCACATTCTAACACTTTCCGTGAAGTACGTTTGGGACCAAAGTGTCCCCCGCAAGCTTCGGTGTGGCAGAATCTCAACACGGATTGAACCTCATCATCTGGGATACATCATCTGATAATCTGATCTGAACAATATCTCCAAAGGTACGGTTCATCCCAAGTGTAGTACCTTGCATCCCTCCTAAGTTTGTCCTTTTCCGATCGTGACATGTCATTGGGAACAACACCTGTAACAAGAAAATTCACCAAGTCCGCGTACCATGGAATGAGGGTATTAATTTGGAATAACCTTTCATCTGGAAACTCTTCTCTTAGTGGTTCTGTTTCGGGTTCTCGAACTAAACGACTGAGGTGGTCAGCCACCAAGTTTTCAGAGCCTTTCTTGTCTCTAATTTCGAGATCAAATTCCTGGAGTAGGAGTATCCATCTTATTAAGCGTGGTTTCGCTTCCTTCTTTGTCAATAAATACCTCAATGCTGAGTGATCGGAATACACTATGACTTTCGCTCCCAGCAGATAAGAACGGAACTTTTCCAAAGCAAACACCACGGCTAAAAGCTCTTTCTCCGTGGTGGAGTAGTTAACTTGATGACTGTCAAGTGTCCGTGAGGCGTAGTATATCACATGAGGCTTTTTATCAATTCTTTGTCCTAGAACAGCTCCAACAGCATAGTTGCTCGCATCACACATGATCTCAAAAGGGTGTTTCCAATCGGGTGATGCAAGTATTGGAGATGTCGTCAACTTTTCCTTAATCATGTCGAAAGCATCTCGACTCACTTGATCGAACTTAAAAGCAACATCCTTTTGTAGCAATCTACATAGAGGTTGTGTAATCTTAGAGAATCCTTGGACGAACCTCCTGTAAAAACCTGCATGACCAAGAAAAGAACGAACTTCTCGAACATTTCGGGGGTAAGGTAAAGATTGTATAATATCAATTTTAGCTTGGTCAACCTCTATACCCTTAGAAGAAACAATGTGTCCTAGAACCAATCCTCTATCAACCATAAAATGACACTTCTCATAATTTAGCACCAAATTAGACTCTAGACACCTTCTTAAAATTAATTCAAGGCTTGCTAAACATTCGGAGAAAGAATCCCCATAAACAGTAAAGTCATCCATGAAAACCTCAATTATATTTTCCACATAGTCAGAAAAAATACTAACCATACAGCGCTGAAATGTGGCTGGTGCATTACAAAGACCAAACGGCATCCTTCTGAAAGCGAACGTACCAAATGGGCATGTAAAGGTGGTCTTGTCTTGATCTCCCGGAGCGATGGGTATTTGGTAGAAGCCGGAATATCCATAAAGGCAACAGTAGAAGCCTTTACCAGCTAATCGTTCCAACATCTGATCGAGAAATGGCAATGGGAAATGGTCTTTCCGAGTGCATGAGTTTAGTTTCCGGTAGTCGATGCACACTCTCCAACCATTCTGAACCCGTGTTGGAACCATCTCTCCCTTTTCGTTCTGGATCACTGTTACTCCCGTTTTCTTGGGAACCACTTGAACTGGGCTCACCCATTCACTATCGGATATTGGAAATATCACGTTAGCATCCAGCATCTTTTGGATCTCCTTCTTTACCACTTCCATTAATGTGGGGTTCAAACGTCGCTGAGCTTGTCGCTTAGGCACCGTATCATCCTCCAAATGGATTTTGTGCATGCAAGTGGTTGGGCTCAGCCCTTTAATGTCAGCGATAGTCCATCCAATAGCTGACTTATACCCTTTTAATGTATTCACTAATCGTTCCTCCTCTTCGGGTGCCAACTTATTCGAGATGATCACCGGTAGTGTCTTGTTTTCCCCTAGGAATGCATACTTCAGATGTTGAGGTAGCTCTTTTAATTCAAGGTTAGGGGGCTGCAAAACAGAGGGCAATTGCTTTTCATTAGATTCTGAAATTTTTAGATTAGCAACTGTACTTACTTGAATTGGTGAAACGTCCATGTCTTTTGCAATTTCAAGTAAATCTTCCTGCTCAATGTCTTCATTTGCCTCCTCCTGCACACTTTCACTTAAGAAGACCTGCAATCTATCATCACCACTAGCTTGGAAAAAATTTTGAGTCAATGGATCAATCACATCAATGCCACAAACAGAAGATACATCATTTGGATATTTCATAGCATCATAAACATTAAATTGAATTCTCTTTCCATCAAACTCCATAGATAAAACCCCTTTATGCACATCTATTTTCGTCCTAGCAGTGGTAAGGAAAGGTCTTCCTAACAAGATTTCAGATGATTCGGGAGAGTTATCATCATCCATGTCCAAAACATAAAAATCTGCTGGAAATATTAAATTATCAACCTGGACCAACACATCTTCCAAAACTCCCTTAGGATAGACAAGTGCACGATTAGCTAACTGGATTACTATTCTCGTTTCTTCTAGGGGACCAGCACCTAAAGAATCATAAATTGACTTGGGCATGATATTTATTGACGCTCCTAAGTCACACATGGCTCTCTTAATACTAGTGTTCCCTATTCGACACGAAATAGCAAACATCCCTTTATCTTGGCATTTTTGAGGCAAATTTTTCTGTAGGACAGCTGAAACATTGGCTCCTACCACTACTTTTTCTACTCCCTTTAACTTAGACTTATTAACACATAATTCCTTCAAAAATTTAGCATATCTAGGAATTTGTTTAATAGCATCAAGTAAGGGAATATTTACCTCAACCTTTCGGAAGGTCTCTAGTATGTCCTTTTCTTCCTTCATCTTCTTTGATTTCGCCAATCTCTCGGGAAAAGGTGGAGGAATGATTATAGGAGGCCATTCTCTTGCATCTTTACCCTTAAGCGACTCTTCCTCCTTGTTCTTCTCCAAATTCTCAACTTCTTCACCCTTTTTGATCTCCAATTCCTTCTCCGCTGCCCTTCTCTTTTCTTCAACAGCTGTTGGCAACTCTTTTCCACTTCGAAGGGTTATTGCACTTGCATTTTGTCGAGGGTTGTTAATTGTTTGCGAAGGCAATTTACCCTTGGATTCTAAGGCACTCATTGATGTAGCTATTTGGTTGATTTGCTTCTCTAAGTTCTGAATGCTTGCCTTAGTTTCTTGTTGATGTTTTTGCATGTTGGTTGCCAACGAATGAACAATCTCATCTAGAGACATTGCAGGTTTTTGTGTTAAGGAAGAAGGTTGTTGGTTTCTCAGTTGGAATTGGGGAGGGAATTGCTGTTGAGGACGATTCCCATAACTGAAGTTAGGATGGTCGCGCCACCCCGGATTATATGTTTAGGAAGTTGGGTCATATCGCCTCTGATTTTGATTAAAGTAACCCATTGCAGCATTAACTTGCTCCGATTCCACCCCAAGAGTTGGACACGAATCAGTCGTGTGTCCCGTAAGTGCACAAATACCACAAACTGCAGCTTGAGCTCCTCCTCCAGTCACCAAACTTCGCACGAGGGTAGTCAATGAATTGATTTTGTCCTCCAATGAATGAGTGCTGGTGCTCACCTCATGCACTCTCCGAGTGGGTTCGGAGGGACTCTCAAACTGTCTAGAATTCTCTGCTATACTTCTAATCAACTCCCGAGCAGCAGCAGGTGTTTTGTTGATCAAACATCCTCCACTAGATGCATCAATCATTCTCCTCTCCATAGGCAACATTCCTTGGTAGAAATACTGCACCAAGGCTTGATCAGTCATTCCATGTTGCGGACAACTTTCGCACAAGCGCTTAAAACGCTCCCAATAGTCATAAAGCGACTCCATATCCTTTTGTCGGATGCCACTGATTTCTCTGCGGAGTGTGGCAGCCTTAGAAGCTGGAAAGAATCTCTCCAAAAACAGTCTCGCCATGTCTGTCCATGTAGTAACCGATCCCGATGGTAGATAGAACAGCCAAGACTTAGCATTGTCAGCCAATGAGAATGGAAAAGCCTTCAATTTGAGTGCTTCTTCATTGATTCCATGAGGCTTCATCCCTGAACACACAACATGAAATTCTTTTAAATGCATATGAGGATTTTCACTTTCCATACCATGGAATTTGGGTAAGAGATGAATTAGCCCTGATTTTAGCTCAAAATTTGCATCCGTTTCTGGATAAACGATGCAAAGAGGTTGCTGTTGTAAAGGTGGATTGTGAAGCTCCCTTAGTGTCAACTCAGCCATGGCTCCTTGCTCAGATTCACTCGAAGAATCAGCTGGATCTTCGGTGTCAAATTCTGCTTCTTTTTCTAGCCTTGTTTCCTTCCGAAGCTTCCGTGCGGTTCTCTCGATTTCAGCATCAAACAATAGCTCCTTTCCTACTTCAGACCTGGTCATAAAACAAAAGAAAATCAATTTAACTTAGCATCCCCGGCAACGGCGCCAAAATTTGGTCAGTTGTCGATTCCGCCAAAAATACAATTTATAAACTCGTTTCACCTTATAAAAATAACAGTAGCGTAGTGGTAAATCGAGGTCGAACCCTAGAGAGCTATCAATTGATTTAATTCGTTAATAATCCAGCAAGAACAAACATAAATAAAATTAAAAGGGGGGGATTGATGATTTTTCGAATGACAAAGAATTAAGTGCTAATGATTATAAATTTTAAAGTAATTGAATTAAGATCAAAGAATGAATAAAAATCAAATAAGTGAAACCCCTACCTAAGGTAATTCTTCGACTTGGAATAATTCGAGATTGATCATAGATTGTACAAGGATAAAATTTAATCATTCCAGATTAGTTATAGTTCGTAGCTTCGCGCATACGAACCAACTTCTCCTAACATGTGATTGCTTAGCACGGCTCAAACAACTACCTAATCGATAAACAACCCTTCCTTAGCGGCCAGAATTTAATTTACCGAAAGCATTAGAAACTAGAGAAGCCTAATCTAAACCAATCAATTCTTAGCGATATCAATTTAAGTTTAAACCCTTGTTTCCTTTAGTGTTCTAAGTCAATGAATCGATCACGGATACGATTCATTGAAACAATTTATTAGATTGCAAGTAAAATAGCTGGCCAAGAAATTAAACCACAAAATAATAAAAAGAGAGGGTCCCTCCCTTGAAGCAAAAACAAGAATATGAAACAATTAAATAGCATTAAATTATAAGAACAATCTCACAATCAAGCTCTTCCAAGCCTTGAATTCCTTAGGCAGAGAATAAGAAACTAGCTAGACATAACACCAATTGAAAGCATAAAAGACATGAAAAACTTATAAAGAAAAAAATGAAAGAAAGTTGCAGCCCACAATAAATGTTTTTCAGCTGCCAAAAGGCTTCTCTTTATTATGATATATATGTTTTGTTCTCCCCTTGATGGCCCTTTTTATAGCTGCCAAAAAAAAGCCAGCTTTTACAATAGAATGTTGTAGTAACCACTTACGTTTGTTATTTATTCTCCATTTAAATTTGTTATTTAATTCCCAATTAATATCCATGTAAGTTTGTCAAGGAGAAACACCTTTCAAGGAGAAACACCTTTGTTTAAAGCTAATAATTACAGCTAATAAACGCATGAAATCGTGCATTTGGTGGGCTTGGCATGGCTGAATTGCTGCAACAATTACACCCAATCTGCCTTTAGATAAAAAATGCCTTCTCCACCGTTCAGATTTGAGACATGGATGTAAGGAAGATGTTATTCAAATTTCAAGGCGATCCAACGGTCAGAACTCCAGTAAATGCCAAAACAGTGCAGCTGGTGCTGTTGGCATCGGACGTCGGCACGCCGGCGTGCTAACTTGGCACGGAAACGTGCCGAGTCTCTGGAAATGGAACTTCTTGCTTCGAATTTGGCATGCCATGCCACATTGAATTTCCAGCACTTCAAGCTTTTCAAACACCTTTCCACTCTGGTTCTTAGTTCGGGTCCAAATACCTATCCAAAACAAACACGAAACACATAACGGCACCAAGGTATTTGTCCACAATAAAGCATAACCCGAAAAATATGAAAATAAACCCATAAATCACTAAAAACCGCCATAAACCACTAAAAACATTCAAAACACTAATTAGAGCACAAACAAACGAAAATCACACAAAACATAACGAAATAAATTCATAAAATTTAACTAAATTATGCGAATTATGCTATCTATCAACAGGCAAAGGGGCATGGTACTGTATTGATCCACCAAACAAGAAATCCACACGGTATAGTATCATAAATGATTCTCGTGTAGTACTTGTATGGATCCTTTGACCTGACCATATCATGGTGATGCATGTGAAGTGGCATACTTTGGTGTATGCCTAAAGGGCTTGTAACAGGGTGCCAAGTATGGGCATGTTCGGGTGTGTCAGTGAACATGACAATGCTATGGATATGTAGAAGGGAATGTCACTCAGTAGTCCACTGAAAAGATATCACCGGCCACTTGATGAATGCAACTGATAAAAGTGTGGCCACACCCAAACGAGTTGGAACTTGTTTGTGAGCATCAATTCATTCGGGATCAAGTTAATGTCCAAACACAAATGAGGGTAATCAATCCATGCCTCTGTGTTGAACACCGACATCAATGACATGGGATATACGGGGTTTAAACTACAAGGTTTCGATTTCAGTTAGACTGCTATCTCCATTTTAATTGGGGGCTACAATGGCTTGCTAGAGCCTGCTTGCAGTCTGTGTGCTATAGGCCCATTGCCAACATAAAGATGGGCCCACAAGATCGTACACCTTGAACGTCTAAGCTTGAACTGAAAGGATCGACTGTATACTTGAAGTATACACACTGGAGAGAAAGGATTCCGTTAATTATATTATATAGATCGATTGGATTGATCAAAATAAAATAATTAATATTTGTGTTGGCTTTCTTATAATTAATTCCATGAATTAATCTATGAGATTATTTCCTAGGTGGAAATATTTCACATGTATAGGTTTACATGTGTTTAATTTTATAAAAATCTAATTTAATTCCTTGGTTAAATTAATTAGTCGAATTAATTTTAATTTAAATGAAATGTAATACATTATATGTTATAATATATAAACATACGTGTTAAATTGAAATTATATTTGCAATTAAATTAGACCAAAAGGAATCAATGCAGACTTGTTCTTAAAGGAGAGAAAAAGCCCGCATAAAATTAAAAGGAATTGGGCTGAAAATTAACAAGGGAATTTCAGCCATCTAAGGTTAAATCCTTAGAAAAATTTCGACCAAGGTAGGAGAATGAGAAGCAGAAATTTCCAGCCACATTTTTCCTATCTTCTATTGATCCAATCGCTAGCATGGGTTCTAGATCGACAGCCGTTCGTGTACGGGAACGTGGAGGAGATCAAATTCGATTTCTGCAGCCATCTCTTGTAGAGATATTCCGGGTGAGAATTTAATCTTTCTCATCTTTAATTTTGTTGTTTATGATTTTTATTTCAATTCCTCCTGGGCACGGATTTAAGAAAATCAATGTGAACTTCCGCTTTAATTGGTTGATTTTTCTGTGAAAATTCCTTCAGAGACTACAAAACCCAAAAACGCAACCTTTTCCATACAAAAAGTTCACATTGAAAAGTTAGTATAAAGCTATTCGTTTTGTAGTACCTCTAACATAACTTGAATATGGTCAAGGTGCTAAAAAAAGAACTAGAATATATAAGAATGTCATCAAAATTAACAACAACTAATTTACATAGCAATTCTCTTAAAACATGATTCATTAGTCTCATAAAAGTACTAAGAGAATTTTTTAACCCAAAAGGCTTAACTAGCCACTTATGTAAGCAATGGTTAGCTTTAAAAGCAGTTATTCATTCATCACCACTAACTACTTTTTTAATCAACTTTAGTGAAGAATACTACACCACTAAGTTCATCTAACTTGTCATCAAGTCTAAGAATAAGGTGTCGATACTTTACCGTTATTTTATTGATGACTCATCAATCAAAATTCTCCAAATTCCATTGTTTTTAGGCACTAAGATGATGAAATAGTATAGAGGCTCATACTCTCACGAACCAACCCTTCTGACATCATCTCCTTAATTTGCCCTTGAAACCCTTACAATAAAATAAAAGTAAATTCATATTATTAGTTTCAGCTTGTTTAACATCTTTCGTTTTGGCATATAAATTATAATTTTTGGCTTTTTATAATACCCTTGTTTTCTTCTCTCCTCACCTCTCTATCACCCATACTAATTTTATCACTTATTTTCTCTCTCCTTAACTGAATCCCCTTCTATAATATGAAGATTTTGAAGGTGGAGCTAGTTGTGGTGGACTTGTGCAGGTGACAATGGTAAAAGAGTGTAACACTTACCTTACTTTATTAGAGAATATTTTTTTTAAATTTTTCATTATAAATAGCTTCAAGATCAAATTGTCGTGGACGTCCCAACAAAATATGGAAAGCTTGCATTGGGACAATGTCACACAAACTTGGTCATTAAAAGCTCCAATCAATAAATTGACTAAGAGTTGTTTAGTCACCTTCACCTCATTACTCTCACTGAGCCATTGAAACCTATTAAGCTTCTGCCTAGTTATCAGCAGACCCAATTTCTCAACCATTATGGTACTAGCAACATTATTATAGCTACCACCATCTACAACCAAATTGCATACTATATATTGCACACGACAATAAGCATGAAAGTATTCTCCTTACCAAAAACAAATCAAGATTGCTTTTACCTTGGAATCATTTTAAGTTTAAAGGTGTTCAGATTACCACCTTAATGTGGCCTTCTTTTAGAGTTGCAAGATTCATGCTTGACTAAAAAACTTCCTCAAGGTTTGCACTTTGCTTATAACACCTACTAATCCTTTCTAATTCCATTTGTTCCAAACAATCCTCCATTTTGCGCATTACTTGTTCCAAACATGTTAACCTTTAGTTTTGGGTCTGTTTCATCCAAGATGATGTTTTCACGTTCCTCGTACATGGGTAAACAAAAAAAAAAAGAAAGAACAGATAAAGCAAAGGCAAGGAAAGAAAGAAAATAAAAAATATACTCACAACTGGTTCCATGCTTTATGATATTATTTTGATTGATAGTAATAAAACAAAGCCAAGCAAAATTGAATAACCAGAGGTAAAATTCTAATAAAAAAAGGACAACAGAATACTAAGAAACAATGAAACAAGAAAGTAATGTAAACAAGTGTACAGCCAATAAAAAAAAGCAAGGTAGATGTTGGTTAATCCAATGACAAGGGTTTCAATAAAGTTTGTCTAATCTTGTGTGATACTTATGAGTCTTAATGCAAAGGATGTTACCAATTGAAAGTGAAACTTTTTGAAGATATTTTAGAGATTCCAATATGCAATTTTTTTTGAAACTAATCAATAAATCTCTTTGGAAATTCCAATATGTAATTTTTTTTTTTTAAATTTTTGTTTCTTTTACCTTGTTTTGTAAAGAAAAAAAATTAAAACTAATGTGGATAAATAAAAAAAATACAATTTCAAAGAATCCTAAATTATTCTAGATGTAAACTAATGCAGAACTCGATAAATAAAAGATATTAGAAAAATTAGAATGACAAGCCTTAATTTGAACTGGAGCTCTGATACCAACTGATGTGAATCTGGTTATGCGATGCACAACTCATGAATGTTTTTGGTCGTCAAATGAGATTTAAACAAACACATGACATTGAAAATTGCAATTAGAGTTCAGATTATAATTATTAAATTAAAAAACAACAATTGACAATAATTTTTGCCACACTATGTTTGATTTAGGGCACGGAGACCCTTAGTCAAACACAGACAAGTATGCACATCAATCTATGTCCTCAACATGTCAACCCATGCCTTGTAGGTGTAAGAAGTAGTAACATCACCTGACAAATCCTTATAAATAAGATGGAAACACTGGGTCTCTTATCTATAATATTCTCCAAATAGTTCCTTTTATAGTCCCCAGTGTTGAAAGTAGTCCAAGACGCTGGTATCATTTGCTTGGCTCGGTACTACATAGACAGGTAGGTGAATAAAAGGTCGACTGGCGGATCCCATTGAGTTAGACACAATCAGCACAAGTGTAGTATGTGATGTGGATGATATCCCACCAAAGACAAGTCTAACACATTTGTGAATCGATACAGCATCTCAGATAGATCACCCACTCCGTATAAGGTCTCACACGATAGTCAGTAATTAAAAGCCCTTTGTCCTAGTACTGTTGTGGGGTATAATGTCCATCCTTCAACTTAGCAAGTAGGCCAAGTTTCTCAGTCAACCATATCTGTATTTCCCGTTCCACAATCAATTAAAGGAAATCTATGCTATCTATTGAATAGGAAAAGTTGGTACTTGTAAGAGTATCGGGCTCCCAGCAAGGTGAGTGGATCACCCCAAGCTCTTCTCTATTAGGCCAATGAAGGTCTCTGCCAGTATCAATAGAATAATGGTGATATTATCCTTCCCTATATGCTTTAATATAGAAACAATCCTCCAGTGACAATACCTACTGTTAGAAGTGCACATAAAGCAAGAAAGTAGGCATAAGCTCATCATTTGTGACTAAGACTTATCCTCTAGATTCTTGGTTAGCAAGGCATCCAACAGAGCAGAAACCTTCACGCCTCTATCGTACAAAGCCCTAACTAGTATGGGACTTAGTTTTGTGAGCATGAATTTTTTTGTCTTAGTTATGAACATTTACTCTTCCTTCATTTATCACCAAAGGAGACGTAAAATGGGCCCCACATCTCAATTTACAAATATAATTTTGGGAAATTGACCCTTCAATTCAATTCCTCTCATTTTTCCTTTTTGGGAATGTATTCGTGTGTCACAAGATGATAACCAAAGCTCAAGATATGCGTAAAGAAAATAAATTACGAGAAGCCGTCCAAGGCTAATGGCCGCACGACCATCATGCCTGGAGAAGGGGATCATTGTACTTAAAGCTAGAAATGTTTCCTCAAGCATCTTATGGTCACCTAAAAATACCTTGTTTGCCTATAAATGGACCAATTCCAGCCTTCATTTGGTATAACAAGTATCAACCTCGATTTTTGAGTTATCTCTCTGAAAATCTGTTCTCTCACATCTTTTTCTCTCCTTAAACATTGAAAAAATCACAAATCTCTTTGAAGAGTAGAAACTTATAACTAGTTTTCCGGGCCCTAAAGCACCTTGAATAAAACATTTCCAAATTTTAAAGTTGCTCAAAATGATGTTTTCTTCAAGAAAAAGTTAGTTTTCTTGAAACTTGAATTTTTATAAAAAATCTTTCTTTTCAAACTCACCCAAAAACACCTCAAACAAGAAACCCCCAAGCATAAATCTTGCTTAGAACATCAAATACAATGGTCTTGTGGGTTAGTTTGGAAAAATAAACAATTTTTAAGACCTTAATTGGGACTCGGACCTTTGCTCTTAACTTTGGACAAATCAAGACTTGTGGGGCTTGGACCCAGCTTCTCCAAGAATTTTGAGGACAACACCTTGAAGGTAAGGCTCTGATAGACCTTAAATCCTTTTATTTTTACTATTTTATTATTATTTCCTGCTTTCAAGTTCTTATTTTAGTGAAAAAAGTAGATTTTTGTGATGGTTGTGTGGCTCTAACAATGGCTGCAGGTCCATCACACTTAACACTCTATTTGCCCTTTTTTCATGTCTTAATTTTTAGGTTTGGTCTTTGTGAGCGGACGACCTTTTCACAAGAAAGAAAAGCGGGACGCGGTGAAGCAAACCGAGGGAAAACATTTTCATTTGATTTGATTTGGAAAGCGGGTTTTGTTTATCATTAGGAAAAGCATGGATTTATTTGGAAAAAACCCCTTTGTAGAAAACATTTTCCCGCTTTTAACTTAAAGACCTCAAAACTTAAATTCCAAGATCAGTGACAGAGTCGCCACCCTGATCTGCTCATCTGGGAAATTCTAGTACAGCTCCCTACCGAGGGTAGACTACTGTACCTAATCCAGAGATTTAGGGTTCGGGCAAGTGACTTACTTAACCTCTAGCTTGCTTTCACTTTTTAATTCATATTACCATATTTAATTCGCTTTACTATCTTTCTCTAACCCCAATTTGTGTTTGTATTTATTAGCCCATGCTCAAGCAAATGACAGAAAATAAATTACAGAAAAGTAAACCATGCATTCAAAATACCTAAAAAATAATAGAGGCCGTTTATACAACCCAATTGAATAAAAATAAAAAGCTCTCATCCTCACATTTACAAGCGCCTAGAATACATGAGGATCTAAAAAATTACAGCTACCTAAAATACACGAAAATCTATTAATTACAACAAAAAATGAAAATAAAGAAAATTAAAAGCTACAAAACAGACTGTTAGCACAGTTTATATCACAACACAGATAGGACTCAAATTAGATAGAATTAGAATTTCAGGAACGGAAGCATGCATTTAGGGGGTAACCGGGTCAACCAGACCAGTCGGATCGGTTAGACATGGAAAACGTTTTTGAAACGCCCTGTAAGTTTTATGCTGGAAAACAGTTCTGGAAAATTATTTGGCTCGGTTTCATGCAAATTTTTCCGTTTAGTGGGTCTGCTATCCCGGAACTCGGTGTTCAGTTCGTGCGGGTTATTCTAATTCTGACATCCATCTAGGGTCCAAAATGCAATAAACACATCACAAACAGTTGGAATTCGAAGACAGCATAGCATAACGACGTCCGTACGGGTCGTTTTTGCCATTCTGTCTTATTCCAGAAACTACAGTTTTGCGGCTGTAATTACAGCCATGCGGCTATAATTCCTAGAACCCGAAAAAAATGGTTTTCTCATTTTTTGGAAATGCCATTTTGCTCATTTTTTATGTTTTCCGGGGATTTTATAGGGTTCGGGGGTTTGTTGATGCTGGACTATGGATTCGATTTGGATCGAACAACCACGAATTCGGGTAATAAAACCCCAAAAAAACCAAAAACCCTAATATCCGTACGTAAAAAAATCCAAAAACCAAAATTTTATAACATACGGATGCGTTTGGGCCGAAATTGATCATAACAGAATGCATAAAATGGAAAATGGACTATCTTCGGCCGATCGGGGCAGTTTCGGGAATCTACCCCTATAGAACACAGTTGTGCAGCTCTGTGTACCAGAGCTGCCCGGTGCTATTCATAGCAATTACAGCCGTGCGGCTGTGTTCATGGAGAACACAACCGTACGGCTATATTCGAGAAAATCCGGTTTCCGAAATTTGTAAAAAAAAAGAAAAATGCAGGGAAAAAAAGCAATGTGCACAGGTTTAAGGCCTCTCAGAGTTTTCCTTGATGTTGTTTTGATGTGTTTAATGTTAAGAAACGGATTAAAAACTTGAAATTCACCTGGAATACTCAACCGGCCGAAAACCAAAACGAATCTCAAACAATCCGAAACCAATCCGAAGCGATCACGAATCAATGTGCAAGGGTTGTGAATCTTGCTATTAATGTTTTGGTATTGATTTTGGTCACCGATTTTTGGTCTTGGTGCACGGTTTGCTCTAGGTTTCCCTTCTCCTCTCTTCTCTCTTTTCTTCTCTGTGTTTTCTTGAAGTTCAGTTTCTGCCTAAGATCAATCCCCCCTTTTTGATTTCTTTTTTTTTTTCCTTTTTATACCTCTCTCACTCATCATCATATCAACCAATAAATAAGCCGCCTGAAACTTTGTAAATTTTGGCCAATTCATTTCTATTCAGCCAAGTTGCTTTGCTTTGCAAAGCAACTTGGCTCAACCCACTAGACACAGCTCTAGTTATGCTAGAACCGTGCAGCTTTAGACTACAGCTGCACAGCTTTAGTTTAAAAACTACAGCCGGGCGGCTCTAGCAAGAGCCGGACCAAAATTCACGAAAATCCGACGCTCACCCTAAACCCTAAAAATCACTCGGGGGACCTTCTCAGGGGGGTTTCAGATCACCGATAGCTCGATTTTCGGGACGTTTGAGACACTCCGGATGACATTCCGGTCGTTTTCAAGTCCGATTCGTGTCCATATGCTCCATAGGTAATACAGACATTCTCATCATAGAGGTCGGGAAAACTCGACGCTCATAGTCTTTCTTTATGTTCTTTTGGCACCATTTACATTTTATATGTTTTCAAGTCAAAAATAAGCATTTAGGGCTCAAAGATGCCTCCTTTGAAGCTCAATAGATCCTAATTTTTTTTATTTTTGTTCATTTACAATGACTTTTAAGGACACATGATGAATTTCTTGTTCTGTTTGGTTGGTTAGTGCATTTTGTTACAGATAAAGTTTGGAAATTTCAAGGTTTCATACAGATCAATCAACTTTAAGTACATTTTTAACTGATTTAGGCTCTACGTTGGCTTTTCTACATTAAAGAAAAGTTATAGAAATATCTCTTAGCTTTCCAACTAATATTGAATCACCTAATCTGAGGCCTCATGAGAGACAAAAGTTAAATAGACCAAAAGGTATACAATTTGTCCCTAAGGATCTATGATGGCCGCATGGCCATGACAAGGGGCACAGGGTCATTGCCTCTTGGATGTGAGTTTTTGTTACTTAATTTAGACCATTTAAGCGTGTTTGCATATGTGAACCATATTGGGACACTTCGGCTTACTGTTTGTGGCCCCAAAACCTTCTGTAATACCCATAACCACGCTAAAACACATATAAAGGTTAATTTTTGCCATCATCTTTTCTTTAGTCAAAAGTTTCAAACCTTATTTATGTATCAATATCTTTAGCATATGCAGACCATCATGAAGGGATTCTTCATCAACAATCAACTGTTTGGTAGTGGAAGCCGATTGAAATTTTCTCGAATCCAAGCCTAGGAGCTTATGCAATAGAAATAAAAAACAATAGAAAAGAAACAAGAAGAAGAAACCAATCTCACCTTGTATTTCTCTTCTAGAGATGGCCGTAGAAACCAATAGAGGCTCCCTCCATGATCCCATAAACAAACAACTATGGAGCAAGAACCCATGCTAGCGGAAGGTGAAGATCGAGAGAGAGAAGAAGGGGCCAAAATTTTTCTCTAAGGAAAATCCCTCCTTGGCTAAAATTTTGAGTATATAAAAATTAGGTTTTTTTTTCTCTTTAAGTTGGGTTTTATACCTTAAAAACCCTGGATCTAAAATAATTACTATGGGTTAAAATTCAATTGCAATTTAATTTCAATTTTCATGTATGTGTTTATATTAGACCATAATATAACACATAACATTTAAATTAAAATTAATTTGCCAAATTAAATTTACCCAATAAATTAATTTAGACTTCACTTAAATTAAATACGTATAAACCTATATAAGTATTACATTTCCACCCAGAAATATATTCATAAATTAATTCATTCAAATTAATTCTATGAAACCCAATTAAAATTGATTATATTATTTTGATCAATCTAATTGATCTATAATTTAATCAATAAATTTCTCATCTCTAGTCAGTATACCCTAAGTATATAGTTGATCCATTTACTTCAAGCTCAGACGTTCAATGTGTATGATCTTGTAGGCCCGTCTTTATATTGGCAGTGGACTCATGGCCCACAGACTGTAGTTGGGCTCCAGCAAGCCATTACAGCCCCAATTTAAGATGGAGACTATAATCTAATGGAAGTTGTAACCCTGTAGTTTAACTTATACATCCCATGTCATTGATATCGATGTCCAACACGGAGGCATGGTATCATCACCCTTTTTTGTGTCTGTACATTAACTTGATCCCGAATGAACTGATGCTCACAAACAAGTTCCAACTTGTTTGGGTGTGGCCACACTCTTATTAGTTGCACTCATCAAGTGGCCGATGATATCTTCTCAATGGACTACTGAGTGACATTTCCTTCTGCATATTCATGGCCTTGCCATGTTCATTGGCACACCCGAATGTACCCATACTTGGCACCCTGTTACAAGCCCTTTACGCATACACCAAAGTGTGTGAGTTCACATGCGAGACCATAATATGGTCAGGTCAAAGGATCCAATATAAGTACTACACGAGAATCACTTGTGATACTATACCATGTGGACTTCTTGTTTATTGGATTTATCCAGTACCATGCCCCATTACATGTACCCATAAGCTTAATTGAAAATCCATGTTCTATAGCCGGTAAGACATCACCATACAATAAAGGCTATGATAGCCTTTGGTTCCATATATTCCCATGAATGGAACAGACTATGGATGGCTTTATGGTTATATCATTTCCCTATCCATGGTCTCACTGCCAAGCGTATGACACTTGTCAACATGGATACAGATATGACCATTGGATACTCTATTTATAATATTGCATAAGACATCAAACAAATAGATTAATGCCTTTATTTTAATAACGCAAATGTATAATACATCAATCTATTGAAAGATCCAAAATGTATAATACAATATAAGGGCTTATGCCTTGGGACTAGGGCATTCCCAACAATCTCCCACTTGCACTAGTTCCAAGTAGGCATGGGCCTAATCCCTATAGATCTAGTATGACCTTCGTGCTTGGGCTGAGCCAGCACCTTGGTCAAAGGATCTGCGACATTATCCTTAGTGTCTACTTTATGTAATGAAATGTCACCCCTCTCGACGATCTCTCGTACGAGGTGAAACTTCCTGAGTACGTGCTTCATGTTCTTGTGTGACCGAGGCTCCTTAACTTGTACGACAGCCTCGTTGTTGTCACAGAACATATCAACTCGATCTTGGAGACTTGGTACTACTCCCAAATCAGTGATAAACTTCCTCATCCACACAACTTCCTTAGCTGTATCACACGCTATTATGTACTCAGCTTCTATAGTAGAGTCTGTGATGGTTGGCTGCTTTGAGCTCTTCCAGTTGATAGCACCACCATTTAGCAAAATACGTACCCAGAATGTGACTGGTACTTGTCCTGGTCGGTTTGGAAGCTTGCATCAATGTACCTAGTCACTAACAGCTCTTCCTGACCACCATACACTAAGAAGCTATCCTTAGTCCGATTAAGGTATTTTAGGATTACTTTGATAGCCATCCAGTGGTCCTCACCGGGATCCTGCTGATATCAGCTCGTCATACTTAGTGCAAAGTCGACATTAGGTCTCGTACATAGCATGGAGTACATGATCGATCCTATAGCTGATGCATATGGAATCAACTTCATGTTCTCCCTGTCCTTCATTATCTTAGGACAGTTCTTCTTAATAAGTTTCAGCCTATGGTTTATTGGCAAGAAATCTTTCTTGGCCTGATCCATGCTGAATCTTTTCAGAACTTTGTCTATGTACGTGGCTTGACTTGGGCCCAAAAGCTGATTAGGTCTATCCCCTAAGATCCTGGTCCCTAGGATCATCTCAGCTTTGCCTAAGTCATTCATTGCAAAGCACTTACACAACCACTGCTTAATCCCTTACAGTGTCGGTATGTTACTTCCAAACAAAAGGATGTCGTCCATATATAACACTAGAAAAGTGACAATGCTCCCACTAATCCTCTTATACATACAAGGGTCATGTTGATTCTGTATAAAGCTGTATTCCTTTGTGGCTTCATTGAATCTAAGGTTCCAACTTCGGGATGCTTGCTTTAATCCGTAAATAGATCTTTGAAGCTTGCAAACCCTTTCTGGATGCTTTGGATCGATGAAACCCTTAGGTTGTGTCATGTACACATCCTTGAGTAGCTTCCCATTAAGGAAAGCAGTTTTGACATCCATCTGCCAGACCTCATAGTCGTACCAAGCAGCTATGGCTAGCAAGATCCTTATGGATTTGAGCATAGCGACTGATGAGAAGGTTTCATTATAGTCTATTCCATGGACCTATTTAAAACCTTTTGCAACCAGCCACCCCTTGAAGGTGTTGTCAGCCTTCAGCTTATAGCACCACTTATAACCTATGACCTTAGCACCCAGAGGTGGAACAACCGGGTTTTAAACCTGATTATCATGCATAGATTGCATCTCTGCCTCCATGGCTTTACGTCAATTAGCACATTGCAGGCTATCAATGGCCTTCTCGTAGGTTTTAGGTTCTTCCTCATCAAAGACGAGAAGAGTGTGATCGTCAGTTATAAGAAATCCATATCTCTCGGGTACTCGACTATCCCTACCAGACCTCCTAGGTTCTTATGTGACCTGGGCTGGTCCTTCCGTCCCTAGAAGCTCCACCCTGATCTCTGAGTTATCCTCTTTAGGAGCTTGCTTGCTTTGAACTTCCTTGAGTTCAACATTGCTCCCACAGTCTTTCTTGGAAATGAAACCCTTTTCAAGAAAGACCCCCTTTCATGCCATGAACACCTTGTTCTCAATAGGGTTGTAGAAGTAATACCATTTGGTTTCCCTAGGGTAGCCACAAATAGGCATTTTTTAGTCTTAGGTTCCAGTTTGCCCCTGGTCAATCTCTTGACACGTGCATCATAGCCCCAAATCCATAAGAAAGACACATTGGATGCCTTGCCGATCCATATTCTGTATGGGGTCTTTTCCACAGCCTTAGTCGGAGTATTGTTAAAAATGAGAGGTGATGTCTCTAGAGCGTATCCCCAGAATGTTATTATGAGAGAGGCATGACTCATCATTGAGCGGACCGTGTCTAGCAAGGTCCTATTCCTCCTTTCGGATACCCCATTCCATTATGGTGTTCCTGGAGGAGTGAGCTGTGGAATGATTCCATTTCTCTTAAGTATGAGTCAAAATTTAGGCTCATATACTTGCCTCCTCGGTCTAAGCAAAGGGCTTTTATATTTCTACCTAGTTGGTTCTATACCTTGTTCTTAAATTCCTTGAACCTATTAAAAGTCTCGGATTTGTGTTTCATCAGATAGACATAGACATATCTACTGAAATCATCCGTGAAAGTGACGAATTACAGATGTCCACCTCTAGTAGCTGTTCTCATGGGCCCACATACGTTTGAATGTATTAGGTCCAATAAGCTAGTAGCCCTTTCAGCTTTCTTGCTAAAAGGTGCTTTGGTCATTTTACCGTGTAAACATGACTTGTATATATGAAGTGACTCCATGTCAAATGACCCTAGGATTCCAGCTTTGCGAAGCCTAGCTATGCATTTCTCATTTATGTGGCTTAAATGACAATGCCAAAGGTAGATAAGATTAAGTTCATTAGGCTTAACCCTTTTGGTATTTATGTTATAGACTGGATTAGTTTTATTTAAATTTAGGATATATAAGCCATTATTTAACAGAGCTTGTCCATAAAATAATCCCTACCTAGATAAATTTGTTCTACAATTTCTAATTGTAAATTTAAATCTAGAAATATCCAAAATTGAAACAGAAATTATATTCCTGCACGTTGCAGGTATAAAATAACATTTTTCCAGAATTAAAACTAATCCACTAGGCATCACTAGGTGGTACTCACTGATCTCTACGGTAGCTATCCTTGCTCCATTTCCAAAATACAAGTCCACTTTCCAGATCCCAGTGATCTCTAGTTCCTAAGTCCCTGCACATTACAAAAAATGTGAGAACCACATCTAGTATCCAATACCCAAGATGTAGAAATAGTGGGGTTTATGTCTATAACATATATAACTGATGGAGACGTACCCTGACTCTTTTTTGGCTCTCCCATTAGCTAGGGACAAGATCTCTTCCAGTGTCCCACTTGTTTGCACTAGAAAAAGACGTCCTCAGGATTGGCCTTGGGATTGGCCTTAGCTTTCTTAGCTTTGACCATTAGTACTAGTGGAGTCTTCTTCATCCACTGTTCTATGAGCTTAAGCAGTCCTTGCAGCTCACTAATAGTGCGGTTCATCCCTTGTATGTTGTAGTTCAGGATAAACTGATCATAAAAGTCCGGCAGGGACGCCAGAACATGTCAATCGTTGTAAGACTGGCACATCGAGACGGGCTAAAGAATCTAAATTGCCTTTCATCTTGAGCACATGAGTGCTCATAGGTGTCCTAGCTCCCATTCGGCAGGAGTTGAATGCCTTGGTGGTAAAGTACCTCTCTTGACAAGCTTACTCCTGAAACATCTCATTTAGAGTTATTATCAGAGCAAAGACTTACTAGTCCAAGAACTGCTTTTGTAGCTCAAGGACCATGCATGCCAACATCAGGCATGTCACATCCCGGTTGTCCCTTACATACACCTTGTATTCCTCCAGCAGTGCAGCCGGTGGATTATGCCTAATAGGTGTAGGTGGTACAACCCTCTCCAGCACAAATTCCTTGGATTCCTATCTTAGATCGATCCTTAAGTTCCTAGACCAATCCAGGAAAGTAGGCCTAGAAAGCTTGTCCATCTCGAGGAGTGAATGCAGTGATAGAGTATTATTTGTCATTTGATTACTACACAAAAATTAAAGAGTAATAATAAAGGTCTTAACTCTTTTTTCCCACATTTAATTAATAATGAATCCAAGTTATTAATTAAGTCAAGTTATTGGGCTAGTGGGCCGAGATCTATGTTTCATCAAGATATAGCCAGACGAAGGCTTGGAAAAGCTATATCCTAATTATTATGGTAGGATCGCCATCAAATCCTAACCTAGGGACTTTCGGTTTGATGGGCTTGTTGGCACTTACCCCTTTGTGGTTAGGGCTAGGAGAATCCTACTACTAATGCTAAGTCTAAACCTCCATCCAAGTGTTAGAGTAACCAATACTCTAACCCAATACAAAAAGAGGATACTCAGGAAGTTTCACCTCATACGAGAAATCACCGAGAGGGGTGACATTTCATTACACAGAGTAGACACCAAGGATAATGTTATAGATCCTTTGACCAAGGCGTTGGCTTAACCCAAGCATGAGGGTCATCCTCAGTCTATAGGGATCAAACCCATGCCTAGTTAGAATAAGTGCAAGTGGGAGATTGTTAGGAATGCCCTAGTCCCAAGGCATTAGTCCTTGTTTTGTATTGTACATTTTACATCTTTTAAGTGATTAATGTATGATACATTTATGTTATTAAATAAAGGCAATAATCTATTTATTGTGTATCTTGTGCAATATTATAGAGTATCCGATGGTCATATCTATATCCATGTTGATAAGTGTCGTGCACTTGGCAGTGAGACCATGGATAGGGAAATGATATAACCATAAAGCCATCCATAGTCTGTTCCAATCATGGGAATGAATGGAACCAAAGACTATCATAACCTTGATTGTACGGTGGTGTCTTACCGGCTATAGAACATGGATTGTCAATCAGGCTTATGGGTAGATGTAATGGGGCATGGTACTGGATAGATCCATTAAACGAGAAATCCACATGGTATAGTATCACAAGTGATTCTCGTATAGTACTTATATAGGATCCTTAGACCTGACCATATTATGGCCTTGCATGTGATCTCACAATCTTTGGTGTATGCCTAAAGGGCTCGTAACAGGGTGCCAAGTATGGGTACTTTCGGGTGTGCCAGTGAACATGGCAAGGCCATGTGAAAGTAGAAGGGAATGTCACTCAGCGTTTCACCAAGAAGATATCACAGGCCACTTGATGAGTGCAACTGATAAGAGTGTGGCCACACCCAAACAAGTTGGAACTTGTTTGTGAGCATCAGTTCATTTGGGATCAAATTAATGTCCGGGCATAAAAAAAGGTGATGACACCATGCCTCTGTGTTGGACACTGATATCAGTGACATGGGATATGTAAGTTAAACTACAGGGCTATGACTTACGTTAGACCGCTATCTCCGTCTTAATTGGGGGCTATAATGGTTTTCTAGAGTCTGCCTACAGTCTATGGACCATGGGCCCACTGCCAATATAAAGACGGGCCCATAGGATCGTACATATTGAACGTCTAAGATTGAACTAAACGGGTCATCCGTATACTTAGAGTATACTGATTGGAGACAGAAGGAATCTATTGATTAAAGTTATAGATCAATTAGATTGATCAAAATAATGTAATCTATTAATTGGGTTTCATAGAATTAATTTGAATAAATTAATTTATGAATTAATTTCCTAGTGGAAATTTTATACATAAATAGGTTTTTATGTATTTCATTTAAATTAGACAAATTAATTTTAATTTAAATGCTATGTTATTTATTATATGGTACATATAAAATTGAAATTGAATTGAAATTAAATTTAACCTATGCTTTTAATTTTGACCTAAGGGTTTTTACAGATATAAATGCCCACTTAAATGCAAGAAACCCTAACCCTAAGTTACACACTAAAGATTTCGACCAAGGAGTTTTTCCTTAGAGAAAAATTTTGGCCTACCCTCTCCTTGAATCGATCCTCTGCTAGCACGGGTTCCTGCTGGTTAAGTGTTTGTGTACGGGGACTTTGGAGGAAATCTGTTTTGGTTTCCGCATCTGTCTCTAGAAGAGACATTCAAGGTGAGAATCCATTTCTTCCGGTGTGATTTTCTTTGTTTTTTATTTCTATTGCATAAGCTCTTGGGATCGGGTTTGAGAAAATCTAAATCGGCTTCCGCTGCCAACGGTTGATTTTTGATGAAAAACCCCTACAATTTTACCTTTTTAGTACTATGAATGGTGCATCGTGTGAGCATATTAAGCCCAAACTTAAAATAAACTTACGAATTAAAGTAAAATATTTGCAATAAAGAATTAAAGTATTTGGCTTTAAGTAAGTGAGTTTCTCGGACCCTTTCTTTGAAGGATATGGTGCTCCATCACGGCTTCTATCATTACTGAGCGGCGAATCCTCACCATATTTCTTTAAAGACATCCATCAATCAGATAATAATTTGTTCTAGTGATGAAAACACATCTCACTTGAGTAGGGGGCTCAAACCCTCTAGCCGCTTGTTGCTCGCTTTATATTCCGTACAAATCTCTTACTTAGCTTTTGATAATAATTTTAATAGTAATTTTATTAATAATTTCATTCAGAGATTAGTGCTTGTAAGTATACGAATCGCAACGTAGTAATAAAAGATATCGATCCCACGAGGAATAAGTATGTACACTTTGGTTTGTTTTTCTTCGCGTTTATAGAGTATCGAATTATAAAGTGGTATGGAGAAATGGGTAAATGGCAAGTTAAATCAATTATCAATTAAAGTACTAGTATTGAGTTGAGTTATTGTTTAATATCTAGTTACAGAAATATACAAGCATTTTATCTTAGATATTCGTTGTACATGCATTAATTATCTATTCAACCTTTATGATAAGAGTATGTCGGATTAGTTCTATTTCAGTGGGCATGTCTAGAAATAGATTTTATTTAATAACACATAGATAAATTATCGAATACCTTTGCCAAAATAACTAAAGGCCTTAATACACAATGGCCAAGCTATATCAAGATGATCTCCAATTAATTTAACAAAGTGAAGCAAAACAATCATACATCATAATTTATTCTATCTTATTAATTAAACAAGACAAAGTAAAATGCGAACTTCTCTATATCTTATTAAGAATCACAATACATACTTGGCGTTATTCATGCAATGTAAAACAAGAAATCAAAGCATACTTGGCGTTAGTCATGCAATGAAGAGTAAGATATAAGAAAACTTATCGATATTGATTTCATAAATATTCAATACATATACAAATGTGACGCTTTCATAAAGGAAAAGCATAAGAATAGACTTAAGAAAACAATTGGGCATAAAACACTCCCCTACACCTATAGGTATATTGCAACCTCGGGGTATCTTTTCTCTATACAACGACAATACTTGATTTAAAGACCTCGGCGTTGGGCTCCCCTTTACGTACAATAAATACTACAAACAACACTCAAATTCTCTAGACACTTTATTTGTTGGGATTTTTCACTGGAAATCACCTAATAAAAGCGGAAGAACTCGGTGATTTCCTTAAATCCGTGCCCAGGAGCAACTGAAGTGGAAATTAAAAAAACATTAAAATTTAACTAGAAGAGAATCAATTCTCACCAGGAATATCTCTTCTAGAGATGGCTACAGAAACCGAAACCGATTCCCTCTACTCTTATGTACATGAACGCCTATCGAGTCAAACCGTGCTAGCGGTGGATCAAAGAGAAGAGAGAAAATTCCATAGCCATGGCCAAAAAATCAGCTCTACCCAAAACCATTATCGTCGAAATTTCTCTTAAGGAAAAACCTCTAGTTAGCTTTAAATCATGGCCTATATTTATTGAGTGTTTTAGCTTTGTTTCTATAAATGGAATACATGCCGTAATTCCATAAATCCTAATAAATTAGTAAGGTTTAATTCCTAATCAATTCTAATTTAATTTCTATGCATGTATTTATATAATACCATATTATATAAGATACATGTCATTTAAATTAAATAGATTTGCCAATTGGAATTAACCCAATAAATTAATTTGTAATTTGACTAGAAACAAATACATAAAACCTATATGTGTATTAAATTTCTACCAGGAAATTTATTCACAAGTTAATTTATTTAAATCAACTTTGTCCAACCCAATAAATATAAATATATGTCAATTAAATTATATTGACCAATCCATTTGATCTTTAATTTAATTGATTAATATTTATCTCTTCAATTAGTATACTCCAAGTATACAGGTGATCCGACTAGTTCGAACTCAGACATCCTATGTGTACGATCATGTGGGCCTGTCTTTACGTTGGCAGTGGGCCTATGGCCCACAGACTACAGGTGGGCTCTAACAAGCCACTACAGCCCCCAATTAAGACGAAGATAGCAGTCCGACTGTAATTGTAACCTTGTAGTTTACACTTGTATATCCCATGTCATCGATATCGGTGTCTAACACAAAGGCATGGATTGATCGCCCTCTTTTGTCGGACATTTACTTGATCCCCGAATGAACTAATGCTTATAAACAAGTTCCAACTTGTTTGGGTGTGGCCACACTCTTATCAGTTACATTCATCAAGAGGCCGGTGATATCTTCCCAGTGGACTACTGAGTGACATTTTCCTTCTGCATATCCATAGTACTACCATGCTCAGTGACATACCCGAAAGTACCCATACTTGGTACCCTTTTCAGGCCCTTTAGGTGTACACCAAAGTATGCCACTTCAGATACAGCACCATCATATAGTCAGGTCAAAGGATCCATATAAGTACTAAATGAGAATCACTTGTGATACTTTACCATGTGGATTTCTCATTTAGTGGATCTATCCAGTGCCATGCCCTTTTTACATGTACCAATTAACTGGGTTGACATCCCAGGTCCAATGACTGATAAGACACTGCCATACAACCAGGCTAATGATAGTTTCTAGTTCCATTCATTCCCATGACTGGAACAGACTACGGATCTCTTTATGGTCATATCGTTTTCCCTATCCATGGTCTTACTGCCAAGTGCATAACACTTACCAACATGGATATGGATATTTCCATTGGATACTCTATTTAAAACATAGCACAAGGTATATAATAAATAGATTAATGCCTTTATTTAATGACACAAAATGTATAATACATAAATCCAATAGATGTACAATACATATACAAGGACCTATGCCTCGGGACTAAGGTATATCCAACAATCTCCCACTTGCACTAGTTCCAACTAGACATGGGCCTAATCCCTATAGGTCTAGTATGACCCTCATGCTTGGGTTGAGCCAGCACCTTGGTTCAAGGATCTGCGACATTATCCTTGGTGTCCACTCTATGTAATAAAGTGTCACCCCTCTCGGTGATTTCTCATATGAAGTGAAACTTCCTAAGTACGTGCTTCATATGCTTGTGTGACCAGGGCTCCTTAGCCTGTGCAATAGGCCCATTGTTGTCACAGAAGATATCAACTGGATACAGGATAGTTGGCACTACTCCCAATTCAGTGATAAAATTCTTTATCCATACAGCTTCCTTAGTTGCATCGCACGCTTCCATATACTCAGTTTCTGTAGTAGAGACCGTGATGGTCAGTTGATTGGAGCTTTTTCCGCTTATAGGACCATCATTTAGCATAAACATGTACCCAGACTGCGACTGGTACTCACCCTGGTCGGTTTGGAAGCTTGCATCAGTGTGCCCAGTAATTGACAGCTCTTCCGGACCTCCATACACTAAGAAGCTATCCTTAGTCCGGTTAAGGTACTTTCAGATTGCTTTGATAGCCTTCCAGTGATCCTCCTCGGGATCCTGCTGGTACCTGCTCATTATACTCAATGCAAAGGCCATATCAGGTCTCGTACATAGCATGGAATACATGATTGATCCTATAGCTGAGGCATATGGGACTAACTTCATGTTCTCCCTGTCCTCCCTTGTCTCAGGATAGTTCTTCTTACTAAGTTTCAGCCCATGGCTTATCGGCAAGAAACCTTTCCTGGCCCGATCCATACTGAATCTTTTCAGAACTTTGTCTATGTACGTGGCCTGACTTAGGCCCAAAAGCCGATTGGATTTATCCCTGTAGATCTTGATCCCTAGGATCATCTCGGCTTCGCTTAAGTCCTTCATTGCAAAGCACTTACACAACCACTGCTTTACCCCTTGCAGTGTTGGTATGTCGCTTTCAATAAGAAGGATATCATCCACATATAATACCAGGAATGTGACAATACTTCCACTAATCCTTTTATACACACAAGGCTCATCTTGATTCTGTATGAAACCATATTCCTTTATGGCTTCATTGAATCTAAGATTCCAACTTCAGGATGCTTGCTTCAGTCCATAAATGGACTTTTGAAGTTTGCATACCCTCCCAGGATACTCTAGATCGATAAAACCTTTAAGTTGTGTCATGCACACATCCTCAAGTAGCTTTCCGTTACGGAAAGCGGCTTTAACATCCATTTGTCAGACCTCATAGTCGTACCATGCGGCTATGGCCAGCAAGATCCTAATGGATTTGAGCATAGCGACTGGTGAGAAGGTTTCATTATAGTTTGTTCCATGGACTTATCTAAAACCTTTTGCAACCAGATGCCCCTTGAAGGTGTTATCAGCTTTTAGTGTGTAGCACCACTTACAACCTATTACCTTAGCACTCGGAGGTGGATCAACCAGGTTCCTGGTTATCGTACATAGATTGCATCTCTGCCTCCATGGCTTTACGCCAATTTGCAGACTGTGGGCTAGCCATAGCCTCTTGCTAGGTTTTGGGCTCTTCCTCATTGAAGATGAGAAGAGTGTGATCATTGGTGATGAGAAAACCATAACTCTTTGGTTCCTGACGATCCCTACCAGACCTTCTAGGTCCTTGTATGACCTGGGTCGGTGCTTGCTCCTGTGGAAGCTCCACCCTAGTCTACAAGTTATCCTCTTCAGGAGTTTGTGAGCTTTGAACTTCCCTGAGTTCAACATTGCTCCCACTGTCTTTCTTGGAAATGAAATCCTTTTCTAGAAAGACCCCCTTCTGTGCCACAAACACCTTGTTCTCTGCGGGATTGTAGAAGTAATACCCTTTGGTTTCCCTAGGGTAGCCCATAAACAGGCATTTGTCGGTTTTGGGTTCTAGCTTGCCCCCGGTCAATCACTTGACATGTGCATAACATCCCCAAATCCATAAGAAAGACACATTGGGCTCCCTGCCCATCCATATCTCATATGGGGTCTTTTCCATTGCCTTAGTCGGAGTATTATTTAAAGTGAGAGCCACTGTCTCAAGAGCATATCCCTAGAAGCTTATTAAGAGAGTGGCATGACTCATCATTGAGAGGACCATGTCCAACAAGATTTTATTCCTCCATTTGGACACCCCATTCCATTGTGGTGTTCTTGGAGGAGTGAGCTGTGGAACTATTCCATGCTCTCTCAAATATGAGTCAAACTCTAGGCTCATATACTTGCCTCCTCTATCTGACCGAAGGGCTTTGATATTTTTGCCTAGCTGGTACTGTACTTCGTTCCTAAATTCCTTGAACCTATCAAGGGTCTCAGACTTATGTCTCATCAGATAGATATATCCATATCTACTGAAATCGTTCGTGAACGTGATGAAGTATAGACATCCACCTCTGGTAGCTGCGCTTATGGGCCCACATACGTCTGAATGTATTAGGTCCAATAAGCCAGTAGCCCTTTCAGCTTTCTTGCTAAAAGGAACTTTAGTCATTTTGCCTCGTAAACAAGACTCGCATATATCAAGTGACTCCAAGTCAAATGACCCTAGGATTCTAGTTTTGTGAAGCCTAGCTATGCGCTTCTCCTTTATGTGGCCTAAATGACAATGCCAAAGGTAGACGTGATTAAGTTCGTTAGGCTTAACCCTTTTAGTGTTTATGTTATAAACATGATTGGTTTCATTCAAATCCATGATATATATAGGCCATTATTTAATAGAGCTTCTCCAAAAAATAATCCCTCTCTAGATAAACTAATTCTACCATTAGAAATAGTAAAATTAAATCCAGAAATATCCAATACTGAAACAGAAATGATATTCCTGCACATGGTAGGTATAAAATAACACTGTTCCAATATTAAAACCAATCCACTAGGCATCATTAGGTGGTATTTGCCAATCTTTATGGCAGTAGCCCTTGTTCCATTACCGACCCGCAAGTCCACCTCCCCAGATCCCAGTGACCTCTTATTATTAAGCCTATGCACATTACAACAAATGTGAGAACCACATCCAGTATCCAATACCCAGGATGTTGAAATAATGAGGTTTAGACATATATACCAGACGAAGACGCACCCTGGGTCTTCCTTGCTCTCCCAACAGTTTGGGACACGACTCTTCTAATGCCCTACGTGCTTGCACCCGAAGCAGACATCCTTGGGACTGGCCTTGGGCTGGACCTTGGGTTGGGCCTTAGGCTTCTTGGCCTTGGCTTCCTTAGCCTTGGCCTTGGCCTTGCCCTTCATAAGAGGAGGGTTCCCCTTGATGACCAGCAGCACCGGCAGAGTCTTTTTGATCAACTGCTTAGTGAGCTTAAGCATCCCATACAGCTCACTAACAGTACAGTTCATCCCTTGTATATTATAGTTCAGGATGAACTGATCATAAGAATCTGGTAAGGAAGCAAGGATTGTGTCCACTGCCAGCTCCTGTGAGATAGGCGATATGAGACGGGCTAAAACATCTAGATAGCCTTTCATCTTGAGCATGTGGGTGCTCACAGATGTCCCAGCCCCCATCTTACAGGATGGAATGCCTTATTGGTCAAGTACCTTTCCTGACAAGCTTGCTCTTGAAACATCTCGTTTAGAGTTGTCATCATAGCATAGGCCTGATGGTCCATGAACTGCTTTTGCAGCTCAGGGACCATACAAGCCAACATAAGGCATGTCACATCCCTGTTATCCTTTACATGCACCTCGTATTCCTCCAGCTGGGCAGCTAGTGGATTATGTCCCTGAGGCGTAGTCAACACAGGCCTTTCCAGCACATACTCTTTTAACTCTTGTCATAGAACTATTCTTATGTTCTTAGACCAGTCTAAGAAGTTAGGACCAGAAAGCTTGTCCATTTCTAGGATAGATCACAGTGAAAGTGAGTTGTTTGTTGCCATTTGGTTACTACATAAAAATTACAAGAGTGTTTAATAAAGGACTTAACTTGATTTTCCCTTATTTAATTAATAGTGAACCAGGTTATTAATTAACTCGAGTTGTTGAGCTCATGGGCCAAGATCCATATTTCATTAAGATATAGCCAGACGAGGGCCTGGAAAAACTACACCCTAATTATTTAGGTAGGAACGCCATCCAATCCCAACCTAAGGACTCTTAGTTTGATGGACATGTTAGCACTTACCCATCTGTGCTTAGGGCCAGGAGAATCCTACTACCCACGCTATTTAAAAAACCTCCGTCCAAGTGTTAGAGTAACCTATACTCCAACCCAATACAAAATGACCATACTCCAGTGCATCCAGCGAGGGCATGGTCTACAACTGGCCTATCCCCACTTCGAGTCGGTTTTGACTAAGGGAAGTACTTTTAAACGACTTAGTAATTTCCATTAAGTTATTAGATTCTTTTTAATAGCGGCTTATATGCATAGGCTGGCGAAACTGGGTTTGGATCATACATACATACATGTAAATAAATATAAAGCATAATTAAGTAAAATGGACTGCTATAGGCCTATATTACAACCTAATATAATTCTAGTAAACCTATACTAGAAAATACATCAGGTGGGCCTCCTTTTCCTTCCTTCTGGGCTCGTCTCTCCACTGGGCTTCTTCTTTACAAATTTTATAATAAATAAATAAATAAAATAAAATTTTATTAAAAAAGAAAACGGCACGCAGGCCATATTTACCCAAAAAGAAAAATTACAACCCAACTTGAATAAGGCCCAATAGCATCATTCAATCATATAAATATGTATCCAATACATAAATTTATAAACATGTTATAATGCATGAATTTAAACCCATTTCAATTATGTCCAAAGCCATTATTTTGAAATCGCTAATTTTGGCCATCATGGTTCTAGCCCTTAACGGGCTTTAGGTCTCCAGCCCAGGCAGATAACTGCTCCCACTAGAATTGGGAAACCATGAGTCCATATCAGCCACCCGGGTAAATGTGCCCAAAATAACCCGAACCAATTGCAGTTAACCATATTAATTTCCAAATTAATATCTCATGAATAAAATTAAAAATTTCATCCAAAAAACCATGCGCATTTAAATTACAAAATTTTAAACACGCAAAATTTTAAAACCAATTAAAATTTTAAAACTGGGCCCGGCCCAAAGACCCGCTAAATCCAAAATCAGGCTTGCCAGCCGCGCTGCAGCGCGCAGTTGCGCAGCACGCCGCCCAGTAGCTGTTGCTGCGGCCAGCAGCAAACTGCTGCCCGGCGTGCTACCCAGCAACAGCAAGCTGCCGATGGGCACAACCATTCAATCCTTTTTTTTTGTAGAAAATAAATAAATATAATCAACAAAAAAAAAAAAACCACATAATAAAATAGAAAACGTACATATAACCAAATATGTATAGCCAATTTCCATCTGAAAATCCAATGGGCCAAAATATAAAACTCCAAACCAAGAATCCCAAATCAAAATCCATCAATTTCAAAACCAAGGGATTCAATCCAATTTAATAATTTCCACATATCAAAAGCCCGCTCTGATACCACTGTTAGGAACTTTCACCGGAAATCACCCGAACATACCCATACTTGGCACCGTGTTACAGGCCCTTTAGGCATACACCAAAGTATGCGACTTCTCATGCAGCACCATCATATGGTCAGGTCAAAGGATCCATACAAGTACTACATGAGAATCAGTTGTGATACTTTACAACGTGGATTTCTCGTTTAGTGGATCTATCCAGTATCATGCCCTTTTTACATGTACCCATTAACTTGGTTGACATCCCATGTCCAATGATCGGTAAGACACCGCTATACAACCAGGCTAATGATAGTCTCTAGTTCCATTCATTCCCATGACTGGAACAGAGTACGAATCTAATTATGGTCATATCGTTTTCCCTATCCATGGTCTTACTGCCAAGTGCATGACACTTGTCAACATGGATATGGATATGTCCACTGGATACTCTATTTAAAACATAGCACAAGGTATACAATAAATAGATTAATGCCTTTATTTAATGACACAAAATTTATAATACATAAATCCAATAGATGTACAATACATATACAAGGACCAATGCCTCGAGACTAGGGCATATCCAACATTATTTTCTTAACTTTTGCCGATTCTTCCTTGCTCTCTCCTACACCTGAAATCTGGAATTTCTTTCTCTATTTATAAGATTTAAAGCATTGTGTCTCTTTGTGAAAGGTTATGTTGGTTCATTGAATAGTTGTGTCCTTTGATGAAGAGTTTTGTTGGTTCATTGAATAGTTATGTCTCTTGAATACTATTGGTTCTCTTGGAAAGTTGTATCCTTTCATTAAGAGTTATGTCTTTTCCTGAAGGGTTATGTCTATCCATAGTGGTGGTTGAAGTTCCAAGTGGATAAGATCAAAAAACTGCTACAGAGTGCATGTCACGATCGTGACAGAGTGTCGTAGTCGTGATTCACACAGGTTTCTTTGCAAAACACTAAAATCAAAGTCTGTCCATAGGCTACGTCGTGACCGTGATTGGTGTTGCGCTCGTGACCTGTCTCTTTCCTTTAATTTCTCTTTGTTTTTGCTTCCTTTTATAACTGAATTCCACATATGTGCATACTTAGCCTTTAAAACTGTAAATCATAAAAAACAAGCAATACAAACGTGAAATCTAATATGTAATAAGTAGAAACAACGTAAATTCCTCATAAATTAAATCATAAATAAGTTCCTATTTAGCACTTATCAAGCCCCTACACTTATCCTTTTGCTTGTCCTCAAGCAAAATATGAACTTCTTAATCTTCTTACTTGTGATGATCCAACATACTTAGTCCTTGAAACACAAAATAAAAAGTCTCAACCTTCGACTCTTAAGGCAACTTATGAGGCTTTTTGAATTTTAACAACAAATATGTATATTTTTCTTTATATTTTTATTAAGTATGCGTTTTGCCAAAAGATTGTTTCACTACGCTTAACTTAGAACTATCGACCATAAGTAGAGTTTGTAAACACCTTTAACCATGTTATGCCTTAATCAACATAATCTCCGCTTACTCAACCAAAGCATATCAGTGAAAGCTTTTTGGGAAAATTTTTTCACCCGTTTAGCCATTGTTCTCAAAGCATTTTTAGGTAACCTAGATTTTTTTCTAAGCACTCATGTGTGGTTGCATTTCGCTCCATACCACACCTCCCCTTTTATCTCTTTTGTTACCACTCATATTGCAATTTTTCTTTTCTTGTATTATATAAAAGTAGATATTTTTCTTTTATTCTTTATCTCACTTTTAGTGGTTGCATTTTATGCTCCATACCACTCTCTCCTTTTACATAACACTTTGGTTATTCACTCAACACTCAATTTGCAATACCCTCATCTTTTATTGAACAATGCTAATCTGTATTATGGCTTTAGTTTCCCCAGTTCAATCACTTCAAACTTAGTCTTGTAAGGTAGAAAATCATGCATCTTATTGCATTTAAACAAAAATTGCCAATGGATACCCAAACACTTACAGGATTTGTTCTTTCGCCTTGCTTTTCAAACTACTTCAACAATAAACATACTCAATTTTTCAACATTTTCCACTTGAATATACATACTTTTATAGAATCAAAGCCTCTTAGTCCTTAACTTAAGGTGAGATTATCTTCATTTGCATTATCTAAAGATTGTGTTATCATGATCATACAAAAAGATATCATAAGCTTTTTGACAATCACAAAATAAGATAAACATGAAAGAATACTTGATATTATTTATTTCTATCATAAATAAGTTCCTAATTTTACCCCCCTACACTTGAATTGCACATTGCCTTCAATGTGTAGGAAATTAAACAAACTTCAATGACAACTAAAAACTAGAAAGCACTAGGAACAGAAAAATAAAATAAAGTAAAGAAGAAAAGGATAGAAAAACCAAATCAAGCCTCAGGTGATCCTAGTGGACTTGGAGTAAACTCAATGTTTTGACATCGAAAGAACTTTAGAAGTTTTCTTTTTAACGAGGCATTCTCCTTTCGCATCGCTTTACTTCTCGACGAACTTGGTGGACATTTCGCTCCACCTCTTCAACCTTGGTTGGCACTTGTTGCCAACCTTGAGTTTCTGCTTCTTGTCCTTCATCAGCAGCTTCCTCCTCTTCCTCATCTTCATCACTACTTTCATCCCTTTGCACTTGTTTCCCTTTACTCTGAGATCATGTGGTTGAAGGTCTAGCTCCTCCTTCTTCTTCCAAAGTAATAAAAATTTTCCTTGTCTTCTCTTCATAGGAAGTGAATTTAAATGCTCCGTTGATTTTCTTTGCCAATCCAGCATTTTTCATCAATTGCCCGTCAAGGAATCATAATTTTTCGCCTTGTTGCAAAGTGTAAGGCAATTCTCCTCTAGCGCCCAAAATCAAAGCTGTCATTACATGGCCGCCTCCAACTTTCTTTTTGATGGAATCGGCTGCTCTAGATATTCCTTCCCATATATGATCCGTGCAATCCACTTTTCTTCCCTTCATGGCTTGGTTTAAGACATATAAGTCTTTGGTTTGCACCTTATTAC
Organism: Euphorbia tirucalli; assembly: GCA_039660915.1. NCBI lineage: Eukaryota > Viridiplantae > Streptophyta > Magnoliopsida > Malpighiales > Euphorbiaceae > Euphorbia > Euphorbia tirucalli. The sequence continues at coordinate 49,558,712 of CM077633.1, forward strand.
TCTCCACCCTGCAGAAAATGGAATGGCACAAATACTTGTGCAAATACAAAATGCATTATTCTTAATCAACCGGTTTGGCGAATTTTTGCTTAATATTTCTCCAGCCCGGTTATACTCTTCGAAAAAGGATTTGAGTTATATTCAGAAAATGAAAAATGCCACCCCTCACTTTCGGTAGGAAAATCAAACCAATTGGTCATTTCCTCATATCCAACCTCTACTCATTACCTTCATTACGGAAGATAATGGCCATTCGGTTTTTATCAATATATGAAAGGTTGTTAACAATTCTATAATCCATTCACGGTTTAAGGGAAAGAACATATAAACGAATGTTGAAAGTCCAAGAACAGTAAAAAACTTCCTTACCTCATCATGGATTCCATTATTTATCACGAAAACTTCATCAAGGAAAAACATACCAATGATTTCGACGTTCTTTAATCTTGTGAATTGCCTCCCTTCCTTTTCATTATGGATTGGAAAGTTGGCACCATAATTTTCTCGTAAATCCATCGGTTGAGGAGTTCGCGAAGCATTTTGGCCCTTCTTAGTAGCAATTCTCTTTTATTTAGGCATTCTCAAATAATATGGCTGAGGTTTTGAAAAGATAGACTTTAAAGAGAAAAGAAGAGATGGAAAGGATTTTGATATTTTGATTTGTAGAGGAAGTATAATAGTAGAAGAATTGTGTTTGTGAAGAATAATAAAGAAATTGAGTCTTATTTATAGTGACTTTCACCAAAAGACACATCCTTTCTCTACTTAAATTCATGGAATATAATAAAAATATTAATAAATTATAGTTATTAACTAATAGAAGGATATTTTAACTGGTCCAACAGTCATAAAACGGGCATATTTTGAAAATTGGAGCCAATTCTATTATTAAAAATGAAAATATGACCGTTTATGTTTGTTCAGGTCGCGATCGTGACATACAGGAGACACAAAAACATAGCGCATGAAAAAGGCTGGGTCGCGATCGTAACACGTATGTCGCGATCATGATTTGGAAACAGAAAGATTTACCTGTTTTGAGTACTTGAATCGTGATCGTGACGCCTGATCATGATTCTGACGCATGCTTCTTCTTCATTTTCCTTTTCTTATATTGCTGAATCACGATCGTAATGGTTTGTCACGATCGTGATACACTTTATTCATGCAATTTTAGCTTTTCCATCATATTATTTTCAATGAAAACAATAAAAACTTAAAATCTAACACAAAAACTTGTAAATCACATACTAAAATGACATTATTGCAACAATAAACATAATAACAATGGACATTTTATTTATTTATTAGATCACCAAACAACAAACTTAACAAACTTAATTGAACAAACAAAATTAAACAAACAATCACTGTGAAGTTGAGTTATGTAGAAAATAGCACACCACACTGAATATATATATAGATGTACATGTATAGATTGAAGGAGAATCACTCCTCGGATGACAATGAGGAACATGGAGTGAATGTGAAGTTAGAATTGTTAGCCCAAGACAGGATTTCAGTTTTCAAGGACTTATGGGCTTGACGAATCTAAAAGACTGTCCTACGCATATTGTTGATTTCATATTGCAACTCTCCAATTCGATCCATGCAATGTAATGTACTTGTAGGTTCTGGACCGTCCTCCTAAGTTATCGGGGAGTCATCAATTGGGTCGTCTCCTTTATTGTCAATGGTTAATGATTCATACGGATCAACTGGACCTAGGGTAGATTTAAGGCATTCCATATAAGGCAAGAACGTGTGGCGCCCTAGATTATCCGCCTTAGAAAGTTCTTCTTGAATCATTACCATTCCATCAAGGAAATTGACACAAGCACCTGAATCAACACGACATGGAAGTTCTCCTCTTGCACCCATTACTATTGCAGTCATGATGTTTGCACCACCAATCGGCCCATAGCTTGGCTTCGATGCATTGTTAATTGCACTGAAGAGAATGTCGCATGAATCAATGGGAATACCTTTAAATGCGCATTCTAAATCAAAAAGATCAGAGGGTCGAACAATGGAACTATCCACTCAGCAAAATAATAAATGTACAATAAACTTGTGCACGTACAACATTGCCTCATCTTAAATGAGTTTATTGGATGCATGGCTCGGCACATAACAATGCAAACCTGTCAAGGAACTCAAAATGCTGTCTGGTTTGAAACTGGAAGGCATAACAGCCAAGTTTTCTTTTGGAAAACTAAACCACTCAGACATTTGGTCGTACCCTACGATACATTCGACTATATTGTTGAGAAACAAAAAACTTCTTCTTGTATAATCCAAAAATTGGAATGTGCATAACATCTCTAATGCATAAATATCTTTCTAGGGGAACAACATTGCCCTAAACTTACTCCATCCTAGGTATTGCAAGTACCTGAACACTGCATCTCAGATATCATTGTTAATAAGAAACAAGATATCGAGAAACAACATTCCTTAAAAATCTATCTTCTTCAATCGTGCATATCGCTTTCCTTCATGGACACTTCAGATAGGGAAAGGTGCTCCATATTCCTCCCTCAAATCAACTTCTCCACTCACATGGGTCACCATTTTTGTGGAAAAGGGTTAACTCACAGAAAGGTTAAAATGGTTGAGAATGAAAACTCTACTTTGAAGGTATGGCAATCTTAGGGTTTGATTACTTTGGATGAGAGAAAATCAAAATTGAAAGATTTGTATTTATAGTGAAAACTGGGAAAGACATGACTTTTGGAGTAGATGTGACAGTTAGAAACGGATAAGAATGATAGTTAACCACTTATGACTGTTTTAAAGCAAAAATAACTGAAAGTCAAAAATCTGAAAAACTCAGGTGTCATGATTGTGATGGTGTGTCACGATCGTGATGCACTCAAACTTCATCTTTTCATGCATTTTATCTTTATAACACCATTCTACCATAGTATATACTCTACACTAAACTTAAGCACACATCTGTATTTATTAAAATTTAACTAAAACACACTAAAAAACACATCAAAATATACAAAACACACATAAGCAAGAATAAAACCAAAGTTAAGAAGAATAATTAGGGTGTAGGGTCGTCCATAAATTGCTCTTGAATGGTATCATCCCATCGCAAATATGGTTTACAACGCTGCCTATTAACCTTGAACGCATTATTCTTAGAACTCCTTTATTCTAATGCTCCATTAATAAAGACATTAATAATGGTGAATGGTCCATACCAACGTGATTTTAACTTACCCGGAAACAAACGCAACTGAGAATTGTACAAAAGCACTTTATCACTAACATTGAAAGTTTTAGCTTTAATTTTCATATCATGCCACCTCTTAGTTTTCTCTTTATAAATCTTATCATTTTCACAAGCCATGAACCTAATTTCATCTAATTCAGATATTTGCAGCAACCTATTTTTATCGACTTGATTCGCATCAAAGTTCAAGGAATGAATAGCCCAATAAGATTTATGTTCTAACACTATCGGCAAATGACACGCCTTACCATATAATAACCGATAAGGAGACATCCCAATGGGAGTCTTATAAGCTGTTCGATAAGCCCATAAAGCTTCATCTAGCTTCTTCGCCCAATCCTTACGCGAATTTGATACCCTTTTTTCCAAAATCCATTTAAGTTCTTTATTTGAAATTTCTACTTGACCACTAGTTTGGGGATGATACGGAGTTGCAACCTTATGATAAACTCCATACTTCCTCACAAGCGACTTAAATAATTTATTAATAAAATGCATACCACCATCACTAATTATAGCACGTGGTATCCCAAATCTGCTAAATAATTTCTTTAAAGACTTAACAACTATTCTTGCATCATTTGTTGGACATGCACAAGCCTCAACCCATTTTGAAACATAGTAGATAGCTACTAAGATGTATTTCTACCCTTGAGATACAGGAAAAGGACCCATAAAATCTATTCCCTATACATCAAAGATTTCAACCTCTAAAATATTCTTTAGTGGCATCTCATCCTTACAACTAATATTACCATCACATTGACACTTATCACAATGATTAACTTAGAAACGTGCATCTTGAAACAAAGTAGGCCAATAAAATCCACTTTCCAATACTTTGGCAGTGGTTTTATTTGCTGCATGATGGCCTCCATAAGCACTATCATTGCAATGAGATAAAATAGACTTATATTCTGACTCATCAACACATCTCCTAATAATATTATTAGCACATATCTTAAACAAATAAGGATTATCCCAAATATATCTTTTCACATCATTAAAGAACTTTTTCCTAGCATTCGCATCTAAGTTATACGGCATAATAGTGGCTTCAAGGTAATTAGCATAATCAGCATACCAAGGTTCCTTAACATGTTGCATAGCCATTAAACTCTCGTCAGGAAATGTTTCATTGATAATATCAGATTCACCAATTAAAACGTTTTCATCTTCTAACCTAGAAAGATGGTCGGCAACCAAATTTTCCGAACCTTTCTTATCTCTTAATTCTAAATCAAATTCTTGCAAAAGTAACACCCAATGAATGAGGCGTGGCTTAGCATCTTTCTTAGCAAACAAGGATCGCAAAGCAGCATGATCGATATAAATTATAACTTTAGAACCTAACAAGTAAGATCTTAACTTATCACATGCAAACACAACAGCCAACATCTCTTTTTCAGTAGTCGTATAATTACACTAAGCACCAGAAAGAGTATGACTTGCATAGTAAATAACATGCAACTTCTTATCTTTCCTTTGACCTAAAAACATCCTACTGCAACATCACTAGCATCACACATAATCTCAAATGGCAAGTTCCAATCAGGACTTGTGATTATAGGTGCACTAACTAACGCTTATTTAAGAATATTAAAGGCATTTATACATTCAGGTGTAAATACAAAAGGTATATCTTTAACTAATAAATTGGTCAATGGTTTAGCAAGTACTGAGAAATTCTTAATAAATTGTCTATAAAAACCAGCATGTCCTAGGAAAGACCTCACTCCCTTAACTGAAGTTTGTGGAGGTAAATTTCCTATTAAGTCAGTTTTGGCTTTATCAACTTGTATTCCTCTTTTACTAATCTTATGGCCAAGAACTATACCTTCATCAACCATAAAATGGCATTTCTCCCAATTAAGCACTAAATTAGACTCTTCACATCTAGATAAAACTTTATCCAAATGAACTAAACATTCTTCAAATGAATCACCATAAAAAGAAAAATCATCCGTGAATACTTCCATAATATCCTCAATAAAATCACCAAAAATGGAAGTCATGCATCTTTGAAATGTATCAGGTGCATTGCATAGACCAAAAGGCATTCTATGGTAAGCAAAAGTTCCGCATGGATAAGTAAAAGTGGTTTTCTCTTGATCATCCAAATGTATAAAAATCTGGAAATAACCTGAGAATCCATCTAGAAAATAATAAATGGCATGTCCAGCAATTCTTTCTAACATTTGATCATGAAAGGAAGTGGAAAATGATCTTTCCTAGTTGCCGAATTTAACTTTCTATAGTCAATACACACTCTCCAACCAGTTTTTGTTCTTGTGGGTACCATGTCTCCTTGTTCATTCTTAACTACAGTTCTACCACCCTTTTTAGGAACACATTGAATCGAACTAACCCATTCACTATCCGAAATCGGATATACGATACCGGCATCAAGCAATTTGATTACTTCTTACTTAACTACCTCTTTCATATTAGGATTTAACCTTCTTTGTCTATCTGCCTTAGGTAACATACCTTCTTCTAAATAAATACGATGCATTACTACATTAGGACTTATACCTTTTAAATCAGAGATCTGCCAACCTATACTTCTAATCCTATTTCTAATGACCTTAATTAACTCATTTTCTTGATCTAAACTAAGTTTATCAGAGATTATTATAGGTAGCTTATCATCTTTCATTAAAAATGCATATCTTAAATGACTTGGTAACTCTTTCAATTCAATATTAGGTGGAACATCAACAGAAGTGGGTAAAGGACCCTCTTTTCTATCTAATAATTCAAGTTTAACAATTTTCAATCTCATGCTCAATAGTCTTATCATGCATATCAATATCATCCTCATTCATACTTAAGATTTCTTTAACACACTCATCAATAACATCAATTTTCATGCAAACTTCATTATCCATAGGGCATTTAGTAGCTTTATCCATGTGAAATTCAATTTTATCATCACCGATGCGTAAAATTACCTTTCCTTCCGAAACATCAATCAAGGCATGACCGGTATTCATAAAAGGTCTACCTAAAATTAATGGACATTGCTCATCATAAACAAAATCTAGGATCATAAAATCCGTAGGAAAAATAAATTTGTCAACTTTCATTAAAACATCCTCAATAATACTAAAAGGTTTCCTAATAGATTGGTAGGCAAGTTGCAAAATTATAGAAGTACGTTTCACATCTTCTTCTAAACCCAATTTCTCAAAAATATTTAATGGCATTAAATTCACACTAGCTCCTAAATCACATAGACATCTAGGAAATTCTGCTTCACCCAATTTACACGGAATAGTGAAGCTACTCGGATCTTTAAGCTTTGTAGGAATTTTACTAGACACTATAGCACTACAATCTTCATTTAAAGCAACCAATTCTTCTTTTTAGAAGCGAGTTCTTTTAAGAATTTACTATAATTGGGAATCTGACTAAACCACTGCTTTATTGTGAAGCACTTACACAACCACTGCTTAAACCCTTGTAGACTTGGTATGTCACATCCAATCAGAAGGATGTCATGCATATATAACACTAGAAAAGTGGCGATGCTCCCACTAGTCCTCCTATACACATAAGGCTCATCTTGATTCTATATGAAGCCATATTCCTTTATGGCTTTATTGAATCTAAGACTCCAACTTTAGGATGCCTACTTTAATCCATAAATGGATCTTTGAAGCTTGAAAACCCTTCCAGGATGCTTTGGATCGATGAAACCCTCAGGTTGTGTCATGTACACATCCTCGAGTAGCTTCCCATTAAGGACAGCAGTTTTGACATCCATCTTCTAGACCTCATAGTCATACCAAGCGACTATGGCCAGCAAGATCCTTATGGATTTGAGCATCGTAGCTGGTGAGAAGGTTTCGTAGTATTCTATTCCATGGACTTGTCTAAAACCTTTTGCAACCAGCCACCCCTTAAAGGTGTTGTCGACCTTCAGCTTATAGCACCACTTACAACCTATGACCTTAACACCTGGAGGTGGATCAACCAAGTTCCAAACCTGATTATCGTACATAGATTGCATCTCCGCCTCCATGGCTTTATGCCAATTAGCATATTATGGGCTAGCGATGGACTTCTGGTAGGTTTGGGCTCTTCCTCATCAAGGACGAGAAGAGTGTGATCATTAGTTACAAGAAATCCATATCTCTTGGGTTCTCGATGATCCCTACCAGACCTCCTAGGTTCTTGTGTGACCTGGGCTGGTGCTTCCATCCTTGGAAGCTCCTCCCTGGTCTTCAAGTTATCCTCTTTAGGAGCTTGTGTGCTTTGAACTTCCTTGAGTTCAACATTGCTCCCACTGTCTTTCTTGGAAATGAAATCCTTTTCAAGAAAGACCCCTTTTCGTGGCACGAACACCTTATTCTCGGAGGGGTTATAGAGGTAATACCCTTTGGTTTCACTAAGGTAGCCCACAATTAGGTATTTGTCGGTCTTGGGTTCCAGTTTTCCCCCAATCAATCTCTTGACATGTGCATCACAGCCCAAAATCCGTAGGAAAGTCACATTGGGTGCCTTACACATCCATATTTCGTATGGTGTCTTTTCCACAGCCTTAGTCGGAGTATTGTTCAAAATGAGAGTTGTTGTCTCAAGAGCGTATCCTTAGAATGTTATTGGGAGAGAGGCATGACTCATCATTAAGTGGACCATGTCTAACAAGGTCCTATTCCTCCTTTCAGATTCCCCATTCCATTGTGGTGTTCCTGCAGGAGTGAGTTGTGGAATGATTCCATTCTCTCTCAAGTATGAGTCAAACCTTAGGCTCATTTACTCGCCTCCTCGGTCTAAGCGAAGGGCTTTTATATTTCTACCTAGTTGGTTCTGTACCTTGTTCTTAAATTCCTTGAACCTATCAAGAGTCTCAAATTTGTGTTTCATCAGATAGACATAGATATATCTGCTGAAATCATCCTTGAAAGTGACAAAGTATAGATTTCCACCTCTAGCAGCTGCGCTCTGTGATCACATACGTCTGAATGTATTAGGTCCAATAAGCTAGTAGCCCTTTCAGCTTTCTTTCTAAAAAGCGCTTTGGTCATTTTGCCGCATAAACATGACTCACATATATTAAGTGACTCCATGTCAAATGACTCTAGGATTCCAGCTTTGTGAAGCCTAGCTGTGTGTTTCACATTTATGTGGCCTAAACGACAATGCCAAAGGTAGACATGATTAAGTTTGTTAGGCTTAACCCTTTTAGTATTTATGTTATAGACTTGATTAGTTGCATTTAAATCCAAGATATATAGGCCATTATTTAACAGAGCTTGTCCATAAAATAATCCCTCTTTAGATAAATTTATCTTACCATTTCCAATAGTAAAATTAAATCCAGAAATATCCAAAACTAAAACAAAAATAATATTCCTGCACATTGCAAGTATAAAGTAACATTGTTCCAGAATTAAAACTAAGCAACTAGGCATCACTCGGTGGTACTTGCTGATCTCAATGGCAGCCACCCTTGCTCCATTTCGACATGCAAGTCCACCTCTGCAGATCTTAGGGATCTCCTGTTCCTAAGTCCATACACGTGCAACAAATGTGAGAACCACATCTAGTATCCAATGCCTAAGATGTAGAAACAGTGAGGTTTATGTTTATGACATATATACCTGATGAAGATGTGCCTTGGCTCTTCTTTTGCTCTCCCACCAGCTGGGGACAAGATCTCTTCTAGTGTCCCTCCTATTTGTACTAGAAACAGACGTCCTCGGGACCGACCTTAGGCTTGGCTTTAGCTTTGTTAGCTTTGGCCTTGGATTTTGCCTTTGCCTTGTCCTTTGTAAGAGGAGGGTTCCCTTTGTTTTCACCATCAGTACCTATGTAGTCTTCTTGATTGACTGTTCCCCGAGCTTAAACATTCCATGCAGCCCATTGACAATAAGGTTCATCCCTTGCATGTTTTAGTTCAGGATAAACTGATCATAAAAGTTTGGCAGGGATGCCAGGATCGTGTCAATCGCCCACTCGTTTGAGACAGGTATGCCGAGACGGGCTAAAGAATCCAAATATCCCTTCATCTTGAGCACATGAGTTCTCATAGATGTATCAGCTCCCATTTGGCAGGAGTTGAATGCCTTGGCTGTTAAGTATCTCTCTTGACGAGCTTGCTCTTGAAACATCTCATTTATAGTTGTTATCATAGCACAGGCTTGCTGGTCCATAAACTGCTTTTGCAGCTTAGGGACCATGCATGCCAACATCAGGCATGTCACATCCCATTTATCCCTTACATGCACCTCGTATTCCTCCAGCAGTGCAGCCGATGGATTACGCCCAGTAGTTGCAGGTGGTATAGCCCTTTCCAACACATATTCCTTGGATTCTTGTCTTAGAACTATCCTTAAGTTCCTAGACCAATCCAAGAAATTAGGTCCAGAAAGCTTCTCCTTCTCGAGGAGTGAACGCAGTGATAGAGTATTATTTGCCATTTGATTACTACACAGAAAAATTAAAGAGTATTAATAAAGGTCTTAACTCTTTTTTCACACATTTAATTAATAAAGAATCCAAGTTATTAATCAAGTCAAGTTGTTGGGCTAGTGGGCTGAGATCCATATTTCATCAAGATATAGCTAGATGAAGGCTTGGAAAAACTATAGCTAACTATTATGGTAGGATTGTCATCCAATCCCAACCTAGGGACTCTCAGTTTGATGGGTATGATGGCACTTACCCATTTATGGTTAGGGCTAGAAGAATCCTACTACCAATGCTAAGTCTAAACCTCCATCCAAGTGTTAGAGTAACCAATACTCTAACCCAATACAAAAAGACAATACTCTAGTGTATCCTGCAAGGGCATGGTCTACAGCTGGCCTATCCCCACTTCGAGTTAGTTTCAAGTGACTTAGTAATTTCCATTTGGTTTAGATTCAATTTTAATAATGGTTTAGATGCATAAAGCGAGTGAAATTGGAATTAGATCATCGCATAAAACATGAAAATAAATAAATGCATAATTAAATAAATGATGGACTGCTATGGGCCTCAAATACATCCTAATATAATTCTAGTAAGCCTATACTAGAAGAACATCAGGTGGTCCTCCATTTCTCCTTCCGGGCTTACCTCTCCTTCTGGGCTTCTTTTTTACAATATTTTATAATAAATGAACAAAATAAAATTACATAAAAAGAAAAGGTAAGCATGCCGTATTTACTCGAAAAGAAAATACAACCCAACTTCAAAGAGGCCCAATAACACCCATCCAAGCATTTAATTCATACAAACATGTAATCCAACACATTAATTATAAACATGTTAAAATGCATGAAATTAATCCCAGTAAATTATGTTCTTAACCATTATTTAGAAATCGCCAATTTGTCCCATCACAGTTCTAACCCTTAATGGGCTTTGGACATCCAGCCCAGGCAGAACACTGCTCCTACTGGAATTGGGAAACTATGAATCCAAATTACGCCATTCGGTTTATCATGCCAAGAAAAACCGAACCAATTTCATTACACCATATTAATTATCCAAATTAATATATCATTAACAAAATAAAATTTTATTCAAGAAACCATGTGCATTTAAATTGCAAATTTTAAACAGAAAAAATTTTAATACTCATTAAAATTAAAAATGGGCCCGAACCACAAAACCCGCCGAATCGAAAACTCGGTCCGGTCCGCTGCTGCTAGGGCAACATAGTTACCGATTAATCAAATGGCAGGGGAGGTCGATTAAAATTTTCTCGAATCCAAGCCCAGGAGCTTATGTAATGGAAATCAAAACCAATAAAAAGAACAAGATAAGAAACCAATCTCACCTTATATTTCTCTTTTAGAGACAATTGCGGAAACCAATATAGGTTCCCTCCATAATCCCATACACGAATGGCTGTCGAGTAAGAACTCGTGATAGTGGAGGATCGAAGAATCAGAGAGAGAGCAAAAGGGGTGGCCGGAATTTTTCTCCCAGAAAAATCTCCTTGGCCAAAATTCTTAGTGTGTGTCAGTTAAGGTTTCATCTTTTTAGTTAAGGGGTATTTATAGCTTTAAAACCCTAGGTCTAAATAAATAAACATAGGTTAAAATTTAATTTGAATTCAATTTTAATTTCATATGTATGTAATTATATTAAACCATATAATATAACACAGAGCATTTAAATTAAAATTAATTTGCCTAATTAAATTAACCCAATAAATTAATTTAGACTTTACTTAAATGAAATACATATAAACCTATATATGTATAATATTTTCACCCGGAAGTAAATTCATGAATTAATTTATTCCAATTAATTCGATGAAACCCAGTTAAAATTGATTATATTATTTTGACCAATCCAATTGATATATAATTTAATTAATAAACTGCTCCTCTCTAGTCAGTATATTCCAAGTATACAGTTGACCCATTTAATTCAAGCTTAGACGTTCAATGTGTGATCCTGTGGACCAGTCTTTATGTTGGCAGTGGACCCATGGCCCACAGACTGTAGTTGGGCTCTAGTAAGCCATTACAGCCCCCAATTAAGATGAAAACTGCAGTCTACAAAAGTCATAACCCTGTAGTTTAACTTATATATCCCACGTCATTGATATCGGTGTCCAACACAAAGGCATGGATTGATCACCCTCTTTTGTGTCCGGACATTTACTTGATCCTGAATGAACTGATGCTCACAAACACGTTCCAACTTACTTGGGTGTGGTCGCACTCTTATCAGTTGCACTCATCAAGTGGCCGATGATATCTACTTCGTTGACTACCGAGTGACATTTCCTTCTTCATATTCATAGCCTAGCCATGTTCAGTAGCATACTCGAACGTACCCATACTTGGTACCCTGTTACAGGCATTTTAGGCGTACACCAAAATGTGCGAGTTCACATGCCAGACCATAATATGGTCAGGTCCAAGGATCCAATATAAGTACAACACAAGATCCACTTGTGATACTATACCATATGGATTTCTCATTTTAGTGGATCTATCCAATACCATGCCCCATTACATGTACCCATAAGCTTGATTGATAATCCATATTCTATAGCCAGTAAGACACCGCTATAAAGTCAAGGTTATGATAGTCTTTGGTTCCATTCATTCCCATGATTGGAATAGACTATGGATGGCTCAATGGTTATATCATTTCCTTATCCATGGCCTTATTGCCAAGTGCATGACACTTGTCAACATAGATATAGATATGACCATCGGATACTCTATTTATAATATTGCACAAGATATAAAAAAAAATTAATGCCTTTATTTAATAACAGAAATGTACAATATAGCAATACTAAAAGATCCAAAATGTACAATACAATTCAAGGACCAATGCCTAGGGACTAGGGCATTCCAACAATATGGATCTTGGCAGACTTACCTTGCAACACTAACTAAAAAAATTAATTGGGATTATTTATTTACTAACTGGAATTTAAAAGTCCTTTTATTAATCACATCTTCTGAATATTTCTATGTGGATTAAAATGGCAAACCATAACAGCACAATTTCACTACGATCTATCCTTGAAAAGGACAAACTGTCTAGACCTAACTGTTGGATATGCCCTAGTCCCGAGGCATTGGTCATCATTTTTGTATCATACATTTGTACATTGTTATGAGATTTATGTATTCTACAATTTGTGTCATTGAATAAAGGTGTTAAGCTATTTATCATATAACTTGTGCAATATTATAAATAGAGTATCCAATGGACATATCCATATCCATGTTGACAAGTGTCATGCACTTGTCAGTGAGACCATGGATAGGGAAAATGATATGACCATAAAGTTATTTGTAGTCTGTTCCAGTTATGGGAATTGATGGAACCAAAGACTATCATGAGCTTGGTTGTTGGTGGTGTCTTATTAGCCATTGGACATGGAATGTCAACCAAGTTAATAGGTACATGCAAAGGGGCATGGTACTAGATAGATCCACTAAACAAGAAATCCACATGGTATAGTATCACAAGTGATTCTCGTGTAGTACTTATATGGATCCTTTGACCTAACCATATCATGGTGCTGTATGTGAAGTGATATACTTTGGTATACGCCTAAAGGGCCTGTAACAGGGTGCCAAGTATAGGTACGTTCGGGTATGTCAGTAAACATGGTAGGACTATGGATATGCAGAAGGGAATGTCACCCAGTAGTCCGCTGAGAAGATGTCACCAGCCACTTGATAAATGCAAATAATAAGAGCATGGCCACACCTAAACAAGTTGGAACTTGTTTGTGAGCATCAGTTCATTCGGGATCAAGTAAATGTCCGGACACAAAAGAGGGTGACCAATCCATACCTCTGTATTGGACACCGATATCAATGACATGGGATATACGAGTTTAAACTACAAGGTTTCAATTTCAGTTGGACTGCTATCTCTATCTTAATTGGGGGCTATAGTGGCTTGCTAGAGCCTGCCTATAGTCTGTGAACCATAGGCCCACTACCAACATAAAGACGAGCCCGCAGGATCATACACATTGAACGTTTGTGTAATGCCCTAGATTTCCTTGCCCTAAATTGTATCTTTATGTGATATATTTAATTCTATGATTATGCATTTAATTATGAGTTTGCATGATAGAACAATTAGTAGGCTTTGGCCTAATGGTAGAGAGATGTGTTTAATAACTAGAGGTCTAGAGTTCGAACCCAACTTAGCTTAATTTAGTTATTTTTTTTAGGATTTATATTTTTGGTTTGGGAGACATAAAATCCCATAAAATCCGAAATTTACTATTTTATATATCCCTTTTATTTAGTTTGACCAATTCAAATCAGAAACTACCAACTTAGTGGAGCAAATCTCTCCCACTTACCTTTCCTTCATCAAATCAACTTCTATTTCCTATTTAACACTACAAATTTCGAAATTTCCTCTAACCCTAGCTGAAATTTATTCTTTCTCTTCCTCTCTCTTTCACTCAAACCAGCCTTGCATCATTCTTGTGAATTCCGAAATTCCATTGTCTCAGTTGAGGAAATCATTCATCTTTCTGAAGGTAAGGAATCCCAATCGGTTTTATTCCATCTTTTAACTCCTTAGAAACTTGCTAAGAACTTTGTTCTTTTCTGTAATTTTCTGAAGTTTCTTCTCTTTGGGAATCATCGGATTAAGTTCGTGACCTAAATCGAGGAGCACCCTCTCCTAATTTCTGTTTTTACTCTAGTGACCGACCTCACTGCAATCGAGGTAACAAACAAACTCTAATATCGATTTAAAGCTTTCATAGATTGCGTGATAGGTTCCTATTGATTGCATGGTGAGATAATAATCTTGTATATTGAAATTTAAGCATGTATGTTACTGGTATAAAATGATGATAATTAGGTTAAGGGTTGAAAGAAATATGTATATGCATGTTTCGAATGGTTTTATGCTGGAACTGCTCAATTTCAGATTGTACAGGTTGTGGTAATTGTAGCTTTATTTTCGTTATATGACTCCGATTGGCATGATTCAATTTTCTGTGTTTTCCTGAGACATAAATGTACAAGGTTGTTTTATACTATTTTGGCAAATTCCGTGAGTAAAGTGCTCATATTCCCTATTGAAACTGCCTTATGTGCATTGTGCCGATTTTTCTTGAACTGCTGAATTTCAGATTGTACAGGTTGTGATAATTTTAGCTTTATTTTCGTTATATAACTCCGATTGGCATGATTCAACTTTCTGTGTTTTCCTGAGACATAAATGTACAAGGTTGTTTTATACTATTTTGGCAAATTCTGTGAGTAAAGTGCTCGTATTCCCTGTTGAAACTGCCTTATGTGCACTGTGCCGATTTCCTGGAACTGCTGAATTTCAGTTTGTACAGTTTGTGTTGATTTTGGCTTTATTTTCTCTCTGTAGCTCCGTTTGCCATGAAACAAAATTCTATGTATTCCTGAAATTCTGATGTTCAATGTTGCTTTATATTATTTTTGCTAAATCAGTGAGTAACACACCTGTTTTGTCTGTTGAAGTCAGACTATGTGCAGTGGTCTGAAGTGAATTTACAGATTGCATGTTTTTAGTGTTTCCTTAATATCTTTTGCTATAGGAATCCGAATTGCATGATTTAAGTTGGCCTGTGTTCCTGAGATGTAAGGCTAAATTTTCCTTTGTATTGCCATGCTGAATTCTGAGTCTAACCTACTGGAATATTATGTGCAAGTTGAGGCATGAACTATGAATTCTGAAATTGTCACCTTAGGCCTGAATTTATTTTTAATGTGTGTAAAGCATAATTTGATTCTAGAAATTTTATGCTAGAACTCATGACATGAAATATAATAATTACAAATATGATTTGGTAAATTAATACATGTTGGAATTATGAAATTGAGTTTGTGGTAAGTCCTATTTTAATGGCACCTTGTGTTTATTGATGTATTGTGCTATGTTTTGGGAATAAGACCTATTTTAATGGCACCCTTTTGATATTGGTATGATTATAGTAATTAATTTGAGTTGTGGTGATTTATACAGCTGTGCTTTGGTTAGTTTGGCAAAGTGTTTACCATGTTTGATTGGTAGGCACTAGGACAGCAACCCAAATTCCGAGGTAAGCCCTAGGTTCATGGCACTCGGTGATGTAAGACCTATGTTAATGGCATTATGATGTAAGACCTATGTTCATGGCATTCTGAGGTAAATCCTAGGTTCATGGTACTCAATGTGTTAAGGAGGTAAGCCCTAGGTTCATGGCTCTCCGCAGAGGTAAGCCCTAGGTTCATGGCACTCTGCAGCGTCTGCTGCCAAACTCCCTATAAGCACAAGTGTATAGGTTAATGCAATGAGTTGTACGCATATACATAAGTTGATGTTAATCAACGGTTAAGAATGTAATTGCATGTTAATGTTGATTACAATGTGATTTTGATGCTTGGCTGTGATAGTGAGGTTTGTAAGCTATCTTGTGACTTTGGAATTTGTGTATTAGGAAACTAATAATGGTTATTGTGTAAATGAAATAATGTCATGTTCATGATACAATTCCTTGTTCTAAACGGTTGTATGCATCTAGTTTGTATGACTTGACTTGGAATTTTATTCTTTGATTGATGTTTTGCTACTTAAATGATATGATCTATGTGATATGTGTTGGAGCGGCTTGTTAAACGAGGTACGTTCCCTATTACAAGGATTGTGAGCGTAAGTATGTACACTTGTATGAATGATGATTGTTGTTTATTACCCTTACGGTGCTTGATTAATTAATATAACATATATTTGTGAACTATCGTCATTTTATGCAAACTTTAAATTGATGTTTGGGATTTGTTAGTTACTCGTCACTAAGTGGCGCTGTTGATATTTTCAGATTATGCCGGTGATGATTGAATGATGCCTGACGCCCGTCCTTGGGATTGTGTGGAGGGATTGCTTTGAGTAGACATTAAATAGTTGTTATGAACATTTTAGAATTGAGATTTTCAGATTTTCTAAACTTTTAGGTTTTTGTCATTGAAGTATTATTCGTATTGAATTATTATTTATCACTTAGAATTAAATTTGGGAGTACGTATTTTATGAACACGTGTAGTATTAATCAGAGGCATAATTGGAAGTTTCTTTTATAATGATGTCCTAGACTTTATGTAATGTTTTCCGCCATTGCATGCTAAGAAAGTTAGGGATGTCACAGTTGGTATCAGAGCCCGCGTTGGTTCCGAGGCTTTGGTAGCATAAGTCACTTGGAACCAAAACTCAGAATCCTAGGATAGAGATTTGAACATAGTGTGAGGTGCATGGGTAGGTAGAACGGGTTTAATTGCTTTGGATTACTTGTTTTCTATTATTAGCTGTATGTATTATATGCTTAGACCTAGCTAGAACCACAATTTTAGAATGCCCCCACGTAGAGATTCCGTTCGCGATGATTCTCCTCAGCGACGTATGCGGCTGTTGGAAGATGCCGTGCTCGCTATGGCTCAAAGAAATCCAAATAACCAAACTGTCTTCGATCGCATTGCTCGTCACCGACCCCCAATTTATGAAGGATCTTTCAACCCGGTGGTGCTTGAGGGATGGATCCGAGAGATAGAGAAACTTTTTGATGTGACTGGTTGTCCGGACGCCGAGAAAGTTGCTATTGGAGCCTACTACTTGAAAGGCGAGGCTGATAACTGGTGGGGCATGGTTAAGACTGAGTGCCTGAATTTGGCAGGGTTCGGTTGGGAGCAATTTACTGAGAAGCTTAAGAGTCGTTTCTACCCAAGAGAGTTGAGGTGGCAGAAACGAGAGGAATTCCTATGCTTGACTCAAGGAAGCATGTCTGTTCAGCAGTACACCAACAAATTTACTGAACTGTCCAGATTTGCAGGTTCAGTCATCCCCACGGAAGAGGAGAAGGTGCAGTTCTATATCAAGCGGATGAATCCCAAAGTGAGGACACATGTCCTATGTTCTGGAGCAACAACTTTCCAGAGAGCCTATGAAGTGGCTTTAGGAGTCTATGCATCCGTTCAGGAGGAAGAAGCGGCTAAGCGGACCATGTTCTTAAAGAGGTCTCAGCCTACCTCATATGTTCAGCCGACTTCCAAGAAGCCCAAATTCGCTCCGGCAAAGGGAGCAGAAATGGTATGCCAAGTTCTCAAAATGTGAGTTTTGGCTAGAAGAAGTGGCATTCCTAGGCCATGTGATTACAAAAGAGGGTGTGAAGGTGGACCTAGCAAAGATCAAGGCCATCCTTGAATGGTCCAGTCCTACTAATGTGACCGAAGTCCGAAGTTTTCTTGGTCTTGCTGGATACTACAGGAGGTTTGTACACAACTTTTCAACCATCGCTCGACCTTTGACTCAGTTGATGAAAAAGGACTGTAGGTTTCAATGGACTGCAGAATGTGAAGAAGCATTTCAGGTATTGAAAGAGAGACTTACTTCAGCCCCAGTTCTTGCATTGCCGACTGATGGAGTAGAGTATGAAGTGTTCAGTGATGCTTCCAAGTACGGACTTGGGTGTGTACTTATGCAGTTGGGAAAAGTGATTGCCTATGCTTCAAGGCAATTGAGGGTTCATGAAAGGAACTACCCGACTCATGGTTTGGAGTTAGCTGCAGTGGTGTTTGCTCTTAAGATTTGGCGCCATTATTTGTATGGTGTGCCGTGCAAGATATACACCGATCATAAGAGCCTCAAATATATTTTCACCCAGAAAGAACTAAACATGCGACAGAGACGTTGGTTAGAGCTTATCAAGGATTATGACTTGACCTTGGAGTATAAGGTAGGAAAGGCCGACAGAGTCGCAGATGCATTGAGCAGAAAGAGCATCCATTCGGTGAACTTCATGAAAAGACTCCCTATTGATCTTTGCAAGGAGTTTAGCAAGTTGGAAATTGAAGTGGTCCCGAGAGGAGTGGTTCGGGCGAGTTTAAATGCAATCAGAGTGGAACCGGTATTGTTTGTAGAATTGAAAGAGAAGCAGTTGAGTGATCCTGTACTTCAGAAGATTCGTGCAGCGAAGGAGCAGGGTAATGCTGTAGATTTCGAGATTCTTGCAGATGGGAGTATGAAATTTAAAGGCCGATGGTGTGTGCCTAATGATTCAATGTTGAAAGAGCAGATCTTAAGTGAAGCTCATTGCACTCCCTACTCTGTGCATCCGGGAGGTGCGAAATTATACAAAGATTTGAAGATGCAGTTTTGGTGGCCTAGAATGAAGAAAGAGGTAGCCGAGTTTGTGGCCCGATGCTTGACTTGTCAAAAGGTGAAAATTGAGCATCAAAGGCCTGGAGGATTATTGCAGCCCTTGGCTATTCCAGCATGGAAGTTTGACTCGGTTGCTATGGACTTTGTGTCAGGTTACCAAAGGTTGCTAATGGTTTAGACACAGTGTGGGTTATTATAGATCGTTTGACCAAGGTGGCTCGGTTTAATCCTATGAAGAAGACCTGGTCTATGGAGCAGTTAGCTGAGGCATATGCGAGTGAAATTATAAGGCTACATGGTGTGCCTAGGGAGATTGTGTCAGATCGTGACCCACGGTTCTTGTCACATTTTTGGACATCATTTCAAGAAGCTTTGGGCACTAGATTGAAGTTGAGTATAGCTTTTCATGCTGCTACAGATGGAAAGACGGAGAGGACAATTCAAACCTTAGAGGATATGTTGCGGTCATGTGCTCTTGACTTCCATAAATCTTGGGTGAAATGTCTGAGTTTGGTAGAGTTCTCCTATAACAATAGCTATCACGCTAGTATCCGTATGGCCCCGTATGAAGTCCTCTATGGGAGGAAATGTCGTAGTCCGACATGTTGGAACGACATTAGTGACACATTGGTGTTGGGTCCGGAATTGATTCAGGATACAGTTGAGAAGGTGAAAGTGATTCAGGCGAATATGAAGGCTGCCCAGGATCGTCAGAAGTCCTATGCAGATCTCAATAGAAGACCTCTTACCTTCGAAGTCGGTAGCAAGGTATTGCTGAAAGTATCTCCTATGAAGGGAGTGATGAGGTTCGGCAAGAAGGGCAAGCTCAGTCCCAAGTATATTGGTCCATATGAAGTGCTTGAGAGGATTGGGGAAGTTTCATATCGGTTGGCTCTACCACCGGAATTGGCAAAAGTTCATAATGTATTCCATGTTTCACAGCTACGAAGATATGTGAGCGACCCTTCTCACGTTATTGCTGTGGATTCGGTGGAGGTGGAACCCAATTTGACATATGAGGAGAAGCCTGTTCAGATCCTCGACCGTCAGGTTCGCAAACTCAGGAGAAAAGAGATGCCTTTGGTAAAGGTGCTTTGGCGTAGCCAGAAGTTCGAAGAGGCTACATGGGAACTAGAGGAAACCATGAGGACTAAGTATCTAGAGCTTTTCGTTTTAGGTTAGAGGCCTTTCCTATCTTTCTTTTGTCTAGAATTTCGAGGGCGAAATTTATTTGAAGTAGGGAGGATTGTAATGCCCTAGATTTCCTTGCCCTAAATTGTATCTTTATGTGATATATTTAATTCTATGATTATGCATTTAATTATGAGTTTGCATGATAGAACAATTAGTAGGCTTTGGCCTAATGGTAGAGAGATGTGTTTAATAACTAGAGGTCTAGAGTTCGAACCCAACTTAGCTTAATTTAGTTATTTTTTTTAGGATTTATATTTTTGGTTTGGGAGACATAAAATCCCATAAAATCCGAAATTTACTATTTTATATATCCCTTTTATTTAGTTTGACCAATTCAAATCAGAAACTACCAACTTAGTGGAGCAAATCTCTCCCACTTACCTTTCCTTCATCAAATCAACTTCTATTTCCTATTTAACACTACAAATTTCGAAATTTCCTCTAACCCTAGCTGAAATTTATTCTTTCTCTTCCTCTCTCTTTCACTCAAACCAGCCTTGCATCATTCTTGTGAATTCCGAAATTCCATTGTCTCAGTTGAGGAAATCATTCATCTTTCTGAAGGTAAGGAATCCCAATCGGTTTTATTCCATCTTTTAACTCCTTAGAAACTTGCTAAGAACTTTGTTCTTTTCTGTAATTTTCTGAAGTTTCTTCTCTTTGGGAATCATCGGATTAAGTTCGTGACCTAAATCGAGGAGCACCCTCTCCTAATTTCTGTTTTTACTCTAGTGACCGACCTCACTGCAATCGAGGTAACAAACAAACTCTAATATCGATTTAAAGCTTTCATAGATTGCGTGATAGGTTCCTATTGATTGCATGGTGAGATAATAATCTTGTATATTGAAATTTAAGCATGTATGTTACTGGTATAAAATGATGATAATTAGGTTAAGGGTTGAAAGAAATATGTATATGCATGTTTCGAATGGTTTTATGCTGGAACTGCTCAATTTCAGATTGTACAGGTTGTGGTAATTGTAGCTTTATTTTCGTTATATGACTCCGATTGGCATGATTCAATTTTCTGTGTTTTCCTGAGACATAAATGTACAAGGTTGTTTTATACTATTTTGGCAAATTCCGTGAGTAAAGTGCTCATATTCCCTATTGAAACTGCCTTATGTGCATTGTGCCGATTTTTCTTGAACTGCTGAATTTCAGATTGTACAGGTTGTGATAATTTTAGCTTTATTTTCGTTATATAACTCTGATTGGCATGATTCAACTTTCTGTGTTTTCCTGAGACATAAATGTACAAGGTTGTTTTATACTATTTTGGCAAATTCTGTGAGTAAAGTGCTCGTATTCCCTGTTGAAACTGCCTTATGTGCACTGTGCCGATTTCCTGGAACTGCTGAATTTCAGTTTGTACAGTTTGTGTTGATTTTGGCTTTATTTTCTCTCTGTAGCTCCGTTTGCCATGAAACAAAATTCTATGTATTCCTGAAATTCTGATGTTCAATGTTGCTTTATATTATTTTTGCTAAATCAGTGAGTAACACACCTGTTTTGTCTGTTGAAGTCAGACTATGTGCAGTGGTCTGAAGTGAATTTACAGATTGCATGTTTTTAGTGTTTCCTTAATATCTTTTGCTATAGGAATCCGAATTGCATGATTTAAGTTGGCCTGTGTTCCTGAGATGTAAGGCTAAATTTTCCTTTGTATTGCCGTGCTGAATTCTGAGTCTAACCTACTGGAATATTATGTGCAAGTTGAGGCATGAACTATGAATTCTGAAATTGTCACCTTAGGCCTGAATTTATTTTTAATGTGTGTAAAGCATAATTTGATTCTAGAAATTTTATGCTAGAACTCATGACATGAAATATAATAATTACAAATATGATTTGGTAAATTAATACATGTTGGAATTATGAAATTGAGTTTGTGGTAAGTCCTATTTTAATGGCACCTTGTGTTTATTGATGTATTGTGCTATGTTTTGGGAATAAGACCTATTTTAATGGCACCCTTTTGATATTGGTATGATTATAGTAATTAATTTGAGTTGTGGTGATTTATACAGCTGTGCTTTGGTTAGTTTGGCAAAGTGTTTACCATGTTTGATTGGTAGGCACTAGGACAGCAACCCAAATTCCGAGGTAAGCCCTAGGTTCATGGCACTCGGTGATGTAAGACCTATGTTAATGGCATTATGATGTAAGACCTATGTTCATGGCATTCTGAGGTAAATCCTAGGTTCATGGTACTCAATGTGTTAAGGAGGTAAGCCCTAGGTTCATGGCTCTCCGCAGAGGTAAGCCCTAGGTTCATGGCACTCTGCAGCGTCTGCTGCCAAACTCCCTATAAGCACAAGTGTATAGGTTAATGCAATGAGTTGTACGCATATACATAAGTTGATGTTAATCAACGGTTAAGAATGTAATTGCATGTTAATGTTGATTACAATGTGATTTTGATGCTTGGCTGTGATAGTGAGGTTTGTAAGCTATCTTGTGACTTTGGAATTTGTGTATTAGGAAACTAATAATGGTTATTGTGTAAATGAAATAATGTCATGTTCATGATACAATTCCTTGTTCTAAACGGTTGTATGCATCTAGTTTGTATGACTTGACTTGGAATTTTATTCTTTGATTGATGTTTTGCTACTTAAATGATATGATCTATGTGATATGTGTTGGAGCGGCTTGTTAAACGAGGTACGTTCCCTATTACAAGGATTGTGAGCGTAAGTATGTACACTTGTATGAATGATGATTGTTGTTTATTACCCTTACGGTGCTTGATTAATTAATATAACATATATTTGTGAACTATCGTCATTTTATGCAAACTTTAAATTGATGTTTGGGATTTGTTAGTTACTCGTCACTAAGTGGCGCTGTTGATATTTTCAGATTATGCCGGTGATGATTGAATGATGCCTGACGCCCGTCCTTGGGATTGTGTGGAGGGATTGCTTTGAGTAGACATTAAATAGTTGTTATGAACATTTTAGAATTGAGATTTTCAGATTTTCTAAACTTTTAGGTTTTTGTCATTGAAGTATTATTCGTATTGAATTATTATTTATCACTTAGAATTAAATTTGGGAGTACGTATTTTATGAACACGTGTAGTATTAATCAGAGGCATAATTGGAAGTTTCTTTTATAATGATGTCCTAGACTTTATGTAATGTTTTCCGCCATTGCATGCTAAGAAAGTTAGGGATGTCACAGTTTGAGTTTGAACTTAAATTATCAACCGTATACTTGGATTATACCCACAGGAGAGAGAGGATTCTATTGATCATAATATATAGATCAAAATAATATAATTAATATTTGCATTGGTTTTTTTATAATTAATTCAATGAATTAATTTAAGATATTATTTCCTGGGTGGAAATATTTCATGTGTATAGGTTACATGTTATTTATTTTATAAAGAGTCTACTTTAATTCCTCGGTTAAATTAATTGGTTAAATTAACTTAAATTTAAATGGAATGTGATATATTAGATGGTATAATATATTCACATACATATTAAATTGAAATTAAATTTGTAATTAAAATGGACCAAAAGAATTAATTTCAGACCTGGGCTTAAGTAAGCAAAACGCCCACATAAAATAAAACCAAAAGGGGCCCAAAATTCACTAAATGAATTTAATATTTCAGCTATTGTATGCATTCCTATGGCAAAAAAATTTCAGCAAACTCTTCCTCTCTTCCGGTGATCCAATTGCTAGCACGGGTTCACGCTCCAAAGCCGGTCGTGTACGGGATTGTGGTGGGGATCGAATTCGATTTCTCTAGCCATCAAACTCAATTTCCTCATTTGTTTTTTGTTGTTTTGATTTCCATTTCAATTGCTCCTGGGTCATGGATTTGAGAAAACGTTTCGTAGTTCCAGTTTAATCGGACGTTTTGCTATGAAAAATCCGTTCACTAATTTCCTAGATTGGTCATGTAATTTGAGGATAGTTTTGAGATAAGAATCCAAGGAATATGTGTTGGACAGGGCCTTGCTTAGGGTACCACCTCGTAGCCCTCAACCGAAGGCAGTTGAGGAATACAAGTTATTTAGGAGGGATAACTGGGATGTCACTTGCATCATGCTGGCGACCATGGTCAAGCAGATGGGTCAGGAGCAAGCACGTTAAGAGAGGTTCTTGACGACAAAGGCATTTAACTCCTGTAGGATGGTGGTTGGGACGTCTGTGAGTACTCATGTACTTAAGATGAAGGGCTATATTGATACATTAGCCCGTCTTGGCACCCCAGTCTCGCAGAAGTTGGCAATTGACACAATCTTGGGATCTCCACTTGAGTCTTTTGACCAGTTCATCCTTAACTATAACATGCAAGGGATAAACTAGACTACAACTGAGCTGTATGGGATGCTTAAAACAACAGAACAGTTGGTCAAGAAGACCACCCTGGTATTGATGGTAAACAAGGGGAACACTCCTCTTACTAAGGCAAAGGCAAAGGCTAAGGCTAAGAAGGATAAACCCACACCTCAGCCTAAGGCCGGACCAGAGGATGTCTGCTTTAAGTGCAAAAAGGCTAGGCACTGGAAGAGATCATGTCCTTAGTTACTGGGAGAGCAAGGGAAGGGCAAGGTTGCTTGTTCATAAGGTATCTATGTTATAGATATAAACCTTACTGTTTCAACATCTTGGGTATTGGATATCGGATGTAGTTCTCATATTTGTTGCAATGTGCAAGGACTGCAAAATAGAAGGTTGCTGGGATCCAGAGAGGTGGATCTTCAAGTCAAGAATGGAGATAGGGTTACTGTCATCGAGATTGGAGAATACCACCTAGAGATACCTTGTGGCTTAGTAATAGTTTTGAAAAACTGTTATTTTGTACCTACCATATGTAGGAATATTATTTCGGTTTCTTGTTTGGATATTGATGGTTATACTTTTACTATTTCTAATTGTAAATTGTGTATAATACGTGATGGATTTTTTATGGGCAAGGCCTATTTAATAATAGCTTGTATATCCTTGATTTAATTGAAACTAATCCAATCTATAACATTAATACTAAAAGGATTAAAGCTAATGAACTTAATCCTGTATATCTTTGGCATTATCGTTTGGGCCACATAAATGAGACACATATTGCTAGACTCCACAAGGCAGGAGCTCTAAGCTCATTTGACTTGGAGTTATATGAGACATGCGAGTCTTGTTTAGATGGCAAGATGACGAAAAACCCATTCAAAAAATAAGGTGAAAGGGGTTTATGCTTGTTGGACTTGGCACACTCTAATGTATGCGGGCCCATGAGCACCAGTGCTATAGGTGGGTTTTTATACTTTGTTACTTTCATAGATGACTTCAACAGGTATGGCTTTGTCTACCCAATGGAGCACAAGTCTAAGACTCTTGATAATTTCAAGAGCTTTAAGAATGAAGTACAAAACCAATTAGGCAGAAATATCAAAGCACTTCGGTCGGACCAAGGAAACGAGTATATGAGCCTAGAGTTTGACTCATATTTGAAAGAGTGTGGCATAGTCTCACAACTCACTCCTCCTGGAACATCGCAATGGAATGTGGTGTCTGAAAGGAGGACATGGTCCACTCAATGATGAGCCATGCTTCTCCCCTAATATCATTATGGGGCTATACTTTAAAGACTGCAGCGTTCCTACTTAACTGTACGTCGATTACAGTAGTGGAAAAGATGCCATATGGAATATGGAAGGCCAAGGAGCCCAACGTGTCTTTTCTGAGAATTTGGGGATGCGAAGTCCACGTCAAGAAATTGGCAACAGATAAGCTTGCTTCCAAAATTGATAAATGCTTTTGTAGGGTACCCTAAGGAAATGAAAGGGTCTTGCTGAGAACAAGGTGTTCACAGTAAAGAACGGTGTCTTTTTGGAAAGAGAGTTTGTTTCCAAAAAAGACAGTGGGAGTAACATTGAACTCGAGGAAGTTCAAGAACCATAAATTCTTGAAGAGGATAGATCAGGGGTTAAGCTAGTAACTCAAGCAATTGAGGAAGCTGAGCCAATCAAACAAGACCCAAGAAGGTCTGGTAGGGTCCATCATCAATCCAAGAGATATGGGTTTCTTATAACTGATGACAACACTCTCTTGGTGTTCGATCAAGAAGAGCCTAGGACTTACTAAGAGGCTATTGAAAGTCCATATTTAGCCAAATGGCTTTAAGCCATGGAAGCTAAGATGTAGTCTACGTACGATGACCAGGTTTGGAACTTAGTTGATCCACCTCTGGGTGCTAAGATAATAGGCTGCAAGTGGTGTTTCAAGTTAAAAGGCTGATAACACCTCAAGGGGCGACTGGTGGCGGAGGGTTTCAAATAAGTCCATGGAATAGACTATGACGAAACCTTATCACCAGTTGTAATGCTCAAATCCATTAGGATACTACTTACCATAGTTGTATGGTACAACTATGAGATATGGCAAATGGTTGTCAAAACTGCTTTCTTAATGGAAAGCTACTCAAAGATGTGTACATGGAACAACTTAAGGGTTTTGTCGATCCCAATTATCCTACTCGAGTATGCAAGCTTCAAAGATCCATTTATGGATTGCAGCAGACATCTCGATGTTGGAATCTTCAATTTGATGAACCAATCAAGGAATTTGGCTTCATCCAAAATGAAGATGAGCCTTATATGTACAAGAAGGCTAGTGGGAGCACTATTACATTTATGGTCCTATACGTGGACGATATCCTACTCATTGGAAATGATGTACCAACACTACAAGGGGTTAAGTAGTGGTTGAGGAGCTTAAAGAAACCTACTATTGCCAATTCTATAATAGAAGTTTAGTACATTGCAGCAACAGATGTTGCAAAGGAAGCTGTTTGGATGAGGAAGTGTTTCACGAAACTAGGAGTAGTCCCCCCTATCCAAGATCCAGTTGACATCTTCTACGACAACAACAGGGCCATTGCACAAGCTAAGGAGCCCTGGTCTCACAAGAACTCCAAACACGTGCTCAGAAAGTTTCACCTCTATGAGAGATCATGGGACGACATGATGTGACGATTCAAAGGGTTGACAATGAGAATAATGTATAGGGAATTCTCACAAGGAAAAACTGTGCGCAGCGAAAATTATGGATTTAAATTTTTCCCTCAAATCCCATGATTCCAGGAACCATGATATTGATAGAAAACAAGAACGGAAAGAAAACTAAATTTTCTCACCTTATTCATCTCCTTTAAAGACTGCTAAAGATTGTAGAACCGGAGAACGAGAATTCCTGCACAGTCAGGTACACGAATAGCTCATGAACCGGACTCGTGCTTGCGATTGGAGATGAATAGAACTCAGATTTGCACCAAGAAGAATTCGGCTACTCTTCTCCAAGTGATGGCTGAAATTTTCAATAGTGGCTAGGGTTGGAGAATTAATTCTTTAGGTGCCTTTTTATACCCATTATAAATTAGGTTGGTTAATTAAACTTTAGGTTAAATTTTAATTCAATTAACTGATTTAATTTATGTGATTGGAATTAATTTAAACCATATAATAAAATTCTAGTTGACTTAAGTAAATCTAATTAATTAAATTTATTCAACCTAAATTTAATTCAATCCGACCCTAAATAAACAAAACCCATGTATTTAATTTTCCACCAAAGAAAATATATTTAATTAATTATTTACATACTGTAATTAATTAATAAAATATAACCAATTTCTCTTTTATATTTATTGAATTAATTTTGAGAAAATCTATTGTCATTAATTCAATTAAGCAAGTTTCCATTCTAAGTACACCCAATGTGAACACTTCCAATATGTCACAAGTTCAGTTGTTCTATGTGTATGATCCTGTGGTTTCGTCTTTATGTTGGCAGTGAGCCCAAGGCCCAGAGACTATAAGTGGGTTCTAGCAAACCATTACAGCCCTCAATTAAGACTGAGACTAGCAGTCTCATATGAAATATATCCTGGTAGTATTCTTATATATCACTTACCAACTGACGTCGATGTATAAGCAAGAAGCATGGTTCTAGTCAATCTCTTCTCTGCTTATTCATTCCTTGATTTCGAGTAGGCTAATGATTATGAATAAGTATCCCAAATTATTTGGGTATGCCCATACACTTATCAGTCCCACTCATCAAGTGGCCAATGATGTCATCTCAGGGGACACCAAGTGGTAATTCCATCAACTCACTATCAACATCTCCATGTTCACCGACCCACCCAACATATTAATACTTGGCACCCTATTACTGGCCCATTAGGCGTATATCAATGTGTATGAGTTCCCATTTTATGTTATAGTGAAATCAGGTCTAAGGATAATATCAAGAACTACCTGAGAAACCCCTATGTCGATCGGACCATGCCGTGTTCTTGAGGCGGATCGGTCTAGTACAATATAACCTAACATGTACCATGTCCAATTGGTCAATGAACACTGCCATCCAGTCAAGTATATGCTGGTCTTTCACTCTATTCATTCCCATGATTAGAATAGACCTGAGACAACTTTATGATTATAGCTTTAACACTACTCAAGGTCTCAATAGCTAATGACCTATATTAGTTAACATGAGTATGGCTATAACCAATGGATATTCTATTTATTGAATTGCACATGAAACAAATAAATAGATTAAAAACCTTTATATATAACATGATGTATAATACAAAATATCTACATACAATGTATAATACAATCGAGAACCAATGCCTTTGGACTAGGGCACACCAACATAATGTTGCTTATCAATTGACCAAGGCGCTCGCATAGCCGCAACACAAGGGTCATATTAGATCTATAGGGATTAGGCCCATGCCTAGTAGGAACTAGTGCAAGTGGGAGTTGTTAGTGTATGCCCTAGTCCCAAGGCATTGTATCTCATTTGTATTATACATTTTTGTTCATGTATTATACATTAGTGTGTTATTAATAAATGCATAATTTGTTTTATTAATTTCTTATGCAATATATAGTAACAAAGTATCCATTAATTTTGTTTGTATTCATGTTTGTTGGCAACATTCTCCGGCCAGTAAGACCATGAGTAAGGAATCAAACACAATTCTAAATCTATCCCTAGTCTGTTAGAATCATGGGAATGATAATAATTAAAGACTAGTAGGTGGTTTGATTGTATGGTGGTGTCTTACCGACCATTGGACATGGATTCTCAATCAAGGACATAGATCATGTTAGGTTATATGCTACTGGATCGATCCACTTTGAGAACACCACATGGTACCTATGTCATAGGTGGTTCTCGAGTAGTACTTGTATCCAATCCTTAGACCTGATATTCCTATAGGCCTCGATGTGAACTTACATACTTTGACGTATGCCTAACAGGCCTATAACAAGGTGCCAAGTATGGGGAAAGTTGGGTATGTCAGTGACCGCTGTAGGACTAGTATGGATGTGAAGGGATATGCCACTTAGTTAACTCTTAGAAGATATCACCGGCCACTTGATGAGTGGGACTGATAACAGTGTGGCCACACCTAAGTGAGTAAGGTTAATTATTTACCATGCCTCTGACAGGATACTGATATCATTGGCAGAGGATGTATAAGTTACTATAGGGTTCATGCCTCGCATGAGATTGATGTCTTTGTCTTATTTGGGTAGCTGCTATGGTTTGCTAGAACCCACTAGTAGTTTGTGGGCTCTAAGGTTTTGAGCCCACTACCAATATAAGATGAAAACACAAGATCATGCACAAAGATGTCTGAACAAATTTGTTACGGACTTAATATTTATTGGTTACATATTATATGGAGTTTTATGTTAATTGTATTTGTAGACTTTTTGGTAAAGTCAAATTAATATAATTAACTTTGGGAGAAATTATATTTCAACCTATTGTTTTAATTACATGGTGTAATTAATTAATTGCGTAAAATAATCTCTTAATAAAATATATGCATTGTATTGACTATTATGATAGGGCTTCATTAAATTGGATCAATTATTTTTAATTAATTGAGTTTAATTTTTGAAATTAAATTTTATCATATGGTTATGATTTAATTTAATTGAATGAAAATTAATTCGATTAACTTAAAATAACTGATAACCTAATTTAATTGAAAGCCCAAATTTTATACAGGGGTATTAAAAGAATAAGATTTCTCCTCCCACCCTAGTTGTAATTTTTGGCAAAAAAAAAAACCCTAGAGAGAAAGAGGGATGTTTCGGCGAAGAAAGTGCAAGGGGGTAGAGCCTTCATTCATTCAATCGCTAGCACGATTTCTGTTTGTACGACATCTTTATGCGTGCGGGTGGAGGAACTTCATAGAAATCAAGTTCTATTGATTCAATTCCATTATGCGGGGACGACATAGGTGAGATTGAAATCTTTATTTCTTGTTATTTCATAATTCTATTCCATAATCCAAACGATTCATTCATTGCATGGATTTGAGTGCGAAATCCATTCCTTGCTTCTCGGGCCAGTGTTTTCGGAGAACTAAAGATAAAGGATAGCTGGAAAGCTCATCATAGAGGTTGGACAAAAATCCATGCTCACAACAGCCTTTATAATTATTTGGATAACGATAAAGTTTGATTGTGTCAAATCATAGTGATCCTTATGTAGAAATCTACGGTGACCTCAGATTTAAGGATCCAATGACACAGCTATTATAAGATCACTTATGAGACCAACCCATTTAGTGATCTCTTAGTATGTCAGTCTAGTATTAGTGTTCTCCAACATGTACCTATGAGTTTGATTTGTATCTTTATACAATCAACCCTTATACTAGTCTTAAATCATTATGTTTCCATAATAATGAATGTCTAAGGACATTTAGAATAACTACTAGTTATTCTTGGATATTATTATATATAACTAACATGCAAACAATATAATAATGTAAAAGATACTTATTAATAGTAATAAATTATATGACAATCTTCATTTTTGCCTTAGGGCATAACATCCAACACTTTTCCCTCATATGTATACTTCTAGGCATTATGATCAACCATAGTTTTTGAAAATGAAGCTATCCAATAACTATACTACATTATAACATATACAAACAAACCCAACTTAGTGGCTTTCATTAATACGAGGGCGCCACAAATTACCTTCATAGAAGCAAGTCACATACTTTTTGTCATCAATGCTTTTTTCCATATGTCTTCAATGTGAATTGTATGTGTAAGCACGATTTTCACAGTCAATGATGAAAATCAATAGATCATTAAACAGAGTCTCAAAATAGATCGCCAATACTATTTCTTCACAACCAAAAAGCCAAAAAACATGCATACACACAAGCAACTTCCTTTGAGAACACTTAGGCAAACACAATTTATTCTCTAAAAAAAAAGCCTTCATGTCTATAGAACTTTTTAAAAGCAGCATGTTCACAAGACTAAAAAATATATGTAAATCATAATATATAAATCTTTAATGACCGAATACATATTGACCCCCTTGAACTTAGCCAAAAGCACCTACTAGCCCCTTAAACACTAAACGTGTCCTAATGCCCCCCTGAACTTTGAAAAAGTGACCTAGTTTGGCCCCTTCCTGCCACATGTCATTCATTTATTAGTTGTCTCACATTTGAATTTTTAAAGCGCGTGTATCATAAACTATGGTTTAGTGGGACTTAGGGGGAAAACTAGGCCAGTTTTAAGAAGTTCAAGGGGGCATTAGGATCCTTTCAAAGCTTAAGGGGGCAATAGACGCTTTTGGCCAAGTTCAGGGGGCTCTATATGTATTCAACCATCTTTAATAAATTCAAGTCTTAGCAATTTAGCATGCACCATATGCCACCAGTTTACATGCTTACTCAATGCATCATGAACAACATTCTCTTTCCCTTGCTTATACCTAATCACACAAGGGAATGTCTCGATAAACTCAACCAACTTAAAGGAATGTCTCAATAAACTCAACACACATTAAGGAATGTCTTAATAAACTCAACCCACATTAGAGAATGTATTAATAACATAAGGGAAATCATCATATTAAGATTTTGTTGACCTTTTAAATGCTTCAAAGATTCATAATCAGTGTGAATAAAAAATTCCTTAGCCGTAAATAGTGCTACCAAGTTTTAAGAGCTCTAACTAAAGCATATAATTTTTTATCATAAGTGGGATAATTTAAGTTTGCCCCATTCAATTTTTTGGCTAAAGTAGCTAAGCGAAGACCGTCTTGCATCAAATTAGCCCCTATAGTAACACCACATGCATCATATCCAATTTTAAAAGTTTTATCAAAATTAGGCAAAGCTAACACAAGTTTAGTAGTAAGTTTCTATATTAGCAAATTAAAAGCATCTTATTAATCTATTTTCCACTTAAACCCAAAATTCTTCTATTACCACAATCAAAGGGGCAGTAATAAAGCTAAAGTTTTTGACAAACTTTCAATAGAATCATGCCAAACCATGAAAACTCGTTACCTCAATATCTGACTTAGGCATAGGCATAGGCATAGGCCATTCTTTAATTGCCTTTACCTTCTCATCATCAACTTGAACTTGTTGGATAGAGATTGTTGGATATGCCCTAGTCCAGAGGCATTGGTCCTTATATTTGTATCATACATATATACTTTGTTTTGAGATTTATGAATTATACAATTTGTGTCATTAAATAAAGGCTTTAATCTATTTATTATATATCTTATGCTATGTTATAAATTGAGTATCCAATGGACATATCCATATCTATGTTGACAAGTGTCATGCACTTGGCAGTGAGACCATTGATACGGGAAACGATATGACCATAAAGCCACCCGTACTCTGTTCTAATCACGGGAATGAATGGAACCAAAGACTATCATTAGCCTGGTTGTATGACAGTGTCTTACTGGCCATTGGACATGGAATGTCAACCAAGTTAGTGGGTACATGTAAAAGGGCATGGCACTAGATAGATCCACTAAACGAGAAATCCATATGGTATAGTATTACAAGTGATTCTCATGTAGTACTTGTAGGGATCCTTTGACCTGACCATATCATGGTGCTGCATGTGAAGTGGCATACTTTGGTGTACACCTAAAGGGCCTGTAATAGGGTGCCAAGTATGGGTATGTTCGGGTGTGTCAGTAAACATGGCAATGCTATGGATATGCAGAAGGGAATGTCACTCAGTAGCCACTGAGAAGATATCACTGGCCACTTGATGAATACAACTGATAAGAGTGTGGCCACACAAATGAGTTGGAACTTGTTTATGAGCATCAGTTCATTCGGGATCATGTTAATGTTCTGACAAAAAAGAGGGTGATCAATCTATGTCTCTATGTTGGACACCGATATCAATGACATGGGGATCTACGGGTTTAAACTACAGGGTTTCGATTTCAGTTGGACTGCTATCTATATCTTAATTGGAAGCTACAGTGGCTTGTTAGAGCCTACCTATAGTCTATGGGCTATAGGCCCACTGCCAACATAAAGATGGGCCCATAAGATTGTACACATTGAATGTCTGGGCTTGAACTAAAAGGATCAACTGTATACTTGGAGTATACACACTGGAGAGAGAGGATTCCGTTAATTATATTATATAATTAATATTTGTGTTGGCTTTCTTATAATAAATTCAATGAATTAATTTATGAGATTATTTCCTAGGTGGAAATATTTCCCATGTATAGGTTTACATGTGTTTAATTTTATGAAAGTCTAATTTAATTCCTCGGTTAAATTAATTGGTCGAATTAATTTTAATTTAAATGAAATGTAATATATTATATGGTATAATATATAAACATACATGTTAAATTAAAATTATATTTGTAATTAAATTGGACCAAAAGGAATCAATACATACTTGGGCTTAAAGGAGAGTAAAAGCCCGCATAAAATTAAAAGGAATTGGGCCTAAAATTAACAAGAGAATTTTGGCCAAGCTAGGGGAATGAGAAGTAGAAATTTCCAACCACATTTTTCCTCTCTTCTATTGATCCAATCGTTAGAACGGGTTCTAGTTCAATAGCCGTTCGTGTACAGGAACGTGGAGGAGATCGAATTCAATTTCTGCTGCCATCTCTTGTAGAGATATTCCGGGTGAGAATTTAATCTTTCTCATATCTAATTTTGTCGTTTATGATTTCCATTTCAATTGCTCATGAGGGTGGATTTGAGAAATCAATGTGAACTTCTGCTTTATTCGGTTTATTTTTCTATGAAAATCCCTTTAGTGGTATCAGAGCAGGCTTTTGATCCGTGGAAATCATTAACTGGATTGAATCCCTTGATTTAAAATTGATGTTTTTGATATTGGGATTCTTGGTTCTTAGGGTCTTTATGATTTTCCCCATTTGTTTTTCCAATTGAAAATTAATATGGCATAGTGGTTATGTTTATTTTAATTTTCTGCTGTTGGATGAATCTTGTTGGTTTTTTTTTTGTTAAAAATCACGGGCTGTTTTCGTGGACCATTAGGCCTTTGCTATGACAACAACTGTTAACAAGATGTTTCAGGAGCAAGCTCGTTAGGAAAGGTACCTAACCAAAAAGGCATTCCACTCCCGTAAGATGGGGGCTGGGACATCCGTGAGCGCACACGTGCTCAAGATGAAAGGCTATATGGATACTTTGGCTTGTCTCGGATCGCCCATCTCAAAGGAGCTGGCGGTTGACATGATTCTGGCATCCTTGCCGGATTCTTACGATCAGTTCATCCTGAACTATAACATGCAAGGGATGAATTGTACTGTAGTGAGCTGCATGGGATGCTCAAGCTCACTGAGCAGTCGATCAAGAAGACTCCACCGGCATTGCTGGTCAACAAGGGGAACCCTCCTCTTGCTAAGGGCAAGGCCAAGGTAAAGGCCAAGGCCAAGGCTAAGAAAGCCAAGGCTAAGAAGGAAAAGGCCAAGCCCAAGGCCACTCCTGAAAATGTCTACTTTTAGTGCAAGCAGACTGGGCATTGGAAGAGATCTTGTCACCAGTTGTTGGGAGAACAAAGGAAAAGCTAGGGGGCGTCTTCATCAGGTTTATATGTCATAGACATAAACCTCACTGTTTCTACATCTTGGCTATTAGATACTGGATGTGGTTCTCACATTTGTTGTAATGCGTAGGGAATTAGAAACAGGAGATAGTTGGGATTTGGAGAGGTGGACTTGCGGGTCGGAAATGGAGCAAGGGTAGCTGCCATGAGATCGGCGAGTACCATCTATTGATGCCTAATGGATTAGTTTTGATTCTGGAACATTATTATTTTGTACCTACTATGTGCAGGAATATTATTTCTATTTCAGTTTTGGATATTTCTGGATTTAATTTTACTATTGGAAATGGTAGAATTGGTTTATCTAGAGAGCGATTATTTTATGGGGAAGCTCTATTAAATAATGGCCTATATATCCTAGATTTAAATGAAACTAATCATGTCTATAACATAAATGCTAAAAGGGTTAAGCCTAAGAACTTAATCCTATCTACCTTTGGCATTGTCGTTTAGGCCACATAAAGGAGAAGTGCATAGCTAGGCTTCACAAAGCTGGAATCCTAGGATCATTTGACATTGAGTCACTTGATATATGTGAGTCTTGTTTACGAGGTAAAATGATTGAAGCGCCTTTTAGCAAGAAAGCTAAAAGGGCTATTGGCTTATTGGACCTAATACATTCAGACGTATGTGGGCCCATGAGCGCAGCTATCAGCGGTGGATATCTGTACTTCATCACTTTCATGGAAGATTTTAGTAGATATGGCTATGTCTATCTGATGAAACACAAATCCAAAACCCTTGATAGGTTTAAGGAATTTAAGAATGAAGTACAGAACCAACTAGGCAGAAATATCAAAGCCCTTCACTTAGACCGAGGAGGTGAGTATATAAGCCTAGAGTTTGACTCATATCTTAGAGAGTATGGAATCATTCCATAGCTCACTCTTCCAGGAACACCACAATGGAATGGGGTGTCCGAATGGAGGAATAAGACCTTGTTGGAGATGGTCCGCTCAATGATGAGTCACACCTTTCTCCCAATAAGTTTTTGGGGATACGCTCTTAAGACAGCAGCTCTCATTTTGAACAACACTCCAACTAAGGATGTGGAAAAGACCCCATATGAAATATGGATGGGCAGGGAGCCCAATGTGTCT
The DNA here is from genome assembly GCA_039660915.1 of Euphorbia tirucalli. NCBI lineage: Eukaryota > Viridiplantae > Streptophyta > Magnoliopsida > Malpighiales > Euphorbiaceae > Euphorbia > Euphorbia tirucalli. The sequence goes on from CM077633.1 coordinate 49,594,810, forward strand.
TTCTTGCTGATTTGGGGATGTGATGAACATATCAAGAAATTGACTGGGGGTAAACTAGAACATGAAGTCGGTCCCATATACATCTGGTATAGGATCAATCATGTACTCCATGCTATGTATGAGACCTGATATCACCTTTGCAATAAGTATGACGAGCCAATACCAGCAGGATCTCAACGAGGATCATTGGAAGGCTATCAGAGCAATCCTAAAGTACCTTAACTGGACTAAGGATAGCTTCTTAGTGTATGGGGGTCAGGAAGAGCTGTCAGTTACTGGGTACACTGATGCAAGCTTCCAGACTTACTAGGATGAATACCAGTTGCAGTCTGGGTTTATATTCCTGCTAAATGGTGGTGTTGTTAGCTCGAAGAGCTCCAAGTAACTGACTCTACTACAAAAGCTGAGTACATTGCAGTGTGTGATGCAGCTAAGGAAACTGTGTGGATAAAGAATTTTATCACTAAATTGGGAGTGGTACCAACTATCCAAGATCTAGTTGATATCTTTTGTGATGACAATAGGGCTATTGCACAAGCAAAGGAGCCTCAGTCACACAAGAACACGAAGGATGTGCTCAGGAAGTTTCACCTCATACGAGAAATCACCGAGAGGGGTGACATTTCATTACACAGAGTGGACACCAAGGATAATGTCGCAGATCTTTTGACTAAGGTGCTGGCTCAGCCGAAGCACGAGGGTTATACTAGATCTATAGGGATTAGGCCCATTCCTAGTTGGAACTAGTGCGAGTGGGAGTTTGTTGGATATGCCCTAGTCCCGAGGCATTGGTCCTTGTATTTGTATCTGACATTTGTACTTTGTTATAAGATTTATGTATTATACAATTTGTATCATTAAATAAAGGCATTAATCTATTTATTATATATCTTGTGCTATGTTATAAATAGAGTATCCAATGGACATATCCATATTCATGTTGACAAGTGTCATGCACTTGGCAGTGTGACCATGGATAGGGGAAGCGATATGACCATAAGCCCACCCTAGTCTATTCCAATCATGGGAATGAATGGAACCAAAGACTATCATTAGCCTAGTTGTAAGGTAGTGTCTTACCGACCATTAGACATGGAATGTCAACCAAGTTAGTGGGTACAGGCAAAGGGGCATGGTACTGTATTGATCCACCAAACAAGAAATCCACACGGTATAGTATCATAAATGATTCTCGTGTAGTACTTGTATGGATCCTTTGACCTGACCATATCATGGTGATGCATGTGAAGTGGCATACTTTGATGTATGCCTAAAGGGCTTGTAACAGGGTGCCAAGTATGGGCATGTTCGGGTGTGTCAGTGAACATGACAATGCTATGGATATGTAGAAGGGAATGTCACTCAGTAGTCCAATGAAAAGATATCATCGGTCACTTGATGAATGCAACTGATAAAAGTGTGGCCACACCCAAACGAGTTGGAACTTGTTTGTGAGCATCAATTCATTCGGGATCAAGTTAATGTCCAAACACAAATGAGGGTAATCAATCCATGCCTCTGTGTTGAACACCGACATCAATGACATGGGATATACGGGGTTTAAACTACAAGGTTTCGATTTCAGTTAGACTGCTATCTCCATTTTAATTGGGGGCTACAATGGCTTGCTAGAGCCTGCTTGCAGTCTGTGTGCTATAGGCCCATTGCCAACATAAAGATGGGCCCACAAGATCGTACACCTTGAATGTCTAAGCTTGAACTGAAAGGATCGACTGTATACTTGAAGTATACACACTGGAGAGAAAGGATTCCGTTAATTATATTATATAGATCGATTGGATTGATCAAAATAAAATAATTAATATTTATGTTGGCTTTCTTATAATTAATTCCATGAATTAATCTATGAGATTATTTCCTAGGTGGAAATATTTCACATGTATAGGTTTACATGTGTTTAATTTTATAAAAATCTAATTTAATTCCTTGGTTAAATTAATTAGTCGAATTAATTTTAATTTAAATGAAATGTAATACATTATATGTTATAATATATAAACATACGTGTTAAATTGAAATTATATTTGCAATTAAATTAGACCAAAAGGAATCAATGCAGACTTGTTCTTAAAGGAGAGAAAAAGCCCGCATAAAATTAAAAGGAATTGGGCTGAAAATTAACAAGGGAATTTCGGCCATCTAAGGTTAAATCCTTAGAAAAATTTCGACCAAGGTAGGAGAATGAGAAGCAGAAATTTCCAGCCACATTTTTCCTGTCTTCTGTTGATCCAATCGCTAGCATGGGTTCTAGATCGACAGCCGTTCGTGTACGGGAACGTGGAGGAGATCAAATTCGATTTCTGCAGCCATCTCTTGTAGAGATATTCCGGGTGAGAATTTAATCTTTCTCATCTTTAATTTTGTTGTTTATGATTTTTATTTCAATTCCTCCTGGGCACGGATTTAAGAAAATCAATGTGAACTTCCGCTTTAATTGGTTGATTTTTCTGTGAAAATTCCTTCAGAGACTACAAAACCTAAAAACGCAACCTTTTCCATACAAAAAGTTCACATTGAAAAGTTAGTATAAAGCTATTCGTTTTGTAGTACCTCTAACATAACTTGAATATGGTCAAGGTGCTAAAAAAAGAACTAGAATATATAAGAATGTCATCAAAATTAACAACAACTAATTTACATAGCAATTCTCTTAAAACATGATTCATTAGTCTCATAAAAGTACTAAGAGAATTTTTTAACCCAAAAGGCTTAACTAGCCACTTATGTAAGCAATGGTTAGCTTTAAAAGCAGTTATTCATTCATCACCACTAACTACTTTTTTAATCAACTTTAGTGAAGAATACTACACCACTAAGTTCATCTAACTTGTCATCAAGTCTAAGAATAAGGTGTCGATACTTTACCGTTATTTTATTGATGACTCATCAATCAAAATTCTCCAAATTCCATTGTTTTTAGGCACTAAGATGATGAAATAGTATAGAGGCTCATACTCTCACGAACCAACCCTTCTGACATCATCTCCTTAATTTGCCCTTGAAACCCTTACAATAAAATAAAAGTAAATTCATATTATTAGTTTCAGCTTGTTTAACTGTTGGGATTTTTCACCGGAAATCACCCGATAAAAGCGGAAGAACGCGGTGATTTCCTCAAATCCAGTCCCAGGAGCAATTGAAGTGGAAATTGAAAAACTTAAAATGAAATAGAAAGGGATTGAAATTTCATACCAGAAAAATCTCTTTCTGAGATGGATGATGACTGCAGAATTCAAAATAGAATTCCTCCTCGTTCTCGTACACGAGCGCCTAACGAACACCGCACGTGCTAGCGTCAAAAATCAACAAGATTAGAGAGTGAGGGAGGGGAGGAGGATTCGGCCAAGAGGGGCTAGGAGCTCTAGTGGCTTGGCCGAATTCTCCTTAGGGTTTTTAACCCTAGGGCTTCCAAATTCCCTTGCTGGAATTTGGGCCCAGTCTGGCTCCTGTGTCTGTGTGGGCTTGCTCCTTTTAATTCAGGCCCAAACTTATTTTAATTAGTCTGATCTAAATCAATGTCAAACCCAATTTTAATTAATCCATGTATTTAATATATTACTCCAAGTAATGTATTATTTACATTCAAATTAAAATTGGTTTGACTAATTAATTTAATCCATCAAATTAAAATTTAGTTTTCACAAAACGAATTCATATGTAAACCTATACATATGAATATTTCCACCTAGGAAATAATTTCATAATTAATCCAATTAATTATGTGAAGCCAAATATTAATTTTATTACAATGATCAATCCAATTGATCTTTATAATATAATTAATATATACAGTTCTCTCTCTCTAGAATGTACACTCCAAGTGTACTTGTGATTCTTTAAATCGGTGTCCAGTCGCTCAATGTGTACGATCCCGTGGGCCCATCTTTATGTTGGCAGCGGGCCTTTGGCCCGCAGACTGCAGTTGGGCTCTAGCAAGCCACTGCAGCCCCCAATTAAGATGGAGATGGCAGTCTAACTGATATCATAACCCTGTAGTTTAAACTTGTACATCCCATGTCATTGATATCGGTGTCCAACACAGAGGCATGGATTGATCACCCTCTTTTGTGTCTGGACATTAACTTGATCCCGAATGTACTGATGCTCACAAACAAGTTCCAACTTATTTGGGTGTGGCCACACTCTTATCAGTCACATTCATCAAGAGGCCGGTGATATCTTCTCAGTTGGTTACTGAGTGACAAATCCCTTCTGCATATCCATAGTGTCACCATGTTCAGTGACATACCCGAAAGCACCCATACTTGGCACCCTATTACAGGCCCTTTAGGTGTACCCCTAAGTATGTGACTTCACATGTAACACCATCATATGGTCAGGTCAAAGGATCTATACAAGTACTACACGAGAATCCATTGTGATACCAAACCATGTGGATTACTCGTTTAGTGGATCTATCCAGTACCATGCTTCCAGGCATGTACCCATTAACTTGGTTGACATTCCATGTCCAATGACCGGTAAGACACCGCCATACAACCAGGTTAATGATAGTCTGTTGTTCCATTCATTCCCATGACTGGAACAGACTACGGATCTATTTATGGTCATATCGTTAACCCTATCCATGGTCTTACTGCTAAGTGCATGACACTAGTCGTCATGGATATAGATATGTCCATTGGATACTTCATTTAATATATTGCACAAGATGGATATAATAAATGAATTGATGCCTTTATTAATGACACAAATGAGTACAACACATAAATCCAATAAATGTATAGTACAAATACAAGGACCAATGCCTCGGGACTAGGGCATTTCCAACAATCTCCCACTTGAACTAGTTACAACTAGGCATGGGCCTAATCCCTATAGATCTAGTATGACCCTCGTGCTTGGGCTGGGCCAGCGCCTTGGTCAATGGATCTGCGACATTATCCTCGGTGTCCACTCTGTGCAATGCAATGTCACCTCTCTCCGCGATTTCTCGTATGAGGTGAAACTTTCTGAGCACGTGCTTTGTGTTCTTGTGTGACCGGGGCTCCTTTGCTTGTGCGACGGCCCCATTGTTGTCACAGAAGATATCGACTGGGTCCTGGATAGTTGGCACTACTCCCAACTCAGTGATAAACTTCTTCATCCACACAGCTTCCTTAGCTGCATCACACGCAGCGATGTACTCAGCTTCTGTTGTAGAGTCCACTATGGTTGGTTGCTTTGAGCTCCTCCAGCTTACAGCACCACCATTCAGCAAGAATACATACCCTGACTGCGATTGGTACTCATCTTGGTCTGTCTGGAAGCTTGCATCAGTATACCCAGTAACTGATAACACTTCCTGACCACCATACACCAAGAAGCTATCCTTAGTCCGGTTAAGGTACTTGAGGATTGCCTTGACAGCTTTCCAGTGATCCTCCCCGGGATCCTGCTGGTATCGGCTCGTCATGCTCAGTGCAAAGGCGACATCAGGTCTCGTACACAACATAGAGTACATGATTGATCCAATAGCCGAGGCATATGGAACCAATTTCATGTTCTCCCTGTCCTCCCTTGTTTTAGGACAGTTCTTCTTACTAAGCTTCAGCCCATGGCCCATTGGCAAGAAACCTTTCTTGGCCCGGTCCATGCTGAATCTTTTCAGAACTTTGTCAATGTACGAAGCCTGACTTAGGCCCAGAAGCCGATTTGATCTATCCCTATAGATCCTGATCCCTAGGATCATCTCAGCCTTGCCTAAGTCCTTCATTGCGAAGCACTTACTCAGCCACTGCTTTACCCCTTGCAGTGTAGGTATGTCGCTTCCAATGAGTAGGATGTCGTCTACATATAGTACCAAAAATGTGACAATGCTCCCACTAGTCCTCTTATACACACAAGGCTCATCCAGATTCTGTATGAAGCCATATTCCTTTATAGCCTCATTGAATCTTAGATTCCAACTACGGGATGCTTGCTTCAGTCCATAAATGGACCTTTGAAGTTTGCATAACCTTCCCGGATACTTAGGATCGACAAAACCCTCAGGTTGTGTCATGTACACATCCTCGAGTAGCTTTCCATTAAGGAAAGTGGTTTTGACATCCATCTGCCATACCTCATAGTCATACCATGTGGCTATGGCCAGCAGTATCCTGATGGATTTGAGCATGGCTACTGGTGAGAAAGTTTCATCATAGTCTATCCCATGGACTTGTCTGAAACCTTTCGCAACCAGACGCCCCTTGAAGGTATTATCAGCTTTTAGCTTATAGCACCACTTGCAACCTATTACCTTAGCACCCGGAGGTGGATCAACCAAGTTCCAAACTTGGTTATCGTACATAGATTGCATTTCTGCCTCCATGGCTTTACGCCAATTCGTAGACTGTGGGCTAGCCATAGCCTCTTGGTAGGTTTTGGGTTCTTCTTCATCCCAGATGAGAAGAGTTTGATCATCGGTGACGAGGAAACCATACCTCTCCGGTTCCCGACGATCCCTACCAGACCTTCTAGGTTCTTGTGTGGCCTGGGTCGGTGCCTCCACTTGTGGAAGCTCCACCTGGGCCTCCGAGCTATCCTCTTCAGGAGCTTGTGGACCTTGAACTTCCCTGAGTTCAATGTTGCTCCCACTATCTTTCTTGGATAGGAACTCCTTTTCCAGAAAGACCCCCTTCCTTGCCACGAACACCTTGTTCTCGGCGGGGTTGTAGAAGTAATACCCTTTGGTTTCCCTAGGGTAGCCCACAAACAGGTATTTATCGGTTTTGGGCTCTAGCTTGCCACTAATCAATTTCTTGACATGTGCTTCGCATCCCCAAATCCTTAGGAAAGACACATTGGGCTCCTTGCCCGTCCATATCTGATATGGGGTCTTTTCCACTGCCTTAGTCGGAGTATTGTTTAAAATGAGAGCTGCTGTCTCGAGGGCGTGTCCCCAGAAACTAATTGGGAGAGTTGCTTGACTCATCATTGAGCGGACCATGTCCAACAAGGTCCTATTCCTCCGTTCGGACACCCCATTCCATTGTGGTGTTCCGGGAGAAGTGAGCTGTCGAACTATTCCATGCTCTCTCAAGTATGAGTCAAACTCTAGGCTCATATACTCACCGCCTCGGTCCGACCGAAGGGCTTTGATATTCCTGCCTAGCTGGTTCTGTACCTCGTTCCTAAATTCCTTGAACCTATCAAGGGTCTCGGACTTGTGTTTCATCAGATAGACGTAGCCATATCTGCTGAAATCATCCGTGAACGTGACGAAGTACAGATGCCCACCTCTGGTCGCTGCGCTCATAGGTCCATATACATCTGAATGTATTAGGTCCAACAAGCCAGTGGCCCTTTCAGCCCTTTTGCTAAAAGGTGCCTTTGTCATCTTGCCTCTAAAACATGATTCGCATGTATCAATTGACTCCAAGTCAAATGACCCTAGGACCCCAGCTTTGTGAAGCCTAGCTATGCGCTTCTCGTTTATGTGGCCAAGACGACAATGCCATAGGTAGACTGGATTAAGTTCGTTAGGCTTAACCCTTTTCGTGTTTATGTTATAGATGTGATTGGTTTCATTTAAGTCCAGGACATACAGGCCATTATTTAATAGAGCATCTCCATAAAATAACCCCTCTCTAGATATTGAAATTCGACCATTTAGAATAGAAAATTCAAATCCAGACATGTCCAACATTGATACAGAAATGATATTCCTGCACATAGCAGGTACAAAATAACAATGTTCCAAAATTAAAACCAATCCGCTGGGCATCAATAGGTGGTATTCGCCGATCTCTATGGCAGCAACCCTTGCTCCATTCCCGACCCGCAAGTCCACCTCACCCGACCCGCAAGTCCACCTCACCCGACCCCAGCAACCTTCTGTTCTTAAGTCCCTGCACATTTCAACAAATGTGAGAACCACATCCAGTATCCAATACCCAGGATGTTGAAATAGTAAGGTTAATATCTATAACATAAATACCTGAAGAGGACGCACCTTGGCCCCTTCTTTGCTCTCCCATCAGCTTGGGACACGATCTCTTCCAATGGCCCGCCTGTCTGCACCCGAAACAGACGTCCTCAGGACCTGCCTTCTGCTGGCCTTTGGGTTGGGCCTTGGCCTTCTTGGCTTTGGCCTTCTTGGCCTTGGCCTTGGCCTTTTCCTTGGCCTTACCCTTAGCAAGAGGAGCGTTCCCCTTGTTAACCAACAGCACCGGCGGAGTCTTCTTGATCGACTGCTCAGTAAGCTTAAGCATCCCATGCAGCTCACTGACAGTACGGTTCATCCCTTGCATATTATAGTTTAGGATGAACTGATCATAAGAATCCGGTAAGGACGCCAGGATCGTGTCCACCGCCAACTCTTGAGAGATAGGCGATCCAAGACGGGCCAAAGTATCCAAGTAGCCCTTCATCTTGAGCACGTGAGCACTCACTGATGTCCCGGCCCCCATCTTACAAGAGTGGAATGCCTTATTGGTCAGGTACCTTTCCTGACGAGCTTGCTCCTGAAACATCTCATTGAGAGTTGTTATCATAGCATAGGCTTGATGGTCCATAAACTGCTTTTGCAGTTCGGGGACCATGCATGCCAACATAAGGCACGTCACATCCCGGTTGTCCTTGACGTGCGCCTCGTATTCCGCTAGCTGTGCAGCCGTCGGATTACGTCCCTGAGGCGCAGCCGGCACAGGCCTTTCCAATACATACTCTTTCGACTCCTGTCTTAGAACTATCCTCAAGTTCCTAGACCAGTCTAAAAAGTTAGGACCGGAAAGCTTGTCCTTCTCAAGAATCGATCGCAGTGATAAGGTATTAGTGTTTGCCATTTGGGTGTTTCTACACAGAAAAACATTTAGAGTGTTAATAAAGGGCTTTACTTTGTTGATCCCATGTAAAATTAATAATGAATCAAGTTATTAATTTAACCGAGTTGTTGGGCTCATGGGCCGAGATCCATATTTCATTAAGATATAGCCAAACGAGGGTTTGGTACAACTACACCTTAACTATTTAGGTAGGAACGCCATCCAATCCCAACCTAGGGACTCTCGGTTTGATGGGCTTGTTGGCACTTACCCATCTGTGCTTAGGGCCAGGAGAATCCTACTACCCACGCTAAGTCAAAACCTCCATCCAAGTGTTAGAGTATCCCATACTCTAACCCAGTACAAAGTGACAATACTCCAGTGCATCCTGCGAGGGCATGGTCTACAACTGGCCTATTCCCACCTCGATTCGGTTTTGAATGAGGGAAGCACTTTTAAGCGACTTAGTAATTCCATTTGGTTATTAGATTTAATTATAACGGCTTACATACATAAAGCGGGTGAATGAGCTATAAACATACATACATGCAAATGAAAATAAAACATGATTAAACAAAATTAAAATGGACTGCTATGGGCCTATGTTACATCCTAATATAATTCTAGTAAACCTATACTAGAAATACATATTAGGTGGGCCTCCTCCTTCTCCTTTTGGGCTTTCACCTCCATTTGGGCTTGCACCTCCATTTGGGCTCACCACTCCATGGGCTTCGTCTTTTACAAATTTTATAATATATAACTTAAATAAAATAAAATTACATTAAAAGAAAAACGACACGCAGGCCGTATTTACCCAAAAGAAAATACAACCCAACTCGTAAAAGGCCCAATAGCATCCAATCATACATTCATTCAACCATACATATGCATCCAATACATACAATTCAAAAGCATGTCAAAATGCATGATTTAAGCCCATTTAAATTATGTCAAAGCCATTATTTGGAAATCGCCAATTTTGGCCCACCATGGTTCTAACCCTTAACGGGCTTTGGGCCTCCAGCCCAGGCAGTCCAACTGCTCCCACTAGAATTGGGAAACCATGGGTCCAATTTAGCCGTCCGAGTAATTGTGCCAAAATTACCCGAACCAATTTCCATTAACCACATTAATTTCCAAATTAATGTCACATGAACGAAATTAAAATTCATTCAAGAAACCATGCGCATTTAAATTGCATAAATTTAAACACACGAATTTTTAAAACCAATTAAAATTTCAAAACTGGACCCCGGACCCAAAAACCCGCAAAATCCAAAAACTGGGCCCGGCCCGCTGCAGCCGCCCAGCGGCTGCCCGCTGCTGCCGTGCGGCAGCCACTGCCCAGCAGTGGCTGCCGCCTGCAGCGGCACTGCCGCGCCTCCCGCCGCGTGCGGCGGCCGCCGGGAGGCCGATTTTTTTTTTTTTTTTTTTTTAAATTAAAACCAGAATTAAAAAAAAATAAAATCCACCAATCATCATCCAAAGCAATTCACCAAGAATTACAAAAATACAATAAAATTAAACAACATAAACCAATATGCAATATTAATTTTCATTGTATCAAAACATATGGGAAAAATCATAAAACCCATACCATGAATCCCAAACAAAAACATCCAATTTCAAAATAGGGATTCAACCAAATTAATCAAATTCCACGGATCAAAAGCCCGCTCTGATACCACTGTTGGGATTTTTCACCGGAAATCACCCGATAAAAGCGGAAGAACGCGGTGATTTCCTCAAATCCAGTCCTAGGAGCAATTGAAGTGGAAATTGAAAAACTTAAAATGAAATAGAAAGGGATTGAAATTTCATACCAGAAAAATCTCTTTCTGAGATGGATGATGACTGCAGAATTCAAAATAGAATTCCTCCTCGTTCCCGTACACGAGCGCCTAACGAACACCGCACGTGTTAGCGTCAAAAATCAACAAGATTAGAGAGTGAGGGAGGGGAGGAGGATTCGGCCAAGAGGGGCTAGGAGCTCTAGTGGCTTGGCCGAATTCTCCTTAGGGTTTTTAACCCTAGGGCTTCCAAATTCCCTTGCTGGAATTTGGGCCCAGTCTGGCTCCTGTGTCTGTGTGGGCTTGCTCCTTTTAATTCAGGCCCAAACTTATTTAATTAGTCTGATCTAAATCAATGTCAAACCCAATTTTAATTAATCCATGTATTTAATATATTACTCCAAGTAATGTATTATTTACATTCAAATTAAAATTGGTTTGACTAATTAATTTAATCCATCAAATTAAAATTTAGTTTTCACAAAACGAATTCATATGTAAACCTATACATATGAATATTTCCACCTAGGAAATAATTTCATAATTAATCCAATTAATTATGTGAAGCCAAATATTAATTTTATTACAATGATCAATCCAATTGATCTTTATAATATAATTAATATATACAGTTCTCTCTCTCTAGAATGTACACTCCAAGTGTACTTGTGATTCTTTAAATCGGTGTCCAGTCGCTCAATGTGTACGATCCCGTGGGCCCATCTTTATGTTGGCAGCGGGCCTTTGGCCCGCAGACTGCAGTTGGGCTCTAGCAAGCCACTGCAGCCCCCAATTAAGATGGAGATGGCAGTCTAATTGATATCATAACCCTGTAGTTTAAACTTGTACATCCCATGTCATTGATATCGGTGTCCAACACAGAGGCATGGATTGATCACCCTCTTTTGTGTCCGGACATTAACTTGATCCCGAATGTACTGATGCTCACAAACAAGTTCCAACTTGTTTGGGTGTGGCCACACTCTTATCAGTCACATTCATCAAGAGGCCGGTGATATCTTCTCAGTTGGTTACTGAGTGACAAATCTCTTCTGCATATCCATAGTGTCACCATGTTCAGTGACATACCCGAAAGCACCCATACTTGGCACCCTATTACAGGCCCTTTAGGCGTACCCCTTAGTATGTGACTTCACATGTAACACCATCATATGGTCAGGTCAAAGGATCTATACAAGTACTACACGAGAATCCATTGTGATACCAAACCATGTGTATTACTCGTTTAGTGGATCTATCCAGTACCATGCTTCCAGGCATGTACCCATTAACTTGGTTGACATTCCATGTCCAATGACCGGTAAGACACCGCCATACAACCAGGTTAATGATAGTCTGTTGTTCCATTCATTCCCATGACTGGAACAGACTACGGATCTATTTATGGTCATATCGTTAACCCTATCCATGGTCATACTGCTAAGTGCATGACACTAGTCGTCATGGATATAGATATGTCCATTGGATACTTCATTTAATATATTGCACAAGATGGATATAATAAATGAATTGATGCCTTTATTAATGACACAAATGAGTACAACACATAAATCCAATAAATGTATAGTACAAATACAAGGACCAATGCCTCGGGACTAGGGCATTTCCAACATTAACATCTTTCGTTTTGGCATATAAATTATAATTTTTGGCTTTTTATAATACCCTTGTTTTCTTCTCTCCTCACCTCTCTATCACCCATACTAATTTTATCACTTATTTTCTCTCTCCTTAACTGAATCCCCTTCTATAATATGAAGATTTTGAAGGTGGAGCTAGTTGTGGTGGACTTGTGCAGGTGACAATGGTAAAAGAGTGTAACACTTACCTTACTTTATTAGAGAATATTTTTTTAAAATTTTTCATTATAAATAGCTTCAAGATCAAATTGTCGTGGACGTCCCAACAAAATATGGAAAGCTTGCATTGGGACAATGTCACACAAACTTGGTCATTAAAAGCTCCAATCAATAAATTGACTAAGAGTTGTTTAGTCACCTTCACCTCATTACTCTCACTGAGCCATTGAAACCTATTAAGCTTCTGCCTAGTTATCAGCAGACCCAATTTCTCAACCATTATGGTACTAGCAACATTATTATAGCTACCACCATCTACAACCAAATTGCATACTATATATTGCACACGACAATAAGCATGAAAGTATTCTCCTTACCAAAAACAAATCAAGATTGCTTTTACCTTGGAATCATTTTAAGTTTAAAGGTGTTCAGATTACCACCTTAATGTGGCCTTCTTTTAGAGTTGCAAGATTCATGCTTGACTAAAAAACTTCCTCAAGGTTTGCACTTTGCTTATAACACCTACTAATCCTTTCTAATTCCATTTGTTCCAAACAATCCTCCATTTTGCGCATTACTTGTTCCAAACATGTTAACCTTTAGTTTTGGGTCTGTTTCATCCAAGATGATGTTTTCACGTTCCTCGTACATGGGTAAACAAACAAAAAAAGAAAGAACAGATAAAGCAAAAGCAAGGAAAGAAAGAAAATAAAAAATATACTCACAACTGGTTCCATGCTTTATGATATTATTTTGATTGATAGTAATAAAACAAAGCCAAGCAAAATTGAATAACCAGAGGTAAAATTCTAATAAAAAAAGGACAACAGAATACTAAGAAACAATGAAACAAGAAAGTAATGTAAACAAGTGTACAGCCAATAAAAAAAAGCAAGGTAGATGTTGGTTAATCCAATGACAAGGGTTTCAATAAAGTTTGTCTAATCTTGTGTGATACTTATGAGTCTTAATGCAAAGGATGTTACCAATTGAAAGTGAAACTTTTTGAAGATATTTTAGAGATTCCAATATGCAATTTTTTTTGAAACTAATCAATAAATCTCTTTGGAAATTCCAATATGTAATTTTTTTTTTAAATTTTTATTTCTTTTACCTTGTTTTGTAAAGAAAAAAAATTAAAACTAATGTGGATAAAGAAAAAAAATACAATTTCAAAGAATCCTAAATTATTCTAGATGTAAACTAATGCAGAACTCGATAAATAAAAGATATTAGAAAAATTAGAATGACAAGCCTTAATTTGAACTGGAGCTCTGATACCAACTGATGTGAATCTGGTTATGCGATGCACAACTCATGAATGTTTTTGGTCGTCAAATGAGATTTAAACAAACACATGACATTGAAAATTGCAATTAGAGTTCAGATTATAATTATTAAATTAAAAAACAACAATTGACAATAATTTTTGCCACACTATGTTTGATTTAGGGCACGGAGACCCTTAGTCAAACACAGACAAGTATGCACATCAATCTATGTCCTCAACATGTCAACCCATGCCTTGTAGGTGTAAGAAGTAGTAACATCACCTGACAAATCCTTGTAAATAAGATGGAAACACTGGGTCTCTTATCTATAATATTCTCCAAATAGTTCCTTTTATAGTCCCCAGTGTTGAAAGTAGTCCAAGACGCTGGTATCATTTGCTTGGCTCGGTACTACATAGACAGGTAGGTGAATAAAAGGTCGACTGGCGGATCCCATTGAGTTAGACACAATCAGCACAAGTGTAGTATGTGATGTGGATGATATCCCACCAAAGACAAGTCTAACACATTTGTGAATCGATGCAGCATCTCAGATAGATCACCCACTCCGTATAAGGTCTCACACGATAGTCAGTAATTAAAAGCCCTCTGTCCTAGTACTGGTGTGGGGTATAATGTCCATCCTTCAACTTAGCAAGTAGGCCAAGTTTCTCAGTCAACCATATCTGTATTTCCCGTTCCACAATCAATTAAAGGAAATCTATGCTATCTATTGAATAGGAAAAGTTGGTACTTGTAAGAGTATCGGGCTCCCAGCAAGGTGAGTGGATCACCCCAAGCTCTTCTCTATTAGGCCAATGAAGGTCTCTGCCAGTATCAATAGAATAATGGTGATATTATCCTTCCCTATATGCTTTAATATAGAAACAATCCTCCAGTCACAATACCTACTGTTAGAAGTGCACATAAAGCAAGAAAGTAGGCATAAGCTCATCATTTGTGACTAAGACTTATCCTCTAGATTCTTGGTTAGCAAGGCATCCAACAGAGCAGAAACCTTCACGCCTCTATCGTACAAAGCCCTAACTAGTATGGGACTTAGTTTTGTGAGCATGAATTTTTTTGTCTTAGTTATGAACATTTACTCTTCCTTCATTTATCACCAAAGGCGACGTAAAATGGGCCCTACATCTCAATTTACAAATATAATTTTGGGAAATTGACCCTTCCATTCAATTCCTCTCATTTTTCCTTTTTGGGAATGTATTCGTGTGTCACAAGATGATAACCAAAGCTCAAGATATGCGTAAAGAAAATAAATTACGAGAAGCCGTCCAAGGCTAATGGCCGCACGACCATCATGCCTGGAGAAGGGGATCATTATACTTAAAGCTAGAAATGTTTCCTC
This sequence comes from Euphorbia tirucalli, assembly GCA_039660915.1. Lineage (NCBI taxonomy): Eukaryota > Viridiplantae > Streptophyta > Magnoliopsida > Malpighiales > Euphorbiaceae > Euphorbia > Euphorbia tirucalli. The sequence goes on from CM077633.1 coordinate 49,609,834, forward strand.
AAGCATCTTATGGTCACCTAAAAACACCTTGTTTGCCTATAAATGGACCAATTCCAGCCTTCATTTGGTATAACAAGTATCAACCTCGATTTTTGAGTTATCTCTCTGAAAATCTGTTCTCTCTTACATCTTTTTCTCTCCTTAAACATTGAAAAAATCACAAATCTCTTTGAAGAGTAGAAACTTATAACTAGTTTTCCGGGCCCTAAAGCACCTTGAATAAAACATTTCCAAATTTTAAAGTTGCTCAAAATGATGTTTTCTTCAAGAAAAAGTTAGTTTTCTTGAAACTTGAATTTTTATAAAAAATCTTTCTTTTCAAACTCACCCAAAAACACCTCAAACAAGAAACCCCCAAGCATAAATCTTGCTTAGAACATCAAATACAATGGTCTTGTGGACTTAGTTTGGAAAAATAAACAATTTTTAAGACCTTAATTGGGACTTAGACCTTTGCCCTTAACTTTGGACAAATCAAGACTTGTGGGGCTTGGACCCAGCTTCTCCAAGAATTTTGAGGACAACACCTTGAAGGTAAGGCTCTGATAGACCTTAAATCCTTTTATTTTTACTATTTTATTATTATTTCCTGCTTTTAAGTTCTTATTTTAGTGAAAAAAGTAGATTTTTGTGATGGTTGTGTGGCTCTAACAATGGCTGCAGGTCCATCACACTTAACACTCTATTTGCCCTTTTTTCATGTCTTAATTTTTGGGTTTGGTCTTTGTGAGCGGACGACCTTTTCACAAGAAAGAAAAGCGGGACGCGGTGAAGCAAACCGAGGGAAAACATTTTCATTCGATTTGATTTGGAAAGCGGGTTTTGTTTATCATTAGGAAAAGCATGGATTTATTTGGAAAAAACCCCTTTGTAGAAAACATTTTCTCGCTTTTAACTTAAAGACCTCAAAACTTAAATTCCAAGATCAGTGACAGAGTCGCCACCCTGATCTGCTCATCTGGGAAATTCTAGTACAGCTCCCTACCGAGGGTAGACTACTGTACCTAATCCAGAGATTTAGGGTTCGGGCAAGTGACTTACTTAGCCTCTAGCTTGCTTTCACTTTTTAATTCATATTACCATATTTAATTCGCTTTACTATCTTTCTCTAACCCCAATTTGTGTTTGTATTTATTAGCCCATGCTCAAGCAAATGACAGAAAATAAATTACAGAAAAGTAAACCATGCATTCAAAATACCTAAAAAATAATAGAGGCCGCTTATACAACCCAATTGAATAAAAATAAAAAGCTCTCATCCTCACATTTACAAGCGCCTAGAATACACGAGGATCTAAAAAATTACAGTTACCTAAAATACACGAAAATCTATTAATTACAACAAAAAATGAAAATAAAGAAAATTAAAAGCTACAAAACAGACTGTTAGCACAGTTTATATCACAACACAGATAGGACTCAAATTAGACAGAATTAGAATTTCAGGAACGGAAGCATGCATTTAGGGGGTAACCGGGTCAACCAGACCAGTCGGATCGGTTAGACATGGAAAACGTTTTTGAAACGCCCTGTAAGTTTTATGCCGGAAAATAGTTCTGGAAAATTATTTGGCTCGGTTTCATGCAAATTTTTCCGTTTAGTGGGTCTGCTATCCCGGAACTCGGTGTTCAGTTCGTGCGGGTTATTCTAATTCTGACATCCATCTAGGGTCCAAAATGCAATAAACACATCACAAACAGTTGGAATTCGAAGACAGCATAGCATAACGACGTCCGTACGGGTCGTTTTTGCGATTTTGTCTGATTCCAGAAACTACAGTTTTGCGGCTGTAATTACAGCCATGCGGCTATAATTCCTAGAACCCGAAAAAAATGGTTTTCTCATTTTTTGGAAATGCCATTTTGCTCATTTTTTATGTTTTCTGGGGATTTTATAGGGTTTGGGGGTTTGTTGATGCTGGACTACGGATTCGATTTGGATCGAACAACCACGAATTCGGGAAATAAAACCCCAAAAAAACCAAAAATCCTAATATCCGTACGTAAAAAAATCCAAAAACCAAAATTTTATAACATACGGATGCGTTTGGGCCGAAATTGATCATAACAGAATGCATAAAATGGAAAATGGACTATCTTCGGCCGATCGGGGCAGTTTTGGGAATCTACCCCTGTAAAACACAGTTGTGCAGCTCTGGGTACCAGAGCTGCCCGGTGCTATTCATAGCAATTACAGCCGTGCGGCTATGTTCATGGAGAACACAACCGTACGGCTATATTCGAGAAAATCCGGTTTCCGAAATTTGTAAAAAAAAAGAAAAATGCAGGGAAAAAAAGCAATGTGCACAGGTTTAAGGCCTCTCAGAGTTTTCCTTGATGTTGTTTTGATGTGTTTAATGTTAAGAAACGGATTAAAAACTTGAAATTCGCCTGGAAAACTCAACCGGCCGAAAATCAAAACGAATCTGAAACAATCCGAAACCAATCCGAAGCTATCACGAATCAATGTGCAAGGGTTGTGAATCTTGCTATTAATGTTTTGGTATTGATTTTGGTCACCGATTTTTGGTCTTGGTGCACGGTTTGCTCTAGGTTTCCCTTCTCCTCTCTTCTCTCTTTTCTTCTCTGTGTTTTCTTGAAGTTCAGTTTCTGCCTAAGATCAATCCCCCCTTTTTGATTTCTTTTTTTTTTCCTTTTTATACCTCTCTCACTCATCATCATATCAACCAATAAATAAGCTGCCTGAAACTTTGTAAATTTTGGCCAATTCATTTCTATTCAGCCAAGTTGCTTTGCTTTGCAAAGCAACTTGGCTCAACCCACTAGACACAGCTCTAGTTATGCTAGAACCGTGCAGCTTTAGACTACAGCTGCACAGCTTTAGTTTAAAAACTACAGTCGGGCGGCTCTAGCAAGAGCCGGACCAAAATTCACGAAAATCCGACGCTCACCCTAAACCCTAAAAATCACTCGGGGGACCTTCTCAGGGGGGTTTCAGATCACCGATAGCTCGGTTTTCGGGACGTTTGAGACACTCCGGATGACATTCCGGTCGTTTTCAAGTCCGATTCGTGTCCATATGCTCCATAGCTAATACAGACATTCTCATCATAGAGGTCGGGAAAACTCGACGCTCATAGTCTTTCTTTATGTTCTTTTGGCTCCATTTACATTTTATATGTTTTCAAGTAAAAAATAAGCATTTAGGGCTCAAAGATGCCTCCTTTGAAGCTCAATAGATCCTAATTTTTTTTATTTTTGTTCATTTACAATGACTTTTAAGGACACATGATGAATTTCTTTTTCTGTTTGGTTGGTTAGTGCATTTTGTTACAGATAAAGTTTGGAAATTTCAAGGTTTCATACAGATCAATCAACTTTAAGTACATTTTTAACTGATTTAGGCTCTACGTTGGCTTTTCTACATTAAAGAAAAGTTATAGAAATATCTCTTAGCTTTCCAACTAATATTGAATCACCTAATTTGAGGCCTCAGGAGAGACAAAAGTTAAATAGACCAAAAGGTATACAATTTGTCCCTAAGGATCTATGATGGCCGCATGGCCATGACAAGGGGCACAGGGTCATTGCCTCTTGGATGTGAGTTTTTGTTACTTAATTTAGACCATTTAAGCGTGTTTGCATATGTGAACCATATTGGGACACTTCGGCTTACTGTTTGTGGCCCCAAAACCTTTTGTGATACCCATAACCGCGCTAAAACACATATAAAGGTTAATTTTTGCCATCATCTTTTCTTTAGTTAAAAGTTTCAAACCTTATTTATGTATCAATATCTTTAGCATATGCAGACCATCATGAAGGGATTCTTCATCAACAATCAACTGTTTGGTAGTGGAAGCCGATTGAAATTTTCTCGAATCCAAGCCTAGGAGCTTATGCAATAGAAATAAAAAACAATAGAAAAGAAACAAGAAGAAGAAACCAATCTCACCTTGTATTTCTCTTCTAGAGATGGCCGTAGAAACCAATAGAGGCTCCCTCCATGATCCCATAAACAAACAACTATGGAGCAAGAACCCATGCTAGCGGAAGGTGAAGATCGAGAGAGAGAAGAAGGGGCCAAAATTTTTCTCTAAGGAAAATCCCTCCTTGGCTAAAATTTTGAGTATATAAAAATTAGGTTTTTGTTTTCTCTTTAAGTTGGGTTTTATACCTTAAAAACCCTGGGTCTAAAATAATTACTATGGGTTAAAATTCAATTGCAATTTAATTTCAATTTTCATGTATGTGTTTATATTAGACCATAATATAACACATAACATTTAAATTAAAATTAATTTGCCAAATTAAATTTACCCAATAAATTAATTTAGACTTCACTTAAATTAAATACGTATAAACCTATATAAGTATTACATTTCCACCCAGAAATATATTCATAAATTAATTCATTCAAATTAATTCTATGAAACCCAATTAAAATTGATTATATTATTTTGATCAATCTAATTGATCTATAATTTAATCAATAAATTTCTCATCTCTAGTCAGTATACCCTAAGTATATAGTTGATCCATTTACTTCAAGCTCAGACGTTCAATGTGTATGATCTTGTAGGCCCGTCTTTATATTGGCAGTGGACTCATGGCCCACAGACTGTAGTTGGGCTCCAGCAAGCCATTACAGCCCCAATTTAAGATGGAGACTATAATCTAATGGAAGTTGTAACCCTGTAGTTTAACTTATACATCCCATGTCATTGATATCGATGTCCAACACGGAGGCATGGTATCATCACCCTTTTTTGTGTCTGTACATTAACTTGATCCCGAATGAACTGATGCTCACAAACAAGTTCCAACTTGTTTAGGTGTGGCCACACTCTTATTAGTTGCACTCATCAAGTGGCCGATGATATCTTGTCAATGGACTACTGAGTGACATTTCCTTCTGCATATTCATGGCCTTGCCATGTTCATTGGCACACCCGAATGTACCCATACTTGGCACCCTGTTACAAGCCCTTTACGCATACACCAAAGTGTGTGAGTTCACATGCGAGACCATAATATGGTCAGGTCAAAGGATCCAATATAAGTACTACACGAGAATCACTTATGATACTATACCATGTGGACTTCTTGTTTAGTGGATTTATCCAGTACCATGCCCCATTACATGTACCCATAAGCTTAATTGAAAATCCATGTTCTATAGCCGGTAAGACATCACCATACAATAAAGGCTATGATAGCCTTTGGTTCCATATATTCCCATGAATGGAACAGACTATGGATGGCTTTATGGTTATATCATTTCCCTATCCATGGTCTCACTGCCAAGCGTATGACACTTGTCAACATGGATACAGATATGACCATTGGATACTCTATTTATAATATTGCATAAGACACCAAACAAATAGATTAATGCCTTTATTTTAATAACGCAAATGTATAATACATCAATCTATTGAAAGATCCAAAATGTATAATACAATATAAGGGCTTATGCCTTGGGACTAGGGCATTCCCAACAATCTCCCACTTGCACTAGTTCCAAGTAGGCATGGGCCTAATCCCTATAGATCTAGTATGACCTTCGTGCTTGGACTGAGCCAGCACCTTCGTCAAAGGATCTGCGACATTATCCTTAGTGTCTACTTTATGTAATGAAATGTCACCCCTCTCGACGATCTCTCGTACGAGGTGAAACTTCCTGAGTACGTGCTTCATGTTCTTGTGTGACCGAGGCTCCTTAACTTGTACGACAGCCTCGTTGTTGTCACAGAACATATCAACTGGATCTTGGAGACTTGGAACTACTCCCAAATCAGTGATAAACTTCCTCATCCACACAACTTCCTTAGCTGTATCACACGCTATTATGTACTCAGCTTCTATAGTAGAGTCTGTGATGGTTGGCTGCTTTGAGCTCTTCCAGTTGATAGCACCACCATTTAGCAAAATACGTACCCAGAATGTGACTGGTACTTGTCCTGGTCTGTTTGGAAGCTTGCATCAATGTACCCAGTCACTAACAGCTCTTCCTGACCACCATACACTAAGAAGCTATCCTTAGTCCGATTAAGGTATTTTAGGATTACTTTGATAGCCATCCAGTGGTCCTCACCGGGATCCTGCTGATATCAGCTCGTCATACTTAGTGCAAAGTCGACATTAGGTCTCGTACATAGCATGGAGTACATGATCGATCCTATAGCTGATGCATATGGAATCAACTTCATGTTCTCCCTGTCCTTCATTATCTTAGGACAGTTCTTCTTAATAAGTTTCAGCCTATGGTTTATTGGCAAGAAATCTTTCTTGGCCTGATCCATGCTGAATCTTTTCAGAACTTTGTCTATGTACGTGGCTTGACTTGGGCCCAAAAGCTGATTAGGTCTATCCCCTAAGATCCTGGTCCCTAGGATCATCTCAGCTTTGCCTAAGTCATTCATTGCAAAGCACTTACACAACCACTGCTTAATCCCTTACAGTGTCGGTATGTTACTTCCAAACAAAAGGATGTCGTCCATATATAACACTAGAAAAGTGACAATGCTCCCACTAATCCTCTTATACATACAAGGGTCATGTTGATTCTGTATAAAGCTGTATTCCTTTGTGGCTTCATTGAATCTAAGGTTCCAACTTCGGGATGCTTGCTTTAATCCGTAAATAGATCTTTGAAGCTTGCAAACCCTTTCTGGATGCTTTGGATCGATGAAACCCTTAGGTTGTGTCATGTACACATCCTTGAGTAGCTTCCCATTAAGGAAAGCAGTTTTGACATCCATCTGCCAGACCTCATAGTCGTACCAAGCAGCTATGGCTAGCAAGATCCTTATGGATTTGAGCATAGCGACTGATGAGAAGGTTTCATTATAGTCTATTCCATGGACCTATTTAAAACCTTTTGCAACCAGCCACCCCTTGAAGGTGTTGTCAGCCTTCAGCTTATAGCACCACTTATAACCTATGACCTTAGCACCCAGAGGTGGAACAACCGGGTTCTAAACCTGATTATCATGCATAGATTGCATCTCTGCCTCCATGGCTTTACGTCAATTAGCATATTGCAGGCTATCAATGGCCTTCTCGTAGGTTTTAGGTTCTTCCTCATCAAAGACGAGAAGAGTGTGATTGTCAGTTATAAGAAATCCATATCTCTCGGGTACTCGACTATCCCTACCAGACCTCCTAGGTTCTTATGTGACCTGGGCTGGTCCTTCCGTCCCTAGAAGCTCCACCCTGATCTCTGAGTTATCCTCTTCAGGAGCTTGCTTGCTTTGAACTTCCTTGAGTTCAACATTGCTCCCACAGTCTTTCTTGGAAATGAAACCCTTTTCAAGAAAGACCCCCTTTCATGCCATGAACACCTTGTTCTCAATAGGGTTGTAGAAGTAATACCATTTGGTTTCCCTAGGGTAGCCACAAATAGGCATGTTTTGGTCTTAGGTTCCAGTTTGCCCCTGGTCAATCTCTTGACACGTGCATCATAGCCCCAAATCCATAAGAAAGACACATTGGATGCCTTGCTGATCCATATTCTGTATGGGGTCTTTTCCACAGCCTTAGTCGGAGTATTGTTAAAAATGAGAGGTGATGTCTCTAGAGCGTATCCCCAGAATGTTATTATGAGAGAGGCATGACTCATCATTGAGCAGACCGTGTCTAGCAAGGTCCTATTCCTCCTTTCGGATACCCCATTCCATTATGGTGTTCCTGGAGGAGTGAGCTGTGGAATGATTCCATTTCTCTTAAGTATGAGTCAAAATTTAGGCTCATATACTTGCCTCCTCGGTCTAAGCAAAGGGCTTTTATATTTCTACCTAGTTGGTTCTATACCTTGTTCTTAAATTCCTTGAACCTATTAAAAGTCTCGGATTCGTGTTTCATCAGATAGACATAGACATATCTACTGAAATCATCCGTGAAAGTGACGAATTACAGATGTCCACCTCTAGTAGCTGCTCTCATGGGCCCACATACGTTTGAATGTATTAGGTCCAATAAGCTAGTAGCCCTTTCAGCTTTCTTGCCAAAAGGTGCTTTGGTCATTTTACCGTGTAAACATGACTTGTATATATGAAGTGACTCCATGTCAAATGACCCTAGGATTCCAGCTTTGCGAAGCCTAGCTATGCGTTTCTCATTTATGTGGCTTAAATGACAATGCCAAAGGTAGATAAGATTAAGTTCATTAGGCTTAACCCTTTTGGTATTTATGTTATAGACTTGATTAGTTTCATTTAAATTTAGGATATATAAGCCATTATTTAACAGAGCTTGTCCATAAAATAATCCCTACCTAGATAAATTTGTTCTACAATTTCTAATTGTAAATTTAAATCTAGAAATATCCAAAATTGAAACAGAAATTATATTCCTGCACGTTGCAGGTATAAAATAACATTTTTCCAGAATTAAAACTAATCCACTAGGCATCACTAGGTGGTACTCACTGATCTCTACGGTAGCTATCCTTGCTCCATTTCCAAAATACAAGTCCACTTTCCAGATCCCAGTGATCTCTGGTTCCTAAGTCCCTGCACATTACAAAAAATGTGAGAACCACATCTAGTATCCAATACCCAAGATGTAGAAATAGTGGGGTTTATGTCTATAACATATATAACTGATGGAGACGTACCCTGACTCTTTTTTGGCTCTCCCATTAGCTAGGGACAAGATCTCTTCCAGTGTCCCACTTTTTTGCACTAGAAAAAGACGTCCTCAGGATTGGCCTTGGGATTGGCCTTAGCTTTCTTAGCTTTGACCATTAGTACTAGTGGAGTCTTCTTCATCCACTGTTCTATGAGCTTAAGCAGTCCTTCCAGCTCACTAATAGTGCGGTTCATCCCTTGTATGTTGTAGTTCAGGATAAACTGATCATAAAAGTCCGGCAGGGACGCCAGAACATGTCAATCGTTGTAAGACTGGCACATCGAGACGGGCTAAAGAATCTAAATTGCCTTTCATCTTGAGCACATGAGTGCTCATAGGTGTCCTAGCTCCCATTCGGCAGGAGTTGAATGCCTTGGTGGTAAAGTACCTCTCTTGACAAGCTTACTCCTGAAACATCTCATTTAGAGTTATTATCAGAGCAAAGACTTACTAGTCCAAGAACTGCTTTTGTAGCTCAAGGACCATGCATGCCAACATCAGGCATGTCACATCCCGGTTGTCCCTTACATACACCTTGTATTCCTCCAGCAGTGCAGCCGGTGGATTATGCCTAATAGGTGTAGGTGGTACAACCCTCTCCAGCACAAATTCCTTGGATTCCTATCTTAGATCGATCCTTAAGTTCCTAGACCAATCCAGGAAAGTAGGCCTAGAAAGCTTGTCCTTCTCGAGGAGTGAATGCAGTGATAGAGTATTATTTGTCATTTGATTACTACACAAAAATTAAAGAGTAATAATAAAGGTCTTAACTCTTTTTTCCCACATTTAATTAATAATGAATCCAAGTTATTAATTAAGTCAAGTTATTGGGCTAGTGGGCCGAGATCTATGTTTCATCAAGATATAGCCAGACGAAGGCTTGGAAAAGCTATATCCTAATTATTATGGTAGGATCGCCATCAAATCCTAACCTAGGGACTTTCGGTTTGATGGGCTTGTTGGCACTTACCCCTTTGTGGTTAGGGCTAGGAGAATCCTACTACTAATGCTAAGTCTAAACCTCCATCCAAGTGTTAGAGTAACCAATACTCTAACCCAATACAAAAAGAGGATACTCAGGAAGTTTCACCTCATACGAGAAATCACCGAGAGGGGTGACATTTCATTACACAGAGTAGACACCAAGGATAATGTTATAGATCCTTTGACCAAGGCATTGGCTTAACCCAAGCATAAGGGTCATCCTCAGTCTATAGGGATCAAACCCATGCCTAGTTAGAATAAGTGCAAGTGGGAGATTGTTAGGAATGCCCTAGTCCCAAGGCATTAGTCCTTGTTTTGTATTGTACATTTTACATCTTTTAAGTGATTAATGTATGATACATTTATGTTATTAAATAAAGGCAATAATCTATTTATTGTGTATCTTGTGCAATATTATAGAGTATCCGATGGTCATATCTATATCCATGTTGATAAGTGTCGTGCACTTGGCAGTGAGACCATGGATAGGGAAATGATATAACCATAAAGCCATCCATAGTATGTTCCAATCATGGGAATGAATGGAACCAAAGACTATCATAACCTTGATTGTACGGTGGTGTCTTACCGGCTATAGAACATGGATTGTCAATCAGGCTTATGGGTAGATGTAATGGGGCATGGTACTGGATAGATCCATTAAACGAGAAATCCACATGGTATAGTATCACAAGTGATTCTCGTATAGTACTTATATAGGATCCTTAGACCTGACCATATTATGGCCTTGCATGTGATCTCACAATCTTTGGTGTATGCCTAAAGGGCTCGTAACAGGGTGCCAAGTATGGGTACTTTCGGGTGTGCTAGTGAACATGGCAAGGCCATGTGAAAGTAGAAGGGAATGTCACTCAGCGTTTCACCAAGAAGATATCACAGGCCACTTGATGAGTGCAACTGATAAGAGTGTGGCCACACCCAAACAAGTTGGAACTTGTTTGTGAGCATCAGTTCATTTGGGATCAAATTAATGTCCGGGCATAAAAAAAGGTGATGACACCATGCCTCTGTGTTGGACACTGATATCAGTGACATGGGATATGTAAGTTAAACTACAGGGCTATGACTTACGTTAGACTGCTATCTCCGTCTTAATTGGGGGCTATAATGGTTTTCTAGAGTCTGCCTACAGTCTATGGACCATGGGCCCACTGCCAATATAAAGACGGGCCCATAGGATCGTACATATTGAACATCTAAGATTGAACTAAACGGGTCATCCGTATACTTAGAGTATACTGATTGGAGACAGAAGGAATCTATTGATTAAAGTTATAGATCAATTAGATTGATCAAAATAATGTAATCTATTAATTGGGTTTCATAGAATTAATTTGAATAAATTAATTTATGAATTAATTTCCTAGTGGAAATTTTATACATAAATAGGTTTTTATGTATTTCATTTAAATTAGACAAATTAATTTTAATTTAAATGCTATGTTATTTATTATATGGTACATATAAAATTGAAATTGAATTGAAATTAAATTTAACCTATGCTTTTAATTTTGACCTAAGGGTTTTTACAGATATAAATGCCCACTTAAATGCAAGAAACCCTAACCCTAAGTTACACATTAAAGATTTCGACCAAGGAGTTTTTCCTTAGAGAAAAATTTTGGCCTACCCTCTCCTTGAATCGATCCTCTGCTAGCACGGGTTCCTGCTGGTTAAGTGTTTGTGTACGGGGACTTTGGAGGAAATCTGTTTTGGTTTCCGCATCTGTCTCTAGAAGAGACATTCAAGGTGAGAATCTATTTCTTCCGGTGTGATTTTCTTTGTTTTTTATTTCTATTGCATAAGCTCTTGGGATCGGGTTTGAGAAAATCTAAATCGGCTTCCGCTGCCAACGGTTGATTTTTGATGAAAAACCCCTACAATTTTACCTTTTTAGTACTATGAATGGTGCATCGTGTGAGCATATTAAGCCCAAACTTAAAATAAACTTACGAATTAAAGTAAAATATTTGCAACAAAGAATTAAAGTATTTGGCTTTAAGTAAGTGAGTTTCTCGGACCCTTTCTTTGAAGGATATGGTGCTCCATCACGGCTTCTATCATTACTGAGCGGCGAATCCTCACCATATTTCTTTAAAGACATCCATCAATCAGATAATAATTTGTTCTAGTGATGAAAACACATCTCACTTGAGTAGGGGGCTCAAACCCTCTAGCCGCTTGTTGCTCGCTTTATATTCCGTACAAATCTCTTACTTAGCTTTTGATAATAATTTTAATAGTAATTTTATTAATAATTTCATTCAGAGATTAGTGCTTGTAAGTATACGAATCGCAACGTAGTAATAAAAGATATCGATCCCACGAGGAATAAGTATGTACACTTTGGTTTGTTTTTCTTCGCGTTTATAGAGTATCGAATTATAAAGTGGTATGGAGAAATGGGTAAATGGCAAGTTAAATCAATTATCAATTAAAGTACTAGTATTGAGTTGAGTTATTGTTTAATATCTAGTTACAGAAATATACAAGCATTTTATCTTAGATATTCGTTGTACATGCATTAATTATCTATTCAACCTTTATGATAAGAGTATGTCGGATTAGTTCTATTTCAGTGGGCATGTCTAGAAATAGATTTTATTTAATAACACATAGATAAATTATCGAATACCTTTGCCAAAATAACTAAAGGCCTTAATACACAATGGCCAAGCTATATCAAGATGATCTCCAATTAATTTAACAAAGTGAAGCAAAACAATCATACATCATAATTTATTCTATCTTATTAATTAAACAAGACAAAGTAAAATGCAAACTTCTCTATATCTTATTAAGAATCACAATACATACTTGGCGTTATTCATGCAATGTAAAACAAGAAATCAAAGCATACTTGGCGTTAGTCATGCAATGAAGAGTAAGATATAAGAAAACTTATCGATATTGATTTCATAAATATTCAATACATATACAAATGTGACGCTTTCATAAAGGAAAAGCATAAGAATAGACTTAAGAAAACAATTGGGCATAAAACACTCCCCTACACCTATAGGTATATTGCAACCTCGGGGTATCTTTTCTCTATACAACGACAATACTTGATTTAAAGACCTCGGCGTTGGGCTCCCCTTTACGTACAATAAATACTACAAACAACACTCAAATTCTCTAGACACTTTATTTGTTGGGATTTTTCACTAGAAATCACCTAATAAAAGCGGAAGAACTCAGTGATTTCCTTAAATCCGTGCCCAGGAGCAACTGAAGTGGAAATTAAAAAAACATTAAAATTTAACTAGAAGAGAATCAATTCTCACCAGGAATATCTCTTCTAGAGATGGCTACAGAAACCGAAACCGATTCCCTCTACTCTCATGTACATGAACGCCTATCGAGTCAAACTGTGCTAGCGGTGGATCAAAGAGAAGAGAGAAAATTCCATAGCCATGGCCAAAAAATCAGCTCTACCCAAAACCATTATCGTCGAAATTTCTCTTAAGGAAAAACCTCTAGTTAGCTTTAAATCATGGCCTATATTTATTGAGTGTTTTAGCTTTGTTTCTATAAATGGAATACATGTCGTAATTCCATAAATCCTAATAAATTAGTAAGGTTTAATTCCTAATCAATTCTAATTTAATTTCTATGCATGTATTTATATAATACCATATTATATAAGATACATGTCATTTAAATTAAATAGATTTGCCAATTGGAATTAACCCAATAAATTAATTTATAATTTGACTAGAAACAAATACATAAAACCTATATGTGTATTAAATTTCTACCAGGAAATTTATTCACAAGTTAATTTATTTAAATCAACTTTGTCCAACCCAATAAATATAAATATATGTCAATTAAATTATATTGACCAATCCATTTGATCTTTAATTTAATTGATTAATATTTATCTCTTCAATTAGTATACTCCAAGTATACAGGTGATCCGACTAGTTCGAACTCAGACATCCTATGTGTACGATCATGTGGGCCCGTCTTTACGTTGGCAGTGGGCCTATGGCCCACAGACTACAGGTGGGCTCTAACAAGCCACTACAGCCCCCAATTAAGACGAAGATAGCAGTCCGACTGTAATTGTAACCTTGTAGTTTACACTTGTATATCCCATGTCATCGATATCGGTGTCTAACACAAAGGCATGGATTGATCGCCCTCTTTTGTCGGACATTTACTTGATCCCCGAATGAACTAATGCTCATAAACAAGTTCCAACTTGTTTGGGTGTGGCCACACTCTTATCAGTTACATTCATCAAGAGGCCGGTGATATCTTCCCAGTGGACTACTGAGTGACATTTTCCTTCTGCATATCCATAGTACTACCATGCTCAGTGACATACCCGAAAGTACCCATACTTGGTACCCTTTTCAGGCCCTTTAGGTGTACACCAAAGTATGCCACTTCAGATACAGCACCATCATATAGTCAGGTCAAAGGATCCATATAAGTACTATATGAGAATCACTTGTGATACTTTACCATGTGGATTTCTCATTTAGTGGATCTATCCAGTGCCATGCCCTTTTTACATGTACCAATTAACTGGGTTAACATCCCAGGTCCAATGACTGATAAGACACTGCCATACAACCAGGCTAATGATAGTTTCTAGTTCCATTCATTCCCATGACTGGAACAGACTACGGATCTCTTTATGGTCATATCGTTTTCCCTATCCATGGTCTTACTGCCAAGTGCATAACACTTACCAACATGGATATGGATATTTCCATTGGATACTCTATTTAAAACATAGCACAAGGTATATAATAAATAGATTAATGCCTTTATTTAATGACACAAAATGTATAATACATAAATCCAATAGATGTACAATACATATACAAGGACCTATGCCTCGGGACTAAGGTATATCCAACAATCTCCCACTTGCACTAGTTCCAACTAGACATGGGCCTAATCCCTATAGGTCTAGTATGACCCTCATGCTTGGGTTGAGCCAGCACCTTGGTTCAAGGATCTGCGACATTATCCTCGGTGTCCACTCTATGTAATAAAGTGTCACCCCTCTCGGTGATTTCTCATATGAAGTGAAACTTCCTAAGTACGTGCTTCATATGCTTGTGTGACCAGGGCTCCTTAGCCTGTGCAATAGGCCCATTGTTGTCACAGAAGATATCAACTGGATACAGGATAGTTGGCACTACTCCCAATTCAGTGATAAACTTCTTTATCCACACAGCTTCCTTAGTTGCATCGCACGCTTCCATATACTCAATTTCTGTAGTAGAGACCGTGATGGTCAGTTGATTGGAGCTTTTTCCGGTTATAGGACCATCATTTAGCATAAATATGTACCCAGACTGCGACTGGTACTCACCCTGGTCGGTTTGGAAGCTTGCATCAGTGTGCCCAGTAATTGACAGCTCTTCCGGACCTCCATACACTAAGAAGCTATCCTTAGTCCGGTTAAGGTACTTTCAGATTGCTTTGATAGCCTTCCAGTGATCCTCCTCGGGATCCTGCTGGTACCTGCTCATTATACTCAATGCAAAGGCCACATCAGGTCTCGTACATAGCATGGAATACATGATTGATCCTATAGCTGAGGCATATGGGACTAACTTCATGTTCTCCCTGTCCTCCCTTGTCTCAGGATAGTTCTTCTTACTAAGTTTCAGCCCATGGCTTATCGGCAAGAAACCTTTCCTGGCCCGATCCATATTGAATCTTTTCAGAACTTTGTCTATGTACGTGGCCTGACTTAGGCCCAAAAGCCGATTGGATTTATCCCTGTAGATCTTGATCCCTAGGATCATCTCGGCTTCGCTTAAGTCCTTCATTGCAAAGCACTTAGACAACCACTGCTTTACCCCTTGCAGTGTTGGTATGTCGCTTTCAATAAGAAGGATATCATCCACATATAATACCAGGAATGTGACAATACTTCCACTAATCCTTTTATACACACAAGGCTCATCTTGATTCTGTATGAAACCATATTCCTTTATGGCTTCATTGAATCTAAGATTCCAACTTCAGAATGCTTGCTTCAGTCCATAAATGGACTTTTGAAGTTTGCATACCCTCCCAGGATACTCTAGATCGATAAAACCTTTAAGTTGTGTCATGCACACATCCTCAAGTAGCTTTCCGTTACGGAAAGCGGCTTTAACATCCATTTGCCAGACCTCATAGTCGTACCATGCGGCTATGGCCAGCAAGATCCTAATGGATTTGAGCATAGCGACTGGTGAGAAGGTTTCATTATAGTTTGTTCCATGGACTTATCTAAAACCTTTTGCAACCAGATGCCCCTTGAAGGTGTTATCAGCTTTTAGTGTGTAGCACCACTTACAACCTATTATGTGACATCCCTAACTTTCTTAGCATGCAATGGCGGAAAACATTACATAAAGTCTAGGACATCATTATAAAAGAAACTTCCAATTATGCCTCTGATTAATACTACACGTGTTCATAAAATACGTACTCCCAAATTTAATTCTAAGTGATAAATAATAATTCAATACGAATAATACTTCAATGACAAAAACCTAAAAGTTTAGAAAATCTGAAAATCTCAATTCTAAAATGTTCATAACAACTATTTAATGTCTACTCAAAGCAATCCCTCCACACAATCCCAAGGACGGGCGTCAGGCATCATTCAATCATCACCGGCATAATCTGAAAATATCAACAGCGCCACTTAGTGACGAGTAACTAACAAATCCCAAACATCAATTTAAAGTTTGCATAAAATGACGATAGTTCACAAATATATGTTATATTAATTAATCAAGCACCGTAAGGGTAATAAACAACAATCATCATTCATACAAGTGTACATACTTACGCTCACAATCCTTGTAATAGGGAACGTACCTCGTTTAACAAGCCGCTCCAACACATATCACATAGATCATATCATTTAAGTAGCAAAACATCAATCAAAGAATAAAATTCCAAGTCAAGTCATACAAACTAGATGCATACAACCGTTTAGAACAAGGAATTGTATCATGAACATGACATTATTTCATTTACACAATAACCATTATTAGTTTCCTATTACACAAATTCCAAAGTCACAAGATAGCTTACAAACCTCACTATCACAGCCAAGCATCAAAATCACATTGTAATCAACATTAACATGCAATTACATTCTTAACCGTTGATTAACATCAACTTATGTATATGCGTACAACTCATTGCATTAACCTATACACTTGTGCTTATAGGGAGTTTGGCAGCAGACGCTGCAGAGTGCCATGAACCTAGGGCTTACCTCTGCGGAGAGCCATGAACCTAGGGCTTACCTCCTTAACACATTGAGTACCATGAACCTAGGATTTACCTCAGAATGCCATGAACATAGGTCTTACATCATAATGCCATTAACATAGGTCTTACATCACCGAGTGCCATGAACCTAGGGCTTACCTCGGAATTTGGGTTGCTGTCCTAGTGCCTACCAATCAAACATGGTAAACACTTTGCCAAACTAACCAAAGCACAGCTGTATAAATCACCACAACTCAAATTAATTACTATAATCATACCAATATCAAAAGGGTGCCATTAAAATAGGTCTTATTCCCAAAACATAGCACAATACCTCAATAAACACAAGGTACCAATAAAATGGGACTTACCCCAAACTCAATTTCATAATTCTAACATGTATTAATCTACTAAATCATATTTGCAATTATTATATTTCATGTCATGAGTTCTAGCATAAAATTTCTAGAATCAAATTATGCTTTACACACATTAAAAATAAATTCAGGCCTAAGGTGACAATTTCAGAATTCATAGTTCATGCCTCAACTTGCACATAATATTCCAGTAGGTTAGACTCAGAATTCAGCATGGCAATACAAAGGTGAATTTTAGCCTTACATCTTAGGAACACATGCCAGCTTGAATCATGCAATTCGGAGTCCTATAGCAAAAGATATTAAGGAAACACTAAAAACATGCAATCTGTAAACTTACTTCAGTTCACTGCACATAGTCTGACTTCAACAGACAAAACGGACGTGTTACTCACTGATTTAGCAAAAATAATATAAAGCAACATTGAACATCAGGATTTTAGGAATACATATAATTTTGTTTCATGGCAAACGGAGCTACAGATAGAAAATAAAGCCATAATCAACGCAAACTGTACAAACTGAAATTCAGCAGTTCCAGGAAATCGGCACAGTGCACATAAGGCAGTTTCAACAGGGAATACGAGCACTTTACTCACAGAATTTGCCAAAATAGTATAAAACAACCTTGTACACTTATGTCTCAGGAAAACACAGAAAGTTGAATCATGCCATTCGGAGTTATATAACGAAAATAAAGCTAAAATTACCACAACCTATACAATCTGAAATTTAGCAGTTCAAGAAAAATCGGCACAATGCACATAAGGCAGTTTCAATAGGGAATATGAGCACTTTACTCACGGAATTTTCCAAAATAGTATAAAACAACCTTGTACATTTATGTCTCAGGAAAACACAGAAAATTGAATCATGCCAATCGGAGTTATAACAACCTGTACAATCTGAAATTGAGCAGTTCCAGCATAAAACCATTCGAAACATGCATATACATATTTCTTTCAACCCTTAACCTAATTATCATCATTTTATACCAGTAACATACATGCTTAAATTTCAATATACAAGATTATTATCTCACCATGCAATCAATAGGAACCTATCACGCAATCTATGAAAGCTTTAAATCGATATTAGAGTTTGTTTGTTACCTCGATTGCAGTGAGGTCGGTCACTAGAGTAAAAACAGAAATTAGGAGAGGGTGCTCCTCGATTTAGGTCACGAACTTAATCCGATGATTCCCAAAGAGAAGAAACTTCAGAAAATTACAGAAAAGAACAAAGTTCTTAGCAAGTTTCTAAGGAGTTAAAAGATGGAATAAAACCGATTGGGATTCCTTACCTTCAGAAAGATGAATGATTTCCTCAACTGAGACAATGGAATTTCGGAATTCACAAGAATGATGCAAGGCTGGTTTGAGTGAAAGAGAGAGGAAGAGAAAGAATAAATTTCAGCTAGGGTTAGAGGAAATTTCGAAATTTGTAGTGTTAAATAGGAAGTAGAAGTTGATTTGATGAAGGAAAGGTAAGTGGGAGAGATTTGCTCCACTAAGTTGGTAGTTTCTGATTTGAATTGGTCAAACTAAATAAAAGGGATATATAAAATAGTAAATTTCGGATTTTATGGGATTTTATGTCTCCCAAACCAAAAATATAAATCCTAAAGAAAATAACTAAATTAAGCTAAGTTGGGTTCGAACTCTAGACCTCTAGTTATTAAACACATCTCTCTACCATTAGGCCAAAGCCAACGAATTGCTATAAGCATACAAAACATCGGTTAAATGCAAAAATGCTCACTCATATGCACACATCACAACATAACTAAGTCAACTTATATCTGGGGCGTTACAATCCTCCCCACTAACAAAAAGTTTCGCCCTCGAAACTCAAGGACAAAAGAGTAAGCTAGGTTCTAACCTTGATTAGTTGCAAACAATTCCGGATATTTGGATCTCATGGTCTCTTCTAGCTCCCAAGTAGCCTCTTCAAACTTCTGGCTACGCCAAAGCACCTTTACCAAAGGCATCTCTTTTCTCCTGAGTTTGCGAACCTGACGGTCGAGGATCTGAACAGGCTTCTCCTCATATGTCAAATTGGGTTCCACCTCCACCGAATCCACAGCAATAACGTGAGAAGGGTCGCTCACATATCTTCGTAGCTGTGAAACATGGAATACATTATGAACTTTTGCCAATTCCGGTGGTAGAGCCAACCGATATGCAACTTCCCCAATCCTTTCAAGCACTTCATATGGACCAATATACTTGGGACTGAGCTTGCCTCTCTTGCCGAACCTCATCACTCCCTTCATAGGAGATACTTTCAGCAATACCTTGCTACCGACTTCGAAGGTAAGAGGTCTTCTCTTGAGATCTGCATAAGACTTCTGACGATCTTGGGCAGCCTTCATATTCGCCTGGATCACCTTCACCTTCTCAACTGTATCCCGAATCAATTCCGGACCCAACACCAATGTGTCACTAATGTCGTCCCAGCATGTCGGACTACGACATTTCCTCCCATAGAGGGCTTCATACGGGGCCATACGGATACTAGCGTGATAGCTATTGTTATAGGAGAACTCTACCAAACTCAGACATTTCACCCAAGATTTCTGGAAGTCAAGAGCACATGACCGCAACATATCCTCTAAGGTTTGGATTGTCCTCTCCGTCTGTCCATCTGTAGCAGCATGAAAAGCTGTACTCAACTTCAACCTAGTGCCCAAAGCTTCTTGCAATGATGTCCAAAAATGTGACAAGAACCGTGGGTCACGATCTGACACAATCTCCCTAGGCACACCATGTAGCCTTATAACTTCACTCGCATATGCCTCAGCTAACTGCTCCATAGACCAGGTCTTCTTCATAGGAATAAACTGAGCCACCTTGGTCAAACGGTCTATAACAACCCACACCGTGTCTAAACCATTAGCAACCTTTGGTAAACCCGACACAAAGTCCATAGAAACCGAGTCAAACTTCCATGCTGGAATAGCCAAGGGCTGCAATAATCCCCCAGGCCTCTGATGCTCAATTTTCACCTTTTGACAAGTCAAGCACCGGGCCACAAACTCAGCTACCTCTTTCTTCATTCCAGGCCACCAAAACTGCATCTTCAAATCTTTGTACAATTTCGCACCTCCCGGATGCACAGAGTAGGGAGTGCAATGAGCTTCACTTAAGATCTGCTCTTTCAACATTGAATCATTAGGCACACACCATCGGCCTTTAAATTTCATACTCCCATCTGCAAGAATCTCGAAATCTACAGCATTACCCTGCTCCTTCGCTGCACGAATCTTCTGAAGTACAGGATCACTCAACTGCTTCTCTTTCAATTCTACAAACAATACTGGTTCCACACTGATTGCATTTAAACTCGCCCGAACCACTCCTCTCGGGACCACTTCAATTTCCAACTTGCTAAACTCCTTGCAAAGATCAATAGGAAGTCTTTTCATGAAGTTCACCGAATGGATGCTCTTTCTGCTCAATGCATCTGCGACTCTGTTTGCCTTTCCTTCTTTATACTCTAAGGTTAAGTCATAATCCTTGATAAGCTCTAACCAACATCTCTGTCGCATGTTTAGTTCTTTCTGGGTGAAAATATATTTGAGGCTCTTATGATCGGTGTATATCTTGCACGGCACACCATACAAGTAATGGCGCCAAATTTTAAGAGCAAACACCACCGCAGCTAACTCCAAATCGTGAGTCGGGTAGTTCCTTTCGTGAACCCTCAATTGCCTTGAAGCATAGGCAATCACTTTTCCCAACTGCATAAGTACACACCCAAGTCCGTACTTGGAAGCATCACTGAACACTTCATACTCTACTCCGTCAGTCGGCAATGCAAGAACTGGGGCTGAAGTAAGTCTCTCTTTTAATATCTGGAACGCTTCTTCACATTCTGCAGTCCATTGAAACCTACAGTCCTTCTTCATTAACTGAGTCAAAGGTCGTGCAATAATTGAAAAGTTGTGCACAAACCTTCTGTAGTATCCAGCAAGACCAAGAAAACTTCTTACTTCGGTCACATTAGTAGGACTGGACCATTCAAGAACGGCTTTAATCTTCGCCGGGTCCACCTTCACACCTTCTTTGGTAATCACATGGCCTAGAAAAGCCACCTCTCCAAGCCAAAACTCACACTTAGAGAACTTGGCGTACCACTTCTGCTCTCTTAATACTTTCAACACCATTTTGAGATGCTTAGCATGCTCCTCTTCATTCTTCAAATATACCAAGATATCATCAATGAATACCACAACACACACATCAAGGAGCTCGTGGAAGGTTCGGTTCATCTGATCCATAAACACTGCTGGTGCGTTAGTGAGACCGAAGGGCATTACTTCGAATTCATAGTGCCCATACCTTGTCCGGAAGGCAGTCTTCTGAATGTCGTCTTCTTTTACCGGAATCTGATGATAGCCGGATCTCAGATCGATCTTAGAGAACACACCTGCACCCTTCAATTGATCAAACAAATCTTCAATTCTTGGCAGGGGATATTTATTCTTGATGGTCACCTTATTCAACTCACGGTAGTCAATACATAATCGCATGCTTCCATCCTTCTTCTTGACAAAGAGTACCGGAGCACCCCAAGGTGACACGCTGGGTCTAATAAAACCTTATCAACAAGTTCTTGCAACTGGGTCTTTAATTCTCGCATCTCCGAGGGAGCCATCCGATAAGGAGCTTTAGAGATTGGAGCTGACCCCGGAATTAGGTCGATGGCAAATTCTACATCCCTTCCTGGTGGAATCCCTGGCAGTTCGTCAGGAAACACATCCGCATATTCTCGAACAATAGGAATATCCTCGATCTTCAGTTCTTCCGAGGTATCCTTTATTCGACACAGGAATACTTCCTCACCCTTCATCGCCATTTTCTTCAACTTCATGGCCGAGACCATCTTCACTCCCGGTTTCAATTTAATACTTGAATAGGAAACCATTCTCCCTTCCTGGTTCCTTAGCACCACCGGGTCGGAAGATCCTTCATAAGTTGGGGGTCGATGACGAGCAATGCGATCGAAGACAGTTTGGTTATTTGGATTTCTTTAAGCCATAGCGAGCACGGCATCTTCCAACAGCCGCATACGTCGCTGAGGAGAGTCATCGCGAACGGAATCTCTACGCGGAGGCATTCTAAAATTTTGGTTCTAGGTTGGATTTAATCATGTTATACATATAGCAAGTAATAGAAAACAAACAATTCAAAGCAGATAAACCCATTCTACCTACCCATGCATCTCACTTCTACGTTCAAAAATCTCTATCCTAGGATTCTGAGTTTTGGTTCCAAGTGACTTATGCTACCAAAGCCTCGGAACCAACGCGGGCTCTGATACCAACTGTGACATCCCTAACTTTCTTAGCATGCAATGGCGGAAAACATTACATAAAGTCTAGGACATCATTATAAAAGAAACTTCCAATTATGCCTCTGATTAATACTACACGTGTTCATAAAATACGTACTCCCAAATTTAATTCTAAGTGATAAATAATAATTCAATACGAATAATACTTCAATGACAAAAACCTAAAAGTTTAGAAAATCTGAAAATCTCAATTCTAAAATGTTCATAACAACTATTTAATGTCTACTCAAAGCAATCCCTCCACACAATCCCAAGGACGGGCGTCAGGCATCATTCAATCATCACCGGCATAATCTGAAAATATCAACAGCGCCACTTAGTGACGAGTAACTAACAAATCCCAAACATCAATTTAAAGTTTGCATAAAATGACGATAGTTCACAAATATATGTTATATTAATTAATCAAGCACCGTAAGGGTAATAAACAACAATCATCATTCATACAAGTGTACATACTTACGCTCACAATCCTTGTAATAGGGAACGTACCTTGTTTAACAAGCCGCTCCAACACATATCACATAGATCATATCATTTAAGTAGCAAAACATCAATCAAAGAATAAAATTCCAAGTCAAGTCATACAAACTAGATGCATACAACCGTTTAGAACAAGGAATTGTATCATGAACATGACATTATTTCATTTACACAATAACCATTATTAGTTTCCTATTACACAAATTCCAAAGTCACAAGATAGCTTACAAACCTCACTATCACAGCCAAGCATCAAAATCACATTGTAATCAACATTAACATGCAATTACATTCTTAACCGTTGATTAACATCAACTTATGTATATGCGTACAACTCATTGCATTAACCTATACACTTGTGCTTATAGGGAGTTTGGCAGCAGACGCTGCAGAGTGCCATGAACCTAGGGCTTACCTCTGCGGAGAGCCATGAACCTAGGGCTTACCTCCTTAACACATTGAGTACCATGAACCTAGGATTTACCTCAGAATGCCATGAACATAGGTCTTACATCATAATGCCATTAACATAGGTCTTACATCACCGAGTGCCATGAACCTAGGGCTTACCTCGGAATTTGGGTTGCTGTCCTAGTGCCTACCAATCAAACATGGTAAACACTTTGCCAAACTAACCAAAGCACAGCTGTATAAATCACCACAACTCAAATTAATTACTATAATCATACCAATATCAAAAGGGTGCCATTAAAATAGGTCTTATTCCCAAAACATAGCACAATACCTCAATAAACACAAGGTACCAATAAAATGGGACTTACCCCAAACTCAATTTCATAATTCTAACATGTATTAATCTACTAAATCATATTTGCAATTATTATATTTCATGTCATGAGTTCTAGCATAAAATTTCTAGAATCAAATTATGCTTTACACACATTAAAAATAAATTCAGGCCTAAGGTGACAATTTCAGAATTCATAGTTCATGCCTCAACTTGCACATAATATTCCAGTAGGTTAGACTCAGAATTCAGCATGGCAATACAAAGGTGAATTTTAGCCTTACATCTTAGGAACACATGCCAGCTTGAATCATGCAATTCGGAGTCCTATAGCAAAAGATATTAAGGAAACACTAAAAACATGCAATCTGTAAACTTACTTCAGTTCACTGCACATAGTCTGACTTCAACAGACAAAACGGACGTGTTACTCACTGATTTAGCAAAAATAATATAAAGCAACATTGAACATCAGGATTTTAGGAATACATATAATTTTGTTTCATGGCAAACGGAGCTACAGATAGAAAATAAAGCCATAATCAACGCAAACTGTACAAACTGAAATTCAGCAGTTCCAGGAAATCGGCACAGTGCACATAAGGCAGTTTCAACAGGGAATACGAGCACTTTACTCACAGAATTTGCCAAAATAGTATAAAACAACCTTGTACACTTATGTCTCAGGAAAACACAGAAAGTTGAATCATGCCATTCGGAGTTATATAACGAAAATAAAGCTAAAATTACCACAACCTATACAATCTGAAATTTAGCAGTTCAAGAAAAATCGGCACAATGCACATAAGGCAGTTTCAATAGGGAATATGAGCACTTTACTCACGGAATTTTCCAAAATAGTATAAAACAACCTTGTACATTTATGTCTCAGGAAAACACAGAAAATTGAATCATGCCAATCGGAGTTATATAACGAAAATAAAGCTACAATTACCACAACCTGTACAATCTGAAATTGAGCAGTTCCAGCATAAAACCATTCGAAACATGCATATACATATTTCTTTCAACCCTTAACCTAATTATCATCATTTTATACCAGTAACATACATGCTTAAATTTCAATATACAAGATTATTATCTCACCATGCAATCAATAGGAACCTATCACGCAATCTATGAAAGCTTTAAATCGATATTAGAGTTTGTTTGTTACCTCGATTGCAGTGAGGTCGGTCACTAGAGTAAAAACAGAAATTAGGAGAGGGTGCTCCTCGATTTAGGTCACGAACTTAATCCGATGATTCCCAAAGAGAAGAAACTTCAGAAAATTACAGAAAAGAACAAAGTTCTTAGCAAGTTTCTAAGGAGTTAAAAGATGGAATAAAACCGATTGGGATTCCTTACCTTCAGAAAGATGAATGATTTCCTCAACTGAGACAATGGAATTTCGGAATTCACAAGAATGATGCAAGGCTGGTTTGAGTGAAAGAGAGAGGAAGAGAAAGAATAAATTTCAGCTAGGGTTAGAGGAAATTTCGAAATTTGTAGTGTTAAATAGGAAGTAGAAGTTGATTTGATGAAGGAAAGGTAAGTGGGAGAGATTTGCTCCACTAAGTTGGTAGTTTCTGATTTGAATTGGTCAAACTAAATAAAAGGGATATATAAAATAGTAAATTTCGGATTTTATGGGATTTTATGTCTCCCAAACCAAAAATATAAATCCTAAAGAAAATAACTAAATTAAGCTAAGTTGGGTTCGAACTCTAGACCTCTAGTTATTAAACACATCTCTCTACCATTAGGCCAAAGCCAACGAATTGCTATAAGCATACAAAACATCGGTTAAATGCAAAAATGCTCACTCATATGCACACATCACAACATAACTAAGTCAACTTATATCTGGGGCGTTACATATTACCTTAGCACTCGGAGGTGGATCAACCAGGTTCCTGGTTATCGTACATAGATTGCATCTCTGCCTCCATGGCTTTACGCCAATTTGCAGACTGTGGGCTAGCCATAGCCTCTTGCTAGGTTTTGGGCTCTTCCTCATTGAAGATGAGAAGAGTGTGATCATTGGTGATGAGAAAACCATAACTCTTTGGTTCCTGACGATCCCTACCAGACCTTCTAGGTCCTTGTATGACCTGGGTCGGTGCTTGCTCCTGTGGAAGCTCCACCCTAGTCTACAAGTTATCCTCTTCAGGAGTTTGTGAGCTTTGAACTTCCCTGAGTTCAACATTGCTCCCACTGTCTTTCTTGGAAATGAAATCCTTTTCTAGAAAGACCCCCTTCTGTGCCACAAACACCTTGTTCTCTGCGGGATTGTAGAAGTAATACCCTTTGGTTTCCCTAGGGTAGCCCATAAACAGGCATTTGTCGGTTTTGGGTTCTGGCTTGCCCCCGGTCAATCTCTTGACATGTGCATAACATCCCCAAATCCATAAGAAAGACACATTGGGCTCCCTGCCCATCCATATCTCATATGGGGTCTTTTCCATTGCCTTAGTCGGAGTATTATTTAAAGTGAGAGCCACTGTCTCAAGAGCATATCCCTAGAAGCTTATTAAGAGAGAGGCATGACTCATCATTGAGAGGACCATGTCCAACAAGGTTTTATTCCTCCATTTGGACACCCCATTCCATTGTGGTGTTCTTGGAGGAGTGAGCTGTGGAACTATTCCATGCTCTCTCAAATATGAGTCAAACTCTAGGCTCATATACTTGCCTCCTCTATCTGACCGAAGGGCTTTGATATTTTTGCCTAGCTGGTACTGTACTTCGTTCCTAAATTCCTTGAACCTATCAAGGGTCTCAGACTTATGTCTCATCAGATAGATATATCCATATCTACTGAAATCGTTCGTGAACGTGATGAAGTATAGACATCCACCTCTGGTAGCTGCGCTTATGGGCCCACATACGTCTGAATGTATTAGGTCCAATAAGCCAGTAGCCCTTTCAGCTTTCTTGCTAAAAGGAACTTTAGTCATTTTGCCTCGTAAACAAGACTCGCATATATCAACTGACTCCAAGTCAAATGACCCTAGGATTCTAGTTTTGTGAAGCCTAGCTATGCGCTTCTCCTTTATGTGGCCTAAATGACAATGCCAAAGGTAGACGTGATTAAGTTCGTTAGGCTTAACCCTTTTAGTGTTTATGTTATAAACATGATTGGTTTCATTCAAATCCATGATATATATAGGCCATTATTTAATAGAGCTTCTCCAAAAAATAATCCCTCTCTAGATAAACTAATTCTACCATTAGAAATAGTAAAGTTAAATCCAGAAATATCCAATACTGAAACAGAAATGATATTCCTGCACATGGCAGGTATAAAATAACACTGTTCCAATATTAAAACCAATCCACTAGGCATCATTAGGTGGTATTTGCCAATCTTTATGGCAGTAGCCCTTGTTCCATTACCAACCCGCAAGTCCACCTCCCCAGATCCCAGTGACCTCTTGTTATTAAGCCTATGCACATTACAACAAATGTGAGAACCACATCCAGTATCCAATACCCAGGATGTTGAAATAATGAGGTTTAGACATATATACCAGACGAAGATGCACCCTGGGTCTTCCTTGCTCTCCCAACAGTTTGGGACACGACTCTTCTAATGCCCTGTGTGCTTGCACCCGAAGCAGACATCCTCGGGACTGGCCTTGGGCTGGACCTTGGGTTGGGCCTTAGGCTTCTTGGCCTTGGCTTCCTTAGCCTTGGCCTTGGCCTTGCCCTTCATAAGAGGAGGGTTCCCCTTGATGACCAACAGCACCGGCAGAGTCTTTTTGATCAACTGCTTAGTGAGCTTAAGCATCCCATGCAGCTCACTAACAGTACAGTTCATCCCTTGTATATTATAGTTCAAGATGAACTGATCATAAGAATCTGGTAAGGAAGCAAGGATTGTGTCCACCGCCAGCTCCTGTGAGATAGGCGATATGAGACGGGCTAAAACATCTAGATAGCCTTTCATCTTGAGCATGTGGGTGCTCACAGATGTCCCAGCCCCCATCTTACAGGATGGAATGCCTTATTGGTCAAGTACCTTTCCTGACAAGCTTGCTCTTGAAACATCTCGTTTAGAGTTGTCATCATAGCATAGGCCTGATGGTCCATGAACTGCTTTTGCAGCTCAGGGACCATACAAGCCAACATAAGGCATGTCACATCCCTGTTATCCTTTACATGCACCTCGTATTCCTCCAGCTGGGCAGCTAGTGGATTATGTCCCTGAGGCGTAGTCAACACAGGCCTTTCCAGCACATACTCTTTTAACTCTTGTCATAGAACTATTCTTATGTTCTTAGACCAGTCTAAGAAGTTAGGACCAGAAAGCTTGTCCATTTCTAGGATAGATCACAGTGAAAGTGAGTTGTTTGTTGCCATTTGGTTACTACATAAAAATTACAAGAGTGTTTAATAAAGGACTTAACTTGATTTTCCCTTATTTAATTAATAGTGAACCAGGTTATTAATTAACTCGAGTTGTTGAGCTCATGGGCCAAGATCCATATTTCATTAAGATATAGCCAGACGAGGGCCTGGAAAAACTACACCCTAATTATTTAGGTAGGAACGCCATCCAATCCCAACCTAAGGACTCTTAGTTTGATGGACATGTTAGCACTTACCCATCTGTGCTTAGGGCCAGGAGAATCCTACTACCCACGCTATTTAAAAAACCTCCGTCCAAGTGTTAGAGTAACCTATACTCCAACCCAATACAAAATGACCATACTCCAGTGCATCCAGCGAGGGCATGGTCTACAACTGGCCTATCCCCACTTCGAGTCAGTTTTGACTGAGGGAAGTACTTTTAAACGACTTAGTAATTTCCATTAAGTTATTAGATTCATTTTAATAGCGGCTTATATGCATAGGCTGGCGAAACTGGGTTTGGATCATACATACATACATGTAAATAAATATAAAGCATAATTAAGTAAAATGGACTGCTATAGGCCTATATTACAACCTAATATAATTCTAGTAAACCTATACTAGAAAATACATCAGGTGGGCCTCCTTTTCCTTCCTTCTGGGCTCGTCTCTCCACTGGGCTTCTTCTTTACAAATTTTATAATAAATAAATAAATAAAATAAAATTTTATTAAAAAAGAAAACGGCACGCAGGCCATATTTACCCAAAAAGAAAAATTACAACCCAACTTGAATAAGGCCCAATAGCATCCATACATACATTCAATCATATAAATATGCATCCAATACATAAATTTATAAACATGTTATAATGCATGAATTTAAACCCATTTCAATTATGTCCAAAGCCATTATTTTGAAATCGCTAATTTTGGCCATCATGGTTCTAGCCCTTAACGGGCTTTAGGTCTCCAGCCCAGGCAGATAACTGCTCCCACTAGAATTGGGAAACCATGAGTCCATATCAGCCACCCGGGTAAATGTGCCCAAAATAACCCGAACCAATTGCAGTTAACCATATTAATTTCCAAATTAATATCTCGTGAATAAAATTAAAAATTTCATCCAAAAAACCATGCGCATTTAAATTACAAAATTTTAAACACGCAAAATTTTAAAACCAATTAAAATTTTAAAACTGGGCCCGGCCCAAAGACCCACTAAATCCAAAATCAGGCTTGCCAGCCGCGCTGCAGCGCGCAGTTGCGCAGCACGCCGCCCAGTAGCTGTTGCTGCGGCCAGCAGCAAACTGCTGCCCGGCGTGCTACCCAGCAGCAGCAAGCTGCCGATGGGCACAACCATTCAATCCTTTTTTTTTTGTAGAAAATAAATAAATATAATCAACAAAAAAAAAAAACCACATAATAAAATAGAAAACGTACATATAACCAAATATGTATAACCAATTTCCATCTGAAAATCCAATGGGCAAAAATATAAAACTCCAAACCAAGAATCCCAAATCAAAATCCATCAATTTCAAAACCAAGGGATTCAATCCAATTTAATAATTTCCACATATCAAAAGCCCGCTCTGATACCACTGTTAGGAACTTTCACCGGAAATCACCCGAACGTACCCATACTTGGCACCGTGTTACAGGCCCTTTAGGCATACACCAAAGTATGTGACTTCTCATGCAGCACCATCATATGGTCAGGTCAAAGGATCCATACAAGTACTACATGAGAATCAGTTGTGATACTTTACAACGTGGATTTCTCGTTTAGTGGATCTATCCAGTATCATGCCCTTTTTACATGTACCCATTAACTTGGTTGACATCCCATGTCCAATGATCGATAAGACACCGCTATACAACCAGGCTAATGATAGTCTCTAGTTCCATTCATTCCCATGACTGGAACAGAGTACGAATCTAATTATGGTCATATCGTTTTCCCTATCCATGGTCTTACTACCAAGTGCATGACACTTGTCAACATGGATATGGATATGTCCACTGGATACTCTATTTAAAACATAGCACAAGGTATATAATAAATAGATTAATGCCTTTATTTAATGACACAAAATTTATAATACATAAATCCAATGGATGTACAATACATATACAAGGACCAATGCCTCGAGACTAGGGCATATCCAACATTATTTTCTTAACTTCTGCCGATTCTTCCTTGCTCTCTCCTACACCTGAAATCTGGAATTTCTTTCTCTATTTATAAGATTTAAAGCATTGTGTCTCTTTGTGAAAGGTTGTGTTGGTTCATTGAATAGTTGTGTCCTTTGATGAAGAGTTTTGTTGGTTCATTGAATAGTTGTGTCTCTTGAATACTATTGGTTCTCTTGGAAAGTTGTATCCTTTCATTAAGAGTTATGTCTTTTCCTGAAGGGTTATGTCTATCCATAGTGGTGGTTGAAGTTCCAAGTGGATAAGATCAAAAAACTGCTACAGAGTGCATGTCACGATCGTGACAGAGTGTCGTAGTCGTGATTCACACAGGTTTCTTTGCAAAACACTAAAATCAAAGTCTGTCCATAGGCTACGTCGTGACCGTGATTGGTGTTGCGCTCGTGACCTGTCTCTTTCCTTTAATTTCTCTTTGTTTTTGCTTCCTTTTATAACTGAATTCCACATATGTGCATACTTAGCCTTTAAAACTGTAAATCATAAAAAACAAGCAATACAAACGTGAAATCTAATATGTAATAAGTAGAAACAACGTAAATTCCTCATAAATTAAATCATAAATAAGTTCCTATTTAGCACTTATCAAGCCCCTACACTTATCCTTTTGCTTGTCCTCAAGCAAAATATGAACTTCTTAATCTTCGTACTTGTGATGATCCAACATACTTAGTCCTTGAAACACAAAATAAAAAGTCTCAACCTTCGACTCTTAAGGCAACTTATGAGGCTTTTTGAATTTTAACAACAAATATGTATATTTTTCTTTATATTTTTATTAAGTATGCGTTTTGCCAAAAGATTGTTTCACTACGCTTAACTTAGAACTATCGACCATAAGTAGAGTTTGTATACACCTTTAACCATGTTATGCCTTAATCAACATAATCTCCGCTTACTCAACCAAAGCATATCAGTGAAAGCTTTTTGGGAAAATTTTTTCACCCGTTTAGCCATTGTTCTCAAAGCATTTTTAGGTAACCTAGATTTTTTTCTAAGCACTCATGTGTGGTTGCATTTCGCTCCATACCACACCTCCCCTTTTATCTCTTTTGTTACCACTCATATTGCAATTTTTCTTTTCTTGTATTATATAAAAGTAGATATTTTTCTTTTATTCTTTATCTCACTTTTAGTGGTTGCATTTTATGCTCCATACCACTCTCTCCTTTTACATAACACTTTGGTTATTCACTCAACACTCAATTTGCAATACCCTTATCTTTTATTGAACAATGCTAATCTGTATTATGGCTTTAGTTTCCCCAGTTCAATCACTTCAAACTTAGTCTTGTAAGGTAGAAAATCATGCATCTTATTGCATTTAAACAAAAATTGCCAATGGATACCCAAACACTTACAGGATTTGTTCTTTCGCCTTGCTTTTCAAACTACTTCAACAATAAACATACTCAATTTTTCAACATTTTCCACTTGAATATACATACTCTTATAGAATCAAAGCCTCTTAGTCCTTAACTTAAGGTGAGATTATCTTCATTTGCATTATCTAAAGATTGTGTTATCATGATCATACAAAAAGATATCATAAGCTTTTTGACAATCACAAAATAAGATAAACATGAAAGAATACTTAATATTATTTATTTCTATCATAAATAAGTTCCTAATTTTACCCCCCTACACTTGAATTGCACATTGCCTTCAATGTGTAGGAAATTAAACAAACTTCAATGACAACTAAAAACTAGAAAGCACTAGAAACAGAAAAATAAAATAAAGTAAAGAAGAAAAGGATAGAAAAACCAAATCAAGCCTCAGGTGATCCTAGTGGACTTGGAGTAAACTCAATGTTTTGACATCGAAAGAACTTTAGAAGTTTTCTTTTTAACGAGGCATTCTCCTTTCGCATCGCTTTACTTCTCGACGAACTTGGTGGACATTTCGCTCTACCTCTTCAACCTTGGTTGGCACTTGTTGCCAACCTTGAGTTTCTGCTTCTTGTCCTTCATCAGCAGCTTCCTCCTCTTCCTCATCTTCATCACTACTTTCATCCCTTTGCACTTGTTTCCCTTTACTCTGAGATCATGTGGTTGAAGGTCTAGCTCCTCCTTCTTCTTCCAAAGTAATAAAAATTTTCCTTGTCTTCTCTTCATAGGAAGTGAATTTAAATGCTCCGTTGATTTTCTTTGCCAATCCAGCATTTTTCATCAATTGCCCGTCAAGGAATCATAATTTTTCGCCTTGTTGCAAAGTGTAAGGCAATTCTCCTCTAGCGCCCAAAATCAAAGCTGTCATTACATGGCCGCCTCCAACTTTCTTTTTGATGGAATCGGCTGCTCTAGATATTCCTTCCCATATATGATCCGTGCAATCCACTTTTCTTCCCTTCATGGCTTGGTTTAAGACATATAAGTCTTTGGTTTGCACCTTATTACTCTCCACCCTGCAGAAAATGGAATGGCACAAATACTTGTGCAAATACAAAATGCATTATTCTTAATCAACCGGTTTGGCGAATTTTTGCTTAATATTTCTCCAGCCCGGTTATACTCTTCGAAAAAGGATTTGAGTTATATTCAGAAAATGAAAAATGCCACCCCTCACTTTCGGTAGGAAAATCAAACCAATTGGTCATTTCCTCATATCCAACCTCTACTCATTACCTTTATTACGGAAGATAATGGCCATTCGGTTTTTATCAATATATGAAAGGTTGTTAACAATTCTATAATCCATTCACGGTTTAAGGGAAAGAACATATAAACGAATGTTGAAAGTCCAAGAACAGTAAAAAACTTCCTTACCTCATCATGGATTCCATTATTTATCACGAAAACTTCATCAAGGAAAAACATACCAATGATTTCGACGTTCTTTAATCTTGTGAATTGCCTCCCTTCCTTTTCATTATGGATTGGAAAGTTGGCACCATAATTTTCTCGTAAATCCATCGGTTGAGGAGTTCGCGAAGCATTTTGGCCCTTCTTAGTAGCAATTCTCTTTTATTTAGGCATTCTCAAATAATATGGCTGAGGTTTTGAAAAGATAGACTTTAAAGAGAAAAGAAGAGATGGAAAGGATTTTGATATTTTGATTTGTAGAGGAAGTATAATAGTAGAAGAATTGTGTTTGTGAAGAATAATAAAGAAATTGAGTCTTATTTATAGTGACTTTCACCAAAAGACACATCCTTTCTCTACTTAAATTCATGGAATATAATAAAAATATTAATAAATTATAGTTATTAACTAATAGAAGGATATTTTAACTGGTCCAACAGTCATAAAACGGGCATATTTTGAAAATTGGAGCCAATTCTATTGTTAAAAATGAAAATATGACCGTTTATGTTTGTTCAGGTCGCGATCGTGACATACAGGAGACACAAAAACATAGCGCATGAAAAAGGCTGGGTCGCGATCGTGACACGTATGTCGCGATCATGATTTGGAAACAGAAAGATTTACCTGTTTTGAGTACTTGAATCGCGATCGTGACGCCTGATCATGATTCTGACGCATGCTTCTTCTTCATTTTCCTTTTCTTATATTGCTGAATCAGGATCGTAATGGTTTGTCACGATCGTGATACACTTTATTCATGCAATTTTAGCTTTTCCATCATATTATTTTCAATGAAAACAATAAAAACTTAAAATCTAACACAAAAACTTGTAAATCACATACTAAAATGACATTATTGCAACAATAAACATAATAACAATGGACATTTTATTTATTTATTAGATCACCAAACAACAAACTTAACAAACTTAATTGAACAAACAAAATTAAACAAACAATCACTGTGAAGTTGAGTTATGTAGAAAATAGCACACCACACTGAATATATATATAGATGTACATGTATAGATTGAAGGAGAATCACTCCTCGGATGACAATGAGGAACATGGAGTGAATGTGAAGTTAGAATTGTTAGCCCAAGACAGGATTTCAGTTTTCAAGGACTTATGGGCTTGACGAATCTAAAAGACTGTCCTACGCATATTGTTGATTTCATATTGCAACTCTCCAATTCGATCCATGCAATGTAATGTACTTGTAGGTTCTGGACCGTCCTCCTAAGTTATCGGGGAGTCATCAATTGGGTCGTCTCCTTTATTGTCAATGGTTAATGATTCATACGGATCAACTGGACCTAGGGTAGATTTAAGGAATTCCATATAAGGCAAGAACGTGTGGCGCCCTAGATTATCCGCCTTAGAAAGTTCTTCTTGAATCATTACCATTCCATCAAGGAAATTGACACAAGCACCCGAATCAACACGACATGGAAGTTCTCCTCTTGCACCCATTACTATTGCAGTCATGATGTTTGCACCACCAATCGGCCCATAGCTTGGCTTCGATGCATTGTTAATTGCACTGAAGAGAATGTCGCATGAATCAATGGGAATACCTTTAAATGCGCATTCTAAATCAAAAAGATCAGAGGGTCGAACAATGGAACTATCCACTCAGCAAAATAATAAATGTACAATAAACTTGTGCAAGTACAACATTGCCTCATCTTAAATGAGTTTATTGGATGCATGGCTCGGCACATAACAATGCAAACCTGTCAAGGAACTCAAAATGCTGTCTGGTTTGAAACTGGAAGGCATAACAGCCAAGTTTTCTTTTGGAAAACTAAACCACTCAGACATTTGGTCGTACCCTACGATACATTCGACTATATTGTTGAGAAACAAAAAACTTCTTCTTGTATAATCTAAAAATTGGAATGTGCATAACATCTCTAATGCATAAATATCTTTCTAGGGGAACAACATTGCCCTAAACTTACTCCATCCTAGGTATTGCAAGTACCTGAACACTGCATCTCAGATATCATTGTTAATAAGAAACAAGATATCGAGAAACAACATTCCTCAAAAATCTATCTTCTTCAATCGTGCATATCGCTTTCCTTCATGGACACTTCAGATAGGGAAAGGTGCTCCATATTCCTCCCTCAAATCAACTTTTCCACTCACATGGGTCACCATTTTTGTGGAAAAGGGTTAACTCACAGAAAGGTTAAAATGGTTGAGAATGAAAACTCTACTTTGAAGGTATGGCAATCTTAGGGTTTGATTACTTTGGATGAGAGAAAATCAAAATTGAAAGATTTGTATTTATAGTGAAAACTGGGAAAGACATGACTTTTGGAGTAGATGTGACAGTTAGAAACGGATAAGAATGATAGTTAACCACTTATGACTGTTTTAAAGCAAAAATAACTGAAAGTCAAAAATCTGAAAAACTCAGGTGTCATGATTGTGATGGTGTGTCACGATCGTGATGCACTCAAACTTCATCTTTTCATGCATTTTATCTTTATAACACCATTCTACCATAGTATGTACTCTACACTAAACTTAAGCACACATCTGTATTTATTAAAATTTAACTAAAACACACTAAAAAACACATCAAAATATACAAAACACACATAAGCAAGAATAAAACCAAAGTTAAGAAGAATAATTAGGGTGTAGGGTCATCCATAAATTGCTCTTGAATGGTATCATCCCATCGCAAATATGGTTTACAACGCTGCCCATTAACCTTGAACGCATTATTCTTAGAACTCCTTTATTCTAATGCTCCATTAATAAAGACATTAATAATGGTGAATGGTCCATACCAACGTGATTTTAACTTACCCGGAAACAAACGCAACCGAGAATTGTACAAAAGCACTTTATCACTAACATTGAAAGTTTTAGCCTTAATTTTCATATCATGCCACCTCTTAGTTTTCTCTTTATAAATCTTATCATTTTCACAAGCCATGAACCTAATTTCATCTAATTCAGATATTTGCAGCAACCTATTTTTACCGACTTGATTCGCATCAAAGTTCAAGGAATGAATAGCCCAATAAGATTTATGTTCTAACACTATCGGCAAATGACACGCCTTACCATATAATAACCGATAAGGAGACATCCCAATGGGAGTCTTATAAGCTGTTCGATAAGCCCATAAAGCTTCATCTAGCTTCTTCGCCCAATCCTTACGCGAATTTGATACCCTTTTTTCCAAAATCCATTTAAGTTCTTTATTTGAAATTTCTACTTGACCACTAGTTTGGGGATGATACGGAGTTGCAACCTTATGATAAACTCCATACTTCCTCACAAGCGACTTAAATAATTTATTAATAAAATGCATACTACCATCACTAATTATAGCACGTGGTATCCCAAATCTACTAAATAATTTCTTTAAAGACTTAACAACTATTCTTGCATCATTTGTTGGACATGCACAAGCCTCAACCCATTTTGAAACATAGTAGATAGCTACTAAGATGTATTTCTACCCTTGAGATACAGGAAAAGGACCCATAAAATCTATTCCCTATACATCAAAGATTTCAACCTCTAAAATATTCTTTAGTGGCATCTCATCCTTACAACTAATATTACCATCACATTGACACTTATCACAATGATTAACTTAGAACCGTGCATCTTGAAACAAAGTAGGCCAATAAAATCCACTTTCCAATACTTTGGCAGTGGTTTTATTTACTGCATGATGGCCTCCATAAGCACTATCATTGCAATGAGATAAAATAGACTTATATTCTGACTCATCAACACATCTCCTAATAATATTATTAGCACATATCTTAAACAAATAAGGATATCCCAAATATATCTTTTCACATCATTAAAGAACTTTTTCCTAGCATTCGCATCTAAGTTATACGGCATAATAGTGGCTTCAAGGTAATTAGCATAATCAGCATACCAAGGTTGCTTAACATGTTGCATAGCCATTAAACTCTCGTCAGGAAATGTTTCATTGATAATATCAGATTCACCAATTAAAACGTTTTCATCTTCTAACCTAGAAAGATGGTCGGCAACCAAATTTTCCGAACCTTTCTTATCTCTTAATTCTAAATCAAATTCTTGCAAAAGTAACACCCAATGAATGAGGCGTGGCTTAGCATCTTTCTTAGCAAACAAGGATCGCAAAGCAGCATGATCGATATAAATTATAACTTTAGAACCTAACAAGTAAGATCTTAACTTATCACATGCAAACACAACAGCCAACATCTCTTTTTCAGTAGTCGTATAATTACACTAAGCACCAGAAAGAGTATGACTTGCATAGTAAATAACATGCAACTTCTTATCTTTCCTTTGACCTAAAAACATCCTACTGCAACATCACTAGCATCACACATAATCTCAAATGGCAAGTTCCAATCAGGACTTGTGATTATAGGTGCACTAACTAACGCTTATTTAAGAATATTAAAGGCATTTATACATTCAGGTGTAAATACAAAAGGTGTATCTTTAACTAATAAATTGGTCAATGGTTTAGCAAGTACCGAGAAATTCTTAATAAATTGTCTATAAAAACCAGCATGTCCTAGGAAAGACCTCACTCCCTTAACTGAAGTTTGTGGAGGTAAATTTCCTATTAAGTCAGTTTTGGCTTTATCAACTTGTATTCCTCTTTTACTAATCTTATGGCCAAGAACTATACCTTCATCAACCATAAAATGGAATTTCTCCCAATTAAGCACTAAATTAGACTCTTCACATCTAGATAAAACTTTATCCAAATGAACTAAACATTCTTCAAATGAATCACCATAAACAGAAAAATCATCCGTGAATACTTCCATAATATCCTCAATAAAATCACCAAAAATGGAAGTCATGCATCTTTGAAATGTATCAGGTGCATTGCATAGACCAAAAGGCATTCTATGGTAAGCAAAAGTTCCGCATGGATAAGTAAAAGTGGTTTTCTCTTGATCATCCAAATGTATAAAAATCTGGAAATAACCTGAGAATCCATCTAGAAAATAATAAATGGCATGTCCAGCAATTCTTTCTAACATTTGATCATGAAAGGAAGTGGAAAATGATCTTTCCTAGTTGCCGAATTTAACTTTCTATAGTCAATACACACTCTCCAACCAGTTTTTGTTCTTGTGGGTACCATGTCTCCTTGTTCATTCTTAACTACAGTTCTACCACCCTTTTTAGGAACACATTGAATCGAACTAACCCATTCACTATCCGAAATCGGATATACGATACTGGCATCAAGCAATTTGATTACTTCTTACTTAACTACCTCTTTCATATTAGGATTTAACCTTCTTTGTCTATCTGCCTTAGGTAACATACCTTCTTCTAAATAAATACGATGCATTACTACATTAGGACTTATACCTTTTAAATCAGAGATCTGCCAACCTATACTTCTAATCCTATTTCTAATGACCTTAATTAACTCATTTTCTTGATCTAAACTAAGTTTATCGGAGATTATTATAGGTAGCTTATCATCTTTCATTAAAAATGCATATCTTAAATGACTTGGTAACTCTTTCAATTCAATATTAGGTGGAACATCAACAGAAGTGGGTAAAGGACCCTCTTTTCTATCTAATAATTCAAGTTTAACAATTTTCAATCTCATGCTCAATAGTCTTATCATGCATATCAATATCATCCTCATTCATACTTAAGATTTCTTTAACACACTCATCAATAACATCAATTTTCATGCAAACTTCATTATCCATAGGGCATTTAGTAGCTTTATCCATGTGAAATTCAATTTTATCATCACCGATGCGTAAAATTACCTTTCCTTCCGAAACATCAATCAAGGCATGACCGGTATTCATAAAAGGTCTACCTAAAATTAATGGACATTGCTCATCATAAACAAAATCTAGGATCATAAAATCCGTAGGAAAAATAAATTTGTCAACTTTCATTAAAACATCCTCAATAATACTAAAAGGTTTCTTAATAGATTGGTAGGCAAGTTGCAAAATTATAGAAGTACGTTTCACATCTTCTTCTAAACCCAATTTCTCAAAAATATTTAATGGCATTAAATTCACACTAGCTCCTAAATCACATAGACATCTAGGAAATTCTGCTTCACCCAATTTACACGGAATAGTGAAGCTACTCGGATCTTTAAGCTTTGTAGGAATTTTACTAGACACTATAGCACTACAATCTTCATTTAAAGCAACCAATTCTTCTTTTTAGAAGCGAGTTCTTTTAAGAATTTACTATAATTGGGAATCTGACTAATAGCTTTGATGAATGATAAATTCATATGAAGATTTTTTGATTTATTCACAAAGTCATGAAATTGCTTATCTTGATCTTTCCCTTTTAACCTATACGGAAATGGTATTTTTGGTTGAAAATTGTCATTCTTAACCTTACTGGCATTTGATTGATTAGAAACTGCTTCCTCTTCTCTACTTTGAACGATATCTTCATCTTGGAACGTCTTGTCCTGCACTAGGGTAATTTTAAGACTAGTAGGATCTACATTTTCATACTTCTTACCGAATCTTATATCACTGCATTCACTTGCTCTTTAGGGTTTCTTTCCATGTTACTTGGAAATGCACCCGGTCCACAAGAAGGAATGGCATTGGCCAATTACCCGATCTGAACCTCTAAATTATGGATAGAAGATGAGTGATTATTAATAAGTTGGTCAAATTTAGACTCCATTTTCTTAAAATTTCATCTTAATCACTAACTTTAGCATGAACTCCTTCTAAAAACTTATCAATTTTAGATGACAATATTCCAATTCTATCTTGTGATTGGTAATTAGAATTCATCCGATCTTGGTTTTCATTATTTTTCCAAGAGAAATTCAGATGGTTTTTATATCCCGGATTATAAGTATTTGAATATGGGTTATTGCGAACTTGCCCTTGGACATAATTCACTTGTTCCTCTATATTGGACTCCTCACATTCACTAGGAACATGACCTTGTTGACTACATACAATACAAGGATTATGAGATGTAACTCCCAAAGATAAATTATCAACTTTATTAGTTAAAGTTGAAATTTGTGCTTGTAACATAGTAAGAGAGTCAATATGATGCACTCCTTTCACAGTAGAATTTATTGAACTGGAAAGACTATTTGAGTTATTCGAAGATTGAACTTGTACCCTTTCAGTAGGCCACATGCTATTATTACTAGCCATTTCTTCTAATAATTCATAAGCCCCTTTGGTTGTTTTTCGCATTAAAGAACCACCAGCCATGGCATCAATAGTACCTTTAGAAATAGGATTAACCCTATTATAGAAAGTTTGCATTAAGATATTGCTAGGCAAACCATGGTGAGGGCCTAATCTTTACATTTCTTTATATCTTTCCCAAGCCTCATATAAAGACTCGGTTTCAAATTGAGTAAATGAAGTAATTTCTTTGATTAATCTAGCCATTTTTGCTAAAGGAAAATAATTAGATAAAAATGCTTGGGCAAGTTGTTCCAAAGTTGTTATTGAATTCGGAGGCAACGAATTCAACCAAGCCTTCGCTTTATCCTTCAAAGTAAAAGGAAATAACCGAAGTTTGATTACTTCTGCTGGAACCGCATTAATTTTAAAAGTATCGCATATTTCAAGAAAATTAGATAAATGATCATTAGGACATTCATTAGGAAAACCTTGAAAAGTAACACTATTTTGAAGCATTTGCAAAAGAGCAGGTTTAATTTCAAAAGAATTTGCATTAACAGGTGGCCTTACTACACCATCCTGCGTACCATTAAGACCAGGGATGGAATAATCCATCAATTTCTTTGGTTGTTCCTGTTTATCCATTTCTTCTTCTGATTTTTCTTCTTACTCTTTTTCTTTCTTTTGGAAATAAGATGCTCGATTTCAAGATTAACTGGCTCAAGTTCGTCTGCAGAACTACGTGTTTTGGGCATAAACTACAAACTAAAAATAAAAAAAAAAAGAAAAATGAAATTTAGTAGAATAACAAAAAAACCAATAATAGAAATAAATACACTAAAAAAAATAAAATTCTATAATCCACAATTACTTAACAAACACCAAATGACATAACAATTATTCCCCGGCAACGGTGCCAAAAACTTATTGCTCGCTTTATATTCCGTACAAATCTCTTACTTAGCTTTTGATAATAATTTTAATAGTAATTCTATTAACAATTTTATTCAGAGATTAGTGCTCGCCAGTATACGAATCGCAACGTAGTAATAAAAGATATTGATCCCATGAGGAATAAGTATGTACACTTTGGTTTTTTTTTCACGTTTATAGAGTACTGAATTATAAAGTGATATGGAGAAATGGGTAAATGGCAAGTTAAATCAATTAAAGTACTAGTATTGAGTTGGGTTATTATTTAATATCTAGTTACATAAATATACAAGCATTTTATCTTAGATATTCGTTATACATGCATTAATTATCTATTCAATCTTTATGATGAGAGTATGTCGGATTAGTTCTATTTCAACGGCATGTCTAGAAATAGATTTTATTCAATAACTCATAGACAAATTATCGAATACCTTTGCCAAAATAACTAAAGGTCTTAATACACAATGGCCAAGCTATATCAAGATGATCTCCAATTAATTTAACAAAGTGAAGCAAAACAATCATACATCATAATTTATTCTATCTCATTAATTAAACAAGACAAAGTAAAATGCGAACTTCTCAATATCTTATTAAGAATCACAATACATACTTGGCGTTAGTCATGCAATGTAAAACAAGAAATCAAAGCATACTTGGCATTAGTCATGCAATGAAGAGTAAGATATAAGAAAACTAATCGATATTGATTTCATAAATATTCAATACATATACAAGTGTGACGCTTTCATAAAGGAAAAGCATAAGAATAGAGTTAAGAAAGCAATTAGGCATAAAACACTGCCTTACCCCTATAGGTATATTGCGACCTTGGGGTATCTTTTCTCTGTACAGCGACAAAATTTTTGATTCAAGGACCTTGGTGTTAGGCTCCCCTTTATGTACACTAAATATTACAAACAACACTCAAACTCTCTAGACACTTTATTTTCTTAACTTCTACCGATTCTTCCTTGTTCTCTCCTGTGCCTGAATTCTGGAATTTCTTTCTCTATTTGTAAGATTTAAAGATTGTGTCTCTTTGTGAAAGGTTGTATTAGTTCATTGAATAGTGTGTCCTTTAATGAAGAGTTGTGTTGGTTCATTGAATAGTTGTGTCTCTTGAATACTATTGGTTCTCTTGGAAAGTTGTATCCTTTCATGAAGAGTTATGTCTTTTCATGAAGGGTTGTGTCTATCCATAGTGGTGGTTGAAGTTCCAAATGGATAAGATCAAAAAACTACTACTGAGTGCATGTCACGATCGTGACAAAGTGTCGTGGTCGTGATTCGCATGGGTTTCTTTGCAAAACGCTGAACTCAAAGTCTGTCCATAGGCTAGGTCGCGACCGTGATTGGTGTCGTGCTCGTGACCTATCTCTTTCCTTTAATTTCTCTTTGTTTTTTCTTCCTTTTATAACTAAATTCCATATATTTGCATACTTAGTCTTTAAAACTGTAAATCATAAAAAACAAGCAATACCAAAGTGAAATCTAATATATAATAAGTGGAAACAACATAAATTCCTTATAAATTGTATCATAAATAAGTGCCTATTTAGCACTTATCACTGCTCATAATAATAAAGAGGGCTACACATTCCCTGGGTCAATCATACTCACACACAGGCACAACTACCTCACGCTTGGTACTATAAGGAACTGTTATGATGGCAGTTAATTCCTTAATTTTAAGGTAGAGCTCGAAAGTATAAACCCTAAAGACATTATCTTGTGCATCTCAATAGCGAAGAATAACATTTAGGAACTTGAAATTTTGCTTCACATGTTGATAAAACTCGAGGCATCTCAGTCCAAATGGAATTAGCTAGTCCCTCTCCTTCTACTTCATACATCTCAGCTATTCTTGCATTTTGGAGTAGAGACTCTACATTTTTGAAGCAAGAAAAGGTCTCTAGCTTACTTAAGCTAGATCGAGCTTAGTTCCCCTCTAAATATGCTTGATTAAGTTTACTATGTGACCTAGTTGTCTCTCAATTTTAGTCCGAAAGAGTGGTTCGAGCTTAGTTAGAAGTGTTCAAGCATAGTTTAAATTCATCAAATTCTAGGTGAATGAAATGGAAAAAATAAGAAAAATCACTACAAGGTGATGAATGAAGGAAACATAAGTGTATCCGACAGATACTAATAACAAATGTTTACACAAGACTATCAATGTATTTGACATAAATAAAATGTAGAAAAGGGAAAGAAATACCCAAATGTAATGTGATCATTCCAAACTAGGCCCCAAAGGACCCTAAAAATACAATGAATAAAGAGGGGCATTCCCCCTACTGGTCACCACCATCACCACCTGGGTGCAACTCAAAGAAGTCATCTATAAATGCGACATTATCCTCAAGACAGGCACCACCACAATAAATGGTACAACCTTTGTGACTAGAGTGGCCTCCATAGTTGGAACCTCCTCCAAAACTAGAACCCCTAGTAAAACCAACACCACTAGCAAATCCACCACCTATATGGTTGCGTCCTTTATGACTTAAATTG
The DNA here is from genome assembly GCA_039660915.1 of Euphorbia tirucalli. Taxonomy (NCBI): domain Eukaryota; kingdom Viridiplantae; phylum Streptophyta; class Magnoliopsida; order Malpighiales; family Euphorbiaceae; genus Euphorbia; species Euphorbia tirucalli. The sequence continues at coordinate 49,653,636 of CM077633.1, forward strand.
TGGTACCTTGCACTCTATATGTCAGTGTCCTACCTGGAATCTTGCTCCCATGGACAGGCACTGGTCATCACCTGATTATACATGTCTTGCATAAAATTAAATATAACTTACAGAAGCATTAGCATACACACATGCATAGATAAGCATATAACATTTCCACAAGCATAATAACATGTACTCACATTCCAGGCTCTGTAATCCTCCATCCACTCGAGCTTAAGTTTGTCCATTCTTGTGCAAATCTATGTCACTTGGTCTAACACCACTTGTTAACCAACACATAATACAAGTATAAACCATTAAGCTACAAAAACAACATGTAAGCAAAAGACTGGTTACTCATGTGGGTGGTGTTGGTTGGATTGAACTCAATGGCAAAGTCTGGCCTCAGTAAAGTGGACCAAGTGATAGCCCAACTAGACTGATTGTAAATATGACATGCGTCTGTTATGGATTTTGGATCCACCCCAAAATGACCTCCTTATGGTGTGCTCCTCTTCTTACCTCTTAGACTTTGCAAAATGGAACTAAAAATTAGTAAAGTAATTAAAAGCATCGATACGTTAGCTAGAGTTGGTGCACATCTTATGCCAGAATAAGTGTAATGATGATCCATAATGAAGGCATCAAATGATCCCTAATGAAGGCACTAAATGATCCCTAATAAAGGCACGGTAGTTTCCCATTACCCTTGGGTTAGGAACATATATCCAATACATAATAGTAATCTCATCAAGCTCGGCAGTAAGTCATTAGGCTAGAACATCTCACATGATAGTAGAGGAGGCATAAGACAAGTAGTAGGACCACTATTGAATCCTCTAATCTGCTCCTTGAGGTACTAAGAATGACACTTAAAGTCCTTGTGAAAGGACGATTCTCTTTGACTACGGGTTGTGAGTCCAGGGCTAGGAAAGAGTGGTTTTCATTATTTATTGGAAATTAGTTGCTTATGGCTTGGTTTTAAAAAGCGAGAGGGAAAATAGATGGAACCGAATACCCTTGCTAAAATGATTTAGGAGCTGCCACCCAGCTTAGCTCTTACTGGGAAATTGTGGTATAACTAAGCCAAACAGGGATTGCTATACCTTTTAGCCAGAGATTTGGGTCTGGGAAAACCAATTATTTCTATTTCATTCCAGATGATTCTTAACTGTTCTAATTTCATGTCTTTGTATTTTACTACTCCATTTTCAACCTTAGTTATAATTTCTATATGCTCATGTAGAAAGCGATAAATAAATTCGAGAAAATAAAATTATTGCAACCCAATCGAATGATCTACCCTAGGGTATACATTTGTTAATATGGAATCTGGGGTACAATCGCCTAATATACATGAGAAACTAAAAATAAAAACCAAAGTGTGAGTAGACTATCCTTTAGATGAGCAACGGGCTGTGAGGTTGGGCCGGCAGAAGGTTTTTTTATTGTGATGTAAAGCAATTTTGATTTCTAAAAAGTGAAAGAAATATGTACGAAACAGAATTCCCTTGCTATGATTTTAAGAGTCGCCACCCGATTTAGCTCTTTCAGAAAATTGCAGCATAGCCAAACCAAGCAGGAATCGCTATACCTTTTAATCAGAGATTCTGGTTCAGACAAATCACTATTTTTGTCTTGCTTCAAATAATTATTAACCGATCTAATCTTCACATCCTTAATATTTCTCTCCTTTTATTCCATTTTCAGCCATAGTTATTTTCTATATGCTCACCCTAAAAAGCGACAAATGAACACATAACGTATATAAATTTGGAAAATTAAATTAATACAACCTAATAAAATAATCTAACCTAGGGGATACATTAATAAAATGGGATACGAGATACAATTGCCTAGAATACATGAACAATCTAAAAAGGAAAAGCTAGATCTATCCTAACATACATCTACCTACAAACAAAGGTTAGTTGCATAATAAACATATAAATGCACATAAGGCTCAGACAAGACAACAAGGGATAATAGATTACACAGGATGTGAAAAGGGGGAGTCGGATGAATATGGCAGATTCAGCCAACTTGACCTGGAAAATGATTTTGAAATGCAATTTTGGGAAAATGATTTCTAAAACATTTTGCTGATTAATGGATTAACATACACTTCGGTGGGTCAGTTATCTCGGGATCTCCATGGTATCCTGTTCGTGTGGGTCCTAGCTACTTCAAGGTATTAAATCTAGGCAGTAAAGCAATAAACATGTCAAACATATGTTTCTCTTTTTTATTATTTTTATTTCAATAAAAGTATAATATTTATCAAAAAATAGAGTTCCAAATTATTTCTTCTTCACGTGAGTTCACCTGTTTAGCCTACATTCGAGGCGAAATCTCGCTGATTCATTAGAAAATCAAACTAGAACAAAGAACATAGCCGTACTGCTTAAGTGAAAGCTGTAGAGCTCTATTGAGAATCGTGTGGCTCTAACAAGAGTCGCAAGGCTATAAGCTTTTGGAAACAATTTTTGGTTTTGGAAAATTGATTTTGCATGGGAATGTGCATGAAGAATAGAGCCGTGAGGCTCAAGTTAAAGTTGTATGGCTTTGCACTTAGAGCCATACTGCTATGGTTTCAAGAAAGGAACAAATTTAATTTTGATTGAAAAATTATCAAATACCTAACAAAATGCAACCCAAAAAGTGAAGAGACTTCATGGACCTTGAGAGTGTTAGACTTGACTAGATGAGTGAGCACATAAATGGGGTTGAACCCATGTAACACAAAACCAATTGGCTTATGTTAAGGCCCAATCTACTCCACATATATGCCACTCTTCATTTGTATTTATTTCGGATATGGGATTCCCTAACACCTCCAACACTTCCCCTCAAGTGCAACTGGGCCTGTACTAGTTGTCACTTGTCAAACATTCCTTGGCATCTCTCCTTTAAGGCCCAAGGTCATTAACGGGTTTAGTTTTCTCCACTAACCCAACCTCCACCAGGACTTAAAACATGGGCCCAGGATCTTTTTGGCTATCAGGCCTTCTTCTGCTCTGATACCATGAAGAGACTTTGTGGGCCTTGAGAGTGTTGGACTTAACTAGATGAGTGAGCACATAAGTGGGGTTAAACTCATGTAACACAAAACCAATTGGCTTATGTTAAGGCCCAATCTACTCCATATATATATATCACTCTTGATTCGCATTTATTTCCGATGTGGGATTCCCCAACATCTAAAAAAAAAGCACTAAAAAGGATTTAAGGTTTCTCAAAAGTTACCTTTGATGCATTTATTCAATATTTTAATGTTTTTGAAACTGATTCTTATGATGCAAACCGATTCTAAATGAGTCCATTTCTACCCCGAATCATCTCCGAGATCACGAACCAAGGATAAAGGATGGAAGCTTAAGTGTTTGAGGCTAGGAAGATTAATGTTTGAGTTAGAAAATGAGATTGTAAAAGATTATTGGTTCTCTATTTATATTTCTTCTTCTCTCTTTTTCCCCCAAGCTCCCTATCTCTCTTTTTTTTCGACTCTCTCTCTAAGCTTCTTTTCTTAAGGTTTCTCTCTGATTCCCCTTTCTAAAATGGTTCCTCCTCCCCTTGATCCAAAACTTTTAACATTTTTCACATTGCCCATCCCTGTCTCGTCATTTCTTTTGTCTGGCAGAGGAGATCAGCTGTATGGCTCTAATTTATAGGAGATGAGCTGCACGGCTTTTCTTAAAACCGGTACGGTTCTTGTTGTTGGGCCGTGCGGCTCTTCTTTTAAGAAAAAATTTTTGAGTTGCTAATTTGGTTTAGGGCTTAACCCTCTTTCAAATAAAGCCGTACTGTTCTAATAAGAGCAATGGGATACAGGCAAGAGCGATATGGATCTTACTAAATTAGGATTTAAGCTGTTGATCTCTCGGACAATTTTGGGTTTGTTCTAGAGCTCATCCAGGTTCCATCTTTCATCCTTCAAACTGATTTCTATAGAAAACTCTATGCAACGGATAACTAATTTGGTTTTCATCATTGAGGTCGGAAAAATCCGTGCTCACACTAACATACATCTACCTACAAAATAAGGGTTATTGGTACAATAAATATATATGCACGTAGCTCAAGCAAGACTTAATAGGTAGCTTGATAGCTAGGGGGAGATAGTCAAGGAACCTGGCAAGTTCAACCAGCTAGACCTGGACAAGGTTTTTAAAAATGCCCTATGATTTTGTGTTGGAGAAAAAAATTTTCCGATTTATTATTATACATGCCAAAGTGGGTCTGTTATCTAGGGATTTAACGGAATCCCTCTCATGGGGGTTAATTACATCGTGGGAATTTAATCTAGGTCAAAAATCAGTAAACACATTAGAAAACAATTTTCATGAAAATGTACTAAAACATATGTATCGATACCCAAAATAATTTTAAAAAAGAACATATTATTAATTTTGTTAATAATATAAAATACTTATCAAAATATAAAGTTCCAGAAAAATTTCCTCTTCTTGCGAGTTTGACTATTTAGCCTGCCTCTGGGGCAAAATCTCATTGAATCATCAAAAAACTAGATCTGGAACAAAGAACAGAGTCGTTTGGCACTAATGGGAGCTATACGACTCTCAACCATATAATAAGAGTTGTACACCTCTTAAGTTTGGATAAACAGTTTGGTTTCGAAAATCGATTTTGCATGAAGCTGTACTAAAAGATGAGCAGAAGTTACCCTTATTGTGTGTATCTAGTACTTTGGGCTTCCAAAATTGGTTCTCAGAATGGTGACTAGTTCTAGACGAGCTCATTTTCATCCCGAATCATCCAATGAGTCACGAATAAATGCCTCAAGTCTGTAATGTGTTGGTTTAGGTTGAGTTTAGTGGTTCAAAATGAAAAGAAAGGTTGAAGAATGAGATGGTTTAGAAGTGTTTTCTCTCTTTTGTCTCCTCTCTTTCCCTCCTTAGGTTTTCTTCCTCAATCCTCCTCTAATCTCTCTAAGTCTCTCTTTCTCTTCACCAAAAAAAGTCCCCTCTCCCTTTTTGTCGAATTTTTAGATCTCTCCCCCATCCGCCGCTTGTCTCGTTTCCCTTATTTGCCTAAGTTATGGGCATTTGAAACTTTGGTCCAATAAGAATTCAGTAGAGATTTAGGCTGCACAGTTTTCATTATCGCTTAAATTTTTCAATTCTTTCATTTTGATGCAGTGCTTGACCCTTTTTAATTAGAGCTGTGGGAACTAATGGGAGCCGTATGGCTTTTATCTGAATTAGGGTTAAAAACTATTAATCCCTTAGACAATGCTCATGTTCATCTCCTAAGCTTGTTCAGTTTCCACTTCATTCCTCAGACCGGTTCCTACAGAAATCTTAATGCAAAAGGATAACCATTTCGGTTTTCATCACCGAGGTCAGAAAAATCCATGCTCATAGTGCTCTACCATGATCCTCTTCTCAACTAACTCTTTAGCCAATACCATCCTGTACATCCAATGGGCTCTGTCAGCCTAAGGATTTACAAATACCTAAAATGGAGGGAACAAACAAAAATTAGGCATAAACAACAGGCATTAATCCAAATATTTGACAATGAATAAAGAGATACGATGTTCCAAGCAAGCCTCCTAACGTGACTCCTGCAAATGGACAGGTTATGCTAAGTCTGGCTCCCTAACCTCCTCAGCCACCAAAAAAAGTAGGGGCAAGTAGGACAATCATCTAGTCTAACCCTCGATTTAGGAGGGATGCCTTAATCAAAAGACCAAACCTATAGAAAAAATCAACATCAGCACAAGTACGAAGTAATGGAAATGATAAGTAAGGAGATTTTGGGGAAAATTATGTTGGGATTCGTCATTGGAAAAATAATGTGGCGCAGTGGAAAATAAACCATTTAAAATTTCCTAAAATCCACCTATCATCTCCAATTACCATTGATTAGGATAAAACCAAATTGAATCAAGAGAGATTAACTCACCGGATTCGTCTCTTCGTGCACCGAACTTTGGAGATTGTAGCTTCAGGAAACGATTCTGTAGCAGTCTCTTCTAGAGACTGTTGCAAAATCGTTTCCTGAAACTGCAATCTCCAAATTCCGGTGCACGACCAACTATTGAGCGGGAACCATTGCTAGCCGAAGACGCGAAGGAATAGAGGTTTAATGCTGGGATTTTCGACTGTTTTGGGATTGCTCTTGGTGGCTGAAATTTCCAGCAATTAATTAAGGTTGAATTAGGGTTTTATTCCTTAAGTGTGCCCTTATATAGACACCTTGTCTAATTGGGTTTTAATTAGGTTAATTAAATCCAAGCTCACTAGGATTATAATTACATAAATAAAATTTAATTAAAAAGTATATACTATGTAATTTAATTCCATTTGGCTAAATTTAATTACCCCTAAATAAAATTAAATCACACTTAAGTAAATACAATACATGTATTTTTTTTCCTACTTAGGAAAATTATATAATTAATTGTTTACTTTATGTAATTCAATTAATTGATAAATTAATTAATTACATTATGTAGACTTATTAATTAAATTAAATTCAACCCAATGTTAATTAATTACCTTGACACCGAATGTCAATTAATTAATTAACACATTCCTTCCAATGTACATTACATGTACAATTTCTATAAGTTCCGGCTCAGTTGATCTATGTGCACGATCCTATGGGTCTATCTTTATGTTGGCAGTAGGCCCAAGGCCCACAGACTATATGTGGGTTCTAGCAAACCATTATAGCCCCCAATTAAGACAGAGATGCACAGTCTTTCGAAGACACTCATCCGATAGGAATCTCATAGTGTCCTTTGCCTAATGATATCGATATGAATAAACAAGAGGCATGGTGTCTGTCATCCTCTTCTGTTGTTTATTATATTTCTTGATCTTAAGTCGAATGATTAATTAAATAAGTACCGACTTACTTGGTTATGGCTATAAACTTATCAGTCCCACTCATCAAGTGACTAATGATATCATCTCAGTGTTACCCGAGTGGAAATTCCATCACTTCATCATCAATATCAACATGTTCATTGGTCCACCCAATCATACCTGTATTTAGCATCCTTTTACAAACCTGTTAGGTGCATGTCAAAGTGAACCGGATTCCATATTGATATTATAATGAAATCTGGTCTAAGGACAAAAGAGACCTACTCAAGAAAGACCTATGATGCGACAGCCATGTGGCTTTCTTGTGCGGATCGATCCAGTCCCATATCAATGACATGTACCTATATTCATGACTGACTATACAAGTACTATGGCTAGTTCAAAACTACCATACAGTCATCGAATATATAAGTTTATGGTTCTATTCATTCCCATGATTAGAACAGACCTGGGATAGGTTTTATGATTATCAATCAATGGATACTCTACTCATATTATAGCATAAGATATAAATGAAATAGATTAATTGCCTTTATTAATGTGATACAAATAATGTATTCATATAATGAGTCTTAATGTATAATACAAAATACAAGAATCCAATGCCTTAAGAACTAGGGCACACCAACAATCTCCCACTTGCACTAGTTCCAAGTGGGCATTGCCCTAATTCCTATAGATCTGGTATAAGCGTCATGCTGTGTCTGCAACAGCACTTTGGTCAATGGATCAGCGACATTATTCTTAGTGTCAACCCTCTGCAGTGATATGTCACCTCTGTTCACGATCTCTCGAATGAGGTGAAACTTTTTGAGCATATGTTTGGATCACTTATGTGACCGACGCTCCTTAGCTAGTGCGATGGCTCTGTTGTTGTCACAAAAAACATCAACTGGGTCTAGGATAGTGGGTACTACTCCTAACTCGGTTATGAATTTCTTGATCCAAACGGCTTCCTTTGCAGCTTCGCACGCAACTATGTACTCAGCATCCGTTGCAGAGTCAGCAATGGTGGCCTGCTTTGAGGACCTCTAACTAATGGCATCGCCATTCAGGAGAAAAACATAACCAAACTATGACTGGTTCTCATCCTCATCAGTCTCAAAGCTTGCATCAGTGTTACCTGACACTACCAGCTCATCTTGACCTCCATACACTAAGAAAGCATCCTTAGTCCGATTAAGGTACTTCGGGATTGCCTTGACAGCCTTCCAGTGTTCCTCCTTGGGGTCTGACTGGTACCGGCTAGTTATACTTAGTGTAAATGCGACATCAGGCCTCATACATAACATGGAGTACATGATAGATCTAATAGCAGATGCATAAGGGATCCTTTCCATGTTCTCCCGGCCCTTCTTTGTTTTAAGACCATCTTTCTTACTCAGCTTCAACCCATGGCGCATAGGCAAGAATCCTTTCTTTACCTTGTCCATGTTGAATCTTTTTAGAACCTTGTCAATGTACGTGGCCTGACTTAGGCCTAGAAGCAGATTGGATCTATCTCTTTAGATCCTGATCCCTAAGATTGTCTCAGCTTTGCCTAAGTCCTTCATTGCGAAGCACTTACTCAACCACTGCTTAACCCTTTACAGTCTTGGTATGTCGCCTCCAATGATAAGGATGTCGTCAACATACAGCACTAGGAAGGTGGAAACGCTCCCACTAACCATCTTATACACACAAGGCTCATCAGAATTCTGTGTGAAACCATATTCTGTAATGGCCTCATTGAATCTCTGATTCCATGACCTCGATGCTTGCTTCAATCCATAAATGGATCTTTGAAGCTTGCATACTCGGTTTGGATACTTTGGATTGATAAAACCCTCAGGTTGTTCCATGTACACATCCTCGAGTAGCTTTCCATTAAGGAAAGTGGTCTTAACATCCATCTGCCATATCTCATAATCGTACCATGTAGCTATGGTTAGTAGTATCCTAATGGATTTGAGCATAGCAACTGGTGAGAAGGTTTCATCATAGTCAATTCCTTGAACTTGCCTAAATCCTTTTGCCACCAATCACCCCTTGAAGGTGTTATCGGCCTTTAACTTGAAACACCACTTGTAACCAATCACCTTAGCTCCCGGAGGTGGATCCACCAAGTTCCATACTTGGTTATCATGCATAAATTACATCTCAACCTCCATGGCTTTGCGCCATTTATCTGAGTGTGGGCTTTCAATAGCCTCCTAGGTCTTGGGCTCCTCTTGGTCAACGACCATAAGGTCCCTATCATCAGTCATGAGAAAGCCGTACCTCTCTGGCTGATGACGTGCTGTACCAGACCTTCTAAGGTCCTATGCAACCGGTTCTGGTTCCTCAATTTCTTGAGTAGTCAGATCGATTCTTGAAGCATCCTCAGCAGCAGCTGTAGGAGTTTGTGAGTCTTGAACTTCTGAAAGTTCAACATTACTCCCATTGTCTCTCTTGGAAAGGAATTCCTTCTCTAAGAAGACTGCATTTCTAGCTATAAAAACTTTGTTTTCTGCCGGATCATAGAAGTCATAACCCGTAGTTTCCTTAACTTGAGTTTGCCACTTGTCAATTTCTTAACATGTGCATCATAGCCCCAAATCTTCAAGAAGGAAACATTAGGCTTTCGGCCCTTCCATAGTTCATATGGCGTTCCCTCAACTACCTTGCTTGGTGTATTATTAAGAATGTAAGCAGCTGTCTGTAAAGCATATCCCCAAAAGGAGACTGGGAGTGTAGCTTGACTCATCATCGAGCGAACCATGTCTAGCAAGGTCCTATCCCTCCTTTCTGACACTCCATTCCACTGGGGTGTACCAGGAGGAGTGAGTTGGGATACAATCCCACACACTCTCAAAAATGAGTCAAACTCTTGGCTCAAATATTCACCCCCTCGGTCAGACCGAAGTGCTTCTATTTTCTTGCCAAGTTGGTTTTCTACTTCATTCTTAACGTCCTTGAACCTTTAGAGAGTCTCAGACTTATGCTTCATCAGATACTTGTAACCGTATCTGCTGAAGTCATCCGTGAAGGTGACGAAGTACAGAAAACCAGATCTAGCACTAGTGCTCATCGGACTGCATACATCGGAATGTATTAGCTCCAATAGCTCTGAGGCCCTTTCAGCAGTCTTGCTAAAAGGCGCCTTTGTCATCTTGCCTCTCAAACAAGATTCGCATGTGTCATAAGACTGGATGTCAAATGACCCTAGCACTCCACTAGAGTGAAGCATAGCTATGCGCTTCTCATTTATATGGCCAAGCCGACAATGCCAGATGTAAGTAGGATTAAGTTCATTTTGTTTAATCCTTTTAGTATTTATGTGATAGATTGAACTTTCACGTTTTAGATCAAGGACATATAAGCCATTTTCAAGAAATTTTGTTCCATAAATAATATTGCCACATTGCATAGAAATTCTACCATATCAAATATTAAATACGAAACCAAAAATATCCAACAAAGAAATCGAAATAATATTCCTGTGCATCGTAGGTACAAAATAACAGTTTCTTAGTTCCAAAACAAGTCCACTAGGCATCTCTAAGAAATAATCTCCGATCTCTATGGCCTGAACCCGAGCACCATTTCTGACTCGAAGATCTACTTCTCCAGATCCTAATACTCTCCTATTTCTTAGACCCTGCACATTTGAACAAATGTGAGATCCACATCCAGCGTCCAAGACCCAACATGTAGAAATAGCCAAATTAATCTCAACAACACAAATACTTGAAGCAACAGTTTTGCCCTTCAGTTGCTCCCTTAGCTTTGGACATTAGCTCTTCCGGTGCCCCTTCTCATGACACTCATGACAGACATCATCAGGAGAAGCAACCCTTACTTTAGGTAAGGCCACCACCTTTTTGCCCTTAGCCTTGGCCTTAGATTTGGCCTTTCCCTTAGCGATGGACGTATTGCCCTTGTTCACCAGCAATACTTCAGGAGTCTTCTTAAGAGACTACTCAGCAAGCTTGGGCATGCCATGCAGCGCAACAACCGATTTATCCAACCCTTGCATAAGGTAATTCATGATAAACTGGTTGTAAGACTCAGGAAGTGACCCGAGAATAATGTCTGCTGCCAAGTCCTACAGAACTGGCGAGCCGAGGAGGGCAAGTGTATCAATATACCCCTTCAACCTTAGCACATGAGTGCTAACAGAAGTCCCAGCTACCATCATAGTCGCGCAAAGTGCCTTAGTTATCAGGTAACGTTCCTGACGAGCCTGATCTGGAACATCTTTTTAAGCTGATCCATCATCTCATAAGCATGCTCGTCCATGAACTGCTTCTGAAGATTAGAAGCCATGGTACCCAGCATGAGGCATGAGGCACGAGACATCTCAGTCCATCACATGCCGGTCATACTGCTCCACCATCGCCGTGGTGATGCCTCGACCTGCGGGAGGGCCAGCTAGTAAAAGAGCATTCAGTACATACTCCTTAGACTCTTGTCTAATAACTATTTGTAAGTTCCTAGCCCAGTCCAGGAAGTTAGTCCCCGAAAGCTTCTCCTTCTCCAAGAGTGACCTAAGTGAGAGTGAGTTGTTATTTGTTGCAGCCATTTAAATTGCTTAAGTGAAATGGGATTATCTACATGGAAGAAATCATTGCTTGAGTTAGAAATAAAGGACTTTTAAGCCAATTCAAATTAATAATCCGATTTTAATTTGTTTGTTGGTGATGTTAATTGGCTGACTTGACCAAGATCCACAACTTATCAATGACTGGCCAAACTAGGGCTCTCTAACCAAACATTGATTCGTTTGGTAGGACAACCTATCCAATCCTTCCACGAAGGACTCTTGGTTTGATGGCCTAATTGACACTTTACCCATCTGTGCTTAGGGCCCGCTCTGAGCTAATGCTACCCATGTTGAGTCAAACCACCATTCACATGTTAACCATACCAAGTATCCTAACCCTCGACGGCCCATCGAATACTACAATGTACCCAGCTAGGGCATGGCGTACATTGCAGCATCAATGGGAGGAAGAGGTGTGAATGTGGGAAGCACTTTTAAATGATTCAATATTTAATTTCTGGATTATAATTAAGTGATACGGCTTAGCATGGATAAACGCGGGTAATAATTTGGTGATCCATACATCCATATTATATGACGAATGCAATAGCATACTTAATTTAAAATAAATGAGATCCTATGGGCCTTTAATTACAACCTAATGAAAAACTAGATATCCTATCTAATTCTTCATGGGTCGGACTGTAATCTCTCTAGGGCTGCCACCATGGGCTTGCTCCATCTGGGCCTTCCTCCATACTCGATGCAATTACAACAATTTTATAAAATAAAATCTATTCTAAAATTACATCAAAATAAAAAAATGGCACGCAGGCCATATTTCCCAAAATTAAATTACAACTGATAATAATTTAGGGCCCATAGAACTCAACATCACATTTCAAACAAAGTACCTGTCATGCACATACACACCAATATGATGCATGATCATGGCATTCCAAATTATAAATATAAATGTTAAGCCGAGTTACATAGGGTGAACTCGCCAATTTTAACAAACGTGACTAAGGCCCACAAAGGCGCAATGGATAACATCCATAAATGCAAAATTAACAATTTTGCTCCCACTTGAATTTGGGTTATCACAAATTTAAAATTTAGCTCTCCTAATTTTAACCGATGTCACGGTTTATTGGGCCAATTTTTCAAAGTCCATATTCAATTTAATATGCAAACAATTAAATTAAATATGCATGCCAACAAAATAAAAAATTTAAATATAAATTAATTAAAAAAAATTTAATTTAATTTGCATTAGGGTTAGGACTAAAAAAAATACCCACAAAATCCAAAACAATACCCAAACCACACGCGCGGTGCTGCTTTCCGGGGACAGCAGCGCTGCCGCGCGGTAGCAGCCCACAATGGGCTGCTGCAGCTGCAATTTGGAATCTTGCGATTCCAAATTGCAGCAAAACAAATGTATACCTTTTTTTTTATGTAAATCATTAAAAAAAAATAATCCATCAAAAATTAAATAATCAATAAAACAATAATTTTTAGATGGAAACCAATTGGGGAAAATAATAAAAAACCAATCCAAAAACTCTGGGGTTCATCAAAAACCAAAACCAATTGAGTAAAAACCCTAAAATCACAAACTTGAAACCCATTCTTTCTTCCAGAATGCTTTCAAGAACCAATTCCAATCAATCCAATGGACAAAACCTAAGCTCTGATACCACTGTTGGGATTCGTCATTGGAAAAATAACGTGGCGTAGCGGAATATACACCATTTAAAATTTTCTAGAATCCACCTATCGTGTCCAATTACCATTGATTAGAATAAAACCAAATTGAATCAAGAGAGATTAACTCACCGGATTCGTCTCTTCTAGAGACTGCTGCAGAATCGTTTATTGAAACTGCGATCTCCAAAGTCCCGTGCACGACCAACTATTGAGCGGGAACTGATGCTAGCCGAAGACGCGAAGGAATAGAGGTTTAATACTGGGATTTTCGGCTATTTTGGGGCTGCTCTTGGTGGCTGAAATTTCCAGTAATTAATTAGGGTTGAATTAGGGTTTTATTCCTTAAGTATGTCCTTATATAGACACCTTGTCTAATTGGGTTTTAATTAGGTTAATTAAACCCAAGTCCACTAGGATTATAATTACATAAATAAACTTTAATTAAAAAGTATATACTATGTAATTTAATTCCATTTGGCTAAATTTAATTACCCCTAAATAAAATTAAATCACACTTAAGTAAATACAATACATGTATTTAATTTTCCTACTTAAGAAAATTATTTAATTAATTGTTTACTTTATGTAATTCAATTAATTGATAAATTAATTAATTACATTATGTAAACTTATTAATTAAATTAAATTCAACCTAATGTTAATTAATTACCTTGACACCGAATGTCAATTAATTAATTAACACATTCCTTACAATGTACATTACATGTACAATTTCTATAAGTTCCGGCTCAGTTGATCTATGTGCACGATCCTATGGGTTTGTCTTTATATTGGCAGTAGGCCCAAGGCCCACAGACTATAGGTGGGTTCTAGCAAACCATTATAGTCCCCAATTAAGATAGAGATGCAGCAGTCTTTTGAAGACACTCACCCGGTAGGAATCTCATAGTGTCATTTGCCTAATGATATTGATATGAATAAACAAGAGGCATGGTGTCCGGCATCCTCTTCTGTTGTTTATTATATTTCTTGATCTTGAGTTGACTGATTAATCAAATAAGCATCAACTTACTCAGGTATGGCTATACACTTATCAATCCCACTTATCAAGTGGCCAATGATATCATCTTGGTGTTACCCGAGTGGCAATTCCATCACTTCATCATCAATATCAACATGTTCACTGGTCCACCCAATCATACTCGTATTTAGCATCCTTTTACAGACCTGTTAGGCATATGTCAAAGTGAATCGGATTCCATATTGATATTATAATGAAATCTGGTCTGAGGACAAAAGAGACCTACTCAAGAAAGACCTATGACGTGACAACCATGTGGTTTTCTTGTGCGGATCGATCTAGTCCCATGTCAACGACATGTACCTATATTCACGACTGACTATACAAGTACTATGGCTAGTTAAGAACTGCCATACAGTCATCGAATATACAAGTCTGTGGTTCTATTCGTTCCCACGATTAGAACAGACCTGGGATAGGTTTTATGATTATCAATCAATGGATACTCTACTCATATTATAGCACAAGATATAAATGAAATAGATTAAATGCCTTTATTAATGTGACACAAATAATGGATTTATACAGTGAGTCTTAATGTATAATACGAAATACAAGAATCCAATGCCCTAAGAACTAGGGCACACCAACAAATTATACCAGAATCAGGCCCTAAAAACCCTTCAAGTGACTCTTATGCTCCATAATACCCTCCATTGTCATGATCGCACGGCCATATTGATCTAAGCCATGGTGCAGCTACATCAGGGCGGAAACGGCCCAATTGTACATGGACACCTGATCCAAATCTACCAATAAAGCTAGGACATTATAAACAACCCTATTAGTAGCTACCGCCAGAATGGTATTACACAAGTTGATCCAAACAAATACCTAAATATAAAAAATACTCTAGGTCTACCAAATTCATTGAAATGCTGTGATATAAAAGCATGATTGTACTCATTAAAATGAAAGGGAATGTCATTCTTGTAGCGGAAGTAATAATACTTCTACTCCAGCGAACAAAGAACTGTGGAATGGCTGGAATCTGTGCATAGGCCTACTTCGTCATTAATAACGAAATCTTTGTGCTCCAGCTCTAGTCCATTTCCTAGTTGCCAATCCGGGAGGGCTGACATAGTGCAAGCTCATCAACTACGTTCCCCTCCATCATGTTAGCTTCATTTTTGTCCATGGAAAGAAGGCGGCAAAAATGAGAAAACGAAAGAAAAGAAGTAAATGAAGAGAAAGAAGTAAAGTCAATAAAAAAGAAAAGAATAAGAGAGAGAAAAAAAAACAGAGTGAAAAATGGAGAAAATGGTCGATCAAGGCACACTTCACCTTCAATTTCTCTCTCCCCCATGAAGGCATGCTCGATCAAGCATACTTGAAAATTGGCTCTAATTTTCAAATTTGAAAAGTTTTGACTGGTTGAAACCCTAACACTTTTACTCGATCAAGCTTATGTGAGGCCGAAAGGATCTAAACTATGCTCAAGCTCACTCAGAATACCTAAACTATGCATGGGAATATAGACATTATACGTAAAAGACATCCAGTAGGGCCCATGTTAACTTTCAAAGTCAGAACAACAACTTTTACAATAAATTAATGTACCTGAAAGTGTAAATAGTGCATAAAAGCAGTCTTAAACATGTTAAAGATAAAGGAGTTTAGAATAGAAAACAGAGGCAAGAACACAAATGTGCAGCAACTAAATGATGAACTTGGATGATCTTTTTATTGAGCTGAAGGTCTTCTTAAATACAACTGAAAAAATAACTAAAAATACGTAAAAGAAGGAACAAACCCACAATCAGAAAAACTCTCCTGAAACTAAGACAACTACTAACAAACCCATTTAGACTAGGACTCTAACAGCTAGTTTATTGACCAAGTAAAAAAGCCAATAGACACGTAAGCAATAAAATATTAACTTAAGAAATTTCTGCATTATTTCTAACATACCCCTTTAATGCAGAAATCTACAACACCAATTAAATCCCTAAAATACTCGAACTTTGCCAAGGGAAGAGGCTTCGTGAACATATCAGCTTGCTGCTCATCTGTGTTGCAATACACAATCTCAATGCTTCCTTTTGCTACCAATTCTCTAATGAAGTGATGACGTGTTTCAATATGTCTTGTACGACTATGAAAAACAGGATTCCTCGTCATAGCAATAGTGGATTGATTGTCGCAAAAAATTGTAGTCACATTCTGTTGTTGCTTAACATCCTTCAGAATTCGCTGCAACCATACTGCTTGACATGCTGCTGAAGTTACAGCCATATACTCAGCTTCTGATGACGAAAGAGCTGTAGAAGTTTGCTTCCTTGAACTCCATGATATTGCACTTGACCCAAGTCTGAAAATGTAGCCTGTGGTACTTCTACGATCATCGACCGAACCTGCCCAATCGCTGTCCGAGAAACCACACAAGTGTAAATTATCACTGTTGTACCAAAGACCATAAGAACTTGTTCCCTTCAAGTATCGCAGAATTCTTTTTGCTGCCCCATAGTGCACCTTACTTGGAGTTTGCATAAATCTTGATAGCAGACTCGTTGCTTGTAGAATGTCAGGTCGGGTGTTGGTGAGATAAAGCAAGCTACCAATTAAGCTACGATAAACACTTGCATCAGCCTTTTCTTCTCCATCTTTAATGCTAAACTTTTGGTTTGTCGCCATGGGAGTCTTCACAGGATTGCAATCTTCTAGTTTGAACTTCTCAAGAAGATCTCTTACATATTTCTGCTGACAAACAAAAATTCCAGCAGCACATTGTTGTACTTCCAACCCCAAAAAATAACTCATCAATCCCATATCAGTCATATCAAACTCACCAATCATAAGCTTTTTGAATTCATCAATCAAGTTAGCACTATTACTAGTATAAACCAAATCATCTACGTAAAGACAAACAATAAGTAACTCACCAGCCCCGTTTGTCTTTACATACAAAGTCGGCTCACTTGTACTTCTTTCAAAGCAATTTTTAGTGAAATGCCCATCAATTCTTGCGTACCAGGCCCTTGGAGCTTGCTTGAGCCCGTACAAAGCTTTTTTGAGGCGATAGACTTTCTTTTCTTCACCTTTAACTTCATACCCTGTTGGCTGTTCCACAAACACTTCCTCATCTAAAACACCATTCAAAAAAGCTGATTTCACATCAAATTGATACATGTTCCATTTGTAATGAGCAGCTACAGCAAAAATTATTCTTATTGTATCAAATCTAGCTACCGGAGAAAATGTTTCTCCGAAATCAATCCCTTCTTTTTGCATGTATCCACGAGCCACCAATCTTGCTTTGTGTTTCTGAATTGAGCCATCAGGTTTGAATTTGAGTTTATAGACCCATTTCAACCCAACCACCTTTTTGCCTTTAGGTAGTTCAACCAGCTCCCACGTTTGATTTCTTTCCAAAGACTGCATTTCCGCATCCATCGCAACTAGCCATTCCTTTGAAAGCACTGCATCTTCAAAGCAATTTGGCTCTTCAATCTGAGCAAGTTGACATCTTTCTGTTCTTTGATAAGTTTCCAGCAACGAACCCCATTTTCTTGGGGGTGTAGAAGATCCACTTGATGATGCACCTCTTGTAAGATCAGAAGAATTTGTTGGTGATGCAGGTGAATCCGTAGGGCTGGATGGGTTTGTTGGAGTCAAAGAACCTGAATTTTGAGTGCCACTAATTTCTTCAATACTTGCTTCCTCCATGGGAAAGAATTCTGGACACCCTTGTTTCTCATCCCAATTCCATGCATTTTTCTCATCAAACAAAGCATCACGACTAATGATAAGCTTTTTAGCAATTGGATCATAAAAACGATAGCCTTTAGTGTTAGCACTATAACCCACAAAGATGCATTTAATACTGTTATCATCAAGCTTACTCCGTTGTTGTGATGGAGTATGAACATAGGAAATGCATCCAAAAACTTTAAAATGGGTTACCTCAGGTTTCCATCCATTCCATGCTTCAAATGGCGTTTGATTGTGCAATGCTGTTGTAGGACTTCGATTTAAAATATAAGCTGCTGTGTGCACTGCTTCAGCCCATAAGTACTTCGGAAGATTTTTTGCTTTAAGCATGCATTTGGCCATCTCAACAAGACTTCTGTTGTTCCTTTCCGCCACTCCGTTTTGTTGGGGTGTGTAGCTTGCTGTCAGTTGTCTCCAAATTCCACAATCTTCACAGAGTTTTTCAAATGCATTGGACAGAAATTCTCCACCACGGTCTGTTCGCAAAGTCTTCAAGTTATACCCGCTTTGTTTTTCAACAAGAAACTTAAATTTCTTGAAGGTGGACAGCACATCTGATTTATGCTTAAGAAAATACACCCACGTCATCCTGCTATAATCATCAACAAACACAAGAAAATATATGTTATTATCCAGAGAGGGAGTTTACATTGGACCGCAAACATCAGCATGAACCAGCTCAAGAGGTTTTGTTGCTCTCCTCGCATGCCCTTTTGGAAAAGAATCCCTATGTTGTTTCCCAAGTGCACAACTTTCACATACATCATTTTCATGTTGAATGGAAGGTAATCCATATACTAAATCTTGATCAGACATCAATTTCAAGCTTTTGAAATTCAAGTGGCCATACCTGTGGTGCCACATCCAATTGTCATTGTCAACAGAGGCAACAAGGGCTTGATTCTCATCACTTGAAGTGACGGGAAACATATTATTCTTGGCCATGGTAACCTTGAGCAGCAACTTCTCCTTACTTCTATCAGTAAAGACAGAACATGATAAATCTTCAAAAAGTAATGAGTAGCCTTCTCTCAAGAATTGCCCAGCACTCAATAAGTTTGAGTCCAAATCCGGAACATAAAGAACATCCTTGATGCAGCTGCCTCCGCAAGAATTCAGTTTCACCACTCCTTTTCCTTCTGTTTTACGAATCGTTCCATCAGCTGTCTTCACACTTGTTCTAGCAGACCTGTCCAAGCTAACAAATGCTGCCAAATTTGCCGTCATATGGCTGCTACTACCACTATCCATATACCACACATCAGAAGAACAAACACTAGTAGCATAGCAAGCAAGAAACAAACATTCAGACTTATCCTCATCATTTTCTTCTACAAAATTTGCTTGCTTTTCATCTCTTTCTTTCAAACGGCAATACTTCTCAATATGACCAATTTTGCTACAATAATAACACCTGAACTTACGATTTTGAGTTTCACCTTCACCGTTGGATTGTTGATTTCTGTCACCTGATCGTCCTCCTCCTCTGGTGCCTCTGCCTCCTCTTTTTCCTCGAAATGAATAACCTCCACGATTTGTGTTGCTGCTGCTGCCCCCATGGTCATGCTCATTATTTGAAAATCGCAACTTAGTCTGGAATGCCTTCTCAAAAGAGCTCTCCTCATAGCTTTTGTACCGATCTTCATGAGATTGCAAAGAACCCAATATTTCATCAATTGTCAAGACTGTTAAGTCTCTGGATTCTTCTATCGCCGATACAGCTGAATCATACTTCCGTGTCAAACTTCGCAGCAATTTCTCAACAACCTTTTGATCAGTCATCTTCTCTCCATACTTCCTCATTTGATTAACTATACCCATAAGATTGTTGGAACACTCATCAATGGTTTCTCCATCTTTCATTTGGAAGCTTTCAAACTTTCTACGAAGTGTTTGAAGCTTGACAGTAAGTACCTTTGCTGTACCTTGATACCCATTCATGAGAGCATCCCATGCTTGTTTTGCTTTTGTTGCAGCTGAAATTCAGGAGGAAAACACAGCATCATCTACTCCTTGTTGAATGAAGAAGAGAGCTTTAGCATCCTTCTTCCGCAAATCCTTCAAATCATCAGCTGTTACACCTTCTTCATTGTAGCCTTTCTCTACCAAATCCCATAAGTCTTGAGAGATGAAGAGAGTTTTCATCTTTGTGCTCCAGACATCATAGTTGCTGCCCTGAAAAATTGGTATTGCTGGTTGTGAAATATTCACCCCATTCGATGTGTTAGTGCTTGCCATCACAAAGAAAAAAAAATTCAGGTCTCCGTAGAGGCTCTGATACCAGATGTTAAAGATAAAGGAGTTTAGAATAGAAAACAGAGGCAAGAACACAAATGTGCAGCAACTAAATGATGAGCTTGGATGATCTTTTTATTGAGTTGAAGGTCTTCTTAAATACAACTGAAAAAATAACTAAAAATACGTAAAAGAAGGAACAAACCCACAATCAGAAAAACTCTCCTGAAACTAAGACAACTACTAACAAACCCATTTAGACTAGGACTCTAACAGCTAGTTTATTGACCAAGTAAAAAAGCCAATAGACACGTAAGCAATAAAATATTAACTTAAGAAATTTCTGCATTATTTCTAACAAAACAATACAAAAAGTTAACTCACCAATATACTTGATGCAAATCCAACATTCTAGGGCAAGTGTAAAACTGTATTAGCCACAGATTGGTGGTCATGTTACCAACAAACTTTATGCAAATCCAGTGTTATGAGAACAAGTGTCAAATTGTACATGCCATAGATCGATGGTCCAGTTACCAACGAACTTAATGCAAATCCAGCATTCTTGGGTAAAAGTGTAAAACCATACTAGCCACAGATCAGTGATCCAATTACCAACAAACTTGATGCAAATCGAGCTTTCTAGGAACTAGTGTCAAACCGTACTAGACAGAAATCGGTGGCCCAATTACTAATAGACTTGATGCAAATCCAGCTTTCTGGGGACAAGTTTCAGATCCTACGAGCCATAGATCAACAATCCAATTACTAAATGACTTAATGTAAATCCAGCATGCTTTAGACAAGTGGTAGAACGTACTGGTCACAAATAAGCAGTTGTGAGCATGAATTTTCTAGCCTCGATAAGGAAACCATCTTAACTCCCTTTGCATTATAGAATGATATTAAATAGGAGCTTTTGATGATTCACGGGTCCTACAAATGCTGAGAAAAGACTCAAATTGATCCCATGAAGATTAGAGTTACAAGTCTTACTTCCTTAGGAGTCCTAGGTTTCTGAGTCAAACCCCAAATTAGATTCTTATCCTTTAATGACTTTTGCTAATGCATGTCCTCATCCCTATATAATATAATCAGATATTTTGTTATATATAAAAGGCATAATCTATTTTGTTAATTTCTTATGCAATTAATAATTACTTATGTATGTCAGTAACGTTCTTCAGGTAGTAAGACCTTGAGTAAGGAAAGAACACAATTTTAAAGTTATTCCTGGTCTGTTAGAATTATGGGAACGATTGTAGCCAAAGACCAGCATGTGCCTTGATTGTATGGTGGTGTCTTACCAATCACTGGACATGAAATGTTAATCAAGGGCATGGGTACATGTTAGGTTACATGGTACTGGGTCGATCCGCTATGAGAACACCACATAGTTCCTATGTCATAAGTAGTTCTTGTAGGGAATTTTCACCAGGAAAAATGGTGGGCAGCAAAAAATAGCGCTTAAAATTTTTCCCTCAGATTCCATGATTCCAAGGACCTATGATTTTGATAGAATCAAAGAATGGAAAGAAATTAAATTTCTCAACTTATTCGTCTCGTTTAGAGACTGCTGAAGATTGCAGATATGAAGACCAGCAACTCTACACAATCAGGTACACGAATAGCTCTTAAACCGGACTCATGCTAGTGAGTGGAGACGATCGAAACTTGGGATTGCACCAAGAAAATTTCGACTACTATATTATTTATGTTGGCTGAATTCTACAATGGAGGCTAGGGTTAAGGAAATTGATTTTAAGGCCTCCTTATATACTCCTTGTATAAATAGGTTTTAAATTAACTTTAGGTTAAATTTTAATTCAATCAATTTATTTAATTTATGTAATTATAATTAAATTAAACCATTTAATAAAATTTCAGTTGACTTAATTAAATCCAATTAATTAAATTTATTCTACCCAAATTTAATTTAATCCGACCTTAAATAAATACAACCCGTGTATTTAATTTTCCACCAAGGAATATATATTCGATCAATTATTTACATATTGTAATTAATCAATCAAATATAATCAATTTCTCTTTTATATTAATTGAATTAATTTTGACAAAACCTATTATCATTAATTCAATTAACCGAATTTTCATTCTAAGTACACCCAATGTGTACATTTCCGATAAGTCACAAGTTCAACTGTTTTATGTGTACGATCCTGTGGGTCCGTCTTTATGTTGGCAGTGGACCACCTGATGCCCACAGACTGTAAATGGGTTCTAGCAAACCATTACAGCCCCCAATTAAGATGGAGACTAGCAGTCTCATGTGAAACATAACCCGATAGTATTCTTGCATATCCCTTGCCAATTGATATCGATGTATAATCAAGAGACATTGTTCCAGTCAACTTCTTCTACGCTTATTCATTTCTTGATTCCTAGTAGACTAATGATCGCGAATAAATATCCCAACTCGTTTGGGTATGGACATACGCTTATCAGTCCCACTCATCAAGTGGCTAGTGTTGTCATCTCGAGGACGCCGAGTGGCAATTCCATCAACTCACTATCAACATCAACATGTTCGCCAGCCCACCAAACATATCCATACTTGGCACCCTGTGTTGGGATTCGTCATTGGAAAAATAACGTGGCGCAGCGGAAAATACACAGTTTAAAATTTCCTAGAATCCACCTATCGTGTCTAATTACCATTGATTAGAATAAAATCGAATAAGAATCAAGAGAGATTAACTCACCGGATTCGTCTCCTCTAGAGACTGCTGCAGAATCGTTTCTTGAAACTGCGATCTCCAAAGTCCGGTGCACGACCAACTATTGAGCGGGAACTGGTGCTAGCTGAAGACGCGAAGGAATGGAGGTTTAATGCTGGGATTTTCGGCTGTTTTGGGGCTGCACTTGGTGGCTAAAATTTCCAGCAATTAATTAGAGTTGAATTAGGTTTTTCTTCCTTAAGTGTGCCCTTATATAGACACCTTGTCTAGTTGGGTTTTAATTAGGTTAATTAAACCCAAGCCCACTAGGATTATAATTACATAAATAAACTTTAATTAAAAAGTATATACTATATAATTTAATTCCATTTGGCGAAATTTAATTACCCCTAAATAAAATTAAATCACACTTAAGTTAATACAATACATGTAGGAAAATTATTTAATTAATTGTTTATTTTATGTAATTCAATTAATTGATAAATTAATTAATTACATTATGTAAACTTATTAATTAAATTAAATTCAACCCAATGTCAATTAATTACCTTGACACCGAATGTCAACTAATTAATTAACGCATTCCTTCCAATGTACATTACCTGTACAATTTCTATAAGTTCCAGCTCAGTTGATCTATGTGCACCATCCTATGGGTCTGTCTTTATGTTGGCAGTAGGCTAAGCCCACAGACTGTAAGTGGGTTCTAGCAAACCATTACAGCCCCCAATTATGACAGAGATGCAGCAGTCTTTAGAAGACACTCACCCGGTAGTAATCTCATAGTGTCCTTTGCCTAACGGTATCGATATGAACAAACAAGAGGCATGGTGTCTGTCATCCTCTTCTAATATTTATTATATTTCTTGATCTTGAGTTGACTGATTAATCAAATAAGCAACCAACTTATTTGGGTATGGCCATACACTTATCAGTCCCACTCATCAAGTGGCCAATGATATCATCTAAGTGTCACCCGAGTGGCAATTCCATCACTTCATCATTAATATCAACATGTTCACCGGTCCACCCAATCATACCCGTATTTAGCATCCTTTTACAGACTTGTTAGGCGTATGTCAAAGTGAACCGGATTCCATATTGATATTATAATAAAATCTGGTCTGAGGACAAAAGAGACCTACTCAAGAAAGACCTATGACATGACAACCATGTGGCTTTCTTGTGCGGATCGATCCAGTCCCATGTCAATGACATGTACCTATATTTATGACTGACTATACAAGTACTATGGCTAGTTAAGAACTACCATACAGTCATCGAATATACAAGTCTGTGGTTCTATTCGTTCCCACGATTAGAACAGACCTGGGATAGGTTTTATGATTATCAATCAATGGATACTCTACTCATATTATAGCACAAGATATAAATGAAATAGATTAATTGCCTTTATTAATGTGACACAAATAATGTATTCATACATGACTCTTAATGTATAATACAAAATACAAGAATCCCATGCCCTAAGAACTAGGGCACACCAACAATCTGCCACTTGCACTAGTTCTAAGTGGGCATTGCCCTAATTCCTATAGATCTGGTATGACCGTCATGATGTGTCTGCAACAGCGCTTTGGTTAATGGATCAGTGACATTATTCTTGGTGTCAACCCTCTACAATGATATGTCACTTATGTTCACGATCTCCCGAATTAGGTGAAACTTTCTGAGTACATGTTTGGATCTCTTGTGTGACCAGGGCACCTTAGCTTATGCGATGGCCCCGTTGTTGTCACAAAAATATCAACTGGGTCTAGGATAGTGGGCACTACTCCCAACTCAGTTATGACTTTCTTGATCCAAACGGCTTCCTTTGAGCTTCACACGCAGCTATGTACTTAGCTTCTATTGTAGAGTCAGCAATGGTGGTCTGCTTTGAGGACCTCCAACTAATGGCACCGCCATTCAGGAGAAAAACATAAGCAGACTATGACTGGTTCTCATCCTCATCGGTCTCAAAGCTTGCATTAGTGTAACCTGACACTACCAGCTCATCTTGACCTCTATACACTAAGAAAGCATCCTTAGTCCGGTTAAGGTACTTCAAGATTGCCTTAACTGCCTTCTAGTGTTCCTCACCAGGGTCCGACTGGTACCGGCTAGCCATACTTAGTACAAACACGACATCAGGCCTCATACATAACATGGAGTACATGATAGATCCAATAGCAGATGCATAAGGGATCTTTTCCATGTTCTCCCGGTCCTTCTTTGTTTTAGGACCATCTTTCTTACTCAGCTTCAACCCATGGCACATAGGCAAGAATCCTTTCTTTGCCTTGTCCATGCTGAATCCTTTTAGAACCCTGTCAATGTACGTGGCCTGACTTAGGCCTAGAAGCCGATTGGATCTATCTCTGTAGATCCTGATCCCTAAGATCGTTTTAGCTTCGCCTAAGTCCTTCATTGCGAAGCACCTGCTCAACCACTGCTTAACCCCTTGCAGTGTTGGTATGTCACTTCCAATGATAAGGATGTCATCAACATACAGCAGTAGGATGGTGGAAACGCTCCCACTAACCATCTTATACACACAGGGCCTTTAACTTGAAACACCACTTACAACCTATCACCTTAGCACCCAGAAGTGGATCCACCAAGTTCCACACTTGGTTATCGTGCATAGATTACATCTCAGCCTCCATGGCTTTGTGCCATTGATCTGAGTGTGGGCTTTCAATAGCCTCCTGATAGGTCTTGGGCTCCTCTTGGCCAACGACCATAAGGTCCCCATCATCAGTCATGAGAAAGCCGTACCTCTCTGGCTGATGACATGTCCTACCAGACCTTCTAAGGTCCTGTGCAACCATTTCTGGTTCCTTAATTTCTTGAGTAGTCAGATTGGTTCCCGAAGCATCCTCAGCAGTAGCTGCAGGAGTTTGTGAGTCTTGAACTTCTGAAAGTTCAACATTACTCCCACTGTCTCTCTTGGAAAGGAATTCCTTCTCCAAGAAGACTGTATTTTTGGCTATGAAAACTTTGTTTTCGGCTGGATCGTAGAAGTAATAACCCTTAGTTTCCTTAGGGTAACCCACAAACAGGCACTTGACAGATTTGGACTCGAGTTTGCCACTTGTCAATTTCTTAACATATGCATCACAGCCCCAAATCTTCAAGAAGGAAACATTGGGCTTTCGGCCTTTCCATAATTCATATGGTGTTCCCTCAACTGCCTTGCTTGGTGTATTGTTAAGAATGTAAGTAGCTATCTCTAAAGCATATCCCCAAAAGGAGACAGGGAGTGTAGCATGACTCATCATCCAGCAGACCATGTCAAGTAAGGTCCTATTCCTCCTTTCTGACACTCCATTCCACTGGGGTGTACCAGGAGGAGTGAGTTGGGATACAATCCCACACTTTCTCAAAACGAGTCAAACTCTTGGCTCAAATATTCACCCCCTCGGTCAGACCGAAGTGCTTTTATTTTCTTGCCAAGTTGGTTTTCGACTTCATTCTTAAAGTCCTTGAACCTTTGGAGAGTCTCAGACTTATGCTTCATCAGATACAAGTAACCGTATCTGCTGAAGTCATCCGTGAAGGTGACGAAGTACAGAAAACCAGATCTAGCACTAGTGCTCATTGGGCCACATACATCGGAATGTACCAGCTCCAATAGCTCTGAGGCCCTTTCAGCAGTCTTGCTAAAAGGCGCCTTTGTCATCTTGCCTCTCAAACAAGATTCGCATGTGTCATAAGGCTGGATGTCAAATGACTCTAGCACTCCACTAGAGTGAAGCCTAGCTATGCACTTCTTATTTATATGGCCAAGTCGACAATGCCAGATGTAAGTAGGATTAATTTCATTTTGTTTAATCCTTTTAGTATTTATGTTATAGATTGAACTTTCACGTTTTAGATCAAGGATATATAAGCCATTTTCAAGAAATGATGTTCCATAAATAATATTGCCACATTGCATAGAAATTCTACCATGTCCAATATTAAATACAAAACCAGAAATATCCAACAAAGAAACGGAAATAATATTCCTGCGCATCGCAGGTACAAAATAACAGTTTCTTAGTTCCAAAACAAGTCCACTAGGCATCTCCAAGAAATAATCTCCGATCTCCATGGCCTGAACCCGAGCACCATTTCCGACTCGAAGATCTACTTCTCTAGATCCTAATAATCTCTTATTTCTTAGACCCTACACATTTGAACAAATGTGAGATCCACATCCAGTGTCCAAGACCCAAGATGTAGAAATAGCCAGATTAATCTCAACAACATAAATACCTGAAGCAGCAGTTTTGCCCTTCAGTTGCTCCCTTAGCTTTGGACATGAGCTCTTCCAGTGCCCCTTCTTATGACACTCATGGCAAACATCGTCAGGAGAAGCAACCCTTGCTTTAGGTTGGGCCACCACCTTTTTGCCCTTAGCCTTGGCCTTAGATTTAGCCTTTCCCTTAGCAATGGGCGTATTTCCCTTGTTCACCAGCAATACATCAGGAGTCTTCTTAAGAGACTGCTCAGCAAGCTTGAGCATGCCATGCAGCTCAACAACTGATTTATCTAACCCTTGCATATGGTAATTCATGATAAACTGGTTGTAAGACTCAGGAA
Organism: Euphorbia tirucalli; assembly: GCA_039660915.1. NCBI lineage: Eukaryota > Viridiplantae > Streptophyta > Magnoliopsida > Malpighiales > Euphorbiaceae > Euphorbia > Euphorbia tirucalli. The sequence goes on from CM077633.1 coordinate 49,680,969, forward strand.
GTGACCCGAGAATAATGTCTGTTGCCAAGTCCTGCAGAACTGGCGAGCCGAGGTGGGCAAGTGTATCAATATACCCCTTCAACTTTAGCACATGAGTGCTAACAGAAGTCCCAGCTGCCATCACAGTTGTGCAAAGTGCCTTAGTTGTCAGGTAACGTTCCTGACGAGCCTGATCTTGGAACATCTTTTTAAGCTGATCCATCATCTCATAAGCATGCTCGTCCATGAACTGCTCCTGAAGATCAGAAGCCATGGTACCCAGCATGAGGCATGAGACATCTCGGTCATCCCTCACGTGCTGGTCATACTGCTCCACCATCGATGTGGTGATGCCTCGACCTACAGGAGGGCTAGCTGGTAAAGGAGCATTCAGTACATACTCCTTAGACTCTTGTCTAAGAACTATTTGTAAGTTCCTAGCCTAGTCCAGGAAGTTAGTCCCCGAAAGCTTCTCCTTCTCCAAGAGTGACCTAAGTGAGAGTGAGTTATTGTTGGTTGCAGCCATTTAAATTGCTTAACTGAAATGGGATTATCTACATGGAAGAAATCATTGCTTGAGTTAGAAATAAAGGACTTTTAAACCAATTCAAATTAATAATCCGATTTGAATTTGTTTGTTGGTGTTGTTAATTGGCTGACTTGACCAAGATCCACAACTTATCAATGACGGGCCGAACTAGGGCTCGCTAACCAACCATTGATTCGTTTGGTAGGACAACCTATCCAATCCTTCCACGAAGGACTCTTGGTTTGATGGGCTTATTGACACTTTACCCATCTGTGCTTAGGGCCTGCTCTGAGCTAATGCTACCCATGTTGAGTCAAACCACCATTCATATGTTAACCATACCAAGTATCTTAACCCTCGACGGCCCACCGAATACTACAATATACCCAGCTAGGGAATGGCGCACATTGCAGCATCAATGGGAGGAAGAGGTGTGAATGTGGGAAGCACTTTTAAGCGACTCAATATTTTAATTTCCGGATTATAATTAAGTGATACGGCTTAGCATGCATAAAGGTGGGTAATAATTTGGAGATCCATACATCCATATTATATGACAAATGCAATAGCATACTTAATTTTAAATAAATGAGATCCTATGGGCCTTTAATTACAACCTAATGAAAAACTAGATATCCTATCTAATTCTTCATGGGCCGGACTACAATCCTTCTTGGGCTCCCACCATGGGCTTGCTCCATTTGGGCCTTCCTCCATACTTGATGCAATTACAATAATTTTGTAAAATAAAATCTATTCTAAAATTACATCAAAATAAAAAAATGGCATGCATGCCATATTTCCTAAAATTAAATTACAACCGATAATAATTTAGGGCCCATAGAACTCAACATAACATTTCAAACAAAGTACCTGTCGTGCACATACATACCAATATGATGCATGATCATGGCATTCCAAATTATAAATATAAATGTTAAGCCGAGTTACTTAGGGTGAAATTGCCAATTTTAACAAATGTGACTAAGGCCCATAAAGGCCCAATGGATAACATCCATAAATGCAAAATTAACAATTTTACTCCCACTTGAATTTGGGTTGTCACAAATTTAAAATTTAGCTCTCCCAATTTTAACCGGTGTCACGGTTTGTTGGGCCAATTTCACAAAGTCCATATTCAATTTAATATGCAAACAATTAAATTAAATATGCATGCCAACAAAATAAATGATTTAAACACAAATTAATTTAAAAAAAATTTAATTTAATTTGCAGTAGGGTCCGGGATAAAAAAATACCTGCAAAATCCAAAACCGGGCCTGAAACCCACGCGAGGCGCTACTGTCCCAGCGGACAGCAGTGCCGCTGCGCGGCAGCAACAGCCCAGTGGACTGCTGCCGCAGCTGCTGCCAAGGCAGCAGATGGAATCGCAATTCTGCGATTCCATCTTTTGCCCAAACCTTTTTTTTTTTTTAATCATAAACAAAAAAATGCCAGCCATCAACATCAAACTATCAATAAAGAAAATACAATTCTAGATAGAAACCAATTGGGGAAAAAAATAAAACCCCAAATAAAATTCTAGGGTTTATCAAAACCAAAACCAATTGAATAAAAACCCTAAAATCACAAACTTGAAACCCATTCTTTCTTCAAGAATGCTTTCAGGAACCAATTCCAATCAATCTAATGGACAAAACCTAGGCTCTGATACCACTGTTGGGATTCGTCATTGGGAAAATAACATGGCGCAGCGGAAAATACACCGTTTAAAATTTCCTAGAATCCACCTATCGTGTCCAATTACCATTGATTAGAATAAAATCAAATAAGAATCAAAAGAGATTAACTCACCGGATTCGTCTCCTCTAGAGACTGCTGCAGAATCGTTTCTTGAAACTGCGATCTCCAAAGTCCGGTGCACGACCAACTATTGAGCGGGAACCGGTGCTAGCCGAAGACGCGAAGGAATGGAGGTTTAATGCTGGGATTTTCGGCTGTTTTGGGGCTGCACTTGGTGGCTAAAATTTCCAGCAATTAATTAGAGTTGAATTAGGTTTTTCTTCCTTAAGTGTGCCCTTATATAGACACCTTGTCTAGTTGGGTTTTAATTAGGTTAATTAAACCCAAGCCCACTAGGATCATAATTACATAAATAAACTTTAATTAAAAAGTATATACTATGTAATTTAATTCCATTTGGCTAAATTTAATTACCCCTAAATAAAATTAAATCACACTTAAGTTAATACAATACATGTATTTAATTTTCCTACTTAGGAAAATTATTTAATTAATTGTTTACTTTATGTAATTCAATTAATTGATAAATTAATTAATTACATTATGTAAACTTATTAATTAAATTAAATTCAACCCAATGTCAATTAATTACCTTGACACCGAATGTCAACTAATTAATTAACGCATTCCTTCCAATGTACATTACATGTACAATTTCTATAAGTTCCAGCTCAGTTGATCTATGTGCACCATCCTATGGGTCTGTCTTTATGTTGGCAGTAGGCCCAAGCCTACAGACTGTAAGTGGGTTCTAGCAAACCATTACAGCCCCCAATTAAGACAGAGATGCTGCAATCTTTAGAAGACACTCACCCGGTAGTAATCTCATAGTGTCCTTTGCCTAACGATATCGATATGAATAAACAAGAGGCATGGTGTCTGTCATCCTCTTCTATTGTTTATTATATTTCTTGATCTTGAGTTGACTGATTAATCAAATAAGCAACCAACTTATTTGGGTATGGCCATACACTTATCAGTCCCACTCATCAAGTGGCCAATGATATCATCTCGGTGTCACCCGAGTGGCAATTCCATCACTTCATCATCAATATCAACATGTTCACCGGTCCACCCAATCATACCCGTATTTAGCATCCTTTTACAGACCTGTTAGGCGTATGTCAAAGTGAACCGGATTCCATATTGATATTATAATAAAATCTGGTCTGAGCACAAAAGAGACCTACTCAAGAAAGACCTATGACATGACAACCATGTGGCTTTCTTGTGCGGATCGATCCAGTCCCATGTCAATGACATGTACCTATATTCATGACTGACTATACAAGTACTATGGCTAGTTAAGAACTACCATACAATCATCGAACATACAAGTCCGTGGTTCTGTTCGTTCCCACGATTAGAACAGACCTGGGATAGGTTTTATGATTATCAATCAATGGATACTCTACTCATATTATAGCACAAGATATAAATGAAATAGATTAATTGCCTTTATTAATGTGACACAAATAATGTATTCATACATGACTCTTAATGTATAATACAAAATACAAGAATCCAATGCCCTAAGAACTAGGGCACACCAACACCCTGTTACAGGCCCGTTAGGCATATATCAAAGATCTCAATAGCTAATGACCTACATTAGTTAACATGAGTATGGCTATAATCAATGGATACTCTGTTTATTAAATTGCGCAAGAAATAAATAAATAGATTAAATTCCTTTATATATAACACAATGTATAATGCAAAATATCTACATATAATGTATAATACAATCAAAAACTAATGCCTTTGGACTAGGGCACACCAACAATCTCCCACTTGCACTAGTGCTAACTAGGCATTGCCCTAATTCCTATAGATCTAGTATGACTCTTATGTTGTGTCTGTGGCACAGCCTTGGTCAACAGATCAGTGAAATCATTCCTAGTGTCAACTCTCTGTAATGAAATGTCACTTTTGTCCATGATCTCTCGAATGAGGTGAAACTTCCTGAGCACAACTTTGGACCTCTTGTACAACCGAGGCTCCTTAACTTATGCAATGGCCCGTTCTTTTCACAGAAGACATCCACTGGGTCTGGGATAGAAGGAACTACTCCTAACTCAATGATGAACTTCCTTATCCAAATAGCTTCCTTTGTAACTTCGCATGTAGCAATGCACTCAGCTTTTGTTGTAGAATCTATGATTGTTGGCTGCTTAGAACTCTTCCAGCTAATGGCACCGCCATTCAGTAAGAAGACGTAACCAGGCTATGACTGGTTTTCATCCTCATCAGCCTCGAAGCTTGCATCAGTGTACCCTATCATTGATAGCTCTTCTTGACCTCTATACATCAAGAAGCTATCCTTAATTCAGTTAAGGTACTTAAGGACTGCCTTGACAGCTGTCTAGTGATCCTCCTCGGGATCTGATTGATATCGAATCATCATACTTAGTACAAATTTGACATCAGGTCTCGTACATAACATAGAGTACATGATTGATCCTATAGCTGAAGCATATGGGATCAACTGCATCTTCTCCCGGTCCTTTTTTGTCTTAGGAACAAGTTTCATACTTTGTTTTAGGCTATGGCACATAGGAAAGAAACCTTTCTTAGCCTTATCCATGAAAAACCTTTTCAGAACCTTATCTATGTACGAGGGTTCACTTAGGCCTAGAAGCCGATTGGATCTATCCTTATAGATCTTGATTCCTAACAACGTCTCATCTTCACCTAAGTCCTTCATTGTGAAGCACTTACTCAACCACTGCTTTACCCCTTATAGTGTTGGTATATTGCTCCTAATAAGAAGGATGTCATCCACTTATAGGACTAGGAAGGTGACCACACTCCCACTAACCAGGTTGTACATGAACGAATTTTTCATTGCAAAACGTCCGATTAAAGCGGAAGCTCGAATTGTTTTTCTCAAATCTGTGACCCAGGAGCAATTGATGTGGAAATTAAAACAACAAAATTAAAAGAGAAGATTAGATTCTCACCAGGAATATCTCTTTCAGAGATGGCTGTAGAAACCAAAACTGATCTCCTCCACAATCCCGTACACGAACGGCTTCGGAGCGTGAACCCGTGCTAGGGTCGGATCGATGGAAGAGAGGAAATTAGGGGCTGAAATTTTCTGCCTTGGAACACCTATGTTGGCCGAAAATTTCAGTACATATTTTAATGACCTAGGTCGAAATTCCCTGTAGAATTTTACGCCTTTAGGGTTTTCATTCTATTTGGGCTTTTGCTCACTTAAGCCCAAGTCCAAAATCAATTCTTTAGGTTTAGTTTTAATTGCAAATCTAATTTTAATCTTTCATGTATGTGAATATATTATAGCATATAATATATTACATGCCATTTAAATTAAAATTAATTGGACCAATTAATTCAACCAAGGAATTAAAATTTGACTCTCCATAAAATTAAATACATGTAAACCTATACATGTGAAATATTTACACCCAGGAAATAATATCTTAAATTAATTCATTGAATTAATTATAAGAAACCCAATACAAATATTTATCATATTATTTTTTTATCAATCCAATTGATCTATATAATATAATCAATATAATCCTCTCTTTCTAGTTGGTATACTCCAAGTATACGGTTGATTCATTAAATTCAAGCTTAAACATTCAATGTGTACGATCCCGTGGGCCCGTCTTTATGTTGGAAGTGGGCCTATGGTCCATAGACTGTAGGCGGGCTCTAGCAAGCCACTATAGCCCCCCAATTAAGATAGAGATAGTAGTCCAACTGAAATCGAAACCCTGCAGTTCAAACTTGTATATCCAATGTCATTGATATCGGTGTCCAACACAGAGGCATGGATTAATCACCCTCTTTTGTGTCCAGACATTAACTTGATCCCGAATGAACTGATACTCACAAACAAGTTCCAACTTGTTTGGGTGTGGCCACACTCTTATCAGTTGCACTCATTAAGTGGCTGATGATATCTTCTCAGTGGACTACTGAGTGACATTCCCTTTTGTATGCTCTTGGTATTCTCATGTTCACTGACACACCTAAATGTACCCATACTTTGCATCTTGTTACAGGCCCTTTAGGCGTACACCAAAGTGTGTCACTTCACATGTAACACCATGATATGGTCAGGTCAAAGGATCCATACAAGTACTACATGAGAATCACTTGTGATACTTTACCATATGGATTTCTCGTTTAGTGGATCTATCCAGTACCATGCCCCATTGCATATACCGATTAACTTGGTTGACATTCCATGTCCAATGGTCGGTAAGATACCACCATACAACCAAGCTTATGATAGTCTTTGGTTCCATTCATTCCTATGACTGGAACAAACTACGGGATAACTTCATGGTCATATTGTTTCCCCTATCCATGGTCTTACTGCCAAGTGCATGACACTTGTCAACATGATATGGATATGTCCATTGGATACTTTATTTATAACATTGCATAAGGTATATAATAAATATATTAATGCCTTTATTCATTGACATAAATTGTATAATACATAAATCTCATAACAAGGTATAAAATGTATGATACAAAATGAGGACCAATGCCTCGCGACTAGGGCATACCCAATAATCTCCCACTTGCACTAGTTCCAACTAGGCATGGGCTTAATCCCTATAGATCTAGTATGACCCTCTTGCTTGGGTTGAGCCAATGCCTTGGTCAAAGGATCTATGACATTATCCTCGGTGTCCACCCTGTGTAATGAAATGTCACCCCTCTCAGCGATTTCTCGTATGAGGTGGAATTTCCTAAGCAAGTGTTTCATGTTCTTATGTGACCGAGGCTCTTTAGCTTATACAACAGCCCCATTGTGGTCACAAAAGATACCAACTGTATCCTGGATAGTTAGTACTACTCCCAATTCAGTGATAAACTTTTTTATCTACACAGCTTCCTTAGCTACATCACACACTACAATGTACCTAGCTTTTGTAGTAGAGTCTGCGATGGTCAGTTGCTTGGAGCTCTTCCAGTTGATAGCACCACCATTAAGCAAGAATACATACCCAGACTGCGACTGGTATTGATCCTGGTCAGTCTGGAAGCTTGCATCAGTGTACCCAGTAACTGACAGCTCTTCCTAACCCCCATATAGTAAGAAGCTATCCTTGGTCTAGTTAAGGTACTTTAGCATTGCTTTGACAGCCTTTTAGTGGTCCTCGCTGGGACCCTACTAGTATCGGCTCGTCATACTTAGTGCAAAGGCAACATCGGGTTCGCACATAGCATGGAGTACATGATTGATCCTATAGCCGACATATATGGGACCAACTTCATGTTCTCCCTATCCTTCCTTATCTTAGGACAATTCTTCTTACTAAGTTTCAGTCTATGGCACATTGGTAAGAAACCTTTCTTGGCCTTCTCCATGTAGAATCATTTCAGAACTTTGTCTATATACGTGGCCTGACTTAGGCCCAGAAGCCAATTGGGTCTATCTCTGTAGATCCTGATCCTGAGGGTTATCTCAGCTTTGCCTAAGTCCTTCATTGCGAAGCACTTACACAACCACTGCTTTACTCCTTGCAGTGTTGGTATGTCACTTCCAATCAGAAGGATGTCATCCACATATAACACCAGGAAAGTGATGATGCTCCCACTACTCTTCTTATACACACAAGGCTCATCTTGATTATGTATGAAGCTGTATTCCTTTATGGCTTCATTGAATCTAAGATTCCAACTCCGAGATGCTTGCTTTAATCCATAAATGGATCTTTGAAGCTTGCATACCCTTCCAGGATACTTTCAATCGACAAAACCCTCAGATTGTGTCATGTACACATCCTAGAGTAGCTTTCCATTAAGGAAAGCAGTTTTGACATCCATCTACCAGACCTCATAGTTGTACCAAGTGGCTATGGCCAACAGGATCCTTATGGATTTGAGCATAGCAACTGGTGAGAAAATTTCATCATAGTCTATTCCATGGACTTGTTTGAAACCTTTCACAACTAGCCACCCCTTGAAGGTATTGTCAGCCTTCAGCTTGTAGCACCACTTGCAACCTATGACCTTGGCACCCAGAGTGGATCAACCAGGTTCCAAACCTGATTATCGTACATGGATTGCATCTCTGCCTCCATGGCTTTCCGCCGCTTGGTAAACTGTGGGCTCTCAATAGCCTCCTAGTAGGTTTTGGGCTCTTCCTCATTGAAGTTAAGAAGAGTGTGATTGTTGATAATGAGAAACCTATATCTCTTAGGTTCCCAACGATCCCTACAAGACCTTCTAGGTCCTTGTGTGGCCTGGGCTGGTGCATCCTCCTGTGGAAGCTCCACCCTGGTCTCCGAGTTTTCCTCTTCAGGAGTTTATGAGCTTTGAACTTCCCTGAGTTCAACATTACTCCCACTGTCTTTCTTGGAAATGAAATCCCTTTCAAGAAAGACCCCCTTTTATGCCATGAACACCTTATTCTCAGTGGGGTTATAGAAGTAATACCCTTTGGTGTCCTTAGGGCAGCCCACAAACAGGCATTTATCGGTTTTAGGTTCAAGTTTACCCCTAGTCAATTTCTTGACATATGCATCATAGCCCCAAATCTATAGGAAAGACACATTGGGTGCCCTGCCCATCCATATATCTTATGGGGTCTTTTCCACAACTTAGTCGGAGTATTGTTCAAAATGAGAGCTGCTATCTCGAGAGTGTATCCCCAGAAACTTATTGGGAGAGAGGCGTGACTCATCATTGAGCAAACCATGTCCAACAAGGTCCTTTCCTCTTTTCGGACACCTTATTCCATTGTGGTGTTCCTGGAGGAGTGAGCTATGGAATAATTCCATGCTCTCTCAGATACGAGTCAAACTCTAGGCTCATATACTCACCTCATTGGTCTGAGTGAAGGGCTTTGATATTTCTACCCAGTTGGTTCTGTACTTCGTTCTTAAATTCCTTGAACCTATCAAAGGTCTTAGATTTATGTTTCATCACATAGACATAGCCATATCTGCTGAAATCATTTGTGAAAGTGATGAAGTACAGATGTCCACCTCTGGTTGCTGTGCTCATGGGCCCACATACGTCTAAATGTATTAGGTCCAACAAGCCAGTGGCCCTTTTAGCTTTCTTGCTAAAAGGCGCTTTGGTATTTTACCTTATAAACAAGACTAGCATATATCAAGTGACTCAATGTCAAATGATCCTAGGATTCCAGATTTGTGAAGCCTAGCTATGCGCTTCTCGTTTATGTGGCCTAAACAACAATGCCAAAGGTAGACAGGTTTAAGTTCATTAGGCTAAACCCTTTTAGTATTTATGTTATAGGCTTGATTAGTTTATTTAAATCTAGGATATAAAGGCCATTATTTAATAGAGCTTCTTCATAAAAGAATTCCTCTCTAGATAAACTAATTCTACCTTTACCAATAGTAAAATTAAATCCAAAAATATCCAAAACCGAAATAGAGATAATATTCCTGCCCATTGTAGGTACAAAATAACAATGTTCCAAAATCAAAACTAATCCACTAGGCATCATCAGATGGTACTCGCCGATCTCTATGGCAACTACCTTTGCTCCATTTCCAACTCGTAAGTCCACCTCTTCAGATCCCAGTGATCTCCTATTCTTAAGTCCCTGCACATTACAACAAATGTGAAAACCACATCCAGTATCCAATGCCCAGGATGTTGAAACAGTGAGGTTAATGTCTATGACATATATACCCAATGAAGATGCACCCTGGCTCTTCTTCTTCACTCCCAACAGCTTGGGACAAGACCTCTTCCAATGTTCGGCCTACTTACACTGGAAGCAGACTTCCTCAGGACCGGCCTTGGGCTTGGCCTTAGCCTTTTTGGCCTTGGCTTTCACCTTAGCCTTGCCTTTTGCAAAAAGGGGGTTTCCTTTGTTGACCAGTAGGACCAGAGGAGTCTTCTTGATCGACTATTCAGTAAGCTTGAGCATCCCATGTAGCTCACTAATAGTACGGTTCATCCCTTGTATGTTGTAGTTTAGGATGAACTGATCATAAGAATCCGATAAGGATGCCAGGATCGTGTCAATCGCTAACTCCTGCGAGATAGGCGAACCGAGATGGGCCAGAGTATCCAAATAGCCCTTCATCTTGAGCATGTGTGTGCTCACAGATGTCCCAGCCCCCGTCTTGTAGGAGTGAATGCCTTGTTGGTCAAGTATCTCTCTTGACGAGCTTGCTCTTGAAGCATCTCATTTAGAGTTGTTATCATAGCAAAGGCTTGATGGTCCATGAACTGCTTTTGCAGCTCAGGGACCATGCACGCCAGCATCAGGCATGTCACATCCCGGTTATCCTTAACATGTACCTCATATTCCTCCAGCTATGTCGCTGGTGGATTACACCCAGTAGGGGTAGGAGGTACAGGCCTTTCCAGCACGTATTCCTTAGATTCCTATCTTAGAACTATTCTTAAGTTCCTAGACCAATCCAGGTAATTTGGCCTGGAAAGGTTGTCCTTTTCGAGGATAGAACGCAATGAAAGACTATTATTGTTTACCATTTGATTACTACATAGAAAAATTAAATTGTGTTAATAAAGGTCTTAGTTGTTTTCCCATGTATAATTAATAATGAATCCATGTTATTAATTAAGTCAAGTTGTTGGGCTAATGGGTCGAGATCCATATTTCATCAAGATATAGCCAGACGAGGGCCTGGAAAAACTATACCTTAATTCTTTAGGTAGAAACGTTGTCCAATCCCAAACTAGGGACTCTCAGTTTGATGGGCTTGTTGGCACTTACCCATCTGTGCTTAGGGCCAGGAGAATCCTACTACCCATGCTAAGTCCAAACCTCCATCCAAGTATTAGAGTAACAGATACTCTAACCCAATACAAAATGATGATACTTCAGTGTATCCTACGAAGGCATGGTCTACAACTGGCCTATCCCCACTTTTGAGTTGGTTTTGAATGATGGAAGTACTTTTAAGCGACTTAGTAATTTCCTTTTAGTTATTAGATTCATTTTAATAACGACTTAGATGCGTAGGCGAGTGAGAATGAGATTGGATCATACATTGAAGCATGTAAATAAATAAAAACATAATTAAATAAATAATGGAATGCTAGGGGCCTATATTACAACCTAATATAATTCTAATAAACCTATACTAGAAAAACACTAGGTGGGCTTCCTTCATTCTTTCTGGTCTCACCACTCCAATGGGCTTCTTCTTTACAACATTTTATAATAAATAAATAAAATAAAATTACATAAAAAAGAACACGGCACGTAGGCCGTATTTATCCAAAAAGAAATACAACCTATCTTGAAATAAGGCCCAGTAGCATCCATTCAAACATTTAATCACACAAACATGTGTTTCAATACATTAATTTATAAACATGTTAAAATGCATGAAATTAATCCCATTTAATTTTGTCTTTAGCCATTATTTAGAAATCATCAATCTGGCCCATTATGGTTCTAACCCTTAACGGGGCTTTGGGCCTCCAGCCTAGGCAGAACACTGTTCCCATTGGAATTGGGAAACCATGATTCCAAATTACACCGTCCGGTTAATCGTGCCAAGAAAAACCGGACCAATTTCATTACACCATATTAATATACCAAATTAATATACCATGAATAAAATTAAATTTCATTCAAGAAACCATGAGCATTTAAATTGAAGAAATTTAAACACACAAAATTGTAATACCCATTAAAATTTAAAATTAGGCCTAGACCAAAAAAACCCGCCAAATGCAAAATGAAGCCCGATCCGCTGCTGCTAGGGCAACATTGTTGTCCTAGCAACAGCAGCAGCCATTGTTTTCGCCGCTACGACAGCAGTCGGTGGTGGATTCCGCCGCCGACAACCCCATAGCTGCAAAAATAGCCCATGATTTTTTTTAATTGAAAACCAGCAATACAGAAAAATCCAACCAAGAATCATAACATCCACTAGAAAATAAATCATCCATAACCAATATGCAAAATAAATTTCCGATTGCAAAATAAAATGGGGAAAAGCATAAACCCCAAATCCAAGAATCCCAAAATAAGACATCAATTTTAAAACTAGGGATTCAATCCTGTTTAGGATTTCTACGGATCAAAAGCCCGCTTTGATACCACTGAAGAGATTTTTCATCGCAAAACATCCGATTAAAGTGGAAGCTCAGATCGTTTTCTCAAATGCGTGAACCAAGAGCAATTGATGTGGAATACAAAACAACAAAATTGAAAGAGAAGATTAGATTCTCACCAGGAATATCTCTTTCAGAGATGGCTACAGAAACCAAAATTGATCTCCTCCACAATCCTATACACGAACGGCTACAGAGCGTGAACCCAAGCTAGCGTCAGATCGACAGAAGAGAGGAAATTAGGGGCTGAAATTTTCTACCATGGAACACCTATGTTGGACGAAAGTTTCAGCATGTATTTTAATGCCCTAGACCGAAATTCCCACGTGGAATTTTAGGCCTTTAGAGTTTTCTTTCTATGTGGGCTTTTGCACACACTTAATCCCAAGTCCAAAATCAATTCTTTAGGTTTAGTTTTAATTGCAAATCTAATTTTAATCTTTCATGTATGTGAATATATTATAGCATATAATATATTACATGCCATTTAAATTAAAATTAATTTGACCAATTAATTCAACCTAGGAATTAAAATTAGACTCCATAAAATTAAATACATGTAAACCTATACATGTGAAATATTTCCACCCAGGAAATAATATCTTAAATTAATTCATTGAATTAATTATAAGAAACCCAATACAAATATTAATTATATTTTTTTTAATCAATCCAATTGATATATATAATATAATCAATAGAATACTCTCTTTCTAATTGGTATACTCCAAGTGTTCAAGCTCAGACGTTCAATGTGTACGATCCTGTAGGCCCATCTTTATATTGGTAGTGAACCTATGGTCCATAGACTATAGGTGGGCTCTAGCAAGCCACTACAGGCCCCAATTAAGACCGAGATAGCAGTCCAACTAAAATGAAAACCCTGTAGTTCAAACTTGCATATCCTATGTCATTTATATTAGTGTCCAACACAGAGGCATGGATTAATCACCCTCTTTTGTGTCCAGACATTAACTTGATCCCGAATGAACTAATGCTCATAAACAAGTTCCAACTTATTTAGGTGTGGCCACACTCTTATCAGTTGCACTCATCAAGTGGCCGATGATATCTTCTCAGTGGACTAATAAGTGACATTCCTTTCTGTATTCTCATGGTATTCCCATGTTCATTGACACACCCAAACGTATCCATACTTGGCAACCTATTATAGGCCCTTTAGGCATACCCCAAAGTGTGTCATTTCACATGCAACACCATGATATGGTCAAGTCAAAGGATCCATACAAGTACTACATGAGAATCACTTGTGATACTATACCATGTGGATTTCTCATTCAGTGGATCTATCCAGTACCATGCACCATTGAATGTACCCATTAACTTGGTTGACATTCCATGTCCAATGGCTAGTAAGACACTACCATACAACCAAGCTTATGATAGTCTTTGGTTTCATTCATTCCCATGACTGGAATAGACTACGGATAACTTCATAGTCATATCATTTCCCCTATCCATTGTCTTACTACCATATGCGTGACACTTTTCAACATGGGTGTGGATATGTCTATTGGATACTCTATTTACAACATTGCACAAGGTATATAATAAATAGATTAATGCTTTTATTCATGGACACAAATTGTATAATACATAAATCTCATAACAAGGTACAAAATGTATGATACAAAACGAGGACCAATGCCTCAGGACTAGGGCATACCCAATAGTACACACAGGGCCCATCTTGATTCTGTATGAAGCCATATTCCTTTATAGCTTCATTGAATCTAAGATTCCAACTCCGAGACACTTGCTTCAATCCATAAATGGATCTTTGAAGCTTGCACACCCGGTTAGGATACTTTGGATCGATGAAACCCTCAGGTTGTGCCGTGTACACTTCCTTAAGTAGCTTTCCATTTAGAAAAGTGGTACTTAATATCCATCTGCCATATCTCAAGTCATGCCATGCAGCTATGGCTAATAGTATCCTAATGGATTTTAGCATTACGACTGGTGAGAGGGTTTCATCATAGTCTATTCCATGGACTTGTCTGAAACCCTTCACCACCAATCACCTTTTGAAGGTATTGTCGGCTTTTAAATTGAAACACCACTTGCAACCGATTACCTTAGCACCTAAAGGTGGATCAATCAAGCTCCAAACTTGGTTATCGTACATCAATTACATCTCAGCTTCTATGGCTTTATGCCATTCAGCTAACTGTGGGCTTTTAATAGCCTCCTGGTAGGTCTTTGGTTCTTCTTGGTCAAAGATTTGAAGATTCCCATCATCGGTCATGAGAAACCCATATCTCTCGGGTTGATGATGTGTCCTATTATACCTTCTAAGGTCCTATACGATCAGTTCAGAATCCTTAATTGCTTGAGGTTCTAGTTTGATCCCTAAGCTATCCTTTTTAGGTGCTTATGGATCTTGAACTTCCCTTAGTTCAATGTTCCTCCCACTATCTTTCTTTGATAGGAACCCCTTTTTAAGAAAGACACCCTTCCGTGCTATGAACACCTTGTTCTCAGCAGGGTTGTAGAAGTAGTAACCCCTAGTTTCCTTGGGGTAACCCATAAACAGGCACTTCTCAGTTTTTGAGTCTAGTTTGCCACTTATCAATTTCTTGACATGTGCATCACAACCCTGAACCCTCATGAAAGAGACATTGGGCTCCCTGCCTATTCATATTTCATATGGCATCTTTCCTACCGGTCTTACTTGAAGTACGGTTAAGTGTGAAAGTAGCCATCTCTAAGGCATATCCGCAAAAGGATGTTGGGAGTGTAGCTTGACTCGTCATTGAGCGGACTATGTCCAACAGAGTCCTATTCCTCCTTTCTGACACTCTGTTCCATTAGGGTGTTTGTGAGCGGACGACGTTTTCGACGGAACGCGAGACTCCCTTTCAGAAGAGGCGCCATGATCTCGGGCGGGCCCCTCCCTCGCGTGGGGTTTTTATAAACGGGAAATCGATTTTGGAAAATAAATGGGATTAATTCTTAAAAGAATCGAGACCTAAGTCTCGATGAATATTGTAGAGTCGCCACCCGGCTCAGCTCAACCGGGAAATTTATAATGTAACTGAACCGGACGAACGGCCGCTACACTATCCAGAGATTTGGGTCCGGACAAGTCCCTTATTTTGTGTCTAATTAAAATAAAATTGGTCAATGTTCTTAAATGGTATTTCAAACTCTATAGTAAATTTTATTGAAATAAATAGACATACAACGCGCATACAAGTTAAGCAAAATAGTAAATAATTAAATTATTACAACCCAGTCGAATAAAAGATAAAAACTCTCGCCTCACTTTTACAAGCGCCTAGAATACATGATTTATCTAAAAATATTACAATCGCCTAAAATACACAATTAATTCTATTAAATACATATGAAATAGAAATAAAAATAAAAGCTGCAAAGCAAAGGTTAGCACAGTATACGGCACGCCATAAGTTGGACTCAAACATGACAGAATGGGAAATTAAGAATTGGGGGCATACATTTAGGGGATAACCGGGTTGGCTCGGCTAGCCGGCCCGGTTAGACCTGGAAAATGTTTTGAAACGTCCCTGTATTTTTGGTTTTGTGGGAAAATCATTTTCAAAACAATTTTACAGGTTTGATTTAATTTTAACATGTGAGGTGGGTCGGTTTTTGGGCTAGATTTTTTTTGGGATTTTTGGAAATTTTTGGAAATAAAAACGGAAATTCTGATTCTGGAAATCACATTACAGTCGTGCGACTGTAACTACAGTCGTATGACTGTAAATTATAGTCGTGCGATTGTAAGCGGCCTAAAGTCAGGATTTCGCCAAAATTTATTTGAAACAAAACTAGAAAGAAAACGTCTGGAAATCAAGAACACTCGTACGACTGTAAATACAGTCGTACGACTGTTCATCAAACTCAAGAACAGTCGCACGACTGTTCTTGATTTCCAGAAACGAAAAACGCAGAAAATGGATAGAAATGGCACAAAACCACACCAATCACCCAGAAAGCTTGTAAAAGAGAGGGGAAAAGGAGTGTTTACCTATTTGGCGTGCGTCCAACGTAGGATTGATCCCTGGCATCACTCCAATCTATACGAATTTGCACTTTTCTCCTCTTGAGTCTAGGTTTGAGCTTTGTATCCAAAAAATCCAAAATGTTTGGGATTCTGATGATTTAAGTCCGAGATTTTGATTTGTTTGGAGTGTTAAGTGATTAACCTAAGGATTTCTAGCAAGTTTTAATCTTAATTTTGAGAATCAAAAGAAAAAGAAAGGCAAGAAAGTTGAGCTTTTTGTATTTTTCTCTCTTCCACCTCTTTATCTCTCTTTCTCTCTAAATTTCTCTCACTAAAATCCGAATCCAAAAGTTAGCCCCTCTCCCCTCCTTTTTTTCTTCTTTTTATCCTCTGATCTTCGGTGCCTTGCTGCAAGAACGGAGCATTTATTGTGCCACCTTCTCTCCTCTATTTTCTGCTACAGAGGTATGGGCTCCTGCACCTGCTCTGACATTACAGTTGTACGACTGTATATTATAGTCGTGTGACTCCAGCATTTTTTTTACAGAAGATTCCGGTGCTTACAGTGTTCTAGGAGGAGTGAGCTGTGAGATAATCCCATACTCTCTCAAGAATGAATCAAACTCTAGGCTTATATATTCACCATCTCGATCAGATCGAAGTGCCTTAATAGTCTTGCCCAATTGGTTCTCCACTTCGTTCTTATACTCTTTGAACTTATCAAGGGTTTCAAACTTGTTCTTCATCAGATAGACATAGCCATATCTGCTGAAGTCATCTCTAAAAGTAACGAAGTAGTGAAAGCCATTTCTAGCACTAACGCTCATGGTCCCACACACATCCGAATGTATCATGTCCAATAAGCCCACAGCCTTCTAGCTTGCTTGTTGAAAGGCGCCTTTGTCATCTTACCCCTTAAACAGGATTCGCATGAGTCATATGACTACAAGTCAAATGACCCTAGCATTCCAGTTTTATGGAGTCCAGCTATGCCCTTCTCGTTTATGCGGCCTAGACGACAGTGCTGGATATAAGCAAGATTAAGCTCATTGGGTTTAATCCTCTTAGTGTTTATGTTATACACAGAGTTGGATTGATTTAAGTCAAGGATATATAAATCATCATTATCCAAGACAGACACTAAAATAATATTCCTACAAATGGCAGGTACAAAATAACAGTTCTTTAAAACTAAAATCAATTTGGTAGGCATCTCCAGGTAGAAAACTCCAATCTCAATGGTAGCAACCTTAACCCTATTCCCGACTTGAAGATCTACCTTTTTGGATCCCATTAACCTCCCATTTTTGAGTCCTTGCATATTGCAACAAATGTGAGAACCACATCCAGTGTCTAAAACCCCAGATGTAGAAATAGTGAGGTTAATATCTATAACATAGATACCTGAAGAACCTGACCCATTCTTCACACGCTCTCCCATGAGCCTTGGACATGTTTTCTTCTAGTGCCCCTTATGCTTGCACTCAAAGTAGACATCCTCAGCATTGGACTTGGGCTTGGGCCCTGGCTTGGCCTTCTTGGCCTTGGCCTTGTCCTTAGCAAGAGGAGCATTGCCCTTGTTAACCAGCAACACTGTAGGAGTCTTCTTGACAGACTGTTCAGCCAGCTTAAACATGCCATGCATCTCAGCCACAGTCTTGTCTATGCCCTGCATGTGATAGTTCATAATGAACTGATCATAAGACTCAAGAGGGATCCCAAGATGATGTCAATCACCAATTCCTGTGGGACTGGCGTGCCAAGATGGGCCAATGCATCGAGCCCTTAATCTTGAGCACGTGGGTACTCATAGATGTCCTTGCAGCCATCTTACAGGTGTTGAGTGTTGATATGCCCTAGTCCCGAGGCATTGGTCCTTATATTTGTATCATACATTTGTACTTTGTTATAAGATTTATGTATTATACAATTAGTGTCATTAAATAAAGGCATTGATCTATTTATTATATACCTTGTGCTATGTTATAAATAGAGTATCCAATGGACATATCCATATCTATGTTGACAAATGTCATGCACTTGGCAGTGAGACCATGGATAGGGGGGAATGAATAGAACTAAAGACTATCATTAGCCTGGTTGTATGGCGGTGTCTTACCGGCCATTGGACATGGAATGTCAACCAAGTTAATGGGTACATGCAAAGGGGCCTGTGTAAGGAATCGTCACGGGAAAAATTAAACACAAGGCGGAATACCGATTACAATTTTGCTCGATTCCATAGCCCAAGATTCATGTAGATTAAAAGAATGAAACCAAGAACGGAGAGAATAATAAATTTTATCACCTTAACTGTCTCCACTAGAGACTGCTGCAGAAACCCAATTGTGTTTCCTCCACAATCCGGTACACAAACTACTCTTGAACAGGACTCGTAGTAACGAACGGATTGAACGAAAAATAAGAGAAAGCAAAGAAAGGGGCTGCTGTCATTTTTTTTAGGTTGACCAAATTCTTATGCTAGGGTTAGGGTTAGGGAGAAATTAGGTTAAGGCTTCCTTTTATATACGCCTTAGTATACACCTTAGCCTACTAGGATTTTAATTAAACTATAGGTTATTTAATTTGATTAAATTAATTTAACTTATACAATTAGAATTAAATAAAACATTATCATAAAATTCCAATTGATATAATTAAATATAATTTTATGAAATTAATATATCCCAAAGTTAAATTAAAACCAACCTTAATAAATATACCTTTTGTATTTATATTTCCACCAAGGAATTTTTTTATTTTATTCAATTAATTACTTACTGCATGTAATTAATTAATCAAATAAAATTAATTTCTCCCTTAATATAATTGAATTAATTATGGCATAATTTAATGTTAATAACTCAATTAATTTGGTTTCCGTTCAAACTCCGATTTGTCAACGTTCAGTCGTTCTATGTGTATGATCCTGTGAGTCCGTCTTTATGTTGGTAGTGGGCCCAAAGCCTACAAACTATAAGTGGGTTCTAGTAAACTATTACAGTCCCCAATTAATATAGAGACTTGCAGTCTAATGTGAAACATAACCCGGTAATGATCTTGTATATCCCTTGCCAACTGATACCGATATATAAGCAAGAGGCATGGCCCTGTCATCCTCTTATATACTTATTTATCTCTTGATACCGAGTGGAATGAACCTAATGAATAAGTATTCTAACTTATTCGGGTGTGGCCATACACTTGTCAGTCCCACTCATCAAGTGGCCAGTGATGTCATCTCTGCGGACGCTGAGTGGCAATTCTGTCAACTTTACTATCAACATCAACATGTTCACTGGCCCACCCAACGTACCCATATTTGGCACCTTGTTATGGGCCTATTAGGCGTATATCAAAGTGTATGAGATCCCATGTTATGTTATAGCGAACATGGGGTCTAAGGATAATAACAAAGACTTACCTGAGAAACACCTATGATGATCGAACCATGTGGTGTTCTCGTGGCAGATCGATCCAGTACCATGCAATCCAACATGTACCCATATCATTGACTAATATTCCATGTCCAATGGCCGATGAGACGCTGCCATACAGTCAAGGATATGCTAGTCTTTGGTTCTATTCATCACCATGATTACAACAAACTAGGGATATCTTTATGATTATAACTTTAACTCTACTAAAAGGTCTCATAATCCAATGGTCTACATTGGTTTACTTTAGTATGGTTATAATCATTGGATACTCTATTTATAAATAGCATAAGATATGAATAAATAGATTCATGCCTTTATTTCAACACAAAATGTATAATACAAAATATCCAAATATAAAGTATAATACAATACAAGAACCAATGCCATTTGGACTAGGGCACACCAGCAGCGTGGTACTGGATAGATCCACTAAACGAGAAATCCACATGGTATAGTATCACAAGTGATTCTCGTGTAGTACTTGCATGAGATTACTACTGGGTAAATATCTTCAACAGACTGCTGTATCTCTGTCTTAATTAGAGGCTGTAATGGTTTGCTAGAACCCACTTACAGTCTGTGGGCCTTGGACCCACTGCCAACATAAAGACACACCCATAGGATCGTGCACATAGATCAACTGAGCCGGAACTTATAGAACTTATACATGTAATGTACATTGGAAGGAATGCGTTAATTAATTAGTTGACATTTGGTGTCAGGTTAATTATTTAACACTGGGTTGATTTAATTTAATTAATAATTTTACATAATGTAATTAATTAATTAATCAATTAATTGAGTTACATAAAGTAAACAATTAATTAAATTGTTTCCTTAAGAAGGAAAATTAAATACATGTATTGTATTTATTTAAATGTGATTTTATTTAGGGGTAGCTAAATTTAGCAAATTGGAATTAAATTACATAGTATAAACTTTTTAACATAAAGTTTATTTATGTAATTAAATCCTATTGGGCTTAATTAAATTAACCTAACTAAAGCCCATTTATAGAGGAAGCTATAAAAGGCACATTTAACCTAAAATCAACTGTAACCCTAGCAATACAACGTGATTTTTGACTAGCCGTAGCAGCCCCCTCCTTGGCTGAATTCTTGACTGTGTTTCTTCATTCCTTCGGTTTTTCAGCTAGCACTGGTTGCCACTTGAGAGTTGATCTTGCCTCAGAGTTTGGAGATCGCTCTTTGAATCGATTCTGCTACAATCTCTAGAAGAGCCGAATATGGTGAGTTCATTCTCTTTTGATTCAAATGTTTTTCTTTCCAATCAATGGTAATCGGACACGATAGGTGGATTCTAGGAAATTTAGTCGACTAAATTCCGTTGTGCCCTATTATTTTTTCCCATGATGAATCCCAATAGATCAGTCCAGTACCATATAACCTAACATGCACCCATATACTTGACTGACATCCTATGTTCAATCGTCAGTGAGACACTGCCATCCAGCCAAGTACATGCTGGTCTTTCCCTCTATTCATTCCTATGATTAGAGCAGACTTGAGACAACTTTATGATTATAGCTTTAACACTGCTCAAGGTCTTAATAGCTAATGACCTATATTAGTTAACATAAGTATGATTATAATCAATGGATACTCTATTTATTAAATTGCACAAGAAACAAATAAATAGATTAAATGCCTTTATATATAACACAATATATAATAAAAAAATATTCACATACAATGTATAATACAATCATTAACTAATGCCTTTGGACTAAGGCACACCAATATGTAAGTGGGCTCTAGCAAGCCGTTACTGTTGGGATTCTTCATCGGAAATCACCCGATAAAAGCAGAAGAACGCGGTGATTTCCTCAAATCCGTGCTCAGGAGCAATTGATATGACAATTGTAAAAATCAAAATTAAATAACAAGGAAGAGATTTCTCACCCGAGATATCTCTTTTAGAGATGGCTGCAGAAATCAAACTAGATTCCCTCCTCGTTCACGTACACGAACAGCTATCAAACACGACCCGTGCCAGCATGGAGATTGAGAGAGAGAGAGAGAGAGAGAGAGAGTTAGGGCTGAAAATTTCGGCTATGTTTTGTCTCACCACCTTGGCCGAAACCTCTCCTAGGTATTAACCTAGGGGGCCGAAATTTTTGACCTAAATTTCGGCCCAATTCCTTCTTTTATTTTATGTGGGCTTTTCTCCTTTTAAAGCCCAGTCCAATATTAATTCTCTTGGTCCAGTTAATTATCAAACTTAAGTTTATTTAACATGTCTTCTAACATATTATTCCAAATAATATGTTTCATACATTTAAATCAAAATTAATTTGATCAATTAATTTCACCGTAGAATTAATTTTGACATTCATAAAATAAAGATACATGTAAACCTATACATGTGAAATATTTCCACCTAGGAAATAATCTCATAAATTAATTCATTGAATTAATTATGAGAAGGCCAATACAAATATTAATTTTATTATTTTGATCAATTCAATTGATCCTTATAATATAATTAATATAATCCTCTCTCTCTGAAGCGTATACTCCAAGTATACAGGTGATCCCTTAAGTCCATGTTCAGAAGTTCAATGTGTACGATCCTGTGGGCCCATCTTTATGTTGGTAGTGGGTCTATGGCCCACAGACTACAGGCGGGCTCTAGCAAGCCACTGCAGCCCCCAATTAAGATGGAGATGGCAGTCCAACTGAAATCATAACCCTGTAGTTTAAACTTGTATATCCTATATCATTGATATCGGCGTCCAACACAGAGGCATGGATTAATCACCCTCTTTTGTGTCCAGACATTTACTTGATCCCGAATGTACTGAAGCTCACAAACCAGTTCCAACTTGTTTGGGTGTGGCCACACTCTTATTAGTCACATTCATCAAGAAGCCGGTGATATCTTCTCAGTGGACTACTGAGTGACATATCCCTTTTGCATATCCATAGCACTACCATGCTTAGTGACATACCCGAAAGTAACCATACTTGGCACCCTTTTATAGGCCCTTTAGGTGTACCCCAAAGTATGCAACTTCGCATGCAACACCATCATATGGTCAAGTCAAAGGATCCATACAAGTACTACACGAGAATCACTTGTGATACTTTATCATGTGGATTTCTCGTTTAGTGGATCTATCCAGTACCATGCCTCTTTTGCATGTACCCATTAACTTGGTTGACATCGCATGTCCAATGGCTGGTAAGACACCGCCATACAACCAGGTTAATGATAGTCTCTAGTTCCATTCATTCCCATGACTGGAACAGACTACGGATCTCGTTATGGTCATATCATTTTCCCTATCCATGGTCTTACTGCCAAGTGCATGACACTTGTTAACATGGATATGGATATGTCCATTGGATACTTCATTTAGAATATAGCACAAGATATATAATAAATGAATTAATGCCTTTATTAATGACACAAAATATGTATAATACATGAATCCAATAAATGTACAATACAAATACAAGGTCCAATGCCTCGGGACTATGGCATATCCAATAGTTACAACCCCTAATTACAGTGAAGATGTCAAAATCAAATCAACATACACTTGTAGTATTCTTATGTGATCCCTTGCACATTTGATATCAGTGTCCTATACAAGGCATGGCTTGGTTGTCCTTCTATGTGCTAAGACATTTACTTGACATCCAAGTAGACTGATAAAATCAAATAAATGATTATCCAATAATCATTCTATTTGGGTACGGCAATACGCTACTTAGTCTCACTCATTAAAACACCGATGATATCATCTCTTTAGTGCAGAGATAGATAATTCCTTCACATTACTCCTATAATTCCTTCACATTACTCCTAGTCCTAGCATGATTTCTGATATACCCAATGTACCTATACTTGGCACCCAGTTACGGGCCCACTAGTTAAACATCAAAGTATATAAGGTCACATCTTGGAGTGTAGTAATATTGGGTCTAAGGATCCAATATAAGCAATACGTGAGAAACACTTATGACACTGGACCATTTAGTGTTCTCACAAGCAAACTAATCCATTGCATTGTTCACTAACATGTACTTATGTTCTTGATTGACTCTCCAAGCCCTATGGTCGATAAGACACCACCCATCTCATAAGGAATATACTAGTCTTTAGTTATATTTATTCCCATGATTATAACAGACTAGGGATAGCTTTAAAACTGTGTTCTTTAAACTTATGGTCTTATTTATTCAGTACACGCTACCAACAAACATAAGTAAACACCAGTTTATGGATTCTCAATATTTATTAATTGTACAAATAATTCAATAAATATGATTATGCATTTTATTAATACGAAGCAAATGTATTCTCATACATAAATAACAGAGTACATCACATAGGGACTAGGTCATACACCAACACATAAAGCATAAAATAATAAATGTGATGAAGTATGACCGTAAATCTAGATTGATCTTCATAAGCCAATATGAAGATCAAAGATCAATCCTAACTGAAACTCTCTATCTTCATGGTCTCGACTCTCCACCTAGTTGTCAGATCCTCTAAATTGCTTGGTCTTCTTCTTGTCTTTATCATAATGGAAATAAAACAATTCTATTCTATTGTAATAAAATAAAATTACAAAATACAAACCACACACATGTTGTATTTATAAAATTACAACCACTCAAAATAAAAATGCTAATCATATTGGTCTCAAGGGCCACACTATGCACCACGCAAATAAATACATACCATAATATTTATAAGCATGTTATGGTACAACACAGGTTCCCACTACTATATATTGAATTTTAATCAACAAACGGAGCTGCCAAGATTTGAACCCTCCACCTCTAGGTCTAAGCGGCTCTGATACCATGTCATGGAACCATTTAACCCAAAAGGTTAAACTAATAGGTAAGGTCTAACTATAGTTTTTATTATTATCTTTGACACTACCCCGTAAGTGAATCCCCCTTGGGCTTGAAGCATGTACAACACAGGTTCACCCCACTGCCACGTTGTCGTTTTTCCCATTAATAACATAAATTATATATAATTGTAATTCGGACATGAGTAACTTGTGGAATTGAATTCGTCGTGTGAAACAGATTCTTGCGTGTATATATCATTTACATACAAAGCATAACCAATCCAATTTAATTGAAATCAGAAGTGGTTCTGATACTACTGTTGGACATTGTCGACCAAAATATACATAAAACAAAGCGAAAAAATAATTGGAAATCCCCAAATACAGGATTCAAGCGATTCAATTAAATTGAAAGGGAACGTTAGATAAAAAATCTAGGATTAATAGTAGAATCGAGTTAGACCGTTAAATGTTAATTAGATCAAGTGCTGCCAAAACGATGAATGCCCTTTACCGGTAGTCAAACGTGAACGATGGAGTGCTAGCTCCTTGGACGAAGAACTCTCTCAAACTATTTTGGAGAATATGGTTGTAGTATTTTGCGTAACCTTAAAATCAAATTTCTTATGGTTTTATATATAGTGGCAAGGAAATAAAACCCTAGCCTCCAAATAATTAAATATTTAATTATTTATGTTAAAATAAAATTCAATTTTATTTTTCTTCCTATAAGTTTTATTCATTATTTATGAAAATTGGATTTACAATCCATAATAGTAATAATTTATTGGAAATGGATTCCTAATCCAATATTCCTTAACTGTCATACTTTATTTTAAATTCAAAATTCCAAATAGAATGTTTGTTCGTCCTAATTTGTTCTTTGTATGTGACCCTGTAAGTTTATATAAACTGGCAGTGAGATATATAATGATACGGAGAATGGAAGCCTTAATGTGTATTGCAATTAGAATATGTATATATACAACCCTATTAGGTTAGCTATATAGAGATTTTTGGTGGCTCTAAAATAAACACACTAAAGAGCAAGTGTACATTGTCGATCAAGTAATAAAGAGTAAGAAGGATGTCGATTCCACGAGAACTATGTATACAAATACTAAATGCACTCAGGTTATTAGTTAACTAGGCGGGATATAATATCTTTGAATTTTGTTTACTAATTCTAAAACTAATACTAGAAAGCAATAAAATAAAATAATTAAAACTGAGATGAAAGAATTCAATGATAAAATTAACTAAGGCATCAGTTTCACCTATCATTATTTTTAGTAATTCCCCAAATCATACAATTAATTCAATTAAATTCTAAAGATGATGAATTCCTCAAACAATCAGTACCCATTAGGGCTATCAATTCTAATTCTTAATCTAACCACTTAAACTTGTTTGGCTTTAAGTAATTAGATAAGTAAGTATTAAGCACTTGAAAACCTAGCACAAACTAGTAAGCCACAAAAGCAATGGTCATACAATCGTCATGTTATGTGGTTGAATTTAGTCTTTCGATCAATTATAAATTAACTATAAGCATTAAAATTGATAGTCATGCAATCAAAGTATTAAATATTTATAACATGTTCAATAAAAAATAATACGAGTCAAATTATATTAAACTTGAATAAAGTATGTAGAAGTCCTGCTAAGATCCACCATAGCCTTAGCTATGCGAATTTAAACTCACAACTAAACTAAAAACTCATAAAGAAAAGATACAAGAAACATGAAGAGAAGGGTTTAGAATAAATTAGAGAATTGAAGAAATCTTTGATGAAGGATGGATGAAAAATTCCCAAAACCCTAGTCGTCTTCTTTCTCCCTTGCAATTCACATTCCAATGGAGGAAGATGGAAAAGAAAACAAAAATATAAACTTACCTAAAATCTAAAACTAAAAACTAAAAATTAAACTAAAATATCTCCTCTACCTAAAAATCTATCCTTTCTCCCTATATAACACATATTAAAAATAGGAAGAAAAGGAAAGAGAAAAATCATCCTACTGAGGATCCTAACTAGGAATTAACTCTTTAGTAGGATTAATTGACATAAGTCCTAAAATAGAGTTAATACTAAAATAAAATACAAGAAATAATATATATTTTTTCCATTTCCTAAATGGAATAGGAAAAGATATAAAATAAAATATTACATAAAAGTGAGCCTTCTACTCTAATAAATTTGCAAAATTCGTAATATGCCTAAGCCACGGGCATGTGATAGAACGGATTTACTTCTACACTCCAAATTCTTTAATTTCAGCTCACCATAAGGCACGCCCATGCCTTAGGATTTCAGTGTTCCTTCCAAATGCACGATTTAATTCCCAAAACAAGTAATTTAGCCTTCATTTTGCAATAAATCTCCGAGACACTTGAAAATATACAAAACTAAGTGAAAATACACTTAAACATTGAAATAAAATCCTAAGAGATCAGAAACTAGAATCGCTTATTTTTTTTTTTTTTTTTAAGATCCTTTCAAGTATTCTGGGATCCCTTGTAAAAAAAAAAAAAATTGCAACCTTATGGTCTTTAATCATAAGAGATCAGAAAACTAGGGACTCTCATATTTGAAAGTTACATTTATTTTCTAGCGTATATTTATTTTCAGCATATTTATGTTTTAAGCATCTTATTTTCTTGTACTTTATTTAATTTGCACTCTTCCTTTTATATTTTTATTCTCTAATTATTTATTTGTTCTTGAATATTATCCTATACTTATTATCTTTATTTTGTATTAGACCCAATTGGATCTTATGGCGATCTTGGTATATATATATATATGTGTGTGTGTGTGTGTGTTTTATTTTTGCTTAGACAAGCATAGATCCAAGTATTGAGAAATTTGAAAACTCATTTTCATCATATAAATTTATTTTAGATGTATTTGGTGTAAGATTTTAATTAATTCATGCATAATTCATTCTAATTTTAGTAATTATTTAATTTTTGTTTATTTTATTTCATGGTCCTTATTAGGATATTTTCTTTCTTTATCAGGTACTATTAGGAAATTTTTATGAAGTTGGAAATTCAATTAAACTTGAAGTGCAATAACAAGAATTTCGATTGGTGATTCGCCTAGGAACGATAGAGTTCGATTCAACTCTAGGGTTCTGATCAAAAGTTGTGCATCTATATCTTAGCTTTCTAACAAATATTGAATTGAGTCATTCAGAGTTGCAACGAAAAAGTTATCGTGAATTTACTGAAACTGGTCATATTCTAGCGCGGTTAAAGATTTTCGGATTGAGTTTTCTACTTCAATTCAAGCTTTCCTCTTAAGAGTTGAAGTCCTAATTATAGGCTAATTGTTAGAATCTTTCCAACAACAATTATTGAGAATTAAAAGGATTTCTATTGTAATTAAATTTTCCTTAGTTTTTGTCATTTTCAGTTTAAGAGGATTTTTTTTCTCTATTTAAAGAGGCTTATTCCTTCAGCTTTAGTCTCAATTCATTTTGTCTTCTCCAGCATTTCAAGAGAGAAATTCGGACAATTGGTGAAAGCGACGAGGTGAAGAAATTTGGCAAGACAACTCCATTAAATCTAGAGTTTTTTTGCTTCTCCTATGCTCTTTAATTTTCTTTTTCATCATTTGAGTATTCTTAAACTATGAGTAGCTAAACTACTTTTATCTAGGATGTTGATGTAATATAACTAAATTCAATTAGTTTATGAAGTTATTGTGATTTTCTTACTTTATTTATGCAATTTTTATTATCTTGCTTAAAACATGTTATTGATTGACAACTGATTGATATAATATAGAGTACCGAGAGGGAATATGATTGAAACTAGAATTAAGATAGTAAAATTATAAGTTTCAATCTGAGTGAAAATAATTTAGTCCAAACTTATGTGGAATTTGTGAATGGTTTAAGTTTAGGTGAGTTGATTATATGTTATTAATCACTATTGATAAATAGGTTTAATGATTGATAATTTGCATTAATGGTATATTTTGAGAAAAAATATTATTGAAATTAAATCATTCTTCGTTGTATAGATAATTAAAGTTGTTTGAAGACACATGATCAATATCCTAATTGGCTTTTCTGATAGAGGTTTATTTTTATTTTTATTACTTTTATTGCTTTCAATTAAATTCTTAGTTTAAATAATCATAAATCCAATTATTGATTGCTCAGATAATAATTAAAATAAACCAGTTGGTACTTAGTAAGCATTTCCATGGAAACAATTTTTATGTACTCTTTATTACATTATAAATTTTGTGTACTTGTAAATTATGCATCAAATATTGTGAGATATTGAACTCTCTACAAGGTATGTGCAAGAGCTTATGACAAATTAACAAAACACATCACCGTTCACAAAAAAAAAAAAAAAAGACAGAGAGAGAGATAATAATCTATAAAAATAAAAATAATAAAAAAAAATCTCTAACTGGTGCATGGCGCAGGATTATGTTTAGTTCATAAAAATACACAAATACTTATAATCAAAATTCTCCATAGTTAAAGTATTTACCAAGGAATTAAAGCATGGGATACTTAACGAGAAAAAATCCACATAAAAAAAGGTTAAATGGTATAACTATATAATAGATTTTTAATCTTTTTTGTTACACAGGATGGCTAGACTAAAAGACACAATAAAGAAAGAAATACCGATTGCAAGATAGAAAAAATTATTATGAATTTTTGAATTAACATACCATAAAAAAGTGTAATTGTTGTCTAAAGAAAATTTGTTGTAAACATATACTAATAAATAAAATTTATTCAATTTTTTTTTAAATAAAAGGACTGGACAATAGAATATATAAATATTTAGAGGCTAAATAATTATTTAATATCTTATGTTAATAAGGACAAATATGCCGTATCCTATGTTTTCACCATAACAAATCTTGGACTAGCAGAAAAAATTGGATAAAGATCATGGAAAAACTAAAA
This sequence comes from Euphorbia tirucalli, assembly GCA_039660915.1. Lineage (NCBI taxonomy): Eukaryota > Viridiplantae > Streptophyta > Magnoliopsida > Malpighiales > Euphorbiaceae > Euphorbia > Euphorbia tirucalli. The sequence goes on from CM077633.1 coordinate 49,710,524, forward strand.
AGTTTCATAAGAAATTAAATTTAAAAATCCAATAATTTTTTAAAAGTAAAACGATTGACTAATATAATGTATAAACGTTAAAAAAAATCATCAATGATGTACCCCTCACAAGAAATTAATTCATATTTTTTTTCATAATATTCACTACATTAGGTTCTTAAATGGGGGAAAAAAAATTGTATCAATGCATAAAATCAAAAGTCAAATTCATACTAAAATAATAATGGAAAATAGTCATGGTCCCAACTTTATAAATAATAATTTTAAAAAATGAAGTGTTCATCAGACTGCCTGCCTATCAACCTTATCTACTTACGCTATCAATAAAACTATATACAAATTAAATAATTATATTGGTTGTGCAAGTGGCTCAATAATTAAAACATTTCATAATATAAAATAAAACTTTCCAAATATTAATATGATAAAATATTATTTTTATGTTAATTATAGGTTAGATGCTGGTGGAAGTTAAGATGGGAAATGAATGTTTAAATTATTAATGAAAAAGTAGTTGTCGGTAGGGGTACGAGGTTTAAAAGGTCGTTACGTCGACGTGGTCGCTTCACCTCCTTTCGTACCTAAATTTTGGCTTTTATTTACCAAAATATCCTCCTCCTTTTTTATTATGCATGTAAGCCGTACACGACATTTCAATCACAACCGTCCACGTTCAAAGTTTAATGCAACTGTTTGTTTTGGGGCTGATTATAATGGAAAAATCAACTTTCACGTTCAAAATAAGATCAAATCCATATTTCATCGTTTGATTCATTCTAACATTTCAAAGATTCATTACAAAGTAGACCTCGTAATTGGACCCAGTTATTTATCAAAATTATTCCCAGTCCGAAATCATTTTTAATTTCCTTCGTATTTAGGGTTTTTTTTTTAGATAAAAGAAGCTACAATTATTCCACAAAAAAACATATCCTTAACAATAATTTTGGGCAAATACAATGTCCTTAAACTCACAAGATCCACACGAAACAAGTTCCATATCATAAATAAAAAGAACACCATTGTTTGATTCTCTATAAATATATGTGATGTTTGATTCACATAATGTAATAGAGTAAAAATAGAATAGTTATTCCATGCAAAATATATTTCTTTTCTCATCTTATTCCAATATTTAGTTCAATACAAGCAATAATATATGAAATATGATATATCGAAATGAAAAAACAATAAAAACTAGGTCAAACTGGGTTAAACAAAGAAGAAAATCAAACAAAAAAAGGAAAAAAAAGGAGATAAAATGAAGAAAAAACTGCAGAAAGATAAAATGAAGAAAAAACTGCAGAAAATAAAGAAGAACATATAAAAAAAAAAAGAGAAAAACATTGAAACTACGGAAGAAAACAAATGCATACAGAACATCGAGAAAAAAAATGGAGAAAATGAATAAGATACAAATTAAATATAATATGTAGTAAAGTATGAAATAATTATTCTTTGGTAAAAAAATTGTTATTCCTTACTTTGAGGAATGGTTATTCCATGTAATGGCTATTTAATGGTTAAATATTGAACCAAATATTGATAAAGTTATTCCACATGGAATAACTATTATATTCCCTCTATTCCATGAACCAAACACAGCAATAGAGTTTTTTTTTAGATTGACATGTTGCTTAAGAATTGGAACTACGCAATTCTTTTCTCCTTATTCCTATCCTTAAAACTCTTTTTTTATATATATTTCTCCAATTAAATTGAGATAATAAAACCCCTAAAATAATTAATTTCAAAGTATAGAAATAAATAAAATAAAAATAAAAATTTACGTCCAACAGATACAAATACCTCTCACATATCGTTCTAGAGGCAGAAACATTTCTCTAATCCTAGAGAAATAAAATCCCAGCAACATTCTCCAAGCCACCAATCCTAAAATGACTAGTTTGAGCTCTCCATTCCTTCAATCTCTGCTTTCACCACTAATAACAGCCAATACATCAATCACCTCTACATTACAAATGGATGGATGAGATCATAACTTGCTCACCAAGAAATAATCTCATTTCACTCAACAGGTGGATGAGTAAACTCACCTTAAGCAAACCACATTGTACCAAGGAACGTGTAAGGTTGGATGACATCTATAAGCTGGATAACCCTTTCAGCATCATGACTTTGTACCTAATATTGCAAAAACCATTACTCAACGACACTCATATCCTCATCCTAAACATGCCATGGTATTAATCATTCAACCACAACCGTGGCTCATGCCACACACGCTCTACCTCTGTATATATATGGTATACTATATAAAGGTCTAACTTAATCATCGAAGTGTAGATGTCGATCCACCAACTTTTACTCGCTGTTTGCTATTTTGTGCAGGATATTTCGATCATAGTGTTACTAAATTAGTGTGGTGAGCGTGGATTCCTTTCCAATATTCATGGCAACTGATGAAAACTTTCCAACACCAGTAAACCACTAGTGATATATTCAACTTCAATCCAAACACCCCCACCAATATTTTTACCACTCACTTTTGTAGGAAGTTCATCACAGAATCAATCTGTGCCACCTCCCTAGTCAGTACCAGAACCCGTGGATGGAACTAGAAAATTATTATTATCCCATTAATGCTAGATATATATTATTGCATTGATGCTTATTTAGGATCTACAGATCCTCAAAGTCAAAACTTTTACAGATGGCCTAACAAAATAGTTATTGTATAAAATATGTTTGGTTCAAGATTTGATAAATCAGATGTGTCAGGCTTACCTGGAAGAAATGTCAAGAATAAAACAAACAATATAGCACCAGCACCGAACCACTCATAGTGTAAGCTTGGGATCTCACTCTTTAGTGAGATACAAAGAGATAGGTTACCCCAAACGGTAGGACATTCCTCTTTTTTTATAAGAAAATTAAAATTAAAAAAAAAATAAATTTAATGAAAGAAAAAGACATGTGGACAAATACTAGAGACCAAACCCTCAAAAGATTCAAACCCTTAAAAGATTCAGTCCAAAAGCGAGAGAGAGAGAGAGCGAGAGAGAGAGAGAGACCAACTCTAAGACCAAACCCTCAAGAGATTCAGTCCAACAAAATTTGAAGGGGAGACGAATATTCTCATGTAGCAAAAGAAAATTTTGAAGCTGAAGACAAAGCTCGACCGATATTCAATAAGTTATTAGGACAACCAAACCCTATAAATATGTAGTCTCTCAAGATTTTTTTTTTTTTTTTTTGAGTGGGGAACATTTGATAACAAACAATACATCCTTCATAGCTATAATACATGTGGACGAATGAGATCATGACTTGCTCACTAAGAAGTATTCTCATTTTACCCAATACATGGACGAGTAAGATTACCAAATCACGCATATGAAAGTAAAAATTATGCTTATCACCCATACATGTGTAAATGTTGGATGACACCTATTAGTTGAACAATTGTTCCAGCATCATGACTTGTACCTAAGATTACCAAAACTATTACACAAGAACACTCATATTCTCATCCTACTTGTGTTTTGGTATTGAACGTTCAACCATAATTGTGCCTAATGCCAAGCATACTCTTCCTCTGTACATGATATATTATATAAAGGTAATGCTAAAACTCCAAGACCTCATACCATATTGTTATTCTCTCAAGACAATGTCTAATCTAATCATCGGAGTGTACATGCTAGTTTGTCAATTTATGCCCACCATTTGCTAAATTCTACAGGATGTTTGTTGGAAAACAAAACGATAATCCTTTAAGAACAACTTGATTTTGCACACCAAATTGATGTTGTCCTTGAAGAATATTTGCCCCCACTAGTTGCTGCTGGGATTATGGCAATATCTTCTACGTTCATACAAAGTCAATAACGTGTCTTTATTTCAGCAATAAAATATAAACATCACAAGAAAGAGAAGAAGTATATATGCAAGAAGAGAAGAGAAAATGAGAATGATTTTTTCTTGAATGTTAACCAATTTGTCATTCATATATATAGGAATTGTTTTTTGTTTTTTACCATTGTATCTTTTCAACTTGGAAAGACATAACCCGTTGGAAAGACACAACTGTTAGGAACCACTGTATCTTTTCAACTTAGAAAGACATAACCCGTTGGAAAGACACAATGGTTGGTGACTATTGGCTTATAATTCCTTATATATACATATCTATTATATTCTTTCCAACTAAATTACAATCTAAATTATAACAATCCCTCACTTTAGCTTGTAATTTAGTTTTTGGTAATTATGCATAAATAAAGTATCTTTCAATTTAAACTTTTATCTTAGTGTAATATTTCAAAATTGTAATGAATCAAAGGTAGTGTGATTACTTTAAACCTCGATTCCTTAATATTAGAATCGAAAATACTTACACACATAATTAACCCATGACTTCTTCATTCTTTCACCGTGAGCTTTAGCACCACTAGAATGGCTGTAAGCACGGGTTTTCTCGACCTCTGTGATGAAAATCCTATGTTACTTGTTACGATAGATGAACATGAGTTGAATGTGAAAATGACCGGAATGATGCTTGGAATGTTCTCAAACGCTCCGAAAATAGAACAATTCTCAATCCGAAACCCGAGAAAGGTCCTTCGAGTGGTTAGAAGGCTTAGATATGAGTGTAGAACATAGGAAAAGCCTTGTTAGCTCTAGTTAGAGTCACACGGCTGTAGTTTCACAACTACATCTGCGCGGCTATAATGTTAGAGCGGCACAGATGTAACATTATAGCCGCGCAACTCTAACGGTTGATCGGGTTACTTCCTATATAAACCAACTATATCTTTGACCAGTGAGGATTATTCCTAAATTAAGGGAATTAAATGCGGGAACAAGAAGAGGGTTAATACCAGAAACGTGAGAGGTGGCAAAAAAAAAAAAAACAATAACAGAGAAGAAAAAATTGGTTTTAGAGAGAAATCAAGAGAGAAAAGGAGAAAAAGTGAGGGAAAGTAAAAAAGAACAAAAGAAAAAGAGAGAAACAGAGAGAAAACACTCGAGAATCATATAAAATGATGTTTCTAGACGTTCCTTATTCATTCAGACTGATTTCGGGTTTCGTTCGGATTGGTTCGAGGTTCACGTTCTAGAATTTTGGGGCATTCACGGGATTTTAGCGAGTTCTAACATTTGAATCCACTTTCGGTCGTCAAATACACTGGAACATAAAAAAGGTAAACTCTGAGAGGCCTTAAACTCGTGATTGATTGCTTTGTGGTGTGCATTTTTTGTGTTTAAATGAAAATCAGGAAACTATCAGTTTGATTATTGCCGTGCGACTTTAACTAGAGCTAAGCGGTTATAATCCCTTAGAACAGAGCCGTCTGGCTATACCTCTATAGCCGCACGGCTATGTTCTTTTGGGCAGAAACCCGAAATGCCCTAAAATGGCCGAATACAGTCAGTTTCCCATTTTGATTATTCTGTTATGAATTAATTCGGTCGAATCACATTCGTTATATTCAAAACTGTGGGTTTCGTTGATTTTGATTTTTGGAATCCGGGGTTGTTCAATCCAAATTGGATCCCTGGTTCATCTTAAGCGGACCCAAAATCTTTAGAAATCACATAAACGATTCAAAATAGTGATGTACAAAAGCAAAGAAAACAAATTCGGGATCTAGATACTACAGTCGTACGGCTCTAACTAGAGCCGCACGGCTATAGTTGTTAAGGCAGAATCTTGGGACGATTCCCATGGACATCGTCGCGTGACGTGTCTCTAGTTTCAGATTCAAAACTTTTTTTTGGCACGTTTACAGCTTTATACCTTAGATGAATTTTGGAATTAGGAACCCACACGAATGAAACCTCGAGTTTCGGGATAACCGACTCACTAAAAGAGAGTGATTTGCATGTAATTGAGCCAAACTGTTTTCCAAAATTGTTTTTGAGCACAAAAAACTTACAGGACATTTCTAAAACAGTTTTACAAGCCTAATCGAGTAAGTCACCCGGACTTCTCGGTTATCCCCTAAATGTATGCCCCCGTTTCTTAAGACTCCCCATTCTGTCCTGCTGTGAGTCCTATGTGTGTTTGTGATATAATTATGCTAACAGTCTGTTTTGTAGCTTTTATTTTTCTTTTTTCTTTTTTTACTTTATTTTGGATGCATTTAATAGATCAAATCCTGCATTCTAGGTGATTGTACTTTTTATAGATTTTTATGTATCTAGGCAGTTGTAAGGTGAGGATGAGAGTTTTTATCTTTCTGGGTTATAATAAGTGGCCTCTATCCTTTTTGTTCGGTTTGGATGTATGGTTTACTTTTCTGCACTTTAATTTTATGTTTTTTATTTATATCATTGAATAAGCATCGACTAATATTAAAAGATAAAATGGGTAGAGAATAAGTGAATATAATATGGTGGTATAAACTATTAAATGAAAGCAAGCTTGAAGTTGAATAGGTAAGTTGCCCGAACCCTAAATCTCTGGATCAGGTATGGCAGTCTACACTTGGTAGGGAGCTATACCAGAATTTTCCGGATAAGCTGATCCCCGTAGCGACTCCATCACTGATCTTGAAATTTGGGTTTCGAGGTCTTTGAGCTAATAAAATGGGATTTTTCTAAAATATAAAACCAGTTTACCAAAATTCACATTCTAAATTATGTTTCCTACAAAAGGGATTTTTCAATCATATCAACTAGTTTTCTTAAACAAAATCATCAAAATAAACTCCACACATCTGTCAAAACCTCCCCGGTCCACTTCACTGTGTTCTAACTTTAAGGTTGTCCGCTCACAGTAGTGACTCCGCTGGGGATGAAATATTTCTTAAAATGTTTTTTTTATAAAAACTTAAGGAACTTAGGCAACTACTGAAATATAACCTCGCTTGCAGTATTTCACTAGTTCATAGTACCATAGTTTACTCACAACCTCATAGCATAACATTTTCTTCTTCTCAACCCCTTAAACTCACTGATTAGCCTATTTTATTCGAGAAGGGGACCTACCTCTTCAGCCAGGATTGGAGGCACCAAATATGGTAAACCACTCATAGCACCGTATGAACCTCACATGTTCTATGTTAAGGAGTGTATTTTCACTATGGAAACTTGTACGACCCTTGGTTTGACTTTGGCCCACATGAAATGACCTAGTAATTTCCCCTTAGGATTACCAAAACATAAATATGAAATTGGATATTAAGAGTACGCCTTTGGTATCCCTGGTTGGTATCAAAGAGACCCAATACCTAGGAAGAATGTGTGCCAAATCAAAAGGAGGAATAAGGTTGGAAAGTTAAGCATATTGTTGCGTGTGCTAACGTTTGTTCTGTGATGGTTTTATTTGACCTTTTTCATGAAACATTAAGTACGCATAATCATTCATATGACATTCTAACCACATTTTCATACATCCATTTTCAAGACATGAACATATGTATGACATTGATGCTAACCACATCTTCATGCATCCACGGTGTTTTATTTGTATGCCATATACATTTGCATCTTGTGTGTTGACATTTCCACGAAGCATACATGACATCATCCTGTATGTCATGCATTCTAACCACATTTTTGTGCAGCCATTTGCATCTCATGTGATATGAACATTCATACCATTGCATTACACTTAATATAAGACGTTCTGAGAATACCCATCATGATCATTTCTTTTCATATCGGGTGTCCTAAAACTACCCATGTTCTAGCCGTGTACTGGATTGCACTTGGCCATTTCACTAGATCACTTCATTTACTAGAGGACCACGATGGTCTTAGGTCTGTATTCATGTGGTGGGTCCTACAGTAACATTACGTGACATCATGCCCATTCATCATTGGTGTCACGGTGATACTAGAGTCTTGTTTGTGTGTCGCGATCCACATCATATTATTCCATGACATTATTGAATCATTTGAGGTACTCTATGAGTACCGGATTACTACATGTATAGGGACATTTCATGACATTACTTAATCATACAAGGTGTTGCATGAATGCCGAACCTCTGTCCGTGTCTCTATTCACACATGACTTGTTTGTAACATCATTTCATGTTGGATGCCCTAAAAGCATCGAAACTTTGTCAAGGGGGCGGCCCCCATATGACCATTTCATATCACCTCATTGACGTGAAAAGCATCGAAACTCTGTCTGTGTGTTGGTACACACGTGATCATTCCATGACATTCACTAGGTGCCCCAAAAGTGCCGAAACTCTGTCCGTGTGAAGCTCACACGCGACCATCTCGCAATGTCTTTCACATGGCATTGGGTATTCTTAGGACGTCCAAAATAAAGGAAATAAAAACATAAGAGAAGATCATCCTTATTGTCATTTTCATGCATGAAACATCAATCAACCTTGATCATTTCACGACCATACCATACACGTCACTTAGTGCATCGTGTCTAGAATCATGACATCCATCCATGATACTAACCCTATGCCAAACGTGCAGTTTGGAGCCGAACTTCGAAATGATTAGTGTGCATTAGTGTGCATTGAATTATAGTCCAATCAGTCAGGTCAACCAGTTCATTCAGAACCAATAACCGTGGAAGAAGTTAGGGTTGGTTTAGATTCAGAATCAAAGTAAGAGTTTGGGGGATAGTTACCTTTTTTACCGATTGACAGTCAATTGTTGTTAGAAGAAGTGAACAGAACAAACCGCTTCTGATATGAATGCCTTGGTAGATGCACTATTGAATTAGGATTAGTTTAAGGCCACTTTGAGAGAACAGATATAAGCTGTAATGACCACCAATACGGGTTAGACTATTCAACCAGTCCAGGCTCCAGTCGAGAATGAGAGAAATGTTGTTCAGGTGGTCCCTAACTTGGGAGGAAGTGTTCCAGGAAGTAGTAGAAGAGTCATTCCTTACAGGGAAGTTGATCATCATTCTGAGCAGGATAAGGCTTTTGAGAGGGCCAAGGAAGCTTCGATGGAGACAGCTACAAAAAAACGTCTCAAGGAGAAATTCGCTGACTTGAAGGCTTTGCTGCTAAAGTTGAAGGAGATGGTGCATTACAATCCCATCAAGTGTGCTGACCCGACCACTATGTTGGCTGAAGGAGGGGATCCGTTACCTGTGGGTTTCCAGATACCTTATTTGGCCTCGTACACCGGGGAAGGCCTATCAGAAGCTCATTTGGATAGCTATGTCAGATTAATGTCTAGATTAGGGATTGGAAAGAATCACCTGCTGAACCTATTCCCAACTATTTTGAGAGATGCTACTATAAAGTGGTATTTGAAATGGCGATTCACACCCGTTCCACATAGGAAGATTTTCTGAAGCATTTGTGAAGTAGTATGCTTATAACACTCAAGTAGAGACTACTCTAGAGGATTTAGAAAGGATTCACCAGAAATATAAATGACTCTTTCTCGACCTATTACAAGAGATGGATGGATGTGCAAGTGTTGGTGGATAGAGCTCTAAAGTTAGAGTCTCTTATTGTAAAATTGGTTGATGGAAGCTTGCCTTAGTACAAGGACAAAAAATGAAGCTGAAAAGATTCCATACTTTTACGGATTTTGTCAAATTTGCTAAGCGTATTGAAAGGTATGAAGAGGAAGGCCAAAGGAACAATCAGAATTCGAGTACTTATCAAGGCAGTGAGGATATTCGCAGGGTTATAAGAGTGGGAGTTCTACGACTACACCAGTTGGGTCTAGTTCAAAACTAGCTCAAACTGAAGTATTAGATCAGGTGACAGAAGCGGATGTGGCTCTAGTAAATCAGGGTAGGCAGGCGGTGGTTCCTCAAAGGATCACTAACCCATGGGCTGAATCTTTGTTAAATGTAGGAAGGCAGGATTGTTGTAGGGTTTGAGGCCATATTCTCCTCCAGCTGAGACAGACAAGGATAACTTCTGTGCCTATCATATGACGCCGGGCCATCGCACTAATGATTGCATTCAACTAATAAAGGCCATTTAGCAGTTGGTTACTGATAAGAAGATTGTGGAACCACCTATGGAGCCAAGTGTTCAGAGTAATCCCTTGCCCAACTTTGGGGATCAAACCAATATGGTTCAATCTAGGCTTCCAGCCAACTGGGTATTCACTCAGATCATCAGGGCTAATCTAGGTGTGTAAGCTGTTGAAGTTGATGATGCTGCAACTAGAGAAGACCCTCTACATATGGAGGATGATAATTTCGATGTATCTGTTTCTTCAATTTATAATGTGAACAATTCATCCTGTAGGGCATTTAATGCAATGAAATCTGATTTTGTTTACTTATGTGATGTTTTTCTGGATGGAGCGATGCATACATACAAGCATTCATTTAATGTTTTTAGCATACATGATGCATCATTGCATGAAATGAATCTAGGGACAGATGATAATCCAAAAATGGTATCCATCTCGAAAGACAACACTTTTGATGAGAGAAAAGAAATTGTAAGTACTGCAGAAGCACGTGAAAGCCTTCGTGTGGACCTATGTTGATATGCCTGGGGTTGACAGGGAGATTGCAGAACACAAAATTCTGACGGATCTGAAAATGAAACCTGTCGGATAGAAGCTCAGGAGAGTTAGACCAGAATAGGCAGAGAAGGTTAAGGAAAAGGACCAATTGGGTGTAGCTCAATTGGTACATCTCTTAATATGGAGGTGGAAGATTGTGGGTTCAATACCGCACCTCTTCAAAATCCAAATTTATCATAAAAAATAAAAAATAAAAAAAATAATAAAAAAAAGATGGCCAAGTTCATAGAAAAAACATATTTGCACAATATGGAATCCCGCATCATGTTTGACCGATAATGGAGTACAGTTCCAAGGGGTAACAACACAGTTGTTCCAGGATAAAAGGGTTGAACATCATAGATTATCTCTGTATCGCCCACAAGACAATGGGGCGGTAGAAGTGGCCAATAAGTCTATGAAGAGAATCCTATCAAAAATGGTAGTTACCTACAGAGATTGGGCCAACATATTACCATTTGCCATATGGGGATACAGGACTAGCATCAGAACACCTACCGTGGAAACACCGTAATCGTTGGTCTATAGGATGGAAGCCGTCCTACAAGTGGAAACAGAGATTAAGTCAGTGAGCAGACGACCTTTTTGAAGAAAAGCGGAATGTGGCGAAGCGAACCGGGGATAAAAGAAGATGAACTTTAAATGTTTGTTTTGAAAACGGGTTTGTATCTTGCTTAGGAAAACCATTGATTTGTTTGGAAATCCTTTTGTAGAAAACCTTTTGTTTGAATGTGAGTTTTGGGAAAACTGGTTTTGCATTTTAGAAAATCCCGTTTTATTAACTGAAAAACCTCAAAACCTAAATTTCAAGATCAATCACAGAGTCACTGCTGGGATTCGTCAAGGGAAACCGACCGATAAAAGCGGAAATACGCATCGATTTCCTCGAATCCGGTCGCAGGAGCATAAGATGTGGAAATCAAAAACTTAAAGCATAAAGAGAAAGTTTGGAAATTTACCACAAAGTGTTGGAAATGCCCTAATCCCAAGGCATTGGTCCTTGTATTTGTACTATACATTTATTGGATTCATGTGTTGTACTCATTTGTGTTATTAATAAAGGCATCAATTCATTTATTATATCTATCTTGTGCAATATATTAAATGAAGTATCCAATGGACATATCTATATCCATGACGACAAGTGTCATGCACTTAGCAGTAAGACCATGGATAGGGTAAACGATATGACCATAAATAGATCCGTAGTTTGTTCCAGTCATGGGAATGAATGGAACAATAGACTATCATTAACCTGGTTGTATGGCGGTGTCTTACCGGTCATTGGACATGGAATGTCAACCAAGTTAATGGGTACATGCCTGGAGGCATGGTACTGGATAGATCCACTAAACGAGTAATCCACATGGTATGGTATCACAATGGATTCTCATGTAGTACTTGTATGGATCCTTTGACCTGACCATATGATGGTGTTACATGTGAAGTCGCATACTTAGGGGTACGCCTAAAGGGCCTGTAATAGGGTGCCAAGTATGGGTGCTTTCGGGTATGTCACTGAACATGGTAATACTATGGATATGCAGAAGGGATTTGTCACTCAGCAACCAACTGAGAAGATATCACCGGCCACTTGATGAATGTGACTGATAAGAGTGTGGCCACACCCAAACGAGTTGGAACTTGTTTGTGAGCATCAGTACATTTGGGATCAAGTTAATGTCCGGACACAAAAGAGGGTGATCAATCCATGCCTCTGTGTTGGACACCGATATCAATGACATGGGATGTACAAGTTTAAACTACAGGGTTATGATATCAGTTAGACTGCCATCTCCATCTTAATTGGGGGCTGCAGTGGCTTGCTAGAGCCCAACTACAGTCTGAGGGCCAAGGGCCCGCTGCCAACATAAAGATGGGCCCACGGGATCGTACACATTGAGCGACTGGACACCGATTTGAAGAATCACTAGTACACTTGGAGTGTGCACTCTAGAGAGAGAGAACTATATATATTAATTATATTATAAGGATCAATTGGATTGATCATTATAATAAAATTAATATTTGGCTTCACATAATTAATTGGTTTAATTATGAGATTATTTCCTAGGTGGAAATGTTCATATGTATAGGTTTACATAAGAATTTGTCTTGTGAAGACTTAATTTTAATTTGATGGATTAAATTAATTAGTCAAACCAATTTTAATTTAAATGTAAATAATATATTGCTTGGAGTAATATATTAAATACATGGGTTAATTAAAATTGGGCTGGACATTGATGGGTTAATTAAAATTGGGCTGGACATTGATTTAGACCAGACTAATTAAATTAAGTTTGGGCCTGAATTAAAAGGAGGAAGCCCACACAGACACAGAAGCTAGACTGGGCCCAAATTCCAGCAAGGGAATTTGGAAGCCCTAGGGTTAAAAACCCTAAGGGGAATTCGGCCAAGACACTAGAGCTTCTTGTCCCCCTTTGGCCGAATTCTCCTTCCCTCCCTTACTCTCTAATCTTCGTGCTTTTTTGACGCTAGCACGTGCGGTGTTCGTTAGGCGCTCGTGTACGGGAACTAGGAGGAATTCTATTTTGAATTCTGCAGTCATCATCCATCTCTAGAAAGAGATTTTTTTGGTAAGAAATTTAATCCCTTTCTATTTAATTTTAAGTTTTTCAATTTCCACTTCAATTGCTCCTAGGACTGGATTTGAGGAAATCACCGCGTTCTTCCGCTTTTATCGGGTGATTTCCGGTGACAAATCCCAACAGTGGTATTAGAGCGGGCTTTTGATCCGTGGAAATTGATTAATTTGGTTGAATCCCTATTTTGAAATTGGATGTTTTTTGATTGGGATTCTTTGTATGGGTTTTATGATTTTTCCCATATGTTTTTAATACAATGAAAATTAATATTGCATATTGGTTTATGTTATTTTAATTTTGTTGTATTATTGGAATTCTTGGTGAATTGCTATGGATGATGGATGGATATTTTTTTTATTTTAATTCTGTTTAAAAAAAAAAAATATCTGCCTCCCGGGGTGCGGGGTTGCCGGCGGCGGGATCGCCGCCTGCGGCCGCCTCAAGCGGCGGGAGGCGCGGCGGCGGCCGCTGGGCGGCCACTGCACAGCGGCAGCAGCGGGCAGCCGCTAGGCGGCTGCAGCGGGTCGGGCCCAGTGTTTTGGATTTTGTGGGTTTTTGGGTCCGGGGCCCAGTTTTGAAATTTTAATTGGTTTTAAAATTCGTGTGTTTAAATTTATGTAATTTAAATGCGCATGGTTTCTTGGATGAATTTTATTTCGTTCATATGATATTAGTTTTGGAAATTAATATGGGTAATGGAAATTGGTTCGGGTAATTTTGGCACAATTACTCGGACGGCTAAATTGGACCCATGGTTTCCCAATTCCAGTGGGAGCAGTTGGACTGCCTGGGCTGGAGGCCCAAAGCCCGTTAAGGGTTAGAACCATGGTGGGCCAAAATTGGCGATTTCCTACTAATGGCTTTGACATAATTTAAATGGGCTTAATTCATGCATTATGACATGCTTTTGAATTGTATGTATTGGATGCATATGAATGGTTGAATGAATGTATGATTGGATGCTATTGGGCCTTTTACGAGATGGGTTGTATTTTCCTTTTTGGGTAATTACGGCCTGCGTGTCGTTTTTCTTTTTAATGTAACTTTATTTTATTTAAATTAAATATTATAAAATTTGTAAAAGAAGAAGTTCATGGAGTGGTGAGCCCATATAGAGGTGCAAGCCCAAATTGGAGGTGCAAGCCCAAAAGGAAAAGATGGAGGCCCGCCTAATATCTGTTTCTAGTATAGGTTTACTAGAATAATATTAGGATGTAACAAAGGCCCATAGCAGTCCATTTTAATTTTATTTAATCATGTTTTATATTCATTTGCATGTATGAATGTATGTCCAAATAGCTCATTCACCCGCTTTATGCATGTAAGCCGTTATAATTGAATCTAATAACCAAACGGAATTACTAAGTCGCTTAAAAGTGCTTCCCTCATTCAAAACCGAATCGAAGTGGGAATAGGCCAGTTGTAGACCATGCCCTCGCAGGATGCACTGGAGTATTGTCACTTTGTATTGGGTTAGAGTATGGGATACTCTAACACTTGGATGGAGGTTTTGACTTAGCGTGGGTAGTAGGATTCTCCTGGCCCTAAGCACAGATGGGTAAGTGCCAATAAGCCCATCAAACCGAGAGTCCCTAGGTTGGGATTGGACGGCGTTCCTACCTAAATAATTAAGGTATAGTTGTACCAAACCCTCGTTTGGCTATATCTTAATGAAATATGGATCTCGGCCCATGAGCCCAACAACTCGGTTTAAATTAATAACTTGATTCATTATTAATTTTGTATGGGAACAACAAAGCAAAGCCCTTTATTAACACTCTCAATGTTTTTCTATGTAGAAACACCCAAATGGTAAGCACAAATACCTTATCACTGCGATCCATTCTTGAAAAGGACAAGCTTTCCGGTCCTAACTTTTTAGACTGGTCTAGGAACTTGAGGATAGTTCTAAGACAGGAGTCAAAAGAGTATGTACTGGAAAGGCTTGTGCCGGCTGCGCCTCAAGGACGTAATCCACCGGCTGCCCAGCTGGAGGAATACGAGGCGCACATCAAGGACAACCGGGATGTGACATGCCTTATGTTGGCTTGCATGGTCCCCGAACTGCAAAAGCAGTTTATGGACCACCAAGCCTATGCTATGATAACAACTCTTAATGAGATGTTTCAAGAGCAAGCTCGTCAGGAAAGGTACCTGACCAATAAGGCATTCCACTCTTGTAAGATGGGGGCCGGGACATCTGTGAGTGCACACGTGCTCAAGATGAAGGGCTATCTGGATACTTTGGCCCGTCTCGGATCGCCTATCTCTCAAGAGTTGGAGGTGCACACAATCCTCGCGTCCTTGCCGGATTCTTATGATCAGTTCATCCTTAACTACAACATGCAAGGGATGAACCGCACTGTCAGTGAGCTGCATGGGATGCTCAAGCTTACTGAGCAGTCGATCAAAAAGACTCCGCCGGTGCTGCTGGTTAACAAGGGGAACCCTCCTCTTGCTAAGGGAAAGGCCAAGGAAAAGGCCAAGGCCAGGCCAAAAAGGCCAAAGCTAAGAAGGCCAAGGCCCAACCCAAGGCCCAACAGAAGGCAGGTCATGAGGACGTCTGTTTCGGGTGCAGACAGGCGGGTCATTGGAAGAGATCGTGTCCCAAGCTGATGGGATAGCAAAGAAGGGGCCAAGGTGCGTCCTCTTCAGGTATTTATGTTATAGATATTAACCTTACTGTTTCAACATCCTGGGTATTGGATACTAGATGTAGTTCTCACATTTGTTGCAATGTGCAGGGACTTAAGAACAGAAGGTTGCTGGGGTCGGGAGAGGTGGACTTGCGGTTGGGAATGGAGCAAGGGTTGCTGCCATAGAGATCGGTGAATACCACCTAATGATGCCCAGTGGATTGGTTTTAATTTTAGAACATTGTTACTTTGTACCTGCTATGTGCAGGAATATTATCTCTGTATCAATGTTGGATATTTCTGGATTTAATTTCACTATTTTAAATGATCGAATTTCTATATCTAGAGAGGGATTATTTTATGGAGATGCTCTATTAAATAATGGCCTGTATATCCTGGACTTAAATGAAACCAATCATATCTATAACATAATCACGAAAAGGGTTAAGCCTACGAACTTAATCCTGTCTACCTATGGCATTGTCGTCTTGGCCATATAAACGAGAAACGCATAGCTAGGCTTCACAAAGCTGGAGTCCTAGGGTCATTTGACTTGGAGTCAATTGATACATGCGAATCATGTTTAAGAGGCAAGATGACAAAGGCGCCTTTTAGCAAAAGGGCTGAAAGGGCCACTGACTTACTGGACCTAATACATTCAGATGTATGTGGACCTATGAGCGCAGTGACCAGAGGTGGGCATCTGTACTTCGTCACGTTCACGGATGATTTCAGTAGATATGGCTATGTCTATCTAATGAAACACAAGTCCGAGACCCTTGATAGGTTCAAGGAATTTAGGAACGAGGTACAGAACCAGCTAGGCAGGAACATCAAAACCCTTCAGTCGGACCGAGGCGGTGAGTACATGAGCCTAGAGTTTGACTCATACTTGAGAGAGCATGGAATAGTTCCACAGCTCACTCCTCCTGGAACACCACAATGGAATGGGGTGTCCGAACGGAGGAATAGGACCTTGTTGGACATGGTCTGCTCAATGATAAGTCAAGCATCTCTCCCAATTAGTTTTTGGGGACACGCTCTCGAGACAGCAGCTCTTATCTTAAACAATACTCCGACTAAGGCCGTGGAAAGGACCCCATATCAGATATGGACGGGCAAGGAGCCCAATGTGTCTTTCCTAAGGATTTGGGGATGCGAAACACATGTCAAGAAATTGACTAGTGGCAAGCTGGAGCCCAAAACCGATAAATGCCTGTTTGTGGGCTACCCTAGGGAAACCAAAGGGCATTACTTCTACAACCCCGCCGAGAACAAGGTGTTCGTGGCAAGGAAGGGGGTCTTTCTGGAAAAGGAGTTCCTTTCCAAGAAAGATAGTGGGAGTAACATTGAACTCAGGGAAGTTCAAAGTCCACAAGCTCTTGAAGAGGATAACTCGGAGGCCCAGGTGGAGCTTCCACAAGTGGAAGCACCGACCCAGGCCACACAAGAACCTAGAAGGTCTGGTAGGGATCGTCGGGAACCGGAGAGGTATGGTTTCCTCGTCATCGATGATCAAACTCTTCTCATCTGGGATGAAGAAGAACCAAAAACCTACCAGGAGGCTATGGCTAGCCCACAGTCTGCAAATTGGCGTAAAGCCATGGAGGCAGAAATGCAATCTATGTACGATAATCAAGTTTGGAACTTGGTTGATCCACCTCCGGGTGCTAAGGTAATAGGTTGCAAGTGGTGCTATAAGCTAAAAGCTGATAATACCTTCAAGGGGCGTCTGGTTGCGAAAGGTTTCAGACAAGTCCATGGAATAGACTATGATGAAACTTTCTCACCAGTAGCCATGCTCAAGTCCATCAGGATACTGCTGGCCATAGCCGCATGGTATGACTATGAGGTATGGCAGATGGATGTCAAAACCGCTTTCCTTAATGGGAAGCTACTCGAGGATGTGTACATGACACAACCTGAGGGTTTTGTCGATCCTAAGTATCCGGGAAGGGTATGCAAACTTCAAAGATCCATTTATGGACTGAAGCAAGCATCCCGAAGTTGGAATCTAAGATTCAATGAGGCTATAAAGGAATATGGCTTCATACAGAATCTAGATGAGCCTTGTGTGTGTAAGAGGACTAGTGGGAGCATTGTCACATTCTTGGTACTTTATGTAGACGACATCCTACTCATTGGAAGCGACATACCTACACTGCAAGGGGTTAAGCAGTGGCTGAGTAAGTGCTTCGCAATGAAGGACTTAGGCGAAGCTGAGATGATCCTAGGGATCAGGATCTATAGGGATAGATCAAATCGGCTTCTGGGCCTAAGTCAGGCTTCGTACATTGATAAAGTTCTGAAAAGATTCAGCATGGACCGGGCCAAGAAAGGTTTCTTGCCAATGGGCCATGGGCTGAAACTTAGTAAGAAGAACTGTCCATTAAAACAAGGGAGGACAGGGAGAACATGAAATTGGTCCCATATGCTTCGGCTATTGGATCAATCATGTACTCCATGTTATGTACGAGACCTGATGTCGCCTTTGCACTGAGTATGACGAGCCGGTACCAGCAAGATCCCAGGGTGGATCACTGGAAAGCTGTCAAGGCGATCCTCAAGTACCTTAACCGGACTAAGGATAGCTTCTTGGTGTATGGTGGTCAAGAAGTGCTATCAGTTACTGGGTATACCGATGCAAGCTTCCAGACAGACCAAGATGAGTACCAATCGCAGTCAGGGTATGTATTCTTGCTGAATGGTGGTGCTGTAAGCTAGAGGAGCTCAAAGCAGCCAACCATAGCGGACTCTACAACAGAAGCTGAGTACATCGCTGCGTGTGATGCAGCTAAGGAAGCTGTGTGGATGAAGAAGTTTATCATTGAGTTGGGAGTAGTGCCAACTATCTAGGACCCAGTCGATATCTTCTGTGACAACAATGGGGCCGTCGCACAAGCTAAGGAGCCCCGGTCACACAAGAACACAAAGCACGTGCTCAGAAAGTTTCACCTCATACGAGAAATCGCGGAGAGAGGTGACATTGCATTGCACAGAGTGGACACCGAGGATAATGTCGCAGATCCATTGACCAAGGCGCTGGCCCAGCCCAAGCACGAGGGTCATACTAGATCTATAGGGATTAGGCCCATGCCTAGTTGGAACTAGTGCAAGTGGGAGATTGTTGGAAATGCCCTAGTCCTGAGGCATTGGTCCTTGTATTTGTACTATACATTTATTGGATTCATGTGTTGTACTCATTTGTGTTATTAATAAAGGCATCAATTCATTTATTATATCTATCTTGTGCAATATATTAAATGAAGTATCCAATGGACATATCTATATCCATGACGACAAGTGTCATACACTTAGCGGTAAGACCATGGATAGGGTAAACGATATGACCATAAATAGATCCGTAGTCTGTTCCAGTCATGGGAATGAATGGAACAACAGACTATCATTAACCTGGTTGTATGGCGGTGTCTTACCGGTCATTGGACATGGAATGTCAACCAAGTTAATGGGTACATGCCTGGAGGCATGGTACTGGATAGATCTACTAAACGAGTAATCCACATGGTATGGTATCACAATGGATTCTCGTGTAGTACTTGTATGGATCCTTTGACCTGACCATATGATGGTGTTACATGTGAAGTCGCATACTTAGGGGTACGCCTAAAGGGCCTGTAATAGGGTGCCAAGTATGGGTGCTTTCGGGTATGTCACTGAACATGGTAATACTATGGATATGCAGAAGGGATTTGTCACTCAGTAACCAACTGAGAAGATATCACCGGCCACTTGATGAATGTGACTGATAAGAGTGTGGCCACACCCAAACGAGTTGGAACTTGTTTGTGAGCATCAGTACATTTGGGATCAAGTTAATGTCCGGACACAAAAGAGGGTGATCAATCCATGCCTCTGTGTTGGACACCGATATCAATGACATGGGATGTACAAGTTTAAACTACAAGGTTATGATATCAGTTAGACTGCCATCTCCATCTTAATTGGGGGCTGCAGTGGCTTGCTAGAGCCCAACTACAGTCTGTGGGCCAAGGGCCCGCTGCCAACATAAAGATGGGCCCACGGGATCATACACATTGAGCGACTGGACACCGATTTGAAGAATCACTAGTACAGTTGGAGTGTGCACTCTAGAGAGAGAGAACTATATATATTAATTATATTATAAGGATCAATTGGATTGATCATTATAATAAAATTAATATTTGGCTTCACATAATTAATTGGTTTAATTATGAGATTATTTCCTAGGTGGAAATGTTCATATGTATAGGTTTACATATGAATTTGTCTTGTGAAGACTTAATTTTAATTTGATGGATTAAATTAATTAGTCAAACCAATTTTAATTTAAATGTAAATAATATATTGCTTGGAGTAATATATTAAATACATGGGTTAATTAAATTTGGGCTTGACATTGATTTAGACCAGACTAATTAAATTAAGTTTGGGCCTGAATTAAAAGGAGGAAGCCCACACAGACACAGAAGCTAGACTGGGCCCAAATTCCAGCAAGGGAATTTGGAAGCCCTAGGGTTAAAAACCCTAAGGGGAATTCGGCCAAGACACTAGAGCTTCTTGCCCCCCTTTGGCCGAATTCTCCTTCCCTCCCTCACTCTCTAATCTTGGTGATTTTTTGACGCTAGCACGTGCGGTGTTCGTTAGGCGCTCGTGTACGGGAACGAGGAGGAATTCTATTTTGAATTCTGCAGTCATCAACCATCTCTAGAAAGATATTTTTCTGGTAAGAAATTTAATCCCTTTCTATTTAATTTTAAGTTTTTCAATTTCCACTTCAATTGCTCCTGGGACTGGATTTAAGGAAATCACCGCGTTCTTCCGCTTTTATCAGGTGATTTCCGGTGACAAATCCCAACACAAAGTCTCTCTAAGAGACAGATGCGGACTGTAGAAATCAAGTGTAGATTTCCTCCACCGATGCGTACATGAACGGCTCTCGAACCAAAACCCGTGCTAGCGACTCGGATGACAAGAAGAGAGGGAGAGAGGGGCGGCCACCATTCTCAAAAGATGATTAAAAATCATCTTCTTAAAATCCATAAAAGAAGAATAAAGATGATGGTGAAAAGAGAAAGCAAAGTCCAACTTTTCTACCCCATTTTCAACCTAATGACTCACACCATGAGTCATCACCTTAATCGTCATTATTTTGTCAAAAATGACTCATTCATGCTATATGCATTCGGCCAAGTGAGGATGAAATGGTGGGATATATTTTCCTTTTATTCTTACCATAAGAATGATAAAAAAAATATCCAAAGATGCAAAGTCCAACTTTGCTTCCATAAAGTCTACCATGACTCACCATTTCATCATAACATTTTGTCCAACAAAATGACTCACATTCTTCTCCCATTTCACCACCATAATTTCGGCCAACACAATTCCAATCCATGTGGGAATATTCATTTTAAGTCTTAAGCCCAATTTTAATTCCTTTGATTTAATTAATTTCAAATGCAACTTTACTTTAACATGTATGCTTATATATATTATACCATATAATATATTACATACATTTAAATTAAAATTCATTTGACCTATTAATTTAATCAAGGGATTAAATTAGACATACATAAAATGAGATACATGTAAACCTATACATGTATAATAGTATTTCCACCTGGGAAATAATCCCATAAATTAATTCATTGAATTAATTATGAGAAGGCCAAAATAAATATTAATTATATAACTTTGATCAATCCAATTGATTCATATAATATGATTAATAAATCTCTCTCTCTCTTCAAACGTGTATACTCCAAGTACACACTTAATCCGACTAGTTAAAGTCCAGAAGTTCAATATGTACGATCCAATGGGCCCGTCTTTATGTTAGCAGTGGGACAAGGCCCACAGACTGCAGGCGGGCTCTAGCAAGCCACTGCAGCCCCCAATTAAGACGGAGTAAGCAGTCTAACTGAAAACGTAACCCTGTAGTTTGAACTTGTAAACCCCATGTCGCTGATATCGGTGTCCAACACAGAGGCAAGGAAGTATCACCCTCTTTGTGTCTGGACCTTTACTTGATACCAAATGAACTGATGCTCACAAACAAGATCGAATCTTGTTTGGGTGCGGCCGCACACTTATCAGTAACATTCTTCAAGAGGCCAGTGATATCATCTCAGTGAATCACTGAGTGACATTCCCTTCTGCATATCCATAGCACTGCCATGTTCACTAACACACCCGAACGTACCCATACTTGGCACCCTTTTACAGGCCTGTTAGGCGTACACCAAACTGTACCACTTTACATGCAGCACCATCATATGGTCCGGTCAAAGGACTTATACAAGTACTATATGAGAATCCTTTGTGATACTATACTATGTAGATTCCCGTTAAGTGGATCGATCCAGTACCATGCCCTTTTTGCATGTACCCATTAACTTGTTGACATTCCATGTTCTATGACCGGTAAGACACCGCCACACAACCAGGCTAATGATAGTCTTTAGTTCCATTCATTCCCATGATTGGAACAGACTACAGATGACTTTATGGCCATATCGTTTTCCCTATCCATAGTCTTCCTGCCAAGTGCATGACACTTGAAAACATGGATATGGATGTGTCCATTGGATACTCTATTTAAAATATAGCACAAGACATATAATAAATAGATTAATGCCTTTATCTCTTAACACAAATTGTATAATACATAATGTTCATATTACTGTTCAAATGTATCATACAAACACAAGGACCAATGTCTCGGGACTAGGGCATTTCCAACAATCTCCCACTTGCACTAGTACCTACTAGGCATGGGTCTAATCCCTTTAGATCTAGTATAACCTTCGTGCATAGGCATAGCCAAGCATATTGGTCAAAAGATCTACAACATTGTCTTTGGTGTCCACTCTTTGTAATGAGATGTCACCCCCACAGCGATTTCTCACAATAGGTGAAACTCCTTGAGTTCATGCTTCTTGTATATGTGTGACCGGGGCACATAGCTTGTGCAACAGCCCCTCATTGTCACAGAAGATATCAACTGGTTCCTAGATAGTAGATACTATTCCCAGTTCCGTGATAAACTTCTCTATCCACACAGCTTCCCTAGCTGTGTCACACGTTGCAATGTACTCAGTTCCTGTGATGGAAACCGTGATGGTCGATTACTTGGAGCCTCTCCAACAACAGCACCACCATTTAGCATGAACACATACCTATACTGTGACTTATATTCATCCTGGTCGATCTGGAAGCTTGCATCAGTGTACCTAGTAACTGACTGCTCTTCCTGACCTTCATGCACTAAGAAGCTATCCTTAGTCCGGTTAAGGTACTTCAAGATTGCTTTGACAGCCTACCAGTGATCCACTCAGGATCCAGCTCATCATACTTAGTACAAAGCCGACATCAGGTCTTGTACATAGCATGGAGTACATGATTGATCCTATAGCAGAAGCATATAGAACCAATTCATGTTCTCCCTATCCTGCCTTACCTTAGGAGAGTTCTTCTTGCTAAGTTTCAGCTCATGACCCATTGGCAAGAAACCTTTCTTAGCCTGGTCCATGCTGAATCTTTTCAGAACTATGTATATGTACTTGGCCTGACTTAGGCCTGGAAGCCAATTGGATCTATCCCTGTAGATCCTGATCCCTAGGATCGTCTCAGCTTCACCTAAGTCCTTCATTGCGAAGCACTTACTCAACCATTACAATTCCCTTGTAGTGTTGGTATGTCTCTTCCAATCAGAAGGATGCAATCCCTTTGTAATACCAGGAAAGTTACTATACTCCCACTAAACCTCTTATACACACCCTTAAAGGTATTGTTGGCCTATAGCTTATAGCACCACTTGCAACCTATTACCTTAGCACCCGGAGGTGGATCAACCAGGTTCCAAACCTGATTATCGTACATAGATTGCATATCGGCCACCATGGCAGACAATGGGCTAGCTATAGCCTACTGGTAGGTTTTGAGCTCCTCTTCGTCCAAGACAAAAGGAGCGTTATCATTAGAAACAAAAAAACGATGTTTCTCATGTTCCTGATGAACCCTACCAGACCTTTTAAGTTCTAGTGTGACCTGGGCCGGTGCTTCCACTTATGGAAGCTCCACCCTAGTCTCCTAGTTATCCTTTTCAGGAATTTGTGAGCTTTGAACTTCCTTGAGTTCAACTTCGCTCCCACTGTCTTTCTTGGAAATAAATCCTTTTCCAAGAAAGACCCCCTTTTGTGCCAGGAACACCTTGTTCTCAGCGAGGTTGTAGAAGTAATACCCTTTGGTTTCCCTAGGGTAGCTCACAAACATGCATTAGTCGGTTTTAGGTTCTAGTTTTGCTCACAGTCAATTTCTTGACTTGTGCATAACAACCCTAAATTCGTTGGAAAGACACATTGGGCACCCTGCCCATCCATATTCCAAATGGGGTCTTTTCCAAAGCCTTAGTCGGAGTATAATTGAAATTGAGAGCCATTGTCTCAAGAGCGTATCCATTAAAAAACTTATTAGGAGAGAGGCGTGACTCATCGTTTGAGCGGACCATGTCCAACAGGGTCCTATTCCTCCGTTCGGACACTCCATTTCATTGTGGTGTTCCTGGAGGAGTGAGCTGTGGAAATATTCCATACTCTCTCAAAATGAGTCAAACTATAGGCTTATCTGCTCACCACCTCGGTCCAACTGAAAGGCTTTGATATTTCTGCCTAGTTGGTTCTGTACTTCGTTCCTTAATCCCTCGAACCTATCAAGGGTCTCAGACTTATATTTCATTACATAGGCATAGCCATTTCTGATGAAATCGTCTGTGAAGGATACGAAGCATAGATGTTCACCCCTGGTTGCTATGCTTGTCAGTCCATATACATCTCAATGCATTAGGTCTAATAAGCTAGCGACCCTTTTAGCCTCCTTGCTAAAAGGTTCTTTAGTCATTTTACCT
Organism: Euphorbia tirucalli; assembly: GCA_039660915.1. NCBI lineage: Eukaryota > Viridiplantae > Streptophyta > Magnoliopsida > Malpighiales > Euphorbiaceae > Euphorbia > Euphorbia tirucalli. The sequence continues at coordinate 49,735,138 of CM077633.1, forward strand.
TGTAAAAGAGACTCGCATATTTCAAATGACTCCATGTCAAATGATCCTAGGATTCAAGCTATGTGAAGCCTAGCTATGCGCTTCTTGTTTATGTGGCCTAAATGACAATGCCAAAGGTAAACTGGATTAAGTTTTTTAGGCTTAACCCTTTCCGTATGTATATTATAGACATGATTAGTTTCATTTAGATCCAGGATATAAAAGACATTATTTAATAGAGCTACTCCATAAAATAATTCTTTTCTAGATAAACCCTTTTTACTATTACCAATAGTAAATGTACATCCAGAAATATCCAAAACTGAAATAGAAATAATATTCCTGTACATAACAAGTACAAAATAACATGGTTTCAGTAACAAAAGCTGATCTCAATGGCAGTAACCCTTGCTCCATTTCTGACCCGCAAGTCCACTTGTCTCAATCCCAATGATCTCCTGTTCTTAAGTCCCTACACATTACAACAAATGTGAGAACCACATCCAGTATCCAATACATAAGATGTTGAAATAGAGGTTAATGTCTATGACATATATACCTGATGAAGACATGCCCCGCGTCTTCCTTTAATCTCCCAAAAGCTTGGGACACGATCTTTTCCAATGTCCAGTTTACTTATAACCGAAGCAGACATCCTTGGAACGGGCCTTGGGCTGGGCTTTAGCCTATTTAGCCTTGGCTTCCTTAGCCTTGGCCTTGGCCTTTGCCTTGCCTTTAGCAAGAGGAGGTTTCCCCTTGTTAACCTCAAGTACCGGTGGAGTCTTCTTGATCGACAGTTCAGCGAGCTGAAGCATCCAATGCAGCTCACAAACAGTACGGTCCATCGCTTGCTTGTAAAATTTTAGGATGAATTGATCATAAGAATCTGGTAAAGAAGCCAGGATCATGCTAACCACCAGCCCCCGTGAGATAGGCATTCCGAGACGAGCTAAATTATCCAGATAGCCCTTCATCTTGAGCATGTGTGCACTTACAGATGTCCCGGCTCCCATCTTACAGCTACGGAATGCCTTGTGGATCAGGTACCTTTCCTGATAAGCTTGCTCATAAAACATCTTGTTAAGAGTTGTCATCATAGCAAAGGCCTGATGATCCATGAACTGCTTTTGCAATTCAGGAACCATACTTGCCAACATCAGGCATGTCAAATCCTGGTTATCTTTTACATGTGCCAAGTATTCCTCCAGTTGGGTAGCCGGTGGATTACTTCCCGTTGGCACGGCCGGTACAGCCTTTTTGAGCACATACTCTTTAGACTCTTGTCTTAGAACTTTCCTTAAGTTCATAGACCAGTCCCAAAAGTTAGGGCCAGAAAGCTTGTCCTCTTACAAGAAAGATCGCAGTGATAAAGTATCATTCGTAGCCATTGGTTTCTACACAGAAAAATTTACGAGTGTTAATAAAGGACTTAACTTATTCTTCCCATATTATAATTACTAATGAATTGTGTTATTAATTAACTCGAGTTGTTGGGCTCATGGGCCGAGATCCATATTATATCAAGATATAGCCAGACGAGGGCCTGGAACAACTATACCCCAAGTTTTAGGTAGGAACAACGTCCAATCCCAACCTAGGGACTCTCGGTTTGATGGGTCTGTTGGCACTTACCCATCTGTGCTTAGGGCCAGGAACATCCTACTACCCACGCTAACTCCAAACCTCCATCCAAGTGTCAGAGTAACCAATACTCCAAGCCAATACAAAATGACGATGCTCCAGCGCATCCAGCGTGGGCTGGTCTACAACTGGCCCATCCCCACTTCGAGTAGGTTTTGAATGAGGGAAGCACTTTTACGAGACTTAGTAATTACCTTTTGGTTATTAGATTCATTTAATAACGGCTTAGATGTATAGGCATGTGAAATAGGGTTGGTACATACATTCTCACATGTAAATAAATCAAGCATAATTAAATAAAAATGAAATGCGATGGGCCAACATTTACATCCTAATATAATTCTAGTAAACCTATACTAGAACGACATCAGGTGGGCCTCATCCTCATCCTTCTAGCACGCCAATCCAATCGGCTTCTTCTTTACATAATTTCATAATAAACAAATAAAGTAAAATTACATAAAAAGAAAACGGCGCGTAGGCCGTATTTACCAAAAGAATATTACAACCCAAATAAATAAGGCCCAAAACATCCATTAAAGCATTTAATCATACAAACATGTAAACCAACACATACAATTTATAAACATGTTAAATACATGAATTAATCCCATTTCAATTATGTCCATAGCCATTATTTTGAAATCGCCAAATTTTGGTCGATCATGGTTCTAAACCCGTGCGGGCTTTGGGCCTCCAACCCAGGAAAAAAGGCTCCCAATCCAATTGGGAAACCATGAATTCCAAAATTAGCCGTCCGGGTAATCGTGCCAAGAAAATCCGAACCAATTTCAATTAACCGTATTAATTTTTCCAAAATTAATATCGCATGAACGAAAAATAAATTTCATTCATCAAACATGCGCATAAAATTTCCAAAATGTAAACACGCACAATTTTAAAACCAATTAAAATTTTAAAACCCCACGCGCATAAAAATTACCAAAATTTAAACACGCATAATTTTAAAATTAATTAAATTTTTAAAACCCGGCCCTGCCCAGAACAGATCCCGTGAAATTTAAATTCGGGCCCGGCCCGCCGCGCGGGGCAGCAGCCCAGCTGCCGCGCAGCGGCATGCTGCTGGCGTACAACAGCCCTGCTGCTGGCGTGCAGCAGCTACTGCCTGTGGCGCCCAGCAGCTACTGCCTGTGGCGCCCAGCGCTGTAAGCAGTGGCTGCTGCCCCCGTTCCGACCCGAAACGGTCCGTGATTTTTCCCAGAAAAAAAAATAGCAAAATGAAATTAAAATCACCAAGAAATAAAATCATGCAATGGAAAAATAAATCTAGCATAAACCTATATGCAAAAATAAATTTCCATAAACGATTTACAAATAGAAAATTAAATAAAACATAAACCATAAGCAAATAATTTTCCATAAGTAAAATCTAAGGAGAAAAATCACCAAACCCCAAAACCAAAAATAAATCCCGTCCACAAAAATCTCCAATTTTAAAACACGGGATTCACCAAGTTAAAGATTTCCACGGATCAAAAGCCCGCTCTAATACCACTGCTGGGATTCGTCACGGGAAACCGACCGATAAAAGCAGAAATACGTATCGATTTCCTCGAATCCGGTCCCAGGATCTTAAGATGTGGAAATCAAAAAATTAAAGCATAAAAAGAAAGTTCAGAAACTTGCCACAAAGTCTCTCTAAGAGACGGATGCGGACTGCAGAAATCAAGTGTATATTTCCTCCACAGATGCGTACACGAACGGCTCCCGGATCGAAACCCATGCTAGCGACTCGGATGACAAGAAGAGAGGGAGAGAGGGGCGGCCACCATTCTCAAAAGATGATTAAAAATCATCTTCTTAAAATCCATAAAAGAAGAATAAAGATGATGGTGAAAAGAGAAAGCAAAGTCCAACTTTGCTACCCCATTTTCAACCTAATGACTCACACCATGAGTCATCACCTTAATCATCATTATTTTGTCAAAAATGACTCATTCATGCTATAAGCATTCGGCCAAGTGAGGATGAAATGGTGGGATATATTTTCCTTTTATTCTTACCATAAGAATGATAAAAAAATATCCAAAGATGCAAAGTCCAACTTTGCTACCATAAAGTCTACCATGACTCACCATTTCATCATAACATTTTGTCCAACAAAATGACTCACATTCTTCTCCCATTTCACCACCATAATTTTGGCCAACACAATTCCAATCCATATGGGAATATTCATTTTAAGTCTTAAGCCCAATTTTAATTCCTTTGATTTAATTAATTTCAAATGCAACTTTACTTTAACATGTATGCTTATATATATATTATACCATATAATATATTACATACATTTAAATTAAAATTCATTTGACCTATTAATTTAATCAAGGGATTAAATTAGACATACATAAAATGAGATACATGTAAACCTATACATGTATAATAATATTTCCACCTAGGAAATAATCCCATAAATTAATTCATTGAATTAATTATGAGAAGGCCAAAATAAATATTAATTATATAACTTTGATCAATCCAATTGATTCATATAATATAATTAATAAATCTTTCTCTCTTCAAACGTGTATACTCCAAGTACACACTTAATCTGACTAGTTAAAGTCTAGACGTTCAATGTGTATGATCCAATGGGCCCGTCTTTATGTTGGTAGTGGGCCAAGGCCCACAGACTGCAGGCGGGCTCTAGCAAGCCACTGCAGCCCCCAATTAAGATGGAGTAAGCAGTCTAACTGAAAATGTAACCCTGTAGTTTGAACTTGTAAATCCCATGTCGCTGATATCGGTGTCCAACACAAAGGCATGAAGGTATCACCCTCTTTGTGTCTGGACCTTTACATGATACCGAATGAACTAATGCTCACATATAAGATCAAATCTTGTTTGGGTGCGGCCGCACACTTATCAGTAACATTCTTCAAGAGGCCAGTGATATCGTCTCAGTGAATCACTAAGTGACATTCCCTTCTGCATATCCATAGCACTGCCATGTTCACTAACACACCCGAACGTACCCATACTTGGCACTCTTTTACAGGCCCGTTAGGCGTACACCAAAGTGTGCCACTTCATATGCAGCACCATCATATGGTCTGGTCAAAGGGCTTATACAAGTACTAGATGAGAATCCTTTGTGATACTATACCATGTAGATTCCCGTTAAGTGGATCGCTCCAGTACCATGCCCTTTTTGCATGTACCCATTAACCTGGTTAACATTCCATGTTCTATGACCGGTAAGACATCGCCATACAACCAGGCTAATGATAGTCTTTAGTTCCATTCATTCCCATGATTGGAACAGACTCATGTTCTATAACCGGTAAGACACCGCCATACAACCAGGCTAATGATAGTCTTTAGTTCCATTCATTCCTATGATTGGAATAGACTACGGATGACTTTATGTCCATTGGATACTCTATTTAAAATATAGCACAGGACATATAATAAATAGATTAATGCCTTTATCTCTTGACACAAATTGTATAATACATAATATTCATATTACTGTTAAAATGTATCATACAAACACAAGGACCAATGTCTCGGGACTAGGGCATTTCCAACAGTCGCCACCCGGATCAGCTCATCCACGAAATTTCAGTACAGCTCCCTACCGAGCGTAGACTATTATGCCTAATCCAGAGATTCAGGGTTCAGGCAACTTACCTATTCAACCTCAAGTTTGCATTCATTTATAAGTTCATATGATGGTATTATATTCACTTAATTCTCTACCCATTTTATCTTTTATTATTAGCCAATGCTCATTCAGATGACATAAAATAAATAGCATAAAAATAAGTGCAGAAAAATAAACCATACATCCAAAACAAACCAAAAGGAAATAGAGGCCGCTTATTACAACCCAAAAAGAGAAAAACTCTCATCCTCACCAATACAACTGTCTAGAGTACACGAATATCTAAAAAGTTACAATCACTTAGGATACGCCAGAATCTATCAAATACATCCAAAATAAAATAAAAAGAAATAAAAAACTGCAAAACAAATGGGTTAGCACAATTATATCCCAAACACACATAAGACATATACAAGACAGAATAGGGATTTCAGGAAATGGGAGCATGTATTTAGGGGGTAACCAAGAAGTCTAGGTGAATTACTCGATTAGACCTGGAAAACCATTTTAGAAATACCCTGTAGGTTTTTCTGCTTGAAAACAATGTTGAAAAATGGTTTGGCTTGATTACATGCAACTTTCTCCATTTAGTGGGTCAGATATCTTGGAACTCGGGAATCCGTTCATGGGGATTTCCTAATTTCAACATTCATCTAAGGCCCAAAAGCGGTAAAAACACCAAAAACAGTTTGATTCTGAAGATAGCATCACTCGACGACATCCGTGGAAGTCGTCCCGTGATTCTGCCTCCTTCTAGGAACTACAGCCGTGCAGCTCCAGTTAGAGTCGTGCGGCTATAGTACTACAGCCATGCGTTTGTAGTATCCAGAACCTGAAATTGGTTTTCTCCGCTTTGAAAATCACTGTTTTAATCTTTTTAGATGAGTTCTAAGGACCTTGAGGAACCTGGGGTTCCGCTAAAGCTGGACTGTGGATCCAATTGAGATCAAACTACACCAGATTTCAAAAATCAAAATCAAAGAAACCGAAAATCTCACATCAACGTTCTAGGAAAATCGAAAACTATATTGGACCGAAATAATTCATAACAAAAAGATCAAAATGGAAAATCGACTGCTTTCGATCGATTTAAGGCTTTTTGGGTTTCTACCCTAAAGAACACAGCCGTGCAGCTATAATATTACACCTGCTCGGCTCTGTTCTAAGGGATTACAGCCACCCAGCTCTAGTTAGAGTCGCACGGCTGCAATCAAACAGACAGTTTCCAGAATTTTTCACAAAACACAAAAAAACGCAGCACAAAGCAACTAATTACGAGTTTAAGGCCTCTCAGAGTTTACTTGATTGATGTTCTAGTGTGTTTGAAGATTGAAAGCGGATTAGAAAGTCGAAATGCACCTAGAATCCCGTGAACCCCCGAAATCCTTCAATACGCGTCTTGAATTAATCCGAACAAACCCGAGAACGATCCCAAATGAATGTGAGACATTTAGTAACTCTTACCCTAAGTGTTTCTAGTGTGTTTTATGTCTGTTTCTAGCATTGTTCTTTAGTTTTTCTTGGCTTTCTCTCCTTTTCTTCTCTTTTAGTTTTTCTCTCTTCAATTCTCTCTAAATTTTTTGTTTTTTCTCTTCTGTGTTGTTGATTTAGGTGTTATGTTCTCCCTTTCTTTTATGTTTCTCCTCTAAACCTAGGAAATCCCGAATAAAAATCCCCTAATTAAGGAGTTCTAATCCCTGTTAAACATTGATGCTGGCTATTTAGGAAGTAATCTGGCCGCTTGATAGAGCCGCGCGGCTGTAAGGTTATAGCCGTGTGTCTCTGGAATTAAAGTCATACGACTGTAGTTGTGAAACTACAGCTGTGCGCCTCTAATCAGAGTCGTGATGGATTCTCCTAAATCCCACACTCACTTCGAAGCCCTTTAATCACTCGAAGGACCTTTCTTGGGGTTTCAGATTAAGGACTGTTCGGTTTTTAGATTGTTTGAGATATTTCAGGCAACATCCCGCTCATTCTTAAGTCCGACTCACGTTCGTCAATCTAACAGGTAATATAGGATTTTCATCACAGAGGTTGGGAAAAGTCGTGCTCACAAAGTCGCTGAGGGTTGTCATGGAAGTACAGTTGCTAGAATCAGAATGAGTCATGTCGAGATATGAACAGGTAGCACTGATCAATGAAAAGCATCTCCGGGCATTAGATCACCTATAGATGTATCAGCAACGAATGGCCAGGGCTTACAACAGCAAAGTTCATCATCAGAAACACCCGCTCAAGGCTGGGGATTTGGTACTTAAGCAGATGAAGCAGACCAATACAGACGTGCGGGGAAAATTCAAGCCAAATTGGGAAGGCCCGTATGTAGTCAAGAAAGTACTTTCAAAGGGCATTGTGAGGATCATGGATATGGACAGAAACGAATTCGTTAACCCCATTAATCAAGACAGGCTCAGGTGATACTACATGTAAAAAAAAAAAGAGGAGTTCGATGGATCGAAAACCAAAAAGGCAGTCCATGCAAAAGTTAGGACAGTGAGGTGAGCACCATTAGCGGGAAAATCTACAAAGACCAGTTGGTGGCAGTCGTGGATTCGGTCGAGATGGATACCATTACTGATTCTGTCCCTATATTCATTTCATCTTTGATGTGCATTATACTAAAACATTATTAATGCATGAATGAATGTTTTTCTCTGTTCATTTAAATGTCCCGAGTTTGCTAGAAATTGAGTTTGTATTGTACATATATGGTTGTATACATTTTTTGTTTGCATGCATCTCACTTCGAAAAAAAATCCAATAGATTGAAAACCTGAAAAGGCGATCTATGCAAAAACTAGTATAAAAATAAAGTCGGGGGTGGTTCAGGCAAACAATAAGACAGTCCGATAGGCCAAAAATCTGAAAGGGCGGTCTATGGAAAAATAAGGACATAAAATAAAAAAAAGTCCCACAGCAGCAGGTTCAGACAATCCTAACACCCGCAGTATCTCAAGGTCAATGCCTCGCAATTAAGGCCAATGTACTAGAACAAAATAAATGTGTAGAAATTAGCCCACACACGGGCAATACAAGCAAAAAATCAGAATGAGCCCACATACAGGCTAGAATGTCAAAGAAGGAAAAAAGAAGGATCTAGGGCTGTGCTCCGTCATCCCCCTTATGACTGTGGCTCCCAACATCATCATCATCCTCGCCATACCCCTCGAATGTGTCCAAACGCACCTAGAGGCTCCGGTTCATGCGCTCCAAGTCAAAGACCTGCCTTCGCTAACTAGCCAGCTCAGTCCAAAACTTGGTAGACTCTCGATGCTGAACACCAAATGCAGACTACACCAAGACCAACAGCAGAAACATCATGTCACATACATGTATACACTCAAAATGTATACACACATATGCATACATGCATCGATGCTAACTCAAGTACAGGTACTTACTGTCAACATCGGGTTGTCCCAAATCATGAGTGCTTTGAAAGTGAAAATAGCCTGACACTGGGGCATCCTCTAAATCTCAGGTATGAAAATTTTCTCAATTTTTAGAATTTCCATTTACGTCGATATGATCCCGATAAGGTTATTTCTTGATTTTTGCATGTATCTAGGGGTAAAACAATCGGTCTACATTTATTCTTGATTGAAGGGGCAAAAATTTTTGTTTCCAAGATTATCGATCAAGAAATAAATACACACACGACACAACTTTAGAAGCACGACTTCGCAAATAATAGAATCGAGATCACTCAGCTTCAGAAACACCACAAGGTGCCAAATTACCAAAATACCACTCCATCCATGACACAAGCACAACAGAGAACCAACTTAAATCGGGCACAGACATCAAAACAAGTCCCTAAAGTCAACACAATTCCTTCTGTGACACAAGCACCATGGAGGACCAACTCAAATCGGGCTAGACCACTGTTTCATACAGACATTGAAACAAGTCCCTGAAGTCAACACAATTTCATTCGTGACACAAGGACTACGGAGAACCAACTCAAATCGGGCTAGGCCACTGTTTCGCACAGACCTCGAAACAAGTCCCAAAAGTCAACAGAATTCCTTCCATGACACAACCACCACAGAGGACCAACTCAAATTAGGCTAGACTACTGTTTTGCATAAACATCGAAACAAGTCCTTGAAGTCAGCACAATTCCATCTGTGACACAAGTACCACGGAGAACCAACTCAAATCGAGCTAGACCTCTATTTTCACACAGACATCAAACAAGTCCCTGAATTCAACACAATTCCATTCGTGACACAAGCACCATGGAGAACCAACTCAAATCGAGCTAGACCGTTGTTTCGCACAGACATCGAAACAAGTCCCTAAAGTCAACACAATGCCATCCATGACATAAGCACCACAGAGAACCAACATGAGAAAGAGGCCAAGCACATTTCCTCTTCCTTTTCTCACCGTGCTCCCTATCATGAGACCAAACTCGAACCAGGCACAATAGCTCAACCATGAGTCCACTTTGATCCTGCGAGGAGCAGCCTATATGCACGGGTTGTCTCGACCTCTGTGATGAAAATCCTATGTTACCTGTTAAGACAGATGAACGTGAGTTGGATTTGAAAATCAGAAGAATGATGCCTAAAATGTTCTCAAGCACTCTGAAAACAGAACAATCCTCAATTCGAAACCTCGAGAAAGGTCCTTCGAGTGGTTAGAAAGCTTAGATGTGAGTGTAGAAATTAGCAAAAGCCTTGTTAGCTCTGGTTAGAGTCGCACGACTGTAGTTTCACAACTACAGCCGCGTGGCTATAACGTCAAAGCTGCACGGCGGTAACATTATAGCTACGCGGCTCTAACGGTTGACTGGGTGATATATCATTACAGAGGGTTGACACAAAGAATAATGTCATTGATCCGTTGACTAAGGCGATAACACAGACACAACACGATGGTCATACAAGATCTATAGGAATTAGGGTAATACCCACTTGGAACTAGTGCAAGTGGGAGATTGTTAGTGTGGCGTAGTTCTTAGGACATTAGATTCTTGTATTTTGTATTGTACATTAAGACCCATTGTATGAATACATCATTTGTGTCACATTAATAAAGGCAATTAATCTATTACATTTATATCTTATGCTATAATATGAGTAGAGTATTCATTGATTGACAATCATAAAACAAATCCCAGGTCTGTTCTCATCGTGGAAACTAATAGAACCACATACTTGTATATTCGATGACTGTATGGCAGTTCTGAACTAGCCATAGTACTTGTATAGTTAGTCATGAATGTAACGCCCCAGATATAAGTTGACTTAGTTATGTTGTGATGTGTGCATATGAGTGAGCATTTTTGCATTTAACCGATGTTTTGTATGCTTATAACAATTCGTAGGCTTTGGCCTAGCGGTAGATAGTCCTGACTAATAGCTAGTGGTCTAGAGTTCGAACCTTACCTGGCTTAAATTTATTTATTTATTTTTTTTTTTTTTTTTGTGCCTTTTTATTTTTGTGTTGGGAAGGTTGGAATTCCGAAAATCCATGATAAATATCCCATTTTTCAGTTGACCAATTCAAAAAAATTAGGAATCCTTAACCTAAGGAGAAAATCTCTCCTTAATCTCTTCCACTTTCCAAGTTTCACTCCAAGGCAATCTCTTCATCTCTATTAGGGTTAAAATTTCGGCCATTCCATTGTGTGGAGCTCCAGTGCAGCCGAAATTCTTAACTTTCTCTCCCTCACTTTCATTCATTCAGACTCTGCTTCATTCTTCTCCATTCCGAGTTAATTGCCTCAGTTGGTTTCACTGCAAACAGGGTAACAACTAAACCCTAAATGTCGGTTCGAAATTTATATAGGATGTATGGTAGATGAATTTGATCCTAGGTTGTATTATTACTGAAATTATTGTTGAGACATGAATGTATATGATATTGGTGTAAGAAATTGCTTTTAGGTTAAAAGATTGGTAGAAATATGAAAATACATGTGATTGAGTCGAAATTGGTAAGCTGCTGTATTTTCAGAATTGACTGTTTATGGTAATTATGGCATAACTTCCGTTATATAACTCCGATTGACATAATTCAACTTTTTGTGTTTTCCTGAGATATAGGTGTACAAGGTTGTTTTACATTATTTTGGAAAATTCCGTGAGTAAAGTGCTCATATTCCCTATTGAAACTGCCTTATGTGCATTGTGCCGATTTTTCTTGAACTGCTGAATTTCAGATTGTACAGGTTGTGATAATTTTAGCTTTATTTTCGTTATATAACTCCGATTGGCATGATTCAACTTTCTGTGTTTTCCTGAGACATAAATGTACAAGGTTGTTTTATACTATTTTGGCAAATTCTGTGAGTAAAGTGCTCGTATTCCCTGTTGAAACTGCCTTATGTGCACTGTGCCGATTTCCTGGAACTGCTGAATTTCAGTTTGTACAGTTTGTGTTGATTATGGCTTTATTTTCTCTCTGTAGCTCCGTTTGCCATGAAACAAAATTCTATGTATTCCTGAAATTCTGATGTTCAATGTTGCTTTATATTATTTTTGCTAAATCAGTGAGTAACACATCTGTTTTGTCTGTTGAAGTCAGACTATGTGCAGTGATCTGAAGTGAATTTACAGATTGCATGTTTTTAGTGTTTCCTTAATATCTTTTGTTATAGGAATCCGAATTGCATGATTTAAGTTGGCGTGTGTTCCTAAGATGTAAGGCTAAATTCACCTTTGTATTGCCATGCTGAATTCTGAGTCTAACCTACTGGAACATTATATGCAAGTTGAGGCATGAACTATGAATTCTGAAATTTTCACCTTAGGCCTTGAACTGATTTTTTTTAATGTGTGCAAAGCATAATTTGATTCTAGGAATTTATGCTAGGACTCTTGACATGAAATCTAATAATTACATATATGGTTTGGTAAATTTAATACATGTTGGAATTATGAAATCGAGTTTGGGGTAAGTCCTATTTTTTTTATGGCACCATGTGTTTATTGATGTATCAGATTATGTTTTGGGGTAAGTCCTATTTTAATGGCACCTTATGGTTATTGAATTGGTTGGGATAAGTCCTATGTTAAAGGCACCTTTTGAATATTGATATAATTATGATAATTAAATTGGTGTTTGTAGTGGCATATACTCTGGTGTCTTGGTTAGTTTGGCTAAGTGTTTTCCATGTTTGATTGGTTGACACTAGGACAGCGCCCTTTGTTTCGAGGTAAGTCCCTTCGTTGGCACTCAGAGAGGTAAATCCCTTCGTGGTACTCTAATTTATTTTATTTTTGAGGTAAGTCCCTTCGTTGGCACTCTGTGAGGTAAGTCCCTTCGTTGGCACTCTGAGGTAAATCCCTTCGTGGTACTCTTTTCTTATTGATAAGGGGGTAAGTCCCGTTGTGGTTCCCCGAAGCGTCTGAGCCGAACTCTCTAAGGACATAGGTGTATAGGTCAATACAAATGATTTATACGCGTATACCACAAAATTAATAAAGGTTAAGGTATAATTGAGTTGATGTCAAGTTTGTGATGAAGTACTTTGATTTGGGATGTTGGTATGTATTTGTATGTACATGACTTATCTTGGAAATCTGAATTTTGATGATATTGATTATCCACTTGGAATGTTTTGTACTATTATTTGAAATAGATAATTATGTGATATGCTGAACTTGAACTTTATATGTTGTATGTGATGCAGCTAACAAATAAGGGTAAGATCCCTGATACATGATTGTTACTATGAGAATTATGCATGCTTGTATAAATTGATAAATTTGCTTTCTATTAATCATGATGAAGTATACTTAAGTAATGTAATATGAAATTTATGATCTGTCATCTTCCTATGTGAACTTTGAATTGATGTTTGGGATTTATTAGTTACTCGTCACTAAGTGGCGCTGTTGATATTTTCAGATTTTGCCGGTGCAGAATAGGAGATGCCTGATGTCTGTTCTCGGGGATTGTGTGGAGAGTTTCCGTCATGTTATTTTATCATCTATTCGTAGTTATGGATGTTCAAAGATTTATTTATTTATTTTTTTTTTTACTCCGTTATATTACCTTTTGAAATACCTATTTATGTTAAATTACTGTTTTTGAAATGGAAATTTTCGAGTACTCATTTATGATTATGTTATTTTAAAGATAAAAAGGAAGTTTTGAAAATGATGACCTAAACTTTATGTAATGTTTCCGCCATTGCATGCTTGCAAAAGTTAGGGTTGTCACAATGAATATAGGTACATGTCGTTGACATGGGACTGGATCGATCAGCACAAGAAAGCCACATGGTTGTCGCATCATAGGTCTTTCTTGAGTAGGTCTATTTTCTCCTCAGAGCATATTTCATTATAGTATCAATATGGAATCCGGTTCACTTTGACATACGCCTAACAGGTCTGTAAAAGGATGCTAAATACGAGTATGATTGGGTGGACCGGTTAACATATTGATATTGATGATGAAGTGATGGAAGTGCCACTCGAGTAACACCGAGATGATATCACTAGCCACTTGATGAGTGGGACTGGTAAGTATATGGCCACACCCAAATAAGTCGGTTGCTTATTTGATTAATCAATCAACTCAAGATCAAGAAATATAATAAATAGTAGAAGAGGATGATGGACACCATGCCTCTTGTTTATTCATATCGATATCTTTTGGTAGAGGACACTATGAGATTACTACCGGGTGAGTGTCTTCTAAAGACTGCTACATCTCTGTCTTAATTAGGGGCTGTAATGGTTTGCTAGGACCCACTTACAGTCTGTGGGCCTTGGGCCTACTACTAACATAAAGATAGACCCATAGGATTATGCCCATAGATCAACTGAGCCGGAACTTATAGAAATTGTATATGTAATGTACATTGGAAGGAATCTACATTACAGCCCAAAAACAGCCAAAATTTAAAACAATTAATTCTCCATTCCTGCCGCTTCTTCGGCTAGCACCGGTTCCCACTCAATAGTTGGTCGTGCACCGGACTTTGGAGATCGCATGCAGCAGTCTCTAGAAGAGACGAATCTGGTGAGTTAATCTCTCCTGATTCAAATTGGTTTCTATTCCAATCAATGGTAATTGGACACGATAGGTGGATTCTAGGAAAATTTTAACGGTGTAATTTCCGCTGCGCCACGTTATTTTCCGATGACGAATCCCAACAGTGGTATCAGAGCCTAGGTTTTGTCCATTAGATTAATTGGAATTCATTCTTGATTGTGTTCTTGAAGAAAGAATAGGTTTCAAGAATGGTTTTTTGGGTTTTTGATAATTTTTCCTGATTGGTTTTATCCTTTTTTTTCCCTGCTGCGATTTATTTTCTGCTACTAATTTTTTTTTACTGCTATATATATTTTCTTGGCTGGAATTTTTTATGACTTAAAAAAAATTAATTAGTGTTTTGGGCTGCAATTTGGAATCGCAATTGCGATTCCAACTTGCAGCTGCTGCTGCTTGCTGCAGCTGCTCCCGCCAGGCAACAGCTCAGCAGCACCCATTGTGGGCTACTGCCAAGTGCGGGGTTCGGGTCCTTTTTTTGCAGATAATTTTTTTTATCCCAGGCCTGTAATGCAAATTAAATTAAAATATTTATTTTAAATTAATTTGTATTTAAATTATTTATTATGTTGGCATGCATATTTAGTTTAATCGTTTTGCATATTAAATTGAATATGGACTTTGTAAAATTGGCCCAATAAACCGTGACACCGGTTAAAATTGGGAGAGCTAAATTTTAAGTTTGTGACAACCCAAATTCCAGTAGGAGCAAAATTGTTAATTTTGCATTAATGGATGTTATCCATTGGGCATTTATGGGCTTTACTCATATTTGTTGAAATTGGCAATTTCACCCTAAGTAAACTCGGCTTAACATTTATATTTATAATTTGGAATGCCATGATCATGCATCCTATTGGTATGTATGTGCACGATAGGTACTTTGTTTGAAATGTGATGTTAAGCTCTATAGGCCCTAAATTATTATCGGTCATAATTTGATTTTGGGAAATATGGCTTGCGTGCCATTTCTTTTATTTTGATGTAATTTTAGAATAGATTTTATTTAAAATAAAATTGTTGTAATTGCAACAAGTATGGAGGAAGGCCCAGATGGATCAATCCCATGGTGGGAGCCCAAGAAGGATTGAAGTCAGGCCTATGAAGAATTCGATAGAATATCTAGCTTTTCATTAGGTTGTAACTAAAGGCACATAGGATCTCATTTATTTTAAATTAAGTATGCTATTGCCTTTGACATATGATATGGATGTATGGATCACCATATTATAACCCGCGTATATGCATGCTAAGTCGTATTACTAATTTTAATCCTAAAATTAAAATATTGAGTCGTTTAAAAGTGCTTCCCACATTCACACCTCTTCCTCCTATTGATGCTGCAATATGCGCCATGCCCTAGCTGGGTACATTGTAGTATTCGGTGGGCCGTGGAGGGTTAGGATACTTGATATGGTTAGCATGTGAATGGTTGTTTGACTCAACATAGGTAGCATTAGCTCAGAGCAGGCCCTAAGCCTAGATGGATAAAGTGTCAATAAGCCCATCAAACCAAGAGTCCTTCGTGGAAGGATTGGATAAGTTGTCCTACCAAATGAATCAATGGTTGGTTAGCGAGCCCTAGTTCAGCCAGTCATTGATAAGTTGTGGATCTTGGTAAAGTCAGCCAATTAACATCACCAACAAACAAATTAAAGTCAGATTATTAATTTGAATTGGCAAAAGTCCTTTATCTCTAACTTAAGCAATGATTTCTTCCATATAGATAATCCCACTTCACGTTAGCAATTTAAAATGGCTGCAACAAATAATAACTCACTCTCACTTAGGTCACTCCTAGAGAAGGAGAAGCATTTAGGGACTAACTTCCTGGACTAGGCTAAGAACTTACAAATAGTTCTTAGACAAGAGTCTAAGGAGTATGTATTGAATGCTCTTTTACTAGCTGGCCCTCCCGCAGGTCGAGGCATCACCACGGCGATGGTAGAGCGGTACGACCGGCACGTGAGGGATGACCGAGATGTCTCGTGCCTCATGCTAGGTAGCATGGCTTATGATCTTCAAAAGCAGTTCATGGACGAGCATGCTTATGAGATAATGGATCAGCTTAAAAAGATGTTCTAAGATTAGGCTCGTCAAGAATGTTACCTGGCAACTAAGGCATTTTGCACGACTACAATGGTAGCCGAGACTTCTGTTAGCACTCATGTGCTAAATTTAAAGGGGTATGTTGATACACTTGCCCACCTCGGCTCGCCAGTTCCGCATGACTTGGCAGTAGACATTATTCTCGGGTCACTTCCTGAGTCTGACAACCAGTTTATCATGAGCTACCATATGCAAGGGTTGGATAAATCAGTTGTTGAGCAGTCTCTTAAGAAGACTCGTGAAGTATTGCTAGTGAACAAGGGTAATACGCCCCTTGCTAGAGGAAAGGAAAAATCTAAGGCCAAGGCTAAGGCCTAAAAGGCCAAAGCTAAGGACAAAAAGGTGGTGGCCCAACCTAAATCAAGGGTTGCTTCTCCTGGTGATGTCTGCCACGACTGTCATGAGAAGGGGTATTGGAAGAGCTCGTGTCCAAAGCTAAGGGAGCAACTGAAGGAAAAAACTACTGCTTTAAGTATTTATGTTGTTGAGATTAATCTGGCTATTTCTACATCTTGGGTCTTAGACACTGGATATGGATCTCACATTTGTTCAAATGTGCAGGGTCCAAGAAATAGGAGATTATTAGGATATGGAGAAGTAGATCTTCGAGTCGGAAATGGTGCTCGAGTTCAGGCCATGGAGATTGAAGATTATTTCTTAGAGATGCCTAGTGGACTTGTTTTGGAACTAAGAAACTGTTATTTTATACCTGCAATGCGCAGGAATATTATTTCTATTCCTTTGTTGGATATTTCTGGTTTTGTATTTAATATTAGACACGGTAGAATTTCTATGCAATGTGGCAATATTATTTATGGAACAGTATTTCTTGAAAATGGCTTATATATCCTTGATCTAAAACATGAAATAACATAAATACTAAAAGGATTAAACATAATGAAATTAATCCTACATACATCTAGCACTATCCACTTGGCCACATAAATGAGAAGCGTATAGCTAGGGTTCACTCTAGTGGAGTGCTAGGGTCATTTAACATCGAATCTTATGACACATGCGAATCTTGTTTGAGAGGCAAGATGTCAAAGGCTCCTTCTAGCAAGACTGCTGAAAGGGCCTCAGAGCTATTGGAGCTAATACATTTTGATGTATGCAACCCAATGAGCACTAGTGCTAGATCCGGTTTTCTATACTTTGTCACCTTCGCGGATGACTTTAGTAGATACCATTACATGTATCTGATGAAGCATAAGTCTGAGACTCTTCAAAGGTTCAAGGACTTTAAGAATAAAGTAGAAGACCAACTTGGCAAGAAAATAAAAGCACTTTTGTCTGACCGAGGGGGTGAATATTTGAGCCTTTTGACTTGTTTTTGAGAGAGTGTGGGATTGTATCCCAATTCACTCCTTCTGGTACACCCCAGTGGAATGGAATGTCAGAAAGGAGGAATAGGACCTTGCTCGACATGGTCTGCTTGATAATGAGTAATGCTATACTCCCTGTCTCCTTTTGGGGACATACTTTAGGGACAGCTGCTTACATTCTTAATAATACACCAAGCAAGGCAGTTGAGGGAATGCCAGATGAACTATGGAAGGGCCAAAAGCCCAATGTTTCCTTCTTGAAGATTTAGGGCTATGATGCACATGTTAAGAAATTGACAAGTGGTAAACTCGAGTCCAAATCTGGCAAGTGCCAGTTTATGAGTTACCCTAAGGAAACTAAAGGTTATTACTTCTACGATCCAGTGGAGAATAAAGTTTTCATAGCCAGAAATGCAGTCTTCTTGGATAAGGAATTCCTTTCTAATATAGACAATGGGAGTAATGTTGAACTTTTAGAAGCTCAACACTCACAAACTCTTGTAGCTATTGCTTAGGATGCTTTGAAACCGATCTGACTACTCAAGAAATTAAGGAAGTAGAACCTATTACATAGAACCTTAGAAGGTCTGGTAGGACACATCGTTAGCCAGAGATGTACGGCTTTCTCGTGACTGATAATGGGGACCTTATGGAGAGGAGCCCAAGACCTATTAGGAGGTTGTTGAAAGCCCACACTTAGATCAATAGCGCAAAGCCATGGAGGTTGAGATGCAATCTATGCATGATAACCAAGTATGGAACTTAGTGGATCCACCTCCGGGTGCTAAGGTGATAGGTTGCAAGTGGTGTTTCAGGTTAAAAGCCAACAACACCTTTAAGGGGCTATTGGTGGCAAAAGGATTCAGGCAAGTTCAAGGAATTGACTATGATGAAACCTTTTCACCAGTTGCTATGCTTAAATCCATTAGGATACTACTAGCCATAGATGTATGTTATGATTATGAGATATAGTAGATGGATGTTAAAACTACTTTCCTTAATGGAAAGCTACTTGAGGATGTGTACATGGAACAAACTGAGGGTTTTATCAATCCGAAGTATCCTAACCAGGTATGTAAGCTTCAAAGATCCATTTATGGATTGAAGCAGGTACCCAGGTATTGGAATCAAAGATTCAATGACGCCATTATAGAATATGGTTTCACTCAGAATCCTGATGAGCCCTGTGTGTATAAGATGGTTAGTGGGAGCGTTTCCACCTTTCTAGTGTTGTATGTTGACAACATCCTTATCATTCAAGGTGACATACCAACACTGCAAGGGGTTAAGTAGTGGTTGAGTAAGTGCTTCACAATGAAGGACTTAGGCGAAGCTGAGACGATCTTAGGGATCAAGATCTATAGAGATAGATCCAAACGACTTTTATGCCTAAGTCAGGCCACGTACATTAACAAAGTTCTGAAAAGATTCAGCATGGACAAGGCAAAGAAAGGATTCTTGCCTATGCGCCATGGGTTGAAACTGAGTAAGAAAGATGGTCCTAAAACAAAGAAGGACTAGGAGAGCATAGAGAAGATCCCTTATGCATCTGCAATAGGATCTATCATGTACTCCATGTTAAGTACGAGGGCTAATGTCGCGTTTGCAGTAAGTATGATTAGCTGGTACCAGTCGGACCCCAAGAAGGAACATTGGAAGGCTATTAAGGTAATCCTAAAGTACCTTAACTGGATTAGGGATGCTTTCTTAGTGTATGGATGTCAAGATGAGCTGGTAGTGTTAGGTTACACTAATGCAAGCTTTTAGACCGATGAAGACGAGACCCAGTCATAGTCTGGTAATGTTTTTCTCCTGAATGGCAGTGCCATTAGTTAGAGGTCCTCCAAGCAGGCCACCATTGCTGACTCTACAATGGAATCTAAGTACATAGCTGCATGTGAAGCTGCAAAGGAAGCCGTTTGGATCAAGAAGTTCATAACTAAGTGTGGAGTAGTACCCACTATCCTAGACCCAGTTGATGTTTTTTGTGACAACAACAGGGCCATCGCATAAGCTTAGGAGCCTCGATCACATAAGAGATCCAAACATGTGCTCAGAAATTTTCACGTCATTCGGGAGATCGTGAACAGAGGTGACATATCATTGTAGAGGGTTGACACCAAGAATAATGTTACTGATCCATTGACCAAGGTGCTGCCGCAGACACAGTACAATGGTCATACCACATCTATAGGAATTAGGGCAATGCCCACTTGGAACTAGTGCAAGTGGGAGATTGTTGGTGTGCCCTAGTTTTTAGGGCATTGGATTCTTGTATTTTGTATTATACATTAAGACCCATTGTATGAATACATCATTTATGTCACATTAATAAAGGCAATTAATCTATTTCATTTATATGAGTAGAGTGTCCATTGATTGATATCATAAAACCAATCCCAGGTCTGTTTTAATCATGGGAACGAATATAACCATAGAATTGTATATTTGATGACTGTATGGTAGTTCTGAACTAGCCATAGTACTTGTATAGTTAGTCATGGATATAGGTACATGTTGTTGACATGGGACTAGATCAATCCACATAAGAAAGCCACATGGTTGTCGCATCATAGGTCTTTCTTGAGTAGATCTCTTTTGTCTTCAAACCATATTTCATTATAGTATCAATATGGAATCCGATTCACTTTGACATACGCTTAGCAGGTCTGTAAAAGGATGCTAAATATGGGTATGATTGGGTGGACCGGTGAACATATTGATATTGATGATGAAGTGATGGAATTGCCAGTCGGGTAACACCGAGATAATATCACTGGCCACTTGATGAGTGGGACTGGTAAGTGTATGGCCATACCCAAATAAGTCGGTTGCTTATTTGATTAATCAGTCAACTCAAGATCAAGAAATATAATAAATAGTAGAAGAGGATGACGGACACCATACCTCTTGTTTATTCATATCGATATCTTTTAGCAAAGGACACTATGAGATTACTACCTGGTGAGTGTCTTCTAAAGACTGCTGCATCTCTGTCTTAATTGGGGGCTGTAATGGGTTGCTAGAGCCCACTTACAGTCTGTGGCCCTTAGGCCTACTGCCAACATAAAGACAGACCCATAGGATCGTGCACATAGATCAACTGAGCCGGAACTAATAGAAATTGTACATGTAATGTACATTGGAAGGAATGCGTTAATTAATTAGTTGACATTCGGTGTCAAGGTAATTAATTAACACTGGATTGATTTAATTAATAAGTTTACATAATGTAATTAATTAATTTATCAATTAATTGAATTACATAAAGTAAACAATTAATTAAATAATTTTCCTAAGTAGGAAAATTAAATACATGTATTATATTTACTTAAGTGTGATTTAATTTTATTTAGGGGTAATTAGATTTAGCCAAATGGAATTAAATTACATAGTATATACTTTTTAATTAAAGTTTATTTATGTAATTATAATCCTAGCGGGCTTGGGTTTAATTAACCTAATTGAAACCCAATTAGACAAGGTGTCTATATAAGGGCACACTTAAGATAGAAAACCTAACCCTAACCCTAATTTTATTGCTGGAAATTTCTGCCCCATTGCAGCCCCAAAAACAGCCAAAATTTACAACAATTAATTCTCCATTCCTTCCGCTTCTTCGGTTAGCACCGGTTCATGCTCGATAGTTGGTCATGCACCGAACTTTGGAGATCGCAGGTTCAAGAAACAATTCTGCAGTAGTCTCTAAAAGAGACAAATCTAGTGAGTTAATCTCTTATGATTCAAATTGGTTTTTATTCCAATCAATGGTAATTGGACACGATATGTGGATCCTAGGAAAATTTTAATGGTGTAATTTTCACTGCGCCACGTTATTTTTTCGATGACAAATCCCAACAGGTTCGAGGTTCACGTTTGAGGATTTCAGGGGGTTCACAGGATTCTAGGCACATTCTGACATTCAAATCCACTTCCGATTGTCAAATACGCTAGAACATAAAAAATGTAAACTCTGAGAGCCCTTAAACTTATGATTGATTTCTTTTATGGTGTGCATTTTTGGTGTTTAAATGAAAATCCAGAAACTATCTATTTCATTATAGCTGTGCGACTATAAAGAGAGAGGAGTGACTACAATCCCTTAGAACAGAGCCGCGCGGCTGTACCTCTATAGTCGCGTGGCTCTGTTCCTCTGAGTAGAAAACCGAAATGCCCTAAAATGGCCGAATACAGTCAATTTTCCATTTTGATTATTTTGTTATGAATTAATTCAGTCGAATCACATTTGTTATATTCAAAATTGTTGTTTTCAGATTTCCAATAACGTTGATGTGAGATTCGGGTTTCGTTGATTTTGATTTTTAGAATTCGGGGTTGTTTGATCCAAATTGGATCCCTGGTTCAGCTTTAGTGGACCCCCAGATTCCCAAAATCCTTACAAATCACCGAAACGATTTAAAACAGTGATTTACGAAAGCAAAGAAAACCAATTCGGAGTCTGGAAAATACAGCCGCATGGCTATAGTGGCTATAGCTGCGTTGCTCTAACTAGAGTCGCATGGCTATAGTTGCTGAGGCAGAATCTCCGGACGACTCCCATGGATGTCATCGTGTGATGCTGTCTCTAGTTTCATATTCAAAGCTATTTTGGCATGTTTACAACTTTATATGTTAGATGAATGTTGGAATTAGGAACCCACACGAATGGAACCCCGAGTTCCGGGATAACCGACTCACTAAAAGAGAGTTATTTGCATGTAATTGAGACAATCTATTTTCCAAAATTGTTTTTGAGCACAAAAAAACCTACTGGGCATTTCTAAACTGGTTTTCCAGGTCTAATCAAGTAAGTCGCCCGAACTTCTCGGTTACCCCCTAAATGTATGCCCTCGTTTCTTGGGCTCCCTATTTTGTCCTACTATGAGTCCCATGTGTGTTTGTGATATAATTATGCTATCCGTCAGTTTTGTAGCTTTTTTTACTTTATTTTGGATGTATTTAATGGATCAAATCGTGTATTCTAGGTGATTGTACTTTTTATCGATTTTTGTGTATATAGGCGGTTGTAAGGTAAGGATGAGAGTTTTTATCTTTTTGGGTTGTAATAAGTGGCCTTTATCCTTTTTGTTTGTTTGGATGTATGGTTTACTTTTCTACACTTTAATTTTATGTTGTTTATTTATGTCATCTGAATGAGCATCGACTAATATTAAAAGATAAAATGGGTAGAGAATAAGTGAATATAATATGGTAGTATAAACTATTAAATGAAAGCAAGCTTGAGGTTGAATAGGTAAGTTGCCCGAACCCTAAATCTTTGGATCAGGTATGACAGTCTACACTTGGTAAGGAGCTATATCGAAATTTCTCGGATGAGCTGATCCGGGTGGAGACTCCATCACTGATCTCGAAATTTGGGTTTCGAGGTCTTTAAACTAATAAAATGGGATTTTTATAAAATGTAAAACAAGTTTTCCCAAAATTCACATTCTAAATGATGTTTCCTACAAAAGGGATTTTTCAATCATATCAACTGGTTTTCTTAAACAAAATCATCAAACTCGTTTCCCATCAAAATAAACTCCACACAACTATCAAAACCTCTCCGGTCCACTTCACCGCGTTCCGACTTGAAGGTCGTCTGCTCACAATGGCCTTGTGCTACATCCTTATTTATAAAACACTTATGAAATTTGTAGCTTCTTCGAAATTTCATTTGAAGCGACACCACTTCATGTGTTTTACATAGGTGAAGTTTAGTCTCATAATTTTGGACTAATTAGTTCTTTACCAAACTATAACTTCATTAAGAATACTAAGTATTCACCTTCTGTTTCATAAGCACTAACTTAATTTGATAGTAATTCATTGGTGCTCACTTAACAATCACTAAAAACTTGTTATTACCTCTTAAACCTTTGTATTGATTAGCAATTTGACGTGAGGTTCCTATTGATAGTGATAAGGTTAGAATTGCTTTAGACCCATCGCACTCATAGTGCTTGTAATCATACCTCTCGAGAGTCCTTTTGTTAATGGGTTATCAAGATTTTCCTTAGACCGAACATAAACAACTATAATTACACCATCAAATAATAGTTGTCTTAAATATTCATGCCTTAGAGCAACATGTCTTGCTTTTCCATTATAAATCTTACTAAAAGCTTTAGAAATTGTTACTTCACTGTCACAATGCAAAGAGATAGCTGGCATCGGTTGTGGCCACAACTTTATATCAAATAATAAATTTCTCAGCCATTCTGCCTCTTTGCCTGAAGCTGATAGGGCTACAAACTCAGCTTCCATGATGGAATGAGTGATACAAGTTTGTTTCTTAGATGTCCAATAAATAGCTCCTCTGGCTAACATAAATATCCAACTAGAAGTTGAAATTATATCTTTAACATTAGTAGCCCAACTTGCATCGATATATCCTTCTAAAATTGAAAGAAACCGATTGTAAAATAAGCCATATGACTTAGTCCTTTTGGGATAACCAAGAACTCTACCAATGGCTTCCCAATATTGGCTACCAGGATTACGTGTATACCTTGACAATTTACCAACTGTAAATGCTATATCAGGTCTTATACAATGCATTGCATAAATTAAGCTACCAATTGCACTAGCATAATCAAGTTGACTTATTGATCTTCCTTCATTTACAATCAACTTATTAGAAACATCATATGGGGTGTTTGCTTTTTTTATAAGTGATTAAACTTTAATAGTATTTTGTCAATGTAATGTGATTGACACAAAGCAAAACCCCCCACTATGTTTTCTAACTTTAATTCCTAAGATAGTATCTACTTCTCCTAAATCTTTCATTTTAAATTAAGAAGTCAAATACTTCTTATGATCTTTAATTCCTTGCATATTGGTACTTATAATTAGCATATCATCAACATATAGACATACTATTACACCATAATCCTTAGTAAATTTGGAATATATCCATCTATCAGCTCCATTATGGATGAAATCGTTAGAAAGAATGACACTATCAAATTTTTCAGCCATTGCTTAGGAGCTTGCTTTAATCCATATAAGGACTTAATCAGCTTGCATACTTTCTTTTCATTTCCTGGAAGCACAAACCCTTCGGGTTGTTCCATATAAACTTCTTCATCAAGATCACCATTTAAAAATGTGATTTTAACATCCATTTAATGAATATGAAAGTCATACATAGATGCCAAAGTAAATAACAACCTAATAAAGGTTATTCTAGTAACAGGAGCATAAGTATCAAAATAATCAACTCCTTCCTTTTGCTTAAACCCTTTAGCTACTAGTCTCACTTTGAATGTTTGAAGAGACCTATCAGCATCGAATTTTTTCCTAAAAACCCATTTACAACCGATAGGTTTAGCACTAGGAGGTAAATCGACTAATACCCAAGTACCATTAGACAATAAAGAATCCATTTCATCATTAATTGCTTCTTTCCAAAAAGCCGAATCTCATAAAGATATAGCTTTTCAAAAAGTTTTAGGATCTTCTTCCACATTTAGTACTATGGATATTGTTCTTAATACTTGTGTTCTTATCCCTTATACCAAGAAGACTAGAGCTTGTGAAGAAATGAAATTAGGACCTAATTCCTTTTCAATCCTAGTTCATTTACTCCTTCTAGGTTCACGAGAGGTTTCTATTTCTTTTCTTTTCTTGTTTAACGAACTAGAATTTTCACCGATTGGTCTTTCCATATTATTATTAGTTGAATCATTGATAAATTTATTTTCTAAAAATTCAACATCTTTAGATTCAATTATAACATTTGATTTCAAATCAAGTAACCTATAAGCTTTAGAATTTTCAGCATAATCAACTGCTGGTGTGTCCTAGTCCAAATGGCATTGGTTCTTGTATTATATTATACTTTATATTTGGATATACATTTTGTGTTGAAATAAAGGCATGAATCTATTTATTCATATGTTTTGCTATTTATAAATGGAGTATCCAATGATTATAACCATATTAAAGTAAACTAATGTAGGCCATTGGATTATGAGACCTTTTAGTAGAGTTAAACTTATAATCATAAAGATATCCCTAGTCTGTTCTAATCACGGGAATGAATAGAACCAAAAACTAGTATATCCCTGGCTAGATGGCAGCGTCTCATCGACCATTGGACATGGATTGTCAGTCAATGATATGGGTACATGTTGGGTTGCATGGTACTCGATCGATCCGCCATAAGAACACCATATGGTTCGATCGTCGTAGGTGTTTCTCAGGTAGGTTTTGCTATTATCCTCAGACCTGATGTTCGCTATAACATAACATGGGATCTCATACATTTTGATATATGCCTAACGGGCCCATAACAGGGTGCCAAGTATGGGTATGTTGGGTGGGCCAGTGAACATGCTGATGTTGATAGTGAAGTTGACGGAATTGCCACTCAGCATCCCCTGAGATGACATCACTTGCCACTTGATAAGCAGGACTGACAAGTGTCTAGCCATACTCGAATAAGTTGGGATACTTATTCATTAGGTTCAGTCCACTCGGCATAAAGAGATAAATAAGTATATAAGAAGATAATAGGACCATGCTTTTTGCTTATGTATCAATGTCAGTTAGCAAGGGATATACGAGATCGCTACCGGGTTATGTTTCACATTAGACTGCTTGTCTCCGTCTTAATTGGGGGCTGTAATGGTTTGCTAGAACCCACTTACATTTTGTGGGCTTTAGGCCCACTGCCAACATAAAGACGGACCCACACGATCGTACACATGGAACGACTAAACGTTGACAAATCGGAATTGGAATAGAAACCAAATTAATTGAGTTATTGACATTAGGTTATTTCATAATTAATTCAATTATAAGGGAGAAATTAATTTTATTTGATTAATTAATTACATGTAGTAAATAATTAATATTTCCTTGGCGGAAATAAAATACAAAGGTTGAATTTATTAACGCT
This sequence comes from Euphorbia tirucalli, assembly GCA_039660915.1. Classification (NCBI taxonomy): domain Eukaryota; kingdom Viridiplantae; phylum Streptophyta; class Magnoliopsida; order Malpighiales; family Euphorbiaceae; genus Euphorbia; species Euphorbia tirucalli. Next base: position 49,761,743 of record CM077633.1, read on the forward strand.
AACTTTAATTTAACTTTGGGTTATTTTAATTTGATGAACTTGTATTTAATTGTATCAATTAGAATTTTATAATATGGTTTTATTTAATCCTAATGATACAAGATAAATCAATTAAATCAAATTAAATAATCTATAGTTTAATTTAATTCTTGTACACTAAGGAGCATGAAAGGGATTAGAAACCTAGCATACTAAGGATAATGCTAAGGAGTATAAAAGGATGCCTTAATAGTTAATTTCTCCCTAACCCTAATAGAGAATTTCAGCCAGCATTAATAAAATTACAGCAGCCCCTTTTGTGACTTTCTCTTGATTTTCGTTCAATCTGTTCGCTAGCACGAGTCCCGTTCGAGAGTCATTCGTGTACCGGATTGTGGAGGAAACACGTTTGGGTTTTTGTAGCAGTCTCTAGAGGAGATAGTTAAGGTGAGAAATTTTATTTTTCTTTGTTCTTGATTTCATTCTATTAATCTACATGTATCATGGGCTTTGGAATTGAGGAAAATTTTAATCGATATTCCGCCTCGCGTTTAATTTTTCCCGTGACGATTCCCTACAGTGGTATCAGAGCATGGTTCATGTTCCGATTAATAGAATGATTGGTATTAGGGTTCTTGGTGTTTGTTTTGATTTTATTGAAATTGGTTTTCAATTTGATTTTATTTGGAACCCTAATTTGGTGATTTGGGGTTTTAATTGTTATTCCCCAAACTTTTTTTTTAAATTATTTTTTTGATTTAAAAAAAAATTAATTGATGGCCAAATTGGAATCACAATTTTGCGATTCCAATTTGGTTTAAAAAAAAAATTAATTGATGGCCAAATTGGAATCACAATTTTGCGATTCCAATTTGGGCATCTTCTGCTACCGCGCGATGTGCAGGTCCGATTTGGATTTTTTTTGCCGGTATTTTGATTTTTCGGATCCTATGTGAATTTTTTAAATTGATTTTAAAATTCTCATGATTTTATTTTCACGATTGGATTCATACGGTTTTTTGTGTGATTTAATTCATGCATATAATTTAATTTTTGGTTAATATTAAATTGGTTAATGAAATTGGTCCATTTGGCCCTTGGCACGGGTTGAGAATTGGACGGCTAATTTGGGTCCGTGACCGGACATCGGTTATGGATGCCACAATCGGCGATTTCGCAAACGGCTGGACATAATTAATTAAAATTAGAATTGTCATGTTCATGCATTTTAATACATGTATATAGATTGATATTTGCTTCTATGCTTGGTAGTGTGGATTTGAGCACTATAAATGCGGCCTACATGTCATTTTATTTTATTTTGATGTAATTTTATTTAATTTATATTTTGTAAATTTAATTGTAATTGCATGAAGCCATTGGAGAGGAAGCACATTGGTACCAAGCCCAAAAGGAGTTTGCTAACTGCTGGGATTCGTCACGGGAAACCGACCGACAAAAGTGCGGAAACACGCGTCGATTTCCTCGAATCCGGGTCCCGGGAGCTTAAGTAGTGAAAATCAAAAACAAAACATAAAGGAGGACTATAAGAGTCTTACCAAGATATCTCTAAAGAGATAGAAGAAGACTGCAGAAATCAAGTTTCTTAACACAAATTGTATAATACATGAAGTTCACATTAATGTACAAATGTATGATACAAAGACAAGGACTAATGCCTCGGGACTAGGGCATATCCAACACTAACCCACCCAGTGGATCTCTAGTATGGGCTTCCTATTTATTCATTAGGTTGTAAAATAGGGCCCATAGTGTCTCTTTTATTTATATACATATTTTATGCTTATGTCAATTGTTTACATATATGTATGAATGTATGTTTAGCCATTCCAATCACCTGCGCTTATGCATGCTAAGCCGTTATTAATCAATCAAATTATATATTGAGTTGATTAAAAGTGCTTTCCACATTTGAACCTTGTTGGTTTTTGAATAGTGCAATGTGGGTCGTACCTCCGTCGGGTACATTGTATTATTAAATTACTATATAGGGTTAAGGTACTGGGTATGCTTAGCGCTCTAATGGTGGTTGGACTTAACATGGGTAGTAGGATAAGCTCCTAGTCCTAAGCATAGATGGGTAAAAGCTAATAAGCCCATCAAACTAAGAGTCCCTAGGTTGGGATTGGAGGGAGTTCCTACCTAAATAGTTAAGGGTTGGTTGACAAGCCTCGGCTTGGCCAATTTTTAATGAAATATGGATCTTGGTCTTGTAACCATACATTGCTAGCAAATTAATTAAAATGGATTGTTAATTAACATGGTTAAAATAATAAAGCCCTTTATTAATCACTTTGTAAATTTTTCTAGGTAAAATAATCATTTAAAATGGTTGGTAATTCATTTTCGCTGTGATCACTCCTTGAAAAGGAGCAACTATTTGGACCTAACTTCCTAGACTAGGCTTGACAACTAAGAATAGTGTTGACACAAGGGTCCAGGGAATATATGCTAGATAGGGCCTTACCGGCCACACCGCCTATAGGTTGAGGGCTTACTCAAGCTCAAATTGAGAAGTACGACCTACATAGGAGGGATGATAGAGATATGTCTTGCCTTATGTTGGGCACGATGGTTCCTGAGCTGCAAAAATAGTTTATGGAATATCAAGCTTATACGATCAAGGATGACCTCAAAAGGATGTACCAAGATCAAGAACATCAAGAAAGGTTCTTGACAACTAAGGCACTCAACACCTGTAGGATGGCAGTTGGGATATCTGTGAGCACCCACGTGCTCAAGGTGAAGGGCTATATGTTGGACATGCCCTAGTCCCAAGGCATTGGACCTCGAATTTGTATTGTACATTTATTGGATACTTGTATTATACATATTTTGTTTCATAAATAAAGGCATTAATTCATTTATCATATATCTCATGCTGTATTTTAAATGAAGTATCCAATGGACATATCCATATCCATGTTAACAAGTGTCATGCACTTAGAAGTAAGACCATAGATAGGGGAAACGATATGACCATAAATCGATCCGTAGTCTGTTCCAGTCATGGGAATGAATAGAACTCGAGACTATCATTAATCTGGTTGTATGGCGGTGTCTTACCGACCATTGGACATGGGATGTCAACCAAATTAATGTTGACCGAATTCTTATGATCAGTTCATCCTGAACTACAATATGTAAGGGACAAACCATAATGTTAGTGAGCTGTATGGGATGCTTAAGCTTACTAAACAATCGATCAAGAAGACTCCGCAGGTGATGCTGGTCAACAAGGGGAACCCTCCTCTTGCGAAGGGCAAGTCCAAGAAGCCTAAGGCCCAGCCCAAGGTCCAGCATAAGGCCGGTCCCGAGGATGTCTGCTTCGGGTGCAAGCAGGCAGGGCATTGGAAGAGATCGTGTCCCAAACTAATGGGAGAGCAGAGGAAGACCCAGGGCGCGTCTTCGTTAGGTATTTATGCCATATACATTAACCTTACTGTTTCAACATCCTAGGTATTGGATATTGGATGTGGTTCTCACATTTGCTGCAATGTGTAGGGACTTAAGAATAAAAGGTCACTGGGATCGGGGGAGGTGGACTTACGGGTCGGTAATGGAGCAAGGGTTGCTGCTATAGAGTTTGGCGAATATCACCTCATAATGCCAGTGGATTGGTTTTGATTTTGGAACAATGTTATTTTGTACCTGCCATGTGCAGGAATATTATATCTGTTTCAATGTTGGATATTTCTATATTTAATTTTTCTATTTCTAATGGTAGAATTGTTATATCTAGAGTGGGATTATTTTATGGAGAAGCTCTATTAAATAATGGCCTTTATATCCTAGATTTAAATGAAACCAATCATATCTATAACATAAACACTAAAAGGGTTAAGCCTAACGAACTTAATCATGTCTACCTTTGGCACTGTCATTTAGGCCACATAAACGACAAGCGCATAGCTAGGCTCCACAAGGCTTGAATCCTAGGGTCATTTGACTTGGAGTCACTTGATGTGTGCGAGTCCTGTTTACGAGACAAGATGACTAAAGCACCTTTTAGCAAGAAAGCTGAAAGGGTTACTGGCTTATTGGACCTAATACATTCAGACGTATGTGGACCCATGAGCGCAACTACCAGAGGTGGACATCTATACTTTGTCACGCTCACAGACGATTTCAGCAGATATGGCTATGTCTATCTGATGAAACATAAGTCCAAAACCCTTGATAGGTTTAAGGAATTTAGGAACAAAGTACATAACCAGCTAGGCAGAACCATCAAAGCCCTTCAGTCGGACCGAGGAGGCGAGTATATGAGCCTAGAGTTTGACTCCTACTTGAGAGAGCATGGAATAGTTTCGCAGCTCACTCCTTCGGGAACACCACAATGGAATAGGGTGTCTGAACGGAGGAATAGGACCCTGTTGGACATGGTCCGCTCAATGATGAGTCACGCCTCTCTCCCAATAAGTTTCTGGGGACATGCTCTCGAGACAACCACTCTCATTTTAAATAATACTCCGACTAAGGCAGTGGAAAAGACCCCATATCAGATTTGGACAGGCAGGGAGCACAATGTGTCTTTCCTGCAGATTTGGGGATGCGAAGCACATGCCAAGAGATTGACTGGGGGCAAGCTAGAACCCAAAACCTATAAGTGCCTGTTTGTAGGCTACCCTAGGGAAACCAAAGGGTATTACTTCTACAACCCCATCGGGAACAAGGTGTTCGTGGCAAGGAAGGGGGTCTTTCTAGAAAAGGATTTCATTTCCAAGAAAGACAGTGGGAGCAATGTTGAACTCAGGGAAGTTCAAAGCTCACAAGCTCCTGAAGAGGATAACTCGGAGACCCGAGTGAAGCTTCCACAAGAGGAAGCACCGACCCAGGTCATACAAAGACCTCGAAGGTCTGGTAGGGATCGTCAGGAACCAGAGAGGTGTGTTTTCCTTGTCACCGATGATCACACTCTTCTCATCTTTGATGAGGAAGAACCTAAAACCTACTAGGAGGCTATGGCAAGCCCACAGTATACAAATTGGCTTAAAGCCATGGAGGCAGAGATGTAATTCATGTACGATAACTAGGTTTGGAACTTGGTTGATCCACCTCTGGATGCTAAGGTAATTGGATGCAAGTAGTGCTACAACCTAAAAGCCGATAATACCTTCAAGGGGCATCTGGTTGCAAAAGGTTTCAGACAAGTCCATGGAATAGACTATGATGAAACTTTCTCACCAGTCGCCGTGCTTAAATCCATCAGGACCTTGCTGGCCATAGCCGTATGGTACGACTATAAGGTCTGGCAAATGGATGTCAAAATCGCTTTCCTTATCAAAAAGCTACTCAAGGATGTGTACATGACACAACCTAAGGGTTTTGTCAATCTAGAGCATCCTAGGAGGGTACGCAAACTTCAAAGGTTCATTTATAGACTGAAGCAAGCATCCCAAAGTTGGAATCTTAGATTCAATGAAGCTATAAAGGAATATGGCTTCATACAGAATCAAGATGAGCCTTGTGTGTATAAAAGGATTAGTGGGAGCTTTGTCACATTCCTGGTGTTATATATGAATGGCATCCTACTCATTGGAAGTGACATACCAACACTGGAAAGGGTAAAGCAGTGGTTGTGTAAGTGCTTTGCAATGAAGGACTTAGGCGAAGCTGAGACGATCCTAGGGATCAGGATCTACAGGGATAGATCTAATCGGCTTCTGAGCCTAAGTCAAGCATCATACATAGACAAAGTTTTGAAGAGATTCAGCATGGATCGGGCTAAGAAAGGTTTCTTGCTGATGGGCCATAGGCTGAAACTCAGTAAGAAGAACTGTCCTAAGACAAGGGAGGATAGGGAGAACATGAAATTGGTCCTATATGCCCCAGCTATAGGATCAATTATGTACTCCATGCTATGTACGAGACCTGAAGTCACCTTTGCACTAAGTATGATGAGTCGGTACCGGTAGGATCCCGAGGAGGATCGCTGGAAGGATGTCAAAGAGATCCTAAAGTACCTTAACCAGACTAAGGATAACTTCTTAGTGTATGAAAGTTAGGAAGTACTGTTACTTACCGGGTCTACTGATGCAAGCTTCCAAACCGACCAGGATGAGTACCAGTCATAGTCTAGATATGTGTTTTTGCTAAATGGTGGTGCTGTAAGCTGGAGGAGCTCAAAGCAACCAACCATTGCGGACTCTAGAATAGAAGCTGAGTACATCGCAGCGTGTGATGAAGTTAAGGAAGCTGTGTGGATAAGGAAGTTTATCACTAAGTTGGGAGTAGTACCCCCACTATTCAGGACCCAGTTGATATCTTCTGTAACAACAATGGGGCTGTTGCACAAGCCAAGGAGCCCTGGTCACACAAGAATGCAAAGCACGTGCTTAGGAAGTTTCACCTCATGCGAGAAATCACGGAAAGAGATGACATTTCACTACATAGAGTGGACACTGAGGATAATGTCGCAGATCCATTGACCACGGCGTTGGCTCAACCCAAGCATGAGGGTCACACCAGATCTATAGGGATTAGGCCCATGCCTAGTTGGAACTAGTGCAAGTGGGAGATTGTTAGACATGCCCTAGTCCCAAGGCCTTGGACCTCGAATTTGTATTATACATTTATCGGATACTTGTATTATACATATTTTGTGTCATAAATAAAGGCATTAATTCATTTATCATATATCTCGTGCTGTATTTTAAATTAAGTATCCAATGGACATATCCATATCCATGTTAACAAGTGTCATGCACTTGGAAGTAAGATGATGGATAGGGGAAATGATATGACCATAAATAGATCCCTAGTCTGTTCCAGTCATGGGAATGAATGGAAATTGAGACTATCATTAATCTGGTTGTATGGCGGTGTCTTACCGGCCATTGGACATAGGATGTCAACCAAATTAATGTTGGTGTGCCCTAGTTCTTAGGGCAATGGATTCTTGTATTTTGTATTATACATTAAGAGTCATGTATGAATACATTATTTGTGTCACATTAATAAAGGCAATTAATCTATTTCATTTATATCTTGTGCTATAATATGAGTAGAGTATCCATTGATTGATAATCATAAAACCTATCCCAGGTCTGTTCTAATCGTGGGAACGAATAGAACCACAGACTTGTATATTCGATGACTGTATGGTAGTTCCTAACTAGCCATAGTACTTGTATAGTCAGTCATGAATATAGGTACATGTCATTGACATGGGACTGGATCGATCCGCAAAAGAAAGCCACATGGTTGTCATGTCATAGGTCTTTCTTGAGTAGGTCTCTTCTGTCCTCAGACCAGATTTTATTATAATATCAATATGGAGTCCGGTTCACTTTGACATATGCCTACAGGTCTGTAAAAGAATGCTAAATACGAGTATGATTGGGTGGACCAGTGAACATATTGATATTGATGATGAAGTGATGGAATTACCACTCGGGTAACACCGAGATGATATCATTGGCCACTTGATGAGTGGGACTGATAAGTCTATGGCCATACCCAAATAAGTTGGTTGCTTATTTGATTAATCAGTCAACTCAAGATCAAGAAATATAATAAACAACAGAAGAGGATGACGGACACCATGCCTCTTATTTATTCATATCGATATCGTTAGGCAAAGGACACTATGAGATTACTACCGGGTGAGTGTCTTCTAAAGACTGCTGCATCTCTGTCTTAATTGGGGGTTGTAATGGTTTGCTAGAACCCCCTTACAGTCTGTGGGCCTTGGGCCTACTGCCAACATACAGACAGACCCATAGGATCGTGCACATAGATCAACTGAGCTAGAACTTATAGATATTGTACATGTAATGTACATTTGAAGGAATGCGTTAATTAATTAGTTGACATTCGGTGTCAAGGTAATTAATTGACATTGGGTTGAATTTAATTTAATTAATAAGTTTACATAATGTAATTAATTAATTTATCAATTAATTGAATTACATAAAGCAAACAATTAATTAAATAATTTTCCTAAGTAGGAAAATTAGATACATGTATTGTATTTACTTAAGTATGATTTAATTTTATTTAGGGGTAATTAAATTTAGCCAAGTGGAATTAAATTACATAGTATATACTTTTTAATTAAAGTTTATTTATGTAATTATAATCCTAGTGGGCTTGGGTTTAATTAACCTAATTAAAACCCAATTAGACAAGGTGTCTATATAAGGGCACATTTAAGGAGGAAAAACCTAATTCAACTCTAATTAATTGCTGGAAATTTCAGCCACCAAGTGCAGCCCGAAAACAGCCGAAAATCCCAGCATTAAACCTCCATCCCTGCGCGTCTTCGGCTAGCACCGGTTCCTGCTCAATAGTTGGTCGTGCACCGGACTTTGGAGATCACAGTTTCAAGAAACGATTCTGTAGCAGTCTCTAGAAGAGACGAAGCCGGTGAGTTAATCTCTCTTGATTCAAATTGATTTTATTCTAATCAATGGTAATTGGACACGATAGGTGGATTCTAGGAAATTTTAAACGGTGTATTTTCCATTGCGCCACGTTATTTTTCCAATGACGAATCCCAAAAGTGGTAGCAGAGCCTAGGTTTTGTCTATTAGATTGATTGAAATTGGTTCTTGAAAGCGTTCTTGAAGAAAGAATGGGTTTCACGTTTGTGGTTTTAGGGTTTTACTTCATTGGTTTTGTTTTTGGATAAACCCTAGAATTGTTGGATTGGGGTTTTTGATTATTTTTCCCCAATTGTTTTCCATCTAAAATTGTTTTGTACATTAATTATATATATATATATATATATTTTGTTTAGGATTGAAAAAAAAAAATAGGATTTTGGGTGAAGGGAATCGCAAATTTGTGATTCCCTCACCTGCAGCAGGCTACTGGGTGGCATGCAGCAGCAGGCCATGCAGCTGCAGGCTGCCGCGCAGTGGCACTGCTGCCCCGCTGGGACAGCGGCGCAGCGCGAGGGTTTTGGGTCCGGTTTTGGATTTTGCGGGTATTTTTTTATCCCGGACCCTAATGCAAATTAAATTAATTTTTTTTAATTAATTTTTATTTAAATTATTTTATTTTGTTGGCATGCATAGTTAATTTAATTGTTTGCATATTAAATTGAATATGGACTTTGTGAAATTGGCCCAATAAACCGTGACACTGGTTAAAATTGGGAGAGCTAAATTTTAAATTTGTGACAACCCAATTCAAGTGGGAGCAAAATTGTTAATTTTGCATTTAAGGATGTTATCCATTGGGCCTTTATGGGCCTTAGTCACATTTGTTAAAATTGGCGATTTCACCCTAAGTAACTCAGCTTAACATTTATATTTATAATTTGGAATGCCATGATCATGCATCATTTTGGTATGTATGTGCACGATAGGTACTTTGTTTGAAATGTTAGTTGAGTTCTATGGGCCCTAAATTATTATCGGTTGTAATTTAATTTTAGGAAATATGGCCTGCGTGCCATTTTTTTATTTTGATGTGATTTTAGAATAGATTTTATTTTACAAAATTATTGTAATTGCATCAAGTATGGAGGAAGGCCCAAATGGAGCAAGCCCAAGAAGGATTGCAGTCCGACCCATGAAGAATTAGATAGGACATCTAGTTTTTCATTAGGTTGTAATTAAAGGCCCATAGGATCTCATTTATTTTAAATTAAGTATGCTATTGCATTTGTCATATAATATGGATGTATGGATCACCAAATTATTACCCGCGTTTATGCATGCTAAGCCGTATCACTTAATTATAATCCGGAAATTAAAATATTGAGTCGCTTAAAAGTGCTTCCCACATTCACACCTCTTCCTCCCATTGATGCTGCAATGTGCGCCATGCCCTAGCTGGGTATATTGTAGTATTCAGTGGGCCGTCGAGGGTTAAGATACTTGGTATGGTTAACATGTGAATGGTGGTTTGACTCAACATGGGTAGCATTTGCTCAGAGCGGGCCCTAAGCACAGATGGGTAAAGTGTCAATAAGCCCATCAAACCAAGAGTCCTTCGTGGAAGGATTGGATAGGTTGTCCTACCAAACAAATCAATGGTTGGTTAGCGAGCCCTAGTTCAGCCAGTCATTGATAAGTTGTGGATCTTGGTCATGTCAGCCAATTAACAAACCAACAAACAAATTAAAATCGGATTATTAATTTGAATTGGCTTAAAAGTCCTTTATTTCTAACTCAAGCAATGATTTCTTCCATGTAAATAATCACATTTCACTTAAGCAATTTAAATGGCTGCAACAAACAACAACTCACTCTCACTTAGGTCACTCTTGGAGAAGGAGAAGCTTTCGGGGACTAACTTCCTGGACTGGGCTAGGAACTTACAAATAGTTCTTAGACAAGAGCCTAAGGAGTATGTACTGAATGCTCCTTTACCAGCTGGCCCTCCCGCAGGTAGAGGCATCACCACAGTAATGGTGGAGCAGTATGACCGGCACGTGAGGGATGACCGAGATGTCTCGTGCCTCATGCTGGGTACCATGGCATCTGATCTTCAGAAGCAGTTCATGGACGAGCATGCTTATGAGATGATGGATCAGCTTAAAAAGATGTTCCAAGATCAGGCTCGTCAGGAACGTTACCTGACAACTAAGGCACTTTGCACAACTGTGATGGTAGCTAGGACTTCTGTTAGCACTCATGTGCTAAAGTTGAAGGGGTACATTGATACACTTGCCCACCTCGGCTCGCTAGTTTCGCAGGACTTGGCAATAGACATTATTCTCGGGTCACTTCCTGAGTCTTACAACCAGTTTATCATGAATTACCATATGCAAGGGTTGGATAAATCGGTTGTTAAGCTGCATGGCATGCTCAAGCTTGCTGAGCAGTCTTTTAAGAAGACTCCTGAAGTATTGCTGGTGAACAAGGGCAATACATCCATTGCTAAGGGAATGGCCAAATCTAAGGCCAAGGCTAAGGCCCAAAAGGCCAAGGCTAAGGTCAAAAAGGTGGTGGCCCAACCTAAAGCAAGGATTGCTTCTCCTGACGATGTCTGCCATGAGTGTCATGAGAAGGGGCACTGGAAGAGCTCATGTCCAAAGCTAAGGGAGCAACTGAAGGGCAAAACTGCTGCTTCAGGTATTTATGTTGTTGAGATTAATCTGGCTATTTCTACATCTTAGGTCTTGGACACTGGATTTGGATCTCACATTTGTTCAAATGTGCAGGGTCTAAGAAATAGGAGATTATTAGGATCTGGAGAAGTAGATCTTCGAGTCGAAAATGGTGCTCGGGTTGAGGCCATGGAGATCGGAGATTCTTTCTTGGAGATGCCTAGTGGACTTGTTTTGGAACTAAGAAACTGTTATTTTATACCTGCGATGCACAGGAATATTATTTCCATTTCTTTGTTGGATATATCTGGTTTCGTATTTAATATTGGACATGGTAGAATTTCTATGCAATGTGGCAATATTATTTATGGAACAACATTTCTTAAAAATGGCTTATATATCCTTGATCTAAAACGTGAAAGTTCGATCTATAACATAAATACTCAAAGGATTAAACAAAATGAAATTAATCCTACTTACATCTGGCATTGTCGACTTGGCCATATAAATGAGAAGTGCATAGCTAGGCTTCACTCTAGTGCAGTGCTAGGGTCATTTGACATCCAGTCTTATGACACATGCGAATCTTGTTTGAGAGACAAGATGACAAAGGCGCTTTTTAGCAAGACTGCCAAAAGGGCCTCAGAGCTATTGGAGCTAATACATTCTGATGTATGTGGCCCAATGAGCATTAGTGCTAGATCTGGTTTTCTGTACTTCGTCACCTTCATGGATGAGTTCAGCAGATACGGTTATGTGCATCTGATGAAGCATAAGTCTGAGACTCTCCAAAGGTTCAAGGACTTTAAGAATGAAGTAGAAAACCAACTTGGCAAGAAAATAAAAGCACTTCGGTCTGACCGGGGGGGTGAATATTTGAGCCAAGAGTTTGACTCATTTTTGAGAGAGTGTGGGATTGTATCCCAACTCACTCCTTCTGGTACACCCCAGTGGAATGGAGTGTCAGAAAGGAGGAATAGGATCTTACTTGACATGGTCCGCTCGATGATGATTCATGCTACACTCCCTGTCTCCTTTTGGGGATATGCTTTAGAGACAGCTGCTTACATTCTTAATAATACACCAAGCAAGGCAGTTGAGGGAACACCATATGAACTATGGAAAGGCCGAAAGCCCAATGTTTCCTTCTTGAAGATTTGGGGCTGTGATGCACATGTTAAGAAATTGACAAGTGGCAAACTCGAGTCAAAATCTGTCAAGTGCCAGTTTATGGGTTACCCTAAGGAAACTAAGGGTTATTACTTCTACGATCTGGCCGAAAACAAAGTTTTCATAGCTAGAAATGCAGTCTTCTTGGAGAAGGAATTCCTTCCAAGAGAGACAGTGGGAGTAATGTTGAACCTTCAGAAGTTCAAAACTCACAAACTCCTACAGCTACTGCTGAGGATGCTTCGGGAATCGATTTGACTACTCAAGAAATTGAGGAACCAGAACCGGTTGCACAGGACCTTAAAAGGACTGGTAGGACATGTCATCAGCCAGAGAGGTATGGCTTTCTCATGACTGATGATGGGGACCTTATGGTCGTTGACCAAGAAGAGCCTAAGACCTATCAGGAGGCTGTTGGAAGCCCACACTTAGATCAATGGCATAAAGCCATGGAGGCTGAGATGCAATCTATGCATGATAACCAAGTATGGAACTTGGAGGATCCACCTTCGGGTGCTAAGGTGATAAGTTGTAAGTGGTGTTTCAAGTTAAAGGCCCTGTGTGTATAAGATGGTTAGTGGGAATGTTTCCACCATCCTAGTGTTGTGTGTTGATGACATCCTTATCATTGGAGGCGACATACCAACATTGCAAGGAGTTAAGCAGTGGTTGAGTAGGTGCTTTGCAATGAAGGACTTAGGCAAAGTTGGGACAATCTTAGGGATCAGGATCTACAGAGATAGATACAATTGGCTTCTAGTCCTAAGTCAGGCCACGTACATTGATAAGGTTCTAAAAGGATTCAGCATGGACAAGGCAAAGAAAGGATTCTTGCCTATGTGCCATGGGATTAAGCTGAGTAAGAAAGATGGTCCTAAAACAAAGAAGGACCGGGAGAACATGGAAAAGATCCCTTATGCATCTACTATTAGATCTATCATGTACTCCATGTTATGTACGAGGCCTGATGTCGTGTTTGCACTAAGTATGACTAGCCGGTACCAGTCAAACCCCGGAAAGGAACACTGGAAGGCAGTCAAGGCAATCTTGAAGTACCTTAACCGGATTAAGGATGCTTTCTTAGTGTATAGAGGACAAGATGAGCTGGTAGTGTCAGGTTACACTGATGTAAGCTTTGAGACCAATGAGGATGAGAACCAGTCACAGTCTGGTTATGTTTTTCTCCTGAATGGCAGTGCCATTAGTTGGAGGTCTTCAAAGCAGGCCACCATTGCTGACTCTACAATGGAAGCTGAGTATATAGCTGCTTGCAAAGCTCAAAGGAAGCCGTTTGGATCAAGAAAGTCATAACTGAGTTGGGAGTAGTGCCCACTATCCTAGACCCAGTTGATGTTTTTGTGACAACAATGGGGCCATCGCACAAGCTAAAGCACCCCGATCACACAAGAGATCCAAACAAGTACTCAGAAAGTTTCACCTCATTCGGGAGATCGTGAACATAGGTGACATATCATTGCAGAGGGTTGACACCAAGAATAATGTCGCTGATCCATTGACCAAAGCGTTGTTACAGACACAGCACGACGGTCATACCAGATCTATAGGAATTAGGGCAATGCCCACTTGGAACTAGTGCAAGTGGGAGATTGTTGATGTGCCCTAGTTCTTAGGGCATTGGATTCTTGTATTTTGCATTATACATTAAGAGTCATGTATGAATACATTATTTGTGTCACATTAATAAAGGCAATTAATCTATTTCATTTATATCTTATGCTATAATATGAGTAGAGTATCCATTGATTGATAATCATAAAACCTATCCCAGGACTGTTCTAATCGTGGGAACGAATAGAACCACAGACTTGTATATTCGATGACTGTATGGTAGTTCCTAACTAGCCATAGTACTTGTATAGTCAGTCATGAATATAGGTACATGTCATTGACATGGGACTGGATCGATCCGTACAAGAAAGCCACATGGTTGTCATGTCATAGGTCTTTCTTGAGTAGGTCTCTTCTGTCCTCAGACCAGATTTTATTATAATATCAATATGGAATCCGGTTCACTTTGACATATGCCTCACAGGTCTGTAAAAGGATGCTAAATACGGGTATGATTGGGTGGACCAGTGAACATGTTGATATTGATGATGAAGTGATGGAATTGCCACTTGGGTAACACCGAGATGATATCATTGGCCACTTGATAAGTGGGACTGATAAGTCTATGGCCATACCCAAATAAGTTGGTTGCTTATTTGATTAATCAGTCAACTCAAGATCAAGAAATATCAAGAGGATGACAGACACCATGCCTCTTGTTTATTCATATCGATATCGTTAGGCAAAGGACACTATGAGATTACTACCGGGTGAGTGTCTTCTAAAGACTGCTGCATCTTTATCTTAATTAGGGGCTGTAATGGTTTGCTAGAACCCCCTTACAGTCTGTTGGCCTTGGACCTACTGCCAACATACAGACAGACCCATAGGATCGTGCACGTAGACCAACTGAGCTGGAACTTACAGATATTGTACATGTAATGTACATTGGAAGAAATGCGTTAATTAATTAGTTGACATTTGGTGTCAAGGTAATTAATTGACATTGGGTTGAATTTAATTTAATTAATAAGTTTACATAATATAATTAATTAATTTATCAATTAATTGAATTACATAAAGTAAACAATTAATTAAATAATTTGCCTAAGTAGGAAAATTAAATACATGTATTGTATTTACTTAAGTGTGATTTAATTTTATTTAGGGGTAATTAAATTTAGCCAAATGGAATTAAATTACATAGTATATACTTTTTAATTAAAGTTTATTTATGTAATTATAATCCTAGTGGCTTGGGTTTAATTAACCTAATTAAAACCCTTAGACAAGGTGTCTATATAAGGGCACACTTAAGGAGGAAAAACCTAATTCAACTCTAATTAATTGCTGAAAATTTCAGCCACCAAGTGCAGTCCCAAAACAGTCAAAAATCCCAGCATTAAACCTCCATTGCTTCATGTCTTCGGCTAGCACCGGTTCCCGCTCAATAGTTGGTCGTGCACCGGACTTTGGAGATCGCAGTTTCAAGAAACGATTCTGCAGCAGTCTCTAGAAGAGACGAATCCGGTGAGTTAATCTCTCCTGATTTAAATTGATTTCATTCTAATCAAAGGTAATTGGACACGATAGGTGGATTCTAGGAAATTTTAAACGGTGTATTTTCCGCTGCGCCACGTTATTTTTCCAATGACGAATCCTAACAATTAATGGGTACATGCAAAAAGGGCATGGTACTGGATAGATCCACTAAACGAGAAATCCACATGGTAAAGTATCACAAGTGATTCTCGTGTAGTACTTGTATGGATCCTTTGACTTGACCATATGATGGTGTTGCATGCGAGGTCGCATACTTTGGGGTACGCCTAAAGGGCCTGTAAAAGGGTGCCAACTTTTGGGTATGTCACTAAGCATGGTTGTGCTATGAATATGCAGAAGGGATATGTCACTTAGTAGTCCACTGAGAAGATATCACTGGCCTCTTGATGAATGTGACTGATAAGAGTGTGGCCACACCCAAACAAGTTGGAACTTGTTTGTGAGCTTCAGTACATTCAGGATCAAGTAAACGTCCGGACACAAAAGAGGGTGATCAATCCATCCTTCTGTGTTGGACATCGATATCGATGACATGGGATATGCAAGTTTAAACTATAGGGTTATGATTTTAGTTGGACTACCATCTGTTGGTGTGCCCTAGTTCTTAGGGCATCGGATTCTTGCATTTTGTATTATACATTAAGATTCATGTATGAATACATTATTTGTGTCACGTTAGTAAAGGCAATTAATCTATTTCATTTATATCTTGTGCTATAATATGAGTAAAGTATCCATTGATTGATAATCATAAAACCCATCCCAGGTCTGTTCTAATCGTGGGAACGAATAGAACCACAGACTTGTATATTCGATGACTGTATGGTAGTTCTTAACTAGCCATAGTACTTGTATAGTCAGTCATGAATATCGGTACATGTCGTTGACAAGGGACTGGATCGATCTGCGCAAGAAAGCCACATCGTTATCGCGTAATAGGTCTTTCTTGAGTAGGTCTCTTTTGTCCTCAGACCATATTTCATCATAGTATCAATATGGAATCCGGTTCACTTTGACATACGCCTAACAGGTTTGTAAAAGGATGCTAAATATGGGTATGATTGGGTGGACAGGTGAACATATTGATATTGACGATGAAGTGATGAATTGCCACTTGGGTAACACCTAGATGATGTCACTGGCCACTTGATGAGTGGGACTGATAAGTGTTTGGCCATACCCAAATAAGTTGGTTGCTTATTTGATTAATCAGTCAACTCAAGATCAAGAAATATTATAAACAACAGAAGAGGATGACGGATACCATGCCTCTTGTTTATTCATATCGATGTCATTAGGCAAATGACACTATGAGATTACTACTGGGTGAGTGTCTTCTAAAGATTGTTGCATCTCTGTCTTAATTGGGGGCTGTAATGGTTTGCTAGAACCCACTTACAGTCTGTGGGCCTCGGGCCTACTGCCAACATAAAGACAGACCCATAGGATCGTGCACATAGATCAACTGAGCCGGAACGTATATATATTGTGCTTGTGATGTACATTGGAAGGAATGAGTTAATTAATTAGTTGACATTCGGTGTTGAGCTAATTAATTAACATTGGGTTGGTTTAATTCAATTAATAAATTTACATAATGTAATTAATTAATTTATCAATTAATTGAATTACATAAAGTAAACAATTAATTAAATTATTTTCTCAAGTGTGATTTGATTTTAATTAGGGGTAATTAAATCAAGCCATATGGAATTAAATTATATATTATAAATCTTATGGAATAAGGATTTAAATATGTAATTAAAATCCTAATGGGCTTGGGTTTACTTAACCTAATTGGAGTCCATATTTCATAAGGACTATAAAAGACACATTTATGGGAAAAATCACTCCCTTAACCCTAGGCACAAAGGAAATTCGGCCAGCAACAATATCAGCCCCAATAGCCGAATTCTTTGGTGCAATTTCTTCCGTTCTTCAACTAGCATCGGTTCTCGTTTGATAATTGATCGTGCACCGGACTGTGGAGATCAATTTTAAGAAACAATTATGCAGCAGTCTCTAGAAGAGACATTATCTGGTGAGTTCAATCTCTTGATTCAAATTGTTTTTTTTCAATCAATGGTAATTGGACACGATAGATGGATTCTAGGAAATTTTAAACGGTGTATTTTCCGCTACGCCACGTTATTTTTTCGATGACGAATCCCAACACCATCTCCATCTTAATTGGGGGCTGCAATGGCTTGCTAGAGCCCGCTTGTAGTCTGTGGGCCATAGGCCCACTGCCAACATATAGATGGACCCACAGGATCGTACACATTAAATGTCTAACCTCTGACTATAGGGATCAACTGTATACTTGGAGTATATACATCGGAGAGAGAGATGATTGTATTGATTATATTATATAGATCAATTGGATTGATCAAAATAATATAATTGATATTTGTATTGGTCTTCTCATAATTAATTCAATGAATTAATTTATGAGATTATTTCCTAGGTGGAAATATGACATGTGTATAGGTTTACATATGTATTTATTTTATGAACATCTAATTTGATTCATGGGTTAAACTAATTAGTCAAATTAATTTTAATTAAGTCTAAATGATATATTATATGGTGTAATATATTATATACATGTTGAATTAAAATTGCATTTGAAATTAATTTGGACCAAGTGAATTAGAATGGATTTGGGCTTCAAAATAGGAGAAAAGCCCACATAAAATAAAGCCTAATGAAAAATTTCAGCCATCTAGGGTTAAAATAACCTTAGGAATTTCATCCAAGTGGTTAACAATTTCCAGCTAGAAAATTGCAACCCCCTCTCTCACAATTCCGGTCGATCCTCTCGCTAGCTCGGGTCATGTTGGATAGCCGTTCGTGTACGTGAACGTGGGGGGAATCTAGTTTGATTTCTGTAGCCATCTCTAGAAGAGATATCTCGGGTGAGAAATCTTTCCTTTGTTCTTTAATTTTGATTTTACAATTTTCACTTCAATTGCTCCTGGGCACGGATTTGAGGAAATCACCGTGTTATTCTGCTTTTCACTTCAATTTTCACTATATTGATGCATTGGCCCGTTTCGGCATGCCAGTCCTGCAGGAGTTCATGATAGACATCATCTTGGGATCCCTGCCTGAGTCTTATGATCAATTCATCATGAACTATCACATGCAAGGCATGGATAAGATTGTGGCTGAGCTACATGGAATGCTCAAGCTTGCTGAGCAGTCTGTCAAAAAGACTCCATCAGTGCTACTAGAAAATAAGGGGAACACCCCTACTGTGAAGGGCAAAGGCAAGGCTAAAGCTAAAACCGAGGCCAAGAAGGCCAAAGCTAAGAAGGCTTAGCAAGGGCCCATGCCTAAGGCTGCTCCTGAGGATGTGTGCTTCGAATGCAGGTACAAAGGACACTGGAAAAAGACATGTCTAAGGCTCGTAGGAGAGCAAGTGAAGAACTAGGATAGTTCTTTAGGTATATATGTTATTGATGTTAACCTTACTGTTTTGACATCTTGGGTGTTGGACAACGGATATGGTTCTCACATTTGTTGCAATGTGCATGGACTGAGAAATAGGAGGTTATTGGGATTTGGAGAAGTAGATCTTTAAGTCGGGAATGGTGTTAAGGTTGCTGCCATCGAGATTGGAGACTTCTACTTGGAGATGCCCAATGGATTGCTTTTGATTTTGAAAGATTGTTATTTTGTACCTGCCATGTGCAGGAATATTATTTCAGTTTCTGTCTTGGATATTTCTGGATTTGTTTTCAATATTGGTTTCAGAAAAATTGATATTGTGAAAGACAATATTATTTATGGAAATGCTTCTCTAAATAATGGTTTATATATCCTACACTTAAATCAAAACAATCCAATCTATAAAATAAACACTAAGATGTTTAAGCCTAATGAACTTAACCATGCTTACTTCTAGCACTGTCGTTTGGGCCACATAAATGAGAAGCACATAGCTAGACTTCACAAAAGTGGAGTGCTAAGGTCATTTGACTTGTAGTCTTATGACACATGAAATCTTGTTTAAGAGGCAAAATGACAACAGCGCCTTTCAACAAGAAAGCCGAGAGGGCCAAAGGCTTGTTGGTGCTAATACACTTGGATGTGTGTGAGCCCACGAGCACTAGTGCTAGAAATAGTTTTCACTGCTTTGTTACTTTCATAGATGACTTCAGCAGATGTGGCTATGTCTATCTGATGAAGAACAAGTCTGAAACCCTTGATAGGTTCAAGGAGTACAAGAACAAAGTGGAGAACCAACTAGGCAAGACTATTAAGGCACTTCGGTCTGACCGAGTTGGTGAATATATGAGCCTAGAGTTTGATTCATTTTTGCAAGAGTGTGGGATAATCTCATAGTTCACTCCTCCTAGAACACCCCAATGGAATGGAGTGTCAGAAAGGAGGAATAAGACCTTGTTGGACATGGTCCACTTGATAATAAGTCAAACCATTCTCCCAACATCCTTTTGGGGATATGCAATAGAGACAACTGCATTCACACTTAACCATACACCGAGTAAGGCAGTTGAAAAGATGCCATATGAACTATGGACGGGCAAGGAGCCCAAAGTCTCTTTCATGAGGATTTGGAGTTGTGAGGCCCATGTCAAGAAATTGACAAGTGGAAAGCTAGACTCCAAAACCAAAAAGTGCCTGTTTGTGGGTTACCCTAAGGAAACAGAGGGATATTACTTCTACAACCCTGTTGAGAACAAGGTGTTCATAGCACAAAAGGGTGTCTTTCTTGAAAAAGAGTTTATCTCCAAGAAAGACAATGGGAGCAATATTGAGCTAAGGGAAGTTCAAGATCCACAAGCACCTATACAAGATAGCTCAGAGATCGAACTAGATTCTCAAGCAATTGAGGAATCTGAACCGATCACACAGGACCTTAGACGGTCTGGTAAGGTCCATCATCAACCCGAGAGATATCGGTTTCTCGTGACTGATGATGGGAATCTTTTAGTCTTTGACTAAGAAGAACCCAGGATCTACCAGGAGGCTATTGAAAGCCCACAATCAGCTAACTAGTGTAAAGCCATGGAAGCTTAGATGCAGTCGATGTATGATAACCAAGTCTAGAATTTGGTTGATTCACCTCCAGGTGCTAAGGTAGTCAGTTGCAAGTGGTGTTTGAAGTTAAAGGCCGACAACACCTTCAAAGGGCAACTAGTGGCGAAGGGTTTTAGACAAGTCCAGGGAATTAACTATGATGAAACCTTCTCACCAGTTGCAATGCTTAAATCCATTAAGATACTACTTGCCATAGCTGCATGGTATGATTATGAGATATGGCAGATAGATGTTAAGACCGCTTTTCTGAATGGAAAGCTACTTGAGGATGTGTACATGATACAACCTGCAGGTTTTATTGATCTAAAGTATCCTAACGGGTATGCAAGCTTCAGAGGTTATGGATTGAAGCAAGCTTCTCGGAGTTGGAACCTGAGATTCAATGAGGCTATTAAGGAATATAGCTTCATACAGAATCCAAATGAGCCCTGTGTGTACAAGATGGTTAATGGGAGTGTATCTACATTCCTAGTCCTATACATAAATGACATCCTTTTTATTGGAAGCAACATACCAACACTGCAAGGGGTTAAGTAGTGGTTGAGTAAGTGCTTCGCAATGAAGGACTTAGGAGAAGCTGAGATGATCTTAGGGATCAAGATCTACAGGGATAGATCCAATCGGCTTCTGGGCCTAAGTTAGGCCGCTTACATAGACAAAGTTCTGAAAAGGTTTGGCATGGATAAGGCAAAGAAAGGTTTCTTACCTATGCACCATGGGCTCAAACTAAGTAGGAACAACAGTCTTAAGTCAAAGAAGGACCGATAGAAGATGTTGAAGATTCCATATGCTTCGGCTATAGGATCCATCATATACTGTGTGTTATGTACGAGACCTGATGTCACTTTTGCACTAAGTATGACTAGCTGATACCAGTCAAATCCCGGGGAGGATCACTGGACGGCTGTCAAGGCAATCCTTAAGTTCCTTAACAGGACTAATGATAGCTTCTTGGTGTATGGAGGTCAAGAAGATTTGTCATTATCAGGGGACACTGATGCAAGCTTTGAGACCTATCAGGACGAAAACCAGTCATAGTCTGGTTATGTCTTCCTATTGAATGGCTGGGCCATCAGTTGGAGGAGCTCGAAATAGCCAACCATCACCTATTATACCACAGAAGCTGAGCACATTGCTGTAAAGCTATTTGGATGAAGAAGTTCATCACTGAGTTAGGAGTAGTTTCATCTATCTTAGACCCAGTGAATGTCTTTTG
Source organism: Euphorbia tirucalli (assembly GCA_039660915.1). Lineage (NCBI taxonomy): Eukaryota > Viridiplantae > Streptophyta > Magnoliopsida > Malpighiales > Euphorbiaceae > Euphorbia > Euphorbia tirucalli. The sequence continues at coordinate 49,783,333 of CM077633.1, forward strand.
TTTCAACAACTGGGCCATCGCACAAGCTAAGGAGGCTCGGTCACATAAGAAGTCCAAACAAGTACTCAGGAAGTTTCACCTCATCCGAGAGATCATGGATAGAGCGGACATTTCACTGTAAAGAGTTGACACCGAGAACAATGTCGCTAATCCGTTGACCAAAGCGCTACCACATGCACAGCACGAGGGTCATACTAGATCTCTATGGATTAGGGCAATGCCTACTTGGAACTAGTGCAAGTGAGAGATTGCCGGTGTGCCCTAGTCCAAATGGCATTGGTTCTTGTATTGTATTATACTTTATATTTGGATATTTTGTATTATACATTTTGTATTGAAATAAAGACATGAATCTATTTATTCATATCTTGTACCATTTATAAATAGAGTATCTGATGATTATAACCATACTAAAGTAAACAAATGTAGGCCATTGGATTATAAGACCTTTTAGTAGAGTTAAAGTTATAATCATAAAGATATCCCTAGTCTATTCTAAGCATGGGAATGAATAGAACCAGAGACTAGTATATCCTTGGCTGGATGGTGGCGTCTCACTGGCCATTGGACATGGAATGTCAGTCAATGATATGGGTACATAGTGGGTTGCATGGTACTCGATCGATCTGCCATGAGAACACCACATGGTTCGATCGTCATAAATGTTTCTCAGGTAGGTTTTGCTATTATCCTTAGACCTAATGTTCGCTATAACATAATATTGGATCTCATACACTTTGATATACGCCTAACGGGCCCGTAATAGGGTGCCAAGTATGGGTATGTTGGGTGGGCCAATGAACATGTTGATGTTGATAATGAAGTTGATGGAATTACCCTCAGTGTCCTCTGAGATGACATCACTGGCCATTTGATGAGTGGAACTAACAAGTGTATGGCCATACTCGAATAAGTTGGGATACTTATTCGTTAGGTTTAGTCCACTCCGCATCAAGAGATAAATAAGCATATAAAAGGATGATAGAGCCATGCCTCTTGCTTATGTAACGATGTCAGTTAGCAAGGGATATATGAGATTGCTATCGGGTTATGTTTCACTTTAGACTGCTCGTCTCCGTCATAATTGGGAGCTGTAATGGATTGCTAGAACCCACTTACAATCCGTGGGCTTTGGGCCCACTGCCAACATAGAACGACTGAACGTTGACAAATACGAATTGGTATTTCAACCAAATTAATTGAGTTATTGACATTAGGTTGTGTCATAATTAATTCAATTATAAAGGAGAAATTAATTTTATTTGATTATTTAATTACATGTAGTAAATAATTAATTAAATAAAATAATATTTCCTTAGTGGAAGTAAAATACAAAGGTTGAATTTATTAAGGCTGACTTTAATTTAACTTTGGATTATTTTAATTTGATAAAATTGTATTTAATTGTATCAATTAGGATTTTATAATATGGTTTTATTTAATCATAATGCTACAAGGTAAATCAATTAAATCAAATTAAATAATCTATAGTTTAATTTAATCCTTGTACTCTAAGGAGTATAAAAGGGATTAGAAACCTAGTATACTAAGGATAATACTAAGGAGTATAAAAGGATGCCTTAATAGTTAATTTCTCCCTAACCCTAATAGAGAATTTCGGCCAGCATTAATAAAATTACAGCAGCCCTTTTTGTGACTTTCTCTTGGTTTTCGTTCAATTTGTTCACTAGCACGAGTCCCGTTCGAGAGTCGTTCGTGTGCCAAATTACGGAGCAAACACGTTTGGGTTTCTGCAGCAGTCTCTAGAGGAGACAGTGAAGGCAAGAAAATTTATTTTTCTTTGTTCTTGATTTCATTCTATTAATCTACATGTATCTTGGGTTTTGGAATCGAGAAAAATTTTAATCGGTATTCCGCCTCGCGTTTAATTTTTCCCGTGACAATTCCCCCTACACCAACAAAAACCCTTTTTAAAGCTCTAGGTCCTAATTTGGTTCTTTTAGGATCAGGTACTCTATAGAAACCAATGCATCCCCAAACTTTAATATAATTTAAGTTGTCTTTCCTTCCTTTCAAAATTTCATAAGGTGAAATCTTACTTTTCTTTGAAGCTATTCTATTATGAATATGACAAGAAGTTAACAAAGCTTCGTCCCGTAGGTTCAGTGGTAACTTGGAATGTACAAGAATTGAATTGACCATGTATACCAATGTCCTATTTTTTCTTTCAGCCAAACCATTTTGTTGTGGGGTACATGCAGCACTTATTTAATGAATTAGACCATGTTGCTCACAAAAATTAGAAAATTCAATAGAAAAGTACTCACCCTCATGATCACTTTGTAAGACTTTAATTTTCCTTTTCAATTGATTTTTTATTAGATTTTTGTAACTTTTGAACATGTCAAAAGCTTGGTCCTTTGTTCTCATCAAATAAACATGAGTAAATCTAGAATGGTCATCTACAAAGGTTATGAAATATCTATTTCCAACGCTAGTTAAATGACCATTCAATTCACAAATATCATAACGTACTATATCAAGCAATTTCGTATTTCTTTCATGTTTAGGAAATGGTTTCTTTTGTCATCTTGTGTCAATTTTAGGTATTAACCCTTCTTCGGACGTAAATTTAATATACCTATTATTTACATGTGATAATAGCATGCCATAAACAATAAGGAGAATCAACAATATAAACAAAAACATCGCTTTTATTATTGCTTAGTTTGAAAATTCCATTACAAGAGTATCATTGACTAACAAATACACCATTCTTTGAGAAAATAACTTTTTCTGCTTCAAGTACAACTTTAAGTCCCTTTTTGCATAATAAGCTTTCGGACACAAGTTTCTTTCTCACATGAGGAACATGGAAGACATTAGTCAAGATGAGTTTCTTTCCTGGATAAATTGTATCTCCACAGTTCCCTTTCCAAGAACCTTAACAGTGTTATTAGTTTCCATTAACACCATTTCATTATTTGCAACAAGTTCATATTGTTTAAATGAATATTTTTGTTGTTGCAACTATGAATAGTTGCACCAGAATCATACCACCAATCAGTGGACTTTTCATTTATTGCCATATTGCATTCCATAATCATGCTTATATTAAGTTCACGAATCATGGCAACAATTTCAGCAGAATCCTCAATAAGATTTACTTTCTTTTGTTGAGAAGAATTTTTAATTTTCATTTTCTTAAAGAAACGACATTCCCTTTTAAAATGTCCTTTCTTCCCATAAAAGTAGCAAGTCTTATTTTTCTTGTTGGTGAAACTTTCACCACTTTCAGAATGTTTTCTTTTCGTATTTAATGAGTTGTTATCTTTGGACTCAATTACATTCACCTTTGAACCAGACTCTAAAGCAAATTTGTTCTCGCGTATGCGAGTTTCTTCTTCAATTCTAGTATGCTTTTATGAGTTGGTCAATAGTGATATCTTCAAAAGTGTGCAATAATTTCTTTTGATAATTATTCCAAGTGACTAGCAATTTAGCAATCACAGCAGCCACTTGTAATGGTTCAGACACTTCCACCTTTAATTATTTGAGTCTTGATACCAAAACCAACAAATCATCAACTTGACTCATTACAGAAACATTCTCATTAATTTGATAGCCAAAAATTTTGATGCTAAGGAATCTATCCGTATTTGGGTATATATTTATTTTCTCAAGCCTTCCAAATCTTTTATGGTGAATTGAAAATTTAAAATTTCAATATTATATAAATTAAAATTAAAATAATAAACTGTGCTAAATATAGCATCAAATTTAGCTTTTGCTTTAAAAGTTAGATGTAATAGTAATGGGAACAGCACTGCACCAACCAATCTAAAAAAAAAGGTTAAGAATTTGACTTAGGCATATGATAGGGCCACTTCGTATTCTTTTCAATGATAAATGGAAGATAGTAGAACTCCATATGATTCGAAATCAATCAAAAGAGGACACGTTATAAATGCAAGATTTTTGCTTTCTTGGATTTCATTCATTATCTAAATCCAAGTCATTTTCACTTTAATTATGTAGAATGAGAAAATTATATATTATAAAATGAAGCATGTGAATTGACAAGGAAAGGTCATTGTACCTCAACCATCAATTGGGCCCCCCAAAATTTATTAGTAACATATTTTTTTGCCTAAAATGGAAAATTTGGCTGCCCACATGTTGTGTTTATGGCACACATTTCTTATCTCCTTCAACTCCCAATTACTTGCCCCAATGTTATTAAAATTTGTCTCTAGATTTTTGGAACCAAATTCCCAGCAAAAATAATAAGGTGCTCCCTGCTATTTCTATTATATAAATTTTAAAATTATTTATTAAAATCAAAAAAATATTAATTATATTATTAAAATAACTAGTTTATCCTTAATATTTCTTTTCCAAAACTCTATTTTTCTATATATAAATTCTCTTTCTTCTTAATTCTCAAAGTTTAATGTAATATTTTTTTCAATTAAATATTGAACCTCCTTCATACTTTAAATAAAAGCAAATATGAGAAAACATGTTAAAAAATACATTGGTAATATAAAGTGTCAAATAAAAAAAACAGAGTAAAAAATCTAAAACATCATATAATAAAAAACGAAGGGAGTGACATTTTGTTTTTTTTTTCACTTTTTGAAGGAAATTTTTTCCCCTGATGAAGAAATGAATCCTCCAACTTCAAATGCTTTCTTTTTTAATTTGCATGAAAGACACAGAAGATCAAATTTTAATTTTGTTTGTACTTATAATTGTAAGTATTTATGAATGCAACAAATAGAGAAAATATATATATATTAATTTTGTTTGTACTAATATTTTTTATCAGAAAAATATATTGTAATTTTACAAATGATTTTGGCATAGAATTCGTATTCATTTTGTGAATAGTATCAACGAATGCAAAAATATAAGAAGTGGGTTTTAATTATATATAGGTGTAATAAATGGATAATATATAAGTGATGGTAGATCTTGGATGAGATTTAATTAGCAAACAATTAATATAAATTGATTCCAGAATTTCCCATAGGAGTGGTTAGTCTACCTAAATCTTTCTTTACTCCAAAAGGATATTAGTCTTTAATTGCATCAAATTCAATTACAGGCTACAGCGCCAAAAAAAAAAAAGTCACAAACAAATTTAACTCATGTCTTACTGATCTAAGAATCAGCAGGTGGAACAAACAAGTGAGCAACATGATTCACAAAAAGTGGACCAAAGACAAGTGAACAGCATTTAATTTTAAAAATAAGAGTTAAATGAAAAATAAAGTTGAGAACAGTATGTTGCAAGTTAAGCAGTCACATCTATGTCGTAAAACCAGTTTTCATTCAATAAATTTTTATCAAATAAATTACCCAATTGATGACTGTTTCTTTGGTTCTTTTTTTTTTTTTTTTTTTTCTTTCTTCTATACATCTTACTGATAGAAAAATACATTTCCACATGAATGTCAAACCCGGAATTCGAAGATTGTAAATTCCTACTCGTGAAGAAACAGATCTAAAACTATCAAATTCTAGGGAAGAAATGGGAATGTTATTTTCTCCTTTCTGCTGTAACATTGTTCTTGTAATCGAATTGGTCCGCTTATATTTTTGGTCTTGAGAGAGTGTAAATTACAAGCAGAATAGTACAATTTACCTAGAAAAAAAGTCCCAAGCAGTAACTTGCTACAATGTCCAGCTGTTTAGAGAAAAAGCAAAACATTCCCAATCTGGAGAAGCCTACTCTTATCTCTCTCTCTCTAAAATATGTGTTGTAAAAGACAAATCAACCAAGACCAAGAGCAATTAAAAACAAAGAAAACAAAGAAATGAATTGAAGCTAGCTTTACTGGTAGAAGCTTTAGGGTACCTCCAACCTATTAATCCGATTCACATAAAAAAATGAAAAACACAGGAATCAACACCTTAAAGAGTAAATCCAAGATCAGATCACTATTCCGAGACCTGATGTTAGCATATGGCCATATGGGACGGTATACACTAGACATATAAAAACCACATAACAGTCTCCTCGTATAACTTGTTGGCTTTTGCAAAATATACAATGAACGAACCAACCAAATCTAATGCACGCACTGACCGAACAATGGCTCAGCTCATTCAGCCTGCAACCCATGCCATTGGGTTCCGTAATTACGTATTCTGCATAACTACTTACTTTCAACGTCTATATTTCTCAGTTTCTCAGAAAAATTTCAACCAATTCTGCACCATCTGCACATCTCCACCAATAATGCAGTAAACCCGTCACTTAAGAATTTAGATGCGATTGATTATGTAAATAATTCCATCACTCGGAAATTTGGATGCTATAAATGATGTGAAGCCAAAAGGTTTCTTTTCTCTTCTGCTGCCAAAACCCATTCCCATAAGTATAGGTTCATATGCATTCAAAAGTCAAGAATCCACTTCCGCGGGCAATGAATCACCTTTTTCTTCCAGGATAGAAACTGCTGCCGGAATGATGCCGATGCCGAAATCCACCACCTCTACTGCTTCTCCCTTCCCACATACCGCCACGGATGCCAACTCTGTTGCTACCACTTGGCATCCAGTTCAATGTCTGGGGTTCTCCTCCTCTTCCGTATCGTCGTACTCCAATAGAAGCCGTTTGATTTCTTGTTTCTCTTTGAATTCAGCTGCTTCTTTCTGTTTTGTGCTCTGCACAAGAGAGCAATCCTTTGGAATGTACATCTGCTTTGTCTGTTGCTTATTTCCACGCCTCACAAGTACTTTCACCTGAACTTCCTTCTTTTTCTCCTGCTTCCCCATCCATCTCCTTGTCTTCACTTTCCCTCAAAAACACTCATCGGTATCACCATATTTAACGCTGGCCTACCACATAGCCATTGCCTCCGCTGCTCCATGCTTTCCCGCACTCACCGTTCATATAACGGGTCTAACATCAACTCAAGAATTCACCTAGAAGTGAACATCCATATTAATCATAAATGCTTTGGACAACTGCATTGGCACTACAGTATAAAAAAATAAAATAAATAAATGCAACAGAGTATCCCACTGGATCTACCTTGGCCACTTTTGGTCTGACATGCACTTCATCATCCTCATCAGAAGCAGGTCCATCATCGTCATCGTCGTCATCCTGATCTGTATCTCCTGCATCATCATGATTGTCCTCTTCTAACTCCTCTTCATCACCTTCCTGCTCAATGGTTCCACTGCCTGAATCAGTGTCACTGCCGCCATTGTCTTCATGAATTCCACCATTTTCCTCGTTACCATTTCCGTTATTTTTTCCATTGGCAGCTGAGGCATTAAAAGTGCTTCGGCTAGTTGGTTTCTCATTGTCAAAATGTTTATCGCTATTGACTTTCTCATTGATTGAACCAGTTTGTTCGTTCTCCTCAAGTTCCATAAGAGCTGCCTTAGCTTCTTCAGTGGATGAGTATTGGATCATGCTAGGTCATAAATTCGCAAATAAATCCTGCAAAAGCATCAATATGTATAACCTTGCGTGTACAAACCTATGAATGAAACACTACCTTCATCAATAAGAAAACATCAGTCCATTCACATCTACTGATTATAAAAAAATAAAATAGAAAACAAAGTCAGCAGTTTCTAGATCTAAAACTGCTACTTCATCACACGTAGAACTAATTAATCAATGTGAAAGAATACAGCACCGCAATCAGTTGAACCCAAGGGATGCATAAAGTGGTTGGTGTCATGTTGCAGAGCAATTAGTCAATGCACTTTACAACTTCGATTTGAACAAATGTAAAGGAGAAATGAGACACCTGCAAGTCAAACTTAACATCGAGCGGTGGTGCACCTTTAGTGAGCATGCAATGCTTAAAGTGTATTAAAAATCGATCAAGTTTTCTCTTAGAAGATCCTCGGTCGACATAGTGCCCATAGGTATCAAGCAGAGTGATAGCCATCCTAATCTGGAAACAATCTTCCGGTGGATCCAGAGAATCTTGCTAATATCATGCATAATCAACGAGAGAATAAAATGGTAAAAAACAGCCGTATATCCAACAAATCTGATCATAACTTTTCATTCAAATTTTACCAAACCTGGAGAGAGAGAGCTAGGATGCAGTTTCATTTGTAAGACTGCATCCGGTAGGGATGCTGCAGGTTGCAAATACAAGAATATTGCTCACATTTGAGAATAACATGAAATAGATGCATATGTTGTGTCATTTCAATTTCAGCTTATTCCTAAAATTCAACATTTTGAAAACTCAAACAGTGATGCATTCATAAGGCATGCCTTTCTTCATGGAAAATACTACAAGCATATGGTCAATCAGTTGTCTGCTGGTGAAACATTTCTCCTAAAAGTTTACATACATCATTATTAATTGCATAAATGAAATTGTGATAAATTCATACAAGTAACTTCATACCTCTGGTGTTTCATGACCAAAAACAAGGATCAAATAAAGTGTCAAAAATAACAGATGAATGCACAAGTTTGTAGTTGTATAACTCTCCTAAGAAACGCATATGAGCAATGCGTCTTTACTGTGCCCCAAAGCCATTCAATTCTAACCCAAGCCTAATCTCCTCCAAAACCTGAAAGCAAGAAACAAACTGCTGTATAGAGAACAAAACAGAAATACAGTACCCTGTTAGAAAAAAATAAAAAATAAGAATAGATCTAGAATTAGAGCATGTCCATATAACCAAAATGAAGCACGTTAGTGAATGTGGAGTTCGCAACAGTCACACTTCAAAACTCCGAAAACCCATCTACAAAGAGTCATTTTTGTTCTAATATAAGGTACGATTACGAAAGCAGACCTCATCAACAACAGCAACTGCAAATTCATCATGACAGCGGCTCAAACCAGAAGTAAGAGGAGCAATTAGGTTTATTGGACCAAATTTTCCCTTGTGAATCTTCATGAAGCACTTCAAAAGGTATGCATCACATTCATTCCATGGTAATTTACGAAGTTGCCTCAGCACATATTCAATGGATAACTTGTCTAGATCTGAAAACAGCAATTTTCTGATGTACTGCAAGATCAGGTATAAATATATCTGATGTCAAAAAGTGACAGGAGAAAGAAGTTAAGACTAAATTATACCTGATAAAATGGAGGACGAACTTTAGACACTCGGGCAGATTGTTCAGGTGCTTTGCACAAATAATATGCATTTTCTACAACAGCGCTATGCCGTGGATCCAAACATTTTTCAAGAGCATCAATATCTATATCTCTAAGATATTAGCCATGCGTACAGTAGTTTCAGGTGACTGATACAGAAAACGGCCACATGTCTCAAGAAGATTGCAGGCAACATCAATGTTGTGAAGAGTGAAATCATCTAAACATGCCTGAAAAGAATGTTAAGTGACATGCGTCATTTTATAAACAAGTCCAATGCCATTCCTCGGTCTCTATGCAAGCTATCTCACAACTTGAGAGAGTTGATTGCTACTAACTTAATCTTATATTGCAAAAATAATCACCAAAAAATTTCAAAAGAAAACGAAAAAACCATTAGTAAGCTTTTATGTGTATACCTTCAAACAAATGAAGATAGGGCCAGCTGGCGCAATTTTGACCTTGCATGATTCTCCGATGAACCTAATATTCCTGATCTTTGTTTCAATATTCATTTGATCCTGCATAAATATTATAATTTGAAATAAAACCGCAGAGCTTTACAAATGCAAATGAATATGTAAGAGAAATTTGGGGGTGGGGGTGGGGGTGGGGGGGATAGGATAAAAGCTACTCTTCTTTTCCATTGAATATATCAGCATGCAGAACGGACCTTCTTATTTATCAAGAAATTGAACTCCTTCTAACATCTGCAAGAGAATGGAAGAGACACCCATGAAGGGCAACTGCGAAGAGAGGAAGAAAGGAAGGAAGGAAGGTGGCAATAAATACTTCAACTGTTACCAAAAAGGTATCAGAAACATAGACAATTAGACACAATCCAATAATAGCTCATCACCAATGCATTGTACCTTTGCATCATAAAAGCAAGACATACTTGAGACTTCTGCAAAAGGATTTTCTAGTTTCCCATCACTCACGGTATCACTACTAACCCAACAATAACCTATATCTGTTATAAGATTCAGAGTGTGAAATCCTTACACTTGGCTGCTCTTTAATCTTTGCAGATTGTTCATTAGCTTTTGTATCTGCTTCTCCCAATAATACGGCTGGAACAAATGCTCTGACAAAAAAAAAACATAGAAGCCATAAAGATATTTTAAAATTAAAACAAACAGCTTTTACAGTGGCATTTCTCTGCAACACAGACATTCATACATAGCTGTCCAATTCTAACATACCTGTAGGTTTTTATTGAATGAACATGGTGAAAGAAAGAAGAGAACAAATTGAAATTGCAAAGAGAGAACAAATGATACTCGCACACTTTTATGAAATCATCAGCCTGCTCTTTATAGGCTAGCAAACAAATCCTATAGAATCTCAAAATAACATTTAAATGCCTAAAAGATAGCAACAGAAATTGACTAAAAATATTTAAAACAATTTAACTAGAGATAAAACTCTTAACTTAAAAAATCTGCATTACTATCCAACAAACTCCCTCTTAATGCAGATTTTTTTTTCTTATTCCTAACTTAATTTCAGATTTTGTGGAGCACGTAATCTCCAAACTCTTTCAATTTTGTGAAGCACTTCTCTTTACATCACCCTATGATGCACTTCTCATCATGAACAATATTTGTTGATGCACTTTCTCATCAACTTTGGTGCACATCTCACCAACTAAAAGAGAGTCTCTTCTTCCACTTGAGCTAACTCTGTCAAGTTTGCTTCATCTTTATGAGCCCTGATTTGGTTTAAGGTTGGATTATTTCCTAGGAGTTGTAACTCCCTCTCATTTTCAACCCACTGCCACAAACCTAAACCCCTCAAATGAGCTTTCATCTTGATAGCCCAAACTTGGTAGTTTTCACCATTAAAGGCTGGAGGTGAAGAAGTTGATGTATGGCTAGAATCCATGGCTTTTTATTTTGGATCACTCACAGGTCCCTTTTAGATCTATGGGAGCTCTGATACCAATTGTAGGTTTTTATTGAATGAACATGGTGAAAGAAAGAAGAGAAGAAATTGAAATTGCAAAGAGAGAACAAATGATACTCGCACACTTTTATTAAATGATCAGCATGCTCTTTATAGGCTAGAAAACAAATCCTATAGAATCTCAAAATAACATTTAAATGCCTAAAAGATAGCAACAGAAATTGACTAAAAATATTTAAAACAATTTAACTAGAGATAAAACTCTTAACTTAAAAAATCTGCATTATTATCCAACAATACCTGAGATCTGGTAAACATTCATAAAATGCTCTTGTATCTTCATCATGCCACAGAGCTTCAAGAACAGATGAATCTTTTTCCAGCAGCAGGTGATGAAACATCCTCTCCAGAAGTAACCCTAGTTGTGTGGCCATCCTCAGGCATTACTGGAGGTTGCATATCAAGGGCATCGGCCAAACTGCAAATAAAAATAAATGTTGCATGTAGAAAAACAAGGAACTAGAGAAGATAAATAATACATAAATGAGAGGGTAGTCCATATCACAGAAGAATTTCATTCATATTTGTGCATCCTCGGCTACATTCACATTCATCCTCACAGGGTATTTTTCATCTAAAACTGTCTCAATCTTTCTTCATTTATTTTTTCAACAAATATTTCTGGAGTAGTTCACGTTATCCAATCTTACAGCATAAATAATCCCCATAAAAAATCATTGACTGGAGAACAAAAACCAGCTACAGAGTGAAGTTTCATTCTTTAAATTACAAAGGTAGAGTGAGATGGGAAGGGGGAGATGCAGTATTCAGTTATAATGATATATGGCATGCTCTAATTTTGCAAAATGAAACACTCTATTGAACATGACATAACTTATCCAGTCACGGACACATCAGATGCGAGAAGAAAATTAAGATTAAAAGAACAAACTCACGACGACGCATTGCGACGCAAATGGTAGTAAGATGCAACATTTTCATCACTGAGCTCTCCTTTAGCATTCAAAATCTTTGCATTCTCATGCTCCATTTGGTGAAGCGACTATAAAAAAAAATAAAAAAAAAATAAAAAAAGAAAAAAAGAAAGAAAGAAAGAAAGAAAGAAAGGATATAAGCATTCGAACTGAATCAATAGAAAAATAAAAATCTGAAACAAATTAGAATCCACCAGTTAAACATTGATTTAGGTCCCAACAGGTATAACTAGGGCTGTCAAAACCGACTAAACCGGTTAACCGTGTCGTGATAATCAACCCTAATCCGACCCATTTAATAGAGGGGATTTTACAAAAACATATACCTTTTGCCGTCCTATAACACTTTTAACTGAAATGAACAAATTGTTTAAATACATTAAAAACTTTTCAAAATTTCAAAAATACTTGATTTAATAATTCCTATATTACCTTATTTCTTCAGCAAAAAACACCACAACAAAGAATCGAAATCTCTAAAATACATCTGTTCTCGCAGAAATCACAAATCACAACAATTACATAGATAATAGAAATTGCAGCAATAGTAGAAATCACAAATCGCAAAATCTCCATAACTACGTCATTGATACAATCGAAGACATTGTTGCATCACAAAACATTAAAAATCAATCACAGGCATGGAAGAAAATCTCATTTCTGCTCAAACATAATGGAACTCGCACTGAAGAACACAGATTCATAGAATTCGCAAAAATGTCTCCACCAATGCCTCACTGATTCAAACAAACGCATTGTTGAAATACAAACATCATCAATCACAGACATATGAAATAACTAAGGTATAATAAGAGTATCAAAGGTATAACTAGAGCATAATAGTTGTATAAAGGTATAACTAACTAGGGTTGTCAACGGGGATACGGGGCCCCGTCCCCACTGGGGGCCCGCCTAAACGGGGATGTGGATTCCCCGTTTAGAATCCCCGCGGGGCGGGGACGGGAACAATTTTGTCCCCGTTTACTAAACAGGGATGGGGATGGGATTTACCTCCCCCGCCCCGCGGACCCGTCCCCATCCCCGTTTAGTCTCCGACGGGGCTTTCCGTTAAATCCTCATTTATTTTTTATTTTATTATTTATTTATATAAATAATATTAGTATTATTTAATGTTTTGCCTAGGTGCAAAACTTAAAATTTAGCCTTTGCACTTAATAGAATTTATTAATTTAGAAACTTCTAATTTAATTTATGTATATGTATATTGGACTCCTGTACTCTATTTTAAAATAATAATATTAGTAGTTGTAATATTTTAATTAAATATCACTTTTTTATAAGAAAAATTAAGTGATTTATTTAATTATTTCCAAACTATAATATGCATTTTAACTTATTTTTGTACCAAATTGAATTTTATTTAAAATTAAAAAAAAATCTTAACGGGGACGGGGATCCCAGCGGGGAACCCGTTCCCCGACGGAGCCAAGGATGGGGATGAAGATCGTCCCCGTTTACTAAACGAGGACGGGGACGGGGATCCCCGCCTAGCCGGGGAACGGGGATGGGATTGCCAATCCCCAGCCCGTCCCGCCCTGTTTACATCCCTATAACTAACGTACAATAAGAGTATCAATGGTATAATTAAGGTATAACTTAGATTTAATCAGTATATCATATGCTATAATAAGTGTATCTTAAGGTATAACTAAGGTATAACTAAGGTATAATTAGTGCGTCAATATATCAGATGGTATAACTAAGGTATAACTAAGATATAATCTGTGAATCTTAAGGTATAAACAAGGTCTAATGTATACCTAACCTAAATAATTGTATCAAACTATAAAAACAAAAACGTATATAGAATGTAAATGATAATATTATGCAGATTTCATACAAAAAAATAGCGACAGAACCACACCAGTACCAAATAAAATACAATTAGAGTATCAGTAAGTTATAAACAAGATATCAAGGTATAAATAAGGTATAATCATTAAATTAGAATATACAATCAGAGATTCATAAGATATAATCAATATAAAAGTGTATTAGTAAGTATAACTAAGGTATAATCATTGTAATTGTGTATCTTAAGATATAACTAAGGTATAAGTAAAGAATAATCACTGTAATAGTGTATATTAAGGTATAACTAAGGTATAATCACTGTAGTACTATTGTTATACCTTAATTACTCCTTAGTTATACCTTTGATACTCTTATTATACCTTAGTTATACTTAATTATTCCTTAGTTATACCTTTGATACTCTCGTTATACCTTAGTTATACTTACTGATACATTAATACACTGATTATACCTTAGTTGTACCTTCTGATACACTAATTATACCTTCTGACATACTTATTATACCTTCTTTATACATTATTTGTACCTTATTTATTCATTGTTTAAGCATTGTAGTGTATAAGCAATGTATAACAATGTATAACAGTGTATCAGAAGGTATAAATAAGATATAATCAGTGTATCATAAGGTATAACTAAGGTACAATTAGTGTATTAGTGTATCAAAAAGTATAACTAAGGTATAATTAGTGTATCAGAAGGTATAACTGTGGTATAATCAATGTATCAGTAAGTATAATTAAGGTATAATCAGTGTATTAAAATGTATAAATAAGGTATAATAAATGTATTAGACCTTATTTATACATTGTTTGTACCTTTTTTATTCATTGTTTAAGCATTATAGTGTATAAGCAATGTATAAAAGTGTATAAGCAATGAATAACTGTGTATAAGCAATGTATAACAATGTACAAGCATTGTATAATAGTGTATCAGAAGGTATAAATAAGGTATAATTAGTGTATCAGAATGTATAACTAAGGTACAATTAGTGCATTAGTGTATCAAAAGGTATAGCTAAGGTATAATCAATGTATCGGTAAGTACAACTAAGGTATAATTAGTATATCAAAAGATATAACTAAGGTATAATAAATGTATTATAAATGTATTATACCTTATTTATACATTGTTTGTACAATGTATAAGCAGTGTATAACAATATATTAGAAGGTATAAATAAAGTATAATCAATGTATCGTAAGGAATAACTAAGGTACAATTAGTGTATTAGTGTATCAAAAGGTATAACTAATGTATAATTAGTGTATCCAAAGGTATAACTAAGGTATTATAACACTATCACATTGATTATACCTTAGTTATACCTTAAGATGCACTATTACAGTGATTGTACCTTAGTTATACCTTAAAGCACTAATTATACTTATTGATAAAATGACTATGGACTGGTTATACCCTAATTATACCTTGATACAATTACTTATTGAAAAAATTCATTCAAACCACCACCAAAGAAAAATGTGATCCTTTACTTTTCTTAATTGCACTTTCCAAACATGGCCATTAAGTACCCTTAACTTAACTATATTAGACAATTAATCTCTATTTTTACTCATAAACTTCAATGCAACACTCTGCCCAAAATGATACAAGAAATCCATAACCAAAATCAAATAGAGCATTTCAAAGAAAGTTTTATCAAAAAAGATATAAGAAATCTATAACCAAAAACAACAGAGCATTCATATAAAGATTATACGAACAAGGAGATGAACTCTTTAATGTAGTTAAGATAACGATACCTAATGGTCATGTTTGGAAAGTCCAATTAAGAAGAGAAAAGGATCACATTTTCTTTTGTGGTGGTTTGAATGAATTCTTTCAATAAATAACTGTATCAAGGTATAATTAAGGTATAACCAATGTATCATTAAGTGTAATCAGTGAATAAGTAAGGTATAACTAAGGTATATTTAAGGTATAATAGTTGTACAAATGTATAACTAAGGTATATTCAGTATATCATAAGCTATGATAACTATATCTTAAGGTATAAATAAGATATAACTAAAGTATAATTAGTGTGTTAGTGTTTCAGATGGTATAACTAAGGTATAATCAGTGAATAAGTAAGTATAATTAAGGTATAAACGAGGTATACGCGTATCAGTAAATATAATTAAAGTATATCAGTGTATCCTAAAGTATAACTAAAGTATAATCATTATCATTGTATCAGTAAGTATAACTAAAGTATAAAAGAAGTATAAAAAAGGAATAACTAAGGTATAATCAGCGTATCAGCAAATCTAAAGTCTAACTAATGTAAAATCAGAGAATCAGTAACTATAAATAAACAAAGTATCAAAAGGTATAAACAAGCTATAATCAACAATTTATCAAAACAAAGTAGCATAGACATATAATCAAGGTATCCAAAAAACTATAGCCATTATATGGTCTCTTAGAAACAAAATTCTAACAATCCTTCACCATTTTTTTTGCATCAGAAACAACACAAAAAATGCACAATCTAATTGCATACAACAAAAAAATGAAAATGAAAAATGGAGATCGAAAACACCTGATTATCTCTGAGACACAGAAACTGAAGACGAAGAAGAAGATAACATCGAGAACAACAGCAAGCCCATGAAAAACAATGCAGTAAATGAACAAGAGCATATGAAAAGGCAACAAATGTAAAAATAAATGTATTAAGTGGAAAACGTAAGAATGAAATGAATTTAAAAAAATGAGTAAAAAGTAATAAACAAAATGTAAGGTATGAAACAAACCCTAAAACGAAGGTATTTGTGATAATTTCCCTTTAATAAATGTGTCGTGTCAACCCACGACCCAATTAATAAAGGTGTTCGTGTCAACCTGTGGGTTAAAAGCGTAGACCTAATTAACCCATTTAAATGAATAAATTAAAAAACATCAAAAATGAAAAAATGATCTATTTAACCCAATTAATTAACCATTTTCATGACAAAAATAATTTAATTGATGCATTGGAACTAATAAATTCAATCATTCAAGATTCTGAACTTAAATTAATAGTAATGTTCTTAACTCTTAAGTCCCCAAATATGTAGAGTACTATTCAAATAATATACAAAAATAGTACTTTTAAAATTAAAATCCATATGTAAACAACAAAGCAAGATATAACTAAAGTTAGAACTTAGAAAACTACAATTCAAATAATTACAGGTGAATTAGCATCTTCATTATGCTTCACTTCATGGTTTGAACCTCTAATTTGAAAAAAGAAAATGAGTTTGTAAAGTTTTACTTCGAATCGATTGAAGAAAGTGAGAAGGGACTGATTGAAGAAAAGTAAAAAGCTGAGAGAGAGAACCAGAAAGGGAGACGAAGTGGGCAATGGCGGTGAGTGAAGACTGAAGAATGAAGAGTGAAGAAGAGAAGAAATGATAATTGATTTAGTAATTTTAATTTAGGATTTGTCACTTTGTCTTTTTACTTTTTATTCCCATGAAAGAATTTATTATTAATTAATTGTTAAAGTAACATGCTAAATTACATAATTATCCAAAAATTATATAGAATTTACAATTTCTTTATTTTTTATAAACAATAAACGGGTTATTCGGGTTGTTTGTGCTCGACCCAACCCATTTATTGTACAGGTTAAACATGTTCGACCCATTTATGACTTTGACTGTATCAACCCTAAATCCGTTAATTTATAGGTTACACGGGTCGGGTTGTTGTTTTATGACCTATTTTGACAGTCCTAGATATAACTGTGCACATAAGGAGTCTAAATAAAGTAATGGCAAAAAGGATTGTTACATAGTGCTCCGACTGAAGTAGTTCTAACACGTCGTCAAAATATGTATTGAAGGCCTTCTGTTGGAAATGCCCTAGTCCCGAGGCATTGGTCTTTGTGTTTGTATGATACATTTGGTACATTAATGTAAACTTTATGTATTATACAATTTGTGTCAAGGAGATAAAGGCATTAATCTATTTATTATATGTCTTGTGCTATATTTTAAATAGAGTATCCAATGGACATATCCATATCCATGTTGTCAAGTGTGAGGCACTTGGCAGTAAGACTGTGGATAGTGAAAACGATATGACCATAAAGTCATCCGTAGTCTGTTCCAATCATGGGAATGAATGGAACCAAAGACTATCATTAGCCTGGTTGTATGGCGGTGTCTTACCGGTCATAGAACATGGAATGTCAACTAGGTTAATGGGTACATGCAAAAGGGCATGGTACTGGATTGATCCACTTAACGGGAATCTGCATGGTATAGTATCACAAATGATTCTCGTGTAGTACTTGTATAAGTCCTTCGACCGGACCATATGATGGTGCTGCATGCGAGGTGGCACACTTTGGTGTACGCCCAACGGGCCTGTAAAAGGGTGCCAAGTACGGGTACGTTCGGGTGTGTCAGTAAGCATGGCAGCACTATGGATATGCAGAAGGGAATGTCACTCAGTGATTCACTGAGACGATATCATCGGCCTCTTGAAGAATGTTACTGATAAGTGTGCGGCCGCACCCAAACAAGATTGGATCTTGTTTGTGAGCATCAGTTCATTCGGTATCAAGTAAAGGTCCAGACACAAAGAGGGTGATACTTCCATGCCTCTGTGTTGGACACCGATATCAGCGACATGGGATTTACAAGTTCAAACTACTGGGTTACGTTTTCAGTTGGACTGCTTACTCCGTCTTAATTGGGGGCTACAGTGGCTTGCTAGAGCCCGCCTGTAGTCTGTGGGCCTTGGCCCACTGCCAACATAAAGACGGGCCCATCGGATCGTACACATTGAACGTCTGGACTTTAACTAGTCGGATTAAGTGTGTACTTGGAGTATACACATTTGAAGAGAGAGAGATATATTAATTATATTATATGAATCAATTGGATTGATCAAAGTTATATAATTAATATTTATTTTGGCCTTCTCATAATTAATTCAATGAATTAATTTATGGGATTATTTCCTAGGTGGAAATATTATGACATGTATAGGTTTACATGTTTGTCATTTTATGTGTGTCTAATTTAATCCATTGATTAAATTAATAGGTCAAATGAATTTTAATTTAAATGTATGTAATATGTTACATGGTATCATATATATAAACATACATGTTAAATTAAAGTTGCATTTGCATTTAATTAAATCAAAGGAATTTAAATTGGGCTTAAGGCTTAAAATGAAAAATGCCCACATTAAGTGGGATGTGTTGGCCGAAATTGTGGGCAAGGTTGGGATAAGAATGTGAGTCATTTTATGGATCAAAATGATGATGACCAATTCTTATGAACCAATAAGAAAATGGTGAGTCATTGGTTTGACCTAAGAAGTGGCAAAGTTGGACTTTGCTCCATTTGATCTTTCCTTTACTTATGGTAAGAAAGGGGAAAAGATGATGACCAATTTTCTCTTGGTGTTGGCCGAATATATGCATAAAGAAGTGAGTCATTGTTTGACTTTGAAGAAGCAAAGTGAGACTTTGCTTCTTTATGCATAATGATGAGATTTTTGGTGAGTCATTTGGATGAACCAATTAAGGGGTGATGAGTCATTAGTTTGACTAGAAAACTTGCAAAGTTGGACTTAGCAATTTAATTCATTCTCTCATCTTTTGGCCGACCACCATGTTTGTATAAGATGGGAAAAATGGTTTTTATGGAGTGTGTGTGTGAAAACATTTTTGCCCACTTTGGAGAGAAATTTCTTTTGGTAAGAACTTTGAGCCCAACTTGATTACTTGTTTTATTTCTTTTGGAAAGAAATAGAGGACAACCATATTCATCTTGGGCCGCCCCTCTCTCCCTCTCTTCTTGTCATCCGAGTCGCTAGCACGGGTTTCGGTCCGAGAGCCGTTCGTGTACGTGATGTTGGAGGGAATCTACACTTGATTTCTGCAGTCTGCATCCGTCTCTTAGAGAGACTTTGTGGTGAGTTTTTGAAACCCTCCTTTTATGCTTTAAGTTTTTGATTTCCACATCTTAAGCTCCTGGGCCGGATTCGAGGAAATCGACGCGTTTTTCCGCTTTTATCGGTCGGTTTCCCGTGACGAATCCCAACAGCTTCTTGAATAGTTTCTTTTTGATCTGACGTGAATCATGACCCTTATAAAACTATGACAAAATAACAAAAGATAAGCAACAATCACAATCAAGATTGGCCGCATAGTTGTAAACATAATTAAATTACCGGATAATCAAATTCCTAAAGAATGAAAATAGTACACAGAAGTGTGTTAAGGATATCGCCAAACATTAGAGATGTCAAACAAAAAAGTATTAAGTGCAATAAAAAGAAGATATAGTACAAACACTCAGAATAAATAACACTAATATATGTCAACATAAAATGGCTGAAATACATTTAAATATATATACCTAATATCATAAATTCTTATATTAAGGAATGTAATCATGTATTTATATTATTAACTACAAGATATCCTCACTACGTATCGGGCCTATTCGGTATTTCATCATGACAAAATAAAATTACCAATATTCGTTGTTTGTAAAATAAAATATTAAAAACTGTTATTTTAATGGAAAATTCTTACAAAATATGGGTAAAAAAATGGAAAAGCTATTAAACAAAGAGAGAAATAAACTAAATATTTATATGAATAGTTTTACATATGAATTTATTTTATGAAGATCTAATTTTAATTTCATGGATTAAATTAATTAGTCAAACCAATTTTAATTAAATGTAAACAATATGTTACATGGTGTAATATGTTTTATACATGTGTAAATTAAATTTGGGCTTGAAAATAATTTAAACCAGACCAATTAAAATAGATTTGAGCCTAAAAATTAAAGAAAAAACCCACACAAAAGGAGCCAAGGTTTAAAATAACCCTAGGTATTTCGGCCTCATGGTGCAAGTCACACTAGCCGAATTCTTCCCCTACCTCTTCTCCATTGTTCGTGTTTTTCCGACGCTAGCACGGGTGGTGTTCATTAGGCGTTCGTGTACGTGAACGATGAGGGATTCTATCTTGATTCCTGCAATCTGCATCCATCTCTTGTAGAGATAATCCGGGTAAGAGATTTATCTCTTGTTATTAAATTTTTGTTTTTACAATTTCCATCTTAGTTGCTCCTGGGCACGGATTTGAGGAAATCACCGCATTCTTCTGCTTTAATCGGGTAATTTCCGGTGACAAATCCCAACACTATGTCATCGATATCGATGTCCAACATAGATGCATGGATTGATCACCCTCTTTTATGTCCGGACATTTACTTGATCCCGAATGTACTGATGCTCACAAACAAGTTCCAACTTGTTTGAGTGTGGCCACACTCTTATCAGTTACATTCATCAAGAGGCCGATGATATCTTCTCAGTGGACTACTGAGTGACAAATCCCTTCTGCATATCCATAGCACTGCCATGCTTAGTGACATACCCAAAAGTACCCATACTTGGTACCCTTTTACAGGCCCTTTAGGCGTACCCCTAAGTATGCGACCTCGCATGCAGCACTATCATATGGTTAGGTCAAAGGATCCATACAAGTACTACACGAGAATCACTTGTAATACTTTACCATATGGATTTCTCGTTTAGTAGATCTTTCCAGTACCATGCCCCTTTTGCATGTACCCATTAATTTGGTTGATATCCCATGTCCAATGGCTGGTATGACACCGCCACACAACTAGATTAATGATAGTCTCTAGTTTTATTCATTCCCATGACTGGAACAGACTACGGATCTATTTATGGTCATATCGTTTCCCCTATCCATGGTCTTACTTCCAAGTGCATGACACTTGTTAACATGGATATGAATATGTCCATTGGATACTTCATTTATAATACAGCACAAGATATATGAAAAATGAATTAATGTCTTTATTTATGACACAAAATATGTATAATACAAGTATCCAATAAATGCACAATACAAATACGAGGTCCAATGCCTTGGGACTAGGGCATTTCCAACAGTAAGCCTTTGGTTTGCCCAACCTCTATAAATTACCTTGTTTTCAATTTCTCTAACCTCTATTTTCACATACCAATTGTTATTTAAATTTCCACTTACATACTTCAGATAGCAATTGTAATTGGAAGTTGATTTTATTTGAAGTCAATCATATTTGCCAAGGTCTTACAAATCTCCAAATTTTCACATTCTTTGTAAAACAAGTTTATAGCAGGTTTTTTTGTCAAGACCAAAAATCATTTTCAAAAGATTATTTTGACCCCGAAATTATTATTACTTGGTGATATCCTATATCTTTGTTATTCTAGTGTTTTTGGGACCTAGTCATTAAAAAGAAATTACTACATCTAAATAACCACTCTTCAAAAATAGAATGTTTTCCACTACCCAAGCCTTGAGAAATTTCATAGTACTCCGAAATTCTTTCCAAGGCCTTAAATTGGTTAAGTTTAAGATGATACAAAATTTTGAATTAGTAATTAACTAATTTTGTATCCAAGAGTAAATATCCAAGGTTTTCAGAAATAAACTTTTTAATTAGTCAAACAGGAAAAAGAGAAGTCAACAAGATCTAAGAGCTATAAATTTTTTAGATTGTTAGCTATTTATTCTCTCCACCTCTCTCTAAAAAAGAAAATGCTAATTATTGAGAGCAAATATGTGTTATAAAAGAAGAAGGGCATTTCAATTATTATTGTCAATCTAATTTTCCAAATCTCAATTGAAGAAAGAAAGAGTTAATAAAATATATAGGATGGCAATTCCCAAAAACAAAATTTCAATGTTTATTATAGTAATGATATTAGTAACAAGTCAAATTATGTGTACGGCGTTAGCAGATGCAAGTGTACCAGCAGCTTCTCCTTCATCTGATCCATTAGCAGCTTCTCCTTCATCTGATCCATTAGCAGCTTCTCCTTCTCCAGATACTGAAGGCCCTGGAGAATTTGCAGTAGGAAAACCTCTTTTTAGACGGGAATAATTAAAATAATTTATAAGACATATATATATATATATATATCAACTTGCATTAACTAAATAAATTCATACTCAGTATTCTATTGTAGTCCGAAAACTATGTGGTCCTCACCGTTAGATAATTGACATGTCAACACAATTGATAACGTGTCAAACATCCAATGGCACAGACCACCATAATTCTGGGCCATGCTGGAAATTTTCCCATTGTATACATATGCATGTAAGTGACTCAACTTCTTCCTTTTTTTTTTTGGCTTTATGTGATCCGTTTATTTATTTATTTATCTATTTATTCTGATGTTAATTCAGTTAAACAAAGTTATATATATATTCATAATACATTTTTTATTTTCATCTACACAAGAATTTGTATATTTTATGCCTATAATCTAATTAGTGTTTCAATAGAGTGTCTGATAAAATACTATGACAATTATATGAATATTCATTTTTAGTTTTGTTAAAGTTATATGAAAAACCTAGAAATTGAGAATTTTTAGTTACAAAGAAACAAAACTGTAGGTTTTTCAAGGAAATTTGACTCATAACCATTGGATTAAAGAAAATTTTAGGATACTATTACAAAGTATTTCTCAATATAGGGTGAAAACTGAAGTATTTCTTGAGTTGTGGTGTTTTTTAAACTGTACGCAGTTGATAATTTTTCACTGAGTCCGTGAGAGGAAAAAATGGACAAAATAGTCCGATATTCATAGTGACGGACTTTAAAAAAGTCTGTAAATAGCGAAAACGGACAAGTCCATAAATGGGAGGAGTGGACATATTTTTGTCTGCTTTTATAAAATATGGACATGTCAGGCCTGTATGAGACGTGAACTAGGTCCGCAAACTCTGAAGATGGACCATTATAAGCAAAAATGGATTTCTTTAAGAGTCGGCAAACTGTGAAACTGGACTATATGAAGTGTCCGCAAACTCTGAAAATGGACTCTTTACAACCTCACAACTTGGACATTCGTTTGGTCCGCAACCTTAAAACTTGGACCTGCTTTTGGTCCCCAAAAAAGCACACAGCACTTTGCCCTCTTTTTACCAATTTTATGTTTTTTTTAATTAAACCAATTTTATGTTTTTTTGTTTTTTTGTTTTTGTTTTTGTAATTAAGAAAGAATAGTAACATGAAATAAATTATAAGTATGTTTAGGACACTTATTTACATGTTAATAATAATTAAATTAAATTAATGATTTATTTATATATATATTTGCATCAAAATTTAACTTTTCATAAATAAATTTAACAACCACTTTTTTTTTAATTTCAATAATTCCAACTAATAAAATATTGATAAACACTCTTTTGGATTTCAATAATTTGAAGTAATAAAATCTTAATGACCACTCATTCGATTTCTGAGGAACTAAGAACATTGGTGAGGTAGCGACCTAGGAAAGAATTGGAGACGAAAGCACCCAAAATTGGCATAAAATTGGAAGCAGCATTCCTAATAGATTAAGCTAGCACCTTTAGTTTGTATATATAAAGCTTTTCAAATATGCCAGAACCTAATTGTAACGCTAATATTTTACCATTCTGTTCAATACATGTGCTCATTTACTTACCAATGATTCACAGGCATCATGAACATTTCAATCCAACTTGCTATAGGCTTCTGAATCTACAGGAGCATCATCAAATGTTACACCAATAAATTTTTCTTCATACTTGGTACAATAGCATCATTAAGCATCCTAAAAATGCAGAATAAAAAAAATATGTGGCATATTATTTATAGTAAATATTTTAAATATTCAAAGATATAAGTCTCCAACTAAAACAAAATAATATTATACATTATTTAAAATTAAATATCAAATATTACGTCCACTTCTCTTCGAAGGCTGCGATGGATCAGTGCATTGTGATAGATTATATTCAACATTTGATGTTGTTCCATAGTTGGAATAGGGAAAAGTGGGTTGTTGCTGAGAGTACATACTAGACATACCAACACAATGTTCTACTGAAGATGGCCGTGCAAACAATGGAAATATCATATTAGAAGGAGTACAGGGTGTAACCATACCATGCATAACCCAAGGTGATTGGCCTGACCCAGACCATTGTGTAAATGGGTTTTGAGAAGTGTTAAACCCATATTTTGATGGACCTGATGGACTAACAAATGAACTAGGTGCAGATGGGTTAGGAACCCATGATGAATATTGTTGTGTTGGTTGTGATTGTTGTGATGTGCTAGCTCCATATGAATCATGTGAATGGTAGGATACTGGATGTGGCACAACGTCACAAGAAGGATCAGTTGGTCTTGGGACCTCACGTCTCCTTAATATGGTACGTTGGCGACGTCTACCAGTGGCAGCAACAGGTTCCTCTTCATCCATATCAATATTCGGATAAGTAGCAGTCGGAGCTGGATGAGGTGGTGGGGAACCCCGAACATAACGCCGTTCCTCCCCAGGTGCCCCACATATGCTATTTCTTATCCTATGCACAGCATCCAAATCTCTAACCATGGTGAGTTGCTCCATTCCATTAACCTGTACATAACATAT
The DNA here is from genome assembly GCA_039660915.1 of Euphorbia tirucalli. Classification (NCBI taxonomy): domain Eukaryota; kingdom Viridiplantae; phylum Streptophyta; class Magnoliopsida; order Malpighiales; family Euphorbiaceae; genus Euphorbia; species Euphorbia tirucalli. The sequence continues at coordinate 49,808,612 of CM077633.1, forward strand.
ATTATTACTATCTAGTTGCGCATAAAAAAAACTCAACCACATGAATTTTCAATTTTAATGAATTACTGTGGTACCATGGGCAGCACCTCTAACAGAAATCCACCTCCTTGTTATTCGCCTATACCATTCCATGTATTCAGAATAATAATGGAGTGGTTCGGCACAAGGTTGAGCTGTAAATATCAAATTTGCCTTATTATTCCAGATTGCGATCCAATAGGCCATTTTCTGCATAATGGAACCTTTAACCTGAATAAGTTCAATATCATGCAGCTCATTGGTTTGCATGGGTGCAACAAGTATGTGTTGTTGCAAACCAAATTGGCAAAGTACTTTATCAGGTTTATGCCATTCTACAATGTGCATGCAAATCAATGACACAACAGCTCTCCATAACTGATTTCCTTGAAAACAATATTCCGGTAATGCTGCCCAGATATAATCAGTGTATGGCTTCCAAGTGAACTACAAGCAACAAAAGTTTACATAAATATGTATATGATTTACCATCCCAGAGCAAATTTTGAGTCATAAATGTTTAACATCAATGCATATTAATTTGTATGACTTACAGAATCTTTGTCAGCCAAATCAAGTACATATCGTATATGTCTGAGAGTATGAGTTGGCACACCAGTGGAATCCTTAGGTGTGCTCCATCTATAATTACTTAAGAGATATTAATTTCCATACTAAACATGTTATAATAAATTGTACAACTATATCATAAGAAAGAAATATAAATTTGCAGAAGTTAATTTTGAATACTAAACATGTTATTAATTTTGTTTAGATTCTTTTTGTCATGAACATATTACATGAGTCGATTAACGGGTTCATGAGTCAACCCATGAGTGACCTTTTTATTATATGAGTTAATTGAGTTAATGTGTTATAACCCTGATGTACCCTTTAAGGCTTGACCCTAATTCATTTAATTTGCTCATTACACAAGTTCGGAATCGTATACCCTAATTTGTTGTATTTTATTGATTATTAAGTATCCTATATGTGAATTCTATATTGGTTTCCTTTTACAAATTAGGAGAGAAAAATTGATTTCTCTTCCTTATTTGTAATTTCAATTAATTAAACAAACAGAAATATTCATATGTGGAGCTAGTGGTTATAGGTGCATGTTTCACTGTATTTTTCAACTTCAAATCAAATCTTTCTTTTTAATTAGTATATATTTCTAATTTGAATTTGTAATATAAATATTGAGACAAGTGAACAAAAGAGTAAGAAAACCAAGCAAGCAACGTAATTAACGTCATAGCCTAAAACTAATCTAAAGCGCATGCTTATATATATATATATATATATATATATATATATATATATATATATATATATATATATATATATATATATATATATATATATATATATATATATATATATATACATACATAAAATTCAAAATTAAGTATTGAATATATATATATCATAAGTGTTATATATACGTACCGCTGACCAAGTGGTAAACCAGGCATGATAACTTCACTCCGTAGGTTCGGCGATATATCCTTATAATCTCTCATATGCCTATACCTGCAACAAAATTAAAGCACCACCAATTTGTGTAGTGTTGTGCCGGGCGGCTTTACGTAGCTCTCTATACAAATATACTAAACACCTAATGTCCTAGCTGTACTGACCAATTGTTGCAATATTCTCTAACAAAGGTAAAAACATAAGGTTCACATAACCTGATGTTTTTGTACTAAACAATATGCCCGATTAAAGTTGCAACAAGTATGCACGGATGTACCATGCAATGTCCTCTTCATTATCATTAGCCTGCATAGCAGAAAAATTAGTATTTAACCAACTAAATTGTAGCATATTTTTTTAAGGCATTTCTAGGAGGACGAACACCTAACAATCTTTCACACTCATCAACCCATTTTGCAGGAGGTGGGCAAATCAATGGATTACCATCTATTGGTAGTCTAGTTTGTATAGCAACATCCTGCAATGTAATTATTGCCTCACCTTCAGGAAGATGAAAAGTATGTGTCTCCGGTCTCCGTCTCTCAACTAGAGCCATAATGAGATGTTGGTCCAACTGAAAAAAAAAGCCAAACGTGCAACTCCATAGAAACCAGTCTGTCTCAAGACTTGTTCTAGTTGTTCATCAATTTCTTCTTCATGTAGGATTGTAGCGTCCCTCCTGCAAGTTAATGTTGTCTCCTCATCCTAATATATTCACAAAAAAAATATATTAATGAATAACATAAAAACAAATATAAAAAAAACAAATATAGTTAAAAATAGAAACAAACATGTAATGAGATTATCGGTTTTAAATGTCTATTACCAGTTTAATTTGTTCAAAATTTGGAATTTTAATTTAACTCAACTCAACTTAATATATTAAATCTTCATATATTAATTTCTTAATATATTCAAGAGGACAATGTTTTTAGAAGTTAAAATTTTGGATAAATTTATAAAGTAATGCCAAATATGATCATAACTAACATTAATTTACTTCAATACACACTATTTAATTTCGATAATTCATTTATGTAAATAGAAAGAGCCCATTTCTCCTTTGGAAACTGCTTCAACCATTCAAAACTATCGGGTTCTTTCTCCTCAAGGAACCTGATCATCCGATTAAACTTCTGAGGTTGTTGTTGATATGCTAAAAAAACATGAAAACATATTTCAAAGCATAATGAGTTAAACAGTTGTATAATTTGTGTATTATGGTTTAGGTTTAGGGCAATTGATAAAGCAATAGTCTTAAATACCTGCATTGATGATAAACTTTTTAACTTCTTCATTTTTGGATTGCTTATTGTAGTTACTTGATAGATGTCGAATGCAAAATCGATGAGGTGCCATATTCCATTTTTCACACTCCATAGCTCTTAAGATTCCAGCATGCCTATCAGATACCACACAAACATCGGGCATATCTGGGCAAACAAAATCCCGTAAACAACGCAAGAAGAATTCCAAATTTGCCCTGTTTTCAACTTCAGCTACGGCAAATGTTATTGGAAATATGTTTCTGTCACCATCAAGAGCTGATGCTACTAGTATTACACCTTTATACTTTCCAGTAATGCACAACACTGGCATAAAATGTTTGAACCCATCAATGCATGATTTCAAAATCAACAAAAGATGCTCAAAATGTTTAACTCCTAGCATAAATCGACCATTGACAAAGTGATTAGACTCAGTAATATGGTAGATTGAGTCGGGGTTCATTTCGGTTACAGCATGAATCCAAGGGCGAAGATGGTTATATGACTCATCAAAACTTCCATATATCTATCAATTGCTTTATTTTTTGCCAACCATGCCTTTTTGTAAGAGATTTTTATCTTATATCTTTCATCAAAGTTTGCAACAATCACCTTTACCTTTAGCGAGGGATCCTTCTTAATCATAGCCTCCACTATGGGATATATATAGGCCATGTCAAGATTTCGGTTGTCTTGAGACTTTTTCAACCCATAACAAGTATGTTCACCAATATACTTCATGATCTCCCACAAATAAGACTTCTTCTTCAGCGTCGCACTTAACCTCCAAGGACATCCATCATCATAATAATGACATACCAATGTGATAGTATTCAGCCTTGTCTCTCTACTCCGAAACTCTTTTTGAATTCTCATAGAGTATTCTTTAGCTGCAATTTTAACTGCTTCTCTTGAATAAAATAACATCCCCTTTAAGAGATTCATTGACGAATCCCATCTTATAGCATTCTTGTTTTCATCAATTGCATGGACTGTCATAGCTGATGAATCAAATTGGGTAAGCTGGGGAATATTTGGGAAAAATGTAGGAATTAAATTATTGTGTAATGCAGTACTGATGACTCAAATTGGGTAAGCTGGGGAATATTTGGGAAAAATGTAGGAAATAAATTATTGTGTAATGCAGTGTTATCAACATTTGAAGAAGATGCCCTACAATTCCCTTCACCCTCATCCTCATTCTCCAACCCATCATGATCATTATTAGCATCAGTAGAATCCTCAGATTCACTATCATCACCATCAACATCATCTGCTTCATCATCACCATCATCAGATTCGCTATCAGCATCACCACCACCACCCCCACCATTAAAACCAATAGGTTCATAATCATCGCTATCATCATCATCATCATTATCGCAATCATAACCACCAACTCCACTAACACCACCATCATAATCAGTAGCTTGAGAATTTGATGGTCTAGCTATATTCCTTGTGTGTGTAGAAGGTTTATTATGATTACATTCGACGTATAATTCAATACAAAACAAGCTATGACATACACTGCTAACTATCCACAACATCATATTCAAATCATCATCTTCACATAGATCAAAACAATTATACACTAACTGTACTCCATTCATTGCAATGGGGTTTCGAAATTGCATCCTAATCAAATTGTCGTTCGCTGGTATATTCATAACAGTCCTAATCTTATCAAACAATAAACTTAGATTAAATGAACCATTCATTGATATTACTTTGCAATATCCATTCTCATAATCCATTCCAAATTGATTCCTTATTATTTTACCACCCCAATGACTATATATTGGCAATGAAGTCGACATTATTCTGTCATGTACTTAAAACAACATTCATTATATATATATATATATATATATATATATATATATATATATATATATATATAAATGCATCTATAAAATTATATTTCATTTGTATTATTATTATCCATTCTTTAAACAAAATTAAGATATTTCAAATTGGTTTCTTATTCAATTGGTTTTGGTTTTTGACGAACCCTAGAATTGGTTTTGGTTTTTGACGAACCCTATAATTTTTGGAATGGGGTTTTTGATTATTTTTCCCCAATTGGTTTCCATCTAAAATTGTTATTTTATTGATTATATATATATATATTTTTTTATGGCTATTTTTTTATGATATAATAAAAAAAAATTTGGGCTAGATGGAATCGCAATTGTGATTCCATCTAGTTGCAGCAGCAAGCAGCTACGGAAGCAACCCACTAGGCTGCTGCTGCCACACAGCGGTGCTGCTGCCCCGTCAATACAGCAGCACCAACGCGCTGGGTTCGGGTCCGGTTTTGGATTTTGCAGGTATTTTTTATCCCCGACCCTAATGCAAATTAAATTAAAATTTTTTTAAATTAATTTTTATTTAAATTGTTTATTATGTTGGCATGCATATTTAATTTTATGGTTTTACATATTAAATTGAATATGGACTTTGTAAAAATGGCCCAATAGACCATGACACCGGTTAAAATTGGGAGAGATAAATTTTAAATTTGTGACAACCCAAATTCCAGTGGGAGCAAAATTGTTAATTTTGCATTTATGGATGTTATCCATTGGGCCTTTATGGGCCTTAGTCATATTTGTTAAAATTGGCGATTTCACCCTAAGTAACTGAGCTTAACATTTATATTTATAATTTGGAATGCCATGATCATGCATCATAATGGTATGTATGTGCACGATAGGTACTTTGTTTGAAATATGATGTTGAGTTCTATGGGCTCTAAATTATTTTTGGTTGTAATTTGATTTTGGGAAATATGGCCTGCATGCCATTTCTTTTATTTTGATGTAATTTTAGAATAGATTTTATTTTAAATAAAATTATTGTAATTGCATCAAGAATAGAGGAAGGCCAGATGGAGCAAGCCCATTATGGGAGCCCAAGAAGGATTGCAGTCTGGCCCATGAAAAATTAGATAGGATATCTAGTTTTTCATTAGGTTGTAATTCAAGGCCCATAGGATCTCATTTATTTTAAATTAAGTTTGCTATTGCATTTGACATGTGATATGGATGTATGGATCACCAGATTATAACCCGCGTATATGCATGCTAAGCCGTATCAATTAATTTTAATCCGAAAATTAAAATATTGAGTCGTTTAAAAGTGCTTCCCACATTCATACCTCTTCCTCCCATTGATGCTGCAATGTGCGCCATGCCCTAGCTGGCTACATTGTAGTATTCGGTGGGCCATCGAGGGTTAGGATACTTGGTATGGTTAACATTTGAATGGTGGTTTGACTTAACATGGGTAGCATTAGCTCAGAGCAGGCCCTAAGCATAGATGGGTAAAGTGTCAATAAGCCCATCAAACCAAGAGTCCTTCGTGGAAGGATTGGATAGGTTGTCCTACCAAACGAATCAATGGTTGGTTAGCGAGCCCTAGTTCGGCCATTAGAAAATCCCATTTCACATTAGCAATTTAAAATGGCTGCAACAAATAACAACTCACTCTCACTTAGGTCAGTCCTGGAGAAGGAGAAGCTTTAGGGGACTAACTTCCTGGACTGGGCTAGGAACTTACAAATAGTTCTTAAACAAGAGTCCAAGGAGTATGTACTGAATGCTTCTTTACCAGCTAGCCCTCCCGCAAGTCGAGGCGTCACCACGATGATGGTGGAGCAGTAAGACTGACACGTGAGGGATGACCGAGATGTCTTGTGCCTCATGCTGGGTACCATGGCTTCTGATCATCAGAAGCAGTTTAGGGATGAGCATGCTTATGAGATGATGGATCAGCTTAAAAAGATGTTCCAAGATCAGGGTCATCAAGAATGTTACCTGACAACTAAGGCACTTTGCACAACTGCAATTGCAGTCGGGACTTCTGTTAGCACTCATGTGCTAAAGTTGAAGGGGTATATTGATACACTTGCCCACCTCGGCTCAACAGTTCCGCAAGACTTGGTAGCAGACATTATTCTCAGGTCACTTCCTGAGTCTCACAACTAGTTTATCATGAACTACCATATGCAAGGGTTGGGTAAATCGGTTGTTGAGCTGCATGGCATGCTCAAGCTTGCTGAGCAGTCTCTTAAGAAAACTCCTAAGGTATTGCTGGTGAACAAGGGCAATACGCCCATTGCTAGAGGAAAGGCCAAATCTAAGTCCAAGGCTAAGGGCAAAAAGGTGGTGGCCCAACCTAAAGCGAGGGTTGCTTCTCTTGATGATGTCTACCATGAGTGTCATGAGAAGGGGCACTGGAAGAGTTCGTGTCCAAAGCTAAGGGAGTAATTGAAGGGCAAAACTGCTGCTCTAGGTATTTATGTTGTTGAGATTAATCTTGTATTTCTACATCTTGGGTCTTGGACACTGGATGTGGATCTCACATTTGTTCAAATATGTAGGGTCTAAGAAAGAGGAGATTACTAGGATCTGGAGAAGTAGATCTTTGAGTCGGAAATGGTGCTTGGGTTCAGGCCATGGAGATCGGAGATTATTTCTTAAAGATGCCTAGTGGACTTGTTTTGGAACTAAGAGACTCTTATTTTGTACCTACGATGCGCAGGAATGTTATTTCCGTTTCTTTGTTGGATATTTTTGGTTTTGTATTTAATATTAGACATGGTAGAATTTCTATACAATGTGGCAATATTATTTATGGAACATCATTTCTTGAAAATAGCTTATATATCCTTGATCTAAAACGTGAAAGTTCAATCTACAACATAAATACTAAAAGGATTAAACAAAATGAAATTAATCTAGCACTATCGACTTGGCCACATAAACGAGAAGCGCATAGCTAGACTTCACTCTAGTGGATTGCTAGGGTCATTTGACATCCAGTCTTATGACACATGTGAATCTTGTTTGAGAGGCAAGATGACAAAGGCGCCTTTTAGCAAGACTGCTGAAAAGGCCTCAGAGCTATTGGAGCTGATACATTATGATGTATATGGCCCAACTAGTGCTAGATCCAATTTTTTGTACTTCGTCACCTTCACGGATGACTTCAGCAGATACGGTTACGTGTATCTAATGAAGCAGAAGTCTGAGACTCTTCAAAGGTTCAAGGACTTTAAGAATGAAGTAGAAAACCAACTTGACAAGAAAATAAAAGCACTTCGGTCTGACCGAGGGGTGAATATTTGAGCCAAGAGCTTGACTTGTTTTTGAGAGAGTATGGGACTGTATCCCAACTCACTCCTCCTGGTACACCCTAGTGGAATGGAGTGTCAGAAAGAAGGAATAAGACCTTGTTAAACATGGTTCACTTGATGATGAGTCATGCTACACTCCCTGTCTCCTTTTGGGGATATGCTTTAGAGACAGCTGCTTACATTCTTAATAATACACCAAGCAAGGGAGTTAAGGGAACACCATATGAACTTTGGAAGGGCCAAAAGCCCAATGTTTCCTTCTTGAAGATTTGGGGCTGTGATGCACATGTTAAGAAATTGACAATTGTAAACTCAAGGCCAAATCTATCAAGTGCTAGTTTATGGGTTACCCAAAGGAAACTAAGGGTTATTACTTCCTTGATTCGGCGAAAAACAAAGTTTTCACAGCTAGAAGTGCAATCTTCTTGGAGAAGGAATTCCTTTCCAAGAAAGACAGTGGGAGTAATGTTGAACTTTCAGAAGTTCAAGACTCACAAACTCTTGCAGCTACTGCTAAGGATGCTTCGGGAACCGATCTGACTACTCAAGAAATTGAGGATCCAGAACCGGTTGCACAGGACCTTAGAAAGTCTGGTAGGACACGTCATCAGCCAGAGAGGCACGGCTTTCTCATGACTGATGATGAGGACCTTTTGGTCATTGACCAAGAGGAGCCTAAGACCTATCAGGAGGCTATTGAAAGCCCACACTTAGATCAATGGCGCAAAGCCATGGAGGCTGAGATGCAATCTATGCATGATAACCAAGTATGGAACTTGGTGGATCCACCTCCGGGTGTTAAGGTGATAGGTTACAAGTGGTGTTTCAAGTTAAAAGCTGACAACACCTTCAGGGGGCGATTGGTGGTAAAAGGATTCAAGCAAGTTCAAGGAATTGACTACGATGAAACCTTTTCACCAGTTGCTATGCTGAAATCCATTAGGATACTACTAGTCATAGCTACATGGTACACTTATGATATATGGCAGATGGACGTTAAGATTGCTCTCCTTAATGGAAAACTACTCGAGGATGTGTACATGACACAACCTGAGGGTTTTATCGATTCAAAGTATCTTAACCGGGTATGCAAGCTTCAAAGATCCATTTATGGATTGAAGAAGGCATCCAGGTCTTGGAATCAGAGATTCAATGAGGCCATTATGGAATATGGCTTAACATAGAATTCTGATGAGCACTGTGTATAAGATGGTTAGTGGGAGCGTTTCCACCTTCCTAGTGCTGTATGTTGACGACATCCTTATCATCAGAGGTGACATACCAACACTGCAAGGGTTTAAACAGTGGTTGAGTAAGTTCTTAACAATGAAGGACTTAGGCAAAGCTGAGATGATCTTAGGGGTCAGGATCTACAGAGATAGATACAGTCGACTTCTAGGCCTAAGTCAGGCCACGTACATTGACAAGGTTCTGAAAAGATTCAGCATGGATAAGGCAAAGAAAGGATTCTTGCCTATGCACCATGGGTTGAAGATGAGTAAGAAAGATGGTCCTAAAACAAAGAAGGACCTGGAGAACATGGAAAAGATCCCTTATGCATCTGCTATTGGATCTATCATGTACTCTATGTTATGTACAAGGCCTGATGTCACGTTTGCACTAAGTATGACTAGCCGGTACCAGTCGGAGCCCGGTGAGGAACACTGGAAGGCAGTCAAGACAATCTTAGACTACCTTAACAGGACTAAGGATGCTTTCTTAGTGTATCGAGGTCAAGATGAGCTGGTATTGTCAGGTTACACTGATGCAAGCTTTGAGACCGATGAGGATGAAAACCAGTCATAGTCTGGTTATGTTTTTCTTCTGAATGACAGTGTCATTAGTTAGAGGTCCTCAAAGCAGGCCACCATTGCTGACTTTATAACGGAAGCTAAGTACATAGCTGCATGCGAAGCTGCAAAGGAAGCTGTTTGGATCAAGAATTTCATAACTGAGTTGGGAGTAGTACCCGCTATCCTAGACTCAGTTGATGTTTTCTATGACAACAATGGGGCCATCACACAAGCTACGGAGCCCCGGTCACATAAGAGATCCAAACACATGCTCAGAAAGTTTCACCTTATTCGGGAGATCGTGAACAGAGGTGACATATCATTTTAGAGGATTGACACCAAGAATAATGTCGTTGATCCATTGACCAAAGCATTGTCGCAGACACAGCACGATGGTCATACCAAATCTATAGGAATTAAGGCAATGCCCACTTGGAACTAGTGCAAACGGGAGATTGTTGGTGTGCCCTAGTTCTCAGGGTATTGGATCCTTGTATTTTATATTATACATTAAGACTCATTGTATGAATACATTATTTGTGTCACATTAATAAAGGCAATTAATCTATTTCATTTATATCTTGTGCTATAATATGGGTAGAGTATCCATTGATTGATAATCATAAAACCTATTCCAGGTCTGTTCTAATCGTGGGAACGAATAGAACCACAGACTTGTATATTCGATGACTGTATGGCAGTTATGAAATAGCCATAGTACTTGTATAGTCAGTCATGAATATAGGTACATGTCATTGACATGGGACTGGATCGATCCACACAAGAAAGCCACATGGTTGTCGCATCATAGGTCTTTCTTAAGTAGGTCTCTTTTGTCCTCAGACCAGATTTCATTATAGTATCAATATGGAATTTGGTTCACTTTGACATACGCCTAATAGGTTTGTAAAAGGATGCTAAATATGGGTATGATTAGGTGGACCAATGAACATATTGATATTGATGATGAAGTGATGGAATTGCCACTCAAGTAACACCGAGATGATATCATCGGCCACTTGATGAGTGGGACTGATAAGTGTATGGCCATACCCAAGTAAGTCGGTTACTTATTTGATTAATCAGTCGACTCAAGATTAAGAAATATAATAAGCAGTAGAAAAGGATGACGGACACTATGCCTCTTGTTTATTCATATCGATATCACTTAGCAAAAGACACTGTGAGATTACTACTGGGTCAGTGTCTTCATCAGACTGCTGCATCTCTGTCCTAATTGGGGGCTGTAATGGTTTGCTAGAACCCACTTACAGTCTATGGGCCTTGGACCTACTGCCAACATAAAGACAGATCCATAGGATCTTGCACATAGATCAACTAAGCCGGAACTTATAGAAATTGTACATGTAATCACTACAAGAAATTTGCTTATCAGCTACTAAATATTTAGTAGGTGATATGTAAAATTTGGTAGGTGATTGACATCACCTACCACTCACCCACCAAACTCTTTTAGTAGGCATTTGGCTTGTAGCTGATGTCAGCTACCAGTTTTAGTAGGTGATCACCTACTAAATTGTTGGTGGGTGAGTTAGTAGGTGATTATTCAGCCACCACATCACCTACTAATATTTTGGTAGGAAATAATATAATATAATTAAATTAGTTTTTATTATAATTATTCAACACCTACTAATATTTTGGTAGGTGATGTTTAGTAGGTGATTTTTTCTCATTACCCTCCTAATCATTATTAACCAATACACATATTTAATTAACTAATACACATATATTTAATAGTATACTAAATCAAAATTGCAACAAAATTTTTATAAATATATATATTATAAAATTGTAATAATAATATATACAAAAGTTGAGAATTTTACAAATTCTCACAATTTCTAACATAGGTCATCCATAATACTAAGTCCAAATACTGTTGGTTCTAATATCAGACTAAATTTCAGCACAACTAAGCTAAATCCAAAAAGTGCAGCTAGTCATCGTAAGGTGCAAAAGTGCTGTAGTGATTAGTCCTAACCAAAAATCTATATACTAAATGTCAAAAAGTGCATCAGCTATGTTAGAAAACATAACTCACATGTCCCTCTACTCCGAGCAAATACGGCGCAAAGTCTCCAACTCTGTTGTCAGTCGATCTAAGATAGCCTGTTGATGTTCCAACCGCTCATTTACTTGACGAGATATATCGTCCCTCAATTCCTGCATCTCCTGAGATATATGCAACCTCAATGCATCAGCACTATGAGAACGCTGAGACTGAAAATCCTGTACTAAATCACGAATTGTGGCTTGTATGCGCTCTAACTCCCTCTGCAACTGTGAATAGCGTTCATCGCCAACAGCAGCTGATGCTGAAGTCGAACCTCCATCATTGCGTGAAGATCCACATGATCTCTGTGTAGATGGATGTCCATAAAAGTCATGAACTGCTGTCCCGAGTCCATAAAATCCAGTCTTACGGTTAAGCATACCTACTGCCTCATAGAAAATACTGTTCTCCATATTTTCAGCTACACTTTCATCAAGAGCAGCTATATCATTCCTGATACGCTGATATTCATCCTATAATTCAAAGATTTGTATTATTTTCAATTCTCTTAATCATTATACTAGTGTATTTAATCTATTGACTGAATTTATACCTCAACAACTTGTGAACGACCGCCTACAAATGATACTCCATCATGGCCTCGAGTGTGGGTGTAGAGAAAAACTTCATGCGGTGTCGGTTCTCTATTCAAGATTGCTGCCTGTATTATATAGAAATAATATACGTGATATAAGAATTACATATTTTGGCTCATCCAAAAGTAACAAAGTTGCACTACAATAGTAAAGAGAAGATGTCAATTTTTAATTTCACATAGATACATTTGGAAAATAGCAATTACGATAAAAACATATACATATAAATAGATTCAGAACCTATTATGTTGTTAAGAAAAAATAAATGTTTACTTACAAGGCGGGTTCTAGTCACTTGATGAGATACAGATCCACCTGTGTGTGTTGGTGGAGCTTTTTCTTCTCCTCCTCTACGGTTATCAGCAGCTTGTTTAGATCTTTTCAAGAATTCCTCAGTTTTCCACATTGCACTCCAGTAGTCCCAAATCTCATTGCTACACCATTCAGGTTTCTTTTTCTTTTTTCTCCTAAATTCATGCAAAGTACCTTTATATCTATCCTTGAGCTTGTCGATATATGCCTCCCAAATAGCTTGATTTGTGTACAATTCAGTGTCCCAAGAACATAATTTCTACATTGTTAACAAATATTCAGCAACAGCATTCCATATTTTAGTATGTTTTATAAATTAACTAATGTACTTTTTATATACATAACTAAACAATTACATCAATTAGAGCATCACTAGTAATTTATGCTTCAAAATTCTTTAAAACAAAGAACTATAATTTATATATTTATTAAAACTAAATAGCTTTTTGTTAACTGAATCAAAGCATACTCTATGTGAAGTGACAATTCCTTACTACAATTATCGTTATTACCTGGAATTCCTCCCAATAAAGATCTACAATAGACTGAGGAAGCTTAGAAAATCTCCATCCCGCCATATGAGGATGACAAGTAAATGACTGAGTAACTCTATGTGCCACTTCATGTGAATTATGAAATCTACACCATAATTCAGACTTTTTATTCTTATCATACACATCGAGGTGAAATTTTATATATATATATATATATATATATATATATATATATATCAATTGATCAACATATCGATTGTTTAAGAACTTACAAGCCAGATGCATCCAGAGATATCCTCAACCTCCCCTCTGCATCTCGAGGAGGGCTTGAACCACGCGGAGCATTTAATCTAGTTACTCGAGTAGTTCTATCACCTTGAGTAGGTGTAGGACTTGTATTATCAGTAGGAGAAACACTTGCACCTGGTTGTGGAGCAGAAAAACCTTCACCTGTATGAGGAGGATACACATCACCTGTACGTGGAGGAGGAGAAACACCTGCACCTGGATGTGGATGTGGAGGAGAAACACTTGCACCTGGTTGTGGAGCAGAAAAACCTTCACCTGTATGAGGAGGATACACATCACCTGTACGTGGAGGAGGAGAAACACCTGCACCTGGATGTGGATGTGGAGGAGAAACACTTGCACCTGGTTGTGGAGCAGAAAAACCTTCACCTGTACGAGGAGGATACACATCACCTGTACATGGAGGAGGAGAAACACCTGCACCTGGATGTGGATGTGGAGGAGAAACACTTGCACCTGATTGTGGAGCAGAAAAACCTTCACCTGTACGAGGAGGATACACATCACCTGTACGTGGAGGAGGAGAAACACCTGCACCTGGATGTGGATGTGGAGGAGAAACACTTGCACCTGGTTGTGGAGCAGAAAAACCTTCACCTGTATGAGGAGGATACACATCACCTGTACGTGGAGGAGAAGAAACACCTGCACCTGGATGTGGAGGAGAAACACATGCATCTGGATGTGGAGGAGAATTAGTCAAATGTGGAGTACCTTGTCGTGAATGAGGAGAAACAAACAGCCGCGTAGAACGAGCACCTAGTCGTGCACGAGTAGAAATAACTGGTAGTCTAGGAGGAGCATCTGGCGGCGGTATAGGAGAAATAAACGGCCGTGCATTGGGAGCACTTGTCTATGGAAGAGGAGAAACAACTGGTTGTGGATGAGAAGCAGATGGAGGTGGAGATGAAATCCTCCTTGGAACAACATTGTTCTGGATTTGAGCTAAGAAAACAATAAAAACAATATTATACATAGAAAGAAACACATAATTCGACATGAAATTCACAAAATAAAAGGCAATAATTCATTAATTACTATTATATATTAGTTACCATTATACTTTAGGTTGACAAGTTCAGAATTTGATATCATAATCAAAAGAATCATACAGCTGGATACATTCTAAAGCGTTGATACATTCCAATTAAGGAGGAGTTATCAGCAGGATGTCATTTATTTAATGTACTTACATTTAACTATACGATTATCATAATCACCAAACTCCACTGAAATCATTAAAAATAAGATGCATAACTTACAAACCGATGGAGCTGATGCATCAGGTGTCGAATATGAACCAGAATTTGATGTCGATGCTGAACCAGAACTTGGTGTTGAAGCAGGAGAAGGTGAGAAAGCAGGAGAAGGTGAGAAAGCAGGGCCTTGTAAGGTCGAGGGTGGGGCGGATGGAAAACGCAAACCAGTCCGACCAGACCTACTGCTGCGACCTCCTTTACGACCACCACGAAGCCACATGGCGTTTGATAGCTAGGTGAATGTTGATCCTCTAATGCCAACTGCTTCTTCACTATTTCAGACACCTTATCTAGTGTCTCTAGCTTGGCCTGCTCAATATCAGATGAAAAATTATAAGTATGAAATAGGTGCTCAGGCTCAGCTTTAAAAATTGAGAGTGATGGTAGAAAGAAAGATGATTGTTTTGACAATAAATTATGTTCTGTTGTTAGACTTGATAAATACCTAACTGACAGCAATTGATTTCATATTCTAAGGATTGCTGTGGATTCAAGCAGATGAATATTGACTTGATGACTCTTAAACAAAACCACAAACACCTAATGTATATAATTAACCTTTCCATAAGTACACTTGTTCCTTTAAATTGTGCAAGAATCAATCCAATAACTGTAAGGGAAAGAAGTTTCAGCAGAGGCACAATTGCTGTTACAATATTGTCACCACTAGACTTCATATTATTATCATACAAACCAGAAACATAAGCAGACATCTTAACGTCTCCCCTCAAACTTAATAAGATTATGAACAATCAATTTTCAGATCCCTACAATCAACAAATTGATAATTACACAAATTTGACAAACAATCCAAATTACCATTTAAGAAAATGTAAATTCTAAATCATGGATATAACTAATCGCCAAACAAATTGCAGATTTGCAACACTCAAATCAAAGGTAACAGCTAAACACTAAACATAAAAAAATCAATATAAATATCCATTAAAAGTATAGTATAAGCTTATTAAATAAACAAAAGTGTGTATCCACTTACTCTTCAATGGTCAATGGAACAGATTCAGCCTGTAATTTTCATGACAGACAAAAAATTAACCAAAATAAAAACCAAGGCCAACCATAAATGCTAAAATATTGAAAGGAGAAACATACAGTGCAAGAAATCTGAAGGCGAGCTGAAAATGGTTGCACTCTAAAAGACAAGAAGCTGCTCTGACTGCGTACTGAAATCGAACTCAGACTAGAGAATCTGGCGGCAGCCTGCTTAACATCAAACAAGCAAGAAATTCAATCCACAATGAAAATGTAACGCACTATAAAAGCACTTCCCCCTAAACCAAGGGGAAGAAAAGCATGTAAACAACAAACTAAAGTAACATATCTACAGCTAATCCAAAACAGATAATAACTTAAGTTTAAGTTACAATAGTCTTTCAAAATAAACAACAATTAACTTAAGTTTAAAAATATACTGTGGTGACCAACTATACCTTATTGGCTCCTTTATCAATACAATTAAGGATTTGTTTTCTACAAATAAAAATAGCCCAAACTAATAGGTCAAAAAATTAAATTAAGGGATAATACGTAGCTTTTGTTTGATTAAAAAATAATAGTAGTTTTACAATTAATATGATTGTAATTTCTTAAAAATGTGTATTTATTTATAAATGAAAAAACAAATATATTTATATGAAACTGAATATTTATTAAACTCCCCCAAAAAAAGAAATGTGAACCCCACTTAAATAGTCAATAGTGTTTACTGTCATTGAAATATTTGTTATAAAAAGCAGTTGTTCATCTCCCCACCTTCTCTGCAACTTATAAACTAAACCTAATAAAAATCTCAACCTATCCATTCCATTTTACTTACTTTCCTTTCACTATAAAACTCTTCCCAATTTTGTATCTTTCTCTTTTCTTTCTCAAAAGAATCAAAATGAGAAAAATTTAAAATACATAACTCTTTCCATTTTCTTTTCTCATGGGTGAAGGACATTTGAGTAAAGAAAAACAAAACTAAAAAAAGACATAACTTTGAGTTGGGTTTTTAAGATTAGAAATGGGTTTAAGATTATTTGTGCTGTTGTTATTTATTTCTTCATGGGTTAGTGCTGTAATAGCTTATGGAATCATAAAGCTGTAACTATATCAGTTATGCTACTTCTCTTGTTCAGGTATTCTTACTTTACTCTTTTAACAAATCACTAATACTGGAATTACTAAAATCATAATCTTTCCATTACTTGACAAATTGGAAACATCAAAACGAAACTATTTGATTCATCATATGCTTTTTATTATATTTCTCGGCACATTTAAATTAGACCACCCCTAATAATTAATTTCAACTAAGCTTCTCATACCTTAAATTCTTAAGAAATTGCATTGCCCTGGAAAAAGTTAAATTCATATTCGAAGGAGCTTACTTAGGACAAGAAACAGAATAGATGCTTGCTATGCTAATCAAAGATGGATTTATACACTACATTTGTGAAGATTTGTTCAGAAATAAACCAATGTTTATGTAATACCAAAAACAGGGGACTGACCTGCGTTTACAGCAATGGTGACAAACGGCGACCGCGGTTCCGGCGATCAGAACGGCCACTGCCGGCAACTGCGGT
Organism: Euphorbia tirucalli; assembly: GCA_039660915.1. NCBI lineage: Eukaryota > Viridiplantae > Streptophyta > Magnoliopsida > Malpighiales > Euphorbiaceae > Euphorbia > Euphorbia tirucalli. Next base: position 49,825,951 of record CM077633.1, read on the forward strand.
TCCTCCGTCAGAACGGCCACTGCAAAAGAAATTCCGGCGACTTGAGGGATGAGGGTTTTGAGATTGACGGGTGAGGGTTTTGAGATTTAAGGATGAAAGTTTTGAAATAGGATTCTGAAGAAAACTGATATATTAAAATTATGATTTTTAATTTTATTAAATATTTTTTATTTATTTTTTTAATATTATTTTAATCAGCTACTAAAAATCTAGTAGGTGATATCACAACTAGTAGGTGATCACCTACTAACTACTTACCAAACATAATTTTAGTAGCTGATGCATGGTTTTGGGATTCCCACCCAAAATCTGCTACTAAACCCAAAGTTAGCTACTAATTTTTAGTAGCTAATCACCTACTAAAAGCTTTGGTAGGTGATGTTTAGTAGGTGATTAGCAGATTTCTTGTAGTGAATGTACATTGGTCTTTTTGAGTAGGTCTCATTTGTCCTCAAACCAAATTTCATTGTAGTATCAATATGGAATCCGGTTCACTTTGACATACACCTAACAGGTCTATAAAAGGATTCTAAATATGGGTATGATTGGGTGGATAGGTGAACATATTGATATTGATGATGAAGTGAAGGAATTGCCACTCAGGTAACACCGAGATTATATCACTGGCCACTTGATGAGTGGTACTGATAAGTGTATGGCCATACCCAAATAAGTTGGTTGCTTATTTGATTAATCAGTCAACTCAAGATCAAAAAATATAATAAACAGTAGAAGAGGATGATGGATGCCGTGCCTTTTGTTTATTCATATTGATGTCATTTAGCAAAGGATACTATGCGATTACTACTAGGTGAGTGTCTTCTAAAGATTGTTGTATTTATGTCTTAATTGGGGGCTATAACGGTTTGCTAGAACCCACTTATAGTCTGTGGGCCTTGGGCCTACTACCAACATAAAGACAGACCAATAGGATTGTGCACATAGATTAACTGAGCCGGAACTTATAAAAATTGTACATGTAATGTACATTGGAAGAAATGCGTTAATTAATTAGTTGACATTCGATGTCAAGGTAATTAATTAACATTGGGTTGATTTAATTTAATTAATAAGTTTACATAATGTAATTAATTAATTAATCAATTAATTGAATTGCAAAAAGTAGACAATTATTTAAATAATTTTCCTAAGAAGGAAAATTAAATACATGTATTGTATTTTCTTAAGTGTAATTTAATTTTATTTAGGATTAATTAAATTAGCCAAATGGAATTAAATTACATAGTATAAACCTTTTGGTATAAGGTTTATTTATGTAATCCAAATCCTAATAGTCTTGGCTTTAATTAACCTAAATAGAAACCTAATTATAGAAGGACTATATAAGGCACACTTAAGTGAAAAAAAACAGCTCTAACCCAATTGCAAGGAGATTTTCTACCCCCTAATACAGCAGCCCCTTAGCTGAAATTTCCAGCAATAATTCCTCCATTCCTTCACTCTTTGGCTAGCACCGATTTTCGTTCGATAGTTGATCATGCACTGGACTTTGGAGATCGCTTAAAGAATTGATTCTGCAGCAGTCTCTAGAAGAGACAAATCCGGTGCCTTTGATCTCCCTTGATTCAAATTTGCTTTTATTCTACTCAATGGTAACCGGACACGATAGGTGGATTCTAAGAAATTTTAAACTGGCCATATTCCGCTACGCCCTGTTATTTTTCCCATGATGAATCCCAACATGTTCCATCTACATTTCATCAGAAAATAACGTTTCCATTATTCCAGCTGATGCTCCATCTATGGTGCTCTGAATTTTGAAGTTCCACCTTTTGGCGGATTTCAAGTTGTTGTGATTAGTGAGGAAGTGAATGATGCTCTTAATGTGATTTATGAGAATTGTATGCCAGAATGGTTATCCCGATATCTATACTATCAGAATTTTATTCTAGGCATGGGTTTAGGAGAAAATTTTCAAGGTATTCCTAAATTCAACATTAACGTTAGGAGATCTCGCTAATGTGCTTTAGGATATAAAGCAAGGGCATATAAGAAGAAGTCGAAGAAAGGCAAAAATGGCAAGTTCTTGATGAAGCCATTTGTGGAAGTGAATGCTAAAATTTCACCTGGTTTCGAAATATTTTCTGATGTTGTTGATTTCGAGAAGAGTGTGGAAGAGCCTGTTGCACCAGAATTAAGTGAAGAGAAAGTTGTCCTAAAGCCTGTGAATTGACAGAAGAAAATTAATAAAAAGCCAGTAGAGATGATGGAAGAGTTTGATCTGAAGAAGGAAGAATTATGTGCTAAGAAGAATGTGTCTGAAAAGAGTATTGAATTTTGTGATAAGGTTGTTGATGTTATAGCCAAGGCATTAACGGTTGCTCTAAACAATGCATTTCCTAAGGCTGAGTCAAATGATCCAAAGAGATTGTTGAATAAAGAAAGCCTAAATTCTATAGCTATAGATATTGCAAAAATTATGAAGAAAGCTTAAGCATAGTTGGATGAAGTTGAAAAGGTTGAGAAAACCATTCTTTCTGAAGTATAAAAGTTAGAGTTAGTAATTGATGTTGATGGCATTTTGAAGGTGTTTATCAAAGAAGATGAAAGAACTGAAGGCCCTCCACCTGTGGAGGATGAAAATGATTTTGTTGTTATGTTTCTTCTATTTTCAATGAAGACAATGTACTATATGACAAGTTTAATGCAATGAAATCTCAATTTGCTTACTTTTTTTATGTTTATCCTGATAAGTTTGTGCATGCATGTGATTACATTGCATGAAATCAACATAGATACAGATGAAAAACCTAAAATGGTATACATTTCATACGATCTTAATCCCGAGGAAAAGAGAGAATTAACAAATGTTCTAAAAAAACATGTTGGGCTTTTGCTTGGTCGTATGAATGTTGGTGTGCCCTAGTTCTTAAGGCATTGGATTCTTGTATTTTGTATTATACATTAAGACTCGTTGTATGAATACATTATTTATATCACATTAATAAAGGCAATTAATCTATTTCATTTATATCTTGTGCTATAATATGAGTAGAGTATCCATTGATTGACAATCATAAAACTTATCCCAGGTCTGTTCTAATCGTGGGAACGAATAGAACCACAGACTTGTATATTCAATGACTGTATGCCAGTTCTTAACTAGCCATAGTACTTGTATAGTCAGTCATGAATATAGGTACATGTCGTTGACATGGGACTGGATTTGACATACACCTAATAAGTCTATAAAAGGATGCTAAATGCAGGTATGATTGGGTGGACCGGTGAACATGTTGATATTGATGATGAAGTGATGGAATTGCCACTCGGATAACACCGAGATGATATCATTGGCCACCTGATGAGTCGACTGATAAGTGTATGGCCATAACCAAGTAAGACGGTGCTCATTTGATTAATCAGTCAACTCAAGATCAAGAAATATAATAAACAGCAGAAGAGGATGACGAACACCATGCCTCTTGTTTATTCATATCGATATCGTTAGGCAAAGGATACTATGAGATTACTACCAGGTGAGTGTCTTCTAAAGACTGCTGCATCTCTATCTTAATTGGGGGCTGTCATGGTTTGCTAGAACCCACTTACAGTCTGTGAGCCTTGGGCCTACTGCCAACATAAAGACAGGCCCATAGGATCGTGCACATAGATCAACTGAGCCGGAACTTATAGAAATTGTACATGTAATGTACATTGGAAGGAATGCGTTAATTAATTAGTTGACATTCAGTGTCAAGGTAATTAATTAACAATAGGTTGAATTTAATTTAATTAATAAGTTTACATAATGTAATTAATTAATTTATCAATTAATTGAATTACATAAAGTAAACAATTAATTAAATAATTTTCCTAAGGAGGAAAATTAAATACATGTATTGTATTTACTTAAGTGTGATTTAATTTTATTTAGGGGTAATTAAATTTAGCCAAATGGAATTAAATTACATAGTATATACCTTTTTAATTAAATTTTATTTATGCAATTATAATTCTAGTGGGCTTGGGTTTAATTAACCTAATTAAAACCCAATTAGACAAGATGTCTATATAAGGGCATACTTAAGGAATAAAACCCTCATTCAACCCTAATTAATTATTGGAAATTTTAGCCACCAAAAGCAGCCCCAAATCAGCCGAAAATCCCAGCATTAATCTTCCATTCCTTCACGTCTTCGGCTAGCACCGGTTCCCGCTCAATAGTTGGTCGTGCACCGAACTTTGGAGATCACAGTTTCAAGAAATGATTCTGCAGCAGTCTCTAGAAGAGATGAATCCGGTGAGTTAATCTCTCTTGATTCAAATTGGTTTTATTCTAATCAATGGTACTTGGACACGATAGGTGGATTCTAGGAAATTTTAAACGGTGTATTTTCCGCTGCGCCATGTTATTTTTCCGATGACGAATCTCAACAGTGGTATCAGAGCCTAGGTTTTATCTATTAGATTGATTGGAATTGGTTCTTGAAAGCGTTCTTGAAGAAAGAATGGGTTTCAAGTTTGTGATTTTAGGGTTTTTACTTAATTGGTTTTGTTTTTGATAAACCCTAGAATTGTTGGATTGGAGTTTTTTTTATTATTATCACTAATTGGTTTCAGCCTAAAATTGTTGTTTTATTGATTAATTAATATATTTTATGGTTGGAATTGTTTTCTTTTTATGATTTAATTAAAAAATAATAATAATAATTGTTATGGGGAAGGGAATTGCAAAATTTGTGATTCCCATCCCCTGCAGTAGCTACTGGCGCGGGATTCGGGTCCGGTCTTGGATTTTACAGGTATTTTTTTTATCCCGGACCCTAATGCAAATTAAATTTTTTTTAATTAATTTGTATTTAAATTGTTTATTTTGGTTGGCATGCATATTTAATTTAATTGTTTGTATATTTAATTTAATATGGACCTTGTGATATGAGAAAAAATGATTAGTTGGAAAATCCGAAAGGGACGACTGGTGATAGGTGGAGTTTCTACGTGGAATGTATACCATTTTCTAAACTGATCATTGCATTTGTATTTATTTTGGATTCATTAATAAAGAGTGATGTTTTGTTTAAATATGTTTCTAATGGATGTTGTTTGATGCATAAACATGATCTGTCTCGCATAAACATTTCATTGAAGAAAGCACTTTGCATTTGACTTAGTTATATATCTGCAAGATCTAATGTTAGAAATAGGTTAAACAAATGTAACATACAGTCTTCTATCCTTAATTCTCAAGTATTTTCATTTGACATCACTAAAAGTGTTAATAATGTATCCTTGATTTCCTCAGAAAAAAGAGCCCGGTGAAGTGGAAACTGAAAAGGCGTCTGAAGCAAAAATAGAGCAGCTCACTAAGCTGAAAACCCACATCAAGAAGTTTAGGCAAAAGTTAAAGCATTTACAATCCAGGGGCATTTCCAAACCATTCTTCTTCTATATTTGCCAATAAACAATATTTCGATGGTTCATCACCGCAGTCAATCAGAGATGTTTTCAAACCTCAGCAGAACCAGCAATGGTAACATTTTCATTATTCCCTGGCAGTCAATAATCAAAATCAGAATTTATTTCAGTTAGAAACACAATAGATTTTCTGTAATTGGCCAACTAAGGATATGAGGTTTTTTCCAATGCAGTCGGCCAAGGGCATATGTCAGAAAATAATCGCTGTTGCAAACTTCACGGCAGCGAATCATAAAGTCTCAAATTAAGACAACATACACCAATGTATCCTTGAATAATGACATCCGTATTCATACACTTGCATACATGCATGGCATCCATCAGACATTCATTTACAGGAGTCAAACGTGCTTAAAGAGGACTTCATTTTTTTATCAAAGGGACATAAATTCTTTCAAAATGTATCAATCAAGAAATGAAGATCCATATCAGAACAAGACTTCAAACTCCCTAACAAGTAGATTTCACTTTACACAAAGAATTATAGAAATTCAGAATAAAGCAATATTTATGGCAGTGGAGTGCATCTCCCATTGATCTAGTTGTTAATGAAGTGTATATAATCCTAGTAGAGTGATGAGATAAAATAATCAAAACCCTCAATATCAAATACCCAGTGGAGTCAACGTCTAAAGTTTAGTGCTCCATTACAACAACAGCACCTGAAGTCAGGTAAGTCTTTCTTTTCCTTGTTCACTGCCCTCACTTTCTTGTTCTTAAATTCACATTAGGTATAATTAACTCGTTGTCAATGTCGAATTTAATCGCATGAGGGGTAGCTTTGAGCACCGTATTTTTCTGACCTCTGTGATGAAAACCAAAATGGTTAACCTTTATGTTTGAATCCCTTTTGAAACTGGTTCGAGAAGCAATGATTCAAATTCAAACGAGCTTGAAAAATTGAAGTCGGGATGAATTTGAGGAATTAAGGTCAGAAAAGAATAAAGAGCCACATGACTATTGCTACTACAACTGTACGGGTGTTGACACAATAGCCATATGATTGTCAATGTGTCGCCAGGTTGCATGAAAACAGAGACTGCTACTGTATTATGGGTTGACAGCCTAACTTCCACTAATTTTTTGACATTATAGGGTTATTTGGACTTGAAGGGAGTCCTGTAATGGGGAATTAAGGACAAAAACAATAAAAAAAAGATTAGAAATAAAAAAGAGACAAAGGAGGTTTCTTGAGAAAATTTAAAACCAAAATCTAAAATATAAATTTGGAATTGTTTGAAATCACTCAAATTCAATTCTCAAATCAATCCTAAACCTTCAGAGACATAATTTGTGGCTGAAATTTTTGGAATTTGGAGTCAATTGGAGAATTCAAGCTTTTGGAATCACAAGGTTTCAAACTCATTTGAATCCGGATTAAAACTTTAAGAATGGGTTTCCTTTGAATTCAACATTGGAAAAAAAACTCCAAACGTAATTCTAAGAGGCCTTAAATCATTTTTATTGCTTTCTAGGTTCATTTTGTGCATCATTTCATTTCAATTTCATATGCTCTATTTTCTATAATTATGGCAATCCAAAGCCATGTGGCTATCGAAAGAGTTGTATGGTTGTTGCCTTAAATCCACACAACTATGGATTAAAAATCAGAATTTTGTATTTCCTTGTTTTCTATTGTTTTCTTATTCTATTTAAAGCCAGAGCTACAGTGATGTATTTATAGTCGCACGGCTATTGTTTTCACACTCGTTGGCTATGATTTTGAAACCAGAATTAGATTTCATGTATTTTCATGCATATCATATCATTTGACCTTAAATCTAATATTATAGATTAGTGCAACGATAGAGATTTCAATCTCTTAAAACTGACCCATTTTCGTATGTATAAATATATAAAACCGGATAAAATGCTTTGTAAAATTATTTTTAAATTCAAATTTAGCATTTTTAAAAGGTTTTCCAGGGTTAGCCAGATAATTTTGTCGTATTATCTCAACTATCTCTATTCACATCCTGAGCTATCTGGATTCCCTATTCCATCTGTTTGAGTCCAATGTCTATATTTACCTATATACTACCTTTTGTTTTGCAGGTAGATTAGATTAGATGTATGTTAGCTTTTATTCTTAGAATTCATGTATATTAGGCGAATGTAAATATTAGATTTTTCATGTATTTAGGCTTTTGTATCCCTATAACCTTTTTATACAAATGTATTCCCTAAGTTAGATTATTCAATTGGGTTGTAATAATTTACTTTTGCGAATTTTTTGAACTTCAGAATTTATTTATAACTTTCTATTTGAGCATATAGAGATTAAATTAAAATAAATCATTGAATTATAAAGGGCAAAGAGATAAAACTGTTAAAACAATATTTTGAATCATAAAGAAATAGGTAATTTGCCCGAACCCGAATCTCTAACTAAAAAGTACAGCAATTCCTGCTCGACTTGGCTATACCATAATTTTTCAGTTAAGCTAAATTGGGTGGCGACTCCTATCACTTTTAGTGAGAGTGTTCAATTTCGTTCATTTTCTCACTATTTTTACAAAACCCAAATTTTATTTCATTAAAATTCCAACTTGAGCTTGCGGCCTGTGCTCTCTAAAGGATTTTCCGCTCACAATGGACATGGTTCTTACAGCTCTTAGCATCAGATTTAGGGATTAACAACAACAAGCATTGGACATTCATGTAAAACAGACAAAAGGTGACTTCTGCTTTTATATATTATGCAATAGTCATTGACATGTTTATTCTAAATATTAGTTTTTACTATTAAATTATTTTGATTAATTTGACTGGTTTTATGCTTGTATTATTTAATCAGGGACTCATACATGCAGTGGAAGACTTGTTCCCAGAAGTAGAACATATATTTTATGTACGACACATGTACACAAATTTCAAAACTTTATTTAAGGCCAAAGAGTTGAAAGACATGCTACGGGATGCTGTAAGAGCACCTTATCCAGCAAAGCTTGATGACTATATGAAGAAGATTAGTGATAAATGTCCAGAAGCAAGACAGTGGTTAAAGGAAAGACCAGCTAAATGGTGATCCAGGGCTTCTTTTATGAGAAGTGTCAATGTGATATGCTATTGAACAATCTATGTGAGTGTTTCAATAAGTATATTTTAGATTTTAGATGCAAGAGACAAAAGGATTATCACAATGAAAATGATGATTAAGTGAAGTTGATGAAACAATTCAAGAAGAAGTGTGATTTGTTGTTGAACGACAATGCTAGGTGGTGTCCAAAGATAATGAAAAAGTTAGTGAAGAATATGGATTATACTATGCATTTTGAGCCAACATATTCAAGAGGTCCAAGAGTTCAAGTCAATGGATTTGATACTCTATTTGTAGTGGATACAGATGTCAAGACATGCACATGTATGAGATAGAAACTCATAGAATACCATGTAGTCATGCAAGTGCTGCCATCATTGGTAACAATGATAATCTGGCTAATTATTTAGCTGATTGTTATTTAGTGGAGACATATCTTAATGTTTATAGTTTCTTCATTGAGCCTACTAATGGCGGTGACCAATGGCCAAATACTAAAGAGACAATTCCAATTGTGCCTCCATCTCCAGTCAGAACTAAAAGAGGAAGGAAAAAGAAAAGCCAGAAGAAAGGAAACTAAAGATTTATGCCTCAAAAGGGAAACTCGGTAAGAAGGGAATTGTAAGGCTGACTTGTAGCAACTGTGGCGACAAAGACCACAAGAAAAGGAAATGTAAAGAACAACCATGTGCCACTAGACCAGGTGTAAGTAATTATTTGGATCTCTATTTTTTGCTTGCATGTGATTCTATGGTTTTTCTTTATCTGGTTCAGTTTTTATTTTTAATTTTTGAAAGATTGGATCTTAGTTTTATGCAATTCTCTCTTAATTTCTAAGTTAATAAAATCTCGGTTTTAAGCATTTCGTGTATGAATTAGATTGGTTGAAGTTCCCATGATAATTGATTTGAGAATAAAGTACGCTTATGGTTTTAAGCATCTATTATTCGTATTGTCCAGCCTTTAGCTAGTTTAGCAGTTTTAGAGAGTCTCTATGCAACATTTGGCTATTTAAAAATTGCATATTGATGGAGCGTTGTTATTATTCTTATTACATTTGTAATGGGAAAAAAAGAATGGAAAATAAGAACTTTGCTTTGCAGGTCAAAAGAAAGAGGACAATTACTGTAGAAGGGAATGTCAAATCTGGTCCAAATGCATCGGGTCGAAGTCAGCAAGGCCAAATGCAAGAAGGCCTAATACATCAAGACAATCAAGGGCTAGGGGAGCAAGAGAAAATACAACAGGGCCAATATAACAAGGACAAATGCATATAGGTGCCATCCTACAAGGCCACCTATTGCACCTTAAATAGTAAGGTGGATGATGGATGTAAGTATCTCATCAAAAATTTGGTGTTTATTGATTGTTAAAGTGTTTAATCATTGTGATGTTGAACTTGGCTAACCCGGGATAGTTTACTGTGAATTGGAATGGTATTATTTTGTGTATTAAGTTGTGTAGTGATTCTACTAGACACGCACATTTGTGAAATTGACTACTTTGGGTTGAGATAGCATTATTCCTTATTTGTGTTGACAATTTTTCTGAACAAGGAACCACTTAATATGTACCAAGTCAGTCTAATCAGACTACACATGTTCCTAATAGCAGTCAAGGAAGCAATGTCACTGATGTTGGCCACAATCATCCAAGTTGAGAAAGCAATAATGTTGCATCAAATCAAGCAACAAACATAAGCAATCTCACTACTGCTGCCCCAAGTTAGGATAGCCAACAGAGAAATTTCCAAAATGCCACTACTGAGCCAAATGGTAAGAGGAAACCAATGGCAAGAAGTTCAACTTACAATGCTCTAAGAAGGCAGTGGAGATTAAGGCATTAATCTTTTGCATTTGGTTGTATTTGTTTTGATTATGACTCATAGTTGTGGATGGTTATGAACTTTTAATTTTTGTGATGGCTATCATTCTGTTTTATGGAAACATAAAGTTCGAACACATTTTTAGGGTTATAATGTGTTCACAGAAGGCTTACAACAGGTTGTTAGCAACAGTCATTGTGTTATTTCGGATTTTGCAACAACTTTATGTAATGTGTTGAGTAGTTAATATATCAACATGGTGTTCACTAATGTAAAACTCAAATTTTATGGTGTCACTATGTATAACTTGTACTTTTGGGTTTGAAATTCACCCGTTTTTCAATTTTCTTAAAAGTTTCATATAAGTATTTCATGAAGATAGTTGATAATTGAAGTTTATGAAGATAGTTAATTTAATGAAAAAAGTAAAAGAGAAAATAAAGCCAACGAATGATTCAATTTAACGATATAAAACATGAAGAATAATACCACAGCTCATGAGAACAGATCATGAGATTCATCTAAACTAGTAAATACATACATTCATAATACTACACACCACATTCATATCAATCACAGGAAAAATTATGTAACTTTCCTGTACTAGCTAGTCGCATATTTCTAATTTACATACACACGATACAGAGATGCAGCTTCAAATGCACATTACCTATTTCCTGAAGAGAAGGATTATTGCTCGTAGCATGACCCTGGACCAGTTGGAGGTTGTCGCGCATAAAAGTTCGAGACAGGAGCAGCTTGAACTCCTCGCCTCGTCAATAGGCATCTGAAGTAGTGGAGGCGAGGTAAAGCTGTTAAGCTTATATTTCCAGAAGATATGGCCTCTCTCCTACTCCACATGCGCTCTGCATCGAAAAGACATTGAAATATAAACAGGCATCTGTTACAAAATTTGATTTTTCAAGACAATTTTTCATCATCATAACATGAAGAATAATACCACAGCTGCAAATGAGTAGACTGATAACAACCAAGAAATAGCAGTCACAGATATTTAATTGTATCTCTAATCTTTCTTGCTGCTCCTCTATTTGATAATAACTAACACGAAAAGGGAAAAAAAAAAAAAGGTTGTAAACTCTACCAGAAGTCTGTTGCATGGAAAATCGCCTCTAGAGGACAAGGCCCTTATTTTTTTATTTCAGCATATAACCTTTACACCTAAGCTGTTATTACCCTTCATTTTCAACAAAATGTTTTTGCAGATTTAATTAATAGAGTATCTAATATTGGTAGAGAAAAGATAGAAAAATAAAGATATTCACATTTTTTTTCAATTCCATTCATTGTTGTTCTCTACTCCCATGCTATGGGGGAAATTTGAACTTGCTGCAAGGCAGATTTGGAGTTTGCACTTTTTAGGGCCTGTTTTTGTATGTTCAGCTAAACAGGGTCAGTTTTACGGTTTTTTCCTTCAGATTTTTGGGATGAACTAATTTTTCAACTGATATCCAAGGATCAGAGAGCAAGCTTATGATCTTAACTTTGCAACTTATTCTAATAACTTAGGAGGATGTCCTATCTTTCTCTTGCACATATTTGTCTCTTCCAACAAAAAGAGACCTTTTGTAGAAATAACTCTTTCCCAGAGGGTTATATTGATTCTCAAAATATCAATACATTATCAAAACTCAGGGCGAGAAGTCAAAATTTAGCCCCTATACTTGGCACGATTTGTCCTTTAAGCTCCAATACTTTTTTTTTGGCACATTTGGCCCTTGTACTTGGATAATTTGCTATTTTGGCTCCTCTACTTGATTTTTACATATATAGCCTCTTGTGCTTTGATTTTTCACAATTAAGTGACAGTTCCACAGAATATGCACCGTTAGGCATAATGTCTTTTAACAGTTTGTGTCATACAATATAATAACGGAACCGTCTATCAGTTGTCAAATTCTAAGAGAATAAAGACAAACTAAAGCACAAGGATCAAATGTGCCAAAATTGAAATACAAGCCCATAATGACAGATTGATCCAAGTACAAGGGCTAAATTTCCAGCAACTGCCTATTTCTTAATAATTAAGGAATGTATAGAAAAGGAAAAAATAAAAATGAGCTTTCCATTTCAACAGTGTCATGAGTATAGACATACCTGCAGCTGCAGCTGCTCGAGGCCATATTGTTTGCTGAACATTGGAGGGATCAGCTGTTTCACCCCACATGCAAACTTCTCCTCCTAGCACAAGGTCTTGCTCAGAAGTATTACTTATTCCTTCCAATGGTTCAGCTAGGTAAACATCATCCCAAGGGACATCTAGATGATCAAGGTACCAAAAACCTTGATTACTGAAGATGCATCTAAAACCTTTTGCAACAGCCCTCGGACAAACCCCACCACCCAACCTGTGGAACCACATAAAAGACTTTGTATTTTAGTAACCGACAGAATAAACTTTTGGCTTGACACAATACTCAGGGATAAAACTCACCAGTTGTGCACTATTGTTCTTGGATTTAGATTTGACGAAAATGCATTGAAAGTTTCCTCCCTGACACCAAAAAGTAAATAAATAAAGCTCTAAAGAAATAAATAATTGTTTTTTGAAGAACCATTCCTAGAAACATGTTAAGAAGGTAACGATTTCTGATGTAGACAGATTATTGAATCAGAGAACAGAAAGGATTGAAAATTAGAAGTCTGACAAGGATTATACCAGTTTAAAACCAAGGACTCTATGACTTTATATCAGCAAATATTTTGGAATATAAAAAACATAGCATAATATGATATGCATATTAAGGATAAAAAGGCTTAATGAATCAAATGGCACTGTATTGAAGATTTAAAATATTATTGATTTGAATCAACATATAATTTCAACACATTCACTTACTATAAGAAATAACAAAGTTCATTGCTATTTTCAATAATTCAACTGTCAAACTTCATCAACCTATACATTTCAATGTGACTAATCAAATCTCAATTGAAATTGAAAATCGAATAGATTCAAATTTGAACATTTACAGATCAAAAGAAAAAGGAACTAGCAGGTAAAAGTATCATCAAGAATATATCAATAGAATATCACAAGTTCTCCAAGCCTACAGAGACGTAAAATTTCTGCCTTTACATGTATATAGCAATAAACTTCATTAAGCCATACATGTTTTGGTTTTCTCTAACTGGTTGGGCTAGTCCATCCTTGACCAAGCAAGCCAAGTCTTAAAATAATGTTTACTAGGAAGTCATCCTTTTATTACCTAAGATTTCATGGAAATTCTTTGGTTAATTCACATATAATCAACAAAGTATAGCACATTTTGAATATTCGTAAAGAAAAGGAAAGAGTAGAAACCAATGTTTAGAAATTCTAAAATAATTTTACTGTCTCTAGATAAGAACGTACCAGTTGACAGGGGTCCAACCTTTAGAAATTGCTATTTCCTGAGCTCTGAGCACAAAATATTGATATGCATCCTTAGCAGTCAAGTTTTTGTCATCAAGCCTACAATTTGACCGGTGATTATAGACAAAATATCCAACTTAATAGCACATAACATGTGCCACACACAAATGAGCTGTCCAAAACCCATGAAATATTTACAAAAGTGGGACCAAAAATTACAGAAGTGAGAACAATGAGATTCATAGCTCACAGCTTATTGTTGGTCAGTTTGAAACAATTCGGTATCATCATAAACTAAAGAAAATTTAATGCAAGGGAGTAGTTACGGTTTAGAAAATTATCTAATTTTCAATATAAACTTATGTAACACATAAGAAAAAGATTTCCTATTGAATGAAAATGCCCTGGACCAAGTTTTTTCTGATGGACAAAGCCTGAATGATGTGGTTCATCCTCCCTCGTTCAACTTTAAATTTGACAAAAGTATCACATGAATTCTGTAGATTACTGCAGTGAAATATCCCTCAACATGGACATGACAGAAGTCTCATATGTCTGTCTAAATGATGACCGTATAGGAAGTGGGAACTGTAGATTATCATGCACAAAAAGTAAAAGATGCGAGACCAAGTAAGTTTCAGCACAAACCATTGCTTCACGTGTGGAGTCGATGTCCAGCACTCTGTCAAGTATTGAACCAATTTGTTAAGAAACCACACATACAACCAATACACAATAGATGATATAGAGGATTAAGATGAGAGAGAGCTTTATTCAATGATGTAGGAAACAGAGAACAATGAAAGGAAGAAGATAGCAAGCAATGATCAACACTTCCCAGGGAGATCTCTCCCTTTCTCTCAGCTAAAAGCTAAGAGCCAAACAGCCTACACCGAGAATACTTCTTCCCATCCCCTATACCTAACAGTTTCCCCGGATTATATAACTAACTAGAGACTGTCCCACTCTGCCATGCATACCTAACTCCAGCTAGTTACATGCCTGCTTAATGTATATAGTAGAATCCACCAAACATGATATTTGGCCTTTTTTAACGTGTAAAAGATTTTTCTATTTGAGTCAATTAAAGGAATGTGAAACTTCAGTTTAATGAGAAAATCTTTTTGAACTAACCTGTGTTAACCTCGTCACCACCCAAGTGGAAGAGCTCAAAAGGGAATATTTTTCTCATATCTGTAAGCAAAAGAAATCACAAACCAAAGCTTAAAGAGAGGTACGGTACATGTAAGAAAATGACAAGTGCAAGAGCTTCAGAATGCATTAAGCATCCATAAGATTGGCTAAACAAAACGTAATAGCCAATTGCCAAAAGAATGCTTAGTAGTAGCAGATGTAGGAATATAAGAAGCCTAACCTGACAGAATTCCTGATAACACGTCAAAAGTAAAATTTTTAGCCACATCAAGTGGCTCTCTGCATGAAGTGGAAGGCCAAAGTTCAGAATATCCAATACCCCTGCACAGAAAGATCATAAATTCCAAAACTAACAAAGAAATTGTCCGCACCACAACTTGATCCACTATAAAAATTCACCAATTATCACTTGAAATAAATGCCTGCCCCAAAACTAAGGCAGTTTTGACACCTAGATTCCCAAATTCCCTTGGATTCCACAGCAACTTGAATCCAGAGAATAAATCAATTGAATTAGACACTTTAAGTCTAAATATTGCCTATGCAACGTGGAAATGAAAATGGCAGTGGGAAACGACATTCTTAGATATATGGGAAATGGAAATGTGGTGATTAAATGTAAATAATAAAAATATTGGAGTATATTTACACATTTTATCAGTACAAGGATGCATTTTCAAATTTTTTACTTTAGATATAATGAAAGAAAAATTATACAGTCGAGAGTATACTTGTCACTTATATAAAGTATCTATTGGATACATTTGCCACAAACAAAATTATAGAAAAAAAAATCATATGTCCTATATAACAATATGACCACCAAGCACAAAAGAAACAAAAAAATAAGCACAATAAATGGTCATCAAGCATATAAGAACAATAGCTTAATCATAAACATAATAAACTTCAAAACTTTACAAACTACCTAATGACAACTGACAGCAAGTGTCTATAAGTTTCATGATCATAATTAACAAGCAAAGCCTACAAGTTTCATAGCATACTTGCAAGTTTCATTATTATAACTAGAGCTCATGTACAAAATATAAAATAAGAAACTACATTTCTCAGCATCTCTTTCTTTGATATTCTCATTTCCATCTTCAACAAAATATATATATTCCAATTCCAGGTCATCCAAAGTGAGGTTAGCAAACTCAGTAACACCTACTTCATCCATACTTTAAAATCCACTGACAGCTAGGCTAGTTAGCTAATTCCTTCCAAAATTGAAAGAGCACTTTGCAAAGACGAAGATTATTATGGATATAAAGCAAGTCATTTGCACATTTGTGAGCTAATTTATTCCTTTTCAAATTAATGAAAGAATAAAGAAATAAGTACTCCAATTGCAACATGGAAAGGAACAAGATTGTTTAAGCACTTTAAATCAGCTTTTAAAGTAAAGGTGCACTTCAGGATCAAAGCATGTTCTCCATTTCTAGGTTGCAAGTAATACCAGATCTACAAATCGCCCTCTTTTAAGAAAAGACAAAAAATTAGGAAAATGTTACATACAGCAGACAGAAAAGAGGTAGTTAATTACTATTAGTTGTTATTTCTTCTAGAAAGGATAGTATTGTCTTTAATTCCCTAAAGGAGAGGCTATGTCAGCCCTCCCTTCTAGAATCTGTTTAGCTAATTTGTCTCTAGTATAGCTGTCAATTCTAGCTGTCAATACCGTTAGAATTGGTACTATATTTACCACTGATTGTAAGGAAAAGGATTATGAATGAAATCATCAACATTCTCTCTTCTTTCTTCCTTCCTTTCTTTCCTAATTTCTGCTATTCTCTTCTACCTATTCTGAACTCTATTCTATCAAATTCTGAAACTAATTGCTAGCTCTCCTAAGAGCAACATTGGTATCAGAGCCCTCTATCCTCGGCCTACCTTTTATGGTTAGAAAACCTAAACAGCCTAAAACCACCATGAATGCCTTAGAGAAAAAAATTGATGAGTTAAACCAAAGATTCCTCAACCGATCTGAATCTACTGCTGAACAACTAGAAGAAATCAAGAAGAATCAGGAGAGGTTTGAAAGGAGACTGGATCACTTAACTCTACAACAAAATGACCTAAGGAAGGAACAGATGAACCAGCAACAAGACTTTGAAAGAAGGCAGCTAACCCTGCAACAGTCCCTGGAGAAAACTATTGTGGACACGCTGTCCAGGGTGGTACAGCCAGCCTTTCAAGGAGTGGAAGGAGGCAACCTGAGTGCTACCATGACCAGCCACAGCACCCCTGGTATTCTGCCTACCCCACCACCCAAACAACACCAAAACACCATCACCTACGACCCAAACACTAATCCAAACCCTACCACCACCTATAACAAAATGCTACCTAAGCTGGATCTCCCTTATTTTGATGGAACTGATGTGGAAGACTGGACTTGCAAATGCAGAAAGTATTTTCAGTTCTTTGAAGTAGCAGATGACAGAAAAGTGAGCCTGGTGAGTATTTATCTGCAGGGGAAGGCGGATAAGTGGTTCAGGAACTGGTTCAGGGCTAACCCTACGGCTAGTTGGGATTTATTCTTGGCTGAGATAGCCAACAGATTCAGGAATACTGCTGTAGAAGATGTAGTGGACCAGATCTCTAACCTAACTCAATCTACTACTGTGGTTGAGTATCAAGGGATATTTGAAGAGATGAAGTTGAGGATGGAGAAGGATCACCCTGGTGTTGATGAAGGATACTATGTTAAAAAGTTCATTGCTGGACTAAAACCAGAAATCAGGTCTGCTGTCCAAACCCAGGAACCCACAGACCTATATTCCACCATTAAAATATCCCTACTCCAAGAAAGACATGTTAATAGCCTCTTAGAAGCTGCTAAACCCAAAAACAATTACAGTATAGCACCCCTCACCATGAGATCGTTTCAAAATCCCAACCAACCTAAGCCTATCATGAAACCCTCCTTTACCCCTAAACCTCAACATTACAAGAACATCCCCGGAGCCTGCTGGAGATGTGGAGAAAAATATTTTCCGGGTCATCAATGTTCCACCAAGAAGCTTAATATGATTCTAGCAACCCCTGAAGAAGGTCTACAAGAGGAGGAGGAACCTGAAGGGGAACATGAAGTAATGGTAACAGCTGAACAGGAGGAAGAGGACCCTGTTACTCTATCAGTCAACGCCCTTGCAGGAGGTATCAGCTTGAACACCCTCAGAGTCAAAGGGTGGGTGAGAAAGAAACCTATCCAAATACTTGTGGATAGTGGGAGTACCCATAGCTTCATCAACAATAACTTGGCCCGGGATGCAAGACTGCCACTTGTGCAAGTTCAACCAGAGGCAGTAGTAGTTGCTGATGGCAGAAAACTAGCAGTAAGTGCTAAATGTGAAAGTTTTTTTTGGTCTATGTGTGGTATACAGTTTTGTTTTGGCATGAGGATTCTAGATTTAGGGGAGTATGATGTGATACTAGGAGCTGATTGGATGAGAAAGCATACACCCATAACCTTTGACTTTGAAAACACTAGGCTCTTAATCAACAATGAGGGTAGGACTGTGAAAATTGAAGGAATTAGGGATACTAAGTTGAAGAAATTATCACTTAACGGCCTCAATAGCCTAGTTTCTAAGGGCTGGAAGGGGGTCACCTCAAGACTATTCCTCAATCCTGGTGCAATGGAAGGGACTACCCTCTGTAGACTCCACCTGGGAATCCGAAGAGGTCATAGCCACTCAGTTTCCTGAGTTTTATCATTCTTGGGGACAAGAATGCTTTGAAGGGAAGGGTATTGTTACATACAGCAGACAGAAAAGAGGTAGTTAATTACTATTAGTTGTTATTTCTTCTAGAAAGGATAGTATTGTCTTTAATTCCCTAAAGGAGAGGCTATGTCAGCCCTCCCTTCTAGAATCTGTTTAGCTAATTTGTCTCTAGTATAGCTGTCAATTCTAGCTGTCAATACCGTTAGAATTGGTACTATATTTACCACTGATTGTAAGGAAAAGGATTATGAATGAAATCATCAACATTCTCTCTTCTTTCTTCCTTCCTTTCTTTCCTAATTTCTGCTATTCTCTTCTACCTATTCTGAACTCTATTCTATCAAATTCTGAAACTAATTGCTAGCTCTCCTAAGAGCAACAGAAAACTCATGATTAGTACATCTTGCTCCTTTTTGTTAGATACTTCTCCCACCATGATTTTAAAATTCTACAATTTTTATTTCAAAAACATCTTCAAGCCTAACCTTTCTGCTCGTACAAATCCCTTTCCCAAATATTTTAAACAAATGAAGTCACACCTTAGTATAAGTTCTTCAATTCATGACCACAAAAATTTACATATCCACTGGCAATTTCCTCTTTTATCTCAGTCTTCTCAAGTTTTTCCACATATTTTCACGCGGGCTTCGATTTTCTTCGCTCACACTTTTTGATGCCTTACAAACGCTTTGGCTAATGTTTGAATTTTTTGTACTTGTAAAGTCACATATTCAACCAATCTTAAAGGAAAAAAAGAGAGAAAGAGCATGGTTGAACTTCTTCATGTTGTCGAAAATCCCTAATACTTCTGAGCAATTGCCCTCTTCAAAAACCATTTCCTTTCTTTATGATTTACCAAAGTTAACTCTTTTATCAACTTCAAATGATTTAACCTCACAGCATGTTCACTCAAGATGTCTTTGAAGGTCTTTTTTTTCATTGAATTTTATGGCTCTCAAAGTATGATAAGTTCAACGTCTATTCTTCCCCTCTTCTTTCCTTTGAGATTGGTTGTCTTCATGGATTTTGAACAACAGAGTTCAAAATCTAAGCAAGAGTTTGTAAGGTGCCAAAAAGTGTGAGACATGAAGATCAAAGCCCTTCGTGAAACTACGTGAAATAGCTTGAGAAGATAAGTTGCACAAGACGAAATTGTAGGTATGTACTTTTTGTGGTCAAGAGAAGCAACGAACTTATGCTCAACTAAGACCTAACTCATAAAAAATATATGCGAAAACGATTTGTGCTCACAAAAAGATTCGGATTGAAAATATTTCTTCAGAAAAGTTAAGTAGAAGTTAAAAATATAATTTTTATTCTCGACCTCAGTGAGTCTCATTGCTTACTACTTTAAGTCTTTCACTCACTACCTTTAGTTTATCATTGTTTCAGAAGCTTGAGAAAGAATCATATAATAGGGCTTTTGATACACAGACTAGAAATTGATGGTATTGAAATTACTAGAATGTTCTACACAATCACATTTAATTTGAATGGAGTGTAAATGTTAATTCGTTTGTTTGTTGCTAATCATGCATTGGGTGAATACATATCCTCCTTATATTACTTCAACAAAAGAAAGAAGATAAATGTAGATATGTTATTGAAACCTATCAAAAGCACTTGGTCGGAAAAGGATACTAAGATTGTGAGTGACATTGGATGTCATTTTTACACCTTTTTGCTTCCTATAACGTAGAAATGTCATTTTTCAATTTCTATTCTATTTTTCATGCTACACAGTTTCTTACAAAATGCTAAAGTTGTATGATTAGGATATATGCTTAGCAAAGAAGATCAACCATAGAAAACATCAAACAAAATTTCCATGCACCTAAAACGTTTGTAAATAGCATACTACATAATATATATAAATTTGATGCAAACCTTACCATGATTCCGCATGACCAGGAGTGTCTATTTCAGCCATTACATTGATGCCTGACACATGACAACCAAGAAAAAATATTATCAATTCATAACACACAATTTTACTCAAAACTAGATACGTTAAAACTCAAATTGAAATATTTTCATAGTTCAAAGTAATTTCCATAAAAATGAACTTTTTTGAATTAAATTATACAGTTTCACAATTCTAATAATCTAATTCAAACAAGACAAAAATGTAAAATAAAATAATAAAATGCCAAGTCTATAGATGCTATGAAAGAATGGCTTTGATATAGTTTCAACAAACAATAAATTGAGGCTTACCTCTTATTTTGGCAAAGCTTCAAGTCGACACATGGAAACACAAACCGAACAAGGTAAATGTTAGCCAACAATGTGAGGAAGGATGGCATGCAACAAAGATGAGCAGAAAAAGAAGCCATAGAGAGAGAGAGAGAGAGAAGAATAAAAAGAAAAGACACCATTAAGAGCTTTCTCTTCAATTTACTAAGCTTATCACCATTAAGATTTCTTTTTCTTTCTGTTTTACTCTTATTGTCGATTTTTTCTTTTTTTTTTTTAATGATTCAAGATCAAAATAACTCTTACTTCACAATGTCATAGGCATCCTCAATAGTATACCGCTCCCACTTTGTGTATGAACCTTTCCACAATTTAGGATATGTTGGGACTTCTAAAGGAAACGACTGTTCATCTATAATGTGCCAATGAAGGACATTCTACTGAATGTAATTTCCAATATCAACATCACAAAACAGAATAATAAAAGAATAAAAAGGGAACTGAGATGAATAAGTGTGGGCTTGACTTACAAATTTAGCATATGACATGGATTCAATTATTTGTTTAATGATGTCAACGGGTAAATAGTGCCTTGATGTATCTGCAAAAATATGTAGTAAGAAGAGAAATAAAGAAAATTCCAGAATAAATATATTCGAGGACAAAATTTTGAAATTTTACTAGTTTTCTCTGTGAAAGAAATGAGGCTTACCAAGCATAAGGCCACGATATGCAAATCTTGGTTTATCCTGAATATACCATGGAGCCTTGTAGATTTGCACAGTTTTCATTCCATAATCAAATGTACACAATTGACTGAAAGTCTGGAAGATCACATTAAAGATGATCAAACGATGAAATGCAACCTACAAATTAGACCGCTCACATGCTCATTGGCATTTGTAGCAGTTACCACTCTGCTAGGTTCAATCATTATGTCTATTCAACTAGAATGTGTTCGAAAGAAGTCTTCTTCCCTATCTCGTCCTACAGTTCATAACGCATTGCGATTATTTGTAAAGAAGAATCAAGCCTAAGTCCCAACTAGTTGGCATTGACTATATGGATTCTAACTGAATACCAGCATGTACATTCAAATGAATACCAAGTATTTATTTATTCAAAGGAATCAAGTTGATGGCACTTCAGGACAGAAGATATTGTTAAAATTTTACCAAAATACCATGATTTAGACAGAGAATCAAGATGATGGCAATTCAGGAAAGAAGATATTGTTAAAGTTTTACCAAAATGTCATCATAGATGTTTACTGGTGCCACCACCCAAAGTTTAGACCCAGTATCCAAGGGAGTTCAAAGAAAGGAAGAAATTATTCTGGGGCTGTAACTTGTGTTGAAGCTCATAACACTACATTTACATGCACATGTAATCCATCAAAGAAAATATCAACTTCAAGTGAAAAGCCATTCTCCATCTCCATCTCCATCTCCCTCTCCTCACACTCACTCTGCTTAATCTAACAGGAAAAAAGAGAAATGCAAATGCAAGCCATATTCATGGTGGTGCTCCAATTACCTCCAACCCTCGTAATGCTCCATAAACAGTGTTTGCCTGCGAAAAAGGAAAAAGTCCTATTACTTCCACGCAAGAAAGGAATATCAACATTGCCTGACTGAGTACAAGATTAAAATGCATAGTGGCATGGACAAACTAGAAACCAAACTAGAGAATTAAGGACATATCAGTCTTTTATTGAGGAGGACTTCTTTACCATATTATCCAGAACAGGATAAAACTCATATCCTATAACTCAAAGATTAATTGAGTGGCATTAAATATTGAAAAGAAAAAATGAAAGTAACAGAAAGTGGTGCATTAGAAAAGGAAACAAAAAAGCAACAACAAAACTAAATCTGTACTCTTAAGCTGAAAGTTTGAAAATTGTTTACCTCAATGGTCGCCTCCCCAATAATCGACTGCCCATCTTTATTATCCACAAACAATCCATAACTCTCATCCACCCCAAGCCGAAGCTGCAAATAACCCCAAATCCCCAAACTCAATAAGGGTAAATATTCAAATTATGAAAACATAAACTGAAATCTCAATTCGATTTCAGAAATTCCCTTATTATAATAATTACTCACTTCTTCACCATCAGAGACAACCACAATTTTCAATCTCTTGACATCGTAATCCAACTTTTTGAATCTAAACGACTCAAAAACAGAAAAACTTTGACTGTGCTTGAAGATAATCCGTTTGTATCTCTCAAACGCATGATTAATGATCGTGAAATCGCCTCCGCCGCCGCTGTAATCAAGTGAAAGACCGGGATCAACTGAGAGGGTACGATTGCCAGAAGTGAACTCGGACGGCAGCGGCCAGACATAAGTAAGTGAGTCATCGACTTCAAAGGAGAGACTGGGCCGCAGGACAGTGAAAATTGTGAAAAATGCGAGAAACTTGAGGAGGGACATGATGGAGACAAAAACATCCACAAAGAGGCAGGGGAGATTTACAAGGGAAGAGAGAATATGGAAGGAGCTGTAATGCTTCGAGACAACGACCATCGGTTCGGTTCGGTTGCTAATTAAACCAAACTTTCGGTTAGTCAAACCAAAATCCTCTCAATTATAGAAGCTGAACACATGAAAAAACTTACCAAACCAAAAAAATATAGGATCGGTTTGATTACCAACCGAATAACTACTACTTTACTATTAAATATAATAAAATCTTTTTTTTTTTCAATATGCTGTAAAATTTGAGTTGTTTATACTTTTAAAAATATTGAATACTATCAATGATTTATTTTTGTAAAATATTTCTGAAATTCATCAACTAATTTATATCAATTCTGTTAGCTAAATTAGAAGGGTCCTTGGTGTTGTTTATTATGGTATTTTGATTCCAAAAAGAGTACGGCTAAAGAAAAAAAAAAAGTACATAAACTCAAAGGAAGTGCGATAAAAGCATTGGAGTTGGAAAGCATATCCAAAGAAAAGCTAATTATCCATGTTATTAAAATTGGATTGGAAAGTTTAATTGGAAATCAGTAGATAATCTGGTCAGTTTAACGCTTCAAATTTAATCAAGTAAAAAAATGCTATTATTGGTCAAACTAAAAAAACCTATTAAATAACAAAATCACACTCGGTTCCTTTCTCGTCAATCAAATACCATTTACCGATAAAAATTCAAAAAAAGCTGCCCATTCCACTTCTTAATGAGTTGGAACCATAGTTGTGAAAACTGGACCGGACCGGTTGGTCGGATTGGATTCGATCGGAACCGGAGGTCAGTCCGGTCGGTTTGTATCCGGTTTTCATTATAGTCAATAATCAGTCAATTATTGGTCGGACCATCTGATAGAACCGAAAAACCATATATGGACCGGTTTTCGGTTCGACAGGCTTTTTTTTAAAATTATTTGAATTAAAAATTTAATTTATTATTTTGAGGTGTTTTTAATTAAAATAAAATATAGTTTGTATTTTTATAGTATTTTAAAATAAATTGGCATTTAATTGTAATTATAAAAACTATATTTCATAAATTGAGCTTTTTAATTTCTATATTGTGTTTGAAATGCTTAAAATTAAAGAATTATTATAAAAATGTTCAAATTTTCATATGTTATAAATATAAAAATAAAAATATTTTAATATATTTATTAAATCCGGTTCGATTCTGATTTATTCCGATTTAATCCAAAATCTATTAATACATCCTTTCACCGGTTTAATAACCGGTCCGGGTCTGAAAACCATGGTTAGAACCTTCTTTCTCTTTATATGTACCCTACTTATTTTATATACATTAAAGAATGTTTTTCGCATGCCTATTTTCGTATATGCATATTAAATGCCTTATTACATATTCCGACCAAAAAGATATACCTTGCCTTACTAATATATATTATAAAATATTAATATCAATTTAATTATTTTATTTATAATTGCTCATATTATTGAATTCAGTAAATTAAATATGTATTTAAACTTTACATTATTAAATATTACTATTATTATTTTTTGGCAACTATTACTGTTATTATTAATTTCATTTAATTAAATTTTTAAATATAATTATTTTTTATATATTACTTTAATTTCTTGTTTGATGTTAATTTTTCAATACTTTATGTTGTCTCATTAAATAATTATATTATATTTGTCTTTATTCTTTTTGAATTTAGTTTTTACTTTTATAAATTTTAATTTTAACAATTTTTTTATGTTTTTCTTATTTTAGTAAAGTAAATATGTATTTATTATAAAAAGACATAAAATAATGAAATTTAAAAAAAAAATTAAAAATCTGGTTGAACCCTTAATGAAATGGTTGAACCGTAAACCATTAGCCTTATTGGTTCATTTTTCGGTCCAGTTTTAATAACATTGATAATTATTCTTAAAAAGTTATTTTATTCCTTACTTTTCACCAATTTCATTCTTTATCCATGAATGAATTCTTCAATTTCATTATGCAAAATCTGTTGGTGATGAGAAACTAGAGTAGGAAACAAAAAGAAGCGATTAGGAGAAGGATGCACTCAGATTGTGAAAATGGTGATGATATGTGGTTGTGGGAACAAGTAGATGATGAAGGGTTATTGAGGAGAGCATTCGAGAAAGTGGCTACCATGGAAATAAAAGAGATGAAATGAAGAGCAAAGGGTGGAGGCGGATAGGGTTGTAAACGGGGCGGGACGGGGTGAGAATTGCACTTCCCATTCCCGTTCCCAGACCATTCAGGGATTCCCGTTCCCGCCCCATTTATTAATCGGAGACAAATTTTTGTCCCATCTCCGATTCCAGTGGGGAATCAATTTTATAAAAAAACCTATAAAATTTCAATTTTCACTCTCTAATTTATCCAAATGTGCATTAAACTTGACACAAAATTCTCAAAACTCAATTCTCAAATACACTAACATATAATTAATAATTATTTATGAGAGAGATTAGTTTTCTTCTTTATTTTAGTTTATAAAATTATAAATTATAAATAATAAATAATGTAATGTAATACTATTAGTAATAAATAAATATAAATGCGGAATTGCTGGGAATTTGGGTATTTGACTGGGGAATTTATCAGGGATCCCTGTGAATTTTAAACGGGGATGAGGACGGGAGCCAGCGAGGCGGGTAGAGCTATTACCATCTCAGTCCCTAATTAAGAAACGAGGACAAATTTCTCCCCGTCTCAGCCCCACAGGGATCTTAATTGGGGATTTTCCGTCCTCGTCAAGGCAGGTTTCCACCAGGGACGGGCCACCACCACCCAATTGACAACCCTAGAGGCAGACACTAATGAAATGGAAGTGGGATTTGGGTTTAACAACATTTGAACATCAGCTTGTTATCTCTTAAATCTTAATACAAAACAAAATTATTAATATTGCATCATAAATTCCGGTTCGGTTTTGGTTAAACTCTTTTTTTTAACACCGAGTACTGAACCATTACAATATTAAAAAAGATAAGTACAAACATAAACATGTAGTTTTAGCTATTTGCAAAATGGTACCTATTGGAAATGCCCTAGTCCCAAGGCATTGGACCTCGTATTTGTATTGTATATTTATTGGATATTTGTATTATGCATATTTTATGTCAAAAATAAAGGCATTAATTCATTTATCATATATCTTGTGTTGCATTTTAAATGAAGTATCCAATGGACATATCCATATCCATGTTAACAAGTGTCATTTGGAAGTAAGACCATGAGTAGGGAAAACGATATGACCATAAATAGATCTGTAATCTGTTCCAGTCATGGGAATGAATGGAACTAGAGACTATCATTAATCTGGTTGTATGGCGGTGTCTTACCTGCCATTGGACATGGGATGTCAACCAAATTAATGGGTACATGCAAAATGGGCATGGTACTGGATAAATCCACTAAACGAGAATTCCACATGGTAAAGTATCACAAGTGATTCTCGTGTAGTACTTGTACAGATCCTTTGACTTGACCATATGATGGTGTTGCATGTGAGGTCGCATACTTAGGGGCACGCCTAAAGGGCTTGTAAAAAGGTGCCAAGTATGGGTATTTTCGGGTATGTCACTAAGCATGGCAGTGCTATGGATATGCAGAAGGGATTTGTCACTCAGTAGTCAACTGAGAAGATATCACCGGCCTCTTGATGAATGTGAATGATAAGAGTATGGCCACACCCAAACAAGTTGGAACTTGTTTGTGAGCATCAGTACATTTGGGATCAAGTAAATGTCCGAACACAAAAGAGGGTGATCAATCCATGCCTCTGTGTTGGACACCGATATCGATGACATAGGATGTACAAGTTCAAACTACAGGGTTACGATTACAGTTGGACTGCTATCTCCGTCTTAATTGGGGGCTGCAGTGGCTTACTAGAGCCCGCTTGCAGTCTGTGGGCCATAGGCCCACTGCCAACATAAAGACGGGCCCACAGAATCATACACATAGAATGTCTGAGTTCGAACTAGTCGGATCACCTGTATACTTGGAGTATACTAATTGAAGAGATCAATATTAATCAATTAAATTAAAGATCAATTGGATTGGTCAATATAATTTAATTGACATATATTTATATTTATTGGGTTGGATAAAGTTGATTTGAATAAATTAACTTGTGAATAAATTTCCTGGTGGAAATTTAATACATATATAGGTTTATATGTATTTGTTTCTAGTCGAATCATAAATTAATTTATTGGGTTAATTCTAATTGGCAATCTATTTAATTTAAATGACATGTATCTTATATAATATGGTATTATATAAATACATGCATAGAAATTAAATTAGAATTGATTAGGAAATAAACCTTATTAATTAATTAGGATTTATGGAATTATGGCATTAATTCCATTTATAGAAACAAAGTTAAATCACCCAATAAATATAGGCCATGATTTAAAACCTAGAGGGGAAATTTCCTTAAGGGAGAATTTCGGCCATAATGGTTTATGGGGGCTGAAATTTTCGGCCATGGTATGGATTCTTCTCTCTTCTCTTCGATCTGCTGCTAGCACGGGTTGGACTCGATAGGCGTTCGTGTACGTGAGAGTGGAGCGAATCTCCTTTGATTTCTGCAGCCATCTCTAGAAGAGATATTCCGGGTGAGAATTAATTCTCTTCTATTTAATTTTAAAGTTTTACAATTTTCACATCAATTGCTCCTGGGTACGGATTTGAGGAAATCACCGCGTTCTTCCGCATTTAATCGAGTGATTTCCGGTGAAAAATCCCAACAGTACCTATGATTTAAATTTTTACAAAATAAGACATATTGTTTCACAATGTTAATAAAAGTAGTCTATCATCAAATACACTCTCTGAAAACTCACTTATCCTTTGAATTTTTATCTGAAATTTTGTACGTTGGTTAATTAAAATACAATGGACCATAGTGTCGAAACTTGAAATTTTTAATGAAGTGCTTATATTATTAATAATTAATAATACAAAAAAAATTCATAAAAATTTGAAAAATGGCTAGAAAATTTTCAAATCTTCAAAATTTGATAAAGATTTATTTAATAATGTGTATAAATTATTGGGATGTTAAATAGTAGAAAATATTGAGTTTTGCATGAAAATAAGATTAAGAACCTAAAGTTTACACCGTTGACCTGATTTTTATGCAAAACTTATTTTTTTTTACTATTTATTATCTCAATATTTTATACATATTATTTAATAATATATTACAAAGTTTTAAAACTTTTTGAGCTTTTTTCTATTTTTTGTAATTTTTTTTCTCTCTTTTTCATTATTAATTAAAAAAATACATGCACTTTCCAAAATTTATGACCTTTGTCACTGAGGTTCATTATTAATCAACCAACTTGTGAAATTTCAGGTGAAAATTTGAAGGATAAGTAAGATTCTAGGGAGTATATTAGACGATAGACTACTTTTGTTAGCATTGTCAAACTACATGTCTTATTTTGTAAATTTTAAACAATAGGTACCATTTTGTAAATCACAGGTACCATTTTGTAAATGACCGAAACCACAGAGTTTATTTCTATACTTATCTCATATTATAATTGGAAAAAAAAAGAACCAATCTTGTTTATCGGTTCGGTTATCAGTTTTTACCAAATTCTAGTAGCCCTAGCAATGGTGATGATGATAATGAATTATGTTGAGAAAGTGAGTGATATTTTGCTGAAAATAGTCAGTACATTTGATTCTATTTTTTTTACCATTGCTTGGATTCTTCCTTCCTCACTGTTGAGGAACAAGAATCTTGACTGATTATTTAAATCAACCACTAAACAACTACTTTTAAACTCAAACTATGACTGAAGGAGAAATTTAAGTCCATAGTTCATGGATTTAATTAATTGAGTGTCTAAAAATTTATTTGGTCCAATTAATTTTTTTTTTTTAAATTTAGTCCAATTAAGAATTTAAATTTTTGAAAATAGTACAATTTTGTAACAAGCTTCAAATGTGTTGTAGTCTCAATACAACATTATACTTATAAAGGGAACATCATGGTTTTAGGTATTGAGTTGAGGATTTTGAAAGGATGAAAGACTTAATCTTGAGATTAAGATCTTAGTTGCTTTGGGAGCTTTAATCCTGATATTAAAGCCTAGATGGTTGACCTTGGATGAAATTAAAGAATTGAAGTGAAGGTTGATGATCCTTAATAACATACACGTTGTAGTGAGTAAGTAAAGGGTATTCTTCCCACAAACTCTCCAATGTTGAAGTTAGGTAACGAAATAGTTGCTCTGAAATCTCAAAATATCCAACCTGTATACCATTAAATGAGAAGCTATTTATAGCATTTAAAAATGGAAGTTACCTATTTACTTTACAAGTGTGAGAGATGTGGGTTGATATATAGATTATTTGATAACTACTTCTTAGATAACATGACAAATAAAAATGCGTGTTAGAGCTGAGGTTAAATTAATATAAAGGTTTTATATAAGTTACTCCCCACTTCTCTCTTTGGGTTTTCCCGAATATAGAAGTAAAAATCTAATGTTGGTTCGTTTCATATATATACACGTACTAGTTTTAAACCCGAACATTACCCGGATCAATTAAATATTTTCATATATAAAACATAAAATTTAAAATTATTACTTATTTAAATATTAAATTTATTTGTGTCAATTTTATATAATTTTTTAAAGTTTAATACTATGCTTATAAATTCAGGCAAATAGAAACTTCTATCGGTAGCTTTTTTTTTTTTTTTTTTAATTAAAGTGTAATATGTCTAGTGGCAGCTTGCAAAAATTTTACAAAATAAAAATTCATAAAACCATAATGTTTATTAATGATTTTTATACATGTAAATTATTTGATAATTTCCTAATAAAATATTAAAACTTTATTATCTTACGGATAATACATCATCAAACATTAATAAGTTTCCTTTCGTTGTTTGTCTTTCCAATTATGCCTGATCCATATTTCATTTCCTTTTATGTGAAAGAGTATATAAAAGACGAATCTTGAAAAACAAAACAATTAAGCCAACTCTGTTGAACTTAATAGCAATCTATTTAGTAGCAACTAAATGACATTTCACATAACAAAAAATACAACTCTTACACATAAGACATTTAAGGGCCAGTCTGGGGCAGCTTTCAGCATCCCCGAAAGCAGCTTTTAGCCAAAATATGGGGAACCTTACTTTGGCTGAAACCTGCTTTTGGGACTGCAGAAATCAGCATAAAATGCATAATTGGTAAAAGTCAGATTGTATTCAGGAAAGCACTGAAAAAACACTTAAAACTACTTTTAAAGAAAGCAATGAAACCTAACTTTCCCTGACAGCACTTTCATTAACAGCAATCCCAAACTGGCCCTAAGTCATATAACAAAATTGGAGTAGGATTTGCCAAACGATGAATGGCCAAAACGCAGACCATAATCCACACAACGCAACCAAACAATCACATCGTAAGCAACTAAAGATTAAATGAATTTGCTCCATAACTTACTTCACTCCTTTACAGGTCTTCAACAACATTGGAATAGTCCTTTACACCCTTGCCATGCCTAAGCATATAATACAATTTAATATTTGGAGATATCTGTCACGACCCATCCCCCAGACTGTGACCGGCGCTAGAGAACAGGTAAGCATGTTGCCACCGGAACCCATACCAAGCCTTAAAACCATTATCACAATTAAAAACTCAATTATATAATATTTAAATCCATCATACTTGTCACATTAAATCCTTTTCACATACACAACTTGAAATATAATCCTTAATCTGGTACTGCGATATAGAATTCAATACATTAAACCTGATTAATAATAACCTACATACTACGGCTAAGTGTGCCGTCTGGAGGAAGGTCTTGGGCTGCAACTCACTTCTAGTTACCTAAAAAATTTAGCGAGTCAGACCTCCCTTAGTGAATTAATTATATGCAATGCATGAATAATTTAGCATTCATCCAATCAAACAATACTTTGCATATGTATATGCATATATATTATACAAGAATTCATACACATGAATTCGGTAAATCAAATGATAAATCAATTATCCATAAGTGGTTTCCATACGTTATGGACCCTAAACCTTAATACCCAACATATCGAATAATCTACATAGCCATTCGGCTCTCTTACATCCAATGACTGGGGGACCAAGAATAACTCAACCGAACCCGCACTCAGTCGGCTGGAGGACCGAGAATAACTCAATTGAACCCATACCCAATCTCACTTAATTCCAATTCCGTAATATCATATAGTCCGAGAATAACTCAACCGAGCTTATCCATAATCCACATCATCAATCTCATACTTATATTCCATAACCCCGATAGTACCTGTGCGCACAAGGTCCTGATGCCGCTCACCAAGAAACATGTCCATAACACATATTTAAAGCACAATTGGAAATA
This sequence comes from Euphorbia tirucalli, assembly GCA_039660915.1. NCBI lineage: Eukaryota > Viridiplantae > Streptophyta > Magnoliopsida > Malpighiales > Euphorbiaceae > Euphorbia > Euphorbia tirucalli. The sequence goes on from CM077633.1 coordinate 49,857,585, forward strand.
TATATAAATATAATTATAAATATAAGCAATACTCTTCTTAAAATAATTATAACAATCATGTAGTAGAAATACATTTTGAAAATATGTCATGAATGCAAATGCTAAATTTAAAAATACAATACATATAATTAACTCATAGATTCTCCTAGCTGACGAATCCTATTTTTCCGGTTCTGAGGCTCCACCTATCAGTTGAATGTCTACATAAGAAAATTTAGAATGGAAATAAGAAAGAATTAATTAATCTAGTAACCTGAAATGTCAATAGAAATTTTGACAGAGTTTCTCCTATAAAACAGATATCCCCTTAATTATAATTAGGGTCAAACCTACATAAAAATATACTTCTATAATCCGCACAAATAATTACAGTCGGACTCCATATACTACAATTCAATAACCCGACTAGATAACTAACTCAATTAAATTCCATGTTATAGCAATTCTCTTCATTAATAGATATGCTAACATTTAATTTTAATTCCTATCATACCAAATATTGTTATTCTATCGACAAACCTTAATTAAATCACTCTACAAACTAAAATTGAACAACTATTTCCTTTTAATTAATTAACTAGTATACTTCAATAATTTGTAGAATTTAACTCTTTGAGAAATTGAGCAAAGTCCAAGAATTAATATATCTCAAAATAATATATAGAACATTCCAGTATTAATTTCAAGCATAATCTGTACCTCACCGGAATTTCTTCCCGTCACCGGAAAAATTCAAACTCGTCCTATAGAGAAACGAGCCATACCATAAGTTTCATTATAACCTCAGGAGCTCAAATATATCCTTAAAATGTCCTAATTCTACTGGAAAGTTGACGGATCGGAGAAATTAAAATATTTACCGGTGAAGCTCCGATCACCGGAAAAATGCCTAAGCTTGTCTTGAGAATCAACCTACCTAAGAGTTTTTAGACCTCCTGAGTCCATTTTTAGTATCAGATTTGTGAAATTATGAGCAGAAGGCAGTGAATCAAGGGGGACAGCCAACAACACAAATTTTCTTGCTTTTATATCTCTCTAAACACTCAATTTCTCCTCCTAAAACTTACATAAACTTGTAGTACATATTGAGAGCTTCGTTTTAGTATAAAGATTGCGAAAAACGGGCGAGAATTGAGGGAGAATTTGAGGGTTGAAGTTTGAATGTGGGAAAGGTAAGAAAGAAAGGGAAAAAAACAAGGAAGAAGAAGAGGATCAAGTGCTGGTTCAATCAGCAAAAAGAAAAAAAAGAACGGAGAAGAAAAATTTCCCACTTAGTCCCTCCTAGCAAGCTAAATTTCAATTCTTCCCCAAAGTTTTATAAATTATCATTAATTCTCTTAAACATATATAAACATATATGTATGCTATGATTTAATTGGGTAATTATAGCACAATTAATTTGGGGTATTTCAATATCTGACATAACCATGATATAAATATGGAGTCAACCCTAATATAAGTTGAAGGTCAATAATGTATACGGCCGAAAGAGAAGACTTATATGGAGAATCATCTATCACAAGATGAAATCTCTCACCCTTCCCCTAATAATGAACTTCGACATGCTCAGAAAAAGGTGAAGCCTATTTACAAAATGAAGAAAAAAGAGATGAAATTGTGGAAACCACTTATAAAGGAGATCTAAAAGATACAAGAAGAAAGAATGATGAAGAATCTGCATTTAGAATGATAGAACCAGGAAACTTGAAAAAAAAATGATTGAAGATGTCATAGAGCAAAAAAGCTAGTTTTTACCATTGAAGAACAACAAGGGAGGAAGGTTCCTTTCACTGAAGAGATTATGAATAAACCCCTTCTGAACAAATTTAAGATGCCTCAAATAGCCACATGCTCCGGGAAAGGTGATCCTCATGACCATATGCAAAATTATGAAGTTGTAATATTACTTCACAAATGGAGGATGCGATCATGTGCTGAGCATTCTCCCTTACTTTGACCGAACATGCTCGCACATGGTTCAATAGCTTAAAAGAAGGATTCATCTCTAGCTTTGATTAGCACCGAAAGGAATTCATAAACGATTTCATCATCAATACTAGAAGAAAGAAGGATGCTACTTATCTTTTCAACATCAAACATGAATAAAGAGAACGTTTGAGAGATTATGTTGAAAGGCTATGTGCTGCAACATTGGAGATTTAAGATCTTCAAGTTGGGATGGAACTCGCAAGAGTTCTTCAGGGAACGAGGTCACAAGATTTTCAAAAGTCCCTTTCTTATGATCAACCTTCCACCTTTGGGGATTTATTCAGTCGAGCCAATTAATTCATCCTTTCTGAAGACGTCATGAGAAATATAGTTGGAGGAGGAAACTAGGATAGAAAAAGGAAAGAAAGGGAGGAAGCCAACAATGGAGGTAAGAAGATGTTGGGATTTTAACCATGCAAAACAAAATTTTAGCAGCGGAAGCTATCATTTTACACTCAAATCTAGCCCAGGAACCCATTCAAATCGGAAAGAAACAACTCAACCATAAAACAATCATAAATCTTACCTTAGATATAAAGCTTGTATCGTAAATTTCCAAGCAGGAAATCTCCACCTTCATACACGCAAACTATTAGACGAGCGTGTTAGTGCTAGACCAAGAGCAGGAGATGTCTGAACCATAGGAAGAACTAGAGGGGCCAAAATTTTCACTGTGTTCTGGGAGTGGAGGCAGTTTATGTTAGGTTCAGGGAATTAAGGAAATAATCTTTTGTTTGTACCCTAGGTTAATTGGGGTTTTTTTAATTAATTAAATTTAGCTTAAAGTTTTAATTCAATTAAATTCCCATCAACCTTATGATATAAATATAATTAATTCCTTATGTCAAAATCTAATTTTAACATAATTATATTTTGGTCTTAATTTATTTATTGCACCATGCAATAAAACAAATTATTCTAAATATAACATAATTCCCTATAATGTCAAAAACCAATTTTGACAAATGACATTCTAATTAAATTATTTATTGTACCATACAATAATTAATTTAACATGAATATAATTCAAATCCCATATATGTCAAAATCCAATTTTGACCAGTTATATTTCAATTAATTTATTTATTGCACCATGCAATAATTAAATCAATATAAATATAACAATTGCTCCTTTAATTAAATATATATCCAATATATATTTACGTCTTAAACATCCAATCTTGACCCTATGCGTGAGATCCGGTAGGTTCATCTTTATATTGACAGTGGGCCCCAAACCTTTGGGTTCACAGACTATAGGTGGGTTTGAGCAAACCATTATAGACCCCAATTAAGATAAATATATCTTTTGGAGATATATATACCTTGTAGCCTTTTCCTTATACATCCCATCCCTATAAGATATCTCTGTACCACTAGAACCATGACTAAGTCATCCCCTATGGCTACAAGTACATTTCTTGATACCGAGTAGACTGAAGAACATCAATCACTTAATCACCCAGTGATTAAGTATTGGGCTTGGCCAAGCACTTCTTAGTCTCACTCATCAAGTGGCCTGTGATATCATGATCTCATTTAAGAGATTAGTATTTCCCTTCACCTTGCTCATGATCCTTAGGTATTCACTGGCATATCCAATCATACCCATACTTAGCACTCTGTTACGAGCCCATTAGGCGTATGTCGAAGTATGTGAAATTGTCCCTAAGCCCATTGCAACATCAAGTCTAAGGAACTAATATAAGTGCTACTAGAGATTCACTTGTCTTAAAGGGGTCAAGTGAAATACTCTGAGTGGATCAATCCAGTACCATCTAGCCTAACATGTACCTATCTCTTTGATTGATAATCCATATCTAATGGTTGATAGGACACCACCATATCATTAAAGACCATACTAGTCTTTAGTTATTATCATTCCCATGATATAACAGACTAGGGATTTGCTAGGAGATGCTCCTAACAAACAAGAGTATGACTTAACTAATGGAGACTCCATAACTATTATTGCATAAGAAATTAATGAAATAGATTAATTCCTTTTATTAATTATAAAAAATCTGATTACATTGTTGAAGGGACTAGGGCACACACTAACAATCTCCAACTTGCACTAGTCCCTGTAGTGCAGTGATCTAACCCCCATGGATCTCACATAAACCTCAAACTTAGATTGAGCTAACTGTTTGGTCAAGGGATTTGTAATGTTATCATTGGACCCAACCCTACATAGTTTAACATCCCTTAGGTTGACTATCTCCCGAATCAGATGGAACCTCTTGAGTATGTGCTTAGATTTCTGGTGTGACTGAGGCTCCTTAGCTTGTGCAGTGGCCCCGTTGTTGTCACAGAATAGGTCAACTGGGTCTAGGATCGAGGGAACAACTCCTAACTAGTGACAAAATTCCTAATCCAAACAACTTCCTTTGTAGCTTCTGAGGCAAAAATATGCTTACCTTCTGTGGTAGAGTTGACAACTGTATCTTGCTTAGAGCGTTTCCAGTAGATAGCACCTCCATTCAACATGAATATAAACCCTAACTGTAATCTATAGTCATCCATTTTTGTCTAAGAGCTTGTATTTGTGTAACCACTAACTGCAAGTCTTTCTTGACCTCTATACACTAGACTGCTATCCTTAGTCCTTTTCAGGTACTTTAGGATTGCTTTGACTACTGTCTAATGGGATTCATCTGGATCCTGTTGGTACCGGCTAGTCATACTCAGTGAATGGGAGATATTAGGTCTAGTACATAACTTAGCATACATGATGGATCCAATAGCAAATGCCTATGGGATCCCATTCATGTGCTCCCTCTCTTCCTTACTGGAAGGACAGTCATTCTCCATGACACATAGGTAAGAGACCTCTTTTAGCATTGGTCATGTTGAACCTAGCAAGGACTTTACCTATGTATTTTTCCTGACTTAGGCCCAAAAGCCGAAGTGACCTATCCATGTAGATCCTGATACCCAATATCGTTTCAGCTTCCCCTAAGTCCTTCATTATGAAACATTTACACAACCACTACTTTACCCCTTGTAGTGATGTGACATTGTTTCAAATGAGTAGGATGTCATCGACGTATAAGACCAAGAATGTAATCATGCTCCCACTGATCCTCTTGTACACACAAGGCTCATCTTCGTTCTTGATAAAACCATATTCCTTTATAGCTTCATCAAAATGAAGGTTCCAGTTATGGGATGCCTGCTTAAGCCTATAAATGGACCTTTGCAGTATGTATACCCGTTCAGGATATTTTGGATCGATAAAACCTTCCTGCTGAGCCATGTAAACATCCTCTTAGAGGTTTCCATTAAGGAAAATAGTTTTGACATCCATTTTCCATATCTCATAGTCAAACCATGCAACTATGGCAAGTAATATCCTAATGGATTTGAGCATAACAATTGGTGAAGCAGTCTCATCATAGTCAATTCTATGAACTTGTTTGAAACCTTTTGCAACCAGCCGCCCTTTGAAGGTGTTATCAGCCTTTAGCTTATATCACCACTTGTAACTAATTACCTTAGCACCCGGAGGTGGATCAACCAGTTCCAAACTTGGTTATCGTACATTGATTGCATCTCAACTTTCATGGCTCCAAGCCATTGCGCTGAGTTGGGGCTAGCCATAGCCTCGTGGTAGGTCAACGGCTCTTCATAGTCCTAGACCATAAGAGTGTCATCTTCAGCCATAAGAAAGCCATATCTTTTAGGATGGTGACAGATCCTACCAGACCTTCTAGGCTCTTATGTTATTGGTTCAGCCTGCTTAATTTCTTGAGCACCTGTTCCAATCTCTAAGTTATCCTTTTTAGGTATTTGTGGTTGTTGAACTTCCCTGAGTTTAGCACTGCTCCCACTATCTTTCTTGGAAATAAATTCCCTTTTACGAAAGACACCCTATCTGGATTTGAACACCTTCTTCTCATTTGGGTTGTAGAAGTAGTACCCTTTAGTTTCCTTAGGGTATCTCATATATAGGCACTTGTCAGTCTTTGAGGATTGCTTGTCCGCACTCAATTTCTTGACATGGACATCACTGTTGGGATTCATCACAGGAAAAATAACTAGGTGCAATGGAATTTGACCGGTTAAAATTTCTTAGAATCCACCTATCATGTCCAATTACCATTGATTGGAAATAAAACCAATTTGAATCAAGAGAGATAGAACTCACCAAATTTGTCTCTTCTAGAGACTGCTATAGAATCAATTCTTTAAAGGATCTCCAAAATCCGATGCACGTGTTGGAAATGCCCTAGTCCCGAGGCATTGGTCCTTGTGTTTGTATAATACATTTGTACATTACTGTAATCTTTATGTATTATACAATTTGTGTCAAGGAAATAAAGGCATTAATCTATTTATTATATGTCTTGTGCTATATTTTAATTAAGCCCAATAGGATTTAATTTCATAAATAAACTTTATGTCAAAAGTTTATACTATGTAATTTAATTCCAATTGGCTAAAATTAATTACCCCTAAATAAAATCACATTTAAATAAATACAATACATGTATTTAATTTTCCTTCTTAGGAAAATAATTTAATTAATCGTTTACTTTATGTAATTCAATTAATTGATCAACTAATTAATTACATTATGTAAACTTATTAATTAAATTAAATCAACCCAATGTTAATTAATTACCTTGACACCGGATGTCAACTAATTAATTAACACATTCCTTCTAATGTACATAACATGTACAAGTTCTATAAGTTCTGGCTCAATTGATCTATATGGACGATCTTATGGGTCTGTCTTTATGTTGGCAGTGGGCTAAGGCCACAGACTGTAAGTGGGTTCTAGCAAGCTGTTATAGCCCCCAATCAAGACAGAAGTACAATAGTCTGTTGAATACACTTACCTAGTGGTAATCGAATAGTGTGCTTTGCCAAATGACATCGATATGAATAAACAAGAGGCATGGTGTCTGTCATCCTCTTCTACTGTTTATTATATTTGTTGATCTTGAGTTGACTGATTAAACAAATAAGCAACCAACTTATTTGGGTATGGCCATACACTTATCAGTCCCACTCATCAAGTGGCCAGTGATATCATCTTGGTGTTACCCCGAGCGGCAATTCCATTACTTCATCATCAATATCAATATGTTCACCTGTCCCCCCAATCATACCCATATTTAGCATCCTTTTACAAAACTGTTAGGCGTATGTCAAACCGGATTCCATATTGATGCTATGATGAAATCTAGTCTAAAGACAAAAGAGACCTACTTAAGAAAGACCTATAACGCGACAACCATGTGGCTTTCTTGTGTCGATCAATCCAGTCCCATGTCAATGACATGTACCTATATTCATGACTGACTTTATAAGTACTATGGCTAGCTAAGAACTACCATACAGTCATCGAATATACAAGTCTGTAATTCTATTCATTCCCACGATCAGAATAGACTTGAGATATTTTTTATGATTATAAATCAATGGATACTCTAGCACAACATATAAATGGAATAGATTAAATGCCTTTATTAATGTGACACAAATGATGTATTCATACAATAAATCTTAATGTATAATACAAAATACAAGAATCAAATGCCCTAAGAACTAAGGCAGACTAACATTCGCATCCCCAAATCCTTAGAAAAGACAAATTTGGTGCCCTGCTAGTCCATGGTTCATATGGTGTCTTTTCAATTGCCTTACTTGGTGTACGGTTCAGTATAAAAGCTACAGTTTCGAGGGCATAGGACCAAAATGATTTTCAAAGAGCAGCTTGACTCATCATTGAGCTGACCATATCCAACAGGGTCTAATTCCTCCTTTTAGACACCCTATTCCATTGAGGTGTTCCAGAAGGAGTGAGTTCAGGGACTATCCCACACTCTCTCAAATTTGAATCAAACTCTAGGCTCATATACTCACCACCTAATCCGATCGGAGGGCTTTTATATTTCTACCTAATTGGTTTTGTACATCATTCCTAAAGTCCTTAAACCTATAAAAGGCCTCAGATTTATACTTCATTAGGTAGACATAGTCATATCTATTGAAGTCATCTGTAAAGGTGATAAAGTACAAAGACCCATTTCTAGCTGTAATACTCATGGGCCCACATACATCTGAGTGTATTAAGTCCAATAAGCCCGAAGACCTTTCAGCTTGCTTGTTAAATAGGATTTTGGTCAAATTTTTCCACGTAGACAAGACTCACATGTCCCATAAGACTCCAAGTCAAATGAGCCTGGGATTCCATTTTGGTAGAGCCTAGTTATGCGTTTCTCATTTATGTGACCCAAACAACAGTGCCAAAATTAAGTAGGATTTAACTCATTAAGTTTTTATTTCTATTGTATATTAGATTAGGTTCAGAAAAATCAAGGATATAAAGACCATTATTTAAAAGCCCTACAAAATTCCTCCATAAAAGATACTAATTTTATTACATTCAATGTTAAAATTGTTTCCTTCAATATCCAAACAAGAAATGGAAATAATGTTTCTACACATGGCAGGTACAAAATAAACATTTGTCAATATCAGAACCAATCCTGTAGGCATCTTCAAATGATACTCTCCTGCTTTAATGGCTGCAACCTTAGCCCCATTGCCAACACGGAGGTCCACCTCACCAGATCCCAGCATCCTTCAATTTCTTAGCCCCAGCACATTGTAACAAATGTGAGAGCCACATCCGGTATCCAATATCCATGATGTTGAAATAGTAAGGTTTATGTCACAAACATAAATACCTGATATGGAAGCAATAACCTTGTTCTTCCTTTGCTCTTCCAGCAATTAAGGACAAGTCCTCTTGCAGTGCCCAGGTAACTTGCAGTGGAAGCAAACATCCTAAGCTGAGGGTTGGGGTTGGGGTTGAGGAACATGCTTCTTACCCCTAGGCTTAGGTTTGGCCTTTCCTTTGCCCTTACCTTTTGTAATGGGGTGGTTCCCCTTGCTCACCATTAGAACCACTGGAGTCTTTTTGATCGACTATTCTATAGTTTCAGACATCCCATGTAACTCAGAAATAGTTTTATTCATCCTAGACATGTTATAGTTTAGGATGAATGGATCATAAGACTCAATCATAGATCCCAAGATTATGTTTATTGCCAGCTCTTATGGCACTGGCACACCAAGTCATGATAGAATATCCAAGTACCCTATCATCTTGAGCATATGAGTGCTCACAGAAGTGCCTAGTGCCATCCTGCATTGGTTAAAGGACTTTGTTGTCAGGAACCTCTCCTGACTGGTATGTTCCTAGAACATCTGCTTTAGATGCTCTATGATGGCAGATGCCTCCATCTCCATGCACTGCTTTTACAGCTCAAGGACTATGGTTGCTAACATGATGCAGGTCACATCCTTGGAATCCATCTTGTATAGGTCATACTCTTCCATCGCCTCCTAGGTCGCATGCTTGCCAGTAGGTTCCCTTGGTGCTACCCTATCAATCACGTATTCCTTACTCTCCTGCCTAAGGACTATCCTAGGTTTCTAGGCCAGTCAAGGAAATTAGATTGATTCAGCTTTTCCTTGTCCAAAATGGACTGCAGCATAAAATTCCTATTTAGAGGTTGTTCCATTTCAAATCTACACACAAAAGAAATGTAGGATGGATAAATAAAAGGACTTCAATTTTTCCACTTATTTGATTAAAATCCCAAGAAAATCAACTTAGTGTAACCAGGTAAAGTGGGACCAAGATCCATATTTCACTGTGACTTAGTCAAGCTGAGCCTGGACACCTAAGCCACAATTATTTAGGTAGAGACGCCGATCAATCCCACCAGGGACTCTTGGTTTAGTGAGCCAATCAGCACTTGGCCTCACCTGTGCTTAGGGTTAGGATATGTCCTACTACCCATGTTAAGTCAAATCACCAATTGGATGTTTAGGCATACCTAGTACCCTTAACTCTTTACAAAACATAGATACCTCATTGAACCTGGCTTTGGCACGACCCATATTGAGTAACCCACACCATGACAAGGTCCAATTATGGAAAGCACTTTAACGAATTAATATTTAAGGGATTAATTTTAAAACTTTGGTCTTACAAAAATCCAACTTACAGGTGTGAGCAGATGACATTTTTCTAAATACCGACGCGACGAAGTCGATCGGGGAATTTTTGGTTTATAGTTTTTGTTTTGTAATTATAATATGAAATTTGTTTTGGAAAATCATATTCATAAAAGATTCGAGACCGAAGTCCCGAAGCAGATATAGAAGTCGCCACCTGGCTCAGCTTAACCGGGAAATTTAAGTATAGTTGAAACTAGGTAAGGGCCACTATACCTTCCAGAGATCTAGGTCCGGGTGAGTCAGTTACTTGTCATCTAATTAAAAATACATGCTTCAATAACCAAATTGTAGCATTTCAAGAACTAATTTGATTTTATTTAGAGCATACGACATTCATGCAATGTGTGAGAAATAGTAAATAAATTAATTATTACAACCATATCGAATCACATAAACTATCTTAGGGGATACATATGAATTAAATGGGGGATAGGGATATAATTGCCTAAAATATATGGATTTATCTAATGTAATAATAAAATCCTAACATACACCTAATCCTGCAAAATAGAGGTTAGTACATGAATAATCGCACGTAGGACTTAATTAAGACAAAATAAGATAATAACTGAATCAGAGTCATGCATTTGGAGGGGATAGCAGGGGGGACTCAACAAATCCCACTAACTAGACCTGGAAAATGTTTTGAAATGTCCTTGTGTTGATTTTTAAGAAAACAGTTTTAAAAACGATATTTTCCGGTTAATTATTTAATATGGCGAGTGAGTCAGATATTAGGAAATTAGGTTTCCATCGTTGTTCTATTCTAATACATACTTCTAGAATGCAAATCTAAGGCTCAAATGTCATGAAATGCATGATTCTGTCCTGAAATAACAGCCGCCCAGGTGTTGAGACTGTAGGGAATTTTCACGGGGGAAAAACAAGCCCAACGGAAAATAGTTATTAAAATTTTCCCTTAATTCCATGATTCCAAGATCCATGATTTTGATAGAATCAAAGAAAGAAGAAGAGAATCTCACCTTAAACGTCTCCTCTAAAGACTACAATAGAAACCCAAATGTGTCTCCTCCATAATCTCGTACACGAACGGCTCTTGAACCATACTCGTGCTAGCAAATGGAGACCAACGGAACTCAGGATTACACCCAAAAGGAATTCGGCACCCTTTCTCTCTAGATGGCCGAAATTCACAAGGTGGCTAGGGTTGTTGGGATTCGTCATCGGAAAAATAACGTGGCACAGTGGAAAATACATCATTTTAAAATTTCCTAGAATCCACCTATCGTGTCCAATTACCATTGATTAGAATAAAACCAATTTGAATCAAGAGAGATTAACTCACCGGATTCGTCTCTTCTAGAGACTGCTACAGAATCATTTCTTGAAACTACGATCTCCAAAGTCCGGTGCACGACCAACTATTGAGCGGGAAACGGTGCTAGCCAAAGATGCGAAGGAATGGAGGATTAATGCTGGGATTTTTGGCTATTTTGGGGCTACTCTTGGTGGCTGAAATTTCCAGCAATTAATTAGGGTTGAATTAGGGTTTTCTTCCTTAAGTGTGCCCTTATATAGACACCTTGTCTAATTGGGTTTTAATTAGGTTATTTAAATGCAAGCCCACTATAATTATAATTACATAAATAAACTTTAATTAAAAAGTATATACTATGTAATTTAATTCCATTTGGCTAAATTTAATTACCCCTAAATAAAATTAAATCACACTTAAGTAAATACAATACATGTATTTAATTTTCCTACTTAGGAAAATTATTTAATTAATTGTTTACTTTATGTAATTCAATTAATTGATAAATTAATTAATTACATTATGTAAACTTATTAATTAAATTAAATCAACCCAATGTTAATTAATTACCTTGATATCGAATGTCAACTAATTAATTAATGCATTCCTTCCAATGTACATTACATGCACAATTTCTATAAGTTCCGGCTCAGTTGATTTATGTGCGTGATCCTATGGGTCTGTCTTTATGTTGGCAGTAGGCCCAAGGCCCACAGACTGTAAGTGTGTTCTAGCAAACCATTACAGCTCCCAATTAAGACAGAGATGCAGCAGTCTTTAGAAGACACTCACCCCATAGTAATCTCATAATGTCCTTTACCTAACGATATCAAAATGAATAAACAAGAGGCATGGTGTCCATCATCCTCTTCTGTTGTTTATTATGTTTCTTAATCTTGATTTGACTGATTAATCAAATAAGCAACCAACTTATTTGAGTATGGCCATCACTTATTAGTTCCACTCATCAAGTGGCCAGTGATATCATCTCGGTGTTACCAGAGTGGCAATTCCATCACTTCATCATCAATATCAATATGTTCACCTATCCACCCAATCATACCCATATTTAGCATCCTTTTACAGACCTGTCAGGCGTATGTCAAAGTGAACCAGATTCCATATTGATACTATAATGAAATCTGGTCTGAGGACAAAAGAGACCTACTCAAGAAAGACCTATGACGCGACAACCATATTACTTTCTTGTGCGGATCGATCCAGTCCCATGTCAACGACATGTACCTATATTCATGACTGACTTTACAAGTACTATGGCTAGTTAAGAACTGCCACAAATTCATCGAATATGCAAGTCTGTGGTTCTATTCGTTCCCATGGTTAGAAGAGACCTGGGATAGGTTTTATGATTATCAATCAATGGATACTCTACTCATATTATAGCATAAGATATAAATGAAATACATTAATTGCCTTTATTAATGTGGCACAAATAATGTATTCATATAATGAGTCTTAATGTATAATACAAAATACAAGAATCCAATGTCCTAAGAACTAGAGCACACCAACAAGGGTTAGGAGAAATTGACTGAAGGCTCCCTTTTATACTCCTTGTATAATTAGATTTTAAATTAACCTTAGGTAAAAATTTTAATTCAATCAATTAATTTAATATATGTAATTGGAATAAAATTAAACCATAAAATAAAATTCCAATTGACTTAATTAAATCCAATTGATTAAATTTATTTAACCCAAATTTAATATAATCTGACCTTAATTAAATACAACCCGTGTATTTAATTTTTAACCAAGAAAAATATATTTAATTAATTATTTACATACTGTAATTAATTAATCAAATATAATCAATTTCTCTTTTATATTAATTAAATTAATTTTGATAAAACCTATTGTCATTAATTCAATTAACTGAGTTTCCATTCTAAGTACACCTAGTGTGCACATTTCCAATATGTCATAAGTTCAGCTGTTCTATGTGTACGATCTTATGGGTCAGTCTTTATGTTGGCAGTGGGCCTAAGGCCCACAGACTATAAGTGAGTTTTAGCAAACCATTACATTTTCTAATTAAGACAGAGTATCCTTATATATCCCTTGCCAACTGACATCGATATATAACCAAGAGGCATGGTTCCAGTCAACCTCTTCTATGCTTATTCATTCCTTGATTCTGAATAGACTAATGATCGCGAATAAGTATCCCAACTTATTCGTATATGGCCATACATTTATTAGTCCCACCCATCAAGTGGCCAGTGATGTCATATCAGGGGACGCTAAGTGGCAATTTCGTCAACTCACTATCAACATCAACTTGTTCATCGGCCCACCCAATATACCCATACTTGGCACCTTGTTACGGGTCCATTAGGCGTATATCAAACTGTATGAAATCCTATGTCATGTTATAGTAAAATCAGGTCTAAGGATAATATTAAGAACTACCTGAGAAACACCTATGACGATCGAACTATGAGGTGTTCTCGAGGTGGATCGGTCTAGTACGATGTAACCCAACATGTACCCATATACTTGATTGACATCCCATGTCTAATGGTCAGTAAGACACTTGCATCCAGTCAAGTACATGATGGTTTTTCGCTCTATTCATTCCCATGATTAGAACAGACCCAAGACTACTTTATGATTATAGCTTTGACACTACTCAAGGTCTCAATAGCTAATGACCTACATTAGTTAACATGAGTATGGCTATAATCAATGGATACTCTATTTATTAAATTGCACAAGAAACAAATTAATAGATTAAATGCCTTTATTTAACACAATGTATAATACAAAATATTCACATATAATATATAATACAATCAAGAACCAATGCCTTTGGACTAGGGCACCCCAACAGAGATAATAGCTGTGCGGCTGTAAATTTAAACCTGTGCTACTATTCCTTCAAGACCCATGGAAAATTTTGAATCACAAACTTTCACGGTTCTGTTTTAAGAACCAACAGTCATGCGGCTGTAACTATAGTGGTGCAGCTATTGCGACAGCCGCACGGCTCTGGTTCTTAGTCCAGAACTAAAAAACAGAGTATTTTGAAAAATGATGCAAATGATGCCTAAATATAGCACAAACAAGTCAAATGCTTAGGTTTCTCATATATTTACCCTTGTAGCGTGAATCCACAGTTTTAGGAGGTGAAAATCTTCAAGAAAAGGCTCTGATTCGAACTCAAACTTCAAGTTTGAAAACAGTCTCAAGCTCTAAAAATTAAGGTTTTAGAGTTCAAATTAGTCTTTAAGCCTATCAGAATTCTTTGTGAAGTGTTTTCTTATGATTTCTAATCAAGTTTAAGCCTCGAAATGGAGATTGGAGAAGAAAATTGAAGAAAAAGTTTGGATTGCTTTCTTTCTTTTTCTTCCTCTTTCTCACTCTAAAACTTGCCAACCCCACCAAACCAGAGATTAGGGGCCTTTATATAAGCAAAATCTGGTCTTCCTTTATAAAATCTACCCAGAAAATCCAAAAAATCATTTCCAAGAAGAAAAGTCACGGTTTCTACCAGGGATCAATAGCCGTACGGTCGTTGAGCCAATAGCCGTGCGGCTGTTGGAGCGTCAATCATACGGTTGATGTTATAGCCGTGCGGCTATTATTTCCAAGCATCATCCTTTTTGTTCGGGAAATGTTCCGAGGCTTGAAGTTCGATAGACTAGAGCTTTGATCTTGAATTGACTTTAACTCCTACGACTGTGGAAAGCTATAAAAGAAAATAAATAACTCTATCATCATTGAAATCGGGGATGAAAATCCCACACTCACAGGCTGCCCCTCGTGTATCTAAATTCATGGCTTGTAGGTTTATGTTGTCCCATGGTGAATTTGGATGCACAATAGAGAGCACGATGAGAAAGAAAAGAAATTTACCTATCCCTAGCTGAGGAACTTGATAGATCGTTACCTTTTAAAGTTGCGTAGGAACGATTTCCTTTTAGCGTTGTGTAGGGCCGGTTACCTTTTAGGGTTGTGTATGACCGATTACCTTTTAAAGTTGTGTAGGACTGATTACCTTTTAGGGCCTTATGGGACCAATTACCCTTTAGGGTCAAGTGGACAGATTACCTTTTAAATTCGTGTGGGACTGATTACCTTTTAAAGTTATGTGGGACTGATTACATTTTAAAGTCATATGGGATTGATTACCTCTTTAGGGTCGTGTAGGGCTGATTACCTTATAGGGTCGTGTGGGATCGATTACCTTTTAGGGTCATGTGGGACTGATTACCTTTTAAAGTTGTGTGGGACTGATTACCTTTTAAAGTCTTTTAAAGTTGTGTGGGACCGATTACCTTTTTAGGATCATGTGGGACTGATTTACCTTTTAAAGTCTTATGGGACTGTTTGTAAGTTATGAGATGTGTATTTATTCCTTGATCGATTATTTTGGAAAAAAATTTTTTTCCCCTTCGATAAAGAATAAATACATGAGTGATGCTGGATATTAGGTGCCGAGGTTTGATGAAAGGAACTCTAACATATTGGGACACTAGCAGTGATGATTGAAGTTCTTGTGGTGTTATGGAACACCTAGAATGGAGTGACTGAGAAGTGATGTATTATGGAATGTTTAGAATGGAGGGGTTGAAAATCGATTAGTGGTGATTATTCCTTTGACGAACGGTCTTTTGGAAAACTAGGATTTAGTAAGGCTAACTATACCTACACAAATAAAAACTTTCTCGTGGGAAGATGGGTTAATTTGCTACTGATAAATTAATAATTATGATAGTACAGTCGGTGATTATAATAAACATACGGCTAAAGTTAGTAACTAATATAAAATAGCAAGAATAAATTGGAAAAAGGGAAGAAAACAGAATTTGGTGCGGCTAAAAAGGTGACGCCGTGCGGCTTATGCATTATAGCCGTGTGGCTAATGCAGGGATAGCCGTGCGGCTGATGGGTCATCCGCACAGTTCTTGAGTGCAGGTTAAGAGGGGAATAAGTGGCCACAAGTCATTTTCACCAAAATTTCAAACTCTTCTCTAAACTCTTCCCCCTGAACTTTGATTTTCTCCTAAATCTTTTCAAAAATGATGAAGAAGAAAGGAAAACGTCTCCCCAAAGTCCCCATAAGGCTGATTAGAGTGGGTGAGAAGCCCCAAGCACTCCCATTCCTCTCCATTGCTAATGAATACAAGTTGACGCGAGACATGCCCAATTTGGGCATTTCCTTCGAGCAAAGCATTCCCTAGCTTTTGGAATTACCTAACGATGCCTCCCAACACCAAGGAAGTGCCTAAACTTCTATGATTTGGAGTTGAAATTTGAACATTAGAAACTTAGGTTTTAAATTGGGTTTTTTTGTGATTTTATGCTTGTTTGGTCAAATTGTTGAGTAGAATGCATGCTAGGGACCCTTTAGAAACTCTGGGGATTGAAAAATTAGAGAAAAATTGGGTGAAATGGTGGATTTTTTAGATTTTTAAGACTCCCCGTGTGACGGCCACGCGAGCCTAGTTTGGCAACATGGCTATCGGTCGAGAGCTATGCGGCTCTTAACGCAACACCCGTTCGTGTGATGGAACCAGTACAGAGAAGCTTTTTTTTTTTAATTGTATGCATGTATGATGTGTCTAGGATTAAGAATTGGTATGCAAGTATGTTATGCATGATGAATAAATTGAGGGATTATAGAAAAATCCTTGTCTTGGTGTTTATTTGTTGTTTTCGATTTTGCAGGAGCATCTTTATCAGGGTCCTAAATCCTTGTCCAAGGCCCGCCTTTAGTGGGGTGAGATGCCTGGGTATTTGAAGAGGCGTATTATTGACCTCAATTTTGCTGACTTTGAGAGGTCGGTCTTGTTGGGATTCGTCATTGGAAAAATAACGTGGCGCAGCGGAAAATACACCGTTTAAAATTCCCTAGAATCCACCTATCGTGTCCAATTACCATTGATTAGAATAAAACAATTAAGAATCAAGAGAGATTAACTCACCGGATTTGTCTCCTTTAGAGACTGCTGCAGAATCGTTACTTGAAACTGCGATCTCCAAAGTCCGGTGCACGACCAACTATTGAGCGGGAACCGGTGCTAGCCGAAGACGCGAAGGAATGGAGGTTTAATGCTGGGATTTTCGGCTGTTTTGGGGCTGCTATTGGTGGCTGAAATTTCCAGCAATTAATTAGAGTTGAATTAGGTTTTTATTCCTTAAGTGTGCCCTTTCATAGACACCTTGTCTAATTGGGTTCTAATTAGGTTAATTAAACCCAAGCCCACTAGGATTATAATTACATAAATAAACTTTAATTAAAAAGTATATACTATGTAATTTAATTCCATTTGGCTAAATTTAATTACCCCTAAATAAAATTAAATCACACTTAAGTTAATACAATACATGTATTTAATTTTCCTACTTAGGAAAATTATTTAATTAATTGTTTACTTTATGTGATTAAATTAATTGATAAATTAATTAATTACATTATGTAAACTTATTAATTAAATTAAATTCAACCCAATGTTAATTAATTACCTTGACACCGAATGTCAACTAATTAATTAACGCATTCCTTCCAATGTACATTACATGTACAATTTCTATAAGTTCCAGCTCAGGTGATCTATGTGCACGATCCTATGGGTCTGTCTTTATGTTGGCAGTAGGCCCAAGGCCCACAGACTGTAAGTGGGTTCTAGCAAACCATTACAGCCCCCAATTAAGACAGAGATGCAGCAGTCTTTAGAAGACACTCACCCGGTAGTAATCTCATACTGTCCTTTGCCTAATGATATCGATATGAATAAACAAGAGGCATGGTGTCTGTCATCCTCTTCTGTTGTTTATTATATTTCTTGATCTTGAGTTGACTGATCAATCAAATAAGCAACCAACTTATTTGGGTATGGCCATACACTTATCAGTCCCACTCATCAAGTGGCCAATGATATCATCTCGGTGTTACCCGAGTGGCAATTCCATCACTTCATCATCAATATCAACATGTTCACCGGTCCACCCAATCATACCCATATTTAGCATCCTTTTACAGACCTGTTAGGCGTATGTCAAAGTGAATCGGATTCCATATCGATATTATAATGAAATCTGGTCTGAGGACAAAAGAGACCTACTCAAGAAAGACCTATGACGTGACAACCATGTGGCTTTCTTGTGCGAATCGATCCAGTCCCATGTCAACGACATGTACCTATATTCATGACTGACTATACAAGTACTATGGCTAGTTAAGAACTACCATACAGTCATCGAATATACAAGTCTGTGGTTCTATTCGTTCCCACGATTAGAACAGACCTGGGATAGGTTTTATGATTATCAATCAATGGATACTCTACTCATATTATAGCACAAGATATAAATAAAATAGATTAATTGCCTTTATTAATATGACACAAATAATGTATTTATCTAATGAGTCTTAATGTATAATACAAAATACAAGAATCCAATGCCCTAAGAACTAGGGCACACCAACAATCTCCCACTTGCACTAGTTCCAAGTGGGCATTGCCCTAATTCCTATAGATTTAGAATGACCGTCGTGCTGTGTCTGCAATAGCGCTTTGGTCAATGGATCAACGACATTATTCTTGGTGTCAACCCTCTGCAATGATATGTCACCTATGTTCACGATCTCCCGAATGAGGTGAAACTTTCAGAGTACATGTTTGGATCTCTTGTGTGACCGAGGCACCTTAGCTTGTGCGATGGCCCCGTTGTTGTCACAAAAACATCAACTGGGTCTAGGATAGTGGGCACTATTCCCAACTCAGTTATGACTTTCTTGATCCAAACGGCTTCCTTTGAGCTTTGCACGCAGCTATGTACTCAGCTTCCATTGTAGTGTCAGCAATGGTGGCCTGCTTTGAGGACCTCCAACTAATGGCACCGCCATTCAGGAGAAAAACATAACCAGACTGTGACTGGTTCTCATCCTTATCGGTCTCAAAGCTTGCATCAGTGTAACCTGACACTACCATCTCATCTTGACCTCTATACACTAAGAAAGCATCCTTAGTCCGGTTAAGGTACTTCAAGATTGCCTTGACTGCCTTCTAGTGTTCCTCACAGGGGTCCGACTGGTACCGGCTAGCCATACTTAGTGCAAACACGACATCAGGCCTCGTACATAACATGGAGTACATGTGTGAGCGGACGACTCGTTTTCGACGGGACGCGGGACTCCCTTTCGGAATGGGGCGCCACGATCTCGGGCGGGCCCCTCCCTCGCGTGGGGTTTTTATAAATGGAAATCCGCGTTTTGGAAAATAAATAGAATTAATAAATAAAAGAACCGAGACCTAAGTCTCGATGAACATTGCAGAGTCGCCACCCGGCTCAGCTCAACCGGGAAATTCTTATGTAGCTGAACCGAACGAACGGTCGCTACACTATCCAGAGATTCGGGTCCAGACAAGTCCCTTATTTCGTGTCCAATTAAAATACATATTGCCAATGTTCTCGAATGGTATTTCAAAGAAAATTCTAAAGTCCATTTTATTGAATATAAAAAACATACAGCGCGCATACAAAATATATAGTACAAAAACAAAAAGAAATAAATATTAATTGGCTTACAACCAAATCGAATAGGAAAATAAAAACACTCGCCTCACTTGTACATTCGCCTAGGATACACGAAAATCTAAAAAGAATTACAACCGCCTAAATACACGATTTAATCTATTAAAATACAATAAAAATAAAAATAAAAAGAAATTAAAACCTGCAAAACAGAGGGTTAGCACAATATATACGGCACGCCACAAGTTGGACTCAAATAGACAGAATTGGGAGATTAAGAATTGGGGGCATGCGTTTAGGGGGATAACCGGGTTGGCTCGGCTAGCCGGCCCGGTTAGACCTGGAAAACATTTTGAAACGTTCCTGTATTTTTGGTTTTGTGGAAAAAAACATTTGAAAACGATTTTGCCGGTTTACATGCATTTTTCATATATTAAGTGGGTCGGTTTTCGGGAGAACTGGGTCTCCGTCGTTGAATTGTTCTAAATGCGAATTTACTGAAAATTAAATCTACGGTCGTGATGCACATAAAAAAATTCATTTTGACGATTTTCGGGATTTTCTAATTTTTTGGGATTTTTTACGGATAAAAGCTGAAATTCTGATTCTGAAATAATGATTACAGTCGTACGACTGTAGTTTACAGTCGTGCGACTGTGATCAATTCAGGATCAAAATTTCAACAAAAATTCATTTTGGACCAAAACTGAAGAAAAAAATTGGCTGGAAACTAAGAACAGTCGTACGACTGTATATACAGTCGTACGACTGTTCATGAAAGCTAAGAACAGTCGTACGACTGTTCTTAGTTTCCAGGAACAGAAATACGAAACTGCAGCAAAAACGCACAAAAATTCACTTCAAACACCCAGAAAGCGAGGAAAAGTGTAAGGAAAGGAAGTGACTACCTTTTTAGAAGCTATTCCAAGTCGTTTTGACCCCTGGCGTCACTCCAATCCCAACGAATTCGCACTTTTTCCTTTGGAATGGAAGTTGGGAGTTTGAGTCCAAAAATCCGAATTTGCAAGGGATTCTGATTGTTTAAGTCCAAGTTCTTGATTTAGTTATGTAGTTAAGTGATCAACCTAGAGATTCCTAACAAATTTTAACCTTAATCTCACGAAATTAAAGAAATAAAAGGGAAGGGAAATGAGTGTTTTTTGTGGTTTTCTTTTTCTCTCTCTTCTCTTTCTCTCTCTAAGTCTCTTCTCACCAGAAATCTCCTCCCTCCCTCTTTCTTTCTTTTCTTCTCCTTTTCTACCTTCTTTTTTCTGGTTGCTTGCTGCAGAGCCGGGGCAATTAATGCCCAACCCCTCTCTCCTCCATTTCTGCTGCAGAGGTATGGGCCTCTGCTGAAATCCCGATATTACAGTCGTACGACTGTAGAAATAGTCGTACGACCATAGAGTTTTTTTTTTTTTTTTTTTAAGTATAGAAAATTCCGGCGCTTACAGCTGCCCCTCACGTGATCAAATTCACCCCTCGAACTTAGTCTGGGATGGATGAGGTGAATTTGTGAAACGCGATTCAAAGCGCCGCAGACACAGGAAAGAATCCTCTATTGAAATAAGCCGATATCAGGTCTAGGTCACCTGAGGCGATACTGGTGAGGAAATAAGCCGATATCAGGTTTGGGCTACCCGAGGCGATGCTGATGAAGAAATAAGCCGATATCAGGTTTAGGTGACCCGAGGCGATGCTGAGGAAGGAATACGCCGATATCAGGTTTAGGTTACCCGGGGCAAAGCTGATGAGGAAATAAGCCGATATCAGGTTTAGGTTACCCGAGGCGAAATTGATGAAGAGATTAGCCGATATCAGGTCTATGTTACCCGAGGCGAAATTGATGAAGAGATTAGCCGATATCAGGTTTAGGTTACCCGAGGCAAAGCTGATGAGGAAATAAGCCGATATCAGGTTTAGGTTACCCGAGGCGAAATTGATGAAGAGATTAGCCGATATCAGGTCTATGTTACCCGAGGCGAAATTGATGAAGAGATTAGCCGATATCAGGTTTAGGTTACCCGAGGCAAAGCTGATGAAGAAATAAGCCGATGTCAGGTTTAGGTTACCCGAGGCAAAGCTGATGAGGAAATAAGCCGATATCAGGTTTAGGTTACCCGAGGCAAAGCTGATGAGGAAATAAGCCGATATCAGGTTTAGGTTACCCGAGGTAAAGCTGATGAGGAAATAAGCCGATATCAGGTTTAGGTTACCCGAGGCAAAGCTGATGAGGAAATAAGCCGATATCAGGTTTAGGTTACCCGAGGCAAAATTGATGAGGAAATAAGCCGATATCAGGTTTGGGCTACCCGAGGCGATGCTGATGAAGAAATAAGCCGATATCAGGTTTAGGTTACCCGGGGCAAAGCTGATGAGGAAATAAGCCGATATCAGGTTTAGGTTACCCGAGGCGATGCTGGAGATGAGATTAGCCGATACCGGGTCTAGGTTACTCGAGGCGAACCTTACTGGGAAAATAGATGAAGCTGATCTGGGCCGATACCGAGTTTACATTACTCGAGGCGGATCTGCTAGGGAACTTGGATGATGAAACAGATCTGGGCCGATGCAGATAATGGAGCGGATCTGGGCCAATGCCAAGCTTACATTACTCGAGGCGGATTTGCTGACTTGCTGAGGATATTGAGCTGGGGATGAATTCCTGCACTTAAAATGGCAAGTCTTCATTCCTTGATCGAGAGATTTTTAAACAAAAATTTTTGCCCCTTCGATCAAGAATGAAGACTAGCCGGGGATAAGCAATTGATATGTGCAATGTATGGATGCATGATGATGTATGTGCACATGTATATATTTTCTGTTATTGGACGTTTCTGTCCTCAGCTGGGGAAATATGTCGTGCCCCTGGTTGATTTTGCTTTTCTTGGGGCATTGTGTGGTGATTATCGACGGAGTGAGGTAACTGCTGGGGAGATGATCGTAGTATTTCTTGTAGAGATTCCGCTGGGGAAGAGTGTGACAGCTTGACTGGGGAAACAATTGTGGTATTCTTTGTGTAGACTACACTGAGGAGTAACATGGCGACTTTGCGGGGAAGTAATTGATGGTGTTCTTTATGTAGACTCCGCTGGGGAATAGTATAGGAAACTCTACTGGGGAGCGATGTGATGAATTCAGCGGGGAATACAGAGGATGTTCTGTTGTTTTTTTTTTTTTTTTTTTTTTTTTTTTTTTTTAGCTCTAATTTTTGCCTGGGTTGCCCAAATCAAGTTTTCAGCCCAGCGAGCCGCTCTAACTTTTGCCTAAGGCACCTTTTCGGTTTTTGCCTTAGCGAGCTTTTCATATGCCCTAACTTTTGCCTAAACTGCCCGATATGGGTTTTCAGCTTAGCAGGCCGCTCTAATTTTTGCCTGAGGTGCCTTTTCGGTTTTCACTTCAGCGAGCTCTTTTTTTTTTTTTTATGTTGTGACCCTTTGTTGCTCGTTTGGGAAGATGAACTGGACTTTAGAGGACGATAAGAGATTTTAAGTTGCATGTATTTGATACATTTTCATTTGTCAAATAATGCGATGATATTGATCAGTTGAATGCAAAGTGCTTTCTTTGGATGCGTGTTTATGCAAGACAACTTTGTTTGTGCATTTGTCATAACCATGCAAATATATTTAACAAACACTCCACTTTATTGATGAAGTCAAAATGAGTACATTTGAAACAAGTTGGTCCCTAAATGATACACATTTCACATTAAGCCGGAATCCGTCACCAGTCGTCCTTTTCAGATTTTCCGACTGATTATTTTCTCTCGTGTCTTAACTTTTGCCTAGACCGCTCTTTTCGAGTTTTCAGCCTAGCAGACCTCTCCTTTTTTTTTTTATACATGATAAAGCTTTAGCCTGTCTTGGTTGATCGGGTTTGTGAACTCGTTCCCGTCCATGTCCATGATGCTGACAGCGCCTTTTGATAACACCTTCTTCACCACATAGGGTCCTTCCCAGTTAGGTCTGAACTTGCCCCTAACATCAACATTTGCAGGCCTTAATTGCTTTAGAACCAAATCCCCTGCTTTCAACTGCCGCTTGGAGTATTTCACATTTCGATTATAGGCTCTGGCCATTCTGCGCTGATACATCTACAGGTGATCCAGTGCCTTTAGTCGCCTTTCATCTAGTGCAGCCAGCTGCTCATATCTAGCTTGAACCCATTCAGTTTCTGGCAATTGAGCTTCCAGGGCAACTCTGAGTGACTTGAGTTCTATCTCCACTGGCAATACTGCTTCCATTCCATATACCAAGACATAAGGAGTTTCTCCTGTCGGCGTTCTGACACTGGTTCTGTAACCCCAGAGAGCATAAGGCAGTTTATCAGCCCAATCCCTGTAAGTGGTTACCATCTTTGATAAGATCTTCTTTATTGCCTTGTTAGCTGCTTCTACTGCACCATTGGCTTGTGGTCTATATGGAGAAGACTTATGATGTTCAATTTCATGCTCTACAAATAGCTCAGCTGCTGCCCCTTGAAACTGTACTCCATTATCAGTTACTATGTGGTGAGGGATCCCATACCGAGTGAAGATGTTCTTCTGGATGAACTTGACCATGTGCTTGGCTGTAACATTAGTGAAGGATTCAGCTTCGACCCATTTGGAGAAATAATCAACTGCCACAACTATGAATCTATGCCCATTAGATGCAGCTGGATGAATTTCACCAATCATGTCTATCCCCCATGCTGAGAACGGCCAAGGAGACGCTAGATTCTGAAGTTCGAGTGGAGGAAGATGACTAATGTCTGCATAGATCTGACATTCATGACATCTCTTCACTCTTCTTATACAATCTGCTTGCATTGTCATCCAGAAGTAGCCTTGTCTCATGATCTTCCTAGCCATGGCAAGTCCATTCATATGTGGCCCACAAGATCCTGCATGTACCTGCTGCATCACATCTTCTGCTTCTCGTTCTGTTAAACACCTTAAAAGGACCCCATGTACTGTTCTTTTGTATAACTTGTCCTCGAAGATTCTGAATTGACTAGCCAATTTTCTCAGTGTCAACTTATCAGCAACACTGGCCTCTTCTGGGTACTTTCCCTCCTAAACATACCGGTAGATGTCAAAGAACCACGGCTTTTCTTCAGCTGATAATTCCATCACTTCGTGCACTTCGAAGCAGGGATACCTGGAAGTGGCTATGACCAGTGGTTGAGCCTGTGTCTCTTCTGGATTTTCCCACATGGAGGACAAAGTAGCTAATGCATCAGCCATCTTATTCTCATCTCTAGGGACATGTCTGAATTCACACCGGCCGAATAAACCCTTTCTGAACTGTAGCAGCTCCAAATATGGCCGTAAGGCTTCTTCTTTTAGTTCCCATTCACCCTGAGCTTGCCTGATCACTAGAAGTGAATCACCAACAATTAAGACATCGTTTGCCCCTAAGGTTAATAGAGTCTCCATTCCAAATAAGCATGCTTCATATTCCGCTCCATTGTTGGTTACAGGAAAGATCAGCCTTTTGGATAAAGGAATGACCTCACCATCTGGTGTTGCTATAAGTACTCTGATTCCAGCACCTTTTCTGTTCATTGCCCCATCGAAGCACATGACCCATCTTTTTACTTCCACCATGGCTAACTGCTCATCAGGGAATTCCAGGTTCTCTGTGTAATCTGATTCTAGGGGCTGGTTTGCCAGAAACTCTGCCACGGCTCGCCCTTTAATGGTTTTCTTCGTGATGTACTCGATGTCAAATTCAGACAAAAGTAACAACCACCTGGACAACTTTCCAACCAATGCCGGTGCTTCATAGAGGTACTTCATTGGGTCCACTTTAGCCACAGCTTGTATCTTGTATGATTGGAAATAGTGGCGCAGCTTCTTGGTCAACCAAATCATCGCCACACATGTCTTTTCCACCAGTGTGTACTTGGTTTCATACTCCAGCAGTTTCTTGCTAAGGTAATAGATGGGATACTCTTTCTTGCCATCTTGTTCCTGTGCTAGCATTGCCCCTATAGAGGATTCTTCAACTGCCAAATACAAAATCAAAGGCTTCCCTGGGATTGGAGGACTCAACACTGGTGGCTTTACCAGGTAGGCCTTGATCTTCTCGAAGGCTAGCTGACACTTGTCATCCCACACAACCGGCTGATCTTTCTTTAATAGCTTGAAGATTGGCTCACAAGTGGAAGTTAGCTTGGCTATGAAGCGGCTGACATACTGTAAGGAACCCAGGAATGATCTGACCTCCTTTTCAGTCTTTGGAGCTGGCATATCTTGGATGGCTTTGATTTTATCTGGGTCCATTTCTATCCCCCTCTGGCTGACTACATGGCCTAACAGCTTCCCTGATGTGACCCCGAATATGCACTTCTTAGGATTAAGCCGCAAGTTGTACTCTCCAATGCGTGTTAAAAATCTATCCAGGATAACAGGGTGTTCCTCCCGGGTTGTTGATTTAACAAGCATATCATCGACATACACTTCGACTTCTTTATGGATCATATCGTGCAATAGAGTTGTGACAGCCCTCTGATAAGTGGCACCGGTGTTCTTTAATCCAAAAGGCATCACCCTGTAGCAGAAAGTACCCCATTCGGTGATGAATGACGTCTTCACCTTGTCAATTACATCCATCAGGATCTGGTTGTACCCTGAAAAGCCATCCATAAAGGAGTACATTGCCGCTTTTGCTGCACTATCAACCAATACATCAATGTGAGGTAGTGGGAAATTGTCCTTAGGGCAGGCCTTGTTCAAGTCCCTATAGTCGACACATACTCTGACCCTTCCATCCTTTTTAGGCACGGGGACAATGTTGGCTAGCCATTCCGTATACTCCACCACTTCGAGGAACTTGGCATCTATCTGTTTGGCCACTTCTTCCTTCACCAGTGTAGCCCATTCCGGCCTTAGTCTTCTCAACTTCTGCTTTACCGGTCTGAACTTGGGGTCTGTTGGGATTTTGTGCACTGCTATTTCTGTATCTACACCCGGCATGTCTTCATACGACCAGGCGAAAGCTTTAACATGTTTTTGGAGTATTCTTATTAATTCTCTTTCTTCCTCGGATTTTAGCTCGTGTGAAATGAGTACCATTTTAGGGTTTTCATCTGTACTTATATTGATTTCATGCAATGCAGTGTCATGTATGCTAAATATGCTTGATGGTGATTCGAATGCATGCACAGAATTATCAGGATAAACATCACACAAGTAAGCAAACTGGGATTTCATTGCATTGAACTTATCATAAAGTACATCAGTTACATTGAAAATGGAAGAAATAGATACAACAAAATCATTTTCATCCTCCACAGGCGGAGGGCCTTGTTCTTCCTCAGCTTCCATCTTTCCTTCCAGAGCATCATCCGAGACCGCAGCTTTCTCTGCTTCTTTTTCGGTCGCTTGTGCCTTAGCCTTCTCCATAATCTTGGCGATTTCGGCAACCACAGAGTCTAAGTTCACTTTGGCCATCAGTTCTTCACCAAACCCTTGCTTGGCCTTTCCAAAAGCTTTGGTTAATGCAGAAGTCAAAGCTCCCGAGATCACTTCTGTAGCTTCAGCATAGGTCTTCTTTCCAACTTCTTCCTCGGCCACCTCTACAGTTTCTGCTATCACCTCAGATGATTCTCCTTTCAAAATTTCAGATTCAGCAGTTGGTTCCTCCATCATTACAGGGGCTACTGGCTCTTCCTGGCTTTTCTCAAAATCCACAACATCTGCAAAGATCTCAAAGCCAGGGTGCTCGACATTTCCAACCAGCACCGGTTCAGCTTGGCCCTGGTAAAGGCTTTCTCCCGCCTTCAGAAATGGTTTCATCATGACCTTGCCATTCTTGCCCTTTTTCAAATTCTTCTGCTCGGATAACCCTTCTACATTGTCGGGGATTTAATCACACAAAAGCAATACGCAGCGGAAAGAAAAACGGATTAATCCCCACCAAGGACCCATGTACATTGCATTGAATTGGAAGGAGGGTTAAAGAATTACCTTAATTCTTTGTAGGTTTTGAATCAAAAGGAACCAAGATAGCTTCCCTCTACGGTTGATCCACACGGAACAATTCATTCACCGCGTGCTAGCGCCGGGATTGAAGAACGATTCTTCGAACGAGACAGAGAAAGCGAAAAATCAGATTTTTCTTGGAGTTTTTTTGAGAATTTCGGCTGCCACTATTCACCATTTTTTGTGGCTGCCGAAATTCAGTTTTGTGTTGTATTGAAAAACTACTTCTTTTAGGTTTTTATATCCTTATATATAAAACCTAAAAATTAATTATAATTATGACCCAATACACTTATTAGTCATAATTATAAATTAACCCACACAACTTAACATTAATTCTCAATTAATATTAAATCAAATCAATTCTCCATAATACACATATGTATATGCAATATTATAATTAATTATATCTCTATATAATTTAATTATAATATGTAGCATACTTTATACAATATTAATCATATTAATATTCACATATACATATATATATAAATATATATCACTATATATATTTATTCTCTTTCTCATTCATAAATTATTATCCAATAATAATTTATACCCGATAAGATGAACTTCATTTTGCTCTTGTGTGTGACCCCATAGGATCATATTTAATTGGCAATAAGGAAATTACCATAATGTCCTTATAGGTCACAAGCGGACTCTAGCAAGCCATTACGACTACCCAATTAATATGATTGGAATGATCCAATACCTATTTATAGAATGTCATATTCCCTTTTGTCTCTTTGATATCAAGATTAATTATAAGACATGGTACACTTGTCAATCTTATATAATTAATCATATGCTTTCTCGATCTCAAAGTAAAACGTTCAGACAAATCAATTGATACTCTTATCAATTATTTGAGCACGGCCATGCATTTAACAGTCTTACTTATCGAGGGGTCCAGTGATATCGCTCTCTTGTTAGAGAGGGACAAAATCCCATATCTGTCACTCACATCCCTAAGCATGAGTCATATTGTACCCAACCACAGCCTTTATAACTACTCTGTTACAAGCAGCGTTTGACTGCGTCAAAGCACAACATGAATTCATCCTGGAATCAATGGTGACCTCAGGTCAAAGGAATCAGCTAATGACACTACTATAATCAAGATCAGTTGTGACACATAACCATGAACTTGATCTCATAGTGGGTCTCCAGTAACATGTTCTCTAACATATTACCCGTGAGTATAATCTGTATCTGTATACACTATATTCATCTTATGAATATCCATTATCACTCACACTAGTCTTAGTTTGTTATTATTCCCATAATAACAATCGACTAGGGATATTTAGAATAACACGATTTATTCATGGATACTTATCATTAATGCTAACATACAAACATAAATGATAATATTAATCTACACTAGATTAATCTTAGAAGTCAAATTACATAATCCAATATTGGCCTTAGGGCACAATCTCCAACATACATAACCAAGGCCGTACTGCTTTGACTTTCCCGAGTCGATCTTGAATTCTGGCACACCTTGCAAATTAATCCCGAGTCCCATTCCCGGGACAAAGTTCAGCTTGTACAGATATCGGGATAGCCATTCTGGCATGTAGTTCTCATAAAGGACCATGGGGGCTTCCGTGGCTTCTTCCTCCTTAATGACAGCAATTTGAAATCCACCAAAAGGAACCACTCCTTCATCCACCGCAGCTACCATCGACTGGGCATCCGCCTCAACAGTCATAATCCTATCATTCACAGGGAATTTAATCTTCTGATGCAAAGTGGAAGGAACACCTCCCAAAGGATGGGACCAGGGCCTTCCAAGCAATAGGGAGAATGTGACCGGGATATCGATCACCGTGAAAACAACCATGGACTTGATGGGCCCAACCTCCACCTCTGTTTCAAAGGTCCCTATCACTGTTCTTTTAGAATCATCATACGCCCGAATGACTGTCGAGGACCTCTTCAATACTTCTTCATTCATGCCCAGAAATGGTAGCATTTTCAGTGGGCAAATATTCAGAGCTGAGCCGTCATCCACCATAACGCACGGCATCACTTTATCCATGATGTAGGCCCTAATGTAAAGAGCCTTGTTGTGAGCCTTTCCTTCTGCTGGTAGATCTTTCTCAGAGAAAACAATATTAGGAGCTCCAGCATGGACTTTGTCTAGTAAGCAGCACATAGCCTCTGGTGAAGCTATAGGGGAGACTTCAATTTCTGATAGCTTCTTCACTAAAGCCTCCCTATGCTCTTTGGAGGTCATAAGCAAGTGCCACAAACTGGCTTGTGCAGGGGTCTTCTTCAGTTGGGAAATGACTAAATCTTCTTTCTCGACTCTTTCCGGTGCCGAAGTACTGCCCGACCCATTCATCGGTGCTTTATCTTTCGTCTGATCTGCCGGCTGATACACCCTTCCACTTCGGGTTACGTGCTGCACTTCTTGAATTTTCAGCTTTTCAACAACCGGGGGTTTAACAGCTTCTCTTTTGCCAAATTCTTCGTACTCGTCTTCGGAGTCAAGGTCATCCAGACTTATGGGCTTGACCTCCTTACACCCCTCCTTTTCCTCACATTTAGACTCCACTTCGGGTTCCCCTACCGCCATTGCCTGAATCGTAGGGTTCGCTTGCAGAACTTGGGCAAATATGAAATTAGCCGGCAACCCCGACTGAACCATGTTAACCCGCTTTTCAAATGCCGGTAGTGGGTTAGTTTTAGTGCTAGGTTTAGGTGGTTCTTGCAGCTTTCCCTCGTCGATAAGCTTCTGGATAGCATCCCTTAGCTTATAGCAGTTATTGGTCCGGTGGCCTGTCACCACATGATAAGTGCAGAAGTTATCCTTATCAGCTTCAGGTGGGAATTCAAATGGCCTCAAGGATGTAGTAAGCCACCATTCCTACACTTGGCGAATATCTTTGCCAAAGTAAGGGTCCAGGGTGTTATGCCTTGTCCTCCAGGACCCCTGTTCTGGTTGCCTTGATGCTGATTCACGGTAGCCACTTCAACCCGCTTCACTTCTGATGACTGCCCCTGCTTGCCACTGGCACCTGAACCAGACCCACTGCCAGACCCAGCTGCTGTGGTTGATCTATACCCAGAACTGTACCCTGTACTTCTTCCCCCTTTCTGACCAGCTGGCTTCTCCTCTTCATCCCTTTCTATCTTCATGGCCATGCTATAGACCTCACTAAGCTCCTTGAAGGAATGGAACTTCATGTTGTTCTTGAAGATATCTTTGCTGCCATCAATGAGCTTCTGTATAAGCTCGTCTTCATCAGGGCGGTACTTTAGGAGGATCATCTTGTTCATCCACCTCTGGTAGTATTCATCAAAGGGTTCATTGAATTTCTGTTTCACCCTCTCCAAATCGTACAGCTTCACCTGGATTTTGGTGTTGAAGCTGTAGTATTTGATGAAGGCTGCTGACAATACTTCCCAGTCAGATTGCTCCTCCTCTGACAGTGAGTTATACCATCCCAAAGCACCTCCCTCCAGTGTGGTGGGGAAAAGATTAATCAATTGTTGCTTTGTAGCGCCTGCTGTTAGCATAACCCGGGCATATAAGTTCACATGGGCCTCTGGCGAGCCCATTCCTTTGTAAGTGGGGATTTTCGGCACTTGGAAGCCGATAGGAAATGTCTCGATGCCCCTACTGATCATGGCATCAACGTTCACCACTTTCTTGGATTCAGCACTGATCCCGACCCCTTTCTTCAACTGGGCCATGACCTCGTCTAATTCAGAACACTTGGCTTTCATCCTCTGTTCCATAGCTGCCTCTATCTCCTGCAGCTTTTCAAGGCTAGCCGAAGCGTCACCACCATGTTGGGATGACTCAGCTTCTTTTTCCTTCCCGGCTCCACTACCACCAGTCTCACCAGCTTCTCTAACCACTGCCCTCATTTCTTCCTTTAACATGTCACGGAAATCCTGCGACCTGAAGAAATCCCTCAAAACATCAGCCATGCTCGGTGTCTGTTCTGCCATATTCACTCCTTCCCCAGGCTCAGAATCACTGTCACTCTCGACTACCCTCTGTCTCCTGGCTGCCCTTGAAGCTTGGGATCTTGTCCAAGGTCGCTCCAGTGTATTCTGCTTGGGAGTAGGTAGGAGATATTAGGGTCGTGAATGAATGACGTGATATGACATGAAAATTAAGACATTGAACATGCTTGAGATGCATGGAGTGGAATTATGTATGGAATAATGATATGAATGGTTCCCTTTTATTATTATTATTTTTTTCTCGAGGCATTCCAAGAACACCCAATGTTTATGCAAAAATGTCACGTGCGGGCCATCACACGGACAGAACTTCGGCGCCTTTGGGGCACCTAATGAATTCATGAAATGGTCGCGTGTGTACCGACACACGGACGTAGTTTTGACGCTTTATAGGTCTATGAGATGGTATGAAATGGTCGCATGGGCCGGGCCCACAGACAAGGTCTTGATGCTTTTGAGCATATGATATGGAATGATGTTATGAGAAAGTCACATGTAACAGGAACACGGACAAGGATTCGGCATTCGAGGAACGCCTTTCATGATTTGGTGATGTTATGGGCCTATATGTATACTAATCGGGCACTCGGGGAGTACCTTAAATGGTGAATTAATGTCATGAAGTGGTCGGATGTGGACCACAATGTTATATGATGTTTATGCTGGATGGGTGTGATGTCATGAAATGCATCGTGTAAATTATTACACGAAAATGAGCCTAAGGCCATTGTGGCTTTTATTAAATGAAATGGAATGGCCGAATGCAATCCGGTGCGTTGGCAAAACTCGGGTAATTTTGGGTACCCGATATGTTATGAAATGGAATGGGATGGTCATGATAGGCGTTCTTTGAAATGCCCCTTAATTTAATTTAATTTAAGTGAAATGTAGTGAATGAACATGTCATACAATATGCAAATGGCTGCACAAAAACGTGGGTTAGGATGTATGACATACATAATGATGTTATGAATGCTATGTCAAAAATAAAATGCTAATCACACAAGTTTGATGTTATGGCTGAAAAAGAAATCGTTAGTATGGATGACAAGCGAATGGATTAATATTTTACACACGAAATAAAATGCAAAATGGCTGCATAAAAATGTGGGTTAGTATCACACAAAGATGTTTGTGTATGGTATGTCATGTGTATGGAAAATGGTGATTATGGTATGTTATGCATGCGTCGACGATGTGTCCGAAACGGTGAAGAACACATAGCAAGCAAAAGCGAATTCTTCCAACCTTATTCCTCCAACGTGGTCGGTCTCAAAAATTCTAACCGAGTCCTAGGCGGGGTTCACTTCAATCACCAACCGGGGGTGATGAAGGCGAGATTTTATTATTATTATTCACACAATTATTTTGGTATCCTAAGGGAATCCAACTAGAGCTGCCTATATGGGTTCGGTTAAAGTCGGGATAACATCAAGGCTCTCATAGCAAGATATACTCCTCACTTCTCCCCACTCAAGGGTCCGAACGAAGGGGTTCGTACGCGGCTATGAGTGGTGTTTCGTATTCGTGCCCCTAAGACCAGGAGGAACTTAGGCGACACTTCAACGATCCACCGGGCTATAAAAGGATACCTAATCTAATGCAAGAAATGGCTAACTAAAAATGCAAATAAAATACCAAAAGAGAATCATCCACCTTATTTTAATTAGACACTTTTCAGGGCTTGTCAAAATTCTTTTAAGTTTTTGAGAAAACTTTTTGAGAAATCCCCAGCAGAGTCGCCACTGTGAGCGGACGACGCGTTTTCGACGGGACGCGGGACTCCCTTTCGGAATGGGGCGCCACGATCTCGGGCGGGCCCCTCCCTCGCGTGGGGTTTTTATAAATGGAAATCCGTGTTTTGGAAAATAAATAGAATTAATAAATAAAAGAACCGAGACCTAAATCTCGATGAACATTGTAGAGTCGCCACCCGGCTCAGCTCAACCGGGAAATTCTTATGTAGCTGAACCGGACGAACGGTCGCTACACTATCCAGAGATTCGGGTCCGGACAAGTCCCTTATTTCGTGTCCAATTAAAATACATATTGCCAATGTTCTCGAATGGTATTTCAAAGAAAATTCTAAAGTCCATTTTATTGAATATAAAAAACATACAGCGCGCATACAAAATATATAGTACAAAAACAAAAAGAAATAAATATTAATTGGCTTACAACCAAATCGAATAGGAAAATAAAAACACTCGCCTCACTTGTACATTTGCCTAGGATACACGAAAATCTAAAAAGAATTACAACCGCCTAAATACACGATTTAATCTATTAAAATACAATAAAAATAAAAATAAAAAGAAATTAAAACCTGCAAAACAGAGGGTTAGCACAATATATACGGCACGCCACAAGTTGGACTCAAATAGACAGAATTGGGAGATTAAGAATTGGGGGCATGCGTTTAGGGGGATAACCGGGTTGGCTCGGCTAGCCGGCCCGGTTAGACCTGGAAAACATTTTGAAACGTTCCTGTATTTTTGGTTTTGTGGAAAAAAACATTTGAAAACGATTTTGCCGGTTTACATGCATTTTTCATATATTAAGTGGGTCGGTTTTCGGGAGAACTGGGTCTCCGTCGTTGAATTGTTCTAAATGCGAATTTACTGAAAATTAAATCTACGGTCGTGATGCACATAACAAAATTCATTTTGACGATTTTCGGGATTTTCTAATTTTTTGGGATTTTTTACGGATAAAAGCTGAAATTCTGATTCTGAAATAATGATTACAGTCGTACGACTGTAGTTTACAGTCGTGCGACTGTGATCAATTCAGGATCAAAATTTCAACAAAAATTCATTTTGGACCAAAACTGAAGAAAAAAATTGGCTGGAAACTAAGAACAGTCGTACGACTGTATATACAGTCGTACGACTGTTCATGAAAGCTAAGAACAGTCGTACAACTGTTCTTAGTTTCCAGGAACAGAAATACGAAACTGCAGCAAAAACGCACAAAAATTCACTTCAAACACCCAGAAAGCGAGGAAAAGTGTAAGGAAAGGAAGTGACTACCTTTTTAGAAGCTATTCCAAGTCGTTTTGACCCCTGGCGTCGCTCCAATCCCAACGAATTCGTACTTTTTCCTTTGGAATGGAAGTTGGGAGTTTGAGTCCAAAAATCCAAATTTGCAAGGGATTCTGATTGTTTAAGTCCAAGTTCTTGATTTAGTTATGTAGTTAAGTGATCAACCTAGAGATTCCTAACAAATTTTAACCTTAATCTCACGAAATTAAAGAAATAAAAGGGAAGGGAAATGAGTGTTTTTTGTGGTTTTCTTTTTCTCTCTCTTCTCTTTCTCTCTCTAAGTCTCTTCTCACCAGAAATCTCCTCCCTCCCTCTTTCTTTCTTTTCTTCTCCTTTTCTACCTTCTTTTTTCTGGTTGCTTGCTGCAGAGCCGGGGCAATTAATGCCCAACCCCTCTCTCCTCCATTTCTGCTGCAGAGGTATGGGCCTCTGCTGAAATCCCGATATTACAGTCGTACGACTGTAATTTTTAAATTACAGTCGTACGACTGTAGAAATAGTGGTACGACCATAGATTTTTTTTTTTTTTTTTTTTTTTTGGCGCATAGGCAAGAATCCTTTCTTTGCCTTGTCCATGCTGAATCCTTTTAGAACCTTGTCAATGTACATGGCCTGACTTAGGCCTAGAAGCCGATTGGATCTATCTCTGTAGATCCTGATCCCTAAGATCGTCTCAGCTTCGCCTAAGTCCTTCATTGCGAAGCACCTACTCAACCACTGCTTAACCCCTTGCAGTGTTGGTATGTCACTTCCAATGATAAGGATGTCGTCAACATACAGCACTAGGATGGTGGAAATGCTCCCACTAACCATCTTATACACACAGGGCCTTTAACTTGAAACACCACTTGCAACCTATCACCTTAGCACCCAGAGGTGGATCTACCAAGTTCCATACTTGGTTATCGTGCATAGATTACATCTCAGCCTCCATGGCTTTGTGCCATTGATCTGAGTGTGGGCTTTCAACAGCCTCCTGATAGGTCTTGGGCTCCTCTTGGTCAACGACTATAAGGTCCCCATCATTAGTCACGAGAAAGCCGTACCTCTCTGGCTGATGACATGTCCTACCAGACCTTCTAAGGTCCTGTGCAACCGTTTCTGGTTCCTCAATTTCTTGAGTAGTCAGATTGGTTCCCGAAGCATCCTCAGCAGTAGCTGCAGGAGTTTGTGAGTCTTGAACTTTTGAAAGTTTAACATTACTCCCACTGTCTCTCTTGGAAAGGAATTCCTTTTCCAAGAAGATTGCATTTCTGGCTATGAAAACTTTGTTTTCGGCCGGATCGTAGAAGTAATAACCCTTAGTTTCCTTAGGGTTACCCACAAACTGGCACTTGACAGATTTGGACTCGAGTTTGCCACTTGTCAATTTCTTAACATGTGCATCACAGCCCCAAATCTTCAAGAAGGAAACATTGGGCTTTCGGCCTTTCCATAGTTCATATGGTGTTCCCTCAACTGCCTTGCTTGGTGTATTGTTAAGAATGTAAGCAGTTTTCTCTAAAGCATATCCCCAAAAGGAGACAGGGAGTGTAGCATGACTCATCATCGAGCAGACCATGTCAAGTAAGGTCCTATTCCTCCTTTCCGACACTCCATTCCACTGGGGTGTACCAGGAGGAGTGAGTTGGGATATGATCCCACACTGTCTCAAAAATGAGTCAAACTCTTGGCTCAAATATTCACCCCCTCGGTCAGACTGAAGTGCTTTTATTTTCTTGCCAAGTTGGTTTTCTACTTCATTCTTAAAGTCCTTGAACCTTTGGAGAGTCTCAGACTTATGCTTCATCAGATACACGTAACCGTATCTGCTGAAGTCATCCGTGAAGGTGATGAAGTACAAAAAACCAGATCTAGCACTAGTGCTCATTGGGCCACATACATCGGAATGTATTAGCTCCAATTGCTCTGAGGCCCTTTCAGCAGTTTTGCTAAAAGGCGCCTTTGTCATCTTGCCTCTCAAACAAGATTCGCATGTGTCATAAGGCTGGATGTCAAATGACCCTAGCACTCCACTAGAGTGAAGCCTAGCTATGCTTCTCATTTATGTGGCCAAGTCGACAATGCCAGATGTAAGTAGGATTAATTTCATTTTGCTTAATCCTTTTAGTATTTATGTTATAGATTGAACTTTCACGTTTTAGATCAAGGATATATAAGCCATTTTCAAGAAATGCTGTTCCATAAATAATATTGCCACATTGCATAGAAATTCTACCATGTCCAATATTAAATACAAAACCAGAAATATCCAACAAAGAAACGGAAATAATATTCCTACGCATCGCAGGTACAAAATAACAGTTTCTTAGTTCCAAAACAAGTCCACCAGGCATCTCCAAGAAATAATCTCCAATCTCCATGGCCTGAACCCGAGCACCATTTCCGACTCGAAGATCTACTTCTGCAGATCCTAATAATCTCCTATTTCTTAGACCCTGCACATTTGAACAAATGTGAGATCCACATCCAGTGTCCAAGGCCCAAGATGTAGAAATAGCCAGATTAATCTTAACAACATAAATACCTGAAGCAGCAGTTTTGCCCTTCAGTTGCTCCCTTAGCTTTGGACATGAGCTCTTCCAGTGCCCCTTCTCATGACACTCATGGCAAACATCGTCAGGAGAGGCAACCCTTGCTTTAGGTTGGGCCACAACCTTTTTGCCCTTAGCCTTGGCCTTAGATTTGGCCTTTCCCTTAGCAATGGGCGTATTGCCCTTGTTCACCAGCAATACTTCAGGAGTCTTCTTAAGAGACTGCTCAGCAAGCTTGAGCATGCCATGCAGCTCAACAACCGATTTATCCAACCCTTGCATATGGTAATTCATGATAAACTGGTTGTAAGACTTAGGAAGTGACCCGAGAATAATGTCTGTTGCCAAGTCCTGCAGAACTGGCCAGCCGAGGTGGGCAAGTGTATCAATATACCCCTTCAACTTTAGCCATGAGTGCTAACAGAAGTCCCAGCTGCCATCACAGTCGTGCAAAGTGCCTTAGTTGTCAGGTAACGTTCCTGACGAGCCTGATCTTGGAACATCTTTTTAAGCTGATCCATCATCTCATAAGCATGCTCGTCCATGAATTGCTTCTGAAGATCAGAAGCCATGGTACCCAGCATGAGGCACGAGACATCTCGGTCATCCCTTACATTCCGATCGTACTGCTCCACCATCGCCGTGGTGATGCCTCGACCTGCAGGAGGGCCAGCTGGTAAAGGAGCATTCAGTACATACTCCTTAGACTCTTGCCTAAGAACTATTTGTAAGTTCCTAGCCCAGTCCAGGAAGTTAGTCCCCGAAAGCTTCTCCTTCTCCAAGAGTGACCTAAGTGAGAGTGAGTTGTTGTTTGTTGCAGCCATTTAAATTGCTTAACTGAAATGGGATTATCTACATGGAAGAAATCATTGCTTGAGTTAGAAATAAAGGACTTTTAAGCCAAATTCAAATTAATAATCCGGTTTTAATTTGTTTGTTGGTGTTGTTAATTGGCTGACTTGACCAAGATCCACAACTTATCAATGACTGGCTGAACTAGGGCTCGCTAACCAACCATTGAGTTATTTAGTAGGACAACCTATCCAATCCTTCCACGAAGGACTCTTGGTTTGATGTGCTTATTGACACTTTACCCATCTGTGCTTAGGGCCCGCTCTGAGCTAATGCTACCCATGTTGAGTCAAACCACCATTCACATGTTAACCATACCAAGTATCTTAACCCTCGACGGCCCGCCGAATACTACAATATACCCAGCTAGGGCATGGCGCACATTGCAGCATCAATGGGAGGAAGAGTTGTGAATGTGGGAAGCACTTTTAAGCGACTCAATATTTTAATTTCCGGATTATAATTAAGTGATACGGCTTAGCATGCATAAACGCGGGTAATAATTTGGTGATCCATACATCCATATCATATGAAAAATGCAATAGCATACTTAATTTAAAATAAATGAGATCCTATGGGCCTTTAATTACAACCTAATGAAAAACTAGATATCCTATCTAATTCTTCATGGGTCGGACTGCAATCCTTCTTGGGCTCCCACCATGGGCTTGCTCCATTTGGGCCTTCCTCCATACTTGATGCAATTACAATAATTTTGTAAAATAAAATCTATTCTAAAATTACATCAAAATAAAAAAATGGCACGCAGGCCATATTTCCCAAAATTAAATTACAACCGATAATAATTTAGGGCCCATAGAACTCAACATAACATTTCAAACAAAGTACCTGTCGTGCACATACATACCAATATGATGCATGATCAAGGCATTCCAAATTATAAATATAAATGTTAAGCCGAGTTACTTAGGGTGAAATCGCCAATTTTAACAAATGTGACTAAAGCCCATAAAAGCCCAATGGATAACATCCATAAATGCAAAATTAACAATTTTGCTCCCACTTGAATTTGGGTTGTCACAAATTTAAAATTTAGCTCTCCCAATTTTAACCGGTGTCACGGTTTATTGGGCCAATTTCACAAAGTCCATATTCAATTTAATATGCAAACAATTAAATTAAATATGCATGCCAATAAAATAAATAATTTAAACACAAATTAATTTAAAAAATTTAATTTAATATGCATTAGGGTCCGGAATAAAATATACCCGCAAAATCCAAAACGGACCCGAACCCCGCGTGCGGCGCTGCTGTCCGGGGACAGCAGCGCTGCCGCGTGGCAGCCTGCTGCCAGCAGCAGCAGCTGCTGCGGCAAGCAGCAGAAGAGCCAAAAATTGGAATCGCAATTGCGATTCCAATTTTGGCCAACAAATTTTTTTTTTTTTATTAAATCATAAACATAAAATTAGTTTCCAGCCAAATATATAATCCATATAGAAAAACAATTTTTGATGAAAACAATTGGGGAAAAAAAAATCAAAACCCCAATCCAAAATTCTAGGGTTTATCAAAACCAAAACCAATTGAATAAAAACCCTAAAATCACAAACTTGAAACCCATTCTTTCTTCAAGAATGCTTTCAAGAACCAATTCCAATCAATCTAATGGACAAAACCTAGGCTCTGATACCACTGTTGGGATTCGTCATTGGAAAAATAACGTGGCGCAGCGGAAAATACACCGTTTAAAATTTCCTAGAGTCCACCTATCGTGTCCAATTACCATTGATTAGAATAAAATAATTAAGAATCAAGAGAGATTAACCCACCGGATTTGTCTCCTCTAGAGACTGCTGCAGAATCGTTACTTGAAACTGCGATCTCCAAAGTCCGGTGCACGACCAACTATTGAGCGGGAACCGGTGCTAGCCGAAGACGCGAAGGAATGGAGGTTTAATGCTGGGATTTTCGGCTGTTTTGGGGCTACTATTGGTGGCTGAAATTTCCAGCAATTAATTAGAGTTGAATTAGGTTTTTATTCCTTAAGTGTGCCCTTTTATAGACACCTTGTCTAATTGGGTTCTAATTAGGTTAATTAAACCCAAGCCCACTAGGATTATAATTACATAAATAAACTTTAATTAAAAAGTATATACTACGTAATTTAATTCCATTTGGCTAAATTTAATTACCCCTAAATAAAATTAAATCACACTTAAGTTAATACAATACATGTATTTAATTTTCCTACTTAGGAAAATTATTTAATTAATTGTTTACTTTATGTGATTCAATTAATTGATAAATTAATTAATTACATTATGTAAACTTATTAATTAAATTAAATTCAACCCAATGTTAATTAATTACCTTGACACCGAATGTCAACTAATTAATTAACTCATTCCTTCCAATGTACATTACATGTACAATTTCTATAAGTTCCAGTTCAGTTGATCTATGTGCATGATCCTATGGGTCTGTCTTTATGTTGGCAGTAGGCCCAAGGCCCACAGACTGTAAGTGGGTTCTAGCAAACCATTACAGCCCCCAATTAAGACAGAGATGCAGCAGTCTTTAGAAGACACTCACCCGGTAGTAATCTCATACTGTCCTTTGCCTAATGATATCGATATGAATAAACAAGAGGCATGGTGTCTGTCATCCTCTTCTGTTGTTTATTATATTTCTTAATCTTGAGTTGACTGATCAATCAAATAAGCAACCAACTTATTTGGGTATGGCCATACACTTATCAGTCCCACTCATCAAGTGGCCAATGATATCATCTCGGTGTTACCCGAGTGGCAATTCCATCACTTCATCATCAATATCAACATGTTCACCGGTCCACCCAATCATACCCATATTTAGCATCCTTTTACAGACCTGTTAGGCGTATGTCAAAGTGAATCGGATTCCATATCGATATTATAATGAAATCTGGTCTGAGGACAAAAGAGACCTACTCAAGAAAGACCTATGACGTGACAACCATGTGGCTTTCTTGTGCGGATCGATCCAGTCCCATGTCAACGACATGTACCTATATTCATGACTGACTATACAAGTACTATGGCTAGTTAAGAACTACCATACAGTCATCGAATATACAAGTCTGTGGTTCTATTCGTTCCCATGATTAGAACAGACCTGGGATAGGTTTTATGATTATCAATCAATGGATACTCTACTCATATTATAGCACAAGATATAAATAAAATAGATTAATTGCCTTTATTAATGTGACACAAATAATGTATTTATACAATGAGTCTTAATGTATAATACAAAATACAAGAATCCAATGCCCTAAGAACTAGGGCACACCAACAGGTCTCCCCTTCTACCTTCCACACGAGCCATTGGGCGCTGACTGCACTGATCGAAAGGTGGGTAGATACGACCCATAAATTCCACTTTCTTATCAAGGAGTGCACTATTACTCCTTCTAACTTTACTGCCATCACCGGATTACCATTCGGCGGGACCCCCGTGGAGTTCAACTACTATCTATCTTGGGTCTCCTACCGGG
This sequence comes from Euphorbia tirucalli, assembly GCA_039660915.1. Classification (NCBI taxonomy): domain Eukaryota; kingdom Viridiplantae; phylum Streptophyta; class Magnoliopsida; order Malpighiales; family Euphorbiaceae; genus Euphorbia; species Euphorbia tirucalli. The sequence continues at coordinate 49,899,292 of CM077633.1, forward strand.
ATTCTTATATTGGGATTCATCATGGAAAATCAATCCAATGGCAGTAGAAGCTGATTTAGATTTTCTAGAATACATGCCTAGGAGCTTATGAAAATGAAACCAAAATCCAAAAGGAGAAAGAACAAAGGATATCCGATCTCAACTTACAAGTCTCTTCTAGAGACAACTACAGAAATCGAACTAGATTTCTTTCATGTTCAAGTACACAAATGCCTCTGGAAGCAAAAGCCGTGCTAGCGTAAGATCAAAATCGAGAGAGAGAACAAGAAGGGGGGTGGCCGAAATTTCAACAAGGAAAAATGGCTTAGGGTTTTGATACCCTTAAGTGAGTATTTATACTCATTTAACCCTAAGTCTTAATTAATTACCTAAGGTTATAATTTAATTCCATATTTAATTTAATGATACATGTATGAATTATATTAAACCATATAATATGATTCATAGCATGTCAATTAAATTTAATTCATCTAATTAAATTAACCCAAAATTAATTAGACACTACTCAAGAGAAAATACATGTAAACCTATATATGTATTTCTCATATTTCATCCAGGAAATAAATACATAAAATTAATTTATCAAATTAATTCAATGAAACCCAATGAATATTGATTATATTATTTTGATCAACTCAATTGATCTATAATTTAATCAATAAAGTTCTCCTCTCCTGTAAGTATACTCAAAGTATACAGCTGATCCGTTAAGTGCTAGTTCGGACGTTCAATGTGTACGATCCTATGGGCCCATCTTTATGTTGGCAGTGGACCCATGGCCACAGACTGTAGTTGGGTTCTAGCAAGCCACTACAACCCCTAATTAAGATGAAACTGTAGTCTAACAGAAGTTGTAACACTGTAGTATAACTTATATGTCCCATGTCATTAATATCGGTGTCCAACACGGAGGCATGGTATTATCACCCTCTTTTGTTTTCGAACATTCACTTGATACCAAGTGAACTAATGCTCACAAATAAGTTCCAACTTATTTGGGTATGGCCACCCTCTTATCAGTTGCACTCATCAAGGGACCGGTGATATCTTCTTAATGAATCATTGAGTCCCTTCTGCATATTCATGGCGTTGCCATGCTCACTGGCACACCCAATTGTACTTATACTTGTTGCTATATTACAGGCCCTTTAGGTACATGTCAAAGTGTGTGAGTTCACATGCAACTCCATAATATGGTCAGGTCGAAGGATCCAATATAAGTACTACATAAGAATCACTTGTGATACTATACAATGTAGATTTCTCATAAGTGGATCTATCCAGTACCATGTCCTATTATATGTACCCATATACCTGATTGACAGTCCTTGTACTATGGCCGGTAAGACATCGCCATATAATCAAGGTAATGCTAGTCTTAGGTTCCTTTCATTCCTATGACTAGAATAGACTATGGATAGCTTTATGGTTATATCGTTTCCCTACCCATGGTCTCACTGCCAAGTGCATGACACTTGACAACATGGATATAGATATCACCATTGGATATATTATTTACATTTATTGTATAAGATATAAATCAAATAGATTATACCTTTATATATTAACACAAGTGTATAATACATCAATCCATAAATGGTCTAAGAGTGTATGATACAAAACAAGGACCAATACCTTGGGACTAGGGCATTCCTAACATCTTATGTGGTGGACATTATTAGCTTGGCCGAACTTTGACATTTCTGGTTAATGAGTGCCGAGGGCACCATTTTCTTCTAGAGTGCAAGGTTGATCAGCATGCCTGTGCCTTCATTGCCTTGCTACTCTCCACACTTCTCTTCCCGACCGGGGGGAGCTATGTGAATCTAGCTACTCTATAGTGTCTGGCTGATCTGGAGAAGGCCCGACAGGGCCTTAGCCAGTTGTATTATAATCTTAATCTTTATGCTCAAGCTGTGCAAAAGGAGTTCAAGGGCTTCTGGATCATCGTCTTGGTAAGACTACCGACTTTTCCCATTTTATTATTGCTTTCACTTTCATTCATATCTACTTATTTTGACTATGCACTTTTCCATAGATTTAGGCTTATGAGTACGGGTTCCTGTCTCGGCCCACCTTGGGCATACTTGAGGGGATTAATAGGACAGCCATATTACTGAGATGGACACAGAGCTGGAGCGACATCTCAAGGAATATTAGGCGGATCTAGCAAGAGCTCAAAGACATGACCTGGGATGAGGTATGGCACATACAATCCAAAAACTTGTTAGTCTAAACTTAATTAATTGTAGTTATGATTTGTACTTAATAAGTGCTTTTTAATCTCATCTTAATTTTGTCGAACAGGTGAACAGGGATCCATGGGATCATTGGTGGTTCATGATCGAATGTCCCTACTCCTAAGAGTAGTAGTTAGGCGAGAGGGTGAGGGACTGGTGTGAGCAGACGACCTTTTTCGGAACGTGCGGTGAAGCGGGAACTGGGGATTTTCTTTTTGGGTGGTTATGTTTTGGTTTTGAAAACGGGTTTTAATCTTTCTTTGAGAAGCCTTTCATTTTATTGGAAAAGTCTTTTCGTAGAAAACTTAATTTTAAGCGTGAATTTTAGAAAACGAGCTTTTTTGGAAAATCCCATTTTAACTTAAAGGTCTCAAAATGCGAATTTCAAGATTAGATACAGAGTCGCCACCCGGATCAGCTCATCCGGAAAATTCCGGTACAGCTCCCTACCAAGTGTAGACGCAGTACCTAATCCAAAGATTCGAGGTTCGGGCAACATATCTACTAATCCTCACTAATTTTTAATTATTATTTCGTAATACGACATTTCATTCACTTAATTCTACTCATTTTATCTCTTCTTTTATTATTAGCCAATACTCATACATATGACATAAATATAAAACCAAAATAAAAGTGCGGAAAAGTAAAAGTGCGGAAAAATAAATCAGAGGCCAAATTATACAACCCAAGAAAAAGAAAACTCTCATCCTCACCTTTTACAACCGCCTATTATACACGATAATCTAAAAATTACAAACGCCTAGATACACGGGATAATCTATAAAATACATTCAAAGATAAAAATAAAGTAAAAATAAAAGCTGCATCCAAATATGGTTAGCACAAATAAATAAATCACACTAAGGACTCATATAAAACAGAACAGGGGTATTTTAGGAAACGGGGTCATACAAAGGGGGTAACCGGGTCGACCCGACCGGTCGGCCCGGTTAGACCTAGAAAACGGTTTTTTAAACGCCCTGTAGGTTTTATGGATGAAAAATCGGTTTTAAAAGCGGTTTGGCTCATTTACATGCATTTATCCAAATTTAGCGGGCCGGATATCCTGGGACCCGGAGGTCCCGTTCGTGTGAGGGCCTAAAACAAACATCCATCTAGGGTCCAAAAGTATGCAAACACGCCAAAATTCATTTTTCAATGTGAAAAGAATGCAAAATTACAAGTTTGGGACCCAAAAGGGTAAAACTGCAATTCTGCCCATATTACAGCCGTGCCCCTGTAGTCTACAGCCGTGCCCCTATAGCTTACAGCCGGGCGGCTGTAATGCTCCAGAATCGATTCCAACTTATTTTTCGTGTTTTCGAAGATCATTTTGCAAAGTTTGATGATTTTAGGCGATCCGGGACTTCTGGAAAAATACTAAAACCAACAGAAAAGACCCGAAATGGACCAAATCGAATCCGGAAGTCCCTAATGGTCCAAAATCACCAAATTCATCACATCCGCTCATAAAAAAAAAAGAGAACATGGAATCGAAGCATGCACAGATATGATTAGATCGATAACAGATGTGAAAAACACATTTAATTGAAGCGTGGGAGCGTTATCGATCGATTCGGGCCGATGGAGCTTCGGCCCCTGTAGGTTACAGCCGCGCCCCTATAGGTCACAGCTGCGCGGCTGTGATCACATGGGGCGGCTGTAATCACAGAAAACCCAAAAAAAATCATAAAAATCCAATAAAAAAACATTACAGCTGCGCCCCTATAGGTCACAGCCGGGCGGCTGTGATCTTGTGGGGCGGCTGTAATCAGAAAACTCCCACAGAATAGAAGAAAAAATGGAAAAGAACTACAGCCGCGCCTTTTAAGGTCACAGCCGCGCGGCTGTAGATTACAGCCGGGCGGCTGTGATCTTTGTTGGGGCGGCTGTAGTCCAAAAAAAACCAACCAAACGCGAAAAAACTTAAATCATGCAATTGAATCAAAACCAAGATGAACACAATGGATTTTTAAGGCCTCTCAGAAAATTAGCTTGTATGTGTTCCAGCGCTTGGACCACAGAAAAGATTTTTGGATGCCAGAAAACGTCCCACAATCACGCACGACCCGAGCAAAGTGTGTTTTCCGAACCTCGGACGTACTGCAATTTTGGGATCATCAATACAGTAAATTCTTCGGCACCCTGTTTCTTCAATTTGTCAAATCTCCTCTCCCTATGAATAATCGATTACTCTCCCCTTTTAAAATAAACTTCTGGTTGATGCACATGTGATGAATGTGAACGTGCAGATGATGGTGGTGGCTTTAATTGTGCATTTTGTGGTTGTGATCCTACTGGTGGTGATTCGGCCGGTTCCTCTCTCCTCGGGTTGTCATTCTGATTTTCATCAACCCTATATGCATGCGTGTGTCCCTATGATCATATCCCTGCTCTGATACCAATAAAATTGAAACACTCCTTATTTCCTGTGCTATATTCAAAGATGGTATGATCACACACACACACACACACACACACACACACATATATATATATATATTTTCGAAAGTACTCCATTTACTTATTAACATAAATCCACAACTACACCATACAAGTATATGTTTTATTATACATACTTCAAACCACACTTATAATACAAAATTCCAAACCCAAAAGTTTCTATTCTACATGCTTGAGATGAGAGGAGAGAGAGTGAGATAGAACTTAGCTGAGCGACCTTTCATCCATGCTTTCTACTGTGCTTTAAACTTCTAGGAACTTAAACTTTATCTACAACTGCAGCTAGCTGGAAAAATATAGCGATTTATATGAGTCGCCACTCAGTGAATATAAACCATCAATGAATTACAATCACACACATTCACACAAACAAATTCCAACAAACTCAATCAATCACATGCAAATGAATGATCCATTTTATTTATTTGTTGTGACACAACCAGCCAAACAACTAGGGGTGAGCATGGACCTGTTCGGTTCAAAAACCGAACCGAACCGAAAAACCGATCCAAAAAACACTGTATTTTATAAACCAATCCGATCCAAACTAAATTTTGATTCGGTTCAATCCAAACCGAACTAGTTCGGTTCGGTTCGGTTTGGACTAGCTCGAACCAAAAACATCAACTTTTTTTTTAAAAAAATCAAAATAAAAATTTTATATAAGTAGTTTGTTTTTGGAAAAAAGAAATACAAAAAATTAACTTAAAAAAATAGTAATACTAAATAATACTATTACATCACAATAAAATACTAAAATTCTTTTCTTTTTTTTTTTAACTCTCGAGTTTTAACAACTATAAATTAGCATAAAAAAATAACAATATAAAACTATAAAAGAATATAATGTCTAAAATTCTCTACAATTATTATATATTAATTTTATAATTAATTTTAATATTTTACCAATTATTCGGTTTTTCGGTTTTGAACCGAACCAAACCGAACCAAAGTCCAAACTTCTTCATAACTTAAAACCAAACCGAACCAAACTATAAAATGGATCGGTTTGGTTCAGTTCGGTTCGGTTTGGATTTTCGATTTTTGGACATTGGTTTGGTTTTGCTCACCCCTACAAACAACTGCACCGGGATCATGTACCAGATATCAAATGATTTCGCTGGCCAGCTCATGTAACCATGTACTTGACCTTTCGGTCCATATAATCAGATATTCCATGTGATTGACCATATAGGTCCAGATCATCCATGTGAATCATGTATTCGCAGTGTTTGGTCAGATATGTCACAACGCCCTTAATCTTTCATGTAACTATGTACACTAACTTTCACATATAACATTTAACCCAAATCTTTCAACATAAATCATGTAGTACGTATAATCATTCAAACAACACTTCACGTTTGTACACTACACAATCACCAAATATTCAATAGATACTCATATACAAAATAGTTCACCTCAACAGAGAAAGCCACGTAACATTTCATTTCCAACAAATTACAGCAATACACATACAAACATATCAATACATCAATTCACAACTTTCATCAACCTATGCAAATCCATATCAAGTTTGTACTCACAACTTAGTCGTTAAATCTCTTGGGGCAGCTGGTACCCTTCTCCAGATTATCTTCAAGCTTTTGACCTCCTAAAAAGAATATCAATTCATATCAAATACTAATACATCATATTTTTCCTTTCTATAAAAACACTCTATCCTCACTTATATAGATAGGTTTTCATGACCTAACCACATTTAAAAAATTCATAACCTACACTATATTTATCGAAATGACCTCATTCTTGTTTTATTTTACTCCTAACACAAAGCTACATATCATATTAAAATCACATAATTTTCGGAGTATTATACAAATTATTATAAACTTTACATTCCAGCCCTGTTTTTGCCCTGTTTTACCTAAACAGCTCCTAGTAATGTCACTATAACTTCGTCCGTACAAGTTGGATCAACCTAATTCTTTTTTCTACTTAAACTAGACACATAAGGGAATAACATATCCAAAAATCAGAATTTTTGGGCACTAAAAAAATTATGGCATAACTTTGAATCTGACCCTATGTCTTTGATCATCCAGTTTTGAGCACATCTACTTTCAAAAATTCTAGCTTTCACTATATTTGTCCAAAAATTACAAAATTTTACAGACATATTCCTAACGCATAGAGTAACAATTCATTAGTTTACAACATTTTTAGATTCTATTTCTATCTATACGAAATTAATATCACAAACTACTTGAACATACCTCTTCCTTCTACTTCTCTCTTTCTCCCTTCTTTCTTCTTCTTCTTCTTCTTCTTCTCCTCTACGTTTTCTACTAGTTTTCTAGCTTATTTTACACTGCCAAGACCCATATTAATCCTCTTCATCCTTATCTCTCCTTCATTGGACCATTTGTCTCTAACCCTAATGTTATTTGACCATTTGTCCAATGTTTGACTAACAATTCTAATAATAATAATAATAATAATAATAATACTAATAATAATAATAATAAGAAGAAGAATGAGAAGAAGAAGAAGAAGAATAAGAAGAAGAAGAAGAAGAAAAAGATGGCTGTAGAGATTTTAATCTCTAAACAATTATCCCTCCTAAATTACATTTTACTCCCCTAATTTCTAATTTTAAACATTTAAGACACATTAAATTCTTGTGTTGTACTTACTTAGTAACATGTATAGTACAAATGTATTTCTCTAGCTTATCTAATTGTGACATGTAATGATCGTGCACAAATGCCAAATGAATGCAGTAAAATGGGATGTTACATGGACTCCTTGTCAAAGGAGGAATGTTCCTTTTTGGTGATTCCCTTAAAATAAGGAATGGTTCTGGACTCTGATTAGAACTCTTCTTTCCTTTTTGTTTTGATGAAAAGAGTTAAAAGAAGAGGAGAGTATTCAGCTGTAGTTTAGTTTTTAGTTTTTTAGAGTTTAGTTTTTCAGATTTTATTCTTATTTTCTCTCTTAGAAGAACGGATTGGGAGAACGTGTTCTTGGGAGCTAAGGTTTGGAGGAGCATTCATCTTTTTATCTCAACGATCCGTACATCAACCACTTTGATTCTAGTTTTCTCTAAACCTTTCTCTTTACCATGTTTTCCTTAATTCGTTTCTGTGTTATTAGTTTAGTGATGAACTAATTCCACCATAGCTAAGGCTATAGTGGATCTTAGCAATTGTTCCATGTAATTATTTTATGTTTAATGCAATTTAATTCGTATTATTTTCCAATATTGTGTTTTGTATGTTTAATGCTTTGGATGCGTGACCATCAATTCCAATGTTCATAGTTAATCTATAATTGACCAAAGGACTAAATTAATGGAATCATACAACACAACTTTTGCATGAGCATTGCTCTAGTGGCTCACTACTTAGTGCTAGGATTTCTTAGACTTAATGCTTTCTGGCTTGACGCTTAGAACTAAGAGGTTTAAGTGTTTAGGTTAAGAATTAGGATTAATAGCCCTAACCGGTATTGATTATTTATGGAAATCGCCATTTTGGAATTTAATCGAATTAGTTGTATAATATAAAATATTGCAGGAATTAATGTTAAGTGAAACCGGACGCCTTAGTTAGCTTTCTCATTAAATTTCTCTCATATAACTTTGTTTCATTCTCAATTTTAATTTAATTGTTTTCAGCAGTAATTTATTCACAAACAAAAGCTAATAATTTCACTCTCTCCGCCTAGGTTAATAAAAACCCAATTGTGTTTAGGATTAGCATAATTAGTCCTCATGGGATCGACATCTTTCTTACTCTGTATTACTTAAGCGACGAAGTACAGTTGCTTCTATTAGTGTGTATTTACCACGCATCAAGTTTTTGGCGCCGTTGCCGGGGACTATTTTTATGCAATACTAGATTAAAGGGTTTTTGTTGATTTAGGTTTTTTGTATATATTTTTATCTTCACTTGTTCTTTTTCTTTTATTTTGCGAGGTGATGGCAATTAATGCTTTTGAGCCATCGATGGAGGAAATAATGATGAATTTTCTATCTTCAAAAGATTCTCAGCGTGATAGTTTGTACAGTTCAATACAAAATTTATGCATGCGATTAGGTTTAGTTATTGATATGGCTCCAGACATATCAATTACAGAGGCTGATTCAAATGAAAATGTTGAAGTCTCTATATCAGTTGAAGCTTATCATGGAAAAATTATCGGGGAAAATTTAGTGTTAGTTCTAAGTCAAGAAGAAGGTACGTTAGAGGTCTTTAATGAACTGACCAAGTGTGAAGTTTCCATGGTGGGGATTAAAGATATACAATTCGATGTGCCCCCTGTTCAATTATTTTATGTTGTTTATGAGCTACCAAGAGAATCGAAAAGGGAGCAAGCGAGAATTTTCATTAAAGAACTCAAATTTTTGTCATGGAAATCTTCAACTTGGGATCAACTAGCGCCTTTGATGTGCATTCACAAGATTTTTCTCAAAGAGTTTGAATTTCTCATACGACTCCAAACTTTTACATGAAAGAGAAATTTAAGTCGAGCTAAACGACTGTAAAATTAGCACTTTTGGGAGGCAACCCAATTTTTGTTTTAATTTTTGTTCATTTTTTGGTTAATTAGTTGTTTTTTGTTTTAATTTGTAGGATTTAATTGCGTTAATTTTTTTTTGTTGCTCGTTTTTTTACTAAGGTATGACCGTGCCTTTAGTCTGTGTGTGCTTTTGTTTCTATTATATATATATTAAAAAAAATTTTAAAAAAAAATTTTAAGGAAACAGAAGAAAGGTGTCCAAGCCACGACCATACCTTGGACTTTCCCATCTTCTTTCTTTTTATTTCAAAAAAAAAAATTAATTTTTTGGGCAAGAAACAGAAGCAAGGAATGTCCAAGGCGTGGCCATGCCTTGGCCGCGCCTTGCTTCTGCTTCCTTCCCCACTTTCTTTCTTTTTATTAATTAAAAAAAAATTACCAAATTAAATTAACACGCCTCTCCTCTGTACCCTTTCCCACTTTCTTTCTTTTTATTAATTAAAAAAAATAGCAAATCAAATTAACACGGCTTTCCTCTGTACCCTTTCCCACTTTCTTTCTTTTTATTTAATTAAAATAATAATAATAATAATAATAATAATAATAATTTTAAGCAGATCACATTAAAACCTACAATTAACCTATTCTAACCCACTTTCTATCTAATAAAAAAAAACCCAAAAGCCCTTAATTGCTAACTCTTCTTCATCTTTCTTTCCTCTTCACAGGTCCTACGCCGCCGGCTACCCCTCTTCCTCCTTCAACCGACCTCCGCATTAGCACTTGGACTTCGGCCTTCGATAACCAGGGGAGTTCTCTCGTTCTAATTTTTTTATTTATTTTTGGTTATTGATTGGTCAGTATACATTGGGGACAATGTATATTTTAAGTGTGGAGAAGGGAAATTGTTAATGTTGAGCTGTAAATAGATTTCTTTTTTATACTTTTATTCCCTCCTTTTGAGCTACTTTGAGTTCATTCTTTGTGGTCCTATGTTTGTCACTTGCAACTTAATGTTCCAACTCCTCAAAGCAATGTTTTTGTTTTTCAAAAAAAAAAAAAAAAACAAAAAACAAACGCAGAGTTACAAACTCTCATTTTACATCTTTCTAGGTTAAGTATGCTTGTTAATAGGGATGTTTACATTAAATGCAACATGAGGCCCCATTTGATTGGCACCTTTGTAATGATGTAGACTTTGGAGTTGAGATGTATCACTTTTAGACATAGAGTTTCTAGGAAGTTGCTTTTTGATTGAGCATAAGTAAAGAGATGAAATAGGCAAATTGTGTGCTTTATTTTGGATTAATCTTGGGGTAAGGGAAATTAATTGTTTGTGCTTACTGTAAATTGACAAAAAGTCAAGAATGGAGATTGGAAATTCATTCCACTGGCTTCACTTGTAAGGTGAAGTTATGAATAGTGCTAGTAGCCGCTTGATTGAATGTGCTTAGTTGAGTAAGTCGGGTGTATTGTGCTTGCTCCATCTTTGTTATCTATTCGGAAAGACTAAGTAACATCTCAAGTAAGGTCGAAAGTTATAAAGTTAATTAAATGGAATCGATCAATGTATCGTGGTATACCTCCCCAAGAAAATTGTGTGAATTCTAAAGTCCTATTGATCTTTATCTGTGTGATTGATTGGGAAGTGACTTAGAAGTTTACTATTTTAGTGATGCAAATCATATTCTGATAGTTAATTGAGTTGCTCTGTGTGCATAAGACTGGGGTTGAATGCCAAATTCTTTTATGACAACCTTATTAATTGAGTATGCTTGATTTATGGATGAAAGTGAGGTTGTGATTTGTGATGTTTTGAAAATCGATTGTTTGATCTATAATTTTCTTTAATTGTTTTCTGGAGTTGGTTGTATTTTGTTTGCTTGAGGACAAGCAAAGTTTAAGTGTGGGGAAGTTGATAAGTGTATTTTATATACTTATTTTGCCTTTGTTTTTGTGCTTCAATTGAGTTGTTTTTATTTATTTAAGGCATATTTTACTTCCTTTTTATGTATTTTCCTTGTTAGGACCCTTAAGAAGAAAATAGAGCTAAAAGTGCAAGATAAGGGAGTGAAATTGACTTGAAACAGCCCAGGAGTAGTCCTAAGGCGTGACCATGCCTTGGGAGGTGCTGATTTTTGGAATTTTAAAGCTGATTTGGTGATTTGGGCCTGCGTTCATGATGGGCCAAGGAAGAGCTGAGGGTTTGGTCTTATTGAGGAGAGAACTAAAAGTCTTTTTGTTGAGAATTTTTGCTAGCTAATGGACTCCTTGTCAAAGGAGGAATGTTCCTTTTTGGTGATTCCCTTAAAACAAGGAATGGTTTTGGACTCTGATTAGAACTCTTCTTTCCTTTTTGTTTTGATGAAAAGAGTTAAAAGAAGAGGAGAGTATTTAGCTGTAGTTTAGTTTTTAGTTTTTTAGAGTTTAGTTTTTCAGATTTTATTCTTATTTTCTCTCTTGGAAGAACGGATTGGGAGAACGTGTTCTTGGGAGCTAAGGTTTGGAAGAGCATTCATCTTTTCATCTCAATGATCCGTACATCAACCACTTTGATTCTAGTTTTCTCTAAACCTTTCTCTTTACCATGTTTTCCTTAATTCGTTTATGTGTTATTAGTTTAGTGATGAACTAATTCCACCATAGCTAAGGCTATGGTGGATCTTAGCAATTGTTCCATGTAATTATTTTATGTTTAATGCAATTTAATTCGTATTATTTTCTAATATTGTGTTTTGTATGTTTAATGCTTTGGATGCGTGACCATCAATTCCAATGTTCATAGTTAATCTATAATTGACCAAAGGACTAGATTAACGGAATCATACAACACGACTTTTGCATGACCATTGCTCTAGTGGCTCACTACTTAGTGCTAGGATTTCTTAGACTTAATGCTTTCTGGCTTGACGCTTAGAATTGAGAGGTTTAAGTGTTTAGGTTAAGAATTAGGATTAATAGCCCTAACTGGTATTGATTATTTATGGAAATCGCCATTTTGGAATTTAATCGAATTAGTTGCATAATATAAAATATTGTAGGAATTAATGCTAAGCGAAACCGGACGCCTTAGTTAGCTTTCTCATTAAATTTCTCTCATATAACTTTGTTTCATTCTCAATTTTAATTTAATTGTTTTCAGCAGTAATTTATTCACAAACAAAAGCCAATAATTTTACTCTCTCCGCCTAGGTTAACAAAAACCCAATTGTGTTTAGGATTAGCATCATTAGTCCTCCTGGGATTGACATCTTTCCTACTCTGTATTACTTGAGCGACGAAGACTTGCTTCTATTAGTGTGTATTTACCACACATCAGCCAAATGGAATTAAATTACGTAGTATATACCTGTTAGTTAAAGTTTATTTATGTAATTATAATTCTAGTGGGCTCGGGTTTAATTAACCTAATTAAAACCCAATTAGACAAAGTGTCTATATAAGGGCACACTTAAGGAAGAAAAACAAAATTAAACCCTAATTAATTACTGGAAATTTCAGCCACCAAGAGCAGCCCCAAAACAGCCGAAAATCCCAGCATTAATCCTCCATTCCTTCACGTCTTCGGCTAGCACTGGTTCCCGCTCAATAGTTGGTCGTGAACTGGACTTTGGAGATCATAAGAAACGATTATGCAGTAGTCTCTAGAAGAGACGAATTCGGTGAGTTAATCTTTCTTGATTCAAATTGTTTTTTATTCTAATCAATAGTAATTGGACACGATAAGTGGATTCTAGGAAATTTTAAATGGTATATTTTCCGCTGCGCCACTTTATTTTTACAATTATGAATCCCAACAATGTTATCGTGTGACTAGCCACATAACAAGACCTAAAATCTTTGTGATTTTCTAGTGAATGATATGATGTAGTGGAATGGCCGAGCGCAAACCGGCGGATACGGGTAGTTTTAGGGTACTTTATATGGTATGAAATGAAATGGTCATGATAGGCATTCTCAGAACCTCCCTTATTAGATGAAAATGGAATGAAATGGCATGAATGTGTATGTCACGCAAAATGCAAGTGGCTGCAGAAAACGTGGTTAGGAATGTCACACGGAATGATGTCATGTAAGTTTTATGAAAATGTTGGCACACGAGATGTATATGGCATACGAACAAAATGCCGTGGCTGCACGAAGACGTGGTTAGTGCAAATGTCATACATATGTATATGTAAGAAGATGGCTGCACGAAAAAATGTGGTTAGAAATGGCACGCGAATGATTATGCACGTTGATGCTTCGTGAAAAGGTAAAAAGAAAATCACCACGGAACAAACGTTAGCACACACAAAAACATGCACTCCCTTCCAACCTTATTTCTCCTTTTGATTGGTCTCGCATTCTTCCTAGGTATTGGGTCTCTTTAGCATCAACGGGGGATGCCAAAGGCGCACACTCAATTGCTCAATTTTAATTTTATGTTTTGGTAATCCTAGGGGAAGTTACTAAGCCATTATGTATGGATCAAAGTCAAAACCAAGGGTCGTACAGGTTCCCATAGCGAATATACACTCCTCACCGTAAAACGCGATGTAAGGTCATGCGGTGCTATGAGTGGTTTACCCCGTCGGGTGTCTCCAATCCTAGCGGTAGAGGTAGTCCACCTTCTTGGGTAAACCGGGGCTGATCAGTGTATTTGAGGGGTTGAGAAGAAGAAAATGCATGTTATGTAATGCACGAATAGATATGGCATTTATAAATCTAAAAATGAATACAAGCGAGGTTATATTTCAGTAGTCGCCTAAGTTCCTTAAGTTTTTATGAAAACTTTCAAGAAAACTTTAAGGTCATCCCCAACAGAGTCGCGACTGTGAGCGGACGACCTAAAAAGCGGAATGCGGCGAAGCAAACCAGGGGTTTTTGAAAACTAGGTTCTCGTGATGTTTTGGGAAACGATTTTTCATTTGTCTTGCTTTAGGGAAAATCATTCTTTTATTTTAAAAATTCTTTTTCGTAGAAAACATTTTCCCATTTTATTACTTAAAGACCTCGAAACCTAAATTTCAAGACCAGTGACAGAGTCGCCACCCAGATCAGCTCATCCGGGAAATTCCGGTACAGCTCCCTACCGAGCGTAGACTACTGTACCTAATCCAGAGATTCAAGGTTCGGGCAACTTACCTATTCAACCTCGAGCCTGTATTCAATTTATAATTTATGTTACCATATTTATTCAAGTTATTATCTCTTCCCTGCCTAATTTCGTTTATTTTATTAGCCCATGCTCAAGCAAATGACGGAATTAAATTGCGGAAAAATAAATCATACACACAAATTATACAAAAGAATAATAGAGGCCGCTTATACAACCAAATTGAATAAAAATAAAAACTCTCGTCCTCACATTTACAAGCGCCAAGAATACACGAGGATCTAAAAATTACAAACGCCTAAATACACGAATTAATCTATTAATTACAGCAAAAATAATAAAAATAAAAATAAATGTTGCAAAACAGACGGTTAGCACGGTTTACGGCACAACACAGATAGGACTCAAATCAGGACAGAATTGGGATTTTTAGGATAAGGGTGGCATGCATTTAGGGGTAACCGGGTCGACCCGACCGGTCGAACCGATTAGACCTGAAAACGGTTTTGAAACGCCCTGTAGATTTTTGTGCTGAAAAACGATTTTGGAAAATTATTTGGCTCGAGTTCATGCAAATTTTTAGATTTTAGCGGGGTCTGTTATCCCGGAACTCCGAGTTCCGTTCATGCGGGTTTCCTAATTTTACAAACATCTAGGGTCCAAAAAGCAATAAACAAGCCAAAAACAGTCCGAATCCGAAAACAGCATCGTGCCACGATGTCCGTATGGGTCGTTCCGCAATTCTGTCTTTTCCGGGTACTACAGCCGTTCGGCTATAACTAGAGCCGAGCAACTCTGGTTAGAGCCGGGCAGCTCTAAACCCAGCCGAGCAGCTGTAATACCCGGCCCCGAAACCAGTTTTCTCGTTTTTTGAAAAATCATTATTTTGTACGTTATCAGTGTTTCTCGAAAATTTTATAGGGTTCGGGGGTCCGTTGATGCTGGACTAAAAACCGAAAATCTAATATCTGTACGTACAGAAATCCGAAAACCGAAGCTTAATAATCATACGAATATTTTTAGGCCGAAAAATATCACAACAGAATGCATAAAAATGGAAAACGGGCTATTTTCAGCCGATCGGGCATTTTTAGGTTTTTGCCCAGGAAGGACAGAGCCGCGCGGCTCTGTTCTAGGGAGACAGAGCCGTGCGGCTTTGTTCTTGGGGAACAGAGCCGTACGGCTATATTCGGGTAGCCGGTTTTCCGAAAATTGAGAAAACAGAGAAAAATCACACGGAAAATGCAATGAACACAAGTTTAAGGCCTCTCAGAGTTTACCTTGATGTTGTTCCAGTGTACTGGATATGCAGAAATGGATTGAAAATCAAGAATGTGACTTGAATCCTCGAAATATTTTGAAATCCCGTAAACGAATCCGAACGAATCCGAAACGAAACCGAAAATGTATACGAACCAATGAGTAACGATCGGGACAGCTATAGAACGATTAGGTTATGAGTTCCTGGTTTGAAAATCAAAGTCTCCCCTTCTCTCCTTCTCTCTTCTTCTTCCTCACTTTTTTTTTCTTCTGTAACTTTTTTTTCTTTTTCTTGCTTTCTTTTTTGGCCGAATCCAAATTCTCCCCCTCTAATTGATTTTACTTTTCCTTTTATATCTCACATCAACGAAATCATTTCACAAATTAATTACGCCATCTTCGATTTTTTCAATTTCGCCGAATTTGCTCGTTTCAGGGCAAGTTGCTCTGCTTTGCAGAGCAATTTGTCCAACCCACTGGAGCCGAGCGGCTCTAGACCTACAGCCGGGCGACTCTAGACCTACAGCTGCCCGGCCTTAGGTAAAGCCGAAGGCAAAAATGCAAAAAATCCAGACGAGCACCCTAAAACCCTAAAACTACCCGGGGGACCTTTCTCAGGGTTTCGGATCGAAGATTGTCCGGTTTTTAGAAAATTCGAGACGTTCCAGGCGACATTCCGTTCTTTTCTGGGTCCGACTGCTAAACTGAGGTAACAAAGAGTTCTCATCACAGAGGTCAGGAATACCCGTGCTCACAGATGGCATCTATAACTGCATCAATATCTTTTACCTCCTAAACTTCTCCATCGAGCTTCTTGCTCTAGACAACAAGAGCACACACATTCACATTCTCTTCATGAGATTCTACTTGAGCAACCAGGAGAATAACTTCTTTCTCTTCCCTCACCTCGGGCCTGAGCATGCCCTTAGGGCCAATTTGGTAGGGCTGTCAGTGAAAGTGCTGTCAGGAAAAGAGCTGTTAGGGAAAGTGTTGTTTGGGAAAGCTGATAAATGTTTGGTAATATTTTTATAGAAATAGCTTTATTCTTAAAAGCAGTTTGTGTGGTGTTTGGTAAAAATGTTTATAAAAGTGCTGTTGATATATAAAATGATATAAAAGGACATATATGATATAAATTAATTTTTACTTAATTTAATTAATTAAATAATATTAGAAATTAATAATTTGTATCACACACTTTAAATAAAAAAATTATTTTATTTATTTATTTGTATATTATTAGGTATTAATAATTTTTTTTATTAATCTCCATAACACATGCTCATATACGATGTAGAAAAGAAATCACACAAGAAGATTTTACGTTTAATATTATTTTCTAAAACGTAAAGTTAATCAATATTGAGAATAATGAAGATATTCAAAAATGATAATTTGATTTAAATTTGCAATTAGGATTTATGAGTGTTGACGCAAAGTTAAGATAACAATACTCAAACTTGATTACATGATGTGTTTATCCAGATTCAATTTCTATGTATCCTAATGGCTTTTCTTCGTTCCTTCTTCCTGACCTTATGCTATCTTTAAGTTGCTATTCCTAATTTTCTTCTTCTGCTGCTCGGTTGCCTAGGAAACATAGTAAAAAGTGAAACCTGTTTTTTCCCAATTAACGGCTTTGTATTACACTTCAATTTCAGGAAAAAGGCTGAATTTGTTTAGCTGTCAACAGTTATATTAGTTTTCTGTTAGTCAGTAAGCATTAGTTAATTAGTAACAGCTGTAAGAACTTCATTTACAATCCGTTAAGCACAATTGATATATAACAACTGTTAATCTTCAATTTACAGAATTCAACTGAAATGATAAATTACAGAATAATAGTTAATCTTCAACTGTTATTACTGCATAAGCACTTTCTTGATCATAAATGAGAAATTGCAGAATTCAATTACATTTTGATATATAACAACATGACGGTGCTCATCTGAAATGTACAAATGTAAATATTAACAGTTTGGTCTTGCATTCTGCAATAACCACATACTTTGAATTGAGAAAGATACTATGAAATTCGCAAGTATAGAGAGTGGAACTTACCAAGCAAATACCGAACAGCGCTCTTGTGTTCTTGCCTCCAGTCAAATCAATTGTGGATGAATAATAATTCTTAGCTGCCTGAAGGTTTTCTAGTCCCCCAAGTGTGTAAAGAACCTGTTAAAACAAGTTAAAGCCTCTACAAGTTAATGATCCGTAGGCCTTGGATCTCAAATCCTAATTAGAATGTAGGATTTATTTTATTTTTATCCTCAATATGAAAGGAACAGATATTTTGTATTTTCACAAGAAGGGAGTTGGGCAAATAAAGTTGCAGAAGATTCTAGCAGTTATGGCTCACTATTCTATACATTGCATCAACTTCTTGACCCATAAAGCAAGCGAAAATTTGGCCATTCATTCACTAAAATAGGAAGATAATAACTGTATACAGAAGTGCTTACATCAGCATAGGCTAAATGATATAGTGGGACTGTAGGATGAGATAAGATCAACTCCTCGTAGCAGAATGCTGCCTGCTTGTACCTACTTGTACCTAATTTACCCATGAAGAAACATATAGGTTAATCTGTGATGTTGAACTATACAATGGCAAATAAAACTTAACTAATTTGGTAGTAAGTAGCAAATAAAGATAGTGATTGTGATTTCAATTACAAAGGAAAATGAAAAATACAATGAAATATTTAAGGCAGATGATCAAGTTCCATATATTTCAGTTGACCAACACAAAATCTCGTATTCTAGTCCTTCACATTCATTCTTCACAGCTGCACAGACCCCCAATTCTGTGAGGAATTTATGAAATTTATCAGCCCATCACATTTTCGCATTTGTAAATTTTGTAACAAGGAAACCAATTATTTTCCTTAACACAACTTTAGAAATAAATACAGCATAAAATACCAAAAAGAATTAATTCAATTATCATTAATTAGTAATAAGAGTATTTAATTTTTTTATTAGAGATAGTTAATCAGTTAATTAATTAATAATAAAAGTATTTCAATGTACCAAAAATCTGGTTCAATGTACCAAAAATATGGTGGACGAAAGAGGCAAATCATATATATACACTGCAAAAATCTCTAAATGGGCTGGCCAGGTAGACAACTTTACAGACATTATCATTTGCTACACATGAATTTTTACTATGTTGCAATAATGTTGAACCAACAAATATACATGTAAAACTGTGTAAAAAATCTACTTGGGAAAGCATTAGCATTTGTTGGGCTTCTCCCTTGACCTTAACTGGGGAAAATATGGAAAGGGCATTGAAGCTCCTTGCAGTTAAATTATGAATGAGCTATTAAATTGAAAAACATCTCTAGTTAACTTATAAGTTAGTCAAATTCCAAATCATCCCAACAAAAGCATCTTCTAGGAAAAGAACATAGCCAATGATAATGATATACAGTCAATTGTCAAGCCAAAATTTTGTTAATAGGAAAGAAATTACAATGCTACGGATTGGAAGTTCATAAAAACAGCAGAGCTACATAAATTGCATAAGCTTAAAAGAATGGAGCAGCTCCCAAATACATCAAGAAAGATGGTAGCAAAACTAAAAAACAAAAATACCGAAATTCGAAAAGGAACATAAAGCTATGGCAGCAATCAATCATCCTAAAAAGAGGAATAAAACATCATCATCTCATATCTTCATAACTGAAAAATGTAGCAACAGCATATCTCATAGCATCAATCAAAACAAACATTCCCAACCATAAATAAATTGCCCAAAAGACATTAGTAGCACCGAATCAATTAAAAATAGAATAATCAGCCTCAAAAAATACTAACAAATTTAAGCGAAACAAATTGATAAATAGAATACTAATTCATTTAGGAAGATAACAAAATTAAAGCATTTGCAAAGTAAGAGCTACCTCTGTTAGTTAGAAAGAGAGAATGCTGACCTAGAAGGTGATTGTGAAGAGAAGGAAAAGCTACAAATTATGCTTTGCAGGAGAGAGCACATTGGAGGTAAAAGGGGAGCAAATCAGCTTGAAGTGGTTTGCAGTAATTAATTGAACCGATCAAGCTCAAAAATCCAAAATAGAATACTGACCTGAGACGAAGAAGGTGCTGAACCGGTTACATAGTTGATCTGCGGCAATCGGAATCCGGAACAGAGAAGAGGAGCAGAGGTTGCGAATTCGATCGGTGATGATCAGAACACTAAACCGATTCAAGATTCATTATCTGAAGTAGTGAAGAACAGAGAGTAGAGGCGCAATTCCAAATTTCTGATTTCTTTTAGCCTTTTTTTTTAGTTTTTAAGGGTGATTGTGCTTCACAGCCGATTGTGGAAGGGGAGCAGATCCACGAAAGGAGAGAGCACACTACTGGAGGCGATTGAAAGAAGGCAAATGAGATTGCAGCCGGATCGTGACTCCTTTCCGTGTTTCTGGCTTTGAAGGAAAGTTACAAATTCTAGCTTTTGAGGAAAGTCACAAAACGAGCTTTCCGTTTTTTTAACTTTCCCATTTCTCATTTTACCAAACACTCACATTCAGCTTTCCTGGCTTTTTTTCTCCTCAAAAGCTCCTTTCCCTATCCCAAACGCCCTCCCAAACGGCCTCTTAATTAGCTCCATCCTGTACTTGGAGAAATCCACTACATCCATAATAATTCCATCAGCTTCTACCTACTCAGGCTTGCCATCATATGCCCCACCAGTGGTGCCGACAAAACTGTCTACTAAGTGCACTACCTTCTCCTCAGGCTTGCCTTTTGAGATCTCACCTTTGTAACCGAGGCCCCTCTGATGGGTATAACCTATGCCGATGTTGAACTTAGGCATACCGTGTTGATTCATGCCTAGTCCTTTGCCCGGGATGAACTTCTGCTGCTCCAAATACTTATGAACCCAATCAACAAACATAGGGTCCTTATCTTTCTCATCAGACACAATAGTAACTTAGAACCCGATTACAGGTTGATCAGAGGCACTTAATGCAGTAATAACCGAGGGTTCATCAGCCTCAAGGGTCACCATCTTTCCTCCAATGGGGAACTTGACTTTTTGGTGTAGAGTGGAAGGCACACCTCCTAAGGAGTGGAACCATGGATGTCCCAACAGTAGAGAGAAAGTCACTAAGATATCAATGACTGTGAATAACACTTTAGACTTCACATCCTCGATTACCACTTCAACTTCAAAGGTTCCGGTCACCTTGTGCTTATAGTCGTCATAAGCACAAATCACAGTACTAAACCTTAACAGGGCTTCCTCACTCATATTCAGACAGGATAAAAGCTTCAGGGGGTAAATGTTCAAGGCGGAACCATCATCCACCATGACGATTATCATCACTCTATCCATGATTTCAACTTTCAAATACAGGGCCTTATTATGGTTCACACCCTCAGGCGACAAGTCAGCATCACTGAAGGTTATCTCTAGGGGATGGTTCACTGAGTGATTTGTAGATCTGCCTATCATCATGCATACCTCCTCGAGGGAAGTCAAAGAAGTCACAGCCATCTCTATTAGCTTTTTAACCACCGGTGCCTGGTGTTTCTAGGATTCCATCAATAGGTGCCAAACACTGGCCGTGGCAGACATCCTCTTCAATTGCTTAGCCACCAGGTCATTCTCTTCAACTATAGTAGTGGGAGAGTCATTACGGACCATGATTTCCATCTTAACTGCTGACTCATTTTATTGATTTGATTAGTTGGTTGGTAAACTCTCCCGCTCCCAGTGATATGATTGATCGGCCTATCTTCCTTCCTTATATACATCCCTGCCTTGGTACAGACTAGGTAAACCGCTTTAATCTTAGGTACCTCATATTCATCGTAGTCATCATCTAGTTCGACATCATTTAAATTAATTGGCTCTAGCTTCCTCTCCACCGCTGCCACTAGTTTAACTGGCTTTTCGGCCTCTCTGCCGAAAGAAACTACTTGTACTTGTTGGGGTTTTCCTTGACCTAACAAGTACTCAAACCTGGACCTAAGAATGATCCGTAGAAAATAGATGAACAACCAAGACTGACTCAACTAGAAAGCGGATTTAAATCATACCTATGCCATCTCCACAAAAAGATTAATTATGAGTTCTTGCGTTTGGGTGAAGAACCTCCACGTTCACGCATATGAACACGTTAAGAACACATCAGTGTGCTAGCACGGGACAAAGAGTAGTTTCACTAACTCGCGTTCCTTGGCCGAAAATTCCCCCCCCCCCTCCCCCCAAAAAAAGGAGGGGGGGGAGAGAGAGAGAGTTATGATAAAATTATGAAATTAGAACTAATTAGGTTTTGGTTTGAATTTCCTTGGTGGAAATTTAAATACAAGATCTAGGTAATACAAAAGATAATACAATAATTAGTTTCAGCAATAACGAAACATGAGAGACGCCCTAGCTACACAGCAGCCGCAGCTGGATCCACCGGCTCCGCCGGACGAGGCTGACGATATAGTCATGAACGAGGGGCTTCCTCATGAGGCCAACGGATTCGAGAGACCCTTCAGTGAGGTTGTGGCGGGGATGCACGCAGTAGGTCGTACCCAAAACCCTAGAATGCTACAAGCAAAAGGTTTATTCTCAATCGATTTCACACACTGCAATGGTCTGAAACCTAATGTTTTCGTTGCACCCCAACTCATTAAGGAACTCGCAGCACCTTGGCGGAAGGCCCTAATTGTGAAACTTCTAGGAAGGGACCTGGGCTATGTGGCTCTATCCAAGGGCGCACGTGAGCTTTGGAAACTGGTTGGGGCAGTAGACATAATGGACTTGGGACATGGTTTCCATATGGTTCAATTCGACTTGGATGTGGATCGAGAAAGGGTGATGACGGAGGGCCCTTGGTTGGTGCAGGGACACTATTTAACGGTGCGCACTTGGACCCCGGAATTCCTTCCTGCTCAAGCAACGGTTGAAACAACTATGGTCTGGGCTCACTTGCCAGGTTTATCTATGGTCCACTATGCAGAGGATGTACTCCTTGAAATTGCCCAAGCAATTTTGGGAAACCTATCAAGGTAGATCAAAACACAGCTCAAGCCAATAGGGGTCGATTTGCTCGGGTATGTGTAGAGATTGATTTGAACAAACCCTTGATTGCTGAATTTTGTCTTAATGGGGAGCTTATCCGAGTGGAATATGAGGGGCTTTATATAGCTTGCACAAACTGTGGACGGTATTGCCATTCTCGCTCCCAATGCTCTTTTCCTTCTGTTATGCATGAGGCGAAGAGGACTGCCACCCCGATGACTAATGTGAATGTTACGATGGAGGGAGGAAACAACCAGGATGAGTCGAATCAAGCGAGCAGTAATGCAGCCGTGGAATTAGGTCCACAGAGTAATATGGGGGAATATGGGTCTTGGATGATGGTGCAACGAAGAAGAAGGAAACCAAGACTACTGGAGAAATAGCACCAATCTCTTACAGCAATGGACAAGAATAGGTTTGAGGTGTTGCATACTGAGGTGGGGGATTTTCGATCACCAGTTTTTACAATACCTAAGCAAGCTACAGCGGTTAATAATGGGGATAATTCAAGGGGTAATAATCAAGGTGTGCGGAAGGGGAAGGCTTTGTCCAAGCCACGTGCTGTAGGGAATAAATCTTCCATGAGAAAATCCATGCCGTTAGTGGAGCTACAAAAACATAATGTATTTGGGGATGTTGAAGATAGAACAAGGGCAGGTCCTTTAATTTTCGGGGGGGGGGGGGGGGGGGGAGAAAACCAATCAGCTGACATCGGAGCAACTAGAGCGAAAAGAATCCGGGAAGATGCTGGAATTGGTTTAAATGTGGTGCCATCAGGGAACCACGTCTTGCATCCGCAGACCAGACCACCAGATTTGGGAGTGGTTAGCATGGTGGTGAGTCCGCATGTAAGGTTTTATAAGGAGGGCAATGGGAGATCCTTGGAAATGGTTTGAGATAGCTTTGAGGAAGGAGTGCAGATTGATGACCCACGAGTTTAAGCCTTGCGTTGTCTTCCAAGGTTTGCCTTTCAGCTTTTTCCTTTTTTATGATGAAGATTATGTCTTGGAATTGCTTTGGAGTAGGTAGTAGGGAGTTTAACCGAGCTCTTAATTTCTTAATTAAAACTCATGATCCTACGATTCTTGTGCTTGTGGAAACTCGGATTTCGGGCAATCGTGCTGAAAATATTTGCAAAAAATTAAAGTTTTCAGGAATTGAAAGAGTAGAAGCGGATGGGTTTAGGGGAGGTATCTCGATGTTATGGCATTCAGACCGTATTAAGGTTTCGATTATTCAAAAAAATGAGCAATTTATTCACTCCAAGATTAGGTGCATTCAGGGGAAATATATGAATCATTATTGGATTTTTTCTGCTGTGTATGTACGACCTCAGATATCTTTTAAACGTAGCTTCATGTCTGATATGTTGCAAATTAATAGTGGTATCTCGGAGCCTTGGATTATTGCGGGAGATTTTAATTGTATTAAATCTGTAGAGGAGAAACAAGGGGGTGTGGCTTCAGTGCTTGACCATTGTGCTTTCCTTTCGGATTGGATTGATAGTATGTGTTTAGTGGATATGGGCTTCATAGGACCAACCTTTACTTGGGTCAGGGGTCACACTCCCTGTACTCTAGTTGCTTGCCGTTTGGATAGGGCTCTTTGCAATCTGGATTAGAGGCATCAGTTTTCGGAGGCCTTTGTTAGACATTTACCCCGCAATGGATCGGACCACTGCGCAATTTTGATTGATCTTAAAATAAATGTTGTTGGACCTCGATATAAACCTTTCCGGTTTGAAGGTGCGTGGATGCAGCATGCTGATTTTCCGATTTTTGTTCGTCAACAGTGGATGACTAACGGTGAGATCTTGGGTAACTTGGAGGATTTTCGGAATGCATTTCAGGTCTGGAATAAAAATCAGTTTGGGAATATTTTCTTCCGGAAAAAAACGGCTTTATGCTCGCTTGGACGGGGTTCAACGCCTTCTCTCTCAACGAGCCTATGACGTTCTTTGTTGTTGTTGAAATCTGGATTCCATATTGATATTATGATGAAATCTGGTCTGAGGACAAAAGAGACCTACTCAAGAAAGACCTATGACGCGACAACCATGTGGCTTTCTTGTGCGGATCGATCCAGTCCCATGTCAACGACATGTACCTATATTCATGACTGACTATACAAGTACTATGGCTAGTTAAGAACTGCCATACATTAATCGAATATACAAGTCTGTGGTTCTATTCGTTCCTACTATTAGAACAGACCTGGGATAGGTTTTATGATTATCAATCAATGGATACTCTACTCATATTATAACACAAGATATAAATGAAATAATTACCTTTATTAATGTGACACAAATAATGTATTCATACAATGAGTCTTAATATATAATACAAAATATAAGAATCCAATGCCTTAAGAACTAGGGCACACCAACAGTTTCCATCTTATTTGGGTAGCTATAACAGTTAGCTATAACCTACTTATAGCTTATAGGCTTAAAGGTTTTTGGGCCCACTGCCAATATAGGATGAACCTACAGGATCGCACATAAAGGATGTCTGATTGAGTTAGTTACGGAATGTTAATATGTATGGGTTACCTATTTAATTTGATCTATCGGGTTAATGGGCTTTATGGGCAAAGCCCAATGGTATAAACCCTGTGATATTATACTTTATTTTATTTTGTTAATTTATTACCATAGGGTAAATAAATTAGAGAATGAAATAAGACTTAATTAAATAGGGCTATTCAATTATTTTGTTAGTAGTATTAGAACTAAAATGGTTATTATTTTGATTTATCTTTATTTTTGAATTAAGAGTCTTATTGTTAGAAATTCCTAATTAGGGAATAAAAGATATACAAAATAAACCTAAATCCATTCTACTACAAAACTAACTAATTAGTCTCACCTAATTTCCCATTTTTACGACAACAATCGTTTTGGCAAAAGTAGAATAATGAAGAATAAGGGCCTATTTGGTTTTGCTGTTGTTGGTTGTTCTTTGTTGTTGTTGTTTGCTGTTGCTGGTAGCTTTTGCTGTTTGCTGTTGGTAACAACTGTTTTTTACCTCCGAAACAACTAATAGCAATTGTTTGATAATTCTAACCAAACACTTATATACTCTACTGTTTGAAGCAGAAATAGCAAACAATAGCTGTTCGGAAGAAACCAAACAGCCACTAAGTTCTTTTGGCCAATTTAATTATGCATGTGAAAGAAATAGGGTTGAGCCAATTGATTTTTGTGGTGTAAAAAACAAAGTCAGTCAGCCATTATTGAATATTATTGGCTAAGGAATTTTTTGGTGAGATTTTAGGGAAACTAGAGCTCATTGTTTCAGTGCTAGTACACGCACTCAATCGGTAGGCTTCCGTGTGTGTGAGGGTAGAGATCCTTCATGTATTAGCAAGGGTTCGTATTTAATCTATTGCAAGGACGACATAGGTATAAATTTAACAGCTTTTCTGGTTGATTCTGTTTGTTTTTTATATGTATATATAGTTTAAGCAATTCGGTCCTGTCATGGGTTCTAAGTGTAAAATGATTCGCTTTCGTTGCGGTAAAAATTTTCCTTTACACCGGGATGAATCCCAACAGAAAAAATAAAGGAAAAAAGGATATGGGAGAAAAATGGGAAGTCTCTAATTTTGACAAATTGGTTTTATTTTTCATATTATTTTTATGTGTTTCATGCATTTCATCAATTTTTTAGGCATATATAATAACATACTTCCAATACGATGTAGATATTGTCACCGTTGGTCCAAGTACCAATCCTTGAGCCTGATGGCTTTAAAAATATATATAGCAAATGATTAATTAATTATATGCAAGAAAATGCAAAGAAATTAAGACAATAAGCAAGCTAAACCAAAATCCATCTGACTAAAATATTAAAGAATGAGATCAAGTATTAGTAGTAAACCTGGCAATCCAAAAGTAAATTTGGATGAACTTCCCTCATAAGCAATTTGACTAAGGAAAGTATCAAGTTGTCACCAAAATTGTACAAATTTATGAAATAAAATAAATCAAAACAACGTTTCAAGGAAATAATTTAAGATGGAATTATTAGTTTACTGTTTTCCATCAACTTTCAACTACTAAATTGAAGAAAATAGTAGTGCGTAATCCTTGATTATCATTATTTGATCAGAATTTTTGGGTTGGATTGGTCTTGAATGGCTAAAGGTATATAAAAAGGCATTCAAAGAATGTAGAACGTAAAGTGAGACATTGAGTAGTTCGTTTCAATAATTCTGAATTAAATTTTTTTTTTACTAATTCTTGAAACGTCCGAGATATTAATTAACTGTTACAAATGTTATTAGAGGCATAAAAGTTGTAACAACCAAATTTGATAATATTTTAAACCTTCTTTTCATTTAAGATTTCTTTTAATAATATAATAAACACGATATATTAATGTTTAAGAAATTACCAACTTGTGAAGAACCCAAATTTGAGAAAAAAATTAAGGGGAAAAATAAGAGAAAAGATAAATAGGAATGGAAGAATAGGGAGATGTTATGTAGGAGTGAGGAAAAAAACACCTAAAACCTTCTTTTACTTAAAACTAGTTTCGTGGCCGCTCGTTGTGTGGCTATTTAATATTTTTTTAAATAGATATGTGTAAAATTGAAAATATTTAACTTATTCAATTTTTTTTATATATAATTCACATTCTTTATAAAGATGTAGTATTTAATCTTAAGAAGATTAAACTTTGAATCTTCCGTTTAGGAATAAATGCACTTGCCACTAGAATGTAGTTGAATGCGTACAGTTTTTTAATTTATGTAACGACTAAAATTTTAGCTTATTATATTTTCTGTCATTTTATTTTCTCTTGTTTTATAATTCAATGTATTTTCATGTGCTGCGTTTCTTTAATAACAAAATTTATTACCCATTTATGCTATAACTATCAAACACAAAATTGAGTCAAAAAAAAAAAAAAAAGTCTAGCAAAACTTTAAGTATACATATGAAATGACCTATAGAGCACATTAGGATTAATTGCAAAAGTTGAGCCGTAATTGCATGATTCATAGCACTTCGATACTAACTACTCAAAGAGTGTTATAATAGCATTGGAAGTTTGGATTGAAAACATCTAGTGTCTCTTATAATAAATAAAAATAACTCCAAAATTGCAAAGAGCATAAAATATGTATAAATTAACCTAACGATTCTTGAAAGAATATCTACATGCATCAAGAAGCATGCAAAAGTTACCAAATGAAACACACTTTTATATATTCTTGAGAATTAAAAGATAATAAATATGTCGTATTAGATACTAATTAATTTGCAACTTTTTTTTTTTTTTGTAATAAATGTGTTACATAGTTTTTATATGTGTAACTAAAATATTATTTATTATGATGATTATATAAGCATTAAATTACGACACTTAAGGCTATTTAAGATTATATATATATATCATTTAATTTAGATAATTATGTATGATAATATTTAACTTTGATTTTATTTATTTATTAAATATTTTTCGAATATGTAAATATAAAATTCAAGTAGAACATAAGTTACAAAATTAATATTCATAAAATAATTAATTTGGAATTTATAATATAACTCGAAATATTTATTTGTGATGTGGATTCTTTTATTATATAATTTATAAACAAAATAATGTTACTAATTCAAATATGTTATTTTTAGCTCTTAACCTTTTAATATAATTTTGAAGATTTAGAAGAAGTTTATTTTTGAGATTCTTATCAAAAGACACCATTCAAATTGCATCCACGTATGTTCTAAAAACTTCTAAGATTTAAGTAAAAAAAAAGTTGTATTGGAACAAAAGTGGCAAAAAGGATAATATTAAGAAAGAAAAAGATATTTTCAATCCAACACTATTTTGAAACAGAAGCAACAAATAAATGTCCTTTCCTAACTTTTTTATTTATTTCAATTTACACCCATACTAAACTGAGGAAGTAGCTTTTCTTTTCCACAAATGCAAAGCAAGAGTAATGACAGAAAAAATAATGTTACAGCTACATTGGAGCATAATAACATGTAGTTAATGGAGGAACACATTACTTAACCTTTGAAACCAAAATTAAAAAAAAAAATGAAAACAATAGTAACAATAACAATAACTCATTGCATCGATATCTTAATTAATAAAAGAAGAAAGTATTGGAGATTATAATTGGCAATAAGATTAATCTAGTAGCTGCAAAAGCAACAAATATATCGTTAACTTATAATCGGAAACATGTAGCAATATTTCATTAAAAAAAATAAAATAGAGAGAAATGGAAAGACACTACTTCAATTGCAAACAAAATCAGAGTAAGAAAAAAAATGCTAAGTTATATAATGGATTCATTACAAAAATAAATAAAACAAATAAAAAGAGAAGAAACATGATAGCCAAGGGAACAAAAGGAAGAATCAAACTAATGCAACTTACTCCATTGGATAAGTTTACATGTTCTGTAGATTTCACAATCAAGAATTAAAACATCCAAGTATAATATTCGAGACTAAAGAACTAACACATGGTCTAACAGAAGACGTGAAAGGTAATTGTCTACACATAGGCCCAGTTTGGTATTGCTTTCCCAACCTGGGAAAGCTCATTTCAAGGAGGGAAAGTCAAGAAAAACATCAGATGAGTGTTTGTTAAAAGAAAAAGTGGGAAAGTCAGAAACAAAGAAAGCAGGTAAATCTCTTTTCAAGCAAAGCCTCAAATCCAAGCTTTCTTTAAAAACCAAAAACACGGAAAGCCATCTATCTCAAAATCTTCAGTGAATTCATGATCTGCTCTTCTTCTCTCCTTTCAATCTTCACCCAACCCCATATTCCGTAAATCACGATCTGCTTCAAACAAATAAATAAAATAAAATTTTATTTATTCAATGTGTGTGAAAGAAATTATTGATTTCTAATATTATTTAATTAATTAAATTAAGTAAAAATTAATTTATATCATATATGTTCTTTTATGTTATTTTATACATCAACAGCACTTTTACAAATAGTTTTACCAAACACCTCACAAACTGTTTTTAAGAAAAAAGCTATTTCTACAAAAATATTATCAAATACTTATCAGCTTTTCCAAACAGTACTTTCCTTAACAGTTTTTTTCCTGATAGCCTTTTCCCTGACAGCACTTTCACTAACAGCAATGTCAAACTGGGCCATAGAGAATAATGATATCCAGAAATATGACTCTACTCTACAAAAGATAACAACTTGTAATGAATGTAATGTTTCTTGGGGATATCCATCACAAATATATAATAGATGTAGAATGAGACTTGGAAAAGGAGTTGAAAAATGATTAAATGAGAAGCAGGAATTGGTAAAAAGTGGAAATCAATAATTTGTAAAGTTACAAATTTGAGAATAAATACTCACAAATATATATATATATATATATATATATATATATATATATATATGAAAAGAAGCTTATAAGCATTTTCTATCTTATGCTTAGTGTATATAAGAAAATTTGCTTCTTATATACACTAAGCATAAGGGGGAAAATGCTTATAAGCTTCTTTTCATATATATACATATATATATTTATATATATAAAATTATACTTTGGATAACAAATTAGTTGATAATCATATATTTTCGATCATGGCTGAATAGCTCGCATATATTCCCTGCCTGACCTGGTTTCCTCGACTGTTGCTTTCTTGTATTTCATTAATGGAGTATTCTCCCTCCATATGCGTTTTTAAATAACTTTTACGTTGATCCTTACTTGTCTCTCACTCCTTTCTTTCAACTCTCTTTTAAATCTCCTTCTCTGATTCCTTATTTCTCAGTTTCCCATCAACAATGGCGCCAATTGATCCCCACTCTTTCGCTGATTCTTCTCACCCACTCACTACCCATATTTCCCTTTCTCTTTATTTCGACTTCTCTTCCTCCACCATCCACGCCACCGCTTTACTCTCCCTCGCAGCTCCTCACTCCGGCGACCTCTCTCTTGACACTCGTACTCTCTCTATTCACAAAGTTATTGACCCTCTAACCCTAACCCCTCTCCCTTTCTCTCTTTCCCCAATTGATCCCATCAAGGGTTCTCACCTCACTGTCTCTCTTCATAACCATTCTTCTCTTCTCATCTTCTTTTCCACTTCTCCTTCTTCCTCCGCTCTCCAGTGGCTCTCTCCGCGTCAAACTTTCCGAAAGATTCATCCTTTTGTTTATACCCAATGCCAATCAATTCATGCTCGCTCTGTTTTCCCTTGCCAGGACACACCCGCCGCCCGTATTTGTTACTCGGCGAGACTCAACATTCCCTGTCAGCTCTTCGCCGTTATGTCTGCTAGACATGCTGACCGCCGGGAGCCTGTTATTGGAGATGTGAATGAAGTGGCGACGGCAGATGCAGAGTTTGACTTGCGTTCTCTGTGGTGTACGGAGGGGAGAGTGGTGGAGGAATTCGTTATGGAGCAGCCGATTCCGCCGTATCTGTTTGCTTTTGCGGTTGGAGAATTAGGTTTCCGGGAGGTAGGGCCGAGAACAAAGGTTTATTCGGAGGCGGTAGCTGAGGTGTTGGATTCGGCGGCGAGGGAATTTGCAGGGACTGAGGAGATGATAAGGCAAGGGGAAAAGCTGTTTGGTCCGTACGAGTGGGAGAGGTTCGATTTGTTGGTCTTGCCACCCAGTTTTCCATATGGAGGAATGGAGAATCCGAGGATGGTGTTCTTGACCCCAACTGTTATCAAGGGGGATTCGAGTGGTGCTCAAGTTGTAGCACATGAACTGGCTCATAGCTGGACTGGAAATCTCATTACTAACAAGACTAATGACCATTTTTGGTTGAATGAGGTATACTGTTGTTATTTGGAGTTGTTTTGTTTATGCCATATACTGAGTATTGCTTAGTTTAGATACATTTCCCCATTGGTTTATCTGTATCTCTGCTGTATTTCATACTCGTAGTCTATATTTATGTGCAATGCTTTAATGTAATTTTTTGTATCGCTTTTTAAATCCAAAATAGCTTTGATACATGAAACAAAATGTAGTTTTCTATTCAAAATCGCAGTTTGCTGAACACAACTTGGTTTCTGACCGTACCTTTCTTAATTTTTTTGTTGCAATTATGCCATTTTATATGTGTGAAAAAGTTAGCAGACTAATAAAGCTTTTATTCATGAGAAGACAACAATTTCAAATTCCTTTCGTAATCATTGTCAAAATTGGTATAAGAGCTTCGGCTTCATTGAGGGTTTGAACATAATTGCAAATTCATTTTCTGTTTTTTTCTTTCCTATCATTGTCAAGTTTGCTTCTATTTACATCTTAGGTTCGTTCATCTGTTGCCTTTTCATTGCTTCTTGTGCAGTGAATCATCTTGCTATTGTCTTAATTCCACTATGTTTTCTTTTATGAAAGAAAAAATAAAACACAGAAGGAAAGAAAAGGAAAGAAAAAATTCAAAATTGTTTTGTCTGTAAAATATTGGTAGTGCCTTCATTTTTTGCTATATCAAAGTAAATTTGTTTCTTAGGCGTTCTAAGTTTCATATTCATGGTTTCAGGGTTTTACAACATATGCTGAGAGGAGAATAGTGGAGGTTGTGCAAGGAGAAGACAGAGCTGTGCTGAATATTGGAATTGGCTGGAGGGGCTTAAATGAGGAAGTAGATAGGTTTAAGGACAACTTGGAGTTCACCAAGCTCAAAACGAATCAGGAGGGAGTGGACCCTGATGATGTGTATTCGCAAGTTCCATATGAAAAGGGTTTCCAGTTCCTTTGGCGCATAGAACGCCAGGTATGTTGAGTTCCTTGCTAAATTTAGATATTATATTATTAAGCAATCTTCTCACTGGCGGTCTTTTAATTTTGGAATGCTTAGATTGGAAGACCTGCATTTGATGAATTCCTCAAGAAATATATTGCCACCTTCAAGTTTAAGTCAATTGACACAGAAATGTTTCTTGATTTCTTGAAATCAAATGTCCCTGGAATAGAGAAAGATATTGACTTACAATTGTGGACTGAGGGTACCGGCATCCCTTCAGATGCATATGAACCAGTTTCAAACTTGTACACAAAGATCCTATCACTTGCAAAAGAATTTAAACTTGGAACGATGCCTAAGGAGGATGAAGTTGCTGATTGGCTAGGACAAGAATGGGAGCTTTACTTGGAAAACCTGCCCAAATCAGTTGAAGCATCTCAGGTACTGATGTTTTAATTTATGATTTCACCCCTTGTTAAGAACAACTTTATCAGCTTAAAAAGTTTGAATCTTTAGTTTTCAGTGTTTTATGTTCATTATCAACATGTTTCATCTTTAGAACTATTTTTTTCAACATGGAACCAAATTGCTATGTTGTGTTGATTTCATAAGCATTGCTTACCTACTTTTTTTTTTTTTTTTTTTTTTGGTTTTGGATGAAGGGTTTCCTCTTGATTCATAGTATGATTTAGTCCACAACTTGGCATGTTGGTCAAATAGATCAGCAGACAATTGGTGGTTTTCTTACACGTGTTAATTTTTCATGCTGACTCGTGTCACGTTGGACCAGTTTGACCCAAAATGAAGCTGAAGGACCAAACTAATATCCAAATTTCATTTTGAAAATAATTGACTGCGTGAGCCAACCTGAAGGCCAAGCTTACCCTTCATCCGGGTTTTTCTTTTTGGTGTTGAAAGTTCATATTAATTTATTCTTATCCTTGAATCAAATCATGAATTGCTAATAAAGGTGCGTTATACGGTTCTAATTATAATGTGTTGGGATGATGATGATGTAGATCTTAGCCTTGGATGCACGTTATAGGCTGTCGGAATCAAAAGATTATGAGGTGAAGGTTGCATTTCTTCAACTGGCAATTTCATGCTGCTGCAGAGACTACCATGGAGAAGTGGAGAAAACATTAAAGGAAGTAGGGAGGATGAAGTATCTTCGTCCGCTGTATACAGCTCTTGTTAAAGGCAGCGAAAAGGAAGAAGATAAAATTTTGGCTAAGAGAGTGTTTGCAGAAGCTCGCGAATGCTATCACCCTATAGCTCAAGGTGTTGTTGAGTCGATCCTTGCGAAGCATATGTAAGATGGAATTTAGCAATATCAATAATATCTCAAACCTAATCCTAAATAACTAGGAAGGTGATAGATAGTAAACGTTAATCTTATGAATATTCGCATCAAAGCATCCATGGAAAACAAGGGAAACTTGGTATTTCTTTTGTGAGAGCAAGTGTTTAGATTTTGAATTCAGATTTCCGGGGTTTCGTTTTGAATGTCTTCCTAATTCATCAGGCTATGGATTGTAGTGGCAATGTGAGATAATTGAATAAAGAAGTTTTTATTTCAAGTGAGATGTCCTGAGATTATCCTCTTCTTTCTTTTGTTGACTTGCAAGAGCTGTGATTTGATTAAGTAGAAATTATGTAGAAGGTTAAGTTATTTATTGTGTTTATCAATGCTTAATTAGTGTGTATTTGTTAATTTTTATAGTTAATTATTTGTTGATCAATTATGCAAGACTTAATTTATTGATTATCAAAATAATTAAATATGGTAATATTTTAATTAGTTGTATAATCATTATTGGTGTCCCATATGTTGATCTTTTTAACTATGGTAGGAAAATTTTTTTAACCAAATTTTAATATTTCTCTCTTGTATTATTGCTTATTTCATTAATTAGCTTTTCTTCTTTTATTTTACTAATTTACATACATTATCAAAATAAGTTTCTTTCTACGTTATAGATAAATAGATTTAACTTAGTCCATATTTTTTAATTAATTGCAATAATCAAAGATGTTTTATTTCATTAATACAAATAGATTTATTTATTTATTATTTTTTTTGGTAATTGTGTTTTTATATATATTTTGTATACATATGATTTATAATATATGTTTTGTTTACACATTATTAACTTATAATATATATATTTATGTATACGTATGTATAAAAAATTGATCCTTTTGACACATGTATACAACATGATCAAATTAGACTTATTACACTCATATTTGCAAAAAAATGTATAAAATAGATTTCTTACATTGTGAGAACTATTATTTCAATGTCAATAAATAAAACCAACATGTCCATCTTTTCTATGTTAGAACAAGTGGATTATTTGTAGGGGTAAGCAAAATGTGGTTCGTTTCAAAAACCGAACCAAAAACTAAACATTGAAAATTATAAAAACTAAAACCAAAACCAATATACATTTGGTTCGGGTTGTTCCGAACCAAATTAGTACGGTTTGTTTCGGTTCGGTTCCAAATCAAAATTTTCAAATTTTAAAATTTAAATAAATTATCATTATTATTATCATTAAATTATTATTAATTATATATAAATTATTGTAAAAAATGGTCTATATTACATATATATTATTAAAATCTCATAAATATAAATTTTATATTTATTATATCAAATAAAATGTATTTTATACATATATATAAATAATTTTTAAATATTTATAATTAGTTCGGTTCGGTTTGGTTTTCGGGTTGCAGTTTGGTTTTGCTCACCCCTAATTATTTGTAGTTATCTATTTTGCATATGTTTTATATACACATGATTTATTATATATGTTTTATATACGCATGATTTATTGTATTTGTTTTTTTTAGATGTAATTTATAATATATGTAACTTCTTAATAATAATATGAATCATGGAAAATTATTTTTCATTTTATATGGTATATATATATATATAATTAATCATAATAAATGTTTAATGCTTATATATCTCGTAGATTAATTCAAAATTCCTATATTGCAATAAAATATAATTGTTATTTATTATTTAATTTGCAATCTTAAATGTAATATTTTATTTTTTTTTATTAAAATAAATGAAATTATTGTAAACTGTAATCAGTTTGCGTAATGAAAGGTTTTATTTCCATAACAGAATATTTTAGAAACTAATATATTAATAAATAACTTCCTTATTTAAATTATCTCAACAGATTTTTAATTACATTTCATTTATATATATTTGTTTCCATTTATATTGGTTTTTATATTCAACAAATTAAGTTGGACTTTTTGATTGTTAGTTTGTTAAGTTTTGTATCATTTACTAAGACTAATCAAGTATAATAATCATGACTTCTACAAATTTTTCCCGAATGACAATGTTTTTATACACACGTAAAATCATCATGTATACATGTAACAATTCGTCATGGAATTACAGAAAGTATGTTGTAAATACGACATGTTTTGGTTTTTGGATGTCAAGTCAACTTTGTATAATAGGCTTATTTTGTTACAATTCCTTAAGACCGTTCATGCCATATCTCTTGTCAATGCGAAATTAACGGAAATAGGTTCTGCTGCATCTCTTTCTTTTTCTCCTTTTTTTTCCCCCTTTTAAGCATAGTTTTCACAAACCAATTGATCATTAAATCTGTAAAAGTATTGGTTTTTATAGAATTGAGGTTTAATCGAATTTGAACCGATTTTATAAAATATGTTAAAATAATAATATATTTATATCATTTAAATTAATAGCATGTGAAAATTAAAAATTTCAACAATAATTTTATAGAACTATGAGTTTTAAACACAATATATTAATTAAAAATGTCAAATATATTTTTTATAGTTTTTAATAATTATAACATTTTGATAAAAAAAATATATTTTAAATTTTTTTTATAATAATGTGTTAGTTAACAAAATCAAAAATTAATCCTATTAGACCATATTTTTGGAATTATATTTTAAAAAAATCTATCCGATTGAACTAGAAAACTGGTTCGGTTCACCAGCTTCCAATTTGATTGATCGGATCAATCGGTCATTGAATATTTAAATAATCTCTTACTAGTTTTAAATCCAGACGATGCCCAGATCAATTTAAACTTGTTAAGAAATAAAGATAAAAAAAAAAAAAAATCAGATATCTAATTTTATGTAAACATGGATTTTCCATTCCTTTGTAATAATTTTATATATATATATATATATTAACCATAAAATTAATAAAAATTTCTTTAAATACCACATTTTGAGTATAATTGTATACAAATAAAAATCTTCGGTAGAGGTTTGCTTTTAACTCAAGGAAGTTCCAATAAAAAGTCTCCTATTTTTACTATATTCAAAGATTCATATTATCCATTGTTAACTTAATGTAATAAAAAGAAAAGTACAATATTTTAACAATAAATAACTTTGTGTACATAAACTTAGTGCCATGAAAAATTACTTAATTTCTACTCTCAAACAACTTTATTAACAATCAATACTGATATACTCGTAACCTAAATTAATCAAAAATCAAAAGATGTTAGTACTAATATTGTTAAATAACAACATATTGTATAAAATCAAGATTTTCACTTTCTCATTAAGTCATCATGCGTGACCAAGGAAGTAGTAATGTTGCTGAGAAATTCTTGAAGTATATTGGTGTTATATAGAATAAAAATGTTATATAGAATTTGAAAACTAATAAACCACGTTTTTAAATCATATTTGATCTTTAGGTTTTTAACGTTTATAATGTACATTTTTTTCATTTTTAGTAAAAATTCCATTAAAAAAATGGTAAGAATAGGTTAATGATTTCATTTTAAAAACGTTGGAATAATGAAATTATTAAGATAAATATACGTTATTATATATAATTGTTTTTAAGCTAGAATATTTAATTTATATGCAAGACTACCAATTTTGTCGATAAATAAACATCTATGTTAAATAAAAATCCAAATAATAGAAGTATATATTAAATTTAACATCCCAAATAAGTTCACAATGACAACCGAAGAAGTAAAATAATTTTCACATACAAATGTATCACAAATGATATGAAACCAAAGAACACTTGTATCCATAATCTTGCCCTTAAATCCCCATGTGAACTTAGTAGGACCTATAAAAACAACAATATTACAAATTAACCATATTTTCCAATGAAAAGAAAAACTATTATTCTCTGAAATAACAGCAAGGAAATAGGATAGAGTTCCACAGCCTTTCTACTGAATGCATTTTCCCGCTATGCTTCTATGATAACAAACATAATATATACTACTAACCATTTCATTAATTAAAGGAGCATCCAATATTTAACAATGTATTCAGCGATGACAGCTATTCCAACAACCAGTAAATCCATATATGCTTCAATAGAATGTAGTAAAAAGTACTCACTGAATTCTGCAACATTGAAATTGCAGTTTGTATCTGTTCAAGGCAGCAAATTCCATTAATTCAAAGACAAAAGGTAATTCTCGTACTGAAGCATTTAAATCCCTACTAATAATGGCCTTGAAATAATTCCCTAGAATAAAACTTATATTCTTCCACTTTGCATCTATTATGAGGAAACTTTCTAACACCATCCTTTAAACCATAATGTAAAAATTAATTGGGTCCCCAAGCTATCAAAATTATTAATTAAACTCCTTACGTCCGTAATTTTCATTAAAAAAACCATTCTCAGGGGCAATATCAAAAAGTAAACTTCACTTTTTCTGAAATTTAGTTTTTACCACCGTATATGAAAGGATCTTCCAGTCATGATGAAAATTGAAGATGTACATGGCTAATTGATATATGATTTCACAAGTTTAGTACCTAATTGATTTTTGATTCAGGGTCCAAATAGGACCATCACCTTAAAAAAAGTTGCAAAATATTGCTAAAAGAGATTTTTTTTTTTTTTCTTTTTATTTTTATTACTAACTTGGCAGAGTAAAACACATATATCATAACGTGGTATACCATATTTAGTCTATAATCACTATTTAAGTCGCGCTTCTAAGTTACTAAGTTGTTATGTTATGTTTAAAATATTTTTACCTTTTTCTTTTTGTCATTAAATTGCATGATATAACTATCAATTTTAAAACATCTCATTTTGTTAAAAGCTAAAACAACATTATTAAGTAAACTAATTTCTTTGATAGCGGTACTTTAGTGCTATTTAATAAGTTATACATCAATTAAAATTTCCACATGTTTTTAAAAAAAATGAGCTGTTCAGGCTTCTCAAAATTTGTATCTTTATTACAAATCAAATTACAAATTACGATTACTATTATTTTTATTTTTTTATGAAATACAACTATTGCTTTGTCAAAGACTCTAGTTTTTTTTTTTTTTTTCTTTTCCTTTTTTACTTTTTCAGTATAATTTTCTGCATTATGCATCGGAACATTTTAAAAACCAAAGAAAGGATTCATTTAAGCCTACCTACCAATCATTAGGGTTGTCAATCGGGTGGGGGGAGCTCGTCCGAACGGGGATGGGGAATTCCCTATTAAGATCCTCACAGGGCAGGGATGGGGACAAATTTGTTCTCGTTTCTTAATCGGGGACGGGATGGTAATTGCTTTACCTGCCCCGCGGGGCCCCGTCCTCGTCCCCGTTTAAAACCTGTAGGGATCCCTGGTAAATTTCTCGGTTAAATACCCAAATCCCCGACAATTCCCGTTTATTTTCTTTATTATTAATATTATTACATTACATTGTTATTATTTATAGTTTATAATTTTATAAACTAAAGTAAAAAATAATAATAAAAATAATAATCTCTAATAAATAATTATTAATTATATGTTAGTGTATTTGATAATTGAATTATGAGAATTTTATGTCTATAGTTTAATGCATGTTTGGATAGTGATTTGTTACATATAAGTCCCATTTTATGAGTGGGAATTTACTGGAAATATTTTTCCAAGTCAAAATATTTTTAACTGAAGAAATTAAATAGAATTGATTCTATTTTAATCGTTTTTTTTTTTCAGATAAAGGAATTTCGACCCCTTTAAAAACTCAGAAGAATCCGCATGTCGAAGCTAATTAAGGAGAAATTTTAATAAATACTAGTTGTGTCATGTCATTTATGTGCTAAGCCAATAAAAGTATTACAACTCACACTTAAATTAATAAAAAAAATAACAATGTTTAATATAATTAATTAATTATTTAATAGTTAAATATTTAAATAAAATTATATACAAAAAATATAAACCATAAAGGCTAATTTATAAATCATATATCAAAAAATATATTATGTGACATAATTTTATTGGTTTCGGGCATGGATAATGTTGGTTTTGTTAGATATGGACCGCCTGTATCAGTACAGACCCAGTCCAACCAAATTAGGTTACGACCTAATTTGTCTAGCATGAATAGAAAGAACATTATGTTCTAGTTGATATAGAGAGTGTGCATCATACTCTTGCCTCCCAATCCTCTTTAGTAGCTTTAGTTCGTTGCTTAGTCATTCTTTCTCTTGAATATGTCGGTGTAGGATCCACGCATAACTAGTCATACATGATTGTGGTTCGTTGTCATTTTTACCACAATAATTTTAGTGGAATTTGTGTTACAAGAGGTAACCCTATTCCCTTTTCTTGAATCTACGTAGGCTATGTTGGAACCTATCCTGGTTAGTAAACAACAGTTTTTGCAGAAGAAATTGCTTACTAACTAAGGTTCCTGCCCAAATCTCTTGGCTAGATTATGGATCCACAAAAATAAAGAGGAGAGAGAGATTTTCACCTTAGCCATCACTTGTTAACAACCTTGATTTAACTAGAGCTTCACTTGTAGCTCCTCTACCGCTACACACACGGAGTCTCCTTAGGGGAATGTGAGTGCTAGCTCTGGACCAAAATTCCTCCTAAGTAGCCAAAGCAATTTTTCTTCTCAAGTTTCTTTAAACTCTAGAAAAAAGAGGAAGATGAGAAATGGTGGCTCTAATTGTCCATTGGGTATTACGATTTCATCTCATCCTTTATATATGAAACATAAAGGGAAAATACTCATAGTGCTTCTCCTTGTGAAATATCTGGATATTTTGACTAAAATATCTAGATATTCAACATAATAACTTAATCAAATTTACCATATGGTAAATTTGAAAAGCTATTATAACCAATTCTCAAAAAGGGATTATTATATTTTATTTAGGACTTAACCAATTAATCCCATAAAATAAAATAATCCACCAACAATAGTAATTAATATGTAATCCCTACATATTAAATGATCAATTACAAAAACCACCTAAACTCCTTAGTATGTGATCTTGTAGGTCCATCCGATGTTGGCTATGGGCCCGAAATGATATTCGGCCTATAAGTTGTAAGTGGGCTCTAGCAAGTCGTTACAACCCCTAATTAGTATGAAGATGTCAAAATAAAGCTGACATAAACCTACAATATTCTTATGAGATCCCTTCTACATTTAATATCGGTATCCTACACAAGGCATGACTCTGTCATTCTTTTATGTGCTAGCACTTTACTTGACATCCACGTCGACTGACGAATCAAATCAATGATTATCCAATAATCATATTTGGGTATGGTCATACATTACTCAGTCTCACTTGTCAAGAGATCGATGATATCATCTCTTCAGTGAAAAGATACGCAATTCCTTCACATTACTCTAAGTCCTAGCATGATTCCTGATATACCCAACGTACCCATACTTGGCATCCAGTTACAGACCCATTAGGCTCACATCAAAGCATACAAGGTCACATCCAGCAGTGTAGTAATATCGCGTCTAAGGATCCAATATAAGCAATACGTGAGAAGCACTTATGACGCTGGACCATGCAGTGTTCTCACAAACGGATCGATCCAGTACACTGTTCACTAACATGTACCAATGTCCTTGATTGACTTTCCAAGTCCTATGGTCGCTAAGACACACCTATCTCACAAGGAACATACTAGTCTTTAGTTATTTTCATTCCCATGATTATAACAGACTGAGGATAGCTTTAAAACTGTGTTCTATAAACTCATGTTATTACTCGTTAAGTACACACTACTAACAAACATGAGTAAATACCAGTTTATGAATTCCCAATATTTATTAATTACACAAGTAATTCAATTAATATGATAATGCTTTTTATTAATATTTAGAAAATGTATATACAGATATACCAAAAACCAAGTACAAATCGAGGGAGTAGGGCATACACCAACAATCTCCCACTTGCACTAGTGACTAAAATGATACTGGTCTAGTCCTTAAAATGATATGAATTATATCATATGGTATGATTTAATTCATACATTTGAAATTAAATTAATTTGAAATTGAAATTTAACCTAAAGTAATTAATTAGTCCTAGGGTCAAAAGGAGTATAAATAGCCACTTAACAGAAGAAAACCTTAACCCATTTTTCTTGTTGGAAAATTCGCCCCCCCTCTCTTTATTCTTGATCCGAAGCTAGCACGGGTGTTGGCTCGATAGGCGTTCCGTGTACGTGAGCGTGGAGAAAATATTCATTGGTTTCTACTGTAGTCTCTAGAAGAGACAGAAAAGGTGAGATCTAAATCTCTTGCTCTTTTCTATGTTTTTGATTTTGATTTCATCCACATAAGTTCTTGGTTCATGGATTCTAGAAAATTTTAAACGGCTTTCACTGCCATTCGATTTGATTTTCTCTGATAAATCCCAATATTAAGTTCATTTGAATCTAAATCCTTGCATCTCGAATCAATTTCAATAGTGATTCTAATACAAAGGTTATCTGATTTGGTTTTTATAACAAAGGTCGTAAAAATCTGATGCTCACAGCTCTCTCGCCATAAGTAGGTTTCATTCCAAGATTTATATGGTATCTACCCCCTCTTTTTCAAGTCTCACATATTTGGTCGTACCAAATTGAAGCTTTCACCTTCATTTTGTTCGTGTATATTGGCATACTCGAAATTTCTCTCCACTTCTGATAATGAATTAAGAAACTCTTTAATGTTAAGGTCACCCCAAGCAAAGGCAAATCAATCCTAATCTTGTACACCTCACCCTGTTTATAGAAATGACTATGTTGGATAATATCATTATATATATTCATCCCTATATGCATTTCTACTAAGATCTCTACCACCAATTCTGGAATTTATGATAGGTAAATTTTATGCACTTAAATTGCCTCAGTTTATGAGCTATAATTGATTTTTTTTGCTTTATAAAAGGCGGATTTTACTTCCTTTGTGCTATTTTTCATGTTAGGGACTTGAAGATAAAAAAACGAGCGAAAAGTGCTTGATTTCAAAGGAAAAATGGCTTGGATCAGTCTAGGAGGAGTCTTGGGGCATGACCATGCCCTATGGAATGTTGAATTTGAGAATTTGAGGCTGAAATTGTCAATTAGGCCAGCATTATTGGTAGGCCTTAGGAGAGCTGCGAATTTGGCTTAAAAGGAGTTAAAAGCTTTTCTAAGAGGGTTTTCTTTTCTCTTGTATTTTTCCTTTTCCAAATAAGATTCATTAACTCGTTTTCCTTTTTATAGTTGGATAATTTTAAACTTCTTATTTTTAGGAAAGGAGATATTATCTCCTTTTTAGTTTAGTTTTTAAGGAAAAGAAGTCAACAATTCTGAGAGTTTCTTTGAGTTTATAATATCTTATGTTTTGTAAAGG
Source organism: Euphorbia tirucalli (assembly GCA_039660915.1). Taxonomy (NCBI): domain Eukaryota; kingdom Viridiplantae; phylum Streptophyta; class Magnoliopsida; order Malpighiales; family Euphorbiaceae; genus Euphorbia; species Euphorbia tirucalli. The sequence continues at coordinate 49,942,243 of CM077633.1, forward strand.
GTAGTATTCAATTTTTCCATTCTTTTTTAGCACACAAAAAGAACATGATTTGGAGGAGTTAAAGAAGAAGTTAGGGTTTCAAGGTTCTATCGTCAATACTTCACCATTTTCTCTTTGCAAGCTATTGTTGGATTACATATTCTCTTTGATGTCACATTTGGTTACATGGACACATATACTTTGAGCTCACATTTGATTATAAGGCGAGTTACTTTTTGAGATCATACTTTGACCTCACCTTGACTTATAAGGTGAAAGTCTTAAAAACACAATTCGGCCACATTATGACAAGAGAAAAACATGTGACTTTATTCACCTAAGGTTACAACCCAAGCTAAGATATTCTTTAACTTGAGATTACATATGACATACTGGTCAAACCTTATCTCAACACTAAAGAATGCTTTTCACTCCATACTTTATAGTTTCGGTTTACACCTAAGGTTGCACTTTGATCATCATTTTTGTCACATGTCTTTATGAAGAAGAAATCCACCTATACTTTAGATATGGCCTTATATCTAAAGTTCAAACGGCTATGAATTCAACAGCTACAATTCTTTATCACGTGAGAAACTTCAAATCTTCATTCTTCACAAAACTAACGGCCACATGACTTAAAGCCAATGGCCATATTTGTTTCAAACGGCCATTTTCTTACTTGACTACAAAAAAGAAGAAGATGAAGATGTGAAGGTGTGGAAGACATTTCAAGATACATTTTTATTAATCTATTTCAAGTTATAAAGTCTTCTATATTCCCAAAGAGCTTAAAAAGAGGAAGAGAAATATTGTTCATTCTTATATTCACAAGTTTTAGGAATTGTATTTTTCACACAAGGTTATGTGAAAGGGGGTCTGTCTTTGTTGGTGATTGATCAATAAAGGTTGTAAAATTTTGGTGCTTGAGCTTCGAAAAAACATCAATAGAGTTTGTTCCTTAAGCTCCAAAAAGTAACGGGATACGTTTGATACTGAGCCTATAAAAGTATTGGGTTTGTTACTTAAACTTGGAAAAAGTAACATAGGCTTGTTTCCTGCTCGTAAAGGAAACATTAGTGGAAATCTCAAGCGGTTGGCTTGGGGACTGGACGTAAACCTGTTGGGTCAAACCAGGATAAAATTCTGTGTCTGCATTTTCTCTATCCCTACTCTCTTTACTTTATGCAATTTAATTTCTTGCACTTTATATTAAATGATTTAGTACTTAAAGTTAATTTTTACAAAAGCATTTTATATTTATAAGTTTTATTATAGTTTATAATTCCGCATTTTTTTAATAAAACTTGTTTTGAAAAAGAGGTTTGCGAAAATTTTTATTCGCCCTACAGTACTATTCACCCCCTAGTACTGTAACTAGCCATTTGGGACCATCAAAGGGGTTACTAGAATGAATGTTAGGTGAAACCATATGCCTTAGTTAATTCGTCCATTAAGATACTCCCAGTTATATTTGTGTTATTTAATTGCTTCCATTAACTGTTTCTTAGTTTTAGTTTTAGGTTTAGAAATTAACAATCAAAGTTATAATATTTTTGCCTAATCAACAAGTAACCTGATTGCATTTAGGATTGCATATATAGTCCTCGTGGGATCGATACTCTACTTATTCTATATTATTTGAGTGATAAAATGCACTTGCTCTTTTGTGTGTGTCTTTTAGATGCATCGATTTACATAGTCATTTCTTCCAACATATCTACCATCACCTTAAGATCATCAAAGTCATTTCTATCCATATATTCTAGCTCATCATCGGTTCCAATATCATCAAATTAAAAATGATTAGCTCTTCTTACCTTTTGGAGTCTTTGTTCCCTAAAGTTTTCATAAGGAACCCTATGGATGGCTGGAAAGGTTCCTTTTAATGAATACTCCCTCCAGTCTATATTATATGACGTTTTAGCAGTAAGCATCAGGATTAAGGAGAATTAATTAAGGTGTTAAAATGACAATGTTACCCTTAATTACTCTTATTAGACTTAAACCTTACACCAAATTCTGTGCAATAGAAACGCATTCTCAAGTATAACTCTGTTGCTCTCAGTCTTAATTGCTCGATCATTCATCTTCTTCAGTTCTTCCCATAAAAATTTTAAGTGCCAAATTTTCAAATAAAATCATTTTTTTCTTCCAAAATAATCCCGCTAATACTCAATTCAAAATTTCATAGATTTCTTGTTGTTTCTTATAAATTCAATTCTGATGTTTGAATGGGAAAAAACATAAACAAAGTCATGGAACGTTACAAAGAAATCATGGAAGCAATATTTGGTGTTGATAATGAAGAAGAATTACAGCAAGAAACAGACTCCATTGAAGGACTGCAAGAAGAAGAAGCTTATAATGAAGGATTACAGGAACAAACACACTTTGATATTCAAGGATTTCAAGAAGAAATTGAAAGTGAAGGATTAGAAGAAGAAACAAACTCTGTTACAGGTATTTAACGATGATGCTTCCTTAGTTCTGTGTTCAAACTAATCTGTTGCAACAATCCATCTTTTTATTGAGATAATTTTATTGTGACTGGAACTGTATGCTGTAAGATGTGTAATCATTTGAACTAGAATATCACTTTATATAGTTTTTTGTTTTACTTTTCATTCTAATCTTTTTTACTCATTAAGCTTTTGTTACTTGGAAAGAGCATTCATGTTTTCTTTTCATTTGAGAAATGTCTCCTGTTAATTTATTTATTTATTTTCCTTCATCTTTTGTTTGATTTAGAGCCATTATCAATTTATATGGTCTATTTTTCAACTCAACCAGACTTGGTTGCATTTCAAATGTTACCAATTGTATTTGTAGTGGGCCTTACTTTCTATTACGTTCATCAATGCTCTGCCATCCATGAGCTTTTCCTTCCGTAGGAGTAATGCTTTGCTTAGTTGTGTAGGAGTATTCTGGTTTATAAAAGAGGCATTTTTTTCCTAATTTAAACATTAAAACAGTAGCCATGCTTAAATGTGTTTTCACAAAGATGAACCATGAATAGGTTATGTAATTAAAATCTTATAAATACCCCATATGTATGCAACTAATTTTAAATATATGTTCTTTGACACAGACAATAGTATTGTTCGAAAAAGAAAAATTACAAGTAATGCTCAACAGAGAGCTATATATGAAATGCTTCTAGGAAAGAGTGTTAATGGAAAATTAGGAAGAATGGATACAACAATTGCAGCAACAACTTTTTCAATCGGTATTCGTACGGTTGAACGAATTTGGGAACGAGGAATGTTAACTGGTGATGTATCAAGCCGGAAAGCAACGAATTACGGGCGAAAAAAAGTTGAGGTTGATCTTGAACTAATTCGTGAGATGCCCTTACATATGTGAACAACTATTGATTCTCTAGCTTGTTCGTTAAAGATTGGCAAGGGTAAAGCATGTAATTTGGTGAAGGAAGGAGAAATAAAACGAACTTCTAATGCTATAAAGCCATTTTTGAAAGATGCAAATAAAAGATCCCGACTGTAATTTTGCTTATCTATGCTCGAAGAAAGCAGTTTACCGAATGATCCAACATTTAAAGCAATGCATAACATCATTCACATTGATGAGAAGTGGTTTGATATTTTTGAAAAAATCACAAAATTACTACCTGTTGCCGGATGAAGAAGAACCATTACGCACTTGCAAAAGCAAAAATTTTATTCCAAAAGTGATGTTCCTTGCTGCTATAGCACGCCCAAGATTTGATGCACATGGAACTAAAGTATTTTCTGGGAAAATCGGCGTATTTCCATTGGTCACGCATGAACTAGCTAAAAGGAGTAGTGTCAATAGAGTTGCTGGCACAATGGAGACTAAAGCAATAACTTTGGTGACAAGAGATGTTATAAGATCATTTATGATTGAAAAGGTTTTGCCTGTTATCAAGGAAAAGTGGCCAAGAGAGGACATGATGAATCCAATAATAATCCAACAAGACAATGCCAAGACCCACATCGATTGTAACGATGTTGAGTTCTATGAAGCAGCTAGGCGATACTGTGACAACCCTAACTTTTGCAAGCATGCAATGGCGGAAACATTACATAAAGTTTAGGTCATCATTTTCAAAACTTCCTTTTTATCTTTAAAATAACATAATCATAAATGAGTACTCGAAAATTTCCATTTCAAAAACAGTAATTTAACATAAATAGGTATTTCAAAAGGTAATATAACGGAGTAAAAAAAAAAAAAATAAATAAATAAATCTTTGAACATCCATAACTACGAATAGATGATAAAATAACATGACGGAAACTCTCCACACAATCCCCGAGAACAGACATCAGGCATCTCCTATTCTGCACCGGCAAAATCTGAAAATATCAACAGCGCCACTTAGTGACGAGTAACTAATAAATCCCAAACATCAATTCAAAGTTCACATAGGAAGATGACAGATCATAAATTTCATATTACATTACTTAAGTATACTTCATCATGATTAATAGAAAGCAAATTTATCAATTTATACAAGCATGCATAATTCTCATAGTAACAATCATGTATCAGGGATCTTACCCTTATTTGTTAGCTGCATCACATACAACATATAAAGTTCAAGTTCAGCATATCACATAATTATCTATTTCAAATAATAGTACAAAACATTCCAAGTGGATAATCAATATCATCAAAATTCAGATTTCCAAGATAAGTCATGTACATACAAATACATACCAACATCCCAAATCAAAGTACTTCATCACAAACTTGACATCAACTCAATTATACCTTAACCTTTATTAATTTTGTGGTATACGCGTATAAATCATTTGTATTGACCTATACACCTATGTCCTTAGAGAGTTCGGCTCAGACGCTTCGGGGAACCACAACGGGACTTACCCCCTTATCAATAAGAAAAGAGTACCCCGAAGGGATTTACCTCAGAGTGCCAACGAAGGGACTTACCTCACAGAGTGCCAACGAAGGGACTTACCTCAAAAATAAAATAAATTAGAGTACCACGAAGGGATTTACCTCTCTGAGTGCCAACGAAGGGACTTACCTCGAAACAAAGGGCGCTGTCCTAGTGTCAACCAATCAAACATGGAAAACACTTAGCCAAACTAACCAAGACACCAGAGTATATGCCACTACAAACACCAATTTAATTATCATAATTATATCAATATTCAAAAGGTGCCTTTAACATAGGACTTATCCCAACCAATTCAATAACCATAAGGTGCCATTAAAATAGGACTTACCCTAAAACATAATCTGATACATCAATAAACACATGGTGCCATAAAAAAAATAGGACTTACCCCAAACTCGATTTCATAATTCCAACATGTATTAAATTTACCAAACCATATATGTAATTATTAGATTTCATGTCAAGAGTTCTAGCATAAATTCCTAGAATCAAATTATGCTTTGCACACATTAAAAAAATCAGTTCAAGGCCTAAGGTGAAAATTTCAGAATTCATAGTTCATGCCTCAACTTGCATATAATATTCCAGTAGGTTAGACTCAGAATTCAGCATGGCAATACAAAGGTAAATTTAGCCTTACATCTTAGGAACACACGCCAACTTAAATCATGCAATTCGGATTCCTATAGCAAAAGATATTAAGGAAACACTAAAAACATGCAATCTGTAAATTCACTTCAGATCACTGCACATAGTCTGACTTCAACAGACAAAACAGATGTGTTACTCACTGATTTAGCAAAAATAATATAAAGCAACATTGAACATCAGAATTTCAGGAATACATAGAATTTTGTTTCATGGCAAACGGAGCTACAGAGAGAAAATAAAGCCATAATCAACACAAACTGTACAAACTGAAATTCAGCAGTTCCAGGAAATCGGCACAGTGCACATAAGGCAGTTTCAACAGGGAATACGAGCACTTTACTCACAGAATTTGCCAAAATAGTATAAAACAACCTTGTACATTTATGTCTCAGGAAAACACAGAAAGTTGAATCATGCCAATCGGAGTTATATAACGAAAATAAAGCTAAAATTATCACAACCTGTACAATCTGAAATTCAGCAGTTCAAGAAAAATCGGCACAATGCACATAAGGCAGTTTCAATAGGGAATATGAGCACTTTACTCACGGAATTTTCCAAAATAATGTAAAACAACTTTGTACACCTATATCTCAGGAAAACACAGAAAGTTGAATTATGCCAATCGGAGTTATATAACGGAAGTTATGGCATAATTACCATAAACAGTCAATTCTAAAAATACAGCAGCTTACCAATTTCGACTCAATCACATGTATTTTCATATTTCTACCAATCTTTTAACCTAAAAGCAATTTCTTACACCAATATCATATACATTCATGTCTCAACAATAATTTCAGTAATAATACAACCTAGGATCAAATTCATCTACCATACATCCTATATAAATTTCGAACCGACATTTAGGGTTTAGTTGTTACCCTGTTTGCAGTGAAACCAACTGAGGCAATTAACTCGGAATGGAGAAGAATGAAGCAGAGTCTGAATGAATGAAAGTGAGGGAGAGAAAGTTAAGAATTTCGGCTGCACTGGAGCTCCACACAATGGAATGGCCGAAATTTTAACCCTAATAGAGATGAAGAGATTGCCTTGGAGTGAAACTTGGAAAGTGGAAGAGATTAAGGAGAGATTTTCTCCTTAGGTTAAGGATTCCTAATTTTTTTGAATTGGTCAACTGAAAAATGGGATATTTATCATGGATTTTCGGAATTCCAACCTTCCCAACACAAAAATAAAAGGCACAAAAAAAAAAAATAAATTTAAGCCAGGTAAGGTTCGAACTCTAGACCACTAGCTATTAGTCAGGACTATCTACCGCTAGGCCAAAGCCTACGAATTGTTATAAGCATACAAAACATCGGTTAAATGCGAAAATGCTCACTCATATGCACACATCACAACATAACTAAGTCAACTTATATCTGGGGCGTTACAATCCTCCCCACTAACAAAAAGTTTCGCCCTCGAAACTCAAGGACAAAAGAGTAAGCTAGGTTCTAACCTTGATTAGTTGCAAACAATTCCGGATATTTGGATCTCATGGTCTCTTCTAGCTCCCAAGTAGCCTCTTCAAACTTCTGGCTACGCCAAAGCACTTTTACCCAAGGCATCTCTTTTCTCCTGAGTTTGCGAACCTGACGGTCGAGGATCTGAACAGGCTTCTCCTCATATGTCAAATTGGGTTCCACCTCCACCGAATCCACAGCAATAACGTGAGAAGGGTCGCTCACATATCTTCGTAGCTGTGAAACATGGAATACATTATGAACTTTTGCCAATTCCGGTGGTAGAGCCAACCGATATGCAACTTCCCCAATCCTTTCAAGCACTTCATATGGACCAATATACTTGGGACTGAGCTTGCCTCTCTTGCCGAACCTCATCACTCCCTTCATAGGAGATACTTTCAGCAATACCTTGCTACCGACTTCGAAGGTAAGAGGTCTTCTCTTGAGATCTGCATAAGACTTCTGACGATCCTGGGCAGCCTTCATATTCGCCTGAATCACCTTCACCTTCTCAACTGTATCCCGAATCAATTCCGGACCCAACACCAATGTGTCACTAATGTCATCCCAGCATGTCGGACTACGACATTTCCTCCCATAGAGGGCTTCATACGGGGCCATACGGATACTAGCGTGATAGCTATTGTTATAGGAGAACTCTACCAAACTCAGACATTTCACCCAAGATTTCTGGAAGTCAAGAGCACATGACCGCAACATATCCTCTAAGGTTTGGATTGTCCTCTCCGTCTGTCCATCTGTAGCAGCATGAAAAGCTGTACTCAACTTCAACCTAGTGCCCAAAGCTTCTTGCAATGATGTCCAAAAATGTGACAAGAACCGTGGGTCACGATCTGACACAATCTCCCTAGGCACACCATGTAGCCTTATAATTTCACTTGCATATGCCTCAGCTAACTGCTCCATAGACCAGGTCTTCTTCATAGGAATAAACCGAGCCACCTTGGTCAAACGGTCTATAACAACCCACACTGTGTCTAAACCATTAGCAACCTTTGGTAAACCCGACACAAAGTCCATAGAAACCGAGTCAAACTTCCATGCTGGAATAGCCAAGGGCTGCAATAATCCCCCAGGCCTCTGATGCTCATTTTCACCTTTTGACAAGTCAAGCACCGGGCCACAAACTCAGCTACCTCTTTCTTCATTCTAGGCCACCAAAACTGCATCTTCAAATCTTTGTACAATTTCGCACCTCCCGGATGCACAGAGTAGGGAGTGCAATGAGCTTCACTTAAGATCTGCTCTTTCAACATTGAATCATTAGGCACACACCATCGGCCTTTAAATTTCATACTCCCATCTGCAAGAATCTCGAAATCTACAGCATTACCCTGCTCCTTCGCTGCACGAATCTTCTGAAGTACAGGATCACTCAACTGCTTCTCTTTCAATTCTACAAACAATACTGGTTCCACACTGATTGCATTTAAACTCGCCCGAACCACTCCTCTCGGGACCACTTCAATTTCCAACTTGCTAAACTCCTTGCAAAGATCAATAGGAAGTCTTTTCATGAAGTTCACCGAATGGATGCTCTTTCTGCTCAATGCATCTGCGACTCTGTTTGCCTTTCCTTCTTTATACTCCAAGGTTAAGTCATAATCCTTGATAAGCTCTAACCAACGTCTCTGTCGCATGTTTAGTTCTTTCTGGGTGAAAATATATTTGAGGCTCTTATGATCGGTGTATATCTTGCACGGCACACCATACAAGTAATGGCGCCAAATTTTAAGAGCAAACACCACCGCAGCTAACTCCAAATCGTGAGTCGGGTAGTTCCTTTCATGAACCCTCAATTGCCTTGAAGCATAGGCAATCACTTTTCCCAACTGCATAAGTACACACCCAAGTCCGTACTTGGAAGCATCACTGAACACTTCATACTCTACTCCGTCAGTCGGCAATGCAAGAACTAGGGCTGAAGTAAGTCTCTCTTTTAATATCTGGAACGCTTCTTCACATTCTGTAGTCCATTGAAACCTACAGTCCTTCTTCATCAACTGAGTCAAAGGTCGTGCAATAATTGAAAAGTTGTGCACAAACCTTCTGTAGTATCCAGCAAGACCAAGAAAACTTCTTACTTCGGTCACATTAGTAGGACTGGACCATTCAAGAACGGCTTTAATCTTCGCCGGGTCCACCTTCACACCTTCTTTGGTAATCACATGGCCTAGAAAAGCCACCTCTCCAAGCCAAAACTCACACTTAGAGAACTTGGCGTACCACTTCTGCTCTCTTAATACTTTCAACACCATTTTGAGATGCTTAGCATGCTCCTCTTCATTCTTCGAATATACTAAGATATCATCAATGAATACCACAACACACACATCAAGGAGCTCATGGAAGGTTCGGTTCATCTGATCCATAAACACTGCTGGTGCGTTAGTGAGACCGAAGGGCATTACTTCGAATTCATAGTGCCCATACCTTGTCCGGAAGGCAGTCTTCTGAATGTCGTCTTCTTTTACCGGAATCTGATGATAGCCGAATCTCAGATCGATCTTAGAGAACACACCTGCACCCTTCAATTGATCAAACAAATCTTCAATTCTTGGCAGGGGATATTTATTCTTGATGGTCACCTTATTCAACTCACGGTAGTCAATACATAATCGCATGCTTCCATCCTTCTTCTTGACAAAGAGTACCGGAGCACCCCAAGGTGACACGCTGGGTCTAATAAAACCCTTATCAACAAGTTCTTGCAACTGGGTCTTCAATTCTCGCATCTCCGAGGGAGCCATCCGATAAGGAGCTTTAGAGATTGGAGCTGACCCCGGAATTAGGTCGATGGCAAATTCTACATCCCTTCCTGGTGGAATCCCTGGCAGTTCATCAGGAAACACATCCGCATATTCTCGAACAATAGGAATATCCTCGATCTTCAGTTCTTCCGAGGTATCCTTTATTCTACACAGAAATACTTCTTCGCCTTTCATCGCCATCTTTTTCAATTTCATAGCCGAAACTACCTTCACTCCTGGTTTCATCTTAACATTTGAATAAGAAACCCTCTTCCCTTTACCGTCCTTCAGCACAATTTTCTCATCCCTACAATAGAACACCGCTTGATGCTGCTTCAGCCAGTCCATACCGAAGATAACATCAAATTCGATCAATGGAAATTCCCTCAAATTCGCCTTCAATTCAACTCCCTCGATAACTACGGGAACTTCGGGGAAAACACGACAGCAAGCAACACTCTCCCCATTAGGGAGGGAAACCACCGAATTAATTGGAACAGATACAGATAAATTCAACTTCTGAGCAAAAGTAGTAGAAATACAGGATATAGACGCACCAGTGTCAAATAATACATAAGCAGGAAAAGATTTGACAAGGATGGTACCTGCAACGATGTCATTCCCTGCCTCGTCAACTTCGGACTCCATCATGTTATAGACTCTGTTGCGAACAGGGCCTCCTGAGCTAGAATCGGGCTTCTTACTTCCTGACTTCTTCGGGCAAGATTGAGAGTAGTGACCCTCTTCCTTACAAGTGTAGCATCGGACAGGCGTCCCATCACAGTTCTTCCCATAGTGCCACTCTTTCTTACACTTGAAGCACTTCTTCTCCCTAGTCTGAGCGGTACTAGCAGCTTCCTTTGCCGGAACATACTTGGGTTTCTTGGAAGTCGGATGAACATACGAGGTAGGCTGAGACCTCTTTAAGAACATGGTCCGCCTCACCGCTTCATCCTCCTGAACGGATGCATAAACTCCTAAAGCCACTTCATAGGCTCTCTGGAAAGTTGTTGCTCCAGAACATAGGACATGTGTCCTCACTTTGGGACTCATCTGCTTGATATAGAACTGCACCTTCTCCTCTTCAGTGGGGATGACTGAACCTGCAAATCTGGACAGTTCAGTAAATTTGTTGGTGTACTGCTGAACAGACATGCTTCCTTGAGTCAAGCATAGGAATTCCTCTCGTTTCTGCCACCTCAACTCACTTGGGTAGAAACGATTCTTCAACCTTTCAGTGAATTGTCCCCATCCAAACTCAGCCAATTCCAGGCACTCGGCCTTAACCATGCCCCACCAGTTATCAGCCTCGCCTTTCAAGTAGTAGGCTCCAATCACGACTTTCTCGGTGTTCGGACAGCCGGTCACATCAAAGAGTTTCTCTATCTCCCGGATCCATCCCTCAAGCACCACCGGGTCGGAAGATCCTTCATAAGTTGGGGGTCGGTGACGAGCAATGCGATCGAAGACAGTTTGGTTATTTGGATTTCTTTGAGCCATAGCGAGCACGGCATCTTCCAACAGCCGCATACGTCGCTGAGGAGAGTCAGCGCGAACGGAATCTCTACGTGGAGGCATTCTAAAATTTTTGTTCTAGTTAGGTCTAAGCATATAATACATACAGCTAATAATAGAAAACAAGTAATCCAAAGCAATTAAACCCGTTCTACCTACCCATGCACCTCACACTATGTTCAAATCTCTATCCTAGGATTCTGAGTTTTGGTTCCAAGTGACTTATGCTACCAAAGCCTTGGAACCAACGCGGGCTCTGATACCAACTGTGACAACCCTAACTTTTGCAAGCATGCAATGGCGGAAACATTACATAAAGTTTAGGTCATCATTTTCAAAACTTCCTTTTTATCTTTAAAATAACATAATCATAAATGAGTACTCGAAAATTTCCATTTCAAAAACAGTAATTTAACATAAATAGGTATTTCAAAAGGTAATATAACGGAGTAAAAAAAAAAAAAAATAAATAAATAAATCTTTGAACATCCATAACTACGAATAGATGATAAAATAACATGACGGAAACTCTCCACACAATCCCCGAGAACAGACATCAGGCATCTCCTATTCTGCACCGGCAAAATCTGAAAATATCAACAGCGCCACTTAGTGACGAGTAACTAATAAATCCCAAACATCAATTCAAAGTTCACATAGGAAGATGACAGATCATAAATTTCATATTACATTACTTAAGTATACTTCATCATGATTAATAGAAAGCAAATTTATCAATTTATACAAGCATGCATAATTCTCATAGTAACAATCATGTATCAGGGATCTTACCCTTATTTGTTAGCTGCATCACATACAACATATAAAGTTCAAGTTCAGCATATCACATAATTATCTATTTCAAATAATAGTACAAAACATTCCAAGTGGATAATCAATATCATCAAAATTCAGATTTCCAAGATAAGTCATGTACATACAAATACATACCAACATCCCAAATCAAAGTACTTCATCACAAACTTGACATCAACTCAATTATACCTTAACCTTTATTAATTTTATGGTATACGCGTATAAATCATTTGTATTGACCTATACACCTATGTCCTTAGAGAGTTCGGCTCAGACGCTTCGGGGAACCACAACGGGACTTACCCCCTTATCAATAAGAAAAGAGTACCCCGAAGGGATTTACCTCAGAGTGCCAACGAAGGGACTTACCTCACAGAGTGCCAACGAAGGGACTTACCTCAAAAATAAAATAAATTAGAGTACCACGAAGGGATTTACCTCTCTGAGTGCCAACGAAGGGACTTACCTCGAAACAAAGGGCGCTGTCCTAGTGTCAACCAATCAAACATGGAAAACACTTAGCCAAACTAACCAAGACACCAGAGTATATGCCACTACAAACACCAATTTAATTATCATAATTATATCAATATTCAAAAGGTGCCTTTAACATAGGACTTATCCCAACCAATTCAATAACCATAAGGTGCCATTAAAATAGGACTTACCCCAAAACATAATCTGATACATCAATAAACACATGGTGCCATAAAAAAAATAGGACTTACCCCAAACTCGATTTCATAATTCCAACATGTATTAAATTTACCAAACCATATATGTAATTATTAGATTTCATGTCAAGAGTTCTAGCATAAATTCCTAGAATCAAATTATGCTTTGCACACATTAAAAAAATCAGTTCAAGGCCTAAGGTGAAAATTTCAGAATTCATAGTTCATGCCTCAACTTGCATATAATATTCCAGTAGGTTAGACTCAGAATTCAGCATGGCAATACAAAGGTAAATTTAGCCTTACATCTTAGGAACACACGCCAACTTAAATCATGCAATTCGGATTCCTATAGCAAAAGATATTAAGGAAACACTAAAAACATGCAATCTGTAAATTCACTTCAGATCACTGCACATAGTCTGACTTCAACAGACAAAACAGATGTGTTACTCACTGATTTAGCAAAAATAATATAAAGCAACATTGAACATCAGAATTTCAGGAATACATAGAATTTTGTTTCATGGCAAACGGAGCTACAGAGAGAAAATAAAGCCATAATCAACACAAACTGTACAAACTGAAATTCAGCAGTTCCAGGAAATCGGCACAGTGCACATAAGGCAGCTTCAACAGGGAATACGAGCACTTTACTCACAGAATTTGCCAAAATAGTATAAAACAACCTTGTACATTTATGTCTCAGGAAAACACAGAAAGTTGAATCATGCCAATCGGAGTTATATAACGAAAATAAAGCTAAAATTATCACAACCTGTACAATCTGAAATTCAGCAGTTCAAGAAAAATCGGCACAATGCACATAAGGCAGTTTCAATAGGGAATATGAGCACTTTACTCACGGAATTTTCCAAAATAATGTAAAACAACCTTGTACACCTATATCTCAGGAAAACACAGAAAGTTGAATTATGCCAATCGGAGTTATATAACGGAAGTTATGCCATAATTACCATAAACAGTCAATTCTGAAAATACAGCAGCTTACCAATTTCGACTCAATCACATGTATTTTCATATTTCTACCAATCTTTTAACCTAAAAGCAATTTCTTACACCAATATCATATACATTCATGTCTCAACAATAATTTCAGTAATAATACAACCTAGGATCAAATTCATCTACCATACATCCTATATAAATTTCGAACCGACATTTAGGGTTTAGTTGTTACCCTGTTTGCAGTGAAACCAACTGAGGCAATTAACTCGGAATGGAGAAGAATGAAGCAGAGTCTGAATGAATGAAAGTGAGGGAGAGAAAGTTAAGAATTTCGGCTGCACTGGAGCTCCACACAATGGAATGGCCGAAATTTTAACCCTAATAGAGATGAAGAGATTGCCTTGGAGTGAAACTTGGAAAGTGGAAGAGATTAAGGAGAGATTTTCTCCTTAGGTTAAGGATTCCTAATTTTTTTGAATTGGTCAACTGAAAAATGGGATATTTATCATGGATTTTCGGAATTCCAACCTTCCCAACACAAAAATAAAAAGGCACAAAAAAAAAATAAATTTAAGCCAGGTAAGGTTCGAACTCTAGACCACTAGCTATTAGTCAGGACTATCTACCGCTAGGCCAAAGCCTACGAATTGTTATAAGCATACAAAACATCGGTTAAATGCAAAAATGCTCACTCATATGCACACATCACAACATAACTAAGTCAACTTATATCTGGGGCGTTACAGATACGGCTTAGATATCCGATTAATGTGCCAACCTGCAAACTCTCCGGATTTGAATGTTTTGGACCTTGGATTCTTTAGTGCTATTCAGTCCTTACAACGCAAGGAGAACCCGAGAACAATTGATGAGCTTGTGAATGCCGTTGTTAATTCATTTAATAATTTTCCTATGGTGAAGTCTAACCATATATTTTTGTCATTACAGTTGAGTATGATCAAAATTATGGAAGCAAACGATTACAAATTGCAGATTGGTAAACAAAAGTTAGAAAGGGCAGGCAAACTTCCTCTTCAACTAAAATGTGATGCTGCATTGGTGCAAGAAGTTCTTCAATTTTTAAATTAAATCAATTTATTCAAATATAGTAAACTTCATAAGGATACTTGATCCCACAATCATCCAACATGGAATCCAGCAAAACAGAATTATATTCTGAGGCAATCTGATTCTTTTAAGTTTACAAGTAAAATAACCATATTAGAAAAAGAAACTCATAGTGAAATCAATAATAGAGAAACATGGTAGATTCATTTCGTTCAGCTCCAAATACAACCAATAATTAGAAAATACTCATACTACATAATATTTTTTCAAGCAATCTGGAGAATTTTTCCACAAAATAAAGATCCCAACATATTGAACTTAAATCATTAATGAAAATAAAACACTTACTACTCTTAATATGCATAAGGAAAGTAAATTTTCAACATAGCCCTAAATATCTGTTGAAATCCATCTGGTAAATCTTCATCTCCTTCATCTGGAAATTTGTTCAAATCAAACCCACAATCAGTTGGCAGATTCAAGTCAACATCCAATACAAGCTTCTTCTTGTTCTCCATTGAATCAATCTCTGTCTTATCCTCTATGAAATCAATCTCTTTCTTGTCCTCCATGAATTAATCTCTCCTTGAACGTACTTCTTTTTGCCTAGATTTTCTATTCGGTAATTTCCGTTTGTGATAATAGATTCTGAAAATCACATACCTCTTATATATTGAATTCATTAAGCTCTTCAACTTCTTCATTGGGATTGAAAATTGAACCCCTCTCTCTTCTTCTATTGGAAACTGCATTCAATTAAGAGGGTTTGATGGATAAAGGGCAAAAAGGAGAGAAAGTGGCAATATATTCTTGAATGAAGCAAAACGTCTTATATTTCAGACTATTTTTCCTTTTGTAAAACGTCATATAATATAGACTGGAGGGAGTAATATTCTTATTATGTTGTGAAGGAGGGGGGGGGGGGGGGGGGAGAGAGAGAGAGAGAGAGAGAGAGAGAGAGAGAGAGAGAGAGACTAGGGGTTTTGCTGTAGATACACTTTTTCCTCTTCTTTACGACTTCTGTTTTGAGGTAATAAGACACCTTAATTATTTAAGAAGAAAAAACATTTAGTGATAGCAATAATGGAAAATTAATCCAATAAACAAGATTTCTAGACAAATAGAATAAGTTGGATAGCTGGACCTTATAAACCTAGTAAAGTAGATAATCTGATATATATTCGACTATAAAACTTGTAAATTCCTTCTCAAATAAGAAGAGTATCATATCTAAGGTATGATTCTTCATTACCATTCAAGAAGTCTACATTTTACTCAAGATAGGGCTCAGATATGTGTCCTACCCCAACTAGGAATCCTTCCTATTGGTTGAACATGAATATAATCCCAAACAAGTTAGGACTGCTTGGAGCTTGTATAACTTGATCTCTTACTGACTTGATTATCAGAGTATCTTTGTTTGTTTTTTAAGTCCTGATCACATCTCCCTCAAAAGAAGCGTCCTCTTATTAGTTACTGATTATTCTCATAATCTATTATTTAGTATAGATGGAATGTATACATAAATTATCCATTAGTACAATTTTTTCATAATGCATTAATACAATTTTTTTTAAAAGATTATACTCAGTTATGTTCTAATGATAAGTTTATCTCCTTTTAATATGAGGTTCAAGATTTGAGTCTATTTGAAACTATTTATTACACCCTTTAAAAAATAAGAAATATTTTTTAACAAAAAACTTATGTATAAACTAGGGTTTCAATGTTGCCATGAAAGACAACATGATGAGGAAATGTATCAATGTATGACTCCTTACCAGTACATTGCTTAATCACTTTATTCCCCATCATTATTCCTTAATATTTACTTTAATAAATTCTTATTCTTATATGTGGTAAACAGAGATTTTATAGAATTAAAATTAAAATACATTTTTGGCTAGTAGTAGGATTGATAATGGGTAGGGTATTTGCGGGTATTATCACTACCTATCTCATATCTGTCTACGAATATAATTATCCATTATGTTTCATTACCCACAAGTATTTATTACCTAACTTATTCTTATCCTATAAAATTTTCCGGTGATCCATTAATTACTCGTACTTACAAAATGACCCATTTATTTGAAAAAAATAATAAAAATATAACTAAATAAATCAGTAAGAAAATTAGAAAATTATCATAATTAAATTTTATAATCTACAAATTAACAAACAATATAAATTTAATAAATAATCCACATATAAAATCTTAAAGTTTTAAAGAAAATAACGGATTCAATAATAAATTTGGAATTAGAAAATATATAATTTTATCATATAAAAACGAGTATCTATTAAGTATATTTGTGCACGATTCGTACCTGCGATGGATAATTTTTCAAATTTAATTTTCATCCGCGAAGCCCTTACTCCCTGCCATCCTTGCCTACGAAAGTAAATCCAACATCCTTAAAAGATCAGATTCCCAAAACATACGGTCCAGATCTAATTTCGCAATCTTACTGGGCTACACATTAACGGTGCCTGGCATGATCATTACACCTATCTATTCCCCCTTACAGAATTTTCTCTGTTTCGTCTCTCTCATCCAAAAAATTCCTTTTTTTTTTTTTACAAAAAAATCACACGAAGAGGATATAGCGAGGGAGAGAGCGCAAAGAAAGAAGGAAGGAATTGAAAAATGGACGATTATACCAGAGAAATGATGGACCTAAAGACTCTCGTCACTCGTACTCTGGAGAAGAAGGGTGTTCTTGCTAAGATCCGGGTAATTTTTTATTCTAATTCAAATCTATTTTCCATTTTGTTTTCTGCTTTTGCTGAGGAATTGGTGGTAGCGATTAGGAAGTCAAGTATAATGGGAGAGGGAGACGGCCAATTTTCCTTTCTTAAGTTAATTAGTGAAGGTAGGTTCTTCTGCTTCCCTTTTTTTTCCTCACTTCCTTTCTCTTGGATCTCGTTCCTTGAGGTACTTCGAAAGATCTCGAATTTCACCTTTGTTGTTGTGTGATTTTTAGTTAATTTGGTGTTAGAGATCTTATACACGTGTACTTACGATCGATGCCATAGAGTTTTTAGCTTTTTGGTGAGGGCGTGTAGAAATGGTTTGGTGAAATTGATGACCTGTTGCTAGGGTTTTGTGTTTTTTTGAAATTCAATCTTTCTCATTGACTGATTTGTATATATACATAGATATTTTTTAATTTTATGTGTACGACCTCGCGTGGAGAATTTGTGTGGATATCTGTCCAAGCTTGCATTTCATGTTTTGATCTAATTGGAGGCGTTTTTCTAGAGCTCGTTTTTTTTTTTGTTGCTACATTTTCCCACTGCGTTGTGGTTGTGGTGATGGAATGAAATGAAATGAAATTTAAAAAAATGTAATCTTCTAATCCGAACTGCTATTTAATTGATAATTGTTGCTTCTTGATGCTAGGCTGAACTCAGAGCAAGTGTTTTTGAGGCAATTGAAGAGGAGGACAGAGTAATTGAAAAAGACGAAGGCTTACCTCCTGCCTTGTTGGGGAGCTGCAACGACCGCGCTAAACAACTGCATGCTTCTCCTTCAGGTTGTCCCTTGAATTGTGGCCTTTAACATTTTTGTTTGAAATGCCTGAGAGTGTTGAAACTTTCTTTTAACTATGTGGGCATTTTTTGCCCTATGTTTTTCAAAGCAATGATCCTTGATAGCATCGCCATATTAACTGTTTGAGCAGTGGATCAGTATTTCGGATTTATTTTTAAGATCTGGAAAGAAAGTCGGTTTGTGTAACTGTGCATCATAAAGCACCAAAGTAGCAATTTTCCAGTAGAAAAATAAAAAGTTTTCTGCATCTGGAGATCTACAAATCTTGCAGTTGCATGAGCTGATGTGCTTTTGAATAGTAGTCGTATGGTTGTCTTGATACTTATCTAGTGTATAAACCTTTAGTTTGTTTGGTTGGGGTGAAGAAAGAGTTATTAAAGTAAGGGGAAGGAATGGTTTTGGTGGAAATGCAAGGCAATGGCCTTAATCCTTCTAAACCCTCCGATTTCGTGGGTCAAGATTTAGAGGAAATTGGTGGGTTTTGAACCCTTACCCTTTGAATAACCCTGCAACCAAACAAGAGTAGTTGTAGACCATTCCTTTATTAACCCTTCAACCAAACAGAGTGTTAGTCGTCCACTAGGAATCTGAACTTTCTTTGAAATTGGTCAATAGAGATTCTTATGCAACTAGTTTTAAATTGAAATTTCATATTCAAATTAAGATTAAAATCTTTGTAATATTCTGAACCTTCATGAACATTACGGTGTAATATTTATTATATATAGACTATTACTTTTAAGCAATAATTGTTGATTGAAGAGATCAATGCAATAACGGAACCAATCAATCTAAAATACTGAACATACCCTGAGCACTTGCAAAGGAGCCATAGACAGTCAAATGAAATCCAATAGACGAAATAATAGACTTGTACGTAATTATTGATAGTCAAGATATTATATATAATTTGCCTACTCCATCAAAAAGTTGCACAAATTTTTTCATTTGTTATATTGTACTGCAAGTTGTGTAACAAGGAATTCATCTTCATTTTTTAATTTTGATAAATATGGATTTTGAAGAGGTTGGCTATTGAACCCATGACCTCCCTCCACTTTGTGAGGTGTACCAATTGAGCTACACCCAATTGGTAGGAATTCATCTTCAGTTTAGTAGTGCATGGTGTGCTGATTTTTATTTCCAAATGCAGGGAGGTTACTAACTGCATTGGTATGTGAATACTTGGACTGGGCACAGCTAAATCACACACTTAAAGTTTATCTTCCAGAGTGCAATTTGGTAATCAAGTAATTTTTCAGTTTGCAAGAATAATAAAAATCATATTTAAATGTTAATTCACGTTTATGTGAGTGTTAAGACTACCATTTTTATTTTACATTTCAGCAAAAGGATTCTTGGAAAGCAGAGTTGAAAGAATTTAGTAGCAAGAATGGATATGATCTAAACAGAAATGGTGATAGTCCTTTGCTTTTGGATGTTCTTGAAGGATTCCTGAAGTTTGAGGTTTGTCTATGCTGAATTTCTTGAGGAGGCTGTTGCATTAGCCAAAGCAAATGATTAAATGCTAACATGATCATCTGTTTCCATGTATGATATTTTCTAGTGAACTTAATAGGGCATAGACTTGTTCTTAATGTGCTCTGCAATACCTTAGTTTGCAGTATCATTCCATGAAAAGATGAATGTGTGTTCTGTTTTTAGTTCTGTAAAAATGTTTATATTAGGATATTTGAGAAAATGTGACCATACTTGTTTGATGATTTTCTCATTAGGTTCTTGAAAAGTCTATTGTATTATATTTTAAAACAAGATACTTGCGTATTACTTCTTGATCATGATTTGATAAATGGAAGTTAACAATCACTTAAAGCCATGCGAGATCAGGATATATTTATCTTCCATGGTTGAGGGATCCCTCAACCAAAAATGATCCCTCATTTATTTTCTATGGTTGAGCAATCATTATTTGTCACTGAAGTTAATTGGTAAAGTCAGTTGCACTTGAATCATAATGGTGCTCCACGTTTGAATCTTCTAGAATAAGCTTCTTAACTGAAACTTTAGCAGGAAATAGCAAGTTTGTTATCCTAACTGTTTTCTTACAATGTTTGTTGAAAAAAGCTACTTTTCCTTTATGATTAAGTTTCTTTATTCTCATTTACCAATTTCCCATTGTATTCGTAAATAAGCTGTTAACCGTGCTGTAGAATTTGTTGGGACAGAATTTATCTCAAGGAAGGGGTACTGGTAGGAGAGCATCAGAAGCTGAGTCCTTATCTAATTTAGAGTCGAGGAATGTTCGCAGACCCTCTTCATCCTCAGTTGCTGGTGGTTTACCTCCTTTAGGAAGGTGCTGCTTCTGTCCATCTTTCAGTCTTCCCTTCTCTCTCTGTCTCTCTCTCTCTCTCTCTCTCTCTCTCCATGTATGTGTGCATTTGTGTCTGTCATTTTTCTCCACTTTAGCATTAATGGTTACTTTTGTTCCTATCCAGGCCAGTTTCTTCTCAGGGATCTGGTGAGTAATTAGTTTGTAATTTCAACTACTAAGTATGAAGCCTATAATAACTGGTCGCTTTATCTGATGACATATTTCATCTAGATAGGAGAGCAGGATCCTCTATGTCTGGTTACCGGAAAGAAGAATACAATTGGAGATATGACACTGACGAGCTTCCAGATGATGTGATTCGAGCTTCAGCTGCCCTAGAAAACCTTCAGTTGGATAGGAAAGCTCGCAATCTAACCACATCTTGGCGGTTAGTTTCCTCATTTCCATTAAATTTAATTATTCATTTAGGGAATTTGAAATTGGATGTTTTCTAGTAATCATGCTGCTTCATAGTTTTTGAAAATCCTCAATGTGGATGGTGTAAAATTCTGTAGAAATAGGGGAAAAAGGTTGCTGTACACAGAGGAACTTGTTACAGTTCTTTAGTTTCACGGAGCATGCATTTTTGTTCACAATAGTGATGGACTTGTGATAAGGGCATAAGTGGGATTGAAAACAAAAATGTTCAAATGTCTTACATAGTCCTGATAGCCTAGCAAGAATGTGGTTTATGCTGTGAAAAGCCCTGCCGTTTTAAATCTGAAGTTTGATTTATCTATCTTTACTCTACGATGTCCCAATCCCCAGCTTGTGTATTTATAGATGGTTTAACATAGATAGTTGTATTTTGATCACGAATAGCAGTTAGACATGATATTTTCGATATTTGTAGGTCTTTTATTGTTGTGGGAATTAAACTTGTGTACCGTATTCGAAAATATAGCTGCTAGCAAATGGGAACAGATAGAATCTGTTTGATTTGCATTATATGCTACGTCATCTTCTAATAAAAGATGTTGGATTATGGTTGCAGGCATGCCGGGGATGCAATGAGCGATGATGATGGCAGGGTTGACCATATTTAATTAGGTGGATCCGTTGCATCCTTTTTTACGACATCGAAGCTGTAGCTTAGTGTGTAATTTTATTTTAAACCTGCCAAATGTTTGATCATCTAGGAAAAGAAAAACAGCCTAGTAGCTTCATGTACGGATTTTTTTTTTTTCCTCGAAATATATTGCGAGTTGATTTAGTGTTTGTATTGGAAATCTTCTGCTTGTAGTCTCCATTTTGATATATCTATCATTGTTATCATGATCTTAAATTGTATTTGATTGATGTAAAATCATGATACTGCCTGCTAGATTGAGATATCAAACCAGGCTAAACAACACCAATCCGTCCATTTTGATGTTTAATTTTGGAATGAAGACCTTTTCAGCCCGTAACAGTTTGTCCTTTTGTTCCCTGTGGTACGGTCTATATCCATTTGTTTCATGTGATATGCAAAAACGTTTGAAAGTGGTGTAATATAAGCATATTTTGTCATATTCTATTAAGAAATTATGTTAATAAGTTAATGAAATATGATGAATTATGCTTATTTCGGGCTATTTTGGAATGTTTTTGTATACCACAAGGACAAAAGAGCAAACTGATAATAGCAAAAGGACAAAAAAGATACTTAGGGCCAGTTTGGGGCAGCTCTCCGAAAGCAGCTTTCAGTTAAAGCATGGGAAATTTTACTTTGGCTGAAAGTTGCTTTTGAAGTTACAGAAAGCAGTTTCAAATGTATAATTGGTAAAAGTCAAATTGTATAAGCATTGAAAAAACACTTAAAACTATTTATAAAAAAAACAATGAAACCTAACTTTCCCTGACAGTATTGGAAAAACACTTAAATTGGCTTTTAGTCGGGTTAACTTTCAAATCATGGATCCTAGTTGCTAATAAGCTTAGGTTGAGGTTGAGATTTTCGTTACACGGTGGATTGCTGAAATTTGTTACTATTATTGAACAGGGTTTAAATGTAAATGCAATCAGCAATCCAGCTGCCCATTCTATGCCGTAAATTTGGGAAATTCTATGAAGGGGTTTGTCGAAAAATATTACTATTTTGACAACACCTAACTTTTTTATTTAACAAGGAAAATTTTTCCAAAAAAACTATAGAATGGTTTCAATATTTCTAAAGTACTTTCTTTCTAGTTTCTAAAACACTAACGGTACAAAAGATTTACCAGCAAGAATGAGTTTTAAAAATATTCGAAATACTGTCGGATTTAATTGCTGTTTTCTTTCAGCTTTTTCATAAGAAACAAAAGTCAAATAGCAACAATCTAATGGTCGCAATTTGTCCCCTAGAGGAATGAATGATAAAAATTTTGATTGGACAATTCATTTATTTCCTTTTTGTTGTTTATTTCCCTAATATTCCTGCAAATCGTTATTCTGATTTTTTCTTACTAATTCATTAAAGTCTTATACATTATATGAAGAGTTAACAACCATTTTACAAATTTACTTCTTGACTTGAACTCCAACTTTTGATTCAGAACAACTATTTAATCTATCTTTCTTGCGGTAGAAAGAAGGATAAAGTAGATAAAGTGAAATTGAAACTTATCTAATTAGATATCAATCCATAATTAAATAATAATCAATCTTTAACTAAAATTGATTGGATGTCAACTAAACATCCAAATAGTTTTTATGGAAATTAGTTGTAGTTAAGTATTTTTATTTTCTTAATGGCTTTTTATGATAAATTGTATTCAACAAACTAATAAAAATCTACCTTAATTACTATATTTGACTATTATTCAAATACTTCCACGCCTAACTTTATTTCCTTTTCACTCATCTCTCTTTTACCCATCTTCAAATTCTTTTAGACGTTCAATTTTTTTAACCAACAAAAACAGTACGACATCAGGTTCTAGCCACCTCTCACTGGCGGCATCAATTAGCGTTGACGCTATTAACCAGAGAAGGTAACAACATCTCATGCCATTAAAAAGCGACATATTACTCGGTTGGGTATTCTCTACATCCATCGGTTTATTTCTTGGATTATTATACCGGGTAACTTTATCCTCTTTTTTTGGTTGGCAAATTTTTTGCGTGTTAGTGTAAATTCTCTATTTCAGACTGGTAGAACTACTGCATTTGACTAATTGGTTTAATAAATTAATTTTCTAGTTCATATTTTTATTTCTTACTATTACATCTTTTGTGTAATGTTGATTTTGAAATTATGAAATCCTCATTCGATTTCCTATTATAATTTCTTTCCGTTTAATTGATTTCTTTCCAAACTTCGAAGATCGAAATTACTGTTACCTTCCGCTTTTTCAATGAAGGAAAAAATCAATTATTGGGGGATGGTCTCCTTTAATTTGTGGGGATATCTTTTTGTTTCCAAGGTATAATCTTTGCAAATTTTGTTGATTTTACTTAATTTTATTTGCATATTGGATGGTTTTTTAAGGGTATATATAGTCTGTATTCGAGGTGTATCATGTTTTCATGGTTTCGATGTCGTCTGATTTTGAGCACTTTCTTCTCATATTCTTTCTTTTATAGTTTATATTATATATAGTGTTTCATTTCCATTTTATGTTTCAGTTTATTTTATTTTCTTGCATATTTCTTTTGATTAGTTCTTCTTTGGATATATAATTTTTGTATTTGTTTACATCTATTTTTATCTAAATTTTTCCACATTAGAAATGGCCAAGACTAGGTCTTGTTCGGAAAAAAAAAAAAATCAACCTAAGTAGAGAATTCTTGTGAGAAGAACATTCGCAGGTGCACTAAGAATAAAAAAGCCTCCCAAACAATACATGACATTATAAAAATACAAAGAAGCATGAACAATCTAATGATGGGTCCAAAGTAAGAGATGTATTGAAAAACAAATGAAGTCGATGAATTTATCAATGAAGATTTAAAAGTATACTACTAGATTTTGGTGGGTTGATTCAATGATTATTATTGGTATATCTTCAATTCTATTATTGGTTGATTTGATTTCTTGTGTGCCTACCTAAATGTTATCCTAGATTTAGCATATTGTTTTGGTATGGAATTGAGATAGTGTGGTTTTGAAGTATTTTACACATTATTTCGAGTCATAGATTGGGCAAGCATTTGAACTTTTTCACTTGTCACTCTTGCATACTTGTACATAGCTATCTTATTTTTTGTCCTTACAATGTATATGCTCTTAAACCAAAATGGTTTTTGGAAATATGGGTAGAATCTTGATCAACAATGCTATGCATTCTAATGTACTTGGCTCCTTACATCATGTTTGCTTTTCTAATTCAAATGCTCTTATGCTTTGTTTTCCATACAACAAGTGCCAAAATTGACTTAAAATAGATTAAACTATGTATTTTACATTGAAAATTTCGTTGAATTTGATTTTAGTATGTGAGACTCGGCACTTTTTGACTTTTGATGCTTAGATTAGCTGTAATAGTGTTTATGGAAAGTATGATGTTTGGCATTGCTATGTTCGTTTATTTGGTTTATGCAATCATTTAAAATTCAAGCATATTACAATGGAGGAAATAAACTGTTTACTTATCCTTATCCTTGACTCATTGCTTGGATTGTGTATATTTATCCACCTATAAGAATAATGGTTGAAATAAATTTACAAATGTTTGAATAGTGTAAAAATAAGCCTCAAAGTGGTGATAAGTTTCCATACAATTAGACCGTTTGCAATTCACTTGGTTAATATGATTACATTAACTTGGTCATTAGTTAATGGACATATCTTATAGTTTCTCCCTGTAATGTATATGCCCTCGAACCAAAATGATTTTTGAAAATATAGGTAGAATCTTGATCAACAAAAAATTGAAATATAGCTTCTTTAGTGTGTGAGATTTAAGATTGAATATAACGTTAATTTAATATGTTGGTTTTATTGGTTGCCCTTCTTATCGATAATAACTAGTGTTGGTGGAGTTGTGGAGTTTCATATGCTCATATGTACTACTTAATCGAATTATTCACTATATATTATCGGATTATCAGTAATATATAGTTGGTTTATACTTCATTTTCTAATTGATGATCATAAAAATTATATTATCTGGTTAATATGTTGATATTGATTATGTTATAATGTTAATTTCTTTTCAGGTGTGGGATTTTTTTAATATTGCAACATCATTTTTTAATCAGTATACCCATTGTAGTCTGTCCATATGCCACCAAAATGTAGCAGTATTGGCGTGTCTTCCATGTGAAATAACTTAACCTTGCCAGTTTGCACTTTTTGTTTGCATCACATCACGAGCACTTATTCACACACGTTCCTGATATTTAATCTTTTACACCTCGCTATGCTATTGAAGTGTGGCCGAAACCAAAAACTCTTATGTATCATATTGATAAAAAAAATGAGAATTTATTTATTTTTTATTAAAAAGGCAATGTATTTAAGTGTTCAACATGGAAATAAATTAATATCACAAAAAATAAAAAAAATAATAAAAAAAAAACTGTATGAGCACTTTATCTTCTCAATATTTTTATGAAACCATGATATTCAAATAGACATTGTAAGCTCATAATTTTTCATTTTCACACATTGAGACCGACACTAGTGGCTGACTTAACTTAACTGTTAACAAGCGATTCAATGTGTGCAAAATGAAAATTGAGTCTGTGTGAAAGGTCATGTGATAAATCAAGACACAAAAGAGCAAAGGCTTAATATGCTTTTTGCATATCAAATAAATATATTTTTCAAGTTTGTGGTATTTATCCAATACCATGAAGTTGTACAGGTTTTCTAGTTTTTGAACTTATTTATCAAATAGGTATACTTTTAAATTTAATTTTCTAGAAGGGGCCGGTTTTCTTGTTTTGTGTGTAAAGTTTATCAAATTATTATTTTTCCACAAAAAACACTGCAACATTCTGCATTTACAACTACAAAAAAATTGTGGCTAAAAATATAAATTCCTGGAGCTAAACACTTTAGCTACAGTAGTAGTTGTTGTGGCAAGAAATGCCATAGCTAAAGGTAAGCTACACAATTTATAACTTTTGTAGCTAAGGTTAACATCTTCTGCTAAGTACTTTACTTTGTTATGGCTAAAAGATCAATCTACATTGCCACAAAATA
Organism: Euphorbia tirucalli; assembly: GCA_039660915.1. Classification (NCBI taxonomy): domain Eukaryota; kingdom Viridiplantae; phylum Streptophyta; class Magnoliopsida; order Malpighiales; family Euphorbiaceae; genus Euphorbia; species Euphorbia tirucalli. Next base: position 49,969,067 of record CM077633.1, read on the forward strand.
TATAAAATGGTAGCAAATATTTAATCATTTTAGCTACATTAAATTCTTATATGAAGTTGCTTGTAATTTAGTCATTACTTAACAAATTTGTGGCTAATTGTTAATTTTGTTAGCAAATATTTAATCATTTTAGCTACATTAATTTCTTATATGAAGTTGTTTGTATTTAGTCATTACTTAACAAATTTGTGGCTAATTGTTAATTTTGTTAGCCACAATATTAATATCATAATAAATCTCTTCATGTTTCAGCCACAAAATTAATAATATCATGGCTAAATAATATAAGTACTTGCTCTGGATATTACATTGTAGCTAATATGACCAAATTTTAGCTACAAATAAACTATAGCTAGTTCTTGATATAACTAGCCATAATTTTATGTACGTAAACAAAAATGTTGTAGCAAGTGTCATGTTTTTTAGCCATAAATTTTACAAGTTAATAGCTAAATATTGGGACTATTTGCTACAAATAAATATGGGAAATTGTCAGGAATACCCTTGTTTTGGGCTTTGTTTTTGGCCCTACTTTTCAAATTTTCTGAAAATGTTTTTTTTTTCTTTTTGCAGTTACTCTTTTCTTTTTTACGCTTTTCAATTGTATTGTCTGTCTTGTTGTATTCACACATTTCTGCTTCGTGATTTTTAGTCGGTGTAATCGCGCTCTCGAGTTTTCTTCTTCCTGCTTTCATTTTTTATCATCATTTTCTTATTTGCGATTCACGTTTCTTTATGGGTTTTGTTTGCTGTGTGATTTCCTCTTCATTTTTGTGCGTTTGTTCAGGTATTGTTTTCTTTTGTTCAGGTATTTTTTTTTTCTTTTGCAGTGTTTGTTCGTTTTTCATTTTGGTTTTTTTTTATGAGTTTGTAATTTGTTTTGTAGTTTTATATTTTACACAATGGTGAAAGGTTCTAAAAACTCAGATTTCAAAAGAGTAAAAGTGTTTCTGTTCAAAAGTGGCTTATTGTTTTTAAGGGGAAGACAAAGGATGGTTGTAAGCGCCGGAATTTTACAAAAAAAAAAAAAAGGTATAGTCGTACGACTTTAACTACAGTCGTACGACTGTAGATCGCGGCAGGTGAGCCAACCCATACCTCAAAAGCTGAAAAAATAGAAGGAGAAGGGGAAGGTGAGAAAATGGAGGCCGAACAGATAGACGAAAAAAAAAATAACGAAGGGCAGACGGACAGAGAAAGAAAAGAGAAAAGAGAGAAAAAAAAGGAAAAGAAATAAAGAAGAGGAAGGGAAGAACTGATCATCAGAAACCCTTGCATTTGGAGATTTTGGACCCAAAAGCTCTCAAACCCTAACTCAAGGATAAAAATCTGGATCTTAGTGGATTGGAGCGACGCCAGGGGTCAATCCTATGGTAGACGCACGCCAAAGAGGTAAACACTTCTTTTCCCTTCTCTTTTACAAGCTTTTTGGGTGATTGGTGTGTTTTGTGCCATTTTTATCTGTTTTTCTGCATTTCTGTTTCTGGAGATCAAGAACAGTCGTGCGACTGTTTTTGAGTTGATGAACAGTCGTACGACTGCAGTTATAGTCATACGAGTGTTCTTGATTTTCAGCGTTTTCTTTCCAATTTGCTTCAAATAAAGTTTTGGCGAGATTCTGATTTTGGACTCGTTACAGTCGCACAACTGTAATTTACAGTCGTACGACTGTAGTTACAGTCGCACGACTGTAACTTATTTTCCAGAATCAAAATTTCCGTTTTTATCCTCAAAAATTTCATAAAATCCCAAAAAATTCAGAAAACCCCAAAAATCATCAAAATGAATTTTGTTGTGTATTCACGACCATAGATTCAATTTTCAGTAAAATTGCATTTAGAACAATGCCACGACGGAGACCCAGTTCTCCCGAAGACCGACCCACCTCACATGTAAAAAATGCATGCAAACCGGAAAAATTGTTTTCAAAATGATTTTCCCACAAAAACCAAAATACAGGGACGTTTCAAAATGTTTTCCAGGTCTAACCGGGCCAGCTAGCCGAGCCAACCCGGTTATCCCCTAAATGCATGCCCCTAATTCTTAACATTCCCAATTCTGTCTATTTGAGTCCTAATTGTGGCGTGCCATATAAATTGTGCTAACCTTTGTTTTGCAGCGTTTATTTATTTTTATTTTTATTTTTATTTTAATAGAATTAATACGTGTATCCTAGGCGATTGTATTTTCCTAGATTTTCGTGTATTCTAGGCCCTTGTAAAAGCGAGGCGAGAGTCTTTTATCTTTTATTCGATCGGGTTGTAATAATTTAATCTTTTACTATTTTATCTTAACTTGTATGCGTGCTGTATGTCTATTTAATTCAATAAAATTGACTTTAGAACTTGAAATACCATCTTTGAACGTTAACCAATATTTATTTTAATTAGACATGAAACAAGGGACTTGTCCGGACCCGAATCTCTAGATAGTGTAGCGGTCGTTCGTCCGATTCAGCTGCATTATAAATTTCCCGGTTGAGCTAAGCCGGGTGGCGACTCTACAATATTCATCGAGACTTAGGTCTCGGTTCTTTTATGCATTAATTCCATTTATTTTCCAAAACGTGATTTTCAATTTATAAAAACCCCACGCGAGGGAGGGGCCCGCCCGAGATCGTGGCGCTCCTTCCGAAAGGGAGTCCCGCGTCCCGTCGAAAACGCGTCATCCGCTCACAGTGGCGACTCTGCTGGGGATTTCTTAAAAAAGTTTTCTTAAAAACTTAAAAGCGTTTGACAAGCCCTGAAAAGTGTCTAATTAAAGTAAGGTGAATGATTCTCGATTGGTATTTCATTTTGCATTTTTAGCTAGACATGCTTGCATTAGATTTAGTATCCATTTATAGCCCGGTGGATTGTTGAAGTGTCACCTTCGTTCCTCATGGTCTTAGAGGCACATATACGAAACACCACTCATAGCCTCGTACGAACCCCTTCGTTCGGACCCTTGAATGGGGAGAAGTGAGGAGTATATTTTACTATGAGAACCTTGATTTTAACCCGACTTGGACCGAACTCATATAGGCAGCCCTAGTTGGATTCCCTTAGGACACCAAAATAATTGTGTGAATAATAATATAAAATAGCGCCTTCATCAACCCCGGTTGGTGATCGAAGTGAACCCCGCCTAGGACTCGGTTAGAAATTTTTAAGACTGACCACGCTTGGAAAAATAAGGTTGGAAGAATTCGTTTCGTGTGTTATGTGTTACACACTTCTTGACATTTCACGACATACCATAATCACCATTTTTCATACATGATTAACATTTTACAATCACAAAACATCTTGTGTGATACTAACCCATATTTTTATGCAGCCACGTGCATTTATTTTTGTGTGCAATCGTTAAATCATCCGTTTGCCATTCATACTAACCATTTCTTTTTTCAGCCATAACATTAAATTTGTGTGATTAGCATTTTTCACATAGCATGCATAACATCATTATGTGTATCATGCATCCTAACCATGTTTTTATGCAGCCATTTGCATTTTGTGTGTCATAAACACTCACGATATATCACCTAAATTAAATTACGGGCATTCCAAGGACGCCTACCATAATCATATCATTCCATCATATATCGGGTATCCTAAAATACTCGTGTTCTGCCAATGCACCGGATTGCATTCGGCCATTCCACCAAATCATTTCATTCAATAGAGACCACAATAGTCTTAGGTGTATTTCCATGTGAAAATCCACACGATGCATTTCATGACATCATACTCATTCGTCACAAACATCATATAACATTGTGATCCACATCGGGTTACTTCATGACATTACTATATCATTCAAGGCGCTCCCCGAGTGCTAGATTAGTATGCATGTAGGGGCATTTCATAACATCCCAAATCATGCAAGGTGTTCCCCGAATGCCGAGCCTTTGTCCGTGTCCCTGTCACACGTGACTCTCTTATAACATCATTTCATATCATACGCTCAAAAGCATCAGAACTTTGTCCATGGGCCGGTCCCATGTGACCATTTCATATCATCTCATAGACCTTCAAAGCGTCAAACTCCATTCGTGTGTCGGTACACACGCGACCATTTCACGAAATTCACCAGGTGCCCCAAAAGCACCGAACTTTTATCCGTGTGACGGTCTACACGTAACATTTTTTGCATAAGCATTGGGTGTTCTTGGAATGTCCAAAGTCAAAAGAATGAAAACAAGGGATCATCCTTATTATCTCATGATGTACATTTCATTCATCCGTCAAACATTCAAACACTCCACAAGCATCAAGGACTTTACCGCATGCACCGAGTCGTTTAAGTGTTCCAAAAACGCTAGAAACTTCATCAAGCCCCTTAGGTCTTCCATAATCATTAGAATCCCTATCTTTGTGTCCGGTACACCCAAATACCAAATATTTTCCCATGCAAGACAAGCTCTGCACGTACCGCTTTAAACTCTACACTTCCTCCCCGTGTAAGACAAGCTCTACACGTATCGCTCCAAATCTTCCTGTGCAAGACAAGCTCTGCAAGTACCGCACTAGACTCTACCCTTCCTCCCCGTGTAAGACCAAGCTCTACACGTATCGCTCCAAAATATCTTCCCGTGCAAGACAAGCTCTGCACACCTCCTCCCCGTGTAAGACTAAGCTCTACACGTACCGCTCCAAAATGTATTTCCATACAAGACAAACTCTGCACATTTCCTCCCCGTGTAAGACAAGCTTTACACGTATCGCTCCAAATCTTCCTGTGCAAGACAAGCTCTACACGTACCGCATCAGACTCTACCCTTCCTCCCCGTGTAAGACAAGCTCTACACGTATCGCTCCAAATCTTCCCGTGCAAGACAAGCTCTGCACGTACCACATCGTACGCTACCCTTCCTCCCCGTGTAAGACAAGCTCTACACGTATCGCTCCAAATCTTCTAGTGCAAGACAAGCTCTGCACGTACCGCATCAAACTCTACCCTTCCTCCTCGTGTAAGACAAGCTCTACACGTATCGTTCCAAAATATCTTCCCATGCAAGACAAGCTCTGCACGTACCGCATCAAACTATACACTTCCTTCCCGTGTAAGATCCGCTCTACATGTACCGCTTCAAATATTAACTCTGCTCCCGTGTAAGATACGCTCTACACGTAAGCGCTTCGCAAGTATCACCTTGCTTCGATCCGTGGACACCCTGCGTGTCATTTTATCCATGTGGTGTATATTTATATGCCACGCTCTACTTCAGCACATATCTTCATGAACAACATTCATTGCATCTTGCATGTCTCCATTCTTGGTTTTGTATGCACTTGACTAGTTTAGAGTTGCATAACATGACATGGCATCACATGATGTCATAATTCATACATGCATGCATCACATCTCGCACTCATGCCTACATCATCTCTTGACTTGGTATCCTCTGTGCGCATGTCCCAGTCAGTGCTAACAGGTGTTTTTAGCAGGACAGAAAGGGAAGGAGTCTTGAGGATGGCTAGCCCAATGAACTTCAACAGCATAACAAATGTCGTGGATGATTATGTAGCCTCATCGCGATTCTGAAAGGCGGTCAGGGATGAGGCGGTGAAAATGTTGAAGGAGATGCTAGGAGATGATTGTGACAAGGTGGAAAAGCTAACGGCTAGGTGTTTTGAATTAGAGGCACGTGTGACAGAGCTTGAAGGAGTAATAAGAGGGCTGACTAGTGAAGCAGAATCGAAGGTCTACCTTAAAGCGAATGTTGACCTTGTTCCACGACAAACCAGGAGTCCACTTCCCGGGGGTGATGGAAAGGGCATATCCCCATAGGCTATTTCGTTGAGCCGATTATTTACCAAATGTAGGAACGGCGGTCTCTTGAGTTCTCTGAAGCCGTTCGAGAACCCGGCTGAGACAGATAAAGGCAAGTTCTGTTCCTATCATGTGACAGTGGGGCACCACACAAACGACTGCAAGCAACTGCTGAAGGCTATTCGACAACTGATCGCTGACGGGAAAATGGTCGAGCCACCCTTGAAGCCCAATGTCCCGAGCAATCCTTCACCCAGCTTCAACAAGCTATCGAAGTTGATGATGCAGCAGAGGACGTTAATTATTTTGATGTATCTATTTTGTTCTTTATCTTATTTTATGAACAATGCAGCCCACAAAGCGTTTAATGTAATGTAATTTGATTTCAATTATTTGTGTGATATTTTCCTGGACGGAACACTGTGCATGCATACAAACATTCATTTAATGTCTTTAGCATACATGACACATCATCACATGAAATGAATCTAAGGACAGATGAGCATCCAAAATGGTATCCGTCCTGGAAGACATCATGATTGATAAGAGAAAGAGAAATTGCAAAATGCCTAAAAGCATGGAAGACCTTCGCCTAGTCCTATGACGACACACATAGAGATCGACAAAGGATCACAGAATGCAGAATTACAAAGAACCCGGAAGACAACTCCAGCCAAGCGGGAGTTCCGCAGCAAAAAAAAAAGGTGCTAAGTTCTGAGATAAGAATGCATCTGTATCATATGATGTTTCGCACCATATCATCCCCGCTAATAAAACGCAAGTTCTGGGGCAACAGTACAATCATTCCAGAATAAAGGAGAGAGGCACCATGCATCGCCTCCATACCACCCATAAGCCAGCAGGATGGTTTAAGCGGCTAACAAGCACATCAAAAAGCGCGGCCATCAACCTGCAAGATCGAAGCAGTATTACAAAGAAAGACAGAGACCAAGTCATCAACCCCTTTCAATAGGGACAGGCTCAGGTTTCCATAAAATAAAAAAAAGGAAGTCGGATGGATTGAAAATTATGAAAGCAATCCATGTAAAAGTTAGGACAGTGAGGTGAGCACCACCGGCAGGAAAATCCGCAGGGACCAGTTGGTGGCAGTCGTGGGTTCAGTCGAGACGGATACCATACTCATCTTGTCCTTAATTTCATTTCATATATAATGTGCATTATGCTAAAACATTATCAATGAATGAATGACTGAATGCCTGTTCATTTATATATCCTAAGTTTTGCCTGAAATTAAATCCGTATCATGCATTATATATGGCTATACGCCTGTGAGCTTCAGCAACAGCGATGGAACAACCAAGCCTTATTAGATTTTTCACAATTGTCCCATCAACAGAAGGGCAGCTGAGCAAGTGGGCATGGCGATGCTTCAATTAATTCCTGGTTATCGTCGACCTGTACTGAATTAGAAGCCTTAAAAAAAAAAGGAGCTCGCTGAGGTGAAAACCGAAAAAGCACCTCAGACAAAAATTAAAGCAACCCGCTAAGCTGAAGACCCATATTAGGCAGTTTAGGCAAAAGTTAGGGCATATGAAAAGCTCGCTAAGGTGAAAACCGAAAAGGCACGTTGGGCAAAAGTTAGAGCAGCTCACTGAGTTGAAAACCCACTTTAGGCGGCTCAGGCAAAATTTAGAGCACTTCCAAATCCATGAAGCCTAATGGCCAAGAAGGCAAAAACCTCTCCGTCATTCCCTCAGCAAGAACATTTCATCAATCTCCAACAAGATCCTCTGTATCATTTCTCAACGACATCGTTGCCAATAACAACATCACTTTATCACTTTATCTCCAACAGTTATTGTACTTCCTCATTGGCCGTCATATATCCCTGGCAGGAATGCAGGGATTACATTGCACCCGAAATTTTGCTTCCCCCACTATGGACAATCAATCGCACAACATATCTTCCCCTGCAAGAACTTGGAATGTCAAGATCGAGCAAATGGCGCGACATGCATTTTCAAAAGTCCATTTGCATATGCATGCATTGAAACATATACATGCATTCAAAACATACATGCATACATGTACATATACATCATCATGCACTTATACATTGCATACATCAATCACTTATCCCCAGCTAGTCTTCATTCTTCATCGAAGGGGCAAAATTTTTTGTTTACAAATCTCTCGATCAAGGAATGAAGACTTGCTATCTTAAGTGTAGGAATTCATCATCCCCAGCTTCAATTCCCCAGCAGATCCGCCTCGAGTAATATAAATTCGGTATTGGCCCAGATCAGCTTCATCTATTTCCCCAGCAAAGCTTGCCTCGGGTAACCTAGACCCGGTATCGGCCAATTTCTTCATCAACTTTGCCTCGAGCAATGTAAACTCGATATCGGCTAATTTCACCCTTCCTTTGCCTCAGGTAACATAGATCCGGTATCAGCCAATTCATCAATCCACCTTCCTTCGCGTCGAGTAACATAGACCCGGTATCGGTCTATCCATAAATTCCATCTTCCTTTGCCTTGGGTAACATAAACCCGGTATCGGCTAATTCATCAATCCAACTTCCTTCGCCTCGGGTAACATAGACCCAGTATCGGCCTATCCATAAATTCCATCTTCCTTTGCCTCGGGTAACATAAACCTGGTATCGGCCAATTCATCAATCCACCTTCCTTCGCCTCAGGTAACATAGACCCGGTATCGGCCTATCCACAAATTCCATCTTCCTTTACCTCGGGTAACCTAGACCCGATATAGGCTTATTTCCTCATCAGTCTTGCCTCGGGTAACCTAGACCCGATATCGGCTTATTTCTTCCTCAGCTTTGCCTCGGGTAACATAGACCCGATATCGACTTATTTCCTCCTCAGCTTTGCCTCAGGTAACATAGACCCGATATCGGCTTATTTCTTCCTCAGCTTTGCCTAGGGTAACCTAGACCCGATATCGGCTTATTTCCTCATCAGTCTTGCCTCAGGTAACCTAGACCTGATATCGGCTTATTTCTTCCTCAGCTTTACCTCGGGTAACCTAGACCCGATATCGGCTTATTTCTTCCTCAGCTTTGCCTCGGGTAACCTAGACCCGATATCGGCTTATTTCTTCCTCAGTTTTGCCTCGGGTAACCTAGACCCGATATCGGCTTATTTCCTCCCCAGCATCGCCTCGGGTAACCTAGACCCTATATCGGCTTATTTCAACGGCAGGTTCTTTCCTCTGTCTGCAGCGCTTTGAGTCGCGTTTCTCAAATTCACATCAACTATCCCAGACTAAGATCAGGTGGTGAATTTGATCACGTGAGGGGCAGCTGTAAGCGCCGGAATTTTACAAAAAAAAAAAAAGTATAGTCGTATGACTTTAACTATAGTCGTACGACTGTAATTAAACTACAGTCGTACGACTGTAGATCGTGGCAGGTGAGCCAACCCATACCTCAAAAGCTGAAAAAACAGAAGGAGAAAGGGAAGGCGAGAAAACAAAGGCTGAACAGACAGACAAAAAAAAACGAAGGGCAGACGGACAGAGAAAGAAAAGAGAAAAGAGAGAAAAAAAAGGAAAAGAAATAAAAAAGAGGAAGGGAAGAACTGATCATCAGAAACCTTTGCATTTGGAGATTTTGGACCCAAAAGCTCTCAATCCCTAACTCAAGGATAAAAGTCCGGATTTTAGTGGATTGGAGCGACGCCAGGGGTCAATCCTATGGTGGACGCATGCCAAAGAGGTAAACACTCCTTTTCCCTTCTCTTTTACAAGCTTTTTAGGTTATTGGTGTGTTTTGTGCCATTTTTATCTGTTTTTCTGCATTTCTATTTCTGGAGATCAAGAACAGTCGTGCGACTGTTCTTGAGTTGATGAACAGTTGTACGACTGTAGTTACAGTCGTACGAGTGTTATTGATTTCCAGCGTTTTCTTTCCAATTTGCTTCAAATAATGTTTTGGCGAGATTCTGACTTTGGACTCGTTACAGTCACACGACTGTAACTTATTTTCCAGAATCAGAATTTCCATTTTTATCCTTAAAAATTTCGAAAAATCCTAAAAAATTCAGAAAACCCCAAAAATTATCAAAATGAATTTTGTTGTGTGCATTCACGACCATAGATTCAATTTTCAGTAAAATTGCATTTAGAACAATGCCACGACGGAGACCTAGTTCTCCCGAAAACCAACCCACCTCACATGTAAAAAATGCATGCAAACCGAAAAAATTGTTTTCAAAATGATTTTCCCATAAAAACCAAAATACAGGGACGTTTCAAAATGTTTTCCAGGTCTAACCGGGCTGGCTAGCCGAGCCAAACCGGTTATCCCCTAAATGCATGCCCCCAATTCTTAACATTCCCAATTCTGTCTATTTGAGTCCTAATTGTGGCGTGTCGTATAAATTGTGCTAACCTTTGTTTTGCAGCTTTTATTTATTTTTATTTTTATTTTTTATTTTTATTTTAATAGAATTAATACGTGTATTCTAGGCGCTTGTAAAAGCGAGGCGAGAGTCTTTTATCTTTTATTTTATCGCGTTGTAATAATTTAATCTTTCACTATTTTATCTTAACTTGTATGCGCGCTGTATGTCTATTTAATTCAATAAAATTGACTTTAGAATTTGAAATACCATCTTTGAACATTGACCAATATTTATTTTAATTAGATAAGAAATAAGGGACTTGTCCAGACCCGAATCTCTGGATAGTGTAGCGGCCGTTTGTCCGGCTCTGCTGCATTATAAATTTCCCGGTTGAGCTGAACCGGGTGGCGACTCTACAATATTCATCGAGACTTAGGTCTCGGTTCTTTTATGCATTAATTCCATTTATTTTCCAAAACGCGATTTTCCATTTATAAAAACCCCACCCGAGGGAGGGGCCCGCTCGAGATCGTGGCACCCCTTCCGAAAGGGAGTCCCGCGTCCCGTCGAAAACGCATCGTCCACTCACAATGGTGGTGATAAAGAAAAAAGTTTTAGAGGTGGTTGTTCCAAAAAAGCTCGTGGTAAGATTTTTGTGTTATTTATGATTTTGTAGTTTGTGCTGCATGTATAGTTTGTCTTGCATTTATAGTTTGTACATATTTGTTTGTTGTTATTCTATTTTCTGGTTGTTTTTACCTTCTGATTTTTTGATTATACCTTAGTTATGCATTGTTTATACATTATTTATACCTTAGTTTTTTTATATTTTTTAATGATACAATGATTTATACCTTAGTTGTACGTTTCTGATATACTGATTATACGTTATTTATACATTCTAGTACACTGATTATACCTTAGCTATACCTTAGATTGTTATTACTAAAATGATACAATGATTATACCTTAGTTATATCTTTCTGATACACTGAATATACCATAGTTATACCTTCTAATACATTGACTATACCTTAGTTATTGTTTATTCTTTTTGATACACTGATTATAGCTTAGTTATACACTGTTGATACCTTACTTATACCTTAGTTTGTAATGTTTGTTAATGATATACTGATTGTACACTAATTATACGTTAGCTTTTTTTTTTTTTTGATAATGATAGATTGATTATACCTTAGTTATACCTTTTTCATACACTGATTATAAATTACTTATTCCCTTTTATACACTTATTATAGCTTAGTTTTACCTTTTGATACAATGATTATACCTTAGTTATTTGGTTGTTGTTAATGATACACTGTTTATACCTTAGTTATACATTGTTTATACCTTACATCTTATTTTGTTATATTGTTGATGATAAACTGATTATACATTATTTATACATTCTGGTACACTGATTATACCTTGGTTATACCTTCTAGTACACTGATTATACCTTAGTTTGTTATTTTGTTACTGATACACGATTATACCTTAGTTATACATTATTTAATCACTGTTTATACCTTAGTTATACATTATTTATACCTTACTTATACCTTAGTTTTTTATATTATTAATGATACACTAATTATACCTTAGTTATACATTGTTATACACCAATTATACCTTGGTTATACCTTCTAGTTTACTATTATAGATTAGTTATTGGTTATTCCTTCTAACATATGGATTATATCTTAGCTATGCATTGTTTATAACTTAGTTATACCTCATTATACATTGATTATACCTTAATTATACCGTAGTTTGTTATATTGTTAATGATATATGTTTTCTATTGTTTATATATTATGATACATTTCTTGATATATGTTTATTACATTTTCAAGCTGGTAGACCTATATATAAGAAACACGAGTATTGGAGAAGCCTTGTTTCTGTTTTTTCTGATTATAATCAAATCTTCCTGAACAAGTTATTAAGCTGTTTAAGGAAACTATGTTTGGCTATTTCTTAGATTTGTCTATTTTGAGGGTTACAAAGTAGTTGATCAATTATTTATTGCTATAAGAGATTTATCAAGATGATAATGATTGTATTATTGTTGAGGTCAGTGGAAATGAGATGAAGTTTGGTGTTGAAGAATTTTTGTTCATTTCTGGTTTGAATTCATTTGCTTATAATGATTTTGTTCTTTATTCAACTAGTGTGAGTTCTCAATTGCTTGCCCAATATTTTGGTAAGGAGACTGAAGTGAAGCAGAAAGATATTGAAGAAGTTCTGAAGAAAGATTCTAATGATAACTATAAGATTAAGTTTGATTTTGATGAATATAGTCTAAAGACTGCACTTGTATATTTCATTAGTTTCTACTTGATGGAGATAGATTTTTCGAAATCTATTCCTAGTTACTATTTTGATATGGTAGAGTCTGGGGATTATGTGAAGGCTGCCTGGGGTTGCGAGTCTTTTGATGCAACCATTTTTTCTCTAAAGTAGACTGGAATTACTAGATCTAAGCCTAAGTCATATTGAATTGAGGGTATCCTATTTTTTTCCAGCTTTGAATTTATATTCAACAAGTCAGCAAAAAGTGTATGTTATATTTCTTTCTCTGATTATAATTTTTTTTTATACCGGATTATACTTTTCATTATACCTTAGTTATACCTTTTGTAAAACTATTAGACCTCACTTATACCTTAGTTATACATTGTGATACAGTGATTATACTTTAGTTATACTTTTTGTAAAATTGTTAGACCTTAGTTATACCTTTTGTAAAACTGTTATACCTTATGATACAATGATTATACGTTAGTTATACCTGTTGTAAAACTCTTAGACCTTAGTTATACCTTGTGATACAATGATTATATCTTAGTTATACTTACTGATACACTGGTTATAACTATTAGAGCTTAGTTAAACTTACTATACATTAATTATACCTTAGTTTTACCTTTTGAAACACTGATTATACCTTTGGTTATAGTTTGTGATACACTAATTATACCTTAGTTATGCTTTGTTTCTTTTTTTTTTTTTTGTTTTTTTTAATTAGGATTAAAAAAAATCCATCCTACTAATGAGGAGATTGAGCAGCTTTCTTTGGAAGTTTTTTTTATGTAAAAGAGAAGCTTTCTTTGCAAGAATTGAATTTAATAGATGACCATGTACACAATGATCAAGGTGATGGTGATGGTGAGCATGTACAGGATGATGTTGAAGCAGGTGATGGTAATTTAAAAGGTTCTTTGTCTCAATCTTAAGCTTCTAGTCAAGGAGTTGTGTTATCTGATATTGCATCATTAAGGAAATATGTTGAGCAATCATTTGGTATTGTTATTCAGAAGTTGGATAATATTAGCAGTCATGTTGATAAAGTGGTATTTTTGTTCAATTATGCTCTTATTCTTATAAAATTGTTTTTATTTGTTTGTATTTTTTAACTTTTGTTTCTTAATTTTTGTTTTTTTAAGGAAACTACAAGGGACACTTTGAATAAGGTTTGTTTTGTTGTTATTCTATGATTATACCTTCTTTATACTGTTATTATATATTTATTGTTCTTTGCTTATAGCTTTTTTTATTATATCTTTAATTTTTTTTTATTAATCTTTGTTTTTTGTAGGCTGTTTTTAATGTTGATGACAAGTGATGCAGTGGAAGAATTCACAATTGATGATACAAATTGAAAGGGTTATTGATTCTAAGAATACACAAACACTAACAACTACTAAAATTCGTTGATCGCACACAATATCGGAAATTAGCCTTCTATAGCCTGAATTTTGCAAAATTCATAGGAAATAGGAATTGGCAAATAATCCAAAATTTCATTCAACAAAAACTAATAATTACAAACTACATTATAGCCTATTTATAGGCAAACTATTCTAAATATAATAAAACTCCTAAAATCAATTCCTAATCCAAATTATAAAATAATTGCAATTAAAATAAAGATATAATCCAAAATATATCTTTAATTTCTTTCCACAACAAATAGCTGTTTTCAAATTAAATTGCTGATCCTTTTTATTATTTGTGGCCCGCATCAATAAGGAATCAAGTGATGAGGATGATGAGAGTGAGGATAAGGTTGATATGTCTGATGAGGATAATATTATCAATGATATTAATGAGGTTAGTAAAATTGACTATACCTTAGTTATAGCTTAGTTATAGGTTGTGATACACTGTTTATATCTTTGTTATACTTACTTAAACATTGTTTTATACCTTTGTAAAACTAAGACCTTAGTTATACTTACTGATACACTTATTATACCCTAGTCATATCTTCTGGTGCACTGTTTATACCTTTTTTATACCTACTTATAGACTGATTATACCTTTTTTAAAACTAAGACCTTAGTTATACTTTTTGATATACTTATTATACCTTAGTTATACCTTTTGGTACATGGATTATACCTTTTTTAACCCTAGTTATACTTACTAATACACTTATTATACCTTTTTTATACCTGAGTTTAAGATTCACTAATATAGTGATTATACCTTAGTTATAACTTAGTACCTTTGATACTCTTATTATACCTTACTTATACCTTTCTATAACTATTGTACCTTAGTTATACATTAGTAATACCTATGATACTCTCATTTATACCTTAGTTATACCTTTGTACAACTGTTATATGTTAGTTATACTTTTGTACAATTGTTGTACCTTAGTTATAGCTTTGTACAACTGTTATACCTTAGTTGTAGCTTCGATAATTTTATTATACCTTAGTTATGCCTTAAAATATACTATTACAGTGATTATACCTAAGTTATACTTAGTTATACCTTATGTTACCCTACATATATCTTAGTTATACTTTGTGATACACCGATTATACCTCAGTTATACATTTTTTTTTTGTACATTTCAATACTCTGTTTATATTTATTTATACATTTGTTTTTTTTTCTTTTGAAGTATGAAGATACTTAAGAAAATAAGAGTGTTGATGTTATGAATGGGGAAGGTGATGATAAGGCTGTGAGTAAGTGTAAGGAGGATGTTGTTATGGAAGAGGAGGTCAAGAGTGATTGTATGGATTTGGATGTTAAAAAAGATAAGAATGAAGGTAGTTTCTCTTTTAAAACTGTGGGGAGTGAGAGGGCTATAGTTGTGTTTAAATCTCCTACTTTTCCTTCAAAAAAAAAAACAGATGATCCTAATTTTGATTGTACTAAGTATTTTAACTTTGATACTATAAATGCGATTGCTGATGAAGTTGTTGTATCTTTAAGTGATAATTTAGAGATTCCTTGTGTTGTTCATAAGGAGGCTATTGAGGTTGGTAATAAGGGGTTTTCTATTGTTGAGAAGAGTTAGGAAGTAGGTGTTAAGGTTGGCAATAAAGAGGTTTCTGTTGTTGTTGAAAGTAGGGAAGTAGCCGGTGGTGATGAGGAGATAACTAGAGTTGTTGATAAACTAGATTCTGTGAAAGATGATAAGGTTGACAAAGTAGCTGCTGCAAGTAATAAGAGAGAGCATGAAGCTGTTGTTGCTCTTGAAAAGCTGAAATAGGCTGTATGTGTTTTCTTTTTATTTTTATTTTGTACTCTTTATTTTTGAAGTTACTGCTTTATACTTTGATCTATACCTTTTCTTATACTTTGATACAATATTTATACATTCTTTATATCATCTTATACTTTGAATATACCTTTTTAATACCTTGATACACTGATTAGATATTGTTTATAGTTACTTATACATGGATTATACCTTCGTTATACATTCTTTTTTAGCTTTTTGTAAAAAAGTGAGACGTTTTTTTATACATTGGTTATATCTTTTTTGTGCTGATTATGATTATGATTATACTCACTAAATTATAGGGTATTGGTTTTATGTGTTTCTTAGACTTTGTTGATCTTGATCTTTTAGATCAACTTGAAGTTGAGAGTTATGAGAGCTTATAGTCTGTCAAACACGTGCATATGTTTTTTTTTTTTATCTTTTTGTTGTTGTTGTTGCTGTTCTTAATGTGGGGTTTAACTTTATTATTTTTTTCTTGCTTTTTTAGGAGGATGATATTATGCTGATTGATGATGAAAATGTAAAGAAGGACATTTATAAAAGAAGGAAGAGGGCTGGTGCTCGTACAGTGTCTTCACCGTATACTACTAAATTTAGGTCTGATGAGAAGCCTGTTGAGAAGGTTGCTATCAAGTCTATTTTGGGTTATGCCCTAGTCCCTATATGATGTACTCTATTTGTTTTGTATATGAGAATACATTTGCTCTATATATTAATAAAATGCGTAATCATGTTTATTGAATTACTTATGCAATTAATCAATATTAAGAATCCATAAACTAGTGTTCACTCATGTTTGTTAGTAGCGTGTACTGAACGAGTAAGACCATGAATTTAAAGAACATAGTTTTAAAGTTATCCCTAGTTTGTTATAATCATGGGAATGAATATAATTAAAGACTAGTATGTTCTTTATGGGATGGGCGGTGTCTTACTGACCATAGGACTTGGAAGGTCTATCAAGGACATAGGTACATGTTAGTGAACAATGTACTGGATCGATCTGATTGTCAGAACACTACATGGTCTAGTGTCATAAGTGTTTCAAACATATTGTCAGACCCGATATTACTGCACTCTTAGATGTGACCTCATTTACTTTGATGTGCGCCTAACGGGCCCGTAACTAGGTGCCAAGTATAGGTACATTGGCTATATCGGGAACCATGCTAGGACTGGGAGTAATATGAAGGAATTGCCTATCTCTTCACTGAAGAGATGATATCACTGGCATCTTAACGAGTGAGACTGAGTAGTGTACGATCGTACCCAAATAAAATGATTATTGGATAATAATTTATTTGATCTTATCAGTATACTTGGATGTCAAGTAAATGTCTTAGCACTTTGAAGGATGATAGTGCCAAGCCTTGTGTAGGACACTGATATCAGATGTGCAAAGGATCATATAAGAATACTACAGGTGTATTTCATTTTGATTTTGACATCTCCATCCCAATTAGGGTTTGTAAAGGCTTGCTAGAGCCCACTTACAACTTATGGACTGAATGTAGTGGTGGCAATTTCTGATTCGACAACACGATTTACAGAGACAACCCGACTAACACGACCCTTTTGACACGAAACTCATTTTTGTTGCTTTTATGTTATATATAATTAAATGGAATATATTAAACAATATAACACGATTATGACACGATAACACGAATTGACACCTCTAACTGAATATCATTTCGGGCCCATGGCCAACATACAGATGGACCTACAGGATCGCACGCTTAGGAGTTTAGGCGGGCTTTTTGATGGACCAATTGATATGTATTGGGTACATATTAATTATTGATTATTGGATTATTTTAGTTTATGGGATTAATTGTGAAGTCCATATAAAATAAAATAACCTATGATGAGAAATTGGATTTATGGTTTTTCAAAGTTACCATATGGTGGCTTTGGTTAAATCATAATATATGTAAATTATAGTTTAGATTTACATAAGGGGTAGTTTGGGTATCTTACCATTATGTTCCATTTAAAAGGTGAGGAGGAAACCTTAAACACAATGGTTAATGACCTAGCTATCATCTCATCATCTTCTCCCTTTGGGCAAAAGGGTTTTGGCACCAAGGAGAAACCATTGGTCCGAGAGCTAACACTCGAGTCCCATTGAGAAGACTCCACGTACGGAAATGAAGAGGGGCAACAAATGGAGCCCTTAATCAAATCAATCTCGTGCAAGGATAGCTTAGGTGAGAAAGCCATTTTCTTCCTCTTGTTTTTGGTAGATCCATAACCTAGCTTTGTGATTTTGGGTATGAACCTTAGCTTGATAACATTAATTCCGTAATTTTGTTTTGTTTTCAAATCGGGATAGGTTCCAATAATCTATTTGTGGATCAATTGTTTTAGATGATTTGGCTGTGCTAGGTAATGATTTCATTTATTTTATCAACAAGAATAAATACCCAGCTAAGAAGTTTTTTTTTTTTTGCACTTAAGTTGTTTTTTCTTGTATTTTTCCTTATGTTGTTTCCTTTGAAATTAATTTTTCAGTAAGGAACAATTGGTATGCTCCTAAGAATAATTTGATAAATCTACCTTTCCGTGACGGTGTTGGTTCAGTTAATACAAAAACTTTCTTTCTTGAATTGTATACACCTGGGGAGTATTTAAGTAGCATTGTAAGTATTTGTTTCTTAGACATTGTTTATATTTGTAATACATTGATTATATTTTAGTTATACTTACTGATACACTTATTATACCTTACTTATACCTTTTGATACACTGATTATACCTTATTTATACATTCTGATACACTGATTAGACCTTTGTAAAACTGTCACATCTTACTTATATTTACTTAAACATTGATTATACCTTCTAATATACTGAGTATACCTTTTGATACAATGATTATTTGTGTTGTATAACTGTTAGAGCTTAGTTATACTTACTTGAACACTCATTATACCTTAGTTATACTTTTATGATACGCTGATTATACCTTTGTAAAACTATTAGACCTTAGTTATATTTACTAGTACATTGATTATATCTTTTGTAAATCTGTTAGACCTTAGTTATATTACTAATACACTTATTATACCTTAGTTATAGCTTCTGATAAATTGATTATACTTTATTTATACCTTATGATACGCTGATTATACCTTTGTAAAACTATTAGACCTTAGTTATACCTTCTGATAAACTGATTATACCTTATTTATACATTCTGATACACTGATTATACCTTTGTAAAACTGCCACACCTTAGTTATATTTATTTAAACAATGATTGTAACTTATGATACACTAAGTATACATACTATTACATTTGTGTTACACTGATACTTTTCTGTAAAACAGTGTTTATACCTTTCCTGATACTGTTATACTTTTTTTTAGCACATGGATATAATTTTGTATTATTTGAGGAAGAAGGAGAAATACTGTAATCAGATAACTTATAACTTCACAGCTTCTGATATGAGGTTCGATGCTAGAGTGAAGTATCTATATAAAGTTATGAAGGATATTATTGGGACTGATGAGGTATTTCAACATATAAGATTTAAAGATGTCATAACCAGTTTGATGATGGATGTTGATATTTGGACTAAGAAGACATGGTTTGATGTAGATGAAGTTTTGTTCCCAATTCATGTCGGTCAAAACCATTGGGTGCTGGGAAGGTTCTCCTTGATGTTGAGGAAATTTTTTAACTACGATTCTTATTTGGGTAGGCGTAGTGCTAATTCTACTGCTGAAGGTGCTAATGAATATGCGGTTATACTTCCATAATTTTTTGCATCAGTGGTCAATTCTTAATAGCAGGGTTGATCTTATGGAATCTGATGTGTATAAAGTAAGGAATCCTTTACATCCTCTCAAAGTGGAAATCGTTCAAGGCATACCCCAGCAGATTGAATGGTGTGTTTTCTTTTTTTTTTTTCTTTTTTTTTTTGGTACATTTTCATTATACCTAACTTATACCGGAGTTTGTGATATACTAATTACACCTTACTTATACCTTGTGATACACTGATTATACCAGAGTTTTACCTTGTGATAAACTAATAACTGATATACCTTAGTTACAACTTAGTTATATTTACTGATACACTGATTATACATTAGTTATATCCTGTTATACATTTGTAAGTTTGATTATACCTTCTAACCAACTAATTATACCTTTGTAAAACTACCAGAACTTAGTTAGACCTTAAGATACACTATTGCAGTAATTATACCTTAGTTATACTTTACTTATAACTTATGGTACCATGTTTATACCTTAGTTATACCTTATGGTACCTTGTTTATGGCTTAGTGATACACCGATCATACCTTAGTTATACCTTAAGATACCTTATTACAATAAAACTGCCAGAACAAAAACATATACCTTAAGACACATTATTACAGTAATTATACATTTAGTTACCATAGTTTTACCTTAAGTAACAAAATTATAGTGATTATATCTTAGTTATACCTTAAGATACACTATTGTAGTAATTATACCTTAGTTGTACTTTAGTTATAACTTATGGTACCCTATTTATACCTTAGTTATACCTTGTGATACACTGATTATACCTTAGTTATACTTTCTGATACACTTATTTAGCTTAGTTATAACTTTGTTATATAACACATTCATTGTATCTTCTGATATTATGTTTATTCATTTTATATGCTTTACTGATACACTGATTATACCTTTTTCCAATGATTGTGGAGTTCTTGTTTTAAGCTTTGCTGAGTATTTAATAGAGCAAAAGCCTTTTCCAGATCCATTTGATGTTAAAGCTTATAGGATAAGGTTGTCAATTTCTCTATACAACTATGGATTATGGAGGAATCAGGAAAATGAAGAGAGTCAGAATGAATATTTGCATGTACTGGATGAGTGAATGTATTTACTTATGATTTTCTTTATTTTTTTTTATTATAGGTTTCAGATACAGTGTTTATACATTCTAAATATAGTGTTTATTCAATGAGAAAGTACAGGTATAATGTCTTTCTAATTCAATACAATACAACATTCACTTAATCAATTTTTGCTCCTCCACATGTTCTCTTGTTATGGCCTGGATTTCCACAAGTTCCACATTTTACTTTCATTTTTGTTTTCCTTTCCTAAGTTGGTTTGAATCTCTATTTCCTTGGTCTTCCTGCTTTTTGTTTTGCTTCTGGTGGATTGAGTTTCTGATCCCTGATTTCTTAAGGTATGTCCCACATATCTTTTGATGACGATAGGTATATTCTTCCTTCATAAGTTGCTAACAATTTTATGTAGTAATGTGAGCAGTAATTATATGTGCTGAGGTGGAATTTCCTTATGTAAGCAAGGGCATGTGGACATGAAAGCTCATCCATTTGGAATATATTGCTGGTACATGTCTTTTCTCTCATGCCAACTATGAAATCTATTCCATTTCTTGTGACTGTTACCAGATGGCTTGTGGATGGTTTTACCTGCATTTTTCTAATTATTCTTTTTTTGTTTTCCCAAATATGTATATAATGTATATTGAATGTATAACAGAAGTGATCAATTGTGAATTTTAACCTACATTTTCAAGGCTGGTATGTAATTCACTTGTAGTACTTGTTCTTGCCTTTGTGTGAGCATTGTCATTATTGCTTATGCAATACTTCTATTTTTGTAGAAGAGATCTTTTAGCATGCTCTGTAAGTACTCTATAAGAGTCATTATCGGTAGGTCTTTTACTTCTTTGTCCATAGAGTTTATTAATTCTACAATGTTTGATGTCAGGATGTTGTATCTATTGTTTATTGAGTGTACTCTGCTCCATTTGTCATACCCAACGTCTTGAAGGTACGTTTGGGACTTCTTTGTTAATGTTCTCCAATTTAGTCATGTACTTATTGAACTGTTGTATTGTGTATGCTCTTGATGCTTTGTTGAAGTACTTCTTCATGTCTTTTGTGTTCCTTTTGTATTTGATTTTCAGGTTTTGCAGTAGATGGAATGCACCAACACAATATGGAACATTTGGTAATACTGTTTTTGAAGCTTTTCCTATGCTCTTATGTCTATCTAAAGCTATAACCATTTCTACCATTTGCCCATAAGCATTTTTGAATTGTTTGAAAAATCATTCCCATGATTCATCATTTTCTCCATCAACTACTACAAATGCCAACAGGAAGATCATCTCTACATTTGATAGTTTGTTGTATATTAGTTTTTTTATTTTGCCTTTATATCTTCCGATATTTTGCTTATACCTTAGTTATACATTTAAGATACACTTGATTATACCTTAGTTGTACCTTAAGATACAATGTTACAATCGTTGTACCTTACTTATACCTTAGTTATACCTTAGTATACATTAACATACAACATTATAGTCGTTATACATTAGTTATACCCTAGTTATACCTTAGTTATACCTTAATTATGCATTTGTTATACCTTAACATACACTTACAGTGATTATGCCTTGGTTATATCTTAGTTATACCTCACATATACATTAATTATACCTTTGTTATACCTTAACATACACTATTACAGTCATTATACCTTAGTTGTACCTTACTTATACCTTACTTATACGTTAGTTATACCTTAGTTATATCTTAAGATACAATATTATAGTCATTATACTTTAGTTACACCTTGTTATACCTTAAGATACAATATTTAAGTGATTATACCTTAGATACAATATTTAAGTGATTATATCTTAGTTATACCTTACTTATATGTTAGTTACACCTTAGTTATTATGAGCGGACAACGTTTTCCCTCTCTCAGAAGGGAGCCTCGATATCGAGCAACCCTCCCTCACGTGGGGTTTTGTAATGAAAATTTGGTTTTGGAAAATTAGATTATCTCGTAAAAGAATCGAGACCTAAGTCTCGATAGAGAATGTAAGAGTCACCACCCGGCTCAGCTCAACCGGGAAATTACGGGGTAGCTGAACCGGACGAGGGTCGTTACACCTTCCAGCGATCTAGGTCCGGACAAGTCCCTTATTTCATGTCTAATCAAAATAAATTCGGCCAATGTTCATTAATAGTATTTTATATTTCTAAGATGGATTTTTATTGATTGAATCATGCGGCATACACACAAATAAAATAAAAGCAGTAAATAAATAAATTATTACAACCCAATCGAATCACAAATAAACTATCCTAGGGGATACATTTGTATAATTTGGGGATCGGGGTACAATCGCCTATTTTACACAAATATCTAATGGATTGAAATTAAAATAAATAAATAAAAATAAATAAAACCAAACCCTGCAAAACAAAGGTTAGCACAAATATACGCAACAAATTGGACTCAAATAGACAGAATGGGGAAATTAGAGATTGGGGATATGCATTTAGGGGGGTAGTCGGGTGAACTCGGCTAGTTCGCCCCGACTAGACCTGGAAAACGGTTTTGAAATGTCCCTGGGTTTTTGTTTCATGAGAAATTTCATTTTGAAAACATTTCCTTTTTCTGGTTTACTTCCATTTAGCATGTAAAGTGAGTCGATTTTTGAGAGATTCGGATCTCCGTCGTTGCATTGTTCTAATTCCAACAACTTCAAAAATTAAATCTAAGGTCGTGGAATGCACAAAACAAATTCATTTTTTATGATTTTCTGATTTTTATGCATTTTTATAATTTTTCTGATTTTTTATGGATTTTTATGATTTTCTGTTGCTGATCAGAAACTACAACCGTGCAGCTGTAATTACAGTCATACGATTGTAATGCATTTCTGATCCAAAAAAAGGAAATCACTTAAATGGACAGGGTTCAAAGCTAAGGATCAAGAACAATCGTGCGACTGTAATTATAGCCGTACGGCTGTTCATCCTATTCAGAACCAGAATACTTTTATTTTTGGATTTTATGCTGAGGTGACACAAGATGGGAGGATTTACAATCGTGGGAACCAACTACAGTCGTACGACCGTTTTTACAGTCGCACGACTGTAATTATGGCCGTGCGACTGTTCATCTTACCCAGAAATAGCAAGTTTACATTTTCAAATTTTATGCATGAAAACAAACCAAAACACACAAAAGATGAAGCAAAGCACAATTTTTAAGTGTAGTTACCCTTGTAACGCTAATCCGCTGTCAATTTGGCTTGGAAAACGCTTTGGATTAGCTCCACATTGCTTCTCCTCCTTTGTATGTCAAGGTTCCAAAATAAGTCCAAAAATCTCCAAAGAGTTATGGATTTGAGTGTGTTTAGGGGTTTATGTGTGTTTGTCAAGTCCAATCTTACGATTTCTAACTGGTTTTAAACTTTACAACACCAGAATTGAGGTAGGAAGAGTAGAAGAAGATGAGTTTTTGGTGAGTTTTTTTTTTTCAATCTTTTGAGCTCCTCAATCCCAAAATTTCTATTTGTTCCTCTCTTTCTTCACTTCACTCTCCCTTTTCTAATCTTCCCCCCCTTGCTTCTCTGGCTGGATGAGGCATTAAAATGCCCCTCAAATCATGCCCAATTTTCTGTACCTGCTACGATGCTTACAGTCGCATGACTGTAATTTCCTATTACAGTCGCATGACTGTAGTTACAGTCGTGTGGCTCAAGTCTCCTTTTTTTTTTGGAAAATTTTGGCGCTTACAATTATACCTTACTTACACCTTAGTAATACCTTAGTTATACCTTAAGATACAATATTACAGTTATACCTTAGTTATACCTTAAGATGGTGATTATACCGTAGTTATACCTTAAGATACACTATTACAGTTTAGTTTTTTTTACTTGAAGCATCTTGTGTGAAGGCTGATATGACTGTTCCATTGTAGCATGTTCTAAGGAATGTGGCATCAATAACAACAACTGGTTTGCAGTGTCGCCATCCCTGTATTGAAGCCTGCATTGCTACTGTCAGTGTGCCCTAGTCCCTTTGACAATGTAATCAGATTTTTGATAATTAATAAAAGGCATTAATCTATTTTATTAATTTCTTGTGCAATTAATAGTTACAGAGAATCCATTAGTTAATTCATACTCTTGTTTGTTAGGAGCATTTCCTAACAGTAGGACTGAGAGTAGGGTTAACACTTAATTATAAATATCCCTAGTCTGTTATATTATGGGAATGATACTAACCAAAGACTAACATAGTCTTTGATTGTATGGTGGTGTCCTATCGACCATTGGACATGGAATGTCAATAATAGAGATCGATACATGTTAGGTTATATGGTACTAGATCGATCCAATCAGAGTATTACGCTTGACCCTTATATGACAAGTGAATCTCTGGTAGCACTTATCTTGGATCCTTAGACATGATGTTGCTATGGACTTAGAGACTGTTGGTGTGCCCTAGTCCAAAGGCATTGGTTCTTGATTGTATTATACATTGTATGCGAATATTTTATATTATAGATTATGTTAAACAAAGGCATTTAATCTATTTATTTGTTTCTTGTGCAATTTAATAAATAGAGTATCAATTGATTATAGCCATACTCATGTTAACTAATGTAGGTCATTAGCCATTGAGCCCTTGAGTAATGTTAAAGCTATAATCATAAAGTAGTCCTATGTCTGTTCTAATCATGGGAATGAATAGAGCTAAAGACCATCATGTACTTGACTGGATGGCAGTGTCTCACTGACCAGTAAACATGGGATGTCAGTCAGGTATATAGTACATGTCAGGTTACATGTAACTAGACCGATCCACCTCGAGAACACCTCATGGTCCGATTGTCATGGGCGTTTCTCAGGTTGTTCTTGATATATCCTTAGACCTAATTTCACTGCAACATGACATAGGATCTTATACACATTTATATACGCCTAACGGGCCCGTAACAAGGCGCCAAGTATGGGTATGTTGGGTGGGCCGGTGAACATGTTGATGTTGATAGTGAGTTTATGGAATTCCCACTCGGCATCCCCTGAGATGACATCACGAGCCACTTGATAAGTGAGACTGATAAGTGTATGGCCATACCCAAATAAGTTGGGATACTTATTCGCAATCATCAGTCTACTCGGAATCAAGAAATGAATAAGCATAGAAGATGTTGACTAGAACCATGCCTCTTGCTTATACACCGATGTCAGTTGGCAAAGGATATACAAGAATACTACCAGGTTATGTTTCACATGAGACTGCTAGTCTCTGTCTTAATTGGGGGTTGTAATGGTTTGCTAGAACCCACTTACAGTCTGTAGGCCCTGGGTCCACTGCCAGCATAAAGACTGACCCACAGGATTATACACATAGAATAGTGGAACTTGTGACATATTGGAAATGTGCATATTGGGTGTACTTAGAATGGAAACTCGGTTAATTGAATTAATGACAATAAGTTTTGTCAAAATTAATTCAATTAATATAAAAGAGAAATTGATTATATTTGATTCATTAATTACAGTATGTAAATAATTAATTAAATATATTTTCGTTGGTGGAAAATTAAATACACAGGTTGTATTTATTCAAGGTCGGATTAAATTAAATTTGGGTTAAATAAATTTAATCAATTGGATTTAATTAAGTCAATTAGAATTTTATTATATGGTTTAATTTAATTTCAATTAGATAAATTAAATTAATTGATTGAATTAAAATTTAGCCTAAAATTATTTTAAAACCTAATTATACAAGGAGTATAAAAGGGAACCTTCAGTCAATTTCTCCTAACCCTAGCCACTTGTAGAATCGGCCAACACACCTTCTAGAGTAGCGGAATTTTTCTTGTGCAAAATCCAAGTTTTGTTCGTCTCTATTCACTAGCACAAGTCCGGTTTGAGAGCTGTTCGTGTACCTGACTGTGTAGAGTTGCCGATCTTCGTATCTACAATCTTTAGCTGTCCTTAGAAGAGACGAATAAGGTGAGAAATTTAATTTCTTTATGTTTTATCTTTGATTCTATCAAAATCATGCTCTTGGGATCATGAAATTCGAGGGAAAATTTTTATTCTCTATTTTTCGCTGCGCACCGATTTTCCCCGTGAGAATTCCCTACACGGATGATCTCACATACTTTGACATATGCTTAATGGGCTCATAATAGAGTGCCAAGTATGGGCATGGTTGGGTATGCCAGTGAATACCTAAGGGTCATGAGCAAGGTGAAGGGAAATGTTAATCTCTTGAATAAGATAGTGATATCATCGACCACTTGATGAGTGAGACTGAGAAGTGTTTGGTCAAACCTAATACTTAATTACTAGGTGATTAAGTGATTGAGTTCATCAGTCTACTTGGTATCAAGAAATGTACATGCAGCCATAGGGGATGACGTAGCCATAGTACTAGCAATACGGGGATATTCATAGGCATGGGATGTATAAGAAAAAGGCTATAAGGTATATATGTCCAAAAGATGTGTTCATCTTAATTGGGGCTATAATGGTTTTCTAGAACCCACCTATAGTCTGTGGGCCTAAAGGTTTGGGGTCTACTGCCAACATAAAGATGAACCTACCGGATCGCATGCATAATTGGATGTTTAGAACATGTTGGTTTTTGGTCCATCCATGACATTTTGGAATGGCAGGGACTAAACTATAATTATGTGTAAATTACAGGGATCAAATGTGTAATTTGGTCCGACTCTATATATAGATGGAAGCTGGGATTTCCACTATAAATAGAGAAGAAGTTTCTCTATTTTCTAATGATGATGGATTCGTAGAGATTCCCTTCTGGTTCCGAGGAAAACGTCTCCAGCGAGAAAACACGATATACTTCTTCGTTCGTTGGAAGAATTCACGGAGATAGCCCATACTCAGTGTATTCATACACTCGTAGGAAAGGCAACCAGAACGATCCGGTTTCTCGTGTAGATCATATCCATTCCATAAACAAGTTTCCGCTGCATATAAACTGTAAGTTCGTTTATTTATTCTGTTTATGGAATTCTGACTTCAGAACATAAATATATATTGGATATATATTTAATTGAAGAGCAATTAATATATTTATATTGATTTAATTATTGTATGGTACAACAAATAAATCAATTAAAATACAACTAGTCATAATTGAATTTTGACATTTATGGGATTTAAATTATATTCATATTAAATCAATTATTGTATGATACAATAAAATTTTAATTAGAATATAGTTTGGCAAAATTGGATTTTAACATCATAGGGAATTAATTATATTTAGGTTAATTTAGTTTATTGCATAGTGCAATAAATAAATTAAGGCTAAAATATAATTATGTCAAAATTGGATTTTGACATAAATTACTTTAAGAGTTGTAAGCGCCGGAATTTTCCATCTTAAAAAAAAAAGAGAAAAAGCGAATAGTTGTATAACTTTGACTACAGTCGTACAACTGTAATCAAACTACAGTCGTACGACTGTAGGGTCGTGGCAGGAGAACCAGCCCATACCCTGAAAACTGAAAGATGGGCGAAAGGGAGTGAAGCAATTAATGCTTTGGGATAAAAAGAGAGGCCAGAAAGGGAGGAGGAGGGACATTTGGCAAAAAGGAAAGAAAGAAACACATAGATAGAGAGAGATTGGAGGAAAAGAGAAGAAGGGAGAAAGAAAAAAAACTAAAGCTCAAAACTTTCTTCAACTCTTTTCTTCTCAATTTCAGAGTGTTAATGCTTAAAAAGAATTAGAAATTGTAGGTTAAACTTGACACACGAAATCTAAATCATTTACCGACCATAAACTAGCTCAAATCCGTGACATTTTGGAGATTTTGGACCAAACTTTCCAACCTTGACTCAAGGAGAAAAAGAGCAAATTTGAGTGGATTAGTGCGTTGTCAGGGGTCAATCATACGGTGGATCAGCGCCTAAGAGGTAAACATTCCTTTTCCCCTCTGTTTTCCAGGCTTTCTGGGTGATTGGTGTGATTTTTGTGCATTTTTGTTCAACTTTTTGCGTTTCTGTTTCTGGAAATCAAGAACAGTCGTGTGACTGTTCTTGAGATTGATGAACAGTCGTACGAGTGTTCTTGATTTACAGATAGTTTTCTTTCAGTTTCATTTCAAATAAATTTTGGCGAAATCTTGAGTGTAGATTTCTTACAGTCGCACGACTGTAACCCTTTTCCAGAATCAGAATTTCCAGAATAATTTCCAAAAATTCCTAAAAATCCCAAAAAAATTCAGAAGAATCAGAAAATCATCAAAGTGAATTTTGTTGTGTGCATTCACGACCCTAGATTCAATTTCCAGTAAAATTGCATTTAAAACAATACCATGACGGAGACCGGATTCTCCCAAAAACCGACCCACAAAAACAACAATTTGCATGAAACCGAGCCAAATGGTTTATAAAAATCAATTTTCCAACACAAAAATTACAGGGCATTTTAAAACCGTTTTCCAGGTCTAACCGGTCCCACCGGTCCGATCAAACCGGTTACCCCGTAAATGCATGCCCCCATTTCCTAAATTCCCCAATTCTGTCCTGATTTGAGTCCTGTTTGCATTTATAATATAAACTGCGCTAACCAATCTGTTTTGCAGCATTTATTTTTATTTTTGCTGTATTTAAATAGATTAATTCGTGTAAATAGGCGGTTATATTATTTTTAGATCCTCGTGTACTCTAGGCGATTGTAAAAGTGAGGAAGAGAATTTTTATATTTTTATTCGATTTGGTTGTATAATTGGCCTCGATTATTCTTTTGTATATTTGTGTGGATGATTTAATTTTCCTGCAATTTACTTTCTGCATAATTGCCTTAGCATTGGCCTAATAAACTAAACGAATTGGGTAGAGAAGATAATAAATTGAATAAGTATGACTTTATAAATAATAAACAAATACAAGCTCGAGGTTAAGTAAGTAAGTTGCCCCGAACCCTGAATCTCTGGATTAGGTACAGAAGTCTATGCTTGGTACGGAGCTGTACCAGAATTTCCCGGATGAGCTGATCCGGGTGGCGACTCTGTCACTGATCTCGAAATTTAGGTTTCGAGGTCTTTAAGGTATAGAACGTAAAAACGTTTTCTACAAAAGCATTTCCAAATAAAGAAACGATTTACTTGTAAAGCAAGATAAATAAAACCCGTTTTTCCAAAACATCATGTTCAAACTAATTTTCTTCGGGTTTCTAAAAACCCTCGGTCCGCTTCACCGCGTTCCGATAAAAGGTCGTCCGCTCACAGTGGTGACTCTACTGGGGATAATTATGTTTCTGAAAATGTTTTTCATAAGAACTTAAGGAACTTAGGAAACTATTGAAATATAACCTCGCTTGTATTCGTTTATCGATTTATAAACATCATATTTATTCATACCTTTGCATATCATGACATATTCTTCTTCTCAACCCCTCGAATACACTCTTTCACCCCGGTTTACCCAATAAGGTGGCCTACCTCTATCGCCAGGATTGGAGACACCCGACGGGGTAAACCACTCATAGCCCCGCATGACCTTACATCATGTTCTACGGTGGGAAAGTGTTTATTCGCTATGGGAGCCTGTACGACCCTTGGTTTGACTTTGGCCCACATGTAATGGCTTAGTAATTTCCCCTAGGGTTACCAAAACTTAACTCTAAAATTGAACTCTAAAATTGAACATTAAGCGTGCACCTTTGGTATCCCCAGTTGATGCCAAAGAGACCCAATACCTAGGAAGAGTTGTGAGACCAATCGAATGGAGAAATAAAGTTGGAAGGGAGTGCATATTTTTGTGTATGCTAACGTTTGTTTTATGTTGTTTTTCCTTTTCTTTTTACCTTTCATAAAGCATCCGAAGTGCATAATCATCTCGTGTGCCATTTCTTATCACGTTTTCGTGTAGCCATTTTTAAATACATATGCATATGTTTGACATTTATGCTGACCACATCTTCATGCATCCACGATGTTTTACTTGTATGACATACATATACATCCTGTGTGCCAACATTTCCATGAAACATACACGACATCATTCCGCATGTCACGCATTCTAACCACGTTTTCTTGCAGCCACTTATATGTTTGTGTGACATACGCGTCCATTCCATATCATTCTATTTTACCTATTTGGGGACGTTCTAAGAATGCCCATCATGATCATTTCATTTCATCCCATGTCGGGTACCCCAAAACTACCCGACTTCCGCCCGAGCACCGGATTGCACTCGACCATTTCACGAAATATCACATCATTCAATAGTAG
Organism: Euphorbia tirucalli; assembly: GCA_039660915.1. NCBI lineage: Eukaryota > Viridiplantae > Streptophyta > Magnoliopsida > Malpighiales > Euphorbiaceae > Euphorbia > Euphorbia tirucalli. The sequence continues at coordinate 49,999,780 of CM077633.1, forward strand.
ACCACAATGGTCCTAGATTTGCTTCTGTGTGACAGTTCACACGATGCTATCACATGACATCACATCCATTCATCATAGATGTCCGGGTGACGCCAACTTCTGTTTGTGCATTAAGCTTCATATCGAACCATCTCATAACATTGTGAAATCATTCGAGGTGCTTCCCGAGTACCGAATCAGTACACACATAGGAGTATATCGTGACATTATCAAAACCATACAAGGTGTTCCACGAACACTAAACCTTCGTCCGTGTCCTCAGTGGCACGCGACTTTTCTATAAAATCTTCTCATATCATATGCCTCAAAAGCATCAGAACTCTGTTCTCGGGGCAGTTCCCGTGTGACCATTTCATTTCATGCTATCGATCCACAAAGTGTCGAAACTCTGCCCATGTGCCGGCTCACACATGGTCATTTCACGATAGTTCACTAGGTGCCTCAAAAGCGCCGACTTTTTACCCGTGTGACGGTTCATACACAGTCTTCTTTGCATTACTTTTGCATAGCATCGGGCATTCTCAGAACGTCCAGATTAAAGAATTCATGGCCATTATTGTCTTCATTCAGAAAGCATCAAATGCATATAATCATTTGTATGTCATTCATATCATGTTTTTTATAATCATTTCCAAAGCATCAACATTTGTGTAGCATTAATACAAATCATATTCTTTTGCAGCTATGATACATATTCAAATGTGCCATGCACATATTGTGTTTCCATGAAACATGCAAGGCATTAATTTGTGTGTGTGTCATGTGTACTAATCACGTCTTTATGTCTCTACGATGTTTTATTTGGGTGACATAAGCATTCATTCCTTGCACACATAACATCATCTTGTATGCCATGCACTCTAACCACATTTTTCTTTAGCCATCTACATTTTGGATGACATATACATTCATTCCTTGCATATATAACATCATCTTGTATGCCATGCACCCTAACCACATTTTTCTTTAGCCATCTGCATTTTGGATGACATATGCATTCATTCCTTACACTCACGACATCATCTCGTATGTCATGCATCCTAACCATATCTTCTACAGCCACCTGCATTCTGTGTGACATGTGCATTCACACCACTTCATGTCATTAATCCAAATAAAGGACGTTCCAAAGGTCCCCTATCATAATCATTTCATTTCATAATAGATGTCCCAAAGCCACCCGTGTTTTGTCTGTGCTTAGGTTTGCACTCGGCCATTCTTTTATATTCCATTCATTAGGAGACCACAACGGTACTAAATCTATGATCATCTGGAGAGTCACATGATAAGCATTACACTACATCTCATCTATCTGTCTGTTCCCGGTGTCATTGGGATATTGAGATCTTGCTTGTATGTCGTGATCCACATGGGATTGCTCATAACATTATCAAGTCATCCAGGGTACTCCATGAGTGCCTATTTAGTACACCTATAGGGGCATTCCATGACACTACTAAATCATGCAAGGCGTTCAACGTTGAATCTTTGTCTGTGTCTCAAGTTACACGTGACTTGTCTGTAACATCATTTCATGTCAGATGCATCAAAAGCATCAGAACTCTATCTGTGTGTCGGCATACACACGGCCATTCCATAACATCCTTTAGGTGCCTCAAAAGCATTAGAACTCTGTCCATGTGCCGCCACGCATGACTATTTCATGACATCCACTAGATGCTCCAAAGACATCGAACCTATGCCTGTGTACGGGATCACACGCGATCTGTTTGCATTGCCTTTTTGCATAGCATAGGGGCATCCGCGGAACGTCCAAAATATATAATAAGGTGAATCATATTCATTCTTATCTCCACCCGTCTGACATCATTCAATCACGTTAACCTATGACCGTACATCCCATTCATACATAAACATAAGGTGCTCCCCGAGCACCAAAAACTTGGCCCGTGTGCCAAGCACATTATCTCATATCATTTCATCATATAAAAGCCCAAGGTGCTCCTCGAGTGCCGAAAAGCAATTCGCATACCAAGTACTCTATTCTGTCTCACCTCATATCATGTTTCATAATCCAAGGTGCTCCCTGAGTGCTGAAGATTATGTTAGATCATCATGCGCATACACACCACCACAACTTCCTTTGCAAGTAATATCTTGCTTCGACCCGTGGACACCCCAGTGTGTCATTTCTTCCCGGGGGCATAACTATGCACCCCATTGCAAGTAATATCTTGCTTCGACCCGTAGACACCCCAGTGTGTCGTTCTTCCCCGGGGGGCATAACTATGCACCCCATTGCAAGTAATATCTTGCTTCGACCCGTAGACACCCCAGTGTGTCGTTCTTCCCCAGGGGGCATAACTATGCATCCTATTGCAAGTAATATCTTGCTTCGATCCGTGGACACCCCAGTGTGTCATTTCTTCCCGGGGGCATAACTATGTACCCTTGCAAGTAATATCTTGCTTCGATCCGTGGACACCCCGGTGTTTCATTTCTTCCCGGGGGCATAACCATGCATCCCATTACAAGTAATATCTTGCTTCGATCCGTGGACACTCCCGAGTGTCATTCTATCCCTCTAGTGTATATTTATATACCATATTTTATTTTAGCATGCATCATCCCTACCAGCATCCATTGCACTTGTATGGTCGATCTCCAATAGTATAGCATGACATGACATTACATTACATCACACATACAATTCATCATTCGCACACATGCACATCATGTCGCATATTCATGCATACACCAATCCCTGTTTGGTATCTGCCCACCCACACTAATAAGAGCTCTCATCAGGAAAAGGGATCTTGAGGATCGCCAACCCAAGGAGCTTCAACACCATAACAGATGTTGTCGAAGACTATATCGCTTCATCTCAATTCCGAAAGGCAGTTAGGGAGGAGTGGTGGCTATGTTGAGGGAAATGCTGGGGGATGATCTTGACAGAATAGAGAGGCTGACGGTGAGGTGCGCTGAACTAGAAACCCGGGTGGCAGAGCTCGAAGGAAAAATAAGGGACATGGTAAGCACGGACTCCAATGTTGGTATGGGTAAGGAGCAGAACGCCAAAATTGCCGACGCTCTTTCTCAACACCTTGGAAAGTCCTCTCACCAGAATTTGGGCTTATCGGGATTGTCCAATGAAGGAGAACTGAAAAGACCTCTAAAGGCCAATGCCAATATTAACTTCGTTTCGTGACAAATCTAGAGTTCGCCTCCCAAAGATAAATGGATAGTCACATCCTCTAGATCTTATTCAGTGACCAGACTATTCACCATCTGCAGAAAGATGAGCCTGTTGTAGAGTGTCTGACCATATGTGGCACCAACGCCAGAACAAAAGGAGATTACTGCAGCTATCATGTGATGGCCGGTCATCGGACTAATGAATGTGTCGGTCTGCGAAGGAAGATCCAGAAGCTGGTTGACGAAGGAAAATTGAGGGTACTGTCTGCCTCTTGCGAGTGATCAATGGTGAGTAAGGGAACCACTAAAGGAATTCCCCAATCCTTCTAGGGAGAGGAATATGATGAAGAGCTACAGGGTCTGATCTGACGAGAATGGGGCAATGGTACTGAAGTCGAGGCAGTGACTAGTTGGGAGCAAAAAAAAAAACCCTCGGAGCTGTCCTTTTTTGTAGGGAACTCATTTTGTTGCTTCGGTGTATCAATATCATTTTGAATGCAATGCATTTTGTTATCTTCTTACTTATGTGGTGATTGCATGTAGATGGCATTGTGCACGCATTTGAACATCTAACATGACATGTCAAACACACATAATATCAAAATGCATGACATCAATCTGAATGTTGTAGGAAACCTAAAAGTGAACCTGGTCCTGAACGAACTCTCTCTTGAAAGGTGAGCTTGTGAGATAAATAAAATGATACGATGGTACCACTTTCGCCGAGGCATCTGCTGATTCAACTCAACAATCCTTGCAAGATACCACCAATCCTGCCCCAAAATTTCAACTGGAATGGCACATACGATACCCAAACCATTCTAAATCGAAAGCCACCTTTGAAACTCCAAATCCTACCCAAAAAAAAAAAACCTAAAAAGCCCTCCTTGAGGCAATCACACCCAAAAAGTCCTCCCAGAGACAAAGCTTGATCCCATATCCAAAAGGGGCACCCCAAGCCAAAACCCAAAAACTAAAACTCCCCACTCACCAAAATCTCCAACCCACGGAGTGTTCAAATGGTTTTCATCACCTTCATTACCCCACCATGTGTAAAATGCTGAAGCAGTCTTGGTCGTAGTGCATATATTATCCTGTTCGAGTGACATCCATATGTACATGACATTATGCATGCATTGTTCGTCCAAAAAGAATATCAAACACACATGACATGCATAAGTTTGAATGCAGCAAGAAAACCAATAGATGGTCATGGTTGAAGCTCAGTTTAAAAAAAAAAAAAGAAAAACAAACAAAAAGAAGAGGGGATCTCATGGCATTAAAGGGTAATCTTCAGCTCCCGGCATCGTTAGATCCTTCTTTCCTGTCTGTGAAAGCTTCGGACTTTCCTGTCTTCAAAACCAAAGTTCTTCCCCTTTTCCTTTTCCAATTTCTTCCACACCTTCAACACCCTTTGTTGTCCGTTTACCACCTAAACTACCAACACCTATTTAACAAAACTTCTTTTCACCCTATTCTCTGAACTGACCCTCTGAAGCCTTATTTTCCACCATCAATGGCTTCTAACAAGAAATTGAACCCCAATGCTGTTCCATATTCGCATCATCTCATTATCCAAAAGGTGACATGGGCCTATGACAAAGTACTGACTTAATCAATCTTTGTTTATCATCAACCTGTACCAAATTGAGGATTCTCTTTCTATCCCATGCCACTTCTCTTCAACCTAAACCCCCAGACCAAACATTTTGTAACCTCAGACTGACAGGAAAGGCCTTGATTTCATCATAGAGAGAGGATTTGAATATAAGCCTACTTCAATTGAGCTGGAGTTCACCACTGCTCAAGCTACTATTGATGGAACTCCTAAGTAACCACTGTTCTCGCCTAGCAAAATCCACATTAGAGCCTATACTAGACTCAACCCAGCAAGAGATGGTTTTGTTGAGCAAAATGTGCTACAAAAAGAAGAAGACTGAGATCTACCCCTATGAACTTCACCAATAGTGTTGGAGCAACCAGGTTTTACAAAGCTTTCAACAATCATGAATGGGATGTTCCCATCAACAAAAATACCTATAAAGCCTACTGTGCTAATATTCAGGGAAAAGTTGCATTTACCAACCATTTCAAGAACTCAGTCTTCAGTTGCAACAGAAGTGACTACTTATCAGTGGTTCTTTCATCTCCTAGCCATGGTGTGCCTTGCTCTAGGGTTATTGTGGTTCACGGACAAAGGAAAACCACAATTAACTCAAGTCATTCTAAATCAAGCCATACCTTGAAGGACTAAAAGCTGTGTCTATCTTTGGCAACCGTGTGTGAATTGGAATCTGGGGTGAATTGAGGACATGAATAACAGTTCCAAACCCTTGGAGATTTCAGTGGTTAATTGACTCCATCTCAGGTGGTCTACTCAACAGAGGCAGTTCCATCTAATGGCCGGCTACACAATTTGGTAACATCCCCAGCGGATCCTAAAAAAAAAAAAGTGTAATGAAGGAACATTGATCCACACCAGAGCCATGGTTGGAATTTCCTAATGCATTCACATTCATCATATCACAAATGTTTCATATTCTGTTTTGACGTTCAATTTGCATGTGTTATGCCATTGCATGTAAATGTCCATGTTCAGGCTACAGCACGCAGCAAACCAGATTTAATGAAGCATTTCACATCCAAACCCAAACCTCCAAAAGTTGGGGCAAGTAAAAGTTGAACCATGAATTATCATCAAGGACAATCCTATAATGATCCCGGTGGAATCGTCAAGGCACACTAATTCTAAGACAAACTAGTGCTAAGACATCCACTTGGCTGGTGCACTCTTATAGACTTGGCCATCGTTCATAAAAAAAACCGATAATAATCTTCAGCGAGAGAATTTCCAACACGGAAAACCGAAAGGACATGTTCGTAACAAGAAGAGAGTGACGTTCAGAGTCACTTTTGATTTTCCTATCGCATTCATTCTGATGTCATTATAATGATACTACACATGTTTGATTTTTTGCTTTGATGTTCATGTTGCATGCATCGTGCCATTGCATATAAACACCCATCAGTAGGTCATTGCATCCAAACCCACGGTGGCATCAACGAGATTGTCACTACAAATGATAGCTACTGGCTCAGTTGTACCATCCCCAACAAAATTATCCTTGGCAAGTGGTCCCCAGTAGGATCATCCCTACGGAGTTTCCAACAAAATCTCCAACGAGTTTCCAGCAAGGCTCCCCACAGAGTCTACAACAAATCCCCCAGCGAGATCAAATGGTCAGAATACTCCCCAGCTGAGTCCTCAGCCAAAACGATCCCCACTGAGTCATCATCCTTAGCAAGGTCGTCCGGCAGGTACAGTCCCCACAGGAGTCGTCAGGAGTCACAAGTTCACTCCCCAGCATGGCGCAGATACCAAAGATATCTTCAGAATCATCATGACACATGTATACATACGAATCATGCACGTATTCACGCATACATGCATCAAAACAACCAACCTCTTGCTGCCTCTTCACTTCATAGAAGGGACAACACATCTCTTATTCAACCTTGTCGACCCAATGGACAAGGAAGAAAGTCTGTTGATGAACTTCTTGCCCTTAATAGGTATCTAGGGGTAAAACAACAGACCATTTCGTTCGATCTTTCCACAGCATGGGAGAGGAAGAACATTCATTTCAATCCTGTCACCGCTGGGGCAGGAAAGAAATGCCTATTTAGATGTTTCTTGCCCTTAACAGGTATCTGGGGGTAAGACAACACCAACCTTGTGCTGCCTCTTTGCCTCATAGAAGGGACAACACCTTATCTTATTCTACCTTGTCGACCCAATGGACAAGGAAGAATGTTTGTTGACGAACTTCTTGCCCTTAACAGGTATCTGGGGGCAGAATAACAGACCATTTTGTTCGACCTTTCCGCTGCATAGGAGAGGAAGAACATTCATTTCAATCCTGTCACCGCTGGGGCAGGAAAGAAATGCCTATTGAGATGTTTTTTGCCCTTAACAGGTATCTGGGGGTAAGACAACACCAACCTCGTGCTGCCTCTTCACCTCATAGAAGGGACAACACATCATCTTATTCGACCTTGTCGACCCAATGGACAGGGAAGAATGTCTGTTGACGAACTTCTCGCCCTTAACAGGTATCTGGGGGCAGAACAACAAACCAACTCGTTCAACCTTTAGCCATAGAGCAGGGGAAGAACATTCATTTCGATCCTGTCATCGTAAAGGCAGGAAAGAAATGCCTATTGAGATGTTTCTCGCCCTTAACAGGTATCTGGGGGTAGAACAACAGACCAACTCATTCTACCTTTAGCCACAGAGCAGAGGAAGAGCATCCATTTCAATCCTGTCGTCGCAGAGGCATGAAAGAAATGCCTATTGAAGATGTTTCTTGCCCTTAATAGGTATCTGGGGGCAAGACAACAATCAACCTTGGACTGCTTCTTTGGCGCATAGAAGGGACAGTGCCTCTCTTGCTTTAACCTTGTCGCCATATAGACAAGGAAGAAATGCCTATTGTGGATTTGCTTGCTTTTAACAGGAATCTGGGGGCAAAGCAATTCAATCGTATTTGTTCTTGATCGAGGGGGCAAAAATTTTTGTTTCCAAAACTGTCGATTAAGAAATAAATACGCTACTTAGCACCAACATCATGGATGCGCTCTACCTCAGTGAGTCAACATCATGGACGTGCTCCACCTCAGTGAGCCAATATCACGGATGCACTCCGCCTCAGTGAGCCAACATCATGGACGTGCTCCGCCTCAGTGAGCCAACATTACGGACGCCCTCCGCCTCAGAGAGCCAACATTACGGGCATGCTCCACCTCAGTGAGCCAATATCACGGACGTGCTCCGCCTCAGTGAGCCAATATTACGGGCATGCTCCACTACAGTGATCCAATGTTATGGGCGTACTTCCCCGCAGTGAGTCGACTTGGAATCACGGTCGGCACCTCCAGCAAAGAACGCCAGGTACGTTTCCTTTTCCTTCCTCACCGCGCTTACAGTCACGAGACCAAACTCGATCTAGGCTTTAGTGCCCACGATGATCCGACTTTGATCCCGCGAGGGGCAGCTGTAAGCGCCAGAATTTTCCATCTTAAAAAAAAAAAAGAAAAAGCGAATAGTCGTACGACTTTGACTACAGTCATACGACTGTAATCAAACTACAGTTGTACGACTGTAGGGTCATGGCAGGTGAACCAGCCCATACCCTGAAAACTGAAAAATGGGGGAAATAGAGTGAGGCAATTAATGCTCCAGGATAAAAAGAGAGGCCAGAAAGGGAGGAGGAGGGACTTTTGGCAAAAAGGAAAGAAATAAACACACAGAGAGAGAGATTGGAGGAAAAGAGAAGAAGGGAGAAAGAAAAAAACTAAAGCTCAAAACTTTCTTCAACTCTTTTCTTCTCAATTTCAGAGTGTTAATGCTTAAAATGAATTAGAAAAATCTAAATCATTTACAGACCATAAACTAGCTCAAATCTGTGATATTTTGGAGATTTTGGACCAAATTTCCCAACCTTGACTCAAGGAGAAAAAGAGCAAATTTGAGTGGATTGGTGCGTTGCCAAGGGTCAATCATATGGTGGATCAGCGCCTAAGAGGTAAACACTCCTTTTCCCCTCTGTTTTCCAAGCTTTCTGGGTGATTGGTGTGATTTTTGTGCATTTTTGTTTAACTTTTTGCGTTTCTGTTTCTGCTAATCAAGCACAGTTGTGCGACTGTTCGACTGTTCTTAAGATTGATGAACAGTCGTACGACTGTATTTACAGTCGTACGAGTGTTCTTGATTTCCAGATAGTTTCCTTTCAGTTTTATTTCAAATAAATTTTAGCGAAATCCTAAGTTTGGATTTCTTACAGTTGCACGACTGTAATTTACAGTCGTACTGTAGTTATAGTCGCACGACTGTAACCCTCTTCCAGAATCAGAATTTCCAGAATAATTTCCAAAAATTCCTAAAAATCCAAAAAAAAATCAAAAGAATCAGAAAATCATCAAAATGAATTTTGTTGTGTGCATTCACGAGCCTAGATTCAATTTCCAGTAAAATTGCATTTAAAATAATACCACAACGGAGACCCGATTCTCCCGAAAACCGACCCATAAAAACAATAATTTGCATGAAACCGAGCCAAATGGTTTATAAAAATTAATTTTCCAGCACAAAAATTACAGGGCATTTTAAAACCGTTTTCCAGGTCTAACCGGTCCCACCGGTCGGGTCAAACCGGTTACCCCCTAAATGCATGCCCCCCTTTCCTAAATTCCCCAATTCTGTCCTGATTTGAGTCCTGTTTGCGTTTATAATATAAACTGCGCTAACCAATCTATTTTGCAACATTTATTTTTATTTTTGTTGTATTTAAATAGATTAATTCGTGTAAATAAGCGGTTGTATTATTTTTAGATCCTCTTGTACTCTTGGCGATTGTAAAAGTGAGGACGAGAGTTTTTATATTTTTATTTGATTTGGTTGTATAATCGGCCTCTATTATTCTTTTGTATATTTTTGTGGATTATTTAATTTTCCTGCAATTTACTTTCTGCATTTTTGCCTTAGCATCGGCCTAATAAACTAAACGAATTGGATAGAGAAGATAATAAATTGAATAAGTATGACTTTATAAATAATAAACGAATACAAGCTCGAGGTTAAGTAGGTAAGTTGCGCGAACCCTGAATCTCTGGATTAGGTACAGTAGTCTACGCTCGGTAGGGAGCTGTATCGGAATTTCCCGGATGAGCTGATCCGGGTGGCGACTCTGTCACTGATCTCGAAATTTAGGTTTCGAGGTCTTTAAGGTATAAAACATAAAATGTTTTCTACAAAAGCATTTCCAAATAAAGAAACGATTTACTTTTAATCAAGATAAATAAAACCTGTTTTTCCAAAACATCATGTTCAAACTGATTTTCTTCGGGTTTCTAAAAATCCCCGGCTCGCTTCGCCGCGTTCTGATAAAAGGTCTTCCGCTCACAAGGGTCTATCAATTTTATATCATAAGGTTTATGAGTTTATAATTTGATTAAGACTTTAACATAAAGTTTAATTAAATTAAAACCCTAATTAACCTAGAGTACAAATAGTCCCTATAACTTTAATTCCCTACAAGAAAAAGAGACTAGAATTCCCATTCATAGATACAGAGAAATTTCAACCTCCTCTCTAGCTGTCTAGGGTTTTGGCCATTGCTCTCCATCTAGTGTTAGCACGCTCATCCAATCATTCGAGGCGTATGTGTGTGAGAGTAGAGATTTTCTACTTAGGAATTTGCAGAGGAAGCTTCATAAATCAGGTAAGATTTAAAAATGCGTTCTCGTTGAGCCGTTTCTTCCCAATCTGAATGTTTCCTGGGCTGGATTTGAGTACAAAATCAATTGCTTCCGCTGAAAATTTTTTGCTTTACACGATCAAAATCCCTACAGTTACAAAGAGATAGAAGAATCTATTTCCTTTTGTTTCTAGGTTGATTATTGTTCCTGGGTTTTATTTTTTGGAGCATATAGAGGTAGCTCGATAGCATATTGTATGATTCAGATGGTGAACCTCTGATTATTTTAAGTGCTTCTTCTTTTGAACGTTAGGCTTTTTGGTGATTGATTTCTGCCCCTATTTTTTTCATGTCGTACACTATATCTTTTACTGTGTATATTCTCTTCAGTCGTATATATTTGTTCTTGATCATCCTTGCTATCAGTGCCTTTTTTTGCTTGTCTTTTCTCACCATTTCTTTCATAAATGTTGCATGTGTGCTCTTCAACATATCTTCTTATTATGAATCTCTCTGTATTTCTTTTCTTTGATGAGCTAAATCTCCATGTACACTGTTCATCGATGCACTACAGAAAGTACTATTGTGGACACGATTTTTTCACCTTGAATTGTAAATTTTTTCTTATTGCATAGAGACTAATTGCTTCTTTGAGTGTCTTTTTGTTTGTGTAGATTTTTCCAGCTTGTATATGGTCAACATTGGCATCTAATATGTCATTGTCTTCTTCTTCTTCTGTAATTGTTTTTCTTGTTTTGTGATGTATATTTCCTCTATTGGTCTTTCTGTTATGTTTCTTATGTAAGCTACATGGTCATCTTCTTCGTCTACTTCTTCTGAGTTGCATTGATTATACTCTATTTGGCAGACAAATTCTTCCATGTTACTGTTGTGCTCCTCTTGTGCTTTTCCTATTAAATCTATCTATATAATGTTACATGTCAGATGCATTCATTATACAATGTTACATTTGATACATTGATACACTGATTATACCTTAGTTAAACCTTATGATACACATTATACATAGAGTTACATATTGTGATACACTGATTATACCTCTTGTAAAACTATTATACCTTAATTTATACCTTAGTTATACCTTGTCATACAGTGATTATACCTATGTAAAACTGTTAGAGCTTAGTTATACTTACTGATACAATGATTATACCTTACTAATACCTTGTGATACACTGATTATACCTTTTGTAAAACTGCTAGACCTTAGTTATACCTTAGTTATACCTTGTCATACACTAATTATACCTTTGTAAAACTGTTAGACCTTAGTTATACTAAGTGATACAATGATTATACCTTATTTATTCCTTTGTTATATCTTGTGATACATTGGCTATACCTTTTTGTAAAACTGTTAGACCTTAGTCATACTTTGTGATACACTGATTATACCTTTTGTAAATCTGTTAGACCTTAGTTATACCGTGCGATACAATGATTATACCTTAGTTATACCTGTTGTAAAACTATTAGACCTTAGTTGTAGTTACTGATACACTAATTATAACTGTTAGAGCTTATCTATACTTACTTATACATTGATTATACCTTAGCTATACCTTCTGAAACACATTATACCTTAATTATAGTTTGTGATACACTAATTATATCTTATTTATACCATTTGATACACATTATACTTTCGTTGTACCTTTTGAAACACTGATTATACCTTAGTTATACTTACTGATACACTGATTATACCTTTATAAAACTATTAATATACATTTTTGAGATAGTGTGATGATATTTTACCTTGTTCATCTTCTATTTCTCTCTGAATTGTTGTTATGCATAGTGGATACTGCATTAGGATGTTGCTTTCACTCTTTAGCTATAAATAGAATCTAATTGACATGGCATTCATTATTTCCATTGAAGGATATCCTTCTGTTACCTGGAATTGGATCTGTAAATCTTCTTTATCCTAATCGATCTTTTTGTTTCTTTTGATAATTCAGTTCAAGTCATTAAATGTGGATGTTGTTGGTATTAGGACTCCACTTACTTTGTAGTTTATAAATCTATAATCTTTAGTCCAAGTTCCATTATGATCGAGTATAATTGTGTTTTCTTGCATATCTCTTGATAGATTGAATGTTTTGTTGCACTTATGTGTTTGCTTGTAGTGAGGTAGTGATGGAGTGAGTTTTGCAATTCTGAGATTCTTGGAATTTGTTACGATTGGAGATCTTTGCGTTTGAAAATGTACGTATTTGGAAATTATGATTCTTTGTTTGGTTGTTTATTGCGGAAGAAATCACATAAAACAGGAATGCTTGTTTGAGGTATTTTGGAAATTTTGGAAAGTTTTTAAAGTATTTATGTAATTTTTTCCGTTTCAGGTAAAAAAAATTATATGGTGCCAAAGGTGCGTGTTTATGTAAAATCTCCAATAAATATTATTATGTAGCAAACTTTTACTGCCAGCTAGCCACATGTACTATTAAGATTCGGAACAAATATATTATTTGCTAAAAAATTCATATATATTAATTATGACAATAATATTATTAATTTTAAACATTAACAATTATATTAATAATGAGATATGATAGTAATCATTAAATAGAAGGACACAATCCTCTTCATGGTTTATATTAATAATAAGAAGAAACATAATCTATTATATTATTGTTTCAAAATAATCCACTTTTACATTTAAATAATTTAAGCACTATGATTATGGAGTATCAGCACTAAGTAGCATTTTTAATTTTCTTCCCATTCTTTCTTCATGTTTGCCATTTTTTCATCTATTAGTTTTTGCATTGCTTGCACTTGTGCACTAGCTTCCCTTTGAGCCTCTTCCACTTGTTTATTTGCTTCCCTTTTGGCCTCTTCTACTTGCTCATTTGCTTCTTTTTTAGCAACTTCCAATTATTTCATGAGTTCAATCTTTGATGGTCTCACGCCAAAATATTCTGTCACATTTTTTCTAGGACCATATGTTCGTACATAACCATATTTTTCAGGTTCAAAAATCTCTCGAAATATTTGCTCATCATCCAATGTGATTTTTCCCTCCTCTTGTTGTTTATTTAGCTCTTCAAATTGCATCTATATATAATAACATGCTAACTAGTTAATAAATCTTCTGCTTAAAATATACATAAATATGCATATATGAGAAATAAGACTCACCATGACATGTTGGGTAGAGGAATCAATTTCTTTTTTCTTCTTTCTTCTATGAGATTCGTTCCAAACTTCAACAAGAGTAGGTGCTTTTGCTTTTCCTTTTTTTTTTTTATTTACAAGTTCAATGTAAACATATAGAATAATGAAAACCAATCAAAAGATTATACATAAATAATGTAAACATGTATTAGATAAACAAGTTAATGAGAAAGAATGTTCATTTTTTTTTTTTTTGAAATATATTAAAAAGAGAAGCCAAACCCATTACATATTTAACTAACATTGCAAAACCAGTAGGGCCACCTAAAGAGATACATCAAAACTAAAAAAAAAGCTTGTAGCATGAAGCAACATCAAACAAAATACACATGAGAAAGAAAAAGCAGATATTTTTGTTGAACTAATCTTTTTAGATTTTATGTTTGTTAAGTTTATACAAAGAAATTTGATAGTGAAGCTTGGTCCGGTTGATGATGAAACGTTGGTCAGCCCTGGAGGCGTAGCGTTGGTCAGCCATAAGAGCCAGTAGAGCCAGGTGGTCCCGATACGGTGGGTGGTCCCGTTATTCATCAACAGGTTCTAATTGCATTATCTTATTTCTGAGAATAGATTTAACAAGTATAAGATTTAAAATGAATAGAATAACAAGAATATTTTCTAATCGTGAACTAGGTTCTACTTCCAGGAATAATAATAATATTGAAGAAGAAATTAATTCAATGGAAATTAATATTAGTAAAATAGAGAATGACTTGATGGATTGGACAATACCAAAGCAAGATATTAGTACTATTTATTCTGTTGGAACATTTGAATTTTTAACTGATTATGCTATTAAAACAGCTGAGTAAACTGTTGCTATAAACCAAGAACATGAGAATATCCAATTATTTTCAGAAAAAACAATAAACGAACATAAATTGAAAAAGTATAAATTTTTACATATTGGTTCTGTACAAATTGCTATAAGGCCTTTGTTTCGATTAGGACTTGATATTCTTGTTTTGATGTGTTTGCGTGATGGAAGGCATATTAATTTTACTAATTCTTTGCTTGCCATGGCTGAAACAAATTTGGCAAATGGACCTGTATATTTTAATTGTTATCCTGGATTTTCTATTAGTTTATTTGATCCAAATATTTTAGATACATTAACCTTGACTGTTAAGACAAAAAATTTGGAATTTAAAGAAAATGTGAGATCTGTTGCTATTATATATAGGATTTATTATAAGGTTATGACCACTACTCTTAATCCTAGATCGAAAAGAAATTTTAAAAGAAATGAGACTTTATTATTTGAAGCAAATAGAGCACACTCTAATATTCAAGTACCTAAAAGATTAAATTGGAATGAAATAAGTAGATCAGGAACTTGGGATTTAACAGAAATTTGTGAACCTAGACCCTTAGAAATAAATAATCAAACATCTAGAATTATTGAACACAGCAATGGTACTGTTAGAATAGATTTTTCATCTAGTTTAAGTCAACCTGCTCGAACATCTGTTTATTCGAATAATAGGCCATTGTCAAGTAATAATACTTTACCTCGGTCTAGTTTTGAAAGAAATTTTAATTTATCAAGTGTTGATTTTAGTGAAAATATCCCAAGACCAATTTATGAAGAAATAAGGGATGATAATACATTGAGTCCAACAAGAACCCAAATGGAAACATTTTCTGTATTAAATAATAATAATTGAATGAAATTAATTATGGAAAATTTTGAAATTAATAAAGAATTCTTAAAACAAGATTTATATGCAAATTATAATGATGATAAACGTAATTGGTATTTTAATAATTTTACAAAAGAACAATTGAATGAATTTAGAACTCTTTGGTATAAGAAGATGGAAAAATTACAGGTAGATATTCCTTTATTTACGTGGTTTGAATTTTATTGTAGATAAAATAATATCGAATATCCCTTCAGAGAAATTAATGTTAGTAATAAAATTGCAAAACTTTGGAAAACTACAAACAATGAATCTGTTGTATCTATTCATCCACCTTTAGAAAGTATAATAATAAATAATAATGATGAAACATTTATTGGTACACCATTTAGAAAAATAGATATGAATGAAAATAATGCAACTAAAGAAATAATGCAAGTAATTTGTCAAAACAATTATTCCAATCAAGTATTAAATACTATTTCTGAACAACTTAACAGAGTTGAATGTGTAGTACAATCTCCACAAAAAACAGTACCAAAAACTAATCAAGCCTCAACATCTAAAATAGAAACACCAATATTTAAACCTTGTGAACCTGGAATTAAAATTAATCTCAAAAAAGAAGATTCTGTATTGGATAAAATTGAAGCTAGATTAGCACAATTAAATATTTTAGATGATAAGAAAAATAAACAAATTTTAGTAATAAATAAAGATTCTGATACAGAAACTGAAATAAGCGATATTGAAAATTTGGTAAATCAATTTGATCAAAATAGAGACGAACAATTTATTCAAAAAATTAAATTTAATACGTACACTCCTTTACCCAGAACAAAAAATTATTATTCAAGACCAACACCCCCTGATACACAATTTGAAGAAAGAAAAGATATACTGCAGGCTAGATATGATGGTGAATCTGTTTGTGAATGGAATCTAGATGGTTTAGCTGAATATCAAATCATAAATTTATTACAAGAAATGTCTATGGCAGCTACTGCAGCAAGATCAAAAAATAATTCTGAATTGCAAGTATTACAAGTACTAGTAGCAGGCTTTACTGGTCAATTAAAAGGTTGGTGGGATTATTACGTAACCCAAGAAGATAAAAATAAAATAGTAAACGCTAAAAAAATAGTTATTAAAGAAGAAAATAATCAAAGAATACAAACTGAAGAAGATGATATTATTCCAACTTTACTTTTTGCTATATTAAAAGGATTTGTAGGAGCCCTAGAATTTATCAAGACAGAAACTCTGAAATATTACAAAATTTAACTTGTCCTAAATTGCAAGATTTTCGTTGGTATAAAGATTTATTTTTAACTAAAGTGATGACTAGAGAAGACTGCAATAATCCTTATTGGAAAGAAAGATTTATTGCTGGTTTACCTAAATTATTTGCTGATAGAATTAGAGAAAAGTTAAGGGCAGAGTTCAACGGTATTATTCCTTATCCTGATTTAACTTATGGACAATTGATAAATTATATTAATCACGAAGGCTTATTAATTTGTTCATATATGAAATTTAAATCTAAATTAAAGAAAGATAATATAGTAGGAAGAAAAGAATTGGGATCTTTTTGTCAACAATATGGTTATGAAATAATAAAAGCCCCATCATCAAACTATAAAGTAAAATCTAGAAAGAAAAAATTTGGCTATAAGAAAAAATATTATAAAAGGTATAATCCAAAGGAAAATAAATTTAAAGAAGCACAACCAGTTGCTAAAAATACTTTTAAAAAGAGAAGAAAAAATTTTAGAAAAGGTAAAAAAGATATAGTCATCTGCTATACTTGTGGAAAACAGGGACATTATTCAAAAAATTGTAAAGCAAAACAAAAAATAAACAATTTGGATATTTCGGATGATCTAAAAGATAAAATTATGAAAATTTTAATAAATGAGTCGACGGATTCAGAATCAAAAATTTCAGACTATTCAGAAAATGATTTAAATATTATTAGTAATAGTGAAAGTGAAACTGAGTCAAATAGTTGTGAATGCATAGGAACTTGTAATTGTGAAAAAATAAATATGCTAACAAATGAAAAAGAATTTCTATTTGATTTAATTGAAAAAATTGATAATCCTGAAGATAAAAGAATTTATTTACAAAAATTAAAAGATATTATTAGAAACAGAGAACCCAGAAATTATACTCCATATAATGTTAAATAAATATATGATAGATATAATACACCAAGAGAAGTATCTATTAAAGAATTACAAGAAGAAATAAAAACTCTACATAAAGAAATTACACACTTAAAAAATTTGGAAAATAGAATAACTATTCTTGAAGAAGAAACTTTTAAGATTCAATTAAATAATACTGTACACCAAAATAATTCACATACTACTAATAATAATAAGAATAAAGGAATTATTATCAAAGAACAAGATGAGGCATTTTTAATTGTAGAAACAGATGCAAGTGAAATTGGATTTGGGGGAATTTTAAAGCAAAAAGAACCCAATAAAGACAAAGAAGATTTAGTTAGATTTTATTCTGGAAATTGGAATCCTGCTCAAAAGAATTATTCAACCATTAAAAAAGAAGTTTTAAGTATTGTTTTATGTATTATGAAGTTTGAAGATGACTTAAATATGAAAAAATTTCTATTAAGAATTGATTGTTTATCTGCTAAATACGTGTTAGAAAAAGATGTTAAAAATTTGGTTTCTAAACAAATATTTGCACGATGGCAAGCTCTATTAAGTAATTTTGATTTTGAGATTGAGTATATCAAAGGCGAGGCTAATAGTTTACCTGATTTTTTATCCCGTGAATTTTTACAGGGATCATGAAGAAAGTTTAATCATTAAGATTACCTGATTTTTTATCTGAAGAGTATGTTAATATAATTAATAAAGTTAATTATCAAAAATGGTTAGTAAAATTAGATATTGTAATAGAAGATGAATTTCATTTTACTACTTTGGCTTTAATTGATACTGGTGCTGATCAAAACTGTATTCAAGAAGGATTAATACCCACAAAATATTATAAAAAAACTTCTGAAAAATTAAGTTCTGCAAATGGATCAAAACTAATCATACATTACAAATTACCCAAAGTAAAAATTTGTAATAAAGGATATTGTTATAAAACTTATTTGATATTGGTAAAAAATTTGAATTCAGGAGTAATATTGGGAACACCTTTTATTACAATGTTATACCCATTTACTGTCTGTGATAATGGTATTCAGACTCAAATTTTGGGAAAAACAATTTTATTTGAATTTGCATTCCCTATTATTCCAAAAGGAATAGGTACTATAGAAAATAATATTAATTTAATAAAAAATAAGCATAAACAAATAAAATTTTTAATTGATGAAATAACTGAAAAAAAGAATAGAAGAACAATTACAGAATAATGATATTAAACTAAAAATAAAAGAGATTGAAGAAATGTTTACAAAAAATGTTTGTGCTACCATTCCTAATGCTTTTTGGAATAGAAAACAACATATAGTTAATTTACCTTATATTAAAGATTTTAATGAAAAGGATCTTCCCACTAAGGCAAAATCTATTCATATGTCTAAAGAATTAGAAAAAACTTGTAGAAAAGAAATCCCAGACTTAAAAAAAAGGGATTAATTAGAGACTCAAAATCACCATGGTCATGTTCGGCTTTTTATGTTATGAATTCTGCAGAAATTGAGAGAGGAACTCCCAGGTTGGTTATAAATTATAAACCTTTAAATAAAGTTTTACAATGGATTAGATATCCAATACCCAATAAACGAGACTTGTTAAAAAAATTATATAATGCAAAAATTTATTCAAAATTTGATATGAAATCTGGGTTTTGGCAAATAGGTATTAATGAACAAGCTAGATATAAGACTGGTTTTAATGTACCTTTTGGTCATTATGAATGGAACGTTATGCCCTTTGGTTTGAAAAATGCCCCTTCTGAATTTCAGAATGTTATGAATGATATTCTTAAACCAATAAGTAATTATTCAATTGTCTATATTGATGATGTTTTGGTATATTCAGAATCTATTGAACAACATATTAGTCATTTAAAAAAGTTTTATAATGTTATTCATACTAATGGTTTAGTGGTTTCGACAACAAAAATGAAATTATTTCAGACAAAGGTAAGATTTTTGGGATATGACATAGACAAAGGTACAATTAAGCCTATAAATAGAAGTCTAGAATTTACTTCCAAATTTCCGGATGAAATAATAGAGAAAAAACAATTACAGAGATTTTTAGGATGTTTAAATTATGTACATGATTTTTTCAAAGATTTAGGAAAACTTTGTACACCATTATATGATAGGTTAAAAAAGAATCCTAAACCTTGGACAGAAGAACATACAAGAATAGTTAGATTAATTAAAGAAAAAATTAAGAGTTTACCTTGTTTAAACATTCCACATCCTGAGGCATTTTTAATTGTAGAAACAGATGCAAGTGAAATTGGATTTGGGGGAATTTTAAAGCAAAAAGAACCCAATAAAGACAAAGAAGATTTAGTTAGATTTTATTCTGGAAATTGGAATCCTGCTCAAAAGAATTATTCAACCATTAAAAAAGAAGTTTTAAGTATTGTTTTATGTATTATGAAGTTTGAAGATGACTTATATATGAAAAAATTTCTATTAAGAATTGATTGTTTATCTGCTAAATACGTGTTAGAAAAAGATGTTAAAAATTTGGTTTCTAAACAAATATTTGCACGATGGCAAGCTCTATTAAGTAATTTTGATTTTGAGATTGAGTATATCAAAGGCGAGGCTAATAGTTTACCTGATTTTTTATCCCGTGAATTTTTACAGGGATCATGAAGAAAGTTTTGACCAAAGCCTCTTTGGAAAATAATCAAAATAATCAAAATCAAATTCTTTCTCCAAATAGATTTTCTCCTCTTGTTCTAACTCGACCCAGAGCTCCTTATTCAAATTTTCGTCCACAAAGTCCTTTACCTTCTTTTTCTTCTGTTTTGGCAAAACCTTCAACTCCTTCTACTTCCTCAAACATAAAGAAAACCGTTAGTCAGTATATTCCAAATCCTCTTAGACAAATTATTAAAGTTTTAGAACCTGAAGAAGTATTTTTGCTTGAAAACTTTGATTTTTCTAAACTTATTCCTGAAATATTTCCTCAAAATTTTCATTACATTGAGTCAGACCCGTCTAAGAATAGAGAGTATTATGAGTAAATCCTTGTGTTATCTGGTTCTGTTGAAATCGAACATATTCAAGACAATATTAAAGTTAATTACAGTAAAGTCAAAATTGTCAAAGTTATTTCTTTAAATGATTGGAATAAAAAAGCTTTTACTTCCCAAATTTTAACTACCAACCCTTATAAGACTTATAATTATTATGAATATCAAGAAGCTTGGTATAAAGCCTTTTTATTAAGATTTTTTAATCATTCTTGGTTTTTCTATTTTCATAAAGACTTCAATGGTGTTTTTCCAAATTGGTTTGTAAGATGGGCTAAGTATTATGGTCCGATCCCTGAGATCTTCCCTACCTTGGTCACTAAAAGCTATAATAAATTTTTGGAATTTTATAATAATGCTGAGCCAGACAAATTGATAAGATTCGCCAGTATCTTCTCCGTTCCATGGATCATTTCCTGGACATATCATTATGAAAAGGAAACCCCATTACCACTTTTATATCGAGAATTCAGAATAAAATTTTGGGATAATTATGACCCCAGTGTGATGACCCCAGAAATTGTCGAAAACTTTTGTTTGAAGAAACTCAACTCAGAAAAACCTCCTATTGAAAAGAGCAAATTACAGCGTGATAAGGAAAATTTGATCAAACTTATTTCAGAAGCAAAGACTGAAGAAGAAGTTATTTCGAGAACCAGAGGGGGCGCGAAGCTACACACAATAATTATCAACATTTCAGGAAATAAAAAACCTTTGATCATCTCTACCGCCCTTTGTAAAAGAACCTTAGACTTACAGTTATTATTCAACCCTTGTATATGTATTTCAAACCAACCAGAGTCTACCTTACCTCTTGTTCAAACTTCTTGTTCCAAATCTCAGGAATCAGACAAACTTCAAATCCTTGTAAAACTTTGTTTAATAAAGGTAATTCAAACTTTTGATCAATTATGCGTCGCCATATCGACAAGATTATTTTAAATTTTGAACTTTTAGATTTATCTAATCCTGAAGAATTATTATATTTAAAAAATGAATTACTAGATTTTGAAGAAAAAATATATGCAGAACATACTAATTTTCATAATGAAGGTTGGTGCAATTGTTTAGATTTTCAAAGGAAACGTCATTTTATCATGGTTTTGTTACAATTTATTAATATTTATTTAAGTTAAGCATGTTTCCCGTTGAACTACAAAATAATCAAATATCTGATAATTTTATTAATGCTACTAATCAACTAGATTTGGTCAACATGCAAGAATTGAGTTTACTTTTGGGAAAATTAACTTTGTTAATTCAGTTTTATGAAACCAAATTAAAAATTAGAAATAGAAATTTTGATGAAAATGAATTTTTAAGAATAACACGAAAATTGAGAATCATTAAAACTTTGACTAAATGTATTATTGGAATTTTTAAATCTTATACTGTACCATTTGATGCAATTTTAGATTGTTAATTAGTCTATAAAATGATCTCCTCTAATTTTAAAAGGTCCTGCTGTTTTTGGTATCAGAGCCCGGTGGGGGTATTAGGAGATATTTTTGTTGAACTAATCCTTTTAGATTTTATGTTTGTTAAGTTTATACAAAGAAATTTAATCGTGAAGCTTGGTCCGGTTGATGATGAAACGTTGGTCAGCCCTGGAGGCGTAGCGTTGGTCAGCCATAAGAGCCAGTAGAGCCAGGTGGTCCCGTTATTCATCAACAGGTTCTAATTGCATTATCTTATTTCTGAGAATAGATTTAACAAGTATAAGATTTAAAATGAATAGAATAACAAGAATATTTTCTAATCGTGAACTAGGTTCTACTTTCAGGAATAATAATAATATTGAAGAAGAAATTAATTCAATGAAAATTAATATTAGTAAAATAGAGAATGACTTGATGGATTGGACAATACCAAAGCAAGATATTAGTACTATTTATTCTGTTGGAACATTTGAATTTTTAACTGATTATGCTATTAAAACAGCTGAGCAAACTGTTGCTATAAACCAAGAACATGAGAATATCCAATTATTTTCAGAAAAAACAATAAACGAACATAAATTGAAAAAATATAAATTTTTACATATTGGTTCTGTACAAATTGCTATAAGGCCTTTGTTTCGATTAGGACTTGATATTCTTGTTTTGATGTGTTTGCGTGATGGAAGGCATATTAATTTTACTAATTCTTTGCCTGCCATGGCTGAAACAAATTTGGCAAATGGACCTGTATATTTTAATTGTTATCCTGGATTTTCTATTAGTTTATTTGATCCAAATATTTTAGATACATTAACCTTGACTGTTAAGACAAAAAATTTGGAATTTAAAGAAAATGTGAGATCTGTTGCTATTATATATAGGATTTATTATAAGGTTATGACCACTACTCTTAATCCTAGATCGAAAAGAAATTTTAAAAGAAATGAGACTTTATTATTTGAAGCAAATAGAGCACACTCTAATATTCAAGTACCTAAAAGATTAAATTGGAATGAAATAAGTAGATCAGGAACTTGGGATTTAACAGAAATTTGTGAACCTAGACCCTTAGAAATAAATAATCAAACATCTAGAATTATTAAACACAGCAATGGTACTGTTAGAATAGATTTTTCATCTAGTTTAAGTCAACCTGCTCGAACATCTGTTTATTCGAATAATAGGCCATTGTCAAGTAATAATACTTCACCTCGGTCTAGTTTTGAAAGAAATTTTAATTTATCAAGTGTTGATTTTAGTGAAAATATCCCAAGACCAATTTATGAAGAAATAAGGGATGATAATACATTGAGTCCAACAAGAACCCAAATGGAAACATTTTCTGTATTAAATAATAATAATTGAATGAAATTAATTATGGAAAATTTTGAAATTAATAAAGAATTCTTAAAACAAGATTTATATGCAAATTATAATGATGATAAACGTAATTGGTATTTTAATAATTTTACAAAAGAACAATTGAATGAATTTAGAACTCTTTGGTATAAGAAGATGGAAAAATTACAGGTAGATATTCCTTTATTCACGTGGTTTGAATTTTATTGTAGACAAAATAATGTCGAATATCCCTTCAGAGAAATTACTGTTAGTAATAAAATTGCAAAACTTTGGAAAACTACAAACAATGAATCTGTTGTATCCCCTATATGCATGATAATCCGGTACTAGTGGAGCACCTTCAGTGATTTAAAAATGTTATGAAACAACCCGATGTGGATCGCGACACATAAGTAAGACTCGACATCACCGTGACACCAATGATGAATGGACCTGACGTCATGTAACGTTGTCATGTGACCTGCCACACGAACACAGACCTAAGACCACTATGGTCCTCTAGTGAATGACATGGTCTAGCGAAATGGCCGAGTGCAAACCAGTGCACAGGCAGAACTCGGGTAGTTTTGGGACACCCGTATGGTATGAAATGTAATGAACATGAAAGGCATACTTGGAACGCCCTTTATTAGGTGGGATGAGATGATATGAATGTCTATGTCACGAAAAATGCAAGTGGCTGCATGAAAATGTGGTTAGGACACATGACACATAGGATGATGTCGTGTATGCTTGTGAAAATGTCGCACATGTGATGTGAATGGCATACGAATAAAACATCATGGCTACATGAAGACGTGGTTAGCATAAATGCCATACATATGCACACGTGTTGAGAATGGCTGCACGAAAATGTGGTTAGAATGGTACACGGATGATTATGCGTGTTTGATGCTTCATGAAAAAGGTCACATAAAACACCACAGAACAAACATTAGCACACGTAACAAAATGCTCTCCCTTCCAACCTTATTCCTCCTTTCGATTGGTCTCGCATTCTTCCTAGGTGTTGGGTCTCTTTAGCACCAACCGGGGATACCAAAGGCACACTCTCAATGTCCAATTTTGAATTTATGTTTTGGTGATCCTAGGGGGAAGTTACTAAGCCATTACATATGAGTCAAAGTCAAACCAAGGGTTGTATAGGTCCCCATAGCGAATTTACACTCCTCACCATAGAACATGAAGGTCATGCGGTGCTATGAGTGGTTTACTCCTTCAGATGCCTCTAATCCTAGTGGAAGAGGTAGGTCACCTTCTGAAGTAAACCAGGGATGATCAGTGTGTTGGAGGGGTTGAGAAGAAGAAAATGTCATGCTTATGCAAATGTGGGTAAAATGTGGTATTATGAATTAGTAAATGACTGCAAGCAAGGTTATATTTTAGTAGTTGCCTAAGTTCCTTAAGTATTTGTGAAAACTTTTTTAAGAAACTGTTATTCCCCAGCAGAGTCGCCACTATGAGCAGACGACCTTTTAGTGGAACGCGGTGAAGAGAACCAGGGAAAAAGAATTAGAAGTGTTTGATTTCAAAGAACGGGATTGAAGATCTTGCATTGGGAAAATCCTTCATTTGTTTCAGAAATCCCTTTTGTGGAAAACCTTTTATTTAAATATGAATTTTGGAAAACTAGTTTTGCATTTTAGAAAATCCCGTTTCATTACTTAAAGACCTCAAAACCTAAATTTCAAGATCAGTGACAGAGTCGCCACCCAGATCAGCTCATCCAGGAAATTCCGGTATAGCTCCCTACCGAGCGTAGACAACTATACCTGGTCTAGAGATTCAGGGTTCGGGCAACTTGCCTATTCAATCTCGAGCTTGCATTCATTTTCTAGTTTATATTACCATATTTCATTCACTTCTTATCTTTTTCTACCCCTTTTTTATGTTTAATTATTAGCCAATACTCATGCAAATGACAGAAATAAATTGCAGAATAAGTAAATCATACATCTAAGCAATTCAAAAGAATAAAAATAGAGGCCAATTATACAACCAAATCGAATAAAAAGGAAAACCCTCGCCTTCACATTACAAGTGCCTAAAATACACGAGAATCTACAAATTTACAATCGCCTAAAATACACGAATTAACCTATTAATTACATCCAAAATAATAAAAAGAAATAAAAGCTGTAGAATAGATGGGTTAGCATAATTTTTATCACAAACACATAGAAAACTCACAGCAGGATAGAATTGGGATTTTAGGAGCGGAGACATGCATTTAGGGGGTAGTCGGGCCAACTCGGCCAGTCGTCCCAACTAGACCTGGAAAACTGTTTTGAAACACCCTACGGATTTTGTGCTGGAAAACCATTTTTGGAAAACGATTTGGCTCGGTTACATGCGAATTTTCCCTTTTTACCGGGTCTATTATCCCGGAACTCGGGGTTCTGTTCGTGCGGGTTTCCTAATTCCGACATCCATCTAGGGTCTAAAAGTGTTACACACACCAAAAACAGTTTGAATCTGAAAGTAGCATCATGCGACAACGTCCGTACAGGTCATCCCGTGATTCTGCCTCCTTCTGAAGACTATAACCGTGCGGCTGTAACACCAAAAACCTGAAATTGGTTTTCTCGCTTTGAAAATCGCTATTTTACTTGTTTTCGACATTTCCTAAGGATTTTCATGGAGTCCGGGGGTCGGCAAATGCTAAACAACGGATCAGATTGGGATCAAACGACCCTGAATTCCAGAAAAACGAATTCCAGGAAACCAAAAACCTCACATCTATTGGAAATGCCCTAGTCCCGAGGCATTAGTCCTTGTATTTGTATTATACATTTATTGGATTTATGTATTATACTCATTTGTGTTATTAATAAAGGCATCAATTCATTTATTATATTTATCTTGTGCAATATATTGAATGAAGTATCCAATGGACATATCTATTTCCATGATGACAAGTGTCATGCACTTGGCAGGAAGACCATGGATAGGGTAAACGATATGACCATAAATAGATCCGTAGTTTGTTCCAGTCATGGGAATGAATGGAACGAGAGACTATCATTAACCTGGTTGTATGGCGGTGTCTTACCAGTCATTGGACATGGAATGTCAACCAAGTTAATGGGTACATGTATGGGGGCATGGTACTGGATAGATCCACTAAACGAGTAATCCACATGGTATAGTATCACAAGTGATTCTCGTGTAGTACTTGTATGGATCCTTTGACCTGACCATATGATGGTGTTACATGTGAGGTCGCATACTTAGGGGTATGCCTAAAGGGCCTGTAATAGGGTGCCAAGTATGGGTAGTTTCGGGTATGTCACTTAGCATGGTAATGCTATGGATATACAGAAGGGATTTGTCACTCAGTAGTCCACTGGGAAGATATCACCGGCCTCTTGATGAATGTAACTGATAAGAGTGTGGCCACACCCAAACAGGTAGGAACTTGTTTGTGAGCTTCAGTGCATTCGGGATCAAGTTAATGTCCGACACAAAAGAGGGTGATCAATCCATGCCTCTGTGTTAGACACCGATATCAATGACATGGGATGTACAAGTTTAAACTACAGGGTTATGATAACAGTTAGACTGCCATCTCCATCTTAATTGGGGGCTGCAGGGGCTTGCCAGAGCCCAACTGCAGTCTGCGGGCCAAAGGCCCGCTGCCAACATAAAGATGGGCCCACGGGATCGTACACATAGAACGACTGAACACAGACTTAAGGAATCATATGTATACTTGGAGTATACACTATGGAGAGAGAGGTGTATATCTGTTAATTATATTATAAAGATCAATTGGATTGATCCTAATAATAGAATTAACATATTCAATTGGCTCTTCATAATTAATTGGATTAATTATGAGATTATTTCCTAGGTGGGAATATTCATATGTATAGGTTTACATATGATTTTATTTTGTGGAGATTTAATTTTAATTTGAAGGATTAAATTAATTGGTCAAACTAATTTTAATTCAAATGTAAATAATATATTACTTGGTGTAATATATTAAATACATGGGTATATTAAAATTGGGCTTGAAATTAATTTAAACCAGAATAGTTAAAATTAGACTGGGCCTAAATTAAAAGATGGAAGCCCGCATAGAGTGAAAGGAGCCAAGCTGGGCCTGAATTCCCCTAGGGGAATTCGGCCACCCTAGGTATAAAAACCTAGGGTGAAAATTTCGGCAACCTTAACAAAAACCAAGAGATAGCCGAAATTCCTAGCCCCCTCTCACCATAGTTTTTGTTTTTCCTACGCTAGCACGGGTTGTGTTTGTTAGGCGTTCGTGTACGAAAACGAGGAGGGAATCTAGTTTGATTTCTACAGTCTTCATCCATCTCTTGAAAGAGATATTCCTGGTAAGAATTTAATCTCTTTCTATTATAATTTTAAGTTTTACAATTTCCACTTTAATTGCTCCTCGGACTGGATTTGAGGAAATCATCGCGTTCTTCCGTTTTTATCGAGTGATTTCCGGTGAAAAATCCCAACAGTGGTATCAGAGCAGGCTTTTGATCCGTGGAAATTGTTTAAATTGGTTGAATCCCATGTTTTGAAATTGGAGGTTTTTTATTGGGGTTCTTGGTTTGGGTTTAAGATTTTTCCCATTTGTTTTGTACAATTGAAATTAAATTTGCATATTGGTTTATGTTAGTTTAATTTAATTGTATGTTTTTGGAATTCTTGGTGAATTTCTTATTATTGATGGATGCAATATTTGTTTGTATTTTTTTTTATTGTTTCTGTTTATTAAAAAAAAAATCTGGCTCCCGGGGTGCGGGGCAGCCGGCAGCGGATTCGCCGCCGTCGGGAGCGGCGACGACAGCCACTGCTGCTAGGGCAACTCCATTGCCCTAGCTGCAGCGGGCTGGGCCCAGTGTTTTGGATTTGGCGGGTCTTGGACCCGAGGCCCAGTTTTGAAATTTTAATTGGTTTTAAAATTCGTGTGTTTAAATTTATGCAATTTAAATGCGTGTGGTTTCTTGAATGAAATTTAATTTTATTCATGTGATATTAATTTTGGAAATTAATATGGTTAATTGAAATTGGTTCGGGTAATTTTGGCACAATTACTTGAACGGCTGAATTGGACCCATGGTTTCCCAATTCCAGTGGGAGCAGTTGGACTGCCTGGGCTGGAGGCCCAAAGCCCGTTAAGGGTTAGAACCATGGTGGGCCAAAATTGGCGATTTCTATATAATGGCTTGGACATAATTGAAATGGGCTTAAATCATGTATTATAACATGCTTATGAATTATATGTATTGGATGCATATGTATGATTAAATGTTTGTATGGTTGGATGCTATTGGGCCTTTGTACAAGATGGGTTGTATTTTTCTTTTTGGGTAAATACGGCCTGCGTGTCGTTTTTCTTTTTTTAATGTAATTTTATTTTACTCAAATATTATAAAATTTGTAAAAGAAGAAGCCCATGGAGTGGTGAGCCCAAGTGGAGGTGCAAGCCCAGAAGGAAGAGATGGAGGCCCACCTGATATTTATTTCTAGTATAGGTTTACTAGAATAATATTAGGATGTAATATAGGCCCATAGCAATCCATTTTTTCTTTTATTTAATTATGCTTTATGTTTATTTGCATGTATGAATGTATGATCCAATAGCAATTTCACCCGCCTCATGTATGTAAGCCGTTATAAATTGAATATAACAACCAAATGGAATTACTAAGTCGCTTAAAAGTGCTTCCCTCATTCAAAACCGACTCGAGGTGGGAATAGGCCAGTTGTAGACCATGCCCTCGCAGGATACACTGGAGTATTGTCACTTTGTATTAGGTTAGAGTATGGGATACTCTAACACTTGAATGGAGGTTTTGACTTAGCGTGGGTAGTAGGATTCTCCTGGCCCTAAGCACAGATGGGTAAGTGCCAACAAACCCATCAAACCGAGAGTCCCTAGGTTGGGATTGGACGGCGTTTCTACCTAAATAATTAAGGTATAGTTGTACCAAACCCTCGTTTGGCTATATCTTGATGAAATATGGATCTCGGCCCATGAGCCCAACAACTCGGTTTAAATTAATAACATGTGTGAGCGGACGACCTTTTTCTTCGGAAAAAGCAAAGCGGACGTGGGGGTCCGAAAAGAAAATGATTTTAAAATATTCTTTTCTTTTAGTTTTTCATGGTGAGATTGGGAAAACGGGGTTTTGTTTATCTTGCTTAAGAAAATCCATTCGTTTATTTCGAAATTCGTTTTGTAGAAAACATTTTCCCATTTTATTACTTGAAAGATCTCGAAACTTAAATCCCGAGATCAGTGACAGAGTCGCCACCCGGATCAGCTCATCCGGGAAATTCCGATACAGCTCCCTACCGAGTATAGACCACTGTACCTAATCTAGAGATTCAGGGTTCGGACAAGTCCCTTATTTCATGTCTAATCAAAATAAATTTGGCCAATATTCTTTGATGATATTTTACATTTCTAGAGTTGATTTTTATTGCATTAAGTTAAACATACAGCGCACACACAAATAAAATAAAATAAAGCAGTAAATAATTAAATTATTACAACCCGATCGAATAAAATAAAAATTCACTTTACAACCGCCTAAAATACACGGATAAATCTATTAAATACATCCAAAATAAAAATAAAAGGCTGCAAAATAGAGGGTTAGCACAATTTATATTGCACACATAAATAGGACTCAAATCAGGATAGAATTGGGAATTTTAGGAAATGGGGGCATGCATTTAGGGGATAACCGGGGTCGACCCGACCGGTCGGACCGTTAGACCTGGAAAACGGTTTTGAAATGCCCTGTAATTTTATGCTGGAAAATCAATTTTTGGAAAACAATTGGCTCGGTTACATGCAAATTTTCATTTTCGTGGGT
This sequence comes from Euphorbia tirucalli, assembly GCA_039660915.1. NCBI lineage: Eukaryota > Viridiplantae > Streptophyta > Magnoliopsida > Malpighiales > Euphorbiaceae > Euphorbia > Euphorbia tirucalli. Next base: position 50,029,902 of record CM077633.1, read on the forward strand.
CTATTGTCCCGGGATCCATGGCTTCGTTCATGTGGGTTCCTAAATTCAACATCCATCTAGGGTCCAAAACGCAATAAACACACCAAAAACATTTATTAAAATGCCATTTTATTTGTTTTTAATATTTTCCAGGGACTTATAGAGTTCAGGGGTCCGCTAACGCTGGACTATAGATCCGGTTCGGATAAAATAACCCTGAAACTTAGAAAATAAACCCCAGAAAACTTGAAAATATTAATATCCGTATGTATATGAATCCAAAAAATAAATATTTTATGACACACGGATAAGTTTGGGCCGAAATATATCACATTAGAGTGTATAAAAATGGAAAACGGACTATTTTCGGCTTGTCGGGACGGATCGGGGAGCTGTCCCTGAAGAACAGAGTCGTACGACTCTGGTTAGAGCCGGCCGGCTCTGTTCTTATGGAACCAGAGCTGACCGGCTCTGTTCTTTGATGAACAGAGCCGTACGGCTCTATTCGGGTAAGTTCGGTTCTAAGACTTGCAAAAACAAAGAAAACGCACAGAAAAAAAAAATGCAAACAGGTTTAAGGCCTCTCAGAGTTTACCTTGATGTTATTTTGATGCTTTGAATGTCAAGAAACGGATTGGAAACTTATGATTTGCCCTTAAAGTCCAACCGGCCGAAAACCGAACAATTCCAAAACTAACCCGAAATGATCCGAATAAATGAGCAAAGGTTATGTAACTTGTTATGGATCTTTGGAGATTTGTTTTAGTGTTAAAACTTTGAGCTTTTGGATTCACTCTCTTGTTCTCTATCTCTCTGCCTCACTCCTTTCTTTTTTTCTTTTTTCTTTCTTTTTTTCTTCCTCCCCCCCCCCTTTTTTTCTTTTCTCTCTTTCTCCTTTATTATTGTTGATTGATTTTTCCAAAATCTCTCTCCAGACAAAATAATTTCCAGAATTAAATGCGTCGATTAATTGTTTTTGTCGTTTTTTACCAAATTTCGCAGACTTGGGACAAGGTGGGACAACTTGTCCAACCCACTAGAGCCGGCCGGCTCTATTTTGCACTAGAGCCGGGTGGTTCTGGTTTAAAAACCAGAGCCGTCCGGTTTTAGCTAGAGCCGTGGCGACATTTTGACTATCTGACGCGTATACTAAACCCTGAAAATCACTCAGAGGACTTTACGGTAGTTTCGGATTGCGGATAACTTAGTTTTCAGGACATTTAAGACTCTTTGGGCAACATTCTGGTCGTTTCCAAGTCTGATTCAAGTACATATGCTTCACAGGTAACACCGGAATTCTCATCATAGAGGTCGGGAAAAAACCCGTGCTCACAACATGATTCATTATTAATTTCATATGGGAATAATAAATTAAAGTCCTTTATTAATACTCTCAATGTTTTTCTGTGTAGAAACTTTTAAATGGCAAACAACAATACCTTATCACTGCGATCTATTCTTGAAAAGGACAAGCTTTCCGGTCCTAACTTTTTAGACTGGTCTAGGCCTATAAGTACGCCTTCTTCCATCCACCGATCGTACGCATGCCGGAGGATGAAGTCTTCGTGTTAGTAGGGTTCTCACGGGTTGCCGCGATGGCTCGGGTTCCCGTGGTCCCAGGAGGAAAGAACGGTCACTGAGTGCCGATAGTCGCTGGCTCTCCGGGTTGTTCTGCCCCTGGACCTGCAAAAGGCAAGAGATACCCTTCTCGGGGTATTATTGGCATGAACAAAAAACTTTGATAATTGGAGAAATTCTTCATACCTGAGATTTGGAGTCATATAACTCTAATTTGCATGCTATGACTCTGATTGTGTCCCTGGATTACATCTTTTCTGTCGCAGGAAATGGTTCCGTATGGCGGGATCGGTAGGAATGATCCTGTGCCCGTAACTTTGAGTCCATCCACGCACATTATCCATATCTGGTTAGTTTTTTGCTTAATTTTCCTCTTTTTCCATTTTTTGAATTTCTGCAAAAATATGCAAAATCAGAGTAGATCTTGCCCCTAGGAAACTTAATTGATGATTTAAAGTTGGTTAAAGTCGATTTTAGGACGAAAATGGCAAAAACCAAACTTGAAAACCGAAGAACCGGGTTTTTCCCGGACAGAGCCGGCCGGCTCACCGTTAGAGCCGGGCGGCTCTGTTCTTTCCAGAACCGAACCGTCCGGCTGTGGTTCAGCCAGGCGGTTCGATCCTCTTTTTTTTTTTAACACACAATTTTTTTATTTATTATTATTTTTTTGTTTTTTATTTTGTTGTTTTTTGTTTGTTTTTTTTACCGGGAATAACCCGTGTTCATAAGAACCTATCCCGTGGAAGCGATGCATGGTTCATTTTCAATTCGAATAAAATGACTAATATAACGACGTCTACTACAAGGACGAACTGGAACAAAAGAAGCGATGTTTCGGAATCCAGAGTGATTGAAATGAAGAAATTAGAGTTGGAATGAAGAATGTACAAAATGGGTTGGAATGGAGATGTATATATACTCGTTGTCTCCAACGGCCATGTGACCGTTGAAAATGTAGCCGTTGGGCGCCATTTCAACCGTCACTGAGCCGTTGGACATGCGTTTTTTTTTTTAATATATGTATGTATATATATATATATGTATAAAAGAGATGCAAAATATAAGTGATTGAGAAAACTCCCTGATTATTGTTTTGCAGGGGTGAAAAGATAACCGGGGTGCCAGTTCTGTGTCCGATGCGCTAATTTGGTACAGGAGACTCCCTGACGAGGTGCGAGAGGACTTTGACGCCTTTTTTTTTCCTTTTTTTCGTTTTTTTTTTCTTTTTTTTGTTTTTTTTTTTTTTGTTTTGTTTTTTTTTTGTTTTTGTTTTGTTTTTTTTTTTTTTTTGGATTTTCTGTACACAACATGGACTTCATTTTTATTGTTATGGGAATTGGATGCAATGACCTACTAATGGATGTTTATGTGTAATGGCACGATATATGCGATATGAACATCTAAGCAGAATGTCAAACATGCATAATATCATTACGACGACATCATAATGAGTACAATAGGGAAATTAACAGTGACTTCGGCTTTGGACATCACCCTCTTCTTGTTACCGACACGTCCTCTCGGTTTTCCCTGTCAGAAATTTTCTCTTTGCTTTTTTTTTTTTTTGAATGGTCCGAGAGTTCTGCGCGAGTGTCCCAACCGAATTGATCTCTTTGTATTGATCCGTTTTAAAATTGGAAAGCACACCTTGACAATGCTCAACAGAAGTTGTGAGGACGTTGCTGCTGATGACACCCGGTGGTTTGGCTTTCACCTGCCCCTAGCATTAAGGGTTTGTGTTTGGGGTATAAAACACTGAATCAGACATGGTTCGCTGCGTGCTGTCACCCGTATGTGGACATTGACATGCAATGACATGTCGAATGCATATTGAACATCAAAATTGAATATGAAACATCTATGACATAATGAATGTGGATGCATTAGGAAAATCCAAAGTGTGGCTCTGGTTTTGATTGGTGTCCCTTCGAACTACCAATATGTCCTTTCGGTTTTCCACATTGGAGTTTTTTTTTTTTTTTTTTTTGCCCTATCACTGGATAGAGTTGCCATTGTGGACGGATAACCTGAGATGAATTAAATTAACCATTGGATTCTCCTGTGGTCTGATGCCGCATTCATGTTTCCAATTCACCCTAGATTCCAGTTCAGGCAAGGTTTCCGAAGACTGAATACTTGAAATGGTTGGTAAGTGCAACTTTCCCTTGGAATATAAGCACAACAGACTTTGTAAGCTTTCCTGTTGATGGCATCGTCCCCTTCATGATTGTTGTAAGCTTTGTAAAGCCGAGTTGTCCCGCATGTTGGTGAAGTTCACAAATGCATAACCAACATTTCCTCCAGTCTTGAAATCCATAGGCGAATAGAGGAAATCATAAGCAGACTTCCCTTTGGACTTATTCTTGTTTTCCTCTAGACAATGCTTGTCCAAAATTTGCAGCAGATCATGTCTTGGAAACTGATTTGGTAGATTTCTGATCATCAGGCTTGTTTTTCCACCAAGATTAACTTCAATCTCTTTTTTTATTCAGTTTGGTCTCCTCAATAGTCAATTTCTCGGGTAACCATTCTTAAGCTCATTTGAAGTAGACTCATATTCAAATCCTCTTTTTGCTCTGTCGCCCCTCTGGTGATGAGATGATGCGGAAAAATGCGGTGTGGAGCAGCATTGGTGTTCAATCTCTTGTTGGAGGCCATTGGTGGTAGAAAATAAGGCTTCACAGAGTCAGTTCAGGAGAGAAGATGAAAGCGTCGTGCCTTGTCATTCAACGTCATGGGACACTCCAGACTTATTTATGGCCGCCGTGTATGAGGTAGATAAAGACACCAACCTTTTCTGCCACCGCGCGAAGTTAACTTTCCAGAATGGGCAAAAACGTACTTTTTTTTTTGGGAACTAAATCAAAGCCATAGCCACCTTTTGGTTTTCCTGCTGCATTCAAATTCGTGCATGTCATATGTGCTTAATATGCCTTTTTGGATGAACAATGCATGCGTAATGTCATGTGCATAGGAATGTCATGCAAACAAGATTATACATGCACTACAACCAAGGAATGATTCAGATTTTTACAATAAGATGGGTAGTGAAGGTTATTTGAATTTCTTGGTGGTTGGTGCTTTGGATAAGTTCGATTTCGCCCCAAGGAGGCCTTTTTTTTTTTGGTTTTTTTTTTTTTTTTTTGAAGTTGAAGCTCTGGGGCAGGATTGGTAGTGTCTTTCAAGGATTGTTGAGTTGAATCAGCAGATGCCTCGGCGAAAGTGGTACCATCGTATTATTTTATTTATCTCACAAGCTCACTTTTCAAGAAAGAGTTCGTTTGAGACCAGGTTCACTTTTAGGTTCCCCCACAATACTCAGAATGATGTCATGCATTTTGATATCATGTGTGTTGGACATGTCATTTCAGATGGTCAAATGCATGCATAATGCCATGTGCAAGTAATCATCACATAAGTAAGACGAAGATAACTTTCATTGCAATCATAATGAATTCAATACATCCCACAAACAAAATGAGTCCCTTGTAAGAAGGAATCTCCAAGAGGCATTGATCTCATAGAATGTGAGTGTTTTCCGGTCGGTCACCATTTCAGCTTCAGCATCCTCGACCTACTCTTATCAGAGCAGACTCAGGATTTCTTCATCATGTTCCTCTCCTCGGGAGGTTTGAGAAATTTCTTTGGTGGTCTCCCTGATTGCCCCTGGTTGCTTATCAGGGAGGATCAATTTCCCATCGTCGACTAGCTTCTGGATCTCCTTTCTTAAAGCAAGGCACTCATTGGTCCGATGGCCTGCGATCACATGATAGCTGCAGAAATTACTCCTTTGCTCTGGTGTTGGCGCCACATATGGTCTGACACTCTGCGATAGACCCGCATTTCTGCATCTGAGGAATAGCGCACCTAATGATTCAGCACATGGAGAAATGCCTTTTCCGCTATTGCCGGTAGGTGAGTTTTTGGTATGCCGTGGAATGGAGTCGGTGCCAACATTCGTCTTAAGGGGCCTCTTCAGTTCTATGTCATCAGTCAGCTTTAGCAGACCCAAATTTTGGAGAGAGGGCCTTCCAAGGTGGCGAGGGCGAATGTTAGCAAACTGGGCATTCTGTTCCTCGCTAGCATCAGTATTGGAGTTTGAGAATGCCGCACTTTTCATTTTCCCTTCGAGTTCTGCCACTCATGCTTCCAATTCAGTGCACCTCGCTGTCAGCCTTTCTACTCTGTCAAGGTCGTCCCCCAGCACTTCTCTCAGCATTGCTGCCGCTTCCTTCCTGACTGCATTTCGAAATTGTGATGAGGCGATATGATCCTCCATGATGTCCGTTATGGATTTGAAGTTCATTGGGTTGGCCATCCCTGAAATCTCTTCCCTTTTTCCTCTTATAAGAAGACTTATTAGCATTAACGAGCGCATAAGCGTGAAGAACACCAAATCACAGGTGATGTAGGTATGAATGCATGATGGGATATGTATGTGTATGAATGATGAGTTGCATATATGATGTTCATGAGGGAGATGATGATGATGATTTTATTTTATTTTATTTTATTTTATTTTTTATTTTATTTTTTTTAGACATCCCAAGAACACCAAATGCTATGCAAGAGATAATGCAAAAAAAAAAAAACACGTGTGGACCGCCACAGAAACAAGGGTTCGGTGCTTTTGGAGCACCTAGTGAACATCGTGGAATGATCATGTGTGTGCCAACACACGGACAGGGTCTCGACACCTTGTAGGTTTATGAGATGAAGTGAGGTGGTCACATAGGGGCCGGCCCATGGACAGAGTTCTGATGCTTTTGAGGCATATGATATGAGGTGATGTTTATAGACAAGTCTCGTGTAGGTAAGGACACGGACGAAGGTTTGGCGTTCATCGAACGCCTTTCATGATTTGGTAATGCTATGAAATGCCCCTTATATTCGTAATAATCCGGTACTCGTGGAGCATCGCAAATGATACAATAATGTCAATGTCATGTAACAATCCGAAATGGATCGTGACACACCAACAAAACTTCGGCATCCTCACGATGCCAATGATAAATAACATGAAGCCATGCAATGATGTCGTGTGACCTGCCACACGAAAATAGACCTAAGACCATTGTGGTCTCTATCGAATGAAGTGGTTTAGTGAAATGGCCGAGTGTATTCCGGTACACGGCAGAACACGGGTAGCTTTAGGACTCCCGATATGCTATGAAATGAAATGACCGTGAAGTGTATCCCTAGAATGTCCTTAATTTAAATGATATGAAATGACGTGAATGCTTGTGTCACACAAAAATGCAAGTGGCTACACAAAAACGTGGTTAGGATGCATGACATACATGATGATGTCGTATATGCTTTGCAAAGATAACAACGTACATAACATAAATATGCATGGTACATAAACAGAATGTCATGGCTGCATGAAAACGTGGTTAGAATAAATGCCATGCTTATGTTGATATCTTGAAAATGGCTGCACAAAAATGTGGTTAGAATGGCACATAGGCAAAGTTTCGGCGCTCAGGGAGCACCTTAGGATTTCATGTTATGATATAAGATGATCACGCGCGTGGCATACGGTCCAGATTTCGGCGCTCGGGAAGCACCTTGGGTTTTAATGTCGTGATATGAAATGAACTCGTGCTTGGTGCAAGAATGGAATTTCGATGCTCGGGGAGCATCTTAACTTCCAAATCATGATATGAAATGAATGAGTTCTTAGTAAATGGGCAGGGTTTCAGTGCTCAAGGGAGCATTTTTGTGAAATGAGATGAATATGCGTGTGGCATATGGTTGAGATTTTCGGTGCTCGGGGAGCGCCTAAATGATTGAATGGATGAAATGCAATTTTTCGGTGCTCGTGGAGCACCTAAATGATTGAATGAAATGAAATGAACTTTTTAGTGCTCGTGGAGCACCTAAATGATTTGATGAAATGAAATGAACTTTTCGGTGCTCGTGGAGCACCTAAATGATTTGATGGAACGAAATGAATTTTTCGGGCGCTCGTGAAGCACCTAAATGATTTAATGAAATGAATTCTCGGCGCTCGTGGAGCACCTAAACGATATAAGGGATGCGATGAATTTTCTTTTTTTTTTTTTTTGCGCTCGTGGAGCTCCTAAATAATTTAATGGATGAAATGTAATTTTTTCAGCGCTCGTGGAGCACCTAAATGATTCAATGTAATGAAATGGAATTTTTGGCGCTCGTGGAGCACCTAAATGATTTGATGAAACGAATTCTGAGCTCTCGTGGAGCACCTAAACGATGTAATGGATGCGATTAAATTTTTCGGCGCTCGTGGGGCGCCTAAACAATTTAATGCACGAAATGAAATTTTTCGGTGCTTGTGGAGCGCCTAAATGATTGAATGCATGAAATGGAATTTTTCGGCTCTCGTGGAGCACCTAAATGATTTAATTCATGAAATGGAATTTTTCGGCGCTCGTAGAGCACCTATGATTTAGTGAAATGAAATGAACTTTTCGGTGCTCGTGGAGCACCTAAATGATGTAATGTGTGAAATGAAAAGTTTTCGGCGCTCGTGGAGCACCTAAACGCTTTAATGGATGCGATGAAATTTTTGATGCTCGTGGAGCGCCTAAGTGACTTAATGCATGTGATGAAATTTTTCGGCGCTCGTGGAGCACCTAAATGATTTAATGCATGAAATGGAATTTTTCGGCGCTCGTGGAGCACCTATGATTTAGTGAAATGAAATGAACTTTTAGGTGCTCGTGGAGCACCTAAATGATTTAATGCATGAAATGGAATTTTTCGGCGCTCTAAATGATTTAATGCATGAAATGAAATTTTTCGGCGCTCGTGGAGCGCCTAAATGATTGAATGCATGAAATGGAATTTTTCGGCATTCGTGGAGCGCCTAAATGATTTAATGCATGAAATGGAATTTTTCGGCGCTCGTGGAGCACCTATGATTTAGTGAAATGAAATGAACTTTTCGGTGCTCTTGGGGCACCTAAATGATTTAATGTGTGAAATGAAAAGTTTTCGGCGCTCGTGGAGCACCTAAATGCTTTAATGGATGCGATGAAATTTTCGATGCTCGTCGTGGAGTGCCTAAATGACTTAATGCATGTGATGAAATTTTTCAGCGCTCGTGGAGTGCCTAAATGATTTAATGCATGAAATGAATTTTTCGGCGCTCATGGAGCACCTATGATTTAGTGGAATGAAATGAACTTTTCGGTGCTCGTGGAGCGCCTAAATGATTTAACATGTGAAATGAAAAGTTTTCGGTGCTCGTGGAGCACCTAAATGCTTTAATGGATGCGATGAAATTTTTGATGCTCGTGGAGCGCCTAAATGACTTAATACATGTGATGAAATTTTTCGGCGCTCGTGGAGCACCTAAATGTAATTTTTCGGTGCTCGTGGAGCACCTAAAATATTTTATGAATGAATTCTCGGAGCTCGTGGAGAACCTAAATGATTTAATGAAATGAAATGAACTTTTTGGTGCTCGTGGAGTACCTAAATGATATGATGGAATGAAATGAAATTTTCGGCGCTCGTAGAGCACCTAGATGATTTCCTACTTAGTAGGAGGTGTGATGTGTGTGAGCCTTATGAGGTTGTTCAAGGCCCACATGAATGTTTTATGCATGACATGCATTCCATATGGCTACAAAATAAATTGGTTAGTGCTTGTGACATTCAAATGATGTGTATGAATTATTGTTTTTCACACAATGATGAGGTGTATGGCTGCAAAAAATATGGTTAGTGTAAATGTCACGCGGGTAATTAATTTATTTACACACGAAAAATAATGGATATGGCTGTACAAAAGATGTGAGTTAGTATCACACAAATGCTTCACATGTAGTATAGTATCACACAAATGCTTCACATGTAGTATGTTATGTTTGTGAAATGATGTAGATGATAGTATGTCATGTAGGACAAGAGAACACGTAGCAATAAGCACACGAATCGAATCTTTCAACCTTATTTCCCCAAACATGGTCAAGTCGATAAAATTCTAACCGAGTCCTAGGAGGGGTTCTCTTCGATCACCAACCGGGGATGATGAAGGCGCAATTTATTTTATTCACACGATTTGTTTTGGTATCCTAAGGGAATCCAACTAGGGTTGCCTAAATGAGTTCGGTCCAAAGTCGGGATAACATCAAGGCTCCCATAGCAAAATATACTCCTCACTTCTCCCCACTTAAGGGTCCGATCGAAGGGGTTCTTACGAGGCTATGGGTGGTTTTTTGGGATTCGCGCCCCCAAGACCAAGAGGAATTTGGGTGACACTTCAACAATTCACCGGGCTAAATATTGGATACTTAACCTAATGCAAGTATGTCTAACTAAAATGCAAAAATAAAATACCACGCAAGAATCATCCACCTTATTTTGATTAGACATTTTTCAGGGCTCGTCAAATTCTTTTAAGTTTTAAGAAAACTTTTGTAGAAATCCCCAGCGGAGTGGCCACTGTGAGCAGATGACCTTTTTCTTCGGAAAAAGCAAAGCAGACGTGGGGGTCCGAAAAGAAAATGATTTTAAAATATTCTTTTCTTTTAGTTTTTCATGGTGAGATTGGGAAAACGGGGTTTTGTTTATCTTGCTTAAGAAAATCCATTCGTTTATTTCGAAATTCGTTTTGTAGAAAACATTTTCCCATTTTATTACTTGAAAGATCTCAAAACTTAAATCCCGAGATCAGTGACAGAGTCGCCACCCGGATCAGCTCATCCGGGAAATTCCGATACAGCTCCCTACCGAGTATAAACCACTGTACCTAATCCAGAGATTCAAGGTTCGGACAAGTCCCTTATTTCATGTCTAATCAAAATAAATTTGGCCAATATTCTTTGATGATATTTTACATTTCTAGAGTTGATTTTTATTGCATTAAGTTAAACATACAGCGCACACACAAATAAAATAAAATAAAGCAGTAAATAATTAAATTATTACAACCCGATCGAATAAAATAAAAATTCACTTTACAACCGCCTAAAATACACGGATAAATCTATTAAATACATCCAAAATAAAAATAAAAGGCTGCAAAACAGAGGGTTAGCACAATTTATATTGCACACATAAATAGGACTCAAATCAGGATAGAATTGGAAATTTTAGGAAATGGGAGCATGCATTTAGGGGATAACCGAGGTCGACCCGACCGGTCGGACCGTTAGACCTGGAAAACGGTTTTGAAACGCCCTGTAATTTTATGCTGGAAAATCAATTTTTGGAAAACAACTGGCTCGGTTACATGCAAATTTTCATTTTCGTGGGTCTGTTGTCCCGGGATCCATAGCTCCGTTCGTATGGGTTCCTAAATTCAACATCCATCTAGGGTCCAAAACGCAATAAACACACCAAAAACATTTATTAAAATGCCATTTTATTTGTTTTTAATATTTTCCAGGGACTTATAGAGTTTAGGGGTCTGCTAACGCTGGACTATAGATCCGGTTCGGATAAAATAACCCTGAAACTTAGAAAATAAACCCCGGAAAACTTGAAAATATTAATATCCGTATGTATAGGAATCCAAAAAATAAATATTTTATGACATACGGATAAGTTTGGGCCGAAATATATCACATTAGAGTGTATAAAAATGGAAAACGGGCTATTTTCGGCTTGTCGAGACGGATCAGGGAGCTGTCCCTGAAGAACAGAGTCGTACGGCTCTGGTTAGAGCCGGCCGGCTCTGTTCTTGTGGAACCAGAGCCGGCCGGCTCTGTTCTTTGATGAACAGAGCCGTACGGCTCTATTCGGGTAAGTTCGGTTCTAAGACTTGCAAAAACAAAGAAAACGGACAGAAAAAAAATGCAAACAGGTTTAAGGCCTCTCAGAGTTTACCTTGATGTTATTTTGATGCTTTGAATATCAAGAAACGGATTGGAAACTTAGGATTTACCCTTAAAGTCCAACCGGCCGAAAACCGAACAATTCCAAAACTAACCCGAAATGATCCGAATAACTGAGCAAAGGTTATGTAACTTGTTATGGATCTTTGGAGATTTGTTTTAGTGTTAAAACTTTGAGCTTTTGGATTCACTCTCTTGTTCTCTATCTCTCTGCCTCACTCCTTTCTTTTTTTCTTTTTTCTTTCTTTTTTTCTTCCTCCCCCCCCCCCCCCCCCCCTTTTTTTCTTTTCTCTCTTTCTCCTTTATTATTGTTGATTGATTTTTCCAAAATCTCTCTCCAGACAAAATAATTTCCAGAATTAAATGCGTCGATTAATTGTTTTTGTCGTTTTTTACCAAATTTCGCAGACTTGGGACAAGGTGGGACAACTTGTCCAACCCACTAGAGCCGGCCGGCTCTAGTTTGAACTATAGCCGGCCGGCTCTAACCAGAGCCGGCCGGCTCTATTTTGCACTAGAGCCGGGTGGTTCTGGTTTAAAAACCAGAGCCGTCCGGTTTTAGCTAGAGCCGTGGCGACATTTTGACTATCTGACGCGTATACTAAACCCTGAAAATCACTCAGAGGACTTTACGGTAGTTTCGGATTGCGGATAACTTAGTTTTCAGGACATTTAAGACTCTTTGGGCAACATTCTGGTCTTTTCCAAGTCTGATTCAAGTACATATGCTTCACAGGTAACACCGGAATTCTCTTCATAGAGGTCGGGAAAAAACCCTTGCTCACAACATGATTCATTATTAATTTCATATGGGAATAATAAATTAAAGTCCTTTATTAATACTCTCAATGTTTTTCTGTGTAGAAACTTTTAAATGGCAAACAACAATACCTTATCACTGCGATCTATTCTTGAAAAGGACAAGCTTTCCGGTCCTAACTTTTTAGACTGGTCTAGGAACTTAAGGATTGTTCTAAGATAAGAGTCAAAAGAGTATGTACTGGAAAGGCCTGTGCTGGCTGCGCCTCAAGGATGTAATCCACCGGCTGCCCAGCTGGAGGAATACGAGGCGCATGTCAAGGATAATAGGGATGTGACATGCCATATGTTGGCCTGTATGGTCCCTGAACTACAAAAACCGTTTATGGACCATCAAGCCTATGCTATGATAACAACTCTAAATGAGATGTTTCAGGAGCAAGCTCGTTAGGAAAGGTACCTGACCAATAAGGCATTCCACTCTTGTAAGATGGGGGCCGGGACATCTGTGAGCGCGCACGTGCTCAAGATGAAGGGCTATTTGGACACTTTGGCCCGTCTCGGATCGCCTATTTCTCAAGAGTTTACGGTGGACACAATCCTTGCATCCTTGCCAGATTCTTATGATCAATTCATCCTGAACTACAATATGCAAGGGATGAACCGTACTGTCAGTGAGCTGCATGGGATGTTTAAGCTCACCGAGCAGTCGATCAAGAAGACTCCACTGGTGCTGCTGGTCAACAAGGGGAACCCTCCTCTCACCAAGGGTAAGGCCAAGGAAAAGGCCAAGGCTAAGGCCAAAAAGGCCAAGGCTAAGAAGGCCAAGGCCTCACCCAAGGCCCAGTAGAAGGCAGGTCCTGAAGATGTCTATTTCGGGGTGTAGACAGGTGGGCCATTGGAAGAGATCGTGTCCCAGGCTGATGGGAGAGCAAAGAAGGGGCCAAGGTGCGTCCTCTTCAGGTATTTATGTTATAGATGTTAACCTTACTGTTTCAACATCCTGAGTATTGGATACTGGATGTGGTTCTCACATTTGTTGCAATGTGCAGGGACTTAAGAACAGAAGGTCATTGGGGTCGAGAGAGGTGGACTTGCGATCGGAAATGGAGCAAGGGTTGCTGCCATAGAGATTGACGAATATCACCTTGTGATGCCAAGCGGATTGGTTTTAATTTTGGAACATTGTTACTTTGTCCCTGCTATGTGCAGGAATATTATTTCTGTATCAATGTTGGATATTTCTGGATTTAATTTCACTATTTCTAATGGTAGAATTTCAATATCTAGAGAGAGATTATTTTATGGAGATGCTCTATTAAATAATGGCCTATATATCCTGGACTTAAATGAAACCAATCATATCTATAACATAAACACTAAAAGGGTTAAGCCTAATGAACCTAATCCTGTCTACCTATGGCATTGTCGTCTCGGCCACATAAACGAGAAGCGCATTGCTAGACTTCACAAAGCTGGAGTCCTAGGGTCTTTTGACTTGGAGTCAATTGATACATGCGAATCATGTTTACGAGGCAAGATGACAAAGGCGCCTTTTAGCAAGAAGGCTGAAAGGGTCACTGGCTTATTGGACCTAATACATTCAGATGTATGTGGACCTATAAGCACAGCGACCAGAGGTGGGCATCTGTACTTCATCACGTTCACGGACGATTTCAGCAGATATGGCTATGTCTATCTGACGAAACACAAGTTCGAGACCCTTGACAGGTTCAAGGAATTTAGGAATGAGGTACAGAACCAGCTAGGCAGGAATATCAAAACCCTTCGGTCAGACCGAGGCGGTGAGTATATGAGCCTAGAGTTTGACTCATACTTGAGAGAGCATGGAATAGTTCCACAGCTCACTCCTCCCGGAACATCACAATGGAATGGGGTGTCCGAACAGAGGAATAGGACCCTGTTGGACATGGTCCGCTCAATGATGAGTCAAGCCTCTCCCCCAATTAGTTTCTGGGGACACACCCTCGAGACAGCAGCTCTTATCTTAAATAATACTCCGACTAAGGCAGTGGAAAAGACCCCATATCAGATATGGACGGGCAAGGAGCCCAATGTGTCTTTCCTAAGGATTTGGGGATGTGAAGCATATGTCAAGAGATTGACTAGTGGCAAGCTGGAGCCCAAAACCGATAAATGCCTGTTTGTGGGCTACCCTAAGGAAACAAAAGGGTATTACTTCTAGAACCCCGCCGAGAACAAGGTGTTCGTGGCAAGGAAGGGGGTCTTTCTTAAAAAGGAGTTCCTTTCCAAGAAAGATAGTGGGAGCAATGTTGAACTCAGGGAAGTTCAAGGTCCACAAGCTCCTAAAGAGGATAACTCGGAGGCCCAGGTGGAGCTTCCACAAGGGGAAGCACCGACCCAGGCCGCACAAGAACCTAGAAGGTCTGGTAGGGATCGTCGGGAACCGGAGAGGTATGGTTTCCTCATCACCGATGATCAAACTCTTCTCATCTGGGATGAGGAAGAACCCAAAACCTACCAGGAAGGTATAGTTAGTGCACAGTCTGCGAATTGGCGTAAAGCCATGGAGGCAGAAATGCAATCTATGTACGATAACCATGTTTGGAACTTGGTTGATCCACCTCCGGGTGCTAAGGTAATAGGTTGCAAGTGGTGCTACAAGCTAAAAGCTGATAATACCTTCAAGGGGCGTCTGGTTGTAAAAGGTTTCAGACAAGTCCATGGAATAGACTATGATGAAACTTTCTCACCAGTAGCCATGCTCAAATCCATCAGGATACTGCTGGCCATAGCCGCATGGTATGACTATGAGGTATGGCAGATGGATGTCAAAACCGCTTTCCTTAATGGAAAGCTACTTGAAGATGTGTACATGACACAACCTGAGGGTTTTGTCGATCCAAAGTATCCAGGAAGGGTATGCAAACTTCAAAGGTCCATTTATGGACTGAAGCAAGCATCCCGAAGTTGGAATCTAAGATTCAATGAGGCCATAAAGGAACATGGCTTCATACAGAATCAAGATGAGCCTTGTGTGTATAAGAGGACTAGTGGGAGCATTGTCACATTCTTGGTACTTTATGTAGACGACATCCTGCTCATTGGAAGTGACATACCTACACTGCAAGGGGTAAAGCAGTGGCTGAGTAAGTGCTTCGCAATGAAGGACTTAGACGAGGCTGAGATGATCCTAGGGATCAGGATCTACAGGGATAGATCAAATCGGCTTCTGGGCTTAAGTCAGGCTTCGTACATTGACAAAGTTCTGAAAAGGTTCAGCATAGACCGGGCCAAGAAAGGTTTCTTGCCAATGGGCCATGGGCTGAAACTTATTAAGAAACACTGTCCTAAAACAAGGGAGGACAGGGAGAACATGAAATTGGTTCCGTATGCTTCGGCTATTGGATCAATTATGTACTCCATGTTATGTACGAGACCTGATGTCGCCTTTGCACTAAGTATGACGAGCCGATACCAGCAGGATCCTGGGGAGGATCACTGGAAAGCTGTCAAGGTGATCCTCAAGTACCTTAACCGGACTAAGGATAGCTTCTTAGTGTATGGTGGTCAGGAGGTGCTATCAGTTACTGGGTATACTGATGCGAGCTTCCAGACCAACCAGGATCAGTACCAGTCACAGTCTGGGTATGTATTTTTGTTGAATGGTGGTGCTGTAAGCTGGAGGAGCTCAAAGCAGCCAACCATAGCGGACTCTACAACAGAAGCTGAGTACATCGCTGCGTGTGATGCGGCTAAGGAAGCTGTGTGGATGAAGAAGTTTATCACTGAGTTGGGAGTAGTACCAACTATCCAGGACCCAGTTGATATCTTCTATGACAACAATGGGGCCGTCGTACAAGCTAAGGAGCCCCGGTCACACAAGAACACAAAGCACGTGCTCAGAAAGTTTCACCTCATACGAGAAATCGCGGAGAGAGGTGACATTGCATTGCACAGAGTGGACACCGAGGATAATGTCGCAGATCCGTTGACCAAGGCGCTGGCTCAGCCCAAGCACGAGGGTCATACTAGGTCTATAGGGATTAGGCCCATGCCTAGTTGGAACTAGTGCAAGTGGGAGATTGTTGGAAATGCTCTAGTCCCGAGGCATTGGTCCTTGTATTTGTATTATACATTTATTGGATTTATGTATTATTCTCATTTGTATTATTAATAAAGGCATCAATTCATTTATTATATTTATCTTGTGCAATATATTGAATGAAGTATCCAATGGACATATCTATATCCATGATGACAAGTGTCATGCACTTGGCAGTAAGTGTTGGAGATTGTGCCCTAAGGCCAATATTGGATTATGTAATTTGACTTCTAAGATTAATCTAGTGTAGATTAATATTATCATTTATGTTTGTATGTTAGCATTTATGATAAGTATCCATGAATAAATCGTGTTATTCTAAATATCCCTAGTCGATTGTTATTATGGGAATAATAACAAACTAAGACTAGTGTGAGTGATAATGGATATTCATAAGATGAATATAGTGTATACAGATACAGATTATACTCACGGGTAATATGTTAGAGAACATGTTACTGGAGACCCACTATAAGATCAAGTTCATGGTCATGTGTCACAACTGATCTTGATTATAGTAGTGTCATCAGCTGATTCCTTTGACCTGAGGTCACCATTGATTCCGGGATGAACTCCTGTTGTGCTTTGACGTAGTCAAACGCTGCTCGTAACAGAGTAGTTATAAAGACTGTGATTGGGTACGATATGACTCATGCCTTGGGCTATGAGTGACAGATATGGGATTTTGTCCCTCTCTAACAAGAGAGCGATATCACTGGGCCCCTCGATAAGTAAGACTGTTAAATGCATGGCCGTGCTGAAATAATTGATAGAGTATCAATTGATTTGTCTGAACAGTTTACTTTGAGATCGAGAAAGCATATGATTAATTATATAAGATTGACAAGTATACCATGTCTTATGATTAATCATGATATCAAAGAGACAAAAGGGAATATGACATTCTATAAATAGGTATTGGATCATTCCAATCATATTAATTGGGTAGTCGTAATGGCTTGCTAGAGTCCGCTTGTGACCTATAAGGACATTATGGTAATTTCCTTATTGCCAATTAATATGAACCTATGGGGTCACACACAAGAGCAAAATGAAGTTCATCTTAACGGGTATAAATTATTATTGGATAATAATTTATGAATGAGAAAGAGAATAAATATATATAGCGATATATATTTATATATATATGTATATGTGAATATTAATATGATTAATATTGCATAAGGTATGCCCCATATTATAATTAAATTATATAGAGATATAATTAATTATAATATTGTATATACATATGTGTATTATGGAGAATTGGTTTGATTTAATATTAATTGAGAATTAATATTAAGTTGTGTGGGTTAATTTATAATTATAACTAATAAGTGTATTAAGATATAATTATAATTAACTTATTAGGTTATATATATAAGGAAATATATAACCTAATTGTGGGACAATTCAAAAGACATAACAAAAAGGTTTTTCGGCAGCCACAATAAAGTGAATAGTGGCAGCCGAAATTCTCAACAAAACTCCAAGGAAAAATCTGATTTTTCAGTACCTCTCTCTTGTTCGAAGAATCGTTCTTCAATCTCGGCGCTAGCACGCGGTGAATGAATTGCTCCGTGTGGATCAACCGTAGAGGGAAGCTACTTTGGTTCCTAATTGATTCAAAACCTACAAAGAATTAAGGTAATTCTTTAACCCTCTTTCCGATTCAATGCAATGTACATGGATCCGTGGCGGGGATTAATCCGTTTTATTTCCGCTGCGTATTTTGTTTTGTGTGATTAATCCCCAACAGTGGTATCAGAGCCAGGTTGTGCATTGGTTGAATTGGATTTATGTTTTGATTGGATCAAAATTGCATGTTAGGGTTTGTATGATTTTGATTGGATCAAAATTGTTGTTAGGAGTTTGTATGTTTTATTTAGGGTTCTATGTTATTGTGAATAACAAAATAAAATTTGATTTTATTGATTAATCATTGTGAATGATTTTATGTTAATGATTTGGAATGTTTAAGGGGTTTTGGAATCATGAATTTGATTCATGGGTTTTTAATTGAAATTGTTTCAATTAATAAATAAAAAAAAAAAAAAAAGGAAAATTGTTTTTTTTCTTTTCTAGGCATGACGCCCAGAAACCATTTTGGGCGTTGAAATTGCAATTGCAACACCAATTGCAATTGCAACTGCAACACACATCATTATAAAAAAAAAAAAAAAAAAAAAATGTTTTTTTTTCTGGGCATGACGCCCAGAAACCATTTTCTTCTCATGCTGCGTAAGCAGCATGCTGCTCATGCAGCATGGGCTGCGCAGCTGCGTGTTGCGCAGCATGGGCTGCGCAGCTACGTGTTGCGCAGCCCGTCGGGCTGCGCGCAGTATTGGATACTGCAGTGCGAGGCCCGACGAGCATGCTGTTCGACAGTTTTACCCCTTTTTTGTTTTAAGTGTGGAAAATTGTTTCTGCATATTTACGAATTTTTCCAAATTAATTAATTCTAAATACAATATGATTGTATTTTACCACTTTGAACCCTAAATATTTTTAGATATAAAATTATTGTTGATAATTTTATGCATGGTGTTATGGTATGGTTTTGGACCCCATGGATGCTTTATTTTATTAAGATTTTATAAATACGGCCTGCGAGTCGTTTGTATTTATGTAATCCTAATTTTCTAGATAAATTGTATAGGATGCAATTTATTGTTTGTAAATTTTATTTTACTAGAAAATTGTATAGGATACAATTTTTGTAAAATATGTAAATCCAAGAGATGGTGCCAAGGAACAAAGACGTGAAGACGGATCCAAGGGGTGCGGCTGTGCTGTGACCATACGATGGTTACAACCACCTAGGATATGACCTGTTGATTTTCATATTGGCCTATGAAAATCAATGTAGATAAAACCATACCATAACACGGTTTTGAGTCTTATGCATGTTGTATTTATTTTATGCCATAAGATGCCATGTTAATAAATATTGATGCATGTTAGAAATTATTTTGCATGTGATGCAAAATGTTAATATATATATGTAAATGCATGCTTTGTTTCTTTTAGATGCCATGTGATGCCATGCTAGATTGCATGCTTAACATATGTATGACATAGGATGCCATGCTAATTAGTATTAACAAGAGTATGTTTAATATTAATGCCATGAATTGTATATGATACAATTAAATCACAGGATTTAACAAACCCTAAATAAACTTATGAAGTTTATATTTGCCACCCAATTACGTATAACACTAGTCAAGTACTATGTTCGCATCATGGTAGCCACGCCAAAGCGGGTACGCATGTTGTGACCTTAGCGAAGCGATAATATGAGAAATGGTGATTCTCATTGTGTTGTAATTGGTTTAACAAAGGGTTAATCAAAATGGTGTTTGAGCCCGAGGCAAAGATGAGATGAGTAACATACAATTAAATATGATATATGATATCATACATCTCATAAATTATAAGAGTTGCATAATGATGCAATTGGCAAAGAAGTGCACATCCAAAATATGTTTAAATGGTTTAAAGCATGATTTTGAGTCTTTGCCTACCGAAATTATATTTAATCATAGGGACATGCCAAAGCAGTGCTATGGTTAAGTATGGATTTTGGATCTTCACCCACTTAAATATTTTAAAGGGTTTTATAATTTAAGTGGGAGCATTTAACTAAAATCTTTACACGCTTTATTATAGTTATAATTGCTATTACCTTGATCTCGATTGTTATTGAACATTGAGAATTGTTCTCAAATCAAAAGGAATCATATGTTCTCAATAATCCTTTTGCCCAATGAACCACTAGCAATTGTAACACGAGTATAAAAGATGCTTACTTGAAGCATCGAAGGGACTCTGTTAAATTTTGTTATCTTACACTTGCCACCAATTCTTCCGTACGTGGAAGTTTTACTTGAGATATATGATACATCACAAATGGAAATGTTCCATCAGTTAGTGAGCAAGAAAAGATAAGTGTTTGAGGCAACATTTTCTCATTGGCCTCCAAAAGGGCATTAAGATGTGATCTTGAATTCATTAATTGATAGTCATTGGTGATGAACTATCATTTGAATGACATGGAGAAAATTGTGAATTAGTTGCATAGGATGCAAAAGAATGTTAAGTTATCCATAAAGGATAAGCCCGCCTCGAATTGTGTGCTTAAGGTTCAAAAGGAAAAGGATAAAAGGAAGGTCGTTAAGCATAAAGACCGAAAGGTTCGGGTGAAACATGTTTTAAAGACCAAAGCTGTTGGCATAGAGAGATCTCCAAAAGAAGGATGTTGCCATTTCTAGAATGAATCATTCATTAGAATGAAAATAGCAAACTTTGTTTGGAGAACTATGAGAAGATGAAAGGCAGTAAGACTGCTACCTTAAGTATTTATTAATTATTCTACTTTTGTTTCTATATCAAAGGTATTAGATACCGTGGTGGATTTCATATTAGTAGAATATGAAGAATCTCAACTTAAGTAGAAACCTTATGAAGGTGAAAGGTAGAATACGAATAGGCAAGAGTAGCAAAGGTTGTTACTTGGAAGTTATGAACTTCTGGTTAAAAGTTATGAACTTTTACATGAAAGTTATGAACTTCTAGGTAAAAGTTGTGAACTTTTACATAAAAGTTATGAACTTTGGTTAAAGGTTATGAACTTTTACATGTAAGTTATGAACTCTTGTTGCCTATTGGGCTCGTTGTTTTGAGTGAACAAATGTTGTTTATTTTATAATTGTGAATTATAAACTTTATAAAGACATGATTATGAAATACAGATTTACATAATTGTCTTTATATGTGGAGCCCATCCGTAACATAAATACTGTAAGGATCGAATCAAATAGTTTGATTCAACCTATTTTGGCAGTATCATCTTGGAGGCATAAGCAAGGTCGCATTACGAAACTCCATGAGAATGGACTTTTGGATTCATGAGATTATGAATCATCTTGAATCATGCGAATGTTGTTTATTGTAAAAGATGACAAAGGGTTTTCTTTGCTGAAAGTAGTCAAAGAACAATCGATTTATTAAGCATTATACATGTGGATGTATATGAATTATAAATCAACTGCTAAAGGAAGTTTTAATACTTCATTACTTTTATGGAACTTTTCATTAGATAAGAGTATCTAATGAAACACGAGTTTGGAACTTTTGAAGTGTTCAAAAGCTTGTAAAAGGAGTATGAAGTATCTTGACAAGATAGTAAAGTCACTTAGATATGATCCGAGTGGTGAATATTTGAGTCAAGATTTTGACAATCATCTTAGAGATTGTGGGACTGTCTCACAATTGACTTCTCCAAGTACGCCACAAAGTATGTTGTGTCGAAAAGGGAGTAGTCGAACTCTATACAGATATAGTTCAATCTATGATGAAGTCAAGTTGATCATCGTTTTCTCGAAAATATGCCATTAAAGCAGCTGTGTATATTGTTCCCTCTAAAACAATTCATGAATCAACATATGAGATATGGTTGGGTAAGAGACCCAAGTTGTTTCATTGAATAGGTTTAGAGCTGTAAAACTTATTTCGAATAAGTTGGCACCTAAATTTTAAATGTCGAATTGTGAATTACTCAAAAGGAAAGTAGGAGTTATTACTCTTATGTTCTCTTTGGGATACAAAGTAGTTATAGCTAGAAATGGTTTCCCCATGAAGAGGGAGTTAATTTCTAGTAGAGTTAGTGGGAGTAAGGTACACCTACAAAACTCGTAATTCACAAAAGTGACATTTAACGTTGAAGAGGAACGTGGAAATGGTTTCATGATCATTGTTGAAATTACACAAGTCCAATGAAAGTCTAGTGGAATACGACATGATTAGGAGAGATATGGATTTCTCAAAATCATGATGTAATTTTACTAGATGAAGTAAGTCTTCTTTTATGAAGAAGCAATGTTAGATTTTGAATCTAATATGTGACTTGATGCTACAAAGGTTGAAGATAAGTCCATGTCTGACAATCAAAGTATAGACTTTGATAAGTCTTTTAGAAGATGCATATGCAATGGTTGCAAGTGAGTTTTCAAATTGAAAACCGATATGGATGGTGATCTTCAAACTTATAAAGCACGACTAGTGACTATAAGGATACGAACAAATTCATAGTAGGACTATGATGAAATCCTCTTTAGTCATTAATCATGATCAAGTCATATTGAGTTCTTGTTGCCATATCCCCATAATATGATTATAAAATATGGCAAATGGATATCAAAATCTATTTTTTACGTGAAAACATGATTGAGGATGTGTACGTGACACAACCCAAAGTTTTGAGCATCCAAAGAATTCAAATAGCGTATGCAAGTTTTCAAAGATTCTCATAAGGATCGAAACATGCATCAAATAGTTGGAATCATAGTTTTGATAAAGAAATCAAATGGTTTGATTTTATCAAAAGGATGATGAATCTTGTGTTTCAAAAGGATCAGTGGGACGGTATTCCTAATGCTATATGTGGATGACATATGGCTTGTTGGAAATAACATTCTTACCTTGCAAGAAGTAAAATCTTGGCTAAGAAAGTAATTTCAGTTAATGTTATAAGTATGACTGCCTGTATTCTTGAAATTGGAATCTATACAGATAGATCTAAAAGAATGTTTTGGCTTAAGTCAAAGCATTGAAAGCGTTCAATATAAAAGACTTAATAGAAGCTTGCTTATGTTAACTGTGTAAATAGTTGCACATATACAACTGATTGCAATTAGTTGCAATATATCAGTCGAGATCTAGTATTCTCTTAAAAAGAGAAGTTATGATTTTGAAAGGTTCAAAATAAAACGTTATAGCTAAATATCTATAATAGCAGCCAAAGTATACAGTTACATGTGATGTAAAGAAATTTTGGATGAAGAAGTTCATCAAAATTTTATGTTTTTGTTCTAAGCATTGCTTATCCTGTGAGACTATTGTAGGGACAATAGTTCAATGCGTAAGAACCTTGTATGACACAAGCATATACTTAGGCGTTTTTCACTAATTTAGAGAGGCTGTCTCTAAAGAGAGAGTGAATATGTGTAAAGTAGCAACGGAAGCGAAAATTAATAATTCATTGACAAAGACTCCTGCACGAGTGAATACATGAAAGTCATGTAGGTCAATGGGTATAAGATACATGTATGATTGGCCATAGTGCAAGTGGGAGATTGTTGGAGATTGTGCCCTAAGGCCAATATTGGATTATGTAATTTGACTTCTAAGATTAATCTAGTGTAGATTAATATTATCATTTATGTTTGTATGTTAGCATTTATGATAAGTATCCATGAATAAATCGTGTTATTCTAAATATCCCTAGTCGATTGTTATTATGGGAATAATAACAAACTAAGACTAGTGTGAGTGATAATGGATATTCATAAGATGAATATAGTGTATACAGATACAGATTATACTCACGGGTAATATGTTAGAGAACATGTTACTGGAGACCCACTATAAGATCAAGTTCATGGTCATGTGTCACAACTGATCTTGATTATAGTAGTGTCATCAGCTGATTCCTTTGACCTGAGGTCACCATTGATTCCGGGATGAACTCCTGTTGTGCTTTGACGTAGTCAAACGCTGCTCGTAACAGAGTAGTTATAAAGACTGTGATTGGGTACGATATGACTCATGCCTTGGGATATGAGTGACAGATATGGGATTTTGTCCCTCTCTAACAAGAGAGCGATATCACTGGGCCCCTCGATAAGTAAGACTGTTAAATGCATGGCCGTGCTGAAATAATTGATAGAGTATCAATTGATTTGTCTGAACAGTTTACTTTGAGATCGAGAAAGCATATGATTAATTATATAAGATTGACAAGTATACCATGTCTTATGATTAATCATGATATCAAAGAGACAAAAGGGAATATGACATTCTATAAATAGGTATTGGATCATTCCAATCATATTAATTGGGTAGTCGTAATGGCTTGTTAGAGTCCGCTTGTGACCTATAAGGACATTATGGTAATTTCCTTATTGCCAATTAATATGAACCTATGGGGTCACACACAAGAGCAAAATGAAGTTCATCTTAACGGGTATAAATTATTATTGGATAATAATTTATGAATGAGAAAGAGAATAAATATATATAGTGATATATATTTATATATATATGTATATGTGAATATTAATATGATTAATATTGCATAAGGTATGCCCCATATTATAATTAAATTATATAGAGATATAATTAATTATAATATTGTATATACATATGTGTATTATGGAGAATTTGTTTGATTTAATATTAATTGAGAATTAATATTAAGTTGTGTGGGTTAATTTATAATTATAACTAATAAGTGTATTAAGGTATAATTATAATTAACTTATTAGGTTATATATATAAGGAAATATATAACCTAATTGTGGGACAATTCAAAAGACATAACAAAAAGGTTTTTCGGCAGCCACAATAAAGTGAATAGTGGCAGCCGAAATTCTCAACAAAACTCCAAGGAAAAATCTGATTTTTCAGTACCTCTCTCTCGTTCGAAGAATCGTTCTTCAATCTCGGCGCTAGCACGCGGTGAATGAATTGCTCCGTGTGGATCAACCGTAGAGGGAAGCTACTTTGGTTCCTAATTGATTCAAAACCTACAAAGAATTAAGGTAATTCTTTAACCCTCTTTCCGATTCAATGCAATGTACATGGATCCGTGGCGGGGATTAATCCGTTTTATTTCCGCTGCGTATTTTGTTTTGTGTGATTAATCCCCAACAGTAAGACCATGGATAGGGTAAACGATATAACCATAAATAGATCCGTAGTTTGTTCCAGTCATGGGAATGAATGGAACGAGAGACTATCATTAACTTGGTTGTATGGCGGTGTCTTACCAGTCATTGGACATGGAATGTCAACCAAGTTAATGGGTACATGCATGGGGGCATGGTACTAGATAGATCCACTAAACGAGTAATCCACATGGTATAGTATCACAAGTGATTCTCGTGTAGTACTTGTATGGATCCTTTGACGTGACCATATGATGGTGTTACATGTGAGGTCGCATACTTAGGGATACGCCTAAAGGGCCTGTAATAGGGTGCCAAGTATGGGTACTTTCGGGTATGTCACTTAGCATGGTAATGCTATGGATATGCAGAAGGGATTTGTCACTCAGTAGTCCACTGGGAAGATATCACCGGCCTCTTGATGAATGTAACTGATAAGAGTGTGGCCACACCCAAACAGGTAGGAACTTGTTTGTGAGCTTCAGTGCATTCGGGATCAAGTTAATGTCCGACACAAAAGAGGGTGATCAATCCATGCCTCTGTGTTAGACACTGATATCAATGACATGGGATGGACAAGTTTAAACTACAGGGTTATGATAACAGTTAGACTGCCATCTCCATCTTAATTGGGGGCTGCAGTGGCTTGCCAGAGCCCAACTGCAATCTGCGGGCCAAAGGCCCGCTGCCAACATAAAGATGGGCCCACGGGATCGTACACATAGAACGACTGAACACAGACTTAAGGAATCATATATATACTTGGAGTATACACAATGGAGAGAGAGGTGTATATATGTTAATTATATTATAAAGATCAATTGGATTGATCCTAATAATAGAATTAACATATTCAATTGGCTCTTCATAATTAATTGGATTAATTATGAGATTATTTCCTAGGTGGAAATATTCATATATATAGGTTTACATATGATTTTATTTTGTGGAGATTTAATTTTAATTTGAAGGATTAAATTAATTGGTCAAACTAATTTTAATTCAAATGTAAATAATATATTACTTGGTGTAATATATTAAATACATGGGTATATTAAAATTAGGCTTGAAATTAATTTAAACCAGAATAGTTAAAATTAGACTGGGCCTAAATTAAAAGATGGAAGCCCGCACAGAGTGAAAGGAGCCAAGCTGGGCCTGAATTCCCCTAGGGGAATTCGGCCACCCTAGGTATAAAAACCTAGGGTGAAAATTTCGGCAACCTTAACAAAAACCAAGAGATAGCCGAAATTCCTAGCCCCCTCTCACCATAGTTTTTGTTTTTCCTACGCTAGCACAGGTTGTGTTTGTTAGGCGTTCGTGTACGAAAACGAGGAGGGAATCTAGTTTGATTTCTGCAGTCTTCATCCATCTCTTGAAAGAGATATTCCTGGTAAGAATTTAATCTCTTTCTATTATAATTTTAAGTTTTACAATTTCCACTTCAATTGCTCCTGGGACTGGATTTGAGGAAATCATCGCGTTCTTCCGCTTTTATCGGGAGCTTTCCAAAAATTTACAAAAACAGAGGAAAAAAGAACAAACAAAGCAATAAACACAGGTTTAAGGCCTCTCAGAGTTTTCCTTGATGATGTCTAATGTCTGGAAGCGTGCTTGGATGTCGGAATGGGCCTTGGATTCCACAAACGTCCTGAAATTCTCGAACTGAGCTTTGAGCCAATCCGAAACAAACTCGAGACAATCCCGGACAAATGAGATATGGTGAGAAACCAAACACTCTTAGTTTCTAGGATGTTGTTTTTATGTTTTGTTCCTTGTGTCCACTTTTCCCTCTCTCTGTTTTTTTTTTCTTTTTCTCTTCTTCTTCTTTCTTTTTTTTCTGGTTCTTTTTTTTTTTTCTCCTTCTCCCTCTTTTGTCTTTCTTTCTTTCCTCCTTTTTATCCCTATCTAGCTCTCATTAATGTTTCTCCTTCCTTTCTTCCAAAATCTGCCAAATTTTCAACACCCCATACCCTGCCACCAACTTCTGAGATTTCTGGCAGAAAATCCTACCGCTTGCTAGAGCTGCGCAGCTGTAGGGTTACAGCCATGCAGCTCTAACCAGAGTTGTGATGGATTTTTTAGAAATCTCA
This sequence comes from Euphorbia tirucalli, assembly GCA_039660915.1. Taxonomy (NCBI): domain Eukaryota; kingdom Viridiplantae; phylum Streptophyta; class Magnoliopsida; order Malpighiales; family Euphorbiaceae; genus Euphorbia; species Euphorbia tirucalli. The sequence continues at coordinate 50,056,954 of CM077633.1, forward strand.
CGCTCACCTCTAAGCTCCATAACAACTCGGAGGACCCATCTCGGGGTTTCGTGTTGAGAATCGCTCGGTTTTCTTAGCATTCGAGACGCTCCAGGTGACATCCCGCTCAATTCCAAGTCCAATTCACATTCGTCTGCTCAACAGGTGATACAGGACTTTCATCATAGAGGTCAGGAAAACCCGGCACTTACAGCCATTCATGGTCTTTTGCTTAGTAATATCTATGATTCTATTGTTGGGTTAAGCATATTTTTAGAGAGTTGTGTTCGAAAGTGTTACAAATAGATGACTTAAAGTGCCTTGAGTCTCAAATCCCAATTACGTTATGTAAGTTGGAGAAAATTTTTCCCCCTTCATTTTTTGATGTTATAGTGCATTTGGCACCTTCCAACAGAAGCTAAGCTTGGTGGTCTTGTGCAATATCGATGGACATATCCAATTGAGAGGTTTTTATTTTAGTTTTAGTTTAAAATTGGTTAATTTGTTAATATTAGCACTTAATCGAAAGTTGCATATTATAGGTTTCTTCGTGTGTATGTTCACAATAAAAATTGACATAAATGTTCAATTGTAGAAGGTTATATAGTGCAAGAAAGCCTTATTTTTTTGCTCGAGGTATTTACATGGTATTGAATCCAGATTTGACCGAGGAAAATAAATTCAGAAAAAAAAAGTTATGTCAATTCAGAAAGTGAGCTATCTATGATTGCACAAATAGGTTATCCTTTGACAAAGAATGCATCTAAAACCTTGGAAGAAAACAAATGAAAAGCAAGCCCAACTTTAGATTCTAAAATATTGTGAAGAAGTTCAATGCTTTTTTCAGTATGATATATCCTTTTCATAATCTGTTGTGTTTCCAAATTTCATTATGGAAACATTGAAATCCAACATCAGTCACTTGAAAAGGCCCCTGATGGTTTTCACAATTTCCCCAATTGACCAAATAAACTCGTGTACCTAATACTTCTTCCCATAAGACTAGACCTGTGCAAATGACCCGCGGCCCGCAAAACCCATCCAAACCTGCCCGTTCTGGGTTGGGCTTAGACATACATATTTTACTTTAAGCTAGCCCGGCCCGAACCCGTAAAAGTCCGAGTTAATGATGGGTTGGGTTTGGGAATAACTATAAGACCCAGGACTGGCCCGGCCCGGCCCGGCCCAGATAATTTTATAACATATACTTTTATATTTTTATTTGTATAATTATATATTACAGATATTAGATATTCATTTTGTTTTTGTGAATATTATGTTATCCCCTTTTGAAGCTTTTTTTGCACAGTGGGGTTCAAGCAATATTGTATAGTTTTGGCACTTGGTGGGTTGGTGGGTTTATACTGTTGGGAGGTCTTTTTGGTTTTTAATACTTTAGATGGTGGGCTTATGATCTAAACTCTAAATTATGTAATTATAATTAATACTTCTCAACTTATAATATTATAGTGAAATTTAACATAATCATGGTGGTCTTGATTATAATTTTTCTATGAATGCTATCTGTAAATTAAATTTGTTTAATATAAGTTATATTAAAAAAATTTAAATATTTATTTGATGGGCGGGTTAGGCTGGGCTTGGGAATGAGTTTCAATTGTTTGGCCCAGCCCGAGCCCGATGTAAAATTATTACGGGCTGGGCTGGATTTGGACAAGAGATTTTTATGTCAAACCCGACTGGATTTGGACAAGAGATTTTTATGTCAAACCCGATGTAGCCCGGCCCAGCCCGACCCATGAACAGGTCTACATAAGACGAATAAAAATTGTTCTCTTCATATTTTGAGCTAAAGCATTATGAACCCTATGAGAGAATGAAATATGGGGAATAGTGTCACGCACCGCCAATATTGTTACGCGAGACATTATTGCTTATGCGCAATGACACTCGCACACACGGGATGCATATGGCCAAAGTGGGTTAAAAATGGCCACAAAGGACTAAACGCAACAAACCCAAAGCCCTTAGGCCAAATAAATAATTATTGGGCCAAAGAAGGGGTGATTGTGCGGCAAAAGTTCAAGAAAAATGGGAGTTTGGCGTGGGAAATGCGGGCTGCCGCAAAACAGGCCCAGCCAGCGTGCAAGCAGCGCAGCCCAGCGCACAGCGGGCCAGTGACGGAAGTTCGGTCGCTGATTCGGTTGCAGAAGGTGCCAGAAGTTTCCAGAAACGGCTGGAGCGTCCCAGATCGGTCCGTAACCTGCTGGAACGCCTCTAGAACGTGCCAAACCGCCTCTAACCCTTCTAGAAAGCGTCCCTACCTATTCTTTTATGTATTTTATGATGTAAATATTCTAGAATGTTCCTATAAGGAGGTGGGATGCCTATAAATAGGCCTCACCCCCTCATTTGTAAACCAATCTCAAGAACCTCTTCATCCTAAAGAGATCTCATCAAACTAAGAGAGAGTTGTAAGATACTTTGGTGTATTAGTTGAGTGTTAGATTGAGTAATAAATTACTCTCACATTCCCAAAACCATTGTGTCTTCTCAAATATATTTCTAAGTTCTCTAAAAACATCCAAGTGCCCACCATATTCCTTCGCCCACACATCAAAAGGCTTGCTTAGCACAACAAACGTCGCAAGTGCCTAAGCACCGCGCGGGTCAAAAGGACGACTCCGTGACAATAGCCTTACTTTGATAAATCAAAACATCGTCTTCCATCATATTGAAGGTGTTTCTCCCAAATCTATTGATTAGCAACCTTCCTCCACATTAGCAACCACCTCACAAATGACGTACTTGACAAATGAATTTCGCCCACTTTGTTGGGTTCCAATTTCAGAGGAGAACTTCTCCCATAAACATCAGATCGTCGTCCGGCCACGGTGGACTAGAATCCTCTGCCCTGAAGTTCGATCTAGCACCCACAATCATACCTTGGCCTAGTCGTAGCTCTGCTAAGCTTTTTACCTTCGTTAGAAAGTTTAATTTTAATATATTTTTGATATATATATATATATATATATATAGTGTAATTAATTTCAAAATGAATTTGGATAGAATAATTAGAAAGCTATGTGTAGTTAATTTGATGTGTATCTTTTTCTAATATTTCGGACATTAGTGACTTTTTATTAGGATGTATATTATATAGTGGTATTTATAAATTCATATATAATATTAATATTTAAAAAAATTAAATATGCGATTGAAGCAGCGGTAAAATCCAGTCAAACTGGTCGAATGATGAAGCAATAGTCCTATTAGTTCGTTATTTGGTCCGATTTTAATAACATTATAGTGATTTTAACGATATAAAAATTAACAATTAAGTATTTTTACTGTACAAAATAAAGTTTGAGGTAGCATAACAAAACAATAGGCAAGCGAGTTGTTGCATAATGAGAACATGTAAAACATTATTTCGTCCAATTTTAATAACATTGTAGTGATTTTAACGAGACAAAAATTAACAATTAAGTATTTTTACCGTACAAAATGAAGTTTGAGGTAGCATAACAAAACAATAGGCAAGCGAGTTGTTGCACAATGAGAATATGTAAAACATTATTTCGTCCAATTTTAATAACATTGTAGTGATTTTAACGAGACAAAAATTAACAATTAAATATTTTTACCGTACAAAATGAAGTTTGAAGCAGCATAACAAAACAATAGGCAAGCTAGTTGTTGCATAACGAAAACATGTAAAACATTGCAAACTACCGGTGAATACAAGAAACAAGAGGAATAAGAGGCAGTGAGTCGGAGTCGGAGTCGGAGTCGGCGAGGCCCAACTTCCATCTGTTTAACGAACTTCCACGTGTGTGTGTGCCTCTTTTCTACATCACGCTAAAACCCTACCTTCCTCGACTGTCCTTTCTTTCTCTAACCAACGTTATAATAAAAAAGGCAGCTGCTTCATACTTCCTACTTCCTCGTCCCAACGTCAAACCCTTTTTACTTTTGCATCACGTGTCTTCTCTTCTCTCCCCATTCTTCATCCCCACATCTCAAAATTTCTACCTTCCATTCCTAAATTCTTCTATCCATGGCGGTTTCTTTAAGATTTACCAGAACTACTTCTTCTCTTTCTTCCGTCCTTTCTAGAGCTTTCTCTTCTTTGAATTCCGGTTCTGATTTCAAATCTTCTCCCTTTTTTCCTCATAAAAACTCCTCCTCTTTGACCCCTTCTAGTGATTCCAAGGACCGAAACGTGCAGTGGGTTTTCCTTGGTTGTCCTGGTGTTGGAAAGGGTACCTACGCTTCTCGGCTTTCTTCTCTTCTTGGTGTTCCTCACATCGCCACCGGTGATCTCGTCCGTGATGAGCTTAATGCCTCTGGTCCACTTGCCTCTCAGGTATGGCTTCATTTTCGATTTCGTTTTTGGGGTTTTTTTTTAAAAGTTGTCTGATCCTTTTTAGCTATGGATATTGTAGCATTGAATGAGAGAGGGTTTTGAATTTTGATTTTATGCATCTTTACAGCTTTAAACTTAGGGATTTGGGCTTCACTTTACCCACTAATGATTTATCGATTAGTTTGAGAGTTAGCTCTTTATCTTGTTTTTTAGGAAAAAAAATTAAAAATTTGCAGTATTGATGGCTTGTTTTGATTGTTGTGTTTCTCAGCTCAAGGAGATTGTTAATCAAGGCAAATTAGTTTCGGATGAAATCATTATAAATTTGTTGTCCAAGCGTCTCGAAGCTGGAGAAGCTAAGGGTGAATCTGGTTTTATTCTTGATGGTTTCCCTCGAACCATCAGACAAGCGGTAAGCATTCTCCCAATATGTATCTGTATTATCAGACTGCCGAAATCATATGTAATAAGAACTTTGGACTTTCTAATTTGCTTCACGAGCAATATTTTTGGCTTTCTCTCTTTTTCAGTAGAGATGGGATGGGATGATGCTGCCTTAGTTTTCAAATGGTTGACTTTCTTAATTTTCACTTATAGGACTCCATTTAGATATATTTTGTATTATTCCTCAGTTGCTTATTTAGTCTGTTAAAATTAAGTTTTTTTTTTTGTTATTTTTCATCTCTGGTTTGGGAACAAATTGTTCCTTCCTTTTTGATAACTGCTTTGTTTGCTTAATCTGTAGTCGGATTTGAGTACTTATGCTCATTATGCCCTCATAATGTCCAGGAAATATTGGAGGGAGTAACAGATATAGACTTGGTGGTTAACTTAAAGCTTAGGGAAGAAGTTCTACTTGCAAAATGCCTTGGAAGAAGAATTTGCAGCCAGTGTGGAGGAAATTATAATATTGCCTGCATTGATATCAAGGGTGAGAATGGGAAGCCTGGGATCTATATGGCTCCACTTCTTCCTCCTACCGATTGTGCATCAAAACTTATCCAACGATCTGATGATACAGAAGAAGTTGTCAAGGAGCGACTGCGTATTTACAATGAAATGGTAATCCAGATTTATTGATCTAGTTAACAGTTGTGCAACAATAAGTCTGATTCGTTTTTATGCTTAATTTAATGATTACTGATATATCAGCCTAGTATAAACATGATTTAATCTGTGCCAGACAATTAAGTTTTATAGCTGCATAGTGTTAAGATTTATCATGCGATGCTTATTATGGAAGAAGGTAGGAGAATCATAATCAAGAAGAGTGAATAAATAGTGAATGTCAGATATCTTTTGGTTTGGATAAAGGGAAATGAATAGCATTATAAATAAAAGAAGTATGAAATTTCCTTGAGATATATATATATATATATATATATATATATATATATATATATATATACATATCTCCATTCTAGGGGGAAAATCAGAGGTTTCAATATCAGAAGTTGAGCAAAATGTTGCAGGAAGTGGCGAAATGCTTAACATAAAGTTACAGTTACAGAAGGGCAACATATTTAGGAAAAAAAAGTTGGTATCAGCCGTAGGTCAAAGCAAAGCTTGCTTTTGTTATTACCTCTTTATAGTGTTTTTGCCTGTTATAGCAAACATTGGTATCAACAGTATATAGGAACTCTCCAACAGTATCATACATTTATCAACTGAATATTGGTACATACTCTTATTACCTAAATATGTAAACTGAGGTCTGTGGAGCACTTGACAAGCACTATGATGTGCTTTGGTGTTTGTTGTGCCGAATAGAAAATAGATATTTGATCCAATTTCATGCCTAAGCACTTCCATTTGGACTTGCACATCATTGCATTCTGAAATTAGGAGAACCTTACATTTCTCTTCTGTTTACTGTTCTTTTAAATCCTTCTATTGCCATGCTGATTACACACACGCTTAAGAAACCTTGTGGCAGCTCATATTCATGTATTAGAAAGCAGTCTTATTAATCTGGACCAGTCGGCTGGTCGGAACGGTTGGACCCTGAAATGGAGCCTAAGACGGTCCAATTAGCCTTAAAACCTTACTGTTATCATGAATGGGACATTAACCGATTGAGCCAACTAGTTAAACTAGTGATACGTTAACTCAATCATAGGTCTTGGAGTTGGTTTTGATGTAGTTTGACTTGACGAAAACTTTTTTAACATGCTAGGATTCAAACTTGGACTACATCCAAGAGATTTTCGCCATTGGATCCATAGGACCAAACTATTCTCATGATATTCTTTTACATTTGTAATATATAAATATATATAGATGTTTTCATTTGCTTTTAATGAGTTAATTTTCTGTTTCAATTGTAAATGAAAAATAATACAACAACTGATATTCTTTTACATGTTCAATATATGTAATTATCTAAAAATATGTTAATTATTTTTTTAACAAGGTATATATTTTTTTTTTTTTCAAATTTTAAAAGAAAAGGATTTATTTACTTATTGAAATTGTGGTGGATGGAACAACATAAGAAGTAAAAAATATATATATTTATTTATTTCAATTTTAATTTATAGCTTAGTATAAAAATAAATATAAAATTACTTAAATTAAAATGTTAATGGTATACTGTATACAATGGAACTTATGTTGTAGGAAATTTAAATTAATTCTTCAAATATATAGTACGATTAGTTCGACTTGGTTCGACATTTGACTGTGCCAGATCTGATAATCTATTTAGAAGTTCTCTTTTATTGTAATTCTTTTTCTCTCTTCTGCATCTTTTTTTTCCTCCCAATGTAGTTACAGCATGAAGATAGAATCAATACACTTAAACATGCACACACACACACAAATATATATAATAACAAAACCAAGAGAGATTAATGTGAGAAATTCTTTAAAAGACTGAACTGCAATAGCGACTTCTTGTTCCTTAATATGTAACTTTTTTACTTGAAAAGGACAGACATGTTATAGTTATGTAATTGAAACATTATTCAGTATTACTTTACCCTATGGGCCATATTTTCAATTTATTACTGTAATCATTGATTAGTCGTTCATCATCATCATCATCATAAAGTGTTCTATATGCTTTTTGTGAATTTTAGCAAAAGATTGTATATTGGATTTTGTGCTTCAAAGTTGCTTAATGTTGGAATATGTTTTCAAATTTGTAGTAGCTAATTATCCCAAATTACTTAATGGCGTATCGTATAATGTTTTATTTATCTCGATGGGTGTGTATGTTTGTCTTATTTCGGGGTCTTTGATGCCTCAGTACTGAATGAGTTGCATCATTAGTTGATCTCAGTTCCTTCTAACGTTTCCTGATGATTTGTCATGAATGCGGTAGTCATTTCAATTTTCTAATATCATGTATGCAATGGTTGTGACTAGACCACGAGCTTTGCACTGTACTGAAATCATGAGTTGATTGAGCCATAAGGTCAATTGTGGTTCCAACTATAGCTTTCATTTGTAGTCCATGTGCATGAAAAATGTGGGAAAAAAGAGTTGTAATATTCATTTTTGCCTAAAATTTCTGAAACGTTACAGAAATTGTTCTGGTGATGCAGAGTCAACCTGTAGAAGATTTTTACCGCCATCGGGGATCGCTCTTAGAGTTTGAACTTCCAGGAGGAATCCCAGAATCATGGCCAAAGCTTCTTCAAGCTCTCAATCTAGAATATCATGAAGATAAACGGTCAGCAGCAGCATAAGGTTGTTAACAGGTTGGTGTACTATAGTTGCAAGGCAAGTTAGGTGATTCTTTCATGTAAGATTAATTTTTGTTATGAAGGTGAAGAACTAAGAAAACAGGTATTCTATGCACAATAAAAGAAAGATGTGATATTGTTTTTTGGGGGAGAGGAGGCACCTTGCATTGTTGGTGTGACAGATGGTTTGGTCCAAGTTATATATTATAATGTGGCAAAATATAAATATAATTGCCATTAACTTAAACCATTGGTGATACTATTAGTTATTATTTGGTTGATATAGTTGGTTTACTTACACTGTATTTTTTGGCCAACTATTATTGCCATTCAATTTTGATGTATGAATATTATTGGTAATTCTTTTCTGCTATAACATGTTGAATCATAAGATTATCAAAAGCTTGTCGAACCTGAAGACCAATTATTTTTTTGTTTGTCTAGCTTAACCGACCGAAAGTTTTACCACTCAAGTTATCCTTATATTTCAGACTATGTTAATTTGTGATTTGTCAAATTAAATAAATAAATAAATATCAATTTTTTATGTTTGCTACAAACTTATATTTTTATCTTTGTGGTGATTAAATAAATTTTTTTTACAGTTTATTTAATACTTCATTGATTTTTTATCTTTTAATTTGTAATTTTATTATCTATCATAATAAAAATAAAACTTTAATATGGTAAATTCTGTGGTTATTTTTTTTTAAAACAAAGTAACCATACATTGTTTTTAAAAGCCAATAGTATCATGACATATAATTAGTTTAAAATAAAAAAAAAATTAATTTATAAAAAAAAGTTAATAGTATTATGACATGTAATTAGTTTGAAATAAAAAAAATTAATTTATAAAAAAAAGTTAATATTATGTTACAGGTTATTAAAAGGTACAATTTATATGCATTCATCTATTTTAGGAAAATTTATTCCTATTTACATAAAAATATCAAATCTTTATAAATTTTTGTAATATTATTGAATTTTTGGTAAATCAATTAATTTTCATTTAATTATTAGTAAAAATAATTTGATTTAATATATGTTGTATTTATAAATAATATAGTATGCTTTAATTTATCATTAATATGAAATAAAACTATGTAGTATACTCATTTTAAGTAAGTAAAATGAAAATAAATATATTTTTAGCATTTTCTATTTATTTTTCGTGACATTAAAGAATTTTTTGTAAGTAATAATATAATAAGAATTAAGTATCACTTCACGTAAAATATGTCTAGCATTACATGGATTTTATAGAATTAAATGTTTTACGTGAAACCTAATTTTTCTATAGTTTTGTGTAATATGCAGAATTTTTCATCTTTATACGGAAAAGTAATACTCAATTATTATATTTTCGTAAAATTAAAATATTTCTCTTGGAATATTTATTCTTTTGTATTTCAACAGTTTCCATTCATTTTTCACAAATTTGAAGATTTTACCGTAAATTAATAATACTGTGAGAATTGGATATCATTTCATGTAAAATATATTTAACATTACATACATTCCGTAGAATTTAAAGATTTTACATAAAACCTAATTTTTATACATTTTTTGTAATGTGTGAGATTTCTCATCTTTATATAAAAAACTATTACTCAATTATTATATTTTCATGACATTAAAATATTTCTCACAGAGTATTTATTCTTCTATATTTCAGTAGTTTCCACTCATGTTTCTTGAAGTTGAAGATTTTTCTGTAAATTAATAATATTACAAGAATTCGGTATCACTTCACGTAAAATATATCTAGCATTACATGGATTCTGTAGAATTTAAAGATTTTACATGAAACCTAATTTTTGTACAGTTTTTTGTTATATGTGAAATTTTTCATCTTTATACGGAAAACTATTACTCAATTATTATATTTTCGTAAAATTTAAAAATTTCTTACGAAGTATTTATACTTTTATATTTCAGCAGTTTCCACTCATTTTTCGGGATGTTTCAGGTTTTTCTATTTCTTGACTCTGTGAGTTTAACTCGTAGATCTTGTCTCTTGCATTCATGGATCTAATTGATCACCTCTCACATGTCTGTTGTAACCATGTTTACTGTGGCTATTGGAGGAAAAGGATCTTCATCAACCAACGTAGCTCCTTTCTCTTCTGAGAACTGGAGTATCCCTTTATGGATCTTGTCCTAGATAGTACTCTTAAAGCTCTAACAGTTTTAGTTGCATGATTCCATAAGTTGTGGTACTTACAGTAGGTTTTCCCCTTTACTTCTTCTTTGGTAGGCAACTTATGACTTGCAGGCAAAGTAATAAACTTTTCCTTGAGGAGAAAGTAAAAAATATCATTAGTTTTAGAAACATCAAAGGTGTAATGAGGAGAATTGTCGTTGATAGGCTTCTTTGATGCCCCTTGGCCTGCATTTGGTTGAGATAACAATGGGCACACATGAGCTTTAATAGCTTTCAGATCTGCAACAGCTACTTCTTGGTTGTATATCTCTTGGCAATAAATTCCCATGAAATTTTTCCTTCTGTAGTTTTCTTCTCTCAATAGGTCCCCGTACTCCGTCACCTTGGAAGCCAATTAGAAGTCCCTAAACTCCATCCTCTGGAACTTCTTTCTTAGCTCAATATCAAGTCCCCTTTGGGCCATCCTCACATACTCCACCTCTGGGAGATAGACTTTGCACCTGTTCCTCATCTTCTTGAAGCGAGCAATGAAAATGTTTGTTTCTCCTCCTTTTTGGGTAAGCCTGGAAAGTTCAGCAACACATACCACTGGCTTTGCCCTGAAGAACTAGGTGTGGAATTATCTCTCCATCTCTTGCCAACTATAGATTAAATTCTTGGGGAGAGTAGCATACCAACTTGGCGAAGACTAGGCCCATATAGCTCCTAAACAACTTCTCTCACCGTTTCCATTGTGAATGGGGGAATTTGTGGAGGCATGCTACCTTGTTGATGGTGATATGATATATGAGGATATCTAGCACTTTCTCCATGTCCTCTAGATGTGCCCGCCATTTCTCCACTATTGTGGTGACCTCCTACATCATCATGATATACAGCAGAGTGATAAAAGGATTAGTTTTCACCATAATTAAAAACTTGGGTAACAGGTGCTTTACCAGAATTTTCGTGACATGCCGAACCAGCGACCTTGGCTTGGATAACTTCTTCCCTCAATGGTGGAATATGGTACTTCTCACCAGTTGAAGCACCACGTCCTTTATTGGACTCTATGGAGCCTTGAGAAGCATTCCTTAAGCCACTAGCAACATGATTTCCATGGTTTCCCCCAGAAGTAAGAGAACTATTCTTGGTGGCTCCTGGTTCGAACAACATTTGAAGGAGTTTCTCCACATTTTCTTGGATAGAACCCATATTCTCTTGGAGGGAATTGATCACACTTCAGAACCTCCATATTCCTTTCGATAGAATTAAAGCGTTTCTCCAGGTATTGTGAGGTTTGGATCTCCATAGAAATGCATGATTGTTTCCTAGGACTGGATTCTCTTCCTTCTATTGGTTCCACCTGTTGTGGAACAATATTTTTTGCCGTCATGGCTTCCTCATCCTTAGGTCCAACAGCTGTAGGATCTTTCGGTCTGTCATTCTTCTTGGATGACATTGTGATTGTATCTCACCGAGCGTGCCAATTTTTGTTTGGCTCCTTTTGGGATTTGCAAGCGTGCCAGAGAATTATAGTATTCTCAAACTGGAAAAATGAAATTAAGTGCGCCTACTAACTTCTAAAATCAAAGAATTGATGGAAGTAAAAGAGACCTTCAAATTTCTTGAAGTTCTAATTATCACAACGATACCAACCTTAAGAAATGATCGACAAAAATAATAAAAATAAATTGAACTAGGAATCTTCAAAGAAAATGGCGAACTTGGATTGATAAACTGAATATCACAAATACAGTAAATAAACTTTAATTGGAAAGAAATTGATAGAAAGTTGAAAATACTAAAATTGTTCGAAATCCAAAATATTTATTTTAGTCTAAAGAAAGTTGCTAGTTTTGTCTGAGTATGAATTTTTGATTGTTAGTTGTTGGGCCTTCTCAATCAATGATTCTACTTTTCATAGATGCAATTGGCAACTTCTGGTTTCCTTCACTGCTCACATGTTCTACGTTCTTCACTAACTAGTTCTCATGTTGAGATTTTGCTCCCCATCTAGCAAATGCTTACGTCAAAAAACTGTTCTTGATTTCCTGACAAATATTCACTAGGTGGATTCCACGTGGCACCAATTAATTTTTCTGAGTCTCAAGTGGCTCAAACAAAATCCGTCAATAAAACAAATTAAATGGCTTAAAATGGCTTAAATGTTGATTTCCATCATAACTCCAAGAAAAAGATTTTTCTAGGAGACAATCTCTTCAAGATAAAAATCATCAATTAAAGCCATTTAATAAAGTATATTAAAGCCAATTTTAATTATGGTGCAAATACTTATCAATCTTAGAAAATTTTTGTACCTCATCCAAAAATTAAACAGAGAATCCATGAACAAGACTAATAAGTTGTAAGGCATCAAACAAGGGAGAAGTAACAGCAGGCATTATATCTCCAACTTATAAGCATATCCTTTGATCCATCCAGATAAAACACCAACTTCTGCGAGTAATCTCGGCTTGCGTGTAATTTTGATTCATCTATTGTTGCAAGAAATTGCTACAGATAAAAACTCCTCAATGCTGGTTAGTTCAGAAGATCAACCTTCATGAGTAACTTCAAGAATTGCATTAGGATAGTCACATCCGGACCTAATGAGACACTGAAAAGCACAATTCACCAAGTTTACTATACTATTCACAATGGATTCCACCCTCCCTTTTGGTGGAAAACATCAGATCTCCTATGATTACCATTACTGCATGTGTAAAATACTTTGAGACCGGCTTCTGCCAGTAGATCCATCAGTTATAGATTTTCTGTTCCCTCATGTTTGACTCCCAGGGTAGAAGTATTGAACACCATTCTCCTTTATCATGAACTGGAAATTGCTAGCCTTGTTCTTTAAGTTCCATCTCCCATTGCAGTTTCCTGTGTTCACGATCGTCAACTGTAACAAAGAAATATTATGAGAAAAGAAATGCCAACACTGAAACAGTTCGCTACAAAACGAAAGCTATTTCCAAAATATCTGCATCCTTAAGAATCAGACCCATCTATCAAAGATGCTAATGTGCGAAGGGCTTAGTTTCCACAAGGTGCTCTAATCGAAAAAACCAATGATCATAATTAACTATGCTTAAAAAGCCCAAGCACTTGAATACCTTATAATTTGATAAAAAGGCCAAATGGATGGAGATATAATAGCATGACTGTTTCCCAAAGAATACGTAATGAAGAGAGTGAGAAAAACAGAAAATAAAAAGGTAACGCATATGGAAGCATTTGTACACCCTTAAATTATTTTGTTTAAATGTTTTAATATCAAAAATTGTGGTAAATGAAACACTTCAGAGCTATATGGTAAAAGTGTACGACTAGATGATACAGCAAAAGAGGTTAATTCATTTCTTGTCTTTGAACTTATCAGCAGTGCATAATGTTCTGAAGCCTCATGTTTCTGCAGTCGTATTATTGTATTTTTATTTTAATATCAATCAAGTCTTTTTGTAGAAGACTCTCGGTAACAAAAACGAATAAGTTGAAACATTCTTTTCGCAAAAAAATTATCTGAACCCTGAAGAAAGTAATTCAAAGAGTAGTTGAAATTCAAACCACATTTCTAGTATTGGATTATAATTAAAAGAACATTAGACATATTGAAGTTTTTTCAGCAATATTAATGTGCATTAGTGATAGCTTTGGAGACAATAAACGGAATATTTCCCATAGAAAAATCAGTGAATGCAACTTCTAGCTTAATCGAAACTAGTATTTTTAGTAGTACACTATTAACGATATTTTAATTTGATCATATTTGTATCACATCAAGACTACACTATAAATGAGCAAAATCTTGGGTCATATGCTATTAAATGCATTATATAAAACCTTGCTTATCTAGCATCATCCTTGCACAAAACAAATAGAACATATAGAAGCCACACAGACAATTGCATACACGAGAACAAAAAGAGCTGGGAGATAGAAAATTTATGCACATAAGAAAAGAACTTCTACTTAGGAAATATATATATATATATCTTTTAGGGATCAAAAGATTGAATTTCATTGATAAATTCAGTAATCGCATTATTTAATGGCAGTAAAGGAATTAGGAGCAGTAGTGGAATAAAAATTGACACAGGGATAGGGATAGCTGGAGTCTGTTATTATCAGGAGTTTGGTGTGAGTATTATAGGAGTATACATAGGTGCTCGGTTAGCAACCGGGAAAGCTCAAACAGTTTTAGACATAAACACAATAAGAAAAGAACCAAACAAGTCTGCTGGAGTTATTTTATTCAACAAACTTCCCTCAGGAAGAAAAAAGAAATACAGTAAAGGAAGAACAGAAAATATAGCTAGGAAATTGGACTGAACAGATCTCCCTTCAATCCCCTGATTATCCTAAGGTTAATCCCCTTCTCTTCCAAAAGGAAAGAGTCCAAAGTTGCTATCTCAAATTCTATGCCGCAACCATACTACTTCTCAGCTTAAATAGAACTTAATCATGACAATAAAATAAGACAATAATGCTGAAATTATTAGGACAACAGCTCACCCAGGGAGCACCAACAAAAATACAAAAACTGCAATGTAAGAATACTAAAAAAAGAATTAACCTACACCCCATGACATCAAAGGACACATGGCTGCCCATGCCATGATATCACAGGACACAAGGCTGCACATTCCTGACCATTTCAGCTTGTTCTCTATCATGCTGCATGGAGAGGAAAAGGTAGCTTTTGGAAACTGGATTAATTTGTGGGCTCTTAGCAATATCTAAGGGATAGGAAAATTTTCTCCTTCCAGCAGTCTTCCACACAGCTATTTCTTCTTTTTTTAAAAAAAAAAAAATCTCTGTTGTTGAATTTTTCTGATTGTTCCACAATAATAGCATTCTTATTGACCTAGTCTACTGGTTTGTTGAGTCTTTGTTTAGATTGTTTGTGAGTATTGTATTGTTTGCCTAATCTGAGTTTTGAGTTTCTAATATAGCACAATCACAGAAGCAGTAGAAAGTTAACAAAAAAAAAAGAAAACAAATACTACAGTGACAATAATAGCATTCTTATTGACCTTAGTCTACTGGTTTGTTGAGTCTTTGTTTAGATTGTTTGTGAGTCTTGTATTGTTTGCCTAATCTGAGTTTTGAGTTTCTAATATAGCACAATCACAGAAGCAGTAGAAAGTTAACAAAAAAAAAAAAAAAAGGAAACAAACACTACAGTGAGATCAAACAATAAAACATGCAATCATTACATTGTTTTATTCGAACAGGTTACTATAATATAAAATTAGATAGCAGAAATTAATGCTAATGGTAAAATATGCCAAGCTAAATATCCTCCAATATCATACCTGCCCATGCACATCAGCAGCCAAACCAGTGGCCAAAGGTTCTGCATTCACCAAAACATGTGCCAGGTATTCCACCTGTAAACGGAATACCGGCCATTCCATGCTAGAATATATATCCCCGTGGTTAAGTGCTACTAATGAGCAACCCTGTGACCCCAAAAAAAAAAAAAAAAAGAACCAAACGGTAAGAATTTAGAATCATTGGAAAATATATATAACAGGACACAAGTTCTTACAAAATCAGATGTTAATGTCTGGCAGTAGTGCAGGAAGTCTAAGACGAGATCCGAAGAGCCACGAGCAGCAACCTCCATAAGGGACACATCATCTATCATGATAGTGGCAAGGTTCTTGTACTTTTCAGGCAAGGCACATATTGATTTTTGTATTTCTCCAAACAATGTAATAAATCTACGTTCAGCAGTTTGTCCTTCATTTCCATCTAGTCAAGAACAGAATTCAAAAAGGATTTCCAGTCAAAGAGAAACATGTGAGCATCTCCCTACTAGAAAGTCATGGCAACTTTTTCTTCTGAGAAAATTTGTACCATATTTAAAACGAACAAATACAACAACAACTACTACTACTACTAAGCCTTGTCCATTAAGGTCAGCTACATAAATTCTCGTTTTCATTCATCATTATCCCTTATAAAATTCTTTGAAAGATGTAATAATTGACAAACTTTTCTTAAATGGGGTGCCATGATTAACTTTTCTCAAATACACTCGAATCCTACTCTTATTTTACTTGAACAAAAGACCTTCAGAAAAAAAATTCTCTTATTTGGAAAACAAACCCTAAATAACTATTAAAAAACTATATTTTCTATATTATACAGAACATATCAATATTAAACAAAGTGTACTACATCCATTCAGTAGTAAACTAACTATAAGGCAATCAGCATAGTGAAAGGATTCAATACATATAGCTTTTATTATATTTACAAAATATAAATACTTCAAACAAAGAATTTCACAGGAAAAAAAAAAAAGCTTTTTAATTAAAATGGTTAAAAATGACAAACAACCACACCTGGGCAGTGCAACTTAAGTATGTCAAAGAAGAAGAATCTGCTAGTATCCCTTTGTGCAGCTAAATTACAACCCTGATAAAGCAACAATCTAATATTAATATGGATACAATGAATGTCTATACAGGCAACTTAAAAACTATTACATGGTTTACTTTTAATTGGCATACATTAAACAGATGAAGAGTGGGAGTGATCACCTCCCTTGTAACTACATTTACTGCTCATGGATTTCATCTTTAAAAAACTTATCACAACAGCATAAATCTTATACTTTGAACAGAAATATTTAAATATAATGTTATGTGACTCGTATCATTGATCAATCGATCACCAAAAAAATGTGTTTTCAAAGGAAAAGGAATTCCACTGCATTTCATCTCTAAAAAGCAATTTTTACTACCCTTCATTTTGTAAAAAAAAATATATAATTCCCTTCGAAAACCAGAATTATAGACTTTTAATACCTTTCCGAGAAGTGGATATTGACTGATTAAACAACAGAAATGAAAAACCTCCTCAAATTCCATTGGATAATATTAAAATTTCATTTCCGAAACCCCCAAAGTTCCATGGAGAATAAAACTTCAGAAAACAAGAAATGAATTGCATATGCTAGGAGAGCAGGGTACCAGTTTACGAAGAATGCGATCGTAGTGTGAAAAAGGATGAGAGAAGGCCAGGAAGATAACAATGTTGGAAGAATTGGGCACAAGAATTCGCTTAATGAGATGGTGAAGCACAAAGGATCCGCTAGTCTCTACGCAGTCTTCTATTAAGACTACTTTCCCACTCAAAGGCCATGGCTCCGTCTGCTGATCCAAGCCTAATGCCTCATCCAATAGATTCGAAGTCTGATTCTCCATTGTTATGCTCATTGTTATGCTGTAGTTCAGTTCAATCCTGACCGTTAGGGCTAGCAATTATACACAGCATTCATTTATTTATCATTAGTAGCACTCTTATTAAGAGTATCAACATCAAAATTCTTTGCATAACACATCAGAATATCAGAATCTTTACATTTCTCCCCTTTGGCATCATTAAAAAAAAAAAAAGAAGGAAGAGCCTAGAGAAATACATCTCACATTTCCAGACCACAACAGCAGCTCGTTATTTTCGCTGTGAACAGAGCAGCGGCAGGAGAGCTGTGACGGGAGAAGAGAGGGCTGGGTGGAGGGTTCCGGCGCCGGCGATAGGATTGAGAAGAGAGGGGAAGCAGAAAGAGTGAGGACTGAGGAGAGGCAGGGAGAGGAAGAGTTGAGAGGGGAGGGACTGGGAGGGAGGCTGCGATTTTAGGTTAGATTTTAAGTTTTGCTGTCAATTTTTTTTTTTTTTTTTTTTCCAACTCAGTTTAATAGTTATTAGTTTAAATATTAAAATTATATATATATATAAACTAAGACATAAAAACCTTTTTGGAGCCCGGTGTAAACTAAAACTTAAAAACTTTTTTTGGGACCTCGACTATTCATGTTTTGTCCCTTTGGTGCATGATCTTTGAAATTGCCTATTTAGTACCTGATTTATTGAAATCAAGCACATTTGATACAAATTTAACAGGGATAAGCACGTGTTACTACAAAATCGTTATCTGACGGGAAAAAAAAAACATATGACAATGTGTAAAAAATGAAACTAAAAGACTTTCTCTCTCATCTTATTTTTCACAGCTCTTCGTCTTTCTTTGGAAAGATATAAAAAAAATCCTACAAATTCAAATTCCAAATTGAGAGAAATTGTTTGTGAAGATAAAAAAAGAATGGAAGGTAAATGTTGTTCAAATCAAAGAAGCAAATTATTGTTGTATTATAAATTAAATCACTACAAGTTATCGTCGTTCAAGTTTGAAAGTTTCAAAAGTGAAAAAGTGTCGAAAGTGGTCCACTTGCAGAGGTATTTATATTTCCCTGGTATTTTTTTATTGAAAGTTGTAGATATTGGCATGTTACTTTGCTTTTCCCATTTGAGAGTTGAAAGGCTATGACCGATATTGTTTCTTTTTACTTGTTCTCGTTACCATTATATATGATTTTTCTGTTGTTTGGCATTACACGGCCGTAGATTTTAGGGATTTTTTAAATTAAAGTTTAAACAAAAGACAAACTTATTTCTTAATGGCCCACACACCTGCACATGGATAATATCATCTGTCATGCATGATTCTTACTGAAGACACCTAAAATACTACTGAATTAATTAACAACCTTATATACGCTTATGATGCATTATTAACTTAGTCATATTCAATAACTACATTAAGATTCATGGCCCCATAATTAGTATACATGTAGAAAGAGAGTTAGATTCATTATCTTATTTTGTTAATTAATAATTGGTTATATGTGGTATGACAAAATCATATATGCATATATAAGCATATTAACTTTAAGCATTTATTAACGGAATACAATTTTTCTGTTTGAAAATGTTTATGGGATATTGTGATTATAATTGGCTTTTTTATGTTGCTAAATAATTGCAATTTGTTCTATTTCTTGTTAACATGATGACGTCTCTTTTTGTAAACTAGTCATTAAGCATAGTGGTAAACTTAGCTCTAGTCATGAAAATGACATTGTTTTTCTCTTTTAAGGATTTGTGAATTATATCATATTATTTAATTCAAAACTGAAGAAAAATCAATTTTACTTCTTTTGTCATAATTCAATACCATGATAAATACTTATTAAGAATGTAGGGAAGGGGAGAATGTGTTTCATTTATAAACTGATTGGTTTGACCTAGATGAATTATTAGTGCCTTATATAGAGTCATATATTGGTGACAATAAATGTAGGCCAGTTAAGCACATTTATTTGAAGTGTAGGATAACATCCACTTTTTGGCGACTAATTCATGATCCAGAATTGATTAGCTTAGTAAATGCCCAAAAGTTAAGAGAAGGGGATGTCTAAGAATTTTGTTGTGAACACTTTGAGGATGGGCACCTCCTTTTGTTACTGTTTCTAGAGGTCAACCAGATTGGAGTCTTAATGAGGGAATTGACTTTAGTGAATCTGATTTTAGTGTGACTGATGCCATTGGTACCACTTTAATTGAGCCCATTGAGACTGTGATAAATGACCTAAAGCCTATTGTGCCAAATCCAAATGATCCCAATCCAATTGAGCCAAATCAAACTCAAAAAAACACCTCCAACCTTGTCCAGGAAATAATTCATCCTAATGAACAACCTCAAAATAATTTTGACTACCCTGCTTATAATGAACACAATACCACTGCTCCCCACCAATCTTATGATGAATTTGTGGTTCCAGTAAGTTTTTTAACAGATGATGAGGATGAAGAGCTTTTAGAGGTAAGGAACAATGTGAGAAATTATAGGCAAAAGGTTACGGGTGTACCTGCATCTAGAGTTTCTGGGTCAATTCTAATTAAAGTCCTTGAGAGTAGAACTAATGTCAATCTAGACGGGTTAGAGGAAGGGTTAGCTGGTATAACTGAGCCAGAATTAATAGATGAGAATGTGGAGTATAATGAGATGGATAAACTTGGTGGATTAGATAGTTCTTCAAGTTTTGAAGCTTATAAGTATTATAATAGTAGTGACTATGGAAGCATATACAGTGATTCTTACGCTGAATATGGAATGATGCTCTTAGAAGAACAAACAATAGACCTAGGTTTGATAGCAAAGCTACATTGCCAATATTCTGTTTGGATATGGATTTAAGAGTCCAACCCAAATTAGGAAGCTATTACTAGGTATGCTGTGATAAAGGGTCTAGATGTTAGGATGGTCCAAAATACCAAACATAAGTTAAGGGCAGTATGCAAAGGGAACTAAGAATGTCCATGGCTGTTTTATGTGAGTAATACAGGGACAAATGGGAGTCTAGTTATGAAAACTTACATTCCAAAACACCACTTCCATAGGTTAAATAAGATCAAAAGGGCTAATAGCCAGTTCCTAGCTTAACATTATAGAACATATGTCATGATCCATCCTGCTATAAGAGTCTGTGATATTCAAAAATTAGACAGGCTTGAAATACATTTGAAAGTGTCTTTTAAATGTTGTAGAAATGCAAAAAAGGAAGATCATTAGAGAGTTGATAGGAGATTACACCAAGCAATATGCTAGGTTGTATGATTATGTCTAAGAAATTAGGGAATCAAATCCAGGGACAAGTTGTTTTGTAAGTGTAAAAAAAATTGATGAAGATGATGCTAAACCAACTTTTTTTAGGTTCTATATTTGTTTTAAAGCTTTGAAAAATGGTTAGAAGGATGGATGTAGACCAATTATAAGGCTAAATGGGTGTTTCTTGAAAGGAATATGTAAGGGCCAATTGTTATATGCTGTAGATAGGGATGGGAATAACCAAATGTTTCCAATTGCTTGGGGCGTGTGAGGTAGAGAACATAGAAAATTGGTCATTGTGAGCATGGGTTTTTCCCAACCTCTATGATGAGAATTCCTTATTACCTTATTTGAGCTGACGAACACGAACCGGACTTGAGAACGACCAGAATGTCGCCTGGAGGGTCTCAAACATCCCGAAAACCGAGCTATCATCGATCCAAAACCTCGAGAAGGTCCCCCGGATGATTTTTAGGGTTTAGGGTGAGCATCGAAATTCTACCAATTTCGGTCCGGTCTTGCTAGAGCCGTACAGCTGTAGTTTTTAAACTAAAGCCGTGCGGCTGTAGTATAGTGCCGTACGGCTCTAGTGGGTTCAACCAATTTGCTCTGCAAAGTAGAGAAACTTGGCTGAATGAAAAGAAAAGTGGCCGAAGCGAGCAGAAAATCAGACAGCTCATTTATGCTTTTATATGATTATGAGTCAGTGATATAAAAAAAAAAAGCAAAGGAGAGGAGGGGGGATTTTTTGGGGGAGGATACATTTTTTTCGGTTATCAGAGAAACAGAAAAAAAAAAGAGAATGGGAGGAAGAAAGGCAACCGAAAGCGGGAGCAAAAAAAAAAAGAACCAAAAACCACAAACCCAAGATCCAAAAATCAATACCCTAGCATTAAAGGAAACATTCTCAACCTTTATACATTCGTTCGTGATTGTTTCGGGTTGGTTTCGGATCATTTCGGATTCATTTTTGGTTTTTGCCTGGTTGAGGATTCTAGGTGAATTTCAAGGTTTCAATTCGTTTCTAGATGTAAAACACATCAAAACAACATCAAGGTAAACTCTAAGAGGCCTTAAACCTACGTGCGTTGCTTCTCCTATGCGTTTTTTCTTATTTTTGTAAGTTTTCCAGAAAAGGGCTACCCATCTCAGCCGTACGGCTGTCTTCTTCATGAACACAGCCGCACGACTGTATTTGTGATGAACAGAGTCGTACGGCTGTGTTCTGTAGGGGCAGAATCTTGAAACTACCCCAATAGGCCAAAAGTAGTCCGTTTTCCATTTTATGTATTTTGTTGTGATTGATTTCGGCCCAAATGCATCCGTACATTGTAAAACTTCGGTTTTCGGATTTTCTACACGTATGAGTGTTAGATTTTCGGTTTTTCCCAGATTTCATCTTTTGATTTTGGGGTTGCTCGATCTGAATAGGATCCGCAGTCCAGCATCAGTAGATCCCCGAACCCTACAAAATCTTCAAGAAACATTGAAAACGAGAAAAATAGTGATTTTTTGAAAAACGAGAAAACTGATCTCGGGTCCGGGTATTACAGCCGCACGGCTCTGGTTACAGCCGTACAGCTGTAGTTCCCGGAAGAGACAGAATCACGGGACAACCCGTACGGACTTCGTCGCGCGATGTTGTTTTCGAATTCAAATTGTTTTTGGTGTGTTTACTGCTTTTGGACCTTAGATGGATGTTGAAATTAGGAAAACCCACACAAACGGAATCCCGAGTTCTAGGATAAGAGACCTGCTAAAATGTGGAAATTTGCATGAAACGGAGCCAAATGGTTTTCAAAAATTATTTTCCAGCACAAAAATCTACACGATATTTCAAAACCGTTTTCCAGGTCTAACCAGTCCGACTGGTTAGGTCGACCTGGTTGCCCCCTGAATGCATGCCTCCGCTCCTAAAAATCCCAATTCTTCCTTACTGTGAGTCCTATCTGTGTTCATAATATAAACTGTGCTAACTGTCTGTTTTGCAGCATTTATTTTCCTTTTTATTATTTTTGCTATAATTAATAGATTAATTCGTGTATTTAGGCGTTTGTAATTTTTAGATCCTCGTGTATCCTAGGCGCTTGTAATGTGAGGATGAGAGTTTTTATTTTTATTCAATTTGGTTGTATAAGTGGCCTCTATTATTCTTTTGTATATTTTGGATGCATGGTTCATTTTTCTACAATTTATTTCTATCACTTGCTTGAGCATCGGCTGATAAACAAATGTAATCGGGTAGAGGAAGATAATAACTTGAATAAATATGGTAATATAAATTATAAACTGAATACAACCTCGAGGTTAAGTAGGTAAGTTGCCCGAACCCTAAATCTCTGGATTAGGTACGGCAGTCTACGCTCGGTAGGGAGTTGTACCGGAATTTCCCGGATGAGCTGATCTGGGTGGCGACTCTGTCACTGATCTTGAAATTTAGGTTTCGAGGTCTTTAAGTAATAAAACGAGAAAACATTCTCTACAAAAAGAATTTCTAAAATAAACGAATGATTTTTCCCTAAAGCAAGATAAACAAAACCTGTTTTTTCAAACAAATCAAATTCATTCGCTTTTTCTCGGTTCGCTTCGCCGCGTCCGCTTCTCTTTTCAGATCGTCCGTTCACAGTGGTGACTCCGCTGGGGATCTAAGGGTTTCTTAAAAATTTTTCATAAAAACTTAAGAAACTTGGGCAACTACTAAAATATAACCTCGCTTGTATTCATTTATTAATTTATAAATACCATATTTATTCATACCTTGCATATCATGCATTTTCTTCTTCTCAACCCCTTAAATACACTGATCAACCCCATTTACCCCAGAAGGTGGCCTACCTCTTTCGCCAGGATTGGAGGCACCTGATGGGGTAAACAACTCATAGCCTCGCATGACCTTACATCATGTTCTATGGTGAGGAGTGTATATTTGCTATGGGAGCATGTATGACCCTTGGTTTGACTTTGGCCCACATGTAATGGCTTAGTAACTTACCCTAAGATTACCAAAACTTAAAATTAAAATTGGACAATTTAGTGTGCACCTTTGGTATCCCCTGTTGATGCCAAAGAGACCCAACACCTAGGAAGAATGCGAGACCAATCGAAAGGAGAAATAAGGTTGGAAGGGAGAGCATATTTTTACGTGTGCTAACGTTAGTTCCGTGGTGATTTTCTTTTTACCTTTTCACGTAGCATTAAACACATATAACCATCTGTGTGCCATTTTCTAACCACATTTTTGTGCAGCCATCTTTAACACATAGACATATGCATTACATTTATGCTAACCATGTCTTCATGCAGCCACGACATTTTACTCGCGTGCCGTATATATACATCTCACCTGCCAACATTTTCATAAAGCATACACGACATCATCTTGTGTGTCACGCATCATAACCACATTTTTCTGTAGCCACTTGCATTTTGTGTGACATAGACATTCATGCCATTTTATTCCATTGCGTCTAATAAGGGATGTTTTGGGAATGCCTATCACGATCATTTCATTTCATACCATATCGGGTACCCCAAAACTACCTGTAGTCCGCCTGTGCACCGGTTCGCACCTGGCCATTTCACTATACCATGTCATTCACTAGAAGATCACAACGATCATAGGTCTGTGTTGTGTGGCAAGTCGCATAACAACATAACATAACATCGTCTTTATTTCATGTTCGTTCGTGGTTGGCATTACGGTGATGCCAAAACCTTGCTTGTGCGTCGCAATCCACATCGGAATTGTTTCATGACATTAATAACTCATTTGAGGTACTCCACGAATGCCAAATTTTTATGCACATAGGAACATCTCATAACATCACCAATACATGCAAGGTGTTCCGTGAACGCCGAACCTCTGTCCGTGTCCTTAGTCACACGTGACTTGTTTGCAACATCATCCCATATTAGATGCCCTAAAAGCATCAGAACTCTATCCATGGAAAGGCTTCCATGTGACCATGTCACGCCATCTCATTTGGACCTAAAAAGCATCGAACCTCTGTCCGTGTGATGGTGCACACGTGACCATTTTATAACACATTAGATGCCCCCAAAAGTGCCGAACCTTCATCATGTGTTGGCTTGCACATGATTTCTTTTGCATTTTCTTTTGCATGATGTTAGGTATTCTCAAAACGTCTGGAACAAAGAAATCACATCCATTATCGTTTTCATTTCATAAAGCATCAAACACACACAGTCATCCGTGTGTCATCATAATCACATCTTTATACAACCATTTGCAAGACATCAACATATGTATGACATTGACACTAACCACATCTTCGTGCAGCCACGTCATCTCATCCGTGTTCCATTCACAGCTCATGTGTGGCATGTTCATGAAGCATGCATCACCTCCTGTGTTATACGTCCTACCCATGTCTTTGTGTAGCCATGAAACTTTGTTTGTGTGACATATGCATTTGTACCTTGTATGCAAGACATTGTCCCGTATGTCATTCTAACCACATCTTCATGCAGCCATCCATATTTTGTGTGACATGAACATTCATTCAAACCATTTCATTCCGTTTAAATAAAGGATGTTTCAAGGATGCCCATCATGGTCATTTCATTTCATAACGGGTGTCTCAAAACCACCCGTGTCTTGCCTATACTCCAACTTGCACTCGGCCGTATCGCTGCACCATAACATTCACTTGGGGACCACAAAGGCCCTAGATCCATTTTTGTGTGGGGAGTCATATGACAAACATTGCTGAACATCTCATCCATCCATCATCGGTGTCACAGGGATATCGTGTTGGGATTCGTCACGGGAAACCGACCGATAAAAGCGGAAATACGCATCGATTTCCTCGAATCCGGCCCAGGAGCTTGAGATGTGGAAATCAAAAACTTAAAGCATAAAAGGAGGGTTTCAAAAACTCACCACAAAGTCTCTCTAAGAGACGGATGCAGACTGCAGAAATCAAGTGTAGATTTCCTCCACCGATGCGTACACGAACGGCTCTCGGACCGAAACCCGTGCTAGCGACTCGGATGACAAGAAGAGAGGGAGAGAGGGGCGGCCCAAGATGAATATGGTTGTCCTATATTTCTTTCCAAAAGAAATAAAACAAGTAATCAAGTTGGGCTCAAATTTCTTACCAAAAGAAATTTCTCTCCAAAGTGGGCAAAAATGTTTTCACACACACCCCCCATAAAAACCATTTTTCCCATCTTATACAAACATGGTGGTCGGCCAAAAGATGAGAGAATGAATTAAATTGCTAAGTCCAACTTTGCAATAGTCAAACTAATGACTCATCACCCCTTAATTGGTTCATCCAAATGACTCACCAAAAATCTCATCATTATGCATAAAGAAGCAAAGTCTCACTTTGCTTCTTCAAAGTCAAACAATGACTCACTTCTTTATGCATATATCCGGCCAACACCAAGAGAAAATGGTCATCATCTTTTCCCCTTTCTTACCATAAGTAAAGGAAAGATCAAATGGAGCAAAGTCCAACTTTGCCACTTCTTAGGTCAAACCAATGACTCACCATTTTCTTATTGGTTCATAAGAATTGGTCATCATCATTTTTGTCCATAAAATGACTCACATTCTTATCCCAACCTTGCCCACAATTTCGGCCAACACATCCCACTTAATGTGGGCATTTTTCATTTTAAGCCTTAAGCCCAATTTGAATTCCTTTGATTTAATTAAATGCAAATGCAACTTTAATTTAACATGTATGTTTATATATATGATACCATGTAACATATTACATACATTTAAATTAAAATTCATTTGACCTATTAATTTAATCAATGGATTAAATTAGACACACATAAAATGACAAACATGTAAACCTATACATGTCATAATATTTCCACCTAGGAAATAATCCCATAAATTAATTCATTGAATTAATTATGAGAAGGCCAAAATAAATATTAATTATATAACTTTGATCAATCCAATTGATTCATATAATATAATTAATATATCTCTCTCTCTTCAAATGTGTATACTCCAAGTACACACTTAATCCGACTAGTTAAAGTCCAGACGTTCAATGTGTACGATCCAATGGGCCCATCTTTATGTTGGCAGTGGGCCAAGGCCCACAGACTGCAGGCGGGCTCTAGCAAGCCACTGCAGCCCCCAATTAAGACGGAGTAAGCAGTCAAACTGAAAACGTAACCCTGTAGTTTGCACTTGTAAATCCCATGTCGCTGATATCGGTGTCCAACACAGAGGCATGGAAATATCACCCTCTTTGTGTTTGGACCTTTACTTGATACCGAATGAACTGATGCTCACAAACAAGATCCAATCTTGTTTGGGTGCGGCCGCACACTTATCAGTAACATTCTTCAAGAGGCCGATGATATCGTCTCAGTGAATCACTGAGTGACATTCCCTTCTGCATATCCATAGTGTTGCCATGCTCACTGACACACCCGAACGTACCCGTACTTGGCACCCTTTTACAGGCCCGTTGGGCGTACACCAAAGTGTGCCACTTCACATGCGACACCATCATATGGTCCGGTCAAAGGACTTATACAAGTACTACGCGAGAATCATTTGTGATACTATACCATGTAGATTCCCGTTAAGTGGATCAATCCAGTACCATGCCCTTTTTGCATGTACCCATTAACCTAGTTGACATTCCATGTTCTATGACCGGTAAGACACCGCCATACAACCAGGCTAACGATAGTCTTTGGTTCCATTCATTCCCATGATTGGAACAGACTACGGATGACTTTATGGTCATATCGTTTTCCCTATCCACGGTCCTACTGCCAAGCGCCTCACACTTGACAACATGGATATGGATATGTCCATTGGATACTCTATTTAAAATATAGCACAAGACATATAATAAATAGATTAATGCCTTTATTTCCTTGACACAAATTATATAATACATAAAGTTTACATTACTGTACAAATGTATTATACAAACACAAGGACCAATGCCTCGGGACTAGGGCATTTCCAACAATCTCCCACTTGCACTAGTACCTACTAGGCATGGGTCTAATCCCTATAGATCTAGTATAACCTTCGTGCACAGGCGTAGCCAAGCATGTTGGTCAAAAGATCTGCGACATTGTCTTTGGTGTCCACTCTTTGTGATGAGATGTCACCCCCTCAGCGATTTCTCGCAATAGGTGAAACTCCCTGAGTTCGTGCTTCGTGTATATGTGTGACCGAGGCACAGAACTTGTGCAACAGCCCCGCTTTGTCACAGAAGATATCAACTGGTTCCCGGATAGTAGATACTATCCCCAGTTCCGTGATAAACTTCTTTATCCACACAGCTTCCCTAGCTGCTTCACACGTTGCAATGTACTTAGTTCCTGTGATAGAAACCGCGATGGTCTATTACTTGGAGCCTTTCCAACAATAGCACCACCATTGAGCATGAACACATACCTATACTGCGACTTACATTCATCCTGGTCGGTCTGGAAGCTTGCATCAGTGTACCTAGTAACTGACTGCTCTTCCTAACTTTCATGCACTAAGAAGCTATCCTTAGTCTGGTTAAGGTACTTCAGGATTGCTTTGACAGCCTACCTGTGATCCATTCAGGATCCGGCTCATCATACTTAGTGCAAAGCCGACATCAGGTCTTGTACATAGCAAGGAGTACATGATTGATCCTATAGCCGAAGCATATAGAACTAATTCATGTTCTCCCTATAGTACTTCTTGCTAAGTTTCAGCTCATGACCCATTGGCAAGAAACCTTTCTTAGCCTGGTCCATGCTGAATCTTTTCAGAACTATGTCTATGTACTTGGCCTGACTTAGGCCTAGAAGCCGATTGGATCTAACCCTGTAGATCCTAATCCCTAGGATCATCTCAGCTTCGCCTAAGTCCTTCATTGCGAAGCACTTACACAACCATTACAATTCCCTTGTAGTGTTGGTATGTCGCTTCCAATCAGAAGGATGCCATCTATATATAATACCAGGAAAGTTACTATGCTCCCACTAAACCTCTTATACACACCCTTAAAGGTATTGTTGGCCTATAGCTTATAGCACCACTTGCAACCTGTTACCTTAGCACCTGGAGGTGAATCAACCAGGTTCCAAACCTGATTATCGTACATAGATTGCAAATCTACCACCATGGCAGACAGTGGGCTAGCTATAGCCTACTAGTAGGTTTTGAGCTC
Source organism: Euphorbia tirucalli (assembly GCA_039660915.1). Taxonomy (NCBI): domain Eukaryota; kingdom Viridiplantae; phylum Streptophyta; class Magnoliopsida; order Malpighiales; family Euphorbiaceae; genus Euphorbia; species Euphorbia tirucalli. Next base: position 50,085,731 of record CM077633.1, read on the forward strand.
CTCTTCGTCCAAGACAAAAGGAGCGTAATCATTAGAAACAAAAACCAATGTTTCTCATGTTCCTGATGATCCCTACCAGACCTTTTAGGTCCTTGTGTGACCTGGGCTGGTGCTTCCCCTTTTGGAAGCTTCACCCTGGTCTCCGAGTTATCCTTTTCAGGAGTTTCTGAGCTTTGAACTTCCCTGAGTTCAACATCGCTCCCACTGTCTTTCTTGGAAAGAAACCCCTTTTCAAGAAGGACCCCCTTTTGCGCTATGAACACCTTGTTCTCAACGGGGTCGTAGAAGTAATACCCTTTGGTTTCCCTAGGGTAGCTCACAAACAGGCATTAGTCAGTTTTGGGTGCTAGTTTTGCTCACAGTCAATTTCTTGACTTGTGCATAACAACCCCAAATCCGTAAGAAAGACACATTAGGCACCCTGCCCGTCCATATTCCAAATGGGGTCTTTTCCAAAGCCTTAGTCGGAGTATAATAGAAAATGAGAGCCATTGTCTCAAGAGCGTATCCATTAAAAACTTATTGGGAGAGATGCATGACTCATCTTTTGAGCGGACCATGTCCAACAGGGTCCTATTCCTCTGTTCGGACACCCCATTCCATTGTGGTGTTCCTGGAGGAGTGAGCTGTGGAACTATTCCATGCTCTCTCAACATGAGTCAAACTATAGGCTTATATGCTCACCACCTCGGTCCAACCAAAAGGCTTTGATATTTCTGCCTAGTTGGTTCTGTACTTCGTTCCTTACTCCCTTGAACCTATCAAGGGTCTCAGACTTATATTTCATTACTTAGGCATAGCCATTTCGGATGAAATCGTCTGTGAAGGAGACGAAGTATCGATGTTCACCCTTAGTTGCTATGCTTGTCGGTCCATATACATCTCAATGCATTAGGTCCAATAAGCTAGCGACCCTTTTAGCCTCCTTGCTAAAAGGTTCTTTAGTCATTTTACCTTATAAACAAGACTCGCATATATCAAGTGACTCCATGTCAAATGATCCTAGGATTCAAGCTATGTGAAGCCTAGCTATGCGCTTCTTGTTTATGTGGCCTAAATGACCATGCCAAAGGTAAACCGGATTAAGTTCGTTAGGCTTAACCCTTTAAGTATGTATATTATAGACATGATCAGTTTCATTTAGATCCAGGATATAAAAGACATTATTTAACAGAGCTACTCCATAAAATAATTCTTTTCTAGATAAACCCTTTTTACTATTACCAATAGTAAATGTACATCCAGAAATATCCAAAAACTGAAACAGAAATAATATTCCTGTACAAAACAGGTACAAAATAACATAGTTTCAGTAACAAAACTAATCTACTAGGCATCATAAGCTGGTCTCGCTGATCTCTATGGCAGCAAACCTTGCTCCATTTCTGACCCGCAAGTCCACTTGTCCCGATCCCAGTGATCTCCTGTTCTTAAGTCCCTGCACATTACAACAAATGTGAGAACCACATCTAGTATCCAATACATAAGATGTTGAAACAGAGGTTAATGTCTATGACATATATACCTGATGAAGACATGCCCTGCGTCTTCCTTTTCTCTCCCAAAAGCTTGGGACACGATCTTTTCCAATGTCCAACCTGCTTGCAACCGAAGCAGACATCCTTGGAACGGGCCTTGGGCTGGGCTTTAGCCTTTTTAGCCTTGGCTTCCTTAGCCTTGGCCTTGGCCTTTGCCTTGCCTTTAGCAAAAGGAGGTTTCCCCTTGTTAAACTTAAGTACCGGTGGAGTCTTCTTGATCGACAGTTCCGCGAGCTTAAGCATCCAATGCAGCTCACTAACCGTACGGTCCATCCCTTGCTTGTAAAAGTTTAGGATGAATTGATCATAAGAATCCGGTAAAGAATCCAGGATCGTGCTAACCGCCAGCCCCCGTGAGATAGGAGTTCCGAGACGGGCTAAATTATCCAAATAACCCTTCATCTTGAGCACGTGTGTACTCACAGATGTCCCGGCTCCCATCTTACAGCTGCGGAATGCCTTGTGTATCAGGTACCTTTCCTGATAAGCTTGCTCATAAAACATCTCGTTAAGAGTTGTCATTATAGCAAAGGCCTGATGATCCAGGAACTGCTTTTGCAATTCAGGAACCATACTAGCCAACATCAGGCATGTCACATCCCGGTTATCTTTTACATGTGCCAAGTATTCCTCCAGCTGGGCAGCCGGTGGATTACTTCCCGTTGGCACAACCGGTACAGGCTTTTCGAGCACACACTCTTTAGACTCTTGTCTTAGAACTTTCCTTAAGTTCATAGACCAGTCCCAAAAGTTAGGGCCGGAAAGCTTGTCCCATTCCAAGAAAGATCGCAGTGATAAAGTATCATTCGTAGCCATTGGTTTCTACACAGAAAAATTACGAGTGTAAATAAAGGACTTAACATGTTCTTCCCATATTATAATTAATAATGAATCGTGTTATTAATTAACTCGAGTTGTTGGGCTCATGGGCCGAGATCCATATTATATCAAGATATAGCCAGACGAGGGCCTGGAACAACTATACCCCAATTTTTAGGTAGGAACGCCGTCCAATCCCAACCTAGGGACTCTCGGTTTGATGGGTCTGTTGGCACTTACCCATCTGTGCTTAGGGCCAGGAACATCCTACTACCCATGCTAAGTCCAAACCTCCATTCAAGTGTTAGAGTAACCAATACTCCAACCCAATACAAAATGACGATATTCCAGTGCATCCAACGAGGGTTGGTCTACAGCTAGCCTATCCCCACTTCGAGTAGGTTATGAATGAGGGAAGCACTTTTAAGAGACTTAGTAATTACCTTTTGGTTATTAGATTCAATTAATAACGGCTTAGATGCATAGGCGGGTGAAATAGGGTTTGTACATACATTCTCACATGTAAATAAATAAAGCATAATTAAATAAAATGAAATGCTATGGGCCAAAATTTACATCCTAATATAATTCTAGTAAACCTATACTAGAACGACATCAGGTGGGCTGCATCCTCATCCTTCTAGCACGCCAATCCAATCGGCTTCTTCTTCTTTACATAATTCCATAATAAACACATAAAATAAAATTACATAAAAAGAAAACGGCGCGTAGGCCGTATTTACCAAAAGAATATTACAACCCGAATAAATAAGGCCCAAAACATCCATTCATGCATTTAATCATACATACACGTATCCAATACATACAATTTATAAACATGTTAAATGCATGAATTAATCCCATTTCAATTATGTCCATAGCCATTATTTTGAAATCGCTAAATTTTGGCCGATCATGGTTCTAAACCCGTGCGGGCTTTGGGCCTCCAACCCAGGCAAAATTGCTCCCAATCCAATTGGGCAACCACGAATTCCAAAATTAACCGTCCGGGTAATCGTGCCAAGAAAACCCGAACCAATTTCAATTAACCGTATTTATTTCCAAAATAAATATCGCATGAACGAAAAATAAATTTCATTCATAAAACATGCGCATAAAATTTCCAAAATTAAACACGCACAATTTTTAAAACAATTGAAATTTTAAAACCCCACGCGGATAAAAATTACCAAAATTTAAACACGCATATTTTTAAAATTTTAAATCCGGCCCGGCCCAAAAAATCCCGCCAAATCCAAATTCGGACCCGGCCCGCCGCGCGGGGCAGCCGCGGCGCTGCTGCCCAGCAGCAGCCCCGCTGCCGCGCAGCGGCTGCTGCCCAGCAGCAGCCTGCTGCTGGCGTGCAGCAGCTGCTGCCCAGCAGCAGCTGCTGGCCAGCAGCAGCCAGCAGCAGCTGCTGCCTGTGGCGCCTAGCGCCGCAGGCAGCGGCTGCTGCCCCCGTTTCGACCCGAAACGGTCCGTGATTTTTCCGAAAAAAAAGCAACATGAAATTAAATCACCAAGAAATAAATTTCAACAATGGAAAATTAAATATAGCATAAAACAAATATGCAAAATAAAATTCCAAAACAATATTCACAAATAGAAAATGAAACCAAGCATAAACCAATATGCAACAAAATTTTCCATTTGCAAAAATCAACGGGCAAAATCACAAACCCGAAACCAAAAGAATCCCGTCCACAAAAATCTCCAATTTTAAAAACACGGGATCCGCCAAGTTTAAAGATTTCCACGGATCAAAAGCCCGCTCTGATACCACTGTTGGGATTCGTCACGGGAAACCGACCGATAAAAGCGGAAATACGCATCGATTTCCTCGAATCCGGCCCAGGAGCTTGAGATGTGGAAATCAAAAACTTAAAGCATAAAAGGAGGGTTTCAAAAACTCACCACAAAGTCTCTCTAAGAGACGGATGCAGACTGCAGAAATCAAGTGTAGATTTCCTCCACCGATGCGTACACGAACGGCTCTCGGACCGAAACCCGTGCTAGCGACTCGGATGACAAGAAGAGAGGGAGAGAGGGGCGGCCCAAGATGAATATGGTTGTCCTATATTTCTTTCCAAAAGAAATAAAACAAGTAATCAAGTTGGGCTCAAATTTCTTACCAAAAGAAATTTCTCTCCAAAGTGGGCAAAAATGTTTTCACACACACCCCCCATAAAAACCATTTTTCCCATCTTATACAAACATGGTGGTCGGCCAAAAGATGAGAGAATGAATTAAATTGCTAAGTCCAACTTTGCAATAGTCAAACTAATGACTCATCACCCCTTAATTGGTTCATCCAAATGACTCACCAAAAATCTCATCATTATGCATAAAGAAGCAAAGTCTCACTTTGCTTCTTCAAAGTCAAACAATGACTCACTTCTTTATGCATATATCCGGCCAACACCAAGAGAAAATGGTCATCATCTTTTCCCCTTTCTTACCATAAGTAAAGGAAAGATCAAATGGAGCAAAGTCCAACTTTGCCACTTCTTAGGTCAAACCAATGACTCACCATTTTCTTATTGGTTCATAAGAATTGGTCATCATCATTTTTGTCCATAAAATGACTCACATTCTTATCCCAACCTTGCCCACAATTTCGGCCAACACATCCCACTTAATGTGGGCATTTTTCATTTTAAGCCTTAAGCCCAATTTGAATTCCTTTGATTTAATTAAATGCAAATGCAACTTTAATTTAACATGTATGTTTATATATATGATACCATGTAACATATTACATACATTTAAATTAAAATTCATTTGACCTATTAATTTAATCAATGGATTAAATTAGACACACATAAAATGACAAACATGTAAACCTATACATGTCATAATATTTCCACCTAGGAAATAATCCCATAAATTAATTCATTGAATTAATTATGAGAAGGCCAAAATAAATATTAATTATATAACTTTGATCAATCCAATTGATTCATATAATATAATTAATATATCTCTCTCTCTTCAAATGTGTATACTCCAAGTACACACTTAATCCGACTAGTTAAAGTCCAGACGTTCAATGTGTACGATCCAATGGGCCCATCTTTATGTTGGCAGTGGGCCAAGGCCCACAGACTGCAGGCGGGCTCTAGCAAGCCACTGCAGCCCCCAATTAAGACGGAGTAAGCAGTCAAACTGAAAACGTAACCCTGTAGTTTGCACTTGTAAATCCCATGTCGCTGATATCGGTGTCCAACACAGAGGCATGGAAATATCACCCTCTTTGTGTTTGGACCTTTACTTGATACCGAATGAACTGATGCTCACAAACAAGATCCAATCTTGTTTGGGTGCGGCCGCACACTTATCAGTAACATTCTTCAAGAGGCCGATGATATCGTCTCAGTGAATCACTGAGTGACATTCCCTTCTGCATATCCATAGTGTTGCCATGCTCACTGACACACCCGAACGTACCCGTACTTGGCACCCTTTTACAGGCCCGTTGGGCGTACACCAAAGTGTGCCACTTCACATGCGACACCATCATATGGTCCGGTCAAAGGACTTATACAAGTACTACGCGAGAATCATTTGTGATACTATACCATGTAGATTCCCGTTAAGTGGATCAATCCAGTACCATGCCCTTTTTGCATGTACCCATTAACCTAGTTGACATTCCATGTTCTATGACCGGTAAGACACCGCCATACAACCAGGCTAACGATAGTCTTTGGTTCCATTCATTCCCATGATTGGAACAGACTACGGATGACTTTATGGTCATATCGTTTTCCCTATCCACGGTCCTACTGCCAAGCGCCTCACACTTGACAACATGGATATGGATATGTCCATTGGATACTCTATTTAAAATATAGCACAAGACATATAATAAATAGATTAATGCCTTTATTTCCTTGACACAAATTATATAATACATAAAGTTTACATTACTGTACAAATGTATTATACAAACACAAGGACCAATGCCTCGGGACTAGGGCATTTCCAACAATCTCCCACTTGCACTAGTACCTACTAGGCATGGGTCTAATCCCTATAGATCTAGTATAACCTTCGTGCACAGGCGTAGCCAAGCATGTTGGTCAAAAGATCTGCGACATTGTCTTTGGTGTCCACTCTTTGTGATGAGATGTCACCCCCTCAGCGATTTCTCGCAATAGGTGAAACTCCCTGAGTTCGTGCTTCGTGTATATGTGTGACCGAGGCACAGAACTTGTGCAACAGCCCCGCTTTGTCACAGAAGATATCAACTGGTTCCCGGATAGTAGATACTATCCCCAGTTCCGTGATAAACTTCTTTATCCACACAGCTTCCCTAGCTGCTTCACACGTTGCAATGTACTTAGTTCCTGTGATAGAAACCGCGATGGTCTATTACTTGGAGCCTTTCCAACAATAGCACCACCATTGAGCATGAACACATACCTATACTGCGACTTACATTCATCCTGGTCGGTCTGGAAGCTTGCATCAGTGTACCTAGTAACTGACTGCTCTTCCTAACTTTCATGCACTAAGAAGCTATCCTTAGTCTGGTTAAGGTACTTCAGGATTGCTTTGACAGCCTACCTGTGATCCATTCAGGATCCGGCTCATCATACTTAGTGCAAAGCCGACATCAGGTCTTGTACATAGCAAGGAGTACATGATTGATCCTATAGCCGAAGCATATAGAACTAATTCATGTTCTCCCTATAGTACTTCTTGCTAAGTTTCAGCTCATGACCCATTGGCAAGAAACCTTTCTTAGCCTGGTCCATGCTGAATCTTTTCAGAACTATGTCTATGTACTTGGCCTGACTTAGGCCTAGAAGCCGATTGGATCTAACCCTGTAGATCCTAATCCCTAGGATCATCTCAGCTTCGCCTAAGTCCTTCATTGCGAAGCACTTACACAACCATTACAATTCCCTTGTAGTGTTGGTATGTCGCTTCCAATCAGAAGGATGCCATCTATATATAATACCAGGAAAGTTACTATGCTCCCACTAAACCTCTTATACACACCCTTAAAGGTATTGTTGGCCTATAGCTTATAGCACCACTTGCAACCTGTTACCTTAGCACCTGGAGGTGAATCAACCAGGTTCCAAACCTGATTATCGTACATAGATTGCAAATCTACCACCATGGCAGACAGTGGGCTAGCTATAGCCTACTAGTAGGTTTTGAGCTCCTCTTCGTCCAAGACAAAAGGAGCGTAATCATTAGAAACAAAAACCAATGTTTCTCATGTTCCTGATGATCCCTACCAGACCTTTTAGGTCCTTGTGTGACCTGGGCTGGTGCTTCCCCTTTTGGAAGCTTCACCCTGGTCTCCGAGTTATCCTTTTCAGGAGTTTCTGAGCTTTGAACTTCCCTGAGTTCAACATCGCTCCCACTGTCTTTCTTGGAAAGAAACCCCTTTTCAAGAAGGACCCCCTTTTGCGCTATGAACACCTTGTTCTCAACGGGGTCGTAGAAGTAATACCCTTTGGTTTCCCTAGGGTAGCTCACAAACAGGCATTAGTCAGTTTTGGGTGCTAGTTTTGCTCACAGTCAATTTCTTGACTTGTGCATAACAACCCCAAATCCGTAAGAAAGACACATTAGGCACCCTGCCCGTCCATATTCCAAATGGGGTCTTTTCCAAAGCCTTAGTCGGAGTATAATAGAAAATGAGAGCCATTGTCTCAAGAGCGTATCCATTAAAAACTTATTGGGAGAGATGCATGACTCATCTTTTGAGCGGACCATGTCCAACAGGGTCCTATTCCTCTGTTCGGACACCCCATTCCATTGTGGTGTTCCTGGAGGAGTGAGCTGTGGAACTATTCCATGCTCTCTCAACATGAGTCAAACTATAGGCTTATATGCTCACCACCTCGGTCCAACCAAAAGGCTTTGATATTTCTGCCTAGTTGGTTCTGTACTTCGTTCCTTACTCCCTTGAACCTATCAAGGGTCTCAGACTTATATTTCATTACTTAGGCATAGCCATTTCGGATGAAATCGTCTGTGAAGGAGACGAAGTATCGATGTTCACCCTTAGTTGCTATGCTTGTCGGTCCATATACATCTCAATGCATTAGGTCCAATAAGCTAGCGACCCTTTTAGCCTCCTTGCTAAAAGGTTCTTTAGTCATTTTACCTTATAAACAAGACTCGCATATATCAAGTGACTCCATGTCAAATGATCCTAGGATTCAAGCTATGTGAAGCCTAGCTATGCGCTTCTTGTTTATGTGGCCTAAATGACCATGCCAAAGGTAAACCGGATTAAGTTCGTTAGGCTTAACCCTTTAAGTATGTATATTATAGACATGATCAGTTTCATTTAGATCCAGGATATAAAAGACATTATTTAACAGAGCTACTCCATAAAATAATTCTTTTCTAGATAAACCCTTTTTACTATTACCAATAGTAAATGTACATCCAGAAATATCCAAAAACTGAAACAGAAATAATATTCCTGTACAAAACAGGTACAAAATAACATAGTTTCAGTAACAAAACTAATCTACTAGGCATCATAAGCTGGTCTCGCTGATCTCTATGGCAGCAAACCTTGCTCCATTTCTGACCCGCAAGTCCACTTGTCCCGATCCCAGTGATCTCCTGTTCTTAAGTCCCTGCACATTACAACAAATGTGAGAACCACATCTAGTATCCAATACATAAGATGTTGAAACAGAGGTTAATGTCTATGACATATATACCTGATGAAGACATGCCCTGCGTCTTCCTTTTCTCTCCCAAAAGCTTGGGACACGATCTTTTCCAATGTCCAACCTGCTTGCAACCGAAGCAGACATCCTTGGAACGGGCCTTGGGCTGGGCTTTAGCCTTTTTAGCCTTGGCTTCCTTAGCCTTGGCCTTGGCCTTTGCCTTGCCTTTAGCAAAAGGAGGTTTCCCCTTGTTAAACTTAAGTACCGGTGGAGTCTTCTTGATCGACAGTTCCGCGAGCTTAAGCATCCAATGCAGCTCACTAACCGTACGGTCCATCCCTTGCTTGTAAAAGTTTAGGATGAATTGATCATAAGAATCCGGTAAAGAATCCAGGATCGTGCTAACCGCCAGCCCCCGTGAGATAGGAGTTCCGAGACGGGCTAAATTATCCAAATAACCCTTCATCTTGAGCACGTGTGTACTCACAGATGTCCCGGCTCCCATCTTACAGCTGCGGAATGCCTTGTGTATCAGGTACCTTTCCTGATAAGCTTGCTCATAAAACATCTCGTTAAGAGTTGTCATTATAGCAAAGGCCTGATGATCCAGGAACTGCTTTTGCAATTCAGGAACCATACTAGCCAACATCAGGCATGTCACATCCCGGTTATCTTTTACATGTGCCAAGTATTCCTCCAGCTGGGCAGCCGGTGGATTACTTCCCGTTGGCACAACCGGTACAGGCTTTTCGAGCACACACTCTTTAGACTCTTGTCTTAGAACTTTCCTTAAGTTCATAGACCAGTCCCAAAAGTTAGGGCCGGAAAGCTTGTCCCATTCCAAGAAAGATCGCAGTGATAAAGTATCATTCGTAGCCATTGGTTTCTACACAGAAAAATTACGAGTGTAAATAAAGGACTTAACATGTTCTTCCCATATTATAATTAATAATGAATCGTGTTATTAATTAACTCGAGTTGTTGGGCTCATGGGCCGAGATCCATATTATATCAAGATATAGCCAGACGAGGGCCTGGAACAACTATACCCCAATTTTTAGGTAGGAACGCCGTCCAATCCCAACCTAGGGACTCTCGGTTTGATGGGTCTGTTGGCACTTACCCATCTGTGCTTAGGGCCAGGAACATCCTACTACCCATGCTAAGTCCAAACCTCCATTCAAGTGTTAGAGTAACCAATACTCCAACCCAATACAAAATGACGATATTCCAGTGCATCCAACGAGGGTTGGTCTACAGCTAGCCTATCCCCACTTCGAGTAGGTTATGAATGAGGGAAGCACTTTTAAGAGACTTAGTAATTACCTTTTGGTTATTAGATTCAATTAATAACGGCTTAGATGCATAGGCGGGTGAAATAGGGTTTGTACATACATTCTCACATGTAAATAAATAAAGCATAATTAAATAAAATGAAATGCTATGGGCCAAAATTTACATCCTAATATAATTCTAGTAAACCTATACTAGAACGACATCAGGTGGGCTGCATCCTCATCCTTCTAGCACGCCAATCCAATCGGCTTCTTCTTCTTTACATAATTCCATAATAAACACATAAAATAAAATTACATAAAAAGAAAACGGCGCGTAGGCCGTATTTACCAAAAGAATATTACAACCCGAATAAATAAGGCCCAAAACATCCATTCATGCATTTAATCATACATACACGTATCCAATACATACAATTTATAAACATGTTAAATGCATGAATTAATCCCATTTCAATTATGTCCATAGCCATTATTTTGAAATCGCTAAATTTTGGCCGATCATGGTTCTAAACCCGTGCGGGCTTTGGGCCTCCAACCCAGGCAAAATTGCTCCCAATCCAATTGGGCAACCACGAATTCCAAAATTAACCGTCCGGGTAATCGTGCCAAGAAAACCCGAACCAATTTCAATTAACCGTATTTATTTCCAAAATAAATATCGCATGAACGAAAAATAAATTTCATTCATAAAACATGCGCATAAAATTTCCAAAATTAAACACGCACAATTTTTAAAACAATTGAAATTTTAAAACCCCACGCGGATAAAAATTACCAAAATTTAAACACGCATATTTTTAAAATTTTAAATCCGGCCCGGCCCAAAAAATCCCGCCAAATCCAAATTCGGACCCGGCCCGCCGCGCGGGGCAGCCGCGGCGCTGCTGCCCAGCAGCAGCCCCGCTGCCGCGCAGCGGCTGCTGCCCAGCAGCAGCCTGCTGCTGGCGTGCAGCAGCTGCTGCCCAGCAGCAGCTGCTGGCCAGCAGCAGCCAGCAGCAGCTGCTGCCTGTGGCGCCTAGCGCCGCAGGCAGCGGCTGCTGCCCCCGTTTCGACCCGAAACGGTCCGTGATTTTTCCGAAAAAAAAGCAACATGAAATTAAATCACCAAGAAATAAATTTCAACAATGGAAAATTAAATATAGCATAAAACAAATATGCAAAATAAAATTCCAAAACAATATTCACAAATAGAAAATGAAACCAAGCATAAACCAATATGCAACAAAATTTTCCATTTGCAAAAATCAACGGGCAAAATCACAAACCCGAAACCAAAAGAATCCCGTCCACAAAAATCTCCAATTTTAAAAACACGGGATCCGCCAAGTTTAAAGATTTCCACGGATCAAAAGCCCGCTCTGATACCACTGTTGGGATTCGTCACGGGAAACCGACCGATAAAAGCGGAAATACGCATCGATTTCCTCGAATCCGGCCCAGGAGCTTGAGATGTGGAAATCAAAAACTTAAAGCATAAAAGGAGGGTTTCAAAAACTCACCACAAAGTCTCTCTAAGAGACGGATGCAGACTGCAGAAATCAAGTGTAGATTTCCTCCACCGATGCGTACACGAACGGCTCTCGGACCGAAACCCGTGCTAGCGACTCGGATGACAAGAAGAGAGGGAGAGAGGGGCGGCCCAAGATGAATATGGTTGTCCTATATTTCTTTCCAAAAGAAATAAAACAAGTAATCAAGTTGGGCTCAAATTTCTTACCAAAAGAAATTTCTCTCCAAAGTGGGCAAAAATGTTTTCACACACACCCCCCATAAAAACCATTTTTCCCATCTTATACAAACATGGTGGTCGGCCAAAAGATGAGAGAATGAATTAAATTGCTAAGTCCAACTTTGCAATAGTCAAACTAATGACTCATCACCCCTTAATTGGTTCATCCAAATGACTCACCAAAAATCTCATCATTATGCATAAAGAAGCAAAGTCTCACTTTGCTTCTTCAAAGTCAAACAATGACTCACTTCTTTATGCATATATCCGGCCAACACCAAGAGAAAATGGTCATCATCTTTTCCCCTTTCTTACCATAAGTAAAGGAAAGATCAAATGGAGCAAAGTCCAACTTTGCCACTTCTTAGGTCAAACCAATGACTCACCATTTTCTTATTGGTTCATAAGAATTGGTCATCATCATTTTTGTCCATAAAATGACTCACATTCTTATCCCAACCTTGCCCACAATTTCGGCCAACACATCCCACTTAATGTGGGCATTTTTCATTTTAAGCCTTAAGCCCAATTTGAATTCCTTTGATTTAATTAAATGCAAATGCAACTTTAATTTAACATGTATGTTTATATATATGATACCATGTAACATATTACATACATTTAAATTAAAATTCATTTGACCTATTAATTTAATCAATGGATTAAATTAGACACACATAAAATGACAAACATGTAAACCTATACATGTCATAATATTTCCACCTAGGAAATAATCCCATAAATTAATTCATTGAATTAATTATGAGAAGGCCAAAATAAATATTAATTATATAACTTTGATCAATCCAATTGATTCATATAATATAATTAATATATCTCTCTCTCTTCAAATGTGTATACTCCAAGTACACACTTAATCCGACTAGTTAAAGTCCAGACGTTCAATGTGTACGATCCAATGGGCCCATCTTTATGTTGGCAGTGGGCCAAGGCCCACAGACTGCAGGCGGGCTCTAGCAAGCCACTGCAGCCCCCAATTAAGACGGAGTAAGCAGTCAAACTGAAAACGTAACCCTGTAGTTTGCACTTGTAAATCCCATGTCGCTGATATCGGTGTCCAACACAGAGGCATGGAAATATCACCCTCTTTGTGTTTGGACCTTTACTTGATACCGAATGAACTGATGCTCACAAACAAGATCCAATCTTGTTTGGGTGCGGCCGCACACTTATCAGTAACATTCTTCAAGAGGCCGATGATATCGTCTCAGTGAATCACTGAGTGACATTCCCTTCTGCATATCCATAGTGTTGCCATGCTCACTGACACACCCGAACGTACCCGTACTTGGCACCCTTTTACAGGCCCGTTGGGCGTACACCAAAGTGTGCCACTTCACATGCGACACCATCATATGGTCCGGTCAAAGGACTTATACAAGTACTACGCGAGAATCATTTGTGATACTATACCATGTAGATTCCCGTTAAGTGGATCAATCCAGTACCATGCCCTTTTTGCATGTACCCATTAACCTAGTTGACATTCCATGTTCTATGACCGGTAAGACACCGCCATACAACCAGGCTAACGATAGTCTTTGGTTCCATTCATTCCCATGATTGGAACAGACTACGGATGACTTTATGGTCATATCGTTTTCCCTATCCACGGTCCTACTGCCAAGCGCCTCACACTTGACAACATGGATATGGATATGTCCATTGGATACTCTATTTAAAATATAGCACAAGACATATAATAAATAGATTAATGCCTTTATTTCCTTGACACAAATTATATAATACATAAAGTTTACATTACTGTACAAATGTATTATACAAACACAAGGACCAATGCCTCGGGACTAGGGCATTTCCAACATATCGAGATCTTGCTTGTGTGTCGTGATCTACATCGATTGCTCATAACATTATCGGATCATCCAAGGTACTCTATGAGTGCCCAGTTCCTACACATATAGGGGCATTCCATGACATTACCAAATCATGCAAGGCGTTCCACGAACGCCGAATCTTTCTCTGTGCCTCAAGTTACACTTGACTTACTAATAACATCATTCCATATTGGATGCCTTAAAAGTATCAGAACTCTATCGGTGGGATGGTCCCCACGAGACCATTCATATCACCTCATAGACCTGTAAAGCGTCAAAACCTTATTTGTTTGTTGGCCACATGTGACCATTTCATGACATCCACTAGGCGCCCCAAAGGCACTGAACCCCTGCCCGCGTTCTAGATCACACACGGCCTATTTGCATCACCTTTTGCATAACATTGGGGCATCCACAGAACATCCAAAAACAAATTAAAAAAAGTCATTCTAGTCCCCATCCGTGTGACACCATTCAATCACGACTAAGTCACATCTCATTCATACATCAAACCGTTTAGGTGCTCTTCGAGCACCGAAATGCTATCTGTGTACCAAGCACACCATCTCATCTCATATCATCACATGAAAACCTAAGGTTCTCCCCGAGCACCAAAAATCTGCTCGTGCTCCAAGCACGAACTTATATCATATCATTGCATAAAAGCACAAGGCGCTCCTTGAGCGCCGAAACTCGGCTCGCGTGCCAAGCACGCTGTCTCATATCATTTCATCATATAAAAGCCGTTTAGATGCTCTCCGATCGCCAAAACACTGTCTGTGCGCTAAGCACACCATCTCATCTCATATCATCGCATAAAAGCCCGAGGTGCTCCCCAAGCATCCAAATTCAGTTCTGGTGCCTAACACCCAAGCCTATTTCATATCCTCTCATTAAAACCCGAGGTGCTACTTGAGCGTCGGGACTTGACTCGTGTGCCAATCACGCCATTTCATATCATTCCACCACATAAAAGCCCAAGGTGCTCCACAAGCGCCGAGGCATCGTCATGTGCCAAGCACACCCCTTGATTCCATGTCATCCGTGGATCCTAGGTGCTTCCCAAGTACCGAGATTGCATCAGTATACCACGCGCATGCATGCATTCATGTCATAAAAATCCTATTCGCAAGTACCACTTGCTTCGATCCGTGGACACCCCGTGTGTCATTTTATCTCCTTGGGTGTATAGTTATACACCCTATTTCAAATCCCCTTCACAAGTACCCCTTGCTTCAATCCGTGAACATCCCGTGTGTCATTTTATCCCTCTGGGTGTATAGTCTTGTGTTTTCAAAAGGATCAGTGGGAGCATATCGGCATCCTAATGCTATATGTGGATGACATATTGCTTGTTTGAAATAACATTCTTACCTTGCAAGAAGTAAAATCTTGGCTAAGAAAGTAATTTCAATTAATGTTTAAGCAAGGCTGCCTATATTCTTGAAATTAGAATCTATATAGATAGATCTAAAAGAATGTTTTGTTTTAAGTCAAAGCATTGAAAGCGTTCAATGAGAAAGACTTAAAAGAAGTTTGCTTATGTTAACTGTGTAAATAGTTGCACATATACAACTGATTGCAATTAGTTGCAATATATCAGTCGAGATCTAGTATTCTCTTAAAAAGAGATGTTATGATTTTGAAAGGTTCAAAATAAAACGATATAGCTAAATATCTATAATAGTAGTCAAAGTATATTGTTACATATGATGTAAAGGAAATTTTGGATGAAGAAGTTCATCACAGAATGTTGTGTTTTGTTCTAAGCATTGCTTATCCTGTGAGACTATTGTAGGGACAATAGTTCAATGCGTAAGAACCTTGTATGACACAAGCATATACTTAGGCGTTTTTTTTCACTAATTTAGAGAGGCTGTCTCTAAAGAGAGAGTGAAAATGTGTAAAGTAACAACGGAAGCGAAAATTAATAATTCACTGACAAAGACTCCTGCACAAGTGAATACATGAAAGTCATGTAGGTCAATGGGTATAAGATACATAAGTGAATACATGAAAGTCATGTAGGTCAATGGGTATAAGATACATGTATGATTGGCCATAGTGCAAGTGGGAGATTGTTGGAGATTGTGCCCTAAGGCCAATATTGGATTATGTAATTTGACTTCTAAGATTAATCTAGTGAAGATTAATATTATCATTTATGTTTATACGTTAGCATTTATGATAAGTATCCATGAATAAATCGTGTTATTCCAAATATCCCTAGTCGATTGTTATTATGGGAATAATAACAAACTAAGACTAGTGTGAGTGATAATGGATATTCATAAGATGAATATAGTGTATACAGATACAGATTATACTCACGGGTAATATGTTAGAGAACATGTTACTGGAGACCCACTATGAGATCAAGTTCATGGTTATGTGTCACAACTGATCTTGATTATAGTAGTGTCATTAGCTGATTCCTTTGACCTGAGGTCACCATGGATTCCGGGATGAATTCAGGTTGTGCTTTGATGCAGTCAAACGCTGCTTGTAACAGAGTAGTTATAAAGGCTGTGATTGGGTACGATATGACTCATGCCTTGGGATGTGAGTGACAGATATGGGATTTTGTCCCTCTCTATCAAGAGAGCGATATCACTGGGCCCCTCGATAAGTGAGACTGTTATATGCATGGCCGTGCTCAAATAATTGATAAGAGTATCAATTGATTTGTTTAAACAGTCCGCTCTGAGATCGAGAAAGCATATGATTAATTTATATAAGATTGACAAGTGTACCATGTCTTATAATTAATCATGATATCAAGAGACAAAAGGGAATATGACACATTCTATAAGTAGGTTTATTGGATTATACCAATCATATGAATTGGGTAGTCATAATGGCTTGCTAGAGTCCGCTTATGACTTATGAGGGCATTATGGTAATTTCCTCATTGCCAATTTATATGATCCTACGGGGTCACACACAAAGAGCAAAATGAGATTCACTTAATTCGGGGATAAATCATTATGAGATAATGATTTATTATTGATGAGAAATTAAATATATATAAAGATATATATTTACATGTATATGTATATACACATGAACATATTAATAAGATTAATATATTTATGGCATAAAGTATGCTATATATATATATATGTATATTATAATTATATTATATGGTGATATAATTAATTATAATATACATTTACGTATATGTGTATATATATATATGTATGTATGTATGTAAATATTAATAAGATTAATATAGCATAAAGTATGCTAATTATATTATATGGAGATATAATTAATTTTACATACATATGTGTATATGATGGAGAATTGACTAAGTTTAATATTAATTGAGAATTAATAAAACTTATGGGGGGCTAATTTATAATTATAATTAAATATAGTATTTAATTACAATTATAAGTTAATAATAAAAGAAAAAACCCTAGAACAAGGATGGTATACAGCAGCAGCCCCCCATCTCCATCAAATGGCCGAAAAATTGCTTTTGGCAAAAAGTGAAAAATATCAATTTTTCACCTTCTCATTCGAAGAACTGTTCTACGATCCCGGCGCTAGCACGCGGTGAGTCAATTGCTCGGTGTGGATCAACTGTAGAGGGAATCTGCTTTGGTTCCTAATTGATTCAAAACCTACAAAGAATTAAGGTAATTCTTTAACCCTCCTTCCAATTCAATGCAATGTACATGGGTCCTTGGTGGGGATTAATCTTTTATTTCCGCTGCGCATTTTGTTTTGTGCGATTAATTCCCAACAGTGGTATCAGAGCCACTTGTATTTTGATTGAATTGGATTTATGTTTTGATTGGATCAAAATTGCATGTTAGGGTTTGTATGATTTTGATTGGATCAAAATTGTTGTTAGGGGTTTGTATGTTTTATTTAGGGTTCTATGTTATTGTGAATAACAAAATAAAATTTGATTTTATTGATTAATCATTGTGAATGATTTTATGTTAATGATTTGGAATGTTTAAGGGGTTTTGGAATCATGAATTTGATTCATGGGTTTTTATTGAAATTGTTTCAATTCAATTTAATTAAAAAAAAATAATAATAATGTTACTGTTCGTATTCTGGGCATAATGCCCAGAATACCTTTAGCGGCAAATTGCAATTGCAAATTGCAATTGCAATTTGCACTTGCTGCGCAAGCAGCATGCTGCTTACGCAGCATGCTGCTTACGCAGCATGGGCTGCGCAGCCCGTCGGGCTGCGCGCAGTATTGGATACTGCAGTGTGAAGCCCGACTTGCATGCTGTCCGACAGTTTTACCCTTTTTTTTCGTTTTAAGTGTGGAAAATTGTTTCTGCATATTTACGAATTTTTCCAAATTAATTAATTCTAAATACAATATGATTGTATTTTACCACTTTGAACCCTAAATATTTTTAGATATAAAATTATTGTTGATAATTTTATGCATGGTGTTATGGTATGGTTTTGGACCCCGTGGATGCTTTATTTTATTTATTATGGTTTTATATAAATACGACCTGCGAGTCGTTTGTATTTATGTAAATTTTAATTTTAATTTTACTAGATAAATTGTATAGGATGCAATTTATGATATGTAAAATTTATTTTACTAGAAAAATTGTATAGGTTGCAATTTTTTTTTTGTAAAATATAAATCCATGAGATGGTGCTTAGAAGCAAAGACGTGGAGGCGGATCCAAGAGGCGGTGCAATGACCATGTGATGGATGCTACCACCTAGGATATGACCTTGTTGATTTTCATATTGGCCTATGAAAATCAATATAGATTTAAACCATACCATAACACGGTTCGAGTCATATGCATGTTTTATTTTATTTAGATGCCATGTGATGCCATGCTAGATATTCTATATGCATGCTAGACAATTGTATGCCATAAGATGCCATGCTAATTAATATTAACAAAAATATGATTAATATTAATGCCATGAAATTGTATATGATACAATTAACTCACAGGATTTAATAAACCCTAAATAAACTTATGAAGTTTATATTTGCCACCCAATTACGTATAACACTAGTCAAGTACTATGTTCGCATCATGGTAGCCACGCCAAAGCGGGTACGCATGTTGTGACCTTAGCGAAGCGATAATATGAGAAATGGTGATTCTCATTGTGTTGTAATTGGTTTAACAAAGGGTTAATCAAAACGGTGTTTGAGCCCGAGGCAAAGATGAGATGAGTAACATACAATTAAATATGATATATGATATCATGCATCTCATAAATTAGAAGAGTTGCATAATGATGCAATTGGCAAAGAAGTGCACATCCAAAATATGTTTAAATGGTTTAAAGCATGATTTTGAGTCTTTGCCTACCGAAATTATATTTAATCATAGGGACATGCCAAAGCAGTGCTATGGTTAAGTATGGATTTTGGATCTTCACCCACTTAAATATTTTAAAGGGTTTTATAATTTAAGTGGGAGCATTTAAATAAAAATCTTTACACGCTTTATTATAGTTATGATTGCTATTACCATGATCTCGATTGTTATTGAACTTTGAGAATTGTTCTCAAATCAAAAGGAATCATATGTTCTCAATAATCCTTTTGCCCAATGAACCACTAGCAATTGTAACATGAGTATAAAAGATGCTTACTTGAAGCATCGAAGGGACTCTGTTTAAAATTTATTATCTTACACTTGCCACCAATTCTTCCGCACGTGGAAGTTTTTACTTGAGGTATATGATACATCACAAATGGAAATGTTCCATCAGTTAGTGAGCAAGAAAAGATAAGTGTTTGAGGCAACATTTTCTCATTGGCCTCCAAAAGGGCATTAAGATGTGATCTTGAATTCATTAATTGATAGTCATTGGTGATGAACTATCATTTGAATGACATGGAGAAAATTGTGAATTAGTTGCATAGGATGCAAAAGGATGTTAAGTTATCCATAAAGGATAAGCCCGCCTCGAATTGTGTGCTTAAGGTTCAAAAGGAAAAGGATAAAAGGAAGGTCGTTAAGCATAAAGACCGAAAGGTTCGGGTGAAAGTATTTTAAAGGCCAAAGCTGTTGGCATAGAGAGATCTCCAAAAGAAGGATGTTGCCATTTTTAGATTGAATCGTTCATTAGAATGGAAATAGCAAACTTTGTTTGGAGATCTATGAGAAGATGAAAGGCAGTAAGACTGCTACCTTAAGTATTTATTAACTATTCTACTTTTGTTTCTATATCAAAAGGTATTAGATACCTGTTGTGGATCTCGTATTAGTAGAATATGTAGAATCGCAAATTGAGTAGAAACCTTATGAAGGTGAAAGGTAGAATGCGAATAGGCAAGAGAAGCAAAGGTTGCTACTCGAAGGTTTTGAACTTTTACATGAAAGTTGTGAACTTCAAGTTAAAAGTTATGAACCTTTTTACATAAAAGTTATGAACTTTGGTTAAAGGTTATGAACTTTTGCATGTGAGTTACGAACTCTTGTTGTCTATTGAGCTTGTTGACTTGAGTAAACAAATGTTGTTTATTTTATAATTGTGAATTATAAACTTTATAAAGACATGATTATGAAATGTAGATTTACATAATTGTCTTTATATGTGGAGCCCATCTGTAACATAAATACTGTAAGGATCGAATCAAATAGTTTGATCCAACCTATTTTGGCAGTGTCCTCTTGGAGACATAAGCAAAGTCGCATTACGAAACTCCATGAGAATGGACTTTTGGATTCATGAGATTGTGAATCATCTTGAATCATGCGAATGTTGTTTATTGTAAAAGATGATAAAGTTGTTCTTTGCTAAAAGTAGTTAAAGAATAATCGATTTATTAAGCATTATACATATGGATGTATATGAATTATAAATCAACTACTAAAGGAGGTTTTAATACTTCATTACCTTTATGGAACTTTTCTCTAGATAAGAGTATCTAATTAAACACGAGTTTGGAACTTTTGAAGTGTTCAAAAGCTTGTAAAAGGAGTATGAAGTATCTTGACAAGATAGTAAAGTCATTTAGATATGATCCGAGTGGTGAATATTTGAGTCAAGATTTTGACAATCATCTTAGAGATTGTGGGACTGTCTCACAATTGACTCCTCCAAGTACGCCACAAAGGATGTTGTGTCGAAAAGGGAGTAATCGAACTCTATAAAGATATAGTTCAATCTATGATGAAGTCAAGTTGATCATCGTTTTCTCAAAAATATGCCATTAAAGCAGCTGTGTATATTGTTCCGTCTAAAACAATTCATGAATCAACATATGAGATATGGTTGGGTAAGAGACCCAAATTGTTTCATTGAATAAGTTTAGGGCTGTAAAGCTTATTTCGAATAAGTTGGCACCTAAATTTAAATGTCGGATTGTGAATTACTCAAAAGGAAAGTAGGAGTTATTACTCTTATGTTCTCTTTGGGATACAAAGTAGTTATAGCTAGAAATGGTTTCCCCATGAAGAGGGAGTTAATTTCTAGTAGAGTTAGTGGGAGTAAAGTACACCTACAAAACTCGTAATTCACAAAGTGACATTAACGTTGAAGAGGAACATGGAAATGGTTTCATGATCATTGTTGAAATTACACAAGTCCAATGAAAGTCTACTAGAATACGACATGAATAGGAGAGATATGGATTTCTCAAAATCATGATGTAGTTTTACTAGATTGGAATAAGTCTTCTTTTATGAAGAAGCAATGTTAGATTTTGAATCTAATAAGTGACTTGATGCTACAAAGGATGAAGATAAGTCCATGTCTGACAGTCAAAGTATAGACTTTGATAAATCTTTTAGAAGATGCATATGCAATGGTTGCAAGTGAGTTTTCAAATTGAAAACCGACATGGATGGTGATCTTCAAACTTATAAAGCACGACTAGTGACAAAAGGGATTATAAACAAATTCATAGTAGTGACTGTGAGGATACGAGCAAATTCATAGTACGGACTATGATAAAATCCTCTTTCGCCATTAATCATGATCAAGTCATATTGAGTTCTTGTTGCCATATCCGCATAATATGATTATAAAATATGGCAAATGGATATCAAAATCTGTTTTCTACGTGAAAACATGATTGAGGGTGTGTACGTGACACAACCCAAAGTTTTGAGCATTCAAAGAATTCAAGTAGCGTATGCAAGTTTCAAAGATTCTTATAAGGATCGAAACATGCATCAAATAGTTGGAGTCATAGTTTTGATAAAGAAATCAAATGGTTTGATTTTATCAAAAGGATGATGAATCTTGTGTTTTCAAAAGGATCAGTGGGAGCATATCGGCATCCTAATGCTATATGTGGATGACATATTGCTTGTTTGAAATAACATTCTTACCTTGCAAGAAGTAAAATCTTGGCTAAGAAAGTAATTTCAATTAATGTTTAAGCAAGGCTGCCTATATTCTTGAAATTAGAATCTATATAGATAGATCTAAAAGAATGTTTTGTTTTAAGTCAAAGCATTGAAAGCGTTCAATGAGAAAGACTTAAAAGAAGTTTGCTTATGTTAACTGTGTAAATAGTTGCACATATACAACTGATTGCAATTAGTTGCAATATATCAGTCGAGATCTAGTATTCTCTTAAAAAGAGATGTTATGATTTTGAAAGGTTCAAAATAAAACGATATAGCTAAATATCTATAATAGTAGTCAAAGTATATTGTTACATATGATGTAAAGGAAATTTTGGATGAAGAAGTTCATCACAGAATGTTGTGTTTTGTTCTAAGCATTGCTTATCCTGTGAGACTATTGTAGGGACAATAGTTCAATGCGTAAGAACCTTGTATGACACAAGCATATACTTAGGCGTTTTTTTTCACTAATTTAGAGAGGCTGTCTCTAAAGAGAGAGTGAAAATGTGTAAAGTAACAACGGAAGCGAAAATTAATAATTCACTGACAAAGACTCCTGCACAAGTGAATACATGAAAGTCATGTAGGTCAATGGGTATAAGATACATAAGTGAATACATGAAAGTCATGTAGGTCAATGGGTATAAGATACATGTATGATTGGCCATAGTGCAAGTGGGAGATTGTTGGAGATTGTGCCCTAAGGCCAATATTGGATTATGTAACACTAGATTAATCTTATCATTTATGTTTGTATGTTAGCATTTATGATAAGTATCCATGAATAAATCGTGTTATTCCAAATATCCCTAGTCGATTGTTATTATGGGAATAATAACAAACTAAGACTAGTGTGAGTGATAATGGATATTCATAAGATGAATATAGTGTATACAGATACAGATTATACTCACGGGTAATATGTTAGAGAACATGTTACTGGAGACCCACTATGAGATCAAGTTCATGGTTATGTGTCACAACTGATCTTGATTATAGTAGTGTCATTAGCTGATTCCTTTGACCTGAGGTCACCATGGATTCCGGGATGAATTCAGGTTGTGCTTTGATGCAGTCAAACGCTGCTTGTAACAGAGTAGTTATAAAGGCTGTGATTGGGTACGATATGACTCATGCCTTGGGATGTGAGTGACAGATATGGGATTTTGTCCCTCTCTATCAAGAGAGCGATATCACTGGGCCCCTCGATAAGTGAGACTGTTATATGCATGGCCGTGCTCAAATAATTGATAAGAGTATCAATTGATTTGTTTAAACAGTCCGCTCTGAGATCGAGAAAGCATATGATTAATTTATATAAGATTGACAAGTGTACCATGTCTTATAATTAATCATGATATCAAGAGACAAAAGGGAATATGACACATTCTATAAGTAGGTTTATTGGATTATACCAATCATATGAATTGGGTAGTCATAATGGCTTGCTAGAGTCCGCTTATGACTTATGAGGGCATTATGGTAATTTCCTCATTGCCAATTTATATGATCCTACGGGGTCACACACAAAGAGCAAAATGAGATTCACTTAATTCGGGGATAAATCATTATGAGATAATGATTTATTATTGATGAGAAATTAAATATATATAAAGATATATATTTACATGTATATGTATATACACATGAACATATTAATAAGATTAATATATTTATGGCATAAAGTATGCTATATATATATATATATATATATTATAATTATATTATATGGTGATATAATTAATTATAATATACATTTACGTATATGTGTATATATATATATGTATGTATGTATGTAAATATTAATAAGATTAATATAGCATAAAGTATGCTAATTATATTATATGGAGATATAATTAATTTTACATACATATGTGTATATGATGGAGAATTGACTAAGTTTAATATTAATTGAGAATTAATAAAACTTATGGGGGGCTAATTTATAATTATAATTAAATATAGTATTTAATTACAATTATAAGTTAATAATAAAAGAAAAAACCCTAGAACAAGGATGGTATACAGCAGCAGCCCCCCATCTCCATCAAATGGCCGAAAAATTGCTTTTGGCAAAAAGTGAAAAATATCAATTTTTCACCTTCTCATTCGAAGAACTGTTCTACGATCCCGGCGCTAGCACGCGGTGAGTCAATTGCTCGGTGTGGATCAACTGCAGAGGGAATCTGCTTTGGTTCCTAATTGATTCAAAACCTACAAAGAATTAAGGTAATTCTTTAACCCTCCTTCCAATTCAATGCAATGTACATGGGTCCTTGGTGGGGATTAATCTTTTATTTCCGCTGCGCATTTTGTTTTGTGCGATTAATTCCCAACATATAGTTATACACCTTATTTCAAATCTAAATCCTCTTTGTAAGTACCACTTGCTTCGATCTGTGGACACCCCGCGTGTCATTTTATCCCCCTGGGTGTATAGTTATACACCTTATTTCAAAATCCTCTTTGTAAGTACCACTTGCTTCGATCTGTGGACACCCCGTGTGTCATTTTATCCCCCTAGATGTATAGTTATACACCCTATTTCAAATCCTCTTTGCAAGTACCACTTCCTTCGACCCGTGGACACCCTACGTGTCATTTTATCCATGTGGCGTATATTTATATGCCATATTTTACCTTAACTTGCAGTCTCCTCAACAACATCCATTGCGTCTGTATGTTTTTGTTTTTGCATACACTTAGTCGGTTCGGAATGGTATAGCATGACATGGCATTACATGACATCATATGTGCAACTCACCATTCATACACGTACACATCACATCACACACTCATGCATACATCATTCCCTATTTGGTATCTGCCGCGTATGCACCCGTCAACACTAACAAGTGTTCTTATCAGGGGAAAGGGAAAGAATCTCAGAAATGGCCAACCCAATGAATTCAATGCCATAACAGATGTTGTGGAGGACTATGTCGCTTCATCATGATTTCAAAAGGCAGTTAGGGAGGAAGCGGCAATGATGTTGAGGGAAATGCTAGGGGATGATCTGGATAAAGTAGAGAGGCTAACGGCAAGGTGCACTAAGTTGGAGGTACGAGTGGCAGAGCTCGAAAGAAAAATAAGGGATATGGCAATCACAGAATCAAATGCCGATACTGAGAAGAAGCAGAATGCCCAGATTGCTGACATTTACCGTCAACACCTCGGAAGGCCCTCTCACCAGGACTTGGGCTTACCGAGGCTGACCAATGAAGTAGAACTGAACGGGCCTCTTGAAACCAGTGCCAATGCTGACTCTGTTCCGCGACATATCCGGAACTCACCTCCTAAAGATAGTGAAAAAGTCACATCCTCTAGGCCTCGCTCGTTGAACAGGTTATTTGCCATATGCAGAAAGATGGGTCTGCTGCAGAGTGTTAGACCATATATGGGGCCAACACTAGAACAAAAGGGTAACTTTTGCAGCTATCATGTGATAGTGGGCCACCAGACCAATGAATGTGTCGCTCTGCGAAATGAGATCCAGAAGCTAATTGACGAAGGAAAATTGAGAGTCCCATCTACCTCTGACAAGTAACTAGGGGCAATCAAGGAGACCGCTAAGGAAATTCCTTAAACTTCTCAGGGAGAGGAATGTGATGAAAAACTACAAGATCTAGTTTGATGAGAGTGGGATAGTGGTGCTAAAATCGAGATGACAACTGGTTGGAGAATAGTCAATTATGAAATCAATACCCTTAGAGGCTTCCTTCTTATGGGGGACTTATTTTTGTTTGTAAGGTGTATTGAAATCATTTTGAATGCAATGCATTTTGTTATCTTCTTACTTATGTGGTGATTACATATACATGGCATTATGCATGCATTTGATCGTCTAAATGGCATATCCACTATGCATAATGTCAAAATGAATGACATCAGTTTGAATACTATAGGGAACCTAAAAGTGAATCTGGTTCTGACCGAACTCTCTCTTGAAAGGTGAGCTTGTGTGGCACCACCTCCACTGAGTCATTTGCTGATCCAAATTAACAATCCTTGTAAGATGCTATTGGCCCTGCCCCAGAGTTTCAATTTGAATAACACACATGATACTCGAACTGTTCCAAGCCAAAAGCTATCATTAAAACTCAAAATCAAACCCTAAAGTGAAGCTCCAAGCTTAATTCCTTATCCAAGAAACTACCCCATGCCAAAACCCTAAAGCTAAAATTCCAAACTCACCAAAATCTCTAACCCATGGGAAATTCAAATGACCTTCATTCACCTTCACCACCCATCATGCGGTAAAATGTTGAAGTAGTCTTGGTCGTAGTGCAAAGATTATCCTGTTCATATGGCATTCATGTGTACATGACATTCTGCATGCATTGTTCATCCAAAGAGAAATATTAAACACGTATGACATGCATGAATTTGAATGCAACAGGAAAACCAACAGGTGGCTGTGGCTTGGATTTAGTAAAAAAAAAAGGGAGATCGGTGCAGATGGAAGAATCTTTATCTCTCATGCATGGCCACCATAGCTAACACTGGAGTGCCTCCACTTCCCAATTTTCCATCACTGTCAGATTTTTGTACCCTTTCTGTGGAAGATTTGGAATTTCCTGTTTTCAAACCCAAAACACTTCCCTTTTCCACCTCCATCCATACCTTCAACACCCTTTCTCTTCCGCTTATATGTAAGGCACAACACTTGCTTGATGATCACCCCTTTCCATCTTCTCTTTTGAGCCGATTCTGTGAAACCTCATTCTATGCCATCAATGGCTTTTAACAAGAAATTATCCCCAATGCTATTCCATATTGCGTCATCCCATCACCAGAAAGGTGATGGGGTAGGTGGTTACAGCACTGCCTCAACCAGTCTTTGTTTATCATGAACTTGCACTAGATTGGGGATACCTTTTTTATCCTGTGTCACCTCACTTCAATCTAAACCCCTAGGCTAATTTCTTCGCATCCTCAGATGACAGGAAAGGCCATGATTTCATGACAGAGAATGGATTTGAATGTAAGTCTACTTTAACTGAGCTAAAGACTGCCCATGCACAAGCAACTATTGATGGAACTCCTAGGTGAGCACTGCATGAAAGAGAATGAGAGTAATAATGAGAAATCAGTGTCAGCCTTTGATTTTATGGAGGGCTAGGAACAGTGTTGCTCCAGATTACAACATTAATTGCAATTGGGGGAAGGATTTTGGTTCAATGCTCAATCATCCTATATTACAAGTTGAATCAGATAGCCAAGACATGATTGTTATGATCAAGAATATATCCAATCAATACATGAGAAAATTATTAATGGAGTTCTTGGATGGGGAATCAACATCAGCCTTTGATTCCTTGTATCTTCTTGCTGATTGCAAAGCGGGTGAAGGGTATGCATTTGTAAATTTCACAAACCTAAAAGCCACATGCAACTTCAGTGAGCAGTTCATAATAAGAGATGACCACTGTTCTTGTCCAGCAAAGTCCACATTATAGCCTATGCTAGGCTTCAGGAAAAAGAGGAACTGGTGAGACACTTTGAAAGGTCAATATTTGAGTGTGAAAGGGATGATTATCCACTAGTAACATTCAACCCAGCAAGGGATGGTACAAGAGGTTCAACCAAGCAAAGGGTGATAGGGAGAAGATGGAGACTTGCACCTAGTCCTTTTCAGACTATAAAAGGTGGTAGTGCATCCATAAACTTCACCAACAGTGTTGGAGCAACCAGGTTTTGCAAAGCTTTCAACAATCATGAATGGGATGTTACCATTAACAGAAAGACTTACAAAACCGGATGTGCCAATATTTAGGGGAAAGTTGCATTTACCAACCATTTCAAGAACTCAGCCTTCAGCTGCAACAAAAGTGATTACTTATCAGTGGTCCTTTCACTTCCTAAAGATGGTGTGACTTGCTACAAGGCTATTATGGTTGACAGACGTAAGGGAACCATAATTAACTTAAGTCATTCTGAATCAGGCCACACTTTGCAGAACTGGAAGCTGTGTCTATCTTTGGGGATTGTGTATAAACTGGAATATAGGATGAATTGAAAATATGAATGCAATTTCAGACCCTTGAAGGATCCAGTGGTTAATTGATCCCATCTGAGGTCGTCCACTCACAATCTTGATTCTTAATTCATTTGAAGGCAGATTTGGGAATCGAAGGAAAAAAAGGATTAACTATTATTTCTGATATGCAAAATGTAATCATAAACTTCTAATTTTAAGGCCCATTTATATAAACATTTCTATTTTATATGACATGTATTGATTGTATATATGACATGTATTGACTATAGGGTTTAATTTCTACTGTAAGTCAAATATTGCCTCGAGCTTATAATCGAATATGCGTAATGTTGGTGTGCCCTAGTTCTTAGGGCATTAGATTCTTGTATCTTGTATTATACATTTAGACCCTTTGTATAAATACATCATTTGTGCCACATTAATAAAGGCATCTAATCTATTTCATTTATATCTTGTGCTATAACATGAATAGAGTATCCACTAATTGATAATCATAAAACATATCCCAAGTCTATTCTAATCATGGGAACGAATAGAATCACAGACTTGTATATTTGATGACTGTATGGTAGTTCTTAACTAGCCATAGTACTTGTAAAGTCAATCATGAATATAGGTACATGTCGTTGACATGGGATTGGATCGATCCGCACAAGAAAGCCATATGTTTGTCACGTCATAGGTCTTTCTTGTATAGGTCTCTTTTGTCCTCAGACCAAATTTTATTATAGTATCAATGTGGAATCCGGTTCACTTTGACAGACGCATAACAAGCCTATAAAAGAATGCTAAATATGGGTATGATTGGGTGGACAGGTGAACATAATGATATTGATAATGAAGTGATGGAATTGCCACTCGTGTAACACAGAGATGATATCATTGGCCACTTGATGAGTGGGACTGATAAGTGTATGGCTATACTCAAATAAGTCGGTTGCTTATTTGATTAATTAGTTCACTCAAGATCAAAAAATATAATAAACAGCAGAAGAGGATGACGGACATCGTGCCTCTTGTTTATTCATATTGATGTCATTTGGCAAAGGACACTATGAGATTACTACCAGGTGAGTGTCTTCTAAAGACTGTTGTAACTCTATCCTAATTGGTGGTTGTAACGGTTTGCTAGAACCCACTTACAGTCTATGGGCCTTGGGCATACTACCAACATAAAGATAGACCCATAGGATCGTGCACATAGATCAACTAAGCCGGAACTTAGAGTAATTGTATATTTAATGTACATTAGAAGGAATACGTTAATTAATTAGTTGACATTTGGTGTCAAGGTAATTAATTAACATTGGGTTGATTTAATCTAATTAATAAGTTTACATAATATAATTAATTAATTAATCAATTAATTGAATTGCATAAAGTAGACAATTAATTAAATTATTTTCCTAAGAAGGAAAATTAAATATATGTATTGTATTTTCTTAAGTGTGATTAATTTTATATAGGAGTAATTAAATTAGCCAAATGGAATTAAATTATATATTCTAAACCTTTTGGAATAAGGTTTATTTATGTAATCCAAATCCTAATAAGCTTAGGGTTAGTTAACCTAAATAGAAACCTAATTATAGTTGGAGACTATATAAGGCACACTTAAAGAAAAAAAAAATCAGCTTTAACCATAATTATTGAGTTGTAAATTTCAGCCCCCTTAAAGCAGCCCCTTGGCGGAATTTTACAATTGCATTTTTCCATTCCTCCGCTCTTCAACTAGCACGGGTCCCGTTCGACAGTTGATCATGCACTAGACATTGGAGATCGCTTAAAGAATTGATTCTGCAGTAGTCTCTAGAAGAGACGCATCCGGTTAGTTTAATCTCTCTTATTAAAATTGTTTTATTACAATCAATGGTAATCGGACACGATAGGTGGATTCTAGGCCAAATTTCACTGTGCCCTATTATTTTTCCCGTGACAAATCCCAACACTTAAGGCATATTTATGCTACATGGTAAAAAAAACTTTAGAGGAGAAGAGAGAAAGATTGCTTTTTTGGGCCGTAAACAAAAGTACATACATGACAGCGTTGAAGAAAAATGTGAATAACTTAAAACTGCTTGGTGATGGCATTTTTGAAGCATTAGTAGAATAACCAATGCATACTTAGATCAAGAACTTTTTCCATCTAGAGAGCAAGTGATATGGTTGATAACGACCGGTGTGAAACTTTCAATGGTTGTATTCTAATGGAAAGGACAAAGCCATTAATTAGTATGCTTGATGAGATTAGACAACAAGTAATGAAAAGGTTCATAGAAAAAAGAAGGATGCGGAAAAAGTGGAAGAGTAACGTTTCACCCAAAGCAATGGAGAGAATTGAAAAGAATGAGCTATTAAGCCATGATTGGCAAATAGATTGGAATGGTGAAGATGGTTATGAGGTGACATACATTTTTGATGTGGATAAAAGACATCAATGTTTTTAGACAAGAAGAGTTATTCATGCAGAGAATGGGATGTTACAGGAATCCCTTATCCACATGCTATTGCATGCATACAAGATGGTGATAGTGATGCTAAGGAATATATTACTCATTGGTACACGAAAGCAACGTATATAAAGGCATATGCAGAGAGTTTGATTCCATTTAAAGGATTGGATATGTTACCAAGTTAACAAGAATAGGAACTATTATGAAGTGCATCTTGTGCAAGGATCTATTGTACAACTACAGGAAATGCCTAAAGAAGAAAGATTTTCCTGAGGTAAAATTTATTTGGTTATTTGTTAATTTATTTGTACGAAAAATCTGCATCTACTTTTTCTATAATGCATATGGTGTCAATTTTTTCATTATTATACTGGTTATAATTTATTGTAATTCAAGCTTCATGTTAATTGTTACATTTAGTCAATTTGGATATAATTCATGTTTTGGATTTTTAGTAGTACATTCCCCCATCTAAGAAGAAGGCATTAAAAGAAGCTAATGTTATTGCTGTTTCTACTGTAAACTCTGGTGATTTTGCATGTCCAATTACTGGTGTTGTTGCATCAGTTAATCCTGATGCCTCAAATCCAACTAAGTCACTTATTTCAAGCTTATTTTGATTTAGGACATATACAAAGGAGCGAGTCATTGCTTTGAAATGGCTCCACTGGATAAGTCTCTAAACCCTTATTCATGATGCTCTCCTAAATGTTGGTGCCTATGTGTGCAGTGTGTATGATGGCCTCTGTTTTTTGTGATTAAGAATGCTGCTTGACTCTGTGTGTGTGGACTAGACATGGACCTTTTGAGGATCTATATGCATGTGTGTTCATATGCGATACGTCTGATGGCCTCTATGCATGCTGGATGAACTGAAAATTATGAAACATGAATTGGGTTCCTTATTTTGAAATTTTCGATCTAGGGCTTATGTATTTGAGGAATCCTATGTTGGTGTGTGGTGCTTTGAGTTTCTATGCCCGTTGTTTGGATTGACACGAAATGAAATGGATTTATTGGTGGGAAAATGAAGTGTTATGTTCACACTTGTCTTTATGGTGTGTGTACTGATATGTTGGACTCTAATTTGATCAAATTAGCATACACAATGCTACTAATTATATGTTCTTATATTATCACGGTGATAATGAACAATGCATACACTAGTTTATGCACTTTTGAATTCTTGGTAGCCAAAAAATGTGATGACATTCTGACTATTTTGTTGCTGATGTCGACTCAAAATGCAAGTGTTGCTTCTATCTTGCTTATTTATGTAATGAGATGCCTAAATGCATGGTTGGGATTGACCTCGAATTTGATTATGCAACTGCTTTTGGTCTCTATATGTTGTATTGGGTTGATGAAACAAAAATTGTCTCTTTGCATTACATTTCATATATAATTTTTTTCACATACTCATACAAAAAGATTAGGTAAAGAGGAAGAGGCCAAAATGAGGCTATGGCTTGTGATCTTTCCAAAGATTTTCTTCTAAAGTTTAAAAATGAATTTGGGTTAGTTTTCCCTTACCAACCAGTTTGTTGGATATGCCCTAGTTCCAAGGCATTGGACCTTGTATTTATATTGTACATTTATTGGATTTAAGTATTATACATATTTTGTGTCATTAAATAAAGGCATTAATCTGTTTATTATATATCTTGTGCTGTATTTTAAATGGAGTATCCAATGGACATATCCATATCCATGTTGACAAGTATCATGCACTTGGCAGTAAGACCATGGATAGGGAAAACGATATGACCATAAAGAGATCCGTAGTCTGTTCCAGTCATGGGAATGAATGGAACTAGAACTAGAGGCTATCATTAACCTGGTTGTATGGCGGTGTCTTACTGGCCATTGGACATGGGATGTCAACCAAGTTAATGGGTACATGCAAAAGGGGCATGGTACTAGATAGATCCACTAAACGAGAAATCCACATGGTAAAGCATCACTAGTGATTCTCGTGAAGTACTTGTACGGATCCTTTGACCTGACCATATGATGGTGCTGCATGTGAAGTGGAATACTTTGGTGTACGCCTAAAGGTGCCAAGTATGGGTACATTCGGGTATGTCACTAAGCATGGCAGTACTATGGATATGGAGAAAGGAAATGTCACTCAGTAGTCCATTGAGAAGATATCACCGGCCTCTTGATGAATGCAACTGATAAGAGTGTGGCCACTTCCAAACAAGTTGGAACTTGTTTGTGAGCATCAATTCATTCGGGATCAAGTAAATGTTCGGACACAAAAGAGGGTGATTAATCCATGCCTCTGTGTTGGACACCGATATCAATGACATGGGATATAGAAGTTTAAACTACAGGGTTATGATTACAGTTGGACTGCCATCTTCATCTTAATTGGGGGCTGCAGTGGCTTGCTAGAGCCTGCCTGCAGTCTGTGGGCTGTAGGCCCACTGCCAATATAAAGATAGGCCCACAGGATCGTACACATTGAACGTCTGAACTCGGACTTAAGGGATCACCTGTATACTTGGAGTATACACACCGGAGAGAAAGGATTATATTGCTTATATTATAAGGAACAATTGAATTGATCAAAATAAAAAAATTAATATTTGCATTGGCCTTCTCAAAATTAATTCAATGAATTAATTTATGAGATTATTTCCTGGTAGGAAATATTTTACATGTATCTTAATTTTATGAAAGTTAAATTTAATTTCATGATGAAATTAATTGATCAAATTAATTTTAATTTAAATGTATGAAACATATTATATGGTATAATGTGTTAAAATACATGTTAAATAAAATTAGATTTGATAATTAATTGGACTAAGAGAATTAATATAATAAAATTAAGAAGGGATTGGACCGAAATTTTTGAGAAAAACTTCAGCCTTCTAGGTTAAAAATTAACCTAGGAAATACGGCCAAGGTTTGAGGTTTTAGAGGAGAAAATTTCAGCCACAAACTCTCTCTTCCGGTTGATCCTCTCGCTAGCACGGGTCGTGTTCGATAGCCGTTCGTATACATTAATGCGGAGGGAATTAATTTTGGTTTCTGTAGCCATCTCTTGAAGAGATATTCTTGGTAAGAATATATTCTCTTTAATTTAATTTTAAAGTTTTACAATTTTCACATCAATTGCTCCTGGGCACGGATTTAAGGAAGTCACCGCATTCTTCCTCATTTAATCGGGTGATTTCCGATGAAAAATCCCAACAGTGGTATCAGAGTGGGCTTTTGATCAGTGGAAATTTGTTAAAATTGGATTGAATCCCTTGATTTTGAAATTAGAGATTTTGATTTGGGATTCTTGGATTGGAGTTTTATGATTTTTCCTCTTGGATTTTTCAATTGAAAATTAATTTGCATATAGGTTTATGTTTATTTAATTTTCTGTTGATTGGATTATATTTCTTGGTGATTTATTTTTTGGCTCGTTTGATTTTTCCGGCGAAAATCACAGGGCTGTTTCCGCACATACGGGACTGTTAGCAGCAGCATTGCCGCCAGCGGCCGCCGTATGCGGTAGCAGTAGTTGCAGCCGAGTCTAGTGGCTGCCGCTAGGCGGCAACACCACTGCTACCCCTAGCAGCGGCGACTGCTACTACTAGGGCAACTCTGTTGCCCTAGCTGCAGCTGGCCGGGCCTTGTTTTGGATTTGGCGGGTTTCGGGCCTAGGGCCCAGTTTTGAAATTTTAATGGGTTTTAAAATTTTGTGTATTTTATTTAAATTTTGTAATTTAAATGTGCATGGTTTCTTGGATGAAAATTTTAATTTTATTCATGGGATATTAATTTTGGAAATTAATATGGTTAATTGAAATTGGTTCAGGTTTTTTTGGCAAAATTACCCGAACGGCTGATATGGACTCATGGTTTCCCAATTTTAGTGGGAGCAGTTATCTGCCTAGGTTGGAGGCCCAAAGCCTGTTAAGGGCTATAACCGTGATGGGCCAAAATTGGTGATTTCAAAATAATGGCTTTGGACATAATTGAAATGGGCTTAAATTCATGCATTATAACATGCTTATAAATTGATGTATTGGATGCATTTTGTATGATTAAATGTATGTATGCTTGGATGTTATTGGGTCTTATTTAAGTTGGGTTGTAATTTTTCTTTTAGGTAAATACGACCTGCGTGTAGTCTTTCTTTTTTTAACGTAATTTTATTTTATTTATTTATTATAAAATTTGTAAAGAAGAAACCCAGTGGAGAGGTGAGCCGAATGGAGAGGCGAGCCCAGAAGGAAGGAAAAGGAAGCTCACCTGATGTATTTTCTAGTATAGGTTTACTAGAATTATATTAGGAAGTAATATAGGCCCATAACAGTCCATTTTACTTATCTAATTATCCTTTATATTTATTTGCATGTATATATGTATGATCCAAACCCATTCTTACCCGCCTATGCATGTAAGCCGTTATTAAATGAATCTAATAACCTAATGGAAATTACTAAGTCGCTTAAAAGTGCTTCCCTCATTCAAAACCGACCCGAAGTGGGGATACGCCAGTTGTAGACCATGCCCTCGCTGGATGCACTGGGAGTATCATCATTTTGTATTGGGTTAGCGTATAGGTTACTCTAACACTTGGATGGAGGTTTTGACTTAGCGTGGGTAGTAGGATTCTCTTGGCCCTAAGCACAGATGGGTAAGTGCCAACAAGCCCATCAAACCGAGAGTCCCTAGGTTGGGATTGGATGGCGTTCCTACCTAAACAATTAGGGTATAGTTTTTCCAGGCCCTCGTCTAGCTATATCTTAATGAAATATGGATCTCGGCCCATGAGCCCAACAACTCGGATTAATCAATAACCTGATTCACTATTAATTATATATGGGAAACAAGATAAAGTCCTTTATTGACACTCTTAAATTTTTTTTGTGTAGAATTTTAAATGGCAAACAACAATTCACTTTCATTGCAATCATCCTGAAAAGGGGCAAGCTTTTCGGTCCTAACTTCATAAACTGGTCTAGGAACTTGAGAATAGTTCTAAGACAAGAGTCAAAGGAGTATGTGCTGGAAAGGCCTGTACCGGCTGCACCTCAGGGATGTAATCCACCAGCAGCCCACTGGAGGAATACGAGGTGCATGTTAAGGATAATAGGGATGTGACATGCCTTATGTTGGTGTGTATAGTCCCTGAGCTACAAAAGCAGTTCATGGATCATCAGGCTTATGCCATAATAACAACTCTAAATGAGATGTTTCAAGAGAAAGCTTGTTAGGAAAGGTACCTGACCAATAAGGCATTCCACTCCTGTAAGATGGGGGTTTGGACATCTGTGAGCGCACACATACTCAAGATGAAGGGGTATCTGGATACTTTAGCCCGTCTCAGATCGCCTATCTCACAGGAGCTAGCGGTGGACACAATCCTTGCTTCTTTACCGGATTCTTACGATTAGTTCATCCTGAAATATAATATGCAAGGGATGAACCGTACTATTAGTGAGCTGCATGGGATGCTTAAGCATACTGAACAGTCGATCAAGAAGACTCCACCGGTGTTGTTGGTAAACAAGGGGAACCCTCCTCTTACGAAGGGCAAAGCCAAGGAAAAGGCTAAGGCCAAGGCAAAGAAAGCCAAGGCTAAGAAGCCAAAGGCCCAGCCCAAGGCCAGTCCTGAGGATGTCTGCTTCGGGTGCAAGCAGGCGGGGCATTGGAAGAGATCGTGTGCCAAACTATTGGGAGAGCAGAGGAGGACCCAGGGCGCGTCTTCATCAGGTATTTATATCATAGACATTAACCTCACTGTTTCAACATCCTGGGTATTGGATACTAGATGTGGTTCTCACATCTATTGATATGTGTAGGGACTTAAGAATAGGAGGTCACTGGGATCAAGGGAGGTGGACTTGCGGGTCGGTAATGGAGCAATGGTTGCTGCCATAGAGATCGGTGAATATCACCTCATGATGCCTAGTGGATTAGTTTTAATATTGGAACATTGTTATTTTGTACCTGCCATGTGTAGGAATATTATTTCTATTTTTGTATTGGATATCCATTTTACTATTTCTAATGGTAGAATTGGTTTATCTAGAGAGGGATTATTTTATAGAGAAGCTTTATTAAATAATGGCCTATATATCCTGGATTTAAATGAAACCAATCATGTCTATAACATAAACACTAAAAGGGTTAAGCTTAACAAACTTAATCCTGTCTACCTTTGGCATTGCCGTTTAGGCCACATAAACGAGAAGCGCATAGCTAGGCTTCACAAAGTGGGAATCCTGGGGTCATTTGACTTAGAGTCACTTGATATATGCGAGTCTTGTTTACGAGGCAAAATGACTAAAGCACCTTTTAGCAAGAAAGTTGAAAGGGCTACTGGCTTATTGGACCTAATACATTCAGACGTATGTGGGTCCATGAGCGCAGCTACCAGAGGTGGACATCTATACTATATCACGTTCACGGACAATTTCAGCAGATATGGCTATGTCTATCTGATGAAACATAAGTCTGAGACCCTTGAAAGGTTTAAGGAATTTAGGAACGAAGTACATAACCAGCTAGGTAGAAATAGCAAAGCCCATCGATCAGACTAACGAGGCGAATACATGAGCCTAGAGTTTGACTCTTATTTAAGAGAGCATGGAATAGTTCCACAGCTCACTCCTCCAGGAACACCACAATGGAATGGGGTGTCGAAAAGAAGGAATAGGACCCTATTGGACATGGTCTACTCAATGATGAGTCATGCCTCTCTCCTAATAAGCTTCTGGGGTACGCTCTTGAGACAACCGCTTTCATTTTGAATAATACTCCGACTAAGGTAGTGGAAAAGACCCCATATGAGATATGGACAGGTAGGGAGCCCAATGTGTCTTTCCTACGGATTTAGGGATGCAATGCACATGTCAAGAGATTGACTGGGGGCAAGCTAGAACCCAAAACCGACAAGTTCCTGTTTGTGGGCTACCCTAGGGAAACCAAAGGGTATTACTTTTACAACCCTACCGAGAACAAGGTGTTCGTGTCACGAAAAAGGGTCTTTCTAGAAAAGGATTTTATTTCCAAGAAAGACAGTGGGAGTAATGTTGAACTCAGGGAAGTTCAAAGCTCACAAGCTCCTGAAGAGGATAAATCGGAGACCAGGGTGGAGCTTCCACAGGAGGAAGCATCAACCCAGGTCACACATGGGCCTACAAGGTTTAGTAGGGATCGTCGGGAACAGGAGAGATATGGTTTTCTCGTCACCGATGATCACACTCTTCTCATCTTCGATGAGGAAGAGCCCAAAACCTACCAGGAGGAATGGCTAACCCACAGTCTATGAATTGGCGTAAAGCCATGGAGGTAGAGATGCAATCTATGTACGATAACCATGATTAGAACCTGGTTGATCCACCTCCGGGTGCTAAGGTAATAGGTTGCAAGTGGTGCTACAAGCTAAAAGCCGATAACACCTTCAAGGGGCATCTGCTTGCAAAAGGTTTCAGACAAGTCCATGGAATAGACTATGATGAAACCTTCTCACCAGTCGCTATGCTTAAATCCATCAGGATCTTGCTGGCCATAGTCGCGTGGTACGACTATAAGGTCTGTCAGATGGATGTTAAAACTGCCTTCCTTAACGGAAAGCTACTCGAGGATGTGTACATGACACAGTCTGAGGGTTTTATTGATCCAGAGTATCCTGGGAGGGTATGCAAACTTCAAAGGTCCATTTATGGACTCAAGCAAGCATCCCGAAGTTGGAATCTTAGATTCAATGAAGCTATAAAGGAATATGGTTTCATACAGAATCAAGATGAGCCTTATGTGTATAAAAGGATTAGTAGGAGCATTGTCACATTCCTAGTATTATATATGGATGATATTCTTCTTATTGGAAGTGACATATCGACACTGTAAGGGGTAAAGCAGTGGTTGTGTAAGTGCTTCGCAATGAAGGACTTAGGCGAAGCTGAGATGACCCTAGGGATCAGGATCTATAGAGATAGATCCAATCGGCTTCTGGGCTTAAGTTAGGTCACGTACATAGACAAAGTTCTGAAAAGATTTAGCATGGATTGGGCCAAGAAAGGTTTCTTGCCGATGAGCCATGGGCTGAAACTTAGTAAGAAGAACTATCCTAAGATAAGGGAGGGCAGGAAGAACATGAAGTTGGTCCTATATGCATCGGCTATAGGATCAATCATGTACTCCATGCTATTTACAAGACCTGATGTCGCCTTTGCACTAAGTATGATGAGCCAGTACCAGTAGGATCCCGGGGAGGATCACTGGAAGGCTGTTAAAGCAATCCTCAAGTACCTTAACCGGACTAAGGATAACTTCTTAGTGTATGGAGGTCAGAAAAAGCTATTAGTTACTGGGTATACTGATGCAAGCTTCCAGACTGACCAGGATGTGTTGGGGAATTAATCACACAAAACAAAACGCAGCGGAAATAAAAGGATTAATCCCCACCAAGGACCCATGTACATTGCATTGAATTGGAAGGAGGGTTAAAGAATTACCTTAATTCTTTGTAGGTTTTGAATCAATTAGGAACCAAAGTAGCTTCCCTCTACGGTTGATCCACACGGAGCAATTCATTCACCGCGTGCTAGCGCCGGGATTGAAGAACGATTCTTCGAACGAGAGAAGGCCAAAGTTTCGAAAACCTTGGGAGATGGAGAAGGGGAGATTTCGGCTGGCCCCTTGGAGGCTGCAGAAAATCTGCATCTTATGTTAAAATGACTAGGGTTAGGGTTTTAGGTTATAAAACTTCCTTTTATATATCCTTTAAACTTAATTATAATTATAACTTAATACCCTTATTAGTTATAATTATAAATTAACCCACACAATTTAATATTAATTCTCAATTAATATTAAATCAATTCCATTTTCCATCATACACATATGTATATTTGATATTATAATTAATTATATCTCTATATAACTGAATTATAATATGTAGCATACTTTATGCAATATTAATCATATTAATATTTATACACATATATAAATATATATATCATTATTTATATATATTCATTCTCTTTCTCATTCATAAATTATTATCCAATAATAATTTATACCCGAAAAGATGAACTTCATTTTGCTCTTTGTGTGTGACCCCATAGGTTCATATCAATTGGCAATAAGGAAATTACCATAATATCCTTATAAGTCATAAGCGGACTCTAGCAAGCCTTTATGACTACCCAATTAATATGATTGGAATGATCCAATACCTATTTATAGAATGTCATATTCCCTTTTGTCTCTTTGATATCATGATTAATCATAAGACATGGTATACTTGTCAATCTTATATAATTAATCATATGCTTTCTCGATCTCAAAGTAAACTGTTTAGACAAATCAATTGATACTCTATCAATTATTTGAGCACGGCCATGCATTTAACAGTCTTACTTATCGAGGGGCCCAGTGATATCGCTCTCTTGATAGAGAGGGACAAAATCCCATATCTGTCACTCACATCCCAAAGCATGAGTCATATTGTACCCAATCACAGCCTTTATAACTACTCTGTTACAAGCAGCGTTTGACTGCGTCAAAGCACAACATCAGTTCATCTCGGAATCAATGGTGACCTCAGGTCAAAGGAATCAGCTAATGACACTACTATAATCAAGATCAGTTGTGACACATGACCATGAACTTGATCTCATAGTGGGTCTCCAGTAACATGTTCTCTAACATATTACCCGTGAGTATAATCTGTATCTGTATACACTATATTCATCTTATGAATATCCATTATCACTCACACTAGTCTTAGTTTGTTATTATTCCCATAATAACAATCGACTAGGGATATTTAGAATAACACGATTTATTCATGGATACTTATCATAAATGCTAACATACAAACATAAATGATAATATTAATCTACACTAGATTAATCTTAGAAGTCAAATTACATAATCCAATATTGGCCTTAGGGCACAATCTCCAACAGGATGAGTACCAGTCACAGTCTGGGTACATGTTTTTGCTTAACGGTGGTGTTGTAAGCTGGAGGAGCTCAAAGCAACCAACCATCATGGAATCTACAACAGAAGCTGAGCACATTGCAGCGTGTGATGCAGCTAAGGTGGCTGTGTGGATAAGAAGTTTATCACTCAGTTGGGAGTAGTACCTACTATCCAGGACCTAGTTGATATCTTCTATGACAACAATGGGGTTGTTGCACAAGCTAAGGAGCCTCGGTCACATAAGAACACAAAGCACGTGCTTAGGAAGTTTCACCTCATAAGAGAAATCGCCAAGAGGGGTGACATTTCATTGCATAGAGTGGACACCGAGGATATTGTCACAGATCCTTTGACTAAGGCGAAGGCTCAGCCTAAGCACGAGGGTCATACTAATCTATAGAGATTAGGCCCATGCCTAGTTGGAACTAGAGCAAGTGGAGATTGTTGGATATGCCCTAGTCCCAAGGAATTGGACCTTATATTTGTATTGTACATTTATTGGATTTAAGTATTATACATATTTTGTGTCATTAAATAAAGGCATTAATCTATTTATTATATATCTTGTGCTGTATTTTAAATGGAGTATCCAATGGACATATCCATATCCATGTTGACAAGTGTCATGCACTTGGCAGTAAGACCATGGATAGGGAAAACTATATGACCATAAAGAGATCCATAGTCTGTTCTAGTCATGGGAATGAATGGAACTGGAATTAGAGACTATCATTAACCTGGTTGTATGGCGGTGTCTTACTGGCCATTGGACATGGGATGTCAACCAATAGGTACATGCAAAAAGGGCATGGTACTGGATAGATTTGACCTGACCATATAATGGTGCTACCTGTGAAGTGGCATACTTTGGTGTATGCCTAAAGGGCCTGTAAAAGGGTGCTAAGTATGGGTACATTCGGGTATGTCACTAAGCATGGCAGTACTATCGATATGGAGAAGGGAAATGTCACTCAGTAGTCCATTGAGAAGATATCACCGCCCTCTTGATGAATGCAACTGATAAGAGTGTGGCCACACCCAAACAAGTTGAAACTTGTTTGTGAGCATCAATTCATTCAGGATCAAGTAAACGTCCGAACACAAAAGAGGGTGATCAATCCATGCCTCAGTGTTGGACACTGATATCAATGACATGGGATATACAAGTTTAAACTACAGGGTTATGATTACAGTTGGACTGCCATCTCTATCTTAATTGGGAGCTGCAGTGGCTTACTAAAGCCCACCTACAGTCTGTGGGCCTTAGGCCCACTGCCAACATAAAGATGGGCCCCACAGGATCGTACACATTGAACGTCTGAACTCGGACTTAAGAGATCACCTGTGTACTTGGAGTATACACACCGGAGAGAAAGGATTATATTGATTATATTATAAGGATCAATTGGATTGATCAAAATAATAAAATTACTATTTGCATTGGCCTTCTCAAAATTAATTCAATGAATTAATTTATGAGATTATTTCCTGGTAGGAAATATTTTACATGTATCTTAATTTTATGAAAGTCAAATTTAATTCCATGGTGAAATTAATTGATCAAATTAATTTTAATTTAAATGTATGAAACATATTATATGGTATAACGTGTTAAAAAAGATGTTAAATAAAATTCAATTTGATAATTAATTGGACTAAGAGAATTAATATAGACGTGGGCTTAAAGAGGAGAAAACCCCACGTAAAATTAAGAAGGGATTGGACCTAAATTTTCGATGAAAAATTTCACCCTCCTAGGTTAAAAATTAACCTAGGAAATTCGACCAAGGTATGAGGTTTTAGAGCAGAAAATTTCAGCCACCAAACTCTCTCTTTCGGTTGATCCTCTCATTAGCACGGGTCGTGTTTGATAGCCGTTCGTGTGCGTGAACGCGGAGGGAATCAATTTTAGTTTCTGCAGCCATCTCTTGAAAAGATATTCTTGGTAAGAATTTATTCTCTTTAATTTAATTTTAAAGTTTTA
Organism: Euphorbia tirucalli; assembly: GCA_039660915.1. Taxonomy (NCBI): domain Eukaryota; kingdom Viridiplantae; phylum Streptophyta; class Magnoliopsida; order Malpighiales; family Euphorbiaceae; genus Euphorbia; species Euphorbia tirucalli. Next base: position 50,128,328 of record CM077633.1, read on the forward strand.
CAATTTTCACATCAATTGCTCCTAGGCACAGATTTGAGGAAATCACGACATTCTTCCGCATTTAATCGGGTGATTTCTAGTGAAAAATCCCAACATAGTTATCTACTTTGGAAATCTTTCTTTTATGAAAGGGTTTAGGGGTAAAAAATTTTTTGTTTTTGTTGGTGCTAATCCCCTTTTTAAAAAAGAAAACACAGCTTTTCAAAATGGAATTTGGATGGCCTGTAGGGATCTCCTCCTTTTAAACATTTTTTGCCTAAGAAAGAAAACCACACACCCATGGCCAATGATCTAAAACATCGAATGTGAACCCTATTTTTGCATATGTTTTCAGCTCTTACTATACACATTCATAATAGAAATGCTAAACCTAGACCTCTAATCACTAATAGGAAATAAGAACATTCCATGTCCTATTTCTTATTAATGGTCCCGGACACTACTTAAAGAGGTATCCTTCCTCCATATACATGGAGCAAGGATCTCCCTTTGAGTCATGATGACTTACATTCAAACCACATAAAGAAACAACTAAAAATAAAAATTTTACATAGAGAGAAACCTACGTATTTGTTTATTTTTAAAATAAAAGATGGGAATGATGTGGTCCTTCTTGCTGGTTTCAGGTTCTGCTCTTAAAAAAATGGCCTCCATAAAGGACAACTGTGCTTGGAAATGATGAGAGGGTGAATGTAGAATGAGGAAAAAAAAAACAAGAGAATTGATGACCAAAAGGGCAAGAAGGACTTATGAAGAAGGAGACAAGAAGAGTTTATGGAGAAATGAACAAAGCGTTTCTATTCTCAGAAATGGGGGCCTGCTCCTGTCCACTCCTTTTGAGACACACTCTCTTTTTCTTGCACTCTTTCTTACTGTCTTGCTGTATTTTCATGCCACCCTTTTTCTTCCTGTTTGGAGTCCTTTTACAGTCTTTTTCTAGTCTGTTTGTAACTGGAAATTTTGTTTTTGGTTTTACTTTGAAATTCTGGAAAAAAAAATCCCTTAGTCCTTAGAAAAATTTCTGATCCTGTACAACTCCTTTTTCTTTTTCTTTTTATTTTTTAATTGTGCCTATAAACTATTAGGCTTGAGCCCCCATTTTTATTTTTGATAACTTCCCATCTGTGTTTTTTTTTTCTCTTTTTTTTTTTAATTAAGTTTTGTTATCAAGAGAAGATCAATAAAACAATTCAATTGCCTTATATGTCATCTCCTCATTTTATTTATTTATTTTTCTCCTTTTAGTCTGAAATAATAATAATAATAAAAGACTAAATCAAAATAAAAAGCTTCTTGTATCTATCTTTTTTGGACTTTTTCTTTACATAATTAAACATAGAAAATAAATAAATAAAATAAAATAAAATAACAATAAAAAATAAAATATTGCCCGGTTAAAATGGGTATCTATAGTCCAAACACACCGAGACTCGACTAGAAAGCTATAAATGGGCTTTAAGACCTCTTAGAGGTTACCTTTGTAGCGTGCTTTATGTATTTGATCGAGATTTCCGACCCATTCTTTGGAATGTCAACTGAATTCAACCAAGCTCCAAAATGAGTCGAAATGATTCCTGAACTTCGAAAAAACTCTGGAAGTTTGAGGCATTCGGTTTGATTTGCGTTTGAGTTGTTTTCATGTTTGGTTTATTATTTTTAGGTTTTGGGTTGTGGCTTTGATTTGTGACTTTCTTCTTCACCTATTTCTCTCTTTTGAGACTTCCTTCAATCCAAAAGCTCTCCTTTAGTCTGAAAAATGGTACCTTTTCCTTATTCAGTTCGTCTATTTTATAACTATTAAAATCTAAAATTTTCATTTCCAAGAGAGAGTCACAGTCTGTTGTATCAGATCCATACGGCTCTTCCGTGCAGCTGTATTTACAGTCATACGGCTGTAGTTGTAGCTGTGCATCTCTTGTCGTAAAAGCCGCGCGGATGTTGATTCGGGGTTGCATGGTCTTAGGTTAGTTTCAGGTTTGGTTTTGAGCTTGTTTGAACCTGATTTTCATTCCTTGGACCGAGTACCTACAGAAATCTTCTCGAATGGGTGTTGAGTGATTTTCATCATCGAGGCCAGAAAAATCCGTGCTTACAACTGTATTTTGTAAATCAATGATATTATATATAAATAAGACTTCTTTTGACCATTAATTTGCTTGATTTGTGAACTTGATATATTTTCTATTTGCATGTTATATAGATAGTAATTTTTATTAAATAGCTTGCTATTAATCATTGTGACATTGGTACAGATACAAATTTTGTAATATCGGTGGCATTTACAGGAAAGCGAATTAGTTGTAATTTTTTTTTAAAAAATAACATTGAATTACCAACTGAATTTGCGATGGGCAAAACAATCAAAAAATATTAAAATTACTATATATGAACAATTTATTAACTAATTACTAAAGTAAGTTACCAACTGGGGTCTGGCAGGAAAGTATGTCTGTGGAGGTCAACTATCAACCTATTGGCAGAAAATATGGGTCGTTGATTAATTATCGGGCCAGTAGTCAATCATTACCTATAAGAGATATACTTATCGATTTTTTTCCGGTCAATGAGCTATTAGTAATGCATATAATAGACGGAAACATAGTAAATACTGATTGAATTTTTGGTGGATGATACCTGATATTCTTATAATGATGCTTAAAAAAAATTCATCTTTGGTGATAGTGGAAAATATGTGGTAAAACTACATGAACTTGATAACACATATTAGCCATTCCGTATTATCATGTCTGGAGTATAATTCCATATGCCAAATGATGAAGAGCCCAAAAAGGAAAAAGATGAAGATGAAAAAAGAAACCTTGGATTAGGCTTGTAAGAGCTATAATATTCATTAATAGTGTTTAGATTCAGTATTATAGGAATGGAATTTGTGATTAGCGTTCGATGATGTTGGGATTCTTCCTTAAGAAATGAATCTAAGCAGCAGAAGCAATTTTCATCTCTCTCGAATCCTGATCCAGGAACTTATGTGGATGAAATTAAAATCAAAATTGAAGAGAATAAAAGATAGAATCTCACCTTTTATGTCTTTTCTAGATACTGCTGCAGAATCAAAATAGATCCCCTTTGCTTTCACATACATGAACACCTTTGAAACCAAGACCCATGCTAGCGTCGGATTAAGAGCAAGGAAAAGGAGTGGGGGGCCGAAATTTCTAACTAGAAATTAGGTTAAAGGTTTGACTTTCTTAAGTGCGTTTATATAGCGTATAAACCTTAGGTCTAATTAGTTCACCATAAGCTAAAATTAATTTTCCAATTTATTTAATTTTTATGTATATAAATTAAATCATACCATATAATATAATTTATAACATATTAATTAAATGCAATTGGTTTGTTAAAATTAGCCCATTAATTAATTAGACTAGACTTAAGAAATAATATATATACATACATATATATATATATATATATATATATATATATATATATATATATATATATATATATATCTATATATATTAATTTAATTTCCAACCATTCAATTAATTCAATAAAATAGTCAATTCCTATTAATTAAATCATTTTTATCAATCCAATTGATATATGATTCAATTAACAACTCTCCCCGCTTTCACATACATGAACACCTTTGAAACCAAGACCCATGCTAGCGTCGGATTAAGAGCAAGGAAAAGGAGTGGGGGGCCGAAATTTCTAACTAGAAATTAGGTTAAAGGTCTGACTTTCTTAAGTGCGTTTATATAGCATATAAACCTTAGGTCTAATTAGTTCACCATAAGCTAAAATTAATTTTCCAATTTATTTAATTTTTATGTATATAAATTAAATCATACCATATAATATAATTTATAACATATTAATTAAATGCAATTGGTTTGTTAAAATTAGCCCATTAATTAATTAGACTAGACTTAAGAAATAATATATATATATATATATATATATATATATATATATATATATATATATACATATTAATTTAATTTCCAACCATTCAATTGATTCAATAAAATAGTCAATTCCTATTAATTAAATCATTTTTATCAATCCAATTGATATATGATTCAATTAACAACTCTCCCCGCTGGTTAATATACTCCAAGTATATAGGTGATCTGTTAAGTATTGGTTCAGATGTTCAATGTGTACGGTCCTGTGGGCCCGTCTTTATGTTGGTAGTGGGACAATGACCCACAGACTCTAGTTGGGCTCTAGTAAAACATTATAGCCCCTAATTAAGACAGAGACTGTAGTCTAAAGGAAGTCGTAACCCTATAGTATAACTTATATGTCCCATGTCATTGATGTTGGAGTCCAACACGGAGGTATGGTATTATCACCCTCTTTTGTGTCTGAACATTTACTTAATACCGAGTGAACTGATGCTCTAAAATAAGTTCCAACTTATTTGGGTGTGGCCACACTCTTATCAATTACACTCATTAAGGGGCCGATGATATCTTTTCAATGAATTACTGAGTGACATATCCCTTTTGCACATTCATAGCTTTGCCATACTCAGTCAACCGTACCCATACTTAGCATCCTTTTACAGGCCCTTTAGGTGTACGTCAAAGTGTATGAGTTCACATGCAACTTTATAATATGGTCAGGTCAAAGGATCAAATATAAGTACAACACGAGAATCACTTGTGATACTATACCATGTGGATTTCTCGTTAGTGGATCTATCTAGTACCATGTCCCATTACATATACCCATGTACCTGATTCACAATCTATGTTCTATGGCCAGTAAGACACCGCCATACAATCAAGGTAATGCTAGTCTTATGTTCCATTCATTCCTATGACTGGAACAGACTAGGGATGGCTTTATGGTTAGATTGTTTCCCTATTCATAGTCTTATTGCCAAGGGCATGACACTTGACAACATGAAAATAGATATGACCATTGGATATTCTATTTACATTCATTGCATAAGTAAAAAATTAAATAGATTATGCCTTTATTAAAATAACACAAATGTATAATCCATTAATCCATAAAAGGCCTAGCAATGTACGATAAAAATCAAGGACCAATGCCTTGGGACTAGGGCATTTCCCAACAGATGAGATGAAACCCAAAACATACATAGGGATTGAAAGCAGATAATTGAAGCTTTAAAGTCCTAATTGAATAAGAGAAGAGAAACAATGCTCTTGAATCCCAAATAATAAATCAAAAAAACTTTCCATAGATGTATAACTCCCCTTCACTCAACATTACCTCCACCAGGCTACATGAAATCTTTAATGCTGCTCTTGATAATATTTACACAAAATGCTGGAAATCATGACCCTATCAGAATGAAAAAAACAAGAGGAAAATTTTAAAATATCACAATCCTTATGTATATAGAGGAAACCCTATGCAAAAACTATGTTTGAGAGAAGAGATGTGATAAATCATATCAATGGTTAAGGTGGCCAAAACCTACAGATACCATAGATGCAAAAGGTTAGATTGGGTTTGTAAGAGATAAAATCAACATCAACAATTTATAGATCAAATAAATATAGGAAATCAACCTCAGATGAAAGTTCATGGCAAGGGAACGACATTTGAGAGAAGATACATGCAGATTTCAATTCCCGTTCAAAGAAGTGAAGAAGCCATGGATACAAAAAATTCATAGAAAGATTATAATTAGAGGGCGACTCTGCAACAACACCAGAGTTTTGTTATGCTAGGGTTCATATGAGATGAGGAAGGGGCTATTTAGAAGCCTTAAGAGAGAAGTTGAGAGAAGGAGATGGATAGATGAGAATGGTAATGTGAGTAGATGATCCTATAAGGACGAGCCTCGCAACCGGGTCGGGAAGATTTTTAATAAGTGAAAATGGGCTTTATAGCGAGAAAATGAACAAACTCACATGCTCTCACTAAAAGTGACAGGAGTCGGCACCCGACTCAACTCAATTGGGAAATTACGGTTGTGAGCCGGCGATCCTCCATTCTCACAGTGGTATAACCGAGATGAGCTACGAATCGCTATACCTTTTAGTTGGAGATCAGGTTTGGACAACTCACCTATTTCTTCTTAATTCAAAATATGTTTAACATGTTATATCAATGCCTTTTATATTTCTGCGATTGATTTTATCTTGATTTTTTGGTCAATGCTCACACACGAGGAATAATAAATTCAGAAAACAGTAAATAAATTCAAGAAAATTTAAAATATACAAAATAATCGAATAACTAACTTAGGGGATACATTTGTATAAAAAGGGATTCGGGGGAACAAATCTATCTATATACAAAATATCTAAAGATGAAAAGCTAGGCATACATCTATCCTAACATACATCTACCTGTAAAATAAAGTTAGTACATAAATAAATATATACACGTAGAACTCAAACAGACTCAGAATAGGAGATTTAGATATCTCGGGATGTGAAATGGGGAAAATCAGGAAATTTGATAAATTTTCCCGATTTGACTTGTAATTCATTTTGAAACTCGGTTTTGATGGGACTAGAAATTCATTTGAAAATCATTTTCTCTGATTTAATATATACATATACAAAGAGGGCCATTTTTCAAGAAACTGGTGTTTCTATTGTTGAACTGATTTATGAAAATAAATACAGAAAGTAAATCTACATCAAAATGATATGGAAATGTATGGAAAATACATAAAAATGCAATTCTAGAATCAAGACAATAATTGTGCAGATGTAAGAACAATAACCATGTGGCTATTATAACACCCATACGGCTCTAGTTTTGAATGAGCCAAAGAAATCACTAAAATTTTAAAATCTCTAAATTCAAAAATAAACAATAGCCGTATAGCTCATAGAGCCACAACCGTGTAGCTATAACTACAGTTAAAGGTGTCAATTCGTGTTATCGTGTCATAATCATGTTATATTGTTTAATATATTCCACATGATTATATATAACATAAAAGTAGCAAAAATGAGTTTCGTGTCAAACGGGTCATGTCAGTTAGGTTTTCTCTATAAATCGTGTTGTCGTGTCAGAAATTGCCACCCCTAACTATAGTAGTGCGGGTCTCAAACCTAGGAAGCGATAAATAGGTTTAAAGCCTCTCAGTCCTTTTACTTGTTGATCCGGTGTTCAATTTCAAAGAAAATTGATGCTTGAAACTTGAATTCGGATATAAATCAAACTTGAAACCTTGAACCAAAAGCTTGAAATTCCCAAAATTAAGCTCCAAATTTCGCGATTCCAGTAACCAAATAAGTATCTGAAAGTTTGGGTTTGGTTTGGAAAATGATTTGGAAACTGAATTTATGGTTTGATTACTTGATTTTGGATTTATGAAAGTTTGAAAAATTTTCCTTTCATCCTCTCTTGTTTTCTCTGATTCTTTGTTAATCCCCTTGTTAGTTGCTAATCCTGCCCCTTACCATTACAGCTTCCTTCAATCCAAAACCAATCCTGTAATTAAAGAATAAGTGGAAAATGATTTTTCACCCTAAAATCCAAACACCTTTCTTCTCCATGCAAGGTTGTTGCCAGTCATCGATAGTCTTGCGGCTATCTAGAAACAGTTGTACTATTGTCTGCTCAATAGCCGTACGGCTCTTCCAACAATCGTGTGGCTCTTGTCTCATTTTTAACCCTAATTATTCAAATTCTTCTTGATTTCAAGTTTCAAGTTCATTTGAATCTGAATCCTTGCTTCTTGAATCGATTTTCATAACGAATAGTAAAAGTTGATAACATTTTGGTATTTTTTATCATCATAGAGGTCGAGAAAACCCGATGCTCACACCGGGAAAATTTAATAAGGTTTAATATGGAAACATGAGATTTATAATGAGAAAACTGACAATCTTGAATGCTCTCACTAAAAGTGACAAAAGTCGCCACCCGACTCAGCTCAACCTGGAAATTTCTATATAGCAGAGACAAACTACAGCGGACACTTGAGGAACTACGAATGAGAGTAGGACCCAGCTTGTGAGAGACTTCTATACACAAAATTGGCATAAATTCTCAAGCCAAATGGACAATCAAGGTGTAGATATCTATGAGTTGGGGGCAAGAAAATGCTTGCGAAAGCATTGTTACGATGGGATAAGGTGTATACGTTTATCCATGGAAGATTGCACACAGGGTGCCCACGGGTTGAAGTCAGATGATGCTCATGAAAAGATACTCCTTATGGTCTAAATGCATGTCAGACTGCCTAGGAAGCATGAAAAAGTCGATAATGCAGCCTCTACACTTAAAATAAGGGTTTGATAGTGCAACCACTGCACGAGTTTAAAAAAAGGGTTCAAGATAAGGGCTTAAAGCAGCATTTTTATTATAGAATTTCCAAGATAAGGGTTTGATAGTGCATCCATTGCACGTGTTTAAAATAAGGATTCAAAATGAGGGTTCAAAATATTGCATTCTTTGCACGATTTTCAAAATAATTGATAGTTCATCCATTGCATGGGTTTAAAAAGAGTGTTCAAAATGAGGGTTCAAAACAGTGCATTCTTTGCATAATTTTCAAAATAAGGGTTTGACAGTGCATCCATTGCACTGGTTTAAAATAAGGGTTCAAAATGAGGGTTTAAGATAGTGCATTTACTACAAGATTTTCAAAATAAGGGTTTGATAGTGCAACTGTTGCACGAGTTTTAAATAAGGGTTCAGAATGAGGATTAAAAATGAGGGTTCAAAATAGTGCATTCACTACGAAATTTTCAACATAAGAATTGAATAGTTCATTTATTTCATGAGTTTAAAATAAGAGTTCAAAATGTTTAAAACAGTGCATTTACTTCAACATTTTCAAAATAAAGGTTTGATAGTACATCTGCTACATGAGCTTAAAATAAGGGTTCAAAATGAAGAATTAAAATGGGGCTTTAAAACAGTGCATTCACTACAAAATTTACAAAATAAAGGTTCGATAATGCATTCGTTGCATAGGTTTAAAATAAGGATTCAAAATAAGGATTTAAAATGAGGGTTCAAAACAGTGCATTCACTGCAAAATTTTTAAAATAAGGGTTCAAATAGTGCATTCACTACAAAATTTTCAAAATAAGGGTTTGATAGCTGTGTATGTCTTAGACTGAGGGCGGATATTGGAACAATCGTCATTGCGATTGGTATGCTTTAGTACGATGCAGTTTCACCATGTCCTTATGCACCAGAGGCAAGTTTTAGCATAGGATAAATGTGAAATGATCGTCTTTACATTTATGTACGCTTTAGTATGATGCAGTTTCATGAACAATGTCTTTATGCACCAGGGGCACGTTTTAGAACAGGATAAATGTGAAATGATTGTCGTTTATGTATTCTTTAGTATGATGAAGTTTCATGAACAATGTCTTTACGCACCAAGGGCACGTTTTAGAACAGGGGTAAACATGAAATGATCGTCTTTGGATTTATGTACGCTTTAGCATGATGCAATTTCATAAACAATGTCTTTACACACTAAGGGCACGTTTTAGAACAGGATAAATATGAAATGATTGTCTTTACGTTTATGTACGCTTTAGTACGATGTAGTTTCATGAATAATGTCTTTACTCACTAGGCGCACATTTTAGCACCGGATAAACATGAAATGATCGTCTTGCATTTATGTACGCTTTAGTATGATGCGATTTCATGAACAATGTCTTTACTCACCTAGAACAAGATAATTATGAAATGATCATCTTTGCGTGTATGTATACTGTAGCACAATGTAGTTTCAGGAACAATGATGAATGCTACTTGCTAATGAGAGAGACAGTGTATAAATATACGTGAAGGGAGACAAGACAAAGGGGCACCCCTAACCCAAGGCATGATGTTGCATACGAATAAAGAGTAGTCAGTTTGAGGGGTAAATTTAGAAGGTGATACCAGGCACAGATTAGATGGAAATCTGAAGGGTGATACAGAATTTGATGGTTCGGATTCACACCCAAGTGTGCACAGATGACATTTCAGCATATCTGTACACCTAAAGGAGAGAGACAAGACACACCTGGTAAGGGTTCAAACTTGTATATGAGTATGTACAGACAAAGGTTCGGTTTGTTTGAACACCTAAGGTTAGAAACTTTTCAGCAGTGGTTTCGTATGCAAGTGCATATGGGCTGTGTTTCGGTGTATCTATACACCTAGGGTCAGACACAAGGCACTGCTTGTAAAGGTGGGTTCATACACTAGTGTGTTCGTATAGAGGTTTGGCGTGTTTGAACGCCTAGGGTTAGAAGCAAGGCATAGCTTATGATGGGGGGCTCGTACACGAGTGTGTACGGATAGAGGTTCGGTGTATTTGAATACCTAAGGTCAGATACAAGACACTACTTGTAAAGGTGGGCTCGTACACTGGTGTATACGGCCAGAGTTTCAGCATATTTGAAGGCGTAGGGTTAGAAGTAAGACATGGCTTGCGATGGTGGGCTTATACACGAGTGTGTATAGACACAAGTTCGGTGCGTTTGATTAGATACATGTAAAATGACACGTGATCAAGGTGAAAATCATGTATAATCAAGCACAAATGTAGGATGGATGTGGGTACGATATGATAAGGAGGACAGACAAACATATATGCATGACATACAGACCAAACATTTGTATAATATTACACCTAAAGCTTAAGGATATAGGGCCATGTGAATGTCACACAATGCGTATGGCTACAAAAAGTAGGTCATCATGAATGCACATAAACAATTGTCGCATGCATGCCGTGTTGAAAAATATGTGTGTCACACGATTAACGTGGCTACATAAAAAAGGTTAGTCGTGTATGCATGGCATGCATTATGTGTTATGTAAGAATGGGATGAAAAAGATAAATACTACACATTGAGTAAACATTTTACCGTAAGAAAAAGAGATGAACACCCTTCTAACCTTATTTTTGCATGATTGGTCGACACAGAGCTACCCTAGATGTTGGGTCTCTTTGTTATCATCGAGGAATAACAAAGGCGTCTCTTGAAAATGCAATTTTGAAGTTTTGGATACCCTATTGGGGAATTACTAAGGCTTTCTATATGAGTTCAAGTCACACCAAGGGTTAACATCAAGGTTCCCGTAGCAAGATTTACTACGCACTTTCCCTACTCAATAGTCTGAGCGAAGGGGTTCGTACTAAGCCACGAGTGATACACTATATCCGTGTCTCGAAGAGCTTTCAGCTACACTTCAATAGTGTGAATAAGGGAATTTCGGGAATGTGTGTGCATAACTGCCTGTGATATGATGCAAACAAAAGAGTTCAAACTGACAAGGTTAAGCTATTTCATATAAAGTATTTTCATTTTTTGTCTTTAGATTTTATAAAAATCTCCCTAGCAGAGTCGCCACTGTGAGTGGACAATCCTCGAGATGGGCTGCGAGGCCGGGCCGAAGGGGGTTTTCTTATCAAAAATGGGTTTTGAAATAATGGTTTTGAATAGAAAATGCATTTTTAAGGGTTTTGGAAAAAAGGCAAAATAAAAAGGAATCTAACCAATTCCTCACGCCTTAAAGGTTGACAGGAGTCACTACCCGGCTCAGCTCTTACTGGAAAATTGTGGTATAGCTAAGCCCGATAGGAATTCCTATACCTTTAAGATAGAGATTCTAGTTTGGACAAACTACTTATTCCTGCTTTATTTTTGAAATAAAATTTAACTATACCACATATGTGCCATTTGTTATTGAATTCCTTATTCAATATTCAATCCTATTTATATGTTATATGCTCATACAGAAAGCCGTAAATAAATTCCAAAAGCGGTAAATAAATACAGGAAAATAAAATTCTTACAATATCCAAAAGACTATCCTGGGGGATACATTTTGATAAAATCGGATTGGGATACTGATGCCTAGTTTACATACTAATGCCTAGTTTACATGGATAATCTAAAAATAGAAAGTTAGAGTGAACACGGGATTTTCTTAAAAAGAAAAAAGAGAAAAAAAAGAAGGAGAAGAAAAAAAGAAAAAAAAAAAGAAGAAAAGAAAAAAAGAAAAAAAGAGAAAAAAAAAAAGAAAAGAAAAAGGAAAAAAAAAAAGAAAAAAAATTAAAAAAAAATTAATTAAAAAAAATTAAAAAATTAAAAAAAAAATTTTGAAAAAAAAATAATTACAGTCGTACGACTGTATTCTGTTTTCTGACATACCCAATAGGGAGAGGCATGGGCGATTTTCAGAGGCATTAATGCCTCTGATCACCCTTTTTTTGGACTATAAAGACTAGGAAAAAAGGAGGAGAAGGGGGTTAGAAACATAATTTTTGGATTGAAGGGAGCTAAGAGTGGGCATTGTGAGAAGAGAAAAGAAGAGAAGAAAAAAAATATATTTTCTCCTACTCTTTTCTTTTTGATCTTTGTATTGTGAGGTTAAAATTGGTAGAAATCATAGGTTAATAATTTCTACTCAAAGATAATAAATTCCAGACCAAAACTTGACTAAATCCTTGGCTTTTGGAGATTTTCGGACTCATTTTCTTACCTTAGCATTCAAAGGAAAGGAGGCAATCCGAGGCTAATTCAAGGCGTTTTTCCAGCCAAATCGACGGTGGATCTGCGCTACAAGGGTAACTACACTCAAAACTAGTGTTTTGCTTCATTTTCTGGGTGATTTGTTTCATTTTCATGCATTAAAACCCCATAAAATCAAAAGAAATGTCTGCTGTTTCTGGGTAGCAAGAACAGTCGTACGACTGTTCTTGAAAAAGGATTAACAGTCGAACGACTGTAGTACTATTCACAGAAACGGGAAAATTCACAAAAAAATCCAAAAAAATTCGAAAAAAAATTCAGAAAAGTCCCAAAAATTCAGAAAAATTATAAAAATTCATAAAAATCAAAAAAATCATCAAAAATAAATTTATTGCATGCATCCACTACCTTAGATTTAATTTCTAAAATTATTGCATTTAGAACAATGCAACGACGGAGATCCAAATCTCCCGAAAACCGACCCACCTCACATGCTAAATTAAAGTAAACCGGAAAATGTTTTCAAAATGTGTTTTCTCACAAAACAAATATACAGGGATGTTTTAAAACAATTTTCCAGGTCTAATCGGGCCAGTCGCCCGGGTCGACCCGGTTACCCCCTGAATGCATGCCCCCGATCTCTAAACCCCCAATTCTGTCCTACTTGAATCCAATTTGTGGTGTGCCATAAACTGTGCTAACCATATGTTTTGCAGCTTTAATTTCTTTATTTCCTATTTTTAATGTAATTTATAGCTTAATTCTTGTATTCTAGGCGATTGTATTTTTTTAGATTCTCGTGTATTCTAGGCGCTTGTAATGTGAGGTCGAGAGTTTTTATTTTCATTCGATCGAGTTGTAATAATTTAATTATTTACTGCTTTACTTTTATTTTATGTGTATGTGCGCCGCATGATTTAATTTAATAAAATTGTCTTTAGTTTTATAAAATGCATTCAAAGAACATTGGCCGTATTTATTTTGATTAGACACGAAATAAGGGACATGTCTGAACCTAGATCTCTGGAAAGTGTGGCAGCTCCGCTTTGGTTTAGCTACACTGTAATTTCCCGGTTGAGCTGAGCCGAGTGGCGACTCCTACACTTTTTATCGAGATTTAGGTCTCGATTCTTTTATGAAATAATTAATTTTCCAAAAATGAATTTCCATTCCAAAAACCCCACGCGAGGGAGGGTTGCCCGAAATCGAGGCGCCCCTTTCGAAAAAGAGTCCGCGTTCTGTCTAAAACATCGCTCGCTCACAGTGGCGACTCCGCTGGGGATTTCTTACAAAAGTTTTTTTAAAACTTAAAAGAATTTGACAAGCCCTGAAAAATGTCTAATCAAAATAAGGCGGATGATTCTTACATGGCATTTTAATTTGCATTCTTAGTTAGACATGCTTACATTAGGTTAAGTATCCAATATTTAGCCCGGTGAATTGTTAAAGTGTCGCCTTTGTTCCTCATGGTCTTAGGGGCACGGATATGAAACACCACCCATAGCCTCGTACGAACTGCTTCATTCGAACCCTTGAGTGGGGAGAAGTGAGGAGTATATTTTGCTATGGGAGCCTTGATTTTAACCCAACTTGGACCGAACTCATGTAAGCAACCTTAGTTAGATTCCCTTAGGATACCAAAATAAATTGTGTGAATGCTATAAAATCACGCCTTCATCATCCCCGGTTGATGATCGAAGAGAACCCCTCCTAGGACTCGGTTAAAATTTTCAAAGACCAACCACGTTTGGAGGAATAAGGTTGGAGGAATACGCTTTGTATGCTATATGCTACGTGTCTCTTGTTCCCTCATAACATACCATATTTTTTCACGAACATGACATGTTACACGCAAAGCATTTATGTGATACTAACTCACATCTCTTATATAGCCACTTGCATTTTTCGTGTGCCAATACATTAATCACCCGTGTGACATTTACACTAACCATTTTTTTTGCAGCCATCCCCCCTTCATTGTGTGAAAAATTTAATTCATGTGCATCACTTGAATGTCATAAGCACTAACCAATTTGTTTTGTAGCCATATGGAATGTATATCATGCATAAAACATTCATGTGGGCCTTGAACAATCCCATAAAGGTCACACACATCACACCACCTACCAGGTAGGAAATTATTTAGGTGCTCCACGAGTGCCGAAAAAATTATATTTCATGCATTAAATCATTTAGGTGCTCCACGAGCGCCGAAAAATTACATTTCATGCCTTAAATCATTTAGGTGCTCCGCGAGCGCCGAAAAATTTCATTTCATGCATTAAATAATTTAGGTGCTCCGCGAGCGCCGAAAAAATTACATTTCATGCATTAAATCATTTAGGTGCTCGCCAAAAAATTACATTTCATGCATTAAATCATTTAGGTGCTCCACGAGCGCCGAAAAATTACATTTCATGCATTAAATCATTTAGGTTCTCCACGAGCGCCGAAAAATCTCATTTCATGCACTAAATCATTAAAGTGCTCAACGAGCACCGAAAAATCTCATTTGATGCCTTAAATCATTTAGGTACTCCACGAGCGTCGAAAAATCTCATTTCATGCCTTAAATCATTTAGGTGTTCCACGAGCGCCGAAAAATTATTTAGGTGCTCATTTCATGCCTTAAATCATTTAGGTGCTCCACGAGCACCGAAAAATTACAATTTATGCATTAAATCATTTAGGTGCTCCGCGAGCGCCGAAAAAATTACATTTCATGCATTAAATCATTTAGGTGCTCCGCGAGCGCCGAAAAAATTACATTTCATGCATTAAATCATTTAGGTGCTCCGCGAGCGTCGAAAAAATTACATTTCATGCATTAAATCATTTAGGTGCTCCGCGAGCGCCGAAAAAATTACATTTCATGCATTAAATCATTTAGGTGCCCCGCGAGCACCGAAAAAATTTCATTTCATGCATTAAATCATTTAGGTGCTCTGCAAGCGCCGAAAATTTGATTTCATGCATTAAATCATTTAGGTGCTCCGCGAGCGTCGAAAAAATTTCATTTCATGCATTAAATCATTTAGGTCCTCCGCGAGCACCGAAAAATTTCATTTCATGCATTAAATCATTTTGGTGCTCCGCAAGGGCCGAAAAATTTCATTTCATGCATTAAATCATTGAGGTGCTCTGCGAGCGCTGAAAAATTTCATTTCATGCATTAAATCATTTAGGTACTCCACGAGTGCCGAAAAATTACATTTCATGCATTAAATCATTTAGGTGCTCCCCGAGCGCTGAAATCCCAACCGTGTGCCATGCGCACGTTCGTTTCATGTCACAACACAAAAAATCAAAGTGCTCCCTTGAGCGCCGAAACTCTGCCCATTCACCAAGAACGCAATCATCTCATATCACGATTTGGAAGCCAAGATGCTCCCTGAGCATCGAAACTCTATTCGTGCACCAAGCACGAGGTCATTTCATCTCATATCATGACATAAAAACCCAAGGTGCTCCCCGGGCACCGAAACTTTGCCTGTATGCCATTCTAACCACATTTTCGTGCAGCCACTTTCAAGACATCAACATATGCATGGCATTTATGCTAACGACATTTTTGTGCAGCCACGAAACTTTATTTGTGTACCATGCACATTACATCCCGCATGTTGACATTTTCATAAAGCATACACGACATCATTATGTATGTCATGCATCCTAACCACGTTTTTACGCAGCCATTTGCATTTTTGTGTGACACAAGCATTCATGTCATCTCATCTCATTTAAATTAAGGACGTTCTGAGGATGTCCGTCATAGTCATTTCATTTCATAAGATATCGGGAGTCCCAAAACTGCCCATGTTTTGCCTGTGCACCGGACTGCACTCGGCCATTTCACTTGACCATTTCATTCAATAGAGGACCTCAATGGTCGTAGGTCTATTTTCGTGTGGCAGGTCACACGATATCAGTATATGACATCATGTCATTTATCATTGGTGTCATGACGATGCCGAAGTTCTGTCGGTGTGTCACGATCCTCTCCGGATTGTTACGTGACATTATTGAATTATTCAAGGTACTCCACAAGTACCGGATTACTACACATAAAAGTGCATTGCATAACATTATCAAATCATGAAAGGTGTTCCACGAACCCTGAACCTCTGTCTGTGTCACAGGTTACACGTGGCTCGTTTACAGCATCATTTCATATCACATGCCTCAAAAGCATCCGAACTCTGTCCATGGGACAGCCCCCATGTGACCATTTCATATCATCTTATTGACCTACAAGCATCGAAACTATGCTCGTGTGTCGGTACACATGCAACCATTTCATGACAATCCACTAGGTGCCCCAAAAGCACCAAACCTCTGTCCACGTGACGGCTCACACGTGACGTTCCTGCATTATCATTTACATGGTTTTGGGTATTCTTGGAACGTCCAAGATAAAAAGAACAAAAACAAAGGAAGTCATCCTCATTAACTCATGACGTACATCTCATTCACCCATCAAATGTTTAAGTGCTCCACGAGCACCAAAAACTTCATCTCATACACTGAGTCATTTAGATGCTCCACGAGCGCCAAGAATCTCACCTCATACATTAAACCATTTAGGTGCTCCACGAGTACCGAAAACCCCATTTCACACCTCAAGTCATTTAGGTTCTCCATGAGCGCTAAGAACCTCATTTCATACACCAAACCATTTAGGTGCTCCACGAGCACCAAAAACATCATTTAATATATCAAACCGTTTAAGTGCTTTACGAGCACCGAAGACATCATCCCATGCATCAAGCCATTTGAGTGCTCCACGAGGCTAAAACATCATTTCATATATCAAGTCCACTTAGGTGCTCCACGAGCGTCGAAAAATATCATCTCACACATTAAGACATTTAGGCACTCCACGAGTGCCGAAAATCTCACACGTCAAAACCCAAGGTGCTCCCTGAGCATGGAAACTCTGCCCGTGTGCCAAGCACACTTTCATATCACATCATGGCATGTGTTCATTTCATGAAAACCGAAACTCCATCCATATACCACGCACATGTACATTCCTTCACAAGTACGTCTTGCTTCGACCCGTGGACACCCCGTGTGTCATTTTAGCCCCGGTGTATAATTATACACCTTATACCAATAACTTTCACAAGTCCATCTTGCTTCGACCCGTGGACACCCCGTGTGTTATGTTACCCCTGGTGTATAATTATACACCTTATACAAATGACTTTCGCAAGTCCATCTTGCTTCGACCCGTGGACACCCCGTATGTCATTTTACCCCCGGTGTATAATTATACACCTTATACCAATGACTTTCGCAAGTCGATCTTGCTTCGACCCGTGGAGACACAGTGTGTCATATTACCCTCCGGTGTATAATTATACACCTCATACCAAATGACTTTCGCAAGTCCGTCTTGCTTCGACCCATGGAAGCCCTGTGTGTCATTTTACCCCCAGTGTATAATTATACACCTCATACCAATGACTTTCACAATTATCATCTTGCTTCGATTCGTGGACACCCTGCGTGTCATTTCATCCATGTGGTGTATATTTATATGCCATGCATTACTTTAATATGCAGTCTCCTTAACAGAATTCATTACATTTGTACATTTCCATTCTTGGCATTGTATACACTTGGCTGGTTTGGAATTGTATAATATGGCATAGCATTACATGACATCACCATTCATACATGCACACATCACATCATAAATTCATGCCTACATCATCCTTGATTTGGTATTCTTCGTGCGTATGCGCTCGTCAACGCTAACAAGTGTTCTTATCAGGGGGGAGAAAGGAAAAGAATTTTGAGAATGGCCAACCTAGTAAACTTCACCACCGTGTCAGATGTCATAGAGGATTATGTCGCTTCATCACGGTTCCGAAAGACGGTAAGGGAGGAAGCGACAACAATGTTGAAAGAAGTGCTAGGGGGTGATCTTGACGAAGTCGAAAGCCTGACGGCAAGGTGCGCCAAATAGAAGCACGGGTGGCAGAACTTGAAGAAAAAAATAAAAAGTATGGCAAGCGCAAATCCCGATACCGATGCTGACAAGGAGCAGAATGCCCAAATTGCCGACACTCATTGTCGAAACCTCGGTAGGCCCTCTCACCAGGATTTGGGCTTACCGGGGCTGACTAATGAAGTAGAGCTGAAAGTGTCCTTTGAGACCAGTGCCAATGCCATCTCCATTCCCCGGTATGCCAGAAGCTCAATTACCAAAGGTAGCGGAAAAGGCATTTCTCTATGGGCCGACTCGTTAAGCAAACTATTTCTCAAATGTAGAATGAAGGATCTATTGCAAAGTATTAGGCCATTTGTAGAGCCAGAAAAAGCACAAAATAGCAATTTCTGTAGCTATCATATGATGCTGGGCCATCGGACCAATGACAGTTTTGCTTTGCGAGATAAGATCCAGAAGCTAATCGACGAAGGTTTGAGAGTTCCACCTAGCTATGATAAGCGACCAGGGGCAATCAAGGAGATCGCCAAGGAAATTCCTCAAGTCTCTCGAGGAGAGGAATATGATGAAGAACTTCAGGGTCTGGTCTGATACGAGTGGGACCAGGGTGCTGAAGCCGAAATGATGACCAATCAGAAAATAATGAGTTTCTATGAGATCAATACCTCTTAGAGACTTCCTTCTGGCAAGGACTCATTTTGCTTGTGAGATGTATTGAACTCATTATGAATGCAATGAGATTTATTTTCGTCTTACTTATGTGATGATTGCATGTACATGGTATTATGCATGCATTTGACCATCTGAAACGACATGTCCAACGTGCATAATATTAAAATGCATGACATCAATCTGAGTATTATAGGGAACCTGAAAGTGAACCTAACTCTGATTGAACCCTCGATTGAAAGGCGAGCTTGTGAGATAAATAAGTAATAGGATGGCATCACTTCCGCCGAGCCATTTGCTAACCCAGATCAGTAATCCTTATAAATCACAACCTAAAATTCTATTGGCCCTGCCCTAAAGTTTCAAGTTGAGCAACCTGCATAATACCTAAACCATTCCAAGCCCAAAGGCTATTACTAAAATTCAGAGCCAGACTCCAAAATGAAGCTTCAAGCCTAATTCCATACCCAAGAAAGCACTTTGTACCAAAACCCCAAAGCCAAAATTCTAAACCCATCGAAAACACCAACCCATAAGAAATTCAAATGACCCTCATCACCCATCATGTGGTAAAATTCTAAAGCAGTTCTTGGTTGTAGTGCATGCATAATCTTGTTTGTATGACATTCATGTGCACATGACATTACACATGCATTGTTCATCCAAAAGCATATTAAACACACATGACATGCATGAATTTGAATGCAACAGGAAAACCAATAGGTGGCCGTGGCTTGGATTTAGTCCTTGAAAAAAAAAGCAACACAAGAATCGATGCAGAAAAGTCTTTCTCTCTTATATATGGCCGTCATAGTTAACACCGGAGTGTCTTCTAGCATTAAATGGTAAGGAATAATGAGCAATCTCCATGTCCTAATTTCCATCACTCTCATATTGTGCACCCTTCTTGTGAAAGATTTGGACTTTCTTATTTTCAAACAATCTATGAAATATCTGGGCTCCCTTGTTTTCGAACCCAAAACACTCCTCTTTCTAACCTTCATCCGTACTTTCAACATCCCTGCTCTTCTGTTTACATGCGAGGCACAAACACTTGCTTGATGAATTGCCCCTTTCTTCTTCTCTCTGGAACTGATTCTGTGAAACCTTATTCTCTACCATCAATAGCTTCTAACAAGAAATTGAACCCCAATGTTGTCCTATATCACATTTTTCTGCATCATCTCATCACCAGAAAGACAACGGAGCAAATGGTTATGGCACTGTTTCAATCAGTCTTCGTTTATCATCAACTTGTACCAGATTGAGAATACTCTTTCATCGCACACGACGTCTCTTCAATCCTAGAAGTGCATTAGTGGACTTCACCAACAATATTAGAGCAATGCTGCAAATTCTAGACAAACATTGTCTGAAGGAAAACAAGGGCAAGTCTAAAGAACAATCTGTTTATGATTTCCTCTATTTGCCTATGGACTCCAAGACTGAAGGAAATTTTGGTTATGTACCCATGAACTTCACCAATAGTGTTGGGGCAACCAGGTTTTACAAACCCTTTAACAATCATGAACGGAAGGACTTACAAAGCCTGCTGCGCCAATATCCAGAAGAAAGTTGCATTTACCAACCATTTCAAGAACTCAGTATTTGGCTGCAACAGAAGTGACTAATTAACGGTGGTTCTTTCATCTTCTAGAGCCGTACTTTGAAAGGTTAAAAGCTGTGTTCATCTTTGAGAACTGCGGGTGAATTGGAATCTGGGGTGAATTGTAAACATAAATATGGGTTCACACTCTTGGAGGATCCAGTGGGTAATCAATTGATTCAGTTCATTGCTCAGTTGTACACTCTGACATATGTTAGCATTACAAAAAAAAATTTCCAATGTGGAAAATCGAAAGGACATATTGGTAATTTGAAGGGACATCAATCAAAACCAGAGCCACACTTTGGATTTTCCTAATGCATCCACATTCTTTATGTCGTAGATGTTTTATATTCAATTGTGATGTTCAATATGCATTCATCATGTCATTGCATGTCAATGTCCACATATGGATTACAGCACGCAGCGAACCATATCTGATGAAGTGTTTTACACCCTAAATACAAACCTCTAATACTAGGGGCAAGTAAAGGCCAAACCACTGGATGTCATCAGCAGCAATGTCATCAGCAGCAATGTTCTCGTAACTTCTGATCAGTATGTCGAGGTACGCTTTCCAATCCCAAGACAGATTAATAAGAAGAGATCAATTCGGCTGGAATGCTCACACAGAATTTTTGGACTATAAAAAAATCGTCAAATCACAAAGAGAAAATTTTCGACACAGAAAACCGAGAGGACATATTGGTAACAAGAAGAGGGTGATGTTTAAAGTCAAAGTCACTGTTAATTTCTCTATTGTACTCATTATGATGTCGTCGTAATGATATTATGCATGTTTGATCTTTTGCTTAGATGTTCATATCGCATACATCATGCTATTACATATAAACATCCATCGGTAGGTCATTGCATCTAAGCCCATGATAATGCAAATGGAACTCCTGTTGTAAACACCGATACCAAGTCAGAACATTATACAGTATAGAAACACAAAGGTCTAATTCTCACCCTGTTGCTCGACCAGATAGACCATTCCTTGGCAAGGCCTGTGATCCTGATCCACTAATCCCAATAGCACTTTAGAACATACCACCAGTGAAATGGAAGGATACTTAAGAGGTTCAACTTCTCCAATAACCAAGTCTGTGGGATAGCCCATCGATCAGAAAGATGTTAAGGCAATCAGACTGAGTTAGCACGGTACCAAAAATTTGCCTGAAGTCGAGAAGAAGCATCTATCGGTTTCAATGAGACAATCCCTATAGATGCAACGCTGTAAGTCATCTGGGCTACCACTGAGGCTAATCGCAAGCCACAAATTCCATTTCCGAGCTCACACAGATGCCAAGAACAAAATATAAGCATCATGTTGTATACATGCATACATTTAGAATCATACATGCATCCATGCATACTTGCATATGCTAAAAGCATGCACACAATTCATGCATACATGCATCAAAATCAACCCAAGTATAGGTACTCACCACTATCATCAGGCCGTCCTGAATTGAGATCGCTCCTAAAGCGAAAATGGCTTAATCCAGGGGCACCCTCAGAGTTATAACGTGCAAATCAGAACTACACGACTCCAAATCTCAGGTATGAAAAATTCCTCAATTGTCAGAATTTTTGTTCACGCCAACATAATCCCGAGAAGGGTGCTCCTTGCTTTTTTGCAGATTCTAGGGGCAAAACAACCAAGCCGTATTGATTCTTGATCGAAGGGGCAAAAATTTTTTGTTTCCAAAATTATCGATTAAGGAATAAATATGCACACAGCGAGTCAATATTATGGAGCACTCCAACACAGCGAGTCAATTTCCTGGGGCACACCACCACACAAGGAATTGGATTTCAACGGCATGGCTCCACCACACGGAGTCGAAGCTCGAAACCGAAACCAGCATCCCTAGCAAGGGATGTCAAACAAATGCAAATTAGATTTGAGAATGCGTGGAATGTTACCTGGAAGGTCTCAAACACTCTGAAAACCAAGCGATCCTCAATCCGAAACCCCGAGAAAGGCCCTTTGGGTCATTAGAGGGCTTGGAGTGATTTTGCAGGGCCAACGCACCAGCATCAAATTTTTCCAACAATGGTCCACCTAGTCTAGGGACATGATACCCGAAGAAATCATAAAAAAACTGTAAGCACAATCTTATGTAGCATTTCACTTCACAAAATTGCATTTTCGACGTATCCCATTTGCCAAGTCATATGAGGTATCACTTATCACAAATCACAATCCACCACGACTTTAAAAGAGAATCTAAAATTCAATTTCAACATATCCCATGTGCCAAGTCATATGAGATCGTCTCACTTGTCACAAATCATGATCTCCCATGACCTTAAACCAGAGAATATAAATTACACTTTCAACGTATCTTGTATGCCAAGTCATACGCGACAGTCACACTTCACAAAAACGCATCTACCTGCATTTATTCTTGATCGAAGGGGCAAAAATTTTTGTTTTAATATTATCGACCAAGGAATAAATACGTTCACCACTTGCACACTACAAACACTATGGCTATGTATGGTAGGTCATACGCCGCTATTTGATCCCAAAAATCATATTTTCCCCGACTTCATTCTTATGCGAAATCATCATAAGAAACCGCTTGACTCCAACAGTCATTTGTTTTCCTAGCGTCATCCTTATGTGAAAATGATCATAAGGAACTGCTTGGCTCCAAAAGCCATATTTCCCCGGCATCATCTTTATGTGAAAATGATCATAAGGAACCGGTTGGCTCCAACAGACATATTTCCCCAGCGTCATTCTTATGCAAAATCATCATACGAAACCGCCTAACTTTAAAAGTCATTTGTCCACCCGGCGTCATCCTTATGCGAAATCAGAAGGAACCGCTTGGCTCCAAGAGTCATATTTCCCCAACGTCATTCTTATGTGAAAATCATCATAAGAAACCGCTTGACTACCAAAAGTCTCAAGGAATAAATGCACAAGCCACACACGTGCACACTACTATTGACCCCGTGTTCTTTATCGTGTACCTAAATCCGTGCAAAGAATAGGACTTTAGCTACACGAGGGGCAGCCTGTGAACACGGGATTTTCTTAAAAAAAAGAAAAAAAAAAGGAAGAAAAAAAAAAGAAAAAAAAAGAAAAGAAAAAAAGAGAAAAAAAAGGAAAAGAAAAGGAAAAGGAAAAAAAATTAAAAAAAATTAATTAAAAAAATTAAAATTTGAAAAAAAAATTGAAAAAAAAAATACAGTCGTATGACTATATTCTGTTTTCTGACAAACCCAATGGGGAGAGGCATGGGCGATTTTCAGAGGCATTAATGCCTCTGATTACCCTTTTTTTGGGCTATAAAGACCAGGAAAAAAGGAGGAGAAGGGGGTTAGAAACATAATTTTTGGTTTGAAGGGAGCCAAGAGCGGGCATTGTGAGAAGAGAAAAGAAGATAAGAAAAAAAAATATATTTTCTCCTACTCTTTTCTTTTTGATCTTTGTTTTTTGAGGTTAAAATTGGTAGAAATCATAGGTTAATAATTTCTCACTCAAAGATAATAAATTCCAGACCAAAACTTGACTAAATCCTTGGCTTTTGGAGATTTTCAGACTTATTTTTTTACCTTAGCATTCAAAGGAGAGGAGGCAATCCAGGGCTAATTGAAGGCGTTTTTCCAGCCAAATTGATGGTGGATCTACACTACAAGGGTAACTACACTCAAAACTAGTGTTTTGCTTCATTTTCTGGGTGATTTGGTTCATTTTCGTGCATTAAAACCCCCATAAAATTAAAAGAAATGTCTGATGTTTCTGGGTAGCAAGAACAGTGGTACGAATGTCTTGAAAAAGGATGAACAATCATACGACTGTAGTACTATTCACAAAAAGGGGAAAATTCACAAAAAAATTCGAAAAAAATTCAGAAAAATCCCCAAAAATAAGAAAAATTATAAAAATTCATAAAAATAAAAAAATAATTTTATTTCATGCATCCACGACCTTAGATTTAATTTCTGAAATTATTACATTTAGAACAACGCAACGACGGAGATCCAAATTTCCCGAAAACCGACCCACCTCACATGCTAAATTAAAGTAAACCGGAAAATGTTTTCAAACTGTGTTTTCTCACAAAACAAAATACAGGGACATTTTAAAACTATTTTCTAGGTTTAATCGAGCTGACCGACCGGGTCGACCCGGTTACCCCCTAAATGCATGCCCCTGATCTCTAAAACCCCCAATTCTGTCCTACTTGAGTCTAATTTGTGGTGTACCATAAACTATGCTAACCATCTATTTTGCAGCTTTAATTTCTTTATTTCCTATTTTTAATGTAATTTATAGCTTAATTAGTGTATTCTAGGCGATTGTATTTTTTTAAATTCTCATGTATTCTAAGTACTTGTAATGTGAGGTCGAGAGTTTTTATTTTCATTCGATCGGTTGTAATAATTTAATTATTTACCGCTTTACTTTTATTTTACGTGTATATGCGCCGCATGATTGAATTTAATAAAATTGCCTTTTCTTTAATACAATGCCTTCAAAGAACATTGGTTGTATTTATTTTGATTAGACACGAAATAAGGGACTTGTCCGAACCTAGATCTCTGGAAAGTGTAGCAGTTCCCGCTTTGGTTCAGCTACACTGTAATTTCTCAGTTGAGCTGAGCCGGGTGGCCACTCCTACACTTTTTATCGAGATTTAGGTCTCGATTCTTTTATGAAATAATTAATTTTCCAAAAATGAATTTTCATTCCAAAAACCCCACACGAAGGAAGGTTGCCCGAAATCGAGGCGCCCCTTCCGAAAGGGAGTCCGCGTTCCGTCGAAAATGTCGCTCGCTCACAGTTAGCATACATCTAACCTAACATACATCTACCTGCGAAATAGAGGTTAGTGGCACAAATAAAATATACACTTTACACTCAAATAGGACAATAGGATATCCAGATAGCTGAGGATCAAATATTTAGGGGATAATTGGGAAAACCCGGCATGTTTACCTGATTAGACTTGGAAAATGGTTTTAAAAATACCATGTATTTTGGATATGGAGAAAGCAATTTTGGAAAACCATTTTGCCGATTTTGTTTTTATTAAGTATACCACATCGGGTCAGATATCCAGGCATTTATAGGAAATCACTTTCGTATGGGTCTTGAGCAGTGCTTCAAAAATTAAACTAGGTCAAAAAGTGCATAAACACCCAAAATCAATTTTCTAATAAATGCAGAACAAAAATAATGCTGGGGGAAGAGAAACAAGAGCTGTGCAACTCAAGTAATGAGCCGTACAACTCAAAAGAGTCAAAAAAGGGCCATGTGGCCTAACGTAGGGGATATAGCACCTTCCTTGATCCTGGGTAAGATTGGATAGTACGGCCCAAGTTTGTATGAACAAGACCGTGCAGCTCTATTTTTCTAGAAAATAAGGCCATGCGGCCCAAGTTTAATAGGAAAACGGATTTATGATTTGTGATTTTAACACGTAGAAATTTGTTTTGGTGTTTTCTCCTTTTGGATTTTGAGATACTCTAGGGGTTAGACTTAGAAATCAAAAATTTTCACCTTGGATTCCACAAAACCAAAGATCTTGGAAAATAAGGGAATTTCAGTAGCGACTCACAGGCCATCGATGAGCTATGCGGCTCAAAATCCCCTTTAGATGGGCCGTACGACCCAATTTTAAAACTTATAGAAATGGTTTTTCCAATTTTCAGTAAAATAAACACAGCATAAGCAACTCAAACAATGCAAGTATGAAAAGATTGGATTTTATGGCCTCTCAAAAGTTACCTTTAATATGTTTATGCAGATTTTGATGGAGTTGATTGAATCCGCTCCTTGAAGTTTGAAACCAATTCTAACTTATGGAAACAAACCAAAACTTGCCAGGAATCGAAATACCATCACAGACAACCTTGAACTGTTATTTTTCTATGTGTCAAGGTATGGTTTATGTGTTGAGGAAGGGTTAAAAATCAAAGTTGGCTTGAGTTTCAAAGTTGGTTGCTTTGAAAGATGAAGGAAAGGTTAAAGATGAAGATGAGGCAGAAGCTTGAAGATAGGCCGTAGGTGTTGGCTTAGTGAGAGAGCTTTTTCTTCTTTTTTTTTTTCAAAATTTCTTTGCCCCCGTAATCATGCCCCACCCCTGTTTTACTACTCAAGAAAATGAATTTTTTTATTTTATTTCAAGTAGGGCAATTTGCTCTGTTATTTTTTACTTTAGTGATGGGCCATACGACCTTAATGTTAAGCTGTACAGCTTTTTTTTTAAATCCAACTGTATCCACTTTAAGCAGCTCTCTTCCATGGCTTAACCCTTTTTAGTTGGACCATGCCTCCTTTCTAATTAGGCCGTACGACCTATCATTCAAAGTGAAAAATTTCCTTTTCGGTTCCGGCGGTTTTCAGTTTGCTTTGATACAAGTTAGAATCCACTCTCTGCCCCTTGGACTGGTACACTAGACAACTTAAGATAAAGGACAACCAGAAAGCTTCATCATAGAGGTCAGACAAAAATCCATACTCAAAAGTTGCCCGTAGTGTAGTTAAATTCAACTCTCACCAAGTCTTGCTAAATTTTTAAGATGAATTTAAGTACACGATAAAGAGCATGGTGAACAAAGGACAGAGGACTTACCTCGGTTTTGTAGGGTTGAGCTTTTATTGAATCTTAGGCTAGGAACATTTCATTAAATGTCACCGTCGCCTGGGTTTAGGTTCCGTCAATTAAATTTGGATGTGCTCGACCTCGATAGCCAAGATGGATTTATGATTCCTTTTGGGAGAGTAAGGTCGCTTCATTTTGCTAAACGCCTTTTCCTCATTGGATTTGACTTGTTTGACTTTATAGGTTGAACTTGATCGACTCAGAAGCTAGGTTTGTTTAATTGAATGTCATCGTCTTCTAAATTTGGGTTTGTTAGTTGATTATCGATTTGCTTGACCTTGTTGTCTTAGATGGATTTGTGGTTCTTTCTAGGAGAGTAGGGCTGCTTCACTGGATGTCCTTATCTCCTTGGGCTTGACTTGTTGGGGATAAATGCCAATGTAATTTGGGTTGGCATCTTTATTCCTTGACCGATAATTTTGGGAACAAAAATTTTTACCCTTTTGGTTAAGAATGAAGACGTGAATAGTGGAGACTTGAATCTTTGGTGTTACTCCTAGGTTTCTACAAAATGGAACAAAGAATATCCTTCTTAGAGTGATTCAACATATAAAAATGAAAAGTGAACTTTAGGGATTTAGGGCGAAGATGGGCCGTACGACCTAATTGTTGTAGCTTTTAAGCCATACGGCTTATCATTGGGGGAGAGAAATCACCCAATTTATCGGTGGGTCGTACGATCTAACATTGAGACTAGTTGAGCCATATAGCCCCTCTCACCTAGGTTAAAAATTTTCAAAATCGGTCACTTTCTCACTTTCCCTTCTGCTTCTATTTTCTTCCTCTTTTCCCTCTTAAAAAACAGCCAGCTTTTTCTCTTCCATTTTCATACTTTCGCAATATGAGGTGGAAACTTCATCGTTCCATCTCCTACGTGCCCAGACAGGAAGCCCTGGACACTATGGTGGCTCAATACATAATGCCAGAGGGAGCATTTTCACTTCTATTCCTTTCGGTGGAAAGTTTATAATGCCTTGGGTCATATGAGAAGTACGAGGGTGTGTCCCCCAGGGAAGAGGTGAATCCTATGCTCAACATACACAGATACACTATTGCTCATTTGGTAAGTTTTGCATCCTTTTCCTTTGATTTTTAATTTTTTTGTTTGTTGATTTCGATATAGATTTATGAAATTGGGGAGTTAGAATGCACATTTAGAGTATGTTTGATGTTTAGGATAAATTTAGGACCAATTTTGATATGGATTTAGGGTTGACCTGGAGAAATTTGGATTTCTAGGATTAGAGAAATGGTTTGTTGTTTACTAAAAAGGATGGGCCGTACGGCCTTGTTCATGAGGAGTTAGGCCGTGTGGCTCATCTCTCCTTGAATTTCTAGGTTTGCCAAGAAAAAAGAGTTAAGCCGTGCAGCTTGAAGGGTTAAGCCATGCAGCCCAAATATTCTCAAAAAAGAGCCGTACGGCTCATCTCCTCTAGGAAACGGTAACTTTGTTTTCCACCTGAATTCGAAATTTCTTTCAATTTTTCCATGAAATAAATATGCAATTAACTAAATCTAACAAACTTCCTTCTTTGTCTCTTTTGCAGTCCAGGAAGAAGAACAAAGGAGCTAGAGGCTAGGAAGGCCTCAAAGACTTCTATAACCACCTTCCTGCTCTGGTTAATGTGAAAGTGGATGACATTGGGCTGGAGAAGCTGATCCCTTGGACCTTGCGTCGTGCTCCTCAAAAGAGCAAGGGGGATATTATGGCTCTGATTGAGCGGTGGATGGACACCACTTATACCTTTCACCTACCTATCGGGGAGTTCACCATCACCCTGCTTAACTTTGCTGCCATCACTGGGCTGCGATTTGGAGGTGCCCAAATCCAGTTTAACTGTGCCTTGAGCACAAGCCACTTTAGTCGTGATGTTGTGGCCATTTTGCTATGATATAGGCCTACCCAGCCTAACAGGTTTGCTGATTTGACGGAGCATTGGTGGAGGTACAAAGCTGATACTGAGGTGGAGCAGAATCAATATGCCCATTCCTTTTTGTTGTACCTCTTGTCTGAGGTTTTATTCCCTACTGGTGGCAGTGACGTGAACAGGAACGTGTTGCCAACCCTGATTCAGCTCGAGGAGCTAAGTGGTTTGGACTGGGGGAGAGCTAGACATGCCCAGATGTACTATAGGTTGGACATCTATGCTAGGGGTTATCACAAGGAGCTGAAGTGCTGTTCCATCCTATTATTAGCAAGCATTCTATCTTTTCCTGGTTATTTCATTATAAAATTCCGCTTGTACTTATCTAATCTTGATTTCTTTACCGATATAGGTTTATGAGCGTGAGTTCCTGTGCCCTCCAAGGCTGGGCAGAGTTGATGGAGTCCCATTGTTTCCTCGGTTCATGTGGTGGATGGTCAGCAGGACAAAAGTGGTAATAGGGGCAGACAAGTGGTGCATATAGCTGAGAGCCCTAACCTAGAGTAAGGTACACATACAACTTTAGTCCTAAAATTATTCACTAGTTTAGAATCATACCTGAGTTATGGTTTTCTGTGTTCCATATGTTTGGATTTTGCAGGGATTCGGAAGCCCCTAGGGTGATGCTGCCCATTGATTTACTGCAATGATCAGTACATCACAGCTGGGGGAGAGGCAGCTGGTTATGGAGTGCCCTTTGTCACTAAAGTGGTATCTAGGGGACCAAGTGGAGAGGTGTTGTAGGAGGCCCGAGGAGAGGTTGATTCCGACCCCGAGTATATAGATGTGTTCAGGAACGGCACACAGCTGTGGGCTCGAAAGGTGATTACCGGGCCTACATTACTCAATATCTACTACCTCTGACAAGTACTCCGATTCCACCACCACTGTAGGTATGCATTCTCTCTTTGTTTTTCTGTTGTTTTCGCTCTTTCTATGACTCGTTTACATTACTTGACTACTAATTCTTTGCATTTCAAGATCCTCCCTAGGCTAGTAGAGGGAAGAGGCAGTATGGATAGGGCAAGTAGTAGCTCTCATTCTGGTGAGTCGAGTTCACAGACTCCTCCTGTTCCGCAGCCTCAGGTACGGCCACAGCCCCAGGTACAACCACAGCCTACTGCTGGTGGCTCTATTCCAGGCACAAAGGTAGTCCCTCCTATAGGTTGGATAGTGGGCCTACCCCAGTACATATTTGATGGCCAACCATAGTTGTTCAGTCTTACTGGCGGGTACTACTATCCATAGATTGTGCTAGATCCTGCTACACCTATCTGCTTCGATCTGGAGGATGCCACTCATATAGGGCTCAGTATTTTTGGTGGTTTAACCCCCTCTTTTACTTTCTGTTGCTCACTACCAGTGCATTCTGTTTCCTTGGTAGTCTCCTCAGAGTTCCTGTGAGAACTATATGTGTCTCCTCTTTGCCACTAGCGGCTTGATGATCTGTGACAATATGGTGATGCATGTAGGTTCCTTTCACCTGTTTAATTTACACATGTATGGCATGGTGTAATGCAATATGTGATGAAATGTATGAATGATATGCATATATATGCAGGCTCGGCCGGAGAGGGAGAGGACACTTACTGGTCAGTTGGAGGCTTAGGTAGCTTTCTTGCGACAATAGAATGCTAATTTGATGTGGACAAACCAGATGTTTGAGAGCAAGACCAGCAATAGCACCATGAAGAATGAGGATGATGATGGTGGTGATGATGATGGAGACTCCTAATCTCCTGCTTGATTTTGGATAGGAGCACTGATTTCTAAATATTTAGGATTTTGTTAATTTGATTTCTGTAGATATTTGACCCATGCACAGTACTTGATAAAGTGGGCTTTAGGACTTAAATGTCTTTGTTGGGATAGGATTTGTAGCTCATATGACTAGTGATTCTTCAAATATCACGTGGGAACATATAATGATTTGAAATGAAACAAATTTCACGAGGATCATATAACTTTGGGTTTACTATTTTCATTTTATGTCATTTATGAGATGGGCCATACAGCCTAACAGCCTCCTATGCGGCTCAAGATATAGAGCCGTATCACTTGAAAGATAAGCAGTACTACCAATCTCAACATAAGTTAAGCTGTATGGCCTAACTCTCCTAAACTGTAACTCTTCCTTTTTCAGATTTCCTCCCTCTTCAATTGTACTTCCATTCAGTGCTCTATTATGGATCAAGTTCATTCCTGTCTTCATGTTGTGCAATCCTTAACCAACCAAGACTGGGCCCTCCTAAAACCATATGGTTATGGAATTTATAGGCGTATCTTAAACATCCTATGAATTGTCACTTCCTTCAAGCTACTATCAACTGTTGGAACCTGTTGGATAATGTCTTTGTTCCTTTAGTTAGGAACTATGCCCCCTATTTGGGGAATTCAACACCATTCTCAACATTCCTTGTCCCAAGAAGATCCCAATTGTTGCACCTCAGTTCAATTTTAGTGACTTCCTATCCCTGCATTGCTTACTTGAATAAGTCACTCTGTCATGAATTCTCTGCTTCTACTTCAATTGATATTCTCAGTTTAGACCTACTTTTTATTCTGAATCTCTGCTCCGATGTTGACAAATCAGACCCTTCCTGGGCCCTACTGATGAGTTTACTTCTTATGGCTTGTTGTCTTTGTGAAACTGATAGTGGCATCTATGGCTTTCAATTAGCTTCTATCATTCCCCAAATGGTAGGAGGTGCTTCCCTAGTAGCCCTGATATTAACTGAGACCTTGATTTATTTAGACTATGCATGTTTTGATCGACTAACTGAAATTGGCGGTAGCATGGTGCTTCTTTAGTTTTTTTTTTACATGTATTGATTAGTTTTTTGTAGGTTTGGTAACTGGAAAAATTGAGCTTGATTAAGATTCCTCCGAATATTCCCAAATACAACTAACTACATTTGGTCGTAAAGGCCTTAACATTCCGGATTTCCATTCTCATTCCGTTAATGTATGGATCAATTGGCTCAATGGCCATACAGAAGATCAAATCAACTAGGTCTGCCCTTGGTGGAAAATTTCCTGGGTGGCTACTGACATGTGGCAGGTGGAATTCAACTTCTGGCTTAACCCAAGTCATTTCCTATTCTCCTTCTCGGCTGCATCAACAGTATGGATTACTCCAATCCATCTCGTTTTTCTTATCTTCTACTACCTGTGCAGTTTACACTGATCGGTGGCCGGCTCACATCTTGTCTAGATGGGCGAATGTGCAGAACTATGAGCCCATGCGCTATAATGTTGCTATTCTAGAGGAAACCTATACCACATATCAAACATGGCTTGCAATAATCAAAAGCCTACCCATTCGTGCGGAGCGAGAGCAGGAGACCCTAGCTTGGATTAGCTCAAGTCTTACCAAGTCGAGTGGCATTGAGTGATATAGAATCAGAAGTGTAAGGGAAGAGATTTCATTATTAATGTGCATCCTACTTTTAAATTGTTGAGACATTGTCACTTATATAATCAATTAAATGCAAGCTCTTCATTGTTAAATGTTTATATAAGACAGATTCTATTTTTGCATTGTATTGTTCCCAAAATAACATTTTTAAACAAAACATCACACTCTATTGATGAACTCAAGTTGAGTACATATGTGTTGTCCATAAAATGGTATACATTTCACTGTCAAACTTAGCCCATCACCAGCCGTTCTTTGCAGATTTTCCAGTTGATCATTTTCTCTGTCATCTTTACTTTTGCCTAGGCTGCCCTTTTTGAGTTTTCAACCTAGCAGACTTTTTTTTACACATAGTAGAGCTTGAGGCTGCCTTGATTAATCGGGTTTGTAAATTCATTCCCATCCATATCCATAATCTTCACCTTTCCTTTTGACTATACCTTCTTGACAACATACGGTCCTTCCTAATTTGGCCTAAACCTACCCTTACACATCTATATTGGTGGGCTTCAACTGCTTTAATACTAAATCCCCTACTTTGAATTGCTTCCTAGGGTGACGAACCCTTTGATTGCAGGCTCATGCCATCCTGTTCTGGCACATCTGTAAGTGATTTAGTGCTTTTAGTCGTTTTCATCAATCCCTGCTAACTGATCATATCTAGCTTGAACCCAATCTGCCTCGGGTACCTGTGCCTCCAAGGCTATACTTAACAATTTGACTTCAACCTCTATCAGCAATACTGCTTCCACACTGTTGAGTTAAGTTTTGATGATCACAAAATTTAACATTTTAAAATAATGAGCTTTATAAGTTAAAATGTTTTTATGTATTGCAAAAGCTCTTTATAGCATTTAAAATACTTGGTTTATGAGTTGAGAATCAACTCTCTTGGGCATTCAATACTAATGACATAAGTACCATATATATATATATATACACACACACACACACATACACACATATACAAGAGCTTATGAGATAAAAGTTTTGGTAATTCATATTTGCTCAACCTATAAATGGCTTATGACTTGAAAGTTTTTATATTTCGGCCATACATATATATATATATATATATATATATATATATATATATATATATATATATATATATATGCTCAAAGTTGACCCAATATTAGCTTATGACTTGAAAGATTCAAAGATCTTTTTGGCATATATATATATATACTTACAATGTTGACCCCATATTTGATTATAAGGTAAAATAGTTTTGAGATTATACATATATGTTGACCTTATATTTGACCATGGGATGAAATACTTTTGAGAACTATTTCGACAACTTATGTGCACATATATTGATCTCATGTTTGATTATAAGGTGAGTTGTTTTTAAGATCATTTCATTTATTGACCTCATGTTTGCTTATGAGGTGATACACTTGAAGAACAATTCGGCCACAATGTGAACTCATGTGATGAAAAAGATTTGAGATATCTTTAAGTACCACATGTGACATTATAACCTAAGTTACAAATGTATCCCCTAGGATAGTTTATTTGTGATTCGATTGGGTTGTAATAATTAATTTATTTACTGCTTTATATTTTTGCGTGTACGCCACATGATTCAATCAATAAAAATCCATCTTAGAAATATAAAATATCATCAATGAACATTGGCCAAATTTATTTTGATTAGCCATGAAATAAGGGACTTGTCCGAAATCTCTGGAAAGTGTAGAGGCCCTCGTCTGGCTCAACTACGTTGTAATTTCCTGGTTGAGCTAAGCTGGGTGGCGACTCTTACACCTTCTATTGAGACTTACGCCTCGATTCTTTTACAAAATCATTTAATTTTCCAAAACCGAATTTTTATTCCAAAAACCACGCGAGGAAGGGTTGCCCGATATCGAGGCATCCTTCCGAGAGAGGAAAACTTCATCCGCTCACAACGCCATTGGGGTCTAAGGTAGGACACAGATAATGCAAATGGCACAAGGACAATTCGGTATACAAGCACCATAAATCAAAGGATCATCGTACGACTCCCTACACCAGGGACAGAAAATGAAGGAGCGATTATCACTCAAATTCCAGAAACTACTCAAGGAATAGAGGTCCATGTAAGCCAAGTTGGTAGCGTAACAAATGAAATACCTTCCA
The DNA here is from genome assembly GCA_039660915.1 of Euphorbia tirucalli. Classification (NCBI taxonomy): domain Eukaryota; kingdom Viridiplantae; phylum Streptophyta; class Magnoliopsida; order Malpighiales; family Euphorbiaceae; genus Euphorbia; species Euphorbia tirucalli. The sequence continues at coordinate 50,163,077 of CM077633.1, forward strand.
AAATAAACTCGGCATTACATCAAAGGGAGGGTTGTGAACTTCATACCCAAAGAACAAATCTCACAAAGAGGAAAAGCCTAGGATGAGGGATATCGAGATGACATGCATCAGTCTACGCTGATACAAAAAAAAAAAGTCTCCAATGTGGAAAACCAAAAGGACATGTTGGTAACATGAGGGGGCGTTGATCAAAACCAGAGCCACAGTTTGGATTTTCCTAATGCATCCACATTCATTATGTCATGGATGTTTTATATTCTGTTTCGATGTTCAATATGCATACGTCATGTCATTGCATATAAATGTCCACATGTAGGTTACAACACGCAGCGAACCATATCTGATGAATTGCTTTATGTCCAAATGCAAGTTCCTAATATTAATCGGGAGTAATGTTCTTGCGGTCTTCGATGAGCACGTCAAGGTCTAATCCCAAGACAGGCCAATACGAAGAGATCAACTTAGCAGAAGTACTTGTGTAGAACTTTCAGGCTATTAAAAAAAAAAGCAAATAGTCACAAGGAGAAAATTTCTAACATGGAAAACTGGTAACAAGAAGAGGGTGATGTTCAGAGTTAGAGTCACTCTTAACTTCCATATTGTGCTCATTCTGATGTCATCATAATGTTATTATGCTTGTTTGATTTTCTGCTTAGATGTTCATATTGCACACATAATGCCATTACATATAAACATCAATAGGTCATTGCATCCAAGTCCACGATGAGGAAAACGGAATTCATGTCATAAACAGCAAAGCTCGGTCAGGATGTTATGTATAAAAGTGTAGTACAAAATATAGAGTCTAACTCTCATCCTCTCCCTTAGGGAAATAGACCATTCCTTTATAGAATAGGTGGCAAAGTCTGTGATCTCTGATACGCCAAGCCCGATAGTGCTTCAGAGCATACCCTAAATAAGGTGGAGGAATACTCAAGAGGCTCAACTCCTCCAGTAACTAGATCTGTGTGATAGCCAATCGATCTAAAAGGTGTGGAGACAATCAGGCTGAGTAAGCATGGTATAGAAACATGCCCTGAGTAGGAAAGAGCATATGTCGGTCTCAATGGGGCAATCAGAATGCATGGAATCCAAATAAATCAGGGTCTCAGCTAAGATAACCCCCATGGGTGAAGCGCTGTAGGCCATTTGGGCTGCCACTGAGGCTAATCAGAAGTCATAAATCTCATCTCTAGACTCGTACAGGCACCAAGACCAACAGCAGAAACATAATCACATACATGCATACATTCAAACATACACACATACATGCATACATGCATTAAGACCAACCTAAGTACAGGTACTCACTATCATTCTCTGGTTGTCCCGAATCGTGGGCACGCTGAAAGCAGAAATAGTCTGATACTGGGGCATCCCCTGGGCTATAACATGCAAATTAGAGCCGCGCGGCTCTAAATCTCAGGTATGAAGAATTTCTCAATGTTCATAATTATCATTTATGCCGATATAATCTCAAGAAGGGTACTCTTTGCTTTTTGTAGGTAACTAGGGACAAAACAATTAAGCCGTATTTATTCTTAATCGAAGGGGTAAAAATTTTTGTTTCCAAAATTATCGATTAAGGAATAAATACACACTCTTGACACAACTTCAAAAATCAACATCCCTTTGGATCGACTTCAAAAAGCAGCACCCCTTTGGATCGACTTCAAAATCAGCATCCCTTTGGATCGACTTCAAAAATCAGCATCCTTTTGGATCGACTTCAAAATCATCATCCCTTTGGATCGACTTCAAAAATCAACATCCCTTTGTATCGACTTCAAAAATGGGTATCCCTTTGGATCGACTTCAAAAATCGACATCCTTTTGGATCGACTTAAAAAAATCAGCGCCCCTTTGGGCCAACTTCAAAATTAGTGCCCCTTTGGGCCAATTTCAGAATCAACCTTTGGACCAATTTTGAAATCAGTGCCCCTTTGGACAAATTTCAAAATCAGCACCCCTTTAGGCCAATTTCAAAATCATCGCCCCTTTGGGCCAATTTCAAGATCAGCGCCCCTTTGGGCCAACTTCAAATCGACACCCTTTTGGGTCAACTTCAAAATCAACGCCCTTTTGGGCCAATTTCAGAATCAGCGTCCCTTTGGGCCAATTTCAAAATCAGTGCCCCTTTAGGCCAATTTCAGGATTAGCGCGCTTTTGGGCCAACTTCAAAATCGATGCCCTTTTAGGCTAATTTCAGAATCAGCGCCCCTTTGGGCCAACTTCAAAATCAGTGCCCCTTTGGGCCAACTTCAAAATCAGCACCCCTTTGGGCTAACTTTAAATCAGCGCTCCTTTGGGCCAACTTCAATCCAAAGCTCCTAGAGCCAACTTCAGAATCGTTGTTCCACGAAGAGCCGAGGCACGTCCCCAGCAAGATGTTGCACCTGATTTCTTCGACAAACCAAGACGGTAGGTATGTTTTCTTTTCTTTTCTCACCGTGCTCTTTGTTAAGACTGATTAATGTGAGTCAAACTTGAGAATGAGCGGGATGTTGCTTGGAATGTCTCAAACGCTACGAAAACCGAACATCCTCGATCCAAAACCCCGAGAAAGGTCCTTCAAGTGATTAGAGAGCTTAGAGGTGAGTGTGGGATTTAGGAGAATCCATCACACCTCTGATTAGAGATACACGGTTGTAGTTTCACAACTAAAATAGTGCGGCTATAATTCCAGAGTCGTACGGATGCAACCTTACAGCTGCGCGGCTTTATCGAGCGGTCAGATTACTTCCTAAATAGCCAGCTTAAGTATTTGACAAAGAATGTGATTCCTTAATTAAATGGGATTTAGCCAAGATATTGGAGGTCTTGATAGCAGAAAACACAGAGAATAGTAGAGGAATAACGGAACAGAAAAGATAAAAACAGAAATTGAAGAGAAAAATACAGAGAGGATTCCAAGAAAAACCAAAGAAAGAGAGAAAAATAAAGAAAGAAACTAGGATAAAAACATATAAAACATACTAGAAACACTTAGAGTGAGAGTTCCCAGTCACACTTTCACTCGTTCGGGTCGTTCTCGGGTTCGTTCAGATCGAGTTAAGGTCTGTATTGTTAGAGATTGTGCCCTAAGCCAATGTTGGATTATGTAAACAATCTTCTTAAGTCATTAATAAAGACTTATTTTATCATATATATTTGTATGTTAGTATTTATGATAATGTATCCATGAATTAATTGTGTAATTCTAAATTTCCCTAGTCGATTGTTATTATGGGAATAATAACAAACTAAGACTAGTGTGAGTGATAATGGATATTCATAAGATGAATATAGTGTATACAGATACAGATTATACTCACGGGCAATGTGTTAGAGAACATGTTGCTGGAGACCCACTATAAGATCAAGTTCATGGTCACGTGTCACAACTGATCTTGATTATAGTAGTGTCATCAGCTGATTCCTTTGACCTGAGGTCACCATGGATTCCGGGATGAATTCATGTTGTGCTTTGACGCAGTCAAACGCTGCTTGTAACAGAGTAGTTATAAAAGGCTGTGGTTGGGTACAATATGACTCATGCTTAGGGATGTGAGTGACAGATATGGGATTTTGTCCCTCTCTAACAAGAGAGCGATATCACTGGGCCCCTCGATAAGTAAGACTGTTAAATGCATGGCCGTGCTCAAATAATTGATAAGAGTATCAATTGATTTGTCTGAACAGTTTACTTTGAGATCGAGAAAGCATATGATTAATTATATAAGATTGACAAGTGTACCATGTCTTATAATTAATCTTGATATCAAAGAGACAAAAGGGAATATGACATTCTATAAATAGGTATTGGATCATTCCAATCATATTAATTGGGTAGTCATAATGGCTTGCTAGAGTCCGCTTGTGACCTATAAGGACATTATGGTAATTTCCTTATTGCCAATTAATATGATCCTATGGGGTCACACACAAGAGCAAAATGAAGTTCATCTTATCGGGTATAAATTATTATTGGATAATAATTTATGAATGAGAAAGAAAATAAATATATATATAGTGATATATATTTATGTATGTATATATAAATATTAATGTGATTAATATTGCATAAAGTATGCTACATATTATAATTAAATTATATGGAGATATAATTAATTATAATATTATATATACATATATGTATTATGGAGAATTGATTTGATTTAATGTTAATTGAGAATTAATATTAAATTGTGTGGGTTAATATATAATTATAACTAATAGGTGTGTTAGGTTATAATTATAATTAACTATTTAGGTTAATTATTTAAGGAAACAATTAACCTAAACGAAAAACTCTATATATACTAATAACCCAGCAGATTTTCGGCAGCCACAACAAAGTGGAATAGTGGCAGCCGAAATTCTCAAAAAAAAAAACTCCAAGGAAAAATCTGATTTTTCGCTTTCTCTGTCTCGTTCGAAGAATCGTTCTTCAATCCCGGCGCTAGCACGCGGTGGACGTATTGCTCCGTGTGGATCAACCGTAGAGGGAAGCTATTTTGGTTCCTGCTTGATTCAATCTTCAAAGAATTAAGGTAATTCTTTAACCCTCCTTCCGATTCAATGCAATATACATGGGTCCTTGGTGGGGATTAATCTTTTATTTCCGCTGCGCATATTTTGTTTTGTGCGATTAATTCCCAACAGTGGTATCAGAGCCACTTGTGCATTGGTTGAATTGGATTTGTTATTTTGATTAGATCAAAATGCATGTTAGGGTTTGTGTGTTTTGATTTAGGGTTCTTTTGTTGTTGTGAATAACAAATTGAAATTTGATTTCAATGTTGATCATTATGAATGATTTGTTCTGTTATTGTGAATAACTATTTTGAATTGATTTGGAATTGATCATTGTGAATGATGTGTTTCTTCAATTGTTTTGCTCATTCGTGCACTAGAAATCGTTTCCAGATATGAGTTCAGTTCCGAACTCGTCGGCGTGCAGGTGCTGCACGCCGTGTTAACATGCTGTGCACGCCGTGTGCTGTCTTTGCACGGCGTGCAACTGGAAATTGTTTCCAGTATTGGCTTTCAGTTCGGAACACGACGGCGTGCAGGCTCTGCACGCCGTGCAAACATGAAGTGCACGCCGTGTGATGGTTTGGCACGGCGTGCAACCGGAAATTGTTTCCGTGTGTGCTGAGACACAGCGAGGAACACGGCGGCGTGCAGGTGCTGCACGCCGTGCAAACCGGTTTTGCACGCCGTGTTCCCTTGGTGCTGCCGTGTAGAAATTGTTTCTACACATTTAGCCTTTTCAAATCAATTCCTCAATGCAATAAGATTGTATTTTGCCTTTGAACCCTAAATCTTGTAGATGTAAAATTATTGTGATAATTTTATGCATGGTGTTGTGGTATGGTTTTGCACCCCGTGGATGTTTTTTTGTTTTCTTTTGGTTTTGGTGGATGTAAGGTTTTATAAATACGGCCTGCGAGTCGTTTGTATTTATGTAACCTTATTTTTCTAGATAAATTGTATAGGATGCAATTTATTGTTTGTAAATTTTATTTTGCTAGAAAATAGTATAGGATGCAATTTTGTGTAATATGTAAATCCATGAGATGGTGCCAAGGAACAAAGACGTGAAGACGGATCCAAGGGATGCGGCTGTGCTGCGACCATGCGATGGTTACAACCACCTAGGAAATGACCTGTTGATTTTCATATTGGCCTGTGAAAATCAATGTAGATAAAACCATACCATAACACGGTCTTTCGAGTCTATTGCATGTTTTATATTTTGATGCCATGTGATGCCATGCTAAGTATGAAATATGCATGCTAGATGAATGTATGACATTGGATGCCATGCTAGAATTAATATTAACTTAGAAAGATTAATGTTAATGCCATGTATTGTATGAGATACATTTTAATCACAGGAATTAATAAACCCTAAATAAACTTATGAAGTTTATATTTTTTTGCCACCCAATTACGTATAACACTAGTCAAGTACTATGTTCGCATCATGGTAGCCACGCCAAAGCGGGTACGCATGTTGTGACCTTAGCGAAGCGATAATATGAGAAATGGTGATTCTCATTGTGTTGTAATTGGTTTAACAAAGGGTTAATCAAAATGGTGTTTTGAACCCGAGGCAAAGATGAGATGAGTAACATGCAAATTAAATATGATATATGATATCATGCATCTCATAAATTAAAAGAGTTACATAATGATGTAATTGACATGGTGATGTCTACCGAAATTATATTTAATCATAGGGACATGCCAAAGCAGTGCTATGGTTAAGTATGGATTTTGGGTCTTTTACCCACTTAAATATTTTAAAGGGTTTTATAATTTTAGTGGGAGTTTAATTCTCTTATGTAATTAACTTTGCATATATTTTCTGTTGTAGATAAATGGCCAACACAAGCAATCCCGGTTCTATTCGATCTATCCTTGAGAAGGATAAACTGAACGGAACCAATTACCTAGATTGGTATCGCAACTTGAGAATTGTTCTCAAGCAAGAGCGAAAGCTGTATGTTCTGGATGGGCCTTTGCCCGCTAACCCTCCACCCACCACAGCTTCAAGAGCTGAAAGGGATGCTTTTCACAAGCATCAAAATGATCAGATTGATGTACAATGCCTGATGCTCGCATCAATGATTCCGGAACTTCAGAAGGATCTGGAAACATTTGAGGCATATGAGATGTCTCAAGAGCTTAAGGAAATGTTCCAAAAGCAAGCGAGAAGGGAAAGGTATGAGACCTTGAGATCTTTGGTTGGGTGTAAGATGACCGAAGGGAGTTCGGTTAGTGCCCATGTTCTGAAGATGAAAGGGTACATTGATCAGTTGGAGAGGCTTGGTTCGCCACTCAGACCTGAGTTGGCAACGGATTTGATCCTTAATTCTCTTCCCGAGAGTTACTCCCATTTTGTCATGAACTATCACATGAATGATATGGACAAAACGGTCAGCGAACTGCATGGGATGCTGAAAAACGCTGAAGTAACGATAAAAGAGAAGCCAAGCTCCAAAGGGATCCATATGGTGCAAAAGGGTAGGATCCAGAAGAAGAAGGGTAAAGCAAACAAACCCAAAGAGTTTGGGAAGGATGCAAAGAAGCCCAAAGTTGTTACCAAGGCAAAGCCTCCAAAGGAAGGCACATGCCATTTCTGCAATCAGCCTGGTCATTGGCGCAGAAATTGCAAGCTTTATTTGGAGGACTTGAGGAAGAAGAGAGGCAGTGAGACCGCTAATCAAGGTATTTATGTTATTGAAATATTTCATTCTACTTCTGTTTCTACTTCGTGGGTATTAGATACCGGTTGTGGTTCTCACATTTGTATGAATGTGCAGGGGCTTAAAGGAAGTAGAAAGCTCAAGAAGGGCGAGGTAGAATTCCATGTGGCGAATGGAGCTAGAGTTGCTGCTTATGAAGTCGGTCACTACGAGCTCAAGTTGCCAAGTGGACTTGTTCTTTCTTTGAATAATTGTTATTTTGTTCCTAATTTGTCTAGGAACATCATTTCTATTTCATGTTTGGACAAGGAAGGATTTAAATGTGTTATTGAGAATAATCACTTATTGCTTTTCAATAAAGACTTGTTTTATGCAAATGCGGATTTACATGATGGTCTTTATTTGTTGAACCTTAGTGAAGGTTATAATGAGCATGTATATAACATAAATACCAAAAGGATAAGAACAAATGTTGTGAATCCTACTTATCTCTGGCACTGTCGTCTAGGACACATTAATGAGAAACGCATTTCAAAACTCCATAAAGATGGAATTTTGGGTCTAGATGTTTTTGAAACATATGACACTTGCGAGTCTTGTTTAATGGGTAAGATGACCAAGAGTCCCTTTACTGGTCACAGTGAAAGGGCTAGTGACTTATTAGAACTCATACATACAGATGTATGTGGGCCTATGAGCACAACTGCTAGAGGTGGTTTTCAATACTTCATTACGTTCACTGATGATTTCAGTAGATATGGTTATCTATATCTAATGAAGCATAAGTCGGAATCCTTTGAAATGTTCAAAGCCTTCCAAAATGAAGTACAAAACCAACTTGGCAAGACAATTAAAGCACTTAGATCTGATCGAGGTGGTGAATATTTGAGCCAAGATTTTGACGATCATCTTAGAAAGTGTGGGATTGTCTCACAACTAACTCCTCCTGGTACACCACAGTGGAATGGTGTGTCTGAGAGGAGGAACCGTACTTTATTGGATATGGTTCGGTCGATGATGAGTCAAACAAATCTTCCTCTATCCTTTTGGGGATATGCACTTGAAACAGCGGCATTCACACTGAACCGAGTTCCATCAAAAGCAGTTGAAAAGACACCATATGAGATATGGGTTGGTAAGAGACCAAATTTGTCTTTTCTCAAGATTTGGGGTTGCGAAGCTTATGTGAAATACTTGATTTCAGATAAGTTAGCACCAAAATCTGTGAAGTGCAATTTTGTTGGTTATCCAAAAGAAACTAAAGGTTATTTCTTTTACAATCCTAGTGAAAACAAAGTGTTTGTTGCTAGGAATGGTACATTCCTGGAAAAAGAGTTTATTTCCAAAGGAATCAGTGGGAGTAAAGTACACCTACAAGAAAATATGGATAACCAAGTTGAAAGTGAGTTTCAAATGGAACAATCTGATTCACAAGAAGTTGTTGAGTCAGAACCGATAACACAAGTCCAACGTAGATCAAGTAGAGTTCGTCATGAGCCCGAGAGATATGGATTTCTCGTCACGAACGAAAATGATCTGATTCTGTTAGAAGAGAATGAACCTTCCACGTACATGGAAGCTGTCTCTAATTCAGAATCTGAAAAATGGCTTGATGCTATGAAGTCAGAAATTCAATCCATGGACGACAACAAAGTATGGACTTTGGTTGATCTCCCAAAGGGTGCTAAAGCAATAGGGCACAAATGGGTTTTCAAGTTGAAAACGGACATGGATGGGAATATTCAGACTTATAAAGCAAGGTTAGTGGCAAAGGGTTACCGACAAGTTCATGGTATAGACTATGACGAAACCTTTTCGCCAGTAGCTATGATCAAGTCCATCAGAATTCTTGTTGCCATAGCAGCATATTATGACTATGAAATATGGCAAATGGATGTCAAAACAGCTTTCCTAAATGGAAACCTTGTTGAGGATGTGTACATGACACAGCCTGAAGGTTTTGTCGATCCAAAGAATCCTGATAAAGTATGCAAGCTTCAAAAGGCCATTTATGGTTTGAAGCAAGCATCAAGAAGTTGGAATCATTGTTTTGATGAATCAGTCAAAAAGTTTGGCTTCATCAAAAACGAAGATGAGCCTTGTGTGTACAAGAAGTTCAGTGGGAGTAATATAGTTTTCCTAGTTCTATATGTCGATGACATATTGTTAATAGGAAATCACATTCCTACCTTGCAAGAAGTAAAATCTTGGCTAGGAAAGTGTTTTTCTATGAAAGACTTGGGTGAGGCAGCCTACATTCTTGGAATAAAGATCTATAGAGATAGATCTAAGAGATTGATAGGTTTGAGCCAGAGTATATACATTGACAAAATACTAAAAAGGTTCAGTATGGATCAATCAAAGAAAGGAAATGTTCCTATTGGGCAAGGGATAAAGCTTAGTCGTAAGCAATGTCCTGTGACAGTTGAAGAACGTCAACGCATGGATAAGATTCCTTATGCGTCAGCTATAGGATCTATCATGTATGCCATGGTATGTACTTGGCCAGATGTCTCTTTTGCTTTGAGCATGACAATTAGATATCAGTCTGATCCAGGTGATAGTCACTGGACTGCTGTCAAGAGTATTCTTAAGTACTTGAGAAGAACTAAAGATACATTCTTGATATATGGAGGCTCGGACGAAGATCTTGTTGTAAATGGTTACACGGATGCAAGTTTCCAAACTGATCAAGATCAGATGCAGTCACAGTCTGGATATGTGTTCATTCTGAATGGAGGTGCGATAAGTTGGAAGAGTTCTAAGCAAAGCACGATAGCTGCATCTACAACAGAAGCCGAGTATATTGCTGCATCAGATGCAGCCCAAGAGGCTGTTTGGATCAAGAAGTTCATCGAAGAACTTGGTGTCGTTCCTAGCATAGTGAATCCTGTGAGCCTCTTGTGTGACAACAATGGGGCAATATCACTTGCTAAGGAACCTAGTGTGTCACAGAAATCCAAACATATACTTCGGCGTTTTCACTACATAAGAGAAGTCATCTCAAGAGGAGATGTGAAGATATGCAAAGTTGCGTCTGAAGACAATGTTGCCGATCCACTAACAAAAGCTCTTTCACAAGCTGTACATGATGGTCATGCTAGGTCCATGGGTATTAGATACATTTGAAGATTGGACTTAGGGCAAGTGGGAGATTGTTAGAGATTGTGCCCTAAGCCAATGTTGGATTATGTAAACAATCTTCTTAAGTCATTAATAAAGACTTATTTTATCATATATATTTGTATGTTAGTATTTATGATAATGTATCCATGAATTAATTGTGTAATTCTAAATTTCCCTAGTCGATTGTTATTATGGGAATAATAACAAACTAAGACTAGTGTGAGTGATAATGGATATTCATAAGATGAATATAGTGTATACAGATACAGATTATACTCACGGGCAATGTGTTAGAGAACATGTTGCTGGAGACCCACTATAAGATCAAGTTCATGGTCACGTGTCATAACTGATCTTGATTATAGTAGTGTCATCAGCTGATTCCTTTGACCTGAGGTCACCATGGATTCCGGGATGAATTCATGTTGTGCTTTGACGCAGTCAAACGCTGCTTGTAACAGAGTAGTTATAAAAGGCTGTGGTTGGGTACAATATGACTCATGCTTAGGGATGTGAGTGACAGATATGGGATTTTGTCCCTCTCTAACAAGAGAGCGATATCACTGGGCCCCTCGATAAGTAAGACTGTTAAATGCATGGCCGTGCTCAAATAATTGATAAGAGTATCAATTGATTTGTCTGAACAGTTTACTTTGAGATCGAGAAAGCATATGATTAATTATATAAGATTGACAAGTGTACCATGTCTTATAATTAATCTTGATATCAAAGAGACAAAAGGGAATATGACATTCTATAAATAGGTATTGGATCATTCCAATCATATTAATTGGGTAGTCGTAATGGCTTGCTAGAGTCCGCTTGTGACCTATAAGGACATTATGGTAATTTCCTTATTGCCAATTAATATGATCCTATGGGGTCACACACAAGAGCAAAATGAAGTTCATCTTATCGGGTATAAATTATTATTGGATAATAATTTATGAATGAGAAAGAAAATAAATATATATATAGTGATATATATTTATGTATGTATATATAAATATTAATGTGATTAATATTGCATAAAGTATGCTACATATTATAATTAAATTATATGGAGATATAATTAATTATAATATTATATATACATATATGTATTATGGAGAATTGATTTGATTTAATGTTAATTGAGAATTAATATTAAATTGTGTGGGTTAATATATAATTATAACTAATAGGTGTGTTAGGTTATAATTATAATTAACTATTTAGGTTAATTATTTAAGGAAACAATTAACCTAAACCAAAAACTCTATATATACTAATAACCCAGCAGATTTTCGGCAGCCACAACAAAGTGGAATAGTGGCAGCCGAAATTCTCAAAAAAAAAAACTCCAAGGAAAAATCTGATTTTTCGCTTTCTCTGTCTCGTTCGAAGAATCGTTCTTCAATCCCGGCTCTAGCACGCGGTGGACGTATTGCTCCGTGTGGATCAACCGTAGAGGGAAGCTATTTTGGTTCCTGCTTGATTCAATCTTCAAAGAATTAAGGTAATTCTTTAACCCTCCTTCCGATTCAATGCAATATACATGGGTCCTTGGTGGGGATTAATCTTTTATTTCCGCTGCGCATATTTTGTTTTGTGCGATTAATTCCCAACATGTATTCGAGTATTTCAGAGTGTTTGCAGGATTTTAAGAGGATTCTAACTTTTCAATCCATTTTTGATCGTCAAACACACTAGAACAGCAACAAGGTAAACTCTGAGAGGCCTTAAACTCATAATTAGTTGTTCTGTGCTGTGTTTTGTTAAATTTTAGGAAACTGTCTGTTTGATTACAGCCGTATGGCTCTAACTAGAGTCGAGCCGCTATAATCCCTTATAATAAAGCCAAGCAGCTGTAATCCCTTAGAATAGCAAGGCGGCTGTAACTCTATAGCCATACGGATGTGTTCTTCTGGACAAAAACCCGAAAGGCCTTAAATTGATCGCAAGGTGTTCGTTTTCCATTTTGATCATTATGTTATGAATTAATTTGATCCAATCACATCTGTTACACTTTTTGATGTAAGATTTTCAGATTTCCTAGAACATTGATGTGAGATTCTCGATTTCTTTGATTTCAATTTTTGAAATCTGGGGTTGTTCGATCCAAATAGGATCCACTGTCCAGCTTTAGCGGACCCCCGGGTTCCTCAAAGTCCATAGAAATCATCAAAAACAATTAAAACAGTGTTTACAAAAGCAAAGAAAACCAAATTTAGGTTCTGGATATCACCGCCGCACGGCTGTAATGGCTATAGCCGCGTGGCTCTAACTAGAGCCACACGACTGTACTTCCCAGAATAAGGCAAAATCACAGGATGACTCCCACGGACGTTGTCATGTGATGCTATCTTTAGAATCAAGCTATTTTTGGCGTGTTTACTACTTTAGGCCTTAGATAGATGTTTGAGATAGGAAACCCCCACGAACAGAACCCCGAGTTCCCAGATAACCAACCCATTAAAATAAAGTAAATTGCATGTAATCGAGCCAAACGGTTTTCCAAAACATTTTCAAGCACAAAAACCTATAGGGCATTTCTAAAATGGCTTTCTAGGTCTAACCAAGCAAGTCAACCTGACTTCTCGATTACCCCCTAAATGTATGCTCCCGTTTCCTGAAATCCCCCCCCCCCATTCTGTCATGTTACGGGTCCCACTTGTGTTTGTGATATAATTGTGCTAACCCATCTGTTTTGCAGTTTTTACTTTTCTTTTTATTATTTTGGATGTATTTGACAGATTCTCGTGTATCCTAAGTGATTGTAACTTTTTTAGATATTCATGTATTCTAGGCGATTGTATTGGTAAGGATGAGAGTTTTTCTTTTTTTGGGTTGTAATAAGCAGCCTCTATTTCCTTTTGGTTTGTTTTGGATATATGGTTTATTTTCCCATAATTTATTTATTTATTTATGCCATCTGAATGAGCATGGAATAAATAATAAAAGATAAAATGGGTAGCGAATATAAGTGAGTAAAATATTGTCATATGAACTTATAAATGAATGTAAGATTGAGGTTGAATAGGTAAGTTGCCTGAGCCCTAAATCTCTGGATTAGGTACGGCAGTCTACACTTGGTAGGGAGTTGTACCGAAAATTCCCGGATGAGCTGATCTGGGTGGCAACTCAGTCACTGATCTTGAAATTTAGGTTTCGAGGTCTTTAAGTTAATAAAACAGGATTTTCTAAAATGCAAAACCAGTTTTCCCAAAATTCACATATAAAGAAAAAGATTTTCTACAAAAGGATTTTCAAACAAATCAATGGTTTTCCAAAGAAAGATACGAACCCGTTTTCCATTCAAACAAACAATTAAGTTCTTTTCTTTTTCCCCGGTTCGCTTCACTGCGTTTCGCTTTTCCTCAAAAAGGTCGTCCGCTCACAGTTGCTTTACAACCTAGATTAAATTCCATGCAAAGTATAAAACCCCCATGAATGGGATTCAAGGTTAATCCTAGGATGAACCAACTCACTTGACATGTTAAATAATCAACTGGCAAAATCATTTTTAAAACTGTTTTCTCAAAAATCAATCCAGGTACGTTTCAAAAATGTTTTCTAGGTCTAGTCGGTGAGATTTGTCAAGTTTCTTTGGCTATCCCCTCTAAACGTATGACCTTGACTCATTTATTATCCCATTTTATCTTGATTGAGTCCTACATGCAATTATTCATGTACTAACGTTTGTTTTTTAGGATTAGATGTATGTTTAAGCTTTCTTATTGCGATTCAGTCTGTATAATTAATTTATTTATTGCTTTTTGTACCTTGTATGAACGCCGTATGCTCTAAATGAAATCAATTGAGATCCATAAAATACTATAATTTGGTTGTTGGAGTATTTATTTTAATTAGATAACAAGTAACTAACAGCGGCCCTCACTTGGGTTCGGCTATACCTAAATTTACTAGTTGAGTTGAGCCGAGTGGCGACTCCTATACTTTCTTCAGGATTTCAGTCTCGAATCTTTTTATGAAAATACTATTTTTTGGAAAAAAGAAAACGAATTTCCTACTATGATTATATAAACAAACTTCAATAAAATCTCCCTGGTCGCTTCGCCGTGTTTCTCGTATATGTAAAAATGTTATGTATCTCTTCACAGAAGAGATGATATCACTGGCATCTTAACGAGTGAGACTGAGTAATGTATGGTCGTACCCAAGTAGAATGATTAATGGTTAATCATTTATTGAGTTCTTCAGTCTACTTGGATGTTAAGTAATGTCCTAGCACATAAAAGGATGACAGAGCCATGCCTTATGTAGGACAGTGATATCGAATGTGCAAGGGATCATATAAGAATACTACAGGTATATGTCGGTTAAATGTTGACATCTTCATCGTAATTGGGGGTTGTAATGGCTTGCTAGACCCCACTTACAATCTGTGAGGTAAATGGTAATTTGGGACCACTGCCAACATATGGATGGACCTACAGGATCATACGTATAGAAGTTTAGGGGACTTATGGTGGACTTATAGGTATATTAGATATACATATTTATTTTATTGGTGCATTCATTAGGTTGCTTTATTTTACTAGGCTTAAATGGTTAAGGCCCATGTAAAATAAACCAAGCCCATATCTAGTTAAAATATCCTAGATATTTAAATTAGATTTTGTAAGAGTTATACATGGATTTAATATCTTTTAAATCTGATTTGAAATGATATTAATTGGATTTTTGTTAAATAGATTTTCTAACAATAAAATAATTTAATAGCATTTTAACTCAAAAAAACTCTATTCCTCTCCTATCTGTGTTTAACGTGAAGCACATTTGGTTTTTTAGCCATAGCTAGACTAAAGGAGGAGGTGAAACATTTTTTGGAGCTAGCACTTAAGCCACTTATGACAGCATCACGTGTGTGAGCATAGAGGAGGTACGATTGAATCCCTTGTCAATCTGTGACTAGCAGTCACTGTTTTGTATATTCCTGGAGTTTGGATCGTCAGATTTGGACAAAATTTTAACTGGAGGTTTTTGACATTTGTGGTTTGATTCAAATGGGTGGAGATTGGATTTTGACTTTAAGAAGTGCATTTTCAATCCACATCAAATTGTAGTAGAAAATTTTTTTATGCGATGAGGGCAACGGTGAGAAAGCAATCTTTCCTTCTTTGTTTTGTTTTGTTTCCCATAATCTGAGCATGATCTTAAACATGAACTCTAGTGGAAGATGAATGGTTCTGTATTTGTTTTTGTTTGTCACAATGATGTTGGGATTCGTCACGGGAAACCGACCGATAAAAGCGGAATTACGCGTCGATTTCCTCGAATCCGGCCCAGGAGCTTAAGATGTGGAAATCAAAAACTAAAAGCATAAAAGGAGGGTTTCAAAAACTCACCACAAAGTCTCTCTAAGAGACGGATGCAGACTGCAGAAATCAAGTGTAGATTTCCTCCACCGATGCGTACACGAACGGCTCTCGGACCGAAACCCGTGCTAGCGACTCGGATGACAAGAAGAGAGGGAGAGAGGGCTGCCCACAAGAGGAAATATGGCTGTCCAAATTTCTTTCCAAAAGAAAAATCTATCTAGCCAAAGATAGAACCAAGTTTCTCTCAAGTGTGCATCCAATTTCTTTCCAAAAGAAATAATGCATAAAAGTGGGCAAAATTCATACTTTAATAGAAAACCAATTTCTCTTAAAGCAAGAGTGATGGACGGCCAAAAGTGGAGTGAAGTTAATGGTGATTATCTCTAATGAAAGAAAAGGAGATGAGATGGAAGAGCAAAGTCCAACTTTGCTACCAATGAGTCAAACCAATGACTCACCATGGTGACTCACCACCATCACTCACCATCACCTTTTCTTCATCTTCATCCATAATACCAAAAAGTCAAGAATATGACTCACCAATACTCCAACAATTCGGCCAAAAAGAAGAAGAGAATGAAGATGTCATATTTGTTTACCAAAAAGTCATGCATGACTCACCATCTTCATCATTACTTTTTGTCCAACAAAATGACTCATTCTTATCATCCCTTTCCATGCAAATATTCGGCCAAACCATTCCAAGCCAAGTGGGAATATTCATTTTAAGTTTTTAAGCCCAATTTAATTCCTTTGATTTATTTAAATTCAAATGCAACTTTAATTGAACATGTATGTTTAGATATGATACCATGTAACATATTACATACATTTAAATTAAAATTCATTTGACCTATTAATTTAATCAATGGATTAAATTAGACACACATAAAATGACAAACATGTAAACCTATACATGTCATAATATTTCCACCTAGGAAATAATCCCATAAATTAATTCATTGAATTAATTATGAGAAGGCCAAAATAAATATTAATTATATCACTTTGATCAATCCAATTGATGCATATAATATAATTAATATGTCTCTCTCTCTTCAAACGTGTATACTCCAAGTACACACTTAATCCGACTAGTTAAAGTCCAGACGTTCAATGTGTACGACCCAATGGGCCCGTCTTTATGTTGGCAGTGGGCCAAGGCCCACAGACTGTAGGCGGACTCTAGCAAGCCACTGCAGCCCCCAATTAAGACGGAGTAAGCAGTCCAACTGAAAACGTAACCCTGTAGTTTGAACTTGTAAATCCCATGTCGCTGATATCGGTGTCCAACACAGAGGCATGGAAGTATCACCCTCCTTGTGTCTGGACCTTGACTTGATACCGAATGAACTGATGCTCACAAACAAGATCCAATCTTGTTTGGGTGCGGCCGCACACTTATCAGTAACATTCTTCAAGAGGCCGATGATATCGTCTCAGTGAATCACTGAGTGACATTCCCTTCTGCATATCCATAGTGCTGCCATGCTTACTGACACACCCGAACGTACCCGTACTTGGCACCCTTTTACAGGCCCGTTGGGCGTACACCAAAGTGTGCCACCTCACATGCAGCACCATCATATGGTCCGGTCGAAGGACTTATACAAGTACTACACGAGAATCATTTGTGATACTATACCATGCAGATTCCCGTTAAGTGGATCAATCCAGTACCATGCCCTTTTTACATGTACCCATTAACCTAGTTGACATTCCATGTTCTATGACCGGCAAGACACCGCCATACAACCAGGCTAACGATAGTCTTTGGTTCCATTCATTCCCATGATTGGAACAGACTACGGATGAATTTATGGCCATATCATTTTCCCTATCCACGGTCTTACTACCAAGTGCCTCACACTTGACAACGTGGATATGGATATGTCCATTGGATACTCTATTTAAAATATAGCACAAGACATACAATAAATAGATTAATGCCTTTATCACCTTGACACAAATTGTATAATACATAAAGTTTACATTAATGTACCAAATGTATTATACAAACACAAGGACCAATGCCTCGGGACTAGGGCATTTCCAACAATCTTCCACTTGCACTAGTACCTACTAGGCATGGGTCTAATCCCTATAGATCCAGTATAACCTTCGTGCAGAGGCATAGCCAAGCATGTTGGTCAAAAGATCTGCGACATTGTCTTTGGTGTCCACTCTTTGTAATGAGATGTCACCCCCTCAGCGATTTCTCACAATAGGTGAAACTCCCTGAGTTCGTGCTTCGTGTATATGTGTGACCGGGGCACATAGCTTGTGCAACAGCCCCGCATTGTCACAAAAGATATCAACTGGTTACTGGATAGTTGACACTACCCCCAGTTGTATGATAAACTTCATTATCCACACAGCTTTCCTAGCTGCTACACACGTTGCAATGTACTCAGTTCCTGTGATAAAAACCGCGATGGTCTATTACTTGGAGCCTCTCTAACAATAGCACCACCAATTAGCATGAACACATACCTATACTGCGACTTATATTCATCCTGGTCTATCTGGAAGCTTGCATCAGTGTACCTAGTAACTGACTGCTTTTCCTGACCTACATGGGCGACATTAGGTCTTGTACATAGCATGGAGTACATGATTGATCCCATGGCTGAAACGTATATAGGACCAATTCATGTTCTCCCTATCCTGCCTTGTCTTAGGACAATACTTCTTGCTAAGTTTCAGCTCATAACCCATTGGCAAGAAACCTTTCTTAGCCTGGTCCATGCTGAATCTTTTCAGAACGATGTCTATGTACTTGACCTGACTTAGGCCCAGAAGCCGATTGGATCTAACCCTGTAGATACTGATCCCTAGGATCGTCTCAGCTTCGCCTAAGTCCTTCATCGCGAAGCACTTACACAACCATTACAATTCCCTTGTAGTGTTGGTATGTCGCTTCCAATCAGAAGGATGCCATCCATATTTCATACCAGGAAAGTACTATGCTCCCACTAAACCTCTTATACACACCCTTAAAGGTATTGTCGGCCTATAGCTTATAGCGCCACATGCAACCTATTACCTTAGCACCAGGAGGTGAATCAACCAGGTTCCAAACCTGATTATCGTACATAGATTGCAACTCCACCACCATGGCAGACAGTGGGCTAGCTATAGCCTACTAGTAGGTTTTGAGCTCCTCTTCGTCCATGACAAAAGGAGCGTAATCATTAGAAACAAAAACTGATGTTTTCCATGTTCCTGATGATCCCTACCAGACCTTTTAGGTCCTTGTGTGACCTGGGCTGGTGCTTCCCCTTTTGGAAGCTTCACCCTGGTCTCCGAGTTATCCTTTTTCAGGAGTTTCTGAGCTTTGAACTTCCCTGAGTTCAATATCGCTCCCACTGTCTTTCTTGGAAAGAAACCCCTTTTCAAGAAGGACCCCCTTTCGAGCCATGAACACCTTGTTCTCAGCGGGGTTGTAGAAGGAATACCCTTTGGTTTCCCTAGGGTAGCTCACAAACAGGCATTAGTCGGTTTTGGGTGCTAGTTTTGCTCACAGTCAATTTCTTGACTTATGCATAACAACCCCAAATCCGTAAGAAAGACACAATAGGCACCCTGCCCGTCCATTTTCCAAATGGGGTCTTTGCCAAAGCCTTAGTCGGAGTATAATTGAAAATGAGAGCCATTGTCTCAAGAGTGTATCCTTTACAACTTATAGGGAGAGAGGCATGACTCATCGTTTGAGCGGACCATGTCCAACAGGGTCCTATTCCTCTGTTCGGACACCCCATTCCATTGTGGTGTTCCTGGAGGAGTGAGCTGTGGAACTATTCCATGCTCTCTCAAAATGAGTCATACTATAGGCTTATATGCTCACCACCTCGGTCCAACCGAAAGGCTTGGATATTTCAGCCTAGTTCTGTACTTCGTTCCTTACTCCCTTGAACCTATCAAGGGTCTCAGACTTATATTACATAGGCATAGCCATTTCTGATGAAATCGTCTGTGAAGGATATGAAGTATAGATGTTCACCCTTAGTTGCTATGCTTGTCGGTCCATATACATCTCAATGCATTAGGTTCAATAAGCTAGCAACCCTTTTAGCCTCCTTGCTAAAAGGTTCTTTAGTCATTTTACCTTATAAACCAGACTCGCATATATCAAGTGACTCCATGTCCAAAGATCCTAGGATTCAAGCGATGTGAAGCCTAGCTATGCGCTTCTTGTTTATGTGGCCTAAATGACAATGCCAAAGGTAAACCAGATTAAGTTCGTTAGGCTTAACCCTTTAAGTATGTATATTATAGACATGATTAGTTTCATTTAGATCCAGGATATAAAAGACATTATTTAATAGAGCTACTCCATAAAATAATTCTTTTCTAGATAAACCCTTTTTACTATTACCAATAGTAAATGTACATCCAGAAATATCCAAAAAAAAACTGAAACAGAAATAATATTCCTGTACAAAACAGGTACAAAATAACATAGTTTCAGTAACAAAACTAATCTACTAGGTATCATAAGCTGGTCCTACTGATCTCTATGGCAGCAACCCTTGCTCCATTTGTGACCCGCAAGTCCACTTGTCCCGATCCCAGTGATCTCCTGTTCTTAAGTCCCTGCACATTACAACAAATGTGAGAACCACATCTAGTATCCAATACATAAGATGTTGAAACAGAGGTTAATGTCTATGACATATATACCTGATGAAGACACGCCCTGCGTCTTCCTTTTCTCTCCCAAAAGCTTGGGACACGATCTTTTCCAATGTCCAGCCTGCTTGCAACCGAAGCAGACATCCTTGGAACGGGCCTTGGGCTGGGCTTTAGCCTTTTTAGCCTTGGCTTCCTTAGCCTTGGCCTTGGCCTTTGCCTTGCCTTTAGCGAAAAGAGGTTTCCCCTTGTTAACCTCAAGTACCGGCGGAGTCTTCTTGATCGACAGTTCAGCGAGCTCAAGCATCCAATGAAGCTCACTAACAGTACGGTCCATCCCTTGCTTGTAAAATTTTAGGATGAATTGATCATAAGAATCCGGTAAAGAAGCCAGGATCGTGCTAACCGCCAGCCCCCGTGAGATAGGCGTTCCGAGACGGGCTAAATTATCCAGATAGCCCTTCATCTTGAGCACGTGTGCACTCACAGATGTCCCGGCTCCCATCTTACAGCTGCGGAATGCCTTGTGGATCAGGTACCTTTCCTGATAAGCTTGCTCATAAAACATCTCGTTAAGAGTTGTCATTATAGCAAAGGCCTGATGATCCAAGAACTGCTTTTGCAATTCAGGAACCATACTAGCCAACATCAGGCATGTTACATCCCGGTTATCTTTTACATGTGCCAGGTATTCCTCCAGCTGGGCAGCCGGTGGATTACTTCCCGTTGGTACAGCCGGTACAGGCTTTTCGAGCACATACTCTTTAGACTCTTGTCTTAGAACTTTCCTTAAGTTCATAGACCAGTCCCAAAAGTTAGGGCCAGAAAGCTTGTCCCATTCCAAGAAAGTTCGCAGTGATAAAGTATCATTCGTAGCCATTGGTTTCTACACAGAAAAATTTACGAGTGTTAATAAAGGACTTAACATGTTCTTCCCATATTATAATTAATAATGAATCGTGTTATTAATTAACTCGAGTTGTTGGGCTCATGGGCCGAGATCCATATTATATCAAGATATAGCCAGACGAGGACCTGGAACAACTATACCCCAATTTTTAGGTAGGAACGCCGTCCAATCCCAACCTAGGGACTCTCGGTTTGATGGGTCTGTTGGCACTTACCCATCTGTGCTTAGGGCCAGGAACATCCTACTACCCACGCTAAGTCAAAACCTCCATCCAAGTGTTAGAGTAACCAATACTCCAACCCAATACAAAATGACGATACTCCAGTGCATCCAACGAGGGTTGGTCTACAGCTGGCCTATCCCCACTTCGAGTAGGTTATGAATGAGGGAAGCACTTTTAAGAGACTTAGTAATTACCTTATGGTTATTAGATTCAATTAATAATGGCTTAGATGCATAGGCGGGTGAAATTGGGTTTGTACATACATTCTCACATGTAAATAAATAAAGCATAATTAAATAAAAATGAAATGCTATGGGCCAAAATTTACATCCTAATATAATTCTAGTAAACCTATACTAGAACGACATCAGGTGGGCTGCATCCTCATCCTTCTAGCACGCCAATCCAATCGGCTTCTTCTTCTTTACATAATTCCATAATAAACACATAAAATAAAATTACATAAAAGAAAAACGGCGCGTAGGCCGTATTTACCAAAAGAATATTACAACCCGAATAAATAAGGCCCAAAACATCCATTCATGCACTTAATCATACATACACGTATCCAATACATACAATTTATAAACATGTTAAATGCATGAATTAATCCCATTTCAAATATGTCCATAGCCATTATTTTGAAATCGCCAAATTTTGGCCGATCATGGTTCTAAACCCGTGCGGGCTTTGGGCCTCCAACCCAGGCAAAATTGCTCCCAATCCAATTGGGAAACCATGAATTCCAAAATTAGCCGTCCGGGTAATCGTGCCAAGAAAACCCGAACCAATTTCAATTAACCGTATTTATTTCCAAAATAAATATCGCATGAACGAAAAATAAATTCATTCATAAAACATGCGCATAAAATTTCCAAAATTAAACACGCACAAGTTTAAAAACAATTAAAATTTTAAAACCCCACGCGCATAAAAACTACCAAAATTTAAACACGCATATTTTAAAATTTTAAATCCGGCCCGGCCCTAAAAATCCGCCAAAACCAAAAATGGGCCCGGCCCGCCGCGCGGGGCAGCCGCGGCGCTGCTGCCCAGCAGCAGCCCCGCTGCCGCGCAGCGGCTGCTGCCCAGCAGCAGCCTGCTGCTGGCGTGCAGCAGCTGCTGCCCAGCAGCAGCTGCTTGCGCGCAGCAGCCCTGCTGCTGGCGTGCAGCAGCTGCTGCCCAGCAGCAGCTGCTGCCTGTGGCGCCTAGCGCCGCAGGCAGCGGCTGCTGCCCCCGTTTCGACCCGAAACGGTCCGTGATTTTTCCGAAACAAAACAAGCAACATGAAATTAAATCACCAAGAAATAAAATCATGCATAGGAAATTAAATCTAGCATAAAACCTATATGCAAAATAAAATTTCCATAAACAAAACACAAATAGAAAATTAAATAAAGCATAAACCATATGCAAATAATTTTCCATAAGTAAAATTCAAGGGGCAAAATCACCAAACCCCAATCCAAAAATAAATCCCGTCCACAAAATCGCCAATTTTAAAACACGGGATCCGCCAAGTTTAAAGATTTCCACGGATCAAAAGCCCGCTCTGATACCACTGTTGAGATTCGTCACGGGAAACCGACCGATAAAAGCGGAATTACGCGTCGATTTCCTCGAATCCGGCCCAGGAGCTTAAGATGTGGAAATCAAAAACTAAAAGCATAAAAGGAGGGTTTCAAAAACTCACCACAAAGTCTCTCTAAGAGACGGATGCAGACTGCAGAAATCAAGTGTAGATTTCCTCCACCGATGCGTACACGAACGGCTCTCGGACCGAAACCCGTGCTAGCGACTCGGATGACAAGAAGAGAGGGAGAGAGGGCTGCCCACAAGAGGAAATATGGCTGTCCAAATTTCTTTCCAAAAGAAAAATCTATCTAGCCAAAGATAGAACCAAGTTTCTCTCAAGTGTGCATCCAATTTCTTTCCAAAAGAAATAATGCATAAAAGTGGGCAAAATTCATACTTTAATAGAAAACCAATTTCTCTTAAAGCAAGAGTGATGGACGGCCAAAAGTGGAGTGAAGTTAATGGTGATTATCTCTAATGAAAGAAAAGGAGATGAGATGGAAGAGCAAAGTCCAACTTTGCTACCAATGAGTCAAACCAATGACTCACCATGGTGACTCACCACCATCACTCACCATCACCTTTTCTTCATCTTCATCCATAATACCAAAAAGTCAAGAATATGACTCACCAATACTCCAACAATTCGGCCAAAAAGAAGAAGAGAATGAAGATGTCATATTTGTTTACCAAAAAGTCATGCATGACTCACCATCTTCATCATTACTTTTTGTCCAACAAAATGACTCATTCTTATCATCCCTTTCCATGCAAATATTCGGCCAAACCATTCCAAGCCAAGTGGGAATATTCATTTTAAGTTTTTAAGCCCAATTTAATTCCTTTGATTTATTTAAATTCAAATGCAACTTTAATTGAACATGTATGTTTAGATATGATACCATGTAACATATTACATACATTTAAATTAAAATTCATTTGACCTATTAATTTAATCAATGGATTAAATTAGACACACATAAAATGACAAACATGTAAACCTATACATGTCATAATATTTCCACCTAGGAAATAATCCCATAAATTAATTCATTGAATTAATTATGAGAAGGCCAAAATAAATATTAATTATATCACTTTGATCAATCCAATTGATGCATATAATATAATTAATATGTCTCTCTCTCTTCAAACGTGTATACTCCAAGTACACACTTAATCCGACTAGTTAAAGTCCAGACGTTCAATGTGTACGACCCAATGGGCCCGTCTTTATGTTGGCAGTGGGCCAAGGCCCACAGACTGTAGGCGGACTCTAGCAAGCCACTGCAGCCCCCAATTAAGACGGAGTAAGCAGTCCAACTGAAAACGTAACCCTGTAGTTTGAACTTGTAAATCCCATGTCGCTGATATCGGTGTCCAACACAGAGGCATGGAAGTATCACCCTCCTTGTGTCTGGACCTTGACTTGATACCGAATGAACTGATGCTCACAAACAAGATCCAATCTTGTTTGGGTGCGGCCGCACACTTATCAGTAACATTCTTCAAGAGGCCGATGATATCGTCTCAGTGAATCACTGAGTGACATTCCCTTCTGCATATCCATAGTGCTGCCATGCTTACTGACACACCCGAACGTACCCGTACTTGGCACCCTTTTACAGGCCCGTTGGGCGTACACCAAAGTGTGCCACCTCACATGCAGCACCATCATATGGTCCGGTCGAAGGACTTATACAAGTACTACACGAGAATCATTTGTGATACTATACCATGCAGATTCCCGTTAAGTGGATCAATCCAGTACCATGCCCTTTTTACATGTACCCATTAACCTAGTTGACATTCCATGTTCTATGACCGGCAAGACACCGCCATACAACCAGGCTAACGATAGTCTTTGGTTCCATTCATTCCCATGATTGGAACAGACTACGGATGAATTTATGGCCATATCATTTTCCCTATCCACGGTCTTACTACCAAGTGCCTCACACTTGACAACGTGGATATGGATATGTCCATTGGATACTCTATTTAAAATATAGCACAAGACATACAATAAATAGATTAATGCCTTTATCACCTTGACACAAATTGTATAATACATAAAGTTTACATTAATGTACCAAATGTATTATACAAACACAAGGACCAATGCCTCGGGACTAGGGCATTTCCAACAAATGATGGGTTCCAACAATAAAAACTTAAAGAACAAGGACCTGGATGAGTAAGGACATAAACAACTCTATTTAAAGTACAACTTAACAATTGGAGTGAATGTAAAAAAGGAAACACCAAGATGTAAACAATTATTCATGAGGAAACTCATCATGGAAAAATCATTGTCATGTAGCTTTTAGAGTTGATTAAGAAGCACTTGGCAATCACTTTGTAAATTGATTTCATTGTAGGCAATCTTTTCAGCCAACTTATACAATGATCACAAATAACTAATTATACTATATGGAGACACCAATGTAAGTGACAAAGGGTTTTAAACCCCACTCAAGTGGGGTTTGATCATGTTACTGAAATATTCATATTGAACTTTTGAATAAGTGAAAAATAGAGTTGCCACCCAGAAGTACTGGACCATGATGGTAAAGTAGACGCATGGTTGGTTTACTATACTGATTTGGGTTCAAGACAAATTACCTACTTTACTTATTAGGGGCACATTATGACTTTGATGATTAATTTATATCATGTTTTCTAATGTTGATTTTATTAGTTATGGTGACACAAGAAATAACACGCATAAATGTTACATCAGTTTAGGGGACAAGATACATTTATTTAAAGTGATGATTTTTATGTATGGACCAGCAGAATACTATAACAATAATATTTAAATTATGCATATGAAAAAATGCTTTTACAAAAACAAGAGAATGTCCAAATTTAATCATATTTGAATTGGGGTTCTAAGAATATCACAATAACTGCTTGACAAAGACTCTAATTTGTTAGGACATTAGATATTTCTTCTCATTCACAACTAAAGTAGATAGACCATATGTATGGTCAATAAAAGAATGAAATAATTCCAGATGATCCATTCTAAAATTTTGTCCATTGGATCGAAGAAAATTACCTGAATATAATATAAAGTTGGTCGACTTTACTATAGTTGGCCTACGATATATATGGTAGATCAACTATTGTTGGCAAAATAATATGTTTCTTGATCCATGTTTCATAAGAATTAGCCTCTATAATGTTCAAAGAACCTTTAGTACTTAAAGACAATCTTTGAATTTGTATCTTTAGCCTCAAATCTAAGTACTTTTTATCATTTTTGAAGGGTGAAGAAATTAAGAGCCATAGGTTTTAGGGGATTTTTGAACCCAACCCATTAAAAATCTTTCTTTAATTTGAAAATACTATATTTAATCTTTAAAAAGAAATGGAATGAAGTGCTTCCAAAAGATATGACCACTTATAGGCCTACCAACACAGAGAAAGTAAAATATTAAAGGGAAACATCAAATACAACGTCTAGAAGAGCAAGGATGATCTACTATAGTTAAAGTAGACCGACCATAGCGATAGTCCATTGACTGCCGCTAGAATATTGAGAAAACCTAGGTTTAATATACTACAAATAAAGTCTGTTGACCATATCAATAATTGGTCGATTATATGTATATTCGATAAATGATTACTTTTGGATCTCTCTAAAAATAAAAACTTATAAATGTAAAAGAAATCAAGGATTTAAAACCCCTTAATTATACCTTTCATATATGTAGTGATTCTTGAAGCTTTGCTTTGAGAAGTTCAACCACTCATTAGCTCTAATTTCCTCTCAAAACTCGGATTAAGATCTTTAGGCAACAAAAAGGAGGTAAAAAATGGTTTCATGAAAATGATGATTTGGGGTTTTTGACTTAATTTCTTAACTAAAAAGAGGTTATTTTCCTCTTGAAATCTAAGAGAAACCGAGTTCCGTTAAGTCAAAACAAGATTCTAGGAAGAGTGTGAACACGGATTTTTCCGACCTCAATGATGAAAACTGAATTAGTTATCCTTTGCATTGAGTTTTCTACAGAAATCGGTTTGAAGGATGAAAGACAAGAATCAAATGAGCTTCAGAATGAACCCAAGAATCATCTAAGAGATTAGCAGCCTAAACCCTAATTTAGTAAGAGCCATACGGCTCTTGTTTGGTTGCCACGGCTCTAATTAGAGTCGTACAACTCTATTTAAAAGAGGGTTAAGCCATGAACCAAATTTACGACTCGAAAATTTCTAACAAAAAATGAGTCGTACGGCTTAACCACAAAAGTCGTATGACTTACAAGAACATCCATACGGCTATCAACAAGAGTCGTACGACTCATCTCCTCCATCGAGCAAAAAAATAATTTGCAAAAGACAGGGATGGGCAGAAAGAGTAAAAACAAAAGTTTTGGATCTTGAGGGATAATTAAAGAAAGGCAAGCAAGAAAGGTGGATTTAAAACCAAAGTGAGAGAAAAAGAAAGTTAGAGAAGAAAGGCAAAAAAGAGAGAGGTTTCGAAGAAGAGTTTGATTTTCGACCAAAAGCTTAAGCATTAAACCTATAACTCATCGGTTCGTGGTTTCAAGAGAGTTTTATGTCCAAACCTAAACACATCCAAACTCAATCTTAAACACTCAAACATCCATCTGTAATCCTTGGTTCATGATCTCAGGGACGATTCGAGGCAAAGGCAAACTCATTTCGAATGGGCTTACATCCTAAGAATCGATTTCAGAAACTCAAAATACTGGACAAACGCACTAGAGATAACTTCTGAGAGGCCATAAATCCCTTTTACTGCTTTTTAGGTTGCATTTTTTGTAATGTGTTTGTGATTTCTCTCAAAAATAAAGAAAATGGTGATTTCTAGCGAATAAAGCTGTATGGCTCAGTTCTTCTCTAGAATAAAGTAGTACGGTTCTACTTCAAGCTGTACGGCCACCATTTGAGTTGTGCAGTTGTAAGCCTTATACACAATGCCATACAAAATATTTTTTTAGGTTAAAGTTGATTTCTTAAATTTTAAGTCCTACGGCTTATTTCATGACAAGTTGAGCTGTACGGTCGTACGGCTCAGTTCTTCATTCCAGCCCGGTTTTTCGATGAATCAGTGAGGTTATGTTTTGTAAAACATGAAATTGCTAAACTCACAGGATGAGGAAATATTCTGAAATTTCATATTTTGATAAATATTATGTAATATTTGATATTAAAATTATTTTGAGTATATATATATATATATATATATATATATATATATATATATATATATTTCAATATTTTTGCATAAAATCGTTTGTGATGTTGTTATTGCTTTAGACCTAGATTTAATTCCTGTGATGTAGTAAACCCCTTTCATAGAAATCCCGGGATAACCGACTCACCGGAGCATATATGTTAAATCATTAACCGATAAAATGTTTTAGAAATTGTTTTCTCAAAAATGCGTTTTAAAATTGTTTTTCTAGGTCAAGTCAGTTGAATCTCCCAGATTCTTCTTATTCCCCTCATTTCACATCTCGAGCTTTCCATTATCTCTTGTCCTATTTGAGTCCTATATGTGCACATATATTCACTATGTTACTAACCTCTGTTTTGCAAGCAGATGTATGTTAGGTTAGATCTAGCTTTCTCTTTTTAGATTATTCGTGTATTCTAAGCGAGTGTACCCCGTATCCTGTTTTCATTGATGTATCCCCTAGGTTAGACTATTCAATTTGGTTGTATTAATTTATTTTTCTGAATTTATTTACTTTTCCGCATTTATTTATTGCTTTCTGCATGAGTATATAAAAATAATCAAGGACTAGAAATGAAATAGGAAAGAAATATAAAAGATATGAAGATTAAATTGGTTAATAATTATTTGAAACAAGACAGAAATAAGTGATTTGTTCTAACCGGAATCTGTGACTAAAAGGTATAGTGACTCCTGCTTGGTTTGTCTATGCTACAATTTCTCGGTAAAGCTGAACCGAAGGGCGACTCTTTAAATTTTTTAACTAGGGAATTCTATTTCATACATGTTTCTTTTGCTTTTCAAAATTCAAAATTGTTTTCTATCACTACTTAAAACCTTCTCCCGGCCCGGCCTCACAACCTGTCATCATCACGTAAAAGGATTGTCCACTCACGGACAGATAAGAATGTGAGACATTTCTTTTTAGAAATTATGGGTGCCCCTATTCCATTCTCTTATATTCTATTTATAAGTAGAGTGCTTAGGCAATAAGCATTGCCGCTTACTACTCAAATAATGGATTGAGGTGAGTCAACACCCCAAGCTAGTGATAAGACATTTGTTATTGCCGTCTATGTTTGGTTGACCATAGGCATGGTTGATCGACCTAAGACTATGGTAAATGAATTTTAGGTCTGGTCGTTGATGAGTAGTGAGAGTCTAGCTAGGGAATTTGATAATCCGGCATCAAACGACTTCCTAATAAAGAGACTGGTGTATCGGATCTTGGTTTTGAGTCATTAATCTAGGCTTGTTGGAAGAATCAAAGTGTCAAGAGTACCCAATCCTTTGTTTGGTCATGATTCGGTATAATTGGTATATATCTTCATTGGGGTCGGAAAACTCCAAACTCACAACCGATGCATCAAATTTGCACTTTATAAAGAAAAGTGGAAGAGGTGCCACATGGTGTGTGTGTTGGATAGGAGGATTAACATTAGGTATTATGTCGACTTGAAAAATTATTGTTTCATTCCAATTTGACATTAGATCTAAAACCATTAAGTTTGAGAGTTCAAGGGATGGGCAAACATGCTGCAAAATAGATTTGTCATGTATTAACCAATGATCTTGAAAAACCCAAATGGAATTTTAAATGGTATGGTAATATAATTATAATCTTCTCCGAATTAAACTTTTTGTTGAAAAGGAAGAATTATGGTAGGTGAAAATAAATTGATATTTGTTGCTACTTTCACTCTCTAATGGAAAATAACTTCTCCGATGTTGTTTTCTCTTAGTTTTCAAAGATTTTTCTTCTCTTGATAAAATTTTTCTTTTACGAATTTTCGTTTTAAGTTATAAATATTAGAAAATAAAGAAATATGTTCCGGATGAATAATTTTGTAGAACAAACAGTGTCCTTAATCATTGTTTTGTATGCCATTTAAATATTTTCAACGTTGATAACACTTAAATTAATAACACAATAAACAAGAGTTATCAATAATATACTCTCTCCGTCCAAAAAGATAATCCATAGTTCTAATTTAATGTGTCCCAAATTGTAGTCCAGTTTTTTTTTTTTTTTTTTTTTAACTATAGTTAATATGTTCATATTTAAAGTATATTTTTTTTATCAAACATATTTAATGTATATTGACATTTACATAACGTATAAGAATATTTTAATGTCTATTTGCAGCTACCAATTGAGCAATATTATTAAGTTTAAGGAAAAATATATAAGGAAACTAGATGTATAAAAAACTATTTTGTAAAGCATTTTAACTATATATTTTTAAACTGCATGAGTAATTAAACTAGATTTTTTTTTTTTTTTTTGGTACGAAAAGAGTATAATAGTATAATGAGGTACATAATTAGTAGCCAGATATAATATTAAAGAAAAACAAATATTTTTTTATTTTATTTAAAAATGTATTATATTCTTTGATAATAGCCAAAAAAAGCCGTATATTCTGTATCAAAGAGGGAAAGAGCCAAATGAAGCGGAAAGAATATAATTTTATGGTTCTACAAAATAATTGGGTGAAATCATAAAATAATATATATATTTTTTTGGGGGGGCTAAGCTATTTATTAAGTATTTTAGAAATTCCTTAAAACAAGTTTTTGACAAAAATGACTTTTTCAAACCCCTCGATTTTACCGCCTAAATGCCTTAAAATAAGATTGAGTTTATGTACAAATTATTTATTGGATTCAAAAAATAAAAATTTATTCATGGCATAGTAAAATGACAACTGTAACCATCCAATATCACTGTAACAACGCCACTGAATAAGGACAAGAATGTCTTTTCCAAAAGAGTTGGTGTGCCCAGTGGATAAGGAGCGTGAAGATACTATACTTGACTTTGTAACAAAGGAATTTGTACAAGATAAAATAAGGAATTTTCTCTGTGCCATTCTATTTCTATCTATTTCTAATTTCCTCCCCAATTTTCTCTGTACAAATTTTATAAATGTCACATTTGTTGATAATATACATGAAAATATAATTTTGAAGATGTAGCCAATCTTTTTTTGGGTCCTGATAATAAATCATTTTAGTTTTTCAATTAATTAGAAAAAATACTGTGATAGATTTTAGTAAAGAAACCTCTCTGTATATATCCTTTTCACACGTAATCAATCAATTATTTGAATAAACAAAGCTGCAAAATCATTCTAATAATTGAAATAATTTCTATCAAGTGAAAATTCCTCGTCTTCTTTTTTTTTTTTAATTGAAAAAATAAAAAAGAACTCATCTGTATTAAATCATGTAGTAAAACATCAATTATTAACATGAGTATGGGATATATTAGAAGGTAAATCTTTTTTATTTAACTTATGAGATACATAATTACTTGATATTTTATTACTAATAAAAGAAAAAGAAAAAAAAAAAAAAAAAAAAACTAAAGGCTTACCGTCATCTAACATGATCCAAACTAAAAAAGTTAATATTTACTTTCTTACTTGGAGACGATTAATATTCATTTGAAAGTTACTTTCAATAAAAATTTATCGGTAAATAAAAGAACCAACCTGAATCATAATATATCTACAACTTATAGCTTATGCCAAGAGCGGATCAGTAAAATTATTAATGAATCCATGTTTACCTGCTAGAAAATTACTCTTTTCACTACGAAATATACAACCAACACCAATGATGCCAGAGGAGGTTACTACCGCATGAGAGTTGGACTACTAAGATTTTCATTATTGAATTAAATAAAGAGCCAAATTAAGAATACTACCATCAAGAGGTCGGTATTCTAGACCAAACAAAGTTATTGTATGCTGAGCAAACATTCCACAAGATAACAACCATTTTTACCATAGTAATGTTGAAATTATTAGTGCTAAAAGCTACCCACCACTCGGTTGAAGTTTGAAAAATTTCTAAAACATTGGGCATGAAACACATATTTTTTCACTTTATAGCAGTCCAATGTACACCAAGGCATGAAGAATGGGCTTCATATGTGAATTTCGTGGAGTCAGATTGCATTGATGTTTATGCCTCTATTTTGAAGGATCGACCTTCCTAGATAACGTTGATAAGGACAATCACATAGAATCATAAATTTACGTTGCAATTTGGAGTTTCCAAATTTGCTTCAATGCGACATTTTGAGTATTAGCAGGCAACATATCGAACTGTTGCATAAGCGTGCAGTAACTCGACTTACTAGCTAGGTGAAAGATTATTAAAAATTTCAATGTATATTTTCTTAGTTATATATAAATTGAAAATGTGAATGTTATGAGATCTATATAAATGACGTCTTTCTATAAATATATAATTCATTAATTATATATATATATATATATATATGTTGTAACATATTTTTTTTTTATAATAAAGTATATATTGTTTCAATAAGAGAAATAATATAGAAAAAATCTCTATTATAATCTAAACTAAACCTAGATAACAAATTCCACAAATAGGAAAAAAAAATCACAAAAGGTAAAGTTAAATCTACAGAGGGTATAAACAAAAAATAAAAACTAATACCATAACATGTAACTTGAAGAAAATTCAGTCATTGTCGATTGATCTACCTTTACAGGATAACAAATGTGACAGAATCTCCAACGCTATAATCCTTCCGAGTAAATAGATCTAAAAAGATCGTTTTAACAAAATGCAATGACTATGATCGAAGGTCTTTGACAGAAATAAACGCTTGCGCTTGTTGTGATAAGACTTGAAAGGATGTAAATCCAGTAGACAGTGAAACAAAGATGTTGATCTAACAATTATAAATCAATCTTTAACGGAGTATTTTAAATCATATCACTCAAAACGAAACAAAAATACAAAAAGACAAAAATGAAAAAGAAGATGAATATGAAAGAGAAAGAAGGAAGATTGGCTTCCTTCTTTTTTTTCCTAAAAGTTGAAACTTTAGAGATTTTTTTTTTTTTTTTCTTTCTTTTTAGAGAAGAGAAGGTGGCTAGAGTTTTTTTCATGTTGTAACATATTTCTAAACTCATAAATTATAAATATTGTATGTCAAATTTGGTGGTTTAAATTTTCTTTTATATATATATAATAAATCAATTTATAATAAAATCTCACAAGAGATGAAGAAAAATTATTATTTTATTAAGGTATTAATTTAT
Source organism: Euphorbia tirucalli (assembly GCA_039660915.1). Lineage (NCBI taxonomy): Eukaryota > Viridiplantae > Streptophyta > Magnoliopsida > Malpighiales > Euphorbiaceae > Euphorbia > Euphorbia tirucalli. The sequence continues at coordinate 50,196,362 of CM077633.1, forward strand.
TAATAAGCAATTACCTTTTTTAGTTGAAACTAGGAAAAAATATTATTTAATCAAAATTACTAATTTATGGAGGTTTTAGTACGGTGGCTAAGCTTTAACTCTCGGCCAAAAATTTGAAATCTATTGCAAGGACAGAGAGAAGAAATTAATAATATCGTTGGGGCCACTAAGTAAGCAAGTGCAAAAGATGTAAAACTTTTGTGGCAGGATTTACAAATATAAAAGAAATAAGGACATGTATGCAAAAAAATAAAAACAGAGTGAAAAGATAAAAATAGAGCAAGAGATACCTGTTTTTAACACAAGCACACCCTTTTCTCTCTCTTTCTGTTTGGGAAGAAGGAAAGTGTTTGGTCTGCTTTTGCGTTCTCTCTCTCTCTCTCTCTCTCTCTCTAACTGATACTTCCTCAAGTGATGGGCTGGTTTCTCTGTGCTGGGAAGTCAAGCGATATCCAAAGAAAGAAGACCAACAAGAGGCCGCCTGATGATCAGATCTCATCATCTTCAGGTAATTTCTTTTGCAGCACTAATTCAAAATCAATTTTCTATAATATCATATCATTCTTAAAAATTCAATCTTTACTGTCAAATTTGATTTCTTTGAGGTTTAATTGAAGTGCATTTGCGGCATATTCAAATTATGATTAATGGGAAAGAACCATTTCGATAAATATCGTAATCTGTCTTTTCTGGTTTTGGAATAATTGTTGATCTGGAATTAATGCTGCGGATGTAATTTAGGGGAGATTTTCCTGTGTGATTCAAAATTAATCCAGGGTTTTGGGCTAATTTTTTTTTTTTAATGGACTTATGTTGGCATTTTGAGCTTTGTATGTTTTGCTTATTTGAGATTCTGGGTGTTTTCTGTCTTTGATGATACTGCTGGGATCTATTAAGTGTTGATTACCTAAAATGAATATCATCAGTTGATGATTAAATATTTTATTTAGTGTGTTGAAGAATTGGTTAGCTTTTTTATGTGCCAGCTTATCAGCTGAATTCTGATCCTATGGGAGCAAAAGCTGTTACGAAAATGTCTATAAGGGGTTAATTAATGTTACTGACAAATTAATTGAATTATTTCCTCTTGAAATTTGGTTAAGTTGCCTATTATGTTACAGTTCCAAATTAGTTGGAAAATATTCATCATTCTATTTCGGATGATGATTAGGGTGTTATGGAAGCAATATGCACCACTAGTAATGAAGGTTGGTTGTTTTGTTGTGTGGGCTGAGAAGGATCCAAGCTTCATTCCTTTTCTGTTTGTCATTTGTGATTCTTGGTTCTTTTTCCTGAACAATGAGATATAAATTCTTCAATAGTTGAACTGCATTTAAGGCTTGCTGACTTTATTGTGAGTGCTGTTTGTTGCTTTTCACTTTTGATTTTTTTTTTTTTTTTTAATTAAATTGGGAGAGGAAGTGTTGGGTTCTGAATCAAGGATCCCGAGGCTTTCTTTGGAATTCTCTCACAATTCATCTATTGATGGATTGGTGCTTTTCACGACTGTTAGATTGCACAATAATCTGCATTTTTTTTTCCTGGTTCCATAGATAAGTCAAAACCAAGTTTGGCACCGGATGTAAAAAAGGAGACCCCGAAGGATGGAGGTTCTGATCATATTGCGGCACATACATTTACATTTCGTGAATTGGCTGCTGCAACGAAGAATTTTAGGGCTGATTGTCTGTTGGGTGAAGGTGGTTTCGGCCGAGTATATAAAGGAAGACTGGAGAGTACCAATAAGGTTAGTTGAACTCTTCCAATCTCATGTGTTGTTAGAAAATATTAAAATCATGTGGCAATAAATTTATATACAATCTATTCTCTACATTTATTTGAATTATTCTGGGAATTGTTATATATGTATAACTCAATAAATGTTGTATGAAAAAGTTTCTTCAGTCTTTGTCCAAAGTTTTCCCTAGTTTAAAAGAGTTTTAAATGACAGAAGAAGACACGTGTGCAGCTAAGAAAATAAATAAAAACAATATTGCTGCAATCAAGAGTGCAGAAACATGAGAATTGTGATTTTCTATGTTTTATATTTTATTTCAAAGTGACAAAATCAGCAAGTAAACAAATAAAAAGAAACAAAATTGCTGCAATGTATAGTGCAGCGACGTGGGGGAAAGTTATTGGATACAATATTCAATGCTTCTGAGAGTGATTGCTTGCTTGTATTTCACCATATTGTCTCATCAAATGGAGGTTGATTATTTTAAAGGAATATACGTTTAGAATAATGACGAAGATGATCAAAAATATGTCATGCATGAAGCTTCTACACCTCAGATGATTCTTTTTCCCTTCTCTTTCATTTTCTAAGGGATTGTTATTTTTATTATCATGATTTCATAAGCTGCACAAATTGCCTAAAGAAGATAGTTTGTCAATAGGAAGAAATGTTAGGTACACTTGTTATAGTTTGTCAATAGGAAGAAATGTTAGGTACACTTATTTTCTTGTGCTCACACATTTTCTTTTATTTGTGTGTTTGTACTGGGGTGTATAAATCAGTAACATTAGCATTGTGGTATAATCTGTAACCTTTTTTTTTTTTTTTAATTTTATCTTCTCCTGCCTTAGGTTGTAGCTATTAAGCAACTCGATCGCAATGGGCTGCAAGGAAACAGGGAATTCCTGGTTGAAGTGTTAATGTTGAGCCTACTTCACCATCCGAATCTTGTCAATTTAATTGGCTACTGTGCTGACGGAGATCAAAGACTTTTGGTTTACGAATACATGCCATTAGGATCGTTGGAAGATCATTTACATGGTATAAATAGTTTGAAGTTTGTCAATGTTCTATATATATAACGAAAAAATTTGATCTTACTTCGTTTATCTTGGTTATCTGCCCTACAATTGCTTGAAAAGAGTCGATAATTGGGTGTGTTCAATTGCTTATTTATGCATAACTTTATAACTTTAGAGAAGTGTCTTTTGACATGCTTCAGTGAGGTTTATCCTGCGTTTATTTTTGCTGTACGTTTCAGACCTCCCCCCTGATAAAAAACGACTTGATTGGAATACAAGAATGAAGATAGCTGCTGGTGCTGCAAAGGGCTTGGAGTATTTACACGATAAAGCTAATCCTCCAGTTATATATCGTGATTTGAAATGCTCAAATATTTTACTTGGTGAAGGTTATCATCCAAAGCTTTCTGATTTTGGCTTGGCCAAATTGGGTCCTGTTGGGGACAAAACCCATGTTTCCACCAGAGTGATGGGAACATACGGATATTGCGCTCCCGAATATGCTATGACCGGTCAGCTTACGCTTAAATCAGATGTATATAGCTTTGGTGTTGTTCTTCTTGAGATAATAACTGGACGGAAAGCCATTGACAATTCGAGAGCTGCTGGGGAGCATAATTTGGTGGCATGGGTAAGAATTCTGCGCTCATGTCAACAATCATTATTTAAAAGATTCTTCATTATCAGTAGTCATAAACAGTTCTGGATCTCTACACCTTTGAGTTGAATTCTCAACATTTTAGGCATGATTCAGAGTTTTCTTCATGCACAAGGACTTCTACAAAAAAAAAAAAAAAAAAAAAAAAAAAAAAAAAAACTCTCTAGCAAAAGCACATTAGGGTAAATTACTCTAGTGAGCATACAACTTAGGTTGTTTTTACAGTTTAGCCCCTTAACTTCATTTTTTAAGAAAGAAAGCATTCGAGCTTAATTAAAGTAACATGAAGTACAACTTTGACGGAACTGTTAAAATACTTGACGACCTGTACAACTTTGACAGGTTCATGATTCTTGTCATCATAAAAATGAAGTAAAATGACTATTTTACTCTTCATATATGTTGCTCCTGACAGTAGAGGAAAAATTTGTCTTGAAGGTACATAGGTAATTCACTTTATTTTATGTTGACAATAATTATAAATTGGTTAAATATGTGGTTAAACCTGTCTAGGCCAGCAAACTTCACTGAATTTTGAATTTTTTTTTTTTTTATTTTATTTTGCGTGTGTGTGTGTGTTACAAAATGGAATCGAGGGGCTAAACTGTAAAAACTGCATAAGTTGGAGGGCCACTGTAATTTACCCGAACACAATATCACAAATCACTGAAATAGTATTTAAAGTGTTTATGCTATAATCCCTACAGTTGACCCCTATATTTCCAGTCCCGCAGTACGGTGGAAGTGATTCGTTTTTCTTCATATTTTAATGCATTTTCATATCGTTTTGTCTTCTGCAAATTCACTTGCAAACACATAGTAAAGTAGCATTATGATTTTATAAGCAGAAGTGAAGAGCAAGTTACTCAAAGAAAAAGCTTGTCTGATATTTTGACTGTGTCGCAGGCACGGCCATTGTTCAAAGATCGAAGGAAGTTTTCGCAGATGGCCGACCCATTACTTCAAGGCCAATATCCAGTACGAGGCTTGTACCAAGCTCTTGCAGTTGCGGCAATGTGTGTCCAAGAACAGCCTAATATGCGACCCCTCATAGCCGATGTAGTCACAGCTCTTTCGTATCTTGCTTCACAAAATTATAATCCCGAGACAGAGCCAGTCCAAAGCTTCCGGACTGGCCCATCTACACCTAGAACTAGATGAGAAGAGTGAATTCAGTAGCGAGAAGAAGAAAGACTTGGCAAGAATAGTTTATAAAGAAGGTTTGGTGGAAACGGGGAGCTGATTTCAAGGTTACTGTATGTCTGGAAGCTGTGGCACAAACAAGAGGATACTTTATGTAAACAGATATATTTGGATTGGATATGCAACAAATACAGTTGGTCAGATTTTGCATCAGTCCACATAGCAAATGCAAGGAGCAGCCCAGCTGTATTTTCTGCAATGGGAAATTCTTTTTTTGTTTTTTTTGTTTTTTTTTTTGCCCAATTTTTTTATTTTATTTTTGGCCTATTATTGATTATCATTTTTTGTTCTTTGTATAATTGAGGTTGAGGCTTTTGTATCTAGATATGTTCTTTATAGAAAATTAACTGGTTCATCCTTAGAAGAGCATCTTCTTTTGCTTCTTGATATTCTTAGTATATTCTTTTTCTTTTGAATGCTGTTTTTTTCTTTTGTGATTCTTTTATTTATTTTAATCCAAAAATTATTCACTCTTCTTCCCATGGGATCAAACTGAATGCTGTATTTAGCTTCTCTTTCTACGCCCACCGTTTGCTGCAACTTGGATGCTAAATTTCCCAGTATTATTTTTTTTTTTAACGGGTTATTATTCAACTTTTTTAATGAAAATATGCATGGACTAGTTGAGTGAAATTTAAACTTTCTTTCTTTTTTTTTTTTTTTTTTTAATAAATTCCGTCCAAATCCATTCAATGATGAATTCGTCTTACCGCATTTTATTGAATTCTTGTATTAATTATTAGTACCTTTTTTTTTTTTATGGCAAAGAGTTGTCTAAATTTGTATGGATTTTGCAATTGGTATCCTAATCAACTTTTTCAACACATTAGGTATCTGATATTTCTATTTGAACATTATTACCTCCAAACTTGAAATTTTGTATCTTGTGTAAGATACAGTATCTGTTAACTAGCGCGAGATATGATTTTTCAGAAAAGTAGAAGACTTTAGTGTTTATTAGAGTATCTGTTAACTAGCGCGAGATATGATTTTTCAGAAAAGTAGAAGACTTTAGTGTTTATTAGAGTGATCTAAATCATATTTCTTATGCAGTTGTGTGATAGCTACGAATGTGAATCATACCTGTGATTTCGTCTTACGTGCTCACAAAAATTGTGTTACGTACCAGTTAACGGATACTGCAGCTCACGAGAGAAAAATGGATAACAGAAAGATAATGTACCAATGTGTTGAAAAAATTGATCAGGATTTTACCAATTGCATAGCTGTTTTATTATCATTATTATTACTTCCATGGAAAACTTTTCTAGCATAATATTATCAACTATTTATACATTAGGCACTCGAAAGTGAGTAAAATTCTCAATTTTTTTGTTCTAAAATATGAAGACTTGATGGTAATAATGATGCAAAGGTTAGGGGTCAAAATGTGTTTTGCTTAAAACTAATGCAGAAAAAAGAAACGATTGAAGCTTAAAGTAAACCGTGTTCTATGCCAAATTCGCAATGTCACATGCAATGCAATAACTTTTTCTTAGATAAAAAATGATAATAACGTTGTAGCAGTAACTTTCTAACTTGGCTCAAATTCAAACTGATGATGGCGCAAAATCTAGATTAAAAGTTTAATTTAGATTAAACTGAAACTAAGGATCATTAATGAATCAACTATTTTTAAGAATATAACACAATTTAAGATATCAATTCAAACTTTCATCAAATAATTATACTTAAAAAAAAAAAATGCTATGTGAGTGAAAAAAACTTCAGTCTAAAAGAACATCAAAACTTCAACAAGTTTTTGTTCTAACTATTCAAGCGGAAGGAGCTAAAATATGGTAAAGTAATTCAATAATTAGAATGAATAAGAAATAAAATAATATGATATTTTCCTAGTCAATGCCCAATTAAATACCATCAAATATTATTATACCTCTATTTTTGAAAGATGAAGTTATTGGATAAAATCAATTTGATCCTTATGGCGAACTAGTCAAATTTGCCCACTTGGTTGAAACTGTAAATCAATTTGACCATGATATTTGCTTACAAAAAGGGTAAAACAGATTCTGAATTTCTAACAGTACAATCTTTCTACAATTAGAGCAAAATTGATATTCTACTCCAATAACCTTAGGCACAAAATTAACCCTTATCTCTTACGTTAGGTGAGTACCGATAGGGATTTGGTTCCATCAAATGGTTTTCAGCTACTTTAATAGAATGAACAACAGTAGAAAATAATCTGATATTAGTTTGGCGTGCACACTGACAAAAAATGTGGAAATATATAATAAAATTTGTTTCACTATTTAGTAATTTAGAATATCATGTCTATATCTTACATTCTCTGCACTCTTGTATTACGATTATTACTGTTCAATGAACAAACAATAAATGGATACAACTCTACATTGGTTCTCTTCTCTTAAACAGAATCAATCAATAAATAAAATATATATATATATATATATATTGTAAAATAGACTATTCTATGCCTTTCTGAATTTGCACCAATGCAACACCAGTAGGAATTTTAAGATTTATCAAATAGGCCTGAAATTCTCCACACTTAATCTTGCACCAAAACCCCGTTCATGACCTTTTGCTCAGGGCTTTGACTCTCTACCTCATCACGTTCAGCGTTTGGACTTTGTTCCTCGTTGAAAGACTTGCCATTATTCGCCTGCTCTACATTTGTGTCTTTCCCTTGCTGCAATTGATTTCAACAAGAAGGTTCAGTTCAGAACATCGAACTCATAACTTACAGCTTTAAAGCTTTAACTTGTACATAAAAACGAAGGAATAAAAATACCACAGATTTAGCCTCTTGCCATCAGTACATGCTTTCCTTTCTCTCAAGGCCATTTTCTATTTTCTTTTTCAGTTATTGCATAATATTGTTATATTTGAGACTCCTAGGTTCCATTGAAACACATTTCCTCGGGTTAAGCAAAAAGAACTAATGTACTGACAATAAAATCGAACCTTGTTTCGATCACGCCAGCCCAGTCCAAATGGTCGAGCAAGCAGACCAATCTTTCTTGGGGGTACATCTTGCGGCAGCTCTTGATTACTCCGTGGCGAATCTGGATGTGATGATCTATACACAAAAACAAGGATTCCTTACATATATTGCATAAAACTATACATGTTTCAGTCAGATACACTTAACTGACTTGTCTTTAGATGCATGTTCCATGTATCCTTTCATGTTTGAGTCAACATGATACATCACATTTACATATATAGCCACCATCCAATTCAAAATTAAACATCAACTTCCAATGTTCAGGGAGCATAATATTTGTTTGTTAACAGCACATTAAATTTTCACTTTCCATTTGTAGCTGAGATTGTAGAAAACAAACCTACGATTCAGCCAAACACAAGAAAAATCGCAAATAAGTGCATTTCTCCAACTCTCATTTTGTTATATTTCTCTTCTTTTTTTCCCCCCCTTGGATTCCCAGTGTAGATAAAAAAGCACAACCAAAACAATAAAACCGATGAAATTCAAACATTGGCCACAACAAATAAGGCGCTCAAAGTTTTTGCACTTGAAAAATTGAGTACACACCGTGGAGAAGGTTGTGCCTTAAGCTGTCCAGATTGGTATTGTAGGGTAGCCTCCAACATTGATTCAGCCATAACCACTCTTTTTTCCATTTCAGCAAGTGATGCAATGGCTTCTTCATACTTTTCCTACATAGACAAGTCAATATAATACAAAATGAGACTAAACGAAGATGCATATCAGGACTCGGATCTGTAATAATACATTGCACAGCATATTTATTAACATCGAGGATTGCTACCACGTCTTATACATTTTAAAACAAGACAGATATCAGAGAGCAAGATAACCATCCTCAAGTACATGCAAAGATTGACACATGACAAGTAACCCTAACCATGATAAAGAAATAGAAGGTCAGTGCTGAAAATGCAAATACACAGTAGATGTGGTAACAATCAGGAGGGACAACATCATTTCTCATTAGTATCAGGTATCAGGTGTTCCTCACATCGCATCTCTCATCTATAGCAATATTCGAACCAAGAAGACTTCCTAATTCTTGCAAAAATATCTAACTTAAACCTTCAATGCATTTTTTTTTCTTTTTGGCAGTAATGCGGACCATGTGACACTGCTGTTAGAATCAAATCAAGCCTGAAGCAGATTAACAAATAATCCTATGTATCTGCCAATAGATGAAATATATAGTACACGAAATAGCCATGCTCATAATTTTAAAGGAAAAGGGTCCTGCTAGGTGCATTGCTTTAAGAATTCTAGACTTTCATTTGAGTACTAGAACATAAAAGGGGAGTGATTATATTACATTAGAATCAATTCATGCCTGAAGCAGATCAATAATCAATCCTTATTAATTAAGGTGACTGGCTAGTATTGGAAAATTTTCAAAAAATTTTAAAAACTTTCACAAAGATTTAGAGGAGTGTTTTAAACTATAAACCTGAAGCACTTGAGCAGCATATCTCTGTGCTGCTGCATCTTGCTCAGCAAATATACGAGCATCTTCAGTTACCTTCTGCTCTTGCTCCACTCGCATTAAGACCTACACATGCAATAAGTATCTCAGAATTACAAGAAAAGATGAGAGAAATATATTAAAAAAACTAAATAAAAAAAGAAAGAAAAAAAGAATCTTGCCAAAGAGGACAATAAATTAACATGGGTTAATGTAAAACCTGGATCATAGCACTTTCTTGTTCTTGCTTATCAGCAAGGACCCTTCGCAGCTCACAAACCTCCAGCTCTAACTGTTCAACCTATAGATCACAAATCAATACTCAGTGCACATATTGAAGGTTGCACACCTGGAAGGTGAATATGATGAACAAATATCATCCTCTGGTACAACATAAGTTAAAGAAAAATTAAAAGAATAATGCCCTCCAAATTTGATGTCAGGTGGTGCTATCTTTAAAGGTCCCTGATGCAGAAATCTAACACGAACTCCAAATAGAATGTCTCACAATAATTACAAAGTAAAACTAACATGTGCTCTCAGCAATGTAAACTCTAAATTACTACCAAATTTGCTTCAAGTCAACATCATTTGAGCTTGCTATTCCACACTAAAACCTTTAGATTTCAGGCTCAAAATTATTTAAACACACCTTTACATTACCCTATATTTTACCCAAAAAAAAAAAAAAAAAAAAGAAAAGAAAAAAACGACATTTTCAAATGGAACAATAAGTGGCGTGGTCGAGGAAGAAGTGAAAATCGAAGTGCTGTTCTTGTGTGTACGAGATTAAAAGGAGGAAGAATTTCGTGTGTTTATTTAACGATGAAAAACAATAACACAATGCTGCATATTTTTTTCTCAATAGGGACACATTATTAACTTTTTAACCTTGTAAGAGAACTCATTTGTCAATGGTGAGAACCATCAGACTCTAACCCTAGTGTATAGTAAATATTTGAATACAATGACCTTAGCTCCAATCATGTTCTCGAGCTTTCCATAAACTTATGAACTCAACGGACCCAATACTGTCCCCCTAAGCATTGCAACAAATAGAATTGTCACATGATTGAAAAAGAAGACAAAGGAAGATGAAGAGGACACACAGGAGGTTGGATATACCCTAGCACTCAATTGCCTTCTATTATCTTGCTTGACCATCTCCATTAAAGCAGTCTCCAACTCCTCAGCCCTGACAAAATTTAATAACAGCAAAATATGATTAGTAGGTAATAAGAAAAGAAAAAGAATGAGATACATGAACAATATGGTAAATGCTAATTTTCAATATGTAGGCAAAATGACAGAAGAGAACTTGAGAATTGCCACCTCGGGATTTAAAATGCAACTGTCTCCTACACTTCAAAGAAAAACTGTTGGCTTAAGAACACTATTATTCAAAACATACATTCAAAAGCATCACATGAGAACTCAAGAATCTTTGTCCATAATCTTCTCTTATATTAACATACAGACTTCAACTATAAGGGCTCTTAGTCCAATACCAACCTAAAAACATCCTGTGAACTCCAAATGCAAAACTATTTCTATTTCACAATTGCCAAAGCAAAGCATGCCATGAAGAGCTTCACATTCTTACTCGGGGATCTTTACCTGATAATCTACTCTTAAATAAAAAAGCAGAAATTAGATATAATATAAGGCTCTTGGATCCACAAGATATTAGGCAGAAAAGTACGTCAAATACACGAATAATGAAGAACTCTTTCTATTGCCTGAATAACTACATGGACAAAGAATTTGACCTTAAAGACTCTTGTACTCCTCTCCATACAGACATGCCCAATAAAAAAGAATAAGTAATCAGTTGAGAATCCCTTTTGTTCCAACTAACCTGAAATGAACCAACAACATATCCTCTAAATTTTGAGAAGAAAATACAATTTAGCAAGCATGGCTCTAAACAGCTAAATAGGAACCATGTGTACGTGATAGCATAATGCTAAAAAGTAAGGGAACCCAATTATGACAGCACATGTAACATATATAAATTTCAATTGCACGTATGCTCACTTGCACCATCAAAAAGAAATTTTTTTCTGAATAGAAGCCTATTAATTCAAAAGGTGCCATATTTTGATCATCCACTCAAAGTACTTGACATTCCTGTGAACATCCTATCAATCATTCTTCTGCATACTTCCAAACTTTATTTTCTGTCCTTTTTTGTGAAATGAGACATCACACTTTAACAAATGCTATTCTAAAAGAGAGTAGTTGATTGAAATTGGCTCATCTTCAGCTTGCATTCATCAGCCTTAGTTTCTAAAGGCATCATCATGACCTAATGCAATGTGCAGAATTCAAAATAGAAGACATTGAATATGGTCACAATCTTTTTGCTGAGAAATTTAATCATTTCTTGCTCACCAGGACATTACTTGAAGAATACTTAAAAGTACAGCAGCGAAAAAGTATATGCCAATTCCAGAGTGTAACAGAAACCTGCTGCAATGTGTATAACCCAGCCTCGATATAACTTAAGACAAAAAAGCATTAATCCAAATTAACTGCACTGAAATGCATGATTACTTTCCTCCACTCCACAGGTGTCAACTCTGACTCCACATTGAACACTCCATCCTTCAAATCGGCAGTTAAAACTAGAAGTGATGATTCATATCTGAGCATATAGCTAAATTGTTTATGGGACTTGAAAGGCATATACCTAGTCAATTGACAAGATATAACCTCGGTGAAAGGAGGAAATCCATAATGGATAAATAATAGCAAAGGAAATATAAGTTAACTACCTAAAATTTCAGCGGAACAACTATAGCATAAGCAGTAGGAATTTAAAAAAAAAAAAAGGTGACTCACTTCTAATCTAAAATGTATCACTGCTTATACCAATCTAAAAAACCAGAGATGGCAGGCATAGAAGCTTATCTGAATGTAAGCAGTTCTCCATTCAACAGCATCTACAAATAAAACCTTTAATTCTAAGTTCCTATACTGTTCCTAAATTTCAAAGGGTGCACATAGTGCATGCAGCATCTTGAAGCTCTATGTTTATAAAAAAAAAAAAAGGTAAAAACATGCATCATAACAAAAATGTTAACCTGAGTTCAGCGGATCTTTTCTCTTCTATCAACTTGCACAATTCAACCTTCAACCATACGACCTGCATGTAATATTATTATTAAAACAGGAATATGATCTGAGGTCTCTCAAAGCTTTTCACATGCATGATAGCAAAGGGAAACAAGATAAAAGTTTGCAAATGCATTTAAGTAAACTCGAAAAATTGTAAATTGTACACACATAGCAAATACATAACCCAATCCAAATACTTAACCAAGAGAAATAAAACATGTCCCTTGAAAATAGAAAACACAATTAGTAGTATGCTACCTGATCTTGAAGATCGGGTAAAGAATCTGTCTCCATGTCCCCAGTCAAGCTTATAAGAACTTCATCGGCATTAGTGGATCCAGATTCCGAACGAGATAAATCACCACTAGATTGCTTATTTGACTCTGCTAGCATTGACTTGGCATCATGTTTGAAATCATAAAGCTTCGATGCCAGACCCTTCGAATCCCTCCAAGCTTGGAGCCCTTTAGTTCTTTCCTCAATTGTAGATATAACAGCAGCTCGATGCTTATTTCTCAATTCTTGAAGTCTGGTTTCATTCACATTTTGATAACCCATGCAAGCTGTCAGTACAAGTTGACTACTATCAAATGTAGAGCCTGCCAAGGACTGTAGTAAAGTGACTGCATCACCAGCATCTTTGGTGGTCACTAATGCAGGGCCTACAAAAAATTTAACTCAATTAAGTCTCAAAGAGAAATGCCTATATGAAGATTGAGAAAGAACAGCTACTATTTGCCACAGGATATAATGCATTGTTTACCCAGTACCATATAACTCCAACAGAGCCAGTGCTGTCCTAAATAGCATGACACGGTTTCCTTCAAAAAGAAGCACATCCCAGACTCGAAGAACTAATAAAAAGGAGAAGCTGTCAGATTGTAGGTAAACTTGCAACCAAGTAAAAAATGGTGACATGAAACACACGGAAAAAAAGTTCCCAAATTTCACAGCTTTTCCTCTTGTGTGCCTTGTGGCACAATGTACATTTATTAATCACATAACCACATAGTCGAATATAAATTTCCTTTTCAAAACTAGATTCCACTTGAAGTCCCCTAAATTCTGATGATGGCATACCGAAATTATAAAATGAAATCACAAAAGGTATTAAGTTACAAAAAATTGTACGGAAACACCCACGAATTCTTAGCCCTAAATGACAGTTCAAATTTGTGGCATATAATTTCAATTGGATTAGTTCTTTGCTTCAGTCCAAGGTGCCACATCAGCTAAAGTTGGCTTGATTCTGCATGGTGATAGTGTTATACATGAAATAATAAAATAGATAGGGGAAAGAACAAAAAAATGTTTGGACTTTGCTAATTATTCCAAATAAGAATGTAAGAATTGAAACAATTTATAATTTTGCAGCAAATACCATTAGAAAATGTTAGATAACTTAAATTCGCAACTTCAATGCATAAAACCTGACCACTTTCCCACGGAAGCATGTTCATGAAAATGGAAAGGAACCATGGTCCAGTAACCCAGCCAACTTGCACTCCCAGGTAATCTAGATGATTTACTGCACCAGAAGTAAATCAGTACCAAAACAGTCTTCATAAAAAAATGATAACTAGAAAAGCAAAAAAAAAATAATAACCTAATTTCGGAAATCTTTCACGCACCAACTCCTCAAAAACATGTTGGTCAACCTGGAAAAATGAAAATCAGAACATTAATTAACTGTATCAAACTTGTCGCCTCTTGTCCGAGGAAAAAGAAAACATGCACCTAAATAAAAAGAGGCATGAAAATAAAGCTAGAACGAGCAGTACCTGAGATTCTATCATTTCCTCCGAATAATAGCCATCAAAATAGTCGTCAATAATACCCATTAGTGTCCTGAAAGTACAAGCATCATTTACAGACAATAAAATTCAGAACTAAGAAAAGAAAGGTAATATTCTCTAGAACTCTAGGATAACTGCAAGTTTATGAATCTACCAGAAAGCATTTTCCTCGGGCATCAGAAGCAGTAATAAGGCAGCAAAGAAATTCATCGCCTGTATAACAAGTATGTAAGAATAAGTCATTGAAATATTAAAAACTTATTCCATCGGGTACAGAAAGCAGTACAAAGTACAAGTACTTGACAGTATCCAACAGAGGGATTATGCCGCGCATATGCTGTAAGCAACCGTCTCAAAGCATTTCTACCATCATCATCCAAAGCCGGATGACCTGGAAATGTTCGTGGCAAATCCTGCATTAAAACTAACCAGTTAAAAAACTAGAATTGATTAATGCCAAATATACGAAAGCAAGACCTGCATCAAAACTGAAAGTAATGACCTTCTCAATCTGCCCTTTCCATTTCTCAGGTACACTAGTACGATCTGTAGTTGATCCCTTAGAATCACCATTTGACAGTTGTCCTACATGATTTCCAAAATTAGCTTCTTCAGCAAGCAAGTCCTGGTAATATTTCTCCACTCGGCGTGTCCTTACACCCACAAATGCTTGCCAGAGCTAGAAATACAAGCATAAATGAATTATGAAGCTCATTTGCTGAGAAATGAAGGGGGAAAAATGTGTGACAAGATACCTCTCCCCTGAGTGCCATGGGAACACCCCCGCGTACAAGTACCTCCAGTTCTTCTTTCCAGGGGAAGAGAGATTCCGGAGAAGATGCATCAGCAGTTGTGCCAGATCCAGTACAACTGTCACTAGGAGTATCTTGAACTGGATCTGACCTTTCGACATCATAAAATTCATCCTCAGATTCCTCTTCAGAAGCTCCTCTTACAGACCTGGCATCTTCAAGTGGATGTTCTTTTAAAGTCTCTTGCTGACCTTTTGGTTGATCACCCTTCTTTTTGACACGAACACTCATCATATCCTCAATGGGACGAAGGGATGGTCTAATCTCGGTCCATATTTGGACTCTATGAATTCTTTTACTAGCTAAGGATTGCATTTCTTCATTTTCTGTAAGATTTTCAGGTGAAACATCAGACTTCTCACAACCGAAATCATCTCCTTCAACACCCTTCTCCAAACCATTCTTCGTCTCATGCTCTGTTGTTTCAGTATGCAATGCCTTGTTATCTTCCTCCAAATATAAACCATTTATAGGCAATTGAGCAGATTCTGCTTGCCGTTGCAAGAAACTGTTCCACCTATCTGATCTTTCCTCTTCTTCCTCCTAATGTCAATAGTGCATAACATGATATGATTTTCCTCAACTTTTATTGCATACATTTTGTTCTTAAATATCTATTTCACTTCCATACGTAAGGAGTAAAAATAAATTAAATACGATTTCACGAAGAATCAATTATAGAATTACTAAGAACTCAACCAAACAAAAAAGTTCATGCAAACAAGTGCAGATAATGGCCTTTTCATACATTTTCTAAATCTAATGGATCTAAATGAGAAGACTTTTCCTTAAAGTTCCATCAAGCGTACGTTAAATGGCGGAAAGTAAGCATGAACTTCCTCATTAATTATATACAGCATCAGCAATTGCCCAATTGGAAGAAAAAGAAGAAGATTAAACCTTGTAGATATTAGAGTACTCTCTGTATCTTTGAACGTGCTGAGGTCTCACTGCAAAACCATATGCATCCCTGCCGAAAATCAGTTTCCAATTAAACTTCAGTTTCAAGATTTCTTATTCATAACATAAGTGATACGACCAATGAAACAAAAATTCAAAAACGTTCGCTAAAGCAGACTAACACTGAAAAACAAAGAGAAAAAAGGGAAAAAAAAAAAAAGTAAGCAGAGACACATGGAAACCGTCACAACCAAAGTAAGCAAAGAAGAAAAAAAACATGCACTGTAATTGTGTCTCCGTCACCTGAAATCTGCCACAAAATATCAGCTACTCAAACTAGACAACAACATATTCCACTGAAAACACATCCTATTTCCACATCGTTCAACATTGCCCTTGGTCAAACTCAAATTGACTAAAAACAGCATACCACATTTCACACTGAACTCCTAAACTAAAACCAAAATCGCTTATTAGCACTAGCACTAACACTAAAAAAAATCAAGCATAAACTTAAAAAAATCACTAATCCATCAACCAATCCAATCCAATCAAAAACAAAAATCACAAGTACAAAATCTGCACTGAAACGATAAACACAGATTCGATCCAGTAAAACTATAGTCCAATCCGAATCAATGCCATGAAATGCAGGGGAAGCAAGATACCAGAAATTGACAGATCAAAGAAAGGAAGAGAAGAAGAGAAAAAAAAAAGAAATGAAAGAATGAACGCGTGGCGAGAGAGGAGAAGAAGAAGTAAAGTAAAATGGTAAACGAGTAAAAAAAAAAAAAAAGAAAACAGACCTCTTGTGCTCAAAGGCGAGAAGAGGATTGGCGACCTTGGTATTAGGAGGCTTCATTGGTAAATAGATTTGATTGGCGAGTGAAGGAGGGATCGTCGAAAAAATAAACAAACTGTCCTTGATTCACTGCAACACAAATTTAGGGAGAGGGAGAGAGAGTTTGGGGGTTAAATGGAGTAGAGTATGGGTTTTAGAGAGTGAAAAAGAGTGGAAATGAAGCAGGAAAAGGCGGAGAGAGATGGAGAGAGAGATCACATGCAGGAAGGGCGAGATTAGCGTTACATTATAATTACATGTGGGTGATTTCTTAGCACGGAGTTCTATGCGTGTGAGAGAGTTGATGAATGAAGATGGGTCCTTTTCCGTAATTTTAATTCTGTTTTTGGATACAGCCTGCAGCCATCCCTCAAATAAACGGTAAGGATAATATTTTAGTCCATGTATTTGTCTGAATTCGTTTAATAAGCCCTTGTATCTAACTGACCCACAAATTGTATAAATTATTAAAAGTTTGAACTCTTCGTGTTTCCAAATCATTTAAGTTTTATCTCAATGCCAATAAAATCATCCTCATATTGATTTGTTCAAGTATGGCATTAAAATGATAATGTGACAATCAATACTATGTTTTAACTACTAGTATTATGTCACATCAATTCTAACTAATAAAAAAAAATTGATAAGTATCACCTAATGTAATACCCACGTGTATAATATTATACCAAAAAAAAAAAACCGGTTCAAACTGATATGGTGTCGAATTGCATGTCAGACTTCAATAGATTAGAACAAAAATGATTTTATTGATACCATAATAAAAGTTCAATGATTTTATTAATACAAATTAAATTTTAATAATACGAAAGTACAAACCCCAAAGTTTAGTTACTTTCAACACAGTTTAGCCTAACAAATTTGTTAAATAAATCTCATCTCCGTTAATTTATTCGGCACAAATTAAGAAAATTATATCGTACCTCAATAATAATGGGTACAACGCTATAAATTAATTATGAAAATATGATATATTAATATTGTTGTCATAGACTAAATTATTTTAAACTTTTAAGGGTAAATTATAATACAAGGTTATTAAAGAAATGTATACTCTTTTTACCTTTCATTTTTTAGCTAATTGCTTTTGGATCACTTTCTTCAAAAGTTGAGTAGCTGTAGCTCTTTCTGTTTGGACTTTCGATCTTGTTGGTTTTTGGTCCGCCCATGACATTGTGGAATGGCAGGGACTAAACTGTAATTATGTGTAAATTACGGGGACTAAATATGTAATTTTGTCCGACCCTATAAATAGATGGAAGTTGGGAATTTCCATTATAAAAATAGAGAATTCGTTTCTCAGATTCATTACGTGTGAAAAACGAAAAACGCTCCCAGAGAAATCACGAAACACGTTCTCGAGAATTCATCGGAAGAATTCACGGATTTACGCCCGTACTCTGTGTAACCGTACACACGTAGGAAAGGCTACCAGAAACGATCCGGTTGTTCCTGCAAGGATCAGAATCGTGCCGTAATCTACATCCGCTGCATAACAAACCGTAAGTCTGTTTCTTATTCTGATTACGGATTCTATACATTCGTTGTATGATTTATACGTGTTTCTAACTTCATTGGTATCAGAGCCGAAAGGTTTAGATTGATTCGTTCAAATCTGTTGTTCTGGAATTCCGTGAATAAGAATTATCCGTATCTGTGTTGAAATCGTGTTTATTCTTGTTTAATTTGTTTAAACACATAATCACTCGTTTTGATATGGATTTATAACGAGATCCGCATCAAAATGACTCTGTAAACACTATAATCCGTTTATATCATGCATAGAATGTGTTTTTGTTCGTCATATGCATAGAATGTGTTTCTGTTCGTCATGGTTTTGTTTTGGTTCGTTTTTGATACGTATATTTTCCGTAATCCGTGTCAAAACGATACCGTATTTGATCCAACAGTACAAAGAGTCAAAATTTTTTTTCGGAATTTTGTAAATCTAACCACTCCACTGAAATCAGCACGAGATTTTATGTCGGAATCTCAAATTTCACGGCCAACGGAGTAGCATAAGGCGGCGCGTGGCCCTCACGCGCCACCACTGCGACTGGCGTTGGTTGCGGAAACGGTTGAGAGATTTACTGTGCGAGTGACACGTGGCAATGCGCGATTGGCTGATCTGAGACAGTTGAAAAGTAAACGGTCTAACAGCCAATCACGTGTTGACACCTGTCACGCCATAACCGACGGAGAACTGTTCAATGACAGGTGGCACAACGCGGTTGGACGGTTTCGACGGTTGAAAAGTCAACCGCCAATAGAATAGTGACACGTGTCGTCCGGTACTGTTTAAGAAACCGTCAGCCGTGCCACGTGTCGACACATGTCAGATGTGCCACGTCATCTAGACACGTCATCAGTCCACGTCACCTGACACGTCATCCGTTGAGCCAATCAGGTGATGACACGTGTCGAAGTTTGACACGTCAGACTAATCACAGAGCGCC
Source organism: Euphorbia tirucalli (assembly GCA_039660915.1). Classification (NCBI taxonomy): domain Eukaryota; kingdom Viridiplantae; phylum Streptophyta; class Magnoliopsida; order Malpighiales; family Euphorbiaceae; genus Euphorbia; species Euphorbia tirucalli. The sequence goes on from CM077633.1 coordinate 50,215,383, forward strand.
ACGTGTCATGTAGACAGGCGGTCTCCAGACGGCGCGTGACAGCGCGTGAGTGCGCGTGAATGCGCGTGGCTGTCATTTCTTTGGCGCGTGAGGGCGCGTGAGGTGTCTTCCGGTTTCCATTTTTTTTGTCAATTTATTCCAGAATTATTTTTGCATTTTTCTTGAATTTTTGATATATTTTTGATGATTTTTGGAATTGTTTTGGTATTTTAAACTAAATTTAATAGTGTTTATTGTGTATAAATACCTATTTTTGTTTATAAATTCAAGAAAATTCAGTATATTTATTGTGTATTTATGTACTGAGTTTTTATTTGATCATTAACAAGTTTTTGTTATTTCTATATGTGTTATAGAAATGGCAACATTCGTCAAAACGGCGAAGATTATCGAGTCTCAAGAGGAGGCGCGAGCCATACAAAAACTGGAAGATGAGCTGTTCTCTAAACGATACCCTCCGTTGGATGAGGGGGACATTGTTGGAGTCATGGAACGATTTAATATGTTAAATCGGGAAATTCAAGAGCTTGTCTGGAAATGAGTTTTTTTCCTCGGGGACTGATCAATTGAAAATGCTAAAATTTGCGAAAAAGGCTTTTCGGGAAAAGCATTTTAAAAGATTTTGGTTTGGTGAAAATCCAATTTTTGACATGGCAGTGGTCTCAATTGAGGGATTGGTTCCTGAAAAGGAATATGAGTATCAATGCAAAGTGTTTGTATTACAGTTGGCTGAAATGGGAGCCAAGCTGTCTCATAATCCTAGAAGTATGTTACTAAGAAGTAACAAACTGGTTCGTAGACCCTGTCTGGACACTGTTTTTGAAGGTGTTGAAAACATGCCTCATGATCTCTACCATCAGTTTGTAGAGACCATACCGGTCACCTCAAAAGAAATAGAAATTGTTGACCTAGAGGACGAGGATGAAACCGACACTAGTGTCGAGGATGATCCATCGACTCCTGAAGGTTACCATGATATGGATGGTTGGTCTTGGAAATGATGATTTTGTTCTTCTGTTTATCAATTTTTTTTTGCTAATTTCAGATGTTCTCAATTATGTATTGCATTAGCTATGTGCTAATATATTTTGGATTGGTTATATCTTTGTACGTTGGACAAATTTTAAATAAAGTGTTTATTCGTTAAACATTTTTTTTTGGTTAATTGTTTCAGTTCTTCAAGTTTATTTATTTATTATATAACTAAGTGTTATACAATCATTTACATACGTAATATGTTTTCGGTGTTGTAATAAACTAATAGTCTGAAACACAACCAATAGGTATATTTATTATCGGAAATTTAAAACTAACATAGTGTTTGTATTAGCCCAAATAAATGGTAACTCTATGCATTGCGCATAAGTGTTCGATTTTATGTGAACCAAACACTATCTTTAGCTTTAAATAATCTTATAATAAATATGGTGTATCGCTTACTTGTTTTATGTGCTACTTCGTCTTTATAGTTTTCAATGGCTGCTTCCAAGTCAATTGTCGCTGAATTGAATAAGGACCTACGCTTAAACGGTGACAATTATGAGGTTTGGGCGATGAAGGTCCAATACATAATTGAGGAGCAGGAGGCTCTAGACACCCTTGAGAGGATAATGGTTCCTCCTGAAGAGGGTACTACCGCACAAGCTAGAAGGGACCTTGATGCTTATCAGATCTGGAAAAGGAAAAACTCTACTGCCCGCATCATCATGCTCAGTGCTATGGATGATGATATCGCGAAAAGGTTTCGCGTCTTCCCCACAGCTAAAGAACTTTGGGATGCTCTCAAAGAAAATTTTGGAGGTGTCTCCTTAACCAAACTCCGTTCTTTAAGTATCAAATTTGATACTTACAAGAAGAGAGCAGACCACACAATGAAGAGGCATTTAAGAGAAATGTCCAACATGATGACGGAGCTTCATGATGCTGGTCATAAGTTGACTGAAGAGCAGAAGGTTCAAGCTGTGATACGTTCTTTACCGGCCGGGTGGGAGCATATGAAGTTGCACCTAACCCATTCTAATGACATTAAGACTTTTGACGATGCAGTTCGTCATCTTGAACTTGAGGAGGACCGATTGGCTTCTCTACGTGTGAAATCTGAGGTTCACATGGCATGTTCAAGTTCTGGTCCGAAGTCAAAGAAGAAGAACAAGAGGTTCTTTCAGAAGAAGGCCAAGGGAAAGGCGGGTAGTGTTCCGATTCAGAAGAAGGGCAAGAAAAAGGTAAACGTTTCTAAAGTGAGATGTTATAACTGCAGACAGAAGGGGCATTTTGCGAAAGACTGCAAAGCTCCTAAGGTAAATGTTACCAAATTGTATAAGTGTTATACATATGTTTCAAGTTCTGTTTTCCTAACTGAATCTCATCCTTTGTGGATTGTAGACTCAGGAGCCACAGACCATGTAACAAAGGATCGTGATTCCTTTGTAGAGTTCCGAAGTGTTCCAAGGGGAACAAAATGGATATACGTGGGAAATAATTCAAAGGAGGAAGTCTTAGGGGTTGGCTGTTGTCAGCTGGTCCTGAATGGTGGTCGTCCACTATTCCTTGAAGATGTCCTCTACGCTCCGGGAATACGAAGGAACTTAATTTCTGTCTCTGCCTTGATGAATTTAGGATTCATTTTAACTTTTGAATTGAACAGTTTTAGTCTCTATCTGAACAATATTTACTTTGGTGGTGGATATTTATTTAATGGTTTTATTGTATTGGATATCGATCCAAATTATTTGTGTAATAATAATAGCTTTTCTTATCAAGTTAACTCATCTGTGGATAATGTTAACATATCAAAAATGTGGCATGCAAGACTTAGTCACATTGGTCAACATCGTTTAGTACGATTGGCTAAAGCAGGTTTGTTGGATGATTTACCCAAAGTAGATCTTCCAACTTGTGAAAGCTGCTTAAAAGGAAAGATGACAAGAAAACCATTTGGTAAAGCTATGCGAGCTGACCAACCATTACAATTAATCCATTCTGACATTTGTGGCCCAATGAATGTTAGGGCAAGGCATGGTGCGTACTATTTCATTACATTCATAGACGACTATACAAGGTATGGTTATGTCTATTTGATTGCACATAAATCTGAAGCATTAGCATGTTTCAAACGATTTATGACTCTAGTTGAAAACCAATTAGAGAAAACAATCAAAGCTTTAAGAACTGATCGGGGAAGAGAGTACCTCTCCGAGGAATTTAAAGTTCTATGTGATGAAAAGGGTATAAAACATCAGTTGACTATACCTAGGACTCCGCAACAGAATGGAGTCGCGGAAAGAAGGAACCGAACCCTCTTAGAGATGGTAAGGTCTATGATGGCTGAAGCCAATTTGCCTATCTCCTTTTGGGGAGACGCACTATTGACTGCCGCCTATGTACTCAATAGAGTACCTTCTAAGTCTGTAGAAACCACGCCTTATGAATTGTGGACGAGCCGCAAGCCTAATTTGAACCATCTACGACCATGGGGATGTGCTACCTATGTTCATGATACATCTAGCAAGCATGGCAAGCTAGGCCCTAGGGGCAAGAAAGGTATCTTTATCAGATATCCTAACCTCTCCAAAGGATATGTTCTAGTAGGAGAGAATGAAAATGGTCAAATAACAGAATTTGAGTCACGAGATGTCACATTCTTAGAGAATGAATTTCCTAAGCTGGGAGAAGTGGATAAGGAATTCACTTTCTTTGAAACTCAAGAGTCTGAAACTTCAGGATCACTCCATCCGAGTGGGAGGAATGAAGTTGAAGATGTAAGGGAAAGGGAAGAAAATGATGTTTTTCAACCTTCACAAGCGGATTTGAGTAATCCTGACCCTGACTTGAGTGGTCTTAATTTGAGTGGGAGTCTTGTTCCAAATTCAAGTGTGAATATGGATATAGATCCCAGTGGGAGTGGTCCCAGTGGGAGTTCTGCCCAACACCTTGATGAATATATGAGATTTGTTTATCAAGAAGCAGAACCTCTGAGACGATCGAAGAGGGGAAACATTCCGCGACGCCATCATTTAGTTGATAGCGAAGTTCTCTCGGTCATAGCTCAAATTGAAGACATTCCAACTAGCTTGAGAGATATAATGGAATCTCCAGCAAAGGAAGAATGGATAAAAGCAATGGAAAGTGAGATGGAGTCAATGAGAATCAACAAAGTTTGGGAACTAGTTGATCTACCCAAAGGGCGCAAGGCCATTGGGAATAAATGGGTACATACTATTAAGCGATCAGCGGATGGGAAACCTATCCAGACTAAGAGTCGGCTGGTTGCGAAGGGGTTTACACAACAGGAAGGAATTGACTATCAGGAGACTTTTTCACCTGTTGTCCGTTTCGCGTCTATAAGAATAGTACTTGCTTTTGTAGCATGTATGGACCTTGAATTACATCAAATGGATGTAAAGACTGCGTTCTTGAATGGTGAATTGAATGAAGAAATCTATATGGTTCAACCAGAAGGTTTCGTTGTTCAAGGTCAAGAACATAAGGTTTGTAAGTTGAAAAGATCAATTTATGGCCTTAAGCAATCTTCAAGACAATGGTATTTTCGGTTCCATGAAGCGATTATATCATTGCAATTTAAGGTGATCAATGCAGACTCATGTGTCTACATTAAGCGCGAAAGCGGAGGGAAGTTCGTCATTCTAACGTTATACGTTGACGATATCTTGTTAGCAGGAAATGACACTTCCTTACTCAATAAAGTAAAGACTTGGTTGTCTTCTAACTTTGAGATGAAGGATCTAGGAGAAGCTAATTACATTCTTGGGGTTAAGATCTCAAGAGATCGATCTAAGAGATTATTGGCTCTTTCACAAGACACGTATATCAATAAGATCTTAGAAAGATTTGGTATGGCTCACTGTGATCCCGATCCAACCCCTATTGCAAAAGGTACAGAACTGAATGCAAGTATGTGTCCCACGACTCCAGAAGAGACTAAAAGGATGGAGAAAATTCCTTACAGGTGTGCAATTGGTAGTTTGATGTACGCTATGATTTGTACACGACCTGATATAGGTTTTGCGGTGGGTCTCGCAAGCCGTTATCAGGCTAATCCAGGTTTAAAGCATTGGGCAGCAGTGAAAAGGATATTGAGATATTTGAAGGGGACTTCAAATTACTCCCTTTGTTACCAAGGAAAGGATCTGCAATTAAAGGGATATACAGATGCTGATCACGGAACTGATAAAGACGGGAGGAAGTCCACGTCTGGGTATATTTTCACTCTGGGAAATGGTGCAATTTCCTGGTGTAGCAAGAAACAAACCTGTGTGGCATTGTCGACTATGGAGTCGGAATATGTAGCTGCAGCAGCTGCAGTACAAGAAGCAGTTTGGTTAAAACGCTTCATAGATCTTTTAGATCTATTGCCTAAAGGGAAATGTACAACTATCTATTCCGACAGCACTGCATCGATAGCTTATTCCAAGAATCCTTGTTATCATGGAAAAAGCAAGCATATCGATATAAAATATCATTTCGTTAAAGACAAAGTAGCACAAGGGGAAATAAGTTTAGTACATGTTCCTACTGGAGATATGATTGCAGATTCGTTAACGAAACCAATAGCTCCAAAAGTTTTTAGTAAACACATTTTGGAATTTGGTCTTCGTAGATTATAGGAACATGTTGTTGTCTTGAACTTTTGTAATAACTTTTGTAAATTCTATTGAAATAGAATGCCAGTTATTTGTTGTGTTCAATTCATTTTACTATTTAAAGCGATACACATAGAACTATTGAGTGTAGATACACATAGAACTATTGAGTGTAGTTCAGTATGTTGGCGAAATGTCATCTACTCTCATAGATGAATCTTTTACTATGAATTATGTATCCATAGGTAAAAGTGGGAGTGTGAGTTACTCCATATGTGATATGTGAAATATCATTATTTCGTTTATACCGAAAGCTGTCCTGTGAAAGGCTTAAAAGTGGACTAGAGGTATTAATGCATGAGTGGCATTTAGAGACTGAATGCTTTCGCATAGTGTTTATAAAACATACGTCCTGCGTGGATTAACACTATGGCATATTTTAGTAATATGTGTAAAAGCCGACCAAGGGATGGAAAGAAGAAAATTGATCTCAACTTTCCTAATGTGAGACCCAAATGAAACTATGAGTTTCAAGTTCACCCTTAAGGACTCTTGTAAATAACAAGAAGGGTATGTCTGATGATTAACTTGATTGGAACCCTAAACTGGGCTTCGTTAGCTATGAACGGGCATATAAGGACCAGTCAGATAAACATTAGACATATGGTGGAAGGTTATTTATAGAGAGGAAGTACATTTTCAGCAACATATCACTTAGTAAACATATAACACTCGAGCTCAATACTTTTTCGTGGAAAAGGTATGTAGTGTATATGAATGTTTTCGTGAGATCAAAAAGTGAGTCGAAAACTAGTGATCATGGAAAATGGACTAGGGGGAAGTCACGTTAAGCTAAAAGTGGAACGATGAAGGAGAGCTTCAAGGTTCAACCATTACGTTGACTGGTCGCGTGAATTCGCCGAAAAAGAATTAAAAGAGGTATGTGTGTTCAATCGCAATGAAAGTATGTCTTGTCATGTGCGAGTGGGAGATGTTGGTTTTTGGTCCGCCCATGACATTGTGGAATGGCAGGGACTAAACTGTAATTATGTGTAAATTACGGGGACTAAATATGTAATTTTGTCCGACCCTATAAATAGATGGAAGTTGGGAATTTCCATTATAAAAATAGAGAATTCGTTTCTCAGATTCATTACGTGTGAAAAACGAAAAACGCTCCCAGAGAAATCACGAAACACGTTCTCGAGAATTCATCGGAAGAATTCACGGATTTACGCCCGTACTCTGTGTAACCGTACACACGTAGGAAAGGCTACCAGAAACGATCCGGTTGTTCCTGCAAGGATCAGAATCGTGCCGTAATCTACATCCGCTGCATAACAAACCGTAAGTCTGTTTCTTATTCTGATTACGGATTCTATACATTCGTTGTATGATTTATACGTGTTTCTAACTTCAGATCTTTATTTCTTACTAACAAAGTATGCCCATCCAAAGAAATTCTGATTAAATAAAAAATCTAATTTAAAATTTAAGCAACTTCAATCCAATTTCTATTCAGTCAATTCAACTTTAATCAATCTAATACGTTTTATGATTGGCCCTTGACTACATCTTAATTGCAATATAATTAAGATATATGTAAGATCTAACTAGTTCATATATATATATATATATATATATATATATATATATATATATATATATACATTTCAGATCTGAGAATTCTCACTCTGTTAGTACAGAGGAATAATTGGTGGGATCTCAAAATGATATTTATTTATTTCTTCTACTATCTAACTAAAGAAATCTTGAAATTATTGATTTAATTTGTTCTCTAATTCTGTGTAAAAAATTCTAGCAAAAAATTTTTGGAGTAAGTTATAACTTTGTTTTTTGACTGAAAGTAATAATAACTTAATTACTAAACTGTCAATGTATATTATTTTAGAGAATTATGATCTAACGTTTGTATTCTTAGAAATTAATTAAGTTGTAATTTTCTATTTTCCAACCATCTAATTTTTTTATTATATATAATTGTAAGCATCATTAATTGAGTTAACACGTGTAAACAAAAATAGGAATAGCTCGGTCGGTGGATGACTTTCTTAGACATTTTTATTGATATTGAATTGAAGCTTTTATAAACTCTACGTACACTCTTACAATTTACCTCCCCTATTGCAAGTTTTTGAGATTTAGAAAATCTGCCTCCGGTGAGATATGGGAGGCCAAAAAGCCGTATGGTGCAGGAACGCTCATCTTTTTTTTTTGGCTCCCTCTTTCATTTTAATTTGAAAACTTGGCTACTTGTCCTTCAGACCCTTGCTCGCTTAGAAGTGGATTCGAACCACTGACACAAGGATTTTCAATCCTTTGCTTTAACCAGCTAAGCTATATGTACCACTTTTTTGGAATCTGTTTTCTTCATCGAATACCGCCCTACCTTACCACTTGACTAGTAAGATCTTTCTTATTTACCTAAATAAATCTATATCTACATGGCTTGCTTGTTCGTCAAGCTTTCAAGTAGCTCTTTCAATTGTCGCCTAATCTCTCAATATGCTCAAGAACTGAGAGCCGTCCATGGAGGGAGAGGTTTATTATCAATTTCATCTCTTTTTGAACTTTTTTTCTAGAGCTGAATTACCCATGCACTTCCGCCAGAGCAGAATCACGTGCGCATTGGTGTATAACCTCGGTTCTCTCTTCCATCAAAACCCAAATAGGCAACAAATATGTCCTTTAGACATTGCTTCAAATGGCCTAATACTCACAAGTACGTGGAAAAACGGCTTAAGCTAGTTGTACTTGTTAGTTCGTTCTATTCACACATGTAGGGTAATTGAGATTCGTGCTTTGTAAGTCTTAGTTTCATCATACAAGAAAGGCATGATAGTACTATATTCAACTGCTCATGCCGTATGGTGACATTCTTTTATTATATAGAGAAAATATGTTCATAGATTGCTTTATCCATTTGCAATGATGTGCTCAAGGGAAAACTTCAAATAGTCAAAACTAGAAATTACATTACATCCATCCCCACATAGAAGTGTTGGGAAAGCCATCTAAGAGGCAGAGGTTTACTATCAAACTTTTTTTTAAAGATGAATAAAACGTGTGTGAACACGAGTTTTCCCTGCCTCTGTGATGAAAATCCTATGTTACCTGTTAAGATAGACGAACGTGAGTAGGATTTGAAAATGAGTGGAATGTTGCCTGGACTGTCGTAAACGCTCCAAAAACAAAATAGTCTTCGATCTGAAACCCCGAGAAAGGTCCTTCGAGTGATTAGAGAGATTAGATGTGAGTGTAGGATTTAGGAAAAGCCTTGATAGCTCCGGTTAGAGTAGCACGGCTGTAGTTTCATAACTACAATCGCATAGCTATGACATCAGAGTTGCACAATTGTAACATTACAGTTGCGTGGTTATGACATCAGAGTCACACGGTTGTAACATTACAACCGCACGGCTCTAACGAGCGACCAGGTTACTTCCTAAATAACCAACCTTAATCTTTGATAGCTCTGGATTCCCAAATAAAAGGAATCAACCGGGGATTTCTCTAGGAAGGGGAGAAACGTAGCAGAGAAAAAAAAGGAGAGAACAACATAGAATGGGGCAACAATCATTCTAGAGAAAAACAAAAAGAGAAAAAATAAGAAAAAGAGGGGGAAAGGGAGAAAAGGTGGGAAAAACCGAGGGAAAACCGAGGGAAAATGCAAGAAACAGAGAGAAAACACTAGGAAAACACATAGGGTGAGAGTTTCCAGTCACACTATCACTCATTCGGTTCATTCTCGGATGTGTTTAAATTGATTCGAGGTTCGTGTTCGAAGTTTCGGGACGTTCGAGGGATTCTAAGCACACTCCGACATTCAAATCTACTTCTGGCTATCAAATACGCTGGAACACAAAAAGGGTAAACTCTAAGAGGCCTTAAACTCACAATTATTTGCTTTTTGCTGTGTATTTTCTGTGTTTTACAAAAATCCAGAAATTGTCTGTTTGATTATAATCGAGCGGCTATAATCCCTTAGAATAAAGCCGCGCGGCTATACCTCTATAGCCGCACGGCTGTGTTCTTCTAGGAAGAAACCCAAAACGCCCTAAATCGACCAAATACAGTCAGTTTCCTATTTTAATCATTTTGTTATGAACCACTTTGTCACATCCGTTATATTCAAAATTTTGGTTTTCGGATTTCCAAGAACGTTGATGTGAGGTTTGGGTTTCGTTGATTTCGATTTTTAGAATTCGAGGTTGTTCGATCCAAATTGGATCCTTGGTTCCTCTTTAGCTGAGCCCCAAATTCCCTAAAATCCTTAGAAATCATTGAAATGAGTTAAAATAGGGATTTTCAAAAGCAAAGAAAATCAATTTTTGGTTCTGGACACTACAGCCGCACGGCTCTAGTGGATATAGCTGCACGACTCTAACTAGAGCCGTATGGCTGTAGTAACAGAATGGAGGCAAAATCTCGGGATGACTCCCATGGATGTCGTCGCATGATGTTGTCTTCAGAATCAAACTATTTTTTGATATGTTTACTGCTTTAGGCTTAGATGGATGTTTGTAGTAGGAAACCCCCATGAACTGAACCCCGAGTTCCAGGATAACCAACTCACTAAAATGAAGTAATTTGCATGTAATCGAGTCAAATGGTTTTCAAAATTGTTTTTAAGCACAAAAACCTACAGGGTGTTTCTAAAATAGTTTTCCAGGTCTAATCGAGTAAGTCGCCCGAACTTCTCGATTATCTCCTAAATGCATGCCCTTATTTCCTGAAATTCCCCATTCTTTCCTTCTGTGAGTCCTATGTGTGTCTGTGATATAATTGTGCTAACTATTTGTTTTGCAACTTTATTTTTCTTTTTATTTTATTTTGGATATATTTAATAGATCAAATTGTGTATTCTAGGCGATTGTACTTTTTATAGATTTTCATGTATCTAGGCGGTTGTAAGGGGGGGATGAGAGTTTTTATCTTTTTGGGTTGTAATAAGTGGCCTCTATCTTTTTGTTTGGTTTGAATGTATGGTTTACTTTTCCGCACTATATTTTTATGCCATTTATTTATGTCATTTGAATGAGCATGGGTTAATCAATAATAAAGGATAAAATGGGTAGAGAATAAGTGAGTATAATATTGTAATATGAACTTATAAATGAAAGCAAGCTTGAGATTGAATAAGTAAGTTGCCCAAACCCTAAATTTCTGGATTAGGTACGGTGATCTACGCTCGATAGGGAGCTGCACCGGAATTTCTCGGATGAGCTGATCGGGGTGGCGACTCTGTCACTGATCCCAAAATTTAGGTTTCGAGATCTTTAAGTAATAAAACGGGATTTTCTAAAGAGTAAAACCATTTTTCCCAAAATTCACATTCTAAAAGAGTTTTCTACAAAAGGGATTTCAAATTAAATCAATGATTTTCCTAAGCAAGATCATCAAACCCTTTTTCAATTCAAACCACAAACTTTCAAATAAGTTCTCCTTTCCCCGATTTGCTTTCCCGTGTTCCGCTCTAAAAGGTCGTCCGCTCACAGCGTGCACTTCTGCCAGAGCAGAATCATGTGTGTATTTGGTGTATAACCTTAGCAGTCTCTTCCATCACAACCCAAATCAGCAACGAGTATGTCCTTTTGACTTTGCTTCAAATGGCCTACTACTCACAAATTGATGAAAACCAACTTAAGTTGGTTGTACTGGTTAATTCATTCAATTCACATAGGCAAGGTGATTAAGGTGCATGCTTCGCAAGTATCTTATATAAAAAAATTATGTTCATTCTATTGGGTTTTGTCCTCGAAAAATGAATCAAAAGCAGCGGAGCCATTTTCATTTTTCTCGAATCCGAATCTAGGAACTTATATGGATGAAATCAAAATAAAAATTTGAAGAGAAAAAAAGATTAGATCTCACCTTTTGATTCTCTTCTAGAGACTGTTGAAGAACCAAGCAAGATTCCCTCCACACTTACGTACACGAAACATCTTATGGAACCAAAACCTGTGCTAGCATCGGATCTAGAGTAAAGGGAGAAGAGGGGCCAAAATTTCTTGTTAGAAATTAGGTTTAAAGGTTTGACTTTCTTAAGCGTATTTATATAGTGTGTAAACCCTAGGTCTAATTAATTCACCATAAGTTAAATTATTTTTCCAATTGATGTAATTTTATGTATATAAATTTAATCATACCATATGATATAATTTATAACATGTTAATTAAATACAATTAGTCTATTAAAATTATCCCAATAATTAATTAAACTAGACTTAAGAAATAATATATATAAACCTATATACATATATTAATTTAATTTCCAACCATGAAATTAATTCATATAATTAATTAATTCAATTAATTCTATGAAATAATCAATCCCAATTAATTGAATCATTATATCAATCCAATTGATCTATGATTCAACTAATAACTCTCCCTGCAGGTTAATATACTTTAAGTATATAAGTGATCAGTTAAGTATTGGCTCAGATGTTCAATGTGTACGATCATGTGGGCCCCGTTTTTATGTTGGCAATGGGCGCATAGACCACAGACTGTAGTTGGACTTTAGCAAGCTATTATAGCTCTAAATTAATATGAAGACTGCAATCTAACGGAAGTCATAGCCTTGTAATATGACTTATATGTCACATGTCATTGATATCTTAGTCCAACGCGGAAGCATGGTATTATCACCCTCTTTTGTGTCCGAAAATTTACTTGATACCGAGTGAACTAATGCTCTCAAATAAGTTCCAACTTATTTGGGTGTGACCACACTCTTATCAGTCCCATTCATCAAGGGGCCGGTGATATCTTCTCAATGAATCACTGAGTGACATATCCTTTTTACACATTTATGGCGTTGCCATGCTCACTGATATACCCAACCGTACCTATACTTGATGCCCTGTAACAGGCCCTTTAGGCGCATGTCAAAGTGTGTGAGTTTACATGTAACTCCGTAGTGTGGTCAGGTCGAATGATCCAATATAATTATTACATAAGAATCACTTATGATATTATACCATGTGGATTTTGTAGGGATTTTTCATAGAAAAGCAACCGATAAAAGTGGAAGCTCGGATCGATTTTTTCAAATCCGTGACCCAAGAGCCATTGAAGTAGAAATGAAAAACACAAAAACAAAAGATAAAGAATTAGATTCTCACTTTTTAATGACTCTTCTAGAGACAGCTACAGAAACCGAAATTGATTCCCTCCACTTTCATATACACGAATGTTTATCAAGTAGAACTCGTGCTAGCGGCGGATCAAAAAAGGAGAGCAATGGTTGGCCGAAAATTTCAGCCTATTCTTTTCTCTTATGGCTGAAATTCTTATAATGGGCATTAATGCTTGGCTCAAATTAAGGCCTTGATTTAAGGTTTTGGTTTAATTAGCTTTTAAGTTGGGATTTAATGCCATAATCCAAATTAATTATTATAGGCAAAATTAATTGCAATTCTATTTTAATTTTTATGCATGTATTTCTATAAAACCATATTATATAATGTACATGTCATTAAATTAAAATTGATTTGCCAATTAAAATTGACTTAATAAATTAATTAAGATTCAACTTAAATTAAAATACATATAAACCTATATATGTATTTTATTTCCATCCGGAAATAAATTATCAATTAAAATATATATCAATTAAATTATATTGATCAATCCAATTGATTCATAATTTAATTAATTAATATTTATCTCTTCAGTCTGTATACTCCAAGAATACGGGTGATCCGACAAGTTCAAACTCAGACATTCTATGTGTACGATCCTGTGGGTTCGTCTTTATGTTGGTAGTGGACCCAATGACCACAGACTGTAGGCAGGCTCTAGCAAGCCACTACAGCCCTCAATTAAGATGGAGATAGCAGTCTAACGGAAGTCTTAAACCTGTGGTTAAACTTATATATCCCATGTCACTGATATTGATGTCCAACACGGAGGCATGGTGTCATCATCCTCTTCTGTGTCCTGAATTTTACTTGATCCCAAATGAACTAATACTCACAAACAAGTTTCAACTTATTTAGGTGTGGCCACACTCTTATCAGTTGCATTCATCAAGAGGCCGGTGATATCTTCTTAGTGGTTGACTGAGTGACATTCCCTTCTGCATGTTCATAGTCTTGCCATACTCACTAGCACACTCAAACATACCCATACATAGCACCCTGTTATAGGCCCTTTAGGCATACACCAAAGTGTGTCACTTCACATGCGAGACTATAACATGGTCAGGTCAAAGTATCCATATAAGTACTACACGAGAATCACTTGTGATACTATACCATATGGATTTCTCGTTAGTGGATCTATCTAGTACCTGTTCCATTACATATACCCATGGACTTGGTTGACATTCCATGTCTAATGGCCGGTAAGACACTGCCATACAACCAAGCTTATGATAGTCTTTAGTTCCATTCATTCCCATGACTGGAACAGACTATGGATGACTTTATGGTCATATCGTTTTCCCTATCCATGGTCTTACTGCCAAGTGCATGACACTTGTCAACATGGATATGGATATGTTCATTGGATACTCTATTTATAATATTGCACAAGATGTATATAAAAAATATATAATGCCTTTATTCATTGACATGAATGTATAATACATAAATCTCATTATAAGATACAAAATGTATAATACAATACAAGGACCAATGCCTTAGGAATAGGGCATTCCCAACAATCTCCCACTTGTTGGGATTCGTCATTGGAAAAATAACGTGGCGCAGCGGAAAATACACCATTTAATATTTCCTAGAATCCACCTATCGTGTCCAATTACCATTGATTAGAATAAAATCAAATAAGAATCAAGAGAGATTAACTCACCGGATTCGTCTCCTCTAGAGACTGCTGCAGAATCGTTTCTTGAAACTGCGATCTCCAAAGTCCGGTGCACGACCAACTATTGAGCGGGAACCGGTGCTAGCCGAAGACGCGAAGGAATGGAGGTTTAATGCTGGGATTTTCGGTTGTTTTGGGGCTGCTCTTGGTGGCTGAAATTTCCAGCAATTAATTAGAGTTGAATTAGGTTTTTATTCCTTAAGTGTGCCCTTTTATAGACACCTTGTCTAATTGGGTTCTAATTAGGTTAATTAAACCCAAGCCCACTAGGATTATAATTACATAAATAAACTTTAATTAAAAAGTATATACTATGTAATTTAATTCCATTTGGCTAAATTTTATTACCCCTAAATAAAATTAAATCACACTTAAGTTGATACAATACATGTATTTAATTTTCCTACTTAGGAAAATTATTTAATTAATTGTTTACTTTATGTAATTCAATTAATTGATAAATTAATTAATTACATTATGTAAACTTATTAATTAAATTAAATTCAACCCAATGTCAATTAATTACCTTGACACCGAATGTCAACTAATTAATTAACGCATTCCTTCCAATGTACATTACATGTACAATTTCTATAAGTTCCAGCTAAGTTGATCTATGTGCACGATCCTATGGGTCTGTCTTTATGTTGGCAGTAGGCCCAAGGCCCACAGACTATAAGTGGGTTCTAGCAAACCATTACAGCCCCCAATTAAGACAGAGATGCAGCAGTCTTTAGAAGACACTCACCCGGTAGTAATCTCATAGTGTCCTTTGCCTAACGATATCGATATGAATAAACAAGAGGCATGGTGTCTGTCATCCTCTTCTGTTGTTTATTATATTTCTTGATCTTGAGTTGACTGATTAATCAAATAAGCAACCAACTTATTTGGGTATGGCCATACACTTATCAGTCCCACTCATCAAGTGGCCAATGATATCATCTCAGTGTTACCCGAGTGGCAATTCCATCACTTCATCATCAATATCAACATGTTCACCGGTCCACCCAATCATACCCGTATTTAGCATTCTTTTACAGACCTGTTAGGCGTATGTCAAAGTGAACCGGATTCCATATCGATATTATAATGAAATCTGGTCTGAGGACAAAAGAGACCTACTCAAGAAAGACCTATGACATGACAACCATGTGGCTTTCTTGTGCGGATCGATCCAATCCCATGTTAATGACATGTACCTATATTCATGACTGACTATACAAGTACTATGGCTAGTTAAGAACTACCATACAATCATCGAATATACAAGTCTGTGGTTCTATTCGTTCCCATGATTAGAACAGACCTGGGATAGGTTTTATGATTATCAATCAATGGATACTCTACTCATATTATAGCACAAGACATAAATGAAATAGATTAATTGCCTTTATTAATGTGACACAAATAATGTATTCATACATGACTCTTAATGTATAATACAAAATACAAGAATCCAATGCCCTAAGAACTAGGGCAACACCAACAATCTCCCACTTGCACTAGTTCCAAGTGGGCATTGCCCTAATTCCTATAGATCTGGTATGACCGTCGTGCTGTGTCTGCAACAGCGCTTAGGTCAATGGATCAGCGACATTATTCTTGGTGTCAACCCTCTGCAATGATATGTCACCTATGTTCACGATCTCCCGAATGAGGTGAAACTTTCTGAGTACATGTTTGGATCTCTTGTGTGACCGGGGCACCTTAGCTTGTGCGATGGTCCCGTTGTTGTCACAAAAACATCAACTGGGTCTAGGATAGTGGGCACTACTCCCAACTCAGTTATGACTTTCTTGATCCAAACGGCTTTCTTTGAGCTTCGCACTCAGCTATGTACTCAGCTTCCATTGTAGAGTCAGCAATGGTGGCCTGCTTTGAGGACCTCCAACTAATGGCACCGCCATTCAGGAGAGAAACATAACCAGACTGTGACTGGTTCTCATCCTCATCGGTCTCAAAGCTTGCATCAGTGTAACCTGACACTACCAGCTCATCTTGACCTCTTTCCACTAAGAAAGCATCCTTAGTACGGTTAAGGTACTTCAAGATTGCCTTGACTACCTTCCAGTGTTCCTCACCGCGGTCCGACTGGTACCGGCTAGCCTTACTTAGTGCAAACACGACATCAGGCCTCGTACATGACATGGAGTACATGATAGATCCAATAGCAGATGCGTAAAGGATCTTTTCCATGTTCTCCCGGTCCTTCTTTGTTTTAGGACCATCTTTCTTACTCAGCTTCAACCCATGGCGCATAGCAAGAATCCTTTCTTTGCCTTGTCCATGCTGAATCCTTTTAGAACCTTGTCAATGTACGTGGCCTGACTTAGGCCTAGAAGCCGATTGGATTTATCTCTGTAGATCCTGATCCCTAAGATCGTCTCAGCTTCGCCTAAGTCCTTCATTGCGAAGCACCTACTCAACCACTGCTTAACCCCTTGCAGTGTTGGTATGTCACTTCCAATGATAAGGATGTCGTCAACATACAGCACTAGGACGGTGGAAATGCTCCCACTAACCATCTTATACACACAGGGCCTTTAACTTGAAACACCACTTGCAACCTATCACCTTAGCACCCGGAGGTGGATCCACCAAGTTCCATACTTGGTTATCATGCATAGATTGCATCTCAGCCTCCATGGCTTTGCGCCATTGATCTGAGTGTGGGCTTTCAACAGCCTCCTGATAGGTCTTGGGCTCCTCTTGGTCAACGACCATAAGGTCCCCATCATCAGTCACGAGAAAGCCGTACCTCTCTGGCTGATGACATGTCCTACCAGACCTTCTAAGGTCCTGTGCAACCATTTCTGGTTTCTCAATTTCTTGAGTAGTCAGATTGGTTCCCAAAGCATCCTCAGCAGTAGCTGCAGGAGTTTGTGAGTCTTGAACTTTTGAAAGTTCAACATTACTCCCACTGTCTCTCTTGGAAAGGAATTCCTTCTCCAAGAAGACTGCATTTCTGGCTATGAAAACTTTGTTTTCGGCCGGATCGTAGAAGTAATAACCCTTAGTTTCCTTAGGGTAACCTACAAACTGGCACTTGACAGATTTGGACTCGAGTTTGCCACTTGTCAATTTCTTAACATGTGCATCACAGCCCCAAATCTTCAAGAAGGAAACATTGGGCTTTCGGCCTTTCCATAGTTCATATGGTGTTCCCTCAACTGCCTTGCTTGGTGTATTATTAAGAATGTAAGCAGCTGTCTCTAAAGCATATCCCCAAAAGGAGACAGGGAGTGTAGCATGACTCATCATCGAGCGGACCATGTCAAGTAAGGTCCTATTCCTCCTTTCTGACACTCCATTCCACTGGGGTGTACCAGGAGGAGTGAGTTGGGATATGATCCCACACTCTCTCAAAAATGAGTCAAAATCTTGGCTCAAATATTCACCCCCTCGGTCAGACCGAAGTGCTTTTATTTTCTTGCCAAGTTGGTTTTCTACTTCATTCTTAAAGTCCTTGAACCTTTGGAGAGTCTCAGACTTATGCTTCATCAGATACACGTAACCGTATCTGCTGAAGTCATCCGTGAAGGTGACGAAGTACAGAAAACCAGATCTAGCACTAGTGCTCATTGGGCCACATACATCGGAATGTATTAGCTCCAATATCTCTGAGGCCCTTTCAGCTGTCTTGCTAAAAGGCGCCTTTGTCATCTTGCCTCTCAAACAAGATTCGCATGTGTCATAAGGCTGGATGTCAAATGACCCTAGCACTCCACTAGAGTGAAGCCTAGCTATGCACTTCTCATTTATATGGCCAAGTCGACAATGCCAGATGTAAGTAGGATTAATTTCATTTTGTTTAATCCTTTTAGTATTTATGTTATAGATTGAACTTTCACGTTTTAGATCAAGGATATATAAGCCATTTTCAAGAAATGCTGTTCCATAAATAATATTGCCACATTGCATAGAAATTCTACCATGTCCAATATTAAATACAAAACCAGAAATATCCAACAAAGAAACGGAAATAATATTCCTGCGCATCGCAGGTACAAAATAACAGTTTCTTAGTTCCAAAACAAGTCCACTAGGCATCTCCAAGAAATAATCTCCGATCTCCATGACCTGAACCCGAGCACCATTTCCGACTCGAAGATCTACTTCTCCAGATCCTAATAATCTCCTATCTCTTAGACCCTGCACATTTGAACAAATGTGAGATCCACATCCAGTGTCCAAGACCCAAGATGTAGAAATAGCCAGATTAATCTCAACAACATAAATACCTGAAGCAGCAGTTTTGCCCTTCAGTTGCTCCCTTAGCTTTGGACATGAGCTCTTCCAGTGCCCCTTCTTATGACACTCATGGCAAACATCGTCAGGAGAGGCAACCCTTGCTTTAGGTTGGGCCACCACCTTTTTGCCCTTAGCCTTGGCCTTAGATTTGGCCTTTCCCTTAGCAATGGGCGTATTGCCCTTGTTCACCAGCAATACTTCAGGAGTCTTCTTAAGAGATTGCTCAGCAAGCTTGAGCATGCCATGCAGCTCAACAACCGATTTATCCAACCCTTGCATATGGTAATTCATGATAAACTGGTTGCAAGACTCAGGAAGTGACCCGAGAATAATGTCTGTTGCCAAGTCCTGCGGAACTGGCGAGCCGAGGTGGGAAAGTGTATCAATATACCTTCAACTTTAGCACATAAGTGCTAACAGAAGTCCCAGCTGCCATCACAGTCGTGCAAAGTGCCTTAGTTGTCAGGTAACGTTCCTGACGAGCCTGATCTTGGAACATCTTTTTAAACTGATCCATCATCTCATAAGCATGAGATCAGAAGCCATGGTACCCAGCATGAGGCACGAGACATCTCGGTCATCCCTCACATGCCGATCGTACTGCTCCACCATCGCCGTGGTGATGCCTCGACCTGCAGGAGGGCCAGCTGGTAAAGGAGCATTCAGTACATACTCCTTAGACTCTTGTCTAAGAACTATTTGTAAGTTCCTAGCCCAGTCCAGGAAGTTAGTCCCCGAAAGCTTCTCCTTCTCCAAGAGTGACCTAAGTGAGAGTGAGTTGTTGTTTGTTGCAGCCATTTAAATTGCTTAACTGAAATGGGATTATCTGCATGGAAGAAATCATTGCTTGAGTTAGAAATAAAGGACTTTTAAGCCAATTCAAATTAATAATCCGATTTTAATTTGTTTGTCGGTGTTGTTAATTGGCTGACTTGACCAAGATCCACAACTTATCAATGACTGGCCGAACTAGGGCTCGCTAACCAACCATTGATTCGTTTGGTAGGACAACCTATCCAATCCTTCCACGAAGGACTCTTGGTTTGATGGGCTTATTGACACTTTATCCATCTGTGCTTAGGGCCCGCTCTGAGCTAATGCTACCCATGTTGAGTCAAACCACCATTCACATGTTAACCATACCAAGTGTCTTAACCCTCGACGGCCCGCCGAATACAACAATATACCCAGCTAGGGCATGGCGCACATTGCAGCATCAATGGGAGGAAGAGGTGTGAATGTGGGAAGCACTTTTAAGCGACTCAATATTTTAATTTCCGGATTATAATTAAGTGATACGGCTTAGCATGCATAAACGCGGGTAATAATTTGGTGATCCATACATCCATATTATATGACAAATGCAATAGCATACTTAATTTAAAATAAATGAGATCCTATGGGCCTTTAATTACAACCTAATGAAAAACTAGATATCCTATCTAATTCTTCATGGGCCGGACTGCAATCCTTCTTGGGCTCCCACCATGGGCTTACTCCATTTGGGCCTTCCTCCATACTTGATGCAATTACAATAATTTTGTAAAATAAAAACTATTCTAAAATTACATCAAAATAAAAAAATGGCACGCAGGCCATATTTCCCAAAATTAAATTACAACCGATAATAATTTAGGGCCCATAGAACTCAACATAACATTTCAAACAAAGTACCTGTCGTGCACATACATACCAATATGATGCATGATCATGGCATTCCAAATTATAAATATAAATGTTAAGCCGAGTTACTTAGGGTGAAATCGCCAATTTTAACAAATGTGACTAAGGCTCATAAAGGCCCACTGGATAACATGCATAAATGCAAAATTAACAATTTTGCTCCCACTTGAATTTGGGTTGTCATAAATTTAAAATTTAGCTCTCCGAATTTTAACCGGTGTCACGGTTTATTGGGCCAATTTCACAAAGTCCATATTCAATTTAATATGCAAACAATTAAATTAAATATGCATGCCAATAAAATAAATAATTTAAACACAAATTAATTTAAAAAATTTAATTTAATTTGCATTAGGGTCCGGGATAAAAAAATACCAGCAAAATCTAAAACCGGACCAGAAAACAGCGCGCGGCGCTGCTGTCCCGGCGGGGCAGCAGTACCGCTGCGCGGCAGCAGGCTGCAGCAGATGGAATCGCAATTCTGCGATTCCATCTTTTGCCCCAATTTTTTTTTTTTTTTTTAAATCATTAACAAAAAAGGTTTCCAACAAAAATATATAAATATATAATTAATATACAAAACAATTTTAGATGGAAAACAATTGGGGAAAAATAGTCAAAAACCCCAATCCAACAATTTTAGGGTTTATCCAAAACAAAACCAATTAAGCAAAAACCCTAAAATCACAAACATGAAACCCATTCTTTCTCAAAGAACGCTTTCAAGAACCAATTCCAATCAATCTAATGGACAAAACCTAGGCTCTGATACCACTGTTGGGATTCATCATTGGAAAAATAATGTGGCGCAGTGGAAAATACACCGTTTAATATTTCTTAGAATCCACCTATCGTGTCCAATTACCATTGATTAGAATAAAATCAAATAAGAATCAAGAGAGATTAACTCACCGGATTCGTCTCCTCTAGAGACTGCTGCAGAATCGTTTCTTGAAACTGCGATCTCCAAAGTCCGGTGCACGACCAACTATTGAGCGGGAACCGGTGCTAGCCGAAGACGCGAAGGAATGGAGGTTTAATGCTGGGATTTTCGGCTGTTTTGGGGCTGCTCTTGGTGGCTGAAATTTCCAGCAATTAATTAGAGTTGAATTAGGTTTTTATTCCTTAAGTGTGCCATTTTATAGACACCTTGTCTAATTGGGTTCTAATTAGGTTAATTAAACCCAAGCCCACTAGGATTATAATTACATAAATAAACTTTAATTAAAAAGTATATACTATGTAATTTAATTCCATTTGGCTAAATTTTATTACCCCTAAA
Source organism: Euphorbia tirucalli (assembly GCA_039660915.1). Taxonomy (NCBI): domain Eukaryota; kingdom Viridiplantae; phylum Streptophyta; class Magnoliopsida; order Malpighiales; family Euphorbiaceae; genus Euphorbia; species Euphorbia tirucalli. The sequence continues at coordinate 50,237,058 of CM077633.1, forward strand.
TAAAATTAAATCACACTTAAGTTGATACAATACATGTATTTAATTTTCCTACTTAGGAAAATTATTTAATTAATTGTTTACTTTATGTAATTCAATTAATTGATAAATTAATTAATTACATTATGTAAACTTATTAATTAAATTAAATTCAACCCAATGTCAATTAATTACCTTGACACCGAATGTCAACTAATTAATTAACGCATTCCTTCCAATGTACATTACATGTACAATTTCTATAAGTTCCAGCTCAGTTGATCTATGTGCACGATCCTATGGGTCTGTCTTTATGTTGGCAGTAGGCCCAAGGCCCACAGACTGTAAGTGGGTTCTAGCAAACCATTACAGCCCCCAATTAAGACAGAGATGCAGTAGTCTTTAGAAGACACTCACCCGGTAGTAATCTCATAGTGTCCTTTGCCTAACGATATCGATATGAATAAACAAGAGGCATGGTGTCTGTCATCCTCTTCTGTTGTTTATTATATTTCTTGATCTTGAGTTGACTGATTAATCAAATAAGCAACCAACTTATTTGGGTATGGCCATACACTTATCAGTCCCACTCATCAAGTGGCCAATTATATCATCTCAGTGTTACCCGAGTGGCAATTCCATCACTTCATCATCAATATCAACATGTTCACCGGTCCACCCAATCATACCCGTATTTAGCATCCTTTTACAGACCTGTTAGGCGTATGTCAAAGTGAACCGGATTCCATATCGATATTATAATGAAATCTGGTCTGAGGACAAAAGAGACCTACTCAAGAAAGACCTATGACATGACAACCATGTGGCTTTCTTGTGCGGATCGATCCAGTCCCATGTCAATGACATGTACTTATATTCATGACTGACTACACAAGTACTATGGCTAGTTAAGAACTACCATACAATCATCGAATATACAAGTCTGTGGTTCTATTCGTTCCCACGATTAGAACAGACCTGGGATAGGTTTTATGATTATCAATCAATGGATACTCTACTCATATTATAGCACAAGATATAAATGAAATAGATTAATTGCCTTTATTAATGTGACACAAATAATGTATTCATACATGACTCTTAATGTATAATACAAAATACAAGAATCCAATGCCCTAAGAACTAGGGCACACCAACACCACTTACACTAGTTCTAACTAGGCATGGGTCTAATCCCTATAGATTTTGTATGACCCTTGTACTTGGGCTGAGCCAAAGCCTTGGTCAAAGGATCTGTGACATTATCCTTGGTCTACTCTATGTAATGAAATGTCACCCCTCTCAGCGATTTCTTGGATGAGGTGAAACTTCCTGAGTACGTGCTTCATGTTCTTATATGACTGAGGCTCTTTAGCTTGTGCAACAGTCCCATTGTTATCACAGAAGATATCAACTGGATCTAGGATAGTTGGTACTACTCCCAATTCAGTGATAAACTTCTTTATCCATGCAGCTTCCTTAGCTACATCACACGCCATAATGTACTCAGCTTCTATAGTAGAGTCAGCGATGGTCGGCTGCTTTGAGCTCTTCCAGCTGATAGCTCCACCATTTAGCAAAAAAACGTATCTACACTGTGACTGGTACTCATCCTGGTTGGTCTGGAAGCTTGCATTAGTGTACCCCGTCACTGATAGCTCTTCCTGACCACTATACACTAAGAAGCTATCATTAGTCCAGTTAAGGTAATTTAGGATTGCTTTGATAGCCTTCTAGTGGTCCTCGCTGGGATCTTGCTGGTATGGGCTCATCATACTTAGTGTAAAGGCGATATCAGGTCTCGTACATACCATGGAGTACATGATTGATCCTATTCCGATGCATATGGACCAACTTCATGTTCTCTCTGTCCTTCCTTGTCTTAGGACATTTTTTCTTACTAAGTTTTAGCCCATGGCTCATTGGTAAGAAACCTTTCTTGGCCTGATTCATACTGAATCTTTTTAGAACTTTGTCTATGTACGTGGCCTAACTTAGGCCCAGAAGCCAATTAGGTCTATCCCTGTAGATCCTGATCCCTAGGATCGTCTCAGCTTCACCTAAGTCCTTCATTGCAAAGTACTTACACAACCATTGCTTAACTCCTTGCAGTGTTGGTATGTTACTTCCAATCAGAAGGATGTCGTCCACATATAACACCAGAAAAGTGACAATGCTCCTACTAATCTTCTTATGCACACAAGGCTCATTTTGATTCTGTCTGAAGCCATATTCCTATATGGCTTCATTGAATATAAGATTCCAACTTTGGGATGCTTGCTTCAATTTGTAAATAGATATTTAGAGCTTGCAAACCCTTCCAGGATGCTTTGGATCAATGAAAACTCATGTTGTGCCATGTACACATCCTCGAGTAGCTTCCCGTTAAGGAAAGCGGTTTTGACATCCATCTTCCAGACTTCATAGTCATACCAAGCAGCTATGGCCAACAGATCCTTATGGATTTGAGCATAGCAACTGGTGAGAAGGTTTCATCGTAGTCTACTCCATGAACTTGTCTGAAACCTTTTACAACTAGCCACCCCATGAAGGTGTTGTCGGCCTTTATCTTGTAGCACCACTGTGAGCACGGGTTTTTTCCCGACCTCAGTGATGAAAGCCTTTATTACCTTTTTCACGGATAAACGTGAGGCAGATTCAGAATGACCGGAAAACATTGGAGATATCTCGATGACCCGAAGAAGTGTAACGAATCTTGGTGCGGAACCCTGAAGAAGGCCGATTGACCGCTTAAGAGAACCAAAGAGAAAAGTGAGAAAAGGGGCGCGGCTGTAGTTTGCACAACTACAGCCGTCCGGATATAGGCCACTCCAGCTGCTCGGCTGTAGTTACTAGATTTAATTTTCTCCTAAATAGGGTGTATTTTATAATTAATTCAGGATTTTTAACCTTAATTGGACCATTTAAAAGAAAGACATGAAAATTAGGTCAGAGAAGGAGAGACCATTCTAAAAACAACCAGAGAAAGCTAGGTTTTTGTTTTTGTTTTTTTGTTTTTTTTTTCTTTTTGAGAGAATAAAGAGAGAAAATTAAGTGAGAGAGAAGAAAAAAACTAAATTCAATCTAAAATCATCTAAAACTCTAATCTAATCTATAGAAATCATTAGGGTCCTTTGAGGAATCACGTCTGGGAGTGATTCTGGTCGACTTGGTGTTCATTGGATCGATTCGGGGTTCCGTTCGAGTTTTAGAGGCTTGTGGATGATTTCGGGTTGTTCGTGATTCTGAGGAGTTTTCCGGCGTCCGAATCTATTTCTGGTGATTCAAAACACTGGAACACAAACAAGGTATACTCTGAGAGGTCCTAAAAACTCATTTCAAATTGATTTGGAGGTTGATTGTATGTGTTTTTATATTTTTCTCAAAGCTGGAAGTGAAAACCCAGCTATAGCCGCCCCATTCGTTGCTTACAACTGCTCAGCTATAGTCTGATGACTACAGTGGTGCGGCCGTAACCTATAGTGGCACGGCTATAGTCCTCTGATTACAACGGCTCGACTATCATCTCTAGTGCAGAAGCTCCAAATGCCCTAAATCTACCGAAAACACTTCCTTTTTCAAATCAAATGTGTTTTTCATGAATAATATCGGTCGAATCACATCCGCATATGATTAGATTTACAGTTTTTGGGTTTTTTATTAATGGATGTGAGATTTAGTTTTGATTATTTTGGGTTTTTAGGGTTTTCCGGATTCGTTTGATTTGGTCTGGATCTATTTCGTGGATTTTATAAGTTTCTAGAAACCCCAGAATACCTGAAAACATCAAAACATCAAAGACGATTTTCAAAACGCGAGAGAAAATCAGATTAGTGTTTCTGGACCACTATAACCACTCGGTTATAGGTGCTACAGCTGCCCCAACCACTACAATGGCGCGGCTGTAGCATACTACAGTGGCTCGACTGTAGTTGATGAAACAAAATTACAGTTTTGCCTTTTTAGCCTCTAACTTGTAATTTTGTTTCTCTTTTCGATTCAAAAAGGATTTTTGGTGTGTTTATGTTTCCAAACCCTAGATGGATGTTCAATTTAGGTCCACTTACGAATGGAACCCCTGGGTTCCGGGATATCCGACCCACTAAAAGATGGAAAATGCAAGTATAACGAGCCAAACCGTTTTCAAAATTGATTTTCATTTACAAAATCTACAGGGCATTCATAAAATGTTTTCTAGGTCTAATTGAATAGTGGTCCGGACTTCTCGATTATCCCCTATGCATGATTCCATTTCCTAAAATACCCCTATTCTATCCTATATGAGTCCTTGGTGGGGTTTGTTTACTTGTGCTAACAGTATTTAGATGCAGCTTTCTTTTATTTTTCATTTTTTGATGTATTTAATAAATCATTCCGTGTATCTAGGCGATTGCACCCTTCTTTTGGATTATTGTGTATTATATGTGGTTGTAAATTGTGAGGATGAGAGTTTTTCTTTTTCGTATTGTATAATTTGGCCATTACTTTACTTTTCCTGAACTTTTATTTTTTTGCACTTTATTTATGATTTATATTTATGTCATTTGCATGAGCATTAACTAAAATTAAAAGAGGATAAAATGGGTAGAATTAAGTGAATATTATATCGTATTATGAAATAATAATTGAAAATAAGTTGAGGACTAGTCCCTGAATCTCTGGAATCAGGTACTGCGTCTACACTTGCTAGGGAGCTGTACTGGAATTTCCTGGATGAGCTGATCCGGGTGGCAACTTTGTATCTGATCACGAAATTTAGATTTCAGGATCTTTAAGTTTAAATTGGGATTTTCTAAAAATCTGTTTTCCAAAATTCACACTTAAAATTAAATTTTCTACAAAACAACTTTTCTTGATAAAATGAATGGTTTTCTTAAGAAAGGTTAAAACCCGTTGTCAAAACCACACACATAATCACCCAAAAAGAAAATCCCCGGTTCCCGCTTTACCGTACGTTCCGAAAAATGTTCTCTGCTTACAGTGGCGACTCTATTGGGGATTAACGATTTCTTTAAAAAGGTTTTCATAAAAACTTAAGGAACTTAGGCAACCATTGAAGTGTATCCTCACTTGTAGTCACTTATTAATTCATAATCCGATATCTCATTCATAACCGCCTAGCATGACATTTTCTCTTCTCAATCCCTCTAACAAATGATTAGCCCGGTTTATTTCCAAAGATGACCTACCTCTTCCGCTAGGATTGGAGGTACCCGCGGGGATAAACCACTCATAGCATCGCATGAACCTTACATCGTGTTCTACAATGAGGAGTGTATTTTCGCTATTACAAAGTTTTCATTCTATTATTTTTCAAAGCTTATTCTATGCCAATTTAATCCTGAGAAAGGTTTCATGTCTTGCAGGTATCAATGGGCAAGATATTCGGTCCATATTCATTCTTGATCGAAAGGGCAAAAATTTTTGTTTCCAAAATTATCAATCAAGGAAAAAATACGCATCCGAAATAACTTCAAAACATCAAAGGAGATAATCAAACTTCTTAAATCACCAAAGCATCTTTCCCCAGCCACACAAACTTCACAGGAAACACTATTATCCTTTCCTTCAGTGACACAGGCCCCACTAGAAGTGAAATGACCAAAATGCCCTTCTGTTAGCAACCAAACTACCAGATGGCCAAAACACCTTCCCTTTAGTGACAAAAGCTTCACAGGAAACCAAATCGTCGAAATATTTCTTCCTCTAGTGACATAGGCTCCACAGAGGCAATGACCAAAATGCCCTTTGGTTAGCCGCCAAGCTACCAAATGACCAAAATACCCTTTTTCTCACCAAAAAGGATACCAAGGTACTAAAACTCATTTCTTTTCGTGACATATGTCCCACGAGAAGTTGAATGACCAAAGTACCCTTCCTCTAAAGGATACCAACGTTCGAAGCTATAAAATTACCAAAATACCCTTCCCTTTCATGAACATCAAATGATAAGGAGAACCAATCCAATTTGGGCAAAGTCCTCTACTTCGTAATGGAGTCAAAGCACGTCCTTGGAGAACCAATCCAATTTGGGCAAAGTCCTCTGCTTCATAATGGAGTCGAAGCACGTCCCTGGAGAACTAATCCAATCTGGGCAAAGTCCTCTGTTTCGCAATGGAATCGAAGCATGTCCCTAGAGAACCAATCCAATCTGGGCAAAGTCCTCTGCTTCGCAATGGGGTCAAAGGACGTCCCTGGAGAACATCGAATAAATTAAGAAAAAGTCCTATGCTTTGCAATAGAGTCGAAGTAAGCCCCTGAAAAATCAAGTCGACTTAGGCAAGACCGTTGTTTCGTGAATTAACCGAGACAAGTCCCTATGAACATCATAGCAGACCAACACAAGGAGAACCCCCAGGTACATCCTCTTTTCCTTCTCACCGTGCTCCCTATCATGAGACAAAACTCGATTCGGGCACAAGCACCAGTCTAAGTCGACTTTGGTCACACGAAGGGTAGCCTGTGAGCATGGGTTTTTTCCCGACCTCGGTGATGAAAGCTTTCATTACTTTTTCACGGATAAACGTGAGATGGATTCGGAACGATCGAAAAGATGTCAAAGATGTCTCAGATGACCCGAAGAAGTGTAACGAATCTTGGTACGGAACCCCCAAGAAGGTCGATTGAGCGCTTAAGAGAACTGGAGAGAAAAGTGAGAAAGGGTAAGAAATGTAAAACTGGCTACTATAGCCACTCGGCTATAGTGCCCTATAGGGGCATGGCTATAGTTTGCACAACTACAGCCGCCCGGCTATAGCCATTATAGCCGCTCGGCTGTAATTACCAGATTTAATTTTCTCCTAAATAGGGTGTATTTTATCATTAATTCGGGATTTTTAACCTTAATTAGACCATATAAAAAAAAAGACACAAAAATTAGGTCAGAAAAGGAGAGACCATTCTAAAAACAACCAGAGAAAGCTAGGGATTTTGTTTTTTCTAGAGATTAGAGAGAGAAAATTAAGTAAGGGGGAAGAAAAAAAAACTAAATTCAATCTAAAATCATCTAAAACTCTAATCTAATCCATAGAAATCATTAGGGGTTCTTTGAGGAATCACATCTAGGAGTGATTCTGGTCGACTTGGTGTTCATTCGGATCGATTCAGGGTTCCGTTCGAGTTTTAGAGAATTATGGATGATTTCGGGTTGTTCGTGATTCCGAGGAGTTTTCCGACGTCCGAATCTATTTCTGGTGATCCAAAACACTAGAACACAAACAAGTTATACTCTGAAAGGCCCTAAAAACTCGTTTCAAATTGATTTGGATGCTGATTATCTGTGCTTTTGTATTTTTCTCAAAGCTAGAAGTGAAAACCCAGCTATAGCCACCCCATTCGTTGCTTACAGCCGCTCGGCTGCAGTCTGATGACTACAGCGGCACGGCTATAATCCTTTGATTACAATCTCTCAACTGTAATCTCTAGGGCAGAAGCTCCAAATGCCCTAAATCGACTGAAAAAACTTCCTTTTTCAAATCAAATGTGTTTTTCATGAATAATATCAGTCGAATCACATCCACATATGATTAGATTTGCGGTTTTCGGGTTTTTGATTGATGGATGTGACATTTAGTTTTGATGATTTTGGGTTTTTAAGGTTTTTTGGATTCATTTGATCTGATCTGGATCTATTTCGTGGATTTTATAAGTTTCCAGAAACCTTGATTACTTGAAACCATCAAAACATGAAAAATGATTGTCAAATTTTGAGAGAAAACCATATTAGTGTTTCTGGAGCACTACATTTAAACATAAAAACACCTACTACAAAGCAATCAATTATGAGTTTAAGGCCTCTTAGAGTTTACCTTTTTTTGTGTTCCAGTGTATTTGATGAATGGAAGTAGATTTGAACGTCGGAATGCGCTTAGAATCCTACAAACGTCCCGAAACTTCAAACACGAACCTTGAACCGATCCGAACGAAACCCAAAATCAGTCCGAATGAATGTGACACACCCAGAAACCTTCGTTTTATGTGTTTCCCGAGTGTTTTCTCTCTTTTTCTCTCCTTTTCTTTTTGTTTTCCTCTTACTCTTTCTCTCTTTTTCTCTCTTTTTTCTTTTGATTTCTCCCTAGAATGATTTCTGCCTCCCTTTTTTTTTGTTTCTCCAATGTTTCTGGTCTTAACCCTACCTCTCCCGACGCTCTAATTCCTCTGATTTAGGAGGAAAAACCTCTGGTCAAAGATATGGTCATTGTATTTAGGAAGTAACCAAGTCAACCGTTAGAGCCGCACGACTATAATGTTACAGTCACGCGTCTCTACATTATAGCTGCATGGTTGTAGTTATGAAACCACAGCCATGGGACTCTAACCAGAATTATCACGGCTTTTCCTAAATCCTACACTCACATCTAAGGTTTCTTATCAGTCGAAGGACCTTTTTCAGGGTTTCAGATCGAGGATTGTTTTATTTTTTGGAGCGTTTGAAACATTCTAGGCAACATTCTGCTCATTTTCAAATCTAACTCATGTTCGCCTATCTTAACAGGAAACATAGGATTTTCATCACAGAGGTCAAGAAAAGCCATGCTCACAACCACTTGACTCTCTCCTCTAAGTACACTCTAGAGATGAGGGATATTCCAAAACTAGCCGCCTCTCAGTAAGTCGTGGGCCTAATCATCGCCTCAGTCCAGTGGGTAGCATTGCCCCATGGCTACCAGAGTCCCTGAACAATCCAAAGTAGATGCATACAAATCAAACTCAAACTCAGGTATGATCCTAAACTGGTGAATAAAGTTTAAAGTTAATAAGATTTATACGTACCTCACTCTAAGTCAATAGAACCCAACTGAATATAGCATTTAGCTGCATACATCTCCACCTGGGTCCAGCTAACCATCCATCAGGCGAGCTATGGGAAGATGGGAACATCGTTAAGCTTTCCCAGCATGGGACAGCTTAGGAACTCGTGCTCATAGGCCTATATCAGCAAAGAAATCAAAGTTAAAATGCACATAAATAGAATTCTACCATGAAATTAATAAGGAAAAGAATAGAATTCTTACCAAAGCAGAATCAAGCAGTACTTTAACTCCTTGTGCAGACCCCAAGCGCACACATCTAGCCCATAATACATTTGGGTGAGTTTAGCTCTACCCCAATCCAACCCACTTAGGCTCTCCAGTCTAATCAATATAAGCAGTACATTTCAGTTGACGTCGCTACCACCAGTTAGGAATAGAACCTTAGAAAGAAGGAATAGCAGGAAGGACCGGGCAAACTGATTCTGCTCTGCCTCCGTGGTAGGGTTGCACCCCTTCCAGTAGCCCATAAGAGTGCCATACTACAACTTGGGCTGGGAAGGCCTGTACCCCAGCAAGCTAGCCACAACATCCACACTGAAGTGGCTCAAGCTTAAGGTGCAGTTGAACTGGATCTGGGTGCCTCTAAAGTGCAGCAAAATAATAGTAGCAAAATCCAGAGGAGTAATGGTGAACTTCCCGGTAGGCAAATGGAAGGTGTGAGTGGTGTCCATCCACCGCTCAATCAGCGCCGTGATCACGCTCTTTCCTTGAAGCACAACGGAGGGTCCGAGGAACCAAAATCTGAAGGGCTGTAGCATCCACCTTCACCCTAACCGGGGCCGGAAGGCGGTCATAGAAATCCTTGAGGCCATCCCAGCCTCCCGCGTCCTTATTTTTCTTCTTGGACTATAAAATCAATAAGAAGGGAAGTTTGTTAATTTCAGTTAATTGCATACACGTATATATTTTAAGGCGAAATTGACAGCAAATTAGCTTTCGGTGAAAAAAAAACAAAGGGCTGTCTCCCAAAAGAGATGAGCCGTATGGCCCTATTCCATGCCATTTTGGGTCGTACGACCTAACTCTTTAAGCCATACAGCTTAACCTTTGGAGAGAAATCTAGAAATTCAAGGGAAGAAAAGCCATACGGCCTAATGTGCACATGAACAAGGCCGTACGGCCCATCTTTTCTGGAAAACCAGTTTTCGCATTTCAACCTAAAAATCTAATTTTCTCAAAACTAAGCCTAATTCTAAGCAAAAACTGATCCTAAATTATTCCTAAACATTAGACAAACCCTAAACATGCATTCTAATCCACCAATTCAACCAAATTGCAGCAAAATCAATAATGAAAAGAAATTGAAAATTAAAGGGAAGATGGATGAAACATACCAAATGGGCAATTGCATGCCCGTGAATATTGATGATAGGGCTCACTTCCTCCCTGAGAGACACTCCTTCATACTTCTCAGCCAGCCTGAGGTAGTATAAACTCTCCACCGAGATGAATGGTAGAGAAAAGGAACCCTCCAGTAGATTATATTACGAGACTACTATGTCTGGGGCCTCTTAGCGAGACACATATGAGATGGAACAATAAAGCTTTCATCTTATGATTGTAAAAGTGTGGAAGTTGGAGGAAAGGGCCAGCTGATGTAGAGAAGAAAATAGAGAAAGAAGAGAAAAGGGGGAAAAGAAAATGAAAAGGGACGGGTGCCTCTGTGAATTTAAAATCAGGTTAGATGGGCCGTACGGCCCAATTAGTGCTCAAGATAGGCCGTATGGCCCACTGATGGTTTAGAGAATTTTTCTCCCCAGCCATGAGTCGAATGGCTCTATTTCCCAATGAGATAGGTCGTACAGCCTATCCTTAGTTAAATCGCTAAATTTCAATACTTCAATTTAAATCGCCAAATATTTTTAGAAGGGTTTTCTTCTTCATATTTTGTAAAAATCAATTGGCAAGACCTGAGACAGTGAAGCCATAAACTCCATAATTTGAATCTTTGTTCTTGATCGAAGGGAAAAATTTTTTTTTTTTCAAAATTATCGATCAAGGAACAAAAACGCTAATGTAAACTATCCCCAGCAGATCAAATCTTTGGAAGTAGGAATGTCTGACAAGGTAATTTTGCTCTCCTAAAAAGGAAATCGCAGATTCATTTCGACCTCTACAGGTAAGTAGATTGTATCTGACCAACGAATTCAAGCTCAGGAGGCTGCAATGTTTGGCAAAATGATCCTAATCCCTTAGTAAGTCGACAAAAGCTCAACCTGAAAAATCCAAAATCATCGGAAGTAGAGACGTTCAGCAAAGTTATCCCGCTTTTCTAAGATGAATGGTGAACCCAGAGTAAGGCACCAATCAACTTGAAAAATCCAAATCATTGGAAGTAGGGACGTTTAGTGAAGCAATCCTACATTCCTAAGATGAATGATGAGCCCAACTTGATCTCCAAAGACGAGTAAGGCACCAATCAACCTGAAAAATCCAAATCATCATAAGTGAGAATGTTCAGCAAAATGATCCCTTTTTCCTAAGATGAATGGTAGACCCAGCTCGATCCCCGGTGAGCATAGCAACACTCAACCCGATAAATCCAAATCATCGGAAGTAGGGTGTTTCGTAAAATGATCCCACTCTCTTAAGATGAATAACAAATCTAGCTCGATCTCCAAAGGTGAGTGAAACACCATTCAACTAGCGAATTCGAACCTGGAGGATGATGACATTCAGCAAAGCGCACCTGACCTTCATATCAACCGGGACTCGACTTGGCAACCCTAAAGTCAGTCCTTTATACTCTTTGTTCACCATGCTCTCTATCGTGTAATTAAATTCACCTTAAAAAGGTCTAGTGAAGACTTAATAAAGGTTGAATTTAATTACATGATGGGCAGCCTATGAGCACGGATTTTTATCCGACCTTTATAATAATGATTTTTGATTATCCTTTAAAATTGTTCAAAATACTGGTCTGAGGAGCAAAGAACGGGCTCTAACTCGTGTTGAAATGAATAAAAAATGATTGAAATCAAGAAAAGGGATTGTCATCATTACAGGATGGGCCATACGGCCCAATTACAGAGGAGGCACAGCTAAACTTTTAAGGGTTAGGCCATGGAAAAGAGCTGCTTAAAGTGGGTACGTCTGTGATTCAAGGATGAGCCACACAGCCTAATTTGGAAGGCAGATGGGCCATGCGGCCGATCTATTAAGGAATCAATTGGACAAATTGCCTACTTGCATAGAATAGAAAATCATTTTTCTCAAGCATGATGTCATTACAGAGAGAAGGGATGCATTATAGGAAATGAAAAGGGATAATGATTCATAATCATACTTACCAACCAAGACATAGATCTCCATGGCCCTTCTGCTCCTTCTCCCTTTCAACATTTCTTTTGCCTTTTCCCTGCAACCAAAGCCTTCAAGCCTTCAACACCATACTTATCAACTTTCAAACACCAATCCTTAGCCAAACTCAACCCTTTCAAACATCGAACCTCATTTCCATACCTAAAACTCCTCGGTTCAAAGCTATATATAGATGCATTTCTACCTGCCATAAAATCCTATCTCATTATTTTTGCATTATTTGATTTGTCTGTGTCATCCAAAATCCGAAAACTGTTTGCTATAAGTTTTGAGAACATGGTCGTACGACCCATCTTTTGGGCTGAACGGCACATCTTTGAGAGAAATTGAGTTGCATGGCTTATCATGGCCAATGAGCCATGCACTGAAATTCTTTTCTGTTATCTATGAATTTTAATTTTATATATCTGGGGTGAAAATCTATGATTTCTTAGTCTAATCAATCGACAGACCCCCAAAGGATCGTAAGATTCAAAAGGAGAAAACCCTAAAATGAATTTCTACGTGTTAAAAGCATAAAAATAAAATTGTTTTTATCGTTAAATCCGGATCCCGAGATCTATGTTTAACCTATTTTTCTTTTGAACCCCTGTGGTTTCAGAAATTCATCCCATAGTATAACACTCATTTATGTTATTATTCATTGAGCATACATTTTATAAAATTGATTTTTGATGTTTATGCACTTTATTGGCCTAGATTTAATTGTAAAGAATTTTTCAGGAACCACATGAAAGAGGTTTCCAATAAATCTATAGATAACCGACCCACATTGCATTGTTGAATGAAAAATATAAAATTGGTAAAATTGTTTTTCAAAAATCGTTTTCTCCATATCCAAAAACATAAGGCATTTATAAAACTGTTTTCTAGGTATAATTGGGTAAACCTGCTGAGTTTCCCTGATTAAGCCCTAAATGCATGGCCCGAGCTATCTGGATATCCCATTTTGTCAAATCTGAGTCCAATGTGCTTATGTTTATCTGTATCACTAACTTCTATTTTGTAGGTAGATGTATGCTAAGTTAGATGAATGTTAGCTTTCTATTTTTAGAATAATTCTTGTAAACTGGGCAATTATATCCCTATCCTATTTTTATCAAATGTATCCTGTAGGATAATTTATTCGATTGGATTGTAATAAGTTTATTTTTTGAACTTATTTATCGCATTCCAAATTTATTTACTGCTTTCTATGTGAGCATGTAGTAAATATCTAGGGTTGAATACTGAATAGGGAATAAAATACAAAAAGTGCAAATTGGGTATAGTTAAAAGCTATTTCACAATAAAGCAGAAATAAGTGATTTGTCTAGACCAAAATCTCTATTTTAAAGGTATAGGAATCCCTATCGAGCTTGGCTATACCGTAATTTCCCAATAAGAGTTGAGCCGAGTGGCAACTCTTGTCAACCTTTGAGGCACGAGGAATTGGTTTCGTACGTTCCTTTGTTTTGCCTTTATTTCCAAAACTTGAAAACCAAGTTTTCCAAAACAAAGTTTTCTAACATTTAAAGCCCTCCGGTGATGGCCTCGCGGCCTCACTCATGCATCAAGGATCGCCTGCTCACACATGTCCTAATCTACAATACCATAACCAACTCTCTTCTTCTTGTGAAATTAAGTATTAATCATGTATCATACTATCTGAATAAGTAATGTCTTACCACTTTTTGTTTCAATAATTTCACACTTCTTTGAGTCAAAGATTACTTTTTGATTCTTGTTGGATAGCTGATTAACACTTAAAAGATTGAATTTTAATCCGTTAACTAGTGATACTTCATCAATGCAAGGATTGTTCCCAATCTTTCCTCTACCAATAATCTATCCTTCCTTTTTATCACCAAACTTTACAATACCTCCCTTAACTTGTCTTAGAGTGGTGAAGTAGGTACTATCACTGGTCATACGCCTTTAACATCCACTATCAATATCCCAGCTTTGTTTTCCAAAGGTGTTCTTTAGGAATCATTCTCCACTTTAGAGTTTTTGCATTCATAATTTTTAATAGTTTCTTGTAAAGTATTGTGTAATTCAAAATATGCTTGAATGATTTCTTTATGAGTTAAGGATGTTAGGATTACCTCATCTTCTACTTCTTTTTCTTTTGATGGAGTTTTTCTTGATTGTCTGCCATAAAGCAAATTTGAGCATTGTTTTCAGCATCTTCATCATTAAAAGCATTACTGTAGCTCCATGTAGCTAAGATAGCTTCTTTTCTTTCTTGTTGAATTCTAGTTTGGATTTTGGACAGTCAATTTTATAATATCCTGGCTTCTTACAGTTGAAGCAAGTGACTTTTGATGATTCTTGCTTTGTCTTTGTGATGTTGTTGCTGTTGAAATTTTTCTTTGGCATCTTCTTGTCTTTATTCTTTTTTTTCAAGAATTTTCAAAATTTTCTGATAAGAAGTGCTTCCTTTTCATCTAGCTCTTCATCATTGTCATCACCTTTTGATTCATTTTTAGGTGTTTCAACTATTAGGCTTGCAGCTTTAAGAGCGAAGTGTTGGGGGATTTTTCACCGGAAATCACCCGATAAAAGCTGAAGAACGCGATGATTTCCTTAAATCTAGTCCCACGAGCAATTGAAGTGGAAATTGTAAAACTTAAAATTGAAATAGAAAGAGATTAAATTCTTACCCGAAATATCTCTTTCAAGAGATGGATGAAGACTGCAGAAATCAAATTAGATTCCCTCCTCGTTTTCGTACACGAACGCCTAACGAACACAACCCCTGCTAGCATTGGAAAAACAAAAACAATGGTGAGAGAGGGCCAGGAAAATTTCAGCTATTGTATGGCTTAGTGTAGTGGTGGCCGAAATTTTTAACCCTAGGTTTTTATACCTAGGGTGGCTGAATTCCCCTAGGGGAATTCAGGCCCAGCTTGGCTCCTTTCATTTTGTGCAAGCTTCCATCTTTTAATTTAGGCCCAATCTAATTTTAATTATTCTGGTTTAAATTAATTTCAAGCCCAATTTTAATATACCCATGTATTTAATATATTACACCAAGTAATATATTATTTACATTTAAATTAAAATTAGTTTGACCAATTAATTTAATCCATCAAATTAAAATTAAATCTTTACAAAATAAAATTATATGTAAACCTATACATATGAATATTTCCATCTAGGAAATAATCTCATAATTAATCTAATTAATTATGAAGAGCCAATTGAATATATTAATTTTATTATTAGGATCAATCCAATTGATCTTTATAATATAATTAATATATATACACCTCTCTCTTCATAGTGTATACTCCAAGTATACATGTGATTCCTTAAGTCTGCGTTCAGTCGTTCATGTGTACGATCCCGTGGGCCCATCTTTATGTTGGCAGTGGGCCTTTGGCCCGCAGACTGCAGTTGGGCTCTAGCAAGCCACTGCAGCCCCCAATTAAGATGGAGATGGCAGCCTAACTGTTATCATAACCCTGTAGTTTAAACTTCTACATCCCATGTCATTGATATCGGTGTCTAACACAGAGGCATGGATGGATCACCCTCTTTTGTTTCGGACATTAACTTGATCCCGAATGCACTGAAGCTCACAAACAAGTTCCCACCTGTTTGGGTGTGGCCACACTCTTATCAGTTACATTCATCAAGAGGCCAGTGATATCTTCCCAGTAGACTACTGAGTGACAAGTCCCTTCTGCATATCTATAGCATTACCATGCTAAGTGACATACCCGAAAGTACCCATACTTGGCACCCTATTACAGGCCCTTTAGGTGTACCCCTAAGTATGCGATCTCACATGTAACACCATCATATGGTCAGGTCAAAGGATCCATACAAGTACTACACGAGAATCACTTGTGATACTATACCATGTGGATTACTCGTTTAGTGGATCTATCCAGTACCATGCCCCCTATGCATGTACCCATTAACTTGGTTGACATTCCATGTCCAATGACCGATAAGACACCGCCATACAACCAGGTTAATGATAGTCTCTTATTCCATTCATTCACATGACTGGAACAGACTACGGATCTATTCATAGTCATATCGTTTACCCTATCCATGGTCTTACTGCCAAGTGCATGACACTTGTCATCATGGATATAGATATGTCCATTGGATACTTCATTTAATATATTGCACAAGATAAATATAACAAATGAATTGATGCCTTTATTAATAATACAAATGAGTATAATACATAAATCCAATAAATGTATAATACAAGTATAAGGACCAATACCTCAGGACTAGGGCATTTCCAACAATCTCCCACTTGCACTAGTTCCAACTAGGCATGGGCCTAATCCCTATAGATCTAGTATGACCCTCGTGCTTGGGCTGAGCCAGCGCCTTGGTCAATGGATCCGTGACATTATCCTCGGTGTCCACTCTATGTAATGCAATGTCACCTTTCTCCGTGATTTCTAGTATGAGGTGAAACTTTCTGAGCACGTGCTATATGTTCTTGTGTGACCGGGGCTCCTTAGCTTGTGCAACAGCCCCATTATTGTCACAGAAGATATCAACTGGGTCTTGGATAGTTGGCACTACTCCCAACTCAGTGATAAACTTCTTCATCCACACAGCTTCTTTAGCCACATCACAAGCAGTGATGTACTCAACTTCTGTTGTAAAGTCCGCTATGGTTGGCTGCTTTGAGCTCCTCCAGCTTATAGCAACACCATTTAGCAAAAATACATACTCAGACTACGACTGGTACTCATCCTGGTCGGTCTGGAAGCTCGCATCAGTATAACCAGTAACTGATAGCACTTCCTGACCACCATACACTAAGAAGCTATCCTTAGTCCGGTTAAGGTACTTGAGGATCGCCTTAACAGCCTTTCAGTGGTCCTCCCTGGGATCCTGCTGGTACTGGCTCGTCATACTTAGTACAAAGGCAACATCAGGTCTCGTACATAACATGGAGTACATGATTGATCCTATAGCCGAAGCATATGGAACCAACTTCATGTTCTCCCTGTCCTCCCTTGTTTTAGGATAGTGTTTCTTACTAAGTTTCAGCCCATGGCCCATTGGCAAGAAACCTTTCTTGGCCCGGTCCATGCTGAACCTTTTTAGAACTTTGTCAATGTACGAAGCCTGACTTAGGCCCAGAAGCCGATTTGATCTATCCCTGTAGATCCTGATCCTTAGGATCATCTCAGCCTCGCCTAAGTCCTTCATTATAAAGCACTTACTCAGCCACTGCTTTACCCCTTACAGTGTAGGTATGTCGCTTCCAATGAGCAGGATGTCGTCTACATAAAGTACCAAGAATGTGACAATGCTCCCACTAGTCATCTTATACACACAAGGCTCATTTTGATTCTGTATGAAGCCATATTCCTTTATGGCCTCATTGAATCTTAGATTCCAACTTCGGGATGCTTGCTTTAGTCCATAAATGGACCTTTGAAGTTTGCATACCCTTCCCGGATACTTTAGATCGACAAAACCCTCAGGTTGTGTCATGTACACATCCTCGAGTAGCTTTCCATTAAAAAAAGCGGTTTTGACATCCATCTGCCATACCTCATAGTCATACCATACGGCTATGGCCAGCAGTATCCTGATGGATTTAAGCATGGCTACTGGTGAGAAAGTTTCATCATAGTCTATTCCATAGACTTGTCTGAAACCTTTTGCAACCAGACGCCCCTGAAGGTATTATCAGCTTTTAGCTTGTAGCACCACTTGCAACCTATTACCTTAGCACCCGGAGGTGGATGGACCAAGTTCCAAACATGGTTATCGTACCTAGATTACATTTCTGCCTCCATGGCTTTACGCTAATTCACAAATTGTGGACTAGCCATAGCCTCCTGGTAGGTTTTGGGTTCTTCCTCATCCCAGATGAGAAGAGTTTGATCATCGGTGACGAGGAAACCATACCTCTCCGGTTCCCGACGATCCTTACTAGACCTTCTAGGTTCTTGTGCGGCCTGGGTCGGTGCTTCCCTTTGTGGAAGCTCCACCTGGGCCTCCGAGTTATCCTCTTCAGGAGCTTGTGGACTTTGAACTTCCCTGAGTTCAACATTGCTCCCATTGTCTTTCTTGGAAAGGAACTCCTTTTCTAGAAAGACCCCCTTCCTTGCCACGAACACCTTGTTCTCGGCAAGGTTGTAGAAGTAATACCCTTTGGTTTCCCTAGGGTAGCCCACAAACAGGCATTTATCGGTTTTGGGCTCCAGCTTGCCACTAGTCAATTTCTTGACATGTGCTTCGCATCCCCAAATCCTTAGGAAAGACACATTGGGCTCCTTGCCCGTCCATATCTGATATGGGGTCTTTTCCACTGCCTTAGTCAGAGTATTATTTAAGATGAAAGCTGCTGTCTCGAGGGCGTGTCCCCAGAAACTAATTGGGAGAGAGGCTTGACTCATCATTGAGCGGACCATGTCCAACAAGGTCCTATTCCTCTGTTCGGACACCCCATTCCATCGTGGTGTTCCGGGAGGAGTGAGTTGCGGAACTATTCCATGCTCTCTCAAGTATGAGTCAAACTCCAGGCTCATATACTCACCGCCTCGGTCCGACCGAAGGGTTTTGATATTCCTGCCTAGCTGGTTTTGTACCTCGTTCCTAAATTCCTTGAACCTATCAAGGGTCTCGGACTTGTGTTTCATCTGATAGACATAGCCATATCTGCTGAAATCGTCCGTGAACGTGACAAAGTACAGATGCCCACCTCTGGTCGCTGCGCTCATAGGTCCACATACATCTGAATGTATTAGGTCCAATAAGCCAGTGGCCCTTTCAGCCTTCTTGCTAAAAGGCGCCTTTGTCATCTTGCCTCATAAACATGATTTGCATGTATCAATTGACTCCAAGTCAAATGACCCTAGGACTCCAGCTTTGTGAAGTCTAGCAATGCGCTTCTCGTTTACGTGGCCGAGACGACAATGCCATAGGTAGACAGGATTAAGTTCGTTAGGCTTAACCCTTTTAGTGTTTATGTTATAGACATGATTGGTTTCATTTAAGTCCAGGATATATAGGCCATTATTTAATAGAGCATCTCCATAAAATAATCCCTTTCTAGATATTGAAATTCTACCATTAGAAATAGTGAAATTAAATCCAGAAATATCCAACATTGATACAGAAATAATATTCTTGCACATAGCAGGTACAAAGTAACAATGTTCCAAAATTAAAATCAATCCACTGGGCATCATAAGGTGGTATTCGCCGATCTCTATGGCAGCAACCCTTGCTCCATTCTCGACCCGCAAGTCCACCTCTTCCGACCCCAGTGACCTTCTGTTCTTAAGTCCCTGCACATTGCAACAAATATGAGAACCACATCCAGTATCCAATACCCAGGATGTTGAAACAGTAAGGTTAATTTCTATAACATAAATACCTGAAGAGGATGCACCTTGGCCCCTTCTTTGCTCTCCCATCAGCCTGGGACACGATCTCTTCCAATGGCCCTCCTGTCTACACCCGAAACAGACATCTTCAGGACCTACCTTCTGCTGGGCCTTGGGTTGAGCCTTGGCCTTCTTGTCCTTGGCCTTGGCCTTTTCCTTGGCCTTACCCTTGGCAACAGGAGGGTTCCCCTTGTTGACCAGCAGCACCGGTGGAGTCTTTTTGATTGACTGCTCGGTGAGCTTAAGCATCCCATGCAGCTCACTAACAGTACGGTTCATCCCATGCATATTGTAGTTCAGGATGAACTGATCATAAGAATCCGGCAAGGATGCAAGGATTGTGTCCACCGCTAACTCCTGAGAGATAGGCGATCCGAGATGGGCCAAAGTGTCCAAATAGCCCTTCATCTTGAGCACGTGTGTGCTCACAGATATCCCGACCCCCATCTTACAAGAGTGGAATGCCTTATTGGTCAGGTACCTTTCCTAACGAGCTTGCTCCTGAAACATCTCTTTTAGAGTTGTTATCATAGCTTAGGCTTGATGGTCCATAAACTGTTTTTGCAGTTCGGGGACCATACAGGCCAACATAAGGCATGTCACATCCCTATTATCCTTGACATGCACCTCGTATTCCTCCAGCTGGGCAGCCGGTGGATTACGTCCTTGAGGCGCAGCCGGCACAGGCCTTTCCAATACATACTCTTTTGACTCTTGTCTTAGAACAATCCTTAAGTTCCTAGACCAGTCTAAAAAGTTAGGACCGGAAAGCTTGTCCTTTTCAAGAATAGATCGTAGTGATAAGGTATTGTTGTTTGCCAAAGTTTCAACACAGAAAAACATTGAGAGTGTTAATAAAGGACTTTAATTTGTTATTCCCATATGAAATTAATAATGAATCATGTTATTAATTTAAACCGAGTTGTTGGGCTCATGGGCCAAGATCCATATTTCATCAAGATATAGCCAAACGAGGGTTTGGTATAACTACACCTTAATTATTTAGGTAGGAACGCCGTCCAATCCCAACCTAGGGACTCTCGGTTTGATGGGCTTGTTGGCACTTACCCATCTGTGCTTAGGGCCAGGAGAATCCTACTACCCACGCTTAGTCAAAACCTTCATTCAAGTGTTAGAGTATCCCATACTCTAACCCAATACAAAGTGATACTCTAGTGTATCCTGCGAGGGCATGGTCTACAACTAGCCTATTCCCACTTCGAGTCGGTTTTGAATGAGGGAAGCACTTTTAAGCGACTTAGTAATTCCATTTGGTTATTAGATTCAATTTATAACGGCTTACATGCATAAGGCGGGTGAAATAGCTATTGGATCATACATTCATACACGCAGGCCGTATTTACCCAAAAAGAAAAATACAACCAATCTTGTACAAGGCCCAATAGCATCCAACCATACAAACATTTAATCATACATATGCATCCAATACATATAATTCATGAGCATGTTATAATGCATGATTTAAGCCCATTTCAATTATGTCCAAGCCATTACATAGAAATCGCCAATTTTGGCCCACCATGGTTCTAACCCTTAACAGGCTTTGGGCCTCTAGCCCAGCCAGTCCAACTGCTCTCACTGGAATTGGGAAACCATGGGTCCAATTCATCCGCCCAAGTAATTGTGCCAAAATTACCCGAACCAATTTCAATTAACCATATTAATTTCCAAAATTAATATCACATGAATAAAATAAAATTTCATTCAAGAAACCACACGCATTTAAATTGCATAAATTTAAATACATGAATTTTAAAACCAATTAAAATATCAAAATTGGGCCCCGTGCCCAAGACCCGCCAAATCCAAAACACTGGGCTCGGCCCGCTGCAGCCGCCAGCAGCGGCAGTGGCTGCTGCTGCTGGCACAACAATAGGCAGCGGCTGCCGCCGTCGGCAGCCCCGCACCCCGGGAGCCAGATTTTTTTTTTATTAAAACCAGAAATATAAAAAAAATAGAACAAACAAAATATTGCATCCATCAACAATAAGAAATTCACCAAGAATTCCAAAATCATACAATTTAATTAAACTAACATAAACCTATATGCAAATTTAATTTCAATTGTACAAAACAAATGGGAAAAATCTTAAACCCAAACCAAGAACCCCAATAAAAAATCTCCTATTTTAAAACATGGGATTCAACCAATTTTAACAATTTCCACGGATCAAAAGCCTGCTCTGATACCACTGTTGGGATTTTTCACCGGAAATCACCCGATAAAAGCGGAAGAACGCGATGATTTCCTCAAATCCAGTCCCAGGAGCAATTGAAGTGGAAATTGTAAAACTTAAAATTGAAATAGAAAGAGATTAAATTCTTATCCGAAATATCTCTTTCAAGAGATGGATGAAGACTGCAGAAATCAAATTAGATTCCCTCCTCGTTTTCGTACACGAATGCCTAACGAACACAACCCGTGCTAGCGTTGGAAAAACAAAAACAATGGTGAGAGAGGGCCAGGAAAATTTTGGCTATTGTATGGCTTAGTGTAGTGGTGGCCGAAATTTTTAACCCTAGGTTTTTATACCTAGGGTGGCCGAATTCCCCTAGGGGAATTCAGGCCCAGCTTAGCTCCTTTCATTCTGTGCGGGCTTCCATCTTTTTATTTAGGCCCAAATATGCCTATGTATTTAATATATTACACCAAGTAATATATTATCTACATTTAAATTAAAATTAGTTTGACCAATTAATTTAATCCATCAAATTAAAATTAAATCTTCACAAAATAAAATCATATGTAAACCTATACATATGAATATTTCCACCTAGGAAATAATCTCATAATTAATCCAATTAATTATGAAGAGCCAATTGAATATTATTAGGATCAATCCAATTGATCTTTATAATATAATTAATATATATACACCTCTCTCTCCATAGTGTATTCTCCAAGTATACATGTGATTCCTTAAGTCTGTGTTCAGTCGTTCTATGTGTACGATCCCATGGGCCCATCTTTATGTTGGCAGTGGGCCTTTGGCCCGCAGACTGCAGTTGGGCTCTAGCAAGCCACTGCAGCCCTCAATTAAGATGGAGATGGCAGTTTAACTGTTATCATAACCCTGTAGTTTAAACTTGTACATCCTATGTCATTGATATCGGTGTCTAACACAGGGGCATGGATGGATCACCCCCTTTTGTGTCGGACAATAACTTGATCCCGAATGCACTGAAGCTCACAAACAAGTTCCCACCTGTTTGGGTGTGGCCACACTCTTATCAGTTACATTCATCAAGAGGCCGGTGATATCTTCCCAGTGGACTACTGAGTGACAAATCCCTTCTGCATATCCATAGCATTACCATTCTGAGTGACATACCCGAAAGTACCCATACTTGACACCCTATTACAGGCCCTTTAGGCGTACCCCTAAGTATGCGACCTCACATGTAACACCATCATATGGTCAGGTCAAAGGATCCATACAAGTACTACACGAGAATCACTTGTGATACTATACCTTGTGTATTACTCGTTTAGTGGATCTATCCAGTACCATGCTCCCTATGCATGTACTCATCAACTTGGTTGACATTCCATGTCCAATGACTGGTAAGACACCGCCATACAACCAGGTTAATGATAGTCTCTTGTTTCATTCATTTCCATGACTGGAACAGACTACGGATCTATTCATGGTCATATCGTTTACCCTATCCATGGTCTTACTGCCAAGTGCATGACACTTGTCATCATGGATATGGATATGTCCATTGGATACTTCATTTAATATATTGCACAAGATAAATATAATAAATGAATTGATGCCTTTATTAATAACACAAATGAATATAATACATAAATCCAATAAATGTATAATACAAGTACAATGACCAATGCCTCGGGACTAGGGCATTTCCAACACGAAGGATTTCTTCTTTTCTGATTGCTCACGATCTATGGTGGATTTGATCTTCATTTCATATGTGGGTAATGAACCTATAAATTCATCATAAGAGTATGAAGATAAATCTTGTGATTCCTTTAAGCGTTGGGTTTTCCCGACCTCAGTGATGAAAACCCAAAGGTTATCCTTTGCAATGAGATTTTTGCAAGAATTTGATCCGAAGAGTAAAAGTTGGATTTCAACATGCTTAGGAGACGGCCCAAGAATTGTCCGAGAGATCCCTACTTTTAACCCAAATGTTACCTGAAACCGCATGGCTTTTTTTCCCTAATAAATTTTAATTGAACCGAGATGAAATTTGGCTGCCACATGTATATATAATTATATATATAACATATACTAGTACGTATATCATTATTACTATCTATACATATACTAGTACGTATATCATTATTACTATCTATATATATAGTATGTTATATATATAATTAATAATAATGTTATTATTATAATATTATAAGAAAGTATAAAAAAATTAAAAAAAAAAATGGGCGGCCAACTTGGGCAAAAGAGAGACAGAAAAATGATGATAACGAGGATAGGTAAAAAAGGGTCCAATAAGAATAGAAAAGGTAAAAAAGGATCCAGTAAGAAGAAGATGGGCATATTTTGAAAAGGAAATCACAAAAAAAAAAAGGATATACTATTCATGATTAAAAAAAAATGGAGGCAGAGATTGAAGGGTGAAAAAGGCAACTTCACCATTTCTTCAGCTCCTTCATTACCATCTACTGCAACTGCTATTCTTCTTTTTTTTTTTTTCTGAAACAAAAAATCCAACCCTTTCAATAGTAAGCTGTCATCAAAATCAATCCAAAGCTCAAGTCTTCAATCTTCTATCTTTGGCTCGTGATCTCCAGGACAATTTGGGACGTAACCAGGCTTGATTGAATCAACTGAAGCTCCGAGGATCGACTTAAAATTTCCAAACAAACACGGATACACACGGCAGAGGTAATTTATGAGAGGCCTTAAATCCTTCTATCGCTCTCTAGGTTGATTTTTGTTTGTGATTTGATTATTTTCACATTAAAATTAGTTTTCTTCGGATAAATATTATTTTCATATCAAAATTTAATTTTGTTGGTATTAATATTATTTTTAGTATAAGAATTAGTTTTATTAGTATTAATATTATTTTTTTACCACAATTGTTAATTTGAGTATTATTATTATTATTATCAGTATTTATAAGTTATTAATATTATTGTGGCTATCACTATTTTTATTAGATTAGTGGTATTATTATAATTTTTATTAATTTTTATTGTCAAAAGTATTATTAGTATTATTAATATTGTTAATATTATTACTATTGGTCTTATTATTATTATTAATACTATTATTACTATTTTTTATTTTATTTTATTATATTTATGTATGAAGAAAATTAAGTTTCATGATAATATATTATTTTGGGCATAATTATATATATATATATATATATATATATATATATATATATATATATAAATAATTTGTATTATTTGTGTAAAAATTGTAATTTTTTCTATAAGTTTATTTTAAGTATTAGTTTATGTATATATATGTACGTATTTTTATGTGTATTTCTATATAGATAATGTATAATTATTTTTATTAATAAGTCATTACTATTATTATTATTAGCTATGTATGAATGTTATTTTCACCAATTTCGTTAATGTTAAGAATATTAGTTTTATTATCATAAACATTATTGTTAACATTATTGTCAATATTATTATTATTATTATAATGTTTAAAAAAAAAAAGTAACATGTCACATTATTTTGAGTAAATTTTATAGAAGTAAATATATTGTCATGTTTTCTTAAAATAGCTTTTGGTGTGTTTATTGTATCTAAGGACATAGTTTATTTTCCCGCATAGCAGGGGATCACCCCAACGAACGGAACACATAATTTAATTCTGGGATAACCGACTCACTAAAAATGGAGAAATTTGCATGAAATTGAGCCAAACGGTTTTTTAAAAAATTTGTTTTCAAGCACAAAATCCAAAATACAGGAATGTTTCAAAATCGTTTTCCAGGTCTAGCCGGGTGAACTAGTCAAGTCAGTCTGGCTACCCCCCTAAATGTATGCCCCCATTCGTAAAAATCCCAATTCTGTCCTGCTTGAATGTGCTAACCGTCTGTTTTGTAGCGTCTATTTTCCCTTTTTATTTTTTATTTTTGATGTAATTAATATATTAATTCGTGTATTTTAGGCGATTGTAAATTTTTAGATACCTGTGTATTCTAGGCATTTGTAATGTGAGGACGATAGTTTTTATTTTTTATTCGATTTGGTTGTATAAGCGGCCTCTATTATTTTGTATAATTTGTGTATGATTTACTTTTCTGCAATTTATTTCTGTCATCTTTTTGAGCATCGGCTGATAATTAAACAAATCGAGTAGAGAAAGATAATAAATTGAATAAATACGGTAATACAAATTATAAATGAATACAAGCTCGAGGTTGAATAGGTAAGTTGCTCAAACCCTAAATCTCTGGATTAGGTACAGCAGTCTACACTCGGTAAGGAGCTGTACCGGAATTTCCCGGATGAGCTGATCCAGGTGGCGACTCTGTCACTGATCTTGGAATTTAAGTTTCAAGGTCTTTAAGTTAATAAAATGGGAAAAGGTTTTCTACAAAAAGGGATTTCCAAAGAAACCAACGGTTTTCCTAAATCAAGATAATCAAAATCCCGTTTTCCAAAAAAAACCAAAACACAATTCAATTCTTTTTCTCAAATCCCCTTTCCCCGGTTCGCTTTGCCGCGTCTCAAGTCGTCCGCTCACAATTCCTCTATAGCAGTGAGCTTAGAATCCCATGAAGTTGGCATTCTTCTGATGAGCTTTCTGATCTATGGTGGATTTGATCTTCATTTCATATAAGGGTAATGAACCTATAAATTCATCATAAAAGTATGAAGATAAATCTTTTGATTCCTCTATAGCATTTAGCTTAGAATCTCATGAAGTTGGCATTCTTCTTATGAGCTTTCTGATCTATGGTCGATTTGATCTTCATTTCATATGTGGGTAATGAACCTATAAATTCATTATAAAAGTATGGAGATAAATATTTTGATTCCTCTATAGCAGTGAGCTTAGAATCCCATGAAGTTGGCATCCTTCTGATGAGCTTTCTGATTAGCTCTTTGTCAGTATAATGCTTGACAAGGTTTTTTAATTTATTCACAATTAATGTGAATTTTGTGTTAATCTCTGAAATTGATTTCTTAGGATCCACTTTGAATACCTCAAATTCAGTAACACAGAGATTGATTTTTCCATCCTTTACTTGCTTGGTTCCTTCATGAGTTACTTCAAGCTTGTCCCAGATTTCCTTAGCTATTGTGCATCCTGAAATACGATTATATTCATTAATATCTAAGGAGCATAGAAGCAAATTGATAGCTTTGGCATTGAAAGTAATTTCATTCAAATCATTTGCATCATATTCACTATCTTCCTTAGGAATATTTCTACCGTCAACTATTTTAGAAGGAACAATCGGTCCATCTTTGATATTTTCCAAATTTGAATATCAGTTGACTCTAAAAATATTCTCATCCTATTCTTCCAAAAATTATAATTATCTCCATAAAATAGAGGTGGCTTATGAATAGAATATCCTTCAGCTATAAAAACATTTTGGTTTCTTGATATACTAGCCATACTTGGATCACTCTAAGGATGTTAATCCTTTTAAGCAAGAGTCAAGCTTTAATACTAATTGGTAGTCCCAAATAAGCTTAGAAATACACTAGAGTAGGGGTGAATATTTTGTGATTTTTCACCGGAAATCAACCGATAAAGCGGAAGAACGCGTTGAATTCCTCAAATCCGTGCCCAGGAGCAATTGAAGTGGAAATCAAAACAACAAAATAAAATAGAAGAGAATTAGATTCTCACCTGAGATATCTCTTCTAGAGATGGCTGCAGAAATCAATACAGACTTCCTCCCCGTTCTCGTACACGAACGACTATTGAACTCAACCCGTGCTAATCATTTGATCGGCCGGAAAGAGAGAGTATTGCTGCTGGAATTCTCTGTCTATTTTTTTATGTTGGCCGAAATTTTCATCTAGGTATTTAACCCTAGATGGCCGAATTCCCTTAGGGAATTTTTGGCCTAATTTCTTTTTAGTTTTATGTGGGCTTTTCTCCTCTTTAAGCCTAGGTCAGTATTAATTCACTTGGTCCAACTTAATTCCAAATTCAATTTCAATTCAACATGTATGCTAACATATTATACCATATAATATATTACATAGATTTAAATTAAAATTAATTTGACCAATTAATTTAACCGAGTAATTAAATTAGACTTTCATGAAATCAAATACATGTAAACCTATACATATAAAATATTTCCACCTAGGAAATAATCTCATCAATTAATTTATTGAATTAATTATGAGAAAGCCAATACAATATTAATTATATTATTTTGATCAATCCAATCGATCTATATAATATAATTAACAAAATTCTCTCTCTCCAGTGTGTATTCTCCAAGTACACATCCTTTTAGTTTAAGTTTAGACGTTCAATGTGTATGATCCTGTGGACCTGTCTTTATGTTGGCAGTGGGCCTATGGCCCACAGACTATAGGTGGGCTCTAGCAAGCCACTGCAGCCCCCAATTAAAACAGAGATAGCAGTCCAACTGTAATCGTAATCCTGTAGTTTAAACTTGTATATCCCATGTCGTTGATATTGGTGTCCAACACAGAGGTATGGATTGATCACCCTCTTTTGTGTCCGGACATTTACTTGATCTCATATGAACTGATGCTCATAAACAAGTTCCAACTCGTTTGGGTGTGGCCGCACTCTTATCAGTTGCATTCATCAAGAGGCTGGTGATATCTTCTAAGTGGACTACTGAGTGACATTCCCTTCTACCTATCCATAGCATTGTCATGTTCACTAACATACCCGAATGTATCTATACTTGGCACCCTGTTACAGGCCTTTTAGGCGTACACTAAAGTATGCCACTTCACATGCATCACCATCATATGGTCAGGTCAAAGAATTCATACAAGTACTACACAAGAATCACTTGTGATACTATACCATGTGGATTTCTTGTTTAGTGGATCTATCCACTACTATGCCCTTTTTGCATGTACCCACTAACTTAGTAGACATCCCATGTCTAATGGCCAGTAAGACAACGCCATCTAACCAAGCTAATGATAGTCTCTAGTTCCATTCATTCCCATGACTGGAATAGACTACGGATGACTTTATGGTCATATCGTTTTCCGTATCCATGGTCTTATTGCCAAGTGCATGACAATTGTCAACATGGATATGGATATTTCCATTGGATACTCTATTTAAAACATAGCACAAGATATATAATAAATAGATTAATGCCTTTATTTAATGACGTAAATTGTATAATACATAAATCCAATAACATTGTACAAATGTATAGTACAAATATAAGGACTAATGTCGGGACTAGGGCTTATCCAACAGAATAGTGTATATACCCAAATAAAAATTATTTTTTGGAAACCTTTATAATCAAAAACAGTTTTCCCCAATAATACGGAATAAAAATGTTGGTGTATCCTAGTCCAAAGGCATTAGTTCCTGATTATATTATATATTGTATGTGAATATTTTGTACTATAAATTATGTTAAATAAAGGCATTTAATCTATTTATTTGTTTCTTGTGCAATTTAATAAATATAGTATCCATTGATTATAGCCATACTCATGTTAGCTAATGTAGGTCATTAGCTATTGAGACCTTGAGTAGTGTTAAAGCTATAATCATAAAGTAGTCCCAGGTCTGTTCTAATCATAGGAATGAATAGAGTTAAAGACCAACATTTACTTAACTGTATGACAGTGTTTCACTGACCATTGGACATGGAATGTCAGTCAGGAATATGGGTACATGTTATGTTACATGGTATTGGATAGATCTGCCTAGAGAACACCGCATGGTCTAGAAGTCATAGGTGTTTCTGAGGTAGTTCTTGATATTATCCTTAGACCTGATTTCACTATAACATGACATGGGATCTCATACACTTTTGATATACGCCTAATGGGACCGTAACAGGGTGTTAAGTATAGGTATGTTGGGTGGGCCGGTGAACATGTTGATGTTGATAGTGAGTTGACGGAATTTCCGATCAGCGGCCCCTAAGATTCTATCACTGGGCACTTGATGAGTGAGACTGATAAATGTATGGCCATACTCGAATAAGTTGGGATACTTATTCACGATCATTAGTCTACTCAGAATCAAGGAATGAATAAGCATAGAGGAAGTTGACTAGAGCCATGCCTCTTGCTTATACATTAATGTCAATTGGCAAGAGATATACAAGAATACTATTGGGTTATGTTTCACATGAGACTACTAGTCTCCGTCTTAATTGGGAGCTGTAATGGTTTGCTAGAATTCACTTACTGTCTGTGGGCCTTGGGCCCACTGCCAGCATAAAGATAGACCCACATGATCGTACACATAGAACAACTGAACCTGTAACATATTCAAAATGTGCATATTGGATGTGCTTAGAATGGAAACTCAGTCAATTGAATTAATGACAATAGGTTTTGTCAAAATTAATTCAATTAATATAAAAGGGAAATTGATCATATTTGATTAATTAATTACAGCATGTAAATAATTAATGAAATATATTTTCCTCGCTGGAAAATTAAATACATGAGTTGTTTTATTTAAGACCAAGTTAAACTAAATTTGGATTGAATAAATTTAATTAATTGGATTTGATTAAGTCAATTGGAATTTAATTATATAGTTTGAGTTAATTCCTATGACATAAATTAAATCAATTAGTTAAATTAAATTTAACTTGAGGTTAATTTAAATCCTAATTATACAAGGAGTATAAAAGGAGGCTTTATAAACAATTTCCTAACCCTAGCCCCATAAGAAAAATTTGGCCAACACTATAGCCATAGGAGCAGATTTCTCTGTGTGGTGCATCCGAGTTCCGTTCGTCTCCATTTGCTAGCACAAGTGTTCATGTATGTGGTTGTGTAGAGTTACCGGTATTCGTATCTGCAATCTTCAGCAGTCTCTCGAGGAGATGTATCGGGTCAGAATTTAATTATTCTCTTCTTCTTTCTTTGATTCTCTCAATATCATAGGTTTTGGAATCATGGAATTGCGGGGAAATTTCAATTGCTATTTTTCCACTGCACATGTTTTTCCTCGTGAAAATTCCCTACTGAACATAAATGCAGAAATACAAATGGCAGTAATTAAAGAGAATAGGGATGGAGAAGTTTGTGATATAGAGATTTATATAGGTTCGGACCAACTGTCTTACTCCTGTATCTAAGTGAACCACTTGAGATTTTCCACTGCAATTCTTTTAATGGTAGGAATTAAACTAAGTGATCTTTCTTATGTCCAAGATCGGGATGACTAATCCTACTTATGTCTAGGATTAAGACAATGGTCCTTCTTCTGTCTAGGATCGAGACAACCAGTGCTTTTTGCAAGCTTAAACACCAAACTTTTACAATTTGTTGTTTTTCAAAGATCAACAACAAAACCTTTACAAAACTTTGTTGATAAAACTTTAACAACAAAGCTTCCCCTCACACTAATATCTCTTAGTGTGATTTTACAATTCACTCAAAATATTGTATTTAAAAGTGTATGAATTGCTTTGATAAAAAATTGAATTCTTTCAATTGCTCTTTTTGAAGTTCGTTGGAAAGGCTACTCAAGAATGCTTTGAATGCTTAGAATGCTTTTATTGTAATGTAGACTTTGTAAATTTTCTTCCCAAGTTGAAACGGTTGCAATTGTCTTCTATTTATAGGCATTTGAGAAGTGGTTTGGAGAAGAAATTCAATTTATGTTCAGGTCTCTGAAACTAGCCGTTGCACAGTGTTTACCCCTCTGAAGACTTATACTGATCTTTCTTTAGGTCTCTGAATGTATCCATTATACAGTGTTCAGGTCTCTAAAGTTTTGAATTGAATTTCTTCAGGTATCTGAATATGGCCATTATACAGTGTTCAGAACTCTGAATATTTAAACTTGACTTCTTCAGGTCTCTGAATGTGGCCGTTATACAGTGTTCAGAACTCTGAATATTTGAACTTGACTTCTTTAGGTCTCCGAATGTGGCTGTTATATAGTATTTAAGCCTCTGAAGATTTGTAACATAATTTCTTAATTCTTCAGCCCCCGGAGCCAATGTTTTTCTTATTACTCCAAACATTTTATCCTCTTTTTGTAATATTCTTCCAATGTCCTTATTAAAAGTCTTCACCTTTATACTTTGTTTAATTAATTAAGAATAATCACATTTATTCTTAATTAATTCTCAAACTATTTATTTAATTTTATCTTCTTCAAATGTAAAGTTGTTTTCATCAAAACAAGGTTTAACAATGTTCAAGAAGATGAAGCTACTATAACAATAAGAGGATATTATCAAGTTTTGCTCGATAAAAACAACAGGAGATTAAAAGCATATTACATGACAAGTTCATTATTGATCAAGAGATGAGTTTTATTTATGAGCTAACTTTTGCCCATGAGCTTTGAGATGGTCAACTGCTTCATAAGATGAAAATTGGGGTTTCATGTGCTAAAAACTTTTTGTTCATGACCTTCAAAATTTCCAATGACTACATTATCTTCAGAGGATGAAAATTGCTTCAAGAGCTACAAGCTTCACTTTCCACATGAACTCAAATTCTCCAATGGTCATATCTTTATCAAGGGATGAATGCAACAACTATATCTTAATTATGAGCTAGACAAAACGGCCATAATTTGTTCAAGACCTTGATGCTACGACAAGTTCATTATATTGGAAAGCTTCTGAAACCTATGAAAGCAAGACAAATTGAATTAGACAAGACTTAGCAATATTTCACACATTTAGAGCTAGTTAATTAAGTCGTCCAACAAAATCCTTCAAGCAATCAAAGAGAGAAAAGTTTCATCAAAGTTCATTCAATCTAAATTCTATATTCGGGTTTTGTATTTCACACAAGAGATTTGTCTGAAGGGGTATACTTTGTTAATCGTGTGAATTAACAAAAGTTTGGTGCTTAATCTTTAAAAAACCATTAGAAGAGTTTTATTACTTAAGTTTGGAAAAAGTAACGGTAGATGTTTGATACTTAGGATTATTTTCAAGAATTGTTATCATATTTATCTTAGCTCTAGTAACAAAATCATTTATATTTCTAGTTCCTAAAATAAAAATACAAATAAAATATTAACCATAAATTTAAATTCATAATCTACCAATTTCAATCCAAGTTATAAGACAAATTAATTAATTCAATAATTAACTTTCTAATTAAATAACTAATTCAATTTTAATATAAAATACATATAAATTAAACCAAATTATAAATATTGTTTATAAATTAGCTTAATTTAAGTATCCGTTTACTAAATTTAAGTAATTTAGTAATTTTATTTGGAATAAAACAAATAAAAAACTAAATTTAAATTGCAAACCTTAATTTATTAAATTCATAAATAATAATTGAATAAATGTTTAACTAAATAAGATTGAGAATATTGATTGAAATAAATTGTAAACTTTAATACTTTATAAAAGAAATTTTAAATAGAATTAATATTGGATAAATAAATTAACAAAAAAATTACTTCCTTTTTAAAGAAAGAAAAAGACAAAAAAAAAGAAAGAAAAAGACAAAAGAATGTGGTACTTGGGTTTCCTAAGCTTTTTAATGTTTTATTATTTTCCCAAACACAGTTGTTTAACTAAAAGAAAAGAAAAAGGAGACCAAAACCAACGGCTGAGCTACCACGCTGCCACTCGGTAAAAAAAAAAAAAAAAAAAAAGAAAAAATTACCCAACGCTGCCACTCCGCCGTTCAATAGCAGGAGCAGAGGGGCAAAGGAAGGCCGATTTTTATGGCTTGCATAAGGCCGATTGACAGGTTCGTTTATGCATAAGGGCGTCATCTCTCTGATCTGGGGGGGCAAAATGCTCCCCCAAATCCCTAATTCAAGGGGCGAAGGCCGCCGGCTAAACACCTCTAGTAAGGGGTTTTCCCGGCGGCTGGAGGGGCACCGGCCCCCTAAGGTACCCCCCTCCCTCCGCCCCTGTCTCCACTCTTCTTCACTCTCACTCTACTCCTTAAATAGCAACGTCACAAATGTTTGGCGCACGATAGCACCCTGCGCACTCCTTCCATCCTTTAGATATTCTTTCCCTTCCAATAATAGCGATTTGTTAGGGTTTTCTTTTCCCCCTCACACCACCCGTTTCTTTCTTTTCTCTCGCCATTCCACCTCTTCTTCCTCTTCTTCTTCTTCTTCTTCCCCCTCATCGGAGGCTCAAAAACGTGGTGGCTTTCCGGGATCCGATTCGTCGTCTTCCGGATCGGGTCTTGTCGTCGATATGGGCTCTGAGAATAAGGTGGAAAATATTGATTGGTATCAGAAAAATGATGTAATCGATCATCATAATCCCCCTTCACCCTCCTCTTCGAAGAAACATCATAAACAGCAGGATTCCGTTTCCAAATTGCTCACTCTCCCTACCATTTTAACCCTCGGTCGCGTCATTGCTGTGCCTCTTCTCATCAGTAGTAAGCTTCGTGTAAATTTTGTTTGTGTATTACGGTTCTCATGATTTTGATGCACAGCTATTTGCTTGATTTGAGATGCATTGTTTTCAATTTTTAATTGCTGAAATTACGGTTGGTTTAATGTGATGGATTTTGTTGATTTTTTTCTTTGGTGGAATTGCATGTTGATTGGGGGAGACCTAACTTGCTTGGAGCAGCAAACTTGGTTCCCGCAAAGGATAATTTAATTCATTGTCAACTCTATTCTATCTATCTTTTACTATTCAACGAAATTAAAATATCATTGGTAGAATATCTTATCTGTTTATTTCTTTGGTTTGGTTTATCGTATTCTAGATGGAAATGGGATTTGGATTATGATTATGGTTAGAACTTGTGACTTAAGGCCTCGTTTACTTCTTGTCAAATAAAAAATTTGAAAGGAATCCGCAAATGAGATGTCTTCAGTGATTCCTCTAGGTCCCAACTAGACAGAGTAACTATCTTTTGTTATTCCAGCAACTTCCATTTCCACCCCCTTAGAAGGTCAAATTCTGGACTAGGGAAAAGTTTGCTTTTTCCTAAGAACCTAACATCTGATTTATTGTCATGGTCTAGCATTTGATGGTACTTACATATCTTTATTTGTTTTCCAGCTTTTTATGTGGATACTTGGTCGGGAAGAACTGCCACCACAAGCATTTTCATTGCTGCAGCAGTAACTGATTGGCTTGATGGGTACCTTGCGCGAAGGGTATAACTCTTTTATTTTTTTTAGGGAAGAATAAGTACAAGTAAATTGAGTATACTTTTTTCAGCCATATGTAACTTTTTCGGCCTATCATCATAGCTGGTTTATGCAAATAATTAAATGTGTTTCAGATGGGACTAGGCTCTGCCTTTGGTGCATTTTTGGATCCAGTAGCCGATAAAGTAAGTGTTTCTTCGTTGATATCGTTTGTGCCAAGCCTTGGTCAAACTTGGATATACTTTGTGCTTTAACTAGTGAAAATGATTTAATGCTTAGTGTTCTCATGCTATGTGCAGCTTATGGTTGCTGCCACCTTGGTCTTGTTGTGTACTAAACCTCCAGAAGTTGCAATCTTTGGACATGTGCCATGGTTACTGACTGTACCTGCAATTGCCATAATTGGTCGTGAGGTAATATTGCTACCTTTAGTAGTCGCGAGGTTCCATTTGTATGGCTTCTTATTTGCATTTAATTATTTTACCCTTTAGGTTTACGCTTGGTATTTTTGGAATTTCTTACTTTGATCTGAAAATGATTCCAAATCGTTTGTAGATAACTATGTCTGCTGTCAGAGAATGGGCTGCATCACAGAATGGTAAACTGTTAGAGGTTTGTTTGCTACTACCTATACCATTTAACACCTTTTTGCCTTTCCTAACTTGTTGATTGTTTTCTTTTGGGGTTTAATTTCCATTTTGAAAATGTGCTCACTATTAACTGTAGCTCATACATTCAAAATGTGTTGTAGGCTGTTGCGGTAAATAATTTGGGAAAGTGGAAAACTGCCACACAGATGATTGCACTAACCATCCTCTTGGCAATCAGAGATAACAGGTTTCCAACCACTTTCTGTTATAGTTTGCCTTCACTTTGTGATTGAGTGCTAGAAACTGATGTCTGGAAGGAAATTTGATGAATTTATTCATTGAAATATCTAATCATATATTCGTCTTGGTCCATTTCTTTCTGTGCAGTCTTGGAGGGCCAGGAATTTTGGCGGCTTCTGGTGTTGTTTTGCTTTATGTCTCAGCGGGTCTTTCTGTATGGTCGTTAGGAGTGTATATGAGTAAGATATGGAGAGTGTTGCTGAAGTAAGAATTGCTTGGCTTGCTTTGTGCATATACTCCTTGATAAGGATGTGTCTGGAATAGGTGATTCTCTTTAAAATCTCCTTTTTGATACTATCCTAAGAGATCGAG
Organism: Euphorbia tirucalli; assembly: GCA_039660915.1. Classification (NCBI taxonomy): domain Eukaryota; kingdom Viridiplantae; phylum Streptophyta; class Magnoliopsida; order Malpighiales; family Euphorbiaceae; genus Euphorbia; species Euphorbia tirucalli. Next base: position 50,273,006 of record CM077633.1, read on the forward strand.
TTAGACATACTAAGATAGGTGATGGATTAACAGGACGATATAATATTGGAAGTTACAGAATTAGGTTTCTTTTGAATGGATATACTCGGTTGAAGCCGTATTTAGGATCTTTCTGAAGGCTTTACCGGTTTTCTGAAATTCCTCAAAAGTTTCCATGTTATAAAAGTTGATGAACCGGAGCTATGTTGGTATGTAGATGTGCAAACAAGAAAGTTTTCCTATCCAATACTTTTCTGGAGCCAACTGTGCTGTTAAGACATACTTAGAGCAACGATTTTAGCCTGGCAGAGACCACATGTGCAGGAACTTTGTTGCTGATGAATTTTTTTTTGGTCAGTCAATCATGTAAAAACTTAATTATTTTAGTGTTGTATACGCCAATGTTTAAGCTTTTGCTAATATACTCTTAGTTGAAACTACTAGTAAGATACAATTTAATGACTTTGTGAACCACTCATTCAAAGAAAATAAACATTACCCTTTCACATTACCAAAATTTATTTATTTAAATGTGCATGTATTTTGAATTAGGAGTCCCTAAAATACTAGCTAGCGAATAATGAATATAATCATTTTACCTTTGTTAAATTCAGTTCTTTAAGTTTCATATAAGCAGTTGTTTTTTTGTATTTTACCATCATTTAAGTGCTCTGTGAAATTTGTTTCACTAGTTAAAAAAATATAATTTATGAATGAAATAACAACAAAATCTCCTCTCTAAGAATTATCTGAATGTTCATTGTGACAAGCATAGTAAATTATAGGGCAAATTACCAAAAAAAAAAAAAAAAAAAATTATGGTTTTACTTTTTTGCAAAATAGTATTTTGGTATTTTTTTTTGTTAAAAAATGAAAATTGTGTTTTAAAATATTAACAAAAAAGGATAATTAAAATTAAATCATGATATTACATAGGGTATTACCGCTCATTTTAAACTTAAAATTTTTAAGTTGGTTAATAAAAACGTAATAAACATTAATGACAAATTTTGAAAATTTCTGAAAAACGAAAATATTTTTCTAAATTAAATAATGATAATAAATTTTAAAAAATCATAACAAATTGAAAAATTTTCAAAAACTATTTAAATATTGATGTAAAATTCTTAAATAATATGCATAAATTATTGGTATGTTAAATAACTAAAAAACCCTTCGATATATCATCATTTTCAATGGAAAAATATTAGTTGTCTTTTTTTTTTTGTTAATATTTTAAAAAACAATTCTTATTTTTTAACCAAAAAAATAAAAAAAACAAATTCCTTTATTTGCAAAAAAGGGAAACCACGAGGTTTTTTTTTTTGTAATTTTCCCTAAATTATACCTTTAAGAATAAGAAAGCTTCTATTTTATTGTCCTATTTGCAATTTTGTCTCTCTCTCTTTTTTTTTTTTTTTTAATTTTTATTGCATTATCATTTTCCATTTTCACTTCGCTTAGAATTGTCATTGTATTACAATATGCTTACTTGGTTTAAAAATAAAGTATATTTACTTTCCTGTCATTACCGTTGATTTACAATCTGAATGAATATGAGCCATTGGAATGTTTCAACTGATATTAACAGATTGATGTTTCAATGGCTCAAAATATAATTGAAATCAAACACTACTTTTATCCATACACCATAACCGTTTTGGGAAATTTTCTCTTGCTGCAGTCTTCTGCCTTCGTACATGTTTAGCCTGCCAGCGCCATTGCGGTCTCTTTCAGAACTTGGTCTTTAATTCACATATCAAGAATTGAAAATTCATTTGTCAATCGAAGCTTTCATCCCATCTAAATTTCAATCTCTCTGCATCGACCTCTTTCCTCAATTAGCTCTCACGCCTGCCTCCATCAATGTTCAGCTTCAACACTATCATTATAGAAGCTTCACATTTTTCTTTATGGGTATTTCGTTGAGAAGGAGGATATATGTTCGTGCAATTTTGCTTGGCATTGACTGCATGTTTTTTTGTGAAGCATGAAGACTCCTTGAGTTTCATAGCATTCTCTTTTAGTAAAGAAATTAAATAGTTATGCTCTTCCTATATGTTCAGATGCTCTATAAAGTTGGATTTGGACAAATGGTTAGTCTTGCCTAAGGCTGTAAGTTCTTTTCTGGAATTGAACTTCCTATCCAGCTTTCTCCATATGCATATAATTCAGTTGCTTTCCTAATTCATGAACTTGATCCATAAAACCCGTGACTTGAATTGATGCTTCATTACCTTTACTTAAATATTTGTTGTATTGTTTTGAATTTCTTTGGCAGTTTGTATTCACAATGTTCATTATCATAATCACGCGCGTCTTTTTTAGAGCAGAAAATCAATTTTACTTTCTATATTGAGCTCGATATTATGCTTGATAGAGTTGAAACAACAAATGAATGGAAAAATCATGTTTAGTTGATGTTCAGACTGCATTTTCAGATAATTTCAGGCGGAATTTCTGCTCTTGGATATATAGTTCTATTAGTGAAATCAGACCTTCAAATTCTAGATTTTTGTGTTTCTAGAAATAAATTGCATATTAATTTTATTGGCCAAATTAACGTTACTTACCATGATGCTGCTTAGATTAAGAATCTTAAAGGTGTTGTTGGTAACTAATTAAGCCTTGCATCTATTTAAATGCTTTTCAAAGAGATGTGATACAATATATAATGCGAACCCACAAGAAAAGAAATGGTGCTTTGAAAACTCATAAAGAAATTTGAATTCCTTGAAAACTCTTGAGAAAGTCAATTGATTGATAATTTTCATAAAACTTAATACAATATATAATTTTAGGGTTTAAATACCCATCAAAAGAACAAAATTGGCCTAAAATTGAAAAATATAAAAGATAATAAGAGAAGCGCTTTAATGTAACTATGCAAAAAAAAAAAAAAAAAAAAAAAAAAAAACAGAAAAACTTAGCCATGTTTCAAATTGGAAAAAAAAAAAATCAATTGATTCACGCCCCTTTAATCTTGCAACAATGACCACAACGTCCTTTCTTTTTGTTGTTAACTTTCAATTACCAAACTTTCAATCACCATCCGCTTAGTCAAAGGTTTTAATTTTACACAAAAAAAAAAAATTTTTTAATTTTACAAAATCCTTGTAATGCTAGACATTTTATACTAGAAGTGATACTCAATTCTTATAGTATTATTATTTTACAAAAAAGTTTTCAATTTCACAAAAAATTAATGGAAACTCATGAAATATATATATATACACACACACACACACACACTTTGCAAAAAATATTTTGACATTACGAAAATATAATAATTCAATAATATTTTGCTGTATAAAAATGAATAATTCTGCATAGTTCAAAAGACAATAGAAAAATTAAGTTTCATATAAAACCTTTAAATTTTACAAAATTTATGTAATGCTAGACATATTTGACGTGAAGTGTTATTCAATTCTCCTAATATTATTACTTTACAAAAAAATTATCCAACTTCGCGAAAAACAAACAGAAACTGCTAAAATATAAAATAAATGTACTTTACAAAAAATTGTTTTAACTTTATGGGAATATAATAATTCATTAATATTTTTCTGTAAATTCCGCATATTACGAAAAATAGTAGAAAAATTAAGTTTCACGTAAAACTTTTAAATTTTACGAAATTTATATAATGCTAGACATATTTTACATGAAGTGATAGTTAGTTTTTGTAATATTATTAATATGTAAAAAAAAAAAAAAACCAACTTCTCAAAAAATGAATGAAAACTGCTGAAATATAAAACAATAAATACTTCATGAAAAATGTTTGAACTTTACAAAAATACAATAACTTAGTAATATATTTCCATATAAAGATAATAAATTTTTCATAGTACAAAAAATAATAGAAATATTAAGTTTCACGTAAAACCTTTAAATTTTACGAAAGCCATGTAATGTTAGACATATTTTACGTGAAGTGATACTTAATTCTTGTAAAATTATTACTTTACAAAAAAAGTCTTTAATTCATGAAAAATAAATAGAAACTACAAAAAAATATTTATTTTCATTTTATTTACATAAAATAATATAACTCATAGTTTCAGGTCAGATTAATGATAAATTTAATTACAAATACAACATATATCTTAAATTAGATCAAATTAGTTTTACTAATAATTAAATAAAATTTAATTAATTTATAAAAAATTTAATAATATTACAGAAATTTGTAGAGATTTGATATTTTTACATAAATAAGTATGAATTTTTGTAAAATATATAATTACATATAAATTACATACCACTTATGTAATTTTAAAATTTCTTTTAACCTATTGGTAACATGTAATAACAGGTGAACTTTTTAATAATTTATTTTTTTATTTTAAATTTATGATTACTTTGTTTTCAAACAAAGTAACCATAGAATTTACCTCTAGTTTAATATAATTTATGTTGACTTTAGTTTTAATGATCACAAAAGTTGACATTTATAGTTCTTACGTAAATATAAGTACAAATTATAGTTAATAAAGAATGATTCAAATTGAATTTATATGACTTAAGGCCTTAAAAAGCTTCATAAGATGAGAAGGGCACTATATGGCAAAGTATGGTTTATGAAGTAAAACATCTTATGCTTATTATCCTCAAAAGATATTCCAATGGCTACAAGTGACTTCAAGAGCTATGAGGCTTATGACTTAGGGGATATGAATCTCTTCAAAGGCTGCATATTTTCACTTTATGAAGTGCAACCAACAATTATGTTTTGTTTACTAGCTGAAAGCAATAGCTATATCACTTCAAGAGCTCAAAACAATTGTTACATTTCCTTTATGAATCAAAAGCAACAACTATATATCCTCTTTAAGAGATCAATGCAACAATCGTATTTTGTTTATAAGCTCAACACAACTGTCACATCTCCTTTATGAAGCAAAAGCAACAGCTACATCTACATGAGTTGAAGCACTTCACCTATATGAGGGAAGGAAGATCAAATGAGCAAAATGGGAGACTTAGCTACAATCACACATACAAGCGATTATTTTCAAGTCTTCCATAATTCCTACAAAAGCAAAATCAAGAGAGAAGAGCTTTATTCATTGTTCATATATTCAAACATTTTATATTCAAGGGAATCGTATTTTCACACAAGGCTGTGTGAAGGGGGTTCTACTTTGTTGATAGTGTGATCAACAAAGTTTGAAAAAATTTTGGTGCTTGAGCTTATCTGAATAAGTTTGGTATTTGAGCTTAAAAAATACCAGAATAAGTTTGATGCTTGAGCTTTGAAAAAGCATCGGAAGAGTTTTGTTACTTGAGCTCTGAAAAAGTAATGGTAGATGTTTGATACTTAGCCTACAAAAGTATTAAGTTTGTTAATAGAACTCGTAAAAAGTAACAGGCTTGTTCTTGGCTGTAAAGGAAACGATAGTGGAAAATCTTAAGTGGTTGACTTGGGGACTAGACATAGAACGTTTGGGTCGAACCAGTATAAATTTTGGTATCTTCAATTTTCTATCCCTACACTCTTTACAATTTAGTTTCATGCAATTTAAATTAATAGCATTATTTTTGAAGACATTCCTTATTTAGTTAAGCAAATTTATATTCATAAGTTTTATTATTTTATTCCGCTTTTTGTGAAACTTGTGTTTATTGACAGAAAATTATTTTTCACCAAAAAGAATTTTCTTAATTATTTGCAGAAAAATTTATTCGGTATACAGTACTATTCACCCCCCTTAGTACTGTAGATAGCCTATTTGGGACCATCAATTGGTATCACAGCTTGACTCTTAATCAAAGGAGTAAAATCCTTAGAGTGATCCTAAAATGGCTAGTACATATGGTAGTCAAAATGTTTTTATGTCTAAGGGATGTTCCATCAACAAGCCTCCATTATTCAATGAAGAAAATTATAATTTTTGGAAAAATAGAATGAGAATATTTCTATAGTCCACGGATATTCAGGTCTGGAGAATTGTCAACGAAGAACCTAGTATTCCCACAAAAATTGTTGTACGGAAAATCTATCCCTAAAGAAGAAAGTGAATATGAAAATGCTGACTGGAATAAAGAAGCTTTAAACTCTAAAGCTATTAATTTATTACAGTGTGCTTTAAATATTAATGAGTTTAATTGTTTTTCAGGTTGCACAACAGCAAAGCAAATATGGGACAAACTTGAGACAACTTATGAAGGAACCAAACAAGTCAAAGATGGAAAGATAAATCTTTACATCATAGAATATAAGTTGTTCAAGGTGGATGCAAAAGAGTCAGTTTCAGACATGAATACAAGGTTCACACTCATTGTGAACAAATTGAAGAACCTTGGCAAGAGTTTCATAGATGAAGAGCCGATTAGAAAATTAATCAGAATAATACCAAATTCATGGGATGCAAAACTCACAGCTGTAGAAGATTCGAAAGATTTAATTACATACTCATATGATGAATTCATTGGTTCATTACTCACATATAGGATGAAAGTTAAGTTTACTACTGACCATGAGCAAACTGACAAGAAGAAGTCCATCGCACTAAAAGCTACTAGTTCAACTCCTGAAGAATCTACTTCTGAATCAAACAGTGATGAAGAAGAAGATGAAGATGAGACTCCGTTGGTTCGAAAATTCAAAAAATTTCTTAAAAGCAAAAACAGAGATAAAAAGTCATTTAGGAAGCAGTTCAACAACAACAAAGTTGATCAAGCTATGAAAGATTCAAAACAAGAAAATGCATGTTTTGAATGCAATAAACCAGGCCATTTCAAAGCTGATTGTCCAAAGCTTTAAAGCAAATACAAGAATAAAGACAAGAAAGCAATGGTGGCAACATAGAGTGATAGTGATAAATCAAGTTCTAATGATGATGATGAGAAGCAAGAATGCTTCATGACGGATGATAATGCAAAAAGTTCATCACAACAGCGAGTAGAAAGTGAAGAAGATGAGGTAATTCTTCAAACTTTATCTCATAATGATCTTATTCATGAATTCTTTAAGATGCATGATACTAAGCTAGAAATGATTGCTAAGTGGAAAGAATATGAAAACAAGCTTTTAGAACAAGAGTCAGAAAAGCTTGAATTACATAGTAAAGTAAGCTTCCTAGAAAACACTAATCTTGAATTAGCTAGTAAAGTCTCATATCTTGAAAGAAATGTGAAGAACTAGATACTACTATTAGCATATTCACAAATGGAGAGAATATGCTGAATATGCTTTTAGACTCCCAAAGAAATCCAAATGATAGAACATGAATTGGTTTATGAGATACCTTCTTAAATTCCCCCAAAGCCAATTATATTCTATTCTTCCTCCACTTCTACTATGCAAAAGTCATCCCCTACCTACATGTCAAAAGCATAGTAAAAGTCAGAAACAATTCATTGAACCAATTTCAAAACAAAAAACCATTCATGTGTTAGAGATTGTGCCCTAAGCCAATGTTGGATTATGTAAACAATCTTCTTAAGTCATTAATAAAGACTTATTTTATCATATATATTTGTATGTTAGTATTTATGATAATGTATCCATGAATTAATTGTGTAATTCTAAATTTCCCTAGTCGATTGTTATTATGGGAATAATAACAAACTAAGACTAGTGTGAGTGATAATGGATATTCATAAGATGAATATAGTGTATACAGATACAGATTATACTCACGGGCAATATGTTAGAGAACATGTTGCTGGAGACCCACTATGAGATCAAGTTCATGGTCACGTGTCACAACTGATCTTGATTATAGTAGTGTCATCAGCTGATTCCTTTGACCTGAGGTCACCATGGATTCCGGGATGAATTCATGTTGTGCTTTGACGCAGTCAAACGCTGCTTGTAACAGAGTAGTTATAAAGGCTGTGGTTGGGTACAATATGACTCATGCTTTGGGATGTGAGTGACAGATATGGGATTTTGTCCCTCTCTAACAAGAGAGCGATATCACTGGGCCCCTCGATAAGTAAGACTGTTAAATGCATGGCCATGCTCAAATAATTAATAAGAGTATCAATTAATTTGTCTAAACAGTTTACTTTGAGATCGAGAAAGCATATGATTAATTATATAAGATTGACAAGTGTACCATGTCTTATAATTAATCTTGATATCAAAGAGACAAAAGGGAATATGACATTCTATAAATAGGTATTGGATCATTCCAATCATATTAATTGGGTAGTCGTAATGGCTTGCTAGAGTCCGCTTGTGACCTATAAGGACATTATGGTAATTTCCTTATTGCCAATTAATATGATCCTATGGGGTCACACACAAGAGCAAAATGAAGTTCATCTTATCGGGTATAAATTATTATTGGATAATAATTTATGGATGAGAAAGAGAATAAATATATATAGTGATATATATTTATGTATGTATATATAAATATTAATGTGATTAATATTGCATAAAGTATGCTACATATTATAATTAAATTATATGGAGATATAATTAATTATAATATTATATATACATATATGTATTATGGAGAATTGATTTGATTTAATGTTAATTGAGAATTAATATTAAATTGTGTGGGTTAATATATAATTATAACTAATAGGTGTATTAGGTTATAATTATAATTAACTATTTAGGTTAATTATTTAAGGAAACAATTAACCTAAACCAAAATGACTCATATATACTAAGTACACAGCAGATTTTCGGCAGCCACACAAAGGTGAATAGTGGCAGCCGAAATTCTCAACAAAACTCCAAGGAAAAATCTGATTTTTCGCTTTCTCTGTCTCGTTCGAAGAATTGTTCTTCAATCCCGGCGCTAGCACGCGGTGAATCAATTGCTCCGTGTGGATCAACCGTAGAGGGAAGCTAATTTGGTTCCTAAGTGATTCAAACTTCAAAGAATTAAGGTAATTCTTTAACCCTCCTTCCGATTCAATGTAATGTACATGGGTCCTTGGTGGGGATTAATCTTTTTCCGCTGCGTTTTATGTTTGTTTTATGCGATTAATTCCCAACATCATGTCCAGTCTATTGACCAAAAAGTCAAACAAAAGACATATCCTTCCAAACTCAGAAATGTACAATCCTCCAAAGCAAATCAAAGTTCTTATTCACAATAAAGGATTGTTCACAAAAACACTTTTAGACCTATATACTCTCAAAAGCCTTATTACTGTGAGATTACTGCTGGGTCAGTGTCTTCAACAGACTGCTACATCTATGTCTTAATTGGGGGCTATAACGGTTTGCTAGAACCCACTTACAGTCTATGGGCCTTAGAACTACTACTAACATAACGACAGACCCATAGGATCGTGCACATAGATCAACTGAGCTGGAGCTTATATAAATTATACATATAATGTACATTAGAAGCAATACATTAATTAATTAGCTGACATTCAGTGTCAAGGTATAATTAATTAACATTAGGTTGATTTAATGGACAAAACCTAGGCTCTAATACCACTGTTGGGATTCGTCATCGGAAAAATAACATGGCCCAGTGGAAATTACACTGTTAAAATTTTCCTAGAATCCACCAATCGTGTCCAATTACCATTGATTGGAATAAAATCAATTTGAATCAAGAGAGATTCACTCACCAAATCCGTCTCTTCTAGAGATTGCTGCAGAATCGAATCTATAAACCGCGATCTCCAATGTCCGATGCACGACCAACTATCGAGTGGGAACCTGTGCTAGCCGAAGAAGCAGAAGGAATGGAGAATTAATCTCAGCCTCCATGGCTTTGTGCCATTAATATGAGTTTGGGCTTTCAATAGCCTCCTAATAGGTCTTGGGCTCCTCTTGGTCAACGACCATAAGATCCCCATCATCAATCACGAGAAAGCCGTACCTCTCTAGCTGATGACGTGTCCTACCAGACCTTCTAAGGTCCTGTGCAACCGGTTCTGGTTCCTCAATTTCTTGAGTAGTCAGATCGATTCCCAAAGCATCCTCAGCAGTAGCTACAAGAGTTTGTGAGTGTTGAACTTCTGAAAGTTCAACATTACTCCCACTCTCTCTCTTGGAAAGAATTCCTTCTCCAAGAAGACTACATTTCTAGCTATGAATACTTTGTTTTCCACCGGATCGTAGAAGTAATAACCCTTAGTTTCCTTAGGGTAACCCACAAACTGGCACTTGACAGATTTGGACTTGAGTTTGCCACTTGTCAATTTCTTAACATGTGCATCACAGCCCCAAATCTTCAAGAAGGAAATATTGGGATTTTAGCCCTTCCATAGTTCATATGGTGTTCCCTCAACTGCCCTGCTTGGTGTATTATTAAAAATGTAAGTAGTTGCTTCTAAAGCATATCCCCAAAAGGAGACAGGGTGTGTAGCATGACTCATTATCGAGTGGACTATGTCTAGCAAGGTCCTATTCCTCCTTTCTGACACTCCATTCCACTGGGGTGTACTAGGAGGAGTGAATTGGGATACAATCCCATACTCTCTAAAAAATGAGTCAAACTCTTGGCTCAAAATATTCACCCCCTCGATCAGACTGAAGTGATTTTATTTCTTGCTAAGTTGGTTTTCTACTTCATTCTTGAAGTCCTTGAACCTTTGAAGAGTCTCAGACTTATGCTTCATTAGATACACGCAACCGTATCTACGGAAGTCATCCGTGAAGGTGATGAATTACAAAAAATCGGATTTAGCACTAGTGCTTATTGGGCCTCATACATCGGAATGTATCAGCTCTAATAGCTCTGAGGCCTTTTCAGCAGTCTTGCTAAAAGGCACCTTTGTCATCTTTCCTCTCAAACAAGATTCGCATGTGTCATAAGACTGGATGTCAAATGACCCCAGCACTCCATTAGAGTGAAGCCTAGCTATGCGCTTCTCGTTTATATGGCCAACTTGACAGTGCTAGATATATGTAGGATTAATTTCATTCTGTTTAATCCTTTTAGTATTTATGTTATAGATTGAACTTTCACGTTTTAGATCAAGGATATATAAGCCATTTTCGAGAAATGCTGTTCCATAAATAATATTGCCACATTGCATAGAAATTCTACCATGGCCAATATTAAATACAAAACCAGAAATATCCAACAAAGAAATGAAAATAATATTCCTGCGCATCACAGGTACAAAATAACAGTTTTGTTGTTCTAAAACAAGTCCACTAGGCATCTCTAAGAAATAATCTCCGATCTCTATGGCTTGAACCCGAGCACCATTTCTGACACGAAGATCTACTTCGCTAGATCCTAGTAATCTCCCATTTCTGAGACCCTGCACATTTGAACAAATGTGAGATCCACATCTAGTGTCCAAGACCCAAGATATAGAAATAGCCAGATTAATCTTAACAACATAAATACCTGAAGCAGCAGTTTTGCCCTTTAGTTACTCCCTTAGCTTTGGACATGAGCTCTTCCAGTGCCCCTTCTTATGAGACTCATGGCAACCCTTGCTTTAGGTTGGGCCACCACCTTTTTGCCCTTAGCCTTGGCCTTTTGGGCTTAGCATGCATATATGTGGGTTATAATCTGGTGATCCATACATCCATATCATATGTCAAATGCAATAGCATACTTAATTTAAAATAAATGAGATCCTATGGGCCTTTAGTTATAACCTAATGAAAAACTAGATATCCTATCTGATTCTTCATGGGCCGCACTACAAATCCATCTTGGGCTCCCACCATGGGCTTGCTCCATCCGGGCCTTTCTCCATACTTGATGAAATTACAACAATTTTATTTTAAATAAAATCTATTCTAAAATTACATCAAAACAAAAGAAATGGCACACAGGCCGTATTTCAAACAAAGTACATGTTGTGCGCATACATACCAATATGATGTATGATCATGGCATTCCAAATTATGAATATAAATGTTAAGCCGAGTTACTGAGGGTGAAATTGCCAATTTCAACAACTGTGACTAAGGCCCAATGGATAACATCCATTAATGCAAAATTGACAATTTTGCTCCCACTTGAATTTGGGTTGTCACAAATTTAAAATTTAGCCCTCTTAATTTTAACCGGTGTCATGGTTTATTGGACCAATTTCACAAAGTCCATATTCAATTTAATATGCAAACAATTAAATTAAATATGCATGCCAACAAAATAAAAAATTTAAATACAAATCAATTTAAAATAAAACCATTTTAATTTAATTTGCATTACGGGCCCGGGATAAAAAAATACCAGCAAAATCCAACACCGGACCCTAACCCCGCACACGACGCTGTTATCTCCGCGGGGCAACAGTGTTGCTGCCGCCAGCTGCTACGGCCAGGGAAGGGAATCACAATTTGCAATTCCCTCTCCCAAATATAATTTTTTTTAAATCATTAAAAAAATACCAGCCAAGAAAATATATACAACAGCTAAAAATAATTAATTAGTAACAGAAAATAAGTTGCAGCAGGGAAAAAAAACAATAAAAACAATTGGGAAAAAATTATCAAAACCCGAAAAACCATTCTTGAAACCTATTCTTTCTTCAAGAACACAATCAAGAATGAATTCCAATCAATCTAATGGACAAAACCTAGGCTCTGATACCACTATTGGGATTCTTCATCGGAAAAATAACGTGGCGCAGCGGAAATTACACCGTTAAAATTTTCCTAAAATCCACCTATCGTGTCCAATTACCATTGATTGGAATAAAATCAATTTGAATCAAGAGAGATTCACTCACCAAATTCGTCTCTTCTGGAGACTGCTGCAGAATCAAATCTATAAACTGCGATCTCCATAGTCCGGTGCATGACCAACTATCAAGCAGGAATCGATATCAGCCGAAGAAGCGGAAGGAATGGAGAATTAATTGCTGTAAATTGTGGCTGTTTTTGGGCTGAAATTTCCAGCAAATAAAATAGGGTTTGAGTTAGGTTTTCTTCCTTAAGTGTGCCCTTATATAGGCATATTGTCTAATTAGGTTTTAATTAAGTTAATTAAACCCAAGCCCACTAGGATTATAATTACATGAATAAACTTTAATTAAAAGGTATATACTATGTAATTTAATTCCTTTTGGCTAAATTTAATTACCCCTAAATAAAATTAAATCACATTTAAGTAAATACAATACATGTATTTAATTTTCCTACTTAGGAAAATTATTTAATTAATTGTTTACTTTATGTAATTCAATTAATTGAGAAATTAATTAATTACATTATGTAAACTATTAATTAAATTAAATCAACCCAATGTTAATTAATTACTTTGACACTGAATGTCAACTAATGAATTAACGCATTCCTTCCAATGTACATTACATGTACAATTTCTATAAGTTCCGGCTCAGTTGATATATATGCACGATCCTATGGGTCTGTCGTTATGTTAGCAGTAGGCTCAAGGCCTACAGTCTGTAAGTGGGTTCTAGCAAACCATTATGGCCTCCAATTAAGACAGAGATGTAGCAGTCTGTTGAAGACACTGACCCAGTAATAATCTCATAGTGTCCTTTGCCAAACGATATCGATATGAATAAACAAGAGGCATGGTGTCTGTCATCCTCTTCTGCTATTTATTATATTTCTTGATCTTGAGTTGACTGATTAGTCAAATAAGCAACCGACTTCCTTAGGTATGGCCATACACTTATCAGTCCCACTCATCAAGTGGCCAATGATATCATCTCGGTGTTACCCGAGTGGCAATTCCATCACTTCATTATCAATATCAATATGTTCACCGGTCCACCCAATCATACCCGTATTTAGCATCCTTTTACAGACATGTTAGACATATGTCAAAGTGAACCGGATTCCATATTGATACTATAATGAAATCTGGTCTGAGGACAAAAGAGACCTACTCAAGAAAGTCCTATAATGCGGCAACCATGTGGCTTTCTTGTACGGATCAATCTAGTCCCATGTCAACGACATGTACCTATATTTATGACTGACTATACAAGTACTATGGCTAGTTCAGAATTGCCATACAATCATCGAATATACAAGTCTGTGATTCTATTCCTTCCCACGATTAGAACAGACCTGGGATGGGTTTTATGTATATCAATCAATGGATACTCTACTCATATTATAACACAAGATATAAATAAAATAGATTAATTGCCTTTATTAATGTGACACAAATAATGTATTCATACAATGAGTCTTAACGTATAATACAAAATACAAGAATCCAATGCCCTAAGAACTAGGGCATACCAACAACATCAAATTAACTATGTCCCTTTTCACCAACATCCCACCTTAAAACCTTATCAATCTCATCAATATAAGAAAAGGAGGAATGTTACATGTTATTATTGTAATCATATAGGACATGTGATTGGAGATTACAAATTTTGGAAAGGATATTACAAAGGAGAAATTATCTAGATTTCCAACAAGAAAAATTTTAACTCTAACCCCAAAGGACCCAATACTGACCTAAGTCTACTTAATTTATTTTGTAGGTATGTCTAAAAAACACCCTTGGAAATTCAAAGTGGTACATCGATGGCGGTTGTTCTAGACATATGACTAGAGATGGAAGATATTTTACTTCCATAAAGCAAGTAAAAGGAGGATATGTGAAATTTAGAGATAATCTAAAAGGACGAATCATTAGAAAGGGAATGATTGGAAACAATCCATGCATTGATGAAGTATCCTTAGTAGATGGATTGAAATACAATCTTCTCAGTGTAAGTCAATTTTGTGTCAAAGTTCACAAGGTAATCTTTGATTCTAAGAAATGTGAAATTATAGAAGCTAAGAATGGTAAGATCTTACTTGAAGTACCTAGAGTTGGAAATATTTATCTATCAAATTCAAGTACTCTTACTAATGATCAATGCTTAATTTCACAAGAAGAAGAGAGTTGGTTATGGCATCATAGATTTGGTCATGCAAGCATGCATCTGATTTCAAAACTTTCAAAGAAAGATCTTGTTAAAGGATTAACCAAAATTGGTTTTGATAAAACTCATATTTGTGATGCTTGTCAAACAGACAGAAAAAATAGAAGCTCTTTTAATCTTAAAGGAGTGTTGGGATCCGTCATCTGAAAAAATAACATGGCACAACGAAAATTACATCGTTAAAATTTCCTAGAATCCACCTATCGTGTCCGATTACCATAGATTGGAAAAAAAATCAATTTTGAATCAAGAGAGATTCACTCACCAAATTCGTCTCTTCTAGAGACTACTGCAGAATCGATTCTTGTGACAGAAGTGATCTCCAAAATCCGGTGCACGACCAACTATTGAGCGGGAATTGGTTCTAGCCGAAGAATGAAGGAATGAGTTATTTTCTGCTGGAATTTTCGACTATGGGGCTGCTCTTGATGGCTGGCCAAAATTCCTTATGCAATTAGGTTAGGATTAGATTTTCTTCCTTTAGTGTGCCCTTATATAGACTCCTTATCTAATTGGGTTTTAATTAGGTTAATTAAACCCAAGCCCACTAGGATTATAATTACATAAATAAACTTTAATTAAAAGTATATACTATGTAATTTAATTCTATTTGGCTAAATTTAATTACCCCTAAAATAAAAATTAAATCACACTTAAGTAAATACAATACATGAATTTATTTTTCCTACTTAGGAAAATTATTTAATTAATTTGTTTACTTTATGTAATTCAATTAATGAATAAATAAATTAATTATATTATGTAAACTTATTAATTAAAGAAAATCAGTTAATTAATTACCTTGACACCGAATGTCAACTAATTAATTAACGCATTCCTTCCAATGTACATTACATGTACAATTTCTATAAGTTCCAGCTCAGTTGATTTATGTGCACGATCAAATGGGTCTATCTATATGTTGGCAGTAGGCCCATGGCCCAAAGACTGTAAGTGGGTTCTAGCAAACCGTTAGAACCCCCAATTAAGACAGAGATGCAGTAGTTTGTTGAAGACACTGACCCAGTAGTAATCTCACAGTATCCTTTGCCAAACGATATCGATATGATAAACAAGAGGTATGGTGTCCTTATCCTCTTCTGGTGTTTATTACGACTGATTAAACAAATAAGCAACCAACTTATTTGGGTATGTGTGAGCACGGGTTTTTTCCCGACCTCGGTGATGAAAGCTACTATTATCTTTTTCACGGATAAACGTGAAGCGGATTCGGACCAACCGGGATAATGTCGGAAATGTCCCAGATAGCCCGAAGGTGTATGACAAGTCCTGGTACGGAACCCCGAAGAATTCGAGTGAGTATTTTAAGAGAACCAAGGAAAAGAACGAAAAATAAGTGAAAATGACATTTTCTGGACATTACAGCCGCTCGGCTGTAAACTACAGCCGCGCGGCTGTAATCTTCATATTTCCTTTTTGGGTCAAAATCAGCATTTAATTCGGTTTTTAAGCAAAATAGGCATTTTGGCCGCTACAGCCGCTCGACTGTAACCTATAGCCGCGCGGCTGTAGTCTACAGGGGCGCGGCTGTAATCTACAGCCGCACGACTGTAATCTTCATATTTCCTTTTTGGGTCAAAATCAGCATTTAATTCGGTTTTTAAGCAAAATAGGCATTTTTGTCGCTACAGCCGCTCGGCTGTAACCTACAGCCGCGCGGCTGTAGTCTACAGGGGCGCGGCTGTAACCTACAGCCACGTGGCTGTAAGCGTCAGTTTTTCTTTTTTACCGAAATCAGCAATTAATTCCGATTTAATACCAAAAAAGGAGGTATTTAAACATCCTAATCCGGGATTAGGGTAAAGGGAGGCAGAAAACTAAAAAAGAAAAAAAAGAAAGAAATGATTTTTGGAGAGAAAAACACCATCACTTAGATTTTCTCTAGGGTTCTTAACACAATTGAAAAAAAAAGAGAGTTGCACCTAAAATAAAAAAAAGAAGAAAACGAAGATAATCTTAAAAGAACACATAACAACCAATCCTTTAATATTCTTCGTGGTTCCGTTCGGGCTTCGGAAATCGCACTCTGTTAGAGTTGTTCGTGACTGCAAGACGTTTCTGGGATCCGAATCCATTTTTCGTGGTCCAAGCACTGGAATACAGACAAGGTAATCTTCTGAGAGGCCTTAGAAATCCGTTTTGTTCATTCT
The DNA here is from genome assembly GCA_039660915.1 of Euphorbia tirucalli. Lineage (NCBI taxonomy): Eukaryota > Viridiplantae > Streptophyta > Magnoliopsida > Malpighiales > Euphorbiaceae > Euphorbia > Euphorbia tirucalli. The sequence goes on from CM077633.1 coordinate 50,289,979, forward strand.
GATTGTGATTTGATTGCATGCTTTTAGTTTTTTACGATTTTTGGGAATTTTTCCGGCTACAGCCGCCCCACGCATAATCACAGCCGCTCGGCTCTAACCTACAGCCGCTCGGCTATAACCTACAGCCGCACGGCTGTGACCTATAGGGGCGCGGCTGTAATGCCATGTTTTGAGTTTTTTACGATTTTTGGAAGTTTTTCGGCTACAGCCGTCCTACTCATGATCACAGCCGCTCGGCTGTAACCTACAGCCGCGTGGCTGTAGTTGAGACAAAATCATTAAATTTACACAACGATTTTCAAAAACGAGAAAACACACTGGAATCGATTCTGGGGCATTACAGCCGTCCGGCTGTAAGCTATAGGGGTGCGGCTGTAACCTACAGCCGCACGGCTGTAGTCTACAGGGGCGCCGCTGTAATGGAGGTAGAATTACAGTTTTGCCCTTTTGGGCCCCAAACTTGTAATTTTGCATTCTTTTCTCATTCAAAAATGAATTTTGGCGTGTTTGCATACTTTTGGACCCTAGATGGATGTTTGATTTAGGCTCACACACGAACGGGACCCCCGGGTCCCGGGATATCCGGCCCGCTAAAGTTGGAAAAGTGCATATAAATGAGCCAAACCGCTTTTAAAACTGATTTTTTATCCATAAAACCTACAGGGCGTTTAAAAAACCGTTTTCCAGGTCTAACCGGGCCGACCGATCGGGTCGACTTGGTTTCCCCCTTTGCATGATCCTGTTTCCTAAAATACCCCTATTCTGTCCTATATGAGTCCTTAGTGTGATTTATTTATTTGTGCTAACCATATTTGGATGCAGCTTTTATTTTTGCTTTATTTTTATTTTTGAACGTATTTTATAGATTATCCCGTGTATCTAGGCGATTGTAATTTTTAGATTATCGTGTATAATAGGCGATTGTAAAAGGTGAGGATGAGAGTTTTCTTTTTCTTGGGTTGTATAATTTGGCCTCTGATTTACTTTTCCGCACTTTTATTTTTCCGCACTTTATTTTATTTTTATATATTTATGTCATTTGCATGAGCATTGGTTAATGATTAAAGGAAGATAAAATGGGTAGATTTAAGTGAGTGAAATATCAAATTATGAAATAATAATTAAAAATAAGTGAGGTTAGTAAATCTGTTGCCCGAACCCTGAATCTCTGATTAGGTACCACGTCTACACTTGGTAGGAAGCTGTACCGGAATTTCCCGAATGAGCTGATCCGGGTGGCGACTTTGTATCTAATATCGAAATTCGCGTTTCGAGACCTTTAAGTTAAAATGGGATTTTCTAAAAAGCTTGTTTTCTAAAATTCACGCCTAAAATTAAGTTTTCTATAAAAAGACTTTTCCAATAAAATGAAAGGTTTCTCAAAGAAAGATTAAAACCCGTTTTCAAAACCAAAACATAACCACCCAAAAAGAAAATCCCCAGTTCCCGCTTCACCGCGCGTTCCGAAAAAGGTCGTCTGCTCACAGTGGCGACTCTGCTGGGGATTAACGGTTTCTTCAAAAGAGTTTTCACAAAAAAGTTAAGGAACTTAGGCAACAATTGAAGTACATCCTCACTTATAGTTGATTATTAAATCATAATTCAATATTTCATTCACATTGCATAAAGCATGACATTTTCTCTTCTTAAATCCCTCCAACACTCATTTAAACCCGGTTTATTTCTAAAGGTGACCTACCTCTTCCGCTAGGATTGGAGGCACCCGAGGAGGTAAACCACTCATAGCCTTGTACGAACCCCTTTGTTTGGACCCTTGAGTGGGGAGAAGTGAGGAGTATATATTCGTTATGGGAACCTGTACGACCCTTGGCTTGACTCATACCTTCATGTAATGGCCTAGCAACTTCCCTTTAGGATTACCAAAACCATATACTTGAAAATGGACATCGAGAGTACGCCTTTGGTATCCCCGTTGATACCAAAGAGACCCAATACCTAGGAAGAATACGAGACCAATCGAATGGAGAAATAAGGTTGGAAGGATGAGCATATTTTTGTGTGTGTGCTAACGTTTGTTCTATGGTTGTTTTATTTTCGACCTTTTCATACGACATAAACACGCATCATACGTATGCCATATTCTAATCACTTTCTTTATGCAGCCATTTTTGAGCATCCTCATATGTGTGTGTTATACTAACCATATTTTCGTGCAGCCATAATCATTTTCCGTATGCCACATTCATTTTGTGTGCTCATGGATTCATAAAGCATACACGACATCATCGTGCGTGTCATGCATTTTAACCACGTTCTTGTGCAGCCATTTGCATTTTTATATGACATAGGCATCCGCATCATTTCATTTCATTAAAAATGTAAGGATGTTCTAAGTATGCCCTTCACGACCATTTCATATCATAACATATCGGGAGTCCCCAAGGCTACCCATACTCCGCCTGTGCACTAGTTTGCATTTGGCCGTCCCATTACATTATTAGAAGACCACAACGGTCTTAGGCTCACATTTGTGTGATGGACCACACGAAATCACCACATCTTGATCATTCACATTTGGTGTCATGGAGACGCCTTCGTTTTGCTTGCGTGTCCCAATCCATATCGGATTGTTACATAACATCGATAACCCATTTGAGGTACTCCACGAGTGCCGAGCTAGTTTTCATATTAAGACGTTTCATAGCACCCCTAAATCATGTAAGGTGTTCCACGAACACCGAAATGCTGTCCGTGTTTTGATTCGCATGTGACTTTTATGTGACATCACTTCATGTTAAGATGCTATAAAAGCATCGAGTGTCTATCTGCGGGATGCTTCCCTCAAGAACATTTCATGTCATTACATTGGCCTACAAAGTGTCAAACTTTAGTCCATATGTCGGCACACATGCGACCATTTCACGACATCCCCTAGGTGCCCCAAAGGCACCGAACCTCTGTCCGTGTGATGGCTCGCACGTGACGTTGTTGCATTGTCTTGTGTATAGCATAGGGTATGCTTGGAACATCCGAAGCAAAAGAAACAAAAGCACTAAAACCATCTTTAGCATCATCCACATCCATGAGACATCATCCAAACATGAGCATAAAAGTACCATTTAGAGTGTCGAGTCTAGGACCACGACATCCATCCGAAACTCTAACCTTGTGCTGTTTGGAGTCGCATCTCAGGAAGGCTAATTCGAGTTGAATCAGAATCAAACACCCCAGTTCAGTTAATTCGATCAGAACCAGTCACCGTGGAGGGAATTAGTTCAGGGTCGGATTCAGACAGGGAAGTCGAAGTTCGGTTACCCACTCTACCGGTTGACAGTCAGACATTGTTAGAAGAAGTTGACAGAGCAGACATGGCTGACGGAAACAGTGGGAATAGTGGAACCAGTGGAAGCATGCCCTTCGACATGGCTGCCTTTACGAGAAGCTTCTTAAGCTCAGAAGAGTTCAGGGCTACCCTTAGGGAGCAGGTGTAGGCGGTGATGACCACCCTCCCTGTTCCGGTTGTCCAACCAGCCCAGACCTCGGTTGGGAACGGGGGACGACAGCCTGTTCAGGTCACTAATGGAACCGGGGGGAATACTCCTAGCAGGAGTGGCAGAGTTGCCAATCACAGAGAGCCAGACCGTCAGTCCGAAGAGGATGAGGCCTTTGAGAAGGCAAGGGAAGCCTCGATTGGGACGATACTAGAGAAGCGCCTCAATCAGAAATTTTTTGATATTGAAGCCATGCTACCTAAGCTGAAGGAGATGGTCCACTATAACCCTGTTAAGTATGTCAACCTGACTACTTTGATGGCTGATGGATGTGAGCCGCTCCCAGCTGGTTTTCAGATGCCTTACTTGCCTCCGTACACCGGAGAGGGCCCACCGGAAGCCCACTTGGACAGTTATGTGAGGTTGATGACCAGTATGGGGATTGGAAAGGGTCATCTGTTGAACTTGTTTCCAACTACTCTGAGGGGTGCTGCGGCAAAGTGGTACATGAAGATGCCCACACACACTCGCTCCACCTGGGAGGATTTATCTAATGCTTTTATGAAGCAGTATGCCTACAACACCCAAACTGAGACAACTCTTAAGGATCTAGAAAGGATCCGTCAGAAACCAAATAAGTCTTTCCCAGCTTACTACAAGCGGTGGATGGATGTGCAAGTTTTGGTGGATGGGGCACCAAAGTTAGAGTCACTCATTGTGAAGCTGGTAAATGGTAGTCTGCCCCAATATAAGGACAAGATGAAGCTGAAGAGATTCCACTCCTTCAATGAGGTGGTGGAGTTTGCCAAATGTATCGAGCGATACGAAGAAGAGGAACAGAGGGGCAGACAGAGTTCGGGCTCTTACAGAAGCAATCAGGGGTACTCTCAAGGGTACAAAGGCAACAGCTCTAAGGTTACTCCAGTGGGGTAAAGTACTAACTCGACTCAGAATGTAGCCTCAATCGAAGTGCAATGGGAGGATGTAGCCGCTGTGAACCTGGGAAGACAGACTCCTCAAAGGGTCACCAGTCCATGGGTTGAGTCAGTAAGCCGAATTTTTGCTAAGTGTAGAAAGGCTGGGTTATTGCAGAGCTTGAAGCCATTTTCGCCTCCAGCTGAGGTGGATAAAGACAATTTCTGCTCTTATTATGTGATGACGGGCCACCGCACAAACGAGTGCAGCCAGCTAATTAAGGCCGTCAAATAGTTGGTCGCTGATGGAAAGATTATCGAGCCGGCTTTGAAGCCTAGTATTTAGAGTAATCCTTTGCCCAAGCTTGGGTGATTCGGGTGCACAAGCTACCGAGGATCATGTTGCAGCAATAAAGGAAGACCCTCCGCATGTGGAGGACGATATTCTTTTTTATGTCTTTAGTTTTTATCTTTAAAATTTATTCTGTGAACAATTCAACCTCTCAGTGTTTAATTCAATAGAATTTGGTTTCAATTACTTGTGTGACATTTTTCGAATGGAACTCTGCATGCATACAAACATTCATTTAATGTCTTTAGCATACATGATGCATCAATGCATGAAATGAATCTAAGGACAAATGAAGACTTGAAAAGGATATCCATCTCGAAAGATCTCACGCCCGATGAAAAAGAGAAAAAAAAAAGAAGAAAAAAAAAAGAAAAATTTGCAAAAGTACCATAAAAGCACATAGGAATCTTTGCCTAACCGTATGATGTCATGAAAAAGTGACAAAGAAATTATTGAACCAACCTCCGAAGGATTCAAAGATGGAATCAGCCAAGCAGGAGCTCCGCAGACTGGAATGAGCATCGCTTATTGGTTGTAACCATCAAGTACTTCTCGAAGTGGGTAGAAGTGGAGTTACATAGGAATGTCACTTCAAAAAAAAAAAAAAACATAAAAAAAAGAAAAAAAAAGCATTATCATGTCGTGACCAATAATGGCCTACAATTACAAGGGGCAAAGATGGAGCATCATAGATTATCTCAACATCTCCCACAAGCCAATGGGGCGGTAGAAGCGGCTCACAAGGTTCCGTCCAAACGACAATCACCTACAAAGGATAGGCCGATGTGCTGTCATTTGTCTTACAAGGGCACAAAACTAGCATCAGAGCAGGCACTGAAGAAACATCATACTCCTTAGCCTATAGGATGGAAGCGGTTCCACCAGGGGAGACAGAGACCAAGTCGTCAACCCCATCAACCTAGACAAGCCCAGGCACTATTACGTGTAAAAAAAAAATAATAAAAAAATAAAAAATAAAAAAGAGGTCCGATGGGTCGTAAACCAAGAAGGCGATCCATGCAAAAATTAGGACAGTCCGATGGATCGAAAACCGAAAAGGTGGTCCATGCCAAAGTTAGGACACAGAGGCGAGCACCATCAGCGGGAAAATCTGCAAAGACCAGTTGGTGGCAGGCATAGGTCCAGTCGAGATGGATACCATTACTGATTCGGTCTTTAGCTTTATTTCATCTTTGATGTGCATTGTGTTAGAACATTATAAATGAGTGAATGAATGAATGCCGGTTTTATGTTCAGGTCAAATGTCCCAAGTCTGCTTGAAATTGAATTCGTATGGATATGCACATTTTCTGTTTACATGCATCTCACTTCAAAAAAAAAAAAAAAAAAGAAAAAGAAAAAAAAGAGCCTGATAGATCGAAAACCCAAAAAGGGCGGTCTATGCAAAAGCTAGGGCATAAAATAAAGTCTGCTGAATTGAAAACCCGAAAGGGTGGTTCAGGCAAAAATAAAGACAGTCCGATAGGCCGAAAACCCAAAAAGGGCGACCTATGCAAAAATTAGGACAAGCAATGAAAATAAAACAAAAGTCATACAGTAGTATCAAGCTCAGACAACTCTAATCCTGTAAAAACCGAGGTACATCAAAGCCAGTGCCTCACACCTACGCCTCGTGGAGCAAGCAATCAGGTCAATCAACCAAACTTCAATGTGATATCCCACCAAGGATAGACCCATCTGGGCATCCCAATTGTCCGTCCGGTCCCTGAAAGTCTGATTCATGACCTCCAGCTCGGTGACCCGCAGACGCAATTGATCAACCTCTGTTCTCAAATGAGCGGACTTACGGCGCTCGATCCCAATCATCTTCTGCAACAAACAAAACATGAAAAAGCACCATAATCATATGCATATGCATCCAGGACACGCACATACACATACACTCAAAACATACACATACATGCATACACGCATCAATATGTACTTAATTACAGGTACATGCTGTCATCATCAGGCTGTCTCGAGCCATGACTACTTTGAAAGTGGAAATAACCTGACACTGGGGCATCCTCAAATCCCAAGTATCCAGGGGCAAAACAATCAAGCCGTATTTATTCTTGATCGAAGGGGCAAAAATTTTTGTTTCCAAAATTATCGATCAAGGAATAAATACGTACCCCCAATCCAGCTTCAAAGGTATTGCTCCACCACAGAGAGCCAGTTTCAATAGTATTGCTCCACCATAGAGAGCCGATGTCAACGATATTACTCCACCATAGAGAGCCGATGTCAACGGTATTGCTCCACCACAGAGAGCCGGTTTCAACGATATTGCTCCACCATAGTGAGCCAATTTTAATGGTATTGCTCCACCACAGAGAGCCGATTTCTACAATATCAAGGGGCAAGATGTTCAGTCCATATTCATTCTTGATCGAAGGGGCAAAAATTTTTGTTTCAAAAATTATCGATCAAGGAACGAATACGTACCCGAAACAACTTCAAAACATCAAAGGAGATCATCAAGCTTCGCAAATCACCAAAGCATCTTTCCCCAGCCATAAAAGCTTCATGGGAAACACAATCATCCTTTCCTTCAGTGACACAAGCTCCACTAGAAGTGAAATAACCAAAATGCCCTCCTGTCAGTAACTGCATTATCGGATGACCTAAACACCTTTCCTTTAGCGACACGAGCTACACGAAAGACCAAATGACCAAAGTACCCTTACTTCAAGGAATGCCAACTTCCCAAGTTGCAAAATTACCAAAATACCCTTCCCTTTCGTAAGCACCGAATGGCAAGGAGAATTCGATCTGGGCAAGTCCTCTGCTTCGCAATGGAGTCTAACCATGACCCTAGATAACATCAGAACAATTCGGGCAAAGTCCTATGCTTCGTATCAGAATTGAAGTAAGACCCTGAAGATTCAAACCAATTTAGGCAAGACCACTGTCTCAAAAGCAACCGAGACAAGTCCCTATAGACATCAAAACAAGTCAACATGAGGAGAACCCCTAGGTACGTTCTCTTTTCCTTCTCATCGTGCTCCCTATCGCGAGACCAAACTCGAATCGGACACAAGCACCCGTTCAAATCGACTTTGGTCCCGCGAGGGGCAGCCTGTGAGCACGGGTTTTTTCCCGACCTCGGTGATGAAAGCTACTATTACCTTTTTCACGGATAAACGTGAAGCGGATTCGGACCAACCGGGATAATGTCGGAAATGTCCCAGATAGCCCGAAGGTGTATGACAAGTCCTAGTACGGAACCCCGAAGAATTCGAGTGAGTATTTTAAGAGAACCGAGGAAAAGAATGAAAAATAAGTGAAAATGGCATTTTCTGGACATTACAGCCGCTCGGCTGTAAACTACAGCCGCGCGGCTGTAATCTTCATATTTCCTTTTTGGGTCAAAATCAGCATTTAATTCGGTTTTTAAGCAAAATAGACATTTTTGTCGCTACAGCCGCTCGGCTGTAACCTACAGCCGCGCGACTGTAGTCTACAGGGGCGCGGCTGTAACCTACAGCCGTGGGGCTGTAAGCGTCAGTTTTCCTTTTTTTTACCGAAATCAGCAATTAATTCCGATTTAATACCAAAAAATGAGGTATTTAAACATCCTAATCCGGGATTAGGGTAAAGGGAGGCAGAAAACTAAAAAAGAAAAAAAGAAAGAAAGGATTTTTGGAGAGAAAAATACCATCACTTAGATTTTCTCTAGGGTTCTTAACACAATTGAAAAAAAAAAAAGAGTTGCACCTAAAATAAAAAAAAAAAGAAGAAAACGAAGATAATCTTAAAAGAACACATAACAACCAATCCTTTAATATTCTTCGTGGTTCCGTTCGGGCTTCGGAAATCGCACTCTGTTAGAGTTGTTCGTGACTGCAAGACGTTTCTAGGATTCGAATCCATTTTTCGTGGTCCAAGCACTGGAAAACAGACAAGGTAATCTTCTGAGAGGCCTTAGAAATCCGTTTTGTTCATTCTGGTTGTGATTTGATTGCATGTTTTTAGTTTTTTACAATTTTTGGGAATTTTTCCGGCTACAGCCGCCCCACGCATAATCACAGCCGCTCGGCTCTAACCTACAATCGCTCGGCTATAACCTACAGCCGCGCGGCTGTGACCTATAGGGGCGTGGCTGTAATGCCATGTTTTAAGTTTTTTACGATTTTTGGAAGTTTTTCGGCTACAGCCGCCCTACTCATGATCACAGCCGCTCGGCTGTAACCTACAGCAGCGCGGCTGTAATCTACAGGGGCGCGGCTGTAACCTACAGCCGCGCGGCTGTAGTTGAGACAAAATCACTAAATTTACAAAACGATTTTCAAAAACGAGAAAACACACTGGAATCGATTCTGGGGCATTACAGCCGCCCGGCTGTAAGCTACAGGGGCGCGCCTGTAGTCTACAGGGGCGCCGCTGTAATGGAGGCAGAATTACAGTTTTGCCCTTTTGGGCCCCAAACTTGTAATTTTGCATTCTTTTCTCATTCAAAAATGAATTTTGGCGTGTTTGTATACTTTTGGACCCTAGATGGATGTTTGATTTAGGCCCACACAAGAACGGGACCCCCGGGTCCCGGGATATCCGGCCCGCTAAAGTTGGAAAAGTGCATGTAAATGAGCCAAACCGCTTTTAAAACTGATTTTTTATCCATAAAACCTACAGGGCGTTTAAAAAACTGTTTTCCAGGTCTAACCGGGCTGACCGATCGGGTCGACTTGGTTACCCCCTTTGCATGATTCCGTTTCCTAAAATACCCCTATTCTGTCCTATATGAGTCCTTAGTGTGATTTATTTTTTTGTGCTAACCATATTTGGATGCAGCTTTTATTTTTGCTTTATTTTTATTTTTGAATGTATTTTATAGATTATCCCGTGTATCTAGGCGATTGTAATTTTTAGATTATCGTGTATAATAGGCGATTGTAAAAGGTGAGGATGAGAGTTTTCTTTTTCTTGGGTTGTATAATTTGGCCTCTGATTTACTTTTCCGCACTTTTATTTTTCCGCACTTTATTTTATTTTTATATATTTATGTCATTTGCATGAGCATTGGTTAATGATTAAAGGAAGATAAAATGGGTAGATTTAAGTGAGTGAAATATCAAATTATGAAATAATAATTAAAAATAAGTGAGGTTAGTAAATCTGTTGCCTGAACCCTGAATCTCTGATTAGGTACCACGTCTACACTTGGTAGGGAGCTGTACCGGAATTTCCCGGATGAGCTGATCCGGGTGGCGACTCTGTATCTAATCTCGAAATTCGCGTTTCGAGACCTTTAAGTTAAAATGGGATTTTCTAAAAAGCTTGTTTTCTAAAATTCATGCCTAAAATTAATTTTTCTACAAAAAGACTTTTCCAATAAAATGAAAGGTTTCTCAAAGAAAGATTAAAACCCGTTTTCAAAACCAAAACATAACCACCCAAAAAGAAAATCCCCGGTTCCCGCTTCACCGCGCATTCCGAAAAAGGTCGTCTACTCACAGTATGGCCATACACTTATCAGTCCCACTCATTAAGTGGCCAGTGATATCATCTCGGTGTTGTCCGAGTGGCAATTCCATCACTTCATTATTAGTATCAACATGTTCACCTGTCCACCCAATCATACCCATATTTAGCATCCTTTTACAGACCTGTTAGGCATATGTCAAAGTGAATCAGATTTCATATTGATACTATAATGAAATCTGGTCTGAGGAAAAAAGAGACCTACTTAAGAAAGACCTATGACGAGATAACCATGTGGCTTTCTTGCGCTGATCGATCCAGTACCATGTCAACGATATGTACGTATATTCATGACTGACTATATGAGTACCATGGTTAGTTAAGAACTACCATACAGTCGTCGGATATACAAGTCTGTGGTTCTATTGAACAAGCCTGGGATAGGTTTTATGATTATCAACCAATGGATACTCTATTCATGTTATAGCACAAGATACCTAGATCTCTAGAATGGGTAGTGGCCCTCGTCTGGTTCAGCTACGCTCTAATTTCTTGGTTGAGCTGAACTGGGTGGTGACTCTTACATTTTCTTTTGAGATTTAGGTCTCGATTCTTTTATGAAATAAACGAGGAACTTTCCAAAATCGAAAACAAATTTCAAGCAATCAAACCAAAATCCCCCGAAAAGCGGCCCGCCTCGCAGTGTTATTTCAATTTTCATGAAAATCGTCGTCCGCTCATAATATGCATTTGTCATCATAGATGACTACTCACATTTTACATAGACATTATTTTTGATTCAAAAAAGATGAGGCTTGTGAATAATTTTCTACCTTGTGTAAAAAGCATCAAAAATTTGAAAAAGACTTCTATTATTGCTATTAGAAGTGATCATGGAAAAGAATTTGAAAATCATCTTTTTGAAATATTTTGCAATGAGCATGGTATCTCACACAATTTCTCTGCTCCTTAAAGTCCTCAACAAAATGGTGTTGTTGAAAGAAAAAATAGGACTCTTGAAGAAATGACTAGAACCATGCTTAATGGAAATAATTTGCCAAAATATTTTTAGGCATAAGCTATGAACATAACATGTTATATTTTGAATCGAGCTTTGATAAGACCCATTTTAAAGAAAACACCATATGAGTTATGGAATGGTAGAAAACCTAATATCGGTTATTTCCATCCATTTGGTTGTAAGTGCTTTATTTTCAACAACAAGGAGTATCTTAATAAATTTAACTCTAAGTCAAATGAAGGTATTTTCTTGGGGTATTCATTGCATGGTAAAGCATATAGAGTAAAGCATAGTCAGATGAGTCCATGCACATAGTATTTGAAGAAGCTAACTCTCTCCCAGATAAAAAATCTAAGGATACTCTTGAGATATTTCATCCACAGGTTGAAAATACAAAAAATGATGCAAAGGTCCTGCAAAAAGAAGACAACTCTAGTGATCAAGATGAACACAATATGCAAGAATTGCAAGTACAAGAAAATCAACATAATGATCTACCAAACAAGTTTAGATATCATAGATATCATTCCAAAGATAACATTATTGACAATCCTTCACAGAAAGTGATGAAAAGGAGCCAACTGAAAGAGTATTTTGTGAATGTGGCATTTGTTTCTGAAATTGAACCAAAGAATTTCAAAGAAGCTGAAACTGAAGAAAGCTGGATGATGGCTATGCAAGAAGAATTGGATCAATTTAAAAGAAACAATGTCTGAAGGCTCATTCCAAAACCTAACAATCAATCACTGATTGGGACCAAATAGGTTTTTAGGAACAAACTGGATGAATTTGGCAATGTTGCTAGAAATAAAGCTAGATTAGTTGTACAAGGGTATAACCAATAAGAAGGAATAGACTACGATGAAACTTTCGCTCCGGTTGCAATGTTGGAAGCAATCAGAATGCTATATGCATTTTCTTGCTACAAAGGCTTCAAACTCTATCAAATGGATGTGAAGAGTGCATTTCTAAATGGCTATATCAATGAAGAAGTCTATGTGAAGCAACCTCCAGGATTTAAAGATTGTCACCATCCTGACTATGACTACAAGCTTACTAAAGCTTTGTGTGGACTAAAACAAGCACCGAGAGCATGGTATGAAAGGTTAAGTACATTCTTGCTTTCTAAAGGTTTTACTCATGGAAAAGTTGACATAACATTATTTATAAATCATGAAAAGAACCATATATTACTTATTTAGATATATGTTGATGATATTATATTTGGTTCTACTAATGATAAGTTGTGCAAGGAATTCTTGCAAGAAATGAGTACTAAATTCGAAACGTCTATGATAGATGAACTGAATTCCTTTCTTGGACTACAAATCAAGCAAGGAAAGAAAGGAACATTCATATGCCAATCAAAGTATACTAAGGAACTCATAAAGAAATATGGAATGGAGAATTCTAAACCAATAAAAACATTGATGAGTACATCAATCTCACTAGATGAGGACAAGAAAGGTAAAACTGTAGACACTAAAAAATATCGAGGTATGACTGGTCCTCTAGTTTATGTAACTTCTAATAGACCTAATATACAATTCAGTGTATGTCTATGTCCAAGATTTCAGGCCAATCCCAAGAGTCTCACTTAAAAGCTATTAACAGAATTCTTAAGTATCTAAATGGTACTCAAGAAATTGGGATTTGGTATCCAAAGTGTCAAAACTTTGATATTATAGGATACAATAATGTTGACCATACTGGATGCAAATTAGAAAGGAAAAGTATCTCATGTACTTGTCAATTTCTGGGAGAAGCATTAGTCTCATTGTCAAGCAAAAACCAATCAACTATAGCAATCTCAACAACATAAGCTGAATATATATCTGCAAGTAGTTGTGCTGCATCGATCCTATTGATGAAACAACATCTTCAAGACTATGGCATAAATATGATCATATACTCATAAGGTGTGATAATACTAGTGCTATAAATTTAACAAAGAATCCTATTCAGAACCCAAGAACTAAGCATATTGATATTAAGCACCACTTCATCATAGATCATACATAAAAAGATGATATTTATTTGGAATTTGTTCCAACAGAAGAACAAATAGCTGATATTTTCACAAAGCTCCTATGTGAAAATAAATTCAATGAATTAAGGTTAAAAATTGGTATGTCAAGACCAATATATGATAAATAATGTTTTTTTTTACAAAATTAGCACAATTAATTATGATGGATAAATTTTATTGTAAGTCTAGATTAAGTAAAATTGACCAAGATTTTACTATTGGATCATATTACAATTAAAAAATTTAAGTAATAAATATTCATGAAAAATTCTGTCATAAATACTTTTACATAATTTATGTTATTTTAGGTATATTCAATGGCATAAATTTATAAAAGTTGACAATATATTAGTTCACCTAATAAACTAATTGGGCCAGCTCCTCTTAAGCACATCAAGTCCATAAGCTCTATTTAATGAACAAAAAAATAATACAATGGCTTAAAATCTAAGGAGGGCCAAAATTTTGGGATTTTTCATCAGAAATCACCTGATTAAAGTGGAAGAACGCGATGATTTCCTCAAATCTGTGCCTAGGAGCAATTGATATGAAAATTGTAAAATCAAAAATTAAACTAGAAGAGAATCAATTCTTACTAGGAATATCTATTCTATAGATGGCTGCAGAAATCAAAGTAGATTCCCTCCGCGTTCACATACACGAACGGCTATGGAACACAACCCGTGCTAGCGTCGGAATCAAAGAACTTTTGAGAGAGAGGGGTTGTAATTTTTCGGCTGTGTTGTTGGCAATACTTGGCCGAATTGTGTAGGGAATTAATCGCCAAAATAAATACGCAGCGGAAAGAAAAACGGATTAATCCCCGCCAAGGATCCATGTATATTGCATTGAATTGGAAGTAAGGGTTAAAGAATTACCTCTTAATTCTTATAGGATTGGATCAAAGGAACCAAAGTAGCTTCCCTCTACAGTTGATCCACACGGAGCAATTGATCCACCGCGTGCTAGCGCCGGGATTGAAGAACAATTCTTCGATTGAGAGAGAGAGCTGAGAAAATCATATTTTTCTGTCCTTTTGTTCAAAAAAACATTTTTCGGCAGATTTTGGAGAATGAGGAGTAAATTCAATGGCTGCCGAAATTTTTTGTGATTGGCTAATCATTTTATTAATTTATATATATCAGATATATATATTAATAAAACGTGGGCTGCTGGAGACCAAAATTGTGGTCAAATTAGAATTCAATTAGAATTCTAATTTGACATGGCTGCCATTTTTGTGTGGTGGCCGAATATATCATTATATATTAGGGTTAGGTTATGTTTTATTTTATATAACCTTTAGTCTTAATTATAATTATAACTTAATACTCCTATTAATTATAATTATAAATTGACCCACACAACTTAATATTAATTCTCAATTAATATTAAATTAACTCCATTCTCCATCATGCACATATGTATATTTAATATTATAATTAATTATATCTCTATATAATTGAATTATAATATGTAGCATACTTTATGCAATATTAATCATATTAATATTTATATACATATATAAATATATATCACTATATATATTTATTCTCTTTCTCATTCATAAATTATTATCTAATAATAATTTATCCCCGATAAGATGGACTTCATTTTGCTCTTTGTATGTGACCCCATAGGTTCATATTAATTGGCAATAAGGAAATTACCATAATGTCCTTATAGGTCATAAGCGGACTCTAGCAAGCCTTTATGACTACCCAATTAACATGATTGGAATGATCCAATACCTATTTATAGAATGTCATATTCCCTTTTGTCTCTTTGATATCATGATTAATCATAAGACATGGTACACTTGTCAATCTTATATAATTAATCATATGCTTTCTCGATCTCAAAGTAAACTATTTAGACAAATCAATTGATACTCTATCAATTATTTGAGCACGGCCATGCATTTAACAGTCTTACTTATCGAGGGGCCCAGTGATATCGCTCTCTTGATAGAGAGGGACAAAATCCCATATCTGTCACTCACATCCCAAAGCATGAGTCATATTGTACCCAATCACAGCCTTTATAACTACTCTGTTACAAGCAGCGTTTGACTGCGTCAAAGCACAACATGAGTTCATCCCGGAATCAATGGTGACCTCAGGTCAAAGGAATCAGCTAATGACACTACTATAATCAAGATCAGTTGTGACACATGACCATGAACTTGATCTCATAGTGGGTCTCCAGTAACATGTTCTCTAACATATTACCCGTGAGTATAATCTGTATCTGTATACACTATATTCATCTTATGAATATCCATTATCACTCACACTAGTCTTAGTTTGTTATTATTCCCATAATAACAATCGACTAGGGATATTTAGAATAACACGATTTATTCATGGATACTTATCATAAATGCTAACATACAAACATAAATGATAATACTAATCTACACTAGATTAATCTTAGAAGTCAAATTACATAATCCAATATTGGCCTTAGGGCACAATCTCCAACAAATTGTACCCTAGGTATTTTACCTAGGGTTGGCCGAAATTCTCCTCTCCATTTCGGCCCAATTCGTTCTCTTATTTTATGTGGGCTTTACTCCATTTAAAAACCGGGCCAATGTTAATTCCTTAGGTCCAATTAATCATCAAACTCAATTTTATTTAACTTGTATTCTTAACATATTATTCCAAATAATATATTTGATACAATTAAATTAAAATTAATTTGATCAATTAATTATACCATGGAATTAATTTTGACATCCATAAAATAAAGATACATGTAGACCTATACATGTGAAATATTTCCACCTAGGAAATAATCCCATAAATTAATTTAATTAATTATGAGAAGGCCAATGCAAATATTAATTTTATTATTATGATCAATTCAATTGATATTTATAATATAATTAATATAATCCTCTCTCTCCAGTGTGTATACTCCAACTATACAGGTGATTCCTTAAGTCCGTGTTCAGATGTTCAATGTGTATGATCCCATGGGCCCATCTTTATGTTGGCAGTGGGCCTATGGCCCACAAACTGCAGGCGGGCTCTAGTAAGCCACTGCAGCCCCCAATTAAGATGGAGATGGCAGTCCAACTGAAATCATAACCCTATAGTTTAAACTTGTATATCCTATGTCATTGATATCGGTGTCCAAAACAGAGGCATGGATTGATCACCCTCTTTTGTGTCCAGACATTTACTTGATCCTAAATGTACTGATGCTCACAAACAAGTTCCAACTTGTTTGGCTGTGGCCACACTCTTATCAATTGCATTCATTAAGAGGCTGGTAATATCTTCTCAGTGGACTACTGAGTGACAAATCCCTTATGCATATCCATAGCACTGCCATGCTTAGTGACAAAGTATCCATACTTCGCACCCTATTACAGGCCCTTTAGGCATACCCCTAAGTATGCGACCTCGCATGCAGCACCATCATAAAGGATCCATACAAGTACTACATAAGAATCACTTGTCATACTTTACCATGTGGATTTCTCGTTTAGTGGATCTATCTAGTACCATGCCCTTTTTGCATGTGCCCATTAACTTGGTTGAAATCCCATGTCCAATGACCGGTAAGACACTGCCATACAACCATGTTAATGATAGTCTCTAGTTCCATTCATTTCTATGACTAGAACAGACTACGGATCTCTTTATGGTCATATCGTTTTTCCTATCCATGGTCTTACTACCAAGTGCATGACACTTGTCAACATGGAAATGGATATGTCCATTGGATACTTCATTTAAAATATTGCACAAGATATATATAATAAATGAATTAATGCCTTTATTAATGACACAAAATATGTATAATACATGAATCCAATAAATGTACAATGCAGATACAAGGTCTAATGCCTCAGGACTAGGGCATATCCAACACAAAACACTTAAGCCCATAAAGCTTTCATATAGGTAATGGGCTAACAATTCTCAACTAAGACTAGAAGGTTTAAAATTAAAGTAAGGCCTTAAGAGCTTATAAGCATAAAAGGAGAAAAGAAAGTCACATGCCTCTCTGGTGACTTTTTCAGACCACCTCTGCATTGAATGTAAATGACACCGTTTACTCAAGGCGTCAGTTTTCATTTTGCTGTGCTAATCTCTTCCTGCCTCACCCATGCAAACCGGCTACTGAAAAGACTTTCTCCCTGCAACAAATCTTCACCAACCTCTCCCATATCTGTACTTCATCTTATACCTCTCCCTCGATTTCTTTACCAAAACCACCTCTCAAATGCAATTAACAAAGAAGAAATAATGATGAAGAGATGCTCTGCAAACACAACAAACAAACTAAGAGTATACCTTCCAAAATTTGAAATGAAGAGGAAAAGAGATGAATCCAGTACTCCTGCCAATCTTCATCAGTCGAAAAGAAGGAGGATGAACTCTCTTGAGGAAGTATACGAGAAGAGAAAGAGTGCCGGGAAATCCACCCCGAATGCTAAAGTTCCTGTCTTCACTTCATCATCACCAAAATCTTCGAAATTTGAGAAAGGTAAAATCGTTTATTTAGATGGTTTTTACTAGAAAGAAAGTCAGATGTAGGAGGGTTGATTGGAATTACCTAGGAGATGTGGACAAGCCTTTTATTTCGTATTTCAAAGCATAGGGTTGGGAAAAATTCCTTAGCATAAATGAACCAATATACGATTCCCTGGGCAATGAGTTTTATAGAGCTCTGACTTGTGCTGAAGACATGGAATTTGAGGTCTGCTTACAAGGGAGAAAGTATCCTGTCAATGAGAGAGTATTTAGTGAAGTTTTTGATCTGCCATTGCATGAAGTCAGATTAGATAGGTCTCCTGCAGCAACCATGCTGGGAAAGTACAATGTTGCTGCCTTCACTAGTGGATTGTTCAACATTCCCTATGGATATTCTATTCCATGGTCTGATTTGCATGCAGGATACTTGAATGAGGATTTTAGAATCTTACAACTATTAAACTCAGTCTTTTTCCTACTCAAAAAGCCAGCCTAGCCATAATGAACAGCCTTGATCTCTGCTTAACTTGGCATCTAGTAAGCTATATCAAAATCAATCTATAATACATTCTGATCAATCATCTCACCCATGTTAAAAGCAATTTAGCATTACCCTATAGCATGATCCTCACCAAATTCTTCACATACTTCAAAGTATCTAAAGCTTGATTGATTCCATCCTTTATAAGTGCTAGATCAATTATAAACCAGCCCAACATAGCAAGGATGTTAAAAGCCTGTGCCCACAAAACAAAACTCCCAACCAAGCCAATCCTCATTGAGTCTAACTTTGATGACTCTTCCAGTGATAGAACTGAGGAATTCATTGCCAGGCATTTGGGCAAAATCACATCATCTATTAATCCATCAAGTAAGAAAGGAAAAGAAAAGGTTGAAGAAATCAGTGCTGAAGAAATTGAAAGTCCTGTAGTCCAATCAGAGCCTATGCCAACACAGGAAGAAGACATTGCCTCCTTTGATAAGACTAAAACTTCTCAAGCTGATAAATCATTTAAAGAGACAATGTCTGAAGACCAAGAAGAGAATGCTATGTTTGGTTCTCTTCTAACCTTGGTTGATGAGGTGGAGCTATCTTTAAGACCTTAAATATAAACAACGCCAATCTCATTCATTAACCCTGACCTCTTTAAGCCCTTAAATGTGTTTATGACCTACAACACTTCAGACCTTTATAAGACACTTATTCATACTCCCCTAATTTACCAACCAACTTTTACAATGACAAATACCTTCATTGATCCAGACTCTTTCCCATCTATCCCATTTAGCATCTATCCTCCATCAGTTCCACCAGTGCAACCTGGATCAGAAGGAAATTCTATTCAAATAATTAGGGGTGAGCAAAACCAAACCACGAACCAAAAACCAAACCGAACTGAACCAAACTCGATTTTGTTTGGTTTTGGTTTTATAAAATATAATAATTTGGTTTTCGGTTTGGTTTTTGGTTTTTATTGAACAAACCAAAACTGAACCGAACCAAACCGTAGTATGAAAAAATATATTTTTTTAAAAATATGTATATATATATATAAAGAAATTTTATTTGGCATATAAGATATTTATATTATTATATAGTTTGTATTTATAAGACTTTAGTAATATACATGTAATATAAATCCTTTTTAAGCAATACTTTACATGTAATTTATAAAAAATAATGATAATAAAAATTAAAAAATTGAAATTTTTGTTGATTCAGTTTTAACCGAACCAAACCGTAACCGAATCAAACTGGTTCGGTTTAGTTTTATCCGAACCATATGAACTTTGGTTTGGCTTTGGTTTCTATTTTTCTTGTCCTTTGGTTTTTAGTTCGGTTTGGTTCGATTACCAAATCGTGTTTTGCTCACCCCTACAAGTAATGACTTCACCCCATACTCCATACATTTCACACCAACCTCCACCACCACCAGATTACCAACAAGTGACCTCATACGCTCTGGAGACATGCTTTAAAGTAATTTCTGGAGTTTTGCAGGCTTCAAAAGACTTGATGTCATCAAAGGCCTATACAGAAGTCCCTACTGCCCTAAGGGATCTTCAAATTCAGCTGATAAACAAACAAGAGAAAGTGCACCACATGACAGCAGGCATGGAGATTGCGTTAGCAAGGATAATTTATAAAAAATAATGATAATAAAAATTAAAAAATTGAAATTTTTGTTGATTCAGTTTTAATCGAACCAAACCGTAACCGAGTCAAACTGGTTCGGTTCAGTTTTATCCGAACCATATGAACTTTGGTTTGGCTTTGGTTTCTATTTTTCTTGTCCTTTGGTTTTCAGTTCGGTTTGGTTCGATTTGGTTTTTGAACCGAATCGTGTTTTGCTCACCCCTACAAGCAATGACTTCACCCCATACTCTATACATTTCACACCAACCTCCACCACCACTAGATTACCAACAAGTGACCTCATACACTCTGGAGACATGCTTTAAAGTAATTTTTGAAGTTTTACAGGCTTTAAAAGACTTGATGTCATCAAAGGCCTATACAGAAGTCCCTACTGCCCTAAGGGATCTTCAAATTTAGTTGATAAACAAACAAGAGAAAGTGCACCACGTGACAGCAGGCATGGAGATTGAGTTAATAAGGATGACAGGCACTCTAAATCACCTCTCTGAACAAATTAAAGTGATGAAGAGCCTGATTAACAACATCCTCAAATCTGGTGCATCCTCCTCTTCATCTCCCACCAAAGCCAGGTTTGAAAAAGAACTGTTGATTTGCAGAGATGATTCTAAGAGACTGCTGGCCCTTCACAACTGCTCCTCTGCTCTTTTAGATCAATATTTTTCTAGTAGTTTATCTATTCAATCTTAGAACAATACTATATCCTTAATTTTTGCTTGAAAGTATTTTATTCTATTTAGGTTTCATGTAACCTAAAGAGGATATGAATGCCTTCTTACTTCTGCAAGTACTCTATCTTATTTATATGCATCTTTTTAATCTATTTAACTTTGGTTGTTTGACATACTGACATATGTAATGTCTAGTATAGCTGTAACATATGACTTTTCTTTTGTGACATGCTTGTTTTAACCTTTACTCAGCTTCTTTGATTAAGTTTTGCCATATACATGTTGGGATTTCTCATCAGAAAAATAATATGGTGCAGCAGAAAATACACTGTTTAAAATTTCATAGAATCCACCTATCGTGTCCAACTACCATTGATTAGAATAAAACTAATTTGAATCAAGAGAGATTAACTCACCAGATTCGACTCTTCTAAAGACTTCTACAGAATCGTTTCTTGAAACTGCGATCTCTAAAGTCCGGTGCACGACCAACTATTGAGCGGGAATCGATGCTAGCCGAAGACGCAAAGGAATGGAGGATTAATGCTGGGATTTTCGGCTTTTTGCGGTAGCTATTGGTGGCTGAAATTTCCAGTAATTAATTAGGATCGAATTAGGTTTTTCTTCCTTAAGTGTGCCCTTATATAGACACCTTGTCTAATTGGATTTTAATTAGGTAAATTAAACCAAAGCCCACTAGAATTATAATTACATAAATAAACTTTAATTAAAAAGTATATATACTATGTAATTTAATTCTATTTGGCTAAATTTAATTACCCCTAAATAAAATTAAATCATACTTAAGTAAATACAATACATGTATTTAATTTTTCTACTTAGGAAAATTATTTAATTAATTGTTTACTTTATGTAATTCAATTAATTGATAAATTAATTAATTACATTATGTAAACTTATTAATTAAATTAAATCAACCCAATGTTAATTAATTACTTTGACACCGAATATCAACTAATTAATTAACGCATTCCTTCCAATGTACGTTACATGCACAATTTCTATAAGTTCCGGCTCAGTTGATCTATGTGCACAATCCTATGGATCTGTCTTTATGTTGGTAATAGGCCTAAGGCCCACAGACTATAAGTGGGTTCTAGCAAACCATTACAGCCCCCAATTAAGACAGAGATGCAGCAGTCTTTAGAAGACACTCACCCAGTAGTAATCTCATAGTGTTCTTTGCCTAATGATATCGATATGAATAAACAAGAGGCATGGTGTCCGTCATCCTCTTCTGTTGTTTATTATATTTCTTGATCTTGAGTTGACTGATTAATCAAATAAGTAACCAACTTATTTGGGTATGGCCATACACTTATCAGTCCCACTCATCAAGTGGCCAGTGATATCATCTCGGTGTTACCCAAGTGGTAATTCCATCATTTCATCATCAATATCAATATGTTCACCTGTCCACCTAATCATACCCATATTTAGCATCTTTTTACAGACCTGTTAGACGTATGTCAAAGTGAACCAGATTCCATATTGATACTACAATGAAATCTGGTCTGAGGACAAAAGAGACCTACTCAAGAAAGAACTATGACGCGACAACCATGTGGCTTTCTTGTGCGGATCGATCCAGTCCCATGTCAACGACATGTATCTATATTCATGACTGACTTTACAAGTACTATGGCTAGTTAAGAACTGTCATACAGTCATCGAATATACAAGTTTGTGGTTCTATTTGTTCCCACGATTAGAATAGACCTGGGATAGGCTTTATGATTATCAATCAATGGATACTCTACTTATATTATAGCACAAGATATAAATAAAATAGATTAATTGCCTTTATTAATGTGACACAAATAATGTATTCATACAATGAGTCTTAATGTATAATACAAAATATAAGAATCCAATGCCCTAAGAACTAGGGCACAACAACAATCTCCCACTTGCACTAGTTTTAAGTGGGCATTGCCCTAATTCCTAGAGATCTGGTATGACCGTCGTGCTATGTCTGCGGTAGTGCTTTGGTCAATGGATCAATGACATTATTCTTGGTGTCAACCCTCTGCAATGATATATCACCTTTGTTCACGATCTCCCGAATGAGGTGAAACTTTCTGAGCACATGTTTGGATCTCTTGTGTGACCGGGGCTTCTTAGCTTATGCGATGGCCACATTGTTGTCACAAAAAACATCAACTGGGTCTAGGATAGTAAATACTACTCCTAACTCGGTTATGAATTTCTTGATCCAAATGGCTTCCTTTGTAGCTTCACACACAGCTATGTACTCAGCTTCCGTTGTACAGTCAGCAATGGTGGCATGCTTTAAGGATCTACAACTAATGGCACCACTATTCAGGAGAAAAACATAACCAGATTGTCACTGGTTCTCATCCTCATTGGTCTCAAAGCTTGCATCATTGTAACCTGACACTACTAGCTCATCTTGACCTCTATACACTAAGAAAGCATCCTTAGTCCAATTAAGGTACTTTAGGATTGCCTTGACAGTCTTCCAATGTTCCTCCCCAGGGTCCAACTAGTACCGGCTAGTTATACTTAGTGCAAACGTGACATCAGGCCTTGTACATAACATGGAGTACACGATAGATCTAATAACAGATGCATAAGGGATCTTTTCCATGTTCTCCTGGTCCTTTGTTTTAGGACCATCTTTCTTACTCAACTTCAACCCATGGCACATAGGCAAGAATCCTTTCTTTGCCTTGTCCATGTAGAATCTTTTCAGAACCTTGTCAATGTACGTGGCCTGACTTAGGCCTAGAAGCCGATTGGATCTATCTCTGTAGATCCTGATCCCTAAGATTGTTTCAACTTCGCCTAAGTCCTTCATTGTGAAGCACCTACTCAACCACTACTTAACCCCTTGCAGTGTTGGTATGTCACCTCTAATGATAAGGATGTTGTCAACATACAGCACTAGGAAGGTGGAAACGTTCCCACTAACCATTTTATACATATAGGGCTCATCATAATTCTGTGTGAAGCCATATTCCATAATGGCCTCATTGAATCTCTGATTCCATGACCTCGATGCTTGCTTCAATCCATAAATGGATCTTTGAAGCTTGCATACCGGTTTGGATACTTTGGATCGATAAAACCCCCAGGTTGTGCCATGCACACATCCTCGAGTAGCTACCCATTAAGGAAAGCAGTTTTAACATACATCTACCATATCTCATAATCGTACCATGCAGCTATGGCTAGTAGTATCCTAATGGATTTGAGCATAGCAACTGGTGAAAAGGTTTCATCATAGTCAATTCCTTGAACTTGCCTGAATCTTTTTACCACCAATCGCCCCTTGAAGGTGTTGTTGGCCTTTAACTTGAAACACCATTTGCAACCTATCACCTTATCACCCGGAGGTGGATCCACCAAGTTCCATACTTGGTTATCGTGCATAGATTGCATCTCAGCCTCTATGGCTTTACGCCATTGATCTGATTGTGGGCTTTCAACAGCCTCCTGATAGGGCTTGGGCTCCTCTTGGTCAATGACCATAAGCCCCCTATTATTAGTCATGAGGAAGCCGTACCTCTCTAGCTGATGACATGTCTTACCAGACCTTCTAAGGTCCTGTGCAACCGGTTTTGGTTCCTTAATTTCTTGAGTATTCAGATCGGTTCCCGAAGCATCCTTAGCAGTAGTTGTAGGAGTTTGTGAGTCTTGAACTTCTGAAAGTTCAACATTACTCCCATTGTCTCTCTTGGAAGGGAATTCCTTCTCCAAGAAGACTGCATTTCTGGCTATGAAAACTTTGTTTTCCATCGGATCATAGAAGTAATAACTCTTAGTTTCCTTAGGGTAACCCACAAACTGGCACTTGATAGATTTGGACTCGAGTTTGCCACTTGTCAATTTCTTAACATGTGCATCACAGCCCCAAATCTTCAAGAAGGAAACATTAGGCTTGCAGCCCTTCCATAGTTCATATAGTGTTCCCTTAACTTCCTTGCTTGGTGTATTATTAAGAATGTAAGCAGCTGTCTCTAAAGTATATCCCCAAAAAGAGATAGGGAGTGTAGGTTGACTCATCATCGAGCGGACCATGTCTAGCAAGGTCGTATTCCTCCTTTCTGACACTCCATTCATTGGGGTCTACCAGGAGGAGTGAGTTGGGATACAATCCCACACTCTTTCAAAAACGAGTAAAACTCTTGGCTCAAATATTCACCCCTTCTGTCAAACCGAAGTGCTTTTATTTTCTTGCCAAGTTGGTTTTCTACTTCATTCTTAAAGTCCTCGAACCTTTGAAGAGTCTCAGACTTATGCTTCATTAGATACACGTAACCGTATCTGCTGAAGTCATCCGTGAAGGTGACGAAGTACAAAAAACCAGATTTAGCACTAGTGCTCATTGGGCCGCATACATCGGAATGTATCAGCTCTAATAGCTCTGAGGCCCTTTCAGCAGTCTTGCCAAAAGGCGCCTTTGTCATCTTGCCTCTCAAACAAGATTCGTATGTGTTACAAGACTGGATATCAAATGACCCTAGCACTCCACTAGAGTGAAGCCCAGTATGCGCTTCTCTTTTATATGGCTAAGTCGACAATGCCAGATGTAAGTAGGATTAATTTCATTTTCTTTAATCCTTTTAGTATTTATGATATAGATTGAACTTTCATGTTTCAAATCAAGGATGTATATGCCATTTTCAAGAAATGCTGTTCCATAAATAATATTGCCACATTGCATAGAAATTCTACCATGTCCAATATTAAATACAAAACCAGAAATATCCAACAAAGAAACAAAAATAATATTCCTGTGCATCGCAGGTACAAAATAACAGTTTCTTAGTTCCAAAACAAGTCCACTAGGCATCTTTAAGAAATAATCTCCGATCTCTGTGGCTTGAACCCGAGCACCATTTCCGACTCGAAGATCTACTTCTCTAGATCCTAGTAATCTCCTATTTCTTAGACCTTGCTTATTTGAACAAATGTGAGATCCACATCTAGTGTCCAAGAACCAAGATGTAGAAATAGCCAGATTAATCTCAACAACATAAATACCTGAAGAAACAGTTTTGCCCTTCATTTGCTCCCTTAGCTTTGGACATGAGCTCTTCCAGTGCCCCTTCTCATGATACTCATGGCAGCTATCATCAGGAGATGCAACCCTTGCTTTAGGTTGGGCCACCACTTTTTTGCCCTTAGCCTTGGCTTTAGATTTGGCCTTTCCCTTAGCAATGGGTGTATTGCCCTTGTTCACCAGTAAAACTTCAAGAGTCTTCTTAAGAGACTGCTCAACAAGCTTAAGCATGCCACGCAGCTCAACAACTGATTTATCCAACCCTTGCATATGGTAGTTCATGATAAACTAGTTGTAAGACTTAGGAAGTGACTCGAGAATAATGTCTGCTGCTAAGTCCTGCGGAACTGGTGAGTCGAGGTTGGCAAGTGTATAAATATAACCCTTCAACTTTAGCATATGAGTGCTAACAGAAGTCCCGGCTGCCATTGCAGTCGTGCAAAGTGCCTTAGTTGTCAGGTAACGTTCCTGATGAGCCTGATCTTGGAACATCTTTTTAAGTTGATCCATCATCTCATAAGCATGCTCGTCCATGAACTGCTTCTGAAGATCAAAAGCCATAGTACCCAGCATGAGGCATGAGACATCTCGGTCATCCCTCACGTACCGGTCGTACTGCTCCACCATCGCTGTGGTGACACCTCGACCTACGGGAGGTCCAGCTAGTAAAGGGGCATTCAGTACATACTCCTTGGACTCTTGTCTAAAAACTATTTTTAAGTTCCTAGCCCAGTACAGGAAGTTAGTCCGCGAAAGCTTCTCCTTCTCTAAGAGTGACCTAAGTGAGAGTGAGTTGTTGTTTGTTGCAGCCATTTAAATTGCTTAAGTGAAATGGGATTATCTACATGGAAGAAATCATTACTTGAGTTAGAAATAAAGGACTTTATGCCAATTCAAATTAATAATCCGATTTTAATTTGTTCGTTGGTGATGTTAATTGGCTCACTTGACCAAGATCCATAACTTATTAATGACTGGCCAAACTAGGGCTCGCTAACCAACCATTAATTCGTTTGGTAGGACAACCTATCCAATCCTTCCACCAAGGACTCTTGGTTTGATGGGCTTATCGACACTTTATCCATCTGTGCTTAAGGCCCGCTCTGAGCTAATGCTACCCATGTTGAGTCAAACCACCATTCACATGTTAACCATACCGAGTATCCTAACCCTCGATGGCCCACCGAATACTACAATGTACCCAGCTAGGGCATATCGCACATTGCAGCATCAATGGTAGGAAGAGGTGTGAATGTGGGAAGCACTTTTAAACGACTCAATATTTTAATTACTGGATTACCGGATTAAAATTAAGTGATACGGCTTAGCATGCATAAACGCGGGTAATAATTTGGTGATCCATACATCCATATTGTATGACAAATGCAATAGCATACTTAATTTAAAATAAATGAGATCCTAAGGGCCTTTAATTACAACCTAATGAAAAACTAGATATCCTATCTAATTCTTCATGGGCTGGACTGCAATCCTTCTTGGGCTCCCACCATGGGCTTGCTTCATTTGGGCCTTCCTCCATATTTGATGCAATTACAAAAATTTTGTAAAATAAAATCTATTCTAAAATTACATCAAAATAAAAAAATGGCATGCAGGCCATATTTCTCAAAATCAAATTACAACCAATAATAATTTAGGGCCCATAGAACTCAACATCACATTTCAAAAAAAGTTCCTGTCGTGCACAGACATACCAATATGATGCATGATCATGGCATTCCAAATTAAATATAAATGTTAAGCTGAATTACTTAGGGTGAAATTGCCAATTTTAGCAAATGTGACTAAGGTCCATAAAGGCCCAATGGATAACATCCATAAATGCAAAATTAACAATTTTGCTCACACTTGAATTTGGGTTGTCACAAATTTAAAATTTAGCCCTCCCAATTTTAACTGGTGTCACGGTTTATTGGGCTAATTTCACAAAGTCCATATTCAATTTAATATGCAAACAATTAAATTAAATATGCATGCCAACAAAATAAACAATTTAAATACAAATTAATTTAAAAAAAAATTTAATTTAATTAGCATTAGGGCCCGTGATAAAAAAATACCCGCAAAATCCAAAACTGGACCTGAATCCCGCGCAGCGTGACACTACTCTCCCGGCAGCCTGCTGCCGCCAGTGGCTGCAGCTGCTGCATGCCGCAGCAGGCAATTTGCCTGCTGTAGCAAGCAGCACCATTTGGCCATAATTGGAATCACAAATTGCGATTCCAATTTTGGCCAAACCATTATTTTTTTAAAAACATAAAAAAAACAATCAAATAAAATCAATAATCAATAAAACAATAATTTTAGATGGAAACCAATTGGGGAAAAATAATCAAAAACCGCAATCCAAAAATTCTAGGCTTCATAAAAAACCAAAACCAATTGAATAAGAACCCCAAAAATACAAACTTGAAACTCATTCTTTCCTCAAGAATGCTTTCAAGAACCAATTTCAATCAATCTAATGGACAAAACCTAGGCTCTGATACCACTGTTGGGATTCATCATCTGAAAAATAACGTGGCACAGCGGAAAATACACCGTTTAAAATTTCCTAGAATCCACCTATCATGTCCAATTACCATTGATTAGAATAAAACCAATTTGAATAAAGAGAGATTAACTCACTGGATTCGACTCTTTTAAAGACTTCTACAGAATCGTTTCTTGAAACTGCAATCTCTAAAGTCCGGTGCACGACCAACTATTGAGCGGAAACCGGTGCTAGCCGAAGATGCGAAGGAATGGAGAATTAATGCTGGGATTTTCGGCTGTTTTGGGGCTGCTATTGATGGCTGAAATTTCCAGCAATTAATTAGGGTTGAATTAGGGTTTTCTTCCTTAAGTGTGTCCTTATATAGACACATTGTCTAATTGGGTTTTAACTAGGTTAATTAAACCCAAGCCCACTAGAATTATAATTACATAAATAAACTTTAATTAAAAAGTATATATACTATGTAATTTAATTCCATTTAGCTAAATTTAATTACCCCTAAATAAAATTAAATTACACTTAAGTAAATACAATACATGTATTTAATTTTCCTACTTAAGAAAAATATTTAATTAATTGTTTACTTTATGTAATTCAATTAATTGATAAATTAATTGATTACATTATGTAAACTTATTAATTAAATGAAATCAACCCAATGTTAATTAATTACCTTGACACCAAATGTCAACTAATTAATTAATGCATTCCTTCTAATGTACATTACATGCACAATTTCTATAAGTTCTGGCTCAGTTGATCTATGTGCACGATCCTATGGGTCTGTCTTTATGTTGGCAGTAGGCCCAAGGCCCATAGACTGTAAGTTGGTTCTAGCAAACCATTACAGCCCCCAATTAAGACAGAGATGCAGTAGTCTTTAGAAGACACTCACCCGGTAGTAATCTCATAGTGTACTTTGCCTAATGATATCGATATGAAGAAACAAGAGGCATGGTGTCCATCATCCTCTTCTGTTGTTTATTATATTTCTTGATCTTGAGTTGACTGATTAATCAAATAAGCAACCAACTTATTTGGGTATGGCCATACACTTATCAGTCCCACTCATCAAGTGGCCAGTGATATCATCTTGGTGTTACCCGAGTGGTAATTCCATCATTTCATCATCAATATCAATATGTTCACCTGTCCACCCAAGCATGCCCATATTTAGCATCCTTTTATAGACCTGTTAGGCGTATGTCAAAGTGAACCAGATTCCATATTGATACTATAATGAAATCTGGTCTGAGGACAAAAGAGACCTACTTAAGAAAGACCTATGACACGACAAGCATGTGGCTTTCTTGTGCGGATTGATCCAGTCCCATGTCAATGACATGTACCTATATTCATGACTAACTTTACAAGTACTATGGCTAGTTAAGAACTGCCATACAGTCATCGAATATACAAGTCTGTGGTTCTATTCGTTCCCACGATTAGAACAGACCTGTGATAGGTTTATGATTATCAATCAATGGATCTGTTGGTGTGCCCTAGTTCTTAGGGCATTGGATTCTTATATTTTGTATTATACATTAAGAGTCATGTATGAATACATTATTTGTGTCACATTAATAAAGGCAATTAATCTATTTCATTTATATCTTGTGCTATAATATGGGTAGAGTATCCATTGATTGATAATCATAAAACCTATCCCAGGTCTGTTCTAATCGTGGGAACGAATAGAACCACAGACTTATATATTCGATGACTATATGGTAGTTCTTAACTAGCCATAGTACTTGTATAGTCAGTCATGAATATAGGTACATGTCGTTGACATGGGACTGGATCGATCCGCACAAGAAAGCCACATGGTTGTCATGTCATAGGTCTTTCTTGAGTAGGTCTCTTTTATCCTCAGACCAGATTTCATTATAATATCAATATGGAATCCGGTTCACTTTGACATATGCCTAACAGGTCTGTAAAAGGATGCTAAATACGGGTATGATTGGGTGGATCGGTGAACATGTTGATATTGATGATGAAGTGATGGAATTGCCACTCGGGTAACACCGAGATGATATCATTGGCCACTTAATGAGTGGGACTGATAAGTGTATGGCCATACCCAAATAAGTTGGTTGCTTATTTGATTGATCAGTCAACTCAAGATCAAGAAATATAATAAACAACAGAAGAGGATGACGGACACCATGCCTCTTGTTTATTCATATCGATATCGTTAGGCAAAGGATAGTATGAGATTACTACCGGATGAGTGTCTTCTAAAGACTGCTGCATCTCTGTCTTAATTAGGGGCTGTAATGGTTTGCTAGAACCCACTTACAGTCTGTGGGCCTTGGGCCTACTGCCAACATAAAGACAGACCCATAGGATCGTGCACATAGATCAACTGAGCTGGAACTTATAGAAATTGTACATGTAATGTACATTGGAAGGAATGCGTTAATTAATTAGTTGACATTCGGTGTCAAGGTAATTAATTGACATTGGGTTGAATTTAATTTAATTAATAAGTTTACATAATGTAATTAATTAATTCATCAATTAATTGAATTACATAAAGTAAACAATTAATTAAATAATTTTCCTCAGTAGGAAAATTAAATACATGTATTGTATTAACTTAAGTGTGATTTAATTTTATTTAGGGGTAATTAAATTTAGCCAAATGAAATTAAATTACATAGTATATACTTTTTAATTAAAGTTTATTTATGTAATTATAATCCTAGTGGGCTTGGGTTTAATTAACCTAATTAGAACCCAATTAGACAAGGTGTCTATAAAAGGGCACAGTTAAGGAATAAAAACCTAATTCAACTCTAATTAATTGCTGGAAATTTCAGCCACCAATAGCAGCCCCAAAACAGCCGAAAATCCCAGCATTAAACCTCCATTCCTTCGCGTCTTCGGCTAGCACCGGTTCCCGCTCAATAGTTGGTCGTGCACCGGACTTTGGAGATCGCAGTTTCAAGAAACGATTCTGCAGCAGTCTCTAGAGGAGACGAATCCGGTGAGTTAATCTCTCTTGATTCTTATTTGATTTTATTCTAATCAATGGTAATTGGACACGATAGGTGGATTCTAGGAAATTTTAAACGGTGTATTTTCCGCTGCGCCACGTTATTTTTCCAATGACGAATCCCAACAGTGGTATTAGAGCCTAGGTTTTGTCCATTAGATTGATTGGAATTGGTTCTTGAAAGCGTTCTTGAATAAAGAATGGGTTTCAAGTTTGTGATTTTAGGGTTTTTGCTTAATTAGTATTGTTTTGGATAAACCCTAGAATTTTTGGATTGGGGTTTTTGATTATTTTTCCCCAATTGTTTTCCATCTAAAATTGTTTTGTATATTAATTATATATTTATATATTTTTTTGTTGGAAACCTTTTTTTGTTAATGATTTAATAAAAAAAAAAATATTTGGGCAAAAGATGGAATCGCGGAATTGCGATTCCATCTGCTGCCGCGCAGCGGCACTGCTGCCCCGCTGGGACAGCAGCGCCGCGTGCGGGTTTCGGGTCCGGTTTTGGATTTTGCGGGTATTTTTTTATCCCGGACCCTAATGCAAATTAAATTTTTTTTTAAATTAATTTGTACTTAAATTGTTTATTTTGATGGCATGCATATTTAATTTAATTGTTTGCATATTAAATTGAATATGGACTTTGTGAAATTGGCCCAATAAACCGTGACACCAGTTAAAATTGGGAGAGCTAAATTTTAAATTTGTGACAACCCAAATTCAAGTGGGAGCAAAATTGTTAATTTTGCATTTATGGATGTTATCCATTGGGCCTTTATGGGCCTTATTCACAATTGTTAAAATTGGCGATTTCACCCTAAGTAACTCGGCTTAACATTTATATTTATAATTTGGAATGCCATGATCATGCATCATATTGGTATGTATATGCACGACAGGTACTTTGTTTGAAATGTTATGTTGAGTTCTATGGGCCCTAAATTATTATCGGTTGTAATTTAATTTTGGGAAATATGGCCTACGTGCCATTTTTTATTTTGATGTAATTTTAGAATAGATTTTATTTTACAAAATTATTGTAATTGCATCAAGTATGGAGGAAGGCCCAAATGGAGCAAGCCCATGGTGGGAGCCCAAGAAGGATTGCAGTCCGACCCATGAAGAATTAGATAGGATATCTAGTTTTTCATTATGTTGTAATTAAAGGCCCATAGGATCTCATTTATTTTAAATTAAGTATGCTATTGCATTTGTCATATAATATGGATGTATGGATCACCAAATTATTACCCGCGTTTATGCATGCTAAGCCGTATCACTTAATTATAATCCGGAAATTAAAATATTGAGTCGCTTAAAAGTGCTTCCCACATTCACACCTCTTCCTCCCATTGATGCTGCAATGTGTGCCATGCCCTAGCTGGGTATATTGTAGTATTCGGTGGGCTGTCGAGGGTTAAGATACTTGGTATGGTTAACATGTGAATGGTGGTTTGACTCAACATGGGTAGCATTAGCTCAGAGCGGGCCCTAAGCACAGATGGGTAAAGTGTCAATAAGCCCATCAAACCAAGAGTCCTTCATGGAAGGATTGGATAGGTTGTCCTACCAAACGAATCAATGGTTGGTTAGCGAGCCCTAGTTCGGCCAGTCATTGATAAGTTGTGGATCTTGGTCAAGTCAGCCAATTAACAACACCAACAAACAAATTAAAATCGGATTATTAATTTGAATTGGCTTAAAAGTCCTTTATTTCTAACTCAAGCAATGATTTCTTCCATGTAGATAATCCCATTTCAGTTAAGCAATTTAAATGGCTGCAACAAACAACAACTCACTCTCACTTAGGTCACTCTTAGAGAAGGAGAAGCTTTCGGGGACTAACTTCCTGGACTGGGCTAGGAACTTACAAATAGTTCTTAGACAAGAGTCTAAGGAGTATGTACTGAATGCTCCTTTACCAGCCGGCCCTCCCGCAGGTCGAGGCATCACCACGGCGATGGTGGAGCAGTACGATCGGCATGTGAGGGATGACCGAGATGTCTCGTGCCTCATGCTGGGTACCATGGCTTCTGATCTTCAGAAGCAATTCATGGACGAGCATGCTTATGAGATGATGGATCAGCTTAAAAAGATGTTCCAAGATCAAGCTCGTCAGGAACGTTACCTGACAACTAAGGCACTTTGCACGACTGTGATGGCAGCTGGGACTTCTGTTAGCACTCATGTGCTAAAGTTGAAGGGGTATATTGATACACTTGCCCGCCTCGGCTCGCCAGTTCCGTAGGACTTGGCAACAGACATTATTCTCGGGTCACTTCCTAAGTCTTACAACCAGTTTATCATGAATTACCATATGCAAGGGTTGGATAAATCGGTTGTTGAGCTGTATGGCATGCTCAAGCTTGCTGAGCAGTCTCTTAAGAAGACTCCTGAAGTATTGCTGGTGAACAAGGGCAATACGCCCATTGCTAAGGGAAAGGCCAAATCTAAGGCCAAGGCTAAGGCCCAAAAGGCCAAGGCTAAGGGCAAAAAGGTGGTGGCCCAACCTAAAGCAAGGGTTGCCTCTCCTGAAGATGTTTGCCATGAGTGTCATGAGAAGGGGCACTGGAAGAGCTCATGTCCAAAGCTAAGGGAGCAACTGAAGGGC
Source organism: Euphorbia tirucalli (assembly GCA_039660915.1). NCBI lineage: Eukaryota > Viridiplantae > Streptophyta > Magnoliopsida > Malpighiales > Euphorbiaceae > Euphorbia > Euphorbia tirucalli. The sequence continues at coordinate 50,323,679 of CM077633.1, forward strand.
AAAACTGCTGCTTCAGGTATTTATGTTGTTGAGATTAATCTGGCTATTTCTACATCTTGGGTCTTGGACACTGGATGTGGATCTCACATTTGTTCAAATGTGTAGGGTCTAAGAAATAGGAGATTATTAGGATCTAGAGAAGTAGATCTTCGAGTCGGAAATGGTGCTCGGGTTCAGGCCATGGAGATCGGAGATTATTTCTTGGAGATGCCTAGTGGACTTGTTTTGGAACTAAGAAACTGTTGTTTTGTACCTGCGATGCGCAGGAATATTATTTCGGTTTCTTTATTGGATATTTCTGGTTTTGTATTTAATATTGGACATGGTAGAATTTCTATGCAATGTGGCAATATTATTTATGGAACAGCATTTCTTGAAAATGGCTTATATATCCTTGATCTAAAACGTGAAAGTTCAATCTATAACATAAATACTAAAAGGATTAAACAAAATGAAATTAATCCTACTTACATCTGGCATTGTCGACTTGGCCATATAAATGAGAAGCGCATTGCTAGACTTCACTCTAGTGGAGTGCTAGGGTCATTTGACATCCAGTCTTATGACACATGCGAATCTTGTTTGAGAGGCAAGATGACAAAGGTGCCTTTTAGCAAGACTGCTGAAAGGGCCTCAGAGCTATTGGAGCTAATACATTCCGATGTATGTGGCCCAATGAGCACTAGTGCTAGATCTGGTTTTCTATACTTCGTCACCTTCACGGATGACTTCAGCAGATACGGTTACGTGTATCTGATGGAGCATAAGTCTGAGACTCTCCAAAGGTTCAAGGACTTTAAGAATGAAGTAGAAAACCAACTTGGCAAGAAAATAAAAGCACTTCGGTTTGACCGAGGGGGTGAATATTTGAGCCAAGAGTTTGACTCGTTTTGAGAGAGTGTGGGATTGTATCCCAACTCACTCCTCCTGGTACACCCCAGTGGAATGGAGTGTCAGAGAGGAGGAATAGGACCTTACTTGACATGGTCCGCTAGATGATGAGTCATGCTACACTCCCTGTCTCCTTTTGGGGATATGCTTTAGAGACAGCTGCTTACATTCTTAATAATACACCAAGCAAGGCAGTTGAGGGAACACCATATGAACTATGGAAAGGCCAAAAGCCCAATGTTTCCTTCTTGAAGATTTGGGGATGTGACGCACATGTTAAGAAATTGACAAGTGGCAAACTCGAATCCAAATCTGTCAAGTGCCAGTTTGTGGGTTACCCTAAGGAAACTAAGGGTTATTACTTCTACGCTCCTGCTGAAAACAAAGTTTTCATAGCCAGAAATGCAGTCTTCTTGGAGAAGGAATTCCTTTCCCAGAGAGACAGTGGGAGTAATATTGAACTTTCAGAAGTTCAAGACTCACAAACTCCTGCAGCTACTGCTGAGGATGCTTCGGGAACCGATCTGACTACTCAAGAAATTAAGGAACCAGAAACGGTTGCACAGGACTGCAGAAGGTCTGGTAGGACATGTCATCAGCCAGAGAGGTACGGCTTTCTCGTGACTGATGATGGGGACCTTATGGTCGTTGACCAAGAGGAGCCCAAGACCTATCAGGAGGCTATTGAAAGCCCATACTCAGATCAATGGCGCAAAGCCATGGAGGCTGAGATGCAATCTATGCACGATAAGCAAGTATGGAACTTGGTGGATCCACTTCTGGGTGCTAAGGTGATAGGTTGCAAGTGGTGTTTCAAGTTAAAGGCCCTGTGTGTATAAGATGGTTAGTGGGAGTGTTTCCACCGTCCTAGTGCTGTATGTTGACGACATCCTTATCATTGGAAGTGACATACCAACACTGCAAGGGGTTAAGCAGTGGTTGAGTAGGTGCTTCGCAATGAAGGACTTAGGTGAAGGTGAGACGATCTTAGGGATCAGGATCTACAGAGATAGATCCAATCGGCTTCTAGGCCTAAGTCAGGCCACGTACATTGACAAGTTTCTAAAAGGATTCAGCATGGACAAGGCAAAGAAAGGATTCTTGCCTATGCGCCATGGGTTGAAGCTGAGTAAGAAAGATGGTCCTAAAACAAAGAAGGACCGGGAGAACATGGAAAAGATCCCTTATGCATCTGCTATTGGATCTATCATGTACTCCATGTTATGTACGAGGCCTGATGTCGTGTTTGCACTAAGTATGACTAGCCGGTACCAGTCGGACCCCGGTGAGGAACACTGGAAGGCAGTCAAGGCAATCTTGAAGTACCTTAACCAGACTAAGGATGCTTTCTTAGTGTATAGAGGTCAAGATGAGCTGGTAGTGTCAGGTTACACTGATGCAAGCTTTGAGACCGATGAGGATGAGAACCAGTCATAGTCTGGTTATGTTTTTCTCCTGAATGGCGGTGCCATTAGTTGGAGGTCCTCAAAGCAGGCCACCATTGCTGACTCTACAATGGAAGCTGAGTACATAGCTGCGTGCGAAGCTCAAAGGAAGCCGTTTGGATCAAGAAATTCATAACCGAGTTGGGAGTAGTACCTACTATCCTAGACCCAGTTGATGTTTTTTGTGACAACAACGGGGCCATCGCACAAGCTAAGGTGCCCCGGTCACACAAGAGATCCAAACATGTACTCAGAAAGTTTCACCTCATTCGGGGAGATCGTGAACATAGGTGACATATCATTGCAGAGGGTTGACACCAAGAATAATGTCGCTGATCCATTGACCAAAGCGCTGTTGCAGACACAGCACGACGGTCATACCAGATCTATAGGAATTAGGGCAATGCCCACTTGGAACTAGTGCAAGTGGGAGATTGTTGGTGTGCCCTAGTTCTTAGGGCATTGGATTCTTGTATTTTGTATTATACATTAAGAGTCATGTATGAATACATTATTTGTGTCACATTAATAAAGGCAATTAATCGATTTCATTTATATCTTGTGCTATAATATGGGTAGAGTATCCATTGATTGATAATCATAAAACCTATCCCAGGTCTGTTCTAATCGTGGGAACGAATAGAACCACAGACTTGTATATTCGATGACTATATGGTAGTTCTTAACTAGCCATAGTACTTGTATAGTCAGTCATGAATATAGGTACATGTCGTTGACATGGGACTGGATCGATCCGCACAAGAAAGCCACATGGTTGTCATGTCATAGGTCTTTCTTGAGTAGGTCTCTTTTGTCCTCAGACCAGATTTCATTATAATATCAATATGGAATCCGGTTCACTTTGACATACGCCTAACAGGTCTGTAAAAGGATGCTAAATACGGGTATGATTGGGTGGATCGGTGAACATGTTGATATTGATGATGAAGTGATGGAATTGCCACTCGGGTAACACCGAGATGATATCATTGGCCACTTGATGAGTGGGACTGATAAGTGTATGGCCATACCCAAATAAGTTGGTTGCTTATTTGATTGATCAGTCAACTCAAGATCAAGAAATATAATAAACAACAGAAGAGGATGACGGACACCATGCCTCTTGTTTATTCATATCGATATCGTTAGGCAAAGGACAGTATGAGATTACTACCGGGTGAGTGTCTTCTAAAGACTGCTGCATCTCTATCTTAATTGGGGGTTGTAATGGTTTGCTAGAACCCACTTACAGTCTGTGGGCCTTGGGCCTACTGCCAACATAAAGACAGACCCATAGGATCGTGCACATAGATCAACTGAGCTGGAACTTATAGAAATTGTACATGTAATGTACATTGGAAGGAATGCGTTAATTAATTAGTTGACATTCGGTGTCAAGGTAATTAATTGACATTGGGTTGAATTTAATTTAATTAATAAGTTTACATAATGTAATTAATTAATTTATCAATTAATTGAATTACATAAAGTAAACAATTAATTAAATAATTTTCCTCAGTAGGAAAATTAAATACATGTATTGTATTAACTTAAGTGTGATTTAATTTTATTTAGGGGTAATTAAATTTAGCCAAATGGAATTAAATTACATAGTATATACTTTTTTAATTAAAGTTTATTTATGTAATTATAATCCTAGTGGGCTTGGGTTTAATTAACCTAATTAGAACCCAATTAGACAAGGTGTCTATAAAAGGGCACACTTAAGGAATAAAAACCTAATTCAACTCTAATTAATTGCTGGAAATTTCAGCCACCAATAGCAGCCCCAAAACAGCCGAAAATCCCAGCATTAAACCTCCATTCCTTCGCGTCTTCGGCTAGCACCGGTTCCCGCTCAATAGTTGGTCGTGCACCGGACTTTGGAGATCGCAGTTTCAAGAAACGATTCTGCAGCAGTCTCCAGAGGAGACGAATCCGGTGAGTTAATCTCTCTTGATTCTTATTTGATTCTATTCTAATCAATGGTAATTGGACACGATAGGTGGATTCTAGGAAATTTTAAACGGTGTATTTTCCGCTGCGCCACGTTATTTTTCCAATGACGAATCCCAACAGGATACTCTACTCATATTATAGCACAAGATATAAATGAAATAGATTAATTGCCTTTATTAATGTGACACAAATAATGTATTCATACAATGAGTCTTAATATATAATACAAAATACAAGAATCCAATGCCCTAAGAACTAGGGCACACCAACAATACACACATCATAGGTTCTCTATTATGTACATATAAATACTTATTTGTTTCTTCTGTATTGTCTCCCTTTCACTGCTCTATGCTTTTTGATGATTTCAAAGGGGGAGAAAATGTGAAGTATGACTAAGTATAAAATGTTGAAGTTTGATATGATATGTGTTTATCTATGTATCTGTATCTATAAAGTAAAGTTTGACATATGATATATGTTTTTGAGAACATGTAAGTAGGGCTAAATAGAAAATTGACACATGAGTTATGCAGAATATGTATTTACATGAATTAATGAAACTTGGACATGTGATCCAAATTATGACATGGATAGGTGATCTAGTGTCTGATATAAGATATGTTTAGAAAAGCATTTATATCTGCTAGAATGTGATTCTTGGTACAAGCCATAAAGTAAAATGTGCATGACAAAAGTGATAAATAAGACACAGAAGCAAAATCTCTCATATGACACTTATCATACACTATGTGATATGATTATAGCATAAAGTCTTTTTCTGTCTTTGAAAATTGGACACATAAGCATTGAACTTTATAGATATACATCTGTAGCTAGTATTGTATGTTCAAATGTATAGATATACATATTTATACATGACATTATGGTCTAAATGTCCTAGACTAATATGCATGCATACAGAAAGTTTTGAAAGTATGACTTTATACAGGTCACTAATCTTTGAAATCTATAGCTGTACTTACCTACAGCAAAAAGATGAATGGATATCCATACTGTATGTTTGAAATCTTAAGTTTACAATCTGTATCTGTATGAAAATATGAAACTGCTCTATCTGTTTGACAAAGCATGATAATGTCTTTAGCAGCCTAATTGTTAAGTCTATGATTTTGAGTTTAAATGAATTTATCCCCTCTTTAGCAGCCTAAGTGTTAAGTTTATGATTTTGAGTTTAAATGAATTTATCCCTTCTTTTTAGAATGATAAGCAGAGATTAGAAGAATGAGACTATGTGATGCTTTAGTTAAAGCTGAAAACTTGCTTACATTTTTACCTACATATATCTGGTATTACTTTGAAAACAGTTTGCTGCATATTATATATATATATATATATATATATATATATATATATATATATATATATAAGTTGGTAAATACAAATTCTCTCTTAAGGCCTAAAAATTCAAAATTTTATGTTTTACATTTGAACCTTCACCTCTCATATATGGCTTTAATAATCATGGGCCTTTTATACTAAAATCTTGGCCTTGATCATCTATGGGTCTTTTTAAATCCATATAACAGTGCGACTCCATTTTTTAACCGTTCATGGGCCAAAACTTTTTAAATAGAAAATTCTCATTAACTATTCTTTTATAATCTCTGTAAATCTAACCCTGTCTCTCAAAAGCTTTCTATGCAGATTACATTGGTTGTTAGAAATAAAGAACTCAAAGTTTTTAATCTCTAAAAATTTCCTTTAAACAACCACGCACTTATTGAGGGTGAGCATCTCTATTATATGAAGAAATGCAAATGTCAACCTATCATATGCTAAAAAGTTGCAATCATCAAAAAAGGGAGAGTGTAAACTTTAGTTTTGATGATCACAAAAATTGACATTTTTAATTCTTAAATATAAGTACAAATTATATTTGATAAAGAATGATTGAAGTTAAATTTATATGACTTAAGGCCTTAAAAAGCTTCATAAGATGATAAGAGCACTATATGACAAAGTATGGTTCATGAAGTAAAACATCGTATGCTTATTATCCTTGAAAGATATTCCAAAGACTACAAGTGACTTCAAGAGCTATGAGGCTTATCACTTAGAGGATGTGAATCTCTTCAAAAGCTGCATATTTCACTTTATGAAGTGCAACCAACAATTATGTTTTGTTTACTAGCTAAAAGCAATAGCTATATCACTCCAAGAGCTCAAAACAACTGTCACATTTCCTTTATGAATCAAAAGCAACAACTATATCCTCTTTAGGAGATGAATGCAACAATCATATTTTGTTTACAAGCTCAACACAACTGCCACATCTCTTTTATGAATCAAAAGCAACAGCTACATTTTCATGAGTTGAAGCACTTCAACACCTATGTAAGGGAAGGAAGATCAAATGAGCAAAATGGGAGACTTAGCTACAATCACACATACAAACAATTATTTTCAAGTCTTCCATAATTCCTACAAAAGCAAAATCAAGAGAGAAGAGTTTCATTCTTTGTTCATATATTCAAATATTTTATATTCAAGGGAACTATATTTTCACACAAGGTTGTGTGAAGGGGGTTCTATTTTGTTGATAGTGTGATTAACAAAGTTTGTAAAAAGTTTGGTGCTTGAGTTAAAAAAAAAAATTAGTATAACTTTGGTATTTGAGCTAAAAAAATACCGGGATAAGTTTGATGATTGAGCTTTGAAAAAGCATCGGAAGAGTTTTGTTACTTGAGCTCTGAAAAAGTAACAGTAGATGTTTGATACTTAGCCTGTAAAAGTATTGAGTTTGTTACTTGAACTCGTAAAAAGTAACACAAGTTTATTTCTTGCTTGTAAAATAAACGATAGTGGAAATCTCAAGTTGATGACTTGGGGACTGGACGTAGACCGATTGGGTCGAACCAGTATAAATCTTGGTGTTTTCAATTTTCTATCCCCACACTCTTTACAATTTAATTTCACAATTTAAATTAATAGCATTATTTTTGAAGACATTCTTTATTTTGTTAAGCAAATTTATATTAACAAGTTTTATTATTTTATTCCGCTTTTTGTGAAAATTGTGTTTATTGACAGAAAATTATTTTTCACCAAAAAAAAATTTCTTAATTGTTTGCAAAAAATTTTATTCGGTGGACAATACTATTCACCCCTCTAATATCGTAGCTAGCCTATTTGGAACTGTCAATTTAATATAAGAAGCGAAAGTGGATAAGTGACTTTGAAAATATTTCTTTGCAATGGAAAAATAAATTGTTAAACCCATGCCATTTTTAGTGAAATGTACTCATATTTATTTGTTAAGAAATCCTACAACATTGCGTTGCAGTTTTTCTAGGCTGTAAATTTATGAAAATGTTTTGGAATCTTATTGTATCCTTCTTCTTCCTTTTTTTGTGTTTTTTTTTTAGAAAAATCTTGCTTAGCATAAATTTGAACATGCAATTACCTACTGTAATATTTTTATTTAAAAAGATTTTAGCTTGCAATTATGTTTAAATTATTTTAACGCTAAATTATGATATTCATTTTCTTGAAGTATCGATTTAAAAATTTAGATATATCAAAGTTTTTTCTTTTTATATTTTTTTGTCATTAATTTTTTTTCTTATTACATAATAATTTTTTTTTTTTTTTTTCTTAATGGTTGTATTGCTAACTCCAAGTTATATATTATCCCAAGAAAAGATTAAACATGGAGGAAAGCTGTACCATTCATTGCATATGCACTAGCCATCAAATTTGAATTCAGAAATGTTAGTTCCTGAAGAAAATAATGATATTTAATGATGTAACCGGAACCTCGGTACAAAATACCAAACATATTAACAACAAATCAGCGTGCTTTACGGCTTATTACTATAAGTACAAAAAACAAATTATTTAAACAAACAGTGAGTTGAGAGCGTATACAGATAAAATGGCCTTGAAAGCTATTCTGACTTTGATAATCTTCATTCACGACCAGAGATAGCGTAACATGTTTCATTTTTGGGCCTGCGAAAGAGGTATCAATATGAAGATAAGATGAAGATGTCTAACAAAGTAGTTAAGATGAAGATTAATAAAAAGGCAATTAAGTACCAAAAGGCGTCTCCTGAAGCTTTCAACATGTTCCTTTGGATCCCGTCGGGTTTGGTTGTAAGCCTCGTTTTTGTTCATTTCCTACACCACAACATAGATTTACACAATTATTATATGCAACACTCAGTTATATAGATTATTTCCACAATTTTTACTTGTTACATTATAAACCAGCTGAGGTTCTTTTTATTAAACCAGAGAAAGAAGAAAAAAAATCCATTTGAGTAAAGGCTTAAAAATGACCCAAATGTAGCCCTTAAAGGGTACAATGCTACTCTTATTTTTATTTGTCTTAGCTTGATTTTTAAGTAAATACTAATGAGAATTAACTACAAACTCAAGTATGTTAAGATCCCTTGAGGAAGGCAAAATTAAGCTGAGAAAAAATGACGAGAATAACACTTAATCCTCGAAAACGTTCAAGTTTTAACTGCAAACGCCTAAATACATACTTAACCTTAAACCAAAATTAATTATTTGGAGATAGAAATACATTATTAGTAGTAAGGTCAGAAGTTGGATATCATTATACCTCAATCCAAGAAGCAAGATTAGGCCTTCCTGAAGTGATGTCATATTCCCTTACATCCAATAATGCAGGCTGGAATCTTTCAATGAATGGAGCATAAGCAATATCCACCTGCACAATCAAATGGAGCATAAGTTCCAATTTATCCACTGCCATTTGAAGCATAAGTTCGCAGTTATTTTCGTTCAGTAAATAAAGTAATATTTGAAAACTTAGTTCTAATAGCATGCTTTGATCCTTAAGGGGATAAGGTCCAATTCACCTTATAGTAGATACTCTAACCCAATTTTCCTCTATTTCATGTATTACATTCGAAAATCACCTCATAGTAGAAAATCGACAGATTCCAGTTCTTCGGTAACTTTCATCAATATTTACTTAAAAAGGAGGAAAATTGGCCTTACGTTCTACCATGGAACGAACATTGCATTATTAAACAACAGGGATAAATTGCTCGGCTGATTTGTACCTTTCCTTAAATTAAACAAGAATTAAAGGGTCACTTGCAGAAAGCATATGTAAATGAAACAAAGATATACAAAAGAAAGCATTTTGTCCTTACCAGACTAAACTGGCCAAGAAAAAAGGGTCCATCATCAAATTTGGAAAGGGATGTCTCAATAAAGTCGAGGGCTGCACCTGCAATGGTTTTGTCACTGTTGTTTCTTTCTGTATTCAAGGCAGCAGAAGGCACTTAATTAATTAACCTACCAGCTTCATTTGCATCTCCTTTGAATAAGGATCTTAGAGCGCTGTTGAATGAATCAAGGTAGGCAAACAATGCTTCTGCTAACTCTTTCTTTGCAGGATCCTGTTAATCATCATTACATTATTTATTAATTAACTGAAGAGATAAAAACAAGAAATAGAGGAAGTTCAAATTATTACATCAGGGGAAAGTGGTGGCCCATCGAAGTTACTGTCAATGTATTTAATCAAATCAAGAGACTCTCCTTTGACTTCATTGTTGTGTTCCAGTGCAGGTACCTGCATGAACAAATAAGCTATCCATGAAAAAGGAAGCATAAATGATTTAAGCAAAAAATATTCTTAAATCCATAAACTTCACGCATTTGTGCTATTTAACTCATAAATTTTCAATTTATTGTATCAAGCCCTTAAGCTTTATTCAGTGATACTATTGAGCTTTTCAACTTTAATTTTGTCCCATTGAGCAATTGAACTTCATAACTGAAATCAATTAAGGCCAAAATTTTCTAATATATATATATATATATATATATATATATATATATTTATATATATATATTTTGTCCACTCTATCACACACTTTGCATGTTGGACGCGCATTGTTTGAGTTATTTTTTTGCACAATTATTAGTCTTTTACTTCACTCAATCTCTTGATAAGCCACCTCACAAACAAAAGTCTCGAATCAAAGAGCGTTGCTTTAAATAACTTGAACTAGTGTTACACAGTAAAATGAGAAGTTTCAACACCAACAGAGCCAAAACCTACAGCCCTAAGCAATTACATAGAAGGGCATTTGAATATTCTTGGAATATTCATAAATCCAAATAATTTGTTTTATCAAATTGTAAACTGATGACAGCAATGGTCGTTGACTCGTTCTCATAATGCATCAGTATTCACGTTATCTCTTTTCTTTGCTCTTCTTGGATTGATTAATTAATGATTACTAAATCCAATCCTCATAGACCAAAGTATCAAGGATACAGTTTCACAGGACTCACCTTGTTAGGAGGGTAGACTTTTTCCTTGTACCAGGTAGGTCTATCTTGCAGATCTATAGGAACCAATTTTATCTTGTCCTGCAAACCCTGTTCTCTCCCAAAAGATGAGTCAAAATAAAAATGAAAAAAAAAAAAAAAAAAAAAGAAAAAAGAGGAAATTAACATTGCAATTGATATCTATCCTAGATGGGGTACAAGAATATGCATTCAAACATTTGGCTCAGTTGAAAGAAAAACATCTTTATAAAGGGGAGGTTTATCATGGACCAAAAAATAGGTTGAATGCATTGATTATCCCCAAACTTTAAGAGTAGTTTCACTATGGTCATGAACTTCAATTCATGCACAAAAGTCAAATTGGTCTAACTTCAGCTGATTGATCGTTGAATTCCTGACCTGGCATTCTTACAAACATAGATACTTGACACGTAAGAATCACATGACTTGAATTTAAACTTCAACATTCTGATATGGTGTTGTTACACGTACTGTCATCAACAATTCGACGAGAAATCAACCTGAACTAGCCAAATTCATCTATTGTGAAATCTAATTGAAGTTTAGTGGTTCTTTTGTCATTTGTACCCGCAGTGAAACTATCCTTAAAGTTACTTGGGGGGATGAAATGCTTTTAACCTACGAAATAATACATAAAAAGCAAACTCAAAAATCATAGATAAACAAATAATACTTTGTCTTCAAAATATTTGCTACAAAAATGTCATCTATTGAAAGCAATTAAACCCCAAAAATTTCAGTAAAAAAAAAAAAAACCCAAATTGAGGAAGGTGGTAGAAACAACCTTGCAGTTGCGAGTAATCCACACACGCTGCGCATATGGACATGTGTAAGACATATACAACCTAAACATACACACAATGACAGCATACATTAAAATTAACACAAAGAAACAAAACATCAAACAGTTATAGGGGATAAATATATGTTCAAAATTCAAGCATAACTGATAAAATTCACAAGCAAGCTAAGGAGAGTAGTACGAAACCTTGTTGTTCCATCAAAGATTGGAGGCGCCTCTGAAGTAGAAGTTAGAGCTGGTGGTAGAATTTCTTTCACAGTTCTGGATAGAGAGAAAAAACAAAATGAAGTAATTGAATTTTCATTTTCACCTTTCATTCATTTTTGTAACAGAAAAAACTTACCCAGTAGCCATTGATGCTGAAATGGGTGCAGCTCTTAAGATTCTGAGGCAAGAAACTTGATGGAGTTGAAGTGAATGAGAGAATAATTTGAATTTATTAATGGCAGGAGGGAATGTGGCAATTTTCGTGCAGATGAAAGGCAAAGAGAAATTGAGAGAAAAATCTAATGGAGAAGACGTCATTGGTGACGAACCAGTCGAACAACAAACTGTCGACGAAGCCATTTTTTATTGGTTTCTCGTCTTCTGAATGACAAAGGGACAATTTGATAGTAGCTTACATTTATCCAGTTCAAAATAAATATCCGCTATTAATTTGAGCTTGAATTTCGTACCCTCTGTCGTACAACAATTTAAAAGAAAAAAATTATTAAAATATTTTAATTATAGTCTCGTTCACTGAAATATCTTTATAAATCACTTGTAATCAATTATCAATGGAACATTTAAAAAAAATTATTAAATATTATGAATTTTTATTACATTACACCTGTTGTAGCCTTGATTCAACAATGTATTTATTAAAAGGGAAATCGATCGTCAAAATCCGATTGCCTCTGAACGATGAAGGTGGTTGAACGGTAGAGTTCATCAGGGTGGTACCTGTTACAGCGAGGGAAGGGTTTCTTCTCCCAAACACTCCGATACCAAAGTCAGTGATTGTAATGATGGAGCAGATACTCGTTCTTCCCCGATCCCTCCTCATGGAAGGGAACTATTATAAAGGAGGTTGTCTCCAAGGGAATTATGTCTCCTCTTCTATGCTCGGCCTTTTAAGTTCCTCAAGATGTACGATTCTCCCTTTCGTATCCAATGATGAGGCTAGCTTGGATACTACATCTGCATGAGCATTGCAACTTCTGTTGATCTATACTAATTGAAATTCTTCAAATACCTTTGCTAATGATGTGACTTTGCATAGGTATTGAATAATGACAGGCTCCTTTGCTTCATATTCCCCATGAAATTGTTGAACCACCAACTGTGAATCACTATGTGCTACTATCTTTTTAATATGTAATTGGTTGGCTAGCTTCATTCCAGCAATGAGGGCCTCATATTCAGCAATGTTATTTGAGCTTGGAAAAACACAGGGAGTATTCAATGGGGTACCCTTCAGGAGACATTAGTACTATCCCCGCTCCACTGCCTGATGAACTAGATGCCCCATCCACAAACAATTTCCACGTGCTTGTACCTTCCTCAGATAATTCTTCTGCCTGGTACATCCGACAATGAAGTCAGCTAATGTCTGCCCCTTGATGGCTTGCCGTGGTTCAAAGTTGATGTCATATTCGCTAAACTCATTTGCCCATTTAGTAAGGCATCCTGAGCACTCTAGTTTTTGCAAGACTTGGCATAGAGGTTGATCGGTTAAGACTGTTATGGGGTGAACTTGGAAGTATGGTCTTAACTTTTGAGAGGCCATCACCAGTGCAAGTGCGACCTTTTCTGCGAATGGGTACCAAGGTTCTTCACCCTGAAGTACCTTACTAACATAGTAAATGGGTTTGTCGACCTTTCCATCTTTCCTTAGCAAAATTGCACTCAATGCCATGCTACTAACACCCAGATATATGAATAATAGTTCCCCGGGTTCTGGTCTAGTTAGAAGAGGTATCTCTTTTAAGTACTCCTTCAGCTCCTCGAAAGCTTTTTCGCATTCGGGTGTCCATTCAAAGTTTTTTGCCGCCCTCAAAGTCTTGAAAAAGGGAAGGCTTTTCTTGGCTGATTTGGATAGGAATCTATTCAAAGATGCTATCCTCCCAGTTAATCGCTGCACTTCTTTAACTGAGGCTGGGGATTTCATGTCTAGTATGGCTTGTACTTTTTCTGGGTTTGCTTCTATGCCTCTTTCGGTTATCATGTAACCCAGAAACTTTCCTGATTATACTCCGAAGGTGCACTTGTTTGGATTGAGTTTGATGTTGTAGCTCCTCAAAAAACTAAACACTTTGTTGATTTTTTTAGCATGGGATTCTCCCTTCTTGCTTTTGACGATCATATCATCCACATATACCTCCATGGTATTTCCCAACAGGGGTTAAATACTTTGTTAACCATCCTCTAATATGTTGCACCAGCATTTTTAAGCCCAAAAAGCATTACTCTATAGCAGTATGTTCCTTTTTCCATGATGAATGCTGTCTTCTCTTCATCTAAAGGATTCATCATTATCTAGTGGTACCCCATGAAAGCATCCATGAAGCTCAACAATTCATACCCAGAGGTTTGATATACCATTTTGTTAATCTGTGGTAGAGGGTATGAATCTTTTGGATAAGCCTTGTTTAAATCAGTGAAGTCTATGTAAATTCTCCACTTCCCGTTTGGCTTCTTGACCATCACGACATTTACGAGCCAATCCAGATAATGAACTTCTCGAATGAAGTTGGCTTGGAGTAACTTGTCTATTTCTTCTTCTAAGACTTGTTGTCTTTTCTGGTGCTATGTTCCTCTTCTTCTGCTTAACCGGTTTTAGCCCTGGATCAACATTCAAATGGTGAGAGGCTACCTCTAGGCTAATGCCAGGCATATCCGTAGGTGCCCATTCAAAAACATCTGCATTCTGTCTTAAGCATATTATCACTTCTGCTCTGGCTTCCCTTTGCATTCGAGTCCCAATGTATGTTATTTTATCCGTCTCATCTTCTTTCAATCCTATAGCCTCAACTTCTTCAACCGATTTTGGCTTGTTCACTGACTCCTCTAAGATGGTTAACGTTTCTCCTTTTGCAATCTCTTTCCCTTTTGTGGAGGATATGTGATAGTTTCGAGCTTTCTTCTGATCACCTCGCACCTGGCTTATTCCCTTTGGGGTAAGGAACTTCATTAACAAGTAGCTTGAGGAGATCACTGCTCCCATATTGTTCAATAATGGCCTTCCAAATATTGCGTTATATGCTGGAGATGCTGACCTGATTACTATGAAGTTTGCCATCCTTGTGACACTGCAGGGATCTTTACCCAGGGTGATGGGTAACTAGATCGACCGCTCTTTTGGAACAGCTTCACCCGAAAAGCTGAACAAAGTGGCTTGTACTTTTTTGAGTCTATCAAGGGATATGTTCATCTTTTCAAAATAGTTCCAGTAGAGAAGGTTGACGGAACTCCCAGTATCGATTAAAATCCTTTCTGCTAGGAACTTCATGATGATGGCTAAGATGACCATTGCATCATCGTGGGGCATTATCACATTTCCTGTATCTGCCGATGTGAAGACTATAGATTCTTCTTCTTAGGCTTTCATGACATTGTTCACTTCATAGGCCTGTCTTGCTTGAGGTTTTCTTGATGAAGATGACCTTCCCGCCAGGGTTTCTCCACCTGAGATGACATTTATCACTGGATGGGTTGGTTTATTATCTAGGGCAGGGGTTTTCTCCTTCCTCCCTTCTCTTGGTTTTGCACATCCTCGATCGCCTTGCTGCCTATCATCTGGGTATCTATCTCTCTTTGGGTATAAAGGTCTTTCCTTTCTCCAACTCTCTGCATACACAAACCTCCCAAGTTTGCCCTGACGTACTAAAGCTTCTATCTCATTCATCACTTCTCTGCATCTATCCGTAGAATGACCGTGGCTTTTATGGAGTTGGCAATAAGCATTAGTGAAATTTCCCATTGTTTGATTGGCTCTATGAGGGAAGGTAAGAAGTCCAGATCCTTCTATAGCTGCCAGGATGTTGGAGCGAGGTTGGAGTAGAGGTGTGAAACTTTCAAATCTCAACTTGGGAGCATGGCTTGCTTCTTTCCCTTTTCCATTCTTCTTACCCCCATCATTCGCTTCATCCCTTTCTTTCCTTTTTCTATCCCAGCTTCCCCCTCCAACTACATTTCTCATGACATCTTTGGAAAGGATGAATTTATTGGTGCGACTGAATAGATCACTAAGGGTGGAAGGCTTATCGTAAGACAGGGATTTCTGAAAATCTCACGATCTTGAGGATTCCTGCAACTGCCATCCCTACTTGACGATCCTGAATTTCCAATGTTGCAGCCCGAAATCTTTCAACGTACTCCTTCAGGCTTTCTTTTTCCTCCTGTTTTATGGTGAGAAGGTATGTTGTATCCTCTTTTCTCCTAGTGTTGATGATGAAAGCATTTATGAATTCCTTACGGAGCTGTTCAAAGCTAGAGATGGATCCTTCCTTCAGGCTGTTAAACCACGTGCGCGCGTGCTTGATCAATGTGAGGGAGAATGCTCGGCACATTATTCCATCCTCCCATCCATGGAGTAACATCACATCTTCATAATTCTACATATGGTCATGAGGATCACCTTTTCCGGAGTAGGTGGACAACTGGGGTATCTTGAATTTCTTCGATAAGGGTTTGTTCATGATCTCTTCAGTGAAAGGAACTTTTCTTCCCTGATGTTCTTCCCTGGTAGGAACTAGCTTCTTTTGCTCTAGGACCTCTTCGATCATTTTTTTTCAAGTTTTCAGGCTCTACTACACTGAATACTGATTCTCCTTTGTAGGTGCTTTCTATAACCTCATTAGGTGCTCCACCTTTTTTTCGAGTCTCTTGTTGTTCCTAGTGAGGGAGGGATGAGAGATTTCATCATCCCTCTTATGATCTTCTTCATGACCTTTTTCCTTAGCCTGCAGTTCTGATGAAAGCTTATCATGAGGGTGTGTTTCTTGGACAAAAGACAGCAAGTTCTGAAACATGCAGTTGTTCTCTTCAAACATCCTCTTTAGAGTTTCATAGTCTGCCAAGGGTACGGTTGGTGGAACAATTCCTGACCCTCCTGGTTGAGTTCTGATTTGTTTTTGTTGGTAATCATGTTCATCATGCTGTGTGTGTGTATCTTCTGGATTGAGGGAAACGTGAGAGTGTATGACTTGAGATTTCTTCGGAGGCATTTTTTATGATGAAGAGAATGAAGGATGGCTTTTTGATCGATTTCCCATAGACGACGCCAATTGGATGCAAGAAATCAACAATAAAGGAAGAACAGAAGGGAAACAATCAAACCATGAGTTATACCAAGCAAGCAAAAAGAAAACAGCAACTTGACTGATTAACAGAGACAATGGTCACAACAACAATATTCATCTTTTGTTCATATCAAGCATCGTTCAAAAAAAAAGGGTGACAGAAGGGAATAACAATGACCCACGCAGACACCAACACAACGACATGGACAGATTGTTTGTACCTGCAATAAGAAAATCCACAAATAAAAATCGAACATAATTACATTATCAAGTATAATTTGTACTTGGTGCATAAATTAATTATGTTATAGCACACAAGGAAGTAGACAACTCCAAGACTAAATTAGAAATTATCATTTCTATGGCTATACAAGCTTTACATATCATCAACTTTTTTACTATTATGATTAATTCATGCTTTTTGATGTGACACCTCGGTGGATGCCATGATGATTGTGGGTCTCTCAACATGACACGTCTTACCTACTCATGCATAGCATATATCCTGATGAGAATTGAAAATTTTTAATCCAAGAATTCCTAAGGATAAGTTGAAGACATAGAGTGTGCTGTTTGCAAATATATACATATCAAATTGTACTACCTTATGGGGAAATTAAAGCATATCAAATAAAATGTAACCTACACCCATTGGATATACGGTGATGATCCGAATTGATTACACTATCCAAATCAATTACACTCAGTAAATTCTTCTGGGTTGAATTACAAGACCAGTAGATTAATCCTTCTGATTCTAACAAAAATGCAAAGATATTCAAACATCAGATGCAATAGTACTCGATTTAACTCTTACTCCAACCCAAGACCAAATTATTATCCATCCTATCACCCATCCAAACAAATCAGCAAGCCAAAACTCATTTTGGCAAAGATAGAAATAACGTTAACACGAACAACTACAACAACGATCTTGCAAGTCAAATCCAAGCATAGATACAAACCCAATAAGAATATATAAGATGACCACAAAGCAGGATCCAACATAATATTTCAGACAAGAAAAACTCACAGGGAATCCGCAAAAAACTAAACTTAGTAGCTGATTGAAGATAAACGGTTCTGGTTTTGGATTGGAATGGCTGGACAAAGTCTGATCGGAACTGCGAGTGATGGATTCTGATCGGATTGGCTGTTGAAATCGTAGAAGCCGGCGTCTGATCGGCAGTCATTGCCCTAGCGGGAAGGCATTTATATGGTAGAGATCAGGCTGCACGAGGGGCATTGGGCAACGCTAGGCTGCACCGGACTGTGCTGCACAGTGGTAGGCGGCGACGCTACATGGTCTAAGTGACGCGGAGATGACTCTGGTTGATGTTGAGCAACACGAGACGGTGGTGGAGATGAGGTGATGTGGAAGCGGCACTGGACGGCGTTGAGACGCTAGATGGTGGCCAGCTGTGAGCGGACGACCTTTTTCGGAACGAGCGGTGAAGCGGGAACTGGGGATTTTCTTTTTAAAGAGGGGCCTCTAATCTTCTTTAAGAAAGCCTTTCATTTTATTGAAGAAAACCCTTTTCATAGAAACTTAATTTTAATGGTCAAGTGTGAATTTTAGAAAACAGGTTTTTTGGAAAAACCCAATTTAACTTAAAGATCTCGAAATACGAATTTCGAGATTAGATACAGAGTCGCCACCCGGATCAACTCATCCGGGAAATTCCGGTACAGCTCCCTACCAAGTGTACACGTGGTACCTAATCCAGAGATTCGAGGTTCGGGCGACATATCTACTAATCCTCACTTATTTTCAATTATTATTTGATAAAGTAATGTTGCATTCACTTAATTCTACTCATTTTATCTTCTTTTAATTATTAATCGATACTCATACAAATGACATAAATATAAATGTGAAAATAAAGTGCGGAAAAATAAAAGTATGGAAAAGTAAATCAGAGGCCAAATTATACAACCCAAGAAAAATAAAACTCTCATCCTCACCATTTACAACCGCCTACTATACATGATGATCTAAAAAATTACAATGGCCTATATACACGATTTAATCTATAAAATACATTCAAAAATAAAAATTAAATAAAAATAAAAAATAAATCTGAATATGGTTAGCATAAATAATCAAGGCATACAAAAGACTCAAATAGGACAGAATAGGGATTTATAGGAGCGGGGACATGCATTTAGGGGGTAACCGGGTCGACCCGACCGGTCGGACCGGTTAGACCTGGAAAACGGTTTTTTGAAATGCCCTGTAGGTTTTGTGGGTGAAAAACCAATTTTGAAAATGGTTTGGCTCATTTACATGCATTTTTCCAACTTTAGTGGGCTGGATATGCCGGGACCCGAGGGTCCCGTTCGTGTGTGGGCCTAAATTAAACATTCATCTAGGGTCCAAAAAGAATGTAAACACGTCAAAATTCATTTTTGAATAGGAAAATGGTGCAAAATTACAAGTTTGGGACCCAAAAGGGCAAAGTTGTAATTCTGCCTCAACTACAATCGCGCGACTGTAGCTTACAGCCACGCGGCTGTAATGCTCCAGAATTGATTCCAATATTCTTTTCTCGTTTTTGAAAACCGCTTTGCAAATTTAATGATTTTGGGGGGTCCGGGATTTCTGGAAATATACTAAAATCAATAAAATGGATTCGAAACGGATCGAATCAAATCCGAAAATCTCTAATCCCTCAAAATCACCAAACTTTAAATTACATCCATCAATCAAAAATCAGAAAACCAGGAATCTACGCATATAGGGATGTAATTGGGCTGATAATAAACGTAAAAAACACATTTAATCGAAAAACGGAAGCGGTATTGGCCGATTTTGGAGCATTCGGAGCTTCTTCCCCAGAGATTACAGTCGCGCAACTATAGGTCATAGTCGCGCGGCTGCAGGTTACAGCCGGGCGACTGTGATCTTAGGCGAGGCGGCTGTAATCAAAATTCACTTCCAAAATCATAAAAATTCAAAAAAACATCAATAAACAACACCCAGAATGAACAAAAATGGATTTTTAAGGCCTATCAGAATGTTACCTGGTCTGAATTCCAGTGTTTAGATCACCAGAGATGGATTCGGATGCAGGAAAGTGTCTTGCAGTCACGAACAACCCGAAAATACGCGATCAGCGAAGCCCGAACGGAACCCCGAGAGAGATTGAGTGAGTAGTGATGATTTAACAACACCCTACAATAGTTTTTATGCGTTTCGTTAAAATTTTTTTTAAGTTATTTTAGATCAAACCCTTTTATTTTTCTTAAGAACCCTAGAAAAAGTCCCAAAATCGGTGTTATTGTGTGCTTTTATGTGTTTTTCTCTCAAAACCCTCTAATTTTCTGCCTCTCTCTGCTAATCCTGGATATGAGGCTTTTATATCTCCTGTTTTGGCTAAAAATCAAAATTAAATGCTGATTTTTGGTAAAAAAGGAAGTTTGGTGATTACAGTTGCGTGACTATAATGACTACAGTCGCGCGACTGTAGTGACCAGATTGCCTTATTTTGTTTAAAAAGACCGAATTAAATGCTGATTTGGGCGAAAAAAGGACATCTGATGATTGCAATCGCTCGACTGTAATGTACTACAGTCGCGCGGCTGTAGGCACTACAGTCGACGACTGTAGTGACTAGATTAGCCTATTTTGTTTAGTTTTCATTTTTTTCTTTGGTTTTCTTAAATACTCACTAGAATTCCTTCGGGGCTCTATACCAAGACTTGTCACACCATTTGGGTCATCCGAGACATTTCCGACATTATTTCGGTCGGTCCGAATCTGCTTCATGCTTATCCGTGAAAAAGGCAACAATGACTTTCATCATAGAGGTCAGGAAAAACCCGTGCTCGCAGGCTACCCCTCGCATGACCAAGTCGACTTGAACGGGTACTTGTGCCCGATTCGAGTTTAGTCTTGCGATAGAGAGCACGGTGAGAAGGAAAAGAGAACGTACCTGGTGGCTTCTCCTGCGTTGACTAGCTTCGATGTTGATAGGGACTTATCGCGGTTACTTTTCCGAGATAGCGGTCTTGCCCAGTTTGAATTGATTTTTTAGGGACTTACTTCGACTCTATTACGAAGCATAGGACTTTGCCCGAATTGGTTTGATGTTCTCTAGAGACGTGCTTCGGCTCTATCATGAAGCAGAGAACTTTGCCCAGATTGTATTGGTTTTCTAGGGTCGTGCTTCGACTCCATTGCGAAGCAGAGGATTTTGCCCAGATAGTATTGGTTTTTCAGGGACGTGCTTTGACTTCATTACGAAGCAGAGGACTTTGCCCGGATTGGGTTAATGCTCCAGGGACGTGCTTCGACTTCATTGCGAAGCAGAGGACTTTGCTCGGATTGGGTTGATGCTCCAGGGACATGCTTCGACTCCATTGTGAAGCAGAGGACTTTGCCCGAATCAAATTCCCCTTGTGAATTGATGTTCATGAAGGTGAAGGGTATTTTGGTAATTTTGTAGCTTGGAAAGTTGGCACCCTTTAGAGGAAGGTTATTTTGGTAATATCACCTCTAGTGGGGCCTATGTCACTAGGGGAAGACATATTTTGATGATTTGGTTTCCCATAAAGCTTGCGTCACTAAAGAGAAGTTGTTTTAGCCATTTGGTAGTTTGGTTACTAACAAAAGGGCATTTTGGTCATTTCACCCCTAATGGAGCCTGCATCACTAGGGAAAGAAATGTTTTCACTATTTGATCTTCCATATAGCTCGTGTTGCTAAAGGAAAGGTGTTTTGGCAGTCCGATAGTGAGGTTACTGACAGAAGGGCATTTTGGTTATTTCACTTCTAGTGGAGCCTGCGTCACTGAAGGAAAGGATAATAGTGTTTCCCGTGAAGCTTTTGTGGCTGGGGAAAGATTCTTTGGTGATTTGAGAAGCTTGATGATCTCTTTTGATGTTTTGAAGTTGTTTCGGGTATGTATTCGTTCCTTGATCGATAATTTTAGAAACAAAAATTTTTGCCCCTTCGATCAAGAATGAATATGGGTTGAATATCTTGCCCCTTGATACTGTTGAAATCGGCTCTTTGTGGCTGAGCAATACCATTGAAACTGGCTCTCTGTGGTGGAGCAATACCGTTGAAACCGGCTCTCTGTGGTGGAGCAATACCGTTGAAACCGGCTCTCTGTGGTGGAGCAATACCGTTGAAATCGGCTCTCTGTGGTGGAGCAATACTGTTGAAACTGGCTCTCTGTGGTGGAGCAATACCGTTGAAATCAGCTCTCTGTAGTGGAGCAATACTGTTGAAATTGGATCGGGGGTACGTATTTATTCCTTGATCGATAATTTTGGAAACAAAAATTTTTTCCCTTTCCATCAAGAATAAATACGGCTTGATTGTTTTGCCCCTGGATACTTAGGATTCGAGGATGCCCCAGTGTCAGATTATTTCCGCTTCCGAAGTACTCATGGCTCGAGACAGCCTGATGATGACAGCATGTACCTGTACTTGAGTACATATTGATGCGTGTATGCATGTGTGTGTGCATATTTTGAGTGTATGTGTATGTGTATGTCCTAGATGCATATGCATATGATTATGGTGCTTTTTATGGTTTGCTTGGTGCAGACGGTGATTGGCATTGAGTGCCGTGAGTTTGCTCATTTGAGAACAGAGGTTGATTAGTTGCATCGGCGGGTCACCGAGCTGGAGGTCATGAATCAGACTTTCAGGGACCGGACGGACGATTGGGATGCTCAGATGGGTCTATCCTTAGTGGGATATCGCATTGAAGTTTGGTTGATTGACCTGATTGCTTGCTCCACGAGGCATGGGCGTGAGGCACTAGCTTCGATGCACCTCGTTTTTACAGGATTAGAGTTGTCTGAGCTTGATACTACTGTATGACTTTTGTTTTATTTTCATTGCTTGTCCTAATTTTTGCATAGGTCATCCTTTTTGGGTTTTCGGCCTATCGGACTATCTTTATTTTTGCCTGAACTGCCCTTTCGGGTTTTCAATTCAGCAGACTTTATTTTATGCCCTAGCTTTTGCATAGACCGCCCTTTTCGGGTTTTTGATCTATCGGACTGTCCTTATTTTTGCATGGACCGCCTCTTCAGTTTTTAATCCATCGGACTTTTTTTTTCTTTTTTATTTTTTATTTTTGAAGTGAGATGCATGTAAACAGAAAATGTGCACATCCATACGAATTCAATTTCAAGCAGACTTGGGACATTTAATGTGAACAGAAAATGGCATTCATTCATTCACTCATTTATAATG
This sequence comes from Euphorbia tirucalli, assembly GCA_039660915.1. Lineage (NCBI taxonomy): Eukaryota > Viridiplantae > Streptophyta > Magnoliopsida > Malpighiales > Euphorbiaceae > Euphorbia > Euphorbia tirucalli. Next base: position 50,346,599 of record CM077633.1, read on the forward strand.
TTTTAACACAATGCACATCAAAGATGAAATGAAGCTAAGGACAGAATTAGTAATGGTATCCGTCTCGACCGGACCCATGCCTGCCACCAACTGGTCTTTGCAGATTTTCCTGCTGATGGTGCTTGCCTCTCTGTCCTAACTTTTGCATGGACTGCCTTTTCGGTTTTCGATCCATCGGACTGTCCTAATTTTTGCATGGATCGCCTTTTTAGTTTGCGACCCATCGGACCTTTTTTATTTTTATTTTTATTTTTATTTTTTTACATGTAATAGCACCTGGGCTTGTTTGGGCTGATGGGGTTGACGACTTGGTCTCTGTCTCCCCTGGTGGAACCACTTCCATCCTATAGGCTAAGTAGTATGACGTTTCCTTGCAAGACAAATGACAGCATATTGGCCTATCCTTTGTAGGTGATTGTCGTTTGGACAGAATCATGTGAGCCGCTTCTATCACCCCATTGGCTTATGGGAGATGCAAAGATAATCTATGATGCTCCATCTTTGCCCATTGTAATTGTAGGCCATTATCGGTCACGGCATGATGATGCTTTTTTTCTTCTTCTTCTTTTTTTTTTGTTTTTTTTTTTGTCTTTTTTGTCGGTGACATTTATATATGACTCCACTTCTACCCACTCTGAGAAGTAGTTGGCGGTTGCGACCATGGAGCGATGCCCATTCGAGTCTACGGAGCTCTTGCTTGATTGATTTCGTCTTTGAATCCTTTGGAACTTTGTATTCAGTAATTTCTCCGTCAATCTCCGCGTGATATCGTTCAGTCAGGGAAAGATTTCCATGTTCTTTTGTGGTACTGTTGTGATCTTTTTTTTCTCTCTTCAGGTGTGAAAACTTTCCAAACGGATATCATTTTTGGGTCGTCTTCTGTCCCTAGATTCATTTCATGCATTGATGCATCATGTGTGTTAAAGGCATTAAATGAATGTTTGGATGCATGTACAGTTCCATCCAAAAAAAATATCGCACAAGTAATTGAAATCAAATTGTATTAAATTAAACAGTGAGAGGTTGAATTGTTCACAGAATAAAGGATAAAGATAATAAAACAAACTAAAACATTAAAATGACTATCGTCCTCCACATGCGAAGGGTCTTCTTTTATTACAACATCCTGGTCCTTAATAGCTTCTTGTGCAACCGAATCATCCGAGGTTGGGCAAGGGATTACTCTGAATGCTAGGTTTCAAAGCTGGCTTGATGATCCTTCCATCAATGACCAACTGCTTGATGGCTCTAATCAACTGGGTACACTCCTTTATACTGTGACCCATCATCACGTGATAAGTGCAGAAGTTATTTTTATCTGCCTCAGCTGCGGGTGAAAATGGCTTCAAGCTCTGTAATAACCTAGCCTTTCTACAGTTAGCAAAAATTCGACTTACTGACTTGGCCCATGGACTAGTGACCCTTTGAGGAGTCTATCTTCCTAGGTTCACGGCGGCCATGCCCGCCTCATGCACTTCGAACGAAGCTGCATGCGGAGTTGTCTTAGCATGGAACCCCATTGAAGTAGCCTTAGAGCTGCTACCCTTGTACCCTTGAGAGTACCCCTGATTGCTTCTGTAGGAGCCCGAACTCTGTCTGCCCCTCTGCTCCTCCTCCTCGTATCACTCGATACATTTGGCAAACTCTACCACCTCATTGAAGGAATGGAATCTCTTCAGTTTCATCTTGTCCTTATATTGGGGCAGACTACAATCCACCAGCTTCACAATGAGTGACTCCAACTTTGGTGCCCCATCCACCAAAACTTGCACATCCATCCACCATTTGTAGTAAGCCGGGAAGGACTCATTTGGCTTCTGGTGGATTCTCTCTAGGTCTTCAAGGGTAGTCTCTACTTGGATATTGTAAGCGTATTGCTTTACAAAAGCTTCAGATAGGTCCTCCCAAGTAGAACGGGTGTATAGAGGCATCTTCATATACCACTTCACCGCAGCAGCTCTCAGAGTAGTCAGAAATAGGTTTAAGGGGTGACCTTTCCTAATCCCCATGCTAGTCATCAACCTCACATAACTGTCCAAATGGGCTTCCGGCGGGCATTCCCCGATGTACGGAGGTAGGTAAGGCATCTGAAAACCAGCTGGGAGCGGCTCTCCTCCATCAGCCATCAAAGTACTCGGGTCGACATAGTTAACATGGTTATAGTGGACTATCTCCTTCAGCTTAGGTAGCATAGCTTTAATATCAGAAAAATTCTGATTGAGACACTTCTCTAGCATCGTCTCAATTGAAGCTTCCCTTGCCTTCTCAAAGGCTTCATCCTCTTCGGACTGACGGTCAGGTTCTCTGTGGTTAACCACTCCACCACTTCCTCCGGGAAGGCTTCCTGCAGCACCGGTAGTAACTTGGATGAACTGTTGTCCCTCACTTCCAACCAAAGTTTGAGCCGGTGGAATAGTCTGAACAGGGATGGTGCTTATCACAGGTTGCACTTGTTCCCTAAGAGTAGCCTTGAACTCGTCTGAGGTTAGGAAGCTCCTCATAAAAGCAGCCATATCAAAAGGCAAGTTTCCACTGTTTCTGTCGGCCATCTTTGCTCTGTTCACTTCTTCTAATAAGACTTGACTGTCAATTGGTAGAGTGGGCAACTGAGTTTTGACTTCCCGATCTGAGTCTGACCCTGAGTCGATTCCCTCCACGATGACAGGCTCTGATTGAACTGACTAAATTGATGGGTTCGGCTCTAATTCAACACGAACTAACCATTTCGAGGTTCAACTCCAAACTGCACATTCAATATAAGGTTAGAAGCTCGAATGGATGTCGTGGACCTAGACTCGATACACTATATGGCGTGTATGGTATGTTCATGTTCATGATAAGATGATGCTTTATGGATGTGGATGATGATGAAAATGACTTTTGTATTTTCTTTCTTTTTGTTTTGGATGTTCCAAGCACATCCCATGCCATGCAAAAGAAAATGTCATGTGTGGGTCGGCACACAGATAAAAATTTGACGCCTTCGGGGCACCTAACGGATATCGTGAAATGGTCACATGTGTACGGACACATGGACAATGGTTTGACCCCGTGTAGGTCGATGAAATGGTATATGAAGGTCATATGGGAACTGTTCCATAGACAAAAGGTTGATGCTTTTGTTGCACCTTGTATGAAATGATGTCACAAACAAGTCGCGTGTAACTCGAGACACGGACAACATTTCGGCATTCATGGAATACCTTGCATGATTTAGGCATGTTATGAAATGTCCTAGTACAAGTTCTATTTCGGCACTCGTGGAGTACCTTGAATGAATTTTCAATGTTATGAAACAATCCTATGTGGATCGTGACTCACAAATAAGACTTTAGTGTCGCCATGACACCATGATGAATGGACATGATGCCATGTAATGGTATTGTGTGGTCCGCCACATGAACACGAGCCAAGACCGTTGTGGTCCCCTAATGGTGCAATGATGTAATGAAATGGCCAAGTGCAATCCGGTGCAAAGGCAAACACGGGTAATCTTGGGGACTCCCGATATGTCGTGAGATGAAATGTCGTAAGGGGCATACTTAGAACATCCTTCATTTTAGATGGGATGAGATGATATGAATGCCCATGTCAAACAAAATGCCAATGGCTGCACAAAAACGTGGTTAGAATGCATGACACACGAGATGATGTCATGTATGCTTTATGAAATGCGGGCACACAAGATGTGTATGATACACGAGTAAGATGTTATGGCTGTACGAAAATATGGTTAGTATAATAGCACACGTATGGTGATGCTTGCAAATGGCTGCATAAAAAAATTTGGTTGGAAAGTGGCACACGGATGATGCATGTTTGATGTTGCATGTAAAGGTTAAGAATGGAACCACCATAGAACAAACGTTAGCACATGCAACAATATGCTCACCCTTCCAACCTTATTCCTCCATTTGATTGGTCTCGCATTCTTCATAGGTATTGGGTCTCTTTGGCATCAACCGGGGATACCAAAGGCGCACTCTCAATGTCCATTTTCAAATATGTGTTTTGGTAACCCTAAGGGGAAGTTGCTAGGCCATTACATGAAGGTATGAGTCAAGCCAAGGGTCGTACAGGTTCCCATAGCAAAAATATACTCCTTACTTCTCCCCACTTAAGGGTCCAAACGAAGGGGTTCATACGAGGCTATGAGTGGTTTACCCCCTCGGATGCCTCCAATCCTAGCGGAAGAGGTAAGTCACCTTTGAAGACAAACCGGGCTTAAACAAGTGTTGGAGGGATTCAAGAAGAGAAAATGTCATGCTTATGCAAATGTGAATGAAACATCGAATTATGATTTAATAATTGACTACAAGTGAGGATGTACTTCGATTGTTGCCTAAGTTCCTTAAGTTTTTATAAAAAACTTTTAAAATAAACCATTGATCCCCAGCGGAGTTGCCACTGTGAGCGGACGACCTTTTTCGAAAAGCGCGGTGAAGCGAGAACCGGGGATTTTCTTTTTGAAGGTGTGATGTTGGGGTTTTGAAAACGGGTCTTTAATCTTCTTTAAGAAAGCCTTTCATTTTATTGAAGAAAACCTTTTTCATAGAAACTTAATTTTAATGGTGAAGTGTGAATTTTAGAAAACAGGTTTTTTGGAAAATCCCAATTTAACTTAAAGATCTCGAAACACGAATTTCGCGATTAGATACAGAGTCGCCACCCGAATCAGCTCATCCGGGAAATTCCGGTACAGCTCCCTACCAAGTGTAGACGCGGTACCTAATCCAGAGATTCGAAGTTCGAGCAACATATCTACTAATCCTCACTTATTTTCAATTATTATTTTATAACGTAATGTTGCATTCACTTAATCCTACTCATTTTATGTTCTTATAATTATTAATTGATGCTCATACAAATGACATAAATATAAATATTAAAATAAAGTGCGGAAAAGTAAATCAGAGGCCAAATTATACAACCCAAGAAAAAGAAAACTCTCATCCTCACCATTTACAACCACCTACTATACACGATGATCTAAAAAATTATAATCGCCTAGATACACGATTTAATCTATAAAATACATTCAAAAATAAAAATTAAGTAAAAATAAAAACTGCATCCGAATACGGTTAGCACAAATAATCAAGCCATACAAAAGACTCAAATAGGATAGAATAGGCATTTATAGGAGCGGGGACATGCATTTAGGGGGTAACCGGGTCGACCCGACCGGTCGAACCGGGTAGATATGGAAAACAGTTTTTTGAACCTCCTTGTAGGTTTTGTGGGTGAAAAACCAATTATGAAAATGGTTTGGCTCATTTACATGCATTTTTCCAACTTTAGTGGGCTGGATATCCCCGGACCCGGGGGTCTCGTTCGTGTGTGGTCCTAAATTAAACATTCATCTAAGGTCCAAAAAGAATGTAAACACATCAAAATTCATTTTTGAATAGGAAAAGGGTGCAAAATTACAAGTTTGGGGCCCAAAAGGGCAAAGCTGTAATTCTGCCTCAACCACAGTCGCGCGACTGTAGCTTATAGCCGTGCGGTTGTAGGTTATAGTCGCGTGGCTGTAGCTTACAATCGTGTGGCTGTAATGCTCTAGAATTGATTCAAATATTCTTTTCTCGTTTTTGAAAACCGCTTTGCAAATTTAATGATTTTGGGGTCCGGGATTTCTGGAAATATACTAAAATCAATAAAATGGATTCAAAACGGATCGAATCAAATCTGGAAATCCCTAATCCCTCAAAATCACCAAACTTTAAATTATATCCATCAATCAAAAATCAGAAACCAGGAATCTAAGCATATAAGAATGTAATTGGGCCGATAATAAACGTAAAGAACACATTTAATAGAAAAATGGAAGCGTTATAGGCCGATTTTGGGGGCATTCGGAGCTTCTGTCCTAGAGATTATAGTCGAGCGACTGTAATCAGAAGATTATAGTCGTGCGGCTATAGGTCACAGTCACGCAGCTATAGGTTACAGCCGGGCGACTGTGATCTTAGGCGAGGCAGCTGTAATCAAAATTCGCTTTCGAAATCGTAAAAATTCAAAAAATGATCAATAAACAACACCCAGAATGAACAAAAATGGATTTTTAAGGCCTCTCAGAATGTTAGCTGGTCTGTATTCCAGTGTTTGGACCACTAGAGATCGATTCAGATGTAGGAAAGTGTCTTGCAGTCATGAACAACCCGAAAAATGCGCGATCAACAAAGCCCGAACGGAACCCCGAGAGAGCTTGAGTGAGTTGTGATGATTTAACAACACCCTACAATAGTTTCTATATGTTTCGTTGAAATTTTTTTAAGTTATTTTAGATTAAACCCTTTTATTTTTCTTAAGAACCCTAGAAAAAGTCCCAAAATCGGTGTTATTGTGTGCTTTTATGTGTTTTTCTCTCAAAAACCCTCTAATTTTCTGCCTCTCTCTGCGTTGTATATACCGTAATCCTGGATATGAGGCTTTTATATCTCCTGTTTTGGCTAAAAATTGGAATTAAATGCTGATTTTTGGTAAAAAAGGAAGTCTGGTGATTACAGTCGCGTGACTGTAATGACTACAGTCGCGCGACTGTATTGACCAGATTGCCTTATTTTGTTTAAAAAGACCGAATTAAATGCTGATTTGGGCGAAAAAAGGAAATCTGATGATTACAGTCGCTCGACTGTAATGTACTACAGTCGCGCGACTGTAGTACAATCACGTGGCTTTAGGCACTACAGTCGAGCGACTGTAGTGACCAGATTAGCCTATTTTGCTTATTTTTCATTCTTTTCCTCGGTGTTCTTAAATACTCACTAGAATTCCTTCGGGGCTCCGTACCAAGACTTGTCACTCCATTTAGGTCATCAGGGACATTTCCGACATTATTCCGATCGGTCAGAATCCGCTTCACGCTTATCCGTGAAAAAGGCAACAATGACTTTCATCACAGAGGTCAGGAAAAAACCCGTGCTCACACCAGCAAGGAACGGCTTCAGGTATAGACTTTGGCAAATGAGAGAGAGAGGTTGAGGGTGATGATATTTATCTTGGGGCTGGTATTTAAGCCCAAAAAATAAGGAAATCTAAACCCATTAAAACTCTATTTCAGTTAGAGTAAAAGAAGGATTTATAATCCTAACCGATTATCGTTTACAAAACTAATCCTAAAGAAACAAATCTCCTATCGAATCTTAAATTAGTATTGGGCTTTCTAAATATAGCATTACCAAGGGCGGTGTTTATTATAAGTTTTCCCGCTTGTGTTAATTATAAGTTTTCATGCCAAATATGTATGATTCTCACACTTTAATTAAATTATTGAAAATTAATAGTCAGTTTGCTTACTTCTATTTCCGGGTAAACCCAAAAATAGAAGTGGGGAGCAACTGATATATGTTGGAAATGCCCTAGTCCCGAGGCATTGGTCCTTATATTTGTACTATACATTTATTGGATTTATGTGTTGTACTCATTTGTGTTATTAATAAAGGCATCAATTCATTTATTATATCTATCTTGTGCAATATATTAAATGAAGCATCCAATGGACATATCTATATCCATGACGACAAGTGTCATGCACTTAGCAGTACGACCATGGATAGGGTAAACGATATGACCATAAATAGATCCGTAGTCTGTTCCAGTCATGGGAATGAATGGAACAACAGACTATCATTAACCTGGTTGTATGGCGGTGTCTTACCTGCCATTGGACATGGAATGTCAACCAAGTTAATGGGTACATGCCTGGGAGCATGGTACTGGATAGATCCACTAAACGAGTAATCCACATGGTATGGTATCACAATGGATTATCGTGTAGTACTTGTATGGATCCTTTGACCTGACCATATGATGGTGTTATATGTGAAGTCGCATACTTAGGGGTACGCCTAAAGGGCCTGTAATAGGGTGCCAAGTATGGGTGCTTTCGGGTATGTCACTGAACATGGTAATACTATGGATATGCAGAAGGGATTTGTCACTCAGTAACCCACTGAGAAGATATCACCGGCCTCTTGATGAATGTGACTGATAAGAGTGTGGCCACACCCAAACAAGTTGGAACTTGTTTGTGAGCTTCAGTGCATTCGGGATCAAGTTAATGTCCGGACACAAAAGAGGGTGATCAATCCATGCCTCTGTGTTGGACACCGATATCAATGACATGGGATGTACAAGTTTAAACTACAGGGTTATGATAACAGTTAGACTGCCATCTCCATCTTAATTGGGGGCTGCAGTGGCTTGCTAGAGCCCAACTGCAGTCTGCGGGCCAAAAGGCCCACTGCCAACATAAAGATGGGCCCACGGGATCATACACATTGAGCGACTGGACACCGACTTAAAGAATCACAGGTACACTTGGGGTGTACACAGTAGAGAGAGATAAATATATATATTAATTATATTATAAAGATCAATTGGATTGATCATTATAGTAAAATTAATATTTGGCTTCACATAATTAATTGGATTAATTATGAAATCATTTCCTAGGTGGAAATATTCATATGTATAGGTTTACATATGAATTTGTTTTGTGAAGACTTAATTTTAATTTGATGGATTAAATTAATTAGTCAAACTAATTTTAATTTAAATGTAAATAATATGTTACTTGGAGTAATATATTAAATACATGGGTTAATTAAAATTGGGCTTGACATTGATTTAAACCAGAATAATTAAAATAAGTTTGGGCCTGAATTAAAAGGAGGAAGCCCACACAGACACAGAAGCCAGACTGGGCCGAAATTCCAACAAGGGAATTTGCAAGCCCTAGGGTTAAAAACCCTAAAGGGAATTCGGCCAACACATAAGTGGTGTAGCCCCCTTTTGGCCAAATTCTCCTTCCCCCTTCACTCTCTAATCTTCGTGATTTTTGACGCTAGCACGTGCGGTGTTCGTTAGGTGCTCGTGTACGTGAACGAGGAGGAATTCTACTTTGAATTCTACAGTCATCATCCATCTTTAGAAAGAGATTTTCTGGTAAGAAAATTAATCCCTTTCTATTTAATTTTAAGTTTTTCAATTTCCATCTCAATTGCTCTTGGGACTGGATTTGAGGAAATCACCGCGTTCTTCCGCTTTTATCGGGTGATTTCCGGTGACAAATCCCTACAATATAACCCTGATCTAAGGGTAGGAAAAAATCCTAATATAGGCTTGAAGTCAATTTTAAATGTTACCTTTAATCATTGGAGGAACAGTTATCAATTAGTCAACCTATCAACCCCCTCCTTGGCAGATACCAGGAATGTGGGACATGATTCCCTTGGAGACAACCTCCTTTATAATAGCTCTAAATAGCCCTTTCATGAGGAGGGATTAGGGAGGAGCGAGTATCTGCTCCATCATTACAATAACTGACTTTGGCATCGGAGTGTCTGGGGGAAGAAACCCTTCCCTCACTATAACAGGTGCCACCCTGAGGAACTCTACCGTTCAACCATCTTCATCGTTTAGAGGCAACCGAATTTTAACAATCGATCTCCCCTTCAATAAATACATTGTTGAATCAAGGCTACAACAACACCCTTTTAAAAAACAAAGGCACTATTTTAGATTAAACCATTTGAATATATATTTAGTAAAGCTTTTACATGTATTAACTTATACATATGACATTTTAGACTAATTTAACTAGAATTCTACAAATGTAAATTAGAATAATTTCTTAACAAAAGAAACATAATGTTCATGAATCTCGTACTACAAAGAAACTTAATATTTCTAGAGTTGCTCATAAACATCAACATGCCTCTTATTTTAGAAAGAAAGTCACATGTTTCTATTGTAACCATGATGCGCATGTCATTCAAACATGCATATTCAAAAACAAAATATTCAAAGGAAGATTCAAATGTGTTCTTAAAAAGCCTGAAACAAAAAACTCTAACCCCAAAGGACCCAAACTTAGTTAGGTACCTAAACAATCTGAACTTATTTTGTAGGTATGTTTGAACAGCACTTTGAGAAATGCAATTTGGTTCATCGATATAGATGCTCAAGGCATATGAATGAAGATAAAAGCAAGTTCATTGTGAGCATGAATTTTTGTCCGACCTCTATGATGAAGTTTTTTGGTTATCCTTTATCTAGAATTGTTTAGAAGGGTGGTCCGAGAAGTAAAGACTAGATTCTAACTCGTGCCAAAATGAACGGAAAACCGCTGGAACCAAAAAAGGGGATTTTTACTATAGAAGATGGGCCGCACGGCCTAAAACAAAAGGGGACATGGCCCAATTTTAGAAGAGTAAGCCGTGGAAGAGAGCTGCTTAAAGTGGATACAGCTGGATCTGAAAGAAGAACCGTATGACTCAATAATAAGGCCACATGGCCCAATTCAGAAGGCAGATAGGCCGTACAACCCATCCCTAAAGTTAGAAGATAGCCAACTTGAGGCAAAATAGAAAATTATTATTCTCAAAATGATGATTACGGGTAGCAAAGGTTTTACAAGGAAATTAAGTAAAGGAAAGGGAGGATTCCTGCTCCCAACAACTCACATCTCTCACGGCCCAACTCTCTCTCTAGTCCTTCTTCATTTTTTCCATCTATTACAACTTCTTCTTCTTTATCCTTTTCCAAAGAAAAATAACTCAAGCAACCTAAATGAAATCCCTTTTCAATATCAAAACTCCACTTTGATGCTTAAAACACTACAGTTCAAAGTTATCTGTGACTACATTGTGATCTCTGGTGAGTTTCAGTCTGTTTTCACGAGTTAGAATCGGTTCCAAAGCTTTGAGGAGCGGATTCGGATCATTCCATAAAAACCTAGAGAAACACATTAAACGTAACTTCTGAGAGGCTATAAATCCAATCCTTTCATCTCTACATTGTTTGATTTGCTTATGCTATGTTAATTTTGCTGAAAACTCAAAATTATGTTTGCTGTAAACTTTAAAATTGGGCCGTATGACCCATCTTTTAGGCCACACTGTCCATCTTGGGAGAAAATTAAGCCGCACGGCTCATTATGGCCCAAGAGCTTTGTTGCGCTTTTTTATATTTTCTACGATTTTTGGTTTTATACAATGCGGGGTGAAAATCTGTGATTTCTCAGTCTAATCAATCAGTAGACCCCCAAAGGATCATAGAATCCAAAAGGAGAAAACCCTAAAATGAATTTCTATATGTTAAAATCACAAACTGAAAAAAATGTCTTTCCCATTAAAGTTGGGCCGCACGGCCCATATTTGATCCATCTTGAGCCGCACGGGTCTTATTATCCATTCCCAACATCATCCTTTATTCCTCTTTTATTCATTTTTCATTCATCATTACAAAATTGATTTTAGGTGTTTACGTGCCTTTATCCTAATTTAATTTTTAAAGCATTGTTCAAAACCCATACGAAGGGGATTTCCAATAAATCCTCGGATATTCGACCTGCTTTGGTATGCTTAATGAAAAATAAAAACCTATGAAATTGTTTTCCAAAACCGTTTTCTCCAGATAAAAAAATACAGGCTATTTCTAAAACTATTTTTTAGGTCTAACCGGGTAAACTTATTGGGTTTTCCGATTATCCCTTAAATGCTTGATCCTGAGCTATCTAGATATCCTATTATGTCATATCTAAGTCCAATGTGTGTATATTTATTTGTATCACTAACTTTTGTTTTGCAGGTAGATGTATGCTAGTTTAGATGAATACTAGCTTTTTGTTTTTTAGAATATTTCGTGTAAATTAGGCGTTTGTATCCCAATCCCATTTTTATCAAATGTATCCTCTAGGGTAGTCTTTTTGATATGGTTGTAATAATTTTATTATTAGCATTTATTTATCGCTTTTCTGAATTTGTTTATGGCTTTTTGTATGAGCATATAGCATATAACTAGGGTTGAATATTGAATAAGGAGTTAAAATAACAAAAAGTGCATATATGGTATAGTTAAATGCCATTTCATAAACAACAAAAATAAGGGATTTGTCTGAACCAGAATCTCTGTCTTAAAGGTATATGAATCCCTATCGAGCTTGGCTATACCATAATTTCCTGGTAGAAGCTGAGCCGGGTCAACCTTTAAGGCATGAGGAATTGGTTTCGTATGTTCTTTTTGTTTCGCCTTATTTTCCAAAACCCGAAATCACATTTTCTATAAAACCCACACTTATTTCAAGAAAAACCCTTTGGCACCGGCCCATCGCGTTGAGGATCACCCGCTCACACTGGTGACTCCGTTGGGATATTTTTATAAAATCAAAAGACAAACATTGAAAATGCTTTATATAAAATAGCTTAACCTTACTAATTTGTGCTCTTCTGTTCGCATCATATCAAGAGCACTTATGCACACATATTCCTGAAAATTCCCTTATTCACCATGATGTACTATTGAAGTGTAGCCGACAGATCGAAAGCTCTCCAGGACACGAATATGGTACATCACTCGTAGCCTAGTATGAACCCCTTCGTTCGGATCCTTGAGTGGGGAGAAGTTAGGAGTATATATTGCTATGGGAACCTTGATGTTAGCCCTTAGCTTGACCATGACTCATATAGAAAGCCTTAGTAATTTCCCCATAGGGTATCTAGAACTTCAAAATTGCATTCTTTTTCTAGAGACGCCTCTGTTATCCTCTAATGATAACAAAGAGATCCAACTCCTAGAACAGTTTTGAATTGACTAATTGTGGAGAAATAAGGTCAGAAGAGTGAGCATCCTTTTGCTCTCACTAAAATGTTTGCTCATGTGCAAGATTTGTCTTTTCCATCCTATTTTTAGTGAAACATAAAATGTGTGCCATGCATAGACAACTAACCCTCTTATGCAGCCATGCTAATTGTGTGACACACATATTTTCTATGCAACATACATATAACCATCATCTATATGCATTCATCCCAACCTTCTTTTATACAGCTATACGCATCATGTGACATTCACGTCCTTAAGCTTTAGGCCATATCCTTGTACCAATGTCTAGTCTGTATGTCATGCATATATATCCATCCATAACCCTTATCATATACCCATAACCTTAGGTGTTCAAACACGTCGAGCCTCTATCTGTACACATTCATGTACATGTACACCTTCGCAAGCCATGTCTTGCTTCTAGCCTTAGGCGTTCAAACATGCAAAAACTCTATACATATCTGTGTATGCATACATCTTTGCAAGCCATGTCTTGAAACTAGCCTTAGGAATTCAAACACGCCAAAACTCAATACACATCTGTGTATGGCTACACCTTCATAAGCCATGTCTTGCTCCTAGCCTTAAGCATTCAAACACACCGAACCTCTGTCTGCACACACTTGTGTACGAGTACACCTTCGTAAGCCATGTCTTGCTCCCAGCCTTAGGCCTTCAAACATGCCGAACCTCTATCTGTGCACACTCATGTATGAGTACACCTTTGCAAGCCATGCCTTGCTCCCAAACCTTAGGCATTCAAACATATGAACCTCTTTCTATACACACTCATGTATGAGTACACCGCTGCAAGCGGTGTCTTACTTCTAGCCTTAGGCGTTTAAACCCGCCAAACCTCCATCTGTACACACTTGTGCATGACTCCATCATCGCAAGTCACATCTTGTTTCTAACCTTAGGCGTTCAAACACACCGAACCTCTATCCGTACATACTAGTGTATGAGTACATCGCTGTAAGCCATGTCTTGCTTCTAGCCTTAGGGGTTTAAACATGCCAAACCTCCATCCAGTACGAGTCCACCGTGGCAAGTCATGTCTTGTTTCTAACCTTAGGCATTCAAGCATGCTGAACCTCCATCTATATAAACTTATGTACGAGTCCATCGTCACAAGCCATGTCTTGTTTTTAACCTTAGGCATTCAAACACGCCAAACCTCTATTTGTACATACTTGTATACGAGTCCACTATTGTAAGCCAGGTCTTGCTTCTAACCTTAGGCATTTAAACACGCCAAAAATTTGTCCATACATACTCATGTAAGAGTACACCATCACAGGCCATGTCTTGCTTCTAGCCTTAGGCTTTTAGACATGTCAAACCTCCATCCGTACACACTAGTGTACAAGTACGTTGTCAAAAGCCATGTCTTACTCCTAGCCTTAAGCATTCAAATACGCCGAACCTTTGTCCATACACATTTGTGTACGAGAACACCTTCATAAGCCATGTCTTGCTTTTAATCTTAGGCATTCAAATATGTTAAACCTTTATACGCACACACTCGTGTATGAGTACATCGTTGCGAGCCATATCTTGCTCCTAGCCTTAGGTGTTCAAATACGCCGAACCTTTGTTTGTGCACACTCGTGTACGAGTACACCTTCGCAAGACATGTCTTTCTCCTAACCTTAGGCATTCAAATAACTCTGAACCTCTGTCCATACACACTCATATACGAGTACACCATTGTGAGTCATGTCTTGCTTTTAAACTTAGGTGTTCGAGCATGCCAAAGCGCTGTCCGTGCACAGTCATGCATGAGTCCAACCCTTTGCAAGCGATGTCTTGTACCCTCTCCTTTAGGCGTACAAATATGCCGACATGACAATCATACACATTTGTATACAAGTCTAAACCTTTCAACCGAGGCCTTATATCACATTCCAATTTACCAAGTGCGCTAACCATCCCTTATTCGAATATAGCGTCTTGATTTGGATTAGGGGCACCCAGTGTCCTATTCCTCTTTATGCACATTTATGCTCTATCTGTCCAATTGTCCAGTTACCTTTATTCTTGTAGTGAGATTGTATCATACCTAAGCACCTCTGAACATATAGACAATCATCTCGTGAAATTGTACCATACCTAAGTGTACCCAGTTGTATGGATGGATGTTTCATTATTACGGCATTATATCTTACCTGAGCACACCTGATCATATGGATGATATTTCCTCACTCTTCCTTATAGTGAGATGGTTTCATACCTAAGCGTCCCTAAACGAATGGATGATCATCTTGTGAAGTTGTATTGTACCCAATCGTATGGATGGAATTTCATTATCATGGAATTATATCGTACCTGAGCGCACCTGATCATATAAACGATATTTATGCACCCTTCCTTATCATGAGATGGTATCGTAACTAGGCGCCCCTGAACGTATGGACGATCATCTCATGAAATTGGAACATACCTGAGCGTACCCAATTGTATGGATGGACATTTCATTTTTGCTGAATTGTATCGTACCTAAGTGCACCTGAACATATGGATGATCTTTCCGCATCCTTCTTTATTGTGAAATTGCATCGTATAAAAGTGTACTAAACACAATGATGATCTTTTCATATTAAGTCTATTCTAAAAACACATCTCCTTGAGATAAATTACTAAAGCGTACATAAACACAAAGATGATCATTTCACATCAAACCTGTGTAGTAGTTGCATTATCAAACCTTTATTATCAAACCTTTGCAGTAGTTGCATTATTAAACTCTTATTATCAAACCTATGCAGTAGTTGCACTATCAAACACTTAACCTGTGCAATGGATGTGCTATTTCAAACCTGTGTAGCAATTGTTCTATCAGACTTTTATGTGTTCTTAAGCTGTTTAACATGCATTTAGATGTTAGGAAGTCTCTATTTTGCAAGCATTGTCTTGCTCCGATCCGTGGGTACCCTGTGTGCCATATTTCCATGGAGTAAAATGTATACACCTTGCTATTAATGTCGATCCCATCGCAAAGCATTGTTTTACCCTATTTTATGGACATCAATACATCCCTTATCCATTTGTCATAAAGCATTTGTAATAACTCTGTGTATGAGTCTATCCTAAATTAAGTATCATTCTTGTCTATGGCTTCCTTAGTGGCTGCCACTCATTCCGCATGGACATGTCATGTACCATCTTTATTTATGCATAAGTGCAAGGTTCAAGCATCCGTCATGACATAGCATCTGTTGACATATGGTCAGTCATGCATCCAATCATAGGACCTAACATTTTTTGTTTTGATAACTAACACCTAGAAAAGGCCTGAGGGAAGGTTAGAAACTAGAAATTTGGAAGAGAAAGTAACGACAACAACTGCAGCTTTGGCAATATAGTTTTTATTAATAATGGACAGTGAGTCAATACTAGTGATTGACACAGAAACAGTGGTTGATACAAGGTTTGAGATAGATCAATCTACAAGGGAAGAGGATAGTGTATCAATTGTGGTTGAATGGTTCGAGTCTGATAAAGCGGATAGTGATCTGTCAAAGTCAGCAAGCGGTAGTGATGAACCGACAGACAGAGTAGTGGAGACAGCAGAATTGGCCACCCTAAACAGTAACACAGAGCTTATTAAGGAGATGCTACAGTCTCCACATTTCATGAAGTCCAACCGAGAGTCGAGGGAAGCCATGATTAGAAACATGGCACAGAAAGATAAGGACCCATCCTCATCCAGACAAGGAGGAGATCATTCTAGATAAGAAAGTGCTCTAGAGGGGGAATCTTCAATAGAGAAGAAATAAAAAGACAAATATGCTGAGTTGGAGGAGGTGGTGTCAGAGTTGAAGAAGGGAGGGAGCTCTACTTCAAAATGCCTTGACGTAGCTGCTTTGATGGATCGAGGCATCGAGACTTTTCCTATGGGGTTTTGAATTCCCCGACTTCCTATCTATAAAGGGCTCAGGTCATCGGCAACCCACATTAATCAGTATGTTAGGATTATGCTCATATCTGGGGCAATTAAGAAGTAGCTGATGAACTTGCTCTCCACTATGTTGGAGGGTTGGGCTTTGACCTAGTACATCGCTCAACCACAAGAAGTGCAAATGGATTGGGAGGCACTATCAGCTACCTTCACTCGATACTACAATTTTAATATGCAAATTCAAGTAAAGCTTTATGACCTAGAGCATATTAAGCAGAAGTATAATGAATCGTTTGCTGACTATTATAACAAATGGATAGAAAAGATGGTTCAGCTCAAGAATATGCCGGATGAGGATGAGATGATTTTGAAGCTGATCGAAGGCAGTTTGGATGTGTATCAAAATAAGAAGAAGTACCAAGACTTTACAGCTCTACACAATGTGTATAAAATGGCATCCCGAATTGAATGGGACTTGGGTAACAATACCACCGGATATAGAGACAGGGGCAGTGCTAGTGGTTTATCTCAAAGGAATCAATCTGTTCAGTTAAGTAACAGAACAACAGAGGTAGCAACGGTATCACAAGGACCATTTGTAGAAAAAGAAGAACAAAAGAGCATAGGGGTGTCACCATGGGCTTTGTCGCTAGCCAAAATATTTGCCAAATGTAGAAATGGTAGTTTACTATAGTCACTGTGCCCATATAGCCTTCCAGCCAAGGTTGATAAGGACAGCTTTTGCTCTTATCACGTGGCTGTTGGTCACTGAACCAACCATTACTTGAGGTTAAGGGGTGAAATTCAGAAATTGATAGACGAGGGTAGGCTACAGGAGCCCCCAAAGCCTAGTACACAGACCAACCTATTGCCACAATTTGAGAAATAGGTAAGCATGGTGGAATCAGGCCTGCTTGACAATTTTGTGTTTGCACAAGTCTTGCAAGCTAACCCTATGGTCCGTTTGATTAGGGCAGAGGAAGGTAACCAGGTTGGAGAAGTCCAAGTGGTAGTACCTATGAGCTTAGATGAACTGGACTCGGAAAATGAGTATGAAAACTGCAATGGCCAAAAGGTGGAAATGGCAGAAAAGATAGACGAAGTTAGAAGTATCACACAAAGTGGTTAGGTTTATCAACCTACGGCTCAACAAGGGCCTGAATTGACTAAGGCCCAACAGGGTCAAAGGTCAATGGAAATAGCATGAAGCCCCCAAAAGTAATAGAAAAAGAGGATTTTGTAAAGGTCCAGATGAAGAAGACTCTAGTACAGACGAGTCTTTGGGACCTGGTACTTGCTTCCAAAAAGTAGCAGGAAGTGCTAATCAAGAAGCTTTGGGAAATTGAAGTGCCACTTGTTGGAACCGGCCCGGCAGGTGACGAAAGAATCGAATGCGAATGGAAAGATTTTATTTACTAAAAAATTTAATATTTTAGGAGTCACCACCAATCGATTTTTGGTGCGATTGGACACCATCAACAACTGGAGATTCAAAATGGTTCATTTACCAATTACGTGTAGGGAAGACAAATGTTGTCTTACCCCGCCTATAATTGGTACTAAACATTGTAAATTATTTTTATTTCGATGTAATTTTCCTTTTTTATCCATGGGAACCCAACTTTGAATAAATGATCCTTATAAAACAATAATTATCTATATTCCACATATATAAGTATAAAAGTATGATTAAACTAAAAGGGACAGCTAATATATATATATGAAAAAAGGTTTCTAAAATAAGATTTTGGTTTATGTTAATAATATAAGACTCTAAATTATTCTAAGTTACTAAAAACATTTTATTTGAATTTAATACTTGCAATTCAATTCATAAGACTTGTTTAATCATTATGTTTAAAGTTAAGCAAAAGAAAGAGAAAGAAAAAGGTGTTTAATTCAGATTAGGGCTTTACACATTCCATTGGCCCATAACCCTAGCCCAAAACCATAAACTAAACCAAAACTCACCTAATGCTAATCCTAAGAACAAAATTATCCTAACTCGAATTCAAACCCTAATTCTCTCTTCCTTACATATGCCACCCCTCTCTCTTTTTTTTTCTCTCTATCTTTATTTCCCTAGGCCATGCTCTCTCTCTCTCTTCTCCTTTAAATGACACCACCGGCAACCAGAGCTAATCTCCACCCCTCTTTCTTGTTTTGTCACCATTAGTTTCTAGTAGCCCGAGCTTTGCTTCTTCACCTTTTTCAGGCACTTATCTCCTCGTTTTCATCACTGCTGTGTCTCCATCCGTGACCAGCATTCTGGTCCATCAACGTCGCCTCTTCTCTCTTTTTACTTCTTCATCGGTCGCTGGTGGCTAGAGTTTGCTACAAGTGTCAATTAGACGTCAATATATGAAGGAAAAGGCACACCACTCACTCTCCACCGCTGGTGTCATTGCTGTTGCTTTGCGCTCGCCATAAGTCGCAATTGATCAAAGGTATTTCTCTTTATTTTTCTTGTTTTATCCAATTTCAGTTTCATTTTTCTATTTTTTTATTCTTTGATTGTCTTATTTTTATAGGTTTCTCCTTTTGTTTTTTGGGCTCACACTAATTTGTGCTTTCTATAGATGTAGAGAAATCAGACCAAATCATGTCGATGGAGACCATAAAGATCCCTGTGACTAGAAGTCGATGACATTAGACTTATTGGTGCTCTTCTCTTCAGCGATTGGTATGACCTCTCTTTCTTTCGATTCGTCTTCGCTTTACTTAATTTCTCTCTCTCGACTTCTTTTTTTTTATTTTTTTCCATTTTTCACGTATTGATTCTACATTTATTCTTATGCGCACAGATCTACAAATCCGTCGACCCAAGACTTATCGGAGTCTATCAACAATGGCGGCTTTGGAATATACTTAAGTGCTTCCTTCTCTATCTCTTGGTTTTGCTCTTATTTTGGAAAATATATTCTGATTTGGGATTTTTCTTCTTTGTAGATTTAGAGACTTATGGTTTTATTCGATTCCAAGTGGATTTCTTAAGGAATTACGCCATTCCAGCAAAGTCTTTACAATTTCTACTTGTAATGATATGAAGAAAGCATAAGTATGTGTGTAAAAAATGAAATT
Source organism: Euphorbia tirucalli (assembly GCA_039660915.1). Classification (NCBI taxonomy): domain Eukaryota; kingdom Viridiplantae; phylum Streptophyta; class Magnoliopsida; order Malpighiales; family Euphorbiaceae; genus Euphorbia; species Euphorbia tirucalli. Next base: position 50,366,190 of record CM077633.1, read on the forward strand.
TGTGCTGTGAAATTCTTGTGTGTGTTGGTATAAATTGACATTAAAACAAAAAGCCTTAGAGAAGTGAAATGCCATGGTTATGTTTTTTTTTTATGATGAAATTGTTATCTCCATGCATATGAGTATGCTTAATGTTCATGTGCCTATGGTGATATGTGTATGTGCCTAATTTGTGATCTGAAACCTGATATATGTATGCTATTTGATGGATTGAAGTGAGGTTTACATGAGCTCAAAATGTATGAATTGAATCTGGATTTGGAATTTTAGTTGAGTTTAAAGTCTCGGATGCTATTGGAAAATAGAATGAAATCGTATGCATGTTTTATTTTATTCTTGGATTCTGAAATCATATTAGTTTACTAATATGAAAAATTATAGAATTATGCCAATGGTATTCTATGTGTGCTTGAGTTGTGGGTATGTAATGCTTGTATTATGCCTGAAAAGAAACATTAGATATTGATGTAAAGACTGGAAAAACTTATATGATGTATGATTCCAAACAGGTTATTGTATGTATGGATGAACTTGAAAAGAAAAATTATTTTGATTAATAAAAACTATTATTGGAACTAATATGAATTCATTTTTTAGACATGGGTATTTAGGTAAGGATCAAAACAAAAGAACCATTTTGATTACAAAAGCATTATTGAAACTAAAAACTTATTTCTCTTTTCAGACATGGACATTTTGTGTGAAATGGACTGAAACCATAAGCTTGCTCACTTCACGTGGTGACTCTTGATTTTGTTTCTATCATTTTAGAATAGAATACTAGTCATTGCTACTCTTTTTCACATGAACGACTCAAAATGATAAAGAGAAAGACAACGCTTAAAAACTCAAGATGAAGGAGAAGATTAGATAAAGAGTTATCTTATTTTCTGGTTTTGTTTGCTCAAGGATGACTATAATAATTGTTTTTGGTTTTGTTTATTGTTAGAACACACCACTTTTAGAACACAAGCACACAACACTAAAGCCTAGACCACAAACCAGTAGTAGGAAATGGGTGCATTCCCTGCCCCATCTCTTACTAATGGCTTTGGACACTACCTAAAGAGGGATCTTTTCTCCATGATAGGGAGAAAATACCTCCCTTTAGGTCATTACTATTTTAAAATGCAGATTTAAGATAAGACAACACAAACAAAAACTAGGTTCAAGAAGTAATGAGTAAGGACTTGCTTATAAAACAAAGCTGTTTCTGTAAATGATTGTCTTCAATGGCTTCCAAGACCCACAAAATAAGTTGAAAATGTAGCAGGGATTATGGAAAGATAGTTAATGTAGTGAAATTGAAAAAAACTGAGGAAGGCCCCTTTTTGTACTGAAAAATTTAGTTTTTCCTATAAGATTCTCTTTGGAATTCTGTTTCTCTCTGAAAAAAATCGATGTTCCTCTAAATGAGCCTCTTGTCTTAAAATATCTCCTTAATTTATAGAAAAGAATGGTTACTATCACCGGACTTCATTGCTATTTCTGGTTCAAATTTGACTAAATGGTAACTATCCACCAGAAACCAACATGCCATTTTCTCTTTGCAATATAGGCTATTTGCAGGTTTGTATTTTTATTTTGTTATTTTTTGCATTCAATACTTGTAACTAAAAGAAAATCAATAAAATAATTCATTTATTTTCTATGTCTTCTCCTCCTTTTATTACTTTTTACTCCTCTTAGTCTATAAAAATGAAAAATGAAAAAGTTAAATTCAGATAAAAAAGTTGCTATAAAAATGAAAAATAAAAAGGTTGAATCAAAATAAAGAGTTGTTGCATTTTTGGATTTTTTCCAATATTGAAACATAAACGAATAAAAATATAATAACATCCGAAAAAAATGGGTATCTACATCACCCATTTACCATCCAAAGGTAATGTGCTGTCTAGTGAATCAAATGGATGACAAGACCTCTGAGATTGTGTTCACAGAAGGGGATTTAGCAGTGGAAGGGCGAGGCCATAACAATGCCATTTATGTGAAAGCTAACATTTTTTTACCAAGTAATGTAATGTGTCATGGTAAGTAACGGTTCGACCCTAAACATCTTCCCTAAAAATATGATACCCTATTTAGGGTTGAGCGAAGAAGCATTGAGAAGATCCTCCACTGTGATCAGAGCATATGACGATTCGAAGAGGTTGGTAGTTGGCACCTTCGAAGCAGAAATTGAAGTTGGACCTATTAAGTTGACTGTGTCCTTTATGCTGATTGATATTTCGGTCACTTTTTCAGTACTCTTGGGAAGACCATGGTTCCATCTTTTAGGTGGAGTACCTTCCACTCTTCATCAGAAGATCAATTTTCCAATGGATAAGGGGATTATGACGGTAAAGGCTAACACCTCTTCGGTAGTAGTAGCATTGAACACAGAAGTACCACCTTTTGGTGGTTTCTAGGTGGTAATGATCTGGAGAAGCATGAATGGTTTTGGCAAGACATTGGAAGGGATACCTACTTTTGAAGAGGAGTTGGAAAGAATATTGTCTGAGATGATAGAGGGAGCCAGCGCAAGACATGGATTTATTGATGTTGATAAAATAATCAGCCAAGGGATTGAGATGCCCTCATTTAGACTGTAGGTACCTAGAATGACTGTTTATAAAGTCATGGGATTGCCTGAAACACATTTATGAGCGGACGACCTTTTAAGCGGAGGAACGCGGCGAAGCGAACCGGGGGAAAACGTTTTTGTTTGATTTGTGTGGAAAACAGGTTTTATTTATCTTGGAAAAATCATGGATTTGATTTGGAAATCCCTTTTTGTAGAAAACCTTTTCCCATTTTTAACTTAAAGACCTCGAAACTTAAATTCCAAGATCAGTGGCAGAGTCGCCACCCGGATCAGCTCATCCAGGAAATTGGAGTACAGCTCCCTACCGAGGGTAGACTACTATACCAAATCCAGAGATTTAGGGTTCGAGCAAGGGACTTCCTCAACCTCTAGCTTGTTTTCACTTTACAATTTAAATTACCATATTTAATTTTCTTTATTATCTTTCTCTAACCCCAATTTGTGTTTATTGATCAACCCATACTCAAGCAAATGACAGGAATAAATTGCAGAAAAATAAACCATACATCCGAAATACACAAAAAAAATAGAGGTTGTTTATAGAACCAGATCGAATAAAATAAAAGCCCTCATCCTCACTTTTACAAGCGCCTAAATACACGAATGTCTAGAAAATTACAGTCGCCTAATTTACACGAAAATCTATTAATTACATCAAAGATGATAAAAAGAAAAATAAATGTTGCAAAACAGACGGTTAGCACAGATTATATCACAACACAAATAAGACTCAAATTGGATAGAATTTGGGATTTCAGGAACGGAGGCAAGCATTTAAGGGGTAACCGGGTCGACCTGACCGGTCGATCCGGTTAGACCTGGAAAACGGTTTTGAAATGCCCTGTAATTTTTATGCTGGAAAACAATTTTGGAAAATTATTTGGCTCGGTTTCATGCAAATTTTTCCGTTTAGCGGGTCTATTATCCCATAACTCGGGGTTCCATTCGTACAGGTTTCCTAAATCCAAGATCCATCTAGGGTCCAAAAAGCAGTAAACACGCCAAAAATATTTTGAATCCGAAAAGAGCATCGCACGATGACGTCTTTCGTGACTGTGTTTATTCTGGAAACTACAGCCGTACGGCTGTAACTAGAGCCATGCAGCTCTAAATTACAGCCATGCGGCTAAAGCCTCCAGAACCTGAAAAAATGGTTTTCTCATTTTGAAAATACCGTTTTGCTCATTTTTGACATTTCCCGAGGGTTTTATAGGGTTTAGGGTTCGCAAATGCTGGACTACGGATCTGGTTCGAATTGAACGACCCCAAAATTCAGAAAATAAAACCCGAGAAAAATCGAAAACCTAACACCCGCACGTACAGAAATCTGAAAACTAGAATTTTACAACATACGGATGCATTTGGGCTGAAAAAGATCGCAACAGAATGCATAAAATGGAAAACGGACTATTTTCGCCAATCGGGGCAGTTTCGGGATTCTGCCCTATAGAACATAGCCGTGCGGCTCTGTTCATGACAATTACAGCCATGCGGCTGTGTTCATGGGGAACACAGCTCTACGGCTGTATTCGAGAAAATCTGTTTTCCGAAAGTTGCAAAATGGAGAAAAACACAAAGAAAAAGCAATGTACATAAGTTTAAGGCCCTTTAGAGTTTACCTTGATGTTATTTTGATGTGTTTAATGTCAAGAAATAGATTGAAAAGTCGAAATGTATTCGAAACTTCAATCGGCCGAAAATCCGAAAACGAATCCGAGACGATTCGAAACCAATCCGAAACGATTCCGGACGAGTGTGTAAAGGTCGAGAATGTTTCCTTTAATGCTTAAGAATTAGTTTTAGTGACAAACTTTCTTAGCTTTAGTGCTCCTGCTTTTGGTTTCTTTCTCCCTTATTTTCCTTTTTTTTTTCTTTTCTCTATGTATTTTTTTTAAGATTGATTTCTCTGCCTACGATCAATTGCCCTCCCCTTGATTTGATTTTTGCTTTTACTTTTATATCTCACCCACAATGATTTCCAAAATTTAATGAGCCATCTGAATCCCCTACAAATTCGACTAAAATCTTTTCTGCTCAGCCAAGTTGCTCTACTTTGTAGAGCAACTTGGTTAAACCCACTAGAGCCGCACGGCTGTAGTTTAAAAACTACAAGCGTGCGGCTCTAGCAAGAGCCGGGCTGAAATTTGCAAAAATCCAACGCTCACCCTAAACCCTAAAAATCATCCATTGGACCTTCTCAGGGTTTCGAATCAAGGATAGCTCAGTTTTCAGGATGTTTGAGATACTCCGGGTGACATTCCGATCGTTTTCAAGTCCGATTCATGTCCGTCTGCTCAACATGTAATACAGGAATTCTCATCATGGAGGTCGGGAACACTCGGCGCTTACAGCTACCCTTCGTGTGATTAAATTCGATACCCGATACCAGGTTTAGGTTACCTGAGGGGAATTTGAGAATGTGAATCGAAGCACCATAAACGGAAGAAAAGAAAAACGAACCTGAGGTGGAGTTGATCTGGGCCTGACATCGGGTCTATGTTACCCACGATGGATCCACTGAAGTTTGGGGTGGAAGTAAATCTAGGCTTGACATCGGGTTTAGGTTACCTATGACGGATCTGCTGAAGTTTGAGGTGGAAGCAAATCTAGGCCTGACATCGGGTTTAGGTTACCTGTAACGGATCTGCTGAATTTTGAGGTGGAAGCAAATCTGGGCCTGGCATCGGGTTTAGGTTACCCACGATGGATCTGCTAAAGTTTGAGGTGGAAGCAAATCTAGGCCTGACATCGAGTTTAGGTTACCCGCGATGGATCTGCTGAAGTTTGAGGTGGAAGCAAATCTGGGCCTAACATCGGGTTTAGGTTACCCGCTATGGATCTGCTGAGTTTCTGAGGAGAAGCTGATCTAGGCCTGACATCGGGTCTATATTACCTGCAGTAGATTTGCTTGATCTGGGCCTGACATCGGGTCTATATTACCTGCAGTGGATTTGCTTAATCTGGGCCTGACACCGGGTCTATATTACCCGCGGCGGATCTGCTGAGTTTCTGAGGAGGAGCTGATCTAGGCCTGACACTGGGTTTATATTACCCACGGTGAATCTGCTGAGTTTCTGAGGTTGTATTGATGATGCATATTTATTCCTTGATCAATAGTTTTGGAACAAAAATTTTTGCCCCTTCGATCAAGAATAAATATGGCATGATTGTCCTGCCTCTGGGTACCTACATTTGGAGCGGTCGTGATGCATGTATTCATGTGTATGTAGGTGTTTTGAATGTTAGTATATGTATGTTTCAATGTATGCATATGTGAATGAACTCTGGGAGATGCATTTCCCGCTATTTGTCCAGTCTTAAGATCCTATGTCCTTGCTGGGGAGATTGTGTCGTGCCTCCAATTAAGGGAAGTATATCACGCCTATGATTGACTCTAGCTGGGGAGAGTATATTCTTTATCTGATATGGCTCTTGCACCTCTGCTGGGGATATACAATGGCTGTTGGGGAAGTCCAATGGCCGCTGTGGGGAAAATGGTGACATTCTTTGTGATGGTTCCGCTGGGGAATAGTGCGGTTGATCTTGCTGGAGAATTGTGGAAGAGCTTCGACTGGGGAATGGCAGAAGGGTTCCACCTTTTTGCCCCTACGAATGGTGAATCTAGAAGTGCTCTAAATTTTGCTTGAACTGCCCAATGTGGGTTTTCAGCTCAGCGAGCTGCTCCAATTTTTTCCTAAGGCGCCTTTTCGGTTTTCACCTTAGCAAGCTCTTTTTTTTTTTAGGTCCCTGTGACATTTGAACTTGGATTTGTTTCAAAATTCTCGGCCATCTCGAGAAATAATGAGTTTGATTCGGAGGATAAGGAAAGGTTACAGATTGCACGTATTTAGCAATTTTCATTGTTAAAGTAATGCGAGTCCTTTAACCTATTAAATGCAAAGTGCTTTCTTTAACTGGATGTTTAGGCGAGATAACTTTGTTTATGCATTCTGATATAACCATATGAACATATTTAAACAAAACATCACACTTTATTGATGAAAGTAGCATGAGTACATTTGAAAAGGTTGGTCCCCAAAATGGTATACATTCCACACAGAACCAGAATCCATCACCAGTCATCCCTTGCGGATTTTCCGACTGATCATTTTCTCTCTTGTCTTGGTTTTTGTCTAGGCCACCTCTTTTAAGTTTTCAACCTAGCAGACCCCTTTTTTTTAACATGGTAAGGCTTCAGTCGATCTAGGTTGACAGGATTTGCAAATTCATTCCTATCCATGTCTGCGATGCTTACACCACCCTTTGATAGTAGTTTCTTTATGACATATGGGGCTTCCCAATTTGGTCTGAATTTCCCTCGAGCTTTGACATTTGTAGGCTTCAATTATTTTAGAACCAGATCCCTAACTTTCAGCTGCTGTCTGGGATACTTCACTTTCTGATTATAAGCTCTAGCCATTCTGCATTGATACATTTGCAAATGATCCAGTGCTTTCAACCGCTTTTCATCTAATGCAACCAACTACTCGTATCTGGCTTGAACCCATCCTGTTTTTGGCAACTCAGCTTCTAAGGCTATTCTGAGTGACTTGAGTTCCATTTCCACTGGCACACTACTGCCATCCCATATACTAAGGGATAGGGAGTTTTGCTAGTTGGTGTTCTGACACTGGTTTTATAACCCTAAAGAGCGTATGGCAGCTTATCAGCCCAATCTCTACAGGTGGTCACCATTTTTTATAAGATCTTCTTAATTGACTTGTTAGCCGCCTCAACTGCACCATTAGCCTGTGGTCTATATGGGGAAGACTTGTGATGTTCAATGCCATGTTCTGTGAGTAGCTTAGCTATTGCCCCTTGAAACTACACTCCGTTATCAGTCACTACATGTTGAGGGACCCCATACCGATAGAGGATGTTTTTCTGAATGAACTTAACCATCTGCTTAGCTGTCACACTAGAGAAGGATTCTGCTTCTACCCATTTTACGAAATAGTCGATTAGAACCACTATGAATCTATGCCCATTAGAAGCTGCAGGATGGATTTCTCCAATCATGTCAATCCCCCATGCCGAGAATGGCCAAGGAGATGCTAGGTTCTGTAACTCAAGTGGTGGCAGATGACTGATATCAACATAGATTTGGCATTTGTGGCATCTTCTTACCTCCTTCACACAATCGGTCTGTATTGTCATCCAGAAGTATCCCTGTCTTATTATCTTTCTGGCCATAGCGATCCCATTCATGTGCGGCCCACAGGATCCTGCATGTACTTATTGCATTACCGCTTCTGCTTCCTGTTCTGTCAAACATCTTAGAAGAACCCCATTTGCGGTTCACTTGTATAGCTTATCTTCAAATATTCTGAACTGGCTGGCCAATCTTCTTAATGAAACTTTATCAGTAGTACTAGCCCCTTCTGGATACTTTCCCTCTTTCATATACTGATAAATGTCAAATAACCATGGCTTTTCCTCGGCTGTTAACTCCATCACTTCGTGCATGTCAAAGCAGGGTTGCCTAGAAGTTGTTATAACCAGAGGTTGTATCTGTGTCTCTTCTAGGTCTTCCCACATAGAGGACAATGTTGTTAGTGCATCGGCCATTTTTTTCTCCTCCCGGGGGACATATCTGAACTCACATTGGCTGAATAACCCTCTTCTGTACTGTAGTAGCTCCAAGTAGGGCTGTAAGGCTTCTTCTCTCAAATCCCATTCACCTTGTCCTACCTAATTACCAAAAGTTAATCCCCAACAATCAAGACATTGTCTACCCCTAGTGTCAGGAGGGCTTCCATTCCAAATAAGGATGCTTCGTATTCTGCCCCATTGTTAGTTATGGGGCAGTCCAACCTTTTTGACAACGGAATGATCTCGCCATCTGGTGTTGCTATGATTACCCTGATTCCAGCACCCTTTCTATTTACGGCACCATCGAAGCACATAACCCATCTCCTTACTTCCACTAAAACCAACTGTTCATCAGGGAACTCTAGATTTTCCACACGGTCCGATTCTAATGGCTGGTTTGCTCGGAATTCTGCCATAACTCGCCGTTTGATGGTTTTCCTAGTGATGTACTCAATGTCAAATTCTAACAAATGTAGTAGCCACTTGGATAATTTCCTAACCAACACTGGTGCTTCATACATATATTTCATCGGATCCACTTTATCCACGGCTTGTACCCTGTATGACTGAAAGTAGTGGCTTAATTTCTTAGTCAGCCAAATCATTGCTACATATGTCTTCTCCACTAATGTGTACTTGGTTTCATACTCTAGCAGCTTCTTGCTAAGATAATAGATGGGATACTCCTTCCTTCCATCCTGTTCCTGTGCTAGCATTTCCCCTATGGAGGAATCTTTGACAGCTAGGTACAAAATCAAGGGCTTTCCTAGAGTTGGTGGGCTCAGAACTGGTGGATTTACCAGGTAAGCCTTGATCTTGTCGAAAGCCAACTAACATCTGTCATCCCACACAACTAGCTGATCTTTTCTCAACAGCTTAAAAATCAGCTCACACACTGAAGTTAACCGGGCTATGAAACGGCTGACATACTGTAAAGAACCCAGAAATGATCGGACCTCGTTTTCCATTTTAGGGGCTGGCATGTCTCGAATGGCTTTGAATTTATTTGGATCCATCTCTATCCCCCTTTGGCTAACCACATGACCCAGCAGCTTTCCTGATGTAACCCCAAATATACATTTCTTGGGATTAAGTCGCAGGTTGTATTCTCCGATGCGCCTAAGAAATCTATCTAGGATAGCAGGGTGCTCTTCCCTGGTCATTGATTTAACAAGCATATCATCGATGTATACCTCTACTTCTTTATGAATCATGTCATGTAGTAGTGTTGTGACAGCCCTCTGGTAAGTGGCCCTAGCATTTTTCGATCCAAAAGGCATTACTCTGTAGTAGAAAGTGCCCTACTCTGTAATGAAGAATGTCTTCACCTTGTCAATTATATCCATTAGGATCTGGTTATATCCCGAAAATCCATCCATGAAGGAATGCATTGCTGCTTTGGTTGAGCTGTCAATTAAAACGTCAATATGAGGCAAGGGGAAATTGTCTTTTGGGCAGGCTTTGTTCAAGTCCCTATAGTCAACACACACTCTGACCCTTCCGTCTTAGGCACTGGCACAATGTTCGCTAACCATTTTGTGTACTCCACCACCTCAAGGAACTTGGCTTCAATCTGCTTAGCCACCTCTTCCTTTACTAATGCAGCCCATTCTGGTCTTAGCCGTCTCAATTTCTGCTTTACAGGTCTGAATCTGGGATCTGTTGGAATCTTGTGAACTGCTATTTCTGTGTCGACTCTTGGCATGTCTTCGTATGACCAAGCAAAAGCCTTAACATGTTTTTGTAGTATTCCTGTTATGTCTCTCTCTTCTTTGGATTTTAGTTCGTGTGAAATGAATACCATTTTGGGGTTTTCATCTGTACTTATGTTAATTTCATGCAATGCAGTGTCATGAATGCTAAATATGCTTAATGGTGATTCAAATGCATGCACAGAATTATTAGGATAAACATCACACAAGTAAGCAAACTGGCATTTCATTACATTAAACTTGTTAAAAAGTACATCGTTCACACTAAAAAGAGAAGAAACAAGTACAACAAAAGCATTTTTATCCTCCACAGGCGGAGGGCCTCGAACTTCTTCGGCATCCTTGCTCAGCTCCAGGATGTTGTCCAGGTCAGTAGCAATTTCAGATTTCTGTCCAGCAGGGGGAGCAGTCTCCTTGATCTCAGCCCCCTGCGCCTTCGCCTTCATCATAATTCCTACTATCTCAACAACCATAGAATCCAAGCTCACCTTGGTCACCAGCTCCTTATCAGACCCTTCCTCGAACTTTTCAAATGCCTTGCCCAGGGCGACAGCCAGTGCTTCTAAAATTGCTTTCACAGATTCATCACAGACTTTTTCTTTCGCTTTCTCCTTGGCCACTTCTGCCGCTTCTGCTATTACTCAGATGGTTTCTCCTGGGGGATGATAGGCTTAACAATTGCCTCCTCTATTGTAACTGGTGCAACTGGCTCCTTCTGGCTCTTTTCAAAGTCTACAACATCAAAGAATACTTCAAAGCCTGGGTATTCAACACCCCCGATCTTCACTGGCTCAGCTTACCCCTTATACGGCCCTTCACCTTCCTTAATGAACAGCTTCATGACGGGCTTGCCATTCTTTCCTTTCTTTAGACTTTTCTTCCCAGATGCTTCTATTGTGTAGCCTAAGCCAAACTACCTTGACTTCGTAGAATCAATGCTAAATTCGGGCACCCCTTGTAGATTGGCCCTGAGTCCCATACCCAGAACAAAATCATGCCTATGAAGGTATTTAGACAACCATTCTGGCATATAGTTCTTATAGATAACCATCGGGACATCCGTGGTTTCCTCCTCGCTGACTAAGGTGATTTGGAATCCGCCGAATGGTATGGTCTGCTCAGTAACTGCAGCAATCATGGACTAAGAATCTGCCTCGACTGTCACAACCTCACCGCCTATTGAAAACTTAATCTTCTGGTGCAAAGTTGAAGAGATGCCCCTCAATGGGTGGAACCATGGTCTCCCTAAAAGTAAGGAGAAGGTGACTGGAATGTCAATCACAGTAAAAGTGACTGTTGACTTGACCGGTCCCACCTCCACTTCAGCTTCAAAAGTTCCGATCACAGTCCTTTTTGAATCATTATAAGATCTGATCATAGTAGAGGACTTTCTCAAACCATCTTCACTCAGACCCAGGAATGGTAACATCTTTAATGGACATATATTCAGAGCAGATCCATCGTCTACCATCACACATGGCATAACCCGGTCCAAGATGTTAACTTTGACATACAGAGCTTTGTTGTGAGCTCTCACCCCATGTGGCAAATCCTTCTCAAAAAATACAATGTCAGGGGACCCTACATGAATCTTGTCCAGTAAGCAACACATGGCCTCAGGAGATGCAAGTGGAGAAACTTTTATTTCAGACAGCTTTTTAACCAGTGCTGCTTTGTGTTCTTTGGAGGTCAGTAACAAATGCCATAGACTGGCCTGGGCTGGGGTCTTCCTCATTTGGGAATGACTAGGTCTTCCTTTTCTACTTCCTTCGGTGCTTACATACTGCCTGACCATATCACTGGAGCCTTGTCACTCTGCCGAACCACTGGCTGGTAAACCCTACCACTCCTCTTACATTCTGTACTTTGGGAACTCTCAGGTTCTCAACAACTGGCAGCTTAACTATCTTGTTACAGCCATATTCTTCGTATTCATCTTCCGAATCCAGATCATCCAGACTCGCAGGCTTTACTTCTTGCTGCTCTGTGGGCTTTCCATATTCTGACTTTGCCCCAATTTCATTGGCCACCACATACTGCATAGTGGGGTTTGCCTGCAGGACCTGGGTAAAAATGAAGTTGTTTGGTAGCCCCGACTGCACCATATTGACCTGCCTTTCAAATGCTGGTAAAGGGTTAGTCTTCGTGCTAGGCTTGGCAGGCTCCTGTAACTTTCCTTCGTCAATCAGCTTCTGGATGGCATCCTTCAGCCTATGATAGTTGTTGGTTATATGTCCCAACATGACATGGTAGGTACAGAAATTGTCTTTGTCCTCCTCCGCTGGTTTCTCAAAAGGCTTGAGAGAATTTACTAGATAGCCATTCCTGCAGTTGGCAAAGATCTTAGCCAAGGAGAAAGCCACAGAGATATACCCTGGCCTTATGAATTTCTGCTCGGGTTTCCTTACTGCTGAGACACAACAGCAACCCATGCTTGCTTATTCTCTGAAAACTGCCTGCTCTTACCCATAGAACCAGAACCTAACCCACTGCTCGACCCAGCTGTAGTAGTCGACCGATACCCGGAACTGTACCCGGAGCCTCTGTTGCCCCTATAGCTGACTGCCTTTTCCTCTTCATCCCTCTCAATTTTCATAGCCATGCTATACAATTCATTGAGCTCACTAAAAGAGTGGAATTTCATGTTGTTTCTGAAGGTGTCCCTACTACCATCAATCAACTTCTGAATCAATCCATCCTTGTCAGGGCAGTTTTTTAGCAGAATCATCTTATTCATCCATCTCTGGTAGTATTCGTCAAAGGACTCATTCTGCTTTTACTTAACCCTCTCCAGGTCGTACAGCTTCACTTGAATCTTAGTATTGAAGCTGTAGTATTTGATGAAAGCTGCTGACAAAGCTTCCCAGTCTGATTACACCTCTTCAGACAAAGAGTTATACCAGCTCAGTGCACCCCCCTCGAGTGTGGTCGGGAAAAAGTTGATTAGCTGTTGTTGGTAGCACCCGCAGTTAGCATTACCCGTTCATAAAGGTTCACGTGAGCCTCTGGTGAACCAATCCCCTTGTAAGAAGGGACCTTCGACACTTGAAACCTAATGGGGAAGGTCTCAATGCCCTTGTTGATCATTGCGTCTGCATGCACTCCTCTTTTGGAGCCCAAACTGATGTTGGCCCCTTTCTTCAGCTCGGCGACTACTTCATCCAACTCCGAGTACTTTGCCTTTATTTTCTTTTCCATGGTTGCCTCAATATCCTACAGCTTTTTTACACTGGCTGAGACATCAGCCTCAAATTGAGAAGACTCATCCACCCTTTCCTTTCCAAGCCTACTGGTTCCGATTTCCCACTTTCTCTTACGATAGTCCGCATCTCTTCTTTCAGCATGTCATGGAAATCCTGAGATCTCAGGAAATCCTTCAGGGCATCAGTAATACTTGGTGTTTGATTGGCCATTTCCACTTCCTCTCTGGAATTAGACTCACTATCTGTTTCTACTGTTCTCTGTTCCTCAACAGCCCTCAAAGTCTGAGACCTTATCCTTTGGTCGATCCAGCTTACTTTGTGAACTGTCATTATGGAGCTTTGGTCTTTTCTAGTTTCACTTGTGTATGGTCCTACATCACAAGTGGAGAGTTAGGGGGTGATAAATGAATGACGTGATGTCATAAAGAATGATGCTTGGATGATGCTTTGTGAATGGAAATGGAAATGATAATGAACTTCATGCGTCTGATGTCCTTTATTTGGGATGTCCCAAGAGTGCCTGATGTTGTGCAAAAATAATGCAAGAATGTCTCGTGGGAGTCGCCACACGGACAAGGGTTCAGTGCCTTTGGGGCACCTAAAATGGCCGCGTGTGTGCCAACACAGGGGTAAAGTTTCAACACTTTATATGTCAATAGGATGAAATGAAATGGTCGCATGGGGACCGTCCCATGGACAGAGTTCTGATGCTTTTGAGGCATGTGATATGAGATGATGTTACAAAAAGAGTCGCGTGTAACCGGGGACACAGATAGAGGTTCAGCATTCGTGGAACACCTTGCATGATTTTATAATGTTATGGAATTCCCCTATATGTGCACTAAGCCAGCACTCAGGGAGTACCTTGAATGATTTTGCAATGTCATAAAATGACCCAACGTGGGCCACGATGTGCTGATAGGTATTCGGAGTCACGTGACACCTATGATGAATAAGTGTGATGTCATGTAATGACATCGTGTGAACCGCTACACGGAAATATACCTAGGACCATTGTGGTCTTATATTGAATGACATGGTGTAGTGAAATGGCCGAGTGCAATCCGGTGCACGGGCATAACACGGGTAATTTTGGGATACCCGACATGTTATGGAATGAAATGATCGTGACAGGCACGCTTGAAACATCCTTTATTAGGTGAGATGAAATGGCATGGATGTGTATGTCATACGAAAATGCAAATGGCTGCACGAAAAAATGGTTAAGACGCATGACACACAGGAGGATGTCGTGTATGCTTCATGGAAATGTTGCATGCGAGATGTAAATGGCATACAAATAATATGTCATGGCTACACAAAAATGTGATTAGCGTCACACATATGTCAATGTTCAAAAATGGCTGCACAAAGATGTGGTTAGAATGGCACACGAAAGCTATGCATGTTTAATGCTTCATGAAAAGTCAAATAGAAAACACCACGGAACAAACATTAGCACACGCAATAATATGCACTCCCTTCCAACCTTATTTCTCCTTTCGATTGGTCTTGCATTCTTCCTAGGTGTTGGGTCTCTTTGGCATCAATGGGGAACACCGAAGCGCACACTCAATGTTTATTTTGAATTTAAGTTTTGGTAATCCTAGGGAAAGTTGCTAAGCCATTATATGTGGGTCAAAGTCGAAACCAAGGGTCATACAGGTTCCCATAGAGAATATACACTCCTCACCATAGAACACAATGTAAGGTCATGCGATGCTATGAGTGGTTTACCCCATCGGGTGTCTCCAATCCTGGTGATAGAGGTAGGCCACCTTCTTGAGTAAACTGGGCTGATCAGTGTATTTGAGGGATTGAGAAGAAGAAAATGTCATGATATGCAAGGTGCAAACAAATATGGTATTATGAATTGGGTAAAGTGACTGCAAGTGAGGTTTTATTGCTGTAGTTGCCTAAGTTCCTTATGTTTTTGTGAAAAATTTTTAAGAAACCTTCCACTCCCCAGCAGAGTCGCCACTATGAGTGGACGACCTTTTAAGCGGAGGAACGCGACGAAGCAAACCGGGGAAAACGTTTTCATTTGATTTGTGTGGAAAACGGGTTTTGTTTATCTTGGAAAAATCATGGATTTGATTCCCTTTCTATAGAAAACCTTTTCCCATTTTTAACTTAAAGACCTCGAAACTTAAATTCCAAGATCAGTGACAAAGTCGCCACCCGGATCAGCTCATCCGGGAAATTCCAGTACAGCTCCCTACCGAGGGTAGACTACTGTACCTAATCCAGAGATTTAGTGTTTGGGCAAGTGACTTACTCAGCCTCTAGCTTGCTTTCACTTTACAATTCATATTACCATATTTAATTTCTTTATTATCTTTCTCTAACCCTAATTTGTGTTTATTTATCAACCCATGCTCAAGCAAATGACAGGAATAAATTGCAGAAAAATAAACCATACATCCGAAATACAAAAAAAAAAAAAAATAATAATAATAGAGGCCGCTTATACAACCAGATCGAATAGAATAAAAGCCCTCGTCCTCACTTTTACAAGCGCCTAAATACAAGAATATCTAGAAAATTACAGTCGCCTAATTTACACGAAAATCTATTAATTACATCAAAGATGATAAAAAGGAAAATAAATGCTGCAAAACAGACGGTTAGCATAGTTTATATCACAACACAAATAGGACTCAAATTGGACAGAATTTGGGATTTTAGGAACAGGGGCATGCATTTAGGGGGTAACCGGGTAGACCCGACCGGTTGGATCGGTTAGACCTGGAAAACGGTTTTGAAACGCCCTGTAATTTTTATGCTGGAAAACAATTTTGGAAAATTATTTTGCTCGGTTTCATGCAAATTTTTCCATTTAGCGGGTCTGTTATACCGGAACTCGAAGTTCTGTTCGTGTGGGTTTCCTAAATCCAACATCCATCTAGGGTCCAAAAAGCAGTAAACACGCCAAAAATAGTTTGAATTCGAAAACAGCATCACGCGACGACGTCCGTACGGGTCGTTTCGCGAATCTGTTTATTCTGAAAACTACAGCTGTGCCGCTGTAACTACAGCTGTGCGGCTCTAAATTACAACCGTGCGGCTATCGCCTCCAGAACCCAAAAAAATGGTTTTCTCGTTTTGAAAATGCCATTTTGCTCATTTTCGATGTTTCCCGAGGGTTTTATAGGGTTCGGGGGTCAGCAAATGCTAGACTACGGATCTGGTTCGGATTGAACAACCCCGAAATTTAGAAAATAAAACCCGGGAAAAACCGAAAACCTAACACCCGCACTAGGGGTGCACAAAAAAAACCGAAAAACCGAAAAACCGTGAAACCGAACCGAAACCGATGGACTAGTGTTTATTTTTAAAAATTAACGGTTATGGTTTAGGTTTAGGTTTTTACATCGAAAGTGGACTCGCAGTTAACCGAATGTTTACAAATATTTTTCTTAAAAATTTTTTTTGTGTGTGTGTGTGTGTGTGTGTGTGTGTGTGTGTGTGTGTATATATATATATATATGAATAATAAGTGAAACATTTAGACCTTTGATGTTATTTTACCTCCTTACTATACAACACCAAGTAGTTTTGGTTACTCTCTTCCAATCTCATCTCCTCTCAATTCTTAATTTCACACTCACTAAAAAACAAACAACGAAGAACAATTTCATTAATTAATGTTTGATCTTGTACAATAATTTCTATGTTTAGAACCTTTTTTTTTCATTAATGTTTTATTTATTAGAGTTTATGGTTAAATGTTATTTTAATTAATAATTATAATATGGTTTGTAATTTTATATTTTTATTTGACATTTGAGATTTATGATCTATTTATTTAAGGTTTCAAATATTATAAATTTAGCAAAATATAATGTCTATTTCGTAAATGGTTAACCGTAAAGAAATGGTTAACCGACAAAATTAATGGTTAACCGACTGATGGTTAACCGAATTTAATGGACAATGTATGGTTAGTAAATTAAAAAAACCATTTAAACAGTTAACCGTTTGTAAAAGTCCACATGGACCGGTTAACCGACCGTGTGCACCTGTAACCCGCACATACAGAAATCCGAAAACTAAAATTTTACAACATACGGATGCATTTTGGCCAAAAAATATCACAATAGAATGCATAAAATGGAAAACGGACTATTTTTGGCTGGTCGGGGCAGTTTCAGGATTCTGCCCCTACAGAAAACAGCCTTGCGGCTCTGAGTACCAGAGCCGCGTGGCTCTGTTCATGACAATTATAGCCATGTTGTTGTGTTCATGGGGAACATATCCGTACGGCTGTATTCGGGAAAATCCATTTTTCGAAAGTTGCAAAATGGAGAAAAATACAAAGAAAAAGCAATGTACACAGGTTTAAGGCCCCTCAGAGTCTACTTTGATGTTATTTTGATGTGTTGAACCTCAAGAAACGGATTGAAAAGTCGAAATGTATCCAAAACTTCAATCAGCAGAAAATCCGAAAACGAATCTGAGACGATCCAAAACCAATCCGAAATGATTCTGGACGAGTGTGTAAAGGTCGAGAATGTTTCCTTTAATGCTTAGGAATTAGTTTTGGTGACAAACTTTGTTAGCTTTAGTCCTCCTGTTTTCGGTTTCTTTCTCCCTTATTTTCTTTCTTTTTTTCCTTTTCTTTGTGTATTTTTTTTTTAAGATTGATTTATTTGCCTATGATCAATTGACCTCCCCTTGATTTGATTTTTTCTTTTACTTTTATATCTCACATAACCCACAATGATTTCCAAAATTTAATGAGCCATCTGAATCCCCTGCAAATTCGGCCAAAATCTTTTCTGCTCAGCCAAGTTGCTCTGCTTTGCAGAGCAACTTGGTTGAACCCACTAGAGCTATACGGCTCTAGTTATGTTAGAGCCATGCGGCTCTAGACTACAGCCGTGTTGCTCTAGCAAGAGCCAGGCCAAAATTTGCAAAAATCCAATGCTCACCCTAAACCCTAAAATTCATCTGGGGGACCTTCTCGGGGTTTTGGATCGAGGATGGCTCGGTTTTCGGGGCATTTGAGATACTCGAGGAGACATTTCGGTCATTTTTAAGTCCGATTCGTGTCTGTCTGCTCAATAGGTAATACAGGAATTCTCATCATAGATGTCGAGAAAACCCAGCGCTTACAACATCTGAACACATATGCCAGGATAATGTTGATGACAAGTTTCACTAAGCAATTGACTAATTTGTTTCCCACCATCTTAGAAAGGGATGCACTGACATGGTACAATAACTTGCCTAAAAAGGTACAGTCAAACTGGGAGAGCCTATATGTAATTTTTATGGAACACGTTAGTTTTAATGATGTAATGCAGGTAAGGTTGTATGACTTGGAGCAAGTGAAACAACAGCTTGGGGGAACCGTTTGTAGCTTTTTATTAAAGATAAACGGGAAAATTGATTCAATTAAGAAAGCACCCTAATGAAGATAAGCTGATTCAGAAGCTTCTAGAAGGGAGCTCGAGTATTTACTGAGAGCATTTGAAGTACTGATATTACAATACCTTGAGTGATGTTTATAGAGCAACAATTCAGCTTGAAGGGGACTAGAGAAAGTATCTTGACAGTTTGACCATGGACGGTAGTGTATGAATTGCCAGTTTGAGCCAGGGGTAAGCTGTAGCAACCCCCAGGAGTAGTGTAGGTTATTCAAAACAAGTTTTCCAAGGGATCCTTGTTGGTAAATGCCCTAGTCCTAAGTTATTGGTCCTTGTTATGTATCATACATTGTTGGACCTTTATGGATTAATGTATTATAAATTTGTGTTGTTTAATAAAGGCATAATCCATTTAATTTATTTCTTATGCAATGAATGTAAATAAAGTATCCAATGATCATATCTACATTCATGTTGTCAAGTGTCATGCACTTGGCAGTGAGACCATGAGTAGGGAAACGAAATAACCATAAAGCCATCCCTAGTCTGTTCCAATCATGGGAATGAATGGAACATCAGACTACCATTACCTTTATTGTGTAGTGTCTTACCGGCTATAGTCCATGGATTGTCAATCAGGTACATGGGTGCATGTAATGGGACATGGTACTGGATAGGTCCACTAATGAAAAATCCATATGGTATAGTATTACAAGTGATTCTCGTATAGTACTTATATTGGATCCTTTGACCTGACCATATTATGGAATTGCATATGAACTCACACACTTTGAAGTGTGCCTAAAGGGCTTGTAACAGAGCACTAAGTATGGGTACGGTTTGGTGTGTTAGTAAGCATGGCAAGGCCATGAATGTGCAGAAGTGATGTGTCACTCAATGATTCACTAAGAAGATATCAGCGGCCTTTTGATGAGTGGGACTGATACGAGTGTGGCCACACCCAAATAAGTTGGAACTTATTTGAGAGCATCAGTTCACTCGATTTCAAGTAAATGTCTAGACACAAAAGAGGGTGATAATACCATGTCTTTATGTTGGACTCCGATATTGATGACATGGGACATATAAGTTATACTGTAGGGTTACAACTTCCATTAGACTACAGTCTCCATCTTAATTGGGGGTTGTAATGGCTTGCTAGAGCCCAACTACAGTCTGTGGGCCATAGGCCCACTGCCAACATAAAGACAGACCCACTATATCGTACACATTGAACATCTGAACCAACACTTTACGGATCACGTATATACTTAGAGTATATTAACAAGGGGGAAAGTAATTAATTGAATTATAGATCAATTGAATTGATCAAAATAATTTAGTTAATAGGAATTGATCATTTCATAGAATTAATTTCCTGGCTGGAAATTAAATTAATATATATATAGGTTTATATATATTATTTCTAAAGTTAAGTCTAATTAATTATTGGATCAATTTTAATAGACCAATTGTATTTAATTAACATGATATAAATTATATCATATAGTATTATATACATAAAGAATTAAATCAATTGGAAATTAATTTTAACCATGGTAAATCAATTAGACCTGGGGTTTATGCACTATATAAACACACGTAAGAAAGTCAAACCCCTAACCTAATTTCACTCTTGAAATTTTGGCCCCCCTTTCTCCCTTGCTCTTGATTTGATGCTAGCACAAGTTTTGGTTCCAAAGGTGTTTGTGTACGTGAACTCGGTGGGAATCTATTTTGGTTCTTCAGCAGTCTCTAGAAGAGATATAAAAGGTGAGATTCAACCTATTTAATCTCTTTAATTTGATTTTGAATTCATCCACATAGGTTCTTGGATTCGGGTTCTAGAAAAATGAAATATGGCTCCTGCTGCTTTCGATTCATTTTTTGAGGATGAATCCCAACAATCCTGAGGTAGAGAAGTTAGAAGCCAGGTGAACAGCACTAAAGAAGACAGTGGTTGAACTCAGGAAAGAGATATGCCTTTATTCTAGAAAGGGCGGGAGCCTTGTAAATGAAGTAATGGCCAACGAGATGTTTACAGCCCAACTGGTATATTTGCTCAGAAATATCTATATTCCTATAGATGATTTAGTTATTGAAGGAGAAGCAGAATTAGCAGTTAATAACCTAGCGCTATCTATCCAGAATACCAGTGAACCCTTTTGTGAGCGGATGACATTTTTACGGAACGCGCGGTGAAGCGAGAACCGGGTATTTTCTTTTTGAAGGTGTGATGATGTGGTTTGAAAACAGGTTTTTAATCTTTCTTAAGAAAATCTTCCATTTTTTTGGAAAAATCCTTTTGTAGAAAACTTAATTATAAGTGTGAATTTTAGAAAAATAGGTTTTTAGAAAAATCCCAATTTGAACTTAAAGATCTCAAAACCTAAATTTCGAAATTAGATACAGAGTCGCCACCCGAATCAACTCATCCGGGAAATTCCGGTACAGCTCCCTACCAAGTGTAGACGCAGTACCTAATTCAGAGATTCAGGGTTCGGGCAACAAATCTACTAATCCTCACTTATTTTCGATTATTATTTCATAATGTAATGTTGCATTCACTTGATTCTACTCATTTTATCTCCTTTTTTATTATTAACCAATGCTCATGCATACGACTTAAATATAAAACCAAAATAAAATGCAGAAAAGTAAAAGTGCGGGAAAAGTAAATAGAGGTCAAATTATACAACCCATAAAAAGAAAGATCTTTCATCCTTACTGTTACAACAGCCTATAATACATGATGATCTAAAAAGTACAATCGCCTAGATAAACGATTTAATCTATGAAATACATCCAAAAATAAAAATAAAGAAAAATAAAAGCTGCATCCAAATGAGGTCAGCACAAATAAATAAAACACACCAAGGACTCATATAGGACAAAATAAGGGTATTTTAAGAAGCGAGTCATGCATTTAGGGGGGTAACCGGGTCTACCCGACCGGTCGGCTAGGTTAGACCTGGAAAATGGTTTTTTGAAACGCCATGTAGGTTATGGATGAAAAACCAATTTTGAAAACCATTTGGCTTATTTACCTGCATTTTCCAACTTTAGTGGGCCGGATATCCTGGGACCCGGGGGTCCCGTTCGTGAGTGGGCCTAAATTAAACATCCATCTAGGGTCCAAAAAGAATGTAAACACACCAAAATTTAGTTTTGAACAGGAAAAAAATGCAAAATTACAAGTTTGGGGCCCAAAAGGGCAAAACTGTAATTCTGTCTCAACTACAGCTGTGCCACTATAGGCTACAGTCGCGCGGCTTTAGGTTACAGCTGTGCCCCTGTAGATTACAGCCGCACGGCTGTAATGCTCCAGAATTGTTTTCCGGTCTTCTTTTCTCGTTTTTAAAAATCGTTTTACAAATTTAGCGATCTCGTGTAATCTGGGATTTCTAGAAACACACTGATTTCAACCAAACGAATCTGAAACAAATCGAAATAAATGCCGAAATCCCTAAAAACTCAAAATCGCCAAACTTGAAATCACATCTATCAATTAAAATAAGAAAACCGGGAATCTAACATACATGGATGAATTGGACCGATAATAAACATGAAAAACACATTAAATTTGAAAACGGAAGCGTTATCGGTCGATTCAGGGCCATTGGAGCTTCTACCCCTGTAGGTTACAGCCACGCCCCTGTAGCTTACAGCCGTGCGGCTGTAATCATCAGGTAGGGCGGCTGTAACCGGAATCGCTTCCAAAATCGTAAAAAACTAAAAAACACAAACAAATAGCACCCAGAATGAATTAAAAAGGATTTTTAAGGCCTCTCATAATATACCTTGTTTGTGTTCTAGTGTTTTGGATCACCACGGATGGATTCAGATGTCGGGAAACACCTTACAATCACGAACAACCCAAAAGTGTGTGCGATCTCCGAAGCCCAAACGGAACCCCGAATGAGTGATTATGATCTAACAACCTTCCTAGAAAACTAATCCCTTCAAAGTTATATGATTTAAACAGATTTTGTTAAGGTTTCTTTTATTATTTAGGACTAAAACTTTCAATTTTAGCCTTTTCTTCTCCAAAAACCCTAAGTGTGGATGTGTTTTTTTCTCAATTTCTTAATTCTCTCCCTTCTGTAATTTTCTATCTGCTGTGTTAACCCTAAAATCCGGTCACAATCAATTTATATCTCCTATTTTGGTTAAAAATCCGAATTAAATGCTGATTTGGCACAAAAAAGGAAATCTGTTGATTACAGCTGCGTGGCTGTAATGTACTACAGCCGCATGGCTGTAGTACAGCCACGCCCCTATAGTACAACCGCGCGGCTGTAGGTACTATAGTCGAGCGGCTGTAGTGACCAAATTAGCCTATTTTGCTTAAAAATCCGAATTAAATACTGATTTGGACAAAAAAAAAAAAGGAAATCTGTAGACTATAGCCGCACCATTGTAGACTACAGCTGCGTGGCTATAATGTCTAGATTAGGCCATTTTCACTTATTTTTCATTCTTTTCCTCGGTTCTTTTAAATACTCACTTGAACTATTCGGGGTTCCGTATTAGGACTTGTCACACACCTTCGGGTTATCCGGGACATTTTCGACATTATTCGGGTCGGTCTGAATCCGCTTCACGTTTATTCGTGAAAAAGGTAATAGTAGCTTTCATCACCGAGGTCGGGAAAAAACCCATGCTCACACCCTTATTGAGTTTTCCCCTGGCCTGTGCTTCTGTCTCAAGTGTTTGTTAAATGTTTGAAGCAAGGTCTTTTGTATCCATTAAGGCTTTTTGAGAGCCTAGCTGAGGTAGATGAGAATGATTTTTACGTGTACCATGTAGGAACAGGCCATAGAACAGATGAATGCAATCAATTGACAGAAGACATACAGCGATTGCTTAATAAAGGGAATTTGGGAATATTAGATCTGGCTAGTGAGAATGATCACCAGTGGATTGTAGAGGGATGTCCAAGGTAGAGTGGGTCATTTCATAAGAAAAGGAAAGTAGTTGTGTCCACCGCAGAGGGAGCAAAGCAATGGCATGGTGTTTTTGAGAGCTCTTTTTTATTGTGCATTTTTGTTTGGAAATACATAGCGAGTTGTAATCGCTCAAACCTTTTTTGTTTTGAATGTAATGAAAGCTTAGCATCTTATTTCATTTTACTTGTGTGTTATTTACATGAGCATGACATTATGCATATGTTTGATCATTTGAGAGACATATCCAACATACATAACATTAAAATGCATATGATTAATGTGAGCATAACATGAGATTCAAAGGTAAATTTGGTTTTGATTATACTCTATCTTGAAAGGAGAGATTGTGCATAAAAATGAAACTCAGTATCAACATCGCACATTATTCAACAATGGAAAGAAGATTGATGCATACTATCCTTACAAGCACCAATTTGACACTACAACCAGTAGTTAGTGAAACACAAGGAAGAACACACCACGTCAGAACCTCAGTCTAGTAACAGAACAGAAGGCATGATTTTTGGATAGTAGGCATAGGAGTATTTTTTTCCCCCACCTGAACCCAGTCCTTAAATTGCACCACGAACAGAAGAGCCAAACTTTCTGAGACCATGTATCAAGCCCGATCTTTGCAAACACTCCAATTGGAAAAGTTAAGCTTTATCTGAACCTTACACCAAACCCAACTCCCTACAAAAGAGCCTAAATGCCAAACACCACATTGTATGCAAAGATGCTATCCCAAGAGTAGAAGGCAAACATCTCTCAGAACCTCATCTCACCAAAAGAAACATAGTATCATCTATATTCCGTAGGGACAAACAAAGTTTTCCTTCGAATGTATGATTTCTAACATTGCTAATCCTCAAATGGTAGAGACATAAATCAACCAAACTAGCAAGGCAGCCAAATTAAAAAAAAATTGCAATCGACATAATGTAAGAGTGTCAAAATTATCTACACTGAATCCTAAAGAGGTTGTAATCAATATAACTCAGGGAAGTTAAAATTGTCTCCACTAAATCTCATTAAAAGATATCAATACACCAACCCCAGTGATGACAAAAAAAAACACTTAAAGTACAACTTTGTGTCACCCTGCAGGAATGTAGGAAAACCATAATGCCCAAAACCATTACCCGATCAATGCTTCATTTGTCATTATCCAGCCAAGCCCTTAAAGCTACCGAGTTCGAAGGAAACCATCTATGAGCCTAGTGATGGTGGTCATTTGGTGACTGATGAGTAGAAAGTCTAGGCTATTATCCATTCCTTGCCTAATAGTTGGGAGCATATGAAGATGCACCTGACTCACACCATGGGTATAAGAACCTTTGATGATGCGGCTCACCACCTTGAACTTGAAGAAGATCCCTTAGCATCAATTAAGATTAATGTTGAGGTGAACTGTGCTGCTCCAAAGCCAGTTGGAAAGCAAGGCCAAAGTTAAGGTCATAAACGTGACAACTATAATAATAAGGAAAAGGGATCTGAAGAGCTGAAACATAACAAAAACAAAGGTCTAAAAGTAAGAAAAAGCCAAGCATCTCTCGTGTGAATTGTTTTAGAGGTCAGTTCAAAGGGCATTGTGAAAAAGTTTGCCCAACTAAGGCTAAGGTACAATTAATCGACTCTATTATAAGTGAATTAAATGTACCATCTAGTGTTTTGCTAACCCAATTTGATCCTATATGGATTATTGATTTAAGTGCCACCAACCATACGACAAAGGAACGTGAATCCTTCATTGAATTCCGTGAAATTCCAAAAGCATCCAAGTGGATTTATATACTGAATAACTCCAAATCTGAAGCACGAGGAATTGGGACCTATAGATTACGACTACAAGGATGCCAAGTCCTTATCCTACATGAAGTACTTTATGCTCCTGGAATTTGAAAGAATTTTATTTCTATTATTGCTTTGTTGAAACTTGGATTTAATTTCTTTTTGAAGAATAAAAGTATACAATTGTGTTTTAGAAGTACATTTTATGGTACTGGTTTTATCTTGGATGGTTTGGCTGTTTTGAATGTTGATTCAAATAATTCAAATATTTTTCCCTTACATTTTGTATATTCTTCTTCTGTGATGACTGATAAAGAATATGAAGTTAGTTTATGGAATTTATATAGGCCAAGACCATACAAATCGTCTAGCAAAAGAAGGTTTATTAGGTAATCAGACTAAGATTGAGCTACCACTGTGTGAAACATGCTTTAAAGGAAAGATGTTTAAAAAACCATTTGGAAAGGGGACTAGGGCTGAATATCCATTGCAATTAGTACACTCTGACGTATGTGGTCTAATGAATGTGAGGGCTAGGCATGGAGCCTATTGAAACCGGCCCAATGGGGGAAAAATAAAAAATAAATTTAAATTCGATTTTATCTTTATAAGTTTATTTAAAATAATATTTATTTTAATTTGGCAAAACACATCTTGTGACCCCTGAACTTTTATGGAATTTGTAATTGGCCCCCTGATCAACTTTTCAACACTTTGGGTATATGACCTGTTTCTTTTGATAGTATAGCCCCAAACTTGACACTTTTTTCTCCTGTGAGCTACAACATCCATTCATTGACATATGACACAATTTTCGCAGACACGTGAGATTAAATCAGAGGTATGATTTATATCCATAGCTATCAATCAACTCTAGAGTCTTCTATTTTCCTAAAAAATTGTGTCACGTGTTAGTGATACTGTAGCCCACAAGAGAAAAAAATTTTGAGTTTGAGGCTAATACTATTAAAAAAAAAAATATCTTGTACTCAATGTATTCAAAAAATTGATTAGGAGGCTAGTTACAAATTCCATAAAAGTTCAGGGGCTCAAGATGTGATTTGTCTTTTAATTTTAAGTATTATATCCATGACATAGACATAATATTAATAATAAATAGATCTAAAATATGAATTTTTCAATTCATATTTTTATTTGATTAAAATTATTATTTTTAATTCTATACCTATAACCATAGACATAGAATCATTTAAGAAAATAATATATGTCATTTGGTTCACGAGACTAGAACACGTGGTACACTATCACAACATATATTAGCATCAGTATCAAACGGGCCTATGACCATTGGAATATTGCCCAATGTTCGGCCTTGTGTATTTGTGTGAAATGGATTGAAGCCACTTAGGCTTACCCACCACACATTGGAATTCTTAATTTTATTCCGGTGATTTTCAAACAGAATATTGCTAATTTTTGATATTTCTTTTTTTTTTTTATAGGAATCTGCTTGGTGATTCAAGGTGGAAAAACAGAATTTAACTTTTCTATTATTCTTTTTTTTAATGGATGACTGTAATAATTTTTTTTTTTTTTGTTGCTTATTTTAGACACGTGCACACTAAGAAGTAAAAAAGAAACTATCACGTTTTAAAAGCCTAAAGTTTGTTTTTCATATCACCTAATGCTAAATCATCATATTTTTTCTGTGAAATTCTAATAAGGAGATGGGATTTTATTTTACAATGAAAAACTATTGAGATGTTTATCCTAAAAAAATAACATAAAATAAATTGACATAAAGTTTTTTTTTATTAATGTCTTAAACATTATTAAACTCAAAAAATGATGCACATAAAAGAAAAAGAACAAAGCACATATCACATAATGAATGAATATAATGAAACTTACTTGATATTGAGATAATGACTTTGGGTAAAGAGATTCTTCTTTTTAAAATAAACACTAGCTCCAACCAACTTGTTCTGCCTTGATTTCTCAAAAAGTGTTGATTGCTAAAAGAAAAAAATTTTGTTTGTGAAATCTAGGTATTTTCTTGCTGTCTATGGGCTTTTTCTTTTTTTGCTCTCTTCTTCTTGTTATCTTCCCCTGTGCTTGGTTTGAATCTCCTTTTATAGTGGTGACATTTTACCATTTTAACCACCATAATTAAATTGGTTTTGAACTTATTTTTAAACTTATTGGGCCATAATTAAAAGAATTCGTCATTTTCCTCTATAAAATCTCTACAGAAATATTTGATTTTTGGTATTTGATAACTATAATTGTACCACCATACAATTAATGTCCCTTGTTATAAGCAAATTCCGATGCCTAATGCCTTTGTCTATAGGCAATTATAAAAATTATTGTTGTATAATTAATTTGTTTGTATTTTCTGTATTTATATTAATTACCATTGTAAATAAAAATAAATTATATTTTTTTTATTAAATTTCTACTTTAGTAAAATTTTGGGAATTATAATAATTTTCTTATGTAGACACACACATATATATAGTGAGACAAATAATTAAATCATTCATAATAAAATGGGTATCTACAAAACCTATTATTTCATTACATTTATCGATGACTATATCAGGTATGGTCATGTCTACTTGATTTCTCACAAGTCAAAAGCTTTAATTTGCTTTAAATCCTACTTAAACCTTATTGAGAATCAATTAGATAGAAAGATAAAAGCTTTGACAACCGTGGTCGGGAATATCTTTCAGATGAGCTTAAAGCTTTATGTGATGAAAGAGGAATTGAAGTGATCCTAAACTCTAATGGGAGTATGGAACATAGTCCTAGTGGGAACATTCCAAACCTTGAAGAATAAATGCGACATGTTTATCAATATATGAAACCGCATCGAACTAAAAGGTAAAAAGTTGAACATCGATATGAGATTGGAGGTATGACTCTTTTAGTATACCCACAAGATGATGAGATGTCCAAGATGTTGGGATTCATCCTCGAAAAATGAATCGGAAGTAGTGGAAGCCATTTTCATTTTTCTTAAATCCGGATCCAGGAACTTATGTGGATGAAATCAAAATCAAAATTGAAAGAGAATAAAAAGATGAAATATCACATTTTATGTCTCTTCTGGAGACTGATGAAGAACCAAGTTAGATTCCCTCCACATTCACGTACATGAACGTCTTTGGAACCAAGACCTGTGCTAGCGTCGGATTAAGAGAGCAAAGGAGAAGGGGGCAAATTTTTTCACTAGAGAATTAGGTTAGGGTGTTGACTTTCTTAAGTGTGTTTATATAGTGTATATACCCTAGGTCTAATTAATTTACCATGGGTCAAAATTAATTTCCAATTGATTTAATTCTTTATGCATATAAATTAAATCATACCAAATGATATAATTTATATCATGTTAATTTAATACGATTGGTCTATTAATATTGACCCAATAATTAATTAGACTTAACTTAAGAAATAATATATATAAACCTACATATATTAATTTAATTTCCAGCCAGGAAATTAATTCATGAAATTAATTCTATGCAATGATCAATCCCAATTAACTAAATTATATTGATCAATCCAATTGATCTATAATTCAATTAATAACTTTCCGGCTTGTCAATATATCCAAATATAAGTGATCCGTTAAGTGTT
The DNA here is from genome assembly GCA_039660915.1 of Euphorbia tirucalli. Taxonomy (NCBI): domain Eukaryota; kingdom Viridiplantae; phylum Streptophyta; class Magnoliopsida; order Malpighiales; family Euphorbiaceae; genus Euphorbia; species Euphorbia tirucalli. The sequence continues at coordinate 50,394,999 of CM077633.1, forward strand.
GGTTCAGATGTTCAATACGTATGATCCTATGGGTCTGTCTTTATGTTAGCAGTGGGCCTGTGGTCCACAGATTGTAGTTGGTCTCTAGCAAGCCATTAAGCCCCCAATTAAGATGGAGGCTACAGTTTAAGGGAAGTCATAACCCTATAGTATAACTTATATGTCTTATGTCATTGATATGGAGTCTAACACGGAGGCATGGTATTGTCACCCTCTTTTGTGTCCGGACATTCACTTGATACTGAGTGAACTGATGCTCTCAAATAAGTTCTAGCTTATTTGGGTTTGGCCACACTTTTATCAATTCCACTAATCAAGAGGCCGATCTTCTCAGCAAATCACTGAGTGACATATCCCTTCTACACATTCATGGTCTTGCCATGCTCACTGACACACCCTACCGTACCGATACTTGGCGCCCTATCATAGGCCCGTTAGGCGTATGTCAAAGTGTGTGAGTTTATATGCAATTCCATAATATGGTTAGATCGAAGGATCTAATATAAGTACTACACGAGAATCCCTTGTAATAGTGTACCATATGGATTTCTCGTTAGTGGATCTTTCTAATACCATGTCCCATTACATGTACCCATGTACCTGATCGACAATCCATGTATGGCCGATAAGACACCGCTATAGAATCAAGATAATGCTAGTCTGATGGCTTTATAGTTATTTTGTGTCCCTATTCATGGTCTCACTGTCAAGTGCATGACAATGGACAACATGAATATAGATATGACCATTGAACTCTCTATTTACATTCATTGTATAAGAAATAAATTAAATAGATTATGCCTTTATTAAACAACACAAATGTATAATACATTAATCCATAAAGGTTCTAACAATATGTGATACATAACAAGGACCAATGCCTTAGGACTAGGGCTTTTCCCAACACAAGAACATTCAAGAGACCCTTTCATGCCCTGCCAAATATAAATGGACTAACACAATAGAACTTGAAATGTCTTCCATGAGATCTGACAAAGTTTGGGAACTAGTTGATCTCCCAAAGGGATGTAAGGCTATTGGGAACAAGTGGGTTCTCACGATAAAAAAAAAGGTTGATAGAAGTATCGAAAGATGCAAAGCACAATTGGTAGCAAAGGGGTACACACAAATTGAAGGGATAGATTGTGAGGAAACTTTCTCTCCAATTGTTAGGTTTACATCAATTAGATTGATTCTAGCTATTTTGACAAGCCTAGACCTAGAACTACATCAAATGGATGTAAAGACTGCCTTCCTCAGTGGATAATTAAAGGAAAAATATACATGGTTCAACCTATAGCATTCGTTGAAAAATGCAATAAACATAAGGTATGTAAATTGAAAAAGTCAATTTATGGCCTTAAGAAGTCTTTTAGACAATGGCATATTTGATTTCATAATCAACTAATGTCGAATGGCTTTAATTCAATTGAAGAAGACCATTGTTCTATACGAAAGGTTCTAGAACTAAGTTTATCATTTTCTCATTATATGTTTATGACATATTAATAGCCAAAAATGACACTGAATATGTGAACCAGATCAAAGCTTGGCTTGCAATTATGGCCTTAAGAAGTCTTTTAGACAATGGTATATTTTATTTCGTAATCAGATGATGTCGAATGGCTTCAATTCAATTGACGAAGACCATTATTCTATATGAAAGGTTCTAGAAGTAAGTTTGTCATTTTGTCATTATCTGTTTATGACATGTTAATAGCCAGAAATGACATTGAATATGTGAACCAGATCAAAGCTTGGCCTGCATCAAGTTTTGAAATGAATGATATGGGTGAAGCAACATATATACTTGTAGTTAAGATTTTAAAGAATCTCTCAATTAGATTATTGGCCTTGTCTCAAGAGAGATATATTAATAAGATTCTAGAACGATTCAATATGCATAATTACAAACCCATAGATACCCCTATAAACAAATTTGTACTCCTAAACAAAAACATGTGTCCCCAAACATAAGAGCAAAAACATATGGAAAGAATTCCTTATGCTACTATAGTTGGTAGTCTAATGTATGCAATAAAGTGTACTAAACCTGATATTTGTCACGCTGTTGGGATGGTCAGTGATATCAAACCAACCCTGGCAAAGACCATTAGACAGCAGTAAGAGGATATTAGGTATCTTAAGGCTACTGTATTATTCCTTGTCTTATCAAGGAAAGGACTTGAAATTAAAAGGACACATAGATGTGGACTGGGCAAGAGATCAAGATGAAAGAAAATCCACTTTTGATTATGTCTTCTTACTAGGAAATAGTGTGATGTCTTGGAGTAGCAAGAAACAAACATGTGTTGCCTTATCTACAATGGAAGTTGAGTATGTCGCATACTCATCAATAATCCAAGGGGCAATATGGTTAAATCGGTTCGTAAACCATTTGAATGTTACTAGCTCTCATTCTCCAGTTGTCATTAATAGTGATAGTCAATATGCAATCACCTTTGCTAAAGATCAAAGATTCCATAGCAAATCAAAGCGCATAGGGATCAAGTATCACTTTGTGAGAGACCTAGCTGCACGTCAAGAAGTTAATATGCAACACATATATACGCATGACATGGTAGCAGATCCGTGTACAAAACCATTCATCAGAAATGATTTTGTAAAGCATACAAGGACTTTTTAGTTTATGATTTTCTTGTCTTCTTTTTATCATGTAAAGAACATAATTATGTTTTGGTTTAATAAAAGTTTTATGGACATTTACAATACATGAGTGTAAATATTTTAAATAATTATTGTTATCAAACATGTCAGACAAAAACGACACCTACTCACATGGATGTTTACCCTTATTGCTTCATAGATGATACAATTAAGGATGAGATTGTGTTTGACAACAAACGAGAGCTTGTTCTAATAAACATAAGTCATCTTGTTAAAAATTATGAAAGACTGTTTCATAAAACTAGCAAGATTAAAAGATGCATACACATGTCTTCATGGATTAAGTGTAATCCATAAGGCAAGATTTAAATGGTTACCTTGACTTAATTCTGTGTTCATAGCCGAAAGGTGTCCTAATGGTTTGGACTAAAGTTAAATGTTTTGGTACATTATAACTTATGCTTTTGTATGGTGTTAAATTAATTGATAGGTGTATCAAATTCTATGACATGTGCTTGTTTCAAAAAGAAGAAAACACCATAGCACTTATTAAGGCATAATGTGCTTTCGTGACCACCGAGATGGAAAGGATGCTATCTTACCTTTTCGTAGTGTGATACTCACTTCGTGAAATAAGGTTGTGATACTCACTTCGTGAAATAAGGTTTTCTTGATATTGATCTATCCTCAAGACCTATAACTATTTCTGAAAATCTAATTTAATGTGGCTACCTTGGAAGGATACCATTAAGGGCTATGTAAAAATTCTACCTGGTTGGACCAATCTGACAGGCGAGTTAAATTATGCAAAAAGGATATAGTAGGAAGGAAAGATTTTCTTGGATTCACAATTAATGATTCTATCTTTCACCACCATAGTGATTATGTATTCGTACACAATTGTGATAATAGAAAACTATAAAGATCAGAGAATGTATAGTGGATATGAAAAGAAAATCTAAGATAAGGTATAAAATGACGATATTTACTTGAGGAGAATATATATCCCTAACAGGTGTATGCAATCCTCTATTTGAATGAGAGTGTATATCCCTAACATGTGTATAGATTCCACTCTCAATGAGAGGCTATATATCCCTAACAAATGTGTAGTAAGTAGCTCTCAACTCTATGCTGGATGCATAAACTATATGCTGGTTACACAAGCTATTTACAAAAGGAAGAACAAAGATTAGATAATGGAATGTGTTCTGTTACGTGCAAGTGGAAGATGTACGAATTATATTTGGTTTGGAATTGTAGTCCGCCTGTAACTGTGATGAGGGGATAAATACAATTCAAATAGAGATATAATTATCTCATTTATTAGTATTTATCCTAATTTAAGGGTTTGATACTGATTGGGATTGTCCAAATCACTTACTACTAGAGATAGTAGTGAATCAAACAATAATACTATTATACGTAGAAAATAAGCAAAAAGGCCAAATTTTCTCGCCCTCTCTTTGACCGAAATTCCCAGTCAGTCTCTCTTTCATTCTTCACGTATCTAGATTATGGATTTATTGTTTACTCTCTCACAATTAACTGATATGGAGTAATCATGACTGATAATACAAGTTCGTGGATTGATATCTTTCCACTGCAAATCAAACTCGGGTAATCAGCCCTTCAAGAGGTAACCCAATTACTCTATTCGAATATTTAGGTGTTTATATCCTTCGCAAATCATTTTTAGTGGTTATATAATGCAATTTTTTGCTTCATAAATAAACGATTGATGATATTTTTAATCCCTTAGATTGTATTTTGTGAATTCTACTAAAAGATGAGATGAGATTTGCTTTCCATTTAATCAAATGATAAGTGGCAACCCAATCAAGTTATTTATTTATTTATTTTGAGTTATTTTTCTATAATAATAATAATAATAATAATAATAATAAAGTTCTTGGTGCATTCCTTCCAATAGATTTTCATCGATTAATTAATTTTCATTAATATTTATCTAATAAAAATATTACATTAAATTATAGTTTGGACCAAAAAGGTAAAATTACACCTTTTAATATGTTAGGAACTGTAATCTAATGTTAAGGGCAAATTCAAACCTTAAGAAAATAAATAAAAAGAAGTGTATAAGCAAATTTTTTTTATTTAAGTTATCAGTCTAGTCTCATTACAATTTTAGGTTGGATTAAAGCTCTTTCACTCTGTTGCTTCTTTCAAAGATCAATTAATTACATGATATCTTTGTTCTTTGCAACGCTGAAAAGGGGAGGAAGAACATAAATCTTGTAAACACAAACCATTGAATTTGTATACATGATTGAGATGAAGTGGTTTTAGAGGATAAAGACAGAAATTATCGAGACACAAACAGCAGAATAGTTCAAAAACATAGCGTCTACTAGTCAATCAGTTCACAAAAGGGAAGGACGTATTCTATGATTTTTTTTCTAAAGACATGAATTTACAGAAGCAACAGGACTAAATCAATGCAAAAGATCACTGGTTTTGTTATGAACTAAATTGTGTTTCTAGCTGCAGCTTCTTCCTCTTTTCCCCTCAGTTTTTACTGCACTGAAACCCCGTAAAGAGTGTAAGCCACCAATGATAAAAACCTAACCTTCTGCACAATGTGGTTGGTATGCATTCAAATATTGCAGACATGAATCAATCTTTTGCATAATCTTGACTCGGGGTCGGGGTACGAGGTACCTTCAAGTAGACAAGAGGGGTAGTTTTAAAAACAGAGTCTAATGCAGAGAAATGATCAAAATTAAAGTCAAGTCAATGAACTGAAAGTGAATAATAACATTTCATTCGTTAAATTTCAATTCAATGGTAATCTCTTTTTTTAGTTCTTGATGACATAGACAAGTAAAATCATAGCTATAATGAAGGGATAGCTTTTATCAAGTTTCATATGCCAATAACACGACAATAACAACTAACCAAGGCTGTCCTATCTAGGCATCGACTCTACTATCTATGAAGGGTCTCTTATGTTTAAGTTTCTCGGCGTGGCTATACAATATAATATAAAATAAAAGGAAAAAAAGGGAAAAATCATCCTTTTAAACTCTCCTCTTTGAAAAAAGAAAGAAAGAAAGAAAGAAATCCTAGTTCAAATGAAGAATTGAGGACTGTGCATCGGAGTTTAGAACCTGTAGACCTATCTGTTGGTGTTTCCAAGGACACCGCCGCCTCCTCTGATCGAAAGCAGGGGCCCACGTCCAGAGCAGCGACTTATAAAATGTGAATCAAGGAATAAAACTATAACTGTAATATCATCATGAAAATGTCTTCTCACACCACGATCGATCTTTTTCAAGTCTGAGTATCTCATTTCTCTTTTCTTTGCCGCTTCACAAAGAGCAGCTTTTAGAACTCTTCTAGCAATACCCTGCAAAAAAATAAATTACATAAATGATAAAATATTGAAATCTATTCAGGAGCAACTTCAAAACTTAGTGCTATAAAATTAACTTTACCAAAAATCATAAGTAAATTACTGACTATTCCATAGGTATCATCATATACTTATCTACCAAACAGAAAACAAACATTTAAAGAAGACAAAAAATAAAATATACTTTCATTGATCAAGAACTAAAAAAAAGGGGAAAATGACCTAATTCTGACAAGTTGTAAGTCATTCTTGAATACAGTTAATGGATAATAGCATATGCACAAATGTAATAGAAAAAATAGAAAAAGAAATCCTACATTGCGTGAGCAATTGCTGACTATATCGACTACTTCCTGATTGCTTAGGTGCTCCCATAAGCCATCAGATGCAAATATTAAAAACTGATCCTCGGGATGAACTTTCTTCACTGAAATTGTTGGCTCTGCTTTTAAAATTGGCCTATCAAAGGGTTCAGGCAATCTAAACTTGGGCAACAAAGGCTCTCTGTTAAATTCTGACCTCTTCAAATAGGCATCACCGATGGATCTCGAAACCTGCAAATGAAATGAAGCTCCGTCAATAGACAAACCCTTTAATTTTTCCATATTATTCTTCAGTAGGCTATAAAAATTCACAATTCATCTCACTTTTACAACTTATTTCCTGAGATCCATATTTCATATCATAATTGAAGCCATAAATCCATCATGATGAATTAGTTCTCAGATCTTATTATTTTCTGTTGAAAATATGTTCCATACATCCTCCAGTACTTTAAAAGTATCACTTGTAACTTATCATCAGATAAAATAAGTGTTCATAGTCCATATTTAATTTCCTTCACTTACTTAGAAAATAAAGTTAAAACATGGGATTCAACTGTGATCCTGATTCTCGAGCACAGGGAAACTCATGATCTATTAATGAACATGTCTTTTTAAATTATGCAATGATGCAATTACATGAAAATCTCAGCATGATATAATAAATAAATGGGAATGAAACTTTTGATAGTTCAACAAATTTGACAGAATAAAATATAAAGATTCAACTTCAAAATGCTACCAGAAAATAAAAATAAAAACTCCATCAAATAAGCAATCATAAAACTTCACGCCCCTAATGGAAGATTAGCACAGATAAAAAAGATTAACTTCTATTGTTTCAAATAAATGGTTAACTTTTGCTAATTACAAAACGATAGTCAAATGTTTTAATTGTCAATTTCAAGGGATTTTTTTGAATCCACCCCAATAAAAAATAATAATATAATGCACAAACCAATCACTATATTGAAGTCAGTTTTATGAAAAACAATGAAGGAACAGGTAAGGAACGTTTCAAGTGAGAGATTTGGAAAAGAAAAAGTGTATGATATAAAGCTTCGAAAATAACCTGAATCAGACCCTTGACGCGCCAAACATTGTGCCTTAAAACCACAATCTGTGGATCATCAGGATGCAATGAGTGCAATTCCTCCCTCACAGATTCTATACTTGCGTTGTGTTCAGATGATAGCTGGATAGCTTTGACCTCCTTGAGGCCCCTATCCAATCTTCCTAACACCACTCTAGAATCCCCAGCGTTTGCAATGTATAGAAGTCCATTACACACTATACCTACCAAACAACATGCTCCAACCGAAGCAATTTGTGGCTTAATCTGCCACTGTTGCTGCACTAAAGAAAGAAATGCCTCTTCTGTTGCCAAAAATGCTTTATTGATAACATCTGTAGACATTCTGTGCGTCTCTGATGCAAATTCTGCAGCATGAATTGTTGTCAAGTCAGTAAACACATGCATTAGCCTTAAATACCTTGAGAAGTTCAGACGCAATGAAGAAAACAAATATAGACAAAGTTGTCCTTGCCATATCTTTTAGTTTGAAATAACAATTGATAAGGCTTCTAATCTATTCTAGGTGAAAAATATGGAGTAACAAATGCTGTTCATCTATTGTGAGAATTCTTAAATGATATTTGAAGTTCAAATAAGAAACTTTCAATTAAGCTGTTGGAATTAGGGTTCAGCATAATATAACATTGAAGAGAAGTGATTACATCTTTTTTGTATAAAGATGACAAGCATCCATTTATTGTTGATGATGCCCCTTGCCGAAAAATTATATAAATAGTTACAAGTTTATTTTACAAGGAAAGTGTCCATAAAATATCCCCAATGAACTCAAAGGAAGAGCAAATTCTTTGCAGACTCCAATCCCATATAATGACTAGCACAATAGTTCTACATAAGAACTGTGTTTTTTTTATGCTAATTATACTTTTCTGACATAAGCATACCACTCGTTTAGAAGATTTTGGAAACCTTCAGATCTGATTCAAAGCCAAACCAGTAGGGATGAACCCAAAATATAAGTCTAATTATATAAACAAAGGTTGCAATACTAATGTTATCTAACTTTTATATGCATAGGATAAATGAAAAACTTCAATTGCCTTCAAATCTTTGATTCCTAAACTCTTCATGTAGAGCATGAGATAACACATATTCAAGTTCTTTGTATTTTAAAAAAATAGGAAGGCTAAAGCATACTCTTGATGTTCTGAAAAAGATGCTCATTTACGAATTGGGCAGCTTCTGGACCACCATGACCATCATAAACTCCTACAAATGTTCCTTGAGGGCCCGATTCAAGCAAGCCCATCGGCCCTGATTCAAGCTGGCTATAATCTTCCAATAGATTGTTTGCCTGAACAACAGCCATCGAGAATTCCCCATTAACATGGTGTCCTAAATCTTTGTACCACAACAATCCATCAGCCCGACCAGTAGCATCTCCACTTTTACTAGAATCTTCACCCTCAACAGAAGGCTTCCAACAAGGCGCGACAATCCTCATGAATGTAGTTGATATCATTACTTACATATTCGCACCCAAAGAACCCAGTAGTGAAACTATTTCTCAAAGAAATAGCAATAGCAATTCGAAAAGCTAATCTTGATTCTAATGTCTCTTCAATCTTCGAATCAATAACAAAAGTTTCCAAAATCAAATACTCTTTGATAAATTCAGACACCATTAATCTGCAGCACCATTTAACATTGCACTAGTTACGTCCAATAAATGGCATAACAAGGCATAAAAAAAAACATATAACATCAAAATAATAGCACATGTAACAATAAAAAGAACTGATGGATAGGTATCGAAATGAAATAATAAGAGATTAAACAGAAAAAAAAATGAAAGTAGCAACAATCAATCTAGAAACATAAAAAAGATTGATATCGTCAACAGATGGTTTTGAAGGGAAAAAAGAAGAAAAACATCATCAATCATATCAATCAAGTTCATAGGCATATCATAAACTGCAAAACATCAAGTTTGATACAGAAAAATAAAATTAAATTGTGAAACTTTGAAATTATCATAACAAAGCCATAGCCCACAGAATGCATAGAGAAAATTCGAACCTATCTAGTAAGTCAACAAGTTGATCAAATTTCAGAGATAAAAATATGTAATGAGAAACCCAGAAACTCAAACAAAAAATCATCTATATGATGAAAAATACACAAAATACAACCAAAATTTAGGAACAAAAGTAATCAAATGCATCATATTAAAATCAGACAATAACTAGAATATACCTTTTGAATTCATAATTCATGGATTTATCATAGCAATCAAATGGGATACACCATTCGCCTAAAACACAGAACAACAAATGTTAAAAAAAGGGAATAATGGGTAAAATCTAGAAAAGGGAAATAGGAAAATTAGACGAATTAAAAGGAGGAAAAGTTGGGGGTTTGCAATAAAAAAACAAAAGAAACTGAAATTGTTGAAAGGGTTTAAACAAGAAACATACCTTTTGTCAATCTGGGAAAGGAAAATAGAAAAAAAAAACTAACAAAAGAAGAAAAAAAATACAAAATCCTTCAATCAAAGGGCTTAAAAAGAAAAAAGCCCAAAAATTTGAAGGATTTAGTTGATTGAGAGAAAGAATGAAGAGGAAGGAGGGATTTAGAATGTTCTTCTAACATGTAAGAAAAAGGTTGTAATAAAGGGTAGATCCAGAGACAGAGAGAGAGAATGAGAGAGGGAGAGAGAGGAGGAGGGAGATTGTGGAGCTGTGATTGGTTATATTAATTTTTGTTCTTTATTATGGGTTCTAAAGAAAGAGAGGATTGTAATTAAACAACAAAGTTTTTTTTTTTGGCTCATTACAAATCCAATTTTAATTTTGATGTGATAAGAGCTTTCTCTTCTCACTTTCTCTCTCTTCATTTTTTTCATTTTGGGCTTTTCTTTCTTTATAAATTTTGATGGGTGAGTTGGATTATCACTTCTTTTCTTCTTTGTTAAAAAAAAAAAATTCTTTTCGTTTGTTTTTCCTTCTGGAGGATTTTGACTTTGACTTTCAACAAACCCATCATTTTAGGCAACTTTTTCTCATCTCCTTTTCTCCTTTTTATAGGAAACCAAACATTTCATACATTTTTCCTATCTTGTTATCATTGTTTTTATTATTAGCATCTGAAAATATTTGATACTCTATTTTGATAAGTACCTACTCTGCTTCAGCTTTTAATAATTAGTTTAGACTATGAAGTCGACATCAAAATAAAAAAAATTAATATTTTTTTTGTAATATATATATATATATATATATATATATATATATATATATATATATATTCATTCTAACGTTTTAATTTAAGTTAACAAATTGAATATTTGGTCAAATAAAACTATATAATTTAGGCTTCTAGTGCACATGATACTAAGATTTGTATATGAAACTCAATTAAAAGTAGGTAACTTGTTTTGTCTATGTTTTAAAATTGTACTTCTATCAGTTTAAATGAAAACTTTACATTCAAACTATTAAACACGCAAATTTAAATATAAATAAAAAATATGTAATGCCTTTAAAACTGATTTTGATATTTACTTTTTACTTTTTTGATATTTAAGAGCCAAATGTATGCGATTGTAACATAATAAGAGCTTAATGTATATTTTTTTATCAAAGCAAAAATCATACTTCTTAGAATTAATTTCTTTCCAAAAGTGATAGCATAAGATAAAGATTTTCATGGATGATTTTGTCACTTTCTCTATTAAAGGTTTATTTATGAGTTATGTCAATATGTTTTTCATTTTGTATTTATTTATAGAAGAACAAGAATTGAAGTTGAACTATGTTTACTTCCAATAAATTTTTTTGGTAGACATTTACTCAGAATATTTGTTAAAACACAAAAACCAACTTATTTTGTTTTTCTTCATTTTCCATCAAAAAATCATATTAAAAGTTTTTATAAGAAATAATAAAACTTTCAAACAATTACTTTGCAAGGAAAATAATAAGAATAACGCACTTTATATATATTACACAAAATTTGATTCAACAGAGAGTTGAAATAAGGCCATTGAATTGAAGGAAGAATAATTAGTTTAGTTGTTGTAGTTAAATAATAGAAATAATTACTTTTTGTTGGTCCAAGAGGCCAAATACCTAGGGGGTGAATTAGATTTCTAAAAATTTGTTGATAAAAAGGCATTTTTCAACTTCAACGGAGAAATCAACAATAGCAATTATGATCAACACTTTAATATTCAACAGAGCATATCAACATGTAATGTTCAACAGAGCAAATTCTCAATACTAAGATCAGCAAATGACAAATAGCGATTTTTTTCACAGGATGTTGAAAAGTTAAGTCTCATTAGCAATGAGTTAATATCAATGATTAACAAAGATAATCAGTGTGGAATATCTTATTAAATGAATTGTCTCAATACTTATACTAGTCAACTAATCAACATGAATATCACAAGCACAATCAATATCAGTTTCAATTGACAGAAGCAATCATATTGTGCAGTAGTAAAGTAAAGAGTATAAAGTTAATAAATCAAACACAATAGATTTTATAGTGGTTAGGCCTTCCTTGCCTACTCCTCTCTCTAGGTTACCTTCCATTGAGAGTTATCTAATCCACTATGAATTTTTTCACCAAGGTAGAATTTAAAAAACCTCTTTACACCCGTAATGCTATCTCACTCTAATAAGTTCCTCTCTTACAAGATTTGATATATTAAGATACTACTTCTCACAAGTAGTAAGCTCACAATAGTATATGATTAGAGATATTTTATAATAGTGAAGAAAGATTATATAATTCTCAGCTTTTAAATTTTCTTCTCAAAATGTTTCTTTCTCCTTTATAGTTTATTCTACTTTACAATGGAGCTCCAAGCTTTATTTTATAGGCTTTTGGAGGATATTACCATTGTAGAGCCACTAAACAGCCTTACTAGCCGTTTAGAGAGAAGTTCTGAAATTTCCAGAAGAGGTAATAGTCATTTGAGCAAAAATGGCAATGGTTTGAATATTCTAGGTTCTCTTAACACTAGGTTGGTCTTGAATAACATAAGCTGTGTTGACTATCTTCCAGGATTAGTAAGTGACGGTCTTGCTTTTGTTGACATCAGTCTTCCGCTTTCACCAAAATAGGGTACTGACGCCTTTTGCATAATGCGCGTGGTTAGTGAGTTTTAGAAGATGGGTGAGAGGCTTTTCTTGGGATTTGCATGCTTTACCAACTTTTTGTCTTTCCAAGGCCTTACACCTTTTGTCTTGGAACTGTGTTCTTTCTAATAGTGGTAATCTCTTTTTTGTTTTCCCTTTTCTCATTAAGCTTAAGGTTTTTATCAAAGTTTCTCAAATAATAACATTTTTTTCCATAAACATATCTTCATTTTTTAATTGAGAACTACCTAAAACACTTTTTCTTTGATTTTATTTTCTAATATTTTGTCATTTTCAAAACATAAAAATATACATCTTCGTACTGCAACACTTTTGATGGGCAATGATAATCAAGGATAACTTTCAATGTAATGTGAGATAGTCAATTTTAAATATCATATGTAACAACTAACCAAAAGGAAAAGGAGAAAAAAATTTTTTTTAACAAAATACATTAAGAAATAAACTATTTTAAAATTATAACCTAGGAACCAATTAGTAAATAATAGCTTTATTAAATTATTTCATGAACATTGCAGTTTTGAGAACATTTAAAATAATTTCAATCATACTATGAAGCATTAATTTCTAGAATATTTGTAAATTAAATATTTTTTTAAAAAAGTTAATAAAAACATTACATAACTTGATGGAAATTATCGATATTGCTATCCAATATAACTCACATGGTTAGAGAGAAGAAGTAGCTTCTCTCTAACCCTTCTTCCATTTCTTTTTCTTCATTTTCTTCTTTTTAATATTTTCTTGCCTTTCAACTTCTCTTTTAGCTTTGTAAAGTGAAGGAAGAAGGAAGCTTCCTACTCATCTTTGCTATGTTTTTCATCTTCTTGTTGTTTTATTTTTGCTTCTTTTATTGTCTTGTCCATATATTTTTATACTACCATTACTGGGTTTGTCTTTGCTTCCCTACGTGGAATAATATTTGGGTTAAGGTACCAAAAAACCCCTACTATTATCAAGTAATTTGGTATTTACCCTCAAGGTCTGAATATGCTTATTTATGACCCTATGGTTCCAAAATAGTGCAGTTTTAGTCCTAATTTATGAGATTCAAATTTTTTTCTGCTGCATCTTTATAACATGCCAACCAGATGTTGATGTGTATAAGTAAGCCACTTAATGTGCGACACCTATCAACGGGACCCACCACATCTGTTAATGAAGCCAAGCCAAACCAAACCATGCCTTCAACCCGTATCTCCTACCTGCTATGTATAAAACCTACGACCCAAAATCCAAAATTAACTTATCTTTATTAATCTTTTAAATCCAAAATTCCATCTTGTGCCAAAATCAAGCTATTCTATTATAAATTTACATAAATCCACATGGCTTTTTGTCCCTCATAAATTTAATGGGACCAAAATAGAACTTGGAAATCGCATATTATTATGTTATATATATATATATATATATATATATATATATATATATAAAAGAAACAGAAAAGCCGTCATCCTTAAAGTCCAAGTTCAGCTTCCCGTTTCTTTTTACTTCAAATAAAAAAAAAGCAATCATCATATAGTTAAGTTTCTCCATCTCTTTGCTTTCCTTTTAAAAAAAAATGATACACAGTAACAAAAATTCTAAACTTTAAAACACCATAACTATAACCAAACTCAATCCAAAGTTCAAGTCACCAATCCTATGTCATTTGTTCGAGATCCTTCAGACAATCTAGGACATAAACCAAGCTCAATTGGATCCATCGGTGCTCCGAGAATTGACTCAAAATCTCTCAATAAACACGGATACATGTTACAAGGGTAATTTCTAAGAGGCCTTAAATCTATTTATTGCTATCTCGACTGATTTTTGTTTGTGTTTTGGTTATTTTTGTATCAAATTTATTTTTATTAGTGTTAATATTATTTTTACCATTATTAGTAGTTTATTTTTGTAAGTACTATTTTTGCTGTTACTATTAATTTTATTTTGTAAATATCATTTTTACCATAATTATTAATTTTAATAGTATTATAATAATTATTACCAATTTTATTAGTGTTAGTGTTTTGTTACTACCATTGGTGATATTATTAATTTAGGTATTATTATTATTATTGAAGGAAATATATACACATATATATTTGTGTTAGTGGAACAAATTACCTCTTGTAGCGTGGAATCCACTAATGATGAACGCAGTGGAAATATGAACGAACCACAATTACGTATTACTGATCAAACGAAAATCCACATCGACATATCCAGGAGGAATCCGTGTATATTCACAAACTAATGCGACAGAGATAGGTTGCTTAAAAGAGCGAGAGAGGAGCTAATGTAGTTTCTTAAGAATAACTAAAACTATTTTCTTATATATTTATTTTTTCTCTTCACACATATATATATATATAACCACCAACCAACTTTTACACCTCAATAAATTTGAGACTGTGGCTGTCTCAAATTATTGAGGTGTAAAATATCTCTTTTAGTCTCTCAACTTTTATGTTCATTCAGGTTTGCCTGTACTGATACAGGCGGACCAATTTGAACTGGGTCTGAACTGACACGGGTGAACTGGGTTTAAAATCCAATATCTTCCACTCGCATGTAACAGAACAGATCCATTACACCACCTCTTTCATACTGGCAAATAATTCATGTGACCATCATACCGCGAGAGCTCTATAGCTATATACTCATTGTAGATATATAATAGCTCAATGGAAGAACCAAAAATTGTATGCCTTATCCTAGATTCCATATCACATCCACTACAAATATTTTGATCTCTACAGTGTTCTATTATCACAATTATACACATATGCATAGAAACTCAAGATGTGAACACATGTGAGTCTTCCCCTTTTACAATATTCTTTCCATCATAATCTAACTTGCTTATCTAGTCGGGCTTATCTAAGGTTGAATCATACATGACCCCTTCAAAGTCTCCTTCCAAAACAACCACATTAGATTATATTTTAGTAATGTCATGAAACCAAAGTTTCGGTATATGAGTCTCACATTAGAAAAAGTTAAGATCATTACTTTTCGATCTTAGGGTTGCTTAAACACACATGGTATGAAATCATATGTTATGGTGTTCTCTTCTTTCCTCTTGAAAGAAGTGCATGTCTTATACTAACACCATATGAAAGCATCAATTAGACGTGCGAAAACATCTAACCTTAGTCTACTTACTTTATAAACTACTTCCGGCTGTAAAGACAGAATAGGTACTTGTCACTTGTAACAAGGCTCTTAGATTACATATAATCTCTTATATACTTGCTTATTGTATGTATATGAATCTCACAATTTAATGAATTTTTTTTTTCATAATTTAAGCGAAACAGCCTCTGTGATTGAACAAGCTCTCATTTGTTCAAAAACAGCCCCATCCTTTATATCTATCAACTAATGAAAAAATAAGGGTAAATACTCGTGTGAATGAGTTACTTCTCTGCCTGACATGCATCTCAAAAATAATGATAGAAAATGTTATCAAAATTATATTTGCACTCATGTACTATAAAATTCAAATTTTTATTGAATAAAATGTTTTCAAACATATACAAACATAATCTAGATCCGGCATAAACCTTGGGATCTTACATGTTTTATATATACATCTTTTGTGAAGTTTTAGTTAATGGATCTGCTACCATGTCATGAGAAGATACATATTTCATGCTAACTTCTTTGCGTTCTATTAAATCCCTAATAAAATGATACTTGATCTCTATATGTTTGGACTTACTATGAAACCTTTGATCCTTAGCAAAGGCTATAGTAGACTGGATCTCACTATTTACTACTAGAGCATTTAAGGGAGTAATACCTAAATGGTTCATAAACCTACTTAACCGTACTGCCTCTTGGACTGCTGTGAGTATGATACATACTCTGCTTCTATAGTGGATAGGGTGATACAGGTTTATTTCTTACTACTCCATGATATTGCACCATTACTAAGCAAGAAAATAAAACTTGAAGTGGATTTCCTTTCATCCATATCTCTAGCCCAATTTGCATATGTATATCATTTCAATTTCAGATCCTTTGGCACAATAACACAAAGAATAATCTGTAGTGGCTTTGAGGTACCTTAATATCCTCTCCACCGTCATCCAATGTGCTTGTCAAGGATTAGACTGATATCTGCTTACCATGCCAAGTGCATAACAAATATCTAGTCTTTTGCATATCATAGCGTACATAAGGCTACCCACAGCACTCGCATAGGGAATATTTTTTAGACTTTCAATTTCTTATTGTGTTTGTGGACATATATTAGCACTAAAAGTCAATCCATTAGATATTGGGCTATCTATAGGCTTACAATTTCTCATATTGAATTGCTCAAGAGCCTTGTTAATGTATGACTCTTGTGACAAGGCTAACAATTTCTTTGAACGGTCCCTTGAAATCTTAATTCCAAGAATACAAGCAGCTTCACCCATATCTTTCATTTCAAAACTTGAAGTTAACCAAGCTTTGATTTGATTCACATATTCCACATCATTTCCAGCTATCAGAATGTCATCAACATATAATGACATAATTATAAATCTATTACAAGAGTTTTTCTTATATACACAATGGTCTTCTTCAATTATCTTGAAGCAATTTGATATCATTACATTATGAAATTAAAGGTACCACTGTCTTGAAGACTGTTTAAGCCATAAATTGATCTTTGCAATTTGCAAACCTTTTGTTCACTATCTTTTACGATGAAACCTACAGGTTGGTCCATGTAAATTTCTTCGTCTAATTCTCCATTGAGAAATGTAGTCTTTTCATCCATTTAATGTAGCTTTAGGTCCATACTTGCCACTATAGCTAAGATTAATCTAATGGATGTGATCCTCACAACAGGCGAGAAGGTTTCCTCATAATCTATCCCTTCCTGTTGTGTATAGCCCTTAAAAACTAGGCATGCCTTGTATCTTTTAATATTGCCTTCAACTGTAAGGTTGATCTTGAGAACCCACTTGTTCCCAATAGCTTTTCTTCCCTTTGGCAGATCAATGTGTTCCCAAACTCTGTTGGATCTCATGGAAGCCATTTCTTATTCCATAGCCTTAATCCATTCATGTTTTGTTGGGTATGAGAGAGCTTCTTTGTAATTTCTAGGCTCATCATCATCTTGTGGGGTGACTAAAAGAGCCATACTTGCATTACTAAATCGTCGGTGTTCGACTTTTTGTCTTTTAGTTCTTCGTGGTTCTGAATCCTGATAAACATGTCTCATATATTCATCGTAATTCGGTATGCTTCCACTTGGACCATGATCTATACTCCCACTAAAGTCCAAATCACCATGCTCACTAGAAATTGGAA
This sequence comes from Euphorbia tirucalli, assembly GCA_039660915.1. NCBI lineage: Eukaryota > Viridiplantae > Streptophyta > Magnoliopsida > Malpighiales > Euphorbiaceae > Euphorbia > Euphorbia tirucalli. The sequence continues at coordinate 50,412,825 of CM077633.1, forward strand.
TTTGATTTCTTGAACATTTTCATGTTCCTCAAAATTTCTCCCACTCGAATGGGGAGATATGTTAATGTCCAATTCCTCATACAGTGGTAAATCGTGGTCTACCTCACCTAATGTAGCGAACTCATTCTCTAAGAAAACTACATAACGTGATTTAAACTATGTCACTTTTCCATCCTCTGTTTCTCCCACTAAGACATATCCTTTTGACACGTCTTGATACCTTATAAAAATGCACTTCTTACCTCTTGAGCCTACTTTTCCAAACTTGATTGAGATATCATAGGCGAAAACGGTGCAACCCTATTGTTTGAGGTGACTTAAATCAGGTGTACAACTCGTCCATAACTCTTAAGGAGTGGAAGCGACAGATTTAGAAGGCACTCGGTTGAGAACATATATGGCTATTAGCAAAGCATCTCCCTAATAGGAGACAGGCAAATTTGTTGCAGCCATCGTAGATCTAACAATATCAAGAAGAGTTTTATTTCTCCTTTTAGCAACACCATTTTTGTTGCCAAGTGTAAGGAATCTATAATTGATGCTCAATTCCTTTTTCATCACACAAAGCTCTGAAGGCATATGAAAGATATTCCTGACCATGCTCAGCTCTCAAAGCTTTGATTTTCTCATTTAATTGGTTCTCAACAAGGTGCATAAATGTCTTAAAGCAACTCAAAGATTCAGACTTAGAGACATCAAATAAACATGACCATACCTAGTATAGTCATCAATAAAAGTGATGAAATAATAGGCCTCATACCTTGCCCTCATATTCATCGTACCACATACGTCAGAATGGATTAATTGTAAAGGGAACTTTGCCCTAGTTGCTTTTCCAAATGGTTTTCTACACATTTTTCCTTTAAGACATGATTCACATGGAGGCAATTCAACCTTATTCAAGTTACCTCGTAAACCAGTTTTAGCTGATTGGTTCATATCTTGGCCAATATGGTTTAACCTAGCATGCCAGAATACATCATCATTATTTCTATCATGTACAAAAGCAAAAGCAAATTGTAAGAAAAATACAACATCATTTTTATTTATTGAATCAATATCCAAAACAAGCAAACCACTTGAAATATATCCCAAACCATAAAAGGTTTCAGCCAAACACAAACGCAAACTGTTATCATACAAGACCAAATTGAAACCTAATTTTCATAAAGTTGATATAGATATTAGATTCCTTCAAATCTCAGGAACAAACAAAACATCATGTAGGAGAAGGGTCCATCCACCTTTTAGAATTAATCTGCAAGTGTCGATCCCTTGGACTTCAACTCTTGATTTTTTTCCTACATAGATCCACTTTGATCCTAGTGGGACTAGTCAAAATTCAATGAAGGAATCTCGGTCCCTCGTCACGTGGTCTGTTGCATCTGAATCAACAATCCATATAGGATCATATTCTGTTAAATGAATGGTACTCAATACATATAATTTACTCGCACTTGAATTATTAGAATGTACCTTATCTTCGGACTTGTGGTCTTTGGCATAATGCCCTTTTTCCTAGAAATTGAAGCATTTCACCCTTGAAATATTCACTTTTCTATTTGTGGATTTCTTTTTGCCTTTTTGAGCAACATTTTTAGGCTTGCCAGGCTTCTCTTTGCCTTTGCCCTAGAAGCGATTACGATTTAGATGCATAATTGGCCTCAGCATTGACCTTAATCGATGCTAGGCGGTCCTCCTCCAACTCAAGGTACATCATTAAAAGTCTCAATACTTTTAGTGTGAGTTCGGTGCATCTTCATATGCTCCCAATTATTAGGCAAAGAGTGGATAACAGCTTGAACTTTTTGTGCTTTGATCAACTTTTGACTTGCATCATTAAGTGCACTGATCATGTTAGACATTTCTCTTAAATGTTGTTTCATGGTAAAATTAAGACGTTTCTTATAAATGTTGAACTTGATCATCACAGAATCAAGTTTTGTCAAAGACATACCTCCGAACTTTTGTTTTAGAGCTTTCTATAGATCACTCGTGTTCTCATGTGTACGAAACTGTTTAGCAATGTCATCATCAGTTGCACTTAACAATATAAGACGAGCAGTGGATTTTCTCTTTCCAAGCTATAAAATCTTCTCTGTCCCTTCTATGCTGAGTAGTATTTCCCTCCTCAGGTTTAGTCGTAACAGACACCAAGGAGTCCAGAAGATCTTGATGCTCCACTACATATTGGATCCTCATTCTCCATGTCTCAGAATTATCCCCAATTAATTTGACCTTGTTCAAATTGGACGCAATCGATTTGGTAGCTGATGTCATTTTACGACATTGATCTACAATATATATAAGCACAATTTATTAGAAGTTAAAACAATACACGAACATTCAATACACAACCAATATCCAACTAGCAAAATTTTACACTAGAATTCAATTTGAACGAGAGAGTTTAAAAGGCTCTAATTACCCTTGAATTTCTAATGTACCGTCTTACCAATAAGATATATATCTATATATTGAATTTGATTACACAATTTCAATCTCACAAATTTTCATGAGAAAAAATATTTTTATTTATGTTAATTACTTTTATTATTACTATTCTTTCTCAAAAGAAATATAATATCAACATAAATTATACTATAATATGAACAAAAATTATACTCAAAGTAATTAATTGCATAATAAAAAAAAAGGTATTCTTAAAAATTTATTTATATAACATAAATATTATAATAATTGTCTAATAATTACTATCCAAATATCTTGAATAAACTCAATAGTTCAAAATTATTATATATTTTATTTAACAATGACGAGAAATGTCCATCTAACATTTCTCCATATATCATGTCACATGCGCAACACTTTATTAGTTGAGACATGCGACATTAGCGAGCAAAACGTCCAAGTGCTAAGCTTGTCAGCCTTCCCACAAATACTAAGCAAGGATGCTTAAGTAAGCTAAATGGCAAAGTGAACAAAGAGCAAAACTAACAAACTTAAAGGAGCTTTTATTACTTGAGGAATGCTTTACAACTTCTTGGATGATTTACAAATGAGGGGTAGAGGCCTATTTATAGCCATTCCACCTCCTTAACATGTGGTTGACATTCATTTGGAGTATTCCTAGAATATTCTACTCAATTATGTACAAAATATCTCCTAAGGTCGGTTAGCAGCTTCTAGAGACACTTAAGTCGGTTTCCTACGGATCTAGAATGGGCTGGTTGTTTTTGGAAGCTTTTGGAACCGAAAACAGCTATGGATTTTCCGTTGCTAAAGTGCTGCGCGTTGGCTGGGTTGTTTGCATGCGCGCTAGGCCTGTTCTCCACCCAACCACCATCTTTTGCATGTTTGCATACGCGCTAGGCCTGTTCTCCACCCAACCACCATCTTTTGCATGTTCTCCACCCAACCACCATCTTTGGCATGTTTTAGTCATGATGGTAACTTGGTGCAAATAATATCTTACCAGATCATAATTCCATGCAAAGCAGTAAATTTTTCATAACTCAACCTCTTAAGGAATAAAATTCCATACTGTATGTACTGATACTCGCATCCTTCAATCCAACTTTCGTGTAATAAGAGTTTTAACTTTTGTGATCTGAAGGACCTTTTTAACATGTTCAAAAGAAGTCTGTTATTTGGACATCTTTCAAGGCCTCCTGTCAAAATCAACTTTTCCATTTTTTTATGTACAGTGTTTGTATGAGATACAATTGCAAAAGCATCATCCCAACGAAAATATGACTCATTTTACAATTTTTAATATCTTATGTCATTGATCTAAGCCATGCCAAATGCTTGGGAGATTGGGCAATCAGTGAAGCTGGAATAGATCTCATTACTTTAACATATGTATAACAAAAAAAGGTTAGCATACTTATACAAGTCCTTTAATTATTAAAACATATTTCGATTTATTCCAAATTACCCAACTGGCCTTCTTAATTTTCTAGAGTCCGTTTTTCACACGACTGTCTAAAGAACGCATAAAATAAGCTACCAGAAAACTTATTTTTCCCAAAAATTATTTTCTACCATTAAGTATACATCACATATGCATAGATCAAGCTTAAATTTCACCAATTAAACAGCCAAAATTTGTTTTCCATCACAAAAATAATAATTTATCTCGAAAAATATGCCATATGTATATTAATTGACCATAAAACGACAGAATACATGATATATGTCTTTGATACCAATGAAGGAAATATATACACAAATATATTTGGGTTAGTAGAACAAATTACCTCTTGTAGCGCGGAATCCACTAAGAATCACAGCGACAAAACGAACGAACCACAATTACGTATTACCGGTCAAATGAAAACCCACACAGATGTAACCGGGAGGAATCCATGTATATTTACAAACTAAAACGACAGAGTTGAGTTGCTCAAAAGAGTGAGAGGGGAGCTAATAGAGTTTCTTAAGAATAACTAAAACTCTTTTATTATATATTTATCTTTTCTCTTCATACATATACATATATACTAATATATATATATATATATATATATATATATACAACCATCAATCAACTTTTACACCTAAATAAAGTTGAGGCTGTGGCCACCTCAAATTATTGAGATGTAAAATATCTCTTTTAGCCCCTTAACTTTTATGTTCATTAAGATTGGCTTGTACTAGTATAAGTGGACCAATTTGAACTGGGTCTGAACTTATACGAGCGAACTGGGTTTAAAATCCAACAGTTATTACTATTGTTAATATTGTTACTATTATTTTCGCTATTATTATTATTGTCTTTATTATTATTATTATTATTATTATTATTATTATATAAAGAAAAATATATTTTTGTCAAGATTATTATATGTATATATATGTATATATATTGTACATTATTTGTAAAAATCATTTTTTTGTTTACTGCTTTCGAACATAGATTTATTTTCTACAAAATAATTACCCCCATGAAGGGATTTTCTGAAAATCTTGGGATAACCGACTCACTTAAGTATGCATTAATTAATAAATTGGTAAAATGGTTTCAAAATTTTTTTCAAAAATGCATTTCAAAACGATTTTCCAAGTCAATTCATATGAATTTGTCGAATCCTCCCAACTCACCCTTTTTGCATCCCGAATAATCTTTTATCCCCTGTTATCTTGTTTGAGTCCTATGTGTATATATACTTATTATGCTACTAACATCTGTTTTACAGGTAGGTATAAGTTATATGTATGCTATCTTTCCATTTTTAGATTCGTGTATTCTAAGTAGTTGCACCCCATATTCCATTTTTACAAATATATTCCCAGGGTAGATTATTTGATAGGGTTGTAATAATTTATTTTTTCCAATTTATTTACTTTTCTGTATTTATTTACCGCTTCCCACATGAGCATATAGAAGATAACCAGGGCTGAAAATGGAATAAAAGAATAAATATAAAAGGTGTGAAGATTAGAACAATTAATAATTATTTGAAACGAGATAGAAATAAGTTATTTGTCCATACTAGAATCTCTAACTAAAAGGTATAGTGATTCCTGCACGGTTCGGGTATACCACAATTTCCTAGTAAAGCTGAATAAGGTAGCGACTCTTTAAATCTTTTAGTGAGGGAATTCTATTTCGTACATCTTCGTTTTGCTTTCAAAAAGCATAAAACTACTTTGTATTTCAATTAAAACTCTCTCCCAACATCGACCTCACGGCCTGTTGCTCGTCGAAAGGATTGTCTGCTCACACCACCTCTTTTTGTATAGCTATCAACTATTTTGCGAAATCATCACTAGAAATAGCTTCTAAGTAGGTTGAAGGATCACCAACTCTTTCTATCTCATTGACAACAACATAAGCAAAGTGGGATTGTATGCTAACTTTTGAGGCTTCCTTCTCTCCTTATAGCTTGCTTTCAACAATAGGATGCTTCCTTATCTTTCAGTGGTAGTTTCTTCTACTTCTATTGTTGGGAATACCCTAGTCCCATGGCATTAGTCCTTGTATTGTATTGTACATTTTGGATCTTTTAATAGATTGATGTATTGTACATTTTTGTTATTAAATAAAGGCATTAATCTATTTATTTTATATCTCATGCAAATATTATAAATAGAGTATCCAATGGTCATATCTATATCCATGTTGATAAGTGTCATGCACTTGACAGCGAGACCATGGATAGGGAAACAATGTAACAATAAAGCTATCCGTAGTTTGTTCTATTCATGGGAATGAATAGAACTAGAGACTATGATAACCTTGATTTTATGGAGGTCTCTTACTGGCTATAGAACATGGAATGTCAATCAAGCTTATGGGTACATGCAATGGGGCATAGTACTAGATAGATCCACTAAACGAGAAATGCACATGGTATACTATCACAAGTGATTCTCGTGTAGTACTTATATTGGATGACCTGACCATATTATGGTCCCGTATGTGAACTCACACACTTTGGTGTATGCATAAAGAGCCTGTAACAGAGTGCCAAGTATGAGTGTGTTCGAGTATGCCAGTGAACATGGCAAGGCCATGAATATGCAGAAGGAAATGTCACTCAGTAGTCTACTGAGAAGATATCACCGGCCACTTAATGAGTGCAACTAATAAGAGTATGGCCACATCGAAACAAGTTGGAACTTATTTGTGAGCATCACTTCATTCGGAATCAAGTTAATGTCTGGACACAAAAGAGGGTAATGATACCATGCCTCCGTGTTAGACACTGATATCAATGACATGGGATATATAAGTTAAACTACTGGGTTATGACTTCCTTTTGACTACTGTCTCCATCTTAATTGGAAGCTGTAATGGCTTGCTAGAGCCCACCTACAGTCTATGGGTCATGGGCCCACTACCAATATAACGGAAGGCCCACAGGATCATACACATTGAATGTTTGAGCTTGAACTAAACGGATCAACTGTATACTTGGAGTATATTGACTAGAGATGAGATATTTATTGATTAAAGTATAGATCAATTGGTTTGGTCAAAATAATACAAACAATATATATATTCTATTGGGTTTCATAAAGTTAATTTTAAATAAAATTCTAAAAAAATGGAAAAGAAGGAAAAGAAGAATGAATTAATAAATTAATTTATGAATTTATTTCTTGGTGGAAATATAATACATGTATATGTTTATATGTATTTAATTTAAGTGAAGTCTAAATTAATTTATTGAGTAAATTTAATTAGGCAAATTAATTTTAATTTAAATGTTATATGTTATATTATATGGTCTAATATAATCATATATGTGAAAATTGAAATTAAATTGCAATTGAATTTTATCCCATAGTAATTATTTTAGACCTAGGGTTTTTAGAAGTATAAAAACCAACTTAAAGAACAAACCTAGAGACTAATTTTGGTATGCTCAAAATTTCAGCCAAGGCATAGATTTTCTCTTAGAAAATTTTCGGCCCCCTTGAGCACTCTCCATTGATATCCGATCCTCCGCTAGCATAGGTTCCTGTTCGAAAGCCGTTCGTGTATGGGAGTATGGAGGAAATCTCCATTTGTTTTTGCAACCGTTTCTAGAAAACACATTCAAGGTTAGATTGATTCTCTTCTTCCTTATTTCTCCTGTTTTTTCATTTCTATGGGATAAGCTCCTGCGCTTGGATTCAAGAAAAACTCAATTGGCTTTTACTGCCAGTGGATTGTTTTTTAATGAAAAATCCCTACATCTATAGGCTCATATAGACTGGAATGGTATTTGCTCATTTATGATATCTAATAGAGAAAATGAGTCATCCACCTTGCTTGAAACCTCTACCTAGTTATTGGAATTTTTGCATGTTGGTGTTTGTTGCAATTGAGGACTCCTTTCTCGGATGAAGCATGACATATACATCGAACACAACATTCCTACTAATTATAGATTTTTATGACTTGGGATAAAGAAGCCATACTTATATCCCCTTACATTGGGAAGATAACCAAGAAATGTACCCTTTTTAGTTCTAGGTTCCAAATGTCCATTGTTAATGTGGACATAAATAGGGCACCCGAATATCCTCAGGTCAAAATAATCTACAACCACACCTTTATAAGAGTTTTACAATTAGTTAAAGCGGATGAAGAATGATGTAGTAGTCTATTGAAGACACTGATCCAGTAGTAATCTCACAGTGTCCTTTGCCAAACGATATCGATATGAATAAACAAGAGGCATGGTGTCTATCATCCTCTTCTGCTATTTATTATATTTCTTGATCTTGAGTTGACTGATTAATCAAATAAGCAACCGACTTACTTGGGTATGGCCATACACTAATTAGTCCCACTCATCAAGTGGCCAATGATATCATCTCGGTGTTACCCGAGTGGCAATTCCATCACTTCATCATCAATATCAATATGTTCATCGGTCCACCCAATCATACCCATATTTAGCATTCTTTTACAAACCTGTTAGGCATATGTCAAAGTGAACCAGATTCCATATTGATACTATAATGAAATTTGGTCTGAGGACAAAAGAGACCTTCTCAAGAAAGACCTATGATGACAACCATGTGGCTTTCTTGTGCGGATCGATCCAGTCCCATGTCAACGACATGTACCTATATTCATGACTGACTATACAAGTACTATGGCTAGTTTAGAACTGCCATATATTCATCAAATATACAAGTCTGTAGTTTTATTGGTTCCCATGATTAGAATAGACCTAGGATAGGTTTTATGATTATCAATCAATGGATACTCTACTTATATTATAGCACAAGATATAAATGAAATATATTAATTGCCTTTATTAATGTGATACAAATAATGTATTCATACAATGAGTCGTAATGTATAATACAAAATATAAGAATCCAATGCCCTAAGAACTAGGACACACCAATAGAGACCTCTTCTACTGAGCATAAGGGTGGCAACGGGGTGAAGCAAGGTAAGGGTGCATTTCGCATTTCTCCCCCAATGCTTGTGGGGACAGTTTTGGGGATTTTCTATTTAAGCTTTTGGGGATTATTTTACCCCATTCTGTCCTCGCATGGGTGTCGAGGAATCCCTACCCATACTCGATAACTAACAAAAGCTGACATTTAGTTATTTTAATGACCAATTTATTGGCTATTATTAATAACTAAGTAAAATTAAATTAAATAAAATTGTATTTATATGACTACTAATATTAATTAAAATATTTGTATCCTATTTTAACATTCAATAACCAAATTTCAAAATATAAATCCAACAACATTAGAAATGTTTAACTTCCAAGTTCTTTCAACAACTTGAATTTGAAGTCCAATAATCTAAAAGCTAACACTTAGTTTTGTTGTTTTGTTTTGATTCATATTTTCATCAACCTATAAGATTAAAAATAAATATTAGATGCATCAAACAATGAATAAAAAATTAAATATCAAAAGTTAAAAAACTACCTGAAGTGCATCCATGTCTTTGGTGATGTTCCACAACAATGAATTCATAATTGATCCAGAATCTAAAAACACAAGTATTCATTGTATTAAAACATTTAATATATAACTTTAAATTAAAGTAATTAACAAGTAACCATTTATATGTATAGTACCTTTTACTTTAACTTCTAACCAACTTTGAATGCACATCAATGCTTTTACTATCTGAGATATTGCTACAAGACTCGCATATAACTCTACCATCAGTACTAAAAGCTGATTCTAAAGCCACAATTGACATAGGAATTGCAAAATTTTCCTTAGCTATAAATCGCAACATAGGGTACGTGAGGCAGGTTTTCTACCAACCAAGTAAATCAATTTCGCCTTTCCTTGACAACAGATGCTCCTATAAATAATGATCAAATTCAACCCCAACATTTTCAATAAATTGTTCAAAAGTGCCAACAAAATGTGCAAAGATGCTTATTTCTCCATCTTTATGAACTTGGTGAGTAGGCGATAATTGATTAGCATCATTATAAGTTTTTGACTCAAAATTGATATCAAGTGAACTAATATAAACTTTCAAGTATTCAATCACTAACTCATAACAAGTTGTTCTAACTTTTGTCATCTCAACCTTAGCCATTACAGTACCATGAAAATGGGAAGATAATACTACAATTCCTTGAACTTGTACCTAGGATCTAATACATCGCTCCACTCAAAATAAGGTTAAAATATGTCCAATATTTGTCAAACTTTTGAATGATTCTTGCTGCCATGTGTCTAATATATGATATACTATAAGTGTCCCACTACCTTAAATTCACTATAATTTCCTAAATCTTAAGAAGAAAAAGGCTAGCTGTGGGATATTAAGTCCTAGAAAAGAACTCAGTGGTAACATAAGATGGTATGCCTTGAAGATGTCACTTTTTGCTGTATTTCGAGTAATAGTTTTCAACTTTGGATAAGCAGTACTCATAAATCTATGGAACCAATATTGCTCCACCATTACCAATGGGTATTCAAAAAAGGAGATCAAACAAGACAACTCTTTTCTTACAAATTCTTCATCACACTCCCAAATTTTAAGTGACTTTCCATTGTCATCCAACTTAATTCCCAAGATACATTACTTTATGTCCCTAGTTTTTCTTAATGGACATATTTTTGAAGTGGCCATATAAATGTGTAGCTCCACCCCTTACCTCTCCACCAAGTTTCTTTTTGCACTAGTTACAGACTACCTTCCACTTGTCACCAATTTTTTCCTTTTAAAGTGGTTCCACACATAAGATTTCCAGGATAGTTTGATTCTTAAGCTTAATTCTTATTAGAGATCCTATATAGAAAATAAATAACTACAAAGAGTGGCATATAAGTGTTGTAGATTAGGTCTTAACATAAGCCAATTGGTTTTGTGTTAGATGAATCTAACCCCACATATAGGCTCACTCATGCAGTCAAGCCCAACAGTCTCTTGGCCCATGGAGTCTCTTCAATTCTTCATTCAAAGCTTCAATTTGAGTATAATCCTTTCATGTATCTTTCCTTTATCTATTTGATATTGAGCCAATTTCTCCTTTGGTATTAGATATGTGACAACTACTAGTAACATGTTCATTATAATATCAGTTGCTGCCAAATTAACATTATTTTCCCTATCCATAATTCACCTATAAAAATAATTAAAAAATTAGTTAGTAACAAAACTAATAGCATTTTAGTCAGTGAAAAGAACCTTTCCAATTACTTAGTAAAATGTTTTCATGGTAATAATTTAATTGCTTTCATAATTAACAATTCAATAATAAAGTAAAGAATTGATTCAAAATGAGTAATTCTTGTACAACTAACTTCCTAATAAGCAACGTAAGGAACACAATACTGAAGCTGCAAAATTAAAACCACAGTCATCAACAACCAAATGTACAAAAATTGAAATAGCCCAATTACAAAATAAAATTGGAGAAAAACCAGCTACTAATTCCAGTAAAATTAAGTTTGTAGCAGTCCAAGAAGATAATACCAAAATCAGACAGGTAACTCCAACAAGATTGAAATTGAAGTATTCTTCGCAATGTAAAACTAGTATTGTGAGCGGACGACGTTTTTTAGGCGTACAGACTCTCTCGGAAGGGAACCTCGATATCGGGCAACCTTCCCTCGGGGTTTTTAGAATGGAAATTCGGTTTTGGAAAGGTTAAATTAATTCATAAAAGAACCGAGACCTAAGCCTCGATAGAGTGTGTAGAAGTCCCCACCCGGCTCAGCTCAACCAGGATATTGCAGTGTAGATGAACCGGATGAAGGCTGCTACACCTTCCAGAGATCTAGGTCCGGACAAGTCCCTTATTTCATGTCTAATCAAAATAAAATTTGACCAATGTTCATAGATGATATTTTAAATTTCTAAAGTTCATTTTTATTAAATTAAAGCACACAGCGTACCACAAATAAAGTAAAAAGCAGTGAATAAATAAATTATTACAACCCAATTGAACAAAAATAAAAACTCTCAACCTCACTTTACAAACTCCTAAAATACACAAATGATCAAGAAAATTTACAAGCGCCGAAAATACACAGATGAATATATTAATTACATCAAAAATAAAAATAAAAGAAATGAAAAGCTGCAAAACAGACAGTTAGCACAATTTATAGCACACCACAAATAGGACTCAAGTAAGACAGAATGGGATTTTAAAGAGTTCGGGGGTATGCAATTGGGGATAACCGAGTCGGCTCGGCTAGCCGGCCCGATTAGACCTGGAAAACAATTTTGAAACGTCCTTACATTTTGTTTTGTGAGAAAATCATTTTGAAAACATTTTCTTTTTCTGGTTTACTTTAATTTAACATGTGAGGTGGGTCGATTTTCGGGAGATTCGGGTCTCCGTCGTTGCGTTGTTCTAAATACAATAATATCAAAAATTGAACCTAAGGTCATGAATGCACACAACAAAATTCATTTTTGATGATTTTTGGGAATTTTTATGGATTATTCTGGAAATTCTACCCCTGGACGAGGATTACAGTCGTGCAGCTGTAATTATAGTCGTGCGACTGTAACTACTGTCGTGCAATTGTAGATCATCCAAGTGCAGAAAATCACCAAAATTTGTTCAAATAAAACTAAAGGCCGCGGGAAATCAAGAACACTCATACGGCCATATATACAGTCGTGCGACTGTTCTTGATTTTCAGAAACAGCAAGCTCAAAAAATGAGTTTTTATGCACAAAATCACATCAAAACACCCAGAAAAAGCAACAAGATGAAGGTTTGAGGTATAATTACCTTTATGGAGCTGATCCACCATAGGTTTGACCACTAGAAATGTCCCAATCACCTCCAAATTGCTTCTTTTTCCTTGCATGCAAAGGTTTCAAGAGTTGTCCCAAATACTCCCAAATGTCACGGATTTTAGCGGATTTGAGGTTTAGAATTGATTATGTTAAGTTTTAACCTATGATTTCTATCCGGTTTTGAACCTTAACACTTAAGAATCAAAAGAAAAAGAGGAGAAAAAGATTGAGTTTTGTTGAGTTTTCTTTTTCTCTCCTTTTTCTCCCTTTTCTCTATCAATTTCTCTCTCAATTTTCTGTTAAAATCAAAAAGTCAAAAAGTCCCTCATTCTCTCTTCCTTCTCCCTTTTATTTTCTGGCTTTTTTTTGCTGAGAATTCGGGCATTAATTGCCCCTCATATCACTCCCATTTTTTAATTCTCAAGGTATGGACTGTTGTACCTGCTCCGTATTTACAGTCGTATGACTGTAATTTTTTAATTACAGTCTCATGACTGTAATTATAGTCATGTGACAGATTTATTTTTTGTTAAAGTCTGGAAAATTCCAGTACTTACAACTGCCCCTCGCGTGATTGAATTCGACACCCGATACCAGGTCTAAAATACCTGAGGTGATGAATTTGAGAGCTTGGATTGAAGTGCCACAGACACAGGAAAGAAAACACAGCTGTTCTGGGCCGATACTGGATCTACACATATCCGAGGCGAATCTGCTGAAATGATGAATCTGACATAAGCCGATACCAGATCTAGGTTACCCGAGGCGAAGTTGATGATGAAATAAGCTGATCTGGGCCGATACCGGGTCTATGTTACCGGAGGCGGATCTGCTGGAATAATGAATCTGACATAAGCCGATACCGGGTCTAGGTTACCTGAGGCAAGGTTGGAGATGAAATAAGCTGATATCGGGTCTAGGTTACTTGACGCGAAATTGATGATGAAATAAGCTGATTTGGGCCGATACCAGGTCTATGTTACTAGAGGCGGATCTGCTGGGGATCTGGAATGAAGCCGATCTGGGCCGATACCGGGTCTATGTTACCCGAGGCGGATCTGCTGGGGATCTATCCATGTCTGAGACAATGATGGTGAATTCCTGCATTTGAAGCTGGGAGTCTTCATTCCTTGGTCTAGAGATTTTCAACAAAAAATTTGTCCCCTTCGATCAAGAATGAAGACTAGCCGGGGATGAATGCTCTGTGTATGTTGTGTATGTATGCATGATGATGCATATGCACGTGGATCCTAAAGGATGCATTTCTTGTTTTTTGTTTAATATTGATGTTCTTCCTTTCTACTGGAAGATATATTTTTCCCCCGACCGGTGTAAGACACTCTTCACATAGAGCTTTTCTTTGTTGAAAACATATGAGGACTACTAGGAAAATAAGATGACTGCTAGGGATGTGTGACAATAGCTAAGGAAAAGATCATAGTGTCCCTTGCAAATGTTCCACTGGGGAATAATGTGGAGGATCCCGCTGGGGAAATGCTGTAAAGATTCTTGTGCGGAAATGGTGGAAAGCTTCTATCTTTCTGCCCATATGATTTATGAATCTGGAAGTGCTCTAAATTTTGCCTGGGCTGCCCAATGTGGGTTTTCAGCCCAGCAAGCTACTCTAACTTTTGCCTGAAGCACCTTTTCGGTTTTCACCCCAGCAAGATTTTTTTTTTAAGTCTGGACAAAGACCGACTGAAATGGTGTCGAGACTACTTGTCCCATCATCCTTCTGGTGATGATATAATGCAGAAAAGTGATGTATATAGCAGCATTAGGATTCAATTTCTTGTTAGAAGCTGGCTTGATTTCTTCAGCAGTCAAGTTCTTGGACAACCACTATTGCTCTTTGGAAAGATGAATTAGATTTAGAGGATGATAAAAGATTTCAGATTGTATGTATTTAATACATTTTCATTGTTAAATAACGTGATATATTCAACCAGTTAAATGCAAAGTGCTTTCTTTAAATGGATATTTAAGCAAGATAACTTTGTTTATGCATTTGACATAACCGTACAAATATATTTAAACAAACATTTCAATTCTTTGATAAAGTCAAAATGAGTACATTTGAAAAGATTGGTTCCCAAAATGGTATATACTTCACACAGAGCCAGAATCCGTCACTAGTCGTCCCTTTCAGATTTTCCGACTGATCATTTTCTCTCGTGTCTTAACTTTTGCCTATGCCACTCTTTTTGAGTTTTCAACCTACCAGACTTTTTTTTAGACATAATAAAGCTTTAGGCAGTCTTGATTGACAGGATTTGTGAACTCATTTCCATCCATGTCCATGATACTGACACTGCCTTTTGATAACACCTTCTTCACAACATATGGCCCTTCCCCATTGGGTCTGAATTTCCCCCTAACATCAACATTTGAAGGCCTTAATTGTTTTAGAACCAAATTCCCTGCTTTCAACTACTGCCTGGGGCACTTCACATTCCGGTTATATGCTCTAGCCATTCTACATTGGTACATCTGCAGATGATCCAGTGCTTTCAGCCGCTTTTCATCTAGCATCGCCAACTGCTCGTATCTAGCTCGAGCCTATTCAGTCTCTGGTAACTGAGCTTCCAAATTGACCCTGAGTGACTTAAACTCTATTTCTACTGGTAATACTGCCTCCATACCATATACCAAGGCATAGGGGGTTTCCTCTGTTGGCGTTCTAACACTGGTTCTATAATCCCAGAGAGCATACGGTAGTTTGTCGGCCCAATCTCTATAGGTGGTCACCATTTTCGATAAGATCTTCTTTATTGCCTTATTGGCTGCTTCCATTACACCGTTAGCTTGGGGCCTATATGGAGAAGAACTATGGTGTTCAATGCCATGTTTAGCGAGCACTCAGCTGTTGCCCCTTAAAACTACACTCCGTTGTCAATCACTATATGATGGGGAATTCCATATCGAGCAAAGATGTTCTTCTGGATGAACTTAACCATTTGCTTGGCTGTTACACTAGCGAAGGATTCCACCTTCACCCATTTTAAGAAGTAGTCAACTGTCACAACTATAAATCGATGTCATTAGATGTTGCATGATGAATTGCACCAATCATGTCTATCCCCCATGCTGAAAACGGCTAAGGGGATGCTAGATTCTGTAGCTCAAGTGGTGGCAAATGACTGATATCAGCATAGATCTGACACTCGTGACATCTCCTTACTTTCCTCATACAATCAGTCTGCATAGTCATCCAGAAATACCCTTGTCTCATTATCTTCCTGGCCATAGCAAGTCCATTCATATGTGGCCCATAAGATCCTGCATGCACCTACTGCATCACTGTTTATGCCTCCTGTTCTGTTAGACATCTTAAAAGAACTCCATTTGCTATTCTCTTATATAGTCTATCATCAAAGATTCTTAACTGACTTGCTAGTTTTCTTAATGACACCTTATCAGCAACACTGGCTCCCTTTGGGTATTTTCCTTCCTTCACATATTGGAAAATGTCAAAGAACCATGGCTTCTCTTTAACTGTCAATTCCATTACTTCGTGCACTTCAAAGCAGGGCCGTCTGGAAGTTGCTATTACGAGTGGTTGTACTTGAGTTTCTTCTGGATTTGCCCACATAGAAGACAGTGTTGCTAGCGCATCGGCCATCTTATTCTCATCTCTGGGGACATGTTTGAATTCACATTGACCAAATAATTCTTTTTTGTACTGTAGCAGCTCCAAGTAGGGTCATAAGTCTTCTTCTTTCAGCTCCCATTCACCTTGAGCTTGCCTCATCACTAAAAGTGAATCTGCAACAATCAAGACATCATTTGCCCCTAGTGTCAACAGAGCTTCCATCCCAAATAAACATGCTTCATACTATGCTCCATTGTTGGTTATAGGAAAATCTAATCTCTTTGACAAAGGAATGATTTCACCGTCTGGTGTCGATATGATTACCTTGATTCCAGCACCCTTCCTTGTCATGGCACCATCGAAGCACATAACCCATCTCTTTACTTCTACCATAGCTAACTGCTCATCTGGGAACTCCAAATTCTCTGTGTAATCTGATTCCAGCAGCTGATTTGCTAGAAATTCTACTACGGCTCGCCCTTTGATGGTTTTCTTAGTGATGTACTCAATGTCGAACTCTAACAAAAGTAAAAGCCACCTAGATAACTTCCCAACCAACACCGGTGCTTCATATAAATACTTCATTGGATCCACTTTGGCCACGGCTTGCACTTTATATGACTGGAAGTAATGGCGTAGCTTCTTGGTCAACTAGATCATTGCCACACATGTCTTCTCCACCAGTGTGTACTTGGTTTCATACTCCAGCAGCTTTTTGCTGAGCTAGTAAATAGGGTACTCTTTCCTGCCATCTTGTTCTTGTGCCAACATTGCCCCTGCAGAGGAATCTTCAATAGCCAAATACGAGATCAAAGGCTTCCTTGAAATTGGTGGGCTCAGAACTGGCAGATTTACCAGATAAGCCTTGATTTTCTCGAATGCCAACTGACACCTGTCATCCCACACAATCGGCTGATCTTTTCTTAACAGCTTGAAAATTGGCTCATAGGTGGAAGTCAACCGTGCAATGACACGACTGACATACTGTAAGGAACCCAAGAATGAACGGACTTCCTTCTCTGTTTTTGGAGCTGGCATGTCTCGAATAGCTTTGATTTTATCTGGGTCCATTTCTATTCCTCTCTGGCTGACTACATGGCCCAGCAGCTTCCCCGATGTGACCCCAAATATACACTTCTTAGGGTTGAGTCACAAGTTATATTCTCCAATGCGTGTAAGGAATCTATCCAGGATAACAGGATGTTCCTCCCGGGTCATTGATTTTACAAGCATATCATCGACATACACTTCGACTTCTTTATGGATCATATCATGCAGCAAAGTTGTGACAGCCCTCTGGTAAGTGGCTCCAGCATTCTTCAACCCGAAGGGCATTACCTTGTAACAGAAAGTACCCTACTCTGTGATGAATGATGTCTTCACCTTATCAACCACATCCATCAGGATCTAGTTATATCCTAAAAACCCACCCAGGAAGGAATACATTGCTACTTTTGCTGCACTGTTGACCAAAACATCGATATGAGGCAACGAGAAGTTGTCTTTTGGGCATGCTTTATTCAGGTCCCTATAGTCGACACATACTCTGACCCTTCCATCCTTTTTAGGTACTAGGACAATATTCGCTAGCCATTCTGTATATTCCACCACTGCTTAGCCACTTCTTCTTTCACTAATGTAGCCCACTCTGGCCTCAGTCGTCTCAGTTTCTACTTCACTGGCTTGAACTGAGGGTCCATCGGGATCTTGTGAACTGCTATTTCTGTGTCTACACCGGTATGTCCTCGTACGACCTAGCAAAAGCTTTAACATGTTTTTGCAATATTCTTGTTAATTCTCTTTCTTCCTTGGGTTTTAGCTTATGTGAAACGAATACCTTTTTGGGGTTTTCATCTATATTTATGTTGATTTCATGCAATGAAGTGTCATGAATGCTAAATATGCTTGATGGTGATTTAAATACATGCACAGAATTTTCAGGATAAACATCATATAAGTAAGCAAACTGAGATTTCATTGCATTAAACTTGTTATAGAGTACATCATTCACATTGAAAATGGAGGAAATAGATACAACAAAATCATTCACATTGAAAATGGAAGAAATAGATACAACAAAATCATTTTCATCCTCCACAGGAGGAGGGCCTTGCACTTCTTCAGCTTTCCCATTCAGCTCCAGGGCATTATCTAGATCTACAGCTACTTTGGCTTCTTGTTTAGCAGGAATAGTGGTCTTCTCAATTTCAGCCACCTGCGCCTTAGCCTTTTTCATGATCTTCGCTATCTTAGCAACCACAGAATCCAAGTTTACCTTGGTCATCAGCTCCTCTTCAAACCCTTCTTTAGACTTCCTAAATGCCTTGTTTAAGGCAGTAGCCAGTGCCCCTGAAATCGCCTCTACAGATTCATCACAGACTCCCTCTTTGGATTTCTGCTTAGGTACCTTCATTGCTTTTGCTATCACTTCAGGCCGTTCATTCAATAGAATAGTAGAGTTAACAATTACCTCCTTCACCACTATGGGGGCTACTAGTTCTTCCCAACTCTTCTCAAAGTCTACGACATCAAAAAATATCTCAAAGCCCGGTTACTCAATGTTCCCGACTCTCACTGGCTCAGCTTGTCCACTATACAGCTCTTCCCTTGCCTTTATGAATGGTTTCATCACGGGATTGCCATTCTTGCCCCTTCTCTAATTCTTCTGGTCAGATGTTTCTTCTACATACCCTAGCCTAAACTATTTTGACTTTCCCGAGTCAATGTTAAACTCAAGCACCCCTTACAGGTTAATTCCGAGTCACATGCCCGGAACAAAATTCTGCTTATGTAAATATCTGGATAACCACTCCGGCATATAGTTTTCATAAATGACCATTGGAGCATTCGTGGCTTCCTCTTCCCCGCCCATGGCGATTTGGAACCCGCCAAATTGTACAACTCCTTCATTTATAGCAGCAATCATGGATTGGGCATCCGCCTCCACAGTCACAATCTCACCATTTATTGAGAACTTTATTTTCTGATGCAGAGTATAAGGGACACCTCCTAGTGGGTGGAACCATGGTCTTCCCAACAGCAGGGAGAAAGTGACTGGGATGTCTATCACAGTGAAAACGACCATTGACTTTACTGGCCTAACCTCCACTTCAGCCTCAAAGGTCCCGATCATGGTCCTTTTCGAATCATCATAGGCCTTAATCATAGTGGAAGACTTTTTCAAACTTTCTTCGCTCAGGCCCAGGAATGGTAGCATTTTCAAGGGACATATATTCAGGGCTGACCCATCATCTATCATCACGCACGGCATAACCCTATCCATGATGTTGACCTTAATATACAGAGCTTTATTGTGAGCCCTTCCCCTGTGTGGGAGATCTTTCTCTGAAAATACAATGTCAGGGGATCCTACATGAATCTTATCCAACAAGTAGCACATTGCCTCCAGAGAAGCAATTGGAGACACTTCAATTTTAGAGAGCTTTTTGACCAAAGCTGCTCTGTGCTCCTTGGAAGTCAACAATAAATGCCACAGACTGGCTTGGGCTGGAGTTTTCAGTTGTGAAATAACCAGATCTTCCTTTTCTACCTCCTTTAGCACTGACATACTGCTTGATCCGGTCATTGGGGTTTTCTTATTCTGCTGTACTACTGGCTGGTAGACCCTACCACTTCTTGTCACATTCTGAACTTCGGACACCTTTGGCTTTTCTACAACAGGCAGCTTAACGGTCTTATCACAGCCGTACTCTTCATATTCATCCTCTAAATCCATGTCATCCAAGCTCATAGGCTTCACTTCCCTCTGCTCTATCGGCTTTCCACTCTCTGACTTCACCTCAACATCATTGGCCACCAGAGAATGTACGGTGGGGTTTGCTTGAAGGATTTGAGCAAAAATAAAATTGTCTGGTAAGCGCGATCGTACCATTTTTACTTGCCTTTCAAATGTTGGCGGCAGATTATTCTTTGTACTGGGTTTAGCAGGCTCTTGCAGTTTTCCCTCATCGATAAGCTTCTATATGGCGTCTCTCAACTTATAACAATTATTGGTTTTATGTCCTACCATGACGTGGTAAGTATAGAAATTGTCTTTATCTTCATCCACTAGTTTCTCGAATGGCCTAAGAGAACTTAACAATCCACCATTCCTACACTTAGCAAAAATCTTGGCTAGGGAGAAAGCCCAAGGTGATATGCCGTGACCGTCTGAACCTCTGCTTTGGTTTCCTCGCTGCTATGACACCACAGCAACCCCGGCTTGCTTAAACTCAGAAACTTGTCCTCCCTTATAGAACCAGAGCCAGATCCACTGCTTGACCCAGCTGCAGCTGTTGACCTGAACTCGAAGCTATATCTTGAACTTCTGCCACCCTTGTGGCTTGTTGCCTTCTCCTCCTCGTCACGTTCAATTTTCATAGCCATACTGTACACTTTGCTAAGTTCACTGAAAGGGTGGAACTTCATGTTATTCTTGAAGATGTCCCTACTACCGTCAATCAACTTCTAGATCAATTCATCTTTATCAGGGTAGTTCTTTAGCAAGATCATCTTATTCATCCACCTTTGATAGTATTCATCAAAGGGCTCGTTTGACTTCTGCTTAACTCTTTCCAGGTTGTACAGCTTCACCTGAATCTTGGTATTAAAGTTGTAATATTTGATAAAAGCTGCAAATAAAACCTCCCAGTCTGACTGCTCTTCTTCAGATAGAGAATTGTACCAGCTTAATGTTCCTCCCTTAAGTGTAGTCGGGAAGAGATTGATAAGTTATTGCTTAGTGGCACCTGCCATTAGCATAACTCATGCATAGGGATTTATGTGGGCTTCTGGCGAACCCATTCCCTTGTAGGGGGGAACTTTTGGCACTTGGAAGCCAATAGGAAAAGTCTCAATGCCTTTACTGATCATAGCATCTACATTAACCCCCCTCTTGGAGTCCGAACTAACACTGGCCCCTTTCTTCAGCTAGGCCACGACTTCATCTAATTTTTAAATATTTCACATTCATTTTTCTCTCCATAGCTGCCTCAATTTCTTGCAGCTTCTCCAAACTGGCTGAGGCATCAGCGCCTTGCTGAGCTGATTCATCCTCCTTTTCCTTTCCAGCTCCACTAGTACCGGTTTCGCTAGCTTCTCTCACAACAACCCGCATCTCTTCCTTCAGTATGTCACGAAAATCCTATGATTCAGGAAATCCTTCAAGGCATCAGCAAGACTTGGTGTCTGATTGGCCATCTCTACTTCTTCCCTGGAGTCAGATTCACTTTTTGTTTCTACTGCTCTTTGTTCCCCAACAGTCCTCAAAGCTTGAGATCTTGTCCTAGGTCGCTCCAGTTTACTCTGCTTGACATCATATGGGAAACATTTAGGGACATGAGTGAATGGAATGGTACCATGAAGAGTGAGACACTGAAAGTGCTTATGGTGAATGAATGGAATGATGTCATGCATGAAATGATGATAAGAATGATTTCTACTTATTATTATATTTTCTTTTCTGGACATTCGAAGAATAGCCAATGCTATGCACAAAGATCACGTGTGGACCGTCACATGGACAAGGGTTCGGTGCCTTTGGGGTACCTAATGAATTTTTGTGAAATGGTTGCGTGTGTGCCGACACACGGATGGGGTTTTGATGCTTTGTAGGTGTATGATATGACATGAAATGGTCACTTGGGGCTGCCCCATAGACAGAGTTCTGATGCTTTTGAGGCATGTGATATGAAGTGATGTTATATGAGAGTCATGTGTAACCGGGGACACGGACAGAGGTTCAGCGTTCAGGGAACACCTTTCATGATTTGGTGATGTTATGAAATGGACTTATATATGTACTAATCTGGCACTCGGGGAGTACCTTGAATGATGTAATAATGTCATGAAGTGATTCGATATGGACCACAGTGTCACATGATATTTATGATAAATAAGTATGGTGTCATGAAATTCCTCGTGTAATTAGTCACACGGAAATAATCCTAGGACCATTGTGGTCTCTATTGAATGAAAGGATTTAGTGAAATGGCCGAGTGCAATCTGGTGCACGGGCAGAACAAGGGCAGTTTTGGGACTCCCGATATGTTATGAAATGATATGATCGTGATGGGCACCCTTGGAATGTCCTCAATTTGAATGAGATGAGATGATATGGATGCTTATGTCACACAAAATGCAAATGGCTACATAAAAATGTGGTTAGGATGCATGACATACATAATGACATTGTGTATGATTTGTGAAAATGCTAACACACGAATGTAATGTTATGGCTGCAAAAGAAATAGTTAGTATGAATGGAACATGGATGATTTAATGTATTCACACATAAAAATAAAATGCAAGTGGCTGCACAAAAGATGTGAGTTAGTATCACACAAATGCTTTGTGTGTATGGCATGTCATGTTCATGAAAATGGCAATGATGGTATGTCACGAGATGGCGAGAATCACATAGCACACGAAGCGTATTCCTCCAACCTTATTCCTCCAAACATGGTCAGTCTTTGAAAATTCTAACCGAGTCCTAGGAGGGGTTCTCTTCGATCATCAACCGGGATGATGAAGGCGCGATTTATAGCATTCACATAATTTATTTTGGTATCCTAAGGGAATCCAACTAAGGTTGCCTATATGAGTTCGGTCCAAGTCGAGTTAAAATCAAGGCTCCCATAGCAAAATATACTCCTCACTTCTCACCACTCAAGGGTCTGAACGAAGGGGTTCGTACAAGGCTATGAGTGGTGTTTCGTATCCGTGCCCTTAAGACCAAGAGGAACATAGGCAACACTTCAAAAATTCACCGGGCTAAAATGGGATGCTTAACCTAATGCAAAAACATCTAACTAAAGAATGCAAAATAAAATACCATACAAGAATCATCCACCTTATTTTGATTAGACATTTTTCAGGGCTTGTCAAATTCTTTTAAGTTTTTAGAAAAAAAAAACTTTTGTAAGAAATCCCCAGCGGAGTTGCCACTGTGAGCGGACGATGTTTTTCAGGCTTACGGACTCTCTTGGAAGGGAGCCTCGATATCGGGCAACCCTCCCTCGCGTGGGGTTTTTAGAATGGAAATTCGGTTTTGGAAAGGTTAAATTAATTCATAAAAGAATTGAGACCTATGTCTCAATAGAGTGTGTAGGAGTCGCCACCCGTCTTAGCTCAACCGGGAAATTGCAGTGTAGATGAACCGGATGAAGGCTGCTACACCTTCCAGAGATCTAGGTCCGGACAAGTCCCTTATTTCATGTCTAATCAAAATAAAATTTGACCAATGTTCATAGATGATATTTTAAATTTCTAAAGTTCATTTTTATTAAATTAAAGCACACAGCGTACCACAAATAAAGTAAAAAGCAATGAATAAATAAATTATTACAACCCAATTGAACAAAAATAAAAACTCTCAACCTCACTTTACAAACGCCTAAAATACACGAATGATCTAGAAAATTTACAAGCGCCTAAAATACAAGGATGAATCTATTAATTACATCAAAAATAAAAATAAAAGAAATGAAAAGCTACAAAATAGACGGTTAGCACAATTTATGGCACACCACAAATAGGACTCAAGTAGGTCAAAATGGGATTTTAAGGAGTTCGGGTGCATGCAATTGGGGATAACCGGGTCGGCTAGGCTAGCTGGCCCAGATTAGACCTGGAAAACAATTTTGAAACGTCCTTGTATTTTGTTTTGTGAGAAAATCATTTTGAAAACATTTTCTTTTTTCGGTTTACTTTAATTTAACATGTGAGGTGGGTCGGTTTTCGGGAGATTCGGGTCTTCGTCGTTGCGTTGTTCTAAATGCAATAACATCAAAAATTAAATCTAAGGTCGTGAATGCACACAACAAAATTCATTTTTGATGATTTTATGATTTTTCTGAATTTTTATGATTTTTGGGAATTTTTATGGATTATTTTGGAAATTCTGCCCCTGGACGAAGATTACAGCAGTGCGGCTGTAGATTATCCAAGTGCAGAAAATCGTCAAAATTTGTTCAAATAAAACTAAAGGCCGCGGAAAATCAAGAACACTTGTACGACCATATATACAGTCGTTCGACTGTTCTTCTCCACAGGAACAGTCGTACGACTGTTCTTGATTTCCAGAAATAGCAAGCCTGAAAATGAGTTTTTATGCACAAAATTAAATCAAAACACCCAGAAAAAGCAACAAGATGAAGGTTTGAGGTATAATTACCTTTGTGGCACTGATCCACCGTAGGTTTGATCGCTGGAAATGTCCCAATCACCTCCAAATTGCTTCTTTTTTCTTGTATGCAAAGGTTTCAAGAGTTGTCCCAAATACTCCCAAATGTCACGGATTTTAGCGGATTTAAGGTTTAGAATTGATTATGTTAAGTTTTAACCAATGATTTCTATCTGGTTTTGAACTTTAACACTCAAGAACCAAAAGAAAAAGAGGAGAAAAAGATTGAGTTTTGTTGAGTTTTCTTTTTCTCCCTTTTCTCTATCAATTTCTCTCTCAATTTTCTGTTAAAACCCAAAAGTCAAAAAGTCCCTCATTCTCTCTTCCTTCTCCCTTTTATTTTCTGGCTTTCTTCTGCTGAGAATTCAGGCATTAATTGCCCCTCATATCACTCCCATTTTTTAATTCTTAAGGTAGGGGCTGCTGTACCTGCTCCGCATTTATAGTCGTACAACTGTAATTTTTCAATTATAGTCGCACGACTGTAAATACAATCGCATAACTGTAATTACAGTTGTGTGACAGATTTTTTTTAAGTCTGGAAAATTTCGGTGCTTACAAGTATCAAACATACCTATAAAGAAAATAAAACATCGTTTAAAAAACAACTAATTTAGAATGACGCACAAAGAAACAAAGTATAAGAATTCAATAAAATCGAAGTAGAATTGTTAATTGCTTAAGAACTGAATCATAACTTTGTTAATTTCTCAAGCAACAAGGTAGATCTATAGGTGAGTTACAAAGAAACTTCAAAATGACAAAGGAAATGAGCAAGGATACAACAGAACGACAAGCGATGGTGACCCAGAGATGGGAGAAGAGAAAAAGAAAAAGGGATCAACAAATTGTATTTGTAAATTGTAATCATGGAACGTGGATGGTCTTGGAATTTGACCTATTTAGAAAAAGGAAATGGGCTAATTAATGAGTAAGGTTTTTAATATATATATATATATATATATATATATATATATATATATATATATAAAATAAAGGCGTAGATGTAAATAAATATAAATTATGGTATTATATATATATTTTTTGTGTGTGTGTGTGTATAAGCGGGAATTTTTAGAGGGATTTATACAGGGGTGGAATGGGGATCTCACGAGGTAGGGATAGTCGTCCTTACCCCAGTTAAGCACTACCCCTCACCCCAGTTTTCATGGAGGATAATTTCATTGATTCCCTGCACCCGTTGGTTCGGAATCCCACAATTTTTCAATAATTTGTTCCCTATTGCCACTCCTAGTGACCAACCCTCATATGTCACAATTTGGTAAGGAAACTACTACAATGTTATTGATCCTTGTAGTATGTACAATCTTCCAACTTTTCTAGCTTTCATCATAATAAGAGTACCTTTCAAAACCTTCAGTTCTCTAAATCCATTAAAGAACCTGCAACTGTTGTCAGCTAAAGTATATAAGGAGATAAGCTTCTTCTCCATGTTTGGAACATGTCGCACTTCTATCAAGGTTTTGGCAACACCATTATGCATTTTGATTTTGAAAGTTATGAGCGGATGATCCTCGAATAAGTCGCGAGGCCAGGCCTGGTTAGCTTTTTATTGAAAAGCATTGGGTTTTTAATGTTTTCAAAAGACAAGAGAAAAGAAACAAAACTGATTCCTCATGCCTTAAAGGTTTTAGAAGTCGCCACCCAACTCAGCTCTTACTAGGAAATTGTGGTATAGCCAAGCTTGATAGGGATTCCTATACCTTTAAGACAGAAATTCGGGTATAGAAAAACTACCTATTTTTGCTTTAATTTGAAATAACTTTAACAATTCCAATTACACATCTTTTGTATTTAATTGCTAATCCATTTTTAGCCCTAGATATATTTACCATATGCTTAAGAAAAAAGCAATAAATAAATTTGGAAATCAAAATTATTACAACCCAATTGAATAAACTACCCTAGGGGATACATTTGATAAAATAGGATCCGGGTACAATCGCCTAATATACACGAAATCTATTTTTGCAATCAACTAATTTACATAATTAATCAAAAAATGAAAGCTAGCATACATCTAACCTAACATACATCTATATATACACAGTTTTACAAATGCCCTGTATTTTGAATTGGATAAAACATTTTTCCCAATTTACTAGTCTTTAAACATGTAATGACGGGCTGGATATCTAGGAATTTACGAAAAAATGTCTTTCATTTGGGTTCTAATTTTTTCTCTAGAAAATAAACTAAGTCTTTAACACATTAAACACCCAAAAATCATTTTTAATCCTAATAATCCAAAGTTAAAGAGAAAAATAGATTCTAAAAAGATAATTCGTACGACTCAAATGTCCTAAATCCCTGATTCAACATTAATTGACTTTGACAGCATGAGGTCAGTTTTCTATTCTTTCTTTTCGCTCATTGCAGCAGACTATGGTCTAGTGTGATCTTAACTCCAAGACATTCATCGCTTAGCATAGCGAACTCAAACTCGGGAGGCAACGACGTTCAGTGTAACATTCCCACTCCCTTATTTCAAAAATAATTAACTTTGATAGTGATCGAGTCAGTCTTCTCTTTTTTCTCACTGTGTTATCTATCGCGTGCTTAAATTCACCTCGGATGCAAGTAAACTCATTAAGCACTAAATTTAACATCGTGAGGGGTAGCCTGTGAGCATAGATTTTTCCAATATCAATGATAAAAACCAAAAGATTATCCTTTATAATGAGTTTTCTGTAGGTACCCGATCCAAGAACCAAAGATCTGATTTAAACAAGCTTAGAAATCAAATCTAGAAACCACCCTAGATGCCACGACTTAAGTTAAGGAGTTTTTAAGCCGTATGGCTTAAAAAAAGTTGAACCGTATGAATCATTCCAAGAGGGTTAAGGTGTGAGATGAAAGGAGAAGAATTGGGTTCCAGCTGTAAAAGTTAAGCTGTATAGTTCATCTTTTGAGCTACACGGCTCATCTTTATCAAAGATAAGTTGTACGGCTTATCTTGGCAGTGAATGTTGATTGGACCAACATGCTAAGATACAATAAAAGTGGGAAATTTTCTCATGAAAGGAGGGTAGGACACAAGGGGAGAAAAAAAACTTAAGCCTAAAATATTCTTTCCACAACAAAAATTAACACTCAATAACAAAACTTTCCCTTTATACCAAAATCTCAATTTCCTCAATGATATTCACCAAATCTAACTTAAAATCCATCCCTTTGCACTCCATGAGCTTAGAAACAAGGTGAATCTTGGTGAATTTAGGTATTTTAAAAGTTTTGGACCGATTCAAGCTTGGTAGAATCCAATTACAAGTTTCAAACATCGGACACGGGAAAATCATTCAAATCTTGGATACACACTTCAAAGGTAAGTTTTGAAGGCCATAAATCCACTCTTATTCATTGTTAGAGATCCAGGAATTTAATGAAAATCTCTTTTGTTTAGGTCCTAATTGTTTCTTTGGAAATAAACTAAGTTTTTAAGACACTAAGTAAAAAATCATTTTTAATAACATGGGTTCGAAGAAGATAAGCCATACAGCTCAAACGATGAGCCATGCGGCTCAAAAGATGAGTCGTGCTGCTCAAAACCAAAAGTAGCAGAAAATGTTTAGAATTGATTGTAGAGAAAAAAATGGGTTTCGAAGAAGATGAGTTGTACAGCTCAAAAGATGAGCCATACGACTCAAAATTAAAAATGGTAGAAAACATTCGAAATCAATTTTGGAGAAGAACTGGGTTTTGCAGAATAGATCCGTGCATCTCAAAGATGAGT
Organism: Euphorbia tirucalli; assembly: GCA_039660915.1. Lineage (NCBI taxonomy): Eukaryota > Viridiplantae > Streptophyta > Magnoliopsida > Malpighiales > Euphorbiaceae > Euphorbia > Euphorbia tirucalli. The sequence goes on from CM077633.1 coordinate 50,441,011, forward strand.
CGTATCGCTCAAAACTGAAAATTACAAAAAATGTTTGAAATCGATTTTAGAGAAGAGCTGGGTTTCAAAGAATAGAGTTGTACAATGCAAAAGATGAGTTGTGCGGCTCAAAACTGAAAATTGCAAAACACTTTTAAAATCCAAAAAGTAGTTAACACACCCAGATGAAATCAAACAAGTTGAAAATGAATAAGAATGGATTTATGGCCTTTTAGAAGTTACCTTTGAAGTGTGAATCTAAGATTTGATTGAGTTTCCCATGTCCAATCCTTGAAGCTCGTAACCAAATTCTACCGAGCTTGAATCAATCCAAGACTTTAAAAATACCTGAAATCACTAAGATTCACCTTGTTTTCAAGCTTATAGAGTGCAAAGGGATGGATTTTAGGTTAGATTTGGTGAATATCATTGAGGAAATTGAGATTTTGGTATTAAGAGAGATTTTTGTATAGTGTTAATTTTTGTTGTGGAAAGAATACTTTGGATTTAAGTTTTTTTTTTTTATCTTCTTAGGTCCTACCCTCCCTTTTTATCATGAGAAAATTTCCCACTTTTATATTGTCTTTAGCACAAGTGGCTAGTTAGTCCAATTAATATACATTACCAAGATGATCCATATGACTTGTCTTTGATAAAAATGAGCTGTATGACTCAAAAGATAAGCCCTATGGATTAATTTTATAGCTGGAACCCAATTCTTCTCCTTTCATCCCATGACTTAGCCCTCCTGGAATGATTCATATGGCTTAACTTTTTTTTTTTAGCCGTACGGCTCAAAAACTCCTCAACTTAAGCCATGGCGTTTACGATGGTTTCTAAATTCAATTTCTAAGCTCATTTGAATCATATCTTTGCTTCTTGGATTGGGTACGGACAAAAAGGTCATCGTAAAGGATAAGCTTTTGGTCTTCAACATTGAGGTTAGAAAAATTCATGCTCACAATGATACCAATACCAACAACTTCATAAAGACGATCGTTGTCCATCAACACAACTCCTTTATTTACCAGTTCATAAAAGGAGAACCAATCCTATGGAGATAAATTTGGAATGAGGAAATAGGTTCCACGATCCATCCTTGTCCCATTCTGGCACCATCATCAAACATGGCATAAACCTCATATTATACCTCATCTTCTACAACACTAGCTTCGACAGGGTTGTCTTCTTTATGATTCTTTTTTATGCTCTTCTACACCTTGAAACATTCAAATTTGATGTGCCATTTCTTTTTATAGTTTTAATATGTCAAATTATTATGTCTAGATTTTGATTTAATCTAGTTAATTAGTGCTGCTACTGCTGTTGGGATCTCTTGTGGTAGATAGCTCTAATAATCGGATCTTACGAATGACCATTAATTCTATTATTAGAAAGCTCTTTATCAATAAGATATTTGGAGAAGAAACACTCTTTTACCTCCGCTATGATTAAAGTGTTTTTAGTATAAATCATAGACTCTTGAAAATTTTTGAAAGACAAAAGTAGAGCCATCACAACATAAGAGCTTTATCTTCTTCTCCATTATGAAATAATGAAAATGAAATCATCAAGGTGTGACTTCAGGGATGTGCATTCTGTTGGATTTAAATGTGAGTATTAGTAAGTGTACTAGATCATATATGCAATATAGTGATAAGAACAAGTGTCACTTCCACAGGGATTGGCAGTAAGCAACGTCAAACTTCGTAATAAAGCAGCAGATCAATGTATGTTTCTTTCTTTGATAAAATGAGAGATAATAATGATGATAAATAGCTGAAATAATAAATAAACAAATAAATGAAGAATGAGAATAATATAAATATAACAGTAATGAAAACAATATATAAAAGGGTCATAAAATAAAGTCAAGCTTTGTCCAATAGTTTCAGTCCTTTCTCCATTACTTAACATAGGCAAGGTAAAAGCATAGGTTTAATGTCTTTTCTTTCTTAAATCACCATGTTTCCCATCTTGTTGTCACATGGATTCGATGAGCATTTACTTCACACCATGCATTAAGTTTTAAGAAGCATTTACTAATTAGATAGAATCCTTAACATATTAAGCATCTCCTCTTGGTCTCAGGTTGTATATGAGTTAAACTAGATTTTCCATAACTCTAAATCTCCTCTCGGTCTTATTAAAGTTACTTGATATAAGATGATCAGACTTATACGAATTAAGCTTACTGATTTAATAACCATCATAATATTTTATGTCTATTGTAAATAAAAGAGAAAAAGACTTACTCGTGCTAGACAAGCTGACCCGAGCTTGCGAAGGAAGACTACTCGCGCTTCATTATTAGAAGTCAATCAATCTCAAAACAGAAATTATAGAAAGAGATATATTATAAATCTAGAAAGAGAAAGTACAAACTAAACTAATATCGATCCAAAGGATCTAAGATGAGAAAAAATGATTAAAAAGATGTCTAACTGCCCAAATCCACCAACTATATATAGTAGTGATCAAGGACAAAAGAATAAGATTCCATACAAACAAGTTGTTGAATAAACAAATCCTAAATATAACCAAGTAGAAGTTGTCTGCGTTGTTGAAATCAACTTGAATAAGTTTGCCAGCTCACTAAGTCTACTTGCTTAATAGAAAAAGGACTAGATTAATCCCTTCTTCTTCTTCAAGGGTGAATTGGTGTTTTCACCCTACAAGTTGATCTCTCCTCCTCCTCCTTGTGGATTCCACATCATCTTCTATGGTGCTTAAGTCCATCTTCAGGCTTGAAGCTATTAGATATGCCCTAGTCCCGAGGCATTAGTCCTTGTTTTGTATCATACATTTGTGCTTTGTCGTGAGATCTATGTATTATACAATTTGTGTTGATGAATAAACGCATTAATCTATTTATTATATACCTTGTGCAATGTTATAAATAGAGTACCCAATGGACATATCCATATCCATGTTGACAAGTGTCATGCACTTGGCAGTGAGACCATGGATAGGTGAAACGATATGACCATAAAGTCATCTGTAGTCTATTCCAGTCATGGGAATGAATGGAACCAAAGACTATCATGAGCCTGGTTGTATGGCGGTGTCTTACTGACCATTGGATATGGAATGTGAACCAAGTTAATGGGTACATGCAATGGGGCATGGTACTGGATAGATCTACTAAACGAGAAATCCACATGGTATAGTATCACAAGTGATTCTTGTGTAGTACTTGTATAGATCCTTTGCCCTAACCATATCATGGTGTTGTATGTGAAGTGACATAATTTGGTGTGCACCTAAAGGGCTTGTAATAGGGTGCCAAGTATGGGTATGTTTGGGTATGTCAGTAAACATGGTAGGACTATAGATATGCGGAAAGGGAATGTCACTCAGTAGTCCACTAAGAAGATATCACTAACCACTTAATGAATGCAACTGATAAGAGTGTGGCCACACCCAAACAAGTTGGAACTTCTCTGTAAGCATCAATTCATTCGGGATCAAGCAAATGTCCAGACACAAAAGAGGGTGATTATTCCATGCCTCTGTGTTGGACACCGATATCAATGACATGAGATATACAAGTTTAAATACAGGGTTTTGATTTTAGATGGACTGCTATCTCCGTCTTAATTGGGGGTTGTAGTGGCTTACTAGAGCCCGCCTATAGTCTGTGGACCATAGGCCCACTGTCAAGATAAAGACGGGCCTACAGGATCATACACATTGAACGTCTGAGTTTGAACTTAAAGGATTAACTGTATACATGGAGTATACCCACAGGAGAGAGAGGATTCTATTGATTATATTATACAGATCAATTGGATTGATCAAAATAATATAATTAATATTTGTGTTGGTTTTCTTATAATTAATCCAATAAATTAATTTAAGAGATTATTTCCTAGGTGGAAATATTTCACATGTATAGGTTTACATGTGTTTAATTTTATGAAGAGTCCAATTTGATTCCTCAGTTAAATTAATTGGTCAAATTAATTTTAATTTAAATGGAATGTAATATATTATATGGTATAATATATGCACATACATGTTAAATTGAAATTAGATTTGCAATTAAATTAAACCAAAAGAATTAATTTCAGACTTGGGCTTAAATGAGCGAAAAGCCCACATAAAATAAAAACCAGTTGTGCCTAATTCTGCAGGGAATCATCATGGGAAAAATTAAATGTGAGACAGAATAACAATTAAAATTTTGCTCGATTCCAAAGCCCATGATACATGTAGATTCATAGAATGAAATCAAGAATGGAGAAAAATAAATTTTCTCACCTTAACTGTCTCCTCTAGAGACTACTGTGGAAACCCAAACGCGTTTCCTCCATAATCCGGTACACGAATGACTCTCGAACGGGACTCGTGCTAGCGAATAGATTGAACAAAAACCAAGAGAAAGTCACAAGAAGGACTGCTGTAATTTCTATATTGTGGCTGAAAATTCTCCACAAGGGTTAGGGAGAATTAGGTTAAGGCTTCTTATATATACTCCTTTAGTATATATACTCCTTAGCCTATTAGGATTTTAATTAAAACTATAGATTATTTAATTTGATTTAATTGATTTACCTTATATCATTAGGATTAAATAAAACCATATTATAAAATCCTAATTTATACAATTAAATACAATTTCATCAAATTAAACTAACCCAAAGTTAAATTAAAGTCAGCCTTAATAAATACAACCTTTGTATTTTTTTATTACCACCAAGGAAATATTATTTTATTCAATTAATTATTTACTACATGTAATTAATTAATCAAATAAAATAAATTTCTCCCCTTATAATTGAATTAATTATGACATAACCTAATGTCAATAATTCAATTAAGTCGGTTTCAGTTCCAATTCCGATTTGTCAACGTTCTGTCATTCTATGTGTACGATCCTATGGGTCTGTCTTTATGTTGGCAGTGGGCCCAAGGCCCACAAACTATAAGTGGGTTTTAACAAACCATTACAGCCCCTAATTAAGTTGGAGACTTACAGTCTAATGTGAAACATAACCCGGTAGTGATCTTGTATATCCCTTGCCAACTGACATCGATACATAAGCAAGAGGCATGGCCCTGTCATCCTCTTATATGCTTATTTATCTCTTGATACCGAGTGGACTGAACCTAACAAATAAGTATCCCAACTTATTTGGGTATGGTCATACACTTGTCAGTCCCACTCATCAAGTGGCCAGTGATGTCATCTCAGGGGACGTTGAGTGGCAATTCCGTCAACGTCACTGTCAACATCAACATGTTTACTGGCCCACCTAACGTACCCATACTTGGCACCCTGTTACGGGCCCGCTAGGCATATATCAAAGTGTATGAGATCCCATGTTATGTTATAATGAACATTAGGTCTAAGGATAATAACAAGACCTACCCGAGAAACACTTATGATGATTGAACCATGTGGTGTTCTCATGGCAGATCGATCCAGTACCATGCAACCCAACATGTACCCATATCATTGACTGACATTCCATGTCCAATGGTAGGTGAGATGCCTCCATCCAGTCAAGGATATGCTAGTCTTTGATTCTATTCATTCCCATGATTAGAACAGACTAGGGGTATCTTTATGATTATAACTTTAACTCTACTAAAAGGTCTCACAATCCAATGGTCTACATTGGTTCACTTTAGTATGGTTATAATCATTGGATAATCTATTTACAAATAGCATAAGATATGAACAAATAGATTCATGCCTTTATTTCAACACAAAATGTATAATACAAAATGTCCAAATATAAAGTATAATACAATACAAGAACCAATACCATTTGGACTAGGGCACACCAGCAATTTCCAACTAGGGAATTTCGGCCATAAAGGGTAAAAACCCTACAGTGGATTTTGGCTATCACACACATCCCAAGGCAGAAATTTTCAACCACTTTTTCCCACTCTTTTGATGATCCAAACGCTAGAACGCGTTCACGCTCCAAAGTCGTCCTTGTTCGGGATTGTGGAGGAGATCAAATTTGATTTCTATAGCCATCTCTAGAGGAGATATTCCTGGTGAGGATCTGAATTTTCTCATATGTTTTGTTGTATTGATTTCTGCTTCATTTGCTCCTGGGTATTGGATTTGAGAAAATGTTTCATTATTCTGCTTTAATCTGATGTTTTGCGATGAAAAATCCCAACAGAAGCATCGTGAATCCTTTTCTTCAGCTTTCGAAATGAGGTTGCTTAAGTTCTGACAGTGTTTCTGCTACACAACCTGAAAAAAGACAAATTAATCTTGCTTTTATTCAATTTTAGCATAAATATGATCAACATTTTATATATATTTTCATGGTATAATTCTCACTTAACACATTCTGCCATATTGAGAGTGTGAACATAATGTCTCACAACAAGCTTATCGATGAGATTTTTAGATATGTAGAAAGACTAGAGCTTCTCCCATAATCCTTTAGTAGTCATTTTGTGGATGACTTCATGTAGGACCTTGTTCAAGAAACATAACTAAAAGGCAACTAGAGCTTTTTCCTCTAAGTCTTATTTCTTCTCTTTTGTGACAATGTCAAGTAACTCCTCCATCATTGCCTTGTACAATCCATTCTATGTCAAAATAGCCTTCATCTTGACTTGCAATAAGCCAAAGCTAATAGTGTGATCATATTTCTTAATATCAAATTTTGTCATCACCATAATAAATTCCAAAAATTGGCTGTAATACCAATTTGTTAGGGAATAACCTATAGTGGAACAAAATATTTTGTTTAGATGAATAAAACAACAACAAAATGTTAGAGAACAATAAAATTAAATGACATAAGTAATTTATGTGGTTCGACAAATTACCTACTGTGGTCCCTAAATGACATTAGCAAGTTCATTAAGTCTACAAGTAATACAATGGGTGAGTAGAGTATTGTATCCACAGGGATTGATATGAGCGTACAATACAAAACTTTCAAGCAAGCAAGTAGATTTGTTATGAACATGATTGTGAGCGGACGACCTTAAAAAGACCGGGACACGGCGAAGCGAACCGTGGGTTTTCGAAAAACGGGTTTCGCGTGATGTTTTAAAAAAAGGATTTTTGTTTATCTTGCTTTAGGGAAAATCATTCATTTGTTTTGAAATTCCATTTTGTAGAAAAACGTTTTTTTTTTTTTAACTTAAGGACCTCGAAACCTCAATTTCGAGATCAGTGACAGAGTCCCCACCCGGATCAGCTCATCCGGGAAATTCCGGTACAGCTCCCTACCGAGCGCAGACTACTGTACCTAATCCAGAGATTCAGGGTTTGGGCAACTTATCTACTTAACCTCAAGCTTGTATTCGATTTATAATTTATAAAACCATATTTATTCAATTTGTTATCTTTCTCTACCCAATTCGTTTATTTTATTAGCCCGTGCTCAAGCAGAATGCATAAAATAAATTGCAGAAAATTAAATCATACACATAAATTATACAAAAGAATAACGAAGGCTGCTTATACAACTAAATTGAATAAAATATAAAAACTCTCGTCCTCACATTTACAATCGCCTAAGTACATGAGGATCTAAAAATACAATCGCCTAAATACACGAATTAATCTATTAAATACAGCCAAAATAAAAATAAATGCTGTAAAATAGACTAGTTAGTGCAGTTTATATTATAAATGCAAATAGGACTCAAATCAGGACAGAATTGGGATTTGGGAAGCGGGGAAATGCATTTAGGGGGTAACCGGGTCAACCCGATCGGTCGGACCGGTTAGACCTGGAAAACGGTTTTGAAACGCCTTGTGGATTTTTGTGCTGGAAAACAACTTTTGGAACCATTTGGCTCAGCTACATGTAAATTTCCGCTTTTGTAGGTCTGTTATCCCGGAACTCAGGGTTCCGTTCGTGTGGGTTATCCTAATTTCACAAACATCTAAGGCCTAAAAAGCAGTAAACACACCAAAAACAGTTTGAATTCGAAAACAGTATCGCGCAACGATGTCCACACGGGTCGTTCCGTGATTCTGTCTTTTCCGAGAATCATAGTCGCGCGACTGAAAATAGAGCCGGGTGGCTCTAACCCAAGCTGGGTGGCTGTAATACTAGGACCCGAAGCTGGTTTTCTCATTTTTTCGAAAAAATTGCTATTTTTGCCGTTTTTCAATGTTTTCCTATGATTTTATAATGTTTGGGGGTCCGCTGATATTGAACTACGGATCCGTAACGGATCAAACGACCCCGAAACTGAAATATAAAACTCGAAAAAAACCAAAAAACCAATATTCATACATCCAGAAACCTGAAAACCAGAGCTAAAATGACGTACAAATATTCTTGGGCCGAAAAATATCAAAACAAGAGGTATAGAATGAAAAATGGACTCTTTTCGGCCGATCAGGACGGATCGGGAATCTGTCCCTAAGGAACAAAGCTGGGCAGCTCTGGGGTCAGAGCCGGCCGGCTCTATTCATCACAACCACAGCCGTGTGGCTGTGTTCATGAAGAACACAGCTGTACGGCTATGATAGGTTGAGTCTGCTTTCTGGAAAATGTGAAACAGAGAAAAACATGTAGAAAACACAATGCAAACAAGTTTATGGCCTCTCAGAGTTTACCTTGGTGTTGTTCCAGTGTACTGGATATGTAAGAACGGATTAAAAAGCCTGAAATTGATACTGGATGCTCAACTAGTCGAAAACCGCAGCAATCCAAAGCAAACCGAAACCAACCCGAATGCATCCCAAATTAATCAGCAAAGTTTTTAGAACTTGATATCAATATCTTTAGAATGATGTAAGGTTTTAATCTTGACAATTTAGTTCCCTCTTCCTCTCCTCTCCCTCAGTCTCCTTTCTCTCTTCTCTCTTCTGCCTCTTTTTTTTTCTCTCCCACTGATTTTCTCTGTCTTAAGATTGTAAAAATCTCCTCTTTTTCCCGATTTGATTTTTTTCTATTTATACTATCCTCTCACATATCATATCTAGCATTTATTGGTTGCCTGACTTTCTGATGTTGCCCAAATCTTGCTTCTGGCAAGACAAGTTGCTTTGTTTTACAAGGCAACTTATCTTGCCCACTAGAGCTGCCCAGCTCTAGTGTGCACTAGAGCCGTACGGCTCTAGTCTAGAGCCGATCGGCTCTGTTCCAAGAAACCAGAGCCACCCGGTTCTAGAAAAAGCTGGAGCAAAAATCGAAAAGTCGGACATGCACCCTAAATCCTGGAAATCACTTGGGAGACCTATCCGGGGGTTTCGGATTATGGATTGCTTGGTATTTAGGACGTTTGAGACATTCCAGGCAACAATCTAGTCACTTTCGAGAGCAATACAAGTCCGTCTGTTCCATAGGTAACATATGAACTCTCATCACAGAGGTCGGAAAAACCCATGCTCACAGGCTGCCCCTCTTGGGATCAAAGTCGGCTCATGTCTATGAAGCCTAGAACGAGTTTGGTCTCGCGACTGAGAGCGTGGTGAGAAAGGATGAGAAAACGCACCTGATGCCCCTTGTTGGAGGAACATAGTTGTCAACTCGCTGTGGTGGAGTGCGTCCGTTATGTCGACTCGCTGTGGTGGAGTGTGCCCGTGAAATCGACTCCCTGTGGTGGAGTGTGCCCGTGGTCTCGACTCACTGTGGTGGAGTGTGCCCGTGCTATCGACTCGCTATGGTGGAGTGTGCCCGTGGTGTCGACTCGCTGTGGTGGAGTGTGCCTGTGAAAATTTTTAATTCTTCTCCATGTGGTGGAGTAACCGCATAAAATTTTCCCTTTCCTCCGTGTGGTGGAGTAGACCGTTGAAGTTGAGTCGAAAACACGTATTTATTCCTTGATCGACAATTTTGGAAAAAAAATTTTTTTCCCCTTCGATCAAGAATCAATACGGCTTGGGGGCTTTTTTGGCCCCCGGATACCTGCAAAATCGAAGAAATACCTTTCTCAGAATCAAATTGGTATAAGCGGAAAACATGAAAAATCGAGAGAAACACGATACCTGGAGAAACAGAGCCAGGTGGCTCTGTCTTGGTGAGACAGAGCCGGCGGCTCCAACATAAAGCCGCCTGGCTTAAAGCTAGAGTCGTACGGCTCTAGTGGGTTGAGGTTGAAAATAAAAGGAGGAAACTCCCTCTGCAACTTCATTTCTTCCATTCTCTTGTTCATTCTGTGAAAAATTCCTCTATCTCCTTTTGGCCAAAGTTAGGAAAATGCGAAAGGCTATTCTTCCAAATGCTCCCACACAACCATCTCCTCATGTAAGATATTCTTTACCCTAAGGGGAGTTCTTCCTACCCACTGAATCTACAGTGGATGTGTATGGATTGCAAGAGACGGTCTCGTACTGAGGGATAAGGAGAGATGATCCCGTACCTGTGACTTTGAAACCATCTACACATATTATTCAAAATCTGGTTAGTTTTCTTTAATTTATTTCTTTTCTTCTTACTTTTGAATTTCCACAAAATAGGAAAAAAATTAGGTAAAATTATATGAAATTAATGCATGTTTAGAATAGATTTTGATCCTAGAAAACTCAATTGATGATTTAGAGTTGATTTTTGGGTGAAAAATTGCAAAATCTAGGCTTTAAAAAATAAACCGCCGGTTTTCCAAACATAGCCAGCCGGCTCAACGCTAGAGCCAAGAGGCTGTGTTCTTGGTTCGGTGGTTCTAGTCAAGAACAGAGCCAACCGGCTCTATTCCGGCCAGAGAAGAGCCAGCCGGCTGTGGTAAGGTCTGGACGGCTCTGGTTCGACCAGAACCAAAATTCTGAGATTCAAATTTTATTTTAAATGCTTCCAATCGATTTATTCATGCAATGTAAAATGTAAATGACTCATAAAACTCCCTGTTTATTGCTTACAGAAGCAGCAACATAACCGAGGGGCTGGCTCTATAACGGATGCGCTGGATTGGTACCCAAAGCTCCCTGATGAGGTGCGGGAGTTGGTTGATTCGATTGGCTTGGACTGGTTTATCTACTCGATATGTGAGTCTGCACCTCGGACGAGCCGAGGTTTACTGATAGCGCTCCTGGAGAGGTGGATGGACTCCACTCACACTTTTCACTTCCCGATGGGGGAATTCACCATCACGCCCAAGGATTTTATGGCTATCACCAGTCTATCCTTCGGTGGGTGTACCATAGACTTTAATCAGACGTTGGAGTGAGGAGGCTTCAGACCAGAGGTGGTCGCCATACTAATTGGCTTGACTCCCGCAGGCAAGCGGGTCCAGGGGATTACCTTGCGGGATTATTGGCTGAGTAGACAGGACAGTTTGCCTGAGGACTCCTCATTCCCGCTTAGGGATGTGAGACATTATGCTCAGGCGTTCCTGCTACATGCCTTGAGTACGTTGTTATTCCCTACAGGTCAGAGTGACCTGAACCTTGCTGTGCTCGCTTCACTGGTACAGCTGGAGGATGTAGGGAGTCTGAGCTAGGGATGAGCCAGACTGGCTCAACTATATTGTGGTCTCAACTTCTACACCCACGGGAGGTACCGGGAGGTGAAGGGTGTATGGATAGGTCTTCATGTGAGTTACCTATATATATACATTTTCTCTTTTTTTTTTGTTGATTTTTGTTGTTATGCAGATTTGGGCGTATGAGTATGCCTTCGTCCCTCAGCTAAAATTAGCCATACCAGCTAATGTGGAGATCCTTGACTTTCCCCGACTGCGGCGGTGGCTAGGCTTTGGTTGGAGTGAGGTGGACACCAACCCTTGGATTTGCCGCCAGCTTTTGGTGGGTATGACTTTTGAGCAGGTATTCCTTCAACAAAAATTTCTTCTTCTTCTTCTTTTTTTTTTCTTTTCTTCTTTTTTTTTGACTTTTTGTCCGTCTTCAGGTGATCAAGGAGCCGTGGGGGAATGCTGTGTGGCCCCTAGAGCTTATAGATACTCGGAGGCTGGTGCCCTGATGATTTGTCATGGAGAGCCCCATCAGTTTGGAGTGGTACCAAGGGGAGAGGGTCACTGATTGGCGTGCTGGGCCTTAGGAGCACAGGATCCCGCTTGCACTTCCAGTAGGACTGTTCTGGCCGCACATGCTACCGTTGGAGGACCACCCGTTATGGGAGATGATGGTAACTATCCACAGTTCATCAGCACACAGCTTCTTCCTCCCACCGGAACTGCACTACCGGAGGACGCGCCAGCTGGGGTACTTCTTTGCTTTGCTTTTATTTTCTGAATGTTTTAAGATTAATCTGTTACTTACTCCTTTTTTTTTCTTTTTTTTAGCCATCTGACAGGGGTAAGCACCAGCTCTCTTCATCTGGCAAACGTTCCAGTGGCCGCAGATCCGGGACTGTTGGCGGCCGAGGAGATGGAGGTTCCTCTGCCTACACGGATGTACCTGGAGTTGACACCGAGGCAGGGTACACTGAGCCCATTCCCTCGATGGTTCCTCCTGTGGTTCCTCCTGCTGGCTTCATCCCAGGACATCTGGAGTATCTGGTGGAACCCTGGGTGATGCTACATAATGAGGTGGGGGAGCTTTACTGAGCTGATCTGCACATTGATGCACACCCTCCTTCTGCTGCTATTCCTCCTGACACGACACATGTGAGTATTCCTACCCGGCTTACTATTGACTATTACCCTTGCCACTGGCCTCATCTGTGCGCTGTTCTATGTACAGATTTCAGTGACGCAGGGGATGGCTTTGTGCCAGGTAACTTCTGCTCTGAGATACCTCTCGCTTCGGGATAACAGTGTGATGACGGTGAGCACCTGTGTTGATATGTGTAGAACTAAGTCCCCAGCCTTGAGTGGGTGTTTCTGGTGACGGACTTTGCTGTTGTAAGCCCTACCCATTCTCTGCTGATACATCTGTAAGTGATCCAGTGCTTGGAGATGCTTCTCATCAATCAGTGCCAACTGTTCATACTTTGATCGAATCCATTCTAATTATGGCAACTGTGCTTGCATTATTGGAAATGCCCTAGCCCCGAGGCATTGGTCCTTGTATTTGTATTATACATTTATTGGATTTATGTATTATACTTATTTGTGTTATTAATGAAGGTATCAATTCAATATATTAAATGAAGTATCCAATGGACATATCTATAGCCATGATGACAAGTGTCATGCACTTGGTAGTAAGACCATGGATAGGGTAAACGATATGACCATAAATAGATCCGTGGTCTGTTCTAGTCATGGGAATGAATGGAACTATAGACTATCATTAACCTGGTTGTATGGTAGTGTCTTACCGGTCATTGGATATGGAATGTCAACCAAGTTAATGGGTACATGCCTGGGAGTATGGTACTGGATAGATCCACTAAACGAGTAATCCACATGGTATAGTATTACAAAGGATTCTCGTGTAGTACTTGTATAGATCCTTTGACCTGACCATATAATGGTTTTACATGTGAAGTCACATGCTTAGGGGTGCGCCTAAAGGGCCTGTAATAGGGTGCCAAGTATGGGTACTTTTAGGTATGTCACTGAGCATGGTAATACTATGGATATGTAGAAGGGATTTGTCACTCAGTAGCCCATTGAGAAGATATCACCGGCCTCTTGATGAATGTGACTGATAAGAGTGTGGCCATACCCAAACAAGTTGGAACTTGTTTGTGAGCTTCAGTGCATTCGGGATCAAGTCAATGTCTGGACACAAAAGAGGGTGATCAATCCATGCCTCTATGTCGGACACCGATATCAATGACATGGGATGTACAAGTTTAAACTACAAGGTTATGATTACAGTTAGACTGCCATCTCCATCTTAATTGGGGGCTGCAGTGGCTTGCTAGAGCCCAACTGCAGTCTGCGGGCCATAGGCCCGCTACCAACATAAAGATGGGCCCACAGGATCGTACACATAGAACGACTGAATGCAGACTTAAGGAATCACATGTATACTTCGAGTATACACTATGGAAAGAGAGGTGTATATATATTAATTATATTATAAAGATCGATTGGATTGATCCTAGTAATAAAATTAATATATATGTTCGATTGGCTCTTCATAATTAATTGGATTAATTATGAGATTATTTCCTAGGTGGAAATATTCATATGTATAGGTTTACATATGATTTTATTTTGTGAAGATTTAATTTTAATTTGATGGATTAAATTAATTGATCAAACTAATTTTAATTTAAATGTAAATAATATATTACTTGGTGTAATATATTAAATATATGGGTATATTAATATTTGGCTTGGAATTAATTTAAACCAGAACAATTAAAATTAGACTGGGCCTAAATTAAAACATGGAAGCCCGCACAAAATAGAAAGGAGCCAAGGTGGGCCTGAATTCCCCTAAGGAAATTCGGCCACCCTAGGTATAAATACCTAGGGTTAGAAATTTCAGCCAACCCTAACACAAGCCTCCTAGCCGAAATTTTACACTTCTCCTCTCTTCCATTGTTTTGTTTTTCCGACGCTAGCACGGGTTGCATTCGTTAGGCGTTCGTGTACGAAAACGAGGAGGAAATCTGCTTTGGTTTCTGCAGTCTTCATCCATCTCTTGAAAGAGATTTTCTGGTAAGAAAATTAATCTCTTTCTATTTATTTTAAAGTTTTTTCAATTTCCACTTCAATTGCTCCTGGGACTGGATTTGAGGAAATCACCGCGTTCTTCTGCTTTTATCGGGTGATTTCCGGTGAAAAATCCCAACATGCATAACCACCCTCAGTGACTTAATCTCGATTTCCACTAGCATCACAGCTTCCATTCTGTAGACTAGGGAGTAAGGTGTTTCACCGGCAGGGGTTCTGACACTGGTTCTATAACCCCACAAAGCAAATGGCAACATATCGGCCCAATCCCTGTAAGTGACCACCATTTTCTACAGAATCTTCTTCATGGATTTGTTGGCTGCTTCCACCTTACCATTAGCTTGTGGTCGGTATGGAGAAGACTTGTGGTGCTCAATCCTCTTATCTTGAAACAATTGTGCCATAGCCCCTTGAAACTGTATGCCATTGTTCGTAACGACATGATGCAGGATCCCGTACCTTGTGAAGATACTTTTCTCGATATACTTGGCCATTTTCTTAGCCGTGACATGTGCAAATGGCCATGGAGTTGCTGATATCTGAAGTTCAAGCGGTGGGAGATGACTGAGGTCTCCATACACCTGACATTCGTGGCATCTTTTCACCTCTTCAATACAATCCACTTGCAATGTAAGCTAGAAATAGCCTTGCCGTAGTACTTTCTTGGCCAAAGCTAACCCATTCATATGTGGCCCGCAGGTTCCCGCATGGATTTGCCCCATAACCTCTTTAGCCTCTTTTTCCGTTAGGCATTTCAGTAACAACCCGCCCGTGGTTCTCTTAAAGATCTGACCCTCAAATAATCTAAACTGTGCTGGTAACCTCCTGAGGGAGATCTTATCTGAATCGCTGGCACCATCAGGATACTGCCCGCTCTGAATAAGCTGTAAAATATCATGATACCTTGGGCACTCTTCAACTGTTGCCATAACATTGACCGATAAGTAACAGGGATTCTGTACGACTTCCACTACCACTGGCTGCATGGGATGCTTCCGGGGTTCCTCCACATTGACGAGAGTGTGGCTAGAGAGTCTGCCATCTAATTATCTTCTCTCGGCACATACCTGAATTCGCATAGCCTGAAAGCTTCCACCTTATCCCAAACCAACTGGAGATATGGTCGGAGCGACTCTTCCTTTACTTCCCATTCACCAGCGATCTGATGAATTACCAGTGCCAAATCTCCAATTATCAGTGCTTCCAGTGCCCCTAGTGTAATCAGAGAATCAATCTCGAATAGGCAAGCTTCGTACTCTACCCCGTTGTTAGTCACCTAGAATTCTAGGCATTTAGCTCAGGGAATGATTTCTCTGTCAGGCGTGCCAATGATTACTCCTAATCCTGCTCCATGCTTGTTCACAGCTCCATCAAAGTACATTATCCATTTGCTCGGTTCTGCTTCTATTACAGCCAATTGCTCACCAGGGAACTCCAGATTCTCAACATAGTCTGACTCCAGGGGTTGGTTGGCCAGAAATTCCTCCACATCCCTTCCCTTGATTGTCTTCTTAGTCACGTATTCAATGTCGAATTCGAACAACAAGAGTATCCATCTTGCTAATTTCCCGGTCAGTGCAGGGGTCTGACATAAATACTTCATTGGATCAACCTTTGCCACTGCTTGAATTTTGTATGACTAGAAGTAATGCCTCAACTTCTTAGTTAGCCATACCATAGTGGTACAGGTCTTTTCCACTATAGTATATCTGGCATAGTAGTCGAGTAGCTTCTTACTCAGGTAGTAGATTGCATGTTCTCTCCTATCTTCTTGTTCTTAAACCAGCATTGCCCCTACTGAAGCGTCCTCAATGGCCAAATATAGAACCAAAGGCTTATTTGGCATTGGAGGCTTCAGAACCGGTGGATTTACCAAGTAAGTCTTGATTTTGTCTAAGGCTAACTGGCATTGATCATTCCACTCTGTCGGCTGATTTTTCATTAGGAGCTTGAAGATGGGCTCACAGATTTAGTCAACCTTGCAATGAACCTGCTGACATATTGGAGTGACCCCAGAAATGATCTGACTTCTTTCTCTGTCTTTGGCGTAGGCATGCCACTACTCGCCTTGATTTTATCCGAGTCCATTTCGATTCCCCTCTAGCTCACTACATGGCCGAAAAGCTTTCCTGAAGTCTCCCCGAACACACACTTCTATGGGTTGAGGCGGAGGTTGTACTTTTCAACCGTAGTCAAAAATCTATCCAAGATAGCAGGGTGCTCTTCTCGGGTCATTGATTTGACTTGCATGTCATCCACATAAACTTCAACCTCTTTATGAATCATGTTATGCAACAGTGTTGTGACGGCTCTCTGATAGGTAGCTCCGACGTTCTTTAGTCCGAACGGCATAACTCTGTAACAGTAGACTCCCCACTATGTAATAAAGGCTGTCTTCACCCTATTGACTATGTTCATGAGGATCTGATTATATCCTAAAAAGCCGTCCATGAATGAATACATTGTGGCGCTGGCGGCACTATCGACCAACACATCAATATGTGGCAGCGGAAAGTCATCCTTAGGAGACGCCTTGTTCAGATCTCTATAATTGACACAGACTCTAACTCTGCCATCCTTTTTAGCAACCGGCACTATGTTAGCCAACCATTCTGGATAATCCACAACTTCCAGAAACTTTGCTTTTATTTGCTTGGCCACTTCTTTTTTAACCTTTTCTGCCCATTCTGGCCTGAGCCTTCTGAGTTTTTGCTTGACAGGCTTCATTTTCGGATTTATTAGGATTCGGTGCTCTGCAATCTCCCTGTCAACCCCGGGCATATCATCGTAAGACCAGGCAAAGGCCTTTACATGTTTCAAGAGCATATTCACCACTTCTCTTCTCTCTCCAGGCGTGAGGTCTTTTGAGACGGATACCATTTTTGGATTATTATCTGTTCCTAAATTCATTTCATGTAATGATGCATCGTGTATGCTAAAAATAGTAAATGAATTTTTATATGTATGCACTGTTCCATCCGAAAAAACATCACACAAGTAAACAAAGTTAGATTTCATTGCATTGAAGGCCGTATAGGCTGCGCTATTTACATCAAAAACAAAAAATGAAGACACATAAAAATGATTTTCACCCCCCACATATGGAGGGTCTTCCCCTGCTGTAGCTCCTTCCACTTCCTCGAACAGACCTCCCAGGTCACCCTCCAGGGGCTGTTTCTGGTCAACAGTCGGGTCTTCCTCGATCATCTTTGCTTTTCCGGCCATCATCAGCTTGGCCAATTCTTTCACAGCCTGATTTACGAACTCCTCTTGAGTTTCTGGTATAGCTGCTTGTTCTAGTTCATATCCCGTGTTAGCTTTCATGAGCGCAGCCAGTGCTCTGGTGACGGCCGCTATAGCCTCCTCAGATTCCCCACTCCTAGGATCCACCTTTTCAGAGGACTCTCCCTTGTCCTTGAACTCAACTTTGGCTCGACTGACTGTTGTATCCTCCACTTTCAAAGCTTTCCCTTTGTCATTTTTAGCCTCAGTACAGAGCATACTGATAATCGGTTCAACTCCGTATTTTCCGAAATCAACAACATCTGAAAAAATTTCAAACTCGGAGAACTGCTCTCTTTCAATTTCCACTAACTTCGAGGCCCCGTCATATGCCTTCTCAGACGGACAGACAAAAGTGTCCACCAGATTCATGGACCTCTTGCTCGGCTCACCTCCTTTCTCACGATAACCAAGCCCAAATTGACGATATTTCCCCGGTTCTATATCAAACTTAGGGACACCCTGTAGTCTCACCCCCAAGCCCTTGCCAGGCTGAAACTTTTGCTTGGCAAAGTATTTGTATATCCATTCTGGGAACTTTGGCCCATCACAACCTTCTTTCGTCACAATAGCCATTTGAAATCCTTTCATCGGCTGCTCCTCAGCCCTTAGGGCAGCCACCACTAACGGCTCATCCGCCTCTACTGTTACCACTTTCCCTCCTATCAAGAATTTGACTTTCTGGTGCAAGGTGGAAGGCACACCTCCTAAGGCATGGAACCATGGCCTCCCTAGGAGGAGAGAAAATGTGACAGGGATGTAGATGACCATGAACAGTACATTTGACTTGACCTCCCCTACACTGATCTCGGCTTCAAAGGTGCCGATCACCGATCTTTTACTGTCATCGTATGCCCTGATCACCATGCCAGAATTGCCAAGGGCTTCCACTTCAACCCCTAGGTAAGGCAAGACTTTTAAAGGGCAAATGTTGAGGGCTGAGCCGTCATCGACCATCACACACGGCATGGTCTTATCCATGATCTGCACTCTCAGATACAGAGCCCTATTATGATTCACCCCTTTTGGTGGTAGGTCAGACATCCCAAAGCTAATTTCTTGGGCCCTGTTGGCCTTTAGATGAATTCCTCTCATTACAGCGCAAACTTCCTCTGGTGACATCATGGGAGTTGCCTCCATCTCCATCAGCTGCTTCACTACCACCTCAGGCAGGTGTCCTTTTCAGTTGTTTGACTACCAAGTCATCCTCCTAACTCTTCGACCCTTGGGCTTCCATACTTGATTCTATGGTAGAATGATTCCTTCTAGATAATGTCGTGGGAGCCACATTGATGGGTTGATAAACCCTACCACTTCTGGTGATATGCATGACAGGGCCATCTTTCATGACCACTATCCCCGTCTCATTTCTACTGGATACACCAACTTCAGCTCTTCAAACCCAAAATCTTCATCATTATCTTTCAATTCAATATCATTCAAATCAATAGGAACATGTCCCTTCTGCACCACTGAAGTTTGGAGCTCATTCTCCTCTGGTTCTTCCTCTTTTACCTTGGCTGCAACCACCTAAACACTTGGATTGGCCTCAATTATATGTGCAAAGAAGCCGTTGGCCAGGATACCTGAATAAACCATATTGACCTGGCTCCCAAAATTGGGCAAGGGGTTCCTCTGCACATTCAGCTTCAGTTCAGGCTCCACAATCTTTCCTTCAGTGACTAGCCTCTGAATGGCCCTTATCAGGCCGGTACAATCATTGGTACGATGACCTACCATCACATGATAGACACAATAATTCTCCTTATCAGCTTTCGCAGGAGGAATGTAAGGCTTCAAGCTCTGCAGCAGGCCAGCTTTCCTACATTTGGCAAAAATATGACCCAAGGACTCGGCCCACGGATTAGTGAGTCTCTGGGGTGTTCTTGCTTGGCCCCCTTGCCACATCAGCCTCTTTCGCTTGGTCAACTGTCGTTGCAGTCTGGTCGGGTTTAGAGCTAAACCCTGTTGAAGATGATGTAGAACCGCTGGCTTTATACCCTTAAGTGTATCCCCGGCTTCCTCTGTAGGTACTCAAACTCTGCTTGTTCTGCTGTTCTTCTTCATCATACCTCTCAACCCACTTTGTGAAATCCACCACTTCATTGAAGGAATGAAATCTCTTCAACTTCATTTTCTCCTTGTAGGTTGGTAAGCTACTATCCACAAGCTTCACGATAAGGGATTCCAATTTAGGAGCTCCATCCACCAACACCTGAACATCCATCCACCTTTTGTAATAGGCCAAAAAGGATTCATTGGGCCTTTGGCGGATTCTCTCTAGGTCTTCCAATGTGGTCTCAACCTGAGTGTTGTAAGCGTACTACTTCACAATCGCCTCCGACAGATCCTCCCAAGTAGAACGGGTATGGATCAGCGTCTTTAGATACCACTTGGCAGCTGCGCCCTGTAGTGTAGTCGGGAACAGATTCAGGAGATGGACCTTCCTGATCCCGAGGCTAGACATAATCCTGATGTAGCTATCCAGATGAGCTTCTAGAGGACCTTCCCCAGTATATGGGGGCAAGTAAGGCATCTGGAATCCAACCAGGAGCGGCTCTCCCCCTTCTGCAAACAAAGTGGATGGATCTACACATTTAACAAGCTGGTAGTGCACCATCTCTTTCAACTTTGGCAATAGCGCTTCAAAATCAGAAAATTTTTCCTTGAGACGCTTCTCAGCAGCTGTCTCAATTGAGGCCTCCCTCGCCCTCTCGAAGGCTTCATCTTCCTCAGAGTAATGGTCGACCTCCCGAGGTGGGATGACCACCCTACTACTACCTGGCGCATTCCTTCCTGAATTTGGGGCTCCTTGAATAACATTCCCCTCATTCTCAACTGGAGCCTAGGCTCGCTAGCTAGTTACACCCCCTGCAGCAGTCATTATGGTCTGTACCTGGTCTTTAATAGTAGCTTTAAACTAATCGAAATTCAGAAAAGCCATCATAAATGCATTCATATAAAAAGGAGGACTCCTACCATTTCTGCCCTGGGCCATTTCAGTTCTGTTAACTTCCTCTAGAACAAACAGACTGTCAACAAGTAATGCAGGCAACTGTCCCACAAATTCTTACTCCGAGTTTGAATCTGAACTGACTCTAACCCCTTCCACTGTGGCTGATTCGGTCTGAACTGACTGAATTGATTGTCTAGACTCAGAGTTGACTCGTTCAAGTCATTTTGAGGTTCGTCGCCAAACTGCACATTCAGCATAGGTTTAGCATTACAGATGAATGTCATGACCCTAGATAAAAACTACTAGATGATATGGATGGTATGATCGTTGAATGATCGTGACTAAATGATGCTTCATGAGTGAGAATGACAATGAATGTGATTTTCTTCGTTTTTATTTTGAACGTCCCAAGAATGCCCCAAAACTATGCAGGAGACAATGCAAACAAATGTCAAGTGTAAGCCATCAGACGGACAGAGATTCGGCACCTTTGGGGCACCTAACAGATGTTATGAAATGGTCACGTATGTACCAACACATGACAGAGGTTCGACACTTTGTAGGTCGAAATGGAATGGCGTGAAATGATAACATAGAAACCGTTCCCTGGACAGAGCTCTAACGCTTTTGGGGCATCAAATATGAAGGATGTTGCAAACAAGTAATGTGTAAACAGGGACACGGACAGAGGTTCGACATTCATGGCACGTCTTGCATGAATTACTAATGCTATGAAATGTTCTTATGTGCGGAAAAATTCAGTACTTATGGAGTACCTCGAATGAGTTATTAATGTCATGGAACAAATCCGATGTGGATTGTGACACACAAGCAGAACTCCAGCATCACCGTGACACCAAGAACGAATAGAGGTGTAATGGAGATGACATAGTGTTATGTTGTCGTGTGACCTGCCACACAATGAGGCTTAAGATCTTTGTGATTTTCTAATGAATGCATGATATAATGGAATTGCCAAGTGCAAATCGATGCACTAGCGGACTACGGGTAGTTTTTGGGGTACCCGATATGGCATGAAATGAAATGGTGGTGATGGGCCTTCTTAAAATGTCCCCTATTAGATGGAATGGAATGAAATGGCATGGATGTGTATGTCACGTAAAATGCAAGTGGCTGCAGAAAATATGGTTAGAAATGTCACACGAGGTGATGTCGTGTATGTTCTATGAAGTTGTTGGCACATGAGATATATATATGTATGGCATGCAAATAAAACATCGTGGCTACACAAAGACATGGTTAGCATAAATGCCATGCATATGCATATGTAAGAGATGGCTGCACAAAAACGTGATTAGAAACGGCATGCGAATGATTATGCATTTTGGATGCTCTATGAAAAGGAAAAACAAAATAGAACAAACGTTAGCACACACAGAAATATGCACTCCCTTCCAACCTTATTTCTCTTTTCGATTGGTCTCGCATTCTTCCTAGGTGTTGGGTCTCTTTGGCATCAACGAGGGATACCAAAGGCACACGCTAGATTGTTCAATTTTAATTTCATGTTTTGGTAATCCTAAGGGAAATTACTAAGCCATTACATGTGGACCAAAGTCAAACCAAGGGTCGTACAAGCTCCCATAGCAAATAAACACTTCCCCACCGTAGAACACGATGTAAGGTCATGCGGGGCTATGAGTGGTTTACCCGGATGGTGTCTCCAATCCTGGCGGTAGAGGTAGTCCACCTTCTTGGGTAATCCGGGGTTAATCAGTGTATTTGAGGGGTTGAGAAGAAGAAAATGTCATGATATGCAAGGTATGAATAAACATGGCATTTATAAATTGATAAATGAATACAAGCGAGGTATAATTCAATAGTTGCCTAAGTTCCTTAAGTTTATAAAAAAAACTTTTAAAGAAACTTTTAATTATCCCCAACGGAGTCACCACTGTGAGCGGACGACCTTAAAAAGAGCGGAACGTGGTGAAGAGAACCAGGGGTTTTCGGAAAACGGGTTTCGCGTGATGTTTTAAAAAAAGGATTTTTGTTTATCTTGCTTTAGGAAAAATCATTCGTTTGTTTTGAAATTCCATTTTGTAGAAAAATATTTTTTTTCGTTTTATTAACTTAAGGACCTCGAAACCTCAATTTCGAGATCAGTGACAGAGTCGCTACCCGGATCAGCTCATCCGAGAAATTCCGGTACAGCTCCCTACCGATCATAGACTACTATACCTAATCTAGAGATTCAGGGTTCGGGCAACTTATCTACTTAACCTCAAGCTTGTATTCAATTTACAATTTATAAAACCATATTTATTCAATTTATTATCTTTCTCTACCCAATTCGTTTTTTTTATTAGCCCGTGCTCAAGCAGATTGCATAAAATAAATTGCTGAAAATTAAATCATCCACACAAATTATTCAAAAGAATAACAAAGGCCGCTTATACAATCAAATTGAATAAAGTATAAAAACTCTCATCAGGACAGAATTGGGATTTGGGAAGCAGGGACATGCATTTAGGGGGTAACCGGGCGACCCGATCGGTCGGACCGGTTAGACCTGGAAAACAGTTTTGAAACGCCCTGTGGATTTTTATGCTGGAAAACAACTTTTGGAAACCATTTGGCTCGGCTACATGCAAATTTCTGCTTTTGTGGGTCTGTTATCCCGGAACTCGGGGTTCCGTTCGTGTGGGTTTTCCTAATTTCACAAACATCTAAGGCCCAAAAAGCAGTAAACACACCGAAAACAGTTTGAATCCGAAAACGGCATCGCGCAACGACATCCATACGGGTCGTTCTGCGATTTTGTCTTTTCCGGGAATCACAGCCGCGCGGCTGAAAATAGAGCCAGGTGGCTCTGCTTAGAGTCGGGCGGCTCTAACCCACACTGGGCGGCTGTAATACCCGGACCCGAAGCCAGTTTTCTCGTTTTTTCGAAAAAATTGCTATTTTTGCCCTTTTTCAATGTTTTCCTAAGATTGTATAATGTTTGGGGGTCCATTGATGCTGAACTACGGAGCTGTAACGGATCGAAAAACCCTGAAACCGAAATATAAAACCTAAAAAAAACCGAAAAACCAATATTCATACATCCAGATCTGAAAACCGGAGCTAAAACGACGTACAAATATTCTTTGGCTGTAAAATATCAAAACAAGAGGCATAGAATGAAAAAAGGACTCCTTTCAGTCGATCGGGACAGATTGGGAATCTGTCCCTGAGGAACAGTGTCGGGCGGCTCTCGGGTCAGAGCCGGGCGGCTCTGTTCATCAAAGCCACAGTCGTACGGCATTGATAGGTTGAGTCTGCTTTCCGAAAAATGTGAAACAGAGAAAAACATGCAGAAAACACAATGTAAACAAGTTTATGGCCTCTCAGAGTTTACCTTGGTGTTGTTCCAATGTACTGGATCTGTAAGAACGAATTAAAAAGCTTGAAATTGATACTGGAAGCTCAACTGGTCAAAAACTGCAGCAATTCAAAGCAAACCGAAACCAACCCGAATGTTTCCCAGATTGATCAACAAAGTTCTTAGAACTTGATATCAATATCTTTAGAATGATGTAAGGTTTTAATCTTGACGCTTTGGTTCACTCTTCCTTTCCTCTCCCTCAGTCTCCTTTCTCTCTTCTCTCTTCTGCCTCTTTTTTTTTCTCTCTCGATGATTTTCTCTGTCTTAAGATTGTAAAAATCTCCTCTTTTTCCTGATTTGATTTTTTTCTATTTATACTCTCCTCTCACATATCATATCTAGCATTTATTGGCCGCCTGACCTTCTGATGTTGCCCATATCTTACTTCTGGCAAGACAAGTTGCTTTGTTTTGCAAGGCAACTTGTCTTGCCCACTAAAGCCGTGCGGCTTTAGTCTAGAGCCGGCAGGCTCTAGTCCAAGAAACCAAAGCCGCCTGGTACTAGAGAAAGCTGAAGCAAAAATCGAAAAATCGGACATACACCCTAAATCTTGGAAATCACTCGGGGAGACCTATCCAGGGGTTTCGAATCGTGGATTTCTTGGTTTTCAGGATGTTTGAGACATTCCAGGCAATAATCCAGTCACTTTCGAGTGCAATACAAGTTCATCTATTCCATAGGTAACATATGAACTCTCATCACAGAGGTCGGGAAAACTCATGCTCACAATGATCTTTCTTAAAGATTTTGTATATAAAAGTAAAATTTTAAACATGAATGTTGGCTTTAGTTTTGATGACCACAAGTTGACATTAAAGAAAAAAAATTCCTAGTTGGTAATTTAAATACAAATTTGTTGATAAATATTAAAGAGAAGTGATGTCATATAATACAAAGATCCTCAAAAGCATTATGAGATAAAATACTATATGACATAGTTTTTTTATGAGATAAACAACTTATGTCTATAAGTTGCAAAATACTTCTAACAGCTACACATCTCTTTAAGAGCTGCATATTATCTCCTTATGAAGTGCAACCAATAATTATGCTTTGGTTACAAGCTAAAGGCCACTACTATATTACTCCAGGAGCTCAAAATAACTGCCACATTTGTCTTATGAATCAAAAGCAACAATCCTATTCTCTTAGGAGATGAATGCAACAACTATATTTTGCATATAAGCTCAATTCAACCGCCAAATTCCTTTATGAGTCAAAAGCAACAGCCACTTCTCTTCATTAGGAGCCTCTTCAACACCTATATACAGGAATGAAAATCAATACGAAATGTGGGATACTTAAAGAAACAATTCACACATTCTAAGCTATCAATTCTCAAGTCTTCCATAATTCTTGCAAGAGCAAAATAAAGAGAGAAGTGCTTCACTTTGTTCATATACTCAAATATTTATTTCAGGGAATTGTATTGATCAAACAAGGGATTGGAGTGAAGGGGGTTTACTTTGTTCATGGTGTGATCAACAAAGTTTGTAAAAGTTTGGTGCTTAAGCTTGAAAAATTATCGGTAGAAGTTTGGTATTTGAGCTTTGAAAAAATACCAGGATAAGTTTGGTGCTGAGCTTTATAAAGCACCGGAAGAGTTTTGTTATTTGAGCTCTAAAAAAGTAATGGCAGAGGTTTGATACTCGCCTACAAAAGTATTGAGTTTGTTACTTGAACTTGCATAAAGTAATACAAGTTTGTTTCCTGCCCGTAAAGGAAATGATAGTAGAAAATCTCAAGTGGTTGCAACTTGAGGACTAGACGTAGAATGGTTGGATCGAAGTAGTATAAATCTTGTGTCTTCATTTCTCTATCCTTATACTTTTTATTTTCATTGCAATTTAAATTAATAGCTTTATTTTTTAAGGTACTCTTAATTTTAGTCAAGCATATTTTTATTCACAATTTTACTATTTTATCAATTTCGTATTTTTTTTGTAAAACTTGTGTTTGTTGAAAGAAAATTGTTTTTCATTAAAAAGAATTTTTAAAAGAGTTTGTGAGAATTTTATTCGATATACAATACTATTCATCCCCCTCTAGTACTATAGCTAGCCTATTTGAGGCCGTCAATGAACAACCTTAAAATCTAGTTGATCTAGAGAATAAATGATAAAAATACAAATTTTGTTAACAATAGATGAAAACACAAGCTTAAGCATAACATAAGCAGGCAGTCTCGATATGTACTCCTTTATTCAATCTGAATGCACTTAAGTACGTAGGTTTACAGTACCTTACACGTGTTTCATCACCAAAGCCAAGTCTCTTTCTTTTAAGATTCTATGAGAATCTAGATACCAAGTCTCCTTGCATAAATATTTTCTCACGCATTAACAACAGTCAAGCATTTCATCATAAAGATTAAAAAACCCTAACATGATGGCCAATTGTTCAATAGAAATTATACCATAAAAATATATAAGAATGATGATAATATTCTTGTTGAAATTGAAGAAAAAGCAAGCTTAATGTGTTTGTTTTCGGGTTGCATAGCTATAGCCGTGCGGCTCTAGTTAAATCCGCGTTGCAAAAAGAAGGTAGAATCTCGGGACGACTCACACAGACGTCGTCGTGTGATGCTTTCTTCGGATTTATACTATTTTCAATGTGTTTATAGCTTTATACCTAGATGAATGTTGGAATTAGGAACCCACACGAACGAAACCCTGAGTTCCAGGATAACCAACTCACCAAAAGGAAATAATTTGCATGTAATTGAGCCAAACCGTTTTCAAAATTGTTTTCAAGCACAAAACCTACAAGGTGTTTCTAAAATGGTTTTCTAGGTCTAATCTAGATGTATGCTCCCACTTCCTGAAATTCCCCATTCTGTCTTGTTATTAGTCCTACATGTGTTTGTGATATAATTGTGCTAACCGTCTATTTTGCAGCTTTTATTTTTCTTTTTATTTTATTTTGGATGTATTTAATAGATCAAACCGTGTATTCTAGGCAATTGTACTTTTTATAGATTTTCGTGTATCTAGGCGGTTGTAAGGTAAGGATGAGAGTTTTTATCTTTTTGGTTGTAGTAAGTGGCCTCTATCCTTTTTGTTTGGTTTGGATATATGATTTACTTTTATGCACTTTAATTTTACACTATTTATTTATGTCATCTGAATAAGCATAGGCTAATATTAAAAGATAAAATGGCTAGAGAATAAGTGAATATAATATGGTAGTATAAACTATTAAATGAAAGCAAGCTTGAGGTTGAATAGGTAAGTTGCCCGAAACCTGAATCTCTGGATCAGGTATGGGAGTCTACACTTGGTAGGGAGCTATACCGAAATTTCTCGGATGAGCTGATCCGAGTGGCGACTTCATCATTGATTTTGAAATTTGAGTTTCGAGGTTTTTAAGTTAATAAAACGGGATTTTTCTAAAATGTAAAACCAATTTTCCCAAAACTCACATTCTAAATGATGTTTCCTACAAAAGGGATTTTCAATCATATCAACTGGTTTTCTTACACAAAATCCTCAAACTCGTTTTCCCATAAAAAAAACTCACCACACCAATAAAAACCTCCCCAGTTCGCTTCGCCGCGTTCTGACTTTAAGGTTGTCTGCTCACAGTGGCAACTCCGCTCGGGAATAAATGTTTCTTAAAATGTTTTTTTATAAAAACTTAAGGAACTTAGGCAACTACTGAAATGCAACCTCGCTTGTAGTCATTCATTAGTTCATAATACCATATTTTGCTCACAACCGCATAGCATGACATTTTCCTCTTCTCAACCCCTCAAACTTAATGATTAGCCCGGTTTATTCCAAAAGGTGACCTACCTCTTCCTCCAGGATTGGAGGCACCCGAAGGAGTAAACCACTTATAGCATCGCATGAACCTCACATGTTCTATGTTGAGGAGTGTATATTCGCTATGGGAACCTGTACGAGCCTTGGTATGACTTTGGCCCACATGTAATGAACTAGTAATTTCCCCTTAGGATTACCAAAACATAAATATGAAATTGGACATTGAGAGTACGCTTTTAGTATTCCCGGGTGGTATCAAAGAGACCCAGTACCTAGGAAGAATGCATGCCAATCGAAAGGAGGAATAAGGTTAAAAAGGGTGAGCATATTGTTGCGTGTGCTAATGTTTGTTCTGTGATGATTTTTGACCTTTTCACTTTTGCACAAAACATTAAGCACGCATAATCATTCGTGTGCCATTCTAACCATGTTTTTGTACAGCCACTTTCAAGACATAAGCATATGTATGACATTGATGCTAACCACATCTTTGTGCAACCATGATGTTTTATTTGTGTGCCATACACATCTACATCTTGTGTGTTGACATTTCCACGGAACATACATGACATCATCCTATGTGACATACATACTAACCACATCTTTGTGCAGCCATTGGCATTTCGTATGACATGGACATTTATACCATTTCATTACACTTAATATAAGACGTTTTGAGAATTCCAAAAATGCCCATCACGATCATTTCATTTCATATTGGGTGTCCCAAAACTACCCGTACTCTACCCATGCATCTGGCTACACTTGGCCATTCCATTATATCACGTCATTCACTAGAGGACCACGGTGGTCTTAGGTCTATATTCGTGTGGTGGGACACACGGTAACATTACATGACATCATGCCCATTCATCATTGGTATCATAGTGATGCCAGAGTCTTATTTGTGTGTCGTGATCCACATCAGATTGTTCCATGACATTATTGAATCATTTGAGGTACTCCACAAGTAATTGATTACTACATGCATAGGGACATTTCATGATATTATTAAATCATACAAGGTGTTCCACGAACATCGAATCTCTGTCCGTGTATCGATTCACACGTGACTTATTTATGACATCATTTCATGTTGGATGCCCTAAAAGCGTCGAAACTCTATCCATAGGAAGGCCCCCGTGTGACCATCTCATATCACCTCATTGAGCTAAAAAGCGTCGAACATCTGTCCATGAATTGGTATGCACGTGACCATTCCATGACATTCGCTAAGTGCCCCAAAAGCGCTGAAACTCTGTTCGTGTGACGGCTCACATGCGACCTTTTCGCAGGCATTGGGTATTCTTGGAACGTCCAAAGTAAAGGAAACAAAATCATGGGAAAAGATCATTCTCATTGTCATTTTCATCCATGAGACATCATTCAACCATAATCATTTCACGGCTATACCATACACATCACTTAGTGCTTCGTGTCTAGAATCATGACATCCATCCATGGTGCTAACCCTATGCTGAATGTGTAGTTTGGAATAGACCTTCAAAACGGTTGGTACATGTTGAACCAAAGTCTAATAAGCCAATTCAGCCAATTTAGTCAGAACCAGTAACCGTGGAAGAGTCAAGGTCATAATCAGAGCAGGAATTTGGGGGTCAGTTACCTTCTTTGCCATTTGACAGTCAGGTTGTGTTGGAGGAAGTGAACGGAACAGACATGGCTCAAGACAGACCTGTGGAACTGCTCACTTTTTATATGAATGCTTTCATAGATGCCCAATTGAACTCCGATCGGTTTAAGGCTACTCTAAGAGGGTAGATGCAAGCTGTAATGGCCACCAATGCGAGTTAGACTATTCAACCGACCCAGGCTTCAGTCGAGAATGTGGGAAATGCTATTCAAGTGAACACTAGCTCGGGAGGAAGAGTTCCAAGAAGTAGCAGGGGAGTTATTCCTCATAGTGAAGTCAATCGTCATTCTGAGCAGGATGAAGCTTTTGAGAGGGCTAAGGAAGCTTCGATGGAGACGGCTGCAGAAAAGCGTCTCAAGGAGAGATTCTCTGACTTGGAGGCTTTGCTGTTGAAATTGAAGGAGATGGTGCATTACAATCCCATTAACTGTGCTGACCCGACCACTCTGTTGGCTGAAAGAGGGAATCCATTACCTGTGGGTTTCCATATGCCTTATTTAGCCCGGTACACCGGGGAGGGCCCACCTGAAGCTCATTTGGATAGCTATGTCAGGTTAATGTCTAGTTTAAGGATTGGAAAAAATCACCTGCTGAACCTATTCTCGACTACTTTAAGAGATACTGCTGCAAAATGGTACCTGAAAACGCCCATTCACACTCGCTCCACATAGGAAGATTCGACTGAGTCGTTTGTGAAAAAGTATGCTTATAACACTCAAGTGGAGACTAGTTTAGAGGATTTGGAGAGGATTCACCAAAAACCTAATGAGTCTTTCTTGGTTTATTATAAAAGATGGATGGTCGTTCAGGTATTGGTATACGGAGCTCTGAAGTTAAAGGCTCTCATCGTGAAGCTAGTTGACGGCAGTTTGCCTTTGTATAAGGAGAAAATGAAGCTGAAAAGGTTCCATTCCTTTACAGATGTTGTTAAATATGCCAAGGGTATCGAAAGGTACAAAGAAGAAGACCAGAGGAATAAATAGAGCTGGGGCATTTTTCGAGGCAGTCGGGGGTACACACAGGGTTATAAAACTGGTAGCTCCACGACTACATCTGCTGGGTCTAGCTCGAAAACCACCCAAACTGTAACCCTTGAACAAGTATAGGAAGCAGGTGTGGCTACCGTAGCTCAAGATAGACAGGTGGGGACTCCTCAGAGGATCACCAACCCGTGGGCAGAATCTTTGGCTCGTATCTTCGCCAAATGTAAGAAGGCAGGACTGTTGCAGAATTTGAAGCCATATTCCCTTTCGGCTAAGGCAGACAAGGATAACTTCTGTGCCTATCATGTGATGGCAGGTCATCATACAAATGATTGCACTCAATTAATAAGGGCTATCCAACAGTTGATTGCCGACCGAAAAATTGTCGAGCCACCTTTGAAGCCAAGTGTTCAGAAGAACACCTTGCCTAATTTTGGGAGCCAAGTCAATATGGTCCAATCTTGAATGCCGACCAATTGTGTATTCACTCAAATTATCAAGGCTACTCCGAGCATGTAAGCTATTATAATTGAGGAAAAGGAAAAGGTAGAGGAAGCCAGAGGGCAAGCGTCTGTAGTAGGAAAGGAACAAGGCCCAATTGACCTGGTTGATATTGATTTAGATGAAGATGAAGATGATTTCAAAATGGAAGAACCTAAACTGGTATACACAGTTGAAACCAAGAGGGGAACCATGATTAAGATAGATGGTCCTGTCATACACATTAGCAAAAGTGGTAGGGTTTATCAACCCGCTAATGTGGCACCTCAAGCACCACCAAGAAGAAATAACCTGGCTGTGAGGGCAGATGCTATTGTTCCCCTCCAAAAAAAACAGAGAAAAGGATGTTATGGTTCAATAGTTAAAGAGAACACCAACCCGAGCTAATATTTGGCACCTTTTTATGGAGTCTAAAAGGCACCTCTTTATGGAGTCTAAAAGGCACCTCTTTATGGAGTCTAAAAGGCACCTCTTTATGGAGTTTAAGAAGCACCGAGAGGCAGTATTAAAATACCTTATGGAGATAGAAGCCGCTCCTACAATGTCCCCTGATGAAGTTTGTGCGATGATTAGGGGAATTGATCTAAAAGTTAACTAAGCACAGGAGATAAGTTTTGGAGTTTCTAACTTGCCAAGGTTGAAATCATGGACAGAGTGACACCCTGTATGATGGTCGATAATGGCGCAGCCTTGAATATCTGCCCTTCTAAGATTTTGCCGTATCTGGGGATTAGCGCATAAGCACTTTACCGGTACAGCACACTAATCAAAGTATACGATGATAGTAAGAGGACTGTGATTGGGACATTTGAAGCTGAAGTCAGTGTGGGGGAGATCAAGTTTAAGGTGCTATTCACAGTTATCGATATCCCTGTGGGTTTCTCTTTGCTTCTTGGAAGGCCTCGGTTCAACTTTACATCAGAAGGCGAAATTTCTGATAGGAGGAAAGGTTGTTACGTTTGAAGCTGATAAGCCATCCATTGTAGCTGCTTTGAATGCTGTGGAGCAGCCGATGACTAGATTTCAGGTAGCAGTGATTTCAGATGCGAGCAGAAATAAGCCGAAGTTCCCAGAATGGATCCACAAGTATTATGCTAAGCAGAATTTTGAACCTGGTAAAGGATTGGGAGCAAGGCAGCAAGGTGTTCCTAAGTTCAATATTGAGGCTAGTAAATACCATTAGCATGGGCTCGGTTACTATGAGGAAAAGAACAAGCCGAGTAAGAAGTATGTGAATCTGATTAACACCTTTGTCCGTGCAATTGAACAGGTATATAGTGGAACCCTAGAACCGGTGGTATTTAAGGGAGGTCAGCTCCCAAGATTTGAGATCTTCACAGATGTTGTTGATTTCGGCAAATATGGGGTTGAGCCTGTAGTGAATATGATGTGCATTAGGGTTGAAGACCAAGGGCAAATGATTCTAAAAGATCAGTAAGGTGTAGTTCGCTAGGTCAGGGTTGAGTTTGGAAATAAAGGAGAATCATTTGATAAAGCTGACCTAGAAAAGGGAGAAGTCAAAGCAGCAGTTGAAGCCATTGCTAAGGCACTGTCTGTCCTAATGAAGCAGAATATAGGTTTTATAAATAAGAAAGCACCTATTGAGAAGACTCAAGATGAATTGGTGAGTGAAGCTGTGGCGAAGCTGACTGAACTGATGATAGGGAAAGCAAAGGCAATGGAAGAAGAGCTGTCTGTTGGCTAGAAAGAAGCCCTTGAGGGTGATTTGGGAGACCTGTTCGAAGAAGTCGACGATGTTGTAGCTAAAGAAGACCCTCCGCATATGGAGGATGATAATTATTTTGATGTATCTATCTCTTTTATTTATGATGTGAACAATTCAGCCTATAGGGTATTTAATGCAATGAAATTTGATTTTGCTTACTTGCATGATGTTTTTTCGGATAGAACTATGCATACATACAAACATTCATTTAATGTTTTTAGCATACATGATGCATCATTGGATGAAATGAATCTAGGGACGGATGATGATCCAAAAATGGTATCCATCTCGAAAGACCTCACGCCAGATGAGAGAAAAGAAATTGTAAAAGTACTGCAAAAGCACGTGAAAGCCTTTGCCTGGTCCTATGACGATATGCCTGGGGTTAACAGAGAGATTGCAGAACATGGAATTCTAACAAATCCGAAAATGAAACCTGTCAAAAGAAGCTCAGGAGACTTAGACCAGAATGGGTAGAAAAAGTTAAGGAAGAGGTAGCCAAATAGATAAAAGCTAAGTTCCTGGAAGTAGTAGAGTACCTAGAATGGTTAGCCAACATCATACCAATTGCGAAGAAAGATGGTCGAGTCAGGGTTTGTGTGGATTACTGGGATTTGAACAAGGCAACGCCCAAAGGTGACTTCCCACTACCGCATATTAATGTTCTGATTGACAGTGCTGCCAGGGGAGTGATATATTCATTCATCGATGGATCTTCAGGGTATAATCAGATTTTGATGAACATCATCGACAAAGTGAAGACAACCTTCATCACAGAATGGGGAGTTTATTGCTACAGGGTTATGCCGTTTGGGTTGAAGAATACCGGGGTAACTTATCAACAAGCAGTCACTGCACTTCTGTATGATATGATCCATAAAAAGGTTAAAGTTTATGTGGACGATATGCTAGTTAAATCGATGACCCAGGAAGAGCATCCTACTATCCTGGATAGATTCCTAACTAGGATCGAAAAGTATAACCTTCGCCTAAATCCCAAGAAGTGTGTGTTTGGGGTAACTTGAGGAAAGCTTCTCGGTCACATAGTAAGTCAGAAAGGAATCAAAATGGATAAAGACAAAATCAAGGCCATCAGAGATATGCCCTCACCGAAGATAGAAAAGGAAGTAAGGTCATTTTTGGGGTCATTACAGTATGTCATTCGGTTCATCACAAGATTAACAAAATTTTGCAAGCCCATCTTCAAACTTCTGAAAAAGAACTAGCCCGTGGAATGGGACGATCAATGCCAACTAAACTTTGACAGGGTTAAGGCTTATTTGATGAATCCACCAGTTCTAAAACCTCCAATGTTGAATAAGCCTTTCATCTTGTACTTGGCTATCGAAGATGCTTCGGTAGGGGCAATGTTAGTGCAAAAACAAAAAGACAGACATGAACATGCAATCTACTATTTGAGTAAGAAGCTACTTGATTATGAGGCCAGATATACTGTGGTGGAAAAGACTTGTATTGCTATGGTATGGTTGACTAAGAAGTTAAGGCATTACTTTCAATCATATAAAATTCAGGCAGTAGCTAAGGTTGATCCGATGAAGTATCTATGCCAAACCCCTATATTGGCCAGAAAACTATCAAGATGGTTACTCTTGTTGTTAGAATTTGACATTGAGTATGTAACTAGGAAAACGATCAAAGGGAGAGCTGTAGTAGAATTCTTAGACAATCAGCCTATAGAATCAGATTATGTCGAGAATTTGGAATTTCCAGATGAGTAGTTGGCGGTGGTAGAATAAAACCAAGAGGATGGGGGATGTATTTTGATGGTGCTATAAACAAACACGGTGCAGGTCTGGGAGTAATCATTGGCACCCCCGATGGAGAAATCATTCCCCTAGCGAAACGCCTTGAATTTCCAGTAACTAATAACGGGGCAGAATATGAAGCTTGCCTCTTTGGAATCGATGCCCCAATCACATTAGGGGCACACAAAGTGTTGGTTATTGGAGACTTAGCTCTAGTGATTCGAAAGATTGTTAGGGATTAGGAGATAAGAGAAGAATCACTCCGGCCTTATCTCGAGTTGGTTTGGGAAAAAGCGAAGGTGTTTGGTTAGTGTGAATTCAGGCATGTACCAAGGGAAGAGAATCAAATGGCCGATTCCCTAGCTACTCTTTCATCGATATGGGAAGGACCCCAAAAACAACCGATACAAACCGTGATCTTAGAAACTACACAGAACCCTTGTTATCAGTCAGTCAGCTTTGTGGCAGCAGTGGAAGAATGCCCATAGGTATCATGACATCCTACAATTCATTCAAAATGGTCAGTACGCTGAAGATGCCAGTGAAGCAGATAAGATCTCTCTTTAAAGGTTAACCGCAGAATTTAGGATATTCGAAAATCAGGTCTTCAAAAGAACCGCTAATGGCTACTACTGAAGTGTTAATAGAAGAAGCGAAGAAGGTCATGAAACAAATCCATGCAGGAACTTGCGGACCGCATATGAATGGTTTAGCCCTGGCCAAAAAAGTGTTGAGGCAAGGCTACTTTTGGCTTACCTTGCAAGCTAATTGTATCAAAGAAGTAAAAAAGTGCCATGAATGTCAAGTGTATGGAGATCTCAACCATCTTCCCCCACTAGAACTTCAAATATCATCAACTCCATGGCCATTTGCAGCTTGTGGAATTGACACCATTAGAGAGATAAGGCCACTTACCTTAAATGGGCACCATTTCATAGTTATAGCCATGGATTACTTTTCAAAATGGGTAGAAGCAGAATCATTTGTAAATGTCACTGCAAAGAAGATGGCCAAGCTCATAGAAAGGAACATGTTTATGTGGTTTGGAATCCCGCATCATATCTTGATCGATAATGGAGTACAGTTCTAGGGGGTAACCGCACAGTTGTTCCAAAGTAAAGGGGTTGAACATAATAGATCATCTCCGTATCGCCTACAAACTAATGGGGCGGTAAAAGTAGCCAATAAGTTTATCAAGAGAATTCTGTCAAAAATGGTAGTTACCTACAGAGATTGGGCCAACATGTTAACATTTTACCTTGTGGGGATACAGAACTAGCATCAGGAAAACACCTACAGGAGAAACATTATACTCGTTGGTCTACGGAATGGAAGCCCTTCTACCAATGGAAACAGAGATTAAGTAGCTAAGGGTTGTCATGGAAGCACGGTTGCCAGAATCTGAGTGTGTTCTATCGAGATATGAATAGTTAGCATTGATCAATGAGAAGCATCTTCGGGCATTAGATCACCTTCAAATGTATCAGCAGAGAATGGCCAGGACTTACAACAACAGAGTTTGTCATAAAAAAACCCACTCAAGGCTAGGGATTTGGTACTTAAGTAGATGAGGCAGACCAACACAGACGTACAGGGAAAGTTCAACCCGAATTGGGAAGGTTCGTATGTAATTAAGAAAATACTTTCAAAGGACACTGTGAGGATCACGGATATGGACAGAAACAAATTCGTCAACCCCATCAATCAAGACAAGCTGAGGCGATATTACATGTAAAAAAAAGAGGGAGTTTGATGGATCAAAAACCGAAAAGGCGATCCATGCAAAAGTTAGGACAATCTGATGGATCAAAAACCGAAAAGGTGGTCCATGCAAAAGTTAGGATAGTGAGGTGAACACTATCAGCAAGAAAATCTGCAAAGACCGGTTGGTGGCAGTCGTGGATTCGGTCGAGACAAATCCCAGTAATGATTCTGTCCCTAGCTTCGTTTCATCTTTGAAGTGCATCGTGCTAAAACATTATTAATGAGTGAATAAATGCATGCTTTGCTCTGTTAGTTCAAATTTCACGAGTTTGCTTGGAGTTGAACTTGTATTATGCATTTATGGCTGTGTACATTTTTTGTTTGCATGCATCTCACCTCGAAAGGAAAAACTGATAGATTGAAAACCTAAAAAGGCGATCTATGCAAAAAATAGGACATAAATAAAAGTCTGCTAAGCCGAAAATCCTAAAAAGGCGGTTCAAGCAAAAATTAAGACAATCTAATAGACCGAAAACCCGAAAGGGTGATCTACACAAAACTAAGGACATGAGACAAAACAAAAGTCACATAGTAGTAGGTTCAGATAATCCTAACACCCTACAACTCGAGGTATCTCAGGGTCAATTCCTCACGCTCACGGCCAATGTACCAAGACAAATAAATGTGTAGAAATGGGCCCACACATTGTCAAAGAAGGAAAAATAAAGGATCTAGGGCTGTGCCCCATCATCTTGATCATCCACCTGGTTCTTATCCCTAGTGTTCTCATAATAAGCAAGCTGCTCCTCCAGTGGGGCCACGCACGTTCAGGAAATGTGGTTCATGAGCTCTAGATCCGTGACCCGCCTTCATAGCTGGTCCACCTCCGACCTCAGATGAGTGGACTCGTGATGCTGAACACCAAATACGGGCTACATTAAGACCAACAATAGAAACATCATGTCACATACATTTATACAATCAAAACATACACACACACATGCATACATGCATAAATGTTAACTCAAGTATAGGTACTTACTATCAACATCAGGTTGTCCCGAATCGTGAGTGCTCTGAAAGCGGAAATGACCCGACACTGGGTCATCCCCTGGGCTATAGCGTATAACATCAAAGTCGCGCAACTATAAATTTTAGGTATGAAAATTTTCTCAATTTTCATAATTTCCATTTACGCCAATATAATCCTGAGAAGGGTATTTCTTGCTTTTTACAGGTATCCAGGGGAAAAACAATCGATCTGTATTTATTCTTGATCAAAGGGGTAAAAATTTTTGTTTCTAAAATTATCGATCAAGAAATTAATGCATGCCCGACACAACTTCGAAGAACAGCTTCATGGAGAACATAATCAGGACCACTACTTCTCAAAGGAACCGAAACACGTCCCTGAACCAACTCAAATCAGGCTAGACCACTGCTTCGCAAAGACACTAAAGTAAATCCTTGAATCAACTCAAATTGGGCTATACCACTGCTTTGCAAAGGAACCGAAGCAAGTCCCTGAACCAACTCAAATTGGCTAGACCACTACTTCTCAAAGACATCGAAGTAAGTCCCTAAATCAACTCAAATCGGGCTAGAACACTGCTTCACAAATGAACTAAAGCACGTCCCTGAATCAACTCAAATCGGGCAAGACTGCTATTTCGCACAGACATTGAAACAAGTCTATGAACCAATTCATCTTAGGTAAGACCGTTGCTTTGCATAGACATCGAAACAAGTCCCTAAACCAATTCAAAACGGGTAAGACCGCTACCTCTTACAGAAACTGAGGCAAGTCCCTGGAAACAACTTAGGCAAGACCGCTGTTTCACATAAACATCGAAATAAGTCCCTGAACCAATTCAACTCTGGCAAGACCGTTGTTTCGCACAAACATCAAAACAAGTCCCTGAACCAAATTCAACTCGGGTAAGACTGCTATTTCGCACAGACATCAAAACAAGTCCCTGAATCAACTCAAATTAAGCTAGACTGCTATTTTGCACAGACATCAAAACAAGTCCCTAAAGTCAACACAATTCCATCTGTGACATAAGCCTCATAGAGAACCAACACGAGAACTGGCAAGTACATTTCCTCTTCCTTTTCTCACCGTGCTCCCTATCACGAGACCAAACTCGAACCGGATATAATAACCCGACCATAACTTGACTTTGATCCTGCGTGGGGCATCCTGTAAGCTGGGGTTTTCTTGACCCCTATGATGAAAATCCTATGTTACCTGTTAGACAGACGAACATGAGTCAGATTTGGGAATGAACGGAATGATGCTTGGAATGTTCTCAAATGGTCCAAAAATAGAACAGTCCTCGATCCGAAATCCCAAGAAAGGTCCTTCAAGTGATTAGAGAGCTTAGACGTGAGTGTAGGATTTAAGAAAAGCCATGATAGCCCTGATTAAAGCCGCACAGCTATAGTTTCACAACTACAGCCGTGCGGCTATAACATCAAAGCCACATGGCTATAATCTTAGAGCCATACGACTCTAATGATTGACCGAGTTATTTCCTAAATAAACCTACCTTATTGATTGACCTGCATGTTTAATTCCAAAATTAAAGGAATTTGAGCCGTGATATGCTAGGTTAGGAACCAAATAGAAAAAAGAAGAGGGAAAAACCATTTAGGGAGAGAAAAGAAAAGAATTCTAGAGACAAAAGAGATGTTTTAGAGAGAGAAAGAGAGAAAAAGTAAGGAAAACCAAAGAAAAACATAAGAAACAGAGAGAAAACACTCAAGAAACACATAACGTGAGAGTTTCTGGTAATCCTATCATTCGTTGGGTTTGTTTTCGGGTTCATTCAGTTCGGTTCGAGGTTCGCGTTCAAAGTTTCGAGACATTTATAGGATTCTAGGCATATTTCGACGTTCAAATCCACTTCCAGTCGTCAAATACACTGGAACATAATAAATTTAAACTCTGAGAGGTCTTAAACTCGTAATTGATTACTTTGTGCTTTGCATTTTTTGAGTTTTACAAAAATCCAAAAACTGTCTGCATGATTATAGCTGTGCAGCTCTCACTAGAGTCGAGCGGCTATAATCCCTTAGAATAAAACCACGTGGCTGTACATCTATAACCGCACGGCTATGTTCTTCTGGGCAGAAACCCGAAATGCCCAAAGGCGACAGAATATAGTTAGTTTCCCATTTTATTCGTTCTGTTATGATTTATTTCTATCAAATCACATCTGTTATATTCAAAATTATGGTTTACGGATTTTCGATAACGTTGATGTGAGATTTAGGTTTCGTGGATTTCAATTTTTGGAATCTGGGTTGTTTGATCCAAATCGGATCCTTTGTTCAGCTTTAGCGGACTCCCAGATTCCATAAAATCTTTAGAAATCATCGAAACGATACAAAACAGAGATTTACAAAAGCAAAGAAAACCAATTCGGGTTTTGGACACTACAGCCACACGGCTGTAGTGGCTATAGTCGCACGGATCTAACTAGAGCTGCACAGCTATAGTTACAAAAAGAAGGCAGAATTTCAAGACGACTCCCACGGACGTCGTCGTGTGATGCTGTCTTTAGATTCAGATTGTTTTCAACATGTTTACAGCTTTATACCTTAGATGAGTGTTGGAATTAGGAACCTGCTGGGATTCACAAGACATATAGTAAATAGATTGATGCCTTTATTTATTAACACAAATTGTATAATACATAAAGTTCACATTAATGTACAAATGTATGATACAAAGACAAGGACTAATGCCTCGGGACTAGGGCATATCCAACAGAACCCACATGAACAGAACCCCGAGTTCCAGGATAACCGACTCACCAAAAGGAAATACTTTGCATGTAATTGAGCCAAACCATTTTCAAAATTGTTTTCGAGCATAAAAACCTGCAGGGCATTTTTAAAACGGTTTTCCAGGTCTAATCAAGTAAGTCGCCCGGACTTCTCGGTTACCCCCCTAGATGTATGCTCCCACTTCCTAAAATTCCCTATTCTGTCCTGTTATGAGTCCTACATGTGTTTTTAATATAATTGTGCTAACCGTCTGTTTTGTAGCTTTTATTTTTCTTTTTATTTTATTTTGGATGTATTTAATAGATCAAATTGTGTATTCTAGGCGATTGTACTTTTTATAGATTTTCATGTATCTAGGCGGTTGTAAGGTGAGGATAAGAGTTTTTATCTTTTGGGTTGTAAAAAGTGGCCTCTATCCTTTTTTTTTTTTGGTTTGGATGTGTGGTTTACTTTTCTGCACTTTAGTTTTACGATATTTATTTATGTCATCTGAATGAGCATCGGCTACTATTAAAAGATAAAATGGGTAGAGAAAAAGTGAATATAATATTGTGGTATAAACTATTAAATGAAAGCAAGCTTGAGGTTGTATAGGTAAGTTGCCCGAACCCTGAATCTCTAGATCAGGTATGGCAGTCTACACTTGGTAGGGAGCTATACCCAAATTTCCCCGATGAGCTGATCCGGGTGGCGACTCCATCACTGATTTCGAAATTTGAGTTTCGAGGTCTTAAGTTAATAAAACGGGATTCTTCTAAAATATAAAACCAGTTTTCCCAAAACTCACATTCTAAATGATGTTTCCTACAAAGGGATTTTCCATCATATCAACTGGATTTCTTAAACAAAATCATCAAACTCGTTTTTCCATAAAAAAAACTCACCATACCTATAAAAACCTCCCTAGTTCGCTTCGCCGCATTCTGACTTTAAGGTCGTCCGCTCACAATAGCATAAGTACTGTTAAAGTTAACCAATCTCATCTTTCAAGAAGGATTGACGCTACTGGAAGCTTGAAGATGGACTTAAGCCGCTTAGAAGATGACATGGAATCCATTAGAGAAAGAAAGAGAGCAACTTGGTGGGGTGAAACGACCGTATTGCCCTTGAAGAAGAAGAAGAAGAAGAAGGGATTAATCTAGTCTCTTTTTGACTAAGCAAGTGGATTTGGTAGAGTAGGTTGGATTAATCAAGTTGATGCTTCCAGTGTAATTAGAAGAAGACAGCTCCTATTTGATTATATTTTGGATTAGTTTATTTAGCAACTTAGTTGTATCAAGCAATACTCTTTTGTCCTTTTATTACTACTATAACTTGTTGGTAGATTTCAGTTTTAGTTATCTATTTCATTCTTAGATCCGTGTTTAGTTTAGTTTGTACTTTCTCTCTCTAAATTTATAATATTTCTCTTTCTGAATTTCTATTTTAAGATTGTTTTTTACTTCCAATAACGAAGCGTGAGTAGTCTTCTTTCGCAAGCTCGAGTCGGCTTGTTTGGTACGAGTAAGTTTTTCTCTCTTTTGTTTTCAATAGGCATAAAATATTAAGTTGATTGTTAAATCAATAAACTTAATTCTTATAAGATTGATCACTTTATATTAAGTAACTTTAATGAGACCGAGAGGAGATTTTGAGTTATGGAAAATATGATGTAACTTATATTCAACCTGAAACCAAGATGAGATGGTTGATATGTTAAGGGTTTTATCTAAATGGTAAATGCTTCTTAAAACTTAAAGTTTGAGTTCTAATTTATGAGAGCTAGATGTGAAGTAAATGAAATCTCAAAGAATCCATGTGAGAGTGAGATGTGAAGCATGGTGATTTAAGAAAGAAAAGACCTTAAAACTATGATCTTTACCCTGTCTATGTTAAATAATGGAGAAAGGACTAAAACCTGTTGGACAATGCTTGACTTAAGTTTGTGACCCCTTTTATATATTACTGATAAGTGCATTTTATGCATGTAATTTGCCTTAGTTTATAAGCTTAAATTGCTATATTTTTTGTGAGCTTAGGCCAATTTACTTCATTTTGTATCATTATTAGTGCTAAGGGTATTGGAATCAAAATTGAGCTTAAAGTGTTGATTTTAGAAGCTTGGAGTCCATAAATGATGGAGCTTGAAGTCATAACCTAAGAGCACAGCTTGGGGGGTGCTGCTGAAGCTAGAAATTGACCTAGAAGCTGTTTTGCATAAGCCAAGATCCTGGCTTAAGGGGGAGCTATGAATTTGAGGAGTTTTTATGGGATTAGAAGACTTCCTAATTAGTTTTTTTTATTTGTATCAGCTTTTAATTCTATTTGGGGTATTCTCTAATTTTTCTAATTAAAGTTTTATTCTATTTAGGTTTTTATTTCCTTTTCCTTTCCAACTTCTATAAGAGGAGTAGTCTTCTTCTTATGGGAGGACAGTTTT
Organism: Euphorbia tirucalli; assembly: GCA_039660915.1. NCBI lineage: Eukaryota > Viridiplantae > Streptophyta > Magnoliopsida > Malpighiales > Euphorbiaceae > Euphorbia > Euphorbia tirucalli. The sequence goes on from CM077633.1 coordinate 50,483,403, forward strand.
AAAGTTTTAAGGTTTTTAGTTTGAGTTTCTTTTAGTTTTAGCTTTGTTTTCTTTCTCTCATGGAGAGATAATTTTCTTTTCCAGTTAGAGGGAAATTCGGTCTTGTAAAGTCAACTATTAGATCAACTGTTCTTACTTTCTTCTTTAATTCAAGTAATTGATTTCATTCTTTTCTCATTACTTTTGCATTATTTAATTGAATCCTTGATTTAATTATATACTTGTGATTGATTTGCTAGTTAGGTGATTAAATACATAATCATTTAATTCACTTAACCTAGATAGCGAATAACAGGGTTAATTATGGACAAGTTTTTAATTCATGTTATGGATGAAATTGATATGCTTTAAATAATCCCACTTGTGTGATTATTGAGTAGAATTAGTGTCTCTTTCGAGTGTTAATGCTTTTGATTGAATTAAATTCCGAAGCTTATTTGGAACTGTTCGATTAAATAGAGATAATTAATGAGCTTGTCTTGGTTATCTATTCCGTAAGAAGAGATTAGGTGATTCATGCTTTATGATAGTCATAGCTAATTTACTTGAATGCATTGAAGTTATCCTTTGTTGTTGATCGATGATCAGTTGGTTTGACTCAAGACTTGAATCTGCCTTCTAGCTGTAATCTGTCTCATATAGATTTTCATCAAATTATTTTGTTTTTGTTATTTCTATATTTTAATTATAATTTCAAAACACCCCCCTTTTTACTTTTTATTGTCTAAATTATAGAAGAAATAATCCGGCCAATCCCTGTGGATTCGACCTTACTTCACCATTGCTACATATTTTGGTTTTGAGGAGTAGGTATTTATTTTGGTGTTTACGACATGCATCCATTGCTTTCATTACTGTTTTATTCATTATTATTTATTCTCATTCATCATTTACATTGTTTTTTTATTATTTCAGCTATTTATCATCATTATTCTCTCTCATTTTATCAAAGAAAGAAACATATAGTAATCTATTATTTTACTAAGAAGTCTGATATTGCTTACTGTCGATGCCTGTGGAAATGACGTTTGTTCTTATCACTATACTGCATATTTGATCTAGTACACTTGCCAGTACTCACATTTGCACATAATACCAATCATGTCTCCAATCCTAGAAGTCATGTGTCTAATGGTAGATCCATGTTACAAAGCAAGTCTCATTACATTTACTCCGCTTCATATGGGTTAGCTACTCCCATAAGACATTAAGCAACCATTAAACAACCATCAAATATATATTTCATTCATAATAAATAGTACTCACAACTACTAACCTAAGCTAATTGAGATTGTTGTATATGTGACTACTCCCTACTAATCATGTAGAGAACAACTTCAAATACATACAATAACTTATAAAAACAAAAGAAACAAAATAGGTATATAGATGGAATTACAGAGAGTGATGGAGAAGTTAAGGATCTTCAACCACCAGCAGTTAGAGAAGTATTTATAGCTCCAAAGGGAGCTCTAGGGTTTACGAAATATCTAGCAAACAGTCCAAAACTGATGGATAAAAGAGAGAATCAAACTTTTGTCCATAAGATTAATTAATCAACCAAAAGTCAACTTTAATCATGGATTACAATCGTAAACCATGTGCTCCCACAAGTCCAACTTGTTGACTCACGTGTTAACTCACTTCTTGACCCTGTTCTAGCCCATTCAAGTGGATTTGGCCCAAAACAGCTTCCAAAGACCTTATTTATGCCTGTTCTGCCAAACCTACTCCTTTTATGTTCAGAGTTGTTGAACAACTTGAAATAATCATTTTAAGTCCAAATTGTCTCTAAATTAATTATAATTAATTATTTATAACCCTAAATTAATGGGTACAAATTACGTCCATCACCTATTCTATAGGTGAAAGAAAACAAAAAATAATCCACTAACGAACTAAAAATTATACAAAAGGAATGGAGAAAATGACACTTAAAAACACTCTTAACCCCAATACACCTAAAAGCTCACACAACTCCCTTTAGTAGAAAAGTCACTCAAATAACTCTTGTTATATGTTTTGCCATTTGATAATGGAATTCCAAAACAAGCAAATTAGAAAGGTATTTATAGTGCTAAAAAAATAGGGCAAAATGGTGGTTACATTAGTGAGCCACAAAATTAGTTGAATGGATGTTTATTAAGGAATTTCAAATCATAATCAAGAGGATTCATGATAAATTATTTTGTCACATTAAGTCTGATATTTCAAAATTTTCATGCAATAAATTTTCGTAAATTAAGTAAATAATAATATAATGAAGGAGTAAATAGAGTTATCGAGGCAATCCATAACTCTATTTACTCTTATTTTTCCTCAAAAAAAGAGTTATGGAGGCATGCGTAATGATTTTATAATTAATTCACTTGAGCAATCAACCTTCTTCCTTTGCTCTTTCTTATCCTCTTCTAATGATTGACCTTCTACTGTTAGCTCCTTTCTCGGTTCTATCTCTATTCAAGGTTAGCCTCTTCTAATGATTGACCTTCATGCAAGGAGGGTATTTTTTTTAAATTTGGAATTTAGGGTCAATTTGTACATTTGATTATTGACTATTGAGTTAAATGTAGGATTAAAGACCAAAAATGATGGAAGTTCTTGTATTTTTTATTAATTGCTAACATAAAAAAGGGAAATTTTACACAAAAATCTTTAAAAATAGAGGAAAAATGTTTAAATTTTTATGGAAAATTTTTACATAATAAGAATAATTTATTGAGGGCTAAATGGTAGAAAATGTTGAATTTTGGATGGAAGTTGGTTAAAAACATATGATTCAAACTGTTATTTAATCTTAATGCAAAATTTAACATCTGCACATCTAATAATTTACTTACATTATTTAAGATATTTTCACTAAGATTGAACATTATTCCCCCATTTTTCTATTTCTGGTATTTTTCTATGGGATTAGAAGACTTCCTAATTAGTTTTTTTTTATTTGTATCAGCTTTTAATTCTATTTGGGGTATTCTCTAATTTTTCTAATTAAAGTTTTATTCTATTTAGGTTTTTATTTCCTTTTCCTTTCCAACTTCTATAAGAGGAGTAGTCTTCTTCTTATGGGAGGACAGTTTTAAAGTTTTAAGGTTTTTAGTTTGAGTTTCTTTTAGTTTTAGCTTTGTTTTCTTTCTCTCATGGAGAGATAATTTTCTTTTCCAGTTAGAGGGAAATTCGGTCTTGTAAAGTCAACTATTAGATCAACTGTTCTTACTTTCTTCTTTAATTCAAGTAATTGATTTCATTCTTTTCTCGTTACTTTTGCATTATTTAATTGAATCCTTGATTTAATTATATACTTGTGATTGATTTGCTAGTTAGGTGATTAAATACATAATCATTTAATTCACTTAACCTAGATAACGAATAACATGGTTAATTATGGACAAGTTTTTAATTCATGTTATGGATGAAATTGATATGCTTTAAATAATCCCACTTGTGTGATTATTGAGTAGAATTAGTGTCTCTTTCGAGTGTTAATGCTTTTGATTGAATTAAATTCCGAAGCTTGTTTGGAACTGCTCGATTAAATAGAGATAATTAATGAGCTTGTCTTGGCTATCTATTCCGTAAGAAGAGATTAGGTGATTCATGCTTTGTGATAGTCATAGCTAATTTACTTGAATGCATTGAAGTTATCCTTTGTTGTTGATCGATGATCAGTTGGTTTGACTCAAGACTTGAATCTGCCTTCTAGCTGCAATCTGTCTCATATAGATTTTCATCAAATTATTTTGTTTCTGTTATTTTTATATTTTAATTATAATTGCAAAACACCCCCCCCCCCCTTTTTACTTTTTATTGTCTAAATTATAGAAGAAATAATCTGACCAATCCATGTGGATTCGACCTTGCTTCACCCTTGCTACATATTTTTGTTTTGAGGAGTAGGTATTTATTTTGGTGTTTATGACATGCATCAATTGCTTTCATTACTGTTTTATTCTTTATTATTTATTCTCATTCATCATTTATATTGTTTTTTTTTTATTATTTCAGCTATTTATCATCATTATTCTCTCTCATTTTATCAAAGAAAGAAACATATAGTAATCTATTGTTTTATTAAGAAGTCTGATTTTGCTTACTGTCGATCCCTGTGGAAATGACGCTTGTTCTTATCACTATACTGCATATTTGATCTAGTACACTTGCCAGTAGTCACATTTGCACACAATACCAATCATGTCTCCAATCCTAGGAGTCATGTTTCTAATGGTAGATCCATGTTACAAATCAAGTCTCATTACATTTACTCCGCTTCATATGGGTTAGCTACTCCCATAAGAGATTAAGCAACCATTAAACAACCATCAAATATATATTTCATTCATAATAAATAGTACTCACAACTACTAACCTAAGCTAATTGAGATTGCTGTATATGTGACTACTTCCTACTAATCATGTAGAGAACAACTTCAAATACATACAATAACTTATAAAAACAAAAGAAACAAAATAGGTATATAGATGGAATTACAGAGAGTAATGGAGAAGTTAAGGATCTTCAACCACCAGCAGTTAGAGAAGTATTTATAGCTCCAAAGGGAGCTCTAGGGTTTACGAAATATCTAGCAAACAGTCCAAAACTGATGGATAAAAGAGAGAATCAAACTTTTGTCCATAAGATTAATTAATCAACCAAAAGTCAACTTTAATCATGGATTACAATCGTAAACCATGTCCTCCCACAGGTCCAACTTGTTAACTCACGTGTTAACTCACTTCTTGACCCTGTTCTAGCCCATTCAAGTGGATTTGGCCCAAAATAGCTTCCAAAGACCTTATTTAAGCCTGTTCTGCCAAACCTACTCCTTTTATATTCAGAGTTGTTGAACAACTTGAAATAATCATTTTAAGTCCAAATTGTCTCTAAATTAATTATAATTAATTATTTATAACCCTAAATTAATGGGTACAAATTACGTCCATCACCTATTCTATAGGTGAAAGAAAACAAAAAATAATCCACTAACGAACTAAAAATTATACAAAAGGAATGGAGAAAATGACACTTAAAAACACTCTTAACCCCAATACACCTAAAAGCTCACACAACTCCCTTTAGTAGAAAATTCTCTCAAATAACTCTTGTTATATGTTTTGCCATTTGATAATGGAATTCCAAAACAAGCAAATTAGAAAGGTATTTATAGTGCTAAAAAAATAGGGCAAAATGGTGGTTACATTAGTGAGCCACAAAATTAGTTGAATGGATGTTTGTTAAGGAATTTCAAATCATAATCAAGAGGATTCATGATAAATTATTTTGTCACATTAAGTCTGATATTTCAAAATTTTCATGCAATAAATTTTCGTAAATTAAGTAAATAATAATATAATGAAAGAGTAAATAGAGTTATTGAGGCAATCCATAACTCTATTTACTCTTATTTTTCATCAAAAAAAGAGTTATGGAGGCATGCGTAATGATTTTATAATTAATTCACTTGAGCAATCAACCTTCTTCCTTTGCTCTTTCTTATCCTCTTCTAATGATTGACTTTCTACTGTTAGCTATTTTCTTTGTTCTATCTCTATTCAAGGTTAGCCTCTTCTAATGATTGACCTTCATGCAAGGAGGGTATTTTTTTTAAATTTGTAATTTAGGGTCAATTTGTACATTTGATTATTGACTATTGTGTTAAATGTAGGAATAAAGACCAAAAACGATGGAAGTTCTTGTATTTTTTTATTAATTACTAACATAAAAAAACGGAAATTTTACACAAAAATATTTAAAAATAGAGGAAAAATGTTTAAATTTTTATGGAAAATTTTTACATAATAAGAATAATTTATTGAGGGCTAAATGGTAGAAAATGTTGAATTTTGGATGGAAATTAGGTTAAAAACATATGATTCACACTGTTATTTAATCTTAATGTAAAATTTAACATCTGCACATCTAATAATTTACTTACATTATTTAAGATATTTTCATTAAGATTGAACATTATTCCCCCATTTTTCTATTTCTTGTATTTTTTTTTTCATTACTAATAAAAAATATATATGCACTTTCCAAAAATTCTTAGGGATCATCATCAAGGTCCATTAGCTCTTATCAACCAAAATATAAAATTTCATGTCAAAATCCAATGATATGATTTTTTTTTTTTTTTTTTGGGAAGATGTATTGTACAGAAGACTATTCTAGTCTAACGGTACAAACCACTAGGGCTGTACAAATATTAATCGGCCCATTGGCCCAACCCAACCCAATTCGACCCAGTCCTCTACATAATAAAACTTGTGATTTTTTTTTTGGGTTGGGTTGGGCTGAATTGAAAATAAAAACCCTATAACCCAGTTTGGATAATTCACTCAAATAAATCGAATTAATTCATTCGATTTCTGCCCTTCAGCCTCCTTCCCTCGATTCTTCTCCAACTTCAACCTTCAACAATCGATTTTATTCGATCTCGTTCTGATACTCCTTCCGACCTCGATCTTGAAACTTCTTCCGGCCTCCACCACCGCACCCTCTTTGTCGGAGCTCGCATTTCAGACTGAGGTATTTTGTCTTTTGTATCTTTGCGCTCTTTGTCTTTGTCGGCCTCCACCACCGCTGTTGTTGAGGTTGTTGTAACTTAAATGAAGAAAAACTATCATATATGTATTATGATGAAGTATATCCATAACTGAGACAACCGATTTTGAAATTGAAATTATTTGACAAAAAGTAACAATCAAAGTTTAATTGTACATCTTTGACTTTCTTCTACTTCTGGTTTGTGATTGAGTATAATTCTCTTAATTCTTCTGTTTCTCTTTAATTGTAACCTAGAGTAACTAACTTTGGTTAATAACTAACTGCAGTCAACTTCCTTCAATTTTACTTATGTAGGAAATTATTGCTCACAGATAAGATTAAGCATTAAGCTTTGAAATTAATCTTTTTACTTTTAATTAATTTAATTGAACATTTATTTCATTAAATTTAATTTAGTTAATAAATTTTAATATAGTATGAATTTATACTTCTACCTTATCTTTATCATAAGGTAGAAGTAAATGCTCTCGGAGTATTTTATAATATCTCAAAAATCATATGTATTATGTATTATCTATAACTTATATTTGTGAATTGAGATGTTATATTTGACTAGTTTATATGTTACGAACATGTTATATAACTAGATTTTTATTATTTTTGTTACAATGTTATACAATACGCATTTGTGAATGGAATAGTCATATTTGACTACTTTAAATGCATAGTTAATAACAAATTTATTTTAAATAAAAACAGAAAAGAAAAATTATATAAATATTTGAATTGAAATTTGACCCAACCCATAATCAACCCAACCCATAACACTAAAATTTTAAAATTTTAAACTATAGATATCAGCTTGCAAATCACATATCCCAATTTATAAAATTTTAAACTATAGATATCAGCTTGCAAATCACTCAAATTACATAGTTTATTTCTATACTTATCTCTATAAAATATAATCTAAACATTCGTATACTAAAAAAAACAAAAAGCATCAATCTTAACCGTACAGTAATGCAAAAAATATAAAACTAAATAACAATTATTACAATATAAAAATAAATAACAAAAAAAAAAAAAAAAAAAAGCCATTAGACTACAAATTTTTCACGTAGAAGTCCATCAAACATGTAATAACAAAAATATTAAAATATGCAAAGAGTACATCAATTCACCGAACATATTAATATTTAACCTATAATTTTAAATTCTTCATGTAATATTTGTACTGAAAATTTCATTAATTAAAAAAAAAAAAAAAAAAAAACATATGTTAATCCTACGACTATATGAATAACTTTTTTTTATTATTATTTTGAAGAAGTTCCAGTAAAATTCGCTTGGGAACATGGTTAATATGAGAATCACGTGGAATGAAAAAGAGATCGTCATCCTCACTCCACCCGTTGAAGATCTCCATCCCTGCCCTAGAGAAATTTCTTTTTTCTATCAGCCTCTAGTAACGAAAATAAATTAAAATTTCTGTTTAATTGGGATAGTACTTTGGGAGATGATAATACCTACTTCATTTGCAATCCTAACTATAACATATCAAATATAATAAGTATTGTTTGATATTGATTTGCAAGCATAAATTCCTAAAAATTTTATTTTTAACTTCTTATATAAATTTAGCATTTTAATCAAATAAGACCAAACCGATCGGTGTGACCAGTTCAACCACAAAACGGTCATAAATCCGGTCAGTTTGATAAAAAAAATTTCTAATTTGTATAAAAAACAATAGCCAAAACAGTTCTACAGTGGTTGAACTATCCGTTAAACTACAATTTAATAATATTTGTAATCAAATAATATTTCTTTTTAAAATAAATATCTAATCGAACTACAAACCGACGAAGCTACTAGTTCATTGTTTATTTTGGTTTTAATAACATTGATATTTAGGAATAAGTCAAGAACACAATATCCATTTTTAGGTTATTGATATTACATATAAAAAAAAAAGTTAGTCCAGATGTTTATTCTTTAAACACATAATGTGAAGAAATCGCTTTGACATACTTCGGAGTCAAATTTCAATTGGAAGTCAAGGCGACACACATAATAAGCAAATTAATGATACCACTTTCTCCAATATTTTAGAATAGGATAAATTAGGTGGTAATTTGTAAATTGAGAAATATGGTTTCACAATATTAACAAAATCAGTTTATCATTTAATATATTCTCTTAAAAACTCTCTAACTCTTCGAAATTTCATCTGAAATTTTACATGTTGGTTGATTAAAATACAATGGACCTCGGGGTTGAATCTTGAAAATTTTTGGGAAGCGTTTATATTTTTTATTAAAAAATAATAGGAAAAAATGAAAAAATTAGAAAAAATAGAAAAATAGTAAAAAAAATGCTCAAATATGCAAATCTTGATGGAATGTTATTTAATAATGTGTATAAATTATTGAGATGCTAATAATAGAAAATGTTGAGTTTTGAACAAAGATTTGGTAAAAAATTAAAAGTTCACACGGTACTCTAATCCTTTTGCAAAACTTATTTTTTTATTACTATTTAGCATCTCAATAGTTTACCTATATTATTTAGGAAAATGTCAACTTTCTTCAACCATTTTTCTATTTTTTGTGACTTTTTTCCTTTTATCGCACTACTAAATTAAAAAAATACACGCGCTTCTCAAAAATTTATGAGTTTTATCACTAAGGTTTATTGTAAATTTATCAACCAACATGCAAATTTTTTAGGTGAAAATTGGGTAAAAGAGTTGTTAGATAAGTGTATTTGATGATAAACTATTTTTGTTAACATTTTGAAGCTACATGTCTAAATTTATAACGTTTTAAACCACATGTAAAATGGTCGAAACCACATAATTTATTTTTATACTTATCTCTTTAGAATATTGGAGAAATGTTTAATTAGCGATGATTAAACCTATTTTTAAAATTAATCTAACTTTGTTGGCTAACTTTTAATATGTTATTCTTTTTTATAAATTCAATAAATATATTTACAATTCATTAGTAGCAATCGCACACTAAAAAGACTTGATAATAGTTTAATCACTTAAAGTTAAACATCATTTGAAACAAACAAGTAATGGTTGCTTTCATGTTATCTAAATTATTTAATTAAATGAAAGTGATAAAAATTTTAACAAAAAAAAATTACATAATAAATTGCAATATTCAAGTCCTTCTTTGTCCGGAAATTTACCAAATTTTAAAATCTTCAACAAAAAATAATTTTCAATTGAGAAATAATAATGAAATGATATATATGAGCCATTAATTATATATATACATATAAAGTGAGAGCTTGTTTCAGTGTTTCATAGGAGCATTTAGCATTTTAGCTCTAAAACGATCCTCTAAAGTGTTTGATTCTGATTTTTAACTAATTGTTGATTGAGAATGAAATATTATTTTGGAATAATATCCAATGTTTTGCCAATAATTCTATTTTGAAACTATTTATGAAACCCTCATTTATAAGATAAGATAATATGTTGACTAATTATCTCAAAATAACCTATTAAAATTTAACAATTTGAATTACTAGAAACTGGAGATTGGAGAATTTTTTTTTTTTTTTTATATTTTGGTTAAGATTCCAACTTTGTGCTTCATGAATTATTAAATAATTCAAATGATACTGATTATAATAAAATCATGAAAAAATCAAAGCAACTCATATGAATGCATTAAGAAATCAAATTGATCCTAATCTATAAAGACCTAGAAATAATTTTTAAAATGTAAAAAATTAAAATTAAATAATTTATTTATACCATTACGTTAGCTATGAAATAATATTAACATATTTATAAAAATGCGATTTTGTATAATTTTTATCCTTTAAAATTTATCTAATCATTTAGATTATGGTAACTAACATTTATTTATTGCATTTTATTTATGTAACTATTTGTTTATTAATTTAAAACAAATTCATAATAATCTTTTACATCTTATCAACAATACTTGCTTTTACTAAATACTAATTATGAATTAAAATCAATATTCCGAATTGATCATACAACAAATGTATGGATTTGGTAAACAGTATAAACAAATAGACTTACAGTTTATACTGCAGCGGAAACTTCTGTTTACCGGATGATTCTGATCCACACAAGAAAACCGGATCGTTCTGGTTGCCTTTCCTACGAATGTACGGATACACTGAGTACGAACTTTAATCCGTGAATTCTTCCGACGAACGAGAAATAAGTTTGTGTATCGGGTTTTCTCTCTGAGAGCGTTTTCTGTTCTTATACGTAAATCAATCCGAGAAACGACTTCTCTATTTATAGAGGAAATCCCAACTTCCATCTATTTATAGGATTAGTCCAAATTACACATTTGATCTCTGTAAATTACACATTTGGTCCCTGTAATTTTCCATAATTACATTTGAGTCCCTACCATTCCAAAATGTCATGGGCGGACCAAAAACTAACATCTCCCACTCGCACATGACAAGACATACTTTCATTGCGATTGGACACACATACTTCTTTCAATTCTTATTCGGCGAATTTACGCGACCAGTCAACGTAACGGTTGAACCTTTGAAGCTTTCCTTCATCGTTCCACCTTTAACTTAACATGACTTCCCCCTAGTCCGTTTTCCATGATCACTAGTTTTCGACTCACTTTTGATCTCATGAAAACATTCATATACACTACATACCTTTTCCACGAAAAAATATTGAGCTCGAGTGTTATATGATTAATAAGTGACATGTTACTGAAAATGTACTTCCTCTCTATAAATAACCTTCCACCATATATCCAATGTTTATCTGAAAGGTCCCTATATGCCCGTTTATTGCTAACGCAGCCTGGTTTGGGGTTCTAATCAAGATAATCATTATACGTACCTTTCTTGTTATTTACAATAGTCGTTTAAATCTTATAGTTTCATTTGGGTCTCATTTTAGGAAAATTGAGATCAATTTTCTTCTTCTTTCCATCCCTTGGTCGGCTTTTACACATATTACCAAAATATGCCATAGTATTAATCCACTTAGGATGTATGTTTTTATTAACACTGTGCGAAAGCATTCAATCTCTATATGCAACTCATGCATCATTACCTTTAGTCCACATTTAAGCCTTTCACAGGATAGCTTTCGGTATAAACAAAATATTGATATATGCAACTCATGCATCATTACCTTTAGTCCACATTTAAGCCTTTCACAGGATAGCTTTCGGTATAAACAAAATATTGATATTACGCATATCACTTATGGAGTTTCTTACATCTCCATCTATACTTTTACCTGTGACCACATCGCTCATAGTAAAATATTCATCTATGTGAGTAGATACATTTTGTCAACATATTGAACTATACTCAATAGCTCTATGTGTATCGCTTTAAATAGTGAATGAATTTGAACACAACAAAAAAACTCATAGTCTGTTCCAATAGAAATTTTTCAAAGTCATTACAACAGTTCAAAAACAACAACATGTTCCTATAGTCGATGAAGGCCAAATTCCAAAATGTGTTTACTAAAAACATTTGGGGCTATTGGCGTCGTTAACAAATATGCAATCATATCTCCGGTTGGAAATGCACTAAACTTATTTCACCCTTTGCTACTTTGTCTTTAACAAAATGATATTTTATATCGATATGCTTGCTTTTTCCATGATAACAAGGATTCTTGGAATAGGCTATCGATGCAGTGCTATTGGAATAGATAGTCGTACATTTCCCTTTAGGCAATAGATCCAAAAAATCTATAAAGTGTTTTAACCAAACCGCTTCTTGTACTACAGCTGCTGCAGCTACATATTTCGACTCCATAGTCGACAATGCCACGCAAGTTTGTTTCTTGCTACACCAGGAAATTACACCATTTCTTATAGTGAAAATATACCCAGACGTGGACTTCCTCCCATCTTTATCAGTTCCATGATCAGCATCTGTGTATTCCTTTAACTGCAGATCCTTTCCTTGGCAACAAAGGGAATAATTTGAAGTCTCCTTTAAATATTTCAATATCCTTTTCACTGCTGCCCAATGCTTCAAACCTGGATTTTCCTGATATCAGCTTGTGAGACTAACCGCAAAACCTATATCAGGTTGTGTATAAATCATAGCAATTGCACACCTATAAGGAATTCTCTCCATCCTTTTAGTCTCTTCTGGAGTAGTGGGGCACATACTTGCATTCAGTTCCGTACCTTTAGCAATAGGGGTTGGATCAGGATCACAGTGAGCCATACTAAAACGTTCTAAGATCTTATTGATATATGTCTCCTGTGAAAGAGCCAATAATCTCTTAGATCGATCTCTTGAGATCTTAACCCCAAGAATGTAATTGGCTACTCCTAGATCCTTCATCTCAAAGTTAGAAGACAACCAAGTCTTTACTTTCTTGAGTAAGGAAATGACATTTCCTACTAACAAAATATTGTCAACATATAATGTTAGAATGACAAACTTCCCTCCGTTTTCACGCTTAATGTAGGCACATGAGTGTGCATTAATCACCTTAAATTGCATTGATATGATCGCTTCATGGAAACAAAAATACCATTGTCTTGAAGACTGCTTAAGGCCATAAATTGATCTTTTCAACTTACAAACCTTATATTCTTGTTCCTAGACAATGAAACCTTCAGGTTGAACCATATAGATTTCTTCGTTCAGTTCACCATTTAAGAAAGTTGTCTTTACATCCATTTGATGTAATTCAAGGTCCATACATGCTACAAAAGCAAGTACTATTCTTATAGACACGAAATGGACGTCTCCTGATAGTTAATTCCTTCCTGTTGTGTGAACCCCTTTGCACCAGTCGACTCTTAGTTTGGATAGGTTTCCCATCCGCTGACCGCTTAATAGTATGTACCCACTTATTCCCAATGGCTTTACGCCCTTTGGGTATATCAACTAGTTCCCAAACTTTGTTGACCCTTATTGACTCCATCTCACTTTCCATTGCTTTTATCCATTCTTCCTTTACTGGAGATGCCAATAACTCTCTCATGTTAGTGGGTATGTCTTCAATCTGAGTTACAATCGAGAAAGCTTCGCTACCAACTACCAACTAAATGATGGCATCGTGGAACATTTCCTTTCTTTGATCGTCTTGGAGGTTCTACTTTTTGATAAACGAATCTAATATATTCATAAAGATTTGGGGCAAATCTCCCACTGGGACCACTCCCACTAGAATCTATATCCATATTCAAACTTGAATTTTGAACAAGACTCCCACTCAAATCAAGACCACTCAAGCCTGGGTCAGGATTACTCAAATCCGCTTGTGAAGGTTGAAAAACATCATTTTCTCCCTTTTGCCTTACGTCTTCAACTTCATTCCTCCCACTCGGATGGAGTGATCGTGAAGTTTCAGACTCTTGATTTTCAAAGAATGTGAATTCTTTATCCACCTCTCTCAGCTTAGGAAATTCATTCTCTAAGAATGTGACATCGCGCGACGCAAATTCTGTTATTTGACCATTTTCATTCTCTCCTACTAGAACATATCCTTTTGAGAGATAAGGATATCTTATAAAGATACCTTTCTTAGCTCTAAGGCCTAGCTTGCCATGCTTGTTAGATTTGTCGTGAACATAGGTAGCACATCCCCATGGTCGTAAATGGTTCAAATTAGGTTTGCGGCTCATCCACAATTCATAAGGCATGGTTTCAACGGACTTAGAAGGTACTCTATTGAGTACATATGTGGCAGTCAATAATGCGTCTCCCTAAAAGGAGATAGGCAAATTGGCTTTAGCCATTATAAAACTCACCATCTCTAAGAGGGTTCGGTTTCTTCTTTCCACGACTCCATTTTGTTGCAGAGTTCTAGGTATGGTCAACTAATGTTCAATACCTTTTTCATCACATAAAACTTTAAATTCCTCGAAGAGATACTCTCTTCCTCGATGGGTCTTTAAATCTTTGATTCTCTTATCTAGTTGATTTTCAACCAAAGCCATAAATCCTTTGAAACATTCTAATGCTTCAGATTTATGTGCAATCAAATAGACATGACCATACCTTGTATAGTCATCTATGAATGTAATGAAATAGTACGCATCATGCCTTTCCCAAACATTCATTGGGCCACAGATGTTAGAATGGATTAGTTGCAATGGTTGGTTAGCTCGCATAGCTTTACCAAATGGTTTTTTTGTCATTTTTCCTTTTAAGCAGCTTTCACAAGTTGGGAGATCTACTTTTGATAAATCAGCCAACAAACCTGCTTTGGCCAATCGTACTAAATGATGTTGACCAATGTGACTAAGTCTCGCATGCCACATTTTTGAAATGCTAACATTATCCATGGATGAGTTAACAGTAAAGGAAAAGCTATTATTACACATATAATTTGGATCTAAATCCAAAACAATAAAACCATTCATCAAATATCCACCACTAAAGTAAATATTGTTCAAAAAGAGGCTAAAATTGTTTAATTCAAAAGACAACATGAATCCCAAATTCATTAGGGTAGAAACAAATATCAAGTTCCTTCGAATCCCAGGAACATAGAGGACATCTTCAAGAAATAGTGGGCGACCACCATTCAAGACCAGCTGACAACAGCCAATCCCTAAGACTTCCTCCCTTGAGTTATTTCCCATGTATATCCACTTTATTCCCCTTGGAACACTTTGGAACTCTATAAAGGAATCACGATCCTTTGTTACATGGTCTGTGGCTCCTGAGTCTACAATCCACAAAGGACAAGATTCAGTTAGGACAACAGAACTTGAAACATATGTATAAAAACTTATACAATTCGGTAACATTTACCTTAGAAGCTTTGCAGTCTCTTGCAAAATGCCCCTTCTGTCTGCAATTATAAAATCTCACTCTAGAAATGTTAACCTTTTTCTTGCCCTTCTTTTGAACTGGAACACTGCCCGCCGTTCTCTTTGCCTTCTTCTTAATGAACCTCTTAGTCTTTCCCTTAGACTTCGGACCAGAGCTTGAACTGGCCATGTGAACTTCAGATTTCACAGTGAGAAGCCAAACGGTCCTTTTCCAGTTCAAGATGACAAACTACATCATCAAAGGTCTTAATGTCATTGGCATGGATTAGGTGCAACATCATATGCTCCCACCCGTTCGGCAGAGAACGTATCACAGCTTGAACCTTCTGTTCATTGGTCAACTTATGACCAGCATCATGAAGCTCTATTATCATGTTAGACATTTCCCTTAAATGTCTCTGTAAGCGCCAGAATTTTCCGGACTTAAAAAAAAAGAGAGAGAGAAAAAAACAGTCGTGCGACTGTCCTTACATTTGTGCGACTGTAAATGAAATTACAGTCGTACGACTGTAAGGTCGCGGCAGGTACAACAGCCCATACCCTGAGAGAGAAAAAGGGGGAGAAGCATTTAATGCTTCTGAGCCAGAAATCAGGGGGAGGGGTGAGATAAAAAGAAAAGAAAAGAGAGAGAAAATGGATGGACTTTTGATCTTGCAGATTTAGAGAGAAAATTGAGAGAGAAAAGAGAAAAAGGGAAGAAAGAGAAAACTTAACAAAACCCAAGCTTTTTCTCCTTTTTTGATTCTTGAATGTTAATGTTTAAAACTGATAGAAATCATAGGTTAATAACTTGACACTTCAAATTCAATCAATCTCGGACTTTAAACTCTCCGAATCCGTGACATTTTGGAGGATTTCGGACAACTCTCAAAACCTTTGCATATAAGGAAAAGGAGGTGATTTGAAGGCGATTGGGGTGTTTCCAGCGGTCATTCCTACGGTGGATCAGCACCACAAAGGTAAATACACCTTAAACCTTCATTTTTGTTGCTTTCTGGGTGATTTGGTGTGTTTTGGTGTATAAAAACCTAATTTTCAGACTGTTTCTAGAATTCAAGAACAGCCGTATGACCGTTCTTGTGTTAAAGAATAGTCATACGACTGTAATTACAACCGTACGAGTGTTCTTGAATTCCCCCGCTATTTTCCTTTTATTTAAATAAACTTTGGCGATTTTCTGTATCTGGACAATTTACAGTCGTACGACTGTAATTATAGTTGTACGACTGTAGTTACAGTCGCACGACTGTAATCCTCGTCCAGAGGCAGAATTTCTATTTTAATCCAGAAGATTTCATAAAAATTCTAAAAATTCAAAAAAATCAGAAAATCATCAAAATGATTTTTGTTATGTGCATTCACAACCTTAGATTTAATTTTTCATGTTGTTGCATTTAGAAAAATACAACGACAGAGACCCCGTTCTCCCGAAAACCGACCCACCTCAGATGCTAAATTAAAGCAAACCGGAAAATAAAATGTTTTCAAAATGACTTTTTCACAAAACACAATACAAGGACGTTTCAAAACTGTTTTCCAGGTCTAATCGGGCCGGCCAACCGGGCCGACCTGATTACCCCCTAAATGCATGCTCTGACCTCTAAAATCCCCGATTCTATCTTGTTTGACTCCTATTTGTGGCGTGCTATAAATTTTGCTAACCGTCTATTTTGAACCTTTAATTTCTTTTTATTTTCATTTTTAATGTAATTAATAGTTTAATTCGTGTATTTTAGGCGATTGTAATTTTTAGATAAATCGTGCATTTTAGGCGTTTGTAAAGTGAGGTTGAGAGTTTTTATTTTTATTCGATCGGGTTGTAATAATTTAATTAATTATTTACTGCTTTATTTTTATTTTTATTTTTATCTGTGTATATACGCTGCATGATTTAATTTAATAAAATTGACTTTAGAATTATAAAATACCATCTACGAGCATTGGCCGCATTTATTTGGATTAGACATGAAATAAGGGACTTGTTCGGACCTAGATCTCTAGATAGTGTAGCGGCCTTCCGTCCGGTTGAGCTACGCTGAAATTTCCCGGTTGAGCTGAGCCGGGTGGCGACTCCTACACTATTTATCGAGACTTAGGTCTCGGTTCTGTTATGAATTAATCCAATTTTCTACAAATGAATTTCCATCATAAAAACCCCACGCGAGAGAGGGTTGCCCGATATCGAGGCTCCCTTCTGAGAGAGTCCGCGTTCCGTCGAAAATGTCATTCGCTCACAGTATCGACTCCGCTGGGGATTTCTTAGAAAAGTTAAAAAAAAAACTTAAAAGAATTTGACAAGCCCTGAAAAATGTCTAATCAAAATAAGGCGGATGATTCTTGCATGGCATTTTAATTTGCATTCTTAGTTAGACATCCTTGCATTAGCTTAAGTATCCAATTTTAGCCCGGTGAATTGTTGAAGTGTCGCCTATGTTCCTCTTGGTCTTAGGGGCACGGATACGAAACACCACCCATAGCCTAGTACAAACCCTTTCATTCGGACCCTTGAGTGGGGAGAAGTGAGGAGTATATTTTGCTATGGGAGCCTTGATTTTAACCCGACTTGGACCGAACTCATATAGGCAACCCTAGTTGGATTCCTTTAGGACACCAAAATAAATTGTGTGAATATTATAAATCGCGCCGGTTGATGATCGAAGAGAACCCCACCTAGGACTCGGTTAGAATTTTTGAGACTGACCACGTTTGGAGGAATAAGGTTGGAAGAATACGCTTCATGTGCTATGTGTTTCTCGCCATCCCGTGACATACCATCATTGCCTATACACGCATATGACACACCATACACAAAACATTTGCGTGATAAATAACCCATATTTTTTTTATACAGCCACTTGCATTTTATTTTTGCATGAGAAAACATTAAATCATCCGTGTGCCATTCATACTAATGATTATTTTTGCAGCCATAACATTATATTTGTGTGATTAGCATTTTTTCACATATCATACATAACATCATTATGTATGTTGTAAGCAGACGACCTTTTTCGAAACGCGTGGTGAAGCGGGAACCAGGGATTTTCTTTTTTTTTTTTTAAAGTGTGATGTTGGGGTTTTGAAAACGGTCTTTAATCTTCTTTAAGAAAACCTTTCCTTTTATTTGGAAAAAGACCTTTTTGTAGAAAATTTAATTGTAAGTGTGGATTTTGGAAAAATAGGTTTGTAGAAAATCCCAATTTGAACTTAAAGATCTCGAAACATAAATTTCGAAATTAGATATATAGTCACCACCCGGATCAGCTCATCCAGGAAATTCCAGTACAACTCCCTACCGAGTGTAGACGCGGTACCTAATTCAGAGATTCAGGGTTCGGGCAACAAATCAACTAATCCTCACTTATTTTCAATTATTATTCCATAGTGTAATGTTGCATTCACTTAATTCTACTCATTTTATCTTCTTTTAAATATTAATCGATGCTCATGCAAATGACATAAATATAAGTATTAAAATAAACTGCGGAAAAATAAAAGTGCTGAAAAGTAAATCAGAGGCCAAATTATACAACCCAAGAAAAAGAAAACTCTCATCCTCACCATTACAACTGCCTATAATACACAATGATCTAAAAAATTACAATCGCCTAGATACACGATTTAATCTATAAAATACATTCAAAAATAAAAATAAAGTAAAAATAAAAGCTGCATCCAAATACGGTTAGCACAAGTAAATAAATCACACCAAGGACTCATATAGGACAGAATAGGGGTATTTTAGGAAACAGAATCATGCATAGGGGGGTAACCGGGTCGACCCGACCGGTTGACCTGGTTAGACCTGGAAAACAGTTTTTTGAAACCCCCTGTAGGTTTTATGGATGAAAAATCAATTTTGAAAACCATTTGGCTCATTTACATGCATTTTCCAACTTTAGTGGGCTGGATATCCCAGGACCCGGGGGTCCCGTTCGTGTGTGGGCCTAAGTTAAACATCCATCTAGGGTATAAAAAAATGTAAACACACCAAAATTCAGTTTTGAATAGAAAAAGATGCAAAATTACAAGTTTGGGGCCCAAAAGGGTAAAACAGTAATTCTGCCTCAACTACAGTCGCACGACTGTAGATTACAGCCGCGTGACTGTAATGCTCCAGAATTGTTTTCCGGCCTTTTTTTCTTGTTTATGAAAATCGTTTTGCAAATTTAACGATTTCGGGTAATCTGGGATTTCTGGAAACACATTGATTTTAACCAAACGGATCCAAAACGGATTAAAATAAATCCGAAAATCCATAAAAACTCGAAATCGCCAAACTTGAAATCACATCCATCAATTAAAAATAAGAAAACTGGAAATCTAAGCATACATGGATGCAATTGGACCGATAATAAACATGAAAAACACATTAAATCTGAAAATGGAAGTGTTATTGGTCGATTTTGGAGCATTCGGAGCTTCTGCCCCAGAGATTATAGTCGCGTGACTATAGGTCACAGTCGCGCAGCTGTAGGTTACAGCTGGGCGACTGTGATCTTAAGCGAGGCGGTAGTAATCAAAATTCACTTCCGAAATCGTAAAAATTAAAAAAAGAAACATTAATAAACAACACCCTGAATGAACAAGAATGGATTTTTAAGGCCTCTCAGAATGTTACCTGGTCTGTATTCCAGTGTTTGGATCACCAGAGATGGATTCGGATGCAGGAAAGTGTCTTGTAGTCACAAACAACCCGAAAAATGTGCGATCTCCGAAGCCCGAACGGAACCCCGAGAGAGATTGAGTGAGTGATGATGATTTTACAACCCCCACAACAATTTCTATGTGTTTTGTTGAAACTTTTTAAGTTATTTTAGATCAAACCCTTTTATTTTTCTTAAAAACCTTAGAAAAAGTCCCAAAATCGGTGTTATTGTGTGCTTTTGTGTGTTTTTCTCTCAAAACCCTCTAATTTTCTGCCTCTCTCTATGTTGTATTTACCCTAATCCCGGATATGAGGCTTTTATATCTCCCATTTTGGTTAAAAATCGGAATTAAATGCTGATTTTTGGTAAAAAAGGAAGTTTGGTGATTACAGTTGCGCGACTGTAGGCTGTAGGCACTACAGTCGAGCGACTGTAGTAACCAGATTAGCCTATTTTGCTTAAAAAGACCGAATTAAATGCTGATTTGGACAAAAAAGAAAATCTGTTGATTACAATCGCGCAAATATGATGACTACAGTCGCGCGACTGTAGGCACTACAGTCGAGCGACTGTAGTGACCAGATTAGCCTATTTTGCTTATTTTTCATTCTTTTCTTTGGTTTTCTTAAATACTCACTAGAATTCTGTAAGCGCCGGAATTTTCTATACTTAAAAAAAAAGTTATAGTCGTACGATTATAGTTACAGTCGTACGACTGTAATGTCGGACAGACTGCAGGAACCCATACCTCTGCAGCAGAAATGGAGGAGAGAGAGAGAGGGAGCATTAATTGCTCCCTTGTTGCAGCAAGCAAGCGAAGATCAGGGAGATAAAAAGGAGAAGGAAGAGAAAGAAAAAGAGATTGGAAAAAAAATCTGGTGAAATCTAGAGAGAGAAAGAGAAAAGAAAAGAAAACCACAAAAACTCATTTTCTTCCCCTTTCATTTTCCTTAATTCTCGAAATCAAGATTAAAACTTGTTAGAAATCCCTAGGTTAATCAATTAACTTCACAACTAAATCAAGAATCCGGACTTAAATCATTAGAATCCCTTGCAATTTGGATTTTGGACAAAAAGCTCTCAACTTCAACTCCAAAGGAAAAAGTGCGAATTTGTTAGGATCGGAGCGACGCTAGGGGTCAAAACGACTTGGATTAGCTTCTAAAAAGGTAGACACTTCTTTTCCTTACACTTTTTCTCGCTTTCTGGGTGTTTGAAGTGAGTTTCATGCGTTTTCTGCTGAATTTTCATATTTCTGTTCCTGGAAATTAAGAACAGTCGTACGACTGTTCTTGGTTTTCATGAACAGTCGTACGACTGTATATACAGTCGTACGACTGTTCTTAATTTCTAGTTGATTTTCGTCAGTTTTTGATTCGGAATGAAATTTTGGTGAAATTCTGATCCTGAACTGATTACAGTCGCACGACTGTAAACTACAGTCGTACGACTGTAATCCTTGTTCCAGAATCAGAATTTCAGCTTTTACCCGTAAAAAAATCCCAAAAATTAGAAAACCCCAAAAATCATCAAAATGAATTTTGTTGTGTGCATCACGACCATAGATTCAATTTTCTGGTAATTTTGCATTTAGATCAATTCAACGATGGAGACCCAGTTCTCCTGAAAACCGGCCCATTTAACATATGAAAAATGCATGTAAATCGGCTAAATTGTTTTCAAATGATTTTCCCGCAAAACCAAAAATACAGGGACGTTTCAAAATATTTTCCAGGTCTAACCGGGCCGGCTAGCCGAGCCAACCCGGTTATCCCCTAAATGCATGCCCCCAATTCTTGATTTCCCATTTCTGTCTATTTGAGTCCTAATTGTGGTGTGCTGTATAAATTGTGCTAACCTTCTGTTTTACAGGTTTTAATTTCTTTTATTTTTATTTTTGATGTATTTTAATAGATTAAATCGTGTATTTAGGCGGTTGTAATTATTTTTAGATTTTCGTGTATTCTAGGCGATTGTATAAGTAAGGTGAGAGTTTTTATTTTTTCCATTCGATTTGGTTGTAAGCCAATTAATATTTATTTCTCTTCCTTATTCTTGTATTAAATACTTCGTATGCGCGCTGCATGTCTATTTATTCCAATAAAATTGACTTTAGATTTGAAATACCATTTGAGAACATTGGCAGTATTTATTTTAATTAGACACGAAATAAGGGACTTGTCCGGACCCGAATCTCTGGATAGTGTAGCAGCCGTTCGTCCGGTTCAGCTACATAAGAATTTCCCGGTTGAGCTGAGCCGGGTGGCGACTCGACAATATTCATCGAGATTTAGGTCTCGGTTCTTTTATTTATTAATTCTATTTATTTTTTCCAAAACGCGGATTTCCTTTATAGAAACCCCACACGAGGGAGGGATCCGCCCGAGATCGTGGCGCCCCATTCCGAAAGGGAGTCCCGCGTCCCGTCGAAAACGCGTCGTCCGCTCACAGTGGCGACTCTGCTGGGGATATTCTTAAAAAAGTTTTCTTAAAAACTTAAAAGAATTTTGACAAGCCCTGAAAAGTTTCTAATTAAAATAATGTGGATGATTCTCTGTTGGTATTTTATTTGCATTTTTAGTTGGCCATTTTTTGCATTAGATTAGGTATCCTTTTATAGCCCGGTGGATTGTTGAAGTGTCGCCTAAGTTCCTCCTGGTCTTAGGGGCATGAATACGAAACACCACTCATAGCCTCATACGAACCCCTTCGCTAGGACCCTTGAGTGGGGAGAAGTGAGGAGTATATCTTGCTATGAGAGCCTTGATATTATCCCGACTTTGACCGAACCCACATAGGCAGCTCTAGTTGGATTCCCTTAGGATACCAAAATAATTGTGTGAATAATGATAATAAAATCGCTCCTTCATCACCCCCGGATGGTGATTGAAGTGAACCCCGCCTAGGACTTGGTTAGAAATTTTTTAGACCGACCACGTTGGAGGAATAAGGTTGGAAGAATTCGTTTTGCTTGCTAAGTGTTCTTCACCATCTCGTGACACATCGACAACGCGTACATAACATATCATAATCACCATCTTCCATGCATGTAACGTACCATACATAAACATTTTTGTGTGATACTAACCCATATTTTTATGCACCCATTTGCATTTCATTTTGTGTGTAAAACATTAATTCATTCGCTTGTCATCCATACTAACGGTTTCTTTTTCAGCCATAACATTAAAATTGTGTGATTAGCATTTTATTTTTGACATAGCATACATAACATCACTATGTATGTCATACATCCTAACCCACGTTTTTGTGCAGCCATTTGCATATTGTGTGACATGTTCATTCACTACATTTCACTTAAATTAAATTAAGGGGCATTTCAAGGATGCCTATCATGACCATCCCATTCCATTTCATAACATACCGGGTACCCAAAATTACCCGTGTTTTGCCAATGCACCGGATTGCATTCGGCCATTCCACCAATATCATTTCATTTAATAAAAGCCACGACGGCCTGAGGCCCATTTTCGTGTAATAATTTACACGATGCATTTCATGACATCATACCCATCTATCATAGACATCATATAACACTATGGTCCACATCTGACCACTTCATGACATTAATTCACCATTTAAGGTACTCCCCGAGTGCTCGATTAGTATACATGTAGGCCCATAACATCACCAAATCATGAAAGGCGTTCCTCGAATGCCGAATCCTTGTCCGTGTTCCTGTTACACGTGACTTTCTCATAACATCATTCCATATCATATGCTCAAAAGCATCAAGACCTTGTCTGTGGGCCCGGCCCATGCGACCATTTCATATCATCTCATAGACCTATAAAGCGTCAAAACTACGTCCGTGTGCCGGTATACACGCGACCATTTCACGAATTCATTAGGTGCCCCAAAGGCGCCGAAGTTCTGTCCGTGTGATGGCTCACACGTGACGTTTTTGCATAAACATTGGGTGTTCTTGGAATGCCTCGAAAAAAATAATAAAAAAAATATAATAATAAAAAGAAAACATTCATATCATCATTTCATACATAATTCCACTCCATGCATCTCAAGCATGTTCAATGCCTTGATTCTCATGTCATATCACGTCATTCATTCACGACCCTAATACCTCCTGTCTACTCCCAAGCAGAACACACTGGAGCGACCTTGGACAAGATCCCAAGCTTCAAGGGCAGCTAGGAGACAGAGGGTAGTCGAGAGTGACAGTGATTCTGAGTCTGGGGAAGACGTGAATATGGCAGAGCAGACACCGAGTATGGCTGATGTTCTGAAAGATTTCTTCAGGTCGCAGGATTTCCACGATATGTTAAAGGAAGAAATGAGGGCAGTGGTTAGAGAAGCTGGTGAGACCGGTGGTAGTGGAGCCAGGAAGGAAAAAGAAGCTGAGTCATCCCAACACGGTGGTGACGCTTCAGTTAGCCTAGAAAAGCTGCAGGAGATAGAAGCAGCTATGGAACAGAAGATGAAGGCAAAGTGTTCTGAATTAGACGAGGTCATGGCCCAGTTGAAGAAGGGGGTCGGGATCAGTGCTGAGTCCAAGAAGGGGGTGAACATTGATGCCATGATCAGTAGGGGCATCGAGACATTTCCTATCAGCTTCCAAGTGCCGAAAGTCCCCACTTACAAAGGAATGGGCTCGCCGGAGGCCCATGTGAATTTATATGCCCGGGTTATGCTAACAGCAGGAGCCACAAAGCAACAATTGATTAATCTTTTTCCCACCACACTGGAGGGAGGTGCTTTGGGATGGTATAACTCACTGTCAGAGGAGGAGCAATCTGACTGGGAAGTATTGTCAGTAGCCTTCATTAAATACTACAGCTTCAACACCAAAATCCAGGTGAAGCTGTATGATTTGGAGAGGGTGAAGCAGAAATTCAATGAGCCCTTTGACGAATACTACCAGAGGTGGATGAACAAGATGATCCTCCTAAAGAACCGCCCTGATGAAGACGAGCTTATACAGAAGCTCATTGATGGCAGCAAAGATATTTTCAAGAACAACATGAAATTCCATCCCTTCAAGGAGCTTAGTGAGGTCTATAGCATGGCCATGAAGATAGAAAGGGATGAAGAGGAGAAGCCAGCTGGTCAGAAAGGGGGAAGAAGTGCAGGATATAGTTCAGGGTACAGATCAACCGCAGTAGCTGGGTCTGGTAGTGGTTCTGGTTCAGGTTCTAGTGGCAAACAGGGGCAGTCATCAGAGGTGAAGCAGGTTGAGGTGGCTACTGTGAATCAGCAGCAAGGCAACCAGAATAGGGGTCCTGGAGGACAAGGCATAACGCCCTGGACTCTTACTTTGGCAAAGATATTCGCCAAGTTTAGGAATGGTGGCCTACTATAGTCCTTGAGGCCATTTGAGATCCCACCTGAAGCTGACAAGGATAACTTCTGCACTTATCATGTGGTGACATGCCACCGAACCAACAACTGCTACAAGCTAAGGGATGCTATCCAGAAGCTTATCGACGAGGGAAAGCTGCAAGAACCACCTAAACCTAGCACTAAAACTAACCCACTACCGGCATTTGAGAAGCGGGTTAACATGGTCCAATCAGGGTTGCCGGCTAACTTTATATTTGCCCCAGTTCTGCAAGCGAACCCTACGATTCAGGCAGTAGCGATAGGGGAACCCGAAGTGGAACCCGGGTGTGAAGAGAAGGAGGGATGTAAGGAGATCAAGCCCATAAGTCTGGATGATCTCGACTCCGAAGATGAGTACGAAGAATTTGACAGAAAAGAGGCCCGTTAAACTCCCAGCTGTTGAGAAGCTAAAGATTTCAGAAGTGCAGCATGTGACCCGAAGTGGAAGGGTATATCAGCTGGCAGATCAGATGAAAGATAAAGCACCGATGAATGGGTCGGGCAGCACTTTGGCATCGGAAAGAGTTGAGAAAGAAGACTTGGTCATTTCCCAATTGAAGAAGACCCCTGCACAAGCCAGTTTGTGGCATCTACTTATGACCTCCAAAGAGCATAGGGAGGCTTTAGTGAAGAAGCTATCAGAGATTGAAGTCTCCCCTATAGCTTCACCAGAGGCTATGTGCTGCTTGCTAGACAAAGTCCATGCTGGAGCTCCTAATATTATTTTCTCTGAGAAAGACCTACCAGCAGAAGGAAAGGCCCACAACAAGGCTCTTTACATTAGAGCCTATATCATGAATAAGGTGATGCCGTGCGTTATGGTGGATGACGGCTCGGCTCTGAACATATGCCCGCTGACAATGTTACCGTTTCTAGGCATGAATGAAGAAGTGTTGAAGAGGTCCTCGACAGTCATTCGGGCGTATGATGATTCTAAAAGAACAGTGATAGGGACCTTTGAAACAGAAGTGGAAGTTGGGCCCATCAAGTCTATGGTTGTCTTCACAGTGATCGATATCCCGGTCACATTCTCCCTATTGCTTGGAAGGCCCTGGTTCCATCCTTTGGGAGGGGTTCCTTCCACATTGCATCAGAAGATTAAATTCTCTATGAATGACAGGATTATGACTGTTGAGGCAGACGCCCAGTCGATGGTAGCTGCAGTGGATGAAGGAGTGGTTCCTTTTGGTGGATTCCAAATTGCTGTCATTAAGGGGGAAGAAACCACAGATGCCCCTATGGTCCTCTATGAGAACTACATGCCGGAGTGGCTATCCCGATATCTGTACAAGCTGAACTTTGTCCCGGGAATGGGACTCCGGATTAATTTGCAAGGTGTGCCAGAATTCAAGATCGACTCGGGAAAGTCAAAGCAGCATGGCCTTGGTTATGTAGAAGGGTCATCCCAGCAGAAGAACCTGAAAAAGGGCAAGAATGGCAGGGCAATGATGAAGCCATTTCTGAAGGCGGGAGAAAGCCTTTACAAGGGCCAAGCTGAACCGGTGCTGGTTGGAAATGTCGAGTACCCTGGCTTTGAGATCTTTGCAGATGTTGTGGATTTTCAGAAAAGCCAGGAAGAGCCAGTAGCCCCTGTAATGATGGAGGAGGCTATTGCTGAATCTGAAATTTTGAAAGGAGAATCATCTGGGGTGACAGCAGAAATGATAGAGGTGGCTGAGGAAGAAGATGAAAAGAATACCTATGTCGAAGCTATAGAAGTGATCTCGGGAGCTTTGACTGCTGCATTAACCAAAGCTTTTGGGAAATCCAAGGAAGGACTTGGCGAAGAACTGATGGCCAAAGTGAACTTAGACTCTGTGGTTGCTAAAATTACCAAGATTATGGAGAAAGCTAAGGCACAGGTAGCCGAGAAAGCTGCAGTCCCAGATGATGCTCTAGAAGGGAAGATGGAAGCTGATGAAGAACAAGGCCCTCCGCCTGTGGAGGATGAAAATGATTTTGCTGTATCTATTTCCTCCATTTTCAATGTAACTGATGTACTTCATGATAAGTTCAATGCAATGAAATCCCAGTTTGCTTACTTGTGTGATGTTTATCCTGATAATTCTGTGCATGCATTTAAATCACCATCAAGCATATTTAGCATACATGACACTGCATTGCATGAAATCAATATAAGTACAGATGAAAACCCTAAAATGGTACTCATTTCACACGAGCTTAAATCCGAGGAAGAAAGAGAATTAATAAGAGTACTCCAAAAACATGTTAAACCTTTCGCCTGGTCGTATGAAGACATGCCGGGTGTAGATACAGAAATAGCAGTGCACAAAATCCCGACAGACCCCAAGTTCAGACCGGTAAAGCAGAAGTTGAGAAGACTAAGACCGAAATGGGCTACGCTCGTGAAATAAGAAGTGGCCAAACAGATAGACGCCAAGTTTCTCGAAGTGGTGGAGTATACAGAATGGCTAGCCAATATCATCCCTGTGCCTAAAAAGGATGGAAGGGTCAGAGTATGCGTCGACTATAGGGACTTGAACGAGGCCTGCCCTAAAGACAATTTCCCACTACCTCACATTGACGTATTGGTTAATAGTGCAGCAAAAGCGGCAATGTACTCCTTCATGGATGGCTTCTCGGGATACAACCAGATTCTGATGGATGTGATCGACAAGGTGAAAATGTCATTCATCACAGAATGAGGTACTTTCTACTACAGAGTGATGCCTTTTGGATTAAAGAACGCCGGTGCCGCTTATCAGAGGGCTGTCACAACTCTGTTGCACGATATGATCCATAAAGAAGTTGAAGTGTATGTCGATGATATGCTTGTTAAATCAGCAACCCGGGAGGAACACCCTGTTATCCTGGATAGATTTCTAACACGCATTGGAGAGTACAACTTTCGACTTAACCCCAAGAAGTGCATATTCGGGGTCACATCAGGGAAGTTGTTGGGCCATGTAGTTAGCCAGAGGGGGATAGAAATGGACCCAAATAAAATTAAAGCCATCCAAGATATGCCAGCTCCAAAGACTGAAAAGGAGGTCAGATCATTCCTGGGTTCCTTGCAGTATGTCAGCCGCTTCATAGCCAAGCTAACTTCCACTTGTGAGCCAATCTTCAAGCTATTAAAGAAAGATCAGCCGGTTGAGTGGGATGACAAGTGTCAGCTGGCCTTCGAGAAGATCAAGGCCTACCTGGTAAAGCCACCAGTGTTGAGTCCTCCAATTCCAGGGAAGCCTCTGATTTTATATTTGGCAGTTGATGTTGGAAATGCCCTAGTCCCGAGGCATTGGTCCTTGTGTTTGTATAATGCATTTGGTACATTAATGTCAACTTTATGTATTATATAATTTGTGTCAAGGAGATAAAGGCATTAATCTATTTATTATATGTCTTGTGCTATATTTTAAATAGAGTATCCAATGGACATATCCATATCCATGTTGTCAAGTGTGAGGCACTTGGCAGTAAGACTATGGATAGTGAAAACGATATGACCATAAAGTCATCCGTAGTCTGTTCCAATCATGGGAATGAATGGAACCAAAGACTATCATTAGCCTGGTTGTATGGCGGTGTCTTACCGGTCATAGAACATGGAATGTCAACTAGGTTAATGGGTACATGCAAAAAGGGCATGGTACTGGATTGATCCACTTAACGGGAATCTGCATGGTATAGTATCACAAATGATTCTCGTGTAGTACTTGTATAAGTCCTTTGACCGGACCATATGATGGTGCTGCATGTGAGGTGGCACACTTTGGTGTATGCCCAACGGGCCTGTAAAAGGGTGCCAAGTACGGGTACGTTCGGGTGTGTCAGTAAGCATGGCAGCACTATGGATATGCAGAAGGGAATGTCACTCAGTGATTCACTGAGACGATATCATCGGCCTCTTGAAGAATGTTACTGATAAGTGTGCGGCCGCACCCAAACAAGATTGGATCTTGTTTGTGAGCATCAGTTCATTCGGTATCAAGTCAAGGTCCAGACACAAGGAGGGTGATACTTCCATGCCTCTGTGTTGGACACCGATATCAGCGACATGGGATTTACAAGTTCAAACTACTGGGTTACGTTTTCAGTTGGACTGCTTACTCCGTCTTAATTGGGGGCTACAGTGGCTTGCTAGAGCCCGCCTATAGTCTGTGGGCCTTGGCTCACTGCCAACATAAAGACGGGCCCATTGGATCGTACACATTGAACGTCTGGACTTTAACTAGTCGGATCAAGTGTGTACTTGGAGTATACACGTTTGAAGAGAGAGAGATATATTGATTATATTATATGCATCAATTGGATTGATCAAAGTTATATAATTAATATTTATTTTGGCCTTCTTATAATTAATTCAATGAATTAATTCTTTCCTAGGTGGAAATATTATTATACATGTATAGGTTTACATGTATCTCATTTTATGTATGTCTAATTTAATCCCTTGATTAAATAAATAGGTCAAATGAATTTTAATTTAAATGTATGTAATATATTATATGGCATAATATAGAAGCATACATGTTACATTAAAGTTGCATTTGAAATTCATTAAATCAAAGGAATTAAAATTGGTGTGGGCTTAAGATGTAAAATGAATATTCCCACATAAATAGGAATTGTGTTGGCCGAAATTTTGGTGTGGAATGGGCAAGGATGGTGAGTCATTTTGTTGGACAAAATGATGATGACACATTCCTTAGGACCAATAGGAAAAGAGTGAGTCATTCCTTGATTTTGAGGTAGCAAAGTTGGACTTTGCTTCCTTAAATGAAAGAGAATGATGACAATTTTGGTGTTGGCCGAATGAAGCTTGGCAAGTGAAGGGATGAGTCAACTTTGGACAAAAGATGATGATGGGTTGGTGATGACTCATGGTGTGAGTCATTAGGTTGAAAATAGGGTAGCAAAGTTGGACTTTGACTTCTCTTTTCACCATCATCTTAATTCTTCTATTAAGGATTTAATAAGAATCATTTTGTCTTAACTCATCTACTTTGAGGAAGGCTTGGCCGTCCATCACTTGTGCTTTAAGAGAAATTGGTTTTCTTTTAAAGTATGAAGATTGCCCACTTTATGCTTGATTAATTCTTTTGCTAAGAATTGGGTGCATACTTGGTGGATATTGGTTCTATCTTTTGGAAAGATAGATTTTTCTTTTGGAAAGAAAACTTGGACAGCCATATTCCTTCTTGTGTGCCGCCCCTCTCTCCCTCTCTTCTTATTATCCGAGTCGCTAGCACGGGTTTCGGTCCGAGAGCCGTTCGTGTACGCATCGGTGGAGGAAATCTACACTTGATTTCTGCAGTCTGCATCCGTCTCTTAGAGGGACTTTGTGGTGAGTTTTTGAAACCCTCCTTTTATGCTTTAAGTTTTTGATTTCCACATCTTAAGCTCCTGGGCCGGATTCGAGGAAATCGATGCGTATTTCTGCTTTTATCAGTCGGTTTCCCGTGACGAATCCCAACAGTTGAAGAATCCTCTATAGGCGCTGGGATCGGGGTACTTATAGCAACACCAGATGGTGAAGTCATTCCCTTATCCAAGAGGTTGAATTTTCCCATAACCAATAACGGGGCAGAGTATGAAGCGTGCCTATTTGGGATGGAAGCTTTGCTAACACTAGGGGCAAATGACGTCCTGATTATTGGAGACTCACTTCTAGTGATTAGGCAAGCTCAGGGAGAGTGGGAGCTGAAAGAAGAAGCCTTACGACCTTACTTGGAGCTGCTAAAATTCAGAAAAGACTTATTCGGCCAGTGTGAATTCTGACATGTCCCTAGGGATGAGGATAAGATGGCTGATGCATTAGCTACTTTGTCCTCCATATGGGAAAATCCAGGAGAAACACAAGCTCAACCACTGGTCATAGCCACTTCCAGGCATTCTTGCTTCGAAATGCACGAAGTAATGGAATTATCAGTTGAAGAAAAGCCATGGTTCTTTGACATTTACCGGTATGTTAAGGAGGGAAGGTACCCAGAAGAGGCCAGTGCTGCTGAGAAGTTGACATTAAGAAAGCTGGCCAGTCAATTCAGAATCTTCGAGGACAAGTTATACAAAAGAACAGCACATGGGGTTCTTTTGAGGTGTCTAACAGAACAAGAAGTAGAAGATGTGATGTAGCATGTACATGCAGGATCCTGTAGGCCACATATGAACGGGCTTGCCATGGCCAGGAAGATTATGAGACAAGGGTACTTCTGGATGACAATGCAAGCAGACTGCATAAGAAAGGTGAAGAGATGTCATGAGTGTCAAATCTATGCAGACATTAGTCATCTTCCTCCACTTGAACTTCAGAATCTAGCGTCTCCTTGGCCGTTTTCAGCATGGGGGATAGACATGATTGGTGAAATTCATCCAGCTGCATCTAATGGGCACAGATTCATAGTTGTGGCAGTTGATTATTTCTCCAAATGGGTCGAAGCGGAATCCTTCACTAATGTTACAGCCAAGCACATGGTCAAGTTCATCCAGAAGAACATCTTCACTCGGTATGGGATTCCTCACCATATGTAACTGATAATGGAGTACAGTTTCGAGGGGCGACTGCTGAGCTATTTGCAGAACATGGTATCGAACATCATAAGTCTTCCCCATACAGGCCTCAGGCTAATGGTGCAGTAGAAGCAGCTAAAAAGGCAATAAAGAAGATCTTATCAAAGATGATAACCACTTACAGGGATTGGGCTGATAAACTGCCTTATGCTCTTTGGGGTTACAGAACCAGTGTCAGAACGCCGACAGGAGAAACTCCTTATGCCTTGGTTTATGGAATGGAAGCAGTGTTGCCAGTGGAGATAGAACTCAAGTCACTCAGAGTTGCCCTGGAAGCTCAATTACAAGAGACTGAATGGGTTCAAGCCAGGTATTAACAGTTGGCAGCATTAGATGAAAGGTGACTAAAAGCACTGGATCACCTACAGATGTATCAGCGCAGAATGGCTAGAGCCTATAACCGAAATGTGAAGTACTCTAAGAGGCAGTTGAAAGCAGGAGACTTGGTTCTAAAGCAACTAAGGCCCTCAAATGTTGATGTTAGGGGCAAGTTCAGACCTAACTGGGAAGGACCCTATGTGGTGAAGAAGGTGTAATCAAAAGGCGCTGTCAGCATCATGGACATGGATGGAAACGAGTTCACCAACCCAATCAACCAAGACAGGCTAAAGCTTTATCATGTATAAAAAAAAAAGAAGAAGAAAAAAAAAAGAAAAGAGGTCTGCTAGGCTGAAAACTCGATAAGGGCGGTCTAGGCAAAAGTTAAGACACGAGAGAAAATAATCAGTTGGAAAACCTAAAAAGGACGACTGGTGACGGATTCTGGCACAATGTGTAATGTGTATCACTTAGGAACCAACTTGTTTCAAATGTACTCATTTTGACTTCATTAATAAAGTGAAGTGTTTGTTTAAATATATTTGCATGGTTATGACAAATGCACAAACAAAGTTGTCTTGCATAAACACACATTCAAAGAAAGCACTTTGCATTCAACTTATCAATATCGTCACATTAAGTGGCAAATGAAAATGTATTAAATACGTGCAATTTAAAATCTTTTATCGTCCTCTAAAGTCTAGTTCATCTTCCCAGACGAGCAATAAAGGGTCACAACACCATTTTAGTCAAATCAAAAAAAAAAAAATGCTCGCTGAGGTGAAAACCGAAAAGGCACCTCAGGCAAAAATTAGAGCGACCCGCTAAGCTGAAAACCCATATCGGGCAGTTTAGGCAAAAGTTAGGGCATATAAAAATGCTCGCTGAGGTGAAAACCGAAAAGGCACCTCAGGCAAAAATTAGAGCGGCCCGCTAAGCTGAAAACCCATATCGGGCAGTTTAGGCAAAAGTTAGGGCATATGAAAAGCTCGCTAAGGCGAAAACCGAAAAGGCCCTTAGGCAAAAGTTAGAGCAACTCGCTGGGCTGAAAACCTGATTTGGGCTACCCAGGCAAAAATTAGTCAAATCAAAAAAAAAAAAAAAAAAAAAACTCATAACTTCCCACGGAGCAGGAAAAACAGAACATCCTCAGTATTCCCCACAGAATTCGTCACATCACTCCCCAGCAGAGTTTCCCATACTATTCCCCAGTGGAATCTACATAAAGAACACCATCAATTACTTACCCACAAAGTCGCCATACTATTCCCCAGCGGAATCTCTACAAGGAATACTACGATCATTTCCCCAGCAGTCACATCACTCCGTCGATAATCATCAAACAATGCCCCGAGAAAAGCAAAATCAACCAGGGGCACAACATATCTCCCCAGCGGAGGACAGAAGCATCCAATAACAGAAAATATATACATGTACATATACATCATCATGCATCCATACATTGCATATATCAATTACTTATCCCCGGCTAGTCTTCATTCTTGATCGAAGGGGAAAGAATTTTTGTTTAAAAATCTCTCGATCAAGGAATGAAGACTTGCCATTTTAAATGCAGGAATTCATCCCCAACTTAATCGCTTCAGCAAGTCAGCAGATCCGTCTCAAGTAATGTAAACTTGGCATCGGCCCAGGTCCGCTCCATTATCTCAACTTTCTCCAACGAGTCCGCCTCGAGTAATGTAAGCTCGGCATCGGCCCAGATCCGTTCCATCATCCAAGTTCCCCCGCAGATCCACCTCGAGTAATGTAAACTCGGTATCGGCCCAGATCAGCTTCATCTATTTCCCCAGTAAAGTTCGCTTCGGGTAACCTAGACCCGGTATCGGCCAATTTCTTCATCAATTTCGCCTCGGGTAACATAGACCCGGTATCGGCTAATCTCATCTCCAGCATCGCCTCGGGTAACCTAGACCCGGCATCGGCTAATCTCTTCATCAACTCGCCTCGGGTAACCTAGACCCGATATCGACCAATTTCTTCATCAATTTCGCCTCGGGTAACCTAGACCCGGTATCGGCTAATCTCTTCATCAACTCGCCTCGGGTAACCTAGACCCTGTATCGGCCAATTTCTTCATCAATTTCGCCTCGGGTAACCTAGACCCGGTATCGGCTAACCTTTTCATCAACTCGCCTCGGGTAACCTAGACCTGATATCGGCTTATTTCCTCCCCAGCATCGCCTCGGGTAACCTAGACTCGGTATCGGCCTATCTCATCAGAAGATTTGTTCTAGTGTTTACGGCGCTCTAATTCACGCTCTTAAATTCATCATCACAAGCATTATAGACCTGGAGCTAGATGTTGAATTTGATCGCGCGAGGGGCAGCTGTAAGTGCCGGAATTTTCTATACTTAAAAAAAAAAGTAATAGTCGTACGACTATAGTTACAGTCGTACGACTGTAATGTCGGACAGACTGCAGGAACCCATACCTCTGCAGCAGAAATGGAGGAGAGAGAGAGGGAGCATTAATTGCTCCCTTGTTGCAGCAAGCAAGCAAAGATCAGGGAGATAAAAAGGAGAAGGAAGAGAAAGAAAAAGAGATTGGAAAAAAAATCTGGTGAAATCTAGAGAGAGAAAGAGAAAAGAAAAGAAAACCATAAAAACTCATTTTCTTCCCCTTTCATTTTCCTTAATTCTCGAAATCAAGATTAAAACTTGTTAGAAATCCCTAGGTTAATCAATTAACTTCACAACTAAATCAAGAATCCGGACTTAAATCATCAGAATCCCTTGCAATTTGGATTTTGGACAAAAGCTCTCAACTTCAACTCCAAAGGAAAAAGTACGAATTTGTTAGGATCGGAGCGACGCCAGGGGTCAAAACGACTTGGATTAGCTTCTAAAAAGGTAGACACTTCTTTTCCTTACACTTTTTCTCGCTTTTTGGGTGTTTGAAGTGAGTTTCGTGCGTTTTCTGCTGAATTTTCATATTTCTGTTTTTGGAAATTAAGAACAGTCGTACGACTGTTCTTGGTTTTCATGAACAGTCGTACGACTGTATATACAGTCGTACGACTGTTCTTAAGTTCCAGTTGATTTTCGTCAGTTTTTGATTCGGAATGAAATTTTGGTGATCCTGAACTGATTACAGTCGCACGACTGTAAACTACAGTCGTACGACTGTAATCCTTGTTCCAGAATCAGAATTTCAGCTTTTACCCGTAAAAAAATCCCAAAAATTAGAGAACCCCAAAAATCATCAAAATGAATTTTGTTGTGTGCATCACGACCATAGATTTAATTTTCTGGTAATTTTGCATTTAGATCAATTCAACGATAGAGACCCAGTTCTCCTGAAAACCGGCCCATTTAACATATGAAAAATGCATGTAAATCGGCTAAATTGTTTTCAAATGATTTTCCCACAAAACCAAAAATACAGGGACGTTTCAAAATATTTTCCAGGTCTAACCGGGCCGGCTAGCCGAGCCAACCCGGTTATCCCCTAAATGCATGCCCCCAATTCTTGATTTCCCATTTCTGTCTATTTGAGTCCTAATTGTGGCGTGCTGTATAAATTGTGCTAACCTTCTGTTTTACAGGTTTTAATTTCTTTTATTTTTATTTTTGATATATTTTAATAGATTAAATCGTGTATTTAGGCGGTTGTAATTATTTTTAGATTTTCGTGTATTCTAGGCGATTGTATAAGTAAGGTGAGAGTTTTTATTTTTTCCATTCGATTTGGTTGTAAGCCAATTAATATTTATTTCTCTTCCTTATTCTTGTATTAAATACTTCGTATGCGCGCTGCATGTCTATTTATTCCAATAAAATTGACTTTAGATTTGAAATACCATTTGAGAACATTGGCAGTATTTATTTTAATTAGACACGAAATAAGGGACTTGTCCGGACCCGAATCTCTGGATAGTGTAGCGGCCGTTCGTCCGGTTCAGCTACATAAGAATTTCCCGGTTGAGCTGAGCCGGGTGGCGACTCGACAATATTCATCGAGACTTAGGTCTCGGTTCTTTTGTTTATTAATTCTATTTATTT
The DNA here is from genome assembly GCA_039660915.1 of Euphorbia tirucalli. NCBI lineage: Eukaryota > Viridiplantae > Streptophyta > Magnoliopsida > Malpighiales > Euphorbiaceae > Euphorbia > Euphorbia tirucalli. The sequence goes on from CM077633.1 coordinate 50,519,585, forward strand.
TTTCCAAAACGCGGATTTCCTTTATAAAAACCCCACGCGAGGGAGGGATCCGCCCAAGATCGTGGCGCCCCATTCCGAAAGGGAGTCCCGCGTCCCGTCGAAAACGCGTCGCCCGCTCACAAATTCCTTTTGGGGCTCTGTACCAAGACTTGTCACACACATTTGGGTTATCTGGGACATTTCCAACATTATTCCGGTCGGTCCGAATCCGCTTCACGTTTATCCGTAAAAAAGGCAATAATGACTTTCATCACAGAGGTCGTGAAAAAATCTGTGCACACAGGCTGCCCCTCGTATGACCAAAGTCGACTTGAACGGGTGCTTATGCCCGATTCGAGTTTGGTCACGCGATAGGGAGCAGGGTGAGAAGGAAAAGAGAACGTACCTAGGGGTTCTCCTCGCTTTGACTTGTTTTGATGTCTGTAGGGACTTTTCTCAGTTGCTTTTGTGAGACAGCGGTCTTGCCTAGGTTGGTTTGATTCTTCAGGGTCTTACTTTGACTCTGTTACAAAGCATAGGACTTTGCCCGAATTGATTTGATGTTCTCCAGGGTCGTGCTTAGACTCCATTACGAAGCAGAGGACTTTACCCAGATCATTTTGATTTGCCAGGGACATGCTTCGACTCTATTGTGAAGCAGAGGACTTGCCCGGATTGAATTCTCCTAGTCATTTGATGCTTATGAAAGGAAAGGGTATTTTGGTAATTTTGCAACTTGGGAAGTTGGCGCCCTTTGGAGGAAGGTTATTTTGGTAATATCACCTCTAGTGGAGCCTATGTCACTAGGGAAGACATATTTCGATGATTTGGTTTCCCGTGAAGCTTGCATCACTAAAGGGAAGTTGTTTTAGCCATTTGGTAGTTTGGTTATGATAGAAGGGCATTTTGGTCATTTCACTTCTAGTGGGGCCTATGTCACTGAAGGAAAGGATAATAGTGTTTCCCGTCAAGCTTTTGTGGCTAGGGAAAGATGCTTTGGCGATTTGAGAAGCTTGATGATTTCCTTTGATGTTTTGAAGTTGTTTCAGGTACATATTCGTTCCTTGATCGATAATTTTGGAAACAAAAATTTTTGCCCCTTTGATCGGGAATGAATATAGACTGAATATCTTGCCCCTTGATACTGTTGAAATCGACTCTCTTTGGCAGAGCAATACCATTGAAACTGACTCTCTGTGGTACCATTGAAATCGACTCTCTGCGGTGGAGCAGTGCTGTTGAAATCGGCTCTCTGTGGTGAAGCAGTTCCGTTGAAATCGGCTCTCTGTGGTGGAGCGATACTGTTGAAACTAGGTCTCTGTGGTGGAGCAATACTTTTGAAATTGGATCGGGGGTATGTATTTATTCCTTGATCAATAATTTTGGTAACAAAAATTTTTGCCTTTTCGATCAAGAATAAATATGGCTTGATTGTTTTGCCCCTGGACACCTGTAAAAGACAAGGAATACCCTTCTCGGGATTATATTAGCATAAAGATGAATTCTAAAATTGAGAAAAGTCTCTTAGTTGGGATTTGAGGATGCCCCAGTGTCAGGTTATTTCCGCTTTTGAAGTATTCATGGCTCGAGACAGCCTGATGATGACAGCATGTACTTGTACTTGAGTACACATTGATGCGTGTATGCATGTATATGTGCATGTTTTGAGTGTATGTGTATATGCATGTCCTGGATGCATATGCATATGATTATGGTGTTTTTTATGGTTTGTTTGGTGCAGACGGTGATTGGGATTGAGCGTCGTGAGTCTGCTCGTTTAAGAATAGAGGTTGATCAGTTGCATTGGTGGGTCACCGAGTTGGAGGTCATGAATCAGAATTTCAGGGACCGGATGGACGATTGGGATGCCCAGATAAGTCTATCCTAGGTGGGATATTGCATTGAAGTTTGGTTGATTGACCTGGTTGCTTGCTTCACGAGGCATGGGCATGAGGCAGTGGCTTTGATGTACCTCAGTTTTTACAGGATTAGAGTTGTCTGAGCTTGATACTACTGTATAACTTTTGTTATATTTTCATTGCTTGTCCTAATTTTTGCATAGGTCGCCCTTTTTAGGTTTTTGGCCTATCAGACTGTCTTTATTTTTTCCTGAACTGCCCTTTCGGGTTTTCAATTTAGCAGAATTTATTTTATGCCCTAGCTTTTGCATAGACTGCCCTTTTCAAGTTTTCGATCTATAGGACTGTCCTAATTTTTGCATGGTCCATCTCTTCGGTTTTCGATCCATCGGACTTTTTTTTAAGTGAGATGCATGTAAACAGAAAATGTGCACATCTATACGAATTCAATTTCAAGCAGACTTAGGACATTTAACCTGAACAGCAAACGACATTCATTCATTCACTCATTTATAATGATTTAGCACAATGCACATCAAAGATGCAATGAAGCTAAGGACAAAATCAGTAATGGTATCTATCTTGACCAGACCTATGCCTGCCACCAACTGGTCTTTGTAGATTTTCCCACTGATGGTGCTCGCCTCTCTGTCCTAACTTTTGCATGGACCTCCTTTTCGGTTTTCGATCCATCGGACTGTCCTGATTTTTGCATGGATCACCTTTTCGATTTGCGACCCATCGGAGCACCTTTTTTTTTATTTAAGTAACAACGCCTGGGCTTACCTGGGTTGATGGGGCTGATGACTTGGTCTTTGTCTCCCCTGGTGGAACCGCTTCCATACTATAGGCTAAGGAGTATGACATTTCTTCAACATGTACTCTAATGCTATTTCTGTGTCCTTGCAAAGCAGATGGTAATATGTCGACCCATATTTTGTAGGCAACCACTAATTTTGACAGAATCCTTTGGATGGATTTATTGGCCATCACTGTCGTCCCACCGGCTTGTGAGGGATATGGAGACGGTCAATGATGTTCAACCCTTTATTCTGGAGCACTATATTGTTGCCCCTCAGAATTATAGGCCATTATTGGCCGTGACGTGATGTTGTTTTTTTCTTTTTTGCTATGATACTTATATATAACTCCGCTTCTACCCACTTTGAGAAGTAGTTTGACGGGCATGACCATGAATCAATGTTTGTTCGATGTGGGCAGCTTTATTTTTTCGACGCTATCAATTCCTCATGTTGTGACAACTCTCCTTTTTCTGGCTTGATTTTGTGGAGCTCCTGCTTGGCTGGTTTCATCTTTGAACCCTTTGGAACTCAATGTTTAGTGATTTCTCTGTCACCTCAGCACGACATTGTTCAGTCAGGCGAAGATTTCCATGTTCTTTTGCGGTACTGTTATGATCTTCTTTTTCTCTCTTCAGGTGTGAAAACTTTCCAAACGGATATCATTTTTGGGTCATCTTCTGTCCCTAGATTCATTTCATGCATTGCTGCATCATGTGTGTTAAAGGTATTAAATGAATGTTTGGATGCATGCAAAGTTCCATCCCAAAAATATCGCACAAGTAATTGAAATCAAATTGTATTAAATTAAACACTAAGAGGTTGAATTGTTTTGTTCACAGAATAAAGGATAAAGATAATAAAACAAACTAAAATATTAAAATGACTATCGTCCTCCACATGCGGAGGGTCTTCTTTTATCGCAGCATCATGGTCCTCAATAACTTGTGTAGCCGAATCATCCGAGGTTGGGCAATGGATTACTCTAAATGCTAGGTTTCAAAGCCGGCTCGATGATCCTTCCATCAATGACCAACTGCTTGATGGCTCTAATCAATTGGGTACACTCATTTGTACTGTGACCCGTCATCACATGATAAGTGCAGAAGTTATCTTTGTCTGCCTCAGCTGGAGGTGAAAATGGCTTCAAGCTCTTTAATAACCCAGCCTTTCTGCACTTAGCAAAAATCCGGCTTAGTGACTCAGCCCATGGACCGGTGACCCTTTGAGGAGTCTGTCTTCCTAGGTTCACAATGGCCACGTCCTCCCACTGCACTTCGATCGGGGCTACATTTTGAGTCGACTTAGCACTGGACCCCACTGGAGTAGCCTTAGAGTTGTTGCCTTTGTACCCTTGAGAGTACCCCTGATTGCTTCTGTAGGAGCCTGAACTCTGTCTGCCCCTCTGCTCCTCTTCCTCGTATCGCTTGATACGTTTGGTAAACTCCACCACCTCATTGAAGGAGTGGAATCTTTTCAGCTTCATCTTGTCCTTGTATTGGGGAAGACCACCATCTACCAACTTCACAATGAGCGACTCCAACTTTGGTGCCCTATCCACCAAAACTTGCACAACCATCCACCGTTTATAGTAAGCCAGGAAGGACTCATTTGGCTTCTGGCAGATTCTTTCCAGGTCTTCGAGGGTAGTCTCTACTTGGGTATTGTAAGCGTACTGCTTTACAAAAGCTTCAGATAGGTCCTCCCAAGTAGAACGGGTGTAGAGACGCATCTTCATATACCACTTCGCCGCAACACACCTTAGTGTAGTCGGAAACAGATTTAAAAGATGACCTTTCCCAATCCCCATGCTAGTCATCAACCTCACATAACTGTCCAAATGGGCTTCCGGTGGACCCTCTCCGATGTACGGAGGCAGGTAAGGCATCTGAAAACCAGCTGGGAGTGGCTCTCCTCCATCAGCCATCAAAGTACTTGGGTCGACATACTTAACAGGGTTATAGTGGACCATCTCCTTTAGCTTAGGTATCATGGCTTCAATATAAAAAAATTTCTGATTGAGACACTTCTCTAGCATCATCTCAATCGAGGCTTCCCTTGCCTTCTCAAAAGCTTCATCCTCTTCAGACTGATGGTCAGGTTCTCTATGGCTAACCACTCCACCACTTCCTCTAGGAAGGCTTCCTACAGCACCATTAGTAATTTGGACAAACTGTTGTCCCTCAATTCCAATCGAAGTCTGAGCCGGTAGAACAGTCTGAACGGGTATGGTGCTTATCACAGCTTGCACTTGTTCCCTAAGAGTAGCCTTGAACTCGTCTGAGGTTAGAAAGCTCCTCATAAAAGCAGCCATGTCAAAAGGCAAGTTTCCATTGTTTCCATCAGCCATCTCCGCTCTGTCAGCTTCTTCTAACAAAATCTGACTGTCAACTGGTAGAGTAGGCAATTGAGTTTCGATCTCCCAATCTGAGTCTGACCCTGTACTGATCCCCTCCACGGTGATCGGCTCTGATTGAACTGATGGCTTTGGCACTGACTCGACACGAACTAACCGATTTGAGGTTCGTCTCTAAACTACACATTCAACATAAGATTAGAGTCGTGGATGGATGTCATGGACCTAGACTCGACACACTAAATGGCGTGTATGGTGTGTTCATGTTCATGATCGGATGATGCTTTATGGATGCGGATGATGATAAAAATGACTTTTGTATTTTCTTTCTTTTTATTTTGGATGTTCCAAGCATACCCCATGCCATGCAAAAGACAATGCAAAATGTCACGTGTGGGTCGGTGCACGGACAGAAATTTGGCGCCTTCAGGGCACCTAGTGGATGTCGTGAAATGGTCATGTGTGTACCGACACATGGACAGTGGTTCGACGCTTTGTAGGTTAATGAAGTGACATGTGATGGTCATATGGCAGCCATTCCATAGATAGAGGTTTCATGCTTTTATGGCATCTTAGATAAAGTGATGTCACAAACAAGTCGCATGTAACTCAAAACACGGGCAGCATTTCGGCGTTCATGGAACACCTTGCATGATTTAGGTATGTTATGAAATATCCTAATACAAGTTCTAATTCAGCACTCGTGGAGTACCTTGAATGAATTTTCAATGTTATGAAATAATCCGATGTGGATCGTGAAATACAAATAAGACTTTAGTGTCGCCATGACACCATGATGAATGGACATGATGTCATCCAATGGTATTGTGTGGTCCACCACACAAACAGGAGCCGAAGACCATTGTGGCCCCTGATGGTGCAATGATGTAATGAAATGGCCAAGTGTAATCCGGTGCACAGGCGAATACGAGTAATCTTGGGGACTCCCGATATGTCGTGAGATGAAATGTTGTGAGGGGCATACTTAGAACATCCTTCATTTTAGATGGGATGAGATGATATGAATGCACAAGTCAAATAAAATGCCAATGGCTGCACAAAAACATGGTTAGAATGCATGCCACATGAGATGATGTCATGTATGCTTTATGAAATGCGGGCACATAAGATGTGTATGACACACGAGTAAGATGTTATGGCTGCATGAAAATACGTTTAGTATAATAGCACACGTATGGTGATTCTTGCAAATGGCTGCATAAAAAAATGTGGTTAGAAAATGGCACACGGATGATGCATGTTTGATGTTGCATGTAAAGGTCAAGAATGGAACCATCATAGAACAAACGTTAGCACATGCAACAATATTCTCGCCCTTCCAACTGTTGGAAATGCCCTAGTCCCGAGGCATTGGTCCTTGTATTTGTACTATACATTTATTGGATTTATGTGTTGTACTCATTTGTGTCATTAATAAAGGCATCAATTCATTTATTATATTTATCTTGTGCAGTATAGTAAATGAAGTATCCAATGGACATATCTATATCCATGACGACTAGTGTCATGCACTTAGCAGTAAGACCATGGATAGGGTTAACGATATGACCATAAATAGATCCGTAGTCTGTTCCAGTCATGGGAATGAATGGAACAACAGACTATCATTAACCTGGTTGTATGGCGGTGTCTTACCGGTCATTGGACATGGAATGTCAACCAAGTTAATGGGTACATGCCTGGGAGCATGGTACTGGATAGATCCACTAAACGAGTAATCCACATGGTATGGTATCACAATGGATTCTCGTGTAGTACTTGTATGGATCCTTTGACCTGACCATATGATGGTGTTACATGTGAAGTCGCATACTTAGGGGTACGCCTAAAGGGCCTGTAATAGGGTGCCAAGTATGGGTGCTTTCGGGTATGTCACTGAACATGGTAATACTATGGATATGCAGAAGGGATTTGTCACTCAGTAACCAACTGAGAAGATATCACCGGCCACTTGATGAATGTGACTGATAAGAGTGTGGCCACACCCAAACAAGTTGGAACTTGTTTGTGAGCATCAGTACATTCGGGATCAAGTTAATGTCCGGACACAAAAGAGGGTGATCAATCCATGCCTCTGTGTTGGACACCAATATCAATGACATGGGATGTACAAGTTTAAACTACAGGGTTACGATATCAGTTAGACTGCCATCTCCATCTTAATTGGGGGCTGCAGTGGCTTGCTAGAGCCCAACTACAGTCTGCGAGCCAAAGGCCCGCTGCCAACATAAAGATGGGCCCACGGGATCGTACACATTGAGCGACTGGACACTGATTTAAAGAATCACATGTACACTTGGAGTGTACACTCTAGGGAGAGAGAACTATATATATTAATTATATTATAAGGATCAATTGGATTGATCATTATAATAAAATTAATATTTGGCTTCACATAATTAATTGGATTGATTATGAGATTGTTTCCTGGGTGGAAATATTCATATGTATAGGTTTACATATGAATTTGTTTTGTGAAGAATTAATTTTAATTTGATGGATTAAATTAATTAGTCAAACCAATTTTAATTTATATGTAAATAATATATTACTTGGAGTAATATATTAAATACATGGGTTAATTAAAAGTGGGCTTGATATTGATTTAGACCAGACTAATTAAAAATAAGTTTGGGCCTGAATTAAAAGGAGGAAGCCCACACAGACAAAGAAGCTAGACTGGGCCCAAATTCCTGGAATTTGGAAGCCCTAGGGTTAAAAACCCTAAGGGGAATTCGGCCAAAGCACTAGAGCTCCTAGCCCCACTTGGCCGAATTCTCCTCCCCTCCCTCACTCTCTAATCTTTGTGATTTTTGACGCTAGCAGTGTTCGTTAGGCGCTCGTGTACGGGAACGAGGAGGAATTCTATTTTGAATTCTGCAGTCATCATCCATCTCAGAAAGAGATTTTTCTGGTAAGAAATTTAATCCCTTTCCATTTGTTTTTAAGTTTTTCAATTTCCACTTCAATTGCTCCTGGGACTGGATTTGAGGAAATCACCGCGTTCTTCCGCTTTTATCGGGTGATTTCCGGTGACAAATCCCAACAGTGGTATCAGAGCGGGCTTTTGATCCGTGGAATTTGATTAATTTGGTTGAATCCCTATTTTGAAATTGGATGTTTTTGTTTGGGATTCATGATATGGGTTTTATGATTTTTCCCATATGTTTTATGGAATGAAAATTAAATTTGCATATAGGTTTATGTTAGTTTAATTTTATTGTGTATTATTGGAATTCTTGGTGAATTGCTATGGATGATGATTGGTTAATTTTTATTTTTAATTCTGGATTTAAAATAAAAAAAAAATCGGCCTCCCGGGGGCGGGGCTGCCGGCGGCCGCCGCTGCCTGCTGCTGCTAGGGCAACTCTATTGCCCTAGCTGCAGCGGGCCGGGCCCAGTGTTTTGGATTTTGCGGGTATTTTGGGTCCGGGGCCCAGTTTTGAAATTTTAATTGGTTTTAAAATTCATGTGTTTAAATTTATGTAATTTAAATGCGCATGGTTTCTTGGATGAATTTTATTTCGTTCATGTGATATTAGTTTTGGAAATTAATATGGTTAATGGAAATTGGTTCAGGTAATTTTGGCACAATTACTCGGACGGCTAAATTGGACCCATGGTTTCCCAATTCCAGTGGGAGCAGTTGGACTGCCTGGGCTGGAGGCCCAAAGCCCATTAAGGGTTAGAACCATGGTGGGCCAAAATTGGCGATTTCCTAATAATGGCTTTGACATAATTTAAATGGGCTTAAATCATGCATTATGACATGCTTTTGAATTGTATGTATTGGATGCATATGAATGGTTGAATGAATGTATGATTGGATGCTATTGGGCCTTTTACGAGATGGGTTGTATTTTTCTTTTGGGTAAATACGGCCTGCGTGTCGTTTTCTTTTAATGTAATTTTATTTTATTTAAATTAAATATTATAAAATTTGTAAAAGAAGAAGCCCATGGAGTGGTGAGCCCAAATGGAGGTGCAAGCCCAAATTGGAGGTGCAAGCCCAGAAGGAGAAGATGGAGGCCCGCCTAATATATGTTTCTAGTATAGGTTTACTAGAATAATATTAGGATGTAATACAGGCCCATAGCAATCCATTTTAATTTTATTTAATCATTTTTATATTCATTTGCATGTATGAATGTATGTTACAAATAGCTCATTCACCCGTTTTATGTATGTAAGCCGTTATAATTGAATCTAATAACCAAACGGAAATTACTAAGTCGCTTAAAAGTGCTTCCCTCATTCAAAACCAAATCGAAGTGGGAATAGGGCAGTTGTAGACCATGCCCTCGCAGGATGCACTGGAGTATTGTCACTTTGTATTGGGTTAGAGTATGGGATACTCTAGCACTTGGATGGAGGTTTTGACTTAGCATGGGTAGTAGGATTCTCCTGGCCCTAAGCACAGATGGGTAAGTGCCAACAAGCCCATCAAACCGAGAGTCCCTAGGTTGGGATTGGACTGCGTTCCTACCTAAATAATTAAGGTATAGTTGTACCAAACCCTCGTTTGGCTATATCTTAATGAAATATGGATCTCGGCCCATGAGCCCAACAACTCGGTTTAAGTTAATAACTTGATTCATTATTAATTTTATATGGGAACAACAAAGTAAAGCCCTTTATTAACACTCTCAATGTTTTTCTGTGTAGAAACACCCAAATGGCAAACACAAATACCTTATCTCTGCGATCAATTCTTGAAAAGGACAAGCTTTCCGGTCCTAACTTTTTAGACTGGTCTAGGAACTTGAGGATAGTTCTAAGACAAAAGTCGAAAGAGTATGTGCTGGAAAGGCCTGTGCCGGCTGCGCCTCAGGGACGTAATCCACCGGCTGCCCAGCTGGAGGAATACGAGGCGCACGTCAAGGACAACCGGGATGTGACATGCCTTATGTTGGCTTGCATGGTCCCCGAACTACAAAAACAGTTTATGGACCATCAAGCCTATGCTATGATAACAACTCTTAATGAGATGTTTCAAGAGCAAGCTCGTCAGGAAAGGTACCTGACCAATAAGGCATTCCACTCTTGTAAGATGGGGGCCGGGACATCTGTGAGTGCACACGTGCTCAAGATGAAGGGCTATTTGGATACTTTGGCCCGTCTCGGATCGCCTATTTCTCAAGAGTTGGCGGTGGACACAATCCTCTTGTCCTTGCCGGATTCTTATGATCAGTTCATCCTTAACTACAACATGCAAGGGATGAACCGCACTGTCAGTGAGCTGCATGGGATGCTTAAGCTTACTGAGCAGTCGATCAAGAAGACTCTGCCGGTGCTGCTGGTTAACAAGGGGAACGCTCCTCTTGCTAAGGGTAAGGCCAAGGAAAAGGCCAAGGCTAAGGCCAAGAAAGCCAAAGCCAAGAAGGCCAAGGCCCAACCCAAGGCCCAGCAGAAGGCAGGTCCTGAGGACGTCTGTTTCAGGTGCAGACAGGCGGGCCATTGGAAGAGATCGTGTCCCAAGCTGATGGGAGAGCAGAGAAGGGGCCAAGGTGCGTCCTCTTCAGGTATTTATGTTATAGATATTAACCTTACTGTTTCAACATCCTGGGTATTGGATACTGGATGTGGTTCTCACATTTGTTGCAATGTGCAGGGACTTAAGAACAGAAGGTTGCTGGGGTCGGGAGAGGTGGACTTGTGGGTCGGGAATGGAGCAAGGGTTGCTGCCATAGAGATCGGCGAATACCACCTAATGATGCCCAGCTGATTGGTTTTGATTTTAGAACATTGTTACTTTGTACCTGCTATGTGCAGGAATATTATCTCTGTATCAATGTTGGATATTTCTGGATTTGATTTTACTATTATAAATGGTCGAATTTCTATATCCAGAGAGGGGTTATTTTATAGAGATGCTCTATTAAATAATGGCCTGTATGTCCTGGACTTAAATGAAACCAATCACATCTATAACATAAACACGAAAAGGGTTAAGCCTAACGAACTTAATCCAGTCTACCTATGGCATTGTCGTCTTGGCCATATAAACGAGAAGCGCATAGCTAGGCTTCACAAAGCTGGAGTCCTAGGGTCATTTGACTTGGAGTCAATTGATACATGTGAATCATGTTTAAGAGGCAAGATGACAAAGGCGCCTTTTAGCAAAAGGGCTGAAAGGGCCACTGGCTTGTTGGACCTAATACATTCAGATGTATGTGGACCTATGAGCGCAGCGACCAGAGGTGGGCATCTGTACTTCGTCACGTTCACGGATGATTTCAGCAGATATGACTATGTCTATCTGATGAAACACAAGTCCAAGACCCTTGATAGGTTCAAGGAATTTAGGAACGAGGTATAGAACCAGGTAGGCAGGAATATCAAAGCCCTTCGGTCGGACCGAGGCGGTGAGTATATGAGCCTAGAGTTTGACTCATACTTGAGAGAGCATGGAATAGTTCCGCAGCTCACTCCTCCTGGAACACCACAATGGAATGGGGTGTCCGAACAGAGGAATAGGACTTTGTTGGACATGGTCCGCTCAATGATGAGTCAAGCATCTCTCCCAATTAGCTTCTGGGGACACGCCCTCGAGACAGCAGCTCTCATATTAAACAATACTCCGACTAAGGCAGTGGAAAAGACCCCATATCAGATATGGACAGGCAAGGAGCCCAATATGTCTTTCCTAAGGATTTGGGGATGCGAAGCACATGTTAAGAAATTGACTAGTGGCAAGCTGGAGCCCAAAACCGATAAATGCCTGTTTGTGGGCTACCCTAGGGACACCAAAGGGTATTACTTCTACAACCCCGCCGAGAACAAGGTGTTCGTGGCAAGGAAGGGGGTCTTTCTGGAAAAGGAGTTCCTTTCCAAGAAAGATAGTGGGAGCAACGTTGAACTCGGGGAAGTTCAAGGTCCACAAGCTCCTGAAGAGGATAACTTGGAGGTCCAGGTGGAGCTTCCACAAGTAGAAGCACCGACCCAGGCCACACAAGAACCTAGAAGGTCTGGTAGGGATCGTCGGGAACCGGAGAGGTATGGTTTCCTCGTCACCGATGATCAAACTCTTCTCATCTGGGATGAAGAAGAACCTAAAACCTACCAGGAGGCTATGGCTAGCCCACAGTCTGCGAATTGGCGTAAAGCCATGGAGGCAGAAATGCAATCTATGTACGATAATCAAGTTTGGAACTTGGTTGATCCACCTCCGGGTGCTAAGGTAATAGGTTACAAGTGGTGCTATAAGCTAAAAGCTGATAATACCTTCAAGGGGCGTCTGGTTGCGAAAGGTTTCAGACAAGTCCATGGGATAGACTATGATGAAACTTTCTCACCAGTAGCCATGCTCAAGTCCATCAGGATACTACTGGCCATAGCTGCATGGTATGACTATGAGGTATGGCAGATGGATGTCAAAACCGCTTTCCTTAATGGAAAGCTACTCGAGGATGTGTACATGACACAACCTGAGGGTTTTGTCGATCCTAAGTATCCGGGAAGGGTATGCAAACTTCAAAGGTCCATTTATGGACTGAAGCAAGCATCCCGTAGTTGGAATCTAAGATTCAATGAGGCTATAAAGGAATATGGCTTCATACAGAATCTGGATGAGCCTTGTGTGTATAAAAGGACTAGTGGGAGCATTGTCACATTTTTGGTACTGTATGTAGATGACATCCTACTCATTGGAAGCGACATACCTACACTGCAAGGGGTAAAGCAGTGGCTGAATAAGTGCTTCGCAATGAAGGACTTAGGCAAAGCTGAGATGATCCTAGGGATCAGGATCTATAGGGATAGATCAAATCGGCTTCTGGGCCTAAGTCAGGCTTCGTACATTGACAAAGTTCTGAAAAGATTCAGCATGGACCGGGCTAAGAAAGGTTTCTTGCCAATGGGCCATGGGCTGAAACTTAGTAAGAAGAACTGTCCTAAAACAAGAGAGGACAGGGAGAACATGAAATTGGTTCCATATGCTTCGGCCATTGGATCAATCATGTACTCCATGTTATGTACGAGACCTGATGTCGCCTTTGCACTGAGTATGAAAAGCAGATACCAGCAGGATCCCGGGGAGGATCACTGGAAAGCTGTCAAGGCAATCCTCAAGTACCTTAACCGGACTAAGGATAGCTTCTTGGTGTATGGTGGTCAGGAAGTGCTATCAGTTACTGGGTATACTGATGCAAGCTTCCAGACAGACCAAGATGAGTACCAATCGCAATCAGGGTATGTATTCTTGCTGAATGGTGGTGCTGTAAGCTGGAGGAGCTCAAAGCAACCAACCATAGCGGACTCTACAACAGAAGCTGAGTACATCGCTGCGTGTGATGCAGCTAAGGAAGCTGTGTGGATGAAGAAGTTTATCACTGAGTTGGGAGTAGTGCCAACTATCCAGGACCCAGTCGATATCTTCTGTGACAACAATGGGGCCGTCGCACAAGCTAAGGAGCCCCGGTCACACAAGAACACAAAGCACGTGCTCAGAAAGTTTCACCTCATACGAGAAATCGCGGAGAGAGGTGACATTGCATTGCACAGAGTGGACACCGAGGATAATGTCGCAGATCCATTGACCAAGGCGCTGGCCCAGCCCAAGCACGAGGGTCATACTAGATCTATAGGGATTAGGCCCATGCCTAGTTGGAACTAGTGCAAGTGGAAGATTGTTGGAAATGCCCTAGTCCCGAGGCATTGGTCCTTGTATTTGTACTATACATTTATTGGATTTATATGTTGTACTCATTTGTGTCATTAATAAAGGCATCAATTCATTTATTATATTTATCTTGTGTAGTATAGTAAATGAAGTATCCAATGGACATATCTATATCCATGACGACTAGTGTCATGCACTTAGCAGTAAGACCATGGATAGGGTTAACGATATGACCATAAATAGATCCGTAGTCTGTTCCAGTCATGGGAATGAATGGAACAACAGACTATCATTAACCTGGTTGTATGGCGGTGTCTTACCGGTCATTGGACATGGAATGTCAACCAAGTTAATGGGTACATGCCTGGGAGCATGGTACTGGATAGATCCACTAAACGAGTAATCCACATGGTATGGTATCACAATGGATTCTCGTGTAGTACTTGTATGGATCCTTTGACCTAACCATATGATAGTGTTACATGTGAAGTCGCATACTTAGGGGTACGCCTAAAGGGCCTGTAATAGGTTGCCAAGTATGGGTGCTTTCGGGTATGTCACTGAACATGGTAATACTATGGATATGCAGAAGGGATTTGTCACTCAGTAACCAACTGAGAAGATATCACCGGCCACTTGATGAATGTGACTGATAAGAGTGTGGCCACACCCAAACAAGTTGGAACTTGTTTGTGAGCATCAGTACATTAGGGATCAAGTTAATGTCCGGACACAAAAGAGGGTGATCAATCCATGCCTCTGTGTTGGACACTGATATCAATGACATTGGATGTACAAGTTTAAACTACAGGGTTACGATATCAGTTAGACTGCCATCTCCATCTTAATTGGGGGCTGCAGTGGCTTGCTAGAGCCCAACTGCAGTCTGCGAGCCAAAGGCCCGCTGCCAACATAAAGATGGGCCCACGGGATCGTACACATTAAGCGACTGGACACCGATTTAAAGAATCACATGTACACTTGGAGTGTACACTCTAGGGAGAGAGAACTATATATATTAATTATATTATAAGGATCAATTGGATTGATCATTATAATAAAATTAATATTTGGCTTCACATAATTAATTGGATTGATTATGAGATTGTTTCCTGGGTGGAAATATTCATATGTATAGGTTTACATATGAATTTGTTTTGTGAAGACTTAATTTTAATTTGATGGATTAAATTAATTAGTCAAACCAATTTTAATTTATATGTAAATAATATATTACTTGGAGTAATATATTAAATACATGGGTTAATTAAAATTTGGCTTGATATTGATTTAGACCAGACTAATTAAAATAAGTTTGGGCCTGAATTAAAAGGAGGAAGCCCACACAGACAAAGAAGCTAGACTAGGCCCAAATTCCAGCAAGGGAATTTGGAAGCCCTAGGATTAAAAACCCTAAGGGGAATTCGGCCAAAGCACTAGAGCTCCTAGCCCCACTTGGCCGAATTCTCCTCCCCTCCCTCACTCTCTAATCTTTGTGATTTTTGACGCTAGCAGGTGCGGTGTTCGTTAGGCGCTCGTGTACGGTAACGAGGAGGAATTCTATTTTGAATTCTGCAGTCATCATCCATCTCGGAAAGAGATTTTTCTGGTAAGAAATTTAATCCCTTTCTATTTGATTTTAAGTTTTTCAATTTCCACTTCAATTGGTCCTGGGACTGGATTTGAGGAAATCACCGCGTTCTTCCGCTTTTATCGGGTGATTTCCGGTGACAAATCCCAACACCAACCTTATTCCTCCATTCGATTGGTCTCGCATTCTTCCTAGGTATTAGGTCTCTTTGGCATCAACCGGGGATACCAAAGGCGCACTCTTAATGTCCATTTTCAAATATATGTTTTGGTAACCCTAAGGGGAAGCTGCTAGGCCATTACATGAAGGTATGAGTCAGGGTTCCCATAGCAAAAATATACTCCTCACTTCTCCCCACTCAAGGGTCCAAACGAAGGGGTTCGTACGAGGCTATGAGTGGTTTACCCCCTCGGGTGCCTCCAATCCTAGCGGAAGAGGTAGGTCACCTTTGAAGATAAACTGAGCTTAAACAAGTGTTGGAGGGATTCAAGAAGAGAAAATGTCATGCTTATGCAAATGTGAATGAAACATCGAATTATGATTTAATAATTGACTACAAGTGAGGATGTACTTCGATTGTTGCCTAAGTTCCTTAAGTTTTTATAAAAAAACTTTTAAAGGAAACCGTTGATCACCAGCGGAGTCGCCACGGTGAGCAAACGACCTTTTTAGAAATGCGCGGCAAAGCGGGAACCGGGGATTTTCTTTTTTTTTTTTTTTTTATAAAGTGTGATGTCGGGGTTTTGAAAATGGGTCTTTAATCTTCTTTAAGAAAACCTTTCCTTTTGTTTGGAAAAAAACCTTTTTGTAGAAAATTTAATTGTAAGTGTGGATTTTGGAAAAATAGGTTTGTAGAAAATCCCAATTTGAACTTAAAGATCTCGAAACCTAAATTTCGAAATTAGATACAAAGTCGCCACCCGGATCAGCTCATCTGGGAAATTCCGGTACAGCTCCCTACCGAGTGTAGACGCGGTACCTAATTCAGAGATTCAGGATTCGAGTAACAAATAACTAATCCTCACTTATTTTCAATTATTGTTCCATAGTGTAATGTTGCATTCACTTAATTCTACTCATTTTATCTTCTTTTAAATATTAATCGATGCTCATGCAAATGACATAAATATAAGTATTAAAATAAACTGCGGAAAAATAAAAGTGCGAAAAAGTAAATCAGAGGCCAAATTATACAACCCAAGAAAAAGAAAACTCTCATCCTCACCATTACAACCGCCTATAATATACGATGATCTAAAAAATTACAATCGCCTAGATACACGATTTAATCTATAAAATACATTCAAAAATAAAAATAAAGTAAAAATAAAAGCTGCATCCAAATACGGTTAGCACAAGTAAATAAATCACACCAAGGACTCATATAGGATAGAATAGCGGTATTTTAGGAAACAGGATCATACATAGGGGGTAACCGGGTCGATCAGACTGGTCGGCCTGGTTAGACATGGAAAACGGTTTTTTGAAACGCGCTGTAGGTTTTATGGATGAAAAATAAATTTTGAAAACCAATTGGCTCATTTACATGCATTTTCCAACTTTAATGGGCCGATATCCTGGGACCCGAGGGTCCCGTTCGTGTGTGGGCCTAAGTTAAACATCAATCTAGGGTCCAAAAAGAATGTAAACACACTAAAATTCAGTTTTGAATAGAAAAAGATGCAAAATTACAAGTTTGGGGCCCAAAAGGATAAAACTGTAATTCTTCCTCAACTACAGTCGCATGACTGTAGATTACAGCCGCGCGACTGTAATGCTCCAGAATTGTTTTCCGACCTACTTTTCTCGTTTTTGAAAATCGTTTTGCAAATTTAGCGATTTCAGGTAATCTGGGATTTTTGGAAACACACTGATTTCAACCAAACGGATCGAAATAAATCCGGAAATCCCTAAAAACTCGAAATCGCCAAACTTGAAATCAGATCCATCAATTAAAAATAAGAAAACCGGGAAGCTAAGCATACATGGATGCAATTGAATAGATAATAAACATGAAAAACACATTAAATCTGAAAACGGAAGTGTTATCGGTCGATTTTGGGGCATTTAAAGCTTCTGCCCCAGAGATTACAATCGAGCGACTGTAATCAAAAGATTACAGCCAGGCGACTATAGGTCACAGTCGCGCGGCTGTAGGTTACAACGGGGCGGCTGTGATCTTAAGCGAGGCGGCTGTAATCAAAATTCACTTCCGAAATCGTAAAAATTAAAAAAAAATCAATAAACAACACCCAGAATGAACAAGAATGGATTTTTAAGGCCTCTCAGAATGTTACCTGGTCTGTATTCTAGTGTTTGGATCACCAAAGATGGATTCGGATGCAGGAAAGTGTCTTGCAGTCACAAACAACCCCAAAAATACGCTATCTCCGAAGCCCGAACGGAACCCCGAGAGAGATTGAGTGAGTGATGATGATTTTATAACCCCCATAACGATTTCTACGTGTTTTGTTGAAATTTTTTAAGTTATTTTAGATCAAACCCTTTTATTTTTCTTAAAACCCTAGAAAAAGTCCCAAAATCAGTGTTATTGTGTGCTTTTGTGTGTTTTTCTCTCAAAACCCTCTAATTTTCTGCCTTTCTCTGCTTTGTATTTACCCTAATCCCAGATATGAGGCTTTTATATCTCCCATTTTGGTTAAAAATCGGAATTAAATGCTGATTTTTGGTAAAAAAGGAAGTCTGGTGATTACAATCGCGACTGTAGTACATTCATGAAGCTGTAGGCACTACAGTCGAGCGACTGTAGTGACCAGATTAGCCTATTTTGCTTAAAAAGACTGAATTAAATGCTGATTTGGACAAAAAAGGAAATCTAATGATTACAATCGCGTGACTGTAATGACTATAGTTGCACGACTGTAGTGACCAGATTAGCCTATTTTGCTTATTTTTCATTCTTTTCTTTGGTTTTCTTAAATACTCACTAGAATTCCTTTGGGGCTCCGTACCAAGACTTGTCACACACATTTGGGTCATCCGGGAGATTTCCAACATTATTCCGATTGGTCCGAATCTGCTTCACGTTTATCCGTGAAAAAGGCAACAATGACTTTCATCACAGAGGTCGGGAAAAAACCCGTGCTCACATATGTCATACATCCTAACCACATTTTTGTGTAGCCATTTACATATTGTGTGACATACGCATCCATGACATATCACCTCATTTAAATTAAGGACATTCCAAGGGTGCCCATCACGATCATCTCATTCCATGACATATCGGGTATCCTAAAATTACCCGTGTTCTGCCAGTGCACCGGATTGCATTCGGTCATTTCACCAAATCATTTCATTCAATAGAAACCACAATGGTCTTGGGCCCATTTTCGTGTGACGATTTACACAATGCATTTTATGACATCATACTCATTTATCATAAAACACTGTGGTCCACATCGGATCATTTCATGACATTATTATATCTTTCAAGGTACTCCCCGAGTGCCTAATTAGTACACATATAGGTTCACTTCATAACATTAAAAAATCATGAAAGGTGTTCCCCGAATGCCGAACCCTTGTCTGTGTCCCTGTTACACGTGACTTTTTTTTTTACAACATCATTTCATATCATACGCCTCAAAAGCATCAAAACTTTGTCCGTATGTCGGCACGCACGCGACCATTCTATAACATCCATTAGGTGCCCCGAAAGGGTCGAAACTTTGTCCGTGTGTCGGCCACACGCGACTATTTCACAAAATTCACTAGGTACTCCAAAAGTGCCGAACCCTTATCCGCATTACGGTCCACACGTTATCTTTGTTGCATTATCTTTTGCATGGCATTGGGCACTCTTAGAACGTCCGGAATGAAAAAGTCACATTTATTATCATTTTTTTCATTCACGAACCATCAAACATGCACGATCATCCTTACGACATTTTATTCATGTGCCATACACACCTGGTGTGTTGATATTTCCACGAAGCATACAAAACATCACCCCGTGTGTCATATGTGCTAACCATGTCTTTGTGTAGCCACTATTTTATCTATGCGATGTATGCATTCGTTCCTTACACGCATGACATCATCTTATATTTCATGCATCCTAACCACCATTTCGTGCAGCCATTTGCATTTTTGTGTGGCATAGGCATTCATGTAATATCATCTCATTTAAATTAGGGATGTTCTGAGAATGCCCATCATGGTCATTTCATTTCATAACACATCGGGAGTCCCAAAACTACCTGTGTTCTACCAATGCACCGGATTGCACTCGGTCATTTTATCAAACCACCTCATTCAATAGGGACCTTAATGGTCTTAGGTCTATTTTCATATGGCGAGTCATATGATATCATTACATGGCATCATACTTATTCGTTATAAATGTCACAGTGATGCCAGAGTCTTATTTGCACACCGTGGTCCATATCGGATCATTTCATGACATTAATATATCATTCAAGGTACTCCACGAGTGCCGGATTAGTACACGTATAGGAGTATTTCATAACGTTAATAAATTATGAAAGGTATTCCATGATTGCTGAGCCCTGTCCGTGCCCTGAGATACGCGTGACCTTTTTATAACATCATCTCATATCACGTGCCCCAAAAGCATCAGATCTTTATCTATGGAGTGGCCCCCATGTGACCATTCCATATCATCTCATGGACCTCCAAAGTGTTAGAACCCTGTCCGTGTGTCGGCGCACATGCTACCATTTCATAAGTTCACTAAGTGCTCCAAAAGCACCGAACCCCTATCTGCGTGGCGATCCACACGCCGATCTTCTTTGCATTATTTTGGCATAGCATTGAGTATTCTTGGAATGTCCAAAATAAAAGAATAAAACAAAGGAAGTCACTCTTATTATCTCATGATGTACATCTCATTCATTTTTCAAACGTTTACGCGCTCTACAAGCACCAAGGACTTCATGAGATGCACTGAATCATTTAGGTGTTCCAAAAAACGCTAGAAATTTCATCAAACCCTTCAGGTCTTTCCATAATCATTGGAAACCCTTTTCAGGCATTGATGTTCCACGAAGGTTGGAAAATGTCATCTCGTATCACTGCATGAAAACCGGAGGCGCCTTAAGCGTCGAAATCCTGTCCCTGTGTCCCGCGCACAAGATGAAACCAGCTCTTAAGATCCGCTCTACACGTCAAACCAGTTCCCGTGTAAGATCCGCTCTACACTTCAAACCAGTTCCCTTGTAAGAACCACTCTACACATCAAACCAGTTCCCGTGTAAGACTCGCTCTACATGTCAAACCAGTACCCATGTAAGATCTGCTCTACACGTCAAACCAGTTCCTGTGTAAGATCCGTTCTACATGTCAAACCAGTTCCTGTGTAAGATCCGCTCTACACGTCAAACCGGTTCCCCTGTAAGATCCGCTCTACACGTCAAACCAGTTCCCGTATAAGATCCGCTCTATACGTAGATCCAGCCCCGTATAAGATACGCTCTATACGTAGATCCAGCCCCGTATAAGATCCACTCTATACGTATAAGCACCTCGCAAGTATCACCTTGCTTCGATCCATGAACACCCCACGTGCCATTTTATCCATGTGGTGTATATTTGTACACCATGCTTTACTTTAACCTATGGCCATATCAACAACATTCATTGCATTTGCACGTTTCCATTCTTGGCTTCACATACGCTTGTCTGACTTGGAATTGCATAACATGACACGACATCATGTGACATCACCGTTCATACATACATGCATCACATCACACATTCATCACTCTTGACTTGGTATTTCTTCGTGCGCATGCCTCGGTCAATGCTAACAAGTGTTTTTATCAGGGGAGAAAAGGAAAGAGTCTCAAGAATGGCCAACCCAACGAACTTCAACACCATAACAGATGTCGTGGATGATTATGTTGCTTCATCACGGTTTCGAAGGGCGGTCAGAGAGGAAACGGTAGTAATGCTGAAGGAAATGCTAGGGGTGATCTTGATAAGGTAGAGAAACTAACGGCAAGGTGCACTGAATTGGAAGCACAGGTGGCAGAGCTCGAAGGAAAAATAAGAGGTATGGTATGTACAGACTCCAATGCCGATGTTAACCAGAAGCAAAATGTCTAGATTTCTGACCCTCACCCTCAGCACGTCGGAAGGCGCTCTTACCGAGACTCGGGTTTACCTGGGTTGATCGATGAAGTGGAACTGAAGCTGCCCCTCAAGGCCAATGCTGACTTTGTTCTATGACACTTCCGGAATCCACCTACCAAGGGTAACGGAAAAGGCATATCCCCTTGGCCTAGCTCATTGAGCAGACTATTTGCCAGGTGTAGAAAAGAGGGACTACTTCAAAGCGCCAGGCCATATATGGAACCAATGCCAGATCAAAAGAACAACTTCTGCAGCTATCATGTGATAACGGGCCACCGGATCAACTAATGCTTTGCCCTAAGGAAGGAGATCCAGATGCTGGTCAATGAAGGAAAGTTAAAAGTCCTATCTACCACTGATAAGCAACTGGGGGTAACCAAAGAGACTGGCAAGGAAATTTCTCGAACTTCTCAGGGAGAGGAATATGATGAAGAGTTACAAAGTCTAGTTTGATGGGAGCGAGGCAATGACACTGAAGCCGAGGCAGTGACTGGACAAGGAATGGACAGATTCTATGAAATCAATACCCTTAGAGGCTACCTTCTTGTAGGGGACTCATTTTGTTTGAAAAGTGTATTGGACATATTTTTGAATGCAATGTGTCTTATTATTTTCTTACTTATGTGGTGATTGCATGTACATGGCATTATGCACGCATTTGATCTTCTAAACCGACATGTCCAGCACACATAATGTTAAAATGCATGACATTAATCTGAGTGTTATAGGGAATCTAAAAGTGAATCTAACTCTGATCGACCCTTCTCTTGAAAAGTGAGCTTGTGAGATAAATAAGTAATAGGATGGCACCACTTCTGCCGAGCTATTTTCTGACCCAGATCAACAGACCTTACAAATCACAATCCAAGATGCTATTGGCCCTACCCTAAAGTTTCAACTTGCGCGACCCACATAATACCTAAATTATTCCAAACCCAAGGCTATTGCTAAAATTCAGAGTTGATCCCTAAAATGAAGCTGCAAGCCTAATTCCATACCCAAGAAAGTACCCTATACCAAAACCTTGAAGCTAAAAACCCAAACTCATCCAAAGCACCAATCCTCTAAGAAATTCAAATGATCTTCATCACCCACCATGTAGTGAAACTCTGAAGTAGTTCTTGGCTGTAGTGCATGTATAATTTTATTTGTATGACTTTCATATGTACACGACATTACACATGCATTGTTCATCCAAAAGACTTATTAAACACACTTGACATGCACGAATTTGAATGCAACGGGAAACCAAGGGGTGACTATGGCTTGGATTTAGTTCCTTTAAAAAAAAAATCAGTGCAGGCAGAAGAATCTCTCGCTATCATACATGGCTGCTATGGCTAATACTGGAATGTCTCATCATCCCAATATCCATCATTGTCAGATTTGTGTACCTTTTTTGTGAAAGATTTGAACCCTAAAGTATTTCCCTTTTCACTTCTCTTTGCACATTCCCTCTTGCCTTCAATAGTTTTTGTTTTCCGTTCATTATATGCAAGACATAACCATCCTTTTTATCTTCCTTCTTGAACTAATCCTGTGAAACTTTATTCTCTACCACCAATGGATTTTAACCAGAAATTGAACCCCTAATGCTACCCCATATCGCATTTTGCCACGTTATCTCATCATTGGAGAGGTGGCGGAGCAAGATGGTCATGGCATTGTTCCAACTAGTCTTCACTTATCATTAACCTGTACCGGATTAGGAATACCTGATTATCACGTGACATTCCTATACAATCCAAACTCCCAGACTAATTGTTTTGTACCCTTGGATTGTGGGACAGGTTTTCATTCCATAGTAGAGAGAGATTTGAGTATAAGTTTGCTTTCAGGTGAGTTGAATAAGGAATAGCAGAAGTTACCCAAGAACCTGACCATTGAAGGGGCAAAGCTGAACAAGAAAAGATTGAAGTCAACTTTGATGGAAAGACAAGCCTGATGATCATAAATCTACCAAATCAGTTTCAAGAAATAATTTACCACAAATTCTGGTCAAACATTGTCTGGAGCAAAACAAGGGCAAGTCCAAAGAACAGTATGCTTATGATTTCCTCTATTTGCCTATGGACTCCAAGACTGGAGGAAATTTCGGTTATGCACCCATGAACTTCATCAATAGTGTTGGAGCAACCAGGGTCTACAAGGCTTTCAACAATCATGAATGGGAGGACTTGTAAAGTCTGCTGCGCCAACATCCAGAAGGAAGTTGCATTTACCAACCATTTCAAGAACTCAGTCTTCAGCTGCAACAAAAGTGACTACTTACCAGTGATTCTTTCACCTCTGGGAGATGATGTGATTTACTATAGGGCATTATGAGTGGCAGGCACAAAGAAACCAAGATTAACTCAAGCCATTCTGAATGCTTTGAAGGATTAAAAGTTGTGTCCATCTTTGGGAACCGTGCGCACATTAGAATCTGAGGTGAATTGGAAACATGTATATGGGTTCAAACTCTTAGAGGATCTAGTGGGTAATCAATTGACTCAGTTCAATGCTCAGTTTGACATATATTAGCACCGTAAAAAAAACCCTCCAATGTGTAAAATCGAAAGGACATATTGGTAATTTGAAGGGGCATCAATAAAAACCAGAGCCACACTTTGGGATTTTCCTAATGCATCCACATTCATTATGTCATGAATGTTTTATATTCAATTTTGGTGTTCAATATGCATTTGTCATGTTATTGCATGTTAATACTCACAAATGGGTCACAGCATGCAGCAAACCATATCTGATGAAGTGTTTTACACCCCCAAACACAAACCCCAATACTAGGGATAGATAAAGGCCAAACCACTAGATATCACTAACAGCAGTGTCCTCACAAATTCCGTTGAACATATCTGGGCACATCTTCCAATCCTAAGACAAGCTAGTGCAAAAAGGGTCAACTCGGATGGAATACTCACATAGAATTTTAGAGCCATTCATAAAAAAAAGTTCACAAAGAGATAATTTCCGACATGGAAAACCGAGAGGACGTGTTGGTAACAAGAAGAGGGCGATGTTCAAAGTCGGAGTCACTGTTAATTTCCCTATTTTACTCATTTTGATGTTGTCGTTACAATATTACACATGCTTGGATCTCTGTTCAAATGCCCATCTTGCATATATCGTGCCATTACATATAAACATCCATTAGTAAGTCATTGCATCCAAACCCATTTGTACAGTTGTAAGCACCGGAATTTTCTATACTTAAAAAAAAAAAAGTTATAGTCGTACGACTATAGTTACAGTCGTACGACTGTAATGTCGGACAGACTGCAGGAACCCATACCTCTGCAGCAGAAAATGGAGGAGAGAGAGAAGGAGCATTAATTGCTCCCTTGTTGCAGCAAGCAAGCGAAAATCAGAGAGATAAAAAGGAGAAGGAAGAGAAAGAAAAGGGGGGGAGATTTTCTAGTGAAAAGAAATTTAGAGAGAGAAAGAGAAAAGAAGAAAAAAAAAACCACAAACAAAAACTCATTTCTTCCCCTTTGATTTTCTTTAATTTTTCGAAATTAAGGTTAAAATTTGTTAGAAATCCCTAGGTTAATCAGTTAACTTCTCAAACAAATCAAGAATTCGGACTTAAATCATCAGAATCCCTTGCAATTTGGATTTTGGACAAAAAGCTCTCAACTTCATCTCCAAAGGAAAAAGTGCGAATTTGTTGGGATTGGAGCCACGCCAGGGGTCAAAACGACTTGGATTAGCTTCTAAAAGGTAGATACTTCTTTTCCTTACACTTTTCCTCGCTTTCTGGGTGTTTGAAGTGAGTTTTGTGCGTTGTTTTGCTGCATTTTTATATTTCTGTTCCTGGAAATTAAGAACAGTCGTACGACTGTTCTTGGTTTTCATGAACAGTCGTACGACTGTTCTTAATTTCTAGTTAATTTTCCTCAAGTTTTTTATTAAAGATGATTTCTGGCGAAATTCTGATCCTGGACTGATTACAGTCGCACGACTGTAAACTACAGTCGTACGACTGTAATCCTTGTCCCAGAATCAGAACTTCAGCCCCATCCCCAAAAAATTCCCAAAAAATCCCAAAAAAATTAGAAAACCTCAAAAATCATCAAAATGAATTTTGTTGTGTGCATCACGACCATAGATTCAATTTTTAATAAAATTGCATTTAGAACAATTCAACGACGGAGACCCATTTCTCCTGAAAACCGACCCACTTAAATATATAAAAATGCATGTAAACCGGAAAAATTGTTTTCAAAATGATTTTTTCCACTAAAAACCAAAAATACAGGGACGTTTCAAAATGTTTTCCAGGTCTAACCGGGCCGGCTAGCCGAGCCAACCCGGTTACCCCTAAATGCATACCCCCGATTCTTGATTTCCCAATTCTGTCTATTTGAGTCCTAATTGTGGCGTGTTGTATATATTGTGTTAACCCTCTGTTTTGCAGGTTTTAATTTCTTTTATTTTTATTTTTATTTTGGATGTAATTTAATAGAATTAATCGTGTATTTAGGCGGTTGTAATTATTCTTAGATTTTCGTGTATTCTAGGCGATTGTATAAGTGAGGTGAGAGTTTTTATTTTTCCATTCGATTTGGTTATAAGCCAATTAATATTTATTTCTTTTCCTTATTTTTGTATTAAATATTTTGTATGCGCGTTGTATGCCTTTTATATTCAATAAATTGACTTTAGATTTTGAAATACCATTCGAGAACATTGGCAATATTTATTTTAATTAGACACGAAATAAGGGACTTGTCCGGACCCGAATCTCTGGATAGTGTAGCGGCCGTTCGTCCGGTTCAGCTACATAAGAATTTCCCGGTTGAGCTGAGCCGGGTGGCGACTCCTACAATATTCATCGAGACTTTGGTCTCGGTTCTTTTTAAGATTGAATTCCATTTATTTTTCAAAACGCGGATTTCCGTTCATAAAAACCCCACGCGAGGGAGGGGCCCGACCGAGATCGAGGCGCCCCATTCCGAAAGGGAGTCCCGCATCCCGTCGAAAACGCGTCGTCCGCTCACAACAGTATAGAAATGCAAGGTCTAATACTTGTCTTCTTGCTCGACCAAATAGACCATTTCTCGGCACGGCCTGTGGTCCTGATCCACTAAGCTTGATGGCACTTCAGAACGTATCAAGAATAAAGTGGAAGGACACTTGAGAAGTTCAACTTTTCCAATACCCAGATCTGTGTGATAGTCAGTCAATCAGAAAGATGTCGAGATAATCAAACTGAGTCAGCAGGGTACAAAAGCATGTTTGGAGTCAACAAAAGCATCTGTCAGTGTCAATGAGACAATCCATACAGACGTGGTGATACAAATCATCTGGGTTACCACTGAGGATAATTGCAAGCCATGAATTCCATCCCCTGGCTCGCACGGATACTAAGAACAAAATATAAGCAATATGTCGCATACATGCATACATTTAAAATCATACATTCACCCATGCATGTATATGTTTAAGGTGTACACACAACTCACAAGCACATGCATCAAAATCAGTCCGAATACAGGTACTCATTGCCATCATCAGATCATCCTGGATCGGAATCACTCCTAAAACGGAAATGGCCTAATCCAGGGGCATTCTCAAGGTTACAACATGTAAAATCAGAACTATACAACTCTAAATCTCAGATGTCCAAAGGCAGATCAACCGAGTCATATTTATTCTTGATCGAAGGGGCAAAAATTTTTGTTCCCAAAATTATCGATCAAGGAATAAACACGTATCCTCAAATTCACCTTCAAATCAGCAGATCCACATCGGGTAATATAAACCCGGTTTCAGGTCCAGATCGGCTCCACCTTCAAATCAGCAGATCCACCTCGGGTAACATAAACCCGATATCAGGTCCAGATCGGCTACACTCCAAATCCCCAACAGATCCACCTCGGGTAACATAAACTCTGTATCAGTCCAGATCGGCTTCACTCCAAATCCCCAGCAAATCCACCTCGGGTAATATAAACCTAGTATCAGGTCCAGATCAGCTTCACTCCAAATCCCCAGTAGATCCACCTCGGGTAACATAAACCCGGTATCAGGTCCAGAATGGCTTCACTCCAAATCCCCAGCAGATCCACTTCCGGTAACATAAACCCGGCATCGGTCTAGATCGGCTTCATTCCAGATCCTCATCAACCTCGCCTCGGGTAACCTAAACCCAGTATCGGCTTATTTCACCATCAACCTCACCTCGGGTAACCTAAAATCGGTATCGGCTTATTTCCTCACCAACTTCACCTCGGGTAACATAAACCCGGTATCGACCTATTTCACCATCAACCTCGCCTCGGGTAACCTAAACCCGATATCGGCTTATTTCCTCACCAACTTCCCCTCGGGTAACATAAACCTGGTATCGGCTTATTTTCTCACCATCTTCGCCTCGGGTAACCTAAACCCGGTATCGGTCCATATCCGCTTCACTTTAAATCCTCAGCAGATCCACTTTGGGTAACATAAACCCGGCATCGGTCCAGATCGGCTTTATTCCAGATCCTCATCAACCTCGCCTCGGGTAACCTAAACCCAGTATCAGCTTATTTCACCATCAACCTCGCTTCAGGCAACCTAAACCCGGTATTGGCTTATTTCCTCACCAACTTCGCCTCGGGTAATATAAACCCGGTATCGGCCTATTTCACCATCAACCTCGCCTTGGGTAACCAAAACCCGGTATCGGTTTATATCCTCACCAACTTCGCCTCGGGTAACATAAACCCGGTATCGGCTTATTTCCTCACCAACTTCGCCTTGGGTAACCTAAACCCGGTATCGGTCCATGTCACCGCCAACCTCGCCTCGGGTAACCTAAACCCGATATCGACTTATTTCACCATCAACCTCGCCTCGGGTAACCTAAACCCCGGTATTGGCTTATTTCACCACCAACCTCGCCTCGGGTAACCTAAACCCGGTATTGGCTTATTTCACCATCAACCTCGCCTCGGGTAACCTAAACCCGGTATCGGCTTATTTCCTCACCAACTTTGCCTCGGGTAACCTAAACCAGGTATCGGCCTATTTCACCATCAACCTCGCCTCGGGTAACTTAAACCCGGTATATGCTTATTCACCATCAACCTCGCCTCGGGTAACCTAAACCCGATATCGGCTTATTTCATCACCAACTTCACCTCGGGTAACCTAAACCGGGTATCGGCTTATTCCGACCAATCAACTCAGTGCATCATCACGACAGTGAGATTTCAACAAGTCAATGCATGCGTCTTTCTTGTGTCTGCAGTGCTTCAATCCGCCCTCTCAAATTCACCATCTCAGGTAGTTTAAAGCTGGAGCCAGGTGTCAAATTTGATCACACGAGGGACAACTGTAAGCGCTGGAATTTTCCGGACTTAAAAAAAAAGAGAGAAAAAGAACAGTCGTGTGACTGTCCTTACAGTCGTGCGACTGTAATTGAAATTACAGTCATACGACTGTAAGGTCGAGGCAGGTATAGCAGCCCATACCCTAAGAGAGAAAAAGGGGGAGAAGCATTTAATGCTTCTGAGCCCGAAATCATGGGGAGGGGTGAGATAAAAAGAAAAGAAAAGAGAGAGAAAATGGATGGACTTTTGATCTTGCAGATTTAGAGAGAAAATTGAGAGAGAAAAGAGAAAAAGGGAAGAAAAAGAAAACTCAACAAAACCCAAGATTTTTCTCCTCTTTTTCTTTTGATTCTTGAATGTTAAGGTTTAAAACCGGATAGAAATCATAGGTTAATAACTTGAAACTTCAAATTCAATCGATCTCGAACTTTAAACTCTCTGAATCCGTGACATTTTAGAGGATTTCGGACAACCCTCAAAACCTTTGCATACAAGGAAAAAGAGGCGATTTAAAGGCGATTAGGGCGTTTCCAGTGGTCATTCCTACGGTAGATCAATGCCACAAAGGTAAATACACCTCAAACCTTCATTTTTGTTGCTTTTCTAGGTGATTTGGTGTGTTTTGATGCATAAAAACCCAATTTTCGAACTTGCTGTTTCTGGAATTCAAGCACAGCCGTACGACCGCTCTTGTGTTGAAGAATAGTCGTACGACTGTAATTGCAGTCGTACGAGTGTTCTTGAATTCCCCCGCTATTTTTCTTTTATTTAAATAAATTTTGGCGATTTTCTGTATCTGGACAATTTACAATCGTACGACTGTAATCCCCGTCCAGAGGCAGAATTTCTATTTTAATACAGAAAAATTCATAAAAATTCTAAAAATTCAAAAAAATCAGAAAATCATCAAAATGAATTTTGTTATGTGCATTCACAACCTTAGATTTAATTTTTCATATTGTTGCATTTAGAACAATACAACGACGGAGACCCGATTCTCCGGAAAACCGACCCACCTCACATGCTAAATTAAAGCAAACTGGAAAATAAAATGTTTTCAAAATGACTTTTTCACAAAACACAATACAGGGATGTTTCAAAACTGTTTTCCAGGTCTAATAAGGCATGCCGGCCGGGCCAACCCGGTTACCCCCAAATGCATGCCCCCGACCTCTAAAATCCCCGATTCTGTCTTGTTTGAGTCCTATTTATGGCATGCTATAAATTGTGCTAACCGTTTGTTTTGCAGCTTTTAATTTCTTTTTATTTTCATTTTTAATGTAATTAATAGTTTAATTCGTATATTTTAGGCGATTGTAATTTTTAGATAAGTCGTGTATTTTAGGTGTTTGTAAAGTGAGTTTGAGAGTTTTTATTTTTATTCGATCGGGTTGTAATAATTTAATTAATTATTTACTGCTTTAGTTTTATTTTTATTTTTATTTGTGTGTGTACGCTGTATGATTTAATTTAATAAAATTGACTTTAGAATTATAAAATACCATCTATGAACATTGGCTGTATTTATTTTGACTAGACATGAAATAGGAGACTTGTCTAGACCTAGATCTTTGGATAGTGTAGTGGCCTTCCATCCGGTTTAGCTACACTGAAATTTCCTGGTTAAGCTGAGCCGGGTGGCAACTCCTATACTGTTTATCGAGACTTAGGTCCCGGTTCTTTTATGAATTAATCCAATTTTCTAAAAATGAATTTCCATCATAAAAACCCCACGCGAAGGAGGGTTGCCAGATATCGAGGCTCCCTTCTGAGAGAGTCCGCGTTTTGTCAAAAACGTCATCGGCTCACAGTCTCTTCATTGTGTGGTCGGCTCTCTTCTTGTAAGTATCAAACTTGATACTTAAAGATCGGAGTCTGGTTAAGGAGGCACCTCCAAAGTTCTCCTTGAGAGCATCCCACAGTTCCTTCGCTGTGGTATGGACGTGAAACCTTTTCGCGATGTCATCATCCATTGCATTAAGCATGATGATATGGGCAGTTGAGTTTTTCCTTTTCCAGATCTGATAAGCCTCGAGGTCCCTTCTGGCTTGAGCTGTGGTACCCTTTTTAGGAGGAACCATTATTCTCTCCAGGGTGTCAAGAGCCTCTTACTCTTTAATTATGTATTGGACTTTCATAGCCCAAATTTCATAATTGTCACCGTTCAACCAAAGGTCGTTATTCAATTCAGGGACAATTGATTTGGAAGTAGCCATTGAAAACTATAAAGACAAAGTAGCATAAACAATTAAGCGATACACCATATTTATTATAAGATTATTTAAAACTAAAAATAGTGTTTGGTTCCATAAAATCGAACACTATGCCCAATGCACATAGTCACCATTTATATGGGCTAATACAAACATTACGTTAGGTTTAAATTTCCAATAATAAATATTCCTATTAAGTTATGTTTTAGACTACAAATTTATTTAACATTTATACTTTCTTAAATATAAAACTAATGAATTATATAACACTTAATTATAAACTTCAAAATAAATAAATTTGAATAACTAAAACAATTAACCAAAATATGAATGCTTAACAAATAAACATTTTATTATTATTAAAAAAATTTAATCCAACAGTAATAAAAAAAATACAACCACTTTTAAAAAATTTAGCACGAAGCTAATTCAGTACAAAATTGAACAAAAGATATCAGCAAGAGAAAGAATGGAAACTGAAGAACTCAATCTTCAGTTCCGGACCAATACTCCACATTGTAGTAATTTTTTTGAGTCATTGGGTCCTCCTCGACACTAGTGTCAATCTCTTCCTCTTCCTCTAAATGAACAATCTCAATTTCTTTTGAGGTGACTGGTATCATCACTATGAACTTATAGTAGAGATCATGAGGTATTTTCTCTGCACCCTCAAAAACAGCATCCAAACAAGGGCGGTAAACAATTTTGTTACTTCTAAGTAACATGGTTCTAGGATTATGAGACAACTTGGCTCCTGTTTCAGCCAATTGTAATACAAACACTTTGCATTGGTATTCATATTCCATTTCAGGAACTAATCCTTCAATGGAGACCACCGTTGCATCAAATATAGGGTTTTCACCATACCAGAATTTCTTAAAATGCTATTCACGAAAAGCCTTTTTTGCAAATTTTAACATTTTTAATTCATCATTTCCAGAGGAAAATCCTCCTTTCCAGACAAGCTCTTGGATTTCCCGGTTTAACGCATTAAACCACTCTATAACTCCAACTATATCCTCTTTTTCTAACGGAGGATACCGTTTAGAGAAAAGCTCATCTTCAAGTTTTTGTGTTGTTCTTGCCTCCTCCTGAGACTGGATTATTTTCGTCGTTTTTACGAAAGTTGCCATTTCTATAACACATATACAAATAACAAAAACTTGTTAATGATCAACCAAAAATCAGTATATAAATACACAATAAATATACTGAATTTTCTTGAATTTATTAAACATAAATTAAGCATTTATACACAATAAATACTAGTAAATCTAGTTTAAAATATCAAATGAATTCCAAAAAGTCATCAAAATATACTAAAAATTCAAGAAAAATATAAATTTTAATTCTAGAAAAAATTTGACGAAATTTGGATGTCGGAAACGACCGCACGCACTGACACGTGCTTCAGGATGGAATGCCACACATGCCCACTTGCGACCACGCACCGTCACGTGCCCACTCAACACTGGCTGTCTCATATGACACGTGGCGACATGTGATTGATTCTGACGTGGCGAAACTGACACTTGTCATCACCTGATTGGTTTAAGGGATAACATGGTAGATGACATGGCACACACATAACTGCTTTGCCACGTGTCTGGCACTTGTCTGCCAATGGCACGTTGATGTTTTCTGAAACTGTTATGCTTTGACACGTGGCAACACGTGATTGGATGTTGACTTTTCAATTGTCGAAATCATCCAATAGCGTTCTACCACATGTCAAAGGATCAGTTTCCGACGGTTAAGGCTTGACACGTGGCAACACGTGATTGGCTGTTTTGACCATGTACTTTTCAACCATTACAAATCAGACAATCGCATCACGCCACATGTCCTGCAACCAATATTCCTCTCAACCGATCTGCGACCAATGCCAGCTGCAGTGGTGGCGCGTGAGGTCCACGCGCTGCCTTTTGGGGCTCCGTTGGCCTTGAAATTTGAGATTCCAACTCGATTTTTCATGTTGATTTCAGTGTTGTGATCAGATTTTCAAAATTCCGACAAAAAAGTTTGACACTTTGTACTGTTAGATCAAATACGGTATCATTTTGACACGAAACAATGGAAATCCGTATCAAAACGAACAAAAACATGTTCAAATGAACAAAAAAAGTATTCAAACTCATGGAACATCAGAAATCAAGATTTACAATATCATTTCGATATGGAAATCAACACAGAACCATATCAAATCAAACAAAAACACATTTTATTCATAGATAACCAGAATTCAAGATTTGAACACATCAATCTTTGAACCTACATTTTATTCACGGATAACCAGAATTCAAGATTTGAACACATCAATCTTTGAATCTTTCAGCTCTGATACCATTGAAATCAATATTCCGAATCGATCATACAACAAATGTATAGATTCTGTAAACAGTATAAATAAAAACACTTACAGTTTATATTACAGCGGAAACTTCTGTTTATGGGATGATTCTGATCCACACAGGAAAATCAGAGAATTCTGGTTGCCTTTTCTACTAATGTACAAATACACTGAGTACAGGCTTTAATCCGTGAATTCTTCTGACGAAAGAGAAGTATGTTTGTGTATCGAGTTTTCTCTCTGGGAGCGTTTTTTGTTCTTATGCATAAATGAATCCGAGAAACAACTTCTCTATGTATAGAGGAAATCCCAACTTCCATCTATTTATAGGGTTAGTCCAAATTACATATTTGATCCCTACAAATTACATATTTGGTCCCTGTAATTTTTCACAATTACATTTGAATCTCTGCCATTCCAAAATGTCATGGGCTGACAAAAAACCAACATGAATCTTCAAACAACTAATAGCAAATTGCTACAAAAAACAACTACCAACTAATAACAACAACATCCAACTGATAGCTAAACCAAACATTTTTGAAATTCAACTAATAGCTAAACCAAACATTTTTGAAATATTCTTTTTATTTTTTAAAAAATATATAATCATTTAGATTATATTAACTAACATTTATATTGCATTTTATTTATATAATTATCGTATATTAATTTAAAAGCATAATCGTATTATTCTTTTATATATTAACAACAAAACTGATTATCAAATACTAATTATGAATATTCAAACATCTAATAGCAAATTGATACAGCAAACAACTAACAGCTAATAACAACAATATGTAGCTAATAGCTAAACCAAGCAGGTTCCAAATGGAAATGACATGTATACATATATATGAAATTAATACGTCAACATTTAGGGGTGGCAACGGGCAGGATGGAAACTGTTTTGCACTCTCCATTTCGTCCCCAATACTTGTGGAGGTGGATTTAGAAAATCCCCATTAAACGTTTTAGAGATTTTTTTCCGTGCTCATACCGTCTTTTCACGTATCCGTATAGATATTGGGGTCATACCCTCATTGCATGTATCCCTATAAATACTAGGGAATCCCTGCAAAAAAAAAAAAAAAAAAAAAAGAGAGTAAACAAATTAAACAAGTATATAGATACTACTGCTTAACAATAACAATAAAGTTACAAAGAGACTACATTCTGTTAACTTTAATTTGAAAATTCAAGAACAAAAGAAATGATAAAAGTATGAAAGTAAAACGCAGGATTATGTAAATGGCATCAGAACTGTGTAAATGCAATAATCAGCAAGCCAGCTTTTTCTTAAATATATATATATATATATATATATATATATATATATATATATATATATATATATATATTAGGGTAAATGTGTAAATGGCATTATAATTATATTTTATAAAATTATATAAAATATTGGGGATTTTTCGGGAGGGATTTTTATGGGCATGGAGCACCCGTGGAACGGAGATAGCGATCCCCGTCCCTATCCCCATGGGCAAAGATTTCAGTGATTCCCTATCGCCATCGATTCGGATCGCCACGGTTATCAATTATTCCTCGTCCTATTGCCACCCCTATCAACATTATATTGTTTATAATTTATTTATTTTTAATATTTCTTAAGTGTTTCATGGTATTTTTGTTAAACAAATATTTTTCTTTTCAATTTTTATAATTTAATGAAAAATGGATTGTTAGAACATTAAATAATAAAAGAAAATACGAAAACTTTTGCAGTAACTATCAAAATGTCAAATCCTAATAAGAAAGAAGCAATGAATTCTTTCTTCTTCTTGTTGGTAATCTCCCATTAATTTCCTTTGTCGAAATAAATATAATTAATAGCTATGATTGATAACAATATTGGCAAATTGTTAAGAATTTAGTACTTAGTATCTCCTCCTCATTATCAATCCAAATTCTAAGTCAATTACTTACAAATTACAATTAGGTGAAATACTCCATAACTATCATTTTTACTAGGGCTGTACAATGGATGATCCAAATAAGTTTTGGGCCATCACTCAACCCAACCCATGAAAACAAGTGATTTATGGGTTGGTTGTAAAAATCAGCCCAACCCACCAAATATTCAGTATTATGGGTTGGGTTGATTATGGGTTGGACCGAATTTTAATTCGAATATTTATATAATTTAACAACTAGTTAAATTTCATGTTTTTTAGTTGACCATGTGTACTAGTACATATATGGTGCATATTCTTTAATTAAATATTTTTTATATTTCTCCAATTGCTAAAAATTTATTTTTATTTTTACTTTTCATTATTTGTTATTATTATTTCTTGAATTTTAATGTTGTTATATATTATTATTATTATTATTATTATTATTTGAAATGGTTATTATTATCATTAGCAATAAATAAATGAATATATGAAATTTATATACAACAATTAATATTTAATTAACCACTACATCAATACATTAATTTAGAAACCAATCAAATATCCATTATATTTACAATTGAAATCAGTACATTGAAGAGAATCAATTTTTTCAGCTGCAACGTTTCCAAATTAACTGATCATAATAAAGTTGGAACGTTGCAATTAGTTATAAAAACAAATCAAAACAATACAACCATTTTATAATAAAAATTGACATTTTGATATGATTATTTATTATTATTACAGCATCTCAATAGCCTAAACCAAGAATAAACATATAATTATTGTGCTTTCTGTGTGTTTATAATTAATATAGTAGTTGATTAGATATTTATTTAATTATTTAATTAAATTAATTTGTGTGTCTAGAACTTGTCGTTAGGTAAATTATGTTGAAGAATTTTCCAATAATGAGAATAGTTTTGTGGTAATCCAACTGTTTATTCTTGGGGATTCTTCTTGTGATCATCTAATTGAAAGACGATAATTGTATCCCTCCAAAAACCAATTTATCTATCGATTCATTTCAATATATGTACTGTCAAGGGGTTGAAAATACAAAAATAATATTTTAACATTTTTAAATGAAAATTTACGAACATGAAATTGAAAAGTGAAATTTTTAAATGGATAAAATTGAATATCGATGAAAAGTAATACAAAGAAGTGAAGATTTTCAAAGGGAGAAAATTGAGTTTTACATGTGACGGTTAATTTGAATCCGACCCAACCCAACCCAATTACTTTTCTTCTTTTATCCAACTCAACTGAACCCAACCCAATGAATAACCATTAAGATAAAGAACATATGGCTTAGATTGGATTGGGTTGGTTGAATTCATTGGGTTGGATTGATTTTGTGCACCCCTATTTTTCACCTCTTTCTAATTGTTAAAATTAATTACAAGGGTATGGTTCACTACTAATTGGTAAGTCCCCATGTTCTTCTCGTATTTTGTTTGACTTTCTTTTTAAGTTTTATTTTCTTCAGACTATTAATTCAGTTTATTTTGTTTCCATTGATTCTGTGGTTCTTGACTGGCTCTTTAGGAGTCAAGACTTGTAC
The DNA here is from genome assembly GCA_039660915.1 of Euphorbia tirucalli. Classification (NCBI taxonomy): domain Eukaryota; kingdom Viridiplantae; phylum Streptophyta; class Magnoliopsida; order Malpighiales; family Euphorbiaceae; genus Euphorbia; species Euphorbia tirucalli. Next base: position 50,556,293 of record CM077633.1, read on the forward strand.
TCAAGGGTTCTCCCTCTTTCTTGATGAAGTTGATGTTTTCCGTTGAAAAAAAATTGTAGAATTTACATGAATTGTCATAAGTAATATACTTCCTCTCTTAAAAAGAAAAGGTCCATTATCAATATTTTTAATTTCTAGTTAATAAAACTTTTTATTAGTCCTTATACTTATATTTATTACACTATATATTACATTAATCAGTCCATACATATATTTTAAGATTTTAACTTTTGTTTTAATCAACTCTTTAGTTTTTTCATTTACTTTTGCATATGAAAGTACAAAATGAGCCTTCACTATAAGTATAAAAATTATCTTTTAATTTTCACTTTTAATTAAAAATATTGGTAATAATTTTTTTAATATAAACACACCAATATTTCCAAATTTGTATGTGTTACTTATCAAAATAAAAAAAAATTGGCTATTATTTATTCTCTTAATTTTTGTTATTTTCTTTATTAGTTTAATATAATATCTATAACAAACAACAAATATTATTGTGAGTGTGGGATTTTCATCCCTGAGTTTCAATGATAGATAAATTATTTGTTTGCTTCTATAGTTTTCCATAGCTGCAGGGGTCAAAGTCAGTTCAAGATTGAGGTTTCGGTCAACCAAACTTCAGATCTCAGAATGTTCCCGAACGAGAGAGAAAACAGTTACATGATCAAGGGCCATACAATTGTTGCATAAGTCACACGACTGTATGATTGACAGCTGCACGACTGTAAAGTCGATGCCCGCACAGGTCTTGTTCTTTCACAGAACTGTGACTATTTGTCTTTGAAATTGTTTTTTCGATTCTTTGGGCAGATTTAACAAGGAAAAGGCCCTTCTCTGCCTATATAAAGGGAATCAAATGATGTGTTAAGGGTTGACAATTGTGATTTAAAGAGAAAGAAGAAGAAAAGGGAAGAAAAGGGAAAAGCAATCAAACTTTTTCTTCAATTTTCATCTTTCAATCTATGTTGTAAGGTTTAAAATTGGTTAGAAATCTTAGGAAAACACTTTATTAAGGCTTTTAATAGGATTTAGGGACCTTGATATTATCCCGGACTTTGACCGAACTTATGTAAGTAGCCGTAGTAACTTCCATTAGGATACCAAACTAATATGTGCAAAACATATGTAGTTCCAGCTTTATCATCCCCTGTTAATAATTAAAGAGAACCCTACCTAGGACTTGGTTAGAATATTGACTGTGACCACATGGAGGAATAAGGTTGGCAAATGTGTTCACATGCTACTTGCTATGTGATTTTTTTTTCTGTACCATATCATTATAATCATTCTTTCATGAACATATTATACAATTCTACATACCATTTGTGTGATGCTAACCCGTTGTTTCCTAACAGCCATATGTATTATTTTTGTGTAAAAAACCCCACTCATATACCGCATTTTGTGTGACATATACATTAATCGTTTTGATGCAGCCATAATCATGTGTCATTTATGGATAAATGAACCCTCGTTAATATACCTGTCTTTGATCTCGTTTAGGCGAACCTTCGATGTGACGTTTGGACTACATATTTATTCTTCTATAACCACACCAGTTATTACAAGAACTTCACACACACACTCATCTTCTAAAGACATCCCTTTCAGTACTCCCCAAGTACTAAAACTTTGTTCATGTGCAAACTCACATGCACCCAAAAACTCTAGGCTGTTTTAGATTCTAAGACCCTAAAACTTTCTAGTATCACCTTCAGGCTCTCTAAGGGCACCGAATTTCTATCTGTATGCAAAATTATATGTATATAACTATAACTAGCAAAATCTAGTTGACCATGTTTGATACTTCCCGAGTACCGAACCTATATCCACAAGCTCTCCAAGTATTGGATCCTCACCTATCCCTTATACCCATTCATGTCATACACATATCATGCATTGATCATGTCACGTCATTCATACATACAAACATAACACATTAGGTATGGGTATTTTCATGTATTCATCCATAGTACAAACATGAATTTGTGACAACCTGTATTTTGGCATCGCTCTAAAGGAAGACTGGTTAGAGTCAGCTACTTAAATCCTCAACCAAGGCCAGCAGTCAGATCAAGATCAGTTAGTGTGGCTCTCGGGTTAGTGGTTGTAGAGTCAATATCATATTCAAAACTAGAGGGAGAGATTCAGATTTTGGGTACTGATAGTTTATTTGTGCTAGAAGGAAGTGCTGCAAAAATAGGGGATCAACAAAATGCAAACCAACAGAATATTGTAATCATCACCGCTTTTGTATCGGCTGCCATCAAGGACCTCTTAGGTTTAAAAGAATTCAACGAGCATCTGTAGTCAAGTCCAGGCCACTGTAAGAAGTGTCGCTACCAATAGACAAGCTAAACCAGATGCAGATTAGGGGAATCACAATAAGCAGGCTAGAATGAATGTGGACCGTAGGAATGCTAGTGGACAGATTATAGTAAGGGATGGAGACCATCAATCCGAGTAAGGAGATGCTTTTAGAAGGATCAAAAAGGCACCAGTTGAGTTAGTAGCCAAGAGAAAGCGTGGGGAAAAGTGTTCTGAACTCAATGAGCTTTCACCTAAGCTTCGCCATATGGCACAGATTCTTACTATAAAGTGCATCAACCCAAATTCGTTGAGGGCTGATAGGATTGATCTGTTTCCACTAGGATTTCAGATGGCAAAGTTCACTTCGTATAAGGGAGAGGGACCACCTGGTCCTTATATGGACAACTATGTCACAATAATGACCATGAACGGCCTAACCACCAATCAGTTGTTAGGCTTGTTCCTTATCACTCTCAAGGACGGTGCTGCTAGGTGGATCAGTAATCAGCCGGCATATATTAAGGAGGATCGAAATTCTCTGGTCGAATCTTTTGTCAAGCATTGCAGTTATAATACCCAAATCGAAGTTACACTATAAGATCTGGAGGTTGTTAAGAAGAAGCTGGATGAGACTTTTGCATAATACTAAAAGTGGTGGATAGATAAGAATGTTTTGTTGGAATAGAGGCCTTAGGAGTCTGAGTTGATTATCAAGTTAGTAGACGGAAGCTTAAAGAACTACCACGACAGTATGAAACTCCAGGACTTCAACACTTTCATGAATGTGTACAATCTTGCCAAAAAGATTGAGAAGTACAAAGATGAGGATAAACAGAGCACTAGATGCTATAATAGTTAACAAGAGAATCAGAGCTACAAACCAAGGTATAAGAGAAACAATAATACCACTGGGACTCCAGCTGGTTCCAACTTCAGCCTGCACAGACTTCTACCCCTGTCAAGCAAGTTGAGGTAGCAGTAGTGGCTTAAGGATCATCTTCCCAAGCCAATTTGAGGGGAATATCACCATGGGCTAAATCTTTGAGCTTGATATTCGGCAAGTGTAGGAATTTGGTGTTGGAACCCGTCTTGGTGACAAACGAAACAAAGGTGGAACAATTCATCTACCACTAGAGTTTGTGTCCAGGTGAGATGGATCGTATGACTCAACTAGCCTCCAAGTTAGGTTGTACAGCCTATCGATCATTTTAGCGATTTATTTCCCCAGCGGTAAGCCGCATATCTGAAAAACTCTATGAGATAGGATGTACAGCCCATCTTCCCCCTAAATCCCTAAAATTCAATTTTTCATTTTAATCGCCAAATCGCTCCGAGAAGGGTTTTCTCTTTCTTATTTTATAGGAATCTAGGGCCAAGACCCAGAAAAGTAGAGATTTGAACCTCCATAATTCCTATATATATTCTTCACCCAAGGGGCAAAAGACTTTTTGTTTCCAAGATTATCGATTAAGGAACAAAGACGTTGACCTGAGCTACATCAGTAGTTATCTCTAGTAAATCAAATCCATAGAAATAGGGACATTCAACAAAGCGATCCTACTCTCCTAAAAAGAATCACAAACCCATCTTGACCACCAATGGTAAGTAAATTGTCATCTGACCGATGAACCCAAACTAGGAAAATGATGATGTTCAGCGAAACGCTCTTAGTCCCCAGAAAGTTAGCAAAATTTCAACCCTATAAATCCAAAACAAATCAAATCCATAAAGATAGGGATGTTCAATGAAGCAATCTAGCTCTTCTAAGAAGAATCACAAAGCCATCTCAGCCACCGACGGCAAGTAGAGCATCATTCAACTGACGAACCCAAACCCGAAAGGTGGTGACGTTCAACGAAGCGCACCTGATCTTCGAGTTAACAAAAATCAATCTCTGTAAACCCAAGGTCAATCCTCTATACTTTGTTCATTGTGCTCTCTATCGTGTACTTAAATTCATCCTAAAGATCTAGCAAGACTTTGTGAGCATTGTATTTAACTACACGAAGGGTAGCCTGTGAGCACGGATTTTTGTCCAACCTCTATGATGAAGCTTCTCGGTTATCCTTTATTTGGAGTTATCTAGAGCATCAATTCAAGAAGCCAAGAATGGATTCTAACTCGTGCCAAAACGAGCCAAAAACCATCAGAATCGAAAGGGAGGATTTTTATTTTTAGAGATGGGTTATACGTCCTAATTCAAAGAGAGGCACGGCCCAAATAAAGTGGGTTAACCCATGGAAGAGAGCTACTTAAAGCGGATATTGCTGGATTTTAAGAAGAGTCCTACGGCTTAATAATGAGGCTGTACGACCTAATTCTAAAGGCAAATGGGTCGTGCGGCCCATCCTTAAAGTCAAAAATTACAGGCCAAATCGACCGACTTAAGGCAAAATAAGAATGAATATTTTGGACAACAAAAATGGAGAAGAATGATGATCACAAGTAGAGAAATTCTATTACAGGAAATTAAGAAAAGCAAAAACCAACTTTTGCTCTCAACCCAACGGCTCAAACATCATGGCCTAAGTTCCCCTCCACCATCTTCATCATCTTCAACTTCTCTTTCAACTTTCCAGAAGGTAAAATCATTCTAAAAACTCAAGCCAAACCTTTGTCAAACACTTAAGCTTCACTTTGACATGTAGATACATGACAGATCAAGATTATCTCTGATTGCATTTCAATTCCCAGTAAGTTTTGGTTTGCTTCCATAAGTCAAAATCAGTTTTGAAGATATAAGGAATGAATTCGGACGATTCTATCAAAATCTGGATGAACATATTAAATGTAACTTCGGGAGACCATAAAATCCAATCCTTTCATCCCTGCGTTGTTTGATTTGTTTATGCTATGTTCATTTCGTTGAAAATCAAAAACAAATTTTTTGTAAATTTTAAAATTAGGCCGTACGGCCTATCTTGAGAGATATTAAGCCGCATGGCTCATTAATAGCTCATGAGCTTTGTTGCTGAAATTTCACTTTGTTTTCTAGGTTTTTTGGTGTTGTGCAATCTAGGATGAAAATCTTTGATTTTTGAGTCTAATCTATTGATAAACCCCCAAAGGATCTCAAAATCCAAAAGGAGAAAATACCAAAACAAATTTCTATGTGTTAAAATCATAAATCAAATTTCTTCTCCCTATCAGAGTTGGGCCGCACGGCCCTCTTTTCTGAAGAAATGGAGCCATACGGCCTTGTTCTTAGGCTACACTAATGTTCCTATCTTAGGTTGCACGGCCCATCTTTGACCCTGTTGAGTCGTACGGCTCACCCCTTTTTAGCTGCATGACTCTCTTCATTCATTCTAAGCATCTCTTTATTTTTTTCTTTTATTCTTCGTTCATTTATTTATCATTACAAAATTGATTTTAGGTGTTTATATGCTTTTTTGCGTAGTTTAATTCTTGAAGCATTATTTAAAGCCTATTCCAATAAATCCCCAGATATCTGACTCAGTCTGGTATGCTGAACGATAATGAAATTGGCAAAATTGTTTTCTCCAGATCCAAAAATATAGGGCATTTACAAAATTGTTTCCAGGTCTAATTGGCTAAACCTATCGGGTTTTCCAGATTATCCCCTAATTGCCTGATCCCGAGCTATCTAAATATCCCATTATGTCTAGTTTGTGTCCAATGTGTATATTTATCTGTATCACTAACCTTTGTTTTGTAGGGAGATGTATGCTAGGTTAGATGTCTGCTAGCTTTCCATTTTTAGATTATTCCATGTAATCTAGGTGCTTGTAATCCTAATCCCATTTTATCAATTGTATCCGCTAGGGTAATCTATTCGATTTGGTAGTAATAATTTTATTTTACAAATTTATTTATCTCTTTCCAAATTTATTTATGGCTTTCTATATAAGCATATAGCATAAAACTAGGGTTGAATACTAAATAAGGAATTAAATAACAAAAAGCACATTTCGGGTATAGTTAAATGCTATTTCAAAAATAAAGCAGAAATAAGTAATTTGTCTGGACCAGAATCTCTGTCTTAAAGGTATAGGAATCCCTGTCAGGCTTGGCTATATCACAATTTCCCAATAAGACCTGAGCTGGTGTCAACTCCTATCAATCTTTAAGGCATGAGGAATTGGTTTCGTACGTTTCTCCTTATTTCGCCTTTTCGAAAAATTGAAAACTGTATTTTTCTATAAAAGCAATTTTTAAAGCCCTCCAGCACCGACCTCGCGGTGGTGCTCGCTCTCGAGGATCGCTCGCTCGCTCCAGGTATATATAGATGATATGATAATAATGAGTACCCACATAGAAGATCACTGTAGAGATTTAGAAAGGGCTTTCTCCATTTTTCAAGATCACATAATGAAGCTGAACACCGAAAAGTGTCAGTTCAAAGTATGATAAGCCAAATTCTTGGGACACCTGGTCCAAGAGGGTATGCAAGCAAGTTCAGATAAAGTTTCAGCAATGCTCAGGATGTCCCACCAACACCCCTACAAGGATTCCAACGTCTCAATGACAAGTTGATCGTGCATGGACGCTTCATCTCCTATTTCGCACAGTGATGCTTGCTTTTTTATAAACTCTAAAAGAAAGATCATATATTCTCATAGAACCTTTAATACCAAGAAGCCTTTCAATCAAGAAGCTACTGGTTAGCCCACCACTCCTCAGTGCCACATGAATGGGAAAGGTGTTAAAACTCTACCTCACAGTTGTAGAGGAGTCAATTGCAGCAGTACTTGTCCAAATTAAAGAGAGTGAAACTCCACCCATCTATTATCTACATAGAGTTCTCAAGGGCCATGAGCTCCAATACACAACCATTGAGAAAGCTATTCTAACCTTGGCATATGCCTCGACAAAAATTGGGCCATATTTCTAAGGACATGCAATATTCATTCGAACAAATTTACTATTAAAGAAGGTTGTACAGTGAGCTGAGGTCTCTAGTCGACTCCCGGTGTAAATCGAAATTTTAACTGCAGCAGAAGCGATTCTAATTCATACTTGAATCCCAATAACAAGAACAATTGTTCAGATTAAAAAGAGTGAAACTCCACCCATCTATTATCTGCGTAGAGTTCTCAAGGGCCATGAGCTCCGATACACAACCATTGAGAAAGCTATTCTAACCTTGGCATATGCCTTGACAAAAATGGGGCCATATTTCCAAGGACATGCAATATTTGTTCGAACAAATTTACTATTAAAGAAGGTTGTACAGTGAGCTGAGGTCTCTAGTCGACTCCCGGTGTAAATCGAAATTTTAACCGCAGCGGAAGCGATTCTAATTCATACTTGAATCCCAACAACAAGAACAATTGTTCAGATTAAAGAGAGTGAAACTTCACCCATCTATTATCTGCGTAGAGTTCTCAAGGGCCATGAGCTCCGATACACAACCATTGAGAAAGCTATTCTAACCTTGGCATATGCCTCGACAAAAATGGGGCCATATTTCCAAGGACATGCAATATTCGTTCGAACAAATTTACTATTAAAGAAGGTTGTACAGCGAGCTGAGGTCTCTAGTCAACTCCCGGTGTAAATCGAAATTTTAACCACAGCGGAAGCGATTCTAATTCATACTTGAATCCCAATAACAAGAACAATTGTTCAGATAAAAGAAGAAAACCAAGAGCAAACTTAACTAGAAAGCAAGATAAATCTCATACCTATGTCGTCCCCGATTAAGATTGACTATTAGTTCTTGCTTATGTGTGAAGAACCTCCATGTTTACAAATATGGATGCCTCCAGAATCAGCTGGCATGCTAGCATCGAACTAAAAAATCCTTCTCCTTCCTTTCTCACCTTGGCCAAAATTAATAGGCTTATTTTCTCCTGTGTTTCACGATGGAGAGATTAGAAAAGATAAGGAGAGAAAGACACAGGTGTAGAGAGAAAATTTAGGGTGGTTTTATTTGAATTAATTCTAATTTCCTTAATTAGATTTTCCACCCAGAAAAATCTAATATTTGAAATTCAAATTAACTTGAAATAAATCTACCTCAATATTAATTCCCACGTTAAAATAAATATCCTAGAGTTTTATTAATCATAATAAAAAATTAAATAACCTATATTTGACATGAATTTTATCTTATTGATTAATTTAACACCTGATAATAAATTAACAATATAAATAAAATGAATTTCTCTTGGGATTTATATAATCGAGTCTTTACCATAAAACTCATAAATCCAAAATTTTTGAAGTATATTATATGTATCTAATACATAGTATAAGCGGCCGAATCCTTGAACACGTGTGCCAGGCTGCAAGGCCGGTGCCGGAGGGTTTTAAAAGATGGAAAACTTGCTTTATATTAGAAAACTTGGCTTTTGGGTTTTGGAAAATAATAAGGCAAGACAAAGGAAGGCACAAAACCAATTCATCATGCCTTAAAGGTTGACAGGAGTCGCTACCCGGCTCGGCTTTTACAGGGAAATTGTGGTATAGCCAACCCCGATAGGGTCTATACCTTTAAGATAGAGATTCCGGTTCAGAAAAATCACTTGTTTATGCTTTATTATGAAATAGCATTTAACTATACCAAATATGCGCTTTTGTTATTTTATTCCCTATTCAATATTCAATTCTAGCTATTTACTATATGCTTATACGAAAAGCTATAAATAAATTCAGAAAGCGATATAAAAATTTGAAAAATAAAAATAAAATTATTACAACCAAATCAAATAAAATACCCTAGGGGATGCATTTGATAAAAATGGGATAGGGGTACAATCGCCTAGTTTACATGAAATATTCTAAAAAGAAGAAAGCTAGCATTATCTAACCTAGCATACATTTACCTGCAAAACAAAGGTTAGTGATATAGATAAATATACACACATTGGACTCAGATCTGACAGAATGGGATATCCAGATAGCTCGGGGCATGCATTTAGGGGATAATCGGAGAAAACCCGACAGATTTACCTGATTAGACCTGGAAAACAATTTTATAAACGCCATGTATTTTTGGATCTGGAGAAAACGGTTTTGGAAAAAAATTTTGCCAATTTTATATCTTCCTTGTTAAGCATGTTAATGTGAGTCGATTATCTAGAGATTTGTTAGGAATATCTTTCATGTAGGTCCTAAAAATTCTTCGAAATTAAAACTAAGCCAATAAATTGCATAAACACCCACAACCAGTTTTATGAAAGATGGATGCATAATGTATAATGAGATAAAATAAATGCTATGCTAGGAAATGAATTTCTAGAACCGTGGGATTTGAAAATAGGTTAAATATGGATCTCGGGATCCAGATCTACCATTAAAAACAATTTTCATTTTGTGATTTTAACACGTAGAAATTCATTTGGGGTTTTTTCCTTTTGAATTTTACGATCCTTTGGGGGTCTATCAATTGATTAGAATAAGAAATTGGATATTTTTCCCCTGGATACATAAAAACAAAGTTCCTAGAAAACTGAGAAAAATTGGCGTAGACTCATAGGCCGTGATAAGCCGTGTGGCTTAACTTTCTCTATAGATGGACTGTACGGCCGTGTTATAAAATTTACAGCAGAATCATTTTTCAGTTTTTTGCAATTTGACAAAGCATAGGCAAATCAGACAATGTAGGAGTAATGAGATAAGAGTTTATGGCCTCTCAGAGATTACCTTTAACTTGTTTATCCAAGTTTTCGGGAAATGATCTGAATCTGTTTGTTAAAGCTTTGAATCTAGTATAACTAGTGAAAATGAACCGAAACTCACTGGGAATTGAAATGCAGCTGTGAATTACTTCGAATCGTAGATTTTACGTATTGAAATGAGGTTTGGTGTTTGAAAGGATTCTATTTGGCTTAGTTTGGATATTGGAGAGCTTGAGGAATAGTTGATAATGGAGGTTGAGCTTGAGGAAAGCTGGGTTGCAGAGAAAAAAAGTTGCTGAAGGAGAAAAGGAGGGGCCGTGGGATCTGTGTGCCTTGGGAGAGTGAATTCCTTGATTTTTCTTTCTAAATCCTATTGTAATATCCTCTCTCTTTCGATAATGACTTCATCCTTGTGAGAAAATTTTTTTTATCTGGTGCAATTTGGCCAATTTCTGTCTTAGGAGATGGGCCGTATGACCCATCTACCTCTTGAATTGGGCCATCTAGCCTAAGTTTTGAGTTGTACAGCCCTTCCTTAAATTTTAGCTATATTCACTTTAAGCAGCTCTCTTCCATGGCTTAACCCTCAAATTTTAGGTCATGCCTCCTCTTGAGTTGGGCCATATGGTCCATGACAAACTCATTCAGACATCATATGTGTGTGATCCTATAGGGCTATCTTATCTTGGTAGTGGGCCCAACGCCCTAAGGCCCACAAACTTCAAGTGGGTTATAGCAAACCGTTACAGCTACCCAAATAGGATAGAAACATCAATCGTATCGGTGATGTAAACCTTGTAGTTAACTTATACATCCTATGCTAATGATATCAATGTCCTACAAGAGGTGAAGCGATGTCACCTTCTTTAGATGCAAGGACATTTCTTGATTTCGAGTAGATTAAAAAACACAAGCAACTAATCACCTAATGATTACCTTACTTGGACATGGCTATGCTCTTTTCGATCTCATTCATCAAGTGGCTAGTGATATCTACTCTTAATTAAGAGAGAGACAAGTCTCATCATATCACTCACATCTGTAGCATGATTACTGGCATGCCCAATCCTACCTATAATTGGCATCCTATTAAAGGCCCATTAAGCATACGTCAAAGTATGTGAGCTAGCACCTAGGTCTGTCATGATATCAGGTCAAAGGATCCTATATAAGTACTACTAAAGAACCACATATGACATAGGAATCTTATGGTGTTCTCATGGTGGATCGATCCAATACCATGTAACCTAACATGTACCCTTATTATTGGTTGACATTCCATGTCCAATGGTCAATAAGAAAATACCATAAATCAAGAAACATGCTAGTATTTTGTTAAAATCGTTCCCATAACTTTAACAAACTAGGGATAGTTTTATAACTAGTGTTCTTTCCCTACTTATGGCCTTACTGCCTAAAAAACGTTATCCACATACCTGAGTAAAACAATAGTTAATGGATTCTATTTATTTATTAAATTACAAAAGAAATATAAAATACAAGATTATGCCTTTTATTATAACAAATCATCCAGTTACATAATACAAAGACTCGGGTATGCACTAACAATTATATACTCCCTAAGATTTAAATCCCATAAATGTCAAAATCTAATTTTGACCAGTTATATTTTAATCAATTTATTTATTGTACCATACAATAATTAAATCAATATAAATATAACTGCTCTTTAATTAAATATATATCCAATATATATTTATGTCCTGAACATTCAATCTTGACCCTATGCGTGCGATCTAGTAGGTTTATTTTTATGTTGGCAGTGTGCCTTCAACCTTTGGGTCCACAGACTATAGGTGGGTTCTACAAAACCATTATAGCCCCTAATTAAGATGAATATATCTTTTGGATATATATATCTTGTAGCCTTTTGCTTATACATCACATGCCCTTTAGATATCTCTGTACTGCAAGAACAATGACAAAGTCACCCCCTATGGCTGTAAGTATGTTTCTTGATACCGAGTAGACTGAAGAACTCAATCACTTAATTATCTAGTAATTAAGTATTGGGTTTGGCCAAACACTTCTCACTCTCACTTATTAAGTGGCTGGTGATATCATTATCTCATTTAAGAGATTGGCACTTCCCTTCACCTTGCTCATGACCCTTAGGCATTCATTGGCATACCCAATCATACCTATATTTGGCACTCTGTTATGAGCTCGTTAGGCATATGTCAAAGTATGTGAGATTGTCCTTACGTTTATAGCAATATCAGGTCTAAGAATTCAATAGAAGTGCTACCAAAGATTCACTTGTTTTATAGGGTCAAGCGAAACACTCTAGGTGAATCAATCTAGTACCATGTAACCTAACATTTACTGTCACGACACAAACCCCGGCCGTGACCGGCGCTAGGGAACGGGTAGGCATATCGCCACCGGAACCCCGTAGCAAGCCTAAAATCATACTTTAAACTACAGTCTCAAAATATAATATTTAAATCCGTCATTACTTAACACATTAAATCCTTTTCACATACACAACATCAAATATAATCCTTACTCTGGTACTGCGGTCTAGAAATTTAATACATTGAAAGTAATTAATGATAACCTACATAGTAAAACTAATGTGCCGCCCGGAGGAAGATCTTGGGCTGCAACACGCTTCTAGCTACCTGAAAAATTTAGGGAGTCAGACCTCCCATAGTGAATTAATTATATGCAATGCATGAATAATTTAGCAATCCACCAATCACACAATACTATACGTATGTATATATATATTTATATACATATATGTTGTACAGGCATTCATACACATGATTTCGGTAAACCAAATAATAAAACAATTATTAATAAGTGGTTTCTATACGTCATGGACCCTAAACCTCAATACCCAAAGTATCGCATAATCTACATAGCCATCCGGCTCTCTTATATCCAATGACCGGGGGACCGAGAATAACTCAACCAAACCCATGCCCAACCTCACTTAATTCTAATGCCATAACATCACATAGCCCGAGAATAACTCAACCAAGCTCATCCATAAACATATCATCAATTCATACATTTATTCCATAGGCCCGATAGTACCTGTGCGCACAAGGTCCTGATGCCGCTCACCAGGAAGCATGTCCATATATGTATTTAAACCACCATTGGCATTATAAATAAATATAATTATAATGCTAGGCGATATTCTTTTCAATAATGATAATAATCACATAATAATATTTAAACTTTTAAAAAAATCTGTCATTAATGCAAATGCTAAATTAAATATGCATAACATATAATTAACTCACAGATATTCCTAGCCGACGAATCCTATTTCTCCGGCTCTCCTGCTCCGCCTACCGGTTGGATGTCTACACAAGAGAATTTATAATGGAGATGAGGAAGGAACTAATTATTCTATTTATCCGAAATATCAATAGAAATTTCGGCAGAGTTTCCCCTATAAAATGGATATCCCCCTAATTAATATTAGGGTCAAACCTGCATAAAATTACACTTCTATAGTCCACACAACAATTCCAGTCGGTCTCCATAGACTGCAATTCAATAACCCGACTGGATAGCCAAACTCAATTAAATTCCATAATATACCAATTCTTCAACACATACACTGGTATTTAATTCAGTCCATGTCACATCAAATATTCTCTTCCTATTAACATTCTCAATTAACTCACTCCACTAACATAATTATATCATTCATAAACCAAGAATTAACATCTATTTTCTTTTTAATTAACTAACTAATAGACTTCTAAAATTAATAAAATTTAACACTTAAGGAATTTGGGCAAGGTCTAAGAATTAATCTTTTTCCAAATAAGACTACGAATATTTTTCAAGTACCTAATGTACCTCGCCGGAATTACTGCCCGTCGCCGGAAAATTTCGAACTTGCCCTATGTGAAAACGATTCATACCATTAGCTAGATTGTAATCTCAGGAGTCTAAATATACCATTACATTACTCTAATTCCAACTAAAACTCAAGAAATCGGAGAAATTAGAAATTTACCGACGAAGCTCCGATCACTGGAAAATCAAGTTTGCATGTTCCGATTCTCAACCTACCCAAAGGTTTTCCGGCCTCCTGAGTTCATTTCCGGGGTCAGATTTTCAAAATTTTGGATGGAAGGTAGTGAATCGTGCGGGACAGCAATTAGCACGAAATTTCAGGTTTTAATCTCTCTCTCAACACTTGATTTCTCCTCCTAAAACTTATATAGGATTGTAGTACGTGTTGAGAGCTTCGTTTCGGAATAAAGTTTGCGAAAAACGGATGAGAATTGAGGGAGAATTTAAGAATTGAAGTTTGAAATGTAAAATGAAAGAAAGAAAGAAAGAAAAGAAAGAAGAAGAAGAAGAAGAAGAAAAGAAAAGGAGGAGATGGCTGTCGGCCATCTCCAATATAATTAAATTGATTTTTTGTAAAATATCCGCTATGATCCCTCCTTATTTGATAATTTTCTAATTCATCCCTAAACTTTTATAATTCTCATTAACTCACTTAAATATATATATAACCATATATGCATCTAAACACTCTATATGGATATTCACAAGGTAATTAATTCGGGGTATTACATTCTCCCCCCCTTAAAGAAATTCGTCCTCGAATTTAAAATTTGAAGGCTAACCTCATGATTGAAATAGGTAAGGATATTTGTTCCGCATCTCCCACTCTGATTCCCAAGTGCATTCTTCCATGGCATGGTTACTCCATAGTACTTTCACCATTGGAATTTCCTTAGTTCGTAGTTGATGAGTTTGTTGATCAACAATTGCCACGGGTTGTTCCTCGTATGACAAGTCTCCACTAACTTGTACATTTTGAGGATGGAGGACGTGAGATGGATCAGGCACATATTTCCTTAGCATTGATACATGAAAGACTGGATGGACTTGTGATAAATTGGGAGGTAATGCCAAATGATATGCCACCTCACCTACTTTCTTCAAAATTTCAAACGGTCCGATATACCGGGGTGTCAACTTTCCCCTTTTGCCAAATCTTATAATTCCTTTCATTGGTGACACTTTAATAAATACATACTCTCCTTCCATGAATGTTACATCCTTCCTCTTTGGATCGGCATAGCTTTTCTGTCTACTAAAAGCTGCTTGTATTCGTTGACGAATAATTGGGACTTTTTCTGAAGTAATCTGTATTAACTCTGGGCCAATAAGTTTCCTTTCACCAACTTCCTCCCAACATAAAGGGGATCTACACTTCCTACCATATAGTGCTTCATACAGAGCCATCCCAATGCTTGAATGATAGCTATTATTGTAAGCAAATTCAATGAGAGGCAAGTGTGCATCCCGATGACCACCAAAATCTAGCACACACATTCTTAGCATATCTTCCAAAGTTTGAATTGTTCGTTCGGATTGACCGTCCGTTTGAGGATGAAAAGCAGTGCTAAAATCCAATCTAGTGCCTAGAGCACTCTGAAGTTTCTCCCAAAATTTGGATGTAAAGACTGATCCTCTGTCCGACACAATGGACACTGGAACACCATGTAAACAAACGATTCTATCCACATAAACACGTGCCAATTTTGCTACTGAATATGTTGTCTTAACTTGAAGGAAATGAGCCGCTTTAGTCAATCTGTCAACAATCACCCATATTGAGTCATACCCGTTCAACGTACGAGGCAATCCAACTACAAAGTCCATAGCTACTCGCTCCCACTTCCATTCGGGAATAGGTAACTGCTATAATAATCCCGAAGGCTTTTGATGTTCAAACTTTACTTGTTGGCAAGTCAAACAACGAGATACAAACTCCGCTACATCTCTTTTCATACCATTCCACCAATACAACTTCTTGAGATCTTGGTACATTTTTGTAGAACCCGGATGTACATTATAGGCTGCAAAATGAGTTTCTTCCATGATCTCCTTTCTTAAGTTATCCACATTAGGAACGCACAGTCGATCCCCATAACGTAGATATCCATCATCATCAACATTACCGTTTTCCAACTTAGTCAAAATTTCACACAATTGAGGATCTTTGGCTTGAGCTATTTTGATTCTATCAAGTAACACTGATCTCACTTTGAAATGTGCCAATATTGCTCCAAAGTTGCCCAGTTCTAATGACACTCCATAATCACATAAATTATGCATCTCCTTAATCAAAGGCCTTCTTTCAACACTAATGTAAGCTAAACTACCTGAGGATTTTCTGCTTAAAGCATCTGCCACAACATTAGCCTTGCCTGGATGATACAATATCGTATAATCATAATCTTTCAACAGCTCCATCCATCGTCTTTGCCTTAGATTCAAATCTTTTTGTTGGAATATGTATTTAAGACTCTTGTGGTCAGTGTAAATCTCACATGTTTCTCCATACAAATAATGCCTCCATATCTTCAATGCAAAAACCACTGCCGCCATTTCTAAGTCGTGAGTTGGGTAATTTTGTTCATGTTTCTTTAATTGCCTCGATGCATAAGCAATAACCTTTCCATTTTGCATCAACACACAACCCAAACCAACTCTAGAAGCATCACAATAAACAGTGAATCCTCAAGATCCAGACGGTAAAGTAAGTACTGGTGCCGAGGTCAAACAATCTTTCAATCTTTGAAAACTATTCTCACATGCTTCTGACCATACGAAAGGAACATTCTTTTGAGTTAGTCGGGTTAAAGGTGCTGCTATCTTAGAGAAATCTTGAACAAATCTCCTATAGTAGCCGGCTAAACCCAGAAAACTTCGAATTTCTGTCACTGTAGTAGGTCTCCTCCAATTTGTAATTGCTTCCACCTTTTTCGGATCTACTTGTATTCCATCCTTGGACACTACATGTCCTAAAAATGCCACACTATCCAACCAAAACTCATATTTAGAGAACTTGGCATAAAGCTGATGTTCTCTTAAAGTTTGCAATACCATTCGCAAATGGTATGTATGCTCCTCCTCACTTCTTGAATACACCAATATATCATCGATGAACACAATTACAAAATGATGTAAGAATGGCTTGAACACTCTATTCATGAGATCCATAAATGCTGTTAGTGCATTGGTTAAGCCAAATGGCATTACTAAAAATTCATAATGACCGTATCGTGTTCTGAATGCTGTCTTAGGTACATCTTCACCCCTGATTCTCAATTGATGATACCCAGACCGTAAGTCAATCTT
The DNA here is from genome assembly GCA_039660915.1 of Euphorbia tirucalli. Classification (NCBI taxonomy): domain Eukaryota; kingdom Viridiplantae; phylum Streptophyta; class Magnoliopsida; order Malpighiales; family Euphorbiaceae; genus Euphorbia; species Euphorbia tirucalli. Next base: position 50,573,350 of record CM077633.1, read on the forward strand.
GGAAAAGCAACATGAACCTTGCAATTGATCAAACAAATCATCAATCCAAGGGAGTGGATACTTATTGCGGATAGTCACCTTGTTCAACTGCCTATAATCGATGCAAAGTCGTAGTGACCCATCCTTCTTCTTAACAAAGAACACGGGAGCACCCCAAGGAGATACACTAGGCCGAATGAAACCCTTATCGAGTAATTCATGTAGTTGTTCCTTTAACTCCTTCAACTCTGCTGGTGCCATCCTATAAGGTGGCATAGATATTGGAGCGGTACCAGGGGCTAAGTCAATGCAGAATTCAATTTCCCGTTCGGGAGGCATTCCTGGTAAGTCTTCAGGAAACACATCAGGAAATTCATTTACAACAGGAACATTCACAATATTGCCTTCATCAATGCTTGCATCCTTAACAAAGGCCAAATACCCTTGACACCCTTTGTGCAAAAGCTTTCTAGCTGTTATGGCCGATATCAAATTCGAAGAAGACATCTCCTTATCACCTTGGAATTCAAATTCTACATCTCTTAGCACACTGAACCTTGCCACTTTCCTTCGACAATCCAAAGTGACAAAGTGTTGGAACAACCAATCCATTCCCAAGATAACATCAAAATCAATCACGTCAAGTAGAACTAAATCTGCTAATAAATCTCTTCCCTCAATTGTAACAGGACAAGAAGGAAATACAAGTTGTGTTTCTACTGACTCATGTAGTGGTGTAGTCACAGATAAGGTACACTCTAGCATTTCAGGAATCCTACTTATTTTCATAGCAAAACAAGGAGAAATAAAAGAATGTGTAGCACCGGGGATCTAAAAGTACTTTAGCATCCATATAACATACAGGAATAGTACCTGAAACCACAGCATTTGAAGTTTGAGCATCGTGTGGAGTGAGAGTGAACACCCTTGCTTGTCCTTGTCCAGTTTGAGGATTCCTTCCTCCTCCTCTACCTCTACCTCCAGAACGACTCGACTGACCCTGCAACATAGCAAGCGCATGCTGAAACTGTGTTGGTGAAGAGAAATTTCCCTGCTGCATTGGAAAATTAGACCTTATTGTATTGGATGGAAACCCCTGAGAAGGAGTTGGCTGGAATCCCAATTGTGGACATTGTCTAGCAAAATGTCCAGGCTGTCCACATCTAAAACAACTGCCAGGAGCAACATAACAAGGACCCTGATGATTTCTGCCACAATTGACACAATCACTAGAGCCTGACGTAGAACTACTATGGCCAGAACTGGAACTTTGTCCACCACCATATTGGTAGAACCCTCTACCACGCCTTTGACTGTGGCGCCCCTTCTTGTGAAATCTTGTCTTCTGATTAGAAGGTTCTGCACTTCCCATGTGAAAATTGCCTGTATTACCCATTGTAGCAAAAGAAGACTAACCACCATCTCTGGGCTTAGGATTCTGAATAGATGGAGAAATCAAATTTGCTTGATTAAAATCAAGCTCCATTCGTTTCGCAGCATCAACCAACTGAGAAAAAGTGCATCCTCTCATTGTTGAGAAAGCATGCAAAGAAGTATGTTGCTCTCCCAACCCAGAAATGAAAGTAGAACACTTAATCCTTTCATTTTGCACCACTTCTGGAACATATCTGCCCAACCTTAAAAATTATCGATGAAACTCATTCACTGACATATTCCTGTCCTTCTAAAGGTCACAAATTTTCACCTCTGCTCCTCACTGTAGCTAAATGGAATGAAAGCCTCTTTAAATAGCTCTTTGAATTCATCCCATGACATGTTCTGCATTTGAGGAAAAACATAATCCTTAAACCACACTCCTGCATCACCTCTTAAAGAGTATTCCGCCATTTGGATAGTTTCATATTCATTGGCTTTCAAATATCTTGCACTCTTCTCAACTTCATCAAGGTAATCCATAGCATCTCCATCAACACCATCATACGTAGTAGGATTCATTCGGGCAAATCTTTCAACAGTACCCATACCACTAGAGCTGTCTTCATTCTGTCCTTGTCTTATCAACATTTGCTGCATTACTCCTACACCTGATAAGAACTGGTTAAAGTTGAATCCTTGTGAGAATTGTGGAATATTTTGTTGCACAGTGTGCGGACGCTCTACTTGCTCCTCTTCCAAATTTCCTTACCTTCCACACCTTCCTTGTGGAATTTGTGACTGATTTTGTTGCACATTTTGCGAATGTTCTACTTGTTCATCCTGCAAATTTACTTGTCTTCTAGGTCTACCTCTGCCTCATCGAAGGGGTGGAGGCAGTAGTGGTGGAGGTAAATCACTACCTTCGTGATGTTCAAAATTCTCATCACCCAAATCCTCAATTTCGGTTTCATCAGGTGGTCTTACAGCTCTTGATCTCTTCATTCTGAAATCAAGAATAGATATTAGAAATAACAAGACTCTTACGGTAAGCTGATTTCTACCTATGAGAAGACTGTCAAAGACGAGTTCAAATCCTAACTCCGCAGTACAAGATTACTAGGTCAGACAATCTTTAACCTAAGCTCTGATACCAACTTTGTCATGACCCAAACCCCTGCCATGACCGGCGCTAGGGAACGGGTAGGCATATCGCCACCGGAACCCGTAGCAAGCCTAAAATCATACTTTAAACTACAGTCTCAAAATATAATATTTAAATCCGTCATTACTTAACACATTAAATCCTTTTCGCATACACAACATCAAATATAATCCTTACTCTGGTACTGCGGTCTAGAAATTTAATACATTGAAAGTAATTAATGATAACCTACATAGTAAAACTAATGTGCCGCCCGGAGGAAGATCTTGGGCTGCAACACGCTTCTAGCTACCTGAAAAATTTAGGGAGTCAGACCTCCCATAGTGAATTAATTATATGCAATGCATGAATAATTTAGCAATCCACCAATCACACAATACTATACGTATGTATATATATATTTATATACATATATGTTGTACAGGCATTCATACACATGATTTCGGTAAACCAAATAATAAAACAATTATTAATAAGTGGTTTCTATACGTCATGGACCCTAAACCTCAATACCCAAAGTATCGCATAATCTACATAGCCATCCGGCTCTCTTATATCCAATGACTGGAGGACCGAGAATAACTCAACCGAACCTGCACCCAGTCGGCTGGAGGACCGAGAATAACTCAACCGAACCCATACCCAACCTCACTTCATTCCAATGCCATAACATCACATAGCCCGAGAATAACTCAACCGAGCTCATCCATAAACATATCATCAATTCATACATTTATTCCATAGGCCCGATAGTACCTGTGCGCACAAGGTCCTGATGCCGCTCACCAGGAAGCATGTCCATATACGTATTTAAACCACCATTGGCATTATAAATAAATATAATTATAATGCTAGGCGATACTCTTTTCAATAATGATAATAATCACATAATAATATTTAAACTTTAAAAAAAATCTGTCATAATGCAAATGCTAAATTAAATATGCATAACATATAATTAACTCACAGATATTCCTAGCCGACGATTCCTATTTCTCCGGCTCTCCTGCTCCGCCTACCGGTTGGATGTCTACACAAGAGAATTTATAATGGAGATGAGGAATGAACTAATTATTCTATTTATCCGAAATATCAATAGAAATTTTGGCAGAGTTTCCCCTATAAAATGGATATCCCCCTAATTAATATTAGGGTCAAACCTGCATAAAATTACACTTCTATAGTCCACACAACAATTCCAGTTGGTCTCCATAGACTGCAATTCAATAACCCGACTGGATAGCCAAACTCAATTAAATTCCATAATATACCAATTCTTCAACACATACACTGGTATTTAATTCAGTCCATGTCACATCAAATATTCTCTTCCTATTAACATTCTCAATTAACTCACTCCACTAACATAATTATATCATTCATAAACCAAGAATTAACATCTATTTTCTTTTTAATTAACTAACTAATAGACTTCTAAAATTAATAAAATTTAACACTTAAGGAATTTGGGCAAGGTCTAAGAATTAATCTTTTTCCAAATAAGACTACGAATATTTTTCAAGTACCTAATGTACCTCGCCGGAATTACTGCCCGTCGCCGGAAAATTTTGAACTTGCCCTATGTGAAAACGATTCATACCATTAGCTAGATTATAATCTCAGGAGTCTAAATATACCATTACATTACTCTAATTCCAACTAAAACTCAAGAAATCGGAGAAATTAGAAATTTACCGACGAAGCTCTGATCACCGGAAAATCAAGCTTGCATGTTCCGATTCTCAACCTAACCAAAGGTTTTCCGGCCTCCTGAGTTCATTTCCGGGGTCAGATTTTCGAAATTTTGGACGGAAGGTAGTGAATCGTGCGGGACAGCAATTAGCACGAAATTTCAGGTTTTAATCTCTCTCTCAACACTTGATTTCTCCTCCTAAAACTTATATAGGATTGTAGTACGTGTTGAGAGCTTCGTTTCGGTGTAAAGTTTGCGAAAAACGGATAAGAATTGAGGGAGAATTTGAGAATTGAAGTTTGAAATGTAAAATGAAAGAAAGAAAGAAAGAAAAGAAAGAAGAAGAAGAAGAAGAAAAGAAAAGGAGGAGATGGCTGTCCGCCATCTCCAATTTAATTAAATTGATTTTTTTTTTGTAAAATATCCGCTATGATCCCTCCTTATTTGATAATTTTCCAATTCATCCCTAAACTTTTATAATTCTCATTAACTCACTTAAATATATATATAACCATATATGCATCTAAACACTCTATATGGATATTCACAAGGTAATTAATTCGGGGTATTACATTTACCCATCTTTTTTATTGACATTCCATGTCCAATGGTCGGTACGACACCACCATACACTCAAAGACTATGCTAGTCTTTGGTTAGTATCATTCCTATGATATAACAGACTAGGGATATTTATAGTTAAGTGTTTACCATACTCTCAATCCTACTGCTAGGAGATGCACTTAACAAACAAGTATATGACTTAACTAATGGATTCTCTATAACTATTAATTGCACAAAAAATTAATAAAATTGATTAATGACTTTTTATTAAATATCAAAAATCCGATTACATTGACAAAGGGACTAAGGTACACACTAACATTGTCATTGTCAATTGTTTACTCCTTTCAAGTCATATTAGACAAATAATGCCAAAATTAGCTCTTATTTGATTTTATAATAATAAAATATATCAGCTTTTCAATTTTATATATTTTCCTCAAACAATCCAAATATTAGTAATATTAGTAATATTAATTATTTAATGTATTAAATTTTATATAATTATAGAAGTAAACTCTTGACATAAAAATTATTTTATTAAAATAACTAGATAAAAAATATTTTAAAAAATAGGACGAACTATATAAAATTATGAATTCAAACTTTTCATCTCTAATATACCTTATAAATAACATTAATATACAAAAAAAGGGCATTTTAAAATAATGAACAAGATTTAAAATAATATTTATTGTTAGTTAATAGATATTATATTAAACTAACAAAAATAACAATATATATTAAAAAGAATAAATAATAACAATATTTGGCTTAATTTCATCCATGGTACACCAATTATTCTTGTTTTCCCTCTATGGTACATAAACATCATAGGATTCTTACATAGGATTCTTACCAGTAAATCTCTAAAAGAGATGGCTGCAAAAATCAAAATCTGACTTCCTCCACTGTCATGTGCACGAACGGCTTTCGAACTCAAGACGTACTAGCAGATAGGAAACTAAAGAAGAGAAGAGAAGAAAGGAGAGGATAAGCTCAAAAGAAGCAAAGTGGCTTACTCCACCTCAAAAGTCTTCTCATCCTTATCCATATATAGGCCAAAATATCTAAGGATATAAACTTGGTGGCTAAGTTTCCTTTTACAAAAATTTGGCCCACCCATTTAATTCTATGTGGGCTTCCATACTTTAAAGCCCAAGTCCATTTAATTCCTTTGGTTTTATTTAATTTAAAATGTAACTTTAATTTAACATGTATGCTTATATATTATACCATATAATAAATTACAGATATTTAAATTAAAATTAATTTGACCTATTAATTTAACCGGGGAATTAAATTAGACTTTCATAAAATTAAATACATGTATATTCCCACCTAGGAAATAATATCATAATATTAATTCATTGAATTAATTACAAGAAAGCCTATACAAATATTAATTATATTATTGTGATCAATCCAATCAATCTATATAATACAATTAATGGAACTGATGCTCACAAATAAGTTCCAACTTGTTTAGGTATGGTCATACTCTTATCAGTTGCATTCATCAAGAGGCCGGTGATATCTTCTCAGTGGACTACTGAGTGACATTCCCATATGCATATCCATAGCACTGCTATGTTCATTGACATACCCGAACGTACCCATACTTGGCACCCTTTTACAGGCCCTTTACGCGTACACCAAAGTATGCCACTTCATATGCAGCACCATCATATGGTTAGGTCAAAGGATCCATACAAGTACTACACAAGAATCACTTGTGATACTATACTATGTGGATATCTCATTTAGTGGATCTATCCAGTACCATGCCCCTTTGCATGTACCCATTAACCTGGTTAACATCCCATATTCAATGGTCGGTAAGACACCGCCATACAACTAGGCTAATGATAGTCTTTAGTTCCATTCATTCCCATGATTGGAACAGACCACGAATGACTTTATGGTCATATCATTTTCCCTATCCATAGTTTTACTACCAAGTGCATGACACTTGTCAATATGGATATGGATATGTCCATTGGATACCCTATTTAAAACAGAGCACAAGATATATAATAAATAGATTAATGCCTTTATTTAATTACACAAATTGTATAATACATAAAGCTTACATCAAAGTACAAATGTATGATACATATACAAGGACCAATGCCTTGGGACTAGGGCATATCCAACAATCTCCCACTAGCACTAGTACCAATTAGGCATGGGCCTAATCCCTATAGATCTAATATGACCCTCATGCTTGGGCTGAGCCAACACCTTATTCAAGGGATCTGTGACATTTTCCTCGGTGTCCATTATATGTAATGAAATGTCACCCCTCTTGGCGATTTCTCGTATGAGGTGAAATTTCTTGAGCATGTGCTTCATGTTTTTGTGTGACCGGGGTTCCTTAGGTTGTGCAGCAGCCCCATCGTTGTCACAAAAGATATCAACTGGATCCTGGATAGTTGATACTACCCCCAGTTCAGTGATAAACTTCTTTATCCATATAGCTTCCTTAACTGCATCACACGCTATAATATACTCAGCTTCTGTAATAGAGTCCGTGATGGTCGGTTGCTTGGAGCTTCTCTAGCTAACAGCACCACTATTTAGCATGAATACATACCCAAACTATGACTAGTATTCATCCTGGTTGGTCTAGAAGCTTGCATCAGTGTACCCAATAACTGACAGCTACTCCTGACCTCCAAACGCCAAGAGAATCCTTAGTCCGATTAAGGTATTTTAGGATTGCTTTGAAAACCTTCCAGTGATCCTTGCAGGGATCCTGCTGGTATCGGCTCGTCATACTTAGTGCAAAGGTGACATCAGGTCTCGTACATAGCATGGAGTAAATGATTGATCCTTTAGCTAATGCATATGGGACCAACTTCATGTTCTCCCTATCCTACCTTGTCTTAGGACAATTCTTCTTATTAAGTTTCAGCCCATGGCTCATCAGTAAGAAACCTTTCTTGGCCTGATCCATGCTGAATCTTTTTAAAACTTTGTCTATGTACTTGGCCTGACTTAGGCCCAGAAGCTGATTGGGTCTATCCCTATAAATCCTTATCCCTAGGATCATCTCAGCCTTGCGGAAGTCCTTCATTATGAAGCACTTACATAACCACTTCTTTCCACCTTGCAGTGTTGGTATGTCGCTTCCAATCAGAAGGATGTCATCCACATATAATACTAGGAATGTTACAATGCTCCCACTAATCCTTTTATACACACAAGGTTTATCTTGATTCTGTATGAAGCCGTATACCTTTATGGCCTCACTGAATCTAAGATTCCAACTTCAGGATGCTTGCTTTAATCCAGATATGGACCTTTGAAGCTTGCACACCTTTCCAGGATGCTTTGGATCGACAAAACCCTCAGGCTGTGTAATGTACACATCCTCAAGTAGCTTTCCATTAAGGAAAGCGATTTTGACATCCATCTACCAGACCTCATAGTCATACCAAGCGGCTATGGCCAGCAGGATCCTTATGGATTTAAGCATAGCGACTGGTGAGAAAGTTTCATCATAGTCTATTCCATAGACTTATCTGAAACCTTTCACTTCCAGCCGCCCCTTGAAGGTATTATTGACCTTTAACTTATAGTACCACTTGCAACCTATCACCTTAGCACCCAGAGGTGGATCAACCAAGTTCCAAACCTGATTATCGTACATAGATTGCATTTCTGCCTCTATGGCCTTTCACCAGTTGGTAGACTGTGGGCTAGCTATAGCCTCCTGGTAGGTTTTGGGCTCTTCTTCATCAAAGACAAAAAGAGTGTGATCATCGGTAATGAGAAACCTATATCTCTCAGTTCCCGATAATCCCTACCAGACCTTCTAGGCCCTTGTATGACCTGGGCTGGTGCTTCCTCCTGTGGAAGCTCCACCCTGGTCTCTGAGTTATCCTCTTTAGGAGTTTTTAAGCTTTTAACTTCCCTGAGTTCAACATTGCTCCCACTGTTTTTCTTGGAAATAAAATCCTTTTCAAGAAAGACCCCCTTTCGTGCCATGAACACCTTATTCTCGATGGGGTTGTAGAAGTAATACTCTTTGGTTTACCTAGGGTAGCCCACAAATAGGCATTTATCGGTTTTGGATTCTAGTTTGCCCCCATTCAATTTCTTAACATATGCATCACTACCCCAAATCCGTAGGAAAGACATATTGGTTGCCCTACCCATCCATGTTTCAAATGGGGTCTTTTCCACAGTCTTAGTCAAAGTATTATTCAAAATAAGAGTTGCTGTCTCAGGAGCGTTTCCCCATAAACATATTGGGAGAGAGGCATGACTCATCATTGAGTAAACCATGTCCAACAGGGTCTTATTCCTCCATTTGGACACCCCATTCCATTATGGTCTTCCTGGAGGAGTGAGCTGTGGAACGATTCCATGCTCTCTTAGATATGCGTCAAACTCTAGGCTCATATACTCGCCTCCTTGGTCTAATCAAAGGGCTTTGATTTCTACCTAGTTGATTCTGTACTTCATTCCTAAATTCCTTGAACTTATCAAGGGTCTCAGACTTATTTTTCATCAAATAGACATAGCCATATCTACTGAAATCGTCTGTGAAGGGGACAAAGTATAGATGTCCACCCCTGGTAGCTGCGCTTATTGGCCCACATACGTCTGAATGTATTAGGTCCAATAAGCCAGTAGCCCTTTCAGCTTTCTTGCTAAAGGGCGCTTTAGTCATTTTATCTCATAAACAAGACTCGCATATATCAAGTGACTCCAAGTCAAATGATCCTAGGATTCCAACTTTGTAAAGCCTAGCTATGCGCTTCTCGTTTATGTGGCCTAAACGACAATGCTAAATGTAAACTGGATTAAGTTCGTTAGGGTTAACCCTTTTAGTATTTATATTATAGACATGATTAGTTTCATTATTCAAATCTAGGATATATAGGCCATTATTTAACAGAGCTTCTCCATAAAATAATCCCTTTCTAAATAACCCCATTTTACCATTACAAATAGTAAAATCAAATCCAAAAACATCCAAAACTGAAACTAAAATAATATTCCTGTACATAACAAGTACAAAATAACATTGTTCCAACATTAAAACTAATCCACTAGGTATCATAAGTTGGTACTCGTTGATTTCTATGGCGACAACCCTTGCTCCATTTTCGACCCACAAGTCCACCTCTCCAGATCCCAGTGATCTCCTGTTCTCAAATGCCTGCACATTACAACAAATGTGAGAACCACATCCAGTATCCAATACCCGAGATATTGAAACAGTAATATTTATGACATATATACCTTATGAAGACACGCCCTGGGTCTTCCTTTGCTCTCCTAATAGCTTGGGACACGATCTTTTCCAATGCCCAGCCTGTTTGCACCCGAAGCAGACATCCTCGGGACTGGCCTTGGGCAAGGCCTTAGCCTTGGCTTTCTTAGCCTTGGCCTTAGCCTTAGCCTTGGCCTTGCCTTTAGCAAGAGGAGGTTTCCCCTGGTTGACCATTAGTACCGGCAGAGTCTTCTTGATCGACTGCTCAATGAGCTTGAGCATCCTATACAGCTCACTAATGGCATGGTTCATCCCTTGCATGTTATAGTTCAGGATGAACTGATCATAAGAATCCTGTAAGGAAGCCAAGATCGTGTCAACCGCCAACTCTGTGAAATAGACGATCCGAGACGAGCTAAAGTATCCAGATAGCCCTTCATCTTGAACATGTGTGCACTCACAGATGTCTCAGCCCCCATCTTAAAGGAATGGAATGCCTTGTTGGTCAGGTACCTTTCCTGATGAGCTTGCTCCTGAAACATCTCATTAAGAGTTGTTATCATAGAAAGGCCTGATGATCCATGAACTGCTTTTGTAGTTCAGGGACCATACATGCCAACATAAGGCATGTCACGTCCTGATTATCCTTAACGTGTACCTTGTATTCCTCCAGCTGAGCAGCCAGTGGATTACGTCCCGTAGGTCCAGCCGGTATAGGCCTTTCTAGCATATACTCTTTGGACTCCTATCTTAGAACTATCCTTAAGTTCCTAGACCAGTCTAAGAAGTTTGGGCCAGAAAGCTTGTCCCTTTCCAAGATAGATCGTAGTGATAATGTATTACTCGTTGCCACTTGGTTACTACACAGAAAAATATAAAGAGTATTAATAAAGGGCTTATATTGTTTTTCCCATATATTAATTAATAATGAATTATGTTATTAATTAACTCAAGCTGTTGGGCTAATAGGTCGAGATCCATATTTCATCAAGATATAGCCAGACGAGGGCCTGGAAAAACTATACCCTAATTATTTAGGTAGGAACACCATCCAATCCCAACCTAGGGACTCTCGGTTTGATGGGCTTGTTGGCACTTACCATCTGTGCTTAGGGCCAGGAGAATCCTACTAGCCATGCTAAGTCCAAACCTCCATCCAAGTGTTAGAGTAACATATACTCCAACCCAACACAAAATGACGATACTCTAGTGCATCCAGCGAGGGCATGGTCTACAACTGGCCTATCCCCACTTCAAGTCGGTCTTGAATGAGGGAAGCACTTTTAAATGACTTAGTAATTTCCTTTTGGTTATTAGGTTCAATTTAATAACAGCATAGATGCATGGGCTGGTGAAATTGAGATAGGAACATACATTCTTATATGTAAATAAATAAAGCATAATTGAATAATGGGCTGCTATGGGCCAAAATTGTAGCCTAATATAATTCTAGTAAACCTATACTAGAAATACACCATGTGGGCCTTCTATTCTTCCTTCAGGGCTCACCTCTCCAAGGGGCTTCTTTTTTACAGTATTTTATAATAAACAAATAAAATAAATTACATAAAAAGAAAACGGCACGCATGACGAATAAACCCAAAAGAATATTACAACCCACCATAAAAAAGCCCAAAAGATCCATTCATACATTTAATCATACAATCATGTAAAACAATACATCAATTTATAAACAAGTTAAATGCATGAAATCAATCCCATTTCAATTATGTCCTTAGCCATTATTTTGAAATCGCCAATTTTGGCCTATCATGGTTCTAATCCCTTGTGGGCTTTGGGCCTCCAGCCCAGGTAGAACACTGCTCCACCTGGAATTAGGAAACCATGAATCCAAAATAGGGCCCGCCCCATTGCCACCCAGCAGCAGCAGCTGCTGGTCTCAGCGGCAGCAACTGCAAGTGCAGCTACCGCTGCCTGCAGCTATTGCCGGTGGCGATTCTACTGCCAGCAGCCACGTATCAGCGAAAACAGACCATGATTTTACAGAAAAAGAAAATAAAAAATAGCAATACCAAATCACCAAACAATCAATAGAAAATTAAACCAAGAATAAAACAAATATTCAAATTAATTTTCCATTGAAAGAACAAGGGGAGAAATCATGAAACCCCAAACCAAGAATCCCAAAGACAAAATCTACAATTCCAAAACAAGGGATTCAACTAAGTTAAAAATTTCCAAGGATCAAAAGCCAGCTCTGATACCACTATTGGGATTTTTCACCGGAAATCAATCAATAAAAGCGGAAGAACGAGTTGATTTCCTCAAATTCGTGCCCAGGAGCTAATGATGTGGAAATCAAAAACCAAAGCCAGAAAAAGGAAGATAGGATTCTTACCAGTAAATATCTAAAAGAGATGGCTCCAGAAATCAAAATTTGACTTCCTCCACTGTCACGTACATGAACAGCTTACGAACTCAACTAGTGCTAGCAGTTAGGAAACTAAAGAAGAGAAGAGTAGAAAGGAGAGGATAAGCTCAAAAGAAGCAAAGTGGCTTACTCCACCTCAAAAGTCTTCTTATCCTTATCCATATATAGGCCAAAATATCTAAGGATATAAACTTGGTGGCTAAGTTTCCTTTTACAAAAATTTGGCCCACCCATTTAATTCTATTTGGGCTTTCATACTTTAAAACCCAAGTCCATTTAATTCCTTTGGTTTTATTTAATTTCAAATGTAACTTTAATTTAACATGTATGCTTATATATTATACCACATAATATATTATATACATTTAAATTAAAATTAATTTGACCTATTAATTTAACCGAGGAATTAAATTAGACTTTCATAAAATTAAATACATGTATATTTCCACCTAGGAAATAATCTAATAAATTAATTCATTGAATTAATTATAAGAAAGCCTATACAAATATTAATTATATTATTTTAATCAATCCAATTGATCTATATAATACAATTAATGGAACTCGCTCTCTTCAGCATGTATACTCCAAGTACACACTTAATCCTTTTAGTTAAAGTTCAGACGTTCAATATGTATGATCCTATGGGCCTGTCTTTATGTTGGCAGTGGGCCTATGGCCCACAGACTACACGTGTGCTCTCGCAAGCCACTGCAGGCCCCGATGAAGACGGAGATAGCAGTCCAACTGGAACCGTAAACCCTGTAGTTTAAACTTATATATCCCATGTCATTGATATCGGTGTCCAACACAAAGGCATGGATTGATCACCCTCTATTACGTTTAGAGATTTACTTGATCCCGAATGAACAGATGCTCATAAACAAGTTCCAACTTGTTTGGGTGTGGCCACACTCTTATCAGTTGCATTCATCAAGAGGCAGGTGATAGCTTCTCAGTGGACTACTATTCTGCATATCCATAGCACTACCATGTTCACTGACATACCCGAACATACCCATACTTGGCACCCTTTTACAGGCCCTTTAGGCGTACACCGAAGTATGCCACTTCACATGCAGCACCATCATATGGTCAGGTCAAAGATCCATACAAGTACCGCACGAGAATCACTTGTGATACTATACTATGTGGATATCTCATTTAGTGGATCTATCTAGTACCATGCCCCTTTGCATGTACCCATTAACCTAGTTGACATCCCATGTTCAATGGCTGATAAGACACCGCCATACAACCAGGCTAATGATAGTCTTTAGTTCCATTCATTCCCATGATTGGAACAGACTATGGATGACTTTATTGTCATATCATTTTCCCTATCCATAGTCTTACTACCAAGTGCATGATCTTTGTCAACATGGATATGGATATGTCCATTGGATACTCTATTTAAAACATAGCACAAGATATATAATAAATAGATTAATTCCTTTATTTAATGACATAAATTGTATAATACATAAATGTATGATACATATACAAGGACCAATGTCTCGGGACTAGTGCATATCCAATAAAATATTGGAACCTACTACATAAAAAGACTCTTTCATCCTTACACAAAGTTTTTTATACTAAAAATATATATAATATTTTTTATTTTCATCTCTAACCCTCCCAGTCATCTCTAACCCTAATTACTCATGTCCCAACCTCTTCAATTCACCTCCACCTCCAGAACCACCTTTGTTCCACCTCCTCCCACCGACATGGGTGTCACTTGACGTCATTGTCTCCTAGCCTTCTTCACCTGCTGAACTCATTGCTGCCACAGTCAATTCCTTTCACTTTTAATGTCTCTTGCCTCTCTTTTCTGGCTTTACACTACTCAACGACAACAAACAAAGGATAAACCCATAAATCTCTTACAGTGGTGGGTTGAGTTTCCTGAGAAGGAGTCGATTAGGTTGAAGATGGAATGCATGAGTTGATCAAAAAAAAATTGAGGATCTTATTGAAATTATGAGCCATAGTTGAAGATCAACGAGCGTTGTTGCAAAAGAGACATCTTGTTAGAATGCTCCATACGCCCTATTGTAAAAACGATGAATCTAATCGGGAAGGCCACTGGAATAGATTTGGAAGCGATAACGCTATTAAAGGCTGCAAATATTAACTTGTTTTGAACTGGGCTAAAGTCTGCAAAGGCAAAGAGAAATTCACTGAGATAGGATAGAAGAATCCATGTGAATATTGCTTTTAAGAAATCTTTTGTGAAGTTTGAGAATTGGAAAATTGCAGAAACAAAGTAATTTGAAAATTGCAGAGAATAAAAATTTTAATTAAGAAGCTTAAAAGTAATGATACTGTAAAAATTGTTAATAGATGATTTTACTATTGTAGCAAACTACGAATTTTACTATTGATTTGGCATAATATCATTAATTGATTTTATGGTGCTGCTCTTCTAATGGATGATTAGGTTGTTTTGTTGTACTTGATACCCTTGATTTGGCATTATCATTGATTGATTTTGGGTTTGGGATCTTATGTTATTTGTCAATTAAGAAATGGTAGTATAATCAAATGATTTTGATTTTGATTTCAACATAATCATTAATTGATTTCCTCCCGCCCTTGTAAATTATAATGCAAAAATGGTAGTATTTAGGGGATGATTTGACTTGCATGAAGTATGGGGTTTTTTTTCTGCTTTAAAGAAATATGAATTTTATTATTAAGAAAGAGAGATTTACACAGAGAGAGAGGGAGGGTGAGAGTCAGAGAGAGAAAGGGGTAGGTGAGACAAATATGATTTGAGAATTGAGGAAGAAGAAGAGTGTGAGGAAAATTTCAGAGGTTGGAGGGTATAAAAGTCATTTTGTTAGAGAGAAAAAAAGAAAGAAAGAAGAAAGTGTTATATACTATTCTAGAAATAAAAACAAAAATTACATAAGGTTAGAATTATATTTGCACACATTGGGTTCCATTATAATGGGACGTCACTCATAAGTTGGTGTATGATAATGAGCAAAAATGAAGTTCATGTACCACAGAGGAAAAATATGAATAGTTGGTGTGTCATGGATGAAATTAAGCCAAAATATTTTTTATTTTTATAACTAATATATAAAAGTAAAAAAAATATTGGTGTATGTATATATAGAGGTGAGCAAAATATAGTTCGGTTCAAAAACAGAACCAAACCAAACCCAGCCGAAAATCAAATAGGAAAAAATATGAAAATCAAAACCAAACCAATATACATTCGGTTGACCGAACCAAATCGGTTCAGTTTGGTTCAAAACCAAAATTTCCAAATTTCCAAATTTAAATAAATTATCATTATTATTATCATTAAATTATTATTAATTATATATAGATTATTGTTAAAAAATGATCTATATTACATATATATTATTAAAATCTTATAAATATAAATTATATGATAATATAAATATATATTATATCAAATAAAATGTATTTTATACATATACATAAATAATTTTTAAATGTTTATAATTAGTTTGGTTCGGTTCGGTTCGGTTTTGGTTCAGCTTTTCCATCAAAAATCATAACCATACCGAAAACCAAACTATCACATTTTTAAAAACCAAAACCAAACCAAACTAATATCAGTTCAATATTTCTACTCGGTTCGGTTTTTAGGTTGCGGTTTGGTTTTGCTCTCCCCTATGTATATATACTACAAAAAAAATTTATTAGAAATACTTCAATTAAATATAAAAACTAAAAATAAATTTTTACTTATAATTAAGGGTAATTTTGTCCTTTCATAAGTAAAATAATGAAAATGACTAAAGAGTTCATTAAGATAAAACTTAAGAATGTTAACATTTATCTATGAACTAATCAGTGCAATATATAAAAACATAGAGTAAGGGCCAGTTTGGTATTGTTGTTAGTGAAAGTGTTGTCAGGGATAGAGCTGTCATGGAAATAGCCGTTAAGAAAAGTGCTCTTTGGGAAAGCTGATAAGTTTTTGATAATATTTTTGTAGAAATAGCTTTATTCTTAAAAGCAGTTTGTGAGGTGTTTGGTAAAACTGTTTTTAAAAGTGTTGTTGATGTATACAATGACATAAAAAGATATATATGATATAAATTAATTTTTACTTAATTCAATTAATTAAATAATAGTAGAAATTAATAATTTCTTTCACACACATTGAATAAAATAAAAGTTTATTTTATTTATTTGTTTGTATATTATTAGATATTAATAATTTTTATATTAATCTCTATGTCACATACATATTATATAAATAAACGACATATTTGTATTATTTAATATGAATATTTAATCTTATCATGAATTCACTGAAGATTTTAGGATAGAGGGCTTGCCGTGTTTTTGGCTTTTAGAGAAAAGTTGTATTTGAGGCTTTGCTTGAAAGGAGATTTAGCTACTGTGAGCATGGGGTTTTCCCGACCTCTGTGATGAGAGTTCATATGTTACCTATGGAGTGAACAGTCTTGAATCGGACTTGAAAGCACTCGGAATGTCGCCTGGGTATCTCAAACGTCCTGAAAGCCAAGCTATCCACGATCCAAAATCCCCGTAAAGGTCTCCCGAGCGGTTTATAGGGTTTAGGGTGCGCGTCGGATTTTTGAAATTTTGCCCTAGCTCTTGTTAGTGCCGCACGGCTCTAGTTTACGGCTCTAGTGGGCAAGACAAGTTGCCTTGCAAAACAAAGCAACTTGTCTCGCCATAAGCAAGATATAGGCAACATCAGAAAGTTAGGCGGCCAATAAATGCTAGATATGATATGTGAGAGGGGAGTATAAAAAGGGAAAATCAAATCACAAAAAGGAGAGGCTTTTCAATCTTAAAGAAAAAGATACAGATAAGCAGAGAAAGAGGGAAAGGTGACTGTGAGCTTGAGAAACAAAAAACATAAGGATTAAGACTAAAAATCAATCCTTAAACATTAAACACAAGTTACTTAACCATTGCTCATTGGTTGGAAACCATTTCGGATCCATTTTGGCTCATTGGGATTGTTGCGGTTCTTTGGGCGGTTGAGTTCCCAGGATATATTTCAAGCTTCCAATCCGTTCTTTGACGTTCAAAGCATCTAAACAACATCAAGATAAACTCTGAGAGGCCCTAAACCTGTTTGCATCATCTTTTTTGTGCGTTTTCTTCATTTTTGTAACTTTCGGAATCGGATTGCCCGAATAGATCCGTATGGCTCTGTTCTCCAGGGACAGCCTCTAGGTTCGTCCCGATCAGCCGAAAACAGTCCGTTTTCCATTTTTAGCTATCTGTTGCCATCATTTTCTATACTTATGGATATTAGTATTTTCATATTTCCCGGGGTTTTAATTTCTAAGTTTCGGGGTAGTTTTATCCGAATCAGATCCATAGTCCAGCATTAGCGGACCCCTGAACCCTATAAAATTTCCGGAAAATATTGAAAATGAGCAAAATAGTATTTTCACAAATGTTTTTGGTGTGTTTATTACATTTTGGACCCTAGATGGAATATGTGTTTAGGAACCCACACGAATGGAACCCCGAGTTCCGGGATAACAGACCCACAAAAATGGAAATTTGCATGTAACCGAGCCAAATGTTTTCCAAAAATTAATTATCCAGCACAAAAATTACAGGACGTTTCAAAACCGTTTTCCAGGTCTAACCGATCCAACCGGTCGGGTCGACCTGGTTACCCCCTAAATGCATGCCCCCACTTCCTAAATTCCCAATTCTGTCTTATTTGAGTCCTATCTGTGTGTGCAAGATAAATTGTGCTAACCAATTTGTTTTGCAGCATTTATTTTTATTATTTTTATTGTAATTAATAGATTATTATCGTGTAAATTAGGCGGTTGTAACTTTTTAGATCCTCGTGTACTTAGGCGATTGTAAAGTGAGGATGAGAGTTTTCCATTTTTATTCTATTAGGTTGTATAATTGGCCTCTATTTTTATTCTTTTGACTACTTGTATGCTTTATTTTTCTGCAATTTATTTTCTGCATTTTGCTTTAGCATCGGTTGAAATAAATAAACACAAATTGGGATTAGAGAAAGATAATAAAGCAAATTAAATATGGCAATATAAACGGTAAAGTGAAAGCAAGCTAGAGGTTAAGTAAGTCACTTGCCCAAACCCTAAATCTCTAGATTAGGTACAGTAGTCTACCCTCGGTAGGGAGCTGTACCGGAATTCCCGGATGAGCTGATCCGGATGGTGACTCTGTCACTGATCTCGGGATTTAAGTTTCGAGATCTTTAAGTTAAAAATGGGAAAATATTTTCTACAAAGGAATTTTCAAATCAAATCGATGGTTTTCCTAACTCAAGATAAACAAAACCCGCTTTTCGACCAAAATCCAAAATGAACGAAAACGTTTTCCCCGGTTCGCTTCGCCGCGTCCTGATTTTGTCTTTCGTGAAAAGGTCATCCGCTCATAGCTGCTTTCCTTGTTTCTAGCTTCCCGCTTTTTCTTTTACCAAATACTCATCAGATGGCTTTCTTGGCTTTCCTTCCTTGAAATGAGCTTTCCCAAATACCAAAATGGGCCTAATATATTATTTAACTAATTTTG
Source organism: Euphorbia tirucalli (assembly GCA_039660915.1). NCBI lineage: Eukaryota > Viridiplantae > Streptophyta > Magnoliopsida > Malpighiales > Euphorbiaceae > Euphorbia > Euphorbia tirucalli. The sequence goes on from CM077633.1 coordinate 50,592,284, forward strand.
AATTTTTTTTGGGGCTTTTTACAAAAATACTTACCTTTTGGCATCATATAACTTTTTTACCTAAAAATTAAAAGTTTGCATAAAAACATTAAAAACTTTCCAAAATTTCAAAAATACCTAAAAAAGAACATTCCTGTTTTACGTGTTTGTTTTGCAATAAACAACAAAGCCAAAAATCATAATCTCTAAATTATGTACCTTCTCAAATGAAAAACCTCTAATTGCGACAATCTCAGAATCGTAAAATCGCAAAACTCACTCGATCACTGCCTCACTACAAACAAACATAGCACTATAATAAAAACATTCAATCGATCACATAGATATGTAAGAAATTGCAATTCTACTTCATCATAATGGAGCTTGGACTGAATATTACAAATTCATCAACTACAAAGTCAGTGGCGTCCTCGTACCAACAACATCAACATTCAATGACTTCAACAGAAATATCAAAGGAAACATCAAGATTGATCAACAAAAAGAAGATTTACAAATCCAATTCTAGGTAACAGAAGGATATCCACCAATGGAAATAATGAATGACATGTCCATTAGATTCTATTCACAGCTAAAGAGTGCAAGTAACGTCCTAATGGAGTATCCACTATGCATATCAACAATTCAGAGGGAAATAGAAGATGAACAAGGTAAAATCATCACAATATCTCAGAAAGTTTAATTAGTTCATCATAAAGTATAAATAAGGTATAATATGTATCAAAAGGTATAACTAAGATATAATTATTATATCAAAAACTATAACTAAAGTATAATCAGTGTTATAGAAAGTATAACTAAGGTATAATCACTATAATAGTGTATCTTAAGGTATAACTAATGTATAATTCAAGTATAACTAAGGTATAATTATCGTATAACAAACTGTAACTAAAGTATAATCAGTTTTTAAAAAAGTATAGCTAAGGTATCATCACTATAATAGTGTATCTTAAGGTATAACTAATGTATAATTCAGGTATAACTAAGGTATAATTAATGTATAAGAAAGTATAACTAAGGCATATTGTGTATCAAAAGGCATAATTAGTGTATCACAACCTATAACTAAAGTATAAATCAATGTTTCAGAAAGTATAACTAAGGTATAATCACTATAATAGTGAATCTTAAGGTATAACTAATGTATAATTCAAGTATAACTAAGTTATAATCAATGTAATAGTGAATCTTAATGTATAACTAAGGTATAATTAATGTATCAGAAAGTATAACTAAGGTATTATCACTATATCAGTGTATCTTAAGGTATAATTAATGTATAATTCAGGTATAACTAAGTTATAATCAATGAAATAGTGTATCTTAATGTATAACTAAGGTATAATTAATGTATTAGAAAGTATAACTAAGGTATAATCACCATAATAGTGTATCTTAAGGTATAACTAATGTATAATTCATGTATAACTAATGTACAATTCAGGTATAACTAAGTTATAATCGATGTAATAGTGTATCTTAATATATAACTAAGGTATAATTAATGTATCAGAAAGTATAACTAAGGTATAATCACTATAATAGTGTATCTTAAGGTATAACTAATGTATAATTCATGTATAACTAATGTACAATTCAGGTATAACTAAGTTATAATCGATGTAATAGTGTATCTTAATATATAACTATGGTATAATTAATGGATCAGAAAATATAACTAAGGTATAATCACTATAATAGTGTATCTTAAGGTATAACTAATGTATAATTCTGGAATAACTAATGTATAATAGTTTTACAAAAAATTATAAATAGTGTATCATAATGTATAAGTAAGGTATAATCTATGTATAACCTGACATGTAACATTGTGTGTGTGTGTGGGTGGGTGGGTGTATATATATATATATATATATATATATATATATATATATATATATATATATATATATATATATATATATATATATATATATATATATATATATATATATATATATATATATATATATATATATATATATATATATATATATATATTTAATAGGAAGTGAAGAAAAAGATCACAACAGAAACATGGAAGAATCTGTGTACCAAATAGAGTATAATCAGTACAACATAGAAGAAGAAGATGACCATGTAGCTTACATAAGAAACATAGCAGAAAGAACAATAGAGGAAATTTACAGCACAAAACGAGCAAACACAATTACAGAAGGAGAAGAAGACAACGAAATAATAGATGCGAATGTTGACTACATATAAGCTGGACAAATGTATACAAACAAACAGACACTCAAAGAAGCAATTAGACTCTATGTAATAAGAAAAAATTTCCAATTCAAGGTTCAAAAATCCTGTCCAAAACAGTACTTCTTTATATGAATTCGGTTAAGCAAGGCACTACCCCAACTCAATGATGTTCCCGATCGCCGAATGAGGTTCCAATAAACAGAAAGAACACGAAATTATAATTAGAATTTAGATTATAATTTCAAAACTAAAAGATTAAAGAGTAGAATAAAAATAGAAGAACAATTGGCAATAAATTCACCAATTCAATCAAATAAAAACAAATTAACATAAAAGTTAATTCAGCCTTTCAATTTGGATGATAGAACCTGAGAATGGTTGAATCTCAATTGCCTAACCACAAAAATTAATCATGATCAAAGTAATACTTTAAGAGTTAGAACACAATCACACACTCTCAAAATATTGAAGCTGAAAATTCAACAGAAATTTTCAAAGGAAATATTTAATCTTTATTGATAATAATCTGATATGTGTTACAAAAGGCACATCCAACACCCTTTTATAGGCCTAAAACAAAGTAGAATCCCAAACTGAAAAGGAAAACAAATCCTTATGCAATAAGGATGAAAAAAACAAAATCCCCTTTTGAGTGTTGTTTATGGGCTGATTTTTAAGCCCAAAACAGCTCACTTCTTGAAAAAAAAAATAACAATTAAATAAAGACACCTATGCCCAATTCGAAATCCATACATATTCCCTAAGGGTGCCTTAAGTGCTAACACTTAATTGTCCTTAGCTCATATGTAGAAGTCCATAATCACTTTCGTTGACTTGAATACAACACAAGACTGAATTATCTCCATGTGAAATATTTGGTGTGTTGTGATTAGCCCCAACCTCCATATGTTTAAATAAGTGCATAACTAGGCCATTAAGCACTTGTTGCATCTTCTTTGTTGGTGTGCCCTAGTTCTTAGGGCACTGGATTCTTGTATTTTGTATTATACATTAAGAGCCATGTATGAATACATTATTTGTGTCACATTAATAAAGGTAATTAATATATTTCATTTATATCTTGTGCTATAATATGAGTAGAGTATCCATTGATTGATAATCATAAAACCAATCCCAGGTCTGTTCTAATCGTGGGAACGAATAAAACCACAGACTTGTATATTTGATGACTGTATGGTAGTTCTTAACTAGCCATAGTACTTGTATAGTCAGTCATGAATATAGGTACATGTCGTTGACATGGGACTGGATCGATCCACACAAGAAAGCCACATGGTTGTCGCGTCATAGGTCTTTCTTGAGTAGGTCTCTTTTGTCCTCAGACCAGATTTCATTATAATATCAATATGGAATCCGGTTCACTTTGACATATACCTAACAGGTCTATAAAAGGATGCTAAATAGGGGTATGATTGGGTGGACGGGGGAACATGTTGATATTGATGATGAAGTGATGGAATTGCTACTCGGGTAACACCGAGATGATATCATTGGCCACTTGATGAGTGGGACTGATAAGTGTATGGCCATACCCAAATAAGTTGGTTGATTATTTGATTAATCAGTCAACTCAAGATAAAGAAATATAATAAACATTAGAAGAGGATGACGGACACCATGCCTCTTGTTTATTCATATCGATATCGTTAGGCAAAGGACATTATGAGATTACTACCGGGTGAGTGTCTTCTAAAGACTGCTGCATATGAGATTACTACCGGGTGAGTCTCTTCTAAAGACTGCTGCATCTCTGTCTTAATTGGGGGCTGTAATGGTTTGCTAGAAGCCACTTACAGTCTGTGGGCCTTGGGCCTACTGCCAACATAAAGACAAACCCATAGGATCGTGCACATAGATCAACTGAGCCGGAACTTATAGAAATTGTACATGTAATGTACATTAGAAGGAATGCGTTAATTAATTAGTTGACATTCGGTGTCAAGGTAATTAATTAACATTGGGTTGAATTTAATTTAATTAATAAGTTTACATAATGTAATTAATTTATTTATTTAATTGATTGAATTACATAAAGTAAAAAATTAATTAAATAATTTTCCTAAGTAGGAAAATTGAATACATGTGTTGTATTTACTTAAGTGTGATTTAATTTTATTTAGGGGTAATTAAATTTAGCCAAAGTGAATTAAATTACATAGTATATACTTTTTAATTAAAGTTATTTATGTAATTATAATCCTAGTGGGCTTCGGTTTAATTAACCTAATTAAAACCCAATTAGTCAAGGTGTCTATATAAGGGCACACTTAAGCAATAAAACCCTAATTCAATCCTAATTAATTGCTGAAAATTTCAGCCACCAAGAGCAGCCCCAAATCAGCCGAAAATCCCAGCATTAATCCTCCATTCCTTTGCGTCTTCGGCTAGCACCGGTTCCAGCTCAATAGTTGGTCATGCACCGGACTTTGGAGATCGCAGTTTCAAGAAAACGATTCTGCAGCAGTCTCTAGAAGAGACGAATCCGATGAGTTAATCTCTCTTGATTCAATTTGGTTTTATTCTAATCAATGGTAATTGGACACGATAGGCGGATTCTAGGAAATTTTAAACGGTATATTTTCCGCTGCGCCACGTTATTTTTCCAACGACGAATCCCAACAGTGGTATCAGAGCCTAGGTTTTATCCATTAGATTGATTGGAATTGGTTCTTGAAAGTGTTCTTGAAGAAAGAATGTGTTTCAAGTTTGTGATTTTAGGGTTTTTTGTTCAATTTGTTTTGGTTTTGCATAAACCCTAGAATTTTGGATTGGGGTTTTTTTTTTATTATTTTTTCCCAATTGTTTTCCATCTAAAATTGTTGTTTTATTGATTATTTATTTTTCTTGATGGCTGGATATTAATATTATGTTTTAATTAGGTTAAATATATATATATATATATATATATATATATATATATATATATAGGGGCTGGATGGAATAGCAAATTGCGATTCCATCCAGCGGCAGCAGCAGCCCACATTGGGTCTGGTTTTGGATTTTGCGGGTATTTTTTTTATCCCGAACCCTAATGCAAATTAAATTAATTTTTTTTAATTAATTTGTATTTAAATTGTTTATTTTGTTGGCATACATATTTAATTTAATTGTTTACATATTAAATTGAATATGGACCTTGTGAAATTGGCCCAATAAACCGTGACACCGGTTAAAATTGGGAGAGCTAAATTTTAAATTTGTGACAACCCAAATTCAAGTGGGAGCAAAATTGTGAATTTTGCATTTATGGATGTTATCCATTGGGCCTTTACGGGCCTTAGTCATATTTGTTAAAATTGGCGATTTCACTCTAAGTAACTCGGCTTAACATTTATATTTATAATTTGGAATGCCATGATCATGCATCATATTGGTATGTATGTGCACGACGGGTACTTTTTTTGAAATGTGATGTTGAGTTCTATGAGCCCTAAATTATTATCGGTTGTAATTTAATTTTGGGAAATGTGGCCTGTGTGCCATTTTTTATTTTATTTTGATGTAATTTTAGAATAGATTTTATTTTAAATGAAATTGTTGTAATTGCATCAAGTATGGAGGAAGGCCCAGATGGAGCAAGCCCATGGTGGGAGCCCAAGAAGGATTGCAGTCCGGCCCATGAAGAATTAGATAGGATATCTAGTTTTTCATTAGGTTGTAATTAGGGGCCCATAGGATCTCATTTATTTTAAATTATGTATACTATTGCATTTGTCACATGATATGGATGTATGGATCACCAAATTATTACCCGCGTTTATGCATGCTAAGCCGTATCACTTAATTATAATCTGGAAATTAAAATATTGAGTCGCTTAAAAGTGCTTCCCACATTCACACCTCTTCCTCCCATTGATGCTGCAATGTGCGCCATGCCCTAGCTGGGTACATTGTAGTATTCGGTGGGCCGTCGAGGGTTAAGATACTTGGTATGGTTAACATGTGAATGGTGGTTTGACTCAACATGGGTAGCATTAGCTAAGAGCAGGCCCTAAGCACAGATGGGTAAAGTGTCAATAAGCCCATCAAACCAAAAGTCCTTCGTGGAAGGATTGGATAGGTTGTCCTACCAAACGACTCAATGGTTGGTTAGCGAGCCCTAGTTCGGCCAGTCATTGATAAGTTGCGGATCTTGGTCAAGTCAGCCAATTAACAACACCAATAAACAAATTAAAATCGGATTATTAATTTGAATTGGCTTGAAAGTCCTTTATTTCTAACTCAAGCAATGATTTCTTCCATGTAGATAATCCCATTTCAGTTAAGCAATTTAAATGGCTGCAACAAACAACAACTCACTCTCACTTAGGTCACTCTTGGAGAAGGAGAAGCTTTCGGGGACTAACTTCCTAGACTAGGCTAGGAACTTACAAATAGTTCTTAGACAAGAGTCTAAGGAGTATATACTGAATGCTCCTTTACCAGCTGGCCCTCCCGCAGGTCGAGGCGTCACCACGGCGATGGTGGAGCAGTATGACCGGCACGTGAGGGATGACCGAGATGTCTCGTGCCTCATGCTGGGTACCATGGCTTCTGATCTTCAGAAGTAATTCATGGACGAGCATGCTTATGAGATGATGGATCAGCTTAAAAAGATGTTCCAAGATCAGGCTCATCAGGAACGTTACCTGATAACTAAGGAACTTTGCACGACTGTGATGGCAGCTGGGACTTCTGTTAGCACTCATGTGCTAAAGTTGAAGGGGTATATTGATACACTTGCCCGCCTCAGCTCGCCAGTTCTACAGGACTTGGCAGCAGACATTATTCTCGGGTCACTTCCTGAGTCTTACAACCAGTTTATCATGAATTACCATATGCAAGGGTTGGATAAATCGGTAGTTGAGCTGCATGGCATACTCAAGCTTGCTGAGCCGTCTCTTAAGAAGACTCCTAAAGTATTGCTGGTGAACAAGGGCAATACATCCATTGCTAAGGGAAAGGCCAAATCTAAGGCCAAGGCTAAGGGCAAAAAGGTGGTGGCCCAACCTAAAGCAAGGGTTGCTTCTCCTGACGATGTCTGCCATGAGTGTCATGAGAAGGGGCACTGGAAGAGCTCATGTCCAAAGCTAAGGGAGCAACTGAAGGGCAAAACTGCTGCTTTAGGTATTTATGTTGTTGAGATTAATCTGGCTATTTCTACATCTTGGGTCTTGGACACTGGATGTGGATCTCACATTTGTTCAAATGTGCAGGGTCTAAGAAATAGGAGATTATTAGGATCTGGAGAAGTAGATCTTTGAGTCGGAAATGGTGCTCGGGTTCAGGCCATGGAGATCGGAGATTATTTCTTAGAGATGCCTAGTGGACTTTTTTTGGAACTAAGAATCTGTTATTTTGTACCTGCGATGCGCAGGAATATTATTTCCATTTCTTTGTTGGATATTTCTAGTTTTGTATTTAATATTGGACATGGTAGAATTTCTATGCAATGTGGCAATATTATTTATGGAACATCATTTCTTGAAAATGGCTTATATATCCTTGATCTAAAACGTGAAAGTTCAATCTATAACATAAATAATAAAAGGATTAAACAAAATGAAATTAATCCTACTTACATCTGGCATTGTCGACTTGGCCATATAAATGAGAAGCGCATAAGTAGGCTTCACTCTGGTGGAGTGCTAAGGTCATTTGACATCCAATCTTATGACACATGCAAATCTTGTTTGAGAGGCAAGATGACAAAGGCGCTTTTTAGCAAGACTGCTGAAAGGGCCTCAGAGCTATTGGAGCTAATACATTCCGATGTATGTGGCCCAATGAGCACTAGTGCTAGATCTGGTTTTCTGTACTTCGTCACCTTCACGGATGACTTCAGCAGATACGGTTACGTGTATCTGATGAAGCATAAGTCTAAGACTCTCCAAAGTTTCAAGGAGTTTAAGAATGAAGTAGAAAACCAACTTGGCAAGAAAATAAAAGCACTTTGGTCTGACCGAGGGGGTGAATATTTGAACCAAGAGTTTGACTCGTTTTTGAGAGAGTGTGGGATTGTATCCCAACTCACTCCTTCTGGTACACCCTAGTGGAATAGAGTGTCAGAAAGGAGGAATAGGACCTTACTTGACATGGTCCACTCGATGATGAGTCATGCTACACTCCCTGTGTCCTTTTAGGAATATGCTTTAGAGACAGCTGCTTACATTCTTAATAATACACCAAGCAAGGCAGTTGAGGGAACACTATATGAACTATGGAAAGGCCGAAAGCCCAATGTTTCCTTCTTGAAGATTTGGGGCTATGATGCACATGTTAAGAAATTGACAAGTGGCAAACTCGAGTCCAAATCTGTCAAGTGCTAGTTTGTGGGTTACCCTAAGGAAACTAAGGGTTATTACTTCTACGATCCGGCCAAAAACAAAGTTTTCATAGCCAGAAATGTAGTCTTCTTAGAGAAGGAATTCCTTTCCAAGAGAGACAGTGGGAGTAATGTTGAACTTTCAGAAGTTCAAGACTCACAAACTCCTGTAGCTACTGCTAAGGATGCTTCGGGAACCGATCTGACTACTCAAGAAATTGAGGAACCAAAAACGGTTGCACAGGACCTTAGAAGGTCTGGTAGGACATGTCATCAGCCAGAGAGGTACGGCTTTCTCGTGACTGATGATGGGGACCTTATGGTCATTGACCAAGAGGAGCCCAAGACCTATCAGGAGGCTGTTGAAAGCCCACACTCAGATCAATGGCGCAAAGCCATGGAGGCTGAGATGCAATCTATGCGTAATAACCAAGTATGGAACTTGGTGGATCCACCTCCGGGTGCTAAGGTGAGAGGTTGCAAGTGGTGTTTCAAGTTAAAGGCCGACAACACCTTCAAGGGGCGATTGGTGCAAAAGGATTCAGGCAAGTTGAAGGAATTGACTATGATGAAACCTTTTCACCAGTTGCTATGCTCAAATCCATTAGGATACTACTAGCCATAGCTATATGGTACGATTATGAGATATGGCAGATGGATGTTAAGACCACTTTCCTTAATGGAAAGCTACTCGAGGATGTGTACATGGCACAACCTGAGGGTTTTATCGATCCAAAGTATCCAAACCGGGTATGCAAGCTTCAAAGATCTATTTATGGATTGAAGCAAGCATCGAGGTCATGGAATCAGAGATTCAATGAGGCCATTACAGAATATGGCTTCACATAGAATTCTGATAAGCCTTGTGTGTATAAAATGGTTAGTGGGAGCATTTCCACCTTCCTAGTGCTGTATGTTGACGACATCCTTATCATTAGAGGTGACATACCAACACTGCAAGGAGTTAAGCAGTGGTTGAGTAGGTGCTTTGCAATGAAGGACTTACGCAAAGCTGAGACGATCTTAGGGATCAGGATCTACAGAGATAGATCCAATCTGCTTCTAGGCCTAAGTCAGGCCACGTACATTGACAAGGTTCTGAAAAGATTCAGCATGGACAAGGCAAAGAAAGGATTCTTGCCTATGCGCTCTGGGTTGAAGCTGAGTAAGAAAGATCGTCCTAAAACAAAGAAGGACCGGGAGAACATGGAAAAGATCCCTTATGCATCTGTTATTGGATCTATCATGTACTCCATGTTATGTATGATGCCTGATGTCGCGTTTGCACTAAGTATGACCAGCAGTTACCAGTCGGACCCCGGGGAGGAATACTAGAAGGATGTTAAGGCAATCCTAAAGTACCTTAATCGGACTAAGGATGCTTTCTTAGTGTATGAAGGTCAAGATGAGCTGGTAGTGTCAGGTTACACTGATGCAAGCTTTGAGACCGATGAGGATGAGAACCAGTCATAGTCTGGTGCGTTTTTCTCCTGAATGGCGGTGCCATTAGTTGGAGGTCCTCAAAGCCGTTTGGATCAAGAAATTCATAACCGAGTTGGGAGTAGTACCTACTATCCTAGACCTAGTTGATGTTTTTTGTGACAACAATAGGGCCATCGCACAAGCTAAGGAGCCCCGGTCACACAAGAGATCCAAACATGTGCTCAGAAAGTTTCACCTCATTCGAGAGATCATAAACAGAGGTGGCATATCATTGCAGAGGGTTGACACCAAGAATAATGTCGTTGATCCATTGACCAAAGCGCTGCCAAAGACACAGCACGACGGTCATACCAGATCTATAGGAATTAGGGCAATGCCCACTTGGAACTAGTGCAAGTGAGAGATTGTTGGTGTGCCCTAGTTCTTAGGGTATTGGATTCTTGTATTTTGTATTATACATTAAGAGCCATGTATGAAAACATTATTTGTGTCACATTAATAAAGGTAATTAATCTATTTCATTTATATCTTGTGCTATAATATGAGTAGAGTATCCATTGATTGATAATCATAAAACCAATCCCAAGTCTGTTCTAATCGTGGGAACGAATAAAACCACAGACTTGTATATTTGATGACTATATGGCAGTTCTTAACTAGCCATAGTACTTGTATAGTCAGTTATGAATATAGGTACATGTCATTGACGTAGGACTGGATTGATCTGCACAAGAAAGTCACATGGTTGTCGCGTCATAGGTCTTTCTTGAGTAGGTCTCTTTTGTCCTCAGACCAGATTTCATTATAATATCAATATGGAATCCGGTTCACTTTGACATATGCCTAACAGGTCTGTAAAAGGATGCTAAATACGGGTATGATTGGGTGGACTGGTGAACATGTTGATATTGATGATGAAGTGATGGAATTGCCACTCGGGTAACACCGAGATGATATCATTGGCCACTTGATGAGTGGGACTAATAAGTGTATGGCCATGCCCAAATAAGTTGGTTGCTTATTTGATTAATCAGTCAACTCAAGATAAAGAAATATAATAAACATCAGAAGAGGAAGACGGACACCATGCCTCTTGTTTATTCATATCGATATCATTAGGCAAAGGACACTATGAGATTACTACCGGGTGAGTGTCTTCTAAAGACTGCTGCATCTCTGTCTTAATTGGGGGCTGTAATGGTTTGCTAGAACCCACTTACAGTCTGTGGGCCTTGGGCCTACTGCCAACATAAAGACAGACCCATAGGATCGTGCATATAGATCAACTGAGCCGGAACTTATAAAAATTGTACATGTAATGTACATTAGAAGGAATGCGTTAATTAATTAATTGACATTCGGTGTCAAGGTAATTAATTAACATTGGGTTGAATTTAATTTAATTAATAAGTTTACATAATGTAATTTATTTATTTATTTATTTAATTGAATTACATAAAGTAAACAATTAATTAAATAATTTTCCTAAGTAGGAAAATTGAATACATGTGTTGTATTTACTTAAGTGTGATTTAATTTTATTTAGGGGTAATTAAATTTAGCCAAATGGAATTAAATTACATAGTATATACTTTTTAATTAAAGTTATTTATGTAATTATAATCCTAGTGGGCTTGGGTTTAATTAACCTAATTAAAACCCAATTAGTCAAGGTGTCTATATAAGGGCACACTTAAGCAATAAAACCCTAATTCAATCCTAATTAATTGCTGGAAATTTCAGCCACCAAGAGCAGCCCCAAATCAGCCAAAAATCCCAGCATTAATCCTCTATTCCTTTGCATCTTCGGCTAGCACCGGTTCCCGCTCAATAGTTGGTCGTGCACCGGACTTTGGAGATCGCAGTTTCAAGAAAACGATTCGGCAGTAGTCTCTAGAAGAGACAAATCCAGTGAGTTAATCTCTCTTGATTCAATTTGGTTTTATTCTAATCAATGGTAATTGGACACGATAGGTGGATTCTAGGAAATTTTAAAAGGTGTATTTTCCGCTGCGCCACGTTATTTTTCCAATGACGAATCCCAACATTCTTTGCACGGCTTCACGTTATTGGACCAATTAGCAGCTCCATAGGATCTCCTCTGCCTCCATGTTCCACGCCTCCATAGCCTTGTGGTGTGATGACCGCATCATTCCCTCTCTCTTGAAAAGGATTTGTCCTCAAATCTTCGTCACCTGGCAAGTCTAGCTTGTAGGCATTATGCGTGCAACAATTTGAAATGGTACATCACCCCTCGGATGTAACTTTGAAAGCCTTTGTGCAGGAAATCGCTCCTTGTGCATATGCACCCACACCCAATCACCGGGTTCAAGCAACACTTATTTGCGCCCCTTATTGGATTGCCGTGCGTAATGCTCATTCTTCTCTCCAATTGCTGTCTCACTTGTTCATGCAACTTAAGTACCGATTCTGCCTTCTTCTCACCATCTATACTTTTCCTTTTATCAACAGGTAAAGGGATCAAGTCTAATGGTGTCAAAGGATTAAAACCGTAAACAATTTCAAACGGTGACAAGTTAGTAGTTGAACACACAACCCTATTATATGCAAATTCAATAAATGGTATGCCTTTCTCCTATGATTTCAAGTTTTTTTGAATGATAACTCTATAATCGATTGGAATGACCGGTACAGCACACGGACTCATAGATTCACGAATTAATCCCTTTGCTATAAGCTCATCCACTTGCCTTTGAAGCTCCTTCGTCTCCTCCGGATTACTTCTATAGGCTGGTCTATTAGGAATTTGTGCACCGGGTGCAAAATCGATTTGGTGCTCAATTCCTTGGATCGGGGGCAACTTGTTCAGCATCTCTTTAGGGAACATGTCCTCAAACTCCCGTAAAAAAGGGTAAACACTTGAAGGAAGGTCAGATTGGTTTAGAGATGATAAACAAAAACTCTTGTAATAAAATAACAATAGATTTTTGTTTTCAGATTCAGCTTGCTTAATATCTCTCATTTTAGCATATAATGATAAATTTTGCGCCTTTTTAATGCTCCTCCCTTTTTCTCTCTTCTCACTCTCGTCTCTGGACCTTAATGCCTTTTCTCTCACCTCTTCTCTCTTCTCACCCTCACTGACTTTAACATTCTTGTTTTCACTCTCCTTAACCAAACCCCCTTCCGCAGAGAAAGAATTTTGAAAGTAGAGCTAGTCTTGGTAGACTTGCACCGGTGACAATGGTAAGAGAGTATAACGTTTTCCTTCCTTAATGAGGGTGATTTTGTTCAGTTTTCCATTATGAATGGCTTCAGGGTCAAACTGCCATGGACGTCCCAAAAGTATATGGCAAGCTTGCATTTGGACAACATCACACAAAACTTGGTCATTATAAGCTCCAATTTATAAGTTGACCAAGACTTGTTTAGTCACCTTCACTTCATTATTGCCATTGAGCCATTGAAGTCTATAGGGCTTCGGATGCCTAGTTGTGTTTGTTGGTGTGCCCTAGTTCTTAGGGCATTGGATTCTTGTATTTTGTATTATACATTAAGACTCATTGTATAAATACATTATTTGTGTCACATTAATAAAGGCAATTAATCTATTTCATTTATATCTTGTGCTATAATATGAGTAGAGTATCCATTGATTGATAATCATAAAACCTATCCCAGGTCTGTTCTAATCGTGGGAACGAATAGAACCACAGACTTGTATATTCGATGACTATATGGTAGTTCTTAACTAGCCATAGTACTTGTATAGTCAGTCATGAATATAGGTACATGTCGTTGATATGGGACTGGATCGATCCGCACAAGAAAGCCACATGGTTGTCACGTCATAGGTCTTTCTTGAGTAGGTCTCTTTTGTCCTCAGACCAGATTTCATTATAATATCGATATGGAATCCGATTCACTTTGACATACGCTTAACAGGTCTGTAAAAGGATGCTAAATACGGGTATGATTGGGTGGATCGGTGAACATGTTGATATTGATAATGAAGTGATGGAATTGCCACTCGGGTAACACCGAGATGATATCATTGGCCACTTGATGAGTGGGACTGATAAGTGTATGGCCATACCCAAATAAGTTGGTTGCTTATTTGATTGATCAGTCAACTCAAGATCAAGAAATATAATAAACAACAGAAGAGGATGACAGACACCATGCCTCTTGTTTATTCATATCGATATTGTTAGGCAAAGGACAGTATGAGATTACTACCAGGTGAGTGTCTTCTAAAGACTGCTGCATCTCTGTCTTAATTGGGGGCTATAATGGTTTGCTAGAACCCACTTACAGTCTGTGGGCCTTGGGCCTACTGCCAACATAAAGACAGACCCATAGGATCGTGCACATAGATCAACTGAGCTGGAACTTATAGAAATTGTACATGTAATGTACATTGGAAGGAATGCGTTAATTAATTAGTTGACATTCGGTGTCAAGGTAATTAATTGACACTGGGTTGAATTTAATTTAATTAATAAGTTTACATAATGTAATTAATTAATTTATCAATTAATTGAATTACATAAAGTAAACAATTAATTAAATAATTTTCCTAAGTAGGAAAATTAAATACATGTATTGTATTAACTTAAGTGTGATTTAATTTTATTTAGGAGTAATTAAATTTAGCCAAATGGAATTAAATTACATAGTATATACTTTTTAATTAAAGTTTATTTATGTAATTATAATCCTAGTGGGCTTGGGTTTAGTTAACCTAATTAGAACCCAATTAGACAAGGTGTCTATAAAAGGGCACACTTAAGGAATAAAAACCTAATTCAACTCTAATTAATTGCTGGAAATTTCAGCCACCAATTGCAGCCCCAAAACAGCCGAAAATCCCAGCATTAAACCTCCATTCCTTCGCGTCTTCGGCTAGCACCGGTTCCCGCTCAATAGTTGGTCGTACACCGGACTTTGGAGATCGCAGTTTCAAGAAACGATTCTGCAGCAGTCTCTAGAGGAGACGAATCCGGTGAGTTAATCTCTCTTGATTCTTATTTGATTTTATTCTAATCAATGGTAATTGGACACGATAGGTGGATTCTAGGAAATTTTAAACGGTGTATTTTCCGCTGCGCCACGTTATTTTCCAATGACGAATCCCAACAGTGGTATCAGAGCCTAGGTTTTGTCCATTAGATTGATTAGAATTGGTTCTTGAAAGCGTTCTTGAATAAAGAATGGGTTTCAAGTTTGTGATTTTAGGGTGTTTGCTTAATTGGTATTGTTTTGGATAAACCCTAGAATTGTTGGATTGGGGTTTTTGATTATTTTTCCCCAATTGTTTTCCATCTAAAATTGTTTTGTATATTAATTATACATATATATTTTGTTGGAAATATTTTTTTTGTTTATGATTTAAAAATAAATAAAAAAATATATACATATATGTTTTTTGGGCTGGATGGAATCGCAAATTGCAATTCCATCCAGCGGCAGCAGCTGCGGCAGCAGCTAGCAGCTGGCTGCTGCTGCCGCGGCAGGCTGCCGCGCGCGGGTTTCGGGTCCGGTTTTAGATTTTGCGGATATTTTTTTATCCCAGACCCTAATACAAATTAAATTAATTTTTTTTTAAAATTAATTTGTGTTTAAATTATTTATTTTGTTGGCATGCATATTTAATTTAATTGTTTGCATATTAAATTGAATATGGACTTTGTGAAATTGGCCCAATAAACCGTGACACTGGTTAAAATTGGGAGAGCTAAATTTTAAATTTGTGACAACCCAAATTCAAGTGGGAGCAAAACTGTTAATTTTGCATTTATGGATGTTATCCATTGGGCCTTTATGGGCCTTAGTCACATTTGTTAAAATTGGCGATTTCACCCTAAGTAACTCGGCTTAACATTTATATTTATAATTTGGAATGCCATGATCATGCATCATATTGGTATGTATATGCACGATAGGTACTTTGTTTGAAATGTTATGTTGAGTTCTATGGGCCCTAAATTATTATCGGTTGTAATTTAATTTTGGAAAATATGGCTTGCGTGCCATTTTTTATTTTGATGTAATTTTAGAATAGATTTTATTTTACAAAATTATTGTAATTGCATCAAGTATGGAGGAAGGCCCAAATGGAGTAAGCCCATGGTGGGGGCCCAAGAAGGATTGCAGTCCGGCCCATGAAGAATTAGATAGGATATCTAGTTTTTCATTAGGTTGTAATTAAAGGCCCATAGGATCTCATTTATTTTAAATTAAGTATGCTATTGCATTTGTCATATAATATGGATGTATGGATCACCAAATTATTACCCGCGTTTATGCATGCTAAGCCGTATCACTTAATTATAATCCGGAAATTAAAATATTGAGTCGCTTAAAAGTGCTTCCCACATTCACACCTCTTCCTCCCATTGATGCTGCAATGTGCGCCATGCCCTAGCTGGGTATATTGTTGTATTCGGCGGGCCATCGAGGGTTAAGATACTTGGTATGGTTAACATGTGAATGGTGGTTTGACTCAACATGGGAAGCATTAGCTCAGAGCGGGCCCTAAGCACAGATGGGTAAAGTGTCAATAAGCCCATCAAACCAAGAGTCCTTCGTGGAAGGATTGGATAGGTTGTCCTACCAAACGAATCAATGGTTGGTTAGCGAGCCCTAGTTCGGCCAGTCATTGATAAGTTGTGGATCTTGGTCAAGTCAGCCAATTAACAACACCAACAATATATTAATTTGAATTGGCTTAAAAGTCCTTTATTTCTAACTCAAGCAATGATTTCTTCCATGTAGATAATCCCATTTCAGTTAAGCAATTTAAATGGCTGCAACAAACAACAACTCACCCTCACTTAGGTCACTCTTG
The DNA here is from genome assembly GCA_039660915.1 of Euphorbia tirucalli. NCBI lineage: Eukaryota > Viridiplantae > Streptophyta > Magnoliopsida > Malpighiales > Euphorbiaceae > Euphorbia > Euphorbia tirucalli. The sequence goes on from CM077633.1 coordinate 50,609,080, forward strand.
GAGAAGGAGAAGCTTTCGGGGACTAACTTCCTGGACTGGGCTAGGAACTTACAAATAGTTCTTAGATAAGAGTCTAAGGAGTATGTACTGAATGCTCCTTTACCAGCCGGCCCTCCCGCAGGTCGAGGCATCACCACGGCGATGGTGGAGCAGTACGATCGGTATATGAGGGATGACCGAGATGTCTCGTGCCTCATGCTGGGTACCATGGCTTCTGATCTTCAGAAGCAGTTCATGGACGAGCATGCTTATGAGATAATGGATCAGCTTAAAAAGATGTTCCAAGATCAGGCTCGTCAGGAACGTTACCTGACAACTAAGGCACTTTGCACGACTGTGATGGCAGCTGGGACTTCTGTTAGCACTCATGTGCTAAAGTTGAAGGGGTATATTGATACACTTGCCCGCCTCGGCTCGCCAGTTCCGCAGGACTTGGCAACAGACATTATTCTCGGGTCACTTCCTGAGTCTTACAACCAGTTTATCATGAATTACCATATGCAAGGGTTGGATAAATCGGTTGTTGAGCTGCATGGCATGCTCAAGCTTGCTGAGCAGTCTCTTAAGAAGACTCCCGAAGTATTGCTGGTGAACAAGGGCAATACGCCCACTGCTAAGGGAAAGGCCAAATCTAATGCCAAGGCTAAGGCCCAAAAGGCCAAGGCTAAGGGCAAAAAGGTGGTGGCCCAACCTAATGCAAGGGTTGCCTCTCCTGACGATGTTTGCCATGAGTGTCATGAGAAGGGGCACTGGAAGAGCTCATGTCCAAAGCTAAGGGAGCAACTGAAGGGCAAAACTGCTGCTTCAGGTATTTATGTTGTTGAGATTAATCTGGCTATTTCTACATCTTGGGTCTTGGACACTGGATGTGGATCTCTCATTTGTTCAAATGTGCAGGGTCTAAGAAATAGGAGATTATTAGGATCTGGAGAAGTAGATCTTCGAGTCGGAAATGGTGCTCGGGTTCAGGCCATGGAGATCGGAGATTATTTCTTGGAGATGCCTAGTGGACTTGTTTTGGAACTAAGAAACTGTTATTTTGTACCTGCGATGCGCAGGAATATTATTTCCGTTTCTTTGTTGGATATTTCTGGTTTTGTATTTAATATTGGACATGGTAGAATTTCTATGCAATGTGGCAATATTATTTATGGAACAGCATTTCTTGAAAATGGCTTATATATCCTTGATCTAAAACGTGAAAGTTCAATCTATAACATAAATACTAAAAGGATTAAACAAAATGAAATTAATCCGACTTACATCTGGCATTGTCGACTTGGCCATATAAATGAGAAGCGCATAGCTAGGCTTCACTCTAGTGGATTGCTAGGGTCATTTGACATCCAACCTTATGACACATGCGAATCTTGTTTGAGAGGCAAGATGACAAAGGCGCCTTTTAGCAAGACTGCTGCAAGGGCCTCAGAGCTATTGGAGCTAATACATTCCGATGTATGTGGCCCAATGAGCACTAGTGCTAGATCTGGTTTTCTGTACTTCGTCACCTTTACGGATGACTTCAGCAGATACGGTTACGTGTATCTGATGAAGCATAAGTCTGAGACTTTCCAAAGGTTCAAGGACTTTAAGAATGAAGTAGAAAACCAACTTGGCAAGAAAATAAAAGCACTTCGGTCTGACCGAGGGGGTGAATATTTGAGCCAAGATTTTGACTTGTTTTTGAGAGAGTGTGGGATCATATCCCAACTCACTGCTCCTGGTACACCCCAGTGGAATGGAGTGTCAGAAAGGAGGAATAGGACCTTACTTGACATGGTCCGCTCGATGATGAGTCATGCTACACTCCCTGTCTCCTTTTGGGGATATGCTTTAGAGATAGCTGCTTACATTCTTAATAATACACCAAGCAAGGCAGTTGAGGGAACACCATACGAACTATGGAAAGGCCGAAAGCCCAATGTTTCCTTCTTGATGATTTAGGGTTGTGATGCACATGTTAAGAAATTGACAAGTGGCAAACTCGAGTCCAAATCTGTCAAGTGCCAGTTTGTGGGTTACCCTAAGGAAACTAAGGGTTATTACTTCTACGATCCGGCCGAAAACAAAGTTTTCATAGCTAGAAATGCAGTCTTCTTGGAGAAGGAATTCCTTTCCAAGAGAGACAGTGGGAGTAATGTTGAACTTTCAGAAGTTCAAGACTCAAAAACTCCTGCAGCTACTGCTGAGGATGCTTTGGGAACCAATCTGACTACTCAAGAAATTGAGAAACCAGAAATGGTTGCACAGGACCTTAGAAGGTCTGGTAGGACATGTCATCAGCCAGAGAGGTACGGCTTTCTCATGACTGATGATGGGGACCTTATGGTCGTTGACCAAGAGGAGCCCAAGACCTATCAGGAGGCTGTTGAAAGCCCACACTCAGATCAATGGCGCAAAGCCATGGAGGCTGAGATGCAATCTATGCATGATAACCAAGTATGGAACTTGGTGGATCCACCTCCGGGTGCTAGGGTGATAGGTTGCAAGTGGTGTTTCAAGTTAAAGGCCGACAACACCTTCAAGGGGGGATTGGTGGCAAAAGGATTCAAGCAAGTTCAAGGAATTGACTATGATGAAACCTTTTCACCAGTTGTTATGCTCAAATCCATTAGGATACTACTAGCCATAGCTGCATGGTACGATTATGAGATAAGGCAGATGGATGTTAAGACCGCTTTCCTTAATGGAAAGCTACTCGAGGATGTGTACATGGCACAACCTGAGGGTTTTATCGATCCAAAGTATCCAAACCGGGTATGCAAGCTTCAAAGATCTATTTATGGATTGAAGCAAGCATCGAGGTAATGGAATCAGAGATTCAATGAGGCCATTACAGAATATGGCTTCACACAGAATTCTGATGAGCCCTGTGTGTATAAGATGGTTAGTGGGAGCGTTTCCACCTTCCTAGTGCTGTATGTTAACGACATCCTTATCATTGGAGGCGACATACCAATACTGCAAGGAGTTAAGCAGTGGTTGAGTAGGTGCTTTGCAATGAAGGACTTAGGCGAAGCTGAGACGATCTTAGGGATCAGGATCTACAGAGATAGATCTAATCGGCTTCTAGGCCTAAGTCAGGCCACGTACATTGACAAGGTTCTAAAAAGATTCAGCATGGACAAGGCAAAGAAAGGATTCTTGCCTATGCGCCATGGGTTGAAGCTGAGTAAGAAAGATGGTCCTAAAACAAAGAAGGACCGGGAGAACATGGAAAAGATCCCTTATGCATCTGCTATTGGATCTATCATGTACTCCATGTTATGTACGAGGCCTGATGTCGTGTTTGCACTAAGTATGACTAGCCGGTACCAGTCGGACCCCGGTGAGGAACACTGGAAGGCAGTCAAGGCAATCTTGAAGTACCTTAACCGGACTAAGGATGCTTTCTTAGTGTATAGAGGTCAAGATGAGCTGGTAGTGTTAGGTTACACTGATGCAAGCTTTGAGACCGATGAGGATGAGAACCAGTCACAGTCTGGTTATGTTTTTCTCCTGAATGGCAGTGCCATTAGTTGGAGGTCCTCGAAGCAGGCCACCATTGTTGACACTACAATGGAAGCTGAGTACATAGCTGTGTGCGAAGCTCAAAGGAAGCCGTTTGGATCAAGAAAGTCATAACTGAGTTGGGAATAGTGCCCACTATCCTAGACCCAGTTGATGTTTTTGTGACAACAACAGGGCCATCGCACAAGCTAAGGTGCCCCGGTCATACAAGAGATCCAAACATGTACTCAGAAAGTTTCACCTCATTCGGGAGATCGTGAACAGAGGTGACATATCATTGCAGAGGGTTGACACCAAGAATAATGTCACTGATCCATTGACTAGAGCGCTGCCACAGACACAGCACGACGGTCATACCAGATCTATAGGAATTAGGGCAATGCCCACTTGGAACTAGTGCAAGTGGGAGATTGTTGGTGTGCCCTAGTTCTTAGGGCATTGGATTCTTGTATTTTGTATTATACATTAAAACTCATTGTATAAATACATTATTTGTGTCACATTAATAAAGGCAATTAATCTATTTCATTTATATCTTGTGCTATAATATGAGTAGAGTATCCATTGATTGATAATCATAAAACCTATCCCAGGTCTGTTCTAATCGTGGGAACGAATAGAACCACAGACTTGTATATTCGATGACTGTATGGTAGTTCTTAACTAGCCATAGTACTTGTATAGTCAGTCATGAATATAGGTACATGTCGTTGACATGGGACTGGATCGATCCGCACAAGAAAGCCACATGGTTGTCACATCATAGGTCTTTCTTGAGTAGGTCTCTTTTGTCCTCAGACCAGATTTCATTATAATATCGATATGGAATCCGATTCACTTTGACATACGCCTAACAGGTCTGTAAAAGGATGCTAAATACGGGTATGATTGGGTGGATCGGTGAACATGTTGATATTGATAATGAAGTGATGGAATTGCCACTCGGGTAACACCGAGATGATATCATTGGCCACTTGATGAGTGGGACTGATAAGTGTATGGCCATACCCAAATAAGTTGGTTGCTTATTTGATTGATCAGTCAACTCAAGATCAAGAAATATAATAAACAACAGAAGAGGATGACAGACACCATGCCTCTTGTTTATTCATATCGATATCGTTAGGCAAAGGACAGTATGAGATTACTACCAGGTGAGTGTCTTCTAAAGACTGCTGCATCTCTGTCTTAATTGGGGGCTATAATGGTTTGCTAGAACCCACTTACAGTCTGTGGGCCTTGGGCCTACTGCCAACATAAAGACAGACCCATAGGATCGTGCGCATAGATCAACTGAGCTGGAACTTATAGAAATTGTACATGTAATGTACATTGGAAGGAATGCGTTAATTAATTAGTTGACATTCGGTGTCAAGGTAATTAATTGACACTGGGTTGAATTTAATTTAATTAATAAGTTTACATAATGTAATTAATTAATTTATCAATTAATTGAATTACATAAAGTAAACAATTAATTAAATAATTTTCCTAAGTAGGAAAATTAAATACATGTATTGTATTAACTTAAGTGTGATTTAATTTTATTTAGGGGTAATTAAATTTAGCCAAATGGAATTAAATTACATAGTATATACTTTTTAATTAAAGTTTATTTATGTAATTATAATCCTAGTGGGCTTGGGTTTAGTTAACCTAATTAGAACCCAATTAGACAAGGTGTCTATAAAAGGGCACACTTAAGGAATAAAAACCTAATTCAACTCTAATTAATTGCTGGAAATTTCAGCCACCAATTGCAGCCCCAAAACAGCCGAAAATCCCAGCATTAAACCTCCATTCCTCGCGTCTTCGGCTAGCACCGGTTCCCGCTCAATAGTTGGTCGTGCACCGGACTTTGGAGATCGCAGTTTCAAGAAACGATTCTGCAGCAGTCTCTAGAGGAGACGAATCCGGTGAGTTAATCTCTCTTGATTCTTATTTGATTTTATTCTAATCAATGGTAATTGGACACGATAGGTGGATTCTAGGAAATTTTAAACGGTGTATTTTCCGCTGCGCCACGTTATTTTCCAATGACGAATCCCAACAGTGTTAAGGCCTAATTTTTCCACCATGGTGGTACTAGCAACATAACAACAACTACCACCATCTATAATCAAGCTACAAACTTTATCTTACACACGACAACGAGTATGAAAAATATTCTCCCTTTGTTCATCAGATATTTTTTTTAACACTTAATACACATCTAAAAACAAGGGCAACATTGTCAACTACAACATGCTCTCCTCCCTCCTTAATAACACTACAATCTTCTAACTCATGCATACTATCATCAGAATCAGACTCAATATCATTTATAATTTCACCACATTTTATCACCATAGCACGTTTATTAGGACAATCATGCATCATATGACCACGGCCATGACATTTAATGCATTTAATGTCACGATTTCTATTAGGAGTTTCAGTGGCCTTACCTTTGCCAAGCGTGTGCTCTTTTACCTTACTATCAGATTTAGGTCGTTGGGTTTGAGCACTAACCTTTTCTTCATGTTTGTAATTCGGCTTCCATGATGAGGAAGAAGAATTCACAAACCGTGCTTTTTGTTTCTGACGGAGCTACTTCTCAATCTTTATAGCTTTGTGGAGCAATTCTTCAAAGGTAACATAATGTTAAAGATCCATTGCATCAGCTATATCCTCATTAAGCCCACCTAGAAAACGAGCCATAGTGGTCTCCTCATCCTCCTGAACATCAGCTCTCATCATAGCAATCTCCATCTCCTTGTGATAATCCTCCACACTTTTATTCCCTTAAGTCAAAGCCTGCAATTTATTCAGCAATTCCCTATGATAATAGGAAGGAACAAACCGCTTTTTCATGATTCGCTTCATCTCATTCCACTTTTCAATAAGCGGATCTCCATCCCTGTGCCCATTTTTTTAAAATTGATCCCACCATACTGTAGCATAATCGGCTAGCTTGGAAACAACCAATTTAATTTTCTTTTCCTCCGAATAATAGTGGATATCAAATATAGCATCAACTTTCCTTACCCATTCTAAATACAATTCAGGATCGCTTTTACCCTATGATGAAGGAATTTTTCACTTTGATGGTGTTAAGATTACCATCTTCATGACGTCTCCTTCTATGACTGGAAGACATACGCTCATCCTCGGAATCTTCCTCGAGGTCAGAATTTTGCTTAAAACGTTGATGTGGCCTCCCATTTCTTCTTTTCACTAATTCCATTCGTTCCAAACGGTTCTCCAAACCAAGCATTATTTGTTCCAATCTATTAAATTTTCTTGCAACAGCCTTTCATAATAGTTCTGGATCCGTTTTATCAAAGATGGTGTTCTCATCTTCTACAGACATGGTTAGACAGATAGAAATAGAAACACAAATGTAAAAGCAAGAAAAGAAAAAAAAAATCAGAAATACTCTCAATTGGTTCCACGCTCTATGATATTATTTTGATTGAACTCAATAAATCAAGCCAAGCAAAATTGAATAACCAGAGGCAAATCACAATAAAAAAAAGGACAGCGGAATACTAAGAAGCAACGAAACAATAAAATTATGTAAACGGAACACGATGTGTACGGACAACAAAAGAAAGTAGGGTAGACGTTGGAAAATCCAATGACAAGGGTTGCAATAAAATTTGGCTAATCTTGTGTAAAAAAATTGTGAAACTTTATGCAAAAAGATGTTGCCAATGTAAATTGAAACTTGTTCTATGATCTTTTGGTGAAACTATTTTTTTCCTTTTTGGACTGATCTTTTTTTTTCTTTTTTTTTTTAGCGGATCAATAAATCTCTTTGGGATTACAATTCTGATTCCTTTTTTTTAATTTTCTTTTTCTTTTTTTTTCCAAAGATAGAAAACAATAAGAACTAATGCAGCAAATTAAATAAATTTCACAAAAACACACAAGCAAGGAATTTTTTTTTGTTCTTTTTTTTTAATGAAGAAGAAGAAGAAAGAAAACGGAACTTCAAAGAACCCTAATTATTGTAGATTCAAACTGATGCCGAACTCGATGAATAAAAGACTCTTGAAAAGAATTAGAATGACAAACCTCAATCGAAGCCTAAAGCTCTAATACTAAATGTAATTGTTTGAGAGGACACAAACCTGAAATTTTTAGAATTTACTCTTTCTTGAGAATCCAGCCCGGGGTTGTTTTATGGTATTGTGAGTTTGTGAGATCGAGTTCTACATTCTTGCGATACTATCTTGATCGTGAACAAGCATTTTGGTAAGATACTTGTGAATCGCCCACATTTAGGTTCTAAGAATGCTTAATTGAAGTTGTCAGGTTTGAATCCCTTTCATTGTCAATTAAACACCTTGGGATTTGTTTGTTATCACCAATCTTTGTATGTATGGATTTCAGGTTATATTCTTATTAAATTCACCAATTGGCAATATTCAAGTCTAATGGTGTCAAAGGATTAAAACCATAAACAATTTCAAATGGTGACAAGCGAGTATATGAATGCACTGCCCTATTATATGCAAATTCAATAAATGGTATGCCTTCCTCCCATGATTTCAAGTTTTTCTGAATAACAGCTCTACAATCAATGCACATTCGCCAAGTTACATCCTTTTTTGGTACTAGAATGATTGGTACAGCACACGGACTCATAGAGTAAAATGATGCGGTCATCACACCACAAGGATATAGATGTGTGGAGCATGGAGGCAAGAGATCCTATGGAGCTACCAATTGGTCCAACAACACGGAGCCGTGCAATGGAGCTGCCAATTCGTCCAATAACACGGAGCTATGTAAAGAAGATGCAACAAGTGCTTAATGGCCTAGTTATACACTTATTTAAACATATGGGGCTAATCACAACACATCAAATATTTCACATGGAGATAATTCTGTCTTATGTTGTATTCAAGTCCACGAAAGTGATTATGAATCGGACACTAATGTTTAGTTAGATTGAGCCTAATTGGACTTCTACGTATGAGATAAGGACAATTAAGTGTTAGCACTTAAGGCACCTTTAGGGAATATGTATGGATTTCAAATTGGGCTTAGGTATCTTTATTTAATTGTTATTTTTTTCAATAAGTGAGTTGTTTTGGGCTTAAAAATCAGCCTATAAACAACACTCAAAAGGGGATATCATTTTTTTCATCCTTATTGCATTAGGATTAGTTTTAAGTTTTCCTTATTTGTCTTGATTTAATCTTTCCTAGTCAGACAAGGATTTGTTTTCCTTTTCAGTTTAGGGTTAGGTTTATATTGTCTATTTAAATACCAATGTAATTGTTTGAGAGGATACAAGTTTAATAAGAATAACCTCAAATTTTCAGAATTTACTCTTTGTTGAGAATCCAGCTCAGGGCTATTTTACGGTATTGTGAGTTTGTGAGATCGAATTCTACATTCTTGCTATATTATCTTGATCGTGAACAAGTATTTTGGTAAGATACTTATGAATCGCCCACATTCAGGTTCTAAGAATGCTTACTTGAAGGTGTCAGGTTTGAATCCCTTTCATTGTCAATTAAACACATTAGGATTGGTTTGTTATCACCAATCTTTGTTCGTGTTTGTGAAATTTTGAATTATATATTGTTGTTCTTGGTGATTATAGTTCATCCTTCTACATTCTTTGTTGCAATTGCATGTTTGTTTTCCATTAAGTATTTAATTCTCTAAATACATGTTTGCTGCAAATTGAATTGTTTTAATTGAAAAACATATAAAGTTCATATTCTATTTAAGTGTTCAATTTGGTTAAAATCCTTCAAGATAGATCAGGAAAAACTTAATGATCTTAGTTTCTTAACCAGTATCATATCACTTCCTGCAGTGCATCGATGAACAGTGTACATGGAGATTCAGTGCATCAAGGAAAAAAAATACAGAAAGATTCATAATAAGAAAATATGTTCAAAAGCACACATGCAACATCAATGATAGAAATGGTGATAAAAGACAGGCAACAAAGGCACTTATAGCAAGGATGATCAAGAACAAATATATCAGACTGAAAAGAATATACACAGCAAAAGATATATTTTATGACATGAAAGAACAAATAGGGGCAGAAATCAATTACCAAAAAGCCTGGCATTCAAAAGAAGAAGCACTAAAAATAATCAGAGGTTCACCATCTGAATCATACAACATACTACCAAGCTACCTCTATATGCTGCAAAAAAAAAACCCAGGAACAATAATCAGCCTGGAAACAAAAGGAAACAGATTCTTTTACCTATTTGTAGCAATGCAAGCTTCAATACAAGGATGGAAACATTGCAAACCAGTTGTTGTTGTTGATGCCACATTCCTGAAAACATGTTACAATGGAACACTCATCTCAACCTACACTTAGGATGCTTCAGGTAAAAAAAACTATAATATTGTTAAATTTTAAGACAATAATTACACCGTAGTTATACCTCAATTATACCTTAAGATAAACTATTTCATTGATTATACCTTAGTTATATCTTAAGATACATTGTTAAAGTAATTATACCTTAATATACATTGTTACAATGATTATATCTTAGTTATACCTTAAGATACACTGTTACAGTGATTAAAACTAAGGTGTAATTAAGTTATAACTAAGGTATAATTAAGATATAACTAACGTATAATCAATGTAATAGTGTATCTTAACAATGTATCTTTGAATAACAAACTGTATCAAGGTATAATATTGTGTCTTAAGGTATAATTAAATACACTTTTACAGTAATTATACCTTGTTTATACCTTAATTATACCTTAAGATATACTATTACAGTGATTCTACCTTAGTTATACCTTAAGATACACTGTTATAGTGATTATACCTTAGTTATAACTTAATTATACCCTAATTATACCTTGATACAATTGCTTATTGAAAAAATCCATCCAAACTAGCACCAAAAAGACATATGTGATCCTTTACTTTTCTAAATTGAACTTTCCAAACATGGCTATTAAGTACCCTTACCTTAACTACATTGGAAAGATCAACTCTAAATTTACTCATAAACTTCAATCTAACACTCCACCCAAAAATGATACAAGAAATCCATAACCTTAATCAACAGAGAATTTCAAAGAAAGCCTCTACCGAAAAAGATAAAAGAAATCCATAATTAAAAAGAAGAGAGCATTCATATGAAGTTTTTATAAACAATAAGATGAACTCTTCAATGTAGATAAGATAATGATGCCTAATGGCCATGTTTGGAAAGTCCAATTAAGAAAAGAAAAGGATCACATTCTCTTTGGTGCTGGTTTGAATGAATTCTTTCAATAAGTAACTGTATCAAGATATAATATTGTGTCTAAAGGTATAAATAAATAAACTTTTACAGTAATTATACCTTAGTTATACCTTAATTATACTTTAAGATAAGCAGTGAAAATGATTATACCTTAATTATACCTTAGTTATACATTATTTATACCTTAAGATGCACTTTTACAATAATTATACCTTAGTTATACCTTAAGATACACCGTTACAATGATTATACCTTAAGACACATTGTTACAGTTATTATACCTTAGTTATACGTTAATTATATCTTAATAATCATTGTATTAGTGTATAACTAAGGTATAATTAATGTATAACTAAGGTATAATCATTGTATTAGTGTATCAAGGTATAATATTTGAACCATTGACCTCACATTTGGAAAAACATACTTGGTTATACCTGTATGAAGGTATAAATAAGGTATAACTAAGATATAGCTAAGGTATAACTAAGATATAACTAAGGTATAATTAAATGATAACTAAGGTATAATTAAGATATAACTAACGTATAATCAATGTAATAGTGTATCTTAACAATGTATCCTTGAATAACAAACGGTATCAAGGTATAATATTGTGCCTTAAGGTATAATTAAATACACTTTTACAGTAATTATACCTTATTTATACCTTATTTATACCTTAAGATACACTATTACAGTGATTATACCTTAGTTATACCTTAAGAAACACTGTTACAGTGATTATACCTTAGTTATAACTTAATTATGCCCTAATTATACCTTGATACAATTGCTTATTGAAAAAATCCATCCAAACCACCACCAAAAAGACACATGTGATCCTTTACTTTTCTTAATTGAACTTTCCAAACATGGCTATTAAGTACCCTTATCTTAACTACATTGGACAGATCAACTCTAAATTTACTCATAAACTTCAATCCAATACTCCACCCAAAAATGATACAAGAAATCCATAACCTTAATCAACAGAGAATTTCAAAGGAAGCCTCTACTGAAAAAGATAAAAGAAATCCATAATAAAAAAGAATAGAACATTCATATGAAGTTTTTATAAACAATAAGATGAACTCTTCAATGTAGATAAGATAATGATGCCTAATGGCCATGTTTGGAAAGTCTAATTAAAGAAAAGAAAATGATCACATTCTCTTTGGTGTTGGTTTGAATGAATTCTTTCAATAAGTAACTGTATCAAGATATAATATTGTGTCTAAAGGTATAAATAAATACACTTTTACTGTAATTATACCTTAGTTATACCTTAATTATACTTTAAGATAAGCTGTTAAAATGATTTTAACTTAATTATACCTTAGTTATACCTTATTTATACCCTAAGATTCACTTTTACAGTAATTATACCTTAGTTATTCCTTACGATACACTGTTACAGTGATCATACCTTAGTTATACATTAATTATACCTTCATACAAGTATAACCAAGTATGTTTTTCCAAATTTGAGGTCAATGGTTCAAATATTATACCTTTGATACACTATTATAATGATTATACCTTAGTTATAAATTAATTATACCTTAGTTATACACTAATTATAACTAAGGTATAATCAATATCATAATGTATCTTAAGGTATAACTAAGATAAAATAAAGATATAACTAAGGTATAAATATTGTAATAGCGTATAAACATTGTAATAGCGTGTCTAAGTTATACCTAAGTTATATCTAAGGCATAACTAAACTATAAGAACTGTAAAATGTAGTATAAGGCATAACTAAACTATAAGAACTGTAAAATGTAGTATAAGTAAGGTATAAGTAACTAATAACTAAGATATAAACACTGTAACAGTGTACAACTAAAGTACAATTATGGTATAAAATAATAAACAAAATATTATACTACTGTACAACAAACTAACAAATGCAGAGATGATCTTCCCACTGGCATTTGCAGTAGTTGACGGAGAAAATGATGAATCATGAGAATGGTTTTTCAAATAATTCAAAAACGCATATGGACAAAGATAAGAAATGGTTATAGTTTCAGATAGACATAAGAGCATAGAAAAAGCTTCAAAAATGGTGCTACCAGATGTTCCACATTGTGTTTGTGCATTCCATCTGCTGCAAAACCTTAAAATCAAATACAAAAGCAACACAAAAGACATAAAGAAGTACTTCAACAAAGCAACAAGAGCATACATAATAGAGTAGAGTACACTCAACAAACAACAGATACAACATCTTAACATCAAACATTGCAGATTCTATAAACTCTGTGAACAAAGCAGCAAAAGACCTACCAATAATGACTCTTATTAAGTACCTAGGGAGCATGCTACAAGATCTTTTCTACAAAAACAAAGGTATTGCATAGGCAACAATGACAATGCTCACACAAAGGCAAGAACAAGTACTGCAAGCAAACTACATACCAGCATTGAAAATGCAGGTTCAAAATCAGAACTGATAACTCCTATTATACATTCAATATACATTACACACACATAATAGTGATTACAAAAAATGCAGGTAAAACCATCCACAAATAATCTGGTAACAGTCACAAGAAATGGGATAGATTACATAATTGACATGAGAAAAAAGACATGTACCTGCAATAGATTCCAAATGGATGAGCTTCCATGTCCATATGCCCTTGCATACATAAGGAAATTCCACCTCAACGCATATAATTACTGCTCACATTACTACACAAAACAAAAAATTTTAGCAACTTATGAAGGAACAATATACCCAATGTCGTCAAAAGATATGTGGAACATACCTCAATAAATAAGGGATCAGAAACTCAATCCACCATAAGCAAAACAAAAAGCTGGAAGACCAAGAAACAGAGATTTAGAGCAGCTTGGGAAAGAAAAACAAAAATGAAAGTAAAATGTGGAACTTGTGGAAATCCAGGCCATAATAGAAGAACATGTAGAGGAGCAAAACAATGATTAATTGAATATTGTATTCAATTGTATTGTATTAAAAAAGACATCATACATGCACTTTTTCAATCAATAAACAATATATTTGAAATGTAAAAACTGTATAAAAAATGAAAATAGAATCTAAAAATGTATAAACATTGTGTATGAAAAATATGAAAAAAAATAGAAAAACATCCTAAATAAAAAACTTCATTCATCCAGTGGATGCAAATATTCATTCTCACTCTCTTCATCCTCCTGATTCCTCAATAATCCATGGTTGTACAGAGAAACTGACAACCATGTCATATGAGCTTTAACATCAAATGGATCTAGAAAAGGCTTTTGCTCTATCAGATACTCAGCAAAGCTCAAAACAAATATTCCACAATCACAGAAAAAAAGGTATAAGTCAGGGTATCAGTAAACATATAAATTGTATAATCAGAAGATATAATCAATGTACAAAAATGCTTAACTAATGTATAACTACGGTATAACTAAGGTCAAACACTTTTAAGGTATAATCATTGTAATAGTGTAACTTGAGGTATAACTAAAGTATAATTAAGGTACAACTAATGTATAATCACTGTAATAGTGTATCTTAAGGTATAACTAAAGTATATTTAAGGTATCAATAAGGTATACTCATTGTATAATTAAGGTATAATCACTGTAATAGTGTATCTCAAGATATAACTAAAGTATAATTAAGGTATAAATAAGGTATAACCAATGTAAAAGTGTATCTTAAGGGATAACTAAAGTATAATTAAGGTATAACTAATATATAATCACTGTAATAATGTGTCTTAAGGTATAACTAAAGTATAAAGAAGGTATAAATAAGGTATACTTATTATACAATTAAGGTATAATCACTATAATAGTGTATCTTAAGATATAGCTGTTGGGATTCATCACCGGAAATCGACCGATAAAAGCAGAAATACGCGTCGATTTCCTCGAATCCGATCCCAGGAGTTTAAGTAGTGGAAATCAAAAGCACAAAGCAAAAGGAAGAAGGTTTTAAAATCTCACCTTAAAGTCTCTCCAAGAGACAGATGAAGACTGCAGAAACCAAATTAGATTTCCTCCTTCGTCCCGTACAAGAACGGCTCTTGGACTGAAACCTGTGCTAGCGGTTCGGAAAATCAATAAGAGAGAGTGAGAGAGGCTATGTTGGACGCCCAAAGATATGATAATATGGCAGATTTTTTTCTCTTATATCACCAAAAGAAAGATCAAAAAATCAAAGAAAGAAAAGACTAACTTTTCTACCACAAAGTCAAATAATGACTCACCATATTAATCATCATCTTTTGTCCCTTTAATGAGTCATTCTTCCTATCCAAAATGACTCACCAAAACTTGGCAAAAAACCCACCAAATATTTATGGCCAACTCATCCAAAAAGCAGGGCTTTCATGTTTAAAAGCTCAAGCCCATATTTACTTCTTTGGTATTAATTTGATTTCAAATAAAATTTAATTCTACATGTATGTTAATATATTATACCATATAATATGTAACATATATTTAAATTAGACTTTGTTTGATACATCAAATTAACCAATGGATTAAATATGACATACATAGGATGATATACATGTAAACCTATACATGTACAAATATTTCCACCTAGGAAATAAATACACAAAATTAATTCATTGAATTAATTATGTGATGGCCTAAATAAATATTAATCATATTATATTTTGATCAATCCAATTGAGCTATATAATATAATTAATAGACCTCTCTCTCTTTGATGTGTATACACCAAGTACACACTTAATCCGACTAGTTAAAGTCCAGACGTTCAATGTATACGATCCGATGGGCCCTTCTTTATGTTGGTAGTGAGCTAAGGCCCACAGACTACAGTTAGGCTCAGCAAGCCACTGTAGCCCCCAATTAAGACAGAGTAAGCAGTCCAACTGAAACTTTAACCCTGTAGTTTAAACTTGTACATCCTATGTCATCGATATCAGAGTCCAACACAGAGGCATGGTTTGATCATCCTCTATTGTGTCTGGACATTAACTTGATCCCGAATGCATTGATATTCACAAACAAGTTCCACCTTGTTTGGGTGTGGCCACACTCTTATCAGCTGCATTCATCAAGAGGCCGGTGATATCTTCTCAGTGGAACACTGAGTGACATTCCCATCTGCATATCCATAGTACTGCAATGTTCATTAACATACCTGAACATACCCGTACTTGGCACCCTTTTACAGGCCCGTTGGGCATACACCAAAGTATGCCACT
The DNA here is from genome assembly GCA_039660915.1 of Euphorbia tirucalli. Classification (NCBI taxonomy): domain Eukaryota; kingdom Viridiplantae; phylum Streptophyta; class Magnoliopsida; order Malpighiales; family Euphorbiaceae; genus Euphorbia; species Euphorbia tirucalli. The sequence goes on from CM077633.1 coordinate 50,625,041, forward strand.
TCACATCCAGTACCATCATATGGTCAGGTCAAAGGATCCATACAAGTACTACATGAGAATCCGATGTGATGTGATACCATGTGGATTCTCGTTAAGTGGATCGATCCAGTACCATGCCCTTTTTGCATATACCTATTAACCTGGTTGACATTCCATGTTCTATGACCAGTAAGACACCGCCATACAACCAAGGTTAATGATAGTCTTTAATTCCATTCATTCCTATGATTGGAACAGACTACGGATGACTTTATGGCCATATCGTTTTCCCTATCCATAGTCTTACTGCCAAGTGCCTCACACTTGACAACATGGATATGGATATGTCCATTGGATACTCTATTTAAAATATTGCACAAGACATATAGTAAATAGATTGATGCCTTTATTTATTGACATAAATTGTATAATACATATCTTACATAAAATGTACAAATGTATAATACAAACATAAGGACCAATGCCTCGGGACTAGGGCATATCCAACAATGTGACAATGCTCCCACTAATCCTTTTGTACACACAAGGCTCATCTTAATTCTGTATGAAGCCATATTCCTTTATAGCCTCATTGAATCAAAGATTCCAACTTCAGGATGCTTGCTTCAATCCATAAATGGACCTTTGAAGCTTGCATACCGTTTCAGGATGCTGTGGATCGACAAAACCCTCAGGCTGTGTCATATACACATCCTCGAGTAGCTTTCCATTAAGAAAAGCGGTTTTGACATCCATCTGCCAGACCTCATAGTCGTACCATATGGCTATGGCCAGCAGCATCCTTATGGATTTGAGCATAGTGACTGGTGAGAAAGTTTCATCATAGTCGATTCCATGGACTTGCCTGAAACCTTTCGCTACTAGTCGCCCCTTGAAGGTGTTGTCTGGCTTAAGCTTGTAGCACCACTTGCAACATATTACCTTAGCACCCGGAGGTGGATCAACCAGATTCCAAACCTGATTATCGTACATAGATTGCATTTCCGCCTCCATGGCCTTTTGCCGATTTGCGGACAGTGGGCTAGCTATAGCCTCCTGGTAGGTTTTCGGCTCTTCTTCGTCAAAGACAAAAAGAGTGTTATCATCGGTAACGAGAAACCCATATCTCTCAGGTTCTCGATGATCCCTACCAGACCTTCTAGGTCCTTGAGTGACCTGGGCAGGTACTTCCTCCTGTGGAAGCTCCACCCTGGTCTTTGAAGTATCCTTTTCAGGAGTTTCTGAGCTTTGAACTTCCCTGAGTTCAATATTGCTCCCACTATCTTTCTTAGAAATGAACTCATTTTCAAGAAAGACCCCCCACCGTGCCACGAACACCTTGTTCTCGGTAGGGTTGTAGAAGTAATACCCTTTGGTTTCCCTAGGGTAGCCCACAAACAGGCATTTGTCGGTTTTGGGTTCCAGTTTGCCCCCAGTCAATCTCTTGACATGTGTATAACAACCCCAAATCTGCAGGAAAGACACATTGGGTGCCCTGCCCATCCATATCTCAAATGGGGTCTTTTCCACTGCCTTAGTCGGAGTACTATTCAAAATGAGAGCTGCTGTCTCAAGAGCATATCCCCAGAAACTTGTTGGGAGAGAAGCATGACTCATCATTGAGCGGACCATGTCTAACAGGGTCCTATTCCTCCGTTCAGACACCCCATTCCATTGTGGTATTCCTGGAGGAGTGAGCTGTGGAACTATTCCATGCTCTCTCAAATATGAATCAAACTCTAGGCTCATATACTCGCCACCTCAATCCGACCGAAGGGCTTTAATATTTCTGCCTAATTGGTTCTGTACTTTGTTCCAAAATTCCTTGAACCGATCAAGTGTTTCATCAGATAGACATAGCCATATCTGCTGAAATCGTCTGTAAAGGTGACGAAGTATAGAAACCCACCCCTGGCAGCAGTGCTCATAGGTCCACATACATCCGAATGTATTATGTCCAATAAGCCAGTAGCCCTTTCAGCTTTCTTGCTAAAAGGCGCTTTAGTCATTTTACCCCGTAAATAAGACTCATAAATATCAAGTGACTCCAAGTCAAAAGATCCTAGAATTCCAGCTTTATGGAGTCTAGCTATGCGTTTCTCGTTTATGTGGCCTAAACGACAATGCCAAAGGTACACCGGATTAAGTTCATTTGGTTTAATCCTTTTAGTATTTATGTTATAGACTTGATTAGTTTCATTTAAATTCAAGATATAAAGGCCATTATTTAATAGAGCATTTCCATAAAATATGCCTTCTCTAGATATAACCATTTTACCATTTCCAATAGCAAATACATATCCAGAAGTATCCAAAACTGAAACAGAAATAATATTCCTGCACATTGCAGGTACAAAATAACATTGTTCCAGTAACAAAACTAATCCACGAGGCATCCTAAGATGGTACTCGCCGATCTCAATGGCTGCAACCCTTGCTCCATTCCCGACCCGCAAGTCCACTTCTCCTAATCCCAGTGATCTTCTATTCCTAATTCCCTGCACATTACAACAAATGTGAGAACCACATCCAGTATCCAATACCCAAGATGTTGAAACAGTAACATTAATGTCTATGACATATATACCTGATGAAGACGCACCCTGCGCCTTCTTTTGCTCTCCTAGAAGCTTTGGACATGACCATTTCCAATGTCCCGTCTGCTTGCACCCGAAACAGACATCCTCAGGACTGGCCTTAGGCTGGACCTTGGCCTTCTTAGCTTTGGCTTTATTAGCCTTAGCTTTAGCCTTTGCCTTATCCTTGGCCTTTACAAGAGGAGCCTTCCCCTTGTTTACCATAAGTACCGGTGGAGTCTTTTTGGTCGACTATTCAGTAAGCTTAAGCATCCCATGCAGCTCACTAACAGCTTTGTTCATCCCTTGCATGTTGTAATTCAAGATGAACTGATCATAAGACTCCGGCAAGGAAGCCAGGATGGTATCAACCGCCAATTCCTGTGAAATGGCCGACCCGAGACGGGTTAAAGAATCCAAATAGCCCTTCATCTTGAGCACGTGAGCGCTCACAGATGTCCCAGTCCCCATTTTGCAGGAATGGAATGCCTTATTCGTCAGGTACCTTTCCTGACGTGCCTACTCCTGAAACATCTCATTTAGAGTTGTGATCATAACGAAGGCCTCATGGTCCATAAACTGTTTTTGCAGTTCGGGGAACATGCACGCCAACATAAGGCAATAACATCCCGGTTATCCTTCATATGCACCCCGTATTCCTCCAGCTGAGCAGCTGGTGGATTACTCCCAGTAGGTGCGGCCGGTACAGGCCTTTCCAGTACATATTCCTTAGACTCATGTCTTAGAACTATCCGTAAGTTCCTAGACCAGTCCAGGAAATTAGGACCAGAAAGCTTGTCCTTCTCAAGGATAGTGCGCAGTGATAAAGTGTTATTCGATGCCATTGATTACTACACAGAAAAATAATTGAGTGTTGATAAAGGACTTAACAAATTCTTCCCATAAAATAATTAATAATGAATCATGTTATTAATTAATCCGAGTTGTTGGCTCATGGACCGAGATCCATATTATATCAAGATATAGCCAGACGAGGGCATGGAACAACTATACCCTAATTTTTAGGTAGGAACGCCGTCCAATCCCAACCTAGGGACTCTCAGTTTGATGGGTCTGTTGGCACTTACCCATCTGTGCTTAGTGCCAGGAACATCCTACTGCCCACGCTAAGTCCAAACCTCCATCCAAGTGTCAGAGTAACCAATACTCCAACCCAATACAAAATGACGATGCTCCAGTGCATCCAGCGAGGGCTGGTCTACAACTGGCCCATCCCCACTTCGAGTAGGTTTTGGATGAGAGAAGCACTTTTAAGAGACTTAGTAATTACCTTTTGGTTATTAGATTCAATTAATAACGGCTTAGATGCAAAAGCGGGTGAAATTGGATTTGGACATACATTCGCACATGCCAATAAAATACCGCATAATTAAATAAAGAATGGAATGCAACGGGCCAAAATTTACATCCTAATATCATTCTAGTAAACCTATACTAGAACATCATCAGGAGGGCCACCTCCTCATCCTTCTGGGCTCGCCAATCCAATCGGCTCCTTGCTTACATAATTTCATAAATAATAAACATATATAATAAAATTACATAGAAGGAAAACGACACGCAGGCCGTAAAAACCAAAAAAGAATATTACAACCCAATATAAATTAGGCCCATTTACATCCATCCACACATTTAATCATACAACATGTAAACCAATACATGCAATTTATAAGCATGTTAAATGCATGAATTAATCGGATTTCATTTGTCCATAACCGTTATCTTGAAATCGCCAAATTTTGGCCGATCATGGTTCTTAACCCGTGCAGGCTTTGGGCCTCTAACCCAGGAAAAATTGCACCCAATCCAATTGGGAAACCATGAATTCCAAAATTAGCCATCCGGGTAATCGTGCCAAGAAAACCCGAACCAATTTCAATTTACCGTATTTAGTTCCAAAATAAATATCACATGAACGAAAAATAAATTCCATTCAAGAAACCACGCGCATTAAATTTCCAAAATTTAAACACGCAAATTTTAAAACCATTTTACAAATTTTAAAACCCGGCCCGGCCCAAAAATCCCGCCAAATCCAAATTCGGGCCCGGCACGCAGCAGCCCTACTGCTGGCGTGCAGCAGGCAGCGGCAGCTGCCCCCGTTTCCGCCCGAAACGGTCCGTGATTTTTTTTTTTTAAGAAAACAACATATGCAAGATATTAAATCACCAAGAAATAAAATCCAGCATACAAACTAGATGCAAGAAAATAAATCAACCAAGAATTAAACTCAAGCATCCAAAAACTATATATATATATATATATATATATATATATATATATATATATATATATATATATATATATGCAAAAGGAAAGTGAACCCTAGCATGCTCCATATGCTAAACAATTTTATATGTAAATATCATGAATAACCAACACAAATAGAAAATTAAATCTAGCATAAATCCCATGTATATGATTTTCCATTTGTAAAATTCAAAGGAGCAAAGCCACAAACCCCAAACCGAAAACAAATCCCATCCACAAAATCGCCAAATTTTAAAACATGGGATTCACTTCAAGTTAGAGATTTCCATGGAACATAAGCTAGCTCTGATACCACTGTTGGGATTCATCACCGGAAATCGACCGATAAAAGCGGAAATAGGCGTCAATTTCCTCGAATCCGATCCCAGGAGCTTAAGTAGTGGAAATCAAAAACACAAAGCATAAGGAAGAAGGTTTTAAAATCTCACCTGAAAGTCTCTCCAAGAGACAGATGAAGACTGTAGAAACCAAATTAGATTTCCTCCTTCGTCCCGTACACGAACGGCTCTCGGACTGAAACCCATGCTAGCGGTTCGGAAAATCAATAAGAGAGAGTGAGAGAGGCTATGTTGGACATCCAAAGATATGATAATATGGCAGATTTTTTTCTCTTATATCACCAAAAGAAAGATCAAAAAATCAAAGAAAGAAAAGTCCAACTTTTCTACCACAAAGTCAAATAATGACTCACCATATTAATCATCATCTTTTATCCCTTTAATGAGTCATCATCATCTTTTATCCCTTTAATGAGTCATTCTTCCTATCCAAAATGACTCACCAAAACTTGGCAAAAAACCCACCAAATTTTTATAGCCAACTCATCCAAAAAGAAGGGCTTTCATGTTTAAAAGCTCAAGCCCATATTTACTTCTTTGGTATTAATTTGATTTCAAATAAAATTTAATTCTACATGTATGTTAATATATTATACCATATAATATGTAACATATATTTAAATTAACTTTGTTTGACACATCAAATTAACCAATGGATTAAATATGACATACATAGGATGATATACATGTAAACCTATACATGTACAAATATTTCCACCTAGGAAATAAATACACAAAATTAATTCATTGAATTAATTATGTGATGGCCTAAATAAATATTAATCATATTATATTCCACAAGACATATAGTAAATAGATTGATGCATTTATTTATTAACACAAATTGTATAATACATATCTTACATAAAATGTACAAATGTATAATACAAACACAAGGACCAATGCCTCTGGACTAGGGCATATCCAACAATAGCTAAAGTATAATTAAGGTATAATCACTATAATAGTGTATCTTAAGGTATAGCTAAAGTATAATTAAGGTATAATCATTGTAATAGTTGTATCTTAAGATATAACTAAAGTATAATTAAGGTATAAATAAGGTATAATCAATGTAAAAGTGTATCTTAAGGGATAACTAAAGTATAATTAAGGTATAACTAAGGTATAATCACTGTAATAGTGTGTTTTAAGGTATAACTAAAGTATATTTAAGGTATAAATAAGGTATACTTATTGTATAATTAAGGTATAATCACTGTAATAGTGTATCTTAAGGTATAGCTAAAGTATTATTAAGGTATAATCACTGTAATAGTATATCTTAAGGTATAGCTAAAGTATAATTAAGGTATAATCACTGTAATAGTATATCTAAAGGTATAACTAAAGTATAATTAAGGTATAACTAAGGTAAAATCATTGTGATAGTGTATCTAAAAGTATAACTAAGGTATAATTAAGTTATATCTAAGATATAATCACTGTAATAGTATATCTTAATGTATTACTAAGGTATAATTAAGATATATCTAAGGTATAATCACTGTAATAATCTATCTTAACATATAACTAAGGTATATTTAAGATATAACTAAGGTATAATCACTGTAATAGTGTATCTTAAGGTATAACTAAGGTATAATTAAGGTATAACTAAGGTATAATCATTGTAATAGTATAACTAAGATATACTCATTATATAAAAAAATCCTTAACTAATGTATAACTAAGATCAAACACTTTTATGAAATGTATAAATAAGGTATAATCATTGTATCACAATGTAAAAATAATATATAACTAAGCTAAGAATAAAGTATCAAAAAGTACAACGAAGGTATAACCAAACAATTAGTATAACCAAGGTATAATGAAAAATATAACAAGAAGAAAAAAAAAACACACTATTCAATCTGCTAAGATACACCTTCAACAATTTCCACTTTGAGAGGACATAGATGATTCCCAACTTTATACACATCAGATTCTATAAGATCAACCATGCTACCGAGAATTGACCACTAATGCAAAAAGTATGGAAGTATAACAGCATACTAATTAGCGCCTTCAGGAGTGGAATCAGCACTACATCTACCCAAATAAGAATCGTAGATAAAAATTTTCCTCAACTTCAAACAAAACCTTCCCAAGACCAACATGAATTGGCAACAAAACTTCATTTACATTCGACCATGGTTTCCCCGTCCAAATATCAACCCCATCATGAAACTGGGGATGACATCATTAAATCCTATGTGTTGAAATACCTCATCACTCCCAAGAATATTCTCCACAAGTCCATACACATTCTTCACTCTAGCATCAAACCTCATATCAGTAGTTGTGAAGTTATATGTTATCCAATTACAGTATTTTCCCTTCTTCCTCAAATAATACATAATTATATCCATATGCTACAATATATATATATATATATAAAGTAGTATCAGAAAAGTTATAAAACACTGTTTTACAAAAAAAGAAAAAAAACATTGTAATACAAAAGATATACAATGTGTACTTAGTGAATCAAAAAGATACAAATCAGTCCTTGAAAAAATATAACTAAATAAAGTATAATAAGCATGTTATAAGGTATAAATAAGGCATAATCACTTTATCAGAAAGGTATAATAAGTGTACCACTAAGTATAATTAAGGTATAAACAGTGTATAAGTAAAATAAAACTAAAGGTATGTAGGGTTAAAAAGGTATAATCAGTGTATCACAAAAATTTGATAAGTTATAATGAATGTTTAAGCAAGTATAACTAAGAATGTATAATCAGTAAATCAAAAGGTATAATCAGTGAATCAGAATGTATAACTAATGTATAATCTATGTATAGGCTGAGAATAATCAATGTATTACAAAATATAAACAAAATATAAGAAACAAATACTTATAGTGCTACTTAAATACTCCTCAGGAGTATACAATTCAAGAAAGAAAGTCTTTGAATTAACTGAAGCAACACCATAACGAAAAGGTGGACTTATCAAATTATTCTTGGGAGCATACCAGTTGTTCCTTGAACTTAAAAAAAAAAAAGAAACAAAGGAAACAATATAAAACAAAAATACAAAGAAGAAAAACAACTTAGAAAAGAAAAAAAGAAGAAGAAGAAAATTACTTCTTAGTTGGGTATTTATTCTTGTTGATAAAATGGATGAAATCAGGAGTAAGTTCATAATCACTAGGATACTCCCGTAACTCACACAAATCATCTAAAACAAATGATCCATGAATAGACTTGAAAGCAACCTTCTGATCAGATCCAAATTTCATAATATATGGTGAAGAAACTGTACGACCACCAACCCTCTTCCTCCTTTTATAAATGCCCTTCTTCACATTTTCATCCTCAATCACCATAATATCATCATCCTAAAAAGTAACCATAAAATAAGAAAGAAAAACACCACATTAACAATAATGAAAAACACCACATTAACAATTATAAAAAACAAAAAACACATACGCACATCTTTGATAGAATATACTCTCTCATAACTCTCAACTTCAAGTTGATCCAAAATATCAGGATTAATAAAGTCTAAGAAACACATAGAACCAATCCCCTATAATATGTAATGAGTAAAGTCAGAAATATAATCTGTATATTCAAAGTATAAGATGGTTTAGATAATGTATAATTAATGTAACAGTGTAAAAATACAAGATATAATCAAAGTATAAAAGCAATTAATACAAAGCATAAAAAAATTAAAAAACAAAAAACAAAAAATCATAAAAACAAAAAACATACAGCCTGTTTCAGCTTTTCAAGATCAACAACAGCTTCATGCTCTCTCTTATTACTTCCAGCAGCTGCCCTGTCAGCCTTATCATCTTCTACAAAATCAAGTTTTTGAACAGCAGCTACTTTCTTACTCTCAACAGACACCTCCTTAACAGAATTGTCCTTACTAACAAGAGGAATGTCTAAACTAACACCATCACCTTCTTGCTTACTCTCCTCACCAACATTCTCCTTATGAACAACGACAGGAACCTCTAAATTATCGCTCAAAGATAACACAACTTCATCAGCAATAGCAGTTATAGCATCAAAGTTAAAATACTTGGTACAATCAAATTCAGGATCATTCATTGTTATTGCTGGAAAAACAGGAGGTTTATACAAAACTATTGCCCTCTCAGTAACCACCTTGTCAAAAGTGAAACTATCTTCATTAATGTCCTTTTTAACAACAAAATCCGTACCATCACTCTTCACATCCTCTTCCATAATAACATTGTTAGCAACTTCATGCTTCTCTTCTATAGTGACAACATGGTCAACCATATCAACATCATCCTTACAATTATTCTCAGTCTTATCCTCCTTTCCTTGACTATCTACATACTGCAAAAGAAAAAAAGAACAAATGTATAAATAAATGTGTAAACAAAAATTTAAAGGTATAAAAAAATGTATAACTCAGGTATAATGGTTTTATACAAAGTATAACTAACGAATAAACAAAGTATCCTAATGTATAACTAAAGTATAATAACTATATTTTTATATCTTAATGTATAAATAAGGTATAATAACTATATTAGTGTATTTTAAGGTATAAATAATATATAATAAGCGTGTAATAAGTGTATCAGTAAGTAAAACTATAATCTCAGATATAAGAAAAGGTATAATCAAAATACCAAAAGGTATTAAAAAAGGTATAAGCAGTGTTCCAAAAACATAAAACAGTGAATTACAACTAATGTATAAATACATCTGCAACTAAGCTATAATAAGTCTGTCAGTAACAAAAATTAAAAATCATAAACAATGAATTACAACTTATAACTAATGCATAAAATAGTGTTTAACTAAGTATAACTAAGGTATAAACAGTATATCACAAAATAAAACTAATCTAAAACTAAGGTATACTCAGATTTACTAACCTCATCAAAATCATTCATAATATTATCCTCATCAGATTCATCAACTTCATCCTTAATCCCCTCACTCTCATCACTTGTTTTATTGACATCATCATTAAAAACAACCTAGGAAAAAAAAGGTTAGAAAAAAAATAAAGATATGATCAAAAACTCTATAACCAAAAAATAATATCAAATATAATAACTGTACAAGGAAGGAATAATCAAAGAATAACAACAAAAAACAAACCTTATTCAAATTGTCCCTAGCAGTTTCCTTACAAAAAAACGAAAAATAAAAAAACAAAAGTTAAAAAAATAGAAAAATATATATGCATAAGAACAAAATCATAATTAAACACAAAAAATACTAGTTTATCAACACGGCTGCTAATATTATCCAACTTCTGAATAACTATGAATGATTGCTCAACATATTTCCTCAATGATGCAATCTCAGATAAAATAGCTCCTTGACTAGAAGCCTGAGATTGAGAAAAAGAACCTTTCAAATCATCACCATCACTTTCTTCAATATCATCATGTACATGCTTATCATCACTTTCTTCACTATCAGCCTCCACATGCTTATCATCACTATCACCATCAACTTCATCTATTAAATTCAAATCTTGCAAAGAAAGCTTCCTTTTCACAAACAAATTTCCCAAAAAAAGCTCTTCAATCACCTCATTAGTAGCATAGATATTTTTCAATCCCAACTAAAAAAAAAGTATAATGACTGTATCATAAACTATAACTAAAGTATAAACAGTGTTTCAGAAGGTATAACTAACGTATAATCAATGTAAAAGTGACTATTAAGATATTACAAAAAGTATAACAAAGGTATAATCACTGTAATAGTGTGTATGTTAAAGTATAATTAAGTTGTAACTAATGTATAGTTACTTTAAGAGTACATTTTAAGGTATAACTAAGGTATAAATGAGGTATAATCAAAGAAACAGTGTATCTTAAGATATAACTAAGGTATAACTAAGGTATAATCACTATAATAGTGTATGGTAAAGTATAATTAAGATATAACTAATGTATAATTACTTTCAGAGTACATTTTAAGGTATAACTAAGGTATAATCAATGAAACAGTGTATCTTAAGGTATAATTAAGGTATAACTAAGGTATAATCACTGTAATAGTGTATGTTAACGTATAATTAAGGTATAACTAAGGTATAATTACTTTAAGAGTACATCTTAAGGTATAAATAAGGTATAATCAATGAAACAGTGAATCTTAAGGTATAATTAAAGTATAACTAAGGTATAATTACCGTAAAAGTAAATCTTAAAGTATAACTAATGTATAACCAAGGTATAATCAAAGTATAACTAACGTATAATCACTGTAAAAGTTTATCTTAAGGTATAATTAAGTTATGATCACTGTAACAGTGTCTGTTGATAAATGGAAAAAGTATAACAAAGATATAACTAAGGTATAATCACTGTAATAGCGTATGTTAAAGTATAATTAAGGTATAACTAAGGTATAATTACTTTAAGAGTACAACTTAAGGTATAACTAAGGTATAAATAAAATATAATCAATGAAACAGTGTATCTTAAGGTATAATTAAGGTATAACTAAGGTATAATTACTGTAAAAGTGTATCTTAAAGTACAACTAATGTATAACTAAGGTATAATTAAAGTATAACTAACGTATAATCAATGTAACAGTGTTAGTTAGGGTGTACAAAAAGTATAACTAAAGTATAATCACTGTAATAGCATATCTTACGGTAAAAGTAAGGTATAATTAAGGTATAACTAAGGTATAATCACTATAATAGTGTATCTTAAAGTATGATTGAGATATAACTAAGGTATAATCAATGTAATAGTGTCTATTAAGGTATACAAAAAGTATAACAAATGTATAACTAAGTTATAATCAATGTAATAGTGTATCTTAAGGTATAATTAAGGTATAACCACTGTAAAAGTTCATCTTAAGGTATAATTAAGGTATAACTAAAGTATAATCATTGTAATAGTGTCTGTTGAGAAATAGAAAAAGTATAACAAAGATATAACTAAGGTATAATCAATGTAATAGTGTATCTTAATGTGTAAATAAGGTATAAGTAATATATAATCACTGTAAAAGTTTATCTTAAGGTATAATTAAGATATAACTAAGGTATAATCAATATAATATTGTCATTTAAGTTATAAAAAAGGTATAACAATGCATAATTCATGTATAAAAGAGAAATAACATACAGTTTTAGACGACTTTTTGAATATAAATTTGTCTAATTTTTCTCTGTAGGAATCCTCAACATAAGTCCGCTACTTGAAGACCCTTGGAAGAAAATTTGCACCCTTCTGACTAATAACTCTGTCACATTAATCTGCTGCATGCAGTACAAACCTCATAAAACCAGAGCTGAAAAAAATTGGACAACCCTTAATCCGATAAGACTTAGGCTTTGATCTAGAAATTCTAGTCTTTGTTAGAAAAAAAAAATGGTCGCATCATAAGACTCGTAACCCTATGCAGCCTTCACATAATCACCCGACTCTACCACATCAAAATAGTAACTAGGAATAGGTTTTGAAAAATCTTTCCCCATTAGGTAGAAACTGATAAAATACACTAGTGCAATCTTTAGATAATCTTCAGCAGAATCAAAGTTAAAATCATTGGAATCTTTCTTCAGAACTTCTTCAACATCTCTCTTCTTCACCTCACTCTTATTAGGAAAATAACGGGAAAGCAATCGTGACCCCACACTAGTAAAACAAAGAACAAAGTCATCATCAACAAATGACTTCAAACCAGAAATCAACAGAAAATCTTCAACACCAAACCTCAACTGATTCCCAGCAACCTCAACAATAATAGAATCATTTTCTTCCTCTTAATAAATTTCTCGTAGCAATAAAGAATGGATCAACTGCTTTATAACCCTCAAAATTGGCAAATCTAAGAAATAGCCAAATATAGTTTCCTTAAACAGCTTAATCACTTGCTCAGGAAGATTTATTTTCAAGAATGTTGACAAGTCATAATCAGAAAAAATGCAAACACGACTTCCCCAATACTCGTTTTTCTTATATATTGATCTACCACCCTGAAAATGTAAATAAACATATAAAAAAATGTATCAAAAATATATAAACAATAAGACAAAAATATATAACCTTAACAAAATAAGAAACTAAGGTACAAACAATATATATACAATGATTATACCTTAGTTATCCCTTCTGGTGTAGTGATTATAAATCACTACACCAGAAGGGATAACTAAGGTATAATCATTGTATATAAAAGGTAAAAAACTATATAAACAGTGTATCATTAACAAACATAACAAAAAAAAGGTATAAGTAAAGTATAAAAAATGTATAACTAATGTATAATCAATATAATAGTCTATAAGCAAAGTATAAAAAATATATAACTAAGGTATAACTTAGATACACTATTACAAATGATTATACCTTAGTTATACCTTAAAATACACTATTACATTGATTATATCTTAATTATCCTTAGTTATACATTAATTATACCTAATTTATACATTAAGATACACTAATACAATGATTATACCTTAGTTATACACTAATAGAATAATTATTAAGGCATAATTAGGGTATAATTAAGGTATAACTAAGGTATAATCACTGTAATAATGTATCTTAAGGTATAATTAAGGTATAATAAATGTAATGATGTATCGAAAGGTATAACTAAGGTATAATCACTGTATAGTATATCTTAAGGTATAACTAAAGTATAACTAAGGTATAATTAAGGTATAATCAATATAACAATGTATCTTAAGGTAATTAAGGTATAATAAGTATATAATCACTGTAACAGTGTATCTTAAGGTATAATTAAGGTATAATAAATGTAATTATGTATCTAAAGGTATAAATAAGGTATAATCACTGTATAGTGTACCTTAAGGTATAACTAAAGTATAATTAAGGTATAACTAAGGTATAAACGGTGCATCACAAGGTATTATTAAGGTATAATCGGTGTATAAAAAAAGTATAACTATGTTCATATCTTATTTAAAGTATAACTAAGGTATAACTAAAGTATAATTAAGGTATAACAATAGTACAAAGGTCTAATAAATGTATAATATGAGTATCAAATGTATAACTAAGGTATAATAAGTGTATAATCAGTGTATAAAAAGTATAATAAAGTGTATAATAAGTGTATAATCACTGTAATAGTTTAGTTATACCTTAGATATAACTAAGGCATAACTTAGATACACTATTACAAATGATTATACCTTAGATATACCTTAATTATATCTTAGTTATACCTTAAAATACATTATTACATTGATTATACCTTAGTTATACCTTAGTTATATATTAATTATACGTAATTTATACATTAAGATACACTAATACAATGATTATACCTTAGTTTAACCTTAATTATACCTTAGTTATACACTAATAGAATAATTATTAAGGTATAATTAGGGTATAATTAAAGTATAACTAAAGTATAATCACTGTAAAAATGTATCTTAAGGTATAATAAGTGTACAATTACTTTAACAGTGTATCTTAAGGTATAATTAAAGTATAACAAATCTAAAGCTGTATCTAAAGGTATAACTAAGGTATAATCACTGTATAGTGTAACTTAAGATATAACTAAAGTATAACTAAGGTATAAACGGTGTATCACAAGGTATTATTAAGGTATAATCAATGTATAAAAAAAGTATAACTATATTCATACCTTATTTATACCTTTCTTTTTTTAATCAAAATATCAGTAGCTTAAAACTCCCAGAATAACAACAAACAAAACTCATAAATAACACTGTAAAATTATAAATAACACAAAATCTTAAAAAACTATACACAAACTATACATGCAGGATAAAACTACAAAATCATAAATAACACAAAATCTTACCAAAAGCTTTTTAGAAACAATCTCGTCTCTAGCTTTTTCTTTAACAACAACATCCTTCGTCTTCCCCTTAAAAATGATAATGGACTTCTTAACAGATACAGTCTTACCCTTTTGAGAATCTGAGTTTTTAGAACCTTTCACAATTTTATACAAATATAACACTGCAAAACAAAACTACAAAACAAACAAACAAACAAAACCTAAACTAACGCAAAAAAAAAATACCGAGAAAACAATGAAGCACAAACAAAAAACCCCGAAAGTAGGATGAAACATGAACAGCAAAAAAAAAAAAAAATGATAAAAAACCACGAAACTAGGAAGAACGACGAAAGTATGAATAAGAAAACTGAAAGACATGATTCCCACTAAGCAGAAATGAAGCATAAATAAAAGAATTCAGAAAGACAAACAAAATTTAAAAAAAAAACGTAAAAAATAAAAGAGTAACCACAAAATGTAAAAAATATATATATTTCAGTAAATATGAAAACGTAGGCGTAAAAACATAAGCCTAAAACAAACGTACTTGTGACAATTTCCTTTTTTTTTTTTTTTTTTTTTTTTTTTTTTTTTATAAGATTGATTTTTAAAATTATTCAAATGCAAATCTCATGCGAATAAGGGTCTTAGGAACTTTTCCCACTATCCTCCTTGGGGATAGAACCAAAAATTCCCAAAAAGATGGTATGACATTTCTCACTCGCGCGCAGCCCCTATCATCCCTACTCTAACAGAGGAAAAGAGACTTCTCTTTCTTTTTTCTTTTTTCTTTTTTCATTTTTTTTTTTTTTTCTTTGAGCATTGGATCTACTTTGAAGACAGGTACACGTACAAGTACAACTACCATGTTGGTGGAGAAATTTGCAAATAAACATAAATTTAGAGGGTCAAATAACAAAAACAGAAATTCATAACGCCGTTTTGTGTTGTTTTTTTGTTTTACATTTCCGGAATCTCAGCCAACAGCGATGCCATACTGTCTCTTCTACACGACCCACTTCACTACAAAACATACCCTTTCTCTTTCCCCTATCAATCACGTGCTTCCCTGTTCGTTGTCCGTTAAGTCAAGTGCCGCCGTCTCCGCAGGGTCAGATATGGCGTCCTCCTCACTCAGAGTGGCTGCCGCTCAGATGACATCAATCAACGACCTCGCCGCCAATTACGCCACCTGCTCTCGCCTTGTCAAAGTATTTCTGGGTTTAATTTCGTATTTTGAACTATCAGCTGAGCATCAAAAATTGGTTTTATTCTTCAACATATTTGATATCTGCAAACTGTAATTCGATGTTTGCCTGCAATTTTTCTATTTTAAATTCCTTGAAAAGTGCCATTCTTGATTTGAATTGACTTCGATGCACTGATATGAGATGATTTTATGTTTCTACAAAGGAAGCAGCAGCTGCTGGGGCGAAATTGCTATGTTTGCCAGAAAGTTTTTCTTTTATTGGGGCTAAGGATGGGGATAGTGTTAAAGTTGCAGAACCTTTGGATGGTCCAATTATGCAGCAATATTGTTCCCTTGCTAGGTGTTGCAATCTCTGCATTCACTAGCCATTTCTTTATAAAATTTCCCCCTTCTTCTTCATTATATAGCTTCACCATTGATTTGATAAAATTAAATTGCTTGCATTCATGTATTTTTAGAGAGTCTGGTATATGGTTATCGCTTGGAGGCTTCCAGGAAAAAGGAAATGATGATGCACACCTACGCAACACACATGTTATCATTGATGATGGTGGGAACATTAGAAGCACTTACCGGAAAATATTCTTGTAAGATAATTAGTTTGCCTTTTGTTTGAGTTGATATTATCTCCCATCATTCATTTGTGTACATTTTTCATTGTAGTGAGATTAACTTTTCTCAAAACTCTGATTGCTTATGCTTTTCTATGGAAGGCATGGATTTAGAATGATAATATGTCATTTTCTTTCAGTGATTTCATTTTATTGTCTTCTTTGGTAGAGAATTTTGGGGAGATTACAAAATTTGCAGAGGATGCAATTAGCACAGTACACATTCTCTTTGGGAAACCAGGGAAAACACTAGATCATTTGAAAAGTTGATCTAGAACAGAACCTTTATCACGTCACTTTTTCTGAATTTAATTCATTTGAATCTGCACCACTTATCCCTATCTTACATAGCCACGTTAGAGGTTGATTTGTCGATTCTTTGCTGTATTATAACCATATTTTTTCTTAATTTCTTAAGTGAAAATGATTGAAAAGTAAGGTTTTCTTTCTAAATGAAGGTTTGATGTCAATGTTCCTGGTGGAAGGGTATATAAGGAAAGCAGCTTTACCGAAGCTGGTAAGCTGTTCTCCTACAAGTCTGTTTTTGCTGCAGCCTGGATTATATTCTAATCATATACTTGATTGTCATCGTGTCACGAGTCATGTGCATTTAGAAACACATGATAAACCTTTCTGAAATATATTACTTGACTCAATCTTATTGTTCTAGAAGAAGGTGATTTGACTGAAGGTATATATGATTTTACCAAATGTGCCTGCATGCAGGATAATATGGACATAGGATTTTCTGTAATTCTGTATTTTTCAAGTTATGCTCATTCATATAATTGGTCAGCTATTACTGAGGAAACATCTCTTTATAAAATCAGTTGTCTGTACATTGTATGTAACAAGCTTCTTCAATATTTTCATCTGTTGAATCATTACTTGGTTTTTGCTATTACACAACTTTGCTTATGCAGTCAATCTATATCAAAATCATATTTCCAGGAAAGGATATAGTTGCAGTGGACAGCCCTGTTGGACGCTTGGGCCTTTCGGTTTGCTACGATTTAAGATTCCCAGAGCTTTACCAGCAGCTCAGATTCCAGCATGAAGCACAGGTATGGTTTGCTTTCTTAACTTTGCAGTAGAAAGACATGGGAGGAAACATTTGCGAATTGTGGGAACTCTTCAATAAAGTTTCCAGGCAACATAGGTTATTATTTACACGTTCCCGTTTCCTATAAATATTTTACAAATGTCGTTTCCCGGTGTCCATTCTCATTTCCATTTCAGTTTCTTTTCCATGCAACATAGTTTATCATCTAACCCCTGACCCTGCGAGTTGAATCTCTCGTTATCAAATGCAGATCCTGCTAGTACCTGCTGCTTTTACAAAAATAACTGGCCAGGCACACTGGGAGATCCTGCTTCGAGCTCGTGCAATTGAAACCCAATGCTATGTATGATATCTGATTAGTTACAAGTTTTTGATCTGCGATTTCACAAATGTTTTTCAGTAGAAAGTTTTTGGAGAATTTGGGTCCTGAAAAAAATCTATATGTATATATGCAATACCATGTCTTGCATCATTCTGCTGACATTGATACATTATCAGGTAATAGCTGCTGCACAAGCTGGAAAGCACAATGATAAAAGAGAAAGCTATGGTGAAACATTAATAATTGATCCCTGGGGAATGATAGTTGGTCGCCTGCCAGGTGAGGGCTAGTATCTCTCATACAAGTGGAAATTCAATGTTTCTTAAACTTGTAAAGATAAATTTTTATGGCTCTTCTTTTCTTTTGGCAGATCGACTATCAACTGGGATTACGGTAGCTGATATTGATTTGTCATTTATTGACTCTGTTAGAGCAAAGATACCAATTCAACAGGTAAACTCCATTAATTTCACTTGAGAATAATGGACAAATTGCAACTAATGTGTAATTTAGGCAACAATCAGTTTGTAGTGTAAAAAACCAAACCATCAACTTGATACCCCATACGGCCTAAAGCTAGCTGGCCTTTGGAAACGATGAAATGAAATAGCAAGTGCTTAACATTGGGTTGAAACTCATTCACTCAGCCATCCAAGTGCCATTACTTGCACTGAGGGTGCATTGCGCTAATAATAATTTTATTTATTTATTTTCTTATGAGTAGTAGTCAGGGCAGAGGTTGAAATCTTTTAGTAGACTGGTTTTGGGGTACACTGTTGTTCTAGCCTTTCTTTTCCATTAAAGATACGGAAATGCACAAAAGGAAAGAGAGATCATTTACCTTAGAAGGAATCCACAACTATAAAATGTCAAAAGATTTCAGCTAATTCAAAGGCCAAAATCCACTACTAGTAAAAGCAGAGACGTATTTCCTCTTTGGTGAACCTGTTAATTAGCTGTCCAGAACAATAGATTCTGCTGAAGGAATGCATGAGATATTCATATGACATTATTATATCATAGTTATGCAACTTCTCATGTTTGTAACAAAATCCAATTTTGTGCATCAGCAACGAAAGCCGATTGATTTCTGGAAATCTTCATGTATATGATTTTTGAAGATTATCTGCTTCCATATGGATTGTATGTCAAAGCTGCATCAAATTCTAATGTGCCATGATCCAAGCACGAGGCCTGTTTGCTTCTTGACTATGTTGTGAAATGATATGTAAATTCCTTTATCAGGGAGCTCATATGTGTGATTAAATTTTATTATACGCCCGGCATTATGTTCTTGTACTATTAGATTATAAGTTAGTTCTCTCAGATTTCAATTGTGACTGTTTGAATAAGTAGTTGGGAGCTTGACATTTGGTATTAGTTCCCCAACCATTACATTTGAATCTGAAATTGTATATTGAATGAATCATATATACAAATTGAAATTTTTTATGTTTCATTGGCCAATTTAATAATTTAGAGATGCAAGTGGTGGGGGGTTCCAATTCCATCGGCAATCTAGCCGACGGGAACTGAGTAATTCCTGATAAAATTCCTCATGGAGCCCGAAAGTCTAACAAAAATGGGCACGCCCTTCCCCTCCCCGAATCCCAATTTTATTTTCTTTATTTATTTTCTAAATATCAATATTAGCTTTATGTTTAATTAGTCCAATTATAATTATAGTTAAAAACTTTAAACATATATTATTTGTGCTTAGTTTGTTTAAATATTGAAAGATTATTTTTTTTTAATTAATTTAATATATTTATTGTGTAAATATAATTTTTAAGTAATGTATTTTAAAAATTAAAAATTTCCATGAGGATCCTTGACTCCATAGAAACTCCCATACCGAGGGGATGGGTGAAATTTTTTTCCCAATTCATAGAGAGGGACAGAAACGAGGATACTCCGAAATTTACAGGGACAAGGACAGTGGCGGTTTTAGGGGGGGGCCGACGGTGGCGGCGCCCCCCCTGCCACCGGCGGTCCCCTTGGACCGCCATTGACACACAAAAGGGGGTGCTGCAAAAGCACCCCCTTTCATCCTTCAAGCAGGCGCAGCAGCGCCTGCTTGAAGGAGAAGACAGCCCAGGCTTAGGCCTGGGCTGGGTTTTTTTTTTAATTTAGCCCACTAACCAAAACGACGTCGTTTTGGTTAGTGGGTAAAAAAAAAAAAAAAAGAGCAGAAACTGGGCTGGTTTTTTTTTAAGTGCACAGCCCGTTTCTCCCCCCCAACTTCTTTTACTCTTGCAGCATTCTCTTTTCCTTTTGTTCCACTTCCTCTCTTTCAACTTCAAAATTCCCAATCCCTTTTGTTCCACTTCCTCTCTTTCAACTTCAAAATTCCCAATCCTTTTTCTTTTACAATTATTTTCTAACTAGTTTTAGTAGAATTTTAATTTTATCTATATTTTTTTAAATTCTAACATAAATAAAAATTTATTTATAAAATCTAGCCCCCCCTAAATTCTAATGCTAGATTCGCCACTGGACAAGGAAACTATGCTCAGTCCTATCACTGTTCCGTTTACATCCAAGCCGTTCGTTATGAGTGCCATTGAGGTAAAAGGATGGATTTCATTAAACCCCTGCATTATGCAAAATATCTGGATGAAGTCGTTGGTGGACCAGGTAGACGTGAGATTCACATGGTGTTAAAAAAATGGCAGAATACGTCAGAGATCAAACCTATACTTTGGTAAGTTGATGAATTTGTGCATTTTGCTGAGGTGTTCAGCCAAAAAGAGCTTTTTGCAATGCCATTCATTGGCTTTGTTTATGCTTTTTGTTATGCCATTCATTGGCTTTCTCTCTGAAAGTAATCCACTTAAATTACCAAAAAGCACCCACCTTTAGTAAAATCAAGTTATCCTTCTATTCTTTATGTTCCTTCTTCAAATGCAACATATAATAATTCCGTTATCAAAAAAAAAAAAAAAAAAAAAAAGAGAAAAGTACACCAAAAAAAAAAAAAAAAAAATCTCTTGTTTGACCTATTTACAGAGTAAAAAGTTTATTTCGAAATGGTACAAAAACATGATACGTGGTTTGACAATTTTACAGATCAAGGATTTATTATCCAATATATTTCCCTAAAACTCTTTTATCATTCAAAATTTCACCTGAAATTTTTCTAGTTTGTTGATTAAAGTACAATGAATTCTGATGTAGAAACTTGAAATTTTTTGGATAGTGGGTATATTTTTATTAATTAATAATACAAAATAAATAAAAAACAATCACAGAATATATAAAAATTACCGAAAAATATCTAAAATTTGGAATTTTGTTAATTAAAATACAATTGACTTTGATATGAAAGCTTGAAATTGTTTCAGAATGTGAGCGTATTTTTATTAATTAATAATTAAAAAAAAAACATAAATAAAAAAATTGTTTGACAAAAAAAAATACGCATATTCTTTATGATTATTCAACAGATTGATCGATGGATTAATTATAATTGCACACATTAAATTTTTAGTTAACGAAATAATTTGGCTTTGAATATCAAACTTGGTTAAGAGCGAGTGACTTTTTTCACGTGCGCTTAGAATTGCACTTTTTATATCATATTGAAATGGTTTCTTTTTCTAGTTTTTCAATAGCTACATTACACATAAAAAGTTGCCTCCGAACTAGTTTCAAATGCAAATGAAATGAATAACACGTTTTTAGTGGAGTTTGATACTCACAACCAATTTTCTTGTAAATTATGGGGATAATGTATGTGCGATTATAATTGACCGATGGCTCAATATGTAAAATTGAAAAATGAAAAATGAAATGCTTAATCAACAAAATTGAGAGAGATTAAGCTCTCAAAACCAAACTTCACCACTCTATACTCTTCATTGTTGAAATGCAAGAAACCATGCCCTCCAAATGTCCAAAGACAAGAACAATTTTACTTCTTGTCATTTCCATTCTAACCATAAAAATCTCTCCTATCCGATCCATTGAAAACCAACCCACAAACAATACCCATCAAGGATCCATCAAAAATTGCTCTTATTCAATTGAGATTGAGACAACTTGTGCAAAATCAGCTGATACTAAGGATAAAATCAGTCTACGGTTTAGTGATTCAGCAGGAAACTCGATTATAGTGAAGCCATTAAAGAACCCTAAATTGGTATATGCACCAAAAAGGGGGTTTAGAAACCATGGAGGATTTGAAAGATGTGCAATTGAGATGTTTGAGGCAAGTGGGACATGCATGAAGGAAAGTGTTTGCTCAATGCATATAAAGAATGTTGGTTCTGATGATAGGAGACCAGCTTGGATTAAGGTGCTAATTAATGATGATCAAGAGGGTAATGGTAAATTAGTGCCTTTTTCTTATGTGTTCTATTTTAGAATATTTGTGCTACAAAATGTTTGGTATGGGTTTGATTATTGTCACTCTAAACAAGGGTTTAAGCCACAGGTTGCTAGTTTTGGTATAAATTGAATTAATTCCTAAATTCTACTTCTGATGTATCTAGCGAAATTTAAGATGTTTATTTCAGTATGCATCTTTAATATCTTCTTTTAAACTCTTACACTTATCATTTCTATGTTTTCATAAAGGCAAAACACTGTTTGAGCACCTTGAATTTTTTTTTTTTTCAAATCACAATTAGCCCCTAATCAATTTTTCAACATATCGATATTTTCATTTTAATATTTATAGCTCCAAACTCAACATTTATTTTGTATGGTGGTGTCACCAGTAATATTTCAATGCGTGCACGATTTTAGAAATTGTTTGGATTAGAAAACAAAGTGTTCGTTTCACAATTCTAAGAGATAAAACCATATAATTCCCGAATTATTTAAAAGTATGTGCCTCATAATTCTGCCACTTCACGGTCTAAGTGTTTTATGAACACACAAAAGGAAGTTTGAGCTTGAAGCGAGTAATATCAAAAATGGAAAAATCAAATATCCAATGTGTTGAAAAAATAATAACCGCGATTTTGATAAAAAAAAAAAAAAAATCAAAGGACTTAGAAAGGAAGCGTTTTGGCTTTTATAAATTAAACGTGCCTAGGGAATCACTTTCAGAAACATTTTTATACTTAGCATCCCATCTATTATCATTTTTATCTTACGAGTAACATAATAAGTAATAAAGGCAGAATTTGATAATGTACTCTTACAATTTGATCTCTAAACTTCAATTGTGTGACATTCAAGTCTCTGAACTTGGCACTATTTGCCAGTTTTGACGCAATTTGTTAAACTGATCGTGCGCGTGTCATATACACATGCTTGTCTTACAATATATTCCACAACATGTTACCAAATTGACAAATTATGCTAGTACACAGAATGAATAATGTGCTACAATTAAGGTTCAGAAACTAAATTAACAAAATTTAAACACTAAAAATCACAAATGGGGGAAATTTACGTTTGGAAAAGATAATTGCAATTCACCATCCTCGCTTGCAAAAGATTTGTTAGTAGCTTTAGGGAACAGAGAAGCCAACTCCAAAAAATATAATTATAATAATGAAACAGAACATAGATGGTGAAAAATTGAAAATCAATCGATAGCCTTAACGAGGAACCAGCTACATACAATTTTAGAAGCTAGTCTTGTACAAAAAGAAAACTCATGGTATTTAAAGCTTGTATACCACCTATACCCATAAACACCACTATGGAGAAGAAAACACAGTAAAAACCATTTCAAACTACATGACTATAAACTCAAATCAGAGAAAAAAAAAAGAAAACTATTGGCTCTATTAACATTGTTTACACATCCTAGTAATAATTGCAGCAATGTAGCAATCATTTTAGCAAAAATCCTTCAGTATAATCCCCACTGGCAAGGAGGTCAAAAGGTCTCGTACCTAAGGTGTCTTTTAAGATTGTTATTTGACCTTCCTTGAGAAGTATGTCTTCATCAAGGGCCTCTATCTTCTTCTTTAAGATGCCTACCTCTGAATTCAACAGCATATTTTCCTCGTTGACTTGATTTACTTTCTCCAACATCATATCTCTCTCTCCTGAAACTTTGGGTAGAATGCCCCTCGTATATGTTAGTTCCTTGATTGACTCCTGGAGCTCGTTTTGAAGCCGATTCAAGTTCTCGTCTTTCTTCTGCATCTGTTAAACATATTTATAAAAACTGGTGTAAACAATGAACAGAAGTTTTGTTATTTCATCAAGGAAGAATATCAGAATTGCAAATGTAAGATTTTTGGATTTTTGTCAGTTTTTAAAATAGAAAGCCTCTGACAGGTAGATCAACCATGTATGCTACAAAACAGCTCGGCAACTTCTCAATATTATTTTAAAGAAATTAAAAAAAAAAAAAAAAAGAAAAGAAAAAAAAGCATACATTTAAATAAGAACATAAAAGATAAGCAACGCGGCCAAAGCTGGACAACATTGAAAGAAAAGCTCATAGTATGCAACTAAAAATAAGATGTTCCTTCTTATGAGGCAGTTTCTCTTGTTTAAGCCACTGCTTTGGTCTTTCTATAAGCAACTAACAAGACCAAACTTGTCAATTAAGATGAGTGTCAAACCTTAAGTTATTGTGCCTTCAAGACAACATATATATGTTATTATGCTAAAGAGTTGGCGCGCAAATTTCCCCGTACTAAACAGTAACAAAGCATCGACTGAGAAACAAACATCAAAGGAAGGTTGTCACAAGAATTGGGTGGTAAGTTGAATTACCTGAAGTTCATAATCTTTCAATTTGTGGCTGGCATGAGAAAGGTTGTCCATTGCATTCTGGACTTCACAACGTAGAATGTCATTACCTCTCATTGCTCCTGCCAGTTCAGCATGCAATTGCTCAACTTCTGACTCTTTAGAGTACAACTTCTCTCTTAATAAACTAGTAAGCAAAGTTTCTGCTTTTAGCTGAAATCTTAAGGTCTCCTACAACAACAGGAAAATGAACAAAGTATATTTAGACACAGAACCAGTTCACAACTTGGAAAATAATCATGTATGTGTCAGTGTGCGTGTATATGTAATATTATATATAGATAAAGAGAGAAGTTGAGAGTGTCACCTCTGAAGTTAGGTCATTTAGTTTCCCTGATCCGTCCCCAATAGTGCACAACTCAAATTTTGAAGAAACTAAATTAGACTTCTCCTGCAGCACAGAAGATAAAGTCTGCAAACTCCTTGTTAAGTTTTCAAATCCACGTTTAAAGCCTTGAACTTTTACATCAGCTTCAACAACAAATTGCCCATCTAACCCATTCCTTTTATGTATTGTGCCCTGTTTAGTTGCTGACAATTGACCCGCTTCATCTTTGATGAAATCCAATAACTGAGAGCATAGATGAGTGCTCTCCTTTATCATTGGCAGCCCTTGATTTTGCAGGTAGGAAATGCGGGACCACATTTCTTTATCTAACTTGAAGGTTAAAGCACCAATTTCTTCCCCGCACCCCTTTAAGCGATTCAAAAGACAAATGTTTTCATGGCGAAGTGAATCGATTTCTAGTTTCTGAGATTCCACCTTCCTTCTCAAAGACAATTCTACACCAGTCAGCCTCATTTGCTCCATCTGAAATTTCAACACATGCTTATCAAACTTGTCAGTTGCCTGCTTCTCAAATTCCCCACTGAATGCTTCCTGCAAGCCCTCAATTGTTTTTTCTTGCTCACTGCATGCTCTTATCAATCTAGAAATTGATATTTGTAGCTCCTTGCACTCCTCATCCTTCTCTTTGAAATTCCTCTTGAAGCAATTGAGATTCTCTTCTGCCTCTAAATACTTCTTTTCTAATTCAGAAAATTTTTCTTTCAAATCAGTATTTTCCTTGGTGACCTCTTCTATCCTTGAAGTTAAGTGTCTAACTTGTTGCTCTGAATATGTTATCGCACCTCTGCTTTCTGTTTCCCTCTCACTTAAAGAAGAAACTTCCCTCTGAAGGGAGACATTTTGCTCGGCAAGCTCTCTAACCCGATCACGGAGCCTCTGCTCTTCCAATTGATACTTATTAAGCTTCAACGACCAGTCACTTGACCTTCTGTCTAACTCTTTTTCCAATGCTGACTGTAACTCAGTCTTCTCCTTCCCTAATCTTCGGACCTGTGACTCTAATTCTGACTTAACCAGGTTAAGTTCTTCTTTTGAACTCTCTCGCTCAGAAATTCTAGACATTAGAAGACCTGAAACCTCAACTGCCAAGCTCAACTTTTCCTCCGTTAATTGCCTAATTGTTTGAATCAATGACTGAAAATCAAACCCACTACCTCGAAGGAAGGAATCTTGCTCAAGTTCTTCAGAGAGAAGCAATACCCTCTCCTCTGCTTCTTTATATCTTTGCTGTAATTCCACATTGACAGCATCTTCTGTTTGGACAGAACTCATTTCCTCAAAATTGTTTCCAGAAAAACATCTTTGATTCTGAGAAGCTAAGAAATCATCTCCATGGTAGCTTTCAGTAGTTTCATAAGCTTTCTCCAATGAGTAACTCTTTTGGCAAGGAACATCCAAATTTGGATCAAAGCATTCATTCACCCTATCACGATAGATATCTTCAATTGTGATTGGCACATCATGATTAAACTCCTTCAAGCTTGGTTTATTCAAAGAATGAGTTTGGGAGAGCCTCTCAACGACGTTCTTTGCAAGCCTACGTGGAGATTCATGACCAAATCCATTCTCGATCCAATCTTTGGAAGAAAAGTAAAGACGGGAACCTTTAGATTCTCTGAAGGAATGAGATCTGGGTCGATCCTTAATACCACCTGTTGGAGATGCAGGGGCTGTATATTGAACCCGCGGAGGACGTCTTCCACCACAATTTCCATTTCCAGAAGCATTTCTCTGAAGGGTATTGTTTTTGGGCCTAGTTTGTCGCAGCTGCTGCTCTCCATCAATAAAGCGATCTACCACTTTAGTTGAGGCATTACTAGACGATGAGCTTCCTGATGAATCATTATGAGACTTAGAAGAACCGGGTCTATCTGGTCCACATGCATTTTGAGTAGCTGCCACGTCAAATCCCTTAACTTTGACTTGCCTTTCAGGAGTAGGAGCCCGCCTCCTAGCCCAAAGCAAGAGCAAAGCAATCAATCTCAGGAAGCAATTAAAGTAAATGGGTACAGATACAACATGACACATAGAAATTTTATTTCTGAAGTATAAAATTTAACTGCTCAGTTATTAATTAATTAAAAGCCTCACCTAGGTTCATATTGTTCAGCAACACTACTGATACTGCTGCAAGGAGATCTACTCTGATCACGTCGGCAAGAAATATCATTTTGTCCCAATTCATTATCAAGAAAGGCAGCCGATGACATTGAGCGGCTCCTTCTAAGAAATGAACTTGTGCTGGTGCTTTCATTGTCATATGCCTTACGAGATTTTGACAATAAACCTTTGGGACTCCGAAAGCCATTCTTAGCCTTATCACTCCTCTTATCGTTCAACTCATTTTCTGAAGGGACTTCCCAGTAAACTTGTTTATCAGCTGATGGAGAACTACAATTGGTGTTCCCATTATTAGAGGAAGAGGACCTGAAAAAGAAGAGCTTCTTCATCTGTATATCTCAGATTAAAACCAGAACTTGTACTTCATGGAAAGTAGTATTTCTCAATTGATATTTTATTTGCAGTTCTGAGTGGGTCAAGTCTCACTGAACCTGGAATTCAATTACATAAACAAAAATTAGAAAGGAAAAATCATCTCAAATTCATTATCATCATCGAAATTGCAGGAGAGTAGGACAAGTAAAAACTAATTGCTGCGAGAATGTACCTTGATAACTAACAACAGCATGGAACTTGGCAACTTCACTATGTTGAGATATGTTTCGTTTTATTTTCTTTTTCTAGTTAGTACAGTATGAGTACATTTTATTTTAATTTTCTGGCTAGTACAGTATGAGTAATATTTAACAGAGGAAAAAGAAAAGCATGCCGAAACAATGTGGATGCAATTATGAATAGTACTAGAAGAAGAGTTAAATAAGCCATAAAATTCATAGGAACAGATGCGCTAATGATATTGGATCAAATGAGAAATAGATAAAATCCAACATGTAAGAACAGCAAAACTA
This sequence comes from Euphorbia tirucalli, assembly GCA_039660915.1. NCBI lineage: Eukaryota > Viridiplantae > Streptophyta > Magnoliopsida > Malpighiales > Euphorbiaceae > Euphorbia > Euphorbia tirucalli. Next base: position 50,653,258 of record CM077633.1, read on the forward strand.
AACCAGATGCATCTGACAAGCCAAAATTGTATTTACAGAAATAAAACTAGGAACAAATATTGAACTGAAAAAAAAAACACAAAACACATGGAAATATTAATTGAAAACAGCAACGGCTTAAAAATTAAAAGCTATCATGATACCGTTGATACCTCAACATTAAAGAAACGAAACCAACAAACAAATTAAAGTTCGTGTATTTTTAATACAGAAACAATACTGGAGGATTCAAGTTCAAAATCCGACACCGGTAATAAAAAAAAAAAAAAAGTGTGGAACACATAACAGAACCATAATAAAATATCAAGTGTCAGTCTGATTCAATCTCACTGCTGCAAAACCATAAAAAAAAAAAAAAAAAACCAAACAAGCCCTGCTATGTTCAATTCTCAAAAACCCTAGAAACCAAATCAACAACCATAAATTCCAGCCCTTAATTAATTAAGCAAAATCTGACGCCATTATTATAATCAGTTGTTCATCTCTTCACCCTATCGAGATCTGAGATTAACAACTAAAATACCTGAATTGATTATATGAAATAGCTAATGAAATGACAATAAACAGAATTCAACAAGAGTTAACAATAATTATAACCCTGAGATTTCTTTTTTTCCCTAAAGACGTTCATTTCTAGATTATGAAGAACTGAAAAAAAAAAATGAATAAATAAATAACACTCAGTTAGACTGATCAGAAACCATAACAGAATCTACCTCACTGATTCAGGAAATTTGACACTGAACCTTATCAACTGAATTTTCATGCGACCAAACAGAACCAAGGAGGAAAAGAAAAAGGAAAGGAAAGCTTCACTCACCTCTTCCTACTCTGCTGCTTCTTCTAACGGTCAAAAATCGCCAGAAAACTCTTTTTGGAAACAAAAGAAAACGCAAGAACCCAATAAACCTATTTTAGCACAAGAAAAAAAAAATCAAAAAAAAAAATCTGAAATAAATGACATACCATAACTGGCGAGATAAGAAATCTTCACAAGGATATTCAAAATTCAAATCGAAATAACCAAAAAATTGAAGGGAAAGAAGAACAGCAATAGTATTAATTAACTAATAAATGGATGAATCAATGAATGAGTTATTTTCAAACAAACGGAACACCAAAACTTTACTTGGAGATTCAGGTGGGGCAAGTAACGGCGAAAGAAGGCCGGCGGCGGAAAGTTGTGACTTAACGGTGACGGGAATGGAAATTCGAGATAAAAGGGGAAAGTTCTTGTTTGGCTAGTGATATAGTGAGAGAAATGTAACGAAGGAAGAAATGAAGGAAGGGTAAATTGGTCATAAATTTAATTCAAAATTTTTTGGTATGCCGCGTATAAAGCGGAAGAGGAGCGGGGGTTGCTGAAGCTGCTTATACTTAATGTGGGACCCATTTACTGATGTGGAAAAGATCCAATTATTTCACACTTTATTATTGAACATTCAATCTTGTCAAAATTTTATTTCTTTTAATTTTTGAAATTACATTATTGTTATTACCTTTTTTTTTTCCCTTTATGTTAAGTTTAAATAATACATGATAAACGATATAAAATGTAAAATAAATTGTTAATTTACTTTAGGTAGCTCAATTAGTATATATTTATCAAATCAAAGTCAAATGTTTGAAATACAGTGAATCTTGTTATTTATTTTTTTCTAATCATAAAAAACTTAAAATTACAATATAAACTAAATATGTATAATTTGGAAACTTTTTTCTGCAATGATGAAATGCCATTTTATTTTAAATCTGTAAAATCTTGTATCAATTCAGTGCAACAAATTTTAAATTGATCTTTTTATTTTGCAAGTGCCCACGTAAGATAAGATATCAAATTTGGAGTTAATACTATCAAAACAGAAAGATTATATGTTCAATATATTAAAAAAATTAATGAAATACGATTTGAGTTATGACGTATTTTTCTTAATTTTTTTATATGGATGGGTTTTTTTTTTTTTTTTAACTGTGGCTTCAAAGTTTCTTTTTAACTTAATTAGAGGGAGTTGTTGAAATTTGAATGAGCTAATTGAGCTCAGACTTCACACATGACAAAATTTTGGTAGAACTTGCCCAAGACAACCGAATTAATAGCTGTAATCATATTATGGGATCATGCGTTGAAATATCAATGCAACATTACTATTTCCACAATATCATCTTTACAATTAGCTTCATTAAAATACCAACTTTTTTGTTTTTTTTGGCGATATCCATAGCTAGATCTTATAAATAAAAGAAATCAGATAACTTAATAAGTAGCAACGATTAATAGTTCATTTGTGTCACGTAGTTAATATGGCTTTGGATCAGCAATATATATATATATATATATATATGTGTGTGTGTGTGTGTGTGTGTGAAAACTTAAGATGATTATGATTTTGATATTCCTTCATGCCAACCCATATCCAAAAAAAAATACAAAAAGGAAAAAAAAAAAAAAATTTTTGATGAATAGATTGAAAATACATCGAAAGGTTTTGTGGCACCTTTTTAATGAAACATCATGATGCACATAATTAGGTTAAAAACGAATTGTTGATGAAGCTTTTTTCACATTACCAATATATAATCATCTTTCTTCCCCCGTCTATCCACGCCCGCAATCATTATTAATAAGAAATCTCAACAAAAACTAATTTGGAATTTCAATTAAATTTAAACTTAAAAATGCTATAAATTTCCTTAAACTTATTTGCAGAATAAGCGCTACTAAATACGGGCGAGTTTGGGAGTGCGTTTGAAAGGGAAGAACAGCGTTGGACATCACAAAAGCCGGAAAAGCCAGGAACAAGGTGTTTGGTAAACCACATCACCTATTTCTTTTAGGAAAAGCCAAAATCACGGAACGTAGGTTAACATGCGTTGAATGAAAGTATGGATTCCTAGCAACCATTGAAAGCAAAAAGCAACGGCCACTCGCTCGTTCTTCCTCTTATTTCTCTGTTCAACCTCCAAAATCAACACCCCTCATCGATGGTGTTTATCGCAGCAACCTTTCATCTTTGTAGATCAGGTATGTTTGACACTTTCTATTATCTTCTCCTTAATTCGTCAAACCTCTCATCTTAATTTTAATAGCTAGATCTGTTAGAGTTTTTTCGTATGTTAAGGGTTTTATTTTAGTTAAAAGCAAATTATTTGCTTGCTGCCTTGTTTGTTGCCTCTGCGGCCATTGTGAATTTGTCTGGGTTTCTGGGTTGGTGGATTAGTGCTAGATTGTTTGTTTGGATTCTTCTGAATAGAACTTCAATTTGATCTTGAGTTTGTATTGTATCAACTTCTCCACTATATCTTCCTGCTGCCAATTTTGCTCTTATGCTTTGCTATTGATAGATTCATCATTATCAATATACATATATAGTGTAAAGCTATTTGAATTAATTTTAACTCTATATTATAGCAAGATGTCTTCTTCACCTCGAATGGTGGATGAATTAGAATCTTCGTTTAACATTAGAATTGCAGTTTGTATATTTCCAGATACAGCAGCATAATTCACACTTGACATATAGTATATTGATAATGAGAGCCAATTTGAAGAGACGTAAAAAATTAGTAGAAATTAAAGTTCAACTTTAGGGTAATGTAGCGCTTTTTTTTTTTTGAATCGGCTCTTCATTTGGTTGAACTAATTAATATAAAAATCGAATTAATCAAAATGCATGTCTACAGTAATTGAATTAATTCTAAGAACAAAAAGTAGTAATTTTATTTTTAACCATAATTAATGGCATTTAGCCTATTGCATCTACCTATACCAATTACTACTTTAGTGATTAAAAGATGATAGAATAAACAAATTCCAAATTAAAAGAATAAACTAATTACTACTTTAGTAATTAAAAGAGGATAACAAAAACACATGTCAATGTGAGCAGATATATAGTATTTCATGTTTCAGTTTTAATACCAATTTCCTCTTCACTCATCATCTCCACCAGTTGTTCTACAAACTCAGAGTGATCTACTGCAGTTGTTATGTGAAGTGTTGTTTCCCCTAACTCATTCATCCTTGCTGCTTTGTACAATTCCAATTTTCTATTTTCTATCTCTGTCATTTATAGTTTGATAATTTTAGAGTAATTAAGGAGCCAATTCATCTTGAAACTCAGTACCTCAAAATTTGAATCTAGAGATTACCCATTACCTCAAAATCTTTATTTTAGTCCTGCACATCCAAAGTAATTGGCATAACTTCCCTAGCTAGCACAACTGGATGTATGATAGTAACATGAAGATTATTTATTTAGCCTACTTGTTATTGCTTGATGTGGTGTTATTATAATTTAAGTAGTATGTATGTCTATTATATGGTCTACATAAGGCATCTAAGTTATGCATCTTATTTAGTATAGTAAAAAATTTGACTGCTTTGCTAATTGCTTTAGTATTGATGTTTCCTTTTGCAAATATCCCCTCTAAACATATAATTAGTTGTCATTTTTCTTGTGAGGGAGTGACTTTTTTTGGATACAGATGGCCTAATACCTATATATACTTTTTGAGTCTTAAAAATACGCCAAAACATTAATGATAGTCTCTTTTTTTTTTGATTGATGATAGTCTCTTGTTATTTAGCTTATAGTTCCTTATTAATCAATTGTCACTTTTTTTTGTAGGCTGTCACTTTTTTGGTCTTTTGCTCTGTTTTGTTATATTAAGTTATATTCCTTCCTTTGTTTTCCATGAGATTTCTTCTTTAATTCTGCCCTTTCTATTTCTTCTTAATTGGGTTCTATTGATGACAAAATAGAAGGCAGATTAAGCATTTAATTTTCAAATAGATTAAATTCATGTAGAGCTATATTGAAATTTCTATTTCATTTTAATGTATGTTAGTATATAGATTTTGGAAATATGGATACCTAATCAAGTCAAACTGCAAAAAAAAAAAAAAAAAAAAAAAAAGGACAGTGATATGCCCACCTATCCATTTGTAATGCAAAGGAATATCGTTATTGCATCTATGGCATTGCATAATTTCATTCGAATGCATTCCTTAAAAGATCCGGTTTGTACAAGATTTATGAGGATCCTGATTTTATGCCACCAGACATATTCAAAGATATTATTAGTGATTCTTCATCTCAGGAGAATTCTTCTAATAGTAGGGTTATAGAAATGGATTTCATTCGTGATGAGATTGCTATTTCTTTGATGGCACATAGAAATTAGTAACAATTGTGTAATGATCAATTTTTTGTTTTATATATGTATGGATAATTATTACAAAAATTATTACTTTATACTAGTATCTGTCAATTAAAATAAATATGTCGTTTATTTATATAATATGTCCTTTTATGTCCTTTTATACATTAACAACACTTTTATAAACAATTTTACCAAACACCTCACAAACTTCTTATAAGAATAAAGTCATTCTTACAAAAATATTACCAAACACTTATTAACTTTTTCAAACAGCACTCTCAATCACAGTACTTTCACTAATAGTACTTTGACTGACAGCAATACCAAACTCGCCCTAAGCATTAGCTATTTAAGCCACTAACTCGAACAAAAACTTCCAAATATATTTTCTTAGGCAAAACAAAATTCTCTATATGTTCACCAATTTGTATTTATGAATGCCAAAATCTGCTACAATTTCCTAGGCTATCTAAGAAAGAAGACAAAACCGGAAGAACCTGATTAAGCTAAAATTTGCCTCTCAAAGTCAACCAATGGAGGAAAAAGGTGGAGGAGAGTCCCTAGAGTCATGTCGGCTGTCCAAAAGCCTCTTTTAACTCTTAGCTAAAATCCTAGTCGTATGATTAACTCTGTTTTTCTGTTTGACTTCGGGAACAATTATTCCAGATTTATTTTGTGTCTTGTAGTAGCCGAGCTTTAGGCTATAAATTATCCGTTTTCTAGGTTGTTATTGGAAGGACCTTGTAATATCAACCTTTCGCTCTTTTTACTCTATGTAGTACTTGAATTTTAATTCTTTTTAATTTTAATGAAGTTGTTCCCTTCAAAAATGTGTGAGTAGTTCACCATAACAAGCTAGGCCAGATGGTCGGGCCTAAGTAAGTCTTCCTTAGTATTTATATCATGAATGACATGTTTTGATTGATGTTTAATGGTGAAAGTGTACATGAATTATGTTAATTCATACTTTAGTTCATTAGTAAGAAGGACTAATTAATCTAATGAATACAAATGCCATTATTCATATACTAATCCATGAGATACACCACATAATTGGAATGCATGCTAGTGGTTTTTACCTTGTGTAGAATGCTTCTTTGTATTTAATGCTTAAAAACTATGTCTAGAGAAAGACCACTTGATAAAATGGTTTTTCAAGAATCTCTTGTCGAAAGACCACTTAGCTTGAGAAAAAAATAAGCAAAAGATACCCTAGTCCTACGTGTGTGCGGACGACGTTTTTACGGAGCGCGCGGTGAAGCGGGAACCGGGGATTTTCTTTTCATATGTGATGATGTGGTTTGGAGAACGGATTTTAATCTTCTTTAAGAAAGCCTTTCATTTTATTGGAAAAACCTTTTTTGTAGAAAACTTAATTGTAAGTGTGAATTTTGGAAAATAGGTTTTTAGAAAGTCCCAATTTAAACTTAAAGATATTGAAACCTAAATTTCAAGATTAGATACAGTCGCCACCCAGATCAGCTCATCCGGGAAATTCCGGTACAGCTCCCTACCAAGTGTAGACGCAGTACCTAATCCAGAGATTCAAGGTTCGGGCAACACATCTACTAATCCTCACTTATTTTCAATTATTATTTCATAATATAATATAACATCCACTTAGTTCTACTCATTTTATCTTCTTTTTATTTTTAGTTAATGCTCATACACACGATATAAATATAAATCCAAAATAAAGTGCAGAAAAGTAAAAGAGCGGGAAAAGTAAAGTAAAGGCCAAATTATACAACCCATAAAAAGAAAAAGCTTTCATCCTCACCATTACAATCGCCTAGATACACAAAAATCTAAAAAAGTACAATCACCTAGAATACACGATTTAGTCTATTAAATACATCCAACAATGAAAATAAAGAAAAATAAAAGCTACAAGACAAATTGGTTAGCACAGATGTATAAATCATATCAAGGACTCACATAAGACAGAATAGGGGTATTTTGGGAAACGGGATCATGCATAGGGGGGTAATCAAGAAGTCCGGGCGACTACTCGATTAGATCTGGAAAACATTTTATTGAAACGCCCTGTAGATTTTATGGATGAAAAACCAATTTTGAAAACAATTTGGCTCATTTTACATGCATTTTCCAACTTTTAGTGGGCCGGATATCCCGGGACTGGTGGGTCCTAGGTGAAGTAGTGAAACTAAACCTAGAGTCACAACTAAGGCAGCGTACCTATCGTTGACAAGTTATAATTCTGGTTGGTCCAGGTATCGATCCCACAGAGAAAAATATTCTGCAAACACTAAACTACTCGGGTTCTTTGCGTGTCCTAGGCGGAACTTAATTTTGGGTTGTGATTATACTAACAACTAAATTATCCTACTCCTAGTTGATCTATCCCAGCTTATTTTGCACTTGAATTCGGGTTATCAATTGGCGGTTTACCGACCTATGAATGCTAATAGTGATGGCTTTATCAATTAATTAAAATAGATGAATTTAACTCAACAATTAAACCTTAATTATGTTCTTTCGATGATTCAACCTAGCGTGTCTAGATCTTTTAGGTCCTTAGCCGGTTTCCCTTGTTTAGAGGCGGTCTAATTCTAAAGCTTAGAAAATAGGGGCACATAAATTCCACAGTGTTGTCAATACTAATGGTTTCCTAGGCGTCGATGTAGGTAATGCCACAAATATGAACTTAATAAGTTAAGATCTTATGAGACTAGATTATCATTAAAGGAATTGCATAAAGAAAAGGTGTAAAAATTGAAATTAAATTGCAATCAATTGTATTAATTAAGAAAGATGATAAGAATTAAATGTTTACAATCAAACATAATCAATTGAGGAATAAAAAACTAACTAATCGAATTACAAAAGAGAAGAAGAGGAACTTATGCCCTTTTGGTCCGATTAACCGGATTCCAGCGGTGTGAAGATGCTTGGGGTGTACCTCTATAGACGAACTCAATCCGGAACCAAGAACGTCGCAAAAGGGGAAGATTCAATGCAACACTTCTACCAATTGAGGGTTCAAACTCAAAGAAACAAAAAGTTCAAGCAATAAACCTAGCTACAAGTTTGTGCTTTTTACTTTAAAAGTCTGGAAAAAGATCCATACAACTTAGAAAATAACCTATTTATAGGGCTACGCTAAAACTACTAAACAGGAAAGAGGAAAGTAGGGCAACAGCAGAATTCCGGAGCTCGGCACGCCATGCTGGTGGTGGTGGCACGCCGTGCTGGTGGTTTAGGGGTTAGCACGCTGTGCTAATGGTGGTGGCATGCCATCGTGCTGATCCACTGGACTCTGTCTTTTGGCATGCTGGAATGGCACGCCGTGCCCTCATTGTGGCACGCCGTGCCACCTTGCTTTTCAGCACTTTAATCTCTTTTTTTTTTTGCCGCCGTCGCTCCAACTTTCGGTCCGGGTCATAATGCCTGTCTAAAACAAACATAAAGAAACATAACAACACCACAGCCACGGACCACAAAAATGATGCATTGTCCAAAATTACAAAAACACCCCTAAAAACACGAGAAAATACTAAAAGTTATGAAAATCTAACCAAAACATAAAAATCACAAAATACGCAAAACCAAACAAGCATTCACACAAAGGACTCTAAAAAATTACCGTTTAAACCACGAAATTGCCTAAAAGATAAGGTCAAAAACCAACCTTATCAGGGACCCAGGGGTCCTGTTCGTGAGTGGGCTTAAATTAGACATCCAAGGTCCAAAAGTGGAAACATGCCAAAAATCTGTTTTGAATTGAAATGAGACACAAAATTACAAGTTAGAGGCAAAACTGTAATTCTGTTTCTCGGGCTACAGCCGAGTGGCTGTAGGTTATAGCCGTGCGGCTGTAACACCTACAGCCGAGCGGCTATAGTGCTCTAGAATCTATTTTGGTTTTCTTTTCTCGTTTTGAAAATCGTTTCAGAATTTTAATGGTTTCGAGCGATCCATGATTTCTAGAAACTCACAAAATTCCACAAAATGGACCCAAAGCGGATCAAACGAGTCCAGAAATCCCTAACAACCAGAAATCACCAAACTTTAACATTACATCCATCAATTATAAATCTAAAAACCGAAAATCAAACATATATGGATGTAATTGACCGATAATAATCATGAAAAACACATTTAATTTAAAGAATAGAAGCGTTATCGGTCAATTTGGGACATTCGGAGCTTCTGTCCCTGAAAATTACAGCCGAGTGGCTGTAACCAAAAGATTATAGCTACACCCCCATAGATTATAGCCGAGTGGCTGTAATCATCAGGTGGGGCGGCTGTAACCGAGCTCACTTCCAGATTTGAAAATGAAACGAAATCATCAACAAACAAACCCAAAATCAAATCAGAATCAGTTTTTAAGGCCTCTCAGAGTATACCTGGTCTGTGATCCAGCATTTTGGACCACTAGAAATGGATTCGGAATTCGGAAAATCCCTTGGAATCACGAACAACCCAAACTCGTCTTCGATCCTTCGAAGCCCGAACAGAACCCCGAATTGACCCGAGCGAAAGTTAACTCGATTAGAATTTCCCAGAATATCAATTCCCTCGAAACCCTGATCGATTCTATAGATTTTTGAAGTTTTGATGGTTTTTGGTTTTTTATTCTTTTCTTTTTCTTTTCTCTCCCTGAAATCCCCAAGAAACCCTAATTTTTATGTTTTTGGTTGCAGAATAAATAACCCAGAGTTTGTTCCTTACCTAGTTTCCTGTTCTATTGCTTTTATATCACCCAAAATAGGGTTAAAATCTGAATTAATGGCTGATTTTTAGATATTTAGGAAATCTGGAGATTACAGCCGCGCCGCTGTTATGACCTACAGCTGGGAGGCTGTACTACAGCCGTGCGGCTGTAGTGCACTATAGCCGAGCGGCTATAGTGTCCAGACATGCCCATTTTTACTTATTTTTCTCTTTTCTCTTTGGTTCTTTCAAACGCTCACTCGACCTTCTTTGGGGTTCTGTATTAAGATTTGTCACATATATCTGGGTTATCCGAGACGTCTCTAGACTCATTCTGGTCGTTCCGAATCTGTCTCACGTTTATCCGTGAAAATGGTAAAAATAACTTTCATCATTAAGGTCGGGAAAAAACCCGTGCTCACAGTGTGTTAATCTTATTCATGCTTATAAAGACACTTTGAATACTGAACATCCTATTCCAGTCTATGCTTAACTTGTTCCCTTAATATTATTAGTAAAAGTCATCTTTTTATCATTTCATTGTTATTTCTACTATTTACATTTAATTTGTATGCTCTTTACATTATTTTTAGTTTTAAATCCTTTTAAAGAAATATTAAAAACTCAATCCTGCTTGTTTTCCAAAGTTTTATTATTTTCACTTCTTTACAATCCTTGAGGATGATATTCTAGAGTTAATCCACTTATTACTTGCGAACCTAATGCACTTGCTAGTGTCATTTTAGGGATAACAAGGTTTTTGGTGTCGTTGCAGGGGATTGTTTGGGAAAATTTTTGAGAATTTTATGATATATAGTAGGTTTTAACTTGTTTGTTCATTGTGCATAAAGAGTTTGTTTTCTTTCTATAGGAACAACCTGTTCTTTGTGTATAAGAAGAGCTAGACCACCCCATATTCCTATCGATCCTGAAATAAAAGGACTTGCAGGAGAACAAGTGGAGCAGCAAGAAGGGCTAGAAGACAATAGAGGATGGCTGAACGTGAACGTAGGACAAATCCAAAAAGAGAACAACCTCCACCTATAAGAGAACAACAACATGACAACAATGGGGACGATAGAGTCCACGCTCCCCCAAGGCACATAATGAAAGAGTATTCGAGACCTTCAACTAAGGGACACTCATCTTGCATAGTGATACCCGATAAAGGGAACAATCTCTTCGAAATCAAGGCATTTATGATCCAAATGCTTTAGGCTGTGGTGCAATTTGGAGGCTTGCCAAATGAGGACCCAAATGCACACATCCATGATTTTGTTAACATGTGCAACACTTTTAGAACAAATCATGGTGTGTCGGATGATGTGATTCAGCTTATCTTTGAGGGATAAAGCTAAGAGTTGGTTGAAAAATTTGCAGCCGGGATCCATAACAACATAAGATGAGATGGCACGGATGTTTTTGACAAAGTACTTTCCACCAAGAACAGCTATCAAATTGAGAAATGAAGTCACTCATTTTTCTCAACAAATTGATGAGTCCTTATCTGAAGCTTGGAAAAGATACAAGGATCTCTTAAGAAAAGTTCCTAACTATGGCATTCCTATGTCGATGCAAATCCAAAACTTTCACAACGGTTTAACTAAAGTGGTTAAAATGCAAATTAATGTTGTTGAAGATGGTGATCTAGAAGAATTAGAGCTGGAAGAGTTCTATGAGCTCATTGAGAATCTGGTCAATACTAGCTACAAATGGCATGATGTAAGGGAAGATGGAGGGAAACATGAATCCGAGGCTATTTCCAAGCTTTCGGAAAAAGTAGATCAAATTTTAAAATAATTGGCTAAGCCTAATGTTTCTTCCATCTAGATTCGTTGTGATTTTTGTGGTGGTGATCAAAGAAATGTTATTTGTTTAGAAAGAGTCAGTGAATAATGTGATTTTGTAGGGAACAACTAAAGAAACAACAATCCTTACTCAAACACATATAACTGAGACTGGCGAAACCACCCCAACTTTCATGGACCTCACAACAACATGTAAAGAAAGCTCAAGCACCCTTCCATCCACAACAAAATTTCCAACCTCCTCCCCCACAATAGAACAACTTCGATCAGGCTGGTCCTTCCAAAAAGTCTAATATAGAGGAAGTAATGATGCAGTAGTTCATACAGCAAACACAGGCTTCTATCAAAAAATTTGGAGAATCAATTTCAACAATTGACAGCTATGGTCACTCCAAAGAACAAAGGCAGACTCCCAACCAATACCAAGCCTAATCCAAAAGAAGAGTGCAAAGCCATCATGCTAAGGAGTGGCAAGGAAATTTATGACCCTAATAAAGCTAATGTGGTTGTTACATGTGCAGGAAATGAGAAACAAGTTACAAAGGAGTTGGAACAACATGTTCTAGTGAAAGAACAACCTATTCTAGTAGAGGAACAACCTGAAGCTACAAAAACAAATCCTCCTATAATGGAAAAACTGTTGGAAATGCCCTAGTCCCGAGGCATTGGTCCTTGTATTTGTACTATATATTTATTGGATTTATGTGTTGTACTCATTTGTGTCATTAATAAAGGCATCAATTCATTTATTATATCTATCTTGTGCAATATATTAAATGAAGTATCCAATGGACATATCTATATCCATGACGACTAGTGTCATGCACTTAGCAGTAAGACCATGGATAGGGTAAACGATATGACCATAAATAGATCCGTAGTCTGTTCCAGTCATGGGAATGAATGGAACAACAGACTATCATTAACCTGGTTGTATGGCAGTGTCTTACCGGTCATTGGACATGGAATGTCAACCAAGTTAATGGATACATGCCTGGGAGCATGGTACTGGATAGATCCACTAAACGAGTAATCCACATGGTATGGTATCACAATGGATTCTCGTGTAGTACTTGTATGGATCCTTTGACCTGACCATATGATGGTGTTACATGTGAAGTCGCATACTTAGGGGTATGCCTAAAGGGCCTGTAATAGGGTGCCAAGTATGGGTGCTTTCGGGTATGTCTCTGAACATGGTAATACTATGGATATGCAGAAGGGATTTGTCACTCAGTAACCAACCGAGAAGATATCACCGGCCACTTAATGAATGTGACTGATAAGAGTGTGGCCACACCCAAACAAGTTGGAACTTGTTTGTGAGCATCAGTACATTCGGGATCAAGTTAATGTCCGGACACAAAAGAGGGTGATCAATCCATGCCTCTGTGTTGGACACCGATATCAATGAAATGGGATGTACAAGTTTAAACTACAGGGTTATGATATCAGTTGGACTGCCATCTCCATCTTAATTGGGGGCTGCAGTGGCTTGCTAGAGCCCAACTACAGTCTGCGGGCCAAAGGCCCGCTGCCAACATAAGGATGGGCCCACAGGATCGTACACATAGAACGATAGAATGCAGACTTAAAGAATCACATGTATACTTGGAGTATACACAATGGAGGGAGAAGCGTGTATATATTAATTGTATTATAAAGATCAATTGGATTGATCATAATAATAAAATTAATATATATGTTCAATTGGCTCTTCATAGTTAATTGGATTAATTATGAAATTATTTCCTAGGTGGAAATATTCATATGTATGGGTTTACATATCATTTTATTTTGTGTAGATTTAATTTTAATTTGATGGATCGAATTAATTGTCAAACTAATTTTAATTTAGATGTAAATAATATATTACTTGGAGTAATATATTAAATACATGGGTATATTGAAATTGGGCTTGAAATTAATTTAAACCAGAATAATTAAAATTAGACTGGGCCTAAATTAAAACATGGAAGCCCGCACAGAATAGACAGGAGCCAAGATAGGCCTGAATTCCCTTAAGGAATTCGGCCAACCCTAGGTATAAATACCTAGGGTTAGAAATTTCGGCCAAGCCAATGCTTAGAGCCTCCTAGCCGAATTCTCTAGCTCCTCCCTTCCATTGTTCCGTTTTTCCGACGCTAGCACGGGTTGCATTCGCCAAGCGTTCGTGTACGTGAGAGTGGAGGAATTCTATTTTGAATTCTTCAGTCATCATCCATCTCTAGAAAGAGATTTTTCTGGTAAGAAATTTAATCTCTTTCTATTTAATTTTAAGTTTTTCAATTTCCACTTCAATTGCTCCTGGGACTGGATTTGAGGAAATCACCGCGTTCTTCCGCTTTTATCGGGTGATTTCCGGTGACAAATCCCAACAAAAACTTGTTCCAGCCTATCAACCAAAAGTTCCATATCCATAGAGGCTAAAACAACATGACATGGACAAACACTTTGGCAAATTCCTTAAAAGTCTTCAAGAAACTTTACATCAACATACCTTTCATTGAGACTCTTGCTCAAATGCCTATGTATGTGAAGTTTTTAAAGGATTTGCTTGCCAACAAGGAAAAGCTTGAAAATGTCTCCATAGTGCAACTCAATAGATATTATTCCTCACTTTTACAATGCAAACAATCACTTCCTCAAAAGCTAAAGGATCCAAGGAGTTTCTCAATCCCATGTTCTATTGGTCCTTCAAATATTGATAATGCATTGTGTGACCTTGGTGTTAGTAGTAACTTACTGCCATACTTTGTTTATAAGCAACTAGGGTTAGGGGAACAACAACCTACTAGGGTATCATTACAATTGGTCGATAGATTAGTTAGGTATCCTAGGGGTATTGTTAAGGATGTGCTTGTGAAAGTAGAAAAATTCATCTTATCGGTAGATTTCATTGTAATGGACATAGACAAAGATTTGCATGTACCTATTATCTTAAGGAGACCATTTTTGCTATTGGTAGAGCACTTATGGATGTTCATAATGGCAAATTAATTTTGAAAATAAATGATAAGGAAGTAGTGTTTAGCATGAATGAAGCCATGAAACATCCTTCATCTAATGATGACTCATGCTATTTTACTGGCACTATTGATGGAGATCTTGGGTGTATGCAGGTACAAAGTGGATATAACCTCAGTGAAGGAATTGATTATGCTTATCTTAATAGGGAAACACCCTGTTCTGCATATTATATTGCTGAATCATTAGACCATGCACCAACCCTTCCTCTAGAACCCTCAATTTAACATACACCTACATTAGAGCTTAAACCACTGCCCACTCATCTTCAATATGCTTATTTGAGCCCACTAAACAACCTTCTCATTATTATATCCTCCAAGCTCACAAAAAACCAAAAGGAACAGTTGCTGCACATCCTTAGAAAGCATAAGGAGGCTGTAGCATGGAAGATTGCAAATATTAAAGGGATCAGCCCTTCAATATGTGTGCAACAGATCTTAATGGAGGAGAATCACAAGGAAACTATTCAACCACAATGGAGATTGAACCCTCGCATGAAGGGGTTGTGAAAAAGGACGTAATCAAGCTTTTTGATGCTGGAATCATTTACCCAATCTCTCATAATGTGTGGACTAGCCCAGTCCAGGTTGTTCCCAACAAAAGAGGCATGACCGTGATCAAGAATGAGAACAACGAGCTGATACCAACTAGAACAGTCACTGGTTGGAGAGTATGAATAGACTACCACAAATAAAATGATGCAACTCACAAGGATCACTTTACCTTACCATTTGTGGACCAAATGCTTGAAAATTTTGGCCAATTGCACTTATTATTGTCTTCTTTATGGATATTTAGGGTATAATCAAATCCCTATTCATCCTCAATAACAAGAGAAGACAACCTTTACATGTCCTTATGGCACATATCCATATCGAAGGATGCCATTTGGATTATGTAACGTTCCAACCACTTTCCAAAGATGTATGATGGCCATATTCCATGATCTTATTGAAAAGACAGTAGAAATCTTCATGGATGACTTCATGGTCTATGGCAAGACCTTTGAGTCATGCTTGAACAACCTTAAAGCTATTCTTATTCGATGTAAAGAAACCAACCTTGTTCTCAACTGGGAAAAATGTCATTTCATAGTGGATGAAGGCATAGTACTTGGCCATAAAATTTCATAAAAAGGTATTGAAGTTTACCATGCAAAAGTGGAAGTTATTAAGAAACTAATTGTTCCCACTTGTGTGAGGGATGTTCAAAGTTTTTTAGGACATGCTTGCTTTTACAGGAAGTTTATAAAGGATTTCTCAAAAATTGTCATACCTCTCTCTACTTTACTTCACAAGGATGTAGAATTCAACTTTCATGAAGGGTATTTACATGCTTTTGAAGAGTTAAAGGCAAAATTAATCAATGCACCAATCCTTGTCAATCCTAATTGGAATTATCTTTTTGAAATAATGTGTGATGCTAGTGACACATATGTGGGAGCTATATTGGGTCAAAGAATTGAGAAGCATTTCAAGCCCATCCACTATGCAAGTAAGACCTTGACTGAAACTCAACAAAACTACACCACAAGTGAAAAAGAGCTTCTTGCAGTGGTGTATGCCTTTTATAAGTTCAGGTCTTATCTTATTTTGTCAAAGGTCATAGTTTACACGGATCACTCAGCCTTAAGGTACTTGTTTGCTAAGAAGGATGCCAAACCAAGGCTCATTCGTTGGCTATTACTGCTTCAAGAGTTTGATCTTGAGATTAAAGATAAGAAAGGAGCTGAGAATGTGGTAGCGAATCATTTATCAAGGATTAAGGAGAACAACTATGTGGAAAAGGCTAAAATTTCAGATTTGTTCCCAGACAAACAACTGTTTGCAGTAACTTCTCTCCTTTGGTTTGCTGATATTGCTAATTATTTTGCATATGGTCTTAAACCTATTAATCTATCTTTTACTCAAAAGAAGAAGTTCTTTGCGGATGTGAAATATTACTTTTGGGAATAACCCTTCTTGTTTAAGCTTTGTGCATATCAAATCATTAGAAGGTGTGTCTCTCAAGAGGAAGTGGAGTAGATTCTTACCCATTGCCACACTAAAGAGGCCAGAGGACACTTTGGAAGCCTCAAAAGTCTTGCAATATGGTTTATGTTGGCCCACCTTTTTCCAAGATGCCCAAAGGTTTGTTAAGGAATGTAATGAATGCCAAAGAACAGGTAATATATCTGCCAAGAATGCTATGCCATTGAACAATATTGTTGTATGTAAAATTTTTGATGTTTGGGGCATAGATATTATGGGATCATTCCCTAGCTCTTATGGAACAAGTATATTCTTATGGCGGTTAACTATATGAGTAAATGGGTTGAGGCTTTAGCCACTCCCAATAATGATGCAAGAGTTCTGGTTAAATTTTTAAAGAAATTGTTTACTAGGGTTGGTAATCATAAGTGACCAGGGCACACACTTTTGTAATGCACAATGTGAAAGACTCCTTAGCAAATACGGTGTGACCTATAGAATTGCAACCCCTTACCACCCACAAACAAGTGGGTAAGTTGACTTCTCTAATA
The DNA here is from genome assembly GCA_039660915.1 of Euphorbia tirucalli. Lineage (NCBI taxonomy): Eukaryota > Viridiplantae > Streptophyta > Magnoliopsida > Malpighiales > Euphorbiaceae > Euphorbia > Euphorbia tirucalli. Next base: position 50,670,460 of record CM077633.1, read on the forward strand.
GAGAACTCAAAAGAATCCTTGAGAAAACGATTAGCACTTCTAGGAAAGATTGGTCACAAAAGCTTGACAATGCTCTTTTGGCTTACAGAATAGCTTATAAAACACCCATTGCAACATCTCCATTTAGGATGTTATTTGGTAAAGCTTGCCATTTACCGGTTGAATTGGAATATAAAGCCTTGCAGGCTCTAACTTTGCTAAATTTTGACAAACAGGCTGTTGGAGAGCAAAAGAAGATTCAATTAAATGAGCTAGAGGAATTCAGGCTGTTTGCCTTTGAAAATGCCATGAATTACAAAGAAAAGACCTAGGTAAGGCATGATAAGAAGATTTCCAACAAGGAATTCCATCCAGGGCAACTTGTTTTGTTATATAACTCATGTCTGAGGCTGTTCCCTAGAAAATTAAAGTCAAGGTGGTATGACCCTTTACTGTGAATACTGTGTTCTATCATAGTGCAGTGGAAATTTCAAACTCCAACAATAAAATCTTTAAAGTTAATAGGCAGAGGCTTAAGCCCTATCTCACCCATGAGCCTCAAGGAGTGATTGAAAGCATTCATTACTTTAACCCTCCATAAGTAGAGGGAACATGGTGTTCGCTTCAAACACCAATTGAAGCATGTTGGGTTTTCCCAACCTCTCCATCTTCTAGCATGTTATTTCTCCCTTCTGCCTGTTCTAGTATGCTTCTGTCCCTTATATCTTGTGGTTGATGCTGTGTAAGTATATTAGTGTTACTTTTGTTGTTTCCATGTTATATCTTATCGCATCGAGGACTATGTCTTACTTTAAGTATGGGGGAGTGACTTCCCTATTGTTAAATTGCTTGGTATTGGTTGAAAATTGAAAACCCCTATTTTGGCATGTCTTGATTATCCTAAGTTATGTAAATTTTGTTATTGGTTTGTTTTGTTAAAAATTTTCTGTGTTTTTCTATGGGAACAAGTTGTTCTATCTGTGGAAACAGCTTATTTTAGTGTTCAAACAGTGTTCGATTTTGTGTGTTCTGTTTTTGGTGAAATTAAAATAATAATAATAATAAGATTTAAGCAACTAAGTAAGTTGATCATGAATGGGTTGTTTTTAATTTTGACTAAATCACTAAAGATTGAAGTTTGAGCATTAGATGGACATAATTATTTGCTTACGGTAAGAAGACTTTGTAAGATGTTAAAATCTTAAGTTGTGCTTTAAATTGTTAGCTTAATTTAATCCAATTGCAAATTAGCCTCTTAAAGGGAGATTTGAGCCTAGCATTGTGCAATTTTATCATTTGAATTGCTTAATTTATACTTTTTGAGTGGACTTGCATTTGTAAATTGAGTTAGAACTTGCTTTGGTGTCTAATTGAGGTTACAAGGTTGTAAATGGACTTAAATTGATAAAGGCATTAGGTGTAGCCCTTTTAGCTTAAAAATCCAACCCTTTTTTTTAACTTTATCTCCCATTGTAGTTAACCAAGTTGAGCCCCAACCCATTCTTTGTTTAAACCCCTCTAAATTCTAGCCTTAGCCTTTTACTTTGATTTTCCAAAAGTTCCTTTCAGTTTGCCAATTGCAAAAGATGTTTTCTTGAGCAAATTTCAAAATGGTTAGTACTATTTGACCATGTTCTCTTGAGTCTAATAAAAATTTCTCATAGTTCTGGTTGTTTCTTCCCCTCGAAAAAAATGATAAAAAAAGAAAAAAAAAGAAAAGTAAAATATATATATATATATATATATATTCAAATTTTATCGAAAGTGATCCTTCTACTTGTTTTTATCACTATTTGTTCTTAAATCCTCATCCTTTTGACAAATGTTGCATTATTGTCTTTCTTTGAAAAGTTGCTTCCATTGTTGAAAGTCAGCAGGTTGTTCCCTCATTGTAAATGGAACTTGTTGGTTGTTCTATTTTCTATTTCTCTATTCCCTTTTGTTATGTTCCCTTCACTTCACTCAAGAATAGAAATGCATTATTCCTTAAATCCTTTATCTTTCGAGAAATGCTTTAGCACTAATTGTTCCTCATTAAAACTTTGCTCATATAATTGTTTGCATTGGTAATTCTCTTTTAGCCCAATTGTATCCTTTTCCATACCCCCAACCCAAGCCAACATTACAACTCTAATAAAAGTCCTTTTGATTTTATTTGTTTGCAACCAAGGTAGTGGAGATAAGACTAATTAGCAAGCCATGGTCTTTTTTTTTTGTATGTGCTAAGTTGTTGAGTGTATTAAACACCAACTGCAATCACTGTTGAAAAATTATGTGTGAATCCTTCATATTGTGAAATAATTGGTTTGAGTTTTGCTAACTTTTTAAGGCTTGAAGTTTGATCCTAGTCTCCTAAATCATTTTCAAGGTTGATGCTTGTCTCTTGTGTGTTGTTTAATACTCCTTTTTGCATTACTTTATGATTTTGGTCAATTGAATTCAATTTTCAGGATTAAGAACCTTGCAAAGTTGTTGTTTTATGTTTTTAGATTGTTCCTCGTTTTGTTCTCTTTGTTTTAAAATTATATTGGTTGTTCCCTATTCCTTTTCATTTGTTTTCAGTGTTGTTTTGCTTGGGGAAAAGCAAATTGCTAAGTATAAGGGAGTTTGACGAGTAAATAATTTACCATGTGATTTAAGCGTTAAATTAATAATTAAAGCAAAAAAGAATTGACATGGAATTAATTAAAAATATCTCTCTTTTGTAAGACAAAAAGCGTTGGGAACTTGTGGGTGTATTTCTAGGTGCATGAGGACAAAAATGAATGCTGCCAAAATATGCTACAACTTCCAAGGCTGTCTACGAAAGAAGACAAAACTAGAACAGCCTAATTAAGCCAAAATTTGCCTCTCAAAGTCAACCAATGGAGGAAAAAGGTGGAGGAGAGTCCTTAGGGCCATGTCAGCTATCCAAAAGCCTCTTTTAACTCTTAGCTAAAATCCTAGTCATGTGATTATCTTTGTTTTTCTATTTGACTTTGAGAACAATTGTTTCAGATTTTTGGTGTCTTGTAGTAGCCAAACTTTAGGCTATAAATTATCCTTTTTCTGGGTTGTTATTGGAAGGAACTTGACATTGTAATATCAACCTTTCTCTCTTTTTACTCTCTATAGTACTTGAATGTTAGTTCTTTTTAATTTTAATGAAGTTGTTCCCTTCAGATATGTGTGAGTAGTCCACCATAACAAGCTAAGCCGGATGGCTGGGTCTAAGTAAGTATTCCTTGCTATTTATATCATGAATGACATGTTTTGATGGATGTTTAATGGTGAAATTAGTGTACATGAATTAGGTCAATTCATACTTTAGTTCATTAGTGAGAATGACCTATTCATCTAATGAATAGAAATGCCATTATTCACATACTAATCCATGAGATAAACCACACAATTGGAATGCTTACTAGGGGTTTTTACCTTGTGTAAAATGCTTCTTTGTATTTAATGCTTAAAAACTATGTCTAGAGAAAGACCATAGAATGGTTTTTAAAGAATCTCTTATTAAATGACCACTTAGCTTAAGAAATAAATAAGTAGAAAATACCCTAGTCCTACGTGTGTTAATCTCATTCATGCCTATAAAGAAACTTTGAATATCAAACAACCTATTCCAGTTTATGCTTAACTTGTTCCCTCAATATTATTAGTAAAAGTCATCTTTTTATCTTTTCATTGTTATTTCTACTGTTTACATTTAATTTGTATGCTCTCTATATTATTTTTAGTTTTAAATCGTTTTAAAAGAATTATTAAAAAGTCAATCCTGCTTGTTTTCCAAAGTTTTATTATTTTCACTTCTTTACAATCCTTAAGGATAATATTCTGGACTTAATCCACTTATTACTTACGGACCTAGTGTGCTTGCTAGTTTCATTTTAGGGACAACACCCTCCTCCATAATTTACGGTATCAGAGCCTTATAAAGGTTTTATCACCAAACCTAACCTAACCTAATCCATCACATCAAGGAGGTTGTAGATGTCCACCAAATAGCAATAAATGCTGTAAGCCAACACTAATGCCATTGTTTCTTGCAACCAATACTCATCCATAATCTAAACCTTTGTTCCATCACTCTCACATCACCCAATCCACTTGAATGAAAACAATTTTTTGTTATGCAAATTACAGCTAACACCATGTTGAAAGGTTATGCCTTTGTTCACCATGTTAATGATCTAATCCGGTGCTAGCAAAATATATTGAAGGAAGTTCCAATATGAAATTTCCCTTAAAGGAGAGATAAGATAATCAAACCATGATATGGATGATCAGCTTAATAGAACTCTGTCTTTTACAGTTGATTGTTGATCTAACAAATGATCATCAATCATGGTTAAAAATAATGAATGCCTTTTGAGCCACATAAAGATTGGAAATCCAAAGTTTGAGAGAACAACTGTAGGCTCTAAAAAGGGAAGATGACATGTCCATCACCACTTTTGTTCAAAAAGCCAAGAGATTGGTTGACCAACTTGTTGCACTCAGACATGTTGTACTGGAAGAAGACTTAATGGATCCGATTCTACTTGGACTTGGTAAGAAATACAAGCTCTTTGGAAGAACTATTAAGGCTCACAGGAGCCATTATCATTAGACCAGTCTATGGAATGTTGTTGAGTAAAGAGCGACAGCTAGTCATGGAAGCAAGGCTTAGGCTGAAGAGGTGGTAGTAGCAGTGCCACCTACTATGCACTATGTTGGGCCTATGCAAGTGGGCAGCAACAACACTGATAATGGTGCACGAGGCAAAAGCATTGAGCATAGTAGAGGGCACGCCAATTAAAAATTTTTTCTAGTAGTCCCAGCTGCAATATTAGAATCAAACCCAGTCAGTTGGCTTGGATACTATAAGAATTGCTTATTACAATTGCAAGGGAATAGGACACTATGCACGTGAATGTCCTTCACCCAAAATTAACAAACACAACAACATAACTTGTCCGTCCTCCAATTTTGTAGCCATAAACACAAATTCACAGCAATGGGTGGTCGATACTGGTGCCACTCATCATTTAACGTCAAACTTGGAAAACTTCACTTTTCACTCGAGATATCAAGGCATTGAGGAAGTGCAACTTGGCAATGATAAAACTCTTCCTACCACTCACCTTAGTCACTCTGAATTTTGTATTGGTGATTTCATGCTATTGTTTGGAGAGATCTTACGAGTTCCAAATTCCAATTATGCATTAACTAATGTTAATCCTATATTTGTTGAATTTTTTACAAAAAAGTTCATCTTTAGGGAGTTAGGAATGAGGAGGATCTCATACAAAGACTAGAGTGATGTTAGGTGTAGGGATTTTCACAATGATTTTACACATAAATCCAGCCTAGGAACCCATTCAGATTGGGAAGAAACATATTCAACCAGAAAAGCAATTTAAATCTTACCCAGATTTTGAAGCTTTCTATGCAAATTTTCAAGCAGGAAATCTCCGCCTTCATACACGCAGGCCTCAAATGATCGAACGAGCATGCTAGCACTGGACCGGGAGCAAGAAAGTGGCCGAACCCTACAGACTAGTGTTGGTCGAATTTCACAGAGAGTGGAAAGGAGAAGCAGTGTTTTCCAATCTACTTTTCCTACAGGCTTAGAGAATTAAATTAATAATGTGCTATTTATACCCTAGGTTAGTTAGGTTTGAAATTAATTAAACTTTATGCTAAAGTCTTAATTAAATTATAAGCCCATAAACCTTATGATATAAAATTGATGCACAATTAAATTAATTTATATCAAAATCCAATTTTGACACAATTATATTTTAGCCTTACTTTATTTATTGCACTATGCAATTAAATAAATTAACCTAAATATAATTAATTCTCTTGATGTCAAAATCTAATTTTGACAAATTATATCCTAATTAAATTATTTATTGTGCCAAACAATAATTAATTTAATATGAATACAATTCCAATTCCATAAATATCGAAATCCAATTTTGACTAGTTATATTTCAATTAATTTATTTATTACACCATTCAATAATAAATTAATATAAATATGACAATAGTGTTGGGATTTTTCACCGGAAATCACCCGATAAAAGCGGAAGAACGCGGTGATTTTCTCAAATCCAGTCCCAGGAGCAGTTGAAGTGGAAATTGAAAAAACTAAAAATTAAACAGAAAGGGATTAAATTTCTTACCAGAAAAATCTCTTTCTGAGATGGATGATGACTGCAGAATTCAAGGTAGAATTCCTCCACTCTCACGTACACGAACGCTTAACGAATGCAACCCGTGCTAGCGTCGGAAAAACGAAACAATGGAGAGGGAATAGCTGGGGAAATTTCGGCTAGGAGGCTCTAAGCTTAGCTTGGCTGAAATTTCTAACACTAGGTATTTATACCTAGGGTTGGCCGAATTCCTTAAGGGAATTCAGGCCCATCTTGGCTCCTGTCTATTCTGTACGGGCTTCCATGTTTTAATTTAGGCCCAGTCTAATTTTAATTATTCTGGTTTAAATTAATTTCAAGCCCAATTTTAATATACCCATGTATTTAATATATTACTCCAAGTAATATATTATTTACATCTAAATTAAAATTAGTTTGACAATTAATTTAATCCATCAAATTAAAATTGAATCTACACAAAATAAAATCATATGTAAACCCATACATATGAATATTTCCACCTAGGAAATAATTTCATAATTAATCCAATTAATTATGAAGAGCTAATTGAATATATTAATTTTATTATTATGACCAATCCAATTGATCTTTATAATATAATTAATATATACATGCTTCTCCCTCCATTGTGTATACTCCAAGTATACATGTGATTCCTTAAGTCTGCATTCTATCGTTCTATGTGTACGATCCCGTGGGCCCATCTTTATGTTGGCAGCGGGCCTTTGGCCCGCAGACTGCAGTTGGGCTCTAGCAAGCCACTGCAGCCCTCAATTAAGATGGAGATGGCAGTCTAACTGATATCATAACCCTGTAGTTTAAACTTGTACATCCCATGTCATTGATATCGGTGTCCAACACAAAGGCATGAATTGATCACCCTCTTTTATGTTCGGACATTAACTTGATCCCGAATGTACTGATGCTCACAAACAAGTTCCAACTTGTTTGGGTGTGGCCACACTCTTATCAGTCACATTCATCAAGAGGCCGGTGATATCTTCTCAGTTGGTTACTGAGTGACAAATCCCTTCTGCATATCTATAGTGTTACCATGTTCAGTGACATACCCGAAAGCACCCATACTTGGCACCCTATTACAGGCCTTTTAGGCGTACCCCTAAGTATGCGACTTCACATGTAACACTATCATATGGTCAGGTCAAAGGATCCATACAAGTACTACACTAGAATCTATTGTGATACCATACCATGTGGATTACTCGTTTAGCGGATCTATCCAGTACCATGCTTCCAGGCATGTACCCATTAACTTGGTTGACATTCCATGTCCAATGACCGGTAAGACACCGCCATACAACCAGGTTAATGATAGTCTGTTGTTCCATTCATTCCCATGACTGGAACAGACTACGGATGTATTTATGGTCATATCCTTAACCCTATCCATGGTCTTACTGCTAAGTGCATGACACTAGTCGTCATGGATATAGATATGTCCATTGGATACTTCATTTAATATATTGCACAAGATAGATATAATAAATGAATTGATGCCTTTATTAATGACACAAATGAGTACAACACATAAATCCAATAAATGTATAGTACAAATACAAGGACCAATGCCTCGGGACTAGGGCATTTCCAACAATCTCCCACTTGCACTAGTTCCAACTTGGCATGGGCCTAATCCCTATAGATCTAGTATGACCCTCGTGCTTGGGCTGGGCCAGCGCCTTGGTCAATGGATCTGTGACATTATCCTCGGTGTCCACTCTGTGCAATGCAATGTCACCTCTCTCCGCGATTTCTCGTATGAGGTGAAACTTTCTGAGCACGTGCTTTGTGTTCTTGTGTGACCGGGGCTCCTTAGCTTGTGCAACGGCCCCATTGTTGTCACAGAAGATATCGACTGGGTCCTGGATAGTTGGCACTACTCCCAACTCAGTGATAAACTTCTTCATCCACACAGCTTCCTTAGCTGCATCACACGCAGCGATGTACTCAGCTTCTGTTGTAGAGTCCGCTATGGTTGGCTGCTTTGAGCTCCTCCAGCTTACAGCACCACCATTCAGCAAGAATACATACCCTGACTGCGATTGGTACTCATCTTGGTCTGTCTGGAAGCTTGCATCAGTATACCCAGTAACTGATAGCACTTCCTGACCACCATACACCAAGAAGCTATCCTTAGTCCGGTTAAGGTACTTGAGGATTGCCTTGACAGCTTTCCAGTGATCCTCCCCGGGATCCTGCTGGTATCGACTAGTCATACTCAGTGCAAAGGCGACATCAGGTCTCGTACATAACATAGAGTACATAATTGATCCAATAGCCGAGGCATATGGGACCAATTTCATGTTCTCCCTGTCCTCCCTTATTTTAGGACAGTTCTTCTTACTGAGTTTCAGCCCATGGCCCATTGGCAAGAAACCTTTCTTGGCCCGGTCTATGCTGAATCTTTTCAGAACTTTGTCAATATACGAAGCCTGACTTAGGCCCAGAAGCCGATTTGGTCTATCCCTATAGATCCTGATCCCTAGGATCATCTCAGCTTCGCCTAAGTCCTTCATTGCGAAGCACTTACTCAGCCACTGCTTTACCCCTTGCAGTGTAGGTATGTCGCTTCCAATGAGTAGGATGTCGTCTACATAAAGTACCAAAAATGTGACAATGCTCCCACTAGTCCTCTTATACACACAAGGCTCATCTAAATTCTGTATGAAGCCATATTCCTTTATAGCCTCATTGAATCTTAGATTCCAACTACGGGATGCTTGCTTCAGTCCATAAATGGACCTTTGAAGTTTGCATACCCTTCCCGGATACTTAGGATCGACAAAACCCTCAGGTTGTGTCATGTACACATCCTCGAGTAGCTTCCCATTAAGGAAAGCGGTTTTGACATCCATCTGCCATACCTTATAGTCATACCATGCGGCTATGGCCAGCAGTATCCTGATGGACTTGAGCATGGCTACTGGTGAGAAAGTTTCATCGTAGTCTATCCCATGGACTTGTCTGAAACCTTTCACAACCAGACGCCCCTTGAAGGTATTATCAGCTTTTAGCTTATAGCACCACTTGCAACCTATTACCTTAGCACCCGGAGGTGGATCAACCAAGTTCCAAACTTGATTATCGTACATAGATTGCATTTCTGCCTCCATGGCTTTACGCCAATTCGCAGACTGTGGGCTAGCCATAGCCTCCTGGTAGGTTTTAGGTTCTTCTTCATCCCAGATGAGAAGAGTTTGATCATCGGTGACGAGGAAACCATACCTCTCCGGTTCCCGACGATCCCTACCAGACCTTCTAGGTTCTTGTGTGGCCTGGGTCGGTGCTTCCACTTATGGAAGCTCCACCTGGGCCTCCGAGTTATCCTCTTCAGGAGCTTGTGGACCTTGAACTTCCCTGAGTTCAACGTTGCTCCCACTATCTTTCTTGGAAAGGAACTCCTTTTCCAGAAAGACCCCCTTCCTTGCCACGAACACCTTGTTCTCGGCGGGGTTGTAGAAGTAATACCCTTTGGTTTCCCTAGGGTAGCCCACAAATAGGCATTTATCGGTTTTGGGCTCCAGGTTGCCACTAGTCAATTTCTTGACATATGCTTCGCATCCCCAAATCCTTAGGAAAGACACATTGGGCTCCTTGCCCGTCCATATCTGATATGGGGTCTTTTCCACTGCCTTAGTAGGAGTATTGTTTAATATGAGAGCTGCTGTCTCGAGGGCGTGTCCCCAGAAACTAATTGGGAGAGATGCTTGACTCATCATTGAGCGGACCATGTCCAACAAGGTCCTATTCCTCCGTTCGGACACCCCATTCCATTGTGGTGTTCTAGGAGGAGTGAGCTGTGGAACTATTCCATGCTCTCTCAAGTATGCGTCAAACTCTAGGCTCATATACTCACCGCCTCGGTCCGACCGAAGGGCTTTGATATTCCTGCCTAGCTGGTTCTGTACCGCGTTCCTAAATTCCTTGAACCTATTAAGGGTCTCGGACTTGTGTTTCATCAGATAGACATAGCCATATCTGCTGAAATCATCCGTGAACGTGACGAAGTACAGATGCCCACCTCTAGTCGCTGCGCTTATAGGCCCACATACATCTGAATGTATCAGGTCCAATAAGCCAGTGGCCCTTTCAGCCTTCTTGCTAAAAGGCGCCTTTGTCATCTTGCCTCTTAAACATGATTCGCATGTATCAATTGACTCCAAGTCAAATGACCCTAGGACTCCAGCTTTGTGAAGCCTAGCTATGCGTCTCTCGTTTATATGGCCAAGACGACAATGCCATAGGTAGACGGGATTAAGTTCGTTAGGCTTAACCCTTTTCGTGTTTATGTTATAGATGTGATTGGTTTCATTTAAGTCTAGGATATATAGGCCATTATTTAATAGAGCATCTCCATAAAATAATCCCTCTCTAGATATAGAAATTCGACCATTTAAAATAGTGAAATTAAATCCAGAAATATCCAACATTAATACAGAGATAATATTCCTGCACATAGCAGGTACAAAGTAACAATGTTCTAAAATTAAAACCAATCCGCTGGGCATCATTAGGTGGTATTCGCCGATCTCTATGGCAGCAACCCTTGCAACATTCCCGACCCGCAAGTCCACCTCTCCCGACCCCAGCAACCTTCTGTTCTTAAGTCCCTGCACATTACAACAAATGTGAGAACCACATCCAGTATCCAATACCCAGGATGTTGAAACAGTAAGGTTAATATCTATAACATAAATACTTGAAGAGGACGCACCTTGGCCCCTTCTTTGCTCTCCCATCAGCTTGGGACATGATCTCTTCCAATGGCCCGCCTGTCTGCACCCGAAACAGACGTCCTCAGGACCTGCCTTCTGCTGGGCCTTGGGTTGGGCCTTGGCCTTCTTGGCTTTGGCCTTTTTGGCCTTGGCCTTGGCCTTTTCCTTGGCCTTACCCTTAGCAAGAGGAGGGTTCCCCTTGTTAACCAGCAGCACCGGCGGAGTCTTCTTGATCGACTGCTCAGTAAGCTTAAGCATCCCATGCAGCTCACTGACAGTGCGGTTCATGTTGGAAATGCCCTAGTCCCGAGGCATTGGTCCTTGTATTTGTACCATACATTTATTGGATTTATGTGTTGTACTTATTTGTGTCATTAATAAAGGCATCAATTCATTTATTATATTTATCTTGTGCAGTATAGTAAATGAAGTATCCAATGGACATATCTATATCCATGACGGCTAGTGTCATGCACTTAGCAGTAAGACCGTGGATAGGGTTAACGATATGACCATAAATAGATCCGTAGTCTGTTCCAGTCATGGGAATGAATGGAACAACAGACTATCATTAACCTGGTTGTATGGCGGTGTCTTACCGGTCATTGGACATGGAATGTCAACCAAGTTAATGGGTACATGCCTGGGAGCATGGTACTGGATAGATCCACTAAACGAGTAATCCACATGGTATGGTATCACAATGGATTCTCGTGTAGTACTTGTATGGATCCTTTGACCTGACCATATGATGGTGTTACATGTGAAGTCGCATACTTAGGGGTATGCCTAAAGGGCCTGTAATAGGGTGCCAAGTATGGGTGCTTTCGGGTATGTCACCGAACATGGTAATACTATGGATATGCAGAAGGGATTTGTCACTCAGTAACCAACTGAGAAGATATCACCGGCCACTTGATGAATGTGACTGATAAGAGTGTGGCCACACCCAAACAAGTTGGAACTTGTTTGTGAGCATCAGTACATTCGGGATCAAGTTAATGTCCGGACACGAAAGAGGGTGATCAATCCATGCCTCTGTGTTGGACACCGATATCAATGAAATGGGATGTACAAGTTTAACTACAGGGTTATGATATCAGTTGGACTGCCATCTCCATCTTAATTGGGGGCTGCAGTGGCTTGCTAGAGCCCAACTGCAGTCTGCGGGCCAAAGGCCTGCTGCCAACATAAAGATGGGCCCACAGGATCGTACACATAGAACGATAGAATGCAGACTTAAGGAATCACCTGTATACTTGGAGTATACACAATGGAGGGAGAAGCATGTATATATTAATTATATTATAAGGATCAATTGGATTGGTCATAATGATAAAATTAATATATTCTATTGGCTCTTCATAATTAATTGGATTAATTATGAAATTATTTCCTAGGTGGAAATATCCGTATGTATGGGTTTTACGTATGATTTTATTTTGTGTAGAGTTAATTTTAATTTGATGGATTAAATTAATTGTCAAACTAATTTTAATTTATATGTAAATAATATATTACTTGGAGTGATATATTAAATACATGGATATATTAAAATTGGGCTTGAAATTAATTTAAACAGAATAATTAAAATTAGACTGGGCCTAAATTAAAACATGGAAGCCCGCACAGAATAAAGAGGAGCCAAGATGGGCCAAAATTCATTAAGGAATTTGGCCCACCCTAGGTATAAATACCTAGGGTTAGAAGAATTCGGCCACCCTAGCTCAAAAACACTCATAGCCGAAATTCCTAGCTCCCCCTCTCCATTGTTTGGTTTTTCCGACGCTAGCACGGGTTGTATTCGCCAAGCGTTCGTGTACGTGAGAGTGGAGGAATTCTAAATTGAGTTCTGCAGTCATCATCCGTCTCTGAAAGAGATTTTTCTGGTATGAAATTTTAATCTCTTTCTATTTAATTTTATATTTTTCAATTTCCACTTCAATTGCTCCTGGGACTGGATTTGAGGAAATCACCGCGTTCTTCCGCTTTTATCGAGTGATTTCCGGTGACAAATCCCAACAGTTCATCCCTTGCATGTTATAGTTAAGGATGAACTGATCATAAGAATCCGGCAAGGACGCGAGGATTGTGTCCACCGCCAACTCTTGAGAGATAGGCGATCCGAGACGGGCTAAAGTATCCAAATAGCCCTTCATCTTGAGCACGTGTGCACTCACAGATGTCCCGGCCCCCATCTTACAAGAGTGGAATGCCTTATTGGTCAGGTACCTTTCCTGACGAGCTTGCTCTTGAAACATCTCATTAAGAGTTGTTATCATAGCATAGGCTTGATGGTCCATAAACTGTTTTTGCAGTTCGGGGACCATGCAAGCCAACATAAGGCATGTCACATCCCGGTTGTCCTTGACGTGCGCCTCGTATTCCTCCAGCTGGGCAGCCGGTGGATTACGTCCCTGAGGCGCAGCCGGGACAGGCCTTTCCAGCACATACTCTTTTGACTCTTGTCTTAGAACTATCCTCAAGTTCCTAGACCAGTCTAAAAAGTTAGGACCGGAAAGCTTGTCCTTTTCAAGAATTGATCGCAGTGATAAGGTATTTGTGTTTGCCATTTGGGTGTTTCTACACAGAAAAACATTGAGAGTGTTAATAAAGGGCTTTGCTTTGTTGTTCCCATACAAAATTAATAATGAATCAAGTTATTAATTTAAACCGAGTTGTTGGGCTCATGGGCCGAGATCCATATTTCATTAAGATATAGCCAAACGAGGGTTTGGTACAACTATACCTTAATTATTTAGGTAGGAACGCCATCCAATCCCAACCTAGGGACTCTCAGTTTGATGGGCTTGTTGGCACTTACCCATCTGTGCTTAGGGCCAGGATAATCCTACTACCCACGCTAAGTCAAAACCTCCATCCAAGTGTTAGAGTATCCCATACTCTAACCCAATACAAAGTGACAATACTCCAGTGCATCCTGCGAGGGCATGGTCTACAACTGGCCTATTCCCACTTTGATTCGGTTTTGAATGAGGGAAGCACTTTTAAGCGACTTAGTAATTCCGTTTGGTTATTAGATTCAATTATAACGGCTTACATGCATAAAGCGGGTGAATGAGCTATTGGAACATACATTCATACATGCAAATGAATATAAAAACATGATTAAATAAAATTAAAATGGACTGCTATGGGCCTATGTTACATCCTAATATTATTCTAGTAAACCTATACTAGAAACAGATATTAGGCGGGCCTCCATCTTTTTCTTCTGGGCTTGCACCTCCAATTTGGGCTTGCACCTCCATTTGGGCTCACCACTCCATGGGCTTCTTCTTTTACAAATTTTATAATATTTAATTTAAATAAAATAAAATTACATTAAAAAGAAAAACGACACGCAGGCCGTATTTACCCAAAAAGAAAAATACAACCCATCTCGTAAAAGGCCCAATAGCATCCAATCACACATTCATTCAACCATTATGCATCCAATACATACAATTCAAAGGCATGTCATAATGCATGATTTAAGCCCATTTAAATTATGTCAAAGCCATTATTAGGAAATCGCCAATTTTGGCCCACCATGGTTCTAACCCTTAACGGGCTTTGGGCCTCCAGCCCAGGCAGTCCAACTGCTCCCACTGGAATTGGGAAACCATGGGTCCAATATAGCCGTCCGAGTAATTGTGCCAAAATTACCCGAACCAATTTCCATTAACCATATAAATTTCCAAAACTAATATCACATGAACGAAATAAAATTCATCCAAGAAACCATGCGCATTTAAATTACATAAATTTAAACACACGAATTTTAAAACCAATTAAAATTTCAAAACTGGGCCCCGGACCTAAAAACCCGCAAAATCCAAAAACTGGGCCCGGCCCGCTGCAGCTAGGGCAACGAAATTGCCCTAGCAGCAACCACTGCCCAGCAGTGGCTGCCGCCTGCAGCGGCCACCGCCTAGCAGCAGGCAGCGGCTGCCGCCGCGCCTCCCGCCACGTGCGGCGGCCGCCGGCGGTGATTCCGCCGCCGGCAGCCCCGCACCCCGGGAGACAGAATTTTTTTTTTTTATTTATAAACAGAATTGAAAATAAAAAAATATCCATCCATCATCCATAGCAATTCACCAAGAATTCTAATAATACACAATAAAATTAAACTAACATAAACCTATATGCAAATTTAATTTTCATTGTATAAAACATATGGGAAAAATCATAAAAACCCAGTCCATGAATCCCAATCAAAAAACATCCAATTTCAAAATAGGGATTCAACCAAATTTATCAATTTCCACGGATCAAAAGCCCGCTCTGATACCACTGTTGGGATTTTTCACCGGAAATCACCTGATAAGAGCGGAAGAACGCGGTGATTTCCTCAAATCCAGTCCCAGGAGCAATTGAAGTGGAAATTGAAAAAACTAAAAATTAAACAGAAAGGGATTAAATTTCTTACCAGAAAAATCTCTTTCTGAGATGGATGATGACTGCAGAATTCAAGGTAGAATTCCTCCACTCTCACGTGCACGAACGCTTAACGAATGCAACCCGTGCTAGCGTCGGAAAAACGAAACAATGGAGAGGGAATAGCTGGGGAAATTTCGGCTAGGAGGCTCTAAGCTTAGCTTGGCCGAAATTTGTAACCCTAGGTATTTATACCTAGGGTTGGCCGAATTCCTTAAGGGAATTCAGGCCCATCTTGGCTCCTGTCTATTCTGTGCGGGCTTCCATGTTTTAATTTAGGCCCAGTCTAATTTTAATTATCCTGGTTTAAATTAATTTCAAGCCCAATTTTAATATACCCATGTATTTAATATATTACTCCAAGTAATATATTATTTACATCTAAATTAAAATTAGTTTGACAATTAATTTAATCCATCAAATTAAAATTGAATCTACACAAAATAAAATCATATGTAAACCCATACATATGAATATTTCCACCTAGGAAATAATTTCATAATTAATCCAATTAATTATGAAGAGCCAATTGAATATATTAATTTTATTATTATGACCAATCCAATTGATCTTTATAATATAATTAATATATACATGCTTCTCCCTCCATTGTGTATACTCCAAGTATACATGTGATTCCTTAAGTCTGCATTCTATCGTTCTATGTGTACGATCTCGTGGGCCCATCTTTATGTTGGCAGCGGGCCTTTGGCCCGCAGACTGCAGTTGGGCTCTAGCAAGCCACTGCAGCCCCCAATTAAGATGGAGATGGCAGTCTAACTGATATCATAACCCTGTAGTTTAAACTTGTACATCCCATGTCATTGATATCGGTGTCCAACACAGAGGCATGGATTGATCACCCTCTTTTGTGTTCGGACATTAACTTGATCCCGAATGTACTGATGCTCACAAACAAGTTCCAACTTGTTTGGGTGTGGCCACACTCTTATCAGTTACATTCATCAAGAGGCTGGTGATATCTTCTCAGTTGGTTACTGAGTGACAAATCCCTTCTGCATATCCATAGTGTTACCATGTTCAGTGACATACACGAAAGCACCCATACTTGGCACCCTATTACAGGCCCTTTAGGCGTACCCCTAAGTATGCGACTTCACATGTAACACCATCATATGGTCAGGTCAAAGGATCCATACAAGTACTACACGAGAATCCATTGTGATACCATACCATGTGGATTACTCGTTTAGCGGATCTATCCAGTACCATGCTTCCAGGCATGTACCCATTAACTTGGTTGACATTCCATGTCCAATGACCGGTAAGACACCGCCATACAACCAGGTTAATGATAGTCTGTTGTTCCATTCATTCCCATGACTGGAACAGACTACGGATGTATTTATGGTCATATCCTTAACCCTATCTATTGTCTTACTGCTAAGTTCATGACACTAGTCGTCATGGATATAGATATGTCCATTGGATACTTCATTTAATATATTGCACAAGATAGATATAATAAATGAATTGATGCCTTTATTAATGACACAAATGAGTACAACACATAAATCCAATAAATGTATAGTACAAATACAAGGACCAATGCCTCGGGACTAAGGCATTTCCAACAATCTCCCACTTGCACTAGTTCCAACTAGGCATGGGCCTAATCCCTATAGATCTAGTATGACCCTCGTGCTTGGGCTGGGCCAGCGCCTTGGTCAATGGATCTGCGACATTATCCTCGGTGTCCACTCTGTGCAATGCAATGTCATCTCTCTCCGCGATTTAATTAAATAGCTCCTTTAATTAAATATACAATGCGATCCGGTAGGTTCATCTTTATGTTAGCAGTAGGCCCCAAACCTTTAGGCCCACAGACTATAGGTGGATTCTAACAAACCACTATATCCCGCAATTATGATGAATATATCTTTCGGACATATATACCTTATAGGCTTTTTCTTATACATCTCATGCTTATTAGATAGCTCTGTACTGCTAGAACCATGACTAAGTCATCCCCTATGGCAGCAAGTACATTTCTTGATACCGAGTAGACTGAAGAACATCAATCACTTAATCACCTAGTGATTAAGTATTGGGCATGGCCAAGCACTTCTCAGTCTTAGTCATCAAGTGGCCAGTAATATCATGATCTCATTTAAGAGATTAGCATTTCCCTTCACCTTGCCCATGATCCTTAAGTATTCACTAGCATACCCAATCATACTCATACTTGGCACTCTGTTACGAGCTTGTTAGGCGTATGTCAAAGTATGTGAGATTGTCCCTAAGTCCATTGCAACATCAGGTCTAAGGATCCAATATAAGTGTTACCAGAGATTCACTTGTCTTATAGGGTTCAAGTGAAATACTCTGAGTGGATCGATCCAGTACCTTGTAACTTAACATGTACCCATCTCTTCAATTAACAATCCATGTCCAATGGTCGGTAAGACACCACCATACAATCAAAGACCATACTAATCTTTAGTTAGTATCATTCCCATGATATAACAGAATAGGGATGTTTATATTTAGGTGTTAACCCTACTCTCAGTCCTACTTGCTAGGAGATGCTCCTAACAAATAAGAGTATGACTTAGCTAATGGATTCTTTATAATTATTAATTACACAAGAAATTAATAAATAGATTAATACCTTTTATTAATTATCAAAAATCCGATTACATTGTTAAAGGGACTAGGGCATACACTAACACTAGGTTAGATTCCTTATACTTAAAATTAAGGGCAAACTTACAATATATACCATGTGGTTTCACTCATTTTTAAAATGAGGACTGTGGTATTTTTTTCAAATCAAGGACAATGGTTTCAAAAGTTAGCAAAAAAAGCATAATTAACATTTTTTCATTAAAAATGATGACTTGGTAGAGGGTGTTTGCCTTCTGAGTGCTGGACTTGTAAGGTTACTGTTTTTTTTAACCCTGGAGTAATTGAACTTTTTTAAAGAGTAATCTCATAGATAATCTGATTAGTTTGTTTAGAAGGACTATTTTTGGTCATTTTTTGGATTTGCCTAAGATGAACGACACTAATCAGTTGTTGCATTCTCTATTAATGAGAGAGATTTACCAACCTGATAATGGTTGCATTAAAATTGATGTTGCTAGTCACAGGCTTAAGTTTGGTGTTGAAGACTTCTTGTTGATATCAAGTATGAAATTATACGTTGAAAAGGGTTTTGAAATGCATTTTTTGGGTGAAGATTTGAGGTTAAGGAATTATTATTTTTGCGGTAAACCAGATGTTTATCGACTAGATGGTGAGATTATGTTGTAGAATCAAAAATTTGATTCTGATTTTGATGCTTTAAAGCTTGCTTTTCTTTATTTTTGAATGGTTTTTTGCTTGGGTTGGATTTTAAAGAAAATGTGCCTCGTGTTCATTTTGATTTGGTAAAAAGCAGTGATTATGTGAAGAATGGTTGGGGGTTTTGTTATTTTTGATCTAACTATCACTCATTGAAGAGAACGAGTATTTCAAGAAGTGGGCCTAGTTCTAATCATATTGAAGGATGTCCGTTATTTTTCCAGATTTGGTTTTATGAAGTATGTTCTGGATTATTTAAGATAGGGCTAGGGAGTCTCATATTATTCCCAGAATGTTAAATTGGCATAGGTATGAAGGTAAATTTTGTATAGATAAATTAAAAGTGGATATGTTCAGGAGATCAACGAAAAGTGTATTTTCTAATTCATTGCTTTTTATTATTATTATTGTTATTAGTATTGTGTATGTGTGTTTTGTTATATGATTTTTTTTTTGATGGGGCTGAGAAATTCAGATGTTTTGGAGGTTGAGATTAAACAGTTGAGGTGGATTTTTTCCTAAAAGTAAAGATAAAAAACCTAAGGATGATTTTTGTGGGCCTACTGATGCTGTGAAATATTTTATTTCAAGTGAGGGAGGTTTGTCATCAAAGCTTGCATCTTTCAGGTCATTTGTCCAGGTAATGTTTACTGATGTTGTGGGTAAGTTGGATACTCTAAATAGAAGTATTGATAAACTAGAATTTAGAAGGGCTGTTTAGAATGAGATTTGTATTTTTTTAATGTTGCATTTATTCATGAAGTTAATTGATTTTATGAAGGTATTAGCCCAGTATCAATACATGATACCTTCATGATACTACTTGTTAACAAAGTATCATGAAGTTAATTGGTTTCATGAAGGTACCACACAATATCAATGCATGATACCTTTATGATATTGCTTGTTAACAAAGTATCATAAAGTTAATTGGTTTCATGAAGGTATTAACATAGTATTGATGTGTGATACCTTCATGATACTACTTGTTAACAAAGTATCAATATAATATCATAAAGTTTTTAGGTTTTATGAATGTTTTAACATAGTATCAATGCATGATACCTTCATGTTACACTTATTAACAAAGAGTCAATACAATATCATAAAGTTAATTAATTTCATGAAGGTAACAACACAGTATCAATGCATAATACCTTCATGATACTGTTTGTTAGCAAATTATTCATTCATTTGTTGATATATAGTTATACTTTTTTATGCTGATGGTGGTTCATTATACTTTTATTGATAGTTTATTAATACTTTGTTGATTTTTGTTTTGTTTATTTGTTTTACTAGGGTGTTTTTAGGTAGTGATTTTGATGTTGTTTGAGAGTTCGATGATGATAAGAAAAAGAGTTCTCAAGATCGTGAATCTATTCCTGATGCAAGTACAAGTGTCAATGATAATGAGGTTGATAAGGGTAGAGATAATAGTGGGAATTTGGAGGATGTTGATGTTGGTAAGGAGGTTAAGGATGAGCATCAAGATGGTAACAGTAGACTGCTGCAGGGACTATGAATGACAAAGTTGATGAGGTTATGGATGTTGATGATAGGGCTTTTGCAGATATTAAAGATGGCATCAAGTTGGATGTCAGTGATAAGGATGTTATTGTTGGGAAGGATATTGATAAAAAGGATGTTGATGATATGATTGTGGATCTTAAAGAGGATGTTAAGGATGATAGCTTCTCTTTTCAAACTTGGATGGTTAAGAGAACTATCGTAGTTTATAAACCTCTTGTTAAGCATCCTCGTGTAAGAGGTACTAGTGATCCTCATTTTGATCTAATGGTTGATTTGAATTTCAAATGTATAATTGATGTAGTTCCCAAGGAGGTTGCACTGTTAGGTGGTCGTAAAATTGTTCATAAAGTTGGAGCTTTTAAATGCTATCGAAGGTGCTAATAGAGAAGCTGATGGAGGAGTTCCTCATGGTGGAATTAAGGAAGGAGTAGTTGTTGGTGATAAAAGTGAGCAAGAAGCTATTGTTGATCTTGGATGTTTGAAAGAAAGGTATGTTTTTCATTTTCCCTTTTTTTATATGTTGTTTTGGTTTTTATATGTTATAGTTGATATGTAATTATGTATTTAGGTGAGAAAATTGACAAACACATTGTTGATATTGTGTTGATACCTTTTGGATACATTGTTGATACTTTAGTTTTGTCTCCTATGTATTTTATGGTATCAGGTTGGTTTTAGGTGCTTTTAAGATTTTATTTCTCTTGTTATTTTGGATCAAGTTGAACTTGAGAGTTTTGAAAAATTTTAGTTGTTAAAATGTGTGCATCATATACGTATTTTTTCCTTCTTTTTTGTTGTTTGAAGTTGGTTTTATGCCTTTTTATTTTTTATTTTATAGGTTATTGGTGATTATAAGGTTGTTGTTATTGAGGGTGGAGTTGCAATGAGTATTTATAAACAAAAGCAGAAGGCTGGTCGTGTATTGAGTTCACCTTATATTGCTGCTTTTAGTTCTGGTGTGAAGGTTTTGGTTAAGAGGCATGTTTATATGACTGGCATGTATCCTCTTGATGATCACAGTTAGGGATGTAAACGAGGCGGGGCGGGGCGGGGTGGGGATTGGCAATTCCATCCCTGTTCCCCGGCTAGGCGAGGATCCCCGTCCCCGTCCCCATTCAGTTAAAAGGGACAATCTTCATCCCCATCCCCGGCTCTGTGATCCCCGTCCCCGTTAAGATTTTTTTTTTTTTTTGAAATTTTAAATAAAATTCAATTTGGTAAAAAAATAAATTAAAAAGCATATTACAGTTTGAAAACCATTAAATAAATCACTTAATTTTTCTTATAAGAAAGTGATATTTAATTAAAATATTACAAGTACTAATATTATTATTTTAAAATATAGTACAAGAGTCCAATATACATAAATTAAATTAGAGGTTTCTAAATTGATAAATTCTATTAAGTGTAAATGCTAAATTTTAAGTTTTGCACCTAGGCAAAACATTAAATAATACTAATATTATTTATATAAATAAATAATAAAATAAATAAATAAATGGGGATTTAACAGAAATCCCCGCCGGGAACTAAACGGGGATGGGGACGGGTCCGCAGGGCGGGAGAGTTAAATCCCATCCCCATCTCCGTCTAGTAAACGAGGACAAAATTGTCCCCGTCCCCGCCCCGCGGGGATTCTAAACGGGGAATCCCCGTCCCCGTTCGGGCGGGCCCCCGTGTCCCCGTTAACAACCTTAATTACAGTTGATTTGAGGAGTTTCCAAGTGAAAAGGATATGAATGAATTTACTTATTTTATTAATAAATTTACTTATTTTATTAATAAGGGGAAGTTGTTAGCAAAGAAGTCTTTTTTTATAATGTGATACTATGATGATACCTTTATGATACTACTTAGTATGCTTTCATTATTATACATTTCTTAATACTTGTTTAACCTCAAATGCTATTATGATACTTATGTGATACTGTGATGATACAATTGTATTTCCTTATGTTGTTTTTCAAACAATTTTAGTAGTAAGTACAAAAAGTGGTGTCGGGCAATGAGAACAATTTAAATTTATGTTTGCAATATGGTGTTGTTTCAATTAATGATAAAAAATTCTTTTATGAGTTGTTTACATTAGGGGAACAATTGAGTGGCATTGTATGTGTTTCTTTTTTGTGTTTTGTTGTTGATACTTTTATGATACCTTCATGATTCTGTTGGGTTTTTTTTTTTGTAGCACTTGAATTTGGTGTTTTACTATCTTAGGAAGAAGGGCAGACATTGCAAAAGGATCAATATTAGGTTCACAACTACAGATTTGTATTTTGATGGGAGCATTAAAAATCTTTACAGTGATGTAAAGGACATTTTGCACACTAATAAGGGTCTGGAGCTTTTAACAATTACTGATACCGTCATGAATTTCATAATGGGCTTTGGTCTTTGTTGTAGCAATGTCTAGAGTAATATGGATTAAGTTTTTTTTCCAATTCATGTTGGTGGAAACCATTGGATTTTAGGGATGTTTATTTCTTAGGAGAGGAAGCTTTATATATATAATTCTTTGTTGAAGAGGCATGGTTTTCATTTTACTAAGGAGGTTGTTGATGAGTATGCAGCTTTGATTCCATACTTTTTGCACAAGTTTGATATTCTTATTAGTAGATATGATATTATGAATTCTGATGAATACAATGGGAAGGATCTTTGTCATCTACTTGATGTAGAAATAATTCAAAACACTCAGCAAACTCTTTGGTGTGTTTCTATTATCTATTTTTTTGTTACTTCTTTTTTTATGATGTATTGTAAAAATATTTTTATGAATTCAATGATTATGGAGTTTTCTATTTGGATTTTGCTGAGTATTTTGCCTTTTCCTCATTCATTGGATATTAAAGCTCATAAGTCAAGGTTGGTCATTTCCTTATACAAGCATAGAGTGAAGAAGATCTTGAAGGCGTAGAGAGTGATCATAAGTATTATGGATGATTATATGAGTGATTGAGTAAGGGATTTAGATAAAAGCTCTAAATAGTTAGCAGTAGTCATATGCAATTGTTACAGTTTAGATACTTTTTTATATATATAATTTAGATACTTTGTTGATACTGTTTTGGTATAATTTTTTTATCATATGCATGGTAAATACAATGTTAATACATTAGAATATTGTTTTTATTGGAATGAGAAATGTGTTTTTATTTCGGACAATGTTTCTTATTATGTCATTTTTAATGTGAAATTACATTAATCTTCTTTTGCTCCTCCAATTGTTCTCCTATTATGGCCTCTATTTTCGCAAGTGTCATATGTTACTCTAAATGTTGTTTTCCTTTCCTAAGCAGCTCTGACCCTCTGTTTTCCGTGGTCTTCCTACTTTTTATTTTGCTTGTGGTGGTTACAATTTCTGATCTCTAATTTCTTTATGTATGTCCCATGTATCTTTTGATGGCATTAGATATATTGTTTCTTCATATGTTGCTGACATTTTTTCTTTTTTGTAGCATTATGAGTAGTAGTCATATGTATTGAGATGGAATTTTTTCATGTATGCAAGGGCATGTGAACATGGTATGTTTGGAATCTATTGTAGGTACATGTTTTCTCCCTCATGTCAACTATGAAATTTACTCCATTTATTGATATTGTTGCTAGATGTTTGTTGATGGTTTCACCGGCATTTGAAAAAACATTATTATAATAGTATAATAGTATCGTAACAGTATTGTAACAATATCATGATAGTATCAGGTATAATAATAGTATCGGGTGTTGAGCATTGAATAATAGTATCAACATGGTATCATAATAGTATCAACATAGTATCATAACAATGTCAACATAGTTTCATAAAAGTATCAACATAATATCATAGCAATATTATAACAGGTATCATAGTAGAACCATGTATACTGATAGTATAAGGTATTGTAATGAATAACAGTATCAACATAGTATCATAACAGTATTATAACAGGTATCATAACAATATGATGTATAATAATAGTATCAGTATCTAGTTTTACTAGCATTTTCAAGGCTGGTGCGTAGTTCTCTCATAGTATTTGTTCTTATCTTTGTGTTAATGTTGTCATTATTCCTCGTGCAATTTTTCTATTTTTATAGAAGAGTTTTGCAGCATGTTTCATAAGTACTCCACTAATGTTGTTATTGATAGTTTTTTTGCTCCTTTATTCATTGAGTTTATTTATTCTCGATGTTTGATGTTAGTGTGTTGTGTTAGTTGTTTGCTGAGTGCACCATGCTCCATTTCTTATACTCAACATCTTAAAAGGTATCCTAGAATTTTTTTGTTTATTTTCTCTAATTGGGATATGTATTTGTCGAACTTTTGTGTTGTGTATACTTTTGATGCTAAGTTGTAGTACTTTGTCATGTCTTTTATATTATTTTTGTATCTGATCTTTAGGTTTTGCAGTTGGTGGAATGCATAAACACAATGTGGTACTTCTGGAAACACCTTTCTTGAGGCTTTTATATGCTCTCATATTTATCTAAACCTATAGTCATTTGTGGTCTTTGTGTGTATGTTTCTTTGAATTGTTTGAAGAACCCTTTCCAAGATTCATCATTTTCTTAATCAACTACTGCAAAAATCATTTATGCATTTTTTAAGTTTAATATGTGTTAGTTTGTTGCATTATGATATATTGATACTTATGTGATACCCTGATGATATATTTGTAATACTGCTTAGTATGCATTCATTTTAATACATTCTTAATGAGTGTGTAACCTCAGACATTATTGTGATACTTATCTGATATTATGTTGATACCTTTTTAATAATGTTTTATGATACTTATGTGATATTATGATGATACCTTTATGATACTGCTTAGTATGCATTCATTTTAATACATTCATGGTGCTTTTGTTACCTTAGATACTATTTGTGATACTATGTTGATACTGTGAGCACGGGTTTTCCCGACCTCTGTGATAAGAATTCATGTGTTACCTATGGAGCAGACGGACGTGAATTAAACCCAAAAGCGACCAGATTGTTGCCTGGAGTGTCTCAAATGTCCCAAAAACCAAGCTATCCATGATCCGAAACCCCCGGAAAGGTCTCCCAAGAGGTCTCTAGGGTTTAGGGTGCATGCCTGATGTTTCGCCTTTCGGTCCAACCTTCGCTACACCCGGTCGGGGCAAGACAAGTTGCCTTGCAAAACCAAGCAACTTGTCTCGTAGAAGGGGGAGGTACAGGCTGATCAGAATTTCAGGCGGCCATTTAATGCAAAGGAAAAGAAAGGAGAGAGAAGGATATAAAAAGGAAAAGAAAGGAAATCTCTGGGGGAATTTTGGAGGGAAATCTTAAAAGAAAAGAAAAGAAAGAGACAGAGAAGGAGAGAAAAAAAAAAGAGAGAGCTGGAAGTGAAGCAAAGGATTGAGTTTAAAACCTAAACCAGGGTTGAAACATTAGGACTTAAGTTTCATAACCATTGCTCATTGTTTGGAAATCATTCTGGTTTTGTTTCAGTTTGTTGCGGATAGTTGCGGTTTTGTCAGTTGAGACTTCGGCAACAATCTCAAGCTTTCAAATCCGTTTCTTGCATATCCAGTACACTGGAAAGACACCAAGGTAAAATCTGAGAGGCCTAAAACCTGTTTACACAGAGTTTTCTGCATGTTCTTCTCTTTTGAAATTTTTTCCTGAAAATAGACTTAGCCCGTCATATATGTCTTTGAAGAACAGAGCTGGCCGACTCTGTTCCTCTGGGACAGATTCCCGATATGTCCCGAATGGCCGGAAGGAGTCCGTTTTCCATTTCATGCTTTTCTGTTTTGTTATTTTCCGGCCCAAGAATGTTTGTACGTCGCTTTAGCTCCGGTTTTCATATTTATGGACGTATGAACATGGGTATTTCAGTTTTTTCCGGGTTTAATATTTCAGTTTCGGGGTTGTTTGATCCATTACGGATCCGTGGTTCAGCATTAGCAGACCCCCGAACATCATAAAATCTCAGGAAAACATTGAAAACGAACAAAAATATAGATTTTTTTGAAAAATCAGAAAACCAGTTTCGGATCCTGGCATTACAGCTGCCCAGCAAGGATCAGAATCGGCCCGCTCTAACCAGAGCCGCCCGGCTCTATTTCCTGCTGTGTGGCTGAAATTCCCGGGAAAAGACAGAATTGCGGAACGCCCCACATGAGTGTTGTTGCGCGTTGCTGTTTTCGGATTCAAACTGTTTTTGGCGTGTTTATTGCTTTTTGAACTTTAGATATTTATGAAAATTAAGAAAACCCATACGAACGGAACCCCGAGTTCCGGGATAACTGACCCACAAAAATGGAAGTATGCATGAAACCGAGCCAAATGGTTTTCCAAAATTGATTTTCCAGTACAAAAATCCACTGGGCGTTTCAAAACCGATTTCCAGGTCTAACCAGTCCGACCAATCGGATCGACCCGGTTACCCCCTAAATGCATGCTCCCGCTTCCCAAATCCCAATTCTGTCCTGATTTGAGTCCTACTTATGTTTATAATATAAACTACACTAACCAGTCTGTTTTACAGCATTTACTTTTATTTTTATTTTTGCAGTATTTAATATATTAATTTGTGTAATTAGGCGGTTGTATTATTTTTAGATCCTCGTGTACTTAAGCGTTTGTAAAGTGAGGACGAGAGTTTTTATATTTTATTCAATTTGGTTGTATAATCAGCCTCTATTATTCTTTTATATATTCGTGTGAATGATTTAATTTCCTATAATTTATTTTATGCATTCTGCTTGAGCATCGAGCTAATAAAAATAAACAAATTGGGTAGAGAAAAGATAATAAATTGAATAAATATGGTTTTATAAATAATAAACGTATACAAGATTGATGTTAAGTAGGTAAGTTGCCCGAACCCTGAATCTCTGGATTAGGTACAGCAGTCTGCGCTCGGTAGGGAGCTGTACCGGAATTTCCCAGATGAGCTGATCTGGGTGGCGACTCTGTCATTGATCTCGAAATTTAGGTTTCGAGGTCTTTAAGTAATAAATCTGGAAAATGTTTTCTACAAAAGAAATTTTCAAATTAAATCAATAGTTTTCCCAACTCAACATAAACAAAGTCCCGTTTTCCACAAATCTCACTAAATCAAATCTTTTCCCCTGGCTCACTTCGCCACCCTTATCCTATTTCTTTTCATTAAAAAGGTCATCCGCTGACAGATACCTTTGTAATATTGTTTTATAATACTTATGTGATACTGTGATGAGACCTTTGGTGATATTTCTTTTATGAAGTTTATTAGATATTGTGTTGATACTTAACTGTTAAACAGTTTATATATATGTGATAACTAAGTGATACTTAATGGATACGGACTTAAAATATATTATATTGATTATTTTCCCGCAAATATACGGTTACTGTTATAGTACAAAAAATATCATTCCCATGAGGAATGATTGTTATTACACACTGGGTTTCGATTTCCAATTTTGTTTGCACTTAAATCAAAATTTTTTTTTCTTAATCTAATTCCACTCCTAAATTAAACTAATCCTAATGTGGGTCGAATTAGAGTAAGAAGACAACCATAAGCATTTTGCAAACTTATTCCCAAACTGTTAAACAATTTATATATATGTAATAACTAAGTGATACTTAATGGATACAGAGTTAAAATATATTATGTTGATTATTTTCCCGCAAATATACAGTTACTGTTATAGTACAAAACATATCTTTCCCATGAGGAATGATTGTTATTACACACTGGGTTTCGATTTCCAATTTTGTTTGCACTTAAATCAAAATTTTTTTTCTTAATCTAATTCCACTCCTAAATTAAACTAATCCTAATGTGGGTTGAATTAGAGTAAGAAGACAACCATAAGCATTTTGCAACTTATTCTCAAATCTATGTTGAAGTTATTTAGACAAGTTATACTAATTTCCTATGTAATTCTCTTGAACAATACATAGATTTACTTGAACATATTCTTATTAAACATGACTCCTAATTCTCATTAGTGAACCAATTCCATTAACACTAATATGCTTAAGTTGAAGTGCAACTTGATTAGTATAATACACGATCTCTCATCTACTATCATACTTATAAATTCTTGCAAACTTTCGTGAGAACATATTTCTCAATATTAAACTCATGTTAGAACCAAAATCGAAATCATACTTAGCATATATAAGATTATATTTCTCAATATTAAATTCATATCAAAACCAAATATAAGAAAAACTTGGCATAAGAACTTTTATTAAAATAACTTAGCACAGCAAAGAAGAAAGCATTGTTCACAAAACCAAGTAGTATGCATAAAAGAATATAAGAAAGATAAAAAAAAGGTAGAGTAAGAATTTCTCAATCCTTTACTCCTAAATTACGCTCAATCTTTCTTGTACTTCTTCTTCCTCTAATTCGATCCTTGATTTCTACAAATCTCTGGTATCTTGTTTTATCTCCATATATCATATCCCTTTTTTTTCTGTATGGCTGATTTTTCACCCCTTTAAATAGTCGATGAATTAACACAATGGTTCATGAAGATGTCTCTCCATAAAGGCACGACTTTTGGGTGAGGAGACATGACTTTTGAGTGAAGAGACATGACTTTTTAAGTGAAGAGACATGACTTTTGAGTAAAGAGACATGACTTTTTGAGTGAAGACACATGACTTTTTGAGTGAAGAGACATGACTTTTTGAGTGAAGAGACATGTCTTTAAGTTGCTGGAACTGGGCTGGTCGCGCCGGCGACATGGTCAAAACATTTTCCAAGGGCGAGCGCAGGTGCAGTTGGACCGGTGACATACTTGTTTTTAGCACTCCTTTGTTCTCTTTTTGTTTGCACGATTATTGCGCTTTTCATCCAATCTTTCCCCAATCGATTTTCGCTACTCCTAATGTCACAAAAACATATAAAAAGCATCAGATAGAATAAGAAATCCTAATAAAAACTAACAAACACAAGTTAAATAATAGGAAATATGAGCATTTTATGCTCATAACATATTACCTGAAGCATCCTGTGTGAACGCCAATATTGATGTCTCATTGTAGCATGTTTAGAGGATAGTGGCATCAACAACAATAACTGGTTTGTAGTGTTTCCATCCTTGTATGGAAGCTTCCATTGCTATGAAGAGGTGTAAGAATCTGTTTCCTCTTATTTCGTGGTTGATCACTATTTATGGATTTTTTTTTTAGCATGTAGAGGTAGCCTGGTAAGAAGTTGTATCATTTAGATGGCAAACCTCTAATGATGGTAAGTGCTTCTTCTTTTTACTTCATGCTCTGCTCCTTTAGTTTCTTTCATGTCATGGACTATATCTGATGCTATGTAGATTCTCTTAAGTCGTAGGTACTTGTTCTTGATCATGTTTGCTATAATCTTCTTTATTGCTTGTCTCTTGTCACTGTGTCTTTCATTAATGTTGCATGTGTGCTCTTCAACATATTTCCTAATTTCAAACCTTTCTTTTTCTGGATGCATTATATCTCTATGTACATTTGTCATCAATGCATCATAGGAAGTACTGTCTTGGACATGATTTATAAGTCTTGAATTGGAAATTATTTCTTATTGCATAATGAGTGATTATTTGTTTTAGTTTCTCTTTGTTTCTGTAGTTTGTCAAATCTAGATTTTGTCTACATTAGGATCTGTGATGTCAAGGTCTTCTTTTTCTTCTTCTTCTTTTGTTGGTGGTATTTTGTGTTCTGTTTGGTTGTATATTATCTGGAGTGTGCTTTTATTTTTTAGGTTTCATATGTAAAATGCATTGTCATCTTCTTTTGTTGCATAGTTCTGTATTTGGTACTATACTCTTTCATGTTCCTGTTGTGGTCCTCTTTTGCATTTTACATTAGTTCTACATATTATTATTAGACATGGTTATTTGTTGATGAATATAATAGTCATGATAATGTGATTATGCATTTGTGATGCTATTATACCTCTATGATACTATTATGATACCTTTGTGATAATGCTTAGTATGCATTCATTTTCATACATTTCTGATGGTTGTGTAGCCTCAGATACTGTTGTGATACTGTGTTGATACCTTTGTGATAGTGCTTTATGATAATTATTGTGAGCACGAGATTTTGATCCCCTGTTTCAATGATGATAAGAGTCTATTATAATTGTTTCCATAGCCTAAGGGCCGATATCAACTCAAGATTAGTGCAACGGATTTCTAAAAACCTTGAAACTAGGGTTTCAAGTCAAAGCACTACACCCGTACGGGTGTAGAACTAACTATTCCTGCACAGGTGTAGTATTTATACCCATATAGGTATGAATTATTCTGTCTCAAACCTTATCTAATCAGATTGGATCCGAATTTGAAGGGGAACATGTATAAATAAAAAAAGATAAGGAGAGAGAAAGGACGGACATTTTGAACTAGAAAGGGAGATTAGGATAGAGAGAGCTTAGAGATAAGAAAGAAAGAAAAGAGAAGAGAAAGAGGAAGAGGAAAACCTTGAATCTTTTTCTTCATTTTCTTGCTTAAATCTCTGTTACTAGGGCTTAAAATCAATAAGAAATCATAAGGAAACACTTTCCTAAGATTTATAATAGGTTCAGAGACTAAAACAAGTCACAAATCCATAACATTTGGAGTTGGTTTGTAAATTTGGAGCTTTTGGAGTTCAAAGGAGATTTTCAACAATTTGGAACTCTCTTGAGGTGATTTTGAATTTGTAAAGCTGTGGATTCACGCATCAAAGGTATTTCTGAGAAACCAATAACTTGTCATCATATTTGTGCTATTTGCGCATCATTTCATGCATTTTTCAAACTATACTCTGTTTTAACCATTTCTGATTCTATCTAGGTTTCACATTCGTACGGCCATCATAACAACCGCATGAATGTAACATATAGCCGTACGGTTATAAACTATAGCCGCACAGCTATCTAAACCTAGAAATTCATAAGAAAAGAGCCAAAATTTTGAATCTCATTCCTGTCTAGAAACAATAGCGGTACAAGGCTGTTGTTTGGGGACAAAATCTCCAAAAACTATTTTCCAAGCATTTCATTACATCTCAAACCTTAGATTCACTTTCCAGAAACAATATTAAACCAGTACAATGATAGAGATCCAATCTCTTAGAAACCAGCCCACTTTCCTGTAAAATAAAAATGTTTCCTAGCCGTTGAAACTTATTGAGTTTCTCGACTACCCCCCTCTAAGTGCATGGTCCCGATTCCTTTATTATCTCATTCTGTCGCACTTGAGTCCTTATTGTGATTTTTCATGAGCTAACATTTGTTTTGCAAGAATTACATGTATGTTTAAATTTATTCTTAGGTGAATTCTTGTATTTTAGGCAGATGTAAAATTAGATCGTTGTGTATTTTAGGCAATTGTACCCGAATGGCCCTATTTTATTCAAATGTATTCTGCTAAGATAGCTTATGTGATTCGGTAGATAATAATTCATTTATTTACCGCTTTATGTATCCTCACATGTGCGTTGAATTCCTTAAATAAAATCAACCTCAGCCTATAAAATGCAATGTAAATGAATGTAGAGTTTTGTTTTAGTTAGATAATGAGTAAGTGACTTGTTCGAACCTAGATCTCTAGAAGGTATCGTAGTCCCTACTCGGTTTTGGCTATACTTGAATTTCCCGAATAAGCTGAGTCGGGTGGAAGCTGTTATACGTTTTTGAGATTTAGGTCTCAAATTTTTCATGAAATATATATTTGTCAAAATGAATTTCATACTTATATCGTATTAACCTTCAAAACAACAATTCTTCTATTCGCTTCACCGTATTCGCATTTTCAAAAACATTGTCCGCTCACACTTATATGATGTTGTGATGATACCTTTGTGATACTTATATAATACTATTATGATACATTTGTGATACTGCGTAGTATGCATTCATTTTAATATATTCTTGATGCTTGTATAACTTCAGAAATACCTATTCATCGGGCTGGCTTGGGTGGGCCTGTCGGCTTTGATAACAAAAAGCTTTTCCAGGCCTAGCCTATCCCACATAAAAATTAATTCTCGCCTAAGCTTGGCCTGGGCCGAGCTTAGAATATCAATCCAAAACCCAACCCAAGTCCACTCACTAAAATTTATTACTTTTTCTATTTTTCAATTTTTTTTCATAATCTAACTAAAAGAAAGACATATGACAAAAAAAATAATAATTACATGACATAACACAGTAAAACTAATATTATCAAAACAAATTTAGTTAACAAAATTCATAATAAATTTAGAAAATTTATGTAAAGTATAATTTGAAATTAAAAATAGAATAAAATATATATGTATATATTTATTGGGCGGGCTCGGGCCAGGCTTGGGTATTTACACAAATCCCAAGCCCAACCCACTAAACTTTGGGTTTTTATCAGAGTCGGGCTTGGACGGGCTTAACATGTAAAATGCATGTCCAAGTCCATCTTTCAGTGAACGGGCTTGGGCGGGTACCCAGCCCAATGAACAAGTCTACTTCAAATACTATTGTGATATTGTGATGACACTTTTATGATACTGCTTTATCATAATTATGTGATAATAGATTTTGTGATCCTGCTTGATATGCATTCATTTTAAAAAATTCTTGGTGCTTTTGTAACATCCGATATTATTGTGATACTTATGTGATACTTAATTGTAAAACAGTTTATATACATGCGATAGCTTTATGATACTGCTTTATGATACTAACTAGAATAATACCTGCGCGCTACTGCGGTGTATCTAAAAAATGCATAATTTTCTTATAGTTTTTTTACCTTTGCTTCTGTTTTAGTAATTATAAAAATTCCAGTTATTTCGCTGAATGAACAAAATAACTTAAATAAGCATCGACATTCATTTATGTTCCATAATTCTTACCTATTTGCTTATTGATAATTATTAAAAAATAAGCTTGTTAATTTAAGATTTGGTTAGTTTACCCTTTCTTCTACTTTTCTATTACACTTCTCCATTAGTCATCACAACTAAATTTCTTCATTGCTTATTACCATCCAATTATATCCTTCAATATCTCATTAAAATTAATTTTTGGTTAATGAATTTCAATATTCGTACGAAGAATCAAATATGATTAGGGCTGGGCACAGTTCGGTCCAATCTGGGGATTTAGAAATCTCCAGAATTGAATTGGAGGAATAAATCTCAAGAATTGGATTGTTCCAAATATTTTGGTCCAGTCCAGTTCGGTTATTCGGGGATTCGGTTCCGGTCCTAATAGGTTATGGAGTCCGGGGATTCAGTCCGGTCCAATCCTAATATAAAAAATAAATCCTAAAAATAAAAAAGCACAGATATTTTCTTATATAATTTCAACTAAAAAATATAAATTCTAATAATATCTTTCTAAATATTATATATTAAGTTTACTCAGTGGTTAAAAAGATTATAAATTATTATTTTTACATATATTATAAAATTTTAAAATTAAATAATCTCTTTATATATATTTAATACTAATAAATTCTCGGTTCTATCAGTCTAGTCCTCGGTCCAATCCAATTCAATCCGGTCCTCGGTCCGGTCCTGGATAAATTACGGTCCAGTCTAGTCCAGTTTTTTTTTTTAAAAAAGTCAACAGTTCGGTCCAATTCTGGATCTTTTTCCTCGGATATTCGGTCCAATCCAGTATATCCGGTTCTTATGCCTAACCCTAAATATGATATCAACATTTTTATAGAGATATATCCAACTAATGGCTTATAAAAAAGAATACGCCTAGGTATAATAATGAAGTCCACCTACGATCCATAACAATTGGAGAGAAGAAAGATTACTGAAAACAATACAAATAATTAAGTTTTTTGTAAACAGTTTAACTTACCTATTTGTGCTTATTACTTTAAAAAAATTAGAATAACATGGCATAGTAATTATTTAGTAGAATAATAAGAAATAATAATTACAGTTAAATGTTTGTGCATGATAATTACCAAAAATTAAATGTATCTATCCTTTCAACTATGTCTCTTGGTTCAACTATTTAAGATTAATACGAATGCTTACTTATGGATAATTATCAGTGCTAAATGCTTTAATTGTATATAAAATATAAGGCCTAAGAGGGACATATGAACAACTATGAGCTGACAAAGCATATACTCTACGCTCGCTCTTCAATCTTTCTCATTCCACAGAATTATTACATCGAACTTCTACAGGATTTTCTATACCACAATTTGATTGAATGTTTCATTAGTATCATAAATCCTCATCCTAAAAAATTAAGAGTCAAACAAATGGTATGGTGTATGTCAAGTTCAGTAACAACCTATTGAAATTCAATTTAGAATCAAATTGAGAATTTAAAAGTCAGTTATTCGAAGAATATAAATAAAAGGTAAAGAGAAAAGATATAGTGCAGTAGAAATTAAAAAGAAAAATGTACTGGTACATATATGAATCATTAGAAGGTGGATCGTCTATGTATAGAGTTCTTTATTTTTTCTAGTCAGATTACTGATGAATAGTTTGATTGTTAACAGATCTGGTAATTTATCCAATTGAATAGGGAAGAAATTTATGTTATAGTCATAAACTAATATACACCAACACTATGAAATTCAACTAAACTCTTCATATTGTCAGATTAGAAAATATAACCAAGATCAACAACAAAGCAAAAGAAGAAACGAAATCCAAACTGAACTCTTCATCTTTGCAAATTAGAAAATATAAAACTAAGCAAAAGAAGAAGCTAAATTTATCACCTATTTACACAATAAAGTCGAAGATCCCAAAACAACTTGAGAAATTTCAATTTGAAATTTGCTCAAACAGAGAGAAACAAAATGAAGTTTACATTTAAGAACAAAAGAAGATATGAAGTTTGTCTTGATAATTCTGCTTGCTATTGAAAAGGGATAAAGAAGAAACCTCCATTGAATAAGGATCATGTACCTTATAGTCAAGTTCAACTCAATTCCATGTTTTAAGCTCTTCACTAAATTCTCTTAATGCCAACATCTTTAACCTTGAGGCTTAAAGCACATGCCAAACCTATAGTTTATTCAAACTACTAACTTACTTATGTAAATTAAGTAGCTCTCAAATTCAACAAATCTTCAAGTACCTCGGTTTCCAATATATTGAAAAGAGTCAAAAGACCTTCAGGTTTTTAGAAACAATTGGTTATAGCTTTGGTTCCCTTATCAGATATCTTTTAGCAGCCATTCAAGTTCAAAGATTCTAGGTTCTAAAGGTAGCTAATAGGCTGAGATGTTTAAACTGTATTACGGATATTGAATTGGTTCTGAAAATAATTTCAAAATCATACATGGTGAATTTTGTGACAGAAGTCCATTCAACTATTCATATATGAAAGATGAATGAATGTCCATATCACTTTTTTAGCTAATATCAAACAATTTTTTGCATATTTACCCGATCCCAATTCCTTATAGATTGGTAGCATGAAGCTCAATTATAACACTTATTACCAGCAATTATGGGTTAAGTAGTCAAGAAATCTACTGGGTTTCATCCTATTTAAGCAATTTATATTTTACAGTAGATGCCAAAAACTCTATATAACTACAAACTAACAAAAAATACGAACCAGTAAGCACAAAGAGAAGCACGTGAAAGCCAATAACTGAATGAATTTATAACTTTCAATGCTCAACATAAAAAAGAATGTAATCGTTCTTAAAATTCTTAGACCTAAATTATATTAAAACCAAATCAAATATCATAAACCTCAATAAAAAAAAAGTAGTATTAGAACCATAATATCAACCAGACATCCATTTAAAAGCAATGTTCATGAATAGAAACATAGTAGAATAACACACAAAAAAAAATCACCAGGCCTAGATGAGTTTTAATTGTCTTTTTCAAATTTTAAAAAGCAGCAATAAACCAACAAAAAACAATTTTCATAGGAAATAGTACAATATAAAAATATCTTTAGATTATAGATTGTAAGGAGGAGATCAATTACCTATGTCAGACTTGCATGTTGACTCATAGGAACAAATTGAAATTACCATTTATGGATTATAAAGAAGCCATTTTAATGAGTAATCAACATGAACTAAAGGAGTAATAAGTGCGAAAGGAGAAACGACCCCTTAACTGTGAAATCATCATAGATACAAAGAAAAGATAAGATTTTATCTAATTTTGACTACCACATTCAATCCCAAATGTATAACAAAACCATCAAAATAAAGGTAGGAAATTGCTAATCTGTTTGTAGTTCAAAAGAATTGACGTAATGGCTATCAAAGCCTATAAGATCGTTACCATATAGTGAATGTATCAAGTCATTAGCATAAAATTTCACAATAATAGTAACCTTTGCATGATTTATAAGATAGGTGATAATAGTTTTTAGATGATCATAATACAATTATGGAAGAAATTTAACAATTGGACATAAAATACAAAATTTAACATCTCTAAGTTCTTTTATTAAAACAATAAATAATACATATACACTCAAGTCTTTTTCATAGTTAAAAGCTTTTTTTGCTTAGAAATAAACTTGAGGAAACTAACATTATTTGTTACCAGATAATGGAACTAAAAAAACACACATTAGGTACTAAAAAAGACTAAATTAGAGATCTGAACAAAATAAAGAACAATCACAATTTGTTGCGGGATCATTCATTATTCCCGTTTCATTAGATTTTTAAACCTAAACAAATTTCTAAAAAAGAGAACAAAATACAAAGCTAATTCTCCAGCTCAAATGACTTCAAGAGTAGAAATTTCAGGATATACTGATTGTAAAAAGCAATGATCAAAGAAGAAGAAATAACATAGAAGCAAGAGGAAAATAAACAAAACAAAACATTTGACTAACTCCAAATCTAAGAACACTACAATAGAAATAAAGTGCAATCATCAATATATTAATAGGAAAAATAATAACGAGAACATAAAATATTGAATTGGGGTAGTAAAATGCCACAAAAATTCTGAAAGAAATTCAATGAAAGATGAATCACTAAAGACACAGATCAAGTAAGAGCAAAGAAACAAAACATTTACCTTACTGTAGAAATTACACGAGTTGACACAATTGGAAAACACCATGAAAACCTAATTGCACTTTCGCTAAAAAAAAAAAAAGATTGAAAAAGAGCCTAGAGAACCCATAACTAAACCAATAGATATTAGTTTGCACAAGAGACAAATTTAGAAAACACACTAAGTTAGAAGAAAGAAAGTGCCAACAATAATTTAAAGAAAATAAGAAGGGAAAACCTCATCGCAGAATCAGATGGAACTAATTTGCAAAAGGCAAACAACAAAACCAGAGAGGAAAAATAGGAATCACACAAGTAAATCCAACTATTATAAGACAGAGAAAAACAAAAATAAGAAAATGAAAAGCCTAGCAATAACGTAGACCTGATTGGAAATCAATGCATGGCAACACAATAATCAACTATCAATGAACGGCCACCAATCGAACTACTAGAATTTCGTAGGAAGGAGGACAACGAAGAGGAAGAAAAAAAATACCATAAAAGAAACTAAAATGTGAGAAAAAAGGAACAATTTGAATTTAAATTAACGTAGTTATTGATTTTGTTTTAGGAAGATATAGCCAAGCGAGGGGAGCGAGGAAACAATTTTAGGAGATTAGAGCTTTAACTCATAATTAAGAAAATTATGAGAAAATGCTAATAATTAAGAATAGCTCAGAAAAGAAAAAAATTCCACATCATCGCAGAGTATTCAATTTTAGTATATATAAATGATGTAATATTGTGATGATACCTCTGTGATATTGCTTTTATGATGTTTATGCAATATTGCTTATAATGCATTCATTTTGATACATTGCTAATGCTTGTATAACCTCAGATAAGATAATGCTACTTATATGGTATTGTGATGATACCTTTGTGATACTATAATGATATTTACCTTGTTGAGCTGTGATCTCTTTATGGATTGTTGATAAGCAAGAAAATACAACATTAAGTTGTTGCTTGCAGTCTTTTGCTGTAGATAGAATTGGATTGACACATCATCCATGATCCGCATTGGAGGATATCCTTCTATTACCTAAAATTGTATCTCTACATCTTATTTGTCTTGATCGATTTGGAAGTTGTTTGCTATTATGTGTTTTAAGTCGTTGAATATGGAAGTTTTTGGTATCAAGACTCCAATAACTTTTTTAGTTGATGAATCTATGATCTTTGGTCCAAGTTTCATTATGATGGAGTAGAATTGCGATTTCTTTCATGTCTGTTGCTTTGATTTGTAATTTTTGCTATATGTTTGTGGTCATTTTTTGGTTTCGTGATGTAGTGACGTGTGAGATTGTGAGTGTAGAGAGATTTGGTAAGATTGCGATTGCGATTGCGATTGAAAAGATTTGGAGAGATTGCGATGTTGGCGCACGAAGTTGTAGGTATTTTGGAGATGTAAATATCTTTTATGCTTTTATTTTTGTTGTAGTTTACGTGATATAGGAATGTAGAATTTTATGTAAAATAGGAAGGTTGAAAAGTTTTTGAACTATTTTTGTACAAGATTTCCGTGTTACATAAAAAGGAAATATTTGGCCTAATTGGCGTATTTTGCTAAAAAAAATAGCATGATAAAAAGAATAAAGAGAGTTTAATTTGATCTGGGCTGTCTTGAATGAGCCCAGAAGTCAACAATAGCAGCCCACAAGTCGATAATAGCTCAACGGCGTAATGTTCCATTTTCAAGAAGCGAAGCGCTGTCGTTTTGAAGCCATCTCGTCTTCTCCAATTCGATTCTCCACTCCTAATCAAACCTGCAAAAGCAAGTTTGTTGTACTATACTATACGATACGATAAACCAAAGACCCAGAAATTCCTTCCTCTTGTTTTTGCTTTCCTTGGCGATGGAAATGGATTCCCTTGCTAATGGCAATTATGTGTCCACCGCAACAGTCCCAACCACCCCTGCTACTCCGGCTACCACTGCTCCATCATCAAAACTCACGCAACTCACCGAGTCTCTGAAATTGGAGCACCAGTTTTTGCGAGTTCCTTTCGAGAATTACAAGAAAACGATCCGAGCTAATCATCGTGCAGTCGAGAAGGAAGTTTCCTTCGTCATATCCGGCGTTAATGATGCTGCTGATTCTGACATCTCCAAAGACGATGCCGTTCAGCAGCTTACCACTCTTGTGTCTAGATTGCAGGGGCTCAAAAGAAAGGTATGAGTCAGAATTGAGGATCAATTGTTTTAGTTTTCTTTAGTTTTCAGCCATTTTGAGTTCGATTCTGAAATCAATTCAGAAAAAATTTAAGCAAATGGATAATTGGCGTAAATTGATTTTCTTGGATTCTTAAAGTACTTGGACCTGTGATTTTAAATTTGGATTCTTTAGTCACTGATTCAAAAAGTTCTTTTAGGTTATTTCTGTTTGGGTATGTTGAGTGGGAGAATTGACCTAATTTTAT
The DNA here is from genome assembly GCA_039660915.1 of Euphorbia tirucalli. Classification (NCBI taxonomy): domain Eukaryota; kingdom Viridiplantae; phylum Streptophyta; class Magnoliopsida; order Malpighiales; family Euphorbiaceae; genus Euphorbia; species Euphorbia tirucalli. Next base: position 50,709,971 of record CM077633.1, read on the forward strand.
CTTATCGTTTGTTATTCTTGTGGATCTACATAAAGTGATTAGCGTAATTTTGACCATGTAGTTGGAAGAGGGAAGTCGGGCAGAGCACTTGCAAGCACAGAGGTGTCGTGCTCGACTTGACCATTTAGAATCAGTAGATGGAGAGAACCTGTCTGAGTGGAGCAACATACGTTTGAAGCGGATTCTAGTGGATTACATGCTGCGAATGTCCTACTATGATACTGGAATGAAGTTAGCTGAAAGCAGCAATATGCTGGTAATTCTAATTGATAATTTCATTATATGCTACTGCATATATTGGGTTCTTCATATATTTTAGTTTTATATTTAAATTCAATTTACTCAGTTTTTGCTGCTATACTTTTGCTGCACTCTTCATGTCAATGTTCATTTGTGCAATCATCTTAATCTTATTTCTACTTTCTAGTTTGGTTTACTATTGCTGCTATTTTGATGTAATTGTTGAAGACTGAAGTTAAGTGGACTTGAATAGCTTTGATACTGTGTGACATCATTTTGATTCCTTCCACTACCTGCAGAGGTGATAAAGGAACAATATTTGGGCTTGTCATACTCTTTTTGCTGATGACAGAATGAATGCAGGATCTTGTTGATATTGATGTATTCCAAGAAGCAAGGAAGGTTATTGATGCTCTTCAGAATAGGAAGGTGGCGCCTGCTTTAGCTTGGTGTGCTGAGAACAAGTTACGGTTGAAGAAGTCAAAGGTATAGTAACCCTTTTTTCTTCCTTAAGATGTGTATTCCTGGAATACATCCTCATAAAGGTTGGTAGTGAAGGTAGTTTACCATGATTAAGGTTGGGGAAGAGGAGCAAGTGCCTCTTTGCTTTTCCCATATAACTATGGGTAAGCAAATGGAAAGTTAATTAGTAGATGCAAATTGAACTCTGCACACACTGATATGTATGACCGTATAAGACTTAGCATGAGTTTTAATTTGGTTTTGTAAACTGAAAACCTATAATTTTCTTTTCTTTATTTCCTTGTGTACCATGTGTTATGAAATTGAGGTGTCATGTTTAATGATGCAGACATTCTTTATGTACTTCAGTATGTTGTCACTTCTATAGCTTTTTGGAAAAGATTATTTACTCCTTTTTGTTAAATATTTCTCATCTGTAACTACTAAAGCTCTTATGAAGTTCAAGTTGGACAGTTATAATGTATTGCTGCTTTATTTTGCATTAAAAATTTATGGGTCACCTTCAGCTGCCATTTACAGAATGGGTTATAATTGTGGCTGTCTCAACAAATATTTATTGGGTCAATTATGATTCTTATTGCTCTTATGATGGTAGAGCAAATTCGAATTCCAGTTGAGACTTCAAGAGTTCGTAGAATTGGTACGAGCTGAAAACAACATCTGTGCCATTGCATATGCTCGTAAATATCTTGCTCCTTGGGGAGCTACTCATATGAAAGAATTGCAGCGGGTCATGGCAACATTGGCTTTTAAGAGTCACACTGAATGTTCAACTTACAAGGTGAGCTTGCAAATGTTAATAATGTTATTAATATCACTGTGTATATTATGAATGTAACCCTTTATGAATTCTAACTGGTTGTAAAATCATTTGGATTAGTGTTGAAGTCAGTCTTCTCTTTCTCCGAGTCTTGTTTTATATGCACATATTTCTCAGGTGTGCGAGACTTCTGCCATGGTAGGCTCTTTTTTTTATGGCTTTTACAGAGATGAAAGTATTCTTCAGTTTGTGTTGAATGCTGATGTTCTATGCATGATGGATAGATGTCTGTTTCCAGTGGCAGAATAGGGGAAAATTTTCTGTGAGTGTTCATTGAGAACAATGTGATATTGTTGGTTTAACATGTGCCAGCCAGAATATTATTTGTCAGTACTGATGATTCTCATTTTAAGAAACAAACATTAATTCTTAGAATGATGTGAACCTTCTGTTCATGCATTTTTTTGTTATAACATGAAAGCTAAGACAGCCAAAACTTTCAGTTGCATATTTCTGTTGGTTAATGTTCTGTTTTGCTACATGTCTTTTGTTAGATTTTTTTTTTTTAAAATCTCTTTTTGGCTATGAAAGTATTTGAGGTTTAAGAAGTAACTTGATGTTCGAAACCTTATTTTTTCCCTGAGGCGTCACTCAAGTATTATGATGGCTTATCTTCCTTTTCCTTATCTTGTTCAGATATATACTTATTGGAGTTTTCATACTTGTTTACTGATTTTATGTCTAATATTTTCCTTTCCAGGTTTTATTTGAACCAAAACAGTGGGACTACTTGGTGGACCTCTTTAAACAGGAATTCTGTAAGTTATATGGTATGACATTGGAGCCATTGCTGAATATTTATTTGCAGGCAGGCTTATCAGCGCTAAAAACTCCGTATCCGATATTAGTTGACTTTTCATTAGAAGCTGACCTCTCTCTCTCTCTCTCTCTCTCTCTCTCTCTATATATATATATATATATATATATATAAAATTTTGATAAATCTACTAGACGAATTGCTGCATATCCCGTGGCATGGGCATTTGCCATTTCCTGAATCAGTTGCTTCTTGCAAGTGGCGGGAGTTGATTTTCTATTGCTTATATCTAGAAATATGTATCATATTTGCTTATATATATATATATATCCCTCTAACAAAAATTGGGGCAAGTTGCTATTAAGTATATGAAGAAAACAAGATGAAGTAAGAGAATATGCAAGTACAAGATAGATTTTTCAAGGTTTCTAATGTAATTCATAAGAGATTAATGATCCACTATGTTAGCCATTTTTTTTTGTTTCCCCTTGACTGTCGTAGATATTGTTATGAAGATGATTGCACAAAAGAGGATCCACTCTCACAGGAGAGCTTCCGGAAGTTGGCGTTGCCGCTGCCATACTCGAAGCAGCATCATTCAAAACTTGTTTGCTACATAACTAAAGAGCTTATGGACACAGAGAATCCACCACAAGTCTTGCCCAATGGATATGTCTACAGCACTAAGGTTCAAAAACCAACATATTTGTGAACATATAAAGTTTGTACAGTTAGATTTGTCTGACTTTGTCTTCTTGTTTTGGCCTTTGCAGGCGCTTGAAGAAATGGCAAAGAAAAACAACGGCAAAATAACCTGTCCTCGCACAGGTTTGGTCTGCAATTACAGTGATGTGGTAAAGGCATACATATCATGAATGTGCATGCTGAGGAAATTGAAGAAATCAAGCGTGGAAGGAAAGATCTTGTGAATACTAGTGAAACTTCGAATGACTCACAATCTTGGTAATTCCTTTCACTTTCACACCTATGGTATTATCCCTGAAGACCTGCTGCTTGTACATATGGCACAATTTTATAATTTCATGTAGTGTTGTACACATGTTTCTTTTGAAATTTGAATAAGGAAAAAGTGAAGTTGATTTTAACGGTTTAACTTACGTTCAGCTCCTTTTGTAGAATTGGATTTGTATAGCATGCAAGAGGGGTTTTCCCTTCTTTCTTTCTTTTCTTTTTTCGATGTGGATTGAATAGGCTAATTGGAACTTAAAATAGTCCGCTTGCAATTCGTGAAGATATCTTAATTGAGTATTCGGATGTTAAAAATGAGGATTAAAACAAATAAAAATTGAAATATTGCAGAGAATTATAATTGCAGAAAAAGGGAATAGGTTTTGACAATAATTTGACTTGATGCGTTCAATTGTTATTTGTTGAAGAGCTTCTCTTCTTTCCTTTAACATATGTCTCTGGTAGCTTTACTTGTCTTAATTAATGCTCTCTAATTTCTAAAGCACCTTCTCTAACCATCTAACCCCATTAAAGTTCCTAATATATGATTCTTTTAACCATATGCATATATTTTCATTTAATCATGTTGGAAATTTTATTTTATATGGTACAATATCTAAATTATCCATATTATGTACATTGCTTGGCGCAAGTTTTAATTACATTGCATAATTATAATTTTGTTTTGATTCATAGCATTCAAGGAAAATTTTTCTTTACAGCATACAATACTTGTCCTTACCTCGAAAAGTCTTCCTTCTCGATCATTATCCACAATGAGAGACTCTTGGTTTTGGACCCATCTGTATAACTTACTAAACTAGGGATGCTTATCATCAGTTAACCAGTAATATCTATTCGGTAGATTGATTATTTGATTGGATTTCGAATAATAAATAAATATTTCTTATCTATTAGAATCGGTTAAGTATTTATTGGTGCAAGTTTTTTTATTGAGTTGATTAATTAATTTGAGGGATACTTTTTGGCCAGTGGTGACCCTGTAATTAGGGCTGGATCAAAATATCGTAACAAGTTAGTAAACGGTGAGTAGAGCCCAACAGTCTGACGTATTGTTTCAAGAGGATAAGAAAGGTAGAATTAGATTTTAGGGTTTTGGCATTACCTTTATATAATATACCTGAGCCACAGTTATGGTTGGACAATCATAATTGTGATACATGTAGGGTGAAGATGTAATTGGCCTCATATAACGGTTTTGGGAATCCCTTGTACAAGTCATGATGCTGGAGATGGTTATCCAACTCGTGAGTGTTTTCTAATTGTTGGTCCGACATGGTTTTTCTAAAGTGATCTCATCCGTTCACATGTTGGGTGATATGAGACTGCTGATTGGTGAGTAAGTTATGATCTCATTTGTCCAAGTGTTATGTGGAGATGATTGATGTATTGCCAATTATTAGGTGGTTCTCGATTAAAAGTCCTTACCACTAAACTAAACATTAATTGTTATCAAAATATAGATGATTACTATTCGTTAACCAATCTAACATTTGTATTAGTATATTTGGTTTGTTGAATTTGTTATTAGTTTTTGGATGAAATGAGCTTAAAAACTTTTTTTTGTCCTCTAGTATATCCCAAACATTGGTATTTGTCCTTTGACCTATTGATTTTGGTAAGGACATCGCGAAAATAAAGGCGACATGGGAAATTTTCGTTGCTAAAAGCAACCCATTTCTCCAACTCAAACAATGCAAGAAACACCTCGCGTATCATTGGCTATGATGCACAACTTTGATTTTGAAGAGTTTCATCGTTTTCCACGTTTCTGTAATTTTAAAAAATTGAAAACTCATTTTTTGTGAAGTAGAAAATTGAAAATCTATTTTTTCTCCTTTTATATGACTTATATTTATTTTTTCTTTAATATATATGGGGGAAAAAAAAAACTCTATGGTTTGGCTGGTTTGTAGATCGAGGATTATGTTTCAGAACAATACCAAAACATGATACATGGTTTGATGATTTTGTAGATCAAGGGTTTATCAGCCAATATACTACTCTAAAACTCTCGTATTCTTCGAAATTTTTCAAATTTGTTGATTAAAGTATAATGGATCTTAGCGTGGAAGCTTGGAATTTTCGAGAAGTGGGTATATTTTTATTAATTAATAATGCAAAAAATGAAAAATATCATAAAAAATAGAAAAATTGCCGAAAAATGATATCTGACATTGATCATTCCATTCAATCGGCTTCTGCTTCTTGAGAAGTTTGAAAATGGGCTTGTAAACTATAGTCAAGTTCGGGATAAACATGCTGACATACTGGATAGACCCCATAAACAATCTGACTTCCTTTTCAATTTTCAGCACTAGCATATCCCTTATGGCCTTTCTTTTATTTGGATCCATCTCGAATCCCTTTTGACTAACTATGTGACCTAATAGTTTGCCCGAGGTTACGCCAAACATGCATTTCTTCGGATTGAGGCAAATGTTGTATTTCTCAATCCCAGTCAAGAATCTATCCAAGATAGCAGGTTGCTTCTATTTTACCAGCTTAATTTTCGGATTCGTTGGAATTCCATGTTTTGCTATCTCTTTGTCAACTCCTGGCATATCCACCTAAGACCAAGCGAACGCCCCAACATGTTTCTCAATCCCAGTCAAGAATCTATCCGAGATAGTAGGTTGCTTCTATTTTACCAGCTTAATTTTCGGATTCGTTGGAATTCCATGTTTTGCTATCTCTTTGTCAACTCCTGGCATATCCACCTAAGACCAAGCGAACTCCCCAACATGTTTCTCTAAGACTTTTACCATTCCTCTCTTTTCTTTAGGAGTAAATTCATTTGAGATAGATATCATTTTAGGATTTTCATCTGTTCCTAAATTGATTTCACGCAATGAACTGTTATATATGCTAAACACATTGAATGAATACTTGAATGTATGTGTAGATCCATCAGGAAAAACATCACACAAGTAAGCAAAGTTAGAGTTCATTTCATTCGAAGGCTTATAGGCAGAATTGTTCACATTAAAGACCGAGGATATGTTGACAAAGAAATCATTGTCATCCTCCACATGGGGAGGGTCTTCCTTCTCAGCACTTTTGGTATCAGCAGCTTCCCCTTCCTCAACCAAATCTATATGCTTGGTCCCAACAGGCTTTTTCTTCTAGCTGCTCGTTCAACCCTTTTTTCAACAGAGCTGACAGTGTTTTGGATATCGCATCTATAGCCGCATCTACCTCGTGTTTATAACAGTTTTATGCCACTAGCTTTTTCCCATTATTTGCAGAGACCACCACACTCACAAATCCACTGCCAGGAGGTTTTGTCATGAGTTCTTCCTTCTTACCTCTTTTTTCAGCCTTGAACGTCTGTACAGTTGGTTTCGAGTTGTACTTCCAGAAGTCTAATACGTCCACAGAAATCTCAAAGCTAGGAACATTGTCTCCTTTTGTTTTCATTGGTTCTGGTTCTCCGTTATATGCTTTCTCCGTTGCTCTGACAAAGTGATCAACCAGATTGACTGCCTTTTTAGTCTGCTTGCCTTTCTTCTCTTAACCCTTATAGCCAATACCCGCTGGTGAGTTTGGCCTATGTCAACGTCAAACTTAGGCACTCCTTGCTGGTTCGCACTCAATCCCTTTCTAAAAATAAATTTTTGTTTCGCAAAGTATTTGTGAATCCAGTCTGCAACTGGAGCACCTTATACTTTCTTGTTGGAGATTACCGCGACATAATAACCAGTAACAAGTAGATTATAAGCATTTAGAGCAGCTACAATAGATTGTTCATCTGCCTCCACGATCTCAGTTTTCCCATTAATAGGAAACTTCACCTTCTAATGGAAAATGGAGGGCACGCCACCCAAGGAATGAAATTAGGGTCATCCCAAGAGCAAAGAGAATGTAAATAGGATGTCAATGACAATGAATTATTTTATGGCTCTTATAGGTCCAACCACTACTTCATCTTCGAAAGTCCCAATTATTATCTGTTTAGAGGCATATGATGGTTGACTTTGAGAGAGCCTCATCACTCATGTTATGACAGGGCAGGACAAATGTTTTGGGCAGATCCATCATCCACCATCACGCAAGGCATGACCCTGTCCATTACCTCAACTTTCAAATACAAGGCCTTGTTATGGCTTCTCCCTTTTGGGGGTAGGTCGATATAAATGAAAGTTATTCCTAAGGGGTGATCCCTAGACCCACTCATCATACAGCAAATACACTTTGGAGAGGTTAGGGGTGAAGCACCCATTTCCATCAACTTCTTCACTACTGCAGTCTTGTGCTTCTTGGATTCCATTAAAAGGTGCCACACACTTGCCCTGGTAGGCATCTTCTTCAACTGTTCTACAACCATATCTTCTTCTTCAATTGGCTTTACATGGGGGGAAACATGAATTGGTGTGTCCTTCTTGGACGCCGAACCATCTTGTCGCTGCTGGTTAACATGCTGATACACCTTTTTATTGGGATTCGTCATCGGAAAAATGATGTGGCGCAGCGGAAAATACACCGTTTAAAATTTCCTAGAATCCAGCTACCGTGTCCAATTACCATTGATTAGAATAAAACCAATTTGAATCAAGAGAGATTAACTCACTAGATTCGTCTCCTCTAGAGACTGCTGCAGAATCGTTTCTTGAAACTGCAATCTCCAAAGTTCGGTGCACGACCAACTATTGAGCGGGAACCGGTGCTAGCCGAAAACGCGAAGGAATGGATGATTAATGTTGGGATTTTCGGCTGTTTTGGGTTGCTCTTGGTGGCTGAAATTTCCAGCAATTAATTAGGGTTAAATTAGGGTTTTATTCCTTAAGTATGCCCTTATATAGACACCTTGTCTAATTGGGTTTTAATTAGGTTAATTAAACCCAAGCCCACTAGGATTATAATTACATAAATAAACTTTAATTAAAAAGTATATACTATATAATTTCATTCCATTTGGCTAAATTTAATTATCCCTAAATAAAATTAAATCACACTTAAGTAAATACAATACGTGTATTTAATTTTCCTACTTAGGAAAATCATTTAATTAATTGTTTACTTTATGTAATTCAATTAATTGATAAGTTAATTAATTACATTATGTAAACTTATTAATTAAATTAAATTCAACCCAATTTTAATTAATTACCTTGACACCGAATGTCAACTAATTAATTAACGCATTCCTTCTAATGTACATTACATGTACAAATTCTATAAGTTCCAGCTCAGTTGATCTATATGCATGATCCTATGGGTCTGTCTTTATGTTGGCAGTAGGCCCAAGGCTCACAGACTGTAAGTGGGCTCTAGCAAACCATTATTGCCCCCCAATTAAGACAGAGATGCAGCAAACTTTAGAAGACACTCACCCGGTAGTAATCTCATAGTGTCCTTTGCCTAATGATATCGATATGAATAAACAAGAGGCATGGTGTCCGTCATCCTCTTCTGTTGCTTATTATATTTCTTGATCTTGAGTTGACTGATTAATCAAATAAGCAACCAACTTATTTGGGTATGGCCATACACTTATCAGTCCCACTCATCAAGTGGCCAGTGATATCATCTTGATGTTACCCGAGTGGCAATTCCATCACTTCATCATCACTATCAACATGTTCATCGGTCCATCCAATCATACCCGTATTTAGCATCCTTTTACAGACCTGTTAGGCATATGTCAAAGTGAATCAGATTCCGTATTGATACTATAATGAAATCTGGTCTGAGGACAAAAGAGACCTACTCAAGAAAGACCTATGACGCGACAACCATGTGGCTTTCTTGTGCGGATCGATCCAGTCCCATGTCAACGACATGTACCTATATTCATGACTGACTATACAAGTACTATGGCTAGTTGAGAACTACCATACAATCATCAAATATACAAGTCTGTGGTTCTATTCGTTCCCAAGATTAGAACAGACCTGGGATAGGTTTTATGATTATCAATCAATGGATACTCTACTCATATTATAGCACAAGATATAAATGAAATAGATTAATTACCTTTATTAATGTTACACAAATAATGTATTCATACAATGAGTCTTAATGTATAATACAAAATACAAGAATCCAATGTCCTAAGAACTAGGGCACACCAACAATCTCCCACTTACACTAGTTCCAAGTGGGCATTGCCCTAATTCCTATAGATCTAGTATGACCGTCGTGCTGTGTCTGCGGTAGCGCTTTGGTCAATGGATTAGCGACATTATTCTTGGTGTCAACCCTCTGCAATGATATGTCACCTCTGTTCATGATCTCCCGAATGAGGTGAAACTTTCTGAGCACATGTTTGGATCTCTTATGTGACTGGGGCTCCTTAGCTTGTGCGATGGCCCTGTTGTTGTCACAAAAAATATCAACTGGGTCTAGGATAGTGGGTACTACTCCTAACTCGGTTATGAATTTCTTGATCCAAACGGCTTCTTTTGCAACTTCGCACGCAGCTATGTACTCAGCTTCCGTTGTAGAGTTAGCAATGGTGGCCTGTTTTGAGGACCTCCAACTAATGGCACCGCCATTCAGGAGAAAAACATAACCAGACTGTGACTGGTTCTCATCCTCATCGGTCTCAAAGCTTGCATTAGTGTAACCTGACACTACGAGCTCATCTTGACCTCCATACACTAAGAAAGCATCCTTAGTCCGATTAAGGTACTTCAGGATTGCCTTGACAGCCTTCCAGTGTTCCTCTTGAGGGTCCGATTGGTACCAGCTAGTCATACTTAGTGCAAACGTGACATCAGGCCTCGTACATAACATGGAGTACATGATAGATCTAATAGCAGATGCATAAGGGATCTTTTCCATATTCTCCCAGTCCTTCTTTGTTTTAGGACCATCTTTCTTACTCAGCTTCAACCCATGGCGCATAGGCAAGAATCCTTTCTTTGCCTTGTCCATGATGAATCTTTTCAGAACCTTGTCAATGTACATGGCCTGACTTAGGCCTAGAAGCCGATTGGATCTATCTCTGTAGATCGTGATCCCGAAGATCGTCTCAGCTTCGCCTAAGTCCTTCATTGCGAAACACGTACTCAACCACTGCTTAACCCCTTGCAGTGTTGGTATGTCACCTCCAATGATAAGGATGTCGTCAACATACAGCACTAGGAAGGTGGAAATGCTCCCACTAACCATCTTATACACACAGGGCTCATCAGAATTCTGTGTGAAGCCATATTCCGTAATGGCCTCATTGAATCTCTAATTCCATGACCTCGATGCTTGCTTCAATCCATAAATGGATCTTTGAAGCTTGCATACCCGGTTTGGATACTTTGGATCGATAAAACCCTCAGGTTGTGCCATGTACACATCCTTGAGTAGCTTTCCATTAAGGAAAGCAGTCTTAACATCCATCTGCCATATCTCATAATTGTACCATGCAGCTATGGCTAGTAGTATCCTAATGGATTTGAACATAGCAATAGGTGAAAAGGTTTCATCATAGTCAATTCCTTGAACTTGCCTGAATCCTTTTGCCACCAATCTCCCCTTGAAGGTGTTGTCGGCCTTTAACTTGAAACACCACTTGCAACCAATCAGTGGATCCACCAAGTTCCATACTTGGTTATCATGCATAGATTGCATCTCAGCCTCCACGGCTTTGCGCCATTGATCTGAGTGTGGGCTTTCAATAGCCTCCTGATAGGTCTTCGGATCCTCTTGGTCAATGAGCATAAGGTGTGACAACCCTAACTTTTTGCAAGCATGCAATGGCGGAAACATTACATAAAGTTTAGGTCATCATTTTCAAAACTTCCTTTTTATCTTTAAAATAACATAATCATAAATGAGTACTCGAAAATTTCCATTTCAAAAACAGTAATTTAACATAAATAGGTATTTCAAAAGGTAATATAACGGAGTAAAAAAAAAAAAATAAATCTTTGAACATCCATAACTACGAATAGATGATAAAATAACATGACGGAAACTCTCCACACAATCCCCGAGAACAGACATCAGGCATCTCCTATTCTGCACCGGCAAAATCTGAAAATATCAACAGCGCCACTTAGTGACGAGTAACTAATAAATCCCAAACATCAATTCAAAGTTCACATAGGAAGATGACAGATCATAAATTTCATATTACATTACTTAAGTATACTTCATCATGATTAATAGAAAGCAAATTTATCAATTTATACAAGCATGCATAATTCTCATAGTAACAATCATGTATCAGGGATCTTACCCTTATTTGTTAGCTGCATCACATACAACATATAAAGTTCAAGTTCAGCATATCACATAATTATCTATTTCAAATAATAGTACAAAACATTCCAAGTGGATAATCAATATCATCAAAATTCAGATTTCCAAGATAAGTCATGTACATACAAATACATACCAACATCCCAAATCAAAGTACTTCATCACAAACTTGACATCAACTCAATTATACCTTAACCTTTATTAATTTTGTGGTATACGCGTATAAATCATTTGTATTGACCTATACACCTATGTCCTTAGAGAGTTCGGCTCAGACGCTTCGGGGAACCACAACGGGACTTACCCCCTTATCAATAAGAAAAGAGTACCACGAAGGGATTTACCTCAGAGTGCCAACGAAGGGACTTACCTCACAGAGTGCCAACGAAGGGACTTACCTCAAAAATAAAATAAATTAGAGTACCACGAAGGGATTTACCTCTCTGAGTGCCAATGAAGGGACTTACCTCGAAACAAAGGGCGCTGTCCTAGTGTCAACCAATCAAACATGGAAAACACTTAGCCAAACTAACCAAGACACCAGAGTATATGCCACTACAAACACCAATTTAATTATCATAATTATATCAATATTCAAAAGGTGCCTTTAACATAGGACTTATCCCAACCAATTCAATAACCATAAGGTGCCATTAAAATAGGACTTACCCCAAAACATAATCTGATACATCAATAAACACATGGTGCCATAAAAAAAATAGGACTTACCCCAAACTCGATTTCATAATTCCAACATGTATTAAATTTACCAAACCATATATGTAATTATTAGATTTCATGTCAAGAGTTCTAGCATAAATTCCTAGAATCAAATTATGCTTTGCACACATTAAAAAAATCAGTTCAAGGCCTAAGGTGAAAATTTCAGAATTCATAGTTCATGCCTCAACTTGCATATAATATTCCAGTAGGTTAGACTCAGAATTCAGCATGGCAATACAAAGGTAAATTTAGCCTTACATCTTAGGAACACACGCCAACTTAAATCATGCAATTCGGATTCCTATAGCAAAAGATATTAAGGAAACACTAAAAACATGCAATCTGTAAATTCACTTCAGATCACTGCACATAGTCTGACTTCAACAGACAAAACAGATGTGTTACTCACTGATTTAGCAAAAATAATATAAAGCAACATTGAACATCAGAATTTCAGGAATACATAGAATTTTGTTTCATGGCAAACGGAGCTACAGAGAGAAAATAAAGCCATAATCAACACAAACTGTACAAACTGAAATTCAGCAGTTCCAGGAAATCGGTACAGTGCACATAAGGCAGTTTCAACAGGGAATACGAGCACTTTACTCACAGAATTTGCCAAAATAGTATAAAACAACCTTGTACATTTATGTCTCAGGAAAACACAGAAAGTTGAATCATGCCAATCGGAGTTATATAACGAAAATAAAGCTAAAATTATCACAACCTGTACAATCTGAAATTCAGCAGTTCAAGAAAAATCGGCACAATGCACATAAGGCAGTTTCAATAGGGAATATGAGCACTTTACTCACGGAATTTTCCAAAATAATGTAAAACAACCTTGTACACCTATATCTCAGGAAAACACAGAAAGTTGAATTATGCCAATCGGAGTTATATAACGGAAGTTATGCCATAATTACCATAAACAGTCAATTCTGAAAATACAGCAGCTTACCAATTTCGACTCAATCACATGTATTTTCATATTTCTACCAATCTTTTAACCTAAAAGCAATTTCTTACACCAATATCATATACATTCATGTCTCAACAATAATTTCAGTAATAATACAACCTAGGATCAAATTCATCTACCATACATCCTATATAAATTTCGAACCGACATTTAGGGTTTAGTTGTTACACTGTTTGCAGTGAAACCAACTGAGGCAATTAACTCGGAATGGAGAAGAATGAAGCAGAGTCTGAATGAATGAAAGTGAGGGAGAGAAAGTTAAGAATTTCGGCTGCACTGGAGCTCCACACAATGGAATGGCCGAAATTTTAACCCTAATAGAGATGAAGAGATTGCCTTGGAGTGAAACTTGGAAAGTGGAAGAGATTAAGGAGAGATTTTCTCCTTAGGTTAAGGATTCCTAATTTTTTTGAATTGGTCAACTGAAAAATGGGATATTTATCATGGATTTTCGGAATTCCAACCTTCCCAACACAAAAATAAAAAGGCACAAAAAAAAATAAATTTAAGCCAGGTAAGGTTCGAACTCTAGACCACTAGCTATTAGTCAGGACTATCTACCGCTAGGCCAAAGCCTACGAATTGTTATAAGCATACAAAACATCGGTTAAATGCAAAAATGCTCACTCATATGCACACATCACAACATAACTAAGTCAACTTATATCTGGGGCGTTACAATCCTCCCCACTAACAAAAAGTTTCGCCCTCGAAACTCAAGGACAAAAGAGTAAGCTAGGTTCTAACCTTGATTAGTTGCAAACAATTCCGGATATTTGGATCTCATGGTCTCTTCTAGCTCCCAAGTAGCCTCTTCAAACTTCTGGCTACGCCAAAGCACCTTTACCAAAGGCATCTCTTTTCTCCTGAGTTTGCGAACCTGACGGTCGAGGATCTGAACAGGCTTCTCCTCATATGTCAAATTGGGTTCCACCTCCACCGAATCCACAGCAATAACGTGAGAAGGGTCGCTCACATATCTTCGTAGCTGTGAAACATGGAATACATTATGAACTTTTGCCAATTCCGGTGGTAGAGCCAACCGATATGCAACTTCCCCAATCCTTTCAAGCACTTCATATGGACCAATATACTTGGGACTGAGCTTGCCTCTCTTGCCGAACCTCATCACTCCCTTCATAGGAGATACTTTCAGCAATACCTTGCTACCGACTTCGAAGGTAAGAGGTCTTCTCTTGAGATCTGCATAAGACTTCTGACGATCCTGGGCAGCCTTCATATTCGCCTGAATCACCTTCACCTTCTCAACTGTATCCCGAATCAATTCCGGACCCAACACCAATGTGTCACTAATGTCGTCCCAACATGTCGGACTACGACATTTCCTCCCATAGAGGGCTTTATACGGGGCCATACGGATACTAGCGTGATAGCTATTGTTATAGGAGAACTCTACCAAACTCAGACATTTCACCCAAGATTTCTGGAAGTCAAGAGCACATGACCGCAACATATCCTCTAAGGTTTGGATTGTCCTCTCCGTCTGTCCATCTGTAGCAGCATGAAAAGCTGTACTCAACTTCAACCTAGTGCCCAAAGCTTCTTGCAATGATGTCCAAAAATGTGACAAGAACCGTGGGTCACGATCTGACACAATCTCCCTAGGCACACCATGTAGCCTTATAATTTCACTCGCATATGCCTCAGCTAACTGCTCCATAGACCAGGTCTTCTTCATAGGAATAAACCGAGCCACCTTGGTCAAACGGTCTATAACAACCCACACTGTGTCTAAACCATTAGCAACCTTTGGTAAACCCGGCACAAAGTCCATAGAAACCGAGTCAAACTTCCATGCTGGAATAGCCAAGGGCTGCAATAATCCCCCAGGCCTCTGATGCTCAATTTTCACCTTTTGACAAGTCAAGCACCGCGCCACAAACTCAGCTACCTCTTTCTTCATTCTAGGCCACCAAAACTGCATCTTCAAATCTTTGTACAATTTCGCACCTCCCGGATGCACAGAGTAGGGAGTGCAATGAGCTTCACTTAAGATCTGCTCTTTCAACATTGAATCATTAGGCACACACCATCGGCCTTTAAATTTCATACTCCCATCTGCAAGAATCTCGAAATCTACAGCATTACCCTGCTCCTTCGCTGCACGAATCTTCTAAAGTACAGGATCACTCAACTGCTTCTCTTTCAATTCTACAAACAATACTGGTTCCACACTGATTGCATTTAAACTCGCCCGAACCACTCCTCTCGGGACCACTTCAATTTCCAACTTGCTAAACTCCTTGCAAAGATCAATAGGAAGTCTTTTCATGAAGTTCACCGAATGGATGCTCTTTCTGCTCAATGCATCTGCGACTCTGTTTGCCTTTCCTTCTTTATACTCCAAGGTTAAGTCATAATCCTTGATAAGCTCTAACCAACGTCTCTGTCGCATGTTTAGTTCTTTCTGGGTGAAAATATATTTGAGGCTCTTATGATCGGTGTATATCTTGCACGGCACACCATACAAGTAATGGCGCCAAATTTTAAGAGCAAACACCACCGCAGCTAACTCCAAATCGTGAGTCGGGTAGTTCCTTTCATGAACCCTCAATTGCCTTGAAGCATAGGCAATCACTTTTCCCAACTGTATAAGTACACACCCAAGTCCGTACTTGGAAGCATCACTGAACACTTCATACTCTACTCCGTCAGTCGGCAATGCAAGAACTGGGGCTGAAGTAAGTCTCTCTTTTAATATCTGGAACGCTTCTTCACATTCTGCAGTCCATTGAAACCTACAGTCCTTCTTCATCAACTGAGTCAAAGGTCGTGCAATAATTGAAAAGTTGTGCACAAACCTTCTGTAGTATCCAGCAAGACCAAGAAAACTTCTTACTTCGGTCACATTAGTAGGACTGGACCATTCAAGAACGGCTTTAATCTTCGCCGGGTCCACCTTCACACCTTCTTTGGTAATCACATGGCCTAGAAAAGCCACCTCTCCAAGCCAAAACTCACACTTAGAGAACTTGGCGTACCACTTCTGCTCTCTTAATACTTTCAACACCATTTTGAGATGCTTAGCATGCTCCTCTTCATTCTTCGAATATACTAAGATATCATCAATGAATACCATAACACACACATCAAGGAGCTCGTGGAAGGTTCGGTTCATCTGATCCATAAACACTGCTGGTGCGTTAGTGAGACCGAAGGGCATTACTTCGAATTCATAGTGCCCATACCTTGTCCGGAAGGCAGTCTTCTGAATGTCGTCTTCTTTTACCGGAATCTGATGATAGCCGGATCTCAGATCGATCTTAGAGAACACACCTGCACCCTTCAATTGATTAAACAAATCTTCAATTCTTGGCAGGGGATATTTATTCTTGATGGTCACCTTATTCAACTCACGGTAGTCAATACATAATCGCATGCTTCCATCCTTCTTCTTGACAAAGAGTACCGGAGCACCCCAAGGTGACACGCTGGGTCTAATAAAACCCTTATCAACAAGTTCTTGCAACTGGGTCTTCAATTCTCGCATCTCCGAGGGAGCCATCCGATAAGGAGCTTTAGAGATTGGAGCTGACCCCGGAATTAGGTCGATGGCAAATTCTACATCCCTTCCTGGTGGAATCCCTGGCAGTTCATCAGGAAACACATCCGCATATTCTCGAACAATAGGAATATCCTCGATCTTCAGTTCTTCCGAGGTATCCTTTATTCTACACAGAAATACTTCTTCGCCTTTCATCGCCATCTTTTTCAATTTCATAGCCGAAACTACCTTCACTCCTGGTTTCATCTTAACATTTGAATAAGAAACCCTCTTCCCTTTACCGTCCTTCAGCACAATTTTCTCATCCCTACAATAGAACACCGCTTGATGCTGCTTCAGCCAGTCCATACCGAAGATAACATCAAATTCGGTCAATGGAAATTCCCTCAAATTCGCCTTCAATTCAACTCCCTCGATAACTACGGGAACTTCGGGGAAAACACGACAGCAAGCAACACTCTCCCCATTAGGGAGGGAAACCACAGAATTAATTGGAACAGATACAGATAAATTCAACTTCTGAGCAAAAGTAGTAGAAATACAGGATATAGACGCACCAGTGTCAAATAATACATAAGCAGGAAAAGATTTGACAAGGATGGTACCTGCAACGATGTCATTCCCTGCCTCGTCAACTTCAGACTCCATCATGTTATAGACTCTGTTGCGAACAGGGCCTCCTGAGCTAGAATCGGGCTTCTTACTTCCTGACTTCTTCGGGCAAGATTGAGAGTAGTGACCCTCTTCCTTACAAGTGTAGCATCGGACAGGCGTCCCATCACAGTTCTTCCCATAGTGCCACTCTTTCTTACACTTGAAGCACTTCTTCTCCCTAGTCTGAGCGGTACTAGCAGCTTCCTTTGCCGGAACATACTTGGGTTTCTTGGAAGTCGGATGAACATACGAGGTAGGCTGAGACCTCTTTAAGAACATGGTCCACCTCACCGCTTCATCCTCCTGAACGGATGCATAAACTCCTAAAGCCACTTCATAGGCTCTCTGGAAAGTTGTTGCTCCAGAACATAGGACATGTGTCCTCACTTTGGGACTCATCCGCTTGATATAGAATTGCACCTTCTCCTCTTCAGTGGGGATGACTGAACCTGCAAATCTGGACAGTTCAGTAAATTTGTTGGTGTACTGCTGAACAGACATGCTTCCTTGAGTCAAGCATAGGAATTCCTCTCGTTTCTGCCACCTCAACTCACTTAGGTAGAAACGATTCTTCAACCTTTCAGTGAATTGTCCCCATCCAAACTCAGCCAATTCCAGGCACTCGGCCTTAACCATGCCCCACCAGTTATCAGCCTCGCCTTTCAAGTAGTAGGCTCCAATCACGACTTTCTCGGCGTTCGGACAGCCGGTCACATCAAAGAGTTTCTCTATCTCCCGGATCCATCCCTCAAGCACCACCGGGTCGGAAGATCCTTCATAAGTTGGGGGTCGGTGACGAGCAATGCGATCGAAGACAGTTTGGTTATTTGGATTTCTTTGAGCCATAGCGAGCACGGCATCTTCCAACAGCCGCATACGTCGCTGAGGAGAGTCATCGCGAACGGAATCTCTACGTGGAGGCATTCTAAAATTTTTGTTCTAGTTAGGTCTAAGCATATAATACATACAGCTAATAATAGAAAACAAGTAATCCAAAGCAATTAAACCCGTTCTACCTACCCATGCACCTCACACTATGTTCAAATCTCTATCCTAGGATTCTGAGTTTTGGTTCCAAGAGACTTATGCTACCAAAGCCTTGGAACCAACGCGGGCTCTGATACCAACTGTGACAACCCTAACTTTTTGCATGCATGCAATGGCGGAAACATTACATAAAGTTTAGGTCATCATTTTCAAAACTTCCTTTTTATCTTTAAAATAACATAATCATAAATGAGTACTCGAAAATTTCCATTTCAAAAACAGTAATTTAACATAAATAGGTATTTCAAAAGGTAATATAACGGAGTAAAAAAAAAAAAATAAATAAATAAATCTTTGAACATCCATAACTACGAATAGATGATAAAATAACATGACGGAAACTCTCCACACAATCCCCGAGAACAGACATCAGGCATCTCCTATTCTGCACCGGCAAAATCTGAAAATATCAACAGCGCCACTTAGTGACGAGTAACTAATAAATCCCAAACATCAATTCAAAGTTCACATAGGAAGATGACAGATCATAAATTTCATATTACATTACTTAAGTATACTTCATCATGATTAATAGAAAGCAAATTTATCAATTTATACAAGCATGCATAATTCTCATAGTAACAATCATGTATCAGGGATCTTACCCTTATTTGTTAGCTGCATCACATACAACATATAAAGTTCAAGTTCAGCATATCACATAATTATCTATTTCAAATAATAGTACAAAACATTCCAAGTGGATAATCAATATCATCAAAATTCAGATTTCCAAGATAAGTCATGTACATACAAATACATACCAACATCCCAAATCAAAGTACTTCATCACAAACTTGACATCAACTCAATTATACCTTAACCTTTATTAATTTTGTGGTATACGCGTATAAATCATTTGTATTGACCTATACACCTATGTCCTTAGAGAGTTCGGCTCAGACGCTTCGGGGAACCACAACGGGACTTACCCCCTTATCAATAAGAAAAGAGTACCACGAAGGGATTTACCTCAGAGTGCCAACGAAGGGACTTACCTCACAGAGTGCCAACGAAGGGACTTACCTCAAAAATAAAATAAATTAGAGTACCACGAAGGGATTTACCTCTCTGAGTGCCAATGAAGGGACTTACCTCGAAACAAAGGGCGCTGTCCTAGTGTCAACCAATCAAACATGGAAAACACTTAGCCAAACTAACCAAGACACCAGAGTATATGCCACTACAAACACCAATTTAATTATCATAATTATATCAATATTCAAAAGGTGCCTTTAACATAGGACTTATCCCAACCAATTCAATAACCATAAGGTGCCATTAAAATAGGACTTACCCCAAAACATAATCTGATACATCAATAAACACATGGTGCCATAAAAAAAATAGGACTTACCCCAAACTCGATTTCATAATTCCAACATGTATTAAATTTACCAAACCATATATGTAATTATTAGATTTCATGTCAAGAGTTCTAGCATAAATTCCTAGAATCAAATTATGCTTTGCACACATTAAAAAAATCAGTTCAAGGCCTAAGGTGAAAATTTCAGAATTCATAGTTCATGCCTCAACTTGCATATAATATTCCAGTAGGTTAGACTCAGAATTCAGCATGGCAATACAAAGGTAAATTTAGCCTTACATCTTAGGAACACACGCCAACTTAAATCATGCAATTCGGATTCCTATAGCAAAAGATATTAAGGAAACACTAAAAACATGCAATCTGTAAATTCACTTCAGATCACTGCACATAGTCTGACTTCAACAGACAAAACAGATGTGTTACTCACTGATTTAGCAAAAATAATATAAAGCAACATTGAACATCAGAATTTCAGGAATACATAGAATTTTGTTTCATGGCAAACGGAGCTACAGAGAGAAAATAAAGCCATAATCAACACAAACTGTACAAACTGAAATTCAGCAGTTCCAGGAAATCGGTACAGTGCACATAAGGCAGTTTCAACAGGGAATACGAGCACTTTACTCACAGAATTTGCCAAAATAGTATAAAACAACCTTGTACATTTATGTCTCAGGAAAACACAGAAAGTTGAATCATGCCAATCGGAGTTATATAACGAAAATAAAGCTAAAATTATCACAACCTGTACAATCTGAAATTCAGCAGTTCAAGAAAAATCGGCACAATGCACATAAGGCAGTTTCAATAGGGAATATGAGCACTTTACTCACGGAATTTTCCAAAATAATGTAAAACAACCTTGTACACCTATATCTCAGGAAAACACAGAAAGTTGAATTATGCCAATCGGAGTTATATAACGGAAGTTATGCCATAATTACCATAAACAGTCAATTCTGAAAATACAGCAGCTTACCAATTTCGACTCAATCACATGTATTTTCATATTTCTACCAATCTTTTAACCTAAAAGCAATTTCTTACACCAATATCATATACATTCATGTCTCAACAATAATTTCAGTAATAATACAACCTAGGATCAAATTCATCTACCATACATCCTATATAAATTTCGAACCGACATTTAGGGTTTAGTTGTTACACTGTTTGCAGTGAAACCAACTGAGGCAATTAACTCGGAATGGAGAAGAATGAAGCAGAGTCTGAATGAATGAAAGTGAGGGAGAGAAAGTTAAGAATTTCGGCTGCACTGGAGCTCCACACAATGGAATGGCCGAAATTTTAACCCTAATAGAGATGAAGAGATTGCCTTGGAGTGAAACTTGGAAAGTGGAAGAGATTAAGGAGAGATTTTCTCCTTAGGTTAAGGATTCCTAATTTTTTTGAATTGGTCAACTGAAAAATGGGATATTTATCATGGATTTTCGGAATTCCAACCTTCCCAACACAAAAATAAAAAGGCACAAAAAAAAAAATAAATTTAAGCCAGGTAAGGTTCGAACTCTAGACCACTACCTATTAGTCAGGACTATCTACCGCTAGGCCAAAGCCTACGAATTGTTATAAGCATACAAAACATCGGTTAAATGCAAAAATGCTCACTCATATGCACACATCACAACATAACTAAGTCAACTTATATCTGGGGCGTTACATAAGGTCCCTATCATCAGTCATGAGAAAGCCGTACCTCTCTGGTTGATGACGTGTCCTACCAGACCTTCTAAGGTCCTGTGCAACCAGTTCTGGTTCCTCAATTTCTAGAGTAGTCAGATCAGTTCCCGAAGCATCCTCAGCAGTAGTTGCAGGAGTTTGTGAGTCTTGAACTTTTGAAAGTTCAACATTACTCCCACTGTCTCTCTTGGAAAGGAATTCCTTCTCCAAGAAGACTGCATTTCTGGCTATGAAAACTTTGTTTTCCGCCGAATTGTAGAGGTAATAACCCTTAGGTGCACTTGATAGATTTGGACTCGAGTTTGCCACTTATCAATTTCTTAACATGTGCATCACAGCCCCAAATCTTCAAGAAGGAAACATTAGGCTTTCGACCCTTCCATAGTTCATACGGTGTTCCCTCAACTGCCTTGCTTAGTGTATTATTAAGAAAGTAAGCAGCTGTCTCTAAAGCATATCCCCAAAAGGAGACAGGGAGTGTAGCATGACTCATCATCAAACGGACCATGTCTAGCAAGGTCCTATTCTTCCTTTCTGACACTCCATTCCATGGGGGTGTTCCAGGAGGAGTGAGTTAGGATACAATCCCACACTCACTCAAAAACGAGTCAAACTCTTGGCTCAAATATTCACGCTCTCGGTCAAACTGAAGTGCTTTTATTTTCTTGCCAAGTTGGTTTTCTACTTCACTCTTAAAGTCCTTGAACCTTTGGAGAGTCTCAGACTTATGCTTCATCAGATACATGTAACCGTATCTGTTGAAGTCATCCGTGAAGGTTACAAAGTACAGAAAACTAGATCTAGCACTAGTGCTCATTGGGCCGCATACATCGGAATGTATTAGCTCTAATAGCTCTGAAGCCCTTTTAGCAGTCTTGCTAAAAGGCACCTTTGTCATCTTGCCTCTCAAACAATATTCACATATGTCATAAGACTAGATGTCAAATGACCCTAGCACTCCACTAGAGTGAAGCCTAGCTATGCGCTTCCCGTTTATGTGGCCAAGTCTATAGTGCCAGATGTATGTAGGATTAATTTCATTCTGTTTAATCCTTTTAGTATTTATGTTATAGATTGAACTTTCACATTTCAGATCAAGGATATATAAGCCATTTTCAAGAAATGCTGTTCCATAAATAATATTGCCACATTGCATAGAAATTCTACAATGTCAAATATTAAATACGAAACCAGAAATATCCAACAAAGAAACAGAAATAATATTCCTCCGCGTCGCAGGTACAAAATAACAGTTTCTTAGTTCCAAAACAAGTCCACTAGGCATCTCTAAGAAATAATCTCCGATCTCTATGGCCTGAACTTGAGCACCATTCCCGACTCGAAGATCTACTTCTCTAGATCCTAGTAATCTCCTATTTCTTAGACCCTACAAATTTGAACAAATGTGAGATCCATATCTAGTGTCCAAGACCCAAGATGTAGAAATAGCTAGATTAATCTCAATAACATAAATACCTGAAGCAGCAGTTTTGCCCTTCAGTTGCTCCCTTAGCTTTGGACATGGGCTCTTCCAGTGCCCCTTCTTATGACACTCATGGCAGACATCGTCAGGAGAAGCAACCCTTGCTTTAGGTTGGGCCACCACCTTTTTGCCCTTAGCCTTAGCCTTTTGGGCCTTAGCCTTGGCCTTAGATTTGGCCTTTCCCTTAGCAATGGGTGTATTGCCCTTGTTCAGTAGCAATACTTCTAGAGTCTTCTTAAGAGACTGCTCAACAAGCTTGAGCATGCCATGTAGCTCAACAACCGATTTATCCAACCCTTGCATATGATAGTTCACGATAAACTGGTTGTAAGACTTAGGAAGTGACCCGAGAATAATGTCTGCTCCAAGTCCTGCAGAACTAGGGAGCCGAGGTGGGCAAGTGTATCAATATACCCCTCAACTTTAGCATATGAGTGCTAACAGAAGTCCCAGCTGCCATTGCAGTTGTGCAAAGTGCCTTAGTTGTCAGGGAACGTTCCTGATGAGCCTGATCTTGGAACATCTTTTTAAGCTAATCCATCATCTCATAAGCATGCTCATCCATGAACTGCTTCTGAAGATCAGAAGCCATGGTACCCAGCATGAGGCACGAGACATCTCAGTCATCCCTCACGTGCTAGTCGTACTGCTCCACCATCGTCGTGGTGACGCCTCGACCTGCAGGAGGGCCAGCTGGTAAAGGAGCATTTGGTACATACTCCTTGGACTCTTGTCTAAGAACTATTTGTAAGTTCCTAGCCCAGTCTAGGAAGTTAGTCCTCGAAAGCTTCTCCTTCTCCAAGAGTGACCTAAGTGAGAGTGAGTTGTTGTTTGTTGTAGCCATTTAAATTGCTTAAGTGAAATAGGATTATCTACATGGAAGAAATCATTGCTTGAGTTAGAAATAAAGGACTTTTAAGCCAATTCAAATTAATAATCCGATTTAATTTGTTTGTTGGTGATGTTAATTGGCTAACTTGACCAAGATCCACAACTTATCGATGACTGGCCGAACTAGGGCTCGCTAACCAACCATTGATTCGTTTGGTAGGACAGCCTATCCAATCCTTCCATAAAGGACTCTTGGTTTGATGGGCTTATTGACACTTTACCCATCTTTGCTTAGGGCCCGCTCTGAGCTAATGCTACCTATGTTGAGTCAAACCACCATTCACATGTTAACCATACCAAGTATCCTAACCCTCGACGGCCCACCGAATACTACAATGTACCCAGCTAGGGCATGGCGCACATTGCAGCATCAATGGGAGGAAGAGATGTGAATGTGGGAAGCACTTTTAAACGACTCAATATTTTAATTTCCGGATTATAATTAAGTGATACGGCTTAGCATGCATAAATTCGGGTAATAATTTGGTGATCCATACATCCATATTATATGACAAATGCAATAGCATACTTAATTTAAAATAAATGAGATCCTATGGGCCTTTAATTACAACCTAATAAAAAACTAGATATCCTACCTAATTCTTCATAGGCCGGACTGCAATCCTTCTTGGGCTCCCACCATGGGCTTTCTCCATCTGGGCCTTCCTCCATACTTGATGTAATTACAACAATTTTGTAAAATAAAATCTATTCTAAAATTACATCAAAATAAAAAAAATGGCAAGCAGGCCATATTTCCCAAAATCAAATTACAACCGATAATAATTTTGGGCCCATAGAACTCAACATCACATTTCAAACAAAGTACTTGTCGTGCACATACATACCAATATGATGCATGATCATGGCATTCCAAATTATAAATATAAATGTTAAGCTGAGTTACTTAGGGTGAAATCGCTAATTTTAACAAATGTGACTAAGGCCCATAAAGGCCCAATGGATAACATCCATTAAGGCAAAATCAACAATTTTGCTCCCACTTGAATTTGGGTTGTCACAAATTTAAAATTTAGCTCTCCCAATTTTAACCGGTGTCACGGTTTATTAGGCCAATTTCACAAAGTCCATATTTAATTTAATATGCAAACAATTAAATTAAATATGCATGCCAACAAAATAAACAATTTAAATACAAATTAATTTAAAAAAATTTAATTGAATTTACATTAGGGCCCGGGATAAAAAAAACCCGCAAAATCCAAAACCAGACCAGAACCTAGTGCGCAGCGCTGTTGCCAGCAGCAGCCCTTGTGGGCTGCCACGCAGCAGCCAAGTGTCACGGGGTCAATCCTCGGACACCGTGGGGCGCTTACGTCTACGTCTAGAAGTAAGCCAGCCAACACACTTTATATGCTAATCCTGCATTGGGAGCAAAAACGAGGTTAGATCAGGTTATAACATTCGCTTATAATAAGGCTCAAGGGCCAATCTGCGTTCTATACGAGAGATATTGGCACAGAAGATAGGTATAATCAATGATAAGCATCCATCCACACCTACATAAGCATACACGAGACACATATGAAAAGTGATGCGCAAGGCTTTCATTCATATATTGACAACAAGTACATCAAACAAGTCCACACCCGTAGTAGTAAGGGGTCCTACTACGGATGGGGCAATCACAAGCAGCCACGTGCGGCTGACACTGGTCTCACAAGCACCACCTTGCAACTGACACTCGTTGAGACCTGCCACACTCATTGAGTCCTTATACCAACTTCAGGTTTGGGAGGAACAACCATCAAGATGTCTCACCTATCACACTTTCACTATTCATGCTACTATTACAAAGTATTCCCCCCCTTGACATTCTCCCCCACTCAGATGGTCGACGTCCTCGTCGACTCAGTCTTCTTGAAGTCTTCAATCTTCTGCTTGAAAGGTTGTAGGTCAACTTCTTTCTCCCAGCTGGTCTCTTCTTCTCCTTCTGCTCTCCATCGAACGAGGTACTCCTTGTATGTGCGCCTGGTGGTTGACACTGTGCGATCCGCCATGATCTCTTCTACTTCTCTGCTGGCTAGTGCTTTCTTCGTTATTGCTGGTCTCATGCTTTTATTCCGCTTGTCATCGACTGGATCTGGATGATATCTCTTCAGGTTGCTGACGTGGAAGATCGGATGAACTGACATCCATTCTGGCAAGTCCAGTTTATATGATACTGGCCTACCTTCTTGATGACTGGGACAGGTCCTTCGTATTTTCTGACTAGTCTGCTATCCCTATTGCAGAAGAATCGTAGCTGTTCTGGCAGAAGTTTCACCAACACTAAGTCTCCAACTTTGAACTCCACTGGACGACGTCCTGTATCGGCCCATTTCTTCATCACTTCGATGCTTTCTCCAAGTGCGCTTTAGCAATCTCCTCATTCTGCTTCCACTCCTTAGTAAAAAGATATGCCTTGGGATTCTTGCCTTTGTAAGGCATCTCGATGGAATAGGGCACCAAGGGCTGTTGACCTGTCACAATTTCAAAAGGAGTTTTGTTAGTAGTAGAGCACTTCTGGCTGTTGAAGCAGAATTGGGCAACATCCAGGAGGGATGCCCAGTTCCGTTGGCTGGCACTGACAAAGTGCCTCAAGTATTCCTCCAGCATGTTGTTGAACCTTTCTGTCTGACCATCTGTCTGAGGATGATAGCTGGTGGATATATTCAAGTTGTTGGAAATGCCCTAGTCCCGAGGCATTGGTCCTTGTATTTGTATTATACATTTACTGGATTTATGTATTATACTCATTTGTGTTATTAATAAAGGCATCAATTCATTTATTATATTTATCTTATGCAATATATTAAATGAAGTATCCAATGGACATGTCTATATCCATGATGACAAGTGTCATGCACTTAGCAGTAAGACCATGGATAGGGTAAACGATATGACCATAAATAGATCCGTAGTCTGTTCCAGTCATGGGAATGAATGGAACGAGAGACTATTATTAACCTGGTTGTATGGTGGTGTCTTACCGGTCATTGGACATGGAATATCAACCAAGTTAATGGGTACATGCATGGGGGCATGGTACTGGATAGATCCACTAAACGAGTAATCCACATGGTATAGTATCACAAGTGATTCTCATGTAGTACTTGTATGGATCCTTTGACCTGATCATATGATGGTGTTACATGTGAGGTCGCATACTTAGGGGTACGCCTAAAGGGCCTGTAATAGGGTGCCAAGTATGGGTACTTTCGGGTATGTCACTTAGCATGGTAATGCTATGGATATGCAGAAAGGATTTGTCACTCAGTAGTCCACTAGGAAGATATCACCGGCCTCTTGATGAATGTAACTAATAAGAGTGTGGCCACACCTAAACAGGTGGGAACTTGTTTGTGAGCTTCAGTACATTCGGGATCAAGTTAATGTCCGACACAAAAGAGGGTGATCAATCCATGCCTCTGTGTTAGACACCGATATCAATGACATGGGATGTACAAGTTTAAACTACGGGGTTATGATAACAGTTAGACTGCCATCTCCATCTTAATTGGGGGCTGCAGTGGCTTACTAGAGCCCAACTACAGTCTGCGGGCCAAAGGCCCGCTGCCAACATAAAGATGGGCCCACGGGATCGTACACATAGAACGACTGAACACAGACTTAAGGAATCACATGTATACTTGGAGTATACACTATGGAGAGAGAGGTGTATATATGTTAATTATATTATAAAGATCAATTGGATTGATCCTAATAATAGAATTAACATATTCAGTTGGCTCTTCATAATTAATTGGATTAATTATGAGATTATTTCCTAGGTGGAAATATTCATATGTATAGGTTCACATATGATTTTATTTTGTGAAGATTTAATTTTAATTTGATGGATTAAATTAATTGGTCAAACTAATTTTAATTTAAATGTAAATAATATATTACTTGGTGTAATATATTAAATACATGGGTATATTAAAATTGGGCTTGAAATTAATTTAAACCAGAATAGTTAAAATTAGACTGGGCCTAAATTAAAAGATGGAAGCCCACACAGAGTGAAAGGAGCAAAGCTGGGCCTGAATTCCCCTAGGGGAATTCGGCCACCCTAGGTATAAAAACCTAGGGTGAAAATTTCGGCCACCCTAACACAAAGGAAGAGATAGCCGAAATTTCCTAGCCCCTCTCACCATAGTTTTTGTTTTTCCAACGCTAGCACGGGTAGTGTTTGTTAGGCGTTCGTGTACGAAAACGAGGAGGGAATCTAATTTGATTTCTGCAATCTTCATCCATCTCTTGAAAGAGATATTTCTGGTAAGAATATAATCTCTTCCTATTATAATTTTAATTTTTACAATTTCCACTTCAATTGCTCCTGGGACTGGATTTGAGGAAATCATCGCGTTCTTCCGCTTTTATCGGGTGATTTCCAGTGAAAAATCCCAACACAAGTTACTTCCCAACAATCGAAAAAGCTCTGTCCAGAAGCTCCCTAAGAAACGCCCATCCCTGTCGCTGACAATAATCTTTGGAATACCCCAGTACTTGACGACATGTTTGAAGAAGGCTCTGGCTGTAGTCTCTGTGGAACTATACTTCGGCATCGGAATGAAGGTTGCATATTTAGAAAATCTGTCAACAACTACCAGGATGGAATCAAATTCTTCTACCCTGGGCAGCCCCGTGATGAAATCCATTGACACGCTCTCCCAGGGGCGTTGAGACACTGGAAGTGGTTGAAGTAATTCGGCTGTTTTTTACCTCTCTGCTTTGTCTTGCTGACAAATTAGGCAAGTCTTGGTACACTCTCTCACTTCCTCTTCCATTCTGGGCCAGTAGTAATGCTGCTGAAGCAAAGCCAATATTCGATGCCATCCAGGATGACCCGCCTAGAGGGTATCATGACACTCCCTCATCAACATTTTCCGTAGATTGGCTATCTTTGGCACGTATACCCGTCGATTGGTCGTCATTAATAACCCATCACTGACCCAAAACTACTTAGTCTTCCCCTGCTTCACTAAGTCCATGATGCTGACTGCCTGTGGGTCTTTTGGTAGCTTCTTCAGAATCAACTGTCACACAGAGGTTGACAATTGGCTGCTAGACAAATGAGCTATCTGTTTCAGGGCTACCAGCTTAGCTTTTCTACTTAGCACATCTGCCACTTGATTTGACTTCCCGGTGTGATATTCCAGGACAAAATCAAACTCTGCTAGGAATTCCTGCCAACGGGCTTGCTTTCTAGTCAATGTCTGTTGGGTAAGGAAATGGCTCACTGCTGCATTATCTGTCTTCACTACAAATCTAGAACCCAGCAGATAATGCCTCCAAACTCATAAGCAATGAATGACGGCTAGTAGCTCTTTTTCATGAGTCGAATACTGCTGTTCAGTGTCATTCAACTTCCTGCTCTCGAAAGCGATGGGGCATCCCTCTTGCATAATGACTCCCCCCAAAGCAAAATCAGAGGCATCAGTCTGAACTTCAAATGGCTTCGACATGTCTGGTAGGGAGAGAATTGGTTCCTCGAGAATGGCCTTCTTCAAGTTCTCAAAAGCTTCTTTACATTCATCTGTCCACAGCCACTTTTTCTCTTTCTTCAGCAAATCAGTGAGGGGAACAACTTTCCGTGAGTATCCTTTAACAAATCTTCTATAGTAGTTGGCCAGTCCCAGAAAAGATCTTAATTCTGGAACATTCGCAGGCGTCTGCCATTCTGAAATGGCTTTCACCTTACTTTGATCCATACGTTCCCGGCCTTGTTCAATCATGTGACCAAGAAACTTGATGCTAGTTTGTCCAAATGCGCATTTCTCTCTCTTAAGAAAAAGCTGGTTCTCCCTCAGCTTCATGAACACTAGCTTCAAATATTCTCGGTGCTCCTCTAGGGTGGTACTGTATACCACGTTGTCATCCAGATACACCACCACGAACTGATCTAGATATTCCCTGAATACCTAATTCATGAGAGTACAAAAGTTGGCTGGAGCATTTGTTAGTCCAAAGGGCATAACCAGAAATTCAAATGAACCATACCGGGTGACACAGGTGGTTTTGAATACATCTTCCTCTTTCACTCGCACCTGGTAATATCTTGAATGTAGATCGAGCTTGGTGAAGTACTTTGCCCCACTAAGTTGATCAAACAAGTCAGCTACCAGGGGGATAGGATACTTGTTGCAAACTGTGATCTTGTTGAGGGATCGATAATCCACACACAGTCTTAAACTTCCATCTGCCTTCTTCTGAAACAACACAGGGGAGCCAAAGGGAGAGTTTGAAGGTCAAATAAACCCTGCCTCCAGGAGTTCTCCCAACTGCTTCCGTAACTCCGCTAACTCGGGAGGGGCCATTCTATAGGGAGCCCTTACTGGTGGCTTCATTCCCGGAAGCAACTCTATTTCATGATCTACCCCCCTCTTCGGTGGCAAAGTCTTTGGTAAAGTCTCCGGCATGATGTCTTCAAACTCTCTCATCACTTCTTCGAGCATTCTAGGAATGCTAGAGTCTTTGTCTGGATGGCTAACTAGCGAAACCACCACATAAGAGCTTTCCCCCCTTTTTACTCCCTTTTTGAACTGGAGTGCCGAAATACACTTCTTCTCGCAAATGGGGCTTATGGTTACTGGCACGACACAAAGGTTCTGGTTCATAAAGAGGAGGCAGCTCACTAAGGCCATAGGAACTGCAAAACTCTCCTTCAAGAAGTCCATCCCTAGAACCACGTCGAAATCATCCATCGGCACCACTGTAAAGTCTATCGAGCCAGTCCATGGTCCCAACTTACAAGATATGTTCTGCGCTGTTCCCAGTATCTCCCGGGCTGGAGAGTTGACAGCCTTGATCTTTCCTACTTCTCTTCTTACAGGTAGACCCAGACGTGAGCACTCGGTTCCCGACACAAAGTTATCTGTGGCCCTTGTGTCAATCATGGCCCTGGTGGCCTTCCCATTGATGGTCAACTCAACATACATCAGCCTCTTTTCTCTTTTTTGACTCGTAGCCTTCGTCTGCTTCTCAAGGGCGGAGAGGAATCGTAAAGACCCCATGGCCGAAGGTTCTGATCCTTCAGGCCCTGCATCGGATTTGTGCTCCTCTTCGGTCTACTCCGACACTAAAGCATTGACGGCACTTCGATGTGGGCACTCTGCCATCCTGTGAGGCCCCTTGCATAGAAAACAAGAGATGTTCCGAACTGT
Organism: Euphorbia tirucalli; assembly: GCA_039660915.1. Taxonomy (NCBI): domain Eukaryota; kingdom Viridiplantae; phylum Streptophyta; class Magnoliopsida; order Malpighiales; family Euphorbiaceae; genus Euphorbia; species Euphorbia tirucalli. The sequence continues at coordinate 50,740,981 of CM077633.1, forward strand.
TGGGATTCGTCATTGGAAAAATAACGTGGCGCAGCGGAAAATACACCGTTTAAAATTTCCTAGAATCCACCTATCGTGTCCAATAACCATTGATTAGAATAAAATCAAATAAGAATCAAGAGAGATTAACTCACCGGATTCATCTCTTCTAGAGACTGCTGTAGAATCGTTACTTGAAACTGCGATCTCCAAAGTCCGGTGCACGACCAACTATTGAGCGGGAACCGGTGCTAGCCGAAGACGCGAAGGAATGGAGGTTTAATGCTGGGATTTTCGGCTGTTTTGGGGCTGCTATTGGTGGCTGAAATTTCCAGCAATTAATTAGAGTTGAATTAGGTTTTTTCTTCCTTAAGTGTGTCCTTATATAGACACCTTGTCTAGTTGGGTTTTAATTAGGTTAATTAAACCCAAGCCCACTAGGATTATAATTACATAAATAAACTTTAATTAAAAAGTATATACTATGTAATTTAATTCCATTTGGCTAAATTTAATTACCCCTAAATAAAATTAAATCACACTTAAGTTAATACAATATATGTATTTAATTTTCCTACTTTGGAAAATTATTTAATTAATTGTTTACTATATGTAATTCAATTAATTGATAAATTAATTAATTACATTATGTAAACTTATTAATTAAATTAAATTCAACCCAATGTCAATTAATTACCTTGACACCGAATGTCATCTAATTAATTAACGCATTCCTTTCAATGTATATTACATGTACAATTTCTATAAGTTCCAGTTCAGTTGATCTATGTGCACGATCCTATGGGTCTGTCTTTATGTTGGCAGTAGGCCCAAGGCCCACAGACTGTAAGTGGGTTCTAGCAAACCATTACATCCCCCAATTAAGATAGAGATGCAGCAGTCTTTAGAAGACACTCACCCCGGTAGTAATCTCATAGTGTCCTTTGCCTAACGATATCGATATGAATAAATAAGAGGCATGGTGTCTGTCATCCTCTTCTGTTGTTTATTATATTTCTTGATCTTGAGTTGACTGATTAATCAAATAAGCAGCCAACTTATTTGGGTATGGCCATACACTTATCAGTCCCACTCATCAAGTGGCCAATGATATCATCTCGGTGTCACCCGAGTGGCAATTCCATCACTTCATCATCAATATCAACATGTTCACCGGTCCACCCAATCATACCCATATTTAGCATCCTTTTACAGACCTGTTAGGCGTATGTCAAAGTGAACCGGATTCCATATTGATATTATAATGAAATCTGGTCTGAGGACAAAAGAGACCTACTCAAGAAAGACCTATGACATGACAACCATGTGGCTTTCTTGTGCGGATCGATCCAGTCCCATGTCAACGGCATGTACCTATATTCATGACTGACTATACAAGTACTATGGCTAGTTAAGAACTACCATACAGTCATCGAATATACAAGTCTGTGGTTCTATTCGTTCCCACGATTAGAACAGACCTGGGATAGGTTTTATGATTATCAATCCATGGATACTCTACTCATATTATAGCACAAGATATAAATGAAATAGATTAATTGCCTTTATTAATGTGACACAAATAATGTATTCATACATGACTCTTAATGTATAATACAAAATACAAGAATCTAATGCCCTAAGAACTAGGGCACACCAACACGAACACCGGAAGCAGTTTGTTTAAACGTAAAGTTCTTCGAAGGGCCACTTGACTCATTATTGAACTAGGTATTTCTCCTTTCACCCCAGCTTCGATGGTTACTCCCCTCTGATACTGGAGTCGGACGGCCTCCTGATGAGGAACTGCTACATTCACCTCCTGCCCCCAACGGTTTTGTCCACTTACTTGGCCTAGTATCTGATCCAGAGGTAGGAGGTTGCTTTCGCTTCCCAAGATTATCTGAGAAGTCGTCTAAACTCTCCGCTACCATAATAGCCGTAGCATGATCTCGAACATTTCTTCTGCTTACCTCATTCTTCGCCCATGGCTTCAGTCCCTTGGTGAAGTGATACAGCTTATCATATTCATGCATCTCCGGGCACTCCAAGATAAGCTTCTGATAAGCTCGGACATAATCTCGTATGGAGCCAGTTTGTTGAAGTTCAGCAAGTTGATGTCTGGCTACATGGTGAACATTTTCTGGATAGAAATGGGCTTTAAACTCCTTATTAAACTCATCCCAGGTTGTGATTGTAGTTAGAGAAGCTTTATGGCACCACTACAACTTAGCGTCGCCTTCCAAATACATCAGAATCAACTCCAACCGATGGGCATCTGTTCGGGCCCTAGTTGCATTTAAGAAGGCTTCTACATCAAAGAGGAAATTCTCCACTTCGCTGGCATCTCGCACTCCATCGTAAGATTTTGGATCTTTGACTTTATATTTGGAGGAGTCTTGGGGCCTCAACTCTCCTCGCTCGTAAAGGTCAGTTAGCATCTTGACCTTAAGCTTCACTTTATTTAGTTCTCCCTTCATGTTGCCATATTCTTCTATCGTCTTGCCCTGGAACTGTTCACCCACCTTGCATGACTCTTTATACTCGGTTTGAAGTTTCTCTACCGCCTCTGCGATGTGTAGGTTGCTCAGTTTCTCATTTAAATCTACCTTCTCTTCAGCATTGGAAGTACCACCTCCTCGGGACGTCCCTATCTCAAGGGTCCGCTCCCTTCGGTCGGACTTCATAGCCATCATCTCTCTAATGGCAGCAGAATTTGTCACCACAAATTCAAAAATGTCAAGGTTGGCCATCACGGCCTGAAAGATTTCTGCCTTCTCGTTCAAGGCCTTTATCAACTCACTTAGCCTATTCATGGCTTCTTCCACTTCACTCTGGACAAAGGTCCCTACATTTTCACGAAGGTCTGGGACATCACGGCGGAGTGTTTTTACTACCCCTAGTGATTCCTCAACCCTTTTGCCACATTCGAATACCGTAGCTGAAAGACGCTCCGGAACTACCTCAGCCCACTGTCTCTCCAAGGCCTCAATGTGCTTCAACGCATCATGGTTTGACATCTTGCTTCTCGCCAAATGGAACCACGCTCTGATACCAAATGTCACATGGTCAATCCTTGGACACCGTAGGGCGCTTACGTCTACGTCTAGAAGTAAGCCAGCCAACACACTTTATATGCTAATCCTGCATTGGGAGCAAAAACGAGGTTAGATCAGGTTATAACATTCACTTATAATAAGGCTCAGGGGCCAATCCGCGTTCCATACGAGAGATATCGGCACAGAAGATAGGCATAATCAATGATAAGCATCCATCCATACCTACATAAGCATACACGAGACACATATGAAAAGTGATGCACAAGGCTTTCATTCATATATTGACTACAAGTACATCAAACAAGTCCACACCCATAGTAGTAGGGGGTCCTACTACGGATGGGGCAATCACAAGCACCCACGTGCAGCTAACACTAGTCACACAAGCACCACCGTGCAACTGACACTCGTTGAGAGCTGCCACACCCCCCTATAGTAGTCCTTATACCAACTTCAGGGTTGGGAGGAACAACCATAAAAATGTCTCACCTATCACACTTTCACTATTCATGCTACTATTACAAAGTATTCCCCCCTTTGACACCAAGCTGCCGCAAGTGGCAGCAGCTGCTGCGGCAAGCAGTAGCGTTTGGCCACAATTGGAATCGCAAATTGCGATTCCAATTTTGGCCAAACTATTATTTTTTTTAACATAAAAAAATAATCAAATAAAATCAATAATCAATAAAACAATAATTTTAGATAGAAACCAATTAGGGAAAATAATCAAAAACCCTAATCCAACAATTCTAGGGTTCATCCAAAAACAAAACCAATTGAAAAAAACCCTAAAATCACAAACTTGAAACCCATTCTTTCTTCAAAAATGCTTTCAAGAACCAATTCTAATCAATCTAATGGATAAAACCTAGGCTCTAATACCACTGTTAGGATTCGTCATCGGAAAAATAACGTGGCGTAGCGGAAAATACACCGTTTAAAATTTCCTAGAATCCACCTATCGTGTCCAATTACCATTGATTAGAATAAAACCAATTTGAATAAAGAGAGATTAACTCACCGGATTTGTCTCCTCTAGAGACTGCTGCAGAATCGTTTCTTGAAACTGCAATTTCCAAAGTCCGGTGCACGACCAACTATTGAGCGGGAACCGGTGGTAGCCGAAGACGCGAAGGAATGGATGATTAATGCTGGGATTTTCAGCTGTTTTGGGGCTGCTCTTGGTGGCTGAAATTTCCAGCAATTAATTAGGGTTTTATTCCTTAAGTGTGCCCTTATTAGACACATTGTCTAATTGGGTTTTAATTAGGTTAATTAAACCCAAGCCTACTAGGATTATAATTACATAAATAAACTTTAATTAAAAAGTATATACTATATAACTTAATTCCATTTGGCTAAATTTAATTACCCCTAAATAAAATTAAATCACACTTAAGTAAATACAATACATGTATTTAATTTTCCTACTTAGGAAAATCATTTAATTAATTGTTTACTTTATGTAATTCAATTAATTCATTAATTAATTAATTATATTATGTAAACTTATTAATTAAATTAAATTCAACCCAATGTTAATTAATTACCTTGACACTGAATGTTAACTAATTAATTAACGCATTCCTTCCAATGTACATTACATGTACAATTTCTATAAGTTCCAGCTCAGTTGATCTATATGCACGATCTTATGGGTCTATCTTTATGTTGGCAATAGCCCCAAGGCCCACAAACTATAAGTGGGTCCTAGAAAACTATTACAGCCCCTAATTAAGACAAAGATGCAGCAGTCTTTAGAAGACACTCACCCGGTAGTAATCTCATAGTGTCCTTTGCCTAACGATGTCGATATGAATAAACAAGAGGCATGGTGTCCGTCATCCTCTTCTGTTGTTTATTATATTTCTTGATCTTGAGTTGACTGATTAATCAAATAAGCAACCAACTTATTTGGGTATGGCCATACACTTATCAATCCCACTCATCAAGTGGCCAATGATATCATCTCGGTGTTACCCGAGTGGCAATTCCATCACTTCATCATCAATATCATTATGTTCACCGGTCCACCCAATCATACCCGTATTTAGCATCCTTTTACAGACCTGTTAGGCATATGTCAAAGTGCACCGGATTCCGTATTGATACTATAATGAAATCTGGTCTGAGGACAAAAAAGACTTACTCAAGAAAGACCTATGACGCGACAACCATGTGGCTTTCTTATGCGGATCGATCCAGTCCCATGTCAACGACATGTACCTATATTCATGACTGACTATACAAGTACTATGGCTAGTTGAGAACTACCATACAGTCATCGAATATACAAGTCTATGGTTCTATTGGTTCCCACGATTAGAACAGACCTGGGATAGGTTTTATGATTATCAATCAATGGATACTCTACTCATATTATAGCACAAGATATAAATGAAATAGATTAATTAGCTTTATTAATGTGACACAAATAATGTATCCATACAATGAGTCTTAATGTATAATACAAAATATAAGAATCCAATGCCCTAAGAACTAGGGCACACCAACACTTTCCACTTCTAGTGATATGGTTGACCGAATCAACTCGTGACAAGTCAATCGGCCCTTTCTTCTGCTCAACTCATGTCATTATTTTTCTTCTCTTTCCATTACTGGCTGCAACCACCTACACTATTGGGTCATCCCAAATTATTTTTGTAAAGACAGCATTAGCAGGCATTCCAAACACTCTAGACTAGACCTTGTTGACATGACTTTCAAATTTTGGCAGGGAATTCTTCTGTACGCTCAGTTTCCTAGGATCAATAATCTTCCCCTTGGTTATCAGTCTTTGGATCTCGTCCTTCAAACGAACGCAATCATTTGTCACATGCCCCTTTACCCCATGGAAGTGGCAGAAGTTGTCCTTTTCCACTTCTACTCGTGCCACAAACAGTGTGACACCTTGTAACCGATTTTTCTTTTTACACTTAGCGAATAGCTTACCCAAAAAATTTTTGGAACCTATCCAAGATTGAAAACAAAACAAAATTTAGAATTAATGTTATCAAGCTAAGGTTCGTGCCCAAAATCCCAAGCTAGGTTATGGATCTACCAAGAACAAAAGGGAAGAGAATGGGTTTCTCACCTAAGCCGTCCTCACACTAGATTGATTTGACTAAGGGATTCACTTGTTGCCCCTCTAGGTTCCCGCATGTAAAGTCTTGTCAACGGGAATGGAGTGCTAGCTCTAGGACCAATGGTTTCTCCACTTATGCCAAAACCCCTTTTGCACCAAGGAAGAATATGAGATGGTGTCTAGGTTTAGACCATTGGTTCTTAGGGTTTCACATTTTTCTCTTTATGTATGAAACATAAAGTAAAATACCCAAAGTACCCTCTAATGTAAAATATCCATTATACTTTACATATATTATGATTTAACCAAAGTCACCATATGGTAACTTTGAAAAACCATAAAACCAATTTCTCATCATGGGTTATTTTATTTTATAGTATTTGGACTTAATAGTTAATCCTATAAAATAAAATAATCCAATCATTAATATGTATCCAATACATATCAATTGGTCCATCATAAAGCCCGTCAAACTCCTAAGTGTGCTATTCTGGAGGCCCATCCTTATGTTGGTCGTGGGCTTGAAATGATATTCGGTCCATAAGTTGTAAGTGGGCTTTAGTAAGCCATTACAACCCCCAATTGGGACGAAGATGTCAAAATCATAATGAGATACACCTGTAGTATTCTTATATGATCCTTTGCACATCTGATATCGGTGTCCTACATAAGACATGGCACTGTCATCCTTCTAAGTGTTAGGATATTTACTTAATGTCAAAGTAGATTGATAAAATCAAATAAATGATTATCCAATAATCATTCTATTTGGGTACGACCGTACACTACTCAGTTTCACTCATCAAGAGGCCGATGATATCATCTCTTCGCTGAAGAGATAGGTAATTCCTTCGCATTACTCCCAGTCCTAGCAAGGTTCACGATATAACCAACGTACCCATACTTGGTACCCAGTTACGGGCCCATTAGGCACACATCAAAGCATACAAGGTCACATCTAGGAGTGTTGTAATATCGGGTCTAAGGATGCAGTATAAGTAATACATGTGAAACACTTATGACACTAAAAGATATAGTGTTCGCACAAGCGAATCGATCCAGTACACTATTCACTAACATGTGCCTATGTCCTTGATATACTTTCTAAGTCCTACGGTCGGTAAGACACCATCATCCCACAAGGAACACACTAGTCTTTAGTTACATTCATTCCTGTGATTATAACAGACTAGGGATAACTTTAAAAATGTGCTCTTCAAACTCATGATCTTACTCATTCAGTACACACTACTAACAAACATGAGTGAACACCAGTTTATGGATTCTCAATATTTATTAATTGCACAAGTAATTCAATAAATATGATTATGCCTTTTATTAATATGGAGAAAATGTGTTCTCATACACAAAATAAACAGAGTACATCATATAGGGACTAAGGCATAACCCAAAAATCTCCCACTTGCACTAGTCACTACTATGCAGTAGCCTAATCCCCATAAATCTAATATGACCATCATGCTTGGACTGCGCCAATGCCTTGGTCAAAGGATTAATGATGTTATCCTTTGAACTAACCCTACAAATCTTCACATCCCTTTGGTCGACTATCTGTCGAATGAGATGGAATCTCCTGAGTATGTGCTTGGATCTTTGATATGACCGTGGCTCCTTGGCTTGTGCTATAGCCCCATTATTGTCACAAAAGAGGTCAACTGGGTCTAGGATGCAGGGAACAACTCCTAACTTAGTGACAAACTTCCTAATCCAAACAGATTTCTTTGCAGCATCTGTTCAACAATACACTCAGCTTCTGTGGTAGAATCAGCAACAGTGTCTAGCTTTAAGCTTTTCTAGCTTACAACACTCCCATTCATCATAAAAACATAACTGTAGCGCCGGAATTTTCTGTACTTAAAAAAAAAAGTATATGGTCGTACGACTGTAATATCGGAAAAGTTGCAGGAGCCCATACCTCTGCAGTAGAAAATGGAGGAGAGAGGAAGGAGCATTAATTGCTCCGTTTTTGCAGCAAGTAAGCCGAAAAAGTAGAGATAAGAAGAGGGAAAGGAAGGGAGAGAGACAACAACTTGATTTCTGGTGAAAAGAGATTAGAGAGAAAGGAGAAAAGAGGGAAGGAAAAGAAAGAACAAAAACCAAAACTCAAAAAATTCTTCTTTTTCTCTTCTATTTTCTTTAGTTCTCAGAATTAGGACTAAAACTTGCTAGAAATCTTTAGGTTAATTACTTAACTTCTCAAACAAATCAAAATCATGGACTTAAATCATCATAATCCCAAACATTTTGGACTTTTGGACATAAAGCTCTCAACTTCAATTTCAAAGGAAAAGTGCGAATTTGTTTGGATTGGAGTGACGCCAGAGGTCAAATCGACTTGGATTAGCTTTTAAAAAGGTAGACACTCCTTTTCCTTTCACTTTTTCTTGCTTTCTAGGTGTTTGAAGTGAATTTTTATGCATTTTCTGTTGTATTTTCGCGCTTCTGTTTTTGGAAATTAAGAACAGTCGCACGACTGTTCTTGGATTTCATGAACAGTCGTACGACTGTATATACAGTTGTACGAGTGTTCTTAATTTCCATGTTGTTTTTCTTCAATTTTGATTCAAAATAAAATTTTGACGAAATCTTGATTCTGGGCCGTTTACAGTCGCATGACTGTAACTTACAGTCGTACGACTGTAGTTACGGTCGCACGACTGTAACCTTCTTCTAGAATCAGAATTTCAGTTTTTATCCCCAAAAATTTCCAAAAATCCATTAAAATCAGAAAAATCCCAAAATCATTAAAATGAATTTTGTTGTGTGCATTCACGACCGTAGATTCAATTTTCAGTAAAATTGCATTTAGAACAATTCAACGACGGAGACCCGATTCTCCCGAAAACCGACCCACCTTAAAAGTAAAAATGCATGTAAACCGGTAAAACTATTTTTAAAAGGATTTTCCCACAAAACCAAAAATACAGGGACGTTTCAAAACATTTTCCAGGTCTAACCGGGCTGGCTAGCCGAGCCAACCCGGTTATCCCCTATATGCATGCCCCCAATTCTTGATTTTCCAATTCTGTCTATTTGAGTCCTAATTGTGGCGTGCCGTATATATTGTGCTAACCCTTTGTTTTGCAGCTTTTAATTTCTTTTAATTCTTGTTTTTATTTGTATTTCAATAGAATAAATCGTGTATCTAGGCGATTGTAATTATTTTTAGATTCTCGTTTATTCTAGGCGATTGTACAAGTGAGGCGAGAGTTTTTATTTTTTCCATTCGATTTGGTTGTAAGCCAATTAATATTTATTTCTTTTCCTTACTTTTGTATTAAATACTTGTATGCGTGCTGTATGCCTTTTATATTCAATAAAATTGACTTTAGATTTTGAAACATCATTTGAGAATATTGGCAATATTTACTTTAATTAGACACGAAATAAGGGACTTGTCCGGACCCAAATCTCTGGATAGTGTAGCGACCGTTCGTCCGGTTCGGCTACCTTAAGAATTTCCCGGTTGAGCTGAGCCAGGTGGCGACTCTACAATATCCATCGAGACTTAGGTCTCGGTTCTTTTATGTATTAATTCCATTTATTTTCTAAAAACCCGTTTTCTATTTATAAAAACCCCACGTGAGGGAGGGGCCCGCCCGAGATCAAGGTGAACCTTTCGAAAGGGAGTCTAGCGTCCCGTCGAAAACGCGTCGTCCGCTCACAATAACCATACTACAATCTAAAGTCATCAGCATCTGTCTAGAAGTTAGCATCAGTGTAACCACTTACAGTGAGCTCTTTCTGACCACCGAACACCAAGAAGCTATCCTTAGTCCTTTTGAGGTACTTTAGGATGGCTTTGATAGCAATCCAATAGGCCTCACCCGGGTCTTATTGGTACTGAATGGTCAAACTCAGTGGATGTGCAAAACATTTTTCCAACCACTCCTTAACACTTAAAAGTGTTGGAACATCATTTCCAATAAGTAGGTTATCGTCCACATATAAGACTAGAAATACAACTATGCTCCTACTAGTCTTTTTGTACACACAAGGCTCATTTTCATTCTTGGTGAAGCCAAATTCCTTAATTGCTTCATCAAAAGGAAGATTCCAACTCTGGGATACTTGCTTAAGACCATAAATGGATCTTTGCAGCTTTCACACCCGATCAGGATACTTAGGATCGACAAACCCTCCGGTTGAGCCATGTAAAAATCCTCAAGGAGGTTCCATTTTGAAAAGCGGTCTTGACATCTGCCATATCTCATAGTCATACCATACAGCTATGGTGAGTAGTATCCTAATGGACTTGAACATTGCAACTGGAAAGAAGGTTTCATCATAGTTTATTCCATGGACTTGTCTGAAACCCTTCGCCATCAATCGCCCTTTGAAGCTATTTTCGGCCTTTAATTTGAAGCGCCACTTACAACCAATGACCTTAGCACTCGAAGGTGGATCAACCAAATTCTAAACTTGGTTATCGTACATTGATTACATCTCAGCTTATATGGTTCCAAGCCATTTTACTGAGTTAGGGCTTGTCATGGCCTCCTGGTAGGTGGTTAGCTCTTCCTCATCATATATCAGAAGTGTTATCATCAGTCACGAGAAATTCGTATCTCTCTTGCTGGTGACGAACCCTAACAGACCATCGTGGGTCTTATGTGATTGGCATAGATTCCTTAACCTTTTAAGAATCTTACTCAATCTCCAAACTATCCTGCTCAGGAACTTGTGGTTGTTAAACTTCATTGATTTCAATTCTACTCCCACTGTCTTTCTTGGAGATTAACTCCTTCTCCACAAAAATAGCTTTCCAAGATACAAACACTTCGTTCTCATCATGGTCAGAGAAACAGTACCTTTTAGTTTCCTTAGGGTACCCCACAAACAAGAACTTGTCAGTTTTCGAAGATAGTTTGTCCATGCTCAACTTCTTGACGTGGCACTCGTATCCCCAAATCCGCAAGAAAGACATATTGGGTGCCTTACCTGTCCATATCTTATATGGCATCTTTTCAACTGCTTTTGTTGGAGTACGATTTAGCAGGAACACAGCTGTCTTTAGGGCATAGCCCCAAAATGATACTGGAAGAGCTACATGACTCATCATAGACTTGACCATGTCCAACGGGGTTTGATTCCTCCTCTCGGATACTCCATTCCATTGTGGTGTCCCAGGTGGAGGGAGTTATGAGACTATCCCACACTCTCTAAGGAATGAGTTAAACTCTAGGCTATGGTATTTGCCACCCCAATCTGATCGAATGGCCTTAATACTTCTGCCTAACTAGTTTTGTACTTCGTTCCTAAACTCTCTAAACTTTTCAAGAGTTTTAGATTTATGCTTCATCAGGAAGACATAGCCATACCTGCTGAAGTCATTTGTGAAAGTCATAAAGTACTGAAAACCACCTCTAGCACTAATACTCATAGGCCCACATACATCCGACTGTATTAAGTCTAATAAGCCCAAAGCCTTCTCACCTTTCTTATTAAATAGGCTTTTGGTCATTTTCCCATGTAGACAAGATTCACATGTTTCATATGACTCCAAGTCAAATGAACCTAGCACTCCAGCCTTATGAAGCCTAGTTATAGGTTTCTCATTTATATGGCCTAAACGATAGTGCCAAAAGTATGAAGGGTTCAATTCATTTGGTTTAACCCTTTTAGTAATTATGTTATAAACAAGATTAGATGCATTTAGTTCCAAGATATAGAGACCATTATTTAACTGTGCATGATAAAAAAAATGTCTTCGTGAAAGACTTTCATAACACTGTTAGAAATAACAAAATGAAATCCTTCACAATCCAAAGTAGAAACAAATATGATATTCCTACTCATGGCAGGGACATAATAACAATTTCTCAAAACTAAAACCAATCCTGTCGGCATCTCCAAGTGGAACTCTCCAACTTCTATAGCTACAACCTTTGCACCATTTTTGACTTTGAGATCCACCTCTCCAGATGCCAATGCCCTTCTACTTTTGAGTCCCTACACAGTTGAACAAATATGAGTACCACATCTGGTATCTAATACCCAAGATGTAGAAATAGAAAGGTTCATTTCAATAACATAGATACATATGTTGGAAGCAGCACCCTTGCTCTTCCTTAGCTCTTGCAGGTACAAAGGACATGCCTTTTCTGATGCCCTAGTTGCTGGTAATGAAAGTAAGGATCCTCAGCATGGGCCTTGGCCTTGGGATTTACAACAAGCTTGCGTTGCTTTTCCTTTGGGCACAGAACCCTTCTTGCCTTTAGGAGCAACCTTGGCCTTTTGCTTGCCCTTGCCAATAAGGACATTCCTTTTGTTTACCATAAGCATCGAATTTGTCTTCTTGATCGACTTTCCAGTACTCTTAAGCATCTCATGCAACTCTGAAACAGTCTTACTAATCCCTTCCATGTTGTAATAAAAGATGAATTAGTCATAAGACTCCAGTAGAGTTGACAAAACTATGTCAATAGCCAAGTCCTATGGGATAGGAGTCCTAAGCATAGAGAGTGTATCAATATACCCCTTCATCTTTAGCACATGAGCACTAACAGATGAACCTGGTGCCATCTTACATGTGTACAAAGCCTTAGCTGTCAAAAACCTTTCTTGATGGGCTTGTACCTAGAACATCTCCCTGAGATTCTCTATAATAGCATACACTTCCATGTCCATGAACTGGTGTTGCAGCTCAGAAGTTTTGGGGGCTACCATCAAACAGGTGACATCTCGAGATTCCTTCTTGTGGTCCTCAAACTAAGCCACAACATCATCAGATGCATTCCTTGTCAATGCTCTAGGTAAGGCCCTATATAAGACATACTCCTTGACTTCCTGTCACAGGACAATCCAAAGATTCCCCGACCAGTCTAAGAAGTTAGGTCCAGATAACTTGTCCATCTCAAGAACATATCATAGTGAAAAAGTGTTGCTATGGTTTGCCATTAATCTACACAGAAAACATTAAGGTTTTAATCAATAAAAGGACTTTTGATTTTTCCACTTAATGAATAAAATTCCAATTTTACTTATTCATGTTGGTTATGCTCTTTAAGTGGACCAAGATCCATAATTCACCATGACTTAGTCCAGCTGACCTGTACACCTAAGCCTTGGTTATTTAGATAGTATAACATCTACTCCACATCTTATGTGACTCTTGGTTTGGTGGGATTATTGGCAGTTTCCCAACTGTGGCTAGGGTCCAGACCTTCCTTCCCCATGTTAAGTCAAACCACTAATCAAATGTTAATGTGCAACTCTTGCCTTTAACCCTAGTATCATAAAGATAGCCCAAATGCACTCGGCTTTGGCACAGCCCACATTTAAATGATCGAAACTTTTATGAGGTTTGATTGTGGAAAGCACTTTTAAGTGACTTAATATTTGATGGAATCAACTCAGTTTAAACGGGCTTATATGCAAACGCGGGTGATCTGGAGAACATATATGACATGAATAAGAAAATATATGTAAATGTGATAGATCATGGGCCCATAATACAACCTATTAGAACAACTAACATCTTATATTAGCTGCATCCTCTGACAGGCCAGGCACTAACAGCATCTCTAGGCTCCTCTACCTTCTAGGCTTGGACTTGCAAATTACAAAAGAATTTGGTATTCTAAATAAAAGAGAAATTACAACAAATATAATGGCACATAGGCCATAATAACCAAAAACCGAATTTACAATTCATCTTTAGAAGAGCCCATGAAATGCACAGCTAATCAAATTACAATATACATTACAACATCCGATCAAATCAAATTTATTGGGATTAAATATGCATGATTATGTTAAACAATTTTATCTGCCATAGTTGTTATGGAAATTTCTAATTTTGGAATTCTTGGTTTAAGCCTTGTGACAGGCTTGGGCTTGAAACCTCTCGAATTAATTTCCTTTACCAATTTCAATATTGACATATCCAATATGATAAAATCTTAATCAAGAAACCATGCGCATCTAATGCCATAATTAAACATACGAATTTTAAAACTGACTTTTAAATTCACCATCTCGGGCTATACAAAACCCGTAAAATCATAAAAATAGGCCTGAGAAGAAAAATGCCAAAAATCTGGCCCCGGATTAATAGCTGCACGGCTGTCGCCTAGAGCCATCCAGCTCTTGGTGGCTTCAACATAGCTAACTAGAAAAAAATTCTGCCAACCAAGACATTACAACCGTGTGACTCACTACACAATAGTCATGTCGTGGTATCAACGTCCATACAGCTGTAGTCCATGGAAAGGGCAAAAAACCAAAATCACCACAGAAACCATAGCCATGCGGTTGCTGCGTCACCCTTACGGGTGTTCATTATAGCCGTGTAGCTCTGGTTTTTAGGTGCGATTCTGCAGAAAAACATCTAGCAAGAACAATCCATTTCTCCACCAAAAAACACCGAAAACAGAATGAAAAGTAAGGGAAAACAAACCTAAAACCCAGAAATCCATTCAAACCAAACCTAGGGTTCCTAAAACAAGAGATTCAAAAACACATTTAAATCAAACATGAAACCCTAACACAACAAAATCTATGGCCAAAGCTAGGAAGCTCTGATACCATTGTTGGAACCTATCTCGGCTTGAAAAAAGAAATTGCAGAATTAATGTTATCAAGCTAGGGTTCATGCACAAAATCCCAAAGCTAGGTTATGGATCTACCAAGGACAAAAGGGAAGAGAATAGGTTTCTCACCTAAGCCGTCCTCGCACTAGATTGATTTGACTAAGGGATTCACTCGTCACCCCTCTACATTCTCGCACATGGAGTCTCATCAACGGGAATGGAGTGCTAGTTCTAGGACCAATGGTTTCTCCACTTGTACCGAAACCCTTTTTACACCAAGGAAGAAGATGAGATGGTGTCTAGGTTTAAACCAGTGGTTCTTAGGGTTTCATATTTTTCTCTTTATGTATGAAACATAAAGTAAAATACCCAAAGTACCCTCTAATGTAAAATATCCATTATACTTTACATATATTATGATTTAATCAAAGTCACCACATGGTAACTTTGAAAAACCATAAAACCAATTTCTCATCATAGGTTATTTTATTTTATTTGGAATTAACAATTAATCATATAAAATAAAATAAGCCAATAATTAATATGTATCCAATACATATCAATTGGTCTATCATAAAGCCCATCTAAACTCCTAAGCGTGCGATCCTGTAGGCCCATCCTTATGTTGGCCATGGGCCCAAAATGACATTCGGCCCATAAGTTGTAAGTGGGCTCTAGCAAGCTGTTACAACCCCCAATTGGGATGGAGATGTCAAAATCATAACGACATACACCTGTAGTATTCTTATACGATCCTTTGTACATTTGATATCAGTTTCCTACACAAGACATGGCATTGTCATCCTTCTAGGTGTTAGGACATTTACTTGATATCAAAGTAGATTGATAAAATCAAATAAATGATGATCCAATAATCATTCTATTTGGGTACGACCATACACTACTCAGTCTCACTCATCAAGAGGCCAATGATATCATCTCTTTGCTGAAGAGATAGGCAATTCCTTCGCATTACTCCCAGTCCTAGCAAGGTTCCCGATATACCCAACATACCCACAATTGGTACTCAGTTACAAGCCCATTAGGCGCACATCAAAGCATACAAGGTCACATCTAGGAGTGTAGTAATATCAAGTCTAAGGATGTAGTATAAGTTACATGTGAAACATTTATGACACTAAACCATATAGTGTTCTTACATGTGGATCAATCCAGTACACTATTTACTAACATGTACCTATGTCCTTGATAAACTTTTTAAGTCCTATAGTCGGTAAGACACCATCCATACCACAAGGAACACATTAGTCTTTAGTTATATTCATTCTCATGATTATAATAGACTAGGAATAACTTTAAAACTGTGTTCTTCAAACTCATGGTCTTACTCATTCAGTACACGCTACTAACAAACATTAGTGAACACCAATTTATGGATTCTTAATATTTAGTAATTGCACAAGTAATTTAATAAATATGATATGCCTTTTATTAATATAGAGCAAATGTGTTCTCATACACAAAATTAAACAGAGTAAATCATATAGGGAGTAGGGCATAACCCAGCAAGAATCAAGCCATGAGGAGAATCCTTTCGTACTACCCTAGGCTGGTGGTTCCTGGGCTATTGCTACGACTTTGACATGTTGAACAGCCATGAAAGGCTGTGCCAATTTCAAACTGGAGCTGGTGGATGTTACGTTGGAACTATTGCTTTTATACCCTTGAGTATATAACTTCGAGTTCCTTCTTGGTACTACTATTATTCTGAAGCTTTCTGTCTTCGTACTTGTTAATCCTTTTTTGCCATTTTGTGGACGTCTACTAAGGTATCAAACTCATAATACTTCATGGCATCTTTATAAATTTTAAGACTCCTATCCACCAGCTTGATTATTAGTTCATCTTCGAGAGGCCTTTGGTGCATTATGATCATCTTGTTCATCCACCTCTAATAATACTCTGTGAAAGTCTCATTAGGCTTCTACCTAACAGCTTTTAAATCTTGTAGCTTCACCTCCAGCTGGGTGTTAAAGTTGTAGTATTTCATGAAAGCAGTGAACAAAGCTCCCTAATCTTTTCAATTGTCCTCCAGTTTGTTGTTATACTAGGTGAGAGCCCCTCCTTCTAGAGTAGTGAGGAACAGACCCAACAGCTGATTCATAGTAAACCCAGCCATAGTCATGATTGTCACATACTAGTTGATGTGAGCTGCAGGAGGTGTATTTCTCTTGTAAGGAATATTTCTCGATATTTGGAAGCCGACGGGAAGCAAATCAATTCCCCCAACCATTAAGGTGCTCAGATCAACACATTTGATAGTATTGACCTTCACACTATTTCAGATTTCTGACATAAACTCATCTAGTTCAACACATTTCTCCTTTCACTTCTTCTCAGTTGCAAATTCAACATCACGCTTGTCAAACTGGTAATCTACATCTCTCTCTCGGTTATGCCCATTGCCTTTTCACCGCTTTCAGGTTAGCTCATTTGGCCTTTCATTTTTGACATCGATGACCACTAACTGTACCTGTTCTGAAGCCAGGAATCCTTTAAGCATGTCAGCTAGACCAGTCATAGTAACATTTGTATTATGTTGATTTAGGTTCGATTGATTTGCCATTTCTGCAGTGTTCTCTTCTAGCATAAATAGATCGTCTATACCCAAAGTTTCAATATCTCTCTCAGTTTTTGAATATGAAGCTGACTCCATTATCACTGACCCAGATGCCATACTACTTATTTTTGAATTAATTGCTTGAATTGGTTGTGAAATATCTGGTTCAACCCGCACTAACCTCTCTACCCTCCGATCCTAAACTACAGAGAGTCACAAACACACATTAGCATTATGAACAGATGCATGTTGGAAAACCCTAAGGTATAATGATATATGTGCATGTATGAATGATATGGTATGATTGATGCATGTTATATGGATGAGATGATCAGCTGTAAGGAATAAGTGTGTATTCGATGCTCGAGGAGTGAACGGACAAAGTTTCAACATTCATGGAATACCAAATGTTAACTAGATTCCACTAGATACATATCGACACGTATAGTTCATCATACGGATGAAGTTTCGACACTTGTCGAGTACCCAAAGGTTTACTAGATTCCCTTACGTATGGATCAACACGTGTGGTTCATCATACGGATGGATTTTTAGCACTCGTGGAGTACCTATGGTTTACTAGATTCTGCTAGTTACGAATTGACACATATGGTTTGTCATATGGATGAAGTTTCGACATTTTTTTGAGCACCAAAGGATTCTACTAGTCAAGGTTTGGACGCATATGATTTTTCATACGGATGACAATTCCACACTTTTTTTTAGCACCTAAAGGTTTGTTTTTAAAGACTAGTGAGTGTGTGGATCTCTCACAATAACCATGTGGTTAATGAAGAATAAATGTGCTGGTCTACAATTGTATCCAGGGGTTGCCTAAAAATGATCTCATACAGGTTTGTTAACACAAGTCGATTTATGCATGAATGACACGTGATCATGGCTGCAGTGAAAATTATTAGTATAAATGTCACATGAAATAGGGCATATGAATGGTGTATGTACATATGATGAATGACGAGCATAGCTGCACTAAAATAATGGGTTAGTATCACATAAATGGTATGTGGAGTCGTATAATGTATATATGTGAAGGAATGATTATAATGATATGGTACGAAAAATGAATCACATAACACGCAGCATGCGATTGTAAATTTCCAACCTCATTTCTCCACGTGGTCAAAAAAGTTGATATTCTAATTGAGTCCTACATGGGGTTCTCTTTAATCATCAACGAGGGATGATAAAGGTGAATCTAAATATGCATCACATATATTGTTTTAGTATCCTAGTGGAAATAACTACGACTATTTACATGATTTCGAACAAAATCCGGGTTAACATCAAGGTTCCCATAGCAAAATATACTCCTTACTTCTTCTCACTCAAAGGTCCAAAAAAAGGGGGTTCGTACGAGGATATAGGTAGTGTTCCATATTTGTGCTCCCATGACTTGGTAGAACATAGGCAACATTTTCAATGGTTCACTGGGCTGAAAATGGTACCTTAACCTAATACAATATCTAACTAGTATGCAATGTATAAAATGTAATAACAACTTTGTTGAGTTTGTTTCAATTAGATATTTTTTTGGCTTATTAAAATCTTTTAATTTTTTTGTATAAACTCTTTAAAGAAATCCCTAACAGAGTCGCCATTATGAGCAGAGCAAGCCACAGGTTTTTGATTTGTTATATAATTACAATAGGAAATTCGTTTTGGGAAATAGAGTTCATAAAAGTGTCGAGACTAAATCTCAAAAATGTATTGGAGTCGCCACCTAGCTCAACTCAACTGGAAAATTCAGGTGTACCCGAACTGAATGGGGATTGTTATACCTTCTAGAGATCTAGGTTCAAACAAGTCGCTTATTCATTATCTAACGAAAAAAAAAACTTCACATTCAATTACATTACATTTTATAAGCTAAGATTGATTTTATTTAAGGCATTCAGCGTGTATATAAGGATACATAAAGCAGTAAATAAATTAATTATACAAACCAAATCAAATAATAGATCCTACGGGGATACATTTGAATAAAATAGGGGAATCGGGATACAATCACCTATTATAAATGAGAGTCTACTCAAACTGAAAAGCTTACATTTGAACTTGCAAAACAAGTGTTAGCACACAAATAAATGTATATACACGTAAGACTCAAGAAAGATAGCAAGGGATAACAGATAGCTCGAGATTTGAAAGGGGTAGTCAGGAGAATCTGGTAGATGTTGGTGTGCCCTAGTTCTTAGGGCATTGGATTCTTGTATTTTGTGTTATACATTAAGACTCATTGTATTAATACATTATTTGTGTCACATTAATAAAGGCAATTAATCTATTTCATTTATATCTTGTGCTATAGTATGAGTAGAGTATCCATTGATTGATAATCATAAAATCTATCCCAGGTCTTTTCTAATGGTGGGAACAAATAGAACCACAGACTTATATATTTGATGACTGTATGGCAGTTTTTAACTAGCCATAGTACTTGTATAGTCAGTCATGAATATAGGTACTTGTCGTTGACATTGGACTGGATCGATCCGCACAAGAAAGCCACATGGTTGTCACGTCATAGGTTTTTCTTGAATAGGTCTCTTTTGTCCTCAGACCAAATTTCATTATAGTATCAATATGGAATTCGGTTCACTTTGACATATGCCTAACAGGTCTATAAAAGGATGATAAATATGGGTATGATTGGGTGGACCGGTGAACATGTTGATATTGATGATGAAGTGATGGAATTGCCACTCGGGTAACACCGAGATGATATCATTGGCCACTTGATGAGTGGGACTGATAAGTGTATGGCCATACCTAAGTAAGTCGGTGCTTATTTGACAGTTAACTCAAGATCAAGAAATATAATAAACAACAGAAGAGGATGACAGACACCATACCTCTTGTTTATTCATATCGATATCGTTAGGCAAAGGACACTATGAGATTACTACCGGGTGAGTATCTTCTAAAGACTGCTACATCTCTGTCTTAATTGGGGGCTGTAATGGTTTGTTAGAACCCACTTACAGTCTGTGGGCCTTGGGCCTACTGCCAACATAAAGACAGACCCATAGGATCGTGCACATAGATCAACTGAGCCGGAACTTATAGAAACTGTACATGTAATGTACATTAGAAAGAATGCGTTAATTAATTAGTTGACATTTGGTGTCAAGATAATTAATTAACATTGGTTGAATTTAGTTTAATTAATAAATTTACATAATGTAATTAATTAATTTATCAATTAATTGAATTACATAAAGTAAACAATTAATTAAATAATTTTCCTAAGTAGGAAAATTAAATACATGTATTATATTTACTTAAGTGTGATTTAATTTTATTTAGGGGTAATAAAATTAGCCACATGGAATTAAATTACATAGTATATACTTTTTAATTAAAGTTTATTTATGAAATTATAATCCTGGTGGGCTTGGGTTTAATTAACCTAATTAAAACCCAATTAAACAAGATGTCTATATAAGGGCACACTTAAGGAAGAAAAACCTAATTCAACCCTAATTAATTGCTGGAAATTTCAGCCACCAATAGCGGCCCCAAAACAGCAGAAAATCCCAACATTAATCCTCCATTCCTTCGTGTCTTCGGCTAGCACCGGTTCCCGCTCAATAGTTGGTCGTGTACTGGACTTTAGAGATCGTAGTTTCAAGAAAAGATTCTGCAGCAATCTCTAGAAGAGACAAATCCGGTGAGTTAATCTCTCTTGATTCAAATTGGTTTTATTCTAATCAATGGTAATTGGACACGATAGGTGGATTCTAGGAAATTTTAAACGGTAAATTTTCCACTGCGCCACATTATTTTTCTGATGACGAATCCCAATAGTAGATTCAATCGACTTGACCTGAAAAACGGTTTTGAACTGTTCTTGTATTGATTTTTGAGAAAACGGTTTTACTGGTTAATTGATTAACATGGCAAGTGAGTCAATTTTCAAGAAATCGGATCTCTATCATTGTTCTAGTCTAAATTTAGTTTTGGAAATTAGATCTAAGGTCTAGAATGCTATGAAATGCTTAGAAAATACCTTTAATGTATTTTTCCCTGAACCAATATTAGTACAGGTATATGTTGAAATCCATACGGCTATGGTAACATCCGTACGAATATTACTTCTGGGTAGGAATCAGATTTAAAGTTTGGTAATTTCTTATGAGTTTCTAGGTTTTAATTCTTGTGTGACTATAGATCTATATTCGTACGGTTATCACTACATCCATGCGACTATTACAATAGCTGTGCGGATGTAAATCCTGGATGGAAACCAGAAATGTATAAAAACAGAGTAAGTTGAAGAAATGTGCAAAATGATGTTCAAACAACACAAATATGATGAAAAGTTATCAGTTTCTCAAAAATATATCTTTGACGCGTGAATCCACAGCTTACGGGTTCAGAATCGCCTCAAAAGAGCTCCGGAATGTTGAAATTTGTTTGAAACTCCAAAACCCCAAAAACTATCAAGTATCTCCAAAAGTTACGGATTTATGATTCGTTTTAGTCTCTGTACCCTATTATGAATCTTAGTGAAGTGTTTCCATATGATTTCTAATTGATTTTAAGCCCTATTAAAAGAGATTTGAGCAAGAAAAAGAAGAAGAAGATGCAAATTTTCTTCTTCCTTTTCTCTTTTTCTCTTCTCTTCTGTCTAAAACTTTCTCAAATCTAATGTCTAGTTTCTAGTTCAAAGTTTTCCTCCTTTTCCCTTTCCTCATCCCTTTCTTTTTATACCTCCCTTATCTCAGAAATCTGGATCTAATATAATTATATGTTGAGATAGAATAATTGACATTTGTACGGTCATAAACCTACAGCCGTACACATGTGAAACTACATCTGTATAGTTATGTTGTTATAGTCGTGCGGATGTAGGTCATTGGCTTGGAACCTTAATTTTGAGATTTTCAGTTACTAGAACTTCGATGTTTGAGTTGATTTCGACCCTTGCAAATGTAGTAGCAATTCAAATAAACCATTTCTTTCATCATTAAAACCAAGGATTAAAAACTCGTGCTCACAGTTAACCAAACTGGGTTGGAGCGTTACAGTTTCTGTTTCTGTTTCCATTTTTGTTTTTGTGCAACATAGATTACTGGTTGTGTTTTTTTTATTGGATTTAGGGAAAATATCTATTTGGGTCTTTTCTATTTTTACTTTCTTAATTTTCATTTTTAGTTTTTTTTCTTAAGGGTTCAAGAAGGGTTATAAATACCCCTCTTTCTCATTGTAGTCACCATTTTTTATCAATTAGATTCAAATCTTAGTGTTCAATTTGAAAAAGTTTCTCTTTCCAATTTAGCTTGAAAACTTTTATTAATTTTGGGCTACCTTTGTCATGGAACCAATTGGCTAAAAGTTTAAGCTGATTGGTAAGGCTTAATTGTAGTTTTTATTATTATCTCTGACACTTCCTTGCATGCAAATGCCCCTTAAGCTTGAAACAGTTACAACACAAGCTCACCCTACCATTTATTGAATTTTAATAAACAAATGGAGCTGTCAGGATTTAAACCATCAACCTCTAGGTTTAAGCGGCTGTAATATTATATCATGAAATTTCAACATATGCAACCCTCAATAACTTGATCTAAAAGGTCTGATATCATGTCATGGACCAATTAACCTGAAAGCTTAAACTGATAGTTAATACCTAATTATATCTTTTATTATTATATCCGACAATCTTCACATTTGTAATATTTGTCCATTCGCACATCCAAAGTGTTAGTATTTGCTCATTGACTTATTTGATAAAATCTCATCCAATTGCAGTTTATATTTAACTTTTTCCTTCTTTTTTTTTTATTTATCATGAAAAATTACAAATTTGTGGCTACGCTTAGTTTAATGTATTTGTAATCACATGCGTTAAATACTAGTTGAACTGGTTGAAATTTTATCAAATTAGATATATTAGGGGCAAATGCCACCAATAAATATATTACCTATCAATATGAGCATATATACCAATGTTTAGGATAGGTTAGTGCAAGTAGATGTGCAAGACTTCCCTGATATACCAGACTAATTAACTGAAAATTCTAGTAACGATTGTAAAAATTTTGAAAAGACGAAATAAGTTAAATTCATGATTAATACCATAATGAATGATTTAATTAAGTAAAAACAATGTCAAATCAAAAAAAATTCTTGAACTTAGAATTGAAATTGAAATTGAAAGCTTATAGATTTTAAAGTTTAAATTGCAAGAAATCTCTATGAACAAAGCTACGAATATGTAAATTGACAAAGATTTAGAATTGAAGAGTATTGAAATTTCTAGAGTTTGGACTATACATAGTCTAGTTTTATAATGAATTGGTTAGGCCTTCTTCCTTCTTCCATTCTTGTATTTATAGAAAAACTCTGTAATTGCTTGCCACATTCCATGTTGGAGGGAAAAAGAAAACCTTGAACTTCGCTACTCCACTTTCTGCAGATCTGTTAACTGCTTCAACTGCTCCCCAAAGATGTCTCTGTCCAAGGATGCTCCACTCTTCCTACATGCTTCAAGTGTGTTCCACTTGCTGTATGGTTCTAACTTCTTAGAAATCAGTTTTCTACTTCCTAAAACTAACTTCTCACGACTATATACATGTTTGACATTATCTTCTAAACTCACTTACCACTACTTGCATGCTAATTTTCATAAACTATACATTAATTAACTAACTTAATCAAAATTGATTAACTAACGGATCGATTAATCAAATTAATCAATTTGACTAAATTAGACTGGAAAATAATCTTAAATTATATTTCGGCCCCAAATTAATTATGGTTATAACACACGTTATATTGGTTTTTAGTTATTATCAACTAGTTTTCAAGAAAGTTAATAATATGTACATTTAACCATTGTAAACATATGATAATACATAATAGTATCAACAGTAAGATACACAAAAATATGAAATTCTTTGATATTGTTTTAACACTTTAAATTTTTTACTAGTGAAAATTCTATACATCATGGTTATTAAAAAGTTAAAATTCCAGTATAAAATAAAATTGAAATTGAAAAAAAAAATCAGCTCATATATTATACACAAACCAAATATTTTTTAATAAAAGGAATTTTATAATACACACAGTCTAGTTTTTAGTAAAAAATATTTCACATCTTTTATATAATATCTTTTTACACATTTAGGTTGCTCATTTTTCCTAGTAACAACTTTTTCCTAGCCATAAAAATTTAATATCGCTATTTTTTAAAGTTTTAATATTACTTAGTTCAAGGAGAAACTTTTAAATAGAAAAAAGTACAAAAAAAAAAAATCTGTAAGGTTTCGCTAATTTAAAAAATGTGTCCGAGGTTTTGTTTGGCACAAAAAGAAAAAAGGACTAAAGTATTCTACCAGTAGCAATTCAAGAATTTTTAGATGATACCGTTAAAGTAATGATGTGGTAAGGGTCATTTTTCTTAAAAATGAAAAAATTAAATTAATTAATTTGGAAAAACATAATACATATATATATATATATATATATATACACGGTCCCAAATAGACTAGCTATAGTATTAAAGGGGGTGAATAGTACTGTATATCGAATAAAATTTTCGCAAACAATTTTAAAAAATTCTTTTTGATGAAAAACAAATTTCTTTCAACAAACACAAGTTTCACAAAAAAATGCGGAATTGATAAAATAATAAAACTTGGGAATATAAACTTGCTTAACTAATATGAGAATGTCTTCAAATAATAATACTATTAATTTAAATTGCGGAAGTTTAAATAGCAATAAATATAAAGAGTATAGGGATAGAAAATTGAAGACACTGAGATTTATACTGGTTCAACCCAACCGGTTTACGTCCAGTCCCCAAGCCAACCACTTGAGATTTTCCACTAGTATTTTCTTTGCGAGCGGGAAATAAGCCTACATTACTTTTACGAGTTCAAGTAACAAACTCAATACTTTTGGAGGCTAAGTATCAAACATCTACCGTTACTTTTTCCGAGCTTAAGTAACAAAACTCTTCCGATGCTTTTTCTAAGCTTAAGCACCAAACTTATCCGGTATTTTTTACAAGCTCAAATACCAAACTTTTCCTGATGCTTTTTCAAAGCTCAAGCATCAAAGCTTGTTAATCATAATATCAACAAAGTAAACCCCCTTTCACACAACTTTGTGTCAAAATACAATTCCTTTGAATGAATATTTGAATGAATAAAACAAAGATGAAGATTTCTCCTTATTTTTTCCTTGAAGAAATTGTGGAAGACTTAAATAAAATTGCTTGTATGTGTGAATATTGCTAAGTAAGTCTCCCCTTTTGCTAAATCAATTTGATTTCATTTTATAGGGGATGAGAAGCTCATGAAGAGGTGATATGACCATTGCATTCAGCTCCTGAAGGAGTTATGACCGTTGGAGCTCCTGAAGGAATGTTGGACATAGCTCCTGAAAAAAATTATGGTTGTTGCATTGAGGTCATAAGTGGAATATAGCTGTTAACATCACCTCTTGAAGAAGATATGGCCGTTGCAGCTTCTGAAGAAAGGGTATGGCGAATGTATCAAGGTCTTGAACATATCATAGCTTATTACTTCTAGCTCATAAGTGAGAAATATAGCCGTTGGAGAATTTCATATTATGAAGTTTAAAGAAACTTGTAGTTCTTGAAGTAATATCTATTCTCTGAAACTAGCATAACCGTTGGAAGACTTTCTCAAAGCCAATTGGTTGTTAACTTATAAGACTATGATCTTCTAATGCTTTATATGACTTGATAAAAGACCTCATGAAGTTGTAGTAACTTCATCTTCTTAATGATTAATTACAAATTAATTTGTAATAATATTAAAGTAAATATGATTAGCTTTTATCCTATATGTCAACTCTTCATTTAGTTGTTATCATCAAAACTCAACATTCTCCCCCTTTTTGATGATGACAACCCGTTGTATGTAATATTCCTTGAATGTTGTAAGTTGACAACAAAGAGATTAAAACTTTCTTTACTTAAGATTTTTTGTAAACAAATAAATAAATATATATATATATATATATATATATAAATCTTCAGGTATTCGTAGAATGTGGATTGATTTGGCTTCCCTTGAGAATATGATTCCTTTTGATTTTGCTCCCCTTCAAAATGTGCTTGATTTATTTTTAGGGATTTTAGGATTCATGAAAATATTTTCTTGATTTTTAATTTCTCATAAAAATAATGATCTTTATAATCCATATAAAAAACATCTTAGAAAACCAAGTTAATTTGGTGAGCATTGGTCAGAAATAATATAATCTTTAATTTTAAACTAATGAATTAAGAAGATCTTTTAATAAAAGAAATGACAAGGGGGGCTTTTATTAGAAAGGCTTTCATGAAGGATTTATCTATGATCATGAATATTTATCCTTAAAAAAAATCTTAAATGGCCCAAAGGATGACAAAGATTAATTTTGAGCGGTCCGGTTACTTATGTATCATGGATTGAATTTGCGGCCCATGGACAAGCGAGGCCTGGTTACTTGTATCCCATGATTTTCAAGAAGCAATTTATGTATATATTACAGGTATAGAAAAGTGCCCATATGAATACCTTGTGCTTAAGCCCATACACACCATTTTTGGACCATAAGCTTATTGTTATATGAAACACAGTTTATATAAATTAATCCATAAACCTGTTTGCAGAGAGACAGGACTATGAGAGCTTTCACCATAGGACCATATTACTTCATACATAGTCCATATGATTTAGGCATTTTGAGTTGATCAAGAGATCAATATGATCAATAAATGATATTTCTAAAAAGCACTATCAATTAATCATATGTATTACTTCTACTCATATATATATATATCAAACAAGTTTTGTTTCAAAATAGTAGAAAATCATATATGCATAGTTATAAACACTTTGTTTCATATGTTCACATGTATTCCTGTGAATAACAGATTGTCAATACTCATGACTTAATGTCATACTTCTCATCCTTGCATAATAGACATAAAGATGTAGAGATATTTCCTACAGTGTGCAACTTATCATAGATTTCTTATTTAAGCAACTAATGATACCATCTTATAACCAGTATGCCATAACAATCATATAAGTCAAATTCAACTTCTCAAAATAGCCACAAATGTAAAGATATTTAAGAAAATTGATTCAGTCTTATTCAAACACATTACAAACACATGGTATGCAGATTAGTTTTGCATATAAATGTAAATCATTGAAGGGCACTGCCTTGGATCACAATAATCTTACCTATGATCAGTAACTCATATCATGTCAGACAGTTTCATCATAGCTCATATGTATGTACACAATTAGGGGTTGTTTGGTTAGACTAAATTTAGCAATGGAATGACAATGTGACTCAATCATTCCCTTTCTTATTATTTGGTTAAGCAGTATTAAATTAGGAATGGGAATCTCATTCCCCCATCTTTAGGAATCATTGATTCCCTACTACCCCACATCAATCAAATTACATTCCTTTTCCGTTCTTAAAACTAATCCAAAAAATTATCATCCTACAATTTCATTTTTATTTCTTACCCATTATCTCTAAAACTGATTTTATCCCTTTACCCAATCTTAATATACTTATATACTGACATTCAATTTCCACATCTTATTTTATATATATATATATATATATATATATATATATGACTTTATTGTAATGAAATATTATAAATCGTTTGTACTATAATATCAAAACAGTAAAATATATAAAAATATAATTATTATATATTAGTAATATTTTATATTTTATGCAACTTAATTAATAATCTAAACAAATTAATAAATAGAAAAAATAAATTATGATTCCAATTTCGAACCAAACCAAACAGAATTATTAAGGTAAAACACATCTTGAGCCCCTTGATCATTTACCAAAACTATAATTGCCCCCCCCCCCCCCCCCCCCCGATCAATTTTTTGAACACATTGAGTATATGATCTTTTCATTTCAATATAATGAGCTCTAAACTTAACCTATCTTTTGTGTATGTGTAATGCGCTTCGTTCAATAACGAAAATGTGAAACAAACATTTCCAAATAATCTAAAAATTACATGATTTTATCGATTGAAACTATAAAATGGACACTTCCAGCAAATCTGTTTTCTTATCCAAAATTTTTCTAAAATTGTGTTACATATTAAAATATTATTAGTCATGTTACTTAATAGTACTTGTCACATGGACAGAAAATAAAATCGAGTTTGGGGCTAATAACATTAAAATGAAAAGATTAGGGTCTCAATGTGTTAAAAAATTGATCAGGGGGCTAATTGCAGTTTTGATAAAAGATCAAGGGGCTTATGATGTGTTTTGCTAATTATTAAATCATAATTCCAATTTCGAACTTTATACCAAACGTTTAGTTAGTTTACAGCATTTAGATCATAAAGCCAGATGGATCTATCATATATCTATAGCTGATATATGAATTCATATGCATAACCAAACAGATCTCCAAGAATTACTCAAGTATATAGCACTCAAAGGCGGAGATCTCATAGAAAGCAGCTAAAGATCATGTGGCAAAGTTAGCACATAGAGAGATGATAACTAAGGGAATTTTCAAAGGCTATGTCATATGTAAGATCAGAGATATAATAGAAACCTTGACCAATGAATCACAGCTTAACACAGTTTAACCAAATAACATCTCAACACATTTATCAAAAACAAGTATAGTATACATTGGATATGATTTATATGTCAAGGCATATCCATAGAGTCCTATATGAATGTAAATGTAGCCAATAACCAAACATATCACAGATTTTATACCAAACACTAATTGCTATATGGTAACAGTGAAATCACTTCAAAATCAGCAGCTATAGTCAAGGATCTTATGCCTTGTAAAAAGACCATCATGTCATATACACATAATAAATACCATGTCATATATAATGATAACCATGTCACATAATGATAACCATGTCACATACATATAGAACTTCTCCCCTTTTAGAATCATCAACAAGCATCCCATATATATATAGATCTCAGATAGTTAAAACATAAACATAGAATATTCAAGAGCATAAGCATTATATAGTAAATACCAAGACTTAAGGAAGCATTCATATCCAATTTAGATCACATATAACCCAAATAGAATAAAAATACTTGCAAGCAAAAGAAAAGATAGATAGAGTACTGTTCTGAAATTAGATATAAAGTACTAAAAAGCTATTAACTTAAAAAATGTAGAGCACAGATGTGAAGTGCCAATCCTTTCTTCTGATCATCTCTGCATATCAACAGTCTACTTTAAACCTGATTAGTATGGTGAGGATGAAGAGGGTGCACCAGATTTCAGAATGCTGGAGATAAGGCTCTTAGCTTCTATTTGTTCAGAAAGATGATTGAGAGTTCCAATCATCCTTACCAGTTCCATTTCCATGCTAGTAGTCATATGGTGTACTTTTTCTTGGACATTTAACAGTTAGAATTGGAGATCTCTGAGGGTAGTTAGGACTTCAGTATAGGCCTTAGAGGCCATAAGAGCCTTGGATGCACTAAGTACCTTTGAAATCACCATGTTTCCATAGTGTGGGCTATAATCCTATGGTAATTTGGTGGAGGTGAGGGGTTTGAAATGTATGAGCAAGTGGTTGATGAAATATTCATTGCAGGACAAGGACTTGATCCAGGCAAAACTGAGAAGGGTGAAGGAGGACAAATACTGAGAGGAAGAGATGGGAAGTGCTCTGGATCAGTGAATGTATCGGTCATTGTAAAAACTGGTTAGTATACCAATGGAGTTTGAACAAGATCTTTATAAAGATCATGAATGGTATAGGCCATGAAAGAATTTTTAGGCTCTAGCTGACAGTCATTGGAGATTGGATTTTATTATGGAATCAAGATAGGAATAAGAGTTGTCTCCTCCTAAGGTCTTAAAGCCAAATCTACTTCATCATATAAGGCTAGGAGGGAGTCATAAAATGCATTGTCATCTTGTGAGGTTACTGAATATGATTGAGACCTGAAAGCAACATTTTCTTTCTTTTTCTGAGATGACATTAGAGTTTCAGCCTCAAGTTCATCTTCAGTATTTTCATTAGAGACCACATTCTCTTTCTCTTCCTTTCATTCTTCATTTAGTAAAGATAAAATTGTAATACTCATTTTCATAGGCTCAGAAACAACTTCCTGTTCATCATCACTTAAAGATTCATCAAGTGAGGCTAGCTCAGATTCTGTGAATACAGGCTCTGTTGGGAGTTGAGTTTTATGAGCACAAGCCTTTAACATTCTTGTGATGTTGGTCTCATTAATGATTGATATTGGGTAGACAAAAGGATGGTTTTAGTCCAGTCATAGACACTTTAAAGAAGTTGAAAAACTTAGTAAGGATCATATTATATGGGAGGGCAGAATTACTCCTCACATGAACCAGGTGATTAATCAATGCAAATGGTAGGTGACTCTCACTTTATTGACCAAGTGCCATATGAAGCAAAGATCAAAGCCATTCATTATAGCCTAACTGGCTTTCTGGGGTTGAAAGTAAGCAAAGTTTAAAAGATGTAGGATTCTAAATTTGTCATTTAAATATCCTTGAGTCAAGTTCAGACCATGGCACAGAATGGTCCAAAGGAATATTGAACAGCTGATAGACAAATGCAACAAAGATAGAATCACCTAAATGAGTGGGTGCAGGTGATCTTTCTATCCATACACCATCTAAGGGTAGAATGAACACTTTACTGAAAACCTCTTCATTTACAGGATACTTCTTACCTCTGAGAGTTACTTCATAGTTCATATCTCCTACGCATGTTAAGGCTCCATAGAATTCATTTACTAAAGACTCATGGATAGGTTCATTAATGTTCATAAAACTCTCCCACCCCTGATCCTTGAAAGTCCACAGAAAAGGTCTCTCTACTTTCCCCAGATATTCCCAATCAACTGTCCTGCATCTCACTTTTTCTCTAGTAAATCCATCGATGTAAATGATTTTACCTTTGTTGGATTTTGGGCTTCTTGCAAGTGATGAAGTAGAGGCAGTGGTTCTAGCATGGTGCTGACTTCCTTGCACTTCTTCTTCTCTCGTATACTTCATCAAGAGAGCTCACTCTCCTTTTCTTTGACTAAGGTAGATTTTCAGGGTGGCTCATCTCTCTTCCTCTTCATTTCTTCCTTTACTTCTCTTGGATACATTCGCAACTTTTGAGTTGTATTAGCAGTACACCTTTTAAACATTGTTTCTACTTGAGAGGTTGATCTTTAGGAGTGGATTTTGGCTGGGAGACTATAAGATGGGTAAGGATCGAAGTATGATTCTTAGAGAGGTTGGTGAGGATTCAATTTTTGAGCTTTTCTTTTCAATATCTTTTGCATTGGAGAAGACAATAACTAGTGCCTTTCTTTTGTATGCTTGTGGACGGTGTCGTTTCTGTCTGATGTCGTGCCATTTTTGGAATGTCAGGTGGTCAACTAGATGAAGGCATGTGAGTTTTCTTCTTTTCTTGTTGTAAGAACTTGTGGTCTTTGGGCTTTTTGTAAACAATTTGGCCTAGTTAGATTATTTTGCAAAAATAACCATATTTTTTTTATTTTACTTAATTTTTAATTTATGCCAATGTTATTGAATAAAATAGCATAAATTATGAGAAAATTTATATGTGACAATTAATTCATGTAGTTTTAATTATTTTCATAAATATTTGTGATTTAATCTTTTAGTTTATAATCTGATCCAATACCAAAACCTTAGTTGATTTTGTGTAATCCAGACTTATGAAAAAGAATTAATTATAATATTTAATCCAATAAAATTATTACTCAAGAAAGTATTAATCCAAGAGTATTAATACTTCATAGAATAGTAATTTCATTTTTTATATATTGGATTGGACATTCCAATTTTTAATCTTAACTCACTGAATTTATTTTCACATAATGGTTTTGTGAAAATATCTGCTATTTAATCTTCTGTTGGAACAAATTCTAAGTATATGTCACCTTTTTGTGCATGATCTCTGATAAAATGATGTTTATATCTATGTGCTTTGTTCTTGAATGCTTAATAGGATTCTTTGTTAGATTTATATCACTAGTATTATCATACCTTATAGGTATATGATCATATAATCTTCCAAATGTTGCTTCATCCATAATATATGTGCTACACAGCTGCTTGAAGATATATATTCAGCTTCTGTTGTTGAAATTGCTATAGTTGATTGCTTTTTTCTTGACCATGAAACTAATGCTTCTCCCAGAAATTGACAAATACCTGAAGTATTTTTTTTCTTTCTAATTTGCATCCAGCATGATTAGCATCACTGTAACCGATAAGATCAAAGTTTTGACATTTTGCATACCAAATTCCAATTTCTTGAGTACCATTTAGATACTTAAGAATTCTATTAACAACCTTTAAGTGAGACTCTTTGGGATTGGCCTAAAATCTTACACATAGACATACACTGAATTGTACATCAAGTCTACTAGATGTTAAATAAAGTAGAGAACCAAGCATACCTTGATATTTTTTTGTGTCTACACTTTTACCTTTTTTATCCTCATCTAGTGAGACTGATGCACTTATTGGTGTTTTTGCTAGTTTAGAATTCTCCATTTCCATACTTCTTGATGAGTTCCTTAGTATACTTAGGTTGATATATGAATGTTCCTTTATTTCCTAGCTTTATTTGTAGTTTAAGAAAGAAATTCAACTCACCCATCATAGACATTTCGAATTTTGTACTCATCTCTTATGAGAATTCCTTACACAACTCATTGTTAGTAGAACCAAATATGATATCATCAACATATATTTGAACAAGTATTATATGGTTCTTTATATTCTTAATAAACAAAGTTATATCACCTTTTCCACGAGCAAAACCTTTAGCAAGTAAAAATGTACTTAACCTTTCATACCATGCTCTCGGTGCTTGTTTTAGTCCATACAAGGCTTTAGTGAGCTTGTAGACATAGTCAGGATGGTTACAATCTTTAAATCCTAGAGGTTGCTTTACATAGACTTTTTCATTGATATAACCATTTAAAAATGCACTCTTCACGTCTATATAATAGAGTTTAAAGTCTTTATGGCAAGCAAATGCACATAGTATTCTGATTAATTCCAACCTTGCTACCCGAGCAAATGTCTCATCGTAGTCTATTACTTCTTGCTGGTTATACCCTTGTGCAACTAATCTACCTTTTTTTCTGACAACATTACCAAATTCATCAATTTTTTTCCCGAAAACCCATTTGTTTCCAATCAGTGATTGATTGTTAGGTTTTGGAATAAGTTTCCAGACATTGTTTCTTTCGAATTGATCCAATTCTTCTTGCTAGCCATCATCCATCTTTCTTCAATTTCAGCTTCTTTAAAGTTCTTTTGTTCAATTTCAGAAACAAATGCCACATTCACAAAATACTCTTTCAGTTGGCTCCTTACCATTACTTTCTTTGAAGGATTGTCAATAATGTCATCCTTGGGATGATATCTGAACTCTTTTGAAAGATCATTATGTTGATTTTCTTGCACTTGTAGTTCTTGTACATTTTGTTTATCTTGATCACCAGAGTTATCTTTTTTTTTGCAGAACATTCTCATCATTTTTTGTGCTTTCAACCTGTGGATCAAGTATCTGAAGAGTATCCTTAGATTCTTTATCTAGGAGAAAGTTAGTTTCTTCAAATACGACATGCATGGACTCATCAATGGTAAGAGTTCTCTTGTTAAAGACTCTATATGCTTTGCTATGCAATGAATACCCAAAAAAATACCTTCATCTGACTTATAGTCAAATTTATTACGATATTCCTTGTTATTGAAAATAAAACACTTAAAACCAAATGGATGAAAATAACCAATATTAGGTTTTCTACGATTCCATAACTCATATGGTGTTTTCTTTAAAATGGTTCTTATCAAAACTCGATTCAAAATATAACATGTTGTGTTCATAGCTTTTGTCCAAAAATATTTTGGTAAATCATTTTCATTGAGCATAGTTCTAGTCATCTATTCTAAAGTCCTATTTTTCCTTTCAACAACACCATTCTGTTGTGGAAATCTAGGAGCTAAGAAATTATGTGAGATACCATGCTCAGAGCAAAATATTTCAAAAAGATGATTTTTAAATTCTTTTCCATGATCACTTTTAATAGCAATAATATAAGTGATTTTCAAATTCTTAAGCTTTTTACACAAGGTAGAAAACCATTCAAAAGTCCCATCTTTTTGACTCAAAAATAATGTCCAGGTAAAACGTGAGTAGTCATCTATGATGACAAATGCATATCTCATGCCTCCTAAAATTGTTGGTTGAATTGGACCAAGCAAGTCAAAATGCAATAACTCTAATGGTCTAGAGGTAGAAATAACTCTTTTAGGATTAAAAGAGCTTCTAGTTTGCTTTCCTCTTTGACATGCATCACAAATATGAGTTTTATCAAAACTAATTTTGGGTAAACCTTTGATAAGATTTTTCTTTGAAAGTTTACCAATCAGATACATGCTTGCATGACCTAGTCTATGATGCCATAACCAACTTTCTTCTTCTTATGAAATTAAGTATTGATAATTAGTAAGAGTACTTGAATTTAAAAGATAAATATTTCCAACTCTATGTACTTCAAGTAAAATCTTACCATTCTTAGCTTCCACAATTTCACATTTCTTAGAATCAAAGATTACCTTGCTATCTTTGTCACAGAGTTGACTACACTAAGAAGATTGTATTTCAATCCATCTACTAAGGATACTTCATCAATGCATGGATTGTTTCCAATCTTTCCTTTTCCAAAGATTCGTCCTTCTAGATTATCTTTGAATTTCACATATCCTTCTTTTACTTGCATTATGGAAGTAAAGTACCTTCCATCTCAATTCATATGTCTAGAACAGCCGCTATCAATGCACCACTTTGAATTTTTGAGGGTGTTCTTTAGACACACCTACAAAATAAATCAAGTAGACTTAGGTACCCAAACAATATTATGTCCTTTGGTGTTAGAGTCAACATTTTTCTTTTTGGGAATCCACATAATTTTCCCTTTGTAATATTCTTTCCAGAATTTGCAATCATCAATTACACGTCCTGTATGATTATAGTAATAATATGTAACATTCCTCCTTTTCTTGTACTGATGTGACTGATAAAGTTTCGAGGTAGGATGTTGGTGATAAGAAACATGGTTTATTTTATATGAATATTTGGGCTTATAACCACATCTTAATTTTGACCTATAAGAATAAGACTTTTAAGGGTATATAGGTCTAGAAGTGTTTTTGTGGACAATCTTTTGTTGTGAAAAAGGAATTTCGAGTTGATATGGAAGATTGTACACTTCTTTGTTTCGAAGGATATATCTTTTTGGCTTTTTGGTCAATATAGTGAATATGAGTGGTTTTTTGTTTGGAATTTGGTTCAATAAATTGTTTCTGACTTTTACTATGCTTTTGATATGTAGGTTTGGGAGATGAGGTATCTCTGTAAGGAATCATCATGGGAAAAATCAAATGCGTAGCGGAATACAAATTAAAATTTTCCTCGATTCCCTAGCCCGGGATTCATATGGATTAATAGAATGAAAACCAAACGAGAAGAAAATAAAATTTTCTTACCTTAATCGTCTCTTCTAGAGACTACTGCAGAAATCTAAATTGCGTTTCCTCCATAATACGGTACACTAA
This sequence comes from Euphorbia tirucalli, assembly GCA_039660915.1. Lineage (NCBI taxonomy): Eukaryota > Viridiplantae > Streptophyta > Magnoliopsida > Malpighiales > Euphorbiaceae > Euphorbia > Euphorbia tirucalli. Next base: position 50,776,906 of record CM077633.1, read on the forward strand.
CGGCTTTAGAACGTGACTCATGCTAGCGTGTGATATGAACAGAACCAAGGGATTCGGTTAAGAGAGGGGGCGGCTACTTTGCTTAGTGTTGGCTGAAATTCTCAAGGCTGGGATTAGAGAGAAATTAGTTTTTAAGGCTTCCTTTTATACTCCTTAATATACTAGGTTTTTAATTAAAACTATACGTTATTTTTATTTGATTGAATTGATTTAATTTGTATCATTAGAATTAAATAAAACCATATTATAAAATTTTAATTGATACAATTAAATACAACTTTATCAAATTAACATAACCTGAAGTTAAATTAAAATTAACCTTAAAAAATACAACCTTTGTATTTAACTTTCCACCAAGGAAATATTATTTAATTAATTATTTCCTACATGTAATTAATTAATCAAATAAATTCAATTTCTCCCTTAATAAAATTGAATTAATCTTTGACATAACCTAATGTCAATAACTCAATTAATTTGGTCTCTGTTCGAAATATACACGAAGTGTATAATTCCAATTTGTGAACGTTCAGTCGTTCCATGTATACAATCATGTGGGTCCATCTTTATGTTGGTAGTGGGTCCAATGCCCACAGGTTGTAAGTGAGTTCTAGCAAACCATTACATCCCCCAATTAAGACAGAGACTTACAGTCTAATGTGAAACATAACCCGGTAATTATCTCGTATATCCTTTGCCATCTGACATCAATATATAAACAAGAGGCATGACCCCGTCATCCTCTTATATGCTTATTTATTTCTTGATAGCGAGTGGACTGAACATCATGAATAAGTATCTCAACTTATTGGGGTATGGCCATACACTTGTCAGTCCCACTCATTAAGTGGCCAGTCATATCATCTCATGGGACGCTGAGTGGCAATTCCTTCAACTTCATTCTCAACATCAACATGTTCACTGGCCCACCCAACATACCCATACTCGTTATCCTTTTACGGGCCTGTTAGGCGTATATCAAAGTGTACGAGATCCCATTTTATGCTACAGTGAATATTGGGTTTAAGGATAATAACAAGACCTACTTGAGAAATAAATACCTATGAAGATTGGACTATGTGGTGTTCTCTGTTGGGAATGCCTTAGTCCCAAGGCATTGGTCCTTGTATTATATCATACATTTTGTATCTTATAATAAGATTTATGTATTATACATTCGTGTTAATGAATAAAGGCATTAATCTATTTATTATATATACCTTGTGCAATATTATAAATAGAGTATCCAATGGACATATCAATATCCATGTTGACAAGTGTCATGCACTTAGCAGTAAGACCATGGATAGGGAAAATGATATGACCATAAAGTTGACCATAAAGTTATCCATAGTCTGTTCTAGTCATAGGAATGAATGGAACCAAAGACTATCATGAGCTTAGTTGTATGGTGGTATCTTACCAGCTATAGAACATGGAATGTCAACCAAGTTTATGGGTACATACAAAGGCTCATGGTACTGGATAGATCCACTAAACGAGAAATCCACATGGTATAGTATCACAAGTGATTCTCGTGTAGTACTTATATGGATCCTTAGACCTAACCATATTATGGTCTTACATGTGAATGCACACACTTTGGTTTATGCCTAAAGGGCTTGTAACAGGGTGCCAAGTGTAGGTACATTCGGGTGTGCCAGTGAACATGGAAAGGTCACGAATATGCAGAAGGGAATGTCACTCAGTAAACCACAAAGAAGATATCACCGACCTCTTCATGAATGCAACTAATAAGAGTCTGGCCACACCCAAACAACTTGAAACTTGTTTGTGACCATCAGTTCATTCAGGATCAAGTAAATGTCAAGACACAAAAGAGGGTGATATTACCATGCCTCCGTGTTGGACACTGATATCAATGACATGGAATGTATAAGTTTAACTACAGGGTTAAGACTTTCATCAAAATATTGTCTCCGTCTTAATTGGGGGCTGTAATGGCTTGCTAAAGCCCGCCTACAGTCTGTGGGCCTTGGGCCCACTGCCAACATAAAGACGGGCCCACAGGATCGTACACATAGAATGTCTGAGCTTGAACTAATCGAATCACCTGTATACTTGGAGCGTACTAACTGGAGAGATAAATATTAATCAGTTAAATCATGAATCAATTGGATTGATCAATATAATTTAATTGATAAATATTTTAAATGGGTTTCATAAACTTAATTCAATTAATTTATAAATTTATTTCTAGGTGAAAATAAAACATATGTATAGGTTTACATTTATTAGTTTTTTTAAGTGAGGCTTAAATTAATCTTAATTAGTCAATTTAATTTTAATTTGAATGTCATGTATCATATTATATGATTTAATATGATGACATACATTAAAATTTAAATTGAAATTAAATTAAAACCTAACACATTAATGTTAACCTAAGGTATTTATGGTATAAATACCCACTTAAAGAAGAAAAGCCCTAACCCTATTTTTTGAGCTGAAAATTTTGGCCCCATAGAGAAAAGAGGTAGAAAATTTCAGCCACCAAATTCCTTCCTCTCCATTGATTCTATGTTAGCACGGGTACCGATAGCCGTTCATGTACAGGATTGTGGAGGAGATCGATCTCAGTTTCTGCAGCAGTCTCTAGAAGAGACAATCAAAGGTGAGAATCTAATTCTTGTTCTTTAATTTCATGTTTTGATTTCTGCTTCAATTGCTCATGCGTCACGGATTTGAGAATATCAATCCAAGCTTTCGCTTTTATCGGTTGATTTTCTATGAACCCTATATTCTCGCGGCGGATCGATCTAGTGCCATGTAACCTAACATGTACCCATATTCTTGACTGACATCCTATGTCCAATGGCCAGTGAGACATCACCATTCAGTCAAGGATATACTGGTCTTTAGTTCCATACATTCCCTTGATTAGAACAGACCAGGGATATCTTTATGATTATAGCTTTAACATTACTAAAAGGTCTCATAATCCAATGACCTACATTGGTTTACTTTAGTATGGTTATAATCATTAGATACTCTATCTATAAATAGCACAAGATATGAATAAGTATATTCATGCCTTTATTTCAACACAAAATGTATAATACAAAACATCTAAATATGAAGTATAATACATTACAAGAACCAATGCCATTTGGACTAGGGCACACTAGTAATCTCTTCAATACTATTATAGCCAATTCCTATTCTATCATTTGGATCTCTTTGGGAGTCTAAAAGCATATTCATCATATTATCTCCATTTATGAATTTGCTAACCGTACAATCTAGCTTTTCACATTTCTTTTCAAGATGTGATACTTTGCTAACTAATTCTAGATTAGTATTTTCAAGAAATCTTACTTTTCTTTATAATTCAAGCTATTCTGATTCCTTTTCTAAAAGGTTGTTTTCATACTCTTTGTACTTAGCAATCATATCTAGCTTAATATCATGCATCTTAAAGAATTCATGAATAAAATCATTATGAGATAAGTTTTGTAGGATTACCTAATCTTCTTCACGTTCAGCATGTTGTTGTGATGAACTTTCTACATTTCCATCTGCCATGAAGGATATTGAGCTTTTTCTTTCTTCTCATCATTATCATCATCAGAATTTGATTCATCACTATCACTCCAAGTAGCCACGATTGCTTTCTTGTCTTTCTTCTTGTACTTGCTTTTTAGCTTTGGAAAATCAACTTTGAAATGGCCTAGTTTATTACATTCAAAACATGTGATTTCTTGTTTTGAATTTTTCTTTGCTTTATCAACTTTGTTGTTGTTGATTTGCCTCTTGAATGAATTTTTGTCTCTGTTTTTGCTTTTTAGGAATTTTCTAAATTTTTGAACTAACAGAGTTTCCTCATTATCTTCTTCATCATCACTATGTAATTCACGGATAGCTTCTTCAGAGGTTGATCTAGCAGCTTTCAGTGTAATAGACCTCTTCTTGTCAATTTGCTCACGGTCAATAGTAGACTTAACTTTCATCTCATGTGTGAGTAATGAACCAATAAATTCATCATATGAGTATGCAGTTAAATCTTTTGATTCCTCTATTACTGTGAGCTTTGCATCCCATGAAGTTGGCATTGTTCTAATTTATTTCTAATCAGCTCTTCATCAGTGAAGCTTTTGCCAAGATTCTTCAATTTGTTCACAATGAGTGTGAACCTTGCATTTTATGTCTAAAACTGACTCTTTTGCATCCACCTTGAACAACTCATACTCTATGATGTAAAGACTAATCTTTCCATCTTTGACTTGTTTAGTTCCTTCATAACTCATCTTAAGTTTGTCCCATATTTGTTTAGCTGCCATACAACCTAAAACATGATTTAATTCGTTAATATCTAAAGCACTCTGTAATAAATTGATAGCTTTAGAGTTTAAAGCTTCTTTATTCCGGTCAGCAATTTCATATTCATTTTCTTCTTTAGGAAAAGACTTTCCATCAACAATTTTTGTAGGAATACTAGGTACTTCCTTGACAATTCTCCAAACCTGGATATTCATAGACTATAAAAATATCCTCATTCTATTTTACCAAAAACTGTAATTTTCTCCATTGAATAAAGGAGGCTTGGTAATGGAACATCCCTCAGACATAAAAACATTTTGACTATTGGATGTAGTAGCCATTTTCGGATCACTCTAAGTATTTTACTACTTCTGTTAAGAGTCAAGATCTGATACCAATTGACGGTCCCAAATAGGCTAGCTATAGTACTAGAGGGGGTGAATAGTACTGTATATCGAATAGAATTTTTGCAAACAATTTTAGAAAATTCTTTTTGATGAAAAACAATTTTCTTTCAATAAACACAAGTTTCACAAAAAATACGGAATTGATAAAATACTAAAACTTGTGGATATAAACTTGCTTCACTAATATGAGAATGTCTTCAAATAATAATGCTATTAATCTAAATTGCAGAAATTTAAATAGTAATAAATGTAAAGAATATAGGGATAGAGAATTGAAGACACCGAGATTTATACTGGTTCGGCCCAACTGGTAAATCCAGTCCCCAAGCCAACCATTTGAGATTTTCCACTAGTATTTCCTTTGCATGCAGGAAATAAGCCTGTGTTACTTTTACAAGTTCAAGTAACAAACTCAATACTTGTGCAAGCTGAGTATTAAACCTTTACCGTTACTTTTTCCAAGCTCAAGTAACAAAACTCTTCCAATGCTTTTTCTAAGCTCAAGTACCAAACTTATCTAGTATTTTTTACAAGCTCAAATACCTAACTTTTCCCAATGCTTTTTCAAAGCTCAAGCATCAAACTTTTTGCAAACTTTGTTAAGCACACTATCAACAAAGTAAACCCCCTTTCAGACAACCCTGTGTGAAAATATAATTCCTTTGAATAAATATTTGAATGAGTAAAACAAAGATAAAGCTTTCTCCTTATTTTCTCCTTGAAGGAATTGTGGAAGACTTGAATAAAATTTCTTGTATGTGTAAATATTATTAAGTAAGTCTCCCCTATTGCTAATTCAATTTGATTTCCTTTTATAAGTGATGAGAAGCTCATGAAGAGGTGATATGGCCGTTGGAGCTCTTGAAGAAATGTTGGACATAGCTCCTGAAAGAATTATGGCCGTTGCATTGAGGTCATAAGTGGAATATAGCTGCTAGGATCACCACTTGAAGAAGATATAGCCATTATAGCTTCTGAAGAAAGGTTATAGCAGATGTATCAAGGTCTTAAACATATCATAGCTAATTACTTCTAGCTCATAAGTGACAAATATAGTTGTTAGAGAATTTCATGTCATGAAGATTAAAGAAACTTTTAGCTCTTGAAGTAATATCCATCCTCTAAAACTAGCATAGCCGTTGGAAGACTTTCTCAAAGCCAATTGGTTTTTAGCTTATAAGACTGTTATCAAAACTGGCTTGACGGGCAAAAAAAGAAAAATTAAATTCATTACTTCTTTTTTTGCTTTTTATCATTTTTTTTATTTTTTATCATGTTTTGATTAGAGTGGCCACCAATCGGTTTTAGTGCAATTGGACATCGTCAACAACGAGAGATTCTATTTTTTGTCTGTTTATCGATTACATGTAGGGAAGAACTGAGTCACCCTACCCCATCCATATTTGGTGCTAAAGGTTGTAAACTATTTATTTTGATATAATTTTATTCTTATCCACGACGTAATCCTACCCACGCATACTTAACCGCATGTAATGACTTTTTTCTAAAACACAAAATAAAGATCATGCATACGTTCTTTAAACTAGCATAGGTATATTATACTTCTTTTTTTTATATGGGTGTGACAAAAAGGAAGTTGATGTAATAAAAGAAAAATCTTCCTAATACAATTTAAAAAAAAACACTAGCATAATCCATCTACATATTTTACTTTAATATAAATTCTAAATAGGGTCTTGATTTATTAAAAATAGGATAATTTGAACTACCCTAAGCAACTGAAACTACATATACATCCATTTCTCTAAACCTCAAAGAAAATATTTAATTTCTTAAAATTCTATTCTTATAAACACTTTAAAACCATACTAAAACCTTAAAAAAAACACAGCAAAACAAAGTTTAAAAAAACAAAAGAATGACAAAGCCCGAAATGAAATGAGACTAACTTGGGCCTAATGATCAAACTAACCCATATTCTTGGACCAACCCGGTTTGACCTGTTCTAACAACCCTAAGGTTAATAAACACCATATAAAACCCTCATTATCTCACCTTCACAAACCTAACTTCCAGTTCTTCTCTTAGCCACCTCTCCCAATCATTCTTCACCAACCAATATCATTGCCCCTCATCGCCGATTGCATCTTCTGCTCCGCTCAGACACTCTTCCATGGTGGCTCACTCTCTCTTAGTCTCACATGAACCGTTGATTTTTTTGCAACTCTCTCTTTCACTTTACCTCGCTTAAATCCTCTGTTATCTCTATATTTATTACCTAGACCTTTTCTCCTCTCTGTTTTTCATATGAAGAATGATACTTTTCATCCTTAGTGACCCTAGATTTGTATTCCTCTCTCTTTCCTTAGATGGATGATTATTTAGACTCAAATACTCAACTCTCACAACTCTGGTTCCTAGAATCACCAAACTAAGATAAATTCATATTCCCCTCTGTGAGCGGATGACCTTTTTGTGAAACAGACGTGGCGAAGCGGACCGGGGAAAAAGAAAGAAATAGATTTAGTGATGTTTTGGGAAAAGCGGATTTAGTTTATCTTGTTTTAGGAAAATCATGGATTTATTTGTTTTGAAATTTATTTTGTAGAAAATGTTTTTACGTTTTATAACTTAAAGACATCGAAACCTAAATTTCTAGATCATTGATAGAGTCGCCACCCAGATCAGCTCATCCTGGAAATTCCGGTATAGCTCCCTACCGAGCGCAGACTATTGTACCTAATCCAGAGATTCAGGGTTCGAGCAACTTACCTACTTAACCTCAAGCTTATATTCGTTTATTATTTATAAAGCCATATTTATTCAATTTATTATCTTCCTCTAACCTAATTTGTTTACTTTATTAACCCAATGCTAAGGCAAAAATGCATAAAATAAATTACAGGAAATTAAACCATTCACACGAATATACAAAAGAATAAAAGAGGCCGATTATACAACCAAATTGAATAAAATATAAAAAAACTCTTGTCCTCACTTTTACAAACGCCTAAGTACACGAGGATCTAAAAATATAACCGCCTAAATACACGAATTAGTCTATTAAAATACAGCGAAAATAAAAATAAATGCTGCAAAACAAATTGGTTAGCACAGTTTATATTATAAAAGCAAGTAGGACTCAAATCAGGACAGAATGGGGATTTTGGGATAAGGAAGCATGCATTTAGGGGGTAACCGGTTCGACGCGACCGGTCGGACCGGTTAGACCTGGAAATCGGTTTTGAAACGCCATGTGGATTTTTGTGCTCGAAAATCAATTTTGGAAAACCATTTGGCTCGGTTACATGCATATTTCCATTTTTGTGGGTCGGTTATCCCGGAACTTGAGGTTCCGTTCGTGTGGGTTCCTAAACACATATTCCATCTAGGGTCCAAAATGCAATAAACACGCCAAAAACATTTGTGAAAATATTATTTCACTCATTTTCAATTTTTTCCGGGGATTTTATAGGATCCGGGGGTCCGCTAATGCTAGACTATGGATCCGAATCGGATGAAACGACCCCGAAACTTAGAAAATAAACCCCGGGAAATACTAAAAAAAAACCCTGATATCCATACGTACAATAGCCAGAAAATCAAAATACAAACTCACACAGATGATTCCGGGCTAAAAATGATCCCAACAGAAAAACCAAAATGGAAAACGGGCTGTTTCGGCCGATTGATCTGTCCTTGAGGAACAGAGTCGACCAACTTTGGGTCAGAGCCGGCCGGCTGTGTTCCTGAGGAACACAGCCGTACAGCTATGATGGGCAGCACCAATTTTGAATTTTCGTGAAAATAACAGAAACTCACAGAAAATCAATGCAGACAATTTTTAGGGCCTCTCAGAGTTTACCTGGATTGTTGTGTGGATGCTAGGAACGTCAAGAAACGGATTGAAAGCTCAGGAATGTGCACTGGAACTCAATCAACCCAATCCTTCAACAACCCAGAACGATCCGAAACCAAGCCGAAATAATCCCAAATCAAGCAGTATAGGTTGTTGGTACTAATCTCCTCTTTGAAAGAAGAAAACACAACTTTTCAAAATGGAACTTGGATGGCTTATAGCGAATCTCTTGTGTGAGTGGACGACGCGTTTTCAACGGGACGCGATGACTCCCTTTCGGAAGAGTCGCCTCGATCTCGGGCGGGCCCCTCCATCGCTTGGGGTTTTTATAAATCGAAAACGGGTTTGGAAAATAAATGGAATTAATTCTTAAAAGAACCGAGACCTAAGCTTTGATGAATATTGTAGAGTCGCCACCCGGCTCAGCTCAACCGGGAAATTCTTATGTAGCTGAATCGGACGGGCGATCGCTACACTATCCAGAGATTCGGGTCCGGACAAGTCCTTTATTTCGTGTCTAATTAAATTAAATATTGCCAATGTTCTCAAATGGTATTTCAAAATTTAAAGTCAATTTTATTGAATATAAAAGGCATACAGCGCGCATACAAAATATTCAATACAAAAGTAAGGAAGAGAAATAAATATTAATTGGCTTACAACCAAATCGAATAGAAAAAAATAAAAACTCTCGCCTCACTTGTACAATCGCCTAGAATACACGAAAATCTAAAAATAATTACAACCGCCTAAATACACGATTTAATCTATTAAAATACATCAAAAATAAAAATAAAAATAAAAGAAATTAAAACCTGCAAAACAGAAGGTTAGCACAATTTATACGGCACGCCACAAGTTGGACTCAAATAGACAGAGTTGGGAAATCAAGAATTGGGGGCATGCATATAGAGGATAACCGGGTTGGCTCGGCTAGCCGGCCCGATTAGACCTGGAAAACATTTTGAAACGTCCCTGTATTTTTGGTTTTTGTGGAAAAATCATTTTGAAAACAATTTTTCTGGTTTACATGCATTTTTACATATTAAGTGGGTCGGTTTTCAGGAGAACCGGGTCTCCGTCGTTGAATTGTTCTAAATGCAATTTTACTGAAAATTGAATCTATAGTCGTGATGCACACAACAAAATTCATTTTGATGATTTTTTGGGTTTTCTAATTTTTGGGATTTTTTGGGAATTTTTGGGGATTTTTTATGATTTTTTATGGATTTTAAGAAATTTTTAGGGCTTAAAGGTGAAATTATGGTTCTGGAAACGACAGGGGTACGACTGTAAATTACAGTCGTGCAAATGCAACTACAGTCGTACGACTGTAATTACAATCGTACAACTGTAAACACTCCAGACTCAGGATTTCGCCAAAATCTTATTTAAAACAAACTGGAAAGAAAATCACCCAGAAATCAAGAACACTCGTACGACTGTAACTACAGTCGTACGACTGTTCATCAATTTCAAGAACAGTCATATGACTGTTCTTGATTTCCAGAAGTAGAAACGCAGAAAATGAGATAAAAATGCACAAAAAGCACACCAATCACCCAGAAAGCTTGTAAAAGAGAGGGGAAAAGGAGTGTTTACCTCTTTGGCGTGCGTCCACCGTAGGATTGACCCCTGGCGTCGCTCCAATCCACTAAAATCCAGACTTTTCTCCTTGATTTAGGGTTTGAGAGTTTTGGGTCCAAAGATTTCAAATGCTGAGGGATTCTGATGAGGAGTTCCTCCTTTTCTTTTTGATTTTTTTTCCCTTCTCTTCTCTTTTTCTCTCTTTTTCTTCTTCTGTCTGTCTGGTCTTCCTCCCTCTTTTTTCTGCTTTTTTCAGCTTTTGAGGTATGGGTTGGCTTACCTGCCCCGATCATACAGTCGTACGACTGTAATTTTTTTTATTACAGTCGTACCACTGTAATTTTTAAATTACAGTCATACCACTGTAATTACAGTCGTACCACTGTAATTTTTTTTCGATTTTTTTTTCAATTTTTTTTTTCAAATTTTTTTTTCAATTTTTTTTTCCAATTTTTTTTTTCAATTTTTTTTTATTTTTATTTTTTTTTTTTGATTTTTTTTTATTTTTTTTTAAGTATAGAAAATTCCGGCGCTTACAGCTGCCCCTCGCGTGATCAAATTCACCACCTGATCTTAGTCTAGGCAGTTGATGTGAATTTGAGAAACGCGACTCAAAGCGCCGCAGACACAGGAAATAAAACATGCAACTGAGCTGCTGAAGTTTCACTGCTGTGGTGATATGTTGAGTTGATCGGATGGAATATGCCGATATCGGGTCTACGTCACCCGAGGCAATACTGGAGACTTGAATTGGCTTCCATGATTTAGGATCTTGCTTGAATTGGTCTTCAAGAATCCGAAATCTGACTTGGGCAATTTTCAAGGATTAAGAATCAAGCTTGAAAAGGTTTCAAGGATTCAAAATCACGCTTGAGGAGGTTTACAAGGATTGGGAATCTTGCTTGAAGAAGTTCAAGGATTCGAAATCTAGCCTGGATGAAATAATGGGTTTGATATAGAATTAAGCCGATATCGGGGCTAGGTTACCCGAGGCAAATCTGCTGAAAATTTGAGGATTTGAAATCTTGTTGGGATTAGATGGACTCGGAATAATGAAATAAGGAGTTCAATGATTTGTAATCATGAAGAAGGTGGTTCAAGGATTTGTAACCATGCTTGAACGTAATGGAGTTCAAGGGTTTAAAATCTGGCTTGAATGAAGAAAAGGGGTTCAAGGATCTATAACCATGCTTGAACATAATGGAGTTCAAGGGTTTGACATCTGGCTTGAATGAAGAAAAGGTGTTCAAGGCTTTGTAACCATGCTTGAATGGAATGGAGTTCAAGGGTTTGAAATCTGGCTTGAATAAAGAAAGGGTGTTCAAGGATTTGTAACCATGCTTGAACGGAATGGAGTTCAAGGGTTTGAAATCTGGCTTGATTGAAGAAAAGGTGTTTAAGGATTTGTAACCATGCTTTAACGGAATGGATTTCAAGGGTTTGACATCTAGCTTGAATAAAGAAAGGGTGTTCAAGGATTTGTAACCATGCTTGAACGGAATGGAGTTCAAGGGTTTGAAATCTAGCTTGAATAAAGAAAGGGTGTTCAAGGATTTGTAACCATGCTTGAATGGAATGGAGTTCAAGGGTTTGAAATCTGGCTTGAACGGAATGGAGTTCAAGGGTTTGAAATCCGGCTTGATTGAAGAAGGTGGTTCAAGGATTTGTAACCATGCTTGAACGTAATGGAGTTCAAGGGTTCAAAATCTAGCTTGATTGAAGAGGGTGGTTCAAGGATTTGTAACCATGCTTGAACGTAATGGAGTTCAAGGGTTTGAAATCTGGCTTGATTGAAGAAAAGGTGTTCAAGGATTTGTAACCATGCTTGAACGGAATGGAGTTCAAGGGTTTGAAATCTGGCTTGATTGAAGAGGGTGGTTCAAGGATTTGCAACCATGCTTGAACGTAATGGAGTTCAAGGGTTCGAAATCTGGCTTGATTGAAGAGGGTGGTTCAAGGATTTGCAACCATGCTTGAACGTAATGGAGTTCAAGGGTTCGAAATCTGGCTTAATTGAAGAAAAGGGGTTCAAGGATCTACAACCATGCTTGAACGCAATGGAGTTCAAGGGTTTGAAATCTGGCTTGAATAAAGAAAAGGGGTTTAAGGATCTACAACCATGCTTGAACGGAATGGAGTTCAAGGGTTTGAAATCTGGCTTGATTGAAGAAGGTGGTTCAAGGATTTGCAACCATGCTTGAACGTAATGGAGTTCAAGGGTTTGAAATCTGGCTTGATTGAAAAGGGATAGCTTTAGGAATGATAATTTTGATATTGGCTGGGGAATGAGTATTTATCCCTTGATCGATAATTTTGGAAACAAAAATTTTTGCCCCTTCGATCAAGGATAAATACGGCTTGATTGCTCTACCCCTTGGAGACTTGATTGTTCTGCCCCGACATTGTGTCGTCTCTGCTTTGAGAGCAAACCTGGTTCGGAAAGACCTGGTGATAGCAGTGGGTACCTACACTTGGATTGGTTGTGATATGTATGTACATGTATGCATGTATGATTTGGATGCATGTATATATTTCAATGTGCGCATGTGCAAATGAACTTTTAGAAAATGCATTTCATGCCATTTTGCTCGATCTTGACACCCCAGGTTCTTACTGGGGAAGCTATGTTGTGCGATTGATCGTCCATAGTTAGAGAAGCAACATTTTGGGTGCATGTAATTCTTGCGATCCTGACAGGGATATATGATGGCTAATACGGAAATATGATGACTGTTAGAGAGAAAGTGATGATGTTCTTGGTAACGATGTCGTTGAGAAATGAACAAAAGATCTCATTAGAGATTGATACAATGCTCCTGCTGGGAAGATAATAGAGAGTTTTTGCCTTTTCTGCCCCTAGGCTTTATGAATTTGGGAGTGCTCTAAATTTTAGCTGAGCCGCCCAAAGTGGATTTTCAACTCAGCGAGCTGCTCTAACTTTTTTCTAAGGCGCCTTTTTGGTTTTTACCTTAGCGAGCTTTTCATATGCCTTAACTTTTACCTAAACTGCCCAATATGGGTTTTCAGCTTAGCGAGCTACTCTAACTTTTGCCTGAGGCGCCTTTTCGGTTTTCACCTCAGCGAGCTCTTTTTTTTTTTAAGAGATGTCGTGGAATTAGAAGAAGACTTCCAATTCAACGCACTCTCTGATGATGAGAAGATTATGGGAGGTCTTGTAGAATCTGGTTGTTCCATCGCCGTTGCTGAAGCTCACAGGCGTGTAGCCATATATGATGCATGATGTGAATTCAATTTCAAGCGAACTCAGGATATTTAAATGAACAGAGCAAGGCATTCATTCATCCATTCATTGATAATGTTTTAGCATAGCGCACATGATGTATGAAATGAAATTAAGGACAAGATGAGCATGGTATCCGTCTCGGCCGAACCCACAACTGCCACCAACTGGTCCCTGCGGATTTTCCTGCCGGTGGTGCTCACCTCACTGTCCTAACTTTTGCATGGATTGCTTTCGTGATTTTCAATCCATCGGACCTCTTCTTCTTTCTTTTTTTTTCATGGAGACCTGAGCCTGTCCTAATTGAAATTGGTTGACGACTTGGTTTTTGTCTTTCTCTGTAGGACTGCTTTGATCCTGCAGGTTGATGGCTATGCTTTTTGACGTGCTTATTAGCTGTTTGTACTATCTTACTAGTTTATGGGTGGTATGGAGGTGATGTATGGTGCCTCTCTCCTTTATTCTAGAATGATTGTATTGTTGCCCCAGAACTTGCGTTCTATTATCGGGGATGCTATGGTGCGAAACATCATATGATATAGATGTATTCTTATTTTGGAACTTAACATGCTTATTTTGTCTGTGTTGTTTTTTTTTTTTTACGTCTACGGAACTTCCGCTTAGCTGGACTTGTCCTTCGACTTCTTTATAATTCTGCATCTTGTGATCCTTCATCGATGCGCGTTGCCTTGGGACTAGGTGAAGGTCTTCCATGCTGTTAGGCATTTTGTAATCTTTCTTTTCTTTCTCTCATCAGTCGTGAGGTCTTTCAAGACGGATATCATTTTGGATGTTCATCTGTCCTTAGGTTCATTTCACGTGATAATGTGTCATGTATGCTAAAGACATTAAATGAATATTTGTATGCATACACAGTGTTCCATCCATGAAAATATCACACAGATAATTGAAATCAAATTACATAACATTGAATGCCTCGTAGGCTGCATTGTTCACAAAACAAGATAAAGGACAAAATAGATACAAAATAACTAACATCCTCCACATGCGGAGGGTCTTCTTTTGCTGCTGTATTGCCCACTTCGATTGGACTAGTCAAAGCTGGGCAAAGGATTGGTTTGCACACTCGGCTTCAAGGGTGGTGCCGTAATTTTCCCATCAGTGATCAGTTGATGAATAGCCCTGAGCAGTTGCTTGCAATCATTCGTGTGGTGTCCCACCGTCACATGATAGGAGCAGAATTTGCCTTTGTCTGTCTCGGCCGGCTTCTCGAATGGCTTCAGAGAACTCAAAAGGCCACCATTCCTGCATTTCACAAAAATCTTAGCCAAAGAAAGGCCACGGGGATAGGCCTCGATTTTGCGGATCTCCAGCTTGATCTCCTTGCTGGTGAGACACCACAGTAACTTCAGATGGCTTATCCTGTGGGGATTGGTCACTCTTGTTTGTAAAGCTGAAACCGGATCCACTGCTTGATCCAGCGGCAGTTGTCGATCGATACCCCAGACCGTGCTTGAAGCTTCTGCCACCCTTTTGACTGGCCGCTTTCTCTTCTTCATCCCTCTCAACTTTCATGGCCATGCTGTAGACCTCGCTGAGTTCATTGAAAGCATGGAATTTCATGTTGTCTTTGTAGACATCTCTGCTGCCTTCAATTAGTTTCTGGATAAGCTCGTCTTCATCGGGGCGATTCTTCAACAGGATCATTTTGTTCATCCACCTTTGATAATACTCGTCAAAGGGTTCATTGAGCTTCTGCTTAACCCTTTCCAAGTCATATAGCTTTACTAGGATCTTCATGTTGAAGCTATAGTATTTGATGAAGGCCGTTGATAGTGTTTCCCAATTAGATTGTACCTCCTCTGTCAGAGAGTTGTACCAGTTCAGAGCTCCTTCTTCTAATGTTGTTGGGAAGAAGTTGACCAACTGCTGTTTGGTAGCACCTGCTGTCAGCATTATACGGGCGTAGAGGTTGATGTGAGCTTCTGGTGATCCGAGCCCTCTGTAAGAAGGAATTTTGGGGACTTAGAACCCTACAGGGAATGTCTCGATGCCTTTATTTATCATGGCATCGGCATTGACAGCCTGCCTGGAACCCAAATTGATGTTGGCTCCCCTTTTAAGCTCAGCTAGCATCTCATCCAGCTCAGAGTACTTGGCCTTCATTTTCTGTTCCATAGCTGCCTCGATTTCCTACAACTTTTCCATGCTGGCCGAAGCATCAGCCCCTTGTTAAGAAGTCTCCCCTTCTTTTTCTTTCCTGGTTCCACCATTACCAGCTTCACCGCTTTCCCTAACAACAGCCTTCAGCTCACCTTTAGCATATCCCGAAAGTCTTGGGATCGAAAGAAATCCTTCAGAACACTAGCAATGTTTGGCGTTTGATCAGCCATTGCTACTTCTTTTCCAGGCTCTGTTGCGCTGCTTGATTCGACTGATCTTTCGCTCTCACGTGCACTTGTAGCCTGGGCTCTGGCTCTAGAGCGCCCCAGCTTATTCTGCTTTAACCACATAAAGACTGTTAGGGCTAAAAAGTGCATAGTTGGATGGTATGAATGATAATGCTTGGATGATGTTTCGTGAATGTGGATGATAATGAATATACCCCTTTTTATTCATTTCTTCTTTTTATTTTGGACATTCCAAGTGCACCCAGTGCTATGCAAAAATGTCACATGTGGACCGCCACACGGATGAAAGTTCGGCGCTTTCGGGGCACCTAATGAATTTCGTGAAATGGTCGCATGTGTACTGACACACGGACGAAGTTCGACGCTTTGTAGGTCTATGAGATGATATGAAATGGTCCCATGGGACCAGCCCATGGGCAGAGTTCTGATGCTTTTGAGCGTATGAAATGGAATGATGTTGTAAGATAGTCATGTGCCATAGGAGACACAGACAGAAGTTCGGCGTTTGGGGAACACCTTTCATGATTTGGGATGTTATGAAATACCCCTAAATGCATACTAATCCGGCACTCGAGGAGCACCTTGAATAATGTAGTAAGGTCATGAAGTAACCCCTTGTGGTCACAGTGTTGTATGATGTTTATGACGAATGGGTATGATGTCATGAAACGTATCGTGTGGATTGTCACACGAAAATATACCTAGGACCATTGTGGTTTCTATTGAATGAAATGATTTGGTGGAATGGCCGAATGCAATCCGGTGCATTGGCAAAACACGGGTATTTTGGGATACCCGATATATGATGGAATGATATGATCGTAGTGGGCGTCCCTGGAATGCCCCTAATTTAATTTAGGTGATATGTCGTGAGTGCTTATGACACACAAAATGTAAATGGCTGCACAAAAATGTGGTTAGGATGCGTGACATTCATAATGATGTTATGTATGCTATGTGAAAAATGCCAATCACACAAATATAATGTTATGGCTGAAAAAGAAAGGGTTAGTATGAATGGCAAACAAATGAATTAATGTTTTTCACATGAAATAAAATGCAAATGGCTGCATAAAAATATGGGTTAGTATCACACAAAAATGTTTGTGTATGGTATGTCACATGTATGGAAAATGGTGATTATGGTATGTTATGCACATGTGTGTAGCAATGACGAAGTGTCACGAGACAGCGAGAAACACATAGCAAGCAAAGCGAATTCTTCCAACCTTATTCCTCCAAGCGTGGCCGGTCTCAAAAATTTCTAACCGAGTCCTAGGCGGAGTTCACTTCAATCACCAATCGGGGGTGATGAAGGTGCGATTTTATTATTATTCACACAATTATTTTGGTATCCTAAGGGAATCCAACTAGAGCTGCCTATATGGGTTCGGTCAAAGTCGGGATAACATCAAGGCTCTCATAGCAACATATACTCCTCACTTCTCCCCACTCATGGGTCCTAGCGAAGGGGTTCGTATGAGGCTATGAGTGGTGTTTCGTATTCGTGCCCCTAAGACCAAGACGAACTTAGGCGACACTTCAATAATCCACCGGGCTATAAATGGATACCTAAACTAATGCAAAAATGGCTAACTAAAATGCAAGTAAAATACCAAAAGAGAATCATCCACCTTATTTTAATTAGATACTTTTCAGGGCTTGTCAAATTCTTTTAAGTTTTTAAGAAAACTTTTTAAAGAAATCCCCAGCGGAGTCGCCACTGTGAGCGGACGACGCATTTTCGACCGGACGCGGGACTCCCTTTCAGAATGGGGCACCACGATCTCGGGCGGGCCCCTCCCTCGCGTGGGGTTTTTATGAATGGAAATCCGCATTTGAAAAATAAATGTGAAATTAATGCATAAAAGAACCGAGACCTAAGCCTCGATGAATATTGTAGAGTCGCCACCCAGCTCAGCTCAACCGGGAAATTCTTATGTAGCTGAACCGGACGGGCGGTCGCTACACTATCCAGAGATTTGGGTCCGGACAAGTCCCTTATTTCGTGTCTAATTAAATTAAATATTGCCAATGTTCTCAAATGGTATTTCAAAATCTAAAGTCAATTTTATTGAATATAAAAGGCATACAGCGCGCATACAAAATATTCAATACAAAAGTAAGGAAGAGAAATAAATATTAATTGGCTTACAACCAAATCGAATAGAAAAAAAATAAAAACTCTCGCCTCACTTGTACAATTGCCTAGAATACACGAAAATCTAAAAATAATTACAACCACCTAAATACACGATTTAATCTATTAAAATACATCAAAAATAAAAATAAAAATAAAAGAAATTAAAACCTGCAAAACAGAAGGTTAGCACAATTTATACGGTACGCCACAAGTTGGACTCAAATAGACAGAGTTGGGAAATCAAGAATTGGGGGCATGCATATAGAGGATAACTGGGTTGGCTCGGCTAGCCGGCCCGATTAGACCTGGAAAACATTTTGAACCGTCCCTGTATTTTTGGTTTTTGTGGAAAAATCATTTTGAAAACAATTTTTCTGGTTTACATGCATTTTTACATATTAAGTGGGTCGGTTTTCAGGAGAACCGGGTCTCCGTCGTTGAATTGTTCTAAATGTAATTTTACTAAAAATTGAATCTATGGCCGTGATGTACACAACAAAATTCATTTTGATGATTTTTGGGGTTTTCTAATTTTTGGGATTTTTTGAGAATTTTTGGGGATTTTTTTAAGATTTTTTATGGATTTTAAGAAATTTTTGGGGCTTAAAGGTGAAATTCTGGTTCTGGAAACGACAGTGGTACGACTGTAAATTATAGTCGTGCGAATGCAACTACAGTCGTACGACTGTAAACACTCCAGACTCAGGATTTCGCCAAAATCTTATTTAAAACAAACTGGAAAGAAAATCACCCAGAAATCAAGAACACTCGTACGACTGTAACTACAGTCGTACGATTGTTCATCAATTTCAAGAACAGTCGTACGACTGTTCTTGATTTCCAGAAGCAAAAACGCAGAAAATCAGATAAAAATGCACAAAAAGCACACCAATCACCCAGAAAGCTTGTAAAAGAGAGGGGAAAAGGAGTGTTTACCTATTTGGCGTGCGTCCACCATAGGATTGACCCCTGGCGTCGCTCCAATCCACTAAAATCCAGACTTTTCTCCTTGATTTAGGATTTGAGAGTTTTGGGTCCAAAGATTTCAAATGCTGAGGGATTCTGATGAGGAGTTCTTCCTTTTCTTTTTGATTTTTTTTCCCTTCTCTTCTCTTTTTCTTCTTCTTTCTATCTGGTCTTCCTCCCTCTTTCTTCTGCTTTTTTCAGCTTTTGAGGTATGGGTTGGCTTACCTGCCCCGATCATACAGTCATATGACTGTAATTTTTTATTACAGTAGTACCACTGTAATTTTTTTTTCGGTTTTTTTTTTCAATTTTTTTTTTCAATTTTTTTTCCAATTTTTTTTCAATTTTTTTATTTTTTTTATTTTTGATTTTTTTTTAAGTATAGAAAATTCCGGCGCTTACATCTTGTTTTTAACATTTTTCCCTAAGCAATGAAACCACACACCCATGCCTGATGATTTAAACACAAAATCTGAACCAACTTTTGCATACATTTCTAGATCTAGCTGCACATGTTCATTCAAAAACTACTAAACTTACACCTCTAATCATTAATAGGAAATAGGTGCATTACATGCCCTATTTCTTATTAATTATCCTAGACACCACTCAGAAGAGGTATCCATTCTCCATACACATGGAGCAAGGATATCCCTTTGAGTCATAAAAGACTTTGTTGAATAGTGTTTCGATGATGACAATAATATGAAAAGTTGAAAAAATCATTTTTACTTAAATGTCATTACAAATAGTTTTGTAATTAATTATTAAGTAAAATATGATTAGAAAAACGAAGCTTATCAGAAGAAGGATTTATCAAGCTTGAACATCAGGAGATCAACAAGGCCGTTACATGACAAATCCATCAATTATTCAATCATTGCCTTACAAGATAAAGAAAGCTTGAAATACTTAAGAGCTCCAACGGCAGAAGGAGAAGGGAATGCTTCAAGAGCTTGAGTACAAATGTCATCATTCCTTCAGAGGAAGCAAGCAATGGATTGTGATCTCAAAGCATCAACTGTTTCTTACAAGCTTCAACAAATGACCACATTATTTTCAAGGCCTGGAAACAACGGCCATTTTCTGATCAAGAGCTGTAATGCAACAGTCATAATTATCTTCAGAAGCTATAACGGCCAGTGTACCTTCAAGAGCTGCATGCAACGGCCGCATTACCTTCAAGAGCTGCATGCAACGTTCATAACTCTTTCAGGACCTATAATGTAACGGCTATATTACCTTCAGGAGCTGTGTCCAACGGCCATCTTTAACCTCTTGATAGGGTTTCTTCAAAACCTATATAAAGAGAAGAATTCAATCAGGAGAGGCATGGAAGACTAAGCATATATTTCACACATTGAGAGCAACTGATTAAGACTTCCTACAAAATCCTTCAAGCATTCAAAGAGACAAAAGCTTCATTGTTATTCATTCAAATATTGTACAATTTGGGTTTTGTATTGCACACAATGGATTTATGTGAGGGGGTCTACTTTATTGATATTGTGATCAACAAAGATTGTATAAGTTTGGTATTTGAGTTTTAAAAGTACCGGGATAAGTTTGGTGCTTGAGCTTTGAAAAATCATCGGTAGAAGTTTGGTATTTGAGCTTTGAAAAATACCAGGATAAGTTTGGTATTTATGCTTTGAAAAATACCAGGATAAGTTTGGTATTTATGCTTTGAAAAATACTGGGGTAAGTTTGGTGCTTGGTAAGTTTGGTGCTTGAGCTTTAAAAAGCACTGGAAGAGTTTGTTATTTGAGCTTGGAAAAGTAATGTAGAGGTTTGATACTGAGCCTGTAAAACTATTGAGTTTGTTACTAGAACTCGTAAAAAGTAATACAGGCTTGTTTCCTACCCGTAAAGGAAACGTTAGTGGAAAATCTCAAGCTATTGGCTTAGGGACTGGATGTAGACCGATTGGGTCGAACCAGGATAAATTTCGGTGTCTTCATTTCTCTATCCCTACTCTCTTTATACTCACTGCTTTTTAAATTCTTGCAATTTAAATTAATATCATTTTTATTTTCGGTCAAGCAAATTTATATTCACAAGTTTTACTAGTTTATTAATTCCGCATTTTTTGTAAAACTTGTGTTTAGCAAAAGAAAATTGATTTTCTCGAAAAAGAATTTTTCAAATTGTTTATGAAATTTTTTATCCAGTATACAGTATTATTCACCCCCTCTCTAGTATTGCTAGCCTATTTGGGATCGTCAATTGGTATCAGAGCCTGTCTTTATATAGAAGGAGTAAAATCCTTATAGAAATCCTAATATGACTAGCACTTCCGGTAGGCAAAATGTTTTTATGTCTGAGGGATGTTCTTTCAACAAGCCTCCTTTATTTAATAGAGAAAATTATAGTTTTTGGAAAAATAGAATGAGAATATTTTTACAATCTACGGATGTACATGTCTAAAGAATTGTCAAGGAAGGACCTAATATTCCTATAAAAATTATTGGTGGAAAATCAGTCCCTAAAGAAGAAAATGAATATGAAATTGCTGACTAGAATAAAGAAGCTTTAAACTCTAAAGCTATTAATTTATTACAATGTGCATTAGATATTAATGAGTTTAATTGTGTTTCAAGTTGCACGACAACTAAGCAAATATAGGACAAACTTGAAATGACTCACGAAGGAACCAAACAAGTTAAAGATGGAAAGATTAATCTTTACATCATGAAGTGCGAGTTGTTCAAGGTGGATGCAAAAGAGTCAGTCTCAAAAATCAACACAAGGTTCACATTCATTGTGAACAAATTAAAGAATCTTAGCAAGAGATTCACAGATGAAGAACTGATTAGAAAATTAATCAGGACAAATCCAACTTCATGGGATGCAAAGCTCACAGTTATAGAAGAATCAAAAAATTTAACTACATACTCATATGATGAATTTATTAGTTCATTACTCACATATGAGATGAAGGTTAAGTTTACTACTGACCATGAGCAGACTGATAAGAAGAGGTCCATTGCACTAAAAGTTGCTAGCTCAACTCTTGAAGAATCCACTTTGGATTCAGACAGTGAGGGTGAAGAGGATGATGGGGAAGCTCTGTAGGTTTGAAGATTCAGAAAATTCCTGAAAAGTAAAAATAGAGGCAAATCATCATTCAAAAGGCATTTCAACAACTATAAGATTGATAAAGCCAAGAAAGATTCAAAACAAGAGACTATATGTTTTGAATGTAATAAACCAGGCCATTTCAAAGCTGATTGTCCAAAGCTAAACTGCAAATACAAGAAGAAAGACAAGAAAGCAATGGTGGCCACTTGGAGTGACAGTGATGAATCTAGTTCTGATGATGATGATGATAAGTAAGAGAAAGCTCAAATATGCTTCATGGCAAATGATAAAGCAGAAATTCATCACATCAACATGAAATGAAAAAGATGAGGTAATTCTACAAACTTTATCTCATAATGACCTTATACAAGAATTCTTTAAGATGCATGATACTAAGCTAGAAATGATTGCTAAGTGCAAAGATTATGAAAACAATCTTTTAGAAAAAGAATCAGAAAAGCTTGAACTTCAAAGCAAAGTGAGTTTTCTAGAAAACAAAAATATAGAATTAATTAGCAAAGTATCACATTTAAGAAAAATGTGAAAAGCTAAATTCTACTATTAGCAAATTCACAAATGGAGAGAATATGCTGAATATGCTCTTGGACTCCCAAAGAAATCCAAATTATAGAATAGGAATTGGTTATGATTATATATGAGATACCTTTTCAAACTCCCCTAAAGCCAATTATATTCTGTTCTCCCTCCACTTCTACTAAAACCTACATATCAAAAGCATAGTAAAAGTTGGAAACAATTTACTGAACCAATCACAAAACAGAAAACTATCCATGTTCAGTCTACTGACCAAAAGCCACAAAAACAAATCATTCTAAACCAAGAAGTGTACAATCTTTTAAACCAAACCAAAATTCTTATTTACAACAGAAGATTATCCAAAAAAATACTTTTAGACCTAGACACTCTAAAAAGCCTTATTTTTATAGGTCAAAAGAAAGACATAGTTACAAGTCCAAACACTCACATCAAATTAACTATGTCTCTCATCACCAATATTCCATCTTAAAACCATATCTGTCTCATTAGTATAAGAAAAGGAGGAATGTTACATATCATTACAGTAATCATGCAGGACATGTGATTGGTGATTACAAATTTTGGAAAGATATTACAAAAGGAAAACTATTTGGATACCGAAAAAGAAAAATGTTGATTCTAACCCTGAAGGACCCAATGCTGTTCAGGTACCTAAGTCCACTTGACTTATTTTGCAGGTATGTCTAAAGAACACCCTTGGAAATTCAAAGTGGTATATTGACAGCGGTTGTTCTAGACATATGACTGGAGAAGGAAGATACTATACTTTCATAAAATAAGTAAAAGGAGGATCTGTGAAAATTGGAGATAATCTAAAAGAACGAATCATCGGAAAGGGAAAGATTGGAAACACTCCATGCATTGATGAAGTATCCTTAGTAGATGGATTGAAATACAACTTTCTCAGTGTAAGTCAACTCTATGACAAAGATCACAAGGTAATCTTCGATTCAAAGAAATATGGAATTGTGGAAGCTAAGAGTGGTAAGACTTGAAGTACCTAGATTGGAAATATATATCTTTTAAATTTGAGTACTCTTACTAGTGATCAATGCTTAATTTCATAAGAAGAAGAGAGTTGGTTATGGCATCGTAGACTAGGTTATGCAAGCATGCATTTGATTTCAAAACTTTCAAAAAGAAATCTTGTTGAAGGTTTACCCAAAATTAGATTTGATAAAACTCATGTTTGTGATGCATGTCAAAGAGGTAAACAAACTAGAAGCTCTTTTAATCTTAAAGGAGTTGTTTCTACCTATAAACCATTAGAGTTGTTGCATTTAGACTTGCTTGGTCGAATTCAACCAACAAGTTTAGGATGCATGAGATATGCATTTGTTATCATAGATGACTACTCACATTTTACATGGACATTATTTTTTAGTCAAAAAGATTAGGCTTTTGAACAATTTTCTGCCTTGTGCAAAAAGCTTCAGAATTTGAAATACGCTTCTATTGTTGCAATTAGATGTGATAATGGAAAAGAATTTGAAAATCATCTTTTTGAAATGTTTTGCTATAAGCATGGTATCTCACATAATTTCTCTGCTCCTAGAACTCCTCAACAAAATGGTGTTGTTGAAAGCAAAATATAGGACACTAGAACTATGCTTAACGAAAATAATTTGTCAAAATATTTTTGGGCAGAAGCAATGAACACAACATGTTATATACTGAATCAAGCTTTGATAAGACCCATTCTCAAGAAAACACCATATGAGTTATGGAATGGTAGAAAACCTAATATTGGTTATTTCCATCTATTTTGTTGTAAATGTTTTATTTTCAATAACAAGAAATATCTTAATAAATTTGACTCTATGTCAGATGAAGGTATTTTCTTAGAATATGCATTGCATAGTAAAGCATATAGAGTCTTTAACAAAGGAACTCTTACCATTGATGAGTCCATGCAGTTGTTTTTTAAGAGACTAACTCTCTCCTGGATAAAGAACCTGAGGATACTCTACAGGTTGAATACATAGATAATAACGTCCTGTAAAAAGAAGATAACTCTGGTGATCAAGATGAACACAATATGTAAGAACTGCAAAAGCAAGAAAATCAACATGATGATTTGCCAAAAGAGTTTATATATCATAGATACCACTCCAAAGATAATATTATTGACAATCCATCACAAAGAGAAATGAGAAGGAGTCAACTAAAGGAATACTTTGTGAATGTGGCATTTGTTTCTGAAATTGAACTGAAGAATTTCAAAGAAGCTAAAACAGAAGAAAGCTAGATGATGGCTGCGTAAGAAGAATTGGATCAATTTAAAAGAAACAATGTTTGGGAACTTGTTCCAAAACCTAACGATCATTCACTGATCTGAACCAAATGGGTTTTTAGAAACAAACTTGATGAATTTGGCAATGTTGTCAGAAACAAAGCTAGATTAGTTGCACAAGGGTATAACAAGCAAAAAAGAATATACTACGATGAAACATTCGCTTCGGTGGCAAGGTTGGAAGCAATCAAAATGCTATGTGCATTTGCTTGCTATAAAGACTTCAAACTCTATCAAATGGATGTGAAGAGTGCATTTCTAGGTGGCTATATCAATGAAGAAGTCTATGTGAAGCAACCACCAGGATTTGAAGATTGTCATCATCCTGACTTTGTCTATAAGCTTACTAAAGCTTTGTATGGACTGAAACAAACACCAAGAGCATGGTATGAAAGGTTAAGTACATTCTTGCTTGCTAAAGGTGTTACTCATGGAAAGGTTGACATAACATTGTTTATAAAGCATGAAAAGAACCATATATTACTTGTTCAAATATATGTTGATGATATTATATTTGGTTCTACTAACAATGAGTTGTGTAAGGAATTTTCAAAAGAGATTAGTGCAGAATTCGAAATGTCTATGATGGGCGAATTGAATTTCTTTCTTGGACTACAAATCAAGCAAGGAAAGAAAGGAACACTCATCTGCCAATCTAAGTACACTAAAGAACTCATCAAGAAGTACGAAATGGAGAATTCTAAACCAGTAAAGAACCAATGAGTACATCAGTCTCTCTAGATAAAGACAAGAAAGATAAAAGTGTAGATACTAAGAAATATCAAGGTCTGATTGGTTCTCTACTTTATTTAACATCTAGTAGACCTAGTATACAATTCGATGTGTGTTTATATGCAAGATTTCGGGCCAATACCAAAGAGTCTCACTTAAAGGCTGTTAACAGAATTCTCAAGTATCTGAATGGTACTAAAGAAATTGGGATTTGGTATCCAAAATGTCAAATTTTTAATCTTATAGGTTACAGTGATGCTGATCATCCTGGATGTAAATTAGACAAGAAAAGTACTTCAGGTACTTGTCAATTTCTGGGAGAAGCATTAGTCTCATAGTCAAGCAAAAAGCAATCAACTATAGCAATGTCAACAATAGAAGCTAAATATATATCTGTAAGTAGCTGTGTGGCACAGATATTATGGATGAAGCAACATCTTGAAGATTATGACATAAATTAAATGAAGAATCCTATTCAGCATTCAAGGACAAAGTACATTGACATCAAACAACATTTTATCAGAGATCATGCATAAAAAGGTAACATCAATTTGGAATTTGTCTCAATAGAAGATCAAATAGTAGATATTTTCACAAAACCTTATGTGAAAATAAATTCAATGAATTAAGAATGAAAATTGGAATGACAATCCAATTTATTAAAATATTGATTCACTTGAATTAGTGTCTTGAATATTGATTTTATTGGATTAAATATTATGATTAAATTCTTTTTCGTAAGTCTGGATTACGTAGAATCAATTAAGATTTTGCTATTGGATCGGATTATGATTCAAGATTTAAATCATATATATTTATGAAAATAATTCTTTGTGAAAGTTTGTGTCTTATATACCTTCTTATAATTTATGCAAATATGCCTAAAAATAAAAAGGTAAACATAAAGCATAAATTAAAAGAAGCAATAAAGCACAAATTATATTGGGCCAGATTACTCTCACAAGTCCATAACATATAAATTGCTTAACCATGCCATAATAAGAGTTAATCATAAATAGGCCAAATCAGGTTTTATAAGCCTATAAGTTTCAGCTGGGCCAAACAAATGATAAAAGCCCAAGTCCAAAAAGCAGATGAAAATTAAATGGAAAAGAAAACTCACGTGTCTTCATAAGTTCACACACGTGATGATTAAAACAGTGCTACGTCAAAAGGAAATTGGTCGGGTGTCGAATCCGCCAAAAATAATTAAATAATTCTCAACCTATTCCTTGCAAAATTAATTTGTAAATAGAGTAAGTCGAGGTCGAACCCTAGAGATTTAATACTCAATTCAACAATTGCTTTTTAACCAAAGAACTAAATTAAAACAGAAAACTAAAAATGGGGGTTTTGTTGATGATTGTTAAAACAAATAAACTAAAATTAAATATCTAAAACAGGAATTAAAGATTGCTGGAAATTTAATGGATTGAAGAGAATAATATAAAAATTACTTCGCCTTAGGACATTCGTTAACTTGAAGTTAGTATCGATCATTGATGCTAAAAATAATCATTTAATTTCCCTTAGACCAGTTAAAACCTCTAGCTTAGCGCATCGAGATCAACTTTCCCTAAATTAGATTTACCTAGTACGACTCAAATAAACCTCTTCCCAACAAACAACCCTTCCTTAGCGGTTTAGAGTTTAATCCAATGGGAGCTTTAAGTTCAAGGGAAGCCTAGCCTAAACCAATTAAATTCTTAGCGAAAATAATTTAAGTTCAAGTTTTTAATCCCTTTAAACGTTCTTAAGTTAATAATTAAGATTGAAACCGAATCTAATTACCAACAACAATTTATTAGATTGCAATATCAGAAATTGGCCAAGAATCTAAATTACAATGTAATAAAAGAGAAAATAATCTCTTGAAGCAAGATTAAAAAAAACATAAGGGAATTAAACGAACAATAAAATAATCGATCTCACAATACTAGTTCAAGCTTGGAACTCCTTAGGCGAAGTAGAAGAAATTTAGCTACTCATAGCTAAAAGAGAAGAATACATGGAAAGGAAAATAATGTTGAAGAAAAGAAAGAAAAAAATAAAACTTGGCAGAAGAGCCCCAGAGAGCCAGACGTCCAGCCAAAAAAGATGTCCTCCTGAAAGACCCTAAAATCTCTAAAATAATAACCTAATAAAAGCCTTCTTTGAATCCAACTCTAATTAGGAGAAATACAAAACTCCTAAATAACTAATTAATTATCTTCTCCTATTTGAGCAATTCACGAGTTTGACCCCTTCCAAATCAGAATAGGAAGCTTCTAAAAAGGAGGACTGGAAATTAAATCCTGAAAAACTCTGTCAGCCCGCCGCAGATTTAGCCTTGCCCAAGGCTAAACACCAAAACTGGACAGCACTCCAACAAAGCCCGAAATCAGCTCCCTTTAATCCAAATCAGCCCAAAAGCTTCCTCCTGCACAAATAAAACTAAACCACAGCAGCTTCCGTCCAAATACTTCCATAAAATCACAATTAAAGCTATATAAATCACATAAAATCCAGAGATTTTATGACTTCATCACATCCCCACACCTATCACATGCTTGCCCTCAAGTATGGACCAAAAAGAACAGGATCAAAACTCTCAATCAGAAGCTAATTCACCTAAGAACAATTTCCAAATTGTATGAACAATGTAGAGAAGTACAGGACCCAAATTGGTTTACATAAAGCTATCAAATTAGCTTAACCTCCCTCCAAAAATGCAAACAAAGCATAATTTGCCTTCAATAAATTCTAACCCCCATTACCAAGCCATTAAAATTTCAGCATACGAAAATTTAGGTTCCACTTTTCATAATGCACACCTTGCAAAAAGGAAACCATGCCAAAAACATTCCTAGAAATCTATCAAACAAAGTATTTCAATGCTAAAAGAGAGGTATAAACAGAGCACTAATCTAAGAATTTTTATTATATAAATTTTTTTTTTTTTTTTTTGGATCAAGAATTTTTCCTTGATCTTATTTTGCTTACTTCAGGATGTAGGAGCCCTTTTTACGCGAGGATACCCGGTTCTGACCCGCATATATCCGGTTACTCAGGCAACACAAACCTTGGCGGCTACTAGCTCGGCTCATGGCATATTGACCAGCGGAGCCTTTATTGATAAAGCAAAAAGAACAAATTTTTATTTTTATTTTTATTTTTATTTTTTTTTTTTTTTTTTTTTTGACATGAATACTCTCTCTTAACAAAGAAATAAGTGCGATTCGATCCCTAAGAAGCCTTGACATAACCCCAATTAACAGGTTGGCCATTTTAAATTCATGCAAGGGATTGATATTTCGATAATCAAATAGAGGCTTGACAACAGGAGATCAGAAAAAATTTCTAGCTCAAATGCATGCCACAATTTGAAGTTCAGAAATTTTTAAGTTGATAACTTTTTTAAACAACTTTCAGATCGGTACTTCCCTAATTATCAAAATTTTGGGTGACCATTCTCAGGCAAAATCAGCTATTAAAGTCAGAAAGAACAAAATAAATGAAGCATGCATGCACCAACAGATTTGTTTCAAAATCAGCCTAAAACTACATCCCCACACCTAAAAGCAGCTTGTCCCTAAGCTAAATACAACAAAAAAAAAAAAAAAAAAAAAACAAAAATGAAAGTAGAGAAAAGCGTACCTTAGGGGATGGTGCAAAATAATCAAGGGCGCCGGGAGGGTGGAACAAAGCCCACATGGTCAAAATAGGCGAATAAATCTGTTTGGATGGTATGAAGCAGTGATAAAATTTGGGATGAATCCGTTCCTGCATCATTTGATTTCCTTGCCGCTTGAGATTTTGTAAGACGGCGTTCAACAGCCAAGGAACCAGGCTCGGCAAACTGCACAACCCCTCCAACTCGCCGCACCAACTTCATCTCTGTGAGCAAATCTAAATCCAAGGGAGGCAAGACACAAGAAAGGTGAAAGTGCGAGTTCTCTATATCAAAATGAAGCATGCGGATGGCAAGACAAGTAATCCAAGATCCTAAGTATAGCTTTTTCGAATTCCTAATCAGGGAGAGGAATTTGTTGGCTACCCAATATCCCAGATTCACACGCCTACCTTCCCTCATACACCACAAAAAGAACAGCTCAGACTTTGTAATGACTGTAGGATCATCGTTTCGACCTGAAAACAGATATGCAAGTATCCTATGGATGTATCTAAGAGCAGGATCAACAAGTAGCTTAGCCTTTGATTTTCCAGGCTTAAAATCATAGATATCAGTGTGACACAAAGTCTGAAAAACCAGCTGAGCATCAAAATCACTAGGATAATCACAAAGAAGGCCTTTATAATCATCAGTAAGCACATAGTCAGCATTAACAAAACCCAGGCCAACATTGAAATCAGAAATTGATAAATCATGTATTTGACCCAACAATTGAAAAGTCATACATTTAACATCTAGCGTGAAGGGGTCAGGCACAGAAAAATCAAAAGAGCTATAGAACTCAAGCACCAATGCATCATAAACAACAAAATTGAAATTAACCAGGAATTCCCTCCAACCAATGTTATCTAGCAACTGATACACTTTGTTTTTCAGTCCTAAAGTAATCAAAGTATGCTCACAAATTCTCCTAGCAGGTATAATTGGATATGAGATAATAGAAGCAAACCGTTCTGAGAATTCCATTCTCTGAAAAACAAGAGCAGGGGGTGGGTAGAAGGAACTGAGCCCATGCTTCAATTTCTGTCGTGTTGATCTTTTAGGTGTACTAACACTGGAAGGGGAGGACCGGTTGGAGTCAGATATCTCCTCAGAAGCAACTGGGTCCCCGGCAACGGCGCCAAAATTTGGTCGGGTGTCGAATCCGCCAAAAATAATTAAATAATTCTCAACCTATTCCTTGCAAAATTAATTTGTAAATAGAGTAAGTCGAGGTCGAACCCTAGAGATTTAATACTCAATTCAACAATTGCTTTTTAACCAAAGAACTAAATTAAAACAGAAAACTAAAAATGGGGGTTTTGTTGATGATTGTTAAAACAAATAAACTAAAATTAAATATCTAAAACAGGAATTAAAGATTGCTGGAAATTTAATGGATTGAAGAGAATAATATAAAAATTACTTCGCCTTAGGACATTCGTTAACTTGAAGTTAGTATCGATCATTGATGCTAAAAATAATCATTTAATTTCCCTTAGACCAGTTAAAACCTCTAGCTTAGCGCATCGAGATCAACTTTCCCTAAATTAGATTTACCTAGTACGACTCAAATAAACCTCTTCCCAACAAACAACCCTTCCTTAGCGGTTTAGAGTTTAATCCAATGGGAGCTTTAAGTTCAAGGGAAGCCTAGCCTAAACCAATTAAATTCTTAGCGAAAATAATTTAAGTTCAAGTTTTTAATCCCTTTAAACGTTCTTAAGTTAATAATTAAGATTGAAACCGAATCTAATTACCAACAACAATTTATTAGATTGCAATATCAGAAATTGGCCAAGAATCTAAATTACAATGTAATAAAAGAGAAAATAATCTCTTGAAGCAAGATTAAAAAAAACATAAGGGAATTAAACGAACAATAAAATAATCGATCTCACAATACTAGTTCAAGCTTGGAACTCCTTAGGCGAAGTAGAAGAAATTTAGCTACTCATAGCTAAAAGAGAAGAATACATGGAAAGGAAAATAATGTTGAAGAAAAGAAAGAAAAAAATAAAACTTGGCAGAAGAGCCCCAGAGAGCTTTAATAGCTGATTTTGCCTGAGAATGGTCACCCAAAATTTTGATAATTAGGGAAGTACCGATCTGAAAGTTGTTTAAAAAAGTTATCAACTTAAAAATTTCTGAACTTCAAATTGTGGCATGCATTTGAGCTAGAAATTTTTTCTGATCTCCTGTTGTCAAGCCTCTATTTGATTATCGAAATATCAATCCCTTGCATGAATTTAAAATGGCCAACCTGTTAATTGGGGTTATGTCAAGGCTTCTTAGGGATCGAATCGCACTTATTTCTTTGTTAAGAGAGAGTATTCATGTCAAAAAAAAAAATAAAAATAAAAATAAAAATAAAAATAAAAATAAAAATTTGTTCTTTTTGCTTTATCAATAAAGGCTCCGCTGGTCAATATGCCATGAGCCGAGCTAGTAGCCGCCAAGGTTTGTGTTGCCTGAGTAACCGGATATATGCGGGTCAGAACCGGGTATCCTCGCGTAAAAAGGGCTCCTACATCCTGAAGTAAGCAAAATAAGATCAAGGAAAAATTCTTGATCCAAAAAAAAAAAAAAAAAATTTATATAATAAAAATTCTTAGATTAGTGCTCTGTTTATACCTCTCTTTTAGCATTGAAATACTTTGTTTGATAGATTTCTAGGAATGTTTTTGGCATGGTTTCCTTTTTGCAAGGTGTGCATTATGAAAAGTGGAACCTAAATTTTCGTATGCTGAAATTTTAATGGCTTGGTAATGGGGGTTAGAATTTATTGAAGGCAAATTATGCTTTGTTTGCATTTTTGGAGGGAGGTTAAGCTAATTTGATAGCTTTATGTAAACCAATTTGGGTCCTGTACTTCTCTACATTGTTCATACAATTTGGAAATTGTTCTTAGGTGAATTAGCTTCTGATTGAGAGTTTTGATCCTGTTCTTTTTGGTCCATACTTGAGGGCAAGCATGTGATAGGTGTGGGGATGTGATGAAGTCATAAAATCTCTGGATTTTATGTGATTTATATAGCTTTAATTGTGATTTTATGGAAGTATTTGGACGGAAGCTGCTGTGGTTTAGTTTTATTTGTGCAGGAGGAAGCTTTTGGGCTGATTTGGATTAAAGGGAGCTGATTTCGGGCTTTGTTGGAGTGCTGTCCAGTTTTGGTGTTTAGCCTTGGGCAAGGCTAAATCTGCGGCGGGCTGACAGAGTTTTTCAGGATTTAATTTCCAGTCCTCCTTTTTAGAAGCTTCCTATTCTGATTTGGAAGGGGTCAAACTCGTGAATTGCTCAAATAGGAGAAGATAATTAATTAGTTATTTAGGAGTTTTGTATTTCTCCTAATTAGAGTTGGATTCAAAGAAGGCTTTTATTAGGTTATTATTTTAGAGATTTTAGGGTCTTTCAGGAGGACATCTTTTTTGGCTGGACGTCTGGCTCTCTGGGGCTCTTCTGCCAAGTTTTATTTTTTTCTTTCTTTTCTTCAACATTATTTTCCTTTCCATGTATTCTTCTCTTTTAGCTATGAGTAGCTAAATTTCTTCTACTTCGCCTAAGGAGTTCCAAGCTTGAACTAGTATTGTGAGATCGATTATTTTATTGTTCGTTTAATTCCCTTATGTTTTTTTTAATCTTGCTTCAAGAGATTATTTTCTCTTTTATTACATTGTAATTTAGATTCTTGGCCAATTTCTGATATTGCAATCTAATAAATTGTTGTTGGTAATTAGATTCGGTTTCAATCTTAATTATTAACTTAAGAACGTTTAAAGGGATTAAAAACTTGAACTTAAATTATTTTCGCTAAGAATTTAATTGGTTTAGGCTAGGCTTCCCTTGAACTTAAAGCTCCCATTGGATTAAACTCTAAACCGCTAAGGAAGGGTTGTTTGTGGGTCTGAGGAGGTCGGTGATGTCGGGTTTTCGGATGGCGGAACGGTGATGGCGTGTTTTCGGCTAGCCATGAGGAGAAGGATGGTGACTGGGACGGATTTTAGGGGCTGATTGTGAGAGATGATGATGGATGAAAATGGGAGAAGGGAAAAATGGTAAGTGAGAAAGGGAGAAGAAGAGCGGCTGGGCAGTGAAGGGAGAGTAATGGGGTAGGTGGGAGTAGGTGGGGTAATTAATGGGTAGGTGAGAGAAATAATTAATTAGAAAGAAAAAAAAAATAAATAAAAATAGGGAAAGAATAAAATAAAGAAAAGAAGTGGGTGGGGAAAAAACGCAGCAGACCACTTTGTAAAAGGAACAAAAATTGTTTTTTTTTTTTTTTTTGTTCTTTTGGTTTCTTTTAAAAATAAAGGTAAAGGGCCCATTACTTATGGGTGTAGGAATAAATAACCATGAAAGGCCCTTCAAGCTCTTGAATTCAGCCCAGAATCTGCAGATACCTAGAAAAGAAAAATAGAGGTTGAAGATGACAGTTAAGTTAGTTAGCTAAAAGAAAAAGAGAATGAACGAAATAAATTAGCCCTGGGCAAGGCTAAATCGGGTTGCCTCCCGGTAGCGCCTCTATTTATTGTCTGTGGCCAGACCCCCATTCCTAAGGCTTAAGATGCCTCAGGGGGCTCTTCCAACTGAACCTCTTGCTCATGCACAGCAGTAAATCCCTCGTAAAATGGTTTGAGCCGATGACCATTAACTTTAAAAATTTTTTCCGTAGCTAGGCTTTGAATTTCCACGGCACCATGGTCATAAATTCGAACTACCGAGAAAGGACCAATCCATCTAGAACGTAATTTTCCAGGAAATAGCTTTAATCGGGATTGGAAAAGTAAGACTTTTTGCCCTACTGTGAATTGCTTCCGACTTATCATTTTGTCATGGAATTTCTTGGTGCGATCCTTGTAGACCCTGGAACTCTCATAAGCTTCATTCCTCAGCTCCTCCAATTCAACTAATTGCAACTTTCTCTCTTCTCCAGCAGCATCAAAAGATACATTGCACTTCTTGATGGCCCAAAATGCTCTGTGTTCCAGTTCTACCGGAAGATGGCATGCCTTCCCAAAAACTAGTCTGTAGGGAGACATTCCGATAGGTGTTTTATAGGCAGTCCTATAAGCCCACAATGCATCTTCTAATTTAATGCTCCAATCCTTCCGAGTCAGGTTCACTGTTTTACTCAAGATGGATTTTAATTCCCGATTGGAAACCTCAGCTTGGCCATTAGTTTGCGGGTGATAGGCTGTTGAAACACGATGTTTGACTCCATATTTCTGCAGTAGATTGGTGAGAATTTTGTTGCAAAAATGTGTGCCTCTGTCACTAATCAGAACTCTTGGCGTTCCATAACGACTAAAAATATGTGACTTGACGAACAGAACCACTGTTTGAGAGTCATCTGTTCTGGTAGCTTTTGCCTCCACCCACTTGGACACATAATCCACTGCTAAAATGATGTAAAAATTCCCATAGGAATTGGGAAAGGGGCCCATGAAGTCTATTCCCCAAATGTCAAATATATCACACGAAATAATGGAAGTAAGAGGCATCTGATCTTTGTGACTTAAATTCCCCATTCTTTGACAATTGGAGCAGGACTTACAATAGAGGTAGGCATCTCGAAAAATTGTAGGCCAGAATAGACCACTCTCCAAAATTTTCCTTGCAGTACGTTTAGGACCAAAATGTCCCCCACAAGCTTCAGTATGGAAGAACTTCAACACTGATTGAACCTCATTATCTGGAATGCATCGTCTGATAACTTGGTCTGAGCAGTACCTCCAAAGATATGGTTCATCCCAAGCATAATACTTGGCATCCCTTCTGAGCTTTTCTTTTTCTGTACGTGAGAGGTCATCTGGAATAGTTCCTGTAACAAGGAAATTAACCAAATCAGCATACCAAGGAATAATTGTATTGACTTGAAATAACCTCTCATCTGGAAATTCTTCCTTTAGTGGTTCTGTCGCAGTGCTGTGAACTAGGCGACTGAGATGATCAGCTACCAGATTCTCAGAACCCTTTTTATCACGGATTTCAAGATCAAACTCCTGGAGTAGAAGTATCCATCTTATCAAGCGTGGTTTAGCTTCCTTCTTTGCTAACAGATACCTCAAGGCTGCATGGTCAGAATATACCACTACCTTTGCTCCCAGCAAATAGGATCGAAATTTCTCCAGCGCAAATACTATTGCTAAAAGCTCTTTCTCTGTGGTAGAATAATTGATTTGAGCACAGTCTAGTGTCCTTGAGGCGTAATAGATGACATGAGGCTTTTTATCTATTCGTTGCCCAAGCACGGCTCCAATGGCATAATTGCTTGCGTCACACATGATTTCAAAAGGATGGTGCCAATCAGGTGAAGTGAGAACAGGAGCTGATGTTAGCTTCTCTTTAAGTTGATCAAAAGCATCCTGGCACTCTTGGTTGAAATCGAAA
This sequence comes from Euphorbia tirucalli, assembly GCA_039660915.1. Taxonomy (NCBI): domain Eukaryota; kingdom Viridiplantae; phylum Streptophyta; class Magnoliopsida; order Malpighiales; family Euphorbiaceae; genus Euphorbia; species Euphorbia tirucalli. The sequence goes on from CM077633.1 coordinate 50,812,430, forward strand.
GTTGCATCCTTCTGAAGCAATTTACACAAGGGCTGTGAAATTTTGGAAAATCCTTGTATGAAGCGCCTGTAAAAGCCTGCATGGCCAAGAAAAGAGCGAACTTCCCGGACATTGCGGGGGTAAGGTAAAGACTGAATAACATCAATTTTAGCTTTATCCACCTCAATACCTTTAGATGACACAATGTGGCCTAGTATCAGTCCCTTATCAACCATAAAGTGACACTTTTCATAATTTAAGACCAAGTTGGACTCTAAACACCTTTGCAAAATCAATTCAAGGTTAGCTAGGCATTCAGAAAAAGAATTCCCATAGACTGTAAAGTCATCCATAAAAACCTCAATTATATTTTCCACATAGTCAGAAAAAATACTCACCATACATCGCTGGAAGGTGGCTGGTGCGTTGCAAAGGCCAAACGGCATCCTCCTGAAGGCGAACATACCAAATGGGCATGTGAAAGTTGTCTTGTCCTGATCTCCAGGTGCGATGGGAATTTGGTAGAAGCCTGAATAACCATCAAGGCAGCAATAAAAGCTCTTTCCAGCCAAGCGTTCAAGCATCTGATCAAGAAAGGGAAGTGGAAAATGGTCTTTTCGAGTAGAAGAGTTTAGTTTGCGATAATCAATACAAACCCTCCAGCCATTCTGAACTCTTGTAGGGACCATTTCACCTTTCTCGTTCTGAACTACAGTCACTCCTGTTTTCTTTGGAACCACTTGAACTGGGCTGACCCATTTGCTATCGGAAATTGGGAAGATCACATCAGCATCTAACATCTTTTGAATTTCTTTCTTCACTACTTCCATCATTGTGGGATTTAGACGCCTTTGAGCTTGTCGTTTTGGTAGTGTGTCATCTTCCAAATGGATTTTATGCATACAAGTAGCTGGGCTCAATCCTTTAATATCAGCGATAGTCCATCCAATGGCTGACTTATAACTCTGTAAAGCGGTAACCAGTTGCTCTTCCTGTTCAGGTGTTAACTTGTTTGAAATAATCACTGGAAGAGTTCCGTTATCTCCTAGGAATGCATACTTTAAATGCTGGGGAAGCTCCTTTCATTCTAACTTCGGGGCCTGCAAAATGGAAGGTAATGGCTGCACATCAGATGCTGAAAGTTTTAAACTAGCAATGGTACCTGCTAGAATTGGAGAAACAGCCATGTCCCTTGCAATGTCAAGTAGATCCTCGTGTTGAATTTCTGTACTTTCTTCCACATCAATACTTTCACTTAACAAAACCTGCAACCTGTCATCACCACTAACTTGGAAAAAACTTTGGGTTAATGGTTCAATTATATCAATGCCATATACAGTAGAGATATCATTTGGGTATTTCATGGCATCGTAAACATTAAATTGCACTGTTTTTCCATCAAATTCCATGGATAAAATGCCTCTATGCACATCTATCTTTGTCCTAGCTGTGGTAAGAAATGGTCTTCCCAATAAGATTTCAGAGGATTCAGGTGAGCTATCATCCTCCATATCTAGGATATAAAAATCAGCAGGAAACACAAGGTCATTTACTTGAACCAACACATCCTCTAAGACTCCTTTAGGGTAAACAAGTGTTCGATTGGCTAATTGAATTACCACTCTTGTTTCTTCCAAGGGACCAGCACCTAAAGATTCATAAACTGACTTGGGCATGACATTTATGGAAGCTCCTAAGTCACACATAGCTCTACTTATGCTGGTGTTACCTATGCGACATGAAATAGCAAACATACCTTTGTCCTTACACTTCTGAGGTAAACTTTTCTGTAGGACAGCCGACACATTGGCTCCTACCACTACTTTTTCGACTCCCTTTAACTTAGATTTGTTCACACATAATTCCTTCAAAAATTTTGCATATCTAGGAATTTGTTTAATAGCATCAAGTAAAGGGATATTTACCTCAACCTTTCGGAAAGTCTCCAAGATGTCTTTATCTTCCCTCATCTTTTTGGATTTGGAGAATCGCTCGGGGAAAGGTGGTGGAATGACTATTGGAGAGGTCTCTTTCTCATCCTTATCCTTGAGTAGTCCTTCTTCTTCGCTTTTCTCCAAAGTTTCAGCCCCTTCCTTCACCGTAATCTCTAACTCTTTCTCTACTGTCCTTCCTTTCTTCTCAACAGCTCCTGGAATTTCCTTCCCACTCCTAAGAGTTATTGCACTTGCATTTTGGCGAGGATTATCAACCGTTTGTGAAGGCAATTTCCCTTTGGATTCCAAAGCACTTACTGAAGTTGCTATCTGATTAATTTGCTTCTCTAAGTTCTGAATACTTGCTTTGGTTTCTTGCTGATGTTGTTGCATATTAGTTGCTAATGAATGAACAATTTCATCGAGGGACATTCCGGGCTTTTGAGTTGAAATAGAAGGCTGTTGGTTTCTTGGCTGAAATTGGGGTTGGGGAGTTGGATGTTGCTGCGGAGGACGATTCCCATAGCTGAAGTTAGGATGATCACGCCATCCTGGGTTGTAGGTGTTTGAATATGGGTCATATCTCCTCTGATTCTGATGTACAAAACCAGAAACAGCATTTGCTTGCTCTGATCCTAAACCAAGAGTAGGGCAAGAATCAGTTGTGTGACCCGTGAATGCGCAAATGCCGCAAACTACAGCTGGTGTCCCTCCTCCAGTCACCAAATTTCGAACAAGAGTAGTTAAAGAGTTGATTTTATCTTCCAAAGAATGAGTGTTTACTTCATGCACCCTCCGAGTAGGTTCAGAAGGACTTTCAAATTGTCTAGAATTTTCGGCCACACTCCGAATTAATTCCCAAGCAGCAGCTGGTGTCTTGTTGATCAAACATCCTCCACTAGATGCATCTATCATCCTTCTCTCCATAGGCAGCATTCCTTGATAAAAATATTGCACTAGGGACTGCTCTGTCATTCCATGTTGTGGACAGCTCTCACATAAGCGTTTGTAGCGTTCCCAATAATCGTAAAGTGATTCTCCATCTCTTTGCTTGATCCCACTAATTTCTCTACGGAGTGTGGCAGCCTTAGAAGCAGGGAAGAATCTTTCTAAAAACAATCTCGCCATATCAGTCCATGTAGTGACTGATCCGGAAGGTAAATAGAATAGCCAAGCCTTAGCTTTGTCCGCCAATGAAAAGGGAAAAGCCTTTAATTTCAGCAATTCTTCACTAATCCCATTAGGCTTCATTCCTGAACACACCACATGGAATTCCTTTAAATGCATGTAAGGATCTTCACTCTCCATCCCATGGAATTTTGGCAACAAATGAATCAACCCCGATTTTAACTCAAAGACTGCATCGGTTTCAGGGTAGGTGATGCCAAGTGGCTGCTGGTCTACGGGTGGAGTGTGGAGCTCTCTAAGAGTTAGATTGGCCATAGCTTCGTTTTCAGAATCACACGGAGAGCTTGCTGAAATTTCAGTATCAGATTCACTCAATATAATTGCTGAACTTTCTCCTTTCTTTTTCAGCCTAGTTTCTTTCCGAAGTCTCTTTGCTGTTTTCTCAATTTCAGCGTCGTATTGCAATTCCTTAGAAACTTCAGACCTGGTCATAAAGCAACAGAAAATTAAGTGAGATTAAATCCCCGGCAACGGCGCCAAAATTTGGTCGGGTGTCGAATCCGCCAAAAATAATTAAATAATTCTCAACCTATTCCTTGCAAAATTAATTTGTAAATAGAGTAAGTCGAGGTCGAACCCTAGAGATTTAATACTCAATTCAACAATTGCTTTTTAACCAAAGAACTAAATTAAAACAGAAAACTAAAAATGGGGGTTTTGTTGATGATTGTTAAAACAAATAAACTAAAATTAAATATCTAAAACAGGAATTAAAGATTGCTGGAAATTTAATGGATTGAAGAGAATAATATAAAAATTACTTCGCCTTAGGACATTCGTTAACTTGAAGTTAGTATCGATCATTGATGCTAAAAATAATCATTTAATTTCCCTTAGACCAGTTAAAACCTCTAGCTTAGCGCATCGAGATCAACTTTCCCTAAATTAGATTTACCTAGTACGACTCAAATAAACCTCTTCCCAACAAACAACCCTTCCTTAGCGGTTTAGAGTTTAATCCAATGGGAGCTTTAAGTTCAAGGGAAGCCTAGCCTAAACCAATTAAATTCTTAGCGAAAATAATTTAAGTTCAAGTTTTTAATCCCTTTAAACGTTCTTAAGTTAATAATTAAGATTGAAACCGAATCTAATTACCAACAACAATTTATTAGATTGCAATATCAGAAATTGGCCAAGAATCTAAATTACAATGTAATAAAAGAGAAAATAATCTCTTGAAGCAAGATTAAAAAAACATAAGGGAATTAAACGAACAATAAAATAATCGATCTCACAATACTAGTTCAAGCTTGGAACTCCTTAGGCGAAGTAGAAGAAATTTAGCTACTCATAGCTAAAAGAGAAGAATACATGGAAAGGAAAATAATGTTGAAGAAAAGAAAGAAAAAAATAAAACTTGGCAGAAGAGCCCCAGAGAGCCAGACGTCCAGCCAAAAAAGATGTCCTCCTGAAAGACCCTAAAATCTCTAAAATAATAACCTAATAAAAGCCTTCTTTGAATCCAACTCTAATTAGGAGAAATACAAAACTCCTAAATAACTAATTAATTATCTTCTCCTATTTGAGCAATTCACGAGTTTGACCCCTTCCAAATCAGAATAGGAAGCTTCTAAAAAGGAGGACTGGAAATTAAATCCTGAAAAACTCTGTCAGCCCGCCGCAGATTTAGCCTTGCCCAAGGCTAAACACCAAAACTGGACAGCACTCCAACAAAGCCCGAAATCAGCTCCCTTTAATCCAAATCAGCCCAAAAGCTTCCTCCTGCACAAATAAAACTAAACCACAGCAGCTTCCGTCCAAATACTTCCATAAAATCACAATTAAAGCTATATAAATCACATAAAATCCAGAGATTTTATGACTTCATCAGAAATGATGTCACTTATACAACTAATGAAGGCGGCAGTTTCAATCTCCTTCTCTTTCGCTCTTTCTCTGAAACTGTAAGGCACTGAAAAGACAGTCTTTCTAAATCATTGCCTACATCACAGCTATTCACACTTTGTCCTCCTTCCTCTTGATTTCTCTACCAAATACTCTCAAAAAGTTGACCTCTTAAATCAAAAATAAAGATGAAAAAGAGCTTTATTAATACAACAAAGAAGAAGAGAGTATACCGATCTAGAGCTGCTTTTAAGATGAAATGAACGAGAGAAGACTCATCCATTAGTGAAAGCAAATCTCACACCAAAAAAAGAAGGATCATCACCCCAAGTGATTCACATTTAATGCATGCTTTATCCTTATCACCAAGTGCATCAATCTCTTCAACAGCAAAAAGCACAACTGCCAGTGGAGGTAAGCTTGTCTACTCTGATGGGTTTTCCAGGGAATGAAGAAAAACCATTTCTTAAACTGTTCATCAAACAGGGCTGGGAGAAATTTATGTGCATTGATGAACCCATTCTTGAACCTTTAGTTGATGAGTTTTATAGTACTTTAACCTGCATAGGACATATGAACTATGAGGTTACCCTAAGGGGAAAGAAATTACTAGTAAATGAGGAAGCTTTTAGCAAAGTTTTTGATCTACCCACTGATGGTGTAAGAATAGAGTGATCCCTTGCTCCCTCTTACTTAGGAGATTATAACGCCACTGCTTTTGTTCATCAGCTGTTTAAGATACCAAAAGATCACAGCATTTCTTGGTCTGACCTAGATTCTGGTTATCTGAATGATAGTGTTGACTTGGATTTTGATGATCATAAGATTGACATTTAAATAAGTGTCTTTAAATTAAAGAGCTTTATGAGTTAAAATGTTTTTATAATTTACAAAAGCTCTTTTATGGCATCTTAAGATTAAATGAATACTTGGTTCATCTTATGAGTTGAGGATCAACTCTCTTGGCCATACTAAGTTTATATCATAAAGGAATGATATATGCTTATTAGTTCCAAAGTATCAAATAAAGGATATATATAAGCTTATCTTAGCTTCTGAGTTAAAAATATTTAAGAATCAATATTATTTGGCCATATATGCTTAACCCATATTAGCTTATGAGTTGAAAGGATTTGAGATCATTATATTCGGCCACATATATATATATGCTTATAAGTTGAACTCATGATAGCTTATGAATTGAAAAGATTTAAGATCTATATATATATATATATATATATATATATATATATATATATATATATATATATACGGCCACACATATGTGGTTGTATGAGAAATCTTAGTAAAAGAATCTAATGTGATCTTATGCTTTAGAGACACTTTGGACCTAAGCTAGATATGTCTTTAACTTGAAATCACTTATGGATTAAAAGTCAACAAATATCTCAAGCCTTAAAGATCAACTAATGTTTATGACTTATCTCTCTTTCTCTCTCTCTCTCTTTCAGCTAAAGTTTGATACTTAAGTTTCACATACATTTCCCTTTTACAAAATTAATCACATGGCTTTATTTTGTAAAGAACCCACATATACTCTTCTTTATGGCTTTATTGATTGAGAATCAAAGCGCATTCCTTCTTTGTAAGACAATTCAAACGGCCATAAATCACTTATCATTTGAAATCAATGGCATTCTCTCTTTACCAAGTTCAAACAGCTACATGGATACTTGTTACTTGAAGAAGAAAAAGTACATCTCTTTAAGAGCTTGTTCAAAGGGCCATAAATTGTATCAAACGGCTATAATCTCATTTTCTCTTATAAAAAGAAAGAAGATGAAGACTTGAAAACCAAGGAAGACAAATTAGCAATTCATACATTCTTGAGCATACACTTCTAGTCTTCCAAATTCCTAAAGAGAGCAAAGAGAAAAAAGCAACATTTATTTCATCTAAATATTTATACATTGGGGAATTGTATTTTCACACAAGGTTGTGTGAAGGGGGTTTACTTTATTGGTAGTGAGATCAACAAAGTCTGTGAAAGTTTAGTGTTTCGAAAAAGAATCGGTAAAGTTTGTTACTTAAGCTCCAAAATATAATGGAAGAGGTTTGATACTCAGCCGGTAAAAGTATTGAGTTTATTACTTAAACTCACAAAAACTAACATAGGCTTGTTTCCTGCCTATAAAGGAAACATTAGTGGAAATATCAAGCGGTTGGCTTGGGGACTAGACGTAGACCGGTTGGGTCAAACCAGGATAAAACTCGGCATCTACATTTCTTTATCCCCACTCTCTTCTTATTTTATGCCATTTAAATTCTTGCAATTTAAATTAATCGCTTTAGTATTTAAAGTTATTTTTACAAAAGCAATTTTATATTCATAAGTTTTATTATAGTAATTAATTCCGCATTTTTAATAAAACTTGTTTTTGAAAAAGAAACTTGTGTTTCTATAAAAAGTTTTTTTAAGAGAGTCTGCAAATTTTTTATTCACCCTACAGTACTATTCACCCCCCTCTAGTACTGTAACTAACCATTTGGGACTGTCAGATAGGTTTAGGATCTTAAACTGTTGAATTCTGCCTACTTTCAAACATAAAAGGGAAGCTTGGCCACTATGAATGGCTTTGATTTATGTTTTATCTAGCATTTGATTAATAATGTGAGAATTAATCTGCCTTTTGCTCTAATAAACCACTTGACTCATGTTAGAGCCAATTCTGCCCTCCCTTTCAGCATGATCCTAACCAGATACTTTGACTTTTTTGAAGTATTTAAAGCTAAAATTGAGCCTACTGCTGTCGTCCATCGATCTATCATAAATAAGGCCAATATTACCAGAATGCTAAAGGCATGTGCTCACAAAAACCAGCTACCAACCAAGCTTCTCCTTACAGGATCTGAGAATGCATCAGTATGTGGAAGTGACCAAGAAGTTCACTCTGGCCACGTGAATGAGGAAAACAATGAAGTACAAATTACTCCTACAATAAATGAAGAAAGAGGAAGAAAATCCTATAAATTAAGAAGAGGAGGCAAAAAGAACATGGCTTCAAAGTCTTAGGTGAAAAGAAAAAGGAATATGGTCTCTGAGGATAGCTTGGAAGAAGCACCCAATATTGATCTGACAGCTGAGATTGACAAAGAATATGATACAGCTGAAGCTCAATTTGGCAACATCACTTCACCAGAGGAAAACAGGCCTCATGACTCTCTCATTGCAATATACAAGGATGAAGACACAACTTCTAGTCATAAAGAAAATGTAACTTCATCTTTTTGTTCTTATCTTGACTTTAGTGCCAATTATATCCTACAATGATCTTCTTTCCCAAGTTGTGAATCCCTCCACATCTCACTTTCACTCCCTTCATATCCATGACCTATACAAAGCCCTGATTCAGACTCCTCTTGTATATCAACCCTCATTCACAATGACAAATACATTTACTAACTCGGAAAGATTCTCACAATTAGTCCATCCTTACCAACATCAGAAATGACCAGACTTGACTCACTTCAATTCTCTGCTTTGATTATGTCAAAATCCACCCAACCATACATTTCCTCTCCTCCACCGCCACCTGATTATCAGAAAATCACAAGTTTCACTATGGAAACTTGTTTCACAGACATTAGTAAGGTCCTCAATGCCTCAAAAGCTTATATGGGATCAAAGACATATACAGAAGTATCCAATGCACTAAAAAAGCTTCAGCTGCATCTCATGAGCATCCAAAATAAGGTGCATAGTCTCTCAGCTAGCATGGAAATGGAGCTAGCCAAAATGACAGAGCATCTTATCCATGTTGCTGAACAAATGGAGGGAATGAAGACCTTAATCTCTGACATCCTAAAACCAAGTTTGTAGTAATAACTATTGTTCCTTTTACGGAGATGATTTTCAAGAAGTCCATTTATGCTCACACTCTCCTCTACAGCTTTTGCAACACCAGTCTTTTATAATCTCTTTTTGCTCTATATCTAGTACACTACATCTGAATTTTAAGTTTTTTTTTAGTCTATATGTATGTTTTTGGTTATTATCAATAGAATTGGTACATGCTTTCACCTATGATCCTGTTATGTGCTTTGCATCAATATGGCTTAACTTCCTAAGTCTATAGTCTTGCTTTGAATTCTATAAATATTATCTGTTCTAGGATCAGCTACTTTTCAGTATGCCTCTAAAAGATTTCATTGTATCATAATGTCCTCAGCTCTGTTTACATATGTGCAATGATATGTATTTTTTTGACATATATGTAATCTGCTCCCTTGTGCTTTTTTATGATTCCAAAGGGGGAGAAAACAATGCAAATATTCTTGAATGATATATATGATGATAAGAATGATATATGTGATAATATGCAGATATTCTTAAAAGAAATAAACTTGTGATACATATGATGCATATGATGTATACTCTTGGTTCTTTGCTCTATATGACTCACAGTCACTATGAATGTATTAGTTGGATGTGTCATGAGTGTCATAAGGCTTTCATCTATCTGATATCAAGAATGATAAGTGACTGACTACATACATGATCTATGACTTATAATGATCTCTGGGATCTCTGACTTATCCCTTAGATATTGACTCTGTATGATTCAATCTCTAAGCTTATGTGATAGGTTGATTGGTTTATTCTAAAATCTATCCTTATATGATCTGAGCTTGGCTATGCATATAATGTCATGATCACTGGCTATGAATCATTGATCTCTACAGTTTGCAAATAATAGCATTATGCTTACTACAATATACTGATATATTATTTTTACTAATATCATACCTTGTGAGTGATATGATATGACTTAGAAGTATGATATATCTTACTGCATGCAATGAAATTGCAATGGGAGGGTTATGCATTTTTGTCTCTAAAAGAATCCTTGTAGGTACAATAGATAAGTGATTGAGTGGGAATGTAGTGATCAATCTTGCAAAGTTCCTACATTCCTACATTATGAGGCTTGAAATTGCTTTAAGCCATTTATTGGTATTATTGATCTTATGAGCTTATACTCATGATTATAATTTCTAGGCCACTGATATAAACTCCTATTAAGTAACCGTGCCGCAAAAAGTTTGTGCTATACGGGACTTTGCACCACATCAATGGTCTTATATAACCGGTTTATAGTAAGTTTGATTTCTATTTCTTTTAGGCCAAAATAAAATACTTTTAAAAGCCTAAGCGCTTAAACTTATATATCTTTTTACAAAAAGGCCAAATATTTGATAAGCCCAATATATTTTTCATTAATTGAAACTAAATATTACATTAATCAACTTGGTTTTCTAAGAACTTTCTCATGCAGATAACAAGAGACTTTATTTTTATGAGAAATTACAAATCAAGAAAATACTTTCATGATTCCTAAAATCCCTAAAAATAAACCGAGCATATTTTGAGGGGGAGAAAATTCAAAAGGAATCATATTTTCAAGGGGAGCCATATCGATCAACATTTTACGAACATCTGGAAATGCTCTTCACATTTTCAACTTATGCATTCAAGGAATATCATGTTTAAAGGGTTGTCATCATCAAAAAGGGGGAGATTATTGAATCATGTTTCGATGATGACAATAATATGAAAAGTTGGCAAAATCATTTTTACTTGAATGTTATTACAAATTGTTTTGTAATTAATTATTAAGTAAAATATGATTAGAAAAATAAAGCTTATCATAAGAAGGATTTATCAAGCTTGAAAATTAGGAGATCAGCAAGGCCATTACATGACAAATCCATCAATTATTCAATCATTGCCTTACAAGCTAAAGAAAGCTTGAAATATTTAAGAGCTCCAACGGCAGAAGGAGAAGGGAATGCTTCAAGAGCTTGAGTACAATTGTCATCATTCCTTCAAAGGCAGCAAGCAATGGATTGTGATCTCAAAGCATTAACTGTTTCTTACAAGCTTCAACAAATGACCACATTATCTTCAAGGCCTGGAAACAACGGCTATTTTCTGATCAACAGTTGTAATGCAACGGTCATAATTATCTTCAGAAGCTATAACGGCCAGTGTACCTTCAAGAGCTGCATGCAATGGTCGCATTACCTTCAAGAGCTGCATGCAACGGCCACATTACCTTTAAGAGCTATATGCAACATTCATAACTCCTTCAAGACCTGCAGTTTAATGGCTATATTACCTTCAGGAACTGTGTCCCATGGCCATCTTTAACCTCCTGATAGGGTTTCTTCAAAACCTATATAAAGAGAAGAATTCAATCAGCAAAGGCATGGAAGACTAAGCATATATTTCACACATTGAGAGCAATTGATTAAGTCTTCCTATGAAATCCTTCAAGCATTCAAAGAGAGAAAAGCTTCATTATTATTCATTAAAATATTCTACAATTTGGGTTTTGTATTTCACACAAGGGATTTATGTGAAGGGGTTTATTTTGTTGATAGTGTGATCAACAAAGATTGTATAAGTTTGTTATTTGAGTTTTAAAAATACCGGGATAAGTTTGGTGCTTGAGTTTTGAAAGAGCATCGGTAGAAGTTTGGTATTTAAGCTTTGAAAAATACCGGGATAAGTTTGGTATTTGAGCTTTGAAAAATATCGGGATAAGTTTGGTGCTTGAGTTTTAAAAAGCACTGGAAGAGTTTGTTACTTGAGCTCGGAAAAGTAACGGTAGAGGTTTGATACTGATCCTGTAAAAGTATTGAGTTTGTTACTAAAACTCGTAAAAAGTAACATAGGCTTGTTTCCTACCCGTAAATGAAATGTTAGTGGAAAATCTCAAGTTGTTGGCTTGGGGACTGGATGTAGACCGGTTGGGCCGAACCAGGATAAATTTCGGTGTCTTCATTTCTCTATCCCTACTCTCTTTATATTCACTGCTTTTTAAATTTTTGCAATTTAAATTAATAGCATTTTTATTTGAAGACATTTTTATTTTCGGTCAAACAAATTTATATTGATAAGTTTTACTACTTTATTAATTCCGCATTTTTTGTAAAACTTGTGTTTAGCAAAGGAAAATTGATTTTCTCGAAAAAGAATTTTTCAAATTGTTTATGAAATTTTTTATTCGGTATACAGTACTATTCACCCCCCTCTAGTACTGTAGCTAGCCTATTTGGGACCGTCAGACTTGTATACAAACCACATACAAAGAAAAAGCTAAAAGAAGTTTACATGGAAAAGGACCTGCTTAAATGCGTATCTGTCTTAGAAATGGATATGAGTGATTTGCTTGTCTTTAATGTCTTGTATTTGGGTACTCTTCAATGGCCACTAGCTACTAGCTGTAAGTGTAAGGAGATGATGATTAATGGAAGGGGATGATTAAATGAAGAAGGGGTGATTAAATGGAAAAGGGGTGATTGAATGAAAGGAAAAGGCAAAGAATGCTTTTTTGGGACAGGAGATGGACATCTGCTTTTGCCCACTTCCTAGTCTGCACACTCTCTTTTCAAGTTCTTTCTCTTTGGAAAGCTGTGTTTCTATGCCACTCTGTCTTACTGTTTAGATCCTTTTTATAGTATTTTTTATGGTCTGATTGTAACTGAACTCTTTTCTTCTCATTTAGTTCCCTCCTACTTCTAGTTTTATCAGAACTAGAAGTTCAACAGAAAAAAAAAATCTCCCAAGCTAATCCTGCAAAGTAAAAAAATACAGTTGTATACATTTTGTATTATCATTTTTTTTTCTTTTGTTTGCTTTTTTTTTTCCTTTTCTTTCTTTTGAACTCATGTTGGGCCTGCAAACCATTTAGGCTTGGGCTTTTTTGGTATTTTTATTATTTTTTATATTCAGGACTTATAAATAAAAAAGAAAACAATAATTTATTTATTTTCCACGTCTTCTCCCACTTTTATTTCTTTTTTGCTCATCTTAGTCTATAAAAATGCAAATAAAAAGGCTAAATTAAAGTAAAAAATTTTGTTGTATTTTTGGATTTTTTACATAATTAAACACAAAGAAATAAAAAATAAAATATCACCCGGATAAATGGGTATCTACAACTATAATCTTCCGATGCTTTGTATGACTTGATAAAAGACTTCATGAAGTTGTAGTAGCTTCATCCTCTTAATAATCATATTTTACTTAATGATTAATTACAAATTAATTTGTAATAATATTAAAGTAAATATGATTATCTTTTATCCTATATGTCAACTCTTCATTTAGTTGTTATCATCAAATCTCGATTCAACAATATCAATTATTTTTCTCTAATTATCAACTACCTTCGGTTCTAAAAAACAGACCATGTTCTATTTTTTGGTCTTGTTGAAATTGTAGTCCACTTTCGCTTTTCTATCATAGTAGTAAGCTATTAGCTAATTGTTTAGTTTGTCAATGTCCATATTTAATACATTGGTATTGGAAAAAATTTCTTAACTTCACCAATAATAATCAAATTTAAGGTATTTAAACTATGTTTTAAGCTTTATTTTTTCCTTTAGTTAAGGTTCAAACTAGACAATGTTAATTGGATGGAGTGAGAACAATGTTAGAATATACTTTTATTTGGCCGAAAGGCTAATTCACCCCTAAATTATTCTCTAAAAGTCAATTTAGTCCATTAACTCTTAAAATTATTAATTTAGTCATTCATCTATTTAATTTTGAGCAATAAACACTCATTGAAATGGATGTCATCCAGAAATCACAAGTCATGTGTGGTATAGACACGTTAACTTTATCCACAAGTCATAAAATTTCAACCTGGATTAGTAGGGTTCTAAGATATCTAAGTTAGAGCTTCAATTAAACAATTCCAATAACTTATTTTCCTTTTATATTTATACTCCACCCCATCTTTGTTTCGCGTAGTAGAAGAAATTAATGAAGGCAATGCTCGTTTTGTGATTCGTAATTAATTCCCAATGATTAAACAAGACAATTATATTTAAACTTTGTGAAATAGAAAGACATGATATTATTATGATTTGTAGAGCTATGCAAAGCTTGATTTTTTCTTTCTGATTTGGGAGATAAATTTTTCCATTGCATTATTTTTATCGATTTTGTTAGTCATTGTTTAACGCACCATGTCATCCATTACTTTTTACTCAAAATTAAATAGATGACAGATTAAATTGATGATTTTGAGAATTGAGGGACTAAATCAATTTTTGAGAAATAGTTTAGGGGTAAATCAGGCTTAATTATTTTTTAGATTAATACTATCACTATCATCTAATCACAAACAGGCTGTTTGTTTGTGGGGATAAGAGGTGGGATAGGGAATTCTTATCCCTATCCCCCTCTTATCCCATGTTTGTTAAGGTTTTTATAGTGATGGGATAAATTGTTTTATCCTCCCTTATCCCGTTTTCCTTATCTCACCCTCCCCCTTGTTATAAGCATTTGGGATAACTCTGGTTTATGGGAATTTACCAATTTCTCCAGCTGAAGGTGAAGAAGATGATCTGCATCTCTTTGCCAACTGAAGCTGCTGCAAATTCTGCCGCCTTACATCAATGCGTGGAACTTATGGATCACGATCTGCATCTCTTTCCCAACTGAAGCTGCTGCAAATTCCGCCACCTCACATCAACGCATGGAAGAAGTTCCCGTTTCTCTTCTCGATCTGCATCTCAGTTTCTCGTTTCTCTCTCTATAGGGTTCATCAGTGACAGCTACTTATGTGGTCAGGTATTTTCTTGTATTTTGTCTTTATTTCGTGGCTAATGTCAGTATTTCATTCTGTTTTCTTTACCTGCTCTCTGCCAAAACATCAAAGACTCAGTAGCATTGAAATTGAGTGAGGTGATTTTGCACTATTTATACCCTGTTATTTTCATTGAATTATGGTAAAACAGTGAACATGTCATTTTTGTGTGGATTTGTTCAGAATAATGATATTCAAGCTAGATATAAATGTGTTCTCACTTGATGAGAGGATGGAATTAATTACTCAAAACTAAGCGTTTTTTATGATATAGCTTTATCTAGTTCAACATATTGTAGTTGAAATGGAATGTTCAGCAATATTTTGTTATCTGTTAAAAGTTTCTGAATGACTATATAGCCTGACGTTTTTAATTGGAGTTTCATGGTTGAAATTTCTAGTGGAATTTGATTGAGACTGAATGAAAGTGCCTACTTGAATTTGTTGTATTAGCTAGTTCAAATGATAGAACAATTTCGTTAATTTTTTTGTGATCATTATGTGTCTGTTAGACCTCTTGCATTGTTAAGGGTTAAGTAATTATCAAGTTTAATGACTATCCTAAGCTCAATCACTTCTTTCATAGATGGCAGCCTCTAGCTACTTAACAGACGTATTTTTTTTTCTCTAATTCTGTCTCTGCAGTTATCACATCCATAACATTTTTTAGGACTAACTTGGAGGAAGGTTCTCTTTCCTTCATTGGAGAACACTAAGGAAGGTAAACATTTAATTCGTTCATGTCATGCCTGTTTATCACATATATTCAAGAATCAGAAATAGATACCTGAATGGAATGCAAAAATTTTCATCTTGCAGTTAGGGAGGACGCTATTATCAGTAGTCAATTTGTTTTGTTAGGTCATGTGCAGCTCACTTGTTAGTTGGCAGATGTTCTATTACTATCTTCACTCTCTTTTTCTGATATCTGTTTTATCCTTCCCTCCTTTATCTGGTTTTTTAATTCTATAATAGCTATTAAGCTCTCTAGTGTAAATGATCTTACTAATTACCTATTGATTCAAATATAGTACTTTTCTCTTTTTGGCCATCACTCCAGATTTTTTAGATTTTTTTTCTTTTTGGAGATGGATTATGATATAAAGTTAATGGTGGGGCTCTATTCACTGAATGCAGAGTTGAATTGGCTCTGAAGTTTTGCCCATGGATTACAATTTTATATATTTATAGTTCCCCTAACATTTATTTTATTTGGTTTTACAGAGAAACAGTACCAACCATCTCTACAAACAAATCAAGCTCAAGGTATTAAAGTTTGTTGAATATAATTATGATGCCTTTTTCAATATTTATGATTATGATTAATCTTTTTTCTTTTGCTATTATGTTTAAACTTTATTTGATGAGATTTGAAACTGAATGCTAAGTTATAACCACGGGTGGACCAATTTTTACAAGAAGATGGTTAAGTTATTCGTAGCTACCTGTTTTCCTTCGGTGTCAATATCAGCAAGAAGTCTTTTGAACCTTTGATGTATGATCATGTGACTATTAATTTGCTTTCAATTGCCTTTGGAAGTTTTTAGCTGACCCTTGAGGCTTTGATAAGCTTTGAGTTCATGTTATCTTAACCTAATCTTTATCTTACTTCTGAATGAGTTTATGTTCTTGGTTAGTTTTCTGCTTACAACTATTACCTGTAACGCCGGCTTTTCGAAAGGCACGTGTGGATACTGTAGTATGTTTTTACCTTACTTGCAATTTAGCTGATTATTAATTGCCAAATATAAATGCACGATTTGTTGTGCAATAGCTTGTAAGCATCATGGTTCATACCATAAAGTGCTTTCCCCTTCAGATATCTTGAACTCTGAGTTAGATATCTTGAACTCTTTAGCTCCTTGAGGTTTCTTCCTTTGTCTTCTTCTACTTACCATCATGATTCACCAACATTAACACTTCTGAGTTGTTTAAAAGCTGTCAAACACTTCTGCATTTAGCATTGATCCATGGTTGCTTGCATATATTTAAGTTCCCACCTTTGAGCTTGAGGTGCTTCTTGTGTCTGCCCCCCTGAATAGATGAATTGCCAGATGTTTGTTGAATGAAAAAGTTTCTCTTAGCTCTTCTGGTTAAGAAGGAAAAGAAAACAAAATTAGTCTTGCATATTGTACTGATAAAACTGTTGTTTAGACTTATTTATGCACTTTGCATGTACAGGAAATGAAAAACATCTTGCTTCAAATCCTGGGATAGGTTCTGCTTCATATGATAGTCAGAAACGGAAACGATTTGCAGCAGATGGGGATGATGAAACAGCTACAACAACCAATCTCCAGAACCAGTTGATTGATGTCTTGGAACAGAATGGTAAGATGCTGACTGCTCAACTTGAAGCTTAGAACAACGGTCTCCAGTTGGAGCGGGAGCAGCGGAAGAATCACGCAGATATTTTGGCTGCTGTTCTTAATAAGCTTGCTGATGCTCTCGGAAAAAATGTTGATAGCCTGTACATAAGGAAAGCTTGTCTTATAGCAATTTGAGATGGTCTAAGGTTGAAGTATTTTTAAAAAAAAATTTAGGACGACATTCATATGGCCTTTGCATCCTTTTTTTCCCCGTCTCCCTTTTAAGATCAAAATTTTCACACTACTGCCTTCATAGGATTAGATACACAGATAATAAAGTGACAGATTTTAGGGCACATACCACATTTCTGCTTCTTTTTGTGTTAATCTACTTTGAAAGTTAAGTTAAATGAATTCGATTCTATGTTCAAGGTATCTGATCGGTTAATGATAATGTTTTTTATTTGTCTCATAAATTGTTATTGTTAATCTTTCTCGCAAGTTAGAATGCTTTCCCTTGGGCAATTTATGTTCAGAATCAGGCAAATTGCTAACTTGTAGTTCATCAGTGTGTGTGCAATATTTCATTTGAGTTTTATATAAGGTGTAAATATTTGTGAAGAATATAGCCATTTGAGAGTTCTGCAATTTCAAGCATGAAGTCCTGCACTTAAACACTGATCAAGAAAATCTATGGGTTTTGGCTGAGTTTGTAGAAGGATAATTCAGGTTTGATTTTCATCAAACATGTCCGCAACAGTTGAATGAGAAACTTGGACAGTGACTAATATGTCGAAGCTCTAATTTGAATTATCTTGATGATGATTTACAACTAAAAGTAAACAATATGATACAGAAAATTGGATTACCTAAAAGAAAATGTTGAGTGCATTCATTAAACTTGTAACCCATGTTCGAACTTTCATAAAAGAAGCATTTATAAACAAAAATACGCCCCAATCTGTCATTGGGATATCAGCAGAAATTCATCAATATGAACATAAGATAGTATTGAAATGGTACAATGACTGTAATTGCCCCAACTTGTTGAAAGATACTGCTAATGGCACGGAGCATCAAGGAGTAGATTCTTCTGGGCTTAGCTTCATTCTATACTTGCGACTGGTTTTTTCAGAACCAGCACTTCTGATTATGGTATTTGTTCCTGGTTCATCTTCCTCCGTTGCACTAGCTTCAGATTCTTGCGATTCCCCAGCGGCAATGCCAACGGGTAATCCTATCTGCTGCAATGATTGACCATCATTTTCATCTTGCTTAACCTTGTTGCTGTAGGTTACAGTGATTAATTCTTTTCTGTGTCAAATTATTTTAACAAAAATTATTGTGCCAAATTTTTTTTCTAAATAGATCAATTTTTATTGTTTTTGACATTAAGTAAAATACATTTTATTATTTTTAACATATTTAGGGGTAATATCGTCAATTATATTGATTTATCCCTACCCCTGTCCAACATACCAAACATATCTTATATTATCCATATCTCATTTCAACTTTTATCCCTATCTCTATCCTAATATTTTATCCCTATCCCTATCCCAATCCTTATCCCTATCCCTGTCCCCTGCCACGAAAATGATAATGCTGGCGTAAGAAAGAATAGGTGACCTCGAACACTTGCACTAGTTGGAGAGTCGTAAGAATTCAAATGGTAGTACGTACTGCCAGTGCTATCCTACTACCATCTTACTCTCTTCGCCGCTTCCTCTCCATCTCTCATCGTTTCTCCGTTTACCCTAATTTCTCGTCCATCTCTCATCCTCAGGTCAGCTTCGCTTTCAATTTTCTCATTTCTCTTCGCCATTTCAAAGCTTCTCCTCTTACTAATTATTATTATTTTAGGATATCTGCTATTATGTTACGGAATTTTTCAATGGATTTTGTAATTTGAATCGGCTTGTTGCTTTGTCCTTATAGGTCTTGAATCATTTCGATGAGAGATCTCAAGATTTTTTGCCATGGCTGGAGAGGAAGTCGGGTGTCGAAGTTTCGTCCAAGCTTTACATTGGGAAATCCCCATATGGCAGGTATTTTTAATTTTCCTGTTATGGAAGTAGCTGGAGCTTTTTAGGATATAATGCATTAATGTCCCTGAAATTTCTCGACAGTTTTGAAAATGCCACAAAAATTTGATGTGTCAAGAAACCTACCACTTTCAATTTCATTCCTGAAAATGCTGTTTTGACCAGAATTAGATGATGATCTCGCTGGAACTGCCATGTTGGTATCTATGCAGTCCTACATTTGCTGACTTGGATTAGATATGTTAACTTGGATGACCTGTTGTAAAATGAAAGTTAACTAGATAAAAAAACACATCATCCATATAATTGTATGCAGCATTATACAGATGCCAATGTGACGTTTCCTTGAGCTGATCAAAATGGCTTTTCTGAAAATAAAGTAGAAATTGGGGAGTTCTGAGACACAGATTGAATATTTGTGTTATTTAAAAAATTATGTGGAAATGTTCAGGTACAGTAGACATTTTATCATAGCTTTATCAGTTTGTATACCAGGGGTAATAGTTTTGTATATTTTTTTCTGTATAAGTTAATGGATGGTGTCTAAGTGCTTAAGCAGCATGTTAGCAACCATCATTGGAAAATATTTTTCTGTTGTGGAATCGTGTCCAATGATGTATCTCTCTCTCTCTCTCTCTCTCTCTCTCTCTCTCTCTCTCTCTCTCTCTCTCTCTCTCTTATGTTGCACATATTGTTTATCTGATTATAATATGTGTAATTCAGGTCATTATTTGCTTCTGAAAGCATACAGACTGGAGACTGCATCTTGAGGGTTCCATATAGTGTGGTATTGCTATATTTTGCTTTGCTGTTGGAAGAGTAATTTTACGGCAGTATGCTGTAACATATAGCGGTTAAAGTTTTTCTTACGCGAATTTGCAGCAACTAGCATCAAATAATCTTCTCCCAAAACTTTTAGCCTCGTTGGACAACAAAATTGGGAGTGTTTCAAAGCTTACTCTTGTGCTTCTGGTTGAGCAGCAAATTTGCAAGGTAAATTATAATATATGTGTTCTATACAGAAAATTATATATTTCATTGAATAATTATTTTCAAATCTCCACATATGTTTATATGCTTCAAGAGACTTCTGATGTACTTTTTTTAGCTGCTATATTAAAACATGAGAAGCTTCTTGGATCTTGTGGCCCCATAATTTTGATTATTTTAAGTGATAAAAAATAACAATAGTGGACATCAAGGTGAATCTGACATTGGACAAAAAGGTTAGTAGGAGACAAATATATGTAATCTAGAATAATTTGCCATCACATAGTGCTTTCGTTTCTCAGTCTTAAAGTTAGAATATCAAGTCACCCATCTTTGCGCTTTGAGGGAGACAATTTGTCTCTTTCAAAAGCTGTCTAATTGCTTTCGCTACACATAAACCAAAAAAGAGGAGGGATCAAAGGTTAAGGTTTACTTTTCACGCATATGTGCCTCTAACCCTTCTAGTTATCTTTGGCTCAGTTTAGTTGCTATCCAGGAAATCATGACAGCAACAAAGTAGATAGTAGCTACTTGATTAACTCTGTTGCATTCTAATGCGACTAGCATCTACTAATGATTATTTTCTCTCTTCTTTCCTTTAATAGGAGGAATCTGAATGGGCCCCTTATATCAGCTGTCTTCCTCAGCTTGAAGAAATGCATAGCACGGTGAATACAATTGTCATGCAAATAATTTTTCTTTCACTAATTTTAGAATTTTTACAAAATTTGTTTCATCTTTCATTTGCTTTATAATACCTAGTTGAGTGAAGCATTTTTACTGTTTTTGATCCATTTGGTGCTTCAATCAGTGTTTTTTTACCTTCTGTCTGTGGCTTATTGTATTTGAAGGCCTTCTATATCTGTATGAAAAGTTTCTTTTTAATTAAAAAATAATACCTAGGTTGACATGGCCATGGTTCAAAGTTCAGGGTAGGTCAAACAACAAGAAATTTGGCTGTCATATTACCCTTGATAAAAGAATATTCTAGGCATCTTGCAATTGTAAGGGTCAAACTTGAGTGGCTTAGTTCTCTAGTGTTGTTTCCTTTTAACTGGTCAGCAATACAGTTGTATTTTATGCAATTACATAAACATTTTCATTCTTGTCATGCTTGTATCGTTAAATTTAAATCCTTCATCTATTTCTGTATCAATTTTTTATAATTTCAAAAAAGTCAACTCATAGTACACAAACACACATTCGGGTATTTAAAGCAAAATTGTCTTGAAATTATATGCTAAACATTTAAACTTATGTTAGAGAAAACGTATGTAGATACTTAATTGGATGCATGTATTTTAATGTTTTAATGCTGATTCTTGACAAATCTTAGTGAGTTTAAAATGCTTAGTACATGTATTTATTTTAATTCTAGTCCTATTCCTATAAAACCTTCTAACCCTTGAAGCCCCATTATTTTTTAGAATGGTTTTTTTAGTGGTAAATCCAGTTGTTTAAAAATATAAGAGTTCAATGCAAGTAAAAGAAACACATCATTATTCCATTGATAACTAAAATTCTTAAGTGGCCTGTTAATATCAGATACTTGCTTTTTCGAAAAGTCTACAATTGGTCCATCAAAATGCTTCCTTTTCCCTTTCTCTGCCGATTAAGTAGAACATAGGTTGGAAATAATTCAAGTTCAGAAGAAGTTTTGCAGTTGGGATGAATAAATTGATTAGATAACTTAACTAAGAGACTGGTAGGAAAATTGGAAGATCTCAAGTTTTTTTGAGATTAATTTTTAACAATTAAGCTATTTTGTGGAACTACTCACAAAAAGTGTGATTGCATATCGAAAAGTGATTTCATGATAGATTGTTCTCAAAATGGCCAAGTCTTAGTTGTAACTTGAAACTGGCGCTTCAAATATTCTTGATGCTAGCTTGATGTAATTATACCTTTTGTCTCAAGATTTCATTGTTTGAAAATTCTGCAGATATTCTGGAGCAAAAGTGAGTTGGACATGATTTCTCCGAGCTCACTTTATGAGGAAACAATTAAACAAAAAGATCAAATAGAAAGAGATTTCTTAACAATGGAGCCAGTAAGTACATTTTGTTTTTTCATTGGTGAGTTTATAGGCTCTCATACTGAAATTCCAATCTTGCAGAGATGAATTGCAAGTGTTTTTACTTGTATCCACTTCAATACACACTTTTCCCCATTTTAACCAACTTTTGCATGTTGCATAAGCCATTCTTTCTTTTAAGTTCATTTATTCATTACACTTGGCTTTGGAATCAACAAATAATCTTATACCGAATTGCATAATCAGGGTTTCTATTTAATGTTTTGACTTGTAGAAGTTATGATATCCCAAACAAGTTAAATAGATGAGGATCTAATTATGTCCATCCAAAATTTAGAGTGGAAGACATGTTAGTAGTAATAGTATGTAAAACTCTCTTTTCAGCTCAAGTTTTTGCAGATGATCAAGTGGAGAGTAGTTAAGATTCTAATCTTTCCACTTCTGTGGCTCTTAGTATCTCTAGAAAATAGTAAAAGAAATGGAGATAGAAAGAGATGAATGGTGAGATGTGTTAGCATCAAGCTACTATTCTACATATTATTTTGATAGTAGCTTGAAAGAAAGAGGAGTTTGGTGTTATGATGAGTATGATGGGATGAAATATGCGTCAGTATATCATATTCTTTAAGGTATTTTTCCATTTTAAGATAAGAGGTGAATAAATCCTTAAAAATAAAATCACATTGATTCAGGCTTAATTGTAGTTCATGAGAATATGTGATTTCATGTGTATTTTTGAAATATTAATCTTCCCCTTCGTAGATTCTTGAGCACTACCCTCAAATTTTCTGGAGCATCACGTTTCAGGATTTTGTGCATGCATATGCTATAGGTGAGAAACTTCTTTTGGTAACTTGAACCATTCTTTATCTTTGTTTGTTAGTACTTAATTCCCACGTTGAACCTCACAAGCTTTTGCTACCATTAATAACATTCAAATCTTTTTAAACTCCCTCTGTAGTCCTAATTGGTTTTTCAAGATTCTAGTCTGCAAATATTTCTTCAACTTTGATACTCCTGATAGGTTTGATTGTATAAGTTAAGCAAATGGCTAACCTTGTATAAAGTATAAATGGACTGGTTAATGGTACTATTGATACGTTTCAGAAAAACCTAATTTTATATGTTCTTGTGAAACGAAAAACCGGAAGGCTGATTTCATTTTAAGTTGCTGTTTCTGTTTTAGTGCGAGCACCAACTCTTTCTGGAGTACATCAAGCTAAATTGATAGATTTTTTGTGAATGTGACAGTTAAATCTCGAGCTTGGGGAAGCAGAAATGGTGCATCTCTGGTAATGCCTTATCATAATATTCATATTGAAAACGTTATCTGAATTGGTTCTGGTGTTAGATCTTCTGTATTTTGTGAAATATTGATCAAATGTACAATTAGAATCCTAATGTATTTATCTATAATGGAGTGCATAAGGATGGATCTTGATATGAAGTTAAGATTAATAATTTAATATTTTTATTGAATATGAACATATATTTGTCATGAGTGTTTTCCTAGTTCAGTCTTCTGTTTTCTCTTGTGCATATGTACATTTGTCTAGTTATAGTGGACACATGATTATGTTAGTTGTATCAATTGAATTCTATTTGTTCAATATTCGTGTTTGGATAAAAAAAAATTCAAAGAAATGAATTCTCTCATATTTTAGAGTAGCTTGTGTTGTGAGAATTAAAAAATTAGGCCAAAGATGGCCTGATTTTATGATAATGCAATTAAGAGTAGCTTGTGGAGGACATATTTGCTCAATTACTAACTGAATTTTTGTATATTAAAAATATGATTTTCATGCATAGAAAAGGATTTAGTAATTAAATTGATTTGAATTCTAGTAAATAAATTCGGTTCTTTTCTTGCATGGAATTTGTTCCAAACTTTTGGTTACTAAATTGGATTTGGGTATAATTTTATTGAGTCTGATTTGATGATAATTCTAGTGTTGTGTGTTCATTTGTTATATATATTAAATTGCTTCGAATTCATTAGGTTATTCTGTAGATTCCATTTGCAGATTTCCTGAACCATGATGGGTTTTCTAAAGCTGCTGTAGTAAATGATGAAGAGAAACAAGTTTCCGAGGTGTACTCTCTCTTAGTGATTTTTTTACATTTATGCTATTTCTATTTTGTCAAGTACAATGGCACTTGAATAAACTGGAGAGTAGTTTGAACTGAAAAAACTAATTTTTTTATTTCTATTTTTTGGAATCACAATATGATCTGGGAGCTTTGTTTATCTCTGTCTTCTTCTTCCATCTTGTTTTGTTTCTTCTAATCCTTATTTGCAGGTGGTTGCCGATCGTGATTATGCTGCTCATGAAGAGGTCAGAGAGTGAAACATTTCAAGTCCATTCACATTAAGTATTGCCTTTCTGTCTGAAATGTGAAAAATAATTTTTATACGAATCTCAACAGCTTTAACGGCATTATTTTACTTTTGAGCAAAATAACTAGGATAAAAAATTACAACAATGCTTGGGTGCTCTCTTTAAAATGATAGTGTTTTAGAGTAATCCTTTCTATTTTCATTTTTACCGGCAAGATGGGTTCTGCAATTCCATAAGCTACTATGTGAAGAATACCTATAGTAATAGTTTGAGTTATGGCCATATGATTGGTACTAATACTCATGTGTTTGGAAATTTTTCAAGCTTATTGCAATGCGGTTAGTAATCATACCTAGTCTTTCTGAAAGCTCGGGCCTTATGATCAGTACATACATATATCCATGTGTTTCTGGTATTTCATAATTCATTTCGTATCTCACACTCAAGGGGATAGGGATCCACCAAACTTGCACCGATTCTCAAATTTTAAGCCCAGTCCTCAAGGGTGGGGGCCCATCTCTTCTATCTGCTTGCTACAAGTGTAATAAAGTGTGAACTGTGAAGAAGTTGAACTATAAGGAAAACTTTTAAGTTAATGAATATTGGATAAGTTACTTTTACAAAAACAAAAATTAAATTCAATTGAAACATTCATGCAGGTAATGATTAGGTATGGAAAATTTTCAAATGCTACTCTGCTTCTGGATTTTGGGTTTGCACTACCTTACAACATCCATGACCAGGTTAGCCTTGGATCTGAAGTTGAAAGCCTGTTTAATTGATAGGGTCTTGCAATGAGTTTTCATACATCTAAGACGTTTCTGCTCAATTCTCAATATTATTTGTGGGAAATTAACTGGCTCGGTACTAAAAAAGCTGTCTATATTCTGTTCTCAATATTAATTGAGAGTATAACTGTTGTCACTGCTGTTGTCTGTTTCAGACCCTTCCAGGAATTTATATTCCATAGTAGATTTACTGACTTGGTATTAAAAACCAGTGTATATTTTTATTTTGAGATCTTAAACAATGAACTCTATCTTCTAATCTTACCGAGATTGCTATCATATCCTGCTCCATTGGTGCATTTAATGCCCTATTCCAGTTTGCAACTATGCTTTTACAAATGATCTTTTGGTGATTTCTAGGTGAAGATACATATCAGTATACCCCATGATGATTTGTTGCGCGAAACAAAGTTGGATATTCTCCAAAAACATCGTTTACCGGCAATTGAAGATGATAATGGCATCAAATCTCCGTGGGATTCTTTCATAATCAAGTCAGTAGTGAGGCTTGCTTTATAATTGGATATTAAAAATTATGTTGAATCATTGGTGGAGGTAGCTCAATCCTGTTTTGTTAGAATAAAAAGAAAATAAAGCGAAAGCTTGAAGTTTTGATTGAATAGTATAAATGCTTATGGTTACGGTATGAAATGTTCTCTAGACTCGTGCTCCATACAATGGTTGATGCCATATGCCTTTAATTTGACAAGGCCTTGCCTGCAAATCCATGAAAATGGATAAAAAAACTAGACAATTCTAATCGGCTGGTGTGTAATATTCACCGATGATTTTTGAAATTAAGAATAATAAATCTTCAATGAAATTTGATATTTGATTGTGACTAATGCCTCTAATTATTCTAAGGAACCATAAGATTGATGAAACAATTGGGCTGTCTATATGTGGGACTCTTTTGCTAACTTTTTGGAACCCTAGAATTTTTCCTGGATAAAATATTCTTGAAACTGGGCCAGCATCTTCATGCACTGATTTTTGCTACAAATCATATTGGGCATGACAATTTGTTCTTTAATCTTGCAACAGTGTTGTTTCATTTAGATGAACATCCTCTCATAGACAGCATTATGATATTCGTGCTAAACATTTGCCTCTTTAGGATCTACAAAATTTTTTCTGACCTAACATGGGCAATATTTTGCTTATGAAGCATGTTTCATTTGAGTAATTAAAGCATTTATTGCTGTATAAGTATAAACAGTAATAAGTACTTCTTGAGGCGTTCTGGGCATAATCATTATTATTTAGTAGATATTGATACTTGTCAAGACAGGATGAACAATTAATTTTACCTTTTGTATTAATGGGCACTATGGTGGGCGACTTGATCATTCTGGTTTTTCAGTTATCTTCTAAGTTTGTTCTCTTGTCTATTTTGTTTCACTTCATACACTTAAGTTGGCTTACTTTAAGGAAGACTAATGTCTTAATGCTGGACTTTGTGCTAATATTGCACTTGAATTGAACTTTTGAGTTTTGGCAGTCGCATATTTAGTGCTCATGTGGGCATGACTTAAGATGTTGTTACGAATATATGCTTCCATTTCTGTTGACTTCATCATCATACAGGGAAGTGAAGTCTGCTTCAGGAAAAGGGAAGGGTATGCCACAGTCACTTCGTGCATTTGCACGTGTATTAACTAGCACTTCTCGTGAAGGTGTGTTTCAAATCATATAGTTTCACCTGATCTAAGATTTTGGCATGTTTTGGACCTGGTATTGTGTTTTGCATTCTAGTTTATGTGGAATTGTTTATTCTACTTTCAAATAATTTTCTAATCAGTAAAGTAAAATATTCAGATCTAAGTGATTTGGTAACTGAAGCTGCTCAGACTGATGGCCGTTTGGCTCGTCGAGCTTTGAAAAATATCAGCAGAGAGATTGAAGCACATGAGTTCTTGTTGTTAAGAATCAATCATATTATTGAGGACTACATTACCTGTATAAAGGTAAATAATGCATAATTTTCGTAATTCATTGTTTTAAATTAGGTTCTGTTATAGAAATTCTAAAAAATCTTTTGTTTAAAGGCTAAAGTGAGTACCATTGTTAAAATTGGAAAGACTTGAAATTCATTGTAGTTTTTTTATTTTTTGTATTCAATTATCTGTTCTTCCATGGAGGTCGGAGAACAACATAATATAGAAATACATGACTAATATTAGGATATCCCTTGCATAAAATATTATAAGCCTAGTGGAATGAATTTCAACTCTCTTCTTTTAAGAAACATTTTCAGTTGTTATAAGCTTTTGTTCATGTAATGTACAGGAATTGGGGCATGCTCATTCGCCCGTCAAGTGTAAAAGATTCGCTCTTCGAAAGCAAATGGCTTTATATCTACTTATGGGTGAGCTTCATGTCCTTAAATCTGCATCTGCATGGCTGAAGAATTATTGTGCATCGTTGTTGTTAAAATAGACACTCTGGTTAGCGCTAACCGTGAACATGGAACCAGGCAACAGGAGAATCGTATATACATAATTTTTTTTGAATCTACAAACTTCGACAGTTCATCAACAGTCAAAATGGGAAGCAATTTCCCAAATCCACTCACTGTACTTAATCAGTCGTGGGAAGAATATTGTTGGTTGAATGAAGAGAACTTGTTTGGTCCCAAGTGAAGTATCTGGGGACAATTGTGAACCTCAAGTGGTGTTTGTGATGGAGCATAATGTTTGATTCAGTTGTGTAGAATGAAGGGATCAAGGTTTGTTATTTAAGTGTCAATTTTGTGAAGAAAGTGAAGATCCTCGTAGCAAAAAGGTTCAGATGTCATTTTCGTGGAAACTTTTGAATAGTTTGTTCTAGTTGTATCAGCATGTAAATTGATCAAAAAAAAAAAAGATCAAAATTTTGAGGCAAATTTGCCCATATATATTCAAATAGATGCTCCAACACTTGTTTTCTTTTCTTTTGTGTTTTTTCTTCCTTTATTACAGTAATAGCTTTTCTGTTATTTGTGTCCTGGTGTCCTTAACGGCTGATGGGAGGATATTAACTTAAAATACTGTTGGAGTATGGATGGGGGGTTTGGAGGTGAGAGAAATAGTTGGATCTAAGTGTTTTGGATACATGACTAATATGCGAAGATGAAATTTTGTTGGAATCTGAGAAGAGTGAGGATTAATGGGAGAAATCCGGTGCAATTGAATGTTGTTTTGGAGGAATAATAGGAGTAATCCAGTGCAATCCAATGTCGTTTTGGAAAAATGATTTAATTGGGAAAAAAACTTTGAACCTGACGTGAATCGAACACGCAACCTTCTGATCTGGAGTCAGACGCGCTACCATTGCGCCACAGATCCAACTTTTGATTTGGATGGGTAATTTGTCTTAATTAATCATCTTCATATATATATCTCTCTCTCTCTCTCTCTCTCTCTCTGCGTGTCTCTATCTAACGCTTTATTTAAGGAATGCCACACATCATTTTAATATTTTAATGGTATCAAAATCATATTTGACCATTATAATTCCCTTTCAATAAACTATATAAACATATGTAATATAAGCCACTCTTATAAAATACAGAAATATGAGAATTTGGAGTTTCCAATTATACATGTTGCTATTAGTTATTTATATATATTTGAATTATTTACTAATATTTATTCCGTAAAAAATTGAATAAATTGGTATAAATAACTTAAATATATCTTGGTTTTGCTTTGTGTCTTAAGGTTTGAGCATAACAAAAATATGGGTTGAACGTAATTTATTGGATTTATTAAACTCATTTGTTAAATGAGTGGATGTACTATACATGTGTATTGAATATAACTTCAATATACATTCTCGATTATGTCATCCTCTTCGTCCATGGATGTAAGTTAAAATTAGTCGAACCACGTAAATCTTTAATTATCGTGAATACATGTGTAATTTCTCATTCTGCATATCGAGTTTGTTATAATAAAAAAAAGGGATCCAATTCCTAATAGAAGGAAGATGAACAGAAGCGGAGATAGGAAAGGCTCTAATGGATAGGTTGAGAGTATAGATAACAAATAGAAAAGAAAGCAAATAAAAAAAAAAGGGAAAAAAAATGAAATAATAAATATATATATTGGTAATTTGATATGTCAACCTATATTGGTAATTTGTCATCCTTTCACATATATGTATGTATAGTTTAATTTTTAAAAATAGTTAAATATGGCATTGTTATATTTCACATTAGCGCATCTTTTTCCATTATATTATAAATAGAGTAGAGCATTAAAAAAGGAAACAACAATTTGGAAAAATCTATTTTATTCATATGAAAATCACTCTCATTAAACATCCAAGATTGAATCATCTTGAATGAAACGAGGTGGGCACAATAGACTAGGCACCTCGATGAGACATATTATTGGAAATTTCAGCAAACAAACAAGCAACCTTATCTAGTGGTTCACAAACACAAGAAAATTGACACACAAAATATATATTAAAAAAAAAAAAAAAAGAATCTTTTACCACATGAGGGGTCCATGAACACAGATCACTTGGTATGAACACCAAGCAAACATAAATTGACTAGAATTCTGAGTAATATAATCAGAACCAAATCGATTATTTATCTCCATAGAAATTTAGACCATATCGAAACACCCATTTACCCGTAAATGAAGCATGGGCTATCACTTGAACAGTAAATGAAACTTTTTAACCACCAGCAAATATCAAATCAAAAGATTTACCACTATTAGTATCCATCGGGTATTCAATATCTGTCCGTGAGCCAGACAAAATATCATGAGTTTTACCCTCGTTAGGGATGTACAAAAAAACCGAAAAACAGTAAAACCGAATCGAAATCAAGCTAAAATTATGGTTAACCAAAACCGATGGACTAATATATGGTTTTTATTTTTAGAAATTAACGGTTTAGGTTTAGGTTTAGGTTTTTACACCGAAAGTCCATGTGGACTCGCGGTTGACATACTTTTTACAAATATTCTTAAAAAATTATGTAATTTTATATATATATATATATATATATATATATATATATAGGTAATATGAATAATAAGTGAAACATTTGGGCCTTTGATGTTATTTTGTTTTCTTGCTATACAACACCAAGTAGTTTCGGTCACTCCTTTCCAATCCTAACTCCTCTCAATTCTTAATTTCACACTCACTGAAAAACGAAGCGAAAAATAATTTCATTAATTAATGTTTGATCTTGTACAATAATTTCTATATTTGGGAACTTTTTTTTATTAATGTTTTAATTATTGGAGTTTATGGTTAAAATGTTATTTTAATTAAAAAAAATTAAGAGGATAGTTTGTAATTATATATTTTTATTTGACATTTGAGATTTATGGTTTATTTATTTGAGGTTTAAAATATTATAAATTTAGCGAAATCATAATGTCTATTTCGTAAATGGTTAACCAAAAAGAAATTATTAACTGACCGAAATTAATGGTTAACCGACTAATGGTTAACCGAATTTAATGGACAGTGTATGGTTAGTAAATTAAAAAAATGTTCAAACGGTTAACCGTTTGTAAAAATCCACATAGACCGATTAACCGATCGTATGTACCCCTAACCCGCATGGTCAACATAAGTACACGTTCCATCCCTCTTATTACGAACATACTTAGCAATACGAAATACATCAAACTCAGACGACATGGCTAGTTAAGAATATTTTGAAAATTAATTAACCACAATTTGTATAAGCTACTAAAAATTCCATTAAGTATATATACACAATTTAAAGTAATCCTATCGGTCGAAAAGAATACACGTGGAAAGAGATAAGATTATGAGAACTAAAGAAACAAACAACCTCAAGATCAATTAATTAATACCATCAGGTAAAGTATTTAAGATTTAACAACCAGTTGATATTTTGGGATAAACAATGGCAAGAGATATTGTCAAAATCTTCTTTTGGAGGGTTTTTTTTTAATTGTATTAAAAATCCTTTTTCCCTAGTTTGGTCTGTTTTGCGTTATTATATGGTCAGCTATCCCATTGGGACCTACAGTTGGTTAGCGACTATCAAATAATCCTATATACGGTCAGTTTTTCTATTGCGTTCTACGATTAGTTATAGAGTATCAAATAATACCAAATCAATCACGATCCAAGATAATTAAACATGCATAGAACACATAATCACATCAAATAGAATTAACAAACTATAAGATTGAATTTATAAGATAAATGCATTCAGTGGCGGTGCCAGGTATTGGCGGATTAGGGGGGAGGGGGCAGGAAGAATTTCCTAAAAAAAATTTTCGGCCAGTGAACAAAAATTTTCAAGCGGTGGACAAATCTGAAATTAATTCAATTCAATTCAATTCAATAACAATACAATCAAATTAACCGAAACAATAACTTCATTATTTATACATATGACATACTAACAATTAATTTTTTCTAATCGATAGAGATGATGAAGTACTAGTAACATGAAATCTTTTGATAGGTTTCAAATAGTTTTTGCGAGATGCCAACTTTTGAAAACACTGCAAAATGTCTTCTTCGTCAATGCTAATGGATATCTTTTTTTCAATGTAACACAATAAGTAATCTGACAGTAACTTATCTCCCAGCTTGTTGTGCAAATAAGTCTTCACATTATTCATGACAGACAAACATATTTCAACTGTAGCTGTTGTAATTGGTAAAACCAATGCCAACTCAATAAGCTGAAACACCAAAAGAAAAAAAATGTGATACTTATTCTTCATCATCTTTCTTGCAAGAGCTCTAATATCATCAAGAATAGAGAATTCTGGATACTCTCTCACAGCAGCAATGAATAGTTCAAGTTGGTAGTTAAGCATAGCTATCTCAATACTAGAGAAATCTTCAGAGTATAACCCAGCAAGATTGAGTATTTCATAAAGATAAAAATGAGCAAATGAGTTTGAAGGATCAAGACTCATTATGTCCTTAAGTAGATCTATGTTTGCCTCATTGAAACAATTGTTCAATTCTATAGCAACCTCATCAATTACTTATCATTATATGATATATATATATATAATGGAATACCTTTGCAAAGATTTCCACCCGAAAATGGTGAAAATGAGTCACGGGTTCTCCATTAATAAGTGTTCTACTACAACTTTCAATAATGTCCTCCATATTGGGCACTTTAATTTTTTGTTTCACGCAAAATTAAGTGGCTTCTTTCAACAAATTTTCCCAACCATCTTCTCTGTATGTTTGTAACTTCTTTTTTAGAGCTTGAACCATACGAACAACAGTTCCTATGTTTCGATCCTTGACTTGAAGAATCTTTGATAAAGGATCTGTCATTCCTAAAATATACAACATTAACTTTTCAATAAACATAAATTCAAAAGAACCCATTTTATTCACCAAACCCTTAGCCATGCCTTGATTTTTTCTTATATCACCATCTTTGTTTATTGCTAAAAGCACTTCTTCCACTTCTTCCACATATCAAAAAGCCAAAGTAATGTTTTATAGTGAGAACCCCAACGTGTAGTCCCTGGTCTTGCTAAACTTATTTCTTGATTCTGCTCCTTTCCCGTTGAAATCTCACCACTTTGTATTTTCTTCTCAACTTCTTCATGGTGTAATTGGCGAAGAGCATCCTACCTTTTACATGAACCTCCAACCATATTTACAATCATAGAAACATAGTCAGAGAATTGGCTCACATCATCATTTTCCTCAACAGCAGACACAACAACTAACTGAAGTTGGTGAGCAAAACAATGAATATAATGCGCGTGCTTATTTTCATTTAGAATGAGTGATTTCAATCCATTAAGCTCATCACGCATATTAGAAGCCCCATTATAACATTGACCTCTAAGTCTTGACAGTGATAATCCATTATTCGTAAAGAATTCATCGACATTCTTTAAACATTATGCAGAAGTCTTAGTTAAATGAACCACTCTAACAAATCGTTCAATAACTTCTCCATTATCATTCACAAATCTCAAAACAACAGCCATTTGCTCCTTCACAAAACTATCTTAGGCCTCGTTAAGCAAAGGAGAAAAGAACTTATCTTTCATCTCATTCAAAATGACTTTTCTCATTTCTTTTGCACAAGCTTCAATTATTTTTCTTTGAATGGTAGACGAAGTCATTTGATTATTTTTAGGAGCATTTGATTGCATTACTTTATTTGCTTATTCATTATATCTACAAAACCAACTAATGAGTTCAAGAAAATGACCTCTATGCATTGATTCTCTGGACTCATCATGTCCATGAAAACCTAAACCTTCCCCTAAAAGATATCAAACTATTCTTACAACCGTTGTCAATCGAGTATGATACTCATCCTCTAAAGCATCACATTTGGATGATAAAACAAAATCCATATTTTCTCTTTACTGACCAACCTTAACTCTAGCATAAATATGTGAACTATTCGGACTCCTTCATGACTAAAAAAATTTTCCATAGCATGTTTCCAATTATTATACCTAACTTCTGTAAAAGAAGTAGCCCCAGTTTTATTGCTATCAGTAGGAAACAAGTAACAATATAAACAAAACGCTTTATGTTCAGAAACATTATACTCTAGCCAAACATTTTTTTTAAACCAAGCAGATTGAAACCTTTTTTTAAATCCACTATAATTAGTTTGAGGAAATTGATGTCCAATTGGTTGACAAGGCCCTTTATCTAAGTATCTCCTTCTCAATGTATCTCTCATCTTAAATGGATAACTATTAATTAATTTCCACAATCCTGGATTACCAATAATATCATTATTTGAAACTTCTACCTCTGTGCGGACTCTTTTTTCACTAGCTTTGTCTATAGGGGTTTCAATACTAGTTGATGATAGTTTAGGAGTTGATAAAGGATTCCGCTTTGTTCAATTAATAAACTTATCCATATTTCTAATTTCTAAAAATAAAAACACAAATAATATAATCAATTTATTAATTCATAACTAAATTCAAACCTACTTTATCAATTGAAACCCAAAAATAACAATATATAATCAATTTATCAATTCTAACTTATCAAATTATCAATTAGTGCTAAATTTTAAACTCAATTAATACCTCAATTTATCAATTCATACCTAATTTATCAATTTATTAATTCAACCCCAAAAGTAACAACACAAATACACAATCAATTTGATCCATTCAAGCTTATCAATTAATGCCTCAATTTATCAATTCAAACCTAATTTACACATATATTTTTCTTTAAAACCTAATTCAAATCAAACCTAAATAAATTAGAAACCTAAATATTTAAATTTAAAACTAACTGGAGAAGAAGCAAAGAAGAACAAAGGAGATGGAGTGAACAACAGTGGTCGACTGAGGTAGAGGACGACGGTGTCTCATCATCATCAGTAGTAGCGGCAAGAAGCAAGTAGCAGCAGCAGGAGGAAGCAGCAGTGAGCGTGCATTTGGTTTGCAGAGGAGAGGGGCCGAGAGCAACAAACTTAATTAAATCTTTTTTTTTTATTCCAGGGTAAAACGACATTTAAAAAAAACAGATTTAATTTTTTTTAAGTTCCAGGGTAAAAAGACATCGTTTGCCCTAGAATTAAAAAAAAATAAAAATAGATGAGATACAGGGCAGTGTTGCCCTGTATCTGCAGCAACAAGGGGGCGCCGAAAGCCCTCTACTCAGGGGTTTTTCAGCTGACTAGGGCGTTAGCTGCCCTTCCGTGATCCCCCTCAGTGCCGCCCCTGAATACCTCCTGTAAATTTCCAGAAAAGGAAAAAGATGAAATCAGAGAGTTGAATAGACTGAAGTTATATTTCTTGGTTTTCCCTTTCTCTGTATTCTTTGTAGAGAAAGTTCATTTCCAGGAGGAAGAGGAATTTAGTTAATCTGATAACTATTAACTTCCCTTATTTTATACCCTACTCATACTAATATAAGTATATGGACCGGGTCAAGTCGGTCCATCAACGGTGACCCGACCAATATTTTCAATATCTCTCGCTCACACTTTATGGGACCAAATCTATATTCATTTCTACAAGATTTACATGTTAGTAAATATGTTGTACTATAACAAATTGGCTCTTTTGTGGCGAAAATTTATTGGGAAAAATAAGTTCGCCACTAAATCTACATAAAGACCTTTATTAATGGTGAAATTCTAAATCACCACAATAAGTACCACTTGTTAGTCACAAAAACATTAAATTGCCACAATATATACGGAGAAAGGCGTGTATAAATCCCGCTTGAAATATTCCAATGAAAAAAAAATAATATTAAAAAAATTAAATATACCAAAAGCTCCTCTCTTTACACAGTCTTCTCTCTCTTTTATTCGCACACTCTACACAAATTAGAACAACCAAAAGTGATTTCTTCTTCAATCTTGTTAGAATCTCTAGTTTATTGCATGTTTCTTCTTCCTGAATCTTGCTAACAGTGTATTTGTATGGATTCATCATCTTGCTTTACATGGTGACCAGGTATTCATAATGCCCATTTTAGGTACAAAATATTATCTTCTCAATATCAGCCTCCTTCATGGGTATTTGATGAAATTCCGACTTCAAATCAATCTTAGAAAAACATTTGGAACCATGCAATTCATTTAATTACTCATCAATAATGGGAATGGGATATTTATATGGAATAGTTACCTTCTTAAGAGCTCGATAGTCTACACGTAATCGCCATGATTCATCCTTCTTCTTAACCAAAAGCACTAGCCTAGATAAGCACTATTGTTGTCTTTGATAATTCCTGCTCTAACGTGTCTGATACTTGTTAAATCTCATCCTTATGATGATAAGGATATCGGTAGGGCCTAACATAGACCGGACCTCTTCTTAGAATGAGGTTGATCGCATGACTGATACGCCATGGTGGTGAAAGGCCCTTTGTCTCCTAAAAAACCCCTGGAAATCTCTTCAATAGCTTCTTTAATTCATCTTGTTGAATGATAAAGGAGCTTGGATTGTGGATTTTGCCCTAAACTGTAACCTCTCCTTATATTTCCTCCCAACCAAGTTTGAAGAGAAGCGGCATTGTGTTTTAGAAATTTCTCTCCATTTAACTCAATTAAGTTCCCATTTTCCCAAAACTTCATTCTCCTTAGCTTCCAATTGTGCGTAACCTCCCCTAATTTCCTTAGCCATTCAATGCCTAGAATCAAATATAAATATCCAATTTTAAACACCAATGCTCGGATTTGGCAATCGAATTTCCCCACATTAATATTCACTGCCGATCAAAATTCTGAAATAGTAACTCGGTGCCCATCGCCAAGTCTATGAAACTTGGTCTCCCTATCTCTGTTGGCAACCCAAGTGTTTCTCTAACTTTTTGGGAATAAAGTTATGTGTGGCCCCACTGTCAATAATTACATAAATGGGAATTCCTCTACTTTTCCCACAAAAATTGTAAATAGTATTTCAATTGAATTCAAAATATTATGCAATCCACTCTCTTTTATATTATTTAAATAGATTAGTATACATACATTATATATGTGGATAGGATATAAAATTCATCTCAAGATCCGAACCCATCTAAAAATAGATGGGATGGACTGAATTTGGGTTCACATTTTTAGTGGTAAGCCCTATTACGCTTGGCTGACCAAGCTTGATTAACAGATGTAGTCCAAATATATATAAGGCTTAACAATTTATTAGTCCTTATGTTTTTACATATTTCACTAGTCAATCTTTGTATTTTTAAAAATAACTATATAATCTCTAAATTTTGTTATTATCTATTCTTTAGTTATTAGGGAGTGTTTGATTGAGTACAAAAATAGGCAGGAATAGGAATGTGAATGGATTATTACCATTGTGATTGTTTGGTTAGATAAAGTCAGTGGTGGAAAGGGAATAAGATTCCCAAAATTAACAGAATGGATCACTCCCACCTTAAAGAAGTTAATCAGTTTGATTCCATACTGGAATCAGAGAAAAAAAAATAGGCATCATTGATAACATGAGAAAACAATATAAGGAGACAAACTTTATCGTCTTCATCTAGCTATACATCAAAATTATAGATATTTAATATTGATCTTTTTTGTTTCCTTTAATTAACCTGTCATCAGCAATAACTGCAATAAAATCATATATTTTTTTTTGCTATTTTACATCTCTACTAGCGCTATCGTGTTTGAATTTTTCTATTCGTTTTGTGCTTAAAGTCCTATGTTAGGTTACAATGGTGGATTCGTTGGAAGTTGAAAAATTTATTTTTTGTGTTTGAAACATATTTTGTATTGGAATTTTAGTTTGCTAGGTGTTGCGAATTTTACCCCTTTTTTTTTAATCTCTCTTTTTAGGTTCCATGATTTTAACAATATGATATTGCTTAGTCTGCACTGCAAATTCAAATATGCTATGTTAATGCCCAGGAGAATTATGTCATGTATATTGTTATTGTTGTTGTTATTATTTAATAAGTTGCTTATTAATTAATTCAGATTCCATTCATTGTAGAACCAAACAGTTTCAAAAGAATTTAGATTCTGATTCTGAATTAAACCAAACAAAAAAAATAAAAAGTCATTCCAATTTTGATTCCATCACATTCTGATTCTGCTTTTCATTGTGATTCTGAAGTATGAATCGAGCGCCCCCTTAGAGTCAATGCTCAAATTTGACTAAATAATAAAAAAAATTGTTATTTAATCTATTTTATAATTGTAAAACATACTATCTTCTCTATGTTACATAATTTTTCTTTTGCAATATTGATTAATTGCTTTATTAATTTTTATATAATTATAGAACTTTGATTTACTAGCTTGTTTCATTAAAAATAAAAAATGAAAAATTATTTCAAAAAATACAAAATTAGAGAATCATAATAAAAAAAACCAAGGATAGAAATTTGAGAGAATAAATAATAGTAAAATTATTGTCTTTATGACTAATATATACAAAATATAGAAATGTTGGTGTATATATAATACAAAATTTTATTAGAATTATTTTAATGGGCTAAAATATAAATTTAGGACTGTGTTTTTGTTATTTGCAAAATGAGGATTGCGGTTTCGCCTTTATCAACAATGATGATGTAGTTGAGGGTATTTTTGTCTATTTAATATTCAAATAATTTACTAATATTATTTAAGAATTTTATATCGATATTTGAAGTTTTTTGAAAATTTTTCAATTTGTTGCAATTTTTTTAAAATTTATTGTCATCATTCAATTAAGAAAAATATTTGTGCTTCTTGAAATTTTCCAAAATTTATCCCTGTGAGCACCAGATTTTTCCGACCTTTATAATGAAAGTTTATTTGGTTATTTGTTATTCAGAGAACTTTATTGAAACTGGTTCAAGAAGTGAGAATTCAGATTTAACAAGCTTGAGAATTGAACTCTACAATTATTCTTGGACCTAGTGTTTCAAATTGTTGGGTTTAGAGCCGCACGGCTCTAAATTATAGCCTTTTGACTTTAATACATAAGTTGCACTACTCTAACATATCAGCCGCACGACTCTTAATCTATCAATTTGAGTCATACGGCTCTAATATCGATGACATTTGGATCGGAGGGAGCTTGACAGCTATGTTTTTGAAGGCCACCTTATAATACACCAAATCTTAGGAAGAAGGGGGGAGGAGCAACATAAAAAAGAGAGAGGATTAAGGATAGAAGAAAAATAGAAATTCAATTCGAAACCAAACTAAATCAATCTCAACCTTCAATTAAAAAAAAATTCAATCTCAATACTTCAATTACGTTCTAGAACCTCTGGAAACTCAATTCCATGCTGAAAATATAAGGATTCAAGCTTAATTGGAATCAAGTTCAAGCTTTTTGGGTCTCAATTCAAGATTGAATCCCAATTTCTCACATAATTGTTGGTTTCTGAAGCTCAAAATATGGTTAAAAGCATTAAAGGTAACTTCCGAGAGGTCTAAAATCTTGTTTATTGCTTTCTAGGTTGAATTTTGGTTGATTACATAAATTTTCAAAATATGCAAATTCTAGAATTCAAAGCCATACGGGTTTGTTCTTGCCTACGATAGAGTCGTACGGCTCTATTGTTGGTCAAGAAACAGCTGCACGGTTATGAATTCAAAACCATGGATTTTGATTTGGTAGTTTGTAATTCTAATTCAGTGATTTGAAACTACAACCGTACGGCTCTAATAATAGCCCTACGGTTATAGTGTTGAGAACGTGCGACTCTTATTCAGAATAAAAAGTTGTTTTGTTTAAATGTTTTCCACGTATTTCGACCCTGTAGATACCCATTTTGTCCGAGGTAGTTTTCTTTTTTTTTTTTTATGACTTTTATTGTAAAGTGATTTACTAATAATTTATTTATTTATTTCTTTTTATTTTCCTCTTTATTTTTTCTGAGCTTTTGAAACATCCTGATTGTTGTTAAAATTGAATGCATTTTTTTATAATCGGGATTTATGAAATGCAAAAAGCATAATTATGAAAGATAAATTAAAAGCTATCATATTTTTTATTAATGAATTACCCATCTTTATAATTAATTTAGAATTTCAGAAAATTTAAAATACAAAAAAAAAAAAGAAGAAAATTTAAAAATACAAAAAAGAAATTATATGGGGAGGGGTGGTATGGTCAACCCAATAGCAAAAAGTCCTTGAAATTACACCTTGTGTAAAACCCAAAAATGTTGTTATTACAATTTTAACCTTGAGATTTCCCAAATTTTACAAGTTTGGGACTGCCCACCCCTTTGCCTATAAAAGGGCAGTCCGACAACACAGAAAGGACACGAAAGAAAGCAGAGACCAAAAAAAAAACCAACAGATACAAAAAAGACCCTATTCTTTAACTGTGAGAAGAATCAGGCTCTGGTTCTTCTAGCCTCAACAAATTATATCAACTTCTTCACTTCCTCTTGCTACCTGGATTTCTTTTCAACTTCACCTATTGCAAAACACACACCAAATATCATCAGGAGAGCAGAAAACCAGAAGCAAAGTAGCACAAGAAAAGCAACAGCAACTAAAACCAAACAAAACAAACAGGTGAAGCACCATTCCAATCCAACCACACACACAAAAACAGGCATTTCACAACATTAATTTAATTTTTATACATTATATGAAGCAAAGAGTTTAGGAACTTAGCTAGACTAATTCTTATTGAAACCAAATAGCTTTCTTGAAGTCTCCAACCCTGAAAAAATGAGCTCAAATCAGAACTAAAAATATTGAAACAAAGGAAAAATTAAATAAATGAGAGAGGCTAGAGGAGGGATACCCACCTCTGGTAAGAACCTGTGGAGAACAGCAACAGATGTGCGGTAATGGCGAACTACTAATCGAGTAAACTAAACCCACCTTCCGATTTCGCAAACCTAAAATAAAAGAAAGCTAGGATAGAATCCTAACCCAAAAAAAACACATAAAACTACAATCAGAAAAAGGCACAGCCATAAGAAAACCCAACAAAGAGCAAAATCCAGAAATAGAGAAGGTGATACCTCCGACTGGTAATACAATTACTGGTGGTAAGAGTACGGTGAGCAACGGCCATACCAGTAACTCATTTTGTTTCCGGCATATTTTCCGGTCAGCAGGCCAAACACCATTTAGTCTCCCCTGCATCTCGACCAAAAACTCATCCCAAATCACCCAAAGAAGATACTTTAGAATATTAAAAAAAAAAACACAGAGCAAAGCATGCATCTCAAACAGAGAAACCCAAATAAAAAATCACCAAAAATAATACAACAATCTAGAAACCACCAGAAAAAACTACAACAGCGAAAATAAAAGTATCACCGGTCAAAGAGTACTTTCAAGTCCTCCAGCAAGTCGTTCAGTCATGGCGGATGCCGGGAAACCTCCAATGGCTGAACTCAATCTAGTATCTCTGGATCTGTTGAGAGAGGAGCACGACTTAAAAAAATGACGAATAAAAGAAACAGAAAAAATAAACTAGAAAGGGCAAATGAAAAACAACCAGAAAAAAAAGTAAACAGAGAAAGAGAGAAGAGAGTACCTCGGATCGGAATGTTTAGGACCGTCGGTTTCAAAGATCCGCGGGAACAGCAGCGTTGGTGACCAGAGGAGAACCGCGGGTTCCAGGGAAAGGAGACGACCGGAGATTGAGACTACGAGAGGGAAGGGCAGAGAAGAGAGAAGCCGCCGACGGCAAGAGCGAACCTCTGACTAAAAGGTATAGAGATTCCTACTGGGTTCAGCTATACCTGTTGGGATTCATCACAGAAAAAATAACAGGGCGCAGCAGAAATTAGCCGGTTAAAATTTCCTAGAATCCATCTATCGTGTCTGATTACCATTGATTGGAATGAAATTCAATTTGCATCAAGAGAGTTAAAACTCACCAAATACGTCTCTTCTAGAGACTGCTGTAGAATCAATTCTTTAAGCAATCTCTAAAGTCCAGTGTATGACCAACTATCGAGTGGGAACCAATGCTAGCCGAAGAAGCCAAGGGACAGAAGAAGCGAAGGGACAGAAGAATAGCACTGAGAATTTCGGCTATGGGGCTGCAATTGTGGCAAAAAATTTCAGCTTGTGATTCTAGGGTTAGAGCTTTTTTTTTCCTTAAGTGTGCCCTTATATAGTCTCCTTGTCTAATTTGGTTTTAATTAGGTTAATTAAACCCAAGCCTACTACGATTACAATTACATAAATAAACTTTAATTAAAAGTTTATACTATATAATTTAATTCCATTTGGCTAAATTTAATTACCCCTAAATAAAATTAAATCACACTTAAGTAAATATAATATATGTATTTAATTTTCCTTCTTAGGAAAATAATTTAATTAATTATCTACTTTATGTAATTCAATTAATTGATTAATTAATTAATTACATTATGTAAAATTATTAATTAAATTAAATCAACCAAATGTTAATTAATTATCTTGACACCGAATGTCAAGTAATTAATTTAACATATTCCTTCCAATGTACACTACATGTACAAGTTCTATAAGTTCCGGCTCAGTTGATCTATGTGCACGATCCTATGAGTCTGTCTTTATGTTGGCAGTGGCCCAAGGTCCACAGACTGTAAGTGGGTTCTAGCAAACCGTTACAGCCCCCAATTAAGACAAATACACAACAGTCTGTTAAAGACACTTACTAGTAGTAACCTCATAGTATCCTTTACCAAATGACATCGATATGAAAAAACAAGAAGCACAGTGTCCGTCATCCTTTTCTGCTGTTTATTATATTTCTTGATCTTGAGTTGACCGAATAATCAAATAAGTAACCAACTTATTTGTGTATGGCCATACACTTATCAGTCTCACTCATCAAGTGGCCAGTGATATCATCTCGGTGTTACCCGAGTGGCAATTCCATCACTTTATCATTAATATCAATATGTTCACCTATCCACCCAATCATACCTATATTTAGCATCCTTTTACAGACTTGTTAGGCGTATGTCAAAGTGAATCAGATTCCATATCGATACTATAATCAAATCTGGTCTAAGGACAAAAGAGACCTACTCAAGAAAGACCTATGACGTGACAACCATGTGGCTTTCTTGTGAGAATCGATGCAGTCCCATGTCCACGACATGTACTTATATTCATGACTGAATTTACAAGTACTATGGCTAGTTGAGAACTACCATACAGTCATCGAATATACAAGTCTATGATTCTATTCATTCCCACGATTAGAATAGACTTGGGATATGTTTTATGATTATCAATCAATGGATACTCTATTCATGTTATAGCACAAGATATAAATGGAATAGATTAAATGCCTTTATTAATGTGACACAAATGATGTATACATACAATGAATCTTAATGTCTAATACAAAATACAAGAATCCAATGTCGTAAGAACTAGGGCACACCAACAATACCATATTAGAACCTATCTTGGCTTGAAAATAAAACAAAATTGCAAAATAAATGTTTCCAAGCTAAGGTTCAAGCCTAAGAATCCAAAGCTAGGTTATGGAATAACAAAATTAACTGGAGAAAATTAGATTTCTCACCTAAGCTGTTCTTGCACAAGAGAATGATTTGACTAGGGATCCACTTGTTGCCCTTCTACCTTCATGCACGTGGAGTCTTTTCAACTTAATTTGAGTGCTAACTCTCCGGACCAAGGTTTCCCTTTCAAGCCAAAAACACTTGTGTTCAAGTATGGAGAAGATGATGAGAAATGGTAGCTAGGTATTAACCATTGGGTATTAGGGTTTTAT
Source organism: Euphorbia tirucalli (assembly GCA_039660915.1). NCBI lineage: Eukaryota > Viridiplantae > Streptophyta > Magnoliopsida > Malpighiales > Euphorbiaceae > Euphorbia > Euphorbia tirucalli. Next base: position 50,855,651 of record CM077633.1, read on the forward strand.
CCTTTCCCTTTTATATCAAACACTAAAAGGGAAAACCCCCATTATGCCCTCCTTTATAAATATCTAGATATTTTAGCCAAAATATCTACCATATTCATATAATGATGATTTAACCAAAATTACCATATGGTAAATTTGAAAAACCATTGAAGCTAATTCTCATCATAGGTTATTATATTTTATTTGGGACTTAATAATTAATCCCATAAAATAAAATAATCCATTAACAATAATTAATATGTATCCAATACATATCAAATGGTTTGTTGCAAAAACTGCCTAAACTCTTTAGCATGCGATCTTGTAGGTCCATCCATATGTTGGCCATAGGCCCGAAATGACATTCGGCCTATAAGTTGTAAGTGGACTCTAGCAAGCCGTTACAACCCCCAATTAGAATGTAGATGTCAAAATCAAACCGACATGCACATGAAGTATTCTCATAGGATCCTTTGCACATCTGATATCGGTGTCCTACATAAGGCATGGCTCTGTCATCCTTATAAGTGCTAGGACAATTACTCGACTTCCAAGTAGACTGATAAGATCAAATAAATAATTATCTAATAATTATTTTATTTGGGTACAGCCGTACACTACTCAGTCTCACTTGTCAAGAGGTCGGTGATATCATCTCTTCAATGAAGAGATAAACAATTCCTTCACATTACTCCCAGTCCTAGCATGGATCCGATGTACCCAATGTACCTATACTTAGCACCCAGTTACGGGCCTGTTAGGCGCACATCATAGTATATAAGGTCATATTAAGGAGTGTAGTAATATCGGGTTTAAGGATCCACTATAAGCAATACGTGGGAAACACTTATGATACTTGACCATATAGTGTTCTCACGAGCGGATCGATCCAGTGCACTATTCACTAACATGCACCTATGTCCCTGATCGACTTTTCAAGTCCTATGGTCGGTAAGATATCACCCATCTCACAAGGAACGTAATAGCCTTTAGTTATATTCATTTCCATGATTACAACAGATTAGGGATGGTTTTAAATCTGTGTTCTTTAAACTTATGGTTTTACTCATTCAGTACACGCTACTAACAAACATGAGCAAACACCAGTTTATGGATTCTCAATATTTATAAATTGCACAAGTAATTCAATAAATATGATTATTCCTTTTATTAATACTAAGTAATTTTATTCTCAAATGTAAATAAAACAAAGTACATCGTATAAGGACTAGGTCCTGCAATTCCTAGGTGGAGCTGAACCGGGTGGCGAATCCTATCACTTTTAGCGAGATCGATCGGTTTCATTGGTTTTCTCACTAATTTTCTAAAACTTAAATCCTATTTCCATTAAAACCCTAGCCCGGCTTCGTGGCCCGTGTGCTTTAAAGGATCGTCCACTCACAATAGCTATGGTCTATTGTATTTTTATTAACCAACTTGAAAATTTTCAATTCAAAATGAATAAAAATATCCTCTGTAATGTCATGATTTAATTTTACTTTCCGCTTTTTGATAACAATCGAAACCACAATCCTCGTTTTACAAATGATAAAAATACAGCCCTCGATTTTTAGTTGAGGATAACCATATGAGTTTTTTTTTTTTTGGTAATTATCCTTTATTTTAATTAAATTTGTAACTTAAAAGATAAACTTTTTACTTATAACTAAAAGAAGTTTCATACTTTCATATGCAAAAATATGTGGAAGGAATTAATACAAGATTTAAGGACCTTAAAATACATATATGGACTAACAGTGTAATATGTGAAAATAATAAATTGTTTACCCTCTATATAATCTATTTTTATCTAAAATTTATAAAGTCAAATTTTGGAGACCGCGAAGAAGAGCATATCTTAGACATATACTTAGAACCAACGTTGTGAAAACCGGACCGGACCGGCCGGTTCGACCGGTTTTACCGCGAACCGGCCATGGGTCCGGTCGGTTTGATTAAAATGAACGGTTTGATGAAAAACCGGAGATAACCGGTTCGACCGGTTAAAAACTAGTAAACCGGCGAACCGGTCAAAAACCGGTTTTGACCATTTTCTATCTTTGGTTTTGATTCAGTTCGGTTCGACGGTTCGGTTACGTTCGAACCGAACCGAACCGAATCAAAAAATAAACATATAAAATTATAAAAACTAAAATCAAACCAATATACATTCGGTTTCACTTGAACCAAACTGAACTAGTTTTGTTTGGTTCTGGTTCGGTTTGGTTTCAAACCAAAATTTTTCAAATTTTAAAATTTAAATCAATCATCATTAAAATTTAAAATTGATGAAATTTTAAACCGAACCAAAAAATAAACATATAAAATTATAAAAACCAAAATCAAACCAATATACATTCAGTTTGACTTGAACCAAACTGAATTAGTTTTGTTTGGTTCTGGTTCGGTTTGGTTTCAAACCAAAATTTTTCAAATTTTAAAATTTAAATCAATTATCATTAAAATTTAAAATTGATGAAGTTTTAGGATATTTCATGAAATTATTTTGAGTATTAAATATTTGAAACTTGTGTTTGATGAATTTATAAGCTTATTTATTTTTTAAATAATATTTTTTTTTAAAAAATAATAATCCGGTATAACTACCGGTATTACCCGGTTGAACCGGTTGTACCACGTACCAGTAGCTTCACCGGTTTGATGTCTGGTACGGTTATGATAACATTGCTTAGAACCAATACTATTGAAATTGGACCAGACAACAAACCGTTAAGACTATCGGTTTGTGATTCGATCAGTTTAACTAGTGATCCCATTGAATACTTATTATTCAAAAAATTATCTAAGTAAATTTATTAAAAATATTATTTATCCAGTGGTTTTATTGATCGATTCTTCGGTTTGACCACTTTTCTTTAATACTAAAAATTTACATAAAACGAATCAGACCCATAATCGGTTTGCAATTAAACTAATCGAACCGATTAGTCTGGTCTGATTTTGATAACATTACATATTACATAGTGAAATTTTAGTCATAGGAAATATAGTCAAAAAAATCAAACGGCAGATCACTTTTAGTTCCCATAAATAATTATTTAAGAAGTTAAAACAAACAAAAAGAATTGAAGTAGAGTGGCTTGCACGTTAAATATGTTGAAGCCTTGATACGGACGTAATTTGGAAAAGAATCTTGTTGGACCAAATGCATTTCCATGTGAGGTCCTCACAAATATATCTTATCGCATTACGTGGGTGAGAAAATGGCCTAAAGTGGAAGAACACTGCTACTTTCACATTAATAATTAAATGTGGACGTAATTGTGGTTGAGTTTTTGTGGACAGTACACAGACTGGGTTCGGTCCACGGACTTGTGGGTTGTGGACCCACCATGTTTCAGCTCCACTCCTCTCAATTCTCATGCATTATCCTATATTATTTCACCAAAATCTCAATTATTAGTAATTTTTAATGTTTTTTTAATATCTTTATGTCAATATATTATGCTCCCTCCATTTTGTAAATGTCGATTTGACTTTTTTAATTATTTTTTTATATTACTTATGCATTTTTCATATATTTTTTTCAAAAATTTACTTATATCTACACTAAAAAAAACTTGTTTAGTATTAATGGAAACTAGCAAATAATTAAATCATAATAGTTAAGAAAAACATAAAATTTTATCTTGAAAATTAAAGTTTAAGAAAAAAAGTTTTAATAATAACAATAAAGTCAAAAAAGAAATAGTAACACAAACCAAACACAGAACAAAGAAAAAGGTTATTTTAATTTTAATATAATAATAAAAATAAAGGTAAAACTTTATTAGAAGCTCTTCCAATTTTAATTGGCTATTAATAATTTTTTTAATATATTAAATGTATACATTTTTCTTTTTTTAATAATGTTGGCTCCAAAATTTGATACATTCATTTAGCATTGATTATATTATTTGTTAAGTAGCACATGTCATAATTCTTGTAAAAAAAATACTAAAAGAATTTAGATATGAAACATATTTTTTATTCACTTATGCTATAATTAGATATATAAATTATATATTCAATTTAGTATCAAGTATTTCAAAGAATATTATATCACGAGCCAATTAATCGAGACTAAAATCAACATTTAACAAATAGATCAAATTTAAGGGTTTTTTTTTCCTTAAAGAAAAATAACAAATTTAAAGTTAATACTATATAAATAGCGAAATTTATTATGATTTTAAAAAAGAAAAATTAATTAGAAGACCAAAAACTTTTGCGGCCACTTGGTTTGAAAAAACTCAATTATTAGATAGAGAGAAGAAAGAGGAAAGATGCTGGTGGCCTTCTACCCCTAACCCTAAAAGCAAATTTAAAGAAGCCGGTTTCTGATTCTTAATTCTATTCGTTCTCTCTCTCTTTCTCTTTGCGTTTTCCTTGCACTTTCTTGGACTCTCTCTTCTCTCTTAATTCTACTCTCCCTCTCTCTCTCTCTCTCTCTCTCTCTAGAATAGCAAACCTTCCTCTTTCATCAGGTCAGTGTTGTCTCGGATTTCCGATTTGGTTTCTTTCATTGATTTCCCGTTTTCTTCGGTCAAACGTCCGATGACGGGTCTTTCTTTTCTTCGATTTTGGGTGCTTCATGGAAATTCTTCTTTCTTGCTTTTCATGATTTCCATTTCCATTTCTTTTTTTATTTTATTTTATTTATTTATTTTATCTTGGTTGTTTGAATGTGTGAATCGGATGAGAAATTTGGTTGGATTGTTACTGTGTCTTCTTTTTCAAGATCAGTTGCCTTGTTTTGACTCTGGATTTGATTTCTGATTCTGTGTTTTGAAGTTGAGATCTTAATTGCATATGGATTTTGAAACTTACCTGTTGTCTGATATGTTTTTACTGAGACCTAAACGGTTCTTTATAGTTTAATTTCGCTTCCGGTTGTATAATCTATTTCATTGTCTGGTTTGTAGTGCTTTCATCAAAATTTCTTCCCTTAATTTTTAGATCGACTTTGACTATTACCTGGTGTTCTCGATCGATCATTGTTTTCTCATATATTTTTGAACTGTTGATTGAATTGAGGAGAAATAGATCCACCGTTTTTTTTTTCATGAAGATATTTGTGGGAAACTCTTGACCTTCACTACCTATCTGACAGTTTGTTATTGGTATCAAGGTGGGACTTTGAAGCGACGTTCAAATTTACACTATTTTGTGTAAGACACCAAGAAGGGCTGTTCAATTAAAGACACTGAAGGAATGTCTGTGTCAGGGAATCAGGAGGTGTTTATTTCCTTCTTAAGTTACCACTAACTGATATTACAAAATAATCTAATGTTTTCTCTTTGAATTTATTAATTGATTATTCTTCTATTGGCAGACTGCAATAAAATCCCTTGGCAGCCAGTCTAGTTCTAATGTTGCAGGTGTTCCTATGAAGAAGAGGAGGTTCATTTGGCCTTCTTCACCTACACCTGAAGAACAGTCTTTATCTCAGGTGGAGAATTTTGCTTTAGAAAAACAAAATATGAACCCTTCGCAGGATTCAAAACCGGCAGTGACTACTTCGGGCTTATCTGACACAAATAAAAGTTTTTCCATCGAGGAAAATAAAAAAGTTTCTGTGAATGATGTGCCAACGAATAGTTATATCAATAACTCCAGTTTAAAAATTCAGGAGGCCAGCCTTGCTATTCAATTTGATCCTTTGGCCAAGTCTGATGATGATGAGAAGCTTGTGGTAGCAGAAAAATCTGCTAACATCCTGGTAAAATCAGAAAAAATTGAGTTCAGTTTTCGTTGATTATTTCCTCCTTTTTGTGTTTATATAATTTCTATTTCCAAATCTTACTATTCGTTGTGTTTACTGCGTGGATGTTAATTTGTTAATCTTCTACTCAGACTGGGATTAAACCCCTGGGCGGTGTTCCTATGAAGAAAAGGAGATTTGTCCGTCCTTCTTCACCTCCACATGAAAATCCATCTTTTATGCTGGCTGGAAATGATTCTACGAAGAAAGAACATGATAGACTCTCCCTGGAAACAGCTCCTTCAAGTGCTACTGTAGGAGGAAGTTCTTCTGGCCTATCTGATTTCAACAAGAAGGATTTGCCTGAGAAGAGCAAAATTTCTGGTAACGTGGTGCAGCCTAGTGTTGTATGTCACTCTAGAGTTAAAATTGAAGAAGCTTGTCCTACAGTTCACTCTGATTCTTTGGAAAAGCTTGACAACAAGAAGCTTCTGACATCAGAAAAACATGCTAAGGTTATAGTGAAATCATCAGATACTGAGTTGAACTTAGCACCTAATAAAACAGCGGCACTTAGTGTTGGTAGTGAGCAGATTGCAGAAGGAAAGTCCGAAGTGAGGTCTGTTGGTTCTGGGAATCAAGAATTATCTTTAGGTTTAACGGGAAGTCAGCCCTCTGCTTTAGAGGATCAGAGTCATGATAGTAGTAGGAAACAGGGAAATATAGAATCTTTTTCATTGAATTTGTCTTTAAGCAATGGTGAAAGGAATTCTCAACATATTGTGGATCAAGTGCAATCAGATAGTGGCATTTGTAATGTAGTTGCTGACAGATCAAATTGGGACTTGAATACTACAATGGATGCATGGGAAGCTTCTGTGAATGATGGAGCTGCAGGTCAAGTTGTCCCTGATGGTTCCCACATGCTTGATACAAGAAATGATGCAAAAACTTTGATGTCAATAGGGGTGGCCACGTCTAGTATTGCTACTGAAAAGCAACTTTTTGATGAGAGGGAATGTAGAACTAGTTTTACTAGAACATCGTCAGAAACAGGTCATCAGTATAATTCTGAAGACTCTCTTCATTTGCGCCTTAGTCCATCTTTTACTTTGTTTAATCGTCAGGAAACTTCAAACTTATCTGCTAACAAAGAATCCCGCATTGCTGTACCTAATATTAGCTTGCCCAAAGAGTTGTTATTAGGAAGCCAAACAGTTAACTCTAGGATTGTAAAATCTGAACCAATTGAGGAGAGTGTAAAAAATGATTCTAGTGCATCTAAAGCAAGTTCAATGTTATCGTTAGGTTTTAGAGCAGTGCTAGTGAAGTCTGAGCATGTTGAGAAGCTTTCTCAAGAAGTCTTGAAGTTGCCAAATTCGAGTCCTGGACAATCGTTGAAATCTGAACCATTTCATGGGGATAATTTGGTAACACTGAAGATGACAGAGGGTACTTCACAACAATCTGACAAAGAGGTGATACAAAGTCATGATGCAAGTGGACAATCTACTTCTTCAATGAGTGAACATGTTCTTCAAGGTCGGGATATTAAAGGAAAATCTACATGTTTGACAGATGAATGCATGCTGCATGTCCAGGATACCACAGGACAATCTAATTGTTCAACAAATGAGCATGCGCTACAAGGTCAGGCTTCTGAAGGAAAATCTATTTGTTCCACAGATGAACAGATGCTGCAAGGTGTGTCTTTACATGGTGGGCTTGCTGAAGGAGCCCATTTTAGCAATGAGGCTACTAAGGAATCATGTGAAAGTGCTGAGAAGGTTGCTTCAGAAATGAGTGCTCTACCTATCGGTCATAGTGGGAATGACATTAATGGTTCCAGTGCAATAGACCCTATCATCACTGAGGAGAAAAGTGCAAATATTTCGGACCAGTTGAAACTGAAATCCAAGGATGAGCTTCCCCCTGTTCCACACCAAACTGGTGAGTGTACTGTAAGCGATGAGGAGAAGATTAATTTGTCAGGTGACATACTAGAAGAAGATTCTTTTGGCTCTGATTTTGAGTCTGATGGCAACTCCGTGCCGATGGACATAGAAGACGATGGTCGAGGACAAGATGACTATGAGGATGGGGAGGTCCGTGAACCACAGCCAGATGCTGCAGTCGATGGTCCAGTATGCGAGAAAACAGAAGATGCCAGCCATGGTGATTCTGATTATAAAAATGCGAAGTCTGAAGAACTGCATGGTGATCTTCATCCTAGTTCATCTGATGTTGAGGGAAAGGATGGTATAAAGGAACAACTTGTTGAAGTGAAGGAAGATGCTATTGTGGATGTGGATACAAATCTTGATAGGAAAACCATTGATGCTGATAAGGATGCATCCCTCGAGGAATCATCAGCAGTTGAGATATCAAGTGATGCAGTTGATGAAAGGAAGGTGGTGAAGACAATTGAAAGAAATATGCTAGACTTATCAGCAAATAAAGATGGGAGTCTTGGGACAGAACAATCATCTGATCAACCTGTTAGCGGATGCCAAGGAACTTTGGTAGGTACCGCTGAAGGAATGATTGAGAATGTTAAGATGAATGATGTGGAAAAGGATGACTCAATATTACTGAAGGTAGAAACATCTGTAAATGTTGATGATGCAGCAAAGGGTGCCAACAGTGGAGGTAATCAGAGTAGGATTATTAACTTGTCTATACCTTCTAACCCGTCTTCTTTTGGGAAAGCAAGAACAATATCAGGCAAGCCATTTCAATTGCGTCCTGGAAGAGAGAGATTACCTGATATGCCACTAGAGGGAGAAAGACTACATCTTCGAGGGAGGTGATTATTTATTATAATTTTTTGTTATGTATTTAGTATTTCTGCTGTCCAAGTTTTATTATTTTTTTTGGTCTGATTTCTGTCTTTGTGATTTGTCTTAGGGAAGAACCATATACTGAGGGCTCACATAAATTCTCAAGAGAAAGGTATCAGGATCAGTCATCCAGAAACTCTAGATGGAATTTTGTCCATGGTAGAGGAAGGATTGCTAGTAGGATTGACTCTCTACGAAATGATAGGGATTTTGAACGAGATTGTGTTCCCAGACATAAATATACATCTGCAGTTACTGGTCCAGATACTGAATACATGAATTACAATATTGGACCCGATGGTGCATTTGTTAATAATGTTCGGGGAGGAAGAAAGTTATTGGATGATGAAACATCACTTTTCCGCCAATTTTCTTCAAGACGGCGGTCCCCTGGCGCTCGAGACGGACCTGCTTCATGTGGACTTCAAATGGTTCGTAGAGGTCCGAGAAGCATTGGTGAGGACAATTCTGAAGTTGTTGGACTGAGGCATGCCGAGAAGATGATGAGGGGATTTCAAGATGACAGTGAAGAACAGCATGCATATGCACGTCCTCAACCCCCATATGAAGGATTAGATGGTCGCTTTGTCCAAGGGACTAGGAATTTCTCAACTGTCCACAGACGGGGTATGCCTCAAATGCGTTCAAAATCTCCAATTAGATCTCGGTCTCCTGGTCCATGGTCTTCTAGAAGAAGATCTCCAGATGGGTTTGGTGGACCTCCTGAATTGCATCATCGAAGATCACCAATTTACAGGATGGAGAGGATAAGATCACCAAATAACCCAGGTTTTCCTACAGACAGGGTGCCAAGGAGGCATGGCTCTCCATCATATATGACTAGACCAAATGAATTGAGAGAAATGGATCCTGGTCGGGATCATGGTCATCCAAGATCCATAATCTCTAATAGGACCCCAAATGGCCGAGTTTTACTTAGAAACAACAGGAGATTTAATATTGTGGACCCTCGAGAACGGGCAGAGAATGAAGAATTCTTCGGGGGGCCTGGCCGGTTTCATGAACTTGGTGGCGATGGAAATGGTGAAGAGAGAAGAAGGTTTGATGATAGACGGGCCCATGTTCGTCCATTTAGGCCTTCTTTTAATGGGGCCGATGGTGAAAATTTTCATCTCAATACAGAAGATGGTCCTAGGTCATTTAGATATTTCCCTGAAGATAATCCAGAGTTTCATGAACAACGTGCTAGGGAATTTGATAGGCGGATCAAGAACCGTCCTGGAAATGGACCTAGAAGACCAAGAAGCATTGAAGAACAAGAGGGAAACTACAGACATGCGGGGCAGGTAATGAATGATGATGGCTTTGATGACATGTCAAGAGTGAAGCGAAAAAGATTTTGATTTAATTGACATCTCCAATAATCTTAGATACAGGACATGCTATTTTAGCAGATATGGGAACACTGCGATACGGAATATTTCTGGTTATTATAGAAGCAGCTGTTTTCTCAGCAAAGTTGTTAGGGCAAAATGAGATGCTAGCTTTATTTAAGATCAGATACTTGCAACCATTGGATGATTGGTTTGCTTTGTACATACCGTGGGTCTTCTGATAATTTATCTGCCAGTTCCTTATTAGCTAATTGTGGATATCAACTCCACTTAATTTCAAAATTTCATTTGATCTGTACTATCATAACTATGGTGGTTCCTTAGATAGTTTAAGGGTCATTTTACTGAAATCGCCTTCTGTATATTCTGTGGAGATCATCAAAAATCCTAGAGCATGTCGAGCACTCCTTGCTGATTATTGTGCTTATTAGTGGACACAGCAGGTATGCAGCGAGGAGAGATTCTTTGAAAAATTTTTCAAGCCGTGGGCAGAGGTTTATTAGACTCGGAGAGTTAAGCTAATTCTTTGCTCTGATTCTTCACATCCTCCTGTCATGTGTCATGTCAACAATTTTGTCAAGTCAGCTGATATACAATTTTGCAGTGGTGTTGAAGGCATGAAGGTTTTATCTTTTTTAACTGTTATCTGCTTTAATTGACATAAAAAATTTTACAGGTATGTATCTGCTTGTTTGCTCTAGAAACAGTTGTAACTGTTGAAAGTTTGATGATGGCTTGAAGATGATTCAATTCAAGTCCAAGACATTTTAGATAGTTTCGTAATATATAATACCGGCCAGTACTTGTTGGGCTCAAGTTTTTCACATAAGTTTGGCTTTAGCAGTTTAGTTGTTTCCAATTTTGATTGCTTGTAAATGGGGTATATGTGCTTTGCTTGGAAGAGACAATGGAGCAGTAACGCTCATCTCTTGAAATAGTAGGATGTTTTAGGTGTGATCTTAGTCATCTTCTTGATAGGACTGGATTACACATTCAATTGGGTATGTGTTGGTGGTTCTACAATCTCAGGTGCCATGATGAGACTCATTAGATGATCGTTGATTATTGTACTGGCATCTTCTGCAGATTTGTGAAGGTCAACTAGTATTTCTTGTAGGCAGTCTACTCTCTAAGGGGGGAGATTAATTGAAAATCCTAGTGTCTTCCTTGCACTTTTGATATTTTGCATTTTACGGACCTTGTTCGCTTTCTAGTGCACCGGAACAAGTGGTTTCGAAGATTGAAACTCATACCTGTTAGCATGGATGGATTGAATCGGTGAAAATGCATCAGATTTGTTAGCTCTACTGTTAGGTGTAGATCTGCAAGAATCTGAACCCTGCTGCCAATTCTTTGTTTGTTGAATCTTCTTAACATCACGGTATCGCTCTATGAATATTCTTTAGCATCTCCTACTGATTTATAACTAGAAAGTAGAATGGAAGAGTTTGATGACTTGGTGCAACAGGATAGTGACGTTTTTGGACTTGTTTTAGTTTGATGACTTGGTCAAAACTTTGCTCTAAGAGCAGATTGGTCCAAAATGCTTGGAGTAATATGATTGGACATTGCATCAAGTGGGGAACTGCCTTCTGATGTTAACTACCGTTTCTTATGGGCCATGGAATCTTTTAAAATTTGAAAAACACCCTTCTATGTAGAATTTTCTTTCTAAGTCTTTCTAAGTCATCTCTGCTACGAAATCACAAGACCCGAACAAAACTCGTCTTTCATCAAGAAATTGATTACATTAGAAGTGAAGTTCTTCTCGCTAGAAGCAATTATTTACGTCCAAAATTTGCCATTTGTGCAATCAGATTTATCCTACATCAACCTAACTTTTGGCTCAAATTTAAATGGTAATTATAGTTGAAATTTACGCAACTTCTTTTGACAATTACTAGTAACGAAATTATGAAACAAGACAAGGCATCGATGGATGAAAGTGAGCTTTGAGCTCAAAAAGGATGCTGGTATTCAAGTTCAACATTTCATTGATGACAGGCAGTTGACATGAGCCGAAGACATGGTCAATGGGGGAAATTGCAGGCCTGCAATAAACAATTTTTTTTTTTTTTTTTTTTTTTTGAAATTTAGCCATACTTGGGCTTGTTTAGTTTAAGAAAACAAAGGCTGTTTTCAGGAGAAAAAACAAAACAGGGGAAATGGGATGCTACTAAATGTAAAGTCAACTTAACTTTCAGTCCTTCAAATTGCTATTTGTTTTCTTTATTACTCTGTTGCTATCGCCTATTCTATTCATCCCAATTTAGTTACTGTAGAATCTTTCTATTTTTTTGGCAATTTTATCTAGTTGATGACTTTTGCTTCACTTTCTTTCTTATTCAGCTTCTTATTTATCGAATGCTATGTTTATATTATATTATTTTTTTCCCAAAAAGTTGATACGATTTCACTTAAATTAAAATGGATTTGTTAAATTACTTTTATCATGTATAATTTTGTAGTATACTAAAAGAATTCATTATTTTTAATATAATAATAATAATAATAATAATAATAATAATAATAATAATATAAAAACACAACCTAAACTCTCTTCTAAGGGAGTGCTATGTCACCAAAATGCTTATAGGTAAAAAATATAAATGAGTGAATTATAAAAAATTTAAATCTTTACGTAAGTAATAAAATATGTACTTTATTGTGAGGTATCATTGAATAATAAATATTGCATCTTCCATTGTTTTCTCTTGTTTATAGAGAATTGGTTTCATTCAGAGACATTTTACCTAACATATTAGTCAATTTCCGTATTATTCAAAATATATTATATGTTATTTATCTTTTGTTGTATTAAACAATTTATTATCTGCATAAAAGATCAATAAAGATAATTACATCTATGGTCCTCTAACTATCGAAAATAGAATAGAATTGTCATGAAACTTTAATTTATGATGCAAGTTTCTCACAATTTAATATTTTTGTTTCAACTGTTATCTCTTTTATCAGAATTCACCAACACATTCATTGGAAATTCTACATAGGTTTTAAAATCACTAATTTTTTGACTCTTGGAATTAAAGGTAAGAAAATAAATTAAACTTATTTATTATTTATTTATGTTCCAAATTTCAAGTGTAAAAATTCAAGGGATATTTTTGACAAATTGATTTGGTTGGTTTCGGCTAAACAGACAACAAAAGTCAAACTATGAGGATGTTTACATTATAGATTAAGTTTGATGGAAAATTTATTCCATTTTTTGATAGTTCAAGGACCATGGATGCAATTATATTTATTGGTGCGTTAGGTAAGAAATTATTGACTAATAAATTATTTACTCTTCATTTATATTTAATTATGAATAAAAATTTCAATTATTATTGTTAAACCTTGTTTTTGATGAACAACTTTATATTTTGAAGAAGATAAAAAATATAAATACTTTGAGAATTAATTAGAAAAAAAAGTGATTTTATTTTTAATTGGTGAACAAAGTATAAGATAAAGACTTGCATCAAAGATATTGGAAGGACATTACAAAAAGAAAATAAAAAGTTTGGAGTAATAAGATAAATATTGCTTCAGGAGGCTGAAGACTTAAGAAATTCAATTTAAATTTTCAGAGACCTGAACACTGTATAACGGCCACCTTCAGAAAGCTGAAGAAATTCAATTCAAATCTTCAGAGACTTGAACACTATATAACAGCTAGTTTCAGAGACCTGAAGAATATTATAATAAAATATTTAGAGGGCTGAACACTCTGCCACGACTAGTTTTAGAGACCTAAAGAAAATCAGAATAAAAGCTTCAGAGGGTTGAATACTATGCATGACTAGTTTTAGAGGACTGAACATAAGGAGATAGATTTTGAATATCAACTCCAAATCAATTCTCCAATGTCTATAAATAGAAGACAATTACAACATTTCAACATGGGAAGACAATTTGCAAAGCATACCATACAATCAAAAAAATCAAAATATTTTGGAGTAGTCTTTCCAACAAACTTCAAAGAACGCAATTCAACAAAATCATGTCTTCATCAAAGCAATTCATAGACATTCAAATTCAATACCTTGAGTGAATTGTAAAATCACACTAAAAGTTATTAGTGTCACTTTGTTGTTAAAGTTTTATCAATAAAGTTTTGTAAAAGTTTGGTTGTTGATCTTAAAAAAAAAAAGTTATAAAAGTTTGGTGTTTGAGCTTACAAAAACCAACAGTTGTCTCGCTCCTAAAACAAAGAAGGATCATTGTCTTAATCCTAGACTAAAGCAGGATTGATCATCTCAATCTTGGACAGAAGAAAGATCACTGGGTTTAATTTCTACCATTAAAGGAATTGTAATGGAAAATCTCAAGTGGTTCACTTGGGGATAGGAGTAGGATAGTTGGTCTGAACCTGTATAAATCTCGGTGTCATCAATATTCTCTATTCCTAATCTCTTTAATTAATGCTATTTATATTTATGCTTTTATTTTGACAGTATTAGCTACGTAGAGATATTATTTCATTTCTTCAAAAGCTATTACATTTACAAGTTTACAAATTATTTTATTCCGTTTTTTTAAGTAAAACTTGTTTCTTGGGCAAATTTGTTTTTGAATAAAAGTTCTTATAAATAGAATTTTTATTTGGGAATATACACTATTCACCCCCCTTTAGTGTATCTCTAGTCTATTCGGGACTAACAATTATCGTTAAGGGTAATGCTACATGACACAATCGTGTCATGACGCAATATGTAAAAAACCAAAAATACCCTTAAATATTTTAGGATCTTATTTTTTAATAAAATTTAAAGTAAATTTAGAATTTGGGAATGAATGACAATTGTGGAAAAAGTAAATGCCAAAAATCACTTCTTCCTATAACTAACCTAACCTAAACCCTAACTTAACATTTCTTTATCTTCTTTCTTTCTAGCAGCCACCAATCTTTCTGCCCTTTTCTTTTCTTTTCACCTGTGTTTGTTCCTTCCTCTATCTTTTCTTTTCTCTATATGTCTTTGTTGAATCGTGTTTTAATGATAACAAAGTTGACATATAAGAGAAAAAGAAAACCATATTTACTTCGATGTTATTACAATTAAATTGTAATTAATAAATAAGTAAATTATGTTCTTTATGAAGAATGAAGCTACAAAGAAGGATCTTTCAGTCTTGCAATCTGAAGCTTAACAAAGCATTAGGAGATCAAAGGTTTATTACATGTCAAGTTGGTCAAAGGATGAACCTTGCTTATAATCTAAACATCTTTTGTTTATAACCTTCAAAACTCTCCAACGGCTATACTAGCTTCAGAAGGTGAAAATTGTCTCAAGATTTATAACCTTTATGAAGATGAAAATAACCTTAAGAGCTGTAAGCTTCATTTATCACATGAACTAAGAAACTACAATGGCTAGATCTTCTTTATGAAGTGAATACAACAATCATATCTTGATTACAAGCTAGAAGCAACGATCAAAGTTTACTTCAAGAGCTCCAACGGCTATGAGATGTTTATGAGGTGATCCTAACAGCTATATTCCACTTATGACCTTAATGCAATGGCCACTTCACCTAATGAAGCGCTTCTTTGGAACCTATAAAAGCAAGATGAATTGATTAGTGAGAGTGGGAGACTTACTTACAATCAGACATATAAGCTATTTGTTCAAGTCTTCCATAATTCTTTCAAAGAGCAAATTAAGAGAGAAAAGCTTCATCTTTCTTCATTCACTCAAATATTCATATTCAAGGGAATTGTATTTTCACACAAGGGATTTGTGTGAAGGGGGTTTTCTTTGTTGATAGTGTAATCAATAAAGCTTGTAACAGTTTGGTGCTTAAGCTTTAAAAAAAGCATAGATAGAAGTTTGGTATTTAAGCTTGTAAAAGATACCAGATAAGTTTGGTGCTTGAACTTTGAAAAAGTATCGGAAGAGTTTTGTTACTTAATCTCGGAAAAAGTAACGGTAGAGGTTTGATACATAGCCTGAAAAAGTATTGAGTTTGTTACTTGAACTTGTAAAAAGTAACTCAAGCTTATTTCCTGCCCGTAAAGGAAATACTAGTGGAAAATCTCAAGTGGTTGACTTAAGGAGTGGATGTGGACCGGTTGGGTCGAACCAGTATAAATACCGGTGTCTTCAGTTCTTTATCGTTATACTCTTTATATTTATTGCTTTTTATATTTCAGTATTTTAAATTAATAGCATTATTATTTAAAGATATTTTATATTAGTCAAACAAATTTATATTAATAAGTTTTACTATTTTATCAATTCCACATTTTTTTTGAAACTTGTGTTTGTTAGAAAAAAATTGTTTCTCGTTGAAAAGAATTTTTTAAAGAGTGCAAAAATTTTTATTTGGTATACAGTACTATTCACCGCCTCTAGTTCTGTAGCTAGCATATTTGGGAACGTCAATTTAGTATCAGAGCTTGACTCTAAACAGAAGGAGTAAAATCCTTAGAGTGATCCTAAAATGGCTAACACTTTCGGTAGTCAAAATGTTTTTATGACTGAAGGATGTTCCATCAACAAGCCTATTTTATTCAATGGTGAAAATTATAGTTTTTGGAAAAATAGAATGAGAATATTTCTACTATCTATGGATATTTAGGTTTGGAGAATTGTCAAGGAATGACCTAGTGTTCCTATAAAAATTGTTGATGGAAAATCAGTTTCGAAAGAGGAAAATGACTATGAAACTACTAACTAGAATAAAGAAGCTTTAAATTCTAAAGCTATGAATTTATTACAATCAGCTTTGGATATTAATGAATTTAATTGTGTTTCAGGTTGCAAGACAGCTAAACAAATATGGGATAAATTGGAGATGACTCATGAAGGAACCAAACATATCAAACATGGAAAGATCAATCCTTACATCATAGAGTATGAGTTGTTCAAGGTGGAAGCAAAAGAATCAGTTTCAGACATTGACACAAGGATCACACTTATTGTGAACAACTTGAAGAATCTTGGCAAAAGCTCCACAAATGAAGAACTGATTAGAAATTAATCAGAACAATGCCAACTTCATGGGATACAAAGCTCACAATAATAAAAGAATCAAAAGATTTGACTACATACTCATATGATGAATTTATTGGTTCATTACTCACATATGAGATGAAGGTTAAATCCACTACTAACTATGAGCAAACTAACAAGAAAAGGTCCATTGCATTGAAAGCTACTAGTTCAATCTCTAAAGAAGTGATATGTGAATCAAATAGTGATGTTGAATAAGCTCTGTTAGTTCTAAAATTTAGAAAATTCCTAAAAAGCAAGAACAGAAAAAAAGTGAGGCAATTCAATAACAACAAAGTTGATAAAGCTAAGAAAGATTCAAAATAAGAAAATACATGTTTTGAATGCAAAAAACCAGGCCATTTCAAAGTTGATTGTTTAAAGCTAAAAAACAAATACAAGAAGAAAGACAAAAAAAGCAATGGTGGCTACTTGGAGTGACAGTGATGAATCAAGTTATGGTGATGAAGATGATGAGGAGCAAGAAAAAGCTCAAGTATGCTTCATGGTAGATGATAACATAGACAGAGTATCACAACAACATGTAGAAAGTGAAGAAGATGAGGTAATCCTACATAACTTATCTCATAAGGATCTTATTTATGAATTCTTTAAGATGCATGATACTAAACAAGAAATGATTGCTAAGTGTAAAGAGTATGAAAACGAGCTTTCAAAAAAAGAATGAGAAAAGCTTGAACTACAAAGCAAAGTGAAATTTCTTAAAAATACTAATCTAGAATTAATTAGCAAAGTATCACATCTTGAGAAGAAATGTGAAAAGCTGGATTCTGTAATTAGCAAATTCACAAACGGAGAAATTATGCTGAATATGCTCTTAGACTCCCAAAGAAATCCAAATGATAGAACAAGAATTGGTTATGTAAGTATTAAAGAGATACCTTCTCAAATTCCCCTAAAGCCAATTATATTCTGTTCTTCATCAACTTCTACTATGCAAACCTTATCTCCCAAACCTATATGTCAAAAGCATAGTAAAAGTAAAAAGTAGTTCACTGAACCAAAATCCAAGCAGAAAACCATTTATCTTTAGTGTACAGACCAAAAAGCTATAAAGAAGATAAACCCTTCCAAACTCAGTAGTGTATAATCTTCTACATCAAACCGAAATCCCTATTCACAATAGACGATTGTCTATAAAAGCACTTTCATGCTTATATACTCTAAAAAGTCTCATTCTTACAGGTCAAAGCAAAGACATAGTTATAAGCCCAAACACTCATATCAAATTAACCATGTTTCTTATCACCAACATCATACCTCAAAACCTAATTAGTCACATCAATAGAAGAAAAGGAGGAATGTTTCATGTTATTACTATAATCATACAGGACATGTAATTAGTGAGTGCAAGTTTCAAAAAGGATATTACAAAGGGAAAGCTATATGGATTCCCAAAAGGAAAATTATTGATTCTAACCCCAAAAGACCTAATATTGTTTAGGTACCTAAGTCTACTTGATTTGCTTTGCAGTTATGTCTAAAGAACACCATCGAAAATTTAAAGTGGTACACTGATAACGGTTATTCTAGACATATGACTGGAGATGAAAGATACTTTACTTCCATAAAGTAAGTAAATGAGGATCTTGGAAATTCAAAGATTATCTAGAAGGACGAATCATTAGAAAATGAAAGATTGGAAACAATCCATGCATTGATGAAGTATCTTTAGTTGATGGATTAAAATACAATCTTCTAAGTGTAAGTCAACTCTGTGACAAAGATCACAAGGTAATCTTTGATTCTAAGAAATGTGAAATTGTGGAGGTAAAAATGGTAAGACTCTACTTGAAGTACCTAGAGTTGGAAATTTTATCTTTTAAATTCAAGTACTCGTACTAATGATTAGTGCTTAATTTCATAAGATGATGAGAGTTGGTTATGGCATCGTAGACTAGGTCATGCAAACATGCATTTGATTTAAAAACTTTCAAAGAAGGATCTTGTCAAAAGTTTACCCATAATTAGTTTTGATAAAACTCATATTTGTGATGCATAAAGAGGAAAACAAATAAAAAGCTCTTTTAATCCTAAAGGAGTTGTTTCTACCTCTAGACCATCAGAGTTATTGCATTTAGACTTGGTCCAATTCAACCAACAAGTTTAGGAGGAATCAAATATGCATTTGTCATTGTACATGACTATTCATGTTTTACATGGACATTATTTTTAAGTAAAAAAGATGAGGCTTTTGAATAATTTTCTATCTTGTGCCAAAAGCTTTAGAATTTGAAAAACACTTCTATTATTGCTATTAGAAGTGATCATGGAAAATAATTTGAAAATCATCTTTTTGAAATGTTTTACTTTAGGCATGACATCTCACATAATTTCTCAGCTCCTAGAACTTCACAACAGAATGGTGTTATTGAAAGGAAAAATAGGACTTTGAAGAGATTACTAGAATTATGCTCAATGAAAATAATTTACCAAAATGTTTTTGGGCAGAAGCTATGAACACAACATGTTATATTTTAAATTGAGCTTTAATAAGGTCCATTCTGAAGAAAACACCATACGAGTTATGGAACGGTAGAAAACCTAATATTGGTTATTTCCATCATTTGGTTGCAAGTGTTTTATTTTAAAAAATAAGGAATATTTCAATAAATTTGACCCTAAGTCAGATGAAGGTATTTTCTCAGGATATTAATTGCTTAGTAATAAAAGAATTTTTACCATTGATGAGTCCATGCATATTGTATTTAAGGAAGCTAAATCTCTCCCAGATAAAGAATTTGAAGATACTCTGGATATATTTGATCCACAGGTTGAGAACACAGGAAATAATGAAAATATCTTGCAAAAAGAAGAAAACTCTGGTGATCAAGATGAACACAATGTGCAAGAACTGCAAGTGTAAGAAAATCAATATAATGATCTATCAAAAGAGTTCATATATCATTGATTTCATTCCAAAAATGACATTATCGACAATCCTTCGCAAAACATAATGACATGGAACCAGCTGAAAGAGTATTTTACGAATGTGACATTTATTTCTGAAATTGAACCAAAGAATTTCAAAGAAGCTGAATCTGAAGAAAGTTGGATGATGGCTATGTAAGAAAAATTGGATCAATTGAAAAGAAACAATACCTGAAAACTTGTTCCAAAACCTAACAATCAATCACTAATTGGGAACAAATGGGTTTTTAGGAACAAAATTGATAAGTTTGACCATGTTGTCAGAAACAAAGCCAGATTTGTTGCACAGGGATATAACTAGCAAGAAGGAATAGACTATAATGAGACATTTGCTCCGTTAGCAAGGTTGGAAGCAATCAAAATGCTATGTGCATTTGCTTGCTACAAAGACTTCAAACTCTATTAAATAGATATAGAGAGTGTATTTCTAAATGGATATATCAATGAAGAAGTCTATGTGAAGCAACCTCTAAGATTTGAAGATTGTCACCATCCTGACTATGTCTACAAGCTTACTAAAGCTTTGTAGGGACTAAAACAAGCACCGAGAGCATGGTATGAAAGGTTAAGTACATTCTTACTTGGTAAAGGTTTTACTCATAGAAAATTTGACACAGCATTTTTTATTAAGAATATAAAGAATCATATATTACTTGTTCAAATATATGTTGATGATATCATATTTGGTTTTACTAACAATGAGTTGTGCTAGGAATTCTCACAAGAGATGAGTATAGAATTTGAAATGTCTATGATGGGCGAATTAAATTTCTTTCTTGGACTACAAATCAAGCAAGGAAAGAAAGGAACATTTATTTATCAATCAAAGTATACTAAGGAACTCATCAAGAAGTATGGAATAGAGAATTCCAAACCAGCAAAAACATCGATGAGTACATCAGTCTCACTAGATGAAGAAAAGAAAGGTAAAAGTGTAGACACAAAAAAATATAGGTATGACTAGCTCTCTACTCTATTTAACCTCTAGTAGACCTGATATACAATTCAGTGTATGTCTATATGCAAGATTTCAGGCCAATCCTAAAGATTCTCATTTAAAGACTATTAACAGAATCCTTAAGTATCTAAATAATACTTAAGAAGTTGGGATTTGGTATCCAAAATGCCAAAGTTTTGATCTTATAGGTTACAGTGATGCTGATCATGCTAGATGCAAATTAGAAAGAAAAAGTAGTTCAGGTACTTGTCAATTTCTGAGAGAAGCATTAGTTTCATGGTCAAGCAAAAAGCAATCAACCGTAGTAATTTCAACAACAGAAGGTGAATATATTTCTGCAAGCAGATATTATGGATAAAGCAACATATGGAAGATTATGGCATAAAGTATGATCATATACTTATAAGGTGTGATAATACTAGTGCTATAAATTTAACAAAGAATTCTATTCAGCACTCAAGAACAAAGCACATAGATATCAAATATCATTTAATCAGAGATCATGCACAAAAAGGTGACATCTACTTGGAATTTGTTCCGACAAAAGATCAAATAGTAGATATTTTCACAAAGCCCTAATGTGAAAATAAGTTCAGTAAGTTAAGATCAAAAATTAGAATGTCCAATCGAATTTATGAAAAATAAAATTAATATTATAAGAAGTATTAATTCACTTGAATTAATATTCTCTTGAGTAATAATTTTATTGGATTAAATATTATGATTAATTCTTTTTCATAAGTATAGATTACATAAAATTAATTAAGATTTTACTATTGGATCGGATTATGACTTAAGGAATAAATCATAAATATTTATGAAAATAAGAAACTAATGTTTCACTCGCAAATTAAGATTGTATGAATTAATTGTCACACTTATATTCTCTCATGATTTATGCTATTTTGTCCAAAAAACATACATAATGCATACTAGCATAAATTAAAAATGAGAAAAGTGACAAAATTTACTTAATGAACTAACCTGGCTCATTAAATCAACGAAAACCCAAAACCCATGACCAATATCTACGTAAATGGATGAAAAGAAATAAAAAGAAGAGGAAATCATATGCCTTCACTAGCTGCTCACGTGATTGTTCAAAAGTGGAGGAGCTTTGGAAGAAACGATGTAATCCACAGCACACACAAAAAAGCCACCGGTTATCATCTTCTCCAATAAAATTTCTAAAGACAAAAGATATGAAAAGACATTCTCTATTAATCAATTCTTCACCAACCTCTCTGTAATCTGTACTTCGACCCTACCCTTCTCATAATCTCTCTGACAAATCTCTTTGCAAAAGATTAACCTCTCAAGCAGAAACTATGTTTAAAAGGTGTGTTGTTAATGCCACTCAAAAATTAAGAGTATACCTTCCTAAAAAAATCAAAGGAAGAAAAGAAGAGGAAGAGAGATGATTCAAGCCACTGTGAAAATCTACCTCAGTCAAAGAAAAGGAAAGTGAACACTTTTGATGAAGTGTACGAAAGAAGGAGTGCAAGGAAGTCTGCACCAATTGCTAGAGCCACTGCCTTTGCTTCATCACCTGCAAGAAGCCCAAAAACCAGCAAAGGTAAACTCATTTACTCAAATGGGTTTACTAGAGAAAAGGTTAGATGTAGAATAATAGACTAGGAGTACTTGGGCAAAGTAAGAGGCATATTCTATTGATTTTTAAGGACAAGGGGTGGGAGGTTTCATAAACATCAATGAACCAATTTATGAGCCCTTAGTGAATGAAGTCTATGGAACCCTAACCTACACAGGAGATATAATCTATGAAGTGACTCTGAAAGGCAGGAAGTACCCTATGACTGAAGAGATCTTTAGCAAAGTATTCAATATGCCCTTAGATGGTGTAAAAATAGAAAGAGCTCCTGCACTTTTAAATTTAGGGGATCATAGTTCTATTGCTTTTGTTTATCAATTATTTAACATTCCTTTGGATTATTCTGTACCAAGGTCTAAGCTTGACTCAGGATATTTGGATGACAAATTTTAAAGACTGCAATTATTGAATTCTACTAACTTCCAGCCATAGATAGTTAGTTTGGCTATAATGAATGGCTTTGATCTTTGCTTCACATGGCATCTAGTTAATAGAGTAAGAATTAACCTATCATTTGCCTTGATCAATCACCTGGCTCATGTAAGGAGTAATTCTGCTCTTCCATATAGTATGATCCTCACAAAGTTCTTCAACTTGTTTAAAGTATCTAAGGATGGACCCAAACCCTCTTTTGTCTACCTAAGGTCAATCATTAATGAGACCAACATTACAAGAACTTGTGCCTATAAAACTTAACTACCAATTAAGCCTGTGTATGCTGAGTCTGAGCTAGCCTCAGATAGTGAATCCTCAAGTGATAATGACCAGGAAGTTGTTTATGAGCCTGTGAATATGAGTGAAGCAATTTTGTCTCTAGCAAATGAAGAAAGAAAGAAAAAGAAAGAGAATGTGATTTCTAAAGAAGGCAATGAAGATGAATCCCAGGTTATACTTATAATGTCACCTCAGATAGAGGAAGAGGATCCTACTTACAAGTCTCAGTCACACACAACAACCTCATAAGATGAAAATGTTAGTGTATGCCCTAGTCCTTATATTATGTAGCCGGATGATTTGTTCTAATAAAAGGCATAAGCTTGTTTATTATGTTTCTTATGGAATTTAATAAATAAAGAGATTCCATTAATTGTTGTTTTACTCATGTATGTTGTTAACATTATCTAGGTAGCAAGGCCATGCGTAGGGAATCAACACCAGTTATAAAGCTAACCCTAGTTTTTTAAAGTCATGGAAATGATTTTAACCAAAGACTAGCGTGTGTCTTGATCGTATGGTGGTGTATTACTGACCATTAGACATAGAATGTCAATCAAGAACATGGGCCGGATATCCTAGGATCTAGGGGTCCCGTTCGTGAGTGGGCCTAAATTAGACATCCATCTAAGGTTCAAAAGTGTAAACACGCCAAAAATCTGTTTTGAATGGGAAGGAGGGGCAAAATTACAAGTTAGAAGCCCAAAAGGGCAAAACTGTAATTCTATTTCTCAGGCTATAGCCGTGCGGCTGTAACGCTCCAGAATGCATTTCAATTTTCTTTTCTCGTTTTGGAAATAGTTTTAGAGTTTTGATGACTTTAAGCGATCGAGGATTTCTAGAAACTCATGAAATTCCATAAAAACAGATTCGGATCGGATCAAATGAGTCCGGAAATCTCTAAAAAACCCGAAATCACCAACTTTATCATTACATCCACAATTATAAATCTGAAAACTAAAAATCAAACACATATGAATGTAATTAGACCGATAATATTCATGAAAAACACATTTGATTTGAAAACAGAAGCGTTATCGGTCGATTTGGGGCATTTGAAGCTTCTGCCCATAAAGATTATAGCCGCTCCCCTGTAAGTTACAGCCGCACCCCTGTAGCGCATTACAGCCGTGCCACTGTAGGGCATTACAGTCACGCCCCTTTAAGCTATAGCCGCACCATTGTAGGTTACAACCGCGTGGCTATAATCATTAGACGGGGCGACTATAGCTGGGTTCACTTCTAGATTTGATAAAAACGCAAAAACATAAACAAATAACACCCAGAACAAATCAAAAGGGGTTTTTATGACCTCTCAAAGTATACCTTGTCTGTATTCCAGCGTATTGGATCACCAGAAATGGATTTGGTCACCGGAAAACGTCTCAAAATCACGAACAACCCGAAATCGCCAAAACTTGAACGAACCCCGAATTGGCCAAAACAAACGGCAAATCAATCAGGATTACATTCCAATTTGATTTATTTGAGAACCCTAATGTTTTCTATGGATTAAGATTGAGATTGACTTTTTTTTGAACAAATCTAGGGAATTCTCTCTCTAAAAGCCCTATTTTCTCTCTCTAACTCTCCCCAATAACCCTAATTTTTTGTGTTTAATCTTCTGAAAAACTTGTCCATTTTGTCCTTCTTTAATTTCCATTTCTATTGCTTTTATATCGCCCTAACTAGGTTAAAAAATCCTAATTAAATGCTGATTTTGCCAATTAAGGAAGTCTGGTGATTACAGCCGCGCGGCTGTAGGGACCAGATTAGCCTATTTTTTATTTTTTCCCCTTTTCTCTTTGGTTCTTTCAAACGCTCACTCAACCTTCTTTGGGGTTCTATACCAAGACTTGTCATACACATTCAGGTCATTTGGGATATCTTCAGCACCATTCCGGTCACTCCAAACCTGCCTCACGTTTATCCGTGAAAAAGGTAATAATAGCTTTCATCACTGAGGTTGGGAAAAAATCTGTGCTTACAGGCTACCCCTCACGTGACCAAAGTTGACTTGAACGGGTGCTTGTGCCCGGTTCGAGTTTGGTCCTGCGATAGGGAGCACGGTGGGAAGGAAAAGAGGACGTACCTGGTGGTTCCTCTCGTGTTGACCTGCTTTGATGTTTGTAGGGACTTGTCTCGGTTGATTCATGAAATAGCGGTCTTGCCAAAGCAAGTTTGATTTTTCAGGGACTTACTTCGACTCCGTTGCGAAGCATAGGACTTTGTCCGAATTGATTTGATGTTTCTCCAGGGACGTGCTTCGACTCCGTCGCGAAGGAGAGGACTTTGCCCAGATTAGATTGATTTGCCAGGGACGTGCTTCGAATCCATTATGAAGCAGAGAACTTTGCCCAGATTAGATTGATTCTCTAGGGACGTGCTTCGACTCCATTGCGAAGCAGAGGACTTTGCCCGGATTGGGTTGATGCTCCAGAGACGTGCTTCGACTCCATTGCGAAGCAGAGGACTTTGTTCGGATTGGATTGGTTTGCCAGGGACATGCTTGGACTCCGTTGCGAAGCAGAGGACTTTGCTCGGATCAGATTCTCCTTGTGAATTGATGTTCATGAAGGTGAAGGGTATTTTGGTAATTTTATAGCTTGGAAAGTTGGTGTCCTTTGAAGGAAGGGTATTTTGGTAATTTCACCTCTAGTGGAGCCTATATCACTAGGGGAAGAAATATTTCGATGATTTGGTTTCCCGTGAAGCTTGCGTCATTAAAGGGAAGATGTTTTAGCTATTTGGTAGTTTGGTTACTAACAGAAGGGCATTTTGGTTATTTCACTTCTATTGGGGCCTGTGTCACTGAAGGAAAGGATAATAGTATTTCCCGTGAAGCTTTTGTGGCTGGGGAAAGATGCTTTGGTGATTTGAGAAGCTTGATTATCTTATTTGATGTTTTGAAGTTGTTTCGGGTACGTATTCGTTCCTTGATCGATAATTTTGGAAACAAAAATTTTTGCCCCTTCGATCAAGAATGACTATAGACTGAATATCTTACCCCTTGATACTGTTGAAATCAGCTCTCTGTGGAGAGCAATACCATTGAAATCGGCTCTCTGTGGTAGAGCAATACCATTGAAGTTGGCTCTCTGTGGTGGAGCAATACCGTTGAAATTGGATCGGGAGTGTGTATTTATTCCTTGATCAATAAATTTGGGAACAAAAATTTTTGCCCCTTCGATCAAGAATAAATACGGCTTGATTGTTTTGCCCCTGGATACCTACAAAAGGCAAGGAATACCCTTCTCGGGATTATATCGGCATAAATGTGAATTCTGAAAATTGAGAAGAGTCTCTTACTTGAGATTTAGAGGACGCCCTAGTGTCAGGTTATTTCCGCTTTCGAAGTGCCCGCTATTCGAGACAGCCCGATGATGATAGTGAATACCTGTACTTGGGTTGATCTTTGATGTGTGTATGTATGTGTGCATGTATGTTTTGAATGTATGTATATGTGTATGTCTTGGATGCATATGCATATAATTATGATGCTTTTTTATGTTTTGCTTGGTGCAGACAGTGGTTGGGATTGAGTGCCGAGAGTCCACTTGCTTGAGGGTGATGGTTAACCAGTTGTGTCGACGGGTCACCGAGTTAGAGATCATGACTCAGACCTTCATAGATCGGGTGGATGATTTGGAGGCCCAGGTGGGTCTGCCCCTGATGAGATATTTCTGATGTGACAACTAAGACTTGGACCAGAGGTATCCAGCTGCTTGGATTGTTTTCTACTATCCCGCTCGGCTGTGCGGATAGTATGGTCAGCTGCTGAGGGTCCTTCGATCTTTGTGCACCACCGAGTGTAGAGTGTTTACACCACAGTGGCCTCGACACGTGCAGCATCAGTGGATGAATCCTGATTGCTTGCTTCATGAGATGTGGACATGAGGTGCTGACTTTGAGGTGCCTCAGTCTTTAGAGGATTAGGGTTACCTGAGCTTGTTTCTACTGTATGACTTTTATTCTTTTTTTTTTTTTTAAATTTTATGTCCTAACTTTTGTAGAGGCGGCCTTTTTCGCTTTTCAGCCTATCGGTCTGTCTTTACTTTTGCTTGAATTTCCCCTTTGGGTTTTCAACTTAGCAAACTTTATTTTGTGTCCTAATTTTTGCATAGACTGCCCTTTTGGGTTTTCAATCTATCGAACTGTGCCTCTTCGGTTTTTCATCCATCAGACTCTTTTTTTTTTGAAGTGAGATGCATGTAAACAGAAAGTGTGCACATCCATACGAATTCAATTTCAAGCAGACTTGGGACATTTAACCGAACAGAAAATGGCATTCATTCATTCACTCATTTATAATGTTTTAGCACAATGCACATCAAAGATGAAATGAAGCTAAGGACAGAATCAGTAATGGTATCCGTCTCGACCGGACCCATGCCTGCCACCAATTGGTCTTTGCAGATTTTCCCGCTGATGGTGCTCGCCTCTCTGTCCTAACTTTTGCAAGGACCACCTTTTCGGTTTTTGATCCATCGGATTGTCCTGATTTTTGCATAGATCACTTTTTCGGTTTACGACCCATCGGACCCTTTTTTTTTTCAAACACGTAATAGCGTCTGGGCTTATCTGGGTTGATGGGGCTGACGACTTGGTCTTTGTCTCCCTTGGTGGAACCGCTTCCATCCTGTAGGCTAAGGAGTATGACGTTTCTTCAGTGCGTACTTTGATGCTAGTTCTGTGTCCTTGCAAAGCAGATGTTAATATGTCAACCCAAACTCTATAAGTAACTACCGCTTTTGATGGAATCCCTTTGATGGATTTCTTGGCTGCTTCTGTCGCCCCGTTGGTTTGTGAGAGATACGAAGATTGTCTATGATATCTAACCCTTTATTTTGGAGCACTACGTTATTGGCCCTAGGAATTGTACTCCATCATTAGTCATGACATAATAGCACTTTTTTTTTTGAAGTGTGATTCATATATAGTTCTGCTTTTACCGACTTTGAGAAGCAGTTGACGGTTGTGACCATGGAGCGATGTCCGTTCGAGTCTGTGGAGCTCGTGTTGGCTGATTCCATCCTTGAATCCTTCGGAGCTTGGTGTTCAGTAATTTCTTTGTCACCTTAGCACGACATCGTACAGTCAGGCAAAGATTCCCATGTGCTTTTATGGTACTTTTGCAATTTTTTTTTTCATCAGGCATGAGATCTTTCGAGACGGATATCCTTTTCAAGTCTTCATCTGTCCTTAGATTCATTTCATGCATTGATGCATCATGTATGCTGAA
Organism: Euphorbia tirucalli; assembly: GCA_039660915.1. Lineage (NCBI taxonomy): Eukaryota > Viridiplantae > Streptophyta > Magnoliopsida > Malpighiales > Euphorbiaceae > Euphorbia > Euphorbia tirucalli. The sequence goes on from CM077633.1 coordinate 50,884,005, forward strand.
GACATTAAATGAATGTTTGTATGCATGCAGAGTTCCATTCGAAAGAATATCACACAAGTAATTGAAACCAAATTCTATTGAATTAAACACTGAGAGGTTGAATTGTTCATAGAATAAATGATAAAGATAACAAAACTAAAACAAACTAAAACATCAAAATGACTATCATCCTCCACATACAGAGGGTCTTCTTTTATTGCAGCCTCATGGTCCTATAGCTTGTGCATCCGAATCACCCAAGGTTGGGAAAGGGATTATTCTGAATGCTAGGTTTTAGAGTCGGCTCGATGATCCTTCCATCAGTGACCAACTGCTTGATAGCCTTAATCAACTGGGGGCATTTGTTTGTACGGTGACCCATCATCACATGGTAAGAGCAGAAATTGTCTTTATCCGCCTCAGCCAGAGGCAAAAATGGCCTCAAACTCTGCAACAACCCAACTTTTCTACACTTAGCATAGATCAGGGTTACTGACTCAGCCCACGGACTAGTGACCCTTTGAGGAGTCTGCCTTCCTTGGATCACGGTGGCCACACCCATCTCTTGCACTTCAAACTGAGCTGCATCCAGAGTCGTCTTAGCATTGGACCCCACTGAAGTAGCCTTAGAGCTGCTGCCCTTGTACCCTTGAGAGTACCCTTGGTTATTTCTGTAAGAGCCCGAACCCTGTCTGCCTTTCTGCTCCTCTTCCTTGTATTGCTCGATACGCTTGGCAAATTCAACCCCTTTATTAAAGGAGTGGAATCTCTTTAGTTTCATTTTATCCTTGTATTGGGGCAGACTACCATCCACCAACTTCACAATGAGTGACTCCAACTTTGGTTCCCCATCCACTAAAACTTGCACATCCATCCATCGTTTGTAGTAAGCCGGGAAGGACTCATTTGGCTTCTGGCGGATTCTCTCTAGGTCTTCGAGGCTAGTCTCTACTTAGGTATTGTAAGCGTACTGCTTTACAAAAGATTCAGATAGGTCCTCCCAAGTAGAACGGGTGTATAGAGGCATCTTCATATACCACTTCGTCGCAGCACCCCTCAGAGTAGTCGGCAACAGGTTTAAGAGGTGACCTTTCCCAATCCCCATGCTAGTCATCAACCTCATATAACTGTCTAAATGGGCTTCCGGCGGGCCTTCCCCAGTGTAGGGAGGAAGATAGGGCATGTGAAAACCAGCTGGGAGTGGCTCTCCTCCATCAGCCATCAAAGTAGTCGGGTCGACATACTTAACAGGGTTATAGTGCACCATCTCCTTCAGCTTAGGTAGCATGGCTTCAATATCAGAAAATTTCTGATTGAGACACTTTTCCAACATCATCTCAATCAAGGCTTCCCTTGCCTTCTCAAAGGCTTCATCCTCTTCGGACTGACGGTCAGGTTCCCTATGGTTAATCACTCCACCACTTCCTCCGGTAAGACTTACTCCAGTACCATTAGTAACTTGAATGAACTGTTGTCCCCTATTCCTAACCGAGGTCTAAACTAGTGGAATAGATTGAATAGGGAAGGTGCCTATCACGGCCTGCACTTGTTCCCTAAGAGTATTCTTGAACTCATCTGAGGTGAGAAAACTCCTCATAGAAGCAGCCATATCAAACGGCAAGTTTCCATTATTTCCGTCGGCCATCTCTGCTCTGTCCACTTCTTTTAATAAAACTTGACTGTCAATTGGTAGAGTGGGCAACTGAGTTTCAACCTCCCGATCTGAGTCTGACCCTGAGCTGATTCCCTCCACGGTGACAGGCTTTGATTGAACTGACTGAATTGGTGGGTTTGGCTCTGATTCAACACGAACTAACCGTTTCGAGGTTTGACTCCAAACTGCACATTCAATATAAGGTTGGAAGCTCGGATGGATGTCATGGACCTAGACTTGACACACTAAATGGTGTGTATGGTGTGTTCATGTTCATGATCGGATGATGCTTTATGGATGCGGATGATGATGAAAATGACTTTTGTATTTTCTTTCTTTTTGTTTTGGATGTTCCAAGCATACCCCATGCCATGCAAAAGACAATGCAAAAATGTCACGTGTGGGCCGGCACGCGGACAGAAATTCGGTGCCTTCGGGGCACCTAGCGGATGTCGTGAAATGGTCACGTGTGTACCGACACATGGGGGTTCGACGCTTTATAGGTCAATGAAGTGACATGTGATGGTCATATGGGAGCCGTTCCATAGACAGAGGTTTGATGCTTTTATGGCATCTTAGATGAAGTGATGTCACAAACAAGTCGCATGTAACTCGAGACATGGACAACATTTCAGCGTTCGTGGAACACCTTGCATGATTAAACATGCTATAAAATGTCCTAATATGAATTCTAGTTCGGCACTCATGGAGTACTTTAAATGGATCATCAATGTTATGAAACAACCCTATGTGGATCGTGACACACAAACAAGACTTTAGTGTCGCAATGACACCATGATGAATGGACATGATATCATGTGATGGTGTTGTGTGATCTGCCACATGAACACAAGCCCAAGACCGTTATGGTCCTTTAATGGTGCAATAATGTAATAAAATGGCCAAGTGCAATCCGGTGCACAGGCGAACACGGGTAATCTTGGGGACTCCCGATATGTCATGAATTGAAATGTCGTGAGGGGCATACTTAGAACATCCTTCATTTTAGATGGGATGAGATGAGATGAATGCCCCTGTCATACAGAATGCAAATGGCTGCATAAAAAAAACGTGGTTAGGATGCATGACACACAAGATGATGTCATGTATGTTTCATGAGATGCGAGCACATAGAATGAATATGACACACAAAAAAGAAAGTCATGGCTACATAAAAATGTGGTTAGTATGACAGCACACGTATAATGATGTTTCAAAATGGTTGTATAAAAAACGTGGTTAGAAAATGGCACACGGATGATGTGTGTTTGATGTTGAATGTAAAGGTAAAAAATGAAATCACCATAGAACAAACATTAGTACACGCAACAACATGCTCACCCTTGCAACCTTATTCCTCCATTCGATTGGTCTCGCATTCTTCCTAGGTGTTGGGTCTCTCTGGCATCAACCGGGGATACCAAAGGCGCACTCTCAATGTCCATTTTCAGATATATGTTTTGGTAACCCTAAAGGGAAGTGCTAGGCCATTACATGAAGGTATAAGTCAAACCAAGGGTCGTACAGGTTCCCATAGAAAAAATATACTCCTTACTTCTCCGCACTTAAGGGTCCAAATGAAGGGGTACGTATGAGGCTATGAGTGGTTTACCCTATCGAGTGCCTCCAATCCTAGCGGAAGAGGTAGGTCACCTTTGGAGATAAACCGGGCTTAATCATGTGTTGGGGGGATTAAAGAAGTGAAAATGTCATGCTATGCGGTTGTGGATGAGATATCATGTTATGGATTAATAATTGACTTCAAGTGAGGATGCACTTCAATTGTTGCCTAAGTTCCTTAAGTTTTTATGAAAAACCTTTTAAAGAAACTGTTAATCCCCAGCAGAGTCGCCACTATGAGCAGACGATGTTTTTTGGAACGCGGGGCGAAGCGGGAACCGGGGATTTTCTTTTTGGATTGTGAGTGTTTATGGTTTTGAAAAACAGGTTTTAATCTTCTTTAAGAAAGCCTTTCATTTTATTGGAAAAACCCTTTTGTAGAAAACTTAATTGTAAGTGTGAATTTTGGAAAATAGGTTTTTAGAAAATCCCAATTTAAACTTAAAGATCTTGAAACCTAAATTTCGAGATTACATACAGAGTCACCACCCGGATCAGCTCATCCGGGAAATTCCGGTATAGCTCCCTACCAAGTGTAGACGCAGTACCTAATCCAGAGATTCAAGGTTTAGGCAACACATCTACTAATCCTCACTTATTTTTAATTATTATTTCATAATATGATATAACATCCACTTAGTTCTACTCATTTTATCTTCTTTTTATTTTTAGTTAATGCTCATACACATGACATAAATATAAATCCAAAATAAAGTGCAGAAAAGTAAAAGAGCGGGAAAAGTAAAGTAAAGGCCAAATTATACAACCCAGAAAAAAGAAAACTCTCATCCTCACTATATACAACCGCCTATAATACAAGATAATCTAAAAAGTACAATTGCCTAGATACACGAGATAATCTATAAAATACATCAATAATAAAAAAATAAGGAAAAATAAAAGCTACATCCAAATACGGTTAGCACAAATAAATAAAAAACACCAAGGACTCATATAGGATAGAATAGGGGTATTTTGGGAAATGGGATCATAAATGGGGGGATAACCGAGAAGTCCGGATGACTCCTCGATTAGACCTAGAAAACATTTTATTGAAACGCCCTGTAGATTTTGTGGATGAAAAACCAATTTTGAAAACAATTTGGCTCATTTTACATGCATTTTCCAACTTTTAGCGGGCCGGATATCCCGGGATCTAGGGGTCCCGTTCGTGAGTGGGCCTAAATTAGACATCCATCTAAGGTTCAAAAGTGTAAACACGCCAAAAATCTCTTTTGAATGGGAATGAGAGGCACAATTACAAGTTAGAAGCCCAAAAGGGCAAAATTGTAATTCTATTTCTCAGGCTATAGCCACGCGGCTGTAGCTTATAGCCGTGAGGCTGTAATGCCTCAGAATGCATTTCAGTTTTCTTTTCTCATTTTGGAAATCGTTTTGGAATTTTGATGATTTTGAGCGATCGGGGATTTCTGGAAACTCATGAAATTCCATAAAAACAGATTCGGATCAGATCAAACGAGTCCAGAAATCTCCAAAAATCCCGAAATCACCAAACTTTATCATTACATCCACCAATCATAAATCTGAAAACTGAAAATCAAACACATGTGGATGTAATTGGACCGATAATACTCATGAAAAACACATTTGATTTTGAAAACGGAAGCGTTATGGGTCGATTTGGGGCATTTGGAGCTTCTGCCCCTGAAGATTACAACCGTGCCCCTGTAAGTTACAGCCGTGCCCCTGTAGCGCATTACAGCAATGCCACTGTAGGGCATTACAGCCGCGCCGCCATAAGCTATAGCCGCGCCACTGTAGATTACAGCCGCGCAGCTATAATCATAATACGGGGTGGCTATAGCTGGGTTCACTTCTAGATTTGATAAAAACGCAAAAACATAAACAAATAACACCTAGAACAAATCAAAAGGGGTTTTTATGGCCTCTCAAAGTATACCTTGTCTGTATTCCAACGTATTAGATCACCAGAAACGGATTTGGTCGCCGGAAAACGTCTCAAAATCACGAACAACCCGAAATTGCAGAAACTTGAACGAACCGAATTGGCCAAAACAAATGCCAAATCAATCAGATTACACTCCAATTTTATTTATTTGAGAACCCTAATGTTTTCTATGGATTAAGATTGAGATTGACTGTTTTTTTGAACAAATCTAGGGAATTCACTCTCTAAAAGCCCTATTTTCTCTCTCTAACTCTCCCCAATAGCCCTAATTTTTTATGTTTAATCTTCTGAAAAACCTGTCCATTCTGTCCCTCTTTAATTTCCATTTCTATCGCTTTTATATCGCCCTAATTAGGTTAAAAAATCTGAATTAAATGCTGATTTTGCCAATTAAGGAAGTCTGGTGATTACAGCCGCGCTGCTGTAGTGACCAGATTAGCCTATTTTTTATTTTTTCCCCTTTTCTCTTTGGTTCTTTCAAATGCTCACTTGACCTTCTTTGGGGTTCTGTACCAAGACTTGTCACACACATTTGGATCATCCGGGATATCTTCGGCACTATTCTGGTCACTCCAAACCCGCCTCATGTTTATTCGTGAAAAAGGTAATAATAGCTTTCATCATTGAGGTCGGGAAAAAACCCGTGCTCACAGTCCTTTCAACAAACAAGCTGAAAGGTCTTTAGGCTTATTGGACCTAATACACTTTGATGTATATGGACCCATGAGCACCGATGCTAGCAATGGGTTTTCATACTTCATGATTTTCATAGATGACTTCAGCAGGTGTGGCTATGTCTACCTGATAAGCACAAATCTGAGACTCTTGATAGGTTCAAGGATTTTGGAAATGAAGTACAAAATCAATTAGGCAAGAGTATTAAAGCCATTCGATCAGATCGAGGTGGCAAATATATGATCCTCGAGTTTGATTCATACTTGAGACAGTGTGGGATAGTCTCACAACTCACTCCTCATAGAACACCTCAATGGAATGGAGTGTCTAAAAGGAGGAATAGGACCTTGTTGGATATGGTCTGCTTAATGATGAGTCATGCTTCTCTTTCAATATCATTCTAGGGCTACGCCCTAGAGATGATGGTTTTTATGCTTACGTTGTGAGCGGACGACGTTTTCGATGGAACGTGAGACTCCCTTTCGGAAGGGGCGCCTTGAGCTCGGGCGGGCCCCTCCCTCGTGTGGGGTTTTTATAAATGGAAAATCGGTTTTGGAAAATAAATGGAATTAATGCATAAAAGAACCGAGACCTAAGTCTCGATGAATATTATAGAGTCGCCACCTGACTCAGCTCAACCTGGAAATTTATAACGTAGCTGAACCGGACGAACGACCGCTACACTATCCAGAGATTCGGGGTCCGGACAAGTCCCTTATTTCGTGTCTAATTAAAATAAATATTGGTCAATGTTCATAGATGGTATTTCAAATTCTAAAGTCAATTTTATTAAAATAAATAGACATACAACGCGCATACAGGTTAAGGTAAAATAGTAAAAGATTAAATTATTACAACCTGATCGAATGAAAGATAAAAACTCTCAGCCTCACTTTTACAAGCACCTAGAATACACGATTTATCTAGAAAAATACAATCGCCTAGGATACATGATTAATCTATTAAATACATATAAAATAAAAATAAAAATAAAAGCTGCAAAACAAAGGTTAGCACAAAATACGGCACGCCACAAGTTGGACTCAAACATGACAGAATGGGAAATCAAGAATTGGGGGCATGCATTTAGGGGATAACCGGGTTGGCTCGGCTAGCCGGCTCGGTTAGACCTGGAAAACATTTTGAAACATCCTTGTATTTTTGGTTTTTGTGGGAAAATCATTTTGAAAACAATTTTTTAGGTTTAATTAACTTTAACATGTGAGGTGGGTCGGTTTCGGGAGAATCGGGTCTCCGTCATGGCATTGTTCTAAATGCAATTTTATTGGAAATTGAATCTAGGGTTGTGAATGCACACAACAAAATTCATTTTGATGATTTTTGGGGTTTTCTGAATTTTTATGGATTTTTGGGGATAAAAACGGAAATTCTGATTCTGGAAATCACGTTACAATCGTGCGACTGTAAACGACCCAAAGCCAGAATCTTGCCAAAATTTTATTTGAAGAAAACTGGAAAGAAAACGCCTGGAAATCAAGAACACTGGTACGACTGTAACTACAGTTGTACGACTGTTCTTGATTTCCAGAAGTAGAAACGTAGAAAAATGAACGAAAATGGCACAAAACCAGACCAATCAACCAGAAAGCTTGTAAAACAGAGGGGAAAAGGAGTGTCTACCTGTTTGGCGTGCGTCCACCGTAGGATTGACCCCTGGCGTCGCTCCAATCCACTGAAATCCGTACTTTTCTCCTTGAGTTAGGGTTAGGGATTTTGGGTCCAAAGATCTCCAAATGCAAGGGTTTCTAATGATGAGTTCTTTCTTTTCTTTTAATTTTCTCTTCTCCTCTCTCTTTTCTCTCTTTTATTTCTTTCTTTTTCTCATTCTCTCTGTCCGGCCTCTTTTCTCTATCTCGTGCCCCCCTTCTCCTTTTGTTTTTTCAGCTTTTAGGGTGTGGGTTAGCTCACCTGCCACGATCTACAGTCGTATGACTGTAGTTTAATTACAGTCGTACGACTATAGTTAAAGTCGTACGACTATACCTTTTTTTTATTTTTTTTTGAAGAAGTAAAATCCCGGCGCTTACAACCGTACACCGACTAAAGCAGTGGAAAAGACATCAAATGAAATATAGACGGGCAAAGTGTCCAATATGTCTTTCCTACGGATTTAAGGATGCTATGTCCACGTCAAGAGATTAAGTTTGGACAAACTATCATCCAAAACCAATAAATGCCTATTTGTGGGATACCCTAAGCAAACTAAAAGGTACTACTTCTACAACCCTGAGGAGAACAAGGTGTTCATGTCAAGAAAGGGTGTCTTTCTTGAAAGGGGATTTATTTCCAAGAAAGATAGTGGGAGTAGAGTTGAACTCGGGGAAGTTCAACAACCACAAATTCTTAAAGAGGATAGTTCGGGGATTGAGCCAGAGACTCAAGCAATTGAGGAGTATGGACCAATCACATAAGACCTAAAAAGGTCTAGTAGAGTCTATCATCAGCTAGAGAGATATGGGTTTCTTATGGCCAATGACAACACCCTTTTGGACCATAAGGAATTGATGACCAGGCTCTTACAAGCCCAAACTCACCAAGATGGCTTGGAGCCATGGAAGGTGAGATGCAATCAATGTATGATAACCAAGTTTGGAACTTGGTTGATCCACGTCCGGGTGCTAAGGTAATCGGTTGTAAATGGTGCTTTAAGTTAAAAGCCAATGATACCTTCAAGGGGTAACTAATGGCGAAGGGTTTCAAATAAGTCCATGGTATCGACTATAATGAAACCTTCTTACCTGTCGCGATGCTCAAATCCATAAGGATACTGCTTGTCATAGCTACACGGTATGACTATGAGATATGGCAAATGGTTATCAAAATAGCTTTCCTAAATGGAAACCTCCAAGAGGATGTTTACATGACTCAATCAAAGGGTTTTGTCGATCCAAAGTATCCTGATCGGGTACACAAGCTGTAAAATTCCATATATGGGCTCAAGCAGGCATCCCAAAGTTAGAATTATTGTTTTGATGAAGCTATAAAGGAATATGGCTTCACCAAGAATGATGATGAGCCTTGTATGTACAAGAAGGTTGGTAGAAGCACTACCACATTTCTAGTCTTATATATGGATGATATCATACTCATTGGAAACGACATCATGATACTGCTTAGGGTTAAGCAATGGTTGTGTAAATGTTTTGTAATGAAGGACTTAAGCAAAGCCGAGATGATATTAGGTATCAAGATCTACAGGGATAGATCTTTTCGACTTCTAAGCCTAACTCAAGAAAGGTACATAGATAAAGTCTGTCCCTCAAGGAGGGAAGAGAGGGAATACATGAGTAAGATCCTATATGCTTTTTTTATGGGGTCTATTACGTATGTTATGCTATGTACTAGACCTGATGTCACACATGCACTGAGTTTGACTAGTCAGTACAAATAAGATCTAGGTGAATCCCATTGGACCATAGTTAAAGCCATCCTTAAGTACCTAAAAAGGACTAAGGATGACTGCTTAGTGTACAATGGTCAGGAAGAGCTTACTATATGTGGTTATGCTGATGCCAGTTTTCAGACCAATTTTCAGACTGACACCGATAATTATAAATCGTAGTTTGGCTATGTATTCATGTTGAATGGGGGTGTTATCAGCTAGAAAAGCTCGAAGCAAGAACTGCTGATTCTACTACAGAAGATGAGTATATTGCTACATCGAATGTTGCAAAGGAAGTTGTTTGGATTAGGAAGTTTGTCATTGTGTTGGGAGTAGTTCCCTTTATCCTAGACCCAGTTGACCTCTTCTGTGACAACAATGGGGCCATAGCACAAGCCAAAGAGCCTCGGTCACATTAAAAGTCCAAGTACATACTTAGAAGATTCCATCTTATTTAAGAGATAATCGACCGAGGGGATATGAAGATATGTAAGGTTGCATCCAAAGACAACATAGCAGATCCCTTGAGCACACCGTTGGTATAACTAAAGCATGAGGGTCATGTGAGATCTATGGGGATTAGGCCACTACCTAGCAGGGACTGGTGTAAGTGGGAGATTGGTAGTGTATGCCCCAGTCCCTGTATTATGTAATCAGATGATTTGTTATAATAAAGGGTAATGGCCCAAATAGGCTACCTACAATACTGAAGGAGGGGTGAATAATACTGTGTACCGAATAAAATTTTTTTAATTTCTTTTAATAATTCTTTTTGAAGAAAAAAAATTTTCTTTCAATAAACACAAGTTTTACAAAAATACGAAAATGATAAAATAGTAAAAATTATGAATATAAATTTGTTTGACTGAATAAAAGGTCTTCAAATAATAATGCTATTAAATTAGATTGCAGAAATAGTGTAGGGATAGAGAATTAAAGATGCTGAGATTTATACTGGTTCGACCCAAGTGGTCTACGTCTAGTCCCTAAGCCAACCATTTGATATTTTCCACTAGTATTTCGCTTACGGGCAGAAAATAAACCTGTTTTACTTTTTACAAGTTCAAATAACAAACTCAATACTTTTGCAGACTAAGTATCAAACCTCTACCGTTACTTTTTTCACGCTCAAGTAACAAAACTCTTCCGATGCTTTTTCAAAGCTCAAGCACAAACTTATCCGGTGTTTTTTACAAGCTCAAATACCAAACTTTTCTCAATGCTTTTTCAAAGCTCAAGCACCAAACTTTTACAAACTTTATTGATCACACTATCAACAAAGTAAAACCCCTTCACACAACCTTGTGTGAAAATACAATTCCCTTAAATAAATATTTGAATGTAAGAACAAAGATGAAGCTCTCCTTTCTTAATTTACTTTAAAGGAATTGTGGAAGACTTGAATAAAAATGCTTGTAAGTATGAATATTGCTAGGTAAATCTCCCACTTGACAAATTCAACTTGATTTCCTTTTACAGGTGTTGGAGAAGCTTTTCATTAAGTGAAATAGCTGTTGCATTGAGATCATAAGGAGAACTAGCCCTTGCTTATAGCCTCTGAAGGAATAATGGTAGTTGTAATCAGCTCCTGAAGAAATTATGGCTGTTGCTTGTAGATCACAAAGGAATATAGTTGTTTCTTTCATATCTTGAAGAAGATATAGCCGTTGGAGGTACTAAAGAATGTAGGCAACAAGCTTGGTAACTCAAAAGCTACTATTTGTATCTTCTGATCTATAGATTTTGTAGCTCTTGAAGTAGTCTTTATCTTTTGAAGCCAATACAGCATTGGAAGACTTTCATTTCATGATGTTAATGAATCTTATAGCTCTTGAAGTAATATCCATCTTTCGATCAATGAGGCTTATAGCTCTTGATGTCATTTCTATCCTTTGAAGAAAATATGGCCATTAGAGATCAATTGAAGATTATAAGCAAAAGATATTTAGTTTATAAGCAAAGCTCATCCTTTGTCCAACTTGACATGTGATACTTCTTCGATGTCTTGATGTTTTGTTAAGCTTCAAGACTTGTTGATATTCTTGTTTATGTACCCTCATCTTCTTCATAACCTTAATTTACTTAAAGATTAATTGCAAAATAATTTGTAATAATATTAAAGTAAATATGATTAGCTATAATCCTATATGTCAACTTTTCATTTAGTTGTTATCATCAAAACACGATTCAACAAAAGACATAGCCTTGTCTATTATGTTTCTTGTGCAATTTAATAAATAAAGAGAATCCATTAACTGTTGTTTTACTTATGTATGCTGGTAACATTTTCCAAGGATAAGGCTATGAGTAGGGAATGAACACCAGTTATAAAGCTATCCCTAGTCTGTTAAAGTCATGGGAATGATTTTAACCAAAGACTAGCATGTGTCTTGATTGTATGGTGGTGTCTTACTGACAATTGGCCATGAAATGTCAATCAAGAATATGGGTACGTTTAGGTTACATGGTACTGGATCGATCTGCTATGAGAACACCACATGGTTCCTATGTCATAGGTGGTTCTCTAGTAATGCTTATGTAAGCGCCGAGTTTTCCCGACCTCTATGATGAGAATTCCTGTATTACCTGTGGAATGGACGGACTCGAATCGGACTTGAAAACGACTGGAATGTCGCCCAGAGTGTCTCAAATGTCCTGAAAACCAAGCTATCCACAATCCGATCCCCCCGAAAAAGTCTCCTGAGTGATTTCTAGGGTTTAAGGTGTGCGTCGGATTTTCGAGAATTTCGCCCTGGCTCTTGCTAGAGCTGCACAGCTCTAGTACAAACTAAAGCCGGGTGGCTCTAGTGGGTGAGCCAAGTTGTTCTGCAAAGCAGAGCAACTTGGCTCGACAGAAAGAGTTGTTGGGCAAAATCAGAGAATTCAGACAGCCATTTAATGTTTGAAATGTTATGTGAGAGGAGAGTATATAAAAAGAAAAAGAAAAATCAAATCAAAGGAGAGGGGGTTAGTAGTCTTAGGCAGAGAGAAATCACTTTCCAAGAAAAGAAGATAAGGAAAAAAAAAGAGAAGCAGAGAAAAAGAAAGAAAGAGGCCGAGACATTCTAAGCCAAAGGAGAACCCAAAAACACAAAGTTAGGACCTAAAATCAATCTTAAAACATTAACAGCAAGTTCCCTAACCTTTGCGCATTGATTCGGGATCGTTTCGGATTGATTTCGGATTGTTTCGGATCATTTCAGTTTTCGGCCGGTTGAGCTTCCAGGACAAATTCCAAGCTTTCAATCCGTTTCTTGACATTCAAAGCATCAAAACATCATCAAGGTAAACTCCGAGAGGCCTTAAACCTGTTTGCATTGTCTTTTCTGTGCGTTTCCTTCATTTTTGCAACTTTCAGAACTGGACTTACTCGAATAGAGCCGGGTAGCTGTGTTCTTCATGAACAGAGCCGCACGGCTGTGTTCATAATGAACACAGTGGCATGGCTGTGTTCATGATGAACAAAGCAGCACTGCTCTGTTCTACAGGGATAGGTTCCCGATTTGTCCCGATCAGCCGAAAACAGTTCGTTTTCCATTTTGTGCATTCTGCTGTGATCAATTTCGGCCCAAATTTATCCGTATGTTGTAAAATTTTGGTTTTTGGATTTCTGTACATACGGATATTAGGGTTTTCGGTTTTTTTCAGGTTTTATATTTTGTGTTTCGGGGTTATTTTATCCGAACTGAATCTATAGTCCAGCATTAGAGGACCCTCGAACCCTATAAAATTCCCAGAAAATACTGAAAATGAGCAAAATGATATTTTCACAAAAATAAGAAAACCAATTTTTCGGGTTCCAGAAATTACAGTCATATGGCTGTAACTACAGCTGTACGATTGTAGTTTCCGGAATAAAGCAGAGCCGCAAAACGACCCATATGGACGTCGTCGCACGATGATGTTTTCGCGTGTTTATAGCTTTTTGGACTCTAGATGGATGTTGGAATTAGGAAACCCGCACGAACGGAACCCTGGATTCCAGGATAACAGACCCACAAAGAATGGAAATTTGCATGTGTGATTTTTCAGCATAAAAATTACAGGGCATTTCAAAACCATTTTCCAGGTCTAACCGGTCCGACCGGTTGGGTCGACCCGGTTACCCCCTAAGTGCATGCCCTCGTTTCCTAAATCCCTAATTCTGTCCTATTTTAGTCCTATCTATGTGTGCAATATAAACTGTGCTAACCGTCTGTTTTGCAGCATTTATCTTTCTTTTATTTTTATTTTTTATTTAATTGATAGATTTCGTGTATTTTTAGGCGGTTGTAATTTTTAGATCCTCGTGTACTTAGGCAGTTGTAATGTGAGGATGAGGGTTTTTATCTTTTATTCGATTGGGGTTGTATAATCGGCCTCTACTATTTTCTTGTATATTTTGGATGTATGTTTTATTTTTCTGCAATTTATTTTCTGCATTTTGCTTTAACATCGACTGATTAAAATAAACACAAATTGGGGTTAAAGAAAGATAATAAAGTAAATTAAATATGGTAATATAAATTGTAAAGTGAAAGCGAGCTAGAGGTTAAGTAAGTCACTTGCTCGAACTCTAAATCTTTGGATTAGGTACAGTAGTCTGTCCTTGGTAGGGAGCTGTACCGGAATTTTCCGGATGAGCTGATCCGGGTGGCGACTCTGTCACTGATCTCGGGATTTAAGTTTTGAGGTCTTTAAGTTAAAAATGGGAAAATGTTTTCCACAAAGGAATTTCCAAATCAAATCCACGATTTCCCTAACTCAAGATAAGCAAAACCCGTTTTCCAAAATCAAAACGAAACAACGAAAATGTTTTCCCTGGTTCACTTCGCTGCGTTCCTTTTCCAGTTTCATTTCAAAAAAGGTCGTCCGCTCACAGTGGCGACTCTGCCGGGGAATGTGGTTTCTTAAAAAGTTTTCACAAAAACTTAAGGAACTTAGGCAACTACCGAAATAAAACCTCGCTTGCAGTCACTTCACTAGTTCATATTACCATATTTATTTGCACCTTGCATATCATAAAATTTTCTTCTTCTCAATCCCTCCAATACATTGATCAGCCCCAGTTTATCCAAGAAGGTGGACTACCTCTTCCGCAAGGATTGGAGACACCCGACGAGGTAAACCACTCATAGCACCGCATGACCTTACATCATGTTCTACGGTGAGGAGTGTATATTCGCTATAGGAACCTATACGACCCTTGGTTTTGACTTTGACCCACATGTAATGGCTTAGCAACTTCCCTAGGATAACCAAAACTTAAATTCAAAATGAACATTGAGCGCACGCCTTTGGTATCCCCCATTGATGCCAGGGAGACCCAACACCTAGGAAGAATGCAAGAACAATTGAACGGAGAAATAAGGTTGGAAGGGAGCGCATATTTTTGCGAGTGCTAACGTTTGTTCCGTGTTTTTTTTTATTTAACTTTTCACGAAGCATCAAACATGCATAGCTTTTGCATGCCATTATAACCACATCTTTATGCAGCCATTTTCAAACATTGACATATATGTGACACTAATCACATTTTCATGCAGCCACGACATTTTATTCGTGTGCCATTTACATCTCGCATGCGACATTTCCATAAAACATACACGACATCATTCCGTTTGTCATGTATTTTAACCACATTTTCATGCAACAACTTGTGGTTTCATGTGACATACACATTCATTTCATTTCCTTCCACCTAATAAAAGGATGTTCCAAGTGTGTTCCTCACGACCATTCCATTTCATTTCATATTGGGTATCCCAAAACTACCCATGTTCCGCCTGTGCATCGGATTACACTCGGCCATTTCACAAATACCATATCATTCAATAGAAGACCACAATGGTCCTAGATCTATTCTCGTGTGGTAGTTCACATGATGTCATCACATGGTATCACATTCATTCATCATAAGTGTCCCGGTGATGCCAGAGTCCTATTCACGTATCACGGTTCACATCGGACCATTTCATGACATTGTGAAATCATTAAAGGTGCTCCTCGAGTACCGGATTAGTACACATATAGGGGCATTCCATAATATTATCAAAATCACGCAAGGTGTTCCACGAACGCCGAACCTCTGTCCGTGTCCTCGGTTACACACGACTTTTCTATAATGCCATCTCATATCACATGCCTCAAAAGCATCAGAATTCTGTCTGTGGGATGGTCCCCATGCGACCATTTCATTTCATACCATTGACCTATAAAGCATCGAAACTCTGCTCGTGTGTCGGCACACATGCGACCATCTCACTACAATTCATTAGGTGCCCCAAAGGCGCTGGACCTCTGTCTATGCGGCGACTCCCACGAGACATTTTTGTATTGTTTTGCATAGCATTGGGCACTCTTGGGACATCCCAAACAATGGAAATTCAAATGTGCAAAGATCATCCTCATTTTCATTTCCATTCATAAAGCATTATCCAAGCATCATTCTCCATGACGTCACATCATTCATCTACCATCCCTAACTCTCCACTTATGATGTAGGACCATACACACGTGAGACTAGAAACTACCAAAGCTCTGTACAGACAGTTCACAGAGTAAGCTGGATCAACGAAGGACAAGGTCTTAGGCTTTGAGGGCTGTTGGGGAATAAAGAATAGTAGAAACTGATAGTGATTTTGATTCCAGAGAGGAAGTGGAAATGGCCGATCAAACACCAAGTCTTGCTAATGCTCTGAAGGATTTCCTGAGATCTCAGGATTTCCGTGACATGCTGAAGGAAGAAATGCGAGCTGTTGTAAAAGAAACTGGGGAAACCGGGACTAGCAGACCTGGAAAGGAAAGGTGGATGAGTCTTCTCAGTACGGGGCTGATGTCTCAGCCAGTGTAGAAAAGCTGCAAGAGATTGAGGCAGCTATGGAAAAGAAAATAAAGGCGAAATACTCTGAACTTGACAAAGTAGTCACAGAGCTGAAGAAAGGGGCCAACATCAGTCTGGGCTCCAAGAGAGGTGTAAATGTCGATGCAATGATCAACAAGGGCATTAAGACCTTCCCCATTGGGTTTTAAGTGCCTAAAATCCCTTCCTACAAGGGGATTAGTTCACCGGAGGCTCATGTGAATCTGTATGCCCAGGTAATGCTGACAGCGGGTGCCACTAAATAGCATCTGATTAACTTCTTCCCGACCACACTAGAAGGGGGAGCCCTGAATTAGTACAACTCTCTGGCAGAAGATGTGCAATTAGACTGGGAGGCCTTGTCAGCTTCCTTCATCAAATACTATAGCTTCAATACTAAGATTCAGGTGAAGCTGTACGATCTGGAGACGGTTAAGCAGAAGCCCAATGAATCCTTTGATGCATACTATCAGAGATGGATGAACAAAATGATCCTGCTGAAGAACCGCCCCAATGAGGATGAGTTGATCCAGAAGTTGATTGATGGTAGTCGGGACATTTTTAGGAACAACATGAAGTTCCACTCTTTCAGTGAACTCAGCGAAGTATACAGTATGGCAATGAAAATTGAGAAAGATGAAGAAGAAAGGGCAGTAAACCAAAGGGACAGCAGAGGCTTTGGGTACAGTTACGGCTACTGATCAACTACTACAGCTGGGTCGAGCGGTGGGTCCAGCTCTGGTGCTGCAAGCAAGGGAGGTCAGTTTTTAGAGGGTAAACAAGTAGGGGTTGCCGTCGTGTCTCGGCAACGAGGCAACCAAGGCAGAATTCCAGACAGTCAAGGCATATCACCCTGGGCCTTCTCTTTGGCTAAGATCTTCGCCAAGTGTAGAAATGGCGGTCTGTTGGACTCGCTCAGGCCATTTAAGAAGCCAGCAGTGGAAGACAAGGATAACTTCTGTACCTACCACATCATGCTGAGGCATAGAACCAACAATTATTATAAGCTGGGGGATGCGATCCAGAAGCTTATCGACGAGGGGAAGCTACAAGAGCCTGCCAAGCCTAGCACCAAGATGAATCCACTGCCAGTGTTTGAAAGGCAGGTCAATATGGTATAGTCGGGGCTGTCGAACAATTTCATCTTTGCCCAGGTCCTACAGGCAAACCCTCTGGTACAGTCTGTGTTGACCCATGAAATAGGGGCAAAGTTAGAATGTGAAGAGTTGACAAAGCAGAAGGAGGTGAAACCCGTGAGTCTGGATGATCTGGATTCAGAAGATGAATACGAAGAATATGGCTGTATTGAGACAGTAAAGCCGCCAATCATGGAGACAAAAGTTTATGAAGTCTAGAATGTAATGAGGAGCGGTAGGGTATACCAGCCCGTGGTTCAGCAGAGTGACAAGGCTCCAGTGACTGGGCAGGTAGTATGTCAACACCCAAGGAGGTGGAAAAAGAAGACCTGGTTATCTCAGAATTGAAAAAGACTCTAGTATAGGCCAGTCTGTGGCATCTGTTGCTGACTTCCAAGGAACACAGGGTAGCGCTAGTCAAAAAGCTATCTGAAATAGAGGTTTCTCCACTTGCATCTCCGGAGACCATGTGTTGCTTACTGTATAAGATTCATATAGGGTCCCCTGAGATTGTATTTTTTGAAAAAGATTTGCCACATGAAGGGAGAGCTCACAACAAAGCTCTGTATGTCAAGGCTAACCTCCTGGACCGAGTTATGCCATGCGTGATGGTGGACGATGGATCTGCCCTAAACATATGTCTATTAAAAATGTTACCATTCTGGGGTCTGAGTGAAGACAGCTCAAAAAATTCCTCTACTGTGACAAGGGCCTATGATGATTCCAAGAGGACTGTAAGTGGGACTGTTGAAGCTGAAGTGGGAGTGGGCCGGTCAAGTCGACAGTCCCCTTTACTGTGATTGACATTCCAGTCACCTTCTCTTTACTGTTAGGGAGGCCATGGTTCCACCCGTTAGGGGGTGTTCCTTCAACCTTGCATCAGAAGATCAAGTTTTTAGTGGGCGGTGAGGTTGTAACAGTCGAGACAGATTCTCAGTCTATGATTGCTGCTATTAGTGAGGAGACCATACCATTCAGCGGATTTCAAGTCACCATGGTCAGTGAGGAGGAAGCCACTGATGCCCCGATGGTTATTTACGAAAACTATATGCCAGAATGGTTGTCCAAATACCTTCACAGGCATGACTTTGTTCCGAGCATGGGACTCGGAGTCAATCTACAGGGGGTGCCCGAATTTAACATTGATTCTGGGAAGCCGAGGCAGTTTGGCTTAGGCTACATAGCTGAGGCATCTGAGAAGAAAGACCTGAAGAGGGGAAAGAATGCCAAGCCCATGATGAAGCCATTCATTAAGGCTGGCGAACAACTGTACAAGGGGCAAACTGAACCATTGAAGGTCGGGAGCATTGAACTCTCAGGCTTCGAGATATTTTCTGATGTTGTGGACTTTGAAAAGAGCCAGGAGGAGCCAGTTGCACCAGTGATAGTGGGAAGGCAATTGTTAATCCTGTTATCCCCCAGGAGAAACCATCTGAAATGATGGTAGAAGCAGCAGAAGTAGCCAGGGAGAAAGTTGAAGAAAAATTCTGTGATGAATCTATGAAAGCAATTTCAGAGGCACTGACTGCTGCCTTAGGCAAGGCATTTGAAAAATCTGGGGAAGGGTCTACTAAGAAGCTGATGACCAAGGCAAGCCTAGATTCTGTGGTAGCCGAGATAGCAGGAATCATGATGAAAGCCAAGGCACAGGTGGCTGAGATCGAGAAGATTGTTCTTCCTGCTAAACAGGAGTCTAAAGTTGCTGCTGACCTAGACAACATCCTGGAGCTGAGCAAGGATGCTAAAGAAGTTAAAGGCCCTCCGCCTGTGGAGGATGAAAATCATTTTGTTGTATCTGTTTCTTCTCTTTTCGATATGAACGATGTAGTTTTTAACAAGTTTAATGCAATGAAATCCCAGTTTGCTTACTTATGTGATGTATATCCTGATAATTTTGTACATGCATTTGAATCACCATCAATATTTAGCATTCATGACACTGTATTGCATGAAATTAATATAAGTACAGATGAAAATCCCAAAATGGTATTTATTTCACATGAACTAAAATCCGAAGAAGAGAGAGAATTGACAAGAATACTGCAAAAACATATTGAGGCTTTCGCTTGGTCATACGAAGACATGCCAGGGGTTGATACAGAAATAGTAGTCCATAAGATTCTGACAGATCCCAGATTCAAGCCGGTGAAGCAGAAAGCTAAGGAGGCTAAGACCAGAATGGGCCGCATTGGTAAAAGAGGAAGTGGCTAAGCAGATTGAAGCCAAGTTTCTTGAGGTGGTGGAATATACAGAATGGTTAGCCAACATTGTGCCAGTGCCTAAGAAAGATGGAAGGGTTAGGGTGTGTGTCGACTACAGGGACTTGAACAAAGCTTACCCGAAAGATAATTTCCCCTTACCTCATATTGATGTTTTAATCGACAGCGCAACCAAGGCAACATCCTTCGTTACAGAGTGGGGCACGTTCTGCTATAGGGTAATGCCCTTCAGGTTGAAAAATGCTGGAGCCACTTATCAGAGGGTTGTCACAATGTTGCTGCATGACATGATTCATAAAGAAGTGGACGTGTATGTCAATGACATACTTGTTAAATCAATGACCCGGGAGGAGCACCCTGCTATCCTGGACAGATTTCTTACACTCATCGGGGAATACAACCTGCAACTTAATCCCAAGAAGTGTATATTTGGGGTTACATCTGGAAAACTGCTAGGACACGTGGTCAGTCAAAGAGGGATAGAGATGGATCCAGACAAAATCAAAGCAATTCGGGATATGCCAGCCCCTAAAACAGAGAAGGAGGTCCGGTCATTCTTGGGTTGATTGCAATATGTCAGCCGTTTCGTAGCACGGTTAACCTCAGTGTGTGAGTCGATTTTCAAGCTGCTAAGGAAAGATCAGCGGATTGTATGGGATGACAGATGTCAGTTGGCTTTCGAAAAGATCAAAGCTTACCTACTAAATCCACCAGTTATGAGTCCACCAATTCCAGGAAAGCCTTTAATCTTGTATTTGGCTGTTGAAGATTGCTCTGTAGGGGCAATGTTGGTGCAAGAACAAGATGGCAGGAAGGAGTACCCTATTTACTACCTCAGTAAGAAGTTGCTAGAGTATGAAACCAAGTACACGTTAGTGGAGAAGACGTGTGTGGCAATGATTTGGTTGATCAAGAAGTTACACCATTAGTTCCAGTCATACAAAGTGCAAGCCGTGGCTAAAGTGGATCCAATGAAATACTTATACAAAGCACCGGTGTTAGTTGGAAAATTGTCTAGGTGGCTGCTACTTCTGTCAGAATTCGACATTGAGTACATCACTAGAAAAACCATCAAAGGGCGAGCTGTGGCAGAATTCTTAGCAAACCAGCCACTAGAATCAGTCCGAACAGAAAATCTGGAGTTCCCTAACGAACAGTTGGCTGTAGTAGAAGTAAGAAGATGGGTTATGTGCTTCGATGGTGCCGTAAACAGAAAGGGTGCTGGAATTGGGGTGATCATAGCAACGCCAGATGGGGAGATTATCCCATTGTCAAAGAGGTTGGACTTCTCCATAACCAACAATAGGGCAGAGTATGAAGTGTGCTTATTCAGAATGGAAGCTAACCTGACACTAAGGGAAGATAATGTTTTGATTGTTGGGGATTCACTCGTAGTGATTAGGCAAGCACAATGTGACTAGGATTTGTGAGAAGAAGCCTTACGGCCCTACTTAGAACTGCTGCAGTATAGAAGAGGGTTATTTGACCAGTGCGAGTTCAGACATGTTCCTAGGGAGGAAAAATAAAATGGCGGATGCACTAGCGACACTATCCTCCATGTGGCAAGATCCGAAAAAGACACAAATACAGCCCCTGGTCATAGCGACTTTCGAGCAACCCTGCTTTGATATGCATGAAGTAATGGAGTTAATAGCCGAGGAAAAGCCATGGTTCTTTGACATTTATCAGTATGTGAAAGAGGGAAAGTATCCAGAAGAAGCTAGTACTGTTGAAAAGGTTTCATTAAGAAGATTAGCCAGCCAGTTTAGAATCTTCAAAGATAAGCTGTACAAAAGAACTACAAATAGGGTTCTTCTAAGATGCTTCACAGAATAAGAAGCAGAAGCGGTGATGCAGCAAATACATGTCGGATCCTGCGGACTGCATATGAATGGGATTGCTATGGCCAGAAAGATAATGAGACAGGGATACTTCTAGATGACAATGCAGTTTGATTGTGTGAAAGAGGAAAAGAGATGTCACGAGTGTCAAATCTATGCTGATATCAGTCATCTACCCCTACTCGAATTACAAAATCTAGCATCTCCTTAGTAGTTCTCGGTGTGGGGGATTGACATGATCGGAGAAATTCACCCTACAACGTCTAATGGGCATAGATTTATAGTGGTTGCAGTAGACTATTTTTCGAAGTGGTAGAAGCAGAATCCTTCTCCAATGTGACAGCCAAACAGATGGTTAAGTTCATTCAGAAGAATATCCTCTCTCGATACAGAATCCCTCACCATGTGGTGACTGATAACAGGGTGCAATTTCAAGGGGCAATAGCTAAGCTATTCTTAGAACATGGCATCGAACATCATAGGTCTTTTCCGTACAGACCGCAGGCTAATGGTGCAGTGGAAGCGGCTAACAAGTCGATTAAGAAGATTTTGTCAAAGATGGTAACCACCTACAGAGACTGGGATGACAAATTGCCATATGCTCTTTGGGGTTACAGAACCAGCGTAAGAACACCAACGGGCGAAACTCTTTACGCCTTGGTGTATGGGATGGAAGCAGTGTTGCCAGTGGAAAAGGAACTCAAGTTACTCAGAATAGCCCTGGAAGCTCAGCTACCAGAAACAGGATAGGTTCAAGCCAGATACAAGCAGTTGGTTGTATTAGATGAAAAGCGGTTGAGAGCGTTGGATCACCTACAAATGTATCATCCCAGAATGGCTAGGGCCTATAATTGAAATATGAAGTGTCCTAGACGATAGTTGAAAGCTAGGGATCTAGTTCTGAAACAGTTGAGGCATACAAATATGGACGCTTGGGGGAAATTCAGACCGAATTGGGAGGGCCCCTATGTTGTGAAGAAAGTGCTATCGAAGGGTGGTGTAAACATCGCAAACATGGATAGGAATGAATTCACAAACCCTGTCAACCGAGACCGCTGAAGCCTTACTATGTTAAAAAAAAAGAGTATGTTAGGCTGAAAACTCGAAAAGGGCGGCCTAGGCAAAAATTAAGACATGAGAGAAAATGATCAGTCGGAAAACCCGACAAGGACGGCTGGTGATGGATTTGGTTCTGCGTGGAATGTATACCATTTTGGGGAACCAACCTTTTCAAATGTACTCATGCTACTTTCATCAATAAAGTGTGATGTTTTGTTTAAATATATTTGCTTGGTTATGTCAGATGCATAAACAAAATTATCTTGCCTAAACATCCACTTAAAGATAGCACTTTGCATTAAATTGGTTAAAAGACTCGCATTATTCAATGATCAAGTGTGGTAAAATGCTTGTGACTCATAATCTTTTCTTTTCCTTTGAATTCAATTCATCATTTAGAGTAGTCAAAAATTTCAAAACAGATCCAAGTTTAAGAGCCACAAGACCTTAAAAAAAAAAGCTCGCTAAGGTGAAAACCGAATAGGCGCCTTAGGCAAAAAAATTAGAGTAGCTCGCTGAGCTGAAAACCCATGCCGGGCAGTTCAGGCAAAATTTAGAGCATTTCTTAACTCACCACTCCTAGGGACAGAAAGACGAGACACTTTTGTCATTCCCCAGCGGAGACCCTTTCATTCCCCAGCGGAGATCCCTTTCACTATTCTTCGGCAGAAGCCTTTCCATATGTCCTCCAGTAGGATCACTTGCACTATTCCCCAGTGGAACTATCACAAAGAGTGCCACCACTTTCTCCCCAGCAGGAACCTTTCCATGATATCTCCCCCAGCAGTAGCATCCACAATACTCCTGTGAACACGAAATTTTACTTTACAAAAAAAAAAAAAAAAGGGGGGGGGGGGGCGTTGACTGTTGACCCACGACTGTATAATACAGTCGTGGGAATTCACTACAGTCGTACGACTGTAGTGTAAGTACAGTCGTACGACTGTACTTTCGGGGGGCAGGTTCCAGCCCATGCCTCTTTGACTTAAAAGAGAAGGGAAATCTTGAGCATTTAATGCTCAAGATTTCCGGGTTAGTGAGGTATAAAAGGGTAGAAAAAGCAGATTTTTGGGACTTTTGGACAAGAAATCAGAATTTTAGAGAGAGAAAGAGGGAGAAAAAGAAAGAAGAGAGAGAAGTAAAAGAGCTTACTTTCTTCTCACATTTTCTCCTTGATTTCTTGTTTTTAATCACTGAAATGAATTAGAAATCTTAGGTTAACAATCACACTAACAAACTAAATCATTTCGGACCAAAAACAAACACAAATCCGTGACTTTTCTGGAGTTTTTTGGACACTCTTGCAACCTTGACTTTTGAGGAAAAAGAGCAAATTCACGTGGATTGGTGCGTAGCCAGGGGTCATTCCAGCTGTGGATCATCACCAAGGAGGTAGACAATCTCTAACTCATCTCATTTTCCATCTTTCTGGGTGATTTGATTGTGTTTGGTGCATTTTTCTTCAAGTTTTTACATTTTTATTTCTGGAAAAGTAAGAACAGCCGTACGACTGTTCTTGAAACAAGAATAGGGGCACGACTGTAAATACAGTCGTGCCAAATCTCCTATAATCACACGACTATCCTTGCCTCTTCAGTTTCAGAGTTTCGTTTTTAGGGTTTTTCAGCGATTTCTCCCCAAACCAAGGCTACAGTCGCACGACTGTAGTATATAGTCGTACGACTATAACTACAGTCGTACGACTGTAGTCCTCATTCAGGGACAGAAATCCCTAAAAAATCCCTAAAATCCAAAGAAAATCATAAAAATCCAAAAAATTTCATAAAAATCAAAAAATCCCAGAAAATCAGAAAAATTAGAAAATCCCGAAAATCATCAAAATGAATTTTGTGGTGTGCATCACGACCTTAGATTTATTTTTCAGTAAAATTGTATTTAGGACAATTCCACGACGGAGACCCGATTCTCCCGAAAACCGACCCACTTTACATGCTTAATTGTAATAAACCGGAAAAATGTTTTCAAAAACGATTTTCTCACAAAACCAAAAATACAGGGACGTTTCAAAATGGTTTTCCAGGTCTAACCGGGCCGGCCGACCGGGCCGACCCGGTTACCCCCAATTGCATGACCCCGAATTCTAATTTCCCATTTCTGTCTATTTGAGTCCTATTTATGGCGTGCCGTATAAATTATGCTAATCTTTGTTTTGCAGCTTTTACCTTATTTTAATTTTCTTTTTATTTGTATTTAATAGAATTAAATCGTGTATTTAGGCGGTTGTAAATTTTCTTTAGATCCTCGTGTATCCTAGGCGGTTGTATCAGTGAGACGAGAGTTTTATTTTTCTTTCAATTTGGTTGTAAGCTCCTAAATATTTATTCTTTTTACTTTATATTTTGTATTATTATCCTGTATGCGTGCTGCGTGTATTCTTTTAATGAAAATCAATCTTTAGCTACTTAAAGTGTCGTAACTAGAACATTGACGATAATATTTAAATTAGACACGAAATAAAGGACTTGTCCAGACCCGAATCTCTGAAAAGTGTGGCAGTTCCCGCTTTGGTTCAGCTACACTGTAATTTCCCGGTTGAGCTGAGCCGGGTGGCGACTCCTATACTTTTTATCGAGATTTAGGTCTCGATTCTTTTTCGAAACAATCCGCTTTTCCAAAAAACGAATTTCCAAATCAAAAACCCCACGCGAGGGAGGGCCCCGCCCGAAATCGAGGCGCCCCTTCCGAAAGGGAGTCCCGCGTCCCGTCGAAAACGCGTCGTCCGCTCACAACTCCCAGTGGGACCCTTACAAAGAGTGTTTTATTTCCTCCCTAGTAAGTCATCGCACATCCCCAACAAGGCTATAAGGATCACGCCACCCAAAGGGCATACTTCTTTAGCTAAAAGCCAATCAGAGTTGTGGCATAATCTCCACAAACATCCCCAGCAGGAATGTGAGACACTCGGGTTGGACACGGCAGGAAACACATCTTTTAGGGTCTGTATTCATATGCATCGTCACGCATACATACATATCATGCATAAAGCACTCATCCCCAGCTATTCTTCATGCTTGATCGAAGGGGCAAAAATTTTTGTTCAAAATCTCTGGATCAAGGAATGAAGACTCCCTGTTTCAAATGTAGGAATTCATCAACTTTGGTCCGCCGTGGATACAGATAGATCCGGTATCTGCTTGCATCAACTTCATCAGCAGATCCACCTCGGGTAACTTAAACCCGGTATCGGTCCAGATCGACTTCATTTCAAATCCTCAGCAGATCCACCTCCGGTAACCTAAACCCGGTATCGGTCCAGATGGCTCTATTCCAGATCCCCAACAGAACCTCGCCTCGGGTAACCTAAACCTGGTATTAGCTTATTTCACCATCAACTTTGCCTCGGGTAACCTAGACCCGGTATCGGCTTATTTCACCATCAATTTTGCCTGAGGTAACCTAGACCTGGTATCGGCTTATTTCTATAGTAGATCCACCTTAGGTAACCTAGACCCGGTATCAGTCCAGATCCGCTTCATCAATTGCCTAGGGTAACCTAGACCCGACATCGGTCCATATCGGTTTCTACCTCTAACCTCGCCTCGGGTAACTTAAACCCGGTATCGGCTTATTTCACCTCCAACCTCGCCTCGGGTAACCTAGACCCGGTATCGGCTTATTTCACCACCAACCTCGCCTCGGGTAACCTAGACCCGGTATCGGCTTATTTCACCACCAACCTCGCCTCGGCATCGACTTATTTCGTCATTAACTTTGCCTCGGGTAACCTAGATCCGGTATCGGCTTATTTTTGTAGTGGATCCACCTCGGGTAACCTAGACCCGGTATCGGTCCAGATCCGCTTCATCAATTGCCTCAGGTAACCTAGATCCGATATCGGATTATTTCTCCAGCAGATCCGCCTCGGGTAACCTAGACCCAATATTGGTCCAGATCGGCTTCTACCTCATCAACATCGCCTTGGGTAACCTAAACCCGGTATCGGCTTATTCCAATGACGCTTCAACAAGTCAGTTATGTCTTTCTTTCCTTCCGTTTGTGGTGCTTCATTTGCATTCTTAAATTCCCCTCAGGTAACCTAAACCTCGTATCAGGTATTGAATTTGATCACGCGAGGGGTACCTGTAAGCGCTGGGTTTTCCTAACCTCTATGATGAGAATTCCTGTATTACCTGTGGAATGGACGAACTTGAATCAGACTTGAAAATGACTAAAATGTCTCTCGGAGTGTCTCAAATGTCCTAAAAACCAAGGTATCCACGATCCAAAACCCTCGAAAAGGTCTCCCGAGTGATTTCTAGGGTTTAGGGCGTGCATCGGATTTTCGAGAATTTTGCCCTGCCTTTAGCTTTTAAGCTAGAGCCAGGCGGCTCTAATATAAACTGGAGCCGGGTAGTTCTAGTGGGTGAGCTTTGGCTCGACAGAAAGAGTTGTTGGGCAAAATTAGAGAATTCAGATGGCCATTTAATGTTTGAAATGATATGTGAGAGGAGAGTATATAAAAAGAAAAAGAAAAATCAAATCAAAGGAGAGAGGGTTAGTAGTCTTAGGCAGAGAGAAATCACTTTCCAAGAAAAGAAGACAGGGAAAAAAAAAGAGAAGCAGAGAAAAAGAAAGAAAGAGGCCGAGACATTCTAAGCCAAAGGAGAACCCAAAAACACAAAGTTAGGACCTAAAATCAATCCTAAAACATTAACGGCAAGTTCCTTAACTTTTGCTTATTGATTCGTGATCGTTTCGGATTGATTTCGGATTGTTTCGGATCATTTTGGTTTTTGGTTGGTTGAGCTTCCAGGACAAATTCCAAGCTTTCAATCCGTTTCTTGATGTTCAAAGCATCAAAATATCATCAAGGTAAACTCTGAGAGGCCTTAAACCTATTTGCATTGTCTTTTCTGTGCGTTTCCTTCATTTTTGCAACTTTCGGAACTGGACTTACCCGAATAGAGCCAGGCAGCTGTGTTCTTCATGAACACAACCGCATGGCTATGTTCATAATGAACAGAGCCGGGTGGCTCTGATACCCAGAGCCGCACGGCTTTGATACCCAGAGCCGCACGGTTCTGTTCTACAGGGACAGATTCTCGATTTGTCCGGATCGGTCGAAAACAGTCCGTTTTCCATTTTGTGCATTCTGCTGTGATCAATTTTGGCCCAAATTTATCCGTATGTTGTAAAATTTTGGTTTTCGAATTTCTGTACATATGGATATTAGGGTTTTCGGTTTTTTTTTGGTTTTATTTTTCGTGTTTCGGGGTTATTTTATTTGAACCGGATCTATAATCCAGCATTAGCGGACCCCCGAACCCTATAAAATTACCGAAAAATACTGAAAATGAGCAAAATGATATTTTGAAAAAAATAAGAAAACCAATTTTTCGGGTTCCACAAATTACAGCCGCACGGCTGTAACTACAGCTGTACGACTGTAGTTTTCGGAATAAAGCAGAACCGCGAAACGACCCGTATGGACATCGTCGCGTAGTGCTATTTTCGAATTCAAATTGTTTTTGGCGTGTTTATTGCTTTTTAGACCCTAGATGCATGTTAGAATTAGGAAACCCGCACGAATGGAACCCTGGATTCTGGGATAACAGACCCACAAAGAATGGAAATTTGCATGTAACTGAGCCAATTGTTTTCCAAAAATGATTTTTCAGCATAAAAATTACAGGGCGTTTCAAAACCGTTTTCCAGGTCTAACCGGTCCGACCGATCGGGTCGACTCGGTTACCCCTTAAGTGCATGCCCTCGTTTCCTAAATCCCCAATTCTGTCCTATTTAAGTCCTATCTGTGTGTGCAACATAAACTGTGCTAACCGTATGTTTTGCAGCATTTATCTTTCTTTTATTTTTATTTTTTATGTAATTGATAGATTTCGTATTTTTAGGCAGTTGTAATTTTTAGATCCTCGTGTACTTAGGCGATTGTAATGTGAGGATGAAGGTTTTTATCTTTTATTCGATTGGGTTGTATAATCGGCCTCTGCTAATTTCTTGTATATTTTGGATGTATGCTTTATTTTTCTACAATTAATTTTCTGTATTTTGCTTTAGCATCGGCTGATTAAAATAAACATAAATTGGGGTTAGAGAAAGATAATAAAGTAAATTAAATATGGTAATATAAATTGTAAAGTGAAAGCGAGCTAGAGGTTAAGTAAGTCACTTGCCCGAACCCTAATCTTTGGATTAGGTACAATAGTCTGCCCTTGGTAGGGAGCTGTATCGGAATTTCCCGGATGAGCTGATCCGGGTGGCGTCTTTGTCACTGATCTCGGGATTTAAGTTTCGAGGTCTTTAAGTTAAAAACGGGAAAATGTTTTCTATAAAGGAATTTCCAAATCAAATCAACGATTTCCCTAACTCAAGATAAACAAAACCCGTTTTCCAAAATCAAAACGAAACAACGAAAACGTTTTCCCCGGTTTGCTTCACCGCGTTCCTTTTCCCGTTTTTTGAAAAAGGTCGTCCGCTCACAACTTATATCGGATCCTTTGACCTGATATTGCTACAGACCTAGGTGCTAGCTCATATACTTTGACGTATGCCTAACGAGCCATTAACAAGGTGCCAAGTATGGGTATGGTTAGGTATGCTAGTGATCATGCTAGGAATATGAGTGATGTGATGAGACTTGCTTCTCTCCTAGTTGAGAGTAGATATCACCGGCCACTTGATGAGTAAGATTGAGAAGAGTTTGGCCATGTCCAATTAAGGTAAACACTAGTTGATTAGTTGCTTGTGTTTTTCAGTCTACTCGAAATCAAAGAATGTCCCTGCAGCTAAAGAGGGTGACATCGCCATGCCTCTTCTAGGACAACGATATCATTGGCATGGGATGTATAAGTTTACTACAAGGTTTATCTCTCTAATGGATTGATGTTTTCATCTTCTTTGGGTAGCTATAACGGTTTTCTAGAACCCACTTATAGCTTATGGGCTTAAAGTCTTTTGAGCCCACTGCCAACATGAGATGAATCTATAGGATCGCATACAAAGGATGTTTGATTGAGTTACTCATGGACTGTTGATATGTATGGGTTACATATTTAATTTGAGCTATCAGGTTAATGGGCATTATGGTTAAAGCCTAATGGTATAAATCCTGTGAGATTATACTTTATTTTAATCTAATAATTTCTTGTCATATGGTAATAAAGTAAAGAATGAAATAAGCTGTAATTAAATAGGGCTACTTCATTATCTTATTGGTAGTATTAGAATTAAAATGGTTATTATTTTGATTTATCTATATTTTGAATAAAAAGGTTTTATGGTTAGAAAATCCTAATTGAGAAATAAAAGATAAATAAAATAAAACCTAAATCTATTGTAACATAAACTAACTAATTAGTCTCACATGACTTTTCCTAATTTACGGCAATTAGGTGTTTTGGCATAAGTAAGACTAATTAGGAAAAGAATTTTGGCCAACTTAAATTTGGTGAGTTGAAAAACCAAATTTCGATTATCGGCCATCACCTGCTTCCTTTTTGGCACATATAGATTTTAATTTTAAAAAGGAATTTTGCCGTAATTTTTGGAAAGGATTGAGGTCATTGTTATGGTGCTAGCACATGCGCTCAATCGGTAGGCTTCTGTGTGTGAGGGTAGAGATCCTTCGCATATCAGTAAGGGTTCATATTCAATCTATTGCGGGGACGGCATAGATATGAGTTTAACTACTTTCTGGTTGAGTCTGTTTATTTTATTCTATAGTCTAAGCAATTCGGTCCTGTCATGAGTTCTACGTGTATAACGATTTGCTTCCACTGCATAAAAATTTTTTGTTTACACCGGGATGGATCCCAATAGAAAATGCTCTTTATGACTCTCTCCTTGCTTAACATGACGAAGTGGATTTGGATTTAAGACCTAAGGAGGAGACAACTCTTATTCCTGTTTTGATCTCAGAAGAAAATCCAACCTCCAATGATTCTCAACCAGTGCCTGTGAATCTCTTTATGACCTGCAACATCCATGATCTATATAAGGAGCTAGTTCAAACGCCACTTGTGTATCAACCATCTTTCACAATGACAAACACCTTTACTGATCCAGAGCACTTCCATCTCTCCCTCCTAGCTTTTATCCTCCTTCACCCTCATCTGTACTGTCTAGATCAAGTCAATATTCTGTAACAACCATTTCACCACTTATTGCACCATACATTTCAAACCCTCCACCACCACCACTAGAATCACTGCATACATCATGGAAACTTACTTTAAGGTTATTTCAGAGATGTTGAGTGCCTCCAAGGCTCTTATGGCCTCTAAAGCCTACACTGAGGTACTAACTGCCTTAAGAGATCTCTAACTCCAGCTGCTAAATGTCCAAGAGAAAGTGCACAACATAACTGCTGATATGGAAATGGAGCTGGCAAGGATGACAAGAACTCTTAGTCATCTCTTTGAATAGATAAAAGCTATGAAAAGGCTCATCTCCAGCATTCTCAAGTCTAGTGCATTCTCCTCATCCTCACCAAACTAGTCAGGTTTGTTGAATCGAGTTGTTGCTATGCAGAAATGATTTAAAGAGATGAAATGGCACTTCACATCTCTCCTCTGCATCTTTTGGGACAACAGCTTCTCAATACTATGTTTCTCAATTATATCTAGTACAATATCTATATCTTTCATGGATTGCAAGTATTTTAGCCTATTTAGGGTACATGAGGCCTAACTAGGGTATGAATGCTTGCTTATATTTTAGTACTTTCTAAACAATTCTTATGACTTTTGCTTGATTATACTCTCTGTTTATTACTTGGATGTTTTCCCTATCTACACTTTATTTATAAGAATGGTACGCTTTTTTATGATTCCAAAGGGGGAGAAAAACTTGATTGTATGTGATTTATGACTGTGATTTTGTATGTAAAGTTTTTGATTTGTCTCTGGTCTATACTATATCTGTTTAAGATATTACATGTGATATAACCTTAGAGAAAATCCCTTGGTTATTGACTTTGTATGTGCTAGCTGTGATATGTGATCTTTACCTGACATATATGTGACACTTTGACATCTTTGTTATACATATGTGATCCTTGAGAAACTGTTGGGTATGCTCTATGATATAACTAAAGCGATATGGTTTATAATTGTTGATATTGTCTATGGTGTTGATATATAATATTAGCTATGATAGCTTTGGTTAAGTATGTCTATGGTCATATGATAGTTACCCTTGGTTGTGATCTATAATTCTATATGAATCCTTATGGTTCTGTGATATGTATGCATATTGTTAGGATTTTTCATCGCAAAACGTCCGATTAAAGCGGAACTACGGAACATTTTCTCAAATCCGTGATCCAGGAGCAATTGTAATGGAAATCAAAACAACAAAACCAATTCAGAAAGATTTGGATTCTCACCAGAAATATCTTTTTCAAAGATGGCTGCAGAAATCGAATTCGATCCCCTCCATAATCCAGAACACAAACGGCTATGGAACGTGAACCGGTGCTAGCGTCAGATAGTCGGAAGAGAAGGATTTTTTAGAGCTGAAATTTTCTGCCCAAGAACCTCTATATCAGGCGAAAATTACAGTCCCCTTTAAATCCGATTGGCCGGATTTCCTATGGTGGAAATTTAGGTCTTTAGGGTTTTATTTCGTGTGGGCTTTTTACCTTTTAAAGCCCAAGTCCAAATTTAACTATATAGGTTTAGTTTTAATTGCACATTCAATTTTAATCTTACATGTATGTATATATATTATGCCTTATAATATAATACATGCCATTTCAAATTAAAATTAATTTGCCCAATTAATTTAATCTAGAAATTAAAATTAGACTCTTCATAAAATCGAACACATGTAAACCTATACATGTGTAATATTTCCACCTAGGAAATAAATTTATGAATTAATTTATTTAATTAATTCATGGAAACCCAATTAAATTGATTATATTATTTTGATCAATCCAATTGATCTATAATTTAATCAATTAATAATCTCTCTCTCCAGTTAGTATACTCCAAGTATACCATTGACCCGTTTAATTCAGGCTCAGTCGTTCAATGTGTACGATCCTGTGAGCCCATCTTTATGTTGGCAGTGGGCCTGTGGTCGACAGACTACAGGCGGGCTCTAGCAAGCCACTACAGCCCCCAATTAAGATGGAGATAGCAGTCTAACTGAAATCGAAACCCTGTAGTTTAAGCTCGTATATCCCATGTCATTGATATTGGTGTCCAA
This sequence comes from Euphorbia tirucalli, assembly GCA_039660915.1. Taxonomy (NCBI): domain Eukaryota; kingdom Viridiplantae; phylum Streptophyta; class Magnoliopsida; order Malpighiales; family Euphorbiaceae; genus Euphorbia; species Euphorbia tirucalli. The sequence goes on from CM077633.1 coordinate 50,916,553, forward strand.
CATAGAGGCATGGAGTAATCACCCTCTTTTGTGTTCGGATATTTGCTTGATCTGGAATGAACCGACGCTCACAAATAAGTTCCAACTTGTTTGGGTGTGGCCACACTCTTATCAGTTGCATTCATCAAGTGGCCAGTGATATCTTCTCAGTGGACTACTGAGTGACATTCCCTTCTGCATATCCATAGTCCTGCTATGTTTACTGACATACCCGAATGTACCCATACTTGGCACCCTGTTACAGGCCCTTTAGGTGTACACTAAAGTATGTCACTTCATATGCAGCACCATGATATGGTCAGGTCAAAGGATCCATACAAGTACTACACGAGAATCACTTATCATACTATACCATGTGGATATCTCGTTTAGTGGATCTATCTAGTACCATGCCCCTTTATATGTACCTATTGACTTGGTTGACATTCCATGTCCAATGGCCGGTAAGACATTGCCATACAACCAAGCTCATGATAGTCTTTAGTTCCATTCATTCCCATGACTGGAATAGACTATGGATGACTTTATGGTCATATTATTTTTCCTATCCATGGTCTCATTGCCAAGTGCATGGCACTTGTCAATATGGATATGGATATGTCCATTGGATACTCTATTTACAATATTGTACATGCCTTTATTTATTAACACAGATTGTATAATACATAAATCTCATAATAAAGTACAAATGTATGATACAAGAACGAGGACCAATGCCTGGGGACTAGGGCATATCCAACACATATGAATTATGGTAAAATGATAGAATTGTCTATGATGCGTAAATCTGTGACCTGACATGAGATACTGATAATATGTGACATCCTTTTGATCCCCAGCTGTGATCTATGATTTTTGGTCATATATATATATATGTTGTGAATGAGATATATTGATATGCATAGCTAAAATAAGAAATGTTGTTATACACATCAAGCTGATATTGAAAACCTATGACTACTATGAAGTGTAAGTATCTATGATTAGTTGTGTTGAAACTCTATTTGATGTATGAGTTTAATTTTAAGCAAATGACATCAGAAATTTGCAATAGGACATTAGTTCATTTATGAAATTTAAAACTTATTGTTCATGCTTACGCAGTACTAGAGCAGCATCTGATACTGCTTTTAATATATGATTCATTTTGTAGAACACCATGGTGACTGTTTTATGAATGTGTCTGGTAATGTAATATTATATCCTATGATGGAATCTGCTACACTAAAACTCTACTTAGCAGCATTGCATAATGCAGGACGGAGAAATATGACATTTGTCATATACATATTGACAGCTTGCTATAAAAATGCTCATGATGAATGGCTTGTTTATAACTGTGTATACTTGCATAAATAAGAAATTCTTCTGGTACAGTGCTTGATCACATAGATCTTCTAATCACTCTTAAACATGGTGTCATCTATGAATGAAGTATTATTGATATGTTTTATGGACTCCCTGCGCAATGTTTTTGAAAGCCTATGTATTCCTTATGCAAGTTCCTTCAATAAGCTTGTGGGGCAAATATGTTTGTATGGGCTTAAACTTAGAAAGTTTATGGTAAATGGGCCTTTACAACAAAATACCCGATACTTTTTATATAACCGGCTCCCTTGAAATTGATCCTTATTATATCAATGGGCCGATATTTCAAATCTACTACAAGTAACTGGGATCCGTACTATGTCCTTAAGCCAATTAAAATGTTTTTAAAGGTTCTTAATCATAGGATCACTAATTCTCTCATAAAAGCCTAAATAGATTTTAAGTCCAATATGCTTTTCAAAGATCATATCCTTTTATTGGAAGCCCAGTTTAATTATATAATTCATTAATCATAATTAAAGTTTATATTGTTCTTTACCCATGTTCATAACTTATAAAAATTAACTTGGTTTCCCAAGATTCTGTTTCTCATGCTGATTATTAGATCTTTGTTTTTATGAGAAATTATAAATCAAGAAATTAATTTCATGATTCCTAAAATCCCTAAAAATAAATTGAGCATGTTTTGAGGGGGAGCAAAATTTAAGAGGAATCATATTTTCAAGGGAAGCCACATCAATCCATATTCTGCGAATACCTGGAAACGTTCTTCTCATATCTTAAGTAGAGAAATTGAGGAGAGTTTTTATCTTCACTTGTTCAACTTACAGCATTCAAGGAGTATTACAAGCAAAGGGTTGTCATCATCAAAAAGGGGGGAATGTTGAATCGTGTTTTGATGACAACAAAGTTGACATATAAGAGAAAAAGAAAACCATATTTACTTTAATATTATTACAATCAAGTTGTAATTAATAAAGAAGTAAAAATATGTTCTTTATGAAGAATGAAGGCTACAAAGAAGGATGTTTTTAAGTCTTGCAATCAAAAGCTTAACAAAGCATCAGGAGATCAAAGGTTTATTACATGTCAAGTTGGTCAAAGGATGAACCTTGCTTATAATCTAAACATCTTTTGTTTATAACCTTCAAAACTCTCCAATGGCTATACGCTTAAGAAGGTGAAAATTGTCTCAAGAGTTATAAGCTTTATGAAGATGAAAAATGACCACAAGAGCTGCAAGCTTCACTGCTTGTTGGGATTCTCCTTGTGTAGAACAAAAATTTATAACCGCGGCAGAAGCGATTTCTTTAAGCACTTGAATCCGTTCCAGAAACGAATTGATCGGATTATGGAATAGAAAAAGAAATAACAAGGATTTAGTTATGAACTTATACCTATGTCATCCTCGCACAATGAAATTGAATATTCAGAACTTGCTTTTCTGCGAAGTTCCTCCACCTTCACGCACACGGATGCCGTACAACAAAACTCGTGCTAGCGATTGGAAGAATAGAGCCTTTACCCACTAATCTCCTAGTGGCCGAATTCCCCATATCCACCTCATAGTTTGGTGGCTCAAAAATTAGGTTAGAAGGGAAGGAGAGAAAAGATCTTTTTATACCCCTTGTAAAAAATTATGGTTTAATTAAATTTGGGCCCATGTTTTATTTTAATTCAATTAGTTTAATTTAATTCAAATTGAAATAAATCACAACCATATGATAAAATTCAATTTTATAAATTAAACTCAATTAATTAAAATTAACTCATCCCATATATTTTATTAAGAGATTATTTCACCCAATTAATTAATTACACCATGTAATTAAAACAATAGGTTGAAATATAATTTCTCCCAAAATTAATTATATTAATTTGACTTTACCAAAAAGTCTATAAATACAATTGACATAAAGCTCCACATAATATATAACCAATATATACCGAGTCCATAACAATCCTGTTCAAACATCTTTGTGTGCGATCCTATGGGTTCGTCTTATATTGGTAGTAGGCCCAAAACCATAAGGCCCACAAACTGCTAGTGGGTTCTAGCAAACCATGGCAGCTATTCAAATAAGATAAAGACATCATTCTCATGCGAGGCATGAACCTTGTGGTATCTTATACATCCTCAGCCAGTGATATTGGCGTCCTGCAAGAAACATGGCAATGTCACCCTCTATAGCTCATGGACATTTCTTGATACCGAGTAGACTAAAGTTCACAAATAAGTAACCTTACTTAGTCGGGTGTGGCCACACTCTTATCAGTCCTACTCATCAAGTAACCGATGATATTTGCTCCGATTGAACAAAGTGACATATCCCTTCACATCCTTACTAGTCCTACAATGGTCACTGACATACCCAACCGTACCTGTACTTGGCACATTGTTACAGGTCCACTAGGCGTATGTCAAAGTATGCGAGCTCATATCTAGGCATATAGGAATATCAGCAAAAGTATTGAGTTTGTTACTTGAACTTGTAAAAAGTAACGTAGGCTTATTTCCTGCCTGTAAAGAAAATACTAGTGGAAAATTTCAAGTGGTTGGCTTGGGGATTAGATCTAGACCGATTGGGTCGAACTAGTATAAATCTCGGTATCTTCAATTCTCTACTCTTATATTCTTTATATTTATTGCTATTTATATTTCAGCATTTTAAATTAATGACATTATTATTTGAAGATATTTTTATATTTGTCAAGCAAATTTATATTTACAAGCTTTATTATTTTATCAATTCTGCATTTTTGTGAAACTTGTGTCTGTTGAAAGAAAATTGTTTCTTGTCGAAAAGAATTTTTTAAAGAGTTTACGAAAATTTTTATTTGGTATACAGTACTATTCACCCCTTAGTATAGTAGCTAGTCTATTTGGAACCGTCAGTCTCTTCTTCCTATCTGCCACCATCTCTTTCTTTGCCGCAAACCCTTAAGTCGATCCATTGAAAACGCCGGCAAAAAAGAGCTGCGTCGTCGAATAGCTCAACATCGGTGAAGAAGAGCCTGCATAGTCAACTCACGCAACCCCGACATAGTAGATTTGGTGTCACAACTAAAACAATCTACAAAGAAAACTCGTCTAGTTTCGCGATCCTTGAGTTTTTTATATCTTGAAGAAAATTGCCTAGTTCCGGCGAAGCAGATGAAGCTTATATTTGAAATTTGTGTACAACATTATATCTTGCTGTTTATATATATATTTGTAGAAATAAAAGTCATATTTCATGAGATTTTAGTTCTCAATCTGGTATTTGTTGTCTTGTTCTCTTTTCTCATTTTGAAATTTTAATTAAGTTTGACAATTTGAGTGGTTAGTGCATAATTAATTTAAAGGAATTGGGTTGGTTTAATTTGCGAAGTGGACGGTGCTCTTAGTCAGTTTGATTTTTCACATATTAATATTGCTTAAAGGTCTTTGTTTGATGTTAATTTGATTTTTCAGATTTGATTTTCTTATGGATTGGTTATGTAATTGGAAACTCCGTGGATTACAAATTTCTAAACACCCTATCTTTGAATTGATTTGATTAACAAGGAAAAAAGGAAATTCAGATGCTGAAAATTGATATTCACTCGTACAAAGACGAGGTTAAGAAAAAGTGAATTCTAACTACGGGTGAACAAAATACGGTTCGGTTTAAAAACCAAACTGAACTAAAAACCAAACAACAAGAATTATAAAAATCAAAGCCAAATCAATCTATATTCAGTTCGGTTAAAAATCGAATGAGAAAAAATTTCAAATTTAATTTATTATTATTATTATCATTATATTATTATTATTATTATTTAAATTATTGCTAAAAATAGTCTATATTTTATATATATATATATATATATATATATATATTACTAAAGTTTCATAAATACAAATTATATAGTAATATAAAATTATTAATATATTAAATAATATATATATATATATAATTTTTTTTTTCTATTTCAGTTCAGTTCGGTTTTATTTCGGTTATTTAAATAAAAACTAAATTAGCATATTTCTAAAAACCACAACCAAAACAAAGTAATTTTAGTTTGATTCGATTTTTTAGATTCGAATCGATTCGATTTTCAGATTCCAGTTTGGTTTTATTCACCCCGGCCTCTAACACTCATAGTCACATGTTGTAATTTTTTCACCTGCTAATCCAGTCATAGTTGATGGGGAAGCTTTTCAACGGAGCAACGGGTTTTTGTTTCTACTCCGTTAAATGGACCCTTTCATTGATTTGATTACAATTTTTCAATTAATGTATGAAAGGCAAAATTTTGGCTATATACATTCACTTATCTTTATTTTGGCAAATTTATTTTTGGAAAAATTTGTCAACTACCGTCATTGTCTTAGCAAGCTTATTTTTGAAATTAACCTTGCTATGTGCCATTTCATTTCATGTATCTATTCATTATCATGTTTTAAATATTATAGTTTATTATCTAATTTAAAATTAGTTAAAAAAAATTTACTAATCTTAATATAATCTCAAATTAATGTTATTACATAAATCTATGCATATGAAATAATTGATTTTTTTTTTTTTTTTTTGTATTCTATCAATTTAACTCAATGTTCATGGCCAAATAAAAAATTGAATTTTAAACCAAATTGATTATAAAAATAAATTTATACGGACTAAATTTACATTGTTTTAGAATCTCAAATTAACGTAATTACACAATTTCATATATATGGAATAAGTGAAAATTTTTTGTTAAATTATTTCAATTTATCTTGATGTTCATGTGAAATTAAAAATTTGATTTTGGAACAAATTGATAATAAAATTATAATTTTGCACCAAATTAATTATATAAACAAGTAAGCTTACTTTCGAATCAACAAGCTTACTTAAAGTAAGTTTGTTATGAGTATGCTTGCTATATGCTCTACCATTACATGTTGTATTAATTACTCTTTAATTATGTGAACAACAGAGGGTATTTTATGAGAGAGAATATAAAAGAAGAGAATAATTGTGTTGTGATTAATTTAGTCAACCAATAAAATTAAAGTATAAGTAGTAAATCAAAATTTAATATTATGTCATCTCTGATTCCCTCAGCATATCAAGTGTTCGAAAAAAAAAAGGTAATCCTTTAAAAACAATTTTAACTTTGTATACCAAATTGATGTTGTCTTTAAAGAATATTTGTCGGCACTAGTTGCTGCTGGAATTATGGCAATATCTTCTAGAATTACACAAAGTCAATAATGTGTCTTTATTTCAGCAATAAAATATATACACCCCCAAAAAAGAGAAGAACTATATAAGCAAGAAGAAAAGAGAAATTGAGAATAATTGAATTATGTTTCACCCAATTTATCGTTCATATATATATATATATGAATTGTTTCTGTTTTGAATCATTATATCTTTTCGACTTAGAAAGATATAATCCGTTGTAATCTTTCCATTTGAAAAGACACAATTGTTAGGAATTATTTTCGAACCATTGTACCTTTTCAGCTTAGAAAGATATAACCCGTTGTAATCTTTCTATTTGGAAAGACACAATTATTTATTAATAACGGTTGATGACTATTGACTTATAATTCCTCATATATACATGTTTATTATATCCTTGCTAACTAAATTACAAACTAAATTATAACAATCCCCCACTTTAGCTTGTAATTTAGTTTTTTTGATAATTATGCATAAATAAAGTATCTTTCTATTTAAACTTTTATCTTAGTGTAATATTTAAAAAATCTAATGAAATCAAAGGTAGTGTAATTACTTTAAACCTTGATTTTTTAATATTAAAATTGGAAATACTTACACGCACAATTAACCCATTACTTCTTTATTCTCTCACCGTGAGCTTTAGCACCACTGGAATGGCCTTATGCTACATCCTTGTATATAAAACACTTACGAAATTTATAGCTTGTTCCAAATTTCATTTAGAGTGGTACCACTTCATGTGTTTTACATAGGTGAAGTTTAGTCTCATAATTTTGGACTAATTAGTTCTTTTCCGAACTATAACTTCATTAAGAATACTAAGTATTCACCCTCTGTTTCATAAGCACTAACTTACTTTGATAGTAATTCACTAGTGCTCGCTCAACAATCATTAACAACTTGTTATTACCTCTTAAACCTTTGTATTGCTTAACAATTTAAGGTGAGGTTCCTATAGATAGTGATAAGGTTAGAATTGCTTTAGACCCATTGCACTCGGAGTGCTTATAATCATACCTCTCGAGAGTCCTTTTGTTAATGGGTTAGTAAGATTTTTCTTAGATCGAACATAGACAACTGTAATTAGACTATCAGATAATAATTCTCTTATATATTCATGTCTTAGAGCAACATGTCTTGCTTTTCCATTATAAATTTTACTAAAAGCTTTAGTACATTGTTGCTTCACTGTCACAGTGCAAAGAGATAGCTGGCATTGGTTGTGGCCACAACTTTATATTAAATAATAAATTTCTTAGCCATTCTGCCTCTTTGCCTGTAGCTGCTAGAGCTATAAACTCAGCTTCCATGGTGGAATGAGTGATACAATTTTGTTTCTTGGATGCCTAAGAAATAGCTCCTCCGGCTAACATAAATATCCAGCTAGAAGTTGGAATTGTATCTTTAACATTTGTAGTCCAACTTTCATCGCTATATCCTTCTAAAATTGAAGAAGACCAATTGTAAAATAAGCCATATGACTTAGTCCTTTTGAGATAACCAAGAACTCTACCAATGGCTTCCCAATGTTGACTACCGGGATTATGTGTATACCTTGATAATTTACCAACTGCAAATGCTATATCAGGTCTTAAACAATGCATTGCATACATTAAGCTACCAATTGCACTAGCATAATCAAGTTGACTTGTTGATCTTCCTTTATTTACAGTCAACTTATTAGAAACATCATATGGGGTGTTTGCTTCTTTTATATCTAAATGATTGAACTTTAATAGTATTTTGTTAATGTAATGTGATTGACACAAAGCAAAACCTCTACTATGTTTTCTAACTTTGATTCCTAAGATAGTATGTACTTCTCAAATTGAGAAGTCAAATACTTCTTAATATCTTTAATTCCTTACATATTAGTACTTATAATTAGCATATCATCAACATATAGACATATTGTTACACCATAATCCTTAGTAAATTTGGAATATATGCATTTATTAGTTCCATTATGAATGAAATTATTAGAAAGAATAACACTATCAAAATTTTCATGCAATTGCTTAGGAGCTTGCTCTAATCGATATAATGACTTAATCAAGTTGCATACTTACCTTTCATTTCTTGGAAGCACAAACCCTTCAGATTGTTCCATATAAACTTCTTCATCAAGATCACCATTTAAAAATGTTGTTTTAACATCCATTTGATGAATATGTAAGTCATATATAGATGCCAAAGCAAATAACACCGTAATAGAGGTTATTCTAGTAATAGGAGCATAAGTCTCAAAATAATCAACTCCTTCCTTTTGCTTAAACCCTCTAGCTACTAGTCTCGCTTTGAATGTTTAAAGAGACCCATCAGTATTGTATTTCCTCCTAAAAACCCATCTACAAGCGATAGGTTTAGTACCAGGAGGTAAATCGACTAATATCCAAGTACCATTAGACAATAAAGAATCCATATCATCATTAATTGCTTCTTTCCAAAAAGCTGAATCTCATGAAAACATAGCTTCTCGAAAAGTTTTAGGAACTTCTTCAACATTTAGTACTATGGGTATTGTTCTTAATACTTGTGAAGAAATGAAATCAGGACCTAAGTTCTTTTCAATCCTAGCTCCTTTACTCCTTCTAAGTTCACTAAAGGTTTCTATTTCTTTTCTTTTCTTGTATAACAAACTAGAATTTTCACTAGTTTCTCTTTCCATATTATTATTAGTTGAATCATTGATAAATTTATTTTCTAAAAATTTAACATCCTTAGATTCAACTATAACATTTGATTCTAAATCAAATAACCTATAAGCTTTAGAATTTTCAGCATAACCAAGAAAAACACTTTTTAAAGCTCTAGGTCCTAATTTGGTTCTTTTAGGATTGGGTACTCGATAAAAGCAATACATCCCCAAACTTTAATATAATTTAAGTTAGGTTTCCTTCCCTTCAAAATTTCATAAGATGAAATCTTACTTTTCTTTGAAGGTGTTCTATTATGAATATGACAAGCAGTTAACAAAGCTTCCCCCCATACATTCATTGGTAACTTGGAAAGTACAAGCATTGAATTGACTATGTCTACCAATGTCCTATTTTTTCTTTCAGCCAAACCATTTTGTTATGGGGTATATGGAGCACTTTTTTAATGAATTAGACCATTTAGGTATCAACCCTTCCTTAGACATAAATTTAATATACTTATTATTTACATGTGATAATCTAGCATGCCATAAATAATAAAGAGAATCAATAATATAAACATATCGCTTTTATTAATGCTTAGTTTGAACATTCCATTACAAGAGTATCTTTAACCAACAAACACACCATTCTTTGAGAAAATAACTTTTCCTGCTTCAAGTACAACTTTAAGTCCCTTTTTGCATAATAAGTTTCCGGATTCAAGATTCTTTCTCACATCAGGAACATGGAAGACATTAGTCAAAAAGAGTTTCTTTCCTAAAGTAAATTGTATTTCCACAGTTTCCTTTCCAAGAACCTTAATGGTATCATTATTTTCCATTAACGCCATATTCATCATTTGCAACAAGTTCATACTGTTTGAATAAATGTTTGTTGTTGCAAATATGAATAGTTGCACCAGAATCATACCACCAATCAGTGGACTTTTCATTTGTTGCCATATTGCATTTTGTAATCATGCTTACATTAAGTTCCCAAATCGTGGCAACAATTTCAGCAGAATCCTTAATAAGATTTACTTTTTTTTGTTGGGAAGAATTTTCAGTTTTCATTTTCTTAAAGAAATGACATTCGCTTTAAAATATCCTTTTTCCCACAAAAGTAGCAAGTCTTATTTTTCTTGTTGGTGGAACTTTCAACACTTTAAGAATGTTTCCTTTTCTTGCTTAATGATTTGTTACCTTTGGACTCGATTACATCTCTAAAGCAAATTTGTTCTCGCTTATGTGAGTTTCTTCTTCAATTCTAATATGCATTATGAGTTGGTCAATAGTGAGATATTTAGAAGTGTGCAATAATTTCTTTTGATAATTATTCTAACTGACTGGCAATTTAGCAATTATAGCAGCCACTTATACTGGTTCAGCCACTTCTACCTTTAATTCTTTGAGTCTTGATACCAAAACCAACAAATCATCAACTTGACTCATTATAGAAACATTTTCATTCATTTGACATTCAAAAAATTTCAGGCCAAGGAATCTATCTATACCTTGCTTTTCGGATGTATATTTATTTTCTAAAGCCTTCCAAATCTCTTGTGGTGAGGTTATACATCGGAAAAAAACATAAAGACGGTTGGATAGAGAATTGAGTAGGAAATCTCTACAACTAACTTCATCCTCTTCGCGTTTATTCCTTGAAGCCCTTATGACATCCGTATCTTAATCACTTGACTCCGGAATTGAAGGAAGATTGGTAGTGAGAAGATAGGCAACACCAACTTCATTTAAGAGAAATAAAATTCTATTTTCTGTCTTGTGAAATTTGTGCCATCAAACCGGTCCAATTTGAACATTTCCAGATTAAATATTTTGTTGATCATAACATCCGAACTTGCAGCCTCCATTGTAAAAATACTCTTCAAGATTGTTGGAAAACAAACGATAATCCTTTAAAAACAAATTTGACTTTACACATCAAATTGATGTTGTCCTTAAAGAATATTTACCCCCACTAGTTGCTGTTGGGATTATGGCAATATCTTCTAGGATTACACAAAGTCAATGATGTGTTTTTATTTCAGTAATAAAATATAGACACCCCAAGAAAGATAAAAAGTATATAAGCAATAAGAGAAGAGAAATTGAGAAAAATTGAGTTATTTTTTACCCAATTTATCATTCATATATGTATATATATGTATAGGAATTGTTTCTGTTTCGAACCATTGTACCTTTTTGACTTAGAAAGACATCACCCTTTGTAATCTTTTTATTTGGAAAGACAAAATGATTAGGAATTGTTTTTGAACCATTGTACCTTTTCAACTTAGAAAGACATAACCCGTTATAATCTTTTTATTCGGAAAGACACAATTGTTTTTTAATAACGGTTTGTGACTATTGGCTTATAATCGCTCATACATATATATATTTATTATATAAATTACAAACTAAATTATAACATAAAGATTCCACCCTCTTTAAGAGTCCAATTTAATTTCCCAATCACGTCGATTTCTTCTTCCTTTTGCTCTTAGCCTTTTGCACATCACTTCCAGTTTTATCCTCACTTTTACCATCTACACATTAACTAACAAATTGATTATTCTCAGTATAACTCAGAATTTGAAAAAGAAGTAGAAAATGAAAATTAATGGATAATTTGTAATTAAATGTTTAGAAGTGTCGATTTCTTGGCCAATAAATGAGAAAGGAGAAGCAATAGCAGTAGTGTTCTTGTTGTTAATTCTAGATGGATTTTAGGTATAAAATTACATAAATTCAAAACCATTCTTCAATTTCATCTGATGAGGTCAAATTCATAACATCTGGTTCCAATTATAATTCCTTCTGTGTTCAGTAATTATCGGCTGGTTGATTTTCGTAAACCATTTCCCTTCCTCTTGTCTCTCTACTTTTGTTCCACATTTTTCTTTCTTTTTAACTTGGTTTTTCTTTTCTTTTTTCCTCCTTTCATGGTAGTTGGATGCTGACATACATAGAAGACAGGGACAACTAAACAAACCGCATGAGACACGTAAATTACATAAGCCCATCTTTGTTTTCATTCGTACACAAATAGTCTCTCCCTCAATCAAATTAAAAAAAATAGAGAAAAATACAAAAACTGATGAGCTTGAATATATAAAGGCTGATTGATATACTATAATTTCATAAAGCACAAGTTTACACCTCAACCAATTTAACCAAACAACTAAATTCTGCACTACTAATTTATTCTAATTAATACCAATTACTCAATTGCATTAAATCTATTTCTCTGCAGAATTTTTAAATCAATACCAACATGAACTACGAAGTAACAACTCGTAAAAGAAGAATATGAAGTTTTCATTAGAAGGATTTTCATGAAAATCTAACTACCGAAATGCAAGAAACTAAAATTGACCAAGTTTTATTAAGCAATGATGAGAGAGTAATGAATTAAAATTTCAATTCCACTATATCATTCATTCAGCAAGCTGATTTCTTCCTGACCATAAAATTAAGTTTGAGAACTTTTGATTTGAAACGTAGGAAACGTTCATTTAGAAACAAATAATCATGAGCCAAAACTACCAACTAACAAAGTTAGAAATGAAAATCGAACCAACTCTCTAATTGATTATCTTTTAAGGAAAAGGAACAACAATGGATCTACGGAAAATATGGTTGATGATTTTAGAGGCAAGGAGAGTAGCATTCCATTGTGGATTTTTTTTTATTGGGTCTTCTAAGAATTGTAAGCCGTGTAGATCAATCTACATTTTAAAAAAAAAAAGTTAAATTAAATTTAAAAGCAATCAACAAATAAATACCTATGTACAAAAACAATTTGAAGGACTTGAATTGGAGAATCACCTATCATTTTTTGTACCAATTTAATGAATGGAATTAGCAGCAGCAGCAGCAAAATCTCAATTTTTGAGTCAATTTAATGTCTTTCTTCAATAATTAAAACCTGCCTTCTCTTATAAACCAAGAACCCAGTTACCCTGATATGTAATATAGCTACAATTCCCACAAAAAGTAATCCAATTTTCTTCCTATATTCATCAATTCGTCTTTACTCTCCGTTGTCGGCCACCTCTCATTTGTTGTTGGCCTGCTGCATGACGTGTTCCTCGGAGGAGGTGCTAAGCTATTTGTAGGTGCGCGGCAGCAGAGGTGGTGATTGAGGTGGAGGGGGGCGGCGATTGTCGGGGATGAGGTGACAATGGTGGCGGCGGGGGAGGTGACTTTGGCAGGATCTCATGTCAAACAGATAGATTTCAACAATTTCAGAGACTATCAGCTTACTGATATAAGCAGGATCCCAATTTGAACAACTGTTGTCATCCCTCGAATAAGCACTAACTCAGGAAATCTCTTATGCTAAAATTGACTCAACAGTTCAACACTGGAAGACAAAATTAAATAAATTAAATTGGGGAAACATCTATGATTTTACCCATGAATTAGTTTGAGCAAACGAGCAAGACGCGCTCTTTTTTGTCATAACTACAGAACCAAAAGACAATACTTTTAAATATAGTTGGATTTCATAAGTAAAAATCAAAACCCAAAATCAACGGAAAGAAAATTTCTCCTGCCCTTGAGGACGAGAGCTACCGTTGGCTGCATCAGTACAACTTTTAGGACCATATTTTTTTTCATATTTGAAGGTTTAGCAGCAAGGTTTTAGTTGTATAATTTCTTCGCGCTTCATTCTTGGAGGTGTTGCTGCATGGTTTTCTAATTGCATGTGACTTGTTCGACGAAATCCCTCAAGTTAAAATGGGTAGCCGTTGCTAATTTTCTCTTAGAATACCATCATAAGTGCAATCATGCAAATGGGTTAGCAATCCTCCTAATGGTTTTTAGGAAGCAAATAATTAAAATAGAAGAGAGAATTCATAACTTTGATATTATTAAGTTGATCATAAAAACAATATGGCTGCCTATGTATAGGCTTACAGTCAACAAAAATACTAAAAATAAGCAACTAATTGATATGAAATTGACTAAGTAAACTCCTTAGTCTTAGCTAACTAAATAACAAATAAAATCAAAGATGTTAAATATCTAAGATTTTGATTTAAATCTCCAACACTCCCTCTTAATTCAAAATCTATAAAATTTTTTATTCTTGATGTTGTACTTGCCATCATCCTTCAATTATCAGAGTCACTTGATGATGTACTTCCGATCACCTTTGAAGCACTTCTCTCCCAATACTTCTTCTTAGTGCAAATCTCACCAACTAAAACAAAATTTCTTCTTCTTCGGCAACTTTTGTCAAATTGACACTTTCTTCTGTCTTTATTCTATAATTTTTTTGTATGTGTCCAAACCTCTTGCACTTGAAACACTGAGGCTTTCGTTTATGCCAATAATCGTCCTCATGGTAACCAGGCTTATTCCAAATGCCACATTTGGATTGGACTTTTCCTTTTGAAGATGAGGCCCTTGCTATATAAGCTCCATCAACTAATTGTTGAGTTTCTTCTTTTCTCAACATTCTTCTCTGCTCAAGAGCATGCAAGGTATTAATTAATTCTGAAAATGAAATTTGACTCATATCTCTAGAATCTTCTAAAGATGAAATTTTTGTTTTAGTTGGTGAGATTTGCACTAAGAAGAAGTATTGGGAGAGAAGTGCTTCAAAGGTGATGGGAAGTACATCATCAAGTGACTCTGACAATTGAAGGATGATGGCAAGTACAACATCAAGAATAAAAAATTTTATAGATTTTGAATTAAGAGGGAGTGTTGGAGATTTAAATCAAAATCTTAGATATTTAGCATCTTTGATTTTATTTGTTATTTAGTTAGTTAAGACTAAGAAGTTTACTTAGTCAATTTCATATCAAGTAGTTGCTTATTTTTAGTATTTTTGTTGGCTGTAAGCCTATATATAGGCAGCCATATTGTTTTTATGATCAACTTAATAATATCAAAGTTATGAGTTCAAAATTCTCTCTTCTATTTTAATTATTTGCTTCCTAAAAACCATCAATATTGCCCAAGGATACTGCATTTGCAGTATTCAGTTCTTAATTTTTCAGTTTATGTTTCTCTCTGAAAAAACCTACAATTGATGAAGAGACTCTGTGGGCTTTGAGAGTGCTAAGTTTGACTAGATAAGTGAGCATATAAATGGGGTTGAACCCATGTAACACAAAACCAATTTGCTTGTGTTAAGGCCTAATCTACACCACTTATATACCACTCTTCATTCTTATTTATTTCCGATGTGGGATTCTCCAACATCTCCAACACTCCCCCTCAAGTGCAACTGGGCCTGGACCAGTTGTTACTTGTCAAACATTCCTTGGCCTCTCTCCTTTAAGGGCCAAGGTTATCGACGGGTCTAGTTTTCTCCACTAGCCCAAACTCCACCAGGACTTTAAACACGGTCCCAGAATCTTTTCGTCTGTCGGGCCTTCTTCTGCTTTGATACCACTTGATAGTTTTTAGGAAGCAAATAATTAAAATAGAAGAGAGAATTTTGAACTCATAACTTTGATATTATTAAGTTGATCATAAAAACAATATGGCTGCCTATACATAGGCTTACAGCCAACAAAAATACTAAAAATAAGCAACTACTTGATATGAAATTGACTAAGTAAACTCCTTAGTCTTAACTAACTAAATAACAAATAAAATCAAAGATGCTAAATATCTAAGATTTTGATTTAAATCTCCAACACCTCCAAACCTTATCCCTTCAGCACGAACAACTTCTGCAGAATTCAAATTGAAATACAAACAAAAATTTAGCCAACTATGTCAATTCAAACGTATCTGATTAATGTGCGAAAAGGTAATCTTACAAGTGATATCGGGTTCCAGCCTTATGAGTCATAGTTTCGGCGGTGCCCATGAGGTAATGGCTTTGCGTCGATCGCCCATTTCGTTTTCTTCTCAGCTAGGTCGATGTTTTGGCAACAAGTCCTCTTACTGTCTTATGCAAAATAATAGAGAGCATAATGGCGGAGAAGGTAAGGAGGGATCCGAGTTTACTCCCGGAGAGAGAGTTTTAGAAAGAGAAATTAGGTTAATAGGGATTATTTACTTTTTAGCCAACCAATCTAAGAACACTCACCGTTTCCAAGACAACATGGACTAAAATTTCTTTCTCATACATTCAAATTTTCTCCTTTCTATTTCATGCCCTCTTTTATAATTTCTTTTGAAGTCAGCATGCCTTCAGCATACTGATTTTCCAATAATGCTCACAATTTTTGTAATTTCCTTTGTTTGATGTCAATTTGATTTTTCAGACTTGATTATTTAATGAATTGGTTATGCAATTGGAAACTTCAAAGGAATATAAATTTCCAAACACTCTGTTATCTAATTGATTTGATTAAAAATAAAAATAAGCCATTAGGAAATTCATATGTTATAATTGATATTGACTCAGTGTGTCATACAAAGGGTTTGGGTAATTTTAAGAAAAAGTGACATTTAATACTCATGGACACGTGTCGTAATTTTATTTTCTTGCTAATTCAATCATAGTTGATGTGGAAGCTTTCAACAGAGCAATGAGTTTTTGTTGTAGAATGGATGTACGTAGACAAATTTATACATCCACTCACTTTTATCTTGGCAAGTTTACTTTCCAAAGTAAGCTTATGTACTATTTCATTTATCTATCTGTTACCAAGTTTAAAATATTAAAGTTGATTAAATAATTTTAAATTAGTTAAAAAATTTGTTAATGTTAATGTAATATCAAATTAATATTATTATATAATTATGTACATATGAAACAATTGAAGATTTTTTTTTTAATTGTATTCTATCAATTTAACTCGATGTCTATAGCCAAATAAAAAGGTGATTTTGAATCAAATTGATTATAAAAAGAGTTTTGCCGACAAAATTTACATTCTTTTATAATCTCAAATAAACATAATAACATAATTCCCTACATATCGAATAACTGAAAATTATTCGGTTGAATTATATCAATTTAACTCAATGATGAGGGCCAAATAAAAAATTAATTTTAGACCAAATTCATGATAAAACTATAATTTTTTACCAAATTAATTATAAAAATGAGTTTTATAGACTAAATTTATATTCTTTTAGAGTTTATTCACTTGTACAAACATCATTTTATGGAAAATGGTAATATCACTAATCAATAAAATTTTTCACATTCAATATGCTGGCCATTTTGTATAAGCATTCTATATGATTTTTTTTTTTTGTTACTATTTAGGAGTAAATTTAAATTAATAAGCAAGCTAATTAACATAAATGGACATGCCAGTGAAAGCTTAGTATTATAAGAAGTATAAGCGAAACAATTACTCGACGGATGACAAGGGGCAACCAGAGTAGAAAACGATTAAATTTAAACATGTTAGGGACTTGGTGATGGGGTTGATTATGGCATTTAGTGAAAAATGATGTCATTTGGTTGGTGAGGATAGAGTAGTTGCTTATGATCATCTGCAGACTTGTTTTTCCCATGTTTATTAATGTTTATTGGAATTTCTTGTCCACAAGAAGCCTTGCGGGCAAGTACCTAAATTTAAATTTCAGCAAGCTGATTACCATATTTGGCAGTTGGGAACTTGAGACAACACTGCCTTCTTTGTTTGCTTTCTCTCTATATCGGTAGAAAAATCATGAGAAAAGAGAAGAAAGCCCGAATTTAGTGTGAATTTGTAGAGATTGAAGAAATAAAAAGAATTAAAGTTAGCGAAATTGGCAAATGCAACGTGAAGCAGCAGGCTTTACACAGTAAGTGGGATTATGATTAGCAGCCATTATCAGTAAGTAGAATTGCTTTCAAGCCTCATCTCTTTCTCTGTCTATCTCATCACATGCTTGTATATTCTACTCCGATTTATCGGTCGAAAGGCTATTGAGACGGTTCAATAGTAATTTAAATCGGGGAACAGAAGAAGATCCACCAAAGGAGATAGCTATCCTCATTTTTTCTAATGAGTTAACCTACAAATATCTGAATTTTGTGTAAGAAAGAAGTTTATTGTGCAACAATATCATTAACATTTTATTCAGTTGACATAATTGATGGAATTTTGAATTTGCCTCCAATTATAGTGAAACAACTACCATATCATGATTTAATTAATTCGATTATCCCTTAATTAAGGAAGCAAATTACTAATCAAATTTTCTAAATTCACATACGAAGTTGCAGAAGGAGCTAATGCAGCCATCTCTTCTTTACACTTCAACTCCTTTGCTTCCTTCCTCATTTCTTTTGTTGAAATTATTAGGACTCACTGGTTAAAGTTATTAGGAACAGACGGTTTGCCGGCAAAATAATCCGTTGAGATTTCAAGCGGATGGTATCAACAAGAATATGAAGACGATCTTCTTTCGTCTGAAGATGTAAATGCTGCTACAATTCCTCCTAAAATTGCTAGCTATATTGATCAGGCAATTAAGCGTATCATGCATATATTCTCTATTCCCTTCTTCACCCTCCATTAGCTCATTCACAAGCTTTTCAATTTCATCCCTATTCACATCACCGCTGATTTCCATTCCGATTCGCCATTTGTTCCGGCAAAACCAACTATTCATCTATTTTTCAGCAAAAAAGGCCCAACAAATCACCACCACAGCTCCACACAAACTCTCCAATGTCGAATTCCATCCCGCATGGGTCAAAAATCCCCCAATTGTAGAGTGACTCAGCACTTCACCTTGCCTGCACCAGCTTGCTACAAATACCCTTCCTTTTATTTCCTCCATAAATTTCGGCGGAAATATCGCAGAATCACCGATCACAATCACCGGCAAAAACTTCTTCTTGCTATTTGCTAGCCCCAACGTGAATTCAACCAATTGATCCGGAGTCATTACTGTTACTACCGAAACTCATATCGAGCCATTCGAGGCAGCTGGGTTGTTCCTTCCAGAGATTTATTTTGATACTATTTACGGTACTGTTTTGATTATTTCGATGAAGAAGAAGCTGCAGAAGACCGGTGGCGTAAATCAGATTAATTTGGGAAAAAAAGCAAGAAAGACCAATTAAAAGTTAGTGTTCTAGTTCATGGAATGTATTGAAAACATATTCTATCTCCGTTTTGTATTTGACTATGTTCAAAGTTGTTTACAAAACCAATAAAATATTAATTAGATTATTAAAATTATTAGTTTATGCTTAATATTTTTCTCCTAAAATTTTATTTTCTATACAAAAATTCTCTTTCTTTTTAATTATCAAAATTTAATGTAGTTTTTTTTTGTATTAAATAATAAACTTTTCTCATACTTTAAATAAGGATAAATGTGAGAAAATATAATAAAATTTATATTAATAATATAAATTATCAAATAAAAAGAAACAAAATAAAAAATCTAAAATATCATATAATAAAAAACGAAAAAAATATTTGGTTAGAAAAAGATTACTATGGTTGAAATGGATCAGCGAAAATGTGGGACCCATATTTAAATTTTTTTGTGAGGACTCCCATCATTTCCAATACAAAATTTCTCTTTCCTATGATACTTTACTATATGCTCTTAACATTAATTTCATCCCAAGTTAGAATATTTCCACCAAAATAAATTAAATATGATTGGGGAAAAAGCAAAAAGTGTCTTTTTATTTTTTTTTATAAAAAAAAAACAGTTTTTTTAATAGTCTATTGTTTTTTTTTTTCCCTTTTATACTTTATTATTTAATGGTAACTTTATGAGATGATACTATTTAAAAAGTGTTTTTAAGAGTTTTATTGTTGGAGGGAAAAATACTTTTAAGAGTAAATTGATAAAAAAATATATTAAAATAATACAAATAATAGTTGAAAGGTGTTATCTTTGAAGATACTCCAATAATCCTAAAATGAACTAGGTTGTGTGTCATAAAACCTTTTCCCTATCATTAATTCCTTAAGTGATTTGTGACTTATTTTTATTGTTAAATAAATGAATAAGACATGGTTATGAAAGGTGTAAGGCACAATGGGATTTCGGAGGCACACGCCTGAACGACACAAGGCATGCTAATGAATGAAATTTTAAAAAATTATAGTTGTATGCGTTTACATTTTATTTTTGCGTAAAAGTAAAAGACACTGGCTCCTCGTGTTATTATTTAATTATGATAAATTCCAACAAAATAAGATTTTATCATAATTGATTAATGTAAGATGTGGAAAATAAGTCCCACTGTCACTTTTCTTAATTGTAATAACTAATAAAAAAATTACATATAAAAAAAGAAAAATAAAACTCATTAACTCATCAAATTTGTCATTCCAAGTTAGCGACTACCTATCCACAACACAATAAAAACATTATACTACACTCGGAGAGCATGCGATAATCTAATTTTAAAAACATGATTTACGTATTTTAATTATTTCTTAAATTATATTTTTTATAATTAAGAAAATATATATTCTGAAAATATTATAAAATATCTGTTATTTTATTATGTCTCCTCATCAACTTTATAAATCTACTCTCCAAAATGCATTTCACTCCAATTGTTAACCCCCTAAAAGAGTTTTTGAATGATCTCACCTAATTAAACAATATATATTTCTATATTAATATTTAATGTACAAATAATATTAAAATAATAAAAAGTAAGGAGAAGTCTTACACAAGGAGTAGTGCTTTTCTACGAAAAACTTTTTTTTTTTTTCCAAAAAACTTCCTTTTTAGTTTTGCTCCAATGGTGTATTGTAACACCTCTTTTTCATCTAAACTCCATTGCAAAAACCCCTCCTTGTGTCAAAGCGGTTGGAAATGCTTTAATAAAATCCCAAAACATAATCACAAAAATCATACATAATTCTCTTGCAGGTGTGATTAATACGATTTCCCCTTATAATTACAAGTGTGGCTTATATATCCAATACAATATAGGAATATACAATACATGAATATACAACACTAATTAGGATATTAGAGAATATACAAATTCTATCACACCCTTGCAAGTTGAGTAGAGGAGGGAATCACTTCCAACTCGTCACGAAAACAACTAAACTTATCCTTAACCAATGAATTGGTAAGGACATTCACAATTTGAGCATCGGCAGGCAAATATCGAACAAATAAGGATCACGTGCCAGCCCTTTCATGAACAAAATGAAAGTCAATATCCCAATGTTGAGTGCGAGTACGAAAGATAGGATTGGTAATTATGCAGGTAGCACTTAAATTATCACACCATAAGGTAGGAGATTGTGGCAACGAAAATCCGAGTCATAAAGTAACATAGAAATCCATGCCAATTCAGAAGTAGTAGTAGCTAAGGCCCAACACTTAATTTCCATGGAAGGCCGTGATACAGTTCTTTGTTTAACCATAAAAGATTGCAAAACCAGTAGTTGATCACTGATCATCAGCATCGCCAACCTAATCAGAATCAGATAACCCATGTAATGAAAAATTAGAGGATCAGTGGAACTGAAGGCCATGATTGCCATGGATTACAAGTAATGAAATATGCATTTAACCGCTTGCCAGTGAACTGTCGTTGAGGAGTGCATATACTATACCACTTTGTGAACTGAGAAAGCAATGGCAGGACAAATAATAGTTAAGTATTGTAAGGCACCAACAATACTCCTATAAACCGAACCATCAGGTAATATATCACCCTCGAAATTCCAAAGCCTCTAAAGAGAACAAACTGGAGTAGCCACGAGCATCAGAGCCTTTTGCAATAAATCACTTATATATTTCTTCTGAGAAAGAAATAAATCACCTTTGGACCAAACTATTTCAATACCAAGGCAATATTTAACTGAACCTTGGTCCTTAATAGAAAAATGCCCCTGTAGAAACTTAATCATCCTTTGTCTTGAGCGTCCCGGAGGCATCGATCTAAAAATCAAGGTTTGGATTCTAACTTACACGGAAACAAGCCGAAAATTGTCAAAAGCCCAAAAGGAGTGTGCTGATTTGATAGGATGGGCCGTACGCCTAAGTGGAGGTAAGTTAAGCCATATCAAGAAGGGTTAAGCTGCAAAAGAGAGCCGTTTAAAGTGGAAACAGTTGTACCTAAGAGTAAAGCCGTACAACTTAACCTTTAGGTCGTAAAACCTAACTTTGGAAAAGATAAGGTGAACGACTTATCTCTAAAAGCAAAAAACCAGAACCCAGTTACCCACTTGCGCAGACAGAATATATAAGCTTTTTATTCTTACTATTACGAATAGAGAAAATCATTATGGAGAAGAGAAACAACCCATTCCAGGAAAAGCTTAAACCTTAAGCTCTCACCCTAATCTTCAAGTTCTTCATCTTCTTCAAAAACTAAGAGAAAATCCCATACAACTCAACTGATCTCACCCATTCTTGAGAAACCAACATCCCAAAACCCACTCCTTTTATGGACAAGCAACGAAGCAAGACAAGTTTCAATGGTTTGCGAGTTCTTGACAAGTTTCGATTTGAAATCGGCAAGTTAGAATCCATTCCTACTTCAAGGATCGGATCCAAGAACTCAATCAAATCTTAGATACACGCTTCAAAGGTAACTTTTGGGAGATCATAAATCTGCTCTTATTCATTTTCAACTTGTTTGATTCTTTTTAGGTGTGTTTACTGCTGTCTGGATTTTAAACATTTTCTGTAAATTTCATTTTTGAGCCTTTTAGCCCGCACGGGTTATCTTTTAGGTCGTACAACTCTATTCTTTGAAACCAATCTTCTCCAAAATCAATTTCTAATCCAAAATCAATTTCTGACTTTTTTTGCAAATTTCAGTTTTAGACCATACGGCTTATCTTTAAGCTACACGGCTTATCCTTTGAGCCGTACACTCATCTTCTTCGGACTCCAAAAATCGATTTCGAGTAATTTATGCCTTTTAAGTTTTAAGCCATATGACTTATCCTTGAGCCGCATGGCTTTTGTTTCCAAAATCTTTTTTTCTTCTAATCTTGTGAGTTCAGGGCCCCGAGGTAGGCTAAAATAGCTAATCTCAAAAGGAGAAGAAATATTTATGGGATTTTTTTTTATATTTAGTAGTATTTTACTTTGTATTATACATAAATAGATTTTGTTAAAAATAATTATTTTGAGTATAAAGTTTATATATATATTTTTGGTATATTTTTTTAAAAGTGATTTTTGTTGTGTTTATTGTTTTAGACTTAGTTTATTTTTCTAGAGAAATACTTAGGACCCCAACGAAAGAAATTTTCAATGTATTCTCGGATATCCAACCCAATTTGGCATTTTTAATTAATAATTGAATTGGAAAAATCGTTTTCTCCGAACCAAAATATACGGCATTTATAAAACTGTTTTGCAAGTCTAATCGGGAAAACCTGCCGGGTTTTTCCGATTATCCCCTAAATGCTTGACCCCGAGATATCTTATTATCCCATTTTGTCTTATTTGAGTCTAATGTGTATATATTTTATTTGTGCCACTAACCTCTGTTTTGCAGGTAGATGTATGTTAGGTTAGATGTATGTTTTAGTTTATTTCATGCATTTAGGTGATTGTAAATAATAGATTCTCGTGTATCTAGGTGATATGTACCTTTTTTATCAGTTGTATCCTATAGGTTAGTGTGAACACGGGGTTTTCCGTAAAAAAAAGTCGTGTACCTTGAATTTACAATCGCACGACTGTAATTACAGTCATACGAGTGTAACTTGTTTCCCATGGCTGTAGTTTAAATTTTCAGTTAAAAGTCAAAGAAATGACCAAAATTTACAGTCGTCCACCTCTAATTACAGTCGTACAATTGTAATTATAGTCGTACAACTGTAGATCCATTTTCTGACATTCCAACCAAGCCCACTTGCGAGAGGAATGGGCGGATTTTTGAGATGTTTTCTTATCTTCTTGTCCCATATTTAAGCAAAATAATTGCAGGAGAGAGCGAGATAACCAGAATACACAAATTTGGATTGAAGAGAGATCAAGAGACATTGAGAGAAGGGGATAGAAGAGTAGAAAATACACATTCATTTTCTCTTACTCTATTTTCTTTGAATCTTTGTATTGTGAGACTGAAATTGATTAGAAATCATAGGTTAAAGTCAATTAATTCTAGAACTTGAACTCGATTAAATCCATAACTTATGGAGATTTTTGGACTTTATTTTTGTACCCTAACATTCTAAGGAGGAGAAGCAATCCGGAGCCCGTTCAAGGTGTTTTCTTCAGTCAAATCCCATGCTACAAGGGTAACTACTAAAACCAGTGTTTTGCTTCATTTTCTAGGCGTTTTGGCTCATTTTCATGCATAAAATGACCTAAAACCCAAAATACAAGTTTGTTGTTTCTGGGCAGGATGAACAACCGTACTCCTATAATTACAGTCGTACAAATGTAAATACAGTCTTAGGACTGTAATTGTTTTCTACGGCCGTAAATCCTCTCTCATTAAATCATTTCAGTAATTTTCTGACCAAAAATAAAATATAGTCTCACGACTGTAATTACAGTCGTACGACTATAACCTTAATCTCACGGCTAAAGTTTCTGGTGAGCAACAGAAAATTACCAAAAAATTCAAAAAAAATTAGAAAAATTATAAAAGTGCATAAAAATTAGAAAATCATCAAAAATAAACCAAAATAAATTCATCTCATGGATTTACGACCATAGATTTCTTTTTCGAGTTGCTGCAGTTAAAACAAAACAACGACGGAGATCCAAATCTCCTGAAAGTCGACCCACTTTACATGCTAAATGGAAATAAACCGGTAAAAGAAAATGTTTTCAAAAATGTATTTTCTCATGAAACAAAACACAAGAACGTTTCAAAATCATTTTCTAGGTCTAGTTGGGCGAACCAGCCGAGTTTACCCAACTACCCCCTAAATTTATGTCCCTAATCTCTAATCTCCCCTTTCTGTCTATTTGAGTCCAACTTGTTGTATATATTTGTGCTAACCTTTGTTTCGCAGGATTTTAATTTAATTTATTCCAATTTTAATGCATTACATGCTTCGTGTAAAATAGGCGATTGTACCTCGATCCCTAAATTATATAAATATATCCCCTAGGATAGTTTTTTTGTGATTTGATTGGGTTGTAAATAATTAATTTATTCATAGCTTTTATCCGCATGTACGCCACATGATTAAATCAATGGAAAATCAACCTTAGAAAAATAAAATGCTATCAATGAACATTGGCTAAATTTATTTTGACTAGATATGAAATAAGAGACTTGTCTAGACCTAGATCTCTGGAAAGTGTAGCGACCCTCGTCCAGTTCGGCTACACTGTAATTTCCCGGTTGAGCTAGGCTGGGTGGCGACTCTTACATTTTCTTTCAAGATTTAAGTCTCGATTCTTTTATGAAATAAATGATGAATTTTCCAAAACCGAATTTCCACTAAAACCAAAAACCCCAAAAAGCAGCCCGCCTCGTGGCGCCTTTCTGTAAAAAAAAAAAAGGTCGTCCGCTCACAGTTAGCTTATTCAATCTTGTTATAATAATTTTATTTCCCGAACTTATTTATCGCTTTCTGTATTTATTTATGGCTTTTTGTATTAACATATAGAAAATATAATAAGGATTGAACATAGAATAGGAATTAAATAAGAAAAGGCGCATATTTGGTATGGTTAAAGTTATTTTGAATTGAAGCAAAAGTAGGTAGTTTTTTAGAAATAGAATCTCTGTTTTAAAGGTATAGGAATCCCTGTCGAGCTTAGCTATACCATAATTTCCTAGTAACAGCTGAGCCGGGTGGTGACTCCTAAAACTTTTAAGGGACGAGGAATTGGTTTCATTCATTCCTTTTTGTTTCTCCTTTCTCAAACCCAAAACTATTTTTCCCACTGAAAACCAAAAACCTATACACATATATATGTAAAAAAACTCTCGGCCTGGCCCTGCGGCCCATTTTAAGGATCCTCCACTCACAACCTTGATCCATATAAATTATGCAAAACATCAGAGTACTCCCAGAACGAAACATATATAAAGTAACATCATCCTTGGACCCCTAAAAGACACATGCAATTAAAACTAATGTCAACCGCTTGTGCCACATTCATAATGATTGCTTCAAACCACATTCTTAATGTAGAAACATAATTAGGGCAAACTGGATCAACAAACCCCTGAGGTTGTTCCATAAAAACATGCTCCTTAAGATCACCATGAAAAAATGCATTTGACGCATCAAGATTATCAACATGCCAAGAATGAGACATAAGAGCAAGTAAAAAATGAATAGTAGTGATCAATGGCAGGACTAAATGTGTCAACAAAATCCATACCAAGGCATTGATGATTCCCTTTTGCTACTAACCAGGCTTTGTACCACTCAATGGAACCATCAGTGTGAGTGAATGATGCTTTTATGAAACAAAAATAAATCAGCATGTAGTGAAGTGGATAAAAAAATCAGGTTTTTGTTTATTGAATAAGTAATGATATTGATATGGAAATTCATTTTTGAATCAAATGCGGAAATCGGGATACAACCGCCTAAAATACACGAGTTCATCTATTATAAAAATAAAACTGAAAATACATTTAAACCTGTAAAATGACTGTTAGTAACATAAAATGTATATTCATGTAAGACTTAAGCGAGACAACAAGGGATAATGGGTAATTTGAGATGTGAAAGAGTCGGGTAGTTGGGAGAATCCAATAGATTCAACCAACTTAACCTGAAAAATGGTTTTGAAATGTTCTTATTTTGATTTTTGAGAAAACACTGGTTAATTATTTAACATGTCAAGTGAGTCGGTTTTCAAGAAATCAGATCTCTATCATTGTTCTGGTGTAACTTCAATTCTAAAATTTATATCTAAGGTTTGATATACGATGAAATATGAGTGGAGGATCCCTATAACTTCAATTTCAGAAATCCCTATGTTTAGAAAACATCTTAACTATATTCTGCCTAGAATCAATATCCATATCGATATAAGTAACAGTCGTACTAATATTCTAATACCGTATGGATATTCTAATACCGGTACTATGAGTGGACCATGTTTTTCGCCGGATAAAAAAATGAGATGAGCGCCGCGAGGCGGGCTGCTTTTTAGGGTTTTGGTTTTAATAAAAATTCGACTTTCGGTATTGGAAAATTCATCATTTATTTCATAAAAGAATCGAGACCTAAATCTCGAAAGAAAATGTAAGATTTGCCACCTGATTCAACTCAACCAGGAATTTAGAGCATAGCTGAACCGAACAAAGGCCACTACACTTTTCAGAGATCTAGGTCTGGACAAGTCCCTTATTTCATGTCTAATCAAAATAAATAGCCAATGTTCATTGATAGCATTTTATATTTCTAATGTTGATTTTCCATTGATTTAATCATGTAGCGTACATGCGGATAAAAGCGATAAATAAATTAGTTATTTACAACCCAATCAAATCACAACAAAACTATCATAGGGATACATTTGTATAGCTTGGGGATCGGGGTACAATCACCTTATTTACACGAGTATCTAATGCCTAAAAATTAGAATAAATAAAATAAATAAATAAAATTAAATTCCTGCAAAACAAAGGTTAGCACAAATATATGTAACAAGTAGGACTCAAGTAGACAGAACGAGGATATTAGTGATTTGGGGACATGTATTTAGGGGGCAGTCGTGTAAACTCAACTAGTTCGCCCGACTAGACCTAGAAAATGGTTTTGAAATGTTCCTACTGTAAGCGCCGGGTTTTCCCGACCTCTATGATGAGAATTCCTATGTTACCTATTGAGCAGATGGACTCGAATCGGACTTGAAAGCGACCGGAATGTCACCTAGCGTGTCTCAAACGTCCTGAAAACCAAGCTATTTGCAATCTGAAATCCCGAAAAGGTTTCCTGAGTGGTTTCTAGGGTTTACAGTGCGCATCGGATTTTCAAAATTTTGCCCCGGCTCTTGTTAGAGCCACATGGCTCTAGGGGTGAGCTAAGTTGCTCTGCAAAGCAGAGCAACTTTACTTGGCAGAATGGGAAATGGGACAAAATCAGAGAAAGTCAGGTGGTCATTTAATGTTTGAAATGATGAGGAGGGGAGGGTATAAAAGAAAAGAAAAATCAAATAAAAAAAGGGAGAGGAGGTGGTCTTGAGCAGAGAAAAAACAAGTTTCCAAGAAATAGAGAAAAAAAAGAAGCAGAGAAAAAGAAAGAGGAAAACCGAAACCAAGCAACCAAGTGAGGACCCAAAAACACAAGGACTGAGACCTAAAATCAATCTTAAAACATTAAACACAAGTTGCTTAACCTTTGCTCATTGATTGGGGATCGTTTCGGATTCATTTTGGATTGTTGCGGTTTTCTGGCGGTTGGGTTCCCAGGAAACATTCTAAGCTTTTAATCCGTTTCTTGAAGTTCAAAGCATCAAAACAACACCAAGGTAAACTTTAAGAGGCCTTAAACCTGTTTGCATTGTCTTTTCTGTGCGTTTTCTTCGTTTTTGCAACTTTCAGAAACCGGATTGCCCGAATAGAGCCGGGCAGCTGTGTTCATGATTAACAGAGCCAGGCGGCTCTAGTGCTAGAGCTGCCCGGTTCTGTTCTTCAGGGATAGATTTTTGAATTGTCCCGATCGGCCGTAAACAGTCCGTTTTCCAGTTTGCGCTTTCTGTTGTGATCGATTTTGGGCCGAATCCATCCGTATGTTATAAAATTTTGGTTTTCAAATTTCTGTACGTACGGATATTAGGGTTTTCGGTGTTTCCCAGGTTTATTTTCTGAGTTTCAGGATCGTTTTATCCGAATCAGATCCATAGTCCAGCATTAGCGGACCCCCGAATCCTACAAATCCTCAGAAAATATTGAAAACGAGCAAAACAGTATTTTTCATAAATGTTTTTGGTGTGTTTATCACATTTTGGACCCTAGATGGATTGTCCATTTAGGAACCCGCACGAATGGAACCCTGGATTCCCGGATAGCAGACCCACAAAAATGATAATCTGCATGTAACCGAGCCAAATGTTTCCCAAAAATTGATTTTCTAGCACAAAAATCACAGGGCATTTCAAAACCATTTTCCAAGTTTAACCTGTCTGACCGGTCGGGTCGACCCTGTTACCCTCTAAATGCATGCCCCCATTTCCTAAATGCCCAATTCTGTCCTATTTGAGTCCTACCTGTGTGTGCAATATAAATTGTGCTAACCTATTTCTTTTGCAGCATTTATTTTTATTATTTTTACTATATTTACTAGATTAATATCGTGTAAATTAGGCGGTTGTAATTTTTTTTAGATCCTTGTGTACTAAGGTGATTGTAAAGTGAGGACGAGAGTTTTCCATTTTTATTTGATTTGGTTGTATAATCGGCCTCTATTATTTTCTTGTATATTTTGGATGTATGCTTTATTTTTCTGCAATTTATTTTCTGCATTTTGCTTTAGCATCGGCTGATTAAAATAAATCAATTGGGGTTAGAGAAAGATAATAAAGCAAATTAAATATGGTAATATAAACTGTAAAGTGAAAGCAAGCTAGAGGTTAAGTAAGTCACTTGCTCGAACCCTAAATCTCTGGATTAAGTACGGTAGTCTACCCTCGGTAGGGAGCTGTACCGGAATTCCCGGATGAGCTGATCTGGGTGGCGACTCTGTCACTGATCTCGGAATTTAAGTTTCGAGGTCTTTAAGTTAAAATGGGAAAATGTTTTCTACGAAGGGATTTCCAAATAAACCCATGATTTTCCTAATTCAAGATAAACAAAACCCGTTTTCCAAAATCACACCCAACGAAAACTTTTTCCCTGGTTCGCTTCACCGCGTCCCGATTTTTCTTTTCGAAAAAAGGTCATCCACTCACAGTGGCGACTCTGCTGGGTAGAAAGTAGTTTCTTAAAAATGTTTTCAAAAAAACTTAAGGACCTTAGGCAACTACCTCACTAGTTCATACTACCATATTTGTTTGCACCTTGCATATCATGACATTTTCTTCTTCTCAATCCCTCCAACACACCGATCAGCCTCGATTTACCCAAGAAGGTGGACTACCTATTCCGCCAGGATTGGAGACACCCGACGGGGTAAACCATTCATAGCACTGCATGACCTTACATCATGTTCTACGGTGGGGAAGTGTATATTCACTATGGGAACCTGTACGACCCTTGGTTTTGACTTTGACCCACATATAATGGCTTAGTAACTTCCCTTACATTACCAAAACTTGAAATTCAAAATGAACATTGAGCGTACACCTTTGGTATCCCCCGTTGATGCCAAAGAGACCCAACACCTAGGGAGAATGCAAGGCCAATCGAAAGGAGAAATAAGGTCGGAAGGGAGTGCATATTCCTGCGTGTGCTAACGTTTGTTCCGTGGTGTTTTCTATTTGACTTTTCACGAAGCATCAAACATGCGTAGCTTTCATGTGTGATCCTAACCACATCTTTACGCAGCCATTTTCAAACATCGACATATGCATGACGCTAATCACATTTTTATGCAGCCACGACATTTTATTCGTGTGCCATTTACATCTCGCGTGCGACATTTCCGTGAAACATACACGACATCATTCCGTGTGTCATGCATTTTAACCATATTTTTGTGCAGCCACTTGCATTTTTCGCGGAACATACACATCCATATCATTTCATCTCACCTAATAAAAGGATGATTCCAAGTGTGCCCTTCACGATCATTCCATTCCATGACATATCGGGTACCCCAAAATTACCCGTGTTTCGCCCGTGCACTGGATTGCACTCGGCCATTTCACAAATATCATACCATTCAATATAAGACCACAATGGTCCTAGATTCACCTCTTGTGGTGGTTCACACGACGTCATTACATGATATCACATTCATTCATCATAGGTGTCTCGGTGATGCCGTAATCCTACTTGCACATTGTGGTTCACATCGTGCCATTTCATAACATCTTGAAATCATTCAAGGTACTCCCCAAGTACCAGATTAGTACACATATGGGGGCATTCCATAACATTATCAAAATCATATGAGGCATCCCACGAACGTCGAACTTTTGTCCGTGTCTCCAATTACACGTGACTTTTCTGTAACGCCATCTCATATCACATTGCTTCAAAAGCATCAGAACTCTGTCCTTGGGACAGTCCCCACGCGACCATTTCACTTCATGACATTGACCTACAAAGCGTCAAAACTCTACCCCTGTGTCGATACACACGCGGTCATCTCACTACAATTCATTAGGTACCCCAAAGGCGTCGAACCTTTGTCCGTGCGGCGGCTCCTACGAGACATTTTTGCATCATTTTACGTAGCATTGGGCACTCTTGGGACATCCCAAACAAAGGAAATTCAAGTATGCAAAGATCATCCTCATTTTCATTCCCATTCATGAAGTATCATTCAAGCATCATTCTCCACGACACCATGTCATTCATCTACCATCCCTAACTCTTCACTTATGATGTAGGATCATACACACGTGAGACTAGAAAATACCAAAGCTCCATACAGACAGTTCACAGAGTAAGCTGGATCGACCAAGGAAAAGGTCTCAGGCTTTGAGGGCTGTTGGGGAACAGAGAATAGTAGTGACTGATAGTGATTCTGATTTCAAAGAGGAAGTGGAAATGGCTAATCAAACACCAAGTCTTGCTGATGCCCTGAAAGATTTCCTGAGATCTCAGGGTTTCCGTGACATGCTGAAAGAAGAGATGCCGGCTATTGTAAGAGAAGCTGGGGAAATTGGGACGAGTAGACTTAGGAAGGAAAAGGTAGATGAGTCTTCTCAATTTAGGCTAATGTCTCAGCCAGCATCGAGAAGCTGCAAGAGATGGAGGCAGCTATGGAAAAGAAGATGAAGGCGAAATACTCTGAGTTGGATGAAGTGGTCGTTGAGCTAAAGAAAGGGGCCAACATCAGTCTGGGCTCCAAGAAGGGAGTGAATATTGATGTAATGATCAACAAGGGCATTGAGACCTTTCCCATTGGGTTTCAAGTGCCTAAAGTCCCTTCCTACAAGGGGATTGGCTCACTGGAGGCCCATGTGAACCTTTATGTCAGAATCATGCTGACGGCAGGCGCAACCAAGCAGTAGCTGGTTAATTTCTTCCCGACCACACTCGAGGGAGGCGCACTGAGCTGGTATAATTCTTTATCCGAAGATGTACAATCAGAATAGGTGGCCTTGTCAGCATCCTTCATCAAATACTACAACTTCAACATAAAGATTCAAGTGAAGCTGTATGACCTGGAAAGGGTTAAACAACAGCAGAATGAATCCTTTGATGCCTATTACTAGAGGTGGATGAACAAAATGATTCTGCTGAAGAATCACCCCGACGAGGATGAGCTGATTCAGAAGTTGATTGATGGTAGTAGGGACATCTTCAGAAACAACATGAAATTCCACTCCTTTAGTGAGCTCAGTGAAATGTATAGCATGGCCATGAAAATTGAGAGGGATGAAGAGGAAAAGGCAGCAAGCCACAGGGGCAACAGAGGCTCATGGTATAGTGCCGGGTATCGGTCGACTACTGCAACTGGATCAGGCAGCAGATCTGGTTCCGGCCCTATAGATAAAAGTGGGCAACTCTCAAAAGACAAGCCAGTAGAAGTTACCGTTGTGTCCCTGCAGCAGGGCAGCCAAGGTGGAAATCTGCAAACTCGAGGCTATCCCCTTGGACTCTTTCTTTGGCCAAGATTTTTACGAAATGCAGGAACGGCGGTCTATTGAATTCTCTGAAGTCGTTTAAAAAGCCAGCCGAGATAGACAAGGGAAATTTATGTTCCTATCATGTGACAGTAGGGCACCACACAAATGAATACATGCAGTTACTGAGGGCTGTCCGACAATTGATCGTTGAAGGAAAGATTGTAGAACCGCCTTTAAAGCCCAGTGTTCAGAACAACCCCTTACCCAACTTTAACTGATCCGCATGTTCAAGCTACTAAGGAGATGATGCAGTGGTAAAAGACCCTCTGCATGTGGAGGATGACAACTATTTTGATGTATCTGTTTTTTGTTTTCTATTATATTTTGTGAACAATTCGGCCCACGAGGTGTTTAATGTAATGCAATTTGATTTCAATTACTCGTGCGCTATTTTTCTGGATAAAACACTGAGCATACATACAAACATCCATTTAATGTCTTTAGCATACATGACACATCATTGCATGAAATGAATTTCAGGACAGATGATGACCCAAAAATGGTATCCATCTTAAAAGACCTCATGCCTGAAAAGAGAAAAAAAATCACAAAACACCCAAAAGCGCATAACAAGCTTTGCCCGATCCTACCACGGCATGACTGGGGATCGATAGAGAAGTTACCAAATGCCAGACTCCAACGGATTTAAGGGCAAAATCAGCTAAATAGAAACTCCACGGCAGACCAGACAAAGAGCAGAAACCACGATAGGAAAAACTGACATCTCCAGAAAAACAAGACTATTCACGGCAAACAGACATTAGTCCACAGCCATGACTGTCAACAACCCAACGTGGATGGAAACAGAGTCTACCATAATGCCACAGCCCTAAAAAAAGTGCATCTAAATTTAGGAAGAAGAACACACCTGCACGATACAGAATTCCATATTCTGTCAAGACCAAAAGAAGACTATGGTTTCAAGGGGCAACGACGCACATGTTCCAGAATAAAAGGCTGGGGCATCGATCGTCAACTCCATATCGTCCACGAACCAGTGGGATGACGGAAGCAGCCAACAGATCTGTCAAAGGAATTTTATCAAAAGTATATTAGTATGTCATTATTCACCTTGCAAAGACACTGGACTGGCATCAGAACACTCACTAGGGAGGTGCCGTAGTCATCGACCTTCAAGGTGGGAGCGGCTCTACTAGGGAGAAGGGAGACCAAGTTATCGACCCCACCAACCAATATGGGCTAAATAAAAAAAATGAAGAATAAAGGAGTCCGTTGGATAAAAAATCGAAAAGGTGATCCACGCAAAAATTAGGACAGTCCGATGGATCGAAAATAAAAAGGCGGTCCATGCAAAAGTTAGGATGGTGAGGTGAGCACCACCAGTGGGAAAATCTGTGAGGACCGGTTGGCAGCAGTCGTGAATTCGGTCAAGACAGATACCACCGCTGGCTCCATTTTTAATTTTATTTCATCTATGATGTGCATTATGCTAAAACATTATGAATGAATGAATGAATGCCTTGCTCTGTTCATTTAAATGTCCCCATTCTGCTTGGAATTGAATTCACATCATGCATCATACATGGTTGTGCATGTCTTTTGGTTACATGCGTTGCATTCAAAAAAAAAAAAGAGCTCACTGAGGCGAAAACCGAAAAGGCACCTCAGGCAAAAATTAGAGACGCTCGCTAAGCTGAAATCCTGCATTAGGCAGTTTAGGCAAAAGTTAAAGCACCTTCAAAAGAGGCTCGCTGAGGTGAAAACCGAAAAGGCACCTCAGGCAAAAGTTAGAGCAGCTTGCTGAGCTGAAAACCCATATCGGGCAGTTCAGGTAAAATTTAAAGCATTTCCAGATTCACCATTCCTAGGGGCAGAAAAGTGGAACCTTTCCACCATTCCCCAGCAGAAGCTCTTCTACTCTTCTCCAACAGAATCCTCTACCCTATTCCCCAGCGGTACCATCACAGAGGATGTCACCACTTTCTCTCCAACAGCCATTGCATATCCCCGCACATCCCCAGCAGAGGTGCGAGAATCACAGCACATAAAGAGTCTACTCCCCATCTAGATCAACCATAGACATGATGTACCTTCCCTAGCCAGAGGCACATCCCAATCTCCCCAGTAAGGGCGTAGCATTTCAAGACTGGACGAATAGCGAGGAATGCATCTCCCAGTGTCATTTGCACATGCACACATTGAAGCATGCACATACATACATTCAAAACATATGCACACATACATACATGCATCACAACCAGTCCAGGTATAGGTACCCGCCACCATCGTCGGGCCATCCCGAAGCAGAAAATAATCTAACACTGAGGCATTCACCAAGTCTCAAGAGACAAGGCAGGGTCGGGCGGACCCAAACCTCAACATCTGAAGTACCCAGGGGCAGAGTAAACAAGCCGTATTTATTCCTGATCGAAGGGTCAAAAATTTTTGTTTCCAAAATTATCGATCAAGGAATAAATACTCATCCTCAACCTGATTCAAAATTATCACTCTTAAAGTCCCGCCCATCCAAGCCAGATTTTGAATCCTTGAAACTCCTTCAAGCAAGATTTTTAATCCTTGATAAACACATCTCCAAGCCAGATTTCGAATCCTTGAAACTCCTTCAAGCGAGATTCTTGATCCTTGAAAACCTCTCCAAGCCAGATTTCGAATCCTTGAAACTCCTTCAAGCGAGATTCCTAATCCTTGAAAACCTCTCCAAGCCAGATTTGGAATCCTTGAAACTCCTTCAAGCGAGATTCTTAATCCTTGAAAACCTCTCCAAGCCTGATTTTGAATCATTGAAACTCCTTCAAGCGAGATTCCTAATCCTTGAAAACCTCTCCAAGCCAGATTTTGAATCCTTGAAACTCCTTCAAGCGAGATTCTTAATCCTTGAAAACCTCTCCAAGCTAGATTTCGCATCATTGAAACTCCTTCAAATGAGATTTCTAATCCTTGAAAACTTCTCCAAGCTAGATTTTGAATCCTTGAAACTCCTTCAAGCGAGATTCCTAATCCTTAAAAAACCTCTCCAAGCCAGATTTGGAATCCTTGAAATTCCTTCAAGCGAGATTCTTAATCCTTGAAAACCTCTCTAAGCCAGATTTCGAATCCTTGAAACTCCTTTAATAGAGATTCCTAATCCTTGAAAACCTCCCCAAGCTAGATTTTGAATCCTTGAAACTCCTTCAAACCAGATTCTTAATCCTTGAAAACCTACCCAAGCTAGATTTTGAATCCTTGAAACTCCTTCAAGCAAGATTCCCAATCCTTAAAAACTGTTCAAGCCAGATTTCGGGTCCTTAAAAACCAATTCAATCAAGATCCTAAATCCTTGAGACCATTTCAAATCTCCAACAGATCCACCTCGGATAACCTAAACCCGGTGTCAGGCTCAGATTTGCTTCCATCAAAACTCTAGCAGATCCGTTGCGGGTAACCTAAACCCTGTGTCAGGGTTAGATTTGCTTCTACCTCTCAACTTCAGCAGATTCGTCGTGGTTAACCTAAACCTAGTGTCAGGCTTAAATTTCCTTCCACCTCTCAATTTCAGCAGATCCATCGCGGGTAACCTAAACTCGGTGTCAGGCTTAGATTTGCTTCCACCTCTCAACTTCAGTGGATCCGTCGCGGGTAACCTAAACCCGGTGTCAGGCTTAGATTTGCTTCCACCTCTCAACTTCAGCAGATCCATCGTGGTTAACCTAAACCCGGTGTCAGGCTTAGATTTGCTTCCACCTCAAAACTTCAGCAGATCTGTCGTGGGTAACCTAAACCCGGTGTCAGGCTTAGATTTGCTTCCACCTCAAAACTTCAGCAGATCCGTCGCGGGTAACATAAACCCGATGTCAGGCCCAGATCAGCTGCAGCTCAGGTATGTCTTTCTTTCCTTCCGCTTATGACGCTTCAATTCGCATTCTCAAATTCCCCTCAAGTAACCCAGACTGGGTATGGGGTATTGAATTTGATCACGTGAAAGGTAGCTTTAAGCGCCGGGTTTTCTCGACCTCTATGATGAGAATTCCTGTGTTACCTATTGAGCGGATGGACTCGAATCGAACTTGAAAGCGACCGGAATGTCACCCGGAGTGTCTCAAACGTCCTGAAAACCAAGCTATCCACAATCTGAAATCCCCAAAAAGGTCTTTCGAGTGGTTTCTAGGGTTTAGGGTGCGCGTCAGATTTTCAAAATTTTGCCCCAGCTCTTGTTAGAGCCACACGGCTTTAGACTAGAGCTGTACGGATCTAGTACAAACTAGAGCCGTACGGCTCTAGGGGTGAGCCAAGTTGCTCTGTAAAGCAAAGCAACTTGGCTCGGCAGAATGGGAAACGGGACAAAATCAGAGAAAGTCAGGCGGCCATTTAATGTTTGAAATGATGAGGAGGGGAGGGTATAAAAGAAAAGAAAAATCAAATCAAAAAAGGGAGAGGAGATGGTCTTGAGCAGAGAAAAAACAAGTTTCCAAGAAATAGAGAAAAAAAAGAAGCAGAGAAAAAGAAAGAGGAAAACCAAAACCGAGCAACCAAGTGAGGACCCAAAAACAAAAGGACCAAGACCTAAAATCAATCTTAAAATATTAAACACAAATTGCTTAACCTTTGCTCATTGATTGGGGATCGTTTTAGATTGTTGCAGTTTTCTGCCGATTGGGTTCCCAGGAAACATTCCAAACTTTCAATTCGTTTCTTGAAGTTCCAAGCATCAAAACAACACCAAGGTAAACTCTGAGAGGGCTTAAACCTGTTTGCATTGTCTTTTCTGTGCGTTTAATTCGTTTTTGCAACTTTCGAAAACTGGATTGCCCGAATAGAGCCAGGCAGCTGTAGTGCCAGAGCTGCCCAGTTCTGTTCTTCAGGGACTAATTTTCGAATCATCCCAATCGGCCGAAAACAGTCCGTTTTCCATTTTACGCTTTCTGTTGTGATCGATTTCAGCCCGAATCCATCTGTATATTATAAAATTTTGGTTTTCAAATTTCTGTACGTACGGATATTAGGGTTTTCGGTGTTTCCCAGGTTTATTTTCTTATTTTTGGGGTCGTTTTATCCGAATCGAATCCATAGTCCAGCATTAGCGGACCCCCGAATCCTATAAATCCTCGAAAAATATTGACAATGAGCAAAACAGCATTCTTCATAAATGTTTTTGGTGTGTTTATCGCATTTTGGACCCTAGAGGGATTATGCATTTAGGAACCCGCACAAATGGAACCCTGGATTCCAGGATAACAGACCCACAAAAATGATAATCTGCATGTAACCGAGCCAAATGTTTCCCAAAAATTGATTTTCTAGCACAAAAATCACAGGGAGTTTCAAAACCGTTTTCCAGATTTAACTGGTCCGACCCGGTTACCCCCTAAATGCATGGCCCCGTTTCCTAAATTCCCAATTCTTTCCTATTTGAGTCCTACATGTGTGTGCAATATAAATTGTGCTAACCTATTTGTTTTGCAGCATTTATTTTTATTATTTTTTCTGTATTTAATATATTAATATCGTGTAAATTAGGCGGTTGTAATTTTTTTTTTAGATCCTTATGTACTTAGGTGATTGTAAAGTTAGGATGAGATTTTTCCATTTTTATTCGATTTGGTTGTGTAATCGGCCTCTATTATTTTCTTGTATATTTTGGATGTATGCTTTATTTTTTTGCAATTTATTTTTCTGCATTTTGCTTTAGCATCGGCTGATTAAAATAGACAAATTGCGGTTAGAGAAAGATAATAAAGCAAATTAAATATGGTAATATGAACTGTAAAGTAAAATCAAGCTAGAGGTTAAGTAAGTTACTTGCCCGAACCCTGAATCTCTGGACTAGGTATGGTAGTCTACCCTCAGTAGAGAGCTGTACCGGAATTCCCGGATGAGCTAATCCATGTGACGATTCTGTTATTGATCTCAGAATTTAAGTTTCAAGGTCTTTAAGTTAAAACAGGAAAATGTTTTCTACGAAGGGATTTCCAAATAAACCTATGATTTTCCTAATTCAAGATAAACAAAACCATTTTCCAAAATCATACCCAACAAAAACGTTTTCCCCGTTCCGCTTCGCCTCATCCCGATTTTTCTTTTCGAAAAAAGGTCGTCTGCTCACACCTGTATTTTTGTTTCATGAGAAAATACATTTTTGAAAATATTTTCTTTTACCGGTTTATTTCCATTTAGCATGTAAATGTGGGTCGGTTTTCTTGAGATTTGAATCTCCGTTGTGGCATTGTTTTAATCTCAACAACTTCAAAAATAAAATTTAAGGTCGTGAATGCATGAAATGAATTTCGTTTGGATGATTATGATGATTTTCTTATTTTTATGCATTTTCTGTGATTTTTCTGATTTGTTTTTGGTATTTTTCTAGATTTTTCCAAATTTTTTGGATTTTCTATTTCTGACTGGAATTTACAGTCGTGAGACTGAGATTACAGTACAGTCGTACAACTATAAATAAATCCTGGTCAGAAAATTGTTAAGGTGAGATTAAAAGGATAGGTAGTGTGGTTATGGTGACCAATTACAATCGCACGACTATAATTAGAGGCATACAACTCTAATTATAGGAGTACGACTTTTCATCCTGCCCAGAAATAGCAAACATGTATTTTGGGTTTTAGGTGATTTTATGCATGAAAATGAACCAAAATAGCAAGAAAATGAACCAAAACACTAGTTTTAGGTATAGTTATCCTTATAGCGCGGATCCATCGTCGATTTGACTGGAAAAAGCCTTGAATTAGCACCGGATTGCCTCCTTTCCTTTGTATGTCAAGGTACAAAATATATGTCTAAAATCTCTAATAAGTCACGGATTTGAGTATATTTAAGTCTCTGGAATTATTTATGTGCGTTTGCCAAGTTTTAACCTATGATTTCTACAAGTTTTAGCCTCACAAACATAAGAATCAAAAGAAAAAGAGTAGAAGAAAGTGATAGCTTTTATGTGTTTTTTCTCTTCTTTTCCCTTATCTTCTCTTAATCTCTAAAGCTTTCCTCAATCCAAAGTTTTGATGTTTCTAGTTAATCCCCCTTCTCTCCTACAATTATTTGGCTTAAATATGGGACAAAAAGATTAAAAAAAAATCTCAAAAATCCACCCATTCCTTTCCCAAGTGGCTTGGTTGGAATGACATAAAATGGATCTACAGTCGTACAACTGTAATTACAGTCATACGACTGTAAAATTAGCTCATTGACTTTTATTTCTTTGACTTTGACTGAGAATTTTAACTACAGGCGTGGAAACTAAATTACAGTCGTATGATTGTAAGTACATTCGTATGACTTTAACTACAGTCGTACAACTGTAGTAGTTAATTTTCTCAATTTTCTTTTTCTGAATCCCTATAGTTCATAGAAACCAAGTCTCGGAAAATCCCCTGTTCACAGGCTGCCCCTCATGTAACTAAAAGTCCAATTCTATGCACGGATTTAAGGACACAATAAACAACACGAAGTCAATGGTGGTGTGTACGTGTTTGGCTTGCGTATTTTTTCTTTGATCGATAATTTTGAAACCAATTTTTTTTTTGCTCCTTCGATCAAAGATAAATACGAGTGCAAGTCCTATCGTGATAAAGGTACAATGGTCATAAAAATCACCATTGCAAGGGTTTAGTGAGACTTTCGGTAGTCAAGCGATCTCATATGCCTATCGCATAAGGAAGACGCAAAGGGGGTACTCGTGTCATACGCATGGTTTATTGAGACCTTTGGAGTTAAGCGGTCCATATGCTTTTCGCATAAGGAGGACACCGGGGATAGGGATAAAATGACTTTTGGAGTTAGGCAGTCGCATATGCCTACTGTATAAGGAGGACGTAAAGGGGGTACTCATGTCATGCCCGTGGTTTAATGAAACTTTTGAAGTCAAGCAGTCCCTATGCCTTTCGCATAAGGAGGACACCGGGGATAAGGGATAAAATGACTTTTGGAGTCAGGCGGTCGCATATGCCTATTGCATAAGGAGGGTGCCAAGGATAAGGAGTCATAAGACTTTTGGAGTCAAATGGTCATGTATGACCTACCATACCGAGCCATAGTGTTTGTAGTATGCAGTTGGTAAACACATTTATTCCTTGATCGATAATTTTGAAAAAACAATTTTTGTCCCTTTGATCAAGAATAAATGCAGGTAAATGTGTCTGAGTTACCTTTTATAGTCATGTGGGACTAAATTTGTGAAGTGTGTGATGATCGCGTATGACTTGGCATATGAGACACGCTGAAAGTGCAATCTAAATTCTCCGGTTTAAGATTGTGGGAGACCGTGATTTGTGAAAAGTGAGATGATCTCATATGACTTCACATACGGGATACGTAGGAAATGAGTTTTGGATTCCCTTTTAAAGGCATGGTGG
Source organism: Euphorbia tirucalli (assembly GCA_039660915.1). Taxonomy (NCBI): domain Eukaryota; kingdom Viridiplantae; phylum Streptophyta; class Magnoliopsida; order Malpighiales; family Euphorbiaceae; genus Euphorbia; species Euphorbia tirucalli. The sequence goes on from CM077633.1 coordinate 50,957,580, forward strand.
ATTGTGATTTTGTGAGTGGTGAGATGATCTCGTATGACTTGGCACTTGAGATAAGTCGAAAATGTAATTTTATGGAGTAAAATAATGCATAAAATTATGCTTACAGTGAATTTTTTGTAATTTCCTCAGGTATCCTGCCCCTAGATGAGGCGGACCATCGTTGAAAAATTTAGGCGTCGACACATTGGTCCTGTAAAATTATTGAAATGCTTTCCCGTGGGGGAAATTAAATATTCGGTGATAAAATAGAATTAGAAAATAAATGAAAAAATTAAAATAAAGGGGATTTTAGCACTACAGTCATGCGACTGTATTATAGTCGTACGCTTGTAATGACATGTTGGGATTTTTCACCGGAAATCACCCGATTAAAGCGGAAGAACGCGGTGATTTCCTCAAATCCGTGCCCAGGAGCAATTGAGATGGAAATTGGAAAAACAAAAATTTAATAGAAAGAGATAAAATGCTTGCCAGGAATATCTCTTGTAAGAGATGGATGCAGACTGCAGGAATCAAACTAGAAACCCTCCTCGTTCACGTACACGAACGCCTAATGAACACCACCTGTCCTAGCATCGGAAAACACGAACTTTGGAGAAGGAGGCTAGAAAGAATTTCGGCTATGACTGTGTCTATCAAGTTGGCCGAAATTCCTCAGGTTGATAAACCCTAGGTTGGCCGAAATTCCTTAAGGAATTTTGGCCCAACTTGGCTCTTTCATTTGTGTGGGATTCCTTCTCTTAATTCAGGCCCAATCTTATTTTAATTAGTCTGGTTTAAATTAATTTCAAGCCCAACTTTAATTTACCCATGTATTTAATATATTACACCAAGTAATATATTATTTACATTTAAATTAAAATTAGTTTGACCAATTAATTTAATCCATCAAATTAAAATTAGATCTTCACAAAATAAAATCATATGTCAAACTATACATATGAATATTTCCACCTAGGAAATAATTTCATAATTAATCCAATTAATTATGAGGAGCCAATTAAATATATATTAATTTCATTATTATGATCAATCCAATTGATCTTTATAATATAATTAATGTATATACCTCTCTCTCCAGAATGTATACTCCAAGTATACATGTGATTCCTTAAGTCGGTGTTCAGTCGCTCAATGTGTACGATCCCGTGGGCCCATCTTTATGTTGGCAGTGGGCCTGTGGCCCACAGACTATAGTTGGGCTCAAGCAAGCCACTGCAGCCCCCAATCAAGATGGAGATGGCAGTCTAACTGTTATCATAACCCTGTAGTTTGAACTTGTATCTCCCATGTCATTGATATCGGTATCCAACACAGAGGCATGGATTGATCACCCTCTTCTGTGTCCGGACATTAACTTGATCCCAAATGCACTGAAGCTCACAAACAAGTTCCAACTCGTTTGGGTGTGGCCACACTCTTATCAGTCACATTCATCAAGAGGCCGGTGATATCTTCTCAGTGGACTACTGAGTGACAAATCCCTTCTACATATCCATAGCATTGCCATGCTAAGCGACATACCCGAAAGCACCCATACTTGGCACCCTATTACAGGCCCTTTAGCCGTACCCCTAAGTATGTGACCTCACACGCAACACCATCATATGGTCAGGTCAAAGGATCCATACAAGTACTACACGAGAATCACTTGTGATACTATACCATGTGGATTTCTCGTTTAGTGGATTCTATCCAGTACCATGCCCCTTATGCATGTACCCATTAACTTGGTTGACATCCCATGTCCAATGACCGGTAAGACACTGCCATACAACCAGGTTAATGATAGTGTCTTGTTCCTGTTGGGATTTTTCACCGGAAATCACCCGATAAAAGCGGAAGAACGCGATGATTTCCTCAAATCCAGTCCCAGGAGCAATTGAAGTGAAAATTGTAAAACTTAAAATAATAATAGAAAGAGATTAAATTCTTACCAGGAATATCTCTTTCTAGAGATGGATGAAGACTGCAGGAATCAAAGCAGAATCCCTCCTCGTTCACGTACACGAGCGCCTAACGAACACCACCCGTGCTAGCGTCGAAAATCACAAAAATTCAGAGAGGGAGGAGATTGAGAGAATTCGGCCAAGATGGTGGCTACACACACATGTGTGTTGGCCGAATTCCTCCCTAGGGTTTTAACCTTAGGGTTTCCAAATTCCCTTGTTGGAATTTAGGCCCAGTCTGGCTTCAGTGTCTGTGTGGGCCTTCCTCCTTTTAATTCAGGCCCAAACTTATTTTAATTAGTCTAGTTTAAATCAATTTCAAGCCCAATTTTAATTAACCCATGTATTTAATATATTACTCCAAGTAACATATTATTTACATTTAAATTAAAATTAGTTTGACCAATTAATTTAATCCATCAAATTAAAATTAAGTCTTCACAAAACAAATTCATATGTAAACCTATACATTTGAATATTTCCACCTAGGAAGTAATTTCATAATTAATCCAATTAATTATGTGAAGCCAAATATTAATTATAATGATAAATCCAACCGATCCTTATAATATAATTAATATATATACTCCTCTCTCTCAAGTGTGTATACTCCAAGTATGCCTGTGATTCCTTAAGTCGGTGTTCAGTCGCTCAATGTGTACGATCCCGTGGGCCCATCTTTATGTTGGCAGCGGGCCTTTGGCCTGCAGACTGCAGTTGGGCTCTAGCAAGCCACTGCAGCCCCTAATTAAGATGGAGATGGCAGTCTAACTGTCATCATAACCCTGTAGTTTAAACTTGTACATCCCATGTCATTGATATCAGTGTCTAACACAGAGGCATTGATTGATCACCCTCTTTTGTGTCGGACATTAACTTGATCCCGAATGCACTGAAGCTCACAAACAAGTTCCCAGCTGTTTGGGTGTGGCCACACTCTTATCAGTTACATTCATCAAGAGGCCGGTGATATCTTCCCAGTGGACTACTGAGTGACAAATCCCTTCTGCATATCCATAGTATTACCATGCTAAGTGACATACCCGAAAGTACCCGTACTTGGCACCCTGTTACAGGCCCTTTAGGCGTACCCCTAAGCATGTGACCTCACATGTAACACCATTATATGGTCAGGTCAAAGGATCCATACAAGTACTACACGAGAATCACTTGTGATACTATACCATGTGGATTACTCGTTTAGTGGATCTATCCAGTACCATGCCCCCATGCATGTACCCATTAACTTGGTTGACATTCTATGTCCAATGACTGGTAAGACACCGCCATACAACCATGTTAATGATAGTCTCTTGTTCCATTCATTCCCATGACTGGAACAGACTACGGATCTATTTATGGTCATATCGTTTACCCAATCCATGGTCTTACTGCCAAGTGCATGACACTTGTCATCATGGATATAGATATGTCCATTGGATACTCCATTTAATATATTGCACAAGATAAATATAATAAATGAATTGATGCCTTTATCAATAACACAAATAGTACAATACATAAATCCAATAAATGTATAATACAAATACAAGGACCAATGCCTCGGGACTAGGGCATTTCCAACAGTTCCATTCATTCCCATGACTGGAACAGACTACGGATCTATTCATGGTAATATCGTTTACCGTATCCATGGTCTTACTGCCAAGTGCATGACACTGGTCATCATGGATATGGTTATGTCCATTGGATACTTCATTTAATATATTGTACAAGATAAATATAATAAATGAATTAATGCCTTTATTAATAACATAAATAAGTATGATACATGAATCCAATGAATGTATGATACAAATACAAGGACCAATGCCTTGGGACTAGGGCATATCCAACAATCTCCCACTTGTACTAGTTCCAACTAAGCATGGGCCTAATCCCTATAGATCTAGTATGACCCTCATGCTTGGGCTGGGCCAATGCCTTGGTCAAAGGGTCTGCGACATTATCCTCGGTGTCCACTCTGTGCAATGCAATGTCACCTCTCTCCGCGATCTCTCGTATGAGGTGAAACTTTCTGAGCACGTGAATTGTGTTCTTGTGTGACCGGGGCTCCTTAGCTTGTGCAACGGCCCTATTGTTGTCACAGAAGATATCAACTGGGTCCTGGATAGTTGGCACTACTTCCAACTCAGTGATAAACTTCTTCATCCACACTGCTTCCTTAGCCGCATCACACGCAGTGATGTATTCAGCTTCTGTTATAGAGTCCACAATGGTTTGCTGCTTTGAGCTCCTCCAGCTTACAGCACCACCATTTAGCAAAAATACATACCCAGACTGCGACTGGTACTCATCCTGGTTAGTCTGGAAGCTTGCATCAGTGTACCCAGTAACTGATACCGCTTCCTGACCACCATACACTAAGAAGCTATCCTTAGTCCGGTTAAGGTACTTAAGGATTGCCTTGACAGCTTTCCAGTGATCCTCCCCGGGATCCTGCTGGTACCGACTCGTCATACTTAGTGCAAAGGCGACATTAGGTCTCGTACATAACATGGAGTACATAATAGATCCTATAGCCGAAGCATATGGAACCAATTTCATGTTTTCCCTGTCCTCCCTTATCTTAGGACAGTGCTTCTTACTAAGTTTCAGCCCATGGCCCATTGGCAAGAAACCTTTCTTAGCCCGGTCCATGCTGAACCTTTTCAGAACTTTGTCTCTGTACGAGGCCTGACTTAGGCCCAGAAGCCGATTTGATCTATCCCTATAGATCCTGATCCCTAGGATCATCTCAGCTTCGCCTAAGTCCTTCATTGCGAAGCACTTACTCAGCCACTGCTTTACCTCTTTCAGTGTAGGTTTGTCGCTTCCAATGAGTAAGATGTCTTCCACATAAAGTACCAAAAATGTGACAATGCTCCCACTTGTCCTCTTATACACACAAGGCTCATCTTGATTCTGTATGAAGCCATATTCCTTTATAGCCTCATTGAATCTAAGATTCCAACTTCGGGATGCTTGCTTCAGTCCATAAATGGACCTTTGAAGCTTGCATACCTACAAACAGGCATTTATCGGTTTTGGGCTCCAGCTTGCCACTAGTCAATTTCTTGACATGTGCTTCGCATCCACAAATCCTTAGGAAAGACACATTGGGCTCCCTGCCCGTCCATATCTGATATGGGGTCTTTTCCACTGCCTTAGTCGGAGTATTATTTAAGATAAGAGCTGCTGTCTTAAGGGCATGTCCCCAGAAACTAATTGGGAGAGAGGCTTGACTCATCATTGAGTGGACCATGTCCAACAGGGTCCTATTCCTCCGTTCGGACACCCCATTCCATTTTGGTGTTCCGGGAGGAGTGAGCTGTGGAACTATTCCATGCTCTCTTAAATACGAGTCAAACTCTAGGCTCATATACTCACCACCTCGGTTCGACCGAAGGGTTACGATGTTTCTGCCTAGCTGGTTCTGTACCTCGTTCCTAAATTCCTTGAACCTATCAAGGGTCTCAGACTTGTGTTTCATCAGATAGACATAGCCATATCTGCTGAAATTGTCTGTGAACGTGACGAAGTACAGGTGTCCACCTCTGTTCGCTGCACTCAGGGGTCCACATACATCTGAATGTATTAGGTCCAATAAGCTAGTGGCCCTTTCAGCCTTCTTGCTAAAAGGCGCCTTAGTCATCTTGCCTCGTAAACATGATTCGCATGTATCAATTGACTCCAAGTCAAATGACCCTAAGACTCCAACTTTGTGAAGCCTAGCTATGCGCTTCTCGTTTATGTGGCCGAGACGACAATGCCATAGGTAGACAAGATTAAGTTCATTTGGCTTAACCATTTTTGTGTTTATGTTATAGACATGATTGGTTTCATTTAAGTCTAGGATATACAGGCCATTATTTAATAGAGCATCTCCATAAAATAATCCCTCTCTAAATATGGAAATTCTACCATTAGAAATAGTAAAATAAAATCTAGAAATATCCAACATAGAAACTGAAATAATATTCCTCCACATAGCAGGTACAAAATAACATTGTTCTAAAATTAAAACCAATCCACTAGGCATCACAAGGTGGTATTCGCCGATCTCTATGGCAGCAACCCTTGCTCCATTTCCGACCCGCAAGTCCACCTCTCCCGATCCCAGTGACCTTCTGTTCTTAAGTCCCTGCACATTGCAACAAATGTGAGAACCACATCTAGTATCCAATACCCAGGATGTTGAAACAGTAAAGTTAATGTCTATAACATAAATACCTGAAGAGAACGAACCTTGGCCCCTTCTTTGCTCTCCCATCAGCTTGGGACACCATCTCTTCCAATGTCCCGCCTGTCTACACCCGAAACAAACATCCTCAGGACCTGCCTTCTGCTGGGCCTTGGGTTGGGCTTTGGCCTTCTTAGCCTTCGCCTTCTTAGCCTTCGCCTTCTTAGCCTTCGCCTTCTTAGCCTTCGCCTTGGCCTTTTCCTTGGCCTTACCCTTGGCAACAGGAGGGTTCCCCTTGTTGACCAGCAGCACTGGCGGAGTCTTTTTGATCGACTGCTCAGTAAGCTTAAGCATCCCATGCAGCTCACTGACAGTACGATTCATCCCTTGCATGTTGTAGTTCAGGATGAACTGATCATAAGAATCTGGCAAGGATGCAAGGATTGTGTCCACCGCTAACTCCTGAGAGATGGGCGATCCGAGACAGGCTAAATTGTCCAAATAGCCCTTCATCTTAAGCACGTGTGCACTCGCAGATGTCCCAGTCCCCATCTTGCAGGAGTGGAATGCCTTGTTGGTCAGGTACCTTTCCTGACGAGCTTGCTCCTGAAACATTTGTTATTATAGCAAAGGCTTGATGGTCCATAAACTATTTTTGCAGTTTGGGGACCATACAGGCCAACATTAGGCATGTCACATCCCTATTATCCTTGACATGCACCTCGTATTCCTCCAGCTGGGCAGCCGGTGGATTATGTCCTTGAGCCGCAGCCGGTACAGGCCTCGCCAGCATATACTCTTTGGACTCCTGTCTTATAACTATTCTCAAGTTCCTATACCAGTCTAAAAAGTTAGGACCGGAAAGCTTGTCCCTTTCAAGAATCGATCGCAGTGATAAAGTATTGTTATTTGCCATTTAGAGTTTCTACACAGAAAAACATTTAAGAGTGTTAATAAAGGACTTTACTTTGTTATTCCCATACATAATTAATAATGAATCAATTTATTAATTAAACCGAGTTGTTGGGCTCATGGGCCGAGATCCATATTTCATTAAGATATAGCCAGACGAGGGTCTGGTACAACTATACCTTAACTATTTAGGTAGGAACGCCATCCAATCCCAACCTAGGGACTCTCGGTTTGATGGGCTTGTTGGCACTTACCCATCTGTGCTTAGGGCCAGGAGAATCCTACTAACCATGCTAAGTCAAAACCTCTATTCAAGTGTTAGAGTATCCCATACCCTAACCCAATACAAAGTGACAATACTCCAGTGTATCCTACGAGGGTATGGTCTACAACTAGCCTATTCCCACTTCAAGCCGGTTTTGAATGAGGGAAGCACTTTTAAGCGACTTAGTAATTTTATTTGGTTATTAGATTCAATTAACAACGGCTTGCATACATCAGGCGGGTGAAAAGCGGCTGGATCATACATTCATACATGCATATAAATATAAAGCATAATTAAATAAATAAGTAAAATGGACTGCTATGGTCCTTTATTACATCCTAATATTATTCTAGTAAACCTATACTAGAAAACAATATCAGGTGGGCCTCCATCTTCTTCCTTCTGGGCTTGCACCTCCACTTGGGCTCACCACTCCATGGGCTTCTTCTTTTACAAATTTTATGATAATTGAATAAAATAAAATTACATTAAAAAAGAAAAACGACACGCAAGCCGTATTTACCCAAAAAGAAAATACAACCCATCTTGAATAAGGAACAATAGCATCCAATCATACAAAATATTTAATCACCCATATGCATCCAATGCATATAATTCACAAGCATGTTATAATGCATGATTTAAGCCCATTTCAATTATGTCCAAGCCATTATATTGAAATTGCCAATTTTGGCCCACCATGGTTCTAACCCTTAACGGGCTTTGGGCCTCCAGCCCAGGCAGTCCAACTGCTCCCACTGGAATTGGGAAACCATGGGTCCACTTCAGCAGTCCAAGTAATTATGCCAAAATTACCCGAACCAATTTCAATTAACCATATTAATTTCCAAAATTAATATCACATGAATAAAATAAAATTTCATTCAAGAAACCACACGCACTTAAATTACATAAATTTAAACATACAAATTTTAAAACCAATTCAAATTTCAAAACTGGGCCTCGGGCCCAAAATCCGTCAAATCCAAAAACACTGGGCCCAGTCCGCTGCGGCTAGGGCAACCAAGTTGCCCTAGTAGCAACAGCCGTTGCTAGGGGTAGCAGCCACTGCCCAGCAGTGGCTGCCGCCGGCAGCCCCGCACCACGGGAACAGCTAGATTTTTTTTTATAAACAGAAAATATAAAATAAAAAAAAATATCATGGCATCCATAAACAAGAAATTCACCAAGAATTCCAAAACATACAATTAAATTAAACAAACATAAACCTATATGCATATTCAATTTCAATTGTATAAAAATCAAATGGGGAAAATTCTTAAACCCAAACTAAGAACCCCAATAAAAAATCTCCAATTTTAAAACATGGGATTCAACCAATTTTAACAATTTCCACGGATCAAAAGCGCGCTCTGATACCACTGTTGCGATTTTTCACTGGAAATCACCCGATTAAAGCGGAAGAACGTGGTGATTTCCTCAAATCCGTGCCCAGGAGCAATTGAGATGGAAATTGGAAAAAAAAAAATTTAATAGAAAGAAATAAAATTCTTACCAGGAATATCTCTTTCAAGAGATGGATGTAGATTGCAGGAATTAAACTAGAAACCCTCCTCGTTCACGTACACGAACGCCTAATGAACACCACTCGTACTAGCATTGGAAAACACGAACTTTGGAGAAGGAGGCTAGAAAGAATTTCGGCTATGACTGTGTCTATCAAGTTGGCCGAAATTCCTAGGGTTGATAAACCCTAGGTTGGCTGAAATTCCTTAAGGAATTTTGGCCCAACTTGGCTCTTTCATTTGTGTGGGATTCCTTCTCTTAATTCAGGCCCAATCTTATTTTAATTAGTCTGGTTTAAATTAATTTCAAGCCCAACTTTAATTTACCCATGTATTTAATATATTACACCAAGTAATATATTATTTACATTTAAATTAAAATTAGTTTGACCAATTAATTTAATCCATCAAATTAAAATTAGATCTTCACAAAATAAAATCATATGTCAAACTATACATATGAATATTTCCACCTAGGAAATAATTTCATAATTAATCCAATTAAGTATGAGGAGCCAATTAAATATATATTAATTTCATTATTATGATCAATCCAATTGATCTTAATAATATAATTAATGTATATACCTCTCTCTCCAGAATGTATACTCAAGTATACATGTGATTCCTTAAGTCGGTGTTCAGTCGCTCAATGTGTACGATCCCGTGGGCCCATCTTTATGTTGGCAGTGGGCCTATGGCCCACAGACTATAGTTGGGCTCTAGCAAGCCACTGCAGCCCCCAATCAAGATGGAGATGGCAGTCTAACTGTTATCATAACCCTGTAGTTTGAACTTGTATCTCCCATGTCATTGATATCGGTGTCCAACACAAAGGCATGGATTGATCACCCTCTTTTGTGTCCGGACATTAACTTGATCCCGAATGCACTGAAGCTCATAAACAAGTTCCAACTTGTTTGGGTGTGGCCACACTCTTATCAGTCACATTCATCAAGAGGCCGGTGATATCTTCTCAGTGGACTACTGAGTGACAAATCCTTTCTACATATCCATAGCATTGCCATGCTAAGTGACATACCCGAAAGCACCTATATTTGGCACCCTATTACAGGCCCTTTAGCCGTACCCCTAAGTATGCGACCTCACACGCAAACAACATCATATGGTCAGGTCAAAGGATCCATACAAGTACTACACAAGAATCACTTGTGATACTATACCATATGGATTTCTCGTTTAGTGGATCTATCCAGTACCATGCCCCTTATGCATGTACCCATTAACTTGGTTGACATCCCATGTCCAATGACCGGTAAGACACCGCCATACAACCAGGTTAATGATAGTCTCTTGTTCCATTCATTCCCATGATTGGAATAGACTACGGATCTATTCATGGTCATATTGTTTACCCTATCCATGGTCTTACTGCCAAGTGCATGACAGTGGTCATCATGGATATGGATATGTCCATTGGATACTTCATTTAATATATTGCACAAGATAAATATAATAAATGAATTAATTCCTTTATTAATAACACAAATAAGTATGATACATGAATCCAATGAATGTATGATACAAATACAAGGACCAATGCCTCGGGACTAGGGCATATCCAACATGACAGTCGTGTGACTGTATAAAAAATACATTCGCACGACTATAACATACGGGGAGAAAAATTAAAAAGGGGCGATTTGCCCCATCTCCCTTACTCCCATTCGTGATTTCTCCTTTATTTTCTCTCAAAAATTTTGATTCCAAACCTCCAAACCCGTGAAAATTTTGAAGAAGTTGGGTTAGAAACTAAGGAAGCTCACTCCCGCTCAGATTCGGGGTTTGGGTAGTGCACTGGATATCCCATTTGTCAGTATTTCAGATGGGTATGGGCACCATTGGTATAAGGACCATTTTGGGGTCCATTTTGGCTTGGATATCCCTATTTTGCTGGAGATGGACTCACATCTCGCGTCTCTCCAGGTTAGAACCAAATCCGAGCTTCGATTTTGAAATTTTTTGAATTTTTTTTTTGTTTGAATTCTCGGTTTAATTTGCATGCTTTTATTGCTTTTTGGATGATTTTGTTGAGTAGAATGCATGCTAGGGGTCCCTTGTAGTTCATAGGAATAAAAATCTAGGAACAATGAGTTAGAAAACACACAAAACCGAACCCTGAACAAAACTATCAACCCAGACATGAACACTCGTACGAATGTAATATGAACACTCGTACGGGTGTGATTATAGTTACAGTCGCACGGTTGTAATAAAAAAAATAAAACTTGGTTTTTGAATACGACCGTACAGGTTTAATTACATTCGTATGCCTATAACTATAGTTGTACGACTCTAGCACGTTTTTTTTAATATCTAATTTTATACAAAAAATTAAATAAATGTTGATTTTACTTCATTGAATATGCAAGATAGGGAGATATGGGTTACGGGAATCTTTCCTTGCCCCGAGTTTAGTGGGGACATCTCCCCGAGGTAGTGAAGACCCGCATTAGAGGTCTCAGTTTGGAGGCTTTCATCCTTTCTTTGTCAGAGAGCATGCCGTATAAGACTCACAACAGTGATGATGACACTATGCCAGAGGTTGGTCTGCACCACCCACACCTTCCATTCGCCTATTAGTGAGTTCACAGTTACACCTTCGGACTTCATTGGGATCACCGGATTCAGCTCTGGTGGGACCCCAATCTAGTTCAACTGCTTTCTGTCCTGGCAGCAATTAGTGGATGACTACATCAGCCGGCTGATCAGCTATACTCCTGAGAAGGGGAAGGTCCTCTGTTCTCGGGTGGAGACATACTGGGCCACCCGTCCGAACCCATCCGAGGAGGACGTGGAGCGATACACTAGGGCCTACGTGCTCGTACTGCTGTCTTGCACGTTCTTCCCTACTGGGTAGAGTACGTGCAACCTGACTCTGTTACCATCCTTGGTTGATTTGACCGTCTTCACGACCTTGGACTGGGCTCAAGCTGGGTTGGCTAGCTGTATTATGCGTTAGACATATATGCCAGGGGGAGGCAGAAGGAGATCCTGGACTCATGGCTTGGACTTTTGGTATTACCCTTCTCTATTTCCTTTTCATCGTTTTTAACTCTGTTTTATTGATTGCAGATTTGGGTGTTTGAGCGTAGCATTCTGGAGCCGCCAGCTCTGAGGGATATCCAAGGCGAGGAGCACCCTACTATCCTGTGTACTTGGACGCAGGGATGGCAGGACATCAGCTATAATTTGATAAAGATCCAGCAGGGTCTTCGAGGCATCTCTTGGGAGAGGGTAAGCAAACTAATTTCATTAGTTAATAAACTTCTAATTCAGTATTTACTTACTTATGATTGAATGTTTGATTCTCGATTATGTTTTTGCAGCTTGATCACTCCCTATGGCCCAGTCAGGGAGTTTAGCCTCATTTTGTGCAGGCATCCTTGCGGTTTAACAACTGCCAGTTCATCATGGAGTGTCCCAGGTCCTAGGAAAGGTACCAAGGTGAGCGCCTTTGCCTTTCGGACCATATGGACGGCCCTGCTGTCCGAGCAGCTCCTCCACTACTCCCACATGCCCTATTTTGGCCCCACCTATTGAAGCCTGCTGAGAACCAAGATAACTACAAGGATGGATACACTGTCGACTCCGTCGAGGGCGACTATTTGGCTTTAATCTGAGAGTCCCTATTGCCAATCCGACTCAGTGCGCCGACGACTCCTTCTTGTCATGTATTTTCTATCCATTGTTCCTTTATTGTTTGAATGTGATTTTCAGTGTCTAATGTTCCTTCAATTACAGGTCAAGAGGTGGAGGGGGTGGAGTTCTACTTGGCAGTTTGTTCCAAAAGATGAGGACACTGAGGCCACTACTATGGGAGGGTCTACTCCTACTCAAGACAGGAGACACCTTGTACATTCCGCCAGTGCTGCAGTGGCCACTTCCTAGGTTACCGGGGTTGAAGGGTCTACTCCTACTTAAATGTGATTTAATTTTATTTAGGGGTAATTAAATTTAGCCAAATGGAATTAAATTACATAGTATATACTTTTTAATTAAAGTTTATTTATGTAATTATAGTCCTAGTGGGTTTTGGTTTAATTAACCTAATTAAAACCCAATTAGACAAGGAGACTATATAAGGGCACACTTAAGGAAGAAAACCTAACCCATCCCTAGTTTAATTGCTGGAATTTTCAGCCCTATATAGCAGCCCTTTTGGCCAAAATTTCCAGCATGAATCTTACATTCCTTCCTTTCTTCGGCTAGCACCAGTTCCCGCTCGATAGTTGGTCATGCACTAGACTTTGGAAGTCGCTTAAAGAGTCGATTCTATAGCAGTCTTTAGAAAAAAACGATTTGGTGAGTGAATCTCTCTTGATTCAAAATTGGTTTTATTTCAATCAATGGTAATTAGACATGATAGGTGGATTCTAGGAAAATTTTAAACAGTGTAATTCCGCTGCGCCATGTTATTTTTCCGATGACGAATCCCAATAGTGGTATTAGTGTAACACCCTTATACTTTTGAAATATACAAGTACTTAACTAACACTTTCCCTATAAGAACATCATAATTCTAATCCTTATTAGCTTGTGTCATTTGTCTGAAAAGCAACTGTAGACCTAACGAGTTGCTACACATAAAATATAAAATGTTAACAAATTGAAATAAAACACAACATAGTGAATATAAACCATTAACTACTTTAACAATCACAAGCAGTCACATGTACACATATCAGTATACAGTCATGCACATATGAACGAATGAGCTATTTCTTTTATTTGTTGTGACATAACCAGCCAAACGACTGCCCTGGGATCATGTAACATATAATAGATGATTTCACTGGCCAGCTCATATAACATGTGTTTGACCTTTTGGTCCAGATAACAAGTGGTTGATCTTTCGGTCCATGTATCATATAATCCATATGGGTGACCATATAGGTCCAAATAACAGATATTCCATATAATTGCAGTGTCCAGACAGGTATGTCACAACGCCCCTTTATGTTTCATGTAATCATGTATAATTCCATATATCATATAATCCATGTCATGCATATATCTTATAATCCATGTCAAGTAAATAACATATGTTCATATATATAGATTCTACATATATCATATATCATATGACATGTAATTTATAAATGCTCAAATATAATCATATACAATTTCTCATATAACATATATACAATTCATATACCTTTATCTAAACAAATCACATAGCCCACACCATTGAAAAATCACATGTAATTCACGCCAATCGTATACTTACAAATTAACTTTTGATTTTTCTGTGTCCATAACCTATACCATTTTCTAAAATATCCTCATATAAGTCTTTCTTTAACAACTTATCACCAATTCTATTATCAAGTAAACTCCTATTAATAAAAACTATCTAATCATATCTATCTATTTGGCTTGGACTTGATATTAACATAACATCAAGCTTCCTACGTATTCCAATAAACTCCAGTTTGGGAATCAAAGCCATGTAATTCTCCTAATTTTAAAATAATTTAATTATTATTCTTCTATAACTTATTCTATATAATACATCATCCTTTACTATTCACTTATACGGTTACTATTCATACGAGTTACTACGCATAACTACGGTATACCACTATTCACCAATTTTCAAAAAATCACCATAAACACCATTATTCCTCCAAATGTATTTCTAGTAATTTTCACATTTTCTTTATATATAAATCTCACTTAAACTAATTTTCCAACAAATAATATAATTAATTTAACTCTAAATACTTCGATAATTCATATAAAATAATCTACTCAAAATCGTCAGAAACTCCAAGAATTAATATTGCGCCAAATAATTCATAGATCAATATAAAAATATTAAACTAATAGAAATTTGCGGAAAATATTCCGATCACCGGAAAAATACCCATAATTCTAACAGAAAATACCATTAGATTCACAGCACTGCTAGGAGTCCAAAAATACTAATTTTATTCGCATATCACTTCATATTTAAAAGTAATTTACAAAAATTCTTGAAAATTTGCTAGGACTCAAAAAATACTAATTTTATTCGCATATCACTTCATATTTAAAAGTAATTTACAAAAATTCTCGAAAATTTCATTTCTAAATTCACTATCATATTGCTTTCAAAATAAAATCTTAACCGTACAGAATGAAATTCACTTAGTCATAGATATGTACCTAAAATTTCATCACGATCGGACGGCAGAATATTGCATAATCAAATTTCTTATATATATATATATATATATATATAACGTCCAGAGCATTCTTCCCCTCTTTTTCTTTTTCTTTTTCTTTCTTCTTTCTTCTCCTCTTTTCTTTATATATTTTTTCCATAAAAATATTTTTTTTATAAAATTATTATTTTGCCATTGATTAATTTTTTTAAATTTCTAAATTCCTCCACAAAACTTTTCATTTCTTTCAATTATATCCTCATTATATATATAATTTTCACCACTAAACTTTTCGTTTATTATTATTATTATTATTATTATTATTATTATTATTATTATTATTATTATTTTCTCAATATTTCACCTCATAAATATATATTCTCAAATATGTATATTTCACCGTTAAAATCATTCCAAACTAATTATTAAATTATAATATCACTTATAATTATATTGGGATATATTGTTACCAAATATTTATACTTATCGAATTTTTGAGATGTTACATTTCTCCCTCTCTAAAAAAAAAATTTCGTCCTCGAAATTTCCTGTTGCCTATCTCTTTGACAGATCAAATCTTTGTATATATCAAAATATCACTACAACTATGTGGATAATAATCTTATAAACTATCACAAATCACGATTCTATTATCTTTCCTAGTGAAATTAAAACTAACTAATAAGTTTACATGTGTAATATTATATCTCAAAGTATTAGTCTTTTATATCATAACATTGAGATTCCAAATGATAAAACACAAATAAAAAAACTTAAGAACATGTTGCTAGTCACTCCTTGTTATTATCCTCTTTAAGTAACTTAAATTAAAATTTGATTCTCCATTAATTATAAAATTCAAGATTTTAGGCAACATTGGTTTGGGCTTTCCATCATATGGCCCGTCACTTGCATGGACAAATGTGTCCACAAGGTGAACTCTATTTAGTTCAGGTCCCTCCTTCTTGGCAGCTCCTTTGTAACCGAGACCCCTACAGTGTGACTGGCCCGCTTCGGTGTCAAATTTCGTGACCCCTTGTTGATGAGCTCTGAACCCCTTGCCCAAAATGAACTTTTGCTTTTGAAAGTACTTATAGATCTAAGGAGAAAACACAGGCTCTTTCCCCTCTTGCTTCGAGATGGCCGCCACATGGAAACCCGTTATGGGTTACTCAGAGGTATCCAATACTGCCATTGATGATTCGTCGGCCTCGAGGGTCACTATTCTTTCCCCCACTGGAATCTTCACCTTTTAATGTAGGGTTGAAGGCACACCTCCTAATGCATGGAACCATGGCCATCCCAAGAGCAAAGAAAATGTCACCGGGATATCAATGATAGTGAATAGTACTTTGGATCTTATCTCTTCGATTATCACCTCTGCTTTGAAAGTGCCAATCACCGTGCACTTCGAGTCGTCATAAGCGTGGATCACTATGTTGGATTTCAGGAGGGCTTCTTCACTCATGTTGAGGCCCGGGAGCACTTTCAGGGGGCAAATGTTCAATGCTAAACCATCATCAACCAATACACAGGGCAACATCCGGTCCGTCATCTCAACCTTCAAATACAATGCCCAATTATGGTTGATACCCTCGGGCAGCATGTCATCATTAGTGAAAGTGATTACTTTAGGGCTATTGGCTTGTTGATCCCCCGGTATTTCCGATCATCATACATACCTTCTCGAGGGACGTCAACGGAGTTGCATCCATCTCCATAAGCTTTTTTACCACTGCTGCCTAGTGTCTTTGGGACTCCATAAGTAAATGCCATATAAACGCTCATGTAGACATTCTCTTCAATTATTTAACTACCAAATCTTCATTTTCATCAATTTTAACCGGCACATAGTCTTGGGTCGGGACCTCAGCTCTCTAACTGGGCTCCTATTGCCGTTGTGGCTCAGGTAGGTGCACTCTCCCGCTCCTTATGAGGTGATTCATAGGTAGTGTAGATTAATATTATCATTTATGTTTGTATGTTAGCATTTATGATAAGTATCCATGAATAAATCGTGTTATTCTAAGTATCCCTAGTCGATTGTTATTATGGGAATAATAACAAACTAAGACTAGTGTGAGTGATAATGGATATTCATAAGATGAATATAGTGTATACAGATACAGATTATACTCACGGGTAATATGTTAGAGAACATGTTACTGGAGACCCACTATGAGATCAAGTTCATGGTTATGTGTCACAACTGATCTTGATTATAGTAGTGTCATTAGCTGATTCCTTTGACCTGAGGTCACCATGGATTCCGGGATGAATTCATGTTGTGCTTTGATGCAGTCAAACGCTGCTTGTAACAGAGTAGTTATAAAGGCTGTGATTGGGTACGATATGACTCATGCCTTGGGATGTGAGTGACAGATATGGGATTTTGTCCCTCTCTAACAAGAGAGCGATATCACTGGGCCCCTCGATAAGTAAGACTGTTAAATGCATGGCCGTGCTCAAATAATTGATAAGAGTATCAATTGATTTGTCTGAACAGTTTACTTTGAGATCGAGAAAGCATATGATTAATTTATATAAGATTGACAAGTGTACCATGTCTTATAATTAATCATGATATCAAGAGACAAAAGGGAATATGACACATTCTATAAGTAGGTTTATTGGATTATACCAATCATATGAATTGGGTAGTCATAATGGCTTGCTAGAGTCCGCTTATGACTTATGAGGGCATTATGGTAATTTCCTCATTGCCAATTTATATGATCCTACGGGGTCACACACAAAGAGCAAAATGAGATTCACTTAATTCGGGGATAAATCATTATGAGATAATGATTTATTATTGATGAGAAATTAAATATATATAAAGATATATATTTACATGTATATGTATATACACATGAACATATTAATAAGATTAATATATTTATGGCATAAAATATGCTATATATATATATGTATATTATAATTATATTATATGGTGATATAATTAATTATAATATACATTTACGTATATGTGTATATATATATATATATATATATATATATGTATGTATGTATGTAAATATTAATAAGATTAATATAGCATAAAGTATGCTAATTATATTATATGGAGATATAATTAATTTTACATACATATGTGTATATGATGGAGAATTGACTAAGTTTAATATTAATTGAGAATTAATAAAACTTATGGGGGCTAATTTATAATTATAATTAAATATAGTATTTAATTACAATTATAAATTGATAATAAAATAATAAAAACCCTAGAAACAAGGTTTTTTTGTGGTTGGACGAAAAAAAGAAAAGGTGAGCAGCCCCATCTCTTCCATCATTAGCCGAAAATTGTGTTTGTGCAAAAAGGGAAAAATATCAATTTTTCACCTTCTCATTCGAAGAACTGTTCTACGATCCCGGCGCTAGCACGCGATGAGTCAATTGCTCGGTGTGGATCAACTGTAGAGGGAATCTGCTTTGGTTCCTGTATCCAATCCTGCAAAAATTAAGAGGTAATTCTTTAACCCTCCTTCCAATTCAATGCAATGTACATGGGTCCTTGGTGGGGATTAATCCTTTTATTTCCGCTGCGTTTTGTTTTGTGCGATTAAATCCCCAACAGTGGTATCAGAGCCACTTGTATTTTGATTGAATTGGATTTATGTTTTGATTGGATCAAAATTGCATGTTAGGGTTTGTATGATTTTGATTGGATCAAAATTGTTGTTAGGAGTTTGTATGTTTTATTTAGGGTTCTATGTTATTGTGAATAACAAAATAAAATTTGATTTTATTGATTAATCATTGTGAATGATTTTATGTTAATGAATGTTTAAGGGGTTTTGGAATCATGAATTTGATTCATGGGTTTTTAATTGAAATTGTTTCAATTAATTAATATATAAAAAAAAAAAAAAATTGTTTCGTTATTCTGGGCATAATGCCCAGAATATTTTTGGGTGCAATTGCAATTGCAATTGCAATTGCGCCCAACTGCAATTGCAATTGCAATTGCAATTGCACATGCTGCGTAAGCAGCATGCTGCTTGCGCAGCATGGGCTGCGCAGCATGGGCTGCGCAGCTATGTGTTGCGCAGCCCGTCGGGCTGCGCGCAGTATTGGATACTGCAGTGCGAGGCCCGACGAGCATGCTGTCCGACAGTTTTACCCCTTTTTCGTTTTAAGTGTGGAAAATTGTTTCTGCATATTTACGAATTTTTCCAAATTAATTAATTCTAAATACAATGTGATTGTATTTTACCTCTTTGAACCCTAAATAATTTTAGATATAAAATTATTGTTGATAATTTTATGCATGGTGTTATGGTATGGTTTTGGACCCCGTGGATGCTTTATTCCATTTATTATGGTTTTATATAAATACGACCTGCGAGTCGTTTGTATTTATGTAAATTTTAATTTTAATTTTACTAGATAAATTGTATAGGATGCAATTTATGATATGTAAAATTTATTTTACTAGAAAAATTGTATAGGTTGCAATTTTTTGTAAAATATAAATCCATGAGATGGTGCTTAGAAGCAAAGACGTGGAGGCGGATCCAAGAGGCGGTGCAATGACCATGCGATGGTTACAACCACCTAGGATATGACTTGTTGATTTTCATATTGGCCTATGAAAATCAATGTAGATAAAACCATACCATAACACGGTTTTGAGTCTTATGCATGTTGTATTTATTTTATGCCATAAGATGCCATGTTAATAAATATTGATGCATGTTAGAAATTTTTTTTTTTTGCATGTGATGCAAAATGTTAATATATATATGTAAATGCATGCTTTGTTTCTTTTAGATGCCATGTGATGCCATGCTAGATTGCATGCTTAACATATTTATGACATAGGATGCCATGCTAATTAGTATTAACAAGAGTATGTTTAATATTAATGCCATGAATTGTATATGATACAATTAAAATCACAGGATTTAACAAACCCTAAATAAACTTATGAAGTTTATATTTGCCACCCAATTACGTATAACACTAGTCAAGTACTATGTTCGCATCATGGTAGCCACGCCAAAGCGGGTACGCATGTTGTGACCTTAGCGAAGCGATAATATGAGAAATGGTGATTCTCATTGTGTTGTAATTGGTTTAACAAAGGGTTAATCAAAATGGTGTTTGAGCCCGAGGCAAAGATGAGATGAGTAACATACAATTAAATATGATATATGATATCATACATCTCATAAATTATAAGAGTTGCATAATGATGCAATTGGCAAAGTAGTGCACATCCAAAATATGTTTAAATGGTTTAAAGCATGATTTTGAGTCTTTGCCTACCGAAATTATATTTAATCATAGGGACATGCCAAAGCAGTGCTATGGTTAAGTATGGATTTTGGATCTTCACCCACTTAAATATTTTAAAGGGTTTTATAATTTAAGTGGGAGCATTTAACTAAAATCTTTACACGCTTTATTATAGTTATAATTGCTATTACCTTGATCTCGATTGTTATTGAACATTGAGAATTGTTCTCAAATCAAAAGGAATCATATGTTCTCAATAATCCTTTTGCCCAATGAACCACTAGCAATTGTAACACGAGTATAAAAGATGCTTACTTGAAGCATCGAAGGGACTCTGTTAAATTTTGTTATCTTACACTTGCCACCAATTCTTCCGTACGTGGAAGTTTTACTTGAGATATATGATACATCACAAATGGAAATGTTCCATCAGTTAGTGAGCAAGAAAAGATAAGTGTTTGAGGCAACATTTTCTCATTGGCCTCCAAAAAGGCATTAAGATGTGATCTTGAATTCATTAATTGATAGTCATTGGTGATGAACTATCATTTGAATGACATGGAGAAAATTGTGAATTAGTTGCATAGGATGCAAAAGAATGTTAAGTTATCCATAAAGGATATGCCCGCCTCGAATTGTGTGCTTATGGTTCAAAAGGAAAGGATAAAAGGAAGGTCGAAAAGCATAAAGACCGAAAGGTTCGGGTGAAACATGTTTTAAAGACCAAAGCTGTTGGCATAGAGAGATCTCCAAAAGAAGGATGTTGCCATTTCTAGAATGAATCGTTCATTAGAATGAAAATAGCAAACTTTGTTTGGAGAACTATGAGAAGATGAAAGGCAGTAAGACTGCTACCTTAAGTATTTATTAATTATTCTACTTTTGTTTCTATATCAAAGGTATTAGATACCGTGGTGGATTTCATATTAGTAGAATATGAAGAATCTCAACTTAAGTAGAAACCTTATGAAGGTGAAAGGTAGAATACGAATAGGCAAGAGTGGCAAAGGTTGTTACTTGGAAGTTATGAACTTCTGGTTAAAAGTTATGAACTTTTACATAAAAGTTATGAACTTTGGTTAAAGGTTATGAACTTTTACATGTAAGTTATGAACTCTTGTTGCCTATTGGGCTCGTTGTTTTGAGTGAACAAATGTTGTTTATTTTATAATTGTGAATTATAAACTTTATAAAGACATGATTATGAAATACAGATTTACATAATTGTCTTTATATGTGGAGCCCATCTGTAACATAAATACTGTAAGGATCGAATCAAATAGTTGATTCAACCTATTTTGTCAGTGTCCTCTTAGAGACATAAGCAAAGTCGCATTACGAAACTCCATGAGAATGGACTTTTGGATTCATGAGATTGTGAATCATCTTGAATCATGCGAATGTTGTTTATTGTAAAAGATGATAAAATTGTTCTTTGCTAAAAGTAGTTAAAGAATAATCGATTTATTAAGCATTATACATATGGATGTATATGAATTATAAATCAACTGCTAAAGGAGGTTTTAATACTTCATTACCTTTATGGAACTTTTCTCTAGATAAGAGTATCTAATTAAACACGAGTTTGGAACTTTTGAAGTGTTCAAAAGCTTGTAAAAGGAGTATGAAGTATCTTGACAAGATAGTAAAGTCATTTAGATATGATCCGAGTGGTGAATATTTGAGTCAAGATTTTGACAATCATCTTAGAGATTGTGGGACTGTCTCACAATTGACTCCTCCAAGTACGCCACAAAGGATGTTGTGTCGAAAAGGGAGTAATCGAACTCTATAAAGATATAGTTCAATCTATGATGAAGTCAAGTTGATCATCGTTTTCTCAAAAATATGCCATTAAAGCAGCTGTGTATATTGTTCCGTCTAAAACAATTCATGAATCAACATATGAGATATGGTTGGGTAAGAGACCCAAATTGTTTCATTGAATAAGTTTAGGGCTGTAAAGCTTATTTCGAATAAGTTGGCACCTAAATTTAAATATCGTATTGTGGATTACTCAAAAGGAAAGTAGGAGTTGTTACTCCTGTGTTTCTTTGGGATACAAAGTAGTTGTAGCTAGAAATGGTTTCCCCTTGAAGAGGGAGTTAATTTCTAGTAGAGTTAGTGGGAGTAAAGTACACCTACAAAACTCGTAATTCACAAAAGTGACATTTAACGTTGAAGAGGAACGTGGAAATGGTTTCATGATCATTGTTGAAATTACACAAGTCCAATGAAAGTCTAGTGGAATACGACATGATTAGGAGAGATATGGATTTCTCAAAATCATGATGTAATCTTACTAGATGAAGTAAGTCTTCTTTTATGAAGAAGCAATGTTAGATTTTGAATCTAATATGTGACTTGATGCTACAAAGGTTGAAGATAAGTCCATGTCTGACAATCAAAGTATAGACTTTGATAAGTCTTTTAGAAGATGCATATGCAATGGTTGCAAGTGAGTTTTCAAATTGAAAACCGATATGGATGGTGATCTTCAAACTTATAAAGCACGACTAGTGACTATAAGGGTACGAACAAATTCATAGTAGGACTATGATGAAATCCTCCTTAGTCATTAATCATGATCAAGTCATATTGAGTTCTTGTTGCCATATCCCCATAATATGATTATAAAATATGGCAAATGGATATCAAAATCTATTTTTTACGTGAAAACATGATTGAGGATGTGTACGTGACACAATCCAAAGTTTTGAGCATCCAAAGAATTCAAATAGCGTATGCAAGTTTTCAAAGATTCTCATAAGGATCGAAACATGCATCAAATAGTTGGAATCATAGTTTTGATAAAGAAATCAAATGGTTTGATTTTATCAAAAGGATGATGAATCTTGTGTTTCAAAAGGATCAGTGGGAGCATATCGGTATTCCTAATGCTATATGTGGATGACATATGGCTTGTTGGAAATAACATTCTTACCTTGCAAGAAGTAAAATCTTGGCTAAGAAAGTAATTTCAGTTAATGTTATAAGCATGACTGCCTGTATTCTTGAAATTGGAATCTATACAGATAGATCTAAAAGAATGTTTTGGCTTAAGTCAAAGCATTGAAAGCGTTCAATATAAAAGACTTAATAGAAGCTTGCTTATGTTAACTGTGTAAATAGTTGCACATATACAACTGATTGCAATTAGTTGCAATATATCAGTCGAGATCTAGTATTCTCTTTAAAAGAGAAGTTATGATTTTGAAAGGTTCAAAATAAAATGTTATAGCTAAATATCTATAATAGCAGCCAAAGTATACAGTTACATGTGATGTAAAGAAATTTTTGGATGAAGAAGTTCATCAAAATTTTATGTTTTTGTTCTAAGCATTGCTTATCCTGTGAGACTATTGTAGGGACAATAGTTCAATGCGTAAGAACCTTGTATGACACAAGCATATACTTAGGCGTTTTTCACTAATTTAGAGAGGCTGTCTCTAAAGAGAGAGTGAATATGTGTAAAGTAGCAACGGAAGCGAAAATTAATAATTCATTGACAAAGACTCCTGCACGAGTGAATACATGAAAGTCATGTAGGTCAATGGGTATAAGATACATGTATGATTGGCCATAGTGCAAGTGGGAGATTGTTGGAGATTGTGCCCTAAGGCCAATATTGGATTATGTAATTTGACTTCTAAGATTAATCTAGTGTAGATTAATATTATCATTTATGTTTGTATGTTAGCATTTATGATAAGTATCCATGAATAAATCGTGTTATTCTAAGTATCCCTAGTCGATTGTTATTATGGGAATAATAACAAACTAAGACTAGTGTGAGTGATAATGGATATTCATAAGATGAATATAGTGTATACAGATACAGATTATACTCACGGGTAATATGTTAGAGAACATGTTACTGGAGACCCACTATGAGATCAAGTTCATGGTTATGTGTCACAACTGATCTTGATTATAGTAGTGTCATTAGCTGATTCCTTTGACCTGAGGTCACCATGGATTCCGGGATGAATTCATGTTGTGCTTTGATGCAGTCAAACGCTGCTTGTAACAGAGTAGTTATAAAGGCTGTGATTGGGTACGATATGACTCATGCCTTGGGATGTGAGTGACAGATATGGGATTTTGTCCCTCTCTAACAAGAGAGCGATATCACTGGGCCCCTCGATAAGTAAGACTGTTAAATGCATGGCCGTGCTCAAATAATTGATAAGAGTATCAATTGATTTGTCTGAACAGTTTACTTTGAGATCGAGAAAGCATATGATTAATTTATATAAGATTGACAAGTGTACCATGTCTTATAATTAATCATGATATCAAGAGACAAAAGGGAATATGACACATTCTATAAGTAGGTTTATTGGATTATACCAATCATATGAATTGGGTAGTCATAATGGCTTGCTAGAGTCCGCTTATGACTTATGAGGGCATTATGGTAATTTCCTCATTGCCAATTTATATGATCCTACGGGGTCACACACAAAGAGCAAAATGAGATTCACTTAATTCGGGGATAAATCATTATGAGATAATGATTTATTATTGATGAGAAATTAAATATATATAAAGATATATATTTACATGTATATGTATATACACATGAACATATTAATAAGATTAATATATTTATGGCATAAAATATGCTATATATATATATGTATATTATAATTATATTATATGGTGATATAATTAATTATAATATACATTTACGTATATGTGTATATATATATATATATATATATGTATGTATGTATGTAAATATTAATAAGATTAATATAGCATAAAGTATGCTAATTATATTATATGGAGATATAATTAATTTTACATACATATGTGTATATGATGGAGAATTGACTAAGTTTAATATTAATTGAGAATTAATAAAACTTATAGGGGCTAATTTATAATTATAATTAAATATAGTATTTAATTACAATTATAAATTGATAATAAAATAATAAAAACCCTAGAAACAAGGTTTTTTTGTGGTTGGACGAAAAAAAGAAAAGGTGAGCAGCCCCATCTCTTCCATCATTAGCCGAAAATTGTGTTTGTGCAAAAAGGGAAAAATATCAATTTTTCACCTTCTCATTCGAAGAACTGTTCTACGATCCCGGCGCTAGCACGCGGTGAGTCAATTGCTCGGTGTGGATCAACTGTAGAGGGAATCTGCTTTGGTTCCTGTATCCAATCCTGCAAAAATTAAGAGGTAATTCTTTAACCCTCCTTCCAATTCAATGCAATGTACATGGGTCCTTGGTGGGGATTAATCCTTTTATTTCCGCTGCGTTTTGTTTTGTGCGATTAAATCCCCAACATTTGGGACTCCATAAGTAAATGCCATATAAACGCTCATGTAGACATTCTCTTCAATTATTTAACTACCAAATCTTCATTTTCATCAATTTTAACCGACACATAGTCTTGGGTCGGGACCTCAGCTCTCTAACTGGGCTCCTATTGCCGTTGTGGCTCAGGTAGGTGCACTCTCCCGCTCCTTATGAGGTGATTCATAGGAGCATCCTCCTTTCTCAAGTACATCCCGCTCTTGGTGCAAACAGGATTCACAGGCTTTGCTTAGCTCACGGGCTTGGGCCGACTCATCATCTCAAATTCATCCACATCATCATCTAGTTCTGTGTCGTCTAGATTGATAGGTTTACTTTCCTTTGCAATTGGCTTGGTTTCTTCACCTGTCACCACTTGTATTTCCGGGTTTGCCTTTGCAATTTGGGCAAGTACAAAGTTAGTGGGCAATCCCATTTGCACCATATTGACTCTCCCTTCAAACTGAGGCAAAAGGTTGTTTTGAACACTGGGCTTCAGACGGGCTCTTCTATCTTCTTTTCATCAATTAACTACTAGATAACCTTCTTCAAACTGTGGCAGTCATTAGTGTGATGCCCCTTTGATGCATTGTAGGAGCAAAAGTTGTTTTTGTCCACCTCAGCCGGAGGCATGTACGGTTTTAGGCTTTGGAGGAAACCAAGATTTCTGCACTTTAAGAAAATCCATCCCAAAGAATCCTCCCACGAGGAGATCTCTCTACTAATTACTTGTTGGTTTGTCTTTTGCACTACAGCTGCTATATCTGCTTCTCTAACCGGAACAGAAGACTGACTTGGCTTAGCACCTGTCGAGGAAGATGCTGCGGGATTGTTGTTTCTCTTGTATCACGATGAATATGTCCGACTTTGATACCCTCCTTTTGAACTGTTCAGGATGGAATAGACCTTATAGTTCTCCACTTTCGGGCCATCTCATGCACCTCTCCAAAGAATGGAGTTTATAGTACTTCATCACATTTCGGTATACCTCCAAACTGCCATAGATCAGCTTCACAATCAACTCATCCACCAATGGCTTTTGGTGAAGGAGGTTCATCTTATCCATCCACCTTTGGTAGTATTTAGAGAAGGTTTTATTAGGCCTTTGTCTCACGGCTTCCAAATCTTGCAGCTTGACCTCTAACTGAGTGTTAAAGCTATAGTATTTTACGAATGCATCAGATACAACATTCTAATCTCCTTGCACACTTTCTGGTTGCTTATTGTACCAGTTAATTGCCCTGCCTTCAAGAGTAGTGGGGAATAACCCCACCAGTTGGTTCCTTGTGAGACCGCCCATTGTCATAATCCACATATAATAGTTCAAGTGTACAGTAGGAGGACTTTTCCCGGTATAGGGAGCAATTTTGGGCATTTGGAAGCCTACTGGTAGCATCTTGATACCTCCAACCATAAGTGTAGTGGGATCAATGCGCTTGGAAGTGTGAGCTTTGATGCTCCCACACATTTCGGCCATGAATTCTTCCATCTCATTACATTTTTCCTTCCACTTCTTCTCCATGGCGGACTCTATTGGCCTTTTTGGTTCTCGGGTAACTCTTTCAGCCCGATGAGAAGATGAATCATCCATGGCAACTTGGACTTGACTTTTGATGAGCTTTTTGAACTTATCCAAGTTCATAAATTCATGAACAGAAACAGTTGCCAACATAACAACAACCGCATCAGGTGGGATTGCCATTTCTTGGGAGTCTCATTGGAGTTGTTCGAGTTCTGGCAAAAGTTTAGATTCAGAGTTTGTCTTGGATGCTATCTTAACCTCCCCTGACTAGATTGACTCTTCAGACTCACTAGATGTTGAATCCTCATGTTCTACTCTTTGAAGTCTACATTCCAATCTGTGCCAAACTACAAAACATATCAAACTAGAGTTAATGAAAGATGTTCATCCAAAAAGTTATGAACTCTAGGTAATATGCATATGCGCATGGCGTGTCAAATGAATGGCACGTGAATGTCATATGAAATGACCCCATAATGTGCACCTTGAACAACTGACCAACCGGGTGGTGAAGTGTAGATAAAGTTGTGGACATTACTCTTTCACTCTTGGAGTATTTAAGTACATGAACTGAAATGCAATCCTCGATACTCATGGAGCACCTATTATGAGAAATGATGGAATTGAGCCTTCGGTACTCATAAAGTACCTAAATGGGTAAATGCGTGATGAGGTGGTGTTTTCGGCACTCATGGAGTACCTAAACAAAAATGTGATGACTTGGGTTTCCGGTACCCATGGAGCACCTAAATGATTTCCTACTTGAGCAGGTCATGTATTGACATTTGTGTGCTTAGCACACGAACATAACTTTGGCACTCGTAAAGCACCTAAAGGTTTCATGCTTTGATATGAGATGAGATGGGCATGTGCTTGGCACAAGGATGAAGTTTCGACACTCAGGGAGCACCTAAATGAAATTATGTGCAGATATGTTATGGAGTGTACATGTGCATGGCACACAGACGAAGTTTTGGCACTGGGGGAGCACCTCGATTTTTATGTTTTGATATGATATGAGAATAAATATGTGTTTAGCACATGGGTAGAGTTTCGACGCTCGGGGAGCACCTTGAGCTTTCATATCCTGATATGAGATGACATGAATACGTGCTTGGCACAGGGGCAAAGTTTCAGTGCTCGGGGAGCACCATGGGTTTTTATGTCGTGATATGAGATGAAATGTATGCGTGCTTGGCACACGGGCAGAATTTCAAGGCTCAGGGAGCATCTTAGGTTTTATATAAGATGAAATGAATGCGTGCTTGGCTCACAGGTGAAATTTCGACGCTCGGGGAGCACCTTAGGTTTTTATATCTTGATATGAGATGAAATGAGAGCGTGCTTGGCACATGGGTAGAGTTTCAATGCTAGGGAAGCACCTTAGGCATATAATGTATGGGATTTTTCAACGTTTGTGAAAACATCCATACATGAAATGGAATTTTCGGGTTTGTGGAGTGCCTAAATGACTTGGTGTATGAAATGAAATTTTCGGCGCTCATGGAGCACCATGGATTGATGTATGAAGTGAAGTTTTCGATCCTCGTGGAGCACCTAAACAGTTTTCTACTTAGTAGGTGATGTGATGTGTGTGATCCTTATAGAATTGTTCAAGGCCCACATGAATGTTTTATGCATGACATGCATTCCATATGGCTACAAAAAAAATTTGTTAGTGCTTATGACATTAAAGTGATATGTATGAATTCATGCTTTTCACACAATGAGGGATGCATGGCTGCAAAAGGAATGGTTAGTGTGAATGTCACATAGGTGATTAATGTATTTACACACGAAAAATGCAAGTGGCTATATAAAAGATGTGAGTTAGTGTGAGCGGACGACATTTTTTGGAACACGCAGCGAAGCAGGAACCAGGGATTTTCTTTTTGAGTGTGAGTGTGGTTTGAAAACGGGTTTTAATCTTCCTTTAAGAAAACCTTTCATTTTATTAGGAAAACCCTTTGTGTAGAAACTTAATCTTAAGTGTGAATTTTGGAAAACAGATTTTTAGAAAATCCCAATTTAAACTTAAAGATCTCAAATCCTAAATTTCATGATCAGATATAGAGTCGCCACCGGGATCAGCTCATCCGGGAAATTCCGGTACAGCTCCCTACCAAGTGTAGACGCAATACCTGATCCAGAGATTCAGGGTTCGGGCAACACATCTACTAATCCTCAACTTGTTTTCAACTATTATTTCATAATACGATATGACATTCACTTAATTCTACCCATTTTATCTTCTTTTAATTTTAGTTAATGTTCATACAAATGACATAAAAATGACATAAATATAAACCATAAATAAAGTGCAGAAAAATAAAGTGCAGGAAAAGTAAAGTAATGGCCAAATTATAAAACCCAAAAAAGAAAAACTCTCATCCTAATCATTTATAACTGCCTATAATATGCAATAATCTAAAAAGGAACAACCGCTTAGATACACAGAATGATCTATTAAATACACAAAAATAAAAAAAGAAAAGCTGTATCCAAATACGGTTAGCACAAATAAGCAAATCACACTAAGGACTCACATAAGACATAATAGGGGTATTTTGGGAAACGGGATCATGGATAGGGGGATAATCGAGAAGTCCAGACGACTACTCGATTAGACCTAGAAAACATTTTATAGAAACACCCTGTAGATTTTGTGAATAAAAACTAATTTTGAAAATGATTTGGCTCGTTTTACATGCATTTTCCATCTCTCAATGGTCTGGATATCTCGAAACCCGGGGGTTCCGTTTGTGAGTGGGCCTAAATTGAACATCCATCTAGGGTTTGAAAATGTAAACACACCAAAAATCATTTTTGAATCGAAAGGGGAAACGAAATTACAAGTTAAAGGCCAAAAAGGGCAAAACTGTAATTCTGTTTCACTAACTACAGTCGAGCCATTGTAGTGTATTACAGCTGCACCACTGTAGTGGCTGGGGCAGCTGTAACACCTACAGCCAAGCAGCTGTAGTGCTCCAGAATCAACAATCCGATTTTCTTTCTCGTTTTGAAAATCATTTTGGAATTTTAATGGTTTTGGGTAATCTGGGGTTTTTGGAAACTCATACAATCCACTAAATAGATCCAGATTGGATCAAATGAATCCAGAAATCCCTAAAAACCTAAAATCATCAAAACTAAATCACACATCCGTAAATCAAAAACCCGAAAACTGTAAATCTAACATATGCAGATGTGATCCGACCGATATTATTCATTAAAAACACATTTGATTTGAAAAAGGAAGTTTCATCGGCTGATTTAGGGCATTTGGAGCTTCTGCCCTGAAGATTATAGCCAAGCGGCTATAATCAGAAGACTATAGCCTCACCACTATAGTCATCAGACACAAAGGAGCGGCTGTAAGCAAGGAGTGGGGCGGCTATTGCTGGGTTTGCAATTCAAGCTATGAGAAAATACCAAAACACATATAATCAACATCCAAATCGATTTGAAATGAGTTTTTAAGGCCTCTCAGAGTATACCATGTTTGTGTTCCAGTGTTTTGGATCACCAGAAATGGATTCGGACGCCGAAAAACTACTTGGAATCACGAATAACCTGAAAATCATCCGCAATTCTCTAAAGCTTGAACGGAACCCCGAATCAATCCGAATGAACACCAAATTAACCAGAATCACCCCTAGAATATTAGTTCTCATAGGACCATAATCATTTCTACGGATTAGATTAAAGTTTTGATGGTTTTAGATTGAATTTTTTTTAGTTTTTCTCCCTTTCTCTCTCTATGTTCTCAAAGAATATCAAAACCCTAGCCATTTTTCTGATTGATTGTAGAATGGACTCTCCTTATTGACCTAATTTCGTGTCTCCCTTTTATATGATCCGACTTAAGGTTAAAATCCCGAATTAATGGCAAAATTCACCCTATTTAGGAAAGAAATTAAATCTGGTAACTACAGTCGTGCGGCTGTGTGGCCTATAGCGGGGCTGCTGTATTATGGCCGAGTGGTTATAAGGCACTATAGCCGAGTGGTTATAGTAGCCAGATTTACATTTCTCACCCTTTCTCATTTTTCTCTCCGGTTCTCTTAAGTGCTCACTCGACCTTCTTTGGGGCTTCGCACTAAGACTTGTTACACTTCTTTGGGTCATCCGAGACATCTCTGACGCCATTCTGGTCGTTCCGAATCTACCTCATGTTTATCCGTGAAAAAGGTAACAAAGGTTTTCATCATCGACATCGGTTAAAAACCTGTGCTCACAGGTTAGTATCACATACATGATTCATGTGTTGCATGTTATGTTTGTGGAAAATGTTGATGATGCTATGATACGAAGAAATGAAAAATACATAGCATATAACATGCAAAATGTATTCCTCCAACCTTATTCCTCCAGTCGTGGTTAATTTTTGAGAAATTTCTAACAGAGTCCTAGGAGGGGTTCACTTCGATCACCAACTGTGTATGATAAAGGTGTAATTGTAACATTCATGCAATTTGTTTTGGTATCCTAAGGGAATCCAACTAAGGTTGCCTACATGAGTTCGGTCCAAGTCAGGATAAAATCAAGGTCCCCATAGCAAAATATACTCCTCACGTCTCCCCACTCAAGGGTCCAAACAAAGGGGTACATATGAGGCTATGGGTGATGTTTCGTATATGTGCCCCTAAGACCATGAGGAACATAGGCGATACTTCAATAATTCATCAGGTTGAAAATTGGATACTCAACCTAATGCAATTATATCTAACTAAAATGCAAGATAAAATGCTATAAACAAATCATCCACCTTATTTTGATTAGACATTTTTCAGGGATTGTCAAATTCTTTTAAGTTTTAAGAAAAATTTTTGTGAGAGATCCCCAGCAGAGTCGCTAGTGTGAACGGACAACATTTTTCATGGGATAAAAAAATGAGATGAGTGCCGCGAGGCTGGCTGCTTTTTGGGGTTTTGGTTTTAATATAAATTTGACTTTCGGTTTTGGAAAATTCATCGTTTATTTCATAAAAGAATCAAGAACTAAATCTAGAAAAAAAATGTAAGAGTCTCCACCTGATTCAGCTTAAAGAGTCCCCATCCGATTCAGCTCAACCGAGAAATTAGAGCATAGCTAAACTGAACGAGGCCGTGACACTTTCCAGAGATCTAGGTCCGGACAAGTCCCTTATTTCATGTCTAATCAAAATAAATAGCCTATGTTCGTTGATAGCATTTTATAGTTCTAAGGTTGATTTTCCATTGATTTAATCATGCGACATATAAGTAGATAAAAGCAATAAATAAATTAGTTATTTACAACCCAATCAAATCACAACAAAACTATCTTAAGGGATATATTTGTATAACTTAGGGATTGGCGTACAATCGCCTATTTTACATGAGTATCTAATGCATTAAAATTAGAATAAATAAACAAAAACAAATTAAATTAAATTCCTACAAAACAAAGTTAGCACAAATATACGCAACAAGTAGGACTCAAGTAGACAAAACGAGGAGATTAGTGATTTTGGGACATATATTTAGGGGGTAGTCGGGTAAACTCAGCTAGTTCGCCCAACTAGACCTGGAAAATGGTTTTCAAATGTTCCTGTATTTTTGTTTCATGAGAAAATACATTTTTGAAAATATTTTCCTTTACTGGTTTATTTCCATTTAGCATGTAAATGTGGGTCGGTTTTCGGGAGATTTGAATCTCCGTCATTGCATTGTTTTAATCTCAACAAATTCAAAAATTAAATCTAAGGTCGTGAATGCATGAAATGAATTTATTTTGGATGATTATGATGATTTTCTTATTTTTATGCATTTTCCATTTTTTTTCTGATTTTCTTTTCTTTTTTTGGTATTTTTCTAGATTTTTTTGAATTTTTGTGATTTTCTGTTTCTGACCGGAATTTACAGTCGTCGGACTAAGATTACAGTCGTATGGCTGTACTTACAATTGTACGACTATAAATAAATCCTGGTCAGAAAATTGCTAAGGTGAGATTAAAAGGATAGGCTGTATAGTTGTGGTGACCAATTATAGTCGCACGACTGTAATTAGAGGAGTACGACTCTAATTACAGAAGTACGACTTTTCATCCTGCCCAGAAATAGCAAACATGTGTTTTGGGTTTTAGGTGATTTTATGCATGAAAATGAGCCAAAACAACAAGAAAATGAAGCAAAACACAAGTTTTAGGTATAGTTACCCTTGCAGCACGGATCCACCATCGATTTGACAGGGAAAAAATGCCTTGAATTAGCTCCAGATTGCCTCCTTTCCTTTGTATGTCAAGGTACAAAATATATGTCCAAAATCTCCAACAAGTCACAGATTTAAGTATAATTAAGTCTTTGGAATTATTTGTGTGTGTTTGCCAAGTTTTAACCTATGATTTCTACAAGTTTTAGCCTCACAAACATAAGAATAAAAAGAAAAAGATTAGAAGTGATATCTTTTTGTGTGTTTTTTCTTTTGTTTTCCCTTATCTTCTCTTAATCTCTAGAGCTCTCTTCAATCCAAATTTTTGATGTTTCTATTTAATCCCCCTTCTCTCCTGCAATTATTAGTCTTAAATATAGGACAAAAAGATAAGAAAACATCTCCAAAATCTGCCTATTCCTCTCCCAAGTGGGCTTGGTTGGAATGACAGAAAATGGATCCACACTGTAATTACAGTCGTGTAACTGTAAAATTAGCTCATTGACTTTTATTTCTCTGACTTTGACTAAGAATTTTAACTACAGGCGTGGAAACCAAATTACAGTCGTACGACTTTAACTACAGTCGTACTACTGTAGTAGTTAATTTTCTCAATTTTCTATTTCTGAATCCCTTTAGTTCATAGAAATCAAGTCTCGGAAAATCCCATGTTCACAGGTACGACTATTCCTTTTGGGCGAGAATCAGATTCAAAGTTTGGCAATTTACTTAGGCATTTCTAGGTTTTAATGGACATACGATTATAAATCTACACCTGTATGGGTATTACGATGTAAATCCCAGATAGAAACCAGAAATGAACAAAAATATAATATATTGAAGAAACATGCAAAATGATGCTCAAACAACATAAATATGATAGAAAGTTATTGGTTTCTCAGAAATATACCCTTGACGCATGAATCCACAGCTTTACGGGTTCAAAAGCACTTCAACGGAGTTTTGGATTGTTGAAATTTGATAGAAACTCCATAACTCCAAAAATCACTAAGAATCCCCAAAAGTTACGGATTTGTGATTCTTTTTAGTCTCTAACCCTATTATCAATCTTAGTGAAGTGTTTATCTATGATTTCTAATTGATTTTAAGCCCTAATAACAAAGACTTAAGCAAGCAAATGGAGAAGAAGCTTTAAGTTTTCCCTTCCTCACCTATTTTCTTTCTCTCTTCTCTTTAAAACTCTCTCCAAACCTAATTCTGGTACTCTAACCTCAAATGTCCATCCCCTTCCCTCTCGTTATCTCTTTTCTTTTATAGTCTGATCAAATCAGAGATTTAGATCTAATCTAATGAAAGTGGGGGTGAATAATATATATCAGTACGATTGTGAGCTATATCCGTACAGATGTTGTCATATATCAATACG
Organism: Euphorbia tirucalli; assembly: GCA_039660915.1. Taxonomy (NCBI): domain Eukaryota; kingdom Viridiplantae; phylum Streptophyta; class Magnoliopsida; order Malpighiales; family Euphorbiaceae; genus Euphorbia; species Euphorbia tirucalli. The sequence continues at coordinate 50,992,239 of CM077633.1, forward strand.
GGCATTGCATTATACCCGTATAGGTATGACCAGTTTAGCTAGAAACCCTAAATCGATCAATTCAGCAATCTGGAGCTCCGAATTTGAGTTGATCTTGACCCGTTCCACTGTAGAAATAGATCAAATAAAGCTTTTTCATCACTAAAACTGAGGATAAAAAATCCAGGCCTTGCTCACAATCGGTATGTCTTTTGGTCTTGAAGACACATTTGTAACTAGTTATACTCTGAGACGGGGAAAGGCAAATCAACTTCTAAGTACCATTAGCAATAAGTGCATTAAATTCCTATGCCATGGCTTCTCAGCAATGACAAAATTTTACTACTTTAGAATAGCACGTTGGATCAGTAGCTACTGCTTTTGTTTGGAATATTCGAGGCTTAAGGGACCCAGTTGCTAGTGTGCCCTTGTCCAAATGGCATTAGTTCTTGTATTGTATTATACTTTATATTTGATATTTTGTATTATACATTTTGTGTTGAAATAAAGGCATGAATGTAGTTATTTATATCTTGTGCTATTTATAAAAAGAGAATCCAATGATTATAACCATACTAAAGTAAACCAATGTAGGTCATAATGTTAAAGTTATAATCATAAAGATATCCCTGGTCTGTTCTAATCATAGGATTGAACAGAACTAAAGACCAGCATATCCTTGACTGGATGGTGGTGTCTCATCGGCCATTGGACATAGGATGTTAGTCAAGAATATAGGTACATGCAGTGGCGAATCTAGCATTGAAATATAGGGGGGGCTAGATTTTATAAATAAATTTTTACTTATGTTAGAATTTTAAAAAAAATATATATAAAATTAAAATTCTACTAAAAATAGTTAGAAAATAGTTTTGGAGAACAAATGATAAAGAAATAATTGTAAAAGAAAAAAGTATTGGGAATTTTGAAGAGAGAGAGGGGAAATAAAGACAAGAAAATGCTGCAAAAAAGGTAGAGAAGTGGGGAGAAACAGGAGCTGCGTGAGTTATGATTGCTGCCTTTTCACTTTTCTTTTTATTTTTTTTTTCTCCACTAACCAAAACGACGTCGTTTTGGTTAGTGGGCTAAATAAAAAAAAAACCCAGCCCAGGCCTCAGCCTGGGCTTTCTTCTCCTTCAAGCAGACGCCTGCTTGAAGGATGACAGGGGGTGCTTTTGCAGCACCCCCTTCTTTGCATCAATGGCGGTCCAAGGGGACCGCCGGTGGCAGGGGGGGCGCCGCCACCGTCGGCCCCCCCCTAAAACCGCCACTGGGTACATGTTAGGTTACATGGTACTGGATGAATCCGCCACGAGAACACCACATGGTCCTATCCTCATAGGTATTTCTCAGGTAGGTCTTGTTATTATCCTTAGACCGGATATTCATTGTAACATAACATAGGATCTCATACACATTAATATATGCCTAACAGGCCCGTAACAGGGTGCCAAGTATGGGTATGTTGGGTGGGCCAATGAACATGTTGATATTGATAGTGAAGTTGACGGAATTGCCACTCAGTGTCCCCTTAGATGACATCATTGGCCACTTGATGAATGGGATTGACAAGTATATGGCCACACCCCGAATAAGTTGGGATACTTATTTATGATGCTTAGTCCACTCGGTATTAAGAAATAAATAAGCATATAAGAGGATGACGGGGCCATGCCTCTTCCTTACATACATCAATGTTAGATGGCCAGGGATGTACAAGATCACTACCGGGTTATGTTTCACATTAGACTACAAGTCACCTTTTAATTGGGGGCTGGTTCGTGTACCAAAGTGTAGAGGAAACACACTTGGGTTTCTACAGCAGTCTTTAGAGGAGACGTATAATGTGAGAAAATTATATTTTCTTTCCGGTAATTATATTAATTTACATGAACCCTAGGCTATGGAATCATGGAAAATTTTAATCAGCTAATTCTGCTCCGCAGTTGATTTTTCCTATGATGATTCCCTACACCAGTGCAGGCTATGCATCAACAGATGGGGTAGCAGGTGGAAGCAGCCCATAAGCATCAAGATCAACAAGCAAAGATAGGCCTATTGATGCTAGATTAGGTAAGGAGTGATGTAGATACTACTGCACAAATGGGCAAAGGAATGGGCTACTTGGGCGCCAACAGGTTGATGACAGTGCTGTGTTACTATGGCTCAGTTCATTTGTAGTTGGGGATGGATTAATTTGTGCTGGTGACATGGGTGGTGAGTTTGGTGAGGTATCACTGTATGAAATTTGTGTGAGAGGAGGCAACATAACATATTTAATTTGACTTGATGTAGTGGGCGTAGCTCCTGGGTCATCAACACTGGGCTAAATTAAATTTTGATATGGGAATACCTGTTCATAAAAAACTACATGGTGTGAAATAAAAATTTTGCCAAAAATTATATCAAAATAGCTATAGCTTTTATAAAAACGACTATAACTGGTAAAGACACACTAATGAGACTGATAATCAAGTTTATTAAAAGCATAGGGACAAAGCTACAAATAACAAAGGCACGCGAAGATACATAATTTAGTGTAATAAGGAGCATGACCAAAAAAATTTTCAAATGGAGAAGAATATTGTAAAGCAGCAGTAGGCATATGATTAATCAAATACATAGCAGTATCAAAAGCATCAGTCCAATCATAATTATGAATATTAGCATGATGCAATAATGCTAAACCAATTTCTATAATATACCTAGGCTTGCGTTCAGCTAAACATTTTTGTTGAGGAGTATAAGGACATGAAATATGATGTTGAATCCCATCTATATGAAAATATTTAGTCATAGCCTAAAATTCACCCCCTGCACCTCATCAAATTGGAAAATTTTTAATAGGACATGCAAAATATTTCTCAACCGTAGTACATAAATTAATCAATGCATTCAGAGCATCAAGCTTTTATTTAAGATAATAAACCCAATATTACTTACTATAATGATTATAAAACAAAATATAGTAAGAACAATTATCATAAGATTTCACTAAGGAAGGTCCTTACAAGTCTGAACAAATCAAATCTAAAGGACCAGAAGTCCAAGTACTAGAATCATCAAAAGGTTCATAATGACTCTTACTAAGAGCACAACTAGAACAAATAGGTTAACTCAATTTATTTGAACTAGATAAATTAAAACAAGTCAAAATCTTGGAAAATATAAGTGGCATAGCATTACCAAAGCATTGATGCCATGTGGACAAGGTAGTGACATGGACTTGAACCGGAGAAATAGGAGTAACAATAAAGGTGTAAAGACCTCCCATATTCGGGACTTGGTATAGTATTTTCCTGGAATTCATATCCTTCACAACAAAATAATCATTACAAAATTCAACAAACACTTCATTTTGATTAGTAGGAGCACCAGTAGAAATAAGATTAGTATTGGCAGACAAAACATGTAAAATATCAGACAATTGTAAAAAACCATGCGGAATTGAAAAAGAAGAAGACCGAATATGAGTAATAGGAAGTTTGATCCATTATCTAAGACGACCTCATCAGGCCCCAAATATTTATTGTTAAATGAAAGGTTTCCCATATCATTAGTGAGATGATGAGTGGCTATAATGTCCATGATCCATGGTTGAGAGGATGATGTGGTAATGTAGTTGATGATGGGACTGTTTTGGCAATGATGTGGTTGTTTCAAAGAAGGACATTGCTGAGCATAATGACCGCTTCCCTTAAAATTATGACAAATAACATGAAAAAAATCAGATAGAGCTAAGATTGTATAATTAGAATAAAAGGCGGGTTTACCTTCTTGTGGCCTAAAAACCATTTGTTGTAGCGGGGGAGGGGGAGAAGGACTGCTGCGTCCCATAAGAAAATTGTTGTTACTTTTGACAATACAGATTCCGACCATCATGAGGTCGTCCCCCTTGTCAATTTGCTCCTACTATTGTGGTTGCCTATTAGTGTAGTGGTTTGTGGGCTCGAAAACAATAGAGGTATGCTCCTGGACTAGTTATCTTTCCTCTATAAGCAATATAACATATAGATCATCATAACCAACATCTTCCATTTTAGCTTTAATAACCTTGATAAAATCACTGTAATTTCTATGTAAACCATCTAAGATGGCATCTGTAAGGTCCTCCTCATGCATGGGATGAGGTAATGATAATAACCAATCATAAATAGACTTCTCCCTTTCTATATACACTAGGATATGTCATTATCCTAATGCTGTGAATGCAATTGATGTTGCAAAAATGGAACCACACTGATTAAAGCTTAACCCAAGCTTCATAAGCTAATTCCACTCCAACAATTTATGCAAGAATGGCTTTAAATACTGAGTTCATTAACCAACTCAATACCTATTGATCCTAGAGATGCTACAGGAAGTGTGCAAGGTTCTCTTTTCCATTTGGCAATCTCCTCGATGGGGCAAGTTTACTACCATCGATATGCCCTCCATGCTTACAACCTCTTAACATAGGCAGCAATAGGGTTTTCCATAGTCTGAGCGGATGATCCTTTTTACGCGACGTAAAGGCCACGAGGTTGGGCCGAGAGAAGGTTTTAATTGAAATGTAAAGCGATTTTTAAAAGCAAAAGCTAAATGTAGAAAATAGAATTCCCTCGCTAAGAGATTTAAATAGTCGCTGCCTGGTTCAGCTCTACTGGGAAATTGCAGCATAGCCAAACAGAAAAAGAATCACTGTACCTTTTAGTTAGAGATTCTGGTCTGGACAAATCACTTATCTCTATCTTGTTTCAAATAATTATAAATCAATTTAATCTTCACATCTTTTATATTTTTTCCCTATTCCATTTTCAGTCTTGATTATTTTTATATGCTCATGCAGAAAGCAGTAAATAAATACGGAAAGTAAATAAATTGGAAAAAAAATAAATACAACTACATCAAATAATCTAACCTAGGGGATACACTGATAAAAGTGGGATACGGGATAAATCGCATAGAATACATGATTAATCTAAGAAAGAGAAAGGTAGATCTAACCTAACATACATATACTTGCAAAACAGGATTAGTAGCACTGTAAACATATAAATACATATAGGACTCAGACAAGACAACATGGGATAATAGAGTATACGAGATGTGAAAGGGGAACATTACGAGAATTCGGTAGATTCTACCAACTTGACCTAAAAACGATTTTGAAACGCTTTTTGAGAAAACAATTTCTAAAACATTTTTCCAGTTAAGGATCAACATAGATGCTCCGATGAGTCGATTATCCCAGGCATCTCAATGAAATCCCATTCCTGGGGGTTTATTACATCACAAAAATTAAATCTAAGTCGTAAAACAGTAAACACATGAAAAATGATTTTTACAAAAACATAGTAAAATATAAATGTTCATGCTCAAAATAATCTTAATGAAAAAAACATACTTTTCTTTCTTTTATTATTTTTATTAAAATAAAAATATAATTTTTATTGAAAAATAAAGTTCTAGAATATTTCTCCTCTATGTGAGTTATGTTGTTTAGCTAGCCACTAGGGTGAGATCTCACTGATTCATTAGAAAATAGAACTAGAATAAAGAATAGAGCCGTGTAGCTAAAGATAGAGCCACACGACTATGGATGAGAGCCGTGCAGCTCTAGTGAAAGTCATACGGCTCTGGATTTATAAAAGCAGAAAAATTTTCCAAAAAAAAAAATTTGCATAGCTGCATGGAGATGAGAGCTGTAAGGCTCAAGTGAGAGCCGTGCGACTCTATTCTAGTGAAGAACAGAGCTATACGGCTCTGGTTTCCAGAAAAGAGCAGATTTTGTTTTGATTGAAAAATCATCAAATACACAACAAAAACAACATTAAATGGATTTAAGGCCTATCAGAAGTTACCTTTGATGCTATTATCCGATGTTTTTGAAGTTTCTAAAACCGATTCTTACGATGCAAGTCGGTTCCGAATGAATCTTTTTCTTCCCTGAATCATCTCCAAGATCACAAACTAAGTTACCAGGATTAAAGTTTGATTGTTAAGGATTAAAAGGATTAATGTTTAGGCTTGGAAATATGAGATTGTTGAGTTTCCGGTCATTGGTTCTTTGCCCTTCCCCCTTTCTCTCTTACTAACTCTCTTTATTTCTTTTTTTTCTTAAGGTTCTTTTTTAAAAAATGGTTTCCACCCCTTTCTTGTTTCTGCCTTTCCTTTCTTATATGTCCATCTCCCTCAAGATCCAAAATTTTTGTTTTTCTCTCACTGCCCATCCTAGAATAATTTTTTTGTTTGCCAGAGGAGATGAGCTGTACGACCCTAATTTATCAGAGATGAGTCATATGGCTCTTGTCAATAGTCGTGCGGCTCTTTTTTTGAGCCATACAGCTCTTGTAGTTGGGCCGTGTAACTCTTCTTTTAAGCAGAAATTTTTAAGGTGCAAATTTTGTTCATGGCTTAACCCTTTTTCAAATAAAGTCGTGCAGTTGTAATGAGAGCCATGGTACTTAGACAAGGGCCTTGCAACTCTTACTAAATTAGGGTTTAGGCCGTTGATCTCTTAGATGATTCTCATGTTCATTCTGAAGCTCATTCAGGTTCTGTCTTTCATCCTTCAAATTGATTCCTATTACTCGATGCAAAGGATAACTAATTTGGTTTTTATCATTAAGGTTGAAAAAGCCCGCGCTCACATATAGCAAACAATAAGTAGGATTGAGTTTCAAAGGGAGTTGATTTGAAACATGAGGTGTTAAAGTTTTTACCGGCAAAGCACCGACGTTGGGGGATGTGCTGAAGACAAGGGAACTAATGGTCTCGGTAGTAGGTGGAGGCATGGTTGTATTGGTGGCTAGTTTTCAAAAAGAGAGAGAGAGAGAGAGAGAGACAGAGACAGAGACAGAGACAGAGACAGAGAGAGATAGAGAGACAGAGACAGAGACAGAGACAGAGACAGAGAGACAGAGACAAAGAGAGATAGAGAGAATTAGGCCTTTATTGCTCCGATACCATGTGATTAATACCATTTCCCCTTAATAATTATAATTAAAAGTGTGGCTTATATAGCTAATACAATATAGGAATATACAACACTAATTAGAATATTAGAGAATATACAAAATATCTTATTCTATCAGTAGGCAAATAATTCAAAATTCAGAATAAGAAACTTTGTAGAAGAGAGTGAGAGCCTCTTGAAGAAATAGAGTAGAAGCAACTTAGCATCCTAAACACCTCTTAAAGAAATAGAGCAAAAGTAGGGATGTAACAACAAAATTGTTTGAAAAGGCAATAAAAATTTTTTAGTATTGGAAGTTTTTATTTGGTTATTTGTTTAACTCTAAGTCTTCAACCTGACAAATATAGACATTCTGTGTTTTTATTTTTGCTTTTTTATCTTATGACTTGAATTTTTCTTTCTTTCTTTTTGTCCCTGAATCTTTATTTTTTTCTATCTTTAGTTTCTTTTAATCACAAAATAGGTGGTAGAGATTAAAACATATGGCTACCACTTAAAAAGCAAACTTTATATGCATAGGCAAGAGATATTCTACTACATATTGGGAATACACATCTTCCTTCCAATGATGTCATGTCATGTCAAAATAGGTGGCATAATATCATTGAAAGGGAGTAGTTGTTGTTCCCAAAAGTAGCACTAACAAGTGCATTTGGTCAATTTGTAGTAAATTTGGTGAGTCCAAGTGTCATTTCCATCAGGATTAGTAGTGAGCAACCTTAAATTTTCTTAGTAAACAGGAAGATCTCATTTTATATAAATTTCCAACAAAGATTTAAAGATGAAAATGACTAAATTTGCTATAATAAAAAAACAAATTAAAAGAGTTAAGGTTGTTAGATAAAAACGATAAATATTAAGAATGCTATAAAATGCACAGGCTCAGACTCAACAAAATTAGATTAAGATTTGTTTTGCTCCATTAATCCTCATGGGTACAATAACTCAAATTTTTATTCACTTTACTGCTTGTTCAAATAATGCAACATTGAGGATTGTAAGACATTGGCTTGTAGTGTTCATTCTAGGTATGTTTTTCCCAATAGGTTTATGAATTAGGTGATACATATTCTTGCCACTGATAGTGATTCTACCTTTTCTTTTTATTGTATTTGATGTAAATCCTATTTGAGTGATAATGGTCTTCTAAAAAAAATAAATAAATAAGGAACATGCATGAAATTGTTGGTAATTTGAGAACACTTAAAAAGTAATTTTCTCGAGTTTGAATCCCACTAAATACGTCAACTGTGACTGAGTCTCGAATTAGATTACTTCATGAGGATACTTGTTGTTTATAGAAAAAAATTTATTTTCTCAATACAATAAAAGATATATCATAATCTTTAATATAAGAGTTAGTGGAGAAGATAATAAGCAATAACTTAACATTGGAAAGTTATTGCGAGAACCTAAGAACCCAGAATTGAGATGAAAAAATCTCAATATTACATAAGTTTAGAAATTTTTTCGAAACAATTTTAGAAGAAATTAAGTAAATGATCAACAAGAGTAAGTGCAGCTACATTCTGAGCCAGTGCATTTCCCCTTAGAGCCAGCTCCAAAGGTAAAAATGCAATCATCATTACATTCGTTTTCATCGCAAATGTCTCTCTTTTCAGGCAATTTATCCTCACATTCCTTAGCATTCACCATTATGTCCTTTGTTCCTACACATATAAATAGTTATCAATTTTGAGCTATATAATTAGCTAAATTAATTAATAATTATTTAAGTTCAATGACGAAGATACAGACTTAAGATTTGTGCTTTAAAATATGTCACAAAAATTAAGGATTTATTTAGTAAAAAAATAGAATTATGAATTCATTTTCAAAAACTACAAGTTTGGAAAAATCAATAAAAAAAACAAAATTTAGAGGCTAAATAGTGCTTTGCAGATAAAAAAATAAAAAATAAAAGCAAAGTTTTGGAGATTCCTACCAATGGTGATAAAGAGAGCAAGAACAATGATACAAATTGAAAGTTTTCTCATAGTTGTAATATGAGATGGTAAAGAATAGAGTTAGAAGTAGATGAATATGGAGAAAATTAAAAGTGTGATATTAATAAGGAAAAAAGAACTAAATATAGGAAATCTTGACATACAGTTATTCATAATTAATGAGAAAAAATTCCATATTTATAGATGGTAATAGCCACACATTTGCTATATGTAAGGTTAGGAACCTAAGTATTGCTAATCATATGGTATACATTAGTAGTAATCTATTATATATTGTAATGTTATCCATTAAAAATAAACATTTTTGTATTGTATTACTACCATCATCTGGTAATAGATGAATATGAAAAAGAAATCAAATTACAAATATAATGTCCTTCTCACACATTTGGTGTTATTATTTAGTTAATTTTATATTATTAATACAATCAATCTTGTCCAAGAACATTAAACATGCATCACTTTCACATAATCACATCAATCAAAATTTATAAGATTAAATTCATAGTAATAATAAATCTTATAGATTCCAAGAAAATGTTCAATCCACAAGAATAAGAAGATTAATCAGAGAGTCAAATTGTAAATGTTGGTGTTCTTTTACAGAAAAGTTTAATGTTTTACAGAAAAGAAAAGAAGTATGTTAATTACAACTAAATTCTTTCGTTTATACCCGACCATTTGATTATTGCCATTGTAATTCCTTATTTAACTAAATGGGTTAGGTCCCATCAAGGGTGACCCAGTTGGAATTTCCAACATCTTCCGCTAACACTTGAAGAGACCAATTCTCTTTTAATTTCTACAAGATTTACATGTTTGTAAATATACCATGTGGCCAGTGCATACTTCCAGAACACTTATGTCATATATATATATCTGTCTCAAAAAAAAAAAAAATTAATACTTGGCATGCATTTCGTTTGTAGTACCCTAGGTCACATATATTTCTCTACTGATCTCAATCTTTTTCTCGGATATGATAGTATTTATGATTAGATTTCTCACAACTAATAAATATAATTGGTTGACCGATAGATATATCATAATTAATATGATATCAAAATCATTATAATCTTTCTCTTTTCTTGAATCTTATTGCAATACGCCTTTAGGTTGTATCAATCATAACCTTTTGGCAAATATTCTAAGATAACAAACATTAAATAAGGATTTGAGAACACATTAGAGTACTAAGGATACCGTAATGAGATTCACTCAAAATCTCAAGGTCTCACATAATGTTAATGTTGAGATATTTACTTTAACCAACATTGTTGTCAGTATTGATGCACATATGGCATGAAACATATGTTGTGGAATTTTCTCTATGCTTCATTCTATCCTTGTTAAGTGACACCTTGTTTCTTATTGGGGCTAGCACTATTATTCTATAGTTGATTCTTACAGTGTCTGATTTGGAGAGACTTTCTAGTTATAATTGGGCAGCTGCTAGCTTGGCCCAGATTCATCATGGCTTAGACTTATACTGTAGGGGCGCTCATGACCTAAAGTGCTTCTAGTACCTAGTTTTAGTGAGCATTATTGCCTCTTATAGACATATATCTTCTACATTTTGTGCATTTTTGCTTATTTTGACTCATGTTGCAGATTTAGGGTTATGAGATCGGCATCCTGATGAGAATGACTCCTGCCATTGGGTGTTTTAAGCTTCCCCAATAAAGGCAGTGGACTACAGTTTGGCATGATTGGGTTCACGAATACCCAGCCTGTAGAGATCAGCTGAGCTCCCCTAACATGGGATAAGGTAATGTGATGCATTCAAAATTTTGTCTCTAAATAATGCTTGTTACTAAAGTTTGCAATTCCTTATGCAGATTTATACTGAGCCTTAGGGTCTCGTTGCTAGATAGATTGGTGATATGGTAGCTGCCAGTAGGTTGACATGTCTTAAGACTCTGATTAATGGACCATTGGGTCAATTCTAGTACTGTGGAACTGCATCTGTGAATGGGAGAAGGGTCCTACTAGAAGGAATATTCCTCCAAATCCACCATTAGAGATGTTCTGGTTGTTCCATTTGCTAGGTGATTATGTTCTAGAGGTTTTCCATGCAAGCTTTATTATGGAGGAGGAGGAGATAGCTAGGGTTTATCTGCTGTTCATCCGTACTCAACTCATTGGGCTAGTTGTAGCTACTAGAGACCAATCTGATGTTGCTTCTTCTTCCATACCCATTAGATCACATGTATTACTGAACCTTTCTTGAATAATGAATTGTGATCTCTTATTATCTTTTGATTGTTTTCTCTTTAGAGGAAGATGAATCATAGATTTGTAGTTTTTAAGGTCACTTCTAGAGGTTTTTGTATTAGGGAGATCAATATTCCCCAGTTGGTACTAGTTAAATCTCATTGATAGTTGAAGAGAGATTGTACCACTCACCATTCACCTGGATGATGCTGATATGGCAGAGTTTAATCCCATCAACTCTACTCATGTGAGTGTTTCATCCCTTATTTTGGTATTTTGGCTTATTATCTTCGAGTTGTAATGGCTTAACTATTATTTTGGGTTGGGAGAGACCAAGTTATGAACTTGAACAATTGGTGAGTGGTATGTAAAGCTATATGATTTTTTAGAACTTCAATAGCATGGCGAGTTCTTGTTTTATGCATGAGTGCATGTATGGAAGTATGTTATGATTATTCCCCCGCTATAGGTGCATGTTTGAAGTAAGGTTATGATTGTTGGAACCTATCCTAGAGACAAATGAAACAAAGGCAGAACCATTCGTCTATCACTAGGGTTCATGTCCAGGATTTATCTTAGATTATAAGAAACAAAAACGAAAACAAAGAAGGAAGGAAAGATGATTCTCACCGTTGTGGTCTCTACATGAGAGTGTTTATGCTGCAAATAGATGTCAATCAAGAATGTACTTCCTGAAGTTGAAATCAAATCTCCACCATCCAGAATCAAGCCATGGATGTTAGAAACCTCAGGTTAAAATTTCATCCCGATTCGACGGTCCGATCTCTGGGAATACATAAAAACGTGGATGTTGGTCGTAGTTTGACAAAAGGTTCAGTTGCACCTCCTCTATGCTCACTCACGCAAGAGTCTCATCAATGGGAATCGAGTGCTAGCTCTAGGACCAATGGTTTCTCCTCTTGTGCCAAAACCCTTTTGCCCATAGCAGAAGATAAGATGGTGGCTTGGCTTAGATAATTAGGTAGGTTTTACATTTTTCTTTATGTATGAAACATAATGATAAAATACCCAAACTACCCCTTATGTAAATATCCATCATATTTACATATACTATGATTTAACTAAAGTCACTACATAGTAACTTTGAAAAACCATATAGCCTAATTTCTCATAATGGGTTATTTTATTTTATTTGGACTTAAAAATTAATCCATAAAATAAAATAATCCAATAATTAATATGTATCCAATACATATCAATTGGTCCATCATAAAGCCCATCTAAACTCCTAAGCGTGCAATCCTATAGGCCCATCCATATATTGGCGATGGGCCCGAAATAACATTCGGCCCATAAGTTGTAAGTTGGGTTCTAGCAAGCCGTTACAACCTCCAATTGGGATGGAGATGTCAAAATCAAAATGACATACACCCATAGTATTCTTATATGATCCTTTGCACATCTGATATCTATGTCATACTGTCATCCTTCTAAGTGCTAGGACATTTACTTGACATCCAAGTAGACTAATAAGATCAAATAAATGATTATCCAATAATCATTCTATTTAGGTACGGTCGTACACTACTCAGTCTCACTTGTGAAGAGGCCGATGATATCATCTCATCGGTGAAGAGACAGGCAATTCCTTCACATTACTCCCAGTCCTAGCATGGTTCCGGATATACCTAACATACCCATACTTGGCACCCAGTTACGGGCCCGTTAAGCACACATCAAAGTATATGAGGTCACATCTAGAAGTGTAATAATATCGGGTCTAAGGATCCAATATAAGCAATGTGTGTGAAACACTTATGATACTAGACCATGTAGTATTCTCACAAGCAGATCAATCCAGTATATTGTTCACTAATATGCACTTATGTCCTTGATAGACTTTCCAAGTCCTATTGGTCGGTAAGACACCACTGATCCAACAAGGAACATACTAGTCTTTAGTTATATTCATTCCCATTATCATAACAGATTAGGGATAACTTTAAAACTGTGTTCTTTAAACTTATGGTCTTACTCGTTCAATACACGCTACTAACAAACATGGGTGAACACCAGTTTATGGATTCTCAATATTTATTAATGCATAAGTAATTCAATAAATATGATTATGCCTCTTTTTTAATATAGATCAAATATGTTCTCATACACAAGATAAACAAAGTACATCATAAAGGGATTAGGGCATAACCCAACAATCTCCCACTTACACTAGTCACTACTATGCATAGGCCTAATCCCCATAGATCTAATATGACCATCATGCTTGAACTGGACCAACACCTTGGTCAAAGGATCGATGATGTTATCCTCTGAAGCAACCCTACAAATCCTCACATCCCCTTAGTCGTGTATCTCTCGAATGAGATGGAATCTCCTGAGTATATGCTTGGATCTTTGATGTGACCATGGCTCCTTTGCTTATGCCATGGCCCTGTTGTTTTCACAGAAGATGTCAACTGGGTCTAAGATGAAGGGAACAACTCCTAACTTAGTGACAAACTTCCTAATCCAAATAACTTCCTTTGCAGCATTAATGCAGCAATATACTTAGCTTTTATGGTAGAATCAGCAATAGTGTCTTACTTTGAGCTTTTCCAACTTACATTACCCCCATTCAACATAAATACATAACCAGACTATGACGTAAAGTCATCGGCATCTATCTGGAAGCTAGCATCAGTGTAACCACTTACAGTGAGCTCTTCCTGACCACCAAACACCAAGAAGCTATCCTTAGTCCTTTTAACATACTTTACGATGGCTTTGACCACTGTCCAATGGGCTTCACCCAGGTCCTGTTGGAACTGACTGGTCAAACTCAATGCATGTGCGACATCAGGCCGGGTACATAACATAGCAAACATATTGGATTCAATTGCCGAAGCATATGGAATCACCTTCATGTATTCCCTTTGGTCCCTCGTGGAGGGAGAGTCCTTCTTACTTAAAGTAAGACATGATGAAATGGCAAGAAACCTCTTCTTTGTATTTGTAATGTTGAACCTTTCAAGGACTTTGTCTATGTACTGTTGGTGTGTCCTAGTTCTTAGGGCATTGGATTCTTGTATTTTGTATTATACATTAAGACTCATTGTATGAATACATTATTTGTGTCACATTAATAAAGGCAATTAATCTATTTCATTTATATCTTATGCTATAATATGAGTAGAGTATCCATTGATTGATAATCATAAAACCTATCCTAGGTCTGTTCTAATCGTGGGAATTAATAGAACCATAGACTTGTATATTCGATGACTGTATGGCAATTCTTAACTAGCCATAGTACTTGTATAGTCAGTCATGAATATAGGTACATGTCATTGACATGGGACTGGATCGATCCACACAAGAAAGCCACATGATTGTTGCGTCATAGGTCTTTCTTGAGTAGGTTTGTTTTGTCCTCAGACCAGATTTCATTATAGTATCAATATGGAATCTGGTTCACTTTGACATATGCCTAATAGGTCTGTAAAAGGATGCTAAATACGGGTATAATTGGGTAGACCAGTGAACATGTTGATATTAATGATGAAGTGATGGAATTGCCACTCGGGTAACACCGAGATGATATCATTGGCCACTTGATGAGAGGGACTGATAAGTGTATGGCCATACCCAAGTGAGTTGGTACTTATTTGATTAATCAGTCAACTCAAGATCAAGAAATATAATAAACAATAGAAGAGGATGACGGAAACCATGTGTCTTGTTTATTCATATCGATATCGTTAGGCAAAGGACACTATGAATTCCTACCGGGTGAGTGTCTTCGAAAGACTACTGCATCTCTATCTTAATTGGGGACTGTAGTGGTTTGCTAGAACCTACTTACAGTCTGTGGGCCTTGGGCCTACTGCCAACATAAAGACAGACCCATAGGATCGTGCACATAGATCGACTGAGCCGGAACTTATAGAAATTGTACATGTAATGTACATTGGAAGTAATGTGTTAATTAATTAATTGACATTCAGTGTGAAGGTAATTAATTAACATTGGGTTGAATTTAATTTAATTACTAAGTTTACATAATGTAATTAATTAATTTATCAATTAATTAAATTATATAAAGTAAACAATTAATTAAATAATTTTCCTAAGTAGGAAAATTAAATACATGTATTATATTTATTTAAGTGTGATTTAATTTTATTTAGGGGTAATTAAATTTATTAAATTACATAGTATATGCTTTTTAATTAAAGTTTATTTATGTAATTATAATCCTAGTGGGCTTGGGTTTAATTAACCTAATTAAAATCTAATTAGACAAGGTGTCTATATAAGGACACATTTAAGGAATAAAACCCTAATTCAACCCTAATTAATTGCTGGAAATTTCAGCCACAAAGAGCAGCCCCAAAACAGCCGAAAATCCTAGCATTAATCCTCCATTCCTTCGCGTCTTCGGCTAGCATCGGTTCCCGCTCAATAGTTCGTCGTGCACCAGACTTTGGAGATCGCAGTTTCAAGAAACGATTCTGCAGCAGTCTCTAAAAGAGATGAATCCGGTGAGTTAATCTCTCTTGATTCAAATTGTTTTTATTCTAATCAATGGTAATTGGACACGACAGGTGGATTCTAGGAAATTTTAAACTGTGTATTTTCCGCTGCGCCACATTATTTTTCCGATGACGAATCCTAACATGTATCTCTCCCCACTCAAGCCTAGAAGCTGAAGAGATCTATTCCTATAGATCTTTATACCTAGTATAGTCATTGCTTCACCTAAGTCCTTCATTGCAAAACATTTTCCCAACCAGTTCTTAACACTTAAGAGTGTTGGAACATCATTTCCAATAAGCAGGATGTCATCCATATAAAAGACTAGAAATACAACTATGCTCCCACTAGCCTTCTTGTAGACACAAGGCTCATCTACATTCTCGATGAAGCCAAACGCCTTTATTACTTTATCAAAACAAAGATTCCAACTTCGAGATGCTTGCTTAAGACCATAAATGGATCTTTGTAGCTTGCACACCCTATCAAGATACTTAGGGTCAACAAACCCCTCAGATAAAGCCATGTAAACATCTTTAAGCAGGTTTCCATTTAGGAAAGCGATCTTGACATCCATCCGTCATATCCCAAGGTCATACCATGTAGTAATGATGAGTAGTGTCCTAATGTATTTGAGCATTGCAATTGGTGAGAAGGTTTCATCATAGTTTATTCCATGGACTTTGCTACTAATCACACTTTGAAGGTGTTGTCGGCCTTCAACTTAAAGCACCACTTGCAACCAATAACCTTAGCACCCAGAGGTGGATCAAACAAATTCTAAACTTAGTTATCATACATTGATTGCATCTCAGCTTGCATGGATTTAAGCCATTTTTCTGAGTTAGGGCTTCTCATGGCCTCCTAGTAGGTTGTCATCTCTTCCTGATCATATATCAAAAGAGTGTTATCATCAGTCATGAGAAATCCATATCTCTCTGGCTGGTGACGAACCCTACCAGACCTTCTTGGGTCTTGTGTGACTGGTACACATTCCTCAACCCTTTGAGAATCTTGCTCAATCTCCAAACTATCCTGCTCAGGAGCTTGTGGTTGTTGAACTTCACTGAGTTCAATTATACTCCCATTGTCTTTCTTAGAGATAAACTCCTTCTTAAGAAAAATAGCTTTTCGACATACAAACACTTTGTTCTCATCATAGTTGTAGAAATAGTACCCTTTTGTTTTCTTAGGGTACCCCACAAACAAGCACTTGTCAGTTTTGGAAGATAGCTTGTCCATGCTCAACTTCTTGATGTGGCACTCACACCCCCAAATCCACACGAAAGACATATTGGGCACCTTGCCCATCTATATCTCATATGGTGTCGTTTCAATTGCTTTAATTGGAGTATGGTTCAGCAGGAACATAGTTGTCTCTAGGGTATAGCCCCAAAATGATACTAGAAGAGCTACGTGACTCATCATAGATCTGACCATGTCCAACAGGATCCGGTTCCTCCTCTTGGACACTCTATTCCACTGGGTGTCCCTGGTGGAGTGAGCTGTGAGACTATCCCACACTCTCTAAGGAATGAGTCAAACTCTAGGCTAAGGTATTCACCACCCCGATCTAATCAAATGACCTTAATACTTCTGCCTAACTAGTTTTGTACTTCATTCCTAAACTCTCTAAATTTTTCAAGAGTTTCAGATTTATGCTTCATCAGGTGGACATAGCCATACTTGCTGAAATCATCTGTGAAAGTGACAAAGTACTGAAAACAACCTCTAGCACTAGTACTCATAGACCCATATACATCTGAGTGTATTAGGTCCAATAAGCCTAAAGCCCTTTCACCTTTCTTATTGAATGGGCTTTTGGTCATTTTGCCATAAAGACAAGATTCACATGTTTCATATGACTCCAAGTCAAATAAACCTAGCATTCCATCCTTGTGAAGCCTAGTTATGCGTTTCTCATTTATGTGGCCTAAACGACAGTGCCAAAAGTATGATGGGTTCAATTCATTTCATTTAACCCTTTTAGTATTTATGTTATGAATAGGATTATATGCATTTAGTTCCAGGATATAGAGACCATTATTTAACTGTGTATGACAATAAAAAAATGTCTCCATGAAAGACTTTCATAACACTATTAGAAATAACAAAATGAAATCCTTCACAATCCAAAGTAGAAACAGATATAATGTTCTTGCTCATGGCAGTTACATAATAACAGTTTCTCAAAACTAAAACCAATCCAATCGGCATCTCCAAGTGGAACTCTCCAACTTCCACAACCGCAACCTTTGTGTCATTTCCGACTCTGAGATCCACCTTTCCAGATGCCAGTGCCCTTCTACTTCTAAGTCCCTGCACATTTGAACAAATATAAGTAGCACATCTGGTATCCAATACCCAAGATATTGAAATAGAAAGGTTCACTTTAATAACATAGATACCTGTGTTGGAAGCAGCACCCTTGCTCTTCCTCAGCTCTTCTAGGTACAGAGGACATTGCCTCTTCCAATGCCTTGGCTACTGGCAATGGAAGCAAGGCTCCTCAGTATGGGCCTTGGCCTTGGGCTTTGTAGAGGGCTTGGGTTGTTTTCCTTTAGACACAGAATCCTTTTAGCTTTTAGGAGCAACCTTGGCCTTTTGCTTGCCCTTGCCAATAGGGACATTCCCTTTGTTTACCATAAGCATTGGATTAGTCTTCTTGACCGATTGTTCAACAGTCTTAAGCATCCCATACAACTCTAAAACAGTCTTACTCATAAGCATCCTATGCAACTTTGAAACAGTCTTACATCCTATCTATGTTGCAATAAAGGATGAATTGGTGATAAGACTATAGTAGAGATGACAAAACAATGTCAATAGCCAAGTCCTGTGGGATAGGAGTCCCGACCCTAGAGAGCATATCAATATACCCCTTCATCTTTAGCACATGAGCACTAACAGATAAGCCCAATGCCATCTTGTAGGTGTACAAAGCCTTAGCTGTCAAGAACCTTTCTTAACGGGATTGTACCTGGAACATCTCCTTGAGATTCTCTATAATAGCATACGCCTCCATGTCCATGAACTGCTATTACAGCTCAGAAAGTCATGGTGGCTAGCATCAAATAGGTGACATCTCGAGAGTCCTTCTTGTGGTCCTCAGACTGAGCCACAGCATCAGCAGATGCATTCCTTGGCAATGCTCTAGGGAAGGCCCTATTTAGGACATACTCCTTGACTTCCTGTCGTAGGACAATCCGAAGATTCCTCGACCAGTCTAAGAAGTTAGGTCTAGATAACTTGTCCTTCTCAAGATAGATCGCAGTGAAAAATTGTTTCTATGGTTTGCCATTAATCTACACAGAAAACATTAAGGTTTTGATTAATAAAAGGACTTCTGAATTTTCCACATATTGAATAAAATTCCAATATTACTTATTCATGTTGGTTATGCTCTTTAAGTGGAGCAAGATCCATATTTCGCCATGACTTATTCAAGCTGAGCTTATACACCTATGCCTTGGTTATTTAGATAGGATAACATCTAATCCACATCCTATATCACTCTTGGTTTGGCAGGGTTATTGGCACTTTTCCATCTATGCCTAGGGTTTAGACATTCCTTTCCCATGGTAAGTCAAACCACCAATCAAGTGTTAAAGCTCAACTTTTTCCCTTAACCCTAGTCTCATAAAGATGGCCCAAATGCACTCAGCTTTGGCACGACCCACATTTAGACAATCAACACTTCAACGAGGTTCGATTGTGGAAGGCACTTTTAAGCGACTTAATATTTGATGGAATCAATTCAGTTTAAATGGGCTTACATGCACAAGCAGGTGATCCGGAGAACATATATAACATGCCTAAACAATATACGTAAATGTGACAAATCATGGGCCGATAATACAAACTATTAGAACAACTACCATCCTATATTAGCTGCATCCTCCAGCAGGCCGAGCACGGACACCATCTTTAGGCTCCTTCACCTTCTGGGCTTGGGCTTGCAAATTAACAATGGAATTTGGCCTAATACAATTTTTCTAACCATTCTAAGTAAAAGAAAAATTACAACAAATATAATGGCACGCAGGCCATAATAACCAAAACCCAAATTTACAATCCATCTTCAGAAGAGCCCATGAAATGCCCAGCTAATCAAATTACAACATACATCACACCATCCAATGAAATCATATTTATTGGAATTAAATATGCATGATTATATTAACCAATTTTATTTGCTATAGTTGTTATGGAAATTACCAATTTCAACCAAGAAACCATGCACATCTAATGCCATAATTAAACATGTGTATTTTAAAATTGACTTTAAAATTCACCATCCCGAGCCACAGAAAAAAATCCCGTAAAACCAGAAAACAGGCTTGAGAAAAGAAAATGTCGAAAATCTAGCCCCAAATCAATAGTCGCGCAGCTGCATAAAATAGAAGATGCACAGCCGTGCAGCTGAAGGCAACAACCGTGCGGATGTCGCCTAGAGCCGTGTGGCTCTTGGTAGCTTCAGCAAGGCTAACAAGAAAAAAAATCTGCCAACCAAGACACTACAGCCATGCGGCCCACTACACAACAGCCGTGCGGCTATATTGATGTCCGTGCAGTTGCATTCCATGGAAAAGGCAGAAAACCAAAATCACCACAAAAACCATAGCTGTGCAGCTCACTGCACAATAATTGTACGGCTGTTGCATCACCCGTGCAGTTGTTTATTACATCTGTGCGACTCTGGTTTTCAAGCGTGATTCTGCAGAAAAACTTCTAGCAAGAACTGTGCATTTCTCCACCAAAAAACACCATAAACAGAATGGAAAATAGGGGAAAATGAATTTAAAACCTAGAAATGCATTCAAACCAAAGCTAGGGTTCCCAAAAACCAAAAGATTCAAAACTAATTCAAATCAAACATGAAACCTTAACTCAACAAAATCCATAACCAAAGCTAAGGAAACTCGGAGAGCTTTGTTGGAACCTGTACCGGCTTGAAAACAAAACAAAATTGTGGAATTAAATGCTTCAAGCTAAGGTTCATGCCCAATCCCAAAGCTAGGTTATGGATCTAAAGGAAAAAAAGAGAAGATAGGTTTCTCACTAAAGCTATCCTTGCACAAGATTGATTTAACTGAGGGCTTAACTTGTCGCCGCTTTACATTCCCACATGCGGAGTCTTGTCAACAGCAATCGAGTGCTAGCTCTAGGACCAATGGTTTCTCCTTTTATCTCAAAACCCTTTTGCCCAAAGCAGAAGATGAGATGGTGGCTTGGCTTAGACAATTCGGTATTAGGGTTTTACAGTTTTCTTTATGTATGAAACATAATGATAAAATACCCAAACTACCCCTTATGTAAATATCCATCGTATTTACATATACTTTGATTTAACCAAAGTCACCACATAGTAACTTTGAAAAACCATAAACGCTAATTTCTCATCATGTGTTATTTTATTTTATTTAGACTTAACAATTAATCCATAAAATAAACTAATCCAATAATTAATATGTATCCAATACATATCAATTGATCCATCATAAAGCCCGTGTAAACTCCTAAGCGTGCGGTCCTATAGGCCGGTCTGTATATTGGCCATGGGCCCGAAATGACATTCGGCCCATAAGTTGTAAATGGGTTCTAGCAAGCTATTACAAACCCCAATTGGGATGGAGATGTCAAAATCAAAATGACATACACTTGTAGTATTTTCATATGATCCTTTGCACATCTGATATTGGTGTCCTACACAAGGCATGGCACTATCATCCTTCTAAGTGCTAGGAAATTTACTTGATGTCCAAGTAGACTGATAAGATCAAATAAATGATTATCCAATAATCATTCTATTTGCGTACGACCGTACACTACTCAATCTCACTCGTTAAGAGGCTTAATGATATCATTTCTCATTTAAGAGATTGGGAATCCCTTCATATTACTCCTAGTCCTAGCATGATTCCTGACATACCTAATATACCCATACTTTGCACCTAATTAGGGGCCCATTAGGCGCACATCAAAGTATATAAGGTTACATTCAGGAGTGTTGTAATATCGGGTCTAAGGATCCACTATAAGTAATACATGAGAAACACTTGGGACTCTAGATCATGTAGTTTTCTTATAAGCAGGTGGATCCAGTACACTGTTAACTAACATGTACCTATGTGCTTGATTGACTTTCCAAGTTCCATGGTCGTTAAGAAACCACCCGTCTCACAAGGAACATATTAGTCTTTAGTTATATTCATTCTAATGATTATAACATACTAAGGATAACTTTAAAACTGTGTTCTCTAGACCCATGGTCTTACTTATCTAGTACACGCTCTTGACAGACATAAATGAATACTAGTCTTTGAATTCTCTTTATTTATTAATTGCACAAGAAATTCAATAAAAAAGATTGTGCCTTTTATTAATATGAAGAAGATGCATTTACATACATGAATAAATGCAAGGTCATTTCTTGATTATGAGTAGATTGAAAAATACAAGCAACTAATCACCTAATGATTACCTTACTTGGGCATTGCCATGCTCTTCTCAGTCTCACTCATCAAGTGGCCAGTGATATCTACTCTCAATTAAGAGAGTGCCAAATCCCGTTACATCACTCACATTCCTAGCATGTTCACTGACATACCTAAGTATACCCATACTTGGCACCCTATTACCAGCATGTTAGGCATATGTCAAAGTATATGAGTTAGCACCTAGGTCTGTAGTGATATCAAGTTAAAGGATCTGGTATAAACACTACTAGAGAACCACCTATGACGTAGGAACCATGTGGTGCTCTCATAACAAATCGATCCAGTACCATGTAACCTAACATGTACCAATGCCTTTGATTGACATTCCATGTCCAATGGTCAGTAAGGCACCACCATACAATCAAGGCATGTACTGGTCTTTGGTTGAAATTATTCCCATGATTCCAATAAACCAATGATAGTTTTATTGTTATTGTATGCCCGAGTACCAGAATTATGTAACCTTATGTTTTGTTATAATAAAAGATATAATCTTGTTTATTATATTTCCTGTACAATTTAATAAGTAAAGAGAATCGATTAACTGTTGTTTTACTCATGTTTGTCTGTAACGTTCTCCGAGCAGTAAGGCCATTAGGAAGGAAAGAACACCAGTTATAAAGCTATCTCTAGTCTATTAAAGTCATAGGAATGATTTGAAGAAATTAAATCATATCTCTAAAAAGCTATTACTGTCAAAATTAAGTGCACAAATATAAATAAGAGTAATTCATGAGAGTAAGGATAGAGATATTGATGACATCGAGATTTATACAGGTTCAGACCAACTGTCCTACTCCTGTCCCCAAGAGAACTTCTTGAGATTTTCTACTATAATTCCTTTAATGGCAGGAATCAAGACAAATGATCTTCCTTTTGTCTAAGATCAAGATAAACAATCCTACTTCAGTCTAGGATTAAGACAACGATCCTTCTTCGGTTTAGGATCAAGACAACTAGTGTTTTTCACAAGTTCAAACACCAAACTTTTATAATTGTTCTTTTCAAGATCAAAAACCAAACTTTTGCATAACTTTGTTGAAAAACTTTAATAAGGTCCCTCTCACACAAAGATCTTTTTTTTATGATTTACAATTCCCTCAAAAGATTTGATTTGAAAGTGTATGAATTGCTTTGATCAAGACTTGATTTCTTTGAATTGCTTTCTTTTGAAGTTTGTTGGGAAAACTACTCAAGAATGCTTGTATTATATTGTATGTGTGAGCGAATGACCTTTTATGGAACGCACAGTGAAGCAGGAACTGGGGATTTTCTTTTTAAGTGTTGATGTTTTGATTTTGAAGACGGGTTTTAATCTTTCTTAGAAAAACCTTTCATTTTATTGGAAAAGTCTTTTTTTGTAGAAAACTTAATTTCAGACAAGAATTTTAGAAAACAGGCTTTTTAGAAAATCCCATTTTAACTTAAAGATCTCGAAACACGAATTTCGAGATTAGATACAGAGTCGCCACCCGGATCAACTCATCAGGGAAATTCCGGTACAGCTCCCTACCAAGTGTAGACGCAGTACCTAATCCAGAGATTCAAGGTTCGAGCAATATATCTACTAATTCTTACTTATTTCTAATTATTATTTCATAATATGATATTTCATTCACTTGAATCTACCCATTTTATCTTCCTTTAATCGTTAACCAATGCTCATGCAAATGATATAAATATAAATACTAAAATAAAGTCCGGAAAATAAAAGTGCGGAAAAGTAAACCAGAGGCCAAATTATACAACCCAAGAAAAAGAAAACTCTCATCCTCACCTTTTACAACCGCCTATTATACACGATAATCTAAAAATTACAATCGCCTAGATACACGGGATAATCTATTAAATGCATCAAAAGTAAAAAGAAAACTGAAAATAAAAGTTGCATCCAAATAAGGTTAGCACAAATAACCAAGGCATATAAAAGACTCAAATAGGACAGAATAGGGATTTTTAGGAGTGGGTGACATGCATTTGGGGGTAACCGGGTCGACCCAGTTGATCGGCCCGATTAGACCTGGAAAACGGTTTTTTAAACGTCTTGTAGGTTTTATGTATGAAAAGCCAATTTTAAAAACAGTTAGGCTCATTTACATGCATTTTTCCAACTTAGCGGGCCAGATATCCCGGGAGTCGGGATCCCGTTTGTGTGTGGGTCTAAATCAAACATCCATCTAGGGTCCAAAAGTATACAAACACGACAAAATTCATTTTTGAGTAAGAAAAGGATGCAAAATTACAAGTTTGGGGCCCAAAAGGGCAAAACTGTAATTCTGCCTCAACTACAGCCGCGCCACTGTAAGCTATAGCCGCGCTTCTGTAGCTTACAGCCGCACGGCTATAATGCTTTAGAATCGATTTCAGTGTGCTTTTTTGCGTTTTAGAAAATCGTTTTGCAAAGTTTGACAATTTTGGGCGATCTGGGATTTCTGGAAAAACATCAAAATCAACAGAAAAGACCCGAAACGTATCGAATCGAATCCGGAAATCCCTAATCATCCAAAATCACCAAATTTTATACTACATCCATCCATTAAAAATCAAAGAACAGGGAATCTAAGTATCCAAGGATGTAATTGGACCGATAACAAATATGGGAGCGTTATCGATCAATTTGGGGCGATTGGAGCTTCTGCCCCTGTAAGTTACAACTGCGCTGCTATAAGCAGAAGATTACAGCCGCGCGGCTGTAGGTTACAGCTGCGCGGCTGTGATCAAGAGTGGGGCGGCTGTAACCGGAAAAACTCCCAAAAATTGTAAAAAAATTCAAAACATGCAATCAAATCACAACCAGAACGAACAAAGCGGATTTCTAAGGCCTCTCAGAAGATTACCTTATCTGTGTTCCAGTATTTGGACCACGAAAAAGGGATTCGGATGCCGGGAACATCTTGCAGTCACGAACAACCCGAATAGTGCGCGATTTCTGAAGCCTGAACGGAACCCAGAAGAAGATTGAAGGATCGATTATGATATCACAAAACCCTACGATTGTTTTTTTGTATTCTATTAAGATTATTATTTAGGTCAAACTCTTTTCTTTTTCCAATTGCCTTAGGAACCCTAGAGAAAAATCTAAGTGATGGTGTTATTTTTCTCTCAAATCCCTTTTCTCTCTTTTAATTATTTTTTTCTGCCTCCTTGAACCCTAATCCCGGATTATGATGCTTATATATCTCCCTTTTTGGCATTAAATCGGAATTAATTGCTGATTTCGGTAAAAAAGGAAAACTAATGCTTATAGCTGCATGGCTGTAGGGCCTACAGCCGCGCGGCTATGCTACAGTCAAGCGGCTGTAGCAGCCAGAAATGCCTATTTTGCTCCCTTTTCTATTTTTTCTTTGGTTCTTTCTCAAATACTCACTCGAATTTTTTGGGGTTCCGTATTAGGACTTGTCACACACCCTCAGGCTATCCGGGACATTTCCGACATTATCCTGGTCGGTCTGAATCCACTTCACGTTTATCCGTGAAAAAGGTAACAGTAGCTTTCATCACCGAGGTCGGGAAAAAACCGTGCTCACAGTATGTTATTTGTAAATTGTCTTCCCACCTCAATTTGATGGAAGTGCTCTCCTTTAATAGGCAAATGAAAAATATAATCATTATTCATGTGTTGGAGAATTGGTTGGATTTAATTTTCAATTCTATCCACTTATGTTCAAACCTCTAAAAATAGTCATTACACAGCGTTTAGTCTTTTGAAGATTTGTGTTGAACTTCTTCAGATCTATGTACATAGTCGCTATACAGTGTTTAGGGCTCTAAAAATTTGTATTAAACTTTTTCAGGTCTCTGAAATTAGTTGTTATATATTGTTTTGGCCTCTTTGTATTGAACTTCTTCAAATCTCTAAAACTAGCCGTTATACAGTGTTTTGGCCTTTGAAGATTTGTGACAAAATATCTTAAGTCTTCAGCCTTCTGAAGCAATGTTACTCATATTACTCCAAATTGTTATCTTTCTTTTGTAATAGCCTTCCAATGTCTTCAATAAATGATGTAAGTCTTCATCTTGTACTTTGTTAACTACTTAAGATAAAGTCACATATATTCTTAATTAATTCTCAATGTATTTCTTATTTTTATCTTCTTCAATTATAAAGTTGTTTTTATCAAAACATGGTTCAACATTTGTGTTTTTCAGTCTGCTCAGAATCAAGAAACGTCCTTGCAGCTAAAGAAGGTGACAATGTCATGCCTCTTGTAGGACACCGATATCACTGGCATAGGATGTATAAGCTTACTACATATGTATCTTCTCTGATGAGATTGATGTTTCTATCTTATTTGGATAGTTATAATGGCTTGCTAGAACTCACTTATAGCTTATGGGACTAATGGCTATTGGGCCCACTGCCAATATAAGATGGACCTACAAGATCTCATACTTAGAGCACTGAGTATGTTTGACATGGATATGTTAATATGTGTTGGATACATACCTTATTTTATAGCATTTGAGCTTATGGGCTTTGTGGTTAAGGTCAGGTTAAATAAACTCATGAGATAAATTTATCTTAGTAGATTAATTACTTACCAGGGTGTAATTAAATTATTTATGGAAAAATTTTATTGAATAAGTATTTGGTATATTTATTTATAATATGGAAATTAGAAATTAGAAGGATTAGTTAATTTCTTATTTAGT
Organism: Euphorbia tirucalli; assembly: GCA_039660915.1. NCBI lineage: Eukaryota > Viridiplantae > Streptophyta > Magnoliopsida > Malpighiales > Euphorbiaceae > Euphorbia > Euphorbia tirucalli. The sequence goes on from CM077633.1 coordinate 51,019,004, forward strand.
CTTTTATTTTCTATTTAGGATATTTCTCATAGATGGAAATATCTAAGTAGAAAAATAAAACAAATTGATTAGAAATTAAGAATCCTAATTTTCTAAGTTTTCTAGTTAGCCCATACAACTCCTCTCTTTCTCTCCTTTTCTCTATGAAAATCGACCAACCCTGACCTTTGGGGTGTGAATTTTGGCCAACACTGTAAAAATTAGGAGACCACTATTTCATCTTGTGCTAGCACACCAACGTGTTCCAGCGGTGCTCGTGTGCGTAAAAGTGGAGGTTCTTCGCACAAAGGCAAGAATTAATAATCAATCTTAATCGAGGATGACATAGGTATGGGATTTATTATGCTTTCTGGTTGAGTTAGTTTTGTATTTCTCATATAATCTGAACAATTGTTCCTATTTATGGATTCGAGTGTAAAACTTTATTGCTTTCACTCTGATTTTTTTTACACCGGAAGAATCCCAACAGTTGTTAGCTTAAAACAAAGCATAAATGGACCATTAGGATGAAATTCTTTCGGTAAAACATATGGTTGTCCATAATTTTGAATAGCAGTATACTGATATTTTAGCATTCTCGCGGTGCATTCAAAGTTATTAAGGGTTAATATTATGTTTTTTTCATGAGGAAAGTTGGAGAAATTTTCATCTCTATTTGGTTGAGGGTTAGATGCAACTATTTGTATTGATATTTCTAGGATGAACTAGTTTTGTGACTATGTATTTGGAAAGTAAAGACCTTTTATAGACAAATTTGATTGGATTAATCACAGATGAAATAGTTGGAGCCAGGTTGTAACCCATTACTATAAATAAATGGATTGTAAGCGTGTAGATGTGCCAATATTGGATGGTGAAGGGTACTATAGCATGTAGAGATGACATTATTGACTACTGAGGGCACTGTAATGTATAAAGATGGCATTATTGACTGGTGTACGACACTGTAACATTAGCCTTATTCGACACAATATTGCAAATAATAAAAAAGTAGTCAAACTAAAGTTATTTTGGTTTAGCCAAAGTTAGTGTATTTGTGCAGCATGGAACCTAATTTTACAATACAAAATCACTCTTTATTGGGAGAACAATTAATACACATTACAAGTACATAAACATGTATAATTCAAATACATAAAGACTCATAAAATACAAAAACACATATAATTAACACATACAATTAAAATATGAGATTAAAGGATGAGGAATGCAACATGAAGAAAAAAATCAGATGCTGAAGGAACAATTATAAATACCCTTGATGCTTTAGAGCTCCTGTAAAGGAAGAGAATACAGAAGATGAAAAAATAATGGATGATAGAGAGATTAGAAGAAAAGACACAGTTTTATAGGGAGAAGCTACCTATGGAATTAAATTACCCAGATTAAAATGACTCGGTCGGAGTCATTAATGACTCAGTCCGAGTTGACTTTTTAGAATATTTTACTAAACGGCTTTACTTAAGGACTATAAATATATACTTCTTCCCCATTTTCTTTTTCAAAAACCCTAATTTTTTTAGTTCTAAAATTCTAACATGCTTTTCTTTAAGTTTTCAGCTTGTTTTTTTATTTTTGTCGAGATTTTTGTGACTAATGACTTTCATTATGAAAACTAATGTTGGTTCCTTTTTCATCATCTACTCCTCTTTCTTGTATTATAAATGGAGCCAAAAATATATTTAATATCTTACAAAAGCGTCAAATAGCAATTCCAAAAAATATAGAAGAATTCAATATACCGTTATTTAATGAGCTAGGAATTATGAAAATCTTTCAATATCAGTAGTGGGTTCATTTCCTTACTAATAAAATTACATTCTTTATAAATTTAATTCTTCAATTTTATGTGAATCTCGAATTTAAACATTATCTACCTACTATTAGTTCTTTTGTTAAAGGTACACCTATTTCTTTTGATTCTCATCTATTATCTCAAAATCTCCAAATTCCATGTGAAAGAGTATTTCTTTAGCTCATAACATATTGTTCTACTTCTTCTTACTCTTTTGATGTCCAAATTAATGCTTTGAGAAAAAGTTATGTTTTCTTTATAGAGGTGTTCCTAATGTCAATGAATTGCATTTGTTTGCTCAACTACTTTATTATGTACTTCATAATACTTCTTCTCTAAGAAAAAAAAAACTAAACCTATGCTTTCTTGAATTTTTTTTATCTTTCTATGTTTTTATTAGGTGAAAGAATAAATCTTCCTAATTCGATTCTAATACACATTTCTCAAGTAGGTCATTTAATTCAAAGAGATATAACTTTGCAAAAATTCTTACACATATTTTTCACTTTTTGAAATTGATGTGTTTAACGATGTATGTTGTTACGAGAAATCTTTCAGTAAAGTTGTGGTAAGTAGAATTATTGAAAAACTTTCATAAATTCAACTAAAAATACCACATATAGATGGAGAAACTATGAGGAACATAAGTATACTAATACACCTTCAAGTTCCAAGAATAAGCAACCAGTTGAGCAAAATAAACCTATAGATTTTCGAGTAGCGGGTATTCTAGAAGAGATTAAAAATAATCTGATGGAAACAAAACAAGCTTAAGAAAATACTGCTCTACAATTATATCAAATTGGGTCAAGTCAAAAATTGATCATCCAAAATCAACAATCGTATAATTTCGTTTTGCAAGAATTGATATCTGTAATGTTTAATAATTCAAGTAGCTTAACTATACCAAATGCATTCAATTTTTATTAGTGAAAACTTGCCTTTATTGTTTGTACGTGTGAATACAATGATATAAAATTTATATATATTAATATAATTAAAGAAAATATAACTAAGAAGGTATTTGAATTTTACCTACAAAAATAATATGATTGTTTAAAATTGTTATGCAATTGATAGTCTAAATAGACGTCTATTTATAATGATTTTAAGGTAAATTCTATGGGTACTATGTCAATAAATAAAGTAACCACACTTTGTTTTTATTAACCAATCATATTTTGACACATAAATTGTTTAAAATAAAATAAAATAAAATTATAAATAGTTGACATGTTATTACATGGTACCAACAAATTAAAGGAATTATTAAAATTACACAAGGTAGTATATAGTTTCTATGCACCTATCCATTTTACAAAAAATCATTCCTAACTACGTAAAAATGTCAAAATCTTTAAAAATTTCCGTAATATTATTAAATTTTTCGTAACTTAATTAATTTTCATTTAATTATTAGTAAAAAGAATTTTATCCAATTTAAAATAAATGTCGCATTTATGGATAATTTAGTAGGCTTTAATTTTATTAGGTTGTAAGTGGTGCTACAAGTTAAAGGCTGACAATACCTTCAAGGGCGATTGGTCGCGAAGGGTTTCAAGCAAGTCCATGGAATAGACTATGAAGAAACCTTCTCACCAGTTGCCATGCTCAAGTCCATAAGGATCTTGCTAGCAATAGCTGCATAGTACGACTATGAGGTCTGGCAAATGGATATCAAAACTGATTTCCTCAATGGGAAGCTACTGGAGGATGTACATGACACATCCTGAGGGATTTGTCAATCCAAAGCATCTTGGACGGGTATGCAAGTTGTAAAGATCCATTTATGGATTGAAGCAAGCATCCTAAAGTTGGAATCTTGGATTTAATGAAGCCATAAAGGAATACAGCTTTACACAGAATCAAGATAAGCCTTGTGTGTATAAAAGGAATAGTGGGAGCACTGTCACATTTCTGGTGTTATATGTGGATGACATCCTTTTTATTGGAAGTGATATACTAACACTGCAAGGGGTTAAGCAGTGGTTGTGTAAGTGCTTTGTAATGAAGGACTTAGGTGAAGCCGAGATGATCCTAGGGATCAGGATCTACAGAGATAGATCAAATCAACTTCTAGGCCTAAGTCAGGCCACGTACATAGATAAAATTCTGAAAAGATTCAGCATGGATCAGACCAAAAAAGGTTTCTTGCCAATAAGCCATAGGCTGAAACTAAGTAAGAAGAACTACCCCAAAACAAGGAAGGACAGGGAGAATATGAAAACGGTCCTATATGCGTCAGCTATAGGATCGATCACGTACTCCATGCTATGTATAAGACTTAATGTCGCCTTCGCACTAAGTATGATAAGCCGATACCACCAGGATCCTAGGGAGGATCACTAGAAGGCTGTCAAAGCAATCCTGAAGTACCTTAACCGAACAAAGAACAACTTCTTAGTGTACGGTGGTCAGGAAGAGCTATCAGTGACAGGTTACACTAATGCAAGCTTCCAAACCGACCAGGATGAGTACCACTCACAGTATGCATATACATTTATGCTTAATAGTGGTGTTATTAGCTAGAAAAGCTCAAAGCAGCCGACCATTACCGATTCTACAATAGAAGCTGAGTACATCATTGTTTATGATGCAGCAAAGGAAGCTGTGTAGATGAGGAAGTTTATCACTGAATTGGGATTAGTATCAACAATCCGGGATCTAGTTGATATTTTCTATGACAACAACAAGACTGTTCCATAAGCTAAAGAGCCTCGATCACACAAGAACACGAAGCACGTACTTAGGAAGTTTCACCTCATATGAGATATCGTGGAAAGCAGTGACATTTTATTACATAAAGTAGACACCAAGGACAACATCGCAGATCCTTTAACCAAGGTGCTGGCATAGCAAAAACACTAGGACCATACTAGATCTATAGGGATTAGGCTCATACCTAGTTGGAACTAATGTAAGTAGGAGATTGTTGGGGAATGCAAAAGTCCCAAGGCATTGGTCCTTGATTTGTATCATACATTACTAGATTTTATGGATTAATGTATTATACATTTGTGTCATTAAATAACGGCATAATCTATTTGGTTTATCACTTGTGCAATGAATGTAAATAGAGTATCCAATGGTCATATCCATATTCATATTGTCAAGTGTCATGCACTTGGCAGTGAGACCATGAATAGTGAAACGATAAAACCATAAAGCTATCCCTAGTCTATTCTAGTCATGGGCATGAATAGAACATAAGACTAGCATTACCTTGATTGTGTGGTGGTGTCTTACTGGCCATAGTACATGGATTATCAATTAGGTACTGTTGGATATGACCTAGTACTGAGGCATTGGTCCTTGTATTTGTATTATACATTTATTGGATTTATGTATTATACTCATTTGTGTTATTAATAAAGGCATCAATTCATTTATTATATTTATCTTGTGCAATATATTAAATGAAGTATCCAATGGACATATCTATATCCATGATGACAAGTGTCATGCACTTGGCAGTAAGACCATGGATAGGGTAAACGATATGACCATAAATAGATCCGTAGTCTGTTCCAGTCATGGGAATGAATGGAATAAGAGACTGTCATTAACCTGGTTATATGGCGCTGTCTTACCGGTCATTGGACATGGAATGTCAACCAAGTTAATGGGTACATGCCTGGGAGCATGGTACTGGATAGATCCACTAAACGAGTAATCCACATGGTATAGTATCACAAGTGATTCTCGTGTAGTACTTGTATGGATCCTTTGACCTGACCATATGATGGTGTTACATGTGAAGTCACATGCTTAGGGGTATGCCTAAAGGGCCTGTAATAGGGTGCCAAGTATGGGTACTTTCGGGTATGTCACTGAGCATGGTAATACTATGGATATGCAGAAGGGATTTGTCACTCAGCAGCCCACTGAGAAGATATCACCGGCCTCTTGATGAATGTGACTGATAAGAGTGTGGCCATACCCAAACAAGTTGGAACTTGTTTGTGAGCTTCAGTACATTCGGGATCAAGTTAATGTCCGGACACAAAAGAGGGTGATCAATCCATGCCTCTGTGTTGGACACCGATATCAATGACATGGGATGTACAAGTTTAAACTACAGGGTCATGATAACAGTTAGACTGCCATCTCCATCTTAATTGGGGGCTGCAGTGGCTTGCTAGAGCCCAACTGCAGTCTGCGGGCCAAAGGCCCGCTGCCAACATAAAGATGGGCCCACGGGATCGTACACATAGAACGATTGAATGCAGACTTAAGGAATCACATGTATACTTGGAGTATACACTATGGAAAGAGAGGTGTATATATATTAATTATATTATAAAGATCAATTGGATTGATCCTAATAATAAAATTAATATATATGTTCGATTGGCTCTTCATAATTAATTGGATTAATTATGAAATTATTTCCTAGGTGGAAATATTCATATGTGTAGGTTTACATATGATTTTATTTTGTGAAGATTTAATTTTAATTCGATGGATTAAATTAATTGGTCAAACTAATTTTAATTTAAATGTAAATAATATATTACTTGGAGTAATATATTAAATACATGGGTATATTAAAATTGGGCTTGAAATTAATTTAAACCAGAATAATTAAAATTGGACTGGGTCCAAATTAAAACAAAGAAGCCCGCACAGAATGGAATGGAGCCAAGCTGGGCCTGAATTCCCCTAGGGGAATTCGGCCACCCTAGGTATAAAACCTAGGGTGATTATTTTGGCCCCCTAACCCTAACACACAAGCTAGCCGAAATTTCTAGCCTCCTCTCTTCCATTGTTTTGTTTTTCCGACGCTAGCACGGGTTACATTTGTTAGGCGTTCGTGTACGAAAACGAGGAAGAAATCTGCTTTGGTTTCTGCAGTCTTCATCCATCTCTTGAAAGAGATTTTCTGGTAAGAAAATTAATCTCTTTCTATTTATTTTAAAGTTTTTCAATTTCCATTTCAATTACTCCTGGGGCTGGATTTGAAGAAATCACCGCGTTCTTCCGCTTTTATCGGGTGATTTCCGGTGAAAAATCCCAACAGTGGTATCAGAGCGGGCAATTGATCCTTGGAAATTGATAATATTGGTTGAATCCCATTTTTGAAATTGTAGATTTTTTATTATTGGGGTTCTTGGTATGGGTTTATGATTTTTCCCATATGTTTTATACAATGAAAATTAAATTTGCATATAGGTTTATGTTAGTTTAATTTTGTTGTATGTTATTGGAATTCTTGGAGAATTGCTTTGTGTTGATGGATGGTGATTTTTTTTTATTATTATTTATTCTGTTTAAAAAAAAAAATCTGGCTCCCGGGGTGCGGGGCTGCCGCCGGCAGATTCGCCGCCGCTGGCCGCCGCACGCCGCGGGAGCTGCGGCGGCAGACGCTGCCTGCTGCTGTGCCAGTAGCAGCCGCTGCTGCCGATGCAGCGGGCTGCTGCTGGGGGCAGCAGCGGGCAGCAGCTAGGCGGCTGCAGCGGGCCGGGCCCAGTATTTTGGATTTGGCTGGTCTTGGGCCCGGGGCCCAGTTTTAAAATTTTAATTGGTTTTAAAATTCGTGTGTTTAAATTTATGTAATTTAAATGCGTATGGTTTCTTGAATGAATTTTATTCTCGTTCATGTGATATTAATTTTGGAAATTAATATGGTTAAATGGAAATTGGTTCGGGTAATTTTGGCACAATTACTTGGACAGCTAAATTGGACCCATTGTTTCCCAATTCCAATGGGAGCAGTTGGACTGCCTGGGCTGGAGGCCCAAAGCCTGTTAAGGGTTAGAACCATGGTGGGCCAAAATTGGTGATTTCTTATATAATGGCTTGGACATAATTAAAGTGGGCTTAAATCATGCATTATAACATGTTTTTGAATTGTATGTCTTGGATACATATGTGTAATTAAATGTTTGTATGGTTGGATGCTATTGGGCCTTTTACAAGATGGGTTGTTCCTTTCTTTTTGGGTAAATACGGCCTGCGTGTCGTTTTTTCTTTTTTTTTTAATGTAATTTTATTTTATTCATATATTATAAAATTTGTAAAAGAAGAAGCCCGTGGAGGTGCAAGCCCAAATGGAGGTGCAAGCCCAAATGGAGGTGCAAGCCCAGAGGGAAAAGATGGAGACCCACCTGATATTCACTTCTAGTATAGGTTTACTAGAATAATGTTAGGATGTAATATAGGCCCATAGCAGTCCATTTTACTTTTATTTAATTATGTTTTATATTCATTTGCGTGTATGAATGTATGTTCCAATAGCCTATTCACCCGATTTATGTATGTAAGCCGTTATAATTGAATCTAATAACTACGTGGAATTACTAAGTCGCTTAAAAGTGCTTCCCTCATTCAAAACCGAATCGAGGTGGGAATAGGCCAGTTGTAGACCATGCCCTCGCAGGATACACTGGAGTATTGTCACTTTGTATTGGGTTAGAGTATGGGATACTCTAACACTTGGATAGAGGTTTTGACTTAGTATGGGTAGTAGGATTCTCCTGGCCCTAAGCACAGATGGGTAAGTGCCAACAAGCCCATCAAACCGAGAGTCCCTAGGTTGGGATTGGACGGCGTTCCTACCTAAATAGTTAAGGTGTAGTTGTACCAAACCCTCATTTGGCTATATCTTAATGAAATATGGATCTCGGCCCATGAGCCCAACAACTCGGTTTAAATTAATAACTTGATTCATTATTAATTTTATATGGGAACAACAAAGTAAAGCCCTTTATTAACACTCTAAATGTTTTTCTGTGTAGAAACACTCAAATGGCAAACACTAATACCTTATCACTGCGATCCATTCTTGAAAAGGACAAGCTTTTCGGTCCTAACTTTTTAGACTGGTCTAGGAACTTAAGGATAGTTCTAAGACAAGAGTCAAAAGAGTATGTACTGGAAAGGCCTGTGCCGGCTGCGCCTCAAGGACGTAATCCACCGGCTGCCCAGCTGGAGGAATACGAGGCGCATGTCAAGGACAACCGGGATGTGACATGCCTTATGTTGGCCTGCATGGTCCCCGAACTGCAAAAACAGTTTATGGACCACCAAGCCTATGCTATGATAACAACTCTTAATGAGATGTTTCAAGAGCAAGCTCTTCAGGAAAGGTACCTGACCAATAAGGCATTCCACTCTTGTAAGATGGGGGCCGGGACATCTGTGAGTGCACACGTGCTCAAGATGAAGGGCTATTTGGATACTTTGGCCTGTTTCGGATCGCCTATCTCTCAAGAGTTGGCGGTGGACACAATCCTCGCGTCCTTACCGGATTCTTATGATAAGTTCATCCTGAACTACAATATGCAAGGGATGAACCGTACTGTCAGTGAGCTGTATGGGATGCTTAAGCTTACTGAGCAGTCGATCAAGAAGACTCCGCCGGTGCTGCTGGTCAACAAGGGGAACCCTCCTCTTGCCAAGGGTAAGGCCAAGGAAAAGGCCAAGGCCAAAAAGGCCAAAGCCAAGAAGGCCAAGGCCCAACCCAAGGCCCAGTAGAAGGCAGGTCCTGAGGATGTCTGTTTCGGGTGCAAACAGGCGGGCCATTAGAAGAGATCGTGTCCCAGGCTGATGGGAGAGCAAAGAAGGGGCCAAGGTGCGTCCTCTTCAGGTATTTATGTTATAGATGTTAACCTTACTGTTTCAACATCCTAGGTATTGGATACTGGATGTGGTTCTCACATTTGTTGCAATGTGCAAGGACTTAAGAACAGAAGGTTGCTGGGGTCGGGAGAGGTGGACTTGCGGGTCGGAAATGGAGCAAGGGTTGCTCCCATAGAGATCGACGAATATCACCTTATGATGCCCAGTGGATTGGTTTTGATTTTAGAACATTGTTACTTTGTACCTGCCATGTGCAGGAATCTTATTTCTGTATCAATGTTGGATATTTCTGGATTTATTTTCACTATTTTTAATGGTAGAATTTCAATATCTAGAGAGGGATTATTTTATGGAGACGCTCTATTAAATAATGGCCTATATATCCTGGACTTAAATGAAACCAATCATATCTATAACATAAACACTAAAAGGGTTAAGCCTAACGAACTTAATCCCGTCTACCTATGGCATTGTCGTCTCGGCCATATAAACGAGAAGCGCATTGCTAGACTTCACAAAGCTGGAGTCCTAGGGTCATTTGACTTGGAGTCAATTGATACATGCGAATCATGTTTACGAGGAAAGATGACAAAGGTGCCTTTTAGCAAGAAGGCTGAAAGGGCCACTGGCTTATTGGACCTAATACATTCAGATGTATGTGGACCTATGAGCGCAGCGACCAGAGGTGGGCATCTGTACTTCGTCACGTTCACGGATGATTTTAGCAGATATGGCTATATCTATCTGATGAAACACAAGTCCGAGACCCTTGATAGGTTCAAGGAATTTAGGAACGAGGTATAGAACCAGCTAGGCAGGAATATCAAAACCCTTTGGTCGGACCGAGGCGGTGAGTATATAAGCCTAGAGTTTGACTCATACTTGAGAGAGCATGGAATAGTTCCACAGCTCACTCCTCCTGGAACACCACAATGGAATGGGGTGTCCGAACGGAGGAATAGGACCTTGTTGGACATGGTCCGCTCAATGATGAGTCAAGCAACTCTCCTAATTAGTTTCTGGGGACACGCCCTCGAGACAGCAGCTCTCATCTTAAACAATACTCCGACTAAGGCAGTGGAAAAGACCCTATATCAGATATGGACGGGCAAGGAGCCCAATGTGTCTTTCCTAAGGATTGGGGGATGTGAAGCACATGTCAAGAAATTGACTAGTGGCAAGCTGGAGCCCAAAACCGATAAATGCCTGTTTGTGGGCTACCCTAGGGAAACCAAAGCGTATTACTTTTACAACCCCGCCGAGAACAAGGTGTTTGTGGCAAGGAAGGGGGTCTTTCTAGAAAAGGAGTTCCTTTCCAAGAAAGATAGTGGGAGCAATGTTGAACTCAGGGAAGTTCAGGGTCCACAAGCTCCTGAAGAGGATAACTCGGAGGCCAAGGTGGAGCTTCCCCAAGTGGAAGCACCAACCCAGGCCACACAAGAAACTAGAAGGTCTGGTAGGGATCGTCGGGAACCGGAGAGGTATGGTTTCCTCGTCACCGATGATCAAACTCTTCTCATCTGGGATGAGGAAGAACCCAAAACCTACCAGGAGGCTATGGCTAGTCCACAGTCTGCGAATTGGCGTAAAGCCATGGAGGCAGAAATGCAATCTATGTACAATAACCAAGTTTGGAACTTGGTTGATCCACCTCCGGGTGCTAAGGTAATAGGTTGCAAGTGGTGCTACAAGCTAAAAGCTGATAATACCTTCAAGGGGCGTCTGGTTGTAAAAGGTTTCAGACAAGTCCATGGAATAGACTATGATGAAACTTTTTCACCAGTAGCCATGCTCAAATCCATCAGGATACTACTGGCCATAGCCGCATGGTATGACTATGAGGTATGGCAGATGGATGTCAAAACCGCTTTCCTTAATGGAAAGCTACTCGAGGATGTGTACATGACACAACCTGAGGGTTTTGTCGATCCTAAGTATCCGGGTAGGGTATGCAAACTTCAAAGGTCCATTTATGGACTGAAGCAAGCGTCCCGTAGTTGGAATCTAAGATTCAATGAGGCTATAAAGGAATATGGCTTCATACAGAATCTAGATGAGCCTTGTGTGTATAAGAGGACTAGTGGGAGTATTGTCACATTCTTGGTACTTTATGTAGACGACATCCTGCTCATTGGAAGCGACATACCTACACTGCAAGGGGTAAAGCAGTGGCTGAGTAAGTGCTTCGCAATGAAGGACTTAGGCAAGGCTGAGATGATCCTAGGGATCAGGATCTACAGGGATAGATCAAATCGGCTTCTGGGCCTAAGTCAGGCTTCGTACATTGACAAAGTTCTAAAAAGGTTCAGCATGGACCGGGCCAAGAAAGGTTTCTTGCCAGTGGGCCATGGGCTGAAACTTAATAAGAAAAACTGTCCTAAAACAAGGGAGGACAGGGAGAACATGAAATTATTTCCATATGCTTCGGCTATAGGATCAATTATGTACTCCATGTTATGTACGAGACCTGATGTCGCCTTTGCACTGAGTATGACGAGCTGATACCAGCAGGATCCCAGGGAGGATCACTGGAAAGCTGTCAAAGCGATCCTCAAGTACCTTAACCGGACTAAGGATAACTTCTTAGTGTATGGTGGTCAGGCAGTGCTATCAGTTACTGGGTATACTGATGCAAGCTTCCAAACCGACCAGGATGAGTACCAATCGCAGTCCGGGTATGTGTTTTTGCTGAATGGTGGTGCTATAAGCTAGAGGAGCTCAAAGCAGCCAACCATAGCGGACTCTACAATAGAAGCTGAGTACATCGCTGCGTGTGATGCAGCTAAAGAAGCTGTGTGGATGAGGAAGTTTATCATTGAGTTGGGAGTAGTGCCAACTATCCAGGACCCAGTTGATATCTTTTGTGACAACAATGGGGCTGTTACACAAGCCAAGGAGCCTCGGTCACACAAGAACACAAAGCACGTGCTCAGAAAGTTTCACCTCATACGAGAGATCGCGGAGAGAGGTGACATTGCATTGCACGGAGTGGACACCGAGGATAATGTCGCAGATCCATTGACCAAGGCGCTGGCTCAGCCCAAGCACGAGGGTCATACTAGGTCTATAGGGATTAGGCCCATGCCTAGTTGGAACTAGTGCAAGTGGGAGATTGTTGGATATGCCCTAGTCCTGAGGCATTGGTCCTTGTATTTGTATTATATATTTATTGGATTTATGTATTATACTCATTTGTGTTATTAATAAAGGCATCAATTCATTTATTATATTTATCTAGTGCAATATATTAAATGAAGTATCCAATGGACATATCTATATCCATGATGACAATTGTCATGCACTTGACAGTAAGACCATGGATAGGGTAAACAATATGACCATAAATAGATCCGTAGTCTGTTCCAGTCATGGGAATGAATGGAACAAGAGACTGTCATTAACCTGGTTGTATGGCGGTGTCTTACCGGTCATTGGACATGGAATGTCAACCAAGTTAATGGGTACATACCTGGGAGCATGGTACTGGATAGATCCACTAAACGAGTAATCCACATGGTATAGTATCACAAGTGATTCTCGTGTAGTACTTGTATGGATCCTTTGACCTGACCATATGATGGTGTTACATGTGAAGTCACATGCTTAGGGGTACGCCTAAAGGGCCTGTAATAAGGTGCCAAGTATGGGTACTTTCGGGTATGTCACTGAGCATGGTAATACTATGGATATGCAGAAGGGATTTGTCACTCAGCAGCCCACTGAGAAGATATCACCGACCTCTTGATGAATGTGACTGATAAGAGTGTGGCCACACCCAAACAAGTTGGAACTTGTTTGTGAGCTTCAGTACATTCGGGATCAAGTTAATGTCCGGACACAAAAGAGGGTGATCAATCCATGCCTCTGTGTTGGACACCGATATCAATGACATGGGATGTACAAGTTTAAACTACAGGGTCATGATAACAGTTAGACTGCCATCTCCATCTTAATTGGGGGCTGCAGTGGCTTGCTAGAGCCCAACTGCAGTCTGCGGGCCAAAGACCCGCTGCCAACATAAAGATGGGCTCACGGGATCATACACATAGAACGACTGAATGCAGACTTAAAAAATCACATGTATACTTGGAGTATACACTATAGAAAGAGAGGTGTATATATATTAATCATATTATAAATATCAATTGGATTGATCCTAATAATAAAATTAATATATATGTTCGATTGGCTCTTCATAATTAATTGGATTAATTATGAAATTATTTCCTAGGTGGAAATATTCATATGTATAGGTTTACATATGATTTTATTTTGTGAAGATTTAATTTTAATTCGATGGATTAAATTAATTGGTCAAACTAATTTTAATTTAAATGTAAATAATATATTACTTGGAGTAATATATTAAATACATGGGTATATTAAAATTGGGCTTGAAATTAATTTAAACCAGAATAATTAAAATTGGACTGGGCCCAAATTAAAACAAGGAAGCCCGCACAGAATGGAATGGAGCCAAGCTGGGCCTGAATTCCCCTAGGGGAATTCGGCCACCCTAGGTATAAAACCTAGGGTGATTATTTCGGCCCCCTAACCCTAACACACAAGCTAGCCGAAATTTCTAGCCTCCTCTCTTCCATTGTTTTGTTTTTCCGACGCTAGCACGGGTTGCATTTGTTAGGCGTTCGTGTACGAAAACGAGGAGGAAATTTGCTTTGGTTTTTGCAGTCTTCATCCATCTCTTGAAAGAGATTTTCTGGTAAGAAAATTAATCTCTTTCTATTTATTTTAAAGTTTTTCAATTTCCATTTCAATTGCTCTTGGGGCCGGATTTGAGGAAATCACCGCATTCTTCCGCTTTTATCGGGTGATTTCGGGTGAAAAATCCCAACAGGTACATGGGTACATGTAACGAGACATGGTACTGGATAGATCCACTAACGAGAAATCCACATGGTATAGTATCACAAGTGATTCTCATGTAGTACTTGTATTAAATCTTTTGACTAGACCACATTATGGAGTTGCATGTGAACTCGCACACTTTGACGTATGCCTAAAGGCCCTGTAACAGGGTGCCAAGTATGGGTATGGTTAGGTGTGTCAATGAGTATGGCAGGACCATGAATGTGTAGAAGGGATATGTCACTCAATGATTCATTGAGAAGATATCACCGGTCCCTTGATGAGTAGGACTGATAAGGGTGTGGCCACACCCAAATAAGTTGGAACTTATTTGGGAGCATCAGTTCATTCAATATCAAGTAAATGTCCAGATACAAAAGAGGGTGATAATACCATGCCTCTGTGTTGGACTCCGATAGGACATATAAGTTATACTATAGGGTTATGACTTTCGTTAGACTATAGTCTCTGTCTTAATTGGGGGCTATAATGGCTTGGTAGAGCCCAACTATAGTTTGTGGGCCATGGGCTCACTTCCAGCATAAAGATGGGCCCACAGGATTGTACACATTGAACATTTGAACCGACACTTAATGGATCACTTATATGCTTAGAGTATATTAACATGCGGGGAGAGTTATTAATTGAATTATATATCAATTGGATTGATCAAATTAATTTAATTAATTGGGATTGATTATCTCATAAGATTAATTGAATGAATTAATTTTATGAATTAATTTTCTGGTTGGAAATTAACTAATATATATATATATATATATATATATATATATATATAGGTTTATATATATTATTTCTTAAGCAAAATCTAAATAATTATTGGGGTTAATTTAATTAGGCAAAATATATTTAATTTCCATGATATGAATTATATCATACGGTATGATTTAATTCATATATGTAAACTTAAATTAATTTGGAAATCGAATTTAACCTAAAGTAGTTAATTAGACCTAGGGTTAAAAGGAGTATAAATACCACTTAAGAAAAGAAAACCTTAGCCCTAATTTGAAGTTAGAGATTTCGCCCCACCCCTTTCTCTTTTGCTTTTGATCTAACGCTAGCACAGGTTTCGATTCCAAAGGTGTTCATGTACGTGAGTGTGGAGGAAATCTTGTTAGGTTTCTTAAGCAGTTTCTAAAAGAGAAGTACAAGGTGAGAATAGTTCTTTATTCTTTTAAACTTGATTTTGATTTCAACCACATAAGTTCATGGTTCCGGGGTTCTAGAAAATTTTAAATGGCTTCTACTGCCATTTGGTTTGATTTTCTATTATGAATCCCAACAGTTATTGCCTGGGAGAGAGTTAGCTTCTTCAAATGTCACATGCATTGATTCATCTATGGTAAGAGTTCTCTTATTGAAGACTCTATATGCTTTGCTGTGTGATGCATATCCTATAAAAATTCCTTCATCGAATTTTGAATTAAATTTACCAAGATATTCTTTGTTGTTAAAAATGAAACATTTGTAACTAAATGAGTGAAGTAACCAATATTAGGTTTTTATTCTTCCATAACTCATATAGTGTTTTTTTTCAAAATGGTCATATTAAAGCTCTATTAAGAATATAGCAAGCTATATTCATAGCTTCTGCCCAAAAATATTTTGGTAAAATGTTTTCATTTAGCATAGTTCTAGTCATATCTTTGAGAGTTCTATTTTTCCTTTCTACAACACTATTTTGTCTAGCAGTCCTTGGTGCTAAGAAATTATGGGAAATACCATGCTTATTGTAAAACATTTCAAAAAGATGATTCTCTAATTCTTTTCCATGATCACTTCTAATAGAAATAATAAAAGTGTTTTTCAAATTTTGAAGCCTTTCACAAAAAATTTTTTGAAGGCTTCATGCTTTTGACTCAAAAACAATGTCCATGTATACCTAGTGTTGTCATCTACAATGACAAATGCATATCTCATGCCTCCTAGACTGATTAGCTGTATGGGACCAAGTAAGTCTAAATGCAATAATTCTAGAGGTTTAGAGGTAGAAATATCATCTTTAGTCTTAAAAGAACTTATGATTTGTTGACTTCTTTGACATGCATCACAAATATAAGTTTTGTTAAAATCGATTTTTGGGAAACCTTTTACTGAATCTCTTTTGGAAAGTTTTGAAATCAGATGCATACTAGCATGTCCTAATCCACGATGCCATAACTAACTCTCTTCTTCTTGTGAAATCAAGGATTGTTCATGTGTAAGACTATATGAATTTAAGAGATAAATGTTTCCAATTCTTGGAACAATAAGTAATGTCTTACCACTTTTCGCTTTAATAATTTCACACTTCTTTAAGTTGAAGATTACTTCCTGATCCTTGTCATATAGTTGACTAACACTTAAAAAATTGAATTTTAATCCGTTGACTAGTGATACTTCATCAATGCAAGGATTATCCCTAATCTTTCCTCTACCAATAATTTGTCCTTCCTTTTTGTCACCAAACTTTACAATACCTCCCTTAACTTGTCTTAGAGTGGTGAAGTAGGTTCTATCACTAGTCATATGTCTTGAATATCCACTATCAATGTACCAACTTTATTTTCGAAGGGTGTTATTTAGGCATAACTGCAAGACAAATTAAGCAGTTTTAGGTACCCAAGTTTTATTGGGTCCTTCCTTATTAGCATTATGCTTCTTTGGGGTCCATATCACTTTTCCTTTGTATAAACCTCATCGAAAATTGCATTCTTGAATTACATGTCCTTTATGATTGCAATAAAAACATGTAACATTTCTCTTTTTCTGGTAAGATGATTGAGGTGAGTGATGAGGTTTTGTGGTAAGGAATCTGTGTTTGGAAACATGGTTATATTTTTTTATAGAAGTATTTTGTCTTGTAACCATGTTTTTGGTTTGGATAAAAATTTTGGTGGTACATAGGTTTGGAAGCCTTTTTATAATGAGAGTTTTGTGGTACAGAAGATTGAATCTTTTGTATACTATTCTTTCTATTTTTTTGTTCAAAGAGCTGAAGCTTCTGATTTGTTTTTAGTACAGGTCTCTGAACATTATAGCTGTTTGTTCAAAAGATTGTAAATGACTAATCTTGTGTTTTCTTTTGATTTAGTTGGTTGAATAGATTTTATGGATGGGGGAGTTTGCATCTCAGTTGTGGTTGAGGATTTGTAAAATGAAATTGGCTTTTAAGATGTGTTTATAGGTATATCACCATCACTTTGGTTAAAACTAATTCTTGTTTTATTATTTGGATTTCTTTGGGTTTCCAACATCATATTAGGCATATTTTTACCAAGTGTGAATTTATTGAAAGTGATGTTTATTTTTTCACACTTGTCTTCAAGACATGATACTTTGCTTACTAATATAAGATTAGCATTGTCAAGAAACTTTACTTTGTTCTGAAGTTCAAGTTTTTCTTTCTCTACTTCATAGTTTCTGCATTCATAATCTTTAATAGTTTCTTACAAAGAATTATGTAATTAAAAATATACTTGAATGATTTCTTTATGAGATAAGGAAGTTAGAATTATCTATCTTCTACTTCTTTTTCTTTTGATGAAGTTTCCTCTTGATATTTGCCACAAAGCAAATTTGAGCATTGTTTTCAGCGTCTTTATCATCAGAATCATTAATGTTGCTCCATGTAGCTATCATAGCTTTTTTTTTTTATCTTTCTTGTTGAATTCTGGTTTGGATCTTGGATAGTCAACTTTGTAGTGTCCTGGCTTCTTGCAGTTGAAGCAAGTGACTTTTGATGATTCTTACTTTGTTTTGGTAATGTGGTTGTTGAAATTTTTATTTAGCCCCTTCTTATGCTTGTTTTTTTCTTTAGGAATTTTTGAAATTTTCTAACAAGAAGTGCTTCTTCTTCATCTAGCTACATCACTATATCATCTTCTGATTCACTTTCAGGTGCATCGACTATTGAATCAACAACTTTAAGAGCGATGGATTTCTTCTTATCTGATTGGTCATGATCTGCGGTGGATTTGATCTTCATTTCATAGGTAAGTAATGAACCTATACATTCATCATAAGAGTATGAAAACAAGTCTTTTGATTCTTTTATTGTCATGAGTTTAGAATCCCATGAAGTTGGCATTGTTCTGATGAGCTTTCTAACTAGCTCTTCGACAATATAATGCTTAACAAGTCTTTTGATTCTTCTATTGCCCTGAGCTTAGAATCCCATGAAGTTGGCATTGTTCTGATGAGCTTTTTAATTAGCTCTTCGTCAGTATAATGCTTGCCAAGAGTCTTTAATTTATTCACAATTAATGTGAATCTTGTATTAATCTTTGAAATTGATTCCTTAGGATCCACTTTGAATAACTCATATTCGGTAACATAGAGGTTGATTTTTCCATCCTTTACTTGCTTGGTTCTTTCATGAGTTACCTCAAGCTTATTCCAGATTTCCTTAGCCGTTGTGCATCCTGAAATACGATTATAGTCATTAATATCTAAGGAGCATTGTAGCAAATTGATAGCTTTGGCATTTAAAGTAATTTTATTCAAAATCTTTTGCATCATATTCACTATCTTCCTTAGGAAAATTGCCATCATCTAATATTTTAAAAGGAACAATAGGTCCATTCTTGATGATTTTCCAAATTTGAATATCAATTGACTGTAAAAATATTTTCATTGTATTCTTCCAAAAATTGTAATTATCTCTATAAAATAGAGGTGGCTTACGAATCGAAGGTCCTTCAGCCATAAAAACATTTTGATTCCCTGATGTACTAGCCATACTTGGATCACTCTAAGGATGTTAATCCTTTTGAGCAAGAGTCAAGCTCTGATACCAATTGTTAGTCCCAAATAGACTTAAAGATAGACTAAAGGGGGCTGAATAGTGTATATACCCGAATAAAAATTCTTTTATGCAAACTTTATGATAAAAAAAATTTTACGCAAGAAACAAGTTTTACTTTGAAATGTAAAATAAAATAATTTGTAAAACTTGTAAAAATAATTGCTTTTGGAGAACTTAAATAAAATCCTTTAAAAGGCTATTACTACTAAATATAAATGTAGAAATATAAATGGCAGTAATTAAAGATAGTAGGTAGTAGGGATAAAGAAATTTGTGACACTGAGATTTATACAGGTTCGGACCAACTATCCTACTCCTGTCCCTAAGTGAACCACTTGAGATTTTCCACTACAATTCCTTTAACAGTAGGAATAAAACCAAGTGATCTTTCTTCTGTCCAAGATCGAGACGATTAATCCTACTTCTATCTAGGATTAAGACAATGATCATTCTTCTATTTAGGATCGAGACAACCGATGCTTTTTACGAGTTTGAACACCAAACTTTTACAACTTGTTTTTCAAAGATCAACAACAAAACTTTGTTCATAAAACTTTAACAACAAAGCTCCTCCTCACACTAATATCGCTTAGTGTGATTTTACAATTCATTCGTAATATCCCTTAGTATCTGAAAGTGTATGAATTGCTTTGATGAAGACTTGAATTTCTTTCAATTGCTCTCTTTGAAGTTTGTTGGGAAGACTACTTAAGAATGCTTTGAAAACTTTGATTGTAATGTATACTTTGTAAATTGTCTTCCCAAGTTGAAAAATTTTCAATTGTCTTCTATTTATAGGCATTGGAGAAGTGGTTTGGAGAAGATGTTCAAATTTTTGTTCAGGTCCCTGAAACTAGCTGCTGCACAGTATTCAACCCTCTGAAACTTTAATTCTGATTTTTTTAAGGTCTCTGAAACTAGTCGTTGTATAATGATTAGCCCTCTGAAGATTTTTAATTAACATTTTCATGTCTCTGAATGTAGCCGTTATACAGTGTTCAGCCCTCTGAAGATTTTTAATGAACTTCCACAAGTCTTTGAATTTAGCCATTATATAGTGTTCAGGTCTCTGAAGATTTGCAGTGAACTTCTTCAGGTCTCTGAATATAACTGTTATACAGTGTTCAGGTCTCTAAAGATTTGAAGTGAACTTCTTCAGGTCTTTAAATGTGGCCGTTATACAATGTTTTGGCCTCTAACGATGTGTAATAGAATTTCTTAAGTCTTCAGCCTTCTGAAGCAATGTTTATCTAATTACTTCAAACTTTTTATCTTCTTTTTGTAATATCTTTCCAATGTCTTTGTTGAGTGTCTTCATCTTATATTTTGTAAAGTTAATTAAAACTCACATTCATTTTTAATTAATTCTCAAAGTATTTATTTATTTTTATCTTCTTTAAATATAAAGTTGTTTTCATCAAAACAAGGTTAAACATAAACGCAAAAGAAGTTATAGCTGAATGCAAAAAAGAAAAATACAATGCTAACTTAAAAAATTTACCAAAACATTTAAATTCAGAAATTCTTGCAAATGTAGTTTCAACATCATTCACTGATTTTTTTTAATGCAAAAATAAGTTGCAAAGAATTATATGAAGCATCATCGGAAGACTACGTTTATGAGCACATGTCAATCGATTCTTTTCCCATAATTCCATGAAAGAAGATGAGCAGCAATGCATCATATATTTTAAAGAAATGTATAAGTTGTGAAAATCAAGAATATTTATTTAGACAAGGTACAATAGATTACTTTAGCAAATCAAATCATGATCAAGGAATTGAGTATTTGAAAAGAGCAACCTATAAAAGGGCATCTAGTGACTAAGTATGTTTATTATGTAATTTTTTAGTTTGTTGTGATGGTGAATTTAAATATATATATATATATATATATATATATATATATATATATATATATATATATATTCACATGCTTTTCACCCTTTATTGTTATATACAAAAAGATCATAAGCTATCAATAAATTATAGGATTACATTTTTCTTATTTTTTTTCCTATACATATTCTAATTAAGGAAAAATTAACAAAAAAAAAAAAAAAAGAAGCTTATTAAAAAAATTTAAACACTTTCATGAACTAAAATATGATTTTTTTTTTTTGTCATTTTCTTGGAAAATTAAAGAAAGAAACATAAAAAAACATAGAAAATAATGAATTCAAATTATTAAAGTCATTGAAGGGTGTTAAACCTTGTTTTGATGAAAACAACTTTATATTTGAAAAATATAAAATTAAATAAATACTTTAATTATTAATTAAAGATAAATGGTATTTTTAATTAATTAAATAAAGTATGAAGATGAAAACTTTCAATAGGGACATTGGAAGAATAATACAAAAAGAGAATAAAAAGTTTGGAAAAATAAGATACATTTTGCTTCAAGAGGCTGAAGACTTAAGAATTTTAATTACATATCTTCAGAGGCCTAAACACTATATAATGACAACTTTCAGAGGCTTAAAGAAGTCAAGTTCAAATGTTCAAAGTCCTGAACACTGTATAAGGGCCGCATTCAGAGACCTGAAGAAATCAAGTTCAAATATTCAGAGACCTGAACATTGTATAACGGCTCCATTCAGCGACCTGAAGAAATTAAATTCAAATCTTCAGAGACTTGAACACTGTATAACGGATACATTCAGATATCTGAAGAAAGTTCATTACAAACCTTCAGAGGGCTAAACACTGTGGAACGGTTAGTTTTAGAGACCTAAAGGAAATCAGAACTAAAACTTCAGAGGGCTAAATACACTATAACAGCTAGTTTCAGAGACTTGAATTCCTCTCCAAACCACTTCTGTAATGCCTATAAATAGAAGACAATTGCAAGCATTTCAAGATGGGAAGACAATTTACAAAGCATTCAATACATTCAAAGAAATCAAAGTATTCTTGAGTAGTCTTTCCAACAATTTTCAAAGCGAGCAATTGAAAGAAATCTAGGCTTCATCAAAGCAATTCACATTCTTTCAAATACAACATTTTGAGTGAATTGTAAATTCACACTAAGAGATATTAGTACGAGGGGGAGCTTTGTTGTTAGAATTTTATCAACAAAGTTTGAATAAAAAGTTTGGTACAAAGACCTTTTTGGTCCCTGTGCTATCACTGGTTTGCCATTTTGGCCCCTGTTCTATTGACATTTCACTTTTACCCCCTATGGTATATAAAAGATTCCAAAATGACCCCTAAAAAGCATATTCCGTTGGTTCCATTAACAATTTTATTAACAGAATATGACGAAATATGCTTATTAGGGGCCATTTTGGAACCTTTTTGCATACCACTAAGGCTAAAAAGGAAATGTCAATAGGACAATGGCCAAAAGGACAAACCAATGATAACACAGGGGCCAAAAAGGTATTTAGTCTTAAAAAGTTTTATTGTTGATCTTTGAAAAACAAGTTGTAAAAGTTTGGTGTTTTAGCTTGCAAAAAACACCGGTTATCTCGATTTAAATAGAAGAAGGATCACTGTCTTAATCCTCGACAGAAGTAGGAGAAAGATCAAGTGGTTTGATTCCTACCGTTCAAAGGAATTATAGTGGAAAATCTCAAGTGGCTCACTTGGGGACAAAAGTATGGCAGTTAGTGTGAACCTGTATAAATTTTTATGTCGACAATCTTTCTATTCCTATTCTATTTAATTGCTGCTATTTATATTTCTACATTTATCTTCAGCAATAATATCTCTTTGGATATTTTATTTTATTTATTCAAAAGCAATTAAAATTTCAAGTTTTACAAATATTTTTATTCCGTATTTTAAAGTAAAATTTACTTATTGGGCAAAATTATTTTTGATTTTAAAAGGTTTCCAAAAGAATTTTATTTGAGTATTTACACTATTCACCCCCTCTAGTGTACTTTAAAACCTATTTGGGATTAATAAAGAGGAACTAATTCAGTGACACATGAAGGGGTCTAGTATAACAAACCTCCCCCTTTTGCCAGTTCTGTTGTGACGACTGATTAGTTCTTTGAATAAATTTCATGGTTCAAGTAAAAAAAAAGCCATTGAATTAATGATAATTAAAATAATGAATGTTTTAACCTGAATCAAAAAATAGAACGTTGTTTTGGTAGATATGTTGTATTCTCTGTATTATGCTTCTAATTTCATTTAACCTTGAATAAACTATTTTAGTATCATTAAATTTTCATAAATCAAATAGTTAAAAACTTTTAAAACCATGCATCTCGGGTGACTAGTATGCAAAGTAAAATTGAATCTCGAAAATGAGAAATGGATGATTTTTTCGTCAATAATAAAGAATGAATTATAGTCAACTCAAGTTGGCGTTCAACTCTTGAGAGGACAAGTAATATTTTTTTTTAAAAAAAAAAAAAAAATTGGTATCAACTATTAAATACCAAATGAATGACCCAAACTTAATTTTTTTAATTTTAAATATAGACATGTGTTTATTGGATGATCAAATCTCACCCATTCAATTTCAATTGAATGGTTGAAATTATTGTATGAGCTCAAGGAACCAAATAGAAAAGCAAACTAAACAAGTTGAAAGGTCTCTAGATATGAGATAAATTATAGGTCGATGAAGTTTTAGGTTTACGTGTTTATGGTTATTAAAATATAATTACTCACTTTCACTCTAATCAATCGAAGCCTGTATTGAAATGATAACGTAACAAGTTAATACCAAATCGGTCTTATTAGCGTGGCGCTACGTCAATTCCAACTAAATTTAAATTTATTTATTTATTTATTTTGTATAGTGTTGTACACATGGGTGCTACTTTTGTAACGCATTAATTTTTTTTATTGGCTGAAGTTGACATGACATTATTTCGACACCAAATCTTGATGGGTTAGGGTAAGAATGATTCTAATGACGCTAGAATAAAATTTAAACGATTTTATTAACAAATTAAATTTTAGTGACCGTAGTCGCACAAACTCTAAACTTTAGTTACGATTGGTCCAATTTAGCCCTAGTTAGACAATTTTTAATTATGAAATTTATAAGTCTTAAATATTGTTAAATTAAATTCTAAATACATAAAAATTGTCAAAGAAAAGCAATCTTACCCAAAACTATACCTATTTGCGAGCTGAGTGGTCGAGCCCCACTTCCACGGGTTAGACTTTATCATGACTTTTTCAATTAAGCTCCGTCCGAGTTCGAACCTACTAAAACCCAATATATAATTTATTAATTATATATTTATTTTATATTTTGTGTTATTTAATTATTTTCAATTTGAATTTGCAATTGATAGGTAGCTTTATTGCTTTTGTTATAGCGATTATACTAAATTTGAAATAACTAAACTGCACTTTAATTTGATAGCTTATTGTGTATGCAGTTCATAGATAATTTTAAGAATGGACAAACTATAGAAAACATGAATGATTTAGAGAATTAATATTTGATTACAACTTCATTTGTCATTTTATTTTATTTTTCTTCGTCTAGTTTTTGCTCTTTTTATTAATAGTTTTATTTTTATTTTAATCAAGAATTTGGACTGGACTCAATTTTTATGTTTTTAGCCTGATCCAAACCCAAAGTAATATTTGATGGGCCTGGGTTGGGTCTGGACAAGCATTTTCTAGCTTATTCCAACTAAGGTGACATTTGCTGAAAAATTAAACGCTGAATTTTAAATGTTGAAATTATTAAATGATAGAGCGGTTTAATAAACATGAAAAATAAAATACTGAATTTAAAAAAACTTTTAATATTATTCAACTTAAAATTTTAAATCAAATATTTTGGTTTATTAGATTAAATAATTTTTTATTTACTGAAATTTTTAAATACTATTATCTAACAAATTAAAAAAAAAAATCCTTAATACCATGGTTGTGAAAACCGGACCGGACCGCCCGATCGGACAGGGATCGACCGGAACCGGAGGTCAGACCGATCGGTTTCTATCCGATTTTCACTTTGGTCAACAACCGGTCAACGTTCGGTCAGACTGGTCGGTCGAACCGCAAAATCGTGAACCAAACCGGATTTCCGGTTCGACCAGACTATTTTTTTGAAAAAAAATTATTTAAATATAAAATTTAAGTTATTATTTTTAGGTGTTTTTTATTAAAATAAAATATAGTTTGTATTTTTGAATTATTTTAAATTAAATTGATATTTAATTGTAACTATAAAAATTATATTTCATAAATTGAGTTTTTTTAATTACTATATTGTGTTTGAAATGCTTAAACTTAAAGAATTATAACAAAAATATTCAAATTTTCATAAATTATAAATATAAAAATAAAAATATTTTTAATATATTTATTAAATCCGATTCGATTCCGGTTTATTCCGGTTTAATCCAAAATCCATGAATCCATCCCTTCACCGGTTCAATGACCGGTCCGGGTCTGAAAACCATGCTTAATACATTAACTTATATCATTAATCTAGTTATTAAATATTTTATAAGTTCGGGCCCAACATAGCACAGCTCGCGGATGAACAAGTCAACCAATAGCCTATAGAACTAGACCTGTGCAAACGACCCGCGGTCCGTAAAACCCGCCCATTCTGGGTTGGACTTGGACATACATATTTTACTTTAAGCCCGGTCCGGTCCGAACCTGTAGAAGCCCGAGTTAATGATGGGTTGGGCTTGGGAATAACCATAAGACCCATGACTGGCCCGGCCCGGTCCGGATAATTTTATAATATATACTTTTATATTTTTATTTATATAATTATATACTAAATATTTAATCTGAACCATTGAAAAACTTATAGAAGATCTTGACCATTATAATTTCTCTATGGATACTATCTGTAAATTAAATTTGTCTATGAATACTATTTGTAAATTAAATTTGTTTAAAATAAGTTATATTAGGAAAAGATAAACATTTATTTGATGGGCTGGTTGGGCTGGGTTTGGGAATGAGGTTCAGTTGCCCGGCCCAGCCCGGCTCGAACCCGATGTAAAATTAGTGCGGGCTAGGTCGGGCTGGGCTTGGACAAAAGATTTTTATATCAAACCCAATGTAGTCCGATCTAAATCCGACACAGCCCGATCCATGAACAGGTCTATATAGAACTAGTAATTTTATTACAAAAGAAAAACATCATCCCTCTTCCTTATTATCCAATAACGACGGTGAAAGAGCAGAGTTTAAACATTTGATTAAAAGATTATTTAGAAGTTTAATAATACCAAAAAACCCAAAACAATTATATTTTAATTATAAATTTTATCATCCTCTACCGCCAATATCACCATCTCCATGACCCAAACACGACCCAACATTGACACGGCGTCAGCGTCTCTCTCGAATTTGTTTCTGTTTTCTTCTGCAATCTTCTTTCTCTATTGATTCAATTCAGCTTTTTTTTTTCTTTTACTGATTCGTTTTTATTATTTAATTCGTACACAACCCGTGTTTGTGTTTTGATTTTTCTTTTTTTTTTTTTCCTCTAAATTTTCTATTGTGATCTCAATTTTACTTCCCTTGCTAATTACCTTTTTTCGCTTCCCGATCTCTCCAATCCTGCTCCAAGTTGCAGTTTCTGTTTGCGTTTTGTTAATTGAAGGTCAGTGGTCTGGCTTCGTCTTTGTTTATTCGATTAGGGTTTTGGTTTTTTTTTCGGGGGGTTAGTAATTGAAAGAAATAACGGTTAAGCTCATTATATATTTTTTGTTTTTTGTGAATTTAGGATGTTAATGAAATGATGAATCAAGGAGTTAACACGCAGACTATATCTCATGTTGACCCCAACTCGCTTGAGGTAAAGTTTCTGAGTTTAACCAACTCTCTCCGTCAACTTCACTTGTATTGTAGCTTTATTTATCTATCTTCTTACTATCACTTCTCTTGTTTTTGTGTTTTGATGTATGTGGGGATTTAGTTGTTTGTTAGCTATCAATTGGGAGGTAGGATTTGTAATTCTTTTTGAAGCTCCGTTGCTTGTCTTAAGTAGACAAAAATTAGGTTTGATATTTTCATATAAATGAGTCTTTTGTCTCATTTGTAAAGTTTGTTCTCAATCTTTGCACATTGTGAATTTACTGGATGATATGGTTGAAACTAAGTTATTATCCACAAACCTTGATATAGAACGCATTGTATTTTAGCTATAGATCAGAACTAAATATTGCACTCTATTCAGACAAATTTTGATTCTCATATCGTCTAAGTTGGACTATCCTGACATGTTGATATTTTTATCCAATGTTTGATCCTATAGATCCTACCTTGGCTATTATCTTTTAGGTTTTGAAGGGCTTTGAATTTTTGATTCGTCCGTGGTGCATCTATATATATGTTGGAGAAACTGTTAAAATTATGCTGGATTCTAAATGCAACTATTGCAGTTGCGTCTGTGCATTTGTTTATTTTATTTTATTTTATTTTTTTAAGTATGTGCCATTAGATATTATCCCTTGCAAGTGTACAAGTATCAGCTCTGATTCGCATGTGTCATCTCTTTTTATGCAAAAGGTAATCTGTCACAATAGTTCTCCGTTTGTCGATATATTTCATGACCCTGTAAATCAAAGGATGGAGTTTTGTTCAGCCATTGTTCCATATAATAATGTGGTAGCGCTTAAGGCTTAACAATTTTGATTTCTTTTAGGCATTGTGCATTTGGTTCTGGAACTCCTAAAAAAGCACGAGCTATTTTATATCTTTAAGATTTGAGTCTTTGCACATCGGATCTTTCATTAGGCGAAATTTGAATTTCTATTTCCATAGGATTTTGTTCCAATTAAGAATGACATCCTGCATAAGTGGGTGAATTTCAGCTTTTGCTACATTAATTCTCATAGCATCCACTTGGCAACCTGCATGACAAGCTGCTTTTGCTGACATGATCACTTCTATTATCCTCTTTCTAGAGAGAGTTGTATTAAAAATTTCTTATTCACATAATTAACTTGATAGTCGGGTGCATGGGTTTTGTAGAAAAATAACTTTCGGTTTTGTAGAAAAATAACTTTCTGCATTTTGATTATTTTTCCCTCCTTGTGAGTGTGTTCCCTAACTTGTTTTTAAATGGTTTAAATTTATGCATTTGCTGTTAATAGCAGCACTGATTAAGGTAGAATCATTGGAAGTAGTCTATGTTTTTTGCTCAGACGATCTATTCCACCCTAATTTTGATGCTGTGAATTTTAGCTAATTACTTTTGTGTTTCCTTTTATTTTTGAATTTTGTTATATATGTCTGTAGTATAGTTTTCTTTTTCTTAGTTGTTACTTGTTTTAAAGCAGCTTATTACTGCAGGTAATCACTAAACCCTATAATTTTTCTTTTCTCTCTCTGTTTCAGGGTCGATATGTTGTTGATGCATCTCAACCACACGCATCTTCATATCTTCCTTCAACAACTGGTACTGAAGCTTCTCCATGGACGATGCATAGGGTAGATAATCACTCCACAGAGAATGGAATTCCATCAAATGCCACTTATTATCATGAACAACAAACAGAAGCACCCACAAGGAATGCTCAGCAAGCACTGAATGCAACATCTCTTTCTAGCACAACAACTTCGGGAGCAGCTAGTGCATCTCAGGACTATAATAGCTATGTGTCATACCCAAATGCTACAGATCCATACAGTTATGCAAGCGCAGGATATGCAGGTTATTATAATGGCTATCAACAGCAGCCTAACCATTCTTACTCTCAGCAGCAACCTAACCATTCCTACTCTCAGCAGCAACCTAACCATGCTTACTCTCAGCCAGTAGGGGCATATCAAAATACAGGTGCTCCTTATCAGCCTATTTCCTCATTTCAGAATACAGGGTCTTATGCTGGGACTCCAAGTTATACAAGCACTTATTACAATCCTGGTGATTATCAGACAGCTGGAGCTTACCCAAGTAGCGGCTACAGTAACCAGACTTCGTCGTGGAATGATGGCAATTATGCACATTATACAACTCCACAATATACAAACTACAATTCGGACTCAATGAGTTCTTATAGTTCTGGTACTGCTCCTGCAACTTCTGTAAATTACCAACAGCAATACAAGCAATGGGCAGATTATTACAATCAAACAGAAGTTACTTGTGCTCCTGGAACGGAACAGTTGTCTGTAACTAGTGCATCCAACCAGGGGACTTCAGTTCCTGGTGTTATTGCAGGGTACACAAATTCCAACAACCAGCCTCCCTCATCATTTACGCCATCCTGGAGACCAGATTCCTCTCAATCTGAATTTCCTGTGCAGGTTTGGTGCTCCTTTTCATTCAATGAAGGCCATTAGATGGAATTTAGATGCCCTTATCGACTTGCTAAGCAAATTGGATAACTTAAAAAAGTTTCAAATATGCATGCCTCTTTGGAGAAATTGGAGTTTTATGGCATGTGCTGTATAATAATTAGAATTAAAGGTTTTTGATTTACGCTAAAAAATCTTAAAGTTACGCTGTTTAGTCACTATTACCATGAATGATAAACTAAGGTAAAGAAACCACGTTAATGGACAAGTCAGTTATACCCTCTCCCCCTCATTCCCGAAACTGAAAAAAGAGAAAAGTGTTAGAATAGTTTTGAATATCTTCCTTTTTTTTTGGTAATAACTTTTCTCCAATTCCTTCTATATTGTGATATTATAAATCTGTGATATATTGCAAAATACTGATTAGAAGTTACTATTTACAATCCTTCTGGATTCTTTGTACATATGTTCTTGGTCCCCTCCTTTTTTTGTGTAATGACCTGTAATAGTTGTTATTATGTAATTTGTCAGATCATCACTCTTGTATTTGCTCCCATGCCATACTACAGTTATCATGGATATAAATAATGGGTACGTGACAATCACTGTATAAAGGGGTTTGGCCTGGACGATTGTTAATAATTAATATTATAAATCTGCAAGGTATTGCAATATGGCAATTATAGGTGGATTGTTTGTGCATATGGTTCTGGGACCCTTTTATGTGATTACCTGTAATAGTTGTTAAATGTAACTTGTCAGATCCACATTCTGTGTATTTGCTCCTGGAGTATGCTATAGGTATCATGGCTTTAGGTAATGGTATGAATCAGCCATTGTATCGAGGATTTTGGACTGGTTGAGTGTTCAATGGCTGATTCTCACATTTCGCTTGAGTGTGATTGGTTAAATATCAATTTTTATCATTCTTTTTCACTGGCACATACAAATTTATTTTTGATTGATGAATGACTTTACATCGTAATTGATTTCCTTTATTTATGCTTAGGCTTCCGCTATGGTTGTGGTACATACTCTTACTTGTTGATAATGATCAGCTAACTATTCTTTTAAAATTAAGTTTGATGTCTTCATGATTTATTCATACTCTTCGTGGTTCGTCTCATATTGGCTGTAATAAAATCCTATTGATTTTTGTATGTTTCCTGAATTTGTTAGAGAATTAACTCTGGGATATGCTGCAACTGTTATGTCAGGGCTATGACAACCCTGTTACTTTACATGCAACTCTCTGGCAGTGATCATTGCTGCAACCATGATTGAAATCCATGATGCGTGTTATTTTCTTGGGTTCATTTACTAAATTCGTAGTTTTCTGATATTGTTGTCAGGGTGGTACAGCAACTAATGGTGCTCATGATAGCTACTGGAAACAACCATCTTCAAATTTTCAAAATCATCATGCTACTCCTATGCAATCACACTTTCAAAAACCTTTGGATTCAAAAACTAGTTATGATAATTTTCAGGAACAACAAAAGACAATTCCTCAAGGTCCTAATTCACAATATCCTGCTGGTCATCAGGTGCCTCAGAATTACCAAATCCCTGTACAAACAGTTCCACCGCTGGATGCGCGAAGGGCAAACAAATTGCAGATTCAGACAAATCCCAGAATAGCGTCAAACTTGACTTTGGGTGTATCAAAGACTGACAAGGATGTATCTGGAACCAATGCAGTAGCAAAACCTGCTTACATTGCTGTTTCAGTGCCAAAACCAAATGACAAACTGTCATCTAATGATGCCGCTGATTCGATTCTTAAGGTGATATCATTTTATTTGTTTATTTATTTGATTTGTCATTTTTGATGGTCGACATATGACTATACTTTGTTGTTTGATTTTTTGATGATTGGTATTCATTATTCATTATCTCCAAAAGTCCTTGGATGAGATACCTCAGTTTGATCTGAAGCATCTACTTATCCACCTAACTTCTGTAATCTATTTTGTAATATTTTTCCTTGATCATTGATTTCATGCAGCTATTGATAACATAGTTATTGCTTGCAGCCTGGTATGTTCCCCAGTTCACTACGGTTCTATGTTGAAAAAGCTCTTAAACGTTGTCAGGATCATTGCACAAATGATCCACAAATGGCAGCTTGTCAGGCTGTCATGAAGGAGGTGAGTTTTGAATTAGATATAATTCATAAGCAAACATATGTTATAATCTCTTAGATTTTATACAAGTTTGGTGAAGTAGCTAAATAGTGATTGTTGGTGATGCTAAAACTTCGGGTTCACAGTTCATGCGTCTTACAGACATACTGCTCAAGTGTTCAAAGTGCTCTCTTCAGGAGTGATATTGTTATCATTTTGTATGTTCAAATTCTATGTTTACTTACCCAACTGTAGATTGACTAGAAATGTCCTAAGTTCGTTTAAGAAAATGTTTTGTTACTATAAATTATGGAATACACGCGCATAGAGTTTCTGAAATGTAAATATCTAGTGTACTCCACTTGAATGAAAACCGAATATGCAAGGAAAACTGTAATAAGATAGTCAAAGTCAAACTTGGTTAATTGATTAATACATTGACTGGGCTTCTGCTTGTTCAAAATTTGAACATGAACAAAATTTAGACTTAAATGTTAAGTGTAAGTCGAGATTGAGTTAATGTAAACGAATTGAACTTGAGCATTAGGATACATGGTAATAACGCATCTGAATTTCTATGTGTACTGG
Organism: Euphorbia tirucalli; assembly: GCA_039660915.1. NCBI lineage: Eukaryota > Viridiplantae > Streptophyta > Magnoliopsida > Malpighiales > Euphorbiaceae > Euphorbia > Euphorbia tirucalli. The sequence continues at coordinate 51,050,970 of CM077633.1, forward strand.
CACTAATCTACAAATGAAAAGGACAGTAAAGCTGTGTTGAAAAAGATATGTAGATTAGACTTAAATTGATCATATAAATCAATGGGTTTATTCTCAGCTGTGAAAAGTTGGGGTGGATCCCCTGTAGACACTCCGAAGGTTAAGTCCGTAGGAGATAAATATAAATGGTGTACAGATAAAGTGGTGAGCTCCCTATACATGCCCCCATGGGGGGATTTATAGATCTCTCTCTGTTTTCTGGTTTTCCCTTGACTTTGAGGGCTGTGTGGGACTTGTATATCTTGGGCTTGTTGGGTTGGATATTCTGTGGGTCCCAGTTCCTTAATCCTGCACCAATATTTTTATGTATATATACTTGCAAGTTGAGCCTAATGCGATGTAAACTAATTGGTTTCACACTTCGCTGAATGCTATGTGAAGTCAATGTTTGATGTAAAACTTCGAGTGCAGGAACAAGGGAAAGATATATTTAGTCATATACCTGAAAAAATTGAGTTGGACCTGGTTAAATCCATTTATGATTACATAATGTTGATAATTATAGGAAGCACACTTCAAAACTAGATGATAGATGCTTTTTGCATTGCATCAATATTCTAGCATAAACTTTTTAAGAAACTAACTGCAAGTTTTTCTTTGTTAACATCACTTGTCTCTCAATTCTTCTTTCGCTGAATTCTGCATCACCCACATCAGAATAACATGGTAGTTCAAATGCTTTTGCTAGGGGGAGGATCCAAAGTTTAAGCCTCTTCCAGTTTGATCTTAGAAGGGCTTTCTCGTGATTTTTTCTGAGCTTTTCTGACTAATAATATATTTGGATATATTCTACATGTATTATATTTTTTATCTTCTTGTTTTTGTATTTTCTTTTTTTTTTTTTTTTTTTTTTTTTTTTAATTTTTTTTTTTAATTTTTTTTTAATTTTTTTATGTTGATTTTTTCCTTTGTTTTATTCAGATTATTACTAAGGCAACTGCAGATGGGACACTTCATACACGAGATTGGGATATCGAGCCTCTTTTTCCATTACCAAACCCTGATTTTGCTGACAAGGAGTATGTATTCTGTCTCTGTCAAAGTTTTCTTTTCCTGCCCCCCTTTTCTTGTGGCTTGTAACTGGAGTCCTTTGACATCGTCGCAATTACTAAAATAGTTATAAATAGTTTATGTTCAGACTACTAATACAGATTTGTAATATCATTTTGTGGCCAAAAGGACTCCACAATCTTCAACTCCTGTTGCTTCATTACCAAAGTACAAAAAGAGTCCAAGCAGAAGAGCCAAAAGTAGGTGGGAGCCTTTACCTGAGGAGAAATCTGTTGAAAAGCCTGTTCCTGTGAGTAATGATAGTCTAAAATATGGTGGTTGGGATAGAAAGGTAAGTTCTACTGATTTCTTGTAGCTGAAGATGGCTAACAGATGCACTTAGATTTGGGCTTTTTATAGTACAAGCAATTTTATGTACTTTTCAAGTCTGGTTTTAATAATCTATTATTGTTTCACTATTCAGCCTCTAAGTGGGAATTCTGAGAGCAAGGTGGATGCTTTGAGTTACAAAAAGTGTTCGTTAGCAGAACTGAAAACTTCTACTAAAAGTGCCCAGAGGCCACTCAAGAGACAGCGTCTTGCTGATGCTTTTAATAGTGCCAACAATGGTGATGAATCAAGTGATAGTGACAAGGAACAAAGCTTAACAGCTTACTATTCTGGTGCTATAGCACTTGTAGACTCACCAGAGGAAAAAAAGAAACGTGAAAATCGTTCTAAGCGTTTTGAGAAAGGGCAAGGACATCAATCAGAAATTAAATACTTCAAACCAAAAAATGCTGGAACTGGGAACTTGTACAGCAAACGGGCTAGTGCCTTGATGCTCAGCAAGAACTTTGATGATGGAGGGAGTAGGGCTGTTGAAGACATTGACTGGGATGCACTAACGGTTAAGGGAACCTGCCAGGAAATTGAGAAACGTTATCTACGCCTTACTTCTGCACCTGATCCTTCAACTGTAAATATCCATTGCCTTTTATTTTATATTATTTTATGTCTACTTTGTTTCATTATATTATATTATATTATATTCTGTTATGTTATGTTAAATTTTATTTGTGTTGCATTCTTGGATAGCATAGTTTGAGTGGAAAAGAAATGAATATGGAGTGCGTTTAACTTGGTATTTATTCATACTGTTTTAACAGGTAAGACCTGAAGAAGTGCTAGAAAAAGCTCTGCTTATGGTTCAGAATTCTCAGAAGAATTACCTTTACAAATGTGATCAATTGAAGTCTATTCGCCAAGATCTAACAGTACAACGGATTGTGAATCAACTTACTGTTAAGGTTTGTTCATACATAATTTTTCAAAAGTTCTTATGTCCTTTCATATTACAGCTTTGTCCGACTTTACTTTGGAGATATATAGCTCCAAGTCATGGATCTTTTCATGCTTATTGCTTTATTTTACCCATTTCCAGGTGTATGAAACTCATGCTCGTCTAGCAATGGAAGTAGGGGACTTGCCTGAGTTTAATCAGGTTGGTAGCTATAATCTATGGTTGAAGGCCAATTTTTCTTTCTTGTGGTATAGCATGGGACTCCTTTTTTGTTCATTTCCATGGCATGGTATCATGGTCGAGTTCTTGATGTAGAAGTCATTTTCCATTAAAGGGGAAGTTATATTTCTTTTAAAGAGTTGCCTATTCTTTCCCATGCAACATTGCATTTGTTAGAAGTTATTTTGCAGAACTTATCTATGTACACTCTTGACCATTTAATCTATTTGTCAAGTGCCTAGAAGTTTAATTCTATAAAATGTAAGGTCGATGATGCTCAATAATTTGTAAAGAAGTGATGCCTGAAGGCCAAAGATACTGGTCTACTCTGTCTTCTGTGTCATCTTCACTTCATATCCGTGAAATTGTTGCTTGCTTTGCTAGGCCTTTGTGCGGACTACCATCTGTTATTTTGGTAACTATTGTATTGAACCATCTCACCATATCTGTCTTTGGATATTTCACCAAAACTTGTTAACTGGGTTACATAGGGGTGATTAAACAATATATCCAAAAAAATAAACATTAAGCATTTTGTTTGGCAGTCCATTTTTTGTTTCTTAATAAAATTTTTTTCTTCGATTCAGGCTTGATCCACCTAATTTATGGTTAATTTTTGACCAATAAAATATTCATAAAAGCACAAAAATGATCAACTTGCTATTAGATATCAAGTAGAAGTGATTGTCATAACCTCAATTACAGGGATTAGGTATTTGTTTAACGTTACTAGTAGCATGCGTAACACAAGTGAGGAGGTGGGATTTTCACTGTAGCACAACAGAAAAAAGTTTGTTTCTGTTTATCTCCATCTTTGCTGCTCAGAACAGATGTATAAATGCTATCTCATCAAGCATGTAAGAGAAGTTGCCTCCTCAGAGTGGAGGCAATATCCTTTTTTAAGGACTTCGAGTATATTTGGGGTGGCCATGCAATTTTAGTAGTTGACATTTCAAGTTGAAATTATTTATGGTGGTCAGCTAACCAAAATTTAGCTTTAGTGAAGCAGAAGTTGTTCATCAAAACTTCAATGCCTGTGTGGTATGTCAAACATAAACCAAAAGAGTTGATTTGGTTTGTATAGTTGGTAACTAAACTATGTCTACTAATTGTTTATGAGTAAGAGCTTGCACCTTTGTTATCGTCTAGATTCCTAAGTCCTTTTAGCTTGGAAGTCATATCTGAAACAATCAGGCACAGCTGTTCAAATACCATGTTATATGTATTCTGGTATGCAATAAATCTTATTACATATATGCTAAATTTCTTTTTCTTTATTTTTTGTTATTGCAGTGCCAATCCCAATTAAAAACACTCTATGCTGAAGGAATTGAAGGAAATCACATGGAGTTTGCTGCTTACAACCTACTTTGTGTTATCTTGCACTCAAATAAGAACAGAGATCTTGTAGCGTCGATGTCAAGGTTAGTGAACTCCATAAAATTGTGGTTTTATTTGTAATGTTTTGATGCGTGTTCCTTGTTGGATGGCTTGAAAGATAATTCCCTAACCTAGTAGTTTTGACCTGGCTATGGACATCTATCTTTAACTGATATTGTATCATAGGAAAATTGAGGAAAGGTTTGTCACTGCTTGTGTGGATATCAGTTTCATTGGATATGGAATTAATAAGATAAAACTTTGCCCGATCGCGTGTCATATGCATTTAGTTTCTTCCCTCTCCATTCTCTATGTTTGTTTGGGGTTATACAGTGAATGTAACATTAAGTTGCTGATTGGCAAGGCATTCTTCTTTGGTTCATTACCACAGAAAATTATTGTGATGTTAAGAAGTATTCATTGTTGGATTTGTCAGATTAACAGAGGAAGCAAAGGAGGATAAAGCTGTTAAGCATGCTCTGGCAGTTCGTGCTGCTGTTACCTCTGGAAACTATGTTATGTTCTTCAGGCTTTATAAGACAGCTCCTAACTTAAATGCACGTCTCATGGGTAGGTGTTCATTTAGAATCATCCTTTTTGTCTTCTGTTTTTTTCCATTGAGTTGCAATCTCTTAGACGAAGGGATTGGGTGACGATTTTGTGTTCTACAGATCTTTGTGTTGAAAAGATAAGGTACAAGGCTGTAAGTTGCATGTCCCGTTCATATCGCCCCACAGTACCTGTTTCATATATCACACAGGTTTTGGGCTTTTCTGGCATGGGTGAAGGAAATGACCAGAAGGATTCAACTGGATCAGAGGAATGTGTGGAATGGTTAAAAGCACATGGTGCATGCCTGGTGGCAGATAGCAATGGAGAGATGCAACTTGATACAAAGGTATGCAATATAGTTGCATAAATACCCCTGTGCATGGTGTTTTACAATAAAGAAATCTATGATCTGAATTTAATCTGCTAAAAAGTACACTTTTTTGTTTTGGTTATTTTATGTGAATTATACTGTCATGACTTGATTGTTGGAGCAATGTATATGCATGATTGGGGTTTCTATCTATTATTTGATGTCTACTTCGTGCTCTTCGTCTTTTGATGGTGTTTACTTTAAGATTGTACTTTGTTTAAAAAATATATCACAGTATTTCCCTTGCATGAATACCAATGTGCCAAGTATTTTATAAAACATTTGTGATCTCTTAACTTAAAGCTTAGTTAGAAGAAATGTTATGTTTATTAGTCCTTTTCATTCTGAAGTTGAGTCCTCCCAAAAAAATAGTAATCAAGCTTTTTGACCGAACTAAGAGGCAAGACAAGCCCCTTCTGTTCTGCTGTGTTTTTTTACATATCTGCGTCTCAATTGGGTTCAGGATTCAGGATTGTAGCCCTCACCTGCTGAGGAAAAGGAAAATGTTTGATACCTTTCGTAGTTTATTGAAATCACCTCCTGTTTTTTTTTTGGAAAATGACAGATGACTCTGGACATCATTGGCACATAATCAATAATTAAAATATATTGAAGCGAACTGTAGACTGTTCATGATACTTTAACTACATTTGTTTTGTCAAATTAAGTAGAATTATTCATTTGGGCCAAGATTAGTTTTTGAAGGATTTGATTTGATTGCTGCACCCGTTATCTCGGCAGACAGATTAGGAAGGTAGCTGAACCTGTATGGTAAATTGAAGGTCAATAAGAACATCGTAATCACGTTAGTGGCAGATACCAGAAATAGATAATGGTCTGAATTGGAGCTGATTTTTGTTGACATATATTTAGTTTTAAAATCTCCTCTTTTTTTTTTAATTTTTATTTTTTTATTGTGATAGCTTTGTAATATGGAATCTGTATCTAATGGACCAAACACGGTCTAAAGGATATGGATTTTGTTGCACATTTACGGTAGTAATTTGAGTTGATGTTATCTGATTGGTACTGTGCAGGCTTCATCTTCTACTCTCTTCATTCCAGAACCTGATGATGCTGTATCCCATGGAGATGCTACCCTTGCTGTTAATGATTTTCTGGCAAGGGCAACCTTGTAGCCCCAAACTGATGATAATTGTTTTTTTATTCCATTATAGAAAGAAAATTATGGAAATTGTGCGGCCCCTACGATTTGGAACGACAAGATCAGGTTGTATTCTTGACTTGGAATTTAGAGGTCAAGCCACGTAAGTGATTTCCAGTAACAATAGTGAGGATAAACAGCAGTATCTGTAAAATGCATCACAGTGGAAGTAGAAGTGTGCTAGTTACCCTTGGAATGGCAGAGGCCCATGAGCTACCACTATATGATACGATATAGATTCTCCACTTTCTCTCTCTTGAATTTTAATTTCTTGTGCACTGAACAATGATTCATTCTTTTTGTTGGGGAAGATGAACGCCTCATATATTAGTCCAGGAGGAACAAATAAGAAAATATAGCCCTGTTGTATCTTTTATTAATCAAAATTCAATGATAATTTTTTTTTTTTTTTTTTGATAATGGATAGATGCTTTGATTAGCCCGTTGTTGTTGTTTTAGATTTATTTTCTTTTTATGATAATTGTGGCAATTTTGTATGGTTATAAGTTATGATCTGTTAAAATAAAACAATTCTTAGCTTCTTGTTTCTCGTTCAGTTTGACATTTCATTTCAGATAGAAATAAAACAATTCGTACAATTGATGGATTAAAATAACTAATTGAAAACGATTTTTTTTCTTATTGATCAGTTATAACTAACATGTGTTAAAAAAGGCTTCCGGATTATCTAACGTGACTGAACGGCTTCAAATTACAACTTCTTCAATGGGCAATATTCAAATTAATTTCATAAAAAAAAAAAAAAAAAAGAAACATATGAATCTATTCTTTGCCTGGAGAAGATTGGGGCCAAATGCTAATTTTTTCCTTCTCATACTTGATATACAAAGCCGAAACAGCCGCCACAAAGTACACCTGAATTAACACAATCGCCGGCGTATGATACTTAATCACACTTTTACCCGTCGCCAGCTCCACCAACAGCAATGCCGTCAGCCCCAACATCGCAATTCTTCCGTTTAATCTCTCACTATACGAGCTAAACCCTAACTCCACCTTCAATCCACTTGACACTGCCTCCTTCAGAGGGACTGGCGGAAGATACATTCCGGATCCTGAACTTGATTTCGATTTCCCCTTCTTAGCTTTTCTGATCTCCGCTTTCTTCCCCGTTCCACTTCGGTAACGGATTCGGACTCTTGAGAGACGAGATTCGAAAGGATCCTCATCGGAAATGGATGCTGCGGGCTGAGGCGATTCGGATTGGGGATCATCATCGGCGGCGGCTCGGATGGAGAAGGACAGGTGGGGCTTGGAAACGCACCGAAGTGCGGCGAATTGGGACGGAAACGGCGCCTTTGAGAGCTGCAGAGATGGCGAGGTAAGCGTTGCGGCCATGAATGTTTGTTTCCAAAGGTGTGTTTGGATAAGGAAATTTGTGTTGATTTTGAAGTACAGCGAAAAACATAATTCTGTTCACAGGATAATATATTTTGTGGCGGGAATTCGGTGTAAGGTGTGAGGGTAGTGTTGTCATTACACAAAAGTTTACCCTCATCAGGATGATGGCCATATATGGGGTAATTTCGTTAAACACATAAAACACAAAAAAAAAAAAAATTTTAGAATAGTTAGGAGTACGGTATATAGTAAAAAAAGGTTTTAGCGGATTTTTCCTCACTTCTACGTAGTATCTCCTGCATTTTTGCATGTGTATTTATCTTATTTTCTAGATTTTAAGGAAATTTTAATCGCAACTTCCAGTATTTATATAATTTTTTTCCATTATACTATTTGTAATTTTTCATTCACCATTATTACTCTTTTATTGTATAGTAAGTAAATAAATAAATAAAACGGTCATTGTTCTTTAATATCATTGATTTCAATAATAATATAAACCCACATATAATTAGAGATACTCAAGGTTAGTGTTTTGACTCAAAGTTTTTATGGCAATTTTTGTCCTTCGTCTCATTAATTTATCTGTCCACATCTTCATCGTGTACAACTAATTCTTCTATATTATTTTCCATTTATTATTTTTTCTTTGCACTTTTTTTATGCTTTGTTTATATCTTTCAACATTTTGAGAATGTTATTTTTTTTTTTTTTCAAAATGAATGGTTCAACTATTTCTCAGTTCAAATTCCAGGTATCAAGTTTTTCGACTACAAAATTTATTTTCCCAATTTCAAATTTCAACAAAACACCTCTAAGGTGCATTTATGTATGTGTCAAATAAAATAATTCTTGTATTTTTATATTTCCACTTTATATTCAATTTCATGGGTTGATAATCTTTGTCGATATGGAAAGATTTCGATTTTTCACTATAATAAATAGTAAAAAAAAATGACTAAGGGAGGCATAGCTTAGTTGGTATGTCTCTAATTTGTCAGGTAGGAGGTTATGCATTTAATACCTGCCCTTTTAAAAGAAAGTTTTGGGGGTTTTTACTCTCCTCAAATCATCTCATTGCTATTTATCTCTTTTTTTTTTTTTTTTTTTTTCTTCTGGTTTTTGGAATTTTTTAACTTTTAGTTACAATTTTCCCAATTAATTTACAAAATTTTCATATTTAAAATTTTTTAAAATTAATCATTACACTTTATTATTTGCAACGTCTTTCTAGTTAATTGTTTATAATGGAATTAAAAACGTAACTGCTTATTCTTAAAAAGAAAACTCCCCAATCAATTACTACCAATTGATTTTTAAAGAATTGAAGAAATAACAACTCCATTTTTCCTTCAAATTACTTCATCAACATTGGGAGATTGATTCCTATCACTTATTGGGTATCATTCATTTTCTTTTGTAATTTGTTGTTTCCATCTCTTTATGTAATCTCCAATAGCATGTTCCTAATTGTGATTACTATTATGCTTTATTTTCTTCTTCAAATGGATCTTACATTCAGTTCACTTTTGTTTTGATCCTTTGTTCAGAAAAGTAAATTATCTCTTCAGGCTCTTATATATATATATATATATACCATTGCATTGGTTTTTACAGATTAAACAAAAAAACACTAAATAGACATATATCTATATATATATATAGTGAATATAGTCTTAATACAATGGTCATTTATGCACCTAATTTGCAACACCAATTTTTATTTCCCCTCAAAATATAGTCTTAATACAATGTTAATGGTGCAAATGGTTCATAGATTGAGGCAACAATGTTTCTAAGGTGGATAGTAGATTTTGACAATAAAAGTCTTCAATCTGTACACATGTATATGACTATATAATTACACCAAGAAACAATATGGTATGTCTTCAACAAATGCATTTATTTTGCTTTTTAGTCCCCAATCTTCACAAGTTCTCACTCTATTGAAATCATAGCTTTATACAGTTCAACTGGAGATAAATTTAGTGATGTTACTGTGATTGATGAGGTAGTAGTTAAGAGGTGTTTCTCTATGAATATCTTGCATAATAGTTTCTTCATTTCATAAGGGACGTTAGATGCGTTTTAAGTGTATCCATTGACTTTCATTAAATCAACTGGTTTTGGTTTTCTGCATTGTGGGTCTTTTATAGATATATTTTGATTTGCAATTTGTGTTTCTGTTTGCGAAACTAATTTTCCTTATCAAGTCTATAGTTTGGTATCTTATTGACTGTTGCTTTTGGTTGGAAAAAGTTGAAGAATGCTTGGAGCTTTGTTGTTGGTAATACTGCAGGTCAGGTTACCCTCTCTAGAGCCTATCCATTTGGAGAAATCCTTTCAGTTGCACATGGAGAATTGCTAGCACTTTTTGCAGGTATAATAACAACTTTTCATGAGGAATTTCCTTGCTGCAGGTTGCTCCGAACAACAAAATGGCCATTGAAATCATCTCTGAGGCAGACACAGTTTCCTTCCCTATTGATTAATAGCAGTAGATATCAAGCTTTTAGCTCATTATTTTAATCATATTTGTTTTCGCAATGAGCCTAGAGCTGCCAATATGCTGGCACATAAAATATCTAAATGAGTGCTTTCATTGTTTTCCTCTGTTACTTTGATTAATTATGCTCCTTTGTTTTTGTTTTCTTGTGCTGAGAATGATTTGGTCCTTTCTTTTTAATTGATGGAAGTATTGTTCATAAAAAAATGGGAGTCATTAGTTACTTCTAAATAATTTGTTCACTTTCTTATGTAGCAGGTTGTTCACAAGTCCCATTCTTTCTACAATTTCATTGTAGTAAGATCGATATACGAAATGTCTAAATCTTAATGGCTTTCTAAACCATATCAGTTATATAAGTTAATAATATTATACAAATTCATTTTTCAAAAAAAAAAAAAAAAAGATATTATAAAAAAAGTAAATAACAAATAATACGAAAATGAATACATCAGTAACGTTTGAAATGATGCACCATTTAATTTGTTAATTGTTTCATAATAAATAAGTTATTGAAATTTGGATATATATATATATATATATTGTTTTAATCAATTTATATAACTTATACTATAATTATAAATTTAAAATTAATCAATTCAATTAATATATATTATATGTCATTAATTATGCATTTACACTTACCAACTTAAATACAATAATAAAATTGATTATGTAGCATAAAATAACCAATTAATTATTAGACACGTTTTAAACCATAAAATAAATAATTAGTACTTATTATTTTATAATAAAAGAAAATAGAAGTTAAACCCTCAATAATGAGAAATTAATAATTCAAAACCACAAAAAAAAAAAAAAAAAAATTATTACCATTGTATTATGAAGTTAAACACTCTATCATAAATTATAAATTAAATGAAACATAATGGCTCAAAAATTTGAAAAGTTTCAAAATACAATTTCAATAAAAGACTGACAACACATGAATATAAAAAACTATAAACACGAATACCTTAATATTTAGTTTTGACATACAAATCAAAAACTCAAATATCTAAAATTACTTTTACCAACCAAGAACAGAAAAGAATAAATCATCGGTGTACCTTAACAAGGTTTACGAGCTCAAACCTAAAATTGAAGTATGAAAAATCCAAGCAAGAGTTATTCAAATGTAGAAAGCTATCAATAGAAATACAATAGACGTCAGAAGCTTAGAAGTGTTTTTGCTTGATAATAAGGTATTAAAATATATATGTATAATTACATGTATTACAAAATATGGACTAAATATTTTAAAATCATATTAATGGAATAATCTTATAAAATGACACGATCTAAGCAACTATTATTAAGCACCAAAGCAACATGTTCAAGGCAATAGTAGAAGAAGGGAACATCTACCTATTTGAAAATTTCAATGTGTATGCTTCATATGCTACTTACAGAGCCATAAAAAATGAACACAAGATAACTTTTTTTATTAACAACAAAAATCACAAACGTGGATTCGGCAGAAGATGAAATATAAAAGGAAAAGTTTGATTTTGCTAATTACAAACTAATAACATAAAAATGTGGTGACAACAAATTTCTATCAGGTAAATTCAATATTTCACAAAACGAAAAATTATCTCAACTTATTAAAAAAAAGTGACACTATAATTTTTAATACAAATATACTAATATAATATTATTTATATCTACAGATGTCACAGGAAAAATAAAAGCAAAGATTGGATTGGAAGGTATTACTGCTCGAGAGAACAAGTGACAAAAATAGAAATAATGCTTGAAATTGAAGAATAAGTTTTTCTTCTAACATAACAATATTAAACAAATTTAATAAATTAATTTTCAAAATTCATTAGAATTTATTTCCAATAAAACAAAATAACTCTAGAAAAGCAATATTTGGGCTAAGAGGTACATGTCATGCTGTGAGAAAATTCGCAACAAAGTTTCAAAAGAAAATAAGCATAGAAAATGATGGGAAAGTTATAGCAATATTCACATATCTGACAATCACAAGTTTTATGGTAAATAATAAGCCTAATATATCATTTGCCCTATTAAGTTGGCACTAAATACTTCCAAACTCCTTGAACTTTAAATTTGTCAACTTTAACCCCCTTAAATTGGCAAAACTGACCTACTTCGCCCCTAAATCTAACATGGATAGATGCATGTTGAAGGGAAAAACAGGGCGCGTGAACCATCTTAACTAATTGGGAAAATGATCAAACCGCCGAAAATATTTGATCAACGGCTATAATAAATTGAAAAATAAATTTTCTAAAAAAGAAAAGTTAAAAACCAACCAACCCATCTTCTTTAGTTCTCTATACTTAGGGCTGTCAAAATGGGTTTGAGTGTCGTGTTCGTGTCGTGTTGACACAGTTTGGTGACACTTATAAGGTCAACGTTGACACTACCCGTATATTAAATGAATTGATAGGACACGACACTATATTATAACGGGTTGACACTATTAACAAGTTCAACCCATTTATTTAAAAATAGATTATTTATAGTAAAAAAAAAAAAGATTATTTATAGATCAATTCAATATTGAACCACATTATCTATAAAAATAATAATTACACTTCTAAAAAAAAATCAACATAAATTCATCAACTCAATTAAACATGTAACTTTGCAAATAGGCAATAGAAAGTAAAAATTAGTTTAAATTTCTGCATTTCTACTAATTAAACAATATCTGGTGAAACTTTTACATCTCAATCAGGCAGTCCCTCTGAAGCTGCAATTTCTACGTAAAAGCCATAATAGCTACTAACCTATTATAGTCTAAAAAATATCCATTAAATCACAATGAAAAAGGGTTTAGAAGTATTGAAGAAAAAATAATTTTATACTATCAGCTTTCAAGTCCAAATGATAGTTTTAACCTTCATATTAGTCAAAATTACTAATTTGTTAAACGGGTTATACGGGTTCATGGGTTGACTCGTGATCCAACCTGTTTATCTCGTGTTATAAAAGTGTCGACCCTTTTTCGACACTAACCCTCGTAAACCCAATCCTAATTCATTAAATTCCGTGTTAAACGAATTGTGTTTTCGTGTCACCACCCATTTTGACAGCCCTATCTATACCAGCCAAAACCCTGACATACCGACCAGCACCGTCCAGCCGTCCTATCTCTCATCGCCGCTTCCGTCTTCGTCGCCGCCTCTATCTCCGTCTTCGTCGCTTGTCTCTCGTCGAATTTCATGGTTATTCATCATATATGAGTTTTGTTTATTGAAGGAGAATAATTGGTTTGGTATTAGGCTGTAATTAATTAGGAATGAAGATTGCAAGCTTGAATTAAACCATTTCCCATTTCTCTTTTGTATAATACTTTTTCTTCTTATTCAATTTTGGTTATGACTTCCATTTGATCGTATATATTTTGATTCTATTAGATTTATTCTCCATTTGGGCATTAATTGAAGCATAAATAATAAGCAATCAGATGAAAAGAAGTGAGATGAAAGCAAGAGAGAGGAATGAGTGGAAGGGATAGTGTTAACATGAGGGTGTTTATGAAGGAAGAAAAAATTAAGGACTGTTATAAAATTGTACATATTTGTTACCATGTGTCATGTTACTTTTGGTTGTCTTAGAGTTTGACTTTTCAAAGGCAGCGCCTGTCACACTGCTTTCATGTTGTGTGGTATAATCAATTTGAATGATTTTTCTAGGTCAGTTTTGCCAACTTGAGGGAGCAAAGTAGACAAACTTAAAAGTTTAGGGAGCCGGGAGGCATTTGGTGCCAATTTAAAGAGACAAATGATGTATTAGACCTAAATAATATTACACAATTGTGAGCACCGAAATTTTCTATACTTAAAAAAAAAAAAGTTTATGGTCGTATGACTATCATTACAGTCGTGTGACTGTAATTTAAAAATTACAGTCGTACGACTGTAATGTCGGAAAAATTGCAGGAGCCCATACCTCTGCAGCAGAAAATGGAGGAGAGAGAGGAGGAGCACTAATTGCTCCGGTGTTGCAGCAAGTAAGCAGAAGAAGAGAGTAGAAAAGGAGAAGAAGAGAAAGAAAGAGAGAGAGGTTGAATTCTGGTGGAAAACTTAGAGAGAGAAGGAGAAAAGAGAGAAGGAAAAGAGAGAAGTGAAAAACCATAAAAAAACTCATCTTTTCCTCTTCTATTTTCTTTTAATTCTCAGAATTAAGATTAAAATTTGTTAGAAATCCCTAGGGTAATCAACTAACTCCACAACCAAATCAAGAATCCGGACTTAAATCATCAGAATCCTTTGCAATTTGGATTTTCGGACATAAAGCTCTCAACCTCAATTTCAGAGGAAAAAGTGCAAATTTGTTAGGATTGGAGTGGCGCCAAACGACTTGGATTAGCTCCTAAAAAGGTATACACTCCCTTTCCTTACATTTTTTCTCACTTGCTGGGTGTTTGAAGTGAGTTTTGTGCATTTTCTGCTGCATTTTCGTGCTTCTGTTTCTGGGAATTAAGAACAGTCGCACGACTGTTCTTGGTTTTGTTGAATAGTCATACGACTGTATGTACAGTTGTACGAGTGTTCTTAATTCCAGATTGTTTTCTTTCATTTTTGATTCAGAATAATTTTGGCGAAATCTTGATCCTGAACCGCCTACAGTCGCACGACTATAAACTATAGTCGTACTACTGTAGTTACAGTGGTACGACTGTAACTCTTGTTCCAGAATCAGAGTTTCAGCTTTACCCCATAGAAATTCCTAAAAATCCACAAAAAAGTCGTAAAAAAAAAATCCAAAAATCACCAAAATGAATTTTGATATGTGCATTCACTACCTTAGGTTTAATTTCCCGCAAAATTGCATTTAGAACAATTCAACGACAGAGACCCGGTTCTCCCGAAAACCGACCACTTAATATATAAAAAATGCATGTAAACCGGAAAAATTGTTTTCAAAATGATTTTCCCACAAAACCAAAAATACAGGGAGGTTTCAAAATGTTTTCTAGGTCTAACAGGGCCGGCTAGCCGAGCTAACCCGGTTATCCCCTCAATGCATGCCCCCAATTCTTGATTTCCCAATTCTGTCTATTTGAGTCCAATTTGTGGCGTGCCGTATAAATTGTGCTAACCTTTGTTTTGCAGCTTTTATTTATATTTATTTTTGATTTTATTTGTATTTTAATAGAGTTGATCGTGTATTTAGGCGGTTGTAAATATTTTTTAGATTCTTGTGTATTTTAGGCGATTGTATAAGTGAGGCGAGAGTTTTTATTTTTCTATCCGATTTGGTTGTAAGCCAATTAATATTTATTTCTTTTCTCTATTTTTGTATTATATATTTGTATGCGCGCTGTATGCCTTTTATATTCAATAAAATTGACTTTAGATTTTGAAATACCATTTGAGAACATTGGCAACATTTATTTTAATTAGACACGAAATAAGGGACTTGTCTGGACCCGAATCTCTGGATAGTGTAGCGACCGTTCGTCCGGTTCAGCTACATAAGAATTTCCCGGTTGAGCTGAGCCGGGTGGTGACTCTACAATATCCATCGAGACTTAGGTCTCGGTTCTTTTATGTATTAATTCCATTTATTTTTCAAAAATGCGGATTTCCATTTATAAAAACCCCACGCGAGGGAGGGATCCGCCCGAGATCGTGGCGCCCCTTCCGAAAGGGAGTCCCGCGTCCCGTCGAAAACGCGTCGTCCGCTCACAACAATTAATATATATGCTTACATATTCATTTTTTTTTATTATAGAGATAGCATATGTCAATTATATGTACGTCACTATTATTTATCGTCAATAAGTGCAACAAAGTTTTATCTCAACTTTGACATCTCGGAAACCAAAACTATGATGAAAAGGTAAAAGTACAAAAGTTTTGCAAAAAAATTTAATATGATGTTATTACATTTCGTATTTTAAAACAACTTCACAAATTATATTCTAATTTCACTTCCACAAACACATTCAAGCACACAAGAATCTTTGGGGCACAAGACGTTTCAAAACAGAAAAACAATTGAAGAAATATTGGAAATGAAATGGGAAAATGAACATCAGGTAAAAATAGCGAGATACACAAAATTATTTAAATTTATTTGCAATTTTATAAACCACACATATGTTAAATTTTATTAATATATTATTACATTGCAAGAATAAACATTCATGAGAAATGCCACTATAAAAGGCATTGACAACACATCTAGATGGCGCTATATTGGGTGCTCAATTTCCAAAAAAAAAAGTGGTTGGGAAAGAAGGAATTGCAAGTGCACTTATTATGAAATTGAATTAACATCAGCCGTAGCAAGTAAAATAAAATCATACAAAAACAAAATTAATTAAATTTTGGATTTTTTTTATAAAAAAGCTAACACGAATATTTATCAGGTACAAAGTGTACTTTCAAGTAGAAGATGATACAGCTTTCTCAACATTTAGTGTGTTCGATAAAGAGGTCAAAAAAATATTGGAGATGAAAAATTGTAATTACCAATACACTACAATTTAGTTTTGACATACAAATCAAGAACTCCAATATCAAAAATTCATTTACCAACCTAAAAATAAATGACTTAATCATCGATTTACTTTAATAAGATTTCCAAGCTCAAACTTGGAATTAAAAAAAGGAAAATCCAAGAAAGAGTTATTCGAATATGAGAAGCTATCAATAGAAAAATAAATGACATCATGAGCTTAGAAATGCTTCTACTTGATAATAAGGTATTTAAAGTATATTTGTACAATTCCATGTATCACAAAATATGAACTAAAAATTTTTATTGCAAAATATTAATGAAATACTCTTACAAAATGACACGATCCAAGTAATTTTTATTAAGCATCAAAGTAATAGGTTCAAGCCAATGGTATAGGAAAGAAACATCTACCTATTTGAAAATTTCAAAGTGAGTGTTTCATATGCTACCTATAAAAGCATAAATTAAATTTAGTTCAAAATTAGATTCATAGCAGAAATCAATTACTACAAGCTATTGTTAACATCTTTTTTACAACTTAAAAAAATGTTGATTCATCTTAACATATTTCATATAAGATTATTTGTATTTGGTTTGCAAGGTGCATAGTATCAACATCAAATACTGTATACATACGGATGCTCTTTTTTCCAATTCATTTTTAATCAAATCTTTTACATAAATTGACAATTTTTTAATTCTAATAAATGGACGAATAAGATACTTTAATTTGACCTTCAATTCACTAGATAATAAAAATATACGACAACATTGTTAGATTTTTTTTATTTTACATTGTGGACAAACATATTATTACTCAATAATAACAGTTAAATTTTCAATGGAAAAAGACAAGTTTTTCTCAAAAGTACTTTATATCTATATATATCTATATATCTATATATCTATATATCTATATATATATATATATACTCATATAAAATATTATTAATTTATTTAATATATACATTGAACAAATTATTATTTAATAGAAAAAAATAATAAAACAATATGTAAAAAAAGAAAAAACTTGCACCGCGTAATGCGAATGCAAGAAGCTAGTTTCTATCTATAATATAACATATTACAGATTTCGTATTTGTAGACAAAAGAGGAATCAATTAGTAGCTTAACCTAACTAAACAGAAAATGCAAAGTAATTGCTTGATTTCCATAAATTGGAAAGTAATCCTTATTTAAATTTTTTTATAGTTCCTCCAAGATTTTATCGGGTAAATTACACCAATGGTATAGAAACTTTAGTGCGTTTAACAGTTTGGTACATAAACTTCACTTTTGATCAGTAAAATACACAAACTTACATGTGACCTGACATTGAAGTACATGTGACCTGACACTGAAGTACATGTGACTTGCTATCAAAAGTAAAACAAACAAACTGCTAACATTGCTTTATTTAATTCAACTATTTAACTTGTTCTGGGTACTACTGATGTTAAAATTATATGTTTATCCTTAATGGATATCCTTTACGAGATCTGGATCTTGAATGAGGAAAGCTCGACTCCGACTCAAATCCCTGCAAGACAAATGAGGTCAGACACCAGTAACTTTCTGATGCCTAAGTTAGTATAGTGAATTCTAGAATGAGAATAATCTTTGATCTGTATGATTGATGGGTAGAATTGCCTTTACCTTCTTGCTTACCCTTTTTTTATAGGGTTTGCATCAAAGTTCGTCATGGATACAGACTATTCCAAGTGTCTACCTCAGAGTCCATCTAAGAGTCCTTCTAGGAGACAATCTCGGACTCTAGTCCGGATACGTCTCTCTTTTGGGAGTTAGTTCCAAGAGAGGAGTTTGCCCAACCTTCCTTCTGTAATATTTTACCAACCCTAGATCCGTTTACCCGGACCTGGCATTGTCAACTAGCTCCATTACTTGACATTGCTGGATATGACCCGTTGTTGCTACATATCCGGCTGACCCAATATCATCAATCCTGAAACAATTTTCCTTCATCTCAATCATTACCATTCTCCCTCTACCTTGATATTCGACCACCTTCTTCTACTTCTTAAACTTTCCATTTCCAACCCACTAACATATTCTTCATCTTCCAACTTCATTTGTCATTAATGCACTTAATTTTTTTTCCAAAAGCTTCAATTCTCATGAAAAGTCCTATTAAATTCAATCTTCAACATAGAAATTACTATGGACAAAAACTAAGTAATTATAGACACCCAACCTTTGACAAAGAGAAAGAAATCACACCACATAAATTAAATACAAACCAAGCTTGATGTGAATAGATCAAAGATGAAAAAAAAGAAGATAAAGATAGCAAAAGCTCGAAATCCAGCAATGGCACGAATCTAAATGGACATGAATGATCTTTGTGACAATGTCACGATTAGCACAGAGTGAAAACACGATGACAACTGGAACAAACCGAAAGTCCAGCAGTGGCATGGATCTGAACGGACAAGAAAGAAATGATCTCAGCAACACTGGTATGGTGGCCGCGTGATCGGAATGGGGTGAAAGTCCAATAACACTTGAAGCGGGCTAAAAATCCAGCAGCGGTAACATCGACTGCAACCAAAATGAATGCGACGGCCAAGGGTGAAATCAATGGGGCCCGACAGGGTCACTGGACCCCCTCAGGTGTCGGTTGCCTGCTTTAATTCCCTTTGGGTTCTTCGACTCTCGCCATGCCTTATTATTAAAAAAAAATATTTTTTGTAATTTTATTCTTATTATTTATTTTAGTTACTGTATATATATTATTAATTAACTGAATTTTATTAAATATTGTGAGAAAAGTATGTAGAGAAAAGGGATGGAGGGATAAAAGAAAGAGAAAAAAAGTATAAGAGGGAAAAGAGGATAGAGTAAGGGTAAATGGGTCTTTCAACATATTATGGGGCCGATCTGGAGTCTTAAGTGAGCCAAATATCTGACGTGGCACATTGACCGGTCAGTTTTCGGTAATGTAGATGACATTGGTAGGTCATAGGTAAGTTTGTGTACTTTACTGAGTAAAAGTGAAGTATGTGTACTAAACTGTTATCGCATGAAAGTCTGTGTACTATGGATGTAATTTATCTGATTAAAACCTAATTCTACTTAAAGTGAATTAGGACTTACTATTACTATTAGGTGTTGTTGGAAGAGGACTATAAATAAACAAAATAAAAAATACTAAGAGAAAAAAATTAACACATAACTTAATATTTATGTTTTGCTTACTACAATTGATGTTTTAAACAAATCAAAATTAGCTCTATTTATAGAGTTGAAAAACTAAATATAGCCATAGATTATCATGACCAATATTATGCCAACACTACAAATACTAAACACCACCTTATCATAACTAACTCAACATTTTGCCATATATTATTCTGTGGACAAATATTCCTCTCCACAAATTTGATTGTCCACTTCTATTGTCCAATACGTGTCCCTCTTTCTTCCATTCTTTTATGTCCTTATTTTATTTTATTAAATTAAGTTTATTATTATAATTCAAACTCCCCCACTTTCCATAACTTAATTTTATTTTATTAAATTAATTCTATTGTCCAATGCTCGCAATTGACTAAAAACATTATGTTTTAATAGTTTCGTGAAAATATCAACGACTTGATCTTGTGACTTTACATACTTAAGTATCACCTTCTTTTGTTGAATACATTCCCTGATGAAATGATAATATGCTTGCTTTTGTCATGAAACAACGGATTCTTCGCTAATGCCAATGCAGATTTATTATCAACAAGAAATTATGTTGGATCGTGTTGAACCATTTGCAATTCCTTTAGCAATATTCTCAGCCATATTGCATGACACATACATGCAGTAGAAATAACATATTCTACTTCACAAGTCAATAGTCACAATAGGTTGCTTTTTTAAACTCCAAGTGAATGCTGTGTTAGCAAGAAAAAATACAAAACTTGTCGTGCTTTTTTTATCATCTCTATCACTGGCCCAATCATTATCGCTATAACCAACAAATTTGAAATTAGAAGATTTTTGAGTAATGCAAACCAAATTGATTGTACCGTTCAGATAACAAAGAATTCTCTTTGTTGCATTCCAGTGTCACTCTGTTAGTGCTTCCACGTATCTGCTTACCAATCCAACTGCTTATAGAATGTCCAGCCTTGTACATGTCAAATACCTAAGACTTTTGACAAAACTTCAGAATATCTTAGGATTGATTTTCCCTCCATTTTCATCCTTGGTCAATTTCAGGATGCATTCAATAGGAGTGCTGATAGGATTGCAATTCTCCATCTTGAACTTCTTTAAGATCTCCTTTGAAAAGTGACTTTAAGAAATGAAAATGCCATCTTCATTTTACTTCACTTCTATGCCAAGATAATTTGAAATGAGGCTAATGTCAATCATTTCAAATTCATGAGCCATCGTCTTCTTGAATTCTTCAAACTTTTGGGGATTGTTCCTTGTGAAAATTAAATCATCTACATATAAGCAAATAATCAACATGTCTCCATCTTTGACTTTTACGTACATGGCATATTCATAGGGGCATTTGACAAAGCCTTTCTCTTGAAAGTATTTGTCAATTTTGCTGTCCCAGGCTCTTGGTGCTTGTTTGAGTCCATATAATGCTTTCTTCAGTTTTAGCACTTTATTTGTTGGGAAATTCGCTAGTCCCAAGGCATTGGTCCTTGTTATGTATCATACATTGTTGGATGTTTTATGGATTAATGTATTATACTTTTGTGTCATTAAATAAAGGCATAATCTATTTAATTTATTTCTCGTGCAATGAATATAAATAGAGTATCCAATGGCCATATCTATATTCATGTCATCAAGTGTCATGCGCATGGCAGTGAGACCATGAATAGGAAAACGATATAACTATAAAGCCATCCCTAGTCTATTCCAATCATAGGAATCAATGGAACATCAAACTAGCATTACCTTGATTGTATGGCGATGTCTTACCAGCCATAGTGCATGGATTGTTAATCAAGTACATAGGTACACATAATGGGACATGGCACTGGATAGATCCACCAACGAGAAATCCGCATGATACAGTATCACAAGGGATTTTCGTGCAGTACTTATATTGGATCCTTCGACTTAACCACATTATGGAATTGCATGTGAACTTGCACATTTTGATGTGCATCTGATGGGCCTGTAATAGGGCACCAAGTATGGGCATGGTTGGGTGTGTCAATGAGTATGGCAAGACCATGAATGTGCAAAAGGGATATGTCACTTAGTGTTTCACTGAGAAGATATCATCAACCTCTTGATGAGTGGAACTGATAACAGTGTGGCCACACCCAAATAAGCTAGAATTTATTTGAGAGCATTAGTTAACTCGGTATCGAGTAAATGTCCGGACACAAAAGAGGTGATAATGTCATATCTCCGTGTTGGACTTCGATATCAATGACATGGGACATATAAGTTATACTACTGGGTTACGACTTCTTTAAGACTATAGTCTTTATCTTAATTGGGGGGTGTAATGGCTTGCTAAAGTCTAGCTATAGTCTGTGGGCCATGAGCCCACTGCCAACATAAAGACGGGCCCACAGGATCGTACACATTGAACATCTGAATCAACACTTAATGGACTGCTTATATACTTAAGAGTATATTGACTTGCGGGGAGAGTAATTAATGGAATTATAAATTAATTGGATTGATCAAAATAATTTAATTAATTGCAATTGATTATTTTATAGAATTAATTGAATGAATTAATTTTATGAATTAATTTCTTGAATGGAAATTAAATTAATATATATAAAGGTTTTTATATATTATTTCTAAAGTTAAGTCTAATTAATTATTGGATTAATTTTAATAGACCAATTGCATTTAATTAACATGATATCATATGGTATGATTTAATTTAAAAGCATGAAAATTAAATTGATTGGTAATTAATTTTAACCCATGGTAATTAATTAGACCTAGGGTTTTGTGTACTATAAATTCCTACTTAAGAAAGTCAACTCTGAGACTAATTCTTTAGTTAGAAAAATCGGCTCCCTCCCTTGTGCTCTCTAGATTCCACGCTAGCTTGAATTTTGGTTCTAAAGGTATTCGTGTACGTGAACGCGGAGGAAATCTATTTTGGTTCTCCAACAGTTTTTAGAAGAGACATAAAAGGTGAGATTTAACCTCTTTATTCTCTTCTATTTTTATTTTGATTTCATCCACATAAGTCCTTGGATCTGAATTCTAGAAAAATGAAAATGCCTTCCACTGCTTTCGATTCATTTTTCGAGGATGAATCCCAACATTATCTTCATACCTTATGACAATATAACTAGGTGGTTGAATATAGATTTCCTCCTCCAAGTAACCATTCAAAAAAGTCTACTTAACATCCATCCAATGAATCTTGATATCACCAGTCTCATTGTCTCCATCCTTGAAGTTAGTGTGAAAACTTCATTGTATTCGATGCCGGGTCTTTAACTGAACCATGAGTTTAAAGAATACAATTTTAAAGTTATCCATAGTCTGTCATATTCATGGGAATGAATATAATTAAGGACTAGTATGTTCCTTGTGAGATGGGTGGTGTCTCACTGACCATAGGGCTTGGAAAGTCAATAAAAGACATAGGTACATGTTAGTGATGTAGAGATTTTTCATCGAAAAACAACCGATAAAAGCCGAAGCACATATTGTTTTTCTCAAATCCGTGACCCAGGAGCAATTGATGTGAAAATCAAAACAACAAAATAAATAAGAGAAAGTTAGATTCTCACCAAGTGAATCTCTTTCAGAGATGGCTACAGAAACCAAAACTGATCTCCTCCACAATCCTATACACGAACGGCTTCGGAACGAGACTCCTTTTAGCGTCGAATCATCGAAAAAGGGAAATTTTGTGGCTGAAATTTTCTGCCTTAGGAGTGACTCCACTGGCAAAAAATTCCATCTCTTTTTTATTCCCATTGGCTAAATTTCCCTTATAGAAATTTAGGTCTTTAGGGTTTTTATTTTATGTGGGCTTTTCCTCGCTGAAGCCCATGTCTGAAATTAATTATTTAGGCTTAGTTTTAATTGCAAATTTATTTTTAATCTTTCATGTATGTGAACATATTACGCCATATAATATATTACATACCACTTCAAATTAAAATTCATTTGTCCAATTACTTCAACCTAGAAAATAAAATTAGACTCTTCATAAAATTAAATACATGCAAACCTATGCATGCGAAATATTTCCACCTAGGAAATAATATCTTAAATTAATTCATTTGAATTAATTATACGAAACCCAATACAAATATTAATTATATTATTTTGATCAATCCAATTGATCTATATAATATAATCAATAGAATCCTCTCTTTCCTGTTGGTATACGCCAAGTATACAATTGATGCGTTAAGTTCAAGCTCAGACGTTCAAAATGTACGATCCTGTGAGCCCGTCTTTATATTGGCAGTGGGCCCATGGTCCATAGATTGTAGGTGGGCTCTAGCAAGCCACTACGGCCCCTAATTAAGATGGAGATAGGAGTCTAATTGAAATCGAAACCCTGTAGTTTAAACTTAGATATCCCATGTCACTGATATCGGTGTCCAACACAGAGCATGGTTTAATCACCCTCTTTTGTGTCCGGACATTAACTTGATCCCGAATGAACTGATGCTCGCAAACAAGTTCCAACTTGTTTGGGTATGGTCACACTCTTATCAGTTGCATTCATCAAGTGGCCAGTAATATCATCTCAGTGGACTACTGAGTGATAATCGCTTCTGTATTTTCATAGTCCTGCCATGTTTACTAACACACCTGAACGTACCATACTTATGGTCAGGTCAAAGGATCCATACAAGTACTATACGAGAATCACTTGTGATACTATACCATATGGATTTTTCGTTTAGTGGATCTATCCAGTACCATGCCCCATTGCATGTACCCATGAACTTGGTTTGCATTCCATGTCCAATGGTCGGTAAGACATCGCCATACAACCAAAGTTCATGATAGTCTTTGGTTCCATTCATTCCTAAGACTGGAATAGGCTACAGATAACTTTATGGTCATATCATTTTCCCTATGCATGGTCTTAATGCCAAGTGTATGACACTTGTCAACATGGATATGGATATGTCCATTGGATACTCTATTTATGAAATTGCACAAGGTATATAATAAATAGATTAATGCCTTTATTCATCAACACAAATTGTATAACACATAAATTTCATTACAAGATACAAAATGTATGATACAATACAAGGACCAATGCCTCGGGACTAGGGCATACCCAACAATCTCCCACTTGCACTAGTTCGAACTAGGCATGGGCCTAATCCCTATAGATCGAGTGTGACCCTCATGCTTGGGCTAAGCTAACACCTTGGTCAAGGGATTTGCGACATTATCCTCGGTGTCTACTTTGTGTAATGAAATGTCACCCTTCTTAGTGATTTCTTGTATGAGGTAAAACTTCCTAAGCACGTGCTTCGTGTTCTTGTGTGATCGAGGCTCTTTAGCTTATGTAACAACCCCGTTAGAACTACTCCCAATTCAGTGATAAACTTCTTTATCCATACAGCTTCCTTAGCTACAACACACGGTGCAATGTACTCAGCTTCTGTAGTAGAGTTCGCGGTGGTCGGTTGCTTGGATCTCTTCCAGTTGACAACACCACCATTAAGTAAGAATACATACCTAGACTATGATTGGTATTCATCTTTGTCGGTCTGGAAGCTTGCTTCAGTGTACTCAGTAACTGATAGCTCTTCCTGACCCCCATACACTAAGAAGCTATCCTTAGTCTGGTTAAGGTACTTTAGGATTGCTTTAACAGCCTTCTAGTGGTCCTCACCTGGATCCTGATGGTATCGGCTCGTCATACTTAGTGCAAAGGTGACATCAGGTCGCGTACATAGCATGGACTACATGATTGATCCTATAGCTGATGCATATGGGACCAACTTCATGTTCTCCCTATCCTTCCTTGTCTTAGGACAGTTCTTCTTACTAAGTTTCAGCCCATGGCTCATCGGTAAGAAACCTTTCTTGGCTTGATCCATGCTGAATCTTTTCAGAAACCTTATCTATGTACATGGCTTGACTTACACCGAAAAGCTGATTGGGTCTATCCCTGGAGATCCTAATCCCTAGGATCATCTCAGCTTCACCTATGTCCTTCATTGCAAAGCACTTACACAACCATTGCTTTACTCCTTGCAGTGTTGGTATGTCGCTTCCAATCGGAAGGATGTCCTCCATATATAATACCAGGAAAGTAACAATAATTCCACTAATCTTCTTACACACACAAGGCTCATCTTGATTCTGTATGAAGCCGTATTCCTTTATGGCTTCATTGAATCTAAGATTCCAACTCTGTGATACTTGCTTCAATCCATAAATGGATCTTTGAAGCTTGCATACCCTTCCAGGAAGCTTTGGATCGATGAAACTCTCAGGTTATGTCATGTACACATCCTCGAGTAACTTTCCATTAAGGAAAGTGGTTTTAACATCCATCTACTAGACCTCATAGTCATACCAAGCGGCTATGGCCAGTATTATCCTTATGGATTTAAGCATAGAAACTGGTGAGAAAGTTTCATCATAGTTTATTCCATGGAATTGTCTGAAACCTTTTGCAACCAGCTGCCTCTTGATGGTGTTGTCGGCCTTCAGCTTGTAGCACCACTTGCAACCTATGACCTTAGCACTCGATGGTGGATCAACCAGGTTCTAAACCTGATTATCATACATTGACTGCATCTCTGCCTCCATGGCTTTGTGTAAATTAGTAGACTATGGGCTATCAATGGCCTTTTGGTAGGTTTTGGGCTCTTCCTCATCAAAGACGAGAAGAGTGTGATCGTCAGTAATGAGAAACCCATATCTCTTAGGTTCTCGACGATCCTTACTAGACCTTCTAGGTCCTTGTGCGTCCTGGGCTGGTGCTTCCTCCTGTGGAAGCTTCTCCCTAGTCTCTGAGTTAGCCTCTTCAGGAGTTTATGAGCTTTGAACTTCCCTGAGTTCAACATTGCTCCCACTGTCTTTCTTGGAAATGAAATCCTTCTCAAGAAAGACCCCTTTTCGTGCCACAAACACCTTCTTCTCGGTGGGGTTGTAGAAGTAATACCCTTTGGTTTCCTTAGGGTAACCCATAAATAGGCATTTATTAGTTTTGGGTTCTATCTTACCCCCAATCAATTTCTTGACATGTGCATCATAGCCGCAAATCTGCAGCAAAGACATATTGGGCGCCTTGCCCATCCCTATTTCATATGAGGTCTTTTCCATAGCCTTAGTTGGAGTATTGTTCAGAATGAGAGCTGTTGTCTTGAGAGTGTATCCCCAGAAAGTTATTGGGAGAGAGGCATGACACATCATTGAGTGGACCATGTCTAACAAGGTCCTATTCCTCCTTTTGGACACCCCATTCCTTTGTGTTGTTCCTGGAGGAGTGAGCTATGGAATGATTCCATACTCTCTCAGGTATGAGTCAAACTCTAGGCTCATATACTTGCCTCCTCGGTCTGAGAGAAGGGCTTTTATATTTCTGCCTATTTGGTTTTGTACTTCGTTCTTAAATTCCTTGAACCTATCAAGGGTCTCGGATTTTTGTTTCATGAGATAGTCATAGCCATATCTACTGAAATCATCCGTGAAAGTGATGAAGTACAGTTGTCCACCTCTGGTAGCTGCGCTCATGGGCCCACATACATCTGAATGTATTAGGTCCAATAAGCTAGTACCCCTCTTAGCTTTCTTGCTAAAAGGCGCTTTAGTCATTTTACCTTGTAAACAAGACTCGCATATATCAAGTGACTCCATGTCAAATGATCCTAGGATTCCATCTTTGTGAAGCCTAGCTATGCGTTTCTCATTTATGTGGCCTAAACGACAATGCCAAAAGTAGAGGAGATTAAGTTTGCTAGGCTTAACCC
The DNA here is from genome assembly GCA_039660915.1 of Euphorbia tirucalli. NCBI lineage: Eukaryota > Viridiplantae > Streptophyta > Magnoliopsida > Malpighiales > Euphorbiaceae > Euphorbia > Euphorbia tirucalli. The sequence goes on from CM077633.1 coordinate 51,078,225, forward strand.
TTTTAGTATTTATGTTATAGACTTGATTAGCTTCATTTAAATCTAGGATATAAAGGCCATTATTTAATAGAGCATCTCCATAAAATAATCGCATAAAATAATTGCTCTCTAGATAAAATAATTCTACCATAACGAATAGTAAAATTATATCTGGAAAGATCCACAACTGAAATAGAAATAATATTCCTACACATTGCAGGTACAAAATAACATTATTCCAGAATTAAAACTAATCCACTAGGCATCATCAGATGGTACTCGCCGATCTCTATGGCAGCTACCCTTGCTCCATTTCCAACCAGCAAGTCCACCTCTCTAGATCCCAGTGATCTCCTGTTCTTAAGTCCCTACACATTACAACAAATGTGAGAACCACACCCAGTATCCAATACCCAGGATGTTGAAACAGTGAGGTTAATGTCTATGACATTTATACCTAATGAAGACGCACCCTGGCTCTTCTTCTGCTCTCCCAACAGCTGGGGACAAGATCTCTTCTAGTGTCCAGCTTGCTTGCACTAGAAGTAGACGTCCTTAGGACTGGCCTTGGGCTTGGCCTTAGCCTTTTTGGCCTTGGCTTTCACCTTAGCCTTGCCCTTAGCAAGAGGAGGGTTCCCCTTGTTGACCAGCAGTACCGGTGGAGTCTTTTGATGGACTGTTCAGTAACATGAGCATTCCATGCATCTCACTAACAGTACGATTCATCCCTTGCATATTGTAGTTTAGGATGAACTGATCATAAGAATCCAGCAAGGACGCTAGGATCGTGTCAATCACCAACTCCTGCGAGATAGGCGAACCAAGACAGGCTAAGGTATCCAAATAGCCCTTCTTTTGAGCATGTGTGTGCTCACAAATGTCCCAGCTCCCATCTTGTAGGAATGGAATGCCTTGTTGGTTAAGTATCTCTCTTAACGAGCTTGCTCCTAAAACATCTCATTTACAGTTGTTATCATAGTAAAAGCTTGCTGGTCCATGAACTGCTTTTGTAACTCAAGGACCATGCATGCCAGCATTAGGCATGTCACATCCTGGTTATCCTTGATATACACCTCGTATTCCTTTAGCTGTGCAGTCGGTGGATTACACCTAGTAGGTGCAGGCGGTACATGTCTTTCTAGCACGTATTCCTTAGATTCCTGTCTTAGAACTATTCTTAAGTTCTTAGACTAATCTAGGAAATTTGGCCCAGAAAGTTTTTCCTTTTCGGGGATAGAACGTAGTGAAAGAGTATTATTGTTTGCCATTTGATTACTAGACAGAAAAATAAAGAGTATTAATAAAGGTCTTAGTTGTTTTTCCCATATTTAATTAATAATGAATCCATGTTATTAATTAAGTCAAGTTGTTGGGCTAATGGGCCGAGATCTATATTTCATCAAGATATAGCTAACGATGGCCTGGAGAAACTATACGATAATTATTTAGGTAGGAACGCCGTCTAATCCCAACCTAAGAACTCTCGGTTTGATGGGCTTATTGGCAATTACCCATTTGTGTTTAGGGCCAGGAGAATCCTACTACCCATGCTAAGTCCAAACCTCCATCCACGTGTTAGATTAACCAGTACTCTAATCCAATACAAAATGATGATACTCTAGTGTATCCGGCGAGGGCATGGTCTACAACTAGCCTATCCCCACTTCAAGTTGGTTTTGAATGAGGGAAGCACTTTTAAGTGACTTAGTAATTCCTTTTGGTTATTGGATTCATTTTAATAATGACTTAGATGCATAGGCGGGTGAAAATGAGATTGGATCATACACTAAAGCATGTAAATAAATAAAAGCTTAATTAAATAAATAATGGAATGCTATGGGCCTATATTACAACCTAATATAATTCTAGTAAACCTGTACTAGAAAAACACCAAGTAGGCCTTCTTGCTTTCTTCTGGGCTTGCCTCTCCAAGGAGTTTCTTCTGTACAACGTTTTATAATAAATAAATAAAATAAGATTACATAAAAAAAGCCACATAGGCTGTATTTACCCTAAAAGAAATACAACCCGTCTTGAATTAAGGCCCAATAGCATCCATTCAAACATTTAATCACATAGACATATAATCCAATACTCAATTTATAAACATGTTAAAATGGATGAAATTAATCTCATTTAATTATGTTTTAGCCATTATTTATAAATCACTAATTTGGCCCATCATGGTTCTAAACCTTAACGGGTTTTGGGCCTCCAGCCCAGGCAAAACACTGCTCCCACTAGAATTGGGAAATCATGAATCCAAATTACGCCTTCTGGTTAATCGTGACAAGAAAAACCGGACCGATTTCATTGCAACATATTGATTTTTCCAAATTAATACATCATGAACAAAATTAAATTTCTTTCAATTATCCATGCGCATTTAAATTGCAGAAATTTAAATGCGCAAAATTTTAAAACTGGGCCCGGACCAGAAAAACTAGCTAAATCCAAAACACGGCCCGACCTGCTGCTGCTAGGGTAATACTGTTGCCCTAGCAGCAACAGATGCCACTACTTCCCAAGCAGCGGCCTGTTACTACGCAATGGCCGCTGCTAGTCTCAGCAGCAACTACTGCGTGTGGCACCCAGAGCAATAGGCAGCGGCTGCTGCAGCTGTTCTTGTAGCAATGGCGGCAGTCGGCAGTGGATTTCGCTGCCAGTAGCCCCATAGCCGCAAAAGCAGCCCATGATTTTTTTTTATTTAAAAACAACAATAAAAAAATAAATCCAACCAAGAATCCATTCATCAAACAGTAATTAAATCACATAACCAATATGCATAATTAATTTTCTAATTGCAAAAATCAAATGGGGAAAATTCATAAACCCCAAATCCAAGAATCCCAAAATTAAAACACCAATTTTAAAACCAGGGATTCAATCCTGTTTAGGATTTCCACGGATCAAAACCTCGTTCTGATATCATTGTAGGGTTTTTTCTTCGAAAAACAACCGATAAAAGTGGAAGCACGCATTGTTTTTCTCAAATCCGTAACCCAGGAGCAATTGATGTGAAAATCAAAACAACAAAATAAATAAGAGAAATGCAGATTCTCACCAAGTGAATCTCTTTTAGAGATGGCTGCAGAAACCAAAATTGATCTCCTCCACAATCCTGTACACAAACGGCTTCGGAGCGAGAACCTGTGCTAGCATTGAATCGTTGAAAAAGGGAAATTTTGTGGCTGAAAGTTTCTGCCTTGGGAGTGACCCCGCTGGCCGAAAATTCCAGCTCCTTTTTATTCCCATTGGCTGAATTTCTATTATGGAGATTTAGGTCTTTAGGGTTTTTATTTTATGTGGGCTTTTCTTCACTGAAGCGCAAGTCTGAAATTAATTATTTAGGCTTAGTTTTAATTGCAAATTTATTTTTAATCTTTCATGTATGTGAACATATTATGCCATATAATATATTACATACCACTTCAAATTAAAATTAATTTGTCCAATTAATTCAACCTAGAAATTAAAATTAGACTCTTCATAAAATTAAATACATGCAAACCTATGCATGCGAAATATTTCCACCTAGGAAATAATATCTTAAATTAATTCATTTGAATTAATTATAAGAAACCCAATACAAATATTAATTATATTATTTTGATCAATCCAATTGATCTATATAATATAATCAATAGAATCCTCTCTTTCTAGTTGGTATACTCCAACTATATGGTTGATCTGTTAAGTTCAAGCTCAGACGTTTAAGGTGTATGATCCTGTGGGCCCATTTTTATGTTGGCAGTGGATCCATGGTCCACAGACTGTAGGCAACCTTTATCAAGAAGGTCCCTTGGATGATTTTTAGGGTTTAGGGTGGTTGTCGACTGTTTCTGCGAATTTCGACCCCGGCTCTACTTAGAGCTGCACGGCTCTAGTGGGTTGAGTCAAGTTGTTCTGTAAAGCAGAACAACTTGACTGAGCAGAGTATGGGTGACTGAATTCAGAGGAAGAGTGGACAGTCATTTAATGTCTCGAGATGGTTGTGAATAGGGATATAGAAAAATAGAAATCAGAAAAAAAGAAAAGGGACTTAAGGACTTTTGGAGGAGGCTTTAGGTCTCAGAAAAGAAAAAGAAAAGAAAAAACCAAAGAGAGGAAGAAACAGAGAGATAGAGAGAGCTGAACCAAAGCGAGAGGAAAGTGAACCCAAATACGAAACTCAACACTTTAAAACTAATTCCTAAGCATTAAAGGAAACATTCTCGTCGTTTACACATTCATTCGGGATCGTTTCGGTTTGGTTTCGGATCGTTTTGGACATTTCCGGTTTTTGGCCGGTTGAGCTTTCCAGGCGAATTCCAAGTCGTCAATCCATTTCTGGATGTCAAATACATCAAAACAATATCAAGGTAAACTCTGAGAGGCCATAAACCTATGTGCATTGCTTTTTCTGTGCGTTTTTCTTATTTTTGCAAGTTTTCCGGAAAAGGGCTACCCAAACATAGCCGCACGGCTGTATTTGTCTTGAACAGAGCCGCGCGGCTCTGGTACTCAGAGTCGCACGGCTGTGTTCTTTAGGGGCAGATTCCCGAAACTGCCCCGATCGGCCGGAAATAGTCCGTTTTCCATTTAATGCATTCTATTGCGATATATTTCGGCCCAAACATATTCGTATGTTATTCAGCTTTGGTTTTCGGATTTGTATACATATGGGTATTAGGGTTTTCAGTTTTTCCCGGGTTTTATTTTCTAAATTCTGGGGTTGTTCGATCCAAACCGGATCGGTAGTCTAGCATTTACGGACCCCCGAACCTTATAAAATCCTCGGGAAACATCGAAAACGAGCAAAATGTCATTTTAAAAAATGAGAAAACCAATTTTTCAGGTTCCAGAAGTTAAAGCCGCACGGCTTTAACTTCTAGAAAAAGGTAGAATCGTGGAACGACCGGTATGGATGTCGTCGCGCGATGCTGTTTTCGAATTCAAATTATTTTTGGTGTGTTTACTGCTTTCAGACCCTAGATGGATGTTGAAATTAGGAAAACCCGCACGAACGGAACCCCGAATTTCGGGATAACAAACCCGCTAAAATGTGGAAATTTGCATGAAACTGAGCCAAATGGTTTTCAAAAATTGTTTTCTAGCATAAAAATCCACAAGGTGTTTGAAAACCGTTTTCCAGGTCTAATCCGTCCGACTGATCGAGTCGACCCGGTTACCCCCTAAATACATGCACCCGTTCCTAAAAACCCTAATTCTGTCCTGCTGTGAGCCCTATCTGTGTTTATAATATAAATTGTGCTAATCGTCTGTTTTCCAGCATTTATTTTCATTTTTATTATTTTTCATGTAATTAATAGATTAATTCATGTATTTAGGTGTTTGCAATTTTTAGATCCTCGTGTATCCTAGGCGCTTGTAATGTGAGGATGAGAGATTTTATTTTTATTCAATTTGGTTGTATAAGCAGCCTCTATTATTCTTTTGTATATTTTGGATGCATGGTTTATTTTTTTGTAATTTATTTCTGTCATTTGCTTGAGCATCAGCTGATAAACAAACGTAATCGGGTAGAGAAAGATAATAACTTGAATAAATATGGTAATATAAATTATAAACTGAATACAAGCTCGAGGTTGAATAAGTAAGTTGCTTGAACCCTGAATCTCTGGATTAGGTACGACAGTCTACGCTTGGTAGGGAGCTGTATCGGAATTTCCCGGATGAGCTGATTCGGGTGGCAACTCTGTCACTAATCTTGAAATTTAGGTTTCGAGGTCTTTAAGTAATAAAACGGGAAAACATTTTCTACAAAATGAATTTCTAAAACAAACGAATGATTTTCCCTAAAGCAAAACAAACAAAACCCTTTTTTCCGAAACATCACAAAACCCGTTTTCGAAAATCCCCGGTTCGCTTCGCGGCATCCGTTTTACATAAAAAGGTCATCCGATCACACTTGCCTTGGTTATTGACACACCCGAACATACCCATACTTGGCACCCTGTTGTAGGCCCTTTAGGCGTGCACCAAAGTGTGTCACTTTATAAGCAACACAATGATATGGTTAGCTCAAAGGATCTATACAAGTACTACACGAGAATCACTTGTGATACTATACCATGTGGATTTCTTGTTTAGTGGATCTATCCAGTACCATGCCCCATTGCATGTACCCATGAACTTGGTTTACATTCCATGTCCAATGGCCGGTAAGACACCGCCATACAACCAAGTTCACGATAGTCTTTTGTTCCATTCATTCTTATGACTAGAACAGACTACAAATAACTTTATGGTCATATTGTTTTCCCTATCCATGGTCTTATTGCGTAGTGCATGACACTTGTTAACATGGATATGGATATGTCCATTGGATACTCTATTTATAACATTGCACAAGGTATATAATAAATAGATTAATGCCTTTATTCATCAACACAAATTTTATAATACATAAATCTATTACAAGATACAAAATGTATGATACAATACAAGGACTAATACCTCGGAACTAGGGCATACCTAACAAGTGAACAGTTACTGGATCAATCTGCTCGTGAGAACATTACATGGTCTAGATTTGAGCGTTGGGTTTTCTCGACCTCGATGATGAGAAAATGCCAACATGTCATCTACTTTTAGAGTTCCTTATGAAAATTGGTTTAAGAAGTGAGAATTCAATTTTATACGGAGCTTGGAAGATGAAACCAAAAAGAATTAGAAGAATCAGTGCTGCAACTGAGATGATAGTTGTACGGTCATGGCAAGAGCCATATGGCTAACATAACTGTTGACATGACAACCGCACGAATGTCAATGTGTCACCAGAATATGCATGAAAGGGACAATTGTTTGGATTTTAGGGAGACAATAAATTTCCCACTAAGCAAAAGGATTATGGGTTTTGGATTCAAGGGAGGTTTGTAACGAGAGATTAAGCAAGAATTAAGAAAATGGGAGATTCTTAAGGCTGAAAATTGGAAGAAAGGTATCTAGAGAGAGAAAGCTTTCACATAAATCCCAAAACCAACTTTTCAACCATTATTCTCAAGCATTAATCCTTTGAATCCACTTGGGGATCATCTGTGACTCAAATCCATATGAAAGTGGAGCTGAAATCAACAAACTTAGAGCAAAATTTGGATGTTTAGAGCTAAGAACACAATATCAAAAAGCTTAGAAAATCTTCTAATTCTCACTTCTTAATCAGTTTTCTAAAGTTCAAAACTAGAGAAAGACATTAAAGGTAAAGTTTCTGAGAGGCCTTAAACCTATTTTTCGCTTTCTTGGTTGATTTGGTGTGTCATTTCACTCATCTCCATTTTGCTCTGTTTTTTAGGTTTCTGGTAAACTAGAGCCATACGGCTTATACAAGAGCCGCACGACTATTATGTAAGAGCTGTAAGGTTATAGTTTATGTTCAGGTAGTGATTTGAAATTTTAGTGATTTCTCTGGTTTGTTTAAAACCAGAGTCGTATGGTTGCTGTTAGAGATGCATGACTCTTACCTTCACATCCGTATAGCTATGGCTTTAGTTCTAAAATCATATTTTTATGTTTTTTTAATAATTTTCATATCATTTTGACTTAGATTTAATTTCCGTATTTATTTTCATAAACTAGTTCAATGATAGAAACACCAGTTTCTTGGATGTAGATAGACCTTTGCATGTGAAAATAAAAAACTAGACAAAACAATTCTCAAAATGAATTTCCAGTCCCATCAAATTACGTTTTAAAACTTTTTCCAGGTCAAATAGAGTTAATTTGTCCAATTCTCTTGGTTTTTCCAATTCAGACCCCGAGCTATCTTGAACTCCCGTGCTGTCTTTTTGAGTCCTATTTGTAAATATATTTATTGTGCTAACTTTGTTTTGTAGGTAAATGTATGTTAGGTTAGATGTATGCCTGGCTTTTTGTTTTTAGATGTTTTGTGTATATAGGCGAATGTACCCTATTCCTTTTTTTTTTATTAAATGTATCCCATAGGTTAATCATTTGATCAATTTGTATATATATTTTAAATTTCCTAACTTTATTTACTCCTTTTCGAATTTATTTGTCACTTTCAGCATTTGTATCTCATGTGTGAGCATTAACTAATAAACTAGGATAAAATCAATCATAGAAACATAAAAGGAATTGATGTAAACTGCTAAATACATTTTGAATCGAGAAGAAATAGGTGAGTCGTTCAAACCTGATCTCTGATTAAAAGGTATAACGATTCATAGCTCCTCTCGACTATACCTCAATTTCTCGGTTAAGCTAAGCTGGGTGGCGACTTTTAGCGAGAGCCTTCGAGTTTGTTCATTTTCTCATTATAAAATCCCTTTTCCCATAAAAAACCCTAATTATATTTTCTCGACCCGGCTGTGCTTTTAGGATTGTTCGCTCACACTAGTGTCGTAAGTGTTTCTCATATATTGCTTATGTTGAATCCTTAGACCCAATATTACTACACTCTTGGATGTGACCTCGTATGCTTGGATGTGGACCTAACGGACCCGTAACTAGGTGCCAAGTATGGGTACATTGGCTGTATCGGGAACCATGCTACGACTAGGAGTAATGTGAAGGAATTGACTATCTCTTCACTGAAGAGATGAAATCACCGACCTCTTGACAAGTGAGACTAAGTAGTGTACAGCCACACCTAAATAGAATGATTAATGGTTAATCATTTATTTAAGTTCTTCAGTCTACTGGGATGTCAAGTAAAGTCCTAGAACATGATAGGATGACAAAGCCATGCCTTATGTAGGATGCCGATATCTAATGTGCAAATGATCGTATAAGAATACTATAGGTTTATATCAGTTAGATTTTAAACATCTTCATCCTAATTGGGGGTTGTAACTGTTAGGATTCGTCATCGGAAAAATAACGTGGCGTAGCGAAAAATAAACCATTTAAAATTTCCTAGAATCCACCTATCGTGTGCAATTACCATTGATTAGAATAAAAACAATTTGAATCAAGAGAGATTAACGCACCGGATTCGTCTCTTCTAGAGACTGCTGTAGAATCGTTTCTTAAAACTGCGATCTCCAAAGTCCGGTGCACGACCAACTATTGAGCGGGAACCGGTGCTAGCCGAAGACGCTAAGGAATGGAGGATTAATGCTAGGATTTTCGACTAATTTGGGGCTGCTCTTGGTGACTGAAATTTCCAGCAATTAATTAGGGTTTTATTCCTTAAGTGTTCCCTTACATAGACACCTTGTCTAATTGGGTTTTAATTAGGTTAATAAAACCCAAGCCCACTAGGATTATAATTACATAAATAAACTTTAATTAAAAAGTATATACTATGTAATTTAATTCCATTTGGCTAAATTTAATTACCCCTAAATAAAATTAAATTACACTTAAGTAAATACAATATATGTATTTAATTTTCCTACTTAGGAAAATTATTTAATTAATTGTTTACTTTATGTAATTCAATTAATTGATATTAATTACATTATGTAAACTTATTAATTAAATTAAATTCAATCCAATGTTAATTAATTACCTTGACACCGAATGTCAACTAATTAATTAACGTATTCCTTCCAATGTACATTACATGTGCAATTTCTATAAGTTCCGGCTCAGTTGATCTATGTGCACGATCCTATGGGCTTGTCTTTATGTTGGAAGTAGGCCCAAGGCCTATAGACTGTAAGTGGGTTCTAGCATATCATTATAGCCTCCAATTAAGATAAAGATGCAACAGTCTTTAGAAGACACTCACCCAGTAGTAATCTCATAGTGTCCTTTGCCTAACGATATCGATATGAATCAACAAGAAGCATGGTGTCCGTCATCCTCTTCTGTTGTTTATTATATTTTTTGATCTTGAGTTGACTGATTAATCAAATAAGCAAACAACTTATTTGGATATGGATATACACTTATCAGTCCCACTCATCAAGTGGCCAATGATATCATCTCGGTGTCACCCGAGTGGCAATTCCATCACTTCAGTATCAATATCAATATGTTCACCTGTCCACCCAATCATACCCATATTTAGCATCCTTTTACAGACCTGTTAGGTGTATGTCAAAGTGAATTGGATTCCATATTGATATTATAATGAAATCTGGTCTGAGGACAAAAGAGACCTACTCAAGAAAGACTTATGACGCAATAACCATGTGGCTTTCTTGTGCGGATGGATCCAATCCCATGTCAATGACATGTACCTATATTCATGACTGACTATACAAGTACTATGGCTAGTTAAGAACTGCCATACAGTTATCGAATATACAAGTCTATGGTTCTATTCATTCCCACGATTAGAACAGACCTGGGATAGGTTTTATGATTATCAATCAATGGATACTCTATTCATATTATAGCACAAGATATAAATGAAATAGATTAATTGCCTTATTAATGTGACACAAATAATGTATTAATACAATGAGTCTTAATGTAGAATACAAAATACAAGAATCCAGTACCCTAAGAACTTGGGCACACCAACAATCTCCCACTTGCACTAGTTCCAAGTGGGCATTGCCCTAATTCAAATAGATCTGGTATGACCATCGTGCTATGTCTGCGGTAGCACTTTGGTCAATGGATCAGTGACATTATTCTTGGTGTCAACCCTGTGCAATGATATGTCACCTCTGTTCACGATCTCCCGAATGAGGTGAAACTTTCTGAGCACATGTTTGGATCTCTTGTGTGACCGGGGCTCCTTAGCTTGTGCGATGGCCACATTGTTGTCACAAAAAACATCAACTGGATCTAGGATAGTATGTACTACTTCCAACTCGGTTATGAATTTCTTGATCCAAACTACTTCCTTTGCAGCTTTGCACACAACTATGTACTCAGCTTCCGTTGTAGAGTCAGCAATGGTGGCCTACTTTGAGGACCTCCAACTAATGGCACCGCCATTTAGGAGAAAAACATTACTAGACTGTGACTAGTTCTCATCCTTATCGGTCTCAAAGCTTGCATCAGTGTAACCTGACACTACCAGCTCATCTTGACCTCCATACACTAAGAAAGCATCTTTAGTCTGATTAAGGTACTTTAGGATTTCCTTGACAGCCTTTTAGTGTTCCTCTCCAGGGTCTGACTGGTACCGGTTAGTCATACTTAGTGCAAATGCGACATCAGGCCTTGTACATAACATGGAGTACATGATAGATCCAATAGCAGATGCATAAGGGATCTTTTCCATGTTCTCCCGGTCCTTCTTTGTTTTAGGACCATCTTTCTTACTCAGCTTCAACCCATAGCGCATAGGCAAGAATCCTTTCTTTGCCTTATCCATGCTGAATCTTTTTAGATCCTTGTTTATGTACGTGGCCTGACTTAGGCCTAGAAGCTGATTGGATCTATGTCTATAGATCCTAATCCCTAAGATCGTCTCAGCTTTGCCTAAGTCCTTCATTGTGAAGCACCTACTCAACCACTGCTTAACCCCTTGCAGTGTTGGTATGTCGCCTCCAATGATAAGGATGTCATCAACATACAGCACCAGGAAGTTGGAAACACTCCTACTAACCATCTTATACACACAGGGCCCATCAAAATTCTATATGAAGCCATATTCCGTAATGGCCTCATTGAATCTCTGATTCCATGACCTCGATGCTTGCTTTAATCCATAAATGGATCTTTGAAGCTTGCATACCTGGTTTGGAAACTTTGGATTGATAAAACCCTCGGGTTGTGCCATGTACACATCCTCGAGTAGCTTTCCATTAAGGAAAGCGGTCTTAACATCCATCTTCTATATCTCATAATCGTACCATGTAGCTATGGCTAGTAGTATCCTAATGGATTTGAGCATAGCAACTAGTGAAAAGGTTTCATCATAGTTAATTACTTGAACTTGCCTGAATCCTTTTGCCACCAATCACCCCTTGAAGGTGTTGTCGGCCTTTAACTTGAAACACCACTTGCAACCTATCACCTTAGCACTCGGAGGTGGATCCACCAAGTTCCATACTTTGTTATAGTGCATAGATTGCATCTCAGCCTCCATGGCTTTGCACCATTGATCTGAGTGTGGGCTTTCAATAGCCTCCTGATAGGTCTTGGGTTCCTCTTGGTCAATGACCATAAGGTCCCCATCATCAGTCACGAGAAAGCCGTACCTCTCTGGCTGATGACATGTCCTATTAGACCTTCTAAGGTCTTGTGTAATCAGTTCTGGTTCCTTAATTTCTTGAGTAATTAGATTGGTTCCCGAAGCATCCTTAGCAGTAGCTGCAGGAGTTTGTGAGTCTTGAACTTCTGAAAGTTCAACATTTCTCCCACTGTCTCTCTTGGAAAGGAATTCCTTCTCCAAGAAGACTGAATTTTTGGCTATGAAAACTTTGTTTTTCGCCGGATCATAGAAGTAATAACCCTTAGTTTCCTTAGGGTAACCCACAAACTGGCACTTGACAGATTTGGACTCGAGTTTGCCACTTGTCAATTTCTTAACATGTGCATCATAGCCCTAAATCTTCAAGAAGGAAACATTGGGCTTTCGGCCCTTCCATAGTTCATATGGTGTTCCCTCAACTACCTTGCTTGGTGTATTATTAAGAATGTAAGTAGCTGTCTCTAAAGCATATCCCCAAAAGGAGACTGGGAGTGTAGCTTGACTCATCATCAAGCGAACCATGTCTGGCAAGGTCCTATTCCTCCTTTTTGACACTCCATTCCACTGGGGTGTACCAGGAGGAGTGAGTTGGGATTCAATCCCACATTCTCTCAAAAACGAGTCAAACTCTTGGCTCAAATATTCACCCCCTCGGTCAGACCGAAGTGCTTTTATTTTCTTGCCAAGTTGGTTTTCTACTTCATTCTTAAAGTCCTTGAACCTTTGGAGAGTCTTAAACTTATGCTTCATCAGATACACGTAACCATATATGCTGAAGTCATCCATGAAGGTGACGAAGTACAGAAAACCAGATATAGCACTAGTGCTCATTGGGCCACATACATCGGAATGTATTAGCTCCAATAGCTCTGCGGCCCTTTCAGTAGTCTTGCTAAAAGGCGCCTTTGTCATCTTGTCTCTCAAAGAAGAATAGCATGCGTCATAAGACTGGATGTCAAATGACCCTAGCACTCCACTAGAGTGAAGCCTAGCTATGTGCTTCTCGTTTATGTGGCCAAGTCGACAGTGCCAGATGTATGTAGGATTAATTTCATTATGTTTAATCCTTTTAGTATTTATGTTATAGATTGAACTTTCACGTTTTAGATCAAGGATATATAAGCCATTTTCAAGAAATGTTGTTCCATAAATAATATTGACACATTGCATAAAAATTCTACCAAGTCTAATATTAAATACAAAACCAAAAATATCCAACAAAGAAACAGAAATAATATTCCTGCGCATCGCAGGTACAAAATAACAGTTTCTTAGTTCCAAAACAAGTCCATTAGGCATCTCTAGGAAATAATCTCTGATCTCCATGGCCTGAATTCGAGCACCATTTCCGACTCGAAGATCTACTTCTCCAGATCCTAGTAATCTCCTATTTCTTAGACCCTGCACATTTGAAAAAATGTGAGATCCACATCCAAACAAATGTGAGATCCACATCTAGTGTCCAAGACCCAAGATGTAGAAATAGCAAGATTAATCTCCACAACCTGAAGCAGCAGTTTTGCCCTTCAGTTGCTCCCTTAGCTTTGGACATGAGCTCTTCTAATGCCCCTTCTTATGACACTCATAGAAGACATCGTCAGGAGAAGCAGCAGTTGCTTTAGGTTGGGCCACCACCTTTTTGCCCTTAGCCTTGGCCTTAGATTTGGCCTTTCCCTTAGCAATGGACGTATTGCCCTTATTCACCAGTAATACTTTAGGAGTCTTCTTAAGAGACTGCTCAGCAAGCTTAAGCATGCCATGCAACTCAACAACCGATTTATCCAACCCTTGCATATGGTAATTCATGATAAACTGGTTGTAAGACTCAGGAAGTGACCCGAGAATAATGTCTGTTGCCAAGTCCTGTAGAACTGGTGAGCCGAGGCGGGCAAGTGTATTAGTATACCCCTTCAACTTTAGCACATGAGTGCTGACAAAAGTCCCAGCTGCCATCACTGTCGTGCAAAGTGCCTTAGTAGTCAGGTAATGTTCCTCATGAGCGTGATCTTGGAACATCTTTTTAAGATGATCCATCATCTCATAAGCATGCTCATCCATGAACTGCTTCTGAAGATCAGAAGCCATGGTACCCAGCATGAGGCATAAGACATCTCGGTCATCCCTCACGTGCTGGTCATACTGCTCCACCATCACCGTGGTGACGCCTCGACCTGCAGGAGGGCCAGCTGGTAAAGGAGCATTCAATACATACTCCTTAGACTCTTATCTAAGAATTATTTGTAAGTTCCTAGCCCAGTCCAGGAAGTTAATCCTTGAAGTTTCTCCTTCTCTAAGAGTGACCTAAGTGATAGTAAGTTGTTGTTTGTTGCAGCCATTTGAATTGCTTAAGTGAAATGGGATTATCTACATGGAAGAAATCATTGCTTGAGTTTGAAATAAAGGACTTTTAAGCCAATTCAAATTAATAATCCAATTTTAATTTGTTTGTTCGTGATGTTAATTGGCTGACTCGACCAAGATCCACAACTTATCAATGACTGGCCGAACAAGGGCTCACTAACCAACCATTGATTCGTTTGGTAGGACAACCTATCCAATCCTTCGCCGAAGGACTCTTGGTTTGATGGGCTTATTGACACTTTACCCATCTATGCTTAGGGCCCGCTCTGAGCTAATGCTACCTATGTTGAGTCAAACCACCATTCACATGTTTACCATACCAAGTATCCGAACGCTCGATGGCCCACCGAATACTATAATGTACCCAGCTAGGGCATGGCGTACATTGCAGCATCAATGGGAGGAAGAGGTGTGAATGTGGGAAGCACTTTTAAACGACTCAATTGTGAGCGGATGACCATTTTAGAAAGAGCGATACGGACACGGCAAAGCGAACCGAGGGTTTTCGAAAACGGGTTTCATGATGTTTTGGGAAAAAGGGTTTGTTTATCTTGAGCTGGGAAAACTATTGATTTAATTTGGAAATTCCTTTGTAGAAAACATTTTCCCATTTTTGACTTAAAGACCTCGAAACCTCAATTTCGAGATAAGTGACAGAGTCGCCACCCGGATCAGCTCATCCGGGAAATTCTGGTACAGCTCCCTACCGAGCGCAGACTGCTGTACCTAATCCAGAGATTCAGGGTTCGGGGCAACTTACCTACTTAACCTTAAGCTTGTATTCGTTTATTTTTTATAAAGCCATATTTATTCAATTTATTATCTTTTCTCTACCCAAATTGTTTAGTTTTATTAGCCTGATGCTCAAGCAAAATGCATAAAATAAATTGTGGGAAATTAAACCATCCACACAAATTATACAAAAGAATAGTAATGGCCGCTTATACAGCCCAACCGAATAAAATATAAAAACTCTCGTCCTCACTTTACAATCGCCTAGGATACACGAGGATCTAAAAATACAACCGGGTCGGACCGGTTAGACCTGGAAAACGGTTTTGAAATGCCCTGTGGATTTTTGTGCTGGAAAATTAATTTTGGAAAACCATTTGGCTCGATTTCATGCAAATTTCAGCTTTTGTGGTTCTGCTATCCCGGAATTCAGGGTTTCGTTCTTGTGGGTTCCTAACCTTAACATCCATCTAGGGTCCAGAACGTAATAAACACACCAAAAACATTTGTGAAAAATACTATTTTGCACGTTTTTTATATCGTCCGGGGAACTGGTAGGATTCGGGGGTCCGCTAATGCTGAACTGTGGATCCAATTAGTATAAAACAACCCCGAAACTCAGGAAATAAACCCGAAAACCATCAAAAACCCTAATATCCGTATTTATAGAAATTCAAAAACCAAAATATAATGACATACGGATGGATTTGGGCTGAAAATGATTACAACAAAATGTTTGAAATGAGAAACGGACTGTTTTCGGCCAAACGGGATAGATCATGGATCTGTCCCTGAAGAACAGAGCCAGACGGCTCTAGGGTCAGAGCCGGCCGGCTCTGTTCATCACATACACAGCCGTATGGCTATGGTGGGCAGCCCAATTTCTGGATTTTTGTAGAAATGGAGAAAAGGCACAGAAAACACAATGCAAATAGGTTTAAGGCCTCTCAGAGTTTACCTTGATGTTGTTTGGATGCTTTGAACGTCCAAAGAATGGATTGAAAGCTTGGAATGCCTCTTGGGAACTCAATCGGCCAAAGAACCGCAACAATCCAAACGAACCTAAACGAATCCGAAATGGTTTCCAACCAATGAGCAAAGGTTAAGTAACTTGTGTTTAATGTTTAAGGGTTGATTTTAAGCTTTACTCTTTGTGTTTCCGAGTTCTCAAGTTAACGATCACCTTTCTCTCTTTCTTTGCTTCTTTTTTTTTCTTTGTATCTTTTTTTCTTTAAGATTGAAAATCCTCCCTCCTCTGATTTGATTTTCTCTTTTTTATATCCCTATCTCTCGTATCATTTCAGTCATTTAATAGGCATATGACTTTCTAATTCTGCCCCATACTTCTTCTAGCGAGACAAGTTGCTTTGTTTTAGAAGGCAACTTGTCTTGCCCACAAGAGCCGTACGGCTCTAGTTTGAAAACTAAAGCCGTGCGGCTCTGACAAGAGCCGGGGTAAAATTTCGAAAGTCTAACGTGCACCCTAAACCCTGGGAAATCACTCGGGAGACCGTTTCGGGGATTTCAGATCGCGGATAGCTCAGTTTTTAGGATGTTTGAGATACTTCGGGCAACATTCCGGGTGTTTTCAAGTCTCGTTCAATCCCGTCCAGTCTGCAGGTAACTAGTAATTCTCATCACCGAGGTCGTGAAAAACCCGTGCTCACAGGCTGCCCCTCGCGAGTTCAAAGTCGACTAGATCGGTAGCTTATGTCCGATTCGAGTTTGGTCTCGTGATTGGGAGCATGGTGAGTAAAGGAAAATAAAGCGTACCTGAGGGTTTTGCTTGTGTCGGCCTCTACGGCATTGGGGACTTGCTCCTGTTGAAGTATGGAACAGCGGTCTTGCCCGAGCTATCTGGATTGCCTCTAGGAGGACTTCTTGGATTTTATTGCCTCAAGGAGGGCTTTTAGTTTAATTGCCTCAAGGAGGGCTTTTTTGGTTTGATTTTGCCTCAAGGAGGGCTTTCTTGGTTTAGGTGCCTCAAGGAGGGCTTTTTAGTTCGATTGTCTCAAGGAGGGCTTTTTTTGTTTGATTTTACCTCAAGGAGGGCTTTTTCAGTTTTGGTGCCTCAAGGAGGGCTTTTTCGGTTCAGGTGCCTCAAGGAGGGCTTTTTCAGTTTGGTTGCCTTAAGGAGGGCTTTTTTGGTTTGGTTGCCTCGAGGAGGGCTTTTTCAGTTTGGTTACCTCCAGGAGGGCTTCTTAGATTTGATTTTGCCTCTAGGAGGGCTTTTCTGGTTTGGGTGCCTCGAGGAGGGCCTTTTCAGTTTGGTTGCCTCAAGAGGAGGGCTTTTTCAGTTTGATTTTGCCTCAAGGAGGGCTTTTTGGATTTTATTTTTGCCTCAAGGAGGGCTTTCTTTGGTTTTGATTTTGCCTCAAGGAGGGCTTCCTTCGGTTTGGTTGCCTCAAGGAGGGCTTTTTGGATTTGATTTTGCCTCAAGGAGGGCCTTTTCAGTTTGGGTGCCTTAAGGAGGGCTTTAGATTTGGTTTTGCCTCTAGGAGGGCTTTTTTAGTTTAGGTGCCTCGAGGAGGGCTTTCTTCAGTTTGGTTGCCTCAAGGAGGGCTTTTTCAGTTTGGGTGCCTCAAGGAGGGCTTTCTTCAGTTTGGTTGCCTCAAGGAGGGCTTTCTTAGTTTGATTATGCCTCAAGGAGGGCTTTTTCAGTTTGGGTGCCTCAAGAAGGGCTTTTTCAGTTTGGTTGCCTCAAGGAGGGCTTTTTTCAGATTTGGGTGCCTCAAGGAGGGCTTTTTCAGTTTGGTTGCCTCAAGGAGGGCATTTTCAGTTTGGTTGCCTCAAGGAGGGCTTTTTCAGTTTGTTTGCCTCAAAGAGGGCTTTTTCAGTTTGGTTGCCTCAAGGAGGGCTTTTTCAGATTTGGGTGCCTTAAGGAGGGCTTTTTCAGTTTGGCTGCCTCAAGGAGGGCTTTTTCAGTTTGGTTGCCTCAAGAAGGGCTTTTTCAAATTGGTTGCCTCAAGGAGGGCTTTTTTAGTTTGATTTTGCCTCTAGGAGGGCTTTCTTGGTTTGGGTGCCTCAAGGAGGGCTTTTTCAGATTTGGTCTTGCCTCTAGGAGGGCTTTAGATTTGGTCTTGCCTCTAGGAGGGCTTTAGATTTGGTTGCCTCAAGGAGAGCTTTTTGGATTTGATTTTGCCTCAAGGAGGGCCTTTTCAGTTTGGGTGCCTCAAGGAGGGCTTTAGATTTGGTTTTGCCTCTAGGAGGGCTTTTTCAGTTTGGGTGCCTCAAGGAGGGCTTTCTTCAGTTTGGTTGCCTCAAGGAGGGCTTTTTCAGTTTGATTTTATCTCTAGGAGGGCTTTCTTGGTTTGGGTGCCTCAAGAAGGGCTTTTTTAGATTTGGTCTTGCCTCTTGGAGGGCTTTAGATTTGGTTTTGCCTCTACGAGGGCTTTAGATTTGGTTTTGCCTCTAGGAGGGCTTTCGGGATTTGATTTTGCAAGAATTTCTCAACAGACATTTCTTCCCTGTCCATTTGTCGAGATGTTCTTTACCCCCAGATTCCTGTTAAAGGTAAGAAGTGCCCTTCTCAGGGTGATATTGGTGTGAACGAAAATTCTGGTAATTGTAGAAATTTTTCATACCTGAGATTTTGAATTCTGATTTGCACATTATGACTCTGAGGGTGCCCCTGGATTAAATCATTCTCGCCTTGGGAAGGATCCCGACTCGAGATGACCTAATGATTGTGATGAGCGCCTGGACGAATTTCGATGCAAGAGCGCGTATTTATTCCTTGATCGATAATTTTGGAGACAAAAATTTTTGCCCCCTCGATCAAGAATAAATATGGCTGAGTGGTTTATGATGCATGTATGCGTGAATGCGTGCATGGCTTAAGGATATGTATGTATGAGACAGGATACTATGCTTGGTATCTGCGCTATGCTGGAGACTGAACTTGTGACTTTTGATGATCTTCTGTGGGTACTGTTTCAATCGGGTGATTTTGCCGAGGATTTCGACTCAGTGGGGATCATTTTAGTTGAGAACTCTGCTGGGGAGAGTCTGAGCCGTTTGATCCTACTGGGCGGTCTGTTGGAGATTCTGTAGGGATGATCCTACTGGGGATCATTCTGCCGGGGATAACTCTGTTAGGGTTCGTACAACTGGGCCCGCAGTTGTTATTCGTAGAAACAATTGCACTGAAGCTGTCGTGGGTTTGGATGCAATGGCCTACTGATGGATGTTTACATGCAATGGCACGGTGTATGCAATATGAACATCTAAAAAAAAAATTAAACATGCCTAATATCATTACGAAAACATCAAAATGAATGCGATAGGAAAATCAAAAGTGACTCTGACTCTGAATGTCACTCTTTCCTTGTTACCAACATGTCCTCTCGGTTTTTCGTGTCAGAAGCTCTCGATGGGGGTAGTGGTGTTTTTTTTTTTTTTTGGAAATGATGACTAAGTTTGCAAAAGTACGCCAGCCGAGTGGATTGCTCAGCATTGGCTCGTCTTAGGATTGGGAAATGCGCTTCAACAAGTCTCCCAAGGATCAATGATAGGATTGTCCTTGATGATGTTTCGTGGTTTAAGTTTTGCTTGCCCCTGGTGTTGGAGGCTTGTGTTTGGGTGTTTGGTTGTAAAACACTTCATTAGATCTGGTTTGCTGCGTGCGGCAACCTGTATATGGACATTTATATGCAATGGCATGATACATGCATATTGAACACCAAAATAGAATATGAAACATTTATGATATGATGAATGTGAATGCATTAGGAAACTCCAACCCGTGGTTCCGGTGTGGATCAATCTCCCTTTATTACACTTTTTTTTAGGATCCGCTGGGGATATGTCAAGGGCAAGTCACCAGAGTGTATAGCCGACCACTGAGATGGAGTCAATTAACCATTGAAATCTCCAAGGGTCTAGAATTGTGTTCATGTTCTCAATTCACCCCAGATTCCAGCTTATGCGTAGTCTCCAAAGGTGGATACCGCTTTTAGTCCTTCAAGGCATGACCTGATTCAAAATGATTTGAGTTAATTATGGTTTCCTTATGTCTGCCAACCATGATAACCCTAGAGCAAGGCACACCATGGCTAGGAAATGAAAGAACCACTGGTAAGTAGTCACTTCTGTTGCAGCTGAAGACTGAGTTCTTGAAATGGTTGGTAAATGCAACTTTCCCCTGAATATTAGCACAGCAGGCTTTGTAATTCTTTCTGTTGATGGGAACATCCCATTCATAATTGTTAAAAGATTTGTAAAACTTGGTTGCTCCAACACTGTTGGTGAAGTTCACCGGGCTGAGCATCATTCTTTTCGTTTCTGTAGCACATTTTGCTCAACAGAACCATCCCTTGCTGGGTTGAGTATTGTTGGTGGATGACCATCCCTTTCACAAAATGTCCCACCAGCCACTCTTTTCCTGAAGTCCGACACAGGGTATAGTGTGGACTTTGTTGGACGGGAACAGTGGTCATCTAGGAGTTCCATCAATAGTTGCTTGAGCAGTGGCAAACTCCAGCTCAATTGAAGCAGGCTTATATTCAAATCCTCTCTTTGTCATGAAATCAAGGCCTTACCTTGCAGTCTGATGTTACAAAATATTTGGTCCAGGCGTTTAGGTTGAAGAGAAATGGCATAGGGTAGAAAGAGAATCCCCAATCTAGTACAGGTTGATGATAAACAAAGACTGATTGAGTCAGTACTTTGTCATAGGCCCCTGTCACCTTTTTGATAATGAGATGATGCGAATATGAAATAGCATTGGGGTTCAATTTCTTGTTAGAAGCCATTAATGGTGGAAAATAAGGCTTCATAGAATCAATTCAGGGGAAGGATGAAAAAGAGTTTTGTCAAATGAGTGTTGGTGGTTCGGTGGTAAACGGAAGACAAAGGGTGTTGAAGGTGTGGAAGAAATTGGAAAAAGAAACGGGAAGAGCTTTGGTTTTAAAGACAGGAAAGTCCAAATCTTTCTCAGATAGGAGGGAAGGATCCGACAACATTAAGAGCTGAAGATTACCCCTTTAATGCTACGAGACACTCCAGTGTTGGCTATGGTGGCCATGCGTGAGAGGGAAAAAGACTCCTGTCTCACCGATCCCCCTTTTTTTGTTTTTTTTTTAAGGACTATGCCCAAGCTGGTGCCACCTGTTGGTTTTCCTGCTGCATTCAAATCCATGCATGTCATGCGTGTTTAATATACTTTTTGGATGAACAATGCATGCGAAATGTCATGTATATATGAATGCCACACGAACAGGATAATATATGCACTACGACCAAAACTGCTTCAGCATTTTGCGCATGGTGAGTGATGAAGGTGATGAAAAACATTTGAATTCCCCCAGGTTGGAGGTTTTGGTGAGGTTGGAATTTTTAGCTTTGGGGTTTTGGCTTAAGGTGCCTTCTCTGATATGAAATTAAGCTTGGGGCTTTGTTTTAGGGGTTTGCTTTTGGGTTTCAACAATGGCTTTTAGCTTGGGATAATTCGGGTATCATGTGTGCCATTCGAATTGAAACTCTGGGGTAGGGCCAATAACATCTTACAAGGATTGTTGAGTTGGATCAGAAATGACTCGGCGGAGATGGTGCCATCATATCATTTATTTATCTCACAAGCTCACCTTTCAAGAAAGAGTTCGGTCAGAGCCAGGTTCACTTTTAAGTTCCCTATAGTATTCAGGTTGATACCTTGCATTTTGATATTATGCGTGTTTGATATGTCGTTTTAGATGATCAAATGCATGCATAATGCCATGTACATGCAATCACCACATAAGTAAAAGATGACGAAATGCATTGCATTCAAAATGATTTCAATACACCTTACAAACAAAAATGAGTCCCCTACAAGAAGGGAGCCTTTAAGGATATTGATCTCCTGACGTCTGATTATTCCCCGACTAGTCACTGCCTCGGCTTCAGTACCATTGCCCCGCTTTCTCTTCTTTTTTTTTTATATTCCTCGACTAATCACTGCCTCGGCTTCAGCACCATTACCCACTCTCGTCAGATCAAACCTTGTAGCTCTTCATCATATTCTGCTCCCCGAGAAGTTTGAGGAATTTCTTTGGTGATCCCTTTATTTGCCACTGGGTGCTTATTAGAGGTAGGTGGGACCCTTAATTTTCCTTCGTCAATGAGCTCCTGAATCCTCCTTCGCAGAGCGACACATTTATTGATCCGGTGGCCTGCCAACACATGATAGCTACAGTAGTTCCCCTTTTGTTCAGGTGTTGGCGCCACATATGGTCTGACACTCTGTAGCAGGCCCATCTTTCTGCATATGGCAAATAGTCTGGTCACCGAGCAAGGACCAGAGGATGCGACTGTCCCTTTATCTTCAGGAGGTGAACTCTGGATATGTCGCCAAATAGGGTCAATGTTGGCACCGGTGTCAAAAGGCCTTTTCAGTTCCCCTTCACTGGTCGACCCCGGTGAGCCCAAGTTCTAGTGAGAGGGCCTTCTGAGGTGTCGAGAGGAAGTGTCAGCAATTTGGGCATCCTGCTTCTTATCAGTACTAGCATTGGAGTCTGTGCTTGCCATGCCCCTTATTTTTCTTTCGAGCTCTACCACCCGGGCTTCCAGCTTAGTGCACCTTGCCGTCAGTCTCTCCACTCTATCAAGGTCACCCCCCTAGCATTTCTCTCAACATAGCTGCTGCTTCTTCCTTGACTACCTTCCGGAATCGAGATGATGCGACATAGTCTTCCACAACATCTGTTATGGCATTGAAGTTCCTTGGGTTGGCCATCCTGAAGATCCATTCCCTTGATGAGAGTACTTATTAGTGTCGGCTGGTGTATGCATGGCAGATACCAAACAGGGAACAATGTATGCATGAATATACGATGTAACGTGTACGTGTGTGGATGGTGAGTTGTACATGTGATGCCATGCAATGCCATGTCATGTTATGTTATTCGGAACCGACCATACAAATGCAACGGATGCTGGTGGGGATGATGCATGCTAAAATAAAACATGGTGTATAAATATACATCACAGGGTTAAAATGACACTAGGGAGTGTCCATGGATCGAACCAAGTGGTACTTGCAATAAGGTGCATAGTTATGCCCCTGGGAAGAATGACACACTGGGGTTTCCACAGGTCATAGCAAGACATTGCTTGTAAGGGAAGTTAAGATATAATGGATGCATGTATGCGCACAGTGGCCTGACATAATCTTTAGTACTCAGGGAGTACCTTGGATTATGATGCATGATATGAAGTGAGACAGAACAGAGTGCTTGGCACACGGATGGCTTTTCGGCTCTCGGGGAGCACCTTGGGCTTTCATGTGATGAAATAACATGTTTGGCACGTGAGCCAAGTTTTTCGGCACTCGGGGAGTGCTTTATGCTTATGTATGAATGGGATGCACGGTCATGGGTTGATGCGGACAAATTATGTTAGATGGATGGAAACATGAATGAGGATGATTTACCCTATTATATATTTTAGACATTCCACGGATGCCCCTATGTTGTATGAAAAGGCAATGCAAACAGACAGCATGTGATCCCGCACACGGGCATAGGTTCGGTGCTTTCCGAGCACCTAGTGGATGTTATGAAATGGTCATGCATGGCCGACACACGGATAAAGTTCTGATGCTTTTGAGGCACCTAATGGATGTTATGGAATGGTCGTGTGTATGCCGACACACAGACAGAGCTCTGATGCTTTTGATGCATCCGATATGGAATGATATTGTTGGTGGGTCACGTGTAACCTGAGGCACGGACAAAGATTCGGTGCTTGTGGAACGCCTTGCATGATTTAGTGATGTCATGGAATGCCCTTATATGTGTAATAACTGGGCACTCATAGAGTACCCTGGATGATTTGATAATGTTATGAGCAATCCAATGCGGATCATGACACACAAGCAAGATCTCGGTATCCTCGTGACACTGATAATGGATGAATGAGATGTTGTGCAATGTTTGTCATGTGACTCCCCACATGAAAATAGATCTAGGACCGTTGTGGTCTCCTAATGGATGTTATGGTGCGGCAGAATGGCCAAGTACAAACCAGGGCTCAAGCAAAACACGGGTGGCTTTGGGACACCCATTATGAAATGAAATGATCATGATGGGACATCCTTGGAACATCCTTATTTAAAGCGGAATGCAATGGTGTGAATGAATGTTCATGTCACACAAAAATATGGATGGATGCACGAAGATGTGGTTAGAATGACACACAGGACAACATCGTGCATGTAAGGTATGAATGCATATGTCATACAAAAAAAGTGCCCTGGCTACACAAAGACATGGTTAGGATGTATAACATACGAAGTAACGCATGCTTCATGAACATCCCACACATGAGATGTGAATGAAACATGGATGAAATGTCGTAGCTGCACGAAGATGTGGTTAGTGTCAATGTCATGAATATGTTGATGTCTTGAAAATAAGTGCACAAAGATGCGATTATGATGACACACGGATGACTGTGCGTGTTGATGCCTTGTGAATGAAAACAACAATGGACGTGATTTCTTTGTTCGGGACATTCTAAGAATGCCCAATGTCATGCAAACTAGAATGCAAAAGAGGTCGTGCGTGAGCCAACACACAGATAGGGGTTCGGTGCTTTTGGGGCACCTAGTGGGTGTTATGAAATCGTCACGTGTGCATCAGCACACGGACAAAGTTTCGACACTTTGTAGGTCCAAATGAAATGGCATGACATGGTCATATGGAAGCCGTTCCATGGACAGAGTTCTGATGCTTTTAGGGCATCTAACATGAAGTGATGCTGCAAATAAGTCACATGTAAATAAAGACACGGACGAAGGTTCGGCGTTCGCAGAACGCCTTGTATGACTTGGTAATGTCATGATATGCTCCTATGTGTTCAATAATTCAGCATTCGTGGAGCACCTTGAATGAATTATTAATGTCATGAAACAATTCTAAAGTGGATTGTGATACACAAGCAAAGCTTCGACATCACTGTGACGCTTTCGATGAATGGACATGAAGTGGAAATGATATGATGTTATGTTGTTGTGTGACTTGCCACACAACGAGACCTAAAATCTTTATGATTTTCTAGTAAATGATATGAGGTAGTGAATAGGCCAAGTGCAAACTAGCACTCAGGAGGACTGCGGGTAGTTTGGGGTACCCGATATGGCATGAAATGAAATGATCATGATGGTTATTCTCAGAACGTCCCTAAATAAATGGAATAGAATGAAATGGCATGAATGTGCATGTCACGCAAATGCAAGCGGCTGCAGAAAAAAGTATTTAGGATGCATGACATACGGGATGATGTCATGCCTGTTTTGTGAAAATTCAGCATAATATATGTATGGAGCACGTGAATAAAATATCATGGCTGCATAAGGATGTGGTTAATGCCAATGTCATTATAATGTTGATGTCTTGAAAATAATTGCATAAAGACATGACATATGGATGATTACATGTACGTGTGATGCTTCACGAATGAAAACAATAATAAGTGTGTGTCCTTCATTCTGGATGTTCCAAGAATGCCCAATGCTATGTAGAAAACAATGCAAGAATAGTAGCGTGGACCATTACACGGATGAAGGTTGGTACTTTTGGAGCACCTAGCGGATATCATGAAGTGGCCGCGTGTGTACCGATACACGGGCAAAAGAGATCGACACTTTGTAGGTCAAGATGAGATGGCATGAAATGGTCACGTGGAGACCATTCCTCGGACAAAACTCTGATGCTTTTGGGGAATCTAGGATGAAATGATGCTGCAACCAGGTCACACGTGTGTAGGGACACAGACAGAGGTTCGGCGTTCATGGAACGCCTTAAATGAATTGATATGGCATGATATGTTCCTATGCACAGAATAACTCAGTACTCGTGGAGAACCTCGAATGATTTCATAATGTTATGAAATAGTTCGATGTGAACCATAATGCACAAATAGGATTTGGCATCACTGGGACACCTATGATGAATGAATGTGATGTCAAATGATGGCATCGTATGAACCGTCATACAGAAGTAAATCTAGGACCATCATGGTCTACTATTGAATGATATGATATTTTGTGAAATGGCCGACTGCAATCTGGCGCACGGGCAAAAATCGAGTAGCTTTGGGGTACCCGACATGTCATAGAATGAAATGACCGCGAGGGCATGCTCGAAACATCCTCTTATTAGGTGGAGTAATATGACATGGATGCATATGTCATATGAAAATACAAATGGCTGTGCGAAAATGTGGTTAAGATGCATGACATGCAGACCAATTTCGTGTATGCTTTATGGAGATATCGCACGCGAGATGTAAATGGTGCATGAATAAAATGTCATGGCTGCACGAAAATGTGATTAGTGTCACACATATGTCGGTGTTCGAAAATGGCTGCATGAAGATGTGGCTAGCATAAATGTCACACATATGCATATGTATTTAAAGATGGCTACACGAAAACGTGATTAGAAATGGCACATGAGATCAATATGCGTTTTAATGCTTTGTGAAAGAGAAAATCACCACGGAGCAAACGTTAGCACATGCAAAAATGTGCTCTCCCTTCCAACCTTATTTCTCCTTTCGATTGGTCACGTATTCTTCCTAGGTGTTGGGTCTCTTTGGCATCAACAGGGGATACCAAAGGCACACACTCAAACATTCAATTTTAGATTTATGTTTTAGTAATCCTAGGGGAAGTTACTAAGCCATTATATGTGGGCCAAAGTCAAACCAAGGGTCGTACAGGCTCCCATAGCAAATAAACACTTCCCCACCATAGAACACGATGTAAGGTCATGCGGGGCAATGAGTGGTTTATTCCATCGGGTGTCCCCAATCCTGGCGGTAGAGGTAGGCCACCTTCTTATGTAAATCGAGGCTAATCAATGTATTTGAGGCGTTGAGAAGAAGAAAATGTCATGATATGCAAGGGTATGAATAAATATGGCGTTTAAAAATTGATAAATGAATACAAGCGAGGTATATTTCAATAGTTGCCTAAGTTCCTTAAGCGTTTAAGAAAAACATTTTAAGAAACATGATATCCCTAGCAGAGTCGCCACTGTGAGCGGATGACCTTTTTAGAAAGAGCAATACGGACGCGGCGAAGTGAACCGAGGGTTTTCGAAAACGGGTTTCGTGATGTTTTGGGAAAAAGGGTTTGTTTATCTTGAGTTGGGAAAAGTATTGATTTAATTTGGAAATTCCTTTGTAGAAAACATTTTCCCATTTTTGACTTAAAGACCTCGAAACCTCAATTTCGAGATCAGTGACAGAGTCGCCGCCCGGATTAGCTCATCCGGGAAATTCTGATACAGCTCCTTACCGAGCGCAGACTGCTGTACCTAATTCAGAGATTCAGGGTTCGGGCAACTTACCTACTGAACCTTAAGCTTGTATTCGTTTATTATTTATCAAGCCATATTTATTCAATTTATTATCTTTTCTCTATCCAAATTGTTTAGTTTTATTAGCCTGATGCTCAAGCAAAATGCATAAAATAAATTGCGGGAAATTAAACCATCCACACAAATTATACAAAAGAATAGTAAAGGCTGCTTATACAACCCAATCGAATAAAATATAAAAACTCTCGTCCTCACTTTACAATCACCTAGGATACACGAGGATCTAAAAATACAACCGCCTAAAATACACGAATTAATCTATTAAATACAGCAAAAATAAAAATAAATGATGCAAAACAGACTGGTTAGTGCAGTTTATATTATAAACGCAAATAGGACTCAAATCAGGAAAGAACTGGGATTTGAGAAGCGGGGGCATGCATTTTAGGGAGTAACCGGGTCGACCTGACCGGTCGGACCGGTTAGACCTGGAAAACGGTTTTGAAACGCCCTGTGGATTTTTGTGCTGGAAAATTAATTTTGGAAAACCATTTAGCTCAATTTCATGCAAATTTCTGCTTTTGTGGGTCTGTTATCCCTGAATTCAGGGTTCTGTTCGTGTGGGTTCCTAACCTCAACATCCATCTAGGGTCTAGAACGCAATAAACAAACCAAAAACATTTGTGAAAAATACTATTTTGCACATTTTTGATATCTTCCGGGGAACTGGTAGGATTCGGGGGTCCGCTAATGCTAAACTGTGGATCCAATTCCGATAAAACAACCCCAGAACTCAGGAAATAAACCCAGAAAACATCAAAAACCCTAATATCTATACGTATAAAAATTCGAAAACCAAAATATAACGACATATGGATGGATTTGGGCTGAAAATGATTGCAACAGAATGTTTAAAACGAAAAACGGATTGTTTTTGGTCGAACGGGACAGATCAGGGATCTGTCCCTGAAGAACAGCGCCGGGCAGCTTTAGGGTCAGAGCCGGCCGGCTCTGTTCATCACAAACACCGCCGGCTCTGTTCATCACAAACACAGCAGAGCAACTGTGTTCATGAAGAACACAGCCGTACGGCTATGGTGGGCAGCCCAATTTCTGGATTTTTGTAGAAATGGAGAAAACACACAGAAAACACAATGCAAACCGGTTTAAGGCCTCTCAGAGTTTACCTTGATGTTGTTTGGATGCTTTGAACATCCAAAGAATGGATTGAAAGCTTGGAATGCCTCCTGGGAACTCAATCGGCTAAAGAACCGCAACAATCCACACAAGCCGAAACGAATCCGAAATGGTTTCCAACCACTGAGCAAAGGTTAAGTAACTTGTGTTTAATGTTTAAGGGTTGATTTTAAGCTTTACTCTTTGTGTTTCTGAGTTCTCAAGTTCACGGTCACCTTTCTCTCTTTCTCTACTTCTTTTTTTTTCTCTGTATCTTTTTTTCTTTAAGATTGAAAATCCTCCCTCCTCTGATTTGATTTTCTCTTTTTTATATCCCTCTCTCTCGTATCATTTCACTCATTTAATAGCCGTCTGACTTTCTGATTCTGCCCCATACTTCTTCTGGCGAGACAAGTTGCTTTGTTTTACAAGTCAACTTGTCCTGCCCACTAGAGCCGTGCGGCTCTGACAAGAGCTGGGGAAAAATTTCGAAAGTTCGACGCTCACCCTAAACCCTGGAAATCACTCGGGAGACCGTTTCAGGGATTTCGGATCGGGGATAGCTCAGTTTTCAAGACATTTAAGATACTCCGGGCGACATTCCGGGTGTTTTCAAGTCCCATTCGAGCCCGTCCAGTCCATAGGTAACTAGTAATTCTCATCAACGAGGTCGGGAAAAACCCGTGCTCACATCAATATTTTAATTACCAGATTAAAATTAAGTGATACGGCTTAGCATGCATAAACACTGGTAATAATTTGGTGATCCGTACATCCATATTATATGACAAATGCAATAGCATACTTAATTTAAAATAAATGAGATCCTATGGGCCTTTAATTACAACCTAATGAAAAACTAGATATCCTATCTAATTCTTCATGGGCCGGACTGCAATCCTTCTTGGGCTCCCACCATGGGCTTGCTCCATCTGGGCCTTCCTCCATACTTGATGTAATTACAACAAATTTGTAAAATAAAATCTATTCTAAAATTACATCAAAATAAAAAAAATGGCACGCAGGCCGTATTTTCCAAAATTAAATTACAACCGATAATAATTTAGGGCCCATAGAACTCAACATCACATTTCCAACAAAGTACCTGTCGTGCACATACATACCAATATGATGCATGATCATGGCATTCCAAATTAAATATAAATGTTAAGCCGAGTTACTTAGGGTGAAATCACCAATTTTAACAAATGTGACTAAGGCCCATAAAGGCCCAATGGATAACATCCATAAATGCAAAATTAACAATTTTGCTCCCACTTGAATTTGGGTTGTCACAAATTTAAAATTTAACTCTCCCAATTTTAACCGGTGTCACGGTTTATTGGGCTAATTTCATAAAGTCCATATTCAATTTAATATGCAAACAATTAAATTAAATATGTATGCCAACAAAATAAACAATTTAAATACAAATTAATTTTAAAAAAATTTAATTTAATTTGCATTAGTGTCCGGGATAAAAAATACCCGCAAAATCCAAAACCGGACCGAAAACCCATGCGTGGCAGCCTACATCGGCAGCAGGCAGCTGCTGCGGCCATCAGCTAGCTGCTGCCACTGGATGGAATCGCAATTGCGATTCCATCCAGCCCAACAATAATATTTTTTTTTTCAAACTTATTAAATCATAAAATTATCCATCAAAAATTAAATAATCAATAAAACAACAATTTTAGATGGAAACCAATTAGGGAAAAATAATAAAAAACCCCAATCCAAAATTCTAGGGTTTATCCAAAACCAAAACCAATTGAACAAAAACCCTAACTTTGATACCACTGTTGGGATTCGTCATCAGAAAAATAACGTGGCGCAACGGAAAATACACCATTTAAAATTTCCTAGAATTCACCTATCGTGTCCAATTACCATTGATTAGAATAAAAAAAATTTGAATCAAGAGAGATTAACTTACCGGATTTGTCTCTTCTAGAGACTGCTGCAGAATCGTTTCTTAAAACTGCGATCTCCAAAGTCCGGTGCACGACCAACTATTGAGCGGGAACTGGAGCTAGCCGAAGATGCAAAAGAATGGAGGATTAATGCTAGGATTTTCGGCTGATTTGGGGCTGCTCTTGGTGACTGAAATTCCAAGCAATTAATTAGGGTTGAATTAGGGTTTTATTCCTTAAGTGTGCCCTTATATAGACACCTTGTCTAATTGGGTTTTAATTAGGTTAATTTAATCCAAGCCCACTAGGATTATAATTACATAAATAAACTTTAATTAAAAAGTATACACTATGTAATTTAATTCCATTTGGCTAAATTTAATTACCTCTAAATAAAATTAAATCACACTTAAGTAAATATAATACATGTATTTAATTTTCCTACTTAGGAAAATTATTTAATTAATTGTTTACTTTATGTAATTCAATTAATTGATAAATTAATTAATTACATTATGTAAATTTATTAATTAAACAAAATTCAACCAATGTTAATTAATTACCTTGACACCAAATGTCAACTAATTAATTAACGCATTTCTTCCAATGTACATTACATGTACAATTTCTATAAGTTTCGGCTTCGTTGATCTATGTGCACAATCCTATGGGTTTGTCTTTATGTTGGCAGTAAGCCCACGGCCCACAGACTATAAGTGGGTTCTAGTAAACCATTACACCCCCCAATTAAGATAGAGATGCAGCAGTCTATAGAAGACACTCACCCGGTAGTAATCTCATAGTGTCCTTTGCCTAACGATATTGATATGAATAAACAAGAGGCATGGTGTCCGTCATCCTCTTATGTTGTTTATTATATTTCTTGATCTTGAGTTGACTGATTAATCAAATAAGCAACCAACTTATTAGGGTATGGCCATACACTTATCAGTCCTACTCATCAAGTGGAGAATGATATCATCTCAGTGTCACCCGAGTGGCAATTCCATCACTTCATCATCAATATCAATATGTTCACCTGTCCACCCAATCATACCTATATTTAGCATCCTTTTATAGACATGTTAGGCGTATGTCAAAGTGAACTGGATTCCATATTGATATTATAATGAAATCTGGTCTGAGGATAAAAGAGAACTACTCAAGAAAGACTTATGACGCGACAACCATGTGGCTTTCTTGTGCAGTCCTATGTTAACGACATGTACCTATATTCATGACTGACTATACAAGTACTATGGCTAGTTAAGAACTGCCATACAATTATCGAATATACAAGTCTGTGGTTCTATTCGTTCCCACGATTAGAACAGACCTGGGATAGGTTTTATGATTATCAATCAATGTATACTCTATTCATATTATAGCAGAAGATATAAATGAAATAGATTAATTACCTTTATTAATGTGACATAAATAATGTATTAATACAATGAGTCTTAATGTATAGTACAAAATACAAGAATCCAATGCCCTAAGAACTAGAGCACACCAACAGTAACGGCTTGCTAGAGCCACTTACAAGCGTGGCCAACATACATATGGACCTAAAGGATCGCATACTAAGGAGTCTAGGAGTTTTTATAATGGACTATTTAATATGTATTGATTACATATTAATTATTATTGATGGGTTATTTTATTTTATGAGATAATTAGTTAAGGCCTAAATAAAATATATTAAACCCATCTTGAGAATTGGTTATTTTAGCTTTTCAAATTTACCATATGGTGAATTTGGTTAAGTTAAAGTGTTGTAAAATATGGTAGACATTTTAGTCGGAATATCTAGATATTTTGCAAGAAGGGATGTTATGGGTATTGTCCCCTTTATGTTTCATATATAAGGAAAAAGCTAAAACTCTAATAGACTAATCCTAATGATAGCCATCATTCTTATGTTCCTCCTCTCTCTAGGGTTTTAGAGAAATTGAAAGCAAAAAGTTTAGCTTTCTTGGGAGATTTGGTCCGGAGCTAGCACTCACTTCCATCGACGAGATTTTGTGTGCGTGGTGGTAGAGAGACAACATTTGAAGTCCTTGTTAGGAGTCACATCAAGTTCATTGCAAGGATGACAAAGGTGGAAATACATTATCCCTCTTTGTTTTCTTGTTGTCCCTAATCTGGCCAAGTGATTTTGGGCCATGAACCTTAATTATAGAGCAATTTGTTCCGTAAAAGTTTTCTTCTCTAAACGTGGTAGGTTCCAACATTCATTATATTCGATGCTAGGTCTTTAACTGAACCCTTTCACCACTAGCATTGCGTTATGCCTCATAATTTCACATGTTGCATTTTTCTTAGCCTTAAACACCTATATAACTCCAATGGGTTTTTGGCCAACTGAAGTGATGTCAACTCCCACGTCTTGTTCTTCTCAATTGCTTAAATCTCCTCCTCTGTAGCTTTTGTCCATTGGTCATCTTTCATGGCATTTTCTGCATCAATTGGCTCATTTTCGACAAAATGACAATAAAGAGTTAATTCTTCATTCAGATTTCTTATTGCATCATAGAGGTCTTCAAGTTGTCTCAACTTTCTCGACCTCTGCCTAGGACTTTCACTCTGGTCCTCGTCTACTCTAGGAGATGCACTTGAAAGAGGGGTATTTGCTTCTAGTGTTGTGGTTGCTTCCTCCGGATCATGATCATTGTTTTCATCCATGGTAAATGGATAAAAACTATAATTCTTCTGCTTATTGCTACTCCAATCCCATATTGCTTCTTCATTAATAGTTACGCCCTTAATGATTATTACCTTCCCTGAATCAAGATCAAACATCTTGTATCCCTTTGAATGTTTCGAGTAACCCATAAACAAGTATTTTTTGCTTTTGTCATCGATCTTCCTTCTATCTTCATCTAGTACGTGAATGTGTGCAACACTTTTAAAAACACGTAAGTGAGAAATGCTTGGCTTTCTCCCACTCCATTCTTCTTGGAGTGTTTGATCTTAGACACTGGCTGTTGGGGACTGGTTCTAAATATAGACAACAAAGTCAACTACTTCTGCCCACAGCTTCTTTGGCAAATTTTTGCTCTTTAACAAGCTTCTCATTATGTCTAGTAATGTTACGTTCTTTCTTTCAACGACACCATTTTATTGGGGAGATATAGGAGCTGACAGAAAATGACATATCCCATGCTTTGTCAAATCTCAGGACTTTGATGTAAAGCTAGTTTCTTTCTCAAAGAATGCTTTGAATTTCTTAAATGCTCTAAAAACTTCTAATTTCTCCTTAAAAAAAAACACCAATGTCTTTCTTCTATAGTCATCAATAAACAACAAAAAATATTTGTTATTACCTAATGACATTGGAGTCATTGGTCCACAAACATCTATATGAATAAACTTAAGTGGTGCCCTTACTCTTAACAAGGACTCCTTTGAAAAACTGGTTTTGCATTTTTTTCCAACAAGACATCCTTCACAAAGTTGATGTGGTTGGTCAATTGGTGGTAAGCATGCACCATCTTCTTTTGACTCAGGAACTTTAGCCCTCCAAAGTTGAGATGCCCAAAGCTTAGATGCCAAAGCCAATAGGAATCTTCACCTACACTTTTAAGCATTTCGCTACGTTTGTTTGAATGTTCAGTGTGAACATTCTATTCTTTGACATTGGAACTCTGGCTAACAAGTCCTTTTCTCGTTCAGTAGCAACAATGTTTGGTTCACTATATGCACTTCATAATTTTTCTCCAACAATTGTCCCAGACTCAAAATATTGCTTTTCATGTTAGGCACATAATAAACATTATCAATGAACTGGTGAGAACCATTCTTTAGCCGAATAAGAATGGTTCCTTTACATGTAATTGAAATTTTTAAAGAATCTCTAAATACTACATTGCCACTGATAGATTGGTCAAGTTCCACTAACATCTTCTTATTACCGCACATGTTATTACTGGCCCCAATGTCAAGATACCATATGTTTGCTTTGATAATTTTTTTCTCCTTCATATGTCAGTAGCACCGTGCATAACATCCTCTTCTTGATGTTGTTGGTTATTTCTTCCATGTGCTTAGGTGCACTCCCACATTCTAATGCAAAATGACCATACTTAGAGCTATTGTTACATTGGATGTTAGACTTATCATGTTCATCATTCTATCTCTAGCTTCCTCTTCCCCGTCCGTGTCCATGACCTCTGACTCTTATGAGCTGTGTGTTTCTATTGTTGTTGTCACCTCTACCAAACTGCCAATTTCTACCACCTCCTCATCCTTTTCCATTTCCTCCGCAACCTCTACCACATCCTCTTTCGGATTAACTCCTTCTCGGCTATTTTCATTTTCTTTGAACGATGTCTTTGTCACTAGACTTGTTCTAATGATTCTTCCTTTTGCCTATTGAGTCTTTCCTCTCTTGCTCGCAATGAACCTATGACTTCATCCATAATCATTATACTTATATCTCTAGACTCTTCCATAGACTACATAGTTAAACTTTGGTAGTAATGATCGTACAATTTTTTTTGATAATTCTTGATTCATTAATATTTTCTCCATACTGATCCATTTTTTTAATGACAGATTTTACTTGTGATGAGTAATCTATGATTGCTTCTGTTTCTTTCATATTCATCATCTTAAATTTGCCTCTTAGCATCTGCAACTGAACCTTCTTTATGTTCTCCTCTCCTTAAAGAGAAACTCATAGTAATCCCTTGCCTGCTTGGAGGTGGTAGTTTTTTCCACCTTCTCAAACATAACATCATCCAAACCTTGGTGGATGAGACTGAATGCCTTTTGGTCACTTCTACGACTTTTATGCAAACTGTCTTTTTCCACTAGAGATATTCGTGTATTGTGAGCTGAGACTACGTAGCCTTTTTCGACAATATCCTAACATCTTGGGCTCCAAGAATAGCTATCATTTTAATACAACAATTTGTGTGATTGTTTTTGGTAAGCTGAAGGAAGTGATAAGAGATATTAGAATATTTGTTCATTTTTCTTTGGTAAGATCTGGCAAACGTGGCTCTAATACCTTTATGTTAGAGGAAGAGGACTATAAATAAACAAAATACTAAGATAAAAAATGAACACTTAACTTAATATTATGTTTTGCTTGCTACAATTAAAGATTCAAACAAATGAAAACTAGCTCTATTTACAGAGCTAAAAAACAAACTATAGCCATAGATTATTATGGCCAATATTATGGCAACACTACAAGTACTAGACACCACTCATTAGAACTAACTCAACATTCTGCCATATATTATTTTATGGACAAATATTATCTCCACAATTTTTTTGTCCACTTTCATTGTCTAATATGTGCCCCTCTTTCTTTCATTCTTTTTTTTCTTTATTTTATTTTATTAAATTAAGTTTATTATTATAATTCAACATTAGGAATTATTTGCTTTCCTAATCCCAAATCGGATTGTACTAGTATTAATTGGGCTTAAAATCATCGATGGTACATGAACTTTCACCTTACTAACATAATGGTACATGAACTTTAAAACTACACATAAAAGTACATCAACTTAGTAACCCGCTAACATAAAAGTCAAAATTATTGTTGACCACGCCAGAACTCGGTGAAAACTGCCACGTCATCCTTTTCCTCTAAAATTATTTTTCCTTCTTCCAATTTTGGCCTTATTTGTGTTCAACTTCCAAGACTAATACACTATCGGTTTTCCCTCTCTCTCACTAACATCTCTCATCTGTCTTGTTTCTCTCACTTCTCCATCCCACCTATTGAATAATAAACCATTTTCCTTTTCCTTTTTTCTTAACAATTACAAACCCTAATTATAATTATCAAAAGAATTGAACGAAGAAATTTGGGGAAAACCAAATTTTTAGTGTATGAAGAGAATCGTTCAATGGGAGAGTGAAAAGTGAAGAAAAGCCAAAAAAGTATGGAAAAGTTAAGAGAAGGAAATTGGGGAAAACCAAATTTTTGTTTAAGTAAAAGAATAAAGAAGTAATTTGGGGAAAAAATGAACTTTTTTATCTGAAAAGTTAAGGAGAGCATTGTCGAAGGTATGACATCTCTCTCTCCCCACCTGTATTCATATATATAAAACATAATTGAGTGCTTTTAGATTTCGATGCTAATAGGTATTTTTTGTTCCATTGCAATACAAGACAAAAAAGAGAATTTAGTATGAAAGTGTGATTTTGGCGACATCTGTACAGTGGACCACTATATTCAATCATGGAATGTTAGTTGCTTTTTATCTATTTACTCTTATTATATGTATAAAAATGTCAGTGGTCCATTATTTTATAATTTGTTTGTTTGAGTACATTTTATTTGACTCTTATTTTTTTATGGGTCCAATAATTAATGCATTACTATTATTGTGTGCAAGATTCTGTTTGACTCTTATTTTTTATTATTACACATTGTATCATAAATAAATTTACACTTTGATTTGGGTTCCTACTGATTTGAATTAGCTCATTCTTGTCCACTTGTTAGTTAATTGCTAAGCATAAACATTATCTCTGTTTTTTTTTTCTTATAAGCTATTCAACCATGGCTTTTGTGGCACTGCCAAATTGTGTTACATTATTCATTGTTGCCATAGTATAGTTATTCTTGTTGTTGATGCTGTTGTTGTTGACCATATATTCTCTATTTGTATAAATTGCAAGCATTTATTATGTTTAAGACTTGAATTTTAACTCTTTTTATTTTACAGATCCTGAAAATGACTATTTTGTTCTAGTTATTCATTATAATGGTCATCTAGGGGAGTGTTGTTACCATGATGGTGAGAATTTGGTATGGCCTAATGCATATTAGGAGAGATTATCTTTAGTTTCAATCGACGATAGGCTAATGAAGGCAGGGTATGAAGGGACTATTAGGTATTACTGGAAAATACATGAAGAACCCTATTTTAGGAATAATTTGAAACTGTTAGGGAATGATAATGATGTCATGAACATGTGTTTTGTTAGGGCAGAACATGGTAGGATAGATTTATATGTCTATAAAGTGACTATGGAAGATATTGAACGAGAGATAGATCCTCCTAAAAGTAGCATCCTTATGTTAGAAGAATTAGATAATGGGGATGATCACCATATTGAAAGGCTTAAAAGTAGTAATCAAAGGAATAAGAAAGTTTCTACAAGATTGATGTACTTAGAGTACAATGCTGATAAGGATTTGAGAGAGGATGTTGTTGTAGGTGGGAATATTGATTTAGATGGATATACTGAGATTGGAGATATTGGAATGGCAGGCATGGAAGTGGAAGCTGATGGTTACTATAAGGAAGTTCATGATGCAAATGATCAAGGTAAGGTTATTTATAGAGTGTTTTTTTATTGATGCTATTGCATATGAATGTAATATATCATTTGTTCATGTTTTCTTTCAATGAAAAGTGTTGATCCATATGTTATTAGTTATATTTTATTTTAAATGAAGTTTATCGATATCTTACAGAAAATGAGGTGATTGCTGAAGAAATAGAAGATGAAGTACCCATGGAGACTGGAAATGTTGATGATGAACAAGATGAAGTACATAATGCTGATGGAATGAAGGACTTGAGAATGAGGAGGGTGAAGATTTCCATTTTGGAGATGTTTTGCACAGGTTTAGTTAGGCTTTTTGCCCAACAATGCAATTGGGTTATTTTACACAGACTTA
Source organism: Euphorbia tirucalli (assembly GCA_039660915.1). NCBI lineage: Eukaryota > Viridiplantae > Streptophyta > Magnoliopsida > Malpighiales > Euphorbiaceae > Euphorbia > Euphorbia tirucalli. The sequence continues at coordinate 51,116,409 of CM077633.1, forward strand.
GTTAGGTTTTTTGTTATTTTGAATGATCCTTATGACTAATTGGTGAATTTAATGGTCAATTTTAAGTTAATTTTGCGTTGCTCTTGAGTAAAATTACATATCTTACATAACAGGTAAAATTTTACTTAAGAGGTAAAATAATTTTAATTAACAAATTCTTGAAATTATTGAAAATGGAAAAAAATTAGGGTTTTCAGAAATAAAAAAATAAGAGAAAGATGGAGTAGAGCTTAAGAAGAAGAAGAAGAAGAAGTCAGCAAAGATTATGAAAGAAGGGAGGACAAAAATGGAAGAAAAAAAAAATAAAAAGAGAAGGAATGAAGAAAAATGGAAGAAAAAAAAAAAGAGAAGGAACGAAGAAGAAATAAAAAGGGAGGGAAAGAAGAAATAAAAAAGGAGGGAATTACTATATAAGGGTAAAAGTGGATGATAAAGAAAATGAAAATAGACATAATGGGTGACGTCATCGATTTTGACCGGGTCCTGGCGTGGTCAACGATATTTTTCCTGGTTAGCGGTAATTTTGACTTTTATGTTAGCAGATTGTAAAGTTGATGTACTTTTATATCTAGTTTTGAAGTTCCTGTACTATTATGTTAGTAAGGTGAAAGTTCATGTACTATTGTTGATTTTAAGCCGCATTAATTGGGTATTATTTCCAATTCAATTCCAATTCTAAATCCTAAAATCCTATTATATTACGCCATATTTTCAATTTATGTTCATGCCTATAAAAACCAAGCTTTATTTATACAACATATCGTACTTGTCATGTTGAAACTCACATATCCTCTTTATAGCAGACCGAATAAATTAAAACACATATAAAGGTACAACTTTTCAATTTCAATATGAATAATTCTCAAACTTGAATTTCATAAATCTTACAGAAGTTGTTTTTGATTGATATTTAGATGGGTAACGAGTGGGAGAAAGTTCTAGGGTATCTGATGAGGAAGATCGAAGAGAGACTAATCTTGCATGTTGATAATGTTCGATTTTATTGTGCTTGTAAATCATGGTAATCTAAGCTGCCAAATCTTCAAGATTGGCTTACATCAAATGTGGAGATAATAAATGGAATTTCATTGAAACTACTGAATGTTAAGTTGATATTATTTTTTACAAAGGACAACTCTACGGTTTGAGAGATAAGGTTGAAAACATTCCTATAAAGATGTATACTCAAATCTATAAATAATATTATTTTTGTATTAAATAACCTAGCCTCTAGGAGTTGTTAGTATCCCAAATAATTAGGCATGTAATCAGAGTTTTAGTTAAAATATTTCTCCATTTAAGGAGACTTGAAATGAATGTGAAATGTAGACTGGACAATGTCATCTTATCTCTCTCTTTTTTTGTTCCAAAAATGATAACATGGTATCAGTGTTGAAGTAATTAAATTAACAAACTTAATTTTAATTAATGAAAGATGGGAAGGACATGTATGACATTTGACAAGCTTACACGCATTTGTGTTTTTGGACTTATTTGTTTTGTGGATGAAATTTTGCAATCAAAGAATTATGAAGATAAGTAATATTAAAGTAGAGGTTGCAAATTGAATTAAGTGGATTGTCGGCATTAATAGTGTCGGCAATTATTAATATTAGTGGCTATTATTTAGTAAAAGATGTGGCAGCTAATTAAAGCTGTGATTTGTGGTTTAAGTTTTTCTATTACTATAAAAGAAAAGAGCTGGTTTTTAGTTGTATATGTATAAAGTGTAGTAGTAAGAGAATATTAGTAATGAAGAAAGAATGTTTAATTCCATTAGTATTTATTTTCTTTATTAATAGTTCTCTTTCCTTCAACAAAGTGGTATTAGAGCCATATTTGTGAGAATTGCGGGAATTTTATTTTCTCTCAAAAAATATATTTTTTTAAGTTATGTGTTTGAGAATCCTACCAAAGAAAAATGAACGGCAATTCCAATATCTCCTATCACTACTCTCAGCTTACCAAAACAAATTATACAAATCGATGCATTAAAATGAAAGCCATCCTTAGAGCCCAAGATGTTTTGGATATTGTTGAAAAAGGCTATTGATGGTCCAAAATAGGCTAGCTACAACATTAGAGGGGGAGTTAATAGTACTGTATACTGAATAAAAATTTTGGCAAACAATTTAGAAATTTTTTTTTTATGAAAAACAATTTTCTTTGAATAAACACACAAGTTTATACGGAATTAATAAAATAGTAAAACTTATGAATATAAATTTGCTTGACTAATATAAAAATGTCTTCAAATAATAATACTATTAATTTAAATTACGGAAATTTAAATAGAAATAAATGTAATGAGTATAGGGATAGAGAATTGAAGACATTGAGATTTATACTGGTTCGACCCAATCGGTCTACGTCCAGTCCCCAAGCCAATCACTTGAGATTTTCCACTAATATTTCCCTTACGGACTGAAAATGAGCATGTGTTACTTTTTACAAGTTCAAGTAACAAACTCAATACTTTTGTAGGCTAAGTATCAAACCTCTGTCATTACTTTTTCTAAGCTCAAGTAACAAAACTCTTCCGATGCTTTTTCAAAGCTCAAGCATCAAACTTTTACAAACTTTGTTTATCACACTATCAACAAAGAAACCCCCTCACACAATTCCTTTGTGTGAAATACAATTCCCTCGAATATGAATATTTGAATGAATGAACAATGATGAAGCTTTTCTCTCTTAATTTGCTCTTTGAAGGAATTATGAAAGACTTGAACAAACGGCTCATATGTGTAATTGTAAGTAAGTCTCCCACTTTCACTAATTCAATATGATCTCCTTTTATAGGTGTTGAGGAAGCTCTTCAAGAGGTGAAGTAGTCGTTGCATGCAGACCACAAAGAGAACCAGCTGTTGCTTATAGCCTCTAAAGGAATAATGGCAGTTATCATCAACTCTTGAAGAAATTATGGCTATTGCTTATAAATCACAAAGGAAGTATAGTTGTTGCTTTCATCTCTTGAAGAAGATATAGCCGTTGGAGAATTTTATTTCATAAAGTTAATGAACCTTGTAGCTCTTGAAGTAATATCCATCTTTTGATCAATGAGGCTTATAGCTCTTGCTGTCATTTCTATCCTTTGAAGCAAATATGGCCGTTGGAAATCACTTGAAGATGATAAGCAAAAGATATTTAGCTTACAGGCAAAGGTCATCCTTTGTCCAACTTGACATGTGATACTTTTTTTATGTCCTGATGTCTTGTCAAGCTTCAAGACTTATTGATATCCTTGTTTATGTAGCCTCATCTTCTTCATAACCATAATTTACTTAAAGAATAATTACAAAATAATTTGTAATACTATTGAAGTAAATATGATTAGCTATAATCCTACATGTCAACTTTTCATTTAGTTGTTATCATCAAAACACGATTCATTAGCTACGTAGTCCCAACAGACGATACACAATTGTCTCAGGCAGAAAAATACAATCTATAAGAAAATCACAGAAGTAACTATAAGGCACTTGGTCTCATCCATTGAGGATTGGGTGATGTTATTTTGAAAAGGTGGCAGAAGCTACAACCTCTAAACAGCCATAAGACATACTATGAGTTTCTCTTCAAGGAGAGGAGAAAGTAAAGAAGGGTCGGCTATAGATGCTGAAAGGTGAATTCGAGATGATGAAGATGAAGGAGATGGAAGCAATTATGGATTACTCATCACGAGTAAAATCTGTTGTTAATCAAATGCGGTAGTACAAAAAATATTGACGAAGAAAGAAATGTTGAAAAAAATTATGCGGTTGCTACTGGCAAAGTTTGACTATGTAGTCGTGGCCATGGAAGAGATACGAGACATAAGTGCAATAACCATGGATGAAGTCACAGATTCATTACAATCGAGGAGAGACTTAACAGGCATAAGGAAGAAGTTATGGAAAAATTCTTGGCCATAAAGATCCATTTAAGGAAAATGAAAATAGTTGAAAAGGAAACCAACTTGGAAGAGGATGTAGTAAAGGTCGTGGAGGAAATGGAAGAGGATAAGGACATGGTAAAAATTAGCAGTCAGGAAGAGGTGACAACAATGAAGGAAGCTCTCAGTACACAATAGGTAGAGGGTGTCGACGAGGACTAGGAAAAAGAAACTGGAGACCAAATAACGAACACGACAAGTCCAACATCTAGTGCTCCAATTACTCTAAGAATGATGGAGTCCACCCAAGCAGGTGGAGGAAACGACCAGCAACATCGAAGAAAAGGATGTTATACACATAATATTAACATACGAAGGAGAAACAAATTCTCATAGCAACATATGGTATCTTGACATTGGGGCTAGTAATCATATGTGTGGTAACAAGATGTTTGTGGAACTTAACCAATCTATCAGAGGCAATGTAGTATTTGGAGATTCTTCAAAAGTTTCCGTCACAAGTAAAGGAACCATTATGATTCAGCTAAAGAATGGTACTTACAAGTTCATCGATAATGTTTATTATGTGCCTAACATGAAAAGCAATAATTTAAGTGTGGAACAATTGTTGGAGAAAATTATAAAGTGCATATGGTGAACCGAACATGGTTGTTGTTGAACGGGAAAAAGGATTTGTTAGCAAGAGTTCCTGTGTCACCTAACTCCCAAACATTTCTTGCCCTCATACTCTTTCTCATCCCTCTCAAATCACCACAATACCCTTAATATCTCTAAGTAAATTCTTCGTTAATGTCAAATTTAAATTATAATATAAAATATTACAACGTTACTATAAAAATAAAATTATGTTATAATTTATTTAATTTGATCAACCTATTTGGTTTGGCCTTGATAATTATTTATTATCAAGCTTCTTATGTATCCCAAATTCCAATTTGAGAATCAAAGCCACATAGTTGTGCTCATTAATCTTAGAAAACTAAATTTTCATCCCAAGTTATCTAAATACATTAGTGAACTTCCATAAATTATTGTTCTATCGCTATTTACATACAAAAATATCAATCTTAATATATCACTACTTGAAAATACGATATACTTTTAGTATACTACTATTCACAAAATACCAAGAAATTACCAAAATATTACATATTACCTCAAACACATTTCTAGCAATTTTTTTAATAAATTTTCTCCACATATACATATTAATTAAACTAATTAGCCACTGATAATGTAATTACTATCCAAAAATACTTTAAAAATTCCTAGAAAATAAACTACTCAAAATCATAAACCATCACAAGAATTAAAGCTACTTGAATTAATATTTAGGATTTTCTAAACTTAATTTAGTAAACTTTTTCTATACTATTCCGTACCATGCCAGAAACTGCCGGCGGCACTGCCATACGTGGTGGCTAGAAATTTAAACGTTGACCTACTGCCAATCCGACCATGCCATCACATCCTTGCAACCTAAGGAGCTTAAATATACCTTTAAATCACACTAATTTAGCCGGGAAGGCAATTGATAGGAGAAAAACCAAGTTTTTGGCGGCAAAGCTCCATCACCAGTGAAACAACCTCGTATGCTTCAATTTCCGCCTTACCTAAAGGTTTTCTGGTCTTCAGAGTGCATTTTTTGGGGTTAATATTAAGAAATAATGGCTAGAAGTAGGAGAGTTAGAGGTAGCAACCATAATTACAAAATTTCACTCCCCATAACTTTTGAAAAACGTAATTTCTCTCTCTAAAAGTCATACAATCTTGTAGTAAAAGTTGAGAGCTTTGTTTTGGTACCAAGAACATGAAAAACTGAGGTCGAATGAGGGAGAATCGGGTCGCTGGAGTTTGATCTTATAAGATGGTACAAAAAAAAAAAAAAAAAAAAGAAAAAAAAAGAGAAGAAATCTAGATCCTTCCCTAGATATTTTTTTTAACATTTATAATTATAGTAATTAAATATATAATTTGATCCTTAAATTTATAGTTTCTCTCATATCTTATCCAATAGTTTTATTTCACATAAAATTATCAAATTGTTCTCCATAATATATTTATAACACCCTCAAATAATTGATTGAATAATTAATACATAGTTCAGAGGGTTTTTTAATATTTAAATTAATTATAGTAATCCTAAAGAATTAATTAACATTCAGAATTTATATATATAAAAAATCTATGTGTTACATTTCTCTTCCCCTAAAATAAAATTTCGTCCTCAAAATTTCTAATGTAACTCAAAACATTAATCTAAACATTCATATTGCTTTCCTCAAAATAATTCTATGTTTATATGAATCCATAAACACAATAATTACTTTTACATAAATCATAAATATTATCTCATTACATTAAGAACTTGAAGCTTATTAACTCCACTTCATCCTAGTTAGTTCTTTCGTTACTAATATTTCTTAATAACACTAGCTTATCTAATTATTCACTAAATTGATAACCAACCTCAAGCACTTAATAGCCAATAATTTTATCATTCTACTATACCCCGTAGATCTAATTGACGGGGCCATCACTATATTAAATTTTGAATCAAAAACAATTTTATTCATCCATTTAGAACTTATAAAAGTTACTTAGTATATACTCATTCATAGTAAAAATTTATTTATTATTATTTTTTAAGTATCTTTTCATTCAATTTAATAAAACAATATAAAATCACATTCACATCTTGAACCTATTTTTCTATGGCACCACTTATTCTTTAAGACTTGAAAATAATCTCAATCATTCATGATAAAAATATGACCACAGTAACTTGTAATAATACCATTAGAACCATGTCTATCTACTCAAATTATCATCTGAAACATTCATTGCATATCATTAACTTCTACCAATACAATTTCTTCTATACACATCACATAGTTTATTTTCCATGAGAACGACATCGTTCCATTTCTATGAATAAGATCTAAATGCATCAATTTCACTCTTGCACTTCTCCATTACGTCTATGAGCACAAATTTTTATCTGACCTCTATGATGAAGCTTTTCGGTTATCCTTTATCTTGAGTTATCTAAAGCATCGGTCCGAGAAGGCAAGAATGGATTCTAACTCGCACAGACACGAACCGAAAACAATCGAAATTGGAAAAGGAGAGTTTTGTTTTGAGAGATGGATAGTAGGACCTAAATCAAGAGGAGGCACGACCCAACTAAAGTAGGTTAAGCCATGGAAGAGAGCTGCTTAAAGTGGATATAGCTGGATTTCAGGAAGAGCCGTACGACCTAATTTTGGAAGTAGATGGGCCATACGGTCCATCCTTAAAGTCAGAAATTGCAGACCAATTTGACCCACTTGAGGCAGAATAAAGAATTGATTTTTTAGGCAACAAAAACAGAGAGGTGAAATGATTATAGGTAAGAGGAAGTTTATTACAGGAAATAAAGAAAAGAAAAAACTAATTACCCAATAGCTCAAACATCACAGCCTAAGTCCTCCACGATCTTTGTCATCTTCAACTTGTCTTTCAATTTCCAAAAGCAAACTACTCCAAAAACTCAAGCCAAATCTCTATCAAACACTTAAACCCCACTTGGACACACCACGGTTCGAGGTAATCTGCGACTACATTTCGATTCCGACAAGTTTCGGTTTTTTTTTTCACGAGTTAGAATTGGTTTCAAAGCTTTGAGGAATAGATTCAGACAATTCTATCAAAATCTGGATAAACATATTAAAGGTAACTTCTGGAAGCCAATAAAATCCAACCCTTTCATCCCTGCATTGTTTGATTTGTTTATGTTGTGTTTATTTCACTGAAAATCGAAAACAAAGTTCCTATAAATTTTAAAATTAGGCCGAATGGCCTACTTGAGAGATATCTGAGTCACATGGCTCATTAATGGCCCATGGGCTTCGTTACTAAAATTTATCTTTGTTTTCTGAGATTTTTGGCTTTGTGCAATCCGGGGTGAAAATCTTTGTTTTTTTAAGTCTAATATGTTGATAGATCCCCAAAGGATCACAAAATCCAAAAGGAGAAAATCCCAAAGCAAATTTCTAGGTGTTAAAATCACAAATCAAAATCTGTTTTCCCTATTGGAGTTGGGCCGCACGGTCCTTTTTTTTGGGAAAATAAAGTCACATGGCCTTATTCCTATAGGCTTGGGCCGTATGATCCAATCTTACCTAGGATTAGTAGAGGAACTAATATTCCTATCTTAGGCTGCAAGGCCCATCTTTTACCTTGTTGAGCTGTACGACTCACCCCTTTTTGAGTCGCACGGCTCTCTTCATTCATTTTCAGCACCTCTTTTATTTTTCGTTTGCTTCATTCATCCATTTATCATTAAAGAATTGATTTTGGGTATTTATTTCCTTTTTACCTAGTTTAATTCTTGAAGCATTATTTAAAATCCAGACGAAAGGGATTTCCAATAAATCCCCGGATATCTGACTTGCTCTGGTATGCTGAACAGTAATGAAATAGGCATAATTATTTTCTCCAGATCCAAAGATACAAGGCATTTATAAAACTATTTTCGAGGTCTAATTGGATAAACTTGTCGAGTTCTCTTTATTATCCCCTAAATGCTTGATCCCGAGCTATCTGAATATCGCTTTCTGTCTAACTTAAGTCCAATGTGTATATGTTTATCAGTATCACTAACCTCTGTCTTGCAGGTAGATATATGCTAGCTTTCTATTTTTAGATTATTTATTGTAAACTAGGTGCTTGTATTCCCAATCCCGTTTTATCAATTGTATCCCCTGGGATAGTCTCTTCGATATGGTTGTAATAATTTTATTTTCTGAATTTATTTATTGCTTTCTGAATTTATTTACGGCTTTCTGTGAGCACATAGCAAATAACTAGGGTTGAATATTGAATAGGGAATTAACATAACAGAAAGTTCATATTAGGTATAGTTAAATGCTATTTCAAAATAAAGCAGAAATAAGTGTTTTTTCTAGACTAGAATCTCTGTCTTAAAGGTATAGGAATCCCCGTCAGGCTTGGCTATACCACAATTTCCCTGTAAGAGTTGAGTTGGGTGCAGACTCCTGTCAACCTTTGAGGTGCAAGGAATCAGTTTTGTACATTGCTCTTTATTTTGCCTTTTCCTCCAAACCTTCAAAATCAGTTTTTTTTCCTTGATACTATTTCAAAAACATCAAGCCCTTCAGCATCGGCCTCATGGCCACTATCGCTCTCGAGGATCATCTGCTCACAATGACGGCTCTGTTGGGGAAAAATGCTTTATATTAAATAGCTTAACCTTACCTATTTGTGCTCTTTTGTTCACATCATATCACGGGCACTTATGCACACACTTTTCCGAAATTCCCTTATTCACCCTAATGTACTATTGAAATGTAGCCGATAGACTAAAAGCTCTCTGGGACACAGATATAGTGCATCACTCATAAAATAGTACGAACCCTTTTGTTTGGACCCTTAAGTAGGGAGAAGTGATGAGTATATCTCACTACGGGAACCTTGATGTTAACCCTTGGCGTGACCATGACTCATACAAAAAGCCTTAGTAATTTCCCAATAGGATATCCAGAACTTCAAAATTACATTTTTTGAGAGACGCCTTTATTATCCCTTGATGATAACAAATAGACCCAACTCCTAGGGTAGTTTTAAATTAACCAATCGTGCAGAAATAAGGTTGGAAGAGTGATCATCCTTTTCGATTACGCTAAAATGTTTGCTTGATGTGCAGGATTTAGCTTTCCTCATTCCATTTTTTGCAAACATGTAATGCATGCCATGCATACATGACTAACCTTTTGATGCAACTATGTTAATTGTGTGACACATTTTCTACACAACATGCATATGAGCATCAACTGTGTGCATTCACCCTAACCTTTTTTATGCAGCCATACACATCGTGTGACATTCACATTATGAGCGGACGACCTTTTTGATGTCGAAGGAAAAATCAGGATGCGGCGAAGCGAACCGAGGAAAACATTTTCGTTTTGTTTGGTTTTGTTTTGTGTGGAAAACGGGTTTTGTTTATGTTGGAAAAATCATGGATTTGGAAATCCCTTTGTAGAAAAAATTTTCCTGCTTTTAACTTAAAGACCTCGAAACTTAAATTCCAAGATCAGTGATAGAGTCGCCACCCGGATCAGCTCATCCGGAAAATTTTGGTACAGCTCCCTACCGAGGGTAGACTACCGTACCTAATCCAGAGATTTAGGGTTTGAGCAAGTGACTTACTTAACCTCTAGCTTGATTTCACTTTTTAATTTATATTACCATATTTAATTTGCTTTATTATCTTTTTCTATGCCATTTTCGTTTATTTATCGACCCATGCTCAGGCAAATGACAGAAATAAAATTACAGAAAAATAAACCATGCATCCAAATTATACAAAAATAATAGAGGCCGCTTATACAACCAAATTGAATAAAAAGGAAAACTCTCGTCCTCGCTTTACAAACGCTTAGAATACACAAATATCTAAAAGATTACAATCGTCTAGAATACACAGAACAATCTATTAATTACAGTAAAAATAATAAAAACAAGAATAAATACTGCAAGACAAATTGGTTAGCATAATTTACGGTACAACACAGATAGGACTTAAATCAGGACAGAACTGGGATTTCAAGAACGGGGGCATGCATTTAGGGGGTAACCGGGTCGACCCGACCGGTCGGACCGGTTAGACTTAGAAAACGGTTTTGAAACGCCCTGTAATTTTTGTGCTGGAAAACAATTTTTAGAAAATTATTTGGCTCAATTTCATGCAAATTTTCCTTTTCAGCGGGTCTGTTATCCCGAAACTCAGGGTTCCGTTCGTGTGGGTTTTCCTAAACTCAACATCCATCTAGGGTCCAGAAAGTAGTAAACACGCCAAAAATAATTTAAATTCAAAAACAGCACCGCGTGACGATGTCCGGGTGGGTCATTTCACGGCTCTGTTTTATTCTGGAAATTACAGCCGTGCGGCTATGATTCCCGAAACCCAAAAAAAAAAAGGTTTTCTTATTTTTCAAAAAATCATTATTTTGCTCATTTTCAGTATTTCCCGATGATTTTATAGGGTTTGGGGGCCTGCTGATGCTAGACTACGGATCCGATTTGGATCGAACAACCCCGAAATTCAGAAAATAAAACCAGGGAAAAATCGAAAACCCTAATATCCGTACATACAGAAATCCGAAAACAAAAATTTTACAATATACGGATGAATTTGGGCAAAAATTGATCACAACAGAATGCACAAAATGGAAAATGGACTATTTTCGGCCGATCGGGGCAGTTCGGGAATCTGCCCCTACGAACAGAGCCGTGCGGCTCTGGATACCAGAGCCGCTCAGCTCTGTTCATCACAATCACAGCCGTGTGGCTGTGTTCATGGAGAACACAACCGTATAGCTGTGTTCGGGGAAATCCGGTTTCTGAAAATTGTAAAAAAGGAGAAAACGCAAAGAAAAAGCAATATACATAGGTTTAAGGCCTCTCAGAGTTTACCTTGATATTGTTTTGATGCTTTAGATGTCAAGAAACAGATTGAAAACTTGAAATGTGCCTTGAATACTCAACCGGCCGAAAACCAAAACGATCCCAAAACAATCCGAAATCAATCCGAAACGGTCCCGAATCAATGTGCAAATGTCAAAGAGCTTCCTATTGATGTTTTAAGATTAGTTTTAGGTCTTAATTTGGGTCTTTGGATCACTTCTCCCTGGATTGTATGTCTCGGTTCCGTCCCTTTCCTTTTTCTGCCTCTTCTCTTCTCTGTGTCTTTCTTAAAATTGGTTTCTGTCTAAAGATCAAAATCCTCTTTTTGATTTCTTTTTCTTTCTTTTTATACCTCCTCACTCATCCTCACTTCATCCAATAAATGAGCTGCCTACATTTCCTGAAAATTTCACCCCATTTCTTTTCTGTCGAGCCAAGTTGCTCTGCTTTGCAGAGCAACTTGGCTTAACCCATTAGAGCCACTCGGCTCTAGTTTGTGCTAGAGCCAGGCAGCTCTAGACTAGAGCCCCCCAGCTGTAGTTTAAAAACTACAGCCGCATGACTCTAGCAAGAGCCGGGCCGAAATTCTCGAAAATTCGACGCTCACCTTAAACCCTAAAAATCACTCAAGGGACCTTCTCGGGGGTTTCGAATTGTAGATAGCTCAGTTTTTGGGATGTTTGAGACACTCCGGGTGACATTCCAGCTATTTTCAAGTCTGATTTGTGTCCGTCTGCTCCACAGGTAATACAGGAATTCTCATCATAGAGGTCGAGAAAACCCGACGCTTACAGCTGCCCCTCGCGTGATCGAATTTGATACCCGATACTAGGTTTAAGTTACCTGAGGGGAATTTGAGAACGCGAATTGAAGCACCGTAAGCGGAAGGACAAAAAGATATACCTGAGTTGCAACTGATCTTGGTCTAACATCGGGTTTAGGTTACCCCGCGACGGATATGTTGGAGTTTGAGGTTGAAGCAAACTTGGGCCTAACACCGGGTTTAGGTTACCCGCGGCGGACTTGCTGAAGTTGAGATGGAAGCTAATCCACTGAGTTTAGGTTACCCGAGGCGGATCTGCTGGATTTTTGGGCCTGACATCTAGTTTAGGTTACCCGCGATGAATCTACTGGATTTCTGAGGAGAAGCCGATCTAGGTCTGACATCGAGTTTATGTTACCCATGACAGATCTGCTAAAGTTGAGATGGAAGCTAATCTGGGCCTGACATCGGGTTTAGGTTACCCACGGTGAATCTGCTGGATTTCTAAGGAGAAGCCGATCTGGGTCTGACATCGGGTTTATGTTACCCGCGATGGATCTACTGAAGTTAAGATGGAAGCTAATCTGAGCCTGACACCGGGTTTAGGTTACCCACAGCGGATCTGCTGGATTTCTGAGGTTGCGTTGGCGATGCGTATTTATTCCTTGATCGATAATTTTGAAACAATAATTTTTATCTCTTCGATCAAGAATAAATACGGCGTGAATTCCCTGCCCCTGGATACCTGTACTTGGGTCATTATAATGCATGTATGCATGTGTATGTATGTGTTTTGAATGCTTATGTGTGTATATTACAATGTATGCATATGCAAATGGACTCTGGGAGATGCATTTCTTACTATTCGTCCGGCCTTGAAATGCTACGCTCTTGCTTGGGAGATCAGGTTGCGCCTCTGGCTAAGGGAAGCACATCACGCCTATGACTGATATAGCTGGTGAGTATATTCTTTATGTGATGTGACTCTTGCACCTCTGCTGGGGATATGCAATGGCTGTTAGGGAAGTCCGATGACTGCTAGGGAAAAAGTGGTCATGTTCTTTGTGATGGTTCCACTAGGGAATAGTGTAGAGGATCCCGTTGAAGAATAGTGGAAGAGTTTCCGCTGGGGAATGGTGGAAGGGTTCCACTTTTCTGCCCCTAGGAATGGTGAATCTGGAAGTGCTAAATTTTGCCTGAATTGCCCAATGTGGGTTTTCAGCTCAGCAAGCTACTCTAACTGTTGCCTGAGGCGCCTTTTCGGTTTTCACCTTAGCGAGCTCCTTCTTTCTCTTTTTTTTTATCCTGTGACATTTGGATTTGGATTTGTTTTGAAATTTCAGGCTGCTTCGAGAAATGACGAGTTAGATTTAGAGGATAAGAAAAGATTACAGATTCTATGTATTTAACACATTTGCTTGTTGAAGTAATGCGAGTCTTTTAACCAATTAAATGCAAAGTGATTTCTTTAAGTGGATGTTTAGGTGTGATAACTTTGTTTATGCATTCTGATATAACCATGCGAACATATTTAAACAAAACATCATACTTTATTGATGAAAGTAGCATGAATACATTTGAAAAGGTTGGTTCCCAAAATGGTATACACTCCACACAAAACCAGAATCCGTCACCAGTCGTCCCTTGCGGATTTTTTGACTGATCATTTTCTCTTGTGTCCTGATTTTTGCCTAGGCCACCCTTTTCGAGTTTTCAACCTAGCAGACTCTTCGTTTTTTTTTTCCAACATAGTAAGGCTTCAGGCGGTTTTGGTTGACAGGGTTTGTGAATTCATTCCCATCCATGTCTGCGATGCTTACAGCACCCTTCGATAGCAACTTCTTTATGACATATGGGCCTTCCCAATTCGGTTTGAATTTCCCCTGAGCAACCACATTTGTAGGTCTCAACTGTTTTAGAACCAGATCCCCGGCTTTCAACTGTCGCCTGGGATACTTCACTTTCTGATTATAGGCTCTAGCCATTTTGCGTTGGTACATCTACAGATGATCCAGTTCTTTCAACCACTTTTCATCCAATGCTGCCAACTACTCGTACCTAGCCTAAACCCATCCCGTTTCTGGTAGCTGAGCTTCCAAGGCTATTCTGAGTGACTTGAGTTCCATTTCCACTGGCAACACTACTTCCATCCCACATACCAAGGCGTAAGGAGTCTCACCATTTGGTGTTCTGACACTGGTCCTGTAGCCCTACAGGGCATATGGTAGTTTATCAGCCCAGTCTCTATAGGTGGTTACCATTTTTGATAAGATCTTCTTGATTGACTTGTTGGCCGCCTCCACTGCGCCATTGGCCTGTGTTCTATATGGAAAAGACCTATGATGTTCAATGCCATGTTTCATGAATAGCTTGGTTGTTGCCCTTTGAAACTGCACTCCGTTATCAGTCACTACATGGTGAGGGATTCCGTATCGAGAAAGGATGTTCTTCTGAATGAACTTAACCATCTACTTAGCTGTCACATTGGAGAAGGATTCTACTTCTACCCATTTTGAGAAATAGTCGACTACAACCACTATGAATCTATGCCCATTAGATGCTACAGGGTGAATTTCTCCAATGATGTCAAGGAGATGCTAGGTTCTGTAGTTCAAGTGCTGGCAGATGGCTGACATCAGCATAGATTTGGCATTCATGGCATCTTTTTACCTCCTTCACATAATCAGTCTACATTGTCATCCAGAAGTATCCATGTCTCATTATCTTTCTAGCCATAGTGATCCCATTCATATGTATCCCGCAGGATCCCACATGTACTTGCTGCGTTACAGTTTCTGCTTCTCATTCTGTCAAACATCTTAGAAGAACCCCATTTGCTGTTCTCATGTATAGCTTATCTTCGAAGATTCTAAACTGGCTGGCTAATCTTCTTAATGAAACCTTGTCAACAGTGCTAGCTTCTTCTGGATACTTTCCCTCTTTCACATATTGATAAATGTCAAAGAACCAGGGCTTTTCCTCGGCTGTTAACTCCATCACTTCATGCATATCTAAGCAGGGGTGCCTAGAAATTGCTATGACCAGAGGCTATATCTGTATCGTTTTTGGATCTTCCCATATGGAGGACAGTGTTGCTAATGCATCTGCCATCTTATTTTCCTCTCTGGGAACGTGTCTGAACTCGCATTGGTTGAATAACCCTCTTTTGTACTGCAGTAGTTCTAAATAGGGCCGTAAGGCTTCTTCTCTCAAATCCCATTCGCCTTGTGCCTGCCTGATCACCAAGAGTGAATCCCCAAAGATCAAGACATTGTCTGCCTTTGGTGTCAGGAGGGCTTCCACTCTGTATAAGCATGCTTCATATTCTGCCCCATTGTTGGTTATGGAAAAGTCCAACCTTTTTGACAATGGAATGATCTTGCCATCTGGCATTGCTATGATTACCCCAATTCTAGCACCTTTTCTGTTTACGGCACCATCAAAACACATAACCCATCTCCTCACTTCCACTACAGCCAACTGTTAATCCGGGAACTCCAGATTTTCCACGTGGTCCGATTCTAGTGGATGATTTGCTAGGAATTCTGCCACAGCTCGCCCTTTGATGGTTTTCTTAGTGAGGTACTCAATGTCAAACTCTGACAGGAGTAGTAACCACCTGGATAATTTTCCAACCAACACCGGTGGCTCATACAGATATTTGATCGGATCCACCTTAGCCACGGCTTGTACTTTGTATGACTGAAAGTAGTGGTGCAACTTCTTGGTCAGCCAAATCATTGCTATATATGTCTTCTCCACCAGTGTGTACTTGGTTTCATATTCTAGCAGCTTCTTACTGAGATAGTAGATAGGATACTCCTTCCTTCCGTCCTGCTCTTGTGCCAGCATTGCCCCTATGGAGGAGTCTTCAACAGCCAAGTACAAAATCAAAGGCCTTCTCGGAGTTGGTGGGCTCAGGACTGGTGGATTTACCAGGTAAGCCTTGATCTTTTTGAAAGCTAATTGACACCTGTCATCCCATACAATCAGCTGATCTTTCTTCAATAGCTTGAAAATTGGCTCATACACTAAAGTTAACCAGGCTATAAAATGGCTGACATACTGCAAGGAACCCAAGAATGACCAGACTTCCTTTTCCGTTTTAGGGGTCGACATGTCTTGAATAGCTTTGATTTTGTCTGGATCCATATCTATTCCCCTTTGGTTGACCATATGACCCAGCAGTTTTCCTGATGTAACCCCGAATATACAGTTCTTGGGATTAAGTCACAGGTTGTATTCCCCAATATGTGTAAGAAACCTATCCAGGATAACAGGGTGCTCCTCCTGGGTCATTGATTTAACAAGCATATCATCGACATACACCTCCACTTCTTTGTGAATCATGTCATGCAGCAGCTTTGTGACAGCCCTCTAATAAGTGGCCCCAACGTTTTTCAATCTAAAAGGCATTACTCTATAGCAGAAAGTGCCCCACTCTGTGATGAAGGATGTCTTCACCTTGTCAATTACATCCATTAAGATATGGTTATACCCCAAAAATCCATCCATGAAAGAGTACATTGCTACCTTAGTTGCGCTGTCGATTAAAACATCAATGTGAAGCAAGGGGAAATTATCTTTCGGGCAGGCTTTGTTCAAGTCCCTGTAGTCGACACACACTTTGACCCTTCCATCTTTCTTAGGCACTGGCACAATGTTGGCTAACCATTCTGTGTATTCCACCACCTCGAGGAACTTTGCTTCAATCTGCTTAGCCACCTCTTCCTTCACTAATGCAGCCCATTCTGGTCTTAGCCATCTCAACTTCTGCTTTACTGGTCTGAAACTAGGATCTGTTGGAATCTTGTGAACTGCTATTTTTGTGTCCACCCTTGGCATGTCTTCATATGACCAAGCAAAAGCCTTAAGTTTTTGCAGTATTTTTGTCAGTTCTCTCTCTTTTTTGGATTTTAGTTCGTGTGAAATGAATACCATTTTGAGATTTTCATCTGTACTTATGTTAATTTCATGCAATGCAGTGTCATGAATGCTAAATATGCTTGATGGTGATTCAAATGCATGCACAGAATTATCCGGATAAACATCACACAAGTAAGCAAACTAGGATTTCATTGCATTAAACTTGTTAAAAAGTACATCGTTCACATCAAAAAGAGAAGAAACAAATACAACAAAAGCATTTTCATCCTCCACAGGCAAAGGGCCTTGAACTTCTTCAGCATCCTTGTTCAGCTCCAGGATGTTGTCTAGGTCAGTAGCAATTTCAGCTTCTTGTTCAGCAGGAAGAGCAGTCTTCTCAATCTCAGCCACCTGTGCCTTGGCTTTCATCATGATACCTGCTATCTCGGCAACCACAGAATCTAGGCTTGCCTTGGTCATCAGCTCCTTAGTGGATCCTTCCTCAGACTTTTCTAATGCCTTGCCTAAGGTGGCAGTCAGTACCTCTGAAATTGCTTTCACAGACTCATCACAAACTTTTCATTCAGCTTTCTCCTTGGCCACTTCCACTGCTTCTGCTATTACTTCAGATGGTTTCTCTTGGGGGATGATAGGCTCAACAATTGCCTCCTTCATTATTATTAGTGCAACTGGCTCCTCCTGGCTATTTTCAAAGTCCACAACATTAGAAAATATCTCGAAGCCTGGGAGTTCAATGTTCCCGAACTTCACTGGCTTAGCTTGCCCCTTATATAGTTGTTCACCAGCCTTAATGAATGGCTTCATCATGGGCTTGCCTTTCTTTCCCCTCTTTAGGTCTTTCTTCTCAGATGCCTCTGCCGTGTAGCCCAGGCCAAACTGCCTTGGCTTTCCAGAATCAATGTTAAATTCAGGCACCCCCTGTAGATTGGCCCCGAGTCCCATGCCCGGAACGAAATCATGCCTGTGAAGATACTTGGACAACCATTCTGGCATATAGTTCTCATAGATATCCATTGAAGCCTCTGTAGTTTCCTCCTCACTAACCATGGCAACTTGGAATCCGCCGAATGGTATGGTCTCCTCACTAACGGCAGCAATCATGGACTGAGAATCTGCCTCGACTGTCATCACCTCACTGCCTATTGAAAACTTGATCTTCTAGTGCAAGGTTGAAGGGACACCCCCCAACGGGTGGAACCATGGCCTCCCCAACAGCAAGGAGAAGGTGACTGTAATGTCAATCATAGTAAAAGTGACCGTCGACTTGACCGGTCCCACTTCCACTTCAGCTTCAAAGGTACCAATCACAGTCCTTTTGGAGTCATCATAAGCCTTGATCATGGTGGTGGACTTTTTCAAACCATCTTTGCTCAGACCCAGGAATGGCAGCATCTTTAGTGGACATATGTTCAGGGCAGATCCATCGTCTACCATCACACATGGCATAACTTGGTCCAAGAGGTTAACCTTGACATACAGAGCTTTGTTGTGAGCTCTTCCCTCATGTGGTAAATCTTTTTCAGAAAAAAAAAATCTCAGGGGACCCTATATGAATCTTGTCAAGTAAGCAACACATGGCCTCTGGAGATGCAAGCGGAGAAAAGTCTATTTCAGACAGCTTTTTAACCAGTGCTGCTCTGTGTTCCTTGGAAGTCAGCAACAAGTGCCACAGACTGGCCTGTGCTGGAGTCTTTTTCAATTGAGAAATAACTAGGTCTTCTTTTTTTACTTCTTTTGGCGCTGACATACTACCTGACCCGGTCACTGGAACCTTGTCACTCTGCTGAACCACTGGCTGGTAAACCCTACGACTTCTGTTGCATTCTGGACTTTGGAAACCTTTGGTTCCCCAACAACTAGCAGCTTGACTATCTCATTACAGCCATATTCTTCGTATTTATCTTTTGAATCCAGGTCATCCAGACTCACAGGCTTTACTTCCTTCTGCTCTGTTAACTTCTCACAATCGGACTTTGCCCCAGCTCCGCTGGCCACCACAGACTGTACAGTGGGATTTGCCTGCAGGACTTATGCAAAAATGAAGTTGTCTGGCAGGCCCGATTGCCCCATATTGACATGCCTTTCAAATGCTGGTAAAGGGTTAGTCTTAGTACTAGGCTTGGCAGGCTCCTGTAACTTTCCTTCGTTGATCAACTTCTGTATGGCGTCCTTCAGCCTATGACAGTTGTTGGTTGTATGTCCCACCATGATGTGGTAGGTACAGAAATTGTCTTTGTCCTACTCTGCTGGCTTCTTGAATGGCCTGAGAGAGCTTAACAGACCACCATTCCTGCACTTAGAAAAGATCTTAGCCAAGGAGAAAGCCCACGAAGATATGCCCTGGCCTTCTGAATTTCTGCTCGGGTTTCCTCGCTATTGAGACACAACAGCAACCTTTTCTTGCTTATTCTCTTATACTGTCCACTCTTACCTGTAGAACCAGAACCTGACCCACTACCTGACCCAGCTATAGTAGTCAATCGATACCCTGAACTATACCCGGAGCCTCTGTTGCCCCTGTAGCTTACTGCCTTTTCCTCTTCATCCCTCTCAATTTTCATGGCCATGCTATACACTTCAGTAAGCTCACTAAAGGAGTGGAATTTCATGTTGTTTCTGAAGATGTCCGTACTACCGTCAATCAACTTCTGACTCAATTCATCTTTGTCGGGATGGTTTTTCACCAGAATCATCTTATTCATCCACCTTTGGTAATATTCATCAAAGGGCTGGTTCGGCTTATGTTTAACCCTTTTCAAGTCGTACAGCTTCACCTGGATTTTAGTATTGAAGCTGTAGTATTTGATGAAAGCCCCTGACAAGGCCTCCCACTCTGACTGCACATCTTCGGATAAAGAATTATACCAGCTTAGTGCACCTCCCTCGAGTGTTGTCGGGAAAAAGTTGATTAGCTGCTATTTGGTAGCACCCGCTGTCAGCATAACTCATGCATAAAGGTTCATGTGAGCCTCCGGTGAACCAATCCCCTTATAAGTGATAAGGTCGGTTTTTGACCTTATCTTTTAGGCAATTTCGTGGTTTAAACGGCAATTTTTTAGAGTCCTTTGTGTGAATGCTTGTTTGGTTTTGCGTATTTTGTGATTTTTATGTTTTGGTTAGATTTTCATAACTTTTAGTATTTTTGGTGTTTTTTAGGGGTGTTTTTGTAATTTTGGATAAAGCGTCATTTTTTGTGGTCCGTGGCTGTGGTGCGGTTATGTTTCTTTATGTTTGTTTTGGATAGGCATTATGACCCAGACCGAAAGTTGGAGCGACGGCGGCAAAGAAGAGTTTGAAGTGCTGAAAAGCAAGGTGGCACGGCGTGCCGCAATGAGGGCACAGCGTGCCATTCCAGCGTTCCAAGGGACAGAATCCAGTGGATCGGCACGAAATCGTGCCACCGCCACCAGCACGGCGTGCCAACCCCAAATCTACACAGCACGGCGTGCCATCACCACCAGCACGGCATGCCACCCCCAAATCTGCTCAGCACGACGTGCCATCTCCACCAGCACGGCGTGCCGAGCTCCGGAATTCTGCTGTTACCCTACTTGCATCTTTTTTGTTTAGTGGTTTTAACCTAGCTGTATAAATAGGTTATTTTCTATGTTTTTTGGATCTTTTCCCAGACTTTTAAAGTGTAAAGCACAAACTTGTAGCTAGGTTTGATTGCTTGAACTCTTTGTTTCTTTGAGTTTGAACCCTCAATTGGTAGAAGTTTTGCATTGAACCTTCCCCTTTTGCGACGTTCTTGGTTTCAAATTGAGTTCGTCTATAGAGGTACACCACAAGCATTGTCACACTGTCGGAATCCAGTTAATCGGACCAAAAGGGCATAAGTTCCTCTTCTTCTCTTTTGTAATTCGATTAAGTTGGTTTTTGATTCCGCAATTGATTATGTTTGGTTGTAAACATTGAATTCTTATCATCTTTCTTGATTAATACAATTGATTGCAATTTAATTTCAATTTTTACACCTTTTCTTTATGCAATTCCTTTAATGATAATCTAGTCTCATAAGATCTTAATTTATTAAGTTCATATTTATGGCATTACCTAGATTGACGCCTACGAAACCATTAGTATTGACGACACTGTGGAATTTACGTGCCCCTATTTTCTGAGCTTTAGAATTAGACCACCTCTAAACAAGGGAAACCAGCTAAGGACCTAAAAGATCTAGACACGCTAGGTTGAATTATCGAAAGAACATAATTAAGGGTTAATTATTGAGTTAAATTCATCTATTTTAATTAATTGATAAAGCCATCTCCATTAGCATTCTTACGTCGGTAAACCGCCAATTGATAACCCAAATTCAAGTACAAAGTAAGCTGGGATAGATCAACTAGGAGTAGGATAATTTAGTTGTTAGCATAATTAGACCCAAAATTAAGTTCCGCCTAGGACATGCAAGGAACCCGAGTAGTTTAGTGTTTGCAAAATATTTTTCTCTGTGGGATCGATACCTGGACCAACCAGAATTATTACTTGTCAACGATAGGTACACTACCTTAGTTGTGCGGTTCTAGGTTTAGTTTCACTACTTTGCCTAGGATCCACCAATAAGAAGGCACCTTTGGCACTTGAAACCCAATGGGGAAGGTCTCGATGCCCTTGTTGATCATTGCATCTACATTCACTCCCCTTTTGGAGCCCAAACTGATCTTGGCCCCTTTTTTCAGCTCGGCTACTACTACATTCACTCCCCTTCGTTTTCTTTTCCATGGCTGCCTCAATCTCTTGCAGCTTTTCTAACTGGCTGAGACATCAGCCTTAAATTGAGAAGACTCATCCACCTTTTCTTTCCCAAGCCTACTAGTTCCGATTTCCCCGCTTATTTCTTCCTTCAGTGTGTCACGGAAATCCTGAGATCTCAGGAAATCCTTCAGAGCATCAGCAAGACTTGGTGTTTGATTGGCCATTTCCATTTCCTCTCCGGAATCAGAATCACTATCAGTTTCTACTGTTCTCTGTTCCCCAACAGCCCTCAAAGTCTGAGACCTTGTCCTTGGTCGATCCAGCTTACTCTATGAACTGTCTTTATGGAGCTTTAGTCTTCTTTAGTCTCACATGTGTAGGGTCCTACATCATAAATGAAGAGTTAGGGATGGTAAATGAATGACGTGGTGTCGTGGAGAATGATGTTTGGATGATGCTTTATGAATGGAAATGAAAATGAGGATGATCTTTGCATGTTTGAATTTCCTTTGTTTGGGATGTCCCAAGAGTGCCCAATGCCATGCAAAATAATGCAAAAATGTCTCACGAGAGCCGCCGCACGGATAGAGGTTCGGCACCTTTGGGGTACCTAATGAATTGTCGTGAAATGGCCGTGTGTGTGTCGACACACGGGTAGAGTTTCAATGCTTTGTAGGTCAATGGCATGAAATGAAATGGTCGCATGGCGACAGTCCCACGGACAGAGTTCTAACGCTTTTAAGGCATGTGATATAAGATGGTGTTACAAAAAAGTCGCGTGTAACCGAGGACACAGACAGAGGTTCAGCATTCGTGGAACGCCTTGCATGATTTTGATAATATTATGGAATGCCCCTATATGTGTACTAATCTGGTACTTGGGGAGTACCTTGAATGATTTCACAATGTTATGAAATGGTTCGATGTGAACCATAATGCACAAACAGGACTTCGGCATCACCAGGACACCTATGATGAATGCGTATGATGCCATGTGATGACATCATGTGACTGCCACATGGAAATAAATCTAGGACCATTGTGGTCTATATTGAATGACATGGTATTTGTGAAATGGCCGAGTGCAATCCGGTGCATGGGTGGAATACGGGTAGTTTCGGGGTACCCGATATGTTATGGAATGAAATGATCATGAAAGGCACACTCGAAAAATCCTTTATTAGGTGAGATGAAATGATATAGATGTGTATGTCACACGAAAATGCGAGTGGCTGCATGAAAATGTGGTTAAAAATGCGTGACACATGGAATGATGTCGTGTATGTTTCGTGGAAATGTCGCACGCGAGATGTAAATGGCATACAAATAAAATGTCGTGGCTGCACGAAGATGTGATTAGAGTGACACACAAAAGCTATGCATGTTTGATGCTTCATGAAAAGTCAAAAAGAAAACACCACAAAATAAACGTTAGCACACGCAATAATATGCACTCCCTTCCGACCTTATTTCTCCTTTCGATTGGTCTTGCATCCTTCCTAGGAATTAGGTCTCTTTGGCATCAACGGGGGATACCAAAGGCACACGCTCAATGTTCAATTGGAATTTAAGTTTTGGTAATCCTAGGGGAAGTTGCTAAGCCATTACATGGGTCAAAGTCAAAACCAAGGGTCGTACAGGTTCCCATAGCGAATATACACTCCTCACCGTAGAATAAGAAGTAAGGTCATGCGGTTTCTATGAGTGGTTTACCCTATCGAGTGTCTCCAATCCTAGTGGTAGAGGTAGTCCACCTTCTTGGGTAAACCAAGGTTGATCATTGTGTTGGAGGGATTGAGAAGAAGAAAATGTCATGATATGCAAGGTGCAAACAAATATGGCAATATGAACTAGTGAAGTGACTGCAAGCGAGGTTATATTTCGGTAGTTGCCTAAGTTCCTTAAGTTTTTATGAAATTTTTTTTAAGAAACCGATATCCCAAGCAGAGTCACCACTGTGAGCGGACGACCTTTTCAATGTGAAAGAAAAAATCGGGACACGGCAAAGCGAACTAGGGAAAACGTTTTCGTTTTATTTGGTTTTGTTTTGTATGGAAAACGGGTTTTGTTTATGTTGGAAAAATCATTTATTTTGAAATCCCTTTGTAGAAAACATTTTTAAGCTTTTAACTTAAAGACCTCGAAACGTAAATTCCAAGATCAGTGACAGAGTACCCACCCGAATCAGCTCATCCGGTAAATTCCAGTACAGCTCCCTACCGAGGGTAGACTACTGTACCTAATTCAGAGATTTAGGGTTCGGGCAAGTGACTTACTTAACCTCTAGCTTGCTTTCACTTTTTAATTCATATTACCATATTTAATTTGCTTTATTATCTTTTTCTATCCCAATTTCATTTATTTATCGACCCATGCTCAGGCAAATGATAAAAATAAAATTACAGAAAAATAAACCATGCATCCAAATTATACAAAAATAATAGAGGCCACTTATAAAACCAAATTAAATAAAAAGGAAAAATCTCATCCTCGCTTTACAAACGCCTAGAATACACGAATATCTAAAAGATTACAATCGCCTAGAATACACGGAACAATCTATTAATTACAGTAAAAATAATAAAAACAAGAATAAATGCTGCAAGACAAATTGGTTAGCACAATTTACGGCACAACACAGATAGGACTTAAATCAGGACAGAATTGGGATTTCAGGAACGGAGGCATGCATTTAGGGGGTAACCGGGTCGATCCGACCGGTTAGACCTGGTAAACGGTTTTGAAACGCTTCTTAATTTTTGTGCTGGACAACAATTTTTGAAAAATTATTTGGCTCAATTTCATGCAAATTTTCCTCTTCAGCGGGTCTATTATCCTGGAACTCGGGGTTCCGTTCGTGTGGGTTTTCCTAAACTCAACATCCATCGAGGGTCCAGAAAGCAGTAAACACACCAAAAATAATTTAAATTCGAAAACAGCACCGCGCGATGACGTCTGTGCGGGTCATTTCGCAGCTCTGTTTTATTCTATAAATTATAGCTGTACAGCTGTAATTACAGCCGTGTGGCTATGATTCCCGAAACCCGAAAGAAAATGGTTTTCTTGTTTTGCGAAAAATCATTATTTTGCTCGTTTTTAGTATTTCCCGATGCTTTTATAGGGTTCGGGGGCTCGCTGATGTTGGACTACGGATCCGATTTGGATCAAACAACCCCGAAATTCAGGAAATAAAAACCGCGAAAAACCGAAAATCCTAATATCCATACGTACAGAAATCCGAAAACCAAAATTTTAGAATATACGGATGAATTTAGGCCTAAATTGATCACAACAAAATGCACAAAATGGAAAACGGACTATTTTCGACAGATCGGGGAAGTTCGGGAGTCTGCCCCTATAGAACAGAGCCGTGCGGCTCTGGATACTAGAGCCGCCCAGCTCTGTTCATCACAATCATAGCCGTGCGGCTGTGCTCATGGAGAACATAGCCGTACGGTTATGTCCGAGGAAATCCGGTTTCCCAAAATTATAAAAAAGGAGAAAACGCAAAGAAAAAGCAATATACACAAGTTTAAAGCCTCTCAGAGTTTACCTTGATATTGTTTTGATGCTTTAGACATCAAGAAACAGATTGAAAACTTGAAATTTACCTTAAATATTGAACCGGCCGAAAACCAAAATGATCCCGAAACAATCCGAAATCAATCCGAAACGGTCCCGAATCAATGTGCAAAGGTCAAAGAGCTTCCTATTGATGTTTTAAGATTAGTTTTAGGTCTTAATTTGGGTCTTTGGATCACTTCTCCTTGGCTTGTATGTCTCCGTTCCCTCCCTTTCCTTTTTCTGCCTCTTCTCTTCTTTGTGTCTTTCTTGAAATTTGTTTCTGTTTAAAGATCAAAATCCTCTATTTGATTTCTTTTTCTTTCTTTTTATACCTCCTCACTCATCATCATTTCAACTAATAAATGAGCATGCCTGCATTTCCTGAAAATTTCGCCCCATTTCTTTTATGTCGAGCCAGAGCAACTTGGCTCAACCCACTAGAGCCGCCCGGTTGTAGTTTAAAAACTACAGCCGCACGGCTCTAGCAAGAGCGGGGCCGAAATTCTCGAAAATCCCACGCTCACCCTAAACCCTAAAAATCACTCGGGGGACCTTCTCGGGGGTTTCGGATTACGGATAGCTCGGTTTTCGAGACTTTTGAGACACTCCTGGCGACATTTCAGTAGTTTTCAAGTTCGATTCATGTTCGTCTGCTCCACAGGTAATACAAGAATTCTCATCATAGAGGTCGGAAAAACCCGGTGCTCACACACATCCCTCAACTTTAAGACATCATTATACTGATATTCGATCTATAGGTAAGGCATATATACCTATCCACAATCCATATCATGTAGTACCCTAATCTTAGGCATACCAATAAGCTAAAACTCCATTCATACACACTCATGTACGAGTACGCCTTTACAAGCAATGTCTTGTATCCCACCCTAGGCATGCCAATATGCCGAAAATCCATCCATACACACTCGTGTACTAGTGCACCTTTACAAGTAGTGTCTTGTATCCAACGCTAGGCATACCATTGCACCGAAATCCATTCGTACACAATCACATACGAGTACACCTTTATAAGCAGCATCTTGTATCCAACCATAGGTATACCAATATACTGAAACTCTTCTTATACACACTCATGTACGATTACACCTTTACAAGCAGCATCTTGTATCCAACCGTATATGTTGAAACTTCATGTGTACATACTTGTGTACGAGTATACCTTTCAAGAAGAGGCTTGTATCCAACACTAGGTATACCAACATGCCGAACTCCATTCGTACACCTCCAACTAATGGCACTGCCATTCAGGAGAAAAACATTACCAGACTATGACTGGTTCTCATCCTCATCGGTCTCAAAGCTTGCATTAGTGTAACCTGATACTACAAGCTCATCTTGACCTCCATACACTAAGAAAGCATCCTTAGTCCAATTAAGCTACTCGAGGTTTGACTGGTACCGGTTAGTCATACTTAGTGCAAATGCGACATCAACCCTCGTACATAACATGGAGTAAATGATAGATCTAATAGCAGATGCATAAGGGATCTTTTCCATGTTCTCCCAGTCCTTTTTTTGTTTTAGGACCATCTTTCTTACTTAGTTTCAACACATAGCGCATAGGCAAGAATCCTTTCTTCACCTTGTCCTTGCTGAATCTTTTTAGAACCTTGTTAATGTACGTGGCCTGACTTAGGCATAGAAGCTTATTGGATCTATCTCTGTAGATCCTGATCCCTAAGATCGTCTCAGCTTCACCTAAGTCCTTCATTGTGAAGCACCTACTCAACCACTGCTTAACCCCTTGCAGTGTTGGTATGTCGCCTCCAATGATAAGGATGTCATCAACATACAGCACTAGGAAGGTGGAAACGTTCCCACTAACCATCTTATACACACAGGGCTCATCAGAATTCTGTGTGAAGCCATATTTTGTAATGGCCTCATTGAATCTCTGATTCCTTGACCTTGATGCTTGCTTCAATCCATAAATGGATCTTTAAAGCTTGCATACCCGGTTTGGATACTTTGGATCAATAAAACCCTCAGGTTGTGCCATGTACACATCCTCGAGTAGCTTTCCATTAAGGAAAGCGGTCTTAACATCCATCTGCCATATCTCATAATCGTACCATGCAGCTATGGCTAGTAGTATCCTAATGGATTTGAGCATAGCAACTGGTGAAAAGGTTTAATCATAGTCAATTCCTTGAACTTGCCTGAATCCTTTTGCCACCAATCACCCCTTGAAGGTGTTGTCGGCCTTTAACTTGAAACACACCTTGCAACCTATCACCTTAGCACCCGGAGGTGGATCCATCAAGTTCCATACTTGGTTATCGTGCATAGATTGCATCTCAGCCTCCATGGCTTTGTGCCATTGATCTGAGTGTGGGCTTTCAACAGCCTCCTGATAGGTCTTGGGCTCCTCTTGGTCAACTACCATAAGGTCCCCATCTTCAATCATGAGAAAGCCGTACCTCTCTGGCTGATGATGTGTCCTACCAGACCTTCTAAGGTCCTGTGCAACCGTTTCTAGTTCCTCAATTTCTTGAGTAGTCAGATTGGTTCCTGAAGCATCCTCAGTAGTAGTTATAGGAGTTTGTGAGTCTTGAACTTCTAAAAGTTCAACATTACTCCCACTGTCTCTCTTGGAAAGGAATTCTTCTCCAAGAAGACTGCATTTCTGGCTATGAAAACTTTGTTTTCCATCGGATCGTAGAAGTAATAACCCTTAGTTTCCTTAGGGTAACCCAGAAACAGGCACTTGAAAGATTTGGACTCGAGTTTGCCACTTGTCAATTTCTTAACATATGCATCACAGCCCTAAATCTTCAAGAAGGAAACATTGGGCTTTCGGCCCTTCCATAGTTCATACGGTGTTCCCTCAACTTCCTTGCTCGGTGTATTATTAAGAATATAAGCAGCTGTCTCTAAAGCACATCCCCAAAAGGAGATAGGGAGTGTAGCATGACTCATCATTGAGCGGACCATGTCTAGCAAGGTCCTATTCCTCCTTTCTGACATCCATTCCACTAGGGTGTTCCAGGAGAAGTGAGTTAGGATACAATCCCACACTCTCTCAAAAATGAGTCAAACTCTTGGCTCAAATATTTACCCCCTCGGTCAGACCGAAGTCCTTTTATTTTCTTGCCAAGTTGGTTTTCTACTTCATTCTTAAAATCCTTGAACCTTTAGAGAGTCTCAGACTTATGCTTCATTAGATACACGTAACCGTATCTGCTGAAGTCATCCGTGAAGGTGATGAAGTACAGAAAACCGGATCTAGCACAAGTGCTCATTGGGCCACATACATCGGAATGTATAAGCTTTAATAGCTCTAAGACCCTTTCAGCAGTCTTGCTAAAAGGCGCATTTGTCATCTTGCCTGTCAAACAAGATTCGCATGTGTCATAAGACTGGATATCAAATGACCCTAGCACTCCACTAGAGTGAAGCCTAGCTATGTGCATCTCATTTATATGGCCAAGTTGACAATGCCAGATGTAAGTAGGATTAATTTCATTTTGTTTAATCCTTTTAGTATTTATGTTATAGATTGAACTTTCACGTTTTATACCAAGGATATATAAGCCATTTTCAAGAAATGTTGTTCCATAAATAATATTGCCACATTGTATAGAAATTCTACCATGTCCAATATTAAATATGAAACCAGAAATATCCAACAAAGAAACAAAAATAATATTCCTGCGCATCGTAGATACAAAATAACAGTTTCTTAGTTCCAAAATTAGTCCACTAGGCATCTCCAAGAAATAATGTCCGACCTCCATGGCATGAACTCGAGCACCATTTCTGACTCGAAGCTCTACTTCTCCAGATCCTAGTAATCTCCTATTTCTTAGACCCTGCACATTTGAACAAATGTGAGATCCACATCCAGTGTCCAAGACCCAAGATGTAGAAATAGCCAGATTAATCTCAACAACATAAATACCTGAAGCAGCAGTTTTGCCCTTCAGTTGCTCCCTTAGCTTTGGACATGAGCTCTTCGAGTGCCCCTTCTCATGACACTCATGGCAGACGTCGTCAGGAGAAGCAACCCTTGCTTTAGGTTGGGCCACCACCTTTTTGCCTTTAGCTTTGGCCTTTTGGGCCTTATCCTTGGCCTTAGATTTGGCCTTTCCCTTAGCAATGGGCGTATTGCCCTTTTTCACCAGCAATACTTCAGGAGTCTTCTTAAGAGACTGCTTAGCAAGCTTGAGCATGTCATGCAGCTTAACAACCGATTTATCCAACCCTTACATATGGTAGTTCGTGATAAACTGGTTGTGACCCGAGAATAATGTTTGCTGCCAAGTCCTAAGGAACTCGCGAGCCGAGGTGGGTAAGTGTATCAATATACCCCATCAACTTTAGCACATGAGTGCTAACAGAAGTCCCAGCTGCCATCACAGTCGTGCAAAGTGCCTTAGTTGTCAGGTAACATTCTTGACAAGCCTGATCTTGCAACATCTTTTTAAGCTGATCCATAATCTGAAAAGCATGCATCATCTCATAAGCATGCTCGCCCATGATCAGAAGCCATGGTACCCAACATGAGGCACGAGACATCTCAGTCATCCCTCAGGTGCCGGTCATACTGCTCCACCATCGCCGTGGTGACGCCTCGACCTGCGGGAGGGACAGCTAGTAAAGGAGCATTCAGTACATATTCCTTGGACTCTTATTTAAGAACTATTTGTAAGTTCCTAGCCCAGTCCAGGAAGTTAATCACCGAAAGCTTCTCCTTCTCCAAGAGTGACCTAAGTGAGAGTGAGTTATTGTTTGTTGCAGCCATTTAAATTGCTTAAGTAAAATGGGATTATCTACATGGAAGAAATCATTGCTTGAGCTAGAAATAAAGGACTTTTAAGCCAATTCAAATTAATAATCCGATTTTAATTTGTTTGTTGGTGATGTTAATTGGCTGACTTGACCAAGATCCATAACTTATCAATGATTGGCCGAACTAGGGCTCGCTAACCAACCATTGATTCGTTTGGTAGGACAACCTATCCAATCCTTCCACCAAGGACTTTTGGTTTGATGGGCTTATTGAAACTTTACCCATCTGCGCTTAGGGCCCGCTCTGAGCTAATGCTACCCATGTTGAGTCAAACCACCATTCACATGTTAACCATACTAAGTATCCTAACCCTCGACGGTCCATCGAATACTACAATGTACCCAACTAGGGCATGGCGCACATTGCAGCATCAATGGGAGGAAGAGGTGTGAATGTGGGAAGCACTTTTAAACAACTCAATATTTTAATTTCCGGATTATAATTAAGTGATACGGCTTAGCATGCATAAACGCGGGTAATAATTTGGTGATCCATACATCCATATAATATGACAAATGCAATAGCATACTTAATTTAAAATAAATGAAATCCTATGGGCCTTTAGTTACAACCTAATGAAAAACTAGATATCCTATCTAATTCTTCATGGGCCGGACTGCAATCCTTCTTGGGCTCCCACTATGGGCTTGCTCCATCTGGGCCTTCCTCCATATTTGATGCAATTACAATAATTTTGTAAAATAAAATCTATTCTAAAATCACATCAAAATAAAAAAATGGCACGCAGGCCATATTTTCCAAAATTAAATTACAACCGATAATAATTTGGGGCCCATAGAACTCAACATCACATTTCAAACAAAGTACCTGTCGTGCACATACATGCCAATATGATGCATGATCATGGCATTCCAAATTAAATATAAATGTTAAGCCGAGTTACTTACGGTGAAATCGCCAATTTTAACAAATGTGACTAAGGCCCATAAAGGCCCAATGGATATCCATAAATGCAAAATTAACAATTTTGCTCCCACTTGAATTTGGGTTGTCACAAATTTAAAATTTAGCCCTCCTAATTTTAACCGGTGTCATGGTTTATTGGGCCAATTTCACGAAGTACATATTCAATTTAATATGCAAACAATTAAATTAAATATGCATGCTAATAAAATAAACAATTTAAATACGAATTAATTTAAAAAAATTTAATTTAATTTGCATTACGGTCCGGAATAAAAAAATACCAGCAAAATTCAAAACCGAACCCGAACCACTTGCGCTGCGCTGCTGTCCGAGGACAACAATGCTGCCGCGCGGCAACAGCCCATAATGGGCTGCTGCCATGCAGCAACTGGTGCATGCCCAACTGCAATTTGGAATCTTAAATATACATTTTTTTTTTCTTTTTTCAATCATAAAAAATTCCAGCCATAAAAAAAAATAAACAATCAATAAAAACAACAATTTTAGATGGAAACCAATTAGGGAAAAATAATCAAAAACCCCAATGCAAAAAAAATTCTAGGGTTCATCAAAAACCAAAACCAATTGAATAAGAACCCTAAAATCACAAACTTGAAACCCATTCTTTCTTCAAGAACGCTTTCAAGAACCAATTCAAATCAATATAATGGACAAAACCTAGGCTTTAATACCACTGTTGGGATTCGTCATTGGAAAAATAACGTGGCACAGCGGAAAATACACCGTTTAGAATTTCCTAGAATCCACCTATCGTGTCCAATTACCATTGATTAGAATAAAAACCAATTTGAATCAAGAAAGATTAACTCACCGGATTTGTCTCTTCTAGAGACTGCTGCAGAATCGTTTCTTGAAACTGTGATCTCCAAAGTCTGGTACACGACCAACTATTGAGCGGGAATCAGTGATAGCCGAAGACGCGAAGGAATGGAGGATTAATGCTAGGATTTTCGGCTGTTTTGGGGCTGCTCTTGGTGGCTGAAATTTGCAGCAATTAATTATTGTTGAATTAGGTTTTTCTTCCTTAAGTGTGCCTTTATATAGACACTTTGTCTAATTGGGTTTTAATTAGGTTAATTAAATCCAAGCCCACTAGAATTATAATTACATAAATAAACTTTAATTAAAAAGTATATACTATGTAATTTAATTCTATTTGGCTAAATTTAATTACCCCTAAACAAAATTAAATCACACTTAAGTAAATACAATACATGTATTTAATTTTCCTACTTAGGAAAATTATTTAGTTGATTGTTTACTTTATGTAATTCAATTAATTGATAAATTAATTAATTACATTATGTAAACTTCTTAATTAAATTAAATTCAACCCAATATTAATTAATTACCTTGACACCGAATGTCAACTAATTAATTAACGCATTCCTTCCAATGTACATTACATGTACAATATCTATAAGTTCCGGCTCAGTTGATCTATGTGCACGATCCTATGGGTCTGTCTTTATGTTGGCAGTAGGCCCAAGGCCCAAAGACTGTAAGCGGGTTCTAGTAAACCATTACAGCCCCCAATTAAGATAGAGATACAGCAGTCTTTAGAAGACACTCACCCGGTAGTAATCTCATAGTGTCCTTTGCCTAACGATATCGATATGAATAAACAAGAGGTATGGTGTCCGTCATCCTCTTCTGTTGTTTATTATATTTCTTGATCTTGAGTTAACTGATTAATCAAATAAACACCGACTTACTTGGGTATGGCCATACACTTATCAGTCCCACTCATCAAGTGGCCAATGATATCATATCGGTGTTACCCGAGTGGCAATTCCATCACTTCATCATCAATATCAACATGTTGACTGGTCCACCCAATCATACCCGTATTTAGCATCCTTTTTTACAGACCTGTTAGGCGTATGTCAAAGTGAACCGGATTCTATATTGATATTATAATGAAATCTGGTCTGAGGACAAAAGAGACCTACTCAAGAAAGACCTATGACATGACAACCATGTGGCTTTCTTGTGCGGATCGATCCAGTCCCATGTCAACGATATGTACGTATATTCATGACTAACTATACAAGTACTATGGCTAGTTAAGAACTGCCATACAGTCATCAAATATACAAGTCTATGGTTCTATTCGTTCCCATGATTAGAATAGACTTGGGATAGGTGATGGGTCCTAGGCGTAGTAGTAAAACTAAACCTAGAAACGTACAACTAAGGCAGTGTACCTATCGTTGACAAGTAATAATTCTGGTTGGTCCAGGTATCGATCCCATAGAGAAAAGAATATTCTGCAAACACTAAACTACTCGGGTTCCTTGCGTGTCCTAGGCGGAACCTAGTTTTGGGTTTGATTATATTAACAACTAAATTATCCTACTCCTAGTTGATCTATCCTAGCTTACTTTGTACTTGAATTCGGGTTATCAATTGGCGGTTTACCGACCTGTGAATGCTAATGGAGATGGCTTAATCAATTAACCACAATAGATGAATTTAACTCAACAATCAACCCTTAATTATGTTCTTTCGATAACTCAACCTAGCGTATCTGGATCTTTTAGGTCCTTAGCCAGTTTCCCTTGTTTAGAGGCGGTCTAATTCTAAAGCTCAGAAAATAGGGGCACGTAAGTTCCACAGTGTCGTCAATACTAATGGTTTCCTAGGTGTCAATCTAGGTAATGCCACAAATATGAACTTAATAAATTAAGATCTTATGAGACTAGATTATCATTAAAGGAATTGCATAAAAAAGAGGAATAAAAATTGAAATTAAATTGCAATCACTTGTATTAATCAAGAAAGGTGAAACGAATTCAATGTTTACAACCAAACACAATCAATTGCGGAATCAAAAACTAACTTAATCAAATTACAAAAGAGAAGAAGAAAAACTTATGCCCTTTTGGTCCGATTAACCAGATTTCGACGGTGTGAAGATGCTTGGGGTGTACCTCTATAGACGAACTCAAGCCGGAACTAAGAACATCGCAAAAGGGGAAGGTTCTATGTAAAGCTACTACTAATCGATGATTCAAAACTCAAAGAAAACAAATAGTTCAAGCTCAAAACCTCACTACAAGTTTCTGCTCTCCCTCTAAAAGTCTGGAAAAAGATCCTTTAAAACTTAGAAAATAACCTATTTATACGGCTAGGTTAAAACCAGGAAAAAGAAAGGATGAAAGTAGGGCAACAGCAGGATTTCGGGGCTCGGCACGCCGTGCTGGTGGAAGTGGCTCGCCGTACTGTGCAGAATTGGGGGCTGCACGCCGTGCTGCTGGAGGTGGCACGCCGTGCTGTGTGGTTTTGGGGTTGGCACGCCACGCTGGTCTAAGTGGCACGTTTTCGTGCCACTCCACTGGATTGCATCTCTTGGCCCGCCAGATTGGCACGCCGTGCCCTAATTGTGGCACGCCGTGCCACCTTGATTTTCAGCACTTCAAACTCTTCCTTGCCGCCGATGCACCAACTTCCGGTCCGGGTCATAATACCTGTCCAAAACAAGTATAAAGAAACATAACTGCACCAACGCCACGGACCATAAAAACGACATATTGTGCAAAATTACAAAAACAATCCTAGAAAACACGAAAAATACTAAAAGTTATACAAATCTATCCAAAACATAAAAATCACAAAATATTCAAAAACCACACAAACATTCACATAAAGAGCTCTAAAAAATTGCCATTCAAACCACGAAATTGCCTAAAAGATAAGGTCAAAAACCGACCTTATCAATAGGTTTTATGATTATCAATCAATGGATACTCTACTCATATTATAGCATAAGATATAAATGAACTAGATTAATTACCTTTATTAATGTGACACAAATAATGTATTCATACAATGAGTCTTAAGGTAAAATATAAAATACAGGAATCCAATACCCTAAGAACTAGGGCACACCAACAGATCATTTTGCACTATTCGTGAAATTGTATCATTTTAAGCATGCTTACAAATGCAAATGACTATTTCACATTTATCATTATTCGTGAAGTTGCATCATCCCTAAGCGTGCCTACATGTACAAACGATCATTTTGCATTGTTCGTGAAATTGCATCGTACCTAAGTGTGCCTTAAACATAAAGTGTCACCTTGTTCCATCCCGTGGGCACCCTGTCTGCCATTTTCTCTAGGGTGTAAACTTTATTCACCTTGCCCAATAGTGATACTTCTTTCAGCAGGCATTGTATTACCCTAATTTGTATACATCTTCATGTTGCTTGTCTGTTCGGCAGAAGAATTTGTGCCAATTCAGTGTATATAGAAATCTGTCCCCAAACTAGTTCCCGCTTTTATTCGTGGCTCCTCTAATGGTCGCCACTCCGTTCGCATAAGAATATTACCTAATATCATTGCTTGGTGTCAAATAAATTTTTTTATGCATATGAGTGCAAAGTTCAAACATCCATCATGACATAACATCAGTTGACATGTACTACATATCACTCCATACCATGGTCGGTCATACATCACATCATGAGTTCTAACATTTATTGTTTGATAGTTAAGACCTAGAAATGACCTGAGGGTATATTAGAACGCAAAAATCTAGAGGAGATAGCAACAGTAGCCGCAGCTTTAGTAGTACAGGTTCCATCAGGTAGTGGGAGTGAGTCAGCACCAGGGGTCGACAAGGAAATAGAGGTTAGTACAGAAATTAAGACAGTAGAAATAGTAGAAAAAGAAGACGAGATATCAATAGTAGCCAAGTGATTTGAGTTTGATTGAGGAGACAGTGATCAGTCAGTCTCAAAGTTAGCAATCAGTGGTAGTAATCTAATAGACAAAATAGTCTAGTTGATAGAAATGGCCACCCCAAGTAGTAACATAGAGCTCATTAGGAGATGTTACAGTCTCCCGAGTTCATGAAATCCATTCAAGAGTCAATCGAGGTCATGATCAGAAGCATGGCACAGAAGGACAAAGAATAGTCTCTCTCCAGTCAGGAAAGGGATCAGGCTAGATGAAAGGGTACTTTTGAAGGGGAGTCCATGAAAAAAAAGAAATTAAAAGCCAAGTATGTTGAACTGGATGAAATGGTGTCAGAAATAAATGAGGGAGGGAGCTCTACTTTGAAATTCCTTGATATTGATGCTCTAATGGATCATGGCATTGAGACTTCTACTATGGGGTTTCAAATGCCTCGACTGTATACCTATAAAGGGCTTAGATCATCGGTAGCCCATATTAATCATTATGTCAAGATCATGCTCACATTAGGGGCAACCAAGAAGTAGTTAGTGAACTTATTCTCCACTACGTTGGAAGGCGGGGTCTTAACCTGGTACAATGCTCCACTAGAGGAGGTTTAGAAGGATTGGGAGGTGCTTTCAGCAGCCTTCACTAAATACTATAGCCAATACAAAAATACAAGTGAAGCTCTATGACCTGGAACGTATTAAATAGAAGTATCACAAACCATTCATCGACTATTACAACATATGGATAGAAAAGATGATCCAATTGAAGAACAAGCTAGATGAGTATGAGTTGATCTTGAAGTTAATAGAAGGCAGGCTGGATGTATACCAAAATGAAATAAAGTACCAAGACTTTACAGCTTTACATGATGTGTATAAAATGGCATCCAAAATTGAATGAGATTTGGGTAATAACATAGTCAGATATCGGGCCAGGGGCAACTCAGTTATGAGCTCAAGCTATCGGCTCACCAGTTAAGGACAGAATAGTGGAAAACTAGTGGTCCAACCCAGCAAAACCAGGCAATTCAATTGGGTCATAGAGCAATAGTGGTAGTAGCGGTATCTCAGGGACAGTTTGTAGAAAAAGAAGAGCAGATGACCGTGAGAGTGTCACCATGGACTATAGCCAAAATATTTACCAAGTGTAAAAACAGTGGGTTATTGCAGTCACTATGTCCATATAGCCCTCCGCCAGAGGTTGAAAAAGATAACTTTTGTAGTTACCATATGGTGGTAGGCCACCGAATCAACCATTGCTTAAGATTGATGAATGACATTCAGAAGTTAATAGATAAGGGTAAGCTGTAGGAGCCGCCAAAGCCCAGTACTCAAACCAACCCACTGCCATAATTTAAGAAGTGGGTGAACATGGTACAATCAGGCCTGCCAGACAACTTTTTATTCACACAGGTCCTACAAGCAAACCCTATGGTTCGGTCGATCTTGGTAGAGAAAGACGATTGGGTTGGAGAAATCCAAATAGTGGTACTAATGAGTTCGAATGAGTTAGACTTAGAGGACGAGTATGAAAACTGGAATAGACCAAATGTAGAAGTGGCAGAGAAGTTCAAAGAAGTTAGAAATATCACCAGAAGTGGTTGGTTTTATCAGCCAGTGGCATATCAAGGGCCTGCAGTGTCCAAACCCCAGCAGGGGTAGAAGTCGATGGAAGTAGAGGAGAGGGGCATGGAGCCCCAAAAGTAACAAAGAAAGAGCATTTTGTAGTGGTCCAAATGAAGAAGACTCAAGTACAGATAAGTCTTTGGGACCTGATAGTAGCCTTCGAAATTGAAGTTCCACCTATGTACCCTCTAGAGGGGATATGCTATCTGCTAAATCAAATAAATAAAAAGCCCTTTGAGATTGTGTTCACAGAAGAGGATTTCCCAATAGAAGGATGAGGCCATAATAAGCCTATCTATGTGAAAGCCAACATTTTGGATCGAGTAATGCCATGTGTCATGGTAGACGATAGTTCGGCCCTAAATATCTGTCCCTAGAATATGCTGCTCTATTTAGGATTAAGCAAATAAGTGCAAAGAAGATCCTCCACTATGATCAAGGCATATGATGATTTGAAGAGGTCAGTAGTTGGTACTTTTGAAGTAGAAATTGAAGTCGGACCCATCAATTTGACTGTGTCCTTTACGGTGATTGATATTCCAGTCACCTTTTCACTATTAGTGGGTAGACCATGGTTCCATCCTTTAAGTGGAGTGCCTTCCACTCTTCACCAGAAAATCAAATTCCTATTAGCTAGTGGGATAGTAACTATTGAGGTTGACACTCCTTCTGTAGTGGCAACATTGAATACAGAAGTGCTGCCTTTTGAGGGCTTCCAGGTGGCAATGATCTAGGGGAGCATGGATGGATCTGGCAAAATGCTAGAAGGGGTAGCCACTTTTGAAAAGGAGTTGCAAAGAATACTATTGGAAATGAAGAAGGAAACCAGCACAAGGCATAAGTGCATTGATGTTGACAAATTGATCAGCCAAAAGATAGGGATACCCCCATTCGAACTTTAGGTCCCAAAGATGACTGCTTATATGGGTGTAGTATGCTCGAAACACATCTAAATACATATGCCAGAGTAATGCTGATGATAGGTTTCATTAAAGGCACCTAACTAATTTATTTTGCACCTCCTTGGAAGGGAACCTACTGATATGGTACATCAACTTGCCTGAAGAGGTACAATCAAACTGGGAGAACCTCTCTACCACTTTTACTGAGCACTTCAGCTTCAATGACATAATGCGTGTGAGGTTATATGACTTGGAGCAAGTGAAACAGCAGCCTAGGGAACCTTTTGCAACTTTTTATCGGAGATGGATGAGAAAACTGATTTAGTTTAGATACCGACCAAGTGAAGATGAGTTGATCTGGAAGCTTATAGAAAAGTGCTTGAGAATCTATCAAAAGCATCTGAGGTATCAATATTATAATACCTTGAGTGATGTCTATAGAGCGGTAACCCAGCTTGAAGGGGACTAGAATGGGTATCCTAGTAACTCAGTCACAGCTGGTAGTACAAGAATTTCCAGTTCAAGTTAGGGGCAAGTTCAGGTAACACACCAGGAGCAGGGTATTCAGAACAAATTTATCAAAGGATCCTGTGGTAGAAAGGCTAGAGGCCAGGTGTGTAGCGCTTGAAAAGATGGTAGCTGATCTCAGAAAAGAAGTGTGCCTTTATCTTAGAACTAGTCTCGTAGATGAAGTAACGGCTACCGAAATGTCGATAGCCCAACTAGATGATCTTCTCAACAACATCTATGTCCTTATAAATGACTTAGCTATTGAAGGAGAAACAGAATTGGCCACTTATGCCCTGGGACTGTCTATCTAGAATATCATTAAACCCCCTGTTGAGTTTCCTTCCTAGCCTAGACTTCTATCTCAGGTGTTTGTTAAATGTCTAAAGCAAGGTCTTTTATACCCGTTAAGGCCTTTTGAAAACCCAGCTGAGGTAGATGAGAATGATTTCTACGCATACCATATAGCAACAGGCCATAGAACTAACGAATGTCTTCAGTTGAGAGAAGACATACAGAGGTTAGTTGATGAAGGGAAGTTGGGAATACCATATTTGACCAGTGAGAATGAACCACTAACAAATTTCAGAAGGAAGTCCAAGGTCGAATGAGACGTTTGACGAGGAAGGAAAGAAAATTGTTACGCCGTGGATAGAGCAAAGTTACTACATGACATTTTGGAGAGCTCTTATTGTACTAAGCATTTTTGTTTATAAATATGTGGCAAGTTGTAATCGCTTAAAGCTTTTGTTTTGAATGTAATGAAAGTTTAGCATCTTACTCCATCCTTATATGTTATTTGCATGAGAATGACATATTTATGTGTTTGATGACTTGAGAGACATATCCAACATATACATAACATTAAAATGCTTACAATTGACATGAGAGTAACAGGAAGTCCAAAAGTAAATCTGGCTTTGATTATATTCTCTCCTGAAGGGAGAGATTGTGTACAAAAATGAAACTCAATATCAACATCGCATAACACTAAAGAGGAAATCGGTGTGTACCATACATACAAGCAATAATTTTACAATGCAACCAATAACCAACAGAATATAAAGAAGAACACACCACGGCAAAACCTCATTTCAGAAAAGGAACAGAGCACATGACCTTTAGACATGCAAAACGAGGGAACATTCTCCATACCTAAACCCAATCTTCAAATGGTACCCTAAATAGAAAAGCCAAACTTCTTGGGACTATTTACCAAATCCAAGCTTCACAAACACTCCAAACGGAGAAGCCAAGCATTTTCTGGACCTGGCACTAAATATAACCCCCTGCATAGAGCCTAAGTACCAATTACTACATCGTATGCAAAAATGCTATCCCTGAGCCAAAGGCGGACCTCGCTAAGAATCTTATCTTAACAAAAGAGAAGTTTGTGAGCATATAACCTTTTAAGCGAAATGCGGCAAAGCAAACCAAGGAAAAAGAAAAAAAGCTTTTGTGATGTTTTGTTTTTAAAACGGGTTTGTATCTTGCTTAGGAAAACCATTGATTTGTTTGAAAATCCTTTTTGTAGAAAACCTTTCCTTTAAATGTCAGTTTTTGGAAAACTGGTTTTACATTTTCGAAAATCCTATTTTATTACTTAAAGATCTCAAAACCTAAATTTCAAGATCAGTGACAGAGTCGCCACCCAGATCAGCTCATCTGGGAAATTCCGGTACAGCTCCCTACCAAGCGTAGACTATTGTACCTAACCCAAAGATTTAGGGTTCAGGCAACTTACCTATTCAACCTCAAGCTTACATTCATTTATAAGTGCATATGATAATATTTTACTCACTTAATTGTCTACCCATTTTTATCTTTCATTATTTAGCCCATGCTCATTCAAATGACATAAATAAATAACATTAAATAAAATGCAAAAAAGTAAACCATACATCCAAAATAAACCAAAATAAGATAGAGGCTGCTTATTACAACTAAAAAAGAAAAAGCTCTCATCCTCACCAATACAATCACCTAGATACACGAATATCTAAAAAATTACAATCGCCTAGGATACATGAGTTGATCT
This sequence comes from Euphorbia tirucalli, assembly GCA_039660915.1. Classification (NCBI taxonomy): domain Eukaryota; kingdom Viridiplantae; phylum Streptophyta; class Magnoliopsida; order Malpighiales; family Euphorbiaceae; genus Euphorbia; species Euphorbia tirucalli. The sequence continues at coordinate 51,157,219 of CM077633.1, forward strand.
ATTAAATACATCCAAAATAAAAATAAAAAGAAACAAAAAGCTGCAAAACAGATGGTTAGCACATATATATCCCAAACACATATAGGACTCATACATGACAGAATGGGGATTTAAAGAAATGGGAGCATACATTTAGGGGATAACCGAGAAGTCCGGGTGACTTACTCGGTTAGACCTGGAAAATAGTTTTAGAAAAGCCCTGTAGGTTTTGTGCTTGAAAACATTTTGGAAAACGGTTTAGCTCAATTACATGCAAATTTCTCCATTTAGTGGGTCGGTTATCCCGAAACTCAAGGTTCCGTTCGTGGGGGTTCCTAATTCCAAACATCCATCTAAGGCCCAAAAATAGTAAACACACTAAAAATGATTTGATTCTGAAGACAGCATCACGCGACAACGTCCGTGTGGGTCATCCTGTGATTCTACCTTCTTCCTACAACTACAGCCATATGGCTATATTTTAATGAACTATAGTATAGTCGTACAACTGTAATCTAAGAACTATAGTCATGCGACTCTAGTTAGAGTTGCACGACTATAGTGTTATACTCGCACGGCTATGGTGAACAGTACCCGATGGTGGTTTCCTTTGTTTTCTAAAATCACTTGTTTCAATCGGTTTTGATGATTTCTAGAGATTCTGGAAATTCGAGGGTCCGTTGGCACTGGATCAAGGATCCGATTATGGATTTAACAACCACGAATTCCAAGAATAGAAACCAACAAAACCCTAAATGTCATATTCGTATTATTAGAAATCCGAAAACCATGATTTTAGGATATACAGATGTGATTTGACCCAATTGAATCATGAAAAATCATGTAAAATGGGAAAACTGGCCGTATTCGGTCGTTTTGGGCTCTTCAGGCTTCTGCCTAGAAGAATACAGCCATGCGACTAAGAATATAGCCATGCGACTATAGTATGCACTCGCACAGCTGTATTCTAGACAACTACAGTCGTACAACTGTAAGTATAGTCATAAGACTATAATTACAGCCGTGCGACTGTAGTTGCATAAACAATTTTCTGAATAATCATTTAAACACAAAAACACAACCACAAATCAACACGAATCGAGTTTTAAGGCCTCTCAGAGTTTACCACTTTTATGTTCCAGTATGTATGATGACTGGAAGTGGATTTGGTAACCGGAATCTACCTAGAACCTCCAAACATCCCGAAATTCTCGAATACATATCCCGAATTGATCCGAACAAAACCCGAAAGCAACCCGAATGAGTGATACGCGATAGGGAATTCTCACACTATGTGTTTTTGGTCTGTCCTCTCTTTATGTTTTGGTTTCTGTTGATTTCTCTTAATTTTTCTCACTTTCTCTCTCTAAGGCTTGTTTTTCTCTCACTAGAATGATTTTTTTTCCAGAATTGATTCCCCCTTTTTTTCTTCCTTTTCTACCTTTTTTTCCTTCTTTTCTCTCACCCTAATTACTTAATTCCTGGCCAAAAATCCGAGTCAAAGATAAAGTTATATCCTATTTAGGAATCTGTTGGGTTAAAGACTAGAGCTGCACGGCTCTAATTATAGTCGTGCGACTGTAGTATTACAGTTGTGCGGATGTAGTTACTACAGTCGTGCAATTGTAGACTGCAATCGTATGACTGTAAACTAAAGTCGTGCGACTGTAGTTGTGAAACTATAGCTGCGTGGCTTTAGATAGAGCCTACACGCTTTAGCTATAGCGTACACTCATACCTAAGCTCCTTAATCACTCGACGGACCTTTCTCGCGGTTTCGGATCAAGGACTCTTCTAAATTTTAGGCCGTTTGAGAACATTCCGGGCATTATTCAGCTCATTCTCAAATCTGATTCATGTTCATCTGTCTAACAAGTAAGAAAGGGTTTTCATCATAGAGGTCGGGAAAAACCCATGCTCACAACGTCATACACTGCTATCCGAGATAGTCACCATTGAGCTCATTACAAGAAACGCAAAACAACTAATATTCCTAAAGGACAAACAGAGGTCTACTTTGAATGTATAACTTCTGGCATTACTAATTCTTTAACAACGAAGGCATGAACCAACAGAGCAGTAAAGTAAGAAATCCAACACAACATGGGAAAGGTTAAAAAAAGGGGGGGGGGGTTACAATCAATGTAATACAGAGAAATCAAAATTGTGTTCACTGAATCTCATTAAAAGACATCAAACCAACATCCACAGCGATGATAGAAAGAATACACCCAAAGTAAAACTTTGTGTCACCCACAGGAATGTAGGGCAACCCGAATAACTGAATCCATTCTCAACACCCGATCAGAGCCCCATCTGTCGTTACCTAGTTGAACCCTTGAAGTTACCGAATTCGAAGGATATGATAAGAGAGCTTAAAATCGAGGTAAGACAATCCAAGGAAGAGAGCATACTACCACAGAAAAGACGATACCAAAAATGCTAGACTTGAAGCATAGTGGTCCTAGGGAATCACACTAAGCAGGATCACCACTATATTAAAACAAAGGCATAAAGAAAGAAGTCCGCTAAGGTGAAAATTCAAAAGGGGGCCTCAGGCAAAATTTAAGATGGCCTGGTAGACTAAAAAATCAAAAGATCATCTAGGCAAGGCAGTTGAGAGAAAATCTCTTGTGTGGAAAACAGAAAAGGACGTATAAAGAACAAAAGAGGGTATTGTTTAAAGCCAAAGTTATTTTTGGGTTCCCTGTTATACTAATTTTTTTATTATATCATGATAATGTTATGAGTGTTGATATCCTACTTAAATGATTGTACATATGCAACGTGTCATCCATTTAAATACCCATCAATAGGTCATTGCACTCAATTCAAACAAGTTACGTTCATGGAGTTACAAAAGTCACCAAAGACAAACTCATCGGTAGAGCCTAGCAAATTTGTCAGCAGGTCATATGCAATGTTTTAGAAAATTATCAATGACATGTGTTAAAACACCATTTTGAATGTAAAAAAATGTTTAAACTCTAAGATCTATCCAACAAATGCTGTGCGTTAATTAAATATATGCAGAAATGGAAATAAATGTTCAGAAGCCAATGTCCATATTTAATCAGCTAGGAGACTAGGAATCTCCACCATCATCATCATCTTCATCATCCTTATTCTTCATGGTGCTACTGTTGCTCTCCCTTTGGAACATCTAGTTCGTCACCTCAGAGAAGCTACCTAGGCCTCCAACTGAGTAGATCAGGTCTACGCTTGCTCCTTTCGAGCCTACATGCATATACATATTACGCACACATTTCATCACAATATCCCATTACATTATACCATACATGCATAAATTTAACAGATAAAAAAAAATAAATGTGTATCATCATGTTGTTGTGGATCATCAGTCCACGGGTAGAAGAGAGGAGGCGAGCATTGTTCTAACAAGAACTCTGAGGAGACTGTAAGAACAAAGAACACAAATAGTGAGCTAAAAAGGAATTAGAAAAGAGTTAGCAATTAAGAAGGCATTGATTCTTACATGAGTGGCATTCTCTTGATCAAACTAGACATGCATGGGAGGATCCAGTACCATCTGCAGATAGTAGTAGTCACCAGTAGGGCTGAAGAGCTGTGGCTGACCATAAAAAATGTACTTGGGTAGGCCCACTATCCGATCGTCAGGAGGAACACCCTCGTAACTGGAATAGAGCCCCAACAGTAGACTATGGCTAAACTTGAGGTTACAAGATAGGAGGCGTCTAAGAACTATACTCATCAGAGCATGAGTTGCTGCTTGTTCTGTCCACCTGCTTCTTCCCTCTACTAGCCCGGGAAGGATCCTGAAACATAAAAAATTAACTGTCAAGTAACGTGTATGAACCATAGAAAGTGAAAACAATAGAGGAATAAAGAAAGACACATACCTGCAGCGGTGGTGGAATCAGAGTACTTGCCAGAGGTAACATATACTAAGTGATGTAGGCCCAGTAATTACCTTACGAGCCCGCAACAGTATATCCATCCCCGAATATGCCTCTATTCTCATCCTCAGGGATATGAGCCCACAAGAATAGACAGGTCGGTGAGGGAGCAGGAATCAGCCTCTTTTTAGGCCTTCCACAACACCTCTCCAACCGGTCTCCCAGGTACCACCCCAGTGATGAGGGGCACTTTATGACCAACCGCCTCTCTGTTAGCCGCAATGCACCGATCATCCCCTCAGTCTAGTAGGCAGCATCGCCCTAAGGCCATCCAAATCCTTATAAAATCCAAAACAAGTAATGCAAACTAAAACCTAGCTCTGGTATGACTCTAAACTAGTGAATAAAGTTTAAGACCAATGCTGTGTGAATACCTCACTCTGGGTTAAGGCGTTCAGTTGAGTCCAACACTTATCTGGCTCCATCACCACTTTTGTCTAGCTGACCATCCACTGGATGAACCAGGGAACAAGTGGGACCCTGTCAACTCTGCCCAGCTTAGGAGGGCATAGGAACTCATGCTCATAAGCCCATGTCTGTAAGAAAGTTGAAATGAGACGAACATAAACAAAGTATTATGATGAAATGACCAAAGAAAAAACAGAATGTTTACCAAAAGTAGAATGGAGCAGCAGTTCAGCTCCTTATGCTGACCCATGGCATAGATGTCCAGCCCATAGTACATTTGGGTGAGTCCAGCTCTTCCCTAGTCTAACCCACTCAACTCCTCCAGTCTGATCAAAATAGGCAACACATTCTAGTTCACGTTGTTGCCGCCAATAGGGAACAAAACCTTGGATAAGAGGTATAGCAAAATGGAGTGGGCTTACTGGTTCTTCTCTGCCTCAATATTAGCTTTATGCCTCTTCCAGTAATCCATCAAGATAGCATATTGTAGCTTGGGCTAGGTAGGCCTGTATCCCAGCAAAATCACCATAACATTAGAACTGAAGTGGCTCATACTCAAAGAAAAATTGAACTGATTATGGGCATTTCCAAATCGTATCCTAGTAATGGCAGCAAAGTCCAGAGGAGTGATCATGGACTTTCTTATAGGAAGGTGGAAAGTATGTGTGGTGTCTATCCACCGCTCGATTAGGGCCATAATCGCCCCCTTGCTCTTCTGGGGAGCACGGTGTAGGGTCCAGGGAATTAGCTGCTCCAACCCCGTGGAATCCACCTTTTTCTTAACCAGAGCAGGAAGATGGTCATAGAAGTCATTGAGGCCCTCCCAGCCTCCACCTCCTTTATTTTTCTTCCTGGACTGCAAAAGAGACAAAGAGGGAATTTTATTAGACTCAGTCAATTGCATATGCATGTACATTTTAGGGGAAAATTGAAAGAAATTTTGATTCCGGGTGGAAAACAAAGCTGCTGTTTCCTAGAGGAGTTAACCCATACGGCTCTATTTTGGCAATTTTTGAGCCTCATAGCTCAACTGCTTAGGCCGCACGACTTAACTCCCTGTTCTTGGGAAACACAAAAATTCAAGGGGAGATGAGTCGTACGGCCCAACTTTTTCATGAACAAGGTGCTGGGATTTTTCATCGCAAAACGCCCGATTAAAGCGGAACTACGGAATGTTTCCTCAAATTCGTGGTCAGGAGCAATTGAAACAGAAATCATATACAACAAAGTTCAATAGAGCATAATTAGTTTTTCACCAAGAATATCTCCTTTAAAGATGGCTGCAGAAACCGAAACCGATTCCCTCCACTATCACGTACACGAATGCCTATCGAGTCGAACCCGTGCTAGCGGTGGATCAATAAAATTTTGGAGAGAAAATTACGGCTGATTTTTCTTCCTTAGAATTTTAAAAATCAGCAGCAAAAATGACCTTAAATTTTCAGCAGCCCTTTCAAAAAGTAGCTGAAATACATATACATAAAAGACCAATTAATGGCCAAAGTTTATGCCAAGCAGCTTTTATTAACAAAAGGCCGTGATTTTTATTGGCAATTAATTCTCACCTTTGGTCCAAAATTGAGCCTTAATTTTGGCTTGGATTTAATTTGATTTGAGTTAGGATTTAATGCCATTAATCCGTAAATCCAATTTAATTATCATGGGTAAAGTTAAATGTAATTCTATTGTAACTTTCATGCATGTATTTATATAAAATCATATTATATAATGTACATATCATTAAATTAAAATGATTTGCCAATTAATTGACCCAATAAATCAATTGAGATCCAACTTAAATTAAAAATGCATATAAACCTATATATACATTTCATTTGCACCTGGAAATAAATTCCCAATCAATATACACCAATCAAATTATATTGATCAATCCAATTTATCTATAATTTAATTAATTAAAATTTATCTCTCCAGTCTGTATACTCCAAGTATACGGACGACCCGACAAGTTCAAACTCAGACATTCTATGTGTATGATCCTGTGGGCCCGTCTTTATGTTGGCGGTGGGCCTATGGTCCACAAACTGCAGGCGGGCTCTAGCAAGCCACTGTAGCCCCCAATTAAGACGGAGATAGCAGTTTAACTGAAATCAAAACCCAGTAGTTTAACTCGTATATCCCATTGTTTGGGTGTGGCCACACTCTTATCAGTCACATTCATCAAAAGGCTGGTGATATCTTCTCAGTGGACTACTGAGTGACATATCCCTTCTGCATATCCATAGTACTGCCCTGCTTAGTGACATACCCGAACTTACCCATAATTGGCACCCTTTTATAGGCCCTTTAGGCGTACACCAAAGTATGTAACTTCGCATCAAGCACTATCATATGGTCAGATCAAAGGATCCATACAAGTACTACATGAGAATGACTTATGGTATTTTACCATGTGGATTTCTCGTTTAGTGGATCTATCCAGTACCATACCCCTTTTACATGTACCCACTGAATTGGTTGACATCCCATGTCTAATGGCAGGTAAGACACCGCCATATAACCAGGTTAATGATAGTCTCTAGTTCTATTCATTTCCATGACTGGAATAGACTACATATCTCTTTATGATCATATCGTTTTCCTTATCCATGGTCTTACTGCCATGTGCATGACACTTGTTAACATGGATATGGATATGTCCATTGGATACTTTATTTAAAATATAGCATAAGATATATAATAAATGAATTAATGCCTTTATTTATGACAAAAATATGTATAATACAAGAATCCAATAAATGTACAATACAAATATGAGGTCCAATGCCTCGGGACTAGGGCATAACCAATAATCTCCCACTTGCACTAGTTCGAACAAGGCATGGGCCTAATCCCTATAGATCTAGTATAACCCTCGTGCTTGGGTTGAGCTAGTGCCTTGGTCAATGGATATGCAACATTGTCCTCGGTGTCCACTTTATGTAGTGAATTGTCACCCTCTCCGTGATTTCTCATATGAAGTGAAACTTCCTGAGCACGTGCTTTGTGTTCTTGTGTGACCGGGGCTCCTTGGCTTATGCAACAGCCCCATTGTTGTCACAGAAGATATCAACTGGGTCCTGGATAGTTGGCACTACTCCCAACTTAGTGATAAACTTCCTTATCCACACAGTTTCCTTAGCTACATCACACGCCGCAATGTACTCAACTTCTGTAGTAGAGTCTGCGATGGTCGATTGCTTTAAGCTCCTCCAGCTTATAACACCACCATTTAGCAAAAACACGTACCTAGACTGCGACTATTACTCATCCTGGTCGGTCTGGAAGCTCGCATCAGTGTACCCAGTAACTAACAGCTCTTCCTGACCTCCATACATTAAGAAGGTATCCTTAGTCCAGTTGACGTAATTCAGGATTGCTTTGACAGCCTTCCAGTGATCCTCCCTGGGATCCTGCTGGTACCGGCTCATCATACTTAGTGCAAAGGTGACATAAGGTCTCGTACATAGCATGGAGTACATGATTAATCCTATAGCTAAGGCATTTGGGACCAATTTCATGTTCTCCCTGTCCTCCCTTGTCTTAGGGCAGTTCTTTTTACTAAGTTTTGGCGCATGACTCATTGGTAAGAAACCTTTCTTGGCACGATCCATGCTGAATCTTTTCAGAACCTTGTCTATACATGTGGCCTGACTTAGGCCTAGAAGCCGATTAGATCTATCCCGGTTGATCCTGATCCCTAGGATCGTCTCAGCCTCACCTAAGTCCTTCATTGCGAAGCACTTACATAACCACTGCTTTACACCTCGCAGTGTTGGTATGTCGCTTCCAATAAGAAGGATATCATCCACATATAATACCAGGACTATGACAATGCTCCCACTAATCCTTTTATACACACAAGGCTCATCTTGATTTTGTATGAAGCCGTATTCCTTTATGGCTTTATTGAATCTAAGATTCCAACTTCGGGATGCTTGCTTTAGTCCATAAATGGACATTTAAAGCTTGCATAGCCTCCCAGGATACTCTGTATCGACAAAACCCTCAGGTTGTGTCATGTACACATCCTCGAGTAGCTTTCCATTAAGGAATGCGGTTTTGACATCCATCTACCAGACCTCTCGTACCAAGTGGCTATGGCCAGCAGGATCCTAATGGATTTGAGCATAGCGACTGGTGAGAAAGTTTCATCATAGTCTATTCCATAGACTTGTCTGAAACCTTTTACAACCAGACAACCCTTGAAGGTGTTGTCGGCTTTTAGCTTGTAGCACCACTTGTAACCTATTACCTTAGCACCTGGAGGTGGATCAACCAGGTTCCAAACCTGGTTATCGTACATAGATTGCATCTCTGCCTCCATGGCTTTACGTCAATTTGCAGACTATGGGCTAGCCATAGCCTCCTGGTAGGTTTTGGGTTCTTCCTCATCAAACATGAGAAGAGTGTGATCATCGGTGACGAGGAAACCATACCTCTCTGGTTCCCGACGATCCCTATCAGACCTTCTAGGTCCTTATATGACTTGGGTTGGTTCTTCCTCCTGTGGAAGCTCCACCCAGGTCTCCAAGTTATCCTCTTCAAGAGCTTGTGAGCTTTGAACTTCCTTGAGTTCAACATTGCTCCTACTGTCTTTCTTGGAAATAAAATCCTTTTCTAGAAAGACCTCCTTCCTTGCCACGAACACCTTGTTCTCGGCGGGGTTGTAGAAGTAATACCCTTTGGTTTCCCTAGGGTAGCCCACAAAAAGGAACTTGTCAGTTTTGGGTTCTAGCTTACCCCTAGTTAATCTCTTGACATGTGCATCGCATCCCTAAATCCGCAGGAAAGACACATTAGGCTCCCTGCCTGTTCATAGCTCATATGGGGTCTTTTCCACTGCCTTAGTTGGAGTATTATTTAAAATAAGAGCGGCTGTCTCGAGGGCGTATCCCCAGAAGCTTATTGGGAAAGAGGCATGACTCACCATTGAGCGGACCATGTCCAACAGGGTCCTATTCCTCCGTTCCGACACCCCATTCCATTGTGGTGTCCCTGGAGGAGTGACTTATGGAACTATTCCATGCTCTCTCAAATATGAGAAAACTCTAGGCTCATATACTCACCTCCTCGGTCTGACCGAAGGGCTTTGATATTTCTGCCTAGCTGGTTCTGTACTTCATTCCTAAATTCCTTGAACCTATCAAGGGTTTCAGACTTATGGTTCATTAGATAGACATAGCCATATCTGCTGAAATCATCCGTGAACGTGACGAAGTACAGATGTCCACCTCTGGTAGCTGCACTCATGGGCCCACATACGTCTGAATGTATTAGGTCCAATAAGCCAGTAGCCCTTTCAGCTTTCTTGCTAAAAGGCACTTTAGTCATTTTTCCTCGTAAACATGATTTGTATATATCAAGTGACTCCAAGTCAAATGACCCTAGGATTCCAGCCTTGTGGAGCCTAGCTATGCGTTTCTCGTTAATGTGGCCTAAACGACAGTGCCAAAGGTAGACAGGATTGAGTTCGTAAGGCTTAACCCTTTTAGTGTTTATGTTATAGACATGATTGGTTTCATTTAAATCCAGGATATATAGGCCACTATTTAATAGAGCTTCTCCATAAAATAATCCCTCTCTAGATAAAACAATTCTTCCATTAGAAATAGAAAAATTAAGTCTAGAAATATCCAATACTGAAATAGAAATAATATTCCTGCATATGGCAGGTACAAAATAACAATGTTCCAATATTAAAAGCAATCCACTAGGCATCATGAGGTGATATTCGCCGATCTCTATGGCAGCAACCCTTGCTCCATTTCCGACCCGCAAGTCCACCTCCCCCGATCCCAATGACCTTCTATTCTTAAGTCCCTGCACATTGCAACAAATGTGAGAACCACATCCAGTATCGAATACCCAGGATGTTGAAACAGTAAGGTTAATGTCTATGACATAAATACCTGACGAAGACGTGCCCTGGGTCTTCCTCTGGTCTCCCAATAGCTTGGGTCACGATCTCTTCCAATGCCCCGCCTGCTTGCACCCGAAGTAGACGTCCTCAGGACTGGCCTTAAGCTGGACCTTGGGCTGGGCCTTAGGCTTTTTGGCCTTGGCTTTCTTAGCCTTTTCCTTGGCTTTGCCCTTCGCAAGAGGTGGGTTCCCCTTGTTTACCAGTAGCACTGGCGAAGTCTTCTTGATGGATTGTTCAGTAAGCTTGAGCATCCATACAGCTCACTAACATTACGGTTCATCCCTTGCATGTTATAGTTCAGGATGAACTGATCATAAGAATCCAGTAAGGAGGCAAGGATTGTGTCCACCGCCATCTCCTGTGAGATAGGCGATCCGAGATAGGCTAAAGTAGCCAGATACCCTTCATCTTGAGCACGTGTGCACTCACAGATGTCCCAGCCCCTATCTTATAGGAGTGGAATGCCTTATTGGTCAGGTACCGGTCCTGACGAGCTTGCTCTTGAAACATCTCATTTAGAGTTGTTATCATAGCATAGGCCTGATGGTCCATGAACTGCTTTTACAGCTCGAGGACCATGCACGCCAACATAAGGCATGTCACATCCCTATTGTCCTTTACATGCGCCTCGTATTCTTGTAGCTGGGCAGCTATCGGATTACGTCCCTGAGGCACAGCCGGTACAAGCCTTTCCAGTACATACTCCTTTGACTCTTGTCTTAGAACTATTTTTAAGTTCCTAAACTAGTCTAAGAAGTTAGGACTAGAAAGCTTGTCCCTCTCAAGGATAGATCGCAGTGAAAGTGAATTGCTATTTGCCATTTAGAAATTCTACACAGAAAAATTTAAGAGTGTTAATAAAGGAATTTATTATTGTTTCCCATATATAATTAATAGCGAATCAAGTAATTAATTAATCCGAGTTGTTGGGCTCATGGGCCAAGATCCATATTTCATTAAGATATAGCCAGACGAGGGCCTGGAAAAAACTATACCCTAATTATTTAGGTAGGAAAGCCGTCCAATCCCAACCTAGGGACTCTCGGTTTGATGGGCTTGTTGGCACTTACCCATCCGTGCTTAGGGCCATGAGAATCCTACTACCCACGCTAAGTCAAAACCTCCATGCAAGTGTTAGAGTAACCTATACTCCAACCCAATACAAAATGACGATACTCCACTGCATCCAGCGAGGGCATGGTCTACAACTGGCTTATCCCCACTTCGAGTCGGTTTTGAATAAAGGAAGCACTTTTAAGCGACTTAGTAATTTCCATTTGGTTATTAGATTCATTTAATAGCGGCTTACATGCATAGGCGGGTGAAAATGGGTTTGGATCATACATACATATATGTAAATAAATATAAAGCATAACTAAATAAGTAAAATGGACTGCTATGAGCCTATATTACAACCTAATATAATCCTAGTAAGCCTATACTAGAAAATACATCAGGTGGGCTTCCTTTTCCTTCCTTTTGGGCTCACCTCTCCAGTGGGCTTCTTCTGTACAAATTTTATACTAAATAAATAAAATAAAATTACACTAAAAAGAAAAACGGTGCGTAGGCCGTATTTACCCAAAAAGAAAAATTACAACCCAACTTGAATAAGGCCTAATAGCATCCATACATACATACATTTAATGATACAAAAATGCATCCAATACATCAATTTATAGACATGTTATAATACATGAATTTAAGCTCATTTCAATTATGTCCAAAGCCATTATTTTGAAATCGCCAATTTTGGCCCATCATGGTTCTAGCCCTTAACGGGCTTTGGGCCTCCAGCCCAGGCAGATAACTGCTCCCACTGGAATTGGGAAACCATGAGTCCATATCAGCCGCTCGGGTAATTGTGCCAAAATAACCAGAACCAATTTCAATTAAACCATATTAATTTCCAAAATTAATATCTTATGAATAAAATAAAATTTCATTCAAGAAACCATGTGCATTTAAATTACAGAAATTTAAACACACAAAATTTTAAAACCCATTAAAATTTTAAATTGGCCCGGGTCCAAAAACCCGCCAAATCCAAAACTGGGCCCGGCCCGCCAAGCAGTAGCTGCTACTGTGTATGCAGCAGCATGCTGCACAACACATTTTTTTTAAAAATTTTTTTTTATAAACAAAAAAAAAAAAAAAAATCAAAACAACCATAAACAAAACCAACAATCAAATAGAAATAAACACATATAACTTAATATACAATAACCAATTTCTATTTGAAAATAAAATTGGGGAAAAATATTAAAACCCCAAATCCATGAATCCCTAATCAAAATATCAATTTTAAAACCATGGGATTCAAACCATTTAATGATTTCCACGGATCAAAAACCCGCTCTGATACCACTGTTGAGATTTTTCATCGCAAAATGCCCTATTAAAGCGGTACTACAGAACGTTTCCTAAATCCGTGCCCAGGAGCAATTGAAATGGAAATCATATACAACAAAATTCAATAGAGAAGAATTAGTTTCTCACCAGGAATATCTCCTCTAGAGATGGCTGCAGAAACCGAAACCGATTCCCTTCACTACCACGTATACGAAGGCCTATCAAGTCAAACCCGTGCTAACGGCGGATCAATAAAATTTTGGAGAGAAAATTATGGTTGATTTTTCTTCCTTAGAATTTTAAAAATCAGCAGCAAAAATCACCTTAAATTTTCAGCAGTCCTTTCAAAAAGCAGCCGAAATACATATCCATAAAAGACCAATTAATGGCCAAAGTTCATGGCAATTTATTACCAAAAAAAAAGAAAAAGCTTTTATTAACAAAAGGCCGTGATTTTTCTTGGAATTAATTCTCTCACCTTTGGTCCAAAATTGAGCTTTAATTTTGGCTTGGGTTTAATTTGATTTGAGTTAGGATTTAATGCCATTAATCCCTAAATCCAATTTAATTATCATGGGTAAAGTTAAATGTAATTCTATTTTAATTTTCATGCATGTATTTATATAAAATCATATTATAGAATGCACATGTCGTTAAATTAAAATGATTTGCCAATTAATTGACCCAATAAATTAATTGAGATCCAACTTAAATCAAAAATGCATATAAACATATATATTCATTTCATTTCCACCTGGAAATAAATTCCCAATCAATATACACTAATTAAATTATAGTGATCAATCCAATTGATCTATAATTAATTAATTAAAATTTATCTCTCCAGTCTGTATACTCCAAATATACGGGCGATCCGATAAGTTCAAACTCAGACATTCTATGAGTACGATCATGTGGGCCCGTCTTTATGTTGGCGGTGGGCCTATGGTCCACAGACTGTAGACGGGCTCCAGCAAGCCACTGCAACCCTTAATTAAGACGGAGATAGCAGTCTAACTAAAATCGAAACCTAGTAGTTTAACTCGTATATCCCATGTCATTGATATCGGTGTCCAACACAAAGGCATGGATTGATCACCCTCTTTTGTGTTCGGAAATTTACTTGATTCCGAATGTACTGATGCTCACAAACAAGTTCCAACTTGTTTGGGTGTGGCCACACTCTTACCAGTCACATTCATTAAGAGGCTGGTGATATCTTCTCAGTGGACTACTGAGTGACATATCCCTTCTGCATATCTATAGTACTGTCATGCTTAGTGACATACCCAAACCTACCCATACTTGGTACCCTTTTACAGGCCCTTTAGGCGTACACCAAAGTATGTGACTTCGCATCAAGCACTATCATATGGTTAGGTCAAAGGATCCATACAAGTACTACACGAGAATCACTTGTGATATTTTACCATGTGGATTTCTCGTTTGGTGGATCTATCCAGTACCATGCCCTTTTTGCATGTACCCACTATCCCATGCCCAATGGCAGGTAAGACACCACCATACAACCAGGTTAATGATAGTCTCTAGTTCCATTCATTCCCATGACTGGAGCAGACTACAGATCTCTTTATGGTCATATCGTTTTCCCTATCCATGGTCTTACTGCCAAGTGCATGACACTTGTTAACATGGATATGGATATGGATATGTCCATTGGATACTTCATTTGAAATACAGCACAAGATATATAATAAATGAATTAATGCCTTTATTTATGACAAAAAATATGTATAATATAAGAATCCAATAAGTGTACAATACAAATACGAGGTCCAATGCCTCGAGACTAGGGCATATCCAACACAAGGTCATACGGCCCATCGATTCTAGAAAATAGTACCGATTTTTTAAACCTAAAAAATCCAAATTTCTCTTAAATTAACCCTAAATCTATGGAAAAATCGGTCCTGAATTCATTCTAAACATCAAATATACCTTAAACATGCATTCTGACTTCTCAATTTCATTAATTTGCAGTGAAATCAATAAAGGAAAAAAAATTGAAAATCAAAGGAAAAGTGGGCGAAAGGTACCAAATGGGCAATGGCGTGTCTGTGTATGTAATGCACGGGATTCACCTCTTCCCCAAGGGACACACCATCATACTTTTCATTCAGCCCAAGGCCGTATAAACTCTCTATGGAGATAAAGGGGAGCGAAAATCCGAGGCCTCCTGCCCAGGCATGTAAAAGATGGAACGATGGAGTTTCCGCCTCATGGTTGCAAAAGTGTGAGAATGGAAGAAAAGTCGGTTGACTTTGTAGAGAGAAAAAGGGAAAAGATAGAAGTAGAGGGAAAAAATGAGAAAGGGACTAGATTTCAAATCCTTTTAACCTAGGTGAGATGGGCCGTACGGCTCAACTAACCTCCAAGTTAGGCCGTACGGCCCACCGATCATTTAGCGATTTATTTCCCCTGCGGTGAGCCGCACAACTCAAAAACTCTATCGGATAAGCCGTATGGCCCATGTGCCCCCTAAATCCCTAAATTTAATTTTTGGTTTTAAATCACCAAACTACTCCTAGAAGGATTTTCTCTTTTTTATTTTACAGGAATCTAGGGGCAAGATTTAGAAAAGCAGAGATTCATACCTCAACAATTCACGTCTTTATTCTTAATTGGAAGGGCAAAAATTTTTGTTTCCAAAATTATCGGGAGACAACGACGTTCATGGAAACGCTCCTAGTCCCCTGCAAGTTAGCAAAAGTTCAACCTTATAAAATCCAAACAAATCAAGTCCATGGAGGTAGAGACATTCAGCGAAGTGATCCAATTCTCTTAAAAAGAATCACAAACCTTTCTCAACCTCCAAAGGCAAGTAATGCACCATCCAACCAATGAACTTAAACCCAAAAGACGGTGACATTTAGGGAAGTGCATTTGATCTCTGAGTTAATAAAAATTCAACTCTGTAAACCCAAGGTCAGTCCTTTATCTTTTGTTCATCGTGCTCTCTGTTGTGTACTTAAATTCATCCCAAAGATCTAATAAAGACTTGGTGAGAATTGAATTTAACTACACAAGGGGCAGCTTGTGAGCACAGATTTATGTCTAACCTCTATGATGAAACTTTCTGGTTATCCTTTATCTAGAGTTGTCTAGAGCATTGGCCCGAGAAGCCAACAATGGATTCTAACTCGCTCCAAAATGAATCAAAAACTGCCAAAATTGGAAAAGGAGATTTTTATTTTGAGAGATGGGTCGGACAACCTAAATCAAGAGGAGGCACAGCCTAAGTAAAGTAGGTTAAGCCATGGAAGAGAGCTGCTTAAAGTGGATACAACTGGATTTTAGGAAGAGCCATACGGCTCAGAAATAAGGTTGTACGACATAATTTTGGAAGTAGATGGACCATCCTTAAAGTTAGAAATTGCAGGCCAATTTGACCCACTTGAGGCAGAATAAATAATTGATTTTTTGGGCAGCAAAAATGGAGAGGTGAAATGATTAAGGGCAAGTGGAAGTTTATTACAGGAAATTAAGAAAAGAAAAAACCAATTCTTGCTCTCAACCCAATAGTTCAAACATCACGACCTAAGTCCTCCTCCATGATCTTCATCATCTTCAACTTCTCTTTCAATTTCCAAAAGCAAACTACTCCAAAAACTCAAGCCAAATCTCTATCAAACACTTAAACCATACTTGGACGCTAAAAAACACCAAGGTTTAAGGTTATCTGCACAGCTCTCTTCATTCATTTTCAACAACTCTTTTACTTTTCATTTATTCTTCATTCATCCATTTACCATTAAAAAATTGATTTTGGGTGTTTATATGCTTTTCCGCCTAGTTTAATTCTTGAAGCATTATTTAAAACCCACATAAAAGGGATTTCCAATAAATCCCCAGATATCTGACTTGCTCTGGAATGCTGAACAATAATGAAATTGGCAAAATTGTTTTCCAAAATCGCTTTCTCCAGATGCAAAAATACTTGGCATTTACAAAATTGTTTTCTACAATACTTGGCATTTAGATTATTTCATGTAAACTAGGCGCTTGTAATTCCAATCCCATTTTATCAATTGTATCCCCTAGGATAGTCTCTTTGATGTGGTTGTAATAATTTTATTTTCTAAATTTATTTATCGCTCTCTGAATTTACGGCTTTCTGTGTGAGAACATAGCAAACAACTAGGGTTGAATATTGAATGGGGAATTAAAATAACAAAAAGCGCATATCAAGTATAGTTAAATACTATTTCAAAATAAAGTAAGTGATTTTTCCATACCAAAATCTCTGTCTTAATGGTATGGGAATCTCTGTCGGGCTTGGTATACCACAATTTCCCAGTAAAAGCTGAGTCGGGTGGCGACTCCTGTCAACCTTTAAGGCATGAGGAATCGGTTTTGTATGTTTGTAAGCGCCGGAATTTTCTATACTTAAAAAAAATATATTTATAGTCGTACGACTATTATTACAGTCATGCGACTGTAATTTAAAAATTACAGTCGTACGACTGTAATTTAAAAATTACAGTCGTACGACTGTAATGTCGGAAAAGTTACAGGAACCCATACCTCTGCAGCAGAAAATGGAGGAGAGAGAGAAGGAGCATTAATTGCTCCGTTGTTGCAGCAAGCAAAGAAAAATCAGAGAGATAAAAGGAGAAGAAAAGGGAGAAAGAGAAGGGGGTGGGAATTCTGGTAAAAATCTAGAGAGAGAAGGAGAAAAGAGAGAAGGAAAAGAAAGAAGTGGAAAAACCTCCAAAAATTCACCTTTTCCTCTTCTATTTTCTTTTAATTCTCAAAATTAGAGATAAAATTTGTTAGAAATCCCTAGGTTAATCAATTAACTTCACAACCAAATCAAGAATCCGGACTTAAATCATCAGAATCCCTTGCAATTTGGATTTTTGGATAAAAAGCTCTCAACTTCAATTCCAAAGGAAAACGTGCGAATTTGTTGGGATCGGAGCGACGCCAGGGGTCAAAACGACTTGGATTAGCTTCTAAAAAGGTAGACACTTTCTTTCATTACACTTTTTCCCGCTTTCTGGGTGTTTGAAGTGAGTTTTGTGGGTTTTCTGCTGCATTTTCGTGTTTCTGCTTCTGGAAATTAAGAACAGTCGCACGACTGTTCTTGGTTTCCATGAACAGTCATACGACTGTTCTTAATTTCCAGTTGACTTTCTTCAGTTTTGATCCAAAATGAATTTTTGGCGAAATTCTGATCCTGAACTGCAGTCGTGCGACTGTAATCCTCATTCCAGAATCAAAATTTCAGTTTTTATCCTTGAAAAGTCCCAAAAGAATTAGAAAATCACAAAAATCATCAAAATGAATTTTTTTGTGTGCATCACGACTATAGATTCAATATTTAGTAAAATTGCATTTAGAACAATTCAACGACGGAGACCTAGTTCTCCCGAAAACCGACCCACTTAATATATAAAAATGTATGTAAACCGGAAAAATTTGTTTTCAAAATGATTTTCCCACAAAACCAAAATACAGGGACGTTTCAAAATATTTTCCAGGTCTAACCGGGCTGGCTAGCCGAGCCAACCCGGTTATCCCCTCTATGCATGCCCCCCAATACTTGATTTCCCAATTCTGTCTGTTTGAGTCCAACTTGTGGCCTGCCGTATAAATTGTGCTAACCTTCTGTTTTGCAGGTTTTAATTTCTTTTATTTTTATTTTTTGATGTATTTTAATAGATTAAATCGTGTATTCTAGGCGATTGTATCAGTGAGGGGAGTGTTTTTATTTTTTTTTCTATTCAATTTGGTTGTAAGCCGATTAAAATTTATTTCTCTTTATTTTTGTATTATATATTTGTATGCGCACTGCATGTCTTTTTACTTCAATAAAATTGACTTTAGAATTTGAAATACCATTTGAGAACATTGACCAATTTTATTTTAATTAGACACGAAATAAGGGACTTGTCCGGACCCGAATCTCTGGATAGTGTAGCGGCCGTTCGTCCGGTTCAGCTACATAAGAATTTCCCGGTTGAGCTGAGCCGGGTGGCGACTCCTACAATATTCATCGAGACTCAGGTCTCGGTTCTTTTATTTATTAATTCCATTCATTTTCCAAAACGCGGATTTCCATTCATAAAAACCCCACGCGAGGGAGGGGCCCGCCCGAGATCGTGGCGCCCCATTCCGAAAGGGAGTCCCGCGTCCCATTGAAAACGCGTCGCCCGCTCACAGTGGCGACTCCACTGGGGATTTCTTAAAAATGTTTTCTTAAAAACTTAAAAGAATTTTGACAAGCCCTGAAAAGTGTCTAATTAAAATAAGGCGGATGATTCTCTTTTGGTATTTTATTTGCATTTTTTAGTTAGCCATTTCTTGCATTAGATTAGG
This sequence comes from Euphorbia tirucalli, assembly GCA_039660915.1. Lineage (NCBI taxonomy): Eukaryota > Viridiplantae > Streptophyta > Magnoliopsida > Malpighiales > Euphorbiaceae > Euphorbia > Euphorbia tirucalli. The sequence continues at coordinate 51,176,161 of CM077633.1, forward strand.
TATCCTTTTATAGCCCGGTGGATTGTTGAAGTGTCGCCTAAGTTCCTCCTGGTCTTAGGGGAACGAATACGAAACACTACTCATAGCCTCGTACGAACCCCTTCACTAGGACCCTTGAGTGGAGAGAAGTGATGAGTATATCTTGCTATGGGAGCCTTGATGTTATCCCGACTTTGACCGAACCCATATAGGCAGCTCTAGTTGGATTCCCTTAGGATACCAAAATAATTGTGTGAATAATAATAAAATCGCGCCTTCATCACCCCCGGTTGGTGATTGAAGTGAACCCCGCCTAGGACTCGGTTAGAAATTTTTGAGACCGACCACGTTGGAGGAATAAGGTTGGAAGAATTCGTTTTGCTTGCTATGTGTTCTTCACCATCTCGTGACACATCGCCAACGCGTACATAACATATCATAATCACCATTTTCCATGCATGTAACATACCATACATAAACATTTTTGTGTGATACTAACCCATATTTTTATGCAGCCATTTGCGTTTTATTTTGTGTGTAAAACATTAATTCATTCGCTTGTCATCCATACTAACGATTTCTTTCTCAGCCATAACATTAAATTTGTGTGATTAGCACTTTATTTTTGACATATGTATGTCATACATAACATCATTATGTATGTCATACATCCTAACCCACGTTTTTGTGCAGCCATTTGCATATTGTGTGACATGTTCATTCACTACATTTCACTTAAATTAAACTAAAAGGCATTTCAAAGAACGCCTATCATGACCATTCCATTTCATTTCATAACATATCGGGTACCCAAAATTACCCGTGTTTTTCCAATGCACCGGATTGCATTCGGCCATTCCACCAATATCATTCCATTTAATAAAAGCCACAACGGCCTTAGGCCCATTTTCGTGTAATAATTTACACGATGCATTTCATGACATCACACCCATCTATCATAAATATCATATAACACTGTGGTCCACATTCGACCACTTCATGACATTAATTCACCATTCAAGGTACTCCCCGAGTGCCCGATTAGTATATATATAGGCCCATAACATCACCAAATCATGAAAGGCATTCCTCGAATGCCGAATCCTTGTCCGTGTCCCTGTTACCCGTCCCGTGACTTTCTCATAACACCATATCATGTGCTCAAAAGCATCAAAACCTTGTCCGCGGGCCCGGCCCATGCGACCATTTCATATCATCGCATAGACCTACAAAGCGTCAAAACTCTGTCCGTGTGCCGGTATACATGCGACCATTTCACAAATTCATTAGGTGCCCCAAAGGCGCCGAAGTTCTGTCCGTGTGACGGCCCACATGTGACGTTTTTGCATAAACATTGGGTGTTCTTGGAATGCCTCGAAAGAAAAAAAAATAATAATAATAAAAAGAAACCATTCATATCATCATTCCATACATAATTCCACTCCATGCATCTCAAGCATGTTCAATGTCTTAATTTTCACGTCACATCACGTCATTCACTCACCACCCTAATACCTCCTGTATACTCCCAAGCAGAATACACTGGAGCGACCTTGGACAAGATCTCAAGCTTCAAGGGCAGCTAGGAGACAGAGGGTAGTCGAGAGCGACAGTGATTCTGAGTCTGGGGAAGGAGTGAATATGGCAGAACAGACACCGAGCATGGCTGATGTTTTCAGAGATTTCTTCAGGTCGCAGGATTTCCGCGACATGTTAAAGGAAGAAATGAGGGTAGTGGTTAGAGAAGCTGGTGAGACCAGTGGTAGTGGAGCCGGGAAGGAAAAAGAAGCTGAGTCGTCCCAACATGGTGGTGACGCTTCAACTAGCCTTGAGAAGCTGCAAGAGATAGAAGCAGCTATGGAACAGAAGATGAAGGCAAAATGTTCTGAATTAGACGAGGTCATGGCCTAATTAAAGAAGGGGGTCGGTATTAGTGCGGAATCCAAGAAAGGGGTGAACATTGATGCCATGATCAGTAGGGGCATCGAGACATTTCCTATCGGCTTCCAAGTGTCGAAAGTCCCCACTTACAAAGGAATGGGCTCGCCGGAGGCCCATGTGAATTTATATGCCTAGGTTATGCTAACAGCAGGCGCTACAAAGCAACAATTGATTAATCTTTTCCCCACCACACTGGAGGGAGGTGCTTTAGGATGGTATAACTCACTATCAGAGGAGGAGCAATCTGACTGGGAGGTATTGTCAGCAGCCTTCATCAAATACTACAGCTTCAACACCAAAATCCAGGTGAAGCTGTATGATTTGGAGAGGGTGAAGCAGAAATTCAATGAGCCCTTTGACGAATACTACCAGAAGTGGATGAACAAGATGATCCTCCTAAAGAACCGCCCTGATGAAGACGAACTTATACAGAAGCTCATTGATGGCAGCAAAGATGTTTTCAAGAACAACATGAAATTCCATCCCTTCAAGGAGCTTAGTGAGGTCTATAGCATGGCCATGAAGATAGAAAGGGATGAAGAGGAGAAGCCAACTGGTCAGAAAGGAGGAAGAAGTACAGGGTATAGTTCAGGGTATAGATCAACCGCAACAGCTGGGTTTGGCAGTGGTTCTGGTTCTGGTTCCAGTGGCAAACAGGGGCAATCATCAGAGGTGAAGCAGGTCGAAGTGGCTACTGTGAATCAGCAGCAAGGCAACCAGAACAGGGGTCCTGGAGGACAAGGCATATCACCTTGGACTCTTACTTTAGCAAAGATATTTACCAAGTGTAGGAATGGCAGCCTGTTGCAATCCTTAAGGCCATTTGAGAAGCCATCAGAAGCCGACAAAGATAACTTCTGCACTTATCATGTGGTGACAGGCCACCGAACTAACAACTGCTACAAGCTAAGGGATGCTATCCAGAAGCTCATTGACGAGGGAAAGCTACAAGAGCCAGCTAAACCTAGTACTAAAACCAACCCACTGCCGGTGTAAGCGGATGACGCGTTTTCGATGGGACGCGGGACTCCCTTTCGGAATGGGGCGCCACGATCTTGGGCGGGCCCCTCCCTCGCGTGGGGTCTTTATGAATGGAAATCCGCGTTTTGGAAAATGAATGGAATTAATAAATAAAAGAACCGAGACCTAAGTCTCGATGAATATTGTAGAGTCGCCACCCGGCTCAGCTCAACCGGGAAATTCTTATGTAGCTGAACCAGACGAACGGTTGCTACACTATCCAGAGATTCGGGTCCGGACAAGTCCCTTATTTTGTGTCTAATTAAAATAAATATTGCCAATGTTCTCAAATGGTATTTCAAGAATCTAAAGCCAATTTTATTGAATATAAAAGGCATACAGCGCGCATACAAAATATTTAATACAAAAATAAGGAAAAGAAATAAATATTAATTGGCTTACAACCAAATCGAATGGAAAAATAAAAACTCTCGCCTCACTTATACAATCGCCTATATACACGAGAATCTAGAAAAATACAACCGCCTAGGATACATGATTAATTCTATTAAAATACAAATAAAATTAAAAATAAATATAAATAAAAGCTGCAAAACAAAGGTTAGCACAATTTATACGGCACGCCACAAGTTGGACTCAAATAGACAGAATGGGAAATCAAGAATTGGGGGCATGCATTTAGGGGGTAACCGGGTTGGCTCGGCTAGCCGGCCCGATTAGACCTAGAAAATATTTTGAAACGTCCCTGTATTTTTGGTTTTGCGGAAAAATTATTTTTGAAAACAATTTTACCGGTTTACATGCATTTTTATGTGTTAAATGGGCCTGTTTTCAGGAGAACTGGATCTCCGTCGTTGAATTGTTCTAAATGCAAATTTACCAGAAAATTGAATCTATGGTCGTGATGCACACAACAAAATTCATTTTGATGATTTTTGGGGTTTTCTAATTTTTTGGGATTTTTTGGGAATTTTTTATGATTTTTTATGGATTTTTTAAGAAATTTTTGGGTTTTAAAGGTGAAATTCTGATTCTGAAAACTACAGTGGTACGACTGTAAATTACAGTCGTGCAAACTCAACTACAGTTGTACGACTGTAATTACAGTCGTACGACTGTAAATGTTGAAAATTCAAGATTTCACCAAAATTTTATTTAAAACAAGCTGGAAAGAAAATCACCTGGAAATCAACTACAGTCGTACGACTGTAACTACAGTCGTACGACTGTTCATCAACTTAAGAACAGTCGTACGACTGCTCTTGATCTCCAGAAATAGAAATGCAGAAAAACGGATAGAAATGCAGAAAAAGCACACCAATCACCCAGAAAAGCTTGTAAAAAAGAGGGGAAAAGGAGTGTTTACCTCTTTGGCGAGCGTCCACCGTAGGATTGACCCCTGGCGTCGCTCCAATCTACTAAAACCCGAACTTTTCTCCTTGAGTTAGGGTTTGAGATTTGAGTCCAGAGATTCCCAAATGCTGAGGATTTTGATAAGGAGTTCCTCCTTTTTCTTTGGTTCTCTCTTCTTTCTCTTTTTCTCCCTTTCTCTCTATCTGTCCTTTTTTTTTTCTTTTTTCCGCCCGTCCCCCTTTTTCTGTCTTTCTCTTTCTGCTTTTATGGGTAGATCTACAGTCGTACGACTGTAGCGATAGTCGTACGACTATACTCTTTTTTTTTTCAAAGTAAAATTCCAGCGCTTACAGCCGGCATTTGAAAAGCGGGTTAACATGGTTCAGTCGGGGTTGCCGGCTAACTTTATATTTGCCTAAGTTCTGCAAGCGAACCCTACGATTTAGGCAGTGGCGGTAGGGGAACCCGAAGTGGAGCCCAAATGTGAGGAAAAGGAGGGATGTAAGGAGATCAAGCCCATAAGTCTGGATGATCTCGACTCCGAAGATGTGTACGAAGAATTTGACAGAAGAGAGGCTGTTAAACTCCTGGCTGTTGAGAAGCTGATGATTTCAGAAGTGCAGCACGTGACCCGAAGTGGAAGGGTATATCAAGCGACAGATCAGACGAGAGATAAAGCACCGATGAATGGGTCGAGCAGTACTTCGGCACCAGAAAGAGTCGAGAAAGAAGATTTGGTCATTTCCCAATTGAAGAAGACCCCTGCACAAGCCAGTTTGTGGCATCTGCTTATGACCTCCAAAAAGCATAGGGAGGCTTTAGTGAAGAAGCTATCAGAAATTGAAGTCTCCCCTATAGCTTCACCAGAGGCTATGTGCTGCCTGTTAGACAAAGTCCATGCTGGAGCTCCTAATATTGTTTTCTCTGAGAAAGACCTACCTACAGAAGGAAAGGCCCACAACAAGGCTCTTTACATTAAAGCCTATCTCATGGATAAGGTGATGCCGTGCGTTATGGTGGATGACGGCTCAGCTCTGAATATATGCCCGCTGAAAATGTTACCGTTTCTAGGCATGAATGAAGAAGTGTTGAAGAGGTCCTCGACAGTCATTCGGGTGTATGATGATTCTAAAAGAACAGTGATAGGGACCTTTGAAACAGAAGTGGAGGTTGGGCCCATCAAGTCCATGGTTGTCTTCACAGTGATCGATATCCCGGTCACATTCTCTTTATTGCTTGGAAGGCCCTGGTTCCATCCTTTGGGAGGTGTTCCTTCCACATTGCATCAGAAGATTAAATTCTCTATGAGTGACAGGATTATAACTGTTGAGGCAGAAGCCCAGTCGATGGTAGCTGCAGTGGATGAAGGAGTGGTTCCTTTTAGTGGATTCCAAATTGCTGTCATTAAGGAGGAAGAAACCACAGATGCCCCTATGGTCCTTTATGAAAACTACATGCCGGAGTGGCTATCCCGATATCTGTACAAGCTGAACTTTGTCCCAGGAATGGGACTCGGGATTAATTTGCAAGGTGTGCCAGAATTCAAGATCGACTCGGGAAAGTCAAAGTAGTATGGCCTTGGTTATGTAGAGGGGTCATCCGAGCAGAAGAATCTGAAAAAGGGTAAGAATGGCAAGGTCATGATGAAGCCATTTCTGAAGGCAGGAGAAAGCCTTTACAAGGGCCAAGCTGAACCGGTGTTGGTTGGAAATGTCGAGTACCCTGGCTTTGAGATCTTTGCAGATGTTGTTGATTTTGAGAAAAGCCAGGAAGAGCCAGTAGCCCCTGTAATGGTGGAGGAAGCAATTACTGAATCTGAAATTTTGAAAGGAGAATCATCTGAGGTGATAGCAGAAACCATAGAGGTGGACGAGGAAGAAGATGAAAAGGAGACCTGTGCTGAAACTGCAGAAATCATCTCAGGTGCTTTGACTGCTGCATTGAACAAAGCTTTTGGGAAATCCAAGCAAGGATTTGGCGAAGAACTGATGGCCAAAGTGAATTTTGACTCTGTGGTCACTGAAATCACCAAGATTATGGAAAAAGCTAAAGCACAGGCGACCGAGAATGAAGCAGAGAAAGTTGCAACCCCGGATGATGCTCTGGAAGGGAAGGTGGAAGCGGATGAAGAACAAGGCCCTCCGCCTGTGGAGGATGAAAATGATTTTGTTGTATCTATTTCTTCCATTTTCAATGTAACTGATGTACTCTATGATAAGTTCAATGCAATGAAATCCCAGTTTGCTTACTTGTGTGATGTTTATCCTGATAATTCTGTGCATGCATTTAAATCACCATCAAGCATATTTAGCATACATGACACTGCATTGCATGAAATCAATATAAGTACAGATGAAAACCCTAAAATGGTACTCATTTCACACGAGCTAAAATCCGAGGAAGAAAGAGAATTAATAAGAATACTCCAAAAACATGTTAAAGCTTTCGCCTGGTCGTATGAAGACATGCCGGGTGTTGATACAGAAATAGCAGTGCACAAAATCCCGACGGATCCCAAGTTCAGACCGATAAAGCAGAAGTTGAGAAGACTAAGGCCGGAATGGGCTACACTGGTGAAGGAAGAAGTGGCCAAACAGATAGATGCCAGGTTTCTCGAAGTGGTGGAGTATACGAAATGGCTAGCCAACATTGTCCCTGTGCCTAAAAAGGATGGAAGGGTCAGAGTATGCGTTGACTACAGGGACTTGAATAAAGCATGCCCAAAAGATAACTTTCCACTGCCACATATTGACGTCCTAGTTGATAGTGCAGCAAAAGCGACAATGTACTCCTTCATGGATGGCTTTTCGGGGTATAACCAGATTCTGATGGATGTGATCGACAAGGTGAAAACATCGTTCATCACAGAGTAGGGCACCTTCTGCTACAGAGTGATGCCTTTTGGGTTGAAGAACGCTGGCGCCACTTATCAGAGGGCTGTCACAACTCTGTTGCACGACATGATTTATAAAGAAGTCGAAGTGTATGTTGACGATATGCTCGTTAAATCAACAACCCGGGAGGAACACCTTGTTATCCTGGATAGATTTCTAACATGCATTAGAGAGTACAACTTGCGGCTTAACCCCAAGAAGTGCATATTCGGGGTCACATCAGGGAAGCTGTTGGGCCATGTAGTCAGCCAGAGGGGTATAGAAATGGACCCAGATAAAATCAAAGCCATCCAAGATATGCCAGCCCCAAAGACAGAAAAGGAAGTTAGATCATTCCTGGGTTCTTTACAGTATGTCAGCCGCTTCATAGCACGGTTAACCTCCACTTGTGAACCAATCTTCAAGATATTGAAGAAAGATCAGCCGGTTGTGTGGGATGACAAGTATCAGCTGGCATTCGAGAAGATCAAGGCTTACCTGGTAAAGCCACCAGTGTTGAGCCCTCCAATTCCAGGGAAGCCTCTGATTTTGTATTTGGCAGTTGAAGAATCCTCTATAGGGGCAATGCTTGCACAAGAACAAGATGGCAAGAAGGAATATCCTATCTATTACCTTAGCAAGAAATTGCTGGAGTATGAAACCAAGTATACACTGGTGGAAAAGACATGTGTGGCGCTGATTTGGTTGACCAAGAAGCTACGCTACTATTTCCAATCCTATAAGATACAAGCTGTGGCTAAAGTGGATCCAATGAAGTATCTCTATGAAGCACCAGCATTGGTTGGGAAGTTGTCCAGGTGGTTGTTACTTTTGTCTGAATTTGACATCGAATACATCACGAAGAAAACCATTAAAGGGCGAGCCGTGGCAGAGTTTCTGGCAAACCAGCCCCTAGAATCAGATTACACAGAGAACCTGGAATTCCCTGATGAGCAGTTAGCCATGGTGGAAGTGAAAAGATGGGTCATGTGCTTCGATGGGGCAGTGAATAGAAAAGGCACTGGAATCGGAGTACTTATAGCAACACCGGATGGTGAGATCATTCCTTTATCCAAAAGGCTGATCTTTCCCGTAACCAACAATGGGGCGGAATATGAAGCATGCTTGTTTGGAATGGAGACTCTATTAACCTTAGGAGCAAATGATGTCTTAATTGTCGGTGATTCACTTCTAGTGATCAGGCAAGCTCAGGGTGAGTGGGAACTAAAAGAAGAAGCCTTACGGCCTTATTTGGAGCTGCTACAGTTCAGAAAGGGTTTATTCAGCCAGTGTGAATTCAGACATGTCCCCAGGGATGAGAATAAGATGGTTGATGCATTAGCTACTTTGTCCTCCATGTGGGAAAATCCAGAGGAAACACAAATACAACCACTGGTGATAAGGTCGGTTTTTGACCTTATCTTTTAGGCAATTTCATGGTTTGAACGGCAATTTTGAGCGTCTTTTGCGTGAATGTGTGTGTGTTTTCTTTGAATATTTTGTGCTTTTTATGTTTTGGATAGTTTTTATAACTTTTAGTATTTTTCGTGTTTTCTACGGTTGTTTTTGTAATTTTTGTTTAATTGTTGTTTTTATGGTCCGTGGCGTCGGTGCCGTTATGTTCTTTGTGCTTGTTTTGGACAGGTATTACGACCCGGACCGGAAGTTGGTGCATCAGCGGCGAAGAAGAGTTCATAGTGCTGAAAATCAAGGTGGCACGGCGTGCCACAATTAGGGCACGGCGTGCCAATCCGGCGTGCCATTCAGGAGTAGTCCAGTGGAGTGGCACGAAAACGTGCCACTCAGATCAGCGTGGCATGCCAACCCTAAAATCACACGGCACGGCGTGCCAACTCCAACAGCACGGCGTGCCGCCTTCAGTTCTGCACAGCACGGCGTGCCAACTCCACCAGCACGGCGTGCCGAGCCCCGAAACCTGCTGTTGCCCTACTTTCATCTCTTCTTTTTGCTGGTTTTGACCTAGCCGTATAAATAGGTTATTTTCTTTGTTTCAAGGCATCTTTTCCAGTCTTTTTGAGTGATAGCAAAAACTTGTAGTGAGGTTTTGAGCTTGAACTATTTGTTTGCTTCGAGTTTTGCACTATTGATTGGTTGTAGCTTTACTTAGAATTTTCCCCTTTTGCCACGTTCCTAGTTCCGACTCGAGTTCGTCTATAGAGGTACACCCCAAGCATCTTCACACCGTCGGAATCCGGTTAATCAGACCAAAAGGGCATAAGTTTTTCTTCTTCTCTTTTGTAATTTGATTAAGCTAGTTTTGATTCCACAATTTGATTGTGCTTGGTTGTAAACATTGAACTCAGTTCATCTTTCTCGATTAATACAATTGTTTGCAAGTTAATTTCAATTTTTATTCCTTTTCTTTATGCAATTCCTTTAATGAATGTCTAGTCTCATAAGATCTTAATTTAGTAAAGTTCATATTTGTGGCATTACCTAGATTGACACCTAGGAAACCATTAGTATTAACGACACTGTGGAACTTACATGCCCCTATTTTCTGAGCTTTAGAATTAGACCGCCTCTAAACAAGGAAAACCGGCTAAGGACCTAAAAGATCTAGATACGCTAGGTTGTATTATCGAAAGAGCATAATCAAGGATTAATTGTTGAGTTAAATTCATCTTTTGTAATTAATTGATAAAACCATCCCCATTAGTATTCATAGGTCGGTAAACTGCCAATTGATAACACAAAACTCAAGTGCAAAGTAAGCTGGGATAGATCAATTAGGAGTAGGATAGTTTAGCCGTTAATATAATCAACCCAAACTACGTTCCGCCTAGGACACGCAAGGAACCCGAGTAGTTTAGTGTTTGCAGATTATTCTTTTCTCTGTGGGATCGATACCTGGACCAACCAGAATTATTACTTGTCAACGATAGGTACACTGCCTTAGTTGTGCGTTTCTAGGTTTAGTTTTACTACTACGCCTAGGACCCATCAAGTTTTTGGCGCCGTTGCCGGGGAGATTTATATTTCTGCATCATTTAGCAAAAGGTCTATTTGCTGATCTAGGCAACATTTCTGTGCATATAGTTAAATAATTTTTCTTTTCTGTGAATAGTTATTACAATTTAGTTTCTTTAATTTCTGTGTGTGTTTTCTAGCTTATGCGAACTCGCTCTCAGCATCCTGAGCTTTTACCTTATAACCCTGAAATTAAACGTTTGTGTAGCAGGAATCGTAGAGTACGCCAAGAGCAGATTGTTCAAATGGAGCATCAGTAGCGTGATGACGAGGAGAGACAACTCCGGGAAAGAGTTGAACAAGAGCAACTCCGGCGAGAGCGGGAGGAGTTTGACAGAAGAAGGGGTGGTGACAGAGATAACATGGTCATGACAGACCTAATGGCTCCACATCGGCCCCGGAACAGATCCGGAGTGGTTATCCCAGCCATCACTACCAATCAATTCGAGCTGAAATCCAGTATGATCCATTTGATCCAAGGGAACGGACTATTCAGTGGCGGACTAAGTGACAACCCCAATGATCACTTAGACCGGTTCCTCATGGTGGCCGATACAGTCCGAATCGGTGGGGTGCCCCAAGATGCTGTGCGATTGAAGCTGTTCCCCTTTTCACTATGCGGGGGAGCAATGGAATGGTACAAATCCTTGAGGCCCGGATCAGTGACATCATGGGACCAATTGGAGGAGCAATTCTTGGCATACTACTTCCCACCATCAAAGACGGTTCAGCTAAGGAACGAGATCATGGGATTCCAGTAATTTGGGACGGAGACTCTTAATGAAGCATGGCAGAGATTCCAACGGTTATTGCGGAACTGCCCCCACCATGACATGCCGCGTTTCACTCAGGTAAGCACGTTTTATCATGGTTTAACACCAGCTAACCGTGCCATTATTGATTCTTCTGCAGGTGGGGACATTTTTAAGAAGACTGCTACACAAGCCGAGGAGTTGATTGCGGAGCTGGCTAGAAAGAGTACCTTGTGGCAGTCGGACGCGCCAACAAGGAATGAGGTTCGAGCTGCAGATTTGGGATGCCAAGATGCAGCTATGGACCATGTAAACAAGAAGTTGGACCTGTTGATGTCCCGCCTGAACTTAAATGGACCACAATACCAACCGGTGTTGTGTGTATCATGCGGAGCGGAGCATCCCGGGCAAGATTGTGAACTGGGCGACCCATTCGCCCAATCGTCCGAAAACGTAAGTTTTGTGGGGGGAAACCAAAGGTACAATAACTCTAACTCTTATTCACAAAACTTCAATAATAATAACAATTACGGAAGAAGGTATCAACACCCGAATATGTCCTATAGTAACAACCAAAATGTGTTGAGACCTCCTTCCAGATTCCATTATGAGCACCGTGAGCAGGGGTTAGGTAAGGCCCCATTTATTCCTAATGATCAATCTCCACAGCAGCCTCAATAGTCTAAGCAAGACGAGACGGTTTTGTCGTTACTAAAAGACATCTCGTCTCGGCTTGCTGATAATGAAGCGTACTGTAGGGATCTTGGTAAGCAGGTAGCTCAATTGAGTAGGGAGAGGCAGGAAAGACCTCAAGGTGCACTCCCGAGTAGAACTGAACAAAACCCTAAGGGTAATCAAAGGGAGACAGCTCAGGTTATAACCCTACGAAGCGGTAGGCAAGTGGAGGACCGGGTGCACAACGCTGATATCCCATCTCAACCTACCGAGGTAAGTGAAGAGTCGGGAGAGGTAACCAACCCCGATTCGATTTCTGAACCCGAACCTAGCATAAACGAAAAAGGGAAAATTCCTGAACCAGTGAGAGCCTATGTGCCTAAACTTCCTTATCCTCAAAGGGAGAAGAAAGATAAACTGGAGCAGAAATATTCCAAATTCCTTGAGATTTTTAAGAAGTTAGAGTTTAACATGCCGTTAATTGAGGCTCTCCAAGAGATGCCCTCTTATGCTAAATTTTTTAAAGAACTTCTTGCAGGGAAAAGAAAGCTAGGCGAGGATGAAGTGGTGGCTTTGACAGAGGAATGTTCAGCAATTATAACTAACAAACTCCCACCTAAGCTCAAAGATAGGGGCAGTTTCACTATTCCATGTCGGATAGGAAACTTGGAGATTGCCAATGCCCTGTGTGACTTAGGTGCGAGTATAAATTTGATGCCTTTGTCCTTTTTCAGGAGACTCGGATTGGGGAACCTAAAGCCAACCAACATGACCCTCCAATTGGCGGATAGATCCCTCACGAGACCAAAGGGGGTGGTCGAAGATGTGTTAGTAAAGGTGGACAAGTTTATCTTCCCTGCGGATTTTGTGGTAATGGATATGGAGGAAGATAGCTCGGTGCCCCTTCTACTTGGGAGACCTTTTCTCGCGACCGGTAGGACTTTGATAGATGTCCAGGAAGGTAAGATCATTCTTAGATTGCATAACGAGGAGGTAAGTTTCAATGTCTATAATTCAATGAAATATCCGTTAGACGTTGAAAATTGTAACTTTGTGGACTTCTTTTGTCCTATTGATGCTTGTGTGGTTGAGAGTTTGTGCAGTGAACTAGATTGCATCATAGGAGAAGGTCTAGGTGAAAGTGAGGCAAATGCAGTGATTAGTGAGGAATGCTCATGGGTGAAGGGACGGTTTGATAAGCTGGAGCGTGAAGTCAAACCAGCACCTAAATCCTCATTGGAGGAACCTCCATCATTGGAGCTCAAAACCCTTCCCCCTAACCTTAAATATGTTTTTCTGCATCCTCCAAAGGACTTACCCGTTGTAATCTCTTCTTTGTTAACAGGAGAGGAGGAAGACAAGCTGCTAGAGGTGCTAAGGAAGCACAAGGGAGCATTCGGGTGGACAATCCACGACATCAAGGGAATAAGTCTGACGTTTTGCACACATAGAATTTTTCTGGAAGATGAGGTAAAACCGTGTGCACAGCCTCAGCGTCGGTTGAACCCCAACATGAAGGAAGTGGTAAGAACCGAGGTGATAAAACTCCTCGACGCAGGTATTATCTTCCCTATTTCTGATAGTCAATGGATGAGTCCGGTCCAATGTGTGCCTAAGAAAGGAGGCACGACGGTAGTGAAAAATGATAAAGGGGAACTAATCCCTACTAGAGCTGTCACGGGTTGGCGTATGTGTATTGATTATAGGAAATTGAATGACGCCACCCGGAAAGATCATTTTCCATTACCGTTCATTGATCAAATGTTAGAAAGGATGGCCGGGCACGAATATTTTTGTACTTTAGATGGGCTATCCGGTTATATGCAAATTCCAGTGGACCCTCTCGATCAAGAGAAAACCACGTTTACGTGTCCATACGGGACATTTGCATATAGGCGGATGCCTTTTGGATTATGTAATGCCCCGGCTACTTTTCAAAGATGCATGCTAGCCATTTTTGCTGATATGATTGAGGATTTTATGGAAGTCTTTATGGATGATTTTTCTGTTGTTGGTCATACGTTTGAGTCATGTTTGGGGAATTTGGACCGGGTGCTTCAGAGATGTGAAGACACCAATTTGGCACTTAGTTGGGAGAAGTGTCAATTTATGGTCCGGGATTGTATTGTCTTAGGGCATAAAGTGTCGGGAAAGGGAATCGAGGTCGACCCGGCCAAGATTGAGGTGATTGAGAAACTGCCTCCCCCAAATTCGGTTAAGTTAGTTAGGAGTTTCTTGGGACACGCGGGCTTTTATAGGTGCTTTGTGAAAAATTTTTCTAAAATTGCTAAGCCGTTGACTGAGTTACTCTTAAAGGATGCCCCATTTAATTTCAATGATGAATGTATGTATGCTTTTAATTTGCTTAAACGGAAATTGATTGAGGCACCGGTTATGGTGAGTCTGAATTGGGAAATTCCTTTTGAACTTATGTGCGATGCAAGTGATAATGCTATTGGGGCATGTTTAGGTCAGAGGGTGAACAAAATTTTTCACCTAATTTATTATGCTAGTAAAACATTAAATGGTGCTCAAATGAATTATACTGTGATTGAGAAAGAATTACTAGCTGTTGTGTTTGCTTTTGATAAGTTCAGGTCTTACTTGGTCTTATCAAAAGTTATTGTGTATACTGACCATGCTGCCCTTAAGTATTTGTTGGCTAAACAGGATGCAAAGCCCAGATTGATTCGATGGATTCTACTTCTCCAGGAGTTTGATGTGGAGATTAAGGATAAGAAAGGAGTAGAGAACGTAGTGGCCGACCATCTGTCAAGACTACCAAGTGAAGGTTTCGTATCCTCTCCGGAAGTGAACATTCGTGACACATTCCCCGATGAACAGTTGTGTGGGGTAACTTCTATACCATGGTTTGCGGACATCGCAAACTTCAAAGTCGGTAACATTCTTCCACCTAACCTTTCATATGCATAGAGGCGTAAATTCTTTCATGACGCTAAGGATTATTTTTGGGATGACCCTTATCTTTTTAGATTATGTGCTGATAGTGTGATTAGGCGGTGTGTTGCGTATGAGGAGGTTCCCTCCATTATTGAAATGTGTCCTGATAGAGAAGCGGGTGGCCATTTTGGACCCGATCGAACTGTAGGAAAGATCTTATCTAGTGGGTTTTATTGGCCAACCATGAAACAGGATGTCATTAGTTATATTCGAGCCTGTGATGCGTGTCAAAGGACGGGAAATATTTCCCAAAAGAATGAAATGCTCCAACAGGGTATTTTGGTGTGTGAACTTTTTGATGTTTGGGGCATAGATTTCATGGGACCCTTCCCAATATCTCACAACAACCAATACATTCTTGTGGCGGTTGAGTATGTGTCTAAATGGGTAGAAGCTGTCGCTTTACCAACCAACGATGCGAGGGTAGTTGTCAGGTTTCTAAAGAAAAACATTCTTACTAGGTTCGGAACCCCAAGAACTATCATCAGTGACAGGGGTTCCCATTTTTGTAATAGGCAATTTGACAATCTTTTGCACAAATATGGGGTTAAGCATAAGGTAGCGACTCCTTACCATCCTCAGACGAGTGGGCAAGTTGAGGTTTCGAATAGGGAACTAAAGCGCATCTTAGAAAAAACGGTAAGTGCATCTAGGAAAGACTGGAGTTTAAGGTTAGACGATGCACTATGGGCATATAGAACTGCTTTTAAGACACCTATAGGGATGTGCCCCTACCGTTTGGTCTTCGGTAAATCTTGTCATCTACCTGTAGAATTAGAGCATAAGGCATATTGGGCTTTAAAATTTCTTAACTTTAATATGCAAGCTGCAGGTGAGCTTCGATTAAGGCAACTCATGGAGCTGGATGAACTTCGGTTGAGCTCATATGAGAATGCCAAGATTTACAAGGAGAGGACCAAGAGATGGCATGACCAGCATGTAATAAAGAAAGGTTTCAACCAAGGAGAGTTGGTGCTCTTGTATAACTCCCAGTTGAAACTCTTTCCGGGCAAACTGCGGAGTCGATGGACGGGACCGTTTACCGTGCATAAGGTTTACCCCTCCAGGATGGTGGAAATTGAAACCCCAGAGGGAATTCAACAAGTGAATGGGCACCGGTTGAAGTCCTATGTCAGCGGAGGAATAAAGGAGGAGAAGCAAGTCTTGCTCCTTCGTGATGTGTAATGCTAAATCGCGGGCGTAGAAGTCGAGCTATTCCGACTATAAACATAGCACTGAGGTACGTATACCTCCCGTGTACATTAGTTTTTACGTTAATATGTTTTTGTGTGTTTTTGTGTGTAGGATTAGGTACTTAAGCAAGTTAATCGGAAATTGTGTTCAAAATGTGAAGAAAAGCAATAGTTGGCAGAATTCATAGTGGCACGCCGTGCCACTACTCAGCACGCCGTGCCAAGGTGCAGTTGGGTGTGGCACGTGGCGTGCCAAAATGGCACGAAATGGTGCCAGGCTGCTGTTCCGGAAGAAAAGTGTGCACTAGACATCAGCACGCCGTGCCAAAGTAATCTTATGCAGGGTGGCACGGCGTGTCCCTTCAGCACGCCCGCGTGCCGCTGTTCTGTCCCGCGCGAGATTTGTGAGACAAAAAAACCAGCACGCCGTGTCAAAAATCAGCACGCCGTGCCTATCAAGGTTCTGAAGAACAGCACGCCATTCCAAGTTGGCACGCCAACGTGCCGGCTTTCTGTTCCAAAAAGGGAGTTGTGAGAAAAAGGATCAGCATGCCGTGTCAAGACTTCAGCACGCCGTGCCATATGTTTAAATTTCAAGGCAGCACGCCGTGCCAAGGTAGCACGCCGGCGTGCCACCTATCTGTTTCCAGGTACGTACATTTAACCTGCTCAGCACCCGTTCAAATTTTGAATCCCAAGGGAATTCCACCGCCTATTTAATGTTTTTCCCCCTTCCAACTTCTCATAACCGCCCACTTCTCCTTCTTCTCCTTCCTCTCTCTCACTTTCTCTCACCTTCTCACTTTCTCTCTCCCCTTTTCACTCTCTCTCTCTAAAAACCCATTCTCTCCTTCTCCTTCTCCATTCTTCATCTTCTTCCTCCCTTTCTCCCCTTCTCCTTATCTTTTCTTACTTTCTTCTTCTTCTTCATCTTCTTTTTCTTTTTCTTCTTCTTCTCCATCTCATCCTTTTTCCCCCATTCTTTTGCCCTAGGTTTTTATTTTTGTTTCAATTTCCTTGAATCAGGTATGAATTCTTGCTTTATTCTCTCTTTTATTCATTATTCTTATTATTGTTGTTCTTTTTCTCATTTTGGCTTCATGGATTGACTGCTTAATAGGGTTTTATTTTTACTTTTTCTTCTGCTTTGGGGTTTTGTATCTTTGACAGTAGTTGTTCTTTGGTTTTGTGTTCTTGTGTTTTTGATTCTTGTTTTATTTTTATGTTTGTGCAATTGTAGGATGAAGAGAAAAACCGTCGCCGATCGGAGACACGGTTCGTCTCGCCAACCCCTGGAACCATCACCGGAGCCGGTGCCACATGACACGCCACCCACCGACCCATTGATGGCCCCACTAACAAATCTCTCCCGGAAATACAAATGTCACTTTCCCTTACTTTCGGACGATGAAGGTAAGAGGTACAAAACTCTATTTCCTTTAGAAAGCACTCCATTTCGTACTTTCGATTCGCAATTCCTTTTTGTGCAAGATAGGTCGGAGGGCGTGAAAGCTAAGTTGACTAGTCTAGGGTGGTACGAATTTGTGAAATCTAACCCCCCGGTCTTTAGGGAACTAAACCTAGAATTTTACTCTACTTTGAGTTTTAAAACCAACCCGGACACGGGCCTTAGAAGCATGACCTTCCGCCTCTTTGGCGTCGAGCGAACTTTGGATATTGATGGCCTTAGGGCTTGTATAGGGATTGACGGGAATGGTTACAAGTGGCCCGAAAATCTGGATGCCAAGAAATTTTGGCGATTGATAGGGCAAGGGGTTTACCAACCCCGGTTTGCCAAGACCTCCCAAATCCAAGACCCTGTGTTGCAATTAGTCCATAAATTTGTATGCTTTAATTTTTCGGGAAAGACTGAGAGCAACCGGGTTAATGCATTTGAATTGTTGATTTTGTGGCATGTGCATAGTGAAATTAAGGTGCATTTGGGCTTCTTTGTCATGGAAGCTTTATACAATCATCACAACAGAGCCAAGTTTGAACTAGGACTAGGGCATATTGTGACTTGTATTGCATGTTTTTTTCATAGTAATACTTGTTATAGGAACCTCGAAAGCATTCTTCCCAAGAAGCTTTCAAAGGGAATCTTGTCTTGTTCCTATGTTGGTACAGCTGCAGGTCCTTCAAGTGCAGGAGGTTCAAGTCGGGGAAAGGCCCCCATGGAAGTAGATGAGGAGGAGGAGAGTGAAGCAGGAGAAGATGGCGAGGAGGACGCGGAGAACGTGTCGGTGGGGGTCGATTTTATGGGGAGGATTGAAGGACGGTTGGATGGCATTATTGAGCAATTGGAAGGCTTAACCGTCCATCAGGTTCTGCTGGAGCAGTGGCTGACCGTGCGCCTTGATCGGCAAGCGGCTCAGCTCGCCAACGTCGAGGCGTTCGCCTCCCGCTACTGCGCCGCCAAGGGTGGCCGTACCCGCCGCCCCCACCGCCAGCTCCCGATATGTGAGGTAACCCTTCTCCTTCCCCATTTAGTTTGTTTCTTCTTCCATTGCACTTTTGGAAGTAAGTGCAATCTAAGTGTGGGGTGGGTAAAGGGACTTCTCCTTTTTCTTTTTCTTTCTTATATTGCACTTTTTGATTGTTGTTTAGCATGTTTGTTGGTGTTTTTGCATGATTGAATGTTTTGTGTTGGTTTTTGGTTAGATTTAGGATTTACTTTTCAATGCATGTGAAGTTGGTTTTGGTTGTTTTGGTTTGTTAGTATTTTTAGGTTGCTTTTGTTTCAATTGTCGTTTGAATAGCATTGCTTAATCCACCCTCGAACCTAAGTCTCTGTGCTTGGATTGATAGCGATTGGCTAGGGATATTAGGAGTTGTTTGCAAGTCATTAGCTTGTTTGTGCGTCGTTTGTGATTCTTGATGGTAACCATTGGTTAGATTTGTCATTTAGGTTGCATTAGGGAATTAGTCCTCTACCCCGACTTGCATGATTGAGCTAGGATTACGCCTTGGAACATTGGTTGAGTCACACGACCTAGCATACAAACCCTAATACACTTGTGCGAATTTGAGCCTTTAGAACCATTTCACATCGGTTCTATTTCTTTGTGAGGGTAAAAACAATCGTGGCACACTAGATCGTAGAACCCGGTGTTGTTTTGCACTTGGCATCGAGAGCTTAATATGTGGAGACCCTTAGGATTAACCCATTGACTTAAATAAACCTAACCCTAACTACTAATTCATCCCTTAGATCACCCATAGCCACTAAATTAACCTTTTTGACTTAAAAAACCTTCACCAAGCTAACTCTATAATCCTAACCTTTTCCCATTTCACTTTGATTTTCCTTTCTCACCCTCCTCTCCTAAATCAAGTAATTGGCTAAGTTGTTCATTCATTTTGGGGTTAATCACCATTTGCATTTCAACTCTTTCATATCTAGTCCTATGGAAAAATTGTGTTAAAAAAAGAATAAAAATAAAAATAAAAAAAATAAATAAATAAAACAAAAATATATCCAAATAGAGTCAATGTGTTTGTTCGGTTTCTTTTTGTAAAACTCGGAGTCTGTAAACGCCTGTCTTGGTTATCCGGTTTGCATCTTTCAGCCGGTATTTGTGTTCCATGTTTTGTAATTTTTTTTTTTTATTGGTTGAATAAAGGATTAGGGCGATCATTTAATTGCCTTGATCCATGCCTTGTAATTTTTGTTTTCGTTTTCTCATTAAGTCGTGTTTCGGCCTTTGGGTGTGGATAAGGCCTTCTTTTTGTCAAGTTAATTTCAAAAAAAAAAAAAGCAAACACTCTTAGGACTAGTTCTGAGTTGAAAATTGCATGACCCGTCTTTAGTGCTTAGTCAATTTGTATGTTTTACTTGATTCATAGGAGTTGTACACCTAAACTCTCCCTTATCAAACCTACCCTAAGCCGTAACATTACAAGCCCCAGGTTCTCTGATTTTGCTCCTTGACCAATGACTTCACCGGGATTGCCATTAGTTCGCTATGTGATGTGTGCCATTGTTTGTTTTTCTGTGCTCATCCGCCTTGCCTTGAACTTGAGTGTTGGAGTGACATCTTGTGAGGTGCTTTGTGGTCGTATAAACTCTGTTTGTTCCTCGCCCTTTGACTAGCTGAACTGTGTTGGGTTTGGGTATTGAGTGGTTTTGAACCTTTTGCACCTAATGTCATTTCAAAGCTGATGCTTTACTTTCTTGAGTTTATGAATCTCGTACGGTTAAACCCTTAGTTGGATTTGCAAGTGAAAGCGAGCAAGTTTACTCCTTTATCTTTAGTTGATTCGCTTGAGGACAAGCAAGACTTTAAGTGTGGGGTGGTTGATAAGGTCGGTTTTTGACCTTATCTTTTAGGCAATTTCGTGGTTTGAACGGCAATTTTGAGCGTCTTTTGCGTGAATGTGTGTGTGTTTTTTTGAATATTTTGTGCTTTTTATGTTTTGGATAGTTTTTATAACTTTTAGTATTTTTCGTGTTTTCTACGGTTGTTTTTGTAATTTTTGTTTAATTGTTGTTTTTATGGTCCGTGGCGTCGGTTCCGTTATGTTCTTTGTGCTTGTTTTGGACAGGTATTACGACCCGGACCGGATGTTGGTGCATCAGCGGCGAAGAAGATTTCATAGTGCTGAAAATCAAGGTGGCACGGCGTGCCAATCCGGCGTGCCATTCAGGAGCAGTCCAGTGGAGTGGCACGAAAACGTGCCACTCAGATCAGCGTGGCATGCCAACCCTAAAATCACACGGCACGGCGTGCCAACTCCAGCAGCATGGTGTGCCGCCTTCAGTTCTGAACAGCACGGCGTGCCAACTCCACCAGCACGGCGTGCCGAGCCCCGAAACCTGCTGTTGCCCTACTTTCATCTCTTCTTTTTGCTGGTTTTGACCTAGCCGTATAAATAGGTTATTTTCTTTGTTTCAAGGCATCTTTTCCAGTCTTTTTGAGTGATAGCAAAAACTTGTAGTGAGGTTTTGAGCTTGAACTATTTGTTTGCTTCGAGTTTTGCACTATTGATTGGTTGTAGCTTTACTTAGAATTTTCCCCTTTTGCGACGTTCCTAGTTCCCACTCGAGTTCGTCTATAGAGGTACACCCCAAGCATCTTCACACCGTCGAAATCCGGTTAATCGGACCAAAAGGGCATAAGTTTTTCTTCTTCTCTTTTGTAATTTGATTAAGCTAGTTTTGATTCCACAATTTGATTGTGCTTGGTTGTAAACATTGAACTCAGTTCATCTTTCTCGATTAATACAATTGTTTGCAAGTTAATTTCAATTTTTATTCCTTTTCTTTATGCAATTCCTTTAATGAATGTCTAGTCTCATAAGATCTTAATTTAGTAAAGTTCATATTTGTGGCATTACCTAGATTGACACCTAGGAAACCATTAGTATTGACGACACTGTGGAACTTACATGCCCCTATTTTTTGAGCTTTAGAATTAGACCGCCTCTAAACAAGGAAAACCGGCTAAGGACCTAAAAGATCTAGATACGCTAGGTTGTATTATCGAAAGAGCATAATCAAGGATTAATTGTTGAGTTAAATTCATCTTTTGTAATTAATTGATAAAACCATCCCCATTAGTATTCATAGGTCGGTAAACCGCCAATTGATAACACAAAACTCAAGTGCAAAGTAAGCTGGGATAGATCAATTAGGAGTAGGATAGTTTAGCCGTTAATATAATCAACCCAAACTACGTTCCGCCTAGGACACGCAAGGAACCCGAGTAGTTTAGTGTTTGCAGATTATTCTTTTCTCTGTGGGATCGATACCTGGACCAACCAGAATTATTACTTGTCAACGATAGGTACACTGCCTTAGTTGTGCGTTTCTAGGTTTAGTTTTACTACTACGCCTAGGACCCATCAACTGGTCATAGCCACTTCCAGACATCCTTGCTTCGAAGTACACAAAGTGATGGAATTATCAGCTGAAGAAAAGACATGGTTCTTTGACATTTACCGATATGTTAAAGAAGGAAAGTACCAAGAAGAGGCCAGTGCTGCTGATAAGTTGACACTAAGAAAACTAGCTAGTCAATTCAGAATCTTCGAGGATAAGCTGTACAAAAGAACAGCACATGGAGTTCTTTTAAGGTGTCTAACAGAACAAGAAGCAGAAGATGTGATGCAGCAGGTACAAGCAGGATCCTGTGGGCCATATATGAATGGGCTTGCCATGACCAGGAAGATCATGAGACAAGGGTATTTCTGGATAACAATGCAAGTAGACTGCATAAGAAAGGTGAAGAGATGTCATGAGTGTCAGATCTATGCAGACATTAGTCATCTTCCTCCACTCGAACATCAGAATCTAGCATCTCCTTGGCCATTTTCAGCATGGGGGATAGATATGATTGGTGAAATTCATCCGGCTACATCTAATGGGCACAGATTCATAGTTGTAGCGGTTGATTACTTCTCCAAATGGGTCGAAGCAGAATCTTTCACTAATGTGACAGCCAAGCAAATGGTCAAGTTCATCCAGAAGAACATCTTCACTCGGTATGGGATTCCTCACCATATAGTAACTGATAATGGAGTACAGTTTCAAGGGGCGACAGCTGAGCTATTTGCAGAACCTGGTATTGAACATCATAAGTCTTCCCCATACAGGCCTCAGGCTAATGGTGCAGTAGAAGCAGCTAACAAGGCAATAAAAAAGATCTTATCAAAGATGGTAACCACTTACAGGGATTGGGCTGATAAACTGCCTTATGTTCTTTGGGGTTACAGGATCAGTGTCAGAACGCCGACAGGGGAAACTCCTTATGCCTTATGGAAGCAGTGTTACCAGTGGAGATAGAACTCAAGTCACTCAGAGTTGCCCTGGAAGCTCAATTACCAGAGACTAAATGGGTTCAAGCCAGGTATGAATAGTTGGCAGCCCTAGATGAAAGGCGACTAAAGGCACCGGATCACCTGCAGATGTATCAGCGCAGAATGGCTAGAGCCTATAATCGAAATGTGAAATACTCCAAGCGGCAGTTGAAAGCAGGAGATTTGGTTCTAAAGCAACTAAGGCCTTCAAATGTTGATGTTAGGGGCAAGTTCAGACCTAACTGGGAAGGACCATATGTAGTGAAGAAGGTGCTATCAAAAGGCGCTGTCAGCATTATGGACATGGACGGGAATGAGTTCACCAACCCGATCAACCAAGACAGGCTAAAGCTTTATCATGTATAAAACAAAAAAAAAAGGGAGAGGTCTACTAGGCTGAAAACTCGAAAAGAGCGGTCTAGGCAAAAGTTAAGACACGAGAGAAAATAATCAGTCGGAAAACCTAAAAAGGACGACTGGTGACGGATTCTGGCACAATGTGAAATGTGTATCATTTAGGAACCAACCTGTTTCACATGTACTCATTTTGACTTCATCAATAAAGTGAAGTGTTTATTTAAATATATTTGCATGGTTATGACAAATGCACAAACAAAGTTGTCTTGCATAAACACACATTCAAAGAAAGCATTTTGCATTCAACTGATCAATATCATCACATTATTTGGCAAATGGAAATGTATTAAATACGTGCAATTTAAAATCTTTTATCGTCCCAAACGAGCAATAAAGGGTCACAACACCATTTTAGTCAAATCTTAAATAAAAAAAAAAAAAAAAGCTCGCTGAGGTGAAAACCGAAAAGGCACCTCAGGCAAAAATTAGAGCGGCCCGCTAAGCTGAAAACCCATATCGGGCAGTTTAGGCAAAAGTTAGGGCATATGAAAAGCTCGTTAAGGCGAAAACCGAAAAGGCGCCTTAGGCAAAAGTTAGAGCGGCTCGCTGGGCTGAAAACCTGATTTGGGCAACCCAGGCAAAAATTAGAGCACAAAAAAAAAAAAAAACTTAGAACTTCCCACGGAGCAGGAAAAGCAGAACATCCTCAGTATTCCCCACAGAATTCGTCACATTACTCTCCAGCAGAGTTTCCCCCACTATTCCCCAGCGGAATCTACATAAGGAACACTATCAATTATTTCCCCGCAAAGTCGCCATGTTACTCCCTAGTGTAGTCTACACAAAGAGCACCACAATTATTTCCCCAGTGGAGCTGTCACACTCATCCCCAGCGGAATCTGTACAAGGAATACTACGATCATTTCCCCAGTAGTCACCTCACTTCTTTGATAATCACCAAACAATGTCCCAAGAAAAGCAAAATCAACCAGGGGCACAACATATCTCTCCAGCAGAAGACAGAAACCTCCAATAACAGAAAATACATACATGTACATATACATCATCA
Source organism: Euphorbia tirucalli (assembly GCA_039660915.1). Taxonomy (NCBI): domain Eukaryota; kingdom Viridiplantae; phylum Streptophyta; class Magnoliopsida; order Malpighiales; family Euphorbiaceae; genus Euphorbia; species Euphorbia tirucalli. Next base: position 51,200,084 of record CM077633.1, read on the forward strand.
TGCATCCATACGTTGCATATATCAATTACTTATCCCCGGCTAGTCTTCATTCTTGATCGAAGGGGTAAAAATTTTTGTTTAAAAATCTCTTGATCAAAGAATGAAGACTTGCCATTTTAAGTGCAGGAATTCATCCCCAGCTTAATATCCTCAGCAAGTCAGCAGATCCGCCTCGAGTAATGTAAACTCGGTATTGGCCCAGGTCTGCTCCATTATCTCAAATTTCTCCAGCGAGTCCGCCTCGAGTAATGTAATCTCGGTATCGGCCCAGATCCGCTCCATCATCCAAGTCCCCCAGCAAGTTCGCCTCGGGTAACCTAGACCCGGTATCGGCCAATCTCTTCATCAAGCTCGCCTCGGGTAACCTAGACCCGGTATCGGCCAATCTCTTCAGCAAAGCTTGCCTCGGGTAACCTAAACCCCGGTATCGGCCAATCTCTTCATCAAACTCGCCTCGGGTAACCTAAACCCGGTATCGGCCAATCTCTTCATCAAGTTCGCCTCGGGTAACATAGACCTGATATCGGCTTATTTCCTCCCCAGCATCGCCTCTGGTAACCTAGACCCGGTATCGGCCTATCTCATCAGAAGATCCATTCCAGTGTTCACGGCGCTTTAATTCACGCTCTCAAATTCATCATCACAGGTATTATAGACCAGGAGTAAGATGTCGAATTTGATCACGCGAGGGGCAGCTGTAAGCGTCGGAATTTTCTATACTTAAAAAAAAAATAATTTATAGTCGTACGACTATTATTACAGTCGTACGACTGTAATGTCGGAAAAGTTGCAGGAACCCATACCTCTGCAGCAGAAAATGGAGGAGAGAGAGAAGGAGCATTAATTACTCCGTTGTTGCAGCAAGCAAAGAAAAATCAGAGAGATAAAAGGAGAAGAAAAGGGAGAAAGAGAAGGTGGTGGGAATTCTGGTAAAAATCTAGAGAGAGAAGGAGAAAAGAGAGAAGGAAAAGAAAGAAGTGGAAAAACCTCCAAAAATTCACCTTTTCCTCTTCTATTTTCTTTTAATTCTCAGAATTAGAGTTAAAATTTGTTAGAAATCCCTAGGTTAATCAATTAACTTCACAACCAAATCAAGAATCCGGACTTAAATCATCAGAATCCCTTGCAATTTGGATTTTTGGACAAAAAGCTCTCAACTTCAATTCCAAAGGAAAAAGTGCGAATTTGTTGGGAATGGAGCGACGCCAGGGGTTAAAACGACTTGGATTAGCTTCTAAAAAGGTAGACACTTTCTTTCCTTACACTTTTTCTCGCTTTCTGAGTGTTTGAAGTGAGTTTTGTACGTTTTCTGCTGCATTTTCGTGTTTCTGCTTCTGGAAATTAAGAACAGTCGCACGACTGTTCTTGGTTTTCATGAACAGTCGTACGACTGTATATATAGTCGTACAACTGTTCTTAATTTCCAGTTGACTTTCTTCAGTTTTGATCCAAAATGAATTTTTGGCGAAATTTTGATCCTGAACTGATTACAGTCGCACGACTGTAAACTACAGTCTTCTGATCCTGAACTGATTACAGTCGCACAACTATAAACTACAGTCGTACGACTGCAATCCTCGTTCCAGAATCAAAATTTTAGTTTTTATCCCTAAAAAGTCCCAAAAGAATTAGAAAATCACAAAAATCATCAAAATGAATTTTGTTGTGTGCATCACGACTATAGATTCAATTTTTAGCAAAATTGCATTTAGAAAAATTCAACGACGGAGACCCAGTTCTCCCGAAAACCGACCCACTTAATATATAAAAATGTATGTAAACCGGAAAAAAAAATTTTCAAAATGATTTTCCCACAAAACCAAAAATACAGGGACGTTTCAAAATATTTTCCAGGTCTAACCGGGCCGCCTAGCCGAGCCAACCCGGTTATCCCCTCTATGCATGCCCCCTAATACTTGATTTCCCAATTCTGTCTATTTGAGTCTAACTTGTGGCGTGCCGTATAAATTGTGCTAACCTTCTGTTTTGCAGGTTTTAATTTCTTTTATTTTTATTTTTTGATGTATTTTAATAGATTAAATCGTGTATTCTAGGCGATTGTATCAGTGAGGCGAGTGTTTTTATTTTTTTTCTATTCGATTTGGTTGTAAGCCGATTAAAATTTATTTCTCTTTATTTTTGTATTATATATTTGTATGTGCGCTGCATGTCTTTTTACTTCAATAAAATTGACTTTAGAATTTGAAATACCATTTGAGAACATTAACCAATTTTATTTTAATTAGACACGAAATAAGGGACTTGTCCGGACCCGAATCTCTGGATAGTGTAGCGGCCGTTCGTCCGGTTCAGCTACATAAGAATTTCCCGGTTGAGCTGAGCCGGGTGGCGACTCCTACAATATTCATCGAGACTCAGGTCTCGGTTCTTTTATTTATTAATTCCATTCATTTTCCAAAACGTGGATTTCCATTCATAAAAACCCCACGCGAGGGAGGGGCCTGCCCGAGATCGTGGCGCCCCATTCCGAAAGGGAGTCCCGCGTCCCATCGAAAACGCGTCGTCCACTCACAATGTTCCTCCTTATTTCACCTTTTCCTCGAAACCTTTAAAATTGTTTTTTTTGCCCTAAACCATTTCAAAAACATCAAGCCCTTCGGCACCGGCCTCGTGGCCGCACTCGCTCTCGAGGATCACCCACTCACAACATCTCTCGTATTTACATGAAGTATTATATTGTTAAAAGCCATATTTATACCATAAATAACTCATAAAAATATCACTTAAATGACTCCACTTCCTTTTTCTCTCTTTCCTAAATTTCATATTTCCTCTTCCAATTTCCTTTCACAACTCTCTTCTTTAAATCCTCAAACTTGTTCAACTCGTTGTACAAGTCTTAATTTCGCATCCATTACTTTATTACTAATCTGAGAATGCATATGGTTTTCTATTTTACTTTTCATAATATTGTTGTAATAAAAATGCTCTTTAAGAAAAACAAAATTCTTTATTTCTAAATCATAACTATTTTTTTTTAATATTGGTATGCCAAGTTTTCAAAATTACAAATCCACGTGGAACACCATAAAAAGAAGATGTTTTCACATCTTTTCCACATTCACATAAATCATTTTCCTCAATCCACTGGCTTTCACAAATTTTCTATGAAACTTCACATGTTCCACATTCTTTGCAATTTCAAAACAATAAATTGTAAATTAAAAATTATTCATGAACATTTATTTTATAGAAAATTTAAATCACTCCTCAAAATCTGATAATTGAACAAAAACATTTTTCTAATGATATCTTTGTCATATATATATATATATATATATATATATATATATATATATATATATATATGTAATAGACCAATGTATAACCGATGCAATGTACATCGTGACTCATGATATGTGATGTAATTTCATGATGCATGTGTGGATACAATGACAACATCATCTGATCTTAAGGTTAAAGTTCCAAAATATTAAAAAAAAAAGAAATACTGTAAAACTCTTTACAAAATTGTCTATTATATATGTAATATCAAAAATCATTATACACTCAACCACGAATCACATTGATCAACTTCAAGGAGCGAAACCACGTAGGGATGACTAACCAGCTCCATGAAGCAAGTGGAAGATTTTAAGGTAAAGTCCTTGTATTCCATGCCTTATCACGTGTGGAATAAGTGCGTGGAAATTATGCATCCATGTCCTATCATATATAAAGTATTCGTGGAAACTTTGTACATTCATATCTTATCATATAAAATATAACTGTGTGGAAACCATGCATCCACATCTTAGTTTTATTATCATCATCACCAGAATACCCGTCATCATTGGCATGATTAAATATTATCATAATTGAGAGTATAATAACAATTTATCTATTTAAAATATAAAATGCACAAGTAGAAAATATATATATTTTTTAAAGGCACATATGCATTTTCAAGTATGTATGTATCATTTTATCTCTTGTACTCAGTCTCCAATCATTCACAACATATTCACCTTAATTCAAAATTATATGCTAAACATAGTTTTATTTCATCCTCATCAATTATCATTCACTCTAGGTCCGAGAAATTATAACTAAGCTCTGATATCATTAAATGTCACACCCGACTCCCAAACATTTCTTGCCCTCATACTCTTTCTCACTCCTCTCAAATCACACAATACCCTTAATATCTCCAAGTAAAATCTTTGTTAATATCAAATTTAAATTCTAATATAAAATATTACAAATATACTATACAAATAAAATTATATTATAATTTATTTAATTTGATATACCTATTTGACTTGGACTCAATAATCATTTATTATCAAGCTTTCTATACATCCCAAATTGTAATTTGGGAATCAAAGTCATGTAGTTGTGCTTGTTAATCTTAGAAAACTAAATTTTCATCTCAATTTATCTAAATACATTAATGAACTAACATTACCAATCTTAATATATCACTACTCACATATAAGGTATACTTTTAATATACTAATATTCATAAAATACCAAGAAATTACCAAAATGTTACATATTGCCTCAACACACATTCCTAGCAATTTTTTTAATAAATTTCCTCCATATATAATATTAATTAAACTAATTAGCCAATTATAATATAATTAACTAATCCAAAATACTTTAATAATTCCTAGAAAATAAACTACTCAAAATCATAAAACATCACAAGAATAAAGTTGCTCCAATTAATATTTAGAATTTTCTGGACTTAATTTCATAAATTTTTTTTTCTATACTATTCAGTAACTTGCCGAAAACCTCTACCAACACCACCATACACGGTGGTTGAAAATTTAAACGTTGACCGACTATCAATCCGACTATGCCATCACGATCCTTGCAACCTAAGGAGCTCAAATATACCTTTAAATCACATTAATTTAGCCGGGGAGGTAATTAATAAAAGAAAAATCCATTTTTGGTGGCGAAGTTCCGATCACCGGTGAAACCACCATGTACGCTTCAATTTTTGCCTTACTCAAAGGTTTTCTAGCCTTCTAAGTCCATTTTTTGGGGGTTAATTTTAAGAAATAATGGCTATAAGTAGGAGAATTAGAGCTAGTAGCCATAATTACAAAATTTCACTCCTCTATAAGTTTTCAAAAACGTAATTTCTCCCTCTAAAATTTATATAATCTTGTAGTACAAGTTGAGAGCTTTGTTTTGGTACCAAGAACACGAAATGCTGAGGTTAGATAAGGGGGAATTGGGTCGCGGAAGTTTGATCGTATAGGATGGTCGAAAAAATGAGAAGAAAAAGGAGGAGGAGAAATCTGGATCCTTCCACATATATTTTTTTTACAATTATAATTATAGCAATTAAATATATAATTTGGTCCTTAAATTTTGTAGTTTCTCTCATATCTTACCCAATAGTTTTATTTTACATAAAATTATCAATTTATTCTTCATAATATATTTATAACAGCCTCAAATAATTAATTGAATACCTAATACATAATTTTGAGGCTTGTTAATATTTAAATTATTTATAGTAGTCGTTAACAAAATATTAACATTTAGAATTTATATGTAAAAATTTTAGGGTGTTACAGTTACAATGTTAAAGAATAAAATGCTCACACTTGACATTCATATGGACGTGGCCATATAGTTCAAAGCATGTGTGAAGAGTTCCCATTGGCTTTGGCATCTAAGGTTTGGGCACCTCAACTTTGGAGGGCTAAAGCTGTTGAGTTAAAAAAAAAAGATGGTGCATGCCTTACCACCAATTGATCAACCACATCAACTTTGTGAAGGACGTCTTGCTGGAAAACAATCGAGAACTAGTTTTCCAAAAGAGTCCATGTCAAGAGCAGCGGCACCACTTAAGCTCATTCATGTGGATGTTCGTAGACCAATGACTCTAATGTCATTAGGTACTAACAAATATTTTTTGCTGCTTATTAATGATTATAATAAAAAGATATGGGTCTATTTTTTTTAAGGAAAAATCAAAAGTTTTTGGTGCATTCAAGAAATTTTAAGTACTTATTAAGAAAGAAAGTGGCTATTACAACAAAGTACTAAGATCTAATAGAGGAGGAGAATTCACGTACAATGAATTCAAAATATTCTTTGAAGAGCTTAGAATACATCATTTCCTGTCAATCCCTAGTTCTCCCCAATAGAATTATGTTGTGGAAAGAAAGAATAGAAGGGTGCTTGACATGGTGAGAAGCATGTTGAAGAGTACGAATTTTCCCAAGGAGTTGTGGGCAGAAGCTATTGATTGTGTAGTTTATATTTTAAACTCGTCCCCAACAGCCAGTGTCTAGATCGAACACCCTAGGAAGCATGGAGTGGGAGGAAGCCAAGTATTTCTCATTTGCATTTTTTGAGAGTGTTCCATATGTCTATGTACTAGATGAAGAAAGAAGAGAGCTTGATGAAAAAACCAAGAACTACTTGTTCGTGGGATACTCAGAACATTCCAAAGGATATAGGATGTTTGATCCTAATTCCTAAAAGATAATCATCAATAGGAATGTGACTGATGAAGAAGCACTATGGGATTGGATCAGTGATGAACAGAAGAACAATTGTTCTTATCCATTTACCATGGATGAAATCAATGATCATGATCCCGAGGAAGCAACAACAACACTAGAGCCAAATACTCCTATTTCAAGTGCATCTCCTGGAGGAGATGAAGATCAGAGTGAAAGTCCTAGATAAGGGCCTAGAAAGTTGAGATGTGTTGAAGATCTTTATGACAGGACAAAAGATCTCAGTGAAGAATTAACTCTTTATTGTCATTTTAATGAAAGTGAGCCAATTGATGTTAAAGAAGCCATGAAAGATGAGCAATGGAGAAAAGCCATGGAGGAGGAGATTCCAGCAATTGAGAAGAATAAGAAGTGGGAGTTGACATCACATCGAGCTGGTTAGAAACCCATTTGTGTTAAATGGGTGTTCAAGGCTAAGAGAGATGCAACAGGTGAAATTGTGAGGCACAAGGCAAGACTAGTGGCGAAATGGTTTAGTCAAAGACATGGCATTAAATAAAATGAAGTTTGTGCACTGATTGCAAGGATGGAGATAACCAAACTAGTGATATCAATTACATGTCAAAACAAATGGAAGATTCACCACATGGATGTCAAATTCATATTCTCAAATGGATACATAGAGGAGGATATTTATGTTCAGCAACCACTTAGTTATATTGTCAAAGGGCATGAGGATAAAGTGTTGAAATAAAGAATGCACTGTATGGGCTCAAGCAAGAAACAAGAGCCTGGAACAATAGAATTAAAAAAATACTTTTAAGAGAATGGTTTTGTCAAATGCCCCTATTAGTGTTCCATGTATGTGAAATTAAAAGATGGACATATGTTGATTATTTACTTGTATGTAGATGACTTAATTTTCAAAGGGAACAACCCATAAATGTTTGAAGAATTCAAGAAGATGATGGCTCGTGAATTTGAAATGACTAACATTGGCCTCATGTCATATTATCTTGGCATAGAAGTGAAGCAGAATGATGATGGAATTTTTATTTCTCAAAGTGTTTTACAAAAGGAGATCTTGAAGAAGTTCATGATGGAGAATTGAAATCCCATCATCACTCCTATTAAATGTAGCTTAAAACTTACCAAGGATGAAGGTGGAGAGAAAGTAAACCCTACGACATTTTGAAGATTGATAGGAAGCCTTAGATATCTGAGTTCCATAAGACCAGACATTCTTTATGCAGTCGGATTGGTGAGTCTTTACATGGAAACACCCACAGTGTCACATTGGAATGCAACAAACATAATACAACTAATTGAAAGGTACAACTATTTTTGTCTTGTGTTATTCAAAATTCGATGATTTCAAATTAGTTGGGTACAATGATAGCCATTAGGCCAGTGATAAGGATGATTGAAAAAGCACGATAGGTTTTATATTTTTTTTTCTTGTTGACATGACATTTACTTAGAGTTCAAAGAAATAACCTATTGTGACTTAGTCAACTTGTGAAGCCAAATATGTTGCTATGACTGCATGTGTATGTCATGCAATATGGCTAAGAAGATTGTTGAAGGAATTGGAAATAACACAACATGGGCCAACATAAGTTTTCATTGATAGAAACTAGGATTGGAGTTAGCAAAGAATCCAGTGTTTCATGCCAAAAGAATACACATTGATACGGGGTATTGTTTTATCAGAGAATGCATTGAATAGAAGGAGGTGATACTGAAGTACGTAAAAACACAGGATCAAATCTTGATATTTTCACAAAGCCATTAAAACATGACGTGTTTAGTCAATTGCGACTATTGTTGGGAATAATCAAAAATTAAGTTTAAGGGGGAGTGTTGAAATAATTAAAATAATAAACTTAATTTCAATTAAATGAAAGATGGGAAGAAGGACATGTACGGCATTTAACAAGCTCACATGCATTTGTGTTTTTGGACTTATTTGTTTTGCATAGCAAATTGTGCAGACAAAGAATTATGAAGATAAGTGAAGTTAAAGTGGAGGTTGTGTGAGCATGGATTTTTTCCCGATCTCTATGATGAAGCTTTCTGGTTATCCTTTATCTTGAGTTCACCAGAAACACTGGTCGGAGAAGCAAGGACTAGATTCTAACTTGTATGGAAACGAAACAAAAACTACCAGAATTGAAAAGTAGAAATTTCACTTCGAAAGTTAGACCGTACGGCCTAAGTGAAGAGAACACCACCTAAATGAAGAGGGTTAAGCCATGGAAGAGAGCTACTTAAATTGGGTACAACTGGATTTCAAGAAGAGTTGTATGACTCAAAGATAAGGCTGTGTGGCCTAATTTTAGGAGCAGGAGAGCCGTATGACCTATCTCGAAAGGCTGAAATTTGTAGAATCAGTTGCCCTACTTGAGAAAAAGAGTATAAAAGGGATTTTCTTGAAACAACGAATACAAAGGATTATCATTACGAACTTCAGAGAAAAATTACAACTGAAGATTAATCCTTAAGCTTCTCTCCCCAATTCGAAAACCTTTATGGCTCATCTTCATCTCTTTCTTCATCTTTAAGCTTCCTTTTCTTCATCTTCAACCTTACAACTCCATAAGACCTAAAAGTATCAACTGTTCCCAATCATCTTCCAACACCAGCGACTCCTTTTGGTGTTGGAAATGCCCTAGTCCCAAGGCATTGGTCCTTGCATTTGTATGATACATTTGTACATTAATGTGAACTTTATGTATTATACAATTTGTGTCAAGAGATAAAGGCATTAATCTATTTATTATATGTCTTATGCTATATTTTAAATAGAGTATCCAATGGACATATCCATATCCATGTTGTCAAGTGTCATGCACTTGCCAGTAAGACTATGGATAGGGAAAACGATATGGCCATAAAGTCATCCATAGTCTGTTCCAATCATGGCAATGAATGGAACTAAAGACTATCATTAGCCTGCTTGTATAGCGGTGTCTTACTAGTCATAGAACATGGGATGTCAACCAGGTTAATGGGTACATGCAAAAAGGGCATGGTACTGGATCCATCCACTGAACGGGAATCTACATGGTATAGTATCACAAATGATTCTCGTGTAGTAGTTGTATAAGACCTTCGATTGGACCATATGATGGTGCTGCATGTAAAGTGGCACACTTTGTTGTATGCCTAAAGGGCCTGTAAAAGGGTGCCAAGTATGGGTACCTTTGGGTGTGTCAGTGAGCATGGCAGTGCTATGGATATGCAGAAGGGAATGTCACTCAGTAATTTACTGAGACGATATCACCGGCCTCTTGATGAATGTTACTGATAAGAGTGTGGCCACACCCAAACAAGATTGGATCTTGTTTGTGAGCATCAGTTCTTTCGGGATCAAGTAAATGTCTGGACACATATAGAGGGTGATACTTCCATGCCTCTTTGTTGGACATCGATATCAGTGACATGGGACATGGAAGTTCAAACTACAGGGTTACGGTGACAGTTTGACTGCGATCTCCATCTTAATTAGGGGCTGCAGTGGCTTGCTAAAGCCCGCCTGTAGTCTGTGGGCCTTGGCCCACTGCCAACATAAAGAGGGGCCCATCGAATCGTACACATTGAACATTTGGACTTTAACTAGTCGGATTAAGTGTGTACTTGGAGTATACACGTTTGAAGAGAAAGAGATTTATTAATTATATTATATAGATCAATTGGATTGATCAAAATAATATAATTAATATTCATTTCGACATTCTCTTAATTAATTCAATGAATTAACTTATAAGATTATTTCCTTGGTGGAACTTTTTAAACATGTATAGGTTTACATGTTTTGCATTTTATGTGTGTCTAATTTAATCCATTGATTAAATTAAAGGTCAAATAAATTTTAATTTAAATGTAAGGAATAGATTATATGGTATAATATATATGCACACATGTTAAATTAAAGTTGCATTTGAATTTAATTAAATCAAAGGAACTAAATTTGGGTTTAGACATAAAATGCAAAATGCCTATATAAAGTGGGGTATGTTGGCCAAAATTTTGATGCATTTGGGCAAAGAATGGTGGCTTATTTTTGGACAAAAAGTGATGATGAGAATGGTGAGTCATGGTTGACTTTTGGTTGAACAGTTGGACTTTGCATCTTTTTATATTTTGGTTGTTATTATGGTAAGAAAATGAGAAAAATATCCATCCAATTTCATCACACTTTTGGCCGTGTACTTCATGGCTTTGGTGAGTCATGATATTGCCTTTAAGGAAGCAAAGTAAGACTTTGCTTCTTATGCATTGAAAGTGTCAAAGTGATGTGTCATAGGTTTGGCATAGATTTTATTCTTTTAGAAAGAAAATAAAACTAAGTCCTCACTTTTCATGGGATGGCCGTATCTTATGGCAAGGGAGAGATGAGGATGGTGAGTCACCATTTAGACCAAAAGGTAGCAAAGTTAGACTTTGCATCTTTTGGACCAATTGGAAAGGGGTGACTCACACTTGGTGTAAAAACAGTTTTTTACTACTTGATGCTCATCCATCCTTTTTTCTAGGAATGAGGAGAAAAATTTCAGCCATGAGTAAAGAGCTTAGCTGCCCACTTTATGGATAAAAATGGGGAAATTGTTTTCGGCTTTGAAGTGAAAATTATTTTCCCACTTTTATGGATTGTTTCTTTTTGAAAGAAACTCGGGTGCTTACTTGAGAGAGATGGCTTATTTCTTTTGGAAAGAAATAGAGGACAACCATAAGGCTTAAGTGTGCCGCGCTTCTCTCCCTCTCTTTGAAATCGTCCGAGTAGCTAGCATGGGTTTCGGTACGAGAGCTGTTCGTGTACGCATCGGTGGAGGAAATCTACACTTGATTTCTGCAGTCTGCATCTGTCTCTTAGAGAGACTGTGTGGTAAGTTTTCAAACTTTCTCTTTATGGTTTAAGTTTTTGATTTCCACATCTTAAGGTCTTGGGACCGGATTTGAGGAAATCGACGCGTATTTCCGCTTTTATCGATCGATTTCCCATGACGAATCCCAATAGTGGTATCAGAGCGGGCTTTCGATCCGTGGAAATCTTTAACTTGGTGGATCCCGTGTTTTAAAATTGGAGATTTTTATGGACAGGATTCTTTTGGTTTTGGGGTTTGGTGATTTTTCCCCTTGAATTTTGCACATGGAAAACTATTGTGCATTAGGTTTATACTTGGTTTAATTTTCTATTTGTGATTTGATTATGGAAATTTTATTTTGCATATAGGTTTTTTGCTAGATTTAATTTCCTATGCCTGATTTTATTTCTTGGTGATTTAATTTCATGTTGTTATTTTGCTGAAAAAAAATCACGGACCGTGTCGGGTCGGAACGGAGGCAGCAGTAGGGCTACTGCTGGGCAGCGGGGCTGCTGCCCTGCGCGGCGAGCCGGGCCTATATTTGGATTCAGCAGGATTTTTGGGCCGGGCCGGGTTTTAAAATTTTAATTGGTTTTAAAATTATGCGTGTTTAAATTTTGGGAATTTTAATGCGCGTGTTTTATGAATGGAATTTAATTTTCGTTCATGCGATATTAATTTTGGAAATTAATACAGTTAATTGAAATTGGTACGGGTTTTCTTGGCACGATTACTGGGACAGCTAATATGGCTTCATGCTTTCCTAATTGGATTGGGAGTGGTGTTCTGCCAGGGTTGGAGGCCCAAGGCCCATATGGGCTTAGAACCATGAACGGCCAAAATTTGGCGATTTCAAAATAATGGCTATGGACATAATTGAAATGGAATTAATTCATGCATTTAACATGTTTATAAATTGTATGTATTGGTTAAATTGTATGTATTGGTTTACATGTGTGTATGATTAAATGCATGAATGGATGTTATAAACATGTTATAGGGCCTTGTTTATTTGGGTTGTAATATTCTTTTGGTAAATACAGCCTGCGCGCTGTTTTCTTTTTATGTAATTTTATTTTATTTGTTTATTATGAAATTATGTAAAGAAGAAGCCGATTGGATTGGCGTGCTAGAAGGATGAGGATGCGGTCCACCTGATGTCGTTTTAGTATAGGTTTACTAGAATTATATTAGGATGTAAATTTTGGCCCATAGCATTTCATTTTTATTTAATCATGCTTTATTTATTTACATATGAGAATGTATGTACAAACCCTATTTCACCCGCCTATGTATCTAAGCCGTTATTAATTGAATCTAATAACCAAATGATAATTACCAAGTCTCTTAAAAGTGCTTCCCTCATTCATAACCTACTCGAAGTGGGGATAGGCTAGCTGCAGACCAACCCTCGTTGGATGCACTGGAGTATCGTCATTTTGTATTGGGTTGGAGTATTGGTTACTCTAACACTTGGATGGAGGTTTTGACTTAGCGTGGGTAGTAGGATGTTCCTGGCCCTAAGCACAAATGGGTAAGTGCCAACATACCCATCAAACCGAGAGTCTTTAGGTTGGGATTGGACGGCGTTCCTACCTAAAAATTGGGGTATAGTTGTTCCAGGCCCTCGTCTGGCTATATCTTGATATAATATGGATCTCGGCCCATGAGCCCAACAACTCAGTTTAATTAATAACATGATTCATTATTAATTATAATATGGGAAAAACAAGTTAAGCCCTTTATTAATACTCGTAATTTTTTTCTGTGTTGAAACCAATGGCTGCGAATAATACTTTATCACTGTGATCTTTCTTGGAATGGGACATGCTTTCTAGCCCTAACTTTTGGACTGGTCTAGGAACTTGAGGAGAGTTCTAAGACTAGAGTCTAAAGAGTATGTGCTAGAAAGATTTGTACCGGCTACACCAACGGGTTGTAATCCATCGGCTTGATAGCTGGAGGAATACGAGGTGCAGGTTTGGAAGACTCCGTCGGTACTTATGGTCAACAAGGGAAAACCTCCTCTTGCTATAGGCAAGGCAAAGGCCAAGGCCAAGGCTAAGGAAGCCAAGCCTAGCCTAAGGCCCGTTCCAAGGATGTCTGCTTCGGGTGCAAGCAGACTGGACATTGGTAAAGATCGTGTCCCAAGCTTTTGGGAGAGAAAAGGAAGACACAGGGCGTGTCTTCATCAGGTATATATGTCATAGACATTAACCTCTATTTCAACATCTTATGTTTTGGATACTAGATGTGGTTCTCACATTTGTTATAATGTGTAGGGACTTAAGAACAGGAGCTTACTGGGATCGGGACAAATGGACTTACGGGTCTGAAATGGAGTAAGGGTTACTGCCATAGAGATCAGTAGGACCAGCTTATGATGCCTAGTAAATTAGTTTTGTTACTGAAACTATGTTATTTTGTACCTGTTTTGTATAGGAATATTATTTCTGTTTCAGTTTTGGATATTTCTGGATGTACATTTACTATTGGTAATAGTAAAAAGGGTTTATCTAGAAAAGAATTATTTTATGGAGTAGCTCTGTTAAATAATGTCTTTTAATGTCCTGGATTTAAATGAAACTAATCATGTCTATAATATACATATTGAAAAGGATTAAGCATAACAAACTTAATCCAGTTTACCTTGGCATTGTAAATTAAGCCACATAAACAAGAAGTGCATAGCTAGGTTTCGCAAAGTTTGAATTTTAGGATCACTTGACATAGAGTCACTTGATATATGCGCGTCTCGTTTATGAGGTAATATGACTAATGCTCATTTTGTTGGAGATTGTGCCCTAAGGCCAATGTTGGATTATGTAATTTGACTTCTAAGATTAATCTAGTGTAGATTAATATTATCATTTATGTTTGTATGTTAGCATTTATGATAAGTATCCATGAATAAATCGTGTTATTCTAAATATCCCTAGTCGATTGTTATTATGGGAATAATAACAAACTAAGACTAGTGTGAGTGATAATGGATATTCATAAGATGAATATAGTGTATACAGATACAGATTATACTCACGGGTAATATGTTAGAGAACATGTTACTGGAGACCCACTATGAGATCAAGTTCATGGTCATGTGTCACAACTGATCTTGATTATAGTAGTGTCATTAGCTGATTCCTTTGACCTGAGGTCACCATTGATTCCAGGATGAATTCATGTTGTGCTTTGACGCAGTCAAACGCTGCTTGTAACAGAGTAGTTATAAAGGCTGTGGTTGGGTACAATATGACTCATGCTTAGGGATGTGAGTGACAGATATGGGATTTTGTCCCTCTCTAACAAGAGAGCGATATCACTGGGCCCCTCGATAAGTAAGACTGTTAAATGCATGGCCGTGCTCAAATAATTGATAAGAGTATCAATTGATTTGTCTGAACAGTTTACTTTGAGATCGAGAAAGCATATGATTAATTATATAAGATTGACAAGTGTACCATGTCTTATGATTAATCTTGATATCAAAGAGACAAAAGGGAATATGACATTCTATAAATAGGTATTGGATCATTCCAATCATGTTAATTGGGTAGTCATAATGGCTTGCTAGAGTCCGCTTGTGATCTATAAGGACATTATGGTAATTTCCTTATTGCCAATTAATATGAACCTATGGGGTCACACACAAAGAGCAAAATGAAGTTCATCTTTTCGGGTATAAATTATTATTGGATAATAATTTATGAATGAGAAAGAGTATAAATATATATAGTGATATATATTTATGTATATATATATGTATATGTGAATATTAATATGGTTAATATTGCATAAGGTATGCCACATATTATAATTAAATTATATAGAGATATAATTAATTATAATATTGTATATACATATGTGTATTATGGAGAATTGATTTGACTTAATATTAATTGAGAATTAATATTAAGTTGTGTGGGTTAATTTATAATTATAACTAATAAGTGTATTAGGGTATAATTATAATTAACTTATTAGGTTATATATATAAGGAAATAATATAACCTAATAAAAAATATAATAACAACACTGATTTCGGCAGCCACACCAAAAAGGTGAATAGTGGCAGCCGAAATTTCTCAAAAAAAAAAACTCCAAGAAAAATTTGATTTTTCGCTTTCTCTGTCTCGTTCGAAGAATCGTTCTTCAATCCCGGCGCTAGCACGCGGTGAATGAATTGCTCCGTGTGGATCAACCGTAGAGGGAAGCTACTTTGGTTCCTAATTGATTCAAAACCTACAAAGAATTAAGGTAATTCTTTAACCCTCCTTCCAATTCAATGCAATGTACATGGGTCCTTGGTGGGGATTAATCTTTTATTTCCGCTGCGCATTTTGTTTTGTGCGATTAATTCCCAACAGTGGTATCAGAGCCACTTGTGCATTGGTTGAATTGGATTTGTTATTTTGATTAGATCAAAATGCATGTTAGGGTTTGTGTGTTTTGATTTAGGGTTCTTTTGTTATTGTGAATAACAAATTGAAATTGATTTCAATGTTGATCATTATGAATGATTTGTTCTGTTATTGTGGATAACTATTTTGAATTGATTTGGAATTGATCATTGTGAATGATGTGTTTCTTCAATTGTTTTGCTCATTCGTGCACTGGAAATCGTTTCCAGATATGAGTTCAGTTCCGAACTCGTCGGCGTGCAGGTGCTGCACGCCGTGTTAACATGCTGTGCACGCCGTGTGCTGTCTTTGCACGGCGTGCAACTGGAAATTGTTTCCAGTATTGGCTTTCAGTTCGGAACACGACGGCGTGCAGGCTCTGCACGCCGTGCAAACATGAAGTGCACGCCGTGTGATGGTTTGGCACGGCGTGCAACCGGAAATTGTTTCCGTGTGTGCTGAGACACAGCGAGGAACACGGCGGCGTGCAGGTGCTGCACGCCGTGCAAACCGGTTTTGCACGCCGTGTTCCCTTGGTGCTGCCGTGTAGAAATTGTTTCTACACATTTAGCCTTTTCAAATCAATTCCTCAATGCAATAAGATTGTATTTTGCCTTTGAACCCTAAATCTTGTAGATGTAAAATTATTGTGACAATTTTATGCATGGTGTTGTGGTATGGTTTTGGACCCTTGGATGTTTTTTGTTTTTCTTTTGGTTTTGGTGAATGTAAGGTTTTATAAATACGGCCTGCGAGTCGTTTGTATTTATGTAATCTTATTTTTCTAGATATATTGTATAGGATGCAATTTATTGTTTGTAAATTTTATTTTACTAGAAAATTGTATAGGATACAATTTTTGTAAAATATGTAAATCCAAGAGCTGGTGCCAAGGAACAAAGACGTGAAGACGGATCCAAGGGGTGCGGCTATGCTGTGACCATACGATGGTTACAACCACCTAGGATATGACCTGTTGATTTTCATATTGGCCTATGAAAATCAATGTAGATAAAACCATACCATAACACGGTTTTGAGTCTTATGCATGTTGTATTTATTTTATGCCATAAGATGCCATGTTAATAAATATTGATGCATGTTAGAAATTATTTTGCATGTGATGCAAAATGTTAATATATATATGTAAATGCATGCTTTGTTTCTTTTAGATGCCATGTGATGCCATGCTAGATTGCATGCTTAACATATGTATGACATAGGATGCCATGCTAATTAGTATTAACAAGAGTATGTTTAATATTAATGCCATGAATTGTATATGATACAATTAAAATCACAGGATTTAACAAACCCTAAATAAACTTATGAAGTTTATATTTGCCACCCAATTACGTATAACACTAGTCAAGTACTATGTTCGCATCATGGTAGCCACGCCAAAGCGGGTACGCATGTTGTGACCTTAGCGAAGCGATAATATGAGAAATGGTGATTCTCATTGTGTTGTAATTGGTTTAACAAAGGGTTAATCAAAACGGTGTTTGAGCCCGAGGCAAAGATGAGATGAGTAACACACAATTAAATATGATATATGATATCATGCATCTCATAAATTAGAAGAGTTGCATAATGATGCAATTGGCAAAGAAGTGCACATCCAAAATATGTTTAAATGGTTTAAAGCATGATTTTGAGTCTTTGCCTACCGAAATTATATTTAATCATAGGGACATGCCAAAGCAGTGCTATGGTTAAGTATGGATTTTGGATCTTCACCCACTTAAATATTTTAAAGGGTTTTATAATTTAAGTGGGAGCATTTAACTAAAATCTTTACACGCTTTATTATAGTTATAATTGCTATTACCTTGATCTCGATTGTTATTGAACATTGAGAATTGTTCTCAAATCAAAAGGAATCATATGTTCTCAATAATCCTTTTGCCCAATGAACCACTAGCAATTGTAACACGAGTATAAAAGATGCTTACTTGAAGTATCGAAGGGACTCTGTTAAATTTTGTTATCTTACACTTGCCACCAATTCTTCCGTACGTGGAAGTTTTACTTGAGATATATGATACATCACAAATGGAAATGTTCCATCAGTTAGTGAGCAAGAAAAGATAAGTGTTTGAGGCAACATTTTCTCATTGGCCTCCAAAAGGGCATTAAGATGTGATCTTGAATTCATTAATTGATAGTCATTGGTGATGAACTATCATTTGAATGACATGGAGAAAATTGTGAATTAGTTGCATAGGATGCAAAAGAATGTTAAGTTATCCATAAAGGATAAGCCCGCCTCGAATTGTGTGCTTAAGGTTCAAAAGGAAAAGGATAAAAGGAAGGTCGAAAAGCATAAAGACCGAAAGGTTCGGGTGAAACATGTTTTAAAGACCAAAGCTGTTGGCATAGAGAGATCTCCAAAAGAAGGATGTTGCCATTTCTAGAATGAATCGTTCATTAGAATGAAAATAGCAAACTTTGTTTGGAGAACTATGAGAAGATGAAAGGCAGTAAGACTGCTACCTTAAGTATTTATTAATTATTCTACTTTTGTTTCTATATCAAAGGTATTAGATACCGTGGTGGATTTCATATTAGTAGAATATGAAGAATCTCAACTTAAGTAGAAACCTTATGAAGGTGAAAGGTAGAATACGAATAGGCAAGAGTAGCAAAGGTTGTTACTTGGAAGTTATGAACTTCTGGTTAAAAGTTATGAACTTTTACATGAAAGTTATGAACTTCTAGGTAAAAGTTGTGAACTTTTACATAAAAGTTATGAACTTTGGTTAAAGGTTATGAACTTTTACATGTAAGTTATGAACTCTTCTTGCCTATTGGGCTCGTTGTTTTGAGTGAACAAATGTTGTTTATTTTATAATTGTGAATTATAAACTTTATAAAGACATGATTATGAAATGTAGATTTACATAATTGTCTTTATATGTGGAGCCCATCTGTAACATAAATACTGTAAGGATCGAATCAAATAGTTGATTCAACCTATTTTGGCAGTGTCCTCTTGGAGACATAAGCAAAGTCGCATTACGAAACTCCATGAGAATGGACTTTTGGATTCATGAGATTGTGAATCATCTTGAATCATGCGAATGTTGTTTATTGTAAAAGATGATAAAGTTGTTCTTTGCTAAAAGTAGTTAAAGAATAATCGATTTATTAAGCATTATACATATGGATGTATATGAATTATAAATCAACTGCTAAAGGAGGTTTTAATACTTCATTACCTTTATGGAACTTTTCTCTAGATAAGAGTATCTAATTAAACACGAGTTTGGAACTTTTGAAGTGTTCAAAAGCTTGTAAAAGGAGTATGAAGTATCTTGACAAGATAGTAAAGTCATTTAGATATGATCCGAGTGGTGAATATTTGAGTCAAGATTTTGACAATCATCTTAGAGATTGTGGGACTGTCTCACAATTGACTCCTCCAAGTACGCCACAAAGGATGTTGTGTCGAAAAGGGAGTAATCGAACTCTATAAAGATATAGTTCAATCTATGATGAAGTCAAGTTGATCATCGTTTTCTCAAAAATATGCCATTAAAGCAGCTGTGTATATTGTTCCGTCTAAAACAATTCATGAATCAACATATGAGATATGGTTGGGTAAGAGACCCAAATTGTTTCATTGAATAAGTTTAGGGCTGTAAAGCTTATTTCGAATAAGTTGGCACCTAAATTTAAATATCGTATTGTGGATTACTCAAAAGGAAAGTAGGAGTTGTTACTCCTGTGTTTCTTTGGGATACAAGTAGTTGTAGCTAGAAATGGTTTCCCCTTGAAGAGGGAGTTAATTTCTAGTAGAGTTAGTGGGAGTAAAGTACACCTACAAAACTCGTAATTCGCAAAAGTGACATTTAACGTTGAAGACGAACGTGGAAATGGTTTCATGATCATTGTTGAAATTACACAAGTCCAATGAAAGTCTAGTGGAATACGACATGATTAGGAGAGATATGGATTTCTCAAAATCATGATGTAATCTTACTAGATGAAGTAGGTCTTCTTTTATGAAGAAGCAATGTTAGATTTTGAATCTAATATGTGACTTGATGCTACAAAGGTTGAAGATAAGTCCATGTCTGACAATCAAAGTATAGACTTTGATAAGTCTTTTAGAAAATGCATATGCAATGGTTGCAAGTGAGTTTTCAAATTGAAAACCGATATGGATGGTGATCTTCAAACTTATAAAGCACGACTAGTGACTATAAGGGTACGAACAAATTCATAGTAGGACTATGATGAAATCCTCCTTAGTCATTAATCATGATCAAGTCATATTGAGTTCTTGTTGCCATATCCCCATAATATGATTATAAAATATGGCAAATAGATATCAAAATCTATTTTTTACGTGAAAACATGATTGAGGATGTGTACGTGACACAACCCAAAGTTTTGAGCATCCAAAGAATTCAAATAGCGTATGCAAGTTTTCAAAGATTCTCATAAGGATCGAAACATGCATCAAATAGTTGGAATCATAGTTTTGATAAAGAAATCAAATGGTTTGATTTTATCAAAAGGATGATGAATCTTGTGTTTCAAAAGGATCAGTGGGAGCATATCGGTATTCCTAACGCTATATGTGGATGACATATGGCTTGTTGGAAATAACATTCTTACCTTGCAAGAAGTAAAATCTTGGCTAAGAAAGTAATTTCGGTTAATGTTATAAGCATGACTGCCTGTGTTCTTGAAATTGGAATCTATACAGATAGATCTAAAAGAATGTTTTGGCTTAAGTCAAAGCATTGAAAGCATTCAATATAAAAGACTTAATAGAAGCTTGCTTATGTTAACTGTGTAAATAGTTGCACATATACAACTGATTGCAATTAGTTGCAATATATCAGTCGAGATCTAGTATTCTCTTAAAAAGAGAAGTTATGATTTTGAAAGGTTCAAAATAAAACGTTATAGCTAAATATCTATAATAGCAGCCAAAGTATACAGTTACATGTGATGTAAAGAAATTTTGGATGAAGAAGTTCATCAAAATTTTATGTTTTTGTTCTAAGCATTGCTTATCCTGTGAGACTATTGTAGGGACAATAGTTCAATGCGTAAGAACCCTGTATGACACAAGCATATACTTAGGCGTCTTTCACTAATTTAGAGAGGCTGTCTCTAAAGAAAGAGTGAAAATGTGTAAAGTAGCAACGGAAGCGAAAATTAATAATTCACTGACAGAGACTCCCGCACGAATGAATACATGAAAGTCATGTAGGTCAATGGGTATAAGAT
Organism: Euphorbia tirucalli; assembly: GCA_039660915.1. Lineage (NCBI taxonomy): Eukaryota > Viridiplantae > Streptophyta > Magnoliopsida > Malpighiales > Euphorbiaceae > Euphorbia > Euphorbia tirucalli. The sequence continues at coordinate 51,221,054 of CM077633.1, forward strand.
ACATGTATGATTGGCCATAGTGCAAGTGGGAGATTGTTGGAGATTGTGCCCTAAGGCCAATGTTGGATTATGTAATTTGACTTCTAAGATTAATCTAGTGTAGATTAATATTATCATTTATGTTTGTATGTTAGCATTTATGATAAGTATCCATGAATAAATCGTGTTATTCTAAATATCCCTAGTCGATTGTTATTATGGGAATAATAACAAACTAAGACTAGTGTGAGTGATAATGGATATTCATAAGATGAATATAGTGTATACAGATACAGATTATACTCATGGGTAATATGTTAGAGAACATGTTACTGGAGACCCACTATGAGATCAAGTTCATGGTCATGTGTCACAACTGATCTTGATTATAGTAGTGTCATTAGCTGATTCCTTTGACCTGAGGTCACCATTGATTCCAGGATGAATTCATGTTGTGCTTTGACGCAGTCAAACGCTGCTTGTAACAGAGTAGTTATAAAGGCTGTGGTTGGGTACAATATGACTCATGCTTAGGGATGTGAGTGACAGATATGGGATTTTGTCCCTCTCTAACAAGAGAGCGATATCACTGGGCCCCTCGATAAGTAAGACTGTTAAATGCATGGCCGTGCTCAAATAATTGATAAGAGTATCAATTGATTTGTCTGAACAGTTTACTTTGAGATCGAGAAAGCATATGATTAATTATATAAGATTGACAAGTGTACCATGTCTTATGATTAATCTTGATATCAAAGAGACAAAAGGGAATATGACATTCTATAAATAGGTATTGGATCATTCCAATCATGTTAATTGGGTAGTCATAATGGCTTGCTAGAGTCCGCTTGTGATCTATAAGGACATTATGGTAATTTCCTTATTGCCAATTAATATGAACCTATGGGGTCACACACAAAGAGCAAAATGAAGTTCATCTTTTCGGGTATAAATTATTATTGGATAATAATTTATGAATGAGAAAGAGTATAAATATATATAGTGATATATATTTATGTATATATATATGTATATGTGAATATTAATATGGTTAATATTGCATAAGGTATGCCACATATTATAATTAAATTATATAGAGATATAATTAATTATAATATTGTATATACATATGTGTATTATGGAGAATTGATTTGACTTAATATTAATTGAGAATTAATATTAAGTTGTGTGGGTTAATTTATAATTATAACTAATAAGTGTATTAGGGTATAATTATAATTAACTTATTAGGTTATATATATAAGGAAATAATATAACCTAATAAAAAATATAATAACAACACTGATTTCGGCAGCCACACCAAAAAGGTGAATAGTGGCAGCCGAAATTTCTCAAAAAAAAAACTCCAAGAAAAATTTGATTTTTCGCTTTCTCTGTCTCGTTCGAAGAATCGTTCTTCAATCCCGGCGCTAGCACGCGGTGAATGAATTGCTCCGTGTGGATCAACCGTAGAGGGAAGCTACTTTGGTTCCTAATTGATTCAAAACCTACAAAGAATTAAGGTAATTCTTTAACCCTCCTTCCAATTCAATGCAATGTACATGGGTCCTTGGTGGGGATTAATCTTTTATTTCCGCTGCGCATTTTGTTTTGTGCGATTAATTCCCAACACATTTTAGCAAGTAGGCTGAAAGGGCCGCTAGCTTACTGGACATACGTTCAGATGTATGTGGACCTATGAGCAAAGCAACCAGGGTGAACATCTATACTTTGCTTCCTTCACAGACAATTTCATTAGATATGGCTACGCTTATTTAATGAAATATAAGTCTGAGACCCTTGATAGGTTTGAGGGATTAAGGAACGAAGTACGGAACCAACTAGGTAGAAATATCAAAGCCATTCGATCAGACCGAGGTGGTGAGCATATAAGCCTAGAGTGAGACTCATTTTGAGTGGGCATGGAATAGCTCCATTGCTCACTCCTCCAGTAACACCACAATGGAATGGGGTGTCCAAATGGAGGAACAGGACCCTATTGGACATGGTCCGCTTAATAATGAGTCATGACTCTCTCCTAATAAGTTTTTAAAGATACGCTCTTGAGACAATGGCTCTCATCTTCAATTATACTACGACTAAGGCTATGGAAAAGACCCCATTTGGAATATGGATGGGCAGGGCACCCAATGTGTCTTTCCTACGGATTTGGGGTTGTTATGCACAAGTCAAGAAGTTGACTGTGAGCAAAACTAGAACCCAAAACTGACTAATGCCTGTTTATGAGCTACCCTAGGGAAACCAAAGGGTATTACTTCTACAATCCCACCGAGAACAAGGTGTTCATGGCACGAAAGGGGGTCTTTCTTGAAAAATGGTTTATTTCCAAGAAAGACAGTGGGAGCGATGTTGAACTCAGGGAAGTTCAAAGCTCAGAAACTCCTGAAAAGGATAACTCAAAAACCAGGGTGAAGCTTCCAAAGGTGGAAGCACCAGCCCAGGTCACACAAGGACCTAAAAGGTCTGGTAGGGATCATCAGGAACATGAGAAACATGGGTTTCTCATTTTTGATGATTATGCTCTTTTTGTCTTGAAGGAAGAGGAGCTCAAACCCTACCAGTAGGCTATAGCTAGCCCATTGTCTGCCATGGTGGTGGATATGCAATCTATGTATGATAATCAGGTTTGGAACCTGGTTGATTCACCTCAGGGTGCTAAAGTAATAGGTTACAAGTGGTGCTATAAGCTATAGGCTGATAATACCTTTAAAGGTGTGTATAAGACGTTTAGTGGGAGCATAGTAACTTTCCTGGTATTATATATGGATGGCATCCTTCTGATTGGAAGCGACATACCAACACTACAAGGGTATTGTAATGGTTGAGTAAGTGCTTCGCAATGAAGGACTTAGCTGAGACGATCTTAGGGATAGATCCAATTGGCTTCTAGGCCTAGGTCAGCTAAGTACATAGACATAGTTCTGAAAAGATTCAGCATGGACCAGGCTAAGAAAGGTTTCTTGCCAATGGGTCATGGGCTGAAACTTAGCAAAAAGAACTATCCTACGACAAGGCAGGATAGGGAGAACATGAAATGGTTCTATATGCTTCGGCTATAGGATCAATCATGTAGTCCATGCTGTGTACGAGACCTGATGTCACCTTTGCACTAAGTATGATGAGCCAGATCCTGGGTGGATCACTGGCAGGCTGTCAAAGCAATCCTGAAGTACCTTAACCGGACTAAGGATATCTTCTTGGTGTGTTCAGGTTAGGAAGAGCTGTCAGTTACTTGGTACACTGATACAAACTTCCAGACCGACCAGGATGAATATCCGTCATAGTATAGGTATGCATTCATGCTAAATAGTGATGCTATTGTTGGAGAGGCTCTAAGTAACCGACCATCGTGGTTTCTATCGCAGGAACTAAGTACATTGCAGCGTGTGAAGCAACTAGGGAAGATATGTGGATCAAGAAGTTTATCATGGAACTGGGGGTAGTATCAACTATCTAGGAATCGGTTGATATCTTCAGTGACAACGATGGGGCTTTTGCACAAGCTAAGTGCCCCAGTCACACATAAACACGAAGCACATACTTAGGGAGTTTCACCTATTGCGAGAAATCGCTGAGGGGGTGACATCTCATTACAAAGAGTGGACACCAAAGATATTGTCGCAGATCTTTTGACCAACACGCTTGGCTATGCCAATGCATGAAGGTTGTACTAGATCTATAGGGATTAAACCCATGCCTAGTAGGTGCTAGTGCAAATGGGAGATTGTTGGAAATGCCCTAGTCCTGAGGCATTGGTCCTTGTATTTATATGATACATTTGTACATTAATGTGAACTTTATGTATTATACAATTTGTGTCAAGAGATAAAGGCATTAATCTATTTATTATATGTCTTGTGCTATATTTTAAATAGAGTATCCAATGGACATATCCATATCCATGTTGTCAAGTGTCATGCACTTGCCAGTAAGACTATGGATAGCGAAAATGATATGGCCACAAAGTCATCCGTAGTCTGTTCCAATCATGGGAATGAATAGAACTAAAGACTATCATTAGCCTGGTTGTATGGCGGTGTCTTACTGGTCATAGAACATGGGATGTCAACCAGGTTAATGGGTACATGCAAAAAGGGCATGGGACTAGATCGATCCACTTAACGGGAATCTACATGGTATAGTATCACAAATGATTCTCGTGTAGTACTTGTATAAGTCCTTCTATTGGACCATATGATGGTGCTACATGTAAAGTGACACACTTTGGTGTATGCCTAAAGGGCCTGTAAAAGGGTGCCAAGTATGGGTACGTTCGGGTGTGTCAGTGAGCATAGCAGTGCTATGGATATGCAGAAGGGAATGTCACTCAGTAATTTACTGAGATGATATCACCGGCCTCTTGATGAATGTTACTGATAAGAGTGTGGCCACACCTAAACAAGATTGGATCTTATTTGTGAGCATCAGTTCATTCAAGATCAAGTAAATGTCTGGACACATATAAAAGGTGATACTTCCATGCCTCTGTGTTGGACACCGATATCAGTGACATGGGACATGGAAGTTCAAACTACAGGGTTACGGTGACAGTTTGACTGCTATCTCCGTCTTAATTGGGGGCTGCAGTGGCTTGCTAGAGCCCGCCTATAGTCTGTGAGCCTTGGCCCACTGCCAACATAAAGACGGGCCCATCGAATCATACACATTGAATGTCTGGACTTTAACTAGTCGGATTAAGTGTGTACTTGGAGTATACACGTTTGAAGAGAGAGAGATTTATTAATTATATTATATAGATCAATTAGATTGATCAAAATAATATAATTAATATTCATTTCGGCATTCTCTTAATTAATTCAATGAATTAATTTATAAGATTATTTCCTTGGTGGAAATTTTTAAACATGTATAGGTTTATATGTATTGCATTTTATGTGTCTCTAATTTAATCCATTGATTAAATTAAAGGTCAAATAAATTTTAATTTAAATGTAAGGAATAGATTATATGGTATAATATATATGCACACATGTTAAATTAAAGTTGCATTTGAATTTAATTAAATCAAAGGAAGTAAATTTGGGTTTAGACATAAAATGCAAAATGCCCACATAAAGTGGGATATGTTGGCCGAAATTTTGATGCATTTGGGCAAAGAATGGTGGCTCATTTTTGGACAAAAAGTGATGATGAGAATGGTGAGTCATGGTTGACTTTTGGTTGCACAGTTGGACTTTGCATCTTTTTATATTTTGGTCGTTATTATGGTAAGAAAATGAGAAAAATATCCATCCAATTTCATCACACTTTTGGCCGTGTACTTCATGGCTTTGGTGAGTCATGATATTGCCTTTAAGGAAGCAAAGTAAGACTTTGCTTCTTATGCATTTAAAGTGTGAAAGTGATTTCTCATAGGTTTGGCATAGATTTTATTCTTTTGGAAAGAAAATAAAACTAAGTCATCACTTTTCATGGGATGGCCGTATCTTATGGCAAGGGAGAGATAAGGATGGTGAGTCACCATTTGGACCAAAAGGTAGCAAAGTTAGACTTTACATCTTTTGGACCAATTGGAAAGGGGTGACTCACACTTGATGTAAAAAGGGTTTTTTACTACTTGATGCTCATCCATCCATTTTTCCAGGAATGAGGAGAAAAATTTCAGCCATGAGTAGAGAGCTTGGCCGCCCACTTTATGGATAAAAATGGGGAAATTGTTTTTGGCTTTTAAGTGAAAATTATTTGCCCACTTTTATGGATTGTTTCTTTTTGAAAGAAACTTAGGTGCTTACTTGAGAGAGATGGCTTATTTCTTTTGGAAAGAAATAAAGGACTACCATAAGGCTTAAGTGTGCTGCCCTTCTCTCCCTCTCTTTGAATTCGTCCGAGTCGCTAGCATGGGTTTCAGTCCGCGAGCCGCCGTTTGTGCACGCATCAGTGGAGGAAATCTACACCTGATTTCTGCAGTCCGCATCCGTCTCTTAGAGAGACTGTGTGGTAAGTTTTCAAACTTTCTCTTTATGCTTTAAGTTTTTGATTTCCACATCTTAAGCTCCTGGGACCGGATTCGAGGAAATCGACATGCATTCCGCTTTTATCGGTCGGTTTCCCATGATGAATCCCGACATTTGGTACGTGGAGAATCAATAAATCAAGGTTGGTTATCTTTGGTTCTTAATGGGTTTCATCTTGTTTCCACGAGTTAGAGTCAGTCTTGAGCTTCATGGATCATATTCGAAAAACTAAATCAAATCTTGGATAAACATATTAAAGGTAACTTCTGAGAGCCCATAAAATCCATCATTTCCATTCTTGTATTGTTTGATATGTTTATGCTGTGTTTATTCTTCTAAAATTCAAAAACAAATTTCTATAAGTTTTGAAATTAGGGCATACGTCCTATTTTGTGAGGGATTTAAGCCACACGACTCATCGATGACCTGTGAGACTTGCAGCTAAAACTCCTATATTTTCTAGGATCTTTGATTTTGCAGAATCCAGGGTGAAAATCTTTGATTTCGAAGTCTAATCCACAAGTAGACCCTTAAAGGATCTCAAAATCCACAAGGAAAAAACACCAATATGAATTTCTGTGTGTTAAAATCAAAAACCAAAAATCTATTTTCCTAACAAAGATAAGCCGCACGGCCTTATTTTCTAGAAAAATAGAGGCGTATGGCCTTGTTCATATGGACTTGGGCCATACGATCCAATCTTGCCCATGATCAGTGTTGGTGCTGTTTCTCCTTACGCTAGGCCGAATGGCCTATCTTTGATCTATTTGAGCCGTATAGCTCATCTATTGAACCGCACAACTCTTCTTTATTTCCCCAGCATTCATCTCATTTTCCCATTTGTTTATTTATGCATTCATTTATCATTAGGAAATTGATTTTAATTGTTTATATGCTTTTTGACTTAGTTTTATTTCGAAGTATTCCTAAAACCCAAATGAAAGGAATTTCAGATAAATTCTTGGATGTCGGACCCATTTATGCATGTTTAATAATAATAAAATTGGCAAAATTTTTTTCTCCAAATCCAAAAATATAGGGCATTTATAAAATTATTTTCCAAGCCTAATCGGGTAAACCTGTCGGGCTTTCTCGATTATCCCTTAAATGTCTGACCCCGAGCTATCTGTTTATCTCATTCTATCTTATTTGAGTCCATTGTGTATATGTTTTATTTATGCCACTAACCCTTGGTTTATAGGTAGATGTATGTTAGCTTAGATGTATACTAGCTTTTTATTTTTAGATCATTCCATGTAAACTAGGTGTTTGTACCACGATCCCATTTCATCAATTGTATCCCCTAGGGTAGTCTCTTCAATTTCGTTGTAATAATTTTATTTTCCTTAATTTATTTACAGCTTTCTAAATTTATTTACAGCTTTCCATATGAGCATATAACATATATCTAGGGTTGAATACTGAATAAGGAATTAAAATAACAAAAAGCGCATGTCTGGTATAGTTAAATGTTATTTCAAAATAAAGTAGAAATAAGTGGTTTGTCCGAACCAAAATCTCAATCTTAAAGGTATAGGAATCCCTCTTGGGCTTAGCTATACCATAATTTCCCAGTAAGAGTTAAGCCGGATGGCGACTCCTGTAAACTTTCATAAGGAATTGGTTTTGTTCATTCTTTTTGTTTCACCTTTTTCTCCAAGCCCTCAATAATCAATTTTTCCTAAAACCATTTTGAAAAACTCAAACCCTTCGGCATAGGTCTCGTGGCCGTGCTTGCTCTTTGAGGATCATCCACTCACAGGTTGCCAATTGAATTAAGTGGATTGATGTAATTAATGGTGTCGTCTATTACTAATACTACTGGCTATTATTAAGTTTGTAAAAGATGTTGGAGCTAATTAAAGAGTGATTTGTTGTTAGTGTATGCTCCAGTCCCTGTATTATGTAACCAGATGATTTGTTATAATAAAAGACATAATATAGTTTATTATATTTCTTATGCAATTTGATAAATAAAGAGAATCCATTAATTGTTGTTTTACTTATACATGTCGGTAACATTCTCAGGGTAGTAAGGCCATGAGTAGGGAATGAACACCAATTATAAAGTTATCCCTAGTTTGTTCAAATCATGGGAATGATTTTAACCAAAGACTAGTATGTATTTTGATTGTATGGTGGTGTCTTACTGGCCATTGGACATGGAATTTCAATCAAGAATATAGGTACATGTTAGGTTACATGTTACTGGATCGATCCACTATGAGAACACCATGTGGTTCCTATGTCATAGGTGGTTCGCTAATAGTACTTATATCGGATATTTTGACTTGATATCGCTACAGACCTAGGTGCTAGCTCATATACTTTGATGTATGTCTAACGAGCCTTAAACAGGGTGCCAAGTATGGAACGGTTGGGTATACCAGTGATCATGCTAGGGATGTGAGTGATGTGATGGGACTTTCCTCTCTCTTGAGTAAGATTGAGAAGAGCATGGCTATGCCCAAGTAAGGTAATCACTACGTGATTGGTTGATTATGTTTTTTCAGTCCACTCGGAATCAAGGAATGTCTATGCACCTAAAGAGGTTGACATCGCCATGCCTCTTACAGGACACCGATATCATTGGCATAGAATGTATAAGTTTACTGCAAGGTTTATCTCTCTAATGGATTGGTGTTTTCATCTTATTTGTGTAGCTATAATGGTTTGCTATAACCCACTTATAGCTTGTGGGCCTAAAGGCATTTATGCCTACTACCAATATAAGATGAACCTACAGGATCACACATAAAGGCATGTGTGATTGCCTTAATCATGGACTGTTAATATGTATGGATTTACATATTTAATTTGAGCTATTGGGTTAATGGGCTTTATGGTTAAAGCCCAATGGTACAAACCCTGTGAGACTAGACTTTATTTAATCTGTTAATTTGTCACCATATGATAAATAAATTAAAGAATAAAATAAAACTAAATTAAATAAGGTTATTTAATTATCTAGATGGTAGTCTTAGAATTAAAATAGTAATTATTTTGATTTATCTATATTTTGAATTAAGGATTTTATGGTTAGAAAATCCTAATTAAGAAATAAAAGATAAATAAAATAAGAACCTAAATCTATTCTAATACTAACTATTTATTCTCCTATTAATTCCTACTTACTGCATTTGTATTCGACCAAGAATTATCATTAATTATTTGGCCATAACAATTAATTGGCAAGGTAATTTTAGCAAGTGTAGTTTTTGGGAAAAGGTAGCTCTTCGGTCAAGTGCTAGCACACACACTCAATCTGTAGGCTTCCGTGTGCGTGAAGGTAGAAATCCTTCGTGTATTAGCAACGATTTATATTTAATCTATTGCATGGATGATATAGGTATGAATTTAATAGCTTTTTGGTAGAGTCTGTTTGATTTTGTTCTATAGTCTAAGCAATTCTGTCCTTGTCACGGGGTTCTAAGTGTATATGATTCGCTTCCGCCACAGAAAAATTTTTGTTTACACCATGATAAATCCCAATAATTATGGTCAAGTTTGTTTTCTATAATTATGAATAGGGCTAGTTTATAGTTGTATATGTATCAAGTGTAATAGTAAGAGAAATATTAGGAATAAAGAAAGAGTGTTTAATTCTATTATTATTTTGTTTATTAATAATCCCCTTTCATTCAACAATTAGAGTATATTTAATCTTAAGGGATCTTTGATATGCACAAAAAAAAAAAAAAACACAAATCCAGCAAAGAGACAAAACCAAAGATGGATTAAAATGTTGGAAATGCCCTAGTCCCGAAACATTGGTCCATACCTCTGTGTTGGACACCGATATCAACAACATGGGATTTACAAGTTCAAACTAAAAGGTTACGATGACAGTTTGACTGCTATCTCCGTTTCAATTGGGGGCTGCAGTGGCTTGCTAGAGCCCACCTGTAGTCTGTGGGCCTTGGTCCACTGCCAACATAAAGACAGGCCCATTGGATCATACACATTGAATGTCTAGACTTTAACTAGTCGGATTAAGTGTGTACTTAGAGTATACACATTTGAAGAGAGAGAGATCCATTAATTATATTTTATAGATTAATTGGATTAATCAAAATAATATGATTAATATTTATTTTGGCATTCTCTTAATTAATTCAATGAATTAATTTATGAGAGTTATTTCCTAAGGGGAAATATTATTACATGTATAGGTTTACATGTATTTAATTTAATGTGTATCTAATTTAATCCCTTGATTAAATTAATAGAGTAAATTAATTTTAATTTAAATGTATGTAATATATTATATGGTATAATATATATATATATATATATATATATATATATATATATATATATATATATATATATACATGTTATATTAAAGTTGCATTTGATATTAATTAAATTAAGGGAATTAAAATTGGGCTTAAGACTTAAAATGAAAATTTCCACATGAAGTGGAATTGTGTTGGCTAAAATTTAGCATGGAATGGGTAAGATGGTGAGTCATGGATGACTTTTGGCTGCAAAGTTGGACTTTGCATCTTTAGATATTTTTTTGTCATCATGATGGTAAAAATGATGAGAGAAAATATCCCATTCATTTCATCCTTCCTTGGCCGAATTATGTGCATAAAGAGTGAGTCATTGTTTGACTTTGATGTAGCAAAGTGAGACTTTGCTTCTTATGCATAATGATGAGATTTTTTGGTGAGTCATTTTGGATGAACCAATTAAGGAGTAATGAGTCATTAGTTTGACAAGTGAATTTGCAAAGTTGGACTTTGCATTTTCTTCATGAGCTCCCATCTTTGACCGCCCACTTTATGCATGAAATTGGGGAAATTGTTTTTGTTTGTGAAGATAATTTGCCCACTTTTGGGGTTGTTTATTTTGGAAAGAAACTTGAGTGCCCACTTGAGAGATATGGTTTTATTTTTCTTTTGGAAAGAAAAATTGGACAGCCATATTACTTCTTGTGTGTCGCCCCTCTCTCCTTCTCTTTGAAATCGTCTGAGTCGCTAGCACGGGTTTTGGTCCTAGAGCCGTTCGTGTATGCATCAATGGAGGAAATCTACACTTGATTTCTGCAGTCTGCATCCGTCTCTTAGAGAGACTTTGTGGTAAGTTTTCGAACTTTCTCTTCATGCTTTTGTTTTTGATTTCCACATCTTAAGCTCTTGGGACCGGATTCCAGGAAATCGATGCATATTTCCGCTTTTAGCGGTCGGTTTCCCGTGACGAATCCCAACAGAAAATTCATCGTTTATTGCAATTTCACCTACAGTATTTGATGGAATGAATTATGAAATGTGGGCTATCAATATGAAAGCATATCTTGATGGTAATGATTTATGGGAAGCTATGGAAGATGACTATGAAGTTTTTCCTTTGCCAAATAATCCTACTATTGTGCAAATGAAAAATCACAAGGAAAGGAGGCTACAAAAGTCTAAAGCCAGATCAGTTTTGTTCACAGTTGTATCGTTTATCATTTTCAACAAAATTACGAGGATAAAAACATTATATAAAATCTGAAACTTCTTGAAAAAGGAGTAAGAAGGAAGTGAAGAATTAAAGGAATGCAAACCTTGAATCTAGTTCAAGAATTGCAGATGCAAAGAATGAAAGGTACAAAGACAAACAAAGACCACACAGAAAAGCTTCAAAGCATTGCAAAAAAAATACGAGTTCTTGGTACTGAAATCTTGGATTCTAGAATGTTAAAAAAAAAAAAACTTATGTAACAATTCCTAAAAAATATAAAGCCACAATTATTTCTTTAGAAAATTGTAAAGATTTGTCAAGTATCCCTTTGGCAGAATTATTAAATGCATTATAGGCATAAGAACAAAAAAGAACTATAGGAGATGAAGACACAATGGAAGGGGCTTTTACGAGCAAAGTCAATGAAAATGAAAAAAATTTTAGAAGCAAATCACATAGCTTGTCCTCATTGTAAGAAGAAAAATCATCCAGAATACAAGTATTGGTGGAGGCTATATGTCAAATGCAATCGATATGACCAAACAGCTTATATATAGAAGGTGGGCAAAAACTAACAAATTGAAGCCAAAGATGCCATGAATACCCAACAAGCAGAGGAGTTCCTTCAACTCCATCCAAAGCTACTGTCATAAAAATATGCCCATGCCAATGACCCATGCCCTATAATTATGCCTACAACCATGAACCATGCCCAATCTTATGCCTTATTTTTAAATAAAATTTACAGCCTTTAAGGAAAGGAGGATTCTTGAAAATGTTTCTAAAAATTTGTACACTTAAATCTATGATTAATATTAAATCTATTCTAAATAACATAGTCTTTAGGAGCTTTTAGGATCCTAAGTAATTAGGCATGTAATTAGAGTTTTAGTTCTCTTTTTAAGTAGACTTAAAATGAATGTTAAATGTAGACTGCAAAATATCATCTTCTCTCTTTTTTTTCGTTGCAAAAATGATGACATTGGTACCAGTGTTGAAATAATTAAAATAATAAAATCACTTTTAATTATATAAAGATGGAAGAAGGACACCTATGACAGTTAGCAAGCTGACGTGCATTTGTGTTTTTGGACTTATTTGTTTTTTCGAGCAAATTGTGCAGACATAGAATTGTGAAGATAAGTGATGTTAAAGTAGAGGTTGCAAATCGAATTAAGTTGATTTGTACATAGTTGTGAAAACCGGACCGGACCGGCCGGTCGGACCGGGTTCGACCGGATCCGGAGGTCAGACCGGTCGGTTTTTATCCGGTTTTCACTTTGGTCAATAACCGGTCAATATTCGGTCGGACCGGCCAGTCGAACCGGAAAACTGTGAACCGGACCGGTTTTCTGGTTCGACCAGACTGTCTAAAAAAAAAAATTATTTAAATATAAAATTTAAGTATTATTTTGAGGTGTTTTTAATTAAAATAAAATATAGTTTGTATTTTTAAATTATTTTAAAATAAATTGACATTTAATTGTAACTATAAAAACTATATTTCATAAATTGAGTTTTTTTAATTAGTATATTGTGTTTGAAATGCTTAAACTTAAAGAATTATAATAAAAATATTCAAATTTGCAAAAATTATAAATATAAAAATAAATATATTTTAATATTTTAATATATTTATTAAATCCGGTTCGATTCCGGTTTATTTCGGTTTAATCCAAAATCCATGAATCCATCCCTTCATCGGTTCGATGACCGGTCCGGGTCTGAAAACCATGGATTTGTTTTATTAGTGGTGTAGGCAATTAGTAATGTTAATGGCTATTATTAAGTTGGGAAAAGATGTAGGAACTAATTAAAGAGTGATTTGGGGTCTAAGTTGGTTTTCTATTACTTTAAATAGAGCTGTTTTTAATTGTATATTTATCAAATTTAGTAGAAAGAGCGTCTAATTCTATTAGTATTTATTTCGTTCATTAATAGTCCTCTTTACTATAACAAATAGCGTATGTTTAATCTTAAGGGATCTTTGATATTCACATATAAAAAAACAAACCCATTAAAAAACAAAAACAAATATTGATTTAGATTCATCCTTTACTGCAATTTCATCTCTAATATTTGATGGAATGAATTATGAAATGTAGGCGTGAGCACGAGATTTTTGTTGGGATTCGTCATTGGAAAAATAACGTGGCGCAGTGGAAAATACACCGTTTCAAATTTCCTAGAATCCACCTATCGTGTCCAATTACCATTGAGTAGAATAAAACCAAATTTGGACACCATTGAGTAGAATAAAACCAAATTGAATCAAGAGAGATTAACTCACTGGATTCGTCTTTTCTAGAGACTGCTGCAGAATCGTTTCTTGAATCTGCGATCTCCAAAGTCCAGTGCACGACCAACTATTGAATGGGAACCGGTGCTAGCCGAAGATGCGAAGGAATGGAATTTTAATGCTGGGATTTTCGGCTGTTTTAGGGCTGCTCTTGGTGGCTGAAATTTCCACCAATTAATTAGGGTTGAATTAGGGTTTTATTCCTTAAGTGTGCCCTTATATAGACACCTTGTCTAATTGGGTTTTAATTAGGTTAATTAAACCCAAGCCCACTAGGATTATAATTACATAAATAAACTTTAATTAAAAAGTATATACTATGTAATTTAATTCCATTTGGCTAAATTTAATTACCCCTAAATAAAATTAAATCACACTTGAGTAAATACAATAAATGTATTTAATTTTCCTACTTAGGAAAATTATTTAATTAATTGTTTACTTTATGTAATTCAATTAATTTATAAATTAATTAATTACATTATGTAAACTTATTAATTAAATTAAATTCAACCCAATGTTAATTAATTACCTTGATACCGAATGTCAACTAATTAATTAACGCATTCATTCCAATGTACATTACATGTACAATTTCTATAAGTTTCGGCTCAGTTGATCTATGTGCACGATCCTATGGGTCTGTCTTTATGTTGGCAGTAGGCCCAAGGCCCACAGATTGTAAGTGGGCTCTAGCAAACCTTTACAGCCCCTAATTAAGACAGAGATGCAGCAGTCTTTAGAAGACACTCACTCGGTAGTAATCTCATAGTGTCCTTTGCCTAACGATATCGATATAAATAAACAAGATGCATGGTGTCTGTCATCCTCTTCTGTTGTTTATTATATTTCTTGATTTTGAATTGACTGATTAATCAAATAAGCACCGACTTACTTGGGTATGGCCATACACTTATCAATCCCACTCATCAAGTGGCCAATGATATCATCTCGGTGTTACCTGAGTGGCAATTCCATCACTTCATCATCAATATCAACATGTTCACCGGTCCGCCCAATCATACCCGTATTTAGCATCCTTTTACAGACTTGTTAGGCGTATGTCAAAGTGAACTGGATTCCATATTGATATTATGATGAAATCTGGTCTGAGGGCAAAACAGACCTACTCAAGAAAGACCTATGATGCGACAACCATGTGACTTTCTTGTGCGGATTGATCCAGTCCCATGTCAACGACATGTACCCATATTCATGACTGACTATACAAGTACTATGGCTTGTTAAGAACTGCCATACAGTCATCGAATATACAAGTCTGTGGTTCTATTCGTTCCCACGATTAGAACAGACCTGGGATAGGTTTTATGATTATCAATCAATGGATACTCTACTCATATTATAGCACAAGATATAAATGAAATAGATTACTTGCCTTTATTAATGTGACACAAATAATGTATTCATACAATGAGTCTTAATGTATAATACAAAATTCAAGAATCCAATGCCCTAAGAACTAGGGCACACCAACAATTTTAATCCCTAATTTCAACGGTGAAAACAAAACTTTATTTGATTTGTTTCCACAGCCACATGAGTCAAAGCCAACTCAATGTTGCAACTCTAGATTGCTGAGTCAATAGAATTAGGGTTTCTAATTAACAAATGAAATCGGTATGGATATAGGCCAATAGTCGTACAATTATAGTTCAATAGCCTGTACGGAGGTAGCCAATAAACCATACCCACTTGCATCTAGATCGGATCTAAATCTCTGATTTGGTTGGATATAAATAGAAAGTGATAAGGAGAAAGAGCGGGAAAGTCATTGTGAGCTTAGAATACCATATTAGAGTTTTGAGAGAGTTAGGGAGAAGAAAGAAAGAAAAAAGATGAGAAAGAATGAACTCAAAGCTTTCTCTTCATTTTCTTATTTGAATCTCTGTTAATAGGCTTTAAAATCCACTAAAAATCATAGGTAAACACTTAATTAAGATTGATAATAGGTTTAAAGGCTAAAATGAATCTCAAATCCGTAACTTTTGGAGATTCTTAGTAGTTTTTAGAGTTGTGGAGCTTCAATCGAATTTCAACAATCCGAAGCTCTTTTGAGATTTTTTTGAAACCCTTAAAGCTGTGGATTCATGCATCAAAGGTATATTTCTGGGAAACCAATAACTTCCTATCATATTTTTGTTGTTTAAGCATCATTTTGCATATTTCTTCAACATACACTGTTTTTGCTTATTGCTGTTTCCTGCCTAGAAATAATATCCATATTTTCATCGCAATAACAGTAGAGATGTTGTTCTATGGCCATACGTGCATTAAAACTCAGAAATTGCTAAACTTTGAATCTGAGTCCCACTCAGAAATGATATCCATGTGGCTATTACCATAGTCTTATGACTGTTAACTATATCCACAAGGATGTTATTTTTAGGCAGAATGTATTTAAAAATATTTCCTGAAATTTTCATTGCATAACAGACTTTAGATCTAATTTTTAGATTTAATGTTAGACTAGATCGATAATAGAGATCCGACCTCTATAAACCTGGCTCATATAACATGCTAGATTATTAAACAGTAAAACCGTTTTCAAAACGTTTTCTTAGAAATCAATACAAGAACATTTCAAAACTATTTTCCAGGTCAAGTCAGTTGAATCTACTAGGTTCTCCTGACTTTATCCATTCACATCCCGAGCTATCTATCATCCCTTGTTATTTTGATTGAGTCCAGAGCATACATATATATCATATTACTAACATTTTTTTTGCAGGATTAAATGCATATTCAGTTTTATTTTTCTGTTAGACGAACTCGTGTATTTAAGGAGTTTGTACCCCAATTCCCCATTTGATTCATATGTATCCCCTAGGTTAGCTTACTTGATCCGGTTTGTAATAATTAATTTATTTACTACTTTATGTACCTTGCATGAATGATGTATGCTGTAAATTGAAATCAATCTAGTTCTATAAAATGCCATGACCGAATGTTAAAGCTTTTATTTTAATTGGATAATAAGTAAGTGACTCGATTAGACCTAGATATATGGAAGCTATAGTGGTTTCCACCTACTTCCGGCTATACCTGGATTTCCTGATTGAGCTGAGCTCGGTGGCGACTCCTGTATCTTTTTTAAGATTTCAATCTCGAATCTTTATGAGTATTATTTTCCAAAAATGAATTTATGTAATAATGGTATTACTTATCCAACAAATAAAACCCTTAATTTTACGCTTTGCTTCACAGCTCGCTTATTATTTTCGTTTCACAAAAACTTTGTCCGCTCATAGTGGCGACTCTGCTTGGGATTCTTCCAAAAGTTTTTCAAAACATGAAACATTTTGACAAGCACTGAAAATATCCAATTATAATAGCTTCAATAAACTTTTATGTCATTTTATATGCATTGCATTTTAGCTAGATTTGAGCATTAGGTTAAGGTACCATTTTTAGCCTAGTGAACTGTTGAAGTGTCGCCCATGTTCTGCCAGGTCATAGGGACACAGATATGGAACACCACTTATAGCCTTGTATGAAGGCCTTTGTTTGTACCCTTCAGTGGGGAGAAGTAAGAAGTATATCTTGCTATAGGGACCTTGATGTTATCCCAAACTTTGACCAAACTCATATAAGTCGTTGTAGTTATCTCCATTAAGGTACCAAAATGGTTTGTGTCTTTATCATCCCCGATTAATGATTAAAGAGAAACTCACCTAGTACTCGATAAGAAATCAACTTTTGACCTCATGGAGAAATAACATTGGGAATATGCGTTCGTATGCTACGTGCTATGTGATTTATCCTTTTATACCATGACATTATAAACATTCTCTCATGCACATGTCATGTGACTCCACATACCATTTGTGTGACACCAACTCATTTTTTTGTGCAACCATATGCATCATTTTTTTTCTTGTGTACATACACCATTCATATGCCTCATTTGTGTGACATAGACACTAATGATTTTGATGCAGCCATAATCATATGCCTTTCATGCATAAAATGAACCTGTCTTTGATCACCTTTAGACAAACCCTAGATGTGACTTTAGGCCCAACACATTCATTCTCCTTTAACTACACGATTATTGTTAAAATTTCATGCACTCACTTGTCTTCCAAAGACACCTTTTTGATACTCTCCGAGTGCCGAAACCCTGTCCGTGTGCAGACTCACATGCACCCAAAGACCCTAAAACTTTTTAGAATCAACCTAAGGCACTTTGAAAGTGCCAAAATTCTATTTGTGTGCAGGCTCACATGTATATGCCTGTAACTAGCAAACTCTAGTAACCTTGCTCCATACTCACCAAGTGTCGAATCCTTGTCTATGTGCTTCGTGAACACCAGACCCTCACCTATGTTGAATATCCATTCATATTTCACACATCAATCATATCTTGCCATTCATGCATACATGCATACCATTTATGTTAGGATAATGTCGCACATTCATTCATGAAATTGACATGGATTTGTGACATGTAGTTTGGGATTGTCTTCCTAAAAGTTGATTGGTTAGAGTCGGTTATGCAAAATCACCACTAAGGTGAACATTTAGATCAAGAAAAACAATTAAATCAAGAGAAGTTAGTGTGGTGTTTGGGTCAGTAACAGTTGAGTTAGCTTCAGATTCAGAGACAGAATGTGAGGTTCAGAATTTAGGAGTAGACAGTTTCATTGTGTTGGAAGAAAATACTACAACAATGGGGGATTCTTTAAGTCAACAGAATGCAACAATCATTACTGCCTCTGTGGTAAATGCCGTTAAGGATCTTAAGTTTAGAATCTGGGACCAAGTACAAGCTTCTGTGAGGGCTATACTGAGTAGACAGGGTGAACCACATGTTGACCATGGACATTATTTAAGACAAATTGTTGTTCGAGATGTAGACCACCAATTAGAGCAAGGGGATGCATCTAGTAGGCTAGAGAGTCCTTTTGGAATCTATGACTAAAAAGAAGTTGAAAGAGAAATGGGTAGAGATGGATGAATTGATGTTGGAGTTCCCAAAGAATAAAAGGATCATTGCCACTAAATGTGTTGATCGAAACACCCTCATGGATATTGGGATTGATTTGCTTCCATTCGGCTTTCAAATGTTGAGGATTGTTCCTTATAAAGGAGGTACTCCCACTACACACACCATTCAATATGTGATAATCATAACAATGGTTAGGCTTACAATGAACCAACTGTTGAAAGGTGGAGCTCTCACAAGGTATAATAATCAATTGGAGGACTTTGAAAGAGATTGGGGTGCATTGTCTGCCACTTTTGTAAAGTACTACAACTTCAACACTCAGCTAGAAGTGAGGCTATAAGACTTAGAGGCTATCAAATAAAAGCCTAATGAAACTTTCCCAGAATACTACCAAAGGTGGATGGATAAAATGATCGTTATGCACTAAAGGCCCCTAGAGGAGCAGCTGATAATCAAGATGGTAGATGGAAGTCTAGAAATCTACAAAGATGCCATGAAATACCATGAGTTTGACACCTTGGTTGATGTTCACAAGATGGCCAAAAGGATCGAGAAGTATGAAAAGGGGAAATTTCAGAGCAGTTGTAATGGTAATGGTTACCGAGGGGGTTAGAGTTACACACTCGGATACAAGAGCTATAATAGTACTCCTGTCACATCAGCTAATCTCGGTTCCACTTCTAAGCCTACATAGAACTTGCCCACTGTCAAACAAGTAGAAGTGGCGGTGGTGGCACAAGAACCATCTCTTCAAGCTGGTCAGATGAGTATCCATCATTGGGCTAAGTCTCTGGGTAGAATTTACATCAAGTGAAAAAAGATAGGCTGTTGGAGAGTTTAAAGCCATTTGTTCTTCCTCCTGTGGTGGACAGGGATAACTTCTACACGTATCATGTGGCAAAGGGGCACAAACCAATGACTATTACTAGCTAAGGGATGACATCAAATGGTTGGTGGCAGAAAAGAAAAGCTAAGAACCTAATGTAAAACCCAACATCAAGAATAACCCATAAACTAGATTGCCTATTAACTTTGTATTTGCCCAAATCATGGAAGCCAACTCGACAGTGCAGATGGTCTCTAGGCAGAAGGTTGAGAAGGCAATCGAAGTAATGGTAGCATTTGAAGAAGAGGTCAGGCCAGTTAATCTGAATGGCATCAAACTCGATGGTTAATTAGATGAGTTTGGGATGCCTATCGCAGAAGAGGTGTTTCTAGTTTGCACCAAGTCAGGAATGTATCTTTGAAAGGAATATGGGCTAGTGAACTATATGACTAGAAGTGAGAGTATATCAGCCGAATAGCTTTGATTAGTAAAATGACCCTATACATAGGATGAAATCCTCGATCCAAAATGCTCCTCCTACCCCACTAGTGGAGGAAGAAGATGTGTTCGTCGATCAGTTGAAGAGCCTATTAAGGCTAGTGTTTGGCATTTGTTGGTTGAGTCACAGCGACACTAAGCAGCGTGGTGAAAAAATTAATGAAGATGGAGGCTCATCCTTTAACTTCCCCTGAGGATGTTTATATGATTATTAGAGGTCAGTCATCTAGTCGACCACCCTTTTGAGATAACCTTCTTAACTTCTTATCTACCTCTTGAGGGGGGGTAAACCATAATAAAGCCTTATATCTCAAAGTTGAAGACATGGATAGGACGAAGCCATGTGTAGTCGTGGATGATGGATCTAGCTTGAACATCTATCCCTTAAAGATTTTTTCATGCTTGGTAAAGAGTGAATAAGCATTGTTAATCTATGCATACGATGATTCTAAGTGCATAGTGATTGGAACATTTGAAGTGGAGATTATCATATGGGAGGTAAACTCAAAGGTGTTATTCACTGTGATAGACATTCCTGTGACTTTTCCTTATTGCTAGGGCACCCTTGGTTCTATTCCCTTTAAGGTGTACCATCCAACTTAGATCAGAAAGTTAACATCCTGATTGGAGAAAAGATTGTGACTCTTGAGGCTGACGAGCCATTGGTGATAGCTTCATTGAACACTTCCAAGCAGCCCATGACTGGATTTTAGGTGTCTGTTATTTCAGATAAGAAGGAGAAGGACCCTATGGTTTCCGATTGGGTTCATAAGTATTTAGAGAAGTATAAGTTCATCCTTAGAAAGGGATTAGGCTTGAATCAATAAGGTCTGCCAAAGTTTGACATTGATGCAAGCAAACTACATCCTAATAGCCTTTGGTACAAAGGGAAAGCCCAAGACAAACAAGTTAAGAAGACTGTGAAGCTTGTTGATATCTTTGTTTGCTCTGTCCAGAAAGCTTACGATGGTAGGCTTGAGCCGGTTGAGGTCAACGGAGATAAAGTCCCCAGTTTTAAGATCTTCACTGATGTATCAGATTTTACCAAGTATGGTGTTGAGCTAGTGGTGAACATGCTCTGAGCCAAGATTAAAAGTGAAGAGAGAGGTTTTTCTTTAGTGGTGCAGCCAAAAGAGAAAGTAAAAGTGGTGGCCTCCACTAATCAAAGGGAAAAGACTATCGTGGAAGTTCAAAATTTGGAGGAAATCAATGCGGCTGTGGATGCGATCTCTAAGGCATTGTCTACCTTAATGAAGAAAGGGCTGGAAGAGAAGTTTGAGAAGAAACATGTTGCAAGAAACCAGACTGATATGATTGGGAGTGCTATGACTGAATTGCCAAGAATGATGACCAAGGGCAAAAGCGAAGATAGAGGGAGCTATTCTCTTTAAGGCCTAGATAGAAGCACTAGAAAATGATCTAATAGACCTGTTTCGGGAAGATGAAGCCGTTGATGCTGAGGAAGCCATCAAGGAAGACCCTCTACATGTAAAGTATGAAAATGACTTTTTTGTATCCATTTCATCTATTTTTTATGTAAAAAATTTTGCCTATAAGGTTTTGAATGGAATGAACTCTAACTTTGCTTATTTGTGTGATGTTTTTCTTGATGGATCTATGCATACATTCAAACATTCATTTAATATGTTTAGTGTTGGGATTCGCCACGGGAAAAATAAAGTGGAGCAGCGGAAATCACACTGTTTAAAATTTCCAGAATCCACCTAATCATGACAGATTACCATTGATTAAAATAAAAATAGTTTGAATCACGAGAGATTAACTCACCAGATTCGTCTCTTTTAGAGATAGCTGCAGAATCAATTCTTGTGATGGAAGCGATATCCACAATCTAGTGCACGATCAACTAACAAGCAGGAACCGGTGCTAGCCAAAGAAATGGATGAATGAAAATTGCAGCTGTGAAATTCGGCCAAGGGGCTGCTCTAAGGGGGCTAAAACTAACAGCTCAATAATTAGGGTTAGAGCTGATTTTTTTTTTCTTTAAGTGTGCCTTATATAGTCTCCAACTAGAATTGGGTTTTAATTAGGTTAATTAAACCCAAGCCCATTAGGATTACAATTATAGAAATAAACTTTATATTAAAAGTTTATGCTACATAATTTAAGTCCATTTGGATTAATTTAACCACCCCTAAATAAAATTAAAACACACTTAATTAAATACAATACATGTATTTAATTTTCCTTCTTAGGAAAATAGTTTAATTAATTGTTTACTTTATGTAATTCATTAATTAATTACATTATGTAAACTTATTAATTAAATTAAATCAACCCAATGTTAATTAATTACCTTGACACAGAATGTCAACTAATTAATCAACGTATTCCTTCCAATGTACATTGCATGCACATTTTCTATAAGTTTTGGCTTAGTTGATCTATGTGCACAAACCTATGGGTCTGTCTTTATGTTAACAGTGGGCCCAAGAACCATTACAGCTCCCAATTAAGACAAAGATACTGCAGTCTGTTGAAGACACTTACCCAGTACTAATCTCACAATGTCCTTTGACAAACGATATCGATATGAATAAACAAGGGGCACGGTGACCGTCATCCTCTTCTACTATTTGTTATATTTCTTGATTTTGAGTTAACTGATTAATCAAATAAGCAACCGACTTATTTGGGTATGGCCATACACTTAACAGTCCCACTCATCAAGTGGCTAGTGATATCATCTTGGTGTTACCCGAGTGGCAATTCGATCACTTCATCATCAGTATCAAAATGTTCACCTGTCCACCCAATCATACCAGTATTTAGCATCCTTTTACTGACCTGTTAGGCATATGTCAAAGTCAACCGGATTCCACATTGATACTATAATGAAATCTGGTCTGAGGACAAAAGAGACCTACTCAAGAAAGACCTATGACATGACAACCATGCGGCTTTCTTATGCGGATCGATCCAGTCCCATGTCAATGATATGTACCTATATTCTATTGGATATGCCCCGCTCCCGAGGCATTGGTCCTCGTATTTGTATCATACATTTGTACTTATTCATGAGATCTATGTATTATACAATTTGTGTCATTAAATAAAGGCATTAATCTATTTATTGTATATCTTGTGCTATGTTATAAATAAAGCATCCAATGGACATTTCCATATCCATGTTGACAAGTGTCATGCACTTGACAAGAAGACCATGGATAGGGAAACGATATGACCATGAAGTAATCCGTAGTCTGTTCCAGTCATGGGAATGCATGGAACCAAAGACTATCATAAGCTTGGTTGTATGGCGGTGTCTTGCCGACCATTGGACATGGAATGTTAACCAAGTTAATGGGTACATGCAAAGGGGCATGGTACTAGATAGATCCACTAAACGAGAAATCCACATGGTATAGTATCACAAGTGATTCTCGTGTAGTACTTGTATGGATCCTTTGACCTAACCATATCATGGTGCTGCATGTGAAGTGACATACTTTGGTGTACACCTAAAGGGCCTGTAACAAAGTACCAAGTATGGGTACATTTGGGTGTGTCAGTAAACATGGCAGGACTGTGGATATGCAGAGGGGAATGTCACTCAGTAGTCTTCTGAGAAGATATCACCGGCCGCTTGATGAATGCAACTGATAAGAGTGTGACCACACTCAAACAAGTTGGAACTTGTTTGTGAGCATTAGTTCATCCAAGTTCAAGTAAATGTCCGAACAAAAAAAAGGGTGATAAATCTATGCCTCTGTGTTGGACATCGATATCAATGACATAGGATATACGAGCTTAAACTACAGGGTTTTGATTTTAGTTGGACTGCTATCTCCATCTTAATTGGGGGTTGTAGTGGCTTGCTAGAGCCTGCTTACAGTTTGTGTACCACAGGCCCACTGCAAACATAAAGACGGGCCAATATGATAGTATACATAGAATGTCTGAGTTTGAACTTGTCGGATCGCCCGTATACTTGGAGTATACAGATTGGAGAGATAAATATTAATTAATTAAATTATAGATCAATTGGATTGATCAATATAATTTAATTGATATATATTGATTGGGAATTTATTTCCAAGTGGAAATAAAATGCATAGATAGGTTTATATGTATTTTCATTTAAGTTGAATCTCAATTAATTTATTTGGTCAATCAATTGGCAAATCAATTTTATTTTAATGACATGTACATTATATAATATGAATTTATATAAATACATGCATGAAAAATTAGAATAGAATTGCATTTAATTTATTTGGATTTAGGGATTAATGGCATTAAATCCTAACTCAAATCAAATTAAATCAAAGCCAAAATTAAGGCTAACATTTTGACCAAAATGAGCATTAATTGGACATGAAAATCACGGCCAAAACAAATGGTGGGCTGCTGATTTTTTGGGCAATTATTTGCATGATTTTGGCCATTAAGTGAGGCTTTTATGGCACTTGATTTTGGCCATAATAAGTGAAAAATTTCTGCTGGAATTTTTTTAACTTTAAGGTAGAAATATTCAGCCACATTTTCTCTCCAATTTTATTGTTTCGCCGCTAGCACGAGTTCTACTCCATTGGCGTTCTTGTACGTGAGAGTGGAGGAGATCGAATTCGATTTCTATAACCATCTCTAGAGGAGATATTTCTGGTGAGAAACTCAATTTCCTCATTTGAATTTTGTCGTTTTTTGATTTCCATTTCAATTGCTCCTGGGCAAGGATTTGAGAAAACGCTCCGTAGTTTCGCTTTAATCGGGTGCGATGAAAAATCTCTACATATTCATGACTGACTTTACAAGTACTATGGCTAGTTAAGAACTATCATATAGTCATTGAATACACAAGTAATATACAAGTCTGTGGTTCTATTCATTCCCACAATTAGAACAAACCTGAGATAAGTTTTATGATTATTAATCAATGGATACTCTACTCATATTATAACACAAGATATAAATGAAATAGATTAATTGCCCTTATTAATGTGACACAAATAATGTATTCATACAATAAGTCTTAATGTATAATACAAAATACAAGAATCCAATGCCCTAAGAACTAAGGCACACCAACATATAGCATACATGAAAATTTATCATATGAAATTAATCTAGGATTAGATGAGAACACCAAAATGGTATCTATGTTAAATGACTTGACTCATGAAGAAAAGAGAGAAATGATAAAAAATTCTAGATAAGCATGTTGGAGCATGCACCTGGTCCTATGAAGATATGCCAGGGGTTGATAGGGAGATCGTAGAACACAGAATCCCAACAAATCCTAAGATGAAGAAGGTAAAACAGAAGCTTAGATGTCTCAGACTAGAGTGGATAGAGAAAGTAAAAGCGAAGGTGGTAAAGCAAATCAAAGCCAAATTTCTAGAGGTGGTAGAATATCCTAAATGGTTGGCTAATATCGTCCTAGTTGCAAAGAAGGATGGCAGAGTTAGAGTTTGTGTGGATTATAGGGATTTGAATAAAGTAATGCCAAAGGATGACTTCCCAGTCCCTCACATTGATGTCCTAATCGACATTGCAGCTAAAGTCGCAATGTACTCGTTTATGGATGGATTTTTGGGATATAAGTAGATCCTAATGGATATGATCGATAAGGTCAAGATAGCTTTCATTATTAAATAGGGTACATATTGCTTTAGAGTAATGTCGTTTGGGTTGAAGAATGTTAGGGCTATGTACCAAAGAGCCATTACTACACTCCTCCATGATATGATCCATAAGGAAGTTGAGGTATATGTTGACAATATGTTAGTCAAATCCATGACTCGGGAAGAGCACCCCGCTATCCTAGATAAATTCTTGACTAGGATTTAGAAGTATAACCTCCATCTTAATCTGAAGAAATTTGTATTTGGAGCAACTTCAGGAAAATTGCTTAGTCACATAGTCAGGCAAAAAGGAATTGAAATAAAATCAAAGCCATTCAAGACATGCCAGTGCCAAAGACCGAGAAAGAAGTCAGATCACTTATAGGGTCTCTTTAGTATATTAGTAGGTTTATCGCCAGATTGACTACGGTATGTGAGCCTATCTTCAAGCTACTTAGGAACCACAACCAATTGAATGGAATGAACAATGTCAAATAACATTCGACAAAATCAAGGCTTATTTAATCAATTCGCCAGTGTTGAAGCCTCCAACGCCAGGTAAGCCCTTGATTTTGTATCTGGCCAATGAAGCGACCTTGGCAGGGGCAATGTTAGTGCAAGAGCAAGATGACAAGAGAGAGTGCGCCATTTACTATTTTAGTTTAAAGCTACTCAATTACAAAACCAGATACATCATAGTGGAGAAGACTTATCCTACAATGGCGTGGCTGACAAAGAAGTTGAGGCATTACTTCCATTCATACAAACTACAAGTAGTTGTGAAAGTCGACCCTATGAAATATTTGTGTACAGCACCAACGCTAGTAGAAAAGCTATTCGGTGGCTTTTGTTGTTATTCGAGTTCAACGTTGAATATGGGATGAGGAAAGTGATAAAGGGCAGAGTTGTTACAGAGTTTCTAGCTAATCAGCCTCTAAAATCCAATTATGTGGAGAATTTAGAATTCCCTAACGAGCAACTGGCCATGGTTGAAGTTGAGTCTAAGAAGTGGATAATCATTTTGATGGACCTGTCAATAAAAGAGGTGCAAGTCTAGGAGTAATCATTGTCACACCAAATGTAGGGATAATTCCTTTACCAAAGCTGCTAGAGGTCTTAGTAACCAACAATGGTGCTGAGTAGGAAGCTTGCTTATTTGGCATCGATGCCCTTCATGCTACTTTCTTGAGTATAAGAGTCATACGGCTTTTGTTGCTACAGCCATACTACTATTATGAGAGACATACCACTCTGGTTCTCATATCAAAAAGCCTAAAATATAGTATGTTAAAAATATACGAATGATGCTCAGAATACAACACAAACAAGTCAAATGCTTTCGGTTTCTTAGATATTTACACTTGAAGTATGGATCCATAGCTTTAGGAGGCAAAAATCCTTCAAGAGAGGCTTCGATTGAACCCCGAACTCCAAGCTCTGAAAGTGAATCTAAGCTCTGAATGTACTCTAAACCTATTAAAAGATTTAGTCAAGTGTTTTCTTAAGATTTATAACCGATTTTACGCCTAACAATAGAGATTAAAGATGAAAATTGAAGAAAAAGTTTAATTCTCCTTCCTTTCCTTTTCTTTTTTCTTCTCCTTTCTCCCTAAGTTAAAGTTGTCAACCTCTTTTTCATAATCTTATAGGGTTTATATAGATAGAAAAAGCCTCATTTCTTGTTAAATCCATCCTAAAGAATCGAAAAAAATCATTTCCAAAACGGAGAGTCATGGTTTTGTCAGAGAATAAGACCCTCGCGGTGTCGAGTCCAGAGCTGTGCGACTGTTAACTAAAGATGTGTAGTTGTTGATCCAGGATAGCCTTTCTCTTCATTTGGGAAATGATCTAGGGCTTGAAGTTTGGTTGACCGAAGCCTCAATCTTGAATTGACTTTGATCCTTGCAGGAATGGAAAGCTATAGAAGCAAACAAACGATTTATTCATCATTGTAACCAAGGGATGAAAATCTCGTGCTCACAATGCTCCCACAAAATTTCTAGTTAAGGGCAAAGGGATTCTTCCTTGATTTCCCACTCTTTAGTCAATTGACGGATGACCAATAGTGAGTCCCTAGTAATTAAGACATATTTTCCTGTAGCATGTTTAAAAATTCAAATGTTTGCTACTGATTTAGAAGTGAAGTTCGTACAGATGTAACTATAGCCGTACGACTCTTGATTGTACATCTGCACAGATATCACCTCGGGACAGAATCATTGAAAACCGATTTTCAAACATTTCATCACATTTAAACCTTAGATTTACATTCCGGAAGCATGTATTAGACTAGAACAACAATAGAAGCCTAGTTTCTTGAAAACTGACCACTTGCCATACTAAAATAATTAACCAATAAAACCATTTTCAAAACTGTTTTCTCAAAAACCTATGCAGGAACATTTCAAAATGTTTTCAAGGTCTAGTCGGTGAGATTTGTCAAGTTTCCCCGGCTATATCTCTAAGTGCATGATCTCGACTCACTTATTATCCCGTTTTGTCATGTTTGAATCCTAAATGTGATTATTGTGTTACTAATATCTATTTTGCGGGATTAAATGTATGTCCAGTTCTATTCTTATATTAGATGAATTAGTGTATTTTAGGCAATTTTACCTCGATTCCCCATTTGACTCATTTGTATCCCCTAGGGTAGTTTATTTGATTCAGTATGTATAATTAATTTATTGATTGCTGTCCGTACCTTGTATGAACACCGTATGCTCCAAATAAAATCGACTCAGTTTTATAAAATGCAATGCTTTGATTGTTGAAGCATTTATTTTAATTAGATAATAAGTAAGTGACTCATCCAGAGCTAGATCTCTAGAAGGTATAGTGCCCTCACTTGGTTTCAGCTATACCTAAATTTCTCGCTGAGCTGAGCCGGGTGGTGACTCCTATATCTTCTTCATGATTTTGGTCTCGAATCTTTTATAAATATCGTATTTTCTATAAACAAATTTCCATACCAATGTCATTACATATTCAATTGACAAAACCCCAACTTTGTGGGCCACTTCATAGCGCATCATTGCTTTATCGCATTATTTCCATTTTGTAAAAACGTCATATGCTCATAAGCATATCAAGACATTCGGGCAATGTGATTTAGACATGTGGCCAGGGATGATAATCAAATGGCTCACTCGCAAAATTATCATCCATGTTGGAGGATTGCAGAGGTGACAAATGCAACCCTTGATTTTGGAAACTTCTATGACTCCTTATTATTAGTCATTTGAATTCTTGACAGTAACAACTAAAGATAAGCTATGATATTTAGATATTCTTATATTTCTGCAAGATGGAAAATACCTATATGAAGCAGACACAATTGATAGGGATTCAATCAGAAGGCTAGCAGTACAATTTAAAATATTCGAGAATCAGCTCTTTAAGAGAACAATAGGTGGATTACTTTTGAGGTGTCCAAAAGAGGCAAAGGCATAATAAGTAATGAAGCAAATGGTCTGCACATGAATGGTCTAGCTCTGGCTAAGAAAATTCTATGACAAGGTTACTTCTAGCTTACTTTATAAGCTAATTGTATCAAAGAAGTGAAAAAGTTCCATGAATGTCAGATTGATAGGGATATTAATCACCTTCCACCTATGGAGTTGCAAAATCTTTCCACTCCTTGGCCATTTTCAGCTTAGGGCATAGACATTATTGGTGAGATTCTACCTCTAGCGTTGAATAACCACATATTAAATGTATAGTCGATTATTTCTCAAAATGGGTAGAGGCTAAATCCTGCACCAACATTACCACTAAGAAAATGTCCAAGTTCATAGAAAAGCACATCTTTACGAGATACGGCATCCCACACCATGTAGTGACTGATAATAGCATACAAGTTTAAGGCGTAAGGACATAATTATCTATAGATTACAATGTAGAGCATCACAGATCTTCTCCCTATAGACCATAATCGAATGGGGTAGTAGAAGCGGCCAACAAGTATATCAAGAAGATTTTATCCAAGATGGTTGCCACTTATAGAGATTAGGCAGAGAAATTACAATTTGCTCTCTAGGGTTACAGAAATAGTGTCAGAACTTCTACTGGTGAAACTCTATACTCATTGGTATACGGAATGGATGCAGTACTCCCAGTAGAAACATAATTAAATCTCTGAGAATTGCTTTAGAAGCTCAGTTGCAAGAAATCGAGTAGGCTAGAGCTAGTTTAGAGCAGCTGGCTATGGTGGACGAGAAGTGTTTGAAGGCTTTAGACCATCTACAGATGTACCAACAAAGAATGGATAGAGCCTACAATCGACGGTTTCGTCATCAGAGACACCCTTTGAAAGTAGGTGACTTAATGTTGAAACAGCTGAAAACCCTCCAACACAGATGTTATGGATAAGTTTAAGCCAAATTGGGAAAGCCCGTATGTTGTAAAGAAAGTTCTCTCAAAGGGTGCTATGAAGATCACGGATATGGATGGTAACGGGTTCACCAATCCGATAAACCAAGATTGCCTTAAATGTTATCATGTTTAAAAAGAAAGAAACAACCTGTCAGATGGAAAATCCGAAAAGGGCAGTTTAACAAGAAAATAAATGGCATACAAAAGCAAGTCAAGATGGCCTGCTAAGCTAAAAACCAAAAAGGTAGCTTAGGCAAACTTTAAGGTGGAAAGGTGAGAGATATCAGCTAAAAAGGCTGAAAAGGCTAGCTGATAGCACTAATAGGTCATTTGAGATATATTTTCCAACTATTCTTACTTTGAATTTCCTCAATGAAATGTTATTATGCTTAACATATTTTATGATATCTAGATACATGCTCGAATCCATTCACTAAAACATCCAAGTAAGCCAAGTATTTAAACATATACGCGCATGAATTGCCATATCAGTTAAATAATAGTAATAATAATAATAAATAATAAATAAATAAATTGTGATAATAATAATAATATGGCCTATTGAATTGAAAACCTGAAAAGGGAGGTTCAGGAAATAAATTAAGGTGATTTGATAGATTGAAAACACGAACAGGGCTATATATGCAAAAGTTAGGATCATACAATACTCATAATAATATCAAAGATAAAAGAAAAAAATACAAGTGACAACTACATCCTCCTTATTTTAACAACTTCGAGGGGTTCATCACTAGTAAACCCGAGCCACCTGAAAGTTGCACTCCAACGCTCCTCCTGGGTATGTAAATCCCTAATCTCGGCCAACCACACATCTCCACAGAGGTAAGAGAATCACACCTCGGTGCCTCAAAACGAGCATTCCCTGCCATCAAGCCTGGATATGTTTTGGCCACTATAAAGTGTACTTTATACTTGTCGTTACATATAAAGATTAGGGGATCCCTTGTTCCGGTCCATATTGTTTACAAAGTCGAGTAGGAGAATAGAAACTCACCTTTTTCAAGTCCAATAACTGAACACTACCAGCCCACATATCAACAACAACGTGATTAATCCTTCACCAGGGCAAACCCACCTCTGAGCAAGGATTTTTGTCCATTATAATGAAGCATTTTGGTTATCCTTTACCTTAAGTTGTGTAGAATACTGGCTCGAGAAGCAACGAATGGGTTCTAACTCGAGCTGAAGCAAACTGGAAACCGTCGGAATCAAAAAAGAAGATTCTTACTCTGAAAGATGGGTCGTACGGCTTAAATCAAGAGGAGACACAACCCAATGAAAGTGGATTAAACCGTTGAAGAAAGCTACTTAAAGTGGATACACCTGGATTTCAAGAAGAGCCATACGGCTCAGCAATAAGGCTATACAGCCTAATTTTGGAAACGACCCATCCTTGAAGTCAGAAATTGCATGCCAAGTCGACCCACTTAAGGTAGAATAAAAATCATTTCCTAAGGCAGTAAAAATAGCGTAGGAATAATTACAGCACAAGGAGCAATTCATTAAAGGAAAATTAAGGAAAACTAATTTTCTCTCTACTAGCAATCCACACCGACGACTAACAAAAGACCCATGACCTATCTCTTTAAGCTCCTTTTCACCTTTATCTTTAACTCTATTTTTCATTATTTTCGAAAGCAATCAACTCTAAAAAAACTCAAGCCAAATCCTTTTCAAATAGAAAACCCCACTTTGACATATAAAAAAGCTACGATTCAAGGTTGTTGGAAATGCCCTAGTCCCGAGGCATTGGTCCTTGTATTTGTACTATACATTTATTGGATTTATGTGTTGTACTCACTTGTGTCATTAATAAAGGCATCAATTCATTTACTATATCTATCTTGTGCAATATATTAAATGAAGTATCCAATGGACATATCTATATCCATGACGACTAGTGTCATGCACTCAGCAGTAAGACCATGGATAGGGTTAATGATATGACCATGAATAGATCCGTAGTCTGTTCCAGTCATGGGAATGAATGGAACAACAGACTATCATTAACCTGGTTGTATGGTGGTGTCTTACCAGTCATTGGACATGGAATGTCAACCAAGTTAATGGGTACATGCCTGGAAGCATGGTACTGGATAGATCCACTAAATGAGTAATCCACATGGTATGGTATCACAATGGATTCTCATGTAGTACTTGTATGGATCCTTTGACCTGACCATATGATGGTGTTACATGTGAAGTCGCATACTTAGGGGTACACCTAAAGGGCCTGTAATAGGGTGCCAAGTATGGGTGCTTTCGGGTATGTCACTGAACATGGTAATACTATGGATATGCAGAAGGGATTTGTCACTCAGTAACCAACTGAGAAGATATCACCGGCCACTTGATGAATGTGACTGATAAGAGTGTGGCCACACCCAAACAAGTTGGAACTTGTTTGTAAGGTTCAGTGCATTCGGGATCAAGTTAATGTCCGGACACAAAAGAGGGTGATCAATCCATGCCTCTGTGTTGGACACCGATATCAATGACATGGGATGTACAAGTTTAAACTACAGGGTTATGATATCAGTTAGACTGCCATCTCCATCTTAATTGGGGGCTGCAGTGGCTTGCTAGAGCCCAACTGCAGTCTGCGGGCCAAAGGCCCGCTGCCAACATAAAGATGGGCCCACGGGATCGTACACATAGAACGATAGAATGCAGACTTAAGGAATCACATGTATACTTGGAGTATACACAATGGAGGGAGAAGCATGTATATATTAATTATATTATAAAGATCAATTGGATTGGTCAAAATAATAAAATTAATATATTCAATTGGCTCTTCATAATTAATTGGATTAATTATGAAATTATTTCCTAGGTGGAAATATTCATATGTATGGGTTTACATATGATTTTATTTTGTGTAGATTTAATTTTAATTTGATGGATTAAATTAATTGTCAAACTAATTTTAATTTAGATGTAAATAATATATTGCTTGGAGTAATATATTAAATACATGGGTATATTAAAATTGGGCTTGAAATTAATTTAAACCAGAATAATTAAAATTAGACTGGGCCTAAATTAAAACATGGAAGCCCGCACAGAATAGACAGGAGCCAAGATGGGCCTGAATTCCCTTAAGGAATTCGGCCAACCCTAGGTATAAATACCTAGGGTTAGAAATTTCGGCCAAGCCAAGCTTAGAGCCTCCTAGCTGAAATTTCCCCAGCTCTTCCCTCTCCATTGTTTCGTTTTTCCGACGCTAGCACGGGTTGCATTCGTCAAGCGTTCGTGTACGTGAGAGTGGAGGAATTCTACCTTGGATTCTGCAGTCATCATCCATCTCAGAAAGAGATTTTTCTGGTAAGAAATTTAATCCCTTTCTATTTAATTTTATGTTTTTCAATTTCCACTTCAATTGCTCCTAGGACTGGATTTGAGGAAATCACCGCGTTCTTCCGCTTTTATCGGGTGATTTCCGGTGAAAAATCCCTACAGTTATCTATGACTGCATTTCGATCTTTGGTAAGTTTTGGCTTATTTCCATGAGTTAGAATTGGTTTCAAAGCTTCAAGGAATGGATTCAAACAATTCCATAACAATCTGGATAAACATATTAAAGGTAACTTCTAAGAGGCCATAAAATCCAATCTTTTCATACCTGCATTTTTTTATTTTCTTTTGCTGTGTTCATTCTGCTGAAAGTCAAAAATTAGCTTTTTGTAAGTTTTAAAATTAGGCCATATAGCCTATATTTTAAGATACATGTCTTATCTTTGGAGAAAATTGAGTCATACAACTCATCAATGGCCCTTGAGTATTGTTGCTGAAATTTTCTCTGTTTTTTGGGATTTTTGGTTTTGTGCAATTCGAGGAGAAAATCTCTGATTTCTGAGTCTAATTGTTGATAGACCCCCAAAGGATCTCAAAACCCAAAGAAGAAAACATCAAAACGAATTTCTATGTGTTAAAATCACAAATCAGAAATCTTTTTTTCCTTCTCAGATTGGGCCGTACAACCCTCTTTTTTTGGAAAAAATAGAGCTGCATAGCCTTTTTCATATGGATTTAGGCCATATGATCCAATCTTACCTAGGATTAGTGAAGGCACTACATTTCCTATTTTAGGCCGCATGGCCTTTCTTTGACTCTTTTAAGTCGTATGGCTTATCCATTGAGCCGCACAGCCCTTCTCATTCATTCCCAGCATCACTTTTCATTCTCATTTATTCTTTTTGCATTTATTCATCATTATAAAATTGGTTTTGGGTGTTTATATGCTTTTCAACCTAGTTTAATTCCTGAAGCACTGTTTAAAACCCACACAAAAGGGAAATCCAATAAATCCTTGGATTTCCGACTCGATTGGGCATGCTTAACAATAATGAAATTGGAAAAACTATTTTCCAAAATCATTTTCTCCAGTTCCAAAATATAGGGAGTTTACAAAACTGTTGTCCAGGTCTAATCAGGTAAACCTGTCGGGTCTTCTCGATTATCCCTTAAATGTTTGACCCCGAGCTATCTGGATTTCCCATTATGTCCTATTTGAACCCAAGGTGTATGTATTTGTTTATGCTGCTAACTTTTCTTTTGCAAGTTGATGTATGTTAGGTTAAATGTATGTTAGCTTTCAATTTTTAGATTATGTCATGTAAACTAGGCAATTGTAGTCCCAATCCCTCTTTATCAAATGTATCCCCTAGGTTAGTCCTCTCGATTTGGTTGTAATAGTTTTATTTCTTAAATTTATTTACTATTTTCTTTATGAGCATATGTCATATAACTAGGGTTGAATATTGAATAGAGAGTTAAATAACAAAAAGGAGATATCAGGTATAGTTAAAGGCTATTTCAAAATAAAGCAAAATAAGTGATTTATCGGGACTAGAATCTCTATCTTAACGATATAATCCCTATCGGGCTTGGCTATACCATAATTTCTCAATAAAAGCTGAGCCGGGTCGCGACTCCTGTCAACCTTTAAGGCACGAGGAATCGGTTTAGTACGTTCCTCCTTTTGTTTTGCCTTTTCTCCAAACCCTTAAAACCAGTTTTTTTCTAAAACCATTTTGAAAACATCAAACCCTCTGGTTATGGCCTCGCAGTCGCGCTCACTCTCAAGGATCACCCATTCACACCACCTGATCTAATCATTAGGCCGTTAAGCCAACCAAGCTTTCCAATCTTCCTGAATCAACTGACCGTAACCATCCACAATAAAGCTTCATTCCTGGAAATTACTAGATGATACTTCTTCAAACAATTGTGAGGCACTTGGACAAGAGATAACTTATCCATACGCCACACCTACAACAAAGCAAATAGTTAGAGGTGATGATATGATTGGAACTTAGTGGTTATGCCTAGGCAGTGATGAAATTTTACCATGAGTAGCAGAAAATGGTTTCCAAGTTGGAACGATTGGCTGAACTAAGCAGAATCTAGGTGGATCAGAGTCTCAGATAGAATCAATGCCATAGGCAAAGCTCTTGCAGCCATTTAAGGAATGGTAGAAACAAGTGAATAGGCACTCCCCGAAACTCACCCCACATAAGTACTGGCTCATCAGTAGTAAGCTATAGTGTGTTGGGAAAATGCCCTAGTCCCAAGGCATTGGTCCTTAATTTGTATCATACATTGCTGAACCTTTTATGGATTAATGTATGATACATCTGTGTTATTGAATAAAGGCATAACCTATTTACTTTATCTCTTATTCAATAAATGTAAATTCAAGTTGTCAAGTGTCATGCACTTGGCAGTAAGACCATGAAGAGGGAAACGATATAACCATAAAGTCATCCCTAGTCTGTTCCAGTCATGGGAATGAATGGAACATAAGACTAGCATTACCTTGATTGTATGGCGGTGTCTTACCGACCATAGTATATACATTTCCAATCAGGTACATGGGTATGTGTAATGGGACATGGTATTGGACAGATCCACTAACGAGAAATCTACATGGTACAACACCACTAGTGATTCTCACGTAGCACTTATATTGGATTCTTTGACCTAACCATATTACGGAATTGCATGTGAACTCACACATTTTGACATGTGCCTAAATGGCCTCTAACGGGGCACAAAGTATGGATACGGTTGGGTGTGTTAGTAAGCATGGCAAGCCATGAATGTGTAGAAGGGATATGTCACTCAGTGATTCATTGAGCAGATATCACCGGCCACTTGATGAGTGCAACTGATAAGAGTGTGGCCACACCCAAATAAGTTGAAACTTATTTGAGAGCATTAGTTCACTTGGTGTCAAGTAAATTTTTGGACATAAAAGAGGGTGATAATACCATGCCTACGTGTTGGACTCTGTTATCATTGACATGGGACATACAAAATATTTTTTAATAAGATAAATTTTATAGTACTCTACAAGTATACACTCCCTTAGTTATACAAATGGGATTTGTATATTTTTATTATCTATAATAGGATACATATTAACCCCTTTTGCTAATGTATTTTAAAGTAGTATAATATACATATAAATCTATATATATCCTTATTAATTAAGGGTGTAGTATCTGCTTTCAATGAGACTAAAATCTTGAACCTCCTAATTGGGAATAAATGTTTTTACTGTCAAACTACAGCTGGATAGATAATTGTATATATGTTAATTGATTAATTAGAATACGTTATTCTTTGGATATATTATAACTTTTTTTATTTATTTTTGTGATGTGATTTTAATTTAAGTTACATTCTAGTTTAAGTTTCGAAATATGGATGCATAGACAATACTAGTTTGCTCTTTCTTTGAACTCTAATTCAAGAAATTTCCTGCAATTATAATGATATAATATAATGTAAGATATTTCTTGGAATTTTTGTCAACAAACTTGAATTAGATTAATCAAGCTTGTTTAACATGTGCACTTAGTCAGAAATATATATAATTATCAGACCAATTTTTTTCGAAGTATTTGTGCAAAATTGCAATCAAGACCTTGTTAGCTGTCATTTTTACCATCTTCATTAGTACCAATCAAATGATTGAAAGATAACTACAAAAAGAACAGCTATAATATAGTTTTAAACTATGAGAATGGAAAACATATTTGATGGATTTGGTAGAAATCCCTCGGTAGATCTGGATCTGAGCTGATTGAGGCCGGATATGCTTAAGTTCCTACAAAACAGAAAGGATGAGACACCGGTAACTTTTAGGTTATGCTCCGATGCCTAAGTTAGCCTTGATTATGTCAATCTCTGGCTATATTAGCTTGATTATGAATTATCAGTTAGTTCTTTACCTCCACATCCCCTCCTTTTATATGGGTAGTGGTAGAGTTTGCTCAAGATTAGGAATGCCCACAGTTCTCATCTCAATCGGATTAGGAGACTTCCACCTTACGCCCCACGTGAGACACGAGTCCCCTTTCAATCATACCACTAGATAAAGGTAGACTTTGACAAGGACTCTATCTCCCTCCTTCTGGAAGGTTTCTTTAACACCAAGCAGATACATCCTGACCTAGATCAGGTCTCCATCAACCAGCCCCACTCCTACTACGTAATCCGGAAGAACGACCCGGTATTATAATATTTGGATGCCATTAGAAGTCCCCTGCCAGTCCAAAGAACTCTTTAGGATTCCATTTCAAATTTCAAAATACAGACCTTGAGCACCGCACCCAACAACTCCTTACCATATGTTAGATTCTGAAAAGACATGACCTTTGGGTATCCTATTAGGGAGGGGTTACAAATTAAACTTCCCCCTCATTACAGTCTCTTCACCACACTTTGGCAAACCTATAGAGAACCCACATCTTCCTTCTCAAAAGCTTTCTAGCTCTCAACAATTTCTACAAAACGCTGTCACCAAGCCAGTAAGTATTCTTCCTCTCTTGCACTTTCCTTTCTTCTAGTTTATTTTAAAAATTGCATGCCTAAAATATTGTATTTACGCCTGAGAAAACCTTT
Source organism: Euphorbia tirucalli (assembly GCA_039660915.1). Lineage (NCBI taxonomy): Eukaryota > Viridiplantae > Streptophyta > Magnoliopsida > Malpighiales > Euphorbiaceae > Euphorbia > Euphorbia tirucalli. The sequence continues at coordinate 51,258,966 of CM077633.1, forward strand.
CCCGGTAAACCTGTAATTCCTCTTAGACATTCTTAGGCCTTCACACACTCAAAGCCATGGAATCCCCTAGTTAAACCTAGTCCTCAAGCCTTGAATACTACACCCCCTCCCCTCGTAGAAGTGGACTTAGACCCTGAGAGGATTTCCTTATCGGAATCCTCAAAAAGAACACCATCTGCTAGAGCATCTAAAGCATAGGTGCCACACGTAAGGATGGAAGCCAGAGAGGACCTTGACTCCCTGGATTGTAGATATGGCATCTGTAATCAATGAGGGAGAGATACAACGATTGCAGACTGCCCATAAGTAGCTAGAGACGTGCGATTGGCTCAAGCCTTCATCAAGTCAGAGGGTCCACAAATCACAGAAAGACTTCCTCTCCATATACCATCATCACATCGAAGGCGGATTCACCTATCCCCTGTTGAAAGAGATCTACAGTGTGTTAAACCAGTACAACGTATGTCCGGCACAAATACACCCAAATGCGGTAGAACACATATGTGCCTTGTACTAGTTGTATTGCAATCTCAGCATCTAGCTGACTGGTGCCATGTTTTGGCATATTGCCACACTAGTCCATCGAGCTGCCAACAGCAACAATCTCACCCTGGTGAAAGGCACCAGCTTTAAGTTCTTCACAAGCCGCACCTCCTCGGTCAAGGGCTTCAAGAAGTTATTGTTCTTCATCAGGTGTAAAGATGATGCACCCTGGTCCTTCCAGAGTACTAAGGAAATGCAGGGGCAAATTCACCAAAGGAGAAAGCCGATCTGGAACTATTGAGCTCAGTTCCAACCAAGTACTGGAAGCTCTCATACGTAGTGAGGGCCTTCTGCTTAAGGCTATCCCTAGCCGCAATGGATGACTGGACTAGACTTCTATTTTTCTTTAATGATCCCATCGAGGATAGCTGATGTACTAATTTTTCACTGTAATCATTCTATACTCGTATTTGGCAAGGATGTCACTAGTTGATACTATTGCAGTATTGAAGTGTTGGGATTTTTCACCGGAAATCACCCGATAAAAGCAGAAGAACGCGATGATTTCCTCAAATCCGTGCCTGGTAGCAATTGAAATGGAAATTGTAAAACAAAAAAAAAATTAATAGAAAGAGATAATTCTCTTACCCAGAATATCTCTTTCAGAGATGTATGAAGACTGCAGGAATCAATGTAGAATCCCTCCTCGTTCACGTACACGAACGCCTAACAAACACGACCCGTGCTAGCGTCGGAAAAACACGAACAATGGAGATGAGAGGCTAGAGAATTTCGGCTAGGTTGTGTTCTCTATGCTATGGCCGAATTCACCTAGGGTTAAAACCTAGGTTGGCCGAATTCCCTCAGGGAATTAAGGCCAGCTTGGCTCATTCATTTTGTGTGGGCTTCCTCCTTTTAATTCAGGCCCAATCTTATTTTAATTAATCTTGTTTAAATTAATTTCAAGCCTAACTTTAATATACCCATGTATTTAATATATTACACCAAGTAATATATTATTTACATTTAAATTAAAATTAGTTTGACCAATTAATTTAATCCATCAAATTAAAATTAGATCTTCACAAAATAAAATCATATGTAAACCTATACATATGAATATTTCCACCCAGGAAATAATCTCATAATTAATTCAATTTATTATGAAGAGCCAATTAAATACATTAATTTTATTATTAGGATCAATCCAATTGATCTTTATAATATAATTAATATATATATACCTCTCTCTCCAGAGTGTATACTCCAAGCATACATGTGATTCCTTAAGTCGGTGTTCAGTCACTCAATGTGTACGATACCGTAGGCCTATCTTTATGTTGGAAGTGGGCCTTTGGCCCACAGACTGTAGTTGGGCTCTAGCAAGCCACTGCAACCCCCAATTAAGATGGAGATGGCAGTCTAACTGTTATCATAACGCTGTAATTTAAACTTGTACATCCCATGTCATTGATATCGGTGTCCAACACGGAGGCATGGATTGATCACCCTCTTTTGTGTCTGGACATTAACTTGATCCCGAATGCACTGAAGCTCACAAACAAGTTCCCACTTGTTTGGGTGTGGCCACACTCTTATCAGTCGCATTCATCAAGAGGTCGGTGATATCTTCCCAGTGGACTACTGAGTGACAAATCCCTTCTGCATATCCATAGCATTACCATGCTACGTGACATACCCGAAAGTACCCATACTTGGCACCCTATTACAGGCCCTTTAGGCGTACCCTTAAGTATGTGACCTCACATGTAACACCATCATATGGTCAGGTCAAAGGATCCATACAAGTACTACACAAGAATCACTTGTGATACTATACCATGTGGATTTCTCGTTAAGTGGATCTATCTAGTGCCATGCCCCTTATGCATGTACCCATTAACTTGGTTGACATTCCATGTCCAATGACGGGTAAGACACTGCCATACAACCAGGCTAATGATAGTCTCTTGTTCCATTCATTCCCATGACTGGAACAGACTACGGATCTATTTATGGTCATATCGATTACCCTATCCATGGTCTTACTGCCAAGTGCATGACACTGGTCATCATGGATATGGATATGTCCATTGGATACTTCATTTAATATATTGCACAAGATAAATATAATAAATGAATTAATTCCTTTATTAATAACACAAATAAGTATAATACATGAATCCAATTAATGTATGATACAAATACGAGGACCAATGCCTCGGGACTAGGGCATATCCAACAATCTCCCACTTGCACTAGTTCCAACTAGGCATGGGCCTAATCCCTATAGATGTAGTATGACCCTCGTGCTTGGGCTGGGCCACCGCCTTGGTCAAAGGATCTGCGACATTATCCTCGGTGTCCACTCTATGCAATGCAATGTCACCTCTCTCTGCAATCTCTCATATGAGGTAAAAATTTCTGAGCACGTGCTTTGTGTTCTTGTGTGACCGGGGCTCCTTAGCTTGTGCAACGGCCCCATTGTTGTCACAGAAGATATCAACTGGGTCCTGGATAGTTGGCAATACTCCCAACTCAGTGATAAACTTCTTCATCCACACAGTTTCCTTAGCCGCATCACACGCAGCGATGTACTCAGATTCTGTTGTAGAGTCCGCGATGGTTGGCTGCTTTGAGCTCCTCCAGCTTACAGCACCACCATTTAGCAAAAATACATACCCAGACTGTGACTGGTACTCATCCTGGTCAGTCTTAAAGCTTGCATCAGTGTACCCAGTAACTGACAGCACAACCTGACCACCATACACTAAGAAGCTATCCTTAGTCCTGTTAAGGTACTTGAGGATTGCCTTGACAGCTTTCCAGTGATCCTCCCCGGGATCCTGCTGGTACCGGCTCATCATACTCAGTGCAAAGGCGACATCAGGTCTTGTACATAACATGGAGTACATAATTGATCCTATAGCAGAAGCATATGGAACCAATTTCATGTTCTCCCTGTCCTCCCTTGTCTTAGCGCAGTGTTTCTTACTAAGTTTCAGCCCATGGCCCATTGGCAAGAAGCCTTTCTTGGCCCGGTCCATGATGAACCTTTTCAGAACTTTATCTATGTACGAGGCCTGACTTAGGCCCAGAAGCCGATTTGATCTATCCCTATAGATCCTGATCCCTAGGATCATCTCAGCTTCGCCTAAGTCCTTCATTGCAAAGCACTTACTCAGCCACTACTTTACCCCTTGCAGTGTAGGTATGTCGCTTCCAATGAGTAGGATGTCGTCCACATAAAGTACCAAGAATGTGACAACGATCCCACTAGTCCTCTTATACACACACGGCTCATCTTGATTCTATATGAAGCCATATTCCTTTATAGCCTCATTGAATATGAGATTCCAACTTCGGGATGCTTGCTTCAGTCCATAAATGGACCTTTGAAGCTTACATACCCTTCCCAGATACTTTGGATCGACAAAACCCTAAGGTTGTGTCATGTACACATCCTCGAGTAGTTTTCCATTAAGGAAAGCAGTTTTGATATCCATTTGCTAGACTTCATAGTCATACCATGCGGCTATGGCTAGCAAGATCCTGATGGATTTGAGCATGGCTACTGGTGAGAAAGTTTCATCATAGTCTATTCCATGTACTTGTCTGAAACCTTTCACAACCAGATGCCCCTTGAAGGTATTGTCGGCCTTTAGCTTATAGCACCATTTGCAACCTATTACCTTAGCACCCGGAGGTGGATCAACCAAGTTCCAAACTTGGTTATCATATATAGATTGCATTTCTGGCTCCATGGCTTTGTGCCAATTCGCAGACTGTGGGCTTGCCATAGCCTCCTGGTAGGTTTTGGGTTCTTCCTCATCCCAGATGAGGAGTCTGATCATCGGTGACTCGGAAACCATACCTCTCTGGTTCCCCGACGGTCCCTACCAGACCTTTTAGGTCCTTGTGCGGCATGGGTCGATGCTTCCCCTTGTGGAAGCTCCACCTAGGCCTCCGAGTTATCCTCTTTAGGAACTTGTGGACCTTGAACTTCCCTGAGTTCAACATTGCTCCCGCTGTCTTTCTTGGAAAGGAACTCCTTTTCTAGAAAGACCCCCTTTCTTGCCACGAACACCTTGTTCTCGGCGGGGTTGTAGAAGTAATACCCTATGGTTTCCCTAGGGTAGCCCACAAACAGGCATTTATCGGTTTTGGGCTCCAGCTTACCACTAGTCAATTCTTGACATGTGCTTTGCATCCCTAAATCCTTAGGAAAGACACATTGGGCTCCTTGCCTATCCATATCTGATATGGGGTCTTTTCCACTGCCTTAGTCGGAGTATTATTTAAGATAAGAGTTACTGTCTCGAGGGCGTGTCCCCAGAAACTAATTGGGAGAGAGGCTTGACTCATCACTGAGCGGACCATGTCCAACAGGGTCCTATTCCTCCGTTCGGACACCCCATTCCATTGTGGCATTCCGGGAGGAGTGAGCTGTGGAACTATTCCATGCTCTCTCAAATCTGAGTCAAACTCTAGGCTCATATACTCACCACCTCGGTCTGACCGAAGGGTTTTGATATTTCTGCCTAGCTGGTTCTGTACCTCGTTCCTGAATTCCTTGAACCTATCAAGGGTCTCGGACTTGTGTTTCATCAGATAGACATAGCCATATCTGCTGAAATCATCCGTGAACGTGACGAAGTACAGGTGTCCACCTCTGGTCGCTGCACTCATAGGTCCACTTACATCTGAATGTATTAGGTCCAATAAGCTAGTGGCCCTTTCAACCTTCTTGCTAAAAGGCACCTTGGTCATCTTTCCTCGTAAACATGATTCGCATGTATCAATTGACTCCAAGTCAAATGACCCAAAGACTCCAGCTTTATGAAGCCTAGCTATGCACTTCTCGTTTATGTGGCCGAGACGACAATGCCATAGGTAGACAGGATTAAGTTCGTTTGGCTTAACCCTTTTTGTGTTTATGTTATAGACGTGATTGGTTTCATTTAAGTCCAGGATATACAGGTCATTATTTAATAGAGCATCTCCATAAAATAATCCCTCTCTAGATATTGAAATTCTACCATTAGAAGTAGTAAAATAAAATCCAGAAATATCCAACATAGAAACTGAAATAATATTCCTACACATAGCAGGTACAAAATAACATTGGTCTAAAATTAAAACCAATCCACTAGGCATCACAAGGTGGTATTCACCGATCTCTATGGCAGCAACCCTTGCTCCATTCCCGACCTGCAAATCCACCTCTCCCGACCCTAGTGACCTTCTATTCTTAAGTCCCTGCACATTGCAACAAATGTGAGAACCATATCCAGTGTCCAATACCCAGGATGTTGAAACAGTAAGGTTAATGTCTATAACATAAATACCTGAAGAGGACGCACCTTGGCCCCTTCTTTGCTCTCCCATCAGCTTGGGACATGATCTCTTCCAATGGCCCGCCTGTCTACACCCGAAACAGACATCCTCAGGACCTGCCTTCTGCTGGGCCTTGGGTTGGGCTTTGGCCTTCTTAGCCTTGACCTTCTTGGCCTTGGCCTTGGCCTTTTCCTTGGCCCTACCCTTGGCAACAGGAGGGTTCCCCTTGTTGACCAGCAGCACCGGCGGAGTCCAAGCCCTATAGCAAGCATCTATCTCCAGGGGTGCAAGACTGTCAGACCTTAGAACCTCAGTACGGGTAGGGTGCATCCACTGGTGCTGCACATGCTAAGGCCACTGCGGTGTAAATACTCCACACTCAGTAGTACACAAGGATCGGGGGACCCTTTGCAGCTGTTTGTACTGTCTGCACAACCGAGCAGGAGAATAGAAGGTCACGTGGGTCAACCTGAGTAGCTGAACACCCCCGGCCCAAGTCTCAGTAGTCACATCAGTTATATCCCACCAAGGACAGACCCATCGGATAGAGTCATCAGTCCGTCTCCTCAGCCAATGAAACCAGTGCTCCATAGTCATGAAACTGAAATCTAAGGGTTCGATGCGCCGAGACCAATAGTGCTTCGGAGCATATCTCGGATAAGGTGGAAGAGGGCTCAGGAGACTCAGCTTCTCCAACAGCTAGATCTGCCTCTGGATTAGTCAAAATAAAGGAGTGACAAACGCTTGAATTCAAAAAATGCAGTGCTAAAGCATACCTGAAGAAGAAAAGGGGATCCACAACTCTCGACGAGAGAATCAGAATGGACAGAATCTAAGTGGATTAGGGTTTCAGCAAAAATAACCCCCATCGGTGATGCCCCCTGAGCCATCTGAGTCATTACCTAAGCTAGTCTAAGAATACAAGTACCATCTCGGGACTCACACAAGTAGCAAGCCATCAGTAACAAACTCATCAACGGAGCCCAGCCAGGGGCAGTGGGAGACAAAGCAAAACATAAGTCAGCTACAACAGAAAGACTGAGTCTAGGAGAAATAGGCCTACAAGTAAGTGCATGTCCCAGGCCTATTATAGCTGGAGCAAATCGGCTCAGAAACATATGAACATCATCCAAGTCAGAGCCGGGAACAGCTAACCGTACTCCTCGAGGGCAAGGAATACAGAGGATGGCACTAAACTCCTCTATCAAGGGGCGCAACTCCTGACTAGAGAAACGAAAGACATGATCCACCAGATCCCAAAAGCTGACAGCTACATCCAAGAAGACTCGGTTCGGAGTCAAAGCAGTGTAAAACCTAAGGTACTGCAAGCGAAAGCGTGAGCGAAGCCGAATTAAAAGAGCGGATTGTACCCCAGTAGTCCCAGAGTCATCCTCTGAGCTGATCTATGCCAAAAGAGAAGCGAAAGAAGGAGAAAGGCTGAAAAATAGATAGGGTGGCTATAGTGTATGGGGCGGCGGTAATGCCCTACAATGGTGCGACTGTAGTATGTGGGGCGGTTGTAATACTTATAGGGGCTCGGCTGTGCTGAAGAAAGCTTGAAAATTGATGTGGGATAAATTTATGGTGTGGGGCGCCTATAACCATCTACAGTGGCGTGGCTGTAGACTATAGGGGCACGGCTGTAGCAGGTAGGGCAGCTGTAATGCTTACAGGGGTGCGGCTGTAGTTCACACAGAACTTTATTTATATCCTTATATGATTTCTGATGATTATGGTCGCGCGGATATAGGTTCTGAGGGTTGTTTTCAAGGAAAATAAAGTCTAAAAACACCTAAATACATCCTGGACCCAACCAAATTGAACCGAAGAGCAGTGTAAACATGGAAAAGCAAAGAAGCATAACCTCAAAAAACTCAAATTCATGACAAAAAGGTACAAATGTTATGTAAATATCATGTACATCAAATAAGTCAGATACATCACTGAATTGGGCCTATGCAAGGGCCAAAATGTGCAAAGAAACAACCCACAGATGTATCAATGCACTAAGTAGGAACGGAGAAATGAGCCTAAGAGGAGTTAAAGCCAGCATCATCATCATCATCTCCATCATCTCCTGCCTCGTCATCCTGACCCCTGCTTAGGTCCTCGCCCGCATCTCCCATCTGGGCATCCCAATCGCCCGCCTGGTCTCTGAAAGTCTGATTCATGACTTCCAATTCGGTGACCCGATGCCGTAACTGATAATTCTAGGCCCTTAAATGAGCTGACTCATAGCGCTCCATCTCGATCGTCGTCTGCATCGAACGAAGCATGAGTAACATCACAATTACATGCATATGCATCCATACATACATGCATACATCCAGACATAAGCATAAAATCAAGTACAGGTACTTACTGTCAAAGCAGCGTTGTCCCAAAAAGAGAGCACCCTCAACGGGTAAATGGCCTGGCCTATGTACATACCCTGCATCACTGGAATCTGCAAAGATCGCAATTCAAGGGGATCAGCTAATGATAGATAATCAGGAAAAGGGGCAAGAATAAATAAGGGTAGAAACACTCACATGCGTGGTGTCGGAAGGAATGGCCGGGGGAAAATTATGATTCTGGAGGTGGAGATCGGCCCGATAAGAGTGCCGAGAATCGTCGAATAGCTGAATAGAATCTTCAATCGGGAACTCAAGCTGACCATGCACATATCCAACCTCAGGAGCCTGAGGAGCCTGAAGTTGGGGAATAGGGATACCCTCCGCTACGGTGATAGAACCTGCTCTAACAGTCCGAGAGCAGCAGTATCAGACTCCCTGCTTCTCCCTCTGGCAGATGAAGACGGGCGAGCTCGCCCACCTCGCGTAGATGGCTGGAGTCAATTAAAAAGATTGATGTTAAAAAAAAGTGAGAGGAGTTAGTAAATTTACCCCAACATCAGCATCAACAGATGGCGAAAGCAGATGTACGGCGATAAAGTGACTATAATCGCCATCCACACTGCCAGCCTCATATCCAACGCCATAAAGGTCTTGGTGCAACTCCAGGGATAGAAGATGAGGCTAGAATAATCCCACCGGCAAGGCACCACTCCTGACCATACGGGCACTCCATCACAAAGTGCCTACTAGATAACACCTGCACCTTATAAAGCGCCTAGGGCAGATCATCACCCTCCCGTCTCCAAGGAGCCTTGAAGATCTGGAACCAAAAAGTTAGAGCATCGCTTAAAAAAAAAAAAAAAGGAAAGGGCGTACCCCTTCGAACTTCATCTCCCTTAAGGCCTGGCGACACTCAGCCTCATTCTTGTCAACCTCACTCTAGACGAACCCCATATACCATCTGAGGTGGGGGAATTCAGCCGGGTAATACCCGTCGGGAATCTGCACTACCGGAGGCAGAATAAAATGGTACTCGTAGACCCAGATCTGTAAAAAGGGAAAGTGAAAACTAGAGCTAAAAAAAAAAGGAAGGTCCAAAATATTCACATGCAGCAGAATCCAAAAAGCCTTCATGGAAAACTAAGTATCCTCATAGACACCAGGTCAATCGAGGAAGGCAACATAGCCAGATTCAGACTTCTCCGGCCCGTGGGAAAAAGAGTGGTGGAAAGAGCATGCAACAGAAAGGCTCTAGCATACTTCCTCTCATCGGTTGCCTCGAAACCAGCCCCCTCCGGGAGCGCATGCTGTTGCCCAAGCTAATAGTCCCGGAGACTCCTACACTAAATCCGGCTATCAGGGGAGTCGATCCCAATGAGCAAAGATACTAACTCCTGGCGGTAGCCTCCATGTACGAAGACCTGATTAAAATGTATCGTCTGTCTAGAGAAAGGAAGACTGGTAATGGCGATGATGTCTTCCAGAGTCACCGTGTACTCTCCAGAGGGGAAATGGAACTCGGCTCGTACGAGGAGTAGTAATGGACATGCTGTGAATCAACCGATGCAAACCAGTGGAGTTCACAATATCTCTCACTCCTTGGGGGAGTCGCCTATACCACTGCAAGGACTCCATGATGGACCCGCAACCGCAATGGTCACATCTCACCTGCAAAATCAATAATCAGGGAGTTTATAAGCTTTTCAGAACGCATATATATCGTAAAAATCAAAGAAACGCCATTGAAATCACAAAAAACCGGGCGGCCTTGAATATATGCACTATAGCCACCCGGCCATAGTTCACAGCTACGTGGTTGTAACCCTCATGATCATAGCCGCGCGGCTATGATCATGTATGGGGTGGCTGTAGCTGCACAATTTCGGCCACTTCCATTTTTTTTCGTTTTTTCGGTCAAATCTTGTCCTAACTAAGCCAAATCAACAAATAAACATCCTAAGGGCATATCCTACTCAAATCAAGCATCGATTTCACCTATTTTCTCTAATTTTGCAAAAATTTCAAAATTGGAAAAAGTGAAGAAATTTGAGAAAACTAACCAAATTCGTGTAAGCATGGTTCGAAATTTGAAGTTGGATAGGCACTGGGGCGTCGATCTTCACCCCGTAATACTCATCATCCTCTTTTAGTCCATAAATACACTCCATGGGTTCAAATGCTAGAGTAAATTTTCCCTTCGGAATGGAAAACCGCATTTGAAAGACGGGTTGAGCGGCAGGAACGGACCGGAGGACTCTACGCATCTTTCGCCTCATGATTTTAGGTTTGGGTGAAGAAAATCACTGAAGAGGAGAAATTGTCAGCTAAAATGGGTAAAATGAGCACTACCTTCCTCTTATGGCTTTTTAAGCCATTTTCTTACCTATAACTATAGCCGAGCGGCTGTAGTTTGAAAACACTACAGCCGCACGGCTGTAGCTTGTTTCTTTGTAAAATGCTTTTCTTTTCATCTTTTTAAACCTATTCTATGCCAATTTGATCCTGGGAAAGGTAGTTTTCATGTCTTGTAGGTGTCAAGGGGCCAGGTATTCGACACGTATTCATTCTTGTTCGAAGGGGCAAAAATTTTTGTTTCCAAAATTGTCGATCAAGGAATGAATACGCGCCTAAAACAACTGCAAAACTTCGAGAGAGATTATCAAATTTCTCAAATCACCAAAGCATCTTTTCCTCGGATACGCTAATTTTGCGGGAAACACAACTACTCTTCCCTTCAGTGACACAGGCATTATTAGAAGTGAAATGACCAAAATGCCCTTCTGTTAGGAACTGAACTACCGGATGGCCAAAACTCTTCCTTTTAGCGACGACAGCTATATAGGGGACCAAATCATTAAAATATTTCTTCTCGTAGTGACACAAGCTCCACTAGGGGCGAAAAGACCAAAATGCCCCTTTTGTTAGCCACCAAGCTACCAAATGACCAAAATACCCCTTTTCATCAAAAAGGGGAACCAAATCATCAAAACTCATTCCTTTTCGTGACATAGGCCCCACGAGAAGTCAAATGACCAAAATACCCTTCCTTCAAAAGGTGCCAACATCCCAAACTACGAAATTACCAAAATACCCATTCCTTTCATGAACATAAAATGGCAAGGAAAATTCAATCCGGGCAAAGTCCTCTGCTTCGCAATGGAGTCGAAGCACGTCCCTGGAAAATCAATATAATTTAGACAAAGTCCTCTGCTTCGTAATGGAGTCGAAGCACGACCTTAGAAAACCATTCCAATCAAGGCAAAGTCCTCTACTTCATGATGGAGTCGAAGCACGTCCCTGGAGAACATCAAACCAATTCAGGCAAAGTCCTATGCTTCGTAACAGAGTCGAAGTAAGTCCCCAAAGAATCAAATCAACCTGGGCAAGACCGCTGTTTTGCAAAACAACTGAGACAAGTCCCTACAAACATCAAAGCTGGTAGACGCGGGAGGAGCCACCAGGTCTGTCCTCTTCTCCTTCTCACTGTACTCCCTATCGCGGGACCAAACTCGAATCGGGCACAAGTACCCATTCAAGTCGACTTTGGTTGCGCGAGGGGAAGCCTGTAAGCACGGGTTTTTTCCCAACCTCGGTGATGAAAACCATTATTACCTTTTTCACGGATAAACGTGAAGCAGATTCAGAATGACCAGGATGACGTTAGAAATGTCTCAGGTGACTCGAATGTGTGTGACAAGGCTTGGTACGGAACCCCCAAGGAATTCGAGTGAGTATTTAAGAGAACCAAAGAAAAGAACGAAAAATAAGCAAAATAGGCTAATATGGTTACTACAGCCACGCGACTGTAATACAATGGCACGGATGTACTACAGCCGCGTGGCTATAGTCCATTAGAGCTACGCGGCTGTAATCATTAGATTTTGTTTTTTGTAACAAATCAGCATTTAATCCGGTTTTTTAACCTAAATAGGAAATATAAAAAGATTGTAACCGGATTAGGGTAAGGAGGCAGTAGACAAAAAAAAATAGAGAGGAGAGAATTGAGAGAATTGAGAAAAAAAACACATACACACTTAGGTTTTTTTGAGAGAAAAGATTAAAATTGAGTGTTTTAATCCTAAATAATCAAAGAAACCTTAACTAAAATCTGTTTAAATCATCATAACTTTAGAGGGATTAGTTTTCTAGGGACATTCTTAGACCATAATCACCCATTCAATCTCATTCGGGGTTCCGCTCGGGCTTCAGAAATCGCACAAGCTTTTGGGTTGTTCGTGATTACAAGGCATTCCCGGCATCCGAATTTGTTCCTGGTGGTCCAAAACATTGGAACACAGACAAGGTACATTCTGAGTGGCCTTAAAAATCCCTTTTTCTTCCGTTCTGATAGCTGTTTGTTGGTGTTTTTGAATTTTTTGCGATTTTGGAAGTGATTTTGATTACAGCCACCCCACCTATGATTACAATCGCTTAGCTGTAACCTACAGCTGCGCGGCTGTAATCTCCAGGGGCAGAAGCTCCGGATGCCCCGAATCGACCGATAATGCTTCTGTTTTCCAATTAAATGTGTTTTTCATGTTTATTATCAGTCCAATTACATCCATGTATGCTTAGATTCCCGGTTTTCTTATTTTAATTGATGGATGTGATTTCAAGTTTGGCGATTTTGAGTTTTTAGGGATTTTTGGACTTATTTCGATCCATTTCGGATCCATTTGGTTGAAGTTAGTGTATTTCCAGAAATCCCAGATTACCCGAAATTGCTAAATTTGTAAAATTATTTTGAAAAACGAGAAAAGAAATCCGGAGCACATTCTGGAGCGTTACAGCCGCACAGCTGTAGGTGTTACAGCCGCGCGACTGTAGTTCAGGAGGCAGAATTATAGTTTTGCCCTTTTGGGCACCAAACTTGTAATTTTGCATCCGTTTCCTATTCAAAACTGAATTTTGGCGTGATTATATTCTTTTGGACCCTAGATGGATGTTTAATTTAGGCCCACTCACGAACGAGATCCCCGGGTCCCGGGATATCCGGCCCGCTAAAAGTTGGAAAATGCATGTAAATGAGCCAAATGGTTTTCAAAATTGGTTTTTCATTCATAAACCTACAGGGCATTTCAAAAAACCGTTTTCCAAGTCTAACCAAGCCGACCGGTCGGGTCGACCCGGTTACCCCCCTAAATGCATGACCCCGTTTCCTAAAATACCCCTATTCTGTCCTATGTGAGTCCTTGGTGCGTTTTATTCACTTGTGCTAACCGTATTTGGATGTAGCTTTTATTTTTCTTTTTTTTTTTAATTTTTAGATGTATTTTATAGATTAAATCATGTATCTAGGCGATTGTACTTTTTATATTTTCGTGTATTATAGGCGGTTGTAATGGTGAGGATGAGAGCTTTTTCTTTTTATGAGTTGTATAATTTGGCCTCTACTTTACTTTTCCTGCACTTTATTTTGGTTTTTATATTTATGTCATTTGTGTGAGCATTGATTAATAATAAAAAGAAGATAAAATGAGTAGAATTAAGTGAATGCAACATTACATTATGAAATAATAATTAGAAATAAGTGAGGATTAGTAGATTTGTTGCCCGAACTCTGAATCTCTGAATTAGGTACTGCGTCTACGCTTGGTAGGGAGCTGTACCAGAATTTCCCAGATGAGTTGATCCGGGTGGCAACTCTGTATCTAATTTTGAAATTTAGGTTTCGAGATCTTTAAGTTCAAACTGGGATTTTCTAAAACCTATTTTCCAAAAATTCACACTTACAATTAAATTTTCTACAAAAGGGTTTTCCAATAAAATAAAAGGTTTCCTTGAAGAAGATTAAAAACTCATTTTCAAAACCACATCATCACACTTCAAAAAGGAAATCCCTAGTTCCCGCTTCCCCGCGCGTTCCGTAAAAAAGGTCGTCCGCTCACACCAGTCTTTGGTAAGTTGCCCCTGTGTTCTTCAAACCAAAAGGCATGACCTAATAGTAGTAGGTCCTTTTATGGTAATAAAAGAGGTTTTCTCCTTGTCAATCGGATCCATGGGGATCTGATGGTAGCCAGATGCCACATCGAGGCATGGATATACCGCATATCCTGTTATTAAATCTACCAACTTATCTATGCTCGACAATGGATAGTTGTCCTTGGGACATGCTTTGTTGAGGTCTATGAAATCTATACACATGCACCACTTTCCATTTGTCTTCTTTACCATCACTATGTTTGCCAGCCACTTCGGGTAATGGACTTTGTGAATATGTCCCGCATCCATTAGCTTTTAGAATTCCTACTCTATCGCTCTCTACCTTTTTGATGCATACTTCCATTTTTTCTGGATTACTGAGGTTGCTTCCGGATTGACGTTAAGAGAGTTCTTTATGATCTCCGATGGTACACCCTCTTTGTCACTGATCTTCCAGGCAAATGTATTATGCTCTTCCCTTATTACTTGAATTATCTACTTTTTGGTATCCTGATCGAGCTCCTTGGAGATTTAGATCGATCTGTCTGGTGGTGCTATCATCAACGTTACCAACTCATCCACTGGTTTTACTTTCCTTTCTTATTTAGGTTCTAGATTGGTTCTTTTAAGGTGTAGGGACACCAGATATGTTCTCTGAGCTATTTGTTGGCTTCCTCTCACCATTAATACCCTTGAGGAAGTCGGTATCTACAACATCATGTACCGAATGGACAACACCACTTCTGTTTTTTATAAGAATGGTCTTCCCAAGATCACATTATATACCAGTGGAGACTCTATTATTATGAAGTCGGCCTTCGATCTCCAAACATGCTTCTCATCTCTACTCTCAAGGTTTAAAGTGACTTGCCCTACAACTGGTATCGTATGCTCACTCAGTCTAACCAGCGGTGCATAGACTGGCTGGATCCAGTTAGGAGTGATTCTCAGTTTTGTCATTGCATACTTTGTGATAATGTTGGTTGAGCTCCCCGTGTCCACTAAGATCCACTTGACTGTATAACCCTTTATATCTGCTTCCATCACCAGAGCGTCTGAGTGACCCACCTAGATTTAGCTTTCAGATGAAAAGGCAAGGTTCAACTTATTATTTTCTCATGTTTCTCTAGCTCTCTTAGCTTTCTTGTTGGGGGATCACCCCCTGCTATCACCATCACTATGGCCTTTGATTTTTTGGTGGGCTTATTTCCTTCTAAATCTTGGTCTTTTAGCTCTTCCTTGCTTACTTTTTTATCTACAAACTTTTGGAGCCTACCTCTCTTGATCAGCTCTTCGATATCTTCTACTAAGTGTCTGCATTCATCGGTATGATAGTTGTTTACTCGATGGTACTTTCAATAAGTGTACTTATCTTCGCCCATTATCTGTCCTCTCCTTACCTCCGGGTAAGAGAGACCTTTCCTGTTTGAGCCCTTTTCTACCGCCACAACACTTTACTGAGTGGCCGGTTTAAAGGGGTGAATCCTTCAGACTATCTAGAGTCCCTTCGATCCCTCTTAGACCGCCTGTCATCTGTCTTGTTTCTTTTAGATTCCTTACGGTTCTTAGCTGGTGCTCCTACCTCATCTGGCTCAATGAATGTTTTAGCCATAGAGATCATCTGAGTTATGTTCTGTGGTTTCCTCAAGACCAGGTCAGCCCTTAACCGCTCATTCGTGGTGTTAGATGTCAGCGCCTCCGGTGCCATGTGGAAGTCTAGTTTTCGGACCTCTACTGTTGCCAAGTTGAACCAGTCAACAAAGTCCCGGAGGGATTCTCCTTGTTGTTGCTTCACATCATGTAGGTTCCGGTTGGCAGTTCCCGTAGGTATGGATCCATAGAATTTTATGTAGAATTGCTCTCTCAACTGCTCCCAACTATTGATTGAGATTGTTCTAGGGTTTCAAACCAGTAAGATGTCGGGCCCTGATGAAAAGAGCCTGCATATCAGGCCTTCATTCACTCCTACTATCCCCATCCGATTTTTTTAATTCCTTGAGTGGACATAAGGGTCAGTTTTCCAGTTGTAGTTCTCGAAGTTCAGCTGCGTAAACTTCAGATTGCATGGCATTTCCAGAATTTGCTTCGTGAAGCAAGATCCTCCACTTTCCACCAGCAACTCTTGGATTGGGACTGAGAACCGGGAGAAGTAATGCTTGAACAGGACCATTATCTTTGGATCATCCGCCCCTTCTGGTACGGGTTTTGTCACCGGGGTTGGTGGTGGTCCCAACATGTACCCGTATGTAGGTTGGTAGCTAGGAGGAGGAGTCTGAATCAGGGTCTAATAATTGGGAAGCCTTGCTTGTGGTGTTGTTGGATGGCCTAAAGGATTAGGTGGGGTTTCCATTACCAGAGGTTGCTGGTACGCCATCAGGAACTCTCCATGTTGTTCAAAAACAGGGATGGGCTGGTTTATCTGCCCTGCACCCCCTGAAAAAGCAAAAATTGATGGGGCAGCCATGAATTGTGCCGTCTGGTCTCTTTGAAGTGGGAGCTATAGGAAGAGGTCTCGCGCTACTTCTAACCCAAGGCCACCCGCCATGTTAGTGATAAGAGGGGATGTGCTGCCACTAATGATGGAGCTGGCCATGCCAAAATTCTAGAGTTGAAGAACCGCGTGCCTGAGGTCTTTGGCATCAGCACGGTTGAGGCTACTGGCTATACGATTAATCACCACCACCTGGGGAGACACTGATGAGTTCAGCGTCGTTAGTGGTGGGGCCGTCATGGCTGTAGGAGAGTTTTCCATGATAGCTTCTGAACATGTCATATTAGTAGAACATGATGAATTCATTATTCAATCGTTCCATGCTCACCTCACTAAATGAAGGATTTGGTAGAAATCCCTTAGTAGATCCAAATCTGAGTTGATTGAGGCTGGATTTGCTTAAGTTTCTGCAAAACAAAAATGATGAGACACCGGTAACCTTTAGGTTATGCTCCGATGCCTAAGTCAGCATTGATTATGTCAATTTCTGGCTAATATCAATTAGTTCTTTACCTCTACATCCCCTCCTTTTATAAGGTTAGTGGTAGAGTTTGCTCAAGATTAAGAATGCCAAGAGTCCTCATCTCAATCGGACTGGGAGATTTCCACCTTACACCCCACGTGAGGCACGAGTCCCCCTTTAATCACACCACTGGATAAAGGTAGACTTTGACAAGGACTCTAGATACCTCCTTTTGGAAGGTTTCTTCGACACCATGCAAATGCATCCTGACCTAGAACAGGTCTCCATCAACTGGCCCCACTCCTGCTATGCAATCCGGATGACAAACTCGGTATTATAATATCCGGATGTCATTAGAAGTTCCCCGCCAATCCAAAGAACTCTTTAGGGTTCCATTTCAAATGTAAAAAATGCAGACTTTGAGTATCGCGCCAAACAATTAATCTTTTTCCTGCGGCACTTGATCAATTATTTGTTAAACATATTATATACAAATTTTGTGATGATACCGATCACATATTATGAAATGCGTACCTATGCATGTCACATGCAAGAGGTCAACCTAGATTTTCTTAAAACACTCTAAAACTTAGGTCAGTTTAGTAAATATAAATATATTATTGATCCGGACATAGTTTTAGAAGTGAGCCTCCTAGAAATGATATACTTCAAAGCCTAAAAACTGCATATATATATGTTTACACCAAATTTATTTTTAGTCATGTGTCGAGTCAATTGGATCAAAATGGAGTTCTCAGATAGTCCATATTGTCTGCCATTTATTTTTATTTTTATTTTTATTTTTATTTTCATTTTTGATTTTGTATGTGAGTTTGTGTGTGAGTTACCAATAGTGAGAGAGATTAGCAGTTATGTAAGGGTGTAAAACTACATGTTTTGGAAGTTGAAACTTTGCAAGGTGAAGTTACAAGAAGTAGGAGTAAAGGTTGGTCAAGACAATCCATGTTCACCACCAGCCCCAACAATTTCTGCAGTTTATTTGATTTCACCTCCTATAAATACAACGTTAGAGAGATAAAGAAAGGCCTGCATAACTCAACATAGACTTGACAAGTCAAAAAACTCAAATTACAAATATCAGTTTTCTTAGTCTACTGCAAGTCTTTAGTTCCTCTTTAGTTCATTTTTAGTTCATCTTAGATCGTCTTCAGTGCACTTTTGGTGACAATTCTCTATAAGTTTTAATTTTCAATCGATTCAGTTTTTAAGCATTTATTTCCATTCCTGAAAATTCAATATAGTTTTGGCACATTTATTTTAATTAATTTTTAAACTTCGAAGATTAACTGTGAATTTAGTTGTTTTCACCCTTACATATTCAACACAATTGTCTGATAGAAGTTTAAGCGTAGTTCCATTCTCACGTTTGGAATTTTGACTACAAAATTTCTAGCATGCTCGTAATTAAAAAAAAAAGGCAGAAACAGTTTTTTGGCTTGCTTGGTGGGACCAAAAGCCACCAAAACACAGTCCTAAGGATAAGAATCATTGCTGCATCCGATGATGCAGAAAGTGCACCTATTAACGGAGGGCATGTTGCTGATATTTTGGAACAGCTCAAAGGAGGGAACGACATTTCCTTGAAAGATGACGAAATGGACCAGCCTTCATACAAGGAAGGACCCAACTACATTCTGGTTTAGTCTCTCTAAAATGATAACTTGAAGATGCTAGGAGAGATGATGGTGAAAATGATGAACAAGATGGACCAAATCCTTCAAGCTACGGGAGGAAGCAGTAAGAAGGACCAGTCCAAGACTAATGATGTGACTCCACCAATTAAAAAGCCTGTTGTCTAAGAAAATGTTGCTGGCGAGTCTAGAAGTGGTGAATCTGGCAAAGTTTCTCAAAATGCTGAAAAGTACCAAATTCCTCCTGAGAGGGATGACATTGGTGGTAAAACCTAACTCAATAAGAATTCCAACATAGACAGCAATCTCAACAGCATGCCTTTCATTCCTGTTGTTCATATGTAGAGACACATCAAATTATGTAACAATCTAGGTTACTTATGCTATTGAAGAAGAACAAGGATCTTGCCTTAACTCGGGGGGCATGGGCGCATCCCTAGGAATCAGATTCGAAACAACCAAACTCATCCACATAATATCTCCAAATAACATGTAAGTGCCAAATAACTATCCAATGAATATAGATGTATTTATGGAGATGGTACAAGAACTATATGGTCCAGGCCTTAAACAGATCAGACGGTTGAAATTTCATAAGCCTTGTCTAGTAGAGATTGATAGGAAGAGCCCATACTCGAGAGGCTATAGATTTTCGGACTTCAGCCTCTTTTCCAGAGAAGATGGTTAGTCAACCATTGAACATGTAGCAAGGTTCACCATTCAATATGGAGAATTAGCAAACTTACCCAGTTTTTACCAATTTAAGCTTTGCCTATTTCCAAATCCTTTGACAGGTATAACTTTTACTTGGTTTTCTGGTTTGCCTAGAAATTCTATATACTATTGGAAAGAAATGGAGAGACACTTTCATACTCAGTTCTATAAAGATGAGCTAGAGATATATATGGTTGAGCTATCCAGAGTAACCCAAAAAAGTGGAGAGACTGCCGATGCCTACACTGCAAGATTCAAGAGAATGAGAAACAGATGCAGGGTCTTTCTACCTGAAAATCAAGGAATAAAATTTCATGATTTCTATAAACTTGCTGCAAAAGTATCAACATATGAAGAATTACAAAGGGAAGAGAACTAAAGGAGGAAAGCTTCAATCAGGTCCTATTATCAGAAAACTTTCAAACCATGATATAGTAGTGACTGAGCTTTTTGAGTCAGGAGATCAACTTTGCTCTTTATCCTTTAGACAATCCAAGGATCCAGAAACAAAGTAAAACAACTCTAACCATTCTTTTGATGTTTCCAAGATAGAAGAAATCTTTGATTTCCTTGTCAAGGAAAAATTTGTCATATTTCTTACAGGTCATAAGATACCAAGTACAGAGGAGATCGGGGGCAAGACATGTTGCAAATATCATAATTCATAGAACCATACAACTAACTCATGTTGGGCTTTTTAGAATATGGACCAAGATAGAATTTAAAGAGGAATTTTGAAGTTCCCAAAGAAGAAGGAATCAATACTGGTAGATGAAGACCCTTTCCCACCTGTAACATCTATTAATGCAAATTCATTTGATTTGAGATAGGTATTGAATGAAAGGCATACCAAAGTAGGACCAAAGGTGTACCAATGGGAGACCAAATAGTGTATTTAAAAGAGTCTAGTATCTAAGAGAAAGTTCAAAATTTAAAGGTCCTACTCCTAAGTTCTACAAGCATCAACCTTGTTTTGTAATGCCTTTGGCCATAAAGCCTACCAAGGAGTGGTAGTTTGTTAGGCACAAGAAGTTTCCAACCCCTTCCCCTTTAACTCGTACATAAAAAATTAGGTTGGAAAGGAAGAAGTTGGTAGAGAAATACAAAGAAGCAAAGAAGGATGAACATTCAAACAAAGAGCTCCAGAAGGTTTGGGAACCTAAGGAGAAATCTAGGCATAAGGAGGACCACCTCACTCTCCTAAGAATTATGAAGTCAGGGTAGGTGATATTATCATTCCCATCAATGTAATAGCTATAACCTTACCACCTGATTTTCAAAAGGAGGAAGATAAGGATGAAATAAAAGAGTTTGAGAAAGAATTAGGTTTTAAAGATTGGGAAGAGCCACAAAAGCCAATTAGGATATGTAGCAGGGTAACAATCCAAGGCAACAAAGTTGGAGGCCCGAAACAAGTTGTGTTAGAGAAACCATCAGAAAAAATGTCACAGCATATCAAGGCATTATACATTTAAGCTCACCTCAATGGGAACCCAACTTCTCGAGTTTTAATTGATTATGATTCTACGGTGAATGTTATACCTTTGAGGATGCTGTCAAGATTAGGCAAAACTAAGGAAGATTCGATAGCTACGGAGGTCAATGTGTCTGCATCTAATGGAGAGGTAGTCAAGTCTTTGGGAGTGATGCCAGTTGAGGTAACGGTAGGGAGTAACACTAATTTAGCTTCATTCTTTATGGTTAACTCTACTACCAATTATAACATTTTATTGGGAAGGGATTGGACACATGCCAATTGGTGTGTGTCATCCACACTACGCCAATTTTTGTTGTTTTGGAAAGGAGATAAGGTAGAGGTGGTTTGGGCAAATGGTAAATCATTTCAAGTATAATCAGATGTTGTGGATGCTAGGTTCTATAAAGATAAAATTGGACCAGTTTAATTCATGGGAAGAAACAAGTATGGAAATCCTGAGAAATTCACTATGTTTTAAGCAAAGAGACATGAGAAGTAGATTATGTGTGAAAGAGCCTTAGTAGTGCCACAAATTAGGCCATAAGGTTTTGCTCTAATTATTAAAGAGATTGCTGATTAGTGCATCTAGAGAGGAAATAGTGGTAGCTGTAGCTACTCATATAAAATAGTAGATACAACAGGTGTTAAATAAGCTGGTAAAAGATGAGCAGGAAGTAGCAGAAAGTGCTGGAGATGAAGTCATTTTCGACAAAGGGGATAATAATGACGATAGACTAGTAGAAATTCAATTACATGAATTGAAAGCCGCCTATCAAAAATTAGATGACACAAAGTGCCAGGTTGAAGATCCTTTAGAGGAAGTCAACCTTGGAGCTCAAAAAAGAGCCTAGAATTAAGTATATTAGCGGTTTACTCAAACCACCCTTGAAGAAGAAGATCATTGAACTTCTCGATGAGTTAAAAAATTATTTCGCATGGAGCTACGAGGAAATGCCAGGCCTAGGCTACCCATTAAACCTGAGTTTAAGCTGTACTAAGGATGTCAAGGAAGTTGAAATTAAAGTCAAAGAGGAGTTTGAAAAGCTTCTCAAAGCCAAATTCATACACCGTACAAGGTATGCCAAATGGCGTTCTAATGTAGTTCCAGTAGTAAAGAAAAAGGGAAAGTTAAGGGTCTTTGTAGATTTTAGAGACTTGAATAAAGCAACTCCTAAAGATGTTTATGTTATGTCCATCGCTGATATGTTAATGGATGCAATAGCTAGGAATGAATTGTTGTCTTATATGGATGGTTATTATAGGTATAACTAGATTTTGATAGCCTTACAGGACATTTCTAAGATAGCTTTTAGGTGTCCAGGGTCAATAGGTACCTTTGAGTGGTTAGTTATGCCTTTTGGCCTTGAAAATGCTGGTACTACATACAAACAAGCCATGAATGCAATCTTTTCATGACATCCTAGGAAAATTTATGGAAGAATATGTAGATAATTGTAGTCCA
This sequence comes from Euphorbia tirucalli, assembly GCA_039660915.1. NCBI lineage: Eukaryota > Viridiplantae > Streptophyta > Magnoliopsida > Malpighiales > Euphorbiaceae > Euphorbia > Euphorbia tirucalli. The sequence continues at coordinate 51,281,303 of CM077633.1, forward strand.
TCTTCCGAGTATACTTTAGTCCATCTTCCTCAAAAGGCCGTGAAAGGTTAGGCCTTTTCGGATTTCTTAGCAGAACATCCATTTACTAAGAAGAAAGAGGCCGACATGAAGTTCCCTCTTTGTGGAGTGAATAGAATTCCCTAGAGTTTAAAATTTGATGGTTCTAGTATAGAGAAATCGGCTGGAGGAGGTGTAATTATTACTTCTCTTTCTCAAATTAAAACAACCATTTCATTTTGGCTTGACTTTGATTGTACCAATAATCAAGCCAAATAAGAAGCTTTGATCATTGGTTTGGAATTCTCAAAAGACTTAGGAGCAAAAAATATTGAAATTTTGGGAGACTCACAGTTAGTTTTGAAACAACTTTTAAGAGAATTTAAATGCACCAGTTTGTCTTTAGCCTCTTATTTCATAATGGCTTGACAATTACTGTATGATTTTGATGAAGTAAAAATGGTTCATGTTTTAAGAGACTTCAATTGGGAAGCAAATGAGCTGGCTCAAATCGCTTCAGGATTACATATATCAGACGAATTGACTCACAAGATGATCCTTATTCAAAAAAGAAGTTATTCCTTAATCTTGGAACGCTGAATTCAGATACACAACTTCAATATTGATGCACCTCTAATCAATGATTAGAGAGAGCCACTCAAAAGCTATTTACAAAACCCTTCTACTAAAGCTCCATATTCTGTTAAAGTTAGAGCTCAACATTTCGTTTACTTAGAAGGACAATTGTACAAAAAAACTGGGTATGGTTTGATGTTAAGATATTTAGGAATGGTAGAGGCTTTAGAACTAATGAAACAAGTGCATTAAGGTATGTGTGATGCTTATCAGGTTGGAACCAAGATGCAATGGCTACTTAGAAGACATGGCTATTATTGACCATCTATGTTGAAAGATTGTGTCAGCTATGCTAAAGAATGCAATCAATGTAAAAAAACATGGAGCAATTCTGAAAATTCCAGCTGATGATTTGCACCATGTTGTGAAACCTTGGCCATTTAGAGGATGGGCCATAGATTTAATTGGTAAGATTCATCATGCATCTTCTAAAGGTCATAGTTTTATAATTGTTGCCATTGACTATTTCATTAAATGGGTTGAAGCTATTCCTATAAAAAAAAGTTAAACAGGAAGATGTGATTGCTTTCATTAAAGAACATATGATACATCAATTTAGGATTCTACAATCAATTACAACAGACCAAGGAACCATGTCTATTGGAGAGAAAACGAAAGACTTTTACTGAGGACTATGGAATAAAGTTGCTCAATTCAACTTCACCTTATCCATAATCCAACAGACAAGCGGAGGCATCAAATAAAGTTCTAATTTGAATTCTAGAAAGAATGCTAGAAGATAATCCTATAGATTGGCATAAAGTTTTATTTGAAACTCTATAGGCCTATAAGAATTCCAAAGAAGAAGCTATTAGCACAAGTCCATTTCTCTTAACTTATGGATATGAAGCCATATTGCCTATAGAGGTTGTGGTCCCATCTTTTAGGGTGGCAAAGCAAGAAGGACTGGAGATTGAAGGTTATACTATAGTGATGTTGACAGTTAGAAGATTTAGATGACATCAGACTCACTGCCTTAAACAATATGGTAGTACAAAAGAAAAAGGTTCTAAGAAGTTATAACAAAAGAGTGAGGAAAATAATTTTTTAGGAGGGGGATGTTGACTGGAAGTTAGTCTAGCCTATTGGAAGTAAAGATAGAGAATTTAGAAAGTGGTCACCAAACTGGGAGGAACCTTTCAAAGTTCATCAAGTATTAAAAGGGAATTCCTATTGGTTCTCAAGTTTGGATGGACAGCCGCACAAAAGATTTATCGACAGAAGATATTAGAAAAAGTATTTTCCAACCATATGGGAAATACAGCAAATGAAGGCCTAAGAGGGACCAAAGGGGGGACCAAAAATGTTCCAATGATATGTTGAGACAAGTTCTAACTAATGTTCCAAGGATGTGTTGAGTCAGGTTTTATTTTTAATTCTACATCCTGCATATAGCACATGTAATTGTTAAGCAAATGGCAAGTTAATGTATCAAGCCATAAGCTATAATGGATGTATATACAAATGCAAATTTAATAAATTTACAGGCCTCAAGCCGCTTTTATCAACCTAGTCTCCAGCTCAAGGCCTCAAAGCCAAACATTCACACAACAACACATGCACCATACATAAACATGCCCCTGTGCAGTTTAGTTGGCCTCAGACCACCTATTCATATTACAACCAAATGCAAATGAGCCTCAGAGCCTATGCATGAAACATATACACAAGAATAAAAGTTGGTTATTGCCCACTTACATTTTAAGGCCAAGTGTTCTTGCATAAACATGTTCAACATCACATAGCTATTTTTTCGAAGCAGAGTTTCATTTATGTTCATGAAGTAGTCCTTGAAGTATGTTGTTGGTTTTTGGTCCACCTATGACATTTTGGAATGGCATGGACTAAACTGTAATTATGTGTAAATTACAGGGACCAAAAGTGTAATTTGGTCCGACCCTATATATAGATGGAAGTTAGGATTTCCACTATAAATAGAGAAGAAGTTTCTCTATTTTGTAACGAGGGGAGAATCGTAGAGATTCCGTTTTTGTTCCGGGAAAACGTCCCTAGAGAGAAAACACGATACACTTCTTCATTTGTCGGAAGAATTCACGAAGATAGCCCGTACTCAGTGTATTCATACACTCGTAGGAAAGGTAACCAGAACGATCCGGTTTCTCGCGTAGATCAGATCTATTCCATAAACGAGTTTCCGCTGCACATAAACCGTAAGTCTGTTTATTTATTATGTTTATGGCAATCTATACATTCGTTGTATGATCTTATGGAATTCTGACTTCATTGGTATCAGAGCTGAAAGGTTTATAGATTGACGTGTTCAAATCTAGTTTTCTGGTATTCCATGAATAATTGATGTGTTCATATCTTGGTTTATGGAAATCCGTGAATAAGAATATATTTCTTTATTCGTTTGAATGCGTATTTATTCATTTTGATACGGATTTATATTGAAATCTGTATCAAAATGATTCCGTAGACATTGAAATCTGATATTCCATGAAAAGAATTTGTTTCTGTTCATTTTGGATTCGTTTTTGTTCATTTTGATACGGATTTGCATTGTTATCCATGTCAAAATGATACCGTATTAGATCCAACAGTACAAAGTGTCAAAATTTTTTGTCAGAATTTTAAAAATCTGATCACACCACTGAAATCAGCACAAAAAATCGAGTCGGAATGTCAAATTTCACGGCCAACAGAGGCCTGAAAGGCGGCACGTGGACCTCACGTGCCATCTCTGCGACTAGAGTTTGTTTCCAAAGCAGTTGGAGAAGTTGGTATGAGGGACACATGGCACAACACTATTGGGTGATTTTTTTGACAGTTGAAAAGTCCAACCAATAAAGTGTCGACAAGTGTACAAAAGCAATCGTTTTTGAAACTGTCAACTGCCACGTGTCATACACGTGGACTAATAGCATGTCACCACGTGTCAAAACAGTTGTGATTGTGCCACTTCATCGGCCACGTCATGATGCCACGTGTCAAGGAGGTGCCACATCATGCCACGTGGTCATCCACGTCATTCGTTGACCCAATCAGGTGACGACACGTGGCTTTTGGGCCACATCAGCACGAATCACATGTTGCCACGTCTCACCTGAGTCAGCAAACCCTATGGAGCACGTGAAGGCGTGTGGAGGCGCGTGTAACAGATGTAGACGGCGTGTGTGGGAGCGTGCGGTGGCTTCCAGAGTCCAAATTTCGTCAAAGTTTTTCCAGAATTAAAATTTACATTTTTCTTGAATTTTTGATATATTTTGATAAATTTTTGGAATTCATTTGATATTTTTAAACTAAATTTACTAGTATTTATTATGTATAAATGCTTAATTTATGTTTAATAAATTTAAACAAATTCAGTATATTTATTGTGTATTTATATACTGAATTTTGTTGATCATAACAAGGTTTTGTTATTTCTATATGTGTTATAGAAATGGTAATTTTCGCAAAAACGGCGAAAATAATCTAGTCTCAGGAGGAGGTAAGGACTCTACAAAAACTTATAAATAAGCTTTTCTCTAAATGGTATCCTCCGTTAGAAAAAGAGGATATTGTTGGAGTTATGGAGCGGTTTAATGCGTTAAACCGTGAAATCCAAGATCTTGTCTAGAAAGGAGGATTTTCCTCTGGAATTGATCAATTAAAAATGTTAAAATTTGCGAAAAAGGCTTTTCGTGAGAAGCACTTTAAGAAAATTTTGTTTTTGACGAACTGGTGGACTCCATTGATGGATTAGTTCCTGAACAGGGTTATGGATCCCAATGCAAAGTATTTGTGTTGAACTTGGCTGAAACGGGAGCTAAGTTATCTTATCATCCTAGAACCATGTTACTTAGAAGTAACAAGTTGGTTCGTCACCCATGTCTAGATGCTGTTATAGAGGGTGTTGAGAACATGCCTTTGGATCTCTACTATAAGTTCGTAGAGATGATCCCAGTCACCTCAAAAGAAATTGAGATAGTTCAACTCGATGAAAATGAAGATTGAGCTCTTCATTTTTCACTTTTTCTCTTACTGATTTCGTTTTTCAATTTTGTATTGAAGGGCTTTGTGCTAAAGTTTTTATTGTGGTGGTAATTTTGACTAAATGTTGGATATTTTTATGGTATTATAAAATGTTTATTTGTTAAACATTGCTATTTTAGTTATTTGTTTTAGTAATTTTTAATTTATTTATTTTGAGATTATAACTAAGTGTTATATTACTCATTAGTTTTATACTTAAGAGAGGTATAAATGTTAAATAAATTAAAATATAATCTAAAACAAAACTAAATATATATTTATTATTGGAAATTTAAACCTAATATGGTGTTTGTATTGGCCTATGTAAATGGTGACTCGATGCATTGCGCATGGATGTTCGATTTTACATGAACCAAACATTCTTTTTAGTTTTAAATGATCTTATAATAAATATGGTGTATCGCTTACTTATTAGTGCTACTTTGTCTTTAACGGTTTTTCAATGACTGCTTCAAAAGCAATAGTTGCTTAATTAAATAAGGGCCTTCGTTTGAATGGTGACAATTATGAAGTTTGGGCTATGAAAGCCCAATACGTAATTGAAGAGCAAAAGGCTCTGGATACTCTAGAGAGAATTATGGTTCCTCCTGAAAAGGGTAACATCGTTCAAGCAAGGAGGGACCTTGGGGCCTATCAAGCCTGGAAGAGGAAGAACTCATCTGCCCACATCACCAAGCTTAGTGTGATGAATGATGATATCGTGAAAAAGTTTCACGTATACAACACATGCTTAGTGCGATTTTTGCTCTCGAGGAGCAGAAAGTTCAAGCTGTGATACGTTCTCTGCCGAATGGGTGGGAGCAGATGAAGTTGCAACTCACTCATGTCAACGACATTAAGGCCTTTGATGATATTGTTCATCATATTGAACTGGACGAGGACCGTATGGCCTCTCTTAATGTGAAATCTGAGGTTCACATGGCTAGTTCAAGTCATGGTCTGAAGTCTAAAGAGAGGAACAAGAGGTTCTTCAAGAAGAAGGCAAAGAGAACAGTGGGTAGTGTTCCAGTTCAAAAGAAGGGCAAGAAAGATTTTAACATTTCTAGGGTGAAATGTTATAATCGCAGATAGAAGGGGCATTTTGCAAAAGATTGCACAGCTCCTAAGGTAAATGTTACCGAAGTGTATAAGTGTTATACATTTGTTTCAAGTTCTGTTTTCCTAACTGGATCTCGTCCTTTGTGGATCGTAGACTCAAGAGCAACAGACCACGTAACAAAGGATCGAGATTCCTTTTGTTGAGTTCCACAGTGTTCCACCGGGAACTAAGTGGATATACCTGGGAAACAACTCTAAAGAGGAAGTCTTAGGGATTGGCTGTTGTCAGCTGGTCTTGAATGGTGGTCGACCACTATTTCTTAAAGATGTCCTCTATGCTCCTAGGAATTCAAAGGAACTTGATATCTGTTTCTACCCTTATGAATTTAGGATTGATGTTATCTTTTGAATTGAACAATTTTAGTCTCTTTATAAACAATATCTGCTTTGGTGGTGGACATTTGTTGGATGGTTTTATTGTTTTGGATTTGGATCCAAATTATGTGTGACATAATAGTGTTTCCCTTACTGTTAACTCGTCTGTGGATAATGTTAGCATTTCAAAAATGTGACATGTAAGACTTAGTCACATTGGTCAACATCGTTTAGTATGATTGGCTAAAGCAGGTTTGTTGGCTGATTTATCAAAAATAGATCTCCCAACTTGTGAAAGCTGCTTAAAAGGAAAGATGACAAGAAAACCATTTGGTAAAGCTACGCGAGCTGACCAACCATTGCAACTAATCCATTCTGACATCTGTGGCCAAATGAATGTTCGGGCAAGGCATGGTGTGTACTATTTCATTACATTCATAGACGACTATACAAAGTATGGTCATGTCTATTTGATTACACATAAATCTAAAGCATTAGCATGTTTCAAACGATTTATGGCTCTAGTTGAAAATCAATTAGAGTAAAGAATCAAAGCTTTAAGGACCGATCGGGGAAGAGAGTACCTCTCCAAGGAATTCAAAGTCTTATGTGATGAAAAAGGTATTGGACATCAATTGACCATACCTAAGACTCCGCAACAAAATGGAATAACGGAAAGAAGAAATCAAACCCTCTTAGAGATGGTGAGGTCTATGATGGCTGAAGCAAATTTGGCTATCTCTTTTTGGGGAGACGCAATATTGACTGCCACATATGTACTTAATAGAGTACCTTCTAAGTTCATTGAAACCGCGCCTTATGAATTGTGCGAGCCGCAAGCCCAATTTGAACCATTTGCGACCATAAGGATGTGCTACCTATGTTCGTGATACATCTAGCAAGCATGGCAAGCTAGGCCCAAGAGGCAAGAAAGGTATCTTTATAAGATATCTTGATCTCTCCAAAGGATATGTTCTAGAGGGAGAGAATGAGAATGGTCAAATAAAGAATTTGAGTCACGAGATGTCACATTCTTAGAGAATGAATTTCTTAAGCTGAGAGAAGTGGATAAGGAATTCACTTTCTTTGAAACTCAAGAGTCTAAAACTTCAGGATCGCTCATTCCGAGTGGGAGGAATGAGTTGAAGACATAAGGGAAAGGGAAGAGAATGATGTTTTTCAACCTTCACAAGCGGATTTGAGTAATCCTGACCCTGACTTGAGTGGTCTTGGTTTAAGTGGGAGTCTTGTTCCAAATTCAAGTGTGAATATGGATATAGATCCCAGTGGGAGTGGTCCCAGTGGGAGTTCTGCCCAACACCTTGATGAATATATGAGATTTGTTTATCAAGAAGCAGAACCTCTAAGACGATCACAGAAGGGACATATCCCGCGATGCCGTCATTTAATTAATAGCGAAGCACTCTCGATCGTAGCTCAAATTGAAGATATTCCAACTAACATGAGAGAGTTATTGGAATCCCCAGCGAAAGAAGAATGGATTAAAGCAATGGAAAGTGAAATGGAGTCAATAAGGATCAACGAAGTTTGGGAACTAGTTGATCACCCAAAGGGCGTAGAGCCATTGGGAATAAATGGGTATATACTATTAATCGATCAGCGGATGGGAAACCTATCCAGACTAAGAGTCGGCTGGTTGCAAAGGGGTTTACACAACAGGAAGGAATTGACTATCAAGAGACTTTTTTATCTGTTGTCTGTTTCGCGTCTATAAGAATAATACTTGCTTTTGTAGCATGTATGGACCTTGAATTACATCAAATGGATGTAAAGACTGTGTTCTTAAATGGCAAACTGAACGAAGAAATCTATATGGTTTCATTGTCCAGGGACCAGAACATAAGGTTTGTAAGTTGAAAAGATCAATTTATGGCCTTAAGCAGTCTTCAAGACAATGGTATTTTCGTTTCCATGAAGCGATTATATCAATGCAATTTTAGGTGATTAATGCAGACTCGTGTGTCTACATTAAGCGTGAAAACGGAGGGAAGTTTGTCATTCTAACGTTATATGTTGACGATATTTTGTTAGCAGGAAATGACACTTCCTTACTCAAGAAAGTAAAGACTTAGTTGTCTTCTAACTTTGAGATGAAGGATCTAGGAGAAGCTAATTACATTATTGGGGTTAAGATCTCCAGAGATCGATCTAAGAGATTATTGGCCCTTTCACAAGAGACGTATATCAATAAGATCTTAGAACGGTTTGGTATGGCTCACTGTGATCCCGATCCAACCCCTATTGCATAAGGTACGGAACTGAATGCAAGTATATGTCCCACTACTCCAGAAGAGACTAAAAGGATGGAGAGAATTCCTTATAGGTGTGCAATTGGTAGCTTGTTGTACGCTATGATTTGTACACAACCTGATATAGATTTTGCGGTGGGTCTCGTAAGCAGTTATCAGACTAATCCAGGTTTAATGCATTAGGCAACAGTGAAAAGGATATTGAGATATTTGAAGGGGACTTCAAATTATTCCCTTTATTACCAAGGAAAGTATCTACAGTTAAAGGGATACACAGATGCTGATCACGGAACTGATAAAGACGGGGAGGTAGTCCACGTCTGGGTATATTTTCATTCTAGGAAATGGTGCAATTTCCTGGTGTAGCAAGAAACAAACTTGTGTGGCCTTATCGACTATGGAGTCGGTATATGTAGCTGCAGTAGCTGCAGTACAAGAAGTGATTTGGTTCGCTTCATAGATCTTTTGGATCTATTGCCTAAAAGGAAATATACGACTATCTATTTCGACAGCACTGCATCGATAGCTTATTCCAAGAATATTTGTTATCATGGAAAAAGCAAGCATATCGATATAAAATATCATTTTGTTAAAGACAAAACAGCACAGGGAGAAATAAGTTTAGTGCATGTTCCAACTAGTAATATGATTACAGATTCGTTAACGAAGCCAATAGTTCCAAATGTTTTTAGTAAACACATTTTGGAATTTGGTCTTCGTAGGTTATAGGAATATGTTGTTGTTTTTGAACTGTTGTAATAACTTTGGCAAATTCTATTGGAATAGAATGTGAGTTATTTGTTGTGTTCAAATTCATTCACTATTTAAAGCGATACACATAGAGCTATTGAGTATAGTTCAGTATGTTGGCGAAATGTCATCTACTCACATGGATGAATCTTTCACTATGAATTGTGCGTTCATAGGTAAAAGTGGGAGTGTGAGTTACTCCATATGTGATATTTTGCGTAATATCATCATTTCGTTGATACCGAAAGCTGTCCTGTGAAAGGCTTAAGAGTGGACTAGAGGTACTGATGCATGAGTTACATTTAGAGACTGAATGCTTCCGCATAGTGTTTATAAAACATACGTCCTAAGTGGATTAACACTATGGCATATTTTAGAAATATGTGTAAAAGCCGACCAAGGGATGGAAGGAAAAAAATTGATCTCAACTTTCCTAATGTGAGACCCAAATGAAACTATGAGTTTCAAGTTCACCCTTAAAGACTCTTGTAAATAACAAGAAGGGTATGTCTGATGATTAACTTGATTGGAACCCTAAATCAGGCTTCGTTAGCTATGAACGGGCATATAAGGACCAGTCAGATAAGCATTGGACATATGGCGGAAGGTTATTTATGGAGAGGAAGTACATTTTCAGTAACATATCACTTAGTAATCATATAACACTCGAGCTCAATACTTTTTCGTGGAAAAGGTATGTAGTGTTTTCGTGAGATTAAAAAGTGAGTCGAAAACTAGTGATCATGGAAAATGGACTAGGGGCAAGTCACGTTAAGCTAAAGGTGGAACGATGAAGGAGAGCTTCAAAGGTTTAACCGTTACGTTGACTGGTCGCGTGAATTCGCCGAATAAGAATTGAAAGAAGTATGTGTGTTCAATCGCCATGAAAGTATGTCTTGTCATGTGCGAGTGGGAGATGTTTTTTTTTTGTCCGCCAATGACATTTGGAATGGCAGGGACTAAAATGTAATTATATGTAAATTACAGGGACCAAATGTGTAATTTGGTCCGACTCTATATATAGATGGAAGTTGGGATTTCCACTATAAATAGAGAAGAAATTTCTTTATTTTGTAACGAGGGGAGAATCGTAGAGATTCCGTTTTTGTTCCGGGAAAACGTCTCTAGAGAGAAAACACGATACACTTCTTCGTTCGTCGGAAGAATTCACGGAGATAGTCCGTACTCAATGTATTCATACACTTGTAGGAAAGGCAACTAGAACGATTCGGTTTCTCGCGTATATCAGATCTATTCCATAAACGAGTTTCCACTGCACATAAACCGTAAGTCTGTTTATTTATTATGTTTATGGTAATCTGTACATTCGTTGTATGATCTTACGGAATTCTGACTTCATATGTTGAAACACACACCAAACCTGGGAGCAACTACAAAAAGAGCCAAGGATTTTCAAGTAAGTAACTTGATTTATAACTTTATGTTTAGTTTTGCCATTATAAATAAGTAATAGGCATTTAAGTCTGACTTAATTTGATCTTAGTTCTCATTTAGCTCCACTTTAGCTCATTTTCAGTTCATTATTGGCACATCTTTAGTGCATTTCGCAAAATGATCATCATTTTCTTCCGACCACATTGGTTCATTTATCATACTACATACAATGAGTTTTTTAAGCCTCAAAAAAGGAAAAATATCAAAATGAACAAAAATTAAGACTAATTTTGGTCGATTCCTAATGAGTTAGCTTCATAATTCTACTATAAAAGAGAAAAATAGGCTATTAAACTGTTCATTTTAACTCTTTTATCTTTACAATGTTTGTCATTATACTGTTTCAAAAGGCCAGAAAGGTATTTCATATGTGTAGTATATATTTTTTACCATCCCTGAAAGATTGGTCATCATTGTGATAAACAAAGTGGTTTGTCATTTTCCCAATAATTATTTTGTCGTTTTATCTCAGAATTTGGGAGCTTTTAATCTGATGTTTAACTAATAGAGAATTTGTCAATTTGGTAGTTTATAGCCATATCACTTGTAGTTAAATTAAATGCTATTTGGTCATGGATACAAATTGGCATGATTATACAAATAAATGATTAGCTATAAACATTTCAATGCAACAACATTTGGTTCAGTTAGGCTTTGTTTTTTTTTTTATTGCGCAAGATGGAGATTTATTTGATCAAAATAATGCTAAGAGCCATCATTATTGATAGGCCCATAACTTATCCACTTTATGGGATTTAAGATAATATATCAAGCATTCTTCATTCAATCCAATTTTTATGTTCAATATTAGAGATTACATTTTATTTCCTTTTCTTTTCTTTCCTATGCTAAATTGATTTGGCTATAGTTATAACGAAACTTTTCCCAACTACCGTCTCTAAAATTAGCCATCAATTTTCAATTTTAAGGTGCTCTTTAAACTTTTTAAACCACATTGTCATCTATTATTGTGAATAGATTGGAAATAGTTGGTTTAATTTTTGAGTTTATTCTCCAAGGTGTTTCATCAAATACATTGTGGGTTAGACAAACTCAGGTTCTAACAAATAAAATTGTTACACACCTAGCCAAAAATTTTATGCCGATCAAAGGTTAATATCCAAATCACTAAATTAAGCAAATAATTTCAAGATTTCATCTTATTGTTGCAAAAGCAAAACCCCAATTCTACTTTTCTCTTTATTTATCACAAGAAAATAGCAAAGGAAAGGTGGAGATAATTTCTCGTGGGATTAAGGAGAGATCAAAGTTGGAATTAAAAGGTTTAAAGCTTGAGATTCTAGGTGGGTACAAGTTGCAGGCAATCCCGCCGCTTGATGGACAGGCGACGGTTGCTGACAACAGTGATGGTGATGGCTCCAACAAAGGCTCAAGGCTGTTGGGCTGTCACTACAGCTGCTAATACAGGATGAGTGTTCTAGGAATTAGTATTGATCTGGTTTATTGTGTTTGATGAAATGAAGAAAAGAGAATAGGAGAAGAAAGTTACAGTATCACAAACATTGAAGAAAAGGAAAAGAAAAGGAATTTTAATCCTTTTTCTATTCTTTGTTTTCTATCAAGCAAAAAAAAGAAAGAAAAAGAAAAAGAAAAAGGAGCAACTCACATCGTTACTAATTGATTTGGGCATTTGATTTGGCCATGGAAAATATCAATTCTAGTCCACATATATTTATTTTTCAAATAATCACATATGGGGGCAATTGTTTACACCAAATTTATTTTTGGTCATTGGTTGGTTCAATTGGGTCAAATGGAGTTCTTAGATAGTCCATATTGTCTGCCATTTATTTATTTATTTTGTACGTGAGTTTGTTTGTGAGTTAGCAATAGTGAGAGAGATTAGTAGTTAAGTAGGAGTGTTTTGCAAGGTGCAGTTATGAGAAGTGAGAGGAAAGGTTGGTTAAGACAATCCATATTCACCACCACCCCAAACACTTTCTGCATTTTGTTTGATTTCAACTCCTATAAAGACAAATTTAGAAAGACAAACAAAGGCCTGCACAACTCAACACAGACTCGACAAGTCAAAAAATTCAGATTACAAAAATCAATTTTCTTAGTTTACTGCAACTCTTTAGTTCCTCTTTATTTCATTTTTAGTTCATCTTTAGATCGTCTTCGGCGCACTTTTGGTTACAATTCTCTGTAAGTTTTAATTTTCAATCAATTCTAGCTTTCAAGCATTTATTTCAATTCCTTCAAATTCAATTTAATTTTGGAGCATTTATTTCAATTAATTCTTAAACTTCAAAGATTAGTTGCGAATTTAGTTGTTTTTGTTCTTTCAAATTCAACACATTCATCTGATAGAAGTTTTAGCACAGTTCCATTCACACGTTTGGAATTTTGGCTACAAAAATGTCTAACACACTCGCAATTCAAAAAAAGGCTAAAACTATATATATATATATATATATATATATATATATATATATATATTGGTGTCTCCAGGGTTAAAACATATAAAAGGCTTTAGAAAAAGCTGAGTTGAGGATCCGAGTAGTAGATGGCAGATTGGAATAAACAAAATATTGGACTAATGATCTAAGCCTTACACGTGTAGAATAGATTGGTGAGCTTATCATTACTTCACTATACCTACCCAGTCATATTCAAGCCGTACATAACGGCCCGAAAGCGGCATCATCCATAATGGGTATAAAGGGGAGCACTACTCACACATGAGGTATCTCTTACTTTCTCTCTCCTTTCTATTCTTTCTTTCTCTCCTAAGCACTTTATGGCTTAGGCATCAGAGCACACTTCCGGATTACCCGATATTTCACCCGTATTCTCTTGCAGTCACTCGATTTTCACTCGATTCATCTGGCCATTTGGAGTGAAGCAGTTCTCAGACTCAAGTTTACTCACTAGTGTGTGTGTGTATATATATATATATATATATATATATATATATATATATATATATATATAGAGAGAGAGAGAGAGAGAGAGAGAGAGAGAGAGAGAAAGAGAGAGAGATGTGTTAAAAAAAGCATAATCGAGAGGATCTGTATGGATCGAGGGGAGAGAAGAGAAAAACTCATTCATACTATCGGAATAAATGTAGAATTTTGGTTTTTATGTGGTGATTGGTTCATTTTTGACTCTATGAATTTTGGGCTTGTTGGGATGGGTTTTTTATAATGCTTTTATTATAGGTTATTTTACATTGGGTAGTTATAAATTAAAGGTAATGGATCATTTATAAGTGTAAGACAATCCTTCATGTTCAAAGTTTCTTTTAGAAATGCATTAGGTCATAATATAAGACGATATTATGAGAGTCTCCTAATCGAAGGGTCAAACTACATATTGTTGGGCAATCCACAAAATTTCAATCTTGCAAGTCCCATGTTCCAAATATTAAGATTTAATCATGAGGGCAGTGTGCATGTTAATTATTCAACATTCACTTCCTATAAATGTGATGAGTTATTTATAACAGTTAGATAATCCTCCCTTTTGAAGTGTATTTTTGGGAATGATTTAACTCAAATTTAAAATCTTCAATAAAGTAATTTTTGACGAATAAAAAATATATCGACCACATTTAATAATTTCAAACCAGTTAATATATTATTAGTATGTACTAGGAAATCAATTTAGAAAATATAGTTTAAAAAAAAAAAGTTATTAGCTATTTTGTGGGAAGGTGAATTTGTGCTTATATTTATGGATACAAGGTAGCTTGAAGTTTCCATGTAGAGAATTTTATTTCTATTTCTCAGCAAACATTAGCCCAGAAAAGAAAGAGTTGGTTTAGAAGATAGGAGTTCAAGGAAAGGTCGATGCATTAAGTATAAACGCAATAAATATTACTGAAAATGATATCCAAATCTGTATTCATATATACGATTTAAAGGCTATTAGGTGCCAAAATGGGAAAATTAAATTAGGCGAACCAACCCATCTACAAAGAGACTTTTCTATTAGAAAGCAAATTTATTTTTATATTGACTTAGCCAAATAGAGTACTACCAAATTCATGCTCTAAAGCTATACGTTTGTGCTTAAATTGCCTTGTGTCCAAGTCTCTTCTTCTATTTTCCCTTTCTTTTTACTAGACATTTACTGATTCATGTTATTCAGAGTTTTACTCCAACTTCTAAATCTTTATCTTGGAGAATTTAACTTTTAAAAAAACAAAAAGTAAATAAAAAGTATATAAAAGATTCTATTTTCTCAATATACAAATCATCCAAGTTAATGTAACTGCAAATTTAAATCTACACAAACTAATAAGATTACTAGAAAATTTCTACATTAATCCCAGACACACTGGCTTATGACTACTATGATTAAGAAATATCCACTGTACTGTTAATGTGTCCCAATTGCAATAGTCTCGAACCCCGTAACCAAAATAGTTTTTTTTTTAACCATTTTGATTTTTATTTGTTTGTCTAAGGGCCAGTTTGGGATTGCTGTTAGTGAAAGTGTTTTTCCTCACAGATAGGTTTCATTGTTTTCTTTAAAAGTAGTTTTAAGTGTTTTTCTAGTATTTTCCTGAATACAATCTGACTTTTACCAATTGTGTATTTGAGACTGCGGAGCAGCTTTCAGCCAAAGCAGATTTACTTTGGCTTTCCACAACCCCAAATGCAGTCTAAGAATGTAGCTTTATTATGCACCACCAAACCCTAAGTGAAAAAATATATTCTTCCCAAGTTAGCTGTCAGGTTTTTGTAGCCTCCTAACATGGTCCTACTCATATTCAATAAGCTAAAATATTCCATATAATTAAAACACAATTAATCAATTATTAAACTGAAATTTGATAAATTGAGTAGACAATTAAAAAAAAAAAAATATGATCACATAAACTATATGCAACAGTTTTACACCAGAAAATCTCCAAACTCAACGGTCAAATTCTTGAAAAGGAAAAAGGAAAAAAAGAAACAAATTACAAACAAACCCACACCCAACCCTTACATTTTCCCTCCCGCCAAACACCACCCAAATTACACCAAGGAATTAATTACTGTTTATTACCTTCTCTTATTCTTACTTCCAAGCAACAATGAGAAGTAAAATAAAATCCTAAAAAAGAATCCCCAAGCCACTGTTACCCACAAGCAACTCCACTTGCTTAAATCTGTTATCCCTTGTTGCTGCAAAATGTCTGCTCCTGTTGTTAAGCAAGTTGAGCTTGTAATTTTCATGCCCAATGTGTTTGAAATTGTTGACAACAATCTTACTTTGACTGAAGAAGGCACTGATCCGAGCGGGGTATTGTCGAAAATTTGAACACCTCTTACAAAACACTTGACGGGATCTTGAAATTCATTCTGTAACACTGCTTCATAAGGGTATTTAACTAAAGACATGTAATGAAACCAAATCCAATAAGAGGGGATTCGATCTCGGTTGATGAAGAAGCCACTAAAGAGAAGGAAATAGGCCAGAATGGCTACTACAATAGTGTAACCAAGCATAACATGCGGCACGACTCCTGATAGGAATGTGACGAAGGAGTTTCCGGCCCAGAATGAGGCAAAGATGATCAAGAAATAGAATAGGAACCCGGAAAAGCCTCCGTCTAGCCCCACTGCCCAGAATGTAAGGGCCGCGAAGGATAATGAGAGGAAGATTAAAGCTGGTAGTGAAACAATTGCATGTGATAATACATAGGATGATCTTCTGTATGCATTATAAGCTGTTTCCCTCATGAAAATGTACCTTTCTTGAAGGAAAACTGGGAGAGCATCTGCACAAGTGTAGAATGTTGTTGACATTGCGAATGCGAAAAACCCGAGTCTTTCTTGAACTCCTTTTGGTGAATTATCCAGTTGCCAAAACATTGTAGCTAGAATGAATCCCGTAACCAGCACTGCTCCTAGTCGAATCCCGAAAAGTTCAGGCATTCTTCTTGAATTGGTCACTGACCTTTTGGACAAAACTGCCATTTCGATCCAGAGAGGGTTGGCGAACGTTGGCACCATTGAATTAGGACTTGTGTCATTGTTAGTAGCACCGGAGACCAACTTCCCTTTCGAAATGCTTGCACTTATAGCTTCTTTTAGGGATAATCCATGCCTGTCCGGTTCGGAAATCGGAGAATGCTTCATATTCTGCCATGTTTTGTTGAACTCTACCAGGCTTTTGGTTCCTCCAGGGGAGCCTTCGAGCTCTCTTATTAAGTCTAGTGCAAACTCGGTCCGGTTCTCGTTCTCTGGTATCGGATTCCCAAACTCGGCAAAGTAAGCCGGCAGATGTGACGGGGAACCGCTGTAAACAGTTTGGCCGCGTGACAGAAACAGCACCCGGTCTAATAAACCAAGAATCCGGTAACTCGGCTGATGTACGGACATGATGACAATACTTCCGGTCTGTGCTATTCTCTGCAATACTTTTACCACCATAAATGCACTGGTGGAATCCAGTCCCGAAGTCGGTTCATCCAGGAAAAGAATAATCGGGTCATGGATTATATCGATTCCGATTGAAACACGACGTCGTTCTCCTCCAGAAACGCCGCGGTGGCCTTCGTCTCCGATTACCGTTTTGGCTGCGTTTCGGAGCCCTAATTGATCAATCAGAGCTTGGACTCGCATTTTCTTCTTCGATCGCGATAAGCTTCTCGGCAGCCTGAATTCGGCGGCAAACATGAGAGTTTCTTCAACGGTGAGCATCGGATATAAGAGATCATCCTGCATCACATAGGCTGAAATCACTTTCACCATTCGAGATTCCAGAGTTTCTCCGTTCAATGTAACCGTTCCTTTTAAGCTCCCCTTAGCTATCCGGTTCGCTAATGCATCAATCAGCGTCGATTTTCCAGATCCACTAGCTCCCAGCACCGCTAAAATCTCGCCGTCGCGTGCCTCGCCGGAAATATCATTCAGGAGTGTTTTTGTTGTCGAGAACAAACTTTCTCCAGCCACAGGCTCCGCTGCAGTGGCAGCACCGAGTTGATGTTGGCGAGGAGTAAAAATCGCCGGCAACATCTTGCGGCGGACTTTAACGCTGTAAGTGAGATTATTAAAGGAAAGAATAAACGGAATAGACCTCGGCGGCTCCATATTGACATCTCCAAGCTGAAGCACTTGATGAACCGGCGTTTCACTTCCGTCGCCGGTAGCTTCTTTCCGTACATCTCCGACTCGCTTTAGCAACTGACCAAGCGTGGGCGACCTGGAATCAGCAGCGGCGCGTGAAGGTAAACGATCAAGCTCCATACCCTGAGAGGAGTAAAACGACGGCGTATCAGCGAAATTGAAATTGCTCGCTACAACGCGAGACATTTTTTGTTTAGAGAGATAAGTAAGAGAGTTAATTATAAAGGGATTTTAGAGATACTTAAGAGAGTAACGTTGACGGCGTGAAGGAGGTTGGAGAAGCATGCGCTACGCTGGTTTATTGCCGTGAGAAATAACGGCGAGCAAAGAGCGTTTAAAAGGAGGAATGAATTAGAGATGGGGTTAATCAAATTAATGAAGCATAATTAATTATAGGATAATTTATAAAGAAGGGAGAAGGGTTTTGGGTTTGTAGTTTAGTGTGCAGAAAGTATGAAGATATTTGAGTTTTATATAACAAACTTGAGAGTTAAAAATGTGAAAAAGGGGGGGGATTTTAAGTGTTAACTGAAGAAGGGAGGTGAGAAAAAGGTGACCTAAAATCTCCTAATTTTATGTGTATACGTCTCTGTATGATATATGGAGGATAATGGTTGGTCAAAGATGACACGTGGCGAAATGGGGTTGTGGGATTTGGGGATGCTTTAATTAAAGTAGGTTGGATGTTGATCTACTGTGTACGTAAGTATCAGTCCGATATAATGCATGTGAAAAAGCTAAACATCAAGTTACCCCTCCAACAGTATGGAGGCCAATTTGCCTTTATTATCTCTTGCGTTGAATTTTTTTTTTTTTTTTTTTCTTTTATTAACTTCAAACAAATTAATTGTCATGGACCAATAGTCTTCCTTAATTATATATTTACTTTATATATGATCAGACTGTAAAATTTAATCATTTATTGTTTTCATACTATCCTTGTTGTTGGAGTTCTACACCTCTAATGTATAGATTCTACTGTTGATATTACCGTTCTCAAATACGAATAAACCATATGTAAATTATGTTGTAAATTTTTATATTTACCGACTTCATTAGACCTTAATTAAGAGATTATCTCTTTTACTCTTAACTTTTTATAATAATAATAACATTCTTTCTTGTATAGTCTACTGTAAAAATTTCAACAAAATTAAACAAATACTATGTAATTTTGAGCAAAAGAGTTTAGAGATTAGAGAAAAGTAAAAATGCAAAGTAACATGACCAGCAAATTATTACATTAAAAACATGCTAGCGGTACGTATATAGGAATTAGCAACTATCATATATACTATATGCATATTGCATATGGTAGAGGTGGATCGTAGCAATTTACGATATTATTAATGGAGTATAAATATACTGTGTACTTTAATTATTAAAAAAAGTATATATATATATATATCAATTTATTATATTTAAAAGTTCAACTACAGGTCTTTCATGCATTATTAAGAGTATTATATTACAGAGTATTCTAAACTTCTCCAATTTAGAATTTTTTTTTTTTTTTTTTTTTTTACTAAATTGAATGTCTGTAATTCATGATGAGAGTATGGTTTTATTTTTTTATAAACATCGTCCGGATTATTGAAATACTAAATTTGGTGTTAAATCCTCCATCTTCCTTAATTAATTATAGAAAAGAAAGCATTTTTTGTATCTCACTTGACGGTTTCTCTTACTAATAATTAGTTTAGTTTAATTACTTTTCTACGTTCTAGATGTTTATCTTTATACTTGTCAAACACTCCATAAATGAATTTCATTGATACGGTTCTTTACTTTAATTTTGATGTGTAGGAAACGAACACCATGTTATTTTTTTTATAATGAACTAAGTAGAATTTAGTGAAAAAGTTTCATCTAGATTAATATATATGTCCCAAATTTTAATTCGATTATTAGCATATGCAATATATTTTAGTTGGTTGTATTTATATAACGATATCATGTTATTACTAACAAGTTTATCAAATTGATAAACTACAATTGAGAATTAATATTGAAAGGTTACAAATAAGAGACTGATTATAAAGAATGATTCATGAAGAAGAAGAAAAAGGAATCGGTGAATTAGAAAAGAGAGAAAAGAAAAGGTTTTCTAACTAACTGGTAAAATACTAATAAACTAATTAAAACACTAAGCAAGTATTTAATTAGTTAATACGCCCCCTCAAGATGGCATGTGCAAATCCAGAACACCTAAGCTCTGTAAAAACGGATTGAATGCTGGAGAATGTAAAGTGCTAGTAAAGTAGTCTGCAAGTTGATCTTGGGATGAAACTTTAAGAAGATGCACCTGTCCAGATTGAACCTTTTCGCAAAGAAAATGACAGTCAATCTTAATATGCTTGGTCTTTTCATGAAAAACCTCATTTTTGGCTATTGAAATTGCTGAGGTGTTATCACAGAACATGAGAGCAGGTTGGGGATGTGCAATTGAAAAATCTTGAAGTAAATATCTCAGCCACTGTAATTCACAATAGGTTGTAGCCATTGCACGGTACTTATCTTCTGCTCTTGAACGGCTTACTGTTTGTTGTTTTTAGATTACCAAGCTAAAAGAGAATTCCCAAGAAATACACAGTAGACTGTTATAGATTTCCTAGTTATAGCACAAGTTCCCCAATCAGAATCTGTATACGCTTGTAACTGTAGCTTAAAATTAGAAGGAAAAAAAATTCCTTGAGCTGGATGTAACTTTAAATATCGAAGAACCCTGTGTGCCGCTACTAGGTGATGTTCAGTGGGTTTGTCTAAATATTGTGACAATTTTTGGACTGCATAGGAGATATCTGGTCTAGTGTTTGTTAAACACAACAATTTTGCCTACAAATTTCCTATAATCTGTAATATCAGTAACCTTTGGAGAATCAGGAAAATCTAACTTATCTACTAACATTGGCATTAAACATGGTTTGCAATCTAGGAACCCTGTTTCTACTAACAAGTCTAGTGTATACTTTCTTTTATAGATGTGAATTTTCTCTTTGCTTCTTGCTACTTCAATGCCAAGTATATTCTTCAACTTGCCTAAGTCTCTAATAGTAAAAGTTTGATGTAGAAAATCTTTCACTTGTATTTCTTCTTGAAAATTACTAGCCATAATCACATCGTCAATATAAACTGTCATTGCCATAAATCTATGTCCTTGCTTTCTAACAAACAAAGATGGGTCTGCTTGAGATTTTGTAAACCCAATAGAAATAAGTGCTTCTCTTAATTTGCAGTTCCACTATCATGAAGCCTGTTTCAGACCATATAGAGACTTCTTGAACTTACAAACTGGATTGACAACTGTTGTTTGAACACCAAATGAAAGCTTCATCTAAATCTCTTCATCTAAATCTCTATGTAAAAAAGCATTATTAATATCTAGTTGCTCCAATTTCCAATCTTTTATAGCAGCCAATGCCTATAACAATCTAACTGTAGTTAACTTTGCTACAGGAGAAAAAGTTTCTAAGAAATAAATACCCTCTTGCTGTTATAACCTTTTTCCACTAAACGTGCCTTACACCTCTCCACACTTCCATCACTCTTCCTTTTTATTCTATAAATCCACTTACACCCTACAGGTTTTTTTCCTGGTGGTAGAGAACAAATTTCCATTGTATTGTTAACATCTAAAGCTGTTAACTTAGCTTGCATTACTTCTTGCCTAGCTTTGCTAGTGCTAGCTTCTTTGTAACTAGCTGGTTCCTTATCTGTACTTAATGCAACTGAAAAAACTTGATGTGCATGAGACAATTTATTATAAGATAAAACTGCAGAAAAAGGATGACAAATATGTTGTTCTAGTGATACTAAAATGTCCGTTTGTGCTAACGCACAATGGTAATCCTGTAAATATATAGGTTGGTTCTGTGTTCGTGTTGATCGTCGAAGAAGAACATCAACAGGTTGCGATGATTCGGCAAAAGACACTCTATGTGAGAATATAATATCAATTGGTGTCCTATTTTGTGTAAAAGTGTCTGGTAATGCATTTGTGTCTCTAACTAAATGTTGTTGATGATTTAATGGACTTTGTGATGAATGCAATGGTGCAATAGGCATATCTGACATTGGCAGTCTTAGTGCACTTATGGCCATCAAAGGTGGTAAATCAAAATGTGTGTACTCAACATCAGGACTTACAGATACAGTATCTATAGAAGGTGAATGCATGTGTTGGTTATATGGAAACAAAAATTCATAGAATACTACATTCCGAGACACCACAATGCTATACTTTTCTAAATCATAAAGCTTATAACCTTTAGTACCAGTATGAAAACCCAAGAAAACAGCCTTGTGAGCCATAGCATTTAATTTAGTTCTATTCCTCTATAAAGGTGAGACAAAACTTAAACAACAAATGGATTAAGAACAAAATAATCAGGTTTTTCTCTATACAATAACAAATATGGAGATGTATTATTTAATATAGGTGATGGAAATCTATTAATCAAATGCACTGCATGAGCAACAAAAATAATTCCAAAAAGAATTAGGCAACTTACTCTAAACTTTAAAGTCCTTGTTATATTTAATATGTGTTGATATTTTCGCTCAACTATTCCATTTTGTTGAGGAGTTCAACACAGCTACTTTGATGCACTATGCCCTTAGAAGCATAAAATGCAGAAAGCTTGAACTCAGGCCCATTGTCAGTTTGAATGACTTTTACTGCTTTATGAACTGAGTCTAAACCATTGCCACAAAATTTTGCACTAAAACTTGTACCTCAAACTTTGCTTTAATAAAAAACAACCAAGTAAATCTAAAAAAATAATTTACAATAGTAAAAAACTATCTATATGCTTCCATAGAAATAGAAGTTGGTCCCCAAATATCCATTTGTATCAAGTCAAAAGATTCAAAAGTAACAGAAGTACTTACAGGTAAATACCAAATTCTTTTGTTTAGCAATAAGACATGCATCACAAACTATATTATTCTTAAACTGAATTTCAGAAACTTGCTTACTAAGTTCAACCAACCTATCAGGAGCCAAATGCCCTAATCTAAAATGCCATATGGTATTTGGATTACAATTTAACATGCATCACAAACTGTATTATTCTTAAACTGAATTTCAGAAACTTGCTTACGAAGTTTAACCAACCTATCAAGAGCCAAATGCCCTAATCTAAAATGCCATATGGTATTTGGATTACAATTTATATGGATAGCAGAATTAATAGAAGAAATTGCATCACTATGTGTAGAACAAAGTTGATATAGCCCTTTCTACAATTCAACTAACCCAATCATCTATCTCTTCTGCAAGAGCTATATGCAATATTTATCAGCTTGAAAAACCAATTCACAACTTAATGAAGAGGTTATCTTAGAGACAGAAATTAAATTATAGGTAAATGACAGCACAAATAACACATCATATAACACTAATGTAGGAGAAATCTCTACTGTTCCTATTATGTTGCCTACAATTTACTATTATTAGGCAAACTCACATACGAATTACTAACAGGCTTGTAAGACTTAAAAAGACCTAATACATATGTTATATGACTACTAGCACCTATATCAATTACCCAATCATGCATCATATATTGAACTGAATTACAAATAGCTAATTTAGATAGAAATGTACTTGTAGGAATATCCACATGAGTTGAAACATAGCTTATTATTTCAAATTGCATCTGTGCAGGCATAGATTAAGTCACTGGTGCAAAATTTTGAAAATGTTGTTGTTGCAAAGTATTTTGTTGCTGTTGTGCACTATAGAGCTCCAAAAATCTGCTAGACTTATTCCTGAGTATAAACAACACTTAATGCAGCAGAACTTCCAACACTACTATTCACATTCCCAGTACTGAAACTAAGAACTAATAATAGGCTTAACAATAGGCTGACCAAGAATAGGCCCCAAAATACCTTTTTGAACTTTAGAATTAGCCATATCCATAGACAACACACCTTCAGCCTCATCACTTATAGTGTTAGCTTTTAGCAATCTTGTTTCGAAACCTAAAACCTAGTGGAAAACCATGCTTATACCAACAATTATCAACGATGTGCCTAGAATTGCCACAATAACTACATTTCACTCCTTTTAGAGTACTATAAAACCTTCTACTAGGATTAGCATTAGCAACTGAGTTTTTAACAATGGCTACCAAAATCAGAATTATTCTCCAATGATGAAATATTAAATTGCCTTTCATGTTGTAAAATTAAGGAAAAAGACTTATTCATGCTAGGAAAGAGGATCCATGATCATAATCTGGTACTTAATTGTTCCAAAACATTCATTCAAGCCTTTAAGAAAACAAATCACATGATCCTTTTCAAGATTTAACAAGATCGCAGTTGCTACATTACACACACAATAATTGCAAACACAAGTAGGAATATTCTTTAAAGTCACATATTCATCCTAAAGTTTCTACAAATGCATAAAATAATCAGTGACTGATATAGATCCTTGAGTAATTGTATAAATCTCCATATGTAAATCAGCTATACAAAACACATCAGCTTGACTAAACCTCTCCTTAAGATTATCCCAAATTTTCTTACATGTATCTTACCATAGAACGCTTTGCACTATAGATGGAGATAGAGATCTTACCAGCCAAGACTTGACCAAATTATTACAACAAGTCCACGCAGAAAACAGAGAAGAAGTTCTTGTCGACATTTGTATCGAACCATTGACAAATTTAAACTTATTCTTAGAAAAAAGTGCCATCTTCATATTCTGCCTCCAATATAATAATCTGGTCCTGTGAGAAGAGGAGTCACAAGAATCAACAAAGGATTCTCTACTGGATGAACATAATACAGACTAGAAGGTTGATCATCAACCCTAACATTCACCGTTTGATCAAAGAAAATGCAAAATTTCAAGTTGCGAAAGCAATCGAAAAAAGAAAAATCTGAATCTACAGATCTTAATCTGATGCCATAACAAGTTTATCAAATTGATAAACGTCAATTGAGAATTAATGTTGAAAGATTACACATAACAAACTGATTACAAAGAAGAATTCATGAAGAAGAAGAAGAAGAAGAAAATAAGAAATAAAAGAAGGAATTGTTGAATTAGAAAAGAGAGAAAAGAAAAGTATTTCTAACTAGCTGGTAAATAGCTTTTTATACTAATAAACTAATAAAACACTAAGCAAGTATTTAATTAGTTAATAATTACAAACCAATTTTTATAGAACCATTTGATCCAAAAGCTTTGAGAAATACATTGTTTTTCTTTTGGTTTCCATCCATACTCTTATTTAATTTTTACAATATGTTTTTTTCTTAATTACATTTCTTTTCTATATTTTTCTTATCTGTTTTTTTATACCTGTTTTTCTTCGAATAATGCTGCAATATCATTTTGCTTTGACCAAACTGCTAATATCACTTTCCTTTAATATGTTCTCTGCCTCTTCTACTACTTTGAATTATTCAAATTATTCTCCTATTTCTATACAAAATTTAGTATAAGAATTCATTGATGGAATGGCTCTCTTAAGAATTATTTTCTAAATATGTTCCAAAATCACTGTTGGTGTTAACACTTTGCTCCTTCTCCTTTCTCTTAATAGCGATACATTTTTTTATTAATTAGTAAGAAAACGTTGAAAAGTGAAATCAAAATTATTGATTCATTTTCATCACTTCGTATATTAACTAGTTTTTTCATACCTTTTATAATCTTTATGTATTTTAATAGCAATATATTTTTAGTTAATCAGAAATAATTAATACACATTCATGCAATACAAAATACACATATAAACAATAAAAAATACCGAGATACATATAAAAATAAAACAAAAACAAAGGAAATGATGTGAAAATAACACCAAATGTAATTAAAATTAACCAAAAAAATGCAATTTTGAATAAGTCAAAAGAGAAGGCAAAACATTAATCAGATAGACTATTGATACTTTTTTTATACATTTGTGATACTATGTTGATATATGTTTTAGTGTTTGGTACTTGTTATTTATGTCATGGAACCATTTAACCCAAAAGCTTAAGCTGATGGATAAGGTCTAATTATAGCTTTTATCTTATCTCTAACACTCTTCCACACGCGAATGCCTCTTGGACTTGAAGGGTGTACAACATAGGCCCATCCTGCCATGTGTTTAATTTTAATCAAGAGATGGAGTTGTCAGGATTCGAACCCTTGACCTCTAGGTCTAAGCAGCTCTGATACCATGTTATGGAACCATTTGACCCAAAAGCTTATGCTAATGGATAAGGTCCAATTATAGCTTTTTTTTTTATCTCTAACGATATGTGTTTTTTGCTATATACTATGTTGATACATTGTTGATACGTTTTTTATACATTTGTGATAATATATTGACATATATTTTGGTGTCTGGCTATTGTCATATATGCATTTTTTGTTATATACTGTGTTGATGCAATTTTTTTATACACTTGTGATACTGTGTTGAAACATATCTGATACATTTGTGATACTGTATTGATACATATTTTGTTGTTTGGTTGTTATTATATATGCATTTTTTTGCTATATATTTTATTTTGATATTTATTGATACATTTATGATAATGTGTTGATACATGTTTTGGTGCTTGGTTGTTGTTATATACGCATTTTTTTTCATATATTGTGTTGATACATTTTTATACACTTTGTGATACTGTGTCGATACATGTTTTGGTGTGTTAGAGGACACTTGTATACCATGCAAAAGCTATCACAAACTACTAAACATTTGAAGGACATTTGTACACCATGCACAAGCTAACACAAACTAACAAATTTGAAGGACACTTATACACCATGTATAAGCTAACATAAACTAATAAACATTTGGAGGACACTTGTACACCATGCACAAGCTAATACAAGCTAAAAAATATATTTGGAGGACACTTGTATACTGTGCACTAGCTAGCACAAACTCTCCACTACTACTAATTAATTAATTTCACTAGCTAAATTGTTTCCTCACCATCTCTTTTCAGTTAGAAACCTAATTAAAAATTGGAAAAAATCAGTATGAAGAACTAAACAAATACAAATCATCTCCTTCTTTCATCAACATAAATTAGCCACCCAAATCATCTCTTTATGTCATCAATATCAATTTTCACAAAACAAACACGTTTTGATTTGTTCGTTCAGTAATGGCTCGTACAAAGAAAACATCAAGAAAATCTATAAGAGGGAAGGCTCCTCACAAGCAACTGGCCACCAAAAGCAGTAGGAAAATCAGTTACGATGACCGGCATAGTGAAAAAGCCACACTGATTTAGGTAAGAACAATGATTTGTTGTTCTCACCTATATTGGAACATAAGAAGGACATGGGAGGAATGGTATAGCATTTGGCGCGCGTAGGAGAAATCATGTACTTTGGGAATTTTTGAAACTTTTTTGTAGTATTTTTTAGATAATTTCCTTGTTACATATAATAGATAATTGGGGCAAAATCTGGCGTATTTTACTAAAAGCCCAAAAGCTTAAGGGTAAGGCCCGATTATAGTTTTTATTATTACTAGGTGTGGCAAAGGGGCGGGGCAGGGACGGGGGTGCATTCTCCACTCCGCCCCTAATGCTTGCGGTGGCAGTTTCAAGGAATTTTTTAGCCCCATCCCTTCCTCGCGCGGGATCCTACTGGTGTTAGGGAATCCCCATCCACACCCAACAAATAAAATAAATTAATATTTTTCTCATTTTAATAACCATTAAATTGGTTTGGGGTTTATTGGTATTAAACACTAATAAAATGAAATTGAATTAGATATCAAAGGTAAAAGAATGATCAAAATAAAATAATTAAGTTTAAAGGGAACATAAAGTGGATACAGTATTTCAAGTAGCAACATTAGGTTGAACATGAATAAAATAGCATAGAGATGCAAAAGGATCACACATATCCATAATACATTTGTACACATAAGCTTAAGATGAATATTACAAGTTGCAACGTTGAATTTCTTCTTCACTAATAAGCTTAAGATGCATATTGCAACTTTAAGTATGGGCATGATGGGAGATGTTGGGCTTTTTTGTGTCTTATTACTATTCTTTGGTGAATAAGACATCGTACTTATAATTGACACTTTCTACATTAAAACTTGCAACCTTGGGAGCTAGTACACAATTTCACATAATTATTAGTGGTGTTGTTTCAGCAACAATATTGTATAAACACTTCTACTATTTCATTTGTGGGTATGTACAGGCACCCGACTTAATGGGAAGAACAAAGTATTAATTGTATCTTATTATTAACAAAATGAGTGTTATTGGAGACTTATTAAAATTACAATAGCCTAAGTACGGATGTTAATATTGTAGGGGAAACTTAATTATAATATACATATAAATATGTATATATTAGCGGGGAGTTATACAGGGCAACGCGATGATAGTACTCCCCGCCCCCATGCCCGTTTAACATTGGGGGTAAAATAACCCCCACCCTCATCCCCATGGTGATAATTTCAGTTATTTCCCGTGCTCGGTGGCTCTAATCCCTATGGTTTTTGGGAAATCCTTGCCCCGTTGCCACCCCCTATGTTGGGAATGCCCTAGTCCCAAGGCATTGGTCCTTGTATTGTATCATACATTTTGTATCTTATAATGAGATTTATGTGTTATACATTCATATCAATGAATAAAGGCATTAATCTTTTTATTATATACATCTTGTGCAATATTATAAATAAAGTATCCAATAGACATATCCATATCCATGTTGACAAGTGTCATGTACTTGGTGATAAGACTAAGGATAGGGAAAACGATATGACCATAAAGTCATCCATAGTCTGTTCCAGTCATGGGAATGAATGGAACAAAAGACTATCATAAGCTTAGTTGTATGGCAGTGTCTTACCGGCCATTGGACATGGAATGTCAACCAAGTTCATGAGTACATGCAATGGGGCATGGTACTGGATAGATCCACTAAATGAGAAATCTACATGGTATAGTATCACAAGTGATTCTCGTGTAGTACTTATATGGATCCTTTCACCTGAGCATGTTATGGTCTTGCATGCAAAGTGACACACTTTGGTGTACACCTAAAAGATCTATGACAAGGTGCCAAGTATGGGTACGTTCGGGTGTGCTAGTGAGCATGGCAAGACTATGAACATGCAGAAAGGAATGTCACTCAGTAAACCACAGAGAAGATATCACCGGCCTCTTAATGAATATAACTAATAAGAGTGTGGCCACACCCAAACAAGTTGGAACTTGTTTGCGGGCATCAATTCATTCGGGATCAAGTAAATGTCCAAACACAAAAGAGGGCGATGACGCCATGCCCCCATATTGGACACCGATATCAATGACATGGGATATATAGGTTTAACTACAGGGTTAAGACTTCCATTAGACTGCTGTCTCCGTCTTAATTGGGGGCTGTAGTGGCTTGCTAGAGCCTGCCTATAGTCTGTGGACCTTGGGCCCACTATCAATATAAAGACGGACCCACGACATCGTACATATAGAATGTCTGAGTTTGAACTTATCAGATCGTCCGTATACTTGGAGTATACAAACTGGAGAGATAAATATTAATTAATTAAATTATAGGTCAACTGGATTGATCAATATAATTTAATTGATATATATTGATTGGGAATTTATTTTCGGGTGGAAATAAAATACATGCATAGGTTTATATGTATTTTGATTTAAGTTGAATCTCAATTAATTTATTGGGTCAAATTTAATTAGCAAATCAATTTTAATTTAATGACATGTACATTATAAAATATGGTTTTATTTAAATACATGCATGAAAATTAAAATAGAATTGCATTTAATTTTACCCATAATAATTAATTTGGATTTAAGGATTTTTGGTATTAAATTCCAACTTAAAAGCTAATTAAACTCAAGGCTTAAATTAAGGCCATAACTGGTGTCAAGTGAGTTAATTCTCTTAACGAGAATTTCAGCCATAAGTGTGCAAGGGGGCTGAAATTTTCGGCCAAGCCATCTTCTCCTCCTTGGATACGCCGCCAGCACGGGTTCTACTCGATAGACGTTCGTGCATGTGAGAGTGGAGGGAATCGATTTCGGTTTCTGCAGCCATCTCTAGAAGAGACATTGAAAGGTGAGAATCCCATTCCTGATCTTTTGATTTTGTGTTTTTTATTTCCATTCAATTACTCATAGGTCACGGATTTGAGAAAATCGATGCGCGCTTCCACTTTAATCGATTGATTTTTTATGAAAAATCCCTACAGTGGTATCAGAGTGTGCTCTTGATCCATGGAAATCTTAAATGGTTTGAATCCCATGGTTTTAAAATTGGGGATTTTGATTAGGGATTCATGAATTTGAGGTTTTAATATTTTTCCCCAATTTGATTTTCAAATGGAAATTGGAATTTGTATATTAGGTTATATGTATTTATTTCTATTTGATTATTGTTTGATTTTGTTCATTGGTTGGATGTTGGATTTTATTTTCTGTTTTTGATTTAAAATCATATTTAAAAAAAATTATGAGGCTTGCTGCTGCGTGCGCAGCAACTATTGTGGCAGCATGCCGCACAGCAGCAGCGTGCTGCTGCCACCGTGCTGCCACTATAACGGGCTGGTCGATGGATCGGTTTTTGGATTTTATAGGTAATTTTGCTTCCGGGCCCCTTTTTCTTTTTTAATGGATTTAAAAATTTTATGTGTTTAAATTTGGTATTTAAATGCTCATGGTTTCTTGGATGATTTATTTTGTTCATGATATATATTAATTTGGAATTAATATGGTGTAATGAAATTAGTTCGGTTTTTCTTGGCACGATTAACTGAATGGCGTAATTTGGACTCATTGTTTCCCAATTCTAGTGGGAGCAGTATTCAGCCTGGGCTGAAAGCCCAAAGCCCATTAAGTGCTAGAACCATGATGGGCCAAATTAGCGATTTCTAAATAATGGCTAAGGACATAATTTATTGGGATTAATTTCATGCATTTTAACAGGTTTATAAATTAATGCACTAGATTTTATGTCTATGTGATTAAATGTTTGAATGGATGCTATTAGGCCTTAATTCAAGATGGGTTGTATTTTTCTTTTGGGTAAATACGGCTTGCGCTCCATTTTCTTTTAATGTAATTTTATTTTAATTTTATTATTATTATGAAATTTATATAAAAGAAGCCTATTGGCGAGGCGAGCCCAGAAGGAAGGAAGGAGGCTCACCTGGTGTATTTCTAGTGTAGGTTTACTAGAATTATATTATGTTATAATATAGGCCCATAGCATTCCATTATTTATTTAATTATGCATTTATTTATTTCAATATTATGTGCCATGATCCAATCCCATTTTCACCCACTTATGCATCTAAGCTGTTATTAAAATTTAATCTAAACCAAATGGTAATTACTAAGTCACTTAAAAGTGCTTTCCTCATTCAAAACCGACTCGAAGTGGAGATAGGCCAGTTGTAGACCATGCCCTTGCAGGATACACTGGAGTATCGTCATTTTGTATTGGATTGGAGTATTGGTTACTCTAACACTTGGTTGGAGGTTTGGACTTAGCATGGGTAGTAGGATTCTCCTAGCCCTAAGCACAAATGGGTAAGTGCCAACAAGTCCATCAAACCAAGAGTCCCTAGGTTGGGATTGGACGGTGTTCCTACCTAAATAATTAGGGTATACTTTTTTCAGGCCCTCATCTGGCTATATCTTGATGAAATATGGATCTCGGCCCATTCTCCCAACAACTTGACTTAATTAATAACTTGGATTCATTATTAATTAATTATAGGAAAAGCAAATAAGTCCTTTATTAATACTCTTTAATTTTTTTGTGTAGTAATCAAATGGCAAATAATAATAACTCTTTATCATTGTGTTCACTCTTTGAGAAGGATAAACTCTCAAGGCCTAATTCCAGGATTGGTCTAAGAACTTAAGAATATTTCTAAGACAGGAATCTACAGAATATGTGCTAGAGAGAGTTGTATCGCCTGCACCTACCGAGTATAATCCACCGGTTGCACAACTGGAGGAATACGAGGTGCATGTAAGGGACAACCGGGATGTAACATACCTTATGTTGGCATGCATGGTCCCTGAGCTGTAAAAACAGTTCATGGATTAGCAAGCCTTTGCTATGATAACAACTCTTGACCAACAAGTCATTCAACTCCTGCAAGATGGGGCCTGGGACATCTGTGAGTGCTCATGTGCTCAAGATGATGGGCTACATGGATACTTTAGCCCATCTTAGTTCGCCTGTCTCACAAGAGTTGGTGATTGACACGATCCTGGCGTGCTTGTTGAACTCTTATGATCAGTTCATTCTGAACTATAATATGCAAAGGATGAATCGTACTGTTAGTGAGCTGCATGGTATGCTCAAGCTTGTGGAACAATTGATTAAGAAGACTACACTGGTACTGCTAGTCAATAAGGGGACCTTCTTCTTACTAAGGGCAAGGCAAAGGTGAAAGCCAAGGCCAATGCTAAGAAAGCCAAGGCCAAGAAGGTTAAGGACAAGCACAAGGTCGGTCCTGAGGATGTCTACTTCCAGTGCAAGCAAGCAGGACACTGGAAGAGATCTTGTCCCCAGCTGTTGGGAGAGCAAAAGAAGAACCAAGATGTGTCTTCATCAGGTATATATGTTATGGACATAAACTTCACTGTTTCTACATCTTGGGTATTGGATACTAGATGTGGTTCTCATATTTGTTGTAATGTGCAAGAACTTAGAAATGGGAGATCACTGTGATCTGGAGAGGTGGACTTGTGGGTCGAAAATAGAGCAAGAGTAGCTGGCATAGAGATGGATGAGTACCATCTGATGATTCCTAGTGGATTAGTTTTTATACTGGAACAATGTTATTTTGTACCTGCAATGTGTAGGAATATTACTTCTGTTTCAGTTTTGGATGTTTCTCAATTTGATTTTACTATTAGTAATGGTAGCATTACTTTATCTAGAGAGGGATTATTTTATGGAGATGCTCTATTAAATAATGGCCTATATGTCCTGGATTTAAATGAAACTAATCATGTCTATAACATAAATACTAAAAGAGTTCAGCCTAACAAACTTAATCCTGTCTACCTTTGGCATTGTCATTTAGGCCACATAAATAAGAAACGCATAGCTAGGCTTCACAAAGCTGGAATCCTAAGATCATTTGACACGGAGTCACTTGATATATGCGAATCATGTTTACATGGTAAAATGACTAAAGGGCCTTTTAGCAAGAAAGTTAAAAGGGCTACTGGCTTATTGGACCTAATACATTCAGACATATGTGGGCCCATGAGCACAGCTACTGGAGGTGGACCTCTGTACTTTGTCACTTTCATGGATGATTTCAGCAGATATGGTTATGTCTATCTGATGAAACACAAATTCGAGAACCTTGATAGGTTCAAGGAATTTAAGAACGAGGTACACAACCAACTAGGTAGGAATATTAAAGCCCTTCGCTCAGACCGAGGAGGAGAATATATGAGTCTAGAGTTTGACTCATACTTGAGAGAGTATAGAATCATTCCATAACTCACTCCTCCAGGAACACCACAATGGAATGGGGTGTCCAAAAGGAGGAATAGGACCTTGTTAGACATGGTCCGCTCAATGATGAGTCATGCCTCTCTCCCAATAACATTCTGGGAATACACTCTTGAGACAATAGCTCTCATTTTAAACAATACTTCGACTAAGGCTGTGGAAAAGACCCCATACAAAATATGGATGGGCAAGGCACCCAATGTGTCTTTCCTATGGATTTGGGGCTATGATGCACATGTCAAGAGATTGACTGGGGGCAAACTAGAACCCAAGACTGATAAATGCCTGTTTATGGGCTACCCAAGGGAAACCAAAGGGTATTACTTCTACAACCTGCTGAGAACAAGGTGTTCGTGGCACAAAGGGTCTTCCTTGAAAAGGATTTTATTTCCAAGAAAGACAATGGGTGCAATGTTGAACTCAGGGAAGTTCAAAGCACACAAGCTCTTGAAGAGGATAATTCGGAGACCAGGGAGGAGCTTCCACAGGTGGAAGCACCAACCTAAGTCGTACAAGAACCTAGAAGGTCTAGTAAGGATCTTCAAGAACCTGAGAGTCTCGTTACTGACGATCACACTCTTCTCGTCTTCGATGAGGAAGAGCCTAAAACCTACCAGGAGGCCATTGATAGCCCATAATTTGTAAAATTGGCATAAAGCCTGGAAGCAAAGATGCAATATATGTATGATAATTAGGTTTGGAACCTGGTTGATCCACCTTCGGGTGCTAAGGTCATAGGTTGTAAGTGGTGCTACAAGTTAAAGGCTGACAACACCTTCAATGGGCGACTGGCTGTGAAAGGTTTCAGACAAGTCCGTGAAATAGACTACGATGAAACTTTCTCACCAGTTGCTATGCTCAAATCCATAAGGATTCTGCTGGCCATAGCCGTTGGGTATGACTATGAGGTCTGGCAGATGAATGTCAAAACTGCTTTCCTTAAGGGGAAGCTACTTGAGGATGTGTATATGGCACAACCTGAGGGTTTCGTCGATCCAAAGCATCTTGGAAGGGTTTGCAAGCTTCAAAGATCCATTTATAGATTGAAGCAAGCATCCCGAAGGTGGAATCTTACATTCAATGAAGCTATAAAGGAATATGGCTTCATACAGAATCAAGATGAGCCTTGTGTGTACAAGAAGGTTAGCGGGAGCTTTGTTACTTTTCTAGCGTTATATGTGGACAACATCCTGTTGATTAGAAGTGACATACCAATAGTGCAAGGGGTTAAACAGTGGTTATGTAAGTGCTTTGCAATGAAGGACTTAGGTGAAGCTGAGATGATCCTAGGGATCAGGATCTACAGGGATAGAGCCAATCGGCTTCTAGGCTTAAGTCAAGCCAAGTGCATAGATAAAGTTCTAAAAAGATTCAGAATGGATCAGGCCAAGAAAGGTTTCTTGCTAATAAGTCATGGACTGAAACTTAGTAAGAAAAACTATCCTAAGACAAGGAAGGACAGAGAGAACATGAAGTTGGTCCCATATGCATCGGCTATAGGATCAATCATATACTCCATGCTATGTACAAGACCTTATGTCGCCTTTGCACTAAGTATGATGAGCTGATACCAATAGGATCCCAATGAGGACCACTGGAAGGCTGTCAAAGCAATCCTAAAGTACCTTAATCGGACTAAGGATAGCTTCTTAGTGAATGGTGGTCAGGAAGGGCTATCAGTGACTAGGTACACTGATGCAAGCTTCCAGATCGACTAGGATGAGCACCATTCGTAGTCTAGGTATGTATTTTTGCTTAATGGTGGTGCTATAAGCTGGAAAAGCTATGCAGCCGACCATCACTGACTCTACTACAGAAGCTAAATACATTGTGGCTTGTGATGCAGCTAAGGAAGATGTGTGGATAAGGAAGTTTATCACTGAATTAGGAGTAGTACCAACTATCCTAGATCCAGTTGATATCTTCTGTGACAACAACAGGGCTGTTGCACAAGCTAAGGAGCCTCGGTCACATAAGAACACAAAGCACGTATTCAGGAAGTTTCACCTCATATGAGAAATCGTCAAAAGGGGTAACATTTTGTTACACAAAGTAGACACCGAAGAAAATGTCGTGCATCCTTTAACCAAGGTGCTAGCTCAGCCCAAGCACAAGGGCCAAACTAGATCTATAGGGATTAGGCTTATGCCTAGTTGGAACTAGTGTAAGTGGGAGATTATTGGGAATGCTCTAGTCTCAAGGCATTGGTCCTTGTATTGTATCATACATTTTGTATCTTATAATGAGATTTATGTATTATACATTAGTGTCAATGAATAAAGGTATTAATCTATTTATTATATACATCTTGTGCAATATTATAAATAAAGTATCCAATGGACATGTACATATCCATGTTGACAAGTGTCATGCACTTGGCAGTAAGACCATGGATAGGGAAAACGGTATGACCATAAAGTCATCCATTGTCTGTTCCAGTCATGGGAATGAATAAAATAAAAAACTATCATAAGCTTTGGTGTATGGCAGTGTCTTACCAGCCATTGGACATGGAATGTCAACCAAGTTCATTGGTACATGCAATGGGGCAAGGTACTGGATAGATCCACTAAACGAGAAATTCACATGGTATAGTATCACAAGTGATTCTCGTGTAGTACTTATATGGATCCTTTCACCTGTGTATGTTATGGTCTTGCATGCAAAGTGACACACTTTTGTGTACACCTAATGGGCCTGTAACAAAGTGCCAAGTATGGGTACGTTCGGGTGTGCCAATGAGGATGGCAAGACTGTGAACATGCAGAAGGAAATGTCACTCAGTAAACCACTAAGAAGACATCACCGACCTCTTAATGAATGTAATTAATAAGAGTGTGGTGACACCCAAACAAGTTGGGACTTGTTTATGAGCATCGGTTCATTCGAGATCAAGTAAATGTCCAAACACAAAAGAGGGTGATGACGCCATGCCTCCTTGTTAGACACCGATATCAATGACATGGCATATATAGGTGTAACTACAGGGTTAAGACTTCCGTTAGACTGTTGTCTCCATCTTAATTGGGGGCTGTAGTGGCTTACTAGAGCCAGCCTACAGTCTGTGGGCCTTGGGCCCACTGACAATATAAAGACAAGCCCACAGGATCGTACACATAGAATGTCTGAGTTTGAACTTGTCGGATCATCCGTATACTTAGAGTATACAGACCGAAGAGATAAATATTAATTAATTAAATTATAGGTCAATTGGATTGATCAATATAATTTAATTGATATATATTAATTGGGAATTTATTTTCGAGTGGAAATAAAATATATGTATGGGTTTATATGTATTTTGATTTAAGTTGAATCTCAATTAATTTATTGGATCAATTTTAATTGGCAAATCAATTTTAATTTAATGACATATACATTATATAATTTGATTTTATATAAATACATCCATGAAAATTAAAATAGAACTGCATTTAACTTTACCCATAATAATTAATTTAGATTTAAGGATATATGGTATTAAATCCCAACTTAAAAGCTAATTAAACTCAAGGCTTAAATTAAGGCCATAATTGGTGCCAAGTGAGTAAATTCTCTTAATGAGAATTTCAGCCATAAGTGTGCAAGGAGGTTGAAATTTTCGTCCAAGCCATCTTCTCCTCATTAGATCCATCGCTAGCATGGGTTCTTCTCAATAGACGTTTGTGTACATGAATATGGAGGGAATCGATTTTTGTTTTTGCAGCTGTCTCTAGAAGAGACATTGAAAGGTGAGAATTCCATTCTTGATCTTTTGATTGTGTTTTTTATTTCCATTTCAATTGCTCCTGGGTCATCGATTTGAGAAAATCGATGTGAGCTTCCGCTTTAATCGGTTGATTTTCTATGAAAAATCCCTACACCCTAATTATTACCTCTGATACTCCACCACAAGCGAATGCCCCTTAGGCTTCAAGCGTCTCCAACAGAGGCCCACTCTACCATGTATTAAAAAAATAATCAACAAATGGTGCTATTGGGATTTGAACTCTCAACCTCTAGGTCTAAATAGACCTAATACTATATCATGAAATCATTTGACCCAAAAGCTTAACTTGATTAGTAAGACCCAATTATAGCTTTTATTATTATCTCTGACACCAACAAATAAAATTCAAATTAATCATATGTGTAATTTAATAATTTTGTGCAAAGTTACATTATAAATTGATGCTTTGTTACCATATATATTAATTTGATGATACAAATAATTTATTTTAATGGTTGATTAGAAAATTGACATAAACTTATTCCATGATAAAATGTTGTCTGATCTATAGGCCACTTGTAAAACGGGGGCTATGGTTTTTTTTTATTTATCCAATTGAATAACTAATGTTTCTTTTGTTCAATTAAGTGCACATAATTTTTGTCTAATTGAGGACCTAAAATACAATTATTGTGACATATTTTAAATTACTTCATTTTTTTCTCATCCAACTCATATTTGCATGGTAAAATGCACCGAAGGTCATTGAAGTTTTACATTTATACATTAGTGGTCATGAAAGTCAGTTTTGGGTCAGAAAACCACTAAAATTTAGTTCATGTGTTAATAAAATCTTTATTACAAGATTTGAACAAAAGGTTAACCATAAAACTAATTTATCGAGTCAACTGAAAATTTTACTTGGTAGCTCATTGCCACGTTCCATTCTTACACCACATATTTTCCATGTGACATTAAAAATTTTCAAACAAATAAAAAAGAAAAATTAAAAAACTAAAAAACCAAAGGAACATAATTGTTGGTTTTATTTTGATATGGGCCACCAGTATCAAAACAAGCCCAGTCCAGCTTAATTAGGTTAAGATCTAATGAGGATGATATAGATAGAACATGTTATTCTATTTCTAATAATGGTTTTCCCATACAACACTCTAGCCCCTTAAAATCCTCTCTAGCCTCTTTAGTTCATGGCTTAGTCATTCTTCCTTCCCAACACATCAGTTTAGGATCTATGCACAATCGGTGAAACATGATCGCAATTCAATCATCATTTTTGCTACATTCACCATATTGGAATACGTGTTACA
Organism: Euphorbia tirucalli; assembly: GCA_039660915.1. NCBI lineage: Eukaryota > Viridiplantae > Streptophyta > Magnoliopsida > Malpighiales > Euphorbiaceae > Euphorbia > Euphorbia tirucalli. The sequence continues at coordinate 51,319,462 of CM077633.1, forward strand.
AGAGGTAACTCGATTCTCTTGATATGGATCTACATATATTGTATTTCCAACAATGGTACCAAAGCCAATAGATCATGTGTTTAGTCATTGTGATACCCGATTAGTACATTTTTGGTGTATTTTTTTAGCTTGTTTATTATTTTTCGTACATAATTTTTGTGGCTTAATTTGTGCATTTTTTTGATTTTTTTTTTTTTGAAAACGGAATTGATTTTCATTTAAAAACATTGAATTTTTAAATACAAGCTTTCTTATTCGGATTTGAAATGAGTTTTAGTCTCACCAATGAGAGTTTGAACCTCAAACTCCATTTTTTAACTGTAAAATGGACAAACGTTCCCAAACCATTACTGAAGACCCTAAAAATCTTAGGACAGAAGAAATATGGAGGCCGGAACGTTGAAGCACTGACATGATCACGCCACCCGGTGCGCGCACATTGGTCAAAGTAGCCACATCTTGCCCACATGGACCAAGTAGAGCGTGTTGCGTCTATTGGCACGTGTCAGTGTGTGCATCGTCCATACAACGATGTTTGGCCACCAGTTTTTTCTAGATTACTTTTTGGCAATTTTTTTGATTTTTTGGTGAATTTTATTTAATTTTTTGGTGAATAGAAAGTTTAGTTTTTAATTTTTCAATACTTAAAAATTAAATAAAAATTGTTTTCTGTATTTAAAAATACCGAGAAAATTAATGGAAAATTCTAAAAAAATTTCAGAAAATTAGTTGGGTAATTTGATGCAACTTGAATAAATCAAAATGCCTTTGATTATTAAAGGATGTGTAGGAGTACGTTCACATTTTTTTTTTTATTGTAAATGTGTTGCAGTAATAAAATATTTTCGAGTTTTGTTGATTGCCCAACTTTCCCATCAGTTTGCAAGGCTGCAAAAACTGGCACGGGAAATTAATAATTGTAAAATGAGTTGTGTTGATCGATGGGATGATGCTAAGGAAATTGTTTCTTATATTAACCTTATGTAAGCGTGCATTTAGGCAGGGAGTTTGAAGAGAGGCTCCGATGATAAACTTCTCTTTAAAATGTTGAAGAGGTCCTTTCGATCACAAATGTTAAGACGCTTATTGGTTACTAGTTGGAGTAAAGGAAAGATGTGTTAGAGAAAGTATGTGATCAAGTTCCTCAACTAGAGCTCTGAAATAGTTAATGCTCGCCAAGGCCTATCTTACATGATCCTGTGATCTAGAAAGAATTATTTGCACCATGGTACAAAAGAGGTCTCTTCTTTGTCGTAAAGGATCTGTGAAGGAATGCTATATAAGGATATTCTCGATCATAAGAATTTTTTTTTAGAGTTTGTTCAAGTTTTTAGGTTTTAGAAAATGAATTTGCTTTGTTTTCTTTAAGTTATTCTGGAAGATTATTATGTATTTATGTTGAATGAATAAATATTTAAGGATGTTTATTTTGTTTTGTAATTGAGAAATCAATAATTTATATATAATTTATTGCTACTACTGGAAACAATTTCGGCAACCAAGGCAACAAGCTTAAGCCCTTCTACTACAAAGGCAAAGAGTAGGTTGGTGAACCTAAGAAAGCTAAACAAAAAGGGAACACAAGATCTAAGGTTAGGAAAGTGAATGTTTCAAAAGTGAAATGCTTCAAGTGTCAAGAAAAGGGCCATCATGCCAAAGACTACAAGTGTGAGTAAACTATATATAGGAAACAACTCAAGAGCTGAAGTCTAAGGGATCGACACTCGTAGGTTATTTCTGAAAGATGGAAGAAACCTTCTCCTCCATGATGTCATGTTTTCTCCCAAGCTTCATAGGAATCTAATTTATGTAACAACTTTACTGAATCTAGGTTTCAATTTATTCTTGGATGATAATAGTTTACGTTTGTGTTTGGTAAAAACCTTTTATGGTTCAGAGCACATTGTAAATGGTTTATCTGTTTTGGACATTGATTCAAACAATAATCATAATGATGCATTTTTCTTACAACCTGCTTCTACATATATGAGTAATAGAGATAGTGATGTTGTATTGTGGCATGCTATGTTAAACCATATTGGCCAAGATCGAATGAGTCGGCTATCCAAAGAAGGTTTATTAGGCAATTTGAATAAGGTTGAATTGCCTCCCTATGAACCATGCCTTAAAGGAAAAATGTGTAGGAAACCCTTTGGAAAGGCAACTAGGGTTGTGTTTCCTTTAAAATTAGTCCATTTTGACATTTGTGGTCCGATGAATGTGAAGGTAAGCATGGGGCCTATTATTTCATCACTTTCATTGATGACTTGGTATGATCATGTTTATTTAATGTATTACAAGTCTGAAGCTTTAAGTTGCTTCAAGATTATTGAGAATCAATTAGATGTAAAGATCAAAGCTTTGAGAATTGATCATGGTCAGGAATATCTCTCAGATGAATTTAAAGTTTTACGTGATGAAAAAGGAATTGAACCTCAATTTTCAATTCCTTGCACTCTATAACAAACTAGTGTTTTTGAGAGGAGAAATAGAAATCTTCTCGAGATGGTTAAATTTATGATGGTTGAGGCAAATTTTCATGTTTCCTATTGGGGAGACGCGCTGCTTGTAGCCACCTCTATTGTCAACCGAGTGCCCTCTAAGTCTATCACTTCCACTCCTTATGAGTTATGGATAGGTTACAAATAAGATTTAAGTAACCTCAAACCATGGGGTTGCACTGTTTTTGCCCATAATACCTCAAGCAAGTTTAGAAAACTATACTCAAGAGGTAAAAAGTGCATCTTTATAAGGTATCCAGATGTGTCAAAAGGATATGTCTTAGTGGGAGAAATCAAAGATGAGAAAGCTATAAAGTTCGAATCATGTGATGTTGTCATCTTAGAGAATAAGTTCCCTAAGTTAGATGAGGTAGACCATGATTTTGCCACTCACGAGGAATTGGAAGCCATTGGATCTCTCCATTTAAGTGGTAGACATTTTTGAGTTCCGTGAAAATGTTCAAGAACCTGAAAATGTTACGAATGATGAAGATCAAGATCCAATTTTCAGTAAATATATGGATCTAGACTTCAGTAGGAGTATGGAACATGATCCAAGTGGGAGTATGGAACATGATCCAAGTGGGAGTGTATCGAATTACGATGAACATATGAGACACTTTTATCAACATTAGTAACCGCGTAGAACTAAAAGACAAAAAGTCGAACGATGTCGATTTAGTATCAAAGGCACGACTCTTTTAGTCACCCCACAAGATGATGATGAGCCTATAAATTACCAGGAAGCTTTCTTATGCCCTACAAAAGACTAATAGACTAAGGCTTTAGAAGAAGAAATGGTTTCCATGAGATTCAATGAAGTTTGGGAACTCGTTGATCTGCCAAAAGGTAGAAGAGCTACTGGGAACAAGTAGGTTCTCAAGATCAAGCATAAGGTTGATGACAGTATGGAAAGATACAAAGCCTCCCTAGTTGCTAAGGGCTATACACAACATGAAGGGACAAATTATTAGGAAAGCTTCTCACCTATTGTGAGGTTCACTTCCATAAGATTGATCCTTGTTATAGTGGCAAGCCTAGACCTAAGGCTACATCAAATGGATGTAAAGACTATTTTTCTCAATGGAGAATTGGACAAAGAAATCTACATGGATCAACCTATAGGATTCATCATAAAAGGATATGACCAAGAGGTTTACGAATTGAAAAGATCAATTTATGGCCTTAAACAGTCTTCTGGAAGCGGTTCCTTCGCTTCCATAATGTGATGACTTCCAGGTAATTGAAAAAGACCACTGTGTCTATAAGAAAAGCTTTGGAGGTAAATTTGTAATTATGTCATTATACGTTGATGACATTCTGATAGCTGGAAATGACATGAAATATATGAATCAAATCATAGCTTGGTTAACCTCGAGTTTTAAAATGAAAGATATCAGTGAGGCTGTATATAGTCTTGGAATCAAGATTTCAAGAGACTATTACGAGAAGTTTGTAGCATTATCTCAAGATACATAAATTAACAAGGTTCTTGAGTGATTCAATAAGAGCAGCTGTACGCCCGTAGATAGCCAGATGTCAAAGGGAGTGACTCTTAGTGTTGATATGTGTCCCTAAACACAAAAAGAAATTGAACGTATGAGAAATGTTCCTTATGTGAGTGATGTGGGCAGCCTTATATATGCTATGATATGTACAAGATCGGATATCTGTCATGCAGTTGGCATGGTGAGCAAATGTCATTCCAATCCCAGATAGGCATATTGGATAACTGTGAAGAGGATACTGAGGTAGCTCAAAGCCACTGCAGATTACTCTTTACGTTATCAAGGAAAGAATATGCAATTGAGAGGATACAGAGATGTCGATTGGGCTGGAGACATGATGGGAGGAAACCCACTTCTTGTTTTGTTTTCTTGCTTGGTAATGGTGCGATATCATGGAGTAGCAAGAGACAAACTTGTGTCGCCTTATCCACAATGGAAGCAAAGTATGTGTCATACTCTTCCATAGTCCAAGAGGCATTATGATTAAATAGGTTTATGAATCATTTATGTATTACTTCCTTTAATTCTTCAGTAGTGATTAACAGTGATAGTCAGTCTATTATAGCGTTTGTTAAGGATCAAAGGTTCCACAGCAAGTCCAAGCATATAAAGATTAATTTTGTTAGGGATGTAATAACATGCAAAGAGGGTACTATGAAATATGTATCTACTCATGACATGGTAGCATATCTATTAACTAAACTTGTCATTGGAGATGTCTATAAGAAACATGTAAGATCCCAGGGTTTGTACTAGATCTAAATCATATTTTTGTATATTTGAGAACATGCTATTTAATAAAGTTTGAATGTTTACAATATACAAGTGTAGCTGTTATTTTTTTAATATTTGTTGTTATTATTTTGAGATGCATGTCAAATAGAGAAGTAGATCACTCACACGAGTGTTTACCCTTTGTTTTGTCATTAGTTGACAAATGTGAAGGATAAGGTTGTCTTTAAACAAGTCAGAGCTTATTCAATGATAGAAGCTGTCTTACTTAAATTATGAAAAGGGTTTCATTAAAGTGCGAGATCTATATACATGCAAAAGGCAAGCATATGACAGATTATATCTAATCTAAGAGGCTCATTATAATTAACATGAACCTGTTTTGTCCTTATAGCCAAAAGTAGTCCATGAAATTGTTGGATATGCGCTAATCCCAAGGCATTGGTCCTTGTATTTGTATCATACATTTGTACATTAATGTGAGATATATGTATTATACAATTTGTGTCATTAAATAAAGGAATTAATCTATTTATTATATATCTTGTGCTATGTTTTAAATAGAGTATCCTATGGACATATCCATATCCATGTTGACAAGTGTCATGCACTTGTTAGTAAGACCATGGATAGGGAAAACGATATGACCATAAAGTCATCTGTAGTCTGTTCCAATCATGGGAATGAATGGAGCTAAAGACTATCATTAACCTGATTGAATGGTGGTGTCTTACTGGTCATTGAACATACAAAGGGGTATGGTACTGGATAGATCCAGTAAATGAGAAATCCACATGGTATAGTATCACAAGTGATTCTTGTGTAGTACTTGTATGGATCCTTTGACCTGACCATATGATAGTGATGCATGTGAAGTGGCATACTTTGGTGTACACCTAACGGGCCTATAAAAGGGTGCCAAGTATAGGTACGTTCGGGTATGTCAGTGAACATGGCAGTGCTATGGATATGCTGATGGGAATGTCACTCAGTAGTCCACTGAAAAGATATCATCGACCTCTTGATGAATGCAACCGATAAGAGTGTGGCCATACCCAAACAAGTTGGAACTTGTTTATGAGCATCAGTTCATTCAGGATCAAGTAAATGTCTGGATACAATAGAGGGCGATTAATCCATGCCTTTGTGTTGGACACCGATATCAATGACATAGGATATATAAGTTTAAACTACAGGGTTACGATTCCAATTTAACTGTTATCTCCATCTTGATTGGGGGCTACAGTCGCTTGCTAGAGCCCGCCTGTAGTCTGTGGGTCATAAGCCTACTACCAACATAAAGACGAGCCCATCGGATCGTACACATTGAACGTCTGGACTAGACTACAGAATTTTATATGTACTTGGAGTATATTTATGGAAGAGAGAGAGTTCCATTAATTATATTATATAGATCAATTCGATTGATCAAAATAATATAATTAATATTTGTTTAGGCCATTTCATAATTAATTCAATGAATTAATGTATGAGATTATTTCTTAGGTGAAAATATTTATACATGTATAGATTTACATGTATTTCATTTTATGTGAGTCTAATTTAATTCCTTGGTTAATATCATAGGTCAAATTAGTTTTAATTTAAATGTATGTAATATATCATATGGTATAATATATAAGTATACATGTTGAATTAAAGTTTTATTTGAAATTAAATAACAACCAAAGAATTAAATGGACTTAGGCTTGAGAAATGGAAAGCCCACATGAAATGAATGTATGGGCCGAAATTTTTGGGCATGAGAATGAGTCATTCTCTTGAATTTAAGGTAGCAAAGTGAGACTTTGCTTCTTATGGAAAATGATGGAAAAGTGGTGACTCATGGTTTGACCATGATGTAGCAAAGTTGGACTTTGCATCCTTGGTGTTTATCTTCTTTCTTTTGGTAAGAAAAAGTTGATAAGTTACTTTTCCATCACCCTTGGGCCGCCCACTTCTTCTCTTCCTCTCTTCTTGGAAAATCCGATCCACTAGCACAGGATTAGTCGGATAACCGTTCGTGTATGTGACGGTGGAAGTCTGTTTAGATTTCTGTAGTCATCTCTTAACGAGATATATCACATAAGTATCTAAACTTCCTCTTTATGGCTTTGGTTTTTTATTTCCATTTCACTAGCTCCTGGGCCCGGATTCGAGGAAATCAACGCGTATTTCTTCTTTTATCGGTTGATTTCCGATGATGAATCCTAACAGAAGTAAGCAGACTAAGGTAGATGTTTTGACACGCCTAAATGATACTTTTCAATGGTGTTAGTGTGAGACATATACTTCTTTTAAAGGAAAGAAAGGAACGCCATAACACATGATTTCATACCATGTGTGCTTAGCGACCTTGACATGGAAAAGTAACAATCTCAACTTCTCCAGGTGTGAGACTTTTGCAATGGAATTATGATTTTGTTGACTTTGCTATCCTTAGGACCCTAACTCATTTTGAAAATATAGTCTAATGGTTGTTTTGGAAGGAGACTTTAAAAGGTTCAAGCATGATTCGACCTTGGATAAGCCCGACTGGATAAACGAGTTAGATTATGATGGAAAGAATGTAGTAAGAGGGGAAGATTATCATGTGTTCATATCTTGAGTTTCTATGCTTCACAACAAGGGTAGTTATGCACGTGTACATAGCTGTGAAGATAGAGAACTGTAGAGATCATAAGGATTACCGTGGATGTGATGCGGGATCTAGGATAAGGCATACAACCTTTTGGTTTTTCCGTTGAGCTACCATATATCTCCAACGAGTATATAGTATTAGAGCTCTCAAGGTATACTGGTCGCATGGACTATTTACGAGAGATGGAGTAACGAATCTGTTCTACTATGTGCAAGTGGGACATGTTGGTTTCTTGTTATTGGGCTGCCCGTATCAGTATAGGCCTGATCCAACTTATTTAGGTTAATACCTAATTAGGATGATATAAATAGAATATATTGTTCTATTTCTAATAATGGTTTTTCAACACAGCACTCTAGCCTCGTAAAACCCTCTCTAGCCGCTTTAGTTTGTGGTTTAGCCATTCTTCCTCTCGAACAAGTCGGTGTAGGATCTACGCATAATCAGTGACATATGATCGCAATTCAATCATTATTTTCGTTTCATTTTATGCCATAAGAGGTCACCCGATTCCCTTGATATGGATCTACATATGTTGTATTTACAACAATAATCAATTAAAAACTGAAAAGAATATTTATACTGAATTGTAAATGTTGAATAAACTAGAATAAAAGAAATAAAAGTTTCAAAATCAATCAATAAAGTAAACTTAAATAAATTTAAAAAGGAAAAAAATAAAATGGAAAAACAATTTGAAAATTTACAAAACCAAAAACATATATAAAAAATGATACATGTCATGCATCAATGCTGACCTAAATTCTCGATACCAAATTAGTAGATGAAATAATTGGTCCTATCAACAAAATCATTATTCTTGTGGATGAAACCATCGTTCTATAATTAACACACCAAACCTATGCTCTGATTCCGCTTGTAAGAAATTCAATCTATATTTGATCGTAATAAGCTTGGTAAACGGAACAAGCAATTAGACATGAAATCAATATAATAGAAGATTTACGTCAAGAAATTAGACATATAAATGGTTTCTTATGAACCTTACTCAAATAACATCCATTACAAAGATAATTAGAAGAACGAGAATCAACAAAAATTTTATTAAATTGAAGAACTTTATTGGCAATAGGTTTTGCTGCATGGCCTAATCTAGCATGCCATGTAAACAATGAAACAAAATTTACTTTAATTAAAATGGGAGGTAAAAGCAATATGGCATAAAGCCCTTGATCACTTTGGCTTTGAAGAGAACCAGCTTCAATGCCAATTCCTTGATAAGAAAATAATTGGCAAAACATTAAACAGAAACCGGGTTACTGTTAATAAAAGCATATACAGACAATTTTTTAATTGCAACTAAAGGCATATAGTATATCACAAAAATTAAACAATTTATTGTCAATCATAAAACTCGAACTACCAATACGAGATATAGAGACTTTAGACCTATTACCAAGTTGGACTTCTTCGAGACCTTGGTATTCAGAAAGAATAACCAAGTTATTTAAATTGAAGGTAATATGGTCAGTCACTCCAGCGTCAACAACCTAAGGCTTGGATGCATGAGATGCTAGGTCAGCAGTGGTGACATGTGATGCAAAATTAGAGATATCATTGGTACCTCTGGTTTTTAGTGATGGACAAACATTTGTAAGATGTCCATTACCACAACAATTATAGCAAATATGATTGAGATGAGAGAGATCATAGGAAGCATTAATATAGGAATAATTGGTGCCATAATTATTCTGTGGAGGAAAAGGGCTGATAGCGACCACCATGGCCACTAAAAGCAATCCGGCCACCACGAGTGGGGGCACAAGAAGGCTGTTGCAGAGTCAATGCATGAGTAATATAATGAGCCGATGTTGGAACCAGATTGGTCTCACGAGATAATAAGCTTTCTTCCATAAGAAGCATTCCATGCACATCATCAAAACCCCCATTTTTTTACTTAGTATCCAGACTTCGATGAAATTGTTGGTAATTAAGACCCAAACCAATAACACTATGATCAACTAGATCCTCTTTAGACATAGTATAACCCAACGCAACAAGTTGGTCATATATGGATTTGGCTCGTTACACATAGGTGTTGATATCTTTTATACCATGATTAAGAGCATGAATTTGATTCCTAAGGCTTCGAATTTGAGCCTTAGAATCAGAAGAATAAGCAGTAGCAAGTTTATTCCAGGCTTCACGGGCTATATTTACACCAACAATTTGATTCATATTAGAGGGTTCAATAGATTTAACAATCCAACTGAGTACCTGTTGATTGTGTTGATCCCATATCAATAAATCTGGATTGTCCGTACCATCAAGAAGAAATTGCATTACAAGATCACAACCATGCAGCATAAAAACAAGTTGTAATTTCCACAGGAGAAAAGTGTTAGGGTTTAGTTTTAACCCAGTTGAGTACTCAACGTCAGCTGAAAGGAGATGGGAGAAGCGGCTAGTGCAGCATGATACGATGGATGAACAAAGGTATGAGGAATAAGTTGATGCCCATAAGTCACAATAAAGATCACTGAGCTTGTAGGAGTAACAATTGTAGTAGTTAATGGCATAGAAAATAAAAAAAGTTGATGTAGATAAGGGTGGCATAGATGAAACTGGCGGTGGCAGAGGTGGGATAGATGAAACTGGCAGTGGTGTACTCAGGTCCAACGAAAACTGATGAAGTCGCTGGAGATGAGGTGGCCATTGGAAAAATTTCAAAAAGACTTGGTTTTAAAACCCTAGGGTAGTTCTGATACCATGTAAGGTGTAACAAGCTCAGTATTATTGATGTATAACATGGTATATACATACAATATAATTAGTGATAGAACTAGGACAATTACACAAATAGTCATTGATAAATACACAATAACCTTTATACTCTATCAGCTTACATCTACAAGTAAGGAGGAGCACATAATTTATTAGTAATTAACAAGTTGGTACAACAGTAAGAAAATCACATACTTTACACACATCCCTGACTCTCAAAATCATATGAGCTTAATTACACCTACAGCTTACACAAACTCTAAAACTCTCAATGCAATTAAATAAGCAAACAATTTTTACTTATATAGGCCTTAAAGTAATCATTCTCCTAATAGAATTCACTATAATGAGAAAATTTTTTATTCCTATTTTAATTTAAAAAACCAACGTAAATAAAATTCTTTACATACCTTATCGATAATAATATTAATAATAACAATAATAAAGTATTTCAAACTCCATCACAAAATTGAACTACTGCTAGTAAAATAATATCTCTTAAGTATATATTTTGTATTGTTAGTTAACATCTATCTCTCTTAATATATTATCATCAAATCAGGCATGCGACTAACTACGCATCGCAAGACGCCAGTTGATTAGCTTGGGAGCAATGATCAATTATAAAATAATAAAATAGAAAAAAGACAAAATGGAATACAAAATATAATAAAGTAAAGAAACATGAAAGAAGGATAATATTACAAATAATGTCATTACTAATATTATTGTCCTAATTACGAGCTTAAAACTTGGCTTGGCAGTTACTCATACCGTCTGAAAAAGGCAAGTAAGAACAAGGAAAATTTAGGTAAACATACGCAATGTGTATGAGCATGGGTTTGGTAGTTGATGTAGATAGGCTACCCCCACTTATTTACCAAATTCCACCAAAGTCAATTTACATAATATGGGCAAATTTACAACCATGCATGCGTGTACCAAGAAAATAGGCTTCATTTCTCAACCGTTTTAGTCAAAATTAAATTTAATTTCAATTTATATTTGGACTGTTACTTATCCTTTGCCCATAATTTATGAGAAGTATCTCTTCTTAGAACGTGCTTCAACCAATTGATGATATCATTAAAAATTGGAAATTCGGGAAAAGAATATCGTCAATAACTTATTTCATGGCGTAAAAGAAGAACAAAGGTTGAAATCTAACAAATCTGCTCGTAAATTTTGATCTCATTATTGTTTTCTTTAAATAATTTTGCCTCGAATAATAAGTTTATTCACAATCCTACTGCTGCCATTTGGGACCTCATGCTTTGGACCGGGTTTCTGTCTGACCAATAGGTCTACCAATAAATTCAGTCATTCGAGTCCTCATATTTTGGATCAATTCATGTCTTTTCCACTTTTCAAGCATTGCCTTGTATGTTTACCATTCTTCGTTCTCGATTTTTTTCTCTTATTCATGTATTTTAATTTTTGTTGATTGTATTTGGATTTACTTAATTATATATGTTTGTATCAAACTGGGTATAATCAAATCTATACTTTAGCTTGAGGGGAGTGTTAAAAAGTGTATACAGAGTTGTATGCAGCCTGTAGAGAACGTATAAGTTTGGGTTGAGTTTGAGATATTATCTTCCTCGTGCATATAAACTTGTACCGTCAATTAATATGGAATTCTAATTTCTACCGTTTCTAACCAATATATATATATATATATATATATATATATATATATATGCTTAAAAATAGAAAACCAAAAATATGCTTACAATTGGTATAGTTTAATTACATGCATTTAGGAAGCGTTATTAACATACTTGGATTAATGTTAATTTAACTTGCACTTAGCATCCACATAACCTTTCTTCCAACCGTATCAAATATGAATTGGTTCGAAATTGATTATACATTCTTTAAATAATCTCTTTAAAATTAAAAATCTGATGCATTATGCATACTAGGATTTCAAGTCAAAATCAAAAACTAGTTTAAACAACTAAGTGGCATAACAAGAATTAAGGTGGAGTATTGTACAGGTGATCTCAAGTTCTAATTCTTGTGAATGTGCTAATCAAATTTTGGGAGAGGTCCTTCTAAAAAATAGGTGTAATAGTATTTGGATCGAAAATTAGTTTAGATTTGTATGGTTTAAAAGTGCCTCCTCTTGTGTCTTTCACCTAGAATTAATTACCTAATGATCTAAATAAAAATTATAATAAAAAAAGCAAGGTGCATTAGATGAGTCTTTTCTTTTTCTTTTTTTCTTTTTGGTTATAAAAAGAATACCAGTATAAGATAACTTCGACTATCAAACGTAAATGTATTTGTTGTTAATTTGACCATAATCTTGCACTAATATGCATCTAGAAGATTACATCCACGTTGATATATATTAATTAGTTTCAACAAATATATATATATATATATATATATATATATATATATATGGTAATGTGAATTAAGCATGAAAACAAAAAATCATATGAAATGCATTATCCATCAAATTTGAGTTCACATGATGTCTAATCCTATTCCATTAATGAGTTACCTATTCAAAAATTGTTTTGAAATGACAATTTGAAAAGGACTGCCTAAAGAAAACAAGTTTTGTTGGTAAATTAATTAGGGGGATCTTGTTTTTGACATTATCAAATTACTTGTTAAAGGTCAATTTGTACAGCAACAACACAAAGAAATTTGTAAAAGGTCAACGATGAAGAAAAAGCAAAAGCGGATGGAAGTGAAGCCAAGCTCTACAAACTGTGACCTTTTCTCTAAATTAAATCACCGACAAGGATTCAATTCACATGGAAGAATGGTTATATTGAATTTACAATTACAGGCAAGATTAATTGGGCCAAACAATTTTAATTACCAACTTTAATGTTCAATGGCCCCCACCCACTCCCCTCTTCAACACAAAAGGATCACCATAATTCATAATGCAATAACAAAAAATATCCAAATGTTTATATATTGACAAAAATGAATTTTTTTTTTTGCTCTTCTTCTATCAATTAATTGTCTTTTTACTTTTTGGTGTTTCAAAATTATCTTTCAGTCCTTGATCTATGCAAAATCATACTCAACGAGACTTTAATTTGTCATTTTGTCTTTCATTTTCAATTAATCCAGAGAGTGCAAGGGTCATTTGTGATCCAGCTAGATACGGTTTCATATTAGACAGAAACCAAAAGGGCAACTTTGAAACAATAAAAACTAAAGAAGTAATTAAATGATGAGACAAGAGCCGAAATGGTCGTTAATTCTATAACAGTTTGGCAATCAGACTTAGTTTGTCATTAGTTGTAATGGGTATATATATATACAACCCTAATGTGATGCTAACATTTGTACAATTACATAAACAATACCCCGAGTATAATATACATACATATTTATCCTTTACACACACCCCCCCCCCCCCCTCCCGGAAAATTGAACCAATGATAACACCACGAGCAATTTGTCATGAAGCCAAAGAAATTGATTTTTGGAGAGACCTTTTATAAGAACATCTGCAATTTGATCATTGGAGCAAAGAAATACAATTCGAAGTGTATCATAGTCCCGAATAAAATGGAAATTAATTTCCAAATGTTTGCTACGGTTATGATAAATCAAATTAAGAGACAAACAGGTTGCACTTAAGTTGTCACAGCATAAAGTCGGGCATTTCAAGATTGGAAATTTTAGCTTATGAAGTTAAATGTGTAACCAATGTAACTTTAAAGCTGCAACTACCAAGGCTCTATACTCGACTTCCGTGGAGGACCCTGAAGCTGCTTTCTGCTTCTGGGAGGACCAAGAAATCAAATTTTTACCAAAATTAATAGCAAAGCCACTCATGGATTTCCAATCATCAACATCACTAGTCCAATTGGAATCAGCATAACCAAGTAATCGAAAGGACATAAAAATAGACCATGATGAGATGTACCTTGAAGGTAGCATAATAAACGCTTAAGAGTAGCCCAGTGGTACAATGTAGGTTGATGCGAAAATTGAGAAATTTTATTGACTAGAAAGGAAATGTCAAGGAGAGTGAAGGTCAGGTACTGCAACCCACCTATAACAGATCGAAATAATGAAGGGTCTCGAAAAGGCTTAACATGTTAGGTTGACAATTTGGCACTCACATTCACCGGAGTCACTATAGGTTGGGACTCTGCCATTTGAGAACTGATAAGTAAATCCTTGATATACTCGCTCTGATGGAGAATGAGACCATTTTTGCCACCATAATGCTTCAATACCCATGAAATAGTTAAGACATCTCAAGTCTTTGATAGAAATTTTTGTGGCTAAGTATGTCAATAGCTTATCAATAAATTCAGTACTATTACCCAATAGAAGGATATCTTCCACATAAATGAGACTAAATTTACAACTGGGCCGTGACAATGTAATAAAGAGAGCTATCCGCCTTTGAACCAAGAAAACCAAATCGAATGAGGGATGATGTCAAACATTTTTGCCATTGCCTTGGGGCCTGTTTGAGACCATATAATGATCTATAGAGTCAACAAACATAATCAGGATGTACATGATCGATAAACCCCGAGGGCTGAACCATATAGACATTATCTTCGAGTGACCCATTTAAGAAAGCATTAGAAACATCCAAATGCTTAACAATCCAGCCACGAGATATAGCAATTGCCAATAAAACTCAAACTGTTACAGGTTTCAAAAGTGGACTAAAAGTGCTAAGGAAATCAATCCTAGGTCTCTGATGATACCCTTTGGCCATTAAATGAGCTTTGCATCGATCAGCTTGACCGAGCCAATTTTTTTTATCCGAAATATCCAATGACACCCAATGAAATTTTGATTGGATTTGGGAGGAACTAGTGACCATGGGCCATTTTTAACCAAAGCCGTTAACTCATCTACCATAGCCTATCTCCATTCAGGCACTTTAAGAGCTATAACATGACTAGATGGTTCAATTTCAAGGGGAGCTAAAACATGTAAAGAGAATGGCTTTGTTGCTGTTAATGGCTTTGTTGCTGTTAGAGTACCGGTCTCTTTTCGGGTAACCATAAGATGTATTTTAGTTTTTAATGCTTTAGGAGCTGATACAAAGGCAGTAGCTATTGTATTCGATGGTAACAGACCAAATTAATTCAAGTCAAGTACAAAGAACAAACCACAATCCGGGGAAATAATATGGGACCCCGCAAGAACTGGAGTACGAGACACAACTGGTAGTGAGGAAGGGGAAGCATTCAGAATAGGTAGTAGAGATGGTTTTGTGTTTCAGTTTGCGGTGGTGTGTTGTGGAGGAAGAGGTGTTTTCGGTTCAAGTGAATTTAGAGCTACATTTGGATTTGTAAAGTTGTTGGTGAGGGTTGTGGAGCTGGGGGCCTAACTCGGGTACGGTTGTGGTCAACAATAAGGGTAGTATGGGTGGTAATAAAGTGAGGGTGGAATCTCTATAGATGGACACTAGAAGACTGCTCATCAAGTAACTTCAACCTTAGAAACATCTATTCATCAAAGAAAACATAGGCGTGAGATATAAACACGACTAGTAGAACACATTTATACCCTTTGTGCAATTTGCTATATCCCAGAAATATGCAAGCAATAAAACATGGTTCTAACTTATTTTTGGAGTACGAGTGAAGCTATGGAAAACACAGACAACCAAAGGTACAGAGAAATGAGTAATCAGGAAGTGTGCCAAACAACTTGTGATAGGGGTTATCATACTGGATAATTAATATGGGTCAGCAGTTTATATTGTAAATTGCATAGGAAAATGTTGAGGTCAAGTATTTTATGGGTAAGTGTCTATGGTGAAGAAGTGCAAGGCCTGTTTCAATGATGTGTTTGTGTTTCCTTCCACACACCCATTTTTTTGGGGTGTATGGATAGCAAATACGTTGTGTAATCCCATTTTCAGATAGGTAGTTGGTAAGAGCTTGAAATTCCCCTCCCCCGTTCGCTTGAAACATTTTGATTAGTTGCAAGAAGTAATTTTCAACAAGTTTACAAAATTGGATAAAAGTTGGCAACACTTGCGATTTCCTCTTTAAAAAATACACCCATGAATATTTTGTGTAACCATCAAATGATTTAACGGGTTTTGAACCCCAAACATCAAAGCATATCAATTCAAGTGAAGCACTAGCATTAAACATAGATTGTACAAATGGTAATTTATGCATTTTACTACTGGAACATGCTTGACACAATTCATTCAAGGAAGAATGAGAATATGAAATCTTATTGCTAGATAAAGTTTGTTTGACAATAGGTAAACCAGGGTGCCCTAAACGAGCATGCCATGCATGTAAAGAAGCTCAGAATTCAAACACAAAAACTATAAACCAACATCATTCTAGCCTTGGTATAAGATCCTCCTCATTCCCAAATCCCCGATGACGAACTTTTTGGTAAAAAATTCAACAGACACGGGATTAGCATTAGTTAAATCATAAACAGAGATCAAATCGGTATTAAAACTTGGAACTCTCAAAATATCATGAAACAAAAACAATGAATTACCAATACAAAAATTAGATTGACCAAGATGAGTAATGGGAAGGGTTTTACCATTTCTGAGTTAGACTTCCTCAGTGCCTTGATATTCGAAGTGAAGGGCTAGGTTTTCAAAATTCAAAGTCAAGTCATGAGTAGCATCAGTGTCCATTGCCCACGGTTGATTGGGAGTATTTGTGGCTAGAAAATTGGATGAAGCTCGAGGGTCTCAGGTATCTCAATGAATTTTTGGTGATGGACATTAACGAGCATAATTCCAATGCCCCATTCCTCTACAATTGAAACACGTTATACCAGTTGTATCATACTCGGCTGATTTCATTTTATTGCCATTATTCTACTGGAAATAATTTTGTCCAGATTACAAATTAGGTGTGAAACTAGACCGATGTCATCCTTTGTCATGACCAGTGCCTCCACAGCCTCTACCATCGCCACCAGTGCTTTGAATAGGCTACATATGCCCAGTGTAATGCACCACCGGCTGGACCACCAGATTCTCCTCGGTGTCAACCTTTTCTTCAGCTGCGAGTTGTCTCTCTTTACTAAAAAAAAGCCAAATAATTAATTGACTGAAAGCGGATCCTATTTTGCTTCGACACTCCTTGTGAACAATCTGTATTTTTTGCCAAGTCTTAACAAAACATAATCAACCAAATCTTCTTCGGGTACCATATGTCTGACAACAGCAAGTTAGGTGGTAATGGACATGGATTCATCCCATTTAAGGACTTGCAATTGTGCCCTTAAATTTCTAATCTGAAGTCACGTACCTGAGCCAAACGTATTCATGAGCTTCTCACAAGCTTGTCGTGCACTTTTAGCACTGACCATTATTGGGACAAGATTTGTTTCAACTAATCTAAGGATCTAGCTTAGGGTTGGGCTATCCTATTGATCCTACAATGCATATTCTGGTTTGGTTTCTCCATTGATTTTCTCTTTGAGCATTGGGACGGTTCCTTCAATGATGAACCAAACCATAACCTATTAACATTGTCGTCAATTATAGCTTCCATAAAATAAAATTATTTTAATTGAGGTGGATTGGGTGATGAGAAAGGGATGGAACAAATGTTTGGTGCATTTGCACAATATTGCCGGAAACAATGGCTCCGATGGAACACAATGTCGGCATCATATTGGTCTCGGTTGACATGGTGGTGGGTTGGATTTTGGTGATGAAACCTTAGAAGGGCTCTGATACCATATAATATTTTAGGAATCAAACTTAGCTTCTTATTAGTGGTAACGTGAATATATATAAAATCCTAATGTGATGCTAACATTTGTACAATTACATAAACAATATCCCAAGTGTAATAAACATACATATTTACCCTTTACAAATCCCTCATATATATGAGCACATGCACCACTTATTCCATGGATATATCATACACAACCAAACTATAAATTAGAATAGTCCATGTAAAACTAATAATATTAAAAAAATTACTAAATCATATAAAACTCAAACCAAATAAACTCATTAAGATTGAAAGCATAAGCATACCTAAATCTACAGCAAGGATGATTGAATGAACTGAAGGTGGCTTAGGTCGATTGGCCTTTTAGGGCAATACAACTCAAGTCATTTATAGTGGATGGGGGAGGCTGCAAACAAAAAAATGAGTCTGTCGTAGGGACTATAACCCTATTTATATATGTAGCTTAAGTGTTGAAATTACGATTCTGTTCATCATGGAATTATAATTGCAACCGAGTGTCTACACATTATTTGTTGGGATTCATCACGGGAAAAATAACAAGGCGTAACGGAAATTACACCGTTCAAAATTTTTCTAGAATCCACCTATCATGTCCGATTACCATTGATTGGAATAAAACAATTTCAACCAAGAGAGTTTAAACTCACCAGTTCTATCTCTTCTAGAGACTACTGCAGAATCATTTCTTGAAACTGCGATCTCCAAAGTTCGGTGCACGACCAACTATCGAACTGGAACCGGTGCTAGCCGAAGAAGCGAAGGAATGGAGGATTAATGCTGGAATTTTTAGCTATTTGGGGCTGCTATAGGTTGGTCGAATTCTCCTTGTTGTAAGTAGGGTTAGGGCTGATTTTTTCCACTTAAGTGTGCCTTATATAATCCTTCTATAATTAGGTTTCTATTTAGGTTAATTAAACCCAAGCCTATTAGGATTTGGATTACATAAATAAACATTATACCAAAAGGTTTATACTATGTAATTTAATTCCATTTGGCTAATTTAATTACCCCTAAATAAAATTAAATCACACTTAAAAAAATACAACACATGTATTTTAATTTTCCTTCTCAGGAAAATAATTTAATTAATTACAATATATTATGTAAACTTATTAATTAAATAAAATCAATCCAATATTAATTAATTACATTGACACCAAATGTCAACTAATTAATTAACCCATTCCTTCCAATGTACATTACGTGTACAATTTTAATAAGTTCTGGCTCAGTTGATCTATGTGGACGATCCTATGGGTCTGTCTTTATGTTGGCAGCAGGCCTAAGGCCCAAAAACTGTCAGTGGATTCTAGCAAACCGTTAAAGCCCCCAATTAAGACAGAGATACAGCAGTCTTTAGAAGACACTCACCCGGTAGTAATATGATAGTGTCCTTTGCCAAATGACAACGATATGAATAAACAAGAGGCACAGTGTCTATCATCCTCTTCTGCTGTTTATTATATTTCTTGATCTTGAGTTGACTAATTAATCAAATAAGTAACCAACTTATTTGGCTATGCCCATACACTTATTAGTCCCACTCATCAAGTGGCCAGTGATATCATCTCGGTGTTACCCTAGTGGCAATTCCATCACTTCGTTACCAGTATCAACATGTTCACCTCTCCACCCAATCATAGCCATATTTAGCATCCTTTTACAAACCTATGAGGCGTATGTCAAAGTGAACCAGATTCCATATTGATACTATATTGAAATCTGGTCTGAGGACAAAAGAGACCTACTCAAGAAATACCTATGACATGACAACCATGTGCCTTTCTTGTACGGATCAATCCAGTCCTACGTCAACGACATGTACCTATATCCATGACTGACTTTACAAGTATTATGGCTAGTTAATAACTACCATACAGTCATCGAATATACAAGTCTGTGGTTCTATTTGTTCCCACGATTAGAATAGATCTGGGATGGGTTTTATGATTATCAATTAATGGATACTCTATCATATTATAGCACAAGATATAAATTAAATAGACTAATTGCGCTATTAATATGGCATAAATAATGTATTCATACAATGAGTCTTAATGTATAATACAAAATACAAGAATCCAATGCCCTAAGAACTAGGGCACACCAATATAATCAATCTCATACCCATTATACATGTATTAAATTCATAACCCAAATAGATCACTTAACGGACCAAATATATGATAGCCTATAATTTGCAATAATACTATACATGTAAAGTTACTATATTGGATTTAATCCAACAATCTCCCTCTTAGGTGAAATATGTATGTTCATGTATAATTGTAGATTATCAAACCTTTATGATGTCTAATATGATATCATCTATCATATGCATATACCAGAAATGTTGTCCATCAATTATGTCAACATAAAACCAAAGCAGAGCCGGTCACTTTTAGTGTATCCTTACCAACAATTCACATATTTCAACATAACCAAACGACATCAATTAAGTATGGATTTGTAGCATGGAAATAACATGTAATGTAATGTCAACATGCCCATTTCCAGATGGTTGTACTTTAGTGGAGATCAAATAATGACATATCAAAATGGAGATAAACTGAAAAACTTTATTAACCAAATAAACAAAACTACATAATGTGTCAAATACAAGCACCAAAAGTATCCACTCCCATTGAGCTCAGATATTATTAGATATCACAACACCCATACGAGCAATATGCTCAATAAAAACATTCTGTGGTAATCCTTTAGTGAGCAGATCGCTATCATCTTTATTGATAGTTATCCGTTATGAATTCTTTCTCTAACTACCGTATACTTGATTTCTGTATGCTTATTACTGCTAGAACTTTAATTGATATTGGAAAACATGATTGCAGCTTTATTGTCACAATACATCTTAAGTGGTTTTCTATACCACTTACAATACATAGCCTAGTGACAAAATCTTGCAGCCACAATGACTGACCAAATGCATCATAGCACACTATGTATTCTACTGCTATGGTGGAGGAAGAAATAAACTTTTGCTTGGAACTTTTCAGGAAACAGCTCCTCCAGCCAATAGAAGAATGTAAACAAAAGTAAATCTATGGGTTTCTTGGCATCCAGCATGATCAAAATAGCGTAATGATCTCACACTGTTCTGATTTTCTTTATATGAGCATATAGTCCTTCGTTCTCTATAAATAGTGCAACACCCTTTTGGCTGTTCTCCAGTGGTCCATACCGAGATTCCTTAAAAATTTTCTTAACATCCTTACTATGAACATAATGTCTGTACGCGTACATACTTGAGCATACATAAGGCTTCTTATAACATATGAATGTGGAAGCTTTTCCATTTCCTTAAATTCTATATCATTCTTTAGGCACTATTTGATACTAAAACTATCTCCTTTAGCCGCAGGGGTATGTCCTCGTTTATGACTTTGCATGCCAAATCTTTCAAGTACTTTCTCTATATAACTCTTTTGTGACAATCTAAGAATACCTTGAGGTATCCTAGTGTATTTGGATTCCTAAAACAAAAGAGACATCACCAAAATCTTTCATCCTAAAATGTTTAGAAAGAAATCTCTTGTTCTTATGCAATAGAGTTAAGGCAATATGTCTATCGACATATAAAACCAAGAAAATTCACCTACTCCTATTGAATTTGTGGTATACACAATTATCAACCATGTTCATCTCAAAATGATATGAGATGACAACTTGGTGAAATTTATGATACCATTGATAGGTTTCTTCAATTTGCAAATCATTTGCTTTGGTTCGACAAAGATAAGATTCTTTAGTTGCACCATATAGATGGTTTCATCAATGTCGCCATTGGGAAATGCAGTCTTAACATCCATTTGATGGAGCTCAAGATCCAAATGTGTCCTTAATGCGATGATGATTCTAAAGAGTCTTTCAAAGATACTAGAGAAGAAGTCTTTTTAGCCTTCCCTTTGAGTGAAGTCTTTAGCAACAAGGCATCCCTTATATCTTTCCGCATTGCCTTTTGAATACCTTTTGCTCTTAAATGTCCATTTACAACCAGTGGGTTTCACACTTTCTGGAAATGGGATAAGATCCCAAAACCTCATTGTCCCTCATAGACTTCATTTCCTCATTTGTAGAATCTATCCACCTATGAGAATTAGAACTCTATTTTACTTGTTTGAAGTTTGTTGGATCTTCTTCCATAAAACCAATGCTTTCCTCATGTTCTTGGAGAAATACTATATAATCATCAAGAATTACACTTCTCCTTTCTTCAATGGATCTCCTTAATCGTATGTCTTCTTAAGGTTGTTGAAGTTCTTCTTCTGGTAAGGGAGAAACAATAATATTGTCTTGATCTGGATTTACTTCTAGAATAGTGTCAAAAAAAAAAATATATGTAGCATGATGATTGTTAAAAGCAAGTGGAGAAATATCAACATGTTCCTCCTTAAGACATCTTTTACCAAATCTCCCCCTGTAAACTTAATATGCTTAAAGAATATTACATTGCCTGTCTCAAAAATTGCTCTAGCAGTGGGATCATAAAACTTAAAACCCCTTGACTTTTCAGAGTATCCCACAAAATAATAACTAATAGATCTTAAGTACAATTTCTTTTCATTTAAACAACCCCAAACATACAAATGCTTTAGACAAGGCTTTTTGCTTTTCTAATTCTCATAAGGGGTTTTAGAAGTTGCTTTTGTTGGTATCCTAATAAAGGTGTATGCTGCAGTCTTTAACGCCTCACCCTAGAAGGATTCTGGTAGAGTAGAGTGGTTAATCATACTCCTTACAATATCCTTTAGGGTTCTACTTTGTCTTTCAACTACACCATTTGTTCTTAAGGAACCAAGCATGGTGTACTATGGAACGATTCCATATTCCTCTAGGTATTGGATAAAAGATCATGGACGTTGTTCACTTTATTCATCATATCTTCCATAGTATTCTCCACCTCTATCAGATATGATTAATTCTTTTGCCAAGTTAATTTTCAACTTCAACCTTTAAATTTTTGAACACGTCCAACGACTGAGACTTCTCAAGAATGAGGTATATGTAGCCATATCTTGAAAAGTCATCTATGAACATGATAAAATACAATTGACCATTCCAGGATGTTGTAAGGAATGACCCACAAATGTCTATATGAATCAGTTTTAAGATGTTAGTTATTCTATCGGCACCTAATCTCCTTATGTTTGTTTGTTTTCCCTTAATAAAATTAACACAATAATTAAAATCTGAGAAATCAAGGGAATTGAGAATTCTATCAGACACAAGCCTTTCAATTCTCTTTTGAGAAATATGACCTAATCTCTTGTGCTCAACATAAAAGAATTCTCATCAGTAATTTTCTCTTCATACCACGCGTACTGGTTTGCAAGGTTTCATTATAAGAAGCAACAACATCAAGAATTTAAAGATTATCACAAATAGATTAAAAAAAACAGTGCCAATAATAACGAGATTTTGAAAAATACAAAATTTTCCATTTCCTAACAAACAACAATAACCAAATTTGTCCAAAGAAACAGAAACCAAATTTCGCCTAAAAGACGATACAATAAAAGTCTCTTTCAAATCTAAATAAGCACCAGGTTTTAGAAGTAATCTAAATATGTCAATTGCCTCTATTTGTACCGTTTTGGCATCTCCAACATAGATGTATCTTTCACCATCACTTGGCTTTCAACAACTCAAATAATCCTACATTGACACACTTATGTTAGTAGTAGCACAAGAATCTTCCGCCAAGTGTATCGAGGTATTGAAGATAAACTAACTTCAAACCAAACAAAAGTGAGAAGTGCACATTTGTTTACACGCCATGCATGATATTTAGTACAATTTTTCCTCATATGTCCTGCAACCTTGCAAAAGTAATAGGTATTTTCCTGATCTTGTCCTTTCTGCTTCTTATGTGGAATTATTATTATTATTATTATTATTATTATTATTATTATTATTATTATTATTATTATTATTATTATTATTATTATTATTATTATTATTGGCACTGTCCTATCCATATCAAATGTCTTTTGCACCTTAATCTTTGTAGTTGACCTTTTTATCTATTGATGTATGCAAAACAAGGAAGCACATCTCACAAAAAAAATGAATTTATTTTGGAAACTAAATTTTTGTTGACAATTTTAAAGCAAAATTAAGACTCATTGATTCCCATCCTTTTATAGCGAAAAAAATATATTTTCGTATTAGATGTCAAAATAAGCTGACGAGAGTAGTGACAATGGTAAACGGGGGGGAGCTGGATACTAGTTGAATTCAACTACCTTTAATTTCGCAGTGTATCATTTAATATGGATGATGTTGGTTTTTGGTCCGCCTATGACATTTTGGAATGACAGGGACTAAACTGTAATTAAATGTAAATTACAGGGACCAAATGTGTAATTTGGTCCGACCCTATATAGAGATGGAAGTTAGGATTTCCACTATAAATAGAGAAGAAGTTTCTTTCCGTATGATGATGGAATCGCAGAGATTCCCTTCTAGTTCCGGGGAAAACGTCTCCATAGAGAAAAACGGTATACTTCTTCGTTCGTCGGAAGAATTCACTGAGATAGCCCGTACTTAGTGTATTCATACACTCATAGGAAAGATAACCAGAATGATCCGATTTCTCGTGTAGATAAGATCCATTCCATAAACGAGTTTCCACTGCATATAAACTGTAAGTCCGTGTATTTATTTTGTTTATGGAATTCTGGCTTCATTGGTATCAGAGCCGAAAGGTTTATAGATTGATGTGTTCGAATCTAGTTTTCTAGTATTCCATGAATTTTTGATGTGTTCAAATCTTGATTTCTGGAATTCCGTGAATTAGAATAGGTTTTATCCGTTTGAATGCGTGTTTATTCGTTTAAAAACATGATTGTTCGTTTTGATACGGATTTATATTGATATCCGTGTCAAAATGATTCCGTAAAACTTGACATCTAATGTTTCATGAATAAGAATATGTTTTTTTATTCATTTGGATTCGTTTTTATTCATTTTGATACAGATTTGCATTGTTATCCGCATCAAAACGATACTGTATTAGATCCAACAGCACAAAGTGTCAAAATTTTTTTTATTAGAATTTCAAAAATCTGACCACACCACTGAAATCATCATAAAAAATCAAGTCGGAATCTCAAATTTCAAGGCCAACGGAGGCCAGTAAGGCGGCGCGTGGCCCTCACGCGCCCCCACTGCGGCTGGAATTGGCCGCGTGACGGTTAGGGGAAGTTTAGGTCTACTGGACACGTGGCGTGACACGATTGGTTGATTTTTTTACGGTTGAAAAGTCTGACCAATCACATGTTGACACGTGTACAAGTCAACCATTTTTGAAACGGTCAACTGCCACGTGTCAAACAATTAGACCAATAGGGTGATGACACGTGTCAGGTCAGTGCCACATCAGTATGCCACGTGATCCGCCACGTCATCCGTTGATCCAATTAGGTGATGACACATGGCTTGTGTGCCAAGTCAGCACGAATCACATGTTGCCACGTGTCACGTGAGTCAGCAAACCCTATGGACCGCTTGGAGGCGCATGTAACAGATGCAGACGGCGCGTGTGGGTGCGTGCGGTGGCTTTCGGCATCCAAATTTCATCAAATTTCTTTCCAAAATTAAAATTTACATTTTTCTTGAATTTTTGGTATCTTTTGATGAATTTTTGGAATTCATTTGATATTTTAAACTAAATTTACCAGTATTTATTGTGTATAAATGCTTAATTTATGTTTAATAAATTCAAAAAAATTCAGTATATTTATTATGTATTTATATACTGAATTTTGGTTGATCATTAACAAGTTTTTGTTATTTCTATATGTGTTATAAAAATGGCAACCTTCATAAGAACGGCGAAAATAATCCAATCTCAAGAGGAGGCGAGGACTATACAAAAACTTGAAGATAAGCTTTTCTCTAAATTGTATTCCCCGTTGGAAAAAGGGGATATTATTGGAGTTATGGAGCGATTTAATGCGTTAAATCGGGAAATCCAAGAGCTTGTCTGGAAAGGAGGTTTTTCCTCTGAAATTGATCAATTAAAAATGTTAAAATTTGTGAAAAAAAGGTTTTTCGTGAAAAGCACTTTAAGAAATTCTGTTTTCGAGAAAATTCTGATTTTGACGAACTAGTGGACTCCATTGAAGGATTAGTTCTTGAACAAGATTATGGATCCCAATGCAAAGTATTTGTATTGAACTTGGCTAAAACGGGAGCTAAGTTATCTCATAATCCTAGAACTATGTTACTTAGAAGTAACAAGTTGGTTCGTCGCCCATGTCTAGATGCTATCATTGAGGGTGTTAAGAACATGCCTTTGGATCTCTACTATAAGTTCATAGAGATGATCCCAGTCACCTCAAAAGAAATTGAGATAGTTCAACTCGATGGAAATGAAGATTGAGCTCTTCATTTTTCCACTCTTTCTCTTGTTGATTTCCTATTTCAATTTTGTATTGAAGGGCTTTGTGCTAAAGTTTTTTTTGTGGTTATTTTGACTAAAGGTTGGATATTTTATGATATAATAAAATGTTTATTTGTTAAACATTGCTATTTTGGTATTTGTTTTAGTAATTTTAATTTATTTATTTTGAGATTATAACTAAGTGTTATATTACTCATTAGTTTTATACTTAAGAGAAGTATAAATGTTAAATAAATTAAAATATAATCTAAAACAAAACTAAATATATATTTATTATTGGAAATTTAAACCTACTATGGTGTTTGTATTAGCCTATGTAAATGGTGACTCGATGCATTGTGCATGGAGTTCGATTTTACGTGAACCAAACATTATTTTTAGTTTTAAATGTTCTTATAATAAAAATGGTGTATCGCTTACTTATTAGTGCTACTTCATCTTTAACCTTTTTTTTCAATGACTGCTTCACAAGCAATAGTTGCTTAACTATATAAGGACCTTCGTTTAAACGGTGACAATTATGAAGTTTGGGCTATGAAAGTCCAATACGTAATTGAAGAGCAAAAGGCTCTGGATACTGTGGAGAGAATTATGGTTCCTCCTGAAGAGGGTAACACCGTTCAAGTAAGGAGGGACCTTGAGGCTTATCAAGTCTGGAAGAGGAAGAACTCGTCTGCCCGCATCACCATGCTTAGTGCGATGAATGATGGTATCATGAAAACGTATACAACACAGCTAAAGAACTGTGGGATGCTCTCCAGGAGAATTTTTTTTGGAGATGTCTCCTTAAACAAAACTCCGTTCTTTAAGTATCAAGTTTGATACTTACAAGAAGAGAGCTGACCACACAATGAAGAGGCATTTAAGGGAAATGTCTAACATAATTTTTGAACTTCATGATGCTAGTAATAAGTTGACCGAGGAGCAGGAAGTTCAAGTTGTGATATGTTCTCTACCGAACGGGTGGGAGCATATGAAGTTGCACCTAACCCATGCCAACGACATTAAGACCTTTGACGATGCAGTTCGTCATCTTGAACTAGAAGAGGACCGTTTGGCCTCTCTTAGTGTGAAATCTGAGGTTCGCATAGGTAGTTCAAGTCCTGGTCTGAATTCCAAGGAGAGGAATAAGAGGTTCTTCAAGAAGAAGGCAAAGGGAACGATGGGCAGTGTTCCAGTTCAAAAGAAGGGCAAGAAAGATTTTAACATTTCTAGGGTGAAATGTTACAATCGCAGATAGAAGGGGCATTTTGCAAAAGATTGCACAGCTCCTAAGGTAAATGTTACCGAAGTGTATATAAATGTTACCGAAGTGTATAAGTGTTATACATTTGTTTCAAGTTCTGTTTTCCAAACTGGTTCTCGTCCTTTGTGGATCATAGACTCAGGAGCAACAGACCGCGTAACAAAGGATCGAGATTCTTTTGTTGACTTCCGCAGTGTTCCACGAGGAACAAGGTGGATATACGAAAGAACTCTAAAGAGGAAGTCTTAGGGATTGGTTGTTGTCAGCTGGTCTTAATAGTGGGCGACCACTGTTTCTTGAAAATGTCCTCTATGGAATTCGAAGGAACTTGATATCTGTTTGTGCCCTTATAAATTTGGGATTCATGTTATCTTTTGAATTGAACAATTTTAGTCTCTTTATGAACAATATCTGCTTTGGTGGTGAACATTTGTTGGATGGTTTTATTGTTTTGGATTTGGATCCAAATTATGTGTGTCATAATAGTTTTTCCTTTATTGTTAACTTGTCTGTGGATAATGTTATCATTTCAAAAATGTGGCATGTAAGACTTAGTCACATTGGTCAACATCGTTTAGTACGATTGGCTAAAGCAGGTTTGTTGGCTGATTTATCAAAAATAGATCTCCCAACTTGTGAAAGCTGCTTAAAAGGAAAGATGACAAGAAAACCATTTGGTAAAGCTACGCGAGCTGACCAACCATTGCAACTAATCCATTCTAACATCTGTGGCCCAATGAATGTTCGGGCAAGGCATGGTGCATATTATTTCATTACATTCATGGACGACTGTACAAGGTATGGTCATGTCTATTTGATTGCACATAAATCTAAAGCACTAGCATGTTTCAAAAGATTTATGACTCTAGTTGAAAATCAATTACAGAGGAGAATCAAAGCTTTAAGGACCGATCGGGGAAGAGAGTACCTCTCCGAGGAATTTAAAGTTTTATGTGATGAAAAAGGTATTGGACATCAGTTGACCATACTTAGGACTCCACAACAAAATGGAGTAGCGGAAAGAAGAAACCGAACCTTCTTAGAGATGGTAAGGTCTATGATGGCTGACGCCAATTTGCCTATCTCTTTTTGGGGAGACGCAATATTGACTGCCACATATGTACTTAATAGAGTACCTTCTAAGTCCGTTGAAACCACACCTTATGAAATGTGGACGATCCGCAAGCCCAATTTGAACCATTTACGACCATAGGGATGTGCTACCTATGTTTATGATACATCTAGCAAGCATGGCAAGCTAGGCCCAAGAGGCAAGAAAGGTATCTTTATAAGATATCCTGATCTCTCTAAAGGATATGTTCTAGTGGGAGAGAATGAGAATGGTCAAATAACAGAATTTGAGTCATGAGATGTCACATTCTTAGAGAATGAATTTCCTAAGCTGGGAAAGGTGGATAAGGAATTCACTTTCTTTGAAACTCAAGAGTCTGAAACTTCAGGATCGCTCAATCTGAGTAGAAGGAATGAAGTTGAAGACATAAGGGAAAGGGAAGAGAATGATGTTTTTCAACCTTCATAAGCGGATTTGAGTAATCCTGACCCTGACTTGAGTGGTCTTGATTTGAGTGGGAGTCTTGTTCCAAATTCAAGTGTGAATATGGATATAGATCCTAGTGGGAGTGGTCCTAGTGGGAGTTCTGCCCAAAAATCTTGATGAATATATAAGATTTGTTTATCAAGAAGCAGAACCTCTAAGGCGATCGAAGAAAGGATATATTTTGCGACGCCATCATTTAGTTGATAGCGAAGTTTTTTCAATCGTAGCTCAAATTGAAGACATTCCAACTAACATGAGAGAGATATTGGAATCTCCAGCAAAGGAAGAATGGATAAAAGTGATAGAAAGTGAAATGGAGTCAATAAGGATCAACAAAGTTTGGGAACTAGTTGATCTACCCAAAGGGCATAAAGCCATTGGGAATAAATAGGTACATACTATACAACGATCAGTGGATAGGAAACCTATCCAGACTAAGAGTCGGCTGGTTACGAAGGGGTTTACACAACAGGAAGGAATTGACTATCAGGAGACTTTTTCACCTGTTGTCCGTTTCGTGTCTATAAGAATAGTACTTGCTTTTTTAGCATGTATGGACCTTGAATTACATCAAATGGATGTAAAGCTTGTGTTCTTAAAATGGTGAACTGAATGAAGAAATCTATATGGTTCAACCTGAAGGTTTCATCATCCAGGACAAGAACATAAGGTTTGTAAGTTGAAAGATCAATTTATGGCCTTAAGCAGTCTTCAAGACAATGGTATTTTCGTTTCCATGAAGCGATTATATCAATGCAATTTAAGGTGATTAATGCAGACTCATGTGTCTACATTAAGCGTGAAAACGGAGGGAAGTTTTTCATTCTAACATTATACATTGACGATATTTTTTTAGCAGGAAATGACACTTCCTTACTCAAGAAAGTAAAGACTTAGTTGTCTTTTAACTTTGAGATGAAGGATCTAGGAGAAGCTAATTACATTCTTGGGGTTAAGATCTTAAGAGATCGATCTAAGAGATTATTGGCTCTTTCACAAGAGACGTATATCAATAAGATCTTAGAACGGTTTGGTATGGCTCACTGTGATCCTGATCCAAACCCCTATTGCAAAAGGTATGGAACTGATCACTAGTATGTGTTCCACGACTCCAAAAGAGACTAAAAGGATGGAGAGAATTCCTTTTAGGTGTGCAATTGGTAGCTTGATGTATGCTATGATTTGTACACGACCTGATATAGGTTTTACGGTAGGTCTCGCAAGCCGTTATCAGGCTAATCCAGGTTTGAAGCATTGAGCAGCAGTGAAAAGGATATTGAGATATTTGAAGGGAACTTCAAATTATTCCCTTTATTACCAAGGAAAGGATCTGCAGTTAAAGGGATACACATATGCTGATCACGGAATTGATAAAGACAGGAGGAAGTCCACGTCTGGGTATATTTTCATTCTAGGAAATGGTGCAATTTCCTGGTATAGCAAGAAACAAATTTAAGTGGCATTATCGACTATGGAGTCGGTATATGTAGCTGCAGCAGCAGCAATACAAGAAGCGGTTTGGTTAAAACGCTTCATAGATCTTTTGCCGAAAGAGAAATATACAACTATCTATTCCGATAGCACTGCATCGATAGCTTATTCCAAGAATATTTGTCATCATGGAAAAAGCAAGCATATCGATATAAAATATCATTTTGTTAAAGACAAAGTAGCACAGAGAGAAATAAGTTTAGTGCATGTTCCAACTGGTAATATGATTGCAGATTCGTTAACAAAGCCAATAGTTCCAAATGTTTTTAGTAAACACATTTTGGAATTTGGTCTTCGGAGGTTAAAGGAACATGTTGTTTTCGAACTATTATAATAACTGTAGATACCCGATTTTGTCCGGGTTAATTTTATTTTTATACGCGTAATTTATTGATTAACAATATATTCTAATTTTTTGAAATTTTAAAAATTGAATTACTAATAAAATGCACACAAAAAAATTAAATGATCTTTTATAGTTTTTTTTTATTATAAGAATAATGATAAAAAAAAATAATAATAATAACAGAATTTGGCAGTAATAATAAAAATGATAATAATATTAAATAGGGTCCAATTTAGGCAGCAAAAGAAGCAAGGTATGGCACAAAGTATGGCCAACCTAATAATAAAATCAGTCCCTAAAATTACACAATGGGCAAAACCCAAAATTGCTAAAATTACAGATTTAACCTTAAAAGCTCTCCAATTTTACTAGTTTGGGGACTGCCCCTCCTTTGCTTATAAAAGGGCAGTCCCACAAACGCAGAAGACACACACGAAGAGGCAGAGATATATATAAAAAAAAACATACACCACACAAAAAAAAACCAAAGAAAAGGTCCCATTCTTCAACTCTAATAAGAATCAGGTTCTGGTTCTTTCAGCCTAAATCATTTTCAGCTTCTTCATCTACTCTTGCTGCCCAAATCTTTCTTTAAGTATCACCTGTTGATGACAAACATCGGAAAGGAAAATAAAAGCATAACTCATCAAAGCACCCAACAAGAAGATAAATTAGAGAGATTTAAAAACATCATATTAACAAAGCCAGAAGCTACAGGTCCGGGCAGCAACTCGTAAATACATTTCTTCTTATACAAAGACCGTGTCTTGATTCGTCAAATATTGGGTAAAGACATGTTATGTCTATACCAAATATTGATACCTATTTGGTTAATACATCTATCTATTGTGCTCTATTTCATTTAATCCTTTATTGCTTTTTCCACTTTATTGCTTACTGCTCCTCTCTTTATTTTCTATGATTATTCTAGAATTCTTAGTCATATACCGAAATGATCGGTAATAGTCCATTTTTTTTCCAAATCCATACAAGCCTTAAATAGCACTCATATCACCATTAACACAAATCAGAAATTTTTCAACCCATTTTGAGCCAAGATTTTAGAACCCAAGTTTCACTCTATTTTTGATATCAGAAACTTCGGCCAAACAAGCATGTAAACATCATTCCAATCAAACCATATGCACACATAAGTTCTTCACAATATTAATCAAATTTTTAAAACTTGCATTTGAACTCCCTACATTATATAAAGCCAAAAGTTTAGAAACTCATCTAGGATAAGTTCACAGAAACTAATTAGGGTCTTGAAGTCTCCAACCCTGAAAAATGATCTCAAATCAGAAACTAAAAAACCCTGAAATAAAGAGAAAAATCAAATAAAAACAACAAAAATCAAATAAAAATAAAACAAAACACAACCAGCAGAAAGATGAATCACCTCAGATCTGACTACCAGATCGATGGAGAGCAGGAGATCGGAAGGGAGAGCGGCCGGCGAAGGTGAAAGAGAGAGAGATAAAGAGAACGAGAGAAACAGAGAGAACGAGAGGAAGAGAGAAAGAACGAGAGGAAGAGAGAAAGAGAGAGAAACAGAAAGAACGAGAGAAACAGAGAGAACAAGAGAAAGAGAGAAAGAACGAGAGAGAGAGAGAGAGAGAGGATGAAGAGAGCAGCAGAAAAAGATGAAACCAGCCGACGGCAGCAAGGACAAGGCCGAAAAGAGAGAGAAAGAAAGAGAGCGCGAGAGTGAGAAGAGGCGGCCGGCGAGATGGCCGTGGAAGAGGGATGAGGCGGCTGAAGGTTGATTCTAGGGTTTAGGTAGAGAGAAAAGTTGGTGGAGGCTGGTGATGAAGAGAGATTTAGGGTTGGAAGGAGAAAAAGATGGTTTTTATAGGTGGGTAATAACCCATGGTTAAGGGTTCCGGGTTGGGTTTGGTTTAGGGCTTAGTTTCTGGGCTTAAGATATTTGTATTAAGTGTCAAGGTTGGCCCAACTGGTTATTAATTCATTTTTTCTATTCCTAATTGTCATATTAACACATGTGTAGGTTTATTAATTAAAAACTTGGGCAATAAAATTTAAAGATTTCTAAGATAAAAAATAAAATGACATAAAATAAATTTGTACACGTGTAATTTTAGGAGTTTTATTTCATAGCTATATTATAGTTGTGGAATATAAATTAAGTTAATTTATATGGTTAACTTTACATTACAATCACTAATCTTTATTTTCATTGTTCATTTTAATAGCAAGTAGTGTAAAATTTTTATCACTTTTTTTTTATTAAAATATACGTATATATTTTACATCCATGTTATGGAAGTAAAATACAAATTTTTTTTTTATGTCCATGTCATGGATATAAATAAACAAAATTAACTAAAATGAAGCTTCATTATGAATATTTGTCTATATGTATATATATATATACATATATATATATATCCGTGTACGGATAAAAAATAGGATGAAAGAAATACATCCCACGAGAATAATTTACGACTTTTAGTACCAATTATGGGCGGGGTAGGGTGATTTTTATCTTCCCTACACGTAATTAGCAAACGAACCCATATAAATCTCTGGTTATTTAAGGTGTCCAATCGGACCAAAACTCGATTGGTGGCGACTCTCTAAAATCTCGTTTTTATCCCAAACATCACAATAAATCATTGTACGAATAATCATAAAAATTGAAATAAATAAAATTAAATCAAAACCAAGATTTTCCACCCGTCGGTCTAGTTCCGACAGTTGGCGACTCTGCTGGGGACTTGCTAGGCTAATTATATGTTGCAAATTATCTTGTGGATGTATTATTTTTGTATTTAAATGATAAGTTTATTATGTTATGCATTCATCACGCATATACTTAACACATCACACATACACTAAAAGATCATGTTATGATCTTACCCCGCTTTAGGATTATAGGAGAGAATAAAGTACGGATGCCGCCGTGAGAAATCTGGTTAAGCTCCCGAAACGCTCTCAATTTATGTTACTGCTTTACTAGCCATGCAATGGCGGCAGTAAAAAGGTGACTTAAGGATCTTAAAACATATTCTCGTATCCACCTGATAGAACTAGTAACCACCTAACACCAGCAATTAAAAAACTCTAGGCATATGTATACTACTGCATATAATACATGTGCAATTCTTGTTTTATATCTATATGTGATAATCATAATGTTCCAAGGAGTTAGAATAAGAGAATGACCTGGTCATATTTCATTTTTTTTATCGTTATTATTAAAAATAGTAATAGTTATTTTGACATCAATAATAGCTTTTGTTTAGTCCATCAATTTTTAAAAGTTCCCATATACATCCACGTGTATATATCTCATTTTGTTTTTCTATGGGTACTTCAATTAATTTATGATAAAAAATCATTTCCTTTTTATTTTGAAGCGATTAGACATGTCGTTACCACCATATATGTTCAAATTATTAAAAAAAAAAGAATTATTTTTTGTAAACAGTATTGTATTATGGGAAAAATATACAAGTTTAAAGATAATTTCTTTTCTTGAGGTATGTATGAAAATTGATCCTGAAAGGTTCTTGATAGGTGATATTACTCTTTGACCCATTTTTTTTAAAGATTTTTTTTTAAAAAAAAAAAAAGAAAAATTAGATTTTTTATTTTTTATTTTTTTATTTTATTATTTATTTATTTATTTATTATTATTTTAATAATTCTTTATACATAAAGTAGTATTTTATAAAATTGAAATTTTGCATAAAAAGAATAAGTTCTCAAGGAATCTTCAAAAGAATGTTTGGCATAATGCATTTGTTTTTATACCTAAACTTAAGAATACACATCTATAAGGGTACAAATTTTGTGATGTTTAAAATATGATATTTTTATTCATTCTATTTCAACTTTTGACTTTTATACTTTTTTTTTTTTAAATAGATAAAATTCAAAACCTTGATTTATTTATTTTTTTTTAATTTGTTCATTCATATATAGAACCCAAGCAAGCTCAAAGATGATGAATGCACAAAAATTAAAGGAAGTACAGAGAGAGATTGAAGAGATAAATGAGTAGATCGCTAGCTTCTCAGATTTGAAGAATCGGATGGTTAAATTTTTAGAAGTCATTAAGGGAGAGGAGCTACAAAAGAGCATATACACTCCTTATGAGCAAGAACAAAATGAACCAAGGGGCTCATCATCATCGACATCGTGGATTACACCTCAAGAATGTAATTATAATGATTCATCAGGTGTGTCAAAGGACCAGGGAACCTCCAAATTAGGTTCCACAAGTCCATCCATTGGAAATTGCCAAGGAGAACGATCACTCCGTAAAAGGAAAATGGCGAGTGATCGATATGACCCCATCCCCATGTCATATGAAGAACTGTATTTAATCCTCCTCGAAAAGAATTTAGTCAGTCCATCACCTTTAGAACCATTAATACCTCCATATCCAAATTGGTATGATCATGATGCTAACTGTATGTATCATGCTGGAACTCGAGGGCATACTGTTGAAAATTGCCTTGGTTTTAAGAGGAAGGTCCAATTATTTATTAAGTCAGGATGGTTGAAATTTGAAAAGAATACTCCACTCGACAAGGAAAATGATACAATTACCTTTGAAGGTGAAGAATATCAGTTCAAGACAAAAGTTAAAGAAATATGCATGCCTATGCATATGCTTTTTCAATTACTTTATAATGCTGATTTGGTCCAAGTACAAAAATCTTCATCAGGTGTGAGCAAAAGAGTTATATGTGAGTACCATAAGGGAGCTGGAGATCATACGATTATGGAGTGTTGGCCTTTCAGAAATAAGGTTCAAGAGCTAATGGATAAGAAGGTCATAATCTTTGGAATCCCAGAGAAGGAGTCAATTATTAAAGAGGAAAAGACAGCTTTGGAAAAGTTGATAATCCCACATCTTAAAATGATATTGTGAAATGTGTAATCTTGTCAACTCTTGTGTAAAAGTAGAATCTCCTTAAATTCTGCCTAGGATTTAAGGAATCAAATTGTCACTCAAAGCTTTTGTTTCTAATGTTCGCAGGATAATAATAGAGATTTAGTGGAATGCACTTTATCGATTTGTGCGATTCTCTTGACTTAACTTTCTGCTCTTGTTTCTTGGTTCTTTTTTTGTTTTTTTTTCTTTTCATCATTTGGTTATATACCTAATTTTTGTTATTAGATAATAAATAATTTGAAAAATGAAATGAATATATGAATCAAGGTAAATTTTTATTGCTCAAAGTGGATTATTCATTTGTTGATCATTTTATTATGGACTGCAAAGCAAAGAGCTAGGAACGAAGAAACACCTTATTGGTTCAAGGTGAATGCCCGTGAAAGTAGTTAGTGGGATGGCCCATCTCACTCATCTGCAGAGAAGTTACTTCATAACCGATTCATGCATTTCTAAATTTTTCTTGATAAATGAATAAGGTTAATTTCAAAACTCTAGAACTTATTTGATTATTCCTTGAGATGAAATGCTAGACTACTTGTGAATAAAGAAAGGACTAAGGCATTCTTTGGATTACACATTTAAGCCCTTACCTACCTTTTCATTATATCCCTTTGTATACCCCTTTGAGATATAGCCCTTTCTTTGTATTCACCTTATCCATTCTACTAAAAATCAAGAAAATCATTTGATTGAGAGGGTGAGGAATAGGAACTTGATGGCAAGAACAAGTGGTGAGGAAATGATTACTGGCCATGAGAATAGATAGATACATTATCAGATTGTTAAAGTGCACGGGTACGTTTTCTCTCATTTTTGTCAAGGTCTATTGGACTAAAAGGTGTCGATGTGGATATTGAGACAGGATATAATATGATATGGCAACGTTATGAGAAGAAGCTTCTAATATATATAGGGGGAATCAAGTTCTTATGAAGCATGCAAGTTTGGAGTCTTAAAATCATATACTCAAAGGAAAGTATTAGTATAAGAAGAATGCCTCTCATAAAATTCAAAACCTTTTAATGGTGATAGCACCGCTAAGAGAATTTTTAAAGAAGTTCCCCTTGGTATCAATGATCACATCAGAGCCTAATATAGTGGAAACGGTAAAGATAATCATCCTCGCAAGAATACATGGTCTTTTAAGGAATATTGTGTTTTTTAAAACTATCTAAATGAGTTCTTTATGAGAATGATAAATGATAGTCTTTAAAGAAGCTCATAATACTTTTTGAAGAAGGTGTGCAATGTTGTGAGCTATTAACCTTGGTTAGGACGACGGCTTCCGTAGTGAGAATGTGATTGCATTGGATACTCCTCTAGAAAGTTCTTAACTCATTAAAATAGATAGACAATAAGAAGAAAGTCTCAGAAGGAGTGAAAAGTTACCAAAAGATGATAAATGATCCAAAAATTGGAAATATTTTGGAAAAAACATCTTTTACGAAAATTGTTGTCCGGGATCTAGGGTTTGTCACTTGATGATGTACATTTTTCAAAAAGGTCAAATCAAAGAAGTTGGATAATTTCATGGAGAATACCAAGATTATCAAATTTTTGGGACCTTAATCATAGGAAAAATGGTGACTTTGAGTCTCGGAATCCAAGTTGGCAGAATATTTTAGATCCAATGAACTTTAGACGACTACTTATGTCAATATGTTGTCTAAGCGACCAAGTTAATTATCAAATGAAAAATTCAACTTAAAAAAAAAAAATTTCAAATCGGACTTCCAAGCCCTGATGCCTTAATAAGATCAAGAAATAAAACTATTAGAGGACCTTTATTTCATCTGGTTTTCTTGAATCACTTAACATCCCTCTTATTCCTTTTACCCATCTCATTTGTAAACCTAATAAACCGAAAAAGTCCTTATGATCTCTAGTTATGATGTCAGTCTTCATTAATGAAGAGGAACATGAAAATGAGCACATAGTAGTTTAAAAAATTAGCTCGATTCATTAATCTTGTTAACGTTTAGAAATGCATGATATGAAAATTAAGAAAATCAAGTTATGATGAAGGCAAACAAGGGTGAATGTAGTATCGCCAGATAACCAATATATTTCTTCTCAATACCTCAAGGCAATAGAAAGGAGAAATGTTTCATTCAACGATGCAACGATATATATCAAGTGAGATATCCTAATTCATAAGGGACAAAATAAGCACATTGAGTTTGACGGATTCAAGTGAGCGCATTGCATCCATCCAAAAAAAAGAAAGAAAAAAAGAAGAAAAAGAAAGAAAAAAGGAAGAAAAAGAAAAGAAAAAAAAAGGAAAAAAAAAAGAAAAAAAAAGAAAGAAAAAGAAAAAGAAAAAAAAGAAAGAAAGAAAAAGAAAAGAAAAGAAAAAAAGAAAAGAAATCATTTCAGGACCCTTTACAAGGAATATGTCAATATTAGATGAGATTCGAGGGGACATTATGAAATTGATAGTGGGAGTGACTAAGAAGATACCCATGATGAAACTCAGGATTAGCACAGATGGATAGGATCAAAGACTTCATCAACAACAAGTCTAGGGGCAATTGTGGAAAAGGCCTCTAATAAAAGTCAAAATTATCACAAGCCGATAAAAGTAAGAGCTTCATATGCAATAAACTCGGGAGGCAACCATGAAAATGTCTCCGATAAAAGTCAAAATCAGTAAAAGCTGATCAGAGCAAGGATTTCATTGGAAACCAATTTGGGGGTAACTGCAAGGATGCCACCAATAAAATAGTGTAAGAACAAGGACATCATTGATAAAAGGATAAAATCACTATGAAATATCATTCCCCGAAATCAAAAATTACTTAGGCTAGCAAGAATAGTGTCATCGACAAAGCAAATGAAGACTGGGGGGGGGGGGGCAATTAATGTCCTCGCCAATAAGGATCAGAATAATACGCTCCAATAGACAAGAAAACTATGACAGAACATTTTGAGCAATGAAATATATCTTGTTTTGTAATCATTTGGATTTTTCATATGACTTTATTATCTAAAAATCTTCTTATTTTCTTCTCGAACATATCTCATTACGAAATACCCAAGTCACGAGACATTTTCCTTCCCTTATCAAACTCACCATTTACCAACCTTTAATAATCTAACACAAATTAAATGCAGTTAAATTATTTTAAGCATTCATTAAATAATTATGATCTTGTGAACAAGAGAAATGAACATTTCCAGTGCCTATTTTGCTTTAAACAATGAGTTGACAAATTATGCCCTGACATGTGCGGTTCAACATTGATGCATGCCATGGTTACTCAAGGACCACAAGATGGATAATTCTCTAGAAATTCATGCGGGTTGCACTAAGAGATCCATAAGGACAACAAGCAATTTAGGTCTTTTGACCAAAATGCATAATTTTGGATCAACAACTTACTCATAAGAATGGGGGCAAAGTTCATAGATGTACGCCGATGTCTTGCTCAAACAAGCTGCAAGTGGAATAGGTTACTGCAAGTAATTCGTTCAAAATAAAACATTAAATGAAGATTAAACCATCACTTTTATTCTTCCAAGAGCTGTTCAATTTAGCAAAAAGGATTCTCAGGGTATGGACTATGTGCAGAGCTTTTGAATACTTGCACCAATCTCTTCGGAAGGAGAAATCACATGAGAAAAATTGTGCCTATTCGTTTGAAGAAATAATCACTATAAAATAGGGCATTCAAAATTGAAAAGTACTCTAAGGACTTGTTGGAAACATAAGACGATACATATTTGAAAATCTAAGGAAGATAATTGATGCCATCAAAATATCTTCCTAAGAAGGCAACATTGATTTTCCTGGGTTATATATATGAATGAATCAAAGAAGTATTTTATGAATTAAATTATTCATTTACTTCTCAAACCAATTTTGATCTTTCAGTATTTGATAAAACATTTTAGAAACATCATATCATACATTTTCATGAAGGTTCCTCTAAGAATATTTTCATAAAAGATAGATTAATTGATCTTGTACAAGAATTATATTTGCTTGTCATTTTAAAGGGTAGCTGTATGGCAATTCAATTACTTTTAGCATTTTGTGTTCAAAAAGCATGCCCACTGTAAAAATTGTGTCAAAATGTTTGAAATTTTTTACGACAAGCATATCCTTGTTTAAATTCGTCAAAATCAAACCCTTGGTGGAAACACAGGGATTAAGCATCAAGCATATCTTTCAACTGATATCAGTCAAAGTTCACTTTTTGTCTCTTGAGTTTCGATTAATAAAAAGTTGATTCTCCTTTTGACTGAATTTGGATGTCAGTCAGAATTAATTCTCTGTCTTGTGAAATTTGATTAATATAAAGATCAATTTCATCTCTTCTCAAAATATGACTGGTTCGAGTTAATTCCCACCTTTTTGAAATTTGACTAGGGCATGCCAATTTCAATCTTTCATCAAAAGTCGACTGATACAAGTCAGCTTTACCCTTTGTTTTGCAAACCCCATCAATCGGAGTCCTTGGGGTCAAACCTTTTCATTTTTCAAAGACTAAACCTCTTGTGATTCGAGTCCAAGAGATTGAGCAAGAACTTCTCAAAGTTGAACTCCTAACGACGAGTTCTTAGAATGAATCTTTTGCCAAAATCAAGACTATTGTGATAAGATTCCAGTAAGGCGATTTGTCAAGAGTCAAACCTTTAACGATAAAATTCGTAGGGTCAAGTTTTTTAAAACTTGTTGTAATCACAGTCCATTGAGTCAAGAGAGAATTTAACCTTTTTCAAAACAGAACCATTTCTGGTTGAACCCACTCAAGGTAGGAATCAATCTTTTACAAGAAATCAAACCCTTAGCAACCGAGTTTGTGGAGTCAAACTCTATTTTATTCACAATCAAATACTTGTGATTATAGTTTTCAGGATTTGAAATGAGGAGCATTTCTTTTCTTCTTGAAAGTAGCTCCCTTTAGCAGTTTGATTATTTTACTATGATTAGCTCCCTTTAATAGGTGTAGCTTTGTAATTCTAAAAACTAACTTGATAATGATTTATAGGAATATTTAATGATCATGTGATGACCATTAAACAACAAAAAATCAGTAAAAATTTTCTTTCATATTTAATTCAACCATCAATTTAATTCGATCCTCCAAGCGACTGCTACATAGTCGATTTTACAAAGAACTTCTAATAATTTTACGGTTATGTCATAACCGCAAGATGAAGGTTTGAAAAATATAAATTAATTCCTATGACAAGAATCGATTTAAATTCCTTACTGGTGGGATCTGATCGTGAAGTGATCGATCTCATTCGGGTTTCAATTATTAGAAAATTGATTCCAAACTTCCTGTTTGTGAGATTTAATCGTCACGTGATCGATCTCATTCGGATTTCAATTATTAGAAAATTGATTCCAAGTTTCTTGCTTGTGAGATTTGATCGTCACATGATCAATCTCATTCGGATTTCAATTATTAGAAAATTGATTCCAAATTTCTTGCTTGTGAGATTTGATCGTCACGTGATCAATCTCATTCGGATTTCAATTATTAGAAAATTGATTCCAAATTTCTTGCTTGTGAGATTTGATCGTCACGTGATCAATCTCATTCAGATTTTAATTATTAGAAAATTGATTCCAAATTTCCTGTTTGTGAGATTTGATCGTCACGTGATCGATCTCATTCGGATTTCAATTATTAGAAAATTGATTCCAAATTTCCTGTTTGCGAGATTTGATCGTCACGTGATCGATCTCATTCGGATTTCAATTATTAGAAAAATGATGCCAAATTTCCTGCTTATTAGATT
This sequence comes from Euphorbia tirucalli, assembly GCA_039660915.1. NCBI lineage: Eukaryota > Viridiplantae > Streptophyta > Magnoliopsida > Malpighiales > Euphorbiaceae > Euphorbia > Euphorbia tirucalli. The sequence continues at coordinate 51,361,051 of CM077633.1, forward strand.
TGATCGTCACGTGATCGATCTCATTCGGATTTCATTATTAGAAAATTGATTCCAAATTTTCGGTTTGTAAGATTTGATCGTCATGTGATTGATCTCATTTGGTTTTCAATTCCCAAATTACTGATCCCAATTTTCTGCTTATGAAATCGATCACGAAGTGGTCAAATTTCGGTAAAATTTGATACAGATCTGATTACGTGAAAATCAATCATGTTTTCGAAATTCGATTGTGAAATAATCAATTTCGATGAAATTTGGTATGGATCCGGTTATGTATGTTTTCACTTTAAGGTCTGATCACGACAAGATCAACAAAAAGTAACGTTTCTCTGGCTTAACTAGATCAACAGCCTCGGACATAATTCCCTAGTTTGTTATTAGAGCATAAAGCTGATATTATTATAATAATACATGTTTTGGGATTAAAAGTCATATCCTTGGTTTTATAAAAAAACAGGCTTTTAATGGCTATGCTATAGTCGTGACAAAATTAACAAAATCGATATCTAATATTACTTTGTATAACTTTAAATTCATAAAGCTATACAAAGGGGGGCAACTGTAGATACCCGATTTTGTCCGGGTTAATTTTATTTTTATACGCGTAATTTATTGATTAACAATATATTCTAATTTTTTGAAATTTTAAAAATTGAATTACTAATAAAATGCACACAAAAAAATTAAATGATCTTTTATATTTTTTTTTTATTATAAGAATAATGATAAAAAAAATAATAATAATAACAGAATTTGGCAGTAATAATAAAAATGATAATAATATTAAATAGGGTCCAATTTAGGCAGCAAAAGAAGCAAGGTATGGCACAAAGTATGGCCAACCTAATAATAAAATCAGTCCCTAAAATTACACAATGGGCAAAACCCAAAATTGCTAAAATTACAGATTTAACCTTAAAAGCTCTCCAATTTTACTAGTTTGGGGACTGCCCCTCCTTTGCTTATAAAAGGGCAGTCCCACAAACGCAGAAGACACACACGAAGAGGCAGAGATATATATAAAAAAAAAAACATACACCACACAAAAAAAAAAACCAAAGAAAAGGTCCCATTCTTCAACTCTAAGAAGAATCAGGTTCTGGTTCTTTCAGCCTAAATCATTTTCAGCTTCTTCATCTACTCTTGCTGCCCAAATCTTTCTTTAAGTATCACCTGTTGATGACAAACATCGGAAAGGAAAATAAAAGCATAACTCATCAAAGCACCCAACAAGAAGATAAATTAGAGAGATTTAAAAACATCATATTAACAAAGCCAGAAGCTACAGGTCCGGGCAGCAACTCGTAAATACATTTCTTCTTATACAAAGACCGTGTCTTGATTCGTCAAATATTGGGTAAAGACATGTTATGTCTATACCAAATATTGATACCTATTTGGTTAATACATCTATCTATTGTGCTCTATTTCATTTAATCCTTTATTGTTTTTTCCACTTTATTGCTTACTGCTCCTCTCTTTATTTTCTATGGTTATTCTAGAATTCTTAGTCATATACCGAAATGATCGGTAATATTCCTTTTTTTTTTTCCAAATCCATACAAGCCTTAAATAGCACTCATATCACCATTAACACAAATCAGAAATTTTTCAACCCATTTTGAGCCAAGATTTTAGAACCCAAGTTTCACTCTATTTTCGATATCAGAAACTTCAGCCAAACAAGCATGTAAACATCATTCCAATCAAACCATATGCACACATAAGTTCTTCACAATATTAATCAAATTTTTAAAACACTTGCATTTGAACTCCCTACATTATATAAAGCCAAAACTTTAGAAACTCATCTAGGATAAGTTCACAGAAACTAATTAGGGTCTTGAAGTCTCCAACCCTGAAAAATGATCTCAAATCAGAAACTAAAAAACCCTGAAATAAAGAGAAAAATCAAATAAAAACAACAAAAATCAAATAAAAATAAAACAAAACACAACCAGCAGAAAGATGAATCACCTCAGATATGACTACCAGATCGACGGAGAGCAGGAGATCGGAAGGGAGAGCGGCCGGCGAAGGTGAAAGAGAGAGAGATAGAGAGAACGAGAGGAAGAGAGAAAGAACGAGAGAAAGAGAGAAAGAGAGAGAAACAGAAAGAACGAGAGAAACAGAGAGAACGAGAGAAACAGAGAGAACGAGAGAAAGAGAGAAAGAGAGAAAGAACGAGAGAGAGAGAGAGAGAGAGGACGAAGAGAGCGGCAGAAAAAGATGAAACCAACCGATGGCAGCAAGGACAAGGCCGAAAAGAGAGAGAAAGAAAGAGAGAGCGAGAGTGAGAAGAGGCGGCCGGGGAGATGGCCGGGGAAGAGGGATGAGGCAGCTGAAGGTTGATTCTAGGGTTTGGGTAGAGAGAAAAGTTGGTGGAGGCTGGTGATGAAGAGAGATTTAGGGTTGGAAGGAGAAAAAGATGGTTTTTATAGGATGGGTAATAACCCATGGTTAAGGGTTCCGGGTTGGGTTTGGTTTAGGGCTTAGTTTCTGGGCTTAAGATATTTGTATTAAGTGTCAAGGTTGGCCCAACTGGTTATTAATTCATTTTTTCTATTCCTAATTGTCATATTAACACATGTGTAGGTTTATTAATTAAAAACTTGGGCAATAAAATTTAAAGATTTCTAAGATAAAAAATAAAATGACATAAAATAAATTTGTACACGTGTAATTTTAGGAGTTTTATTTCATAGCTATGTTATAGTTGTGGAATATAAATTAGGTTAATTTATATGGTTAACTTTACATTACAATCACTAATCTTTATTTTCATTGTTCATTTTAATAGCAAGTAGTGTAAAATTTTTATCACTTTTTTTTTTATTAAAATATACGTATATATTTTACATCCATGTTATGGAAGTAAAATACAAATTTTTTTTTTATGTCCATGTCATGGATATAAATAAACAAAATTAACTAAAATGAAGCTTCATTATGAATATTTGTCTATATGTATATATATATATACATATATATATATATCCATGTACGGATAAAAAATAGGATGAAAGAAATACATCCCACGAGAATAATTTACGACTTTTAGTACCAATTATGGGCGGGGTAGGGTGATTTTTATCTTCCCTACACGTAATTAGCAAACGAACCCATATAAATCTCTGGTTATTTAAGGTGTCCAATCGGACCAAAAATCGATTGGTGGCGACTCTATAAAATCTTGTTTTTATCCCAAACATCACAATAAATCATTGTACGAATAATCATAAAAATTGAAATAAATAAAATTAAATCAAAACCAAGATTTTCCACCCGTCGGTCTAGTTCCGACAATAACTTTGGTAAATTCTATTAGAATAGAATGTGATTATTTGTTGTGTTCAAATTCATTCACTATTTAAAGCGATACACATAGAGCTATTGAGTATAGTTCAGTATGTTGGCGAAATGTCATCTACTCACATGGATGAATCTTTTACTATGAGTTATGTGTTCATAGGTAAAAGTGGGAGTGTGAGAAACTCTATATGTGATATGTGAAATATCATTATTTCGTTGATACTGGAAGCTGTCCTGTGAAAGGCTTAAATGTGGACTAAAGGTACTGATGCATGAGTTGCATGTAGAATGCTTTCGCGTAGTGTTTATAAAACATACGTCCTAAGTGGATTAACACTATGGCATATTTTAGTAATATGTGAAAAAGCCGACCAAGGGATGGAAAGAAGAAAATTGATCTCAACTTTCCTAATGTGAGACCTAAATGAAACTATGAGTTTCAAGTTCACCTTTAAGGACTCTTGTAAATAACAAGAAGGGTATGTCTGATGATTAACTTGATTGGAACCCTAAACCAGGCTTTGTTAGCTATGAACGGGCATATAAGGACCAGCCAGATAAGCATTGGGCATATGGCGGAAGGTTATTTATAGAGAGGAAGTACATTTTCAGTAACATGTCTTTTCGTAATAATATAACACTCGAGCTCAATACTTTTTTGTGGAAAAGGTATGTAGTGTATATGAATGTTTTCGTGACATCAAAAGTGAGTCGAAAACTAGTGATCATAGAAAATGGACTAGGGGGAAGTCGCGTTAAGCTAAAGGTGGAACGATGAAGGAGAGCTTCAAAGGTTTAACCGTTACGTTGACTGGTCGCGTGAATTCGCCGAACAAGAACTGAAAGAAATATGTGTGTTCAATCGCAATGAAAGTGTGTCTTGTCGTGTGCGAGTGGGAGATGTTGGTTTTTGGTCCGCCTATGATATTTTGGAATGGCAGGGACTAAACTGTAATTATGTGTAAATTACAGGAACCAAATGTGTAATTTGGTCTGACCCTATATATAGATGGAAGTTGGAATTTCCACTATAAATAGAGAAGAAGTTTCTCTATTTCCATATGATGATGGAATAGTAGAGATTCACTTCTAGTTCCAGGGAAAACGTCTCTAGAAAGAAAAACGATATACTTTTTCGTTCGTGGGAAGAATTCACGGAGATAGCCCGTACTCGGTGTATTCATACACTCGTAGGAAAGGCAACCATAACGATCCGGTTTCTCGTGTAGATCAGATCCATTCCATAAACGAGTTTCCGCTGCATATAAACTGTCAGTCCGTTTATTTATTCTGTTTATGGAATTCTGACTTCAGATAAGATGAGCTTCATGTTGAATAGGTCAAGAGATAAAAGGGTCCATCCTAAAGGTCAGGAGCAAAAACTCATTTAGTAGATAAGTCAGTAAGCAAAAGGTTCTTTAAGCTTTTAATTGATTGGGTATTTTCATAGATGGAGAGTTAGACCATTTTTTCAAAGATGTCAAGTTGTAAGAGATAAATATAGTAAAACCTCTATAAATGAATATCCCTATACAATGAAAATTTATTATTTTGTAGAGGTTATTTATTTATCAATAAATGAATATTTTGTTAATATATAGATAAATTAATATTTATTAATTTAAAGAATAATTTTATATTTTATACATATATTGTAAATTGTCTTCGACATTGAAAAATTCAATTAGAGAAAGGTAAAAGTCTCCCGAACAAGAAATTTGTGACGTTGAAAAAATGCATGGATTATAAATAATAATTTCTAATTTGCACTATAGAAATGTCATTAATATTGAACAGATTTTGAATTATCCTAGTGAATTTAAAATTGTAATGGAATCACCTATCGATGAAGAAATTATTCAAGCAGTAATAGATGTGTCAGCTGATGATAATCAAAATCCAGAATACAGTAATGTTTATTATATTTTTTTCCAAAAAAGACTTTTTTTACTATAGAGACCTTGAAAAATTACTTCAACAAAAGAAGAATATATCGAATATAGATTATACCTTGCAAAATAATAAAGATGAAATTTAATTTAATACGCATGAAAATAATGAAAAAATGATCAGAGATAAATAATTTAAGAATAATAAATTTAAAAAAACAAAACATATATCTAGAAAATGCTTTATTTTATGAATTACATATAGGATAAACTTTAAAAATAGACCATGCAGTTTAATATATTTTCAAAACGAAGACAATGTTATTTTTTTTTTTTTTAGCAAAAAGAAGATACGTGGCATTCATTATAAAAAAAAAAAACAAAAACAAAAAAAACACTTTTGACAAGTTAATCAAAATTGCTGACGTGATGAGTGGCATTTCTGTCCAAAATTTAATTTTTATTTATTTAAAATAATAAAATATATTTTTTATTAATATTTTTTTATGGTCAAAATCCACCACTTGTTCCTCTAATCCTTCTCCATTCTAATTTCCATACATCAAATCCTCAGTTCCCACATCTGCAGCAACGCTTTCTATCACCATTGTCGATTCTTCATCTTCCCTTCCAATCCATCATCATCTTCCATTCTTTTTGCTACACCATTCACTTTCACTCAATTCATTATTAACTCACCTTCATCCCAATTTCATTCTTTGCCCAGTCAATTTTTTCCCAATACCATTTCAGCAATTCAAACTGAATTCTACTTTGCAATTTCATCCAATACCCAATTTCATTACCCCAAACAGATCTCGATAAGTGCCAGAAAATTGGAGTAGCTTAAGCTCCATTGTTACCGCAAAATCACCAATGACACAGTATGATCGTTACTCTTTTGGATCAAAACTCAAGTCGGTTGAGCTCCGGTTAGAGAAAATTTGAACCGAAATCAAGAACTGATATCAAACAAACACAAGAAGAAAGGTAATGTAATCGATCATCTTTTCTCTTCAATAAAAACAACAACAGTAACACACCGTTGTTTTTATTCATCTGTCTTTTCAATTTATTTCCTCTATTGTTTGCTCTAGGTGGCGATCTTCCTCAAGGCTTCCGTCTTCAGCAAATCAAAGTTTGAGAAACGGATTTCATCGGCGCCGATCTTCCTCAAGGGTTCCACCTCTTGCAAAACAAAGCTTGAGAACCGAATCTCGTCGCCGATGATCTTCCTCAAAGGCTTCCACCTCTTGCAATTCGAAGCTTGAGAAACGGATCTCGTTGTCAGGGATCTTCCTCAAGGATTCCGCCTCTTGCAAATTGAAGCTTGAGAAACGAATCTAGTCGAGGAGGATAATAGCACCTCCGTGTTTGGTAGTGCCGAGCAGACAAGGGAGGAGTTGACTTTGGATCTAGGACTGGTAGAGTTTTTGTTTTGGGGAGAAGAGTTAATAAATATTAATATTAATATTAATATATTTCATTATTTTGAATAAATAAAAATTAAATTTTGAACAGAAAAATCTCTCACGACGTCAGCAATTTTGATTAATTTGTCGAAAGAAAAATTTATAACAAATCAAACCACGTATCCTCTCAGTACGTTGTTACACGTTATAATAATTATAAATTACTTATATTTTATCATTATTAATTATTTAATTTTGTTATATTAAATTAGGTTGATAATATCAAAATTATTATTTATTTTTTTTATAATGATAAAACATATTATCTTTTTCATTTTATATTTTTTCTCACATAATTCTAATATTAATAATATTACTAATATTGATTAATTAATTTATTGAATTTTATATAATTATAAAACTAAAAGTGTATAGAAACTGTTTACTAAAATAACTAAATAAAAAATATTTAAAAGATATAAAATTAGGAGTAGAACTATATAAAATTATAAATTACAAAATATATATATATAATTAGAAATAGAACTATATAAAATTATAAATACAAGCTTTTCATCTCTAATATACTTTATGGATAACATTAATAAACAAAAATATATCATTTTAAAATAATTAACAAGATTTATAATAACATTTCTTATTAGTTCATAGATATTATATTAAACTAATAAAAAATAACAATATATATTAAAATGAATAAATAATAGAGATAGTTTTATTTTTATAACTAATATATATAAATATAGAAATATTGGTGTTTGTGTTTATACTATTAAAACTTTTATTAGAATTGCTTTAATTAAATATAAAAACTAAAAGAAAAATTTTTACTTATAATCAAGGATAATTTTGTACTTTTATAAACAAAAATAAATGAATGGACTAAAGAAAATAAAGACTAATAAATTGTTTACCAAAAAAATAACATTGTCCTTGCTTTGAAAACACGCTAAACCACAAGGTCTGTTTTTGAATTTTACCTTTACATATATAATTTTTGTACGTATTCAATAAACTATTATTTTATATTTTCAATGGACTTCAAGGAATTTTATAAAATTTATTATCTTAGCAAGCTTATTATTTTATCTCATTGACCCAAATTGGAATCAGAAAATATTATTATTTAGTCGGGTTTATTAATTTATCGAATATTCATATATTGAGATTTTATTTTATATATATATTACCATAAATCATACACTTAATAAATTGTACGAATAAGCATCAAATTCCATCCTAAAATTAGTTGGCAAGATCAACTTTAATGTTACTGTACAAAATAATCCAAATGTATCCCATGATATAAATTTTAACTCGATTTTACTTTAATAATATAATAGATGGCTTGATGTTACTTCTTTTTTCTAAAGTAAATGCTAACAAAAATTAGCGACAAAATTTCGTAGAAAAAATGTAAAATTGCACTAGAATTTTAATCACTACGGAAAAATTTAAATAACTTGTACGATATAAATAAAATTGAAGTTATCTAACAACTTTATGATTAAAATGGCCCTTGTAAAATTATATTTCATTTAAGTTGCGAATCAAATATTAAACTCAATGATAAAAGCTAAAGCTAATTTTGTTTTAGTATAGCCTGCCCTTTACTTATGTTAAGATAAATTCATTGTGTGATATTGTAAGTTATATATATATATATATATATATATATATATAAAACTACAATTATAACATTCACATATATAATTGAAAGTAAAACTATAAAATAGCACACATTTGGAAATAATAAAAAAGATGAATGGTAATTCAATAATATCATATGTTATCATGAAAAAATCTCAATCTGGGATCTCAAAAAAATAACACTTTTTATTACATGGATTTACCATGAACTACCTTATCCCCCGTATATGCCTCAAAACAAACATGTACATATCTACTCTTTATCTTACATTTCCTTGATAACCCCCTAAACCAAATATAATGTTAAACTATACACTGCTATGCCTAAATGAATGAAATATAGACAAAAAGACTTTTTTTGACCTTTGTCCTATACACCAATTGACACCAATTGCTCTTTCACCCTACCCCCCCCTTTTTTTTTTTAGCTTTTTCACCCATGACCTATTATAATTCAGTATATTTCATCTTTAACCTATTGCAACGGAACACATTTGGCCTTGACCTACTTCAATTGAAAACATTTGACCCAATTTTTCTATTTTTTAACAAATCATTTGGCTCAATTCAGACATTTTCTGTAATTTAATGCTATGTAAATTACAAATTTGTACCCTATCAATTTCAATGTAATTTACACACAAGTAGAACATCTAAATTGAACCAACTGAACTGAAATGCAATGCATCAAGAAATGAACAGCACAAATCCAAAGGTGACGAGACGCAGAAATGACATTAAATATATATCAAAAACTGAACTCATAAAATTGTAAGGGTAAGAAAAGCAGTAATTTCTAAAGAAGCATGGCCCCACCTTCAATGATATTATCCCAGAATCAAGAAGTCTAGCATGCCGTTCACAAGAACTACTTATCAAGTTTTAAATATGCGAGATTGTGATTGTACCTAAACTCAAACATGGAAAAACTGAGAAGCATGGTACTACTCTAGAAAAAATCTAAAGCAACAGATCGACTAATGAAAATCTCATTTGAAATACTCAATTAATGTCTTTTTGGCACTCCCATCGACCAAAACTCGTTAAGTAGCTCAACTTCAATTAAAATCCCTAATGACCTGCAAGGTTTTAAACAAAGCACGTACAATTATTGGATAAGTGGTCGAATCTAGGCACCATTTCACATTTGATCAGAGAAGTTGACGGCAAGATCCCAATAATGGCCAACCCCAGCATCAGCAAACACTTTCCGAGCTGCAGCTTCAGTCACACAATCATGTACAGAGAACCTATGGAAGCTCGGTCTGGCAATGCTCCCTTGCCACACCAAGACACATTTGTTCAGGGGCTTCTCTTCGCTGTCGTCTTCATCATCTTCCTCTTCTTCTACAGCCTCAGCCCAATTTATGCGCTTAAGCATCAACTTCCCATACCTCTTAATAGCTTTACTTCCTCCTTCAACAACCACAACATTAATTCCTTCAGAAATCACAATGCAGCCTGTCAAACGGTTTTCTTGAGCATTAACATCAACTTTGAAGCGAGTCTTCTTGTGTTTAAGGCTGTTGATTTTGTAGACAGATACGATAGTTTCTAAAGTATTGGGGTCATCAAAGAGCTTCCTCTCCTTCTTCTCACGGCGCTCAGCAGGAGTGAGTTTGCGTGCAATATTCCTATCGATATGAGCTTGTTCACGTTCAGCAGCTGCACTGCGGATTTCCTTCTCAAGTCTTGTGGGATCTTGTGTAGCTTCCGAACCAAGAACTTTCATTAAATTGCTCATTTTAACTTTAGGCTTTGGGGGTTCAATTACGCCTTGCCTAATCATCTCCTGCTTATCTTTCTCACGTGCCAGACGACGCTGAGTTCGGAGCTTCTTCTGCTCCTTCTTTGTTAGTTTCAGAGGCTGTGGTGGTGGAGGAGCTGGCTCCGCTGGGGGCTCAATAGGTCGTGGGTGCTCCACATAAATTGTCAGTTTCTCCATTTTCAACTTGTCCTGTACATTAACATCATCAATCTCACTGTAGGTACCACCAGGCAAAAGAGGAGCATCCCTGAAATTCAGAAGCTTACCCATATTAGAATCTAGCAAAGTTAATATGAGAAGCAGGAAACAGGAGCACATAATACCAAACTGAATTGCTACCAGATAAAACACAACACCTAAAGCAAAGCTGTTAAATACTTATTTAATTATTTTCAACCATATGTAGATATCAAGAAATGAGAAGATGGCTTGCAGATCTCAAACCTTTGAAAGATATCTCCAGGTGTAACCAGAATATCATAGCAAAATTAAATACAAAAAAACACAAGGCTGTACAGTTGGAGGCTATTTAGGTCATGAACAGAATAAGAGCTACACTCGTAAATTTCCTTAGCTTTCATGCTACTGTAGAAGCATACATGCTATAATTTTTGCATGCTGTAATTTTTGGGACTACAAATTCTTTTCCCATCTCAGACTATCTATTATTCTAAGCGAAAACTTGTTTGACTTACCACCACTCAATATCAGGTATTGCTTCCTTGGGCTTCTCTTTAATTATAACTCTCTCTGATACCTCTATCAAATTAGGATTTATATCTGGAGCTGCTTTGGCCTTTGCATGCAGTGCTTGCCTTGCCTTAATATCTTTTGCCCTTTCTTCTCCAAATTGACTCTGCAAATACCATGTGAGAAACATAAAAAAAGGTCCAAAACTGATGAAGTGATCACCAGGAAGTACAGAGATAGCAAAAGAATATACCCTCAATTTCATCATTTCAGCCTCTTTCGCCCATCTGCCTTCCTCAACAAACTGAAAACTCATTCTTTTAGGCCTTAAAAGCTTAGTCTTATTAATGCCCATTCTTTCATCAAAGTGGGGATTCGACTCAGGATCCACATCTAATTCAGGTTTCAAAATCTGGAAAGCGTCTTTTTTCTGCTTGTTTATGTTAACCTGTAAATCCCAAAATAATTGCTTAACTGCATCCATAAGCAAATAGAGAATCACTCTTTAGTTAATTGTCTCAAATTTAAGAGCAAACAAACCTTAAGAGTGCTTAGGTTGCTTGGCTTAGTCACATTAACCACATTTCCATGTTCATCTATTTCCCGACCAAGCGCATCAATACGAAGAACAGGAACCTTGGTAGGCTTTGGCTGCACAGAAACTTCAGCTGGTATCGACCCAGGGAACAAGTTTATAAGATGACCAAACTCACGATCATCACGGAACCCCATTTTAGCAGCAAGTTCCTGAGCACGTTTAACAGCTTCAATATTGGTTATACTGGCAAGTCCAGGAAATGAAGCCATGCCACTTGCAGCTTGCTTCTCAACAGCTGCTGAACTTGTTATTGCACCTGCTGAAATAGCAGTAGAGGATGTTGATGGGACTAAAACTTGTGCCACACCAGTTCCAGAATGAGGTAATTTCACTTCCTCCTTCACAACAGGTAGTGCTTTGTTATCTGAAGTAGAGTTAGAGCCCTTGTTCAACTACATCAAATTTAACCATAGTAAACATGAGACCAGGAAACACAATAAGCAATAAGAAATGAACAAGCAAATTTAAGAAAAACATGTTAGGTATGCCACTGTTTGTAACTTACAAGGGGTATCTTCTTCAACTTTGCTGACAGTTCCTTCTGCATTTGTAAAGCTTTTTTAGCTTTTGCTAAAGCATCAAGTGATAGACTTCCACTTTTCCCAGCAGCCGAAGATGTCCCATCTGTACTAGATTTTCCAGGAACCTCATGAGATCTGGTAATACTAACTCCCTTATTTTCATTTGTGTTTGAAATTGAAGATACCTTGGTAGGAAGAGGATGAGAGGAGGACATAGTGTTCTCAGGCAAAATGCTCGATATCTTGGTGAATGATTCCAAGGCGGCACCCTACATAACAAATGCATGTCAATATATAAGCCCACATAAGTTACTACTTGAAGCCAAGAAGAAAACATAATGAAGAATGACTTTAAGAGTAGATTAAAGGGAAAAAAAAAAAGGTGTTCATCAGAAACAGAAGACCACATTCAGGTCTTGAAAAAACTCAACCAAATCTAACCATACTCATAAAACTACAACAATCAAGAAACGCAAAGGCTACATATACTTTTGAAGCACGAACATGGAGTCAAAATACAGCCAAACACCAATAAACATAAAACAAATCATCATGTACACCCAGACTAAGCATTGCAGACATAAATTACATGCAAGAAGAAAAATATAAATGTCAACAGCAGAGACCAAGGAAGAGAGTCCAGCCTTATTGTAGTCATTAAAGGCGATCGAAACAGAAGATTATGAGATTTACAAGCATTTAAGGAATTCAGCATACATGATAAATTTACAAATATTAAACCCGTATAAACCTCAGACAAATCCACAGAAAAGTTGAATGACCATGGACGCATTATTCGAAGCATAACATTATCAAGTACTCAAATGTAAAGGCAGTTCAAAATTTCATATCCCTACAGCCAATACAAGTCTATTAAAGGATGTTCATGATCTCATCCAAACCATGAAGAAAACATGCTTCTATGTAAAACAATGTTATGTTTTTTAAATTCTAATCTTCTTTTCTCTCAGATAATTAGAATGTTAACCATTAAGTAAATAATCAGTGATAAACCCATAACTTCCCAACTAGGGTAGTTCCCGTTGGAATCACCAAGAAGTCAATACCAAAAAAAGGGCAACACTGGTCTCATTTCCTTATTCACTTGAGGAAATTATCAAGACACAAACTACGTTCCCCAACCACAAAGCACATCTTCTTAGATATTAAGGCACCACACTTGCTCACCTAAAACAAACAATAGTTCACAGAATAATAGAAGAAACTCAACCAAAAAAAAAACTCTACACCTGAGTGTGCAAGACATTTTTCCAAACCATATCAATCAATGTGCAATAAAGATGTATGCATGTCTCACCTTTGGAGATCAATTACCATTCAGAATAACATGGCATTACATGACTATTACTATTGTTGTAAGAAACTCTCTTTAAAGACAACTAAGCAATCAGCAATGCACTCAAATAAATAATTGTTGATATTTAACGTTGAGTAACCTAACCAAAATTTCAAGTTCTAGTACTTAATAAAATTTACTTTAATTAAATATATAACTTGAACCAGATTCCAACCCAAGTACTAAAATACATCAGTTCAAAACAGACACATCTTATCTATTTAAAATCGGAAAGGTTATATGATTGAATATCTGATGTTGTTTCGAAATCCTAGCCCAAACTCTTTCCACAATAAAAAAAAAAAATCAGAGCAATAAAATGTTTCCATAGAACAAGAACAGAAGAAACATTGACAAACTATTAAAAAAATAAACGAAAACTAAAAAAGAAGAAAAAGTCATTTGTACTCAAAGGATTAGCCATTTCACAGTTGGGGAAAAGAAAATCTCCACTACACCACAACCATCAGGTCAACTACATTTTATTTTACCCAATGGATCTCTCATTCCACATCCATTCACATCAAAATGACAACTTAGTTTAATGAAAATGAATGCAGCACAATAAATAAAGTACCTTCTAGCTATAACATTCACAAATAATCCATTTCACACGGATGAGAACTCCTTGTGAATAAATGAAACACCAGCACTTCCCAGGACCTCATTATCTACAGAAACCAGAAGAAAATATAACAGAAAAACTACAAATATTCAATTCATGTGCTTCTAATTAACTCGAAAGCCTCATACAGATTAAGTAAATTTACACACTCCATGTATCCGCAATATGCTAGCCGCTATTATTCAAGCACACATCTGAACCGATTCAAGTTATTCTTCGACAAACATACTAAGCAAAAATGGAGGAAATTAAAGTAGAAAGTGTCACCCGACACGATATAACCAAAAACCACATTCAAACAATAAAAAAGGTAAACATTAAAAATAAACGGAAAAGAAGAAAACTCACATTCTCAGTCGTATGGCCTCCATTAACGGTACTACCACCAGATAGTTCGTCATACACTTCTTCTTTCACCTTTCTTTCACTTGAAGGTAGTCTATTATCAGCGTTCAAACCATCATCTTCCTCTATTTTTACTTTATCCCCAAATCTCCTCCTCTCTCTTTTTTCTTTCTTCTCTTCTGAAACCTTAGTTCTCTTTTCCCTATCGATAGTCCTATCCTCACTATCTCCTCTTTCTTTCCTCTTCCTTCCAGCTTCATATTCCAAACTGTCTCTCTCATCGTAAGAAGCCTCTCGCTTCACTTCACGACCATCTTGAGACCCTTCTCTCTCATCTCTCAGATTGTCGTATGACCTGTCCCGTTCCTCCCGTCTAGAGGAGGATTTGTGATCACTTCGCGGCTCATGAGACAACTCGCGCCTATCCCTAATCTCCTCCCGACAATCTCGCTTAGATTCGTGCTCTCGAGAACCCTCGCTATCGTCACGCCTCGTTGATGACTTGTGCTTCTCACGAGTGCTTTCTCTGTCGGATCGGTGGTGGCGGTGATGGTGATGAGACTCGGAATCGCGATCTTTGTCACGAGATCGGTGCTTGTGGTCCCGATCACGGTGTTCCTTGGTGGTGGAGTCGCGATCTCGTTCATCTCTGGAGCGTTTGGAGGATTTCTCCTTATCCATGGCTGTGGCTTGCTCGCTAGGGTTCAATGACGCTCAATTTCCTTATCTTGTTCTAATGTTAAAAGAAGAATGGGAGCCGACGAGAGCAACGGCACTGATGTGGTATTATTTGAGATTTTGTTCCGGGCGGGCCGAATGCTTCGAGTCTAACATTCATTGATGGTTTGCAGGTCATTGAACCGGTTAATGATAAATTCATATATTTTAAATTAACTCAAAATAAATTAAAATCCAACCAAATTAAAGAGATGTTAAAATAATAATATTTTTATATTATTTGTATTTATAACATATAAATATTTTTATATTTTTATTGTAATTCTTTAAATTTAAAGATTTTAAATGCAATATAGTAACTAAAAAATTCAATACATTGTATAGTTATAATTAAAAATTAATTTAATTTAAAATAATTTAAAAAAATAAATTATATTTTATTTTAATAAAAAAATCTAAAAATAGTCACCTAAATTATTAATTAAAATAAATTTCTTTCAAAAAAATCTAGTCGAACCAAAAAATTAGTACGGTTTACAGTTTTTCGGTTCGATCGGCTAACCTAATCGGATTATAACCGATTTTTTTATCAGAGTAAAAACTGACTATAAACCGACTAGTCCGACCTCTAGTTTCGATTGAACTTATTCCGATCGATTAATTCGGTCCGGTTCAGTTTTCATAACTATGCATATAATATACACAATTTTGTTAGGAGAAATTACTCCATGTAATCCAGTCTCCTAATTATTTTTTTTAGCATCCCCGATTTCCTATTTAAATAATGGACACAATTTTTTTTTTCCATTTTAACAGAAAATCCAATTGGCATTTTATAATTGGAGTTAATTTAATTCATTTTACATAATATAATCCCAATTTTACATAATATTAATCCCTTTTGTCTTTCTTTGTGCATTTATTTAGTTTCAACCTTATTTCTTTCTTTAGGCTTTTCTACATTCAAACCTTAAATGATCCGTGAATCTAAAATTTATCATGTTTGTTGTCTTAGCGATTTTCTAATGGATTCTCTTTTTTTCATTATTGTTTGGTGTACATCGCTTATGTGTAACTTGAGTATAACAGTGTATTTATAAAGGGAAAATTGATCGTCGTATGTTGATTCAAAAATCTTGATAATGGAAGATTTAATCTTAAGATAAAAGCTTTGATGTGACGATTGACGATACTCGATAAGGTACCTGTTGCAGTGAGAGAAGGTGTTCTTGCCATAAATATTCCGATGCTAAAGTTAAATGGCATGGATGGCGTAGTAGTAATAGTTTTGAAATTCCAAAAAATTCCAACACCTCTTCCATCAAATGAAGAGTTATTTATAACCTTTATTTGATGGAAGTTACCACAGAAAAAACCACGTTCCATATTTACTTTATTACTACAAAAGATGTGGGTGACAGGTAGAATATTTGATAACACTACTAAATTAATAGCGTAATAACATACATTATGATTGATCCTTAGCTTATATAGGGTTATATCAATTACTCTGCATTTATATTTTTAGGTTTACTAAGAGGTAAAAGTAAAAACTCTCAACATTATATTTACATGGCTCTTATAAAAGTATAAGGGTTAAGATGTATTTTAATAAGATAAGAATTATTAAAAAGATAATGATAAAATAATGATGATGATGATGATGATGATGATGATGATGCAAGGAGAACTAGAATTCCTATTTGGACGAAAATATAATTTTCTTACTATGTGAAATTGAATTTAAATTTTTGAAAGGATAGATAACTCAAATCCACAACATTTAGGATTATAAGATACCTTATTTTTCGAACGAAACTTAAAGAAAGCCTTGCCCTACTTGAACTCTTTTCCTTATATAAGAGATTTAATAAGTAGACAAATTTGCTTCATCTTAGAAGCAGCCTCTCATTCCTTTTTTTTTCTTCTGCGACAATCCAATATCTAGGTGACAATTTCTAATATCTAGGTACTATGTCTTGACTTTCTTTTTTTTTTAAAAAAAAAAAAAAAAAATCATGCTTACCTTTTTTTTACTTTTATGCTTTGAAAAAAAAAATCATGCTTAACTTTTTTTTACTTTTATGCTTTGGATTAACGCAATATATATATATAATTACCGCTTGATTCATCTATTCAATTTCCAAAGCTTATATACTATAATATAAAAAAAAAAAATTGAATCACAATGGAAAATTATTGATTGAGACCAATGTGAAGGAATTGAACGCAATCACCTTTGTTGTGACACTGATATTTTCATGTTTAGCATATAATTATATATCATATATGTATGGTATCGTAGATGTGAAAATTTTGAAATTGATTAATGAACTTAAAACCACAAGAGGAATTGAAAAAGTATGGTTGATCACATGATTAATAATATATTATGGGAATCTATATAGTTATATAAAGATTCTTGGATTGGATATTGGTGTATGCATGTGAAATAAAGATTGATACGAAATATTATTTTAAGTAATACCAAATCATGGAAATATTATTTTCTTATTCATGCATAGTTATTTAGTTTTTGAAAGGTTAATAGCTAAGTAGCTAATTTTGTTATAAGGAATTATTAACATTAATACTTTTACGATGACTATCCTGATACCCTATAAGCATATAAATAATTTATAAAAAGTTAACTTCATAGAAAAGTTTATGAAATAGGCATAAAAACAATGGCATGCTTATTACACTAAAATAACATAGATTCGACTATATTCTAGATATGTTGCATTTTATATATGATATTGACATATGTACTCTCTATTGGTTATGATCATATGAGATTTTGATGGATTTTGAATAAACATTATTGTTAATCCTATTCCATCTTGTGTTCGTGTTCATATAAGGTATACTAACCTTTTTCTTTTTCTGTATCTCTTTGCAGTAAGTAGAAAAAGCTCTTCTTCCTTTGATTTCAAAGTCCTTTGCTTGTAAGTTATAATTTGTGCCTTTTTCTTTTGACTTTACTCTATTGTTCATTTATTGCATCTGGAGACACTCATCATGATTTGAACTAAGCAAAAAATAAGTCCCTTCAATAAGGTCTTTGGGCCTCATTCTAAAGATGTGATTAATGCATATTCTCCAACTCGACTTGAGGAAGTTGATTTCAGAACTTTTCAAGTTGACTTATCTTTGTCATCTAATTGGAGAGACCCTTCCTTAAGAGAAAAAGACTTCTTTTGCACTTGTTCCACCTAACTCATTTGCCACACACGAGATTCTGTTGGAGATGAGAGTTAGCTTTCCTTTACCACCTTTCATGATGGCTTTTTTTAACACTAACAAGTTGTCTCCGTCGCAACTTCATCTGGCAGCATGGAGGTTGCTCATCGGTTTTTACGTTCTTTCTTGTCAAAAAGGGGTAACTTTAGCTATCAATATTTTTCATCTTTTTTATGTCCTTAAGGCTCACCATGATAAGTCAGGGAACTTTCTTCTTCAAAAAACCGAACTTTGTGAAGAATTACTCATTAATGATCTTCATCCAATAAGAATTTATAAAGATAGGTGGATGCTTGTCTACCCTCTTGATAATACTTGGAAAGTTCCTCTTCTATAGTGTCGGAATTGGAGTAGTAAGGGAATCACATGGTCAACTCACATTAAGCTTTTGGATAAATATTCTATTGAGATTGACATCTTACGATATATGAAGTGCTACTTAAGCAAACTTTTGACAACATCTAATTTTACTGCAATTGGTTGGAAAGTTTCCTGAACTTGTACGCTTTCCTATATAATAAGTAATTCAAATGCTGAAAACCTTAAATCTGACTTTTCTAGAACAAACTCTTAATTCGAGCATATATCTAATCATGAAAATTCCTCATCTGAGCATACATCACCTAATCATGCAAATTATTTATTTGGACATACATCATCCGATCGTGCAATCTCTTCATCTGACTATGCAAGCTCCTCATCTGATCATACATTTAAAAACATTGAGTCTTCATATAATTGAGAATGGTTTAGAATGATATAGTTGATCTATATTTTTATTAATCATGAATTGTTATTAATATATATATATATATTATAAGTATGACTTCCTCCGGAAATTCTGCTCTTGCTGCTTTCAAAGCTGTGTAGGGATTCTCCCGGTGTAAATCAAAATTTTAACCGCACCAGAAGTGATTCAATTCACATTCGAATCCAATAATAGGAATAATTGCTCAGATTAAAAAAGAGAATCAATAATAGACTCAACCAAAAAGCAAGATAAACCCATACATATGCCGTCTCCGATTAAGATTGGTTCAAGTTCTTGCGTTTGCGCCACGTTTACACATATGAATGCCTCTAGAATCAGCTGGCATGCTAGCACCAGACCTAAAAATTTTCCTTCTCCTTTCACTACCTTGCTAAGAAACTCAGAGAGAAAATCCCTCTATTTTTCACATTAAAGAAGACTAAAAAGGGGGAGGGGGGAGAAAACGCATGCTTAGGTTAGAATTTAGGTGGAGTTTATTTATTTATTTTTTTTTTTGAATGAAATGGTAATTCATTAAATTAAATCCGCTTGTAGTACACCACGGACAAATTGAGGCGGCCTATCTGACCAAACCCCAACAAAAGTCGAAGAAACCGTTGCTCTTGCAATACAATGAGCAACCTGATTCGCAGACCTACTAACATACCGAAAACTAACTATCCCCGCTTGATATGCTAACTCCAAGCAATCACCTAAAACAAATCCTATCCCAGATTGATAGTTCACATGAGTATTTAAAGCATCAACAACTAACTTTGCATCAAGTTCAAAAAAAACATTTGGAATTTGAAGCTCCTTTATCCATGATAAAGCTTCCCTACATGAAATAGCTTCAGCTTCAAACGCCGAGGAAGCACATCCCAAAATCGAGCCTTTAGCCAAAACCACCTTGCCAAACTCGTTTCGCAAAACAGCACCACAACCCACAGGTCTGCCCGGAGAAAAGCTAGCATCCACGTTGCATTTTAGAAAACCCGGTGGTGGAGCTACCCACCGGTTATCCGCTGGTTCCAGCACCCCAGAATTCCGGCGACACTCCGCCGCTGCCTGGCTCTCCTGCGCTTTTCGCCAATCCTGGACAGTGTCCATCGCCACCCGCTTCACCTGCTGGACTGAGACCTGGTCGCCCCTCCATAGCAATCCATTTCGCGCCATCCAGCAGCTCCAGGTGGTTGCCACGACCCGCGTCCTCAACACCTCACTCATTTGGCAAAAACGCAGCCCCACCCACTCCAATAAACTCGAATCCTCACCCAGGTTATGTGTTTCAGCAACATCTGCCCACACTTCAGAGATACAGGGACATAGGAATAAGCTATGGACAGTCGTTTCACTTTGAACTCCACACATAACACAAACTTCATCTACCTCCACCCCTCTATTTCTCAAGCTTACCTTTACCGGCAAGCAGCCCATAACACATCGCCACCAGAAGTTTCGCAAACGAGGAGGGATCCGTAGGCTCCAAATTTTATCCCAATTTATGTTTGTGAACCTGTTGGTTGATCTATATCGCTGCATCTGGCTATAATAGGCGCTTTTTACTGAAAAATGGCCCTTCTCCTCATAAACCCAGCATATCCGATCTGCAGCACTTCTAATAGGCAAGGGAATTTTTGCAATCAATTTTACATCCCTTTGCTGAAACATAGACTCAATAAGCTGCATATTCCACTCCTTTCTACCCGGAATCAACAGATCTTTTACCAACAGCGTCTCACCTCCTTGGATGACGGGTGAGAGAATGAATGGGTCCGCTTTATCTGGTAGCCAAGGGACGTGCCACACCCTTGTATCTCCACCATCTCCAATTGCAATTCTCAGGCCTTGCTGTATCACCGGAATTGCTGCCACCAAGCTTCGCCAAACGTAGCTGTCATTATTCTTAACCACCCCCTGCAGTACCCCATAATTTGGAAAGTATTTGGCTTTGAAAAAACGGGATACCAACGCTTCGGGATTCAACAGAAATCTCCATACCGTTCGGCCTAGGAGGGCTAGATTGTACTCCCGGATTTTACGAAAATTCAAACCCCCTTCTTCTTTCGGTAAGCATAACCTGCCCCACGACATCCAATGAATGGATCGTCTTCCCGAAACATTGTTGTTCCACCAAAAACCGTTCAGCATCTTCTCTACATTTTCACAAATGCTTCCCGGAAGCAGGAAAATTCCCATCGCATAAACAGGGAGGGCCTGAGCCACTGACTTCAACAATACCTCTTTACCTGCCTGAGAAATACCTCGACGCTTCCACCCCTGAATGCGACTAGTCAATTTATCCAGCACAAAACTAAAAGCTTCACTTTTACTTCGACCAATACTCGAAGGTAAACCCAGATACTTCCCATGGTTAGATACCTCCAACACTTGAAGAATATCACAAATATGCCTACGAGTATCTCCAACTGTATTTGCACTAAACAAGATATTTGATTTCTGGAAATTAATAACCTGCCCAGAAGCCTGAGAATACAACCAAAATACCTGCTTCAGATTACCCGCCTCCTCTGCTGACGCCTTAAAATAAAAAATGCTATCATCGGCAAATAGGAGATGAGAGATAGCTGGAGCTCCTGTTACCACCCTACAACCAGTAAGTAAACCTCTATCAACCCAGTAGTGGAGCAAAGACGATAAGCCTTCGGCGCAGAATAGAAACAGAAACGGAGATAGAGGATCTCCTTGCCTGATACCACAAGAGGGTCGGATAACCTCAAACTCGGCATCATTGTGAATAATTTGATATGATACAGTACGGACCAATTGCATTACCAAGGAAGTAAAAGGTTCCGGGAGGCCTAATTTCCTCATCACAGCTTCAATGAAACCCCATTCGACCCGATCATATGCCTTAGAAAGATCAATCTCTAAGGCAGCTACTCCATTTTTACCCAATCTCTTCCTCCTTAAGTGATGGCTTAGCTCAAAAGCAATCAGAATATTATCTGTAATCAGCCGTCCTGGAACAAAAGCACTTTGATTTACTGAAATTAAACTAGTCATATAAGCCTTTAACCGTGATACAACACATTTGGATATGGCACGTATGATAACATTGCAAAGAGAAATTGGCCTTAGATCCGTTACCCTCTTCGGCTTAGACACCTTGGGAATTAATACAATAGTTGTGGAATTAAGAGACTCAGGAATATTACCAGTGTTCAAGCAAAGCAAGCACAATTGGGTGATGTCTCCTCCAACGATATCCCAAAACGATTGAAAAAACCCAGGGTTAAAACCATCCGGGCCCGGTGCTTTGTCCGGATGCATACTAAAAAAAGCTATCTTCACTTCCTCCGCTGTATACGGACGAACCAAATCTGAACCCATATCTGCCGTTCCCCTACACGGTATACACTCCAGCACCGGTGCCATATCCCCTGCCTGAGACTGAAATATTCCATGAAAATACTGCTGTATATGAAATTCCAAGCCCGCACCCCATTGTAGTTCAATTCCATTTTCGTCCACTAAACTGTTAATAATATTTCTTTTACGCCTCATTGTTGCAGTACGGTGGAAAAAAGAAGTATTAATGTCTCCCTTTGCAAGCCACGTTTGCTTCGCCCGCTGCTTCCAATAAGCATTTTGCTGTTGCAGAAGTTGCTTGTATTCCATTCGCACCTCGTCTAGTTGTTGGCCCGACTCATCATCAAGACGGTTTGCTAGACTGGCCATGATGCTTCGACACTTACAAACTGCTGCTTTGAAAGAAGATCGATACTTACAGCCCCAAGCAAATAATTCTTTCCGACAGGCTTCCAATTTGCTAAGAGTTTGGAACATCGGATCAGTCCCTCCCTCTACCGTCCTCCAAACCCGAGCTACCACGTCTTTGCAGTCTGGAACCGCTCTCCAAGCGTTTTCAAATCTGAAACCAGCCCTCCCAACCGGTTTCCACTGTAGAGAATGAACCACAACAAAGGAATGATCGGAAGTAGCTGCAGGCCGAATTACCACTTGCATTTCCGGGAAGATATCCAACCAATCTCGTCGAGCAAGTACCCTATCCAGCCGTTGCCGCATAATTATCCGATTACCTCTCTTCCTCTCCCATGTGAATCGTTGCCCAGTATATCCTAAGTCAATCAAATGACACTGCTCGATCGTATCCCGGAAGCCCATTAATAGCTGCCATGGCTGTGGATTTCCACCCCATTCCTGAAAGAACAAGACGTCGCGCTTCGTGGGACTGTATTTGTCGCTTAGGTGGAGTTTATTTTAATTAATTCTAATTTGCTTTTTTAGATTTTCCACCCCAGAAGAATCTAATAATTGAAAATCAAATTAACTTAAAAATAAATTTACCTCAATATTAATTCCCACCTTAAAATAAATATCTCTGATATTTATTAATCATAATCAAAATTAAATAACCTAATTTAATATTTGATATGAATTTTATTTTATTGATTAATTATCACCTAGTAATAAATTAACCATATAAATAAAATAAATCTCTTATAGGATTTTTATAACCAATTCTTTACCATAAAACTCATAAATCCAAAATTTCCAAAGTGTATGGCATGTATCCAATACATATCATATGGTCCGTGACAAACTCATTTAGACATCTTATATGTGTGACCCTGTAGGTCTATCTTATGTTGGTAGTGGGCCCAATACCTTAAGGCCCACAAACTACAAGTGGGTTCTAACAAACCATTACAGCTACCCAAATAAGATAGAAACATCAATCCTATCAGTGATGTAAACCTCGTAGTTAACTTATACATCCTATGCCATCGGTGTCCTGCAAGAGGCATGGCAATGTCACCCTCTTTAACTGCAAGGACGTTCCTTGATTCCGAGTAGATTGAAAAACACAAGCAACTAATCACCTAATGATTACCTTATTTGGGCATGGCTATGCTCTTCTTAATTTCACTCATCAAGTGCCTGGTGATATCTACTCTCAATTAAGAGAAAGGCAAGTCCCATCATATCACTCACATCCCTAACATGATCACTGGCATACCAAACTGTACCCATACTTGGCAACTTGTTAAAGGTCCGTTAGGCATATGTCAAAGTACGTGAGCTAGCATTTAGGTCTGTAGCGATATCAAAGGATCTTATATAAGTACTACTGAGAATCACCTATGACATAGGAACCATATGGTGTTCGCATAGTGGATCGATCCAGTACCATGTAACCTAACATGTACCCATGTTCTTGATTGACATTCCATGTCCAATGGTCGATAAGACACTACCATACAATCAAGACACATGCTAGTCTTTAGTTAAAATCATTCCTATGACTTTAACAGACTAGCTTTATAATTGGTGTTCTTTCCCTACTCATGGCCATATTGCCTGGAGAACGTTATCGATATACATGAGGAAAACAGAAGTTAATGGATTCTATTTATTTATTAAATTGCACAAGAAATATAATAAACCAGATTATGCCTTTTATTACAGCAAATCATCCAGTTACATAATACAAGGACTTGGGCATACACTAACAAGCTGGACAACAAAAACGCATTAGAAAAGAAACCAATCTTTCTAACTCAAGGCCTTCTAACTATGATGTTTCAATTCTCAAAAAGGCTAAGCCTACAACTTTGTCGATTGATCCTTCAAGGATGTTGATACTAACCTATCAAAGATCATTGATCCTCTTAATCCTTTTGTGTCATTAAGATCTAAATCTTTTGAAGTTGACTCTTCTAACAAAGTTAGGAATGTTAGTTTGAGTTCAACGTCGAACATTCTTCATTCATAAAGACTTAAGAGGGGTGGTTCAAACTCAATGCAAAAGGGTGGCTTAAGTCCCCTTCATAGTGTAATTTTACATCGTGATAGAAGGGAGCTTGGTTCAGAATCTCTCCCTGGGCATCATCTTGTTTTCTTATGAATGGAAAAACCTCTCATTTTGGAACATATACAAGAACATCCCAGCTTTGAAGACTTGTCTCAAAGGTGAAGATTTTAGGGTGTGTCTTGCTTTGGTAGACATCGATTCTATTGAGCAACCGGGAGTAGCTTCAATGTTGATGATTTTTTTAATCCTTCCCCGAGATGAAAAACTATATTGCAAATATATGTATGATAACATTAATGCCGCCGAATGTAAAGTTATTGAGGCATATTTCTTAATTTATTATCATTTATTATTATTGTTATTATTTGTATCTTTAAACATGAATTTTATATACAAATCTCATGTATTTATCTTACTTAGATGATAGAAGGCTCAACGTGCTTCATTAGCTCTTGAATTTACAAGGTCATAGACAAAAAAGCTTGAGGTGTCGACAAAAAAGCTTAATGAGTCTTATAAGTGTGAAAAGAGTTTGAATCGCATCATTGATGACCTTCAGAGAAAGATGCATGAAACAGACCTATGTAACAAAGAAGTCCAAGAGCAGAATAAAAAGCTTTAAGAGCATTTCAACCATTAGATTCTAATCATGATGATTTAAAAGCAAATGCCTCTAAGTATTCTTTTCGAGTGAGCGATTATAATAAGCTAGCAAACAATCACACATGTCTTTTGAAAACCTTTAGTAAACTTAAGAGAAGGTTAGATGATGAAAGGAGAATTATGCAAGAACTTAAAGATGAGCATGCATCAATATGTTCTACTACTATTCGTGAGTATAGAGAATTCTAAAGAATGTTATGAAAAGTAATGTGCAGCGGGGATCAGCTTTTCCAAGATTGGTTTTTATCTTCCTAAGCAAATCCTTGAAAAAGAGCATGCCATGCTTATCCTGAGTTGTTTTTTTCAAAGACCAAATCTATTTCAGATATTTGTCCCTAGTAAAGTAATGATTCTAATGAGGATAATAGTGCTAACTCTTTGAACAATTACCTTTTTGATGATTTAGACAATCTCGATGGTCCTTGGGGTTAATACATCTTCACAAGATATTGCTTAAGATGACAAGATATCATCCTCTTCAGAAGATGTTGCTTGTGATGATAAGATACTAGCCTTGAAGTTTCTGAATAAGGATCATGGAGTTTAGGAGGAGCCTACCATGGATGATTTTTTTGCCCCTGTTTTGCTTCTGCTTCTGCTCTTACATCTTAGATTCATAGATAAATTAGATGTGTGATATTTTTTCTCATCATCATTTTTTTGTTTCATAAACTTTTATTTATTATTATGAAATATAAGCTATTTGTTAACATATTTGCTTTTCTTCTTTATTTATTGCTCCCCAATCACTTGTAAGTTATTTTGACTTACATATTATTTTATTGTGCAAGCTCTATCTTCTTATAAAAGATGGACCATTTTGTTATCATGATCTTAACAGATTAGAAGTATATGACTGCATGCACACTACAACAAATATGATCTATAGCTACGAAAGGTAGCCACAAAAAAATATTTGTAGCTAAAATCTACCAATAGTCACAGGTGTAGAACTTTTGTAGCTGCTATTTTATTGTTTACTTTGACATGCATGTAAGTGGCAATATGTGATGTTAGCTACACTATTTAATTATTCAACCACATGTTTTAATTACTTGTAGCAGGTTCAATATTTAGCTACAAGATCTACTTTAAGTGGCAAAATATATTATTTTCTTACTTTGCCATATACGTAACCTAGCAATATATATGATATATTAGCTAAAAAATTTTAGCTGCTATAAAAATAATGTAGCTGAATTAATTATTTAGCTTACTTGTAACAGTTTTCAATATTTAGCTATAAAATCTACTTTCAGGAGCAATATATTGTTGGGATTCGTCACGGGAAACCGACCGATAAAAGCGGAATTACGCGTCGATTTCCTCGAATCCGGCCCAGGAGCTTAAGATGTGGAAATCAAAAACTAAAAGCATAAAAGGAGGGTTTCAAAAACTCACCACAAAGTCTCTCTAAGAGACGGATGCAGACTGCAGAAATCAAGTGTAGATTTCCTCCACCGATGCGTACACGAACGGCTCTCGGACCGAAACCCGTGCTAGCGACTCGGATGACAAGAAGAGAGGGAGAGAGGGCTGCCCACAAGAGGAAATATGGCTGTCCAAATTTCTTTCCAAAAGAAAAATCTATCTAGCCAAAGATAGAACCAAGTTTCTCTCAAGTGTGCATCCAATTTCTTTCCAAAAGAAATAATGCATAAAAGTGGGCAAAATTCATACTTTAATAGAAAACCAATTTCTCTTAAAGCAAGAGTGATGGACGGCCAAAAGTCGAGTGAAGTTAATGGTGATTATCTCTAATGAAAGAAAAGGAGATGAGATGGAAGAGCAAAGTCCAACTTTGCTACCAATGAGTCAAACCAATGACTCACCATGGTGACTCACCACCATCACTCACCATCACCTTTTCTTCATCTTCATCCATAATACTAAAAAGTCAAGAATATGACTCACCAATACTCCAACAATTCGGCCAAAAAGAAGAAGAGAATGAAGATGTCATATTTGTTTACCAAAAAGTCATGCATGACTCACCATCTTCATCATTACTTTTTGTCCAACAAAATGACTCATTCTTATCATCCCTTTCCATGCAAATATTCGGCCAAACCATTCCAAGCCAAGTGGGAATATTCATTTTAAGTTTTTAAGCCCAATTTAATTCCTTTGATTTATTTAAATTCAAATGCAACTTTAATTGAACATGTATGTTTAGATATGATACCATGTAACATATTACATACATTTAAATTAAAATTCATTTGACATATTAATTTAATCAATGGATTAAATTAGACACACATAAAATGACAAACATGTAAACCTATACATGTCATAATATTTCCACCTAGGAAATAATCCCATAAATTAATTCATTGAATTAATTATGAGAAGGCCAAAATAAATATTAATTATATCACTTTGATCAATCCAATTGATGCATATAATATAATTAATATGTCTCTCTCTCTTCAAACGTGTATACTCCAAGTACACACTTAATCCGACTAGTTAAAGTCCAGACGTTCAATGTGTACGACCCAATGGGCCCGTCTTTATGTTGGCAGTGGGCCAAGGCCCACAGACTGCAGGCGGACTCTAGCAAGCCACTGCAGCCCCCAATTAAGACGGAGTAAGCAGTCCAACTGAAAACGTAACCCTGTAGTTTGAACTTGTAAATCCCATGTCGCTGATATCGGTGTCCAACACAGAGGCATGGAAGTATCACCCTCCTTGTGTCTGGACCTTGACTTGATACCGAATGAACTGATGCTCACAATGAGTCAAACCAATGACTCACCATGGTGACTCACCACCATCACTCACCATCACCTTTTCTTCATCTTCATCCATAATACCAAAAAGTCAAGAATATGACTCACCAATACTCCAACAATTCGGCCAAAAAGAAGAAGAGAATGAAGATGTCATATTTGTTTACCAAAAAGTCATGCATGACTCACCATCTTCATCATTACTTTTTGTCCAACAAAATGACTCATTCTTATCATCCCTTTCCATGCAAATATTCGGCCAAACCATTCCAAGCCAAGTGGGAATATTCATTTTAAGTTTTTAAGCCCAATTTAATTCCTTTGATTTATTTAAATTCAAATGCAACTTTAATTGAACATGTATGTTTAGATATGATACCATGTAACATATTACATACATTTAAATTAAAATTCATTTGACATATTGGGGTTGTTATGCATAAGTCAAGAAATTGACTGTGAGCAAAACTAGCACCCAAAACCGACTAATGCCTGTTTGTGAGCTACCCTAGGGAAACCAAAGGGTATTCCTTCTACAACCCCGCTGAGAACAAGGTGTTCATGGCTCGAAAGGGGGTCCTTCTTGAAAAGGGGTTTCTTTCCAAGAAAGACAGTGGGAGCGATATTGAACTCAGGGAAGTTCAAAGCTCAGAAACTCCTGAAAAAGGATAACTCGGAGACCAGGGTGAAGCTTCCAAAAGGGGAAGCACCAGCCCAGGTCACACAAGGACCTAAAAGGTCTGGTAGGGATCATCAGGAACATGGAAAACATCAGTTTTTGTTTCTAATGATTACGCTCCTTTTGTCATGGACGAAGAGGAGCTCAAAACCTACTAGTAGGCTATAGCTAGCCCACTGTCTGCCATGGTGGTGGAGTTGCAATCTATGTACGATAATCAGGTTTGGAACCTGGTTGATTCACCTCCTGGTGCTAAGGTAATAGGTTGCATGTGGCGCTATAAGCTATAGGCCGACAATACCTTTAAGGGTGTGTATAAGAGGTTTAGTGGGAGCATAGTACTTTCCTGGTATGAAATATGGATGGCATCCTTCTGATTGGAAGCGACATACCAACACTACAAGGGAATTGTAATGGTTGTGTAAGTGCTTCGCGATGAAGGACTTAGGCGAAGCTGAGACGATCCTAGGGATCAGTATCTACAGGGTTAGATCCAATCGGCTTCTGGGCCTAAGTCAGGTCAAGTACATAGACATCGTTCTGAAAAGATTCAGCATGGACCAGGCTAAGAAAGGTTTCTTGCCAATGGGTTATGAGCTGAAACTTAGCAAGAAGTATTGTCCTAAGACAAGGCAGGATAGGGAGAACATGAATTGGTCCTATATACGTTTCAGCCATGGGATCAATCATGTACTCCATGCTATGTACAAGACCTAATGTCGCCCATGTAGGTCAGGAAAAGCAGTCAGTTACTAGGTACACTGATGCAAGCTTCCAGATAGACCAGGATGAATATAAGTCGCAGTATAGGTATGTGTTCATGCTAATTGGTGGTGCTATTGTTGGAGAGGCTCCAAGTAATAGACCATCGCGGTTTTTATCACAGGAACTGAGTACATTGCAACGTGTGTAGCAGCTAGGAAAGCTGTGTGGATAATGAAGTTTATCATACAACTGGGGGTAGTGTCAACTATCCAGTAACCAGTTGATATCTTCTGTGACAATGCGGGGCTGTTGCACAAGCTATGTGCCCCGGTCACACATATACATGAAGCACGAACTCAGGGAGTTTCACCTATTGCGAGAAATCGCTGAGGGGGTGACATCTCATTACAAAGAGTGGACACCAAAGACAATGTCGCAGATCTTTTGACCAACATGCTTGGCTATGCCTCTGCACGAAGGTTATACTGGATCTATAGGGATTAGACCCATGCCTAGTAGGTACTAGTGCAAGTGGGAGATTGTTGGAAATGCCCTAGTCCCGAGGCATTGGTCCTTGTGTTTGTATAATACATTTGGTACATTAATGTAAACTTTATGTATTATACAATTTGTGTCAAGGTGATAAAGGCATTAATCTATTTATTGTATGTCTTGTGCTATATTTTAATTTAATCAATGGATTAAATTAGACACACATAAAATGACAAACATGTAAACCTATACATGTCATAATATTTCCACCTAGGAAATAATCCCATAAATTAATTCATTGAATTAATTATGAGAAGGCCAAAATAAATATTAATTATATCACTTTGATCAATCCAATTGATGCATATAATATAATTAATATGTCTCTCTCTCTTCAAACGTGTATACTCCAAGTACACACTTAATCCGACTAGTTAAAGTCCAGACGTTCAATGTGTACGACCCAATGGGCCCGTCTTTATGTTGGCAGTGGGCCAAGGCCCACAGACTGCAGGCGGACTCTAGCAAGCCACTGCAGCCCCCAATTAAGACGGAGTAAGCAGTCCAACTGAAAACGTAACCCTGTAGTTTGAACTTGTAAATCCCATGTCGCTGATATCGGTGTCCAACACAGAGGCATGGAAGTATCACCCTCCTTGTGTCTGGACCTTGACTTGATACCGAATGAACTGATGCTCACAAACAAGATCCAATCTTGTTTGGGTGCGGCCGCACACTTATCAGTAACATTCTTCAAGAGGCCGATGATATCGTCTCAGTGAATCACTGAGTGACATTCCCTTCTGCATATCCATAGTGCTGCCATGCTTACTGACACACCCGAACGTACCCGTACTTGGCACCCTTTTACAGGCCCGTTGGGCGTACACCAAAGTGTGCCACCTCACATGCAGCACCATCATATGGTCCGGTCGAAGGACTTATACAAGTACTACACGAGAATCATTTGTGATACTATACCATGCAGATTCCCGTTAAGTGGATCAATCCAGTACCATGCCCTTTTTACATGTACCCATTAACCTAGTTGACATTCCATGTTCTATGACCGGCAAGACACCGCCATACAACCAGGCTAACGATAGTCTTTGGTTCCATTCATTCCCATGATTGGAACAGACTACGGATGAATTTATGGCCATATCATTTTCCCTATCCACGGTCTTACTGCCAAGTGCCTCACACTTGACAACGTGGATATGGATATGTCCATTGGATACTCTATTTAAAATATAGCACAAGACATACAATAAATAGATTAATGCCTTTATCACCTTGACACAAATTGTATAATACATAAAGTTTACATTAATGTACCAAATGTATTATACAAACACAAGGACCAATGCCTCGGGACTAGGGCATTTCCAACATATATATACATATATATATATATATATATATATATATATATATATATATATGTACTTTTTTTTTTTTTTGCTTTAACATGTATATAATGTGGCAATATGTGATGTGTTAGCTAGAATATTTTAGCTATTAAAAAAATATTATAGTTGATATAATTATATAACCATATTTTATTTACTTGCATCAATACCAGTATTTAGCTACAAAATCTCCTATTAGTGGTAAATTTTACATATATATATATATAATTCATTCATAAGCATTTTAATTTTTATATTATATTATATTATATTATATATTGCATAAACTTAATCGTTCGATTAAACAAACACAATTAAAACGATACCAAATAAAATACAATTTAATATATAAGCTAACACAATTTATATAGTTATTATTTTAATATTAATGTGTACATTGATTTTACAATTATTTCATAGTATTTGTGAAATTGAAAGTTCAAATGATTAGTGAGTGGAAGTCTACGTATGCATTTTTGGTACAAATTTACTAGTTATCGCCAATTAGTGTAGATTATAACATACAATTCAATTTCTAATTCTAACAGCAAATCATACAATGAATTAGGATCAATTTACCTTGAAATCATATAACAAATGAAAAAAATAACATCAAATGAATTAACTGTAACAACACACACAAATAAAATATGTATAAATAAAATTATTTTTTACATCCTAACTCCTGCTTCCATTCGGTAATCTACAATATTCTTCATCATCATCAGTCTCAGCATCTGAATTATTAGGTTTAAAAACATCAACAGTGGTAAAATCAACACTAAAAGCATTAATATCATCTCTATCCCAATTCATAAGGTCTTCATCTTCACCGATTACACATACAAAATTGTCAGAAATGTACAAAGAATCTTGTTGAAAAGCTTTTTCGTCTATGGATAACTTATTATTTTTATTTTCAGCAATACTTGTTGGCTCATCATAGAAATTTTCAGAATGACCTTTTAGAACAATGTGCCAACTAGAATTGAGACCATCTTCAACATAACAGACCTGATCTGATTGAGAAGCAAGCACAAATGGCTCATTTTTTTACTAGTTTACAAGCCGTATTAACACTAACAAAACCATACTTATCTGTTTTTACTCCCCTACCAATACTATGAACATCCCACCAATCACATTTAAACAACACAATTCGCTTTCCCCCTAAATATTGAAGTTCTATAATGTTATTAAGAACTCTATAATAATCTATATTTTTATCACCCATAATTCCTTTCACAAAAACGCCACTATTTTTTTTCACCCTTTTTTTCCTTCAAGTTGCTTTGTATGAAATCTAAAGCCATTAACTACATAACATGTAAGCCTTTGAACACTAGATCAAGGACCACGAGACAAAGATAATAATTCTTCATTTACTTGTGCATCCCTCACTTGATATAATTGGGCAATATATATAGAAGTTAATGAAGAATAACTTAAATTAAACTGTAAATAATAAATATTTCCTATAAAAGAAGCTGATATAGAATTTCAACAACACAAATGGATGATTACAAACTTACTCGATGATAAAACTAGTTGGGTACTCCATATTACAATTTTCTTGCTCATACTCTCTGTATAAAAAAATATGAAAATAAGTATGTCTAAGTAAACATATTGTCTAAAAGTTGGAAAGTAAGTGAACGATCATAATAATAACATTCAATATTATAACAGTTTATGTAAAATATGAATAAAGTTAAACAAATAAACACATGATAATGCATCCATAGAGAGTGTTCTTACTGTAAAAATGGATGTACTTCTTCATAATGTTTCAACATATAAAGACGAGCTTGTTGTCTCTCTTGTTCCTTAAGAGATCTAGATGCTTCTTTTCCTTTAAGAAAACTAGTATGTGCAAACATATATAATCCTTTATTTGTTTCGTCATAATCTCCCTTAGAGTTTTCCTTTAATTGATTAAAGTTAGTTTCAATATCATGCAAATATCTTGAATAAAATGCTAGACTTTCTTCCACAAGATACCTTTCAGCAATGGAACCTTCTGGTCGACTTTTGTTATAAACATAACATTTCAACTTGCGTAAAAATCTATTTCAATAAACTAATATAGAATAATTTAAATATGTTTCTATACTATATAAATATAACAATATCATTCTCCAAAGCAAATCATCATATACATAAAATTAAAATATTACCTCTTAATAGGATACATCCATCGATAATGTACAGGTCTATCCAATTTAGCCTCAGTTGCAAGGTGAACCGCTAAGTGTACCATAACATCAAAATTGCAGGTGGAAATATCTTCTCTAACTTGCATAAGGTTATTGGGATATGCAATTCAAAATGCTTCAACATATCCTTTCTTAACACTTTTGAACATAGCTCCCTGAAAAAGATGCATGACTCTGTAATGGCATTATAAACATTATTTGGTACCACTTCACGAATTACTAAAGAAGCTGCATTAAAAGAATATAAGAATCATGACTCTTGAACCCAATAATTTTACGATCCTTTAGACACACATAAGTGAAATGTTAAAAGAATAACTGTGAGTGGACTACCTTTTAGAGCAGAACGCGATGAAGCGAATCGGGGAAAAAGAACTTGGTTTGAAATTGAAAATGGGTTTATATGTTGCTTAGGAAAACCATTGATTTGTTTGGAAATCCTTTTATAGAAAACCTTTTCTTTGAATGTGAATTTTGGGAAAACTGGTTTTTATATTTTAGAAAATCCCGTTTTATAATTTAAAGATCTCGAAACCTAAATTTTGGGGATAAGTGACAGAGTTGCCACTCGGATCAGCTCATCTGGGAAATTCCCGTACAGCTTCCTACTGAGCGTAGACTACCATACCTAATCCAGAGATTTAGGGTTCGTGTAACTTACCTATTCAATCTCAAGCTTGCTTTCATTTATAAGTTCATATTGCAATATTATACTCACTTTTATTCTCTACCCATTTTATCTTTTGTGATTGATTAACCTATGCTCATTCAGATGACATAAATAAATAGCATGAAATAAAGTGCAGAAAAGTAAACCATGTATCCAAACCAAATAAAAAGATAAAGGCCGCTTATCACAACCTAAAAAGATAAAAACTCTCATCCTCACCAATATAAACACCTACTATACATGAATATCTAAAAAAAAGTACAATCGCCTAGGATACACGGATAATCTATCAAATACATCCAAAATAATAAAAAGAAAAATAAAAGCTGCAAAACAAATGGGTTAGCACAACTATATCACGAACACATATAGCACTCACAACAGGATAGAATGGGAGATTTCAGGAAATGGGAGCATGCATTTAGGGGATAACCAAGAAGTCCGGGCGACTTACTCGATTAGACCTAGAAGAATCATTTTAGAAATTCCCTGTAGGTTTTTATGCTTGAAAACAATTTTGAAAACCATTTGGCTCAATTACATGCAAATTGCTTCATTTTAGTAAGTCAGTTATCCTGAAACTCCGGGTTCCGTTCGTGGGGATTTCCTATCTCAAACATCCATCTAAGGCCTAAAGCAATAAAAATATTAAAAACAGTTTGATCCTAAAGACAACATCACGTGACGACGTTCGTGGGAGTCGTCCCGTGATTCTGCCTCTTTCTAGTGACTATAGCCGTGCGGCTGTAGTGTCCAGAAACCGAAATTGGTTTTTCTTGTTTCGTAAATCACTGTGTTGACTAGTTTCGATTTTTTTGAGGATTTTAGGGAATCTAGGGGTTCGCTAAAGCTGGACAGTGGATCCGATTTGGATCTAACAGCCTCGGATTCCAAAAACCAAAATCAACGAAACCTAAATCTCACATCAACATTATAGGAAATCCGAAAACCATAATTCTGATTGTCACGGATGTGATTGGACCAAAATAGTTCATAATAGAACAATTAAAATGGGAAACTAACTGTATTATTGGTTATGCCCTAGTACCTAGGCATTGGTCCTTGTGTTTGTATAATACATTTGTACATTAATGTGAACTTTATGTATTATACAATTTGTGTCAATAAATAAAGGCATTAATCTATTTATTATATGTCTTGTGCTGTATTTTAGATAGAGTATCCAATGGAAATATCCATATTATGAACGGATGACCTTTTTAACCTCTTGGAAAGGAAACCTCGATATCAGGCAACCCTCCCTCGCGGGGGTTTTTGGAGTGGAAATTCGGTTTTAGAAAATTGAGTAATCTTATAAAAGAACCGAGACCTAAGTCTCAATAGAGAGTGTAAGAGTCGTCACCCAGCTCAGCTCAACCGGAAAATCACAGCGTATCTGAATGCGACGAAGGCCGCTACACTTTCCAGAGATCTAGGTCCGGACAAGTCCCTTATTTCATGTCTAATCAAAATAAATTCGGCCAATGTTCATTGATGATATTATAAATTTCTAAAGTTGATTTTTATTAAATTAAACCATATAGCGTACACACAAATAAAATAAAGAGCAGTAAATAAATAAATTATTATAACCCAATCGAATAAAAAAAAAACTCTCGTCCTCACATTACAAGCGCCTAGAATACACGATTATTTAGAAAATTACAGTCACCTAAAATACACGAATTGAACTATTAATTACATTAAAAATGAGAATAAAAAGAAATTAAAACTGCAAAACAGACGGTTAGCACAATTTATAGCACACCACAAATAGGACTCAAATTGGACAGAATTGGGATTTTTAGGAACAGGGGCATGCATTTAGGGGGATAGTCGGGTGAACTCGACTAATTCGCTCGACTAGAACTGGAAAATGGTTTTGAAGCGTCCCTGTATTTTTGTTTTATGAGAAAATTCATTTTGAAAACATTTTCTTTTTCCGGTTTATTTTCATTTAGCATGTGAGGTGGGTCGGTTTTCGAGAGATTTGGGTCTCCGCCGTTGCATTGTTCTAAGTGTAATAACTTCAAAAATTCAATCTAAGGTCGTGAATGCATACAACAAAATTCATTTTTAATGATTTTCTAAATTTTTGTGATTTTTGTGATTTTTTTTATGGATTTTCTGAATTTTCTGCTCCTGGACGAGAATTACAATCGTGATTACAGCCGTGCGACTATAATTACAGTCATATGACTGTAATTCACCCATTTGCAGAACATCGCCAAAATTTGTTCAAGTAAAACATATAGCTGTGGGAATTTAAGAACAGTAGTACAACTGTAGCTGTGGTATGACGACTGTAATTACAGTCGTGTAACCGTTCATTGCCACAAGAACAGTCGTATGACTGTTTTTATTTCCCAGAAACAGCAGCCAAAAAATGTGCGTTTTTATACACGAAAATGGACCAAAACACCCAGAAAGCTGAGGAAAACAAAAGATTTAAGTGTAGTTACCCTTGTTGTGCAGATCCACCGTCAATTTGACCACTGGAAACGCTTTGAATTACCTCCAATTTGCTCCTCTTTCTTTGTGTGTCAAGGTTCCAAAGTCCAAAAATCTCCAAAAAGTCACGGATTTGAGTGAGTTAAGGGTCTGAAATTTATTATATTTAGTTTGTCAAGTTTTAACCTATTGATTTCTATCTGGTTTTAACTTTACAACACATAATTAAAAGAAAAAGAGGAGAAAAAGATGGATCTTTTTGTTGGTTTTTTTTTCTTTTTCTCTCCTTTTTCCTTCTCTTCTTTTTTAATCTCAAAATCTGTAAAAAAATCCCCCCTTTTTTCTCTTTCTTTTCTTTCCTTTTATATCTAACCCTCATTTTTTATTTTTCTTTCTGCTACTAGGCATTTAATGCCCTTCCCATCACCCTTTTTTTTCTCCTTTCACGGTATGGGCTGCTGCACCTGCTGTGATTTTACAATTGCACGACTGTAATTATAGTCGTGTGACACATTTTTTTTAGATTGGAAAATTCAGGCGCTTACAGCCGCCCCTCACGTGATCAAATGCGACACCCGATTCCAGGTCTAAAATACTTGAGGTGATGAATTTAAGAGCGTGGATTGAAGCACCGTAGACCCAAGAAAGAAAAAAAAAAACATGCTGACTTGTTAAAGTCTTATTATCGTGATGACGATCTGATTTGTGTTGATTGGATGAGTTGAGCCGATACCGGGTTTATGCTACCCGAGGCAAAGCTGATCTGGGCCGATACCAGATCTACATATATCCGAGGCGGATCTGCTAAATTTTGAAGTGATGAATCTGACATAAGCCGATACCGGGTTTACATTACCCGAGGCAAATCTGATCTGGGCCGATACCGGATCTACATATATCCGAGGTGGATCTACATATATCTGAGGCGGATCTGTTGAGTTTTTGAAATGAAGCTTATCTGGGCCGATACCGGGTTATATTACCCGAGGCAAATCAGCTGAATTCTTAGATGAAGCCGATTTGGGCCGATACCGGGTCTATGTTACCCGAGGCGGATCTATTGAATTCTGAAATGAAGCCGATCTGGGCGGATACCAGGTTTATGCTACCGAAGGCAGATCTGCTGAATTTTGAGATGGAGCCGATTTGGGCCGATACCGGGTCTATGTTACCCGAGGCAGATCTGTTGAATTTGAGATGGAGCCGATCTGGGCCGATACCGGGTCTATGTTACCCGAGGCAGATCTGTTGAATTTTGAGATGGAGTCGATCTGGGCCGATACCAGGTCTATGTTACCCAAGGCGGATCTGCTGAATTTTGAGGTGTGATGATGAATTTCTGCATTTGAAATGGTGAGTCTTCATTCTTTGATCGAAAGATTTTGAACAAAAATTTTTGCCCCTTCAATCAAGAATGAAGACTAGTTGGGGATGAATGCTCTGTGTATGTTATGTATGTATGCATAATGATGCATATGCATGTGGATCCTAAAGGATGCATTTCTTGTTGTTTGTTTAATATTGATGTTTCCCTTCTCCGCTGGGGAAGATGTGTCATGCCTCTGGCTGGTGGTAGACATTCTTTGCACAAAGCTTTTCCTTCTTTTGTATAGCATATCTTTTTGTTGAAGATGTGTGACGATTGCTGAAGAAATGAGATAACTGCTGGGGATGCATGACAACTGCCGAGGAAAGGATCATAATGTCCTTCATAAAGGTTCCGCTGGGGAATAGTGTGCAGGATCCTACTGGAGAATACTATAAGGACTCCTACAGGGAAATGGTGGAAAGGTTCTACCTTTCTGCTCCTTGGAATTTATGAATATGAAAGTGCTCTAAATTTTGCCTATGCTGCCCAATGTGGGTTTTTAGCCCAGCGAGCCGCTCTAACTTTTTCCTGAGGCACCTTTTCAGTTTTCACCTCAGCGAGCTTCTCTCTCTCTCTTTTTTTTAACAAGTTGATGATAAACGAAGACTGATTGAAATGGCACCGTGACCACCTGCCCCGTCTGTTGGTGTGCCCTAGTTCTTAGGGCATTGGATCCTTGTATTTTGTATTATACATTAAGACTCATTGTATGAATACATTATTTGTGTCACATTAATAAAGGCAATTAATCTATTTCATTTATATCTTGTGCTATAATATGAGTAGAGTATCCATTGATTGATAATTATAAAACACATCCCAGGTCTGTTCTAATCGTGGGAATGAATAGAACCACAGACTTGTATATTCGATTACTGTATCGCAGTTCTTAGCTAGCCATAATACTTGTATAGTCAGTCATGAATATAGGTACATGTCGTTGACATGGGACTGGATCGATCCGCATAAGAAAGCCACATGGTTGTCGCGTCATAGGTCTTTCTTGAGTAGGTCTCTTTTGTCCTCAGACCAGATTTCATTATAATATCAATATGGAATCCGGTTCACTTTGACATATGCCTAACGGGTCTGTAAAAGGATGCTAAATACGGGTATGATTGGGTGGACCGGTGAACATGTTGATATTGATGATGAAGTGATGGAATTGCCACTCGAGTAACACCGAGATGATATCATTGGCCACTTGATGAGTAGGACTGATAAGTGTATGGCCATACTCAAATAAGTTGGTTGCTTATTTGATTAATCAGTCAACTCAAGATCAAGAAATATAATAAACAATAGAAGAGGATGACAGACACCATGCCTCTTGTTTATTCATATCGATATCGTTAGGCAAAGGACACTATGAGATTACTACCGGGTGAGTGTCTTCTAAAAACTACTGCATCTCTATCTTAATTGGGGGCTGTAATGGTTTGCTAGAACCCACTTACAGTTTGTGGGCCTTGGGCCTACTGCCAACATAAAGACAGACCCATAGGATCGTGCACATAGATCAACTGAACTGGAACTTATAGAAATTGTACATGTAATGTACATTGGAAGGAATGCGTTAATTAATTAGTTGACATTTGGTGTCAAGGTAATTAATTGACATTGGGTTGAATTTATTTTAATTAATAAGTTTACATAATATAATTAATTAATTTATCAATTAATTGAATTACATAAAGTAAACAATTAATTAAATAATTTTTCTAAGTAGGAAAATTAAATACATGTATTGTATTAACTTAAGTGTGATTTAATTTTATTTAGGGGTGATTAAATTTAGCCAAATGGAATTAAATTATTATATACTTTTTAATTAAAGTTTATTTATGTAATTATAATCCTAGTGGGCTTGGGTTTAATTACCCTAATTAAAACCCAATTAGACAAGATGTCTATATAAGGGC
This sequence comes from Euphorbia tirucalli, assembly GCA_039660915.1. Classification (NCBI taxonomy): domain Eukaryota; kingdom Viridiplantae; phylum Streptophyta; class Magnoliopsida; order Malpighiales; family Euphorbiaceae; genus Euphorbia; species Euphorbia tirucalli. Next base: position 51,401,025 of record CM077633.1, read on the forward strand.
ACACTTAAAGAGGAAAAACCTAATTCAACCCTAATTATTGCTGGAAATTTTCAGCCACTAAGAGCAGCCCTAAACAGCCGAAAATCCAAGCATTAATCATCCATTCCTTCGCATCTTCGGCTAGCACTGGTTCCCGCTCAATAGTTGGTCGTGCATCGGACTTTGGAGATCGCAGTTTCAAGAAACGATTCTGCAGCAGTCTCTAGAGGAGACGAATCCGGTGAGTTAATCTCTCTTGATTCAAATTGTTTTATTCTAATCAATGGTAATTGGACACGATAGGTGGATTTTAGGAAATTTTAAACGGTGTACTTTCCGCTGCGCCATGTTATTTTTCCAATGATGAATCCCAACACTGTCATCCTTCCTGGTGATGAGATGATGCAGAAAAATGCTATATGGAGTAGCATTACAGTTCAATTTCTTGTTAGAAGCCATTGATGGTAGAAAATAAGGTTTCACAGAACCAGCTCAAGAAGATGAAAGAGGCAATTCATCAAACAAGTGTTGTACCTTGTATATAAACTGAAGAGAAAGGTTGTTCTCATTCAGCTTGATCTGTTCAATAGTCGAGTTCTTAGACAACCATTGTTGCTTTTTAAAAAAATGAATTAGATTTGGAGGACTATAAAAGCTTTCAGATTGTATGTATTTAGTACATTTTCATTGTTAAATAACGTGATATTTTTAACCAGTTAAATGCAAAGTGCTTTCCTTAAATGGACGTTTAAGCAAGATAACTTTGTTTATGCATTTTGATAAGACCATGTGAATATATTTAAATAAACACTCCACTTTATTGATAAAATCAAAATGAGTACACTTGAAAGGATTAATCCCCAAAATGGTATACATTCCACACAGGGCTAGAATCCGTTACCAGTCGTCCCTTTCAAATTTTCCGACTGATCATTTTCACTCGTGTCTTAACTTTTGCCTAGACCTCTCTTTTTGAGTTTTCAGCCTAGCAGACTTTTTTTAAACATGATAAAGCTTTAAGCGATCTTGGTTGATAGGATTTGTGAACTCATTTCCATCCATGTCCATGATGCTGACACCACCTTTTGACAGCACTTTCTTCATGACATAAGGCCCTTCCCAATTAGGTCTAAACTTTCCCTGAACATCGACATTTGAAGAACTTAATTGTTTCAAAACCACATCCCCTACTTTCAGCTGCCGCCTAGGGTACTTCACATTCTAATTATAGGCCCTAGCCATTCTGCGTTGGTACATCTGCAAATGATCCAGTGCTTTCAGCGGCTTTTCATCTAGCGCTACCAACTACTCATATCTAGCTTAAGCCCATTCAGTCTCTGGTAACTGAGCTTCCAAGGTGACTCTGAGTGACTTGAGCTCTATTTCTACTGGTAACACTGCTTCCATACCATAAACCAAGGTGTAGGGAGTTTCCCCTGTTGGTGTTCTGACACTGGTTCTGTAACCCCAAAGAGCATATGGCAGCTTGTCAGCCTAATCTAAATAGGTGGTTACCATTTTTGATAAGATTTTCTTTATCGCTTTATTGGCTGCTTCCACTGCACCGTTGGCTTGGGGTCTATATGGAGAAGATCTATCATGTTCAATGCCATGTTCCCCAAGGAGCTCAGCTATTGCCTCCTGAAATTGCACTCCGTTGTCAGTCACTACATGGTGAGGAATCTCATATCTAGTGAAGATGTTCTTCTGGATTAATTTAACCATCTGCTTAGCTGTTACACTAGCGAAGGATTCTGCCTCTACCCACTTTGAAAAGTAATCAACTGCCACGACTATGAATCGGTGTCCATTAGATGCTGCAGGATGAATTTCTCCAATCATATCTATTCCCCATGCTAAAAATGGCCAAGGAGATGTCCGATTCTGTAATTCAAGTGGTGGCAAATGACTGATGTCAGCATAGATCTAGCACTCATGACATCTCCTCATTTTCCTCATACAATTAGCCTGCATAGTCATCCATAAATACCCATGTCTCATTATCTTCCTGGCCATAGCAAGTCCATTCATATGTGGGCCTTGGGATCCTGTATGTACCTGCTGTATCACTATTTCTGCCTCCTGTTCTGTCAGGCATCTTAGAAGAACTCTATTCACTATTCTTTTGTATAGCCTATCTTCAAAGATTCTGAACTGACCAGCTAATCTTCTTAATGACATTTTATCAGCAGTACTAGCTCCCTCTGGGTATTTTCCTTCCTTCACATATTGGTAAATGTCAAAGAACCATGGCTTTTCTTCAGCTGTCAATTTCATTATTTCATGCACCTCAAAGCAAGGTTGTCTGGTAGTTGCTATAACCAGCGGTTATACTTGAGTTTCTTCTAGATTTTCCCACATAGAAGATGGTGTTGCTAGTACATCAGCCATCTTGTTCTCATCCCCAGGGACATGTCTTAATTCACACAAGCCAAATAACTCTCTCTTATATTGCAACAGTTCCAAATAGGGCCGCAAGGCTTCTTCTTTCAGCTTCCATTCACCTTGAGCTTGCCTAATCACTAAAAGTGAATCTCTAACGATCAAGACGTCATTTGCCCCTAGTGTCAACAGAGCTTCCATCCAAAATAAGCATGCTTCATACTCTGCTCCTTTATTGGTTATGGGAAAATCCAATCTCTTTGATAAAGGAATGATTTCACCGTTCGGTGTCACTATGATTACCCCAATTCCAGGACCTTTTCTGTTCACGGCACCATCAAAGCACATGACCCATCTCTTTACTTTCACCATGGCCAGCTGTTCATCTGGGAACTCCAAATTCTTTATATAATCTGATTTTAGTGACTGATTTGCCAGAAATTCTGATACGGCTCGCCCTTTGATGGTTTTCTTAATGACATACTCAATATCAAATTCTGACAAGATTAGGAGCCATCTAGATAATTTCTCGACTAGCACGAGTGCTTCATAAAGATACTTCATCGAATCCACTTTGGCCACAGCCTATACTTTGTATGACTGGAAGTAATGGCACGGCTTCTTGGTCAGCCAGATCATTGCTATGCATGTTTTTTCCAACCAGTGTGTACTTAAATTCGTACTCCAACAACTTCTTACTGAGGTAGTAAATAGGGTACTCTTTCTTGCCATCTTATTCTTGTGCCAACATTGCCTCTATGGAGGAATCTTCAACGGCCAAATACAAAATCAGAGGCTTCCCTAGAATTGGTGGGCTTAGCACTGGCGGATTTACCAGATAAGCCTTGATTTTTCGAATGCCAACTAACATCTATCGTTCCATAAAATAAGCTGGTCCTTCTTTAATAGCTTAAAAATTGGTTCACAAGTGGAAGTCAATCGTGCTATGAAACGATTGACATACTGTAAGGAACCCAAGAACGACTGGACTTCCTTTTCTGTCTTTGGAGCTGGCATATCTCGAATAGCCTTGATTCCATCTGGGTCCTTGGTTCTATCTGGGTCCATTTTTATTCCTCTCTGGCTGACTACATGACCTAACAGTTTCCCTGATATGACTCCGAATATGCACTTCTTGGGGTTGAGTCGCAAGCTATACTCTCCAATGCGTGTAAGAAATCTATCTAGGATAGCAGGATGCTCCTCCCGGGTCATTGATTTGACAAGCATATCGTCGGCATACACTTCGACTTCTTGGTGAATCATATCATGCAGCAAAGTCGTGATAGCCCTTTGGTAAATGGCTCCAGTATATTTCAACCCGAAGGGCATTACTCTATAGCAGAATGTGCCCCACTCTGTGATGAATGATGTCTTCACCTTATCAATCACATCCATCAGGATCTGGTTGTATCTTGAAAACCCATCTATGAAGGAATACATTGCTGCTTTAGCTACACTGTCGACCCAGACATCGATATGAGGTAGTGGGAAGTTATCTTTTGGGCATGCCTTATTCAGATCCCTGTAGTCGACACACACTCTGACCCTTCCATCCTTTTTAGGTACTAGGACAATATTGGCCAGCCATTCTGTGTATTCCACTACTTCGAGGAATTTGGCTTCTATCTGCTTAGCCACTTCCTCCTTCACCAATATAGCCTCTCTGGCCTTAATCTTCTCAATTTCTGTTTCACTGGCTTGAACTTAGGGTCCGTTGGGATCTTGTGAACTGCTATCTCTGTGTCTACACTTGGCATGTCCTTCTATGACCAAGCGAAAGCTTTAACATGTTTTTGCAATATTTTTGTTCGTTCTCTCTCTTCCTCGGGTTTTAGCTCATGTGAAATGAATACCATCCTGGGATTTTCATCTGTACTTATGTTGATTTCATGCAATGTAGTGTAGTGAATACTAAATATGCTTGATGGTGATTCAAATGCATTCATAGAATTATCAGGATAAACATCACACAAGTAAGCAAACTGGGATTTCATTGTATTAAACTTGTTATAGAGTACATCATTCATATTGAAAATGGAAGAAATAGATACAACAAAATCATTTTCATCCTCCACAGGTAGAGGGTCTTTCACTTCTTCAGCTTTCTCGTTCAGCTCCAGGATATTGTCCAGATCTGCAGCTATTTTGGCCTCTAGTTCAGCAGGAATAGTGGTCTCCTCAATTTTAGCCACCTGTGCCTTAGCCTTCTTCATGATCTCGGCTATCTCAGTAACCATAGAATCCAAGTTCACCTTGGTTATCAGCTCCTTTTCAGACCCTTTTTTAGATTTCCCAAATGCCTTGCTTAAGGTGGCAGCCAGCACCCTTGAAATTGCTTCTACAGATTCATCACAGACTTTCTCTTCAGGTTTCTGCTTAGACACCTTTGCTATTTCTGCTCTTACCTCAGATGGCCCATCTTTTAGGACGGTTGGCTTAACAACTGACTCTTCCACCATCACAGGTGCTACTAGCTCTTCCAGGCTCTTCTCAAAGTCTACAACATTAGAGAATATCTCAAAGCCTGGGTATTCGATACTCCCGACTCTCACTGGCTCAGCTTGGCCTTTATATAGCTCTTCTCCTGCCTTAATGAATGGCTTCATCATAGGCTTGCCATTCTTCCCTCTTTTCATACTCTTCTCCTCAGATGCCCCTCCTATGTAGCCTAAGCTCAACTGCCTCGGCTTTCCAGAATCAATGTTAAATTTAGGCACACCTTGTAAATTACCCCCGAGTCCCATGGGCGGAACAAAATTCTGTTTATGGAAGTACCTAGACAACCATTCAGGCATATAGTTCTCGTAGATGACCATCGGAGCCTCCGTGGTTTCCTCTTCACTAACCATGGCGACTTGGAATCCACCAAATGGAATGATTTCTTCATTAACTGTAGCAATCACGGACTGAGAGTCTCCCTCAACTGTCACGACTTTGTTTCCTATTGAGAATTTTATCTTATGGTGCAGAGTTAAAGGGACACCCCCCAGTGGGTGAAACCATGGTCTTCCTAAAAGCAAGGAGAAGGTAACTAGAATGTCAATCACAGTAAAGGTGATCGTCGACCTGACCGGTCCTACCTCTACCTCAGCTTCAAAGGTTCCGATCACCGTCCTTTTCAAATCATCATAAGCCCTGATCACAGTGGAGGACTTTTTCAAACTATCTTCGTTCAGGCCTAGAAATGGTTACATTTTTTAGGGACATATATTTAAGGCAGACCCGTCATCTACCATCACATATGGCATAACCCGGTCTGTAATGTTGACCTTAATATAAAAAGCTTTATTGTGAGCCTTTCCCCGGTGTGGCAGATCTTTCTCAAAAAATACAATGTCAGGGGATCCTACATGAATCTTGTTCAGTAAGCAGCACATTGTCTCTGGAGAGGTGATTAGAGAAACTTTAATCTCAGAGAGCTTTTTAACCAATGCGGCTCTGTGCTCCTTAAAGGTCAGCAGCAAGTGCCACAGACTAGCCTGGGCTGGAGTCTTTTTCAGTTGTGAAATGACTATATCCTCCTTTTCTACTTCCTTTGGTGCTAAAATACTACTTGATCCGGTCACTGGAGTCTTTCCATTCTGTTGAACTATTGGCTAGTAGATCTTGCCACTTCTTGTTATGTTCTGAACTTTGGAAACTTTTGGCTTTTCTACAACCTGCAACTTAACGGTCTCATCACAGCTATATTCTTTGTACTCATCCTCTGAATCCAATTCATCCAAGCTCACAAGCTTCACATCAGCTCTCCACACTTTGACTTTGCCTCAGTATCATTGGCCACCACAGACTATATGGTGGGGTTCGCTTGCAGGATTTAGGCGAAAATGAAGTTATCTAGTAACCCTGACTGTACCATATCGACTTGCCTTTCAAACGTTGGCAGCGGATTAGTCTTCGTACTAGGTTTGGCAGGTTCTTGTAGCTTTCCTTCATCAATCAGTTTCTGGATGGCATCCCTCAGGCTTATAACAGTTATTGGTTCTGTGTCCTACCATGACGTGGTAAATATAGAAGTTGTCTTTATCCTCATCTGCCGGTTTCTCAATTGGCCTAAGAGAACTTAATAGTCCATCATTCCTACACTTTGCAAAAATCTTGGCCAGGGAGAAGGTCCAAAGGGATATGTCCTGACTGTCCGGACCTCTGCTTTGGTTTCCTCGCTGCTGAGACACTGCAGCAACCCCAGCTTACTTAACCTCAGAAACTTGTCCTCCCTTGTTTGTAGAACCAGAGCCCAATCCACTGCTTGACCCAGCTGCAGTAGTCGACCAGTACCCAGAGCTTCTGCTACCCCTATGGCTTGCAGCCTTTTCCTCTTCATCTCTCTTAATTTTCATAGCCATACTATACACCTTACTGAGCTCACTAAAAGACTGGAACTTCCTATTGTTCTTGAAGATGTCTCTATTGCCATCAATCAACTTTTGAATCAACTCATCCTCGTCAGGGCGGTTCTTCAGCAAGATCATCTTATTCATCCATCTCTGATAGTATTCATTAAAAGACTCGTTCGACTTCTGCTTAATCCTCTCCAAATCATACAGCTTCACCTGAATCTTAGTATTAAAGTTGTAATATTTGATAAAGCCACAGACAAGGCTTCCCAGTCCAACTGCTCCTCTTCAGATAGAGAATTGTACCAGCTTAATACTCCCCCCTCCAGTGTAGTCAGGAAGAAGTTGATTAGTTATTGCTTGGTGGCACCCGCCATCAGCATGACTCATGCATAGAGGTTCACATGAGCTTTTGGTGAACCCATCCCTTTGTAGGAAGGAACTTTTGGCACTTGAAACCTAATAGGGAAGGTCTCAATGCCTTTGATGATCATTGCACCTACGTTTACTCCCCTCTTAGAGTCCAGACTAATACTGGCCCCCTTCTTCAACTGGGCCACAACCTCATCCAACTCTAAATACTTGGTCTTCATTTTCCTTTCCATAGCTGCCTTAATTTCTTACAGCTTTTCCAAAATAGCCGAGGCATCAGCACCATGCTGAGATGATTCAGCCTCTTTTTCTTTCCCAGCCCCGCTAGTGCCGGTTTCACTAGTTTTGCTCACGACTACTCGTATCTCCTCTTGTAGAATATCATGGAAGTCCTGAGACTTCAAGAAATCTCTCAGGATATCAATGACATTAGGTGTCGGATTAGCCATATCGAATTCTTCAGTAGATTCTGATTCTTCACTTGCGACAACTGTTTTCCTCTTCTCACGCTCTTTTGCAGTCTGTGACCTTGTTTGGGGTCGCTCCAACTTACTCTGCTTGCCATCATACGGGAAATATTAGGGATGATGAGTGAATGAAATGGTGACATGGAGAGTGGGACATCAAGGATGATGGATGAAATGATGTCATGAGGGAAATGATGATGAGGATGATCTTTATGTGTTAATTTCCTTTGTTTTGGACATCCAAAAAGTGCCCAATGCTTATACAAAAATAATGCAAAAAGATTACATGTGGTCTGCCACACAGACAGGAGTTCGGCGCTTTTGGGGTACCTAGTGAATTTTATGAAATGGTCGCGTGTGTACCAACAAGCGGACAGGGTTTCGACGCTTTATAGGTCTATGAGATGAAGTGAGATGGTCATGTGGGAGCCGGCCCACGGATGAAGTTTTGACGCTTTTAGGGCATCTGACATGATGTGATGTTGCAAACAAGTCGCGTGTAACTTATGACAAGGACAGAGGTTCTGCGTTCGTGGAACACCTTTCATGATTTGGTAATGTTATGAAATGGACTTATGTATGTAGTAATCCAGTACTCGTGGAGTACCTTGAATGATGTAATATTGTCATGCAACAATCCGGAGTGGATCGTAACACACTAACATAGCTTCGGCATCACCATGACACCCATGATAAATGACATGATGCCGTGCAATGATATCATATGACCTGCCACATGAAAATAGACTTAAGACCATTGTGGTCCCCTATTGAATGAAATGGTCTAGTGAAATGGCTGAGTGCAATCCGATGCACAGGCAGAACAAGGGTAGTTTTGGGACTCCCGATATGTTATAAAATGAAATGCCCATGATAGGCATCCTTGGAACATCCTTAATTTAAATGAGATGAGATGACGTGAATGCTTATGTCACACAAAATGCAAATGGCTGCACAAAAACGTGGTTAGGATGCATGACATACATGATGATGTCGTGTATGCTTCGTGAAAATGTTAACACACGAATATAATGTCATCGCTGTAAAAGAGATGGTTAGTATGAATGTCACACGGGTGATTTAATGTTTACACGCATGAAAATAAAATGCGAGTGGCTGCACAAAAGATGTGAGTTAATATCACACAAATGCTTTGCGTGTAACATGTCATGTTCATGGAAAATGTTGATAATGGTATGTCATGAAGGAATGAGAAACACATAGCACATAGCATATGAAGCGTATTCCTCCAACCTTATTCCTCCAATTGCAGTCAATTTTTAAGAAAATTCTAACCGAGTCCTAGGGGTTCACTTCGATCATCAATCGGGGATGATGAAGGCGCAATTTGTAACATTCATGCAGTTTATTTTGGTATCCTAAGGGAATCCAACTAAGGTTGCCTAAATGAGTTCGGTCTAAGTCTGGATAAAATCAAGGTCCCCATAGCAAAATATACTCCTCACTTCTCTCCACTCAAGGGTCCGAACGAAGGGGTTCGTACGAGGCTATAGGTGGTGTTTCGTATCCGTGCCCCTAAGACCATGAGGAACAAAGGCGACACTTCAATAATTCACCGGGTTGAAAATTGGATACTTAACCTAATACGAGTATGTCTAACTAGAATGCAAGATAAAATACCATGCAAGAATCATCCACCTTATTTTAATTAGACATTTTTCAGGGCTTGTCAAATTCTTTTAAGTTTTGAGAAAACTTTTATAAGAAATGCCCAGCGGAGTTGCCACTGTGAGCGGACGACATTTTTAACCTCTCGGAATGGGAACCTCGATATCGGGCAACCCTCTCTCGCGGGGGTTTTTTAGAAAATTGAGTTATCTCATAAAAGAACTGAGACCTAAGTCTCGATAGAGAGTATAAGAGTCGCCACCCAGCTCAGCTTAACCGGAAAATCACAGCGTAGCTGAACCGGACAAAGGCTGCTACACTTTCCAGAGATCTAGGTCCGGACAAGTCCCTTATTTCACGTCTAATCAAAATAAATTCGGCCATCATTGATGATATTTTAAATTTATAAAGTTGATTTTTATTAAATTAAACCATACAGTGTACACACAAATAAAATAAAGAGTAGTAAATAAATAAATTATTACAACCCAATCGAATAAAAAAAACTCTCATCCTCACATTACAAGCGCCTAGAATATATGATTATCTAGAAAATTACAGTCGCCTAAAATACACAAATTGAACTATTAATTACATTAAAAATGAGAATAAAAAGAAATTAAAAACTACAAAACCGACGGTTAGCACAATTTATAGCACACCACAAATAGGACTCAAATTGGATAGAATTGGGATTTTTAGGAATGGAGGCATGCATTTAGGGGGATAGTCTGGTCAATTCGGCTAATTCGGCCGACTAGACCTGGAAAACGGTTTTGTAACGTCCCTGTATTTTTGTTTTATGACAAAATTCATTTTTAAAACATTTTCTTTTTCTGGTTTAATTTCATTTAGCATGTGAGGTGGGTCGGTTTTCGGGAGATTTAGGTCTTTGTCGTTGCATTGTTCTAAGTGTAATAAGTTCAAAAATTAAATCTAAGGTCGTGAATGCACACAACAAAATTCATTTTTAATGATTTTCTGAATTTTTGTGATTTTTGTGATTTTTTTTATGGATTTTCTGAAATTTCTGCTCCTGGATAAGAATTATAGTCGTCCGGCTGTGATTATAGCCATACGACTATAATTACAGTCATACGACTGTAATTCACCTATTTACAGAAAATCGCCAAAATTTGTTCAAGTAAAACATATAGCCGTGGGAATTTAATAATAGTAGTACGACTATAGCTGTGGTAGCACGACTGTAATTACAGTCGTGCGACCGTTCATTGCCACAAGAACAGTCGTACGACTATTCTTATTACCCAGAAACAATAGCCCAAAAATATGAGTTTTTATACACGAAAATAGACCAAAACACCCAGAAAGCGAAGGAAAACAAAAGATTTAAGTGTAGTTACCCTTGTTGTGCAGATCCACCGTCGATTTGACTACTGGAAACGCTTTGAATAGCTCCAATTTGCTCCTCTTCCTTTGTGTGTCAAGGTTCCAAAGTGAAGTCCAAAAATCTCCAAAAAGTCACGGATTTGTGTGAGTCAAGGGTCTGGAATTTATTATATTTAGTGTGTCACGTTTTAACCTATTGATTTCTATCTGGTTTTAACTTTACAACACATAATTAAAAGAAAAAGAGGAGAAAAAGATGGAGCTTTTTGTTGATTTTTTTTCTTTTTCTCTCCTTTTTCCTTCTCTTCTTTTTCAATCTCAAAATCTATCAAAAAATCCCCCCCTTTTTTCTCTTCTTTTCTTTCCTTTTATATCTAAACCCTATTTTTTATTTTTCTTTCTGTTACCAGGCATTTAATGCCCTTCCCATCACCCCTTTTTTTTCTCCTTTCATGGTATGGGCTGCTGCACCTGCTGCGATTTTACAGTCGTGTGACACTTTTTTTTTTAGGTTGGAAAATTCCGACACTTACACACATCCATGTTGTCAAGTGTGAGGCACTTGGTAGTAAGACTGTGGATAGGGAAAATGATATGACCATAAATTCTTCCGTAGTCTGTTCCAATCATGGGAATGAATGGAACTAAAGACTATCATTAGCCTGGTTGTATGGCAGTGTCTTACCGATCATAAAACATGGAATGTCAACCAGGTTAATAGGTACATGCAAAAAGGGCATGGTACTGGATCGATCCACTTAACGGGAATCCACATGGTATAGTATCACTAGTGATTGTCGTGTAGTACTTGTATGGATCCTTTGACCTGACCATATGATAGTGTTGCATGTGAAGTGGCATACTTTGGTGTATGCCTAACGGGCCTGTAATAGGGTGCCAAGTATGGGTACGTTCGAGTGTGTCAGTGAGCATGATAGTACTATGGATATGCAGATAGGAATGTCACTCAATAGATTACTAAGACGATATCACCGGCCTCTTGATGAATACTACTGATAAGAGTGCAGCCGCACCCAAACAAGATTGGATCTTGTTTGTGAGCATCAGTTCATTTGGGATCAAGTTAATGTCCAGACATAATAGAGAGTGATACTTCCATGCCTCTGTGTTGGACACCGATATTAGTGACATGGGATATACAAGTTCAAACTACAGGGCTATGATTTCAGTTTGACTGTTATCTCCGTCTTAATTAGGAGCTGCAGTGGCTTGCTAGAGCCCACCTACAGTCTGTGGGCCATAAGCCCACTGCCAACATAAAGACGGGCCCATCGGATCGTACACATTGAACATCTGGACTTTAACTAGTCGGATTTTGTGTGTACCTGGAGAATACACATTGAAGAGAGAGAGATCCTTTAATTATATTATATGGATCAATTAGATTGATCAAAATAATATAATTAGTATTTATTTTGGTATTCTCTTAATTAATTCAATAAATTAATTTTTAATTAATTCAATGAATTAATTTATGAGATTATTTCCTAGATGGAAATATTATTACATGTATTTCATTTTATGTGTGTCTAATTTAATCCCTTGATTAAATTAATAGGTCAAATTAATTTTAATTGAAATGTATGTAATATATTATATGGTATAATATATAAGCATACGTGTTAAATTAAAGTTACATTTGAGATTAATTAAATCAATGGAATTAGAATTGGGCTTTAAAGGATTGAAAGCCCACATTAAATGGAGTCTTTTGGCTGAAATTTTGGCTTATGGGATGAGTCATTTTCTTGTCTTTGGATAAAGAAGAGATATATGGTGAGTCATAAGTGATGAATCATGGCTTTTGACTTTTGACTTGGGGATTGCAAAGTTGGACTTTACTTTCTCCATATACTCATCCTTTTGGCTGAATTTTAGAGGGAGATTGGGACAAAAATGATGGTGAGTCATGCTATTAAAAGGTGGTAAAGTGGTGAGTCACATGGTTGACTTTGGGCAAGCAAAGTTGGTCTTTGCTTTCTTTTCCACTTATCCATCTTTTTGGCCGCCCATATAAGATTCTTGGGGTAAGAATTTTGGATTATTTTTGAACCTTTTCTTTTGGAAAGAAAAGCTTGGCCGTCCCCTCTTTCTCCCTCTCTTCTAGGATTTTCCGAGTCACTAGCACGGGTTGGGTCCGTGAGTGTTTCGTGTACGTGACGGCGGAGAAAGTCCGTTTGGATTTCTGTAGTCTACCTCCATCTCTTAAAGAGATTTTACTGTAAGAATTCTCACTTTCTCCTTATGCTTTAAGTTTTTGATTGCCACTACATTAGCTCCCGAGACCCGGATTCAAGGGAATCGGTGCGTATTTTGCTTTTATTGGTCAGTTTCCACTTTTGATCCATGGAAATCTTTAACTTGGTGGATCTTGTGTTTTAAAATTGGTGATTTCTCAGATCGAGATTCTTTTGGTTTGGGGTTTTAATATTTTTTCCCCTTGTATTTTGATTGGAAAATTAATTTGCATATAGGCTTATGCATGGTTTAATTTTCTGTTTGTAATTTATTTTTTTTTTAATGCTGGTTATTTAATTTCTGCAAAAAAAAAAAAAAAATGGGGGTGAGGGGTTGTACCCCTCAGCAGCTGCTGCTGGCCACTGCAGCTGCGGTTGTGCAGCGCACTTGCAATGGTGCACTGCGGTGCTGTGGGCCAGGCCCGATTTTCAATTTGGCGGAATTTTTGGGCTAGGCCCAGTTTTAAAATTTTAATTGGTTTTAAAATTTTGTGTGAATTTTTGCAATTTAAATGCGCGTGGTTTTATGACTGAAATTTAATTTTCGTTCATGCAATATTAATTTTGGAAATTAATACGGTCAATTGAAATTGGTCAAGGTTTTCTCGGCACGATTATCCAGACGGATGATATGGAATGGTTTCCCAATTGGATTGGGAGCAGTGTTCTGCCTAGGCTGGAGGCCCAAGGCCCACACGGGCTTAGAACCATGATTGTCCAAAATTGACGATTTCAAAATAATGGCTAAGGACATAATTGAAATGGGATTAATTCATGCATTAAACATGTTTATAAATTGTATGTATTGGTTTACATGTGTGGATGATTAAATGTATGAATGGGTGTTATAGGGCCTTATTTATTTGGGTTGTAATATTCTTTTGGTAAATACGGCCTGCGCGCCGTTTTCTTTTTACATAATTTTATTTTATTTGATTATTATGATATTATGTAAAGAAGAAGCCGATTAGATTGGCGAGCACAGAAGGATGAGGATGCGGCTCACCTGATGTTCTTCTAGTATAGGTTTACTAGAATTATATTAGGATGTAAATCTTGGCCCATAGCAGTCCATTTTTATTTAATTATGCTTTATTTATTTACTTAATAATGTATGTATCAACCTAATTTCACCCGCCTATGCATCTAAGCTGTTATTAAATGAATCTAATAACCAAAAGATAATTACTAAGTCTCTTAAAAGTGCTTCCCTCATTCAAAACCTACTCGAAGTGGGGATGGGCCAGTTGTAGACCAGCCCTCGCTAGATGCGCTGGAGCATCGTCATTTTGTATTGGGTTGGAGTATTAGTTACTCTGACACTTGGATGGAGGTTTGGACTTAGCATGGGTAGTAGGATGTTCCTGGGCCTAAGCATAGATGGTAAGTGCCAACAGACCCATCAAACCGAGAGTCCCTAGGTTGGGATTGGACGGCATTACTGCCTAAAAATTGGGGTATAATTGTTCCAGGCCATCGTCTGGCTATATCTTGATATAATATGGATCTCGACCCATGAGCCCAACAACTTAGTTTAATTAATAACATGATTCATCATTAATTATAATATGGGAAAAACATGTTAAGTCCTTTATTAACACTCGTAATTTTTTTTGTCTAGTAACCAATGGCAACGAATAATACATTATCACTACGATCTATCCTGGAATGGGACAAGCTTTCTGGCCCTAACTTTTGGGCTAGTCTAGGAACTTGAGGAGAGTTCTAAGACAAGAGTCTAAAGAGTATGTGCTAGAAAGGCCTATACTGCCTGTGCCAACGGGACGTAATTCACCGGCTGCCCAGTTGGAGGAATACTTGGCACATGGAAAGGATAACCAGACTGTGACATGCCTGATGTTGGCGTGTATGGTCCCTGAGCTGCAAAAGCAGTTCATGGATCACCAGGCCTTTGCTATGATAGCAACTCTTAACGAGATGTTTCAGGAGCAAGCTTGTTAGGAAAGGCACCTGACCAACAAGGCATTCTGCTACTGTAAGATGGGGGCTGAGACATCTGTGAGTGCACACGTGCTTAAGATGAAGGGCTATCTGGATAATTTAGCCCGTCTCGGATCGCCTAGCTCACATGGGCTAGTGGTTAACTTGATCCTGGCTTCCTTACTGGAATCTTATGATCAGTTCATCCTAAACTTTTACAAGCAAGGGATGGACCGTACTGTTAGTGAGCTGCATTGGATGCTCAAGTTCATTGAACTGTCGATCAAGAAGACTCCGCCGGTACTTATGGTTAATAAGGGGAAACCTCCTCTTGCTGAGGGCATGGCCAAGGAAAAGGCCAAGGCCAAGGCTAAAGAGGCTAAGGCCCAGCCCATGGCCCGTTCCAAGTATGTCTGCTTTGGGTACAAGTAGACTGGCCATTGGAAAAGATCGTGTCCCAAGCTTATAGGAGAGAAAAGGAAGACACAAGGTGCATCTTTGTCAGGTATATATGTCATAGACATTTATCTTACTATTTCAACATCCTAGTATTGGATACTGGATGTGGTTCTCACATTTGTTGTAATGTGCAGGGACTTAAAAACAAGAGTTTACTGGGATCTGAGGAAGTGGACTTGTGGGTCAATGATGGAGCAAGGGTTGCTGCCATAGAGATCGGTGAGTATCAGCTTTTGATGCCTAGTAGATTAGTTTTGTTATTGGAACTATGTTATCTTGTATCTGTTATGTACAGGAATATTATTTCTATTTCAGTTTTGGATATTTTTGGATGTACATTTACTATTGGTAATAGTAAAAAGGGTTTATTTAGAAAGGGATTATTTTATGGAGTAGCTCTATTAAATAATGTCCTTTATATCCTGGATTTAAATGAAACTAATCATGTCTATAATATACATACTTAAAGGTTAAGCCTAACGAACTTAATCCAGTTTACCTTTGGTATTGTCATTTAGGCCACATAAACGAGAAGCACATAGCTAGGCTGCACAAAGTTTGAATCCTAGAATCATTTGACATAGAGTCACTTGATATTTGTGAGTCTCGTTTATGATGTAAAATGACTAAAGCAGCTTTTAGCAAGTAGGCTGAAAGGGCAGCTAGTGTATTGGACCTAATGCATTTAGATGTATGTGGACCTACAAGCACATCAACCAGGGGTGGACATCTATACTTCATTTCCTTCATAGATGATTTCAGCAGATATGGCTATGCCTATCTGATGAAATGTGAGTCTGAGACCCTTGATAGGTTCGAGGGACTTAGGAACAAAGTACAGAACCAACTAGGCAAAAATATCAAACCCTTCAGTTGGACTGAGGTGGCGAGTATATGAGCCTAGAGTTTGACTCATATTTGAGAGGGCATGGAATAGTTCCACAACTCATTCCTCCAGGAGCACCACAATGGAATAGGGTGTCCGAACGGAGGAACAGGACCTTATTGGACATGGTCCGCTCTCCCAATAAGTTTCTGGGGATGCGCTCTAGAGATAGTAGCTCTCATTTTGAATTATGCTACGACTAAGGTTGTGAAAAAGACCCCATTTGGAATATGGATGGGCAGGGCGCCCAGTGTGTCTTTCCTACGGATTTGGGGTTGTTATGCACATGTCAAGAAATTGACTGTGGGCAAACTAGAACCCAAAACTGATGAACGCCTATTTGTAGGCTACCCTAGGGATACCAAAGGGTATTACTTCTACAATCCCGCCAAGAACAAGGTGTTCGTGGCACAAAATAGGGTCTTTCTTGAAAAGGAGTTTATTTCTAAGAAAGACAATGGGAGCAATGTTGAACTCAGGGAAGGTCAAAGCTCAGGAACTCCTGAAAAGGATAACTAGGAGATTCCATAGGTGGAAGCACCAGCCCAGGTCACACAAGGACCTAGAAGGTCTGGTGGGGATCATCGGGAAACTGAGAGATATGGGTTTCTCGTTACCGATGATCATGCTCTTTTTGTCTTTAATGAAGAGGAGCCCAAAACCTACCAGTAGGCTATAGCTAGCTCACTATCTGCCATAGAGGCAGAATTGCAATCTATATATGATAATCAGGTTTGGAACCTGGTTGATCCACCTCCGGGTGCTAAGGTGATAGGTTGCAAGTGGTGCTATAAGCTAAAGGCCGACAATAACTTCAAGGGTGTGTATAAGAGGTTTAGTGGGGGCATTGTAATTTTCCTGGTATTATATAGGGATGGCATGCTTCTGATTGGGAGCAACGTACCAACATTGCAAGGGTAAAGCAGTGGTTGTGTAAGTGCTTCGCAATGAAGGACTTAGGCAAAGCTGAGTCGATCCTAAGGATCAGGATCTATAGGGATAGACCTAATTGGCTTCTAGGCCTAAGTCAGGCCAAGTACATGGACAAAGTTCTGAAAAGATTCAGCTTAGACCAGGTCAAGAAAGGTTTCTTGCAGATGAGTCATAGGCTGAAACTTAGTAAGAAGAGCTACCCTAAGACAAGGGAGGACAGGGAGAACATGAAGTTGGTCCCATATGCTTCGGCTATAGGATCGATTATGTACTCCATGCTATGTACAAGACCTGATGTCACCTTTGCACTAAGTATGACGAGCCAGTACCTGCAGGATCCTGGGGAGGATCACTGGAAGGATGTCAAAGCAATCCTGAAGTACCCTAACCGGACTAAGGATAGCTTCTTAGTGTATGCAGGTCAGGAAGAGCTATTAGTTACTGGGTATACTGATGCAAGCTTCCAGACCGACCAAGATGAATACCGATCGCAGTCTGGGTATGTATTCATGCTAAATAGTGGTGCTGTTGTTGTAGAAGCTCCAAGAAACTAACCATCACGGATTCTATAACAGAAACTGAGTACCTTGTAGTATGTGATGTAGCTAGGGAAGCTATGTGGTTAAAGAAGTTTATCATCGAACTGAGGGTAGTATCATTTATCCGGGAACCGGTTGATATCTTCTGTGACAACGATGGGGCTGTTGTACAAGCTAAGTGCCCCAGTCACACTAAAACATAAAGCACATACTCAGGAAGTTTCACCTAATATGAGAAGTAATTAAGAGGGGTGACATTTCATTACACGGAGTGGACACCGAGGACAATGTTGCAGATCTTTTGACCAAGCGTTGGTACAAACCAAGCACGAGGGTCATACTAGATCTATAGGGATTAGGCCCAAGCATAGTTGGTACTAGTGCAAGTGGAAGATTTATGCCCTAGTCCCTAGGCATTGGTCCTTGTGTTTGTATAATACATTTGTACATTAATGTGAACTTTATGTATTATACAATTTGTGTCAATAAATAAAGGCATTAATCTATTTATTATATGTCTTGTGTTGTATTTTAAATAGAGTATGCGATGGACATATCCATATCCATGTTGTCAAGTGTGAGGCACTTGGCAGTAAGACTGTGGATAGGGAAAACGATATAACCATAAAGTCTTTCGTAGTCTGTTCCAATCATGGGTATGAATGGAACGAAAGGCTATCATTAGCCTGGTTGTATGGCGGTGTCTTACCGGTCATAGAACATGGGATGTTAACCAGGAGCCCACCTGCAGCCCCCAATTAAGATGAAGATAGCAGTCAAACTATCACCGTAACCCTATAGTTTGAACTTGTATGTCCCATGTCACTGATATCGGTGTCTAACATAGAGGCATGGTTAATCACCCTCTATATGTGTCTGGACATTTACTTGATCCCGAATGAACTGATGCTCACAAACAAGATCTAATCTTGTTTGGGTGTGGCCACACTCTTATCAGTAACATTCATCAAGAGGCCGGTGATATCGTCTCAGTAAATTACTGAGTGACATTCCGTTTTGCATATCCATAGTACTGCCATGCTCACTGACACACCCTAACGTACCCATACTTGGCACCCTTTTACAGGCTCGTTAGGCGTACACCAAAGTGTACCACTTCACATGCAGCACCATCATATGGTCCGGTCAAAGGACTTATGCAAGTACTACACAAGAATCATTTGTGATACTATACCATGTAGATTCCCGTTAAGTGCATCGATCCAGTACCATGCCCTTTTTGCATGTACCCATTAACCTAGTTGACATCCCATGTTCTATGACCGGTAAGACACCGCCATACAACCAGGCTAATGATAGCCTGTCGTTCCATTCATTCCCATGATTGGAACAGACTATGGATGACTTTATGTCCATATCGTTTTCCCTATCCATAGTCTTATTGCCAAGTGCATGACACTTGACAACATGGATATGGATATGTCCATAGGATACTCTATTTAAAATATAGCACAAGACATATAGTAAATAGATTAATGCCTTTATTTTCTTAACACAAATTGTATAATACATAAAGTTCATATTAATGTACAAATGTATAATACAAACACAAGGACCAATACCTCGGGACTAGGGCATATCCAACATGTAATATATTATATGGTATAATATATAAGCATACATGTTAAATTAAAGTTACATTTAAGATTAATTAAATCAATGGAATTAGAATTGGGCTTCGGCTTTAGAGGATTAAAAGCCCACATTAAATGGAGTCTTTTGGCTTGTGGTGTTACAGCCGTGCGACTCTGGTGTTATAGCCGCGCGGCTGTAGTTGTGGAACTATAGCCGTACAGATCTAACTAGAGCTAACAAGGTTTTTTTCCTAAATTCCACCATCATATCTAAGCCCTCTAATCACTCGAAGGACCTTTCTCAGGATTTCAGATTAAGGACTGTTCAGTTTTTGGAGCGTTGAGACTTTCTAGGCAATATTTCTCTCCTTTTCAAATCTGATTCATGTTCGTCTGTCTTAACAAGAAACATAGGATTTTCATTACAGAGCTCAGGAAAACCCATGCTCACAGGTTTCCCCTCACAGGATCAATGTCGACTCATGCTCGGGCTATTATGCTCGGATCGAGTTTGGTCTCACGATAGGGAGCACAGTGAGAAAAGGAAAGAAAACGTACCTGACGTCTTGGTTTGTCCAGGAAATCAGGCACAACATCTTTCTGGGGACGCGCCTCAGCTCTTCATGGAGTAATGATTCTGAAGTTAGCTTTAGGAGATTTGGCTTGAAGTTGGCTCTTGGTGGAGCAATGATTCTGAAGTTGGCTCTAGGAGCTTTGGTTTAGCTCTCTTAGTGGAGCTATAATTTTGAAGTTGGCTCTAGGAGCTTTGGTTTGAAGTTAGCTCACTTGGTGGAGCTATAATTTTGATGTTGGCTCTAGGAGCATTGGTTTGAAGTTGGCTCTCTTGGTGGAGCTATAATTAAAAAGTTGGCTCACGGCGGAGCAATAATTATGAAGTTGGCTCATGGTGGAGCAATAATTATGAAGTTGGCTCACGGCGGAACAATAATTGTGAAGTTGGCTCACGGCGGAGTAATAATTTGAAGTTGGCTCATGGTGGAGCAATAATTTGAAGTTGGCTCATGGCGGAGCAATAATTGTGAATTTGGCTCACGATGGGTCAATAATTTGAAGTTGGCTCATGGCAGAGCAATAATTTTGAAGTTTTGAAGTTGGCTCACGGTGGAGCAATGATTTGAATTTGGCTCACGGCGGAGCAATAATTATGAAGTTGGCTCACGGCGGAGCAATAATTTGAAGTTGGCTCATGGTGGAGCAATAATTATGAAGTTGGCTCACGGTGGAGCAATAATTTGAAGTTGGCTCACGACGGAGCAATAATTCTGAAGTTGGGTCACGGCGGAGCAATAATTCTAAAGTTGTGTCGAGAGTGCGTATTTATTCCTTGATCGATAATTTTGGAAACAAAAATTTTTGCCCCTTCGATCAAGAATAAATATGGCTTGATTGTTTTACCCCTAGATACCTGCAAAAAGCAAGAAATACCATTCCCAGGATCATATTGGCGTAAATGAAAATTCTAAAAATTAAGGATATTATTCATACCTTTGAAGTTGGCTCTCGGTGGAGCAATAATTTTGAAGTTGGCTCTCGGCGGAGCAATAATTCTGAAGTTGTGTCGAGAGTGCGTTATTATTCCTTGATCGATAATTTTGGAAACAAAAATTTTTGCCCCTTTGATCAAGAATAAATACGGCTTGATTGTTTTGCCCCTGGATACCTGTAAAAAGCAAGAAATACCCTTTCGGGAATCATATCGACATAAATGAAAATTGAGGAGATTCTCTTGCCTGAGATTTATAGGATGCCCCAGTGTCAGACTGTTTTTGCTTTTAGAGCACCCACGATTCGGGACAACCTGATGATGATAGTAAGTACCTGTGCTCGAGTTAGCATTAATGCATTAATGCGTGTGTGTGTGTGTATGCTTCGAGTGTGTGCAAGTATATGACATGATGCTTCTAATATTGGTCTTGATGCCTGTGCGAGTCCACAAATGGGATTTGTGACTTTCGATTAGCCTCAGTTACGCCACTTCACCCTTGAGGGTTTATCTTAACTGAGACCCTAATTTATTTGGATTTCATGCATTCTAATTGCCCCATTAAGACAACGGATGCTCCTTCCTACTTTAGGTATGTTTCTATACCATGCTTACTCAGTGTGATTGTCTTAATACCCTTCTGATCGATGAGTTATCATATAGATCTGGTTACTAGAGAAATTGAGCCTTTTGAGTATTCCTTCAACTTATTCGTACGGGCTTGGCGTATCGAGATCACAGATTTTGCCACCCGTTCTGCAAAGGAATGGTCTACTTAGCTAAGGTAGAGGATGAGATTTAGACTCTGTATTCTGTACTACAATTTTGTACTTAACATCCTAATCAGGCATTATTGTTTATAACATGAATTCCATTTGCATCTTCGTGGGCTTGGATGTAATGACCTACTGATGGATGTTTATATGTAATGACACGATGTGTGCAATATGAACATTTAAGCAGAAAATCAAACATGCATAATATCATCATGATGACATTAGAATGAGCACAATAGGGAAATTAAAAGTGACTTTGACTCTAAACATCACCCTCTTCTTGTTACCAACACGTCCTTTCGGTTTTCTATGTCGAAAATTTCTCTTTGTGATAACTTGCTCCTTCTTTTTTTTGGATAGCCTGAAAATTCTGCATGAGTATTGCAGCCAAGTTGATCTCTTTGTATTGGTCCACCTTGGTATTGGAAAGTGTGCCTTGACATGTTCATCAAAGGTTGTGAGAACATCACCTTTGATGATATCTAGTGGTTTGGCCTTGACCCGTCCTTAGTCTTAGGAATTTACATTCGGGTGCAAAACGCTTTGTCAGATATGGTTTGCTGCATGATGTAATCTGTATATGGACATTTATATGCAATGACATGATGTATGCATATTAAACATCGAAACAAAATATGAAACATCCGTGACATAATGAATATGGATGCATTAGGAAAATCCAAACTATGGCTCTAGTTTTGATCAATGGCCCTTCGTGTTACCAACATGTCTTTTCGGTTTTCCACATTGGAGACTTTTTTTTCAGGTATCAGCATTGACTGATGCATGTTATTTCGATATCTTTCATCTTAGGCTTTTTCTCTTTGTGAGGTTCGTTCTTCGAATCTGAAGTTTGCAACCCTCCCTTTGATGTAACGCCGAGTTTACTTTGGAAGGTAATTCATTTGTTGCCCTACCAACTTGGCATACATGGATCTTTATTTCTTGAGCAGTTTTTGGAATTTGAGTGATAATCACTCCTTCATTTTTCTGCCTCTGGTTTAGGGAGTCGTACGATGATCCTTTGACTTGTGGTGTTTAGATACCGAATTTTCCTTGTGCCATTTGTATTATCTGCGTCCTGCCTTGGACCCCAACGGTGTCATATTGGACAGCTGCAATTGTCTTATGTCATGCCTTTTATGGCGAAATGAGAAAAGTGGGTGAGACAAAGTAGATGATATTGTTCTAGGTTCGAGCTTATGAAGGGAATGGAGTAATGGGATGACATAGGAGATGTGGCATGGTAATTTGGGTATGAGGAGAATTTTTTTTTCAGGGAATCCCAATAGGAGGTGTCAGGATTAAAGCGTGGCTGATTTAAGGAATGGGTTAGTTATGACTTTGATAGGGAACTAGGGTTGCAAACTTGGATGCCATTGGGGTCAAGATCCATTGAGTCTTAATAGCAAGAACCTCGAGCAGCAGGTCAATCAATCATATGAATCTGTCTCCCGCTGGTTGAATGACCTATTGAGATACCCCCTTTTTTTTAAAGAAAGAAACTAAACCCAAGCCATAGCCACCTTTTGGTTTTCTTGCTGCATTTAAATTCATGCATGTCATATGTGTTTAATATGCCTTTTGGATGAACAATGCATGCATAATGTCATGTACACATGAATGTCATACTAACAAGATAATACATGCACTACAACTGAGAACTACTTCAGGGTTTTACCATATGATGGGTGATGAAAGGTTATTTGAATTTCTCACTGGTTTTTAACGAGTTTGGGATTTAGCTTTAAATGTTTTGACATGAGCTACTTTCTTGGATAGGGAACTGTGCTTGGGGTTTCATTTTGGAGCTTAATTTTGAGGTTCAGCAGTAGCTTTTGGCTTGGGATGGTCTAGGTATCATGTGTGCTCCTCAAATTGAAACTCTAGAGCGGGGTCGATAGTATCTTGAATTGTGATTTGTGAGGACTATTGGTCTTGATTGGTGAATGACTCAGCGGGGATGATGCCATTCCAAATTTATTTATCTCATAAACTCACTTTTGAAGAGAGAGCTCGATCAAGGCCAGATTCACTTTCAAGTTCCCTACAGTACTTAGATTGATGTCATGCATTTTAATATTATGTGTGTTGGACATGTCTTTTTAGATGGTCAAATGCATGCATAATGCTATGTGCATGCAATCATCACATGAGTAAAAAGATAACAAACTATATTGCATTCAAAACTAAGTTTATTTAACGAGTAGGGCCACGAGGAGATGCCTTTTCCGTTACCCTTGGTAGGTGGGTTTCAAGCATGTCGTGGAATGGAGTCGGTATCTATATTGGTCTTGAGGGGCTCCTTTAGTCCTACTTCATTGGTCAGCCCTTGAACACCCCCTTGAAAAATCTGATCCAGAGAAGCCATCTCGAGGAGTGTCATATGATTCTTTTGGCTTTCGATTCAAGTAGGTTGCCCCTGAGAGGCTACTACAACATCTTCTTTTCGATAGTCTATGAATTCCTATGATCAAGAAGGTGTAGTAGCCGTGCTACAGTCTTCACAGTGATTGAAGGTGACTCCACATCCATGTTCAGCCTTGGTAGGCCTAAGTCTCGATAAGAGGACCTTTCAAGGTGTCGGGAATAAGCATTAGTAATCTGGGCATTCTGCTTCCTGCTAGCATTAACATTGGAATTTGTGCATACCATATCTCTTATTTTTCCTTTGAGCTCCTCCACTTTTTCTTCCAATTCGGTGCACTTTGCCGTCAGTCTCTCTACTCTACCAAAGTTATCCCCTATCATTTCTCTTAGCATTGCTGTCGCATCTTCCCTGACTGCCTTTTGAAATTATGATGAAGTGACATAGTCCTCCACAACATCTATCATGCTATTCAAGTTCATTGAATTGGTCATCGCCTCCTTATGGACTTTTTTTGAAACATTGGCTCCTTCTGCCAAAACCTGACTTCATCATGTTCTGATTCTAACTTTGGTGGTTGAACTTGACTAATTGGACTCTGGTTAAACACGCACTAACCATTTTGAAATTTGACTCAACTGTACATTCCGCATTAGGTTAGTATTATGGATGGATGTCATGACTCTAGACATGATGTACTAAGTGACGTGTATGGTATGATCGTGAAATGATCATGGTTGAATGATGTCTCATGAATGAGAATGATAATAAAGATGATCCTTATGTTTTCATTCTCTTTTTACTTTGGACGTTCTAAGAATACCCAATACCATGCGAAAGACAATGCAAGAAGGTCGTGTGTGAGCCATCACACGGACAGAGTTTCGACGCTTTTGGGGCACCTAGTGAATGTCATAGAATGGTCACGTGCATACCAACACATGGACAGAGATTCAACACTTTATAGGTCAATTAAGTGATATCAAATAGTCACATGGGGCTATCCTATGGATAGAGTTTTGACGCTTTTAGGGCATCCTACATGAAATAATGTTACAAACAAGTCACATGTGAATAGAGACACGGACAGAGGTTTGGCGTTCGTGGAACACGTTGTATGATTTAGTAATGTCATGAAATACCACTATACATGTAGTAATCCGATACTCGTGGAGTACCTCAAATGATTAAACAATGTCATGAAATGATCCGATGTGGATTGCAACACATAAGCGAGACTCCGGCATCATCCTGACACCAATGATGAATGGGCATTATGTCATGTAATGTTGTCATGTGACCCACCACACAAATATAGACCTAAGACCATTGTGGTCCTCTAGTGAATGACATGGTATAGTGGAATGGCCAAGCGTAATTTGAAGCATGGGTAGAATACAAGTAGTTTTAGGACAACCGATATGATATGAAATGAAATGATCGTGGTGGGCATTCTCAGAACGTCTTACATTTGGAATGAGATTATATGATTGAATGTTCATGTCACACGAAATTCAAGTGGCTGCACAAAGACATGGTTAGGACGCATGACATACAGGATGATATCGTGTATGCTTTATGGGAATGTCAACACACAAGATGTACATGTATATGGCACACATATAAAATGTCATGGTTGCATGAAGATGTGGTTGGCATCAATGTCATACACATGTGCATGTCTTGAAAATGGCTACATGAAAACATGGTTAGAATGGCACATGAATGATTATACATGTTTGATGTTTCATGAAAAGATCAAATGAAACCATCACAGAATAAACGTTAGCACACACAACAATATGCTCACCCTTCCAACCTTATTCCTCTTTTAAATTGGCACGCATTCTTTCTAGGTGTTGGGTCTCTTTGGTATGAACTGGGGATACCAACGGTGCACTCTCAATGTCTAATTTAGAATTTATGTTTTGGTAATCCTAAGGGGAAATTACTAGGTCATTACATGTGGGCCAAAGTCAAACCAAGGTTCGTACAGGTCCCCATAGCGAATATACATTCTTCCACATATAACATGAGAGGTTCATACGATGCTATGAGTGGTTTACCCCTTCGGGTGCTTCCAATCCTGGTGGAAGAGGTGGGTCACCTTATAGAATAAACCAGGCTGATCAGTGAGTTTGAGGGGGTTGAGAAGAAGAAAATGTCATCCTATGCAATTGTGAGTAAAGTATGGCACTACAAACTAGTGAATGACTGCAAGCGAGGTTATATTTCAGTAGTTCCCTAGGTTCCTTAAGTTTTCTTTTAAAATGTTTTAAGAAACCTTTGATCCCCAGCAGAGTCGCCACTGTGAACGGACGACCTTTTAGAGCGGAACGTGGTGAAGCAAACCGGGGAAAAAGAACTTGGTTTGAAGTTGAAAACAATTTTATATCTTGCATAGGAAAACCATTGATTTGTTTGGAAATCCTTTTGTAGAAAACCTTTTCTTTGAATGTGAATTTTGGGAAAACTAGTTTTTATATTTTAGAAAATCCCGTTTTATAACTTAAAGATGTCAAAACCTAAATTTCGGGATCAGTGACAGAGTCGCCACCTGGATCAGCTCATCCAGAAAATTCTGGTACAGCTCCCTACCGAGCGTAGACTACCGTACCTAATCTAGATATTTAGGGTTCAGGCAACTTACCTATTCAACCTCAAGCTTGCTTTCATTTATAAGTTCATATTACAATATTATACACACTTTTATTCTCTACCCATTTTATCTTTTGTTATTGATTAACCCATGCTTATTCATATGACGTAAATAAATAGCATGAAATAAAGTGTAGAAAAGTAAACCATGCATCCAAACCAAATAAAAAGATAAAGGCCGCTTAATACAACCTAAAAAGATAAAAACTCTCATCCTCACCAATACAAGCGCCTACTATGCATGAATATAAAAAAAAGTACAATCGCCTAGGATACACATATAATCTATCAAATACATCCAAAAAAATAAAATGAAAAATAAAAGCTGCAAAACAAATGGGTTAGCATAACTATATCACGAACACACATAGGACTCATAACAGGACAGAATGGGAGATTTCAGGAAATGGGAGTATGTGTTTAGGGGATAACCGAGAAGTCCGGGCGAATTACGCGATTAGACCTGGAAAAACCGTTTTAGAAACGCCCTGTAGCTTTTTATGCTTGAAAACAATTTTGAAAACCATTTGGCTCAATTACATGCAAATTGCTTCATTTTAATGAGTCGGTTATCCTGGAACTCGGGGTTCCGTTCGTGAGGGTTTCCTTGTTGGTGTGCCCTAGTTCTTAAGGCATTGGATTCTTGTATTTTGTATTATACATTAAGACTCATTGTATGAATACATTATTTGTGTCACATTAATAAAGGAAATTAATCTATTTCATTTATATCTTATAATATGAGTAGAGTATCCATTGATTGATAATCATAAAACCTATCCCAGGTCTGTTCTAATCGTGGGAACGAATAGAACTACAGACTTGTATATTCGATGGCTGTATGGCAGTTCTTAACTAGCCATAGTACTTGTATAGTCAGTCATGAATATTGGTACATGTTGTTGACATGGGCTGGATCGATCCGCACAAGAAAGCCACATGGTTGTCGCGTCATAGGTCTTTCTTGAGTAGGTCTCTTTTTACCTCAGACCAGATTTCATTATAATATAAATATGGAATCCGGTTCACTTTGACATACGCCTAACAGGTCTGTAAAAGGATGCTAAATACAGGTATGATTGGGTGGACCGGTGAACATGTTGATATTGATGATGAAGTGATGGAATTGCCACTCGGGTAACACCGAGATGATATCATTAGCCACTTGATGAGTGGGACTGATAAGTGTATGGCCATACCCAAATAAGTTGGTTGCTTAATTGATTAATCAGTCAACTGAAGATCAAGAAATATAATAAACAACAGAAGAGGATGACGTACACCATGCCTTTTGTTTATTCATATCGATATCGTTAAGCAAAGGACACTATGAAATTACTACCGGGTGAGTGTCTTCTAAAGACTGCTACATCTCTGTCTTAATTGGGGGTTGTAATGGTTTGCTAGAACCCACTTACAGTATGTGGGCCTTGGGCCTACTGCCAACATAAAGACAGACCCATAGGATCGTGCACATAGATCAACTGAGCTGGAACTTATAGAAATTGTACATGTAATGTGCATTAGAAGGAATGCGTTAATTAATTAATTGACATTCGGTGTCAAGGTAATTAATTGACATTGCATTGAATTTAATTTAATTAATAAGTTTACATAATGTAATTAATTAATTTATCAATTAATTGAATTACATAAAGTAAACAATTAATTAAATAATTTTCCTAAGTAGGAAAGTTAAATACATGTATTGTATTAACTTAAGTGTGATTTAATTTTATTTAGGGGTAATTAAATTTAGCCAAATGGAATTAAATTACATAGTATATACTTTTTAATTAAAGTTTATTTATGTAATTATAATCCTAGTAGGCTCGGGTTTAATTAACCTAATTAAAACCCAATTAGACAAGGTGTCTATATAAGGGCACATTTAAGGAGGAAAAACCTAATTCAATTCTAATTAATTACTGGAAATTTCAGCCACTAATAGCAGCCCCAAATAGCCGAAAATCCCAGCATTAATCCTCCATTCCTTCGCGTCTTCGGCTAGCACCGGTTCCCACTCAATAGTTGGTCGTGCACCGGACTTTAGAGATCGCAGTTTCAAGAAACGATTCTGCAGCAGTCTCTAGAGGAGACGAATCTGGTGAGTTAATCTCTCTTGATTCAATTGTTTTTATTCTAATCAATGGTAATTGGACACGATAGGTGGATTCTAGGAAATTTTAAACAGTGTATTTTCCGTTGTGCCACGTTATTTTTCCAATGACGAATCCCAACATTCCTATCCCAAACATCCATCTAAGGCCCAAAGCAGTAAACACATCAAAACCAGTTTGATCCTGAAGACAGCATCAAGTGACGACGTCCGTGGAAGTCGTCCTGTGATTCTGCCTCCTTCTGGAGACTATGGCCATACGGCTCTAGTTAGAGCCATAAGGGTATAGCCACTACAGCTGTGCGACTGTAATGTCTAGAACTCGAAATTGCTTTTCTTTGTTTTGTAAATCATTGTTTTGACTCGTTTCTATGTTTTCTGAGGATTTTAGGGAACCTAGGGGTCTGCAAAAGTTGGACAGTGGATCCGATTTGGATCGAACAGCCCCAGATTCCAAAAATCGAAATCAACGAAACCTAAATCTCACATCAATGTTCTAGGAAATCCGAAAGCCATAATTCTAATTGTAACGGATGTGATTGGACCGAAATAGTTCATAACAGAATGATTACAATGGGAAACTAACTGTATTGGGTCAATTTAGGGCACTTCGGGTTTCTGCCCAGAAGAACACAGCCGTGCGACTATAGTTGTAACAGCCACTCAGCTCTGTTTTATGGGATTACAGCTGCTCGGCTCTATTTAGAGCCGCACAGGTGTAATCAAACAGACAGTTTCTGGAATTTTTCCAAAACACGGCAAGAAGCAAATAATTATGAGTTTAAGGCCTCTTAGAGTTTACCTTATTGATGTTCCACTGTGTTTGATGAATGAAATTGGATTTGGGTGCCGGAATTTGCTTAGAACTTCACGAACACCTTGAAATACTCGAATATGAGCCTCGAATCATTCCGAAAAAAACCCGAGAATGACCCGAACGAGTGATGAAACAACCAGACACTCACACTCAATGTGTTTCCTAGGTGTTTTCCCTTGAATTTTTTTAGTTTTTCACTCTTTCTCTCTTTTTTCTCTTAGAATGATTTTTTTCTCTTTCGTGTCCTTTGTCCTGTTCTCTCTTAGAATTCTGTTTTTGTGTTCCTCCTTTTCTAAAACCTAGAGAATCCCGGCTTAAATTCCTCTAATTTAGGAGTCCTATTCCCTGTCAAATACTGATATTGATTATTTAGGAAGTAATCTGGCCACCCGTTAGAGCCGCGCGGCTTTAAGATTATAGTCATGCGACTCTAGTGTTACAGCCGCATGGCTGTAGTTGTGGAACTACAGCCGCACGGCTCTAAACATAGCTAAGAAGGTTTTTTTTCCTAAATTCACATGTAAGCCCTCTAATCACTTGAAGAACCTTTCTCGGGATTTTGGATCCAGGACTATTTAGTTTTCGGAGCGTTTGAGACATTCTAGGCTATATTCTTCTCCTTTTCAAATCTGATTCACGTTTGTCTGTCTTAACAGGTAACATAGGATTTTCATCACAGAGGTCGGAAAAACCTGTGCTTACAGCCAAAAGATTTTTGTTTCCAAAATTATCGATCAAGGAATAAATATGCATTCTCAACACAACTTCAGAATCATTGCTCCACCAAGAGCCGACTTTAAAATTATTGCTCCACCGAGAGCCAATTTCAAAGGTATGAATAAGATCCTCAATTTTTAGAATTTCTGTTTACACCGATATGATCTCGGGAAGGGTATTTCTTGCTTTTTGCAGGTATCTAGGGGCAAAACAATCAAGCCGTATTTATTCTTGATCGAAGGGGCAAAATTTTTGTTTCCTAAATTGTCGATCAAGGAATAAATACACACTCTCGACACAACTTTAGAATCATTGCTCCGCCGTGAGCCAACTTCACATTTATTGCTCTGTCGTGAGCCAACTTCAAATTATTGCTCAGCTGTGAGCCAACTTCACAATTATTACTCTGCCGTGAGCCAACTTCAAAATTATAGCACCATCAAGAAAGCCAACTTCAAACCAAAGCTCCTAGAGCCAAATTCAAAATTATAGCTCGACCAAGAAAGCCAACTTCAAACCAAAGCTCCTAGAGCCAACTTCAAAATTATAGCTCCACTAAGAGAGCCAACTTCAAACCAAAGCTCCTAGAGCCAACTTCAAAATTACAGCTGCACCAAGAGAGCCAACTTCAAACCAAAGCCCCTAGAGCCAACTTCAGAATCATTGCCCCACCGAGAGCCAACTTCAAGCCAAAGCTCCTAGAGCCAACTTCAGAATCATTGCTCCACAAAGAGCTGAGGCACGTCCCCAGCAAGATGTTGCGCCTGATTTCCTCAACAAACCAAGACATCAGGTACGCTTTCTTTCCTTTTCTCACCATGCTCCCTATTGATAAGGTCGGTTTGTGACCTTATCTTTTAGGCAATTTCATGGTTTGAACGTCACTTTTTAGAGTCCTTTGTGTGAATGTTTGTTTGGTTTTTGAGTATTTTGTGATTTTTATGTTTTGGATAGATTTTCATAACTTTTAGTATTTTTCGTGTTTTCTAGGGGTGTTTTTGTAATTTTGGATAATATGTCATTTTTATGGTCCGTGGTTTTGGTGCGTTTATGTCTCTTTATGTTTATTTTGGACAGGCATTATGACCCGGACTGAAAGTTGGAGCAACAGTGGCGAAGAAGAGTTTGAAGTGCTGAAAAGCAAGGTGGCACGACGTGCCACAATGAGGGCACGGCGTGCCATTTCAGCGTGCCAAGGGATGGGATCCAGTGGATCGGCACGAAACCGTGCCACCCCTACCAGCGCAGCGTGCCAACCCCAAATCTACACAGCACGGCGTGCCACCTCCACCAACACAGCGTGCCACCCATAATTCTGCACAGCACGGCGTGCCATCTCCACCAGCACGGCGTGCCGAGCTCCGGAATTCCGATGTTGCCCTACTTTCATCTTTTCTATTTCATGGTTTTAACCTAGCCGTATAAATAGGTTATTTTCTAAGTTTTAAGGATCTTTTTCCAGATTTTTAGAGGTAAAGGAGAAACTTGTAGCTAGGTTTTTGGCTTGACCTATTTGTTCTATGAGTTTTGAACCATCAATTGGTAGAAGTTTTATATAGAACCTTCCCCTTTTGCGATGTTCTTAGTTTCGGCTTGAGTTCGTCTATAGAGGTACACCCCAAGCATCTTCACACCGTCGGAATCAGGTTAATCGGACCAAAAAGGCATAAGTTTTTCTTCTTCTCTTTTGTAATTTGATTAAGTTAGTTTTTGATTCCACAATTGATTGTGTTTGGTTGTAAACACTGAATTCGTATCATCTTTCTTGATTAATACAATTGATTGCAATTTAATTTCAATTTTTATTCCTCTTCTTTATGCAATTCCTTTAATGATAATCTAGTCTCATAAGATCTTAATTTATTAAGTTCATATTTGTGGCATCACCTAGATTGACGCCTAGGAAATCATTAGTATTGACGACACTGTGGAACTTACGTGCCCCTATTTTCTAAGCTTTAGAATTAGACCACCTCTAAACAAGGGAAACCGGTCAAGGACCTGAAAGATCTAGACACGCTAGGTTGAATTATCGGAAGAACATAATTAAGGGTTAATTGTTGAGTTAAATTCATCTATTGTAATTAATTGATAAAGCCATCTCCATTAGCATTCATAGGTCAGTAAACCGCCAATTGATAACCCAAATTCAAGTGCAAAGTAAGCTGGGATAGATCAACTAGGAGTAGGATAATTTAGTTGTTAGTATAATCAAATCCAAAAACTAAGTTCCGCCTAGGACACGCAACGAACCCGAGTAGTTTAGTGTTTGCAGAATATTTTTCTCTGTGGGATCGATACCTGGACCAACCAGAATTATTACTTGTCAATGATAGGTACACTGCCTTAGTTGTGCGATTCTAGGTTTAGTTTCACTACTTCGCCTAGGAGCCATCAAGTTTTTGGCCATATCGCGAGACCAAACTCCATTCGGGTATAATAGCCCAACCATAAGTCGGCTTTGATCCTGCAAGGGGCAGCCTGTGAGCACGTGTTTTCCCAACCTCTATGATGAAAATCCTACGTTACCTGTTAAGACAGACGAACATGAATTGAATTTGAAAAGGAGTGGAGTATTGCCTGGATGTCTCAAATGCTCCGAAAACTGAATAGTCCTCGATCTGAAATCCCGAGAAAGGTCCTTCGAGTGGTTAGAGGGCTTAGATGTAAGGGAGGAATTTAGAAAAAAAAAACCTCGTTAGCTCTAGTTAGAGCCGTACGGCTGTAGTTCCACAACTACAGCTGCATGGCTGTAACACTAGAGTCACACGGCTGTAACCTTATAGCCGCGCGACTCTAATGGATGGCCATATTACTTCCTAAATAACCAATATTAGTATTTGTCAGGGAATAGAATTCCTAAATTAGAAGAATTCAAGCCAGGATTCTC
The DNA here is from genome assembly GCA_039660915.1 of Euphorbia tirucalli. Classification (NCBI taxonomy): domain Eukaryota; kingdom Viridiplantae; phylum Streptophyta; class Magnoliopsida; order Malpighiales; family Euphorbiaceae; genus Euphorbia; species Euphorbia tirucalli. Next base: position 51,434,004 of record CM077633.1, read on the forward strand.
TAGGTTTTAGAGAGGGAGGAACACAAGAATAGAATTCTAATAGAGAACAGGATAGAGAACACAAAAGAGAGAAAAATCATTCTAAGAGAAAAAAGAGAGAAAGAGTGAAAGACTAAGAAAATTCAAGGGTAAACACAAGAAACAAAGGGAAAACACCTAGGAAACACATTGAGTGTGAGTGTCTAATTATTTCATCACTCGTTCGGGCTGTTCTCGGGTTTTGTTGGGATTGATTCAAGGCTCATATTCGAGTATTTCAAGGTGTTCATGAGGTTCTAAGATAATTCCAGCACCCAACTCCAATTCTAGTCGTCAAACACAGTGGAACATCAATAAGATAAACTTTGAGAGGCCTTAAACTCGTAATTATTTGCTTCTTACTGTGTTTTTTCTATGTTGTGGAAAAATTCCGAAAACTGTCTGTTTGATTACAGCTGTTGTGAGCATGGGTTTTCCCGACCTCTATGATGAAAATCCTATGTTACCTGTTAAGACAGACGAACGTGAGTCGGATTTGAAAATGAGCTGAATATTGACTGGAATGTCTCAAACGCTCCGAAAACCGAACAGACCTCGATCCGAAACCCCAAGAAAGGTCCTTCGAGTGATTAGAGGGCTTAGATGTGAGGGTGGAATTTAGGAAAAACCTTGTTATCTCTGGTTAGAGCTGTATGGATATAGTTCCACAACTACATCTGCGCGACTATAACAGCAGAGTCACACGGCTGTAACCTTACAGCCACACAGCTCTAACGAGTGATCATATTACTTCCTAAATAGCAAGCATCAGTCTTTAACAGCCTGGAGGATTTCAAAATTATGGGAATTAGAGTCGTGATAGGCAAGGTCTTAAAGAGGTTGAGAGGTAGAAAAACAGCGAGAGAATAGAAAACAAAACACATAATAGATTGAGAGAGGATTCAAAAAGAGAAAAAAGAAGAAAACTAAAGAAAAACAAAACTGAATTCAAGAAAAAAAGAGAGAAACAGAAATAAAACAGACTGAAATACATTAAGCGTGAGTGTCTGGACATTTCTCACTTGTTCGGGTTGTTCTCGGGTTTTGTTCGGATTGATTCGGGACACGTATTGGAGGATTTCAGGACGTCGTGAGGTTCCAAGCGGATTTAGGCATCCAAATCCAATTCTGGCCGTGAAACACACTGGAACATAAAAAAGGTAAACTTTGAGAGGCCTTAAACTTGTAATTATTCACTTCTTACCGTGTGTTTTCTGTGTTTTGAAAAAATTCTGGAAACTATTTTTTATTACAGCCGTGCGGTTGTAATCCCTTTGAATAGAGCCGAGCGGCTGTACCACTATAGCTGTATGGCTGTGTTCTTTTTGGTAGAAACCTGAAACACCCTAAATCGATCGAACACAGTTAGTTTCCGATTTTAATCGTTCTGTTACGAACTATTTCGGTCCAATCACATCTGTTACATTCAAAATTATGGTTTTCGATTTTCCAAGACCATTGATGTGAGATTTGGGTTCTATTGATTTCAATTTTTTGGAATCCATGGTTGTTCGGTCCAAATCAGATCCACTGTCCACCTTTAGCAGACCCCTAGATTCCACAAAATCCTTAGAAATCATCAAAATGAGTCAAAACAGTGATTTACAAAATAAAGAAAACCAATTTTGGGTTCTAGACACTACAACCACACGGCTGTAATGGCTATAGCCATATGGCTCTAACTAGAGCCACACGGCTGTAGTTCCTAGAAGGAGGTAGAATCACGAGACGACTCCCACAGATGTCGTCATGTGATGCTGTCTTTAGGATCAAACTATTTTTTATGCGTTTACTGCTTTGGGCCTTAAATGGTTGTTTGAGATAGGAAACCCCCCCAAATGGAACCCTGAGTTCCAGGATAACCGACCCACTAAAAAGAAGCAATTTGTATGTAATCCAGCCAAATGGTTTTCCAAAATATTTTCAAGCACAAAACTTACAGGGCTTTTCTAAAACAATTTTCTAGGGTCGAGTAAGTCGCTAAGACTTCTTAGTTATCCCCTAAATGCATGCCACCATTTCTTGAGATTCTCCATTCTGTCCTGTTATGAGTCTCACTTGTGTTTGTGATATAGTTGTGCTAACCCATCTGTTTTGCAGCTTTTTATTTCTTCTTATTTTTATTTTGGATGTATTTAATCGATCACCTCGTGTATCCTAGGCGATTGTACCTTTTTAGATTTTCATGTATGTAGGCGGTTGTATTAGTGAGGATGAGAGTTTTTATCTTTTTGGGTTGTTATAAGCGGCCTTGATTATTTTTGTTTGGTTTGGATGTATGGTTTACTTTTCTGCGCTTTATTTATTTCTGTCATCTGAATGAGCATGGGCGAATAACAAAAGATAAAATGGGTAGAGAATAAAAGTGAGTAAAATATTGTAATATGGACTTATAAATTAAAGCAAGCTTGAGGTTGAATAGGCATGTTGTCCAAACCCTAAATCTCTGGATTAGGTACGGCAGTCTACGCTCGGTAGGGAACTGTACCGAAATTTCCTGTATGAGCTGATCCAGGTGACGACTCAGTCACTGATCTTGAGATTTAGGTTTCGAGATCTTTAAGTAATAAAATGGGATTTTCTAAAAAAGAATAAAACCAGTTTTCGCAAAAGCCACATTCAAAGAGAAGGTTTTGCTTTAAGGATTTCCAAACAAATCAATGGTTTTTCTAAGCAAGATACAAACCCATTTTCAATTCCAATCGTCAAGCATATTCAGTTCTTCTTTTTCCCGGTTCGCTTTGCTGTATTCTGCTTTCCAAAAAGGTCATCCGCTCATAGTGGCAACTCTGCTAGGGATGAAGTGTTTCTTAAAAAGTTTTATCTAAAAAACTTAAGAAATTTAGGCAACTACTAAAATCTAACTTCACTTGCAGTCATTCACTAGTTCATAGTACCATATTTTACTCATAATTGCATAGCATGACATTTTCTTCTTCTCAACCCCTCAAACTCATTGATCAGCCTAGTTTATTCTAGAAGGTGACCTACCTCTTCCGCCAGGATTAGAGGCACCTGAAGGGGTGAACCACTCATAGCATCATATGAACCTCTCATGTTCTATGTGGAGGAGTGTATATTCACTATGGGGACCTATACGAACCTTGGATTGACTTTGGGCCATATGTAATGACCTAGTAATTTTCCCCTAGGGTTATCAAAACATAAACATGAAATTGGACATTGAGAGGACGCCTTTGGTAACCCCGGTTGGTACCAAAGAGACCCAACACCTAGGAAGAATGCATGCCAATCGAAAGGAGGAATAAGGTTGGAAGGGTGAGCATATTGTTGCGTGTGCTAACATTTGTTCTGTGATGGTTTTATTTGACCTTTACATGAAACATCAAGCATATATAATGATTCATATGCCATTCTAACCACATCTTCGTGCAGCCATATTCAAGGCATGAACATACGTGTGACATTGATGATAACCACATCTTCGTGCAGCCATGACATTTTAATTGTGTGCCATATACATCTAATGTGTTAACATCTCCATGAAGCAAACATGACATCATCCCGTATGTCATACATCTTAACCACATCTTCTTACAGCCACATGCATTTTGTGTGACATGAACATTCATATCATATCATCTCACTCCATCTAATGTAAGATGTTCTGAAAATGTCGATCATTTCATCTCATTTCATATCGGGTGTCCCAAAACTACTTGTGTTCTGTCCGTGCATCAGATTGCACTTGGCCATTCCACTATACCATGTCATTCATTAGAGGACCATGACAGTCTTAGGTCTATATTCATGTGGTGGGTCACATGATAACATTACATGACATCATGCCCATTCACAGTTGGTGTCAGGGTGATACCGGAGTCTTGTTTATGTGTCATGATCCACATCAGATTGTTTCATGTCATTATTGACTCATTTGAGGTACTCCACCAGTACCAGATTACTACACATATAGGGGTGTTTCATGACATTACAAAATCATACAAGGTATTTCATGAATGCTGAACCTCTATCCGTGTCTCCATTCACACGTGACTTGTTTGTAACATCATTTCATGTTGGATGCCCCAAAATTGTCAAAACTCTGTCCATGGGACGGCCCACATGTGACCATTTCATATCACTTCATTGACCTATAAAAGCATCAAATTTTTGTCGTGTGTCTATACGCACGTGACCATTTCATGACATTCATTAGGTGCCCCAAAAGAGCCAAAACTCTGTACATGTGACGGCTGACATGCGACCTTCTTGCATTGTCTTTCACATGGCATTAGGTATTCTTAGAATGTCCAAAGTAAAAAGAGAATGAAAACATAAAGATCATCTTCGTTATCATTCTCATTCATGAGGCATTATTCAACCATGATCATTTCACGATCATACCATACACATCACTTAGTATGTCGTGTCTAGAGTCATGACATCCATCCACAATACTAACCCTATGCTGAACGTGCAGTTGAGTCAAATTTTGAAACTGTTAGTGCGTGTTGAACCAGAGTCCAATCATTCAAGTTCAACCACCAAAGTTAGAATCAGAAAATGATGAAGTCAGGTTCACAAGTAGTGTCGGGATCAGAGTTGAATTTGGCAGAAGGAGTCAATGTTTCAGCAAAAGTCCATAAGGAGGGTGTGAGCGGACGACATTTACGACGGAACACAAGACTCCCTTTTGGAAGGGGCACCACGATTTCGGGCGGGACCCTCCCTCACGTGGGGTTTTTTAGATTGGAAATTCATTTTTGGAAGATTAATTATTTCATAAAAGAATCGAGACCTAAGTCTTGATAAAAAGTGTAGGAGTCGCCACCCGGCTTAGCTCGACCGGGAAATTACAGTGTAGCTGAACCAAAGTGAGAACTGCCACACTTTTCAGAGATATAGGTTCGGACAAGTCCCTTATTTCATGTCTAATCAAAATAAAATGGCCAATGTTCTATAATGACACTTTAAATTTCTAAGAATTGATTTTATTGAATAATAACATGCGAAGCGCATACATACATAATACAAAATAAAAGTACAGAAATAAATATTTAAAAGGCTTACAACCTGATCGAATGAAAAATAAAAACTCTCGGCCTCACAATCCAAACGCCTAGATACACGAGAATCTAAGAAAATTTACAATCGCCTAAAATACACGAATTGATTTATTAAATACATTAAAAATAAAAATAAAGAAATTAAAGCTGCAAAACAGATTGTTAGCACAGATATATAGCACACCACACATAAGACTCAAGTTGGACAGAATTAGAAATTTTAGAGTTCGGGGGCATGCATTTGGGGGTAACCGGGTCGACACGGCTGGTCGGCCCGATTAGACCTGGAAAGCAGTTTTGAAACATCCCTGTATTTTTGGTTTTGTGAGAAAATCTGTTTGAAAATATTTTCTGGTTTATTTTAATTTAGCATACGAGTTGGTTCGGTTTTCGGGAGAACCGGGTCTCCGTCGTGGTTTTGTTCTAAATGCAAATACACCGAAAAATAAATCTAAGGTCGTGAATGCACAATCCAAAATTTATTTTTGATGATTTTTTATTTTTCTGGATTTTTCGGATTTTTATGAAATTTTTGGGATTTTATGAATTTTTTTGGATTTTTAGGGAATTTCTGCTTCTGGCCGATGACTTCTATCGTGCGACTGTAACCCTACCTTAAGTAGAAATCGCCAAAATATTTAAATGAAAGAGCTAAAACTGAGGAAATTCAACAACAATGGTACGACTATAGATGAAATGGCACGACTGTAATTACAGTCGTACCCCTGTTCTTTGTGACAAGAACAGTCGTACTACTGTTCTTAATTTTCCAGAAACAGAAACGCAAAAAGTTGGATAAAAATGTACAAAATCAACCAAAACACCTAGAAAGCATGAAAATAAGCAGGATTGAGGTATGTTTACCTATTTGGCACTGATCCACCATTGGTATGACCCTTGGCGACGCATCAATCCACGTGAAATTGCTTCTTTTCCTTGGTATGTTAAGGTTGCAAAAAGGGTCCAAAAATCCTCCAAAAAGTCACGGATTTGAACATGTTTATGTTCTGGAATTGATATAAATTTCGTGTGTCAAGTTAATCCTATGATTTCTAATTCATTTTAGGCATTAACACATTGAAATTTAGAAGAAAAAGATTGAGAAAAGTAGAGGTTTTTTTTTTCTCTTCCTCTCTCTTTTTTTCCTTTTTCTCTCTCTCTAAAATTTTCTTAAGATTCAAAATCTTCCCAAAAGTCCCCTCTTTCCACTGATTTCTGCCTCTTATCTTCTCTTTCTTCCGGAAAATCTAGAGCATTAAATGCTCAAGATTTTCTCCAACTTTTTTTTATTTTAGGGGCATGGGTTCTGCAACCTGCCCCGACTTGACAGTCCTACGACTGTAATTAGTCACAGTCGTACGATTGTAACAAAAAACCCATGACTGTAATTACAGTCGTGGTAATCAAGGCTTCTCTCTCTTTTTTTTTTAAGGGTGAAAAATTTCGCGGTGATGTGCAGGTATGTGGTTCGTGTGTGAGCCCTGGGTGACTTTGATAGTCAGGTGGTCCACATACCTTTTGCATGAGGATGAACACCGGGAAAAGACGACTTTTGGAGTCTGACGGCTCCTTACGATGATTATCGCATAAGGATGACGCCGATAAAAACAAAAATGGTTTTTGGAACCAGGGGGCTCATTACAACGATTTTCGCGTAAGGATGACGCTAAGGTAAAATGACTTTTAAAGTCAAATGGTCGTGTATGACCTACCATATAGAGCCATGATGCATGTAATGTGTGATTGGTGAACGTATTTATTCCTTGATCGATAATTTTGAAACAAAAATTTTTGCCCCTTCGATCAAGAATAAATAAGGGAATATGTGTTTTGGTTACCTTTTATTGTCGTGCGAGACTGAATTTGTGAAGTGTGTTATAGTCACGTGCAACTTGGTGTATAGGACTGAAATTGAATTTTGGGTCCCCTTTTAAAGTCGTGATGGACTGGGATTTTATGAAAGTGTGTGACAGTTGTGTGCGAGTAGGCACACTTAACAGACTGAGACCGAGTTTTGGTTCCCTTTTAAAGTCGTGGCGGACTGTGATTTTGTGAAAATGTGATGATCTGGTATGACTTGGCATCCGGAATGTGTCAAAATGCAATTTTGAAAAACTGTACTTATAGTGAATTTTTCGCTATTTTTCTCGAGTTTCGTGCCCCTTGGATGAGGCAGACCATAGCTAGAAAAATTAGTCACTGACGTGTTGGCCCTGCCAAATTGCTGAAATATCTTCTCGTGGGGAATAATTAAATATTTGGTGATAAAATAGGGTTTAGGAAATAAATAAAGAAAATGAATTGAAATTCCCCCCCCCCCCCCCCCCTTTTTCATTACAGTCGTACGACTGTATTTGAAAATCAACTACTATCGTACTACTGTAGAGGAAGTACAGTCACGGGCAGAAAGAAATAAAGGGCCAGTTTCCACCCCCTTTCTCCCCCACTTCTCATTTTTCAGTTTTCCCTTAGAAAGAAACAAATTCTAAAATCTCCAAATCTGCGAAAATGTTGAAGAAGCTTGGAAAGAAGGTGAGGAAACTTTCCACTAACTTGATTCAGAGACCGGAGAATGGGCAGGACATCCCCTTCATCAGTGTTTCCAAAGGGTACAGTCACCCACAATATATGGAGCATTTCGGGATCAAATTCGGAATGGAGGTCCCTATTTTGCTGGGGATGGGCATGCATCTATCTTCCATTTAGGTTGGTACCTAAATCCGAGCTTTAATTTTAAGTTTTCCAATATTTTTCCTTTTTGAATATTTGAATTTGATTTGCCATGATTTACTGCTTTCTGGGTGAATTGATTGAGTAGAATGCATGCTAGGAGCCCCCTGTAGTTAATAGGAACAAGAAACTAGGAAAAACGAGTTAGAAATTGTGAAATTTGCATGAAATTGAAATTTTGTCCACAGGAACATGAACAATCGTGCGACTATTCATCTTATTTATGAACAGTCGTATGACTGTGGGTAGAACAATTGTACGATCGTTGCTATGCTCGTGCGACACGTACTACAGTCGTACGACTGTAGCCTAATTCTCAGTCTTTTTTTTTTTAAAGATTAATGATTTATGGAATTTATTATTGCAATATATGCATGCCCCCTTTTAATTAACTATACTAAAATGAAACATGTATATTGTACTTCCTGAATGTGTAGGATCATGAGATTTTCGGCAGTGGAAATCTCTTTCTGCCCCGAGTCTGTGAGGGCCCAGTTAGGATTCTGGGCTTAGAGTCCTTTATCTTGTCGTTGTCGATGAGCACACCGCACACTACCATGCCGTGTTGACAGCATTGTGCGAGAGGTTGGTCTACACTACCCACACATTTCATTTGCCTATTGGGGAGTTTACTGTCACTTCCTCAGACTTTGCTGCGATCACTGGTTTCGGGTTCGGCGGGACCTTGATTATATTCAACTGCTACCTGATTCGACATCAGCTGATGGATGGCTACATCGGTGGACTGATTGGCTGCACCCCTGAGAAGGGGAAGATCCTTTGCTCAAGAGTGGAGGCTTATTGGGCTGCTTACCTAGACCTGTCCGAGGAGGACGTGGAGCAGTGTGCTCGGGCCTATGTGCTCATCCTATTATCCTGCACACTGTTTCCCACGGGACAGAGTACATGCAATCTGACTCTGCTCCCTACTCTCGCGGACCTGGCTGCCTTTCCTACTTTGGATTGGGCTCGAGCTGCACTGGGGCAGCTATACTACGGACTGGACTTGTGTGCCAGGGGGAGGCAGCAGGAGATCCTCGGCTTCTAGCTCGGCCTTCTGGTATTATCTTTTCCTTCTCTCTTTTTTTTGACTCTTTTATCAATTACAGATTTGGGCATTCGAGAACCGCATCCTGGAGCCGCCGGAGCTGAGGGACGTTCACGATGACAACCAGCCGACCGTTCTGCGCTCCTAGACGCAGGGGTGGCAGGGTATTGGCCGCAACTTGGGGGAGGTCAGGCAGGGTTCACTACATGCTTCCTGGCAGAGGGTAAGCAAACAAATCTCATTAGTAAGAAAAATTTAGTTTAACTTTTACTTACCTGTGTTGAATTTCTTTGATTGTATTTTTGCAGATTTAGCACCACCCGTGGCGTGGTCAGGGCGCCATTTCTCTCCTCATGCAGACATCTGTGTAGTTTGACGACTACCGGTTTGTCTTAGAGTGTCCTATGTCCCAGGAGTGGTACCTGGGTGAGCGCCTCCGTCTTTCTGATCACGTGGACGGCCCTGTTGGTCGGCTCGTTCCTCCGCTGCTCCCGCTTGCACTGTTTTGGCCTTATTTTACCGATCCCGCTGTAGACCCTGATATTTTTAGAAAGGGATACAGTGTTGACACTGTCGATGGTGATTATCCGATATTTATCCGCCAGTGTCTGTTGCCAGTGGAGGGTGATGCGCTGGCGGCTCCTCCGAGTCGTCAGGTATTTATTTATGTATTTACTTAGTTCTTTTTTTTTTTGATATTCTTCTATTTACAGTTCAAGAGGCGCAAGGGGTCCAATTCTAATCAGCCGAGCGGCCCGACAGGCTAGGGTGCTAAGACCGCCACTACTGTTGGGCATGCCCCCGTGCAGGATAGGAGTCACCCTATGTATGCTAGCAGCGCTGCAGCATCCGCTTCTCAGACTGCTGGTGTGGTGGAAGGCCAGTTGATGACGGATCTCAGGACTGGCTTTAGTCTGATAGGGCTGGACGGTAACTATGCTTTTAGGGAGGTATCGATTCACCGCGAGTGGCAGCTTGCGTTTGCCCCTGCCGACACCACTCATGTAAGTCTTCTATCTCTTTTTTTTTGACACTCTTATATGCTCTAGATCCCTCGGACTCAGGTGGAGGATATAGCCTATCAGCATTTGGGCTTGGAGGCTTTTCTGGTCCAGGAGAATGCCAGCTGGGCGGTAAGCATTCTATAGTTTCTGATTTATGCAATGCATGAATGAATATATATGTATGAATGCATGTTAATTTGTATTTGTTATTTTGCAGACTCGAGTACGGATGCTCCAGGATCAGGCCGGATAGGCAGCTGCTGCTGATGCTCGGGCCTTGGCTGCGACCCAGGAGATGGACCGGATACGGGCTGATATGGCCAAGCTGTAGGCTAACTTGACCCGAGTGCAGGAGGACTTTGACTCTTATAGGGCTATGCATCAGAGTGAGTCTGAGGAGGAGGAGGATGAGGGAGAGGATGAGAGTTAGATTGAGTGCTTTGTTTCCCACACATTTTTTTTTTGTTTTTTGTATTGGATTTTCCGCACACATCATGAACTACATTTTTATATTATGGACTTTTATCTTGCTATTTTTTGAGAATTCACTCCTTTTTTTCAATTTTTGCTTCCTTTTATCCATGCTTTTACAATTTTTTAGAATCGTTACAAGACTCCGATTGGCTCAAATTGAAGCCTTTCGGGTTATGGAACATCAAAGCCTATTACAAACATCCCTGGAACATTGAATTGTTGAATGCCTGTTGTCGCTTCTGGGATCTAGTGGATAATGTTTTTCGTTTCTCGTGCCGAGAGCTTTACCCTTTATATGAGGAATTTAGTGTCATCCTAAATATCCCATGTCACAAAGGGGTAGACATTGCCATTCCCGAGTTCACCTTCAGCAACATTTCTTTGTTGGTGAGCTAATTTGGGCTTCCAAATCCCGAGGTGGAAGCTCTTCTTTCCATCGGATCCTCCTCTCCTAGATTGAGCTTGGGATCTATACTGGAGTGGTGCATTAATGCCCCTAGGGACAACATCAGTTGGGCTTGTATGGTTAGCTTGTTCCTAGTGAGCTGGTATTTTTGTGGTCCTAGTGATGGGGTTGTCTCCTTCAGAGCTGTCTCCCTTATTGCCCAGATGGCTGCGGGAGCGTCTCCGGCTCCTTTTGGACTTGCCGAGACATTGATCAACCTGCATGCATCGAAGACAAGCGGTGCCCTCCACATCGGCCCTTATCTTATACTGCTCCAGGTAAATCTCGTTACTGACTTGTGTGCATTCCAGGGGCCAAATGAGCTTCTAACCATTGCTTCATGCCATAATGCAGATCTGGTTATTGTAAAAGCTGTCGATTCTTAAGATCCTGAGAGGGAACTCTAAGAAGTACCATCCAGCCAACTTTAGGGAAAGAGGCTTCTCTATTGACTCCTATACTGACATGTCTGCTGATGAGTGGGGTACTTGGTTATCTCGCCTTACTGACGACCGGATTAGGTGGGTGTGCCCCTGGTGGAAGATTACCCACGTGATTGTGGATATGTGGGCACATGGTGTCCAGTTGTTGGGATTGACTAAGGTGACATTTTATTCTCCGAGTCACCTTTGCCGACAGTATGGCCACCTGCAAAATATCCCACAACGTTCTTGTGTCACTACATATGAGGAGTACACTGCTTCATGGCCCGATCACATAAGATTCTGCTGGGCTAAGAATACTCACCATGTGGCGTTGAGCTATGCTTCTCTTGCTCCTATGGAGACAGATGACTGGTATAAGCAGTGGTTGGTTGAGATCCAGGACCTGCCGACCCATGAGGAGCGTGAGCGTGCGACTTTCCATTGGTTGGCTTCTTCCGAGGTTGCGAGATCACTTCCTGTCAAGAAAAGAAGGACATGAAAGAGACATAATTTTTATTATTATGCATGTATTGACTATCATTATTATTATTTATATATATATTTTTCTTTTCTTTTCTTTTTCTTCTTTTTTTTTTGTTTTTTTTTTTGAATGAATGATGTTCACAATTCACATATTTAGGCGTATGAATGACTTTGTTTATCTGGATGTTTTGATGAATGAATCATGTAACATACTCCAAACATTCATGCAATATGTTAAGCAAAACGCACTTCATTAATGAAATTTAATTATTGTATCAATTAAAAATGCCAAAATTGGTACACATCTCAAATGAACCCACTCCTGCTGTCAACCATCTTGTACAGGTTTTCTAGTCGATAAGCTAACTCTCATTGCCTTAATTTCTGCTTAAATCGCCCTTTTGGGTTTTCAACTTAACAAGCTTTTTTTTTACACATGGTAGTGTTTGAGGTGGTCTTGATTAATCGGGTTGGTGAACTCGTTGTTATCCATGTCCATAATTTTCACTGCACCTTTGGAAAGTACTTTCTTCACCACATATGGCCCTTCCCAATTGGGTTTGAATTTGCCCCTTGCATCTGTGTTAGATGGCCTCATTTGTTTCAACACCAGATCTCCCATTCTTAAAGGATATTTCTGATGACGAACCCGTCCATTGTAGGCCCTAGCCATCCTTAGGTGATACATCTGTAGATGATCTAGAGCTTTCAGATGCTTTTCGTCGACCATAGCCAGTTGTTCAAACCTTGCCTTTATCCATTCTGTTTTAGGCAATTGAACTTCCAAGATTGTCCTTAATGACTTCAATTCCACCTCAATGGGAAGGACTGCTTCTATCCCATAAACCAGCAAATACGGTGTTTCCCCTGTTGGTGTTCTAACACTGGTTCTGTATCCCCATAAAGCATAAGGCAATCTATCTGCCCAGTCCCTGTAAGTCGAAGTGGTCTTGGATAAGATCTTCTTAATAGACTTATTCACCGCTTCCACTGCTCCATTGGCTTGTGGCCTATAAAGTGAAGACTTACGATGCTCTACATTGTATTCTTCGAATAACTCGGCTGTGGCCCCTTGAAATTGCACTCCATTGTCAATCACCACGTGATGTGGTATATCGGATCACACGAAGATGTGCTTCTTTATAAACTTGGCCATGTTCTTAGCCGTGACTGTGAATAAGACTCGGATTCAACCCACTTGGAAAAATAATCCACTGCCACTATAATGAATCTATGACCATTTGATGCTGGAGGCCGAATTTCACCGATTATGTCTATACCCCATATTGAAAACGGCCAAGGGGTCATGAGATTTTGTAACTCCACGGGTAGAAGACGGTTAATATCCCCGTAAATCTGGCACTCGTGACACTTTTTCACTTCTTCTACGCAATCTGTTTGTATGGTAAGCCAGAAGTACCCTTGTCTCATGATCTTCTTTGCCAGAGCTAAACCATTCATATGCGGGCCACAGATCCCCGAACGCATCTCTTGCATAACCTTTTTGGCTTCTGCTTCTGTCAAACACTTTAACAAAAACCCATCAGCAGTCCTTCTGAAGAGTTGTCCATCAAACCATCTGAACTGAGCTGCTAGTCTCCTCAGTGTGGCCTTATCCGATGTATCTGCTTCCTCAGGATATTGGCCATTTTGTAGCAAATTAGCTATATCCTGGTACCAGGGCTTATCATCTGCTACTAAAGTCAGGACATCGCTAGAACGGTGGAATGGCGTTCTAGCTGTCTCGAGGATCAAGGGCTGCATTGGTGCCTTCTGAGGTCCTTCCCACATGGATGACAAGGTTGCTAATGAATCGACCATCTGATTATCATCTCTAGTACGTGCTTGAATTCAATATGCCCGAATACTTTCACTATTTCCCATAAAGTCTCCAAGTATGGGCGAAGTGATTCTTCTTTGATTTCCCATTCCCCGGTGGCTTGACGGATCACCAACAGCTAGTCTCCAACAATGGTCACATCATTTTGCCCCTAGTGTGATAAGAGCATCAATGCCAAATAAACAGGCTTCATATTTTGCACCGTTGTTAGTTACCGGGAATTGCAGCCGCTTTGACAAAGGAATTATCTCCCCTTCGGGAGTTACAATGATTACTCCGAGACCTGCTCCTCTCTTGTTCACAGCTCCATCAAAGTGCATGATCCATTTCCTGACCTCCACTTCCACCATGGCCAACTGTTCATCCGGAAACTCCAGGTTCTCCACATAATCAAATTCAAGCGGCTGATTGGCTAGGAACTCAGCTACTGCTCTTCCTTTGATCACCTTCTTCGCCACATACTCAATGTCGAATTCTAACAGCAAAAGCAACCATTGGCACAGTTTTCCTGTTAAAGATGGGGCAGAGCAAAGGTATTTCATCGGGTCGACCTTTGCCACTGCTTGTATCTTGTAGTATTGGAAATAGTGTCTTAATTTCTTGGTCAGCCAAACCATAGCAGTGCAAGTCTCCTCCACCACAGTGTACCGGGTCTCATAATCCAGCAGCTTCTTACTGAGGTAGTAAATAGCGTGCTCTTTCTTATCATCTTGTTCTTGGACTAGCATTACCCCTATGAAGGTCTCTTCAATGGCTAAGTACAGAATCAAAGGCTTTGTTAGAGTCGGAGGCTTCAGCACTGGAGGATTGATAAAGTGTTCTTTGATTTTATTGAATGCAACTTGACACTGGTCGTTCCACACAACGGGCTATTCTTTCCAAAGAAGCTTGAAAATGAGCTCACAGACAGTGGTCAATCTGGTAATGAATCTGCTGACATATTGAAGCGACCCCAGGAAAGATCTGACTTCCTTTTGTGTTTTCGGTGTGGGCATATCTCGAATAGCTTTAATCTTGTCTGGGTCCATCTCAATGCCTTTCTGACTGATAATGTGCCCTAATAGTTTGCCCGATGTAACTCCAAATACACATTTCTTGGGATTAAGTTGCAAGTTATATCCAGGATAGCAGGGTGCTCTTCCCAGGTCATGGATTTGACCAGCATATCATCAACATACACCTCGACCTTCTTGTGGATCATGTCGTGTAGCAAGGTTGTAACCACCCTCTGATAAGTTGCCCCAGCATTCTTCAATCCAAAAGGCATTACCCTGTAGCAGTACACCCCCCACTCGGTGATGAAAGCCATCTTGACTTTATCAATGACATCCATTAAGATCTGATTGTATCCAGAGAAGCCATCCATAAATGAGTACATAACTGCCCTTGCTGCACTGTCGATCAGAACATCAATGTGAGGGAGTGGAAAATCATCCTTTGGAGAGGCTTTATTCAAATCCCGATAATCCACACAAACTTTGACTCTTCCATCTTTCTTGGCAACCGGGACTATGTTGGCTAACCATTCTGGGTATTCTACCACCTCTAGGAAGTTGGCCTTAATCTGCTTTGCTACCTCTTCCTTGACTTTCTCGGCCCATTCTGGACGTAGACACCTGAGCTTCTGCTTTACCATACTGAACTTGGGATCTATTGGGATTCTGTGTTCTGCTATCCCTCTGTCAACCCCTGGCATATCGTCGTAAGACCAAGCAAACGCTCCCACATGTTTTTTGAGTATTTTTATTAATTCTTTCTCTTCTTTAGGAGTGAGTTCGTTAGAGATAGATACCATTTTAGGATTTTCAATTGTACCCAAATTAATTTCATGTAATGCAGTGTTGTGAATGCTGAACACATTAAATGAATGATTGCATGTATGTACAGAGCCATTAGGAAAAACATCACACAAATAAGCAAAGTCAGATTTCATTTCATTCATAGCCTTATAGGTGGAATTGTTCATATCAAATACATAGGATAAGTTTACAAGAAATCATTTTCCTCCTCCACATGCGGAGGGTCTTCAGCAGTAAGGTCTTCTGGATCAGCAGGTCCTTCGTCGAACAAGTTGCCCAAGTCAGCCTCCAGAGTCTCTTTCTGCGCCTTTGACAGAACCTCTTCTTCTTTCTTTGCCTTACCCTTAGCCATCATCTTGGTGAGCTCAGCAACAGCCTTTTCTACCAACTCTGCCTGTCCCGAAATAGCTTCCTTCCTCACAGGGCTCTCTTTCAATCCTTTCTTTAGCAAAGCAGAAAATGCCTTAGTGATGGCGTCTACCAGAGGATCTGCATCTTCTTTTGGTTGCTCCTCCGGAATGATGGGAGCCACTACTTCAACTCGGGTTGTTGGAGGAGTATTGATCTCATTCATTGCTCCAGGCTTAAGCATTTCTTCCACCAAACCAATCCCGTACTTCGAGAAGTCGGTGACATCAGCAAAGATCTCAAACCTAGGGACTATCTTCCCATCAATCATCATTGGCTCCGGCTTACCATCATATGACTTGTCACTTGCTCGAACAAAAGTATCCAAGAGATGGACTTTCTTTGACTCGGGGACCTCCTTCTTTTCAGCACCTTTGTAGCCAAGACCTCCTCGGTGTGATTGGCCAATACTGACATCAAATTTTGCAATCCAAGCCCCTTTCCTGGGATGACATTCTGCCTTTGAAAGTACTTATGGATCCACGGAGAAAACACCAGATCTTTCTCCTTTTGTTCTGAGACGAGTGCTACCTGAAAGCAAGTCAGGGGTTGTTCAAATGAGTTCATTGCAGCTACCATAGATGATTCATCAGATTTAAGGGTCACAATCGTCCCTCCTATTGGGATTTTCACCTTTTGATGTAGGGTTGAAGGTACGCCTCCTAGTGCATGAAACCAGGGTCTTCCTAAAAGTAAAGAAAACGCCACCGGAATGTTGATGACAATGAACAACATATTTGATCTAACTTCTCCAATTGCCACTTCCACCTCAAAAGTACCAATCATAGTGTGCTTCGAATCGTCATAGGCCCGGATCACTGTGTTGGATTGGGAAAGTGCTTCTTCAGACATGTGAAGACTGGGAAGTACTTTCAAGGGACAGATATTCAGTGCTGACCCATCATCAACCATTACACAAGGCAAGGTTCTGTCCATCATCTCAAATTTCAAGTACAATGCCCGGTTGTGATTAATGCCTTCCGGTGGTAGGTCATCATCAGTGAAAGTGATCTCCTTGGGGCTATTAGGTCACTGACTCTTGGTACTCCCAATTACCATGCACACCTCCTCAGGAGACATCAACAGATTAGCATCCATTTCTATAAGCTTCTTCACCACCACAGCCCGGTGCCTTTGGGACTCCATAAGTAGATGCCACATAGATGCACGTGCAGGCATCTTTTTGAGCTGTTCTACGACCAAGTCTTCTTTTTCATCCACCTTGACTGGCAAGTAATCTTGGACCGGGGCTTCAGCTCTTTTGCTTGGCTCCCCTAACCATTACGGCTCGGGTTGATACACCCTTCCACTCCTCGTGACATTATTCATAGGAGCATCCTCCTTTCTTATGTACATCCCGTTCTTAGTGCAAACGGGATAAATAGGTGCTATCTGGCTCATAGGCTTGGGCCTACTCATCAGTTCGAATTCATTCGCATCGTCATCCAACTCCACATCATCTAGATTCACGGGCTTGATCTCCTTCACAGACAATTCAACATCCTTGCCCACTACCACTTGTATTGCAGGGTTCGCCTTTGCAATCTGAGCAAGGACAAAGTTAGGAGACAACTCTGACTGTACCATGTTCACTCTCCTTTCAAACTGAGGCAATGGATTGCTCTGAACATTAGGTTTTGGGCAAGGCTCTTCTATCTTCTTTTCGTCAATCAGGTGCTGAATTGCCTTCCTTAATGCATGGCACTCATTAGTTTGATGCCCCTTGGTTACATGAGAAGAGCAAAAATTGTTCTTGTCCACCTCAGCCGGAGGCGTGTACGGTTTCAGGCTTTGAAGAAAGCCCAAATTTCTGCACTTCAGAAAGATCCGCCCAAGAGAATCCTCCCAAGGAGAAATCCCTTTTCCAGCTGTTTGTTGATTCGCCCCTTGTGCCACTGTCGCTACTTATACTTGCTTGACGGGGGCAGATGGCTGACTCAGTTTGGCACTTGTCGACGAGGAGGCTGCAGGATTGCTATTGCTCTTGTACCCTGAGGAATACATCCGGCTTCGATATCCTCCCCCAGAACTGTTATAGGCCGGATCAATCTCGTACTTCTCCACCTTTTGGGCCAGTTCATGCACCTCTACCAGGGTCTGAAACTTGTGATATTTCATCACATTCCGATAAACCTCTAAGCTCCCATCAATCAATTTCACAATCAGCTCGTCCTCCAATGGCTTCTGATGGAGGAGGATCATCTTGTCCATCCATCTTTGGTAGTATTCCGAGAAGGTCTCATTCGGCTTCTGTCTCACAGCCTCTAGGTCTTGTAGCTTGACCTCTAGCTGTGTATCGAAACTGAAGTACTTTATAAAAGCATCAGACAGTGCATCCCAATCACCTTGTACACTCTCCGGCTGCTTGTTGTACCAAGTGATAGCCCCTCCTTCTAGAGTAGTGGGGAACAGTCCCACCAACTGATTCATTGGAAGCCCCGCCATAGTCATGATCCATACATATTGGTTCAAATGTGCCGTAGGAGGACTCTTCCCGACATAAGGAGCAATTTTGGGCATCTGGAAGCCCACAGGCAACATCTCAATCCCTCCAGCTATGAGTGTGGATGGATCAATGCGCTTAGAAGATTGAACCTTGGAGTTTGGATGTATTTCTACTATAGTGTCCTCCATTTCTCTCATTTTCCTCTCCAAGGCAGACTCCACGAGTCTTTCAGTATTATCCCTCCGGCCTTCCTCTCCATCTGACTGCCTATCATTCAGTCTTCCCCCACTACTCTCCTCTCGGGCAGCCCTTTCTGGTCGCTGAATGGACGACTCATTCAGTGCATTCTGAACTTGACTCTTAATGAGATTCTTGAACTCATCAGAGTTCATGAACTCCCGGATGGCAGTAGTGGCCATCATGGCGGCCGCAGCTTCTGGTGTGAGTGCCATGTCTTGAAAGCTTTGCTGTAACTGTTCGAGCTCTGGTAAAAACTCAGCACTTGATTCAGATGCTATCCCAACCTCTCCAAACTGAACAGCCTCCTCAGACTCGCTAGGTGACGAACCACTATGCTCCAATCTCACGAGTCTGCGTCCCGATATGAGCCAAACTACAAAACATATTGAACGAGGGTTAGTGAAAGATGACCATCCAAAAAGTTATGAACTCTAGGTGATATGCATGTATGCATGGCGTGTTGGATGAATGATATGTGGATGTTGTATGAAATGACCTCGTAACACGAACCTTGAACAACTGATCCTTCGGGGGGTGAGGTATGCATAAATTCCTATTTATGTATGTTATGAATTGTAATTTATGTATTTGATGCATGGATGAAGCCTTTGGCCCTCTGGGAGCACCTCGTTTTTTTTTTTGTTTTTTTTTTGTGATATGAGATGAATGCGTTCTTGGCGAACAGGTAGAGTTTCGGCACTCGGGGAGCACCTTAGGTTTTTGTGAGGTGAGACCGACATGAGCGTGGCACATGGTCGGAATTTTGGTGTTCGGTTTTTGTGATGTGAGACCGATATGTGCATGGCACATGGTCGGAATTTCGGTGTCCGGGGGCATCTTAGGTTTTAATGACATGATATGAAATGAACTCATGCTTGATATACGAGCGGAATTTCAATACTCGGGGAGCATCTCGGTTTCCACATCGTGATATGAAATAAATGCGTTCTTGGTGAACGGGCAGAGAACCGGAGCTCGGGGAGCACCTTTGGGTTTTTGTGACGTGACATGAGATGAACGTGCGCTTGACACACAATCGGAATTTCGGTTCTCGGGGAGCACCTAAATGGTTTGATGTATGAGATGAAATTTTTTGGTGCTCGGGAAGCACCTAAATAATTTGACGAATGAAATGAATTTTTTCGGCGCTCGTGGAGCACCTATTTAATGAAATAGAATGAATTTTTTTTTTGACACTCATGGGGCGCCTAAATGATTTAATGGAATGAAGTGAATTTTTTCGGTGCTCGTGGAGCACCTAAATGATTCAATGAAATGAAATGAATTTTTCAGCGCTCGTGGAGCACCTAAATGATTTAATGGAATGAAATGAATTTTTCGGTGCTCGTGGAGCACCTAAATGATTTAATAGAATGAAATGAATTTTTTCGGTGCTCGTGAAGCACCTAAATGATTTTCTACCTGGTAGGCAGTGTAATGTGTGTGACCCTTATTGGGTTGTTCAAGGCCCACATGAATGTTTTATGCATGACACGCATTCCATATGGCTACAAAATAAATTGGTTAATGCTTATGACTTTCAAATGATGCATATGAATTAATTTATTTTTATACAATGTAAAGATGCATGGCTGTAAAAAATGTGGTTAGTGTAAATGTCACATGGGTGATTAATGTATTTGCACAAAAAAAATGGAGATGGCTGTTCAAAAGATGTGAGTTAGTATCACACAAATACTTTATATGTGGTATGTTATGTTCGTGAAAACTGTGGATGATGGTATGTTATGAAGGGACGAGAAACACGTTGCATATAGCACACGAAACGTATTCCTCCAACCTTATTCCTCCAAACGTGTTCAATTTGAGAAAATTCTAACCGAGTCCTAGGAGGGGTTGCAGATGATGAAGGCGCCATTTATAATATTCATACAATTTATTTTGGTATCCTAAGGGAGTCCAACTAGGGTTGCTTAAATGAGTTTGGTCCAAAGTCGGGATAACATCAAGGCTCCCATAGCAAAATATACTCCTCACTTCTCCCCATTCAAGGGTCCGAACGAAGGGGTTCGTACGAGGCTATGAGTGGTGTTTCGTATCCGTGCCCGAAGACCAAGAGGAACTTAGGCGACACTTCTACAATTCACCGGGCTAAATAATGGATACTTAACCTAATGCAAGAATGTCTAACTACAAAAATGCATAAAATGCCATACAAGAATCATCCGCCTTATTTTGACTAGACATTTTTCAGGGCTTGTCAAATTCTTGTAAGTTTTTGAAAAACTTTTGTAAGAAATCCCCAGCGGAGTCGCCACTGTGAGCGGACGACGTTTTTGACAGAACGCGGACTCCCTTTCGGAAGGGACGCCACGATTTCAGGCGGACCCTCCCTCGCGTGGGGTTTTTTAAATTAGAAATTCTTTTTTGGAAGATTAATTATTTCATAAAAGAATCGAGACCTAAGTCTCGATAAAAAGTGTAGGAGTCGCCACCCGGCTCAGCTCGACCTGAAAATTACAGTGTAGCTGAACCAAAGTGAGAACTGCCACACTTTTCAGAGATCTAGGTTCGGACAAGTCCTTTATTTCATGTCTAATCAAAATAAAATAGCCAATATTCTATAATGACACTTTAAATTTCTAAGAATTGATTTTATTGAATAATAACATGCGGCGCGCATACATACATAATACAAAATAAAAGTAAAGAAATAAATATTTAAAAGGCTTACAACCCGATCGAATGAAAAATAAAAACTTTCAGCCTCACAATACAAATGCCTAGATACACGAGAATCTAAGAAAATTTACAATCGCCTAAGATACACGAATTGATCTATTAAATACATTAAAAATAAAAATAAAGAAATTAAAGCTGCAAAACAGATTGTTAGCATAGATATATAGCACACCACACATAGGACTCAAGTTGGACAGAATTGGGAATTTTAGAGTTCGGGGGCATGCATTTAGGGGTAACCGAGTTGGACCAGCTGGCCGGCCCGATTAAACCTGGAAAACAGTTTTGAAACGTCCCTGTATTTTTGGTTTTGTGAGAAAATCTTTTTGAAAATATTTTTTGGTTTATTTTAATTTAGCATACAAGGTGGGTCGGTTTTCGAGGAAACCGGGTCTCCGTCATGGTTTTGTTCTAAATGCAAATACACCAAAAAATAAATTTAAGGTCGTGAATGCACACATCAAAATTCATTTTTGATGATTTTTGATTTTTCTGGATTTTTCTGATTTTTATGAAATTTTTTGGATTTTATGAATTTTTTTTTTTAATTTTTAGGGAATTTCTGCTTCTGGCCGAGGACTTCAGTCGTGCAACTGTAACCCTACCTTAAGCAGAAATCGACAAAATATTTAAATGAAAGAGCTAAAACTGAGGAAATTCAATAACAGTCGTATGACTATAGATGAAATGACACGACTGTAATTACAGACGTACCCCTGTTTTTTGTGACAAGAACAGTCATACGACTGTTCTTAATTTTCCAGAAACAGAAACGCAAAAAAGTTGGATAAAAATGCACAAAATCAACCAAAACACCTAGAAAGCATGAAAATAAGCGGGATTGAGGTGTGTTTACCTATTTGGCGCTGATCCACCATTGGTATGACCCCTGGCGACGCACCAATCCACGTGAAATTGCTTCTTTTCCTTGGTGTGTTAAGGTTGCAAAAAGGGTCCCAAAATCCTCCAAAAAGTCACAGATTTGAACAAGTTTATGGTCTGGAATTGATCTAAATTTTGTGTGTCAAGTTAATCCTATGATTTCTAATTCATTTTAGGTATTAAAACATTGAAATTTAGAAGAAAAAGATTGAGCAAAGTAGAGTTTTTTTTCTCTTCTTCTCTCTTTTTCTCCTTTTTCTCTCTCTCTAAAATTTTCTTAAGATTCAAAATCTACCCAAAAGTCCCCTCTTTCCACTGATTTCTGCCTCTTATCTTCTCTTTCTTCCGGAAAATCTAGAGCATTAAATGCTCAAGATTTTCCCCAATTTTTTTTATTTTACGGGTATGGGTTCTGCAACCTGCCTCGACTTGACAGTCGTACGACTGTAACAAAAAACCCATGACTGTAATTACAGTTGTGGTAATCAAGGCTTCTCTTTTTTTTTAAGGGCAAAAAATTTCTTGTTCACAAAGGGGATGACCAATTCAATGAACTTTAATAGCATGATAGACGTTGTGGAGGACTGTGTCACTTCGTCATGATTTCAAAAGGCAGTCAGGGAAGAGGCGGTATCAATGCTACGAGAAATTCTAGGGGATAACTTTGGCAGAGTAGAGAGACTAACGGTAAAGTGCACCAAATTGGAAGCAAAAGTGGCGGAGCTCGAAGGAAAAATAAAAGATATGGTATGCACAAATTCCAACGCCAATGCTAGCAGGAAGCAGAATGTCCAGATTATTGATGCTCATTCCTGACACCTTGAAAGGTCCTCTTATCGAGACTTGGGTCTACCAGGGCTGAACATGGATGCAGAGTCACCTCCAATCACTGTGAGTACTATAGCATGGCTACTACACCTTCTTGAATCAAAGGAATTTGCAAGCTATCCAAAAGAAGATATTGCAGCGGTCTCTCAGGGGCACCCTACTCGGATCAAAAGCCACAAGAATCACATGACATTCCCCGAGACGGCTTCTCTGGATCAGATCTTTCAAGAGGGTGTTCAAGGGTTAACCAATGAAGTAGAACTGAAGGGGCACCTCAAGGCTAATGTCAACATCAATTCCATTCTGCGACATGCCCGAAACCCACCTTCCAAGGGTAGTAGAAAAGGCATCTCCCCGTGGCCCTACTCGTTAAATAAACTATTTTCCGAGTGTAGAAAGAAGGGTCTACTATAGAGTGTCAAGCCATATGTGGAACCAGAAGAAGCACATAAGAGTAATTTCTACAGTTATCATGTGATGAGAGGCCATCGGACCAAAGAATGTTTAGCTTTAAGGGACGAGATTCAGAAGCTAATCGACAATGGAAAATTGAAGATCTCATCTGGCTTTGATAGATGACTTGGGGCAATCAAAGAAACTACCAAGGAAACTCCTTAACCTCTCGAGGAAAAGAATATGATGGAGAACTACAAGGTCTGATCTTATAAGAGTGGGGCAATGGCATTGAAGCTGAAATGGTGACTAGTCGGAAAATAATCAGATTCTATGAGCTCAACACCTTTAAGGAACTTCCTTCTTGTAGGGAACTCATTTTTTTTTTGTAAGATGTATTGAACTTATTTTGAATGCAATGTAGTTTGTTATCTTTTTGCTCATGTGATGATTGCATATACATAGCATTATGCTTGCATTTGACCATCTGAAAAGACATGTCTAACACATATAATATTAAAATGTAGGACATCAATCTAAGTACTATAGGGAACCTAAAAGTGAATCTGGCCCTGATCGAACTCTCTCTTGGAAAGTGAGTTTGTTAAATAAATAAATTTGGAATGGCATCATCCCCGCTGAGTCATTCGCCAATCAAGATCAGCAGTCCTCACGAATCACAATTAAATATGCTATCGACCCCGCTCTAGAGTTTCAATTTGAGCAGCACACATGATACTTAGACCATTCCAAGCCAAAAGCTACTGCTGAACCTCAAAATCAAGCTCCAAAATGAAACTCCAAGCCCAATTCCCTATCCATGAAGGTTCCTCATGTCAAAACTCTAAAGCTAAATCCCAAATTCATCAAAATCTCCAACCCATGAGAAATTCAAATAACCTTCATCACCCATCAAGTGGTAAAACCCTGAAGCAGTTCTTGGTCATAGTGCATGTATTATCTTGTTCGTATGACATTCATGTGTACATGACATTACGCATGCATTGTTCATCTAAAAGGTATATTAAACACACATGACATGCATGAATTTAAATGCAGCAGGAAAACCAAAAGGTGGCTATGGCTTGGGTTTAGTTTCTTTCTTGAGAAAAAAAAGGGTATCTCGATAGGTCATTCAACCAGCAGGAGACATATTCACATGATTGATCGACCTGCTGCTCGAGGTTCTTTCTATTAAGACTCAATGGATCTTGACCCCAATGGCATCCAAGTTTGTAGCACTAATTCCTTATCAAAGTCATAACTAACCCATTCCTTAAATCAGCCACGCTTCTTTGATATATGAGAATCCCAACACCTCCTGTTGTGATTCCCTAAAAAAAAAATTTCTCCTCACACCCAAATTACCATGCCCCATCTCCCATGTCATCCCATTACTCCATTCCCTTCATAAACTCAAACGTAGAACAATGTCATCTACGTTGTCTCACCCACTTTTCTCATTTCACCACAAAAGGCGTGACCTAAGACAATTACAGCTATCTAATATGATGCCGTTCGGTCCAAGGCAAGATGTAGATAATGCAAATGGCGCAAGGAAAATTTGGTATCCAAACACCACAAGTCAAAGGATCATCGTACGACTCCCTACACCAGGGGCAGAAAATAAAGGAGAGATTATCGCTCAAATTCTAGAAACTACTCAAGAAACAGAGATCCATGTATGCCAAGTTGGTAGGGCAACAAATGAAATAGCTCTCAAAGTAAACTCGGCGTTACATCAAAGGGAGTTGCAAACTTCAGACCTGAAGAACGAACCTCACAAAGAGAAAAAGCCTAGGATGAAAGATATCAAAATAACATGCATCATGCTGATACCTAAAAAAAAAGTCTCCAATGTGGAAAATCAAAAGGACATGTTGGTAACACAAAGGGGCATTGATCAAAACCAGAGACATAGTTTGGATTTTCCTAATGCATCCACATTCATTATGTCATGGATGTTTTATATTCTGTTGCGATGTCCAATATGCATACGTCATGTCATTGCATATAAATGTCGATATACAAATTACAGCATACAGCGAACCATATCTGACAAAGCGTTTTGCGCCCGAATACAAATTCCAAATACTAAGCACGGGTAAAGGCCAAACCACTAGATATCATCAAGGGCGATATTCTCACAACCTTCGATGACTATGTCAAGGCACACTTTCCAATACCAAGGCAGACGAATACAAAGAGATAAACTTGGCTGGAATACCCATGCAAAATTTTCAGGCTATCCAAAAAAAAAAAAGAAGGAGGAGCAAGATAAAACAAAGAGAAAATTTTCGACATGGAAAACCGAAAGGACGTGTTGGTAACAAGAAGAGGATGATGTTCAAAGTCAAAGTCACTTTTAATTTCTCTATTGTGCTCATTCTGATGTCATCATAATGATATTATGCATGTTTGATTTTCTGCTGAGATGTTCATATTGTTGGAAATGCCCTAGTCCCGAGGCATTGGTCCTTGTGTTTGTATAATACATTTGTACATTAATGTAAACTTTATGTATTATACAATTTGTGTCAAGGAAATAAAGGCATTAATCTATTTATTATATGTCTTGTGCTATATTTTAAATAGAGTATCCAATGGACATATCCATATCCATGTTGTCAAGTGTGAGGCACTTGGCAGTAAGACCGTGGATAGGGAAAACGATATGGCCATAAAGTTATCCGTAGTCTGTTCCAATCATGGGAATGAATGGAACTAAAGACTATCATTAGCCTAGTTGTATAGCGGTGTCTTACCGGTCATAGAACATGGAATGTCAACCAGGTTACTGGGTACATGCAAAAAGGGCATGGTACTGGATTGATCCACTTAACGGGAATCTACATGGTATAGTATCACAAATGATTCTCGCGTAGTACTTGTATAAGTCCTTCGACCGGACCATATGATGGTGTTGCATGTGAAGTGGCACACTTTGGTGTACGCCTAACGGGCCTGTAAAAGGGTGCCAAGTATGGGTACGTTCTGGTGTGTTAGTAAACATGGCAGTGCTATGGATATGCAGAAGGGAATGTCACTCAGTGATTCACTGAGACGATATCACTGGCCTCTTGAAGAATGGTACTGATAAGTGTGCGGCCACACCCAAACAAGATTGGATCTTGTTTGTGAGCATCAGTTCATTCGGTATCAAGTAAAGGTCCAGACACAAAGAGGGTGATACTTCCATGCCTCTGTGTTGGACACCGATATCAGCGACATGGGATTTACAAGTTCAGACTACAGGGTTACGTTTTCAGTTCGACTGCTTACTCCGTCTTAATTGGGGGCTGCAGTGGCTTGCTAGAGCCCACCTGCAGTCTGTGGGCCTTGGCCCACTGCCAACATAAAGACGGGCCCATTGGATCGTACACATTGAACGTCTGGACTTTAACTAGTCGGATAAAGTGTGTACTTGGAGTATACACGTTTGAAGAGAGAGAGATATATTAATTATATGAATCAATTGGATTGATCAAAGTTATATAATTAATATTTATTTTGGCCTTCTCATAATTAATTCAATGAATTAATTTATGGGATTATTTCCTAGGTGGAAATATTATGACATGTATAGGTTTACATGTTTGTCATTTTATGTGTGTGTCTAATTTAATCCATTGATTAAATTAATAGGTCAAATGAATTTTAATTTAAATGTATGTAATATGTTACATGGTATATAAACATACATGTTAAATTAAAGTTGCATTTGAATTTAAATAAATCAAAGGAATTAAATTGGGCTTAAAACTTAAAATGAATATTCCCACTTGGCTTGGAATGGTTTGGCCGAAATTCATGGGTGGAATGGGCAAGAATGGTGAGTCATTTTGTTGGACAAAATGATGATGACACATTCCTTGGGACCAATAGGAAAAGAGTGAGTCATTTTTTGATTTTGAGGTAGCAAAGTTGGACTTTGCTTCCTTAAATGAAATAGAATGATGACAATTTTTGGTGTTGGCCGAAATTATGTCTTATATGGATGAGTATGGTGACTTATTCATGAGACAAAAGAGATGATGAGTCATGGTTTTGTATTAATGAAAAGATGATGAGTCATGTGTTTTCATTTAATGAAAGGATGAGTCATTCTTTTCATTTAATATGATGGTGAGTCATATGAGATGAGTCATTGCTTTTGACTTTGAAATTCAAGGCTATCTCATAAAAAACTCACCAATTTGGCCGTCCATCTCTTGTGTGCTCTAAGAGAAATTAGTTTTCTTTTAAAGTAAGGAGATTGCCCACTTTTCATTCATATATTTCTTTTGGTAAGAAATATGGGTGCTCACTTGAAAGGATTGGTTTTATTTTTCTTTTGGAAAGAAAAATTGGACAGCCATATTCCTTCTTGTGTGCTGCCCCTCTCTCCCTCTCTTCTTGTCATCCGAGTCGCTAGCACGGGTTTCGGTCCGAGAGCCGTTCGTGTACGCATCGGTGGAGGAAATCTACACTTGATTTCTGCAGTCCGCATCCGTCTCATAGAGAGACTTTGTGGTAAGTTTTTGAAACCCTCCTTTTATGCTTTAAGTTTTTTGATTTCCACATCTTAAGCTCCTGGGCCGGATTCGAGGAAATCGACGCGTATTTCCGCTTTTATCGGTCGGTTTCCCGTGACGAATCCGAACACATATTGCACACATCGTGCCATTACATATAAACATCCATCAGTAGGTCATTGCATCTAAGCCCATGATGATGTAAATAGAATTCATGTTATAAACAACAATGCCCGATTAGGATTTTATGTATAAAAGTGCAGTAAAGAATACAGAGTCTTAACTCTCATCCTCTCCCTCAGCTAAGTAGACCATTCCTTTGTAGAAAGGGTGGCAAAGTCTGCGATCTCGATACGCCAAAAGTGGAGGAATACTCAAAAGGCTTAATTTCTCCAGTAACCAGATCTGTATGATAACCCATCGATCAGGAGGATATTGAGACAATCAAACTGAGTAAGCATGGTATAGAAACATGCCTGAAGTAGGAAAGAGCATCCGTCAGTCTCAATGGGGCAATTAAAATGCACGGAATCCAAATAAATCAGGGTCTCAGTTAAGATAACCCCCAAGGGTGAAGTGCTGTAAACCATCTGGGCCACCACTGAGGCTGATCGAAAGTCACAAATCCCGTTTGTGGACTCATGAGGCTGAAAACCAAGAGCGGAATGCATCAAAACCAACACCAGAAACATCATGTCACATACATGGATACACTTGAAGCATACACATACACATGCATAAATGCATCAATGCTAACTTGAGTACAGGTACTTACGGTCATCATTGGGTTGCCTCGAATCGAGAGCACTCTGAAAGCGGAAATAGTCTGATACTGGGGCATCCTCTAAATCTCAGGTAAGAGAATCTCCTCAATTTTCAGAATTCCCATTCATGCCAATATAATCCCGAGAAAGGTATTCTTTGCTTTTTGTAGGTATCCAGGGGCAAGACAACCAAGCCGTATTTATTCTTGATCAAAAGGGCAAAAATTTTTGTTTCCAAAATTATCGATCAAGGAATAAATAAGCACTCTCGACTTTAGAATTATTGCTCCATCGTGAACCAACTTCAGAATTATTGCTCCGCCATGAGCCAACTTCAGAACTATTACTTTGTCATGAGCCAACTTCAGAATTATTGCTCCGCCATGAGCCAACTTCAGAAATATTGCTCCGTCATGAGCCAACTTCAGAATTATTGCTTCGCCGTGAGCCAATTTCATAATTATTGCTCTGTCATGAGCCAAATTCAAATTATTGCTCCGCCGTGAGCCAATTTCACAATTATTGCTCCGCTGTGAGCCAACTTCATAATTATTGCTCCACTGCGAGCCAGCTTTAAATTATTGCTCTGCCGTGAGCCAACTTCAAATTATTGCTCTGCCGTGAGCCAACTTCAAATTATTGCTATGCCGTGAGCCAACTTTAAAATTATTGCTCCGCCATGAGCCAACTTCAAAATTATTTCTTCTCCGTGAGCCAACTTCAAAATTATTTCTTCTCCGTGAGCCAACTTCATAATTATTGCTCCGCCATGAGCCAACTTCAAATTATTGCTCCGCTATGAGCCAACTTCAAATTATTGCTCTGCCGTGAGCCAACTTCAAATTATTACTCTGCCATGAGCTAACTTCATAATTATTGCTCTGTTGTGAGCCAACTTCAAAATTATAGCTCTGCCAAGAAAGCAAACTTCAAACCAAAGCTCCTAGAGCCAACTTCAAAATTATATAGCTCCACCAAGAGAGCCAACTTCAAACCAAAGCTTCTAGAGCCAACTTCAAAATTATAGCTCCACCAAGAGAGCCAACTTCTAACCAAAGCTCCTAGAGCCAACTTCAAATTATTGCTCTGTCGTGAGCCAACTTCATAATTATTGCTCTGCCGTGATCCAACTTCACAACTATTGCTCCGCCGTGAGCCAACTTTAAAATTATTGCTCCGCTGTGAGCCAACTTCAAATTATTGCTCCGCCGTGAGCCAACATCATAATTATTGCTCTGTCGTGAGCTAACTTCACAATTATTGCTCCACGGAGAGCTAACTTCAAAATTATTGCTCCGCCGTGAGCCGACTTCAGAGTCATCACTCCATCAAGAGCCAACTTCAAACCAAAGCTCCTAGAGCTAACTTTAAAATTATTGCTCCACCGAGAGCCAACTTCAAGCCAAAGCTCTTAGAGCCAACTTTAGAATCATTACTCCATGAAAAGTCGAGGCAAGTTCCCAGTTAGATGTTACACCTGATTTCCTTATCAAACCAAGACGTCAGGTATGTTTTCTTTCCTTTTCTCACTATGCTCCTTATCACGTGACCAAACTCAACCCGGCATAATAGCCTGACCATGAGTCGACTTTGATCGCGCAAGGGGCAGCCTATGAGTATGGGTTTTCCGACCTCTATGATGAAAATCCTATATTACCTGTTAAGACAGACGAATTTAAGTAGGATTTGAAAAGGAGCAGAATATTGCCTGGAATGTCTCAAACGCTCTGAAAACCAAACAGTACTCGATTCGAAACCCCGATAAAGTTCCTTCAAGTGATTAGAAGGCTTAGATGTGAGGGTGGAATTTAGGAAAAACCTTGTTACCTCTGGTTAAAGCCGTATGACTATAGTCGCATGGCTATAACCTTACAGTTGTACGGCTATAACGAGCGATCATATTACTTCCTAAATAGCAAGCATCAGTCTTTGACAGCAGGGAGGATTTCAAAATTAGGGGAATTAGAGCCATAATAGGCAAGGTCTTAAAGAGGTTGAGAGGCAGAAAAACGGGCAAGGGAACAAAAAAAGAACACAAAATAGATTGAGAGAGGATTTAAAAAGAGAAAAAAGAAGAAAACTAAAGAAAAACAGAACTGAATTCAAGAGAAAAAAAGAGAAAAAGAAATAAAAAAGACTAAAACACATTGAGCGTGAGTGTCTGGATGTTTCTCACTCGTTTGGGTTGTTCTCGAGTTTTGTTCCGATTGATTCGGGATGCGTATTCGAGGATTTCAGGATGTTCGTAAGGTTCTAAGCGGATTCTGGCATCCAAATCCAATTTTGGTCGTCAAACACATTGGAACATGAAAAACATAAACTCTGAGAGGCCTTAAACTCATAATTATTCGCTTCTTGCTGTGTGTTTTCTGTGTTTTGTGAGATTTTCGGAAACTGTCTATTTGATTACAGTCGTGCGGCTCTAACTAGAGCCGAACAGCTGTAGTCCCTTTGAACAGAGCTGACCGGCTTTACCACTATAGCCGTACGACTGTGTTCTTTTGGGCAGAAACCTAAAATGCCCTAAATCGACTGAACACAGTCAGTTTCCCATTTTAATCGTTCTATTATGAACTATTTTGGTCCAATCACATCCGTTACATTCAAAATTGTGGTTTTCTGTTTTCCAATAAAGTTGATGTGAGATTTGGGTTTCATTGATTTTAGTTTTTTGGAATCTAGGGTTGTTCAATCCAAATCGGATCCACTGTCCAGCTTTAGCGGACCCCTACATTCCATAAAATCCTTAAAAATCATCGAAACGAGTCAAAATAGTGATTTACGAAACAAAGAAAACCAATTTCGAATTCTAGACACTACAGCCGCACGGCTGTAATAGTTATAGCCATGCGGCTCTAACTAGAGTCACACAACTGTAGTTCCCAGAAGGAGGCAGAATCACGGGACGACTCCCATGGACTTCGTCGCATGATGCTGTCTTCAGGATTAAACTGTTTTTGTTGTGTTTAATGCTTGGGGCCTTAGATGGATGTTTGAGATAGGAAACCCCTATGAACGGAACCCTGAGTTCTAGGATAACCAACCCACTAAAAAGAAGCAATTTGTATGTAATCGAGCCAAATGGTTTTCCAAATTGTTTTCAAGCATAAAACCTACAGGGTGTTTCTAAAACAGTTTTACAGGTCTAATCGAGTAAGTCGCCTAGACTTCTTGGTTATCCCCTAAATGCATGCCCCCGTTTCCTGAGATTCCCCATTCTATCCTGTTGTGTTTGTGATATAGTTGTGCTAACCTATCTGTTTTGCAGTTTTTTTTATTTCTTCTTATTTTTATTTTGGATGTATTTAATAGATAAACTCGTGTATCCTAGGCGATTGTACCTTTTTTAGATATTCGTGTATTCTAGGTGTTTGTATTGGTGAGGATGAGAGTTTTTATCTTTTTGGATTGTAATAAGCGGACTCTATCTTTTTATTTGGTTTGCATGCATGGTTTACTTTTCTGCACTTTATTTCATGCTATTTATTTATATCATCTGAATGAGCATGGGTTTATCAATAACAAAAGATAAAATTGGTAGAGAATAAAAGTGAGTATAATATTGTAATATGAACTTATAAATGAAAGCAAGCTTGAGGTTGAATAGATAAGTTGCCTAAACCTTAAATCTCTGGATTAGGTACGACAGTCTACACTCAGTACAGAGTTGTACCAGAATTTCCCGGATGAGCTAATCTAGGTGGCGACTCTGTCACTGATCCCGAAATTTAGGTTTTGACATCTTTAAGTTATAAAATGGGATTTTCTAAAATATAAAAACCAGTTTTCCCAAAATTCACATTCAAAGAAAAGGTTTTCTACAAAAGGATTTCCAAACAAATCAATGGTTTTCCTAAGCAAGATATAAACCCGTTTTCAACTTCAAACCAAGTTCTTTTTCCCCTGTTCGCTTCACCGTGTTCTGCACTAAAAGGTCATCCACTCACAATAACCATCTGGAAACTTCACACCCTTCAGAAATTTACATACTTTACACTTTTCATCTGAGGATAAAGAATAACATGCAGCTGGGTAAAACCATTTCTCGCCCTTTTGGGTTAGATGTAAATCATTTCTAATACCCATCTTCTTCAAATCTCTATGAGCATGAAAACCATCTTTAATTTTTCCTTCAATGTCTAACAAAGTGCCCATAATATTATTCCATATATTTTTTTTCAATATGCATTACATCTAAATTGTGGCGCAACAAATTTTCTTTCCAATAAGGCAATTTGAAAAAAAAATACTTTTCTTCATCCAATTCAAACACTTTTTTTCCTTATTACTCTGTCTTTTAAGTCGTGTGCTTACCAAATATAATAGGTTCAAGACTACTTAATTGGTTTAAAACTTCATCACTAAACAATGTCTTAAGGGTAACTCTCTTTTCTACTTTCCCATCAAAAGATCTTTTATCTTTATGCCATTTATGATTAATAGGTAGAAATCAATGAGCAGACATATAAGCAAATTTACAACAATGTTTCAATCGAATAAATTAAGTTTCCTAATTACATGATGGACAACCTAAAGCTCCTTTAATACTCCATCCCGACAAATTAACATAGGCAAGAAAATCATTTATGGTCTACAAAAGAGCGGCACACATACAAAAATTCTCCTTTTGTATAGCATCATAAGTTTTAATACCATAGTACCATAACTCTCTCAATTCCTCGACTATTGGTTGTAAGAGCACATCAATGTCATTTCCTAGAGCTTTAGGCCCTGGTATCAATAAAGACAATATGCAATATGGTTGTTTCATGCATAACCAAGGAGTAAGTTATATATTGTGACAACCACTGGCTAAGTACTGTGGGAAACACTTAAATTACAAAAAGGATTTATACCGTCTGAAGCTACTCCTAATCTAAAATTACGAGGATCTTTAGTGAAGCTAGGATTTAATCCATTAAAAGATTTCCATACATCTGAATCAGCAGGATGTCGAAGAATTCCATGATATATACGTTGATCATGATGCCAAGCCATATCTGTTGCTGTCTTTGATGACATGAATAACCTTTGAAGTCTTGGTTTTATTGGAAAATATCGTAAACCTTTTCTAGGAATTTTCTTGCAATTCTTATTCAAACAACCCCACCTGTTTCATTAATACTTGTTTTCCACCTAGATTAACCACACATTAAACAACTTTCAACTTTTTCATTATCCTTCCAAAACAACATACAATCATTCTCACATGCATTTATCTTTTCATAGTTCATGCCTAAATTTTGAATTATCTTTTTAGAGTCATAACAACTTTTGGGTAGAGTCTCACCAACTGGAAGTGCATCTTTCAACAATTTCAAGATTCTATTAACTACTTTATCACTTAACCCATAAAGACATTTGATTTGAAACAATTTTACAATAAAAGACAATTTCGAGAAATTCTTATAGCCAGGATAAAGCTTTTATTGAGCATCCTCCAACAATTTGAAGAATTTTGAAGCTTCTTTTTTGGGCTCTACAGATGCAAGCTTATTTGTTTCTTGCAGAATTGCATTCATGGTAGTAGATCCAGCAGCATCACGAATCATGTCAAACATATCATCACTATTATATATTTGCATTTCATCAATACTAGTTTCCTCCCTCATGGCAGATTCCCCATGATATAACCATTTAGTATATCCTTTTACAATTCTGTTAAGCATTAAATGATTTCATACCTCATGTTTAGTCTAATGCAAAAAATTATTACATTTAGTACACGGGTATGGGATGACATCTTCGAATTTAGTGTGAAAGAAAGCAAAGTCTATAAAACCTATGGCTCCTTTGACATATTGTAAACTGAATCTGTCCTTACATTGCATCCATTCTTTATCGATCATAAATCTGTCCCAATGAAAATAACAAAGTAGGATTGCAACTAGTAATAAGTATTTGATCAATATAATTTAAAATCAAATTACATACTAGTTGGTAACATGCTCAAAAAGAAAACTAATATAAAAATTGGAAAACAAAGTGAAGAATTCTTAGCAATATATGCAAAGACATTCTAAAAGGAATATAAATCTCAAATCAAAGCATGTATACAATATTTTTTTTATAAATCAAAACCATATTATTAGAGATAGAAATGGAAGTGCAAACATATATCAAAATCCACAAACAACAAATACTGAAGCAAGCTAATGAGACAAGAAATCAGTAGCCCATTCAAAAATCGACTAATTAAAAAGGAAAATATTGGCCCTTCACAACAGCTAAGAAAATATAACTTTAAAAAGTAAACAATGGTCCCATAGGAGTAAGCTCAATTATAATCGCAGTCAAAGGTAAAATTCTACATCTTAGTCTAATGTGCACCATTATTGTAGTGTAATTATCTTATAAAAGGGCTATTTATCACATAAATTGTTGTCAATGCCAACTAATTTATAAGATAAAAACCTTTTGATTGTCAAAATTGAAGCAGGCTTTTACTGGTTAGTGAGAAATTATTTGCAACTGGAGAAGAATTTTATCACATAAAACCTTTAGCAGAGCGGTGATGTCTTGATAACGATTTCTTGACAGAAAGTATTAGAAGGTCAAAAAGAAATTAATTGATTGATTAACGATTCAAACTTTTGCAATTGCTTTTTTATCTCTCTGATGATCCATGCCCTGATGAGTTGTGTTTTTCCCTTTAGGTTTACTGCTATACGAAATTGGGGCTTTTGTTTCTACTCTTGGTTTTTTTTTTTTTTTTTTTTTAATCTTTTCCACAAAACAATGACATTATCCTTTGAGGGAAGATTGCTAATGTGCTTATCACGTCAGATGGTAAGAATTTTTCTTCTTTGCTAATTTTGAATGATTGATAAGCAAACGACTAAGTGAACAAGTAGAATTCAACTATTTTTTTTTTATGTTTCATAATAGAATTCAACTATAATATTTCAAGCAAACGTTTTAGTTATTATTGTTCAAACTAAAAATCTTATTGTTATAATATATATTTATATATAACTTTTGAATTAATATTTGGCTGTATCATATATTTATTTTTCTAATATAATTATTTATATAACGATTAATTAAACTTATAATTTTATAAATAAAGTTTGACTTAAGTGTTAGGGTCTTTACCGCATTTAAGCTATGTCTCGAGTTCAACTTTTAGTATATATAGAAAATTCTAAGTAGAATAATCACCTAAAAAATGTACGAACAATATCAAATTGGTTAACCGAATATATTAAAAGAAATTAAGCTTACAACTTTCATCGAAACAAAAATCATAATTGAAGTAATAAATACATTTCTAAATAAGCTGGAATGGTACAATTAATTTTTTTTAACTAGGTGGAAGTTAATTAGGCAACCTTTTTAAGTGACCTATCAAAAAAAATTTTTGAAAATACTAAATATTGAACTTGAAACCAATAACTTGAACAACTAAATACCCTATCACTCAATCATGATCAATAGCCATATAATCAATTCTATTTCTATTAACAGTATAAAACTAATTTATTAAGTTTTACTCCTAATTTTATATTTTTTAAAATAGTTTTTTTAGTTATTTTAATAAAACAATGCCGTTAGAGTTTAAAATATTTTATAATTATATAAAATTTAATAAATTTATTAATCAATATTAGTAATATTAGAATTATGTAAAGAAAAAAATATAAAATATAAATTTAATATGTTCTATCATTATAAAATAGAACAAAGTGTAATTTTGACATTATTAGTCTAATTTGATCATAACTGTGCTAAAAGAACAAAACAATTGATAATGACAAAACTTAGGGACTATTTAGTTATTATAAGAAATAACTAGTATAATATGTAAAAACATAGAAACTATTAAATTGTTTACCCAAAATTAAATAACAAACACATACATAAACAAATCAAACACAAAAATCCATCATTAAAAAAATTTAGTATTCAACAAATTCTACAAAACCATTCCAAAGTTTAACAAGTGAATATTAGTCAAACTTTTAAAGTGTTAAATAAACATAATATATAACAAATACATAATTATGTATGGGTAGCACTTACTCTATGCAGTACGCCCAGACCCCACATGCACCCACGATGGATAACTTTTTTTAATTTCATTCCAAAAGTCAAAATCCTGCTTTCAGATCAAACTTTGAATATACAGTAGCATTATTCAAATGAACAAATAAAGCATTAATCTTTGGCAGGGGAAACTTATCATCTTGGAGGAACTGATTAAGGGGCTTATAATCAATTACAAGCCGCTTTTTACCGCGGATAAGCTCTGTCCTTTTTTCCACATAGAATGCCTGGCAAGCCCATGGAGACTGTGTGGGCTTAATTAAACCTTGGGCCAGGAGTTGGGAACATTCTTCTTGGGCCAGTTTGAGGTCTGAAGGAGTCATTCCTGGGTGAGTGGATTTAGTAGGGTTTATGTCTTCATTGAGTTTGAAAGGTAAGGTAATGAAAAAATCAGGATTTGTCCAAAGAGGATGAGGATGAGTGAATTGGGAATGGGATTCAGCATAAGAGGAAATGATTAAGTCACGAATAGGCTGATAAGGAGGAAGGACATCAGAAAGGGAAAATATCTTTTAAGTATGGTCAAAGGGTTTGAAGAAATGTTTGAATTTTAGCCCATCAGGAAGAATACGAAGTCCCTTTGCTTTTCTGTAATCCCGGAAGCTGACCAGGATGTCTTTGTCTGGCAGAGAAGAACCAAGCACTTTTGTCCATACAACACAATCAGGAAAGAACTGAATTCCGACAGGTTGCTTTGATCTGAGCTTTGTGGAAAAGACTTCACCATTAGCAGCTCTGAAATATGTCTTGAAGGATTCCCATGATTCTGGAGGAAGAATGGAAGGATTCATGATTGTCTGAAATGATCCTGTATCCATAAAAGCAATTACAGGAATAGGCCGAGCATATTTGGAAGACAATACATGAATTGGAACATGAGGCATAAGAACTGAATCATCTGGAGGGGCTGCATGAAAGGAAGAGACTACTTGAAATGCATCAGGAGAATTTTCCATCTCATCAGGAGGATCTTCAGGAGGAACACCGGGGAAGAATTCCTGCAAAGTATAAATAGGAATAGAAACATCATTACAAATATCAGATGAGGCATCTGATTCTGTGGAACTGTCTTCAGGATCTGTATCCCATTGTACTGCAAATACTGTGTGCTCATCATTAGCACTCTGTTCAGAATAGAGTGATTCAATATCAGCAGTAGCATCATCAAGGCTATACATGGAAACAAGCTTTTGAGCTCTGGAAGGCTTGTTGGGACAGTTCTTAGCAAAATGACCTTTTTGGCCACAGGCAAAGCATCTGTTGGCACCTTTGGGTTTTCCTCTTTGTTGTTTTCGCCGGAAGAACTTAAACCGCCGGAAGGGTTTTCTGAACTTTTTGGAAGAGGAAAAGAACTTCTTTTTGGAGAATTTGGACTTATAGGCAGAATGAGGCTGGCAGTCACACTTTTTCTTGCATTTAATCCCAAGGTGGGATTTACTGCAAATCTTCTCGGCAATGGACTTGTTTTGAAGCAGATCAGAAAAGAACGTTTGTTGTTCACACATCTTTTCAAGAGCAGCAAGGGTGAACTGATGGATTTTCACCAAGAGTGATATCTGCAAAAGGCTTTCTTGCTTGAGTAATTAAGCGATTAACTTCTGGCTGCAATTCACAAGGCAAAGAAGAAATATATACATATCGAAGGTTAGGATCATTAAGACCATTTAACATGTAATATCTCTTTGTCATTCTTTTGTAATGCTTTTCCAGATCTTTCTGTTTCAGAGAACAACACTTCATATCAAAGTATTCCTGGCGAGTACGTTTCTCATAAATGGAAAAATCACCAATATGATGTTGATGAATAATACCTAATGCAGCAGAAGCACTAGGAGTTTGAATGAACTGAAGTTGTCTGTATTCCCCAAGACTTTGATACCACTCTCTTAAGGTTCCGGTAAATCTGGAAACAAGTTCTTGAAGAATCTGTTGCAGCTAAGCTTCAGGCTTTGTCATCTGGAGATCAATCCAGGCTCCCATTTCATCAATAACAGTGCACCATTTATAAGGAGGAAGCTTATCAAATGTAAACCAAGGGCCTGAGCTGGAAGGAGAAGGAGCTGATGTATGCTGAGGATGATAACCATGAGGAGACTCCATGTCATCAATATCAGAATCATATTCTTCAACTCTGGGTCCTCGTGGATTGCCTTGTGTTTCCGGATTATCTGCCATAAGGATAGCAAAAATATCGGCTAATTGATCTTCAGAATGAAGAGAGGCAACATCACTGTCAGAGGAAGAATCATCTGTGTGGGGTGGTTGATAAGGTCGGTTTCGACCTTGTCTTCTGGCCAAATTCGTGGTTTGAGTGGTAGTTTTTAGAATCATTTATGTGAATGTTTGATTGTTTTTTTTTTCGTATTTTGTGATTTTTATGTTTTGGTTTGATTTCTTATATTTTTAATATTCCTCGTGTTTTTCGTGTTTTTTGGTCCATGGTTGTGGTGCGGTTATGTCCCTTTGTGTTTGTTTTGGACAGGCATTAGGACCCGGATCGGAAGTTGGAGCAACGGTGGCAAGGAAGGGCTTGAAGTGCTGAAAATCAGAATGGCGCGGCGTGCCACAATGGCAGCACGGCGTGCCAAGCCAACCAGCGTGCCAAGAGTTCCAGAGAAGCAGCACGACGGCGTGCCATTCCAATCAGCGTGGCGTGCCGCCCCCAAAACTATACAGCACGGCGTGCCGACTCCACCAGCACGGCGTGCCGAGGCCCAAAAATCTGCTGTTGCCCTAATTTCAGCTTTTCTTTTCTGTGGTTTTAACCTAGCCGTATAAATAGGTTATTTTCTTTGTTTTCGGGTATCTTTTTCCCAACTTGTAGAGGTAGAGCAAAAACTTGTAGCTAGGGTTTAGCTTGACCTTTTTGTTTTCTTTGAATCTTGGAACCATCGATTGGTAGATTGTTTTGCATTGAACCTTCCCCTTTTGCAACGTTCTTAGTTTCGGCTCGGGTTCGTTAATAGAGGTACGCCTCCAAGCATCTTCACACCGTCGGCAACCGGTTAATTGGATCAAGAAGGGCATAAGTTTTTCTTTTTGTCTTTTGTAATTCGATTTAGCTAG
Source organism: Euphorbia tirucalli (assembly GCA_039660915.1). Classification (NCBI taxonomy): domain Eukaryota; kingdom Viridiplantae; phylum Streptophyta; class Magnoliopsida; order Malpighiales; family Euphorbiaceae; genus Euphorbia; species Euphorbia tirucalli. The sequence continues at coordinate 51,473,590 of CM077633.1, forward strand.
CTTTTGATTCCGCAATCGATTTTGTTTGGTTGAAAACATTGAATCTGTTACATCTTTCTTGATTAATACAGTTGAATGCAAGTTAATTTCAATCTTTATTCCTTTTCTTAATGCAATCCCTTTAGTGATAATCTAGTCTCACAAGATCTTAATCTATTAAGTTCATATTTGTGGCATTACCTAGATTAACACCTAGGCAACCATTAGTATTGACGACACTGTGGAACATACGTGCCCCTATTTTCTGAGCTTTAAGAATTAGACCGCCTCTAAACAAGGAAAACCGGCTAAGGACCTAAAAGATCTAGATACGCTAGGTTGATTTAATTGGAGGAATATAATTGAGGGTTAATTGTTGAGTTAACTTCGTCTTTTGTAGTTGATTAATTAAGCCATCCCTACCAGTCTTCATAGGTCGGTAAAACCGCCAATTGATATTCCAAATTCAAGAGCAAAGTAAGCCGGGATAGATCAACTAGGAGTAGACCAATATAGTTGTTAATATAATCAAACTTAAATTTAGTTCCGCTTAGACACGTAAAGACTCTTAGTAATTTAGTGATTATCGGGGTTTAAATTCCTTGTGGGATCGATACCTGGACTTTAGGCCAGATTTTATTACTTGAACGACGAGGTACACTGCCTTTGTTTGTGAGTCCGTGCGGGCCCCATCAGTTCTCAACAACCTGTTCAAGAGAGAACTGCATTGGTCGTTTCTCTGGGTTTTTTGGAAACTGAGGAGAGTCTGTAGAGGGAGACTCTGTGGTTTGAGTAGGTGGTGGAAGAGTAGGTGCCGGTGGAGGTGTAGGTTTTGGAATGTTTCGAAATGTTTCATAAAGAGGTTTAAAAGGTTGAAAAGTTTGAGAAGGTGGAGGAAATGGTGTTTGAGGAGTATGAGGATAAAAAGGGTAAGGGGAAGGTTCATCCAGAGAGGTTGGTTGTGACTTCAACTTTGTCAGATCATTTTCCATGCAAGATAACTCCAGTTTAAGAGAACGAATCTCAGCTTCTTTCTGTTTAAACTCAAGACCAAACTTCTTCTTAGCAATTAAGGCTCTAAGAATCTGTCAAGCTGGTCTATCTTCTCAGCAGTCTTTGTGTAAGAGTCCTGCACAAAAGAAAGCATAGAACTAATTTCTTTGTTAGTGGAGGACTGAGAAGCCGTTAAATGATCTAACTTCTGATCAATTTTATGAAGGTACTGGTTTTGAACACGAGCGTTATCAGTTTGCTAGTTCAAAACAGTTTCAGCAGGCTTTAGTTCCTCAAATTGACCAGTAGTAGTGACTGTATGAGGGTACACATATGGAGTAGAAACAATATGTGTCTGAGGGTTTGTGGATTTTGTGAGAGGAGGAAATTCAATGGGATCTGTAGGATTGAACATCATACAGGGTGAAATAAGAGGGAGAGAAGGTGGTTGAATTAATGGTTCTAGTAAAGGTTTTATGTGAGCAAGGCTTTTCTGGTAGATGGGAAGAGGTTTACAGTAAGAGGCAGCTTTACTGTAAGAGTTAACTTCAGCTTTTTCTTTCTCAAGAACCCAGTCATGGATTCCAATCCAAGGGCGATCTGGCTTTCTGTCATCAAATCTTTTCTCAGGAGGACGACATCGAGAGCGAAACTTAACCTGTTTTTCTGAACATTCATCATCGTCAGAAGAATCATCAAGATGACATGTACATGTAGAATCACACATACCACTTCCAGGAGCATCCCAAATAAAGTGACCATCAATTTTGGCCACATAGTTATGAGTACCATCAGAATTGAAACTGTGAATTGGTACCTTCTTTTCTCGAGGGTGAGAAACAGGAGTAAGCATCATACTCTGGTGAAAGGATCTTCTGGGAGGTTGGAAAACAGTACGGACCTGACCATCTGGTCTAGTCTAAAAGCGTCTAACTTCTTGGGTCTCCAGGGGCTGAGAAGCCCTATGAAGATTTTCATAGTTGGTCATCCACTCAAGGGGCATGAGCTGAGCCAATTCTTCTCTAGGAATCTGGTGTGGGATCTGGATGATAGTTGGATCATCATCATTCTGGGCTATAACAAACAAAGCTTCAGAGGAAGTCTGACCATGAGAAGCAAGATCCATAGTATGATCTTGTAATCGGTAGACAACTTGATGGTGGATTGTGGCAGCTATTGTTGTTGGAACCTGTTCAGCGCCTGTGATCTAAACCTGAATCTTCAAGGTTGAAGGAAGATGAGGATCTTAGAGTGAAAAGTTGAAATTAGGGAAGAAAGTGAGTACTATACTCCCCGCATGAAGAGTTTTCACAACAGTTCCAATGACAGCTTTTTCATACTTAAGAAATCTAGAATCCAACAGACTGACTCTAGAAACAGCATCCAAACCGTGACGGCCATGTAAGGTGAGAATAATCCTAACAGCACCTAAATGAAGGTGAGTGTAACCTTGTCTTCTCCAGGTGGAGATCAAAGTAGGATCTATCTGAATAGTGACATACTATTCAGAAGAAGTAGCTTTAAGATGGCATTGATCCATCCTAGAGGTTTGAACATATTCCTTAGCAGCAGGACGTCTGGTGGAGATAAGATTGCGGATAGAAGAAGTGAAAGAACCATTTCTTCTATAAACTCTATATGGGTTGAGAAGAGGAAGAGAAGTAGCAGAAACTTGAGCATCCTCTGGGATAGTGGAGAATTCAATAAGATTCTCAATTTTTGAAGTAACAGAAGAACGGCAGGAAGGGGGAATGGTAATGGGAGAATTAAATCTAGGAAGACTTAATCCAGTAAGAGCAGGAGAGAAAGGATCTGAATTTGAAAAAGTAGAACAAGGAGCAAATATAGGTGTAGAAGAAGAAGATGAAGCAGAAGAAGTATTTCCAGTAGTTGGAATAGGAGCAGGAGCAGGTGTATCAGACATGAGAATGAAATATTTCCTTTGTATTATAACTCAGAGAAAATATCTCTCAATGAAAGCACCAAGATTTATTAGACAGACTGTATTAACCAGTTACAGCAATGAACTCACACCGAGTGCGCCAAAACACAGCCAATCCTAGGCATTCAACAGGCAGCAGTGGTGAACCTATTGCTCACTAACTGTAACTAATTAACACAATCTATCTAATAGAAATTAATGTCTCATCTTAAGATATCAACTCAGAAAATATAATACAAAGAAAAGAAGAAATTAGAAACTTATATTTGAAAAGAACTCAGAAATGTTTATTTAATTCAAGCTTAAAGATATCTTACAACAACTGCAAACCCCCTTTATATAGGAGAGGAGGAAGCAGGAACAGCCAAAGAAACATGCCACATAGGCAGACAGCATAAAACACAAAGCAAACTTACAGCTAATACAAACACCAAAATCCACTGAAAGCAGAAAGCATCTAATAATACTGATGCTTTTACAAAAGTAAAGACATAAGTATTACAAAATATTCTGCTGATAAACAGTAATAGACAGGTGCAGCTGGAGATGATGTCGTGGCAGTCTTAGAACCACTGCTTTGAAATGGGTTCATGAGATGGTGACAGATTCATGTAATCTGGATGAGATGATCCTGAGTCAGAAGAAAAATCTTCATTCCATTCTGGTGAAGGAGCAATTGGAGGGACCTCTGGACTATTTGGATCCTGTGAATCCTGGAACATGGAAAGAGTATGATGTGGAGAGTGCGTTACCGTCATCGTCTGGGAAGATGAACCAGGAAATAGAGGAAGAGTAGGAGGAGGGTCCACTGGAGGAGAATTAATCTGATCTGGAACAGAAACACCTGGAGGAGGATAATCTGGAAGATCAACCTTATACTCAATAGGTCTAAGGGCCTGGAATTCTGGAGAGTGAGTGAGGACCAATGGATAATCTGAAGTAGCATGTATCCAAGCAGTAGGCAAATGATGAATGCCATTAAAATTCTTAAGAGTTCCATGAAGAAGACAAATATCAGCTGGATCTGAGAGAGGAGCTTTATAAGTCTTTAAATGGAAAACTTGATTCTGGGAAAAGAAATGACCTGATGGATACTTGAAATATGGTCTGTGGAATATAAACACTGCATGAGCATTGTTTTCCAGAAACTATCCAGTACGAGGATTAAACAGATCTTTAAACATAAGAGCTTTCTGTATCTCTTTTTGCCACCATGCCAGAGGAGCAAACCAGTCCAGGAAAGTAAAAATCAGAGAATCCTGATTATCTGGATTCATAATAAACCGATACATGGGAAGCAGAGGAATCTGCACAGCAGTACTGTAGAGAACCGTAGAACACCATAAGCACCAGAGAGCACATTCTGGGAATGGATAGTATGTACTCAAAGTCCATAGCAGAAGGAAAGGATATTCAGTAAAAATGGAGACTGGGTTGTTGGGTATAGGTTTAAGACGAAAGGTTTGGGCTAAAAAGGAAGGGAACTGGGTTTTAGCATAAGTCTGGATTTGCTGAGAGGTAGTGAAGGTCATTCCAGGAGGGAAAATTTTTTGGTGTTTAGGAGCAAGAGGTTGCTTCCAAAGGTTTTCAGCATGATTGGGATCAGAAGAAGAAGGATTTGAGCTGGAAGCCATAAGGATAAGAGGGATAGAGGTGTTTGGTGTAATGAGAGAGAGAGTTGTATCAGGAGATTTTGGAGGTATGGATAGTAGATCAGGGATGAGGTTATGGTCTCCTTTTATATGCTGGACTGAGTATTCATATTTTGCAAACCAATCCTTAAGTCTGAGTAATTGAGCACTGGGCAACAACTTGTTGCGGAAGTTAAGGATATTAGGAAAAGCAGAATTATCCATTCTAATCAGAAAATGATGGCCAATAAGATGGAATTCAAATTTCTTAATTCCATACTTAACGGCTAATACCTCTTTAATGGTGGTGTGATAGTGTTTCTCAGATTCTTGAAATTGTCCACTAGCATGTCCACAGTAGTGATCTTTGCCATCCACGTGTTCAATCAAAATTGCACCCCAGTATTCATCACTGGCATCTGTCTGGAGGATGCGCTGTCCATCACCAGGAATTTTAAGAGGTGGAGGAGATTGTGCCACTTGTTTCAAGACTTAAACTGCTTCTGTCTGAGCTGGACCCCATGGAGGGGGATTCTTTCTGGTGAGTTTTGATAATGGAGAGGTGAACTGGGCAATGTCAGGAAGAAAGTCTCTCATGAAGTTGATAATTCCCAAAAACTGTTGAATCTGTTTAACTGTGAGATTTTCATCTGGAAAGGTCAACAATTCAACTGCAATGTGAGGACCAGGAACATAGTGACCATCTTTGAAATGCATTCCCAGAAAGTCAATGGAGTTGACACCAATGGTACTCTTCTTCTCAGAAAGCATAACACCATATTATTGAACAAGAGCATGAAATTGTGCTAATAGCTCAGCATGAGCCTGATCATTAGAGGAAAACAATAGGATGTCATCAATAAAAATAAGAGTACTATGGAGAATTGGTTGGAAAAGTCTCATCATTGTTTTCTGGAACAAAGAAGGAGCAGTCTTCAAGCCAAAAGGCATAACTTTCCACTGGTATTGTGCAGTAGGAATACAAAAAGCTGTTTTGTAGCGATCAGCTGGATGAACACCAAGTTGCCAGAATCAAGTTTTCTATTTAAAGACTTATAAAGCTCCTCTCTCAGATCCAGCTGATATTCGTCTTCTTCGTGGACTCTTAAGAATTTTAATGGCATTCATCATTTGCCTACTGCTTGGATACATGCTACTTCAGATTATCCATTGGTCCTCACTCACTCTCCAGAATTCCAGGCCCTTAGACTTGTTGAGTATAAGGTTGATCTTCCAGATTATCCTCCTCTAGGTGTTTCTGCTCCAGATCAGATTAATTCTCCTCCAGTGGACCCTCCTCCTACTCTTCCTCTATTTCCTGGTTCATCTTCCCAGACGATGACGGTGACGCACTCTCCACGTCATACTCTTTCCATGTTCCAGGATTCACAGGATCCAAATAGTCCAGAGGTCCCTCCAATTGCTCCTTCACCAGAATGGAATGAAGATTTTTCTTCTGACTCAGGATCATCTCATCCAGATTACATGCCAGCTTATACCCTTTTGTACAGGATTTTGGTAATCCTATCATTGTCAAGTAGTATCAGGTACAGACAAAACCCATGCGATTCCATTCCTACTCATGTTTGGATTTTAAATTTTATGGCTATATATTAAATTCCTTACATTAATATTATTTAAATCAAATTTACATAAGGAATCTTAGACTTATAATTACATTAAATAATAAAATTCTAAATCAGGTAGAATGATGCAATCAATTCACGTTAGACTTTGTTAAAATACAAATACTAAATATGAAGTATCAACTACTATTCCGATTAACACATAAATTAATTTTTTAATTGTAATTTCAACTTGTTCATTCAAATAAGTCTTCACACACACACACACACACGTATACATACGCACATGCGAGTATTATAAGTGCATTAACACTAAACTTTAATACAAAAAAAAAAAAAAAAAAAAATTTATTAAAAGAGTGTCTAATTAATATGAAACTACTTATCACATAAACTAATGTAAACAAATATATATATATATATATATATATATATATATATATATATATATATATAATTTCAGAAATTTTTTTTATGCAATAATTTTGTTTTTCATGAGATCACTTTATCAAAAATATAAATGAGTATTTTTGCAGTTCCCTATAGAAACAAAAAATCCTAGGCCATTAACAATTATTTTCCATTCAATTTTCAATTAAAATTTTATCATATATCTTCATACATCACGTTCCCCATAGAAACAAAAAATCTATTCCGTTCCAATTTATTTTTTTGGAGGGAAATCAATTTATCAATTACTTATTCCCTCCACAAATTTCAGAAATAAATCCGCTCTTTTTTTTTCGACAAGAGATGTCTACCCATATCTATATACTGACTTCTTTTCTATTGAGAATTGTTTACTTTCTCTCCTTCAAGATTCTCCGTTTTCATCTGATACTGAAATTTGGTCAAAATTTGGTTAGTTTCATTTGTCAGTTTTTGATTTCTAATTTTTTTTAAATGTTAATTAATGTTATATTTTGCTAATTAATTTTCTTTTGGATTTTATTCAATATGGAGATTAGGATTATGGCTAGGGGTGGAGGATCACAAAAAGAACGAAAAACAGTCAATATTATTAGCAGTATTCCTATTGATGCAAATGGGTTTGTGCACGAGCTACCGCAGTTCAATTCTCAATCACAGTCAGAGGAATTTGTATCTCCAAATTCTTCAAGCGAAACTAATGTTATGGGTAAACGTTATATATTTTTTTATTAGAATTCTTTTAATGGTTGATGTAAAAAAGTATATTCTAATCATGATTTCTTATTTCTTATAAATGTTAGGATCCATGGGAATAATTACAAAGAACCTAAATTATCACTACGGTGGCCATTTTGTATTCTCACCTCATGGAGCAAACGTGAATGGGAGATTGCTAGTGAAGCAAAATTGGGATGTGGATTTTATTTCTTATTTTCAATACTGGAACAAGACTTTTAAATACAAGATATTTGAGTAGGGAAATCTTGAATAAGCAAAGAAGACTCTGGGTATTTGGAAATACATATGCAAGGATTGAATAATAGTTATATGTCTAGGGATTTCTTACAAAAAGAGGTTGATATTATCAAAGGTTTTGTTTTTCTCTAATTGTGATTTTTGATCTGGAATGAAAGCATATAATGGGCTTCTTCTGCAATCTCCTTAAATAGAAGAGAAGTTGAGAGATGTGTCTACTACGTGTGTGATCCTCAATTAAAGGAAGGACTTGATTGATTATAATTGTCTTCTTCTTTTGAATATGAAAGATAATTTCTTATTCCTGCAAGATGTCTAAAATAATTGGATTAATCAAGATGAATCCGCGTGTTTCTGTCCAAAAAAGTTGTTGTCTGATGTACAGGAGGGCCCACCAAAGATGCCAAATGTTTTGAAATATTTGTAATATACATTCATACTTGTCGGTCTACTTGAATATATATGTATAAATATTTTTTGAATACTGAAAAATACTTTCTTTTTATGTTCGTAGAGGAGATAGATTTTATTAACTTTATTATTTGAAAGCTGATAGAGCTCTTAATGATATGGATAGTCTTATAGAAGTTACACGAGATAAGGATGTGCTTACTATGCTTGATAGCTATAAAATTTACAATGAAAAACCCATTGATATATATCCGCTTAGAGAAAATTATGGTATACATGAGCCTAACAATTATTTTGAAGAATAAAGCCCTAGGATCAATGCTTTTGGTCAATCAAGTGAAACAATTTCTCAAGCCCATGAAGAAGAAAATGGACCCGAAAATTCACCAGGTTTATATTCTTTTGTTTAATTAATATTTTCATTTTATATATATATATATATATATATATTTATATATGTCTTTCAATAATGATCTTTTATGTTTTATAAGAGATTATTTACATCTGTCAAAAGAAAAACAAGAGGACCTATATGTTGTTTGCAGATTATTGGATTAAAGAGTGGACAAAAATTACCAATAGATTTTGATTAAGATAATGAACCTGTTGGTGAAATCTCCACTACTTTTATTTGGTTCTTGGGTCAAACAATTCGAAATCGAGCATGTTGTCATTTGCAAGTTAGAAAATGGAAATGCATTGAACAAGATACTGTTGATCACATGTGGAGCATTACTTTGGTAAAATGAACAATATTTTTCAATAAGTCTTGTTTTTGGTTGTTAAATGTAGTATTAGTTTATAACACTTTCTTTTTATAAATGAACCATATAACCAAATTGATCCATATATTCTTCTTAATTTTAAAGGAAAAATTCACTTTTGAAGATCCAAAAAATAAGAAGCAATCTACCATTGGCCATATGAATGCTTTCTATAGAGATTACAGGCGTAAGTTAAAGCAAAAATATTTTGATTCCGAACGACCTACCATCTTCGACTAAGAAATAAACCTAAAGATTTTGATGTCAATGATTGGAGGTTTTTAGTCAATCTTTGGAGTGAACTAACATTTCAGGTTAGTTGATTCATTTTTTTTTTTCTCTCTTTGAAACATATTTTAATGGTATTGTAACTATGTGTGTGCATATATAACTCATGATATGAATTTTGTCATATATTGAAATTTATACTTTTTATTCATCTAGGAGAGTAGTAAGAAAAACAAGACAAGTAGATCAAAGCATTTCATGTCGTCATATGCGGAACAAAAAGTTATGCTCGACTTAGACATCTAACAATGTACCTTTTAACTTATATCTAAGAAAGAAAATAATTAACATAAAACTATGTGGTTACTTAATTGTTTATTTGTTTGTTGTGTTTTTTCATAGACAAAAAAAAAAAAAAAAAAAATGGAGAGGCACCATCTCGAGTTGATATTTATATCGAGTCTCGTAAAAAAAAGAATGGAAAGCAAGTTGATCCTTTTTCTCAAGAAGTTATCGTAATAATCTTCTTTATACCATGTCTTTTATTATGTTCTTTTATGCTATTATTTAATATAAAATATAGTATAATTAATTATCATTTTTAATTGTAGGATCAATTTGAACAATTAAAGAAGCAACGAGAAGAAGGAAAAATTTCACTAAATGATCATGCTATCTTTACAAAAGTACTTGGACCAGAGAAATATGGTTATATTCGTGCATATCGCCCTGGAAAGAGTGTTACTGAATATTTTGGTGCTAGGCCAACAAAATTAGAACTCTTGAAACATGTCGAAGCAACTAGAAATGAAGCAAATGAGTGGGTAAGAGAAGCAAATGAGCGAGTGGATGAAATTAAGAAGCAAATGGATGAATAATTGGCATAGATGAATAAAAGTTCAATATAATGTTTATGGGCAAAAGTCAACAATGAACAATGAGTAATGACAAGAATCAACCTGAAAAATGTGAGTATTTAAATGATGCATATTTTTACCTAGGTTAATATTTTTGAAAAGGTAGTTCTTTTACAAGTGTATTTAATTATATGTAGGTTTTTATTCTATTTATTTTGAAGTTTGAGACTAATTTATTTACTAATATAATACATTTTATTATTTTTTTCCAATATTTTATTACAGGTTCTGGGGCTTGAGATGGTCACCGAGGTGTTATATGGTGTCACATCACATTATGGAGTGTAATTTTAGCATTGCACTGGAGTGTGGTACATTTTATATTTTAAATTGATTGTTTTCAACTTTGCTTAATAATATTTCTAATTTATTTGCTGAATATTTGATAATACAATTAATTGGTGTCCATTTTATTCATTTCAAATACTCATTAATTATTGTGTTACCACATAGATAGAATATAACTACTGGAATATATATGAACATTTTTAGCTGGCCAAAAACTAGAATAAATAAAAAATCACTTGTAGCAAATATTGGTGATTAGTTTCTATAGAACATATTAAATCTGATTCTCTTTGTTACAACTTCTTTTATTTGTAGTTACTTTATTATTTAGCTATTACTTTTGTAGATTTAAAGTTAAAGTAAATGTTATCTATCTCGAGTACAAATCAAATAAACTTGTAGCTAGTACTTAATATATTATCTACAATTTTCTTTTTCTCCTTTGTAGTCATTAAAATTAAGTTTCATCTATGAAATTTACAATTATGTGACTAAATATAAATATGTTAGCCAATTTTAATGTGGCTAAAATTAATTATTTTAGTTATAAATATTATGAAATGTAGCTAAATAATTACAACTACAAAGTTTATTTCAAAGCTAATTACACAAATTATAGTTATCTAATAATTATTTTCATGGCAAAAACTATTCTTTTATAGCTATAAATTCAATTCTTGTGTAGCTATAATATCAATTTTCAACCATATAGCGCTTAACATACGTAGCTAAAGCATTAGCTACACCACTTCTTACTACACCAAGCTACAAAATGTTTTACTGTGGCTATATGATTTTGCCACACATTTTTTATTTTAGCCATGATTCTTGCCATGGTTATAGATATTATTTGTTGTAACGGCACTATGTAGTAGACCATCTTCCCTCGTAGAAGATGAGCTTCTTTTGTGCATACCACGTCTTAATATTTTTGAAGAATATGAATGCGTACACCATGGTAACAAACTCTCTTCCCTCATAAAAGATGAGCCTCTTTTTTGCGTACCACGTGTCTTAACAATTTTGGAGAATATAATTACGTGCACCATGGTAGAAAAACTATCTTCCCTCATAAAATATTAGCCTCTTTTTTGTGTACCATGTGTCTTAACAGTTTTGAAAAGTATGAGCATCATGTCTTCCCTCATATAAGATCATGTTAAAAGCCTTCCTTCATGGTAGGGTGATTTCATAAGATTGTTGAGATAATTTTTTAAGATTGGTCTTCCATCGTAGAAGATCCAAGTTTTATGAAGTCATTGCTTCTTTATCATGAGCTTGTTTGAATCATGTGTGATGCTTGATGGAGAAAATCAAGAATAAAAATAATACATAACACACTATTGTTAACGCCGGAATTTTTCCATAAAAAAAAGACAATAGTCGTACGACTTTGACTACAGTCGTACGACTATAATCAACCTATAGTCGTACGACTGTAGGGTCGTGGTAGGTGAACTAGTCTATACCCTGAAAACTGAAAAATGGGGGAAAGGGGATGGGGAGCAATGAATGCTCCAGGATAAGAGAAGGGAGAAGGCAAAAATGGGGGGGGACTTTTGGCAAAAAGAGAAAAAGAAAAAAAAAACAGAGAGAGGGAGAGGGATTGGAGAAAAAGAGAAGAAGAGAGAAAAAAAAAAAAACAACAAAAGCTCAAAACTTTCTTCAATCCTTTTCTTCTTAATTTCAGAGTGTTAATTTTAAAATGAATTAGAAATCATAGGTTAAACTTGACACATGAAATCTAAATCATTTCCAGACCACAAACTAGTTTAAATCCGTGACTTTTTGGAGGATTTTCGGACCCATTTTGTAACCTTGACACACCAAGGAAAAGAAGCGATTTCAAGTGGATTGGTGCGTTGCCAGGGGTCATTCATACGGTGGATCAGCGCCTAAGAGGTAAACACTCCTTTTCCCCTCTGTTTTTCAAGCTTTCTGGGTAATTGGCGTGATTTTTGTGCATTTTTGTTCAACTTTTCGTATTTCTTTTTCTAGAAATCAAGAACAGTCGTGCGACTATTCTTGAGTTTGATGAACAGTCGTACGACTGTAAATGCAGTCGTACGAGTGTTCTTGGTTTCCAGATTGTTTTTGTCCAGTTTTATTTTGAATAATTTTGGTGAAATCCTGAGTTTGGATTACTTATAGTCGCACAACTGTAATTTACAGTCGCACGACTGTAACACTCTTCCAGAATCAGAATTTCCATAATAATTTCCAAAAATTCCTAAAAATCCCAAAAAATTTAGAAAAATCAGAAAACCATCAAAATGAATTTTGTTGTATGCATTCACGACCCTAGATTCAATTTCTAGTAAAATTGCATTTAAAACAATACCACGACGGAGACCCGATTCTCCAGAAAACCGACCCACCTCACATGTCGAAATCAATTAAACCAGAAAATAAAATGGTTTATAAAAATTAATTTTCCAGCACAAAAAATTACAGGGCGTTTTAAAACTATTTTCCAGGTCTAACCGGTCCGACCGGCCGGGTCGAACCGGTTACCCCCTAAATGCATGCGCCCGTTTCCTAAATTCCCTAATTCTGTCCTGATTTGAGTCCTATGTGTGTTTATAATATAAACTATGCTAACCAATCTGTTTTGTAGTATTTATTTTTATTTTTACTATATTTTATATATCAATTCGTGTATTTAGGTGGTTGTATTATTATTAGATCCTAGTATACTCTAGGCGTTTGTAAAAGTGAGGACGAGAGTTTTTTTATATTTTATTCGATTTGGTTGTATAATCGGCCTCTATTATTCTTTTGTATATTTGTGTGAATGGTTTAATTTCCTGTAATTTACTTTCTGCATTTTGCCTTAGCATCGGCCTAATAAACTAAACTAATTGGGGTTAGAAAAGATAATAACTTGACTAAATATGACTTTATAAATAATAAATGAATACAAACTCGAGGTAAAGTAGGTAAGTTGCCCAAACCCTGAATCTCTGGATTAGGTACAGTAGTCTACGCTCGGTAGGGAGCTGTACCAGAATTTCCCGGATGAGCTGATCCGGGTGACAACTCTGTCACTGATCTCGAAATTTAGGTTTCGAGGTCTTTAAGTTATAAAACGTAAAAACGTTTTCTACAAAAGCATTTCCAAATAAAGAAACGATTTACTTTTAAATCAAGATAAACAAAAATCTGTTTTCAAATCATGATACGATTTCCAAAATCTTTTTCCCCGGTTCGTTTCGCCGCGTTCTGATAAAAGGTCATCCGTTCACAACTATATTTTTACGTGGAAACCCCAAATAAGGGGAAAAACCACTGGATCACATTTACAGCTCCATTATCTTCATTAAATCATAATATCAATTGCAAAATACAAGTAATTTGAAAATAAAGTTTTAGGTGATTTGCATTCCAAGTCAACTGATCTTTCTTCCTTTTATAGTTTCAAGTTTACAAGTTCCTCGACCATTCATCCTTCTCGCACCATAAGGTCTTTCCCAATTTGGTCGAAACTTTCCTTCTTCAAGATGAGCATTGGTTATGTCTTCCTTAGAATAAGATCTCCCTCAACTAATGATCTTTCTTTCATCTTTGAGTTGTAGTATTGGGATACTCTTTGTTGATATGCTACTATACGTATGCACGCTTGATCTTTATGTTCATCTAAAAATTCCAAGGTAGCACTAATTGCTTCAAAATTGGCTTCTTCATTGAACTCAATCATTCTTGGAGAAGTTGCCCCTATCTCAATTGGGATCAAAGCTTACGTTCCATAAACTAAGCTGAAAGGATTTTCTCAAGTTGAAATTCTATTAGTAGTTCTATATGCCCAAAGGATTGATGGAAGCAAACCATGCCCTTTTCACTTTGTCCAAACGCATTTGCAAGCCTTCTTTAATGGTCTGATTAGTTCTCTCTACTTGTCCATTGGCTTGAGGGTAAGCTATAGATGCAAAGCTCAACTGAATATGAAGATTTTAATAGAATTTCTCAATGAGTCACAATCAAACTGGTTTCCTTTATCTATTATCAGAACCCTTGGGAGCCCAAATCAATAGATGATATCCTTCCACACCATGCCTTCTATCTTCCTTGCGATGATGGTAGCTAAATAATTGGTAGCTACCATCAAATATTTTCTTCTTTCAATTGCTTGAGGAAAAGGTGCTGAGATTGGCTATGAGATGCTGAGATTTGACTGCTAAGAGGTGTTGAGACTCCTATTAGGTGTTGAGATTTGCTATGAGATGCTAAGACTGCTATGAGGTGTTGAGATTGGCTATGAGATGCTGAGATCTAACTGTTGTAAGTGTGTTGAGAATGGCTATGATATGTCGAGACTGCTATAAGGTGTTGAGACAAGCTATGAGATGCCGATTTATGATTGCTATGAGGTGCTGAGATCAGTTATGAGATGTTGAGATTGTCTGACTATGAAAATTTTGGTGTCGCACTATTTAAATCTTGCAATGTCATGAAAACAACTTTCCTAGAGGAAATGAGTTAAAATACTTGTGAGGAACAATATAGAACAGATAAAATTGTAGAAAAAAATATACAAATGACTGAAACTTTTAAATCTTCATTGCATTCCGCACTCTGGTTCCAATTTAAACCTTAATTTTGCAGATGAACCGTGTTGAGGCCGAGGAGCTAGTAGGCATGTACTTTGTCCCTGAAGAACCTTCTCCTTTTGGAGAATGGTGGGATGGCTGTAAGTATCCTGTAACAAACTTTGAAACATTGCAATGTAGAATGACTCATGACACATGTGCATAAATGCTTGCATTCCCCTCTTCCCAAATGAGAGCATTTCTATCAACTTTTGCTTCATCTCTAGGCTTTCAACTAACGACATAATGCAGTAATGCATCATTACTTCCAAAGATCATCCCGATTATGCTACTATGGTCAACACGCCACTGATAAAGGAGTACTTGTAATCTCTCAAATGGCTATTGGAGCATCAGGTTTGGTAAAAAGAAGAATCTTCTCCTTTGAGAATAATCAAAAAAGGAAAGTGTTCAATTGGAACATGAAAAAGTGACTGAATTTGTCCTAGTTATTCTTGGGAAGGTAGTGGAGGAAGGGAAGAACTTCTCGAAAGAGGAAAAGGATCTAATGACTTCAAAAGAATTGAACGAGGAGTCGTATGAGGTGAAATCTCATGTACGGTTTTGTAGAGTGGCAGTAAGGATGACTTATCTCTCAACTTTTCCACTATCACCCCCAAAAAACCAAACTCTGCCTTACTTAAAGTTGCCAGAGTATGATTAACCTCTGGATTTGAAATCACTGCTTATATACCTGGTATTGGCCATATTTACAAGAACATTCTGTAGTCTTAGTAAGAGGGGGAAGGGTTAAGGATTTACCCGGTGTGAGATATCACATTGTTCGAGGAACCTTAGATGCTGTCGGAGTAAAGGATCGTCAACAAGGGCATTCTAGTGCGTTGTAGATTCTTATCCAAGATTTGTATCATTTGATGATCCTATGTGAATCGCTAGAAACATGTAAAGTGTATGGCTAACCTAATAATGAAAGTTTCATAAGAGGACTGGAGCAGGCTACCGTGAGACAAAAGATCTTCTTTTTAAAGAGATTCGATTCGAAACTACTATATGTCCAAGGTCTAATATTGGAACAATTTCAGAGGTTTTCCTTGACTTTGTCCGTGTCAAGAAACAATTCAAAATGCCTCGACTTTTTTAGAACAGGTCCGAGTCAAATAGCAATGATTTGAAGAACTTCTTTTTACACTATTTTAGAAACCCAAGGACTCACCTGTTGCACTCATTTTGGCTGAAACTCTAACCCATGTCAACTTTGCTTAGTTTAGTCGACTGTTACAAATGAGGAGCAACTTTATTCTGCATCTGGTAAATTTTGATCACTAGTAGTGTTTTTTCCAATTTCATTGGTCTTCATTTCTTAACATGATTGCCTTATAGGTGTAGCTGATGGAGAAATTAGGTCTTATTCGAGTACCAATTGGAAACTTTAAGAAGTAAAACCTAACCAATTACTTACAGAGAGGCATCACTATGATTGCCTTATAGGTGCCTATGATGATATAACTATGGAAGATTGGACTGATGCTCAAATTAGATGGGTTTGCCCCTGGTGGAAGAATACATATGTAGCAGTGGACATGTGGGCTGATGAGATCTAGTTATTAAGCTTAACTAGGGCGAGTTTCTACTCTCCTTTTCGACTTGTCGACAATATAGGCAACTATAAACCATCCCCAGATCTTCTTGTATTTCTATGTGTATGGAGTACACAACATAACGGCTAAAACATATTCAAGGTGGGTAGGTAATGTCCACTATGAGGCGCTGAAAGCATGACCTCTTAGCCCTATAGAGACAAACAACCAGTACAAATCTTAGTTAGCCGAGATTAGGACCATGCATACTCGGGAGGAGAATTAGCGTATAACATTCATGTGGCTGAGATCTGCTGATATTGAGGCATCTTCTTTCTCTTTATCATTGTTATTTCTACTATTATTATTGAATGACCCTAAATTTTCTGTGGATACCCAATTTTGTCCGACCTTTTTTTTTATTCTATACATGTTCTTTTATAGCAAGCTTGAAATTTTCTAAAATTACTAGTTCTCTAATTAACTGTGTCTACCAAAACAAAAAGGTGAAGAATGGATTAAGGGCGAAAGTCTTAATTAAGCGAAAATATGACTTCTGATTATTATTTAAATAAAACAAAATAAAGGAGAGAAAATGAAAGGCATAGAAAAAAATTGGTTTAAAGTGGGCAAATTAAAAGGCCATTTGTTTGATTAAGTCACAAGAGTTAAATGGATAATTAAAGAATATCTTGCTGCTCACTTTGATGAAACTCACAAATGGAATCGTGGGCTCAAAAAGGGTGTTAATTAAAGGAATCTTTATCAAGCCTAGTTTAAGTTTATTATGGATTGAAATAATTCAGTTTAATGCACATGGATGTAGGAAATCATCATTCCTATTCGAAAGAAACTCAGAAGCTCAACATGAAGAGCAAAGTTAAGGATTTCTGGTTGAATCAGAATGAAATTTCCCTCTTTAAAAGGTGGTGGAAGTAGCTAAGGTAGGGGGACAAAAATTGAGATTGAAAAAGGTGGTGTGGAAAACTCTTCTCTCGGTGTTTTTATCTTCCTACTTTCTATTTTGGAGTTTGATTTGGCGTAGAGTATCTAGGGCGGTAGACTAAGAAACATTTACAGAAGCATAACAGAGTAAGTATACAGTTGTAACGTTAAACCCTTTATACTACCTTTTTTGTTTAGTCTGTATTACTTCTCAATACTTAAATTCTTTGATTTTGATTCATGAAATAAACATCTTTAATGTGTGTAAAGTGATAGTTATAAAGAAAAAGAGATGTTTAAGTTCTTAAACATTGAAATTCTTTCTAGTTATGTTCAAAATCATAAACAGATGATATGTATTATCTTCCTTAATATAGTTATTATTGAAAGCTTATTGCATATAGTTAATAAATACATAACCTATGTAATTTAGATTAGCTACATAAGTGCTAATATATGGATTTCCTGTAGTTGATTTCTTTCTTATATGCTCTTAGTTTTACTAATAAATTTTGTTGATTTATTTCAAGATGTAACTTGTGTATCTTAAGAACTAGATAAATTCCCCGAAATCGGAGTGAGAGCTCTAATAGATTATCTAGGTACTTAGATAGTGCGGTTGAGCCTTGAATTCGATTTGTATCACTTAAAAGATTGGTGCTATTTTTTAGAGATAAAATGATAATACGAGTTAGTATCTCAAACAAATGACTTAACTGAACATACACTACTTTGTTCTATCTGAAAACACATTAGATGTGTAATTTATGGCTCACAAATCACTTAAATGACACAATAGTTAAACAATCCTATTGAAACATAAACTTGTTAGCTGAATTTCAATTAAAATACACTCTCTTAAGTGATGAACGAACAAGTAGGTTCTAGTCATTCCTAATTAGAAGCTATTTTATTAAGCAATTAAACCGACTATAATAAAATAATTGTTAGTTTGGTGTGTATCTCTTTCAAATATTTCATTAAGTCCTATTTTGTATTCGAAAGGAATTAAACAAAAGCTCATAAGTGAACATAAGGACTTTCATATTTAAAAAAAAAGCATAATACATAATTTACCCCTCCAACTTGGCACCAAATGCCTACTGTCTCCTGAACTTTGAAAACATCCAATTAATCCTCTGATATTGGCAAAACCGACCCAATTAATCTCCTCAACCCGACTTTACCAAACTCCTAAGAGAGAGTGTAATACACGTGCTCCAGGTATCATATTTGAAAAGTCAACCTATAAAAGAACCAATAATAATTAGACAAGTGGCATCATTTTGTAAAAATTTCAAAAAATCTCAAACAATTTCAAAAAACTCGCTCTTTACTTTTTTTTTTATCCTTCAATGTCATCTTCTTCCTTCTTCCAATTATGATCATTATCTCTGTGAAAATTCAAACAAAATCTGGGAGAAAATAGTTTTGTTTTTGAAGAAATGAAATTCAAAAAGAGTGATCCCAGCAAGTGTGAAATTATCCATCGTGATATCAGATTCAATCTAATTAACCAAAATTAACAGGTAAAACTCAAGAATTTGAATATTTCTTTACCCAAACTCACACTAATTATCTATTTTATAACTGCAATGCTTACTTGATTCTCTTTCAATTAGTTGGAATAAGCAATCCAACTTCAGCATCTACAATTAAGGACCTTCATTCTCAAAGCCAAAAAAATTGCTCATCTATTTGAATAAAACAAAATTCCTTCACATTACCAACATATAGAAATGATTTTTTCAAAAATCAGAAGAAATCAATTTCAATTGAAGAAAAAATTATAGCCCTAGCTTAAAATTACGGGAAATGCCTACAAAACAAAGAATCAGAAACCATAATCATAAGCAAGTGAATTGACGACATCTTCTCTCTAGCTAATACCTAGCTCTTTCGATTGAGAAAAGAAAGAGTTAATTTCTCTTTCTAATCAGTGTCTTCAAGATCATGAAAGTAGCCATTACTGCAGCAATAATAGTGGTGAAGAAGAAAGAGCTCTACCTCTATGGTAATAAGTTAAAGAAGATTGTGAGGACAAGATCAGGGAGGAAGGAGAGCAAAATCCGTTGGCCAGAGCGAAGATCGTGGGCATCGAAGGCAATGGGCGATAACAACAAGAGTGGGGTTTTATTTATTTTTTTGTTTTTGTTTTTAATTTTTGGTATGTCTTTTAATCATTTTTTTTAGTTTTTAATTTTTTTTTTGTTTTAGTTAAGTTCCCACCCTCCTTTACTTGTTGGATACTTGCTTTGATAGGGTGATAATTGGGTTGTTTTTGCCAACATTAGGGGTGCAAATTGGACGTTTGCAAAGTTCAGGAGACAGTAGGAAAATGGTGCCAAATTGATGGGGCAAATTATGTATTAGGGGTTAAAAAAGGATTAATCTTTAATGTTTCCTCTATTTAGATTAAGTTTTTTAACCATTTAGAGTATAACAATATGCTAATAGATGTTTAATCTACCTCACCACATTGAAAGTGTAAATACATGTAAAAGAGTTTAAGTTAGATCCCTCTTACTTTCTTGTGTTGTAGGATTTCATGACAATAAAAGTTCCCAGGCCTATAGCTTCATAAATCATATTTAAATCTATAACATGAGCTAAAGTTAGATAAAATTATTCCTCAAAGTTTCTTTCCTTTACAATTACTAGATCTTTTTCAGTCTTAATATAGGAAATATAAGAAGTGAAAAAGCACAAAAATAAGAAAAGAATTTTCCTTTTCTTTTCTCTTCGTGGTAGCATTTTACATGGGCTAATTGAAGCATTATATTATATCCTCGCTTTTTTTTTTGCTTTTTGGTAATAAATGGTTTCTTCTTGTTATTATATAGCTTTTTTCATGATACACCTAGAATTACCTTTTCCTTTATTATTGATTCTTTAATTTGGCTTATTTATAAATGTGTGTAGTGTGTTTAGGTTCTAAACATAAAACACAAATGTTGGAGCTTTATAAGCAAAATAAGTGATAACGTCAACCAAATCAAAGTCATAATATGAAACTGACGCAATTTTATGGCATTATTGTATATATATTATTAAGTAAATAAAATCTAATTAAATAATCCTTAATTCAAGTGTTAGGTTCTAATTTGTAAGATTCACAATCTATTAAGTAATAAACAAAACAAATGAGTAAAATCGCACCTCTAGTACCAATTTTGCGCGTGATAGGGTGATTTAATATATTATCTTCCCTATACGTAATTGACAAATGAATCTCTAAATCTCTAAATCTCGCATGCCATTACTTTTGGTGTCTAATCACACCTCAATTTAAAATAGAAAAACTATTTGTTCAATTTTTTTAACAAACTATGGCTTAGTAATCAGATCTTACTTTTCGCCCGTCGACCATGTTGCGACATTTTGCATAGACCGTCGTTTTCTAGTTTTCAATCTATCGAGTTGCCTTAACTTTTTCTTGAACCGCCTTTTTGGCTTTGCAATTTAGTAGGCTTCTCCCTTTTTTTAGAGTGAAGCAAGACAAAATATACAAGAATATGATCAACTACCAACATTTATATGACTATGCCTTACTTTGCTTCAAATAGGTGTAGTAGAGACTATTTGTCAACATTTGTAGAAGACATGTGTTGAAGCCATTCTCATCATATAAAACACAACAATGCGTTGATCTACTGGTTCCCTTAATTGAAACATGGTTGCAGTAGATTCCTTTATTATTGTGTTTGTTTGTATGTGAATATCATATGCGCATAAATTTTTTAATGTTATGCTTACTTAGACGTTTTATTGTATGGATTTGGTTAAACAATTTAAGAATTCATGTAACGCATTGAGCATAAATAAACATTTCATTGATGAAATTCAAAGTATGAACAATTTGAAAATATAATAATGGTAAATATCTCATATGAACTTGCTCCTATTATTAAGTAGCCCTTGCAGGTTTTCTAGTTGACCATTCTTTCTCGTTGTTGTGAGCACGGATTTTTTTGCCCTCGATAATGGGACAGGCTTAACCCATTTTTCTTTACAATATGATCTTGAATAAGAGTCTAGTTAATTCACAAGTCCTATGAATTTCGAGAAAAGACTCAAACCAATGCCATGGATATTAGGATTACAGACTCAAAGATGTTAGGCTTCCGATTCAATTTCAAAGTAGTATTTTTATCCTTTAGTTTTTATCCTCATAAAAATCGAAAGATGTTTGTCTTAGTTCCACAATTCCAAAGCAACTAGACTCGCTCAATTTTGACTTGAAATGAAAGAGTTATGCCAAAAACTATGCCAAACACACTGGAATGCACATGAAAAATATATGGGTTTCATTCACAACCAATTATGTCCCTGTTACTTTTATAATTTCATCAAGATGTCTTTTGAGGAAATGTCAATCTAGAACTCATTGTTCTAATGCAGAAGTTAGGCAATCTAGAAGTTGACGGATCCCACGACCCTATTTCTAAGAATAGAGCTGCACGATTCTATCACGAAATGCACACACAGTGCCAAACTGGACCACTCGCTCTGTCCCTTTTTTTAGGGCACCAATCACATCTTTTGGGATATAAATAGAAAGAGAAAAGGTTAGAAAAAGGGGCGATTCTAAGAAAAGAGAGAGTTTATATTTATAGAAGAAAGGTTGGGAAAATTTGGATTGAAGGTAGCTAAACACCAACACTTGGAAGAATTTACAAAACCAGAAATTTGGGTGAATCAATTAAAACCAACAAAGTCTAGTTTGTTTGTATAAGGATTTAAATCTGAAACCATAATACAGATTTGGGATCATTTTGATCAAATCCAAGCATTTGGGGATGCTGAAATCAACCTGGAACACTCCGAGCTCATTTGGTAAAGCACGCTTCAAGGGTAAGCCTCTGAGATGTCTTAAACCATTCTTTTACTGCTTTATGGGTTGAGTTTTGATGTTATGGGTTTGGTTTTTTTTTTGTCAAAATCGTTTAATGATATAATTTCTAGTTATGTTCTAAAGATGAAATGTCAATCTAGAACTCACGGTTCTAATGCAATTGGAATCACTCAATTCTGACTTGAAAAGAGAAAGTTAGGCAATCTAAAAGTTGATGGTTACACATGAGAGCCACACGGTCCTATTTCTAAGAATAGAGCCATACGACTCTATTTCTTCTAATAGAGTTGTACGACTCTATTTCTTCTAATAGAGTCATATGGTTCTATTTCTTAAAATAGATCCATAAGACTTTATAGGACCACATGTCTCTATGTAGAGCTGTACAACTCTATCATGAAATGCACACAAAGTGCAAGACTGGACACTCTACTTTGTCCCTTTTTATTAGGGCACCAATCACATTTTTTAGGATATAAATAGAAAGGGAAAAGGTCAGAAAAGGGGGTGATTTTAAGAAAAGAGAGAGTTCATATTTAGAGAAGAAAGGTTGGGAATATTTGGATTGAAGGGAGCTAAACACCAACACTTGGGAGAATTTAAGAAACCAGAGGAAATTTGGGTAAAAATCAATTAAAACCACAAAACAAAGTCTAATTTTTTTTTTTGTATAAAGACTTAAATCTAAAACCATAACATGGATTTGGGATCATTTAGGTCAAATCAAAGCATTCGGGGACACAAAAATCAACCTAGAGAACTCCGAGATCGTTCGATAAATCATGCTGCAAAGGTACGTGTGAGTGGACGAAATCTTAACGAAACAAAAAAATGAAATAAAGCAAAGTGCACTCTGAAGAGGACTGTAAAATTGGGGACTTGTTGATTGAATAAGTAATGATATTGATATGGAAATTTGTTTTTGAAAAATATGATATTCGTAAAAGATTCGAGACCAAAAATCTCGAGAACAAGGTCTATGAGTTGACACTCGGCTCAGGTCAACCGGGAAATTCAGGTAAAATGTTGCCCTAAAATTGTGCACTAGCAAGTGTACTAGGTCAATTGTAATAGTGGCAATATAAGTGTCGATCCCACAGGGAATAAGGGAAAACTATAAGACTTCCTAATAAACCGTTAGATATAAGGTTTTCCAAATAAGTCAGCAATACAATTTTATATAAACTAAAATTAATATAAAGCATACAAGATAACGTAAAGAAGGCTGCCTAAAACAGAAGATGAAAAACAGTAATAATAAAAGCACAGACTTCTACCAGTTAGACAGGCAATCTCAAGACATCTTTCTTTAGAATTTATTATGAATATATTAAGGAAAGTATATTCAAGGTTTCTTGCTCTCTACCCACCAAGCTTATCTCTCGACCTCACTTGGATCTATGAATCCCCAACTAAGCTTATCTCTCGACCTCACTTAGCCTAGGTATTCATGCATTAAGTCAAGCAAGCATTCTACCATAAATAGAAACCCTTAGCACACCCCCAATCTCCTGTCGGTCTAATGGCAAGTGTGTGTGTGTGTGTGTGATTTTTCCATATCCCCAAATCTCCTCTCGGTCTCATTCGGAATACTAAGCATACAACCGGGCCCCATTGTAATTTTGATAAGCACATCACAACACAATCATCTCAGCATAATATTCATAATAAATATGAGAAAGACTTCCTAAGATCACCAGCCTAAATTGGCTTCAGCCTGCTGGGAAACTACTCACAACACATAATTAACATCAAAATGAGATTTCCTAACCAGAAAGCTTTAAAGAAGAAAATTTTGTAAATTAAAATTAAAGCAAAGAAAATAATAGTAGTTGGAGAAGCATTCAATGCCCAACCCCCTTTGAACAGCAGACTATATATTGTCCCCTTAAAGAAAAGAAAAAAATAATCTACCTAGAGACATGTTCCTTGATTAAAATAATAACAAAAATTAACAACCACAAAATGCAATGGCTTCCTCAAGAAGCCAAGGATAAGTCTGGAATTTCCCAAAAGAAAATATCTTCTCCTCCTCTCTGGGCCGCGCCCCTTCCTTCAACTCCGGCCCATTCACGCCGCAGCCCATTCAATTCCTTTTTCTCCTTTCTGCTCCCTGAGACTTCCCAAATCCGGCAGCCTTCCTGAGCGACGCCTAAGACCTGGAAAAACTCAATATTAGCTATGAATTCTCTATTTTCAAAGGAATTTAACCAATTTAGCTGCTGAATTCTTCTATAATTAACTGGTAATAATTTCATTTATCAAGAACTCCCACACTTGAACATTGCTTGTCCTCAAGCAATCTTAGAATAAAACAGAACAAAAGAAAATGAAGAAAGAAAAACTTTGATGGAAAACACATTAAAAACTTTTCTTAACTTAATTTAACTTAAGCAGCAACCATTAATCAATTCATCACCCTTGAACAACAAGACTTCCATGCAAAACATGAAAATTGAGAATACCAAATTAATCAAAGCATTCTCAAGAGACCTGTCTTAGCTTCAGAAACATCCTAAGGCAGCGAGACCAAACATTAAATTTTAGCAAGTTAGCAAGAAATTAGACCAAATTTACCTCTCTAAAAGAGTTCACTCACTCTCTAGTGTTTGGGCAATTTTTATAAGAACTCTCAGCAGCAACACACATTGGTATTAAACTAAAAACTAAGCAAACATCCTATCGCTACCACTCAATTTGACATATGCACAATCAAAGGTCTTAAACAAGGGCTGTAATGTAAGGCTTAGCTTAGGGGTATGATAAACAGGCTCTTTAGGCTAAAGGAATACCAAATCAAGCAATACAATAGAACAACAAGTAACTTACCCAAAAAGAACTTAAGCAACCAAGGACAGATTAGGACAGGAAACTCAAAAATTTAGATGCAATATCAAGACTTCAGGAATTTAAGCACAAGAGGAAATATGAACATCTTGACACAGAATTTTAAGCTTTTTTTTTTTTAAAAAAAAAGAAAATTTTGAACAAAACAATTGAATGCAATCAATTTATAATATGGTACGGGGCAAAATTGATCTTTCTTACACTTTTGAATCTCAAGCAGTTTGAAAAGAGTGAAAATTCCAACTACCTTATGACACAGATTAAGCAAAAAGTTGCAAACTCAAACTTTGAGAGAAAGACTATCACAAGAACAATTGTTTTTAGGGCCACACGAATTTCCAATAAGGCAGGCTGCAAAAATTCAATTGAATTATATTACTTGCTATTCAAGAACAACTTGATTTATTGCTATGGTATTCCTAGGGTAATTTGGACAACATAATGCGAATTGGCTAAAGAAAGGAATACATATTATGGGGAAAACAAAATAACAGGCTAAAAGGCTTAAAGGGGCTTAAAAAAATGGGAAGAGAAATGTTAGGGAGGCTTTTTGGGATTACAACAGAGAGGGGAAAACAAATGCCTTAATCACTTTATGCAGGCGAAAAACCTTATGGTTTTGACAAAGACAATTTACTAAGCACTAGTTTAAAGCTCTATATGCATGCCCACTCCACAAGGAATTCAAGCAAGAATTTATATTAATATAAAAAAAAGGCCCAAAAACCTTGCAGAGAAATATAGGGTTAATGCAAATTTGGCCTAACTCAAGCTATTAGGGTGAAACAAACATTAAGGTCTCGAAGCCCTAAGCTGCTTAATTAACAAAAACCAGAATTTCTAAAAATTTCCTAATCAACAGGCAATCAATTATAAGTGTTTTATATAGACTTCCTGCATCCCCAAGATCAAAAAATCTCACTGGTTGCTACGACACAAGTAAACACAAAGAAATCAAAAAATTTTGAACAAATTTTACAAAATGCCCAGAAAACTAATCACAAAAGTTCATAAAATCACACATAAAACTTTACAAATTCACAAATAAAACTTAAGATTACTTAAAACAACAACTATTCAAGCAGGGATTCCCAATCAGTAGACCAGCAATTACCAAATAATTCAACCAGCAATCATGCAATACCAAGAATCATCAGCAAATTTAAATTAAATTCTACTAGGCAGTTCTTCTCCCCCACACTTAAGTCATGCTTTGTCCTCAAAGCATCAAATTCATGCAATAAAAATCCAAAACAGGGCAAAAAGAAACCACCTACTTCATGGCACAGAAAAATTATTGAGAGTGGTCATTGAAAAGAAGCATACCAGAGTTGATTGAGGAGGAGAGGGAGAACATATCATTCAGCAGGCTTGGAGGAGAGTTGCTCCTCTTCTTCTTCCTCAGATGCATCCTTGATTTCTTCATCAGCAGAATCTTCGTCCTCCTCTTCTTCAGGGATTTCCAATAGAAGCTTCCTGACCTCCTTGGGCTGGACAACCTTCTTATGCTCTGTCTGCACTTCTTCGATAGTGTCCGAATTCTCATCCTGCTTCTCCACTTTGGCTTTGAAGAGAGCAATCTTATTCTCTAGAATAGCAATTTTGGCCATGTCCTAAATTTGCCTGGCCCAAATGCGGTCAATCAGGTTTACCAACTCTGCCATAGTCATCTTGGAGATTCTTTCAAAATGCTTCAACTTCTCTTGGTCATTCAATGTCAGGTCTTTAATGATTTACGGCTGGGATGATGTAGAGGAACGAGTGACAGTCCTTCTCCTTTTTGCTGGGGGCTCAGAAGGCTACTTGGAGGCTGACTTGGCTTCTTTCTTCAGTTCAAGCTCCTTTTCCAATTGGAAAGCATCGTCCCAGAGCATCCACTTTCCTGCTACCTTCTTGCGTACCCCCATCTGATTAAGGTTAACAAACTCAAACGGTGCTGGATGACATTTCAGGGCCAAACCTTCTTCAGAGAACTCGGTCAGGCAAGCTTTCGCAATTCTTGTTACATACGATCCACACAGAATTTTCCCTTGCGGCTTAATGCTGTCAATGTAGTGAGCAAACCGGGCCCCAACATTCATCGTTTTTCCTTCAATCATGCACCATAAAGCGAAAAGATCTTGATTTGGAACATGAGATTGATTGTTCCTCCCAAAGACTGAACTGGCAATAAATTTCTGGAGGATTTTATAGCTGTACTTTTCAATGTATAAGGCTGAGGAAGTTGTTAATGAATACTCATTCCGGTCAGTGATTTCCTTCCAAAAGTCTGTAGGGTTAAACTATGGCGCGAAGTCAGTATGGACCTGTGCGAACTCTTCAGATTCAAGAAAAGCGGTGTCTGTTACCCCCAAATATTGATTTAGTTCAATCAAGGAACAAGTTTTCCTTTTTCCCATTACTTTGAAGCTAAACTTACACCGATCATCCAGTTCAAAGACCTCCGGATTGAGAGTGAAAGTGATGAGGAATTCTAATGTCAGTTCTCTGAAGGTCGGCTCCTCAATTTGCGCATAAAATTTGAAACCCTCATTTGCTAATAACTGCCGGATGTTGTTATCAAGGCCAAGGTTGACAGCACGTTCCAATCGAACGTTCTTGAGGGCGCAAAAGTTAAGCCCTTGAATTGCTCATATCTTTCGTTTTCCCTATCAATGAAGGTTTGTATCTTGGCGAGCGTCTTCTCTACAGTACTAGTTTCAGAACCAGAGGGCTGAACGCTGACAGAGGACGATGAGGGTTTTGCACGGGAAGCACTTGGGGCTCGCTTAGCAGCTTTCTTTTCCGTGGCCATACTTACAATCTCAAATCAAAGAAAGAGAGAAAGAAAATGTGAAGATAAAATAAGAAAATACAGAGAATTAGAGAGAGAAAAACAGAAGTAATGAAATAGAGAAGAGGAAAGGTCTTAAAACTGAAACGAGAGAGAAAGGAGAGCAGTTACCCAATTTAAAATTCAAAATATAATTGACACATAGGCAGAGAGGAGGGAAACGTGGGCAGCAGAGCGGGAGAGAAAGGGTAAAAATTATGGCTGATGGGATTGCACACGTTTTCCCAAAATTCACTTTTTCATTCTCATAATTACTCCTTTTTTCGAAATTTTTTTTTAGCCATAAAAAAAATCTTGCGGTTAAAAAATAAATAAATAAAAGCAAGTATGGATTTTAACAAAAAAAGAATATCAATTTCAAACTTAATGTTACTTCCCATACTTACTCCAGTTATAGCCCTGCAAAAAGAAAACAACATTTCATTATTAAAAACTGCATGTCAAAAAGTAAATGGAATAAGAGAGGGATTAGGGAGTTTGTGAACAAAATTGCTTCAATCTGTGTTTGAAGCGGACACTGAGCAATCTTCGGTTGCTTAAGGTGGTTCAAGGTATTGGAGACTTCCAACACCATTTGATGATTCCTGCGCAAGATAAGGCTTTAATCTTTGACCATTGATTTTAAAGATTTCACCACTCTGATTCATTATCTCAACTGCTCCATGTGAAAAGACTTGATTTACGGTAAACGGTCCAGTCCACCTTGATTTAAGCTTTCCTGGGAACAATCGCAACTTCAAATTGTACAGTAAGACTTTCTGACCTTTATAGAAAGTCTTCTCTTGAATTTTCTTGTCATGCCATTTTTTTATTTTCTCTTTATAGTTGATGGCATTTTCATAACTGAATAATCTGAATTCTTCTAGCTCATTAAGCTGCATTTTCCTTTTTCACCTACCAAGTTAATGTTAGAGCCCATAAAGCCTAAATTCTAATTCAACAGGTAAGTGACAAGCTTTTCCATACAACAATCTAAAAGGCGACATCCCAATAGGTGTCTTGTAAGCTGTACGATATGCCCAAAGAGCATTATCAAGCTTTCTTGACCAATCCCTCCTAGAATTGCTAACTGTTTTCTCAAGAATTCTCTTGATCTCTTTATTAGAAATCTCAACCTGCCCACTGGTTTGTGGGTGGTATGGTGTAGCAATTCTATGAGTGACTCCATATTTAGCAAGAAGCCTTTCAAATTGGTTATTACAGAAATGAGTACCTTGATCACTAATTATTGCTCTAGGTACTCCAAATCTAGTGAACAATTTCTTCAGAAACCTTACCACAACTCGAGCATCATTTGTAGGACTTGCAATGGCTTCTAGCCATTTACTCACATAATCCACAGCAACCAATACATATTTATTACCATGTGAGCTTGGAAAAGGTCCCATAAAATCAATACCCCAAACATCAAAAATTTCACAAACAATGATATTAAGAAGAGGCATAGCATTTTTGGCAGAGATATTACCTGTTCTTTGGCATTCATCACATTCTAAGACAAACCTATGGGAATCCTTAAAAATCATAAGCCAAAAGAATCCACACTCCAGAACTTTTGAGGCTATTCGGTTTACACCAAAATGACCTCCAGCTTCTTGAGTGTGACACATTGACAAGATTGCTGGGACTTCTTCTTATGAAGCACATCTTCTAATAATCTGGTCTGCACATAACTTAGAAAGAAAGGGTTCCTCCCAAAAATAATATTTGGAATTCGAAAGGAATTTCTTTCTTTGGTGAGAAGACAAAGAGGGAGGCATAATTCCACAGGCTAAATAATTTGCAATATCGGCAAACTAAGGTATAGAATGTACCGCATAAAGTTGTTCATCAGGAAAAGAATCAACAATCTCAGGTTGCTTATCGAGGTTGCTTAGTGGAATTCTGGAAAGATGGTCTGCAGCCACGTTCTCTGAACCTTTCTTATCTTTGATCTCAATATCAAATTCTTGAAGAAGCAAGAGCCATCGTATGAGACTAGGTTTTGCATCCTTCTTCGCCAATAAGTATTTCAATGCTGCATGATCAGTTAAAACAATTATCTTAGATAAGACTAAATAAGATCTAAATTTATCAAAAGCATAGACAACAATAAGCAATTCTTTTTCTGTAGTGGTGTAATTCTGCTGTGTTTCTGTCAAGGTTTTGCTTGCATAGTAGATTGGGCGGAAATGCTTATCGATCCTATGTCCTAGCACAGCTCCAATGCAAGTGTCACTAGCATCACACATAAGCTCGAATGGAAGACTCCAATCAGGGGCAATCAAAATTGGAGCGTTCACCAATTTCTCCTTAAGAGTTTCAAAAGTTTTTTCACAAGCTTCATCAAAACAGAATTAAACATCCTTGTGCAAAAGTGCTGTTAGCGGCTGGGCAATCTTAGAGAAATCTTTTATGAATCTTCTGTAGAACCCGGCGTGACCAAGAAAACTTCGAATTTCTTTAATAGAAGTAGGAGCAGCTAGCTTTTCTATGACTTCTACCTTTGCTTTATCAACCTCCATTCCTCTTGAAGAGATCTTATGGCCGAGAACAATGCCTTCATCAACCATGAAGTGACATTTTTCCCAATTCAATACAAGATTGGTCTCCTTGCACCTGGTTAGGACTCCTTCAAGATTGTCGAGACAGGATTGGAAAGTCTCGCCATATACTGAGAAATCATCCATAAAGATTTCCACTGTCTTTTCGGCCATATCATGAAAAATTGCCATCATACATCTCTGGAAAGTTGCTGGAGCATTACAGAATCCAAATGGCATCCTTCTATAAGTATAAGTGCCATATGGACAGATAAAAGTTTTTTTCTCTTGATCTTGCGGATGAATGGGAATCTGATTGTACCCTGAATAACCATCAAGAAAATAATAAAATGCATAACCTGAAAGTCTTTCTAGCATCTGGTCAATAAATGGTAGTGGAAAATGATCTTTTCTTATAGCATCATTGAGGTTTCGGTAGTCAATGCAAACTCTCCATCCAGTGACTGTTCTAGTGGGAATGAGTTCATTTTGCTCGTTCTGAATGACAGTGATCCCACCTTTCTTAGGGACTGCCTGAACAGGGGTAGTCCATACTGAATCGGAAATAGGGTAGATAATTCCTGCATCAAGTAGCTTAATTACCCCCTTTTTCACAACTTCCTTCATATTGGGATTCAATCTCCTCTGAGGTTGTATGACAGG
This sequence comes from Euphorbia tirucalli, assembly GCA_039660915.1. NCBI lineage: Eukaryota > Viridiplantae > Streptophyta > Magnoliopsida > Malpighiales > Euphorbiaceae > Euphorbia > Euphorbia tirucalli. The sequence continues at coordinate 51,504,525 of CM077633.1, forward strand.
CTTATGATCTTCCTCTATTAGAATACGATGGGCACAAATAGAAGGACTAATGCCTTTTATATCTGAGATTGTCCAGGCCATTGCTTCCTTGTTCTTTCCCAAGACACAAAGTAATTGAGTTTTTTACTCCTGGGTAAGTTTGGAAGAAATAATTATTGGTAAGTTGCTTGGTGGATCAAGGAAGGCATATTCTAAGTGAGAGGGTAATGGTTTCAATTCTAGAGTAGGAGGCTCTTCAATGGAAGGTTTAGAATGCAGTGTGGGTGTACAGTCTAAAGGTTCAATGGATTGCTTGCTTCCTAAGATAGCTGGGCATCCAATTTCAGCTTCAATTTGCTTTTCCATATCTTCTTCTTCATTTTCAAAATCTACCTCCTCGAATTCCTGCATGAAAAATGGGTTTAAATTGACATCAGTAGCATCAATAAAATAACAGTGATCATCACAAGCAGGAGGATATTTCATAGCTTCATTCATTTTAAAGACTACTTCCTCATCATGAATTTTCAAAATTAACTAACCATTATGAACATCAATTAATGGACGACCTGTTGCTAAGAAGGGTCTTCCTAGAATAATAGGAACATCCAAATCTTCATCCATATCCATCACAATGAAATCAACAGGGAGTATAAATTTTCGTATCTTAACCAAAACATCTTCAATTATTCCCCTAGGATATCTTACGGTTCTATCAGCAAGTTGTATGTAAACCGTAGTAGGTTGAGGTTCTCCTAACCCTAATTGTTTGTGTTGGGGATTAATCGCCTAAAATAAATACGCAGCGGAAAGAAAACGGATTAATTCCCGCCAAGGATCCATGTATATTGCATTGAATTGGAAAGAGGGTTAAAGAATTACCTTAATTCTTTGAAGATTGAATCAAAGGAACCAAATTAGCTTCCCTCTACGGTTGATCCACACGGAGCAATTGATTCACCGCGTGCTAGCGCCGGGATTGAAGAACGATTCTTCGAACGAGAGAGAGAGGCAGAAAATCAAATTTTCTATTGGCTTGAAAGGAGAATTTCGGCTGGCCCTTATTTCTTATGTGGCTGCCGAATTCACTTAGACTTTTTAGGGTTAGGTTATGTTTTATTTTATATAACCTTTAGTCTTAATTATAATTATAACTTAATACTCCTATTAATTATAATTATAAATTGACCCACACAACTTAATATTAATTCTCAATTAATATTAAATTAACTCCATTCTCCATCATACATATATGTATATATATAATATTATAATTTATTATATCTCCATATAATTTAATTATAATATGTAGCATACTTTATGCCATATTAATCACATTAATATTTATATATACATACATAAATATATATCACTATATATATTTATTCTCTTTCTCATTCATAAATTATTATCCAATAATAATTTATACCCGATAAGATGAACTTCATTTTGCTCTTGTGTGTGACCCCATAGGATCATATTAATTGGCAATAAGGAAATTACCATAATGTCCTTATAGGTCACAAGCGGACTCTAGCAAGCCATTTCGACTACCCAATTAATATGATTGGAATGATCCAATACCTATTTATAGAATGTCATATTCCCTTTTGTCTCTTTGATATCATGATTAATCATAAGACATGGTACACTTGTCAATCTTATATAATTAATCATATGCTTTCTCGATCTCAAAATAAACTGTTCAGACAAATCAATTGATACTCTTATCAATTATTTGAGCATGGCCATGCATTTAACAGTCTTACTTATCGAGGGGCCCAGTGATATCGCTCTCTTGTCAGAGAGGGACAAAATCCCATATCTGTCACTCACATCCCTAAGCATGAGTCATATTGTACCCAACCACAGCCTTTATAACTACTCTGTTACAAGCAGCGTTTGACTGCGTCAAAGCACAACATGAATTCATCCCGGAATCCATGGTGACCTCAGGTCAAAGGAATCAGCTAATGACACTACTATAATCAAGATCAGTTGTGACACATAACCATGAACTTGATCTCATAGTGGGTCTCCAGTAACATGTTCTCTAACATATTACCCGTGAGTATAATCTGTATCTGTATACACTATATTCATCTTATGAATATCCATTATCACTCACACTAGTCTTAGTTTGTTATTATTCCCATAATAACAATCGACTAGGGATATTTAGAATAACACGATTTATTCATGGATACTTATCATAAATGCTAACATACAAACATAAATGATAATATTAATCTACACTAGATTAATCTTAGAAGTCAAATTACATAATCCAATATTGGCCTTAGGGCACAATCTCCAACAATCTCCCACTTGCACTATGGCCAATCATACATGTATCTTATACCCATTGACCTACATGACTTTCATGTATTCACTTGTGCAGGAGTCTTTGTCAGTGAATTATTAATTTTCGCTTCCGTTGTTACTTTACACATTTTCACTCTCTCTTTAGAGACAGCCTCTCTAAATTAGTGAAAAAAACGCCTAAGTATATGCTTGTGTCATACAAGGTTCTTACGCATTGAACTATTGTCCCTACAATAGTCTCACAGGATAAACAATGCTTAGAACAAAACACAACATTTTGTGATGAACTTCTTCATCCAAAATTTCCTTTACATCATATGTAACAATATACTTTGACTACTATTATAGATATTTAGCTATATCGTTTTATTTTGAACCTTTCAAAATCATAACATCTCTTTTTAAGAGAATACTAGATCTCGACTGATATATTGCAACTAATTGCAATCAGTTGTATATGTGCAACTATTTACACAGTTAACATAAGCAAACTTCTTTTAAGTCTTTCTCATTGAACGCTTTCAATGCTTTGACTTAAAAAAACATTCTTTTAGATCTATCTATATAGATTCTAATTTCAAGAATATAGGCAGCTTTGCTTAAACATTAATTGAAATTACTTTCTTAGCCAAGATTTTACTTCTTGCAAGGTAAGAATGTTATTTCAAACAAGCAATATGTCATCCACATATAGCATTAGGATGCCGATATGCTCCCACTGATCCTTTTGAAAACACAAGATTCATCATCCTTTTGATAAAATCAAACCATTTGATTTCTTTATCAAAACTATGACTCCAACTATTTGATGCATGTTTCGATCCTTATAAGAATCTTTGAAACTTGCATACGCTACTTGAATTCTTTGAATGCTCAAAACTTTGGGTTGTGTCACGTACACACCCTCAATCATGTTTTCACGTAGAAAACAGATTTTGATATCCATTTGCCATATTTTATAATCATATTATGCGGATATGGCAACAAGAACTCAATATGACTTGATCATGATTAATGGCGAAAGAGGATTTTATCATAGTCCGTACTATGAATTTGCTCGTATCCTCACAGTCATTACTATGAATTTGTTTATAATCCCTTTTGTCACTAGTCGTGCTTTATAAGTTTGAAGATCACCATCCATGTCGGTTTTCAATTTGAAAACTCACTTGCAACCATTGCATATGCATCTTCTAAAAGATTTATCAAAGTCTATACTTTGACTGTCACACATGGACTTATCTTCAACCTTTGTAGCATCAAGTCACTTATTAGATTCATAATCTAACATTGCTTCTTCATAAAACAAGACTTACTTCAATCTAGTAAAATTACATCATGACTTTGAGAAATCCATATCTCTCCTATTCATGTCGTATTCTACTAGACTTTCATTGGACTTGTGTAATTTCAACAATGATCATGAAACCATTTTCATGTTCCTCTTCAACGTTAATGTCACTTTGTGAATTACGTGTTTTGTAGGTGTACTTTACTCCCACTAACTCTTCTAGAAATTAACTCCCTCTTCAAGGGGAAACCATTTCTAGCTACAACTACTCTGTATCCCAAAGAAACACAGGAGTAACAACTCCTACTTTCCTTTTGTGTAATCCACAATACGACATTTAAATTTAGGTGCCAACTTATTCGAAATAAGCTTTACAGCCCTAAACTTATTCAATGAAACAACTTGGGTCTCATACCCAACCATATCTCATATGTTGATTCATGAATTGTCTTAGACGGAACAATATACACAGCTGCTTTAATGGCATATTCTCGAGAAAACGATGATCAACTTGACTTCATCATAGATTGAACTATATCTGTATAGAGTTCGACTACTCCCTTTTCGACACAACTTCCTTTGTGGCGTAATTGGAGGGGTTAATTGTGAGACAGTCCCACAATCTCTAAGATGATTGTCAAAATCTTGACTCAAATGTTCACCACTTGGATCATATCTAAGTGACTTTACTATCATGTCAAGATACTTCATACTCCTTTTACAAGCTTTTGAACACTTCAAAAGTTCCAAACTCGTGTTTCATTTGATACTCTTATCTAGTGAAAAGTTCCATAAAGGTAATGAAGTATTAAAACCTTCTTTAGCAGTTGATTTATAATTCATATACATCCACATGTATAATGCTTAATAAATCGATTATTCTTTAACTACTATTAGCAAAGAACCACTTTTGTCATCTTTTATAATAAACAACATTCGCATGATTCAAGATGATTCATAATCTCATGAATCCAAAAGTCCATTCTTATGGAGTTTCAAAATGCGACTTTGCTTATGTCTCCAAGACGACACTGCCAAAATAGGTTGAATCAAACCGTTTGATTCGATCCTTACAGTATTTATGTTACAGATGGGCTCCACATATAAAGACAATTATGTAAATCTACATTTCATAATCATGTCTTTATAAAGTTTATAATTCACAATTATAAAATAAACAACATTTGTTTACTCAAGCCAACAAGCTCAATAGACAACAAGAGTTCGTAACTCACATGTAAAAGTTCATAACCTTTAACCAAAGTTCATAACTTTCATATAAAAGTTCATAACTTTTATGAAAAGAGGTTCGTAACTTTTAACTTGAAGTTCACAACTTTCATGTAAAAGTTCAGAACCTTCGAGTAGCAACCTTTGCTTCTCTTGTCTATTCGCATTCTACCTTTCACCTTCATAAGGTTTCTATTCAAGTTGCGATTCATCATATTCTACTAATATGAGATCCACAACTGGTATCTAATACCTTTGATATAGAAACAAAAGTAGAATAGTTAATAAATACTTAAGGTAGCAGTCTTACTGCCTTTCATCTTCTCATAGTTCTCCAAACAAAATTTGCTATTTTCATTCTAATGAACGATTCATTCTAGAAATGGCAACATCCTTCTTTTGGAGATCTCTCTATGCCAACAGCTTTGGTCTTTAAAACATGTTTCACCCGAACCTTTCGGTCTTTATGCTTTTCGACCTTCCTTTTATCCTTTCCTTTTGAACCATAAGCACACAATTCGAGGCGGGCTTATCCTTTATGGATAACTTAACATTCTTTTGCATCCTATGCAACTAATTCACAATTTTCTCCATGTCATTCAAATGATAGTTCATCACCAATGACTATCAATTAATGAATTCAAGATCACATCTTAATGCCCTTTTGGAGGCCAATGAGAAAATGTTGCCTCAAACACTTATCTTTTCTTGCTCACTAACTGATGGAACATTTCCATTTGTGATGTATCATATATCTCAAGTAAAACTTCCACGTACGGAAGAATTGGTGGCAAGTGTAAGATAACAAAATTTAACAGAGTCCCTTCGATGCTTCAAGTAAGCATCTTTTATACTCGTGTTACAATTGCTAGTGGTTCATTGGGCAAAAGGATTATTGAGAACATATGATTCCTTTTGATTTGAGAACAATTCTCAATGTTCAATAACAATCGAGATCAAGGTAGTAGCAATTATAACTATAATAAAGCGTGTAAAGATTTTAGTTAAATGCTCCCACTTAAATTATAAAACCCTTTAAAATATTTAAGTGGGTGAAGATCCAAAATCCATACTTAACCATAGCACTGCTTTGGCATGTCCCTATGATTAAATATAATTTCGGTAGGCAAAGACTCAAAATCATGCTTTAAACCATTTAAACATATTTTGGATGTGCACTTCTTTGCCAATTGCATCATTATGCAACTCTTATAATTTATGAGATGTATGATATCATATATCATATTTAATTTGTATGTTACTCATCTCATCCTTGCCTCGGGCTCAAACACCTTTTTGATTAACCCTTTAGTTAAACCAATTACAACACAATGAGAATCACCTTTTCTCATATTATTGCTTCGCTAAGGTCACAACATGCGTACCCGCCCTGGCGGTATACCATGATGCGAACATAGTACTTGACAAGTGTTATGCGTAATTGGGTGGCAAAAATATAAACTTCATAAGTTTATTTAGGGTTTATTAATTCCTGTGAGTTAGTTGTATCATATACAATTTCATGGCATTAATATTAATCATACTTTTGTTAATATTAATTAGCATGGATTCTTATGGCATACAATTGTCTAGCATGCATATAGAATATCTAGCATGGCATCACATGGCATCTAAATAAAATAAAGCATGCATATGACTCGAACCGTGTTATGGTATGGTTTAAATCTACATTGATTTTCATAGGCCAATATGAAAATCAACAGGGTCATATCCTAGGTAGTAGCATCCATCACATGGTCATTGCACCGCCTCTTGGATCCGCCTCCACGTCTTTGCTTCCAAGTACCATCTCATGGATTTATATTTTACAAAAAAAAATGCAACCTATACAATTTTTCTAGTAAAATAAATTTTACATATCACAAATTGCATCCTATACAATTTTTCTAGTAAAATTAAAATTTAAAATTTACATAAATACAAACGACTCGCAGGTCGTATTTATATAAAACCATAATAAATAAAATAAAGCATCCACGGGGTCCAAAACCATACCATAACACCATGCATAAAATTATCAACAATAATTTTATATCTAAAAATATTTAGGGTTCAAAGTGGTAAAATACAATCACATTGTATTTAGAATTAATTAATTTGGAAAAATTCGTAAATATGCAGAAAACAATTTTCTACACTTAAACGAAAAAAGGGTTAAAACTGTCGGACAGCAGGCTCAACGGGCTGCGCATACTGCGCGCAGCCCATGCTGCGTAAGCAGCATGCTGCTTACGCAGCACGGCAATTGCAAATTGCAATTGCAAGTTGCAATTGCAATTTGCAATTGCAATTAGTATTCTGGGCATTATGCCCAGAATACGAACAGTTGCATTTTATTTTATTTTTTTTTTTTTTTTTAATTAAATTGAATTGAAACAATTTCAATAAAAACCCATGAATCAAATTCATGATTCCAAAAACCCCTTAAACATTCCAAATCATTAACATAAAATCATTCACAATGATTAATCAATAAAATCAAATTTTATTTTGTTATTCACAATAACATAGAACCCTAAATAAAACATACAAACTCCTAACAACAATTTTGATCCAATCAAAATCATACAAACCCTAACATGCAATTTTGATCCAATCAAAACATAAATCCAATTCAATCAAAATACAAGTGGCTCTGATACCACTGTTGGGGATTAATCGCCTAAAATAAATACGCAGCGGAAAGAAAACGGATTAATTCCCGCCAAGGATCCATGTATATTGCATTGAATTGGAAAGAGGGTTAAAGAATTACCTTAATTCTTTGAAGATTGAATCAAAGGAACCAAATTAGCTTCCCTCTACGGTTGATCCACACGGAGCAATTGATTCACCGCGTGCTAGCGCCGGGATTGAAGAACGATTCTTCGAACGAGAGAGAGAGGCAGAAAATCAAATTTTCTATTGGCTTGAAAGGAGAATTTCGGCTGGCCCTTATTTCTTATGTGGCTGCCGAATTCACTTAGACTTTTTAGGGTTAGGTTATGTTTTATTTTATATAACCTTTAGTCTTAATTATAATTATAACTTAATACTCCTATTAATTATAATTATAAATTGACCCACACAACTTAATATTAATTCTCAATTAATATTAAATTAACTCCATTCTCCATCATACATATATGTATATATATAATATTATAATTTATTATATCTCCATATAATTTAATTATAATATGTAGCATACTTTATGCCATATTAATCACATTAATATTTATATATACATACATAAATATATATCACTATATATATTTATTCTCTTTCTCATTCATAAATTATTATCCAATAATAATTTATACCCGATAAGATGAACTTCATTTTGCTCTTGTGTGTGACCCCATAGGATCATATTAATTGGCAATAAGGAAATTACCATAATGTCCTTATAGGTCACAAGCGGACTCTAGCAAGCCATTTCGACTACCCAATTAATATGATTGGAATGATCCAATACCTATTTATAGAATGTCATATTCCCTTTTGTCTCTTTGATATCATGATTAATCATAAGACATGGTACACTTGTCAATCTTACATAATTAATCATATGCTTTCTCGATCTCAAAATAAACTGTTCAGACAAATCAATTGATACTCTTATCAATTATTTGAGCATGGCCATGCATTTAACAGTCTTACTTATCGAGGGGCCCAGTGATATCGCTCTCTTGTCAGAGAGGGACAAAATCCCATATCTGTCACTCACATCCCTAAGCATGAGTCATATTGTACCCAACCACAGCCTTTATAACTACTCTGTTACAAGCAGCGTTTGACTGCGTCAAAGCACAACATGAATTCATCCCGGAATCCATGGTGACCTCAGGTCAAAGGAATCAGCTAATGACACTACTATAATCAAGATCAGTTGTGACACATAACCATGAACTTGATCTCATAGTGGGTCTCCAGTAACATGTTCTCTAACATATTACCCGTGAGTATAATCTGTATCTGTATACACTATATTCATCTTATGAATATCCATTATCACTCACACTAGTCTTAGTTTGTTATTATTCCCATAATAACAATCGACTAGGGATATTTAGAATAACACGATTTATTCATGGATACTTATCATAAATGCTAACATACAAACATAAATGATAATATTAATCTACACTAGATTAATCTTAGAAGTCAAATTACATAATCCAATATTGGCCTTAGGGCACAATCTCCAACAGTTTGTAGATTTAATATGGCATAAGATTGATACTTGCTCCTAGATCACATAATGCATTTTCAATATTAAGGTTACCAATAGAGCAAGGTATAGAAAAACTCCCTGGATCTTTGATCTTTGCAAGTAAAGGTTGCTTGCTCTGAAGGATTGATGAGCAATCTCTGTTAAGCTGCACCATCGCTACATTCTCCAACTTCTTTTTGTTAGCAAGAAGTTCCTTCAAGAATCTCACATATAAAGGCATTTGTGCAAGTGCTTCTGCAAAGGTTATGTTGATGTGAAGTTTCTTAAAGACTTCCAAAAACTTGTCAAACTGCTTGGCCATGTCATGTTGCTTAGCTCTTTGTGGATAAGGTATCCTTGGTTGATAAACAGGTACCGGTTTCCCATCTTGAACAGAGGTGTTTTGAATAGAATCTGAGGTTGCTTGACTCTGCTCTGGTTGAGCATTCTCTGACTGATCTAGAGATTGCTTGACTACATCAGAAGGTAGCTCAGTGATGTGAGCAGTCTCAGGTTGCTCATTCTTCTCAACAATCTTTTCTTATGAGTCTTTGTTCTTTTCCACAATGTTCATCCTATGAGGTTGCTCAGCATTTTTACCACTCCTAAGAGTAATAGCTTTGCACTCCTCTCTTAGATTGGGTTCAGTGTTGCTTGGAATGACCCCTTTATTCTTTAGAGTGACAATATTTGTAAGTTGCTGAAGCTGAGTGTCCATGTTTTTCATATACGATTGAGTCTGCTTCATGAACTGAGACATCATTTCCTTCATCTCTGATGGGTCCTAGGTAAAGTAGTGAAACTAAACCTAGAAATGCACAACTAAGGCAGTGTACCTATCGTTGACAAGTAACAATTCTGGTTGGTCCAGGTATCGATCCCACAGAGAAAAATATTCTGCAAACACTAAACTACTCGGGTTCCTTGCGTGTCCTAGGCGGAACCTAGTTTTGGGTTTGATTATATTAACAACTAATTATCCTACTCCTAGTTGATCTATTCCAGCTTACTTTGCACTTGAATTTAGGTTATCAATTGGTGGTTTAACGACCTATGAATGCTAATGGAGATGGCTTTATCAATTAACTACAATATATGAAATTAACTCGACAATTAACCCTTAATTATGTTCTTTCGGTAATTCAACCTAGCGTGTCTAGATCTTTTAGGTCCTTAGCCGGTTTCCTTTGTTTAGAGGCGGTCTAATTCTAAAGCTCAGAAAATAGGGGCATGTAAGTTCCACAGTGTCGTCAATACTAATGGTTTCCTAGGCATCAATCTAGGTAATGCCACAAATATGAACTTAATAAATTAAGATCTTATGAGACTAGATTATCATTAAAGGAATTGCATAAAGAAGAGGAATAAAAATTGAAATTAACTTGCAATCAATTGTATTAATCAAGAAAGGTGAAACGAATTCAATGTTTACAACCAAACACAATCAATTGCGGAATCAAAAACTAACTTAATCAAATTACAAAAGAGAAGAAGAAAAACTTATGCCCTTTTGGTCCAATTAACTGGATTCCGACGGTGTGAAGATGCTTGGGGTGTACCTCTATAGACGAACTCAAGCCGGAACTAAGAACGTCGCAAAAGGGGAAGGTTCTATGTAAAACTCCTACCAATTGATGGTTCAAAACTCAAAGAAAACAAATAGTTCAAGCTAAAACCTAGCTACAAGTTTCTGCTCTCACTCTAAAAGTCTGGAAAAAGATCCTTAAAACTTAGAAAATAACCTATTTATACGGCTAGGTTAAAACTAAGAAAAAGAAAAGATGAAAGTAGGGCAACAGTAGAATTCCAGAGCTCGGCAACCCGTACTGGTGGAAGTGGCATGCCGTGCTGTGCAGAATTGAAGGCGGCACGCCGTGCTAGTGGAGGTGGCACGCCGTGCTGTGTAGTTTTGGGGTTGGCACGCCGCGCTGGCCTGAGTGGCACGTTTTCGTGCCACTCCACTGGATTGCATCTCTTGGCCCGCCGGATTGGCACGCCATGCCACCTTGATTTTCAGCACTTCAAACTCTTCCTTGCTGCCGATGCTCCAACTTCCGGTTCGGGTCATAATACCTGTCCAAAACAAGCATAAAGAAACATAACCGTACCAACGCCACGGACCATAAAAACGACATATTATCCAAAATTACAAAAACAACCCTAGAAAACATGAAAAATACTAAAAGTTATAAAAATCTATCCAAAACATAAAAATCACAAAATACTCAAAAACCACACAAACATTCACACAAAAGACTCTAAAAATTGCGGTTCAAACCACGAAGTTGCCTAAAAGATAAGGTCAAAAACCGACCTTATCAACCACCCCACACTTAAAGTCTTGCTTGTCCTCAAGCAAATAAACTAAAGACAAACGAGTAAACTTGCTCGCTTTTACTTGCAAATCCAACTAAGGGTTTAACCGTATGAAATTCATAAACTCAAGAAGGTAAAGCATCACTTTCGAAATGACATTAGGCGCACCAGGTTCAAAACCACTCAATACCCGAACCCAACAAAATTTACCTAGTCAAAGGGCGAGGAACAAACAGAGTTTATACGACCACAAAGCACCTCATAAGATGTCACTCCAATGCTCAAGTTTAAGGTAAGGCGGATGAGCACACAAAAACAAACAATGGCACACATCACATAGCGAACTAATGGCAATCCCGGTGAAGTCATTGGTCAAGGAGCAAAATCAGAGAACCTGGGGCTTGTAATGTTACGGCTTGGGGTAGGTTTGATAAAAGGGGAATTTTAGGTATACAACTCCTACGAATCAAGTAAAATATACAAATTGACTAAGAACTAAAGACGGGTCATGCAACATTCAACTCAAAACTAGTCCTAAGAGCGTTTGCTTTGCTATATATATATTTTTTTCTTCTTTTTTTTTTTTGCAATTAACTTGACAAAAAGAAGGCCTTGTCCACACCCAACAGCCAAAACACAACTTAATGGGGAAAAAAAATTACAAGACATGGGTCAAGGCAATTAGATGATTGCCCTAATCCTTTATTCAAACAAATGAACTGGAAATGGAACACATATACCGGCGTAAAGATGAAAACCGGACAAACAAGACATGCGTCTACAAACTCCTAATTTTACGAAAAGAAGCCGAACATACACATTGACTCTATTTGGATTTTTGTTTTTGTTATTTTTTTATACACAATTTTTCCATAGCACTATATGTGAAAGAGTTGAAATGCAAACGGTGATTGACCCCAAAATGAATGAACAACTTAGCCAATTACTTGATTTAGGAGAGGATGGTAAAAATTTAGGATGATAGAGTTGGCTTGGTGAAGGTTTTTAAGTCAAAAAGGTTAATTTAGTGGCTTTGGGTGATCTAAGGGATAATTAATAGTTAGGGTTAGGCTCATTTAAGTCAAGGGGTTAATCCTAAGGGTCTCCACATATTGAGCTCTCGATGCCAAGTGCAAAACGACACCGGGTTCTACGATCTAGTGTGCCACGATTGTTTTTACCCTCACAAAGAAACAGAACCGATGTGAAATGGTTCTAAAGGTGCAAATTCTCACAAGTGTACTAGGGGTTGTATGCTAGGTCGTGTGACTCAACCAATGTTCCAAGGCGTAATCCTAGCTCGATCATGCAAGTAGAGGTAGAGGGTTAGTTCCCTAATGCAACCTTAATGACAAATCTAACCAATGGTTACCATCAAGAATCACAAATCACGCACAAACAAGCTAATGACTTGCAAACAACTCCTAGTATCCCTAGCCAATTGCTACCCTTCCAAGCACAAAGACTTAGGTTCGAGGGTGGATTAAGCAATGTTATTCAAACTGTAATTGACACATAAACAACCTAAAAACACTATCAAACCAAAAACAAACCAAAACCAACTCCACATGCATTAAAAACTAAAACCTAAATCTAACCAAAAACCAATGCAAAACATCCAAATATGCAAAAACACCAACAAACATACGAAACAAACAATAAAAAAGTGCAATGTAAAAAAAAAAAAAAAAGAAGCAAAAGAAGGGGAGAAATCCCTTTACTCACCCCACACCTAGATTGCACTTACTTCCAAAAGTGCAATGGAAGAAGGAGCAAACTAAGTGGGAAAGGAAAAGGGTTACCTCATATATCAGGGGCTGGTGGCGGCGAGTATGGCCACCCTTGGGCTGCACAGAAACGAGAGGCGAACGCCTCAACGTTGGCAAGCTGAGCTGCTTGCCTATCAAGGCACGCGTTCATCCACTGCTCAAGCAGAACCTGATGGACGGTTAAGCCTTCCAGTTGTTCAATTATGCCATCCAACCGTCCTTCGATCCGCCTCATAAAATCTAGGCCCACTGAAACATTCTCCTCATCCTCCTCGCTATCCTCAGCTTCCTCACTCTCGTCCTCCTCATCTACGTCCATAGGAGCCTTTCCCCTACTCGAACCTCCCGCACTTGAAGTACCTGCAGCTGTCACAACATGGGAGCAAGACAAGATTCCCTTTGAAATCTTCTTGGGAAGGATGCTATCGAGGTTCCTATAACAAGTATTACTATGAAAGAAGCACGCAATACAAGTTACAATATGTCCTAACCCTAGTTCGGACTTAGCTCGGTTGTGGTGGTTGTATAAGGCTTCCATGACAAAGAAGCCCATATGCACCTTAATCTCACTATGCACATGCCACAGGATTAAAAGTTCAAATGCATTAACTCGGTTGCTCTCAGTTTTTCCCAAAAAATTAAAACACACAAATTTGTGAATTAATTGCAAGATAGGGTCATGAATTTGGGAAGTTTTGGCAAACCTAGGTTGGTATACCCCTTGCCCTACCATGTGCCAAAATTTCTTGGCATCCATATTCTCCGACCATTTGTAACCATTCCCCTCAATACCTATGCAAGCCTTAAGGCCCTCAATATCTAAAGACCGTTCAGTACCAAAGAGGTGGAATGTCATGCTCCTAAGGCCCGTATCAGGGTTTGTTTTGAAGCTTAAGGTGGAGTAGAATTCGAGGTTCAACTCCCTAAAGACGGGTGGATTAGACTTCACAAACTCATACCACCCTAGACTAGTCAATTTAGCTCGTACCGCCTCCGACCTATCTTGCACAAATAAAAATTCCCAATCGAAAGTTCGGAAGGGGGTGCTTTCTAAAGGAAATAGGGTTTTGTATTTTTTACCTTCATCACCCGAAAGTAAAGGGAAGGAGCATTTATACTTCCTTGAGAGGCTCGTCAAAGGGGCCATCAGCTGTTCGGTAGGTAATTCGTCGCGTGGCACCAGTTCCGGTGACGGGTCTATGGGCCGTCGAGACGAACCGTGTCTCCGATCGGCGACGGTCTTCTTCTTCATCCTACAATTGCACAACCATAAAAATAAAACAAAAATAAAAAACAAAAGAACCCAAATCCAAAGAAAACCTACTGTCATAAATACAAACCACTAAAAAGAAAAAGAATGCAAAACAATCATCCTATTAAGCAGTTAATCAATCAAAATCAAAGTGAGAAAAAGAACAAACAATAAAAAGAGTAAAGGGAGAACAAAGCATGAATTCATACCTGGTTACAAGGAAAATGAAGCAAAAGAAAATCCTAGGGCAAAATCAGAGTGGAAGAGAAGGTGAGAGGGAGAAGATGAGAAAGGAAGGAAGAATAAGGGAAGAGAGGGAGAAGGGGAGAAAGGAAGGAAGAATAAAGGAAGAGAAGGAGAGGGAGAGAGTTGGTTCTAGAGAGAGAAAGTGGAGAGGGAGAGAGAAAGTGAGAAAGAGGAAGAAGAAGAAGAAGAATGATGGGCGGTTACAAAGGGGGAAGTGGAAGGTGCTTTATATAGTCGGGCGGATTTGACCTAGGATTTCAAAATTTAAACGCTCGGCACGTTGTGCCAAAAAATCAGCACGGCATGCTGAGCAGAGCATAAACACTTACCTGAGAACCGCGTGAGGGCACGCTGGCATGCTGTCTCGGCACGTCGTGCTGTCTCGAAAAATTGCATATGTAGCACGGCGTGCTCCAATTTTGACACGGCGTTCTGTTCTCTCTTCAACAATTCACTTTAGGAACAGCGTGACAGCACGTTGGCGTGCTGTATTGGCACGTCGTGCCGCCTTGAAGCCCCTGTAATTGGCACGGCGTGCTGCTTGCTTATACACAACCCTCTTTAGAAACAGCACGACGGCACGTAGGCGTGCTGTATTGGTACGTCGTGCCACTTTGAAGACCATCACTTTGGCATGGCGTGCTCTCTGTCAGGCACGGCGTGCTGAATTGCTTTTGCATGTGATTTCTGAACAGTGGCCTGGCACGATTGCGTGCCACCCTGGCACGCCACGTGCTACTTCCAATTTCACCTTGGCACGGCGTGCTGCTTGTGACACAGCGTGCCAATCTGAATTCTACCAACCTTTACTTTTTTCCACATTTTGATCACGATTTTTGATTAACTTGCTTAATTACCTATTCCTACACACAAAAACACACAAAAAAAAAACATATTAACACAAAAATTAATGTACAAGGGAGGCACACGTACCTTATTGCTATGTTTATAGTCGGAATAGCTTGACTTCTACGTCCATGATGTAGCATTACACATCACGAAGGAGTAAGACTTGCTTCTCCTCCTTCATTCCTCCGCTGACGTAGGGCTTCAACCGATGCTCGTTTACTTGTTGAATTCCCTCCGGGGTTTCAATTTCCACCATCCCGGAGGGATAGACCTATGCACGGTAAACGGCCCTGTCCATCGACTTCTCAGTTTGCCCAGAAATAGTTTCAATCGGAAGTTATACAAGAGCTCCAACTCCTGTTGGTTGAAACTCTTTTCTATCACATAAGCATCAATAGGGCAAAAAGAGTCTACAAAATTACAACTTTCAACATCTAATGGATATTTCATTGAGTTATAGACGTTGAAACTTACCTCCTCGTTGTGCAACCTAAGAATAATCTTACCTTCCTGGACATCTATCAGAGTCCTACCGGTTGCAAGAAATGGCCTTCCAAGCAAAAGGGGCACCGCACTATCTTCCTCCATATCCATTACCACGAAGTCCACGGGGAAGATAAACTTGTCCACCTTTACTAGCACGTCCTCGACCACCCCCTTTGGCCTCGTGAGAGATCTATCCACCAATTGGAGGGTCATATTGGTTGGCTTTGGGTTTCCCAGTCTGAGTCTCCTGAAAAACGACAGAGGCATCAAATTTATACTTGCACCCAAGTCACATACGGGATTAGCAATCTACAAGTTTCCTATCCGGCATAGGATAGTAAAACTGCCCTTATCTTTGAGCTTGGGTGGGAGTTTGTTAGTGATAATTGTCGAACATTCCTCTGTTAAAACCACCACTTCGTCCTCACCTAGCTTTCTTTTCCCTGCCAGAAGTTCTTTAAAGAATTTAGCATAAGAAGGCATCTCTTGGAGAGCCTCAATCAATGGTAAATTAAATTCTAACTTCTTAAAAATTTCTAGAAATTTGGAATATTTCTGCCCCAGTTTATCTTTCTTCTCCCTTTGAGGATAAGGGAGTTTAGGCACATAGGCTCTCACTGGGTCAGGAATTTTCCCTTTTTCATTTATGCTAGGTTCGGGTTCAGAAAGCGAGTCAGGGTTGCTTACCTCACCCGACTCTTCACTTACCTCAGTAGGTTGGGATGGAATATCAGCGTTTTGCACTCGGTCCTCCACTTGCCTACCACTTCATAGGGTTATAGCTTGAGCTGTCTCCCGTTGATTACCCTTGGGGTTTTGTTCAGTTTTACTCGGGAGTGCTCCTTGAGGTCTTTCCTGCCATTCCCTACTCATTTGAGCCACCTTCTTACCCAAATCCCTGCAGTATGCTTCATTATCAGCAAGCCGAGATGAGATGTCTTTTAATAAAGACAAAACCGTCTCATCTTGCTTAGACTGTTGAGGTTACTGTAAGGATTGATCATTAGGAATAAATGGGGCTTTACCTAACCCCTGCTCATGGTGCTCATAATGGAACCCGGAAGGAGGTCTCAACATATTTTGGTTATTACCATAAGACATGTTCGGGTGTTGATACCTTCTTCCGTAATTATTATTATTATTGAAATTTTGTGGGTAAGAGTTAGAATTATTGTACCTTTGGTTTCCTCCCACAAAACTTACATTTTTGGACGGTTGGGCGAATGAGTCGCCTAATCCACATTCTTGCCCGGGATGCTCCGCTCCACATGATACACACAACACCGGCTGGTATTGTGGCCCATTTAAATTCAGGCGGGACATCAACAGGTCCAGCTTCTTGTTCACATGGCCCATGGCTGCATCTTGGCATCCCAAATCCGCAGCCCGAACCTCATTCCTTGTTGGCGTGTCCGACTGCCACAAGGTACTTTTTCTAGCCAGCTCCGCAATCAACTCCTCGGCTTGTGTAGCAGTCTTATTAAAAATGTCCCCGCCTGCAGAAGAATCAATAATGGCACGGTTAGCTGGTGTCAAACCATGATAAAACGTGCTTACCTGAGTAAATCGCGACATGTCATGGTGTGGACAGTTCTGTAATAACCGTTGAAACCTCTGCCATGCTTCATTAAGAGTCTTAGTCCCAAATTGCTAGAATCCCATGATCTCGTTCCTTAACTGGACCGTTTTTGATGGTGGGAAGTAGTACGCTAAGAACTGCTCTTCCAATTGATCCCATGAAGTCACTGATCCAGGCCTCAAAGACTTGTACCATTCCATTGCTCCCCCGCATAATGAGAAGGGAAACAACTTCAACCGCATAGCATCTTGGGGCACCCCACCGATTCTGACTGTATCGGCCACCATGAGAAACCGGTCTAAATGATCATTGGGGTTGTCACTTATTCCGCCACTGAATAGTCCGTTCCCTTGGATCAAATTGATCATGCTGGACTTCAACTCAAAGTGATTAGCAGTAATGGCTGGGATAACCACTCCGGATCTGTTCCGAGGCCGATGTGGAGCCATTAGGTCAGTCATGACCATGTTGTCTCTATCACCACCCCTTCTTCTATCAAACTCCTCCCGCTCACGCCGGAGTCGCTCTTGCTCAACTCTTTCCCGGAGCTGTCTCTCCTCTTCCTCCTGTTGCTGATGATCCATTTGGATAGTTTGCTCTTGTTGTACTCTACGGTTCCTGCTACACAAACGTTCAATTTCAGGGTTATAAGGTAAAAGCTCAGGGTGTTAAGAGCGAGTTCGCATAAGCTAGAAAGCACACACACACCGAAAAATAAAAAAAAATAACAAAAATAATTTGCAACAAATATCCACAGAAAAGAAAAATTATTTAACTATATGCACAAGAATAGTGCCTAGATCAGCAAATAGACTTTTAGCTCAATGATGCAGAAAAATAAATCTCCCCGGCAACGGCGCCAAAAACTTGATGGGTCCTAGGCGAAGTAGTGAAACTAAACTTAGAAACGCACAACTAAGGCAGTGTACCTATCGTTGACAAGTAATAATTCTGGTTGGTCTAGGTATCGATTCCATAGAGAAAAATATTCTGCAAACACTAAACTACTCGGGTTCCTTGCGTGTCCTAAGCGGAACCTAGTTTTGGGTTTGATTATATTAACAACTAATTATCCTACTCCTAGTTGATCTATTCCAGCTTACTTTGCACTTGAATTTAGGTTATCAATTGGCGGTTTACCGACCTATGAATGCTAATGGAGATGGCTTTATCAATTAACTACAATATATGAAATTAACTCAACAATTAACCCTTAATTATGTTCTTTCGATAATTCAACTTAGCGTGTCTAGATCTTTTAGGTCCTTAGCTAGTTTCCCTTGTTTAGAGGCGGTCTAATTCTAAAGCTCAGAAAATAGGGGCATGAAAGTTCCACAGTGTCGTCAATACTAATGGTTTCCTAGGCGTCAATCTAGGTAATGCCACAAATATGAACTTAATAAATTAAGATCTTATGAGACTAGATTATCATTAAAGGAATTACATAAAGAAGAGGAATAAAAGTTGAAATTAACTTGCAATCAATTTTATTAATCAAGAAAGGTGAAACGAATTCAATGTTTACAACTAAACACAATCAATTGCGGAATCAAAAACTAACTTAATCAAATTACAAAAGAGAAGAAGAAAAACTTATGCCCTTTTGGTCCGATTAACCGGATTCCGACGGTGTGAAGATGCTTGGGGGTGTACCTCTATAGACGAACTCAAGCCGGAACTAAGAACATCGCAAAAAGGGAAGGTTCTATGTAAAACTCCTACCAATTGATGGTTCAAAACTCAAAGAAAACAAATAGTTCAAGCTAAAACCTAGCTACAAGTTTCTGCTCTCACTCTAAAAGTCTGGAAAAAGATCCTTAAAACTTAGAAAATAACCTATTTATAAGGCTAGGTTAAAACCAGGAAAAAGAAAAGATGAAAGTAGGGCAACAGCAGAATTCCGGAGCTCGACACGCGGTGCTGGTGGAAGTGGCAGGCCGTGCTGTGCAGAATTGAAGGCGGCACGCCGTGCTGGTGGAGGTGGCACGCCGTGCTGTATAGTTTTGGGGTTGGCACGCTGCGCTGGCCTGAGTGGCACGTTTTCGTGCCACTCCACTGGATTGCATCTCTTGGCCCGCCGGATTGGCACGCTGTGCCCTAATTGTGGGATGCCGTGCCACCTTGATTTTTAGCACTTCAAACTCTTCCTTGCCGCCGATGCTCCATCTTCCGGTCCGGGTCATAATACCTGTCCAAAACAAGCATAAAGAAACATAACCGCACCAACGCCATAGACCACAAAAACGACATATTATCCAAAATTACAAAAACAACCCTAGAAAACACGAAAAATACTAAAGGTTATAAAAATCTATCCAAAACATAAAAATCACAAAATACTCAAAAACCACACAAACATTCACACAAAAGACTCTAAAAATTGCCGTTCAAACCATGAAATTGCCTAAAAGATAAGGTCGAAAACCGACCTTATCAATCTCCTCAACCTCTGATTTCTTAGATGTAAATGATGGTCCAGCTTGTTGAACATGATTGGACTGTTGATGAGGTTGAAAATTACTATGAGGTTGCTGAAAAGGTACATGAGGTTGCTTCCTAGGTTACTGGTTCCAAGAGAAATTAGGGTGATTGCGCCATCCTGGATTGTAAGTGTTGGAAAATGGATAGTTCTACCTTGGATTATTTCCAATGTAATCACATTTCTCCTGAGTGAGTGAGATATCACAATCAATGCTTCTATGATCACTTCCACAGAATTCACACAATATCTTTGAACTTGAAATGGCTGAGATATTCTACTTGGCTAACTGTTTAAGGATCAGATCTACTTTATCGGAAAGCTTGGCAACAACATCTGATTCGGCAGTCTTTTCTCGATCCTCACGTGTTGAGTGCCATTTATAACTTGTGTTGACCAACCTTTCGACCAACTCATAAAGCTCTTCCAGTGCCAGTTCTTCTGGGTCCCCATTTGCTGTGGATTCAATTTGAATCTTATCTGCATTAGTCAAACCATTGTAGAAATTCTGAATTTGCATCCACATAGGAAACCCATGGTTTGGTACTTTTCTCAGAAGCTCCTTGTATCTTTCCCAAGCTTTTGACAGGGATTCATCATGTTGCTGGCGAAAATGAGTAACCTCATTCCTTAACTTGATTCCTTGTTTGGGCGGAAAGTACTTAGTCAGAAAGACTTGAGCCATTTCATCCTAGGTTGTAACTGAACCAGGTTGAAAATTCTTCAGCCAACTTGTCTTATCCCTCAGTGAAAAAGGAAAAAGCTTTAATCTTATCACATCATCTGAGACTCCATGGTTAGTACGAAAAGTATTGCACATAGTCACAAAATCTTGGATGTGAGCATTTGGATCTTCTCCGGGCAATCCTCCAAACTGAACAGCAGCTTGAAGCATTTGAATCATATAGGCTTTGATCTCAAAGACATTGTCCCCTTCATTGGGTATCACAATGCAAAAAGAGTGTTCCACAGTGATAGGTCTCGAATATTCCTTAATTCTTTGCCTTAGAGGAGGAAGATGAACTTCTCCCTCTCCTTCTGGTGGTGGAGGTGGTAAATTTTGTTCAGCCATTCTCTGTCTTCTGCGAGCTCTTCTGACAGCACCACTCCTTCTCCTACAAGTCCTTTCAATCTCTGGATTTATAGGAATTAGAGGGATTCCTGCCCTTCGCATACACCAGGAGATTGCCTAGAACAGAGAATTTTTGCACAAAACACCAAACACCAAATCAAAAAAATGAATTTACAAGAAATCTTTAAAATTTTCAACCGTTAGTTCCTCGGCAACGGCGCCAAAAACTTGTTGCCCTAAAATTGTGCACTAGCAAGCGTACTAGGTATATTGTAGTAGTGGCAAGACAAGTGTTGATCCCACAGGGAATAAGGGAAAACTATAAGACTTCCTAATAAACCGTCAGATATAAGGTTTTCCAAATAAGTCAGCAATACAATTTTATATAAACTAAAATTAATATAAAGCATACAAGATAACGTAAGGAAGGTTGCATAAAACAGAAGATGAAAAACAGCAATAATAAAAGCACAGACTTCCACCAGTTAGACAAGCAATCTCGAGACATATTTCTTTAGAATTTATTATGAATATATTAAGGAACGTAGATCTAAGGTTTCTTGCTCTCTACCCACCAAGCTTATCTCTCGACCTCACTTGGATTTATGAATCCCCAACTAAGCTTATCTCTCGACCTCACTTAGCCTAGGTATTCATGCATTAAGTCAAGCAAGCATTCTACCATAAATAGAAACCCTTAGCACACCCCCAATCTCCTCTCGGTCTCATGGCAAGTGTGTGTGTGTGTGTGTGTGTGATTTTTCCATATCCCCAAATCTCCTCTCGGTCTCATTCGGAATACTAAGCATACAATCGGGCCCCATTGTAATTTTGATAAGCACATCACAACACAATCATCTCAGCATAATATTCATAATAAATACGAGAAAGACTTCCCAAGATCACCAGTCTAAACTAGCTTCAGCCTGCTGGGAAACTACTCACAACACATAATTAACATCAAAATGAGATTTCCTAACCAGAAAGCTTTAAAGAAGAAAATTTTGTAAATTAAAATTAAAGCAAAGAAAATAATAGTAGTTGGAGAAGCATTCAATGCCCAACCCTCTTTGAACAGCAGACTATATATAGTCCCCTTAAAGAAAAGAAAAAAATAATCTACCTAGAGACATGTTCCTTGATTAAAATAATAACAAAAATTAACAACCATAAAATGCAATGGCTTCCTCAAGAAGCCAAGGATAAGTCTGGAATTTCCCAAAAGAAAATATCTTCTCCTCCTCTCTGGGCCGCGCCCCTTCCTTCAACTCTGACCCATTCACACCGTAGCCCATTCCAATTCCTTTTTCTCCTTTCTGCTCCCTGAGACTTCCCAAATCCGGCAGCCTTTCTGAGCGACGCCTAAGACCTGAAAAAACTCAATATTAGCTATGAATTCTCTATTTTCAAAGGAATTTAACCAATTTAGCTACTGAATTCTTACATAATTAACTGGTAATAATTTCATTTATCATAAAACAAAAACCAAGTGAGGACCGCTATATCTTCCAGAGATCTAGGTCAGGATGAGTCACTTACTTATTATTTAATTAAAATAAATACTTCAAATCAAATCATAGCATTTTATAAAACTAAATCGACTTTATTTGGAGCATATGATGTTCATGCAAGGTACAGAAAGTAGTGAATAAATTAATTATACAGATGAAATCAAATAAACTATCATAAGGGATACATATGAACAAAATAGGGAATCGGGGTAAAATCTCCTAAAATACACGGATTCATCTAATATAAGAATAAAATTGAATATACATTTAATCCTCCAAAAGAAGCTTTAGTACACGAGTGATCACATCTAGGACTTAAACATGAAAAAACGAGAGTATAAAACTACCAGGATCATGCATCGAGAGGGGATAGTTGATGAGACTCATATAGTTTCACCGGATAGGCTTGGAAAATATTTTGAAATGTTCCTGTATTGATTTTTTAGAAAATGGTTTTACCGTTTAATTATTTAACATGTCAAGTGAGTTTGTTCTTTTTGTGGATCCTGTTCGTGGGGGTTTTATATTTCACATGCAATTTAATCAAGGTCCAAAAGTAGTAAACACCTATAAATGGTTTTGATGGGTAGGATAACAAATTGAAAGTCACAGAAAAGAAGAACCAGAGCAGTACAACCAAAATAACAGTTATATAGCTATAAAGCTTAAATATGTAGAAAATGCTGAAATTCAATTTGTAGAAATCTGGGTTTTGAAGACAAGAGCCGTGTGGCTCTAAAACAAGATCTGTACAGCTCTAAAGCACTTACAAATATAGTCGTATAGCTCTTACATACATATCTGGGTAGATTTTTGAAAAAGCTTAAACCACCAAACAAAGATCCAAACACACTAAGAATCGACTATAAAGCTATAAATGGACTTTAAGACCTCTCAGAGGTTACCTTTGTAACATGCTTTACATATTTGAGCAAGATTTATGACATGATCTTTGGAATTTCAACTAGATTCAAATAAGCTCTAAAAATGACTCAAGATGCTTCCCGGACCCAAAACGAACTTTATATGTCCAAGATTTTCGGCTTGATTTATGTTTAGGTTGTTTTGATGTCTGGTTTTGTGTGTTTAAGGGGGTGGTTTGTGGCTTAGTTTGTGACATCTTTCTTTTCTTTCTAACTCTCTTTTGAAAGCTCTCTTCAATCCAAAACCATTTTCTCGTCTATAAATCGATCTCCCCCCTTATTTCGTCGTTCAGTCCATCCTTTTATACCCATAAAAATCCATAATTTTCATTTCCAGGAGAAGGGTCATCAACTACTGGATTAGAGCCGTATAGCTTTTGCATCGATGTGAGTCCATGGTTTTGGCCGGTTTTGGGTTCGATTCTGAGTTCGTTTGAATCCGATCTTCACTATTTGAATCTGGTATCTAAAGAATACCCCTAAAAAGGATAACTGAAAGGTTTCAATCATTGAGGTTGGAAAAATCTGTGCTCATAGTAAGCCTCTGAGATGCCTTAAATCCTTTTTTGAAAGCTGCAATTTCTAGTTTTGTTCTAAAGAACACAGCTATACAACTCTATATGAGGCATAAAATAGATTAATACGTTTTAATGATTAAAAACATGGATTTAGGAATTTATGGAGCAGGGATTCACGTTTTCAAAGAAAGAATGAGTTTTTACTCAAACTTGCAAACTAAAATTGCTTTCACATTAAAACCAACTCTAGTACAAACATTGATTTTAGGGTCCATGAGCCATTTATGTGATTTTGACCTGTTGTGGTGCGAATCTTGGGTTTTGTCCCGATAAGAACAAAACCTTAAGGTTAGCATTAAAGTGAGTCCTACCTCAAATGACTCCCCACGAATCAATCTCCCCCCTTTCACCTCCCGAGCTATCTATTATCTCATGTTGTCTTGCTTGAGTCTTATGTGCATATACATTTATTACGTTAGTAACATGTGTTTTGCAAGATTAAATGTATTTTTAGTTTCACTTTTATATTAGATGGACTCATGTATTTTACGCAGTTGTATCCTGATTCCCCAATCATTTGTATCCCCTGGGGTAGCTTTTATAATTTGGTCTGTAACAATTAATTTATCTACTGCTTTACGTACCTTGCATGAATGCTTTTGCTTTAAATTAAAATCAATTTAGTTTTATAAAATATTATGATTGAATGTTTAACTGTTTATTTTAATTGGATAATAAGTAAGTGACTCGTCTGGACTTAGATCTCTAGAAGGAATAATGGTCCTCATCGGTTGTGGCTATACCTAAATTTCCCCGTTGAGGTGAGCCAGGTGGCGACTCTTATACATTTTCGAGATGTCAGTCTCGAATCGTTTAATAATATTGTTTTCCAAAATGAATTTCCATAATAATTTTGTTACCTATTCAATAAACAAGACCACATTTTGTGGTCCGCTTCACAGTACGCTTTTATTTTCCATTTCGCAAAAAATGTCATCCGCTCATAGCTATCTTAAATTTTGCGTAAGCCACCCTTTCGGGTTTTCAGCTTAGCAGACTGTGAGCATGGATTTTTTCTGACCTCTATGATGAAACCATATAGGTTATCATTTATCTTAAGCCTCTTGAAAATACCAACCCAAGAAGCAAGGTTCGGATTCTAACTCATGTCAAAACGGATCAAAAACTGTCAAAACCGAAAAGGAGGAAGCTGACTTTGAAAGTTAGGCCGTATGACTCATCTTTCTTTTCTAGAATTTATTTTGGTTTGTTAATTATTTATTTATCCATTATTCATTTTTGAAAATTGATTTTGGATGTTTATATGCTTTACGGCTTAGTTTAATTTCGAAGAATTTTTAGGACCTGAACGAAAGGAATTTTCATTGGATTCCTGGATACCCGAACCACATTTTGCATGCTTAATAATAAAAAAAAATTGGCAAAAATCATTTTCCAAAATTGTTTTCTCCAAATCAAAATATAGGACATTTATAAAACCACTTTCCAGGTCTAATCGGCTAACCTGTCAGGTTTTCCCGATTATCTCCAAAATGCCTGATCCCTTGCTATCTTATTGTCCCGTTCTATCCTATTTGAGTCCAATGTGTATATATTTGTACCACTAACCTTTGTTGTGTAGTTAGATGTATGTTAGCTTAGATGTATACTAGCTTTCCATTTTTAGCTTATTTCGTGTATTTAGGTGATTGTAAATATTAGAATTAATGTAAACTAGGTGTTTATACCCTGATCCCCTTTTTATCAATTGTATCTCCTTGGTTAGTTCATTCAAACTACCTGTAATGATTTTATTTCCCAAATTTATTTATTGTTTCCTGTATTTATTCATGGCTTTCTGTATTAGCAAATAGAAATATGATTAGGGTTGAATACGGAATATGAGTTAATTAATGAAAAGTGCATATTTGGTATGGTTAAAAGTTATTTCAAAATGAAGTAGAAATAGGTAGTCTGTCAATACCAGAATCTCTGTCTTAAAGGTATAAGACTCCCTATCGTGCTTGGCTATACCACAATTTCCTAGTAAGAACTAAGCCGGATGGTGACTCCTATCAACCTTTAAGGAGCGAGAAATTAGTTTCGTTCATTCCTTTTTGTTTCGCCTTTTCCCAACCTTCAAAATTGTTGTTCCATAAAATCCGATACTCATATATTTTTTAAAAACCCTCTGGCATGGCCTTGCGACCTGTTGCTCTCGAGGATCACCTGCTCACATAGACCATTTTGACTTTTCTTTATGTGCCATTTATTTTCTAGTTAGACTACCCATTTTGGGTTTTCCATCTAACAAGTTGTTTCATTTTTTCTTTTAAACATGATAAAATTTGAGGCGATCCTAATTGACTGGGTCAGTGAATTCGTTGCCATCCATAAGGTCGTGCATTCTTCATGTTCTCATCATTTGAAATTATTTATGGTTTTAATCCTCTTACTGCTTAAAAATTAATTCCTTTGCCTATGGATGAAAGGAAAAGTTTAGATGGAAAATGAAAGGCTGATGTGGTGAAGAAGTTACATGAAAAAGTGACATGACAAGTTGAGAAGAAGATGAACATTATGCTAACTAAGCCAATAAAAAGAACCAAAAAGGTGAATTTTGAGCCTGGTGATTAGTTTTGGTTACATATGCATAAGGGGAGGTTTCCGACTCAAAGAAAAACCAAGTTACATCCTAAAGAAGATGACCTTTCCAAGTTGTTCCACATGTTGAAGAAAATGCATATAAGCCAGACTTACATGGTGATTATGGTATGCATGCTACTTTTAATACTTTCGACTTGTCAATATTTGATGTAGTGACAATGATTCAAGGATGAATCCTTTTAAGGAGAGAGGAAATTATGTGAATCATTAAGGCAAGTCAAGTGAGGATGTATTGAGCTTCAAAGTGGACCTGATCCTTTCGAAATACCAATTAGGCCTATGACAAGGTTGTGAGCGGATGACCCTTTCGACGAGCGGGCCGAGAGAAGCTTTTAATTAAAAATTTTTGTTTTTTGAAATCTCGGACCGTTTAAAGGCTTTGATTTTGAAAAGCGGAAGGAAAGCATAGGAAACTGAATTCCCTCACTAAAATGATTTAAGAGTCGCCACCCAGTTCAGCTCTACTAGGAAATTGCGATATAGCCAAACCATGTAGGAATTATTATACCTTTCACTTATTTCTGTCTCATTTCATATAATCATTAACTGTTCTAAGTTTCACATCTTTTATATTTATTTCCTTAATCCATTTTCATCCCTAAATATTTTCTATATGCTTATTTAGAAAGAAAGTAAATAAATAAATTCAGAAAATTAAATTAATATAACCCAATCAAATAATCTAACCTAGGGGATATATTTATAAAATGAGATACGAGGTACAATAGCCTAGAATACACGAACAATTTGAAAAGAGAAAGCTAGATCTAACCTAACATACATCTACCTGCAAAACAGAGGTTAGTAGCACAATAATCATGTAAATGTACACAAGACTCAAACAAGACGGCAAGGAATAATGGATAGCTTGCGATGTGAAAGGGGAAAATCGGGAGAATATGGTAGATTCAACTGATTTAACCTGGAAAACAATCTTTGAAATGCATTTTTGAGACAATATTTTCAAAAATGATTTTTCCATTTAAGAGATTAATTCATACATCAATGAGTTGGTTATCCTAAGATCTCAATGAAATTCCATTCATGGAGGTTAACTACATTACAGAAATTACACCTACGAAGAAAGCAATAAACACATCACAAACAATTTTGTGGAAAAATATTAAAATATAAATATAAATACTTAAAATAAATTTAATGGAATAAAAAAGTATTATGTAATAACTATCAAAATATTAAATTCCAAAAGATTTCCGCTTCTTGTTAGTTTGGCGATTCATGTGTCACGAGACAAAATCTCACTGATTCCTCGGAAAATAGGACTGGAATGAAGAACAGAGTTGTATGACTCAAGTGATAGTCATACGGATCTAATGATAACCGCATGGCTATAATACTTTGGAAAGCAGTTTGGTTCAAAAATCAATTTTGCATGCATGAAGATCAGAGCCATACGGCTCAAGTTAGAGCTGTTGGGGATTAATCGCACAAAACAAAATACGCAGCGGAAATAAAACGGATTAATCCCCGCCAGGGATCCATGTATATTGCATTGAATTGGAAGGAAGGGTTAAAGAATTACCTCTTAGTTCTTATAGGATTTGAATCAAAGGAACCAAATTAGCTTCCCTCTACGGTTGATCCACACGGAGCAATTGATTCACCGCGTGCTAGCGCCGGGATTGAAGAACGATTCTTCGAACGAGAGAGAGAGGCAGAAAATCAAATTTTCTATGTGGCTTAGGATGAGAATTTCGGCTGCCCCCTTTTCCATGTGTGGTGGCCGAATTCCTTGTTGTATTATGAGTTTAGAATCCCACTAGGTTTAGGTTAATTGTTTCCTTAAATAATTAACCTAAATAGTTAATTATAATTATAACCTAATACACCTATTAGTTATAATTATATATTAACCCACACAATTTAATATTAATTCTCAATTAACATTAAATCAAATCAATTCTCCATAATACATATATGTATATATATAATATTATAATTAATTATATCTCCATATAATTTAATTATAATATGTAGCATACTTTATGCAATATTAATCACATTAATATTTATATATACATACATAAATATATATCATTATATATATTTATTCTCAATCTCTTTCATAAATTATTTTCCAATAATAATTTATACCCGATTAGATGAACTTCATTTTGCTCTTGTGTGTGACCCCATAGGATCATATTAATTGGCAATAAGGAAATTACCATAATGTCCTTATAGGTCACAAGCGGACTCTAGCAAGCCATTACGACTACCCAATTAATATGATTGGAATGATCCAATACCTATTTATAGAATGTCATATTCCCTTTTGTCTCTTTGATATCAAGATTAATTATAAGACATGGTACACTTGTCAATCTTATATAATTAATCATATGCTTTCTCGATCTCAAAGTAAACTGTTCAGACAAATCAATTGATACTCTTATCAATTATTTGAGCACGGCCATGCATTTAACAGTCTTACTTATCGAGGGGCCCAGTGATATCGCTCTCTTGTTAGAGAGGGACAAAATCCCATATCTGTCACTCACATCCCTAAGCATGAGTCATATTGTACCCAACCACAGCCTTTATAACTACTCTGTTACAAGCAGCGTTTGACTGCGTCAAAGCACAACATGAATTCATCCCGGAATCCATGGTGACCTCAGGTCAAAGGAATCAGCTAATGACACTACTATAATCAAGATCAGTTGTGACACATGACCATGAACTTGATCTCATAGTGGGTCTCCAGTAACATGTTCTCTAACATATTACTCGTGAGTATAATCTGTATCTGTATACACTATATTCATCTTATGAATATCCATTATCACTCACACTAGTCTTAGTTTGTTATTATTCCCATAATAACAATCGACTAGGGATATTTAGAACAACACGATTTATTCAAGGATACTTATCATAAATGCTAACATACCAACATAAATGATAATATTAATCTACATTAGATTAATCTTAGAAGTCAAATTACATAATCCAATATTGGCCTTAGGGCACAATCTCCAACAATCTCCCACTTGCACTATGGCCAATCATACATGTATCTTATACCCATTGACCTACATGACTTTCATGTATTCATTCGTGCAGGAGTCTTTGTCAGTGAATTATTAATTTTCGCTTCCGTTGTTACTTTACACATTTTCACTCTCTCTTTAGAGACAGCCTCTCTAAATTAGTGAAAAAAACGCCTAAGTATATGCTTGTGTCATACAAGGTTCTTACGCATTGAACTATTGTCCCTACAATAGTCTCACAGGATAAGCAATGCTTAGAACAAAACACAACATTTTGTGATGAACTTCTTCATCCAAAATTTCCTTTACATCATATGTAACAATATACTTTGACGACTATTATAGATATTTAGCTATATCGTTTTATTTTGAACCTTTCAAAATCATAACATCTCTTTTTAAGAGAATACTAGATCTCGACTGATATATATTGCAACTAATTGCAATCAGTTGTATATGTGCAACTATTTACACAGTTATCATAAGCAAGCTTCTATTAAGTCTTTTATATTGAACGCTTTCAATGCTTTGACTTAAGCCAAAACATTCTTTTAGATCTATCTGTATAGATTCCAATTTCAAGAATACAGGCAGTCATGCTTAAAACATTAACTGAAATTACTTTCTTAGCCAAGATTTTACTTCTTGCAAGGTAAGAATGTTATTTCCAACAAGCAATATGTCATCCACATATAGCATTAGGATGCCGATATGCTCCCACTAATCCTTTTGAAACACAAGATTCACCATCCTTTTGATAAAATCAAACCATTTGATTTCTTTATCAAAACTATGACTCCAACTATTTGATGCATGTTTTGATTCTTATAAGAATCTTTGAAACTTGCATACGCTACTTAAATTCTTTGGATGCTCAAAACTTTGGGTTGTGTCACGTACACATCCTCAATCATGTTTTCACGTAGAAAACAGATTTTGATATCCATTTGCCATATTTTATAATCATATTATGCGGATATGGCAACAAGAACTCAATATGACTTGATCATGATTAATGATGAAGGAGGATTTCATCATAGTCCTACTATGAATTTGTTCGTATCCTCATAGTCACTACTATGAATTTGTTTATAACCCCTTTTGTCACTAGTCGTGCTTTATAAGTTTGAAGATCACCATTCATGTCGGTTTTCAATTTGAAGACTCATTTGCAACCATTGCATATACATCTTCTAAAAGATTTATCAAAGTCTATACTTTGATTGTCAGACATGGACTTATCTTCAACCTTTGTAGCATCAAGTCACTTATTAGATTCAAAATCTAACATTGCTTCTTCATAAAAGAAGACTTATTCCAATCTAGTAAAACTACATCATGATTTTGAGAAATCCATATCTCTCCTATTCATGTCGTATTCTACTAGACTTTCATTGGACTTGTGTAATTTCAACAATGATCATGAAACCATTTCCATGTTCCTCTTCAACATTAATGTCACTTTGTGAATTACGAGTTTTTTAGGTGTACTTTACTCCCACTAACTCTTCTAGAAATTAACTCCCTCTTCAAGGGGAAACCATTTCTAGCTACAACTACTTTGTATCCCAAAGAAACACAGGAGTAACAACTCCTACTTTCCTTTTTGAGTAATCCACAATACGATATTTAAATTTAGGTGCCAACTTATTCGAAATAAGCTTTACAGCCCTAAGCTTATTCAATGAAACAACTTGGGTCTCTTACCCAACCATATCTCATATGTTGATTCATGAATTGTTTTAGACGGAACAATATACACAGCTGCTTTAATGGCATATTTTTGAGAAAACGATGATCAACTTGACTTCATCATAGATTGAACTATATCTGTATAGAGTTCGACTACTCCCTTTTCGACACAACATACTTTGTGGCGTACTTGGAGAAGTCAATTGTGAGACAGTCCCACAATCTCTAAGATGATTGTCAACATCTTGACTCAAATGTTCACCACTTGGATCATATCTAAGTGACTTTACTATCTTGTCAAGATACTTCATACTCCTTTTACAAGCTTTTGAACACTTCAAAAGTTCCAAACTCGTGTTTCATTAGATACTCTTATCTAGTGAAAAGTTCCATAAAAGTAATGGAGTATTAGAACCTCCTTTAGCAGTTGATTTATAATTCATGTACATCCACATGTATAATGCTTAATAAATCGATTAATCTTTAACTACTTTTAGCAAAGAAACACTTTTGTCATCTTTTACAATAAGCAACATTCGCATGATTCAAGATGATTCATAATCTCATGAATCCAAAAGTCCATTCTCATGGAGTTTCGAAATGCAACTTTGCTTATGTCTCCAAGACGACACTGCCAAAATGGGTTGGATCAAACTATTTGATTCGATCCTTACAGTATTTATGTTACAGATGGGCTCCACATATAAAGACAATTATGTAAATCTACATTTCATAATCATGTCTTTATAAAGTTTATAATTCACAATTATAAAATAAACAACATTTGTTTACTCAAGCCAACAAGCTCAATAGACAACAAGAGTTCGTAACTCACATGTAAAAGTTCATAACCTTTAACCAAAGTTCATAACTTTCATATAAAAGTTCATAACTTTTACGAAAAGAGGTTCGTAATTTTTAACTTGAAGTTCACAACTTTCATGTAAAAGTTCAGAACCTTCGAGTAGCAACCTTTGCTTCTCTTGTCTATTCGCATTCTACCTTTCACCTTCATAAGGTTTCTATTCAAGTTGCGATTCATCATATTCTACTAATACGAGATCCACAACTGGTATCTAATACCTTTGATATAGAAACAAATGTAGAATAGTTAATAAATACTTAAGGTAGCAGTCTTACTGCCTTTCATCTTCTCATAGTTCTCCAAACAAAATTTGCTATTTCCATTCTAATGAACGATTCAATCTAGAAATGGCAACATCCTTCTTTTGGAGATCTCTCTATGCCAACAGCTTTGGCCTTTAAAACATGTTTCACCCGAACCTTTCGATCTTTATGCTTTTCGACCTTCCTTTTATCCTTTTCCTTTTGAACCTTAAGCACACAATTCGAGGCGGGCTTATCCTTTGTGGATAACTTAACATTCTTTTGCATCCTATGCAACTAATTCATAATTTTCTCCATGTCATTCAAATGATAGTTCATCACCAATGACTATCAATCAATGAATTCAAGATCACATCTTAATGCCTTTTGGAGGCCAATGAGAAAATGTTGCCTCAAACACTTATCTTTTCTTGCTCACTAACTGATGGAACATTTCCATTTGTGATGTATCATATATCTCAAGTAAAACTTCCACGTACGGAAGAATTGGTGGCAAATGTAAGATAACAAAATTTAACAGAGTCCCTTCGATGCTTCAAGTAAGCATCTTTTATACTCGTGTTACAATTGCTAGTGGTTCATTGGGCAAAAGGATTATTGAGAACATATGATTCCTTTTGATTTGAGAACAATTCTCAATGTTCAATAACAATCGAGATCAAGGTAATAGCAATTATAACTATAATAAAGCGTGTAAAGATTTTAGTTAAATGCTCCCACTTAAATTATAAAACCCTTTAAAATATTTAAGTGGGTAAAAGACCCAAAATCCATACTTAACCATAGCACTGCTTTGGCATGTCCCTATGATTAAATATAATTTCGGTAGACATCACCATGTCAATTACATCATTATGTAACTCTTTTAATTTATGAGATGCATGATATCATATACCATATTTAATTTGTATGTTACTCATCTCATCCTTGCCTCGGGCTCAAACACCTTTTTGATTAACCCTTTAGTTAAACCAATTACAACACAATGAGAATCACCTTTTCTCATATTATTGCTTCGCTAAGGTCACAACATGCGTACCCGCCCTGGCGGTATACCATGATGCGAACATAGTACTTGACAAGTGTTATACGTAATCGGGTGGCAAAAATATAAACTTCATAAGTTTATTTAGGGTTTATTAATTCCTGTGAATTAATTGTATCATATACAATTTCATGGCATTAATATTAATCATACTTTTGTTAATATTAATTAGCATGGCATCTTATGGCATACAATTGTCTAGCATGCATATAGAATATCTAGCATGGCATCACATGGCATCTAAATAAAATAAAACATGCATATGACTCGAACCGTGTTATGGTATGGTTTAAATCTACATTGATTTTCATAGGCCAATATGAAAATCAACAAGGTCATATCCTAGGTAGTAGCATCCATCACATGGTCATTGCACCGCCTCTTGGATCCGCCTCCACATCTTTGCTTCCAAGCACCATCTCATGGATTTATATTTTACAAAAAATTGCAACCTATACAATTTTTCTAGTAAAATAAATTTTACATATCATAAATTGCATCCTATACAATTTTTCTAGTAAAATTAAAAATTTAAAATTTACATAAATACAAACGACTCGCAGGTCGTATTTCTATAAAACCATAATAAATAAAATAAAGCATCCACGGGGTCCAAAACCATACCATAACACCATGCATAAAATTATCAACAATAATTTTATATCTAAAAATATTTAGGGTTCAAAGCGGTAAAATACAATCACATTGTATTTAGAATTAATTAATTTGGAAAAATTCGTAAATATGCAGAAACAATTTTCCACACTTAAAACAAAAAGGGGTTAAAAAAAAAAACTGTCGGACAGGGGCTGGACGGGCTGCGCATACTGCGCGCAGCCCATGCTGCGTAAGCAGCATGCTGCTTGCGCAGCAAGCTGCTTGCGCAGCAAGCTGCTTGCGCAGCAAGGGCAAATTGCAATTGCAATTTGCAATTGCAATTTGCCCAAAATGTATTCTGGGCATTATGCCCAGAATACGAACAGTACCATAATATTTTTTTTTTTTTTTTTTTTTTTTTTTTTTAAATTAAATTGAATTGAAACAATTTCAATAAAAACCCATGAATCAAATTCATGATTCCAAAAACCCCTTAAACATTCCAAATCATTAACATAAAATCATTCACAATGATTAATCAATAAAATCAAATTTTATTTTGTTATTCACAATAACATAGAACCCTAAATAAAACATACAAACCCCTAACAACAATTTTGATCCAATCAAAATCATACAAACCCTAACATGCAATTTTGATCTAATCAAAACATAAATCCAATTCAATCAAAATACAAGTGGCTCTGATACCACTGTTGGGGATTAATCGCACAAAACAAAATACGCAGCGGAAATAAAACGGATTAATCCCCGCCAGGGATCCATGTATATTGCATTGAATTGGAAGGAAGGGTTAAAGAATTACCTCTTAGTTCTTATAGGATTTGAATCAAAGGAACCAAATTAGCTTCCCTCTACGGTTGATCCACACGGAGCAATTGATTCACCGCGTGCTAGCGCCGGGATTGAAGAACGATTCTTCGAACGAGAGAGAGAGGCAGAAAATCAAATTTTCTATGTGGCTTAGGATGAGAATTTCGGCTGCCCCCTTTTCCATGTGTGGTGGCCGAATTCCTTGTTGTATTATGAGTTTAGAATCCCACTAGGTTTAGGTTAATTGTTTCCTTAAATAATTAACCTAAATAGTTAATTATAATTATAACCTAATACACCTATTAGTTATAATTATATATTAACCCACACAATTTAATATTAATTCTCAATTAACATTAAATCAAATCAATTCTCCATAATACATATATGTATATATATAATATTATAATTAATTATATCTCCATATAATTTAATTATAATATGTAGCATACTTTATGCAATATTAATCACATTAATATTTATATATACATACATAAATATATATCATTATATATATTTATTCTCAATCTCTTTCATAAATTATTTTCCAATAATAATTTATACCCGATTAGATGAACTTCATTTTGCTCTTGTGTGTGACCCCATAGGATCATATTAATTGGCAATAAGGAAATTACCATAATGTCCTTATAGGTCACAAGCGGACTCTAGCAAGCCATTACGACTACCCAATTAATATGATTGGAATGATCCAATACCTATTTATAGAATGTCATATTCCCTTTTGTCTCTTTGATATCAAGATTAATTATAAGACATGGTACACTTGTCAATCTTATATAATTAATCATATGCTTTCTCGATCTCAAAGTAAACTGTTCAGACAAATCAATTGATACTCTTATCAATTATTTGAGCACGGCCATGCATTTAACAGTCTTACTTATCGAGGGGCCCAGTGATATCGCTCTCTTGTTAGAGAGGGACAAAATCCCATATCTGTCACTCACATCCCTAAGCATGAGTCATATTGTACCCAACCACAGCCTTTATAACTACTCTGTTACAAGCAGCGTTTGACTGCGTCAAAGCACAACATGAATTCATCCCGGAATCCATGGTGACCTCAGGTCAAAGGAATCAGCTAATGACACTACTATAATCAAGATCAGTTGTGACACATGACCATGAACTTGATCTCATAGTGGGTCTCCAGTAACATGTTCTCTAACATATTACTCGTGAGTATAATCTGTATCTGTATACACTATATTCATCTTATGAATATCCATTATCACTCACACTAGTCTTAGTTTGTTATTATTCCCATAATAACAATCGACTAGGGATATTTAGAACAACACGATTTATTCAAGGATACTTATCATAAATGCTAACATACCAACATAAATGATAATATTAATCTACATTAGATTAATCTTAGAAGTCAAATTACATAATCCAATATTGGCCTTAGGGCACAATCTCCAACAAGAGCCGTACAGCTCTAATCTCCAGATTTAAGTGGAATTCATTTTTAGTTTAAAACTTCACACACACACAACAAAAACAACCCAGAAGGCAATAAAAGCATTTAAGGTCTCTCAGAAGTTACCTTTTATTGAGTTTATTCGATGTTTTGGAGTTTTCAACCCATTCTAGGATGGAAGCTGGTTATGAATGAGTTCGTTTTCATCCCAAGTCATCCCCGATATCACGGACAAAGGAAAATGAATTGATGCTTTGGTGTTTATTTTGGGATTTGTCACCGGAAATCACTCGATTAAAGCGGAAGAACGTGATGATTTCCTCAAATCTGTGCCCAGGAGCAATTGAGATGGAAATTGGAAAAACAAAAATTCAATAGAAAGAGATAAATCTCTTACCCGAAATATCTCTTTCAGAGATGGTTACAGACTGCAGGAATCAAACTAGAAACCCTCCTCATTCACGTACACTAACGCCTAACGAACACCACCCGTGCTAGCGTCGAAAAACACAAAAATTTTTGAGAGAGGAGGATAGGGAAATTTTGGCTATCTCTTCTGTCACTGGTGGCCGAAATTCCTAGGGCCAATAAACCCTAGGTTGGCCAAAATTCCTAAAGGAATTTTGGCCCAACTTTGCTCTTTCATTTGTGTGGGCTTCCTTCTCTTAATTCAGTCTGGTTTAAATTAATTTCAAGCCCAACTTTAATTTACCCATGTATTTAATATATTACACCGAGTAACATATTATTTACATTTAAATTAAAATTCGTTTGACCAATTAATTTAATCCATCAAATTAAAATTAAATCTTCACAAAATAAAATCCTATGTAAACCTATATATATGAATATTTCCACCTAGGAAATAATCTCATAATTAATCCAATTAATTATGAAGAGCCAATCAAATATTAATTTTATCATTATGATCAATCCAATTGATCTTCATAATATAATTAATATATACCTCTCTCTCCAGAGTGTATACTCCAAGTATACATGTGATTCCTTAAGTTAGTGTTCAGTTGCTCAATGTGTACGATCCCGTGGGCCCATCTTTATGTTGGCAGTGGGCCTGTGGCCCACAGACTGCAGTTGGGCTCTAGCAAGCCACTGCAGCCCCCAATTAAGATGGAGATGGCAGTCTAACTGTTATCATAACCCTGTAGTTTGAACTTGTACATCCCATGTCATTGATATCGGTGTCCAACACAGAGGCATGGATTAATCACCCTCTTTTGTGTTAGGACATTAACTTGATCCCAAATGCACTGAAGCTTACAAACAAGTTCTCACTTGTTTGGGTGTGGCCACACTCTTATCAGTCGTATTCATAAAGAGGCCGGTGATATCTTCCCAGTGGACTACTGAGTGACAAATCCTTTCTGCATATCCATAGCATTACCATGCTAAGTGACATACCCGAAAGTACCCATACTTGGCACCCTATTACAGGCCCTTTAGGCATACCCCTAAGTATGTGACCTTACATGCAACACTATCATATGGTCAGGTCAAAGGATATATACAAGTACTACACGAGAATTGTTGGGATTTGTCACCGGAAATCACCCGATAAAAGCGGAAGAACGCGGTGATTTCCTTAAATCCGGTCCCAGGAGCAATTGAAGTAGAAATTGAAAAACTTAAAATTAAATAGAAAGGGATTAAATTTCTTACCAGAAAAATCTCTTTCTGAGATGGATGATGACTGCAGAATTCAAAATAGAATTCCTCCTCGTTCCCGTACACGAGCGCCTAACGAACACCGCACGTGCTAGCATCAAAAATCACAAAATTAGAGAGTGAGGGAAGGGAGGAAGAATTCGGCCAAGTGGGGGCTAGACGCTCTAGTAGCTTGGCCGAATTTCCCTTAGGGTTTTTAACCCTAGGGCTTCCAAATTCCCTTGCTGGAATTTGGGCCCAGTCTGGCTTCTTTGTCTGCGTGGGCTTCCTCCTTTTAATTCAGGCCCAAACTTATTTTAATTAGTCTGGTCTAAATCAATATCAAGCCCAATTTAATTAACCCATGTATTTAATATATTACTCCAAGTAATATATTATTTACATATAAATTAAAATTGGTTTGACTAATTAATTTAATCCATCAAATTAAAATTAAGTCTTCACAAAACAAATTCATATGTAAACCTATACATATGAATATTTCCACCCAGGAAATAATCTCATAATTAATCCAGTTAATTATGTGAAGCCAAATATTAATTTCATTTAATGATCAATCCAATTGATCCTCATAATATAATTAATATATATAGTTCTCTCTCTCTAGAGTGTACACTCCAAGTGTAGCTGTGATTCTTTAAATCGGTGTCCAGTCGCTCAATGTGTACGATCCCGTGGGCCCATCTTTATGTTGGCAGCGGGCCTTTAGCCCGCAGACTGCAGTTGGGCTCTAGCAAGCCACTGCAGCCCCCAATTAAGATGGAGATGGCAGTCTAACTGATATTATAACCCTGTAGTTTAAACTTGTACATCCCATGTCATTGATATTGGTATCCAACACAGAGGCATGGATTGATCACCCTCTTTTGTGGTCGGACATTAATTTGATCCCGAATGTACTGATTCTCACAAACAAGTTCTAACTTGTTTGGGTGTGGCCACACTCTTATCAGTCACATTCATCAAGTGGCCGGTGATATCTTCTCAGTTGATTACTGAGTGACAAATCCCTTCTGCATATCCATAGTATTACCACGTTCAGTGACATACCCGAAAGCACCCATACTTGGCACCCTATTACAGGCCCTTTAGGCGTACCCCTAAATATGCGACTTCACATGTAACACCATCATATGGTCAGGTCAAAGGATCCATACAAGTACTACACGAGAATCCATTGTGATACAATAACATGTGGATTACTCGTTTAGTGGATCTATCCAGTACCATGCTCCCAGGCATGTACCCATTAACTTGGTTGACATTACATGTCCAATGACCGGTAAGACACCGCCATACAACCAGGTTAATGATAGTCTGTTGTTCCATTCATTCCCATGACTGGAACAGACTACGGATCTATTTATGGTCATATCGTCAACCCTATCCATGGTCTTACTGCTAAGTGCATGACACTAGTCGTCACGGATATAGATATGTCCATTGGATACTTCGTTTACTATACTGCACAAGATAAATATAATAAATGAATTGATGCCTTTATTAATGACACAAATGAGTACAACACATAAATCCAATAAATGTATAGTACAAATACAAGGACCAATGCCTCGGGACTAGGGCATTTCCAACAATCTCCCACTTGCACTAGTTCCAACTAGGCATGGGCCTAATCCCTATAGATCTAGTATGACCCTCGTGCTTGGGCTGGGCCAGCGCCTTGGTCAATGGATCTGCGACATTATCCTCGGTGTCCACTCTGTGCAATGCAATGTCACCTCTCTCCGTGATTTCTCGTATGAGGTGAAACTTTCTGAGCACGTGCTTTGTGTTCTTGTGTGACCGGGGCTCCTTAGCTTGTGCGACGGCCCCATTGTTGTCACAGAAGATATCGACTGGGTCCTGGATAGTTGGCACTACTCCCAACTCAGTGATAAACTTCTTCATCCACACAGCTTCCTTAGCTGCATCACACGCAGCGATGTACTCAGCTTCTGTTGTAGAGTCCGCTATGGTTGGTTCCTTTGAGCTCCTCCAGCTTACAGCACCACCATTCAGCAAGAATACATACCCTGACTGCGATTGGTACTCATCTTGGTCTGTCTGGAAGCTTGCATCAGTATACCCAGTAACCGATAGCACTTCTTGACCACCATACACCAAGAAGCTATCCTTAGTCCGGTTAAGGTACTTGAGGATTGCCTTGACAGCTTTCCAGTGATCCTCCCCGGGATCCTGCTGGTATCGGCTCATCATACTCAGTGCAAAGGCGACATCAGGTCTCGTACATAACATAGAGTACATAATTGATCCAATAGCCGAGGCGTACGGAACCAATTTCATGTTCTCCCTGTCCTCCCTTGTTTTAGGACAGTTCTTCTTACTAAGTTTCAGCCCATGGCCCATTGGCAAGAAACCTTTCTTGGCCCGGTCCATGCTGAATCTTTTCAGAACTTTGTCAATGTACGAAGCCTGACTTAGGCCCAGAAGCCGATTTGATCTATCCCTATAGATCCTGATCCCTAGGATCATCTCAGCTTCGCCTAAGTCCTTCATTGCGAAGCATTTACTCAGCCACTGCTTTACCCCTTGCAGTGTAGGTATGTCGCTTCCAATGAGTAGGATGTCGTCTACATACAGTACCAAAAATGTGACAATGCTCCCACTAGTCCTCTTATACACACAGGGCTCATCCAGATTCTGTATGAAGCCATATTCCTTTATAGCCTCATTGAATCTTATATTCCAACTACGGGATGCTTGCTTCAGTCCATAAATGGACCTTTGAAGTTTGCATACCCTTCCCGGATACTTAGGATCGACAAAACCCTCAGGTTGTGTCATGTACACATCCTCGAGTAGCTTCCCATTAAGGAAAGCAGTTTTGACATCCATCTGCCATACCTCATAGTCATACCATGCGGCTATGGCCAGCAGTATCCTGATGGATTTGAGCATGGCTACTGGTGAGAAAGTTTCATCATAGTCTATCCCATGGACTTGTCTGAAACCTTTCACAACCAGATGCCCCTTGAAGGTATTATCAGCTTTTAGCTTATAGCACCACTTGCAACCTATTACCTTAGCACCCGGAGGTGGATCAACCAAGTTCCAAACTTGATTATCGTACATAGATTGCATTTCTGCCTCCATGGCTTTACGCCAATTCGCAGACTGTGGGCTAGCCATAGCCTCTTGGTAGGTTTTGGGTTCTTCTTCATCCCAGATGAGAAGAGTTTGATCATCAGTGACGAGGAAACCATAACTCTCCGGTTCCCGACGATCCCTACCAGATCTTCTAGGTTCTTGTGTGGCCTGGGTCGGTGCCTCCACTTGTGGAAGCTCCACCTGGGCCTCTGAGCTATCCTCTTCAGGAGCTTGTGGACCTTGAACTTCCCTGAGTTCAACGTTGCTCCCACTATCTTTCTTGGAAAGGAACTCCTTTTCCAAAAAGATCCCCTTCCTTGCCACGAACACCTTGTTCTCGGCGGGGTTGTAGAAGTAATACCCTTTGGTTTCCCTAGGGTAACCCACAAATAGGCATTTATCGGTTTTGGGCTCCAGCTTGCCACTAGTCAATTTCTTGACATGTGCTTCGCATCCCCAAATCCTTAGGAAAGACACATTGGGCTCCTTGCCCGTCCATATCTGATATGGGGTCCTTTCCACTGCCTTAGTCGGAGTATTGTTTAATATGAGAGCTGCTGTCTCGAGGGCGTGTCCCCAGAAGCTAATTGGGAGAGATGCTTGACTCATCATTGAGCGGACCATGTCCAACAAGGTCCTATTCCTCCGTTCGGACACCCCATTCCATTGCGGTGTTCCAGGAGGAGTGAGCTGTGGAACTATTCCATGCTCTCTCAGGTATGAGTCAAACTCTAGGCTCATATACTCACCGCCTCGGTCCGATCGAAGGGCTTTGATATTCCTGCCTAGCTGGTTCTGTACCTCGTTCCTAAATTCCTTGAACCTATCAAGGGTCTCGGACTTGTGTTTCATCAGATAGACATAGCCATATCTGCTGAAATCATCCATGAACGTGACGAAATACAGATGCCCACCTCTGGTCGCTGCGCTCATAGGTCCACATACATCTGAATGTATTAGGTCCAACAAGCCAGTGGCCCTTTCAGCCCTTTTGCTAAAAGGTGCCTTTGTCATCTTGCCTCTTAAACATGATTCACATGTATCAATTGACTCCAAGTCAAATGACCCGAGGACTCCAGCTTTGTGAAGCCTAGCTATGCGCTTCTCGTTTATATGGCCAAGACGACAATGCCATAGGTAGACTGGATTAAGTTCGTTAGGCTTAACCCTTTTCGTGTTTATGTTATAGATGTGATTGGTTTCATTGAAGTCCAGGACATACAGGCCATTATTTAATAGAGCATCTCCATAAAATAACCCCTCTCTGGATATAGAAATATGACCATTTATAATAGAAAATTCAAATCCAGAAATATCCAACATTGATACAGAGATAATATTCCTGCACATAGCAGGTACAAAGTAACAATGTTCTAAAATTAAAACCAATCCGCTGGGCATTATTAGGTGGTATTCGCCGATCTCTATGGCAGCAACCCTTGCTCCATTCCCGACCCGCAAGTCCACCTCTCCTGACCCCAGCAACCTTCTGTTCTTAAGTCCCTGCACATTGCAACAAATGTGAGAACCACATCCAGTATCCAATACCCAGGATGTTGAAACAGTAAGGTTAATATCTATAACATAAATACCTGAAGAGGACACACCTTGGCCCCTTCTTTGCTCTCCCATCAGCTTGGGACACGATCTCTTCCAATGGCCCGCCTGTCTGCACCCGAAACAGACGTCCTCAGGACCTGCCTTCTGCTGGGCCTTGGGTTGGGCCTTGGCCTTTTTGGCTTTGGCTTTCTTGGCCTTAGCCTTAGCCTTTTCCTTGGCCTTACCCTTAGCAAGAGGAGCGTTCCCCTTGTTAACCAGCAGCACCGGCGGAGTCTTCTTGATCGACTGCTCAATAAGCTTAAGCATCCCATGCAGCTCACTAATAGTACGGTTCATCCCTTGCATGTTATAGTTTAGGATGAACTGATCATAAGAATCCGTCAAGGATGCGAGGATTGTGTCCACCGCCAACTCTTGAGAGATAGGCGATCCGAGACGGGCCAAAGTATCCAAGTAGCCCTTCATCTTGAGCACGTGTGCACTCACAGATGTCCCGGCCCCCATCTTACAAGAGTGGAATGCCTTATTGGTCAGGTACCTTTCCTGACGAGCTTGCTCTTGAAACATCTCATTGAGAGTTGTTATCATAGCATAGGCTTGGTGGTCCATAAACTGCTTTTGCAATTCGGGGACCATGCAAGCCAACATAAGGCACGTCACATCCCGGTTGTCCTTGACGTGCGCCTCGTATTCCGCCAGCTGTGCAGCTGTTGGATTACGTCCCTGAGGCGCAGCCGACACAGGCCTTTCCAGCACATACTCTTTCAACTCTTATCTTAGAACTATCCTCAAGTTCCTAGACCAGTCTAAAAAGTTAGGACCGGAAAGCTTGTCCTTCTCAAGAATCGATCGTAGTGATAAGGTATTAGTGTTTGCCATTTGGGTGTTTCTACACAGAAAAACATTTAGAGTGTTAATAAAGGGCTTTACTTTGTTGTTCCCATATAAAATTAATAATGAATCAAGTTATTAATTTAACCGAGTTGTTGGGCTCATGGGCCGAGATCCATATTTCATTAAGATATAGCCAAACGAGGGTTTGGTACAACTATACCTTAATTATTTAGGTAGGAACGCCGTCCAATCCCAACCTAGGGACTCTCGGTTTGATGGGCTTGTTGGCACTTACCCATCTGTGCTTAGGGCCAGGAGAATCCTACTACCCATGCTAAGTCAAAACCTCCATCCAAGTGTTAGAGTATCCCATACTCTAACCCAGTACAAAGTGACAATACTCCAGTGCATCCTGCGAGGGCATGGTCTACAACTGGCCTATTCCCACCTCGATTCGGTTTTGAATGAGGGAAGCACTTTTAAGCGACTTAGTAATTCCCGTTTGGTTATTAGATTCAATTATAACGGCTTACATACATAAGGCGGGTGAATGAGCTATTTGTAACATACATTCATACATGCAAATTGAATATAAAATGATTAAACAAAATTAAAATGGACTGCTATGGGCCTATGTTACATCCTAATATAATTCTAGTAAACCTATACTAGAAACAAATATTAGGTGGGCCTCCATCTTCTCCTTCTGGGCTTGCACCTCCATTTGGGCTCACCACTCCATGGGCTTCTTCTTTTACAAATTTTATAATATTTAACTTAAATAAAATAAAATTACATTAAAAGAAAACGACACGCAGGCCGTATTTACCCAAAAGAAAAAATACAACCCAACTCGTAAAAGGCCCAATAGCATCCAATCATACATT
The DNA here is from genome assembly GCA_039660915.1 of Euphorbia tirucalli. NCBI lineage: Eukaryota > Viridiplantae > Streptophyta > Magnoliopsida > Malpighiales > Euphorbiaceae > Euphorbia > Euphorbia tirucalli. The sequence continues at coordinate 51,549,068 of CM077633.1, forward strand.
CATTCAACCATTCATATGCATCCAATACATACAATTCAAAAGCATGTCAAAATGCATGATTTAAGCCCATTTAAATTATGTCAAAGCATTATTAGGAAATCGCCAATTTTGGCCCACCATGGTTCTAACCCTTAACGGGCTTTGGGCCTCCAGCCCAGGCAGTCCAACTGCTCCCACTGGAATTGGGAAACCATGGGTCCAATTTAGCCGTCCGAGTAATTGTGCCAAAATTACCCGAACCAATTTCCATTAACCATATTAATTTCCAAAACTAATATCACATGAACGAAATAAAATTCATCCAAGAAACCATGCGCATTTAAATTGCATAAATTTAAACACACGAATTTCAAAACCAATTAAAATTTCAAAACTGGGCCCCGGACCCAAAATACCCGCAAAATCCAAAACACAGGGCCCGGCCCGCTGCAGCTAGGGCAACAGAGTTGCCCTAGCAGCAGCAGCGGTGCAGCCGCCTAGCGGCTGCCCGCTGCTGCCGCGCCTCCCGCCGCGTGCGGCGGCGATTCCGCCGCCGGCAGCCCCGCCCCCGGGAGGCCGATTTTTTTTTTTTTTTTTAAACAAAATTAAAAAAATAAAAGAACCAATCACCATCCATAGCAATCCACCAAGAATTACAAAATTACACAATAAAATTAAACTAACATAAACCTATATGCAAATTTAATTTTCATTGCATAAAACATATGGGAAAAATCATAAAACCCATACCAAGAATCCCAATCAAAAACATCCAATTTCAAAACAGGGATTCAACCAAATTAATCAATTTCCACGGATCAAAAGCCCGCTCTGATACCACTGTTGGGATTTGTCACCGGAAATCACCCGATAAAAGCGGAAGAACGCGGTGATTTCCTCAAATCCGGTCCCAGGAGCAATTGAAGTAGAAATTGAAAAACTTAAAATTAAATAGAAAGGGATTAAATTTCTTACCAGAAAAATCTCTTTCTGAGATGGATGATGACTGCAGAATTCAAAATAGAATTCCTCCTCGTTCCCGTACACGAGCGCCTAACGAACACCGCACGTGCTAGCGTCAAAAATCACAAAATTAGAGAGTGAGGGAAGGGAGGAAGAATTCGGCCAAGTGGGGGCTAGAAGCTCTAGTAGCTTGGCCGAATTTCCCTTAGGGTTTTTAACCCTAGGGCTTCCAAATTCCCTTGCTGGAATTTGGGCCCAGTCTGGCTTCTTTGTCTGCGTGGGCTTCCTCCTTTTAATTCAGGCCCAAACTTATTTTAACTAGTCTAGTCTAAATCAATATCAAGCCCAATTTTAATTAACCCATGTATTTAATATATTACTCCAAGTAATATATTATTTACATATAAATTAAAATTGGTTTGACTAATTAATTTAATCCATCAAATTAAAATTAAGTCTTCACAAAACAAATTCATATGTAAACCTATACATATGAATATTTCCACCCAGGAAATAATCTCATAATTAATCCAATTAATTATGTGAAGCCAAATATTAATTTCATTATAATGATCAATCCAATTGATCCTCATAATATAATTAATATATATAGTTCTCTCTCTCTAGAGTGTACACTCCAAGTGTAGCTGTGATTCTTTAAATCGGTGTCTAGTCGCTCAATGTGTATGATCCCGTGGGCCCATCTTTATGTTGGCAGCAGGCCTTTAGCTCGCAGACTGCAGTTGGGCTCTAGCAAGCCACTGCAGCCCCAAATTAAGATGGAGATGGCAGTCTAACTGATATCATAACCCTGTAGTTTAAACTTGTACATCCCATGTCATTGATATCGGTATCCAACACAGAGGCATGGATTGATCACCCTCTTTTGTGTTCGGACATTAACTTGATCCCGAATGTACTGATTCTCACAAACAAGTTCTAACTTGTTTGGGTGTGGCCACACTCTTATCAGTCACATTCATCAAGTGGCCGGTGATATCTTCTCAGTTGATTACTGAGTGACAAATCCCTTCTGCATATCCATAGTATTACCACGTTCAGTGACATACCCGGAAGCACCCATACTTGGCACCCTATTACAGGCCCTTTAGGCGTACCCCTAAGTATGCGACTTCACATGTAACACCATCATATGGTCAGGTCAAAGGATCCATACAAGTACTACACGAGAATCCATTGTGATACAATACCATGTGGATTACTCGTTTAGTGGATCTATCCAGTACCATGCTCCCAGGCATGTACCCATTAACTTGGTTGACATTCCATGTCCAATGACCGGTAAGACACCGCCATACAACCAGGTTAATGATAGTCTGTTGTTCCATTCATTCCCATGACTGGAACAGACTACGGATCTATTTATGGTCATATCGTCAACCCTATCCATGGTCTTACTGCTAAGTGCATGACACTAGTCGTCACGGATATAGATATGTCCATTGGATACTTCATTTACTATACTGCACAAGATAAATATAATAAATGAATTGATGCCTTTATTAATGACACAAATGAGTACAACACATAAATCCAATAAATGTATAGTACAAATACAAGGACCAATGCCTCGGGACTAGGGCATTTCCAACAAGAATCACTTGTGATACTATACCATGTGGATTTCTCGTTTAGTGGATCTATCCAGTACCATGCCCTTTTTACATGCACCCATTAACTTGGTTGACATTCCATGTCCAATGACCGATAAGACACCGTCATACAACCAGGTTAATGATAGTCTCCCATTCCATTCATTCCCATTACTGGAACAGACTACGAATCTATTTATGGTCATATCGTTTACCCTATCCATGGTCTTACTGCCAAGTGCATGACACTGGTCATCATGGATATGGATATGTCAATTGGATACTTCATTTAATATATTGCACAAGATAAATTTAATAAATGAATTAATTCCTTTATTTATAACATAAATAAGTATAATAAATAAATCTAATAAATGTATAATACAAATACAAGGACCAATGCCTCGGGACTAGGGCATATCCAACAGTTTATATCTACAAGAGTATGTATTTAGGTTAGGAAATGAGAAGTTTTAATGATTGCAGCAAGAGTAGAGGTTTTTGCTTTTTCTCTCTTCTTTCTCTGGAACTCCCTCTTTCCTCTTTCTCTCTGCTTGTTTTCTTTTTCTAATCACTAACCATATCCATTTGCTATCCCCTCTTTGGTGATTGTCAGGTCCCTTTTCATTTCCCTCACCTCTCTTTTCTTATCCGTCCCCCCTCCTCCTACAAGATCTAAAATTTTTGTTTTACTCTCACTATCAATCCTTGTCTCTCGTGGGCAAATCTTTTTTTTGGCTGGTACTCATTAGAGCCATACGACTCTAATTTTTAGGATATGACCTATACGACTGATATGGAAAGCCGTATGATTGTAGTTTTGAGCCGTTTGGCTGTAGTTTTAAGCCATACGGTTTTCATTTTGGGTTAGAAATTTTACTTTTTAAATTTGTTTTCATGGTTTAACCCTTTTTAAAATAGAGCCGTATGGCTCTAATTAGAGTTGTGGGACCCAGATAAGAGCATTACGGCTCTTACTAAAATCAGGTTTAGGCCGCTCATCTCTCGGACGATTCTCGGGTTCATTGTGAAGCTCATTTGGTTCTCATCTTTCATGCTTTGAACTGATTCTTGTAGAACCTCTATACAAAGGATAATTAATTTGATTTTCATCATTAAGGTCGAAAAAATTTATGCTCACAAAGGTCAAGAGCAAAGATGATCCAATCAGCATTGAATGGACTTATTAAAAAAATTAGGCCAGAACTCAAGGATCCATAATTCAAACACCAACAACTTCTTTAGCGGGTTTAATGGAACAATCGAATTTGCTTCCATGTGATCAAGCTCGACTTGAAAATAGTTAATTCATTGGCATATAAAGGCTTGATGGAACAAATTCTTTGACATGGGTTTTCAAATATAATAAACAACCTTGTAGTGGTATTATCTCTACATTATCCATTTAAAATCAGCCTAACTTTTACATTTGAAGTCCGATTCAAGTGATTCAAAATTGGCTAAAATGATGACCAAAAAAAAATCTCCAGCATGATAGAAGGCATCAGTACATTGTTCAAAATTTTGGTGGGATGAAATTTGAGAAAAGTGGCTGGACATATTCAGCTTAGTTTATTTAATTTGTTGGCATGTGCTTTTTTTCTTTTATAACATGACTGACTTGTTTCCAATATAAATTTTAATTCAACTGGGCATATATAATGTTTTTTATTCATGTACTTGATCTTATGTAGAGGTTTTTAAGTTTCATTATGAAACACACCTTGAAATCGATTTAATTCTCTCTTAAGTTTCACAATATTTTATTCTAAATTTTTAGTTCTTTGAGTGGTGATATTATGTTCTTACTGTTGTAGTATTATCTTGATTATGATTATTGTTGTGGCTAGATAATTGAGAATCAACCATTCTCAAGTTCATTCATCCAAATTGAAAGGTTGAATTAACTATAGGTTAATTTGATTGTACTTTTTGTTTGATTGAATTGGTGAAATTATTGCTAATTGTTCTTTAATTTTATTCAGTCTTTTATATATATATATATATATATATATATTTATATTCTGATCTCACATAATTGGATTCGCATCAGTTCAGAAACTAGAGTTTTTTTTTGTATCTAAATTTAAATTGACAATCAGGAATATAACAGTGTTTAGATTGCATCTTGCATAACCGTATTCATATCAATGAGACAATGGCAATCAAAAGAGTAAGAAGAAAGGAATGTCAGATCTATGAAACTTTTTGTAGAGTTACTAATGCTGCAAGTGTCAGATCTATGGGTTTAGTTTTTTTCTTTCTAAACATTATCTAATTTGTTCAAAAAAGTGTAAATATTGATATTCCTAGTGGACTTAACTATTATTTACATTGTTTTAATTAAGATGAATTTCTATTCTTTCAAGCTTAAAAATTAAACTTTTGAATTCTCTAAATGGCTACTTGATTTTTGAGTTTGTGCTTTGTAATTTCCTCTCTGTGCCCTGTTTAAGAAAAAGCTCTATTTTCAAAACTTTTTCATGGTGTTGGTGCAATATAAAGAGAATGAAATGAAGAAAAAGGAGAGAGAGAAAGTAAGAAAGAGAAATTGTTCAGTGAATCTTAAAGAGTATTTTTTTTCATTTTGATGTGGCTTGGGTTTTGAGGTATGTACTGCTCTCACTTTAGACAATTGTAAGGGGTTAATCATTCGTTTTAAGTAAGTTTTAAGGGTTAATAGGACAATTCAAAACTTCAGGGAGACAATAGGCTTTTTAAGTTATATTGTCCAATCTGTTCAAATAATTTTCCAAAGTCAAGGTAATCCTGTAAAAGTATCATGTCCGTCTCTTGTCAATAATTTCTGCCTTAAGCTTGTTAGATGCAATATGTATATAAATGATTAATAAGAGAAGAACAAACAGAACAATTACATCTTAAATTGAATTAAAGATTACAGGAAAATAAAAGAAACATGAAAAGAAACCTTAACTAGTAAGCAATGGATAGTAAGAGTACATTAAGGCCGGAAAACCAATTTCCTTAAGGCAGAAATTGTCCAGTAGAATGAACGCCTCCCAGGATACTACAACATTAAACTCAACCATCTATAGAGAATTTCACCAGAACTTAGTCTACCAGCCTATGAATTTCGAAGTAAAGTATGAAAGTTTCTTTAATTTTTAAGTGTGTAAAACAAAATGAAAAATAACTTTTCATATAGGCTGGAAAGAGAGCTGTTGGAATTAATAGCAGAAAAGTGAATTAAGGAGAATTAAGGAGAATAATTCTCCATAAAGAAAATTAAAATGAATTTAATTGTATTTAATACAATTAATCTCCAGAAGTGTCTTATTTCGGTTTGGCGTTCGCATTGCTCACGTCGTGCGGGGTGAATTGGGCCTTTAAAGGTTTGGTTTTGGATTTGTACCCCTTGCGTGCGCAAGAGAAAGCCTCTTGGCCAGAAATTCTTACAAACATAAGGAATGCTATTCCTTATAAACCAATCAACTTTTCCGTAAACAAGGGATGTAGGATTTGGGAATTTAATTCCATTTTCCCTCTATAAATTCCTTTCTCTCAAGCTCACTTTGAGCATCAATTTCTCATTTATAGGCGTATTATATACCGTTAGAAAGATCTTGTTGCATAGAATTCGATGACACATAATATAATTAAGCCTAAAGTTGACTAATAATCACTTGTCAAATGCCCAATTTTCTAACAATCCCCCATATAAATAAAAATTGAAAATACGAAATGTACTTTTTCAAAATTTGAAGTGGTGATATTACTCTACAGTCGATACTCACATAGGATAGGTAGGCTACAACCTTTGAACCGTCCCTTGTGAAAGTATATATACTTTGTTAGCTTACTAGTAAATGCGATGTCCTTGAACTATTCTGCCATTTGTGTAAATGATAATATACCCCACACAAATACCAACATAACATGGCTTTTGGTTCTTATGTTTATATTAGTTGTGGTCGTGACACACTCCTAGTTTTGCAAGAGTTTTAGAGAACAAAGCCCCATTAATCTCCATTGAGTGACCCCACTTCACTCTCACATAGGCGATCTCTTTTGCTCAAACATCTGACACAAAAAGAATCATTAAAAGCATAGCTTAAACTTTTCACGTTTTATCATTGTTACGTCACAGGAATGGACAAGGGGTTGACCCCCCAAAGTGACTTCATAAGGTCTATGCAATTAAGTTGTTCAATTGAATCTAGATATTGGGATCTCCAATCAACAAGGTTGGGTTTCCTTCATATATTGCCTTAAATTTTTATAGGCTTAAGTCCCATTCCTCTCGATGCTTTATCACCTTTATCTTAATTTAACCCTTTAGTTAGCAGATCTGCAATGTTATCCTTTGAGCCTACAAAGTAAATAGAGATAACTTTCGTTGAGATCAATTGTCTAACAGTATTATGTTGACGAAGCATGTGTCTCGACTTACCATTATACATCACATTATGTGCTCTCTTAATCGCTACTTGATTATCACAATGTACACAAATTGAGGGCACAGGTTTGGGCATTCAGGGATATCCTCCAAGAAGTTCTATAGCCACTCAGCTTCTTCTCCAGTTTTATCCAAACCTACAAACTTAACTTCTATGGTAGATCTGGTTATTATCATTTGCCTTAAGGATTTCTAGGATACTCCTCCTCCTCCTAAAGTGAACACATATCCACTTGTACCTTTGGAATTTTTTATGTCAGTTATCCAATTGGCATTAGAAAATCTTTCTAGTATAATTGATTCTCTCGTATAATATGTCTGTAATTACGAGTATATCACAAATACCTCAGTATTCTCATAATAGCGTAGCAATGTCTCTCCCCATAATTACTTGTGAATCTGCTTAAATTGCTTAATATGAAAGCAATATCTGGTCTTGTACAACTTGAGAGCTGCATCAGACTACATATAACCCTTGCATATTCCACTTGGTCTATGCTTTCACCTTTTTTCTTGGACAGATGTTGGCTAATGTCCATTAGAGTTCTAGTAATACCAGTATCATCCTTAATAAACTTTCCAAGTATCTTGTCCATATAGTGTGATTGAGTTAGAATGAGACCACTAGGTGAACGTTTAACTTAGATGCCTAGTATCACATCCGCTAGTCCCATATCTTTCATGTCAATCTAGAATTTAACATGTTCTTGGAACTCTTTACCATTTTCTTATTGCTTCCCATAATGAGTATGTCATCAACATACAAACATAGGTTGACATATCCTTTCTTAGTATTTTTTACATAAATAGATTTGTCACACTCGTTACTTTGTTGTTTGCTATCATGGCATCATCAAACTTTTTGTACCATTGTTTAGGTGCTTGCTTTACATATATAGATTTAACCAATTTACAGACTTTCCTTTCCTGACCTAGAACAACATAACCCTCAAGTTGTTCTATGTAAATTTCTTCTTCAAGATCTCCATTCAGAAAGGTTGTCTTCACATCCATTTGATGTACTTCAAGATTTCACAAAGCGATTTGCAAGTATCATCCTAACAGATGTTATTCTTGACATAAGAGAATACATATCAAAGTAATCAAGGCCTTCCTTTTGTATGTAACCTTTCATAACCAAATAAGCCTTCTACTTGTCAATTGTTCCATCTACTTTCATTTTCTGTTTGAAAATCCATTTAGAGGTTAGTGGTTTTGTTCCCAAAGGAAGATCCACTAATTCCCAAGTATGGTTCTGCAAAATGGAACCAATTTCACTCTTTATAACTTCCTTCCACAAAGGACTTTCTATAGAACTTACAACTTCACTGTAAGTTTGAGGTTCAGCCTCAACCATATAGGTTAGGAAATCTGGACCAAAAGATTTTTCAACTGTTGCCCTTTTACTCCTTATAGGCTTTACCTCTTCTTCTAATTCATCCTCTTGATGAAGATCCTAATTGTTTTCTTTAACCACTTGTTGAAGATCGTCATTGTTATCAACAATGTCTTATTGATCAAGTAGACTGTCATTCTCAATAGTTTTTGAAGACCATTTATATCTCAAGCCATCGTCTCTTTGCTTGCATGGAAAAACATTTTAAAAGAACGAAGTGTCCTTTGACTCTATTAAATGTTCTTGCATATTTATGGGTTTTTAGATTCATGCATAAGAAACCGATGTGTGTTACTATGTTCCGCATATCTAATAAAAACACAATCTAATGTTTATGAGTGAATGATCTTAAAAAGAACAAGCCTTGCTACCAATCGAGAGAATTTTAATAGGGTTTTATATGAAAACGGGTTTTATAGCGATAAAACAAACAAACTCGGACGCTCTCATTAAAAGTGATAGGAGTCGCCACCCGGCTCAACTCAATCGGGAAATTGCAGTATAGCTGAGACGAGCTATAAATCGCTATACCTTTTAGTTAGCGATCGGGTTCGAGAAGCTCAGCTATTTCTTCTCAATTCAAAAAGTGTTTAACCGTTTTATATTAATGCCTTTTATATTTCTACTATTGATTTTATCTTGGTTTATTATTCAATGCTCTCACACGAGATACAAATGCTGAAAGCAATAAATAAATTCAGAAAGCAGTAAATATATTTGGGAAATTTAAAATATATACAAACCAATCAAATGACTAACGTAAGGGGATACATATAATAAAATGGGATTATGGGAATACAATCACCTATATACACGAAATGTCTAAAAATGAAAAGCTAAACATACATCTAATCTAGCATACATCTACGTACAAAACAAAGTTAGCACAATAAATATATTTACAAATAGGACTCAAATAAACAGCACGGGAGTTCAAGATAGCTCAGGGTGTGAATGGGGAAAACCGAGATAATTCAACAAATTAACTCAATGTTACCTGGAAAAAATTTTGAAATGCAGTTTGATGGGACTAGAAATTCATTTTGAAAATCATTTTGTCTGGTTTATTATTTTCACACAAAAAATGTTAGTTTGTAGTCAAGAAACTAGTATTTATATAATTAAACTGGTTTACAGTCGTGCGGTTATAATAACAGTCGTACGGCTCTGGTTTTGAATGAACTAGAGAAATTGCTAAATTCTAAAATGTTAACCATAACTGTACAGGTATTACCAACATCCGATAGGTATCGCTGTATCCATACGGATATAGCAATAACCGTACAGGTGTTATGATGTCCGTACGGTTCTGATTAACCAGAAATTAAAGAAAAACAAAGCATGTGAAATGAAATAACAAATCACCTAGAAAGCAGTAAAATGAAGTTTAAGGCCCCTTAAAAGTTACCTTTGATACTTTTCCAATGTTTGAATCAACGAAAACCGATTCTTGAAGCTTGAATTTTGGATTTAAATAAACTTGAACATTTGAACCCAAGAACTTAATTCTCCGTCAAATTGAACTCCAATTCCAGCAACCCAAATAATAAGTCTTTGAAGGTTTAGGTAGGATTAGGATTGTGAATTAGTGACTTAATTCACACAATTTCATTTTATTATTGTTTTGGATTTTGAGAATTCTTTTCTCCGCCTCCTCTCCTCTCTTTCTTCTTACTTTCCTTTTGTTCCTTCACCTTAATTCTTGTTAATCTCCTCCTTTTTCCTACCCTTAGAGAATCCCTTTAATCCAAACTCCAAATTCGTTGTCCTCCCATAAATCCAACAGTTAGCATTTCATATAAGAATGTCTACCACTTAGCAACATCCATATGGGTGTAATTCAATATCCATACAGATGTTGCACCTATATCCATACGCGTATTGCTATAGTCGTACGGTTATAGCCACTTGTCAGCGGTAAATCTTTAAATTCTTCTAGGTTCAAGTTCAAAGCTTGTTTGAATCTGAATCCTTGCTTCTTGGACCGATTTCAACAAATATTTCTAAACAGCAGATAACCAATTCAACTTCCATCATAGAGGTCAAGAAAAACCCAGCGTTCACATCGTCTTTGGACCTATTTTCATTATTTTAGGTAATGGAGCCATTACCTTTGTAAGACACCCCTACACTTTCAAGTAATTATAGGAAGGTTTTTGACCTTTCCATAATTCATAAGGAGTTTTTTCTTGTTTCGTACATACTATCTTATTCCAAAGATAATTTGCTAACAAAACAACATCCCTCTACAAGTTTTGTGGTAAATTCAAGATGGTTAACATTGCATTCATCATCTTTTTTGGGGTATGATTCTTGAATTCTGCTACTCCGTTAGATTGAGGAGAATACGGTGTTGTTACCTCATGAATAATACCATGTTGGGAGCAAAACTCGCTAAATAGTGCAACATATTTGCTACCATGATCACTTCTTACCACCTTAATTTTCTTATTAAATTGGTTCTCTACTTCTTGCTTATGGAGAATGTTCTCTAAAGCCTCATCTTTTATTTGAAGCAAATATACATAATAGTATTTTGTGCAATCATCTATAAAGGTAATAAAATATTTATTTCCTCCTTGTGGGTAGGTGATTCTCAAACATAAGGGGGCTACGAGACCAGCACCGAAAGGGTTTTTTGTAGAAAATGAGGTTTTTGGGTTTTGGAAAATAAGGCAAAACAAAAGGAATGTACTAAACCAATTCCTTGTGCCTTAAAAGTTGACAGGAGTCACCACCCAGCTTAAATCTTACCGGGAAATTGTGGTATAGCCAAGCCCGATACGGTTTCCTATACCTTTAAGATAGAGATTCTGGTCTGGATAAATCACTTATTTCTACTTTATTATGAAATAGTACTTAACTATACAAAATTGGCACTTTTTGTTATTTTATTCCTATTCAATAGTCAACCTTAGATATTTGCTATATGCTTATACAGAAAGCCATAAATAAATTCACAAAGTGATACATAAATTCAGAAAATAAAATTATTACAACCAAATCAAATAAACTATCCTAGGGACTACATTTGATAAAAATGGGATAGGGATACAATCGCTTAGTTTACACGAAATAATCTAAAAACAGAAAGCTAGCATACATCTACCCGTAAAATAGGGGTTAGTGATACAAATAAATATAAGCACATTGGACTTAGATCTGACAGAATGGGCTTGAGATCAAGCATTTGGGGAATAATTGGGAAAACCCAGCAGGTTTACCCAATCAAATCTGGAAAACAATTTTTAGAAACACCTGTATTTTTGGATATGGAGAAAACGGCTTTGGAAAATAGTTTTACCGATTTTTAATTCTTTATTAAGCATGCCAAAGTGAGTCGGATATTTAGGGATTTATTAGAAATCCCTTTCATGGGGATTTTAAGTAATGCTTCAAGAATTAAACTAGTCAAAAAGCATATAAACACCCAAACTTGGTTTTGTGAAAATGAATGAATGCATAAAGAATGATACAATGAATAAAACATTATGTTGGGGAAATGATTTAAATGAGTCGTTTGGCTCAAGATAGGAGCAGTACGGCTCAAACAGAGTCAAATATGGGCCGTGTGGCCTATCTTTGACCGGGAAAGATAAAACAATTTTTGGTTTATGATTTTAACTCATAGAAATTCGGTTTAAGGTTTCTCCTTTTGGATTTTATGATCCTATGGGGGGGTCTATCGATGGACTATAGGAAGAAATCAAAGATTTTCACTCCAAATTACATAAAACCAAAGATTCGGAAAATAGGGAAAATTGCAGCAAAGCTCATAGGCCTTAATGAGACGTGCGGCTTAATTTCCTCTTAAGATGGCCGTGCAGCCTAAAAGATGGGTCGTACGGCCTTATTCTAAAATTTAAAGTAAACTTCTTTTTCGGTTTTAAGCAAGTTTAACACAGCATAGGGAAATTAGACAATGCAGAGATAAAGAGATTTGATTTATGGCCTCTTAGAATTTACCTTAAATGTGTTTATCCAAATTTTGATGGAATGATCCGAATCTGATCCTCGAACATTTAGAGTTGATTCTAACCCATGAACACAAACTGAAACTCACTGAGAACCGAAATGTGGCTATGAATAACTTCAAACCGTAGATATTTATGCATCAAAATGGAGTTTTGATGTTTGAAGGGGTTGGATTTGGGTTGTTTTTAGTGTTGAAGGTAAAAAGGAAAGGTTAAAGATGGTGAAGTGAAGTTGTAGAGAAAAAATGAGGGAAGGGGAGAGACTTGGGCCATGTGAATGTTGAGGATTGTTGTTGAAGAAAAAAAAATTAATTTCCTTTCTTTCTTAATCCTGCTGTAATACTCACCTCCTACCCCGTAATCATCACATCTTGAGAAATAATTTTTAATTCTGGCGCAAGTGGGCCAACTTGGCCAATGTCTGACTTCAGAGATGGGCCGTACGGCCCATCTGCCTTCTGTGTTGGGTTGTGCAGCCTTACTGTTGGGTCGTAAGCCCTTCTTTAAATTCCAACTACACCCACTTTAAGCAGCTCTTTTCCATGGCTCAACCTTTAAAACTTGGATCGTACGGCCTATCTTCTAAGATGAAAATCTCCCTTTTCAATTTTGTCGGTTTTTGGTTCATCTCGATTCGAGTTAGAATCCGTTATTTTCTTCTCAGGCCGTTATTCTAGACAATTTTAGATAAAGGATAACCGAAAATCTTCATCATAAAGGTCGGACAAAAATCCGTGCTCACACTACTCTTGATTGAACAAATTTCAGGTCACAAATATCTGTATGCATAAGATCAAGTGGTTTTAAATTTCTTTCAATAAAATGAAATAAAGATCTTGTCAATTTTGTTTCAACAGAAATTTCACATTTATGGTTTTTTTATCAATATCAAATGAAGTTATATGATTTAAGTTAATTAAACATCGCAATGTGTCATAATTAACATGTCCAAGTCTACCATGCCATAAATCATGCAACACAACTATATAAGAAAAAGAAGCAACATTCTTATATATTTCAATTGAGTTGGACTTACAAGAGATACAATTAATTTTAAACATCTTATTACATTCATATCCCTCACCCACATACGTACTCCTTTTAGACAAAACAAAGTTTTGGGAATCAAATACCATCTTGAAGCCATGTGTACTAAAGAGGGTCCTAGATACAAGATTCTTCCATATGTCAGGCACATATAGAGCATTCTGTAGCTTCACTTCTTTTCCAAAAATTGTCTTTAGGATCACAGTTTCCTTCCCCTTGACCTTTGAAATAGTAGCATTTTCCCATGTAGAGTTTCTCCCCTTTGTAATAAGAGTCATCTAGCAAACGACTCTTTGTCACAACAAATGTGACAGGTAGCACCAGTGTTAAGCCATCACTCTCTTGAATTAGAATCAGCCATGTTCATTTCAGAGATCATGGCACATAAGTCAATGTCAGATACATCTTATGTAATTGCTTCCACAGCATTAGCCTTAGCTCTGTTGACCTTCTTGGGTAGTCTTCAATCAGATGACTTGTGGCCCATCTTGTTGCAATTGTAGCATTTCCCATTGAATTTGGGCTTTTTAGAAACTCCCTCTTTTGGTCCCAACTTGGACCTAGCAAGCTTCTTGCCTTTCTTGGGATCTCTCTTAACCTCCACCACATTGGCCCTTGGCACAATTTGGCTAGCAACACTAGAATTTTTTTCTTAGAACCTCTATTGTCTTCCTCTATACGGAGTTGGACAATGAGATCCTCAAGAGTCATCTCCTTTCAATTTATGCTTAAGGTAATTTTTAAAGTCATTCCATCCAGGTGGCTATTTCTCAATCATTGTAGCCACTTGGAATGACTCATTAATCACCATACATTCAGCATGCATTCCATGGATCAGAAGCTGAAGTTCCTGCACTTGACTAACAACAGATTTAGAATCATTCATCTTAAAATCAAGGAATTGGCCTACTAAGAAATTCTTAGCACTCGCATCCTCAGTTTTATATTTCTTATCCAAGGAATCCCAAACTTCCTTTGTAGTTTTCAAAGGTTTATAAATACTGTAAAGGGAATCCGCTAAACAGTTTAGGATATGATTCTTGCAAACAAAATTAGAATGATTCCAGGCATTCACAACCCATTAGGTTGAAGGATCAATCACATCCTCTCCAACATTGGGAGAATCCTCCTCTAGGAACCACTGAAGGTTCATCATAGTCAAGAAAAAAAAATCTTTTGCCAAGTCTTGAAATTCACACCAGAGAATTTCTCAAGCCTATCAACGTGATTAGAACCAGGCACTATCACGTGACCAAAAGCAGTCCCAAAACCACTAAGACTAGAACCACTGGGTCCCGAACCAAAAAGATCCGAACTAGTAGGACCTGATCCATAGGACCCGAACAAATAGGATCATCATGTCCATTTTAGCCATTCTTGGAACCTTCTTAATAGGTGGAATCAAATCATCAGCCATGACAAATTCTAAAATTTACAAACCAAATCAAGTCAGTATAATTCCAGATTAACAAATAGAAAAAATAGAACATGATAATACTGTCTTAAAATAGAACAATTATATTGTTCAAAAACAGTCCACACGATTGAGTTATATTGTCCAATTTGTTCAAATAATTTTCCAAAGTCAAGGTAATCCTATAAAGGTATCATGTCCGTCTCTTGTCAATAACTTCTGCCTTAAGATTGTTAGCCGCAATATGTATATAAATGATTAACAAGAGAATAACAGAAAGAGCAATTATATATTAAATTGAATAAAAGATTTGAGGAAAATAAAAGAAACATGAAAAGAAACCTTAACCGGTAAGCAATGAACAGTAAGAGTACATTGAGGCCTGAAAACCAGTTTCCTTAAGGCAGAAATTGTCCAGTAGAACAAGCGCCTCCCAGGATACAACTCCAGAATTAAACTCAACCAAGTGCAAAGAATATCACCATAACCTAGTTTGCCAGCGTATGAATTTCGAAGTAAAGGATGAAAGTTTCTGTAATTTTTTTAAGTGTGTTAAACGGAATGAAAAACAACTATTCATATAGGCTAGAAAGAGAGTTGTTGGAATTAAGAGCAGACAAGTGAATTAAAGAGAATTAAGGAGAATAATTCTCCATAAAGAAAATTAAAACGAATTTAATTGTATTTAATACAATTAATCTCCAAAAATTTTATGCTGAGAATTCAAAAGGACTTTAATATTTTAGAGGAAAAAATAATCGGGTGGGAGCAAAAGTAGGTAGGCCTGTAGTAGCTCATTTTGATCTGACATTCGTGTCGCTCATGTCGTGCGAGTCAGCATTAGGCCTCTGGAGGTTCGGGCTTGGATTTTGTACCCCCCTAGCACATGCAAGAGAGAGCCTCTTGGATAGAAATTCTTACAACCTAAGGAAGTGTTTTTCTTTTTAAATCAGTCAACTTTTCCATAAACAAGGGATATGGAATTTAGGAATTTCATTCCATTTTTCCTCTACAAATTCCTTTTTTCCAAGCTCATTTTGAGCATCAATTTCTCATTCATCCTTAATCCGATTTAGGCGTATTATATACCGTTGGAAAGACCTCGTTGCGTAAAATACGATGACACAACTCACGTTATTCAAACCACAATCTAACCGTAATATAATTAAGCTTAAAGTTGACTAATAATCACTTCTCAAATGCCCAATTTTCCAACAATAACATCTTAGAATATAATTTTTTTGATAGTTGAACTTTAAATAAATTTAATAAAGAAATTATACGTATCTTCATAATATTACTAGGTGGTGGAATTATTTGTTGGATATTGCATTGCTTTAGTTAATACTCTTGAATCATGTGCTACTTCTTCCCATCCAACCCAAATAACATATAAAAACACATTTTGGTATCATTCTCCTCTTCCTCTCCCTGTATATAGTGTTTGTTGTTGAGATGGTAAAATGGCATGAATAAGAGTTCCATCAAGGAACCAACCACAGCCTGTTATTATTATTGTAAAATATGTAAATTCTTTATATTTAAAATATTAAATATTTACTATTGCAATATAATACTTTTTTTTTTTAAGGAAAACGGATTTGACCAAGGACGAGACTAATCATCCCAACTAGGTTGGCACAATTAGAACCCGACCCGACCAAACCCAAAGGAAAATATATTAATAGACCTTGAAGAAAGGTCAAAAGAATTACAAGAGAAGATCCATAGGGTTTATAATGACATCAATAGGAGAAAAAGGAAAATTCCTAGTTCTAGATTTTACAAAAGACCACGAAAGATAGATACAATTGAATAAAATATCTTCTGAAACCGAATCGTATTGAAAAATGTCTCTGTTTCTTCTTTTCCATAAGCTCCAACTAATTGTCATCCATAAAGCTGAACAAAAGTTCTTCTGAACGGGGCCTTTAAAGCAACCAATCCATTGCCAAAAAAAATCAGTTGCCGAATTAGGGATGACAAAAGAAAGATTCAACCAAGAGAACAACTCCATCCAAATCTTAAAGCTATCAGCACAGTGGACGATGATATGGTCCAACGACTCAATAACAGAACAAGAGCTACAAATAGCCTCTTGCAAAGGCAAGAAATTAAGATGGGCTAAGAAAAGACGAGTAGGCAATCGTCTATGCACTAAAACCCATATAACGAACTTAATTTTAGGGAGCACCTTTGCACTTTGAATAGCCAAAAAAACTGCAGATTCTGGGCAGCAGTTATCGAGATCAAACAGCAGGTATCGAGATCAAACAGACCCTGAATGAAGGAAGCTGACGTGTAAAAATAGTTTGGGCTGCAACCTTTCGACCAAGACATAATATCTGGCACACCAAGATTCAGTTTTCCCGGGAGAAGAGCTACTAAAATTTCATGAAATATTTATAAGCCATTGATGCTGCATTTTATCTAAATCAAGGTTGGAAATAGTGCGCACAACCATTTCCTTTTCAAAATGTGCATTGCCTTTAAAATTTCATGAAAACAATAATGTATGGTCTGAGTTAAATGGTTGAATCTTCACATACTAAAGTTTTTGACTTGTGTCATAAAAAACATTGTTGTCTTTTGCGCACATCGACTCTCTTTTTTAACCATCCTTATGTTTTGAAGTGGATGCATAAATTTAGAAAGGGCTTCCTTTCATTCTCAACATTTCTTGACAATGTGTGGCATTTTTCAAAGATGAATTAGTATATGGCCTTTTCCCAATGAGCTTTCTCTTGTTGTCATATATTGTTAGTAAAGATAAAATTAATATTCGACAAAAATATATATAAATAAAAGCTCAATAATTATTATTAAATGCATAATTAGATAATATTCAAAATATAACTTAATAAAATATTTATTAAAGCTAATCAAAACATTAATCTAATAATAATTTATTAATAAAAACATACCAAACTAATACTTAGCAAAAAATTTATTAGATATTGTAAAGTAACATTCATTTTCATCCAATTAATTCTATCATTTTCACGATTCTGAGTAAAAATTATTCATTACTCTCGATGTGCCTTTTTTTGACAAAAAATACTGCAGGCAACAACATAAAAAGGATCATACATTGCCAACATAGTCATCCCATCCAATAATTGATTGCATTGCTCCATCTAGGTCCGTCATTTGTGTCTCCTAATGTTTGAAGACAAGCCATCAGTTGATCATCAATTGTGTCAGACTTATTTTTATTCTGTCATTTCTCATTTTTTTTTTCAAATTATTCTCATTGGTGATACACGCATTGGAATCATTAACATTGAGATCAATAGGTGATTTTGAATATCCATAAATTGATGGATTGGTGAACGAAGATACTAATCCATATAACTACGAACAAAGATTCATGAAATTCTTTAAACTGGTTAATCCCTCACATATTAATGCCATTAACAAATTCACATTCTTTCTTTATCAATGAAAGGAACAAAACCAATGAAACTATAAAGGGAAAGAAAAACTAGATTTACAATATGCAACAATATAAAACAAGACCAACATAATGATTATAATCCTTTGCAAAAAGCAAAACATATTAATTATAACATAATCCATTACCTAAATTAAAATGACTCCAATTCAAATAGGGATCATAATTATAGTCAATATCACAAAGAGTAAAGGGATACTTTCTTTACCCAAATAAAAGTTGACGTTCTCGTAAGAAACGAATTTTATCCGAATTATTAGGGAATACAAAAGAAAAAAGAAAAAAAAAAAAGGTTATAAGAGAACGGAAACAAAATTCATTAGCAAATCGAGCAATATTAAGAATTAAATATCTCACCAACACAATTCGGCTCAAGTAAGAATGGAGTAAAAGGATTGAAAATTTGTACTTTTAAGAATTGTCAATAATATGTTCCACATATTCTGATTAAATTATGTATAGGCCAGTATCATGTATCAATTTGAAATGTAGAATTCATTTGTAAATTAATTTTCCGTGGAATTTATTTATAAATGAATTGTTTGTGTAATTTAATTGTAAATGAATTCTCATACTTGGAATGAGATAACTTAAATTGTATAATTGAAATTATTTTAATAAATTTATGTTTGAAATGATTGACAAAAATATTTTTATTTTTATTTTTTTAATTTCCTTCGTTAATAATTTTTTAGCATAAATAATTAATGAATAATGTAACATAAAAATTAAAATATAAAAATAAAAAATTTAATGTTTTAACAATTTATGACTCGATTGAGATATGAATAAATTTTTTTATCATGTTGTATAATTCACAAAGAAAATTTATTTATTTTATAGTTTTTTTGTCTCATCCTACACAATATTTGTGAGAAAATAAAATAAAATCAATTAAAACAAGAAAAAATAGTATTTGGTTATTATTTGCATGCACTATTGAAAGAAAAATAATATACAAAAAGAAAATATGAGAGAATAAAATTAGAACGAGGATATAATTGTCCTAAAATATTTTCCTACATAAAATGTGAAATTTATTTACAAATTCCACGTATTTTGATGGAATTTGCTCAATACATATCATGTAATTCAATTTTTTATATTTTATTTTTAATTTCAAGCACGAGACTTTGGAATTACAAATGAATTCCTCAATTTTCAGAAATTCATTCATTTCAAGCAAAGTGGTAATCTCTTTGTCGTCAGACAAAATATTTAAATATTACTCTTCTAACTTAAAATTTCAAGTGAAATAAAGTGACATATTTTTAAATTCAATGCTTTATTTTTCGTTTTTATCAAACAATTCTGTCATTTAGTAGTTTCAAAATTTATAATATTCTGCATTTAAAATTCAACGTTTAATTTTTCAATATTTAATTTCAGTTTTACCAATATTACCTGAGTTTTATTTTTCCCATAAACGTAGTGAATAAAATTATAAACAAGATAGAAATTGGTTGATTAGATTTTGGAGAATATGACGTTGTAAGAAAAGAAATAGGAATATCATTGTGAAGAGGAGAAATAGGAGAACATTGTTGAGAGTTTAGGCAAAATACGAATTTACTCTAAATATTTTAAGACATAAAAGTCATTTAATATGAAACTAACAATTGCTGCACTATCGAAAGTGTTCAATGAGAAATTTAAGTTAATTTTTTTTTAATAAAAAAAAAATCAATTAAGTAAAATCTATATCCAGTATAGATCGTCCATGCGGAGGTGATTCATAGAACCAAACCTCTATGAGTATCGAGGAATAAGCTGCTTGTTCTAAGGACTGAGGTACATTATTCGCAGACCGTTTTACAAAATGAAAACAAATGAAACCTATATCAACTGCTAATCGTAGACAATCATTTAGAATAAATCCTCAAGGAGATTGATTTGGGCGCGGAGTAATCATCTCGTCAACAATTAACTTACCATCAAGCTCTACCACCATATTATTTTAATTATATCTAGGGGTGTGCATAATCTGGTTTAACCGAATACCAATACCGAACCAAACCGAAAAAAAAATTCGGTTCGGTTACCGAATTTTTTTTGGTTTGGTTCGGTAACAATTATATATATATTTGGTTATTCGGTTCGGTTCGGTTTTTCCGTAAAAAAATTCGGTTTAACCGAAACCGAACCGAATTATTATATATATATATATATATATTAGGTTTGTAATATTCTAATTTACTTAATTGAATTTTATATTTCATTAAAAAATATAAAATGACTAAATAACAATTAATTACAAAAATAATATATAATGGTTCAATTAATTGCCCTAAAAATCATTTTAAATATTTTTTTTATTTATTTTTTTATAAAAATACCAAATTTCGGTAATAACCGAACCGAACCGAACCGAACCAAAAAATTTCGGTTCGGTTCGGTTCGGTTTTCATCCTGGTTTGGTTTGGTTCGGTTCTAATTTTTACTGATAATTCGGTTCGGTTAACCGAAAATTCGGTTCGGTTCGGTAACCGAACCGACCGATGCTCACCCCTAATTATATCTCTTTAATCCAACTAAAAGCTTCCTGATAAATTATAGATTCAACATAAGTAACATCTGGACCCTTTTGTAAAATAGAATTCTTAGCAGCTACCAGAGCCCCTTTTGTGTCATGAATGATACAACCAAACCCAATACCCATACCTCCTTCAGCAAAAGCCGCATCTATATTACATTTATACAATCCAGGTGCCCGTGGCTGCCATTTCTCTCCACTCGGCACACCTATACCACCACTAACCTCTTGCATAATTTTTTCTTGTGCATTCCACCACTCTTGAAGGAATTGAACACCTGCTAAACATATTTTATGAAGATTTAATTGTTGCTCTTTTCGCAATAAATTATTTTGGGCTTTTTAAATACTCCTTCAATTAACAATAATACGAATCATTCCTCCTATTGATAATTGCTTTACTTACCTAGTGAAGTAGATTTTAACTTAATAATTGAAGATTGACTATTTTCAAACACACTTAAATTAAATAAGTGGTTAATGTATTAATTTAAGTAATTGTTTAGTCATCAAACATGGTTTAAGTTAAAATTGATTGCTCCACTGACAATTATTCTGTTTTTTTCTTTTAATTATACTCAAATCCGAAAGAGGAAAATATTTTACAAAAAATCTTTTAAATACAAAATATTTATATAAAGAAAAGTAATGTTTTTTTAAACAAAACGAAGTCTCTCTGTTGCCTCAAATATTAGACTTTAGCAAGTGTACTAAGTCTACTATAGTATGCAAGCAAGACCAAGTACCGTTCTCACAGGGATCGTAGCGAGCAATCTAAATTTCTCAAGTAAACAGACAGATCTGATTTCTTTTATAAATAAAATGAAGATTCAAGGGAAAATAAACAAATAAACCCAACAATTCCAAGCATTAATTTCACGATAGCACGAATAAAAATGACGACAAAAATATCAAGAAAGCAGCAGACCTAAACCAATCACAGTAAGCAAGTTCAGTACATTTGTAAGTGTCGGAATTTTCCAACCTCCAAAAAAAAAAAAAAAAAAGAGAGAGAGAGACTTGAGCCACACAACTGTAACCACAGTCGTGCAACTGTATTTACAGTCGTACGACTATAGGATCGCAGTAGGTATAGCAGCCCATACCGCGAAGGAAAAAAAAAAAAAGAAACGTGATTTGAGGGGCATTTAATGCCTCCTGCAGCCAGAAAACGGGGGAAGGGGTTAGAAAAGAAAAAGGGAAGCAAAAGGCAGAAGGGGGGAACAGAAAATTTGGGACTGAGGGGAGCTCTTGAGATTGAGAGAAAAGGGAGAAAAAGAAACACAAAACACAACCTTCTTCTTCTTCTTTCTTCCTTTAATTCTCGGTCTTATGAAGTAAAAATTGTTAGAAATCATAGGTTTAAATTGGATAAATACACACAAATCATTCAAGAGCTTAAATCCGTAACTTGTTGGAATTTTTGGATAAAATTTTGGTACCTTGACATACAAAGGAAGAGAAGCAATTTGGAGCCAATTCAAGGCGCTTCCCGGGCCAAATCGATGGTGGATCTGCGCTCTAAGGGTAAATACACCTAAAACTAGTGTTTTGTTTCATCCTCTGTGTGTTTTGGTTTGATTTCATACATAAAATCAATTTTTTCTGTTTTTTCTGGGTAGGATGAACAGGCGTACGTTTGTAATTATAGTCGCATGACTATAATTACAATCGTACGACTGTACTCAATTCCTACAACCATCCTCTTTCATTTAAATAATTTTTGGCGTTTTTCTGGGCATATGCGATTTACAGCTGCACGACTGTAGATACAGTCGCACGGCTGTAATCACAGTCGGATGACTGTAACCTTCGTCCAGAAATGGATTTTCTACAAAGATCCATAAAAAATCAGAAAAATTATAAAAACTCAGAAAAATCAGAAAATCATCAAAAATGAATTTGTTTTATGCATTCCATAACCTTAGATTTAATTTTTGAAGTTGTTGGAATTAGAACAATGCAACGACAGAGATCCGAATCTCATGAAAATCGACCCACTTTACATGCTTAATGGAAGTAAATCGGCAAAGGATATATTTTCAAAATGAATCTTCTCATGAAACAAAAACACAAGAACATTTCAAAACTGTTTTCCAGGTCTAGTCGGGCGAACTAGCCGAGTTTACCCGACTACCCCCTAAATGCATCTCCCCAAATCTCTCATTTCCCCGTTTTATCTATTTGAGTCCAACTTGTTGCATATATCTATACTAACCTTCGTTTTGCAGGTTTTGGTTTATTTATTTTGGTTTTTTTTTTTAATTTCAATTCATTAGATACTCGTGTAAAATAGGCGATTGTACCCCGTCTCCGAATTATACAAATGTATCCCCTAGGATAGTTTATTTGTGATTCGATTGGGTTGTAATATTTTATTTATATATTGCTTTTTTATTTATGTGTACACTGCATGATTAAATCAATAAAAATCAACCTTAGAAAAATAAAATATCATCAATGAACATTGGCCAAATTTATTTTGATTAGACATGAAATAAGAGACTTGTCCGAACCTAGATCTCTGAAAAGCGTAGCGGCTCTCGTCCGGTTCAGCTACGATGTAATTTCCCGGTTGAGCTAAGCCGGGTGGCGACTCTTACATCTGCTATCGAGAGTTAGGTCTTGACTCTTTTATGAAATAATTTAATATTCCAAAACCAAATTTTCATTAAAAAAAAAACACCCTGCGAAGGAGGGTTGCCCGATATCGAGCTCCCTTCCAAGAGAGGAAAATGTCATCTTCTCACAGTGGCGACTCTGCTGGGGAATTCTAACAAAAGTTTTCTTAAAACTTAAACGAATTTGACAAGCCCTAAAAAATATCTAATCAAAATAAGGTGGATGATTCTTGCATTTTAGTTAGACATCCTTGTATTAGGTTAAGTATCCAATTTTCAACCCGGTGAATTGTTGAAGTGTCGCCTATGTTCCTCATGGTCTTAGGGGCACGGATATGAAACACCACCCATAGCCTCGTACGTACCCCTTCGTTCGGACCCTTGAGTGGAGAGAAGTGAGGAGTATATTTTGCTGTGGGGACCTTGATTTTATCCTGACTTGGACCGAACTCATGTAGGCAACCTTAGTTGGATTCCCTTAAGATACCAAAACAAATTGCATGAATGTTACAGTTACGCCTTCATCATCCCCGGTCGATGATCGAAGTGAACCCTTCCTATGGCTCGGTTAGAATTTTCTCAAAAATTGACCACGATTGGAGGAATAAAGTTGGAGGAATATGCTTCGCATGCTATGTGCTACGTGTTTCTCGTTCCTTCATAACATACCATCATTAACATTTTCCATGAACATAACATGCTACCCGTAAAGCATTTGTGTGATACTAACTCATATCTTTTGTACAGCCACTTGCATTTTATTTTCGTGTGTGAAAACATTAAATCACTCGTGTGACATTCATTATCTTTGTGTGCTAACATTTTCACGAAGCATACATGACATCATCATGTATGTCATGCATCCTAACCATATTTTTATGCAGCCATTTGCATTTTGTGTGACATAAGCATTCATGTCGTCTCATCTCATTTAAATTAAGAATGTTCCGAGGATGCCCATCACGGTCATTTCATTTCATAACATAGCCGGAGTCCCAAAACTACTCGTGTTCTGCCTGTGCACCGGTCTGCACTTGGCCATTTCACTAGACCATTTCATTCAATAGAGGACCACAATGGTCTTAGGTATATTTTCATGTGGTAGGTCACACGATATCATTACATGGCATCATGTCATTTATCATTGGTGTCGTGGTGATGGCGAAGTTCAGTTGGGGTGTCGCGATCCACTCCAGATTATTGCATGACATTATCACATCATTCAAGGCACTCCATGAGTACCAGATTACTACACATATAAGTGCATTTCATAACATTACCAAATCATGAAAGGTGTTCCACGAACGCCGAACCTCTTTCCGTGTCCCAAGTTACATGCGGCTTGTTTGCAATATCACGTCAGATGCCCTAAAAGCATCGAAACTCTATCCGTGGGCCAACCCCCATGTGACCATTTCACTTCATCTCATAGACCTACAAAGTGTCGAAACTTTGTCCGTGTGTCAGCACACACGCGACCATTTTACAAAATCCACTGGGTGCCCTAAAAGCTGTGAACCCCTGTCCGTGTGGCGATCCACACGTGATCTTTTTGCATTATTTCTTGCATGGCATTGGATGTTCTTGGAATGTCCAGAAAAAAAAAGTAAATAAAGATCATCCTCATCATCATTTCCCTCATGACATCATTTCATCCATTCATCATAAATCATGCTTGATGTCTCACTCTTTATGTCACCATTTCATTCACTCATTGTCTCTAACATTTCTCGTATGATGACAAGCAGGAGTAAGCTGGAGAGACCCAAACAAGGTCACAGACTGTAAGAGAGCGTGAGAAGAGGAAGGCAGTTGTGGCAAGTGAGGAATCAAAATCTGTTGAGGAATATGAGATGGCCAATCAAATACCTAATGTCGCTGACATCCTGAGAGATTTCCTAAAATCTCAAGACTTCTGTGATATTTTGAAAGAGGAGATGTGGGCAGTCATAAGAGAAACTGGTGAAACTGGCACTAGTAGGTCTGGGAAAGAAAAAGAGGGTGAATAATCTCGACATGAGGTTGATGCCTCAACTGGTGTAGAGAAGCTACAAGAGATTAAGGCAATCATGGAGAAAAAACTGAAGTCCAAATGTTCAGAACTAGACGAGCTGGCTGTGGCATTGAAAAAGAGGGCCAGTGTTAGTTTGGACTCCAAGAGTGGAGTAAATGTAGATGCTATGATCAGCAAGGGCATTGAAACTTTCCCCGTCGAGTTTCAAGTGCCGAGGATTCCTTCCTACAAAGGGATTGGTTCACCAGAATTACATGTGAACCTTTACGCCAGAATCATGCTGACAGCGGGCACCACCAAGCAGCAGTTAATCAACTTCTTCCCAACCACACTTAAGGGGGGAGCTTTGACCTGGTATAATTCTCTATCTGAGGAGGAGCAGTCGGATTAGGAAGCATTGTTAGTGGCTTTCATCAAATACTATAGCTTCAATACTAAGATCCAGGTGAAGCTGTACGACTTGGAGAGGATTAAGCAGAAGCCAAATGAGTCCTTTGATAAATACTATCAAAGATGGATGAATAAGATGATTTTACTGAAGAACTGCCCTGACGAGGATGAGTTGATCCAAAAATTGATTGACGGTAGTAGAGACATTTATAGAAACAACATGAAATTCCATTCTTTCAGTGAACTCAGTGAGGTGTACAGTATGGCCATGAAATCGAGAGAGACAAAGAAAAAAAGGCAGCAAGCCATAGGGGTAGCAGAAGCTCTGGGTAACGGTCGACTACTCCAACTAGGTCAAGCAGTGGGTCTGGTTTTGGTCCTACGAGCAAAGGAGGCAAGTTTCAGAGGTTAAGCAAGCTGGGGTTGCTACAGTGTCTCAGTAGTGAGGAAACCAAAGTAGAGGTTCAGAGGGTCACGGCATATCCCTTTGGGCCTTCTCCTTGGCCAAGATCTTTGCAAAGTGTAAGAATGGCGGACTATTAAATTCTCTTAGGACATTCGAGAAACTGGTGGATGAGGATAAGGACAACTTCTGTACTTACCACGTCAAGGTAGGACACAGAACCAACAACTGCTATAGGCTGAAGGATGCCATCCAGAAGCTGATTGACGAAGGAAAGTTACAAGAGCCTGCCAAACCCAGTATGAAGACTAATCCACTACGAACATTTGAAAGGCATGTCGGCATGGTACAGTCTGGGTTACCAGACAACTTCATTTTCGCCCAAATCCTGTAAGCAAACCCCACCATACAGTCTGTGGTGGCCAATGATACTGAGGCAAAGTCAGAGTGTGGAAAGCTAACAGAATAGAGGGAGGTGAAGCCTGTGAGCTTAGATGACTTGGATTCAGAGGATGAGTACGAAGAATATGGCTATGGTGAGGCAGTTAAGCTCTTGGTTATCGAGAAGCTAAAAATTCCCGAAGTCCAGAATGTAACAAGGAGTGGTAGGGTCTACCACCCAGTGGTTCAACGGAATGAGAGTACTCCAGTAACCGGATAAAGCAGCACGTCGGCACCGAAGGAAGTAGAAAAGGAAGATTTGGTCATCTCACAACTGAAAAAGACTCCAGCTCAAGCAAATCTGTGGCACTTGTTGCTGACCTCCAAGGAGCATATAGCTGCGTTGGTTAAAAAGTTGTCTAAAATTGAAGTGTCTCCAATTGCTTCTCCGGAGGCTATGTGTTGCTTAATGGACAAGATTCATGTAGGATCCCCTGACATTGTATTTTTCGAGAAAGATCTGCCACACGGGGGAAGGGCTCACAATAAAGCTCTTTATATTAAGGTCAACATCATGGACAGGGTTATGCCATGTGTGATGGTAGATGGTAGATCTGCCCTGAATATATGTCCCTTAAAGATGTTACCATTCCTGGGTTTGAGCGAAGATAGTTTGAAAAAGTGCTCCACTATGATCAGGGCTTATAATGATTCAAAAAGGACTATGATTGGAACTTTCGAAGCTGAGGTAGAGGTAGGACCGATTAAGTCGATGGTCACCTTTACTGTGATTGACATTCCAGTTACCTTCTCCTTGCTATTGGGGAGGCCATGGTTTCACCCACTGGGGTGTGTCCCTTTAACTCTGCACTAGAAGATAAAATTCTCGATAGGCAATAAAGTCATGACAGTTGAGGCAGACTCTCAGTCTGTGATCACTGCGGTTGATGAAGACATCATACCATTCGGCGGATTCCAAGTTGCCATGGTTAGGGAGGAGTAAAACCATAGATGCTATGATGGTCATCTAAGAGAACTATATGCCAGAATGGTTTTCTAAGTACCTCCACAAGCAGAATTTTGTTTCGGGTATGGGACTTGGAGCTAATTTACAAGGTGTGCCCGAATTTAACATTGACTCTAGAAAGCCGAGGCAGTTCAGTTTAGGCTACACAGCAGGGGCATCTGAGGAGAAAAGTCTGAAGAGAGGGAAGAATGGCAAGCCCATGATGAAGTCATTCATTAAGGCAGGAGAAGAGCTGTATAAGGGTCAAGCTGAGCCAGTGAGAGTCGGGAGTACCGAATACCTGGGCTTTGAGATAGTCTCTGATGTTGTGGACTTTGAGAAAAGCCGGGAAGAGCCAGTAGCACCTGTAGTATTGGAAGAGGTAGTTGTTAAGCCTGCCGTCCTACAAAATGGGCCATTTAAAGTGATAGCAAAAGCAGTGGAAGTGTCCAAGTAGAAAGCTGAAGAGAAAATATATGATGAATCCGTAGGAGCAATTTCGGAGGCGCTGGCTACCACCTTAAGCAAGGTGTTTGGGAAATCTAAAGAAGGGTCCAAGAAGGAGCTAGTGACCAAGGTGAGCTTGGATTCTATGGTTACCGAGATAACAGGAATTATGAAGAAGGCTAAGGTGCAGGTGGCTGAATTTGAGGAGACCGTTATTCCTGTTGAACAAGAGGTCAAAGTAGCTGCAGATCTAGATGATGTCCTGGAGAACGAGAAAGATGAAGAAGCACAAGGCCCTCCGCCTGTGGAGGATAAAAATGATTTTGTTGTATCTATTTCTTCCATTTTCAATATGAATGTTGTACTCTATAACAAGTTTAATGCAATGAAATCCCAATTTGCTTACTTGTGTGATGTTTATCCTGATAATTCTGTGCATGCATTTGAATCACCATCAAGCATATTTAGCATTCATAACACTACATTGCATGAAATCAACATAAGTACAGATGAAAATCCCAAAATGATATTCATTTCACATGAACTAAAACCCGAAGAAGAGAGAGAATTGACAAAAATATTGCAAAAACATGTTAAAGCTTTCGCTTGGTCATACGAGGACATACCAGGTGTTGACAAAAATAACAGTTCATAAGATCCCAATGGACCCTAAGTTCAAGCCAGTAAAGCAGAAACTGAGAAGATTGAGGCCAGAATGGGCCACATTGGTGAAAGAAGAAGTGGCTAAGCAGATCGAAGCCAAGTTCCTCGAAGTAGTGGAGTATACAGAATGGCTGGCCAATATTGTCCCAGTACCTAAGAAAGATGGAAGGGTCAGAGTGTGTGTCGACTACAGGGACTTGAATAAAGCATGCCCAAAAGATAATTTCCCCTTGCCTCACATTGATGTTTTGGTCGATAGTGCAGCTAAGGCAGCAATGTACTCATTCATGGATGGGTTCTCAGGATACAACCAGATCCTAATGGATGTGATTGATAAACTGAAGACATCATTCATCATAGAGTGGGGCACTTTCTGCTACAAAGTAATGCCTTTCGGGTTGAAAAATGCTGAAGCCACCTACCAAAGGGCTGTCACAACATTGCTACATGACATGGTACATAAAGAAGTAGAGGTATACGTCGATGACATGCTTGTTAAATCAACGACCCGAGAGGGGCATCTTGCCATCCTGGATAGATTTCTTACACGCATTGGAGAATATAACATGTGACTCAACCCTAAGAAGTGCATATTCAAAGTCACATCAGGGAAGCTGTTGGGTCATGTAGTCAGCCAGAGAGGAATAGAAATGGACCCAGATAAAATCAAAGCTATCCAAGACATGCCAGCTTTTCGAATAGAAAAGGAAGTCTGGTCTTTCTTGGGTTCCTTATAGTATGTCAGTCGTTTCATAGCATGGTTGACTTTGACTTATGAGCTGATTTTCAAGCTGTTAAAGAAAGATCAACCTATTGTATGGGATGACAGATGTCAATTAGCGTTTGAAAAGATCAAGGCTTACCTAGTAAGTCCGCCAGTTCTGAGCCCACCAGTTCTAGGAAAGCCTTTGATTTTGTATTTGGCTGTTGAAGATTCCTCCATTGGGACAATGCTGGCATAAGAACAAGATGGCAAGAACGAGTACCCTATCTACTACCTCAGCAAGAAGTTGCTGGAGTATGAAACCGAGTACACACTGGTGGAGAAGACATGTGTAGCAATGATTTGGCTAACTACGAAGTTACGCCAATACTTCCAGTCATACAAAGTGTAGGCCGTGGCCAAAGTGGATCCGATTAAGTATCTTTATGAAGCACCTGTGCTAGTCGGGAAGTTATCTAGGTGGCTCTTACTCTTATCAGAATTCGACATTGAGTACATCACCAAGAAAACCATCAAAGGGCGAACCGTAGCAGAATTTCTAGCAAATTAGCCGTTAGAATCAGATTATATGGAGAATTTGGAGTTTCTGGATGAACAACTGGCCATGGTGGAAGTAAGGTCGTGTGCTTTGATGGTGCTATGAATAGAAAAGGTGCTGGAATTGGGGTAATCATAGCGACAACGGACGGTGAAATCATTCCAAAGAGATTGGATTTTCCCATAACTAATAATGGAGCAGAGTATGAGGCATGCTTATTTGGGATGGAAGCTCTACTGACGCTCGGGCCAAATGATGTCTTGATTGTTGGAGATTCACTTTTAGGGGGTGGTATTCGATTAAGACTTTTATAGACTTTTTTTAAGTGAATGACTTTTATAGACTTTAATGACTTTCAGTGACTTTTAATAACTTGCAGAGAATTTTTAAAAGTATTGATGACTTTTAAAAAGTTTATTTCATAGAGTTTTATAGACTTTTAAAGACTTTTAAAGACTTTTATAGACTTTTATAGACTTTTAAAAACTTTTATAGACTTACTAGAAAATAATAATAATCTCCATGTATGCAATGATAATACACCACATAAATGACCACAACAATCGCCAAATATAAAATATAAAATAATAACATAAAAATTGAGTAATAATGTTAATTAAAAAATTGTAATTTAGCTATAAAATTTCTAATATCCATCATCATTCATATGTTCAACGTTGTTCCACATGTCAGTAGCAATACTAGCTCTCCATTCATTAGCATCATTTCTTTGTTGCTCTTGTGTTCCAACAAATGGTTCAAAATCTTCTTCTTCATTAATTGACATTGTTGAATATGAATTAGTTTCACTATTTTGTTCAATTGGAAACTCATCTGATCGACACTCCTTTCTAAGAAAATTATGCAATCCTGCACAAGCCAAGACTAGCTCTGTTTATGTGTCAAACTGAAATGGGGGAGCTGTCTTAAAGATGGTAAATCTTGATTTGAAAATACCAAATAACCTCTCAACTGTATTTCTCAGAGAAGCATGACGAAGATTAAATAACTCATTTGCATCTTCAGGATGTCGACCTTGGCCATTAAAATCCTGTAGATGATAGCGAACACCTCGAAATGGAGCTAAAAATTGTCTTCGATTAGGAAATCCACAATCCACCAAAAAATATTTACCTAATACATGTAATACATTAAATTAAGAAAATAAAAGGCGATATAACAATATATATAAATTATAAATTACCTTGAGGTATTTTAAGTCCATTATTCCTTGATAAAGCATCATTTAACACTTTTGAATCATGTGCAGATCCTTCCCACCCATTAAGAACATAAATGAATTCCAAATCAAAATTGCAAGCTGCTAATACATTTTGTGAGATTGTTCCATGACGATTACGATAACTACTTTTATCCCGACCAATCACCGTAGCAGGAATATGTGTACCATCAATTGCCCCAACACAATCCTAAAAATATAAAATATAATTTTTTATTCCAATCAATCAAATAAGCAGGGAAAAATATAATTTTTGGAAATAAGAATTATAATGTACTTACTTTAAAATAAGGAAAAAACCTTGTACTCTCTTTGATTTTTTGTGGGACTACAGAACTTGGTTTGACCATAAAATCAACTGCAATTCTGTTTAATGCTCTCAAAACTTTGTTAAAATTTTGACTGACAGTGAAATGTGATCGATCAAATGTGTCACATACTACACTATATCTAACATTTTGTCCGACAATGAGTAGAAAAGAAGCAAGCATTTCTTCAATTGAAATGAAGCGTGTATCCTCTAAGAGTGTTTTTTCTCTAATAATTTTGCATAGCTTGAGAAACACATTAGGAAACATTCTATAAACTTTCCGAAAGTGTGCTGGATCATCGCTCAAAGCTTTTTGAATATAATTATACCCAACAGAAGTTATTGATCACCTTGTTAATGGATATTGGACACGTTTTTGTGACATAATATTTGTAAGCTCTTCTAAGGCACATAAAATAGCTTGAAGTTTCACCAATACAACACGAATAATTTCATACCACTTTCTCCTTGTGTTTTCTTCTTCTAGCTCTTCTTCTTCTTCTTCCCCACTTATTTCTTCATTATCCAACACATAAGCTCCAGACATGTTTTAATATTTAAAACAAAACCTGAAAAAATAATAAAAATTTATATATTTAAAATTCATAAATAAACAATATAATTTATCTCACAATAAACACATGAATTTCCATAAAATCATATTCATTATCCATAAATATAAGATGACAATATCCATAATAGTTATGAGAAACTCAAAATTAAAAAAAAAAAGTAAATCACGATCATTATCCACGAAATAAAATGACAACATCAATAACAGTTATAAGATCCCCTAACATAAACTATTTCACGACAACACTATAATAACTCATAAGTAATAAATTCCCATCGCTCTTCAGGAGTCATTTTTCTTAACTGGGCCTTCTTTGCTGCAGTACAAAAATACTTAGCTGCCTTGTAACGAGCATGCTTATCCAAGTTCGGTATTTCCTTAATAAGATCCCAGCTATCATCTTCCTCACCATCAATTACTTTACTCATAGTTCCTTTTAACTCTTCAACAAAGTGTGACAGTTTATTCAAAATATCAGATTGAGTACTAGAGGACTCGGAAGATGTAACTTTTCCTTCAAACTCACATCGATTTCGTTTATTGGATGCTGAAGGAATTTCTTGGCTCATGTTTCTAGAATGCAATGGTGAAGTAGAGTTTGTATGGGTTGGAGAATGACAAAATGAATCTTCTATAATATTTTCTCTGAATGTTGTAGTATTATGATCATAAACCAATGTATCGAAAGCCGATTCAGTATTCTCTTGTTCCTCATATGTTCTTGCATCAGTACTTTCTCCTAAACCAATTGCATGTGTTCCAATAGCAGTTCCACTTCCAATTGCAATTCTGAGGTCTTCGTAGTCTCCAAAAGTATCCGTGCGATAGTACTTATGGTTAGGATGAGCCTATTTGAGATAAAAAGTAATTAATTAGTATATATATATATATATATATATATATATATATATATATATAACTACAAATATTGAAATCGATTTGATGAAAAGTACCTTTAAATAATCATCCCATACTTCATCAGGAGCAGTGAATTTTTGAGTCACAGAATCATATCCGAATCCAGAGCTACAACGTAGAAGATTACAATAGTTGTTGTATCTTTGTTTGAACCACTTTAGTCGACTTAGATATTGAGAATATTTTTTATCACATTTTAGTTTTGCATTTAGAACAGGGAGTATCTTTTTTTCAACAGTGCCTTTACTTAATAAACCATTACTGTCACGCCAACCTCGCTTTGCAGCATCAACCATGAGTTTTAGTAACTCGGTGCTCTCCTCAGCAGTCCAAAGTTTATATTCAACTTTTCCTTTACTCTTACCTTTTCCATTACATGCATCTTCCATTATGTAATACTAACATATAACATAATAACAAAATATAAGCAACTCCTATACATAGAAGTTGAACCAAATGCGAAAATATAAAATAACTTAAATTTACAGCAACAACAGAATCTCAAATTTACTACCACAATAATAAGTCAAAGGGAAAAGAGATAAAAAAACCTCACCGGTGATGTGGATCGGCGGAGAACTGGAGAAATTAGCGATGGTGGGGCAGTAAGCCTTAGTCTTCTGAGTCTTGACGAAAGCCTGAAACCATAAAAAAGAGTTGTTCAAGCACTTATCAAATAATTCATAATTAAAACCACAAGTTAATTTTCAGCATGTGAAACTACATGGTTTTACCAAAACAAAGACACACCATAAGTTAATTAATTGGTTTTACCAAACTGCAGGGTCCAAATTAATTATTTTTGATGCAGGGTTACATATGTGTAACAACCCTTAAACAATAATGAAATATGTTTATTTTATTTTAAACATTGCCAATCACGTTTTTCATTTCCTATTCAAACCTGATGGGTATAGATTGTAATATTAATTATGACATCCATTAGTCAAAGATGCAAAAAAAGTAAAATACGTGTCTATTATTATTATTATTATCATTATTATTATTATTATTATACCTAATTAGAAGCTGCAGTTTATGAAGATAATTAATTTGCCACCAAACTAAAAATAAACACGAACTAAGCTCCTCAAATGGTCATATGAATTGTCTTAAGTTGCAAGTCATATATAGTATTATGTAAACTCCACGTGTTTGACATGTCCTAATCACTGTATATTTATTCTTAGTTAACTCAACAAAACTTCTTGCCCCCACTAATCAATCGGATTTCAAGCAAAACAAGAAGAAAATTAATGAAACTTCTAGCATTGACTAATTAATAGGATTCTATTTACCAAAATAAAGAAACTTCTGCATTTGACATATCACAACCAGTAAAATCATAGAAGACTAAAGTATTAAGTAGTCGAACAGCTCAATATCTTCAAGAAGACTGTAAAATCCTAAAAATTACAGTTTAGAGTATTAGATATATCAAAGGGCGCCGTAGGGTGAGCGGCAGAAGGAGCTTAGCTGATGACCGAGTAAGAAACAGAGACAAAACAGAACAAAAACTAGTTTAAAAGTAATAACATATTATGATTCAACAAAATATTGGTCTCACACTGTATTTGTATTTTGATTGATTTCTTTCATGTCATGGGTCAATGGATTAATTGCTTTAAAAGTATAAATATTATGACAAATTAACACACATTCACCCTGCGCCTAGTTGACGTTATGATTGGAGAAGAGTACAAAGGAGTGAAAAGGAAGCAGAGACAAGTGTGTCCGTGGAAAGTATATTTGTCCTTTCTTTTTAGTGAAACCACACACACATACATACACTCTCACACACTTATCTTAATAGTGGAAATTTAAAAGTACATAAAAAGAAAAGAAAAAAAAGCTGTTAATCATTTATATCCCATTTCCCTTTCCTTTTAAGTTTTTAGTTATCATATTTGCTCCAATTTCCATTTTTTTGAACAAAATCAGCTAAAAAATTTTCAATCTTTCCACTCCTTTCTTAAAAAATTTGAGTAACCCACCTTTACATCAATCAAGATTGTACTTAACATCAAATGATTTGTATGTATCTGCACACAGCAACTCATGTTAATGTTATGTACATCTTACTTGGTTCTCAGTTATCAGCATAACTCAAGAGATTGACCACAAAAATCAATCAAACAGCAAATGACTGTTGACAGTTTCAAAATATTCAAATAAACAGATCTCCTTCACTTCAGGAAAAACCAAAAAGTATACATCATAAACTTTTATGCTTTCTCATCACAAAGTATACATCATAGCAATTTGAAAGTTATCTTCTAGCACCTGGTATACATCATCAATTGACAATCACTTACACTCAGTAAAATGGAGTGAATGAGAGAAAAAATAAGTCAGTGATGAATATGGCTAGGTTTCTCTTATTTGAAAAAGGGATTCCTAAATCTTTTGGGGTAGAATCCGTAAGTGCATTAGTGTACTTACTCAACAGGCTACCAACTAAAGCTCTTGAAGGAAAAACTACATATAAATTATGGTTTGCAGTTGAGCCTACAGTTAGCCACCTCAAAATATTTGGTTGGTTGTGTTATATTCATGTTCTTGATGTGAAAAGGAATAGATTACAGAAGAGCATATGTTGGTGTCTTCGTGGGATAAAATAGCAATTCCAAAGGTTACATAGTTTTCAATTGGGAGATAGATAAAATTTTGGAAATATCAAATTTGATGAGACTGCAACTTGGGATTGGGACAAATCTCAACTTGTTACATCTATTATTCATCAAGCAGATAAACTACCATCGAAGAAGATGAATTTGATTCTACTATGAAGTAGTTGTTAGAGGCACCAGAATGTTAATTACATTTACAGCAGATGCAATCATGCTTTATTGGAGCCTCTCAACTTTTGTCCCCTTTTGTTTTACAGCCATCAACAATTCTGGATTTCAATCAGCAAAAACCTCCAATTTATGGGGATGAAATAGCTGAATCAACAAAAAGGGTAACAATGAAAGGAAGTACAGGAGGAGGAGAAAAACCTCTGGACGCAAGGAGTAAGAAACGGCTTTCCTTTGCCGCTTTGGCTCCAGCTATTGAACGGCGGAGTGGCAGCGTCTTCAGCCGTCGGTTTTGGTGAAGAAGACGATGGGTCCCTTCTTTTCCTTTTCACGTTAAAACTTCTTCCTTTTTTTTCACATTAAAAAGTCTTCAATTTCTTTTTCATTAAAAAGTCTTCCGGATATATGCAAGACTTTTTTCAAGGCATTTTCTGTTATATTTTGTTAAATATATCTATAAAAGTAATTGTAATCAATTTTGAATGACTTTTTGAATACAGGATGACTTTTAAAGACTCTTAAAAAGTCATAATCGAATACCCGATGACTTTTAAAGACTCTTAAAAAGTCATAATTGAATACCTGATGACTTTTAAAGACTCCTAAAAAGTCTTAATTGAATACCTCCGGATTTTAAAAGTCATTAAAAGTCATTAAAAGTCTTGATCCAATACACCCCTGTTAGTGATTAGGTAAGCTCAAGGTGAATGGGAGCTGAAAGAAGAAGCCTTACGGCCCTACTTGGAACTACTGCAATATAGAAGAGAGTTATTTGACCAATGTGAATTCAGACATGTCCCTAGAGATTAGAACAAGATGGCTGATGTGCTAGCAACATTGTCTTCTATGTGGGAGAATCTAGAAAGGACACAAATACAACCGCTGGTTATAGCAATTTCCAGACAACCCTGCTTTGATGTACAAGAAGTGATGGAGTTGACAGCTGAAGAGAAGCCATAGTTCTTTGACATCTACTAGAATATGAAGGAAGGAAAGTATCCAGAAGGAGCTAGTACTGCTGACAAGGTCTCACTAAGAAGATTAGCCAACCAGTTCAGAATCTTCGAGGATAAGCTATACAAGAGAACTGTAAATGGGGTTCTTCTGAGGTGTTTGACAGAACAAGAAGCAAAAGAAGTGATGCAGCAAGTACATACGGGTTCTTGCGGACCACATATGAATGGACTCGCTATGGCCAGGAAGGTAATGAGACAAGGGCGCTTCTAGATGACTATGCAGGCTGATTGTATAAGGAAAGTGATGAGGTGTCACGAGTGTCAGATCTACACTGATATTAATCATCTGCCACCACTCGAACTACAGAATCTGGCTTCTCCTTGGCCATTTTTAGCATAAGGGATAGATATGATTCATGAAATTCATCCTACAGCGTCTAATGGACATAGACTCATAGTGGTTGCTGTCAACTATTTTTCGAAGTGGGTAGAAGCAGAATCCTTCGCTAGTGTAACAGCTAAGCAAATGGTTAAGTTCATTCAGAAGAATATCTTCACTCGATATGGAATTCCCCACCATGTAGTGACTGACAACGGAGTGCAGTTTCAAGGGGCAACAGCTGAGCTACTTGCAGAACATGGCAACGAGCATTATAGATCTTCTCCATATAGGCCCCAAGCTAACTGTGCAGTGGAAACAACTAATAAGTCGATAAAGAAGATCTTATCAAAAATGGTAACCACCTATAGAGATTGGGCTGACAAACTGCCATATGCTTTTTGGGGTTATAGAACCAGTGTCAGAACACCAATAGAAGAAACTCCCTATGCCTTAGTGTATGGTATGGAAGCAGTGTTACTAGTAGAAATAGAGCTCAAGTCACTCAGAGTCGCCTTGGAAGCTCAGTTACCAGAGACTGAATGGACTCAAGCTAGATACGAGCAGTTGGCAACGCTAGATGAGAAACGATTGAAAGCATTAGATCATTTACAGATGTACCAACGTAGAATGGCTAGGGCCTATAATCGAAATGTGAAGTACCCTAGGCGGTAGTTGAAAGTAGGAGATTTGGTTCCGAAACAATTAAGGCCTTCAAATGTTGATGTTCAGGGGAAGTTCAGACCAAATTGGGAAAGGCCTTATGTTGTGAAGAAAGTGCTATCAATAGGTGGTGTCAGCATCATGGACATGGATGGAAATGAATTCACAAATCCTGTCAACCAAAACCGCTTAAAGCTTTATCATGTTTTTTTTAAAAAAAAAGAGAAAAAGAGTCTGCTAGGTTGAAAACTCGAAAAGGGCAGCCTAGGCAAAAATTAACACACGAGAGAAAATGATCAGTAGGAAAATATGGAAGGGATGACTGATAATGGGTTCTAATTCTATGTAGATTGTACACCATTGGCACTAATCCTTTCAAATGTACTCATTTTGATTTTATCAATAAAGTGGAGTGTTTGTTTAAATATATCTGTATGGTTATGTCAGATGCATAGACAAAGTTATCTTGCTTAAACATCCATTTAAGGAAAGCGCTTTGCATTTAACCGGTTAAACATATCACATTATTTAACAATGAAAATGTACCAAATACATATGATCTAAAATCTTTTGTTGTCCTCCAAATCTATTCATCTTTTCAAAGAGCAACAGTGGTTGTCCAAGAACTTGATTATTGAAGTGAAAGCCTGAAGTTAACTTTGGTGGGAAAACAAACCTAATGATCAGAAATATACCCAACCAATACATGGGAGAATTGTTGATGGAATTCCTGGATGGAAAATCAACGCCAGCCTTTGATTTCTTATACCTTCCTATTGCTTGTAAAGTGGATAAAGGGTATGCATTTGTAAATTTCCTAGATCAAAAGATGGATGCAAGTTTCAACGAGCAGTTCACAATAAGAGATGGTCGCTTTTCTAGCAAAGCCCAAACTATAGCCTATGCTAGGCTTCTAAGAAAAGAGGAGTTGGCAAGACACTTTGAGGGGTCAATATTTGAGTGTAAAAGGGATGATCACTTACCAGCAACATTCAACCCAGCAAAGGGTGGTACGAGGGTTTCAATTGAGCAAAAGGTGATAGGGAGAAGGTGGAGATTGTCACTTATTCCTGTGAAAGATTTGCCATCTTCAAACTCAAAGCACTTTCCCTTTTCCTCTATACCTTCTCTCTTGCCTTCAACAACCTTTCTCTTCCGTTCATATGCAAGGCACAACACTTGTTTGATGAATTGCTCCTTTCATCTTCTCTCTTGAACTGATTCTATGAAACCTTATTTTCTACCATTAATGGCTTTTAACAATAAATCAAACCAAAATGCTGCTCCATATAGTATTTTTCCTTATCATTTCATCACCAGTTTCAATCAGTCTTCGTTTATCATCAACTTGTACCAAATTGGTGATACCCTCTTAATCCTGCGCTATTTCTCTTAAATCTAAACTCCCAAACTAATTATGTTATACTCTCAAATTATGGGAAGGGTTTTGATTTCATAATAGAGAGAGGATTTGAATATAAGCCTGCTTCAAATGAGATAAACAACACTTTGTAAAAAGATAAAAAAAAAACTCGCTGAGGTGAAAACCGAAAAGGCGCCTTAGGCAAAAGTTAAAGCAGCTCGCTGGGCTGAAAATCCACATTGGGCAGCTAAGGCAAAATTTAGAGCACTTCCAAATTCACAATTCCTAAGGGCAGAAAGGTAGAACCCTTCCACCATTCCCCAACAGGAGTCCTTACAGTATTCTCCAGTAAAATCCTCTACACTATTCCTCAGCGGAACCTTTATAAAGGACATTACGACCTTTTCCTCAGCAGTCGTAACGCGTCCACAGCGGTCATCTCATTTCTTCAGCAGTCATCATACATTTTCAACAGAAATATGAAAAAAGAGAAAAAAAAAAGAGCTTTACCCAAAGAATATCTTCCACAAGCCAGAGTCAGCTAGGGGCATGACATATCTTCCCCAACAGAGAAGGGAAACATCAATATTAAAAAAATAATAAGAAATGCATCCTTTAGGATCCACATGCATATGCACTATTATGCATACATACATAACATACACGGAGCATTCATCTCCAGCTAGTCTTCATTCTTGATCGAAGGGGCAAAAATTTTTGTTCAAAATATCTGATCAAAGAATGAAGACTCGCCATTTCAAATGCAGGAATTCATCATCACCGTCTCGGACACAGATAAATCCAGCACAGGCTCAGCCTCAAGTAATATAGACCCGATGTCAAGCCCAGATTAGCTTCACCTTAGCAGATTCGCTGCGGGTATGTATAGACCCAATGTCAGGCCCAAATCAGCTGTACCTCAGAAATTTAACAGATCCGCCTCGGGTAATATAGACCCGGTGTCAGTCCCAGATCAGCTTCACCCCAGAAATTCAGCAGATCCGCCATGGGTAATATAAACATGGTGTTAGGCCCAGATCAGATTCGCCTCATGTAATATAGACCCGGTATCGGCTCAACTCATCCAATCAACTCAGATCATCTTCACGATAGTGAGACTTCAACAAGTCAGCGTGCGTTTTCTTTCTTGCATTTACGGCACTCTGGATACAGATAGATCTGGCACAGGCTCAGCCTCGGGTAATATAGACCCGGTGTCAAGCCCAGATTACCTCACCTCAGTAGATCTACCGCGGGTAATATAGACCCGGTGTCAGGCCCAGATCAGCTTCACCTCAGCAGATTCGCCGTGGGTATATATAGACCCGATGTCAGGCCCAAATCAGCTGTGTCCTAGAAATTTAGCAGATCCGCCGCGGCTAATATAGACCCGGTGTTAGGCCCAGATCAGCTTCATCTCAGAAATTTAGCAAACCCATCAAAGGTAACATAGACCGGTGTCAGGCCCAGATCAGCCTCACCCCAGAAATTCAGCAGATCCGCTGCGGGTAATATAAACCCCATGTCAGGACTAGATTAGCTTCGCCTCGGGTAATGTAGACCCGGTATCGGCTCAACTCATCCAATCAACTCATATCATCATCATGATAGTAAGACTTCAACAAGTCAGTGTGCGTTTTCTTTCTTACGTTTACAGCGCTTCAATTCGCGCTCTCAAATTCATCACCTCAGGTATGTTAGACCTGGAGTCGGGTGTCAAATTTGATCACGTGAGGGGCAGCTGTAAGCGTTGAAAATTTCCAGCCTAAAAAAAAAAGAGAAAAAAAAAGAGACTTGAGCCACATAACTGTAACCACAGTCATGCAACTGTATTTACAGTCGTACGACTATAGGATCGCAGTAGGTGCAGCAGCCCATACCTCGAAGGAAAAAAAAGAAACATGATTTGAGAGGCATTTAATGCCTCCTACAACCAGAAAACGGCAGAGGGGGTTAGAAAAGAAAAAGGGAAGCAAAAGGCAAAAGGGGGGGACAGAAAATTTGGGATTAAGGGGAGCTCTTGAGATTGAGAGAAAAGGGAGAAAAAGAAACACAAAACACAACCTTCTTCTTCTTCTTTCTTCCTTTAATTCTCGGTCTTATGAAGTAAAAATTGTTAGAAATCATAGGTTTAAATTGGAAAAATACACACAAATCATTCAAGAGCTTAAATCCGTAACTTGTTGGAATTTTTGGATAAAATTTTCGTACCTTGACATACAAAGGAAGAGAAGCAATTTGGAGCCAATTCAAGGCACTTCCCGCGCCAAATCGACGATGGATCTGTGCTACAACGGTAAATACACCTAAAACTAGTGTTTTGCTTTATCCTCTATGTGTTTTGGTTGGATTTCACGCATAAAATCAATTTTTTCTGCTTTGCTGTTTCTGGGTAGGATGAACAGGCGTACGTCTATAATTATAGTCGCACAACTATAATTACAGTCGTACGACTGTACTCAATTCCTGTGACCATCCTCTTTCATTTAAAATAATTTTTTATGTTTTTCTAGGCATAGGCGTTTTACAACCGCATGACTGTAGTTATAGTCGCACGGCTGTAATCATAGCCGGGCGACTGTAACCTTCGTCTAGAAATAGAAATTCTACAAAGATCCATAAAAAATCAGAAAAATTATAAAAACTCAGAAAAATCAGAAAATCATGAAAAATGAATTTGTTTTGTGCATTCCATGACCTTAGATTTAACTTTTGAAGTTGTTGGAATTAGAACAATGCAACGACGGAGATCCGAATCTCCTGAAAACCGACCCATTTTACATGCTAAATGGAAGTAAATCGAAAAAGGAAATGTTTTCAAAATGAATCTTCTCATGAAACAAAAACACAGGAACGTTTCAAAACCGTTTTCCAGGTCTAGTCGGGCCAACTAGCCGAGTTTACCCGACTACCCCCTAAATGCATGCCCCCAAATCTCTCATTTCCCGTTCTGTCTATTTGAGTCCAACTTGTTGCATATATCTATGCTAACCTTCGTTTTGTAGGGTTTGGTTTATTTGTTTTTATTTGTTATTTTAATTTCAATTCATTAGATACTCGTGTAAAATAAGCGATTGTACCCCGATCCTCGAATTATACAAATGTATCCCCTAGGATAGTTTATTTGTGATTCGATTGGGTTGTAATAATTTATTTATTTACTGCTTTTTTATTTGTGTGTACGCTGCATGATTAAATCAATAAAAATCAACGTTAGAAAAATAAAATATCATCAATGAATATTGGCCAAATTTATTTTGATTAGACATGAAATAAGGGACTTGTTTGGACCTAGATCTCTAGAAAGTGCAGCGGCCCTCGTCTGGTTCAGCTATGCTGTAATTTCCCGGTTGAGCTGAGCAGGGTGGCAACTCTTACACCTTCTATTGAGACTTAAGTCTCGACTCTTTTATGAAATAATTTAATATTCCAAAACCAAATTTTCATTCAAAAAAAAAAACCCTGCTGTGAGCACGGATTTTTTCCCGACCTCGGTGATGAAAGCCATTATTACCTTTTTTATGGATAAACATGAAGCAGATTTGGAATGACTGAGATGATGTTAGAAATGTCTCAGGTGACCCAAATGTGTGTTACAAGCCTTGTTACAGAACCCCAAACGAATTCAAGTGAGTATTTAAGAGAACCGAAGAAAAGAATGGAAAATAAATGAGAATGGCATAATCTGCACACTACAGCCGCTCAGCGGTAGTGCCCTATAGCCGCGCGGCTGTACTATAGTGGCGTGGCTATACTATAGCACTGCGGCTGTAATCATCAGATTTCCTTTTTTGTTAAAAATCAGCATTTAATCTGGATTTTATAACCAAAATAGGAGATATAAAAAGATTGTGACCGAGATTAGGGTTACACGACAGACACAGAACATACAGAATAGAGAGAATTGAAAGAAAACACAGCCAGACTTAGAGTTCTTAAAAGAAAAATATTGAAATTAGGTGTTTTAATCCAAAAATAAACAAAAAACCTTAATAAAATCTGTAGAAACAATCATAATTTTGAGAGAACTAGTTTTCTAGAGGTGTTTCTAGACTGTAATCATTCATTCGATTTTATTCGGGGTTCCGCTCAACTTCGGAGATTGCACATGCTTTTGGGTTGTTCGTGATTGCAAGGCATTTCCCGGCATCCGAATCCATCCCTGGTGGTCCAAAACATTGGAACACAGACAAGGTATATTCTGAGGGGTCTTAAAAATCCTTTTTAATTCATTCTGGGTGCTATTTGTTGGTGTTTTTGAGTTTTTTGGAATTTTGGAAGCGATTCCAGTTACAGCCGCCCCACCTGATGATTACAGCCACGTGGCTATAACCTGTAGGGGCGTGGCTGTAATCTTCAGGGGCAGAAGCTCCGGATGCCCCAAATCGACCTATAATGCTTCTGTTTTCTAATTAAATGTGTTTTTCATGTTTATTATCGGTCCAATCACATCCATGTATGCTTAGATTCCCGGTTTTCTGATTTTAATTGATGGATGTGATTTCAAGTTTGGCGACTTTGAGTTTTTAGGGATTTTCGGACTTGTTTTTATCAGTTTCGGATCCGTTTGGTTGAAGTTAATGTGTTTCTAGAAATCCCAGATTACCCGAAATCGCTAAATTTGTAAAATGATTTTCAAAACGAGAAAAATTACCGGAATACATTCTGGAGCATTACAACCGCACGGCTGTAG
This sequence comes from Euphorbia tirucalli, assembly GCA_039660915.1. Lineage (NCBI taxonomy): Eukaryota > Viridiplantae > Streptophyta > Magnoliopsida > Malpighiales > Euphorbiaceae > Euphorbia > Euphorbia tirucalli. The sequence goes on from CM077633.1 coordinate 51,592,939, forward strand.
GTGTTAAAGCCACGCGGCTGTAGTCCGAGAAACAAAATTACAGTTTTGCCCTTTTGGGCTTCTAACTTGTAATTTTGCCTCTCCTTCCCATTCAAAATAGATTTTTGGCGTGTTTACCTTTTTGGACCATAGATGGATGCTCAATTTAGGCCCACCCACGAACGGGACCCCCGGGTCCCGGGATATCCGGCCCACTAAAAGTTGGAATATACATGTAAATTAGCCAAATGGTTTTCAAAATTGGTTTTTTTCATCCATAAAACCTATAGGGCGTTTCAAAAAACCATTTTCCAGGTCTAACCAGGCCGACCGGTCGGGTCGACCCAGTTACCCCCCTAAATGCATGACCCTGTTTCTTAAAATACCCTTATTCTGTCCTATGTGAGTTCTTGGTGTGTTTTATTTACTTGTACTAACTGTATTTGGATGCAGCTTTTATTTTTCTTTATTTTTATTTTTGGATGTATTTTATAGATTAAATCGTGTATCTAGGTGATTGTACTTTTTAGATTTCTGTGTATTATAGGCGGTTGTAATTGTGAGGATGAGACTTTTTTTTCTTTTTATGGTTGTATAATTTGGCCTCTATTTTACTTTTCCTGCACTTTTACTTTTCTGCACTTTATTTTGGTATTTATATTTATGTCATTTGCATGAGCATTGATTAATAATAATAATAATTAAAAAAAAAAAGATAAAATGAGTAGAATTAAGTGAATGCAACATTACATTATGAAATAACAATTGAAAATAAGTGAGGATTAGTAGGTATGTTGCCCGAACCTTGAATCTCTGAATTACGTACCAAGTCTACACTTGGTAGGGAGCTGTACCGGAATTTCCCGGATGAGCTGATCCGGGTGGTGACTCTGTATCTAATTTCGAAATTTAGGTTTTGAGATCTTTAAGTTCAAATTGGGATTTTCTAAAAACCTATTTTCCAAAATTCACACTTACAATTAAGTTTTCTATAAAAGGGTTTTTCCAATAAAATGAAAGGTTTTTTTTTTCTTAAAGAAGATTAAAAACCCGTTTTAAAACCACAAACACTCACATCCCAAAAAGAAAATCCCCTGTTCCCGCTTCGCCACGCATTCCGTAAAAAGGTCATCCGCTCACAGTGGCGACTTTGCTGGGGACTAACGGTTTCTTTAAAAGGTTTTTCATAAAAACTTAAGGAACTTAGGCAACAATCGAAGTACATCCTCACTTGTAGTCAATTATTAAATCATAATTTGATCTTTCATTCACATTTGTATAAGCATGACATGTTCTCTTCTTGAATCCCTCCAACACTTGTTTAAGCCCGGTTTATCTTCAAAGGTGACCTACCCCTTCCACTAGGATTGGAGGCACCAGAGGGGGTAAACCACTCATAGCCTCGTGCGAATCCCTTCATTTGGACCCTTGAGTAGGGAGAAGTGAGGAGTATATTTTCTCTATGGGAAACTGTATGACCCTAGGCTCGACTCATACCTTCATGTAATGGCCTAGCAACTTGCCCTTAGGGTTACCAAAACATATATTTGAAAATGCACATTGAGAGTGCGCCTTTGGTATCCCCGGTTGATGCCAAAGAGACCCAACACCCAGGAAGAATGCGAGACCAATTGAATGGAGCAATAAGGTTGGAAGGGTGAGCATATTGTTGCGTGTGCTAACATTTGTTCTATGGTGGTTTCATTTTTTACCTTCACACGTAACATCAAACACGCATCATCCGTGTGCCATTTATCAATCATGCATCATCCTTGTGCCATTTTCTAACCACATCTTTATGCAGCCATTCACAAGCATCATCATACGTGTGGTATCATACTAACCACATTTTCTTGTAGCCATAACATCTTACTTGTGTGTCATATACATCTTGTGTGCTTGCATTTCATAAAGCATACATGACATCATCTCGTGTGTCATACATCCTAACCACTTTTTTTTGTGCAGCCATTTGCATTCTGTATGACATGAGCATTCATCTCATCTCATGCCATCTAAAATGAAGGATGTTCTAAGTATGCCCCTCACGACATTTCATCTTATGACATATCGGGAGTCCCCAAGATTACCCGTGTTCACCTGTGCACCGGATTGCACTTGGCCATTTCATTACATCATCGCACCATTAAAGGACCACAACGGTCTTAGGGTTGTGTTCGTGTGGTGGATCACACAACACCATCACATGATATCATTCATCATGGTGTCATGGCGGCACTAAAGTCTTGTTTGTGTGTCACGATCCACATCAGGTTGTTTCATAACATTGATGAACCATTTGAGGTACTCCATGAGTGCCGAACTAGAATTCATATTAGGACATTTTATAACATGTTTAATCATGCAAGGTGTTCCATGAACGCCGAAATGCTGTACGTGTCTCGAATTACACGCGACTTGTTTGTGACATCACTTCATCAAAGATGCCATAAAAGCATCGAATCTCTGTCTATGGAACGGCTCCCATATGACCATCACATACCATTTCATTGACCTACAAAGTGTCGAACCACTATCCGTGTGTCGGTACACACATGACCATTTCATGACATCCGCTAGGCGCCCCGAACGCACTGAATTTCTGTTCGTGTGTCGGCCCACACGTGACATTTTTACATTGTCTTTTGCATGGCATGGGGTATGCTTGGAACATCCAAAACAAAAAGAAAGAAAACACAAAAGTCATTTTCATCATCATCCGCATACATAAAGCATTATCTGATCATGAACATGAACATGCCATACACACCATTTAGTGTGTCGAGTCTAGGTCCATGATATCCATCCGTGATTCTAACCTTACGTTGAATGTGCAGTTTGGAGTCGCACCTCGAAATGATTAGTTTGTATTGAATCAAAGACCAATTCAGTTAATTCAATCAGAGCCTGTCACCATGGAGGGAATCAGCTCAAGGTCAGACCCAGATTGGGAGGTCGAAACTCAGTTACCCACTCTACCAATTGACAGTCAAGTTTTATTAGAAGAAGCGGACAGAGTAGAGATGGCCGACGAAAACAATGGAAACTTGCCTTTCGATATGGCTGCTTTTATGAGGAGCTTCTTAACCTCAGACGAGTTTAAGGCTACCCTTAGGGAACAAGTGCAGGCCGTGATAAGCTCCATCCCTGTTTAGACTATTCCACCGGCTCAAACTTCGGTTGAAAATGGAGGACAATAGTTCGTCCCAGCTATGAATGGAACTAGCAGGAGTACCCCGAGTGGAAGTGGCAGAGTTGTCAATCACAGGGAGCCTGACCATCAGTCCAAAGAGGACGAGGCTTTTGAGAAGGCAAGGGAAGCCTCGATTGAGTCGATGTTGGAGAAACGGCTCAATCAGAAATTTTCTGACATAGAAGCAATGCTACCGAAGCTGAAGGAGATAGTCCACTATAACCCTATTAAGTAAGTCGACGCGACTACTTTGATGGTTGATGGAGGAGAGCCGCTCCCAGCTGGTTTTCAGATGCCTTACCTACCTCCGTAAACTGGGGAAGGTCCACCGGAAGCCCATTTGGATAGTTATGTGAGGTTGATCACTGGCATGGGGATTGGGAAAGGCCATCTCTTAAACCTGTTTCCGACTACGCTTAGGGGTGCAGCGGCAAAGTGGTATATGAAGATGTCTCTTTACACCTGTTCTACTTAGGACGACCAATCTAAAGCTTTTGTAAAGCAGTCCGCTTACAATACCTAAGTAGAGACTACCCTCGAAGACCTAGAGAGAATCCGCCAGAAGCCAAATGAGTCCTTCCCGGCTTACTACAAGCGGTGGATGGATGTGCAAGTTTTGGTGTATGGGGCACCAAAGTTGGAGTCGCTCATTGTGAGGCTGGTGGATGGTAGCTGCCCCAATACAAGGACAAGATGAAACTAAAGAGATTCCACTCCTTGAATAAGGTGGTAACGTTTACCAAACTTATCGAGCGATACAAGGAAGAGGAGCAGAGGGGCAGACAGAGTTCGGGCTCCTACAGAAGCAATCAGGGGTACTCTCAAGGGTACGAAGGCAACAACTCTAAGGCTACTCCAGTGGGGTCCAGTGCTAAGTCGACTCAGAGTGTAGCCCCAATCGAAGTACAATGGGAGGACATGGCCGCTGTGAACCTAGGAAGACAGACTCCTCAAAGGGTCACTAGTCTATGGGCTAAGTAAGTAAGCCGGATTTTTGCTAAATGTAGAAAGGCTGGGTTATTATAGAGCTTGAAGCCAATTTCACCTCCAGCTAAGGCAGATAAAGATAACTTCTACACTTATCACGTGATGACGGGTCACCGTACAAATGAATGCACCCAGTTGATTAAGGCCATCAAGCAGTTGGTTGTTGAAGGAAAGATTATCGAGCCGGCTTTGAAACCTAGCATTCAGAATAATCCCTTGCCCAACCTCGGATGATTCGGGTTCAAAAGACATTGAGGACCATGACGTTGCAATAAAGAGAAGACTCTCTGCATATGGAGGACGATAGTCATTTTGATGTTTTAGTTTGTTTTATTTTTATTATCTTTATGATTTATTCTATGAACAATTCAACCTCTCAATGTTTAATTTAATACAATTTGATTTCAATTACTTGTGTGATATTTTTCAGATCATACTGTGCATACGTCTAAACATTCATTTAATGCCTTTAGCATACATGATGCATCAATGCATGAAATGAACCTAAGGATAGATGACAACTTGAAAATGATACCAGTCTCGAAAAATCTCATGCCTGATGAGAGGAAAGAAAATTACAAAAGTACCATAAAATTACATGGGAATCTTTGCCTGACCGTACGATGTAGTGCCAAGGTGACAAAGAAATACTGAACACCAAGCTCCAAAGGATTCAGAGACAAAATCAACCAAGCAGGAGTTCCGTAGACTCGAATGGGCATCGATCCATGGTCGCAACCGTCAACTACTTCTCAAAATGGGTAGAAGCGGAGTCATATATATATGAATGTCAATAAAAAAAAAGTGCTATTATGTCATGACTGATGATGGAGTAAAATTCCTAGGGGCAATAACATAGTGCTCCAAAATAAAGGGTTAGACATCATAGACAATCTCTGTCTCTCTCACAAACCAACGGGGTGACAGAAGCAGCCAATAAATCCATCAAAGGGATTCCATCAAAAGTGGTAGTTACTTACAGAGTTTGGGTCGAAATATTACCATCTGCTTTGTAAGGACACAGAACTAGCATTAGAGTACGCACTGAAGAAACGTCATACTCCTTAGCCTACAGGATGGAAGCGGTTCCACCAGAGGAGACAAAGACCAAGTCGTCAACCCCATCAACCCAGACAAGCCCAGGCGCTATTACGTGTTTAAAGAAAAAAAGAAGAGGGTCCGATGGGTCGCAAACTAAAAAGGTGATCTATGCAAAAATCAGGACAGTCCGATGGATCAAAAACCGAAAAGGTGGTCCATGCAAAAGTTAGGACAGAGAGGCGAGCACCATCAGGGGGAAAATCTGCGAAGACCAGTTGGTGGCAGGCATGGGACCGATTGAGATGGATACCATTATTGATTCTGTCCTTAGCCTCATTTCATCTTTAATGTGCATTGTGCTAAAACATTATAAATGAGTGAATGAATGAATGCCATTGAATGAATGAATGCCATTGAATGAATGAATGCCATTTTCTGTTCGGTCAAATGTCCTAAGTCTGCTTGAGATCGAATTCGTATGAATGTTCATATTTTCTTACATGCATCTCACCTAAAAAAAAGAGTCCAATGGATCGAAAATCGAAGACGTGGTCCATGCAAAAATTAGGACAGTCCGATAGATCGAAAACCTGAAAAGGGTGGTTTATGCAAAAGCTAGGGTACAAAATAAAGTCTGCTAAATTGAAAACCCGAAAGGGCAGTTCAGGCAAAAATAAAGATAGTCCAATAGGCTGAAAACCCAAAAAGGGCGACCTATACAAAAATTAGGACAAGCAATGAAAATAAAACAAAAGTCATACAATAGTATCAAGCTCAGACAACTCTAATCTTGTAAAAACCGAGGTACATCAAAGCCAAAGCCTCACAGCCACGTCCCATAGGGCAAGCAATCAGGATGCATCCACTGATGCTGCATGTATCTTGGCCACTGTGGTGTAAACACTTTGCACTCGGTGTACATAAAGAACGAAGGACCCTCTGCAGCGGGCCATACTGTCTGCACAGCTGAGCGTAGAGTAGAAAGTCACTTGCGTCAATCCGAGCAGTTGGACACCTCTGGCCCAAGTCTTAGTTATCACATCAGAAATATCCCATCAGGGGTAGACAAACCTGGGCCTCCAAATCATCCACCCGATCTATAAAGGTCTGACTCATGATCTCTAACTCAGTGACCCATCGACGCAATTGGTCAACCTCCGCCCTCAAGCGAGCAGACTCACGGTGCTCGATCCAGATCGTCGTCTGCAACAAACAAAACATGAAGAAGCACCATAGTCATACGCATATGCATCCAGGACATGCAGATACACATACACTCAAAACATACACACACACATGCATACACTCATCGATGTTAACTCAAGTACAGGTACATACTGTCACCATCAGGCTATCTCGAGCCGTGAGTATTCCGAAAGTGGAAATAACCTAACACCGGGGCATCTTCAAATCCCAAGTATCTAGGGGAAAAGCAATTAAGCTGTATTTATCCTTGATTGAAGGGGCAAAAATTTTTGTTTCCAAAATTATCAATCAAAGAATAAATACGCACTCCTGATCCGATTTCAACGGTACGCTCCACTGCAGAGAGCTGATTTCAAGGGCACGCTCCACCGCAGAGAGCCAATTTCAGCGGTATTGCTCCACCACAGAGAGCTGATTTCAGCGGTATTGCTCCACCACAGAGAGCCGGTTTCAACGGTATTGCTCCGACACAGAGAGCCGATTTCAATGGGCAAAGTATTCAGTCCATATTCATTCTTGGTCGAAGGGGCAAAATTTTTGTTTCCAAAATTATCTATCAAGGAACGAATACCCACCCGAAAAGACTTCAAAACATCAAAAAGAGATAATCAAACTCCTCAAATCACCAAAACATCTTTTCCCCAGCCACAAAGGCTATGCGGAAGACCAAATCACTAAAATATTTCTTCCTTTAGTGACACAAGCTCCACTAGAAGTCAAATGACCAAAATTTCCTCCCTTCAAGGGGTGCCAACTTCCCAAGCTATGAAATTACCAAAATACCCTTTCCTTTCATGAACATCAAATGGCAAGGAAAATTCAATCTAGGCAAAGTCCTCTGCTTTGCAATGGAGTCGAAGCACGTCCCTGGAAAGCCAATGCAAACTGGGCAAAGTCCTCTACTTCACAATGGAGTCGAAGCACGACCCTAGAAAACCATTACAATCTAGGCAAAGTCCTCTGCTTCACGATGGAGTCGAAGCACATCCCTGGAGAACATCATACCAATTCGGGAAAAGTCCTATGCTTCGTAAAAGAGTCAAAGTAAGTCCCTAAAGAATCAAATCAACCTGGACAAGACTGCTGTTTCGTAAAACAACTGAGACAAGCCCCTACAAGCATCAAAGCTGGTGGACGTGAGAGGAGCCACCAGGTACGTCCTCTTCTCCATCTTACCGTGCTCCCTATCGCGGGATCAAACCCGAATCGGGCACAAGCACCCGTTCAAGTCGACTTTGGTCACGTGAGGGGCAGCTTGTAAGCACGGGTTTTTTCCCGACCTCGGTGATGGAAGCCATTATTACCTTTTTCATGGATAAATGTGAAGCAGATTCGGAATGATGGAGATGATGTCAGAAATGTCTCAGGTGACCCGAATGTGTGTGACAAGCCTTGGTACGGAATCCCGAAGGAATTCGAGTGAGTATTTAAGAGAACCGAAGAAAAGAATGAAAAATAACTGAAAATGGAATTATCTGGGCACTACAGCCCCTCGGCTGTAGTGCCCTATAGCCGCGCAGATGTAGTACACTACAACCGCGCGGATGTAATCATCATATTTCCTTTTTTGTTAAAAATCAGCATTTAATCCAGATTTTATAACTAAAATAGGAGATATAAAAGGATTATGACCGAGATTAGGGTTATATAACAGACACAAAACATACAAAATAGAGAGAATTGAAAGAAAACACAGCCACACTTAGAGTTCTTGAAAGAAAAAGATTGAAATTAGGTGTTTTAATCTAAAAATAATAAAAAAAACCTTAATAAAATCTGTAGAAACATTCATAATTTTGAGAGAACTAGTTTTCTAGGGTGTTTCTAGACTGTAATCATTCATTCGATTTCATTCAGGGTTCCGCTCAAGCTTACATGCTTTTGGGTTGTTCGTGATTGCAAGGTTTTTCCCGGCATCCGAATCCATCCCTGGTGTCCAAAACACTGGAACACAGACAAGGTATATTCTGAGGGGTCTTAAAAATCCTTTTTAATTCATATTTGGGGCTATTTGTTGGTGTTTTTGAGTTTTTTGCGATTTTGGAAGCGATTCCAGTTATAGCCTTCCCACTAGATAATTACAGCAGCGCAGCTGTAATCTTTAGGGGTAGAAGCTCCGGATGCCCCAAATCGACCGATAACGCTTTCGTTTTCTAATTAAATGTGTTTTTCATGTTTATTATCGGTCCAATCACATCCATGTATGCTTAGATTCCCGGTTTTCTGATTTTAATTGATGGATGTGATTTCAAGTTTGGCGTCTTCGAGTTTTTAGGGATTTCCGGACTTGTTTCGATCCGTTTGGTTGAAGTTAATGTGTTTCTAGAAATCCCAGATAACCCGAAATCGCTAAATTTGTAAAATGATTTTCAAAAACGAGAAAAGAATGCTGGAATACATTATGGAGCATTACAACCGCACGGCTGTAGATGTTACAGCTGCGCGGCTGTAGTCCGAGAAACAGAATTACAGTTTTGCCCTTTTGGGCTTTTAACTTGTAATTTTGCCTCTCCTTCCTATTCAAAACAGATTTTTGGCGTGTTTACCTTTTTGGACCATAGATGGATGTTCAATTTAGGCCCACCCATGAACGGGACCCCCGGTTCCCGGGATATCCGGCCCGCTAAAAGTTGGAATATGCATGTAAATGAGCCAAATGGTCTTCAAATTTGGTTTTTTTCATCCATAAGACCTACAGGGCATTTAAAAAAACCGTTTTCCAGGTCTAATCGGACCGACCGATCTGGTTAATCCGGTTACCCCCCCTAAATGCATGACCTCATTTCCTAAAATACCTATATTCTGTCCTATGTGAGTCCTTGGTGTGTTTTATTTACTTGTACTAACTGTATTTGGATGCAGCTTTTATTTTTCTTTATTTTTATTTTTGGATGTATTTTATAGATTAAATCGTGTATCTAGGTGATTGTACCTTTTAGATTTCCGTGTATTATAGGCGGTTGTAATGGTGAGGATGAGAACTTTTTTTTCTTTTTATGGGTTGTATAATTTGGCCTCTACCTTACTTTTCCTGCACTTTTACTTTTCTGCACTTTATTTTGGTATTTATATTTATGTCATTTGCATGAGCATTGATTAATAAAAAAAATAAAAAAAATAAAAAGATAAAATGAGTAGAATTAAGTGAATGCAACATTACATTTTGAAATAACAATTGAAAATATGTGAGGATTAGTAGGTATATTGCTCGAACCCTGAATCTCTGAATTAGGTACCAAGTCTACACTTAGTAGGGAGCTTTACTGAAATTTCCCGGATGAGCTGATCCGGGTGGCGACTCTATATCTAATCTTGAAATTTAGGTTTCGAGATCTTTATGTTCAAATTGGGCTTGTCTAAAAACTTATTTTCCAAAATTCACACTTACAATTAAGTTTTCTACAAAAGGGTTTTTCCAATAAAATGAAAGGTTTTTTTCTTAAAGAAGATTAAAAACCCGTTTTCAAAACCACAAACACTCACATCCCAAAAAGAAAATCCCTGGTTCCCGCTTCGCCGCGCGTTTCGTAAAAAGGTCGTCCGCTCACACCCGCGAAGGAGGGTTGCCGGATATCGGGCTCCCTTCTAAGAGAGGAAAACGTCGTCCGCTCACAACATTCCTTCTCCTTAACTATTATGAGTAGTGTGACAGATCATAGATCTAGGGTTTCTTGCTCTTAAATCACCACACTAGGAACCTCTAGACATGTGGATACTATGACAAGTAGCCTAATTGAATTTCTTCAGCAATAGACTACTTAAAGATGCATTAAGATCTAGTAAGCATTTCATCAAAAATAAAAACCCTTAGCATGCAGTCCACTCAAATTTCTTCAGCAATAAACATGCATGTGTTTCAAGGCTTTTCCATGGTTAAGAATCTCCTTTCGGTCTCATCCTAACTACTAGCGTATGAGGTGATCAATCTCATGAAGAAATAAGACACACCAAGAAACAATCATCAAACATATAATGCTCCAAATAAACAAGGAAAGGGATTACTTACTACTGCTAGTCGAGCTAGCTCAAGCCAGCTTAAAATCTACTCACTCTTCATGAGCAGTTTCGGCAGAAAAGGAAAATAAGAAGATCTTGATGAATGGAAATTATATTAACTAGAGAAGATATTACAAATAACTAAACTTAAGAGTTAAGAGCAAAAGCTCTCCAAAATTCTCCTACAACTAGAACCAAAGGAGGTATATACACCACTCCCTCAAAAAGGCTAAAATACCCTAAACAATAAAATAATAAAATTGTTCTTAAGCTTGTGGCTAAATTTTAACCACACAATTAAAATAATGGAATAGTTCAACCACTAAATGTTTGGTAAGATATTAGCAAAAGATCTTTAAAAAGTCAAATATTTTCTCAAGACAAGACACCATTCCTTCTCCCTTCTCCTTTGGGTCCTACGGCATGGCAATTCTGCCGCCCTCTTCTCTCTCTAGTTACAGCTGCTTCCCAGCCCTCTTCTAGCTTGCTCACGAGCCTGCTTGCACAGCTTTTTCACACTTTTTTGCTCCAAAATAATTTTTAACCTGAAATTAACTCTAATTAGCAATTAACTAACCAATTTAGCTCATTTTAATTCCAATTAATACTTGAAATTGTTGTTATATTTATCACTTATCAAATATCCCCACACTTGAACATTATTTGTCCTCAAGCAATAAGAAAAGAAAAAGAAAAGAAAACACTAAAAACACTTAAGAACGAGAAAGAAACAAAGACACTTAAACACTTAAACAAGGGCAGTAGCAGCAGCAATTACTTCAAACTTTGAATTAACATAATAATCATAAGGAAAATACAAAGCTTAAGGGAACTAGATATCAAGCCTACACAAGCAACAAGCTTTAGCTTCTAAAACAAACTAAGATAGACGATTAGAATGCTTTATTCAACAAATTAGCAAATTTACAAAGCAACTGCCTCACCAAAAGTTGCCACTCAATTACTCTAAAATAGTAACGTAAGGCTTTTTAAGCTCATTCAACAGCTTTACTCAATAACCATTAGACCATAAGCTTGATAATCGGTCTCATCATCACCACTTTATATTGAACAACATACACAATCAAAGAGACTTTACAACAGGGTTGTAACTTGGTTATGGTTAGGGTTAGGGGTTTGTGAAAGGATACATTTAGGCAAAAAGAATTACCAAAGAAGCATAATAAATGCATGATCAAGCAACCTTAACAATTGCAGCATCACCAAAACTCAAGCAATCTAAGAACAGATGTAGATTGGGTTGCTTAAGAAAGATATAACATGAAGAAGCATAAAGAAATTCAAGCAATAATCAAAAGAAAAGATGAAGCACAAAGTGTCAAGCAATCAAGGACATTAATTTAGACCCTTTTTTTATGAATGGAAATTATATTAGCAAGCAATCTCAAATATTGATTAATAAGTGCTTAGGAAAATTAACTTGCTAACTTGAATTTTGATTTATGCAATAAAACAGGCTCAACAATTGATGAAACTTGAAAATTTTAAAGAGCCATCAAAGATTGAAGGAAATTTGGAAGAATTGATTCTATCTTTGCGAATCTTAATTGAATTTACATACTGACTTGCTGGACAGAAAGATTTCAGGATTCTTATGATTTTCAAAAGGATAAAGCTTTAAAGAACACAAATTGCTTGAATGATTTAGAAAGCAAGAATTTGGCAACACAACAATTAATCAACTACTTGCTCAAACTAAGAATTTCAATTTCTTTGGCAATTTCTTGGGTGATTTAGGGAAAACATAAAGTGAAAAAAAAAAGTTAATGGGAAACAATTTTGTGGGTATACAATAAACAGGCTTAGGCTCAACAAGGCTTATCTACAATGAGGGGAAAAACACATAAATAGGGTGGTTGTTTAAGCTTAAGGGGTTAACACCTAATGCCTTTATCATATCATGCATGCGAACAATCATGTGGTCTTGACAAGTACTATCCAAACCAAGTTCTAGCTACGGTTAATAGTGCAAGCTCACTCAGCAAGGAAATTGAGCAAATAAATTTGATTCAAAAGGGTTAAATATTTGGAAATGAAAAGCAAATTAATGGGTTGAATCAAAGAAAGAATAAACAGGCTCAAATCCTCACAAATAGAAAAAAGGTTAAAATTTTGCAGTTGAGCTTAAGCAAGCTAAAAAGTTGATAAAAGCATTAAAATCCTAAGTCCTAGAATGCTTAATCAGTTTATGCAAGTTACAAATGTAAACGAAACATCATGCTTCCAAACTCAATGCATTATGCAAGTGATCACATATGACTTAATTATTCAAAAGCTCTTGCTTTGCTGCCATAAAACAACTCAAAATCAAAAAATTTGGACAAATTTTTACAAGAAACCGAAAATAAACAGAAACAAACAACTAACAAGTTCCTTAAAACAAAACAGAGAAATAAAACACAAAACTTGAGGACTTACACATTTGTTCAAGGATGACCATATCCAACAAAGCAAACAATAAATTTCATCATCAAATAATATCAATTTCAAGCATTAATTGGATTTCAGGCTGTTCATCAAACAGGCAAAATTTAACCTTCCCATCCCCACACTTAAAGCTTGCATTGTCCTAAATGCAACAATCCTACATACAATCACAAGTCATAAGAGGGAAAGGAAAAGATATTACTGAGCAGGCATGAAATTTGAAATTGCAAGACTGAGGGAGACGAAACATACCAGAGAGCAAAAGGAGAAGGAAAAATAACAATTACTAGTCAAGCTGCTGGGAGGACTGCTGGTCCTCCTCCATCGGAATGCTCTTGTCACTGGGCTGGGATGTGCTCTTCCTAGGGGCAGTGGAGGTTGCTTGCTTGACTGGGTGGGAAGGAGTGGAGTCAGAACTAACTTCTTGATCCAAATGTGTCTCCAACTGAGTCACTTTCGTCTTTAGCTTTTTGATTTCTTTTTGCATCCCTTCAATCTTGAGGGCATCCTTCTTCGTCTTTGCCATCAGATCATCGATTGAAAGCACAAGGGATTCTATAGAGATTTGAGAACATCTCTTATAGAATACAACCTCTTCAGCAATCTCCTCCACCTCAGGAGTATCCACTTTCTCAGCTTTCTCACTCTCTTATACTTTTCTCTTCTTTTAGGGCTACTGTGAGCGGACGACCTTAAACAGAATGCGGCGAAGCGAACCGAGGAAAAGAAAAAAAGAAATGAAATTGATTGAGATTTGTGAATTTTATGGAAACGGGTTTTGTTTATGTTGAGTTGGGAAAACTATTGATTTAATTTAGAAATCCTTTTGTAGAAAACATTTTCTCATTTTTTAACTTAAAGACCTTGAAACATAAATTCCGAGATCAGTGATAGAGTCACCACCCGGATCAGCTCATCCGGGAATTCCGGTACAGCTCCCCACCGAGGACAGGCTACTGTACCTAATCCAGAGATTTAGGGTTCGGGCAAATAACTTACTTGAACTCTAGCTTGCTTTCACTTTACAGTTTATATTACCATATTTAATTTGCTTTATTATCTTTTTCTAACTCCAATTAGTTTTTTTTAATTATCCGATGCTAAAGCAAAATGCAAGAAATAAATTACGAGAGATAAAATCATACATTCAAAATATACAAAAGAATAATAGAGGCCTATTATACAACCCAATCGAATAAAAATGGAAAACTCTCGCCTCACCTTTACAAGCGCCTAGAATACATGATTTATCTAGAAAAATACAATCGCCTAGGATACACGTATTAATCTATCAAATACATACAAAATAGAAATAAAAATAAAAGCTGCAAAACAAAGGTTAGCACAATATATATAGCACACCATAAATAAGACTCAAATAGACAAAATTGGGGAAATTAGGAATTGGGGGCATGCATTCAGGGGATAACTGGGTTGGCTCAGCTAACCGGCCCGGTTAGACCTGGATAACATTTTTGAAATGTCTTTGTATTCTTGATTCTGTGAGAAAACTGTTTTGAAAACATTTTTACTGGTTTACATGCATTTTTTACCTATGAGGTGGGTCGGTTTTTGGCAGAACTGGGTCTCCGTCGTGACATTGTTCTAAATGCAATTTTACTGAAAATTGAATCTATAGTCGTGGATGCTCACAACAAAATTCATTTTGATGATTTTCTGGAGTTTTCTGAATTTTTTGGGATTTTTGGAAATTTTATGGATTCAAAGGCAAAATTCTATTCTAGAAAATACGTTACAGTCGTGTAACTGTAACTACAGTCGTGCGACTATAAGCAGCCCAGAATCAAGATTTCGCCAAAATTTTATTTGAAATTAATCGAAAGAAGACAACTTGGAAATCAAGAACACTCGAACGACTGTAATATATAGTCGTATGACTATTCATCAAATCTAAGAATAGTCGCACGACTGTTCTTGATTTCCAGAAGCAGAAACGCAGAAATAAGGTAAAAGAGCACAAAAATCACATCCAGCACCCAGAAAGCAGGAAAAAAGTGAAAGGGAAAGGGAGTGCCTACCTTTTAGAAGCTTATCCAAGTCGTTTTGACCCCTGGCGTCGCTCCAATCCACACGAATTTGCACTTTTTCTCCTGAATTGGGGTTGAGAGCTTTGTGTCCAAAAATCCAAAATGCTTGGGATTCTGATGATTTAAGTCCGAGATTTTGATTTGTTTGTGAAGTTAAGTGATTAACCTAAGGGTTTCTAACAAATTTTAGCTTTAATTCTAAGAATTAACGAAGATAGAAGAGGAAAAGAAGGATTGGTGAGTTTGGGTTTTTCTTTCTTTTCCTTCTCTCTTTTCTCCTTTCTCTCTCTAAATCCCTTTCACCAGAAAATCCAAGACCCCCATTTTCCCTTCCTTTTTCTTCTTTTCATCCTCTGTTTTCTGAGGTTCCTTGTCTTCAGACTAGAGCAATTAATGTTCCTCCCTCTCTCCTCCATTTTCTGCTGCAGAGGTATGGGCTTTTGCAACTACCCTGACATTACAGTCGTACGACTGTAAGGACAGTCGTAGGGCTATTCTTTTTTTTCTTTTCTTTTCTTTTTTTTTCTTTTTTTTTTAGGAATAAAATTCCAGCGCTTACAGCTGCCTCTCGCATGATCAAATTCACCGCTCCATCTTGGTCTGAAATAGTTAAGGTGAACAATTTGAGAGCGCAAATCAAAGCGCCGCAGACATAGGAAATAAAACATGCAACTGAGTTGCTGAAGCTTTACTGCTGTGGTGACTTGTTGAGTTGACTAGACGGAATAAGCCGATACTGGGTCTATGTTACCCGAGGCAGTGCTGGAGATTTGAATAGGCTTCCATGATCTAGGATCTTGCTTGAATTAATCTTCAAGAATCCAAAATCTAGCTTAGGCGATTTTCAAGGATTAAGAATCAGGCTTGAAGAGGTTTCAAGGATTCAAAACCATGCTTGAGGAGGTTTGCAAGGATTGGGAATCATGCTTGAAGAAGTTCAAGGATTCGAAATCTGGCTTGGAGAGGTGTTTATCAAGGATTGGGAATCATACTTAAAGAAGTTCAAGGGTTTGAAATCTGGCTTGAATGAAAAGAAGGGTTCAAGGATTTGTAACCATGCTTGAACGTAATGGAGTTTAAGGGTTTGAAATCTGGCTTGAATGAAGAGAAGGGTTCAAGGATTTATAACCATGCTTGAATGTAATGGAGTTTAAGGGTTTGAAATCTGGCTTGAATGAAATAAGAAGGTAGCTTTAGGAAGGATAATTTTGATGTTGGCTCGAGGATGAGTATTTATCCCTTGATCAATAATTTGGAAACAAAAATTTTTGCCCCTTCAATCAAGGATAAATACGGCTTGATTGTTGTACCCCTTGGAGATTTGGCGTGTTGAGATTTGGATTTGCGCTGACGCTTAAGGCCCAATAGATGCCCTGGCATTTTTCCATCTTTGCTTTGAGAGCAATCTTGGTTTGGAATAGCGCGATGATAATGACTGATACCTGCGCTTGGGTTGGCTGTGATATGTATGTGCATGTATGCATGTATGATTTGAATGCATGTATATATTTCAATGTGAGCATGTGCAAAAGAGCTTTAGAAAATGCATTTCACACCATTTGCTCAATCTTGACATTCCAAGTTCTTTCTGGGGAAGATATGTTGCGCGATTGATCGTCCACAGTTGGAGAAGCAGAATTTCAGGTGCAATGTAATTCTTGTGATCCTGCCAGGGATATATGATGGCTAATGAGGAAGTATGATGACTATTAGAGAGAAAGTGATTCTGAAATTTTGGCAAAGATGTCGTTGAGAAACAATGCTGAGGATCTTATTGGGGTTAATAAAATGTTCCTGCTGGGGGAACAACGGAGGAGTTTTGCCTTCCTTGCTCCTAGGCTTCATGAATTTGGAAATGCTCTAAATTTTTCCTGAGCCACCCAAAGTGGGTTTTCAACTCAGCGAGCTGCTCTAACTTTTGCCTAAGGCGCCTTTTCGGTTTTCACCTTAGCGAGCTTTTCATATGCCCTAACTTTTGCCTAAACTGCCCGATATGGGTTTTCAGCTTAGCGGGCTGCTCTAATTTTTGCCTGAGGCGCCTTTTCGGTTTCACCTCAGCGAGCTTTTTTTTTTTTTAAGATGTCGTGGAATTAGAAGAAGACTTCCAATTCAATACACCCTCTGATGGTGAGATGATTGTGGGAAGTCTTGTAGGATTTGGTTGCTCCACTGCTGTTGCTGAAACTCACAGGTGTATAGCCATATATGATGCACGATGTGAATTCAATTTCAAGCAAACTTAGGATATTTAAATGAATAGAGCAAGGCATTCATTCATTCACTCATTGATAATGTTTTAGCATAATGCACATTATACATGAAATGAAATTAAGGACAAGATGAGTATGGTATCCGTCTTGGCCGAACCCATAACTGCCACTAACTGGTCCTTGCAGATTTTCCTACCGATGGTGCTCGCCTCATTATCCTAACTTTTGCTTGGATTGCTTACGTGATTTTCAATCCATCGGACTTTTTTTTTATGGCAACCTGAGCCTATCCCGATTGAAAGGGGTTGACGACTTGGTCTCTATCTTTCTCTGTAGGACTGCTTCGATCCTGTAGGTTAATGGCTGTGCTTTTTGATGTGCTTTTTAGCTGCTTGAACCATCCTGCTGGCTTATGGGTGGTATGGAGGCGATGCATGGTGCCTTTCTCCTTCATTATGGAATGATTGTACTGTTGCCCCAGAACTTGCGTTCTATTATCGGGGATGCTATGTTGTGAAACATCATATGATACAGATGTGTTCTTATTTCAAAACTTGACACCTTTTTTTTTAACTACAGAACTTCCACTTGGCCGGACTCGTCCTTCAGATTCTTTGTAATTATGCATCTTGCGATCCTTTGTCGATCTCTAGATGTGCCATCATAGGACTAGGCAAAGGTCTTCCATGCTTTTAGGTATTTGCAATCTTTCTTTTCTTTCTCTTATCAGTCGTGGGGTCTTTCAAGATGGATATCATTTTGGATGCTCATCTGTCCTTAGGTTCATTTCACGTAATGATGTGTCATGTATGCTAAAGACATTGAATGAATGTTTGTATGCATGCACAGTGTTCTGTTCAGGAAAATATCACACAAATGATTGAAATCAAATTGCATTATATTAAACGCCTTATAGGCTGCATCATTCACGAAACAAGATAAAGAACAAAACAGATACATCAAAATAATTAACATCCTCCATATACGGAGGGTCTTCTTTTGCTGCTGCGTCATCCACTTTGATTGGACTAGTCAAAGCTGGGCAAGGGATTGCTCTGGACATTGGGCTTCAAGGGTGGCTCCATGATTTTCCCATCAGCGATCAGTTGACAAATAGCCCTTAGTAGTTGCTTGCAGTCATTCATGTGGTGCCCCACTGTCACATGATATGAGCAGAATTTGCCTTTGTCCGTCTCAGCCGGCTTCCCGAATGGCTTCAGGGAACTCAAGAGGCCACCATTCCTGCATTTTGCAAAGATCTTGGCCAAAGAAAGGGTCCACGGGGATAGGCCTCGATTCTGCGAATCTCCAGCCTCGATTCTGCGAATCTCCAGCTTGATCTCCTTGTTGTTGAGACACTACAGCAACTTCAATCGGCTTATCCTCTGGGGATTGGTCACCTTTGCTTGTAAAGCCGAAACCAGATCCACTGCTTGATCTGATGGCAGTTGTCGATCGATACCCCAGACCGTGCTTGAAGCTTCTGCCACCCTTTTGACTGGCTGCTTTTTCTTCCTCGTCCCTCTCAACCTTCATGGCCATGCTGTAGACCTCGCTGAGTTCATTAAAGGAATGGAATTTCATGTGGTCCCTGTAAACATCCCTGCTTCCCTCAATCAGTTTTTGAATCAGATCGTCTTCATCGGGGCGGTTCTTCAACAGGATCATTTTGTTCATCCACCTTTGATAATACTCATCATAGGGTTCATTGAGCTTCTACTTAATCCTTTCCAAGTCGTATAGCTTCACCTGGATCTTTATGTTGAAGCTATAATATTTAATGAAGGCCGCTGACAAAGTTCCCCAATCCGACTAACTTCCTCCGTTAGGGAGTTGAACCAGTTCAAAGCTCCTTCTTCTAGCGTTGTCGGGAAGAAATTAACCAACTGCTATTTGGTAGTACCCGCAGTTAGCATTATATGGGCATAGAGGTTGATGTGAGCCTCTGGTGATCCGAGCCCCTTGTAAGAAGGGATTTTGGGGACTTGGAACACCACAGGGAATGTCTCGATGCCTTTGTTTATCATGGCATCCATATTGACGCCCTGCTTGGAACCCAAACTGATGTTGGCTCCCTTTTTCAGCTCAGCTAGCATCTCATCCAGCTCAGAGTATTTGGCCTTCATTTTCTGTTCCATAGCTGCTTCAATTTCCTACAACTTTTCTATACTGGCCGAAGCATCAGCCCCATGTTGAGAGGTCTCCCCTTCTTTTTCTTTCCCGATTCCACCATTACCAGCTTCACCACTTTCCCTAAAAACAGCCCTCGGTTCTTCCTTTAGCATATCCTGAAAGTCTTGGGATCGGAAGAAATCCTTCAGAACACTTGCAATGTTCAGCGTTTGATCTGCCATTGCTACTTCTTCTCCGGACTCTATTGCACTGCTTGATTCAACTGATCTTTCGCTCTCACGGGCTCTTGCAGTCCAAGATCTTGTCCTAAGACGCTCCAGCTTATTCTTCTTTAATGCACATAAAGAATGTTAGGGTTAAAAAGTGCATGGTTGGATGGTATGGATGATAATGCTTGGATGATGCTTTGTGAATGTGGATGATGATGAATGTGACCTTTTTTATTCATTCATTTTTTTTTAATTATTTTGGACATTCCAAGTGCACCCAATGCTATGCAAAAGGACATGTGTGGACTGCCACATGAGTAGGGGTTCGGTGCTTTTGGAGCACCTAATGAATTCGTGAAATGGTCACGTGTGTACCAACACACGGACAGAGTTTCAACGCTTTGTAGGTCTATGAGATGATATGAAATGGTCACACGGGACCGACCCATGGATAGAGTTCTGATGCTTTTGAGCATATGAAATGAAATGATGTTGTAAGAAAGTCATGTGCCATAGGAGACACGGACAGAAGTTCGGCGTTCGGGGAACACCTTTCATGATTTGGGATGTTATGAAATGTCCCTACATGCGTACTAATCTGGCACTCGGGGAGCGCCTTGAATAATGTAGTAATGTCATGAGGTAACCCGCTGTGGATCACAGTGTTATATGATATTTATGATGAATGGGTATGATGTCATGAAATGCATCATGTGGATTGTCACACGGAAATATACCTAGGAATATTGTGGTCTCTATTGAATGAAATGATCTGGTGGAATGGCCGAATGCAATCCGGTGCATTGGCAAAACACGGGTATTTTAGGATACCCGATATATGATGGAATGATATGATCGTGGTGGGTGTCCTTGGAATGCCCTTAATTTAATTTAGATGATATGTCATGAATGCTTAGGACACACAAAATGCAAATGACTACACAAAAACGTGGTTAGGATGCATGACACACATAATGATGTTATGTATGCTATGTGAAAAATGCTAATCACACAAATTTAATGTTATGGCTGAAAAAGAAATGGTTAGTGTGAATGTCACATAGATGACTTAATGTCTTCACACAAAAATAAAAATGCAAATGGCTGCATAAAAATGTGGGTTAATATGGCACACAAAGGCTATGTATGTTTGATGCTTTGTGAAAAGTCAGAAAAATAGAAAACAACATGGAACAAATGTCAGCACACACAAAATATGCGCTGCCTTCCAACCTTATTTCTCCTTTCGATTGGTCTCATAATTCTTCCTAGGTGTCGGGTCTCTTTGGCATCAACAGGGGATACCAAAGGCGCACACTCAATGTTCAATTTCAAGTTAAGTTTTGGTAGTCCTAAGGGAAATTGCTAAGCCATTACATATGGGCCAAAGTCAAAACCAAGGGTCGTATAGTTTCCCATAGCAAACAAACACTTCCCCACCGTAGAACACGATGTAAGGTCATGCGGGGCTATGAGTGGTTTACCCCGTTGAGTGTCTCCAATCTTGGCGGTAGAGGTAGGCCACCTTCTTGGGTAATCGGTTGTAGAAAACATTTTCTCGTTTTTTAACTTAAAGACCTTGAAACTTAAATTCAGAGATCAGTGATAGAGTCGCCACCCGGATCAGCTCATCCGGGAATTCCGGTACAGCTCCCTACCGAGGACAGGCTACTGTACCTAATCCAAAGATTTAGAGTTCGGGCAAATAACTTACTTGACCTCTAGCTTGCTTTCACTTTAAAGTTTATATTACCATATTTAATTTGCTTTATTATCTTTCTCTAACTCCAATTAGTTTATTTTAATTATTTGATGCTAAAGCAAAATGCAAGAAATAAATTACGAGAGATAAAATCATACATTCAAAATATAAAAAAGAATAATAGATGCCTATTATACAACCCAATCGAATAAAAATGGAAAACTCTCGCCTCACCTTTACAAGCGCCTAGAATACACGATTTATCTAGAAAATACAATCACCTAGGATACACGTATTAATCTATCAAATACATACAAAATAGAAATAAAAATAAAAGCTGCAAAACAAAGGTTAGCATAATACATAGCACACCACAAATAGGACTCAAATAGATAGAATTGGGGAAATTAGGAATTGGGGATAACCGAGTTGGCTCGGCTAACCGGCCTGATAGACCTGGAAAACATTTTTGAAACGTCCCTGTATTCTTGATTTTGTGAGAAAACTGTTTTGAAAACATTTTTGCCGGTTTACATGCATTTTTTACATGTGAGTTGGGTCGGTTTTCAAGAGAACTAGGTCTCCGTCGTGGCATTGTTCTAAATGCAATTTTACTGAAAATTGAATCTATGGTCGTGGATGCTCACAACAAAATTCATTTTGATGATTTTCTGTAGTTTTCTGAATTTTTTGGGATTTTTGGAAATTTTATGGATTCAAAGGCAAAAATCGGATTCTGGAAAATACGTTACAGTCGTGCGACTGTAAGCAGCCCAGAATCAAAATTTCGCCAAAATTTTATTTGAAATTAACCGAAAGAAGACAACTTGGAAATCAAGAACACTCGTATGACTATAATATATAGTCGTACGACTGTTCATCAAATCCAAGAACAGTCGCACGACTGTTCTTGATTTCCAGAAGTAGAAACGCAGAAATTAGGTAAAAGTGCACAAAAATCACATCCAACACCCAGAAGGCAGGAAAAAAGTGAAAGGGAAAGGGAGTGCCTACCTTTTAGAAGCTTATCCAAGTCGTTTTGACCCCTGGCGTTGCTCCAATCCACACGAATTTGCACTTTTTCTCCTGAATTAGGGTTGAGAGCTTTGTGTCCAAAAATCCAAAATGCTTAGGATTCTGATGATTTAAGTCCGAGATTTTTATTTGTTTGTGAAGTTAAGTGATTAACCTAAGGGTTTCTAACAAATTTTAGCTTTAATTCTGAGAATTAAAGAAGATAGTAGAGGAAAAGAAGGATTGGTGAGTTTGGGTTTTTTTTTTCTTTTCCTTCTCTCTTTTCTCCTTTCTCTCTCTAAATCCCTTTCACTAGAAAATCCAAGACCCCTTTTTTCCCTTCCTTTTTCTTCTTTTTAGCCTCTGCTTTCTGAGGTTCCTTATCTTCAAACCAGAGCAATTAATGCTCCTCCCTCTCTCCTCCATTTTCTACTGCAAAAGTATGGGCTTCTGCAGCTGCCTTGACATTACAATATTTTTAAATTACAGTCGCATGACTGTAAGGACAGTCGTACGACTATTCTTTTTTTTTCTTTTTTTTCTTTTTTTTTTTTTTTTTTTTTTTTGAGGAGTAAAATTTCGGCACTTACAGCCACTCCTCATCAACCTTGATCACCTTCTTTCCTTCTTTAATGGCTTGCATCTTCTTTTCTTTAATATCCCCTTCATGGTACAGATACCATTTGGTTCCAACCTTCCTTGCCACGTTGATCTGTCTCAGGTTGCTAAAGTCAATTGGAGCAGGATTGCACTCCATAGTGAGGTGGGTATCATCAAACTCTCCAGCAGCCTTTGCGATCTTAGTGATGTAGGAACCACACATAATCTTTGTGTTAGTCTTGCTTGGAAGGATCAGAATATAGTTTGCAAACCAAGCCCCAATGTTCATCTTCTTGCCTTGCACCATACACCATGAGGCAAACAGGTCTTGCTTTGGCATGTGAGACTGATTTGCTCAAGCAAAGATTGAGCCAACAATCAATTTCTATAAGATGCGATGAGTGTAGGAGATCAAATGGCTGGAACTACTATCTTAGGAAGAATAGTTGGGTTACCCGATGATTTCTTCCCAAAAGGCGACAGCATCAAACTTAGCAAGGTAGTCAGTCAACGTGCTCTCAAATTCTTCAGAATTAATGGTTTCATCATCAACAGCACCAAGATACGTGTTGAACTCATTCAGAGAAAAGGATTGACCCTTGCCCATAATGTGAAACTAAAACTTTTTCTGATTGTTAGGGTTTGTAATCTTGGGGTCACTGGTGAAAGTGCAGAGAAACTCCAAAGTTAGTTCTTTGTAGGTGAGTTCATCCACTTCAAGAAATTGTTCGAAACCGCCAACCTTGATCAACTTTTGGATATCTTCATCCAAATGCAGTGCAAAAAGAGCAGACCAATCAAGAATGCGTGAAGGAGCGAGAGGCAGATTTTCAAAGATTTGAAATCTTTGTTGTTCATCATTATAGAAGGTCAACATCTTCTTGAATAGTTGTTCCTTAGTGAGGGAACCAGCACTGGTGGAAGATGGCGGTGTGGGCTTAAACACTACGGAAGGAGCGGCCGCACTGGGTTAAAGGGTGGCAGCGCTGGGTTTTGCTGTTGAATGCTTAACTCCTCTAGGCATGGTTGAAAAGATGAATCTACAGAGAGAAAGAAAAATTAGAAATGTAAGAGAGAATGGGTGAAAATCAATTACTACAATGATGGAAATCTAGAATGAAAAGGGTTCTTAAAAAGTGAGGAGAAGACGGTTAGGGCAGAAAAGAGGGGAAAGTTGGACAGTTTTCTAATTAAAACCTAAAAACTATCATTAAAGAAAGAAAACCGATGGTGTTGGGCGGTTAAAGAGAAGAGAGAGAAGTTTGGAGGCTTAAGATGACATGTGTCAAATCCCCACACTCTTCTCTCTTCCATAACCCATGCTTCCATCAATTCTCCCTTTTTACCAACTCTTAATGATGTGACGATAGAGAGAAAATCACAGCCTTTAACTTTTTATTTCTTCTCAATTAAAATATTTAAATTCAGATTTGGTGAGATTGAGTCCACTTAGGGAAAATAATCAGACTGACTTATTGAAAAAGGGCTTACCAAACCATTTCTGAACTAATAAAATAATTAAGTGGTTGCAAAAATTTTAGTTCTTTAAAAATTACAAAAATCAAAATTACGTATGTGATGTAACACAAGCATGAAAAATTCATTTTTTAAAAAAAATTTAAAAAAAAAATTCGAACTGCATGTTGTCATTCCCATATTCATGAGATTGCTTGAGTACCTACAAAAAGAATAAGCAGACTATTAAAAGAAATGGTTATACTAAAAAGATTACTAACTTAATTATTTACAAGGTCAGAGAATTAGGGATTGCCCAATAAATTGCTTCAATTGGTGTTTGAAGCTGACACCATTTCTTGCTGAGGTTGCTTATGGTGGTTTAAAGTATTGAGTGCTATCAACAACCTTGAGGGTTTCCTGAACAAGATACGGCTTGAGTCTTTGACTGTTTATGCTAAAGATTTCACCCTTATCACTTGTAATCTCAATAGCACCATAGGGAAACACTTTAGCAACTGAATAAGGTCCTGACCACCTTGATCTTAGCTTGCTTGGAAATAATTTCAATCTTGAATTATACAACAGAACACGCTGTCCAGGATAAAACTCCTTGCTTTGAATTTTCTGATTATGCCATTTCTTTGTTTGCTCCTTATAGTTCATAGCATTCTCGTATTCAAACAATCTAAATTCTTCAAGCTCATTCAACTACAGCCTTCTCTGTTCACCAGCAGCTTGCCTGTTAAAATTAAGATATATGAGAGCCCATAAAGCTTTAAATTCTAATTCAACAGGTAAATGGTAGGCTTTGCCATAGAGCAATCGAAATGGTGACATCCCAATGGGAGTCTTGAAGGCTGTTCGATAAGCCCATAGAGCATTATCATGCTTCTTGGACCAATCTCTCCTAGAATTGCTCACCGTTTTCTCAAGCATGCACTTAATTTCTCGATTTGAGATTTCAGCCTGCCCACTAGTTTATGGGTGGTAAGGTGTAGCTATTCTATGAGTGACTCCAAATTTCTTAAGCAGCCTCTCAAACTGAACATTACAGAAATGAGTACCTTGATCGCTTATAATTGCTCTAGGCACACTAAATCTAGTAAACAAATTATTAAGAAACCTTACAACAACACTAGCATCATTGGTAGGACTAGCAATTGCCTCTACCCACTTGCTAACATAATCAACAGCAACTAAAATGTATTTGTTATTGTAAGAACTCGGGAACGGACCCATAAAATCAATACCCCATACATCGAAAATTTCACAGACAACAATGTTATGTAAGGGCATGGCATTCTTGGCAAAAATGTTACCTGGGCGTTGACATTCATTGGACTCTAAAACAAACCTGTGAACATCCTTGAAAATCATGGGCCAAAAGAAACCGCATTCCAATACCTTTGAAGCTATTCGAGTAGCACCAAAATGACCTCCGGCTTCTTTGGTATGACACATTATTGAGATTGCTTGAACTTCATCTTGGGAGACACATCGCCTTATAATCTGATCTGCACACAATCGAAATAATAAAGGTTCCTCCCAAAAATAATATTTAACATCTGAAAAGAATTTTTTCTTTTGATGATAAGAAAGATAACGAGGCACTACACCACAAGCAAGATAGTTAGCTATGTCAGCGAACCAAGGGATAGAAGTTACCAAATAAAGTTGCTCATCTAGAAATGAATCAGCGATGTCAGGTTGCTCACTGAGGTTGCACTTTGGAATTCTGGACAAATGGTCAGTAGCCACATTTTTTTATCCTTTCTTTTCTTTGATTTCGAGATCAAACTCTTGAAGTAACAAGAGCCATCAGATGAGACAAGGTTTTGCATTCTTCTTTGCAAGCAAATACTTTAAGGCCGCATGATCTGTGAAAACAATCACTTTGGATAACACCAAGTAAGATCTGAACTTGTCAAATGCATACACCACTGCAAGTAATTCTTTCTCTGTTGTGGTGTAATTCTGTTGAGCTTCTGTAAGAGTTCTGCTTGCATAATAAATTGGCCAAAAATGCTTCTCAATTCCCTGTCCTAAGACTGCTCTAATGCAAGTGTCACTTGCATCACACATTAGCTCAAAGGGAAAATCCCAATTAGGAGCAATCAAAATTGGTGAATTGATTAATCTTGCTTTAAGTTCTTTAAATGCCTTCAAACAATCTACATTGAACTTGAAATCAACATCCTTGTGTAAAAGAGCTGTGAGTGGTTGAGCAATCTTAAAAAAGTCTTTGATAAACCTCCTATAAAAGCTAGCATGTCTAAGAAAGCTTCGGACTTCCTTAACTGATGTTGGAGCAGCCAACTTCTCAATTACTTCAACTTTGGCTCGATCATCAGAAATCTTATGGCCAAGAACAATGCCTTCATTGGCCATTAAATGGCATTTTTCCCAATTCAACACTAGGTTTGTTTCTTTGCAACAAACTAAAACAACTTCAAGGTTGCTCAGGCAGGATTGAAAAGTCTTACCATAGACTAAAAAATCATCCATGAAAATCTCCACATTCTTTTCTACCATGTCATGAAAAATTGACATCATACATCTTTGGAAGGTTGCTGGGGCATTGCATAGATCAAAAGGCATTCTTCGATATGCGTATGTACCATACAGGCAAGTAAAAGTTGTCTTCTCTTGGTCTTGGGGATGAATTGGAATTTGATTGTATCCCGAATAACCATCAAGAAAGCAGTAAAAAGCATAACCCGAAAGTCTTTCAAGCATTTGATCTATGAATGGAAGAGGAAAATGATCTTTGCTTGTTGCATCATTAGGCTTGCGGTAATCAATACAAACTTTGAAACCAATGACTGTTCTCGTGGGAATAAGCTCATTTTTATCATTCTGAATAACAATCATTCCACCTTTCTTAGGAACAGCCTGAATCAGGCTCACCCAGATGCTATCTGAAATTAGGTAGATAACTATGGCATCAAGTAGTTTGATTACTTCTTTCTTAACAACTTCCTTCATTTTTGGATTCAGTCTCTATTGAGGCTGCACTGTTGGTTTATGATCTACCTCCATCATGATGCGATGAATACAAATAGAAGGGTTGATCCCCTTAATATCTGAAATTTTCAATGCCATTGCTTCTTTGTTATTTTTCAAGACATCAAGCAATTGCTCTTTTTGATCGGGTGTAAGTTTAGAAGATACAATCACTGGAAGATTGCTTGGGGGGTCTAAGAAAGCATATTCAAGATGTGGAGGTAAATGTTTGAGTTCTAAAGTGGGTGGTTCTTCGATTGAAGGTTTTGGAGGTAAAAGGGGTATATGATCAAGAGGTTCAACAAACTGTCTACTTCCTGAGATTGCTGGACAGCCAGTTTCTCTTATAATTTCTTGCTCCACAATCTCCTCTTCTTCAATGAATTCTTCTTCTTCAAAATTCTCCACATAAAAAATGGATTCAAATTAAGATCAGTTGCATCCATGAAATAACAGGTATCATCACAAGAAGAAGGATACTTCATTGCTTCATTCATGTTAAAAAGAACTTCTTCATCATAGACTTTCAAAATGAGTTTTCCACTATGAACATCTATAAGAGCACGGCCAGTAGCCAAAAATGGTCTACCTAATATGATTGGAACATGAAAGTCCTCATCTATATCCATAATAAGGAAGTCAATAGGTAAGATGAATTTTCCTACTTTCACTAAAACATCCTCAATAATGCCTCTAGGGTATCTAATAGATCTGTTAGCAAGCTGAATAGACACTCTAATAGGTTGGGGTTCTCCTAGTCCAAGTTGTTTATAAAAATGATATGGCATAAGATTAATGCCTACACCTAAGTCACATAATGTATTTTCAATGTTAAGATTGCCTATAGAGCAGGGTATAGAAAAACTCCCTGGATCTTTTAACTTCTTGGGCAAAGGTTGCTTGCATTGCAGAATAGATGAGCAATCACGATTAATCTGCACCATTGACACATTCTCTAACTTTTTTTTGTTTACCAACAATTCTTTCAAAAACCTCACGTACATAAACATTTGTGAAAGAGCTTCAGCAAAAGGGATATTTATGTGAAGCTTCTTAAAAACTTTAAGAAACTTATCAAATTGCTTAGCCATCTTATGTTGCTTAGCTCTTTGAGGGTAAGGAGTCTTTAGTTGATACACTGGAAAAGGTTGCGTAACTGAAACAGGATCATTTTGAATAGGATCTGACATTACTGAAGTCCAAACTGAATAGGTTGAGATTGAACAACTTTAGGTTGCTTAGTCACTTCCTCGGCTTGCTTACCTGTATATCAACATCAACAACTACCATTTTGTTAGTACCTTCAATAGTCTTACCAGTCCTAAGTGTGATTGCTTTGCATTCCTCTTTAGAATTTGGTTCAGTGTTGCTTGGAAGAACTCCTTTGTTCTTTGGTGTAACAATCGTAGTAAGTTGTTGGAATTGAGTCTCCAAGTTCTTTATAGAAGACTGAGTCTGCTTCGTAAACTGCATCATCTCTTTCATCTCATCAAACTTAGATTTCTTGGGTTCACGAGATGATCTGGCTTGTTGAAAATTATGTTAAGTTTGCTGATGTTGTTGAAAATTGCTGTGAGGTTGCTGAAAAGGAACTTGAGATTGCATTCTAGGTTGCTGATTCCATGAAAAATTGGGATGATTCCACCAACCAGGATTGTATGTGTTTGAAAATGGATTGTTCTGTCTTTGATTGTTCCCTATGAAATCACATTGCTCTTGATCAAGTGGTCCTTCACAATCAATGTTTCTATGATTGCCTTTACAGAAATCACAAGATAATGTGCATTTGAGATTGCTGAAACATTCTACTTAGCTAATTGCCTCAAAATCAGGTCCACCTTGTCTGCAAGCTTTAAAACAGCTTTAGATTCACCTTGCCTCATTCTATCTTCACTCACTGCATGCCATTTATAGCTAGTATTGACCAGCCTCTCAATAAGTTCATAAAGTTCTTCTAGAGCAAGCTCTTCTGGATCACCATTGGCTACTGATTCAATTTGGATCTTGTAAGCATTGGTTAATCCATTGTAGAAGTTCTGGATTTGCATCCACATTGGAATCCCATGATTAGGCACTTTCCTTAAAAGATCTTTATATCTCTCCCATGCTTCAAAAAGAGATTCATTATATTGTTGGGAAAAATGAGTAACCTTATTTCTCAGCTTGATTGCTTGCCTGGGTGGAAAATATTTCGTCATGAAAGCTCGGGCCATTTCATCCCAGGTTGTGACTGAACCAGGTTGAAGGTTTTTAAGCCAACTTTTATATTTATCCCTCAAGGAAAAAGGAAAAAGCTTAAGTCGTATGACATCATCCAAAACTCCATAATTAGTGCGAAAAGTATTACACATGGTCATAAAGTCTTGAATATGTGAATTTGGATCTTCTCCCGGTAATCCTCCAAACTGAACAGCTGCTTGGAGCATTTGTATCATTGAGGCTTTGATCTTAAACAGATTGATCCCTTTGTTGAGTATCACAATGCATGAAGAGTGTCCCTTGGTCGATGGTCTCGAATACTCCTTAAGTCTCTGCCTTTGGGGATTTGGATTAATTTCCCCCCATACCTTCTTGTGGTCCATTTCCGTCTGGATTAGGTTGTCTAAAGTCTGCCATCCTCTGCCTTCGCCTTGCTTGCCTGGCTGCACCACTTCTTTGTCTATAAGTCCTTTCAATCTTAAGATTTATAGGAAGCAATGGCAAGCTAGCTCTTCGCATACAACAGAAGACTGCTTAGACTTAATTTACTGCACAGACTAAACATACAAGATTAAAAATACCAATTTATAGAAAAATTAAAATTCTCCACAACCGATCCCCGGCAACAGCGCCAAAAACTTGTTGCCTCAAATATTGGACTCTAGCAAGTGCACTAGGTCTACTGTAGTATGTAGGCAAGACCAAGTATCGTTCTCACAGGGATCGTAGAGAGCAATCTCAATTTTTCAAGTAAACAGGCAGATCTGATTTCTTTTATAAATAAAATGAAGATTCAAGGGAAAATAAACAAATAAACCCAACAGTTCCAAGCATTAATTTCACAATAGCACGAATAAAAATAACGACAAAAATATTAAGAAAGCAGCAGGCCTAAACCAAGCATAGTAAGCAAGTTCAGTAAATTCCTTCTCCTTAACTATTATGAGCAGGGTGACAGATCGTAGATCTAGGACTTCTTGCTCTTAAATCACCACACTAGGAACCTCCGAACATGTGGATACTATGACAAGCAGCCTAATCAAATTTCTTCAGCAATAGACTACTTAAACATGCATTAAGATCTAGCAAGCATTTCATCAAAAATAAAAACCTCTAGCATGCAATCTACTCGAATTTCTTCAGCAATAAACATGCATGTGTTTCAAGGCTTTTCCATGGTTAAGAATCTCCTCTCGGTCTTATCCTAACCATTAGCATATGAGGTGATCAATCTCATGAAGAAATGAGACACACCAAGAAAAAATCATCAAACATATAATGCTCCAAATAAAAAAGCAGAGTGATTACTTACTATTGCCAGCTGAGCTGGCTCAAGCCTGCTTAAAGCGACTACTCACCTTTCATGAGCAGTTTCGGCAGAAAAGGAAAATAAAAAGATCTTGATGAATGGAAATTATATTAACTAGAGAAGATATTACAAATAACTAAACTTAAGAGTCAAGAGCAAAAGCTCTCCAAAAGTCTCCTACA
Organism: Euphorbia tirucalli; assembly: GCA_039660915.1. Taxonomy (NCBI): domain Eukaryota; kingdom Viridiplantae; phylum Streptophyta; class Magnoliopsida; order Malpighiales; family Euphorbiaceae; genus Euphorbia; species Euphorbia tirucalli. The sequence goes on from CM077633.1 coordinate 51,623,856, forward strand.
ACTAGAACCAAGGGAGGTATATATAGCACTCCCTCAAAAAGACTAAAATACCCTAAACAATAAAATAATAAAATTGTTCTTAAACTTGTGGCTAAATTTTAACCACACAATTAAAATAATGGAATAGTTCAACCACTAAATGTTTGGTAAGATATTAGCAAAAGATTTTCAAAAAGTCAACTATTTTCTCAAGACAAGACATCATTCCTTCTCCCTTCTCCTTTGGGTCCCAGGCACGGCAATTCTGCCGCCCTCTTCTCTCTCTGGTTACAGCTGCTTCCCAGCCCTTTTCTAGCTTGCTCACGAGCCTGCTTGCTCAGCTTTTTCACACTTTTTGCTCCAGAATAATTTTTAGCCTGAAATTAACTCTAATTAGCAATTAATTAACCAATTTAGCTCATTTTAATTTCAATTAATACCTGAAATTATTGTTATATTGATTACTTATCCCTCTCACTCAAAATCTGTTATGCATCAAACTTTAAAAAAATAATAATAATAATGTGATTGGACCAATTCAATTAAAACATTAACGTAATCAAGCCAGGTTGGATGAAAGTCGAACAACAGTTAATAGATACATTGCGGTGTGTTGGTGGACTCCTTCTCAAGTGGAGCATTTTTTTGGGCTACAAATTTAGAAGGCTTCCACTACGTTCTTTGCAATAGTAATGGAGGCTCGATGGCCACCATCAATGGAACCTTTTTTTTCTCTTAACGATGTTTCTCTTATTGAGACGCTTTCGTGTAAAGAAGCGCTTTTGTGGTTGATGAATATTAATACATATTTGATACCTCTATGATAAGTCCTTAATATTCATTTGAAGTTGTGGTTTGTTTTCTACTTATACATTGTTTTAATTACATATGATATTGTTTCAACATTTATTACGTTATTTTGTGTTATTTTTCCATGTATTTTATTATTTTGTATTGCTTTTAAATGTATTATTATACATCCACCATAAAGGTATATGAACAGTGTATCTCAATATTTTTGCCTTGTCTTTTGACTTATTATTATTATTATTATTATTATTATTATTATTATTATTATTATTGCTTTAATTTAGTTACATTTGGAGTTGTCTTAACATCTATCTTGTTCTTTTTTATCATTTTAACATGCAACTCATTATTTTGTATTGCGTATTACATGTATTAAAGATGTATCAAACTTGTATCAACAATATATCTCAACCGTATCATGCATATATCACAAAAGGAAAAACGTAAAAAAAAAAAATCAAAGGATACACAGATACACACATTAGGAAAAAAAATGTATAAAACGAAAAATAATAAAACATTGAATGAACAAGAACAAACAAAAACAAGCAAGAAAATAAAAGAAACAATTTCAATAACACAAAAACGATTATAACTAAAGAAAAAAAGATGCACAATGAAGAAAATTGACGAAATCAAACGAAAATTAACAAAATCAAATAAAGTTGAAGAAAAACAATAAAAACAAAGAAAATGAAGGAAAACAAAAGAAAATCGAAGAAAAACAACTAAAAAAAATAAAGACAGAAATGAAAGATAAACGATATAAATAAAAAGCAAAACAAAAGAAACTCGATAGAAACAAAGAAAAATGAAAGAAAAAAGAAAAAGAAATCCAAGAAAAACTATGAAAAAAATAAATATACAATTGCTATGGTGAAAGAAAAAAAATATATAGTTGGGGTGGAGAAGGCAGCAAAAAGAAAATGTATAAATGGTAATCTAAAGAGGAACATGAACCCTATTGACAACCCAAACATGAAACGAGAACAAGCAGCACAAATATGAACTTCATGAACCCCAAGTAAATATATTCAACTGACCAATTGAATCAATCCTACTGCATACTACATACTTCTTATCTCACTTGATGCAGCAGCATCAAGCCTGATTGATTTCTTTCTCAACATTCTGGTGAAAATTTTGCGAACTGAAACACCTGCAAGCTCTAGTATGCATAACATGCTCCCATATATGCAGCAGATAAAATGGTCTAAATCGCAAGCGCCATCAACTTGTTCTGTCTGCTAATCAGAATTGCTCAATCTTTTTCATGCCCTCGGTGCATATTTGAATTCCACAGTGGATCTTCAATTCAAGGTTTATCAGTAAAGCATTCTGTCTTGCATATCTCGCCTTTCTCCCGATTTCTTGTGGCATTCGTCTTGCTGCAACTGTTACACATTCGTCACATCCAAAAAAGGTCCCCAGTTCAAAAACAATTACTTCAAAGAAGTAAAATCCATCCAATTATATGCTGCATCCAGAGATGTAAGCTTCAATTTACTGGCCCCACGATTGATATGAAGAGGCACAACAAATTCCCCAAGGTTTCTGCTTCCATCTCCCTCAAATAGCCACAAGATTTCAACTATTTCAAATAATAAATTACAAAAAATGATACCAAATACTAAGCATACATAGTGCATTAAAGAGCTGCGTTTTCTCCCCTTCAGGTTGTCAAGTTTCAATCTGAAAATTTGAAGGTGAGATTTTAACATGGAAAAAAATGGCAAGAACATCAAGCCAAAAACTGTTACTATGGTTTGTTATTTCAATGGGCATGCAAACCACTAATACTTTACAATACTACAGCACCTAAGGTTAGTCCATTCTGTAATGCTTCACATTCTTTGCTGCTTTCTGCAGCTTTCAATGATGGCTTAATGCAATGACAATATTTTCTATGACTTCGTCAGATAAGCTCTTTTGGAACCAAAGTGAAATAACGAGCATTCAGACGTCGTCACCTTTGATCGTGTAAGCTCCTCACTCAGTTTGAGAGCTTGCAACAGATTTGTACTAACCTGTTGGAGAAAGGGTCAAAGTCATAGCAACTTCATTGCAATTTGGCATGTCTCTAACTTCACTTAGAAGCCTTGTCAGTGCTTTTGGTAGTTCCCTACGAACAAAGTCAGAACGCTCCTTCGTGGCTGATGACTCTGTGAACAAAGTTTCAGTCAGGGCCTGATATTCTTCAATCCATTCATCATCATTGTTTTGAATATATTGATCATCATAAAATACTAGCGAGCTTTCCCGTCTCCATCTGTTTAGATAATATTTTTCAGGAAGCTGAAAGTAATTCTTGTGAATGAAAACTCGTAGAGCATGTCTGCACAATATCCCTGAAGATTCAAATTCCTTACATGAACAGTGGATCTGTTCGTTTTCTGGTATCCATATGACAAAGTGCTCTCCATCCATCTTCTTGAAGTGATGCACAAGATATGAGCCATCAGCCATTTCAGATGGAGCATATTGCATTGCTAAGAGTAATTCACGTTGTAAAGCGCTGAAGGCAAAAGGTGTAAGAATACTGCGTGCTTGTTCTTCAATAGGTATGCAAGTCTTTCTAAGTTTATATTGCATCTCTTGACGTGCTTGGTTCTGATAATTGGCAGAACTACCAACCTGCAAAAAGATCAAGGAAAGCAAAACACAGTTAACAAAATAATATTTCATTGAAGGACCCCTAGATGGTAATTGACATACCTTCTCAAAAAAGTTACGTAAACATGATTGTGCACAACACACTCCCTTTACAAATGCATCCACAGACTTCGAATATGCTGATGTTGCCATTCGTGCAAGAAAGTAACCTCTTACATAAGATGAAGCCCAGGATCCCCGGAGAACATTGAGCAAAGCAATGTGCTTATCTGAACCAAGTCCAAACAAGGAGACCATTTGATTCCATTGAAGTTCAAAATCTTCTGCGCTCTCAATATGATATAACTCATCAAACTTGGATTTGAATTCTCCATATCGACTTCCAAGAGGAAGAGAAAACCAACTGTATACCTTGGGTAGAATATTCCATATCGATATCACATGTTTAGTGCTAGGCAATTCACTGCTTATTGCATCCTTAAGCCCCATATCAAGGTCAGTCAAAATTGTTTGTGGGCATTTTCCTTTCATAAGACGGACAAAAGCCTGAACCAAATCCACAAAATATGACCACAAAAAGAAAAAATTATGCATATGGAGATGTCATTAATGAACAGAAAGAAATCATGTGTCCAACCTGCATAGCCCATACAAAGGAACGGGGTGTTTCATCCTGCAATAATACACAGCCAAAAAATATGATCTTTCCGTTATTTTCGATTCCAAGCCATGCTCCAAAAAGCATACCGTAGGTGATTGAGCGATAACTAGTGTCAAAATAAACCACGTCACCGAAGAATGTATAGGCACGAACTGAGTCACCGTATGACCAAGCAATGTTTTCAACCTTGTCGTTCTCATCCATCGTATAATCATAAACAAAATCCTCATCCACCTCTTTCGCAGACTTGCATGCCTCAAGAAGTTCCATCGTATCATTTTCCCTTTTTTCAGAGAGCAAAGCATCGTTTTCTTGGACAGCTTTCTTGCGGTTTTGGACAAAATTCCTAACATCTCTCTCTAGAAAAGGCAATTGTCCACCTTGAATCCCCTTTTCCAACTCAAGAACCTTCACTATACGATGTATTGGGAACCCAGCTTTTGAAAGCAATAGAATTCTCTCCTGATCTGCCTCTTGGATCTTCCGATATGCTGGAAGAAGCCGCACTTGGTCATCTTCTAGAAGCTCATGGTTATGTACATTGCTAAATTGCACAACAAACCATTGAGAAACTCCTTCAACAACTTCCTTTGACAAATACATTTTCGCATCACATCCACACCGCACCGATTTCCTATCTCTATGATGTTCCCCAGTAGGCTTTTTCCTAGCTGGTGCAAATCCAGAACGATAACAAACAAAATCGCGTTTATAAATACCCAATTGTGGGCTCAATCTAGACCTTTCTTTCCTAATAGAGAACCCATGTCTCCTAGCAAAAGTTGCATAATATTCAAAAGCATCATCATCACTCTTAAACACCATTCCTACGTATGGAGCAACCATGGCCTCAGATTGAAAGGTATCATTTTTAACCAATTGGGCAGCAATAGTATCATCAGAATCTCCTTCATGAGAGATATAACATTTCCAATCTCCACAAGGACATTGCTGCCTCTTCATCCATAAGTTTTTCGATTCTATTGATGTCATTAATTACACTTAAAATCCAATATTTATGTACCATCAACAACTGTAACTCAAATATTAGAGCAACTGAAAAGCCAATGTCTAAGCCCTTCAATTGAAAAAAAGAAAATAAATCAAACAAACAAACAAACAGTTTTCTACAAAAGAACATTATCACAAACAAAGGAAAAATAGGCAATGAAATTGAATGCTCACCTTTAAATTGGGAAAGAAATTGAATGCAGAGAAAGCATGGAAGATGGAAAGTAAAAGTTCATTTCAGTTGCGATGAGTATAACAAGAGATGGGGTTTTAGGGTTTTAGGAAAGCAGAGAAGAAACAGAACTAAAAGGCCATATGCGAGAAGCAAGGAATGTCATGAATAATTTATCTTTTCAATCATTTGCTTGTGAAGATTTAGTTGACGCACACAAAAAGACGTAGAGAAGACCGTTTATGGCAGCGGAAGTTTGTTTGACTCGAACTGAGAAGCAAAGCAAAAGAGGGAGAAGCCGAGTAAGGAAGATTTGCTATGGGCTGCTTCTGAACTGCTTAGTTTTGGTTGTGGCTTTTTGCAAGGCGATTTGGGCCTGCCTGCTACTTCATATCGTTTGGACCTTATTTTCCTAAAATAATTGTCAACCTGTATATAAAAGTGCCCCGTAAAAATCAAAATTCTAATAGGATTAAAGATATTTTAATCTGTCTATCCGGCTATAGTGCGGTAGTTTACACATCTCTCCTCCACTCGAAGTTCAAGGGTTTGGTCTTATTGAGACTAGTTGATCCTGTATTATTAAACAAATGTCTTTTCACCTCGACTATTGAAATTAAACATTTGTCTCCTGTAATATTACAATTTCGGTAAAGAACACCCCATTTTAATAGAATGTAGCACGTCTTATACAGACCTCATACTACTTTAACTAAGAATTAGGTAAATTTTGTTAGATTTATGATATATTATGTAATTTATTCATTTCTCATTAAAGGTAAATAAGTATGAAATAGGGTGACTTTGGTACGAAATGTATTATGATAGAGGGTGAATATTCCATTATAATAGTCAAAGAGGTGGAGGGCATTTCATGCAAGAGGCAAAAAAAGTCTTTAATCCAATGACTTGAAAAAAAAATTACTAAAACACAAACAATGTAGGATTATTTTTTACCTTTTTTGAATTACATTTTTTTACCTGTGTCTCATTATTCTAGTGAAAATTTGGTGTAAATTTGGTAATTGTGATAGTCAAGTGCAAAATTTGTATATGTATTTTTGTTTTATTTTCTAACTTGTTTTCGGTTAATTCTTAGGTCAAACAATTTATTAATTCCTATGTTTTTATCTATTACACTAGTTAGTCATTAGATATATTCTAAGATTCTTGAGTTTTGTCTAGATAAACTCTTTAGTCTTTTTTTTTTTTTTTTTTTTTTTTGGCATATAAAGGTGCAAAATTGCCCTTAGTTATAAATAAAATATATATCTTTTAGTTTTAAATTTAATTAAAGTATTTCTAATAAAATTTTTGGTAGTATATGTACATGTAGCAACATTTCTATACTTATATATATTAGTTATAAAAAATTGCCCTTAGTTATAAATAAAATATATATCTTTTAGTTTTAAATTTAATTAAAGTATTTCTAATAAAATTTTTGGTAGTATATGTACATGTAGCAACATTTCTATACTTATATATATTAGTTATAAAAAATAAAAAAATTATTGCTATTGTTTATCTCTTTAAATTTATTGTCATTTTTTATTAGTTTAATGTAATATAAACTAACAATAAATGTTATTATGAATCTTGATAATTTTTTTTAAGATAATATCTTTTTGGTTATTAATGTTATCCATAAGATAACTAGAGATGAAAAGTTCGAATTTACAATTTCATATAGTTCTACTCCTAATTATTATTTTTTAAAAATATTTTTTGTTTATTATTTTTAAAACAAGCTTTATACCAATAGAGTTTAGTTCTATGATTACACAAACTTTAATAAACTAATTAATTAATATTAGTAATATTAGGATTATGTAAAAAAAAATAGAAAATAGAAAAGATAATATAATCTATTATTGTAAAATAGAATAAATGGTAATTTTGGTATTATTGGTCTAATTTGACCATTATATATATCAATATTAAAAGGAGTAAGCAATTGACAATGAGCAAATTAGGGACTATATAATTGTCATATAAACTGTCTAGTATAATATGTAAAAATGGAGGGATTAATAAATTAATTATTTACTGTAATTTTTATGTTGTTTTTATATGTATCTTGGTTCAAAGGGTAAAAAAAAAAAAAAAACACCGAAGAAACAAAATCACGGGGAAGAAGAAGAGAGAGAGAGAGAGAGAGAGAGAGAGAGAGAGAATGATAGATTAAAGTAGAAAATCATAGCTCGTACATTCTATTCTCTTGCTTCTATTCGTAGGTAAATATCGCAGGGTATCATTTCTCCGAGGAATATATCTTACCTGTTTCAAATTTGGCAAGGCTTCTGTTGCTTGGCTGCTTATATGTGGAATTCTTTACCCTGAAAAACATGTTGCCTTGCACTATTACTTCTCTTAAAATTTGGGATTTTCAAAATCTAAAATATTTAGATTACAATGGATATAACGTCTCAAGTCACTGCCAACATTTATTAACTATAATTCTATATATTTAATTTTTTTTCTTAAAGTTATAATTTTGTTTAAAACTTATTGCACTTTTGAATAATAGAATTATGGATGCAGGATCTAATTTTTATATATATATATATAAGAGAAAATTTTATTCAACGGACGTTGAGGAAAAGTCACAAGAAATACAAAAGGAGGTTTGAAGCATTGTTAATCACATCATAAGCATAACAAAGAAAATGCGGATCTTTACACCTGATGTAAGATGCAAACATTTGATCATGAAGTCAGAATTCCATAGATAACCATAAACAGATAGATAAACAGACTTACGGTTTATATGCAGCGGAAACTCGTTTATGGAATGGATCTGATCTACGCGAGAAACCGGATCGTTCTGGTTGCCTTTCCTACGAGTGTATGAATACACTGAGTACGGGCTATATCCGTGAATTCTTCCGACGAACGAAGAAGTAAACCGTGTTTTGCCGGTAGGGACGTTTTCCCCCGGAATAGGAAGGGAATCTCTACGATTCCATCAATCATCTTGAAATAGAGAAACTTCTTCTCTATTTATAGTGGAAATCCTAACTTCCATCTATTTATAGGGTCGGACCAAATTACACATTTAGTCCCTGTAATTTACACATAATTACAGTTTAGTCCCTGCCATTCCGAAATGTCATGGGCGGACCAAAAACCAACATCTCCCACTCGCACATGACAAGACACACTTTCATTGCGATTGAACACACATACTTCTTTCAGTTCTTGTTCGGCGAATTCACGCGACCAGTCAACGTAACGGTTAAACCTTGAAGCCCTCCTTCATCGTTCCACCTTTAGCTTAACGTGACTTCCCCCTAGTCCATTTTCCATGATCACTAGTTTTCGACTCACTTTTGATCTCACGAAAACATTCATATACACTACATACCTTTTCCACGAAAAAGTATTGAACTCGAGTGTTATATGTTTACTAAGTGACATGTTACTGAAAATGTACTTCCTCTCTATAAATAACCTTCCACCATATGTCTAATGCTTATCTGACTGGTCCTTATATGCCCGTTCATAGCTAACGAAGCCTAGTTTAGGGTTCCAATCAAGTTAATCATCAGACATACCCTTCTTGTTATTTACAAGAGTTTTTAAGGGTGAACTTGAAACTCATAGTTTCATTTGGGTCTCACATTAGGAAAATTGAGATCAATTTTCTTCTTTCCATCCCTTGGTCGGCTTTTACACATATTACTAAAATATGCCATAGTGCTAATCCACTTAGGACGTATGTTTTATAAACACTATGCGAAAGCATTCAGTCTCCGGATACGACTCATGTATCAAGACCTCTAGTCCACTTTTAAGCCTTTCACAGGACAGCTTTCGGTATAAACGAAATAATGATATTACGCAAAATATCACATATGGAGTAACTCACACTCCCACTTTTACCTATGAACACACAATTCATAGTAAAAGATTCATCCATGTGAGTAGATGACATTTCGCCAACATACTGAACTATACTCAATAGCTCTATGTGTATCGCTTTAATTAGTGAATGAATTTGAACACAACAAATAACTCACATTCTATTCCAATAGAATTTGCCAAAGTTATTATAACAGTTCAAAAACAACAACATGTTCCTATAACCTACGAAGACCAAATTCCAAAATATGTTTACTAAAAACATTTGGAACTATTGGCATTGGTAACGAATCTGCAATCATATTACCAGTTGGAACATGCGCTAAACTTATTTCTCCTTGTGCTACTTTGTCTTTAACAAAATGATATTTTATATCGATATGCTTGCTTTTTCCATGATAACAAATATTCTTGGAATAAGCTATCGATGCAATGCTGTCGGAATAGATAGTCGTATATTTCCTTTTAGGAAATAGATCCAAAAGATCTATGAAGCGAATCAAAACGCTTCTAGTACTGTAGCTACTGTAGCTACATATACTGACTCCGTAGTCGATAATGTCACGCAAGTTTGTTTCTTGCTACACCAGGAAATTGCACCATTTCCTAGAATGAAAATATACCCAGACGTGGACTACCTCCCGTCTTTATCAGTTCCGTGATCAGCATCTGTGTATCCCTTTAACTGCAGATCCTTTCCTTGGTAATAAAGGGAATAATTTGAAGTCCCCTTCAAATATCTCAATATCCTTTTCACTGCTGCCTAATGCTTCAAACCTGGATTAGCCTGATAACGGCTTGCGAGACCCACCGCAAAACCTATATCAGGTCGTGTACAAATCATAGCGTACATCAAGCTACCAATTGCACACCTAAAAAGGAATTCTCTTCATCCTTTTAGTCTCTTCTGGAGTCGTGGGACACATACTTGCATTTAGTTCCGTACCTTATGCAATAGGGGTTGGATCGGGATTACAGTGAGCCATACCAAACCGTTCTAAGATCTTATTGATATACGTCTCTTGTGAAAGAGCCAATAATCTCTTAGATCGATCTCTTGAGATCTTAACCTCAAGAATGTAATTAGCTTCTCCTAGATCCTTCATCTCAAAGTCAGAAGACAACTAAGTCTTTACTTTCTTGAGTAAGGAAGTGTCATTTCCTACTATTAAAATATCATTAACATATAACGTTAGAATGACAAACTTCCCTCCGTTTTCACGCTTAATGTAGACACACGAGTCTGCATTAATCACCTTAAATTGCATTGATATAATCATTTCATGGAAACGAAAATACCATTGTCTTGAAGACTGCTTAAGGCTATAAATTGATCTTTTCAACTTACAAACCTTATGTTCTGGTCTCTGGACAATGAAACCATATAGATTTCTTTGTTCATTTCGCCATTTAAGAACACAGTCTTTACATCCATTTGATGTAATTCAAGGTCCATACATGCTACAAAAGCAAGTACAATTCTTATAGACGCGAAACGGACAACGGGTGAAAAAAGACTCCTGACAGTCAATTCCTTCCTGTTGTGCAAACCCCTTCGCAACCAGCTGACTCTTAGTCTGGATAGGTTTCCCATCCGCTGATCGCTTAATAGTATGTACCCATTTATTCCCAATGGCTTTTGCACCCTTTGGGTAGATCAACTAGTTCCCAAACTTTGTTGATCCACATTGACTCCATTTCACTTTCCATTGCTTTAATCCATTCTTCTTTCACTGGGGATTCCAATAACTCTCGTATGTTAGTTGGAATATCTTCAATTTGAGCTACGATCGAGAGAGCTTTGCTATCAACTAAATGACAGCATCGCGGGATATTTCCCCTCTATGATCATCTTAGAGGTTCTGCTTCTTGATAAACAAATCTCATATATTCATCAAGGTGTTGGGCAGAACTCCCACTGGGACCACTCCCACTGGGATCTATATCCATATTCACACTTGAATTTGGAACAAGACTCCCACTCAAACCAAGACCACTCAAGTTAGGGTCAGGATTACTCAAATCCGCTTGTGAAGGTTGAAAAACATCATTCTCTTCCCTTTCCCTTACGTCTTCAACTTCATTCCTCCTACTCGGATTGAGCGATCCTGAAGTTTCAGACTTTTGAGTTTTAAAGAAGGTGAATTTCTTATCCATTTCTCCCAGCTAAGGAAATTCATTCTCTAAGAATGTGACATCTCGTGACTCAAATTCTGTTATTTGACCATTCTCATTCTCTCCCACTAGAACATATCCTTTGGAGAGATCAAGATATCTTATAAAGATACCTTTCTTGCCTCTTGGGCCTAGCTTGCCATGCTTGCTAGATGTATCACGAACATAGGTAACACATCCCTATGGTCGCAAAATGGTTCAAATTGGGCTTGCGGCTCGTCCACAATTTACAAGGCGTGGTTTCAACGGATTTAGAAGGTACTCTATTGAGTACATATATGGCAGCCAATAGTGCGTCTCCCCAAAAGGAGATAGGCAAATTGGCTTCAGCCATCATAGACCTCACCATCTCTAAGAGGGTTCGGTTTCTTCTTTCCGCTACTCCATTTTTGTTGTGGAGTCCTAGGTATTGTCAACTGATGTTCAATACCTGTTTCATCACATAAAACTTTAAATTCCTCGGAGAGGTACTCTCTTCCCCGATCGGTCCTTAAAGCTTTGATTCTCTACTCTAATTGATTTTCAACTAGAGCCATAAATCCTTTTGAAACATGCTAATGCTTCAGATTTATGTGCAATCAAATAGACATGACCATACTTTGTATAGTCGTCTATGAATGTAATGAAATAGTACACACCATGCCTGGCCCAAACATTCATTTGTTACAGATGTCAGAATGGATTAGTTGCAATGGTTGGTCAGCTCGCGTAGCTTTACCAAATGGTTTTCTTGTCATCTTTCCTTTTAAGCAGCTATCACAAGTTGGGAGATCTATTGTTGATAAATCAGCCAACAAACCTGCGTTAGCCAATCGTACTGAACGATGTTGACCAATGTGACTAAGTCTCGCATGCCACATTTTTGAAATGCTAACATTATCCACAGATGAGTTAACAGTAAAGGAAAAACTATTATGACACACATAATTTGGATCCAAATCCAAAACAATAAAACCATCCAACAAATATCCACCACCAAAGCAGATATTGTTTATAAAGAGACTAAAATTGTTCAATTCAAAAGATAACATGAATCCCAAATTCATGAGGGAAGAAACAGATATCAAGTTCCTTTGAATTCCTAGGAGCATAGAGGACATCTTTAAGAAATAGTGGTCGACCACCATTCAAGACCAGCTGACAACAACCAATCCCTAAGACTTCCTCTTTAGAGTTGTTTTCCACGTATATCCACTTAGTTCCCGGTGGAACACTGCGGAACTCAACAAAAGAATTTCGATCCTTTGTTACGTGGTCTGTTGCTCCTGAGTCTACGATCCACAAAGGACGAGATTCGGTTTGGAAAACAGAACTTGAAACAAATGTATAACACTTATACACTTCGGTAACATTTACCTTAGGAGCTGTGCAATCTTTTGCAAAAATCCCTTCTATCTGCGATTGTAACATTTCACCCTAGAAATGTTTAAATCTTTCATGCCCTTCTTTTGAACTGGAACACTGCCCGCCGATCTCTTTGCCTTCTTCTTGAAGAACCTCTTGTTCCTCTCCTTGGACTTCAGACCAGGACTTGAACTAGCCATGCGAACCTCAGATTTCACACTAACAGAGGCCAGACGGTCCTCTTCTAGTTCAAGATGATGAACTGCATCGTCAAAGGTCTTAATGTCGTTGGTATGGGCTAGGTGCAACTTCATATGCTCCCACCCAATCGGCAGAGAATGTATCACAGCTTGAACTTTCTGCTCCTCAAGAGCATAATACGTACTAAGCATGTGTTTTATACGTGAAACTTTTTCACAATATCATCATTCATCGCACTAAGCATGGTGATGTGGGCAGATGATTTCTTCCTATTCCAGGCTTGATAAGCCTAAAGGTCCCTCTTTGTTTGGGCGGTGTTACCCTCTGCATGAGGAAACATTATTCTCTCCAGAGTGTCAAGAACCTCTTGTTCTTCAATTATGTATTGGACTTTCATAGCCCAAATTTTATAATTGTCACCGTTCAAACGAAGGTTCCTTATTTAGGTAAGCAACTATTGCTTTCGAAGCAGTTATTGAAAAACCGTTAAAGACAAAAGTAGCACTAATAAGTAAGCGATACACCATATTTATTATAAGATCATTTAAAACTAAAAATAGTGTTTGGTTCACGTAAAATCGAACATCCATGCGCAATGCATCGAGTCACCATTTACATAGGCTAATACAAACACCATATTAGGTTTAAATTTCCAATAATAAATATATATTTAGTTTTGTTTTAGATTATATTTTAATTTATTTAACATTTATACTTCTCTTAAGTATAAAACTAATGAGTAATATAACACTTAGTTATAATCTCAAACTAAATAAATTAAAAAAAATACTAAAACAAATAACTAAAAATAGCAATGTTTAACAAATAAACATTTTATAATACCATAAAAATATCCAACAGTTAGTCAAAATTACCACCACAATAAAAACTTAAGCACAAAGCCCTTCAACACAAAATTGAAAAACGAAATCAGCAAGAGAAAGAGTGAAAAATGAAGAGCTCAATCTTCATTTACATCGAGTAGAACTGTCTCAATTTCTTTTAAGGCGACTGGGATCATCTCTACGAACTTATAGTAGAGATCCAAAAGCATGTTCACAACACCCTTAATAACAGCATCCAGACATGGGCGATGAACCAACTTGTTACTTCTAAGTAACATGGTTCTAGGATTATAAGATAACTTAGCTCCCGTTTTAGCCAAGGTCAACACAAACACTTTGCATTGGGATCCATAATCCTATTCAGGAACTAATCCATCAATGGAGTCCACTTTCGTCGAAATCAGAATTTTCTCCAAGATAGAATTTTTTAAAGTGTTTTTCACGAAAAGCATTTTTCGTAAATTTAACATTTTTAATTGATCAATTCCAGAGGAAAATCCTCCTTTCCAGACAAGCTCTATGATTTCCCGGTTTTAACGCATTAAACCGCTCCAAAACTCTAACAATATTCCCTTCCTCCAACGGGGAATACCATTTAAGAAAAGCTTATCTTCAAGTTTTGGATAGTCCTCGTCTCCTCGTGAGACTGGATTATTTTCACCGTTTTTACGAACGTTTTCATTTCTATAACATATATAGAAATAACCAAAACTTGTTAATGATCAACCAAAAATCAGTATATAAATACGCAATAAATATACTGAATTTTCTTGAATTTATTAAACATAAATTAAGCATTTATACACAATAAATACTAGTAAATTTAGTTTAAAAATATCAAATGAATTCCAAAAATTCATCAAAATATATCAAAAATTCAAGAAAAATGTAAAATTTAATTCTGAAAAATATTTGACGAAATTTGGACGCCGGAAGATCCCTCACGCGCCCACACGCGCCTCCGGATTCTGTTCCACGAGCCACCACGCGCGGAAACGCGCCTCCACGTGCTACATAGGGCTGCTGACGCATGTGACACGTGGCCGCTTGTGATTCGTGCTGACATGTCCTAAATGCCACGTGTCATCACCTGATTGGGTCAACGGATGACGTGGGTGATGACGTGTCACGATGATGTGGCACCACCTTGACACGTGTCATCATCCTATTGGTCCGAAGTGATGATGTGGGCAGGTGACACGTTACGATGACGTGGCAAAATCACAACTTTTTGTGACACGTGTCGTTATGCTATTGGGACACGTTTCTGACACGTGTCGTTGACCGTTGCAGAGGCAGTTGACTGGGACACGTGTCTGCATCTGATTGGTGGGACTTTTCAACCGTTACAAAAAGCAGCCAGTCCCATAGCGCCACGTGTACAGCAGACCAAAACCTTCCCCAACCGTCGCCCGGCCAATCCCAGCCGCAGTGGTGGCGCGTGAGGTACACGCGCCGCCTTCCGGGCCTCAGTTGGCCGTGAAATTTGACATTCCGACTCGATTTTTCGTGTTGATTTCAGTGGTGTGGTCAGATTTTCGAAATTCCGACAAAAAATTTTGACACTATGTACTGTTGGATCTAATACGATATCGTTTTGACTCGGATAACAATGCAAATCCGTATCAAAACGAACAAAAACGAATTCAAAATTAACAGAAACATATTCTTGTCATGGAATTTCAGATTTCAATGTCGACGGAATCATTTTGACGCGGATTTCAATATAAATCCGTATCAAAACGAATGAATATGTATTTAAACGAATCAATACATATTCAAACGAATAAAGAAACGTATTCTTATTCATGGATTTCCATAAACCAAGATATGAACACATCAATTTTTCATGGAATACCAGAAAACTAGATTCGAACACATCAATCTATAAACCTTTCGGCTCTGATACCAATGAAGTCAGAATTCCATAGATAACCATAAACAGATAGATAAACAGACTTACGGTTTATATGCAGCGGAAACTCGTTTATGGAATGGATCTGATCTACGCGAGAAACCGGATCGTTCTGGTTGCCTTTCCTACGAGTGTATGAATACACTGAGTACGAGCTATATCTGTGAATTCTTCCGACGAACGAAGAAGTAAACCGTGTTTTGCCGGTAGGGACGTTTTCCCCCGGAATAGGAAGGGAATCTCTACGATTCCATCAATCATCTTGAAATAGAGAAACTTCTTCTCTATTTATAGTGGAAATCCTAACTTCCATCTATTTATAGGGTCAGACCAAATTACACATTTAGTCCCTGTAATTTACACATAATTACAGTTTAGTCCCTGCCATTCCAAAATGTCATGGGCGGACCAAAAACCAACAGATCAGAATATCTTCTGAGAATACAACACCATCAAAGATACATTAAAAGAACAAAAACTATCTTCTTTTCCACAACTCCCAACTAATAATTATCGAAAGAGTGGAACAAAAACAAATTGTGAGCGTGGATTTTCCTAATCTCAATGATGAAAACTGAATTAGTTATCATCTATATCGAGTTTTCTATACTAATCGATTTGAATGATGAAGGCAAGCATTGAATGAGTTTAGGAACAAACCCGAGAATCGTCCAAGAGATTAACAAACTAAACCCTAATTTTAATAAGAGTCGTGCGGCACTGGTCTGAGTCCCACGGCTCTATATGAAGAAGGGTTCAGTCGTGAAACCAAAATTTCGAAAGTGAGATTTCTGACTTAAAATGAGAGCCGCACAGCTCTATATCATAGTCGTACGGCTCTAATCCTCAATACTAAGAACCGTACGACTCTAATCCCTGCCCCTAAAAAAAAAAAAAAATCTCGCCCATGAGAGACAATAATGGGCTCTCTAAGACAAGACAAAAAGGTCAATGGGTGAGGGAGCAAGCGAGAGACAGATAAGAAAAGAGAGGAGGGGAAAAGGGGAAAGCAACCATTAGCGAAGGTTAGCAACTATCAGAGGAAGAGGAGAACCTTACCAATAAGCAAGAAAGTTAGAGAGTTAAAGAGAGCAAAAGAGAAAGAGAGAAAATCACATTCTACCTTCGCTGCATCACACCAATTTCTCATTTCCAAGCTAAAACGCTAACATTCCTAGCTCTAAACACTTAAATCTCCATCCTTTATCTTCATGCTCTTGGAGACAATTCAGGGCAAAAACGAACTCATTAATTTGGAACCGGCTTACATCTCAAGAATCGATTTCAGAGGCTCAAAATACTGGATAAAAGCACTAAAGGTAACTTCTGATAGGCCTTACATCCTTTTATTGCTTTATGGATCGTTTTTGTTGTGTGCCTTGAAGTTTTTGGTTAGAAACTAATCTACTCGTGCATGGAGGTTAAAGCCGTACAACTCTGTTCTTGGCCCTGATAGAGCTGTACGGCTCGCACGGTCCTAATCTCAAAGCCGTGACAGGTGGGTTTTCTACATAATCACTTTTTTGCCAAATTAAAAATAGAGTCATACGGTATGTTTAGAGCCACATGAGAATGATTTAGATTTTGGGTTCGAAGTTTGAGCCATTTTGGTTGGCAGCTTAATGTTAACAGGCCTCTAAAAGATTCATGACCGAATGAGAAAGTTTTTATGCAAAAATATCAAAACGGACCAATTTTCATTTCATACGACCCCCGTTTTCAGATCCGGCTTTTATGTTTAATCCATTTCCTTATGTTTTGAAATTATTTTTTAGTGTTTATTACTTTATGACCTAGATTTAATTTCTGTGAAGTAATTAACCCTCACAAACGGAATTCCATTGAAATCCTAAGATAACCGACTCACCGAAGCATGTATTGATATGTTAACCGGAAAATGTTTTCCCAAGAAAACATTTTTAACATTGTTTTCCAAGTCAAGTCGGTTGAATCTGCTAGATTCTCCCGACTCCCCCCTTTCACATCCTAAATAATCTATTATCTCTTGCTGTATTGTTTAAGTCCTATATGCATATATATTTATTATGCTACTAACCTTTATTTTTGCAGGTTGATGTATATTAGGTTAGATATAGCTTTCTATTTTTATATTACTGTGTGTTTTTTAGGCGATTGTACCCCCATTTCCCATTTTTACAAATGTATCTTTAGGGTAGATTATTCAATTGGGTTGTAATAATTTATTTTTTCTGAATTTATTTACTATTCCGTGTTTATTTGCTGCTTTTCATGTGAGCATATAAAAGATAACTAGGACTGAAAATAGAATAGAGAATAAATATAAAGACGTGAAAATTTGAATAGTTAATAATTATTTGAAACGAGATAGAAATAAATAATTTTTTCAGACCTAAATCTTTGGTTAAAAGGTATAACGATTCCTGTACGGCTCGGTTATACCACAATTTCCCGGTAGAGTTGAACCGAGTGGCGATTCCTAAATCTTTTGGCGACTACTAAATCTTTTGGCAAAGGAATTTGGTTTCGTACATTTCCTTTCACTTTTGAAAATCAAACCGTTATGCATTCTAAATGCTCATAATCTTTCCAAGCTAAAAATCTTCTCCTAACCCAACCTTGCGGCTCGTCAAAAGGATTGTCCGCTCACACTAATCTTGAAGAACAAGCAAAAGAACCAATCCATTGAATGAAGAAATCCGAAATCATAAGAGGAAAAGAAGAAATAGTTGATTTTAACAAATTCAAGGACCTCATAAATATATTTTTAAAATAAGAGAGACTGACTGGTATAATATATAAATTTTTAGTAACTAATAAATTATTTATTCAAATAAATTAAAAAACAACAACAACAATTTTATTATATTTGTATCAGACTGCCAATACTATATGGTATGTTACTTATTGAATGACGCAAAGATGATAAACTGACTCCAACAACATTTAGAGAATAAATTTCAATTTGATCACTCAAATTATTTTGTAAAATCAATTTGGTGCAAAATTAAATTTATGTATTGATGAACCCTTTAATTTAGTATTTAGGATGAAAACAGTCCAAATTGACAAGTCACATAAAAGAAAAAAAAAAAAAAAAAAAAAACTACAAATTATACGTTGATTATGTGTTATTTTGGACTGAATTAGTTTAAATCCGAAATAATGCTAAATTAATAATTAAATTTTGGACAAAATTGGTACTGCATCCATCCAGGGATTTGGGGTTGCACTCATGTCCATGTACTTTTTATCTGGCGTACGTCAAGAATACACCCGTTGCTTTGCTGTGTCTTTGTCACTTCGTCCTAATTGTGTTTAAGCTGTCCACTCCAACTTCTTCTTCTCTCTGGACCCCAAAGACTTGTACAGTTTTACTCCTTTTATTGAAATGAAATGCGGCTTCTGTTAATGCAATGATACCACGAAATTGTGAAAAAAAAAAAAAAAAAAAAACACCGTTTGCACATCTTGTGAATTCATTTAAGAGTTTGTAGTTTGTATTTGAAGATACCTACACATATATATCCGAGTTATTAGAAATAGGTTACCTCTTGTAGCGTAGAATCCACAGGAATGAACGCAACGGAAAGATCTACGAGCCGATTGCGTATTACATGTCAACGGGAGTCCCACACCGACGTATTCGGTAGAAATCCATATAATCCACGAACTAAAGCGACAGAGATGGAGAGAAAGAGAAGCTAAGGAAGAAGAGAATGAGAATTTGTTTCTCTTCTGCTTCCTTTTCTTATAGTATCAACTCTTTGATATATATATATAAATAAAAAATCTCAACTAATAAGTTATTCTCAACTTATACACTTTTCAGCTCATAAGCCTCAGCTTATTAGCTTGATATCAACTCATTGATATCAAACATATATATATATATATATATATATATATATATATATATATATATATATATATATATATATATATATATATATATTCTCAACTTATAAGCCATAGCTTGTTAGTTTCAATACTGGGTCTAACTGATACGGACAAATCGGGTCCATAAACCCAACATCTCCCACTCACACATAACAGAACAAATCCACTACATAATCTCTTTCATACTCGCAAATAGTTTGTGTGACCAGCATACCTTGAGAGCTTTAATGCCACACACTTGTTGGAGATATATAGCAGCTCGATAAAAAATGTCGAAGCACTATATGCCTTATCCTAGATCCCACATCACATTCATTGTAATCCTTTTGATCTTTACAATTTTCTATCATTACAGTTGTGCATACATGCATAACTACCCAGGTTGTAATGTATAGAAACTCAAGATGTGAATGTATGGTGATCTTCCCCTTTTACTTTGTTCTTTCCATCATAATCTAACTCTCTTGTCTAGTCGGACTTATCCAAGGTCGAATCATACTTAACCCCTTCAAAGTCTCCTTCCAAAACAGCCATATTAGACTATACTTCCAGAATTAGTTAGGGTTTTAAGGATAGTTAATTCAACAAAACCTCTATTTCGTTGCTAAAGTTTCACACTAGGAAAAGTTGAGATCACTACTTTTCCATCTCAGGGTCGCTAAGCACACATGGTGTGAGCACGGGTTTTTTCCCGACCTCGGTGATGAAAGCTACTATTACCTTTTTCACGGATAAACGTGAAGCGGATTCGGACCGACCGGGATAACGTCGGAAATGTCCCGGATAGCCCAAAGGTGTGTGAATACGGAACCCCGAAGAATTCGAGTGAGTATTTAAGAGAACCGAAGAAAAGAACGAAAAATAAGTGAAAATGGCCTTTTTTGGACATTACAGCCGCTCGGCTGTAAACTACAGCCGCGCGACTATAGTCTACAGGGGCGCGGCTGTAACCTACAGTCGCGCGGCTGTAATCTTCATATTTCCTTTTTTGGTCAAAATCAGCATTTAATTCGGTTTTTAAGTAAAATAGGCATTTTGGTCTCTACAGCCGCTCGGCTGTAACCTACAGCCGCGCGGCTGTAGTCTACAGGGGCGCGGCTGTAAGCATCAGTTTTCCTTTTTTGCCGAAATCAGCAATTAATTCCGATTTAATAACAAAAAGTGAGGTATTTAAACATCCTAATCCAGGATTAGGGTTAAGGAAGGCAGAAAACTAAAAAAGAAAAAAAGAAAGAAAAGGGATTTTAGAGAGAAAAACACCATCACTTAGATTTTTCTAGGGTTCTTAACACAATTGAAAAAAAAAAGTTAGACCTAAAATAAAAAAAAAATAAAAAAAGAGAAAACAAAGATAATCTTAAAAGAACACATAACAACCAATCCTTGAATCTTCTTTGTGGTTCCGTTCAAGATTCGGAAAGCGCGTTTTGCTCGGGTTGTTCGTGACTGCAAGACGTTTCTGGCATCCAAATCTCTTTTTTTTTTTGTGGTCCAAGCACTGGATCACAGATAAGGTAATCTTATGAGAGGCCGTAGAAATCCGTTTTGTTCATTCTGGTTGTGATTTGATTGCATGTTTTGAGTTTTTTACAATTTTTGGGATTTTTTCCGGCTACAGCCACCCCATCCATGATCACAGCCGCGCGGCTGTACTGCTATGTTTTGAATTTTTTTTACTTTTTTGGGAGTTTTTCCAGTTACAGCCGCCACTCATGATCACAGCCGCCCGGCTGTGACCTATAGGGGCGCGGCTGTAAACTACAGGGGCAGAAGCTCCAATCACCCCAAATCGATCGATAACACTCCCATATTTCAATTAAATGTGTTTTTCATATTTGTTATCGGTCCAATCACATCCCTGCATGCTTAGATTCCATGTTCTTCATTTTTTTTATGGATGGATGTGGTAAAATTTGGTGATTTTGGACTATTAGGGATTTTTGGATTTGATTCGATCTGTTTTTGGGTCTTTTCTATTGGTTTTAATGTTTTTTCCAAAAATCCTAGATCGCCCAAAATCATCAAACTTTGCAAAACGATCTTCAAA
Organism: Euphorbia tirucalli; assembly: GCA_039660915.1. Lineage (NCBI taxonomy): Eukaryota > Viridiplantae > Streptophyta > Magnoliopsida > Malpighiales > Euphorbiaceae > Euphorbia > Euphorbia tirucalli. Next base: position 51,645,372 of record CM077633.1, read on the forward strand.
AACGCAAAAAAGTACACTGGAATCGATTCTGGAGCATTATAGCCACCCGGCTGTAAGCTACAAGGGTGCGGCTATAACCTAGAGCCGCGCGGCTGTAGTCTACAGGGGCACGGCTGTAATGGAGACAGAATTACAGTTTTGCCCTTTTAGGCCCCAAACTTGTAATTTTACATTCTTTTCTCATTCAAAAATGAATTTTGGCGTGTTTGCATACTTTTGGACCCTAGATGGATATTTGATTTAGGCCCACACACGAACGGGACCCCCGGGTCACGGGATTTCTGGCCCGCTAAAGTTAGAAAAGTGCATGTAAATGAGCCAAACCGCTTTTAAAACTGATTTTTTATCCGTAAAACCTACAAGGCGTTTAAAAAACCATTTTCCAGGTCTAACCGGGCCGACCAGTCGGGTCGACTCGGTTAAAATACCCCTATTCTGTCCTATATGAGTCCTTGGTGTGATTTATTTATCTGTGCTAACCATATTTGGATGCAGCTTTTATTTTTGCTTTATTTTTATTTTTGAATGTATTTTATAGACTATCCCGTGTATCTACGCGATTGTAATTTTTAGATTATCATGTATAATAGGCGGTTGTAAAAGGTGAGGATTAGAGTTTTCTTTTTCTTGGGTTGTATAATTTGGCCTCTGGTTTACTTTTCTGCACTTTTACTTTTCCGCATTTTTATTTTGGTTTTATATTTATGTCATATGTATGAGCATTGGCTAATAATAAAAGAAGAGATCAAATGAGTAGAATTAAGTGAATGAAATGTCATATTACGAAATAATAATTAACAATTAGTGAGGATTAGTAGATATGTTGCCCGAACCTCGAATCTCTGGATTAGGTACTGCGTCTACACTTGGTAGGCAGCTGTACCGGAATTTCCCAGATGAGCTGATCCGGGTGGCGACTTTTTATCTAATCTCGAAATTCGTGTTTCGAGATCTTTAAGTTAAAATGGGATTTTCTAAAAAGCTTGTTTTCTAAAATTCATGCCTGAAATTAAGTTTTCTACAAAAAGACTTTTCCAATAAAATGAAAGGTTTTTTTAAGAGGGATTAAAACCTGTTTTCAAAACCAAAACATTAACACGCTTAAAAAGAAAATCCCCGGTTCCCACTTCACCGCGCGTTCCGAAAAAGGTCGTCCGCTCACACATGGTATGAAAACATGTGTTATGATGTTCTTTTCTTTCCTCTTGAAAGAAGTTCATGTCTATATAAACATCATATGAAAGCATCGGTCGGACTTGCCAAAACATCCAACCTTAGTCCACTTATAGACTACTTCCGCCTACAAAGACAGAACAGGCTCTTGTTGCTTATAACAAGCCTCTTATTTTACATATAATCTCTTATATACTTGCCTTTTGCAATTATATGAATTTCACACTTTAATGAAAACTCTTTTCCATAATTTAAGCGAAATGGCTTCTATTATTGAACAAGCTCTCATTTGTTCAAAAACAACCTCATCCTTTACATTTGTCAACAAATGACAAAATAAGGGTAAATGCTCGTGTGAGTAAGCCACTTTTCTGTCCGACATGCATCTTAAAATATTACAGGAAATATCAACAAATTAATATTCGCATTCATGTATTGCAATTCAAACTTTATTTAATAATATGTTCTCAAACATACAGAAATATGTAATTCAGATCCTACGCAAACCATAGGATCTTACATGTTTCACAAAAACATCTCTCGTGACAGGTTTCGTTAATGGATCTGCTACTATGTCATGAGTTGATACATATTTCAAATTAACTTCTTTGCATGCTATTAAGTCCTTAACAAAGTGATACTTAATCTTTATGTGTTTTGACTTGCTATGGAACCTCTGATCCTTAGCAAATGCAATAGCAGATTGACTATCATTATTTATCACCACTGGAGCATTTGAGGAAGTAATACATAAATGGTTCATAAACCTATTTAACCATACTGCCTCTTGAACTGCGAACAAGTATGACACATACTCTGCTTCCATTGTGGATAGGGCAATACAAGTTTGTTTCTTACTGCTCCATGATACTGCACCATTACTAAGCAAGAAAACAAAACCAAAAGTGGATTTCCTCTCATCCACATCTCCTGCCCAATCTGCATCTGTGTATCCTCTCAATTGTAGATCCTTGCCTTGATAACACAGAGAGTAATCCATAGTGGCTTTGAGATACCTCAGTATCCTCTTTACCATTGTCCAATATGCTGTCCAGGATTGGACTGATATCTACTTACCATACCAACTGTATGACAGATATCACATCTAGTACACATCATGGCATACATGAGGCTGCCCACAGCACTCACATAAGGAACATCTTTCATTCGATCCATTTCTGTTTGTGTTTTGGGACACATATCAGTACTAAGGGGTCACTCCCTTAGACATTGGGCTATCTACGGGTTTACAGTTGCTCATATTGAAACCTTCAAAAACCTTGTTAATGTATGTCTCTTGAAATAATGCTAACAATTTCTTTGAACGATCCCTTGAAATCTTAATTCCAAGAATAAAAGCAGCTTCACCTATATCTTTTTTCTCAAAACTTGAGGTTAACCAAGCTTTGATTTGATTCACATATTCCATGTCATTTCCTGCAATCAGAATGTCATCAACATATAATGACATAATCACAAATCTACTTCCAGAGCTTTTCTTATAAACACAATGGTCTTCTTCAATCACCTTGAAGCCGTTCGATGTCATCATATTATGAAATCAAAGGTACCATTGTCTAGAAGACTGTTTAAGGCCATAAATTGATCTTTTCAATTTGCAAACCTTTTGTTCACTGCCTTTTACGATGAAACCTATAAGTTGATCTATGTAGATTTCTTCGTCCAATTCTCCATTAAGAAAAGCAATCTTAACATCCATTTGATGTAGCTCTAGGTCTATATTTGCAACAATTGCCAGGATCAATCTAATGGACATGAACCTCACAACAGGAGACAAAATTTCCTCATAATCTATCCCTTCCTATTGTGTATAGCCCTTAGCAACTAGCCGGGCCTTGTATCTTTCGATACTGCCATTAGCCTTACACTTAATCTTGAGAACCCACTTGTTCCTAATAGCTTTTCCTCCCTTTAGCAGATCAACAAGTTCCCAAACTTTGTTAGACCTCATGAAAACCATTTCTTCTTCTATAGCCTTAATCTATTCATTTCTCGCGGGGCATGAGAGAGCTTCGTTACAATTTCTAGGCTTATCATCATCTTGCGGGGCGATTAAAAGAGCCGTGCTTTCAATACTAAATCATCGGCATTTGACTTTTTATCTTTTAGATTTACTCGGTACCGAATCCTAATAAACATGTCTCATATATTCATCATAATGTGGTATGCTCCTACTTAGACCATGTTCCATGCTCCCACTTAGACCTCCATACTCCCAATGAAGCCTAGATCCACATGCTCACTAGGAATTGGATTTTGATCTAGACCTTGATCTTGATCATTTGTAACATTTTGAGATTCATGAACACTTTCAAGTTCCTCAAAATTTCTCCCACTCGAATGGAGAGATCTATTAGTTTCCAATTCCTCATAAAGTGGTAAATCATGGTCCACCTTGCCTATCTTAAGGAACTCATTCTCTAAGAAAATGACATCACGTGATTCTAACTCTGTCACTTTTTCTGTCTTCTATTTCTCCCACTAAGACATATCCTTTTGATACATCTGAATAACTTATAAAGATGCACTTTTTGCCTCTTGAGCCTAGTTTCCCAAACTTACTCAAGGTATGGTGGGCCAAAAACAGTGCAACCCCACAGTTTGAGGTTACTTAAATCGGGCTTTCGACCCGTCCACAACTCATAAGGAGTGGATGTGACAGATTTAGAGGGCACTCAGTTAAGAACGTATGCAGCTGTAAGCAATGCATCTCCCCAATAGGAGACAGGCAAAATTTTCTGCAGCCATCATAGATCTAACTATATCAAGAAGAGTTCTATTTCTCCTCTCGGCAACACCATTTTGCTCGGGAGTGTAAGGAATCGACAACTCATGCATAATTCCTTTTTTATCACACAAAACTTTGAATTCATCCGATAAATATTCCTAACCATGATCAGTTCTCAAAGCTTTGATTTTGACACTTAATTGATTCAACAAGGTTCATAAACCTCTTAAAGCGACTTAAAGGTTCAGATTTGTAAGACATCAAATAAATATGACCATACCTAGTATAGTCATCAATAAAAGTGATGAAATAATAGGCCCCATGCCTTGCCCTCACATTCATAGGACCACATACGTCAGAATGGATTAATTGTAAAGGGAACTTTGCCCTAGTTACCTTTCCAAATGGTTTCTTACATATTTTTCCTTTAAGACATTATTCACAGGGAAGTAATTCAACCTTACTTAAATTGCCAAATAAACCTAATTTAGCTAACCAACTCATTCGGTCTTGCCCAATATGGTTTAACCTGGCATGCCATATTACATCTTCATTATCTTTATCGCATATAGAATTAGAAGCAGATTGTAAGAAAAATGCATTATTTATTGGAACAATATCCAAAATAAGCAAACCATTTGAAATATGTCCCGAACCATAAAAGATTTCAGCCAAACACAAACGCAAACTGTTATTATCCAAGAACAAATTGAATCCCATATTCAATAGCGCTGAAACAGAAATTAAATTCCATGGAATTTTGGGAGCAAATATAACATCATACAGGAGAAGGGTTTGACCACCTGTTAGAATTAATCTACATGTGCCAATCCCTTGGACTTCAACTCTCTAGTTGTTTCCAATATAGATCCACTTTAATCCTGATGGGATTTGACGGAACTCAATGAAGGAACCTCGGTCCCTTGTCACATTGTCCGTTGCACCTAAATCAACAATCCACATAGGATCATATTCAGTTAGATTAACCGTACTAGATACATATAATTTACTCACACATGAGTTTTTAATATGTACCTTAGCCTCAGACCTGCAGTCTTTGGCATAATGCCCCCTTTCCTGGCAATTAAAGCATTTCACTCTTAAAATGTTCACTTTTCTATCTTTGTTTTTATTTTTCCCTTTCTTTTTAGCTTTCTTAGACTTATTAGCCTGCTCTTTGCCTTTGCCATAGAAGCGCTTGCGCTTCTTGCTAGAACTATTTCCAGTAGATGCATAGTTGGCCTCAGCATTGACCTAAATCGATGCTAGGCGATCCTCCTCCAACTCAAGGTGGCGACCAGCATCATCGAAAGTCTTAATACTTTCGGTATGAGTTAGATGCATCTTCATATGCTCCCAACTGTTAGGCAAAGAGCGAATAATAGCTTGAACTTTCTGCTCTTTAGTCAACTTATGACTTGCATTGCTAAGCTCACTGATCATAGTAGACATTTCTCTTAAATGTCTTTTCATTGTATAATCAAGACGTTTCTTATAAGTGTCGAGCTTAATCGTCAGAGAATGAAGTTTTGTCAGAGACACACCTCTAAACTTTTCTTTTAGAACTTTCCACAGATCGCTCGCGTTCTCATACTTATGAAACTGCTTAGTGATGTCATCATCCGTTGCACTCAATAGGATGAGACAGGCAGTGGAATTTCTCTTTTTCCAAGCTTCAAAAGCTTCTTTGTCCCATCTATGTTGAGCAGTATTCCCTTTTTGGGGTTCGGTCATAACCGTCACCAGGGAATCTAGAAGATCTTGATCCTCTAGTACATATTGGATCCTCATATTCCAGATTTCATAATTGTCTCCGTTCAATCTGAGATTCTTATTCAAATCGACCACAATCGATTTGCTAACAGATGCCATTCTGTGTACTTGATCTACAACACATGTAGTAGCACGACTTATTAGAAGTTAAAACAATACACGAATATTCAATACACAACCAATATCCTATTAGCAAAGTCTTACATTAGAATTCAATTTGAAAAAGAGACAATAAAGGCTCTAATTACCCTCTAAGTTCTAATGTTCAACCTTGCTAATAAAATATATATATGCGTAATGAACTAGATTAATGGTTTGAATCTCATAACTCTTTCATGAGAAAAATTATTATTATTTATATTGATTTAATTTTATTATGACCCAAAACAATGAAACCAAATAAACATCCTCAAATATTTATTTCACCAACACAAACAAATAACAATTAACCAATAATAATTATAGAAAAATAAAACTAAAAATATTTATTTTAGAGAATTAGTTTCTCTGTTTGAACTATATGAGATTGTTCAAATTAATATTTATAGAAAAATATTCTATAATTATTAATTTGAACAATCTCATAGTTCAAACAGAGAAACTAATTCTCTAAAATAAATTTTTTTAGATCGAAAATGTCCTTATGATATTACTCCCAAAAACCTCTACACATGTCTCTTGCCCAAATGCATTTTGGCAATATGATAATGAAAGGAACAATTTCCTCATTATCATCTTACCGAACAACACGGCTTATTTTGCGATTTTGATATCTCTTAGGACATCAAGTAATTTATATAACTCGAATCATTATTGTAACACATTTACAATAAACAAAATAAAGATTAATGTACTTATACATTCTCTTTAGTAATTGAAACACATCTTAATATATTCAATACACATAAAAGTTACCCCACTGATTTTCTGGATTTTCTAAAAAATTTTATTAATTTTCTGGAATTTTTCACACAGAAAATAATTTTTAAATAATCTTCAAATATTGAAAATTCGAAATAATATTTTCTATTTACCAAAAAATCAGAAAAATTGTAAAAAGCCAATCTGCCTGAAAACGGAGACGGAAAGCCGCTGGGAAGATGCCGCACACGCTGGCGCGCCACGTGGCGCACTCGGATTGGATCGAAGGCCGCCACGTGGCTTAAGCTGACCAATCCGCGCATGCCACGTGGCGTCCAGCGTCAGCACCTTACCGCTGGTGCATGATCTCCATAGGTGGCACGCGCACGCCAAGCACTGCCTTCTTAGCTTTTCCAGGCTCGAAATTCCGTTCGTCTTATGGTTTTTGGGGTCTCCGATCACGGTGGTGGTGTTGGTTTGTCCATTTGACAACCGGAACTATGAGTTTAATGCTCAAGCTCCCACTAGTGAGACTGAAACTCGTTTTAGACCTAAAAACCAGAAAACCGGAAGACCTTGTGTTTCGCCCGAAAAAAATGAAAAACCTTGTGTTTTTGCCAGAATATATATATATATATATATATATATATATATATATATATATATATATATATATATATTTTCTTAACTCATAAGCCACAATTTATTAATTTCTCAACTTATAAGCCACATTTCAATAACGGATCTGATTGATACGGACAGATCGAGTCCATAAACCCAACAGTATTAATTGTTTCGAGGTTTATCAAACACTCTTTAGATAATTCATCTCTCAATTAAAATTTTATACATGCGTTAAAAATCAAATTCGAGAATTACATTTACAAACTTCCAAACTACCGAAAGATTTTTTTTTTGCAAATGTGTGAAAATAGTTTTATACATTTCCCTTAAATAAAAAATGGCTATCCCGATTTCCAAATAATGTCCATTTCCATTGGATTTTATAGATTCTACCATAACTTAAAAAAAACAAAAAAGAAATTGGAAAAATTAGACATCCAATATTTTTATGCAGGTAGCTTCTTCATTAACTACATCAAGGGAGCAAATCCAAATCACTACAGGTCAAATAAAGAATAGGCCAATACAACATGACAAAAAGCACAAAAATCTCCTACACAGAATTAACAAATGGCAAATGCAAACAGGTACAATAATGAATATGCTCTTTGTTTACATACTTGACAAGATAAAAATCAAGCTAATTCTGCAAAATGGTAGGCGCTGAGCAACACAAGAAACCAATTTGGATTGACCTCTTTTCTACAATATACACTTCCTTTAGCTCACTTTCAGCAGCAATCTACCTCATTTCCTCTCTCACCATTTCAGCAAAAACTTTGCTCATTGAAACACCTGAAAGATCTCCCATGCTTCCCATGCTCATTTGTGCGGCCGAAATGCTGGCCTCAAAGCTATTGGCACGGTTGAAATGTGCAGGTAGATTACCATTAGAACTGGATTTCTCTTCACTGATCTGAACCTGAAGTGCAGACTCTAAATTCCACAATATATCTCCCATTGAAGGCCGATAAACACCACATTCTGCCATGCATTTCTCGGCTATCTCCCCGAACTTCTGCAAACAATCCGGGTTTACTTGACCTTTGAGACGAGGATCTACAATTTCCTCCAATTTCCCTTCCTTGTAACACTTTGATGCCCATTCAACTAAGTTCACCTTTTCCCTTGGCAGTGACGGGTCGATAACAGGCCTTCCGCAAAGAACTTCAAACATGACAACTCCGAAGGAGTAAACATCGGATTTCTCTGTCAGCTGTTGTCTGATCAGGTACTCCGGATCAAGATATCCGAAGCTTCCTTTTACTGCTGTGCTAACATGGGACTGATCAATCTCAGGACCAGTCTTTGACAGGCCGAAATCAGCAACCTTAGCCATAAAATTCTCATCCAGCAGTATATTTGCAGACTTGACATCTCGGTGAATAATTGCCTTTGTCGAGCCAGTATGAAGATAGTGAAGTCCTTTTGCAGCTCCAATGCATATCTCAAGCCGTTGTCTCCAACTCAATCCAAGATGATTCGAACCATACAGATGATCCTTAAGGGTCCCATTCTCCATGAATTCATATATTATAATCAGCTCATTTCTTTCATCGCAATATCCAATCAAAGAAACCAAATGTCTGTGTCTGAACTGGGATAACATTTCAATCTCCGTCTGGAATTCTGCAATGCCTTGTGATTGAGAGGTTCCTCTTTTAACTGCCACTATTGTCTCATCTTTCAACATTCCCTTGTAAACCTTCCCGAAACCACCAACACCAAGGACCAAACTTTCATTGAAGTTATCAGTAGCCTCTTGTATGGCCACAAATGGAAATCGATAACCGAACTTCGAAGTTGAGAATATATTGGTCCCATTGGAGAACTTACTACCAGTGGTAAGAGTAGTATCTTTTCCGTTAGTAGCAAACTGGCTTAGACGTGCCAATCTTCTTCTTCTTTGACATAGCATAAAGAGAAGCAATGCAGAAACCATAATGACAAACAACACAACAGCCAAACTTATTATTAGTACAATTCTCATCCCTGAACTTTTCGATGAACTAGAGTCCAAGATATCAAAGCTGTCCTCAGAATTGCTTATTTTCATTATCTCAAGCCCATTAAGAATGGCATTCGGGTAAGGACTATTTAAAGAAGGGCCAACGCTAATAGGTAAATCTCGGCTTCCAATTACATCTGTGATCACATCCAGAAAATATGGAGCAGCAGCCACATTTGATGTTTGATTAAGAAGATCAAGATACTGAACGACTGAAGAAGTACCAACATAAACATTGAAATAGAATCTTGCAAGAGATCTACTTAATATGTCACAGAAATGGAACCGAAAAAGATAACTAAAACCAGGATCAACAGAGAATATCCATGTAACATTCGCATTGGTGTTAGGATCATTAATTGAATTCAAAATAGTAGCAGTACCATAAACGGACCGAGGAGCAATATTTTCAGTTGGCCTCCCTTCTGTGTAGTTAACAGCTTGAATGTTAGCCACAAAGTTCCCAACATTGCTGTGTCTAATAAACTCAATATCAGAATCCCAATTTCTCCACAAAGTATCATTTTGAGGAGAAACAGATTGATTTCCCATGTTAACCCTCTCAACTGTTTCCAATGCCCGATTCCAGAGATTTTGATAGTTTCCCTGAGGACCAATTGTGTTGGCACCAGAAGGAATTAACTCATCAGGAAGTGAAAAAACTTCCAAAGCATTCAAATAAGCCAAAGAATTGGCAGAAGGAGTGAAGGTGAGAATTAGCCTATTGGAAGTAACATTGAAAGAGTACTCCCTAACCTCAGGATCAACCTTTGATTGATATTCCTTTATAAGGGTGAAATTTTGAGCTGTAACAGAGAATTTGGCTGAGCTGAGATTATAGTCTTTGAACATAAAAGGGAAGAAATAAAGGCGAACCCAATGCCTTCCTGGTTTACTAATTGAAAAAGTGTAATGAAAGGTTTCATTGAAGATTGCGGCCGTTTGAAAGAGAGAAGGGTCATATGGAGATGATTTAGGAGTGATTGAAGTATTTTTGGCTGAGATTATGTGTTGGGTTGAAAGGAGATTGGAAAAATATTGATCAGCCACAAACAAACGGTCCCCTACTGATGTATTAGTAGGGGATCCACAATCTATCAAATAGTTGTCTTTAGGATCATATGCTGCTGATGAAATACATATCAAACACAATATTGCTAAAACCCAGATGAGAAATCTAGAATTCACCATAACCAGAAACATAGTCCAACTTGAACAAAAAAGGAAAATAAAATCCAGATAACAAAATCAAATTCTGCAGCAGATGTAACGGAAAGGGGAGTGGAAAAGGATCAAAGTTCGGATTTTTATAATAGAACACAAGCAATCACTTTATCAAAACTAGCAAGGCAGAGAGTTTAACGACGAATGGCAATTGCAAAAGAAACCCAACAGAAAAATTCAAATAATCCAGGTAACAAAATTAAATTCTGCAGCAGATGTAGAGAAAAGGGCAGTGGAAAAAGCTCAAAATTGGGATTTTTTATAAGCAATCACTTTATCAAAACTCGCAAAGCAGAGACAAATGGCAATTGCAAAAGAAACGCAGCAGAAAAATTCAAATGAAGGGAAATTATAAATAGAAGCAAAATGAGTGTCACCTTGAGATAATAATAGAAAGAGAAGAACCCCAAAGAAATGGGAAATTGAAGCAAAATTAACTACCGAGAGTCTCTGTGAAATCAATTTGGACAATAAAAGAGGGATGAAAAAAAGGTAACAATATGCAGCAACTCGTTGCTGGCAGGCAGAACTGCATTAATTAACTAATTTGAAAGCAACCCAAAACAAATAAAGAATCAAATAAAAGAAAAAAAGTAATAATCGTAGGTTATGAGAGTGGAAAAACGACAGAAGTGGATGAAAGAAGGTGGGTGGAGAGAATAGAGTCAAGAGAGGGGGAGTGGATAGAGGAAATAGGAAGACAGCTAGCTGATTGATTTTGCGTGTGAAGGGATAATTAAAAGGAGAGTCATTGGTTGCAGGTATGGTTGATTTGATCATTTCAATTTCGAAATAAAAATACATTTGGCTTTTGTGCTTTCTGGTGAGGATGGCATCTCCTTTCTTGTGTTCCATAACTGCCTTTTTCATAAAGCCGTTTTATTTTGTTTATTATTTATTATTACCGCCTTCAACTATGTTTAAGGGTAAAATATACGCCTCATAAATTATTTTAGAAAAAGGTGTAGGTAAGTTGTGATATTCAGTCAAAAAAGGTAACTTGTGATATTAGACTTTTGGATAGAAGCACAAAATGCTTTCTTCTTTTAGGTCGTTTCTAAATTTTTTTATAATATAATTATTTGATTTTTCTTTAATACTTTTTTTTTTAATAAAGGCATATATATTCCATCAAAGAAAAAAATATACATTAGAAAAATAAAAATTAATAGATAAATTCAAAGAAAGGCAAACAATTCCATAAACGAAAGAATTAAACTAAAATACCTATAAACCACACTTTGAATGAAATAAAAATTTCCATAACAAATCCATGGTTGTGCAAATATAATTGCAATATAATGTATATCTCTTGAACTCTTCCATGGAATATATATGAATCTGTATTATTAAAAATGCATAGCTAGCAATTTACGGCATGTTGACCTCGAATATCCTTGAAAAATCGCTTTGTTTCATGTTAAACTTGACAGTAATAGATCAAAGATATTGAAAAAGATAGCCGCAAATTTAACGGCTACAACATTGAAAAATGATATAGATTTTAATCAAAGCAATAAATAAATAAATGAGTGGAGAAATAATAAATGGGAGGAATAGTATTGCATGTGAGGTGGAAAATAATCAACCCCAACGGGGATTCGCTCTAAGGGGAATGGGAAATTCCTATTTAGATTCCTCACGGGGTGAGGATGTGGAAAAACAAATATTCCTAAAGACGTGTAGGAGCAAGGTCGAAAACCTCTCTTCCCATCTCCACGTAGAATTTCACAAGGTATTGTGTATATATATATAAAATTTGGTATAAAATTTGCTTTTTATCTTTCCTTGAGTTAAAGCAACTGTTGAATATTATGTTTGGTAGAGAAATATTTTTGTGCATTAAATGATTAATTTGGATTTTTAGATTTTATATTTATATTTGAATATTTATGTTTATTTATATATTCAGTGAATTGAATTCATTGATGAATTATAATTTTTTTTATTACATATGCCCAATTGTAATTTATCACAAAAATTTCAATTTCTTCAAAAATAATTTTTTCTAAAATAAAATTTTTGAAATGGAAAATGAAAATCACCTCGAAGATAGTAATCTCCATGAATGAGGATTATTTTTTCTTTACTTTATAAATAGAAATGCGGATGGAAAATCTACATTTAAAGAGAGATAGGGGAGCAGTTCTTTTCCTCTCCCTTTTCCATTTGCAATGCTAGAAAGGAAGAACGAAGACTCCTTAAATATGAAAAGCCATTAGGATTTTTTTTAAAAGAGAGGACCGACTATTTTTTTAATTAGTAATTATACTTTATATTACTTTCATTAGGGGTGAAAAAAAAAAAAAAAAAAAAAGTGAAAAAACCAAAAATCATGAAACCGAACCGAAATCAAGTTAAAAATATTGTTAACCAAAACTGATGGACTAGTGTACGGTTTTTATTTTTAGAAATTAACGGTTACGGTTACGGTTTATGTTTTTACACCAAAAGTCCATGTGAACTAGCGGTTAACCGACTTTTTACAAATATTTTTTTTTTTAAAATTATGTAATTATATATATATATATAAGTAATATGAATAATAAGTAAAACATTTGGGCTTTTGATATTATTTTACTTCCTTACTATATAAGACTAAGTAGTCTCGGTCACTCCCTCCCAATCCTATCTCCTCTCAATTCTTAATTTGACACTCACTGAAAAACAAACAATGAAGAATATTTCATTAATTAATGTTTGATCTTATATCAATTTTTATGTTTGGGAACTTTTTTTATTAATGTTTTAATTATTGTAGTTTATGGTTAAAATGTTATTTTAATTAATAATTAACACTATGGTTTGTAATTTTATATTTTTATTTGACATTTGAAATTTATAGTCTATTTATTTGCGGTTTCAAATATTATAAATTTAGCAAAATCATAATATCTATTTCGTAAATGGTTAACCGTAAAGAAATGGTTAACCGACCGAAATTAATAGTTAACGATTAATGGTTAACCGAATTTAATAGGCAGTATATGGTTAGTAAATTAAAAAAACCATTCAAATAGTTAACCATTTGTAAAAGTTTATATGGACCAGTTAATAGACGTTACGTACCCTTAACTTTCATAAAATTTTTTACATGTACTCTCCCAACCTTGCTTTTGCAAGAACTTAATTGCTTTAACGAGGGCCAGCAATTTTTTCTTCAAAAAGGAAAAGGTAATGTACGGAAGCTCAGCTGTCGGGATTTAAACATGGTCAAATTGTAGTACCACGGCTCTAATTTTGCTTGGGCTAAATACTTCTTTCTTTTACAGTAAAGCATATATATTTATTTATTCCACCGGAAACAGAACACATGAAAAAGCATGTTTATTTGAAGGCAAAAAGAACTTTTATGTTGTTGTTCTATCAATTAATTATTTTATTATTATTATCTTTTTTAATTAGATTTTTAGCCCGGTGCTGCATAAAACTATACATAATTAATATTTTTATCATTCATCTCTTAATTCATTTAGAAAATACAAACTGTCAATTATAGGCTAATTGGAAATGATTTTGTATGGGACATAAACTAAAAGCGTAACTTTAAAACGAGGGATTAAAAGAACAATAAAGTAATAAGATAAGAGTCAAAAATCTCATTAGACCATATTTTAATTAAAAAGAGTCGAAAATATTTTTCAATACTAAACAAATATATTTATTTAAATTTAGGTTGTAGTAATTGCACAATAACAAACTTCACGACTTGAAAGAAAAATTCATAAATTGTAATGTGTCACATAAAAGGTAAAAACTTTATTAGAGTTTTATTTATTTATTTATTTATTTAAGGATGAGAAAGATGAGGTTGGTTAGAAATTTTATTCTTTTATAAATTTAGAATATATTGGCAGAATAAAAATATCAATTTTTAAGAAAAAAAAAAGTTAATAGTATTTTTTTCATAATGACATATATCCGTAATATTCAAGGAAAAAATATATCAAAAAAAAAAGAGGAACAAAATCCCATATTTCACAAGATATACTTATAAATGTAATTAGATCAATCAAAGCTCGAAAGAAGCTTTTATCGATGGTACTATCCCAAACCGATTTATGTTCAATTATAAGTGAATCATTAATTATTTTCAATTAGAAAAATAAAAATAAAATATGAAAGTAATTTATTATTTCAAGTATCGAAACCCTAACAAAGCAGAGCAGGGTAAGGATGCTATTATTGACTTATAGAATTTAGTTTCAAGAAAACTTGAACTATGATCGTATCGTATAAGACAAGATATTTTCACCACCAATGAATATAACAGGTAGCTGAATAGGAAAGTCATGCATTATTAGTTTATCTGATATCCTTGTCTTCATGGAAAATCTATTCAATTATATGAAGGAAATATCTAATTAAAAAAAAAAAAAAACACAAATTTTACACATTCTATAGATAAATACTCAATTTATACCTATCGAGTTCCGTCATAGTCGAAAAAGTATCTCCTTAATTAGAGATTCAGAGTTCAAGTTTTCTCAAGATTAGATATTATATCCTAAGAATGAGGATTGTCTAAAAGAAAAAAACCCTCTATATTCGATAAAGATAACTCTTAATTTCATTTTGGCATGTCTAAAATTATATACGCCAGTTTCATTTTCTAGGTTATAGTTAATACTTTTAGTTTCTTAACATGTGTCGATTTAATGTACATTGGTATTCACACTGAATAATAAATTAGCTCATAATAATTGTAAGAAGGAATATATATATAAAATTTATGTGTAAAAATATGTTATCAAACTGTATTAATTGTATTTTTTAAAAACACGTGAATAGCAAGACCGATCTATCGTTTTAGGACGGATAAGTATTAACCATTCAATGTAGTATTTGCTAATTAACATTTGCCCTTAAAAAAAAGGAATATCTAATAAGCACTTCGCGATTAATTTAAGACTTTATATACTCTATTGGAAAATTATATTAATTAAATTACACCAAGTGGTTATGCAAGAAACCAATTCCACTACTTGTTCTCTCAAAGGAGACCAAGTCCTAATTTTCTATAAATAATACCCACGCCCAAATTTTCTACTATTATCTATATATGTTTAACAGAAAATTTTAATTTTAATTACTTTATTATTATTACTTTGATTGAAAAATTATTATTATTATTATTATTATTATTATTATTATTATTATTATTATTATTAGAAGTGTTAAGGTAAAAAATACTCATAACACATTTATGCATCTCTTACGTTTTTTGTGGTTTAATTCATCCTCATCATTTTGTCCTAATTCAATTTTGTTATTTTTAGAGGATACACGATCTTTTTGGCCCTTATATTATTTACTGAATACCTTTTCATCTATTGGACTATTAAAATGGCCTATTAACTCTTTGTAATATTACAATTTGAGTCAATGTCACCTTTCTCTCAATGAATCTGATGCTTATTATACAGAAATTATCGTGTTTAACATTAGCATTATACAATTTTCATTAGATTTATAAAAATGTAGTATATTATGTAGTTTATTAATTTCTTTTAAAATGTGAACTGGGATGTAATAAGGTGACATTGGCTAAGATTATGATATTAAAAAAGGGGCAAATGGTCTATTTCAATAATCAAGGGGTGAAAGGGCATTCTATGGATGGCATTGAGATCAAAAGAGTCTTTAATCTTTTTTAAATGAATACCAATAAAATTAATTTTAACAAATTTCAATTTGATTGATAATTTTCAATGGATTTTCCGACTAAAATTCATAAAAGAAATAGTAAAATTAATTAAAACAAAGGAAACATTTAAGGGTAAAATTATTCTCCGCTAAATACGTTAATAGGATTTTCGATACTTAACCAGTTAGTAAAAATACTCACTTCTTGTATTTGACATGCTTATTTTTTTCAAAAAAGCTTTTATCTATTTCACAATAATTGGTATTTTTTATTTTCTTATTTCATTTAGCAATGACAAATTGAAAAATAAAATTAGAAAATTATATAAAATAGAATCTGATTTTATGTCATGAAAGTTTTTTTCTTTTTGTTAACTTTACATGGCTGGTTTATAGTTAAGATTTATGATTGTATAATGTGAGAATTCAAGCAGCATTTTTTTTTTCTACTATAGTCTGTAATTTTCATGTTCAATATAATTATTATTATGAGTAAAGAAATTGCAATCATGAAAAATGGAAATGCAAGAAAGATATAATATCACAAATATATACTCTTTTTTTTTTTTTTTTTTATAGAAATATCATAAATATTTAAACAGTGAGGTAATTATATTATTCTTGGTCCGCCACTACCTGTACTTGTTCTATATTTGTCTAAAAGCAAAGGTTTTGTCGAAGCGCGTTTACACTTTTGGGATTTAGCGCATATTGCGGGAAAAGGGAAGCATCTCCTACAACTGCGATTCATTTTAGTTGCCAATCATGCCCGACAAATTTTTACATTACAAATCTTGGACGGCGGGATTGTGTCCTCTCCTATCCAGACACTCACTCACTCCTCACCTTATCTATATTCTCCAAATTTTAATTTTATGAAATACGTTTTTTCTATGGATAATTTCATATATCGACACAAAACTTAAAGGCCAAATATATAGGCGGTCCCTTCAACTTTTATTTTTGAGCCACTTGGCCCCCTTAATTATTTTAGCAACCTATCTAACCCCTCATCTAAAAACCAAATACATACGTGGCCTCTTCAACTTTTATTTTTGAACCGCTTGACCCCCTCAACTATTTTAGCCACCTATCTAACCACTATCTATTTTAAAGTAGTATTTTTAGACACTTGAATGATGATGTGTGGTATGACCTGGAGATAAGAGAAATTTCAATGCGTTTGGGACGAAGTTTATGATTTTACAAGGGTAATATTTTGTAAATATTACATTAAAAAAAATTATTTGCATTTTTTTCTCCCTCTCTTATCACTTTGGTTAAACTCTTTTCGTTCTTCTTTGTTATCTCTTCTGTAATCATATTTCTTCCTCTCTTAAGTTTTATTAATTATTGGGAAATCTTCACTTTGTAGTAGTTTGTAATATTAATTAAATAGAAGATGGTTTGAAGATGGTTTCCACGTTTGTCCTATATGTCTTTAGTGTCAGACCCGTGTAATGCATGATACTCTGTTGTGTCTGGTTATGTTCACTCAAAGGTTTAAAAATACAACTTTAAAATAGATAAGGGGTTAGATAGGTTGCTAAAATAGTTGAGGGGTCCAAGTGGCTCAAAAATAAAAGTTGAAGGGGTTATGTATGTATTTGACCTTTAGATGGGATTAGATAGATCGCTAAAATAGTTGAGGGGACCAAACAGCTCAAAAATAAAAGTTGAAGGGGCCGCGTATGTATTTGGCCAAACTTAAGCTATAAAAAAACTAATTATTTAAAAATTTTATTTATATCGAATTGCTAGGAAGAGTTATGATTTGAAATTATGTTGCATGGTTGGTGAAAAAAAATGGTTGCATTTAATAAAAATAACCAAACAATACGAAGAGCAAGTCTGATGAAGAAATTTTAGCAATTAGTCTTTAACATATAAAGTAGTACAAAAATTATTTTGTTGCGGTTCGAGTATTACTATGAGTGGATGATTCTTTGGATGGGCTGCGAGGGTGGACCGAGAGAACGATTTTATGGTGGTTGAAAAGATATGTGAGTGTGTTTAGCGTGCATCGCACGGTTCTTTTGAGTTTTAGAAAGCAGAAGGAAAATGTACGAAACGAAATTCTCTCGCTAAAATGATTTAAGAGTCGCCACCCGATTCGGCTCTATCGGAAAAATTGCGATATATCTGAATCGCGTAAGAATTGCTATACCTTTTAGCTAGAGATTCGGGTCCGGACAAATCACTAATTTCTACCTCATTTCAAATAATTATTAACTATTTTAATTTTCACGTCTTTTATATTTATTCTCTTCTTCTATTTTGAGCCCTCAGTTACTTTCTATATGCTTATATGGAAAGCGATAAATAAATATAGAAAACTAAATAAATTCAAATAATTAAATTATTACAACCCAATCGAATAAACTACTCTAGGTAATACATTTATAAAATGGGATACGATGCACAATTGCCTAGAATACACGAATAATCTAAAAAGAGAAAGGTAGCTCTAACTTAACTATATCTACCTGCAAAATAGAGATTAGTATCACAATAAACATATATAAATGCACATAGAACTCAAACAAAATAGAATGGGTAGCACGATAGCTTAGCGACATGCATAATAGGGGATAGTCGGGGAACCCAGCAGGTTCGGCCGATTAAACCTTGAAAACGTTTTGAAATGCCTTATGATTTTGTGCAAAAGAAAACATTTTTTGAAAACATTTCTTCAGTTTATTATTATGCAAATTAAAGCGGGTTTGTTATCTAGGGATTTATTAGAATCCCTTTTATGGGGGGTTAACTACTTCGCGGGAATTAAATCTAGGTCGGAAAGCAGTAAACACATCAAAAACAGTTTTCATGAAAACGTACTAAAATATAGATATTCATATTTAAAATTTAATGGGAAAACATTTCTTCCCTTTTTTTAAAAAATCTTTTTTATTATTTTTATAATAAAATAAAAAAACTTATCAAAATATGAAGTTCCATAAAAAATTTCTTCTTCTCGTGAGTTTGGCTATTTAGCCTGCCTCTGGGTGAAATCTCACTGATTCATCAAAAAACCAGACCGAAACAAAGTACAGAGTCGTACGGCTGAATGAGTTGTATAGCTCTACATTTGGGAAAACAATTTGGTTTGAAAATTAATTTTACATGGAACTATTCTTGAAGATCAAAGCCGTACGGCTCTATTCTAGTGATGAATAGAGCCTTACAACTCTAATCTCCAAAAAAGAGCAGTTTCATTTTTTATTCGGTAAAGATCTTCACATACATAACAAAATGCAACCCAGAAAGCAGTAAAATGATTTAAGGCCTCTCAGAAGTTACCATTGTTGTGTGTACCAAGTACTTTGAGTTTCTGAAGCTGATTATGAAGATGTCGTCCGATTCCGAATGAGTTTGTTTTCACCCTAAATCATCTTCGAGATCACGAACAAAAGATAACGAATGGAAGGTTCAGTGTTTAATGCTAGGTGTTGCGATTTGTCAACGGAAATCATCCGATTAAAGCGGAAGAACACGATGATTTCCTCAAATCCGTACCCAGGAGCAATTGAGATGGAAATTGGAAAAACAAAAATTTAATTAAAAGAGATAAATCTCTTACCAGGAATATCTATTTCAAGAGATGGATGCAGACTGCAGGAATCAAACTAGAAACCCTCCTCGTTCACGTACACGAATGCCTAACGAACACCACCTGTGCTAGCGTCGGAAAACACGAACTTTAAAGAGGAAGAAGGGGCAAATTTCGGCTAGTGTGTTTTTACTGTTGTGCTTGGCCGAAATTCCTAGGGTTCTTTAACCCTAGGTGGTCGAAATTCCCAAGGGAATTTTGGCCCAAGTTGGCTCCTTCATCTGTGTGGGCTTCCTTCTTTTAATTCAGGCCCAAACCTATTTTAATTAGTCTGGCTTAAACTAATTTCAAGCCCAATTTTAATTTACCCATGTATTTAATATATTACACCAAGTATCATATTATTTACATTTAAATTAAAATCGGTTTGACCAATTAATTTAATCCATCAAATTAAATTAGATCTTCACAAAATAAAATTCATATGTAAACCTATACATATGAATATTTCCACCTAGGAAATAATCTCATAATTAATCCAATTAATTATGAAGAGCCAATTAAATATATTAATTTTATTATTATGATCAATCCAATTGATCTTTATAATATAATTAATATATATACATCTCTCTCCAGAGTGTATACTTCAAGCATACATGTAATTCCTTAAGTCAGTGTTCAGTCGCTCAATTTGTACGATCCCGTGGGCCCATCTTTATGTTGGCAGTGGGCCTGTGGCCCACAGACTACAGTTGGGCTCTAGCAAGCCACTGCAGCCCCCAATCAAGATGGAGATGGCAGTCTAACTGTAATCATAACCCTGTAATTTGAACTTGTACATCCCATGTCATTAATATCAGTGTCCGACACATAGGCATGGATTGATCACCCTCTTTTGTGTCCGAACATTAACTTGATCCCAAATGCACTGAAGCTCACAAACAAGTTCCAACTCGTTTGGGTGTGACCACACTCTTATCAATTACATTCATCAAGAGGCCGGTGATATCTTCCCAGTGGACTACTAAGTGACAAATCCCTTTTGCATATCCATAGCATTACCATGCGAAGTGACATACCCGAAAGTACCCATACTTGGCACCCTATTATAGGCCCTTTAGGCGTACCCCTATGTATGTGACCTCACATGCAATACCATCATATGGTCAGGTCAAAGGATCCATACAAGTACTACACGAGAATCACTTGTGATACTATACCATGTGGATTTCTCGTTTAGTGGATCTATCCAGTACCATGCCCTTTTTACATGTACCCATTAACTTGGTTGACATCCCATGTCAAATGACCAGTAAGACACCGCCATACAACCAGGTTAATGTTAGTCTCTTGTTCCAATCATTCCCATGACTGGAACAGACTACGGATCTATTTATGGTCATATCGTTTACCCTATCCATGGTCTTATTGCCAAGTGCATAACACTTGTCATCATGGATGTGGATATGTCCATTGGATACTTCATTTAATATATTGCACAAGATAAATAGAATAAATGAATTAATGCCTTTATTAATAACACAAATGAGTATAATACATAAATCCAATAAATGTATAATACAAATACAAGGACCAATGCCTCGGGACTAGGGCATATCCAACACTAAGATGGTTAGTGTTTAAACTTGTACTAAAAAAAAAAAAGATTTTATGGGACAAAAATCTAGGGATCACTTATATATATAGTCTCCAATTCTGGGATTATAATTAACGTAGAAGACTATTTTTTATTTATTGTCCCAATTTTTTTAAAAAATATAATTGGGGACAACATTTTAAAATAAAATTTATATACAAATTAAATATACAATTAGTTAATATTTGGGGACAACTTTTGAGGATTTCTAACATTTGCCTTTCTTCTCCATTTTCTTCTATGCTTCAAGCTATAGCTCATCTCAACTCTCCACCATCACAACTTTCTCTTTCTTTCTTCAATATCTTTCTTATACCCTCTGGTTATCATGATATTAGAGCTTCTTGACAATGATTAACTCAATTCCAACTGCAATTCATGGCTAGGTCTATTTATTTGGGAGCCATATTGTGCAAAGCACAACCTCCATCATATGATACTAAAGTTTCTTATGATTCTCCTTCATTGCATCCTATCTTTGGTTATGTTTTGTCGATTGTCGAAGATCATCAAATGCATCATAGTCCTACTTCCAATCCTGATTTCGGGCATATTCTGCATGATTTGAAGAGAAATCAAGATAAATTAGTGAGAATTCCAGAGAAATTTTTTTATCATTATAAATTTAGGGATCAAAGTGTTAATTGAAACTTTGAGTGATCATGCCTTATATTCAGGGCAAATTGAAATTCTATGCCCTTCCTTACCTAGTTGTCATTGATTTGATTTATGATTTCATTGTTGTTATTTTCCTACAGTAGTGGGACATCCTTTCATTTTCTTCATTAGTTATATATATGTGTTAATTAAAAGGATAAATATATATAAATCAAGTGATAGAATATAGCACCAGAACTGCAATAGACTAAACATGTCCAATTAAAACGGTTGGTAGCATAAAAAAATGGAGGTAAATTTAGGCGCCGTTTTTCTGTGAAATATGAAATGATAAATTTAGGCGCCGTTTTTCTGTGAAATATGAAATGATAAACACAACTATTTAAGGTTTTCTAAAGCTTAATTCTAGAGGTTTTCTGAAAGCTTCCCTTGTTTTTGTGCAGCAAAAGTGTAATTGTTATGTTTTATGTGTAAATTCTTCTTCTTTTTATAGTTAAAACAATATTTTTAATCTTCATTGTTTATCATTTATGTATTTGTAATTCCTAGGCATTTAAAATTTCTATGGCCTTATCTTTTTCTTATTGATGTGTTAGAGTAAAAAAATCTTGTTAAGTAACTATGTCGAGTTTGATATTGAAGATTCTTCTTATGTGTACTGTAGGTGTGTATAGGGGCTTGCTGTTGCTAAATTTTTCACCCGACAAGAAATAAACTAAATAATCAAGGTTAGTTTATTGTTTCTATAGAAAAAGTGTCAGGATTTTATAGTTCGAGTTTGATATTCACAACTAACTGTCTCATTAAGCCAAGACTCATTGTGTGCAGTACTTATCTATATATGTACATATCACATTGAAAAGACAAAGGCATAATGTTACTAGAATAGAAACGATTTAAAAAAAACTCAATTTGGATGCTTTTTAGTCCGACCTGTAACTTGATCTCTAAAATTCTATGGTTTCAAAGCTTCTTCTAAGGTCAAATTACGAGAATTGATCCATTTTAGTGTCACAATATAATGGATTTCTTATGTCATGATCTCTGCCACGTGTTGAACATTAAAAAGAAAAAAAAAAGATATTGAAAGAAATTGGAATGAAAAAGAGATAAAGTATACATACTTAACATAGAGTTAGTTGAAGGGCTGATGTAAAGTATTATGTTATATAAATCTAGTCTTGATATAAGTATAGTTATTGTAGTTTATTCATAATGTAACAAATTGGACCATTCTAGTGATAAGTATTGAAATATAGCCATTTGGTATTATAATTAATTATCATGTGTTTGGCATGCCAAATTGGATGCAACTCGTTTGTACCTTTTTTAATATAAATAAGGAGACAACTTAAGGATTTCTTTACTTCTTTTCAATAATTATGAAATTGTTGTTTGATTGATCTTGTATACTCTATCCTTTTTGCATTGATATAAGCTACGTTATCAGTTACTTATTGCTTGTTTCCATTCAAGTTGAACCTAGGCTTATTACAGGATTACAAACATTCCACTTGGTCAATAGTAGTAGAACTGAAGTGTTCAGCCTATCCCTCTTTATGCCATTACAACTAGGAAATGACAGTGTTAGACTTAAAAAATCTTGTTAAGGAACTATGTCAAGTTTAATATTTGATTCTTCTTATGTGTACTGTATTGGATGTGTGTGGGGGCTTGTTGCTGCTACATTCTTCACCTGGTAAGGAATAAACTAGTTAATGTATTTGAAAGATTTTTGGTTTTTTTCTTCTAGACGAGATGTGGTTCTAAAGACTAAAGTCTAAACTGCTTATATGGTCAATCTTTTAAGTTATGCTGATAAGTAAGAACAAGTTTATGGGGGTTTATGTTAATGATAGTGAACAAATCTTTTCATAATCCTGATTTAATTTGGGAGTTTGATAAATTTATTATGCTATATAATTTCATAGTTTATAAATATGGAGGATAGATTATTTTGTGGTAGAATCTGGTGGTTGCTATAGTCATTTAGTTTCACATCAGCATATTTTCAGCTAAAATAAACCTCTTTGCATATTAACACATGTTGTACCTATGCAAATGATGATATACCTTATGCAAATCTCCTTTAGAGACAATCTTGCCAAAATTATTAGTCTAAAAACTTATAAACCATAAAGTTTATTCGATAGATTATGCGAGTGTAAACAAGCGCAAGAGAAACACCATGAGAACACATCCAATGATCAAGAGTTGCCCAGCTCTCTTGAATTTACTCTAATGATGATACACTTCCCTCATTAGAGACTCAAGATTTGCTGAATTTATCTACACATCAAGGTCACTTTAGTAGTTTAAGTCATTTATATTTTATTTTTACTATTAAAATGTATGATCTAATTATAAACTTTGTTTAACAATGGATGGAGACAAACACAAGCGAATATGGTTCATGGTGCTAGTGGTTTTGATAATGCAAATGCTAATGCAAGTATGCATAAACAAGCATCTGGTTCATTGAAAACTAGTATATTTTATAACCTATTTATGTATTTCATGTACTTATATTTGATTTGACTATACTACATGTGGTATCATGTAATGGTTTTATGTTGACATTTAAGATTTAAGAAATAAAAGGATTAGAGCGAACATCCTTCAAACACCTAGTACTGTCACTCATAATTCCTTCACTAGGCTATCTACTTCTAGTATAATTTTGTTTTTTTTTTTTATATTTATTATTTATTTTTTTCCTAAAAAGTTTAAGTATTAAGAAATAGTAATCGTGTTTAGTATCCTATCTTAGATAATAGGATACAAAATTTAAGGAACATTGATCAAAATGAGTTGGTGGATGAAATGGGTGCTCATCACTTGCTAGCTTCATGACTACCACCATCTAATTGCATTGATAGTGTTCAATCTTTAAGCCATCCATCTTTTCCTAACATAGCTTTGTTTATTAATAGTTATTACTATTGAGTTTATTCCTAAAAATGTTTGGGTATTAATAAATTGTAATTGTGTTTATTATCTTATTTTAGATAATTGGAGGCACAATTTGAGAAACATTAAGGAAAATGAATTGGTCGATAAGATGGGTGATCATCATTCGTAAGGTTTAAGACCACCACCATCCAATCCCATTAATAATGATCAATCTAGTGATCATTGTGAATTAGGTATTGAAACAAGTGTTGGGAAATTAAGCAATTTTCATGGTTTGTATTATTTTATATTTATTTTCTTTAATAGGTGGAAGACACTTGTTTTGTCTTAAGTCATGTGCGTTTTTATTTTTAGGGAAATTTGCAAATGGCAAGGGACTGTACAAAGGCATGGACCTCGATAAACTGACCAATGGATGAAAAAAAACTCATTGTTTTTATTCCACTTGGAAAAAGTTTTAGACTAATTGGGTACAAGTGGCAATTCATGTAGGTGGGTCATGTTCATGTCTTGTCGAATTCGTAACACGCTATTTTTTATTTTGGATTATGTCTTGTTCACATTTATGTGTCATTTTAATACATCTATTAAGAATGACATGTAAAATTATTGAAAAATTGTTTTGTGTCTATAAGTTATATATATTTTATTACATTTCTTAATGGTGACATGTAAAAATATAGGAAAATATAGTAATAAATTTTAAATATTTATGTCATTTTCGAGTTAACAGGTCAACCTTAACCCGATACAAAAATTATTATGTTACTTTTGTGTCAACCCAAAAATGACACATTAACTGTTTAATCAAACCCAAACCCACTAAATTTGTGTCTTCTTCGTGTCCTGTCAGCAGGTCGTGTACATATTGCCACTTTACAATTGGGGATCATCATAGCAAGTTGTCATCATGGTTAGGATACTGTGCTAAAAGGTTTGGACCTCCAAAGGAGTCTTGGATTGAAGTGGACAAGATGTATAGATCTCGTTTATGCACAATGGTTCAAGTAATCGCACCTATATTTTAATTATTAAGTAACCATATAGTATGACAATTAACTATTGATCTAATTATATTCTCTTTTTCTTTAATTTTAGACAATATTTAATGTATTTGCATAACTTACAAGACTATTTTGATGTTAGCCTGAAGAGTTTTAAGAAGTATAAAAAGCATGAAGAGCTAAGACTTGAGGAGCCAGATTCGCTAGATATGACAAGAGAAAAATTTAAGCATTTATGTTTCTTTCATATCCATATTTCATATCGCAGATGGAAAAATAAGTTATATGAAAAATATAAATAGTATTCTAGGGACAAGGAGCACCTAAAACATTATCTTGAAGAACTATCTGTTGAAGCTTAGAAGGACAGGTTCAAAGTATTTTTTAGCAAGGAATTTCAGGTTCTTATTTAATAATGTACATGTTAATTTGTTATTTATGTTAGAAATGAATATTATTTAATGCAATATTGATATGTAGGAATTGAGTGCCATTAATTCAAAAAATCGAAAATCTCAATCATGTGTTGCTTCAATTGGTCCTACTCCTTTTGCCGAAGTAGAGTATGAATTGGTAATTATATAAGACAACGACATTTTTATTTTTTTGAGGTTTTGGCTAATTTATATAATATGATTGTCGTTTAATTCAAAAATTATAGATGGATGATGAAAGAGGTGAATTGCCAAAGGCTTCTAATGTGTGGAGGCTACTTATGGAATTTCAGATGACCAAGGACAAAACAGATTCTAGGAATCAGAATCAAGAAGGATTTATGTGAGTAATCTAAATTTGATGATTCATTTTCATCTTTTCTTGGTATGACAAAATATTTTAGATGATATTAAGATGGATAATGGATGATAATAATTAGAGATCTGTATGAGCTATCTCAGTGCTAGTATTGATTGCTTTGTTAGAACTACAAGCTCTTTCATATGCTGTCATTATAAGTAAAGGGAGAAGTTTCAACATTAGTGCTAATTATACATGTTCTGTTTGCAATAACCTATATGGTTTTAGTGCAAAATGTTTATGTGTAGCAAATCTGATTTTATTGTTTTGACGCATTTGCTAAATATTTGTTGCTAAGACAATTCTTTATTGCCTTTGTCCATGTTTCTTAGCTTTATGACTATGAATGAACTAAATCCAGTTTAAGCACATGTGATGTAGAGGAGCAAGCTTTAGCTTTTTTGGCTAAATTTTACAATGAATAGTAATTTCTGAAAAATGGTCCGATTTCAGTGATTCTTGAGCCTAACTTTATTGGAAACGGGCCAACAATTCAAACCCATAGCTTGTGGTTGTGACGTCCATCGCTTTTCGGCCAAAAAACGTCGTTTAGGCCTTCAATTTTGTGATTTACTGATTTTTGGCCTATTTCGGAATGTTTTCGGTTTTGCTTTTCTTTTCCTTCTTTTGTTTTGGTTTCCTAGTTTAGTTAGAACTCTGTTTATGATTGAGGTTTCTTATTTTGGAATGGTTTGTTTGTAGCCTATAAATAGGCCATTATTTCTCAATTATAAACAGTTTTGATTTTCAGTAAAAATTCAGAATTAATTCCTTTACCCTTCTTTTATGAATTTTGCGAAATTCAATTAGTAGAAGGCTAATTTCCGGCATCCTGCGCGATCAACGAAATTTAGTATCCTTATTCGAGTTTTCGTTTTATCAGTTGGTATCAGAGCCGAATTCCTAGTCCCTAACCGTCATCATGCCGCCAAGGAGAGAGTGAAGGGTTGACGAGGTCGCAGGTCAGGACTATCTGAATCGGTTGGAGCAAAGGGTCGAGCAATGCCTTATGAACATGATGGACCAAAGGATGGAAACCATGATGGATCAATTGGCGGAACAAATGGAGGAGCTGTTTGTGGCTTAATTGGGAGAAAATAGATGACATAGACAAAACCCTAATCTTCAAAATCCGTTCGGTGTACTGGAGGAAGAGGAAGAGGATTCGGATGAGGGAGCTTACCAACAGTGTAGATGTTAGCCAGTAGTTAAGGATAGGCGTTGGGAATCTGGATTAAGAACCGAGATTCTGGAGTTTCGAGGCACTCTGCAGCCGGAGGAATTTCTTGATTGGTTGGCAGCCATGGAGGAGGTCTTGGATTTCAAGGGAGTTCCAGAAAATAAAAGAGTCTCGCTAGTCACGACTAGACTTCGGGATCGAGCGATGGCCTGGTGGATGCAGGTTAAACAGACCTGGTTACGGATTGGTAAGCTAAAAATCGTTACTTGGGAAAAGATGAAGAAACAGATGAGAGCTACTGTTCTGCCCTTAAATTTTCAGCGATTAATGTATCAGAGATTGCAGAATTTAAGACAAGGTAGTCGCTCAGTTGATGAATATACAATAGAATTTTATCAATCGATAGCGAGGAGTGATATCATGGAGTCCGATGACCAGTTGGTATCTAGGTATATCGAAGGGTTGAGAGAGCAGATTAGAGATGTAGTTAACCATTTTGACCCATTAAATGTATCTGAGGTGCATCAGCGAGCCTTAAGGCTGGAGAAAAGGTTGCTGCACCCTAGTTATGGCTTTTCTAGTAGTAGAGGCAGCAAGAAGACTGTAGAGGCGGTTTCTGTAAAACCCCTGAAGCTGCCCCTAGGAGGACTGGCCAAAGCAGTACCATGAAGTGTTTTGGTTGTGGAGAGTTGGAGCATAGGCAATCTGAGTGCACGAAGGCTGGGAAGAGGGCCATGCTGGTAGAGGCGGATGAAGTGTGGAGGTGGATTCTAGAGAGTTCGAAAATACAGCCTCGGATGAGGAAGAGGAGATTGAAGAGGAGTTTGTGGCTGGTGATACAAGCACTGCTTTAGTGGTGCATCATTCGTGTTTAACACCCCGGGCAGTTGTTGATGATGAGTGGCTCAGAAGTAACATCTTTCAGTCCACTTGCACCATTAAAGGAAAGGTGTGCAAGCTAGTGATTGATGGAGGGTGCTGTGAGAATATTGTGGCAACTGAAGCTGTGCGAAAATTGGGATTGGTGACCAAAAAGCATTAGCGTGGCTGAAACAAGGGGGAGAGGTGTCGGTGACCAAGAGGGTAGTAGTTCCATTTTCTATAGGGTCTCGATAAAAGGATGAAGTAACATGTGATGTTGTAGAGATGGATGCGTGCCATCTGTTGTTGGGACGACCCTGGCAGTTTGATAGAGATGTGACCCATCAAGGAAAGGCAAACACTCACACCTTTGTGTTTGAAGGGGTGAAAATTACTCTTATTCCGAAGAAGGACGAAATCAGGAATAATATTGGAGCTGGTAATGTTGTATTGCTATCTTTGTCATAGTTTGAGGAGGAAGTAAATGAGAATGAGGTGGTGTATGCACTGGTGGGAAAAACGGCTGAGAAAAGTTAAGGTTCCCGAGCAGATCAAACCCGTTCTGTGTGAGTTTCAAGATCTGTTCCTGGAAGATCTTCCTGTAGGCTTACCACCCCTTCATGACATTCAGCATCAGATTGGCTTGGAACCTAGTGCAGTCCTTCCACATCGTCCCTATTACAAAATGAGCCCAGCAGAATACGAGGAGTTGAGGAGGCAGGTTGAAGAGCTATTGCAAAAGGGCTACATCCGGGATAGTCGGAGTCCCTGTGCAGTCCTGCCCTCTTAATTCCAAAGAAAGATGGCAGTTGGCGGATGTGTGTGGATAGCAGAGCCATCAATAAAATAACCATCAGGTATCGGTTTCGTATCCCTCGTTTGGATGATTTGTTAGACCAACTCAGTGGGGCTTCTGTTTTTACTAAGCTAGATTTAAAGAGTGGTTATTATCATATCCGTATAAGACCCGGGGATGAGTGGAAATTTGCATTTAAAACTAGGGAAGGGCTGTATAAGTGGATGGTTATGCCATTTGGGTTATCTAATGCACCTAGCACTTTTATGCGAGTCATGAACCAGTTGTTGAGACCCTTCATTGGGAAATTTGTTGTGGTTTACTTTGATGACATTCTGATTTATAGTGCTAGTAAGGAGGAGCATGTCCAACATTTGAGAGAAGTGTTGGTAGTGTTAAGAAGGGAAAAGATGTATGCGGCCTTGAAAAAGTGTGTTTTTATGTCCCCTAGTGTTTTGTTTTTGGGATATATTATTTCTGCAGAGGGATTGAAAGTAGATGAGGCCAAGGTGGAGGCGATTAAAAAGTTGCCTAGACCCCGTTCTATTACTGATGTGAGAAGCTTCCATGGGCTAGCCTCGTTTTATAGGCGGTTTATTGTGCATTTTAGTAGCATAATGTGTTGGGGATTAATCGCCAAGACAAAATACGCAGCAGAAAGAAAAGGATTAATCCCCGCCAAGGATCCATGTATATTGCATTGAATTGGAAGGAAGGGTTAAAGAATTACCTCTTAGTTCTTATAGGATTTGAATCAAAGGAACCAAATTAGCTTCCCTCTACGGTTGATCCACACGGAGCAATTGATTCACCGCGTGCTAGCGCCGGGATTGAAGAACGATTCTTCGAACGAGAGAGAGAGGCAGAAAATCAAAATTTTTCTATGTGTTCTTAGAAGAGAATTCGGCTGCCTCCTCCTTTCCTAGTGGTGGCCGAAATCTTCTTTTGGTTTTGGAGAGTAGAATCCTTTTAGGTTTAGGTTAATTGTTTCCTTAAATAATTAACCTAAATAGTTAATTATAATTATAACCTAATACACCTATTAGTTATAATTATATATTAACCCACACAATTTAATACTAATTCTCAATTAACATTAAATCAAATCAATTCTCCATAATACATATATGTATATATAATATTATAATTAATTATATCTACATATAATTTAATTATAATATGTAGCATACTTTATGCAATATTAATCACATTAATATTTATATATACATGCATAAATATATATCACTATATATATTTATTCTCTTTCTCATTCATAAATTATTATCCAATAATAATTTATACCCGATAAGATGAACTTCATTTTGCTCTTGTGTGTGACCCCATAGGATCATATTAATTGGCAATAAGGAAATTACCATAATGTCCTTATAGGTCACAAGCGGACTCTAGCAAGCCATTACGACTACCCAATTAATATGATTGGAATGATCCAATACCTACTTATAGAATGTCATATTCCCTTTTGTCTCTTTGATATCAAGATTAATTATAAGACATGGTACACTTGTCAATCTTACATAATTAATCATATGCTTTCTCGATCTCAAAGTAAACTGTTCAGACAAATCAATTGATACTCTTATCAATTATTTGAGCACGGCCATGCATTTAACAGTCTTACTTATCGAGGGGCCCAGTGATATCGCTCTCTTGTTAGAGAGGGACAAAATCCCATATCTGTCACTCACATCCCTAAGCATGAGTCACATTGCACCCAACAACAGCCTTTATAACTACTCTGTTACAAGCAGCGTTTGACTGCGTCAAAGCACAACATGAGTTCATCCCGGAATCCATGGTGACCTCAGGTCAAAGGAATCAGCTGATGACACTACTATAATCAAGATCAGTTGTGACACGTGACCATGAACTTGATCTTATAGTGGGTCTCCAGCAACATGTTCTCTAACACATTGCCCGTGAGTATAATCTGTATCTGTATACACTATATTCATCTTATGAATATCCATTATCACTCACACTAGTCTTAGTTTGTTATTATTCCCATAATAACAATCGACTAGGGAAATTTAGAATTACACAATTAATTCATGGATACATTATCATAAATACTAACATACAAATATATATGATAAAATAAGTCTTTATTAATGACTTAAGAAGATTGTTTACATAATCCAACATTGGCTTAGGGCACAATCTCTAACATAATGGCCCCGATTACGAAATGTATGAAGCAAAGTGGGAAGTTTGAGTGGACTGAACAAGCTGAGGCAACATTCTAGTGGATAAAGGAAAGATTGGTTATAGCCCCCGTTCTTATCTTACCAGATTTCCAACAACTGTTTGAGTTGCATTTGGATGCCTCAAAGTTAGGCATTGGAGCCGTGCCGAGTCAGAACCACAAACCAGTTGCTTATTTCAGTGAAAAACTATCTGGTGCAAAGCTTCGTTACAGTACATATGATGTGGAGTTTTATGCAGTGGTTCAAGCAGTTAAACATTGGTGTCATTATCTTTTCTAAAGGAAGTTTGTACTGTTTACTGATCATGAGGCCTTAAGGCATTTACACAGCCAAGATAAGGTTTCTGTTAGGCATGCTCGATGGGTGGTTTATCTTTAGCAATTTACTTTTGTGGTGAAGCACAAATCTGGTGTGTCTAACAAGGTGGCTGATGCATTAAGTAAGAGAAAGGGGCTGCTTGTTCACCTCTCCATTGAAGTACCAGGTTTTGCATCTGTTGCTGAATTGTATGACACTGATCCTTACTCTGCAACCATTGTTCAGAAAGTTCGAGGAGGGGAGCCATCAGAGTTTCATCAATGTGAGGAGTTTCTCTTTAAGGGGAACCAACTATGTATTCCTAATTGCAGTTTGAGGTTAAAAATTATCCAAGAAGTTCATAGCGAAGGGCATGTGGGAAGAGATAGAACTTTGCAGTTGATTCAAGCCAATTACTTTTGGCCATCCATGCGCAAAGAAGTGGATAAATTTATGAAGCATTGTCAGATTTGTCAAGTTTCTAAAGGGGCAGCCACTAATGTAGGTTTGTACTTGCCTTTGCCTATTCCCTCTCAACCATGGGAAGAAATCAGCATGGACTTTGTATTGGGGCTGCCATGGACTCAGCGGGAAAATGGTCCGATTTCAGTGATTCTTGAGCCTAACTTTATTGGAAATAGGCCAATGATTCAAACACACTGCCTTTGGCTGTGACGTCCGTTGCTTTTTGGCCAAAAAACGTCGTTTAGGCCTTCAATTTTGTGATTTACTGATTTTTGGCCTATTTCGGAATGTTTTTGGTTTTGCTTTTCTTTTCCTTCTTTTGTTTTGGTTTCCTAGTTTGGTTAGAAATCTGTTTAGGATTCAGGTTTCTTATTTTGGAATGGTTTGTTTGTAGCCTATAAATAGGCCATTATTTCTCAATTGTAAACAGTTTTGATTTTCAATAAAAATTTGGAATTAATTCCTTTACCCTTCTTTTGTGAATTTTGCGAAATTCAATTAGTAGAAGGCTAATTTCCGGCATTATGTGTGATCAACGGAATTTAGTATCCTTGTTCGAGTTTCCACTACATCAACATGTCATATACTCAAATGCTTTTATGATATACTTATATGAATGTGATATATTCTAACTTTGATGAGATCATTTATAAATGTGTTAAGAGTTTATAAAGAGTTGAATATTAAAATAGGATTTGTAAAAGTAGTGTTCTCTGTTGTTGGTTTTTTAACGCCAGTGATGTTTTACATAATCAAAGAATTGAGACTCAAACAGTAAATGAAGATTGTTGAAAATATCTTTTTGTGTTACATTTCAATACATAATATTATTAACTGATTGCTTTTGGGTTTGATCTTTTGTAGGAGGAACATTTATATTGATAAGCTTGGAAAGATTGTTAATTGATATGGATAAATCTTAAAGCCTAAATTGATGGATTGATTGTCAAGTCCTGAAGTTGATACTTTTTGTTTCTATTTCTCAATCTGTTTTTATCTTTATTATTGAAACTTCAATGTAGATTAACTGTCATTAAGATAGTCTAATGGTTTTAATTGATGAACCCAATTGTTGATACTTCCTTGGATTTGAGATTCTGATTTAGGTCCATACAATCTCTTTAATTTGTTTATACATTAAAAAAAATACTTTTATTCCTTTATAGCATACCTCATATCTTATTGAATTATTACGGTATGTCAATAAACTGAAAAGACACTAACAGGGAGATGGTACTCTGTGAATATAGATAGAAACAGTGATTGAGATTTCATGAAAAGTGGTTGGAATATGAAAGCAACATCTTAGTAAGAACAACGGTTTGCTTCTACAAGACAGAATGTCAAAAACATCATAATTGTGAGAATATAAAACAGAGAGAGAAGTTCATATTTTTTCATATAAAAGTAGGAAGAATGAAGAATTATAACAAAGCTGTACATAATTGACTGCATTATAAAAATTAAATGAGAAAGAAGTATATATAACACTTCACTACTAAGAATATAAAACTAACTAATATAAAAAATTTGTTTCCCTTTATAATTTAGAATTACAAAAAGATTGTGCATATGAAATACTATTAGTAACACAAACACAAACATAAACCATAAAAAAATAAATTTTCAGAACAAAATCACATGTTTCACTTGAGGATCCTGACGGAGAAGGTGAAAATTGAATATTGCTTTTGTAGGAAAAAGACATCAACATACGTCCCATACTTTGTGTGGTCTTTTCAATATCCTTTATATCAGCCAGCCATAGCATTAACTTTCACATGGAGTGTTTGATTGTTGGCCTCTATAGTATCCAAACGAGTTAGGACTTACTTGGATCCCTCCATGCCACCTTCGGCAACATGATCATCATAATAAGGACTTTCAATATCTTCTTCTTCTACAACAATTTCCTTTGCTTTCATGATCTTATCCATTCAAGTTTTATAAGGAACCCAATAAGACGGTCATTCTTTTTGAATCACCAAGTGCCCACGATTGAGATAAATGGCATCCAAAAGTAAAATTTCCTTCTTGTCATTAGGCTCAAAGCCATTCAAAGCCCCCAAGCAACCTAAGAATATGCCAATCATTAGATGATCCATCCCTACTATTAATGTTGTTGGTGTGCCCTAGTTCTTAGGCATTGGATTCTTATATTTTGTATTATGCATTCAGACTCATTGTATGAATACATTATTTGTGTCACATTAATAAAGGCAATTAATCTATTTCATTTGTATCGTGTGCTATAACATGAATAGAATATCCATTGATTGATAATCATAAAACATATCCCAAGTCTATTATGATCATGGGAACGAATAGAATTACAGACTTATATATTCGATGACTGTATGATAGTTCTTTACTAGCCATAGTACTTGAATACTCAGTCATGAATATAGGAACATGTCGTTAACATGGGACTGGATCGATCCGCATAAGAAAGCCATATGGTTGTTACATCATAGGTCTTTCTTGAGTAGGTCCCTTTAGTCCTCAGACCAGATTTCATTAGAGTAACAATATGGAATCTCATACACTTTGACATATGCCTAATGGGTCTATAAAAGGATGCTAAATATGGGTATAATTGGGTGGACAAATGAATATATTGATACTGATAATGAAGTGATGGAATTGCCATTGAGGTAACACCGAGATGATATCACTGGCCACTTGATGAGTGGGACTGATAAGTGTATGGCTATACCCAAATAAGTGGGTTGCTTATTTGATTAATCAGTTCACTCAAGATCAAGAAATATAATAAACAACGGAAGAGGATGACGAACACCATGCCTCTTGTTTATTCATATCGATGTCATTTGGCGAAGGACACTATGAGATTACTACTAGGTAAGTGTCTTTAATAGACTACTGGATCTCTGTCTTAATTAGGGGTTGTAACAGTTTGCTAGAACCCACTAACAGTCTATGGACCTTAAGCCCACTGCCAACATAAAGACAGACTCATAGGATCGTACACATGGATCAACTGAGTTGGAATTTATAGAATTTGTATATGTAATGTACGTTGGAAGGAATGTGTTAATTAATTAGTTGAAATTCGGTGTCAAGGTAATTAATTAACATTGGTTTGATTTAATTTAATTAATAAGTTTACATAATGTAATTAAGTAATTAATCAATTAATTAAATTATATAAAGTAAACAATTAATTAAATTGTTTTCCTAAGAAGGAAAATTAAATACATGTACAATATTTATTTAAATGTGATTTTATTTAGGGGTAATTTAATTTAGCCAATTGGATTTAAATTACATAGTATAAACTTTTAACATAAAGTTTATTTATGTAATTAAATCTTATTGGGTTTAATTAAATTAACCTAACTAAAGTCCATTTATAAAGGAAGCTATAAAAAGCACATTTAACCAAAAGTCAACCCTAACCCTAGCATCTAAGTGGAAAATTTCGGCCATCACCAAAATAGCCCCCTTTGGTCGAATTCTTTGGTGCAATCTTCCATTCCTTCAGTTCTTCGATTAGCATCGGTTCCCGTTCGTTAGTTGTTCGTACACCGGAATGTGGAGATTGTTATTTGAATCGATTCTGCAGCAGTCTCTAGATGTGACGAACCTGGTGAGTTTCTAATCTTTCTGATTCATAATGTTTTGTTCTAATCAATGGTAATCGGACACGACAGCTGGATTCTAGAAAAATTTAATCGGCCAAATTCCACTGTGCCCTGTTATTTTTCCAGTAATGAATCCCAATAGTAGTATCAAAGCCTAGATTTTGTCCATTAGATTGATTGGAACTTGATTCTTGAAAGTGTTTTTGAAGAAAGAATAGGTTTCAAGAATCGTTTTCGGGTTTTTGATTATTTTTCCCAATTGGTTTTATCGATTCTTTCCATTTTAGTTTATTTCGGATTTTATTGATTTTTCTGCTACTATGATTTTCTTGCTGTTGTATTTTTTTTTTCTATTTTGAAAAAAAAATTGTTGTTCACTGCCGGTAGTCACCCTTAGGGGTGTGCGCGGCGGTCAACGCCACTGCTGCTGGCGGCGCGAATGTACAGCCTGGCTATGCGCCAGCACAGCCTGCTGAAGCAGGGACTGCTGGTCGCACAGCAGCAAGTTGTGCGACGCGCATAGCCTGGTAGGCGGTGCCACACATGGGTAGGAGCATTGCTGTGGGTTGTGGTGCATCCGTTTTGCATTTTTTGGGTCAGGTTTTCGGTTTTAGAAATTTTTTATTTAACCAGGGCCGGTAATACAAATTAAATTAAAATGTTTTATTTTGAATTATTTTGTATTTAAATTGTTTATTATGTAGACATGAATATTTAATTTAATTGTTTTAAATGTTAAATTGAATATGGGCTTTGTCAAATTGACCCAATAAATCGTGGCACCGGTTAAAATTGGGAGAGCTAAATTTTAAATTTGTGACAATCAAAATTCAAGTGGGAGCAAAATTGTTAATTTTGCATTAATGGATGTTATCCATTGGGCCGTAGTCATATTTGTTGCAATTTGCAATTTCACTCTAAGTAACTTGGCTTAACATTTATATTTATAATTTCCAATACCATGATCATGCATCATATTGGTATGTATGTGTACAACATGTACTTTTTTTGAAATGTTGTGTTGAGTTCTATAGGCCCTAATTTCTTATTGGTTGTAATTTGATTTTGGGAAATATGGTCTGCATACGATTTCTTTTATTTTGATGTAATTTTATGATAGATTTTATTTTAAATAAAACTATTGTAATTGCATCAAGTATGGAGGAAGGCCCAAACAGAGCAAACCCATGGTGGGAGCCCAAGGAGAATTGCAGTCCGACTCGATGGAGAATTAGATAGGTTGTCTAGTTTTTCATTAGGTTGTAATTAAGGTCCATAGGATCTCATTATTTTAAATTAAGTATGCTATTACATTTGTCATATAATATGGATGCATGGATCACCAGATTATAACCCGCATTTATGCATGCTAAGCAGTATCACTTAATTTTAATCCGGAGAATTAAAATATTTAGTCGTTTAAAAGTGTTTCCACATTCACACCTCTTCCTCACATTGATGCTGCGATGTGCGCCATGCCTTAGCTGGGTACATTGTAGTATTCGGTGGGCTGTCGAGGGTTAGGATACTTGGTATGGTTAACATGTGAATGGTGGTTTGACTCAACATGGGTAGCATTAGCTCAGAGCCGGCCCTAAGCACAGATGGATAAAGTGTCAATAAGCCCATCAAATAAGAGTCCTTCGTGGAAGGATTGTATAGGTTGTCCTACTAAACAAATCAATGGATGGTTGGCGAGCCCTAGTTAGGCCAATCATTGATGAGTTGTGGATCTTGGTCAAGTCAGCCAATTAACATCACCAACGAACAAATTAAAATCGGATTATTAATTTGAATTGGATTTAAGTCCTTTATTTCTAACTCAAGCAACGATTTTTTCCATGTAGATTATTCCCATTTTCAAAGTAGCATTTTAAAATGGCTGCAACAAACAACAACTCACTCTCACATAGGTCACTCCTGGAGAAGGAGAAGCTTTCAGCGACTAA
This sequence comes from Euphorbia tirucalli, assembly GCA_039660915.1. Taxonomy (NCBI): domain Eukaryota; kingdom Viridiplantae; phylum Streptophyta; class Magnoliopsida; order Malpighiales; family Euphorbiaceae; genus Euphorbia; species Euphorbia tirucalli. The sequence continues at coordinate 51,683,351 of CM077633.1, forward strand.
ATTCCCTGGATTAGGCTAGGAACTTGCAAATAGTTCTTAACAAGAAACCAAGGAATATGTTCTGAATGCTCCTTTACCAGCCGACCCTCCTGGAGGTTGAGGCATCACCACAGTGATGGTGGAGCAGTACGATCGTCACGTGAGGGACGACCGAGATGTCTCGTGCCTCATGCTGGGTACCATGGCTTCCGACCTTCAAAAGAAGTTCACAGTATGCTTATGAGATGATGGATCAGCACAAAAAGATGTTCCAAGATTAGGCTCGTCAGGAATGTTACCTGACAACTAAGGCACTTTGCACTACTGCAATGGCATCCAGGACTTCTATTAGCACTTATGTGCTAAAGTTGAAGGGGTACATTGATACACTTGCCTACCTCGGCTCTCCAGTTCTACAGGACTTAGTAGTAGACATTATTCTCGGGTCACTTCCTGAGTTTTACAACCAATTTATGATGAACTACCACACGTAGGGTCTTGACAAATTGGTTGTTGAGCTGCATGGCATGTTCAAGCTTGCTGAGCAGTCTCTTAAAAAGACACTTGAGGTGCTGCTGGTGAATAAGGGCAACATGCCCATTGCTAAGGCCAAGGTCAAATCTAAGGCCAAGGCTAAGGCCCAAAAGGCCATGGCTAAGGGAAAGAAGGTGGTGGCCCACCCTAAAGCAAGGGTTGCTTCTCCTGATGATGTCTACCATGAGTGTCATAAGAAGGGGCACTAGAAGAGCTAAAGGAGCAACTGAAGAGCAAAGCTGCTGCTTCAAGTATTTATGTCGTTGAGATTAATCTGGCTATTTCTACCACTGGATGTGGATCTCACATTTGTTCAAATGTACAGGTTCTAAGAAATAAGAGATTGCTAGGATCTAGAGAAATAGATCTTTGAGTCAAAAATGAGGCCATGGAGATCGGAGATTATTTCTTAGAGATGCCTAGTGGACTTGTTTTAGAACTTAGAAATTGTTATTTTGTACCTGCGATGCGCATGAATATTATTTCTATTTCTATGTTGGATATTTCTGGTTTCATATTTAATATTGGACATGGTAGAATTTCTATAAAATGTGCCAACATTATTTATGGAACAACATTTCTTGAAAATGGTTTATATATCCTTGATCTAAAACATGAAAGTTCAATTTATAACATGAATACTAAAAGGATTAAACAAAATAAAATTAATCCCACATACATCTGGCATTGTCGACGTGGGCAAAAAAACAAGAAGCGCATCGCTAGGCTTCACTCTAGTGGAGTGCTAGGGTCAGTTGACATCTAGTCTTATAACACATGCAACTCTTGTTTAAGGGGTAAGATGACAAAGATGCCTTTTAGCAAGACTACTAAAAGGGCCTCAGAGCTATTGGAGCTAATACATTCCGATGTATGCAGCCCAATGAGCACTAGTGCTAAATCAGGTTTTCTATACTTTGTTACCTTTACGACTGACTTCAGCAGATACGGTTACATGCATCTGATGAAGCATAAGTCTGAGACTCTTTAGAGATTCAAGGACTTCAAGAACAAAGTAGAACTTGGCAAGAAAATAAGAGCACTTTGGTCTGACCGAGAGGGTGAATATTTGAGCTAAGAGTTGGACTTGTTTTTGAGAGAGTGTGGGATTATATCCCAACTCACTCCTTCTGGTACGCCCCAGTGGAATGATGTGTTGGAAAAGAGGAATAAGACCTTGTTAGACATGGTCCACTCGATGATGAGTCATGCTACACTCTTTGTCTCCTTTTGGGTATATGCTTTAGAGCCAGCTGCTTACATACTTAATAGTACACTAAGCAAGGTAGTTGAGGGAACACCATATGAACTATGGAAGGGCTGAAAGCCCAATGTTTCCTTCTTGAAGATATCACATGTTAAGAATTTGACAAGTGGCAAGCTTGAGTCCAAATCTTTCAAGTGCCAGTTTATGGGTTACCCTAAGGAAACTAAAGGTTATTACTTCTATGATCCGGCAGAAAACAAAGTTTTCATAGCTAGAAATGGAGTCTTCTTGGAAAAAGAGTTTCTTTTAAAGAGGGACAATGGGAGTAATGTTGAACTTTCTGAAGTTCAAGACTCACAGAATCCTACAGCTACTACTGAGGATGCTTCGGGAATCGATCTAGCTATTCAAGAAATTAAAGAAGCAGAACCGGTTACACAGGACCTTAGAAGGTCTGGTAGGACAAGTCATCAGCCAGAGAGGTACGACTTTCTCATGATTGATGATGGGGACCTTATAGTCATTGACCAAGAGAAGCCCAAGACCTATCAGGAGGATGTTGAAAGCCCACACTCAAATCAATGGTGCAAAGCTATAAAGGCTGAGATGCAATCTATGCATGATAACCAAGTATGGAACTTGGTGGATCGAACTCTGGGTGCTAAGGTGATAGGTTTTAAGTGGTGTTTCAAGTTAAAAGCTGACAACACCTTTAAGGGTGACTGGTGGCAAAAGGATTCAGGCAAGATCAAGGAATTAACTATGATGAAACCTTTTCACCAGTTGCCATGCTCAAATCCATTAAGATACTACTGGCCATTCCTGTATGGTATGATTATGAGATATGGCAGATGGATGTTAAGGCCACTTTCCTTAATGGAAAGCTACTCGAGGATGCGTACATGAGATAACCTGAGGGTTCTATTAATCCAAGGTATCCTAATCGGGTATGCAAACTTCAAAGATCCATTTATGGATTGAAGCAAGCATCAAGGTCATGGAATCGGAGATTTAATGAGGCTATTATCAAATATAGCTTCACACAGAATTTTGATAAGCCCAGTGTGTATAAGATGGTTAGCAGGAGCATTTCCACCTTCCTAGTGCTGTATGTTAACGACATCCTTATCATTGAGGTGATATACCAACACTGCAAGGGGTAAAGTAGTGGTTGAGTAAGTGCTTTGCAATGAAGGACTTAGGCGAAGTTGAGATGATCTTAGGAATCAGGATCTACAGAAATAGATCCAATCGGCTTCTAGGCCTAAGTCAGGCCACGTATATAGACAAGGTTTTGAAAAGATTCAGTATGGATAAGGAAAAGAAAGGATTCTTGCCTATGTGCCATGAGTTGAAGCTGAGTAAGAAAGATGGTCCTAAAACAAAGAAGGACCGGGAGAGCATGGAAAAGATCCCTTATGCATCTGCTATAGGATCTATCATGCACTCCATGTTGTGCACAAGTCCTGATGTCGTGTTTGCACTAAGTATGACTAATCAGTACCAGTTCGATCCCGGGGAGGAACACTGGTAGGTAGTTAAGGTAATCTTGAAGTACCTTAACTGGACTAAGGATGCATTCTCAGTGTATAGAGGTCAAGATGAGCTGGCAGTATCAGGTTACACTGATGCAAGCTTTAAGACCGATGAGGACAAAAATCAGTCATAGTTTGGTTATTATGAGCACGGGTTTTCCCGACCTTCGTGATGAGAGTCCTATGTTACCTATTAAGTAGACGAACGTGAATTGGGCTTGAGAATAAGCGGGATGTCGCATGGAATGTCCCAAATGCCCCGAAAACTGAATGGTCCTTGATCCGAAACCCCGAGATAGGTCCTTCGAGTGATTAAAGGGCTTAGAGGTGAGTGTGGAATTTAGGAGAATCTGTCACGGCTCTGATTAGAGCCTCACAGCTGTAGTTTTACAACTACAGTCATGTGGCTATAATTTTAGAGCCGTACAGCTATAATACTACAGCCGCACGGCTCTAGCGAGCGGTTAGATTATCTCCCAAATAACTGGAATAAAGCCTTGATAGAGCAAAAAATCCAAAAATTGAGGGGACTTTAGCTGGGATTTTGGAGGTCTTAAAGAGAAGGACAGACAGAAAAGAAGAGGGGGGACTCATTTTAGGAGAGGAAATCAAGAGAGAATTCAAAAAAAGGAGAACAAAAACCAAGAGGAGAAAAAGAAAAAGAAAACCAAAAAGAAAGAAAGAAACCAGAACTAAACACAAGAAAGACATTAGAAGCATTAAGAGTGGGGGTTCCCAGTCATATTCTTATTCATTCGGGATCATTTTCGGGTCGTTCGGATCAATTCAGGACGCATACTTGAGGATTTCAAGGTGTTTGTGAGGTTCTAAGCACATTCCAACTTTTCAATCCACTTCCGGTCATCAAACACATTGGACCATCAACAAGGTAAACTCTGAGAGGCATTAAACTCGTATTTGTTTGATTTATGTTGTGATTTTTCTATGTTTTGCAAATTTTCAGAAAGGCTCTAATTAGAGCCAAGCGGCTGTAATCACTTAGAACAAAGCCGCATGACTGTAATAGCTTAGAATAGAGCCGAGCAGCTGTAGTACTATAGCCGCACGGCTATGTTCTTTAGGGAAAAAACCTAAAAAGCCTTAAAATTGACTGAAAGCAGTCAGATTTCCATTTTGTTTGTTCTGTTATGAACTATTTCAGTCCCAATCACATCCATCACATTCTGATTTTTTTTTTGTTTTCGGTTTTCAAATGATGTTGATGTTAGATTTTCAGATTCTTTGGTTTTTATTTTTAAGTTTTGGGGTTGTTCGATCCAAATTGGATCCACTGTCTAGCATTAATGGACCCCAGGTTCCTCAAAATTCTCAGAAACCATTGAGAACGGCCAAAATAGTGTTTACAAAGTAAAGAAAACCAATTTCGGGTTATGGATGCTATAGTCGTACGACTGTAGTGCTACAGCCGCACGGCTATGGCTCTATAGCCGCACGGCTTTAACAGAGCCACACGGCTGTAGCTTTCAAAAGGAGGTAGAATCACGGGACAACCCGCATGGACGTCTTCGTGTGATGCCATCTTCAGGATCAAACTGCTTTTGATATGTTTAGTGCTTCTTTCGACCTTAGATCAATGTTTGTAATTAGGAACCCACACGCACGGAACCCCGAGTTCCGAGATACCCGACCACTAAACCGAAGTAACTTGCATGTAATTGAGCCAAATGGTTTTCCCAAAATGTTTCCAAGCATGAAACCTATAGGGCGTTTCAAAAATGGTTTTCTAGGTCTAACCGGGCAAGTCACCCGGACTTCTCGGTTATCCCCTAAATGCATGTTCCATTTCCTGAAATCCCCATTCTGTCCTGTATGAGTCCTATTTGTATTTATAATGTAATGTTGCTAACAATTTGTTTTGCAGCTTTTATTTTTCTTTATTTTTATTTTGGATGCATTTTATAAATCGATCGTGTATTCTAGGCGATTGTAATTTTTTTAGATCTTCATGTATCTATGCGATTGTATTGGTGAGGATGAGGGTTTTCTTTTTCATTCGATTTGGTTGTATAATTCGGCCTCTATTTTTACTTTCTTACACTTTATTTTTCCGCAATTTATTTTTTCCTGTAATTTATTTCTATCATTCGTTTGAGCATTGGCCAAATAATAAAAGATAAAAATGGGTAGAGAATTAAGTGAGTAAAATATTGTCATATGCACTTATAAATGAAAGCAAGCTTGAGGTTGAATAGGTAAGTTGCCCGAACCCTAAATCTCTGGATTAGGTACAGTAGTTTACGCTCGGTAGGGAGCTGTACCAGAATTTCCAGGATGAGCTGATCCGGGTGGCGACTCTGTCACTAATCTTGAAATTTAAGTTTCAAGGTTTTTAAGTTAATAAAATGAGATTTTCTAAAATGAAAAAAAATCAGTTTTCCAAAACTCACATGTAAGGAAAAGATTCTTCTACAAAAGAGATTTCCAAACAAATCAATGGTTTTTCTAAGCAAGGACTCAAACCCGTTTTCCAAACAAAAATCAATTCAAAAACCTCTTTCCCTGGTTCGCTTCACCGTGTTCTGCTTTCGCTCGAAAGGTCGTCCGCTCACAGTGGCGACTCTACTGGGGATGAAAAGTTTCTTAAAAAGTTTTTATAACAACTTAAGGAACTTAGGCAACTACTGAAATATAACCTCGCTTGCAGTCATTTACTAGTTTATAGTACCATATTTTACTCACACTTGCATTTCATGACATTTTCTTCTTCTCAACCCGTCAAACTCACTGATCAGCCCAGTTTACTTCAGAAGGTGACCTATCTCTTGCACTAGGATTAGAGGCACCCAAAGGGGTAAACCACTCATAGCACCGCATAAACCTTGCATCATGTTCTATGATGAGGAGTGTATCTTCGCTATGGGGACCTGTACGACCTTTGGATTGACTTTCGCCCACATGTAATGACCTAGTAACTTCCCCTTAGGGTTACCAAAACATAAATTCAAAATTGGACATTGAGTGTACGCCTTTGGTATCCCCTTAATGCCAAAGATACCCAACACCTAGGAAGAAAGCGGACCAATCGAAAGGAGGAATAAGGTTGGAAGGGTAAGCATATGTTGCCTGTGCTAACATTTGTTATGTGGTGATTTTTAGCTTTCATTTTTCATCCTCTCATGAACCATTAAGCACTCATAATCATTCATGTGCCATTCTAACCATGTTTTTGTACAGCAATTTTCAAGACATAAACATATGTATAACATTGATGCTAACCACATCTTAGTGTAGCCATGCATCCCCTCATTGCGTGAAAAGCATTAATTCATGCACATCACTTGCATATCTTAAGCATTAACCAATTTGTTTTGCAGCCATATGGAATGCATGTCATGCATAAAACATTCATGTATACCTTGAACAATTCCATAAGGATCATGCGCACCACATCGCCCACCAAGTAGGAAACCATTTAGGTGCTCCATGAGAGCCCAAAATATCAATCCCCACATCAAACTGTTCAGGTGCTCCACGAGTGCGAAAAAACTACACTTCATACATCAAAACATTAAAGTGCTCCACACGCACCCAAGACATCATTTCATACCTCATTACCGAACCATTTAGATGCTCCACGAGTACCAAAAACCTCATTTCACACATCAAACCAATTAGGTACTCCCCGAGTGCTGAAACTCTGCTCGTGTGCTGAGCACACATTCATATCACATCATAGCACAAAAACCTGAGGTGCTCCTCAAGCCCTGAAACTCTATCCGTGTGCCGAGCACACAGTCATTACATCTTCATAACATAAAAGCCCAAGGTGCTCCCCGAGCGCCTAAATTCTACCCGTGTGCCTTACACATCCATACATGTATAAGACCAGCTCTATACATATTCGAACCCTTGCATAAGACCAGCTCTGTGCACGAATCACACACACATGTATAAGACCAGCTCTATATGCATCCAATGCATGTATAAGACCAACTTTATACATACCCAAACCCATGCATAAGACCAGCTCTATGCACAAATCACACACACATGCATAAGACCAACTCTATACACATATCCACACATTTGTATAAGATCAGCTCTATACATATCCGAACTCATGCATAAGACCAGCTCTATGTATAAATCACAAACCTATGCATAAGATAAGCTCTATGCACAAATCACTTGTCGTATAAGACCAGCTCTATATGTCCATTACAAAAGCCCGTACAGGATTAGCTCTATACACACTCATGACATTTCATCTTAAATATATACATACATACCCACACTTATTCATTCATTCATTCATTTGTTCAATTTTCCTCATGGAGTCATTTCATCCATTCATCATGAATCATTCCTAATGTTTCATTCCTCATGTCATCATTTCATTCATTCATATCCCTAATATTTCACGTATAATGTAAATCAGTATGTACGTGAGGAAGAAAGAATGGGCAAAGACTAGAAAGAAAGAAGCTTCGCATAGACAGTCCGTTGAGTAAGTTGGATCGATGTAGGACGAGATCTCAGTCTGTGAGGGTGGTTGAGGAAGAAAGAACAGTCAAGATAGAAGGTGAAACTAAAACCGGTGAGGAATTTGAAATGGCAAACCAGACACCAAATCTTGCTGATGTTCTAAAAGATTTCCTGAAATCTTAGGATTTCCGTGATATCTTAAAAGATGAAATGTGGGCTATTGTGAAGGAAAGTGGTGAAGTCGGTACCAGTGGGCCTAGGAAGGAGAAAGTGGCTGAATCATCTCTGTTTGGGGCTGATATCTCGACTAGTATGGAGAAGCTACAAGAGATTGAGGTTGTAATAGAGAAAAAGCTGCAGGCTAAGTGCACAGAATTAGATGAATTAGCGAGTTAAAGAAGGGGGCTAATATCAATATGGGATCCAAGAGCAGTGTGAACGTAGATGCCATGATAAACAAAGGCATTAGGACTTTCCCTATTGGATTTCAAGTGCCAAAAATTGCTTCTTACAAAGGAATTGGTACACCAGTAGCTCATGTGAACCTTTATGCCCGAATCATGCTGACAGCAGGTGCCATAAAGCAATAACTAATCAATTTCTTTCCAACCACACTCGAGGGAGGAGCATGATCTTGGTATAGTTCTTTATCTGAGGACATACAATCAGATTGGGAAGCGCTGTCAACAGCTTTCATCAAGTACTATAGTTTCAACACTAAGATCCAAGTGAAGCTGTATGACTTGGAAAGAATCAAGTAGAAACCAAACAAATCCTTTGATGAGTACTATCAGAGGTGGATGAACAAAATGATTTTGTTGAAGAACCACCCTAATAAAGACGAGATGATCCAAAAACTGATAGATGGCAACAGGGATGTCTACAAGAATAATATGAAGTTTCATACTTTTAATGAGCTTAGTAAGGTTTAAAGCATGGCCATGAAGGTTGAAAGAGACGAAGAAGAGAAGGAAGTAAGCCACAGAGGTGGCAGAAGCTCTGGGTACAGTTTTGGGTATCGATCAGTGACTGCAACTGGGTTAGGCAGTGGATCTGGTTCCAGTTCCGCAAGTAAAAGTGGGCAGTTTTCAGAAGTAAAGCAAGCCGAAGTTGCCACTGTATCTCAGCAACAAGGTAGTCAAGATAGAAATCTGGGAATTCAAGGCATATCTCCTTGGACTTTATCTTTGGCTAGGATTTTCACAAAGTGTAGGAACGGTGGCCTGTTGATTTCTCTAAAGCCATTTGAGAAGCCAACCGATGCGGATAAGGACAACTTCTATACATATCATGTCATAAGGGGACACAAAACTAACAACTGTGTTAAGCTAAGGGATGCCATTCAGAAGTTGATTGATGAAGGGAAGTTGCAAGAACCTGCAAAGCCTAGCACAAAGACTAATCCATTGCCAACATTTGAGAAGCAAGTCAACATGGTATAGTTAGGGTTGCCAGCCAACTTTATTTTCGCTTAGATCCTATAAGCGAATCCCACTGTGCTGTCTGTAGTAGCCAGTGAAGCTGAAACAGAGATACAATGTGGGAAGCTGGCCTAATGGAAAGAAATAAAGCCAGCGAGCTTGAATGATCTTGATTTAGAAGATGAATATGAGGAATATGGCTGGGATGAATCAGTTAAACTACCGGTTATTGAAAAACGGAAAATTCCTGAACTCCAAAATGTGACGAGAAGTGGCAGGGTCTATCAGCCAGCAACTCAGTAGAAAGATAAGGCCCCAGTGACTGGATCAAGCAGCGTGTCAATATGGAAGGAAGTTGAAAAAGAAGATTTGGTCATTTCACAGTTGAAGAAAACTCCAGCTCAAGCCAGTTTATGGCATTTGCTGTTGGTCACAAAGGAGCATAGAGCAACATTAATGAAGAAGCTGTTTGAAGTTGAAGTGTCCCTAATTACATCTCCAGAAGCTATGTGTTGCTTGTTGGACAAGGTTCATTCTGGGTCCCTTGACATTGTGTTCTCTAAAGAAAGATCTGCCGAATGGAGGAAGAGCTCATAACAAAGCTCTTTATGTCAAAGCTAACATAGTGGATAGGGTCATGCCATGTGTAATGGTGGATGATGGGTCAGCTCTGAATATATGTCCATCGAAAATGCTGCCATATCTAAGCTTAAGTGAAGACGCTTTGAAGAAGTCTTCAACTGTGATTAGGGCTTACGACGACTCAAAAAGGACTGTGATTGGAACATTTGAGACTATGGTGGAAGTAGGACTAGTTAAGTTAATGGTTACTTTCATTGTAATTGATATTCTAGTCACTTTCTCCTTACTATTTGAAAGGCCATGGTTTCATCCGTTGGGAAGGGTCCCTTCCACATTGCACCAGAAGATAAAGTTCTCAATGGGCAACGAGGTTGCGACAGTTGAAGTGGATTCTTAGTCTATGATTGCTACTATGAATGAAGAAGTTCTACCATTCGGCGGATTCCAGATCGCCATGGTCAGTGAAGGAGAAGTCACAGATGCTCCGATGGTTATTTATGAGAATTATATGCCAGAGTGGTTGTCCAATTACTTACACAAGCAGAACTTTGTTCTAGGTATGGGGCTCAGAGCTAATCTGGAGGGAGTGCCTGAATTCAATATAGATTCAGGAAAGTCGAAGCAGTTCGGGTTGGGCTACATAGCAGAAATGTCCAGAAAGAAAACTATGAAGAAGGGGAAAAATGGCAAGCTTATGATGAAGCTATTCATTAAAGCTGGTGAAGAGCTGTACAAGGGGCAAGCTGAGCCTTTGAAAGTAAAAAATGTTGAATACCCAGGTTTCGAAGTATTCTCTGATGTAGTAGATTTTGAAAAAAGCTAAGAAGAACCAGTCGCACCTGTGACAGGGAAGGAGATGGTTTTCAAGCCTGTTATCCTCCAGAAGGAGTCATCTGAACAGGTAGCAAATACAGTGGAAGTGTCTAAAGAAGGAGATGAGAAAAAGATCCGTAATGAATCTCTGGAGGAGATTTCGAAGGCGTTGGTTATTGCCTTAAACAAAGCTTTTACAAAGACCAAGGAAGGGTACAAGAAGGAGCTAATGACCAAAGCAAGTCTGAATTATGTAGTTTCTGAAATTATAGGAATCATGATGAAGGATAAGGCACAACTAGATAAGGTTGAGGAGACTACTCTTCCTGCTAAACAAGAGTTTGAAATTGCTGCTGGTTTAGATAATGTCTTGAAGCTGAACGGGGAAGATGAAGAAGTGCAAGGCCCTCCACCTATGGAGGATGAAAATGAATTTATTGTATTTGTATCGTCTATTTTCCATGTAATTGATGTATTTTATGATAAGTTCAATGCAATCAAGTCTTAGTTTGCTTACTTGTTCGATGTTTATCCTGATAACTTTGTGCATGTATTTGAATCACCATCAAGCATATTTTGCATTCATGATACTGCATTGCATGAAGTCAACATAAGTACAGATGAAAATCCCAAAATGGTGTTTATTTCACATGAACTAAAAATCAAGGAAGAGAGAGAATTGACAAAAGTATTGCAAAAACATGTTACGGCTTTCACTTGGTCATACGAAGATATGCCAGGAGTCGACACAGAAATAACAGTTCACAAGATTCCAAGGGATCCTAAATTCAAGCTAGTAAAGCAGAAGCTAAGAAGGCTGAGACCAGAATAGGCTACATTGGTAAAGGAAGAAGTGGCTAAGTAGATCGAAGCCAACTTCCTCGAAGTGGTGGAGTACATGGAATGGTTAGCCAACATTGTTCTAGTACTTAAGAAAGATGGAAGAGTCAGAGTGTGTGTCGACTATAGGGATCTGAATAAAGTATGTTCGAAAGATAACTTTCCATTGCCTCACATCGATGTTCTGATTGATAGCACATCGATGGGATTCTAATGGATGTAATCGATAAAGTGAAGACATCATTCATTACAGAGTGGGGCAGTTTTTGCTACAGAGGAATGCCCTTCAGATTTAAAATTTGCGGGAGCCACTTATCAAAGGCTGTCACAATATTGCTGCCTGATGTGATTCACAAGGAAGTAGAAGTGTACGTTGATGATATACTCGTCAAATCAATGAACCGGGAAGAGCATTATGCCATCCTGAATAGATTTCTTACACGCATTGGGGAGTACAATTTACAACTTAATCCCAAGAAGTGCATATTTGGGGTTATGTCAGGAAGGCTGCTGGGTCATGTGGTTAGCCAGAGAGGAATAGAGATGGATCTAGATAAAATCAGGGCCATTCGAGATGTGCCAGCTCCTAAAATAGAAAAGGAGGTCTGGTCGTTCTTGGGTTCCTTGCATTATGTCAATCATTTCATAGCATGGTTGACTTTAATTTGTGAGCCAATTTTCAAGTTGTTGAAGAAAGATCAGCCGATTGTATGGGATGACAAATGTCAGTTGACGTTTGAGAAGATTAAAGCTTATCTGGTAAATCCCCTAGTTTTGAGCCCACCAGTTCCGGGAAAGCCTTTGACTTTGTATTTGGCTGTTGAAGATTCCTCTATACGGCCAATGTTGGCACAAGAGCAAGATGGGAGGAGGGAGTACCCTATCTACTATCTTAGCAAAAAGCTGCTGGAATATGAAACCAAGTACACACTAGTAGATAAGACATATGTGGTGGCGATTTGGCTGAGTAAAAAGCTGTGCCATTACTTTCAGTCATACAAAGTACAAGTTGTGGCCAAGGTAGATCCAATGAAGTATCTTGGATATTAAGTACATCACCAAGAAAGTCATCAAGGGGCGAGCTATGGCAGAATTTTTGGCGAATCAACCGATAGAATAGGATTATGTGGAGAATATGGAGTTCCCTGACGAACAGCTGGCTATAGTGGAGGTAAAGAGACAGGTTATGTGCTTCGATGGTGCCGTAAACAGAAAGGGTGCTAGAATTGGGGTAATCATAGCGACACTAGAAGGTGACATTATTCCATTGTCAAAGAGATTGGACTTTCCCATAACTAATAATGGGGCAGAGTATGAAGCATGCATATTTAGGATGGAAGCTCTTCTGACACTAGGGGAAAATGGTGTGTTGATTGTTGGAGATTCACTTTTGGTGATTAGGCAAGCGCAAGGTGAATGGGATCTGAAACAAGAAGCCTTGCAGCCCGACTTAGAACTGCTGAAATATAGAAGAGAGTTATTCAGCCAGTGTGAATTCAGGCATGTTCCCAGGGAGGAGAATAAATTAGCTAATGAGCTAGCAACATTGTCTTCTATGTGGGAGAATCTAGAGAAGACACAAATACAACCTCTAGTTATAGCAATTTCCAGACAACCCTGTTTTGATGTGCACGAAGTGATGGAGTTAACAGTTGAAGAAAAGCCATGGTTCTTTGACATTTATCAGTATGTGAAGGAATGAAAGTATCTAGAAGGAGCTAGTACTTCTGATAAAGTTTTATTAAGAAGATTAGCCAGCCAGTTCATAATCTTTGAAGATGAGCTATACAAGAGAACCGCGAATGGGGTTCTTCTAAGGTGTTTGATGGAACAAGAAGCAGAAGCAGTGATGCAGCAATTACATGCAGGATCCTGTGGACCACATATCAATGGAGTCTCTATGGCTAGAAAGATAATGAGGCAGGGGTACTTCTAGATGACAATGCAGTCTGATTGTGTGAAGGAGGTGAGAAAATGTCGTGAGTGCCAAATCCATGCTAATATCAGTCATCTACCATCACTTGAGCTATAGAATCTAGCATCCCCTTGGTTATTTTTAGCATAGGGGATAGACATGATTGGAGAAATTCATCCCGCAGCATCTAATGGGCGCATATTCATAGTAGTTGCAGTCGACTATTTCTCGAAATGGGTAGAAGCAGAATCCTTCACCAGTGTAACAGCTAAGCAGATGGTCAAGTTCAATGAGAAAAACATCCTTTCTCAATATGGAATCCCCGATCATGTAGTGACTGATAATGGAGTACAGTTTCAAAGGACAATAGCTAAACTATTTGTAGAACATGGCATCGAACATCATAGATCTTCTCTATATAGAGCACAGGCTAATGGTGCTACGGAGGTGACTAACAAGTCAATAAAGAAGATCTTATTAAAGATGGTTACCACCTATAGAGATTGGGCTCACAAGCTGCCATATGCTCTTTGGGGTTACAGAACCAGTGTCAGAACACCGACTGGTGAAATTCCCTATGCCTTGGTGTATAGTATGGAAGCGGTGTTGCCAGTGGAAATGGAGCTCTAGTCACTCAGAATAGCCTTGGAAGCTCAATTACCAGAAACTGGATGGATACAAGCTAGGTATGAGCAGTTGGCAGCCTTAGAAGAGAAGCGATTGAAAGTACTGGATCATTTGCAGATGTATCAACACAGAATGGTTAAAGCCTATAATCAAAAGGTAAAATATCCTAAACAGCAGTTGAAAGCCGGAGATTTGGTTTTCAAACAATTAAGGCCTACAAATGTCGATGTTCGAGAAAAGTTTAGGCCAAATTGGGAGGGTCTATACATTGTGAAGAAAGTGCTATCAAAAGGTGGTGTCAACATCATGGACATGGATGGAAATGAATTCACAAATCCTGTCAATCAAGATCGCTTCAAGATTTATCATGTTTTAAAAAAAAAGAGAGTCTCTTAGGTCGAAAACTCAAAAAAGGCAGCCTAGGAAAAAGTTAAGACATGAGAGAAAATGATCAGTTGGAAAATCTGAAAGGGACGACTGGTAACGGATTCTTGTTCTGTGTGGAATGTATACCATTTTGGGAACCAATCCTTTCAAATGTACTCATATTGATTTTGGCAATAAAGTGTGATGTTTGTTTAAATATATTTATATGGTTATGTCAAAATGCACAAACAAAGTTATCTTTTCTGAACATCCATTTAAAGAAAGCACTTTGCATTTAGCTGATTGTAAAGCTTACATTGTTTAAGAATGGAAATGTACCAATTATATGCAATCTGAAATCTTTTCTCATCCTCCAAATCTAATTCATCTTTTCTTGGGGTGGCTAAAAATTTCAAGACAGATCCAAGTTTGAATGTCATAAGGCCTTGTGTAATTGTGATCATTATATATGAAGCACGTATGGCAAAAAAAAAAAAGGCTCGCTAAGGTGAAAACCAAAAAGGCACCTAAGACAAAAGTTAGAGTAGTTCGCCAAGCTGAAAACCTGTGTTGGGCAGTGTAGGAAAAAGTTAGAGCACTTCCAAATTCACTCTTCCTTGTAAAGTCTTTTCATTATTCCCTAACAGAACCATTACAAAGAATACCACAACTTGTTCCTCAACAGTCATCATATATCCTCAACAAAAATTCAAGGATTGCATTGCATAAAGAATGTACTCCCCCAACTAAAGTCAATTAGAGGCGTGACACATTTTCCCCAATAGAACGTGAAGTATCAAGATTGGACAAATAGTGGGAAATGCATTCTTTAGGGTCCACATGCATACGCATCGTGATGCATACATGCATAACATACATGGAACATTCATCCCCAGCTAGTCTTCATTCTTAATCGAAGGGGCAAAAATTTTTGTTTAAAATCTCTCGATCAAGGATTGAAGACTCACCGTGGGTAAATGTAAACCCGGTATCGGCTCCAATCAAATCTGCCATGGGTAAATGTAAACCCGGTATCAGCTCCAATCAAATCTGCCATAGGTAAATGTAAACCCGGTATCGACTCTAATCAAATCCATCATAGGTAAATGTAAACCTGGTATTGGCTCCAATCAAATCAGCCGTGGGAAAAATATAAACCTGGTATCGGCTTCAACTAAGTTTGCCGTGGGCAAATGTAAACCTGGAATCGGCTCCGATCAGATCATCACTGTGTCAATGTGGCTTCATCGCATTAGGTATGTTTTCTTTCCTTTTCTCACCTATCTCTTTATCGCGAGACTAAATTCGATCTAGGATTAATAGCTCGACCACAAATTGACATTGATCCCACGAGGGGCAGCCTGTGAGCATGGGTTTTCCTGATCTCGGTGATGAGAGTCCTATGTATTAAGCAGACAAATGTGAATTGGGCTTGAGAATAAGCGAGATGTCTGTTGCCTTGAAATTATGCACTAGCAAGTATACTAGGTCAATTGTAGTATTGGGCAAGACAAGTGTCGTATCCACAGGGAGTAAGGGAAATTCTTAAAAGTTCCTAGTAAATCATGAAATTAAAGGTTTCCCAGTTAAAATAGTGCAAAGAATCCAAAACAGAAAGCATACAAAGCAGGAAATATAAGATTGCATGAATAAATAATATAAACAATAATGATAAAAACATAGGCTTTCACTAGCTAAACAGGCAATCTCAGAATATCTTTCTCTAGAATTTACTATGAATATATTGGGGAACGTAGATCTAAGGTTTCTTGCTTTCTATTCACTAAGCTTATCTCTCGACCTCACTTGGATCTATGACTCGTAACTAAGCTTATCTCTCGACCTCACTCAACATAGGAAATCATGCATTAAGACAAGCAAGCATTCCACATCAAGTAAAAACTCTTAACACACTCCCAATCTCCTCTCAGTCTCATGGCAAGTGCGTGTGTGTGATTTTTCCATATTCCTCAGTCTCTTCTCGGTCTAGTTAGGAATACTAGACATATGAAAAGGCCTCTTTGCAAATATTAAGCATATCACCACACAATCATCTCAGAATGATATTCATGATAAAAACAAAGAAAGACTTCCCAAGACCACCAACCTAAGCTGGCTTCAGCCTGTTAGGATACCTAATCGCGAGATTTTCCAGACAGAGAACTTGCAAGGAAACAATAAAATTTCAAACTAAAATTAAATTCAAATTAACAAGTAGTTGAGATCATTCAATCCTCTCCAACCCCCAAAAATAGTAAAGTATTTATGGTCTTAAAAAGTAAGATCTAGAGGTCATAAGGTGTCAATAATCCATGGTGCAAGTACAAACTAAAATATTGCCAAAAATTTACAACCATAAGAGCAAGTGGCTTCCTGAGAAGCCAAGGACAACAGTGGATTTTCCAGCAACAAAAATATCTCCTCCTCTCTTGGGCCGCGCCCCTCTCTTTAAATTCAGCCCATCCATTCCGCTGCCTTTTACATTTTCTTCTTCTTCTGCTGCTTCACTTTGAGATTTCCCAATTTAAGCTATCTCTCTGAAATAGGCAATCAGACCTGGAAAAGCTCACTATTAGCCATGAGTTCTCAATTCTCAATAGAATTTTAATCAATTAACTGTTGAATTCTTGCAAAATTACTTGGTAATATTTTCACTCATCAAGAACCCCCACACTTGAACATTGCTTGTCTTCAAGCAATCTTAGGATAAAACAAAACAAAAGAAAAGCTTTTTAAAGAAAGAAAAACTTAAATGAAAAACACACTTAAACACTTTCAAAAACTTTTCTTAACTTAACTTGAGTAGCAACCATTGATCAATTCATCACCTTTAAACAGCAAGACTTCCATGCAAAACACGAAAGTTGAGATTACCAAATTAATTGGAGCATTCTCAAGAAACCTGGCTCAGCTTCAGAAATGTCCTAAAGCAGTGAGACCAAACCTTGAATTTCAGCGAACTAGTAAGAAATTAGACCAAGATTGCCTCTCTAAAAGAGTTCACTCACTCTCAAGTGCTTTTAGGCGATTTTATGAGAACTCTCAGCAGCAATACAAAGCAGTCTTAGACCATAAGCTTGATATTGACCTATCGCCACCACTCGAGTTAAACACATGCATAATCGAAAGGTCTTTCACTAAGGTTGTAACGTGAGGCTTAGGTTAGGGGTGTGTTGAAAAGGCTTTTTGGGTTAAAGGAATACCATCATAATTACAGCACAACAAAACAACAAGCAATCCATCTCAAAAGAACTCATGCAACCTTAAACAAATCAGGGACAGGAATACTTAAGAATTCAAATGCATTCTTATGAGCTAAAAGATTAAGCACAAGAAGTAATATCAAGCACTCTGACACAGAATTATAGGCTCTAATTTTTTTTTTGCAAGGAAACAACAATTCAATTGAAGGCAAGCATTAAGATATGATATGAGATAAGATTGAGCTTGCTCAAAATTTTGATTTTAAGCAGTCTTAGAGGAAGATGAGAATTCTGACTGCATTTTGGCAAAAATTTGAAAAGTAATTGCAAGGCATAACTTCTTAAAAGGGGCTTTCATAAGAACACTTAATTTGTCTAAGATAAAATTTTCCATAAAAGTAGATTGCATGATTTCAATTGATTTAGACTGCTTGCTATTCATAAACAATTGAATTTATTGCTATGGTATTCCTGAGGTGTTTTTGGACAACATATTGTGAAGTCGATAAGGTAAAACAAATTGTGGGTTGAACAAAAATAACTGGCTTAAAGGCTCAAGGGGCTAAAAAAAATAGGAGAAAATTGTTAGGGTGGCTTTTTGGGATTAAAAACAAAAAGGGGTAAAACAACTGCCTTTATCATTTTATGCATGCAAAAAACCTTGTGGTCTTCACAGAGACAATCCACTAAGTTCTAGCTTAACACTAAATATGCATGCCCACTTAGC
Source organism: Euphorbia tirucalli (assembly GCA_039660915.1). Classification (NCBI taxonomy): domain Eukaryota; kingdom Viridiplantae; phylum Streptophyta; class Magnoliopsida; order Malpighiales; family Euphorbiaceae; genus Euphorbia; species Euphorbia tirucalli. Next base: position 51,701,546 of record CM077633.1, read on the forward strand.
AAGGAATTCAGCAAAAATTCACATTGATATCAAAGAAAGCAGGCTCAAAAAAGTCACAGAGAAATATAGGATTAATGCAATTGGCCTAATTCAAGCTATCTCGGTGAAATAAATTTTATGGTCTCATAGCCCTAGGCTGCTTAATTATCCAAACCAGCATTACTTAAAGTCTTTTCTAATCAACAGGCAATCAACTTTTTAAGTGTTTTACATAGACTTCATGCATCCTTATGTTCAGAAAATCTCATTGGCTGCCACTATTCAATTAAACACAGAGAATTCGAAAAAAATTTTGACAAATTTTTACAAAATGCTTACTAAACTAACTAACACAAAGTTCACAAAATCAACACAGAAAACTTAAGATTGCTCAAAACAACATATGCTCAAGTAGGGATTCTCAATCAGCAGTTCATCAATACCAAGCAATTCAGTCGATCAATCAAGCATTCTCAAAAATTGTCAGCATTTTCAACCATAATTCCACTAGGCAATCTATCCTCTCCCTCACACTTCAATTATGCTTTGTCCTCAAAGCAACTAATTCATACAATTAATGAAACAAAAGCAAGGTGAAAAGACAACTACCTATCACATGGCAATAGTAAAATGTTGTGGCCAATCATTTGAAAGAGACATACCAAAGGCTTTTAGAGGAGGAGTAGGAAAACTTTCACTCATCTGGCTTAGAGGAGACTTGCTCCTCTTCTTCTACGCAGGTGGTGAAGCTAGTGGATTTTGTTAAGCCATTCTCTGTCTTCTGCGAGCTCTTCTGGTAGCACCACTTCTTCTCCTACAAGTCCTCTCAATTTCTGGAATGGACACCAAGGATAATGTCGTAGATCTTTTGACCAACACGCTTGGCTATGCCTATGCACGATGGTTATACTAGATCTATAGGGATTAGACCCATGCCTAGTCGGTACTAGTGCAAGTGGGATTGTGTTTGTATGATACATTTGTACATTAATATGAACTTTGTGTATTATACAATTTGTGTTAATAAATAAAGGCATTAATCTATTTATTATATGTCTTGTGCTATATTTTAAATAGAGTATCCAATGGACATATCCATATCCATGTTGTCAAGTGTCATGCACTTGGCAGTAAGACTATGGATAGGGAAAATGATATGGCCATAAAGTCATCCGTAGTCTGTTCCAATCATGGGAATGAATGGAACTAAAGACTATCATTAGCCTGGTTGTATGGCGGTGTCTTACCAGTCATAGAACATGGGATGTCAACCAGGTTAATGGATACATGCAAAAAGGGTTGGTACTGGATCGATCCACTTAACGGGAATCTACATGGTATAGTATCACAAATGATTCTCATGTAGTACTTGTATAAGTCCTTTGACCAGACCATATGATGGTGCTGCATGTGAAGTGGCATACTTTGGTGTATGCCTAACGAGCCTGTAAAAGGGTGCCAAGTATGGGTACGTTCGGGTGTGTCAGTGAGCATGGCAGTGCTATGGATATGCAGAAGGGAATGTCACTTAGTAATTTACTGAGACGATATCACCAGCCTCTTGATGAATGTTACTGATAAAAGTGTGGCCACACCCAAACAAGATTGTATCTAGTTTGTGAGCATCAGTTCATTCAGAATCAAGTAAATGTCTGGACACATATAGAGGGTGATCAACCATGCCTCCGTGTTGGACACCGATATCAGTGACATGGGATATACAAGTTCAAACTACAGGGTTACGGTGATAGTTTGACTGCTATCTTTGTCTTAATTGGGGGATGCAGTGGCTTGCTAGAACCCGCCTATAGTTTGTGGGCCTTGGCCCACTGCCAACATAAAGATGGGCCCATTGGTTCGTACACATTGAACGTCTGGACTTTAACTAGTTGGATTAAGTGTGTACTTGGAGTATACACATTTGAAGAGAGAGAGATTTATTAATTATATTATATAGATCAATTGGATTGATCAAAATAATATAAGTAATATTTATTTCGGCATTCTCGTAATTAATTCAATGAATTAATTTACGGGATTATTTCCTTGGTGGAAATGTTTTTACATGTATAGGTTTACATGTATCTCATTTTATGTGTGTGTCTAATTTAATCCATTGATTAAATTAATAGGTCAAATGAATTTTAATTTAAATGTATGTAATTTATTATATGGTATAATATATATATGTATACATGTTGAAATTAATTCAATCAACGGGGATTAAAATTTAGGCTTGGACTTTAAAGGAATAAAGTCTACATTAAGTGGGATTGGGTTGGCCAAAATTTTCATGCATTTGGGAAAAGAAGGATGAGTAATTTTGTTGGACAAAATGTGATGATGAATAAGGTGAGTCATGGATGACTTTTGGTTGCAAAGTTGGACTTTGCATCCTTTGATGTTTTTGGTCATTATGATGGTAAGAATGATGAGAAAAACATCCCATCTTCATTTGCATTCATTTGGCCGAATTGTGTAGGGAATTGATGAGTCATCTTCTTGACTTTAAGTGGCAAAGTTAGACTTTGCTTCTTAAAGATAAAGAGAAAGAAAAGGTGATGGTGAGTGGTGGTGGTGAGTCACCATGGTGAGTCATTGGTTTTGACTTATTTGTAGCAAAGTTGGCCTTTGCTCTTCCATTCTTGATCTCCTTTCAATGATGGAAAAAGATGACATGAAGTTTACTCCACTTTTTGGCCGAAGGAATTTTTCTTTGGAAGAAAAAAACTTTGCCCTACTTTTGCTTTTGTTTCTTTTGGAAAGAAACAAGTGTGTGAGAGAGAATAATTGGTTTATTTCTTTTGGAAAGAAATATTTTGGACAGCCATCACTTTGAGCTTGGTCACCCTTTTTCTTCTCTCTTTCTCCCTCTCTTTGAAATCGTCCGGGTCGCTAGCACGGGTTTCGGTCCGAGAGCTATTCGTGTACGTGACGTTAGAGGGAGTCTGCTTTGATTCCTGCAGTCCGTATCCGTCTCTTTGAGAGACTTTATGGTAATTTTTATACTCTCTCCTTTGTTCTTTAAGTTTTTGATTTCCACATCTTAAGCTCCTGGGACCGGATTCCAGGAAATCGACGCGTATTTCTGCTTTTATCGGTCGGTTTCCCATGACGAATCCCAACATGTCACCTCCAATGATAAGTACGTCATCAACATACATCACTAGAAAGGTGGAAACACTCCCACTAAGTATCTTATACACACAGGGCTCATCAGGATTCTGTGTGAAGCCATATTCGGTTATAGCCTTATTGAATCTCTGATTCAATGACCTTGATGCTTGCTTCAATCCATTAATGGATCTTTAAAGCTTGCATACCCGGTTAGGATACTTCGGATCGATAAAACCCTTAGGTTGTGTCATGTACCCATCCTCAAGTAGCTTTCCATTAAGGAAAGCGGTCTTAACGTCCATCTGCCATATCTCATAATCATACCATTCAACTATGGCCAGTAGTATCCTAATGGATTTGAGCATATAAAAAAGTGAAAAGGTTTCATCATAGTAATTCCTTGAATTTGCCTGAATCCTTTTACCACCAATCGCCCCTTAAAAGTGTTATCGGCTTTCAACTTGAAACACCACTTGCAACCTATCACATTAGCATCTGGAGGTGGATCCACCAAGTTCCATACTTGGTTATCATTTATAGATTGCATCTCAGCCTCCATGGCTACCATTGATCTGAGTGTGGGCTTTCAATAGCCTCCTAATAGGTCTTGGGCTCCTCTGGTCAATGACCATGAGGTCCCCATCATTAGTCATGAGAAAACCGTACCTTTTTGGTTGATGATGTGTTCTACCAGACCTTCTAAGGTCCTATGTAACCGGTTATGCTTCCTCACTTTCTTGAGTAGTCAGATCAATTCCCGAAGCATCCTCAGCAGTAGCCATAAGTCTGTGCGTCTTGAAGTTCAGAAAGTTCAACATTACTCCTACTGTCTCTCTTGGAAAGGAATTCCTTCTCCAAGAAGACTCCGTTCCTGGCTATGAAAACTTTGTCTTCTGCCGTGTAGAAGTAATAACCGTAACCCACAAATTGGCACTTGACAGATTTGGACTCGAGCTTACCACTTGTCAATTTCTTGATATACGCATCACAGCCCCAAATCTTCAAGAAGGAAACATTAGGCTTTCGGCCCTTCCATAGTTCATATGGTGTTCCCCCAGCTGCCTTACTTGGTGTATTATTAAGAATGTAAGCAGCCGTCTCTAAAGCATATCCCCAAAAAGAGATAGGGAGTGTAGCATAACTCATCATCGAGCGGACCATGTCTAGCAAGGTCCTATTCCTACTTTCCGACACTCCATTCCACTGGGGTGTACCCAGAGGAGTGAGTTGGGATACAATCCCACACTCTCTCAAAAATGAGTCAAACTCTTGGCTCAAATATTCACCCCCTTGATCAGACCGAAGTGCTTTTATTTTCTTTCCAAGTTAGTTTTCTACTTCGTTCTTAAAGTCCTTGAACCTCTGAAGAGTCTCAGACTTATGCTTCATCAGATATACGTAACCGTATCTACTGAACTCATCCGTGAAGGTAATGAAGTATAAAAAACCTGAACTAGCACTAGTGCTCATTGGGCCGCGTACATCAGAATGTATCAGCTCCAATAGCTTTGAGGCCCTTTCAGCAGTCTTGCTAAAGGGTGTCTTTGTCATCCCGCCTCTTAAACAAGATTCGCATGTGTCATAAGACTGGATGTCAAATGACCCTAGTACTCCACTAAAGTGAAGCCTAGCTTTGCGCTTCTCGTTTATGTGGCCAAGTCAATAGTGCCAGATGCAGGTAGGATTAATTTCATTTTGTTTAATCCTTTTAGTATTTATGTTATAGATTGAACTTTCACGTTTTAGATCAAGGATATATAAGCCATTTTCAATAAATGTGGTTCCATAAATAATATTAATATCTGACAAAGAAACTAAAATAATATTCCTGCGCATCGCAGGTACAAAATAACAGTTTCTTAGTTCCAAAACAAGTCCACTAGGCATCTCTAAGAAATAGTCTCCAATCTCCATGGCATGAACCCGAGCACCATTTCCGACTCGAAGATCTGCTTTTCCAGATTCTAGTAATCTTCTATTTCTTAGTCCTTATACATTTGAACAAATGTGAGAACCACATCCAGTGTCTAAAACCAAAGATGTAGAAATAGCTAAATTAATCTCAACAACATAAATACCTGAAGCAGCAGACTTGATCTTCAGTTGCTCCCTTAGCTTTGGACATGAACTCTTCCAGTACCCCTTCTCATGACACTCCTGGCAGACATCATCAGGAGAAGCAACCCTTGCTTTAGGGTGAGCCTCCACCTTCTTGCCCTTAGCCTTGGCCTTAGATTTGGCCTTTCCGTTAGCAATGGGCGTATTGCCCTTGTTCACCAGTAGAACTTCAGGAGTCTTCTTAAGAGATTGCTCAGCAAGCTTGAGCATGCTATGCAGCTAAATAACCAATTTATCAAGACCCTGCATGTGGTAGTTCATGATAAATTGGTTGTAAGACTCATGAAGTGACTTGAGAATGATATCTGCTGCCAAGTCCTATAGAACTGGCGAGTCGAGGTGGGTAAGTGTATCAATATACCCCTTCAACTTTAGCATATGAGTGCTAACGGAAGTCTCAACTGCCATTGTAATCGTGCAAAATGCCTTAGTAGTTAGGTAACGTTCCTGACGAGCCTGATCTTAGAACATCTTTTTAAGTTGATCCATCATCTCATAAGCATGCTCATCCATGAACTGCTTCTGACGATCAGAAGCTATGGTACCCAACATAAGGCATGAGACATCTCGGTCATCCCTCACATGCCGGTCGTACTGCTCCACCATTGTTGTGGTGATGCCTTGATCTCTAGGAGGGCCAACTGGTAAAGGAGCATTCAATACATATTCCTTGGACTCTTGTCTAAGAACTATTTGTAAGTTCCTAGCCCAGTCCAGGAAGTTACTCCCTGAAAGCTTCTCCTTCTCCAGCAGTGACCTAAGTGAGAGTGAGTTGTTGTTTGTTGCAGCCATTTTAAATTGCTTAGGTGAAATGGGAGTAATCTACATGGAAGAAATCATTGCTTGAGTTAGAAATAAAGGACTTTGGCCAATTCAAATTAATAATCTGATTTCAATTTGTTCGTTGGTGATGTAAATTGGTTAACTTGACCAAGATCCACAACTTATCAATGATTGGCCGAACTAGGGCTTGCTAACCAACCATTGATTCGTTTGGTAGGACAATCTATCCAATCCTTCCACGAAGGACTCTTTGTTTGATGGGCTTATTAACATTTTACCCATCTGTGCTTAGGCTTGCTTTGAGCTAATGCTGCCCATGTTGAGTCAAACCACCATTGACATGTTAGCCATACCAAGTATCCTAACCCTTGACGGCCTACTGAATACTACAATGTACCAAGCTAGGGTCTGGCGCACATTGCAGCATCAATGGGAGGAAGAGGTGTGAATGTGGGAAGCACTTTTAAACGACTTAATATTTTAATTTCCGGATTAAAATTAAGTGATACGGCTTAGCATGCATAATCGCGGGTTATAATCTGGTGATCCATACATCCATATTATATGACAAATGCAATAGCATACTTCATTTAAAATAATGAGATCCTATGGGTCTTAATTACAACCTAATGAAAAACTAGATATCCTATCTAATTCTTCATGGGCCGGACTGCAATTCTCCTTGGGCTCCCACCATGGGCTTGCTCCATCTGGGCCTTCCTCCATACTTGATGCAATTACGATAATTTTATAAGATAAAATTTGTTCTAAAATTAAATCAAAATAAAAGAAATACCACGCAAGCCATATTTCCCAAAAACAATTACAACCGATAATAATTTAGGGCCCACAGAACTCTACACTTTTCAAACAAAGCACCTGTCGTGCACATACATACCAATATGATACATGATCATGGCATTCCAAATTATAAATATAAATGTTAATCCGAGTTACTTAGGGTAAAATCACCAATTTCAACAAATGTGACTAAGACCCATAAAGGCCTAATGTATAACATCTATTAATGCAAAATTAACAATTTTGCTCCCACTAGAATGTCGGTTGTCACAAATTTAAAATTTAGCTCTCCCAAATTTAACCGGTGCCACGGTTTATTGGGCCAATTTCACAAAGTCCATATTCAATTTAATATATAAAGCAATTAAATTAAATATGCATGCCAACACAATAAATAATTTAAATACAAATTAATTCAAAATAAAACTTTTAGTTTAATTTGCATTACAGGCCGAGTTAGAAAGATACCCGTAAAATCCAAAACCGGACCCCAATCCCGAGCGACGGCGCTGCTTTCCAGAGACAATAGCACTACTGCGGCAGCAGCTGTTGATGGGAATCGGAATTGCGATTTCCTCACCCCAAACTAATAATTTTTTTTTTAAATTAAACACGAAAAAAAAAATTCCACCTGAGAAAAAAAAAGCAGCAACATCAATCCAATAAACCCGAATTTAAAACTAATAACAAAAAGAATCAATAAAACAGTCAGGAAAAATTATCAAAACCCGAAAAACAATTGTTGAAACCTATTCTTTCTTCAAAAACACTTTCAAGAATCAAAATCCAATCAATCTAATGGATAAAACCTAGACTCTGATACCAATGTTGGGATTCGTCATCGGAAAAAATAATGTGGCGCAGTAGAATTACACTGATTAAAATTTCCTAGAATCCACCTATCGTTTCCTATTACCATTGATTGGAACAAAATCAATTTGGATAAAGAGAAATTAAACTCATCAAATCTGTCTCTTCTAGAGACTGCTGCAGACTCGAATTCTGAAATTGCGATCTTTAAAGTCCGATGCACGACCAACTATTGAGTGGGAATCGGTGCTAGCCGAAGAAGCGGAGGAATGAAAAATTGTAGCTGTAAAATTCTCTAAGGGGGCTGAAATTTATAGCTCAATAATTATGGTTACCGCTGATTTTTATTTTTAAGTATGCATTTAAATAGACTCCTTGTCTAGTTGGGTTTTTACTAGGCTAATTAAACCCAAGCTCACTAGGATTATAATTACATAAATAAACTTTATATTAAAATTTTATACTATATAACCCCTAAATTAAAATTATACCATACTTAAGAAAATACAATACATGTATTTTAATTTCCTATTTAGGAAAATAATTTAATTATTTATTTATTTTATGTAATTTAATTAATTAATTAATTAATTAATTAATTACATTATGTAAACTTATTAATTAAATTAAATTAACCCAATGTTAATTAATTACCTTAACACCAAATGTCAACTAACTAATTAACGCATTCCTTCCATTGTATATTACATATACAATTTCTATAAGTTCCGGCTCAGTTGATCTATGTGCACGATCCTACGAGTTTGTATTTATATTGGCAGTATACCCAAGGCCCACAGACTGTAAGTGGGTTCTAGCAAACCGTTACAACCCTTAATTAAGACAGAGATACAACTGTCTTTAGAAGACACTCGCTCGGTAGTAATCTCATTGTGTCCTTTGCCAAATGACATCGATATGAATAAACAAGAGGCACGGTGTCCGTCATCCTCTTCTGTTGTTTATTATATTTCCTGATCTTGAGTTAATTGATTAATCAAATAAGCAACCAACTTATTTGGGTATGGCCATACACTTATCAGTCCCACTCATCAAGTGGCCAATGATATCATCTTGGTGTTACCTGAGTGGCAATTCCATCACTTCGTTATCAGTATCAACATGTTCACCTTTCCACCCAATCATATCCATATTTATCATCCTTTTACAGACCTGTTAGGCGTATGTCAAAGTGAACCAAATTCCATATTGATACTATACTGAAATCTGGTATGAGGACAAAAGAGACCTACTCAAGAAAGACCTATGATGTGACAACCATGTGGCTTTCTTGTGTGGATCAATCCAGTCCCCTGTCAATGACATGTACCTATATTCATGATTGAATTTACAAGTACTCTGGCTAGTTAAGAACTATCACACAGTCATCAAATATACAAGTCTGTGATTCTATTCATTCCTACGATTAGAATAGACTTAGGATGTGTTTTATGATTATCAATCAATGGATACTCTATTCATGTTATAGCACAAGATATAAATGGAATGGATTAAATGCCTTTATTAATGTGACATAAATGATGTATTTATATAAAGAGTCTGAATGTATAATACAAAATACAAGAATCCAATGCCCTAAGAATTAGGGCACACCAACAGAGAATGATACCAATGCCTTTGTTCGGTAAGGATGTGTTAAGCAAACTTGGAAGTTTTACTCAATTGCCATTTAATAGAGGAATATAAAGGAAATATGATTCTTCAAACAGTTTTGAGAAGTGGAGAACGAAAAATATATTTTTTGAGTTACCTTATTTGAAGACACTTATTATTCGTCATAATTTACATGTAATGCATAAAGAGAAGAATGTGTATGACATTGTACTGGGAACTTTCATGAACATTAAAAGAAAGACCAAAGACACTCTAAAAAGTAGATATGATTTTGTTAGTATGGGCATTAGACATGAGATTCACCCTATATTGATCGGAAACAAAGTGCATGTCCCAGTGGCTCGATATGTGCTTTCTAACAAAGACAAAGAGGCTTTATGTCCTATGTTGGCTAACTTAAAGACACCCGATGGTTTTTTGTCAAAAATATCTAGGTGTGTTAACATGAAGAATCATAAAGTTTCAGGCATGAAAAGTCATGACTCCTATGCTTTCCTACCAAAGCTCCTTCCTATTGATATTGGAGGGTTCCTACCTAAAGATGTCGTTAAGCCCCTTATTGAGTTGAGTGCTTTCTTTCGTGATATAAGTAAGAAGAGTTTGGATATGGCTAAATTGGATCATCTTGAAAAGAAAATCCCTTTGATTTTATGCAAGTTGGAGACCATATTTCCACCTTCCTTTTTTGATATCATGGTGCATTTGATTGTTCACTTAGTATATGAGGCAAAGATAGCTAGACTTGTCCAATATAGGTGGATGTATTTTGTAAAGAGAGATTTGCATAAAAAGAAAGTATATGTCAGAAACAAGGGAAAGAAGGCAAAGCTAGAGGGATCCATCGCCGAAGCATATATCGTATACGAGTGTTTGACTTTCTGTTCACGATATTGGTAGGAATTGAAACAGTATTCAATCAACCTCCTTGAAATGATGATGGGAATGATGAAAGTGGTTATGACACCGAGTTTGCAATATTTCGGAAAGCTGGTCGACCATTAGGCAATGGCCATTATGAATTGCTTTCTGATGATTGGAAGCATAAGGCACATCTTTACATCCTAAACAACTATTAAGAAGTTTGTCCATATGCCAAATGTATAATTTATATTCTTTCAATTAACTACTATTTTTTTATCATTTCTTTACGAATTGCAATTTGTATAGCAAGTACAAGGAATCATTGCCAAGTATTAGTACTAAAGAGCTTAAGGAAACGTTATGATTTAGAATTTCCAAAATGGTTATCTGAACATGTATGTGAACATATACACTCATTAATAAAACTATCTTCAAGAGTATTGGTCTTCAATAATCTAATTTATATTGAGTTGCATGTATCTTATTTACAAACTTGCAAGTGACAAAATTATATGAACATGGTGCAATTTCTAAGGATTTTTTCCATTCAAGGGGGATCCATACCCTCTTATAATGATTATGATGCTCACATAGTGAATGGATTTTTCTTTCATACTTTAAATTGTCAAAATAATTGGAAAAGTTAAAACTCAAGTGTCTTATCTAGGGGTGACGATAATTCTTGTGACAAGGAGTATTTGTTGGTGTGACCTAGTTCTTAGGGCATTGGATTCTTGTATTTTGTATTATACATTAAGAGTCATGTATGAATACATTATTTGTGTCACATTAATAAAGGCAATTAATCTATTTCATTTATATCTTGTGCTATAATATGAGTAGAGTATGCATTGATTGATAATCATAAAACCTATCCCAGGTCTATTCTAATTGTGGGAACGAATAGAACTACAGACTTGTATATTCGATGACTGTATGGCAGTTCTTAACTCGCCATAGTACTTGTATAGTCAGTCATGAACATAGGTACATGTCGTTGACATGGGACTGGATCGATCCGCACAAGAAAGCCACATGGTTATCGCGTCATAGGTCTTTCTTGAGTAGGTCTCTTTTGTCCTCAGACCAGATTTCATTATAATATCAATATGGAATCCGGTTCACTTTGACATACGCCTAACAGGTCTGTAAAAGGATGCTAAATACGGGTATGATTGGGTGGACCGGTGAACATGTTGATATTGATGATGAAGTGATGGAATTGCCACTCGGGTAACACCGAGATGATATCATTGGCCACTTGATGAGTGGGACTGATAAGTGTATGGCCATACCCAAATAAGTTGGTTGCTTATTTGATTAATCAGTTAACTCAAGATCAAGAAATATAATAAACAACAGAAGAGGATGACAGACACCATGCCTCTTGTTTATTCATATAGATATCGTTAGGCAAAGGACACTATGAGATTACTACTGGGTGAGTGACTTCTAAAGACTACTGCATCTTTGTCTTAATTAAGGGCTGTAATGGTTTGCTAGAACCCACTTACAGTCTGTGGGCCTTGGGCCTACTGCCAACATAAAGACAGACCCATAGGATCGTGCACATAGATCAACTGAGCTGGAACTTATAGAAATTGTACATGTAATGTACATTGAAAGGAATGCGTTAATTAATTAGTTGACATTCGGTGTCAAGGTAATTAATTGACATTGGGTTGAATTTAATTTAATTAATAAGTTTATATAATGTAATTAATTAATTCATCAATTAATTGAATTACATAAAGTAAACAATTAATTAAATAATTTTCCTAAGTAGGAAAATTAAATACATGTATTGTATTTACTTAAGTGTATTTTAATTTTATTTAGGGGTAATTAAATTTAGCCAAATGTAATTAAATTACATAGTATATACTTTTTAATTAAAGTTTATTTATGTAATTATAATCCTAGTGGGCTTGGGTTTAATTAACCTAATTAAAACCCAATTAGACAAGGTGTCTATATAAGGGCATACTTAAGGAATAAAACCCTAATTCAATCCTAATTAATTGCTGGAAATTTTAGCCACCAAGAGCAGCCCCAAACAGCCGAAAATCCCAGCATTAATCATCCATTCCTTCGCGCCTTCGGCTATCACCGGTTCCCGCTCAATAGTTGGTCGTGCACCTGACTTTGGAGATCGCAGTTTCATGAAACAATTCTGCAGCAGTCTCTAGAGGAGACGAATCCGGTGAGTTAATCTCTCTTGATTCAAATTGTTTTATTCTAATCAATGGTAATTGGACACGATAGGTGGATTCTAGAAAATTTTAAACGGTGTATTTTCCGCTGCGCCACGCTATTTTTCCAATGACGAATTCCAATAGTATTATGGTACCTTAATTGATGTTTGGGAGATCCAATACTCAGGAGAGAATTCTGTTTATTTATTCAAATGTGAATGGTTTAATGTGCATAGGAAAGGAAGCAGATGTACAGTTGACGATTTCTCCATCACAAGTGTCAATGCCAATGTTTGATTAAATACGAATGAGCCTTTCATTTTAGTAAGGCAAGCTGAACAAGTCTTTTATGTTCAAGATCCAAAAAAACCCAATTGGCTTGTTATGAGGAAAAATAGATGCATGATGTTTATAAATTCCCTTTTCAAGCACAAGATGATGATGTGAAATGAATGAAGAGGATGAGGTTTTCCAAGAGGAGGAGATAATTGCTAATGGTCATGCAACAATACCGTTCGATGTCGATAATACCATTGAAAATGTGACTACTCTTGATTTTGAACAAGTTCCTCTTGAAATTGGTAAACTAATTGAAGAAACAATTGAAGGAAATATCGATGTTTATGATAATGAATACAATCAAAGTGAAAATCAGGAAAATGACAATGATATTGAAGATGTGAATAAAATCAAGGAATATGATGATGAAGACTGAAGGTAGCATTTCATGTTATTCTTGATCTTATATTCAAAATACATGATTTATATTGTTTTCATATTACATTGACCATTCGATTGTGGAGTTGCAATTTTGCACTATTGAAATTGAATGATAGAATATGTAGAATTTCCTAACATGAATGAAACATGTCTTTCTTCCAATTAGTTACACTGATTTATTTATTCTGCTGAATACATCAACTTCGTTATGCATTTTTCTTGCTGACTTCTAAGTTTGTGCATGTATAAAATCATGATGTTTTTACTAATCATCAAAATATTAGAGTTGTTGTAGATTCTCTTGGCTAATGGGACTTCTTCATAAATTTTCAGTATTGAATCATATATTCTTGTATTTGAGTTGTACAGTATTGATGAGTGCTTTTCTTTCTCTCCCATTTTCTTACTTCAAGGTGTTGGTTTGCTATTTGATGCATCAAAGTTTATGAAGAAACCTGTTCTTTCATTAAGGTTTGAAGCTGGCACAAGAATATATTTTAGGTTTTCTTGAAGAATTCATGATTGTTTAGTAATCATACGCAACGCTTCTAGGTAATGACTTTTGATTCCGTTGGAACCCAAACAATTATAAATTTCATGATATGCTATAAGTACTTTTGTTATATAATATATTTTCTTTCTATAATTTTATAATATGCTATTGATAGATGACAACTTGGATTGAAATCTAATTGCTTTTCTTTATACATGTTCTGTTTTATAACATAACCTTCAACGGTCATAATTATCATACAAATGAAGCTAGATCTTAACTTAAAATTAGGAATTTAGTAATTTGCATTAGGTTTGAATGGGTAGACTAGGATTTGCAATCTGTTTTATCTTATTGTACACAAATTTGGAAGTATAAAGAATCAAAAAGTGAAATTAGAGCAAATAAATTAGTGATTGTACCCTTTGAATTTATATTTCTTAAATCCATTTTGAAGCAATGCTACCTAGTGTTTTTGAATTAATTTGAATAAAGATTAATATGTTTTGTTTATATTATCTTGCTATTATGTTGTTATGGTATTGAGTGGTGACAAAGAACACAAAAGCGAAGGTATTTTTGTTTGACAAATGTATATGTGTTACTTAAGATTATATCTTTACTTTCTAAAACTATAGTTTGCATTTAAGTTGAAAGAACTATGAAAAGTTGTGTATCAATAATGCAATAATGTGATCTTGGATGAAGGAGTAATTATAAAGTCACATGTAGCACCAGATGAGTTTTACCATGTGTTAGAAGCCATAGAAGAATGCTGTCAGTTTGACATGGCTGATAGATTCTTTTGAGTGGTGTTAGTTTGATAGCTATACTGTAGCACAAATATTAATTGTAGCATGTCTTTAAGATGTGAAACTTATATTTAAGGTATTATATTTTATTAGTAATTCATATTGTATTTGTGTACTTATGATTTCATCATTTTCCTCAACTTTGATATTTAGGCTTAACAAGTTTTAGTTTTCTTGTACTACTTTTATATAATAAATGAAATATTATAATTCTTTTCAACTGTCATAGTGCGTGTGTTTTTGTGTGTGTGTGTGTGTGTGTGTATATATATATATAGTCATCTTCTTAGTCCCTTAGTATAGGGACAAAATTCATTTTATGTATCCGTCCCTATATTTGAAGACAAGTGGTTATCTTCTAATGTAAGAACAAAAGTCGTCCCCTTTATATAAGGACGACAGTTATACCACTGTTCGCAGACAAATAATCATCCCCTAATGTAGGGACAAAACTCTTTTTTTGCATAGGGACTACAGTTGTATCACTGTTCGAAGATAAATAATCGTCCTCTAATGTAGGGACTAAAGTTATCTCATTTGCATAAGGACAACAATTGTGCCAATCTTTGAGGACCAACAATCGTCCCTTAATGTAGTGATAAAAGCTGGCTCCATTGCATGGGGATGACAATTAACCCTAATTTTGAGAACAAATGATAGTCTCCTAATCTAGAGACAAAAGTCGCTCCTTTTGCATGGGGACGACAATGGTCCCAATCTTTAAGGACAAAGAGTTGTCCCCTAATATAGTAAAAAAATTGGTTCCCAATGATAATTGTCTCTATAATTGAGGACAAATTATCATCCCTTAATTTAGGGATAAAAATCGTCTCCTTTGCTTAGGGACAACAATCGTCCTTATTAATAGGAACAACATTTGTTCCTATTCTTAGGGACGATAATCGTCCATAAAAATAGGGACAATATCGAATTTTTCCTCCCCTACAGAATCGGGAACAAAGGTTTTGAGACGATTGTTGGGAATGGAAAAATTATTCCTGAAAGTATAGGGGATAATTTTTCATACATTTGGCGACGATTTTTGTAATCCCAAAACTCTCTTTTTTTTTTTTTTTTTTTTTTTTTTGTAGTGTTGGAAATGAAAAGTTGGGGTCATGTACAGAATGTGGAATGTAGTTTACTTTTCCCTCTCTAACTCTAACTTTCTCTTGTTCTCACTGCCTTTTGTTGCTAATTCTCCTCTTCTCTAGTTCCGATTTCTTTTCTTTGATCATGGTTAGTCCCCTTCTCATCTCCTCCTCCCTTTTCTTATTTATCTCTTTTCCCCTGCAAGATCCAAAAATTTTGTTTTATCTCACCCCTGCCCATCTCTGTCTCTCGTAGGCGAATTATTTTTTTGTTTGGTAGGGATTAGAGCCTTACGGCTCTAATTTTTGAAGGTCGAGCGTTACGACTATAGTTGAAAGTCGCACGGTTGTATATTAGAACCGCACAACTCTATTTTTGGGTTAGAAATTTTAATTTTCAGATTTGGTTTCACATGTTAACCCTTCGTCATATAGAGCCATGAGACCCTAACAAGAGCCATATGACTCTTTCTAAAATTAGGGTTTAGGCTGCTGATCTCTCGGACGATTCTCGAGTTTGTTAGTAAGCTTATTTGGTGTCCATCTTCATCCTTTGAACCGATTTCTATAGAATACTCGATCGCAAAGGATAACTAATTTTGTTTTCACCGTTCAGATATGAAAAATTCACGCTCACAATTACCCTAGTACAAAAGCAGCTTGCCACGTGGCAATTATATTCTTCTAGACGGAAGGTATAATGATAATTTAATTGTTTATACTTAAAATATCTTTTTCTCACAATTCATGAAAAGTCATATCCTATGTTGTAGTCTAGATTCTTTGACTTTTGAGTAATTCTCTGTTGTAAGGAGTGCAAATCATGTGGCACATACCTTAACTAATTTGGATTTTGATTGCTTTTCCGCATATAGTGTACTGGAAAATCCTTTAACATTATTAGTGACTTGCTTTCTCATAATTCAATACAATGATCCTATTTTCAGAAAAAGGAATATTAACTTTTTACTTTTAATTTTCAGTTTTATTAAATAAAACGATATTTATAATAAATTATATCGTAATATACATATTCAAAATCTATGAACTATTTACTTTGGAAATTCTTTTATGAATTACTTTGGAAAATTTTAATTGCAAAGAAAATCTCCAATTCTTTTTTGTATAGTTTTATGTAGTCAGAAATTATATAGTTTTGAGTAGTTGAAGCAATTAAATTTAACTCTATTTGACGATTTTTGTTTTTGTTTTTTCTATTGTGTTGTATATTGATGTTTGGTTTTAATTCGAATTTTTTATTTTTTAATGTCATTTGCTGTGCATATCAAAATTGTGATGTCAACATAATATTTATTGTTGTTAGAATCAGTATATATAAAACAATAACAACATAATAGTAATAATAACATAATTTTATTTAAATTAAAAAATGATAGATTACATTGATATAGAATAAACCTTAACTGAGTAGAAATTAAAAAAGACAGAAAACACATTGAGACATGTATGAATAGTTTCCTTAAGACAAGATTTGTATGATACAAACAACCGTCTCTCAGGATACAATAATGCCGAAGTGGAACTCAACCGCTTACAGAGTAATATCACCAAAACCTAGTACTACCAGCCTTAGAATTTCGAAAATTGAGAGGAAAAGCTTGCTGGAATTTTCTATGTAAAACAAGAAGGAAGAAAGCTTTTCCATATAGGCTGCAAGGAGGATTCAATTGAATTAACTTGGCTTAATAGTGAATAAATCTACTTAATGAGAAATTAAAAGATTTAATTGTAATTGATTTACAATTAAATATGTAGGAATTTCAGTTAGGAATCCAAAGGATTCAAATATTTTAGGAAAAAGTAATTCGGGCTGAAGCAAAAATAGGCAAGTCTGTAGTAACCCATTTTGGTTCCGTATTCGGGTTGTCCACGTCGTGCAGGTGAGCAAATTGGTGTTTAGGGGGTGGATTTGCAACTCCTACACACATACGAGAGAGCCTTTTGGCTAATACAAGTTAACCACTTGTAAAATGCTCTACCTTATAAACATCTTAACTTCCTTGTATATTTTCTGAGTGGGATATTGGATTTTCAATCCATTTCATTCCAACAAATTTTTTTGCAAAAAACTCACTTTGAGCATTAATTTTCTCATTCATTATTTATCCGTTTTAGGCTTATTATATATATCGTTGGAAAGATTTTGTTACATACAATGACATAATTCATGTTATTCAAATTGCAATCCATCTGTAAAATAATCAAGTTCAAAGTTAACAAATAATCACGTTATAAAATGTCAAATTCTTCCAACAATTGTTGTATATAATTCGTATGTGTAATATTAAAAATAATCTAAGATAATACTATACCTTTTTTATAATTCCAAAGAAACAATCTCTAAAAACGATCTCATCGGTAATTCAACCTGAAATTCCGAAAACAAAAAATTTAGACACCAATAGTTCTTCTGGAGACACTCTAATACCTAAGTCAGTGACATGTTTAGAAAGTATGAATTCAGCAAGAAAATGTGTATTAGATCTCAAACATGTGGAGGTAAACCCTTATTTATAGGCATTGAAGTAGAGAAATTACAGAATATGCCCGGCACACCACGTCATCCGTGTGCCAAACCAATAAAATTACGTCATGTCATATATTTTAGCATCTAGGGTTGATAAATTAGCTTCTAGGGTTTATATTTTAGGGTTTGGGGTTTTTATTTTTGGGTCTATAATTTTATTTAAATAATCAACTATTAAATACATAAATAATTAATTACAACATGTTATTTTTCTATTGGTTAGAGGACAAATTATCTTAATTTTATTGGCTTGGCACACGGATGACGTGGTATGCCAGGCGTACTGTATAATTTCTCATTGAAGTAATCATTAGTAGCACATTAGTATATTTAGGATTTGCAAATTGCATTCCAATTACAAATGTACCAATCCTATCATATTGCACACAGAGGAAGTAACTCCAACTGGAAAATGAATTCTAGGGGTGGAAGCCTACACATATTTCTCTTGGAAAAACACGAGAGTCCTATGCCAATAATGTAAAATTGTTCAATCCTGTTTTGAATTATATGTGTTGATTCTTTTAATTGAGTCATTAATTAAAGTTGCAAAATTCAATTAAAACACAACTATAGCAGGCTAAACATAAATTTGCTTACACCATCAATGGTGAAATTCAAGAGACGAGAGTATTACTTTTGTGAACCAATAATCCATGGATCCGGTTTTCCCGTCTTATTGTTTTTCTGCTTCTTTTTTTCTCTCTCTCTCTTTTTATTTTTATTATTATTATTATTATTTGTTTTTTTTATTATTATGGGCTGGGTTCGGGCCAAGCCTTGCGGGCTTTTATCTAAAAATGTTCAGGCCGAGCCCAACCAGCCCATATAAAATTTTTGCGGGCTCGGACTGGATTGGGGCTGGGCTCGGGCTTACACAATAATAAAAATAAAACATATCATTTAAAAACAATATAATTCCACACCACAAAAAAACAAGTTCAAATGTGTAATAAAAATAAAACGTAGCATCCACAAAAAACATAATTCCATAATTCCACATAACTCCTTAGAAACATAATTACACAAAAAATATAATTCCACAACATAATTTCATTTGATCTTCAATTAATGTTTATCACATCATCTTCATCTTCACTTGAAATATCTGAATCTTCACGTGTGAAATCATCATTATCTATAAAGAAATAAGTCCAAAGTCAAATTTCTACACTTTGCAACACATATCAATTGAAAAAATAAAAAACATACAAATATACCTTGAGATTTTAGCCAATCCCTCAAACACATAAGAGCTTGAACTGTTTCCGAATTCAATGAACTCCGAGTACTTGTTATAACTTTGCCAAATGTGCTAAAAGCGGACTCTGAAGCAACAGTACTAATTGGAATCAACAAAATATCTTGAGCCATTCTAGAAAGTTCTGGGTACCTAACTGAATATCTACTCCAAAAATCTAAAATATCTATGTCCTCTTCCAATTTGATAGGAGGCTCCACCAAATAGAGATCCAATTCAGATTTCTCCACACCATCACACATAAATGAAGCATACACCAATCGTAGTCCTAATACTCGTAGAACTAGTAGAAGACCCCTCAATTATTCTCTTACCCACATAATTCTTGTATACCTCAAACAAAGAATGCAAATCACTCACAACTTTGGTCACATAACTACGAGCCTTCTCATTTCCATAAATCTTGCTATAACAATAAAGCAAAAATTTCTCTTTGTATCGAGGATCTAACAATGCAGCAGCACACAAAACCTCATTGAACTCAAGCCAATTCTTATCAAACTTACTTTGCATAGGAATCATAATATCACTCAACACACTATGTTCACCTTGAGCAACTTCCAACAGAGCTTTTTGTACTAACCATACACCAAGAAAATACAAATTTGTAGCTGGAGTTTTCACAACAGAAGACATACAAGTCATATCATAAAAGACATTCAAAAACTTATGAATCAAAGCTAAATCATCCCATTCAGAACTCGAAAGAGCAAATACATTCATGCCATGTTCCCGTTCAGAAAAAGAAACTAATGCATCCTTGAAATACAACACATGATCAATCATTTTAAATGTTGAGTTCCATTTACCAGGCATGTCAAGCCTAAATTTCCTCTTTGTCTCCAAATAAAAGTTCTTTTTGGCAAGATCAAAAAAATTCTTTGCTCGAATAGGAGACCAACAGATAAATTTTACCATATCACAAATTTTATGTAAAGGATCCCTAATTACTGTCAAACCCGATTGAATAATCAAATTTAGTATGTGCGCATAATATCTTACATGGAAAAAATCACCATCCCTAATTAGAAACTTCTTTCCTACAAGACGCTGTTTAAGACTTTTGATCATAACATCATTGTAGCTTGCATTATCTGTTGTGACTGTGAGAACCTTACTTTGAATATCCCATTCCACTAAAGTCGAGAAAATTTCATCAGCAATACTTCTACCTAGAAATGGTGGTGTCAATTCTCTAAACTGAAAAATTTTCTCGTCCAATCTCCAATTATTATCTAAAAAATGAGTAGTGACACAAACGTATTCATCTCTAGAGTGCTCACACCTCCAATTATCAGTAGTTATGCATATGCGCCCATTCGCACTCTTAAGCATTTCTACAACTTTTGCTTTCTCACAATTATACAAATGCATAATCTCTCGCTTTAAAGTATGCCTACTAAATGGATTGAATTGAGGATTAGCTCTTGACATCATAATCCTAAAACCCCTCTCTTCAATCATAGAAAATACATGATTAACTTTTACAATGAATAAACAAATGCATTTGCGCAATTCATCAGCATCATACTTATAAGTCCTAAGAGTGTTTTGGCCTCCGTGAGTTGCATCAGAACCAACAAAGTACTTTTTTATATCAGTGTTGACCTGTTTTTTACAAAGAACTAAATGTCAACCCAAATGTGAAGTGCCACTTATAGTTATAGCGAAAAGAGTATGCTTACAGTGTTTGAAACATATTTGGTATTATTATCTGTAAGAGTAAAATCTTCCCAAACTTTTGATGTTCTCTTTAAACGCTTCAATTTAGGCTTACCAGCAGTGTCATTTGCTGATGTATTTTCTGTATCCATTGTTCGTTTTGTAGAAGCATTAACAGCAGCAGTAGATGCATCAGATGGAGCAGTAGAAATAGCAGTTGTTTCAGGGGTCTTATCCCCAAACATTGAAACTTCATCCATCCTAAACAATGGAAAAAAGAATAAGAATTTGATTACTTGAACTTTCAAAATAATGAAATAAAGAAAACACCTTAATCTAAAGCACTGGATCCTATAAGCACTTTTTTTTTGTTCCAAATCATTTACTTGACAAATCACCTTCTTTCAATTAAATTAGAAATCACCTTAAACTATTAAGACTTGTAGTAGAATAAAATCTAATCACTATCTAAAGAACCAATTTCTAATTACAATTTTAGATCCACTTTAATCTAATTATTATTATGAAAAATCAGAGCTTAAGAAATAAAAAATAACTCACGGATCGGTGGTGGGAGTGAAGAAGGCGAACAGAGTTGCGGTGGTCGATAGAGTAGCAGCGGTCGAATGGACAAACTGGAACGGACGGATTTGAAGGGGCGGTGGTCGACGCAGCAGCGGCGGTTGAACGGACGAACTGGAACAGATGGACAGGAACGTGGGTTGATGCCAGAGTGGCGGTCAAACGGACGAACTGGACCCGACGGACTGGCGGTGGAGGCTTGGTGGACGGACTGATGTGGAGGTAGGGATTAAGTTGCTTTGTAGAGAGATGGAGAGGAGGCGGTGGTAGGTGTTTGAGTGAGAGGAAGAGAGGGTTTCATTTGATGTCTTTAACATTTTATATTATTATTAGTTTAATTATATGTTTTATTAATTATATGTATACAATTATATTTTTTATTTTTTTATTAATACACAGGCCGGCCCACCATATAAATAAATTATCAAAATCCAGCCCTATTTTCTGCGGGCTGTTACGGGCTCGGGCTTGGACTTGGGCGGGGCTTATATTATATTTTGGCTACCCGAACCCAACCCTTTGAGTCTGGGCTTGGTCGGACCCCCAGGCCCATAAAGAGGTCTACATTTAAGGCTCACCTAAACATATATGTAAAAAGAAAAATAAAAAAAAAAAGGAGAAAGAAGAAAAAATATATAGTTATACCCACTATTACTCATCCAATCCATTTATTTCAACCCATCCAACCTATTCAAAAATCATCCTACTCCACAACCTATCCAATCCACTAATCTTAGTATCCTTATAGGTTGGTTTGAATCCCAATAACAACCTATCCAATCCATATTTGAACACTCCTATTTCTAGGAATGTTAAATTTTTGGGAAATTGTCAAAAATACCTTTGTTTTAAGATTTGTTTTGGAACTCTACCTTTTCAAAATTACTTTTCTACCTTTTTTTGTTTCATAATTATTGAATTGCTTTTTTTTTTCTTAATTCATATCTTTTATACATTTTCCCTTATAAAAATCCTTTTCAAACTTTTCAAATTTACTCGAATACATAATAATGGCAAGAATAGGTTTGAGTAGTTTGATCTCATTTACAGACGGTACTGGCACCAGCTCCTTTATGTTTATGGTAACATTTTCTTCTACAATCCAAAAGGTTGTACTTTTTTTCATCCAATGTTTCATCGCATCTGTATGCTTCCATCTTTTTCACCCCCTGTTCCTACGCTAACATATTTTTTTTACTAATTAATTAAATTAATTTACATGCAAAGTCTATTAAGTTCAATATAAAACAGATGATTATTTTTAATTATGCTCCTAATAATTTGATCATATATAGAGAGATTCTTTCAAATAAATATGTAATTAGACTAACCTGAAATTATTAGGATGATGATTAAGAAATGAGCAAATGAAGCCATCTACATACAGAAGCAAAGAGATTGATGCAAGATTTTTATTATATAGTTTGATTATACCTTAAGATATTTTATGATAGTCATTATACCTTAGTTATCCCTTAATTATATCTTAAGATACACTATTGCAGTGATTATTACTTAATTATAGATTAATTATACCTTAGTTATACCTTTAGATACACGATTACATTAATTATTCCTTAGTTATACCTTAATTTTACCTTAGTTATACCTTAATTTTACCTTAATTATACCTTAAGATACAAAGGCATAATGAGTTATACTTTAGTAAAGAAAAAAAAAATGGAGAAAAAATATACATATGGACATTGTTTCGAAGAGAAAAAAAGAAAACAAAAAAAACTTTCTAAAGTCGCATAATAAAAAAATAAACGGATTGAGAGATAAATGCGAAATTAGATTAAAATTATATAAAGAAGAGAGAGAAATGTGGATTAAGTAGAATAAGGTATTTGAGTAATTTTGAAAAGTTGAAAAGGGATTTTTGCAAAGGTTTCAAATTCAAGTAAAAACGAACTATGGTGCTAAAATGTAATTGTTTTTGTAAAATCCCCTAAATTTTTTGGTATTTAGAGAACAACCCAAAGTTTTAATTGGCATAATGATGATTATAAAATTTTCAAACTATTATATATAAAAGTGCTACTTATAAGATAAAATTTAATCATAAGTCTTTAAATTTAGAATAAATAATTTATTTATCCTTGTATTTTGTACATATTAAATTAGTGGTCCCTCTATTTTTAGAAATACATTATAAAGTTTGTCGGTTTTATTTATGACTAACAACTTATTCGTCCCATTCTATTGAAAAATAGAATGTATTAAAATTAATTTCCTATTAGTTTTTTCATTAATTTTAATTTTAATGATTTAGGTAACCAAAAAGATTACATTGGTCGTCGTCTTTTATTCAATTAATTGATCATTAATTATTAAATTCAGAATTAAATAACATATACATTAGAAACACCGCGTAAAATAAATATAATATCAAACATATATTTTTCAAATTAAAATATTAAATTATTAAAAATTTGATTTTATATTACTTTAATTAAAAACTAGCAGTATTACTTTATCATTAATATTACTTTGCATACTTGCATTAATATAATAAAAAGAATTTCATAATACTTAATTAAATAACTTATATGTAGATCACTTAATAATAAAAGAGTAAACTTGTTATTTTATATGAAATTAACTTTTAGACTAACAAAATTATGAATTAAAAAATTAAATAGTTGAATTTAACGAAATTCAACTACTCTATAATTATTTATGAAAATAAGGGGCCAACTATAGCATAGTATGCACAAACAGAGAGACCAATAAATTTTTTACCCGCAAATTTATATGCATATACTATTAAACCTTTTGTATTTAAATTTTTCGACTTTCATAATTCAATGTTCTTTTCTGAGTTATTCTTAACTTATATCGTAAATAGGCATTATAAAAAAAACCCACGACAAATCGATAAAATCATTTAATTAATTTCAGTTATAAAGTTGAATAACAAAATTAAAATTGGGAAGTTCAGTAGCCTGATATTTAATTTAAAGGTTTAATATAACAAATTAAAATTTTAATGGCTTGAGAAATTATAATCTTAAAATGTATATTTTGAAAGTTTAAATAGGATGAAAAAATGAAAAAAGAAAAAGAAAAAGAAAATTACGGATAATTAGAGTATACAATTTGTCAACATATATTGCTTGCGATGCAATTTTTGATGACTATATATGACCCCATGCATGAAGATATGTTTGATATGCTTTAATTTGATTAGTCTAATTCAATAAACTTAACACCTACCTTTATAATGGACTCCTTTATTTTTAATATTATTATATATTTGTTGGTCCTAGTTAATCCCACATATCCCAATTTCAAAGCAATTATTAATTATAAGATCAAATTTTGGATTTTTGATTTAGGTTCAAAATGATCCCCACCACCCTCCAATTTGATCTCAGATTTGTTTTTTCTTCATCAATCAAGTATCCTATTCTATCTACATTTATATTTTGTAAAGAAGCATTTCTAATTACGAAATCATTTTTAGTGCAATGCATGTACCTTCTTATTTGTACAATATAATAGCAAGAAAAAACACATTATTAATTATTATTAATTGTTATTAGTATCATTCTAGTGGCTTCCATGTTTTCTATTTATTTTTTGAAAAATGCATTTGAACAAGCCATGTTCATACATTAGCGAGTGGTTGAAGGAAAAAATAAAAAAAAACTATAACCTTTTTTTATAATAAAAAATTATTAATGTGAGATTCAAATTGTTCGTGTAAGAACCAAAATAAAAAGAAATTTTTTTTTTTTTAAAAAAAAAAAAGAAAGTTAATGGATTGGAGAATGCAACATTAATTGTGTTAGGAATTGTGATGGATTGAGTATTAATTGAACAAGTTTGATAAGCGGAAATGAAATTAACATATAATTACAAGACACAATTTTTATGTGGTTTGGCCAATTATGTATACTTCAACAGGATAGGAGAGAGAATTTATTTCTAAAAACAAGAATACAAGATTCGTCGGAACACTCATTAAACCCTTTTAATGCCAAGAACTCTATTGAAGAATTTTTGTTTTGGTCTCTATAAGACTTTCCAATGTTCATATAATAATCTTATAAGTAGGGGTGCACAAAAAAATCCGAAAAACCGAAAAACCGTGAAACCGAACCGAAACCGGACAGAAAATGTGGTTAACCGAAACCGATGGACTAGTGTACGGTTTTTATTTTTAAATTTTCACGGTTTCGGTTTCGGTTTCGGTTTCGGTTTTTATACCGAAAGTCCATGTGGACTCGGTTAACCGACCGTTGGAAATATATATATATATATATATATATATATATATATATATATATATATATATATATATATTTATATATAGGTTAAATGAATTAAAGATAAAACATTTAGGTGTTTATTGTAATTTTACATTATTTCCCATTATTCCTCCTCACTTCACTCGATATCTCATCTGCCTCATCTCCTCTCTCTCTCAAATTCTCAAAATCCCTAATTCCCATTTTGTCTCTCCCTCCCATCCGAACCCAAATCATTGAATCCCTAGCCTAATCCTTCTTCCTCTCTCTCAAATCTCAAGTTTACAGCCCCTGTCAATCTTGATTCAACGCACAACCATCCATGACAGGGAGAGGAAAGGTACAAAACACAAGCGGCCGATCGATTAGAGGCAGAACAAGGGAAATCCGGCCACCGCCGCCGCCACCAACTGTAAGTTTGTCGATCTTGCCGCCACCAACTGTATGCCTTATTTTATTACATATTCTGTTTCTATTTCGATCTTTCCATCCACTATAAATTGCATCAAGTTCTTGTTTGGCCCCTGCAATTGTCACCTAATTCCCCATCCCAGTAACCACTACTGCTTTTATAAATGTGCTTTTATAAATGTTTGACTAATTAGTAATTAGGCGGAGAATTGCATTGGGTGGGTGAACATAATTTTAAATTGGAGATCTCAAATTGGAAACTAAAAGGGCCTTCTCTTTTTGTCTCATTTTGTCTGAGCTTATCTTTTCTGTCCATTCATTCATGCATCTTCTAATTATTTTCTTTCTCATATCTTTATTACATAGATTTTCTTTCTTTCTTTTTTTTTTAGGTGTCGATCACTCTCATAATTTCGGTGAAAATCACCTCATTTTGCTGTAGAGTTCAAATCGATCGAAATGTAATTTTTCTTCAATTTTTGGGATAGTATAGAAATAGAAATATCCTGCCTGCAAACCAAATCTCAGATTTTTTTTTACACTTCTTATCATCTAACTCATTGATGAATTATACCTTTGTCATTAGTTATTTGATTAATTTCCCTTCATTTTTAATAAGACCAAATTAATGTATTCTTTTACCATTGAATAGGACTTTCCAAACCAACAAGCAAAACCAAATGACATAATTTATTTACCACGATCTAACTAAATGGGGAAAAACAGAGTTGGATAATTTCTTTAATTTATTCAAATTAATCTCGGTTGGTTGTTATTTTATAAAGCATTGTATCAACTTTAATTTTGATTATTGTTTTAATTATACATGTAGGAAATGTGAAGGTTTTGTGAAATGGACATGGAGTTTTTCTTTCATTAATGTTTGATTTTGAGAAACAAATTCCGTGTTTGGGATTTTTTTTTTTTGTTTTTGTTAATATTTTAATTACTTTAGTTTATGGTTGTAAAGCCATTTTTAATCAATTATGAAGACTATGGTTTGTAATTTCATGTTTGTTTTTGATATTTGAAATTTATAGTTTAAAATTTGAAGTTTAAAATATAATGTTTATTTCGGAAATGGTTAACCGTAAAAAAATGGTTAACCGACCGAAATTAATGGTTAACCGAATAATGGTTAACCGAATTTAGTAGACAGTATACGGTTAGTAAAATAGAAAAACCGTTCAAGAGGTTAACCGTTACCAAAAGTCCACATGGACCGGTTAACCGACCGTGTGCACCCCTACTTATAAGTAGAATCATTCTTCTAATGCCTTTATATAGGCTACAACCTAAACCCAAATTGATTAGGAGTTACAAGTTAGATAGGAAGCATAAGTTTTTTTGAATTGAAATCAATCAATAAACACGCCAAGTTCCATTGAAGCCGACTTAATTGATTTCCCATGTATAACTTTATTTTAACCCAAATAAATTTTGTAGTTCGCTAATTAATCCAAATGTATTCCTTAACTCCCATTTAGGCTCTTTTAATTTCTTTTAGTGCTTCAATCATTCAAATGCTTTAGTGTCTCAAACACAATGGTTTGACCTCAGATTAATTCTTGACTTCATACATTTCTAATTAAATTAGAATTTTGAGTTATTCTCAACAATCTTCACATTGACTCAAAATCCTTAACTCTTCATTCTCTCACTCCCCACTTGCTTCATCAGGCTAACCAGTCAGCTTCACAAGTGACGTCTGGCTTAGCAGGAAAAGCAAAATACTAATCTTCTTGGCTAACATTAGAACAGAAGAATCTTACAACACCTTCAAATTAAAACTACACCATTTATTTATAAGAGTGTCTAAAGAGATCAAAATATTCTCAAATTTGGAATATCCCGAACATCTTTCAGTGTTCTCACCACTCCTTCAAACACCATTCTCTTCATTGTTCCAACTCTAGAGATTTTACATGGGTCACCATTACCCATCAACACAGCTTTACCCACTACAAGAATATCCTGCATCACCGACCGAAATTCACCCACCAGTATATACCTCCTGGGTGATTAAGAACTAAACATCGATTGGCATAAGGTGTCGCCCACATCCACTTGTCGGGCTTTATTTTCAATAGGTACCTAGTAGGTGCTCAACTACCATGTCATCACTCACCTATCGCTGTGTAGGTCGGTGAGGACAACAAAATAAATGAATAAATAAAAATTAAAAGAAAAAGAACTTGTGGTTTTTAACCATGAAGTTCTCCAAGGTCACCAACCCCCCTACTTTACTTTCTCTCAGCTCTCTCACCAGGCTTCATCAATATAGCCTCTGTCTCTCTCTAGATTTCTTCTGTGGTTAAGCTCCCTAGGAGACCACCGTGAACCTTTTCTCCTAGATTCGACCTTTGTCCTTTAAGTACGTTGTCTTCGTTGACTGCAAATCTGTTGGATGTGCCATAGTCCTAAGGCATTGGTCCTTGTATTTGTATTATACATTTATACAGTGTTACTGGATTTATGTATTATACAATTTGTGTCATTAAATAAAGGCATTAATCTATTTATTATATATCTTGTGCTATGTTTTAAATAAAGTATCCATTGGACATATCCATATCCATGTTGACAAGTATCATACACTTAGCAGTAAGACCATGGATAAGGAAAATGATATGACCATAAAGTCATCCATAGTCTGTTCCGATAATGGGAATGAATGGAACTAGAGACTATCATTAGCTTGGTTGGATGTCGGTGTCTTATCGGCCATTGGATATGGGATGTCAACCAAGTTAATGGGTACATACAAAAAGGACATGGTACTGGATAGATTCATTAAATGAGATATCCACATGGTATAGTATCATAAGTGATTCTGGTGTAGTACTTGTATGGATCCTTTGACCTGATCATATGATGGTGCTGCATGTGAAGTGGCATACTTTGGTGTACGCCTAAAAGGCCTGTAACAAGGTGCCAAGTATGGGTACGTTCGGGTGTTAGGATTCGTCATCGGAAAAATACTGTGGTGCAGAGGAAATTACACTGTTAAAATTTTCCTAGAATTCACCTATCGTGTCTAATTACCATTGATTGGAATAAAACCAATTTGAATCAAGAGAGATTAACTCACCATATTTGTCTCTTCTAGAGACTGCTGCAGAATCGTTTCTTGAAACTGCGATCTCCAAAGTCTGGTGCACGACCAACTATTGAGCGGGAACCGGTTGTGAGCGGATGACGTTTTTCCTCTCTCAGAAGGGAGCCTCGATATCGGGAAACTCTCCCTCCCGTGGGTTTTTGTAATGAAAATTTGGTTTTGGAAAATTCAATTATTTCATAAAAGAATTGAGACCTTAGTCCAGATAGAGAGAGTAAGAGTCGCCACCCGGCTCAACTCAACCGGGAAATTACAGCGTAGCTGAACCGGACGAGGGCCGCTACACTTTCCAGAGATCTAAGTCCGAACAAGTCCCTTATTTCATGTCTAATCAAAATAAATTCGGCCAAAGTTCATTGATAGCATTTTATATTTCTAAGATGGATTTTTATTGATTAAACATATGGCGTACACACAAATAAAAATAAAGCAGTAAATAAATAAATTATTACAATCCAATCGAATCACAAATAAACTATCCTAGGGGATATATTTGTATAATTTGGGGATCGGGGTACAATCGTCTATTTTACAGAATATCTAATGGATTGAAATTAAAATAAATAAAATTAAACTCCTACAAAACAAAGGTTAGCACAAATATATATAACAAATTGGACTCAAATAGACAGAATGGGGAAATTAGAGATTGGGGACATGCATTTAGAGGAGTAGTTGGGTAAACTCGGCTAATTCGCCTGACTAGACCTAGAAAATGGTTTTGGAAACATTCCTGTGTTTTTGTTTCATGAGAAAATTCATTTGAAAATATTTTCTTTTTTTGGTTTACTTCCACTTAGCATGCAAAGGTGGGTCGGTTCGGGAGATTTGGATCTCCGTCGTTGTTCTGTTCTATATGCAATAACTTCAAAAATTAAATCTAAGGTCATGAAATGCATGAGATAAATTCATTTTCAATGATTTTCTGATTTTTATGCATTTATATAGTTTTCTGTTGCTCACCAGAAACTACAGCTGTGCGGCTGTAATTACAGTCGTGCGACTGTAATGCATCTCTGATCCAAAAAAAGTTGAAATTATTTCAATGGGCAGGATTTAAAGCCAAGGAGCAAGAAAAGTCGTGCGACTATAATTACAGTTGTATGGCTGTTCATCCTGTCTAGAACCAGAATATTTTTATTTTTGGATTTTATGCTGAGGTGATGCAAGAGGGAAGGATTGGCAGCTGTGGGAACTAACTACAGTCGTATGACCATATTTACAGTTGCACGACTGTAATTATGGCCGTACGGCTATTCATCCTACCCAGAAACAACAGGTTTATATTTTCAAGTTTTATGCATAAAATCAAACCAAAACACACAAAAAATGAAGCAAATCACAAGTTTTAAGTGTAGTTATCCTTGTAGCACTGATCCGCCGTCAATTTGGCTTGGAAAACGCTTTGGATTGGCTTCAAATTGCTTCTCCTCCTTTGTATGTCAAGGTTCCAAAATAAGTCTAAAAATCTCCAAAGAGTTACGGATTTGAGTGTGTTTAAAGGTTTATATGTGTTTGTCAAGTCCAAATCTATGATTTCTAACAATTTTACTCCATAAGACCGAGAATTAAAGGAAGAAAGAAGAAGAAGAAGGTTGTGTTTTTTTTTTTTTGGTTCTTTTTCTCCCTTTTCTCTCAATCTCAAGAGCTCCCTTTGATCCAAATTTTTCCTCCCTTTCTTGCTTTCCTGCCTCTCTTTCTTTTCTAGTTTCCTCCCCCCCACGTTTCTAGCTGCAGAGGGCATTAAATGCCCCTCAAATCGCGCCTCCTTTTTTCTCTTTTAGGGTATGGGCTGCTGCACCTGCTATGATCCTACAGTTGTACAACTGTAATTTTTTATTACAGTCGTGTGACTCAAGTCTCTCTTAGTTTTTTGGCTGGAAAACTCCGGCGCTTACACCAGTGCTAGCCGAAGAAGCGGAAGGAATTGAGACATAATTGCTGTAAATTGTGGCTGTTTTAGGGTTGAAATTTCCGGCAAATAATTTAGGGTTAGAGTTGGGTTTTCTTCCTTAAGTGTACCCTTATATAGACACCTTGTCTAATTGGGTTTTAATTAGGTTAATTAAATCCAAGCCCACTAGGATTATAATTACATAAATAAACTTTAATTAAAAAGTATATACTATATAATTAAATTCCATTTGGCTAAATTTAATTACCCCTAAATAAAATTAAAACACACTTAAGTAAATACAATACATGTATTTAATTTTCCTACTTAGGAAAATTATTTAATTAATCGTTTACTTTATGTAATTCAACTAATTGATAAATTACATTATGTAAACTTATTAATTAAATTAAATCAACCCAATGTTAATTAACTACCTTCACACTGAATGTCAACTAATTAATTAACGCATTCCTTCCAATGTACATTACATGTACAATTTCTATAAGCTCTAACTCATTTGATCTATGTGCATGATCCTATGGGTCTGTCTTTATGTTGGCAATAGGCCCAAGGACCACAAACTGTAAGTATGTTTTAACAAACCATTACAGCCCTTAATTAAGACAGAGATGCAACAGTCTATAGAAGACACTCAGTCGGTAGTAATCTTATAGTGTCCTTTGCCAAACGATATCGATATGAATAAACAAGAGGCATGGTGTCTGTCATCCTCTTCTATTGTTTATTATATTTATTGATCTTGAGTTGACTGATTAATCAAATAAGCAATTGGCTTACTTAGGTATGGCCATACACTTATCAGTCCCACTCATCAAGTGGCCAGTGATATCGTCTCGGTGTTACCCGAGTGGCAGTGGCAATTCCATCACTTCATCATCAATATCAATATGTTCACCGATCCACGCAATCATACTCGTATTTAGCATCCTTTTACAGACCTGTTAGGCGTATGTCAAAGTGAACCGGATTCCAAAAAAGACCTACTCAAGAAAGAACTATGATGCGACAACCATGTGGCTTTCTTGTGCGGATCGATCCAATCCCATGTTAACGACATGTACCTATATTTATGACTGACTATACAAGTACATGGCTAGTTAAGAACTATCATACAGTCATCAAATATACAAGTCTGTGGTTCTATTCGTTCCCACGATTAGAACAGATTTGGGATGGGTTTTATGATTATCAATCAATGGATACTTTACTCATATTATAGCACAAGATATAAATGAAATAAATTAATTGACTTTATTAATGTCACACAAATAATGTATTTCATACAATGAGTCTTAATAAATAATACAAAATTCAAGAATCCGATGCCCTAAGAACTAAGGCATACCAACAATCTCCCACTTGCACTAGTTCTAAGTGGGCATTGCCCTAATTCCTATAGATCTGATTTGACCATTGTGCTGTGTCTATGACAGCGCTTTGGTCATTGCATCAGCGATATTATTCTTGGTGTCAGCCCTCTGCAATGATATGTCACCTCTATTCATGATCTCCCGAATCAGGTGAAACTTTCTAAGCACATGTTTGGATCTCTTGTGTGACTGGGGCTCCTTAGCTTGTGCGATGGCCCTGTTATTGTCACAAAAAAACATCAACTGGGTCTAGGATAATGGGTACTACTCCCAACTTGGTTATGAATTTCTTGATCCAAACGGCTTCCTTTGCAGCTTCACATGCAGCTATGTACTCATCTTCCATTGTAGATTCAGCAATGGTGGCCTACTTTGAGGACCTCCAACTAATGGCACCACCATTCAGGAGAAAAACATAATCAGACTGTGACTGGTTCTCATCCTTATCGGTCTCAAAGCTTGCATCAGTGTAACCTGACACTACCAGCTCATCTTGACCTTCATACACTAAGAAAGCATCCTTAGTCTAGTTAAGGTACTTCAAGATTGCCTTGACTACCTTCCAGTGTTCCTCACTGGGGTCCGACTGGTACCGACTAGTCATACTTAGTGCAAACACGACATTAGGCCTCTTACATAACATGGAGTACATGATATATCCTATAACAGATGCATAAGGGATCTTTTCCATGCTCTCCCAATCCTTCTTTGTTTTAGGACCATCTTTCTTACTCAGCTTCAACCCATGGTGCATAGGCAAGAATCCTTTCTTTGCCCTGTCGATGCTGAATCTTTTCAGAACCTTATCTATGTACATGGCTTGACTTAGGCCAAGAAGCCGATTGGATCTATCTCTGTAGATCCTGATCCCTAATATCGTCTCAGCTTCGCCTAAGTCCTTCATTGTGAAGCACCTGCTCAACCATTGCTTAAGCCCTTGCAGTGTTAGTATGTCACCTCCAATGATAAAGATGTCGTCAACATACAATACTAGGAAGGTGGAAACGCTCCCACTAACCATCTTATACACACAAGGCTCATTAGGATTCTGTGTGAAGCCATATTCTATAATGGCCTCATTAAATCTCTGATTCCATGACCTTGATGCTTGCTTCAATCCATAAATGGCTCTTTGAAGCTTGGATACCCGGTTTGGATACTTTGGATCGATAAAACCCTTAGGTTGTGTCATGTACACATCCTCGAGTAGCTTTCCATTGAGGAAAGTGGTCTTAACATCCATCTGCCATATCTCATAATCGTACCATGCATTTATGGCTAGTAGTATCCTAATGGATTTGAGCATAGCAACTGGTGAAAAGGTTTCATCATAGTCAATTCCTTGAACTTTCCTGAATCCTTTTGCTACCAATAGCCCTTTGAAGGTGTTATCGGCTTTTAACTTGAAACCTATCACCTTTGCACTCGGAGGTGGATCCACCAAGTTCCATACTTGGTTATCATGCATAGATTGCATCTCAGCCTCTATGGCTTTGCGCCATTGATCTGTGTATGGGCTTTCAACAGCCTCCTGATAGGTCTTGGGCTCCTCTTGGTCAATGACCATAAGGTCCCCATCATCGGTCACGAGAAAGTCGTACCTCTCTGGTTGATGATGTGTCTTACCAGACCTTCTAAGATCCTGTGCAACTGGTGCTAGTTCCTCAATTTCTCGAGTAGTCAGATTGGGTCTCGAAGCATCCTCAATAGTAGCTACAGGAGTTTGTGAGTCTTGAACTTTTGAAAGTTCAACATTACTCCCACTGTCTCTCCTGGAAAGGAATTCCTTCTCCAAGAAGACTACATTTTTGGCTATGAAAACTTTGTTTTCCGCCAGATCGTAGAAGTAAAAATCCTTAGTTTCCTTAGGGTAACCCAGAAACTGGCACTTGACAGATTTGGACTCGAGTTTGCCACTTATCAATTTCTTAACATGTGCATCATAGCCCCAAATCTTCAAGAAGGAAACATTGGGTTTTCGGCCCTTCCATAGTTCATATGGTGTTCCCTCAACTGCCTTGCTTGGTGTATTATTAAGAATGTAAGCAGCTGTCTCTAAAGCATATCTCCAAAAGGAGACAGGGAGTGTAGCATGACTCATCATCGAGCAGACCATGTCTAGAAAGGTCCTATTCCTCCTTTCTGACACTCCATTCCACTGGGGTGTACCAAGAGGAGTGAGTTGGGATATAATCCCACATTCTCTCAAAAACAAATCAAACTCTTGGCTCAAATATTCACCACCTCGGTCAGACCGAAGTGCTTTTATTTTCTTGCTAAGTTGGTTTTGTACTTCATTCTTAAAGTCCTTAAACCTTTGAAGAGTCTTAGAATTATGCTTCATCAGATACACGTAACCGTATCTGCTAAAGTCATCCGTGAAGGTGACGAAGTACAAAAGATCGGATCTAGCACTAGTGCTCATTGGGCCGCATACATCGGAATGTATTAGCTCCAATAGCTCTAAGGCCCTTTTAGCAGTCTTGCTAAAGGGCGCCTTTGTCATCTTGCTTCTTAAACAAGATTCGTATGTATCATAAGACTGGATGTCAATTGACCTTAGCACTCCACTAGAGTGAAGCCTAGCTATGCGCTTCTTATTTATATGGCCAAGTCGACAATGCCAGATGTAAGTAGGATTAATTTCATTTTGTTTAATCCTTTTAGTATTTATGTTATAGATTGAACTATCACGTTTTATATCAAGGATATATAAGCCATTTCAAGAAATGTTGTTCCATAAATAATATTGCCAGATTGCATAGAAATTCTACCATGTCCAATATTAAATATAAAACTAGAAATATCCAACAAAGAAACAGAAATAATATTCCTGCGCATCGCAGGTACAAAATAACAGTTCCTTAGGTCCAAAACAAGTCTAGTAGGCATCTTTAAGAAATAATCTCTGATCTCTATGGCCTGAACCCGAGCACCATTTCTGACTCGAAGATCTACTTCTCCAGATCCTAGTAATCTCCTATTTCTTAGACCCTGCACATTTGAACAAATGTGAGATCCACATCCACTGTCCAAGACCCAAGATGTAGAAATAGCCAGATTAATCTTAACAACATAAATACCTGAAGCAGTAGTTTTGCCCTTCAGTTGCTCTTTTAGCTTTGGACATGAGCTCTTCCAGTGCCCCTTCTCATGACACTTGTGGCAGACATCATCAGAAGAAGCAACCCTCGCTTTAGGTTGGGCCATCACCTTTTTGCCCTTAGCCTTGGCCTTAGATTTGGCCTTTCCTCTAGCAATGGGCGTATTGCCCTTGTTCACCAGCAATACTTCAGGAGTCTTCTTAAGAGACTGCTCAGCAAGCTTGAGCATGCCATGCAGCTCAACAACCGATTTATCCAACCCTTGCATATGGTAGTTCATGATAAATTGGTTGTAAGACTCATGAAGTGACCCAAGAATAATGTCTGTTGCCAAGTCCTATAGAACTGGCGAGCCGAGGTGGGCAAGTGTATCAATAAACCCCTTAAACTTTAGCACATGAGTGCTAACAGAGTCCCGGGTGCCATTGCAGTTGTGCAAAGTGCCTTAGTTGCCATGTAACGTTCCTGACCAGCCTGATCTTGGAACATCTTTTTAAACTGATCCATCATCTTATAAGCATGCTCGTCCATGAACTACTTCTAAAGATCAGAAGCCATGGGACCCAGCATGAGGCATGAGACATCCGCATGGGTTGGTCGTACTACTCCACCATCGTCGTGGTGATGCCTCGACCTGCGGGAGGGCCAGCTGGTAAAGGAGCATTCAGTACATACTCCTTGGACTCTTGTCTACGAACTATTTGTGTGTTCCTAGCCTAGTCCAAAAAGTTAGTCCCCGAAAGCTTCTCCTTCTCTAGGAGTGACCTAAGTGAGAGTGAGTTGTAGTTTGTTGCAGCCATTTAAATTGCTTAAGTGAAATGGGATTATCTACATAGAAGAAATCATTGCTTGAGTTAGAAATAAAGGACTTTATGCCAATTCAAATTAATAATCCGATTTTAATTTGTTCGTTGGTGATGTTAATTGGCTGACTTGACCAAGATCCATAATTTATCAATGACTGGCCGAACTAGGGCTCCCTAACCAACCATTGATTTGTTTCGTAGGACAACCTATCCAATCCTCCACAAAGGACTCTTGGTTTGATGGGCTTATTGACACTTTACCCATCTATGCTTAGGGCCCGCTCTGAGCTAATGCTACCCATGTTGAGTCAAAACCACCATTCACATGTTAACCATACCAAGTATCCTAACCCTCGACGGCCCACCGAATACTACAATTTACCCAGCTAGGGTATGGCTCACATTGTAGCATCAATGGGAGGAAGAGGTGTGAATGTAGGAAGCACTTTTAAACGACTCAATATTTTAATTTCCGGATTAAAATTAAGTGATACGGCTTAGCATGCATAAACACGGGTAATAATTTGGTGATCCATACATCCATATTGTATGAAAAATGCAATAGCATACTTAATTTAAAATAAATGAGATTCAATAGGCCTTTAATTACAACCTAATGAAAAACTAGATATCCTATCTAATTCTTCACGGACCAGACTGCAATCCTTCTTGGGCTCCCACCATGGGCTTGCTCCATCTGGACCTTCCTCCATACTTGATGCAATTACAATTTTATTTTAAATAAAATCTATTCTAAAATTATATCAAAATAAAAGAAATTGCACGCAGGCCATATTTCCCAAAATCAAATTACAACCAATAATAATTTAGGGCCCATAGAACTCAACATCACATTTCAAACAAAGTACTTGTTGTGTACATACATACCAATATGATGCACGATCATGACATTCCAA
The DNA here is from genome assembly GCA_039660915.1 of Euphorbia tirucalli. NCBI lineage: Eukaryota > Viridiplantae > Streptophyta > Magnoliopsida > Malpighiales > Euphorbiaceae > Euphorbia > Euphorbia tirucalli. The sequence continues at coordinate 51,738,911 of CM077633.1, forward strand.
ATTATAAATATAAATGTTAAGCCGAGTTACTTAGGGTGAAATCACCAATTTTAACAAATGTGACTAAGGCCCATAAAGGCCTAATGGATAACATCCATAAATGCAAAATTAACTATTTTGCTCCCACTGGAATTTGGGTTGTCACAAATTTAAAATTTAGCTCTCCCAATTTTAACAGGTGTCACGGTTTATTGGGCCAATTTCACAAAGTCCATATTCAATTTAATATGCAAAACAATTAAATTAAATATGCATGCCAACATAATAAACAATTTAAATACAAATTAATTTAAAAAATTTAATTTAATTTGCATTAGGGCCCGGGATAAAAACAAATACTCGCAAAAACTAAAACCGGACCCAAACCCCTCGCGAGACGCTGCTGTCCTGGCAGGGTAGTAGTGCCGCTGCACGGCAGCCAACTGCCAGTAGCAGCCCACAAGGGGCTACTGCCAGCAGCTGCAGCCATGGCCATAAATTGGAATCGCAAAAGCGACTCCAATTTTGGCCAACTTGTTAAATTTTTTTTTTCTTAAATAAAAAAAAAAATTCCAGCCATAAAAAAAATCAATAAAAACAACAATTTTAGATGGAAATTAATTAGGAAAAAATAATCAAAAACCCCAATCCAAAAATTCTAGGGTTCAACAAAAACCAAAACCAATTGAATAAGAACCCTAAAATCACAAACTTGAAACCCATTCTTTCTTCAAGAACACTTTCAAGAACCAATTCCAATCAATCTAATGGACATAACCTAGGCTCTGATACCACTGTTGGGATTTGTCATCAGAAAACTAACATGGCACAGCGGAAATTACACCGTTAAAATTTTCCTAGAATCCACATATCGTGTCCAATTACCATTGATTGGAATAAAACCAATTTGAATCAAGAGAGATTAACTCACCAGATTTGTCTGTTCTAGAGACTACTGCAGAATCATTTCTTGAAACTGCGATATCCAAAGTCCGGTGCACGACCAACTATCGAGCGGGAAGCGGTGTTAGCCGAAGAAGCGGAAGGAATGGAGACTTAATTGCTATAAATTGTGGCTGAAATTTCCAGCAAATAATTTAGTGTTAGAGTTGGGTTTTCTTCCTTAAGTGTGCCCTTATATAGACACCTTGTCTAATTGGGTTTTAATTAGGTTAATTAAACCCAAGCCCACTAGAATTATAATTACATAAATAAACTTTAATAAAAAAGTATATACTATGTAATTTAATTCCATTTGGCTAAATTTAATTACCCCTAAATAAAATTAAATCACACTTAATTAAATATAATACATGTATTTAATTTTCCTACTTAGGAAAATTATTTAATTAATTGTTTAGTTTATGTAATTCAATTAATTGATAAATTAATTAATTACATTATGTAAACTTACTAATTAAATTAAATCAATCCAATGTTAATTAATTACCTTGACATCGAATGTCAACTAATCAATTAAAGCATTCCTTCCAATGTACATTACATGTACAATTTCTATAAGCTCCAGCTCAGTTGATCTATGTGCACGATCCAATGGGTCTGTCTTTATGTTGGCAGTAGGCCCAAGGCCCACAGACTGTAAGCAGGTTCTAGCAAACTGTTACAGCCCCCAATTAAGAAAGAGATGCAACATTCTATAGAAGACACTCAGCCGATAGTAATCCCATAGTGTCCTAAAAATATCGATATGAATAAACAAGAGGCATGGTGTCCGTCATCCTCTTCTGCTATTTATTATATTTCTTGATCTTGAGTTGACTGATTAATCAAATAAGCAACTGACTTACTTGGGTATAGCCATACACTTATCAGTTCCACTCATCAAGTGGCCAGTGATATCATCTCGGTGTTACCCGAGTGGCAATTCCATCACTTCATCATCAATATCAATATGTTCACCGATCCACCCAATCATACCCGTATTTCGCATCCTTTTACAGACCTGTTAGGCATATGTCAAAGTGAATCAGATTCCATATTGATACTATAATGAAATCTGGTTTTAGGACAAAAGAGACCTACTCAAGAAAGACCTATGATGCGACAACCATATGGCTTTCTTGTGCGGATCGATCCAATCCCATGTTAATGACATGTACCTATATTCATGACTGACTATACAAGTACTATGGCTAGTTAAGAACTACCATACAGTCATCGAATATACAAGTCTATGGTTCTATTCGTTCCCACGGTTAGAATAGACCTGAGATAGGTTTTATGATTATCAATCAATGGATACTCTACTCATATTATAGCACAAGATATAAATGAAATAGATTAATTGCCTTTATTAATGTGACACAGATAATGTATTTCATACAATGAGTCTTAATGTATAATACAAAATTCAAGAATCCAATGCCCTAAGAACTAGGGCACACCAACATCGGGTATGTCAGTGAACATGGCAATGCTATGGATGTGCAGAAGGGAATGTCACTTAGTAGACCACTGAAAAGATATCATCGGCCTCTTGATGAATGCAATTGATAAGAGTGTGGCTACACCCAAACAAGTTGGAACTTGTTTGTGAGCATCAGTTCATTCGGGATCAAGTAAATGTCCTGACACAAAAGAGGGTGATCAATCCATGCCTTTGTGTTGGACACCGATATCAATGACATGGGATATACGAGTTTAACTACAGGGTTTCGATTTCAGTTGGACTGCTATCTCCATCTTAATTAGGGCGTGCAGTGGCTTGCTAGAGTCCGCCTGTAGTCTCTAGACCATAGGCCTACTGCCAACATAAAGAAGGGCCCATAGGATCATACACATAGAATGTCTGAGTTTGAATTTGTCGGATCGCCCGTAGAATTGGAGTATACAGATCGGAGAGATAAATATTAATTAATTAAATTATAGATGAATTGTATTTTTCAATATAATTTTAATTAATTAATAATGATTGGGATTTATTTCCAGGTGGAAATAATAAGCATATATAGGTTTATATGCATTTTGATTTAAGTTAAATTTCAATTAATTTATTGGGTAAATTAATTGACAAATCAATTTTAATTTAATGACATGGACATTATATAATATGGATTTTATATAAGTATATGCATGAAAAATTAAAATAGAATTGCATTAAATTTTATCCATGGTGATTAATTTGGATTTAGGGATTAATGGCATTAAATCCTAACAAAAATCAAATTAAACCCAAGCCAAAATTAAAGCTGAATTTTGGACCATAATTGAGAATTAAATAGCCATGAGAATCACGGCCAAAAGGGAAAGAAAATGCTGCTGATTTTTGGGCTATAGAATGGCATAATTTTGGCCATTAATTGGTTTTTTTTATGGCATGTAAATTTCGGCAATAATTGGTATTATTGGCTGCTGAAATTTTAACAACTTTGTGCAAGAAAAATCAGTCATATTTTTCTCTCCAAAATTTCATTGATCCGCTGCTAGCACGGGTTCAACTCCATAGGCGTTCGTGTACGTGAGAGTAGAGGAGATCGAATTCGATTTTTGCAGCCATCTTTAGAGGAGATATTTTTGGTGAGAAACTCAATTTCCCCTGTTGAATTTTGTTGTTTATGATTTCCATTTCAATTGCTCCTGGGCACGGATTTGAGGAAACGCTCTGTAATTCTGCTTTAATCAGGCGTTTTGCAATGAAAAATCCCATCAAAATCATCTTTGCAAATTGCTACATGTACATTGTCTCTTTCTATTAAATCTCTTTATGCATTGTGTCTCTCTCTCGTTCATCTCTCTTTTTTTTTTCTGTTCAATTATACCAGCTTCACACACAAAGACATTCATCTTAGGTTTACCTTTTTTTTTTATATATGTGGAAATGTCAGTTCAGTTCTAATTTAAGATCTTTAGAATGCCAGACTTCAGATCTGTAAAAAATGTTGACTTTAGTTTTGATGATCACAAGTTGACATTAAAGAAAAAGTATTTCTTAAATTGACACAAAGTATAAAAGCTTTATGAGATGAAGATACTACTTGATATAATTGAATAAACAACTCATGCTTATAAGCTACAACATTCTTTGAAGTCTTCATTTACTTTCAAGAGCTACAACTTTCTTATGAGATGAAGCTAATCTTTCCACATTATAAGTTGGTAATATCTAGTTTATGAAATGATTTCCTTATGAGCTATATTCGCATGGCATTATCTTTATTACATGAGATCAAAATACATATCATCTTACTATTTGAGGAAAGTGTCCATAAGAGTTTACTAGATGAACTCAACTTCTTATCACTTGGAAGACTTTGGCTTGTGACTTGCCTGAGCGGATGACCTTTTTCGGGGACGTGGCAAAGCGAACTGAGGAAAAAGAGAAGTTAGAAAAGTTTGCATATTGAAAATGGGGTTTGATGATCTTATTTAGGAAAACCATTGTCTTGTTTGGAAATCCCTTTTATAGAAAACCTTTTTCCACTTTATTACTTAAAGACCTAGAAACTTAAACTTCAAGATTAGTGACAGAGTTGCCACCCAGATCAGCTCATCCGAGAAATTCCAGTACAGCTCTCTACCGAGGGTAGACTACTGTACCTAATCTAGAGATTTAGGGTTCGGGCAACTTACATATTCAACCTCAAGCTTATATTCATTTATAAGTACATATGAAAATATTTTATTCACTTATTATCTTTCTCTATCTAATTTAATCTTTTACTATTAGCCCATGCTCATTCAGATGATAGGAATAAAGTATATAAAATTAAAGTGCAGAAATATAAACCATACATCAAAACCAAAAGGAAAAGAAATAGAGGCCATATTACAACCCATAAAAAAGAAAAAGCTCTCATCCTCACCATTACAATCACCTAGATACACGAGGATCTAAAATATACAATCGTCTAGAATACACGAGTTGATCTATAAAATACATCCAAAATAAAAATAAAGAGAAATAAAGCTGCAAAACAAATGGGTTAGCACATATATATCCTAAACACATATAGGACTTATACAAGACAGAATGGGGATTTTAGGAAGTGGGAACATGCATTTAGGGGATAACCGAGAAGTCCGGGCAACTTACTCGGTCATACCTGGAAAACGGTTTTAGAAACACCCTGTAGGTTTTTATGCTTGAAAATAGTTTTGGAAAAAAAATGATTTGGCTCAATTACATGCAAATTTCTCCATTTAGTGGGCCGGTTATCCCGGAACTCGGGGTTCCGTTCGTGGGGGTTCTTAATTCCAAACATCCATCTAGGGTTTAAAAGCAGTAAACATGCCAAAAACAGGTTTGATTCTGAAGACAGCATCACGCGACGACGTCCATGCGGATCATCCCTTGATTCTACCTTCTACATACAGTCGTACGACTCCAGAACGGTTGTAATGAATAGTGCCCGATAATGGTTTCTTGTTTTTTAAAATCAGTGCTTCGATCGATTTTGATGATTTTTAGGGATTCTGGGAATCCGAGGATCCGTTATCATTGAACCAAGGATTTGGTTAAGGATCTAACGACTGCGAATTCCGAGAATAGAAACCAACAAAACCCTAAATCGCACATCCGTATCATTAGAAATCTGAAAATCAAAATTTTATAGTGTAAAGATGTGATTTGACCAAATTAAATCATGAGAAATCATTAAAATGGGAAACTGGCTGTATTCGGTTGTTTTTGGGCTTTTCGGGCTTTTGCCCAAAAGAATACAATTGTGCGACTGTAATATACAGTCGCACGGTTGTGTTCCAAGCGACTACAGTTGTGCGACTGTAACTATAGTCGTACGACTATAATTACAGTCGTGTGGCTGTAGTTGCGCAGACAGTTTTCCGGATAAATTTTTAAACACAGAATCACAAACACAAACCAACACGAATTGGGTTTTAAGGCCCCTTAGAGTTTACCTCTTTTGCGTTCCAGTATGCTTGATGACCGGAGTCGGATGTGGATGTCAGAATCCGCCTAGAATCTCTAAACGACTTGAAATTCTCAAACACGCATCCCGAATTGATCCGAACGAACCCGAGAATGGTTTTGAATGAATAATATCAGATTGGGAATTCTCACACACTGTGTTTGTCAGTCTATGTTCTCAATATCCTTTGATTTTTATTGATCTTTCTCTCTTTTTCTCACTTTCTCTCTCTAGGCTCTTTTCTCTCATTAGAATACCCTTCTTTTTCTTCCAGCATTGATTCCCCTTTTTTTGTGTTTTTTGCCTATTTCCTTTCTTTTCTGTCTCCCTAATTCCCACAAATCATGCCCAAAATCCGAGCCAAAATAGAATTGTATCCTATTTAGGAATCTGCTAAGTCAAAACTAGAGCCACACGGCTTTAACTATAGTCTTGCAACTGTAGAATTATAGTCATATGGCTGTAGTTGTTACAGTTGTACGATTGTAAATTATAGTCGTGTAAATGTAAATTAAAGTCGTGCGACTTTTAGTAGAGCCTGCACGTGCACCTAAACTTCCTAATCTCCCGACGGACCTTTCTCGGGGTTTCAGATCAAGGACTCTTCTGAACTTTGGGCCGTTTGAGAACATTCCGGGCATTATTCCACTCATTCTCAAATCCAATTCATGTTCATCTGTCTAACAGGTAATAACAGGTTTTCATCATTGAGGTCGGGAAAAACCCGTGCTCACAACTTAACTTTAACTGCTATATTCATTTTGTCACATGAAAAGATTTTGTTTCATAAGTTGATGACTTGAATCACATGAGATCAAATCATATTATTAAACGAGACAAATGGCCATATGATGAATTCATTACTCCTCTCTTTGTGACTTGAAATTAACTACCATATTCCTTTTGTGAATTGAGACAAACGGCCATATGATGAATTCATTACTCCTCTCTTTATTACTTGAAATTAAACACCACGTTCCTTTTGTGAATTGAGACAAATGGCCATTTCTTTTTCCATGAAGAATTCTTTCACCTATAAAAGGATATGAAGACCAAAGCTTGAACTAAGATGACTTTTATGCAACATTCACACTCTTAAGCTATAATTCTTTGAAGTCTTCCATAATTCCTACAAAAGCAAAGTCAAGAGAAAAGAGCTTCATTCTTTCATTCAAATATTCATATACTTGGGAATTTTATATTCATACAAGGTAATGTGAAAGGGGGTTTACTTTGTTGGTAGTGTGATCTACAAAGTGTGCAAAAGTTTGGTGCTTAAGCTTAGAAAAAGCATCAATTGAGTTTTGTTACTTAAGCTCTGAAAAAGTAATGGTAGAGGTTTGATACTGAACCTACAAAGGTATTGAGTTTGTTAGTTGAACTCGTAAAAAGTTTCACAGGCTTGTTTCCTGCTCGTAAAGGAAACGTTAGTGAAAATCTCAAGCGGTTGGCTTAGGGACTGGACGTAGACCTGTTGGATCGAACCAGGATAAAATTCAGTGTCTTCATACCTCTATCCCTACTCTCTTTATATTTACTGCTATTTAAATTCTTGCAATTTAAATCAATAGCATTATTATTTGAATTCATCTTTATTATTAGCTAAGCAAATTTATATTCACAGGTTTTACTGTTTTAATTAATTTTGCATTTTTGTAGAACTTGTGTTTATTTGGTGAAAAGTGTTTCTCATTAAAAAGAATTTTCTAAACTGATTGGGAAAATTTTTATTTGGTATACAGTGCTATTCACCCCCTCTAGTACTATAGATAGCGTATTTGGGACCGTCAGAAAATCTTCCTCTTTTCATTTTATTTTGTTGCTTTCCAGGCTACATTAGTGTAGCATCTCTCTCTAGATTTGTTCTCCGATTAATCTACCTTGGGGACTACCATGAACCATTCCTTCTAGATCTAACCTTCCTCCTTTAATGTCCTTGTCTCCGTTGATTGCAAATCATCTATGCGGATTGCTACAGGTTGATTATCTCTTTTTATTGTATCTCTTTATGCATTATCTCTCTCTCATCCATCTCTCTCTTTTCTTTATAATTAGACCAACTTCACACACAGAGACATTCACCTTAAGGTTTGCTTTTTGATAAGTAAAAATGTTAGTTTAATTCTAAATTTAGTTCTATAGAATGTTAGACTTTAGATTTGTGGAAAATCTTCCTTGTTGAGTTTATTTTATTGCTTTGGTGAAATGCTAGTTGTTGGAATTGTTAGAACGAAATAGCAAGATGTGATTTTCAAACTTAGTTTTGGTCTTTCAACATATTCTAATATGGGAATACTCTTTCTAATTTAGTTTTTTTTCTTTCTTGAATATAAAATTAATTGGTCTTATCAAAGCCTTCTAATTTTTTTAAAGAAAGTATTCTAATAAAGGTGAGACTGAATCTTAAAAATTGTATTGAAATGAGATGCTACCTTTATTGAAAAGTGATAGAGTTTAAATAGATGAATGGTCAACTATTTATGGATAAAATTAATTTTCCTAACTTATTGATCGATTCCTTAGCAACAAAATAAAGTGACTGCAATAACAAATAATGAAAATATAAACTAATAAATTAGAAGTAACATAGTTCATGCCATATCTCCTTAAGTCCCTGTGAACACAAAATTTTCATCCCCAGTTTTGATGATGAATAAATTATTTGCTTCTATAGCTTTCTACATCAGCAGGAGTCAGAGTCAAGATCAAAGCTTTGGTCGATCAAACTTTAAGGCACGAAACATTTCCTGGATGAAAAGGAGGCTGTTTAGGAACAACAGCCGCACGGTTGTTGCATCAACACCCGCATGGGTGTTGATCTGTGACTCTTCTTGGAAATGATTTTTTAGATGTTTTTGGGTGGATTTAACAAGAAAAATCTGTTATTTTGCCTATAAATACCATGTTTGCTAATGAATTAGGGGTTGATAGTTTTTATAGAGAGAAAGAGGAAGAAAAACGAAGAAAAGGAAAAAGCAATCCAAGCTTTTTTTTTCTCTAATTTTCATCTTTAATCTCTATCTCTAGGCTTAAAATTTGTTAGAACTCTTAGGAATATACTTCACTAAGATTTCTAATAGTTTTAGAGACTAATCTAAACACTAAAACCTCAACTTTAGGAGCTTAAGACCATTTTCGGAGTTTGGAATTTGGGTTCAAAATAAAAGCTTTTCTCAAAAGATTTCCACCTCCTAAAGCTGTGGATTCATGGTACAAAGGTAAATATCTGAGAAACCAAAACATTTCCCTTGTTTGTGCTGTATTTTGGCATCATTTGTATCATTTTTTCGGTTCTAGGTTGAAAACCAAAGCCGTGCGGCCATCGTATTAGCTGCACGGCTGTAGTTACAGCTGCACGGTTATTGTAACTACAACCACACAGCTAATGATTCTCAGAATAGAACCATGAAAACTCCAGGTTTTAAAATCATTCATTGATCTTAAAGTGACACTCGCACGGGTGTAAATATACAGCCGCACGACTGTTTTCTCAACACCTGCGCGAGTGTTAGTTTGGGACAGAATCACCAAAAGTCGATTTTTGTGCATTTCATGACATTTAAACCCTAGAATTACATTCCAGAAGCATGTATTAGAACAAAACAATGATGTAAACCTAGTGTGAGCATGGGTTTTTCTCGACCTTTATGATGAGAATTCCTTAGTTACCTGTGGATCGGACGGACTTGAACAGGACTTGGAAGCGACCGGAATGTTGCCTAGAGAATCTCAAATGTTTTGAAAGCCAAGCTATCCGCGATCTGAAATCCCCAAAAAGGTCTCCGGAGTAGTTTCTAGGGTTTAGGGTGTGCGTTGGACTTTTGAAATCTTACCCCGGCTCTTGTTAGAGCCGCACAGCTCTAGTTTTCAAACTAGAGCCATATGGCTCTAGTTCAAACTAGAGCCGGCCGGCTCTAGTGGGCAAGACAAGTTGCCTTGCAAAACAAAGCAACTTGTCTTGCTAGAAGAAGTATAGGCAGAATCAGAAGAGTAAGGCGGCCATTTAATGTTGAAATGATATGTGAGAGGAGAGTATAAAAAGAAAAAATCAAATTAGAAAAAATGGAAGGCTTTTCAATAAAAAAAGATACGGAGAAAAAAAAAGAAGCAGAGAAAGAGAGAAAGGTGACCATGAACTTAAGAACCCAGAAACACAAAGAGTAAAGCTTAAAATCAATCCTTAAACATTAAACACAAGTTACTTAACCTTGGCTCACTGGTTGGAAACCATTTCAGATTCGTTTCAACTCGTTTGGATTGTTGCAGTTCTTTGGCCGGTTGAGTTCCTAGGTTATATTTCATGCTTCCAATCCATTCTTTGACGTTGAAAGCATCCAAACAACATCAAGGTAAACTCTGAGAGGCCTTAAACCTGTTTGCATTGTCTTTTCTATGTGTTTTCTTCGTTTTTACAACTTTCGAAATCGGATTGCCTGAATAAAGCAGTACGGCTTTGTTCATGATGAACAGAGCTGGCCGGCTATGTTCATCATGAACAGAGTTGGCTGGCTCTAGTACTAGAGCCGTACGACTCTGTTCTCCAGGGACAGCCTCTCGATTCGTCTCAATCTGCCGAAAACTGTCCGTTTTCCATTTTAAGCTTTCTGTTGCGATCATTTTTGGCCCAAATCCATCCGTATGTCATAAAATTTTGGTTTTTGGATTTCTGTATGTATGGATATTAATATTTTCGTATTTCCTGGGGTTTTATTTTCTGATTTTCGGGGTATTTTTATCCGAATTGGATCCATAGTCCAGCATTAGCGGACCCCCGAACCCTGTAAAATTCCTAGAAAATATTGAAAATGAACAAAACGGTATTTTCACAAATGTTTTTGGTGTGTTTATCGCATTTTGGACCCTAGATGGATGTTGAACTTAGGAACCCGCACGAATGGAACCATGGATTCCGGGATAACAGACCCACAAAAATGGAAATTTGCATGAAACCAAGCCAAATGGTTTTCTAAAAATGATTTTCCAGCACAAAAATCCATAGGGCATTTCAAAACCGTTTTCCAAGTCTAGCCGGTCCGACCGGTCGGGTTGACTCAGTTACCCCCTAAAATGCATGCCCCCGCTTCCCAAATCCCAATTCTGTCCTGATTTGAGTCCTATTTGCGTTTATAATATAAACTGCACTAACTAGTCTGTTTTGCAGCATTTATTTTATTTGTGCTGTATTTAATAGATTAATTCGTGTATCTTAGGCGGTTGTATTTTTAGATCCTCGTGTATCCTAGGCGCTTGTAAAGTAAGGACGAGAGTTTTCTTTTTCTTCGATTGGGTTGTATAATCGGCCTCTACCATTTTTTTTGTATATTTTGGATGTATGCTTTATTTTTCTACAATTTATTTTCTGCATTCTGGTTTAGCATCGGTTAAATAAAATAGACAAATTGGGATTCGAGAAAGATAATAAAGCAAATTAAATATGATAAGATAAACTGTAAAGTGAAAGCAAGCTAGAGGTTAAGTAAGTCACTTGCCCGAACCCTAAATCTCTGGATTAGGTACAGTAGTCTACTCTCAGTAGGAAGCTGTACCAAATGTAATATCTCAAAATTCAATAAGTATTAATATTTTCATGAATGATCAATTATGAAATTTATGGAAGAGATTGAATTGATAAATTTTGATGATATCGAAATAAAGGTTGGGTGATAACTATAATAAAACATATGAATGTAAGTATTATTATGAGTTGATATGATTAAAGTCAATGGTGATAAATGCATGATATGACTTTGAAGTTGGAGACATTATAGGATATAAAAGTATTGATGCTGATTATATATGAAATAATTTGAGGATAAGTTGAATACGTACCCTAAGTTATGAAGTGAAGTCTTCTTATCCTTAAAATGTGATCCAACAAACACCAATGGATAACTTGATCCACCAGAAGTTGCGTCAACTTATATCTCTACCATTTTTCCATGCTATCAATTTACTGCATATAATTGTCACCATAATAAATATTGCATTTCAAGTACCTCATTGATCAGTCCAGGACTTACAACATATATTCAATTTTTACCTTAAAATATTTGATACATGATCAAACTCTCTAACTCTATATACATATGGATATCTTGTTATCCTCATCAATCAATATTTATTTTGAAAATCATATTCGAACCATCACAAACCTTTGAATGACATGTATACTATAATTCCTTCAAACCTTAAACTCACCTTAATCATTTATTATCATCGACATTTATCCATATCAATTCATAATAATACTTTGATTCATATTTATTTACTCTAATTATCACTCAAACATTATTCTATGTAATATATTACCTTGTCACTATTAACATATACGGTTACTATTCACAAATATGGTATATCACTATTCATCAAATTATCAAAAATCACCAAAAACATAATAAATTCCTCCAAATACATTTCTTGTAATTTTCATATTTTCTTCACATATAAATCCCACTTAAATTAATTTTCCAACAAATAAAATAATTAACTTTTAACTTCAAATACTTCAATAATTCATATAAAATAATCTACTCAAAATCGTCAAAAACTCCAAGAATTAATATTACTCCAAATAGTTTATAGATCAATATAAAAATATTAAACCAACATAAACTCGCCGGAAAATATTCCGATCGCCGGGATAGTACCTATAATTCGGACGGAGAACACCACTGGATTCACAGCATTGCTAGGAGTCCAAATATACCAATTATATTCTTATATCACTCCATATTTAGAATTAATTTACAAAATTACATGGACTGCAAGGTCAACCACTTGTTATCTGGACCGAAAGGTCAAACACATGTTATATGAGCTGGCCAGCGAAATCATCTGTTATATGTTACATGATCCCGGGGCAGTCGTTTGGCTGGTTATGTCACAATAAATAAAAGAAATGGCTCATTCATTTACATGTGCATGACTGTATGCTGATATGTGTACATGTGACTGCTTGTGATTGTTAAAGTTGTTAATGGTTTATATTCACTATGTTGTGATTTTTCAATTTGTTAACATTTTATATTTTTTGTGTAGCAACTCGTTAGGTCCATAGTTGCTTTGTAGACAAATGACACAAGCTGATAAGGATTAGAATTATGATGTTCTTATATGGAAAGTGTTAATTAAGTACTTATATATAGCAAAAGTATAAGGGTGTTACATCGGAATTCCAGGATGAGCTGATCCGGGTGGTGACTCTGTCACTGATCTCGGGATTTAAGTTTCAAGGTCTTTAAGTTAAAAACGGGAAAATGTTTTCTACGAAGGGATTTCCAAATTAAATCAATAGTTTTCCCAACTCAAGATAAACAAACCTGCTTTTCCACCAAAACCAAATTCAAATGGAAATGTTTTCCCCGGTGCGCTTCATAGCATCCCGATTTTCTCTTTTCGTGAAAAAGGTCGTCCACTCACACCTAGTTTTCTAAAATCCAACCAACTTGCCATGTTAAATAATTAACCGAAAAAACCATTTTCAAAACCATTTTCTTAAAAATCAACACAGCGATGTTTCAAAACATTTTCCAAGTCTAGTCAGTGAGATTTACTAATTCTCTCCGACTTTCCCCTCCAAATACATGACTCATTTATTGTCCCATTCTGTCTTGATTAAGTCCTACAAGCAATTATTCATGTACTAACATCTGTTTTGTAGGATTAGATGTATGTTTAGGTTTTATGATTATGTTAGATAAATTCATGTATTTTAGGTGATTGTACCCCAATCCTCCATTTGATTCATATGTATCCCCTATGGTAGCTTATGTGATTTGGTCTGTATAATTAATTTATTTACTACTTTCAATTACCTTGCGTGAATGCTGTATGCTCTAAATAAAATCAACTTAGTTCATAAAATGCTATAATTTGGTTGTTAAAGCATGTATTTTAATTAGAGAACAAGTAACTAACTTGTCTGGACCTAGATCTCTGGAAGCTATAGTGTCACTCACAAGGTTTCGGCTATACCTAAATTTCCTAGTTGAGTTGAGTCGGGTGGCGACTCCTATATTTTTTTTAGGATTTCGGTCTCGAATCTTTTATGGATATGGTTTTCCAAAATGAATTTCCTATTATAACTATATAAACATAAACATAAAAATTAATACAAATTTCCCAGGTTTGCTTCATCGCATCTCCTGTGCCATAAAAAAAAAGGTCGTCCTCTCACAATGGCAACTCCGTTGGGGACACTTTTAAAAAGTTTTTTGAACAAAAAGATTTTGATGAGTACCAAAAGTATCTAATTAAAATAGCTTCAACAAACTTCTTGTAGCATTTTATGTGCATTGCATATTAGCTAGAATGAGCATTAGGTTAAGGTACCATTTTTAGCCCGGTGAACTGTTGAAATTTTCGCCTACGTTCCACCAGGTCATAGGGGCACAGATATGAAACACCACCTATAGCCCTGTACAAACCCTTTTGCATGTACTTTTGAGTGGGGAGAAGTGAGGAGTATATATTTGCTATGGGGACCTTGATGTTATCCCGGACTTGGACCGAACCCATATAAGTAACCATAGCGATTTCCACTAAGATACCAAAACAATGCATGAATATCTTTGTAGTTTCGCCTTTATCATCCCCCGTTGATGATTAAAGAGAACCCCACCTAGGAATCGGTTAGAATATCGACTTTTGACCACGTGGAGAGATAAGGTTAGGAATTTGCGTTCGCATGCTATGTGCTACATGATTTATTTTAACTGTACCATACCATACCATTATAATTATTCCTTCATACATGTATTATACCACTTTTTTGATACTAACTCATTATTTTTGTGCATCCATATGCATTTTTTTTTTGTGTAAATAACCCCATTCATAAACTCATTTTTGTATGACGTATACACTAACAATTTTCATGCAGCCATATGCATTATTTTTATGTGAAAGCAATCTCACTCACATACCTAAATTTGTATGACATAACACACTAATGATCTTAATGCAGCCATAATCGTGTGTCATTTATGCATAAATAAATAAACCTACATTAATGAACTTATATATGACCATCTTTAGGCATACCTTAAGTACGACCTTATGACCACACTTTTATTCTTTCGTGACGTACGGTTACGGCAACAAATCTACATACTCATCTTTTAAAGACTCCCTTTTTCGATACTCCATGAGTACCTAACCTCTGCCATGTGTAGACTCACACGTACCCAAACCCCTAGGTTGTTTTAGGTCTAAAGACTTCAAAACTTCTTAGTATTGCTCTCAGGTACCCCAAAGGTGCTGAACCTCTATCCGTATGCAAACTCATACATTTACAACTGTGACTAGCAGAATCTAGTTTCTCTTTTCAATACTCCATGAGTATCGAACCTTTATTTGTGTGCAGACTCACACGCACCCAAACTCTTAGCTCGTTTTAAGTTTCAAGACTTTAAAACTTCTTAGCATTGTTCTTAGGTACCCCAAGGGTGCTGAACCTTTATTCGTATGCAAACTCATACATTTATAACTGTGACTGGTAGAATCTAGTTTCTCTTTTTGACACTCCATGAGTACCAAACCTCTGTCCGTGTGCAGACCCATACACACGCAAACCCTTAGGTCGTTTTAAGTTTGAAGACTTCAAAACTTCTTATTATTGTTCTCAGGTACCCCAAGGACACTGAACCTCTGTCCGTATGCAAACTCATACGTTTACTACTATGACTTGCAGAATTTAGTTGGGCCTTGTTTGATACTCCCAAAGTACCGAACCTCTGTTCGCGTATTCCCTGATCATTGAATCTTCACCTATACTGTATAAACATTCATATCATATGCATATCACTCATCCACCATGTCACATCATCCATACATACACGCATACCATGTTTGGTCAAAGGACTTTCATGTATTCATCCATAGTGCTAATGTGTGGTTGTGACTCTTTGTAGTTTGGAATTGCCCTCCTAAAGGAGGACTAGAAAGAGTTGGTTACATAAATCCTCAGCCAAGCTGAGAACTGGACCAAGATCAGTCAGTATGGCATCTGGGTCAGTGGTTGAAGAATCATGATCGGATTCAGAACAGGAGGAACAGATTCAGACTTTGGGAATTGATAATTTCTTTATGCTAGAAGAGAATATTGCAGAAATAGGGGATCAATATAATACCAACCAGCAGAATGCCGCTATTATCACTTGTTCTCTGGCAGCAGCCATCAAAGATCTCTTTGGTTCAGATGAGTTCAGAGCTAGCATCTACAGTCAGGTACAGGCCACCGTAGGCAGCATTATTACCAACAGGCAAGTAGAGCCTGTGGAAGATTAGGGGGTTCATAATAGGCAGCCAGAATCAAATGTGGATCATGGGAATGTTAGAAGACAATCTCCAACAAGGGATGGAGATTATCAGTTAGAATGGGGAGATGCCTCAGCGAGAGTTAGTGAGGTACTAGTTGAGTCAATGGCCGAGAGAAAACTGAAGGAGAAATACTCTGTGCTTGGCTAGTTGCTACCCAAGCTCTGCTAGATGGCACAAATTCCCATAGTGAAATACATCGACCCAAATGCACTAACGGAACTGAGCCAAGTGACTAAGTCCACTCTAGGTTTCCAAATGCCTAAGTTCACTCCATATAAGGGAATCGGGTCACATGGACCTCACATCGATAATTATGTGATGGTAATGACGATGCATGGCCTAACTACCAGCCAGCTGTTGGGTTTGTTCCCAATACCTTTACTGAGTATTATAAGAGATGGATGGACAAACAGGTACTGTTGGAACAGAGACTGAGGTATTCCGAGCTTATCATCAAGCTTGTGGATGGGAGTTTAAAAAACTATCGTAATAACATGAAACTTCTTGACTTCATTTCTTTTGTGGTTTTCAATTTGGCCAAAAACAGAGAAGTACAAAGAGGAAGATAAGCTGAACAGTGGAAATCATAGCGGTTACCGAGGTGGTCAGAGTTATACATCTGGGTTCAAGAGCAGCAGTGGTACCACCATGACTCTAGCCAGTTCTAGCTATAGCTCAAAGCCTACACAGGCTTCTACCTTTGTTAAGCAAGTTGAGGTAGTGGCAATAGCTCAAGGATCGGCTTCCCAGGCTAATCTGAAAGGAATATCTATTGGGTTATGCCCTAGTCCCTATATGATGTACTCTGTTTATTTTATGTATGAGAACACATTTTCTATATATTAATAAAAGGCATAATCATATTTATTGAATTACTTGTGCAATTAATAAATATTAAGAATCCCTAAACTGGTGTTCACTCATGTTTGTTAGTAGCATGTACTAAACGAGTAAGACCATGAGTTTGAAGGACACGGTTTTAAAGTTATCCCTAGTCTATTATATGTTGGGATTTTCACCGGAAATCATCCGAATAAATGTGGAGGATCACGACAATTCCCTCAAATCCGTGCAGAAGAGCAATTGAGATGAAAATTGCAAAATCAAAATTTTATCAAGAAGAGATTAAACTCTTACCAAGTGTATCTCTTTGAGAGATGGCTAAAGAAATCTAAGCAGATTCCCTCCTCGTTCACCTACACGAATGCCTGTAGAACACGACTGTAAGAGCCGGAATTTTCCGTCCTTGAAAAAAAAATGTTGGTGTCACACGACTGTAACATACAGTCATGCGACTATACGATCGGAGCAGGTGCAGAACACCATACCCATGACATAAGGAAAAGAAGGTGGAAAAGATGGGCAATTAATGCCCGAATTCTAGTGAAGAAAGAGCAGAAAATAAGAGAGGAGAGAAGAGAGAAAAATAGGGACTGGACACTTTGATTTCTGGTGGGGGAAAAGAGAGAGAACTTTGAGAGTAAAGGGAGAAAACGGCAAGGAAAAGAAAAGCACAAAAACCTCAAATTCTTTTCCTCTTCTTTCTCTTTTGATTCTCAGTGTTAGTGTTAAAACTTATTAGAAATCAATAGGTTAATAACCTAACACTTCAAATTTAATTAAATCCAGACTAGAAACTCTAAGAATCCGTGACATTTGGAAATTTTCGGACCAAACTTCTCAACCTTGACTCAAGAGGAAAAAGAGCAAATTCAAGTGGATTGGAGCAACGCCAGGGGTCAATCATATTGTGGATAAGCTCCCAAAAAGGTGAACGCTCTTTATTCCCTCTATTTTTCATGCCTTCTGGGTGAGTTGGTGTGTTTTTGTGCATTTTATTCAACTTTTTACGTTTTCTGTTTCTGGAAATCAAGAACAGTTGTGCGACTGTTCTTGAGTTGATGAACATCCGTACGACTGTATTTACAGTCGTACGAGTGTTCTTGGTTTCCAGATTGTTTTCTTTTAGTTCTATTTTGAATAAATTTTGGTAAAATTCTGAAGTTGGAACCATTTACAGTCGCACGATTGTAATTACAATCGTACGACCGTAATTACAGTCGCACGACTGTAGTGCTCGTCCAAGAGCAGAATTTCCAGAATAATCCCTAGAAATTTCTAAAAATCCATAAAAAAATTAGAAAATAAGAAAATCACCAAAAATGAATTTTGTTGTGTGCATTCACTACCTTATATTTAATTTTCAGTGCATTTGCATTTAGAACAATACCACGACGGAGACCCGATTTTCCCGAAGACCAACCCACCTCACATGCTAAATCAAATTAAACCGGAAAATAAAATGTTTTCAAAATGATTTTCTCACAAAACTGTAATATAGGAACATTTCAAAATGTTTTCCATATCTAACCAGGTCGGCTAGCCGAGCCAACCCGGTTACCCCCCTAAATGCATGCTCCCAAATTCTAATTTTTCCAATTATGTCCTATTTGAGTCCTATTTGTAGCGTGTCATAAATTGTGCTAATCCTCTGTTTTGCAGCTTTTTTAGTTTTTTATTTTTGGATGTATTTAATAGAATTACTCTTGTATTTTAAGCGATTGTAATTTTTAGATAAATCGTGTATTCTAGGCGATTGTAAAAGTGAGGTCGAGAGTTTTTATTTTTTATTCGATTGGGTTGTAATATTTTAATCATTTACTATTTTACTTTATCTGCATGCGCGCTGTATGTTTAACTTAATGCAATAAAATTGACTTTAGAATTTGAAATACCATATATGAACATTGGCCGTTTTTATTTTAATTAGACACGAAATAAGAGACTTGTCCGGACCTAGATCTCTGGATAGTGCAGCAGCCGTTCGTCCGGTTCAGCTACATTATAAATTTTCCGATTGAGTTGAGCCGGGTGGCGACTCCTACAATATTCATCGAGACTTAGGTCTCGGTTCTTTTAAGATAATTAATTCTATTTTTTTCAAAACCGATTTTTCACATAATAAAAACCCCACGCGAGGGAGGGGTCCGCCCGAAATCAAGGCGCCCCTTCCGAAAGGGAGTTCGCGTTCCGTTGAAAACATCATCCGCTCACAGTGGAGACTCTACTGGGTATTTCTTATAAAAGTTTTTCTTAAAAACTTAAAAGAATTTGACAAGCCTTGAAAAGTGTCTAATTAAAATAAGGTGGATGATTCTTGATTGGTATTTCATTTTGCATTTTTAGTTAGACATGCTTGCATTAGGTTAAGTATCCCATTTTCGCCTGGTGGATTGTTGAAATGTTGCCTTTGTTCCTCATGGTCTTAGGGGTATAGATATGAAACACCACCCATAGCCTCTTCGTTCGGACCCTTGAGTGGGGAGAAGTGAGGAGTATATTTTGCTATGGGAACCTTGATTTTAACCCGACTTGGACCGAACTCATATAGGCAACCTTAGTTTGATTCCCCAAGGACACCAAAATAAATTGTATGAAATAAAATAAATCGCGCCTTCATCATCCCCGGTTGGTGATCGAAGAGAACCCCACCTAGGACTCGGTTAGAATTTTTGAGACCGACCACGTTTGGAGGAATAAGGTTGGAAGAATTCGTTTTGTGTGCTATGTGTTTCTCGCCATCCCGGACACATCATCATCGCTATCTACGCATGCATGACATGCCATAATCAAATTTTCCATTCATATGACATACCATACATTAAACATTTGGGTATGATACTAACCCACATTTTTATGCAGCCACTTGCATTTTATTTTCGTGTGTAAAAACATTAAATCATCCATTTGCCATTCATACTAACCGTTTCTTTCTTAGCCATAACATTAAATTTGTGTGATTAGCATCTTTTACATAGCATACATAACATCATTATGTATGTCATGCATCCTAACCCATATTTTTATGCAGCCACTTGCATTTTATTTTCGTGTGTAAAAACATTAAATCATCCATTTGCCATTCGTACTAACCGTTTCTTTCTCAGCCATAACATTAAATTTGTGTGATTAGTATCTTTTACATAGCATACATAACATCATTATGTATGTCATGCATCCTAACCACGCTTTTGTGCAGCCATTTGCATTTTGTGTGTCATAAGCATTCATGACAAATCACCTAAATTAAATTAGGGGCATTCCGAGGATGCTCACCACGATCATCTCATTTCATAACATATCGGGTATCCCAAAATGCCCGTATTCCGCCAATGCACCAGATTGCATTCGGCCATTCCACCAAATTATCTCATTTAAAAGAGACCACAATGGTCCTAGGTATATTTCCGTGTGACAATCCACGTGATGTATTTCATGACATTATACCCATTCATCATAAATATTATAACACTGTGATCCACATCGGGTTACTTCATGACATTACTACATGATTCAAGGCGCTCCCCGAGTGCCGGATTAGTACTCATGTAGGGGCATTTCATAACATCCCAAATCATGAAAGGTGTTCCCCGAACGCCGAGCTTCTGTCCATGTCTCCTGTGGCACATGACTTTCTTACAACATCATTTCATTTCATATGCTCAAAAGCATCAGAACTCTGTTCAAAGGACGGTCCCATGAGACCACTTCATGTCATATCATAGACCTACAAAGCGTCAAACTCCGTCCATGTGTCGGTACACACGCGGCCATTTCACAAAATTCATTAGGTGCTCCAAAAGCATCGAACCCCTGTCCGTGTGGCGGTCCACACATATTCTTTTGCATAGCATTGGGTGCACTTGGAATGTCCAAAATAAAAAAAAATGAATAAAAAAAGGCCACATTCATTATCATCCACATTTACGAAGCATTATCCAAGCATTATCATCCATACCATCCAACCATGCACTTTTTAACCCCTAACATTCTTTATGTGCATTAAAGCAGAATAAGCTGGGGCATCCTAGAATAAGATCCCAGACTGCAAGAGCACGTGAGAGTGAAAGATCAATCGAATCAAGCAGCGCAACAAAGTCCGGGGAAGAAGTAGCAATGGCTAATCAAACGCCAGACATTGCTAGTGTTCTGAAGGATTTCTTCCGTTCCTAAGACTTCTGGGATATGTTGAAGGAAGAACTAAGGGCTGTTGTTAGGGAAAGTGGTGAAGCTGGTAATGGTGGAACAGGTAAAGAAAATGAAGAGGAGACCTCTCAACATGGGGCTGATGCTTCGGCCAGTATAGAAAAGCTGTAGGAAATCGAGGCAGCAATGGAACAGAAAATGAAGGCCAAATACTCTGAGCTAGATGAGATGGTAGCTGAGCTGAAAAAGGGAGCGAATATCAGTTTGGGTTCCAAGTGGGGCGTCAATGTGGATGCCATGATAAAAAAAGGTATCGAGACATTCCTTGTGGGGTTCCAAGTCCCCAAAATTCCTTCTTACAAAGGGCTCGGATCACTAGAAGCTCACATAAACCTCTATGCCCGTATAATGCTAACCGCGGGCGCTACCAAACAGCAATTGGTCAACTTCTTCCCAACAACACTAGAAGAAGGAGCTTTGAACTGGTACAACTCCCTAACGGAGGAAGTATAGTCGGATTGGGGAACATTGTCAACGACCTTCATCAAGTATTATAGCTTCAATACAAAGATCCAAGTGAAGCTATATGACTTGGAGAGGATTAAGTAGAAGCTCAATGAACCCTTTGATGAGTATTATCAAAGGTGGATGAACAAGATGATCCAATTGAAGAATCGCCCCGATCAAGACGAACTGATTCAGAAACTGATTGAGTGCAGTAGGGATGTCTACAGAGACAACATAAAGTTCCATGCTTTCATTGAACTCAGTGAGGTCTACAGTATGGCCATGAAAGTTGAGAGGGACGAGGAAGAAAAAGCGGTGACTCAAAAGGGTGGCAGAAGCTTCAGACAAGATCTAGGGTATCGATCGGCAACTACCACCGGATCAAGCAGTGAATCCGGTTTCTTCTTTACAAACAAAAGTGACCAATCCCCAGAGGATAAACTGACTAAAGTTGCTGTAGTGTCTCTGTTGGTGTGCCCTAGTTCTTAAGGCATTGGATTCTTATATTTTGTATTATACATTAAGACTCATTGTATGAATATATTATTTGTGTCACATTAATAAAGGCAATTAATCTATTTCATTTATATCTTGTGCTATAATATGAGTAGAGTATCCATTGATTGATAATCATAAAACCTATCCCAGGTCTGTTCTAATCGTGGGAACGTATAGAACCACAGACTTGTATATTCGATGACTGTATGGTAGTTCTTAACTAGCCATAGTACTTGTATAGTCAGTCATGAATATAGGTACATGTCGTTGACATGGGACTGGATCGATCCGCACAAGAAAGCCACATGGTTGTCACATCATAGGTCTTTCTTGAGTAGGTCTCTTTTGTCCTCAGACCAGATTTCATTATAATATCGATAGGGAATCCGGTTCACTTTGACATACGCCTAATAGGTCTGTAAAAGGATGCTAAATACGGGTATGATTGGGTGGACCAGTGAACATGTTGATATTGATGATGCAGTGATGGAATTGCCACTCGGGTAACACCGAGATGATATCATTAGCCATTTGATGAGTGGGACTGATAAGTGGATGGCCATACCCAAATAAGTTGGAGGCTTATTTGATTAATCAGTCAACTCAAGATCAAGAAATATAATAAACAACAGAAGAGGATGACATACACCATGCCTCTTGTTTATTCATATCGATATCGTTAGGCAAAGGACACTATAAGATTACTACCGGGTGAGTGTCTTCTAAAGACTGCTGCATCTCTGTCTTAATTGGGGGCTGTAATGGTTTGCTAGAACCCACTTACAGTCTGTGGGCCTTGGGCCTACTGCCAACATAAAGACAGACCCATAGGATCATGCACATAGATCAATTGAGCTGGAACGTATAGAAATTGTACATGTAATGTACATTGGAAGGAATGCGTTAATTAATTAGTTGACATTCGGTGTCAAGGTAATTAATTGACATTGGGTTGAATTTAATTTAATTAATAAGTTTACATAATGTAATTAATTAATTTATTAATTAATTGAATTACATAAAGTAAACAATTAATTAAATAATTTTCTTAAGTAGGAAAATTATTTACATGTATTGTATTAACTTAAGTGTGATTTAATTTTATTTAGGGGTAATTAAATTTAGCCAAATGGAATTAAATTACATAGTATATACTTTTTAATTAATGTTTATTTATGTAATTATAATCCTAGTGGGCTTGGGTTTAATTAACCTAATTAAAACCCAATTGGACAAGGTGTCTATATAAGGGCACACTTGAGGAGGAAAAACCTAATTCAACTCTAATTAATTATTGGAAATTTCAGCCACCAAGAGCAGCCCCAAAACAGCCGAAAATCCCAGCATTAAACCTCCATTCCTTCGCGTCTTCGGCTAGCACCGGTTCCCCCTCAATAGTTGGTCATGCACCGAACTTTGGAGATCGCAGTTTCAAGAAATGATTCTGCAGCAGTCTCTAGAGGAGACGAATCCGGTGAGTTAATCTCTCTTGATTCAAATTGTTTTATTCTAATCAATGGTAATTGGACATGATAGGTGGATTCTAGGAAATTTTAAACGATGCATTTTCCGTTGCGCCACGTTATTTTTCCACTGATGAATCCAAACAGTTGTATCTGAGCCTTGGTTTTGTCCATTAGATTGATTGGAATTGGTCCTTGAAAGCGTTCTTGAAAAAAGAATGGGTTTCAAGTTTGTGATTTTAGGGTTTTTTTATTCAAATGGTTTTGTTGTTGGATGAACCCTAGAATTGTTGGATTGGGGTTTTTGATTATTTTTCCCCAATTGGTGTCCATAAAAAATTGTTTAGGGTTTTGTGTATTTTATTTTATTTTTTTTGGCTGGAAACATTTTTTTTTGTTTATGATTAAAAAAAAATTGTTTGGGTTTCGATTCCATCATGCCGCAGCAGCGGCACTGCTACCACGCTGGGACAGCAGCACCGAGCGCGGATTTCGGGTCCGGTTTTGGATTTTACGGGTATTTTTTTATCACGGACCCTAATGCAAATTAAATTAATTTTTTTAAAATTAATTTTTATTTAAATTGTTTGTTTTATTGGCATGTATATTTAATTTAATTGTTTGCATATTAAATTGAATATGAACTTTGTGAAATTGGCCCAATAAACCGTGACACCGGTTAAAATTGGGAGAGCTAAATTTTAAATTTGTGACAACCCAAATTCAAGTGGGAGCAAAATTGTTAATTTTGCATTTATGGATGTTATCCATTGGGCCTTTATGGGCCTCAGTCACATTTGTTAAAATTTGCGATTTCACCCTAAGTAACTCGGCTTAACATTTATATTTATAATTTGGAATGCCATGATCATGCATCATATTGGTATATATGTGCACGACAGGTACTTTGTTTGAAATGTGATGTTGAGTTCTGTGGGCCCTAAATTATTATCGGTTGTAATTTAAATTTGGGAAATATGGCCTGCGTGCCAGTTTTTTATTTTGATGTAATTTTAGAATAGATTTTATTTTACAAAATTATTGTAATTGCATCAAGTATGGAGGAAGGCCCAGATGGAGCAAGCCCATGGTGGGAGTTCAAGAAGGATTGCAGTCCGGCCCATGAAGAATTAGATAGGATATCTAGTTTTTCATTAGGTTGTAATTAAAGGCCCATAGGATCTCATTTATTTTAAATTAAGTATGCTATTGCATTTGTCATATAATATGGATGTATGGATCGCTAAATTATTACCCGCGTTTATGCATGCTAAGCCGTATCACTTAATTATAATCCGGAAATTAAAATATTGAGTCGCTTAAAAGTGCTTCCCACATTCACACCTCTTCCTCCCATTGATGCTGCAATATGCGCCATGCCCTAGCTGGGTACATTCTAGTATTCAGTGGGCCGTCGAGGGTTAAGATACTTGGTATGGTTAACATGTGAATGGTGGTTTGACTCAACATAGGTAGCATTATCTCAGAGCGGGCCCTAAGCACAGATGGGTAAAGTGTCAATAAGCTCATCAAACCAAGAGTCCTTCATGGAAGGATTGGATAGGTTGTCCTACCAAACGAATCAATGGTTGGTTAGCGAGCCCTAGTTTGGCCAGTCATTGATAAGTTATGGATCTTGGTCAAGTCAGCCAATTAACATCACCAACAAACAAATTAAAATCGGATTATTAATTTGAATTGGCTTAAAAGTCCTTTATTTCTAACTCAAGCAATGATTACTTCCATGTAGATAATCCCATTTCACTTAAGCAATTTAAATGGCTGTAACAAACAACAACTCACTCTCACTTATGTCACTCTTGGAGAAGGAGAAGCTTTTGGGGACTAACTTCCTGGACTGGGCTAGGAACTTACAAATAGTTCTTAGACAATAGTCTAAGGAATATGTACTGAATGCTCCTTTACCAGCTAGCCCTCCCGCAGGTCGAGGCATCACCACGGCGATGGTGGAGCAGTATGACTGGCACGTAAGGGATGAACGAGATGTCTTATGCCTCATGCTGGGTACCATGGCTTCTGATCTTCAGAAGCAATTCATGGACGAGCATGCTTATGAGATGATGGATCAACTTAAAAGATGTTCCAAGATCAGGCTCGTCAGGAACGTTACCTGACAACTAATGCACTTTGCACAACTGTGATAGCAGCTGGGACTTCTGTTAGCACTCATGTGCTAAAGTTGAAAGGGTATATTGATACACTTGCGTGCCTCGACTCGCCAGTTCTGCAAGACTTGGTAGCAGACATTATTCTCGGGTCACTTCCTGAGTCTTACAACCAGTTTATCATGAAATACCATATGCAAGGGTTGGATAAATCAGTTGTTGAGCTACATGGCATGCTCAAGCTTGTTGAGCAGTCTCTTAAAAAGACTCCTGAAGTATTGCTGGTGAATAAGGGCAATACGTCCATTGCTAAGGGAAAGGTCAAATCTAAGGCCAAGGCTAAGGCCCAAAAGGCTAAGGCTAAGGGCAAAAGGTGGTGGCCAAACCTAAAGCAAGGGTTGCTTCTCCTGACAATGTCTGCCATGAGTGTCATGAGAAGGAGCACTAGAAGAGCTCATGTCCAAAGCTAAGGGAGCAACTGAAGGGCAAAACTGCTGCTTCAGGTATTTATGTTGTTGAGATTAATCTGGCTATTTCTACATCTTGGGTCTTGGACACTGGATGTGGATCTCACATTTGTTCAAATGTGTAGGGTCTAAGAAATAGGAGATTATTAGCATCTGGAGAAGTAGATCTTCGAGTCGGAAATTGTGCTCGGCTTGAGGCCATAGAGATCGGAGATTATTTCTTTGAGATGCCTAGTGGAGTTGTTTTGGAACTAAGAAACTGTTATTTTGTACCGGCGATGTGCAGGAATATTATTTTCGTTTCTTTGTTGGATATTTCTGGTTTCGTATTTAATATTGGACATGGTAGAATTTCTATGCAATGTGGCAATATTATTTATGGAACAACATTTCTTGAAAATGGCTTATATATCCTTGATCTAAAACGTGAAAGTTCAATCTATAACATAAATACTAAAAGGATTAAACAAAATGAAATTAATCCTACTTACATTTGGCATTGCCAACTTGGCCATATAAATGAGAAGCGCATAGCTAGGCTTCACTCTAGTGGAGTGCTAGGGTCATTTGACATCCAATCTTATGACACATGTGAATCTTGTTTGAGAGGCAAGATGACAAAGGTGCCTTTTAGCAAGATGGCTGAAAGGGCCTCAGAGCTATTGGAGCTAATACATTTCGATGTATATGGCCCAATGAGTACTAGTGCTAGATCTGGTTTTCTGTACTTCGTCACCTTCACGGATGACTTCAGCAGATATGGTTACGTGTATCTGATGAAGCATAAGTCTGAGACTCTCCAAAGGTTCAAGGACTTTAAGAATGAAGTAGAAAACCAACTTGGCAAGAAAATAAAAGCACTTTGGTCTGACCAAGGGGGTGAATATTTGAGCCAAGAGTTTGACTCGTTTTTGAGAGAGTGTGGGATTGTATCCCAACTCACTCCTCCTGGTACACCCCAGTGGAATGGAGTGTCAGAAAGGAGGAATAGGACCTTGCTTGACATGGTCCACTCGATGATGAGTCATGCTACACTCCCTGTCTCCTTTTGGGGATATGCTTTAGAGATAGCTGCTTACATTCTTAATAATACACCAAGCAAGGCAGTTGAGGGAACACCATATGAACTATGGAAGGGCCGAAAGCCCAATGTTTCCTTCTTGAAGATTTGGGGCTGTGATGCACATGTTAAGAAAGTGACAAGTGGCAAACTCGAGTCCAAATCTATCAAGTGCCAGTTTGTGGGTTACCCTAAAGAAACTAAGGGTTATTACTTCTACGATCCGGCCGAAAACAAAGTTTTCATAGCCAGAAATGAAGTCTTCTTGGAGAAGGAATTCCTTTCCAAGAGAGACAGTGGGAGTAATATTGAACTTTCAGAAGTTCAAGACTCACAAACTCCTGCAGCTACTGCTGAGGATGCTTCGGGAACCGATCTGACTATTCAAGAAATTGAGGAACCAGAACTGGTTGCATAGGACCTTAGAAGGTCTGGTAGGACACGTCATCAGCCAGAGAGGTACGGCTTTCTCATGACTGATGATGGGGACCTTATGGTCGTTGACCAAGAGGAGCCCAAGACCTATCAAGAGGCTGTTGAAAGCCCATACTCAGATCAATGGCGTAAAGCCATGTAGGCTGAGATGCAATCTATGCACGATAACCAAGTATGGAACTTGGTGGATCCACCTCCGGGTGCTAAGGTGATAGGTTACAAGTGGTGTTTCAAGTTAAAGGCCCTGTGTGTATAAGATGGTTAGTGGGAGCGTTTCCACCTTCCTAGTGCTGTTTGTTGATGACATCTTTATCATTGGAGGCGACATACCAACACTGCAACGGGTTAAGCAGTGGTTGAGTAGGTGCTTCGCAATGAAGGACTTAGGCGAAGTTGAGACGATCTTAGGGATCAGGATCTACAGAGATAGATCTAATCGGCTTCTAGGCCTAAGTCAGGCCACGTACATAGACAAGGTTCTAAAAAGATTCAGCATGGATAAGGCAAAGAAAGGATTTTTGCCTATGTGCCATGGGTTGAAGCTGAGTAAGAAAACTGGTCCTAAAACAAAGAAGGACCGGGAGAGCGTGAAAATATCCCTTATGCATCTGCTAGAGGATCCATCATGTACTCTATGTTATGTAAAAGTGCCTGATGTCGTGTTTGCACTAAGTATGACTCGCCGGTACTAGTTGAACCCTGGGGAGGAACACTGGAAGGTTGTCAAGGCAATCCTGAAGTACCTTAATCGGACGAAGGATGCTTTCTTAGTGTATGGAGGTCAAGATGAGCTGGTAGTGTCAGGTTACACTGATGCAAGCTTTGAGACCGATGAGGATGAGAACCAGTCACAGTCTGGTTATGTTTTTCTCCTGAATGGCGGTGCCATTAGTTGAAGACCCTCAAAGCAGGCCACTGTTGCTGACTCTAAAATGGAAGCTGAGTACATAGCTGTGTACGAAGCTCAAAGGAAGCCGTTTGGATCAAGAAATTCATAATTGAGTTGGGAGTAGTACCCACTATCCTAGACCTAGTTGATGTTTTTTGTGACAACAACGAGGCCATTGCACAAGCTAAGGAGCCCCGGTCTTATAAGAGATCCAAACATGTACTCAGAAAGCTTCACCTCATTGGGAAGATCGTGAACAGAGGTGACATATCATTGCAGAGGGTTAACCCCAAGAATAATGCCGCTGATCCATTGACCAAAGTGCTGCTGCAGACACAGCACGACGGTCATACCTGATCTATAGAATTAGGGCAATGCCCACTTAGAACTAGTGCAAGTGGGAGATTGTTGGTGTGCCCTAGTTCTTAAGGCATTGGATTCTTGTATTTTGTATTATACATAAAGATTCATTGTATGAATACATTATTTGTGTCACATTAATAAAGGCAATTAATCTATTTCATTTATATCTTGTGCTATAATATAAGTAGAGTATCCATTGATTGATAATCATAAAACCTATCCCAGGTCTATTCTAATCGTGGGAACGAATAGAACCACAGACTTGTATATTCGATGACTGTATGGTAGTTCTTAACTAGCCATAGTACTTGTATAGTTAGTCATGAATATAGGTACATGTCGTTGACATGGGATTGGATCGATCCGCATAAGAAAGCCACATGGTTTTCAGGTCATAGTCTTTCTTGAGTAGGTCTCTTTTGTCCTCAGACCAGATTTCATTTTAATATCGATATGGAATCCGGTTCACTTTGACATACGCCTAACAGGTCTGTAAAAGGATGCTAAATACGGGTATGATTGGGTGGACCGGTGAACATGTTGATATTGATGATGAAGTGATGGAATTGCCACTTGGGTAACACCGAGATGATATCATTTGCCACTTAATGAGTGGGACTGATAAGTGTATGGCCATACCCAAATAAGTTGGTTTCTTATTTGATTAATCAGTCAACTCAAGATCAAGAAATATAATAAACAACAGAACAATCCTTTGCCCAGCTTTGACTAGTCTATGGGTGTGAAGCTATCGAAGTTGATGATGCAGCAGTAAAAGAAGACCCTCCATATGTGGAGGAAGTTAATTATTTTGATGTATCTATTTTTATTTTCTATCTTGTTTTATGAACAATGCAACCCCATAAGGCGTTTAATGTAATGTAATTTGATTTCAATTATTTTTGTGATATTTTCCTGGATGGAACACTGTGCATGCATACAAACATTCATTTAATGTCTTTAGCATACATGACACATCATTACATGAAATGAACCTAAGGACAGATGAGCATCCAAAATGATATCCGTCCTGAAAGACCTCACGACTGATAAGAGAAAGAAAAGAAAAATTGCAAAATACCTAAAAGCATGTGAAGACCTTCGACTAATCCTATGATGGCACACCCAGAGATTGACAAAGGATTACAGGATACAGAATTATAAAGAATCCAAAAGACAAGTCCAGCCAAGCGAAAGTTCCGTAGAAGTAAAAAAAAAAAAACAAACATGGTTTCAAGTTCTGAAATAAAAATGCATCTGTATCATGTGATGTTTCACACCATATCATCCCCGATAACAGAACGCGAGTTCTGGGGCAACAGTGTAATCATTCCAGAATAAAGGAGAGAGGCGTCATGCATCGCCTCCGTACCACCCATAAGCCAGCAGGATAGTACAAGCAGCTAACAAGCACACCAAAAAGGTGTTGTCAAATATGGCATCTATCTACAAAGACTAAGTTAGCATGTTACCATTTGTCTCACAAATACACTGAACTAATGCAAGAGTAACATTAGGGAAACGTGTAGCCATCAACCTGTAGGATCGAAGTGGTCCTACCGAGGAAGATAGAGACCAAGTCGTCAACCTCTTCAATCGGGACAGGCTCAGGTTTCCATAAAAAAAAGAGTCCGATGGATTGAAAATCATGAAAGCAATCTATGCAAAAGTTAGGACGGTGAGGTGAACACCACCAGCAGGAAAATCCGCAGGGACCAGTTGGTGGCAGTCGTGGGTTCGGTCGAGACGAATACCATACTCATCTTGTCCTTAATTTCATTTCATATATAATGTGCATTATGCTAAAACATTATCAATGAATGAATGAATGAATGCCTTGCTCTATTCATTTAAATATCCCAAGTTTGCTTGAAATTGAATTCACATCGTGCACCATATATGGCTATACGCTTGTGAGCTTCAGCAACAGTGATGGAGCAACCAAGTCCTACAAGACTTTCCACAATCATCTCATCATCAGAGGGATAGCAGAGCAAGTGGACATGGCACCGCTTCAATTAATCCCCGGTTGTCATCGACCTATACTGAATTGGAAGTGTTCTTCTAATTCCATGACATCTTTTTAAAAAAAATAAAAAAAATTAAAAAAATTAAAAAAATTAAAAAAGAAAAAGAAAAAGAAAAAGAAAAAAAGAGCTCGCTGAGGTGAAAACCGAAAAGGCGCCTCAGGCAAAAATTAGAGCAGCTCGCTAAGATGAAAACCCATCTTGGGCAGCTCAGGTAAAATTTAGAGCACTTCCAAATTTATGAAGCCTAGGGGCAAAGAAGGCAAAACCTCTCTGTTGTTCCCCTAGCAGGAACATTTCATTAATCCCCAACAAGATCCTCTGCATTATTTCTCAATGACATCGTTACCAAGAACATCATCACTTTCTCCCCAACAGTCGTCGTACTTCCTCATTAGCCATCATATATCCCTGGCAGGAACGCAAGAATTACATTGCACCTAAAATTTTGTTTCTCCAACTATGGATGATCAATCGCACAACATATCTTCCCCAGTAAGAACCTGGAATGTCAAGATTGAACAAATGGTACGAAATGCATTTTCTAAAGTTCATTTGCACATGCACACATTGAAACATATACATGCATTCAAGACATACATGCATACATGCATATATGTATCACAACCAATCCAGGTACAGGTACCTACCACCATCATCGGGCCGTTCTGAATCCGGATTACTCTCAAAGCATAAACAGTCCAACACTTGGGCATTCACCAGGTCTCAAGAGATAAGTCAAAGCCGCGCGGGCCCAAGCCTCAACACTTCGAGTTCCCAGGGGCAAAGTAATTCATCTGTATTTATTCTTGATCGAAGGGGCAAAAATTTTTGCTTCCAAAATTATCGATCATGGAATAAATACTTGTTCTCAATCTAATTCCAAAATTATCACTCCCAAACCTCTCAAGCTTGATTTTGAATCCTTGAACTCCTTCAAGCCTGATTCATGAATCTTGACAAACCCTCTCAAGCTTGATTTTGAATCCTTGAACTCCTTTATGCCTGATTCATGATCCTTGACAAACCTCCTCAAGCATGATTTTGGATCCTTAAAACTCCTTCAAGCCTGATTCATGATCCTTGACAAAACCCTCTCAAGCTTGATTTTGAATCCTTGAACTCCTTCAAGCCTAATTCATGATCCTTGATAAACCTCCTCAAGTGTGATTTTGGATCCTTAAAACTTCTTCAAGCCTGATTCATGATCCTTGATAAAACCCTTCTCAACATTGATTTTGAATCCTTGAACTCCTTCAAGCTTGATTCATGATCCTCGAGAAACCTCATCAAGCGTGATTTTGGATCCTTGAAAGTCCTTCAAGCCTGATTCATGATCCTTGACAAAACCCTTTCAAGCTTGATTGTGAATCGTTGAACTCCTTCAAGCCTGATTCATGATCCTTGAAAAACCTCCTCAAGCGTGATTTTGGATCCTTGAAACTCCTTCAAGCCAGATTCATGATCTTTGATAAAACCCTTTCAAGCTTGATTTTCAATCCTTGAATTCCTTCAAGCCTGATTCATGCTCCTTGACAAACCTCCTCAAGCGTGATTTTGGATCCTTGAAACTTCTTCAAGCCTGATTCTTAATCCTTGAAAACCGTCTAAGTCAGATTTTGGATTCTTGAAAATCAATTCAAGCAAGATCCTAGATCTTTTAAGCCAATTCAAATCTCCAGCATTGCCTCGGGTAACATAGACCCGGTATCGGCTTATCCCATCCAATCAACTCAACGCGTCACCACGGTAGTGAGGCTTCAGCAACTCAGTTGCATGCTTTATTTCCTGTGTCTACGGTGCTTTGATTCACGCTCTCAAATTCATTACCTCAGGTATTCTAGACCTGGAGTCGGGTGTCGAATTTGATCAAGCGAGGGGCAGCTGTTGTTGGTGTGCCCTAGTTCTTAGGGCATTGGATTCTTGTATTTTGTATTATACATTAAGACTCATTGTATAAATACATTATTTGTGTCACATTAATAAAGGCAATTAATCTATTTCATTTATATCTTGTGCTATAATATGAGTAGAGTATCCATTGATTGATAATCATAAAACCTATCCCAGGTCTGTTCTAATCGTGGGAACGAATAGAACCACAGACTTGTATATTCGATGACTGTATGGTAGTTCTTAACTAGCCATAGTACTTGTATAGTCAGTCATGAATATAGGTACATGTCGTTGACATGGGACTGGATCGATCCGCACAAGAAAGCCACATGGTTGTCACGTCATAGGTCTTTCTTGAGTAGGTCTCTTTTGTCCTCAGACCAGATTTCATTATAATATCGATATGGAATCCGATTCACTTTGACATACGCCTAACAGGTCTGTAAAAGGATGCTAAATATGGGTATGATTGGGTGGACCGGTGAACATGTTGATATTGATGATGAAGTGCTGGAATTGCCACTCGGGTAACACCGAGATGATATCATTGGCCACTTGATGAGTGGGACTGATAAGTGTATGGCCATACCCAAATAAGTTGGTTGCTTATTTGATTAATCAGTCAACTCAAGATCAAGAAATATAATAAACAACAGAAGAGGATGACGGACACCATGCCTCTTGTTTATTCATATTGATATCGTTAGGCAAAGGACAATATGAGATTACTACCGGGTGAGTGTCTTCTAAAGACTGCTGCATCTCTGTCTTAATTGGGGGCTGTAATGGTTTGCTAGAACCCACTTACAGTCTGTGGGCCTTGGGCCTACTGCCAACATAAAGACAGACCCATAGGATCGTGCACATAGATCAACTGAGCTGAAACTTATAGAAATTGTACATGTAATGTACATTGGAAGGAATGCGTTAATTAATTAGTTGACATTCGGTGTCAAGGTAATTAATTGACATTGGGTTGAATTTAATTTAATTAATAAGTTTACATAATGTAATTAATTAATTTATCAATTAATTGAATTACATAAAGTAAACAATTAATTAAATAATTTTCCTAAATAGGAAAATTAAATACATGTATTGTATTAACTTAAGTGTGATTTAATTTTATTTAGGGGTAATTAAATTTAGCCAAATGGAATTAAATTACATAGTATATACTTTTTGATTAAAGTTTATTTATGTAATTATAATCCTAGTGGGCTTGGGTTTAATTAACCTAATTAGAACCCAATTAGACAAGGTGTCTATAAAAGGGCACACTTAAGGAATAAAAAAACCTAATTCAACTCTAATTAATTGCTGGAAATTTCAGCCATCAATAGCAGCCCCAAAACAGCCGAAAATCCCAGCATTAAACCTCCATTCCTTCGCGTCTTCGGCTAGCACCGGTTCTCGCTCAATAGTTGGTCGTGCACCGGACTTTGGAGATCGCAGTTTCAAGAAACGATTCTGCAGCAGTCTCTAGAAGAGACGAATCAGGTGAGTTAATCTCTCTTGATTCAATTTGGTTTTATTCTAATCAATGGTAATTGGACACGATAGGTGGATTCTAGGAAATTTTAAACGGTGTATATTCCGCTGCGCCACGTTATTTTTCCAATGACGAATCCCAACAGTGGTATCAGAGCCTAGGTTTTGTCCATTAGATTGATTAGAATTGGTTCTTGAAAGCGTTCTTGAAAAAAAGGATGGGTTTCAAGTTTGTTATTTTAGGGTTTTTATTCAATTGGTTTTGGTTTTGGATTTTGCGGGTATTTTTTTATCCCGGACCCTAATGCAAATTAAATTAAATTTTTAAATTAATTTGTGTTTAAATAATTTATTTTGTTGGCATGCATATTTAATTTAATTGTTTGCATATTAAATTGAATATGGACTTTGTGAAATTGGCCCAATAAACCGTGACACCGGTTAAAATTGGGAGAGCTAAATTTTAAATTTGTGACAACCCAAATTCAAGTGGGAGCAAAATTGTTAATTTTGCATTTATGGATGTTATCCATTGGGCCTTTATGGGCCTTAGTCACATTTGTTAAAATTGGCGATTTCACCCTAAGTAACTCGGCTTAAAATTTATATTTATAATTTGGAATGCAATGATCATGCATCATATTGGTATGTATGTGCACGACAGGACTTTGTTTGAAATGTTATGTTGAGTTCTATGGGCCCTAAATTATTATCGGTTGTAATTTAATTTTGGGAAATATGGCCTGCGTGCTATTTTTTTTATTTTGATGTAATTTTAGAATAGATTTTATTTTACAAAATTATTGTAATTGCATCAAGTATGGAGGAAGGCCCAAATGGAGCAAGCCCATGATGGGAGCCCAAGAAGGATTGCAGTCCGGCCCATGAAGAATTAGATAGGATATCTAGTTTTTCATTAGGTTGTAATTAAAGGCCCATAGGATCTCATTTATTTTAAATTAAGTATGCTATTGCATTTGTCATATAATATGGATGTATGGATCACCAAATTATTGCCCGCGTTTATGCATGCTAAGCCGTATCTCTTAATTATAATCCGGAAATTAAAATATTGAGTCGCTTAAAAGTGCTTCCCACATTCACACCTCTTCCTCCCATTGATGCTGCAATGTGCGCCATGCCCTAGCTGGGTACATTGTAGTATTCGGCGGGCCGTCGAGGGTTAAGATACTTGGTATGGTTAACATGTGAATGGTGGTTTGACTCAACATGGGTAGCATTAGCTCAGAGCAGGCCCTAAGCACAGATGGGTAAAGTGTCAATAAGCCCATCAAACCAAGAGTCCTTCAAGGAAGGATTCGATAGGTTGTCCTACCAAACGACTCAATGGTCGGTTAGCGAGCCCTAGTTCGGCCAGTCATTGATAAGTTATGGATCTTGGTCAATTCAGCCAATTAACAACACCAACAAACAAATTAAAATCGAATTATTAATTTGAATTGGCTTAAAAGTTCTTTATTCCTAACTCAAGCAATGATTTCTTCCATGTAGATAATCCCATTTCAGTTAAGCAATTTAAATGGCTGCAACAAACAACAACTCACTCTCACTTAGGTCACTCTTGGAGAAGGAGAAGCTTTCGGGGACTAACTTCCTGGACTGGGCTAGGAACTTAGAAATAGTTCTTAGACAAGAGTCTAAGGAGTATGTACTGAATGCTCCTTTACCAGCTGGCCCTCCTGCAGGTCGAGGCATCACCATGACAATGGTGGAGCAGTACGATCGGCATGTGAGGGATGACCGAGATGTCTCGTGCCTCATGCTGGGTACCATGGCTTCTGATCTTCAGAAGCAGATCATGGACGAGCATGCTTATGAGATGATGGATCAGCTTAAAAAGATGTTCCAAGATCAGGCTTGTCAGGAATGTTACCTGATAGCCAAGGCACTTTGCACGACTGTGATGGCAGCTGGGACTTCTGTTAGCACTCATATGCTAAAGTTGAAGGGGTATATTGATACACTTGCCCGCCTCGGCTCGCCAGTTCCGCAGGACTTGGCAACAGAAATTATTCTCGGCTCACTTCCTGAGTCTTACAACCAGTTTATCATGAATTACCATATGCAAGGGTTGGATAAATCGGTTGTTGAGCTGCATGGCATGCTCAAGCTTGCTGAGCAGTCTCTTAAGAAGACTCCTGAAGTATTGCTGGTGAACAAGGGCAATACGCCCATTGCTAAGGGAAAGGCCAAATCTAAGGCCAAGGCTAAGGCCCAAAAGGCCAAGGCTAAGGGCAAAAAGGTGGTGGCCCAACCTAAAGCAAGGGTTGCCTCTCCTGACGATGTTTGCCATGAGTGTCATGAGAAGGGGCACTGGAAGAGCTCATGTCCAAAGCTAAGGGAGCAACTGAAGGGCAAAACTGCTGCTTCAGGTATTTATGTTGTTGAGATTAATCTGGCTATTTCTACATCTTGGGTCTTGGACACTGGATGTGGATCTCACATTTGTTCAAATGTGCAGGGTCTAAGAAATAAGAGATTATTAGGATCTGGAGAAGTAGATCTTCGAGTCGGAAATGGTGCTCGGGTTCAGGCCATGGAGATCGGAGATTATTTCTTGGAGATGCCTAGTGGACTTGTTTTGGAACTAAGAAACTGTTATTTTGTACCTGCGATGCGCAGGAATATTATTTCTGTTTCTTTGTTGGATATTTCTGGTTTTGTATTTAATATTGGACATGGTAGAATTTCTATGCAATGTGGCAATATTATTTATGGAACAGCATTTCTTGAAAATGGCTTATATATGTAAAACGTGAAAGTTCAATCTATAACATAAATACTAAAAGGATTAAACAAAATGAAATTAATCCTACTTACATCTGGCATTGTCGACTTGGCCATATAAATGAGAAGCGCATAGCTAGGCTTCACTCTAGTGGAGTGCTAGGGTCATTTGACATCCAGCCTTATGACACATGCGAATCTTGTTTGAGAGGCAAGATGACAAAGGCGCCTTTTAGCAAGACTGCTGAAAGGGCCTCAGAGCTATTGGAGCTAATACATTCCGATGTATGTGGCCCAATGAGCACTAGTGCTAGATCTGGTTTTCTGTACTTTGTCACCTTCACGGATGACTTCAGCAGATACGGTTACGTGTATCTGATGAAGCATAAGTCTGAGACTCTCCAAAGGTTAAGGACTTTAAGAATGAAGTAGAAAACCAACTTGGCAAGAAAATAAAAGCACTTCGGTCTGACCGAGGGGGTGAATATTTGAGCCAAGATTTTGACTCGTTTTTGAGAGAGTGCGGGATCATATCCCAACTCACTCCTCCTGGTACACCCCAGTGGAATGGAGTGTCAGAAAGGAGGAATAGGACCTTACTTCGCATGGTCCGCTCGATGATGAGTCATGCTACACTCCCTGTCTCCTTTTGGGGATATGCTTTAGAGACAGCTGCTTACATTCTTAATAATACACCAAGCAAGGCAGTTGAGGGAACACCATATGAACTATGGAAAGGCCGAAAGCCCAATGTTTCCTTCTTGAAGATTTGGGGCTGTGATGCACATGTTAAGAAATTGACAAGTGGCAAACTTGAGTCCAAATCTGTCAAGTGCCAGTTTGTGGGTTACCCTAAGGAAACTAAGGGTTATTACTTCTACGATCCGGCCGAAAACAAAGTTTTCATAGCCAGAAATGTAGTCTTCTTGGAGAAGGAATTCCTTTCCAAGAGAGACAGTGGGAGTAATGTTGAACTTTCAGAAGTTTAAGACTCACAAACTCTTGCAGCTACTGCTGAGGATGCTTTGGGAACCAATCTGACTACTCAAGAAATTGAGAAACCAGAAATGGTTGCACAGGACCTTAGAAGGTCTGGTAGGACATGTCATCAGCCAGAGAGGTACGGCTTTCTCGTGACTGATGATGGGGACCTTATGGTCGTTGACCAAGAGGAGCCCAAGACCTATCAGAAGGCTGTTGAAAGCCCATACTCAGATCAATGGCGCAAAGCCATGGAGGCTGAGATGCAATCTATGCACGATAACCAAGTATGGAAATTGGTGGATCCACTTCTGGGTGCTAAGGTGATAGGTTGCAAGTGGTGTTTCAAGTTAAAGGCCCTGTGTGTATAAGATGGTTAGTGGGAGCATTTCCACTGTCCTAGTGCTGTATGTTGACGACGTCCTTATAATTGGAAGTGACATACCAACACTGCAAGGGGTTAAGCAGTGGTTGAGTAGGTGCTTCGCAATGAAGGACTTAGGCGAAGCTGAGACGATCTTAGGGATCAGGATCTACAAAGATAGATCCAATCGGCTTCTAGGCCTAAGTCAGGCCACGTACATTGACAAGGTTCTAAAAGGATTCAGCATGGACAAGGCAAAGAAAGGATTCTTGCCTATGCGCCATGGGTTGAAGCTGAGTAATAAAGATGGTCCTAAAACAAAGAAGGACCGGGAGAACATGGAAAAGATCCCTTACGCATCTGCTATTAGATCTATCATGTACACCATGTTATGTACGAGGCCTGATGTCGTGTTTGCACTAAGTATGGCTAGCCGGTACCAGTCGGACCCCGGTGAGGAACACTTGAAGGTAGTCAAGGCAATCTTGAAGTACCTTAACCGGACTAAGGATGCTTTCTTAGTGTATAGAGGTCAAGATGAGTTGGTAGTGTCAGGTTACACTGATGCAAGCTTTGAGACCGATGAGGATGAGAACCAGTCACAGTCTGGTTATGTTTTTCTCCTGAATGGCAGTGCCATTAGTTGGAGGTCCTCAAAGCAGGCCACCATTGCTGACTCTACAATGGAAGCTGAGTACATAGCTGCGTGTACAGCTCAAAGGAAGCCGTTTGGATCAAGAAAGTCATAACTGAGTTAGGAATAGTGCCCACTATCCTAGACCCAGTTGATGTTTTTGTGACAACAACGGGGCCATCGCACAAGCTAAGGTGCCCTGGTCACACAAGAGATCCAAACATGTACTCTGAAAGTTTCACCTCATTCGGGAGATCGTGAACATAGGTGACATATCATTACAGAGGGTTGACACCAAGAATAATGTCACTGATCCATTGACCAAAGCACTGTTGCAGACACAGCACGACGGTCATACCAGATCTATAGGAATTAGGGCAATGCCCACTTGGAACTAGTGCAAGTGGGAGATTGTTGGTGTGCCCTAGTTCTTAGGGCATTGGATTCTTGTATTTTGTATTATACATTAAGACTCATTGTATAAATACATTATTTGTGTCACATTAATAAAGGCAATTAATCTATTTCATTTATATCTTGTGCTATAATATGAGTAGAGTATCCATTGATTGATAATCATAAAACCTATCCCAGGTCTGTTCTAATCGTGGGAACGAATAGAACCACAGACTTGTATATTCGATGACTGTATGGTAGTTCTTAACTAGCCATAGTACTTGTATAGTCAGTTATGAATATAGGTACATGTCGTTGACATGGGACTGGATCGATCCGCACAAGAAAGCCACATGGTTGTCACGTCATAGGTCTTTCTTGAGTAGGTCTCTTTTGTCCTCAAACCAGATTTTATTATAATATCGATATGGAATCCGATTCACTTTGACATACGCCTAACAGGTCTGTAAAAAGATGCTAAATATGGGTATGATTGGGTGGACCGGTGAACATGTTGATATTGATGATGAAGTGATGGAATTGCCACTCGGGTAACACCGAGATGATATCATTGGCCACTTGATGAGTGAGACTGATAAGTGTATGGCCATACCCAAATAAGTTGGTTGCTTATTTGATTAATCAGTCAACTCAAGATCAAGAAATATAATAAACAACAGAAGAGGATGACGGACACCATGCCTCTTGTTTATTCATATTGATATCGTTAGGCAAATGACAATATGAGATTACTACCAGGTGAGTGTCTTCTAAAGACTGCTGCATCTATGTCTTAATTGGGGGCTGTAATGGTTTGCTAGAACCCACTTACAGTCTGTGGGCCTTAGGCCTACTGCCAACATAAAGACAGACCCATAGGATCGTGCACATAGATCAACTGAGCTGGAACTTATAGAAATTGTACATGTAATGTACATTGGAAGGAATGCGTTAATTAATTAGTTGACATTCGGTGTCAAGGTAATTAATTGACATTGGGTTGAATTTAATTTAATTAATAAGTTTACATAATGTAATTAATTAATTTATCAATTAATTGAATTACATAAAGTAAACAATTAATTAAATAATTTTCCTAAATAGGAAAATTAAATACATGTATTGTATTAACTTAAGTGTGATTTAATTTTATTTAGGGGTAATTAAATTTAGCCAAATGGAATTAAATTACATAGTATATACTTTTTAATTAAAGTTTATTTATATAATTATAATCCTAGTGGGCTTGGGTTTAATTAACCTAATTAGAACCCAATTAGACAAGGTGTCTTTAAAAGGGCACACTTAAGGAAT
This sequence comes from Euphorbia tirucalli, assembly GCA_039660915.1. Taxonomy (NCBI): domain Eukaryota; kingdom Viridiplantae; phylum Streptophyta; class Magnoliopsida; order Malpighiales; family Euphorbiaceae; genus Euphorbia; species Euphorbia tirucalli. Next base: position 51,779,743 of record CM077633.1, read on the forward strand.
AAAAAAACCTAATTCAACTCTAATTAATTGCTGGAAATTTCAGCCACCAATAGCAGCCCCAAAACAGCCGAAAATCCCAGCATTAAACCTCCATTCCTTCGCGTCTTCGGCTAGCACCGGTTCTCGCTCAATAGTTGGTCGTGCACCGGACTTTGGAGATCGCAGTTTCAAGAAACGATTCTGCAGCAGTCTCTAGAAGAGACGAATCCGGTGAGTTAATCTCTCTTGATTCAATTTGGTTTTATTCTAATAAATGGTAATTGGACACAATAGGTGGATTCTAGGAAATTTTAAACGGTGTATATTCCGCTGCGCCACGTTATTTTTCCAATGACGAATCCCAACAGCTGTAAGCACCAAAATTTTTCGTCCTTAAAAAAAAAAAGAAAAGCTGGTGTCACATGACTGTAACATACAGTCGTGCGACTGTCGTTACATTCGTGCGACTATAATTAAAAAATTACAGTCATACACTTGTACGATCGGAGCAGGTGCAGAACACCATACCCATGACATAAGGAAAAGAAGGTGGAAAAGATGGGCAATTAATGCCTGGATTCTGGTGAAGAAAGAGCAGAAAATAAGAGAGGAGAGAAGAGAGAAAAAGAGGGACTGGAAACTTTGGTTTCTGGTGGGGGAAAAGAGAGAGAACTTATAGAGAAAAGGGAGAAAAAGGCAAGGAAAAGAAAAGCACAAAAACCTCAATTTCTTTTCCTCTTCTTTCTCTTTTGATTCTCAGTGTTAGTGTTAAAACTTATTAGAAATCAATAGGTTAACAATCTAATACTTCAAATTCAATTAAATCCGGACTAGAAACTCTAAGAATCCGTGACATTTGGAAATTTTCAGACCAAACTTCTCAACGTTGACTCAAGAGGAAAAAGAGCGAATTCGAGTGGATTGGAGCGACGCCAGGGGTCAATCATATGGTGGATAAACTCCCAAAAAGGTGAACACTCTTTATTCCCTCTATTTTTCATGCTTTCTGGGTGAGTTGGTGTGTTTTTGTGCATTTTATTCAACTTTTTGCATTTTCTGTTTCTGAAAATCAAGAATAGTTGTGCGACTATTCTTGAGTTGATGAACATCCGTACGACTGTATTTACAGTCGTACGAGTGTTCTTGGCTTCCAGATTGTTTTCTTTCAGTTCTATTTTGAATAAATTTTGGCGAAATTCTGAAGTTGGAACCATTTACAGTCGCACGATTATAATTACAATCGTACGACCGTAATTACAGTCGCACGACTGTAGTGCTCGTCCAAGAGCAGAATTTCCAGAATAATCCCTAGAAATTTCTAAAAATCCATAAAAATTCAGAAAATCAAAAAATCAACAAAAATGAATTTTGTTGTGTGCATTCACTACCTTAGATTTAATTTTCAGTACATTTGCATTTAGAATAATACCACGACGGAGACCCGATTCTCCCGAAAACCGACCCACCTGACATGCTAAATCAAATTAAACCGCAAAATAAAATGTTTTCAAAATGATTTTCTCACAAAACTGAAATACAGGAACATTTCAAAATGTTTTCCAGATCTAACCAGGCCGGCTAGCCGAGCCAACCCGGTTACCCCCCTAAATGCATGCCCTTAAATTCTAATTTTTCCAATTCTATCCTATTTGAGTCCTATTTGTGGCGTGCCGTAAATTGTGCTAACTCTCTGTTTTGCAGCTTTTTATTTTTTATTTTTGGATGTATTTAATAGAATTACTCGTGTATTTTAGGCGATTGTAATTTTTATATAAATCGTGTATTCTAGGCGATTGTAAAAGTGAGGTCGAGAGTTTTTATCTTCTATTCGATCAGATTGTAATAATTTAATCATTTACTATTTTACTTTATCTGTATGCGCGCTGTATGTTTAACTTAATGCAATAAAATTGACTTTAGAATTTGAAATACCATCTATGACCATTAGCCGTTTTTATTTTAATTAGACACGAAATAAGGGACTTGTCCGAACCTAGATCTCTGGATAGTGTAGCGGCCGTTCGTCCGGTTCAGCTACATTATAAATATCCTGATTGAGTTGAGCCGGTTGGTGACTCCTACAATATTCATCGAGACTTAGGTCTCGGTTCTTTTAAGATAATTAATTCTATTTTTTCAAAAACCGATTTTTCCCATAATAAAAACCCACACGAGGGAGGGGTCCACCCGAAATCGAGGCGTCCCTTCTGAAAAGGAGTCCGCGTTCTGTCGAAAACGTCGTCCGCTCACAACAAGCCGTGCTAGCATCGAAATCGAAGAACTTTGGGAGATAGATGCTTAAAAATTTCGTCTATGGCTTTTTTTTTCTTTGGCCGAAATCCCTAGGTCATAACATGACCTAGTGGGCTGAAATTTTTGAGTAAAAATTTCAGCCCAAGCTTCCCCATTCTACACGAGCTCTTTTCTTCTTTTCAAGCCCAATTCAACTTTAATTCTTTTGGTCCAATCGATTATCAAACTTAATTTTATTATACATGTATCCTAACATATTATACCATATAATATGTTCTATACATTTAAATTAAAATTAATTTAATCAATTAATTTTACAATGGAATTAAATTTGACAAACGTAAAATTAGGATACATGTAAACCTATAAATGTGTAATATTTCCACCTAGGAAATAATCTCATAAATTAACCTTATCAATTATGAGAAGGCCAATTAATTATTAATTTTATTATTATGATCAATCTAATTGATCTTCATAATATAATTAATATGACCCTCTCTCTCTGGTGTGTATACTCCAAGTATACAGGTGATTCCTTAAGTCCGTGTTCAGACGTTCAATGTGTACGATCCCATGGGCCCATCTTTATATTGGCAGTGGGCCTATGGCCCACAGACTGCAGGCAGGCTCTAGTAAGCCACTGCAGCCCCTAATTAAGATGGAGATGGCAGTCCAACTATAATCATAACCCTGTAGTTTGAACTTGTATATCCCATGTCATTGATATCGGTGTCCAACACAGAGGCATGGATTGATCACCCTCTTTTGTGTCCGGACATTTACTTGATCCCGAATGTACCGATACTCATAAATAAGTTCTAACTTGTTTGGGTGTGGCCACACTCTTATCAGTCACATTCATCAAGAGGCCGGTGATATCTTCTCAGTGGACTACTAAGTGACATATCCCTTCTGCATATCTATAGTATTGCCATACTCAGTAACATACCCGAAAGTACCCATACTTGGCACCCTTTAACAGGCCCTTTACGCGTTCCCCTAAGTATGCGACCTTGCATGCAACACCATCATATGGTCAGGTCAAAGGATCCATACAAGTACTACACGAGAATCACTTGTGATACTATACCATATGGATTTCTCGTTTAGTGGATCTATCCAGTACCATGCCCTTTTTGCATGTACCCATTAACTTGGTTGACATCCCATGTCCAATGACCGGTAAGACACCGCCATACAACCAGGTTAATGATAGTCTCTAGTTCCATTCATTCCCATGACTGGAACAGACTATGGATCTCTTATGGTCATATCGTTTTCCCTATCCATGGTCTTACTGCTAAGTGCATGACACTTGTCATCATGGATATGGATATATCCATTGGATACTTCATTTAAAATATTGCACAAGATATATATATAATAAATGAATTAATGCCTTTATTAATGACACAAAATATGTATAATACATGAATCCAATAAATGTACAATACAAATACAAGGTCCAATGCCTCGGGACTAGGGCATATCCAACATTATAATCATGGGAATGAATATAACTAAAGACTAGTGTATTCCTTGTGGGATGGGTGGTGTCTTACTGACCATTGGACTTGGAAAGTCTATAAAGGACATAGGTACATGTTAGTGAACAGTGTAATGGATCGATCCGCTTGTGTGAACACTACATGGTCAAGTGTCATAAGTGCTTCACACGTATTGCTTATATTGAATCCTTAACCCAATATTACTACACTCTTAGATGTGACCTTATATACTTTGATGTGTGCCAAATGGGCCCCTAACTGAGTGTCAAGTATGGTTACATTGGGCATATCGGGAAGCTTGTTAGGACTAAAAGTAATGTGAAGGAATTTCCTAACTCTTCACCGAAGAGATGATATCATCGGCCTCTTAACGAGTGAGACTGAGTAGTGTACAATGATTATTGGATAATCATTTATTTGATCTCATCAGTCTACTTGGATGTCAAGTATATGTCCTAACACTTAGAAGGATGACAATACCATGCCTTGTATCGGACACCGATATCAAATGTGCAAAGGATCATATAAGAATACTATAGGTGTATGTCGTTATGATTTTGGCATCTGCATCCCAATTAGGGGTTGTACTAACATGCTAGAGCCCACTTCCAACTTATGGGACGAATGTCATTTAGGGCCCATAACCAACTGTTGCCTTAAAATTATGCACTAGCAAGCGTACTAGGTCAATTGTAGTATTGGGCAAGACAAGTGTCGTATCCACCGGGAGTAAGGGAAATTTTGAAGACTTCCTAGTAAATCACCAGATCTGAAGGTTTTCCAATAAAAGTGTACAAAAAATTTATAAAAGCTGAAAATATAAAACATGCAAGGCAGGAAATATAAGATTGCGTAAACAGAATAATAAAAACACAGGCTTTCACCAGCTAGACAGGCAATCTCAAGATATCTTTCTTTAGAATTTATTATGAATATATTAAGGAACGTAGATCTAAAGTTTCTTGCTCTCTATCCACCAAGCTTATCTCTCGACCTCATTTGGATTCTATGACCACCCAACTAAGCTTATCTCTCGACCTCACTTAGCATAGGCATTCATGCATTAAGTCAAGCAAGCGTTCTACCATAAATAGAAACCCTTAGCACACCCCCAATCTCCTCTCTGTCTCATGGCAAGTGTGTGTGTGTGTGTGATTTTTCCATATCCCCAAATCTCCTCTCGGTCTCATTAGGAATACTAGAGATATGAGAGGGCCCTTTCCTATATTAAATTAAGCACTTCACCACACAATCATCAAAACATGATATTCATAATAAAAACAGAGAAAGACTTCCTATGACCACCAGCCTAAGCTGGTTTCAGCCTGTTAGGAAACCTTATCGCGAGATTTCCTAACCAGAAAACTTGCAAAGAAACAATAAATTGCAAACTAAAAATTAATTCAAATTAACAAAATAGTTGAGACAATTAAAATTGCTGCTCCCCTTCCCCAAATAGTGAAGTATTTATAGTCCCAAAAAAGTAAAGTCTAGCAATGAGTTGTCAACCATCTATGGTGCAAGCACTAATTAAAATATTGCCAAAAATTTTGAGAAGCTAAGGACAGCAGTGGAATTTCCAGAAACAAAATATCTCCTCCTCCTTCTTGGGTCGTACCCTTCTCTTTAAATTTGGCCCATCCATTCCGCAGCCCACTACATTTCTCTCTGCTGCACTCTGAGATTTCCCAGTTTAAGCGATCTCTCTGATATAGGCAATCAGACCTGGAAAAGCTCAATATTAGCCATGATTTCTTAATTCTCAATAGAATTTTAATCAATTAAATACTGAATTCTTGCTAAATTACTTGGTAATATTTTCACTCATCAAGAACCCCCACACTTGAACATTGATTATCTTCAAGCAATCTTAGGGTAAAACAAAACAAAAGAAAAGAAGGAAAGAAAAACTTTAAAGGAAAACACATTTAAACATTTTAACTTAACTCAAGCAGCAACCAATAATCAATCCATCACCCTTGAACAACAAGACTTTTATGCAAAACACAAAAATTGAGAATACCAAATCAATCAGAGCATTCTTAAGAGACCTGGCTTAGCTTCAGAAACATCCTAAGGCAGCGAGACCAAACCTTAAACTTCATCAAGCTAGCAAGAAATTAGAACTAATTTACCTCTCTAAAAGAGTTCACTCACTCTCAAGTGTTTGGGCGATTTGAATAAGAACTCTCAGCAGCAACACATATTGGCATTAAACCAAAAACTAAGCAAACATCCTATCGCTACCACTCAATTTGACACAAGGTCTTAACAAAGGGTTGTAATGTAAGGCTTAGGTTAGGGGTGTGTTGAATAGGCTTTTTAGGTTAAAGGAATACCATACCAATCAACACCATGGAACAACAAGCAATTTACTCCAAAAGAAACTTAAGCAACCAAGGACAGATAAGGACAGGAAACTCAAATATTAAGATGCAAAATTAAGAATTTCAAGAATTTTAAGCACAAGAAGGAATATGAACATCTTAGCACAGATTTTTACCACTGAACATCTCAAGAGAACCTTTTTTTTTTTTTTTGGAAGAAGAAGAAGGAAATTATTAAGAAATTAGATCAAAACAGCTGGACGCAATCAGTTAATGATATAATACTTGGCAAAATCGATCTTGCTTGCACTTTTGATTCTTAAGCAATATGAAAGAAGAGAAAATTCCAACTGCCTTTTGGAAAAAATTAAGCGAAAAGTTGCAAACTGAACTTTAAAGGAAGAATTAACATGAAAGCATCTGTTTTTATGTCCACATGAATTTCTAAGAAAAATCTGATACAAAAGTTCAATTAAAGTAGACTACTTGCTATTCAAAAACAACTTGATTCTGTTATGGCATTCCTAGGGTTTTTTGGACAACATAGTGTGAATTGGCTTAAGGAAAAACACAATGGGTTGACAAAAAAAAAACAATCTTAAAGGCTCAAAGGGGCTTAAAAAATGGGAAGAGAAATGTTAGGGAAGCTTTTTGGATTTAAGAAACAGAGATGGGTAACAAATGCCATAATCATTTTGCACATGCGAAAAACCTTATGGTTTTGACAATGATAATCCACTAAGGTCTAGCTTAAAACTCAATATGCATGCCCTCTCTAAAAGGAATTCAAGTAAGATTTTATATCCAAGAAAACAGGCTCAAAAACCTCAAAGAGAAATATAGGGTTAATGCAAATTGGCCTAACTCAAGCTATCAAGGTGAAACAAATTTTAAGGTCTTGAAGTCCTAAACTGCTTAATCAACTAAAATCAAAATTTCTAAAAGTTTTTCTAATTAATAGGCAATCAGTTTTAAGTGCTTTACACATACTTCCTGCATCCTTAGGATCAGAAAATTTTACTGGTTGCGAACTCAAGAAAACATAGAGAAATCGAAAAATTTATACAAATTTTTACATGAAATTCAAGAGAACCAAGAAAACTAATCACAAAAGTTCATAAAGCCACACATAAAACTTTATAAGTTCACACAGAACATAGAAAACTAAAGAGTACTTAGAACAGAAAATGTTCAGGCAGGGATTCCCAATCAGTAGACCAGCAATTACCAAACAATCAACCAGCAATCATGCATTCCCATATCATCAGCAATTAATTTAAAATTCATAAGGTAGCTCTTCTCCCCCACACTTAAGACATGCTTTGTCCTCAAAGCAACTAATTCATGCAATTGGATGAGCAAAAGCGAGGTAAAGGGAAATTACCTATCTTATGGCAAAATTGAAGTGATTTGGTGCAAGCAGAAGTTTAAAGAGATATACCAGAGGCTTTGAGATGGAGGAGGAGGAAAACTTTTTCACTCATCTGGTTTGGAGGAGACTTGCATCTCTTCTTCTGGTGGTGGATTTTATTCAGCCATTCTCTGTCTTCTGCGAGCTCTTCTGGCAGCACTACTTCTTCTCCTACAAGTCCTTTTGATCTCTGGATCTATAGGAATTAGAAGGATTCCACCTCTTCGCATACACCAAGAGATTTCTTAAACAGAGAATTTCTGCACAAAACACAAAACACCAAATCAAGCATACAAATTTACAGGAAATCTTTAAAAATTTTTAACCGTTACTCCCAGGCAACCGCGCCAAAAACTTGTTGCCTTAAAATTATGCACTAGTAAGCGTACTAGGTCAATTGTAGTATTGGGCAAGACAAGTGTTGTATCCACAGGGGGTAAGGGAATTTTCCAAGACTTCCTAGTAAATCACCACATCTGAAGGTTTTCCAATAAAAGTGTACAAAAAATTTATAAATGCTAAAAATATAAAACATGCAAGGTAGGAAATATAAGATTGCGTAAACAGAATAATAAAAACATAGGCTTTCACCAGCTAAACAAGCAATCTCAAGATATCTTTCTTTAGAATTTATTATGAATATATTAAGGAACGTAGATCGAAGGTTTCTTGCTCTCCATCCACCAAGCTTATCACTCGACCTCACTTGGATTCTATGACCACCTAACTAAGCTTATCTCTCGACCTCACTTAGCATAGGCATTCATGCATTAAGTCAAGCAAGCATTCTACCATAAATAGAAACCCTTAGCACACCCCCAGTCTCCTCTCGGTCTCATGGCAAGTGTGTGTGTGTGTGTGATTTTTCCATATCCCTAAATCTCCTCTCGGTCTCATTAGGAATACTAGAGATATGAGAGGGCCCTTTCCCATATTAAATTAAGCACTTCACCACACAATCATCAAAACATGATATTCATAATAAAAACAGAGAAAGACTTCCTAAGACCACAAGCCTAAGCTGGTTTCAGCCTGTTAGGAAACCTTATCGCAAGATTTCCTAACCAGAAAACTTGCAAAGAACCAAATTGGAAACTAAATATTAATTCAAATTAACAAAATAGTTGAGACAATTAAAATTACTGCTCCCCCTCCCTAAATAGTGAAGTATTTATAGTCCCAAAAAAGTAAAGTCTAGCAATGAGTTGTCAGCCATCTATGGTGTAAGCACCAATTAAAATATTGCCAAAAATTTACAACCACAAGAGCAAGTGGCTTCCTTGAGAAGCCAAGGACAGCAGTGGAATTTCCAGAAACAAAATATCTCCTCCTCCTTCTTGGGCCGCGCCCTTCTTTTTAAATTCGGCCCATCAATTCCGCAGCCTGCTACATTTCTCTCTGTTGCACTCTGAGATTTCCCAGTTTAAGCGATCTCTCTGACATAGGCAATCAGACCTGGAAAAGCTCAATATTAGCGATAATTTCTTAATTCTCAATAGAATTTTAATCAATTAAATGTTGAATTCTTGCTAAATTACTTGGTAATATTTTCACTCATCACCAACATACGGATGGACTTACAAGATCACAAACTTAGGAGTTTAGAAGGGCTTTGTGACCAATTGTTGGATTATTGGATACATAGGGTATTGGATACATATTAATTATTGGATTATTTATTTTATAGGATTAATTATTGAGTCCAAATAAAATAAAATAACCCATGATGAGAAATTGGTTTTATGATTTTTCAAAGTTACCATGTGGTGACATTAGTTAAATTATAATATATGTGTAAATTATGTTGGGTATTTACATTAAGGGTATTTTGGGTATCTTGCATTATGTTTCTTACATAAAAGGAAAAGAATAAACCCTAAAACCTGAAGGTTAATAACCTATTCCTCCTTGTGCCAAAGGGGTTTTTGGTGCAAGGAAGAAACCATTGGTCCATTACCTAGCACTCGATCCCAAGTTGATGAGACTCCGTGTGTGGGAACATAGAGGGGCAACACATGAAACCCTTAGTCAAATCCATCTAGTGCGGGGATGGCTTAGGTGAGAAATCCAATTTCTCCCTCTTTGGTTTTGTTCAATCCATAATCTAGCTTTGGGATTTTGGGCATGAATCTTAGCTTGGAGATATGTGTTCTGCAATTAAATTTTGTTTTCAATCTGAGATAGGTTCCAACAATATCACCATGGGCCGAGTCATTAAGTAGAATATTTCGTAAATGCAGGAAGTTAGGGCTCCTGCAGAGTTTGAAGCCTTTCACTCCTTCAGCTAAGGCAGAAAAGGGTAATTTCTGCACTTATCATATGGTGAGAGGTCACCAAATGAATGACTATCTCCGTTTGTGAGACACCATCAAGTAGTTGGTAATTGAGAATAAGATCCAATAGTCAGACACTAAGCAATGTGTAAAAAAATCCCTGCCCAGCTTTGGGAGTCAAGTCAATATGGTGTAAGCCGGGCAGCATTCCAATTTTGTATTTGGACAGATTATCTGGGCCAATCCCATAATACAGGCAGTTTCTTTCGTCTGGAAGGCCGAGGAGATAGTTGAGCTCGTGGAAGTGGTTGCAAAGAAGCCAGAGCCAATCAATTTGAATGATGTGGAGCTAGATGATGATTATAATGAGTATGAGATGCCCGATCCCAAGGCGGTTTACCCGGTATGTACCAAAGTTGGTATGTATGTAAGAAAGGAGGATGGACTAGTCAATCATATTAATAGGAGTGGGAGAGTCTAACAACCCACCAATCAACCAGGTAGAACGAGTCAGTACCCAGGCAAAAGCACCGGTTCGTAATGAGTCTCTCACCACTCTAATAGAAGAGGATGACCTGGTAGTTGAACAGTTGAAAAGAATGCCCGCCAAAGCTAGTATTTGGCATCTGTTGATGGAATCCTAGATAAACGATGCCACGGGGGTGAAGAATTGATGTGAATGGAAGCAACCCCTCTAACTTCTCCTGAAGAAGTATGCGTACTGGTAGGTGGATCCGTCAACCGCCCGACAGATCATCCTTTAGAGATAACATTCAGTGATGTTGATCTGCCGCCAGAGGGAATAAATCATAACAAAGCCCTGTATCTGAAGGAGGAGATAATGGATGGAGTGATGCCATGCGTCATGGTAGATGATGGCTTCGCCCTAAACATCTACCCCTTGAAAATCCTACCCTATTTGAATATGAGTGAAGAGGCCCTTTTAAGGTCCAGTACTATGATCCGTGCTTATGACGATTTAAAGCGCACAGTGATCGGGACTTTTGAGGCAGAAGTGGTAGTCGCGGAAGTGAAGTCCAAGGTGTTGTTCACAGTTATTGATATTTTAGTGACCTTTTCTCAACTGTTAGGGCATCCATGGTTCCACTCACTGGGAGGTGTGCCTTCCACTTTGTACCAAAAAGTCAAATTCCCCATTAGGGGAAAGATAGTGACTAAGCCTTCAGATATTGCTGCTTTGAGCACCTCCGATTAGCCTATGACTGGCTTCCAGGTTGCTGTCATATCTAGTAAGAAGGGCAAGGAACCATGTTCTTGGATTGGGTCCACAAATATTTAGAGAAACAGATTTTTGCCCAGCGAAAGGTTCTAAGAGCACAACAACAGGGCATGCCTAAATTTGATATTGACATCGGGTAGCCACATCAGGCAGGCCTTGGATACAAAGGTGAGCCCTAAAAAAGCAGGCCCAAATGGAAAGCAGTGCACCTTGTGGACATCTTTGTCCGTGCCACCAGTGGGGCTTATAACGGCAAGCCCGAGCTAGTAGAGGCTAAAGGAGAAGTGGTCCCGAGATTCGAGATCTTTGTTGACATTATAGACTTCTCCAAATATGGGGTGGAACCAATCAAAGGCATGCTCAAGCCCAAACCCAAGAAAGGAAAGGAAGTTGTCTCACCAGTAGGTTTACTGAAATCTGAAGAGCCTATGGATGCTGTTGTCCAGAATAAGAAGCCTGACGGGGAAGATCAGGGAGTGAAGGACATTAATGTAGTGGTAGATTCCATTTCAAGGGCATTGCTTTCCCTTCTGAAGAAAGGCCTCACGGATCAGATTAAAGAAAGCCTGCAACAATGGAACATAATGATTAATTCAAGAAGGTTGTGGCTGAATTGGCTAGGCTGATGGGCACAAAGAAAGTACTGACGAAAGAGCTTGCCCTCTTTGATGCATAGAAGGAGGCCTTGGAATCAGATTTGGATGACCTACTAGAAGAAGAGCAGTTGAAGCTGTGGCAACTGCCAGTTAAGATCCTCCATATATGGAGGAGGAAAATGACTTCTATATATCCATTTCTTTTATGTTTGATATGAACAATTCTACCTACAAGGCTTTGTATAAAATCTAACTTAGCTTACTTATGTGATGTTTTTGCTGATGGATCTGGCATACATTTAAGCATTCATATAATGTGTTTAGCATAACATGATACTCCATTGCATGAAATTAACTTGGGAACAGATAAGAATCCTAAAATGGTATCCATCTCGAATGATCTTACTCGTGAGGAAAGGAAAGAGATTATAAAGTCTTAGAGAAACATGTCGGAGTGTTTGCCTGGTCATATAAAGATATGCCTGGAGTTGACAAGGAGATTGCAGAACATAGAATTCCCACTGATCCTAAGTGCAAACTGATGAAGCAGAAACTTATACATCTCAGAACAAAATGGGCAGAAAAGGTTAAGGCAAAGTGGCTAAGCAGATCAAAGCTAAATTCCTAGAAGTTGTAGAGTATCCCGAGTGGTTGGCCAACATTGTGCCGGTCGCGAAGAAGGATGGAAGAGTTAGAGTCTGTGTAGACTAAAGAGATCTGAACAAAGCATCTCCTAAAGATGACTTCCCTCCGACCACATATAGATGTGCTTATCAATAGTGCAGCCAGAGCAGTCATGTACGCATGCATGGATGGGTTCTCCGGGTATAATTAGATCCTCATAGACATTATCAATAAGATCAATACAGCTTTCATCACAGAATGGAGCAAATACTATTATAGGGTGATGCCATTCAGACTGAAGAATGCTGGAGCTACATACCAAAAGGCCTCACTACACTTCTTCATGACATGATCCATGAAAAGGTCGAGGTATATGTCGATGACATATTGGTCAAATCCATGACCCGGCAAGAGCACCTCACTGTCCTGGATAGATTTATGACCAGGACTGAGCAGTATAACCTCTAAATTAATCCTAAGAAGTGTGTATTCAGAATCAATTTAGGCAAGCTACTGGGACATATAGTCAGCCAAAGGAAAATTAAGATGGATCTAGATAAAATCAGAGCCATCCGAGATATGCTAGTGCCAAAAACTGAAAAAGAAGTCAGATCATTCCTAGGGTCACTCTAGTAAGTCAGCAGGTTCATCGCCTGATTAACTACGATGTGTGAGCTTATCTTTAAACTCCTCAGGAAGCAACAACCAGTAGTATGAAATGACCGATGCTAGATTGCTTTTGAGAGAATAAAGGCTTACTTGACAAATCCACCTGTGTTGAAACCTTTGACTTTGGTAAACCTTTAATCCTATATCTAGCCATCAAAGAGACCTTGGTAGGGGCAATGCTGGTGGAGGAGTAAGACGACAAGAGGGAGCATGTTATTTACTACCTCAATAAAAAGCTTCTTGACTACGAAACCAGATACACCATAGTTGAAAAGAATTGTACAACTATGGTTTGGCTGACAAAGAAATTGAGACACTATTTCCAGTCCTACAGGATACAAGTAGTAGCCAAGGTGGACCCAATGAAGTATTTGTGTGAAGCACTAGCACTGGCCGGGAAGTTATCTAGGTCGTTGTTACTGTTATCTGAATTCAACATTGAATATGTGACCAAAGAGGTGATAAAATGTAGAGCAGTAGTAGAATTCTTGGGCAATCAATCATTATAATCAAAATATGTGGAGATCTTAGGATTTTTGGTGAATAGTTTGTAATGATCTAAGTGGAGCCTAGGAGGTGGACAATGTACTTTTGTGGGGCTGTAAATTAGTGAGGCTATGGCTTAGGGGTCATCATCGCTACTCCATATGGAGAGATCATCCTACTCTCTAAGCGTTTGGAATGCCCCATGACCAATAATGGAGCAGAATATATGGCTTGATTACTCAATATTGATGCCCTAATCACTTTAGGGGTAAATGATGTATTGATAATTGGAGATTCTTTGTTAGTCATTCGCCAAGCCACAGGAGAATGGGAAATCAAGGAAGAGTCACTACGACCATATCTGGAGTCTATATGGTGATTGATTGAAACATTCAGTTGTTGTGAGTTCAAACATGTTATCAAGGATGACAACCAAATGGCAGATGCTCTGGCAACACTCTCATCTATGTAGGACGGATCGCAGAAACAACCTATGAAACCTCTAGTCTTGGAAGTTTCCAAGGGACCCTTTTTCGATTGTGATGATGTTCTGAGTCTGACTGCGGATGACAAACCATGGTGCTTCGACATCTTTAAATTTTTGTGAGATAAACAGTATCCAGAAGGGATAGACATGACTGATAGAGTAGCTATCAGACAGTTAGCAGTGCAATTCAGAATATTTGAGAATCAGCTCTTTAAGAAGATAGCAAACGGTTTGCTTTTGAGATTTTTGGTGGAATCAGAAGCATAACAAGTGATGAAGTAGATGCATTCATGATCTTCTGGTCCATATATGAACAGCATAGCTCCGGCAAAGAAGATTCTACGGCAAGGATATTTCTGGCTTACCATGTAAGCAGATTGTGTTAAAGAGGTGAGGAAGTGCCATAAACACTAAATTTATGGGGATATCATCCACTTCTCACCAATGGAACTACAGAGCCTCTCTACTCCTTGGCTATTCTCGGCATCGGGAATAGACATCATTAGCGAAACTCGGCCTCCAACATCGAATGGCCACAGATTTATTATGGTGGCAGTGACTACTTCTCGAAGTGGGTAGAGGCTAAATCCTACACCAATATTACGGTGAAGAAGATGGCTAAGTTCATAAAGAAACACATTTTCATGCAATATGGCATTTCGCACCATGTCGTGACTGATAACGAGGTGCAGTTCCAAGGTGTAACGGTAGAACTACTTACATAACATAGCATAGAGCATCACATATCTTCTCCCTAGAGACCACATGCCATTGGGGCAGTAAAGGTGGCTAACAAGTCCATCAAGAAGATCCTGGCTAAAACATTCGCCACTTATAGAGATTGAGTAGAAAGGTTACCGTTCACTCTCTAGGGTTATAGAACTATTGTCAGGACTCCTACTGGTGAGACCTCGCATTTATTAGTATATTGGATGGAAGTGGTGCTACCAGTAGAAACAGAGCTAAAATCCTTGAGGATTGCCTTAGAAGATTAGTTGCTAGACACAGAGTGGGTTAGAGCCAGGTTTGAACAGTTAGCTATGGTCTACGAAAAGCGTTTGAAGGCTTTGGATCATTTGTAAATGTATCAACAGAGGATGGCTAGGGCATACAATTTGCTGGGTCCATCACCAAAGGCATCCTCTATAAGTGAGAGACCTAGTACTGAAACAGCTGAAACCTTCCAACATAGACATCAAGGGCAAATTCAAGCTGAACTGGGAAGGCCCGTGTGTGGTAAAAAAGATCCTTTCGAAAGGCACAGCCAAGATAATGGATATAGATGCGAATGAGTTCACTAACCCAATCAATCAGGATCGCTTGAAGCGCTATCACGTTTAGAGAGGCCCAAGTAGGCTGCTAAGCTGTAAAGACAGTCTAGGGAAAAGTTAAGGTGTAAAAGTGAGAGGTGTCGGCTAGAAAACCTGTAATGGCTAGTTGAGCACATAAGTAAATCATCTGAGATGATTATTTTGTGACCATTCCTAATTTGATTTCATTAATGAAATGTCATTCTGCTTAACATACTTTATGAGTGCTTGAATGTAGATGTTGATCCATTTGCTAAAACATCTAAGTAAGCCAAGCATTCAAACACATATGCACATGAGCTGTCACATCGAACTGAAATTTGCAATCAGAGAAGTCTCCCTTATAAAAAAAAGATAATAAAAGAAATAATAATTGCCCGCTGGATCAAAAACCTGGTAAGGGAGATTCATGAAACAATTAAGGTGATCCGATAGATTAAACCCATATAGGGTAGTCTATGAAAAAATTAGGACCATATAAATAATAATAAAAAAAAGCAATAAGGGAGACAGCAACAACTATATTCTCTTCCTCTTAACAGTCGTGGCATCCTCAATGCCAGTCAAACTGAGCCATTTAAAAGTCACGCTTTGATGCTCCTTTCTAATAGGTAAAACCCTGATCTTGGACAACCACGATTTGTACGACTCATCGGTCTCCACAGTAGCAAGAAAATTGTACCCCAGCTCCTCGTAGCACACACTGCCTGACCATCAAGCTAGAATGTGATCGGGCCACTAGAAAGTATACTCCATGCTTTCAGTAATGCAAGATGACTCAGGGATCTCCTGCACGTGCCCGTATTGCCTACGAATGCTGGTCGGAGAGTAGAAGCTCACTTTGTTCAGACCTAAAAGCTGAATACCACTAGCCCATATATCCACAGCAACATAGGTGATCCTTCACCAAGGGCAAGCCCATCTGATCTAGTCATAAGCTCTTTGGGCTAGCCAAGCCTCCCACTCTCCTGAAGTCATCCAAATGTAACCTTCCACTATGAAGCCTCACCCCCAGAAGTTCTCAGGAAGATACTTGTTGAAGTTTCCTTAAGGCATGTGGATGAGAGCCAACTTCTCCATAAGCCATACCTATAACAGTATAAAGGGGTCAAGGATGATAACTTGATAAGACTCAAAATTCAAGCATAAGCCATGATAGAGAAGGTTTACTTGAAACTACAAAAATTGGTTACCGATTTGAAAGGACAGATCAGAATGGGTAAAATTTATCTAAATTAGAGTCTCAGCTAGAATCAATGGCATGGGTGACGCACCGACAACCATCTGAGGGATGATGGAAGCAAGTTGAAACGGGTATACTCCAGAGCTTATACAGCACAGATATTAACTCATCAACAATAAGCTAACCATACTAGCCCATCTAGAATGATCCTAAGAAGTATCCATACTCCAACTCAGCATAAAACTCAGGTGGAAGCAGTAGTGGAAAGCAATGTAGTTACTTGAGACTGTCGAACACCAAATAGATTGGCCAAGGAATTGGCATCACTAAAGATAAATTTAGGACTCGCGATCTTAATACCTTTCGGGCAAGGCATATTTAGAATTGCACTGAACTCCTCGAACAAAAAACACAGCTCCTGATTTAAGAAATGGAAACATGATCAACTGGGTCCCAGCAGCATTTAGCAGCTTGCAGTAGGGCTGGATTTCTTGACTCGTTGTAATAGGCCTTCATATTCTAATGCCGGAAAGGCTTCAATTTCGGCCAGTCTGAGTCCTTCAGAGTTCCGAGAAATGGGTAAAGTAGAGAATCAAAAGGATCTATGGTCTAAACCAAGCGTTGAACGGGTGAAAGATGAGAAACTGGGTGTAAGACCCGTGCGGTTGACACAAGAGCCGTGCAGCTAATGTAAAAGCCATGCAGCTGTATTAAGACCTATGTGGCTATCGACCAACACCTGTGCGGCTATTGATTCTACAACCATATGGCTATATCTTTAAGTGTAATGATTTTTTGAGATCCGTACAGGTGTTGATGATTCGGGGGTGTTTTTCAGTGTATTCGGGCATTTTAGTGTGTGATTATCTGTGTTCATGGGCGAAACGACTGAATTTAGTAAAAACAATAGAAATTTTCATGAAAATCAAAGTAAGAAATGTAACAAGAGGTTTCAAAAGTCTAGAACTACACAAATCCAATGTAATGAATGTATGAATAAATGTATACAAATAAATAAGGCCCTATCATTTATTGCCTAGGACTCGACGTCTCGTCCTCATCCTCACCAGCGTAGGAGTCCACCATGTCTATCTCTATCTCTATATACCTAGCTCTGTACCAGTCCAAGTCGGTCCACAGCCTCTGAGTCTCATGCTCGTACTACGTCCACAACATCTAGTGCTCCGGCTCAAGGCGTGCCAACTACTAAGCAAATCCCTGATGAGCCCGTAATAACTAGATGTGGGTCTGCAAAGTCAAAGGCAAAATAGTCCATGTCAGCACACTTACGCATTCATTCATCTTATGCATACATCATATAATACATTATAATAAAAATTGTAAGAAACTTACCGACATCACCGTGTTCTCTCGAAGGAGGAGGTGGTGTAAAGACTGATACATCTGTATAGGTCTCTCTACAACCTCAAGTGATGAGTGCATTTTATGCACATAATTTACCTTTATTGATAAGCTTTAATTGGGCAGATTTACTTCATTTTGTGTCATTATTTTTGCTAGGGGCATTGGAATCGAAATTAAGCTTAAAGTGTTGATTTTAGGAGCTTGGAGTGCATAAAGGATGGAGTTTGAAGTCATAACCCATGAGCACAGTTTGTGGGGTGTTGCAGAAGCTAGAAATTGACATAGAAGCTGTTTCTGCATAAGCTAGGATCATGGCTTAAGGGGGAGCTATTAATTTGTAGAGTTTTTATGGGATTAGAAGACTTCCTAATTAGTTTTATTTTATTTGTATCAGCTTTTAATTCTATTTGGAATATTCTCTAATTTTCCTAATTAGAGTTTTATTTTATTTAGGATTTTATTTCCCTTTCCTTTCCAACTTCTACAAGGGGAGTCTTCTTCTTCTTATGGGAGATAGTGATAGTTTTTAGGTTTTAGTTTTAGTTTCTTTTAGTTTTAGTTTTAGTTTTGCTTTCTTTCTCTCATGGAAAGATAATCTTCTTTTCTAGCTAGGAGGAATTCGGTCTTGTAAAGTCAGTTGTGAGATCAATTGTTCTTAATTTCTTCTTTGATTCAAGTAATTAATTTCATTCTGTTCTTATTTCTTTTACATGATTTAATTATATACTTGTGATTGATTTGCTAGTTAAGAGATTAAATACGTAATTGTTTAATTCACTTAACCTAGGTAGCGAATAACATGGTTAATTCTGGATAAGTTTTTAGTTCATGTTATTGATGAAACTGACATGCTTTAACTAATCCCACTTGTGAGATTATTGAGTACAATTAGTGTCTCTTTCGTGTGTTAATGCTTTTGATTAAATTAAATTTCGAAGCTTGTTTGGAACTGCTCGATTAAATAGAGATAATTAATGAGCTTCTCTTGGTTATCTATTTCATAAGAAGAGATTAGGTGATTCATGCTTTGTGATAGCCATAGCTAATTTATATGAATGCATTGAAGTTGTCCTTTGTTTTTGATCGATGATTGGTTGGTTTGACTCAAGACTTGAATCAACCTTCTAGCTGGAATCTTTCTCATATAGACTTTACCATATTATTTTATTTTTGGTATTTTTGAATTTTAGTTTCGATTCCCAATGCACCCCCAATTTACTTTTATTTGTTTAAACCTTAGAGGAATTAGATCAACCAATCCCTATGGATTCGACCCTCCTCCATCTTTACTAAAAAATTTGATTTATGAGAGTAGGTATTTATTTTTGGTGTGCTCAGCACACATCAAATTTTGGTGCCGTTGCCGGAATTGGTGTTCAATCGGTTTATTTCTTTTTTTTTCCTTTTTAGCAATTTTGGGAATTGATGGATCATCCATTTCAACATGTTGATGAGTTCCAATGGAACTATGACCCTTACATTGATCCATTTAACCATTCTTATCCCAATTTTAATTATGAGAATTAATCAAATAACAATTATTATCAATCTTCTTATGTTGATCATTCTTCATCAAGTTCAGGTATGTCTTTGGAAGATATTGTTTATGCTTTTGTTGACAACTTTCAAAGATTTCAATCAGAAACGTAAACTAGTCTCAAAAATTTGAATTCACAAATGAGCCACTTAACTACGATCATGGGTAAGTTAGAAACCCAAATTTTGATTCAAGATTCTGAGTTAGTGTAGAAGAAAGAAGAGTTCATAGAGCTAGTGCTAGAAGAAGAAGAAGAAGATCGCATAAAAGACATAGTAATTGATGATGAGATTTCCACCATTAATGATGAATTAATCTATGAAAATGATTTTTACATCATGGATATAAATGCTAGGACTGTAATAAAATCAATTTCAATTTTATCAAATGATTCACCTATAGAGATCAATAATATAAAAATCAATATGCATGAAGGTAATAGTACTAATGAAATTGAATTTGTTTTTATTATTGACATGATTGATTCTAGTGTGTAGAGAAAAGAAATGGGAGATTTATCTGAAATTGCATATGCTTATAATTAGGATGATCAAAATGATGAACGAGTGGGAGTTGGATAATGCAATATTGTAATTGTCTAGCCAAAGACAATAAAGAAAGGCGCTCTTTTGGGAGGCAACTCAAATTTAATTTATTTTAGTTTATTTACTTTAATTTTGTGCATAATTTCATGTTTTAGTTTAGTATTTTAGGTTTTTAAATAAATTTTGGGTTCTTTTTGTAACAATGATTAGGCTTTAAGTAACTAATTAATTGTTTTCGTTGTGCAGAAATTTTAAATTAAGCCGTGATCATGGCTTATGCAATTTTTGGAATCAATAAATTTTTACCTAGAGAGTGACTTAAACCATGATCTTGGCTTGAGAAAAGAAGTCTTCTGCTTCTTTTTGGAGAGAGCCCATATTTTATGTTTTATTTTTATTTTTATTAAAAAGAACTCAGAAAAAAAAAATTTTCGTAATGCTTATAATCCTAAAACTAACGCATATCATCCCCTCTCTTGCAAGACAAAGTCGACGCCACCATCTCGCCGCCTCACCTCCTCTTCGCCACTGATGGCCAATACACGGCAGTCACTAGGCCAAAAATCTCAAGTAAAGAAGAAGCCAATCACAGTATCCACGTGAATCGCAACTCCACTACCCAGATATGAACCGCGCTTTTCGCCACTGCTCTGCCATTGCTAACGTATCCTGCATCAACCGCTTCTGTCTTTGCCACGGTGCAGTGCCTGAAACTGCTGTTGATCCCCTTTCTTCCAATCTTGGAAAACATCCCCCTCTGTCTCTGCTTCCGGCCAGTCCTGCCACTGCTTCAGTCGTCAGATAGTTGCCCAGCCCACATCGACTCTGTTGTTTTAGAGCAGATTCTGGCAGAGAAACCAAACTCCGGCCAGCAACAAGTCCATTCACAGAAAAAGATCACCCTAGTTTGCAATTTCTTTCACCCCTAACTGATTTATCCTTATGCTTAATTTCTATGTGTCAATTTTGATATATTGGATTTGGAAAATTGAGTTGGAATTGATCAATATTTCTCCTAACTATAGCTAAATTTTTAGAATACGAGTACAATGGATTTTAAGTTTCAAAATTGTTTATCTTGAATTTTGATTAAGAAGCTTTAGGATTTAGTAGTTGCATGCTAATATAGCTTTATTGTAGGCTAATTTGACTACTCAATTGAGGGTTGGAAAATGCTTATCTTTTACTTAACTTTTAGTTGCAAATATTTATTTTTAGCAAGAATTGGTTCATTATTGTGGCATCGAATTGATCGTTGGCTTTAAACTATCTGTTTAGTTGCTACCATGTTTCAATTAAATTTGACAATTACTTGGAGATTCTAATAAATGGTTGAGTATATTTTGAGATTTCATTGCTAATAATTATGCCTTGTTGCTTAAACTCTGTTGGATAATTAGATCTTGATTTTATAGTTGTTTTGTGCTTAATTGGTGGACAAATTAGAAGGCATCGCCACTATTTGTTTCAATTAAGGATGACTAACCTTTCACAACTTGAGTTCACGGCGGGGTGCATATGAGAGCCCAAATGCGATTAAGATCAAAGTTGCTCTTCACTTTAGGGATGTTCTTTAATTTCTATTCTTAATGTCTCTGATTACTATTATGATTAAATATTCTTTTGAGCACATTGAGGGCTATGTGCAAGTTTAAGTGGGGGAGAGAGGTTTCCCATTGTGAATATTTTGTGTACATATTATTTGAATTGGTCTTTTGCAAACGTAAATTAGCTCCAACTCCCTTGAAATGTTTCACTCTTTTTGTAATTGTAGTTCCAAAAATTTGATCTTTTATGTCTTGTGTACTTGTTAAGGGAGATGTTTGCACAAATAAAGCATGAGGTTCTAACTAGCTGAAATCATTATGGTCATAAATGCTTGAACTGAGATGAATCACTTAGAGACATAAGCTGTGTAAGAAACTTCTTTTTGATTGACCATAAATTAGGGGATGAAATAGGAAATTTGTCTGCTTTTAATTGTGAATGTCTTGGGATTCTTAAAAAAAATAAAAAAAATAAAAAAAGTTCATATGAATATTCTATTCCGCTGGCTTGATTTTCGAATCCAAGTTATGAATAGTGCTAGTGGCTGCTTAATGTATATGCTTAGCTAAGTAATTCGGGTGCATTGTGTTTGCTCCATTTTTGTTATCTGTTTGGAAAAGCTATAGCATCTTAAGTAAGGTTAGATGTTGTGAAAAATAAATAAATAAATAAAGTAAGATCACAAAGTGATCCATTAGTTGTTTGTGCCTTAGGTGAATTGTGTGCTTATTCAGGTCCTATTGTCCCTCGTTTATGTGATTGATTAAGAAGTGATTAGAGGTCTACTATCCTAGTGATGCAAGTTGTATTCTAGTTGTTAAATGAGTAGCTTTGAGTGCAAGGTTGGAGCTAAGTGCCAAGCTTATTGCGTCTCTCCCTGATAAGTGTGCTTGATTTATTAGTTGATTCTTAGAACTATGATTTGTGAGATATAATGTGCTTTCAATTGTTTTTGGGGTTGGACATATTTTGTTTGCTTGAGGACAAGCAAGGTTTAAGTTGGGGGGGGGGGACCTGCAAAAATCAAACCTCAAGTAAAAAAAAGAGGAAAATGAAACGAGAAAGTACTCATGTAGGTGGTGTTAGGTGGGACAAAATCCATCGGAATATGTTGCACAGGGTTAGCTCCCTCTCCTCCTACTGACCATCTAGGTTCATCAAGCTGAACTGGCTCAAAAGAAGAGTCGAGAAGTCATAAACTGCCCCAGCTAGTGCAGAAGAAAGGACGGCTACACTAGCAATACCCGAGGAGGAACCAACTCCACGTGATCTAGGCCTAACCCAGTGGCTCAACCCGGTGGGCTCCGTATCAGCCCCAGAAGCCTCAGTCTCATCCTCCTCCTCCTCATCTATCTCTGAAAATACCTTCTTCTGCACGAGAAGAGAAAGAAGAACAATACAGGTAAAAACATCGATTGAAATGACAACGAGATATTCAAATCTAAGATGGACAAGTTGAGATCATTTACCTCGTGAGCGGTTGGGACATGTGGAGTCTCAGGCAATAAACGCCTCATGAATGTAAGGTAGCTTCCCAGCACGAAGGGCATGTCTAGTCCAGCTCCAAAAATCACAGCCTGATCGGCTGAAGAACAGGCATTGGGCCAGAACAGGGTCAACGGTAACTCAGAGGGCACCGGCCTGGCAGTAGGAGTGGTGGCTGTGTCCTAGTCCCTACTCTCTGGCCCAAGTACCACTCCTGGGAATATGGGAACTCCATCACGAACTGCTAGTGATCCCACGTCATGGCGGTCTACACAACCTGATGATTTGGGATGCAATCCCATGGATCTGAGTTCACATGTTTGACAAAAGAAGATGAGATTAAAAACACTTATCAGGTATGAATCATAACTATATTCAATTAAGTTTGATCTAACAATTTTTGGTTTGTATTTGTCATACCTCATCCCAGGTTATATCCCTCAGCTCCTGTCGGGTCTACCTAACATCCCTTATAATGTCACCCCAGCTCTGAGTCCACCTCAGTAGAGTGGCTGGCCTACCATCCCCCTCAAGCATGCCTATGGTAAGTTGGGACAGGAACCCATACTCATAGTCTCAAATCTATGGGAAAATACATAATTAGAACTAGCAGACAAAAACAAAATTGAAAATAATAATAAAGATGAGAAGAGTTAGTAATCTCACCAGAACCATGGGCTAAAAGCCCTTGAGCTCCTTCTGTGCAACTCAAGCTACATATCAAGCCCGTAATACAGCTGCCCATGTCCTGCTCAAGCCCAATCGTACTCCTTAGCCCTCTCCAATTGGCTAGGCAAGGAAGAATAGGTAGATTCACACAACTCCCCCTAGTTGGGAAGAGAAGTGTGGAGAGAAGCATGATGATGAAAGCAGCGCATGCTGATCAACCACATTGGCTAGGGGTAGCTGATGTCCCCTACTCTTTCTAATCCAGAACTCCTAAAGGTCACAGCACTGAACCTTCCCCTGGGTACTCCCCGGACCAATCATCTCCACTATATATGAATCGCGGTAAGAGGCCTGTGACAAATAAATGTTGAACTCCAGGGTAGTCCTACCAAAAGGGAGCCTAGTGATGGCTATGAAATAGGAAGGGTTGATGGTGCACTCCCCAATAGGAAAATGAAATGTGCCTTAGTCAGGGATCCAACACCCTGATAAAGACGTCCTGCAAAATCAAATGGCAAATTGACACCAAAACAAGGAGTTTTCTGCAATCCCTAAATCTATCCATCGTGCACAGTACATTTGCATACGGGTTCTTAATCCTAGGCACATCATTTATATATACACCAGTGCGGATGATGTGAAACCCATGCGGGTGTTGCGTCGAGAGCCCTGTGCCGCCCAAAACCAGGCCCACATGGCTGTCTTTCTAAGGATCCCAAAAATCCAAAATATCACCATTTTTCCCAATTTTTCTCATATTTTATATGTATATATATATATATATGTATGTATATATATATATATGTATGTATGTATATATATATATATATATATATATATATATATATATATATACATATATACATACATACATACATACATATATATATAAATATATATATATATATATATATATATATATATATATATATATATATATATATATATATATATATATATATATATATATATATATATATATATATATATATATACACCAGTGCGGACGATGTGAAACCCATGCGGGTGTTGCGTCGAGAGCCCTATACCGTCCAAAACCAGGCCCACATGGCTGTCTTTCTAAGGATCCTAAAAATCCAAAATATCACCATTTTTCCCAATTTTTCTCATATTTTTCAGTCCCTATAATTCCTAAAGGGTCCCTAGCATTCGTTCTACTAATCAATTTCTCCAAACAAACGTAAAATCGCAAAAATCCAATTCAAACCCTAGGTTTTTAATCTTTGAATTTTAACTCCAAATTAGGAAAGTTTAGGCATTTACTTGGTGTTGTGAAGCATGATTGGGAAATTCCAAGAGCAAAGGAGTGTGCCCGAAGGAAACGCCCACATGGGCCGTGTCCCATGTCAAACCGCACCTATTGGAGATGGAGAGAAATGGAAACGCCTGACGGTCCTCACTCGCTCTAATTAGCCTTATAGGAACCTAAGGAAGATGTTTCCCTATTTCTTCATCATTTTGGCTGAGATTTAGGCAAAAATCAGAGTTTGGGAAGAGGAATGAGAGAAAAAAGTTGAGATCAGCCTTCTCTACATCTCCCTTCTAATACTAAGGGTGAAACCCGTGCAGATGTAGCAACAGCTGCATGCTGGTCGCGTGTGAGCCACACGGCTCTTCCCTGTCAGCCGCACATAACTCCATTTTCTCCCTCTTTTTGAATTATTGTTACTTTTTTATTTTATTTACTAGCCCTAGCTATGCATTTATCTCACTACTATTATTATTATGATTACCAATTTTGTATTTATAATTATCAATTTCATTGATTTACTGATGATAAACTTTATTTCATGTTTACGCAGGTATAAACGACCTGACTGAGTCCTGATTTTCCAAAAAACCATCAACCAAAAGAATAATTACTGTCAATTGACATTCATTCGTTTTTTTTAGACATTTCACAATATGTCAGAACTCCAAGAACTTCAGTCATCACCCCTTGTATCCCGGTATGCTAGGGCTTCTTTCACCAAAACTCAGCACCCAATGGCCAATCTCACTTCTATATTTATTCTTGATCGAAGGGGTAAAATTTTTTGTTCCCAAAATAATTGATCAACAAATAAATACATAACTTTTCAGCTTATCCAGCATCCCTAAATCAATCCTACATGACTTTTAAAGGTAATCAAGTCCCACACGACTTTAAAAGGTAATCAAGTCCCATACGACTCTAAAAGGTAAATCAGTCCCACATGACTTTAATAAGCGATCACTCCTACATGACTTTAAAAGGTAATTAGTCTCACATGACTTTAAAAGCTGATCAGTCCTACATGACTTTAAAAGGTAATCAGTCTCACACGACTCTAAAAGGTAAATCGCTCCCACATGACCCTAAAAGGTAATCGGTCCCATACGACTTTAAAAGGTGATAAGTCCTACACTACTTTAAAAAGTAATTATTCCTACATGTTTAAAAGGTGATCTGTCCCACATCACTCCACAAGGTAAATTGGTCCCACACGGCCCTAAAAGGTAATTAGTCCTGCACAAACATAAAAGGTAGCAATCAATCAAGTCCTTTAGGCAAAGCTAGAGGTAGGTACGTTTCTTTCTCATCGCGCTCTCTTTCATGCATCCAAATTCAACACGGGACAAGGATACCCCATAAGCCGTGAATTTAGATACCCGACGGGCAGCCTCTGAGCACGAGATTTTCATCCTCGATTTTAATGATGAATGAATTATTTGCTTCTATAGCTTTCTACAGCCGTAGGAGTCAGAGTTAATTCAAGATCAAAGCTTCTGTCCACCGATCTTCAAGCCTTAGAACATTTCTTGAATGAAAAGGAGTCTATCTAGGAATAAGAGCCGTACAGCTGCTGCGAAAACAGCTGTATGGCTCTGCATTAATGCCCGCATGGGTGTTGATCCTTGACAGAACCATGGTTGTACTTCTTGGAAATGATTTTTTTGATTTTTTGGACAGATTTAATAAGCAAAATCTGTTATTTTGCCTATAAATACCATGTCTGATAATGAATTAAGGGTTGGCAATTTTTATAGAGAGAAAGAGGAAGAAAAAGGAAAAAAGAGAAGAAAAATCCAAGCTTTTTTTTCTTCAATTTTTCATCTTTACTCTTTATTTCTATGCTTAAAATTGGTTAAAAATCTTAGGAAAATACTTCAATAAGACTTCTAATAGGTTTAGAGACTAATCTGACCACTAAAACCTCAACTTTCGAAGCTTGAGACCATTTTCAGAATTTAAAGTTTGGGTTCGAAGTTAAAGCTTTTCTTGAAAGATTTCCACCTTCTAAAGCTGTGGATTCATGCTCCAAGGGTAAATATCTGAGAAACCAAAACATTTTCCTTGTCTGTGCTGTATTTGGGCATCATTTGCATCAGTTTTTAAAATACTCTATTTTTCGGTTCTGGGCTGAGAACCAAAGCCGTGCGGTCATTGCAATAGCTATACTGCCCGTAGTTATAGCCGCAAGGCTATTGCAACTACAGCTACACAGTTATTGGTTCTCAGAATAGAACCGTGAAAACTCCAGATTTTGAAATCCTTCACTGATCTTGAAGTGACACTAGCACGGGTGTAAATATAAAGTCGCACGGCTATTGTCTCAACACCCGTGCGGGTTTTAGTTTGGGACAAAACCACCAAAAATCGATTTTTATGCATTTCACGACATTTGAATTTTAGAGTTACATTCCAGAAGCTTGTATTAGAACAAAATAATGATGGAAACCTAGTTTCCTAAAATTCGACCAACTTACCATGTTAAATAATTAACCGAAAAAGTCATTTTCTTAAAAATCAACACGGGGGCATTTCAAAACATTTTGCAGGTCTAGTCGGTGAGATTTACCGAGTCTCTCTGGCTATCCCCTCTAAATGCATGACCCCGACTCATTTATCGTCCTATTCTATTTTGCTTGAGTCCTACATGCAATTATCGCGTACTAACATCTGTTTTACAGGATTAGATGTATGTTTAGGTCTTATTATTATGTTAGATAAATTCATGTATTTTAGGTGATTGTACCCCGATCCCCATTTGATTCATATGTATCCCCTATGGTAGCTTATGTGATTCAGTCTTTATAATCAATTTATTTACTACTTTCAGTACCTTGCATGAACACTGTATGCTCTAAATAAAATCAACTTAGTTTATAAAATGCTATAATTTGGTTGTTGAAGCGTGTATTTTAATTAGATAACAAGTAACTGACTCATCTGGACCTAGATCTCTGGGAGGTATAGTGGCCCTTACAACATTTTGGCTATACCTAAATTTCTTTGTTGAGCTGAGCCGGGTGGCTTCTCCTACATTTTTTTTGGGATTTCGGTCTCGAATCTTTTATGGATTCGGTTTTCCAAAACAAATTTCCTACTATACCGATATAAATGTAACTATAAAACTTAATAAAAATTTTCCTGGTTCGCTTTGTCGCATCTCCTGTACTATCGAAAAACGTCGTCTACTCACAGTCTTTTCTGTAGCTTTCTTCTTAAATCAGACCACCTTCTTTTTATTATGAGCATTCAGTTGTAGCTTTTTGCCTTATAAAAAATTTGACTCTACAGCGAGGTTCCCAAAGATTAAATATTGATATTTCTTTCTCTACATTAATGTTATAAGTTTTTATGTTTGAAGTAGTTTTATAATCAAGAATATACTCCACAACTTAGGTATATGTATTTAGCTATTTGTGTTGTAATTTTATGGGGTTTTAATTCGTATGTGCTTTGGTGTGTCAATTTTCAATGGGCTAGTATTGGGTTCTATTTTAATGTTATCACTTTAATGTCATTCTAAGTTTCTCCCTTCCTTTCTTCTTCTTAACGATATTTAGCCCTTGGGTTATTTAGGTATATATCCTACTGTGAGTGTGGGATTTTCATCCTCGGTTTCAGTGATTAATAAGTTGCTTATTTGCTTCTATAGCTTTCTATAGCCATAAAAGTCAAAGTCAATTCAAGATCGAAGCTCCGGTCGACCGAACTTCAAGCCTTGGAACATTTCCCGGGCGAAAGAGGAGACTGTCTAGAAACAACAACTGCATACTATAACATCAACCGCACGGCTATTGCATCAACACCTGCATGGGTGTTGATGCCTAACAGAAACCGTGACTCTTCTCCTTAGAAATGAATTTTTCGATGTTTTTGAGAGAATTTAAAAATGTAGAACCAGTTTTTTGCCTATAAAAACCAGACCACAATCAGAAATAGGGGTTGGCAACTCTTATTTAGAGAGAAAGGAGAAGAAAAGGAAAGAAAAGGAAAGGAAAAATCAAAATTTTTTTCTTTAATTTTCATCTTCAATCTCTGTTTCTAAGTTTAAAATCGGTTAGAAATCTTAGGAAAACACTTCACTAAGACTCCTAATAGGTATAGAGACTAATCTAAACACTAAAACCTTAACTTTTAGAGCTTGAAACCGTTTTCGGAGCTTGAACTTGGTGTTCAAAATCAATGCTTTTCTTGATGGATTTTCACCTCCTAAAGCTCTGGATCCACGCTACAAAGGGTAAATATATGAGAAACCAAAACATTTGACTTGTTTATGCTGTATTTTGGCATCATTTGCATCGTTTTTATAGTTTCTCTGTTTTTGAGTTCTGGTCTAGGAACTAGTGCCGTGTGTCCATCGCAACAGTCACATGATTGCAGTTACATCCGTATGGCTATTGCAGCTATAGCCACTCAACTGTAGTTCCTAGAAAAGAACCGTGAAGTCGAAAATTTTGAAACATGTGTCTGGCCTTGCTGTGACACCTGCACGAATGTTGTCCTAGCACCCACGTGGGTATCAGCTCGGGAAAAAATCACTGAAAAATCAATTTTCATACATAAAATTACGTTTGACCTTAGATTTATATTCTAGAAGCATGTGTTAGAACAGAACAACAATAGAAACCTAGTTTCTTGAAATTCAACTCACTTACCATGCTAAATAATTAACCGGTAAAATCGTTTTGAAAACCGTTTTCTCAAAAATCAATACAGGGGTGTTCCAAAATGTTTTCCAGGTCTAGTCGATGAGATTTGTCGAGTCTCTCCGGTTACCCCTCTAAATGCATGACCTCGACTCATTTATTATCCCATCCTGTCTTGATTGAGTCCTACATGCAATTATTTATGTATTAACGTCTGTTTTGTAGGTTTAGATGTATGTTTAGGTTTTTATTATTGCATAGATAAATTCATCAATTTTAGGCGATTGAACCCCGATTCCCTATTGGAACCCCTAGGGTAGTTTATGTAATTCAGTCTGTATAATTGATTTATTTACTGCTTTCTGTACCTTGTATGAACGTCGTATGCTCTAAATAAAATCAATTTAGTTTCATAAAATGCTATAATTAGGTTGTTGAAATGTTTATTTTAATTAGATAACAAGTAACTGACCCGTCAAGACCTAGATCTCGAGAAGGTATAGTGGCTCTCACTTGGTTTCAGCTATGCCTAAATTTCCTGGTTGAGTTGAGCCGGGTGGCAACTCTTATATCTTCTTCGAGATTTCGGTCTCGAATCCTTTATGCATATATTGTTTTAAAAAAATAACATATTCCGTATTATACTTATTATAATAAAAACCTCATAAAAACTCTCCGGTTCGCTTTGCTGCATTTCGTGTACGTAAAACATCGTCTGCTCACACCTGCATAATTATAACAAAGAGATGAGGTAAATAGCTTTATCTAAAATGTTTGAATAATATAAATTATCAGTCTAGGATCCAGCGGAATACCATGTCCTAAACGACAATTGTGCTTCTTAAGGAAATTTTTCATTTACAAAATAGTTATCTAAACCTAGGTATAATAAATGGTAACAAAAATTCAATTTGCACATGTTCATCATTCATAAATCATTTAAGATTCTAAGCTGCAAGTTTCATTTAAATTATCATAACAATTTCAAACATCAAGGTATAAGAGTACATGCTTATATGGATTAATAAGGGCTTCAATTCTAGTTTTTAAAAGTGGTCCATAGAGATTAATTAATATATAGAATTCTACTACGTTGACAAGCATACATTGTACTCTTTCTTTATGCATTTCCCTCTATCCTGTATCTGTTTGTTTTTGTGGCCCTGTATGATACATGTTTTTATAGAAAAAATTAATGTCATATTCCATCTCTTTTTGAATTTGTCCAAGGAAATTTGACAAGAAAAGCATAGGGTAATAAGAAAAGAAAGTGAATTTCAAATTAATCTTAGAAATCAATGCTATATAAGCTGCTATGCTATGCAGAATTACTGCAAATTCTATTCACTGTCAGTTCATTGTTGGTAAGATATTTGTTTTGTTATCATGTTCTGGATGACTGAAATTCGAAAATACTATGATGCATGTGTTAGAAAAAGGAATATAATTTATCAATACGCAACGTAATTACTTATTAATGCAAAACTTGCTTTCCTGTTTCAATCTATGTGTGTGCTGTTTCTATTGAGCGTAAATCTATTACAATTAGGATATTGGTTCTGTCAGTATGAATTGGCAGTCACAAGATCACAGGTGACGCATATATGATTTAATTGATTTGGCATCATTGAAGTTTTACCACTACAAATTTGAGTGTTAAATGCAATTGCAACCTTTATAATGACATTATCCTCATCGATGTCTAGCGTAGAATAGTACATTCGAAAACGATTCCCTATTCCTTGTAATAAGTTAAGAGCCAACATTCAGGATTCAAGAACAACTATTTAATGTTTCAGGTTAAGCAATAAGGTTTTTTTAATTTGTGATATTGCATTGATACTAATTTGAAATGTGTGAGGCAGCTTTATACTTTGTTGTTGTGGTGACCTTTGCTCTCTTAGTTGGCAATATACTGTTAGATGGTTAATAATTATGTTTGGAAGGGCATCCTGCATCCAGTTGGGCTGACATGAGCAAACTTATCTTGTGTTTGATATGGTTTCCCCAAATGCGGTGGAAGTGTCGATCTACTTATCAACAACAATGTTCAAATGATACGACGCCGTTCTTGGAGCTCTAAAGATGAGAATACATTCGAGGTGCATGACTTTACTCTATGCAGAACAAAACATTTTCTTCTAAACTGCAATTTAATTTAGCAAACTTCTTAGTCTCAATGTCTATTTTGGTATTTGTCCTTTTTTTTTAAATTTTCTATATGCCTTTATTTATGCTTTTGTCCTTTTTTTCAATTTTGGCATTTCTAAGTATTTTTAGATTTGGTAGACAGAATAGATATGTCTGATTGGGCTTGATTTGTAAAGAGATCCCTTCAATCCAAAGATATATTTGTATAAAAAAATATTGTAAATAAAATAAGAAAATACTTAAAAAAATGCGCCACTGACTGGCAATCAGTCGGTAAGTTCCTCAATAATGCAAAATACAACAATTATATATTAATCATATAAAATTTACTACCGACCGACATAATTGTTGAGAAGTCAAGGTGAAACTTACCTATCGAATCAACAGCCGAAATAGCCGGTTAGTGAACACCAACACAACAGGTAGACATCACCTATTAATGATATACCTACACCTATAAGGTCATACTTGATATGTGGTACAGCGGAAAAATTCACAATTGATAATACAAATTGAAAGGGGTTGTTGATTTTTAGAATAGCCAAATCCTAACAACTACTAAAGTCCTTTGATCACGCACGATGCAGGAAATTAGTCTTCTATAGCCTGAATTTCGCAAAATTCACAGGAAATAAGAATTGAAAAATAATCCGAAATTTCATTTCAATAAAAAATAACTATTACAAACTACATTATAGCCTATTTATAGGCAAACTATTCTAAATATAATAAAATTCCTAAATAATCAAAACTTTTGAATAGTCTACTCTTCCTAATTAGATTAAAAAAGAAAAAAAATAATAAATAAATTAAAAAACAAACAAAATATGAATCCTTATCAATTTAGGATCCTTAGAATATAATTTATTCCTTATTCAAATTATAAAATAATTGCAATTAAAATAAAGATACAATCCGAAATATATCTTTAATTTCTTTCCACAACAAATAGTTGTTTTCAAATTGAATTGCTGATCATTTTTAATATTTTTGACCGACATCAATATTTGAGCGGTTGGTGATGCCTTTTACATACCAAAGTTTGTCGATTACTGACCTAAAATTCGGTTCGTGATCCTTGATTTTCTTGTAGTGACCTTCATCAAAGCTTGGGCTTGAAAACATCTCTTTCTTTGAACACATGTGAAAGGAACAAGTGGAGCCCAACATCCAGTCTGAACCCTTTGTCTCTTCCTCCTCTGTGGTAATTGTGAATGCATTTGCATCATCACTGTCATTAGCATATGCAACATGCGCCTTGATATTTTCTTGTTCTAAATTCTCATCCTTTTTGTTTTTCTAGCTCTCCTAATACCATCATTAGGATATGCAGGATGCACCTTCATATTTTCTTGTGCTAAATTCTCATCCTCTTTGTTTTTTTTATCTCCCCCAATACTGTCATCAACATATGCAACATGCGTCTTCATATCACAAAAGCATCATATGAGATTCTTTATGGAGTAAAACCAGACTATGAGGTTCCTTTGTCACTACGGACTACCAGGTTTTCTCCCTTTGGCTCATCTACTTTAGCCAATTAACCATTAATGAGTTCTGATTGCAAAAAGTAATTTTTAATGTCCTCTAAAGATAGCTCCTCAAGTCCATACAACATAGTCTCAAGAAAATTCTAGTATATACTCGGTAATGAATAAACAAAGCAAAGTTACGGCTGAATCCTCATCGTCCATCGCAACTTGAACATTTTACAGATCCATAATAATCTCATAAAAGTCATCCATATGCGGTTTAATAGATTTACCTTCTTTCAAGCGGAGTTCCATTGAGGCTACTCCTCAACAACAATCAATTTATGACTGCTTTTATAATATAGAGTGACTCCAACTTGAGCCAAACATAGGCAATGGTAGTTTCCTTCATGACTTTCCTCAACATTCGTTCGACAAACAAAGCAATAGAGTCGAAAGCGCTTTTTGATCTTGTTCTCCCTATAATTATGCAGTCATTGATGCATGATTTTTACTTACCCATAACAATGCTTTCTAACATCAGTTTTGAATGAGAATGTCTCACATCTTGAGTTGCCATAAATCAAAATTCATAGATCATCAAAATTTCTCAATATCAAACTTCATTAACAAAACCATATTGTTCCTGTGTTGGTTTTCATCAACACTGAACCAAAAGCTCTAATACCACCTGTTAGGAATTGGATCTGTGTCTGATTATAACAAATTTGATATACGAAAAGAGAAATTAGACATGAAATCCTGATAACATGATATTTACATGGTTCGATTAATTTTGCCTACAGCCACGGGTGAAGAGAAGCATATAATTCATCAATAATCGATAAGTTAGTGTTGTGCCTAACTTAGCATGCAAAATACTCTAGTCAGTGTACTAGGTCAACGAGTAATAAAGTGGATCTAAGTCCGAATATCATTCCACGGAGATCTGGGCTTTAGTACAAGTTAGAACAGAAATGGTTCTTAAACTGAAACAACTTGTGTCTGAAAAAATGGTTGTTTCCATAAACAGGTGATTTTTATAACTAAAACTTATTGAAATGAACATATCTAGGATTTAAACAACTAAATGAACAGTCTTTAAAAATGGATCTAGTGAACAATATGTGAAAATGGAGTAAGCATAACAAATGTCATGGAAACAATTTGGTATATCTTCTTAATCTAAGGATTTTCCAACATTTCATGCGATAGGGTATCTCTCACAATTATATAGCCAATGTTCATTGAACCATGAATTCTATGTTGTAGAACAGCTAACCAAAGCATTCTCCACAATTAGAGATGAAAACCATCCTTAGAGAATAAGAGAGCATCACATAAAGAACCAATTCTAAATTGAACTCCTAACATACAACTTAGAGCCATTGCTATAATTAAATGTGCCATTTTATGCATTTCCATACATTAAATCAATTTTCATTGCATATACATACTGATAATGAGTTAGCTAGGTTCATTTATCACAAATACCATATAAAAGGCACGCATTAACTAAACAGTACCTTGAATTAGTCAGAAAAACTTACTGAAACTAGCCATTATTGGCTTACACAGATAGTTTAATCCTCCATATCCAGAACAGGTTCTGCCATGGAAGGCATTAAAGAAGAAAACTAACTAAAACTATTATTAAGAGAGAAAATAAGAGAGAAGAAGATCTAAATATCCATGAACAAAATAAATGAGCAAAGAGGAGCATTTATACAACTCCAAGCTCAGTAGGGCAACTAAAACATGAAAATAATCTAAGCCTTACACGTGTCCTTCAAGGACAACTGAATCTAACAATTCATAAGCACATAAAAGGTCTAAAAAGCTGCTTTATGAAATATCTCTAGCTCCTACCAATGAAAAATGAGCAACCTTGCTTTAAAAGAAAGAATTTCCAGAAGTAGTAAGTTGTTTCGTTCCATTTGTGGTAGAAGTAACTTCTGCGTTAGATTGATTGATGGCTCCACTGCTTAATGCTTCTAGGACAGTCCAATTGGAACAATTTACTCCCAAAATTTCCATAAAAGCCTACAAAGTAGTAAAAGCAAGCAATAAGCCATAATTACACCCACTTACAGCAAAATGGAGCCAAAACAATTTTGGATTTAATTCAAATTAGCTCTTTTGGTGGTAAAATATCAAGATATTTTCCTCTTATCAAATTCTTCAACACTTAAGAAATTGCTTGTCCTCAAGCAAAGAGTATCAACGAACTTTGAAATAGCACAAATTAAAAGGAACAACTTAAGAAACATTTTCAGATTGAGAGAGAACTAACACTTAAGCAAAGTATAAACCATAGAAACTACAAGGCAAATAGCTTCAGCATTCATCACTTATAGCAATTCTATACACACAACAATGAGAACAACTTTGAACTAAAATACCTCACCTAAGTAAAGATTCACTTAAATCACTCAAAAAGTGTTTAAGGGCTAGTGTTTGATCACTCAGTAGTAATGTAATATTTTAAATCTATAAGCTCACAAATTGACCAATTCAATCACTCAAACAAGATCAGACATTATCAAAGGTCTTTATTGAGGGTTATAATAGGGGTTAGGGTAAAAGGTAAGGAATGGATATTATGAAGGCTAATTGATTATAAAAAATGCAGTTTAAGAAAAGAACAACAATGCAAAGGATAATTCTCTTAAGAAATGTTAAAAGATAAGCATAGAACAAATTAGGCAAACACTTGAATACTTCACAAAATGATTCAACAACTTTATTTTTTACTTTATTCAATTCTGAGGATAATTAGGAAGCAAGGATTTGATTTTGATTTTTAATTTTTTTTAAAAACTGAAAAGTTATTTGAGGGTTGATAGAATACTTTGAGAGATGTCAACAATGAGAAGGGATAAATTCTCCAAGTAGAACAACATATGATTTTTTTAGAATACAGCTTTAAGAACTTCAATTAAACACAAAATTCAATGACTAGCTATTTAAGACCGATTCCAATGAGGAAAAAGGGAATAAAAAGCATGATGTTTAAACTACAAAGTGTTCTTAAAAACAAATTTGATAATCAAGGGTGAATTTGGGGAATCATTGTGAATTGGCTTGGGTAAAACAATTTGGTGACTTTTCAAGGAAAGGCTAAGCACAACGTGGCTTTAATACAATGATGGATAATTGCAATTATAGAATATGTAGGCCATTTAAGTAATATTATTTAAACCTAGATGCCTTATCATTAATAGTCCAAAAAAGTTTAGCAATCAAATGATATCAAAGCATGTTCTGGAATTAAAACATGCTCAGAAGAAGATATAGCAATTGAATTTATGAGAACATGAGAAAACAAATGAAAGAACATTAGGGTCAAATATCTCACACATTGAAGGGCTTTTGTATTTTGGTTCATCACTATAGCTCAAAAATTGATACAAGAACTACTAAAAAGATCACTCATGAAAGATTTTTTTTTAGGCTACACTACAAGCTAAGAGAATTATAAACAAATAATTACAAAAAATGCTTTGTTATCTCTAAATTGATCATGCTCAAATTTTGTTTCCTAATACGTGTTACTAAATTTCAAACTTCAAGACAAAACAGTTACTTGAAGAACAAATAGCTTAACAACGCAAAACAGTTAACTTACCTTTCCCCCACACTTAAATGGCACATTGTCCTTAATGTAAAAAGGGAGGTATAAGAAAATAACAAGGAATACATTAAAGCACAAGGAAAACAAATATGATATCAACCAAGCAGGAATTATAACAGTTTATACAAAAACAACATATATACAACAAGAATCCAGAAAACAACTTAGTCACCAACAAATGTACACAGCAGATCACAACTTACCACAAACAGGTTCCCAGAATTTGAAAAGCAAAGGTTAAGAACACATACCAAAGCTGGGAGACAATTATACAGTAAAAAATCAAGCATTGTTAGAATAAGATGAGTCCTCATGCACATCTATAGCTTTGAAGTCCTCGTCATCTCCAGACAGCTTCTTGAAGGTTACAATTGTAGTTTTCTCTATCTTGACCTTTGGGGCGGACTGGTGTGAGCCAGCGATCTTGAACACGAGTAACGGACGGCCGCAAGACCGGGCCGAGGGTTTAGGATATTATATAAAATTTGGTTTGTATAAAATACTTACTTTTAGTAAACGTGGTTTTTGAGTTTTAGAAATATTAAGACAAAACAAAGGAACGTACGAAGCCAATTCCTCGTACCTTAAAGGTTGAAAGAGTCACCACCCGGCTCAGCTCCTACCGAGAAACTGTGGTATAACCAAGCTCGACAGGGATTCTTATACCTTTAAGACATAGATTATAGTCTGGAAAAATCACTTATTTCTACTTTAATATGAAATAGCATTTAACTATACCCCGATTTGCACTTTTTGTTATTTTTATTCCCTATTCGATCTTCAACCCTAGATATTTACTATATGCTGATATGGAAAGCCATAAAAAAATTTGGAAAGTGATAAATAAATTCGAGAACTAAAATTATTACAACCAAATTGAATAAACTACCCTAGGGGATTCATTTGATAAAAATGGGATAGGGGTACAATCGCCTAATTTACACGAAGTAATCTAAAAATATAAAGCTATCATTCATCTAACCTAGCATACATCTACCTAGAAAACAGGGGTTAGTGATACAGATAAACATAAGCACATTAAACTCATATATGACAGAATGAGATATCCAGATAGCTCGGAGGCATACATTTAGGGGATAATTAGGGAAAACCCGTCAAGTTTAGCCGATTGGACCTGGAAAACAATATTTATAAACACCTTGTGTTTTTGGATATGAAGAAAATGGTTTTACAAAAAACAATTTTGACAATTTATATATTTTTTCATTCAGCATGGCAATATGGGTCAATTATCCAGAGATTTATTTGAAACCTCTTTCGTACGGGTCATGAAAAATTCTTCGAAATCAAATCTAGGTGAATAAAGTGCATAAACACCCAAAACTAACTTTATAAAAAATTGTATGCGTAATGAATCATAAAAGTAAATAAATGTTATGCTATGAAATGAATTTCTAGAACCGTGGGGTTCGAAAACGGGTTAAATATGGATTTCAGGATCCAGATTTAATGATGAAGGCAATTTTTTTTTTTTTGTGATTTTAACACATAGACATTCATTTTTAGGGTTTTCTCCTTTTGAATCTTACTATCCTTTGAGGGTCTATCAATTGATTAGACTAAGAAATCGAAGATTTTTTCCCCGAATACATAAAATCAAAAATCCCAGAAAATAGAAAAGATTTTGATGAATGGCTCATGGGCCATTATGAGTCGTGCGGCCCAAAAGATGGGCCGTACGCCCTTGTTCTTGAAATTACAACAAACATAGTTTTTCGTTTTCTTCAGTTTGGCACAACATAGACAAGTCAAAAAATGCAGGAATAATGAGATAGGATTTTATGGCCCTTCAGAGATTACCTTTAGCTTGTTTATCCAGATTTTAGGGAAATGATTTGAATTTGCCCCTTGAAGGTTTAAATCTAGTGTAACTCGTGAGAATGAACTAAACTCGCTAAGAAACCAAAGTGCTAATGTGAATAGCTTCGAATCGAGGAGCTTTACGTATGAAAATGGGGTTTGGAGTTTGAAATAGTTGGATTTGGCTTAGGATTGGTATTTGGATCTTTGATGAATGGTTGCTAGTGGAGGTATTGAAGTTTTGAGTTTTTGTTAAGTCACAGGAAAGGAAAATGTTGAAGGAGAGAAGTAGAAGGGCCATGAGAATTGTGAATAATTGGTAAGTGTGATTTTGCCTTAATCTCCGGTGATACTTTCCTCTTTTCCATAAATGACATCATGATTTGAGTAAATCATTCTTTGTTCTATGCATACCAAATTCGGCTATGCGACCTATGTTTTAGGCTGTACGACCCATCCTTGAATCACAACTATACCCTCTTTAAGCAGCTCTCTTCCACGGCTTAACCCTTAAAAATTGAACCGTGCCCCTTCTTGAATTGGGGTGTACGACCCATCTTGTAATGTCGACAATTCCTTTTTCGGTTCCAGAGGTTTTTGTTTAGTTTCGACATGAGTTAGAGTCCATTCTTTGCTTATTGTAGTGGTATTTCAAACAATTTCAAATAAAGAATAACCGAAAATCATCATCATAGAGGTTGGATAAAAATCCGTGCTACCCCTCGTGTAATTAAATTCAGCCCTTATAAAATCTTCACTATATCTTTTTAGGATGAATTTAGGTACATGATGAACAAAAAGGTAAAGGACTAACCTGAGAATTATTCAGTCGAGTCCAAGTTGAGATGGTGATCAGTTGAGCTTCGCTGAATATCACCATCTTCTGGGTTTCGATTCATCAGTTGAATAGTGCTTTGATCATCTTTAGAAATCGAGTTGGGTTTGCCATTCATCTTAGGAAAGCGGGATCGCTTCCCTAAACGTCTCTGTTTCTGATGATTTGGATTTAGCGGGTTGAGTAGTGCTTTACCCACTTTTGGAGATTGAGTTAGGTTCATCATTCATCTTAGGAACACTGGATTGCTTCACTGAACATCCCTACTTCCAATGATTTGGATTTATAGGGTTGAACATTTGTTAACTTGCTCGGGGCTGGGATTGTTGCACTGAACGTCGTTACCTCTTTGGGTGTGAATTCACTACACTGAGTGATGACTGTTTTGACTTTTGGTAGCTATGATAGAACTTTAATTTCCTTTAGGAGAGTAGTAGCGCTTCATTGAATGTCTTAGGTTTGACTTGCTGGGGATGAATATTGAGGTGGTTTGCATTAGCGTCTTTGTTTCTTGATCGATAATTTTAAAAACAAAAATTTTTGCCCTTTCGATCAAGAATAAAGACGCGAATCATGAAGTTTTTGGTTTCACTTTTTCTAGGTCTCACCTCTAGATTCCTGTAAAATAAGAAAAAGAAAGCCTCTCTCGGCGTGATTTGGTGATTTAAAATGAAGAATTGAATTTTGCAATTTAAAGGAGGTTGAGCCGTACATCCTATCTTGCTGGGGAAATAAAACGTGCGACTCATAGCTGGGTAGAATTATCTCCCAAACTATCAGTGGGCCGTATGGCTCATCTTGAGAGCTAATTGGGTCGTACTTCCCATCTTACCTGGTTTTAAACACTTTTGGCAGCCGTCCTTTTCATTCTTTCTTTCCCCCCTTTTTTGTTATTTCTCTCTTTTGCTCTCTACCAGCCGGTCCTCTTGTTCCTAAACCCACTTTTATGACTATGAGGCATAAACTCCATTGTTTGATTTCATATGCACCCTGCTAGGAGGCCCCGGACACGGTAGTTCCATAGTATATCCTACTGGAGGGTTCTTTTTCTCTACCATTTGTCTCGGTGGAGAGCTTATATGGCCTTA
Source organism: Euphorbia tirucalli (assembly GCA_039660915.1). Taxonomy (NCBI): domain Eukaryota; kingdom Viridiplantae; phylum Streptophyta; class Magnoliopsida; order Malpighiales; family Euphorbiaceae; genus Euphorbia; species Euphorbia tirucalli. The sequence goes on from CM077633.1 coordinate 51,820,161, forward strand.
GGTCAATTTGTTGCTTTTTGTACAAATCTCTTACTTAGCTTTTGATAATAATTTTTCTAACAATAATCCCATTTAGAGATTAGTGCTCGCAAGTATATGAATCGCAACGTAGTAAGAAAAGATATCGATCCCACGAGGAATATGTATGTACATTTTAGTTTGTTTTTCTTTACGCCTATAGAGTATCAAATTATAAAGTGATATGGGGAAATGGGTAAATGGTATGTTAAATCAATTAAAGTACTAGTTATGAGTTGAGTTGTTGTTTAATATCTAGTTACATAAATATACAAGCATTTTATCTTAGATATTCGTTGCACATGCATTAATTATGTATTCAATCCCTATGATAAGAGTATGTCGGATTAGTTATATTTCAACGGGCATGTCTAGAAATAGATTTTATTCAATAACTCATAGAAAAATTATCGAATACCTTTGCCAAAATAACTACAGGTCTTAATACACAATGGCCAAGCCATATCAAGATGATCTCCAATTAATTTAACAAAGTGAAGCAAAACAATCATACATCATAATTTATTCTATCATAGTAACTAACCAAGACAAAGTAAAATGCGAACTTTTCTATATCCTATTATGAATCTTATGCTAATAATGCATACTTGGCGTTACTCATGCAATGTAAAACAAGAAATCTCAACAAAACATACTTGGCATTAGTCATGCAATGAAGAGTAAGATATAAGAAAACTTATCGATATTGATTTCCTAAATATTCAATACATATACAAGTGTGATGCTCTTATAAAGGAAAAGCATGAGAATAGACTTAAGAAAGCAATTGGGCATAAAACACTCCCTTACGCCTATAGGTATATTGCAACCTCGGGGTATCTTTTCTCTATACAACAACAATACTTGATTCAAGGACCTTGGTGTTAGGCTCCCCTTTACGTATACTAAATACTACAACAACACTCGAACTGTCTAGACACTTTATTTTTCTAACATTTGCTGATTTTTCCTCTCTCCTCCCTTTTTTTATAATCTGGAATTCCTTCTCTATTTATAAGTATTGAAGCAATGTGTCCCTTTATGAAAGGTTGTGTGGGTTCGTTGAATGGTTATGTCTCTTTGTAAAGTTTTGTTGGTTCATTGAATAGTTGTGTCCTTTCATAAAGAGTTGTGTCTGTTCATGAAGGGTTGTATCTTTTCATGAAGGGTTGTTTCTTTTCATAGTGGCGGTTGAAGTTCTGAACGAATAAGATTAAATAACTTCTGCTGAGTGCATGTCACGATCGTGACAGAGTGTCATGATCGTGATTCACAAGAGTTTCTTTGCAAAATGCTGAAGTCAAAGTCTACCCATATGCTAGGTCACGATCGTGATAGGAATCACGCTCGTGATCTGTCTCTTTCCTTTAATTTCTCTTTTGTTTTTGCTTCCTTTTATAGCTAAATTCCACATATTTGCATACTCATTCTTTAAAATTGTAAATCATCAAAAACAAGCAATACCAACGTGAAATCTAATATATAATAAGTAAAATCATTGCAAATTCCTTATAGATTATATCATATATAATTGCCTTTTTGACACTTATCAAGCCCCTACACTTATCCTTTGCTTGTCCTCAAGCAAAATAAGAATCTCTTAATCATCTTACTTGTGATGACCAATCATACTTTAGTCTTTGAAACACAAAACAAAGAGTCTCAACCTTCGACTTCTAAGGCAACTATAAGGCTTTTTGAATCTTAACAACACATATGTATATCCTTCATTATACTTTTATTAAGTATGCGTATTACAAAAATATTGTTTTACTAAGCTTAACTTAGAACTATTGACCATAAGTAGAGTTTGTATAGACCTTTAACCATGTTCATGCTTTAATCAACATAATTTCTGTGTACTTCACCAAAGCATATCGGTGAAAGCTTTTCGGGAAAAATTTTAGCACATGTTTAGCCAATGCATTTTTAGGTAACCTAGATTTTTCTAAGCACTCATGTGTGGATGCGTTTCGCTCCATACCACACCTCCCCTTTTATCTCGTTTATTACCATTCATATTGCAATTTTTCTTTTCTTGTATTATATATAAAAGTAGATATTTTTTTATTCTTTATTCTTTATCTTGCTTTTAGGGGTTGCATTTTATGCTCCATACCACTCTCTCCTTTTACATAACACTTTGGTCATTCACTCAACACTCAATTTTCAATACTCTCATCTTTTATTCAACAATGCTAATTTGTATTATGGCTTTAGTTTCCTTAGTTCAATCACTTCAAACTTATTCTTATAAGGCAGAAAATCATGCATCTTATTGCATTCAAACAAAGATTGCCAATGGATACCCAAACACTTATAGGATTTATTCTTTTTGTTTGCTTTTCAAACTACTTCAACAATAAACATACTCAGTTTTTCAACATTTTACCACTTGAATATACATACTTTCATAGAAGCAAAGCCTCTTATTCCTTAACCTAAGATGAGATTATCTTCTTTTGTATTATCCAAAGAATGTGTTACCATGATCATACACTTCACCTCAAGATAGAAAAAGATATCATAAGCTTTTGACAATCACAAAATAAGATAAAATTGCAAGAATACTTGATATTATAATGATATAAGAACAAAAATTTAAAATTATCCTAATTTTACCCCCCTACACTTGAATTGCACATTGCCCTCAATGTGTAGGAAAATAAACTAACTTCAATCACAACTAAAGACTAGAAAACACTAAAAACAGAAAATAAAATAAAGTAAAGAAGAAAAGGATAGAAAAAACCAAATCAAGCCTCTGGTGATCCTGGTGGACTTGGAGTAAACTCAATATTTTGACATCAGAAGAACTTAAGAAGCTTTCTTTTCATTGACGCATTCTCTTTCCGTATCGCATTTACTTCCTGCCGAACTTGGTGGACATTTTCCTCCACCGCTTCAACCTTTGTTAGCACTTGTTGCCAACCTTGATTTTCTGCTTCTTGCTCTTCATTAGCATTCTTCTCCTCTTCATCATCTTCATCACCACTCTCTTCCCTTTGCACTTCCCCTTGCTCCTAGATCGTGCATTCGAAGGTCTGGCTCCTCCTTCCTCTTCCAAAGTAATGAGAACCTTCTTCGTTCTCTCTTTATAGGAAGTGAATTTGAAAGCTCCATTGATCTCCTTTCCTAATCCAGCATTCTTCATCAATTGCCCATCAAGGAATCGTAATTTTTCTCCATCTTGCAATGTGTAGGGCAATTCTCCTCTAAAGGCAAAAATTAGGGCTGTCATTACATGACCGCCTCCAACTTTCTTCTTGTTGGAATCCGCTGCTTGAGAAATTCCTTCCCAAATATGATCCGTGCAATCCACTTTTCTTCCTTTCACGACTTGATCTAAGACATATAAGTCTTTCGTTAGCACTTTATTGCTTTCCACCCTGCAGAAAATAGAATGGCACAAATACTTGTGCAAATACAAAAGCGCATTATTCTTAATCACACGGTTTGGTGAATTCTTTGCTGAATATTTCTCTAACCCGGTTATGCTTTTCCAAAAAGGATGTGGGTTATATTTAGAGAATGGATAATGCCATCCTTCACTTTCCGAAGGAAAATCAAACCAATTAGTCATTTCTTCATAGCCAACCGTGTACTTATTACCTTCGTTACGGAAGATAATTGCCATTTGGTTTTTACCACATAGCGAAAGGTTGTTAACAACTCCACAATCCAATCACGGTTTAGTGGAAAGAACATTGAAGCAAATGTTGAAAGCCTAAGAACATTCAAAAACCTTTTTACCTTATCATGAATTCCATTATTTATCATGAAAACCTCATCAAGGAAAAACATACCGATGATTTCAATGTTTTTGAATCTTGTGAATTTCCTTCCTTCCTTTTCATTACGAATAGGGAAGTTTGCGCCATGGGTCTCACTCAAATCCACCAGTTGAGGAGTTCTTGAAGAACTTTGGCCTTTTTGGTAGCAATTCTCTTTTATCTAGGCATTCTCAAATAATATGGCTAGGGTGTTGAAAAGATGGACTTAAAAAGATAAGAGATGGAAAGGATTTTGATAATTTGATTTGTAAAGGAAGTATAATAGTAGAAGAATTTGGTTTGTAAAGAATAACAATGAAAGGGAGTCCTATTTATAGTGAATTTCACTAAAAGACACATCCTTTCACCACTTTAATTTATTGAATATAATAAAATATTAATCAATTAGAGTTATTAACCAATAGAAACATGTTTTGACTGATCCAATTGTCATAAAAACGGTCAAATTTTGAAAATTGGAACCAATTTTACCGTTTGAAAGTAAAAATAGACCGTTAACTTTCTTCAGGTCAAGCTCATGACACTCAGGTCACGATCGTGACATACACGACCATAAAAATATTGAATATGAAAGAAATTGAGTCATGATCATGACACGTATGTCACGATCATGATTTGGAAACAGAAAGTTTTTACTTATTTGGCGTACTGGAGTCGCGATCGTGACGCTGGGTCACGATCGTGACTCGTGCTTCGTTGTCATTTTCTTTTTCTTGACTTGCTCAATCACGATCGTAATGGTTTGTCATGATCATGAGTCACATGGTTCAAGAAATTTTAACCCATTAACTATATTTTCAATGAAAACAACAAAAAACTTACAAATCTAACACAAAAAGTTATAAATCATACACCAAAATGACATTATGCAACCATAGACATAATAACAACAAACATTTTATTTATTTAGGCAATAAAAAAATTCAACAACAAACATGATACTCTTCTTCATATCCCTCCCCTACACTTGAAGAACACAAGGTCCTCCTTGTATAAAGAAAAGAAAACAAAACCTTACTTAGAAGAAGAAGAGTTATATAAAGACAAACACACCACACTAGATATATATAGATGGACATGTGTAGATTAAAGGAGAATCACTCCTCGGATGACAATGATGAACATGGGTGAATGTGAAGTTAGCATTGTTAGCCCAGGAAAGTATTTTGTTCTTCAAGGACTTATGGGCTTGACAAATTTGGAATAGTGTCCTATGCATATTGTTGACTTTATATTGCAATTCTCCATCTGGTCCATGCAATGCATTGTACTCGTAGGTTCTGCACCATTCTCCCAAGTTATCGGAGAGTCATCAATTGGGTCTCTTCCTTTGTCTTCAATGGACAATGATTCATAAGGGTCAACTGGACTTATAGTAGTTTTAAGGCATTCCATATAAGGCAGGAACATGTGACGCCCTAAATTATCCGCCTTAGAAAGTCCTTCTTGAATCATCACCATTCCATCAAGGAAATTGACATAAGCTCTCAAATCAACATGACATGGAAGTTCTCCTCTTGCACCCATTACTATAGCGCTCATGATATTTGCACCACCAATCGGCCCATATCTTTGCTTCAATGCATTGTTAATTGCACCGCATGAATCAATGGGAATACCCTTAAATGCGCATTCTAAAACAAAAAGATCAGTGGGACGAACAATGGAACTATCTACGCGGCAAAATAATGAATGTGCAACGAACTTGTGCAAGTATGCCTCATCTTGAATGAATTTATTTGAAGTATGGCTGGACACATAACAATGCAAACCCATCAAGGAACTCCAAATGCTGTCCATCTTGAAACTAGAAGGCATAACTACCAAGTTTTCTTTTGGAAAACCAAACCACTCAGACATTTGGTTGTACCTTACGGTATTTTCGACTCCATTGTTGCGAAACAGAAAACTTCTCCTTGTATTATCCAAAAACTGAAATGTGCATAACATCTCTAATACATAAATATCTTTCTGGGGAAATATCATAGCCCCAAACTTACTCCAACCTAGGTATTGCAAGTACCCGAACACTGCATCTTGGATATCATTGTTAATAAGAAACAAGATATCTAGAAACAACATTCCTAGAAAATCTATCTTCTTCAAATGCTCATACCTCTTCCCTTCATGAACACTTTGGATAAGGAAAGGCGCTCCATACTCCTCCCTCGATTCAACTCTTCCATTCACACAAGGCACCATTTTTGTGGAAAAAGGGGCAATTTGCAAAAAGTTGGAAAGGTTTGAGAATGAAAACTCTACTTTGAAAGTATGACAATATTAGGGTTTTAATTCTTTGGAAGTGAGAAATTCAAGATGGAAACATATGTATTTATAGTGAAAACATGAAAAGACATGACTTTTGGAGTAGATATGACAATTGAAAACGGATAAGGATGGTATTTAACCACTTACGGCCATTTTGAATAAAAAATAACAGAAAGTCAAAAATCTGAAAACGCAGGTGTCACGATCGTGATGGTTTGTCACGATCGTGATTCACTCAAATTGCAGCTTTTCATGCATTTTATCTATATAACACCACTCTACTATAGTATATACTTAACTCTAAACTTAAACACACATTTGTATTTAATAACACTTAACAAAAACACACACTAAAACGCATCAAAACATACAAAACACACATAAGCAAGAATAAAACCAAAGCTAAGAAGAAGAATTTAGGTGTAGGGTCATTCATATATTGCTCTTGAATGGTATCATCCCATCGCAGATATGGTTTACAACGCTACCCATTAACCTTAAACACATTATTCTTAGAACTCCTTAACTCCAATGCTCCATTACTAAAGACATTAATAATGGTGAATGGTCCATACCAACGTGATTTTAACTTACCTGGAAATAGACGTAACCGAGAATTGTACAAAAGCACTTTATCACCAACTTTAGAATTTTTAGCTCTAATTTTCATATCATGCCACCTCTTACTTTTCTCTTTATAAATCTTAGCATTCTCATAAGCCATAGACCTGATTTCATCTAATTCAGGTATTTGCAACAGCCTAATTTTACCGGCTTGATTCGCATCAAAGTTCAAGGAACGAATAGCCCAATAAGATTTATGTTCTAACTCGATCGGAAAATGACATGCCTTACCATATATTAACCGATAAGGAGAGACATCCCAATGGGAGTTTTATAAGCCGTTCGATAAGCCCATAAAGCTTCATCTAGATTCTTCACCCAATCCTTACGCGAATTAGATACCGTCCTTTCCAAAATCCATTTAAGTTCTCTATTTGAAATTTCTATTTGACCACTAGTTTGGGGATGATATGGAGTTGCAACCTTATGATGAACTCCATATTTCCGAATAAGCGACTCAAATAATTTATTAATAAAATGCTTACCACCATCACTAATCATAGCATGCGGTATCCCAAATCTACTAAATAATTTCTTTAAGAACTTAACGACTATCCTTGCATCATTTTTCGGGCATGCACAAGCCTCAACCCATTTTGAAACAAGTCGACAGCTACTAAGATGTATTTCTGCCCTTGAGATACAGGAAAAGGACCCATAAAATCTATTCCCCATATGTCAAAGATTTCAACCTCTAAGATATTCTTTAGTGGAATCTCATCTTTATGACTAATATTACCAACACGTTGACACTTATCACAATGATTAACATAGAAACGAGCATCTTGAAACAAAGTAGGCCAATAAAATCCATTCTCCAACACTTTGGTAGCAGTTTTATTTGCCGCATGATGGCCTCCATAAGCACTATCATGGCAATGAGATAGAATGGACTCATATTCTGACTTATCAACACATCTCCTAATAATATTATCAGCACATATCTTTAACAAATAAGGATTGTCCTAAATATATCTTTTCACATCATTAAAGAACTTTTTCCTAGCATTCGTATCTAAGTTATAGGGTATAATATTCGCTTCGAGGTAATTAGCATAGTCAGCATACCAAGGTTCCTTAGCATGTAGCATAGCCATTAAACTTTCATTAGGAAATGTTTCATTAATAATATCAGATTCACCAATTGGACTGTTCTCATCTTCTAGCCTAGAAAGATGGTCAGCAACCAAATTTTCCGAACCTTTCTTATCTCTTAGTTCTAAATCCAATTCTTGCAAAAGTAACACCCAACAAATAAGGTATGGCTTAGCATCTTTCTTTGCAAACAAGTATCGCAAAGCAGCATGATCGATATAAATTATAACTTTAGAACCTAACAAGTAAGATCTAAATTTATCACATGCAAATACAAGAGCCAACATCTCTTTTTCCGTAGTTGTATAATTACACTGAGCACCAGAAAGAGTATGACTTACATAGTAAATAACATGCAACTTCTTATCTTTCCTTTAACCTAAAACACATCCTACCTCAACATCACTAGCATCACATATAATCTCAAATGGCAAGTTCCAATCAAGACTTGTGATTATAGGTGCACTAACTAATGCTTGTTTAAGAATATTAAAGGCATTCATACATTCAGGTGTAAATACAAAGGTGTATCTATAACTAACAAATTGGTCAATGGTTTAGCAATTATCGAGAAATTCTTAATAAATTGTCTATAAAAACCAGCATGTCCTAGGAAAGACCTCACTCCCTTAACTGAAGTTGGTGGAGGTAAATTTCCTATTAAGTCAGTTTTAGCTTTATCAACTTCTATTCCTCTTTCACTAATCTTATGGCCAAGAACTATACCTTCATCAAACATAAAATGGCATTTTTCCTAATTAAGCACTAAATTAGATTCTTCACATCTAGTCAAAACTATATCTAAATGAACTAAACATTCTTCAAACAAATCACCATAAACCGAAAAACATCCATGAATACTTCCATAATATCCTCAATAAAATCACCAAAGATAGAAGTCATGCATCTTTGAAATGTAGCAGGTGCATTGCATAAACCAAAAGGCATTCTACAGTAAGCAAAAGTTTCGTATGGATAAGTAAATGTGGTTTTCTCTTGGTTTGAGACAGCCCAATGATAATAGTGGGTACATGTACTTGGGTTGATCTTTGATGCATGTATGCATGTGTGTATGCATGTTTTGAATGTATGTATGTGTGTGTGTATGTCTTGGATGCATATGCATATGATTATGATGTCTTTTTATGCTTTGCTTGGTGCAGACGATGATTGGGATTGATCGCCGAGAGTCCACTCACTTGAGGGTGGAGGTTGACCACTTGTGTCGACAGGTCATCGAGTTAAAGATCATGAGCTTCAGAGATCGGGTGGATGATTTAGAGACCCAGATGAGGATTGCGAGTAAGCATGTGAGCAAGAACTCAACCAAGGAGTTAGGAGATGACGGAGATGGTGAAGATAATTTCAGCTTTGCATCACTTAGGCATATTTCTCCATCTTTCTACTTGTGATGTATTGACCCGTTTGTGGGTTACTGCTTTTGACATTTACACTTCTGGCCCTTGCATAGGTCTTACTTTGTGATGTACTTGATGGTTTGAATGATTTACACATGGTTTATAACATTTCCAGCTTTTAGTCATTGAATTTGTGCAGCATCAGTGGATGCTTCCTATCCGCACTGAAATTCTAAGATATGATGCCTTTGTGGAGACGGATGCTCGCTACAGAGCTTGACTGACTGACCTGATTGCTTGCCCCACAAGACGTGGACGTGAGGTGCTGATTTTAAGGTACCTCGGTCTTTAGAGGACTAGGATTGTCTGAGCTTGATGCTACTATTGTATGACCCTTTTTTTTCACTTCTTGTCCTATTTTTTGCATAGGTTGCCCTTTTTGGGGTTTCGGGCTATCGGACTGTCTTTATTTTTGCTTGAACTGCCCTTTTGGGTTTTCAATTTAGCAAACTTTATTTTGTGTCCTAATTTTTGCATAGACCGCCCTTCTGGGTTTTCGATCTATCGGACTTTCCTAATTTGTTGCATGGACCACCTCTTTGGTTTTCAATCCATCGGACTCCTTTTGTTTTTTCTTTTTTTTTTTTTTTTTTTTTTTTTTGAAGTGAGATGCATGTAAACAGAAAATGTGTACATCCATACGAATTCAATTTCAAGCAGACTTGGGACATTTAACCGAATAGAAAATGGCATTCATTCATTCACTCATTAATAATGTTTTAGCACAATGCACATCAAAGATGAAATGAAGCTAAGGACAGAATCAATAATGGTATCCTTCTCAACCAGATCCATGCCTGCCACCAACTGGTCTTTGCAGATTTTCTCGTTGATGGTGCTCACCTCTTTGTCCTAACTTTTGCATGGACCGCCTCTTTGGTTTTCGATCCATCAGACTTCTTCTTTCTTTTTTTAACACGTAACAGTGCCTGGGCTTGTCTTGGTTGATGGGGTTGACGACTTGGTCTCTGTCTCCCCTGGTGGAACCGCTTCCATCCTGTAGGCTAAGGAGTATGACATTTCTTCAGTGCATACTTTGATGCTAGTTCTGTGTCTTTGCAAAGCAAATGGTAATTTGTCGACCCACATTCTGTAGGTAACCACCAATTTTGACAGAATCCCTTTGATGGATTTATTGGCTGCCACTGTCGCCCCATTACCTTGTGAGGGATACGGAGATGGTCTTTGATGTTCAACCTGGAGCACTGTGTTGTTGCCCGTTGGAATTATAGGCTATCATTGACCACAACGTGATATTTTTTTTATGTTATGTTATGTTTTTTTTAATGACTTGATACTCATATATGACTCCGCTTCCACCCATTTTGAGAAGTAGTTGACGGTTGCGACCATGGAGCGATGTCCATTCGATGCCAATGGCCTTACTTTGCTAATATTGTCAATTCCCTATGTTGTGACAACCTTTTTTTTTCCTAGTTTGAGTCTATGGAGCTCTTGCTTAGCTGGTTTCATCTTTGATATCCTTTGGAACTTGGTGTTCAGTAATTTCTCTATCACCTCAGCATGACACCGTACAGCCAGGTAAAGATTTCCATGTGCTTTTATGGTACTGTTATGATTTTCTTTTTTCTCTTCAAGTGTGAAAACATTCCAAACGGATACCATTTTTGGGTCATCATCTGTCCCTAGATTCATTTCATGCATTGATGCATCATGTGTGTTAAAGGCATTAAATGAATGTTTGTATGCATGCAAAGTTCCATTCGAAAAATATCTCACAAGTAATTGAAATCAAATTGTATTAAATTAAACACCGAGAGGTTGAATTGTTCACAGAATAAATGACAAAGATAATAAAAATAAAACAAACTAACACCTCAAAATGACTATCGTCCTCCACATGTGGAGGGTCTTCTTTTATTGCAGCATCATGGTCTTCAATAGCTTATGTAGTCGAATCATCCAAGGTTGGGAAAGGGATTATTCTTAATGCTAGGTTTCAGAGCTGGCTCAACGATCCTTCCATCAGTGACTAATTGCTTGATGGCCCTAATCAACTGGGTACACTCATTTATACGGTGACTCGTCATCACGTGATAAGTGCAGAAGTTATCCATATCTGCCTCAGCTGGAAATGGCTTTAAGCTCTGTAATAACCCAGCCTTTCTACACTTAGCAAAAATCCGGCTTACTGACTCAGCCCATGGACTAGTGACCCTTTGAGGAGTCTATCTTCCCAGGTTCACAGGGACCACATCTGCTTCCCTTACTTGTGTTGTTCTCGAGCTAAACTCGGTTGGTGTAGTTGTGGAACTACTGCCATTGTAACCTTGTGGATACCCTCAGTTATTTTGATAGGTACTCATGCTCTGCTTACCCCTCTACTCTTCCTCCTCGTATCGCTCGATACGCTTAGCAAATTCAACCACTTCATTGAAAGAGTGGAACCTCTTGAGCTTCATCTTCTCCTTATACAGAGGCAAGCTTCCATCAACTAACTTTATGATGAGAGACTCTAACTTTGGAGGTCTATCCACTAGCACCTGGACATCCATCCATCTCTTGTAATAGGTAGAGAAAGATTCATTAGGTTTCTGGCGAATCCTCTCTAAATCTTTAAGAGTAGTTTCCATCTGGCTATTGTAAGCGTATTGCTTCACAAACGCTTCAGACAGGTCCTCCCAAGTAGAACGGGTGTACAAAGTCATCTTCATATAACTTTTTATCACAACATCCCTTAAAGTAGTCGGGAACAAATTCAAAAGATGACCTTTCCTGATTCCCATGCTAGTCCTCAGTCTCACACAGCTATCCAGATGGGCTTCTGGTGGGCCTTCCCCGGTGTAAGGAGGAAGATAGGGCATGTGAAAACCAGCAGGAAGTGGCTCTCCTCTGTCAGTCATCAAAGTAGTCGGGTCAACATACTTAACCGGGTTATAGTGTACCATCTCCTTCAGCTTAGGCAGTGTGGCCTCGATATCAAATAGTTTCTGATTGAGACGCTTCTCCAAAATAGTCTCAATCGAGGCTTCTCTCGCCTTCTCAAAAGCTTCATCGTCTTCAGACTAATGATCAGGCTCCCTATGATTGGCGACTCCACTGCTTCCTCTAGGAAGACTCCCTCCAGCTACATCCGTTGCTTGGACAAACTGTTGTCCTGCACTTCCAACCGAAGTCTGAGTTGGTGGAACAGTCTGAACAGGGGTAGTGTTCATCACCACTTACATTTGCTCCCTAAGGGTAGCCTTAAACTCATCCGAGCTCATAAAACTTCCCATAAAAGCTGCCACGTCAAAGGGCATGTTCCCACTATTTCCGTCGGCCATCTCTGATCTATCCGCTTCTTCCAACAAAATCTGACTGTCAACCGGTAAAGTAGGCAACTGAATTTCGACCTCCCGATCTGAATCTGACCCTGAATTGATCCCCTCTAAGGTGACCGGCTCTAATTGAACTGACTAGCTCTGACTCAATAAGAACTAATCGCTTAGAGGTTCGACTCCAAACTGCACATTCAACATAAGGTTAGAATCTCGAATGGATTTTGTGGACCTAGACTCGACACACTAAGTGGGGTGTATGGTATGTTCGTGTTCATGTTTGGATGATGCTTCATGGATGGAGATGATGATGAAAATGACTTTTGCATTTTCCTTCTTTTTATTTTGGATGTTCCAAGCATATCCTATGCTATACAAAAGACAATGCAAAAATGTCACGTGTGAGCAGTCACAAGGACAGAGGTTCGGCACCTACGGGGCACCTAGTGGATGTCATGAAATGGTCACATGTGCACTAACACACGTATGAAGGTTTGATGCTTCATAGGTCAATGTAATGACATGCGATGGTCATATGGGAGCCATTCCATAGACAGAGCTTCGATGCTTTTATGGCATCTTGGATGAAGTGATGTCACAAACGAGTCGTGTGTAACTCGAAACACGGACAGAACTTTGACATTCGTGGAACACCTTGCATGATTTAGGAATGTCATGAAATGTCCTAATATAAGTACTAGTTCAGCACTCATGGAGTACTTTGGATGAATCATCAATGTTATGGAACAATCCGATGTGGATCGCGACACACAAGCAAGACTTTGGCGTCACCATAACACCAATGATAAATGGACATGATGCCATGTAATGATATTGTGTGACCCGCCACGCGATTATAAACCTAAGACCGTCATGGTCCTTTAATGGATGACATGATATGGTGGAATGGGCAAGTGTAGTATGGTGTACAGAAGGAATAAGGGTAGTTTAGGGACCCCCCGATATGTCATGAAATGAAATGGTAGTGAAGGGCATACTTAGAACATCCTTTCATTTTATATGGGATGAGAAGAAATGAATGCCCATGTCATATAAGATGCAAGTGGCTGCACAAAAATGTGGTTAGGATGGATGACACACAAGATGATGTCATGTTCACTTTATGAAATGCGAACACATGAGATGTATATGACATACGGATAAGATGTTATGGCTGCACGAAAATATGGTTAGTATAATAGCACACATATGATGATGCTTCAAAATGGCTGCATAAAAATGTGGTTAGAATGGCATACGGATGATGCGTGTTTTGATGTCGAATGAAAAAGTCAAAAATAAAACAACCATGGAGCAAACATTAGCACACGCAACAACATTCTCACCCTTCCAACCTTATTCCTCCATTCGATTGGTCTTGCATTCTTCCTAGGTATTGGGTCTCTTTGGCATCAACCAGGGATACCAAAGGCATACTCTCAATGTCCATTTTTCAAATATATGTTTTGGTAATCCTAAGGGGAAGTTACTAGGCCATTATATGAAGATATGATCAAACCAAGGGTCATACAGGTTCCCATAGCAAAAATACACTTCTTATCGTAGAACAATATGTAAGGTTCATGCGGTGCTATGAGTGGTTTACCGCCTCGGGTGCCTCCAATCCTAGCGGAAGAGGTAGGTCACCTTTGGAAATAAACCAGGCTTAATCATTTGTTGGAGGGATTCAAGAAGAGAAAATGTCATGCTATGCGGTTATGAATGTGATATCAGATTCTGAATTAATAATTGACTACAAGTGAAGAAATACTTCAATTGTTGCCTAAGTTCCTTAAGTTTTTATGAAAACTTTTTTAAAGAAATCGTTAATCCCCAACAGAGTCCCCACTATGAGCGGACGACTATTTTCAGAACGCGCGGTGAAGCAGGAACCGGGGATTTTCTTTTCGATTGTGAATACGTGGTTTTGAAAACAGGTTTTAATCTTCTTTAAGAAAGCCTTTCATTTTATTGGAAAAATGCTTTTTGTAGAAAACTTAATTGTAAGTGTGAATTTTGGAAAATAGGTTTTTAGAAAATCCCAATTTAAACTTAAAGATCTCAAAACCTAAATTTCGAGATTAGATACAGAGTCGCCACCCGGATCAGCTCATCCGGGGAAATTCTGGTACAACTCCCTACCAAGTGTAGACGCGGTACCTAATCTAGAGATTCAAGATTCGGGCAACACATCTACTAATCCTCACTTATTTTCAATTATTATTTCATAACATGATATAACATTCACATAGTTGTACCTATTTTATCTTCTTTTATTTTTAGTTAATGCTCATACAAATGACATAAATATAAATCGCAAATAAAGTGCAGAAAAGTAAAAGTGCGCGAAAAGTAAAGTAATGGTTAAATTATACAACCCGAAAAAAAAAACTCTCATCCTCACCATTTACAACAGGCTATAATACACGATAGTCTAAAAAGTACAATCGCCTAAATACACTAGATAATCTATTAAATACATCAAAAATGAAAAATAAAACTAAGAAAGCTGCATCAAAATATGCTTAGTATAAATAAATAAAGCACACCAAGGACTCACATAAGACAGAATAGGGGTATTTTGGGAAACGGGATCATAAAAGGGGGGTAATCAAGAAGTTCGGACAACTACTCGATTAGACCTGGAAAACATTCCTGTAGATTTTGTGAATGAAAACCAATTTTGAAAACAATTTGGCTCATTTTACTTGCATTTTCCAACTTTTAGTGGGCCGGATATCCCAAAACCTGGGGGTTTCGTTCGTGAGTGGGCCTACATTTAACATCCATCTAAGGTCTAAAAATGTAAACATGCCAAAAATCCATTTTGAATAGAAAGGAGACACAAAATTACAAGTCAGAGGCCCAAAAGGGTAAAACTGTAATTCTTCTTCTCAAACTACAGCTGAGCAGCTATAGGGTATCACAGCCGCGCCACTGTAGGTTATAACCGCGAGTCGAGCGGCTATAATGCTCCAGAATCAACAAATCGATTTTCTTTCTCGTTTTGAAAATCATTTACAACTTCGATGATTTCGGGTAATGTGGGACTTTTGGAAACTCATGAAATTCCACAAAAACAGATCCGGATCAGATCAAACGAGTCCAGAAATCCCTAAAAACCTAAAATCACCAAATTTCAATCTCACATCCATCAATAAAAACCCAAAAACCGTGAATCTAAATATGCGTGGACGTAATTTGACCGATAATATTCATGAAAAACACATTTGGTTTGAAAACGATAGCGTTATCGGTCGATTTAAGGCATTCGGAGCTTCTGCCCTGGAGCTTACAGCTGAACGGCTGTAAACAGAAGATTATAGCCGCACCTCTGTAGATTACAGTCGTGCCCTTGTAGATTACAGCCGAGCGGCTATAATCAGAATATTACAGCCGCACCTCTGTAGATTAAAGCAGCACCCCTATAGATTACAGCTGAGCGGCTATAATCATCAGGTGGGACGGCTGTAATGGGCTCACTTCCAGATTTGAAAAGAAAGCAAAATCATAAACAAACAACACCCAGAACATATCAAAATGAGTTTTTAAGGCCTCTCAGAGTGTACCTTGTCGGTGTTCCAGCGTTTTAGACCACCAGGAATGGATTCGGATGCCCAAAAATATCTCAGAATCACAAACAACCCAAACTCATTTATGATCCTCTGAAGCCCGAACAAAACCCCGAATTGATCCGAATGAAAGCTAACTCAATCAGAATCTCTCTAGGATACTAATAGCCCAAAACCCTAATCGTTTCTATAGATTTAACTGAAGTTTTGAAGATTTAGGTTGAGTTATTTTCTTTTTCCCTTTTTCTCTTCTTAAAATCCTAAAGAAAACCCTAATTTTATGTTTTTTTTGTTGCAGAGAAAACAATCCAGAGTCTGCCCCCTCTAATTTTTGTTTCTGTTGCTTTTATATGGCCCAAAATAACGTTAAAATCCGAATTAATGGCTGATTTCCACTTATTTAGGAAATTTGGTGATTACAGCCGAGCGGCAATAAACTACGGCCGTGCGGCTGTAGTACTATAGCCGAGCAGCTATAGTAGCCAGTTTTGCATTTCTCACCTTTTTTTCTCACTTTTCTCTCCGGTTCTCTTAAGTTCACTCGACCTTCTTCGGTGTTCCGCACCAAGACTTGTCACACTTCTTTAGGCCATCCGAGACATGTCCGATGTGATTTCGATCATTCTAAATTGGCCTCAAATTTATCCATGAAAAAGGTAACGAAGGCTTTCATCATCGAGGTCGGGAAAAAAACCCATGCTCATACCCCCTAAGCTATTATCTTAGCTCATGCAAAAATAGCTTTTTAGGCTAATTTTCAGCATCAGTAGCACACCATAAGCTGTGCTCATGGGTTGACTTCAGAGGTCCATCTTCAATTCATTCCAATCTCCTAAAATCGATACTTTAAGCTCAATTTCAACCTCAAGGCCCCTAGCATGAATTAAATTCGCTTAAGTTAACAAAAAATACAGTAAATAAAGCTTATAAACAAAGGCAAATTATGTGCATAAAATGCACTCATCATCATCTCTATCTGTTACTTCTGGGGGCTCCAAACTAGCCCCGCCGACTTCCATTGTTCTTTGCCCCTAAAGAGCCATGGTTCCCTTGAGCGCCTGTTGGGCCGCCACTTGATAGACTCATCCGTTTTGGGTCACATTCCTGACTTCTTCTAACTCTTCAATTCTCTGACTATCCCAGCTCTTATATTCATCTTTTGAATGCTCATCATCATAGGGCCCAGATTTCTCCTACTTGACTTTCCCCCTTAGTCCTAACTAAACGCACCATGGGGTTTGCTTGTGAAACTTGTGCAAACACAAAATTGTCAGGCAATCCAGCCTATACCATGTTCAACTGTCTTTCAAATTGGGCAACAGATTATTCTACATGCTAGGCTTTGGAGGTTCCTCTAACTTCCACTCATCCACCGACTTCTAAATGTCATCTCTCAACCTCAAACAATTATTGGTCTTATGACCCGCCAATACATGATACGAGAAGAAACTATCCCTGTCAGTCCTGGCTGACGGGTTGTAAGGACGTAGGGATTATGGTAGTCCCCCATTTCTACATTTAGCAAATATCTTGACTAACGATAAGGCCCAAGGTGATAGTCCCCCAACTCTCTGTTCTCCCATTTCTGAACCTTATGAAACTGCTGCTACTTTTATTGCTCTGACGGCTGACAGAACTAACTGATTTTTTTGAACTGAACTGCCAGTACCCCCACTATTCTGATTCTTACCACCTGACCTGTACCCCAAGCTCACACCAACATTGCTCCTGGACCTATACGCCAAAAGGTTGTTGCTCAATTCAAGACGCCATTTTGTATACATCATGCAAAGCAATAAATTGTTGATGTTTCATTTCATTCCAATAAACGTCAAGGCTCCCTTCTATTAGCTTTTGGATTAACTCATCCTCATCTGGTTTATTTTTCAACTAAACCATCTTTTCAATCCATCTGCCATAGTAGTTAGCAAATGATTCATTGCATTTCTGCTTGACACATTCCAAGTCATAAAGCTGTACTTAGATATGTGTGTTGAAGCTATAGTACCAAGTGAAAGCAGCTGACAAAACCTCCTAATCTATCTGTACATCCTCCAGCTGAGCATTATACTAGGTTAATGCTCCCCCTTCCAGCATGGTGGAGAATAGATTTTCCAGAAGTTTCTTAGTAGCTTCGGCCATGAGCATAATTCTCATTTATTGGTTGATATGAGTCATTGGCAATCCCAGCCCCTTGTAGATAGGCAACCTGGGCATCTGGAATCCCATAGGGAAGGTCTCGATACCCCTATTAACCAACGTATCCACATCAAGACACTTCAAGACAGAACCCTCACTTCTTCAGTTCTGATACCGCTTCTTCTAATTCTGCAAACTTAGCTTTTAACTGCCTTTCTGTCGAGGATCCTCCTTCTGATGCACCTTCCTGCCTGGACTAACCCTCTTCCTATCAGGATGAGGATGGTTCTTTATCGCTCTATTCCAAGTTTTTAACCATGTCTTTCATAGTCCTAATGAATTCAGGAGATTGGAGCATCTCCTTGATGAGTTCTGAGCTGTTGCTTGATGTGGCCATTTCTGCTATATCAACCCTTTTGTCCACTGATTCACTTCTCTCACTAGCTAACTTTGAATCTCATTGATCACTATCTTCTCTATTTGACTCAAACCACTCTGCTACAATAGACACACTGTCTTCTTCCTCTGTATTCTAAAATTCTAGACTCTATACCAACCCCTGTTCTAACCACTGGCACTGACACTCTATCAACTAGAGACTGCACTACCGAAGACACGGCTATTGCTACTGCTATCTCTTCTAGACTCTTATGTTCTAACCTGCCCTCTAGTCTTTTCCAGGGTTTATCTGCCAAAACAGCAAACATTGGGACTTATGGCATGATGAATGACTAACCACAGTGTAGGATGCATGTGTGAGATGTAGTGAATGCCGAATGATGTTATGTTATAATGGATGTTGGACCACATGCCTATATGCATGCAGAAGTACATAGCAGCTATTAGAGGAACCACATCCAAGAGAGGGTAGATTTTATGCACAGAGTTGGTACAATTCTGATACTGATCGGTCAGGGATGTGCTGATGCCCCTAAACCAGGGCAAGACAATGCCTGGGGCATAAGGGTTTCCTAACATGATAAGACGCAAGATAAAACCAAAAGTGCAATTGTCACACACGGTCCCCTGATGACGCTTGCATTATGTATGCCTTAAACTGGAAGGATATGAAACAAACAATATGATATCCGTACGAGTAGGATCCGCTTGTGGAAAACAAACAATATGACATTCGTACAGGTAGGACCTGCTTGTTGGGTAGGACCTACTTATTGGGACATAAACAGTATGACTTCCATACAGGTAGGTACTGCTTACTGGGAAATAAAGAATATGACATCCATATAGGTTGGACCTGCTTACTGGGAAATAAAGAATATGGCATCTATATAGGTAGGACCTGCCTTTTCGGAAATAAAGAATATGGCATCCATACAGGTAGGACCTGCTTATGGGGAAATAAAGAATATGACATCCATACAGGTAGGACCTGCTTACTGGGAAATGAATAATATGACATTTGTACAGGTACGACCTGCCTTTTGGGAAATCAAGAATATGACATCTATACAGGTAGGACCTGATTTTTGGGAAATAAACAATATGACATATGTACAAGTAGGGCCTACTTTTTAGGAAATAAAAAATATGACATCTATACAGGTAGGACCCAATTTTGGAGCAAGACACTGCTTACAGAAAGGGAATTCATACACGAGTGTGTACGGATGGAATTTCAACATATTTGAATGCCTAACAGTTAAGAGCAAGACGCTACTTCTGATGTTGTACTCGTACACGAATGTGTACGTATGGAGTTTTGATGTATTTGATCACCTAAGGTTTAGGAGCAAGATGCTGCTTGCAATGTTGTACTCATACACGAGTGTGTATGGATGAAGTTTCAGAGTATGTGAACGCCTAAGGTTTAGGAGCAAAACGCTACTTGCGATGTTTTACTTATAGATGAATGTGTACGGACGGAGTTTCGGCGTATTTGAATGCTTGAGGGTCAGGAGCAAGATGCTGCTTGTGACATTTATACTCATACATGAGTGTGTACTTATGAAGTTTCAATGTATTTGAATGCTTAAGGTTCAGGAGCAAGACACTGCTTGTGATGTTGTACTCATACACGAGTGTGTATAGATGGAGTTTCGGTGTGCCGGTACACCTACGGTTTAGGAGCAAGACATTGTTTGTGACGGTTTACTCATACACGAGTGTGTACAGATGGAGTTTCAGCGTATTGGTACACCAAGGTTTAGGAGCAATACACTACTTGCAAAAGGAACTCATACATGAGTGTGTACGGACAACATTTCGGTGCATTTGCGCACCTAAGTTTTAAGAGCAAGACACTGCTTGCATTGTTGTACTCATACACTAATGTGTATTGATGGAGTTTTGAAGCACCATGTAGGGATTTTGATTCATCCTTCTTCCCAATTGAATATTAAGTTTGATTTTGAACTTATCCTAAGATATTTAAGGATTATCCTAGAAAACCAATGAAAACCAGTTGACAAACCATTGGTCGCTTATCCAAATGCCTTTAAATCCTTTTTTTAAAAATCTCAGCTTTTTCCTCCATAAACTTCTACAAAGCTGATAGAGATATTTAGATAGCACTTATAGCTGTTTCATGGCTATCGACATTGGCCTGTAAGTCAAGTTTATTTTGTGACTGAGTCTGGACTAATAGGTCTTCCATAGATATCACTTTCCCAGAAATGGAACCAGATGATGGAGGATAATTTTAGAAAGTATTAAGAACCAAAATAAAGAAGAGAAAGGTTGAGTTTTATTAACCCAAAATGGAAAATTGGATTGAAGAATTCAATCCCTTAGGAGAAAAACTTCCTCTCTACCCAGTAAAGCCCTACATAACTATAAAATCCTTAGAATACAAAAAGTGAGACCTTCCCTTCACACATACCTATGACGGATTAAAGAAAATTTTATGGTATTAAGCCAAAGTATTTCCCATTCTATGGTGTATCCGGAACTATTTCCCTTTTTATGGTGTTTTTGGTTGAGTTCGCATATACAGTTACCAGACACCTGGATGAGTCCGATAGTCAAAATAATGGACATAATGATGTCCAACTTTCATAAAAACGAACTGAGGAGTCCAAGTTTCAAAAATGCAGATGTTAGGGAATCTGTTAAACAGTTAAGTTTTTGTTTTGCAACATTGGACATTGAATTCCGATAAACAAAAAATTGGACCCATTTGGTCCGTTAAAAGCAAAATTGGACATTAAAGTCCGATAAACAAAAAATTGGACTCTTTGGTCCGCTAATAGCAAAATTGGACCTTGTGCACAATTTTTTTTTTTTTAAGAAAACATTTCTGCCTTCTTTTTTCATTTTAGTTTTGGTAATTAAGCTCGCATAATAAAAATTATAACACAATGTTTATGACACTTACATATGTCACCATGTTAATAAATTATGGCAATTAAATTAAAATAAATGATTTACTTATATGTGTCACACCATGCATATATTATTAAGATTTGCATCAAAATTTATTAACTTTTTATAAATAAATTTAATAATTTAAACTAATAAAATATTAATAACCACTCTTTTAATTTCATTAATTCAAACCAATACACTGTTCTACTGAAGATGGTCGTGCAAACAATAGAAATATCATATTAGAAGGAGTACGTGGTGTAACCATACTATGCATAGCCCAAGGTGATTGGCTTGACCCAGGCCATAGTGTAAATAGGTTTTAAGAAATGTTAAACCCATATTGTGATGGACCTAATGGAATAAATGAACCAGGTGTAGATGGGTTAGGAACCCATGATGAATATTGTTGTGTTGATTGTGATGGTTGTGATGTGCTGGCTCCATATGAATCATGTGAATGGTAGGATACTGGATGTTGCACAATGTCACAAGAAGGATCAGTTGATCGTGGGACCTCACGTCTCCTTGATCAGATACATTGGCGGTGTCTACCAATGGCAGCAACATGTTCATCTTCATCCACATCAACATTCGGATAAGTAGCAGTCGGAGCTGGATAAGGTGGTGGGGAACCCCGAACATAACGTTGTTCCTCCCTAAGTGCCCTATATATATTGTTTCTTGTTTTGTGCACAATATCCAAATCTCTAACCAGGGCGATTTGCTCCTTTCCATCAACTTGTACATAACATATATTATTACAATCTAGCTACGTATAAAAAAACTCAACCACATGAATTTTCAATTTTAATGACTTACTATGGCACCATGGGCAGCACCTCTAATAGAAATCCACCTCCTTGTTATACGCCTATACCATTTCATGTATTCAGAATGATAATGGAGTGGTTTAGCACATGGTTGAGCTGTAAATATCAAATTTGCCCTATTATTCCATATTGTGACCCAATAGGCCATTTTTTGCATAATGAAACTTTTAAACTGAATAAGTTCAATATTGTTGACATTAGTTTTGATGATCATAAAAGTTGACATTTATGAAAAAGCAATTCTTACTTAAATATAATTGCAAATTATATTTAAATAAAGAATGAAAAGTTCTATTATATAGAAAGGTGTTACATGAAAAAGCTTTGTGAAGACAAATGACTAAGTCTACATTTTATAAGTATATTTACATAACTTAAAGGATGGTACTACCACTTCAAGAGCTTTAAGCAAACACATCTCTCTTGTGAGGTTATCCTACCAACCATATTTTACTTAAGAAGAATGTAACCACCTTTTTCTTTACTTCAAGAGCTACAAAAGGACATGTCTTCTTCATGAGATCAATGCAACAACTATGTCTTCCTTCTAAGGTGAATACAACAACTATATCACCTTTATGGAGTATTTGCAACAACCATATTCTCTTTAGGAGATGAATGCAATAACCATATTTTGCTTATAAGCTCAGCACAACTGCCACATCTCCTTTATGAGTCAAAAGCAACATACACATCTTCATTAGTTGAAGCACTTCAACACCTATATAAAGAAAGGAAGATCAAATAAGCAAGCTGGGAGACTTAGCCCCAATCACACATACAAGTAATTATTTTCAAGTCTTCCAAAATTCCTACAAGAGCAAAATTAAGAGAGAAGAGCTTCACTTTGTTCATTCATTCAAGTATTCTATTTTAAGGGAATTGTATTTCACACAAGGGTTTGTGTGAGGGGGTTTACTTTGTTGATAGTGTGATCAACAAAGATTGTATAAATTTGGTATTAGAGCTTGAAAACTACCGGGATAAGTTTGGTATTTGAGCTTGAAAAGAAATACCAGGATAAGTTTGGTGCTTGAGCTTTGAAAAAACATCAAGAGAGTTTTGTTACTTGAGCTCTGAAAAAGTAACGATAAAGGTTTATTACTTAGCCTGCAAAAGTATTTGAGTTTGTTACTTAAACTCGTAAAAAGTAACACAGGCTTGTTTCCTGCTCGTAAATGAAATGATAGTGGAAAATCTCAAGTGGTTGGCTTAAGGACTAGACGTAGACGGGTTGGGTCGAACCAATATAAATCTTGTGTCTTCTCTATCCCTGTACTCTTTATTTTGATTACTATTTAAATTTTTGCAATTTAAATTAATAACATTATTTTTAAGGAACTTTTGATTTTAGTGAATCATATTTATAATTCACAAGTTTTTCTATTTTATCAATTTCGCATTTTTTATAAAACTTATGTTTATTGAAAGAATATTGTTTTTCTTCAAAAAGAATGTTTAAAAGAATTTGCGAAAATTTTTATTTCGGTATACAGTACTATTCACCCCCCCTCTAGTACTGTAGCTAGCCTATTTGGAACTGTCAATTGGTATCAAAGCTTGACTCTTAACAAAATCAGTAAAATCCTTAGAGATCCTAAAATGGCTAGTACATCCAGTAGTCAAAATATTTTTATGTCTGAGAATGTTCCATCAACAAATCTCCACTATTCAATGGAGAGAATTATAGTTTTTGGAAAAATAGAATTAGAATATTTTTACAATCCATGGATATTCAGGTCTGGAGAATTGTCAAGGAAGGACCTAGTATTCCTACAAACATTGTTGATGGAAAATCTGTCCCTAAAGAAGGAAATGAATATGAAAATGCTGATTAGAACAAAGAAGCTTTAAACTTTAAAGCTATTAATTTATTATAATGTGCAGTAGATTTTAATGAGTTTAATCGTGTTCCAGGTTGCAAGACAGCAAAACAAATATGGGACAAACTTGAGACAAATCATGAAGGAACCAAACAAGTCAAAGATGGAAAGATAAATCTTTACATCACAAAATATGAGTTGTTCAAGGTGGATGTAAAAGAGTTAGTTTCAGACATCAATACAAGGTTCACACTCATTATGAACAAATTGAAGAATCTTGGAAAAAACTTCTCAGATGAAGAACTGATTAGAAAATTAATCAGAACAATGCCAACCTCATGGGATGCAAAGCTCACAGCAATAAAAGAATCGAAAGGCAAATGGCAAACTCAAGTCCAAATTTGTCAAGTGCCAGTTTGTGGTTTACCCTAAGGAAACTAAGGGTTATTACTTCTACGATCCGACGGAAAACAAAGTTTTCATAGCTAGAAATGCAGTCCTCTTAGAGAAAGAATTCCTTCCTAAGAGAGACAGTGGGAGTAATGTTGAACTTTCAGAAGTTCAAGACTCATAAACTCCTGCAGCTACTGCTGAGGATGCTTCGGGAACCGATCTAACTCCTAAAGAAATTGAGGAACCAGAATTGATTGCATAGGACCTTAAAAGGTCTGGTAGGACACGTCATCAGCCAGAGAGGTACGTCTTTCTTGTGACTGATGATGGGGACCTTATGGTCATTGACTAAAAGGAGCCTAAGACCTATCAGGAGGCTATTAAAAGCCCATACTCAGATCAATGGCGAAAAGCCATAGAGGCTGAGATGCAATCTATGCACGATAACCAAGTATGGAACTTGGTGGATCCACCTCCGAGTGCTAAGGTGATAGGTTGCAAGTGGTGTTTCAAGTTAAAAGCTGACAACACCTTCAAGGGGAGATTGGTGGCAAAAGGATTTAGGCAAGTTCAAGGAATTAACTATGATGAAACCTTTTCACCAGTTGCTATGCTCAAATCCATTAGGATACTACTAGCCATAGCTGCATGGTATGATTATGAATTAAGACCGCTTTCCTTAATGGAAAGCTACTCGAGGATGTGTACATGGCGCAACCTGAGGGTTTTATCAATCCGAAGTATCCTAACCGGGTATGCAAGCTTCAAAGATCCATTTATGGATTGAAGTAGGCATCCAGGTCTTGGAATCAGAGATTCAATGAGGCCATTATGGAATATGGCTTCACACAAAATTCTGATAAGCCCTATGTGTACAAGATGGTTAGTGGGAGCATTTCCACCTTCCTAGTGCTGTATGTTGATGACATCCTCATCATTGGAGGTGACATACCAACACTGCAAGGGGTAAAGTAGTGGTTGAGTAAGTGCTTCACAATAAAGGACTTAGGTGAAGATAAGAAAATCTTAGGGGTCAGGATCTACAGAGATAGATCCAGTTGGCTTCTAGGCCCAAGTCAAGCCATGTACATTGATAAGGTTCTGAAAAGATGCTACATGGGCAAGGCAAAGAAAGGATTCTTGCCTATGCACCATGGGTTGAAGCTGAGTAAGAAAGATGGTCCTAAAACAAAGAAGGACCAGGAGAACATGGAAAAGATCCCTTATGCATCTGCTATTAGTTCTATCATGTACTCCATTTTATGTACCAGGCCTGATGTCATGTTTGCACCAAGCATGACTAGCTGGTACCAATAGAACCCCAAGGAGGAACACTGGAAGGCTGTCAAGGCAATCCTGAAGTACCTTAATTGGACTAAGGATGCTTTCTTAGTGTATGGAGGACAAGATGAGCTGGTTATGTCAGGTTACACTGATGCAAGCTTTGAGACCGTTGAGGAGAAGAAACATTCATAGTCTGGTTATGTTTTTCTCTTGAATGGTGGTGCCATTAGTTGGAGGCCCTCAAATCAGGCCACCATTGCTGACAATACAATGGAAGCTGAGTACATAGATGCATACGAAGCTACAAAGGAAGTCGTTTGGATCAAGAATTTTATAACCGAGTTTGGAGTAGTATCCACTATCCGACACCTAGTTGATGTTTTCTGTGACAACAACAGGGCCATCGCACAAGCTAAGGAGACCCGGTCACATAAGAGATCCAAACATGTGCTCAGAAAGTTTCACCTCATTTGGGAGATCATGAACAGAGGTGACATATCATTGCAGAGGGTTGACACCAAGAATAATGTCGCTGATCCATTGACCAAAGCACTGCCACAGACACAGTGTAACGGTCATACCAGATCTTTTGGAATTAGGGCAATGCCCACTTGGAACTAGTGCAAGTGGGAGCTTGTTGGTGTGCCCTAGTTCTTAGGGCATTGGATTCTTGTATTTTGTATTATACATCAAGACTCATTGTATGAATACATTATTTATGTCACATTAATAAAGGTAATTAATCTATTTCATTTATATCTTGTGTTATAATATAAGTAGAGTATCCATTGATTGATAATCATAAAACTTATCCTAGGTTTGTTCTAATCGTGGGAACGAATAGAACTATAGACTTGTATATTCGATGACTGTATGGCAGTTCTGAACTAGCCAAAGTACTTGTATAGTCAATCATGAATATAGGTACATGTCATTGACATGGGACTTGATCGATCCGCATAAGAAAGCCACATGGTTGTCGCGTCATAGGCCTTTCTTAAGTAGGCCTCTTTTATCCTCAGTCCAGATATCATTATAGTATCAATATGGAATCCGGTTCACTTTGACATACGCCTAACAGGTTTGTAAAAGGATATTAAATACAGGTATGATTGGGTGGACTGGTGAACATATTGATATTGATGATGAAGTGATGGAATTGCCACCCGGATAACACCGAGATGATATCACTGGCCACTTGATGAGTGGGACTGATAAGTGTATGGCCATACCCAATGGTTGCTTATTTGATTAATCAGTCAACTCAAGATCAAGAAATATAATAAACAACAGAAGAGGATGAGGACACCATGCCTCTTGTTTATTCATATCGATATCTTTTGGCAAAGGACACTATGAGATTACTACTGGGTTAGTGTCTTCAACAGACTGCTGCATCTCTGTCTTAATTGGGAGTATAACGGTTTGCTAGAACTCATTTATAGTCTGTGGGCCTTGGGCCTACTTCCAACATAAAGACAGACCCATAGGATCTTGCACATAGATCAACTGAGCCGGAACTTATAGAAAATGTACATGTAATGTACATTGGAAGGAATGCGTTAATTAATTAGTTGACATTCGGTGTCAAGGTAATTAATTAACATTGGGTTGATTTAATTTAATTAATAAGTTTACATAATGTAATTAATTAATTTATCAGTTAATTGAATTACATAAAGTAAACAATTAATTAAATAATTTTCCTAAGTAGAAAAATTAAATACATGTATTGTATTTACTTAAGTGTGATTTAATTTTATTTAGGGGTAATTAAATTTAGCCAAATGGAATTAAATTACATTGTACATACTTTTTAACTAATGTTTATTCATGTAATTATAATCCTAGTGGGCTTGGGTTTAATTAACCTAATTAAAACCCAATTAGATAAGGAATCTATATAAGGGCACACTTAAGGAAGAAAACCTAACCCTAACCCTATTTTATTTGCTGGAAATTTCAGCCCCAAAATAGCCACAATTTACAGCAATAATTCTCCATTCCTTCTGCTTCTATGGCTAGCACTGGTTCCCGCTCGATAGTTGGTCGTGCACCGGATTGTGGAGATCATTTCCACTTAAAGATTTGGTTCTACAACAGTCTCTAGAAGAGACGGATTTGGTGAGTGAATCTCTTTTGATTCAAATTGATTTTATTCCAATCAATGGTAATCAGACACGATAGGTGGATTCTAGGAAAATTTCAATGGTGTAATTTTCGCTGCGCCACGTAATTTTCCGATGACGAATCCTAACATATGGATCGATCTAGTCCTATGTCAACGACACGTACCTATATTCATGACTGACTATACAAGTACTATGGCTAGATAAGAACTACCATACAGTCATCAAATATACAAGTCTGTGGTTCTATTCGTTCCCACGATTAGAACAAACTGATAAGTGCTTTTTGTATATATATATTTTTGTCCTATTCTATGGCTTCAATTAAGCTATTTTGCTTTAATTTAGGTAGATTTTATCTCATTTGTTCTATTTTTGTGTGTTAGGGCATTAAAGTTGGAATTTGAACATTTGGAGGCTAAATCACCTATTTTGGGGCTCAAACGTGCTATTTGGAAGAGCAAGGAAGTCTTAAGGCATGGGCGTGCCTTATGAAGAGCCAAAACTGAAGAATTTTTTAGAAACAGAAGCTGACCAGTCTTAAGACATGCCCGAGCTGCAGAATTACAAATTTTGTACTCCAACTAGGGTTAGGAGTTCTGACTTTTCAACTTTGGGCTATTTTATTTCTTCTCCTTTTGTAACTAGGATAGGAAGAAATAACCTCTATTTAAGACACTCTCAATGAGGATTATTTTATCATTAATTTTGGCAGAGTTATTTCCTAACTAGGTTTTTCTTCTCTTTCTCTCTCTTGGAAACGTTTTAGCTTAGGATTCTTGGAGGGAGTGGGACATTTTTCTTTTTTCATTCATCAAGGTAGAATTTTATTTTGGCTCTCAACACAAGAGAATGTGATTTTGGAAGAAAGTCAAGGAAACTAGGGTTTTGAAGGTTCAAGCCACAATTTTTCTTCTTCGATTTCTCTCCGCAAGCCACCGTCGGGATCTCCATCTTCCTAGTTTATTCTTAACTCTCTCCTATCATGTTTTCTGTATTTTATTTATTTGTTTATAACTCAATCATGAACTAATTTCTCCATAGCTAAGGCTATGGAGGAGCTTAGTAGGATTTCTATGCAATTTTTTCTTTTAATGCAATTAATTCATATAATTTTTCCATTATTGTGTTATGATTACTTAAAGCTTTGAATGCATGACCATCTATTCCAAAGTTCATAATTAATTCATAATTGACCAAAGGACTGAATTAACAGAATTTCATAACATGACAAATGCATGACCATTACTTTGTGGCTCACTAGCTTGTGCTAGGTTTTCATATGCTTAATGCTTTCCAAACTGATTGCTTAAGACTGAACCAGTTTAAGTATTCAGGTTGAGAATTAGAGTTAGCAACCCTAACCGGTGTTAATTGCTTTAGGAATTCACCATCTTGGGAATTTAATAAGTTTAATTGCAAAACTCGAGGAAATTGATAGAATGAATGCTAAGCAAAACCATATGCCTTAGCCAATTTCTCCATTGATTATCCAATTGCATTTATTATCCAATTGCATTTCAATCTTAGTTTAAATTATTTTATTTAATTTGTTGCATAGTAGTAGATTTTATTTACAAACTACAATCAAAGATATAATGTCCTCCGCCTAAATTAATAGAAACCCGACTGCATTTAGGATTAGCATACATAGTCTCCGTGGGATCGACGTCCTTCTTATTTCTATATTACTTGAGTGACAGAGTACACTTTCTCTATAGTGTGTGTTTTAGACGCATCACAAACCAGAGATAGGTTTTATAATTATCAATCAATGGATACTCTACTCATATCATAGCACAAGATATAAATGAAATAGATTAGTTGCCTTTATTAATGTGACACAAATAATGTATTCATACAATGAGTCTTAATGTATAATACAAAATACATGAATCCAAAGCCCTAAGAACTAAGGCACACCAATAATCTCCCACTTGCATTAGTTCCAAGTGAGCATTGCCCTAATTCCTATAGATCTGGTATGAACATCATGCTATGTCTGCGGTAGTGCCTTGGTCAACGGATCAGCAGCATTATTCTTGGTGTCAACCCTTTGCAATGATATGTGACCTATGTTCACAATCTCCCGAATGAGGTGAAACTTTCTGAGCATATGTTTGGATCTCTTATGTGACCGAGGCTCCTGAGCTTGTCCGATGGCCCCGTTGTTGTCACAGAAAACATCAACTGGGTCTAAGATAGTAGGTACTAGTCCCAACTCAGTTATAAACATCTTGATCCAAACTGCTTCCTTTGCAGCTTCGCATGCAGCTATGTACTCAGCTTCCACTATAGAGTCAGCAATGGTGGCCTACTTTAAGGACCTCCAACTAATGGTACTGCCATTCAGCAGAAAAACATAACCAGACTATGACTGGTTCTCATCCTCATCGGTCTCAAAACTTGCATCAGTGTAACCTGACACTACTAGCTCATCTTGACCTCCATACACTAAGAAAGCATCCTTAGTCCGGTTAAGGTACTCCAGGATTGCTTTGACAGCCTTCCAGTGTTCCTTCCTGGACCGACTAGTCATACTTAGTGCAAACATGACATCAGGCCTTGTACGTAACATGGGCTACATGATAGATCCTATAGCAGAAGTATATGCCGATAATATGCTTGTTAAATTGATGTCTCGGGAAGAGCATCCTACTATCTTGAATAGATTCTT
The DNA here is from genome assembly GCA_039660915.1 of Euphorbia tirucalli. Lineage (NCBI taxonomy): Eukaryota > Viridiplantae > Streptophyta > Magnoliopsida > Malpighiales > Euphorbiaceae > Euphorbia > Euphorbia tirucalli. The sequence goes on from CM077633.1 coordinate 51,850,833, forward strand.
AACACACATTGAGAAATATAATCTCCAACTTAATTCCAAGATGCTTGTATTTAGAGTATCATCTAAAAAATTATTAGGCCATTTTGTTAGCTTGAGGGGAATAGAGATTGATCTCAACAAAATCAAAAAAATTAGAGAAATGCCTGCTCCTAAAATAGAGAAAGAAGTTAGATCTTTTCTGAGTATTTTGCAGTAAGTTAGTCGATTCATAGCATGATTAAATTCATTTTGTGAGCCGATTTTTAAATTGTTCAAGAAAGATTAGCCGATCGTGTGGGTTGATAGATGCTAGTTAGCATTTGAAAAAATCAATGCTTATAAGGTTAATCCACCATTTTTAAGTCCTTAAATTCCAGGGAAGCCTTTGATTTTATATTTGGCAGTAGAAGATTCCCCGATAGGGGCAATGTTGGCTCAAGAGGAGGAAGACAAGAAAGAATGTCAAATTATTACCTAACGAAGAAACTGCTAGATTATAAAACCAGATATTCATTAGTAGAGAAGACTTGTGTTGCAATGGTGTGGCTTACAAAGAAGCTTAGGCATTACTTCCAATCTTACAAAGTGCAAGTAGTAACAAAGGTAGATCCTATGAAGTACTTGTATGAAGAACCAAGTCTGGTAGGAAAATTATCCAAATGGTTATTACTCTTATCAGAATTCGATATTGAGTATGTTACCAAGAAGGTTATTAAGGGTCGTGTTGTGGTAAAATTTCTAGCAAACTAACCTTTGGTTTCTAATTATGTTGAAAATTTAGAATCCCCTGATGAATAGGTAGCTATGGTAGAAGTGAAAGAGTGGATTATGTTTTTTGATGGTTCAGTTAACAGAAAAGGTGCTAGAGTTGAAGTAATCATAGCTACAACAAATAAAGAAACCATCCCTTCTTCAAAGAAGCTAGATTTTCCAATAACCAATAATGGAGCAGAATATAAAGCATATTTATTTGGTATGAAAGCTCTTTTATTATTAGGGGCAAATGATGTTCTGGTCATAGGAGATTCATTTCTGGTTATTAGACAAGCACAAGGTAAATGGGAAATGAAGGAAGAAGCTTTGAGGCCTTATCTAGAAATTTTGTAGTATATAAAGGAGCTATTTGGGCAATCCGAATTCAGACATGTTGTTAGAGAGGAAAATAGAATGGCAGATGCCTTAGCCATATTATCTTTAATGTAGGAAAATCCTGAAGAAATGCATATGCAACCTTTGGTTGTAAAAGTTTCTAGAAAACCATGTTTTGACAGAGAACTGTGAATGTTATTCTTCTAAGATGTTTGACAGAGCAAGAAGCAGAAGTAGTGATGCAGCAAATGCATTCTAGATCGTGTGGACCACATATGAATGGTTTGGCACTGGCTAGGAAAATTATAAGATAGGGTTATTTTTGGATGACTATACAAATGAATTGAATGAAAGAAGTGATGAAATGTAATGAATGTCAAATATATGTTGATATCAGTCATTTACTACCACTAGAATTACAAAATTTGGCTACTCATTGGCCATTTTCAACTTGGGGAATTGACATAATTGGAGAAATTCATCCTATAACTTTTAATGGGCACAAATTCATAGTGGTAACAATTGATTACTTCTTGAAGTGCGTTGAAGCAGAATCTTTCACTAGTGTTACAGCTAAGAAGATGACCAAATTTATACAAAAGAATATCTTTTCCAGATATGGTATTCCTCACCATATGGTTACAGATTTAAAGTTTAGTTTCAAGGGGCAATAGCTAAATTGTTAGTAGAGCATAATATTAAGCCTCATAGGTCTTCTCCTTATATACCTCAGGCTAATGGAGCTGTAGAAGCAACTAACAAGTCCATAAAGAAGATTCTGTCAAAGATGATAGCCACTTATAGAGATTAGACTAGTAAGCTGCCATTTGCTCTTTAGGGTTATAGAACCAGTGTCAAAACATCAATAGAAGAAACAATATATTCTCTTGTATATGGGATAGAAGTGGTTCTACCATTAGAAGTTGAGTTACAGTCACTCAGAATAGCCCTAAAGGCTTAGTTTCTAAAAACAGAATGAATTTGAGCCAAATATGATCAGCTTGCAAGTGTAGATGAGAAGATATGAAAGCACTAGATCATTTGCAAATGTATCAGAATAGAATGGAAAAAGCTTACGATCAGAAAGTCAAGCATCCGAAGAAGTAGTTGAAAGATGAAGACTTAGTCCTGAAGTAGTTAAGACCTACCAACACATATGTGAGAGGAAAATTCAAGCCTAATTGGAAAGGTCCATATGTTGTCAAGAAAGTCTTGCCCAAAGGTGGAGTCAGAATTATGGATATGGATGGAAATGAATTTGTGAATCTAGTCAATCAAGATCATCTGAAGCTCTATCATGTGTAAAAAAAATAAATAACAAAAAAGTCTGTTAGGTTGAAAATTCGAAAAGCGTGGCCTAGGCAAAAAATAAGACATGAGAGAAAATAATCAGTTGGAAAATCTGAAAGGCATGACTTGTAATGGGTTGAGTTTTTATCTGGAATGTATACTATATTGGATTGATCATTTCATATGTTTTTATCTTGGATTCATCAATAAAGTGTAATGTTTTGTTTAAATATGGTTAAAATGGATGTTATACAATGCATAAATATTGCCTTGTTTTGTGTAATCATTTTATCTAAGAAAGCACTTGACATTTGGCTTAGTTATATATCTACAATGTTTAATATTAGAAATAGCATAAACAAATGTAACATAAAGTCTTTTTTATCCTCTAATCCCAAGTATCTTCAATTGACATCACTAGAACTATTAATGTTTGATCTAATTCTTCCATCGAAGTTGCTATAGAAAAAAAAAGAATCCTACTAAGATGAAAACCTTAAAAGGTGCCTCAAGCAAAAATTAAGGTACCTCGCTAAGCTAAAAACCCACATTGGGTAGTTTAGGCAAAAATTAGGACAGCTCGCTAAGCTGAAAACCCATATTGGGCAGTTTAGGTGAAAATTAGGATAGCTTGCTAAGCTGAAAACCCCACATTGGACAGTTTAGACAAAAATTAGGGCAGCTCGCTAAACTGAAAACCCACATTGGGCAGTTTAGGAAAAAATTGGGGCAGCCTGCTAAGCTAAAAATCCACATTAGGCAATTTAGGCAAAAAAGTAGAGCATTTTTATCGAGAAACATTATAAATTATGTTCTTTGTAAGAATCAATAAGGATTTTATGATTCCTCAGTAGTGAACAATCAAAACTGAAATCTATTTTCCCTATCGAAGGGCAATTTGAACAAGATACATTCTTCAATTTTCATCAACTAGGGGCATGTAGCTTTTTATCCAACACTGTTAGGCAGAGATGTATGTCAAAATATCATTGTTTCAATTCAGAAGGGTGGAGGGTGACATCAAACAAAGGAACTTTTGCATTCACTTGTATACATGCATGACATGTATCAAACATTCATTTTATAGGAATCAAGGCTGTTTGAATAGGTCTTTATTCTTGATCAAAGGCAAAAAAATTTTGTTTTCAAAATCTATCAAATAGGAGATCTTCATTCAATGCAAGGAATTGTAAAGCTTTAGAGTAACATTTATGGCAGCGGAGCACATATCCTATTGATCCAGTTGCTGATGAAGTATGTATAATCCCTAGTAGAGTGAAGAGATATTAACAATATCAAAACCTCAACATCACAGCCCCAATGGAATTAGCATCCAAGTGCACCAATACAACAACAACACCTGAAGTCAGGTAAGTTTCCTTTGTCTTTGTTCACCATGCTCATTTTTACATTCTTAAATTCATATTTGGGTATAATGAACCCATTATCAATGTCAAATTTAATCACGTGAGGGGCAGCTGTGAGCATCAAATTGTTATGACCTCTATGATGAAAACCAATTTAGTTAACCTTTGTATTAGAATCAATGTTGAAATCATTTGAGAAGCAAGGATTCAGATTCAAACAAGCTTGAAACTTGAAACCAATAAGAACTTGAAAAATTAAAGCTAAAATGAGATAAGAGTCGTACGTGTTGGGATTTGTCACTGGAAATCATCCGATTAAAGCGGAAGAATGCGATGATTTCCTCAAATCCGTGCCCAGGAGCAATTGAGACGGAAATTGGAAAAACAAAAATTTAATCATAAAAGGTAAATCTCTTACCCGGAATATCTCTTTAAGAGATGGATGCAGACTGCAGGAATCAATCTAGAATCCCTCCTCGTTCACGTACACGAACGCCTAACGAACACCACCCGTGCTAGCGTCGGAAAACACAAAACTTTAGAGAGGGAGGGAGGAGAATTTCGGCCACAGTCTATTACCCTTGCTAGGCCGAAAATCCTAGGGTTATTTTAACCCTAGGGGGCCGAAATTCTGGCTTCTCCATCTGTGTGGGCTTCCTTCTTTTATTTTAGGCCCAAATCTATTTTAATTAGTCTGGTTTAAATTAATCTTAAGCCCAACTTTAATTTATCCATGTATTTAATATATTACACCAAGTAATATATTATTTACATTTAAATTAAAACTGGTTTGACTAATTAATTTAATCCATCAAATTAAAATTAGATCTTCACAAAATAAATTCATATGTAAACCTATACATATGAATATTTCCACCCAGGAAATAATCTCATAATTAATCCAATCAATTATGAGAAAGCCAATCAAATATTAATTTTATTATTATGATCAATCCAATTGATCTTTATAATATAATTAATATATTCCTCTCTCTCCAGAGTGTATACTCCAAGTATACATGTGATTCCTTAAGTCAGTGTTCAGTCGCTCAATGTGTACGATCCCGTGGGCCCATCTTTTTGTTGGCAGTGGGCTTGTGGCCCACAGACTGCTGTTGGGCTCTAGCAAGCCACTGCAGCCCCCAATTAAGATGGAGATGGCAGTCTAACTGTTATCATAACCCTGTAGTTTGAACTTGTATATCCCATGTCATCGATATCGGTGTCCAACACAGAGGCATGGATTGATCACCCTCTTTTGTGTTCGGACATTAACTTGATCCCGAATGTACTGAAGCTCACAAACAAGTTCCAACTTGCTTGGGTATGGCCACACTCTTATCAGTCACATTCATCAAGAGGCCGGTGATATCTTCTCAGTGGATTACTGAGTGACAAATCCCTTCTGCATATCCATAGCATTGCCATGCTAAGTGACATACCCGAAAGTACCTATACTTGGCACCCTATTATAGGCCCTTTAGGCGTACCCCTAAGTATGCGACCTCAAATGCAACACCATTATATGGTCAGGTCAAAGGATCCATACAAGTACTACACTAGAATCCCTTGTAATACTATACCATGTGGATTTCTCGTTTAGTGGATCTATCCAGTACCATGCCCTTTTAACATGTACCCATTAACTTGGTTGACATCCCATGTCCAATGACCGGTAAGACACCGCCATACAACCAGGTTAATGATAGTCTCATGTTCCATTCATTCCCATAAATGGAACAGACTACGGATCAATTTATGGTCATATCGTTTACCTTATCCATGATCTTACTGCCAAGTGCATGACACTGGTCATCATGGATATGGATGTGTCCATTGGATACTTCATTTAATATAATGCACAAGATATATATAATAAATGAATTAGTGCCTTTATTAATAACATAAATGGTTATAATACATAAATCCAATAAATGTATAATACAAATACAAGGACCAATGACTCGGGACTAGGGCATATCCAACAGTACGACCATCTCAATAGTTGTCGATGCGTTACCAAAATTTGCATGAAATGGATATCTGTTTCGATTTAGGGAGACATCATTAATCCCTCTTACAAATCTATATTATGAATTTTAGATTGAAGGGAGGTCTATAACAAGGAGATTAGGCAAGGATTAAAAAGAAAGAGAAAAAAATAGAAAATAAAGAAGGAAAAAAGGAAAGAAGTACAAGAACCATTCTTAAAAACTTGAAATCAAAAAATTAAACCACCAATTCATCAAATTCAGTAACCAAAATTTTAATCGAAACCACACCTAAACCTTCAAAGACCTATTAGTTGCTGGATTGGAGAATTTGAAGTTTAATTGAGAGAATTGCAAGCTTTTGGAAATCAAAATTTCAAACTCAAGGTGCAGATGTTAAGACATGTGTGCGGATGTTCTCTAGAGCCATATGGCTATGGTTTAGTTTTCAGAATTTAACGATTTATTTTTTAGCGACATTTCTAGCTTATTTAAAACCAGAGTCGTATGGTTGTTGTACGACTGTTGTTTTCACATCCCTACGGCTATTGTTTTGACTCTAGAATTGTATTTTTACATGATTTTCATGCATTTGCATATCATTTTGACCTAGATTTAATTTCTGAAGTGAATTCTAACAAAATTCAATGATAAAAATCCGAATTTCTAGGTCTAGTTGGATAAATCTATCGGATTATCTCGACTATCCTCATTCACACCCCGTGCTATCTTAATTCCCTATTCTAAATCTGCTTGAATCCTATGTAATTTAATTGTTTATAAACTAACATTTAGTTTGCAGGTAGATTTAGATTAGATATATGTTTAGCTTTTTTTAGTTTAGGCCAAATGTGAATATTAGATAATTGTATAGGTATCTTGTACTCTGAATTCCCCTTCTACACAAATGTATCCCCTAGGTTAGTAAATTTGTTTGGATTGTAATAATTTTACTTATCTAAATTTATTTACATTTCAAATTTTATTTACTACTTTCTTGCTTGAGCATTTAAATTTAATCCAAATAAATGAACCGTAGAAATATAAAAGGCAAAGAAATGAAATCACTAAAAAGAAATAGGTGATTTGTCCGAACTTGAATATCTAACTAAAAAGTATCGCTATTCCTACTCGGCTCGGCTATACCGAAATTTTTCCATTGAGCTGAACCGGGTGATGACTCCTGTCATTTTTATTGAGATGGGAAGATAAAGTGATAATGCATTTGTCGAACAAAAAAAAAAATCTAATAAGTATTAACATTGTTAATCTTTGTAATTTCCACCGAAAATTAGTCAATGTTTTATATTTATAAGTTTTGCACCTTGTTAATATAGTATTCAATTAAATTGTTTCTAAAATTTTATTTAAATAACTTTTTTTCAACCAAAATTCACTTTTAAATTGTCCCAATTGGATTACAATCCATATTGTAGATGTCAACTGCATTTAACATTTTATTTTTTTCTCTTTATCGTTCGTTTTGTAATTTACTGTTTTGATTGGCACTTCAGTGAAGTAGAACACAAGATAAGCTAGTTGTGGCGTACCCTGAGAATTATCAACGGTCAAGATTATGGGATGTGAAGCGTTGGATTGAATAGAGTCTAGTAAGACTGATACAGGTGGGTCGTTTTCCACTGTAGCTGGATCGGAATCTGGTAAGGTTTGTATTATATTACAGTCTGGTGGGATGACTCCGCTTTTCCATATCGTGTTGTATTTTTCCTCTGAGAGTGGCCCATCGTACCTTTTAATTGTTAATAACAAATAATTTCCCGTTAACAACAAGAGATTAACTTAATTTTGTGGATAACTATATGCACTAACAAACAATTGTACCAATCATGTCAAAATATTATTAAGACACCTCTATCAGGAATGTGGAGCACAATATATCTAAACAAAACTGTTAGTAATAAACCAGTTAATATAAAAAATAATTAATCAAGGAAGGTGCAATATGGATAGAATACAGAAAACACATCAGTTTAATATAATAAAATAATCGATCAAAAACTTTTTGTATTAAAAAATGAAAGTTTAGGAGTTCAATGTAGTACTATAATCGATACCAAACCCCTTGCGTAGTAAAAGTTCAAGAGCCAGTGGATATGTTAAAACTAATAATAATAATTATTATAATAATAGTAGTAGCAGTTGAAGAAAAAAACTAGGTGAGTAATATCTACTTAATTTGAAAACTGAATCAAATTAAAAATTAAAATAAATAGAAAATATATAGAAACTAAACTAAATCAAGTTAAAGATCGATTTGGTTTAAATGGAACCAAATTAATCCAGTTTGATTTTATTTTCGGTTCACCATAAGAAGTCAAGCTTTTTCTAACAACAAAAGTTGTCTAATCATAAAAAGTTGTCACACAAATGTTTACATGGCAACAAACAATTGTCACGTGGGTTGTTACATAAAACTCTGTTGCTAAAAGTTGTGACTTAGTTAAATTATATATTAAAGGATACTTGTATAGCATTGCTAATAAAGTGGAGAGGAGATGGTGACCGGTCACTCCCCATCTAGGTAGGAATTTCTTATCTTTATCCATATTTATAAATTGGGGAAACTAGTGTCTTCATCCATATCCCCATGGTAATTAGAGTTTTTATGGGGACCTTATTCTCTATTTGAAAAATTATTTTTTACTTTAAAAAAATAATCCTTTTTTTTTTTTTTTTTTTGAAATTTAAAACTTTTGAGATAAATACAGTTTTGCATATGTAACAAAAACAACATTGCTACAATTACTTGAAAAAAAAACTGTATCTATCCTAATTCATAAGCAATAAATAAATGACAATCATCCAAAAGTAAAAATAAAATCTAAAACTTTTCATTACTTATTTAATGAAAAAATGTTAATCTATTAAACATAGTATTCAATTACAACTTCAAAAAACTTTAATTGTATGAAATTTTTATTATGATACATGTAATTTAGCTATATATAATATTTGTTTATTTAAAAAAATTCTGCAAAATTTCCAATCAGGATAGGGATGGGACTTCTGTGGGGTAGGGAGAGAGAGGTTCCTGTTGGGTTATACCCTAGTCCCTATATGATGTACTCTATTTTATTTTATGTATGAGAATAAATTTACTCTATATTAAAAAAAGGTACAATCATATTTATTGAATTACTTGTGCAATTAATAAATACTGAGAATCCATAAACTGATGTCTACTCATGTTTGTTAGTAGTGTGTACTGAATTAGTAAGACCATGAGTTTAAAAAACACAGTTTTAAAGCTATCCCTAGTCTGTTATAATCATGGGAATGTGTATAACTAAAGACTAGTATGTTCCTTCTGAGATGGGTGGTGTCTAACCGACCATAGTACTTGTAAAGTCGATGAATGACATAGATGCATGTTAGTGAATAGTGCATCGAATCGATCCACTTTTGAGAATACTACATGGTCTAGTGTCATAAGTGTTTCTCACGTATTGCTTATACTGGATCCTTAGACCCGATATTACTACACTCTTGGATGCAACCTTGTATATTTTGATGTGCACCTAATGGACCCGTAACTGGGTGCTAAGTATGAGTACGTTGGGTATATCGGGAACCATGTTAGGATTAGGAGTGATGTGAAGGAATTGCCTATCTCTTCACCGAAGAGATGATATCACCGACCTCTTGACGAGTGAGATTGAGTAGTGTACGGCCGTACCCAAAATATAATAATTATTGGATAATCATTTATTTGATCTTATCTGTTTACTTAGATGTCAAGTAAATGTCCTAGCACTTAGAAGGATGATAGAGCCATGCCTTGTGTAGGAAACTGATATCAGATGTGCAAAGGATCGTATAAGAATACTTCATGTATATGTCGGTTTGATTTTGACATCTCTATCCCAATTCCAGGTTGTAACAGCTTGCTAGAGCCCACTTACAACTTATAGGCCAAATATCATTTCGGGCCCATAGCCAACATACGAATGAGCTACAGATCCTACTGACCTACAGGATCACATGCTAAGGAGTTTAGGCATTTTTTTAATAACATACCATTTGATATGTATTGGATACATATTAATTATTGTTAATGGATTATTTTATGTTTATGAGATTAATTGTTAAGTCCCAAAATAAAAATATAATAATCCCTTTTGAGAAATGATTACAATGACTATGCACATTTGTCACATGGTAAATTTGGTTGAGTCACTCTGTTATTAAATATAGTGGATATTTTGGCTAAAATATCTAGATATTTATAAGGAGGGGCATAATAGGGTTTTCCCTTTTAGTGTTTCATATAAAAGGGAAATGATAAAACCCTAATGTCTAATGGTTATTACCTAGCCACCACTTCTTATCATCTTCTCCATACTTGAGCAAAAAGAGTTTTGGCTTGATGGAGGAATCTTGGTCCGGAGAGCTAGTACTAGGATCCTGCTGGTGAGATTCCGCATGTGTGACGGTAGAGGGGCAAAAAGGGAAGCCCTTATCAAAATCAATTTGGGCGAGGACGACTTAGGTGCGAATTCTATACCCTTCCCTCTTTGATTTTGTTGTTCCATAACCTCGCTTTGGATTCTTGAGCTCGAACCTTTTCTTGAAAACATTATTCCGTAATTTTGTTTTGTTTTCAATCTGGGATAGGTTCCAACAGTTCCCATCTACGCCCACCATGTTACTAGGGAAATCTTTTCCACACCCCTACCCATGGGGAAATTAAACATGGATTTTCTATCTCTACTAAGGGTCAATCCCCATGAAGATTGATTTTTTCTTACCTCATATGCAATGCTATACTAGTACCTGAAATCAATATAGGTGGATAGGTAGAGAATACCTAGAAGCACAATACTAAAGAACTTAATAGAATACTCTGTAACTCCGAGAGAAAGGGTGTCTATTTTTCGTGATGCATATTAAATACACACACTATAGAGAAAATGCACTTTGCCACTCAAGTAATATAAAATAAGTAGAGTATCGATCCCACGATGACTAAACATGCATCTCTAAACGCAATCGGGTTTCTACCAATCTAGGCAGAGATTGTTGTATTTTTGATTTTGGTTTATAAAATAAATCTACTGCTAAGAACAATTTAAATAAAATAATCAAAACTAAGAATTAATTAAAATTAATATGAGAAATCTAATGGGAAGGCTAACTAAGGTGTCTGATTTCACCTAACATAAATTCTAGTAATTCTTTAGGTTATACAACTAACTCGATTAAATTTCAAAGATGGCGATTTCCATAAATAATTAATACCGGTTAGGATTATCAATTCTAATTCTTAACCTAAGAACTTATACCTCTTAGTTCTAAGCAATTAAGCAAGAAAGCATTAATTTCAAGAAATCCTAACACGAACTAGTGAGCCATAAAAGCAATGGTCATGCAATCATTGTGTTATGCGATTCCATTAATTTAGCCCTTTGGTCAATTATAAATTAACTAGAAGCATTGAAATTGATAGTCACACATTCAAAGTATTAAGCATACACAACAAAATCAATGGAAAATAATACAAGTTGAATTGTATTAAACCAAAAAGTAATTACATCAAATTTATGCTAAGATCCACCATAGCCTTTGCTATGGTGGAATTAGTTCATGACTAAACTAACTACAACCAAGAAAACTAAAGAAAGCATAATAAAGAGGAAGTTCAAAAGAAACTAGAGAGTTGAGATGATCGACGAAGATTTGTACGAATTGTTGATATAGATTGGAAGAGATGTGTTCCAAACCCTAGTCTCTCAATCACGGCTTCCACTTATTGACGTCTTCCCAAGAACGTTTCCAAGGCCAAGAGGAAGAGAGAAAAATAAACATTCTAATTATTTCTCCAAATGTAAAAACCAAGACTAAAAGTAATATCCTCTAAAACTAAAACTAAAAAGGAGAGATAAAAACAATCTAATTCTCCCTAAAAAACAAGTTAATAAATCCTATTAGTAATAGGAATGGTAGAAAAAAATAAGGAAAAACCCTAATGAGAAGTCGTTGACTCCTTTCTCATAAGTCAAACCCGTAGCTCCAATTAGGCCTATAAAAAATGTTGGCCCAAATCACTATTTCAGCTCCAAGTCTTCAAAAGCAGCATCCCCATGTCTTAGGACTGCTTCTGGACTGATCCAAGCCAATTTCGCTTCTTTTGCTTGCACTTTTAGCTCCATTTTCTTCTTTAAGATCCTAACATATAAAATAGCACAGAGGAAGTAAAATCCACCTAAAATGAAGTAAAATGATTCAATTATAGCTAAAAAACTAAGGTAATATAAGTATATAAAATACACTTATCAACTTCCCCACACTTAAACTTTGCTTGTTCTCAAGCAAATATAATATCTCCAACTCCAAAAAACAAATAAAGAACACTAATGATCAATCAAATAATTCCAATTTTTAAAGATTCAGAACTCATAATCCACAACTTCAATTTCATTTAATAGATCAAGGATACTTCATCAATAAGGATATCCTAACAATTTGGCATTTAACCCCAATCTTATGCATTCGAAGCAACTCAATTAACCTCTAGAATATGATTTGCATCACTAAAATAGTAAACCTCTTAGTCACTTCCCAATTAATCACACAAATAAGTATCAATACGACTTTAATTTTCACATGATTTTCTTGGGGCACACCGTGATACATTGATCAGTTACATTTAATTCATTTCATACTTTTGACCTTACTTGAGATGTTACTTAGTCTTTCTGAACAAATAACAAAGATGGAGCAAACAATGATGCACCCGACTTACTCAACTAAGCACAATCATCAAGCTGCTACTAGCATTATTCATAACTTCACCTTGAAAGTAAAGCCAATGGAGTAAATTTTCAATTTTAGATTTTCGACTTTTTGTCAATTTCCTTTATACACAAACAATTAATTGCGTTTACCCCAAGATCAATTCAAAATAAAGCATGTAAATTGCCTGTTTCATCTCTTTACTTATGCTCAATCAAAAAGAAGCTTCCTAAACAATCTATGTCTAAAAGTGACACATCTCAACTCCAAAGTCTATATCATTACAAAGATGCCAATCAAATGAGGCCTCGCGTTGCATTTAAAGTAAACATCTCTATTAACAAGCAAACGTAACCTAGAAAGATGTAAAAAGTGTGTTAGTGTTTTTTTTTTTTTTTTTTTTTTGAAAAATTAGATACAAGCAACATTGATTTGAGGAGTTGGATTCTATTAGTTTGCGAGTGATAAACATAGGACAATAGAAGACAAAATTAAGCAGCACAAAAAAAAAAACTAAAAATCAAGTTACAACTCCCCTTCCCCACACTTAAACCACACATTGCCCTCAATATGCATAAACCAACAACAACCAGAAATGAAAAAGAATATAACAGAAGAATTCCCCTGGTTGAAGAAGGCTGAAATCCAAGTGCTATTACAGAGAAGGTGGACATGGAGGATCACATCCTTGGATGCGAAAAAGCTCAGCCACATTAGCCTCAATCCCTGCGTTTTGGCGAACAACTTGTTACAAAAGACTAAACACAACTTGCAAATCAACAGAGTTAGAAGCAGGGGCTACAATAGGAGTCTCTGAGCTAGTGGATGCCTTAGTACCCTTTTGTGGAGTTCTCTACTAAAATATCGAGTTTTGCCACCCACCCACCAAACCAGAAAAGTCTCAAGTCCCATTTCCATAATTTGCATACTCTTAAGATAAGAAATATTCAAGGGTGCAACCAAATAAGCCACATGCAAATTATTATTAGGCAAATCAATTATCTTTTCATTTGCAGCAATACGAGTAATAAGAGACCCTAAAAGCAAAGGTCTATTAAAAGAAAGAACCAGCTGAAATTGACCAACAATCCAAAAACCCAAATTCACTTTAATCTTATTAACCATGCACCACATGAAAAACAATATAGCCTTATTACAAGTGCTAGAACCTTCTCTCCTACCAGAAAAAAGCAAACGTTAAAAAACCGTTGAATATATTGCCATACTAGTTTTTTTAAATACCCTAGATTTCGATCAATGAGGATCAAACATAACATAATCATTAGAAGATCCCTCTAAGCATCAATAGTATCCCATTTTTCTGAATAATCTAAAGCAGAAAGTCTACTCATCAGTTTTAGCAAAGGCTCGATCAATAAAACCACAAGACAAAATGAATTTGGTAATGGATTGCTTGAAGTCTTTACCCTCTAACCTATACTCAATTAACTTGGGTATATCAATAGTAAAATTGTCAAGTTTATTGAATTTGAAAGTAGAATAAAATTCCCTAACTAACTTAATATAACCGGGACAATTCAAATCAAAGAACGACTTCCACCCAATATTGTCAACCAAGCAATTGAATTCATCAACAAAATCAAACTCAATCATCACATCACTATCAATGGATTTACACGCAACAGTTTCTCTTTCTTTAAATTCTTTATATACTAACATTTTTTCCTTAGAGAAATTTAAATTACTATATAAATGCTTTTTTGGTATTGAGATTTTCATACCTTTGGGTAACTTAGAATGACCTCAAATTACCCAAGAGGTCGGTTGATTCTATGTAGGGATGTAGATTATCTAGTTCTTCTTTCACCGAAGAAAGTTCCTTGGGCACGGATGGTTCAACAATTTCTTTCCCTTTGCATTTCTTGGACTGTAATGCGGATTGAGGAGGAGCTTTGGCTTTCCTTTTGGAATTTTTGGCATTCGAAAACTACTGGATTGAAGGTGGATTTTCCGGCACCAGAGTTTCTGATGGCACGGCTGGAATGGCAGCCTCTCCATTGTCAAAAATAGCTGGAGAGGTGGACTGAGGTGGCTCGCTAGAAGGGTGCTGCTCGTGAAGGATGTTAGCCGCAATTTGGCATAAAGAAGGGACAACGGCAGTTTCAGACAAGGACTGTGTTGCTGTAGATGGACCCGCTGGTAGCTTTATGACAACGAATGGAAGAGAAAACGGCTGGGCAGAATGCGATGGCGGTGCTGCGATGGACGAAGACACAGAAGTAGCACTCGGATGTGATGGAGGCATCCATTCCAATGTGGCTCGCTTGCACCCCATGACTCAACCGAGATGTCATCGAAAAAGAGGAGTGGCGGCTATGGAGGTGGCAGAATTAGAGGCGACCAGGCGACAGTGATAATGGCTGAGGAGGAGAGTTAGAAGGTGGCTGTTGTGTCAAGGAAAATAGGAAAAGAGGGTTAGGGATTTTGGACTTCTATTATAATGTGTTTAATCTAGTTAAGAAACAGCAAAGAACCTTGCCTAAGGCATGAGTCATGCCTTAGGCAAAGTCATGGTGCAATTTTTTTTTTTAATGATACAAGAAACAGTAAAAGGTAGGTCTTAAGGCATGTCTTATGCTTAAAGAGAAATGCTGAATTTGACAATATTTTTTGCATAAGTTACGGTCACACCTTAAGCATTTTTCTCGAAATCCTTTGAAAAAATAGTAAAGAGCTATCCTTAAGGAATGGGTCATGCCTAAGGACAATTTTTGAATTCCAACATGGGATGAGAACCATGCTTAAGGCACAATCACGCCTTAAGGCTAAGACCTATAGAAAACAAAAATTAACATAATTAAATCCTATACTTTAAAGCTAAAAACAACTAATTAACCAACAAAATAACAAAAATTAAAAACAAAAATTAGGAGCTTGACTTCTCCCGGCTCAATTTGGATCCGAAAGGAAAATGCTGATCGCATGGGCTTTATAGTCATCACCATCGTAGAGCTTTAGTCTTTGGTCGTTTACTTTAAATGGAGATTCATCACCTCGCTTAATTTCCACCGCACGAGACGGAAAAACATCAGTTACTTCAAAAGGGCCCGACCACCTTCTCCTCAATTTTCCAGGAAAAAGCCGGAGGCGAGAATTAAATAGCAACACTTTATTGCCCACATTAAATACACACCTAAGTAGCTGTTTGTCATGCCATTATTTGGCCCTTATAAATTTTTGGATTCTCATATGAACTAAGACGAAGTTCGTCAAATTCATTGAGTTGCAAAAGATGCTTCTTTCCTGCAGCCTATATATCAAAATTTAAAATTTTAGCAGCCAATACTCTTTGTGCTCCAATTCAATAGGTAAATGACATGTTTTCCTGTAAACTAAACGGTAAGGGGACATACCAATTGGTGTTTTAAATGCAGTGAGATATGCTTATAATGCATCATCTAACTTAAAAGCCCAATCTTTCCTAGATGAACTTACCGTTTTTTCCATAATGCTTTTAAGTTCCCTATATAAAAATTTTCACTTGTCTGCTTACCTGTGGGTGATACGGTGTAGCTACTTTATGGATGACACCATATTTTCTCAATAATTGGTCAGATTGTTTGTTGCAAAAATGGGTTCCCCCATCACTAATAAATGCCCTAGGTGTTCCAAAATGAGTGAAAATATTCTTCTTCAGGAATTTAATCACTACCCTATCATCGTTTGTTGGCAAGGCTACAGCTTCTACCCACATAGACACATAGTCTACAATGACAAGTATATATTCATTGTTATAGGACTTAAGAAATGGTCCCATGAAGTTGACATCCCAAACATCAAAAAGTTCACAAAATTAAATTCCATTTTGAGGCATCTTATGTCTGAGAAATACTACCAGTTCGTTGACATGTATCACAAGTGTGAGCACCGAATTTTTCTGACCTCAATGATGAAAGCCTATTATGTTAGTTTTTGTGTTGAGTTTCTTATAGATATTGATTTGTCGGGTGAAAATTGGATTCGAATAAGCTTGAGATTTGAAATTAGGAAAATTCATGAAATTTAGGCTGTCAATTACACCTGTATGACTGTAATTATAGTCGTACGAATGTAACTACAGCCGTACGACTGTAGTTCAGTTACCTCTGTACAGCTATAATTAAAGGTCAGAAATGATGGGAAATGATTTAGCCATTTTGAATTGCATGAGACAGTGGGTGTTGGAAATGCCCTAGTCCCGAGGCATTGGTCCTTGTGTTTGTATAATACATTTGTACATTAATGTAATCTTTATGTATTATACAATTTGTGTCAAGGAAATAAAGGCATTAATCTATTTATTATATGTCTTGTGCTATATTTTAAATAGAGTATCCAATGGACATATCCATATCCATGTTGTCAAGTGTGAGGCACTTGGCAGTAAGACCGTGGATAGGGAAAACGATATGGCCATAAAGTTATCCGTAGTCTGTTCCAATCATGGGAATGAATGGAACTAAAGACTATCATTAGCCTGGTTGTATGGCGGTGTCTTACCGGTCATAGAACACGGAATGTCAACCAGGTTACTGGGTACATGCAAAAAGGGCATGGTACTGGATTGATCCACTTAACGGGAATCTACATGGTATAGTATCACAAATGATTCTCGCGTAGTACTTGTATAAGTCCTTCGACCGGACCATATGATGGTGTTGCATGTGAAGTGGCACACTTTGGTGTACGCCCAACGGGCCTGTAAAAGGGTGCCAAGTACGGGTACGTTCGGGTGTGTCAGTGAGCATGGCAACACTATGGATATGCAGAAGGGAATGTCACTCAGTGATTCACTGAGACGATATCATCGGCCTCTTGAAGAATGTTACTGATAAGTGTGCGGCCGCACCCAAACAAGATTGGATCTTGTTTGTGAGCATCAGTTCATTCGGTATCAAGTAAAGGTCCAAACACAAAGAGGGTGATATTTCCATGCCTCTGTGTTGGACACCGATATCAGCGACATGGGATTTACAAGTTCAAACTACAGGGTTACGTTTTCAGTTGGACTGCTTACTCCGTCTTAATTGGGGGCTACAGTGGCTTGCTAGAGCCCGCCTGTAGTCTGTGGGCCTTGGCCCACTGCCAACATAAAGACGGGCCCATCGGATCGTACACATTGAACGTCTGGACTTTAACTAGTCGGATTAAGTGTGTACTTGGAGTATACACATTCGAAGAGAGAGAGATATATTAATTATATTATATGAATCAATTGGATTGATCAAAGTTATATAATTAATATTTATTTTGGCCTTCTCATAATTAATTCAATGAATTAATTTATGGGATTATTTCCTAGGTGGAAATATTATGACATGTATAGGTTTACATGTTTGTCATTTTATGTGTGTCTAATTTAATCCATTGATTAAATTAATAGGTCAAATGAATTTTAATTTAAATGTATGTAATATGTTACATGGTATCATATATATAAACATACATGTTAAATTAAAGTTGCATTTGCATTTAATTAAATCAAAGGAATTCAAATTGGGCTTAAGGCTTAAAATGAAAAATGCCCACATTAAGTGGGATGTGTTGGCCGAAATTGTGGGCAAGGTTGGGATAAGAATGTGAGTCATGTTATGGATAAAAATGATGATGACCAATTCTTATGAACCAATAAGAAAATGGTGAGTCATTGGTTTGACCTAAGAAGGGGAAAAGTTGGACTTTGCTCCATTTGATCTTTCCTTTACTTATGGTAAGAAAGGGGAAAAGATGATGACCATTTTCTCTTGGTGTTGGCCGAATATATGCATAAAGAAGTGAGTCATTGTTTGACTTTGAAGAAGCAAAGTGAGACTTTGCTTCTTTATGCATAATGATGAGATTTTTGGTGAGTCATTTGGATGAACCAATTAAGGGGTGATGAGTCATTAGTTTGACTAGAAAACTTGCAAAGTTGGACTTAGCAATTTAATTCATTCTCTCATCTTTTGGCCGACCACCATGTTTGTATAAGATGGGAAAAATGGTTTTTATGGATCAGAAGTGAGAAAACATTTTTGCCCACTTTGGAGAGAAATTTCTTTTGGTAAGAAATTTGAGCCCAACTTGATTACTTGTTTTATTTCTTTTGGAAAGAAATATAGGACAACCATATTCAGCTTGGGCCGCCCCTCTCTCCCTCTCTTCTTGTCATCCGAGTCGCTAGCACGGGTTTCGGTCCGAGAACCGTTCGTGTACGTGATGTTGGAGGGAATCTACACTTGATTTCTGCAGTCTGCATCCGTCTCTTAGAGAGACTTTGTGGTGAGTTTTTGAAACCCTCCTTTTATGCTTTAAGTTTTTGATTTCCACATCTTAAGCTCCTGGGCCGGATTCGAGGAAATCGACGCGTATTTCCGCTTTTATCGGTCGGTTTCCCGTGACGAATCCCAACAGTGGGAGACAACCAATAACCGAATTTCCATAAATCTGGCTGAGATTGGGACTTTTTGGATTGAAGGGAGTCCATTAGAAGTGAGAAAAATCTTAAAAGGAGAGAAGGAAATTAACAGAGAAATGAGCAGCAGAGAGAATTAGAGAAAGAAGGGAGAAAGAGAGCAAGAAAAATAGTGAGTTTAAGAAAGATTTTTTATCAATTCCAATCCATATAAAAAACCTGTAATCATCTTAATTTGTTCTTGAATCATTCCTTAGCCTTTAAACTTTCAATCCAAAGCCATAAATTGTTTTAATTTGTACCCATTTTCAATGAATTTGAAAAAGAGAGTTTAGGGAGAGAAATTTCAAGACAAAACCAAAATCCTCAAATCAATCACAAATCATAAACACCAAACCTTAAATTTCCATTCGGGTGTCATCCTTGACTCAAATTCATGCTAATTTAGAGCTGGAATCAGGGGATGTTGGGTTTAATTTGGAGAACCAAAAGTTTTTGGGTTTAAGGCTCAAGCTTTGGAAAATCTGGATGTTCACCTTTTAAATCAGTTTTCAAGAACTTAAACACTAGATAAAAGCATTAAAGGTAACCTTTCAGAGGTTTTAAATCCATTTTACTGCTTTATCGGTTGATTTGGTTGCATTTGTCATCAAATTTTTGAAAATTTTAATTTTTAGACAATACTGGTGTAACTACAGCCGTACAAGTGTAACTACAGTCGTACGGCTGTAGTCCATTTTGACTTTTTCAGACCACAACTTTATTGGAAATGGGCCAATGGTCAAAAGTCAATGGCTAAGCCATTGTAATATGTTGTTTTTTGGCCAAATTCCATCTTTAGGCCTTCAAAATTGCAATTTATTTTTTTTCAGAACCTTTTTTTAGGGAAAATCTTAAACTTTATTAATAATTTTTCATGCATTCTAAATTCCATATGTTTATATATATATATATATATATATATATATATATATATATATATATATATATATATATATATATAGTTGTGCTAATATTTTTGTTTTTTTTTTTTTTTTTTTTTTTTTTTTTTTGCAAGATAACTAATTTTCAGAATTTATTTACGTCTTTTGATGTGTAAGCATATAACTTAAAATGACAATAAATTATAAAATAAACCGTAGAAATATAAAAGGCATTGAGATAAAAATATTAAATAAGATTTTGAATCAAGAAGAAATAGGTGAGTTGTTTGGACCCGAATCTTTTTGACTAAAAGGTACAACGATTCATTACTCATCTCGGCTATACCGTAATTTCCCGGTTAAGCTGAACCGGGTGGTGACTCCTGTCACTTTTAGTGAGATTGATCATTTTTGTTCATTTTCTCGCTAATATTTTATAAAACCCATTTCTCAAAATCATTGTAATAAAAATCCTCGGCTCGGTTTGTCCAAAAGGATCACTCGCTCACAACATGATTTAACAAAATTAAAAGCATCCTTAAACAAAGTAGGCTAATAAAAGCCACATTGCATGACTTTAGCCGTGGTCCTTGTAGGACCAGATGACCACTAGGTTGTTTTGTGTGACAGAGAGTCAAGATTGGAGTTACCTCTTCATCTGGTACACAACGATGGATCATATTATCACAATAGATTTTAAAGAGATATGGATCTCCCCATAAGTAATGTCTAGCATCTAAGAAAAACTTACCTTTTTTATGATAAGAAAGACCAAGGGGAATAATGTTACCTGCCAAGAAGTTAGCAAAATCTGCATACCATGGAGATGAGGACATCGCCATTAGCCTTTCATCAGGAAAGACCTCCTTAATTTCATCACTAAGTAAATACTCCTTAGCCTCAAAGTCTAGCCGAGATAGGTGATCAGCTATCACATTTTCCCCTCCCTTCTTATCTTGAATTTCAATATCAAATTCTTAAAGGATGAGGATCCATCAGATTAGCTTAGATTTTGCATCCTGCTTTGCTAGCAAATACTTAATAGTTGCATGGTCAGTGTAAAGAACAACCTTGGATAATACCAGATAGGAACAAAATTTATCAAATGCATACACAATAGTTAGTAATTCCTTCTCAGTCACAGTATAATTTTGTTGTGCTTCAATCAGTCCTACTAGCATAATAAATAGGTTGAAAATTTTTATCTAATCTTTGATCTAAACATGCTTCTACGGCAACACCGCTAGCATCACACATCAATTCAAAGCATAATGTCCAATCCGGATTTATCATAATTAGTGCCTTCATTAATCTCTCTTTGGGAAAGGACGATACATGAGATAGATTTTATGGACCGCGAGACTGGGCCGGGGGTTTTAAAGAAAATGAAAACGGGTTTAGAAAAATAGTGATAAAATGTAAGAAACTGATCAATCTCATTAAAAGTGATAGGAGTCGCCATCCGGTTTAGCTCAACCAGAAAATTGCGGTATAGCCAAAACTGAGCAAGAATCATCATACCTTTTAGTCAGGGATTCAGATCCGGATAAACTACCTATTTTTGTCTTGTTTAAAATGATTATTAATTATTCTGATTGTGCCTTTTATAACTTAAATTGATTTTAGTTTTATTTACACTAAATGCTCACATGAAAATATAAATAAATTCTGAAAAGATAAAATATTACAACCAATCAAATAAACTATCCTAGGGGATTCATATTCGATAAAAGAGGAACGGGGATACAAAATGCCTATATACAATAATCTAATATTTACACTCACCTATTTTAAACGAAAATCTAAAAATAAAAGCTAGCATATATCTAACCTAATTCTACTTGCAAAACAAAGATTATTACACAAATAAATATGCACGTAGGACTCAGGAAGATAGAATGAGGAATGTAGATAGCTCATGGCATGAATGGGGGAATCGAATGACGGCAGATTCACCCGATTAGACCTGGAAAATCTTTTAAAATGCTAAATTTGAATAAAAACAATTTTGGGAAAATATTTTAATCCAATTTTAAATTTTATTACACAGCAGAAGTCGGTCTGTGTTCAAGAAAATCAGAGTTTCTATCCTTGCACTTATCTACCATAAACAATAGAAACATGAAACTAGGTCAAAGTGTTGGGATTTGTCACCGGAAATCACCCGATTAAAGCGGAAGAACGCGATGATTTCCTCAAATCCGTGCCCACGAGCAATTAAGATGGAAATTGGAAAAACAAAAATTTAATAGAAAGAGATAAATCTCTTAGCCGGAATATCTCTTTCAGGGATGGATGTAGACCGCAGGAATCAACTTAGAAACCCTCATCGATCACGTACACGAACGCCTAACGAACACCACCCGTGCTAGTGTAGGAAAACATGAATCTTTGGAGAGGGAGGCTAAGAAGAATTTCGGCTAGTGTATTGTTACATTGCTTGGCTGAAATTCCTAGGGTTCTTTAACACTAAGTGGCCGAAATTCCCAAGGGAATTTTGGCCCAAGTTGGCTCCTTCATCTGTGTGGGCTTCCTTCTTTTAATTCAAGCCCAAACCTATTTTAATTAGTCTGGCTTAAACTAATTTCAAGCCCAATTTTAATTTACCCATGTATTTAATATATTACACCAAGTAACATATTATTGACATTTAAATTAAAATTGGTTTGACCAATTAATTTAATCCATCAAATTAAAATTAGATCATCACAAAATAAATTCATATGTAAACCTATACATATGAATATTTCCACCTAGGAAATAATCTCATAATTAATCCAATTAATTATGAAGAGCCAATCAAATATTAATTTCATTATTATTATCAATCCAATTGATCTTTATAATATAATTAATATATACCTCTCTCTCCAGAGTGTATACTCCAAGTATACATGTGATTCCTTAAGTCAGTGTTCCCGTGGGCCCATCTTTATGTTGGCAGTGGGCCTGTGGCCCACAGACTGCAGTTGGGCTCTAGCAAGCCACTGCAGCCCCTAATTAAGATGGAGATGGCAGTCTAACTGTTATCATAACCCTGTAGTTTGAACTTGTACATCCCATGTCATTGATATCGGTGTCCAACATAGAGGCATGGATTGATCACCCTCTTTTGTGTCCGGACATTAACTTGATCCCGAATGCACTGATGCTCACAAACAAGTTCCAACTCGTTTGGGTGTTGCCACACTCTTATCAGTCACATTCATCAAGAGGCCGGTGATATCTTCTTAGTGCACTATTGAGTGACAAATCCCTTCTGCATATCCATAGCATTGCCATGCTAAGTGACATACCCAAAAGTACCCATACTTGGCACCCTATTACAGGCCCTTTAGGCGTACCCCTAAGTATGCGACCTCACATGCAACACCATATGGTCAGGTCAAAGGATCCATACAAGTACTACACGAGAATCACTTGTGATACTATACCATGTGGATTTCTCGTTTAGTGGATCTATCCAGTACCATGCCCTTTTTACATGTACCCATTAACTTGGTTGACATCCCATGTCCAATGACCAATAAGACACCGCCATACAACCAGGTTAATGATAGTCTCTTGTTCCACTCACTCCCATGACTGGAACAGACTACGGATCTATTTATGGTCATACCGTTACCCTATCCATGGTCTTACTGCCAAGTGCATGACACTTGTCATCATGGATATGGATATGTCCATTGGATACTTCATTTAATATATTGTACAAGATAAATATAATAAATGAATTAATGCTTTTATTAATAACATAAATAAGTATAATACATGAATCCAATAAATGTATGATACATATATAAGTACCAATGCCTCGGGACTAGGACATATCCAACACAAAGTGCATGAAAAACGATTTAAATTACACAAAGGAATTCTGGATTTGGGACAATAGCCGTGCAGCTCTTGTTGAACAGCCATGCAACTCTTGTTGAATAGCCGTGTGGCTATCACTATATCCGTACGGTTGTTGTTCCAAATCACTACAATTTAGAAATCAGTAAATTAAAACAAAGACTGTAAATTCCGTAACTATATCCGTACGGATGAGGTACTATAGCTGTATGGTTATATCGATGCCCAGACGGATCTAGTTTCCAAAATTATAGAAACTTGGAAAAATGATGCAAACAATCAGAAATCAATCCAAAAAGCTGCAAACAGATTAGGACCTCTCAGAAATTACCTTTGAAGCATGCTTGTAGTGTAAAGATCAAAGAAAACAAAGTTTTTAAGCTTGAAATCCAAAATTAACCAAACTTGAACTTCTTGAATTCAAAAGATAAATTTCCAAATTCAATTCCAAAATCCGTGATTCTAGCTACAAATAGGTCTTTGCTAGCTTAAGTAAGGATTGAAAAATGATTTTGGTGAGTGAATTTATAAGTTTAGATTGAGTTTTTCATGGATTTGGTTTTTTTAAGTTTCTTGTTCTTCTTCTTCATTTTTCCCTTTGTTTTTCTATGTCTTTCTTTTTGTTTCTATGTTTCCCCTTAATCCCTCCGTAATTGCTTGTGTCAATCCTGTGAGCTTCGTTCAATCCAAAGAAAGCCCAAAATTCTAGTGAGTCTATGATTTATGTTGTCAATGCCACAATCTTCCACCTATCTCTATTTCTAGGAAGGTTGCTCATTTTAACAAAACTCGTACGAGTGTACCAGCTATAGCCGTACGGCTGTTGTTATACAGGTATAGTCCCTTTTAGCCCTAAATTTTAGCTTCTCTTCAGATTTAGTTCAAGTTCAATTAAACTAATATCATCGCTTTAAGATATGGTTTTCTTAGAGATTCATACACTAAAGTCAATCATCTTGGCTTTTATCACAGAGGTCAAAAAAATTTGGTGCTCATAGCTGCCCCTAGTGCAATTAAATTCGACATTAAAAATGAGTTACTGATAACCAATGTGAATTTAAGAACGCAAAGATGAGCACAGTGAACAAAGAAAGAAAATGCTTACCTGACTTCAGGTGTTGTCATAGTGGTGCTCTAAACTTTAGATGCTGGTCCTACTGGAGATTTGACTTTTATGAGTTTTAGTGTTGTTATTGTCCATCACTCTACTAGGGAATCATATAAACTTCATTAGCAATTGGCTCAAAGGGAGATGCATTCCGCTACCTTAGGTGTTGCTTTATCTTGAAGTATTTGGAATCCTTTTGTGTAAAGCGAAACTGAAAGCGCCGAAATTTTCTATATTTAAAAAAAAAAAGAATAGTCATACGACTATCCTTACAATCGTGTAACTGTAATTTAAAAAATTACAATCATACGACTGTAATATCGGACCAGTTGCAGGAGCCCATACCTCTGCAGCAGAAAATGGAGAAAAAAGAGGTGGAGCAATTAATGCACCGGGATGGGCAGGAAGTAATCAGAAAGGAGAGTAGAAAAGGAGAAAGAGAGGGAGAAAAAGGCCAACTGGAATTCTAGTGAAAGAATTAGAGAAAGAAAGGAGAAAAGAGAGAAGGAAAAGGAAAAAAACCCAAACTCAAAAAAATTCTTCTTTTCCTCTTCTATTTTCTTTAGTTCTCAGAATTAGGACTAAAACTTGCTAGAAATCCTTAGGTCAAACAATTAACTTCACAAACAAATTAAAATCTCGGACTTAAATTTTCAGAATCCCAAACATTTCGGATCTTTGGACATAAAGCTTCCCCTCTCAATTTCAAATGAAAAGTGTGAATTCGTGTGGATTGGAGCGACGCCAGGGGTTAAATCGACTTGGATAAGCTTCTAAAAAGGTAGACACTCCTTTTCCTTTCACTTTTTCTTGCTTTCTGGGTGATTGAAGTGAATTTTTGTGTATTTTTGCTGTGTTTTCGCGCTTCTGTTTTTGGGAATTAAGAACAGTCCCACAACTATTCTTGGATTTGATGAACAGTCGTACGACTGTATATACAGTCGTACGAGTGTTCTTAATTTCCAGGTTGTTTTCTTTCATCTTTGATTGAATAAATTTTTGGCAAAATCTTGATTCTGGGCCGTTTATAGTCGTACGACTGTAACTTACAGTCGTACGACTGTAGTTACAGTCGCACGACTGTAACCTATTGTCCAGAATCATAATTTTCCCTTCAAACCTGTAAAATTTCCAAAAATCCATAAAAAAATCCGAAAAATCCAAAAATCATCAAAATGAATTTTGTTATGTGCATTCACTACCTTAGGTTTATTTTCAGTAAAATTGCATTTAGAACAATGCCACGACGGATACCCAATTCTCCCAAAAAACCAACCCACCTTAAATATAAAAATGCATGTAAACAAGTAAAAATTGTTTTCAAAAATGATTTTCCCACAAAACCAAAATGCAGGGACGTTTCAAAATGTTTTCCAGGTCTAACGTGGCTAGCCGAGCCAACCCGGTTATCCCCTAAATGCAAACCCCCAATTCCTGATTTCCCAGTCTGTCTATTTGAGTCCAACTTGTGGCGTGCCATAGATTGTGCTAACCCTCTGTTTTGCAGCTTTTTTATTTTATTTTCAATGTATTTTGATAGAATCAATCGTGTATATTAGGCGATTGTAATATTTTTAGATAAATCGCATAAATTAGACGGTTGTAAAGGTGAGGCGAGGGTTTTCCATTTTTATTCGATTGGGTTGTATAAGAGGCCTCTATTATTCTTTTGTATATTTTGAATGTATGATTTTATTTCTCGCAATTTAATTCTCGCATTTTGCTTTAGCATCGGATAATTAAAATAAACTAATTGGAGTTAGAGAAAGATAATAAATCGAATTAAATATGGTAATATAAACTGTAAAGTGAAAACAAGCTAGAAGTCAAGTAAGTCATTTGCCCGAACCCTAAATCTCTAGATTAGGTACAGTAGCCTGTCCTCGGTAGGTAGCTGTACCGGAATTCCCGGATGAGCTGATCCGGGTGGCGACTCTGTCACTAATCTCGGGATTTAAGTTTCGAGGTCTTTAAGTTAAAATCGGGAAATTGTTTTCTACAAAAGGATTTCCAAATCAAATCAATAAGTCTTCCCAACTTAACATAAATAAAACCCAATTTCCACAAAAATCTCAATCAATCTCAATTTCATTTCTTTCCTTTTCTTTTTTCCCGGTTTGCTTCGCCCGCGTTCCGCTTTAAAGGTCGTCCGCTCAAAGTGGCGACTTTACTGGGGATAAAAGTTTCTTAAAAATGTTTTTTTCTTAAAAACTTAAGGAACTTAGGCAACTACTGAAATAAGACCTCGCTTGTAGTCACTTCACTAGTTCATATTATCATATTTATTTGCACATTGCATATCACGACATTTTCTTCTTCTTAACCCCTCAAATACACTGTTTTTACCCCGGTTTACCCAAGAAGGTGGCCTACCTCTACCGCCAGGATTAGAGACACCCGACGGGGTAAACCACTCATAGCCCCGCATGACCTTACATCGTGTTCTATGGTGGGGAAGTCTTTATTTGCTATGGGAAACTGTACGACCCTTGGTTTTGACTTTGGCCCATATGTAATGGCTTAGCAATTTCCCTTAGGACTACCAAAACTTAACTTAAATGAACATTAAGTGTGCGCCTTTGGTATTCCCTGTTGATGCCAAAGAGACCCAACACCTAGGAAGAATTATGAGACCAATCAAAAGGAGAAATAAGGTTGGAAGGGAGTGCATATTTTGCGTGTACTGACATTTGTCCATGTTGTTTTCCATTTTTCTGACTTTCCATGAAGCATCGAGCATGCATAGCTTTCGTGTGCCATATTAACCCATATTTTTATGCAGCCATTTGCATTTTGTTTCGTGTGTAAGAACACTAATTCATCCTCTTGTCATTCATACTAACCATTTCTTTTTCAGCCATAACATTACATTTGTGTGGTAAGCATTTTTATTTTCATATAACATACATAACATCATTATGTATGCCATGCATTCTAACTCACATTTTCGTGCAGCCATTTGCATTTTGTGTGCCATAAACATTCATTACATATCACTTAAATTAAATTAGGGGCATTTCAAGGACGCCTATCATGATCATCCCATTTCATAACATATCAGGTATCCAAAATTACTCGTGTCTCGCTAATGCTCCGGATTACATTTGGCCATTTTAACAAATCATTTCATTCAATAGTGACCCCAATGGTCTTAGGCCCATCTTCGTGTGACAGTTTACGCGATGTGTTTCATGACCTCATACCCATTTATCATAAACATCATATAACACCGTGGTCCACATCCGACCATTTCATGACATTAATTTACCATTCAAGGTACTCCACGAGTGCCTAATTAGTATACATATAGGTTCATAACGTTACCAAATCATAAAAAGGTGTTCCCCGAATGCCGAATCTCTGTCTGTGTCCTTGTTACACGTGACTTTCTCATAACATCATTTCATATCATATGCTCAAAAGCATCAGAACTTTGTCTGTGGGCCCGGCCCATGCGACCATTTCATATCATCCCATAGACCTACAAAGCGTCAAAACTCCGTTCGTGTGCTGGTATACACATGACCATTTCATGAATTCATTAGGTGCCCCAAAGGCGCCGAACCTCTGTCCGTGTGGCGGCCCACACGTGACATTTTTGCATAAGCATTGGGGGTTCTTGGAATGTCTCAAAAAGAAGAAAGACAATAAAAAGAAACCATTCATATCATCATTTCATACGTAATCCTACTCCATTCATTTCAAGCATTCTCAACCTCTTAATTTCATGCCATATCACGTTATTCATTCACGATCTTAATACCTCCTGCCTACTCCCAAGCAGAATACACTGGAGCGACCTTGGACAAGATCACAGGCTTCAAGGGTAGCTAGGAGACAGAGGGTAGTAGAGAGTGACAGTGATTCTGAGTCTAGGGAAGGAGTGAATATGGCAGATCAGACACCAAGCATGGCTGATGTCTTAAAGGATTTCTTCAGATCCCAAGACTTCCGCGACACGTTAAAAAAAGAAATGAGGGCAGTGGTAAGAGAAGCTGGTGAGACCGGTGGCAGTGGAGCCGGGAAAGAAAAAGAGGCTGAGTCATCCCAACATGGTGGTGACGCTTCAGCTAGCCTTAAGAAGCTGTAGGAAATAGAAGCAGCTATGGAACAGAGGATGAAAGCAAAATGTTCTGAGCTAGATGAAGTTATGGCCCAGCTAAAGAAGGGGGTCAGTATCGGTGCTGAATCAAAGAAGGGTGTAAATGTTGATGCCATGATTAGTAGGGGCATCGAGACATTCCCTATCGGCTTCCAAGTGCCGAAAGTCCCTACTTACAAAGGAGTGGGCTCGCCAGAGGCCCATGTGAATATGTATGCCGGAGTTATGCTAACGGCGGGCGCCACAAAGTAGCAGCTGATTAATTTATTCCCCACCACACTGGAGGGAGGTGCTTTAGGATGGTATAACTCATTGTTGGAGGAGGAACAATCTGATTGGGAAGTTTTGTCAGCGGCCTTCATTAAATACTACAGCTTCAACACCAAAATCCAGGTGAAGCTGTATGATCTGGAAAGGGTGAAGTAGAAATCTAACGAGCCCTTTGATGAATACTATCAGAGGTGGATGAACAAGATGATCCTCCTAAAGAACCGCCTTAACAAAGACGAGCTTATACAGAAACTCATTGACGGCAGCAAAGACATTTTCAAGAACAACATGAAATTCCATCCCTTTAAGGAGCTCAGTGAGGTTTACAGCATGGCCATGAAGATAGAAAGGGACGAAGAGGAGAAACCAGCCAGTCACAATGGGGGAAGAAGTACAGGGTACACCTCGGGATATAGATCAACCGCAGCAGCTGAGTCTGGCAGTGGTTCTGGTTCAGGTTCCAGTGGCAAACAGGGACAATCCTCAGAAGTCAAGCAGGTTGAAGTGGCTACTGTAAATCAGCAGCAAGGCAACCAGAATAGGGGTCCTAGAGGACAAGGCAT
This sequence comes from Euphorbia tirucalli, assembly GCA_039660915.1. Lineage (NCBI taxonomy): Eukaryota > Viridiplantae > Streptophyta > Magnoliopsida > Malpighiales > Euphorbiaceae > Euphorbia > Euphorbia tirucalli. The sequence goes on from CM077633.1 coordinate 51,880,517, forward strand.
ATTGCCTTGGACTCTTCCTTTAGTGAAGATATTCGCCAAGTGTAGGATTGGTGGCCTGCTACAGTCTTTAAGGCCATTTGAGAAGCCATCTGAAGCTGACAAAGATAATTTCTGCACTTATCATGTGGTGACAGGCCATCGAACTAACAACTGGTACAAGATAAGGGATGCCATCCAAAAGCTTATTGAAGAGGGAAAGCTGCAAGAGCCAGCCAAACCTAGCACTAAAACCAACCCGCTGCCGGCATTCGAAAAGCGAGTCAATATGGTCCAGTCAGGGTTGCCGGCTAATTTTATATTTGCCCAAGTTCTTCAAGCGAACCCTACAATTCAAGCAGTGGAAGTAGGGGAACCCGAATGTGAGGAAAAGGAGGAATGTAAGGAGATGAAGCCCATAAGTTTGAATGATCTCAACTCCGACGATGAGTATGAAGAATTTGATAGGGGAGAGGCAGTTAAACTCCTAGCTGTTGAAAAGCTGAAGATTCAGGAAGTGCAGCATGTAACCCGAAGTGGTAGGGTATATCAGCCAGCAGATCAGATGAAAGATAAAGCACAGATGAATGGGTCGGGCAGTATTTCGGCACCAGAAGGAGTTGAGAAGGAGGACCTAGTCATTTCTCAGCTAAAGAAGACTCCTGCCCAAGCTAGCTTATGGCATTTGCTTCTGACCTCCAAGGAGCATAGGGCTACTCTAGTAAAGAAATTGTCAGAAATTGAAGTCTCCCCTATAACTTCACCAGAGGCTATGTGCTGCTTGTTAGATAAAGTCCATGTTGGAGGCCCTGATATTGTCTTCTCCGAGAAGGACCTACCTACTGAAGGGAAAGCCCACAACAAGGCTCTTTATGTCAAGGCCCATGTGATGGATAAAGTGATGCCTTGCATTATGGTGGATGATGGATCAGTACTGAATATTTGTCCACTAAAGATGTTGCCATTTCTGGGGCTGAACGAAGAAGTGTTAAAGAGATCCTCAACAGTCATTCGAGCATATGATGACTCTAAAAGAACAGTAATAGGGACATTTGAGGCAGAAGTAGAGGTTGGGCCAGTTAAGTACACAGTTGCTTTTACAGTGATTGATATCCCGGTCACATTTTCCCTATTGCTTGGAAGGCCCTGGTTCCATCCTTTGGGAGGTGTCCCTTCCACATTGCATCAAAAGATCAAGTTCTCTATGAATGGCAGAATTGTGACTGTTGAGGCAGATGCCCAGTCGATGGTAGCTACAATGAATGAAGGAGTGGTTCCCTTTGGTGGATTTCAAGTCCTGTAATTAAAGAAGAAGAGACCACGAATGCCCTTATGGTCCTTTATGAGAATTATATGCCAGAGTGACTATCCCAGTATCTGTATAAGCAGAACTTCGTCCCAGGAATGGGACTCGGAATTAATTTACAGGGAGTTCCAGAATTTAAAATTGACTCGAGAAAGTCGAAGCAGTGTGGCCTTGGCTATGTAGAACAGGCATCTGAGCGAAAGAATCTGAAAAAGGGCAAGAATGGTAAGATTATGATGAAGCCATTTCAGAAGGCAAGAGAAGGCCCTTATAAGGGTCAAGCTGAACTTGTGATGGTAGGAGATGTGGAGTATCCCGGATTTGAGATTTTTGCATATGTAGTTGATTTTGACAAAAGCCAGGAGGAGCCGGTAGCCCCTGTAATGGTGGAAGAAACCGCTGTTGAATCTGATGTGCTACAAAGCGAGCCGCCTATAATGATGGAGAAAGCAGTAAAGGTGGCCGAAGAAGAAGGTGAAAAGAAGGCCTGTGTTGAAACTACAGAAGTGATCTCGGGTGCTTTGACTGCTGCTTTAAGTAAGGCGTTTGGAAAATCCAAGGAAGGTTTTGATGAAGAACTGATGGCCAGAGTGAACTTAGACTCTGTGGTCACTAAAATTGCCAAGATTATGGAAAAAGCTAAGATACAAGTGACCAGAAAAGAAGTGGAGAAAGCTGCAACCCAGGATGATGCTCTCTGGAAGGGAAGATAGAAGCTGATGAAGAACAAGGCCCTCCGCCTGTGGAGGATGAAAATGATTTTGTTGTATCTATTCCTTCCATTTTCAATGTAACTGATGTACTTTATGATAAGTTCAATGTAATGAAATCCTAGTTTGCTTACTTGTGTGATGTTTATCTTGATAATTCTGTGCACGCATTTAATTCACCATCAAGCAGATTTACCATACATGACACTGCATCACATGAAATCAATATAAGTACAGATGAAAACCCTAAAATGGTACTCATTTCACACGAGCTAAAATCTAAGGAAGAAAAATAATTAATAAGAATACTCTAAAAACATGTTAAAGCTTTCACCTGGTCGTATGAAGACATGCCGGGTGTAGACACAGAAATAGCAGTGCATAAAATCCCGACGGACCCCAAGTTCAGACCGGTAAAGCAGAAGTTAAGAAGACTAAGGCCGGAATGGGCTACGCTGATGAGAGAAGAAGTGGCTAAGCAGATAGATGCCAAGTTTCTCGAAGTGGTGGAGTATACGGAATGGCTAGCCAACATTGTCCCCGTGCCTAAAAAGGATGGAAGGGTTAGAGTATGCATCGACTATAGGGACCTGAATAAAACATGCCCAAAGGATAACTTTCCACTGCCCTATATTGATGTCTTGGTTGATAGCGCAGTAAAAGCGGCTATGTACTCTTTCATGGATGGCTTTTCGGGGTATAACCAGATCTTGATGGATGTGATCGACAAGGTGAAGACATCATTCATCACAGAATGGGGTACTTTCTGCTACAGAGTGATGCCTTTCGGATTAAAGAATGCCGGTGCCACTTATCAGAGGGATGTCACAACTCTGTTGCACGATATGATCTATAAAGAAGTCGAAGTGTATGTCGATGATATGCTTGTTAAATCAACAACCCGGGAGGAACATCCTGTTATCCTGGATAGATTCCTAACACGCATTGGAGAGTACAACTCGCGACTTAACCCCAAGAAGTGCATATTCGGGGTCACATCAGGGAAGCTATTGGGTCATGTAGTCAGCCAGAGAGGGATAGAAATGGACCCAGACAAAATGAAAGCCATCCAAAATATGCCAGCCCCAAAGATAGAAAAGGAAGTCAGATCATTCCTGGGTTCCTTACAGTATGTCAGCCGCTTCATAGCACGGTTGACTTCCACTTGTGAGCCGATTTTTCAAGCTATTAAAGAAAGATCAGCCGATTGTGTGGGATGACAGGTGTCAACTAGCATTCGAGAAGATCAAGGCTTACCTGGTAAAGCCACTAGTACTGAGTCCACCAGTTCCAGGGAAACCTCTGATTTTGTACTTGGCAGTTGAAGAATCCTCTATAGGGGCAATGCTGGCACAAGAGCAAGATGGCAGGAAAGAGTACCCTATCTACTAGCTCAGCAAGAAACTATTAGAGTATGAAACCAAGTACACACTGGTGGAAAAGACATATGTAGTGATGATCTGGCTGACCAAAAAGCTGCGCCACTATTTCCAGTCCTACAAGATACAAGCCGTGGCTAAGGTGGATCCAATGAAGTATCTCTATGAAGCACCAGTATTGGTTGGGAAGCTATCCAGGTGGCTGTTACTCTTGTCTGAGTTCGACATCGAGTACATCACAAAGAAAACCATTAAAGGGCGAGCCATGGCAGAGTTTCTAGCAAATCAACCGCTGGAATCAGATTATACAGAAAATTTAGAGTTCCCAGATTAACAATTGGCCATAGTTGAAGTAAAAAGGTGGATAATGTGCTTCGGGGGTGCTGTGAATAGATAGGGTGCTGGAATCGAGGTACTTATAGCAACACCGGATGGTGAGATTATTCCTTTATCCAAGAGGCTGATCTTTCCCGTAACCAATAATGGGGCAGAATATAAAGCATGCTTATTTGGAATAGAAGCTCTCTTAACCTTATAGGCAAATGATGTCTTAATTGTCAGTGATTAACTTCTAGTGATCAGGCAAGCTTAGGGCGAGTGGGAGCTGAAACAAGAAGCTTTACGGCCTTACTTGGAGCTGCTACACTTCAGAAAAGATTTATTTGGCCAGTGTGAATTCAGACATGTCCCCGTGGATGAGAATAAGATAGCTGATGCTCTAGCAACATTATCCTCTATGTGGGAAAATCTAGAAGAAACTCAAGTGCAACCAATGGTTATAGCCACTTCCAGACATCCTTGCTTCGAAGTGCACGAGGTAATGGAGTTGACAGTTAAAGAGAAACAGTGGTTCTTTAATATTTATCGGTATGTTAAGGAAGGGAGGTATCTAGAAGAGGCCAGTGCTACTGATAAGTTGACACTAAGAAAGCTGGATAGTCAATTCAGAATCTTCAAGGACAAGTTATACAAAAGAACGGCACATGGAGTCCTTTTAAGGTGCCTGACAGCAAGAATCAGAAGAAGTGATGCAGCAGGTACATGCAGGGTCCTGTGGGCCGCATATGAATGGACTTGCCATGGCCAGGAAGATCATGAGACAAGGGTACATCTGGATGACGATGCAAGTAGATTGTATAAGAAAAGTGAAGAGATGTCATGAATGTCAGATATATGCAGATATCAGTCATCTTCCACCACTTGAACTTCAAAATCTAGCATCTCCTTGGCCGTTTTCAGCATGGGGGATAGATATGATTGGCGAAATTCATCCAACTGCATCTAATGGACATAGATTCATAGTTGTAGTAGTTGATTACTTCTCCAAATGGGTCGAAGCAGAATCCTTCGCTAATGTGACAGCCAAGCAAATGGTCAAGTTCATCCAGAAGAACATCTTCACTCGGTATGGGATTCCTTATCACATAGTGACTGACAATGGAGTACAGTTCCAAGGGGCAATAGCTGGGCTACTTGCAGAGCATGGTATTGAACATCATAAGTCCTCTCCAAATAGACCACAGGCTAATGGTGCAGTGGAAGCAGCTAACAAGGCAATAAAGAAGATCTTATCAAAGATGGTAACCACTTACAGAGATTGGGCCGATAAACTGCCTTATGCTCTTTGGGGTTATAGAACCAGTGTCAGAACGCCGACAGGAGAAACTCCTTATGCCTTGGTATATGGAATGGAAGTAGTATTGCCAATGGAAATAGAACTTAAGTCACTCAGAGTTGCCCTGGAAGCTCAGCTGCCAGAGACTGAATGGGTTCAAGCCAGATATGAACAGTTGGCGGCACTAGATGAAAGGCGACTAAGGGCACTGGATCATCTTCAAATGTACCAGCGCAGAATGGCCAGAGCCTATAATCAGAATGTGAAGTATTCCAAACGGCAGTTGAAAACAGGTGATTTGGTTCTAAAGCAGCTAAGGCCTTCAAATGTCGATGTCAGGGGCAAGTTCAGACCCAACTGGGAAGGGCCCTCTGTAGTGAAGAAGGTGCTATCAAAAGGCGCTGTCAGCATCATAGACATGGATGGAAACTAGTTCACTAATCCTATCAACCAGGACAGGCTAAAGCTTTATCATGTATAAAAAAATAAAAAATAAATAAAAAGGGTCTGCTAGGCTGAAAACTCGAAAAGAGTGGTTTAGGCAAAAGTTAAGACACGAGAGAAAATAATCAGTCGGAAAACCTGAAAAGGACGACTGGTGACGGATTCTGGCTCAGTGTGGAATATGTACCATTGAGGAACCAACTCGTTTCAAATCTACTCATTTTGACTTCATCAATAAAGTGAAGTGTTTGTTTAAATATGTTTGCATGGTTATGACAAATGCACAAGCAAAGTTGTCATGCATAAACATACATTTAAAGAAAGCACTTTGCATTCAACTGATTTAAATCATCACATTATTTAACAAGTGAAAATGCACTAAATACATGCAATTTGAAATCTTTTTTTGACCTCTAAAACTCAGTTCATCTTCCCAAAAGAGCAATAAAATGGTCATGGAGACATCTCAATCATCTTAAAAAAAAAAGGAGCTCGTTGAGGTGGAAACCGAAAAGGCACCTCAGGCAAAAATTAGAGCGGCCCGCTAAGCTGAAAACCCATATTGGGCAGTTCAGGCAAAAGTTAGGGCATATGAAAAGCTCGCTAAGGTGAAAACCGAAAAGGCGCCTCAGGCAAAATTTAGAGCGGCTCGCTGGGCTGAAAACCCGTATTGGGCAATCTAGGCAAAAATTAGAGCACTTACAAGCTCATGATTTCCCCACGGAACAGGAAAAGCAGAGTGTCCCCAACATTCCCCACAGAAGTCATCACATCACTCCCTAATAGGGTTTTCCATGCAATTCCCCAGCGGAATCTACATAAAGAACACCATAATTATTTCCCCAATCGAGTGGCCACACTTTTCCCCAGCGGAATCTTTGTAAGGAACACTACGATTATCTCCCCAGCGGTATCATACATCCTCAGCAATCACCTCATTCCTTCAAAAATCACCAAGCAAAGTCCCCGAAGAAAGCAAAATCAACTAGGGGCACAACATATCTCTCTCCAACGGAAGGCGAAAACGTCAAATAACAGAGAATGCATACATGTACATATACATCATCATGCACTCATACATTGCATACATCAATCACTTATTCCCAGCTAGTCTTCATTCTTGATCGAAGGGGCAAAAATTTTTGTTTAAAAATGTCTCGATCAAGGAATGAAGACGTGCTATTTTAAGTGCAGGAATTCATCATCCCCAGCTTCAATTTGTCAGCAGATCCACCTCGAGTAATATAAACTCGGTATCAGCCCAGATCAGCTTCATCATCTGAATTTTCCAGCAGATCCGCCTCGAGTAATATAAACTCGGTATCGGCCCAGATCGGCTTCATCATCTAAGTTCTCCAGCAGATCTGCCTCGAGTAATATAAACTCGGTATCAGCCCAGATCAGCTTCATCATCTAAGTTCTCCAGCAGATCCACCTCGAGTAATATAAAGTCGGTATCGACCCAGATCAGCTTCATCTAGTTCCCCAGAAAAGCTCGCATCGGGTAACTTAGACCCGGTATCGGCCAATTTCTTCATCAACTCCGCCTCGAGTAATGTAAACTCGGTATAGGCTAATTTCATCTCTAGCATCGCCTCCGGTAACCTAGACCCGGTATCGGCTTATTTCACCCATCTTTCGCCTCGGGTAACCTAAACCTTGTATCAGCCAATCCGCAATCCATCTTCTTTCGCCTCGGGTAATATAGACCCGGTATCGGCTAAACAGTAATTCACCCTTTATTTGCCTACGGTAACCTAAACCCGGTATCGGACTATCCGCATCGACTTCGCCTCGGGTAACCTAGACCCGGTATTGGCTTATTTCCTCCCCAGTATCACCTCGGGTAACCTAGACCCGGTATCGGCTTATCTCATCAGAGGATTCTCTCCAGTGTTCACGGCGCTTTGATTCGTGCTCTCAAATTCATCATCTTAGGTGTTGTAAACCTGGATCTAGGTGTCGAATTTGATCAAGTGAGGGGCAGCTGTGAGCGCCAGAATTTTCTATATTGAAAAAAAAAAGAACAGTCGTACAACTGTCCTTACAATCGTACGACTGTAATATCAGACCAGTTGCAGGAGCCCATACCTCTACAGCAGAAAATGGAGAAAAAAGAGGTGGCGTAATTAATGCACCAGGATGGGCAGGAAGCAATCAGAAAGGAGAGTAGAAAAGGAGAAAGAGAGGGAGAAAAAGGCCAACTGGAATTCTGGTGAAAGAATTAGAGAGAGAAAGGAGAAAAGAGAGAAGGAAAAGGAAAAAAACCCAAACTCAAAAAAATTCTTCTTTTCCTCTTCTATTTTCTTTATTTCTCAGAATTAGGACTAAAACTTTCTAGAAATGCTTAGGTCAAACAATTAACTTCACAAACAAATTAAAATCTCGGACTTAAATCATCAGAATCCCAAGCATTTCGGATCTTTGGACATAAAGCTTCCCCTCTCAATTTCAAAGGAAAAGTGCAAATTCTTATGGATTGTAGCGACGCCAAGGGTCAAATCGACTAGGATAAGCTTCTAAAAAGGTAGACACTCCTTTTCCTTTCACTTTTTCTTGCTTTCTGGGTGATTGAAGTGAATTTTTATACATTTTTGTTGTGTTTTTACGCTTCTGTTTCTGGGAATTAAAAACAGTCGCACGACTGTTCTTGGATTTGATGAACAGTCGTACGACTATATATACAGTCGTACGAGTGTTCTTAATTTCCAGGTTGTTTTCTTTCATCTTTGATTTGAATAAATTTTTGGCGAAATCTTGATTCTGGACCGTTTACAGTCGCACGACTGTAACTTACAGTTGTACGACACGACTGTAACCTATTTTCCAGAATCAGAATTTTTCCTTTGAACCCCTAAAATTTCCAAAAATCAATAAAAAATCAGAAAAATCCGAAAATCATCAAAATGAATTTTGTTATGTGCATTCACTACCTTAGGTTTATTTTTAGTAAAATTGCATTTAGAACAATGCCACGACGGAGACCCAGTTCTCCCGAAAACCGACTCACCTTAAATCTAAAAATGCATGTAAACCAGTAAAAATTGTTTTCAAAAATGATTTTCCCACAAAACCAAAATGCAGGGACGTTTCAAAATGTTTTCCAGGTCTAACCGGGCCGGCTAGCCGAGCCAACCCCGTTATCCCCTAAATGCATGCCCCCAATTCCTGATTTCCCAACTCTGTCTATTTGAGTCCAACTTGTGGCGTGCCGTAGATTGTGCTAACCCTTTGTTTTGCATCTTTTTATTTTATTTTCAATGTATTTTAATAGAATCAATCGTGTATATTAGGCGATTGTAATATTTTTAGACAAATCGTGTAAATTAGGAGGTTGTAAAGGTGAGGCGAGGGTTTTCCATTTTTATTCGATTGAGTTGTATAATAGGCCTCTATTATTCTTTTGTATATGTTGAATGTATGATTTTATTTCTCGCAATTTAATTCTTACATTTTGCTTTAGCATCGGATAATTAAAATAAACTAATTGGAGTTAGAGAAAGATAATAAAGCGAATTAAATATGGTAATATAAACTGTAAAGTGAAAACAAGCTAGAGGTTAAGTAAGTCATTTGCCCGAACCCTAAATCTCTGAATTAGGTACAGTAGCCTATCCTGGGTAGGTAGCTGTACCGGAATTCCTAGATGAGCTGAGCCGGGTTGTGACTCTGTCACTGATCTCGGAATTTGAGTTTCGAGGTCGTTAAATTAAAATCGGGAAAATATTTTCTACAAAAGGATTTCCAAATCAAATCAATAAGTCTTTCCAACTTAACATAAATAAAACCCAATTTCCACAAAAATATCAATCAATCTCAATTTCATTTCTTTCCTTTTCTTTTTCCCCGGTTCGCTTCGCCGCGTTCGGCTTAAAAGGTCGTTCGCTCACAGAAACCTTCCTGCTGGAGAAAAACACAGTTTAGTTTGGAGCAATGAATCTTCACCTCTTAATCGAGAGATTTTGGAAACAAAAATTTTTGCCCCTTGGGCCTTCCCATTTAGGTTAAACTTTCTTCTGACATCCATATTAGTTGGCCTTAATTTTTTTAGAACTAAGTCTCTGACTTGCAACTGCCTAAGTCTCTGACTTGCAACTGCCTCTTTGGGTGTTTAACTTTCTAGTAATAAGCTCTGGCCATTCTGTTCTGATACATCTGTAAATGATCTAATGCTTTCAGTCTCTCTTATCAACACTTGCAAGCTGATCATATCTTGCCCGAATCCATTTTGTTTCTAGCAATTGAGCTTCTAGGGCTGTTCTAATCGATTTCAACTTAACCTCCACTGGAAGAACTTCTTCCATACCATATAAAATAGAATAAGGTGTTTCTCCAGTTGGCGTTTTGACATTGGTTAGATAACCCTAAAGAGAAAATGGTAACTTATCAGCCCAATCTCAGTAAGTTGCTTATTTTTTATAGAATCTTCTTTGTCGACTTGTTAGTGGCTTTTACAGCTCCATTAGCTTGAAGTCTATAAGGAGAAGACCTATGTTGTTCAAAGTTATGCTCTGCTAACAGCTCAGATGTTGCCCCTTAAAGCTGGACTCCATTATCAGTAACCATATGGTGGGGAATACTATATCTGGCAAAGATGTTCTTTTGAATAAACTTAGCCATTTTCTTAGCTGTAACAATAATGAAAGTTTCTGCTTCAACCCATTTCAAAAAGTAATCAACTGCAACTACTATGAATCTGTGTCCATTGGATGTTGCAGGTGGTATCTCTCTGATTATATCGTATCCCATGTTCTGCTCGATTAAATTAATATCATCGCTAGAAGATTTGGTTTTCTTAGAGATTCATACACTAAAGTCAAGCATCTCGAATTTCATCACAGAGGTTGGAAAAATCTAATGCTCACACTCTTTCAAATCATTAAAAGCTTACAAACATTCATCAGAGAAATTAAAAATAACATCTTACAATAGCAATTGGGATAGAGGCTTAGCTATTTTAGAGAAATCTTTTATAAATGCCTATAGAAACCCGTATGACCCAAGAAGCTATGCACTAATTTGACGGTAGAAGGTGGTGGTAATTTATCAATCATTGCCACTTTGGCTGGATAAACCTTGATACCCTTCTTGGACACCTTATGTCCCAGAACTAAACATTCCCTTATCATGAACTAGCACTTCTCCCAACTAAGTGATAGATTAGTGTCTTCAGACCTTTTTAATACAAGATCAAGATTATGCAAACAACTATCAAATAAAGACCTAAAAATAGAGAAATCATCCATGAAAATTTCAATGAAATCCTTAATCATATCAGAAAAAATAGCTGTCATACATCTCTGAAAAGTAGCAGGTGCATTACACAACCTGAACAACATGCGTCTATATGCAAAAGTACCATATGGACAAGTGAAAGTGGTTTTCTTTTGGTCTAAAGGTCCTCAGGTATTTGCATATAGTAGATAACCCATCTAAACAACAATAAAATTCATGCCCTGCCATTCGTTCTAACATTTGGTAAATAAAAGGCAATGAAAAATGTCCTTTTTGGTGGCCTCATTTAACTTCCTATAGCCTATACACATACGCCAACTAGTGACTTTCCTCACAGGAATCAGTTCTTGTTTGTCATTTTCCACCACAGTGGTGCCGCCCTTTTTAGGTACCACTTGAACTGGACTCACCCATGGACTACTAGAGATGGGGTAGATAATACCTGCATCTAGTAGCTTGATTACCTCAACTTTTACCACCTCTTTCATATTCGGATTCAACCGTCTTTGAGGTTGTATCATAGGCTTCACCTGTTCCTCTATAAAGATCTAATGTGTACACAAGGAAGGGCTTATTCCCTTGATATCAGAATTTAAGGATGATGAAGGATTTAGAAACATATATTTAAGATGAGAAGTCAAGGGTTTTAGTTCTAATATAGGAGCTTCTTCGAGCAAGGGTTTTGCTCTTAGCATATCTTCACAATGTAAACACTCGTAATGGTCCTTTGCCCACAAGCAATCTTCCATGTTATTACTGTTAGAATCAAGGATTGCTTGCTCTTCTTGGTCAACTAGCCCTTCATCATCGTCTGACTTAGCATAATATAGGCTTATCATAGATTTCCTCGATGGTTCGAAAAATTGCACTACCTGAGAAACACCTTCAACACAATCGTCAGTAGAATTAAGAAAATTTACACTCTCATGATCACTGCAAGGGTATTTGAGCTAATCATATACATTAAAAACTACTTCCTTATCTTGCAATTGAAGAATTAACTTCCCTTATTGAAGATCACTTAATGTTCTTCCAGTTGCAAGAAAAGGCCTACCCAAGAGAATGGGGACCATATCATCTTCCGCCATGTCAATGACCATAAAATCAGCCGAAAAGATGAACTTGTCCACCTTGAATAGGATGTCCAACATTACCCCCTTAAGACGGGCAATTGATCTGTCGGCTAACTGAAGAGTCAAGTTAGTCTGCTTTGGATCTTCTAGTCCTAATTTCCTGAAAACAGACAAAGGCATTAAATTAATACTTGCACCTAAATCGCATAATGGCCTTTTAAAAGTACAGTTACCAATAGTACAAAGGATAGAAAAACTCCCTGGATCCTTAAGCTAGGGAGTAGCTTGTTAAGGATAATGGCTGAACATTCTTTAGTCATGGTACTTGTTTCATTGTCCTCTATTTTCCTTTTCTTTGACAAGATATCCTTCAAAAATTTAGCATAAACGCACATCTGTTCTAAAGCTTCTGCAAAAGGTATGTTAATATGCAATTTCTTGAAAATTTCTAGAAATTTAGAGTATTGTTGATCTTGATTTTCCTTAGAGTATTGAAGAAAAGGTAGTTTAGGCATATATGGTTTAATAATATGATCAACAAACAATTTAGAAGGTACAGAGTTATCAGATTTATCGTTAGAATCGTATACCTCTTCATCTTCCTTACCTACTTATAGAGATGGAGCTGGTTGCTTAGGAGGTTGAGTTTCCACTTCCTTTCCACTCCTAAGTATAAAACCTTGAGCTTGCTCCCTTGGGTTTGCTTCAGTGTAACTAGGAAGAGTACCAGGAGGTCTTTCTGCTCTACTTCTATTCAACTGAGCCACTTGAGTACCTAAGTCTTTGTCATACACCTCATTAGATGCAGGGTGAGTCAAAATGTCCTTTAGAATGGACAAAACTGGATCAACACACTGTGGATTCTATCTTGGGGCCTATGGTGCTTGTTGTTGGTGCTGAGTATTGAACCTAGGAGGAGGTCTCAACATATTTTATTGATTTGCATTAGGATGATTCCTCCATCTTGGATTATATGTGTTGTTGTAGGGGTTATTTTGGAATCTGCTTTGGTTAGTCCCCATATAGCTCATATTAATAGTGTCTTCCTCAAAAGGGTTACCCAGTTGGCACTCATGACTTTGATGGTCTCCTCCACAATTACCACACATTAGGACCTGTGTAGGTTGCTTTAAGCTTAAATAGGCCATCATCAAATCCATCTTGCGACTTAGCTTAGCTACCATTGGATCACTTGACCTTGTTTCTATGGCAAAAGCATTTTGCCTCCTCCCACTCGGCTTCTCAGCTTGCCATTGAGCACTCTTTTTAGCTAACTCATTCACGGGCTCATAAGCTTCCCCTTGTGTATTCTTAAAAATGTTACCACAATCTATGGTGGCATAGTTGGTAGGGGTTAAACCATTAATGAAGGTGCTCACTTGTTGCCATTTAGGAAGGTTATGATGAGGGCAATTTCATAATAGCTTCTAGAACCTCTCCCAAGCTGTGAATAAGGCTTTCGAGTCAAATTGTCTGAAGGAGGTGATAGCATTCCTTAATATTGTTGTCTTGGATGGTAGGAAGTAATATGATAGGAACTCTTTCTCCAGCTTATCCCAAATTGTGATTGACCCTGGCTCTACAGATTTCAACCAATCTAGAGCTCTACCCTTCAGAGAAAATGGGAAGAGCTTCATCCGAATAGAATCAGCTGAGACATCTTCCTATCTAAAAGTGTCAAGATACATCAGAAATTTATCCAGGTGATCATTTGGGTTTTCGTTAGGCTCTCCCCCAAATTGACCACAATGTTTGATCAAATGCAGCATCCCAATCTTAATCTCAAAACTCATCACATTTATCAGTGGAGCAATGATGCTTGAATTGTTCTGATGTCTATGTGGAGCCAAAAGTTCCATGATCGGGAGGTCATTTTGTTGCCTTCTTTCTTTTGCTGACCGAGCTTGTCTTTGCTCTTCTATCTCCATAGCTTGTCTTTGTTCCTCACATCTCTGCTTTCGATTCCTGCGACAAGTTTTCTCAATTTTAGGATCAATAGGTAAAAGAATAATACCACTACTTCTTCTCAGCAAGAACAACCAACAACATAAAAGAAAAAGAAAAACTTAGATCACCAAAAACCTTTTAATCTAGTATTGCATAAACTAGTCCCCGACAACTGTGCCAAAAACTTGATGTGTATTAAATACACACATTATAGAGCAAGTGCACTCTGTTGCTCAAGTAATATAAAATAAGTAGAGTATTGATCCCACGAGGACTAAACATACAAATCTAAATTGAGTTTCTACTAATCGAGGCGGAGATGTTATATCTTTGATTTTGGTTTATAAAATAAATCTACTGCTAGGATCAATTTAAATAAAATAATTGAAACTAAGAATGAATTAAAATTGATATGAGAAATCTAATGGGAAGGCTAACTAAGGCGTCTGGTTTCACCTAGCATACATTCTAGTAATTCTTTAGGTTATACAACTAACTTGATTAAATTCCAAAGATGGCGATTTCCATAAATAATTAATATCGGTTAGGGTTATCAATTCTAATTCTTAACCTAAGTACTTCAACCTCTCAGTTCTAAGCAATTAAGCAAGAAAACATTAATTTCATGAAATCTTAACACGAACTAGTGAGCCACAAAAGTAATGATCATGCAATTGTTGTGTTATGTGATTCCATTAATTTAGTCCTTTGGTCAATTATAAATTAACTAGAAGCATTGAAATTGATGGTCACGCATTCAAAGCATTAAGCATATACAACACAATCAATGGAAGATAATATGATTTGAATTGCATTAAACCAAAAAGAAACTATATCGAATTTATGCTAAGATCCACCATAGCTAGGCTATGGTAGAATTAGTTCATGACTAAACTAAATACAACCAAGAAAACTAAAGAAAACATAATAAAGAAGAAGTTCAGAAAAAATTGGAGAGTTGAGATGATCGATGGAGATTTGTATGAATCATTGATGTAGATCAGAAGAGATGTGCTCTAAACCCTAGTCTCTCAATCACAGCTTCCACTTGTTCACATCTTCCTAAAAATGTTTCTAAGGCCAAGAGGAAGAGAGAAAAATGAAAATTCTAACTATATCTCCAAACGTAAAAAACAAGACTAAAAATAATATCCTCTAAAACTAAAACTAAAAACAAGAGAGAGAAACAATCTAATTATCCCTAAAAAGAGAAAGTTAATCAATCCTATTACGAATAAGGACAAACCCTAATGAGAAGTCCTTGACTCCTTTCTCATAAGTTAACCCCGTAGCTCCAATCAGGTCCATAAAAAATGCTAGCCCAAATTACTATTTCAGCTCTAAGTCTTCAAAATCAACATCCCTTAGGGCATGGTCATGCCTTAGGACTGCTCTTGGACTGATCCAAGCTATCTTTTAGCTTCTTTTTCCTCGTTAAGGTCTTAACACAGAAAATAGCACAGAGGAAGTAAAATCTGCCTAAAATGAAGTAAAACAATTCAATTATAACTCAAAAACTACGGCAATATAAGCATATAAAATACACTTATCAGTTCAGTTTGATTTATATGTTAGAAAACAAAAATTGAGCTAAAAACTAAAATAGTCTAAATGTACAAACGAAATCAAAAACCAAATTTGGGTTTTTTTTATATAATTTGGTTTTAGTTAGGTTTTGGTTTTGATTTGCCCTCAAATCGACATACATACCTAACTTCATCGGCACCAAAGTTGATCCTAGTGAGAAGGGTGAAAGTGGCATTACTCTCCATTTGTGAGTACAAATGAGTCTACAATGGCATAATCTTAGGAGAAGATATAAAAGGGATTTCATTATTTTTTGTTTGCTCCAAGCATACACTATAACGAAAATTTCTAATATGGACCGAGTCCATGTAGTCCGCACCCGTTGGATGTGTGACATGTTAGCAACTATGATGATGTGTCAAGTATCCAACAGTGCGGACCACGGTGGACCCGATCCACAAAGAATCTCTCCACTATAACAATCTTCTCCATGTGTCACATATATTTCCTCCACGTATACAGGCTCTCCGACCAATGATGTGTTGACCATTGACAATTTATGATCGTTAATGTGAATTTTAATCGTTAAAGGATAAGAAAGACCATTGTAATTACGGTAGTAGAATCTGGATCTAATTATATACTGTAGAGTTACCTATACGCAGGTATTACACAGCAATTTGGGGGCATCCGATAAGGAAAATATCACAGTTTGGTCATCTCATCAGGCTATTTGGTCATCTCATCAGGCTACTGCTTTTGTAGGAGCGATTGATTGATTCCTAATTGGATGAATTTAGCGTCTGTTTTCCATTCGAGTAGATTGGGCTCCACACTAGGAGTATCTACATTGTAGTCGATCCTGAACCATGTCGACGGCTCTACATGCACAAGTGATTAATTAATTTGAGGTTTCAATTTTTTTTGGATTATGCCCATATTAATTTTGCACTTCAATATGTATAGTGCTACTATAACAAAAATGAGTGTCATTGGATTTAGAATAATTAATAGATTCAAGATTTTTGTAGAAAAAAAATTATAAAACCGAGAGAGAGAGGATATTAAATTAGAGAGAAAGTATAGTCAATTTTACCTTTGAGAAGAACAATTCTGCGAATGAATAAAATTTTGTTCATGCTGAGGAGACGGCCGGTGAGATGGGGAGATAAAGTGATGATGCATTTGTCAAACAAAACAAATCCTAATAAGTAATAACATTGTTAATCTTTGTACTTTCCACCGAAAATTAGTCAATGCTTTATATTTATAAATTTTGCACCTTGTTAATATATTATTTAGTTAACTTGATGAAGGTTTGATTAATACGAGACTATACCAATATATTTGTTCGCCACATCCTAGTTCACGAGTTTTCTCCTTTGGAGTGATTCCACAACCTAGACAAAGTATATGATCCTAACTAGTTTTGCCACTTTGACTTAATCTGTACTTGCTTGGGGTTGTTTGTGTAAGCATGAAGTAGTTCCCTTTCTATTTCTTTACTACTTGTTTAAATTTTGAACAAGAAATTAGGATATTGAATATGCTTTCCATAGGAAATCTACTTTCATAACCTGCTTCATCTTTTATGTTTTTCGTTTTTTAATAGTTAAAAATTAAAAATTATTCCAAAAGAGTTGGAGGTTTGTTTTTGTAATGTTGCTTTGTATTTATTGTACTAACTTTGAGTTTAAGAGGGTTTTGTAACTACAAACGTCCGACCTTAACCTATATTGGCATAGTTCCAATTAGGACAATTTAAAAGTGATTTTCGGTTTAAAAAAATGATTTAAATAAGTAGGAGGATAAAACGTCTGCCTAATCAGGTTTTTTCTATAAACATGAGACTAATTCCTACACATGTCCTATATAAGAGAATTGCATTTTAAGTGTAAATCTAACTCCTAAATGATGTTGCCCTTTTCTAATAAGACTATGTTTTCATGAAACCATTTGACCCTAAAAGCTTAAGATGATAGATAAGGTCCAATTATAGGTTTTATTATGATCTCTGACACTCCCCCGTATGCAAATGCCCCATAGGCTTAAAGCGTGTCCAGCACAAGCCCACTCTACCATGTTTTGAAATTTAATCAACAAATAAACCTGTCAGAACTCGAACCCTCAACCTCTTCGTCTAAAAGGCTCTAATATCATGTCATGGAACCATTTGACTCAAAAGCTTAAGCTGATAGGTAAGCTCTAATTATAGCTTTTATTATTGTCTCTAACACTCATGTCTATATAAAACGGTTAGCCCCCAGGTTTGATACTTCTATCATTAAGCTCTTTACTTTCTCTCTTGCTCTAGTTCACTAGGCTTGAAATTGATAGTTAATTGATAGATGCAATTTATTCACTTAAATTGCCATAGTTTATGAGCTATAATTGATTTGTCTCGCTTTATTTTAGGCAAATTTTACTTTCTTCGTACTATTTTTTGTGTTAGGGCCTTTGTTGAATCAAGTTTTGATGATTACAATATTATAGAGAATGAAGATAAATATAATAAAATAATATCAATTAATTAAATTAAGATTAAATAGATAATGATCTTAATTAAGATTACATAAAGATATTTTATTATAATGACTTATATTAAAGTCACAAAGAAGAAAGCGTAAAGAATGATATATACTCGAGTAATTAAGATTAATCAATCATTCAAGTTACAAAGAGTGATATCATATTATTAGAGATGAAGACATACAACAAATCTTGAAGACAAAGGGAAAGACTGCTATGACCTACAAGAGGATATTAAACTTGGAGTTACAAAAAGAGGACTCTTACAACCAAAAGGATATACACCTATAGGAGGCTATGCACTGTATAACGGTCATCTATAGGAGGCCATACAAAGTATAACGGTCACCTATAGGAGGCTGTACAAAGTATAACGGTCACCTACAAGATGCTATACATGGTATAACGACCACATACAGAAGGCTAAAGGAAACTCAAATTATTGCTATAGAAGGCTATACAATGCTTTTTAAACTCATACAGAAGGCTTTAGCAATACAGAGCAGCAACTTCAGAGGCCTGAAGAGTCTATGACATATTTGTACAAAAAGTTCTATTATCAATGCTTGTGAGTAACGTCTATATTTGCTCCTTCATATAAATAGAGAGCATATCCATCATTCACATGTGGAGAAGACAATTATCAAAATCACATATACAAGCATACATCAGAGAGTCTTTTCCAACAAGCCTTCAAAGAGATATTCAAAGAATTAAAGTCTTCATCAATTCTCATACAACATATTTGTTCATTCAAAAGGGAATTGTAAGTCACACAATAGAGTTTGTGTGAGGGGGAGCTTTGTTATGGTGATTTCAACAAAGCAATTGTAAAGTTTCACACTCAATAGTTGTGGTGATAGTGTGGCTGCTAAGTTTGAAAACAATAGTTGTAAAAGTACTGAGATAGTTATTGTTGAGCTATAGAACAACACTTAAAAATTTGACACTAGAGCTTATAAAAAGTGTTGGTAGAGGTTTTGATACTTTTCCTGGAAAAGTATTGAGTTTGTTACTTGAACTCATAAAAGGTAACAATAGGCTTGATTTTTATCGGTAAAGAAAGCACAGGCTTGGTTCCTGCCCGTAAAGGAATCCCTAGTGGAAAATCTCAAGCGGTGTGCTTGAGGACCAGAGTAGGCTAGTTGGGTCGAACCTGTATAAATCGTTGTGTCTCAAATATCTCTATCCCTACACTCTTTACTTATTACTATTTATATGCTAAGTATTTAAATTAATAACATTAGTTTTGTTTATAGATGTTGTTTAAACTGATCAAAGCGATTGTATTCATGAGTTTTACAATCTAATTAATTTCGTACTTCAAGTAAAACTCATATTATTAGGCAAAACCTTTTTTACAGGAAAATTTGAATAAAATACTTTTATTTGGTGATATACATGATTCACCTACTCCTCCATTGTGTCTCTAGCCTATTTTAGGGCCAACAATTGGTATCAGAGCTAAGCTCTTGCCCAAAATGACTAACATCTTTAGAGTGATCCAAAATGGATAGTACTTCTGGAAATCAAAATACTTTTATACTTGAAAGTCATGGTATCAATAAACCTCCTCTATTTCATAGAGACAATTATAGTTTCTTGAAAAATAGAATGAGGATATTTTTACAATCTACGGATATTCAGGTCTGGAGAATGGTCAAGGAAGGACCTAATATTCCAACTAAGATTGTTGATGGAATAACAATCACAAAAGATGAAAGTGAATATGATAATGCTGATTGGAATAAAGAAGCTCTAAATTCAAAAGCTATTAATTTATTACAATGTGATTTAGATATTAATGATTTCAATCATGTTTCAGATTGCACGATAGCTAAAGAGATATGAAACAAACTTGAGACGACTCGTGAAGGAAATAAGCAAGTTATAGATGGAAAGATCAATCTTTACATCATAGAATATGAGTTGTTGAAAATAGAGCCTAAAGAGTCCCTATCAGACATCAACACAAGATTCACTCTAATAGTGAACAAGTTAAAAAATCTCAATAAAAACTATACAAATAAAGAGTTAATCAGAAAGCTCATCAGAGTAATGCCATCAATATGGGATTCAAAGCTCACAACAATAGAAGAATCAAAGGATTTATCATCATATTCATATAATGAAGAATCTAATGTTGAATCAAGTAGCGATAAAGACACTGATAATGATAAGGAAAAAGCCTTGCTTGTGAAGAATTCAGAAAGTTCTTGAAAAAGAAGAACAAAGATAAGAAACCATTTAAAAGAACTTTCAAAAGTAACAAGGTAGAAAAGGTCAAAAAAGGATTCACAATCCTCCAACATATGCTTCGAATGCAACAAGCTCAGCCATTTTGAAGCCTAATCTCTAATGCTCAAAAGCAAATTCAAAAAGGACAAAAAGGCAATGATAGCAACTTGGAGTGATAGTGAAGATTCCTCCTCTGATTATGAAGAAAAAGAAGACAAGGTGCAAATATGTTTTATGGCAAGTGATCATGCAGAAACTTCATCAAAGGAAACAAAAGAAGATGAAGATATTGAAGATGAGGTAATTCTAACCTCCTTATTTCATAAAGACATTATTAAAGCATACTTTAAGATTCATGATACTTTATAAGAAACAAATTCTAAACTCAAGAAGCATGAAAGAAAAATTTCAGAAAAGATTTAGAAAATCTTGAGTTAAGAAACAAGATAAAGTTTCTAAACGATACTAATCTTGTATTAGTTAACAAAGTATCCTATTTGGAAGAAAAGTATGAAAAGATGAACACCACTTTTAACGAGTTCACACACGGAGAAAATATGCTGAATATAATCTTGGATACCCAGAAAAATCCAAATGATAGATCAGGGATTGGTTACCATGCAAATCAAAGTATACCTGGTGAAACCTCCTAAGGATTTACCATATCTAGCCTCTCCTCATCTTTCATATAAAAGAAAAATCCCCATCCGTGAAACAACAATAGCCACCTGTACAAATAGCAAAACAAAGGATTAGTCATATACAGTTCTCTATACAAACCTCCACAAAAAGGTTACAAAAGAATACAGCCCTTTGTACATGATAGAAGAAAGAATCTAGACTTATTACAGTCCTCTATGTATAACAAAAGAAAGAGTTCACATTTAACACAATTTTTATGCATTCCAAACAAAAGACATAATTTAAGACCTCTTTTGACCCATATCACATTTCAAAAACTACCCATCAAACTATGGATCATCAACAAGACATGGTTATGCTCGTAAACAATCATACCAAAAATATAACCATGATTTATCTCACAAATAAAGAAACCATGCTACCAAGTCATATCAATATTTACCCAAGCAACAAAAGAAAATTACATGCTACTACTGCAATCATACTAGGGATGTTATTGGTGAATGTAGATTTTGAAAAGGTTTCTATGGAAGAACAATGTGGATTCCTAAAGTAAGAGAATAAAGAAGTTCTAAGAAAAAAGGACCCAATTTTGTTTGGGTACCTAAGCTACTTAATTTGTCTTGCATGTATACCTAAAGAACACTCTTGGAGCATAAAATTGATATATTGATGGTGGATGTTTAAGGCATATGACAGGTGATAGCAAGTATTTCACTACTCTAAGCCAAGTTAAGGGAGGAATTGTAAAATTTGAAGACAAATAGGAAGGACAAATCATTGGTAAAGGAAAGATTGGTTATAATTCATGCATTGATGAAGTATCACTAGTATATGGACTAAAATACAATCTCTTGAGTGTTAGTCAACTTTGTGACAAAAACCGAAAGGTAACTTTTAACTCAAAGAAATGTGAAATTGTTGATACACATGGAAAGACTTTACTTGTTCCTAGAATTGGCAATATTTATCTTTTGAATTCAAGTAGTCTTATACATGATCAGTGTATGATTTCATAAAAGGAAGAGAGTTGGTATGAATCTTAGATTAGGACATACAAACATGCATTTGATTTCAAAGCTGTCAAAAAGAGATTTAGTCAACGGTTTACCAAAAATCAGTTTTAACAAAACTCATGTATGTAATGCATGTCAAACAGGTAAGTACATAAGAAGTTCTTTTAAAACTAAGGATTTTGTGTCTACCTTAAGACCATTAGAATTATTGCATTTAGATTTACTTGGTCCTACACAACCATCTAGCTTAGAGGCACAAGATATGCATTTGTAATTATAGATGACTACTCTAAGTATACATAGACATTGTTTTTAAACCAAAAAGATGAAGCTTTTGGTGAGTTTTCAAATCTTTATAAGAAGCTTTAAAATTTGAAAAGCAATTCTATTGCTTCTATTAGAAGTGACCATGGAAAAGAATTTAAAAATCAATTTTTTTAAAATTTTTGCAATAAGCATGGTATTTCCACAATTTCTCAACACTAAGAACTTGTCAACAAAATGGTGTTGTAGAAAGGAAAAATAGAACTCTTGAAGAGATGACTAGAACCATACTTAAGGAAAACTATATACCAAAATATTTTTGGGCAGAAGCTATGAATACAGCATGTTATATTCTTAATAGAGATTTAATAAGACCCTTTTTAAAGAAGCAGAAAATGAAGAAAGTTGGATGATTGTTATGAAAGAAAAGCTTGATCAATTTAAAAGAAACAATGTATGGGAAATTGTTCCAAAACCAAAAGATCAAACAATCATTGGAACCAAATGAGTTTTCATAAAAAAGCTTAATGAGCCTTGAAAAGTTGTCAGAAATAAGGCCAGACTAGTTGCATAAGGATAGAACCAGTAAGAAGGGATAGACTATGATGAGACTTTTGCTCTAGTGGCAAGATTAGAAGCCATCAGAATGCTATGTGCATTTGCATGCTATAAAGATTTCAAACTTTATCAAATGGATGTGAAAAGTACATTTCTGAATGGATACATTAATGAAGAAGTCTATGTAAAGACCTGGATTTAAAGACAATCATCATCCTAAACATGTCTACAAACTAACCAAAGTTTTGTATGGATTAAAACAAGCTCCAAGAGCTTGGAATGAAAGGTTAAGTTCTTTCTTGCTTACCAAAGGCTTTATTCGAGGTAAAGTTAACACCACTCTATTTATTAAGCATATAAAGAACCATATATTAATTGTGCAAATTTAAGTAGATGATATTATATTTGGTTCTACTAATGAATTTAAGAAGTCTATGATGGACGAATTAACCTTTTTTCTTGGTTTACAAATTAAACAAGGAAAGAAAGGAACATTCATTTGTCAAACAAAGTATATTAAAAAGCTCATTAAGAAGTATCAAATGGAAAATTTCAAACCAATAAAGACACCAATGAATACTACAATTTCACTAGACAGTGATGAAAAAGGTAAAAGTGTAGATACCAAATTATATTGAGGTATGATTAGTTCTATTCTGTATTTGACTGCTAGTGGACCAGATATTCAAGTTAGTGTCTATTTATATGTAAGATTTCAAGATAACCCTAAATAAGCACATTTAAGTTTAATAAAAGAATTTTCAAATACTTAAATGGTACTCTAAATATTGGTATTTGGTATCTAAAGTGCAGGGAATTGGATCTCATTGGTTAGAGCGATGATGACTATGTTGGATGCAAATTAGAAAGAAATATATGGTACTTGTCAATTTTTAGGACAAGCATTACTCTCATGGTCAAGCAAGAAACAAACTTCAATAGCAACATCAACAACAGAAGCTAAATATGTATCTGCAAGCTACTATCTTGCACAAATATTATGGATGAAGCAACATCTAAAAGATTATGGGATAAAGTATGATTACATTCCTATAAGATGTGACAATACTAATGTTATTAACCTAACCCAGAATCCAATTCAACATTCAAAACAACATATATAGATATCAAACACCAGTTTATCAGAGATCATGTTCAGAAAGGAGATATCTATTTAGAGTTTATTCCTACTGAAAGACAAATTGCAAATATTTTTTCAAAGCTTCTCAATGAAGAAAAGTTCAATCAATAAAGGAGAAAAATAGGAATGTACAATCCTATTAAAGATAAATAAGTCTCACATTTATGTATCTGTGTCTAATACAATTTCAAGGTATCTAGGCAAGATTTTAAAATATGCATAAATATGAATTAATCCATACTTCATATTTTGGGTTAATTATGTACTTTTAATCAAATTAATGAGTCATTTACTTATTAATTTCCAAAAACAAGAATAATGAGTCTCCTATTCATTATTTAAATTTAATAGATAATTTATTTATTAATCTTTTGATTTTAAATTAATTACGTCATTTATCCAATTATTTTAAAATTCAAACTTGGGTGATTTAAATCACTAATATCTCATGGACTAAAAACTATCAAAGCTAATTTATTTTACAGGCCTAAAAGAGAAATTGAAGTTAAAAAGGAATAGGGCCATTATGTGTTTTTCAAAGGCCAAATTTCTCAGTTGTGAGCATAAGCCTAATTATTCTCCACAAAGTCAAAATGCTTCAAGAGTTAAAATTGACATCAGATGGTACAAAATACAATGTTTTCTCCTAATTTAAAATTTCTCCAACTGATAGAAGAGGTAGTTATAGTAGAAGAGAAAAGCACTCGAAAAGATAGGAGATTGTACCTCCATAGCCACCATTCCTTGAAGCTGTGTAAACGAAATTCATCATCATCTATACAAAATCTCCATCCTTCTATTCTACATAGAAGGAACCGATTGAAATATAAAGACAACCAAGAATAATATGAATAGAACGAAGAAAACTGGAGCAAGAAAGGTGAGAGCATCCACTCTAGAAGAAAAACCAGTACTAACCATGGAAAGTGGAACCTCGTGAAAATGGCTAAGAGCTAATCAAACATCATCAGCAAGCAAGTTTTTTCCAAAGACGAGGGCAAAGAAACTAGCTGCCTCTTGTCCAAGAAGAAGAAACAGAAAAGCCTACCAGCCATCCTTCCCATCTATTATGTTCATACCAGAAAGAGGTATACTCATTTACCCCAATGGTTTCACTAGAAGGAAATAGATTGTAGGAGAATAGATTGATCCTACATTAGAAAGGAAGATGTTCCTTTTGTTGGTTGGTTTAAATATCAAGGGTGGGAAGAGTTTAAGAAGATAAATGAGCCTATTTACTTGTCATTAGTATCAGAATTCTATGGTACACTAACCCACAGAGAAGATAAGAATTTTGAATACCATAAATAGATATGTTGAATTGTCTGTGTTTGGACAGTACAATTTTGAGGACTTTGTGAGGCAATTATTCAACATTCCAGCAACCATAAGGTACCAAAGTTAGGCCTTGACTCAGGATATCTTAATGGAGTGTTTAAAACTCTATAGATTCTAAATTCCACATTTTTCTTACCCCAAACCTAGTGTTTAGCCATAATGGATGGTTCTGACATGTGATTCATGTGGCATCTAATGAATCACAAGAAAATTAATCTTCCTTGGATGATGATTAATTATTTAACCAATATAAGATGCACCTTAGCTCTCCTTTATGGAATGCTTTTCACCAAATTCTTTCACCACTATGGCATCTATACCAAACAACATTTCCCCACCACTGTCAGAAACAAGTCCATTCTATACCAAGCCAATATTGAACTCACCATCAAACTGAATAAGCACAAGATTCAGCAGAGAGCCAATGAGTTATGAATAATCTAAGAATGGGTCTAAAAAGAATAAAGAGAACATCGTTGAACAAAATCACAAAATTGAGATTGAAGAGATTCCTTATACTAAGGAAGCAAGAGAGGAAGAAGATTATGTACCTAAGCCACCAAGAGATGCAAGCTACAATTCTGCCTTTGAAAAGAATGAAAACCAGAGTATTCCAGAAGTTGAAGAGGAAGAAGATACTCATCTTGTGTTTGACTTTAGAAGGAGAGAATGTGAGAATAGTGGAAAGGACAAGTTCTCTGGCACAAGCCAAAATCTGAATGATATTTTTAATGAAGTTTTTCATGAAGAAGAGACTCCTGGATAGTTTAGGAGTAGAAAGAGGATGGCACAAGATGTTGTTATTGAGATAAGTAAGGAGAAAGAATATGCAAAAGAGAACCCAGTTGTTGATAGTGACATCTTCTGCACTTTGGATGAGCTGTACAACATTCCTCAACCTTGCTTTATATCTACTGAATAAGTTAAAGCTTGTCTTCCTCCTATGCCATTCAGCAATGTGGCCTTTCCAGTACCACTCCATCTTTATCTCAGTCAGCTGCTTCGTATTCCTTTGGAAGCCAAGGAGGAAATCATTTTATTGACAAAATCTTTGAAGGAATCATCAACTCACCAGCTTTTTATACTAGAAATGTCGATCATACTCTATTCTATTGTTTCCATCCAAATCCTACAAAGATGACTCCAAATCACTCTCCTACCATAATAGCCCTTAAGGATAGGACTTTCATCACCATCCACTCCACTACCCAATGTCCATACACACCACATGCCATCTGAACCCTCACCTGAGTTTCCCTCTGACTTTTCACAAGTCAATATTACTTTCATCCATGAAAACTTAAGGACTACTGCCTTTACCCTGGAATCATCCCTGAAGATCATTACTGAAGTATTGAAGATTGCTTAAGCTTTCATGAACTCAAAAACATTTCAACAACTTCCAGCAGAGCTAAAGCAGATGCAGTTGCAGATCCTGGAAATGTAGAACAAGATTGTGGAAAAAACATAGTACCATGAGGAAACTTTAGCTAAGGTGACTAGAGAAATTAGACATTTGGCCAATTAGGTCAAAGCTATGCACTTCATGCTTTCAAAGATTTACATTGCAACAAAGCCAGGACCACAGTGATCAAGTTTGAAATCCATTGCCTTTTGATGTAGAGATCTATTGCCAAGTGAAGGCCTTAAGGATGTAGTTAAGTCTTTCTCTACATCATTTTTGAAGAAGCTTCTTACGTACTCTTAATATTTAAGTTTCTATTAAGCACAATTAATTTTCAGTTTAAGTTAAGTACATTTATTTAGTATTTATATGCTTTAAAATAGGTTTATATAGCTACTCTGCTACTTTTGCAACTATTGTATTGTATTTTGATCCTGAGCTCAAAATGTAGTAGTGAATACTTGACATTTATCATATTAATACTTATATTATGTTCTTCTAGATCTATTCTCTCTATATGCTCTGTTCCTTTTTTATGATGTCAAAGGGGGAGAAAATATGAAATATGTTTATATGTGAAATATCTATGACTGAAGTGAGAAATGTGATAGATGTGCATATGTGAGGTATGTAAGTTGTGGTAATTGTATATATGACAGTAAAAATGAGAATATGTGAGACAACTATGATATGTATAACAATTTTAGCATGATAGATAATAGTTTATATGTGAAATATAACTGCTTATGTGAATGTGAAACACATATCTGATATGTGCTTATGGCTATAGCATAGAAGGAAATTTTAGATTTTTATGTATAATTGATTAGATACCTACATAAATGATAACTATGTTCTAGATTAAACTCAGAGATGGACATATGCATATAATCAGTATAGATGCTTAAGTTATGTGAAAATTGCAGGTATGCATTTGTGCATGTTTATGCTGATGCTTGAACACTCTGATAGTATAATGCTAACTAATGATTATGATGCTAAATTACTTATGTTTTTTTTCAGATAGCCTCATAGCTCTGATATTATCTAGCTATGCATGACTTTTATTGAGTACTAATGTCTTAAGAAGTTTTCTGATGCTTGAGAAACAACGGATATTATATAGGCATAATGATCCTTTTTTTTAATCTGTCATTTGCTGCAGGAACGAAAAATGCCATGCACTTTATTAGTAATATTGCTGAATATCTGTTTATAGTATTTTCCAAGCATGATAAGCATGATTATGCTATGACTTGCATTTGTTAGTTTTAAAAAAATGTTGTTTATTATGTATTAAGTTGCTAATATAGGAAACACTGTATAAAAATGCCTGCTTCCTGAAGCTCACTGCTTTTGATATGATGAATGCTGCCATAAATGATATTGGTAGTTATATATACAGGTATGCTGAAATGTGCAGTCTATGCATACAAGTTAGATAGAAATTAACTCTGTTTAAAGTATGATCTCAGTAAAATGTAATTCCTTAGTAATATTGAAAGTGTTGTGATCCTTTATATAGATGCTATCTTGATATATGAACTGAATGACTGATGTGTCTTGTTGAATTAAATGCAAAATTTCATGAGAGCTATCTCTGTTAAATATGGATGCAATTCCTTGTATAACATTGGTAGTTGCTGAAATAAATGAATACATGTGCACTACACTTGCCATATATATTTTCCTATGAACTGCAATTTTAATCTTCACAGTTCAAAAAGTATTTTGAGCCAATCTGGTTACTCTACTCTTAAATATTCTTAGTTGGAGATGTTATGCATATTTTACCAAGTTTAACATGTTTATTTACTATATTAATTCAAAAGATATATGACAGATATCAACATTCCTCTGTCGTTAGAATGCGAGATGAATGCTTATACTGTATAAAAGTTAATCACTGATGTGATCATTGTAGAAATTACAAATACATGTGCTTAATCGCTATTACATATGATAATTTTAGAAAAATGCAATGCCAAATTCCATTCTAAGCCACATATATACATATAGGCTTTGTGTTACAATACCAATTATCATTTGGGCCATAGAAATCTTTTAAAAGCCCAAATTGCTAAAAGCCCATGTTCCATCCTTGGGATAATATTATCTTTGATACAAAAGTTGCTTTGATTCCCATATGTTTAAAAGCCCAAGATTTTTTATTCAAAATTAGTTCTTGGTAATTGTCATACTATAGAAAGGTATTTGAAAATTAAAATTGACCAATAACTAATTCTTTTAACGAATACTTTTAACAAAAGTTATTTTTCCTTCTTATGTAGAAAAAGTTTAAAATTAATTTTAAAAAGCAATTAGATATCAAATTGATTACTAATAGTCTTTCAAAATTAATTCAAAAATCCTTGGGACGAATCACATCTCCAAGGTGAGCAACATCAAGAGAAAAATCATTACCCATACTTAAACTTCACTTCCTTCTATATTACCTAATCAGATATTTCAAAAAGCATTGTCATCATCAAAAAAGAGGAGAATGTTGAATCAATTTTTGATGATTACAATATTAAAGAGAAGGAAGATAAATATAATAAAATAATCTCAAGTAATTAAATTAAGATTAAATGGATAATGATCCTAATTAAGATTACATAAAGATATTTTATTAAAGTGACTTTTATCAAAGTTAAAATGAAGAAAGAGGAAAGAATAATATATACTCAAGTAACTAAGATTAATCAATAATCTTATTCAAGTTACAAAAAGTGATATCATACTATTGGAGATGAAGACATACAACAAATCTTGAAGACAAAGGGAAAGACTACTAAGACCTACAAGAGGATATTAAAAGTTGAAGCTACAAAAAGAGGACTCTTACAATCAAAAAGATATACACCTACAAGAGACTATTCACTATATAACGATTATCTACAAGAGGCTATACAAAGTGTGACAGTCACCTATAGAAGGCTGTACAAAGTATCATGGCCACCTACAGGAGGCTATACATTGTATAACGGCCACATATAGAAGGCTGAAGGAAACTCAAATTATTGCTATAGAAGGCTATACAATGCTTTTTAAACTTATACAGAAGGCTACAGCAATACAAAGCAACAGCTTCAGAGGCTTGAAGAGTCTTTGATAGATTTGTGCAAAAAGCTCTATTATCAATGCTTGTGAGTAACGGTTATATTTGCTCCTTCACCTATAAATAAAAAGCGAATCCATCATTCATAAGTGGAGAAGACAAATATCAAAATCACATATATAAGCATACATTAGAGAGTCTTTTCCAACAAGCCTTCAAAGAGATATTTGAAGAATTAAAGTCTTCATCAATTCTCATACAACAAAATTTATTCTTTCAAAAGGAAATTGTAATTCACACAATAGGGCTTATGTGAGGGGGAGCTTTGTCATGGCGATTTCAATAAAGCAATTGTAAAGTTTCACACTTAAGCTTGAAAAGTGTCGTAATAGTTTGGTTGTTAAGTTTGAAAACAATAGTTGTAAAATTTTGGTGTTTGATCTTGCAAAACGCACCAGGACAGTTGTTATTGAGCTATAAAACAACACCTATAAGTTTGACACTAGAGCTTGTAAAAAGTTTCAGTAAAGGTTTTAATACTTTGCCTAAAAAATTATTGAGTTTGTTATTTGAACTAGTAAAAAATAACATTAGGTGTGATTTCTGCCGTAAAGAAATCATAGGCTTGGTTCCTACCTGTAAAGGAATACTTAGCAGAAAATCTCAAGCAGTGGGCTTGAGGGCAGGAGTAGGTCGATTGGGCCGAACCTATATAAATCATTGTGTCTCAAATATCTCTATCCCTACACTCTTTACTTATTGCTATCTACATTCTAAGCATTTAAATTAATAGTATTAGTTTTATTTCGAGATATTGTTTAAAAGAAGGGAAATTACCAAAAATACTCTCTTTTTAAGATTCTTTTCTCTCACACACTCATGCAATTTTTTTATATTCTATTTTCAAGCACCATTCTTCAAATACGCTTTTAAATTTCATTTTACTCCCTTTTCCATGGTCTTGACCACACCTAACTATTCCACTTTTCTCTCTTCTTTTTTGTACTTTAACTTTAATTTTTGTTATTTATCTCTTAATCCATTAATTTTTCGACACACTGCTTTAGGATGTTTTTATCGTTTTTTTTTTCTTTTCAAAATGACATATATATATATATATATATATATATATATATGGATTTTTTGGATTGTCAAAAATGTATCAGAAAGGATCAAAAAATATTGAAAGAACTGATACTTTTTTGATAATTTTGTATGTTATTTTGTTATTCTGAT
Source organism: Euphorbia tirucalli (assembly GCA_039660915.1). Classification (NCBI taxonomy): domain Eukaryota; kingdom Viridiplantae; phylum Streptophyta; class Magnoliopsida; order Malpighiales; family Euphorbiaceae; genus Euphorbia; species Euphorbia tirucalli. The sequence continues at coordinate 51,911,157 of CM077633.1, forward strand.
ACTTTTTTGTGACTTTTATACATTTTTGATGTTGTTTTATTACTTTTTTGTGACTTTCATACATATTTGATGTTGTTTTCTTATTCTGATACTTTGATACTATTGAATCCAGTTTTAATGATTACAATATTAAAGAAAAGGAAGAATATTTTAATAAAATAATCTCAAGCAATTAACTAAGATTAATTAAATAAATGATCTTAATTAAGATTATATAAAGATATTTTATTATAATGACTACTATCAAAGACAATATGAAGAAAGAAGGGAAAAGAATAATATATATACTCAAGTAATTAAGATTAAACAATAATCTTATTCAAGCTACAAAGAGTATCATATTATTGAAGATAAAGACATTCAATACATCTTGAAGACACAGGAAAAGACTACTATGAGTTACAAGAGGATATTAAACTTAGAGTTACAAAAAGAGGACTCTTACAACCAAAAAATTATATACCTACAAGAGGCTATACACTATATAATGGTCACCTACAAGAGGTTGTACAAAGTATAACGGTCACCTACAGGAGGCTATGCACTGTATAACGGTCACCTATAGGAGGCTGTACAAAGTATAATAGTCACCTACAAGAGGTTGTACATTATATAACGGCCACATAGAAAAGGTTAAAGGAAACTCAAATTATTGCTATAGAAGGCTATACATTGCACTATAAGCTTACACAAAAGGCTATAGCAATATAAAACAGTAACTTCAAAGGCTTAAAGAGTCTTGTACAGATTTTAACAAAAAGCTCCATTACCAATGCTTGTGAGTATCGGCTATATTTGCTCTTTCACCTATAAATAGAGAGCAAATCCATCATTCACAAGTGGAGAAGACAAATAACAAAATCACATATGCAAGCATACTTAAAGAGTCTTTTCCAAAAGCTTTCAAAGAGATGTTCAAAGAATTCAAAGCCTTCATCAATTCTTAGACAACAAATTTATTCATTCAAAAGGGAATTGTAATTCACACAATAGGGTTTGTGTGAGGGGGAGCTTTGTCATGGCGATTTCAATAAAGCAATTATAAAGTTTCACACTTAAGCTTGAAAAGTGTGGTGATAGTTTGGTTGTTAAGCTTGAAAACAGCAATTGTAGAAGTTTGGTATTTGATCTTGCAAAAAGCACCAAGATAGTTGTTGTTGAGCTATAAAACAACACTTATAAGTTTGATACTTGAGGTTGTAAAAAGTGTCGGTAGAGGTTTTTGATACTTTACCTGGAAAAGTATTGAGTTTATTACTTGAACTCGTACAAAGTAACATTAGGCTTGATTTCTGCCTATAAGAAATCATAGGCTTGGTTCTTGCCCGTAAAGGAATCCTTAGTGGAAAATCTCAAGCAGTGGGCTTGGAGATAGGAGTAGGCTGGTTGGTCCGAACTAGTATAAATCGCTGTGTCTCAAATATCTCTATCCCTACTCTCTTTACTTACTGCTATTTACATTTTAAGCATTTAAATTAATAGCATTAGTTTTATTTAGAGATATTGTGTAAAGCATCCAAAAGCGATTATATTCACGAGTTTTACAATACAAATTTATTCCGCATTTTTAGTAAAACCCGTATTATTGGACAAAACCATTTTTCTCAAAAAGTTTGAGTAAAAGATTTTTATTTAGTAATACATACTATTCACCCCCCCCCCCTCTAGTGTGTATCTAGCCTATCTTAGGGCCAACAGATAAATTTATTATACATTACTGATACATTTCTAATACTTTTATGGTACTTTTATCATACTTTTATGATACATTTTTATACATTTAATGTGTTTTTTTGTATGTGTTGTTTGTTATTTGTATATTTCCTAAATTGTGTTGTCTGTAATGTTTATTATGTAAAGTTACTGATTATCATCTTCTCCTTGATTGTACAATACTATGTACTGATATTCCCAGATGTCTTCTTCTAGTTGTTCATGCACAAAGAATTACCTTTTTCTATAAGTTTATGATACATTTTATTGTTTTAAAACTGCAGAAAGAGTTATGTGTGATTCATTTCTGATACATTTCTGATGATACGAAAAAAAATCAGAATAAAGTATATTGTATCAATGCCTATTTATTAATACTTTCTAATACATTTCTGGTACTTTGTGTACTATGTTTTATGTATTAATTCCACATGTTTTATCTATAGTGAGGAATCACCTAAACTGATTTTTTTAATTATTATGAAGGATATATAAAAGCTAATGCATGTGGAATTAATTGATAACATAGTATATAAAGTATCAAAAATGTATCAGAAATGTATCAGAGAAGTATAAAAAATGTACCTTTGATACATTTTTGATATAGTTCTGATACATTTCTAATATATTTTTGACAATCGGAAAAAAATAAGAAAAGGTATATATATATGGATCTCGTTTTGAAGATAAGAAAGAAATGAAAAAAATTGCTAAAGCAGAATTTTGATAAAGTAAACGGTTTTAGAAATAAATGAAAAAATAATGTTTAAATTACAAAAGAGGAGAGAGAATAAGAGGGAATCGTATAGGTATAGGAAGTGGAGTATGTTTGAGATCTTTGATTTTTTTTTTTTAACTAAATGGGCGTATTTTCAACAATGACAAATGAGAGTATTTTAAGAATTGGTCAAAGTTTTGAAGTTATTTTGGAGAGAATTTACTTTTTTATGTATTTTTGGAAGAATTATTAGAAATAAGAGTATTTATCTAAATTACCCTTAAAAGAAGGAGTTAAAAGCTTTTCTAAGAGGGTTTTCTTTTCTCTTGTATATTTCCTATGTCGAATAGGATTCATTAACTTGTTTTCCTTTTCAGAGTTAAATTATTTTTAGAATTCTTATTTTTAGGAAAGGAGATATTATCTCCTTTTTAGTTTAGTTTTTAAGGAAAAGAAGTTAACAATTTTGAGAGTTTCTTTGAGTTTTTATTACCTTACATTTTCTACAGGGTAGTATTCAATTGTTCCATTCTTCTTTACCACACAAAAAGAACGTGATTTAGAGGAGTTGAAGAAGAAGTTAGGGTTTCAAGGTTCTATCATCCATACTTTACCTTTTTCTCTTCACAAGCTACTTGTTCTTTATTTTTTATTGATCTTATTCCACTTAGGCTATTATCAAGTCTCTCGGTATCACCAGTTGCCTTAGTTTCTCAGCCAACTCGAATGATCACCCGATCTCAAACATGCAATTTGAAACCTTAGTTATATACTACATTGGCTAGTCAAATTGAACTTACATCTTATACACAAATAAGTAAATTTGTTGAATGGAGAAAAGCAGTAGATGAAGAGTATAATGTTCATCCACATTCTTCTCAAAATATGTATGGATGCAAGTGGGGTTTTGGTTGAAAAAGAAGGCAAATGATACCATTCATTGGTATGAGGCCCGTTTGGTGGCCACAGGCTTTCATCGAAGGCCTGGACAAATCATTTTGAGACATATAACCCTATTGTAAAACCAACTACTATCTAGCTTGTTTTATCTGTTGTTGTTTCTTATTACGATGGTGTATTTTAGAGCAGGATGTTTCCCATGCCTTTCTTCATGGGAAATTGGATGAGGATGTTTTTAATCAACCACGAGGCTATTGTAATCCTGAGTTTCTTGATTATGTTTATAAATTAAGGAAATATAACTCCTTAAATAGTGTTCACTATCTTCCACATAATGTTAAATTCATATATTTTAAAATATATAATATATTAAAATAAATCTATTGGTAAAAAAATCGAATAAATCTAACAAATTTTTCTATAAATATTGAATAAAACATGTCAACAAACATAATAAAACTGTATCGGTGAGGAAAAACAAGTCACATAGACCACAGAAAATACATAAAATAAACAATAAGAATATAAGAGCGATGCATCCTACATTTTATCCAGGTCCAGAAAACTTTATAAAAAAATTCACAACCATAGGGATTCCAACATCCCACATATCACCATGTAGTTTAGCAGATCTAGATAAAACTTCGTGATATTGCATAAAGAGATAGATCTGAGTACTCATAGTGTAAAGATCTCAAAAGGTGTTTCACTAAGAACTAATGAAGACCAACCCAGCAAAAAGAAATTATCAGATTTGTGATGTGGTGAGGTAAATCTATTACTGAGCAAGCCAATTCAGAGATAAACTTAAAATACACATCGAATATAGATTATGTTGAATAGAGTTTTGATGATTACAATATTAAAGAAAAAGGAAGATGAATATGATAAAATAACCTCAAGTAATTAAATAAAGATTAAACGTATAAAAATCTTAATTAAAATTACATAAAGATATTTTATTATAATGACTTTTATCAAAGTAGAAACAAAGAAAGAGAGAAGAATAATATATACTCAAGTAATTAAGATTAAACAATAATCTTATTCAAGTTACAAAGAGTATCATGTTATTGAAGATGAAGACATATAACAAATCTTGAAAAAAAAGGGAAAGACTACCGATCTACAAAAGGATATTAAATTTGGAGTTACAAAAAGAGAACTCTTACAATCAAAAGGATATATACCTACAGAAGGCTATACATTGTATAACGGTCACCTACAGGAAGCTGTACAAAGTATAACGGTCACCTACCGAAGGTTAACACTGTATAACGACCACCTACAGGATGCTGTACAAAGTATAATGGTCACTTATTAGAGGCTATACACTGTATAATGGCCATATACAGAAGGCTGAAGGAAACTCAAAGTATTGCTATAAAATGCTATATATTGCATTATAAGCTTATACAAAAGGCTATAGCAATATAAAACAGTAGCTTCAGTGGCCTAAAGAGTCTTGGACAAATTTGAACGAAAAGCTCTATTACCAATGCTTGTGAGTAACAACTTTATTTTCTCCTTCACCTATAAATAGAGAGCAATTCCATCATTCATAAGTGGAGAAGATAAATATAATACAAGCATACATTAGAGAGTCTTTTCCACAAGCTTTTAAAAAGATATTTAAAGAATTAAAGTCTTCATCAATTCTCCAACAACAAATCCATTCATTCAAAAGGGAATTGTAATTCACACAGTAGGATGTATGTGAGGGGGAGCGTTGTTGTGGTGATTTCAACAAAGCAATTCTAAAGTTTCACACTTGAGCTTGAAAAGTGTGGTGATAGTTTGGTTGTTAAGCTTGAAAACAACAGTTGTAAAAGTTTGGTGTTTGATCTTTCAAAAAGCACTGGAATAATTGTTGTTGAGCTATAAAACAACACCTAAAAGTTTGTCAACTGAGCTTGTCAAAAGTGTCGGTAGAGGTTTTCGATACTTTGCCTAGAAAAGTATTGCGTTTGTTACTTAAACTCGTAAAAAGTAACATTAGTCTTGATATTTGCCCATAAAGAAATTATAGGCTTGGTTCCTTCCCGTAAAGAAATCCTTTATGGAAAATCTCAAGCGATGGGCTTGGGGATAGGAGTATGTCGGTTAGGCTGAACCTGTATAAATCATTGTTTTTCAAATATATCTACCTTTACACTCTTTAATTAATTCCTCACTTTAAGTAAAACTCATGTTATTGGGCGATACTGTTTTTATTGAAAAACTTTAGTAAAAGAATTTTTCTTCGGTGATACATACTATTCACCCCCTTATTTTAGGGCCAACAATTGGTATCAGAGCCTAGCTCTTGCCTAAAAGGACTAAGATCCTTAGAGCGATCCAAAATGGCTAGTGCTTCGGGAAGTCAAAATACTTTTATACCTTAAGGTCATTCTATCAGTAAACCTCCTTTATTTCATGGAGAGAGTTATAGTTTCTAGAAATATAGAATGTGGATATTTTTACAATCTATAGATATTTAGGTCTAGAGAATTGTCAAGGAAGGATCTAATATTCCAACGAAGATTGTTGGTGGAATAACAATCACAAAAGATGAAAGTGAATATGATAGTGCTGATTGGAATAAAGAAGCTCTAAATTCTAAAGCTATTAATTTATTACAATGTGCTTTAGATATTAATAAATTCAGTCGTGTTTCAGGTTCCAAGACAACTAAAGAGATATGGGACAAACCTGAGACAACTCATGAAGGAACTAAGCAAGTTAAAGATGGAAAGATCAATCTTTACATCACACAATATGAGTTGTTCAAAGTAGAGCCTAAAGAGTCCTTATCAAACATCAACACAAGATTCACTCTCATTGTGAACAAGTTAAAGAATCTAGGCAAAAACTATACAGACGAAGAGCTAATCAGAAAGCTCATCAGAATAATACCATCAAAATGGGATACAAAGCTCACAGCAATAGAAGAATCAAAGGATTTATCATCATATTCATATGATGAATTCATTGGGTCATTACTTACCTATGAAATAAAGATAAAATCCACTAGTGATCGTAACCATATTGAAAAGAAAAGATTCATTGCACTTCAAGCTGCAAGCTTTAAAAAATGAAGAATCTGATGTTGAATCAAGTAGTGATTACGACACTGATGATGATGATAAGGAAAGGCCTTGCTTGTGAAGAAATTCAAAAAGTTCCTGAAAACGAAGAACAAAGATAAGAAACCATTCAAAAGAACTTTTGAAAGCAACAAGGTAGAAAAAGTAAAAAAGGATCCTCAATCCTCCAACACATGCTTCGAATACAACAAGCTCGACCACGTTAAAGATAAATGTCTAAAACTCAAAGGCAAATTCAAAAAGAACAAAAAGGCAATGATAGCAACTTGGAGTGATAGTGAAGATTCCTCCTTTGATGATGATGAAAAAGAAAACAAGCTGCAAATATGTTTTATGGCAAATGATTATGAAGAACTTTATAAAAAGAAACAAAGAAGATGAAGATATTGAAGATGGGGTAATACTAACCTCCTTATCTCACAAAGACATTATTCAAGCATACTTTGAGATTCATGATTATTTACAAGAAACAAATTCTAAACTCAAGGAGCATGAAAGAAAAAGTTCACAAAAAAAATTTAGAAAATCTTAAGTTAAGAAATAAGATAAAGTTTCTAGAAGATACTAATCTTGGATTAGTAAACAAAGTATCATGTTTGGAAAAGAAGTGTGAAAAACTAAACACTACTTTTAACAAGTTCACACACGGAGAAAATATGTTGAATATGATCTTGGATACCCAGAAAAATCCAAATGATAGATCAGGGATTGGTTACTAACACAAATCAAAGTATACCTTATGAAACCTTCCAAAAATCTACCACATCTAGCCTCTCCTCATCTGTCATACAATAGAAAAACCCCTCATTTGTAAAACAACAACAGCCCTCTGAACAAACAGCAAAACAAAGGATTGGTCATAAATAGTCCTTTGTACAAACCTCCACAAAATGTTACAAAACCCTGTGAAAAATAGCATCAAAAGAAGACAACCCTCTATGCACAACAATAGAAAGAGTTCACATTCAACACAATCTTTTGTGCATCCCAAACCAAAGACATACTTTAAGAACTCTTCTAGACCTATATCACATTTCAAAAACTACCTATCCAACTATAGGTCATCAATAAGACATGGTCATGCTTCTAAACAATTATAAAAAAATATAACCATGATTCTTCTCATAAATATAGAAACCCTATTACCAAGTCACATCACTTATATCAATATTCACCCAAGCAACAAAATAAAGTTACATGCTAATATTGCAATCATATTAGGCATGTTAATGGTGAATGTAGATTTTGAAAAGGTTCCTATGGAAAAACAATGTGGATTCCAAAAATAAAAGAACTAAAACATTCTAACAAAGAAGGACCTAATTCTGTTTGGGTACCTAAGGCAACTGTAAGCGCTGGGTTTTCCCAACCTCTATGATGAGAATTCTTGTATTACCTGTGGAATGGACGGACTTGAATCGGACTTGAAAGCAACCAGAATGTCACCCGGAGTGTCTCAAACATCCTCAAAACCAAACTATCCGTGATCCAAAACCCCCAAGAAGGTCTCCCGAGTGATTTCTAAGGTTTAAGGTGGCGTCAGATTTTCGAGAATTTTGACCTGGCTCTTGCTAGAGCCGTGCGGCTCAGCTTTTAAGCTAGAGCTGTGCGGCTCTAGTGGGTGAGCCAAGTTGCTATATAAAGCTGAGCAATTTGGCTCGATAGAAAAGATTTAGGGTGAAAAGTCTCAAAGTTGCAGGCGGCTCATTAAATGTTTAAATGATATGTGAGAGGAGAGTATAAAAAGAGGAAAAAATCAAATCAAAAAGAGGTGGAATCTTAGGAAGAAAACTTTGAAAACAAAAAAAACAGAGAAATAGAGAAACAAAGAGAAAAAGAGAGATAGAGACTAAGACATTCTAAGCCAAAGGAGAACCCAAAAACACAAAGACTGAGACTTAAAACCAATCCTAAAACATCAAGAACAAGTTCTACAACCTTTGCATATTGGTTTGGAATCGTCTCGGATTCGTTTCGGGTTGTTTCGAATCAAATTTTAGTTTTTGGCTGGTTGAGCTTCCAAGACAAATTCCAAGCTTTCAATCCATTTCTTGACGTTCAAAGCATCAAAACAACATCAAGGTAAACTCTGAGAGGCCTTAAACCTGTTTGCATTGTCTTTTCTTTGCGTTTTCTTCATTTTTACGAATTTCGGAACCGGACTTACCCGAATAGAGCCGGGCGGCTATGTTCATGATGAATAGAGCCGGGCGGCTCTGGTGCTCAGAGCCACACAGCTCTATTCTGCAGGGACAGATTCCCGATTTGTCCCGATGGGCCGAAAACAGTCCGTTTTCCATTTTGTGCATTCTATTGTGATCAATTTCGACCCAAATTCATCCGTATGTTGTAAAATTTTGGTTTTTGGATTTCTGTACGTACGGATATTAAGGTTTTTTATTTTCTCAGGGTTTTATTTTCTGAGTTTTGGGGTTATTTTATCCGAATTGGATCTATATTCCAGCATTAGTGGACCCCCGAACTCAATAAAATCCCTGGAAAATATTGAAAACGAGCAAAACGGTATTTTCACAAATGTTTTTGGTGTGTTTATTGCACTTTGGACCCTAGATGGATGTTGGAATTTGGAAACCTGCACGAATAGAACCCTGGATTCCGGGATAACAGACCCACAGAAATGGAATTTTGCATGTAACCGAGCCAATTGTTTTCCAAAAATGATTTTTCAGCACAAAAATTACAGGGCGTTTCAAAACCGTTTTCCAGGTCTAACCGGTCCGACCAGTCGGGTAGACCTAGTTACCCCCTATGTACATGCCCCCCGTTTCCTAAATTCCCAATTTTGTCCTATTTGAGTCCTATCTGTGTGTGCAATATAAACTATGCTAACCAATTTGTTTTGCAGCTTTTATTTTTATTTTTTCTATTATTTTTGCTATAATTAATAGATTATCCCGTGTATTCTAGGCGGTTGTAATTTTTAGAAATTCGTGTACCATAGGCGCTTGTAAAGTAAGGACGAGAGTTTTCCATTTTTATTCGATTGGGTTGTATAATCGGCCTCTACTATTTTCTTGTATATTTTGGATGTATGCTTTATTTTTCTACCATTTATTTTCTACATTTTGCATTAGCAGCGGCTGATTAAAATAAACAAAATGGGGAAAGATAATAAAGCAAATCAAATATGGTAATATAAACTGTAAAGTGAAAGCAAGCTAGAGGTTAAAGTAAGTCACTTGCCCGAACCCTAAATCTTTGGATTAGGTACAGTAGTCTGTCCTCGGTAGGGAGCTATACCGGAATTCCCAGATAAGCTGATCTAGGTGGCGACCCTGTCACTGATCTCGGGATTTAAGTTTTAAGGTCTTTAAGTTAAAACGGAAAAATGTTTTCTACAAAGGGGTTTTTCTAAATAAATCCATCATTTTCTTAATTCAAGATAAACAAAATCCACTTTAGAATAAAACCAAAACCAAAATGAACGAAAATGCTTTTTCCCCGGTTCGCTTCGATGCGTTCCTTTTTCCGTTTTCACTTTCGAAAAAGGTCGTCCGCTCACAACCACTTAATTTGTCTTGTAGGTCTGCCTAAAGAACACCCTTGGAGCATAAAATTGGTACATTGATGGTAGATGTTCAAGGCATATGATGGGTGACAACAAGTATTTCACCACTCTAAGACAAGTTAAGAGAGGAAGGATGAATCATTGGAAAAAGAAAGATTGGTGATAATCCACGCATAAATGAAGTATCACTAGTTGATGGATTAAAATACAATATCTTGAGTGTTAGTCAACTCTATGACAAAAACTGAAAGGTAATTTTTGACTGAAAGAAATGTGAAATTGTTGATACACAAGATGATAAGGCTTGTTGTTCCTAGAATTGGTAATATTTATCTTGTAAATTCAATTAGTCTTATACATCATTAATGTTTGATTTCATAAAAGGAAGAGAGTTGGTTATGGCAACATAGATTAGGACATACAAACATGCATTTGATTTCAAAAATATCAAAAAGAGATTTAGTCAAAGGTGTACCAAAAATCTGTTTTAATAAAACTCATGTATACGATGCATGTCAAAATGTAAGCATATAAGAAGTACTTTTAAAACTAAAGATTTTGTATCTACCTCTAAACCATTAGAACTATTGCATTTAGATTTACTTGGTCTTATACAGCCATCTAGCTTAGGAGACATGAGAATGCATTTGTCATTATAAATGACTAGTCTAGTTATACATGGACATTGTTTTAAAAAAAAAAGATGAAGCTTTTGTTGAGTTTTCAAACCTTTGTAAGAAGCTTCAAAATTTGAAAAACACTTCTATTGTTTCTATTAGACGTGACCATGAAAAAGAATTTGACAATCAATTTTTTGAAAAGTTTTGCAATGAGCATTGTATTTCCCACAATTTCTCAACACCAAGAATCCCTTAACAAAATGGTGTTGTAGTATAAAAAAATAGAACTCTTGAAGAGATGACTGGAACCATGCTTAATGAAAATAATTTACCAAAATATTTTTAGGCTAAAGGTATGAAAACAACATGTTATATTTCTAAACATAGCTTTAATAAGACCCCTTTTAAAGAAAATTCCTTATGAGTTGTGGAATAATAAAAAAACCTAATATCAATTATTTTCACTCATTTGGATGTAAATTTTTCATTTTCAATAGCAAAGAATATCTTAGCAAGTTTGATTCTAAATCAGACAAAGGTATTTTCTTGGGATATTCATTATATAGCAAAGCATATAGAGTCTTTAATAAAAGAACTCTTACCATAGATGAGTCCATGCATGTAGTTTTTAAAGAAACTGACCCTCTCCCAAATAAAGAAAAATCTAATAACACTCTTGATATATGTGTGTCACAGGTTGAAAACCAAAACAACACTGATGATAGTCTATAGAAAATAGACAATAATGTTCATCAGGATGAGCACAATATTTAGCAATTACAAACATAAGTGGATCAACATCATGATCTACCAAAGGAATTCAGATATCACTCAAAAGACAATATTATTGAAAATCCATTAGAAAAAGTAATGATTAGCAGTCAATTGAAAGAATACTTCAACAATATTGCATTTGTTGAGAAGTGGAACCCAAAAACTTCAAGGAAGCAAAAAATGAAGAAAGTTGGATGATTGCTATGCAAGAAGAGCTTGATCAATTTAAAAGAAACAATGTATGGGAATTTGTTTCAAAACCAAAAGATCAAACAATCATTAGAATCAAATAGGGTTACAGAAACAAGCCTAATGAGTCTGGAAAATTTATAAGAATAAAGCCAGACAAGTTGCACAATGATACAACCAGTAAGAAAGGATAGACTATGATGAGTCTTTCGGTCAAATGGCAAGATTAGAAGCCATTAGAATGCTATGTGCTTTTGCATGCTACAAAGGTTTCAAACTCTATCAAATGGATGTGAAAAGTGCATTTCTAAATGGTACATTAATGAACAAGTTTATGTAAAGTAGCTACCTAGGTTTGAAGATTGCCATCATCCTAAACATGTCTACAAACTAAAGCTCTATATGGATTAAAACAAGCTCCAAGAGCTTAATATGAAAGGTTAAGTGCTTTCTTGCTTACTAAAGGCTTTACTTGAGGTAAAGTTGACACTACTATGTTTATTAAGTAGATTAAGAACCATATATTAATTGTTCAAATTTACATAGATGATGTTATATTTGATTCTACTAATGAGTTGTTGTGCAAGGAATTTTCACAGGAAACGAGAAAAGAATTTGAGATGTCAATGATGGGTGAATTAACTTTCTTTCTTGGTTTACAAATTAAACAAGGAAAAAAAAATTCATTTGTCAAACAAAGTATACTAAAGAGCTCATTAAGAAGTATCAAATGGAAAATTCCAAACCTATGAAGATACCAATGAATACTGCAACTTCACTAGACAGTGATGAAAAAGGTAAAACTGTAGATACCAAATTATATCAAGGTATGATTGGGTCTTTACTATACTTGACTGCTAGTAAACCAGATATTCAATTTAGTATCTGTCTATGTGCAAGATTCCAAGCTAACCCTAAAGAGTCACATTTAAGTGCAGTAAAAAGAATATTCAAATACTTAAATGGTACTTTGGAAATTAGTATATGGTATCCAAAGTGTAGGGATTTTGATCTCATTGGTTACAACAATGATGACTATGTTGGATGCAAATTAGAAAGAAAAAGTACATCTGGTACTTGTCAATTTCTAGGACAGGCCTCAGTTTCATGGTCAAGCAAGAAATAAACTTCAGTACCAACATCAGCAACTGAAACTGAATATGTATTTGTAAGCCACTTTGTTACACAAATACTATAGATGAAGCAGCATCTGGAAGATTATAGGTTAAAGTACGATCACATTCCTACAAGATGTGATAATACCAGTGCAATTAGCCTAATAAAGAATCCAATTCAACAATAAAAGACAAAGCATACAGATGTCAAACACCACTTTATTAGAGATCAAGTTCAAAAAGGAGATATCTATTTAAAGTTTGTACCTATTGAAAGACAAATAGCATATTGTGAGCACGGGTTTTTCTTCCCCAGTTTTAATGATGAATAAGTTGTTTATTTGCTTCTATAGCCTTCTACAGCCACATGAGTCAAAGTCAATTCAAGTTCGAAGCTCTGGTCGATCGAACTTCAAGCCTTGGAACATTTCCTGGGCAAAAAAGGAGGCTGTCTAGGAACAACAGCCACACACCTGTTGAGCCATTAGCCACTCGGCTCTCCAGTCAAGACTCGCATGAGTCTTGATGTCTGATAGGACCATGATCTTCAACCTTGGAAATGATTTTTTGGATTTTTTAGGTGGATTTAACAAGGAAAAACCAGTTTTTTGCCTATACCACTAGAATTAGAATTAAAGGGGGGCAACTGAATTCTAGAGAGAGAAAAGAAAAAAAGGAGTGAAAAAGAAGAAGAAAAACTTAAACTTTTTCTTTCATTTTCATATTTAATCTTTGTTATTAGGTATAAAACTGGTTAGAAATCATAGGAAAATACTCCATTAAGATTTCTAATAGGCTTAGAGACTAATCAGAACAATATAACCGTAAGTTTTGGAGTTTAAAATTGATTTTGGAGCTTGAAGTTTGGGTTCAAAATTAGGGCATTTCGTCAAGGATTTTCACATCCTAGAGCTGTGGATCCATGCTACAAGGGTAAATATTTAAGAAACCGAAGCATTTGACTTGTTTGTGCTGTATTTTGGTATCATTTGCATCGTTTTCAAAAAATGCTCTGTTTTTCGGTTCTAAACTGAGAACCAGACCAGTATGACCATTGCAATGGGTGTAAATCTATAGTCACACTGATGTTGTGTCAACACCTGCATGGGTATCAACACAGGAAAGAATCACCAAAAACTAATTTTCATATATTCCAAAAGCATGTATTAGAACAAAACAATGATAGAAATCTAGTTTCTAGAAATCTGACTCACTTACCATGTCAAATAATTAACCGGTAAAACCGTTTTCTAAAAAAAAAAATCAACACAGGGACGTTTCAAAATGTTTTCCTAGTCAAGGAGATTTATCGAGTCTCTCCGGCTATCCCCCTTAAATGCATGACCCTGACTCATTTATTACCCCATTTTGTCTTGATTGAGTCCTACATGCAATTATCTGTGCGCTAATGTCTGTTTTGCAGGATAAAATGTATGTTTAAATTTTATTATTACATTAGATAAATTCATGTATTTTATGCGATTGTACCCCGTTTCCCATTTGATGCATATGTATCCCCTAGGGTAGTTTATGTGATTTGGTCTGTATAATTAATTTATTTATTGCTTTTCTTTACCTTGTATGAACACTGTATGGTCTAAATAAAATCAGCGTAGTTTCATAAAATGCTATAATTTGGTTATTGAAACATTTATTTTAATTAGATAACAAGTAACTAACTCGTCCGGACCTAAATCTTTGGAAGGTATAGCGGCCCTCGGTTTCAGCTGTACCTAAATTTTCCAGTTGAGCTGAGCCAGGTGGCAACTCCTATATTTTCTACAAGATTTTGATCTTGAATCTTTTATGAATATCGTTGTCTAAAATGGATTTTGTACTATAATTAATATCACAAAAACCCATCCCTTATAAAAATTCCTTGGTTCGCTTTGCCGCGTTCTTTCCAATAACGGAAAATGTCGTTTGCTCACAGTGGCAACTTTGCTGGAGATTTCTTTTAAAAGTGTTTTTTCAAAACTTAAAAGATTTTGATGAGCACTAAAAGAATCTAATTAAAATACCTTCAACGAATCGTTTATGTAGAATTTTTTATGCATTGCATATTAGCTAAATTTGAGCATTAGGATAAGGTACCATTGCTAGCCCGGTGAACTATTGAAGTGCCACCTATGTTCTGCCAAGTCGTCGGGGCACGGATATGGAACACCACCTATAGACTCATACGAACCCCTTTGCCTGAACCCTTGAGTGGAGAGAAGTGAGGAGTATATATTTGCTATGGGGACCTTGATTTTATCTCAGACTTAGACCAAACTCATATAAATAACCGTATCTACTTCCATTAGGATACCAAAATGATGCATGTGATATATATCTGTAGTTCCACCTCCATTGATGATTAAATAGAACCCCACCTAGGACTGGTTAGAATATCAACTTTTGGACCATATGGAGAAATAAGGTCAGGAATCTATGTTCACATGGTATGTGCTATATGATTTATTTTATTGTTCCATACCATACCATACCATTATAATCATTCTTTCATACACATGTTAGACCACTTGTGTGATACTAACTCATTATTTTCATGTAGTCATACGCATTATTTTTATGTGTAGATAATTTCATTCGTTCTTTATGACACATACACTAACAATTTTTGTGCAACCATATGCATTGTTTATGTGAGTAAATAATTTCACTCATACAGCTCATCTAGTATGACATGTACACTAACAAATTTGATACAACCATAATTGTGTGTCATTTATGCATAAACGAACCTACATTAGTAAACCCATGTGTGATCATACTTAGATAGACCCTAGATGTGACTTTAAGGCCACACTCGTGTTTCTCCTACTGGTGTTCTAACTCTGGTTCTATAACTCTAAAGACCATATGGTAACTTCTCAGCCTAATCTCTATAAGTGGTTACCATCTTTGACAAAATCTTCTTTATTGACTTGTTAATTGCTTCCATTGCACCATTAGCTTATGGATTGTATGGAGAAGATCTATAATGTTCAATTCCATGTTCTGTAAATAATTCTATTGTTGCCCCTTGAAATTGTACCCCATTCTCAGTCACTACATGATAAGGAACTCCATATCAAGCAAAAATGTTTTTCTGGATAAACTTAACCATCTTCTAAGCCATCACACTAACGAATCTGCTTCAACCCATTTTGAAAAATAATCAACTGTAACTACTATGAATCTATGCCTTTTAGATGCTGCAGGATGAATTTCCCTAATTATATCTATCCCCCAAGCTGAAAACGGCCAAGAAGATGCTAGATTCTGTAATTCAAGTGGTGGTAGATGATTGATATCAATATAAATTAGACATTAATGATATTTCCTCACTACCTTCACACAGTCAGTCTGCATTCAGAAATACCCCTATCTCATTATCTTTCTAGCTAAAGCTATCCAATTCATATGAGGTCCACATGATCCCGAATGTACTTGCTGAATCACTGCTTCTGCTTCTTGTTCTGTTAATACCTCAGAAGAACACCATTGACTGTTCTCTTATATAGCTTATCTTCAAAGATTCTGAACTGGCTGGCTAATCTTCTCAATGAAACATTATCAGCAGAACTAGCTCCTTCTGCATACTTCCCTTCCTTCATATGCTGGTAAATGTCAAAGAACCATGGCATTTCTTCAACTATGAACTCCATCATTCTTAAACATCAAAGGTTGTATTTTCCCACATAGAAGACAATGTTGCTGGTAAGGCCTTATTTTCTTCTCTAGGAACATGTCTGAATTCACACTTACCAAATAACTCTTTTCTGTACTGCAGGAATTCTAAGTAAGGCCTTAGCACTTCTTTCACATCCTATTCACCTTGAGCTTGTCTAATCACCAAAAGTGAATCTCCAACAATCAACACATCATTTTCCCCTAGCAATAAAATAGCTTCCATTCCAAATAAGCATGCTTCATATTCTACTCCATTATTTGTGATGGGAAAATCCAATCTCTTCAATAATGGAATAATTTCACCATCTAGCGTTGCTATAATTATCCCAATTATAGCACCTTTTCTATTTACGCTCCATCAAAGCACATAATCCACCTCTTTACTTTTACCATAGCCAACTATTCATTAGCGAACTCCAGATTCTCTACATAATCTGATTCCAAAGGTTGATTTGACAAAAATTCAGCTGCAGCTCGTCCTTTGATGACTTTCTTAGTGACATACTCAATATCAAATTCTGATAAGAATAGCAACCATCTGGATAATTTTCCAATACTGGTGGTTTGTACATATATTTCATTGGATCAACTTTAGCTACAGCTTGTACTTTATATGACTGAGAATAATGCCTTAACTTCTTTGTCAGCCATACCATTTCTACACACGTCTTTTTAACCAGTGTATACTTGGTTCCATAATAGATAATAGATAGGGTACTCCTTTCCATCTTGCTCTTGTGCTAGCATTGCCCCTATTGAAGAATCTTCAACTACCAGATATAGAATTAAAGGCTTTCCTGGAATTGGCAGGCTCAAAATTGGAGGATTTACTAGATAAGCCTTAATCTTTTCAATTGCCAACTAACACCTGTCATCCCATACAATCAGCTGGTCTTTCTTTAATAACTTAAAAATTGTCTCACAAACTGAAGTCAACCGTGCTATAAACCAACTGACAAACTGTAGAGAACCTAGCAATGATCGAACTTCTTCTCTATTTTTAAAGCTGGCATATACCGAATAGCATTGATTTTATCCGGATCCATTTCAATTCCCCTCTGACAAACCACATGGCCAAGCAACTTTCCTGATGTGACCCCAAATATGCACTTCTTGGGGTTAAGTTTGAGATTATACTCCTTAATGCATGTTAGAAATCTATCAAGGATAGCAGGGTGCTCTTCCGGGGTCATCAATTTAACAAGCACAGCATCGACATAAACCTCCACTTCTTTATGAATCATATCATGCAACGGAGTTATGATAGCCCTCTGATAGGTTGCTCCAATGTTCTTCAATCCAAACGGCATTACCCGATAGTAGAAAGTGCCCTATTTTGTAATAAATGATGTCTTCACTTTATCAATTATATCCATCAGGATTTGAGTATACCCTAAAAATTCATCCATAAATGAGTACATCGCTGCTTTAGCTGCATTATTAATTAGAACATGAATGTGGGGTAATAGAAAATCATCCTTCGAATAAGCCTTATTTAGATCTTTGTAATCAACACATACCCTAACCCTTCCTTCTTAGGTACTAGAACAATGTTGGCTAGCCATTCTTTATACTTCACCACTTCGAGAAATTTAGCTTCAAATCTGTTTAGCCACTTCTTGTTTTACTAGTGTAGCCCATTCTGGTCTCAACCTTCTCAGCTTCTGCTTTACTGGCTTGAATTTTAGATCTGTTGGAATCTTATGCACTACTCTTTCTGTGTCAACCCCTAGCATATCTTCGTACGACCAATCAAAAGCTTTAATGTGTTTTTGTAATACTTTTGTCAATTCTCTCTCTTCTTTAGGGCTTAGATCGAGTGACATAGTTACCATTCTAGGTTTTTCATCTGTACGTATGTTAATTTCATGCAATGCAGTATTATGGATGCTAAATATGCTTGATGGTGATTGAAATGCATATACAAAATTATTAGGATAAACATCACATAAGTAAGCAAACTAAGACTTCATTGCATTAAACTTGTTATAAAGTACATCGTTTACATTGAAAATTGATGAAACAAATACAACAAAGTCATTTTCATCCTTCACAGGAAGAGAGCCTTTCACTTCTTCATCTTCCTTGACACTCATAGAATATTATCTAGATCAGCAGCTATCTCGGATTCTTGTTCAGCAGAAAGATTAGTCTTCTCAATCTAAGCCAACTATGCTTTTTCTTTCATCATGATTTCTACAATTTCAAAGACTATAGAATCAAGACTTTCTTTGGTCATCAACTTCTTCTTGTAGCCTTTCTTGGTCTTTGCAAAGGCATTGTTCAAGGCAACAGTCAATATCTTTGAAATTACTTCCACAACTGCATCGCAGATCTTCTTCTCAGCAACTTCCTTGGATGCTTCTTTCTCAACATAGCTTACTTTTTTCTTTATCTCTTCCACTACATTGGTTGACTTTTCATATCAATTCCTCTGATAGACAACAAACTTAAAAACTATCTCTTCTTCTATCATTAGTGCACATCAACTCTTCTTGACTCTTCTCAAAATCAACCACATCTAAGAATATTTGAAAGCCGGGCCACACAACATCTCCAAATTTCACAGGCTCAGCTTGCCCTTTGTATAATTCTTCACCAGCCTTAATGAATGGTATCATCATGAACTTTCCATTCTTTCATTTCTTCTGATTCTTCTTTGATGCTTCAGCTTCATAGCCCAATCTATACTATTTCGACTTTCTAGACTCAATATTGAACTCTAGCACACCCTGCAAAATAGCTCCAAGACCTAACCTTGGTTCAAACTTCTATTTACAGTATTCAGACAACCACTTCAGCATATAGTTCTTGTATATAACCATTGGAGCATCTATGACTTGTTCTTCATTAATCATGGTGACCTGGAAGCCACCGAATGGTGGAACCTCTTCATTCACAGCAGCAATCATACACTGAGAATCTGCTTCAACCATCACAACCCTATCACCTATAAGGAACTTTATCTTTTGATGTAATGTAAAAGGGACTCCTCCTAATAAATGAAACTAGGGTCTTCCCAACAGAAGAGAGAATGTGACAAGAATGTCAATTACTGTGAAGGTGACCATTAAACTAACTAGTCCTACTTCCACTTCAGCCTCGAAAGTACCAATCACTATTCTTTTTGAGTCATCATAAGCCCTAATCACAGTCAAGGACTTCTTCAAAGCTTCTTCACTTAAGCCCAGATATGGCACCTTTTTCAATGGACAAATGTTCAAGGCCAATCCATAATCTACCATAACACATGGCATAATTATGTCCATTATATTAGCTTTTACATATATACTTTGTTGTGGGCCTTTTCCCCATCTGAAAGATCCTTTTCAGAGAAAACAATATCAGGGTAACCAGAATTGACCTTGTCCAACAAACAACACATTGCTTCTGAAGATGTAATCAGAGAAACTTCAATTTTAGACAATTTCTTCACCAATGCTGCTTTGTGTTCTTTTAAGACTAACAACAAGTGTCATAAACAAGCTTGGACTAGAGTCTTCTTTAACTATAAAATGACCAAGTCTTCCTTCTCAACTTCATTCAAATGTGATGCAGTGCTTGATCCAGTCATTAGGTCCTTATCTTTCTGTTGCACAACAGGCTGATACACCCTACCACTTCTTATCACATTCCTCACTTCAACAGCTTTCAACTTCTCAACAACTGGTGGCTTAACCGATTCACCTCCATCATACTCTTCATACTCATTATCTGAATCCAAATCATTCAGACTTACTTGCTTTACAACTTTCTACTCTACTGACTTCCCACTTTTGATTCCACTTCAGCTTCACTGGCCACCACATACTGCACAGTGGGATTTGCTTGCAAAATCTGAGCAAAAATAAAATTGGCTGGTAACCTTCATGTTAACTTGCCTTTTGAACTTTGGCAATGGATTAGTTCTAGTACTGGGTTTTTTAGGCTCTTGCAACTTCCCTTCATCTACCAGCTTCTGGATATCGTCTCTCAATCTGTAACAATTATTGGTTTTGTGACCAACAACAACATGGTATGTCCAAAAATTATCCCTATTTGCATCAGCTGGTTTTTCAAATGGCTTTAAAGCACTCAACAAGCCACCATTTCTGCACTTTGCAAAAATCCTGGATAAGGATAAAGTCTAAGGAGAGACACCTTGACTTCCTGGATTTCTTTCTTGACTGCCATGCTGTTGTGACAATGCAGCAACTTCAACTTGCTTTACTTCTGATGACTATCCACTTTTACTTGTAAAACTAGAACCAGATCCTCTACTTGACGTAGCTATAGTCATCGATAGATACCCAGAACTTCTACCACCTCTGTGGCTTACAGCTTTCTCCTCTTCATCTCTTTCAACTTTCATTGCCATGTTGTACACCTCATTGAGTTCACTAAAAGTATGAAACTTTATGTTGTTTTTGTATACATCTCTACTGCCATATATCAAAATCTGAATCAACTCATCTTCATCTGGATGATTCTTTACTAAGATCATCTTGTTCATCCATCTTTGATAGTACTCATCAAAGGATTCATTCTATTTCTACTTTATCCTTTCTAAGTTATACAGCTTAACCTTGTAGGATATGCCCTACTCCCGAGGCATTAGACCTTGTATTTGTTTTGTACATTTATTGGATTTATGTATTATACATATTTTGTGTCATTAAATAAAGGCATCAATCTATTTATTATATGTCTTGTGATGTATTTTAAATAGAGTATCCAATGGACATATCCATATCCACACTGACAAGTGTCATGCACTTGGCAGTAAGACCATGGATAGGGAAAACGATATGACCATAAAGAGATTCGTAGTCTGTTCTAGTCATGGGAATGAATCAAACTAGAGATTATCATTAACCTGGCTGTATGGCGGTGTCTTACCGGCCATTGGACATAGGATGTTAACTAAGTTAACGGGTACATGCAAAAGGAGCATGGTACTGGATAGATTCACTAAACGAGAAATCCACATGGTAAAGTATCACAAGTGATTCTCATGTAGTACTTGTATGGATCCTTTGACCTGACCATATGATGGTGCTGCATGTGAAATGACATACTTTGGTGTACGCCTAAAGGGCCTGTAAAAGGGTCCAAGTATGGGTACGTTCGGGTATGTCACTGAGCATGGCAATACTATGGATATGCAGAAGGGATATGTCACTTAATAGTCCACTGAGAAGATATCACCGGCCTCTTGATGAAAGTGACTGATAAGAGTGTGGCCACACCTAAACAAGTTGGAACTTGTTTGTGAGCATCAATACATTCGGGATCAAGTAAATGTCCAGACACAAAAGAGGGTGATCAATCTATGTCTTTGTGTTGGACACCGATATCAATGACATGGGATATACAAGTTCAAACTACAGGGTTATGATTACAGTTGTACTGCCATCTCCATCTTAATTGGGGGCTGCAGTGGCTTGCTAGAGCCCGCCTGCAGTCTGTGGGCCAAAGGCCCTCTGCCAACATAAAGATGGGCCCACAAGATCATACACATTGAACGTCTGAACTCGAACTAAAGGAATCATCGGTATACTTGGAGTATACACATCGGAAAGAGAGGATTATATTAATTATATTATATAGATCAATTGGATTGATCAAAATAATAAAATTAATATTTGTATTGGCCTTCTCATAATTAATTCAATGAATTAATTTATGAGATTATTTCTTGGGTGGAAATAATTTTACATGTATAGGTTTACATGTATTTGATTTCATGAAAGTCTAATTTAATTCCTCGGTTAAATTAATTGGTCAAATTAATTTTAATTTAAATGTATGCAATATATTATATGGTATAATATGATAGCATACATGTTGAATTAAAATTAAATATGAAATTAAATCGGACCAAAAGAATTAAATCAGACATGGACTTAAAGAGGAAAAAAGCTTGCATGAAATTAAATGGAATTAGGCCTAAAATTCCCTAAGGGAATTTCGGCCAACTAGGTCTTAAAACCTAGAAAGAAAGTTCAGCCAACATACTTGCAATAGCTGAAATATTGCAGCAGCCCCTTCCTCTCTTCCAATCGATTCCTACGCTAGCATAGGTTGAGTTCCAAAGCCGTTCCTGTACGGGAACGTGGAGGAAGTCTCCTTTGATTTCTGCAATCATCTCTAGAAGAGATATTCAAATCTATTCTCTTCTAGTTAAATTTTTATGTTTTTTATTTCCACTTCAATTGCTCATGGGCACGGATTTGAGGAAATCACTGCATTCTTTCGCTTTTAATCGGGTGATTTCCGGTGAAAAATCCCAACAAACCTGGATCTTAGTGTTGAAATTGTAATATTTAATAAAAACAGCTGATAAGGCTTCCTAGTTTAACTATACATCTTCCGACAATGAACTGTACTAAGACAATGCTTCTTCTTCAAGCATAGTTGCAAAGAAATTGATAAATTGTTGCTTCATAGCACCCGCTGTTAAAATTACATGAGCATACAGATTCATATGAGCCACTAGGGAGCCAATACCCTTATAAGAAGCAATCTTCAGCCCTTGAAACCCAATAGGGAAAGTTTCACTGCCCTTGTTAATCATGGCATCCATATTCACACTCTTCTTAGACTTCATACTAATGCTCGCTCCTCTCTTCAGTTCAGAGACTACTTTGTCACTCTCTATGCATTTTTCCTTCAATTTCTTCTCTATTGCAGCCTTAATTTCTTGCAACTTCTCTATACTAGCAGCAATATCACCCCCAGAATGGGATGATTCAATCATCTTCTCCTTCCAAGGTCTAGTGGCACTGCCTTCACCACCTTCTCTCACAATAGCCCGCATTTCTTTTTTTTAGAATATCACGAAAATCCTAAGACTTTAGGAAATCCTTTAGAACATCAGTAATATTTGGTGTTTGATTGGCCATCTCAACTTCCTTAACTCATTTTGTCTCACTTTTTGTTTCAACTGTCACTTCTTCCTCGACCATTGCAAAATGAGCTTTATTCCTAGCACAATCCAGCTTCTTTCTCAATGGACTCCCCAACTAAAGTTTCTTTCTTTCTATCCTCTTCCCTTGTTTCCTTTTCCACGTACGTTATGTTTCAAATCAAACATGAAACATTAGGAATGATTCACGATGAATGAATGAGATAATGATGTGAAGAACCGAGTAAATGAATGAATGAATGCGCGTATGTATGAGATGTTATGAAATGTTGTGAAAGTTTGTTGAAAATACATGATATATATGTGTATCATGTATGGAGCTTTGAGTAAATGAGATTTTCTTGAATATACATGATAATGTATACCGTGTACGGGCTTTGGATAATAAATAAAATAAATCCACTCGATAATAAGGGCTTTGATAATGAGGGCTTCGTAATGAATGTATAGAGCGGATCTTATACAGGGGTTTTGGGTATGGAAATGAACAAAATTTTGACATATTTTGAGGATTTAGGGTTTTTCAGCAATTTTAGGGATTTAGCAGTTTGGAAATTTAGCAATATTAGGATTTTTGGTGATTTGGGGTTTTGTTAGATTTAGGGATTTGATAACTTGGGCTTTAGCGATTTAGGCTTTGGGGACTTGAAATTTGGGAATTTGAGAAATTTAGCAATTTCGGGAATTTAGGGATTTGAAATTTGTGGATTTGAGAAATTTAGCAATTTCAAGAATTCGGCGATTTCAAAATTTCGGTTATTTGGAGTTTTGGTAGATTTGGGGATTTGATAACTTGGGCTTTAGCGATTTTGGGATTTGGTGATTTTTAGATTTGGCGATTTGGAGATTTAGGGATTTAGTGTTTTGAGAAATTTGGCGATTAGCGGTTTGGAAACTAGGGGATTTGGTAATTTAGTGTTTTTGAGAAATTTGGCAATTTAGGATTTGGCAACTTGGGGGTTTGGGATTTAGCGTTTTTGTGATTTGGGGATTTGTGATTTAGGGATTTATGGATTTTATGGTTTAGGGAGTTATGGATGAAAAGGTACAATGCGTAAATGCAGAAATCTATGAGAATCTAAATGGCTTATGAAAATGCATAAAATGCAAATTTCTACGCACTTAACAAACATTAGAACACACATAAATATGCACTCCCTTTAGACCTTATTTCTCCACATTTGCTCGACACAAGTCTTTCCTAGGAGTTGGTTCTCTTTATCATCAACAAAGGATAATAAAGGTCATCTCTCAACAAGTTAAGGCAATTTACGTTTTGGTTTCCTAAGGAAAGTAACTACGGCTACTTCATAGGGGCTAAGTCAGAAAAGTCTCGGGTTCACATCAAGGTTCCCATAGCATAATATACTCCTCACTTCTCTCCCGTCAAGGGTACAAAGGAAGGGGTTTGTACGAGGCTATGAGTGATGTACCATCTCAGTGCCCCTAAGACCCGGTGGAACTTAGGCGATGCTTTCAATAGCACATCATGGTTTAAAAAGGTACCTCAAACGTGTGTGTGCAAAGTGTTTCTAAGTGATAAGCAAATAAAAGGAATTGATATAAAAGTATCAAAACATTTTGAATCAAGAAATTTCAGTGTTTGTCAATTTTGATTTTGCAAAACAAAAACAAAAATCCCCAGCGGAGTCGCTGTTGTGAGCATACAATCCTAAAGAGATGGGCCTCGCGACCGGACCGGGAAGATTTTTAATTGGGTTTTTATGAAAACGAGATTTGATAGTGAGAAAACAAACAAACTCGAATGCTCTCACTAAAGTGACAAGAGTCGTCACCTAGCACAGCTCAACCTGGAAAATTGAGGTACAACCGAGACGAGCTACAAATCACTATACCTTTAGTCAGAGATTCGGGTTCGGACAGCTCACCTATTTCTCCTCAATTCAAAACATATTTAACAGTTTATATCAATGCTTTTTATATTTTCTACAGTTGATTTTATCTTTATTATTTATACAATGGCCACATACGAGATATAAATAAAATGAGGAAAGTAATAAATAAATTCTGAAAATAGTAAATAAATTCAGGAAATCTAAAATATACAGACCGATCAAATGACTAACCTAGGGTGTACAATTGTAAAAGAGATTCAGGATACAAATTATGCCTATATACAATTATCTAAAAATAGAAAGCTAAACATTCATCCAACCTAACATATATCTACCTGTAAAACAAAGTTAGTATAAATAAATATATACACATAGGACTCAAAGAGACTCAGAATTGGGATTTAAGATAGCTCGGGGTGTGAAAGGGGAAAATTGGGAAATTCGATAAATTACCCGATTTGACCTGAAAAACATTTTGAAATGCAATTTTGATAGGACTGGAAATTCCTTTTTGAAAATTTTTTTATCTGGTTTAATATTTATGCATACAAAATGTCAGTTTGCATTCAAGAAAACTAGAGTTTCTATCATTGAACTGGTTTACAGAAAACTAAAACAAAAATTAAATAAATACAGAATGTAAATCTAGGTCAAAATGATATACAAAAATAGAAAAAATTCACAAAAATTAATTATGGAATTAAAACTATAGCCGTGCAGGTGTCGCAGCAATAGCCGTGCGACTATCAAGACACTTGTACGGCTTTGGTTTTAAACACAACAAAGAAATATCTGAAAATCTAGAAATCTCTAAATTCTGAAACAAACCACATGTAGGGAATCGTCACAGGAAAAATTAAATGCGAGGCGGAATACTAGGGTTGTAAATGGGGCGAGGCGGGGCGGGGATTGCATTCCCCATCCCCGTCCCCAAATTAATCGGGGATCCCCGTCCCCGCCCCGTTTATTAATCGGGGATAAAAACCTATCCCATCCCCGTCCCCAGCGGGGAATCGGGTCCCCGCGGGGATCCCCGTCCCCGTTTAGCTAATTTAATATTGTATAAAAAAAAACCCTGTAAAATTTCAATTTTTACCCACAAATTTATCCAAATATGCATTAAAATACAAACATAAAATTCTTAAAACTCAATTGTCAAATACATTAATATATAATTAATAATTAAACATAAAATAACATCATCAACTTCGACCCTTTCTTCAATTCCAATCTTCATTTTCATGCCAAATTTCCAATTGAAACCTAGCAAATTAGCAATATAAAATTCATAAGTTTCAAATTTTGTAAAAAATTAAATAGAAAAAATTAACCAATGACAAATGAGAGAAGCAGGGGAAGAAGTGGGTTTTGGGGGGGGTGGTGGGGCAAATAACGTTTTTTAATTTATCAATTGGGCTGGATTGTTAGGTGGGCTATTCTATTTCCTCTCCAGATTACAATCCACAGCAATTCAATATTTTATTAATTACTTTATAATATATAATCTAATATTAATTAAATAAATTAATACGGGGAGTCGAGTATTTTATCGGGGATCCCCGCGGGCTTTAAACGGGGACGGGGACGGGGGCCCGCGGGGCGGGTAGGGGTAATACCATCCCCGTCCCCGATTAATAAACGGGGACAAATTCGTCCCCGTCCCCGCCCCGCGGGGATTTTAATCGGGGATTCCCCGTCCCCGTCCGGGCGGGTCCCCAATGGGGACGGGCCCCCATCACCCGTTTGACAACCCTACGGAATACCGATTAAAATTTTCCTCGATTCCAAAGCACAAGATACATGTAGATTAATAGAATGAAATCAAGAACAGAGAAAAATAAATTTTCTCACCTTAACTGTCTCCTCTAATGACTGCTGCAGAAACCCAAACGCATTTCCTCCACAATCCGGTACACGAACGACTCTCGAATGGGACTCGTTATAGCGAATGGATTGAACGAAAACCAAGAGAAAGCTAGGAAAGGGGCTGCTGTAATTTTTTATTAGGTTGGTCAAATTTCTTATGCTAGGGTTAGGGTTAGAGAGAAATTAGGTCAAGGCTTCCTTTTATATACTCCTTAGTTCCTTAGCCTACTACGATTTTAATTAAACTATAGGTTATTTAATTTGATTAAATTAATTTCCTTTTTTTTTCTTAATCCTTCCTCCTTTTGTTAATCTCCTTTTCCTTTTTGTTAAGACTCTTTTGTAATACCTCTTCTCTTTGTAATACACTGAGAATTAGCAAAATATGATGTGTTCCCCTAACCACAAGTGTTGAGTTCCTTTCGATCCAAATGTCAGTCGATTTAAAGGCCTTACGGCTCAAATTGATAGGCTAAGAGCTGCATGGCTCTGTTAGAGTTGAGTAGCTCATAATTTTGAGCCATACAGCTCTAATTGTATGTCGTGCGGCTCTAGGTTTAATAATTTGAAACCATAGGTTCAAAAATGATTTTGAGGTCCAATTCGCAAGCTCGTTAAATCCAAATTCTCAGTTCTCAAACCAATTTCAACAAAGATCTCCAAAGAACTAATAAGCAAATAAACTTTCATCATAGACGTTAAAAAATTCGATGATCACACCCACCAAACTCGAAGATGGTCCAAATCAAATCTTGCTCACTAAGTAAGAATCTTAGTCCAATGCCAATATATCCCATATGTGGATGGATGAAATCATGCGAAGCTCATCACACCTAGTTCAAGTATCAATCTCACCTCATCACCTGCACACATGTAAGTTCTAAGACCTCATATGAGTTTGATAATCATTTCTAACATCATTACTCATACAGAAAACCTATAAAACCATTATGCAAGGAGGACAAGGAGGATCATCTAGCCATAACTAAAGCCCGTGTTAAGCACACTTCCCCTTCTTACAAGATATATTATATAAAGGTAGTGGTTATAAAACCCTAAAACCTCATTCCATTCTTCTTACTATTTTTAGACCAATGTCTAAATTTACCATCAAAATGTAAAAGCCAGCTTACCAGCTAATAAGCCTTAGGGCCAGTTTGGGACAGCTTTCAGTAGTCCCGAAAGCAGCTTTCAGCCAAAGTATGGGGAACCTTACTTTGGTTGAAAGCTGCTTTTGGGGTTGTGGAAAGCAACCTCAAATGTACAATTAGTAAAAGTCATATTGTATTCAGGAAAGTACTGGAAAAACACTTAAAAACTACTTTTAAATAATCCAATGAAACCTAACTTTCCTTGACAGCACTTTTATTAACAGCAATCCCAAACTGGCTCTTAAAATGTTACACTTTGTAATTGTTTTCAAGCTATTTTGAATCAATTGAAAAGCCAAAAAGATGCTTATTATGTCACTTTCACCTTTTTAATAATTTTGGTTGCTAGCGAACAAAGCCTCTCAGAATCTCTGCAAACCAAAAAACCTATCGGCTGAGCTGGCAGTGGTCCTCAAAAAATTTACTTGTTGGATTCAAGAGCAAGCAAAAGCAAAGGAAAAGATTTGTTGAGTCATTTTGCTGAAGAAAATTTCTCAGTAGTTTCAGATATTATCTTTATTTCTAGATGATTATATCCCTTGGTTTTAATGTTGAGCAAATGGTTTTGTTATTTTCGCCTTAGGATTATACTATTTCTTTCTATTTTGTAAAAACTATATAACTCCCTTATTTGAGAGGCTAAGGACAATGGCAAATCCAAGACCTTAACTCTTGTTTTACTTCGATTATTTACTTTGAAAGGCCGAGTTATATTTATGATTAGGCGAGATTCGAAGGTGATCGCCTTAATAGGAGTTAAACTGCCTATTCCGAATAGTTGGATCTTCCTTATGTGTTTCAGCCTCATAATTGATCTTGTCACATTTGTTGATAGATTTGGAAAATATATATGCTTGTCATCAAAAGCCACTATTAGATATTGTCAAAGCCTCTAAGGTTTGGGAGATGCACTTATCCATAATTAATATTCAGTTTGAAAGACAGAACTCTAAATAAGAACTCTTATGGAAGTAGCGATTATAATTGTATTCGTTGTAGATGTAGGGATTAGCTCTTTATATGTGGAGGTTTGTGGCCCTCTTATAGACATAGATTCCAGTTGTTGTCAAATTAGGAATGTTGGGTGCACTTATGGCTGTGTAGGATTTCTTTTCCAATTAGGAATATAGCATTTTTCACAGGTAGGTGCTATAAAGGAGAAAAACTTCTGCTTAAGGAGGAATAAGGCTCGTGTTTAGCTTTTATTAAATGTTATGAAAAGCTTACTTACATTTATGGTTAGACGGGATTTGGAGGTCACCATCTATATAGGAGTGAAACTGCCTATAATAAAAACTTCTTATGTATTTTGGTCTCATGATAAATCTGATTAGATTGGTAGATGAATCCAAAAAATATATTTGATTGTCATATTAAAATATTTTAATTTCTTCAAATTTCAGTGTAGACTACAGTAAAATCTCGATAAATTAATATTCGATAAATTAGTATCCCTGACATACACAAAATCATATTATTATTTTCTCTGATCCTAACTTGGACCAATGTGATAAGATAATATCTCCCATAAATACATAAGATAATAATTTTTAAAAAATTATTACGCCCGAATAAAAATATAAGGTAGTAATTCATTAATTACATACACAAATTCTATATATAATTCATAAACTTAAAAGTAGTTTTAAACAATTTCTACTTTTTATATTTTATTCTTAGCTAACATAAATTAACATACTTTTGCACAGCGTAACCACATTTGATATATTATTCTCATGTTATAACAAGTATATAATTTTTCAACATATATACACCTAGAAAAGCCACTTTTTAGAAAATATGATAATACACTAGTTTCATATAGACAACTGACACATATATTATTTCTTGAATAATTTCTTAATCTGTAGGTGAATGCATTCAAACTTCATTTTCACTAGGTCATTTTTAATGAATTGTTTTAAATTTGATTAAAAAAATATATGCATAACTATAAAATATTCTATAAAACAATAATTTTTCTCGGTCCCATGATACTATTTTATAGATGTTTCACCGTAGTTGGATTCCAAACACAAATTCAATTTAGTTTTATCAATTAACACAAAACAATTAGTAGAAATCGAATTATGGCGCAAACAAAAAAATACGTGGCAAGTTCAAGGAAAAAGGAAATAAAGCAAGGATTGGGTACGTTTTAATTAGTTTCGACCCAAACCAACTCTAGACAAAACAAGTTGATTTGTTTTGACCTTTTTAACGAAAAGATCTGACGTATTAAAAACGCACCTTTAACGTCAATTATAACATTATTTTTAAAAAGAAAAATATTATTTTGAATTAATGTTGATTTGTTTTGTATGTATGTCAAAATTCAACAGAAAAAGTGATTTTACTTTAATATGATCATATCATATGAAATTCACAGTTGAGAAAATAAAAAAGAATGATAGATAATAATAATAGATCGACAAGGTAATTTTCTCGGAAAATTTTACATATGCCCTTAGTAATAAAAATATAGTTTAAATATTTTTATTATATCCTAACTTGTATTTTTATAACTAAATTTATATTCAAGAATTATAAAATATCTCATATTTCGTTGGTGCTATTGGCTTTGAATATATATATATATATATATATATATATATGTATATATATATATATATATATATGAGAGGGTTTGAGTTCAATTAGGCGTTTTCCTCTTAAATAATGAATTATATATATATATATATATATATATATATATATATATATATATATATATATATATATATATATATATATAATGAGAGGGTTTGAGTTCAATTTTATATATATATATATATATATATATATATATATAATGAATTATTTTCCCAGTCAAAAAAAAAAAAAGATTATTTTTTATACAAATATATTATGATACAATTGTTATAAAAACATTTGCACGATTTTGTTACTAAATTTTTTGTACAAATCAATAACAATTGCTTCACGTAGGTAAATAAAGAAAATATTTTGTTATTCAAAAAGAAGGTATGCTTTCAAGTTTTATATATGCATACCCGTGCAATGGTAATGAATCCTTGATTAAATCCTTACAAAATTACAATATGATGTATATATGTTATCTCATTTAGATATATAAAATTAATATTTTTAAGTAAATGCGATTACTGTTAGAATTTTATGCTCACAACATGTAAAAACACAAAATAATTAGTGACAAATAACACTAATTAAATCAAAGTAAGAAAACAAGATATGAGAAAAAGAACACTTACAGTGATATGGCTTAGCACAACAATATGTTGTTGCTCTTAGGATTTATTTGTCCCTACATGTTGATGTTGGGTGCCTGACAAATTCATCTAGAATTAACAAAGGTAAAATACGAATTCCTCTATTAGCCAAACCAAATAAATTCCCGCAAAAAGAGAGAAGAAAGCTTAAGAGAGATCATCAAGTTTTCTAGCCCTTAATAAGATCCATTTTCATCTTGTTTTGATTGTTTCAATCAAACAGTTGGGTACCAAAGTTGTAACTCAATGGAAAAATAGTAATAAGCCAATTATATTATAACTAAATAAACTATATAGAATTCTTACTAAGATCTACCATAGCATTAACTACGATGGATGAACTAAAAAAGAAAGAAAGAAAAGATACAAGAAACATGAAGAGAAGAGCTCATAATAAATTAGTGAATCGAAGAAATCGTTGATGGAGTATGAATGAAGACTTCCCAAAACCATAGTCGTCTTCTTGCTCCCTTGCAATTCACGTTCCAATGGAGAAAGATGGAAAAGAAAATAAAAAATAAACTATGAAACTATAAAACTTTCTTTCCTAAAGTTACATGCCTACTTAAAAGAAAAGAAAGAGGGAAGATAAAAATCCCCCCACTACAAGAAATCCTAACTAGGAATTAAATCTTCAATAGAATTAAATGGAATAATCCTAAATAGAGCATATCTTAATAAAATACTGATTAGTAATTGCTTCCTTCTTCTCCTAGCTACATAAGGAAATGAGCCAAATAGAATAAAGCTGAAAATTCAAGTCTCCTAACTCTATTTTAATTACAAAATTCAGATCTCTGTGGCTCGAGCGTACTTTAAGACTGGACAACTTTTATTCTTCCAAAATTTTTCAATTCTACCTCTTCATAAAGCATGTCTATGTTTTAGGACTTCACTACTCCTCCAAAAAGCATGTTTAAGTTACAAAAATAGGCAATTTAGCCTCCATTTGCATTAAATCACTAAGACACCTGAAGTACACAAAACTAAGTAAAAATTCACCTAAACATTAACGAAAGCACGAAATAAAACAAGAAATAAGACATTAAAATGTATGTAAACAAACCGCATATCAGTAACCACACAACTAGTCTAACAATTGCATCTCTTCGTTTTACAGTCACATCCCTTTGGACAGTTATAACTGTTCATTAACAACTGCATCTCTTCATCTAAGAGTCACATCTCTTTGGACTATTGTAAATGTTTATGAACAGTTGTGTCTCTTCATCAAATAATCACATCTCTTTAGACAATTATAATTGTTCATGAAAAATTATATCTCTTTGTCGAACAATTGCTTACCTTTTGGACTTGTTTATAAAGAGTTGCAACTTTATAATTATTTTCCAACAAAAAATATACTCTTTTTTGTCTTCTAAATTACAAAATAATATATTATTACAACGATTACTCGGTTTGAGGTTGATCAAATACTTTTAGCTGACTTTTTTTTTTTTTTTTTTTTTTGTGTAATACGCTAGAACTCGAAGTCAACTTTAATTGATAACAATTTTTTTTTAATATTCTCATTCTTAATTAAGGGTATAGTATCTACTCTCAATGAAACTCGAATCCTATACCTTTCGATTGGATATAGCAAGATAGATTCAAGTGAGAGATTAAATTAATTCGATTAATTATATTAATTAGTTATTGGGTTGACTAATTTACAAATATATATATGGTTACAAAGTCTTAATCCTTCATCAACCTCCAATATCTCAATTTTCTTCGCTTTCCATGAAAATATTTTCATCCCTATTTCCCTCTTCCATGAAGAAATATTTATTATTACTGCTGCTTTTCTGTATTCTTCAGTCACAGAAAACTTCTTCAAGTGGTATATTTAAATTATACTTAATTAATTAATAATTACTTTCTGATCAATCATCATTTCCATTTATCTTCATTTTCAGCATTTCTTTAATACAATTGTTCAATTTCATCTTCTTTTACTTGTTTTTCTCAGCTTATTTCGATTTTGAATTTTCAAACTTTTTCCAACGAATTTATATTTTAATTAAGTAACATTCTTCTTCTTCTCCTTGAGTTTTATTTTTTATTTTTTATTTTTTATTTTTTCACAAATTATAGGCTTATAAATTAATGCTATAATTTTCATTTACATTCAGAGATTCAGAGATTTCAGAAGGAAGGATTTAAAGTGGATCCGATAATAGTAGACGGGGTAACATTCTCGCCGGAAGTGAAACCTCCGGCATGGGAAAAAACTCTGTTCCTCAGTGGCGCAGGTTCTGATCATTCTACCCAGACTTCAAATTTCATCTTCCTTAACTAACCCGATCGCATTAATTTACTAATATATGATTTCGATTTAGGCATTAGAGGTCTGGAGATCAATCGGACGTTCGTTAAATTCACGGCGATCGGAGTATATCTCGAAGATACCGCCGTGCAGTTGCTTGCCGTTAAGTGGATCAATAAAACTGCTCAACAACTCAATTCTTCCGTTGAATTCTTCAGGGATGTTGTTACAGGTAAAACCATAAAACATAGATCCAGAAAGACTATTTTTTGCGGTTAAAAATTTTATAAACTAGTTTTTTTTTTTTTTTTTCATTATTTTATTTCCAAATAAATCATATACAATCAAAATTTAAAAAAGAAAGTACAAATCAGACAATATTTTACAAAACTAAATATAGGGTCAACTAATTTTTTATATATAAATTTGTTATTCTTAAATTAATGGTTTAATATTTGTCTCACCGGAACTCGGAGACTAAAGCTTCAATTGGGGAGAAATGTATTTATCAATAGAATATAGTTGGATAAAGACGGTCAATTGAACTTTCAGTATGGTTTCATGGTGAACTTGTCCTAAGTATTCTTTTTTATTTCAATTTAGTTTAATTTTATGTGTTGTGATCTATGTTGTACGGAAACAAAGCGGAGGAGCCAAGACCCTGTAAAATCTCATATTAGAAAAGAATTAATTCAAATAATAAGAAATTGAATAATATAAAATCTAACTAATAGCGTACTATTACTAATTGTTAAACAAATATACACATACCAACAAATCAACAATCATTTTTTGCTCACCGACGAAAATGGCGTACTAACAATAGGACAAGAACTATTGATAGGATGTAAATAGTTTCTTTGATATCCTAAATATTGAAAATGTTGCATAATGACTTCATTATCAATGATAATAAAAATCTCTTTTTCAAAGAAACGTAATAAATAGTCTGAGAGTAAGTCATCTCCCATCCAGTTGCATAGATCAGTCTTAACAATATTCATTGCAGAAAACTTCTTTCAACAGTAATTGTTCCAATAAGTAAGATTAATGCTAACTCAATAAGTCGATATACTAAATGGAAATAAGTGTTATATTTGTTCTCCACCACCTTTTTTGCAAGATCTCCAACATTATGAAGATTGGAGAATTCTTCATTCAATTTCATATCAGAAATGTAGACTTGAAGTTCATGGTTAAGCTCTATTAGCTTAGCACTAGAGAAATCTTCAGAGTATAACCCAGTGAGATGAAGTTTCACTCATGATCAAAATTAACAAAAGAGTTTGAAGGATTAAGACACATTATACACTTAAGTAAATATATGTTTGATTAGGTGAAATGATTTTGAATTTTAGACTAACAAGATCAATTACCTACCATTATATGAATAAAAACAATTTGAAATATAAAAAAATTAAAGATTAATGTTGTATATTGTTGGATATGCCCTAGTCCCAAGGCACTGGACCTTGTATTTGTATACAATTTGTGTCATTAAATAAAGGCATCAATCAATTTATCGCATATCTTGTGCTATGTTTTAAATAGAGTATCCGGTGATGAATCCCAACATATGTATCAATTAGAATAAACTAAAGTCGAATTAAGTACCTTTAGAAAGATTTCCACACGAAAATGGTGAAAATGAGTCTTTGGTTCTCCAAGCTTTCTACCACGACCTAGAACAATATCCTCCATATTAGGCACTTCAATGTTTTGTCATCACAAAACTCAATGACTTTTTTCAACAACGTATCCTAACCATCTTGTCTACCTGCTTGTAAGTTCTTTTTCACCACATCAATCATACATATAGCACTTCCTATGTTTTGATCTTTTGCTTGTAGAATCTTTGATAGACATTTGCCAGTCCCAAAATATTCAAAACGAACTTTCCAATAAATACAAAATCAAAAGTGTACATCTTATTAACCAAACCCCCAGTAGTATATCGAATTTTTACATTCTCACCATCCTTGTGTAATGAGAGAAACACTTCTCCCACTAAATTCCATATATAAAAAAGCCAAATCAATGTTTTATAGTGAGAAACCCAACGTGTATCACCTGATTGAGCTAAACTTATTTCTTGATTCTTACAATTCCAGTTGAAATCTCACCCATTTCTATTTTCTTGACAACTTCTCCGTGGTGTAGTTGATGAAGAGTATCTTTCCTTTTCAAAGAAGCTCCAATCATATTCATAATCATCGATATAGTTTCAAAGAATTACCTACAACATCTTTTTTATGTGCCACAAACATAACAACTAACTGAAGTTGGTAAGCAAACAATGGACATAATGTGCATGCTTGTTTTCATTTAGTTTGAGTGTTTGCATGCCATTAAGTTCCCTATACATATTAGAAGCCCCATCATAATCTTGACCTCTAAGTCTTGCAAGTGATAATTCATTCTTTTTCCTGTGCCATAGACACAATAACTAACTAAAGTTAGTGAGCAAAACAATGGACATAATGTGCATGCTTGTTTTCATTTAGTTTGAGTCTTTGCAAGCCCTTAAGTTCCCACGCATATTAGAATCCTCATCATAACCTTGACCTTTAAGTCCTACAAGTGATAATTCATTCTTCGTAAAGAATTCATCAATTGCCCTTTTTAGACACTTTGCAAAAATCTAAGTAACATGAACCACTATAAGAAACCATTCCATAATTTCTCCTTGATCATTCACAAATCTCAAAACCACTGCCGTTTCCATAGCACTTTTTTATAATAAGACATTCTCTTTGATTTTGGTATTGATTAACCTTAACTTTATAGAAAGTGTGTGAACTACCATTACCTCATTCATGATTAGTAAAGTTCTCTACAACATGTTTCCAATTATCACATTCAAGTTTTGTAAAAATATTCCCTCCAATTTTTTAATGCTATTTGCAAAAAAATAATAATATAAACAATGTGCTTTATCTTTAAAACATCATACTCTAGCCAATCACGTGTCTTAAACCAACTACTCTGAAACCTCATTTTTTTTTCCAAAATAATTCAGAGGAAATTCATGTCTAACTGGTTGACAATGGCCTTTAACTAAATATCTCCTCCTTAATGAATTTCGAATTTCAAAAGGATAACTATTAATTGGTTTCCGCAATCCCGGATCACCAATAATATCATAATTTGAAACTTTTTTCTCAATACATGCTCTTTTTTAACTAACTCCATCAACATGTGTTGCATTACTATTTGATGAAGATTCAAAATTTGAAATAAGATTTTTTTTTTAGTTCTAATAACAAACTTGTCCAAATCTCTAATTTCTAAAAGAGCAACACAATCATATTATTATTATTAAATAAATATTTAAAATCATAATCTACCTATTTCACTTCAAATAATAACACAATTCAATTAATTCAATAATTATATTTCAAATCGACTAATTTCAAATGTCAATTTATTTGATATCATTAACACAAATATCAAATAACAACACTTATTGACTAGATTCTTATTTCAAACAATAACATCATCCAACTTCAATCCAAATTATAATACAATTAACTAAATTCTCTAAATTATCTAATTTCATCAATTTTTCATTATATAATATATTAAACAAATGAATAATTAAACCTAAAATGCAAACCCTAATTTATCAAATTATCAAATTCATGAATAATGATTGAATAAATAATTCCAATAACAATAAATATACTAACATGAAAAATCATAAAAATTTTATTTTTCCAAATTTTATTTAGATTTTAGGGTAACATAGATAATCAATAGATGAAATTGGGGATTTGGAAAACTAACCAAAGAAGATGAATAAAGTGTGGAGAGGGAGGGGGAGGGAGCATACGAGCAGGAGCAATGATACTGGCAGTAGCGTTCCGGCAGGCACGGTAGTCTGGCAGGTGGCAGAATTCTGACAGGCACCACAGTCTGATAAGCGGCAACAATTGGGGGAATTTAATTGGGGAAAAATAATTGAAGGGGGGAATTATGTACTCTCGAGCAAGGAGAGTGCAGAGAGAGGGAGCCTGTTGGTGGTTCTTGTTTTATCTTTTTTATTTATATTTTTAGTGGCTCATGGGCAAAACTTTTTATTATTATTATTATTTTTTAGTGGCCCAAGGCAAAATGATGTCATTTTGTGCTATGGGCCAATTAAAAAAAGGGAGACGAAACCCATCCTTTAGAGAGATTGAGGGGAGCACAACTCTCCCTAAATTCCTAAATAAGGGGTGAAGTGGCCGCCGTCCAAACATGGCTACTAGGGGTGTTTTCCGGCAGCCGGAGGGACACGGGCTCTCCAAGGCACCCTCTCCCTCCGTCCCTGTGGAAACAAACACCAGAGAATGATATTTGTAAAACTATAGAAAATGAAAACATGGGAAAGCATGTTATTAATAAAAATATAATGATATATTGATAAATTTAAAAACTATAAGAATGCATTTTTTTTAAAGGATTTTTATACGTATACAATAAAAAGAAATAAATACAAGTCCTATAAAATAAGAAAAAATGAATTTTCAATTTTTAGCTACAATAAATGAGTTTCAAGTTTTTGATAATTTTCGGTTTTCAAAATGTTTCGAAAATATGGGAAAAAAAAATCAGAATCAAAGTTTGCCTGCAATATAGGTTGTAATAAATTATTCCAAAATCATATTCATGGTAAAATCATAGTTAGACACATGATTAGAAACGATGAAGTACATGAAATTGCAAGGGGTTAGTGGGTCCTAAGTCCCCCGGCCAACGGCCGGCGGTGGAAACCTTCTGCCTGGCCTATGCTACAGGCCCTGTAAATCGCCACAAGAAACAAACGGATGAGGGGTTGAATACAACCCTCCACTTTTACCTTTTTTTATATATGGCCAAGGTTCATAAACCACCGGTTCAGGTTCAAGAAATCCTTGAACCTGAACCTTAATCTTCAAAAGAGTTGAACCGCCAGTTCGGTTGGTTAAGGTTTAGGGTTTGATCAGGTTCATGTT
This sequence comes from Euphorbia tirucalli, assembly GCA_039660915.1. NCBI lineage: Eukaryota > Viridiplantae > Streptophyta > Magnoliopsida > Malpighiales > Euphorbiaceae > Euphorbia > Euphorbia tirucalli. The sequence continues at coordinate 51,949,755 of CM077633.1, forward strand.
CAGTCCGGTTCAGGTTCAACCATTTTGAATAAACATTTAGAATTCAATTTGTGTGGTTTCGATGTTGACATTTCTCGATAAATTATTAATATACGTAACAAAATAATATAATTTTTGAAATATGAAAAACAACTTACATTTTTTATTTTACGATTAATAAATTACATAATATATAAATTATTACAAAAATATAACATGTACAAATACACCATTTATGTCTCTTACGCCTTTAAAAAGAAAATCAAGTGAAAGAAGTTAAACATGTTAAAAAAAAAAGAAAAAAAAAAAGAGAAATATGTTAAACATGTTAAAACATGTTAAAAATATAAGAGTTGAACCGCCGGTTCAACTGGCGGTTCAAAACCACCGGTTCCAAGGGTCAGGGGTTGATCGACCCTGATCCTTAATCTTTTTTTCTTCTTAACCGTTGGTCCGGTTTCAATCCAGTCCAGTTCAGAATTTGACCGGTTTTGACCTAATCTGGTTCGGTCCGGTTCGTCCGATTTAGGTTCAATTTGTTACCTCTACCTTTTTCTAATCGTAACACGATAGATGTTTTGTGTCTATTGGACCATAACTTTTCCAATTTAGAATCTAAAAATAAAATAATCAGTAAATAAAATTTAAACCTTTCAATTGCAATGATGGCCCCACGGCCCACTTCCTTTCCCACTTTTCTCCCTCTTCCCTCATTTACTTCTCTCCAATAATTCTATATTTAGTGAAATTTTACTACTATAATATATTATAACTACATTTAAAAATTAAAAAAATAATATTGCGAATTATCAAATATATAAATATTTAATTTAATTTAATTTAATTCAAATTTATATAAGACTTTTCACTCTGATTTCTTTACCGCTCCTAATTATGTAATTGACATTATTGATTCTGATTTTATACAAAAAGAAAATTTTCAATAAAAAATACAATCATTTCATAAATTGTGTAATTTTTATCATGTTTTTATTAGTTAAAAAAATATTTTTTAATTGTTCATTTTGTATTTTATTTCATCAAAATATTTTATATTTGTACCATTCCTAATTATTTCTTCTAGTTTCGTCACTGATCGCATAAAAACACATATGATGTTTTAGACTAATTTATTAAGAATAAATATTATATCAAAGGATTAAATTGTAATTTCCGAGTTTTACTGCAACAATTAATTATACAAGCAAGAGCAAAAGTTGAAGAAACCAATATTCATTTGCCCTTTATAATATTGAGCATAGTTGTGAAAACTGGACTGGACTGGCTGGTCAGACTGGGTTCGACTGGAACCAGAGGTCAGACCGGTCGGTTTCTATCCGGTTTTTACTTGGTCAACAACCGGTCAATTTTCGGTCCGACCATCCGATCGAACCCGAAAATCATGAACCGGACCAGTTTTCCCAGACTTTTTTTTTTTTTTAAATTATTTGAATATAAAATTTAAGTTATTATTTTGAGGTGTTTTTAATTAAAATAAAATATAGTTTGTATTTTTAAATTATTTTAAATTAAATTGACATTTAATTGTAACTATAAAAATTATCTTTCATAAATTGAGTTTTTTTAATTACTATATTGTGTTTGAAATGCTTAAACTTAAAGAATTATAATAAAAATGTTCAAATTTTCATAAATTATAAGTATAAAAATAAAAATATTTTAATATTTTAATATATTTATTAAATCCGGTTCGATTCCGGTTTATTCCGGTTTAATCCAAAATCCATGAATCCATCCCTTTACCGGTTCGATGACCGGTCCGAATCTGAAAACCATGATATTGAGTATACATGAATGACGAATTTTAATTATATAATGTTCTATGAAACTATTATTAATATTGCATAGAATAGTCTTAACTGTAATTCAACTTCAAACATGATTATCTGATAAGGGTTACAACGAAAACTATAGTTACGCATTAAATTTGTTGGATGCACCATAAAAAAGGTAAACTTTAAAAAAGTATTCCACGTGTTTACTAATTTTCAATTTGCATATGATGTATTTTTTTTTTTTTAAGTATGGACTGTGAAGTTAAAAGTTAGCAAATAAAGGATAACTAACATTTTTTCATGAGAAATGATGTTGTAGAGGATTTTTTTTGTCCATTTAGCTTTCTAACAGTTTACCCATATTATTTAAAAATTTTAGATCAATATTTGAATATTTTCAGGAGATTTTCCATTTTGTTGTATTTTTTTAAAATTTATTATCATTATTTAATTAAAAAATATTTGTACTTCTAAAAAATTTTCATATTTATCGCTAAGATCTATTGTAGTTTTATTAACCAACTTGAAAAGTTTCAATTCAAAATGGAAAAAAATACTCCATTTTATGTCATGATTTAATGTCAATTATTATTATTTTTTTGCTAACTTTTGAAACTATAGTCCTCATTTAAAAAAAATTTAATCGTTCTCGAATTGAAAATCAGTCAAAAGAATAATTTGAAGTTTACCAAAAAAAAAAAAAAAAAAAAAAAGGAATGAAAACCAGAAAGTAATTTTGAAAACTACAAAGTAAGTAAATTAATAAGCCTAAGCAATGCTTGGATTATTTATGTTAATCAATTAACTATGATAAATCAAATATATATATATATATATATATATATATATATATATATATTATTCTCATAATTATATGTTAATGGATGAAGGTCCCTTTGAGAAGTTGACAATAGTAACAACAATATTGCCACTAATGGGTCCACAATATTCAGAAAAGGTTGCGGAGAATTGCGTTGAAATTTTGAAATCTTTGGGAGTTTACAGTGAAAAAGAAATTAAGGCAGTCTACAAATTCTTACAAGTCTTCAAAAAAGAGAACTTTCCTCCTGGTTCCTCTATTCTATTCAAACATAAACCTCATGGATTAGAGGTAATTAAAAAAGATTAAGATTATTTTTAATTATTTTTTTTTATCGAATGTTTATAATTTCAAAGAAAAGAATATAGGTTAAAATCCGTTTTACCTACATCTCTTATCACATCTTTTTTCCTTTTGCCCCATGTTCTATGTATATCATGTAATTGTCCTCTAGGCAATTCAAATAAGTTTTAAAATGGTACAAAATTGATACGAACTAGCATGTAATTCGACAAAATTTTGAACCAAACATGACAGAATATATTTATTTTTATTAACTTTGGATCATATTTTCTTGGATTTTAATAGCTCGGGGACAAAAAATAAATATTAATAGAACAGGAGTCAAAAAGCAAACCATTAATAACACAGGGAGAAAATAATTTTAGCTAGAGAATATATAGTTATACTCTCATATATAATATTTGGAAATTAATTATATAGTTATACTCGTGTGTACAGATAAGCTTCTCAAACGATGGAAGAATACCAGAAGTAGAAAATGCAGTAATAAAGAATAAACTGTTATCGGAGGCAATATTGGAATCAATTATTGGGAAGAATGGTGTTTCTCCGGCAGCTAGACTGAGCATAGCTTCTAGGTTAGCAGTTTTATTCCAACAAGTTGATTAATCCAAAAAAATTATTCGATGTTTATCATAATGCATATGTAATTATTGAATGAAATTCAGTAATAATTATATTATTGAAGAAATACAATATCATTTGTTCTCTTTCCTATTAATTTCTAATTCCTTTACGGTTAATTTAGAAAAATACTACTTTTTTTTTTTTAACAAGGATATCAAAAATATTAACAAGTATATCAAAAATATGCTCTATTTTAAAGTTTTCACAAATACTATCAAAACTATGGTCAATTCTTATTATGCGCTCCAAACATTCTTCAATTACTCCATCTTATTCTCTCTCGTCGTTTATTATTTAAACGTTATTTTTCTATTTATCTCTCAAACCATTCACTTTTTCGACATTTCCCTTTAGCAAGTTCTTTTCATGACTTTTTTTATTTTTGAATTAATATCCATATGTATATATTTTTCTTATTTTTTTTTTCGATCGTCAGTGTTTTATCAGAAATGTATCAAAGACACATTTTTGATACTTTTCTAATACATTTCTGATATATTTTTAATACATTTCTGATCCATTTCTGATACTTTATGTACTATGTTATGCATTAATTCCATAACAATAAAAGAAATCAGTTTAGGTGATTGCTCACTACAGATAAAACACGTGAAATTAATATATAAAACACAGCATGCAAAGTATCAGAAACTTATCAAAATTGTATCAGAAATGTATTAGAATTATATCAGAAAATATCGACAAATAGGCATTGATACAATGTACTTTATTCTATATTTTCTTCTATGGTTAGCTTTTATTTAGCCCTCATAATAATAAAAAAACCAATTTAGTTCCTCATCACAGATAAAATTATTTCTGATACATTTCTGGAAATCGAAAAAAAAACTTCTAAAAATGTATTAGAATTGAAAATCAAAGATACATTTTTGATACTTTTCTGATACATTTCTGATATATTTGTGATATATTTCTGATACTTTATGTACTATGTTATGCATTAATTCCATAACAATAAAAGAAATCAGTTTAGGTGATTCCTTACTATAGGTAAAACATGTGAAATTAATACACAAAACATAATACGCAAAGTATCTGAAATGTATCACAAATGTATTACAAATGTATCAGAAAATATCGATAAACAAATATTGATAAAACATACTTTATTCTATATTTTTTTTTCTATGGTTAGTCTTTTTTAGCCTTCATAACAATAAAAAAACCTGTTTAGTTCCTCACTATAGGTAAAATCAATTTCGATATATTTCTGGAAATCTGAAAAATTATATACGTATAGATCTTGTTTTGAGGAGAAAAAAAAAGATGATAAAAACATTCTAAAGTAGTATGGCAAAAAAATTAAGGGATTAAGATATAAATGAAAATAATTAAGATTAAAAATATAAAAGAGGAGAGACAATCGCATGGTGGGAAAAAAAGTGGGTAAAAGCAAAATTTACAACTAAATGGGCACATTTCAAAGATTGGCAGAATGTACGCATGAAAAGAAAGTTAAGATTGAGGTATTTTTGGCAATTTCCCTTCTTTTATGCTCTAGGAAGTCATTTTAAATGTGAATATTGCAATTCTCTTTTAATAATTGTTTTTTTTTTAAATATACTGTTGACTCCAAAATAAGCTAGAGAGACACTAGAGGGGGGTGAATAGTGTGTATCACCGAATAAAAATTCTTTTACTAAAGTTTTTCAATAAAAACAGTATTGCCCAATAACACGAGTTTTACTTAAAGTGCAAAATTAATTAAATTGTAAAACTCATAAATATAATCGCTTTGATTAGTTTAAACAATCTCTCTAGATAAAAACAATGCTTTTAATTTAATTGCTTCAAATGGAAATAGCAGTAAGTAAAAAGTGTAGAGATAGAGCGATTTATACAGGTTCGGCCCAACCGACCTACTCCTGTTCCCCAAGCCCACCGCTTGAGATTTTCCACTAAGGATTCCTTTACGGCAGGAACGATGCCTATGATTTCTTTATGGGCAAAAATCAAGCCTAATGTTACTTTTTACGAGTTCAAGAAACAAACTCAATACTTTTCTATACAAAGTATCAAAAACCTCTAGCGACACTTTTTACAAGTTCAAGTGTCAAACTTTTAGGCGCTGTTTTATAACTCAACAACAACTATTCCGGTGCTTTTTGCAAAATTAAACACTAAACTTTTACAACTGTTGTTTTCAAGCTTAACAACCAAATTATCACCACACTTTTCAACCTCAAGTGTGAAACTTTACAATTGCTTTGTTGAAATCACCACAACAAAGCTCCCCGTCACACAAATCCTGTTGTGTGAATTACAATTCCCTTTTGAATGAATAGATTTGTTGTTTAAGCATTAATGAAGACTTTAATTCTTTCAATATCTCTTTGAAAGCTTGTTGGAAATGACTCTTTAATGCATGCTTGTATATATGATTTTGATATTTGTCTTCTCCACTTATGAATGATGGATTTGCTCTCTATTTATAGGTGAAGGAGCAAATATAGCCATTACTCATAAGCATTGGTAATGGAGCTTTTTGTTCAAATCTGTCCAAGACTCTTTAGGTCTCTGAAGCTACTGTTTTATATTGCTATAGCCGTCTGTGTAAGCTTATAATGTAATGTATAGCCTTCTATAGCAATACTTTGAGTTTCCTTTAGCCTTTTGTATGTGGCCGTTATACAGTGTATAGCCTCCTCTAGGTGACCATTATACTTTGTACAGCCTCCTGTTGGTGACGTTATATAATGTATTGTTGGTGTGCCCTAGTTCTTAGGGCATTGGATTCTTATATTTTATACTATACATTAAGATTCATTGTATAAATACATCATTTATGTCACATTAATAAAGGTATTTGGTCTATTCCATTTACATCTTGTGCTTCAACATGAATAGAGTATCTATTGATTGATAATCATAAAACATGTCCCAAGTCTATTCTAACCGTGGGAATAAATAGTATCACAGACTTGTATATTTTATGACTGTATTGTAGTTCTTAACTAGCCATAATACTTGTAAAGTCAGTCATGAATATAGGTACATGTCGTTGACATGGGACTGGATCAATCTGCATAAGAAAGCCATATGATTATCGCGTCATAGGTCTTTCTTGAGTAGGTCTCTTTTGTCCTCATATCAGATTTCATTATAGTATCAATATTGAATCTGATTCACTTTGACATATGCCTAACAGGTCTATAAAAGGATGCTAAATATGGGAATGATCTGGTGGACAGGTGAACATAGTGATATTGATGATGAAGTAATAGAATTGCCACTTAGATAATACCGAGATGATATCACCAGCCACTTGATGAGTGGGACTAATAAGTGTATGGCCATACCCAAATAAGTTGGTCGCTTATTTGATAATCAGTCAACTCAAGATCAAGAAATATAATAAACAGCAGAAGAGGATGACAGACACAGTGTCTCTTGTTTATTCATATCGATGTCATTCGGCAAAGGACACTATGAGATTACTACCGGATGAGTGTCTTCTAAAGATTGTTGTATCTCTGTCTTAATTAGGGGCTGTAATGGTTTGCTAGATTCCACTTACAGTCTGTGGGCCTTAGGTCTACTACCAACATAAAGACAGACCCATAGGATCGTGCACATAGATCAGCTGAGCCGGAACTTATAGAAATTGTACATGTAATGTACATTGGAAAGAATGCGTTAATTAATTAGTTGACATCCGGTGTCAAAGTAATTAATTAACATTGGGTTAATTTAATTTAATTAATAAGTTTACATAATGTAATTAATTAATTAAGCAATTAATTGAATTACATAAAGTAGATAATTAATTAAATTATTTTCCTTAGAAGGAAAATTAAATATATGTATTGTATTTTCTTAAGTGTGATTTAATTTTATTTAGGGGTAATTAAAATAGCCATATGGGATTAAATTACATAGTATAAACCTTTTGGTATAAGGTTTATTTATGTAATCCAAATCCTAATAGGCTTGGGTTTAATTAACCTAAATAGAAACCTAATTATAGAAGGACTATATAAGGCACACTTAAGTGGAAAAAATCAGTCCTAACCCCAATTGCAACAAGGAGAATTAGTAGCAGCCCCAAAACAGTTAAAAATTTCAGCATTAATCCTTCATTCCTTTGCTTCTTTGGCTAGCATCGGTTCCCTCTCGATAGTTGGTCGTGCACCGGACTTTGGAGAATGCTATTTCAAGAAACGATTCTGCAGAGTGTAAACTCTCTTGGTTCAAATTGTTTTATTCCAATCAATGGTAATCGGACACGATTAGGTGGATTCTAGGAAATTTTAAACTGTGTAATTACACTACGCCATGTTATTTTTCCGACGACGAATCCCAATAGAAGCCTTCTTTAGGTGACTGTTATTCTTTGTATAGCCTCTTGTAGGTGACTATTATACTTTGTTCAACCTCCTGTAGGTGACCGTTATACAATGTATAGCCTTTAATAGGTGTATATCCTTTTGATTGTAAGAGTCGTCTTTTTGTAACTCCAAGTTTAATAGCCTTTTATAGATCATGGGTGTCTTTAAGATTTGTTGTATGTCTTCATCTTCAATAATGTAATACTCTTTGTAACTTGAATAAAATTATTGTTTAATCTTAATTACTAGAGTATATATTATTCTTTTCTCTTTCTTTATTTTGACTCTGATAAAAGTCATTATAATAAAATATCTTTATGTAATTTTAATTAAGATATTTATACATTTAACCATAATTTAAGTATTTGAGATTATTTTATTATATTCATCTTCCTTTTTCTTTAATATTGTAATCATCAAAATTTGATTCAACATTCTCCCTCTTTTTGATGATGACAATACTTTTTGAAATATCTGATTTGGTGATATAAAAGGAAGTGATATTCATATCAGGGTAATGATTTTTGTTTTGATTGTGCTCCCCCTGAAGATGTGATTCCTCACAAGGATTTATTAATTTTGAAAGAATATTAGTAATCGGTTCGATTTCTAATTTTCCTTAAAATTAATTATAGGTTTTTATGTTAGTGTGTGCCCTAGTCCCTTTGACAATAATCAGATTTTGATAAAGTAATAAAAGACATTGATCTATTTCATTAATTTCTTGTTAATAGCTATAGAGTATCCATTAGTTAAGTGATACTCTTATTTGTTTTGAGCAACCCCTTGCAAGTAGGACTGAAAGTGGGTTTTACACTTTACTATAAATATCTCTAGTCTGTTATATCATGAGAATGATACTAACTAAAGATTAGCATGGTCTTTGATTTTATGGTGGTATCCTACCAGCCATTGGACATGGATTGTCAATCAAAGAGATGGGTATATATTAGGTTACATGGTACTAGATTGATCCACTCAGAGTATTTCACTTGACCCCTATAAGACAAGTGCATCTCTGGTAACACTTATATTAGATCCTTAGACCTGATGTTGCAATGGACTTAAGGATGATCACACATACTTTGACATACGCCTAATGGGCTCATAACAGAGTACCAAGTATGGGTATGATTGGATATGCCAGTGAATACCTAAGGATCATGGGCAAGGTGAAGGGAAATGCCAATCTCTTAAATGAGATCATGATACCATTGGCCACTTGATGAGTGAGACTGAGAAGTGTTTGGTCGAGCCCAATACTTAATCACTAGGTGATTAAGTGATTGATGTTCTTCAGTCAACTAGGTATCAAGAAATATACTTGCAGCCATAGGGGATTACTTAGTCATGGTTCTAGCAGTATAAAGATATCTAATAGGCATGGGATGTATAAGAAAAAAGGCTATAAGGTATATATGTCTAAAAGATATATTCATCTTAATTGGAGGCTATAATGGTTTGCTAAAATCCACCAATAGTCTGTGGGCCTAAAGGTTTGGGGGTCCACTGTCAACATAAAGATGAACTTACCTGATCACACGCATAAGGTCTATATCGAATGTTTAGAACCTAAATATATATTAGTTATATATTTAATTAAAGGATCTACTGTCATATTTATATTAATTTAATTATTACATGGTGCAATAAATAAATTAATTAAAAGATGACTAGTCAAAGTTGGATTTTGACATTTGTGGGATTGAAATTATATTCATGTTAAGTTAATTATTGTATGGTACAATAAATAATTTAATTAGAATGTAATTTGTCAAAATTAAATTTTGACATTGTAGGGAATTAAACTATATTTAGATTAATTTGTTTTATTGCATGGTCCAATAAATAAATTAAGGCTAAAATACAATTAAGTTAAAATTAGATTTTAACATAAGGAATTAATTATATTTATATTATGAGGTTAATGAGAATTTAATTGAATTAAAAATTTAAGCCAAAGTTTAATTAATTAAAACCCTAATTGACCTAAGGTATAAATAGAGGATTTATTCCCAATTGACCTAAGGTATAAATAGAGGATTTATTCCTTAATTCCCTAACCTAACACAGACTGCCTCCTCTCCTATACTGAGAATTTCGGCCAGCACTAGTTCTCCCTAGGGTTCGGCTTCTGTGGCTCCTGGTCTAGCGCTAGCACGCTCATCCCATCACTTGAGACCTACATGTGTGAAGGCAGTCCTGCATGGAAATTGGTGGAGAAAGCTTTATTAGAATAGATTTTAGGGTGAAAATTGCAAAACCTAGGTTTTAGAAGTGAAACCGTCGGTTTCCCAAACAGAGCCACGCGACTCAACGACAAAGCCGAGTAGCTCTGCTCTTGGTCCGGCAGCTCTGCTGAAGAACAGAGCCGTGTGGCTCTGGCTATAGCCGTGCAGCTATGTTCAGGCAGAAAGGGGATTTTTCATGTTTTAATTCCATTTCAATGCTTCCATTCAATTTATTCAAGCAATGCATAATATAAATAACTCATGAAACTCCCTATTTATTGTTTTGCAGGAGTGGAATCATAACCGGGGGGCTAGGTCCGTTTCTGATGCGCTGATCTGGTACAGGAGACTCCCCGACGAGGTGATAGAGATTGTTGACTCGACTGGGTTGGACCAGTTTATGTGCTTTATGTGTGAGGTCCCGCTCCGGATGAGTAGGGGTTTGCTGATGGCTTTCCTGGAGCGATGGATGGATTCCACCTATACCTTCCACTTCCAGATCAGGGAATTTACTATTACGCTCGAGGACTTCATGGCCATTACTGGGCTGTCATTCAGCGGGAGTACCATCGAGTCTAACCAGACCCTAGAGCGAGGGGGCTTCCTCCTAGATTCCATTGCCATGCTAATCGGGTTGTCCCCTCTAGGCAAGTGGGTCCAAGGCAGCACATTACAGGACTACTGGCTAAGTAGGCAGGACGGTCTCCTTGAGGGCTCCACGTTCTTTGCTAGGGATGCGAGGTGCTATGCCCGGGCTTTTTTACTATATGCATTGAGTACCATGCTATTCACGACGGGCCAGAGTGATCTGAATCTGGCGGTGCTCCCTTCGCTGATACAGTTGGAGGATGTGGGGAGCTTAAACTGGGGACGAACCGGCTTGGCTTAGTTATATTACGGTCTCGACATCTGCGCCTAGGGGAAGCACTGGGAGGTGAAGGGCACGTGGATAGTCCTTCATGTGAGTTTTTTATTTTTTTTTAACTGACTTCCTCATTGTGCAGGTTTGGGCGTACGAGTACACCTTCGTCCCTCAGCCGAAGTTGGCCATTCCGCTGAGGCAGTGGCTGGGTTACGGCTGGAGTGAGATGGATACCAACCCTTGGATCTACCGCCAACTCTTGGCTAATATGAGCTTTGAGCAGGTACACATCTTCTTTTCCTTATACGTCTTGATTTTTACAATCTAATCGCTTTTTTTTCGATCTTCTGACTTCTGACGTTCTGATTTCAGTTGATCAAGGAGCCGTAGGGGAATGCTGTGTGGTCCACAGAGCTGGTGGATGCCAAGAGGCTGACGACCCAATGATTAGTGATGGCGGGTCTATTTAGCTTGGAGTGGTACCTTGGGGAGAGGGTTATTGACTGGCGTGTCGACCTTACAGAGCGTAGGATCCCGCTTGCACCTCCAGTTGGACTATTCTGGCCACACTTGTTGTTGGAGGAGGATCATCCGGATTTGTTCGGGTCTGGATATGTGGTTATAGGGGATGAGGGAGACTACCCTATTTCGTCAGTACGCAGCTCCTTCCTCCCACCAGATCTGCACAGGCAGGGGAGGCCCCAGCCGGGGTACATCTTTATTCTCTTTCACTTTCTGCTTTTCTGGACTACTCTGCTATTTGTTGACCCCTCCTTTTTTTTTTACAGTCATCTGGGAGGAGTAAGTGCCCTCGTACATCATCGGCAGACGTTCCAGCAGTCGTGGGTCCCAGACTGCAGGCGATCGGGAAGATGGAGGTTCTTTATACAGGCGTGTATGACGTTGACACTGAGATGGGGTATACTGAGCCCATTCCCTCCGACATGCCCCCGGTGGTTCCTCCGGCCGGCTTCATTCCAGGCCGCTTTAAGTACTTGGTGGAGCCGTGGGTCATGCTGCTCAACGAGTCTAGGCAGCCTTACCGGGCCGATCTATTCCTCCAGGAATAACCTCCTCCTGCTGCTGTACCTCCTAACACAATGCATGTGAGTACCCTTGCTCCTGTTTATTTTGACTCTTACTGTTGCCACTGGTTTGACTTGTGCATTGTTCTTTGTGCAGATTTTGGTATCACAGGGATAGCCCTGTGTCAGGCTGTCTCCGCCTTGAGGTCGCTCTCACTTCAGGACAATGGGGCAATGGTGGTGAGTACCTGCGTTGATATATATATGTATGTGTGTATGCGTGTTTTAAATGCATGTATATGTATGACATGATATCGATGTTGTTTGATTCCGATGCAGGCCGCGGTTAGCACATGCCGAGCGTGAGGAGACCCACCTGAGATCAGAGATGGACGAGCTGCAAAGGACCATCGCGGATCTCAGATTTATGAATGAGACCTTCTGCACTCAGTTGAACGATTGGGAGACCGGACGGTGCGTCTTTGGTGGCGATGCCGAGGCCGAGAGAGAGGAGGAGGCCGATGATTCGACTGACAGGGGATAGCCATAGCCCTTTGCTTTTTTACCTTCCATAGTTTAGGTTGAGGTAGCCCGCCTGTGGTCTTGAACTTGGTGTTGTTAGACATTTTGCCTGTTTATAGGCCCTTTTCTGTTATATCTGTCTGTTTGACCTGGCATATTGACTGTACTATTATTTTGTGAAATTCATTGCCCTTTTTGTGATTTTTGTCTGCTGGATTTGCTTTTCTAAATGCATTCTCTTTTCTTTGCTGTCATTGAGATCAGTCTGACGTTTTTTTTCCCTTATTTTTGCATAGACTGCCCCTGTGGGTTTTTAGTCTATCGGACTGTCTTAACTTTTGCCTGGACCACCCTCTCGGGTTTTTGACCCAGTAAACCTTTATTTGTATCCTAAATTTTGCACAGACCACCTTTCGGTTTTCAATCTATCGGAAAATTTTTTATTTTTTATTTATTTTATTTATTTTTTTGCGATGCAAGCGAACAAGAAATGTATATGGCCATGTATGCATGATGCAAATGTAATTTTCAAATAGACTCGGGGACATTTTAAACATATAAAGCCAAGCATTCATCTATTTATTCATTAATAACGTTTTAGCGCAATGTACATCAAAGATGAAATGAAGTTAGGGATAGAAACAGTAATGGTATCCGTCTCAATTGAACTCACTTTTGCCATCAACTGGTATTTGCAGATTTTCCTGCTGATGGTACTTACCTCACTGTCCTGATTTTTATATGGACCATCTTTTCGATTTTCGGTCCATCAGACTGTCCTAACTTTTGCGTGGACCGCCTTTTTGGTTTTTGACCCACTGGACTCTTTTTTTTTTTTTACTGTGACATCCGAGCCTGTCTTAGTTGATAGGGTTGATGACTTGGTCTCTGTTTTCCCTATTAGGACTGCTTCTACCTCGCGGGTTGATGGCTACTGCATTTCCCTAGTACGTGCTCTGACATCGGATCAGTGTCCTTGCTAAGCAAATAGTGACATACCAATTTAAGCTATGTAAGCGGCTACCATCTGTGATAGAACCCCTGTGGCAGATTTGTTGATTGTTTCCATCAGTTCGTTGGCTTATGGGTGATGCGGAGATGACGAGCGATGCCCCAGCCCTTTATTTAAGAACAACTACGCTATTGCCCTTTGAAATCACGGCCTTTTATTGGTCACAACAAAATGCGGGCCTCTATATCGTACAAATGTGTCTCTCTCTTTTTTTTTTGTACTGTGACATATAGGTCTTTGGTTCCATCCACTTCGAGTACTTGACAGCTATTACTGCGAACCAAAGTTTGTCTGTCGTGAGCAGTCTTATTTTTCTGAGGACTTCAGTTTTTCCTGCTGTGGTCTTCCTCCTCTTTGCCTGGTTTGAGTCCATAGAATTTCTGTTTGGCTGACTTTGTCCTTAAGTTCTTTGGAATCTGGCATTCATTAATTTTACTGTCAACCCCAGGCATGTCGTGGCAACATCCGATGGAGTCTGTTGAGCGCTTTTGAAGTGCCTTTATAATTTCTTTTCTCTCGTCAGGTGTGAGGTCTTTCGAGGTCAATACCATTTTTGGTTTATCATCTATCCTTAGATTCATTTCATGCAATGATGCATCATGTATGCTAAAGACATTAAATAAATGTTTGTATGTATGCAAAGATCCATCCGAAAAATATCACACAAGTAATTGAAATCAAATTACATAGAATTAAATGCCCTATGGGCTGAATTGTTAGCATAAAAGATAATAGTGACATCAATAATAACAAAACAAACAAGTACATCAAAACAATTATCATCCTCCATATGTGGAGGGCCTTCTATCATTGCGGCATCACGGCTTTCAGAAGTTCGTGCCCCAGACTAGCCGAAGTTGGGTAGAGGATTGTTCTGAACATTGGGTTTCAAGGATGGTTCCACAATCTTTCCCTCAGCGACCAATTGGTGAACGACCTTTATTAGACCAATGCAATCATTGGTGCGATGGCCTACAGTCACATGGTAGGCACAGTAGTTGTCTTTATCTGCTTCAGAAGGAGGAACATAGGGCTTCAAGCTTTGTAACAAACTAGCCTTCTTGCATTTGGCAAAAATGCAGCCCAAAGGTTCAGACCACGGGTTAAAGAGTCTTTATGGAGTTCTTGGTTGTCCCCCCTGGGTTACTGCTACCACATCCACTTGTGTTGCTTGGTCTAATGGTGCTGACTGAGCTGGTTACGAACTAGATCCGGACGGTGTAGTCGCGGAGCTACTAGCCTTGTACCCTTGTGTATACCCCAGGTTACCTTGATAAGCGCCCGAGCTTTGTCTTCTTATCTGCTCTTCTTCTTCTTATCTCTCGATACGCTTTGCAAAGTCCACAACATCATTAAAGGAGTGGAATCTCTTCAGCTTCATTTTCTCCTTGTAAAGTGGCAAGCTACTGTCAACTAACTTCATGATAAGAGATACCAGTTTAGGAGCCCCGTCCACCAGTACTTGCACATCCATCCATCTCTTGTAATACACAGAGAAGGATTCATTAGGCCTCTGATGAATTCTTTCCAGATGTTCCAGTGTAGTCTCAACCTGAGTGTTGTAGGCATATTGCATTACAAATGCCTCCGATAGATCCTCCCACATGGAGTGGGTATGGATTGGTGTCTTCAAATACCACTTAGCGGCTGCACCCTGCAAGGTTGTTGGGAACAAATTCAGCAAATGGACCTTCCCGATCCTTAAGCTAGATATGATTCTCACTTAGCTATCCATGTGAGCTTCTGGCGGCCCTTCTCCAGTGTAAGGGGGCAAGTATGGCATCTGAAACCCAACTGGGAGCGGCTCTCCCCCCTCTGCCAATAAAGTAGATGGATCTGGACAGTTAACAGGCTAGTAATGCACCATTTTCTTCAGCTTTGCAACAATGCTTCAAAATCATGAATTTTTCCTTAAGGCACAGCGGCTGTCTCAATCGAGGCCTCCCTAGCTCTTTCAAAGGCCTTATCCTCCTCAAAATGATGATCAACTTCCCAGGGTGGGATGACTACCCTACTGCTACCAGGTATGTTCCTTCCTAAATTAGGGCCCCCCTGAATGACATTTCCTTCGTTTTTGACTAGGGCTTGGGTCTGCTGACTAGCCTGGCCCACAGTGGCAGTCACTGCAGTCTGCACTTGCTCCCTGATGGTAGCTTTGAACTGATCAGAATTCAGAAAAGTCATGAATGCATTCATGTCAAAGGGTGGATTTCCACCATTGCCGTCTTGAGCCATTTTCTGTTCTGCTTGCTTCTTCCAATACAAACTGACTGTCAACTGGCAAGGAAGGCAACTGTCCCCTAAACTCCTGCTCTGAATCTGAATCTGAACTGACCCTAACCTCTTCCACGGTGACTGATTCTGTCTGAGCTGGTTGAACTGACTGACTAGACCCTGATCTGACTCGTACTAGTCATTTCGAAGTTCAACTCCAAACTGCACATTCAACACAGGGTTAGCATCACGGATGAATGTCATGACCCTAGACATAATGTACTAAGTGGCATGTATGGTATAATCGTGGGATGATCGTGATCGAAGGATTTTCATGAATGAAAATGATAATGAATGTGGCTTCCTTTGTTTTCTATTTCGGATGTTCCAAGAATATCCAAAACTATGCAAAAGACAATGCAAGAATCGTCGCTTGTGGGCCGTCACACGGATAGAGGTTCGGTGCCTTCAGGGTACCTAATGGATGTTATGAAATGGTCACGCGTGTACCGACACATGGATAGGGGTTCGACCCTTTGTAGGTCAAAATGAAATGGCATGAAATGGTCACATGGAAGCCGTTCCACGGAAAGAGTTTTGATGCTTTTAGGGTATCTAATATGGAATGATGTTGTAAACAAGTCATGTGTAAGTAGGGACACGGACAGAGGTTCAGCGTTCGTGGAACACCTCGCATGAATTGGTAATGTTTATGAGATGTTCCTATGTGCTTTATAATTCGGCACTCGTGGAGTACCTCGAATGAGTTATTAATGTCATGAAACAAATCCGATACGGATTGCGACACACAAGCAAGGTTTCGGCATCATCGTGACACCAACAATGAATGGAAATGAAATGGAGATAATGTAATGTTATGTTGTCATGCGACTTGCCACACAACAAGGCCTAAGATCTTTGTGATCTTCTAGTGAATGATATGATATAGTGGAATGGCCAAGTGCGAACCAATGCACAGGCAGACTACGGGTAGTTTTGGGGTACCCGATATGGTATGAAATGAAATGGTCATGATAGGCATTCTTAGAACGTCCCTTATTAGATGAAATGGCATAAATGTGTATGTCACACAAAAATGCAAGTGGCTGTAGAAAAATGTAGTTAGGATGCGTGACATACGGGATGATGTCGTGTATGCTTTATGGAAATGTTAGCACACAAGATGCAATATATGTGGCACGCGAGTAAAATGTCATGGCTGCACGAAGACATGGTTAGCATAAATGCCATACATATATATATATATGTGTGTTAAAGATGGCTGCACGAAAATGTGGTTAAAAATGGCACATGGATGATTATGCGTGTTTTGATGCTTTGTGAAAAGGTAAAAAGAAAATCACCATAGAACAAACGTTAGCACACGCAAGAATATGCTCTTCCTTCCAACCTTATCTCTCCTTTCAATTGGTCTTGCATTCTTCCTAGGTGTTGGGTCTCTTTGGCATCAACGGGGGATACCAAAGGTGTACACTCGATTATCCAACTTTAATTTTATGTTTTGGTAATCCTAAGGGAAGTTACTAAGCCATTACATATAGGCCAAAGTCAAACCAAAGGTCGTATAGGTCCCCATAGCGAACATACACTCCTCACTGTAGAACACGATGTAAGGTCATACGGTGCTATGAGTGGTTTACCCCGTCGGGTGCCTCCAATCCTGGCGATAGAGGTAGGTCACCTTCTTGAGTAAACCGGGCTGATCAGTGTATTTGAAGGGTTGAGAAGAAGAAAATGTCATTATATGCAAGGTATGAATAAATATGGTATTTATAAACTAGTAAATGACTACAAGCGAGGTTATATTTCAGTAGTTACCTAAGTTCCTTAAGTTTTTGTAAAAACATTTTAGGAAACTTTTGATCCCCAGCAGAGTCACCATTATAAGCGGACGACCTGAAAATGGAATCGGAATGCAGTGAAGTGAACCGAGGATTTTCGAAAATTGGTTTCGTGATGTTTTGATTTTGATGGAAAACGGATTTGTTTAGCTTGCTTTAGGGAAAACAGCCGATTTGTTTAGAAATTACCTTTGTGGAAAAAATTTTCCCATTTTATTACTTAAAGACCTCGAAACCTATATTTCAAGATCAATGACAGAGTCGCCACCCGGATAAACTCATCTGGGAAATTCCGGTACAACTCCCTACCGAGCGTAGACTGTTGTACCTAATCCAGAGATTTAGGGTTCGGGTAACTTACCTATTCAACCTCGAGCTTATATTCATTTACAATTGATATTACCGTATTTATTCAATTTATTATCTTTCTCTACCTAATTACGTTTACTTATCAGCCGATGCTCAAGCAAATGACAGAAATAAATTGCAGAAAAATAAATCATACATCCAAATTATACAAAAAAAAAAAAAATAGAGGCCGCTTATACAACCAAATTGAACAAAGATAAAAACTCTCATCTTCACATTACAAGCGCCTATAATATAGTATTATCTAAAAAAAATTACAAAAGCCTAAAATACACTAATTAATCTATTAATTACACCAAAAATAATAAAAACGGAAAATAAATGTTGAGAAACAGATGGTTAGCACAATTTAAATCACAAACACAAGTAGGACTCACAGCATGACAGAATTGGGATTTTTAGGAACGAGGGCATGCATTTAAGGGGTAATTGGGTTGACTCGATCAGCCAGCCCGGTTAGACCTGGAAAACGGTTTTGAAACACCCTATAGATTTTTGTGCTGAAAAACAGTTTTAGAAAATTATTTGGCTCGATTTCATGCAAATTTCCATATTTCAACAGGTCTGTTATTCCAGAAATCGAGGTTCCGTTCATGCTGGTTTCCTAATTTTTACAAACATCTAGGGTCCAAAAGCGGTAAACACACAAAAAACAGTTTCAATTCGAAAACAGCATCGCGTGACGACGTCCATACGGCTCGTTCTGCGATTCTGTCTCTTCCCGGGAATTACAGCCATGCGACTGTAACTAGAGCCGTGCAGCTCTAAAATACAGCCGTGCGGCTGTAATACCCAGACCCGAAATCAGTTTTCTCATTTTTTGAAAATCGCTATTTTACTCGTTTTCGGTGTTTCCTGAGGATTTTATAGGGTTTGGGGGTCCGTTGATGCTGGACTACGGATCCGGTTCGGATCGAACAACCCCGAAATTCAGAAAATAAAATCTGGGAAAAATCGAAAACCTAACACTCGTACGTAAAGAAATTTGAAAACCGAAGTTTCATAATGTACGAATGTATTCGGGCCGAAAAACATCACAACAGAATGCATAAAAATGGAAAACCAGCTATTTTCGGCTGATCGGGCATTTTTCAGGTTTTCGCCCGTGAGGAACATAGCCGTACGGCTGTGAGGTTAGAGCTGTAAGGCTCTGTTCCAAAGGGGACACAGCCGCCAGGCTCTGTTCGGGTAGCCGGTTTTTCCAAAATTGAGAAAACAGAGGAAAAACACATAGAAAATGCAATGAACACAAGTTTAAGGCCTCTCAGAGTTTACCTTGACGTTGTTCCAGTGTGTTGGATATTCAGAAACCTATTGAAGAGCGAGAATGTGCTCCGAATGCTCGAACGTTCTAAAATCCCGAAAAAGAATCCCAAACCAATCCGAAACGAATCCGAAAGTGTATCCGGACGAATGAGTAACGGTCTAGACGAGTTATAGGACAATTAGGATATGAGTTTTAGACTTGAAAATCACAATTTCCCTTTCTCTCTTTCTCTCTTCTTCTTCCTCCGTTTTTTTCCTTTCTCTGTAACTCACTCTCTGTTTCTATTTTTGCCGAATACTCTTTTTACTTTTCTTTTGATTTTTTTACTTTTCTTTTTATCTCACATCCCCGCAGTGATTTCATGCATTAAATACGCTGTTTACTTTTCTACTTATTCGACCGATTTTCTTTCATTCAGCCAAGTTGCTCTGCTTTGCAGAGCAACTTGGTTGACCCACTAGAGCCGCACGACTCTAGTTGTGCTAGAGTTGTGTGGCTCTAGGTAGAGCCGGGGCCTAAATCCATAAAAAACCAATGCCACCTTAAACCCTAAAATCACCCGGGGGACCCTTCTCGGGGTTTTAGGATTGCTCGGTTTTCGGAAAGTTCGAGGCATTCCAAGTGACCTTCTACTCTTTTCCGAGTCTGACTGCTTAACAGAGGTAACAAAGAGTTCTCATCACAGAGGTCGGGAAAACCCGTGCTCACACTTATTATTTATGGAACTTTCGTTTACTTTATAAAGTTTTGCAATTACATAATTGAATACGCATGGAAACACATTAACTCACTCGAATGCAGCAGAACAAGACTCCTAAGAACCCACATCTGTACAGATTAAGAAATGGCAGCTTTGTATATAAATATACATCCAAACGGTTATAATTATACCCATACGGCTGTGAAACCTATAACCGTGCAGTTATAGTTATATCTCTACGGTTCTTCATATATCCGTACGGATATACTGCTCCCTTCAAAACCTACTTTTCCATCCCGTTAAAGCCATGGATTCTTTTGATTCTCACCTATGCCTATTCCTTGGGAACTTGGGAAGTTTAGACTAGTTGAAGCTGAAGCCTATCAGGTTATAGAATGTGAAGGCATACTACAATGGTTTGAGCAACCCCACTTTGTTGCAAGCTGCTATCAATTATTCGGACCCAATTGATCACATGTTCCATTTCTCTGACCAGGAGTTATGCCCATTGTTCGAAGAATTCAATGCTATTCTAAACGTGATGTGCCCCAAAGGTATCAGGATTGCCATTCCTGAGTTTGACTACGATGATGCTTCCTCCTTAATCAACCTGTTCGATATCCTTCCATCCCAAATGAAGTCGCTGTTGTCCACTACTACTTCATCCCCTAGTTTTCGGCTAGATTCGGTGTTAAGTTGGCACATAGATATAGCTAAGAATCATCCTGGATGGGCTAGCATGGTAACCTTACTGCTGATAAGCCACTATTTATGTAGGGTGGATTCCGAGGTGTGTCTGTTCAGATTGGTTTTTGTCATTCCCTAAATGGCCATCAGGGCTTCGCCTGTGGCACTGATTCTTGTTGAGACATTGATCCACTTGGATTCTGCTCTATCCAATCAATCCCTCCAACTTAAAAACCGGTTTATGCTGCTTCAGGTATTGATTCATCATCACTTGTGCAGAACTGTTAAGTTTTGATGATTGCTTCTGATTATTTATCTTGCGTAGGTATGGGTTATGGAGAAATTATCTCTCATCCAAGAGCCTCGTAGTAGCTTGAAAAAAGTATTATCTTACCAACTTTTAGGAGCGAGATTTCACCATGATTGGTTATGGTCAAATGACTGACAAAGACTGGAAGACTTGGCTGGCTGAAGGAACCGAAGATCAGATCAGGTGGGTTTGTCTTGGTGGAACATCAATCATGTTATTATCAACATATGGGCTGGAGGTGTTCAGCTTTGGGCTTGACCAAAGTAAGTTTCTATTCACCATCTCGGCTTTGCAGATAGTAAGGGCAAGAATAGGGGATACCCCAATCTTTGTGTGTCACAGAAAGTGCAGAATACACCTCACAGTGGCTAGACCATATTCGGGCTCGATGGCCTAGATGCCTTCATTACGAGGTATTGAAGTATGAATCTCTTGCTTCCATGGAGACTAATGATCATTACAGATCTTGGATGTTTGAGGTTAGGACTTTGCACTCTCGGGAGGAATAAGAGAGTATGACCCTCAGGTGGCTCTGATTAACTGATGTAAGGGTGTCCTCTCCTTGTGTGAAGAAGAGGAAATTGTAGCTGTTGTTGCTTTTGTTATCTTTGTATTTTGTATTGTTATTTTTTGTATGGTCCTAAATTTTGCATAGACCACCTTCTCAGGTTTTCGATCTATCAGTCTACCTTAACTTTTGCCTGAATCGCCCTTATCGGATTTTAACTTAGTAGGTTTTTTTTATGATGTGACAATTGATGCCCGTATATGTTTGAATGTTATGCTACATGGATGTTTATCAAAATGAATTCCAACATTCATTCAACAATGTAGTAAAGTAACACTTTATTGATGAAATTTAAAATAGGAACAATTGCATTTCTCAAGCCACCAACTCGAGTCATCAACTAGCCTTTACAGGTTTTCTAAGTGATATCCCTCATTGTCCTGATTTTTGCCTAAGCCGCCCTTCCAAGTTTTCGACTTAGTAGACCCCTTTTTTTCTTTTCTTTGTATGCCATTTCTTTTTACTAGTCTTCCATCTGGCAGGTTGTTTCTTCTCTTATACATAGTAGCATTTGAGGCTGTCTTGGTTGACCGGGCTGGTGAATTTGTAACCATCCATATCCATGATCTACACCCCCCTTCGGGAGAACCTTTTTCACCACATATGGGCCTTCTCAATTCGGTTTGAACTTGCCTCTGACATCCATGTTGGATGCTTTTAACTATTTTAGCACAAGTTCTCCTGCTTTTAAGGGATGTTTTTGATGATGAACCCGACAGTTTTATGCTCTGGCCATTCTCTGTTGGTACATCTGTAAATGATCTAAAGCTTTTAGGTGCTTCTGTTCAAACCTAGCTCTAGCCCATTTGGTTTCTAGCAGGTGAGCTTCTAAAGTGATTCTGAGAGACTTTAATTCTATTTCCACTGGGAGAACCACTTCCATTCTATATACTAACAAGTAAGGAGTCTCATTGGTAGGAGTTCTAATGCTAGTTCTGTAACCCTATAGAGCGAAAGGCAACTTTTCTGCCTAATCTCTGTAAGTATCAACCATTTTGGACAAGATCTTCTTAATGGATTTATTGGCTGCGTCCACTACTTCATGGGCTTGTGGTCTGTATGGGGACGATTTGTGATACCATGCGTTGCAAATAATTCTGCTGTCAGCCCTTAGAACTGCACCCCTTTATCAGTTACAACATGGTGTGGAATGTCATACCATATAAAAATATGTCTTTCTATGAACTTTGTCATCTTCTTGGGGGTAATGTTTGTGTAGGATTTCGCCTTAACCCACTTCGAGAAGTAATCGACAGCCGCTACAATAAATTTATGGTTGTTTGATGTAAAAGTTTGAATCTCACTAATGATGTCTATCCCCCACACCGAGAATGGCTAAGGAGTAAAGAGATCTGTAATTCTACAGGTGGAAGATGATTGATGTCACCATAAATCTGACACCCGTGGCACTTCCTCACTTCCTCAATACAATCAGCTTACATAGTAAGCCAAAAGTATCTATGTCGTAGAATTTTCTTAGCTAGAGCTAGACCATTCATATGAGGACCATATGAACCCATATGTAGCTGCTTCATCACCTGTTGTGCCTCTGCCTTGGTTAGGCATCGGAGGAGTAGTCCATCAGTTATCCGCTTGAAAAGCTGATTTTCAAATACCTTGAACTGTACAGCCAACTTTCGATGAGAAGCCCTATTCGACGTATCAACCTCATCAGGATACTGTTCGTCTTGCAAAACCCTGAGGATGTCACAATACCACAGCTTGTCCCCGATTGTCACTGTTAGGACCTCAAAAGACTAATAATGGGTTGCTCTGGAAGTCTCCAAGATTAAGGGCCGCATTTGTTGTTTTTATGGTCCTTCCCACACAAATGACAATGTTGCGAGTGAATCCGCCATTTGATTTTCATCTTTAGGTACATGTTTAAACTCATAGCGGCCTAAAATCTAAATCTTTTCCCATATAGTTTCTAAATACGGTCGCAGGGTTTCTTCCTTGAGCTCCCAATCTCCTGTGGCCTACCAGATAACCAATGTAGAATCTCCAATAATCAGGACATCATTTTCCCTTAACATGGTGAGGGCATTAACCCTAAACAAACAAGGTTCATACTCTGCACCATTGTTGGTAGCTGGAAATTCTAGTTGTTTTAATAAAGGGATAATTTCTCCATCTGATGTAACTATGATTACTCCCAAACTGACACTTTTCTTATTTACTGCTCCATCGAAATGCATTATCCATTGCTCATAGCCAGATGTTCATCAGCGAATTCAAGATTCTCCACCTAGTCGGATTCTAATGGCTGGTTAGCTAGAAACTCTGCTACAGCTCTGCCTTTGATCACCTTCTTCGTCATATACTCTATGTTGAATTCGAATAATTATAAAAGCCACCAGGACAACTTTCCTGTTAATTATGGTGCGGCATATAGATACTTCATTAGATCAACTTTAGCTACTGCTTGTATTCTATATGATTGAAAGTAATACCTCAACCTCTTTGTCAACCATACCATTGTTGTACATGTTTTCTCAACTATGGTGTATCGAGTTTCATAATCAAGCAGCTTCTTATTGATGTAATAGATGGCATGTTCCTTCTTCTCGTCCTGCTCTTACACTAACATTGCCCCTACTGAGGTGTCTTTTATGGCCAAATACAGAATCAAGGTTTTACCCGGTGTTTGAGGCTTTAGCATTGGAGGGTTCATTAAGTAGGTTTTGATTCTGTCAAATGCAATCTGACACTTGTCATTCCATTCTACTGGCTGTTGCTTCTTATCATTCCATTCTATTGGCTGTTGCTTCTTGAGGAGCTTGAAGATTAGATCACAGACCATGGTCAATCTGGTGATGAATCTAGTAACATACTGAAGTGATCCCAGGAACGACCTAACTTTTTATTCTATTTTCAATACTAGCATGTCCCACATGGCTTTAACTTTGTCCACATCCATCTGAATTTCCTTTTGGCTGACAATGTGACCTAATAGTTTTCCCGAAGTTACTCTGAATACGCATATCTTCGGATTCAGGCGTAGATTTTATTTCTCAATCGTAGTTAAAAACCTATCCACAATGGCGAGGTGCTCCTCCTGGGTCATGGATTTGACTAACATGTCATCAACATACACCTTGACTTCCTTATGGATAATATCATGGAGAAGTGCAGTGATAGCTCTTTGATAGGTAGCCCTAGCATTCTTTAATCCGAAGGGCATTACTCAGTAGCAATAAGTTCCCCATTCCATGATAAAGTCCATATGACCTTATCAAAGATGTCCATCAGAATCTGATTATACCCCAAAAATCCATCCATGAACGAGTACATTACCGCTCTAGCCGCACTATCAATTAAGACATCAATATGTAGGAGTGGGAAATCATCATTCAAATATGCTTTATTGAAATCTTTGTAATCCATATCTTTATTGGCTACTGAAACCATATTGGCAAGCCATTATGGATATTCAACCACCTCCAGAAACTTGGCCTCAATCTATTTAGCTACGTCTACCTTGACTTTCTCTACCCACTCTAGTCTGAGACGTCTGAGCTTGTGCTTAACTAACTTAATCTTCAGGTCTGTCGGGATCTTATGTTTTGCAATCTCTTTGTCAACTCCATGCATGTCTTCATAAGACTAGGCGAATGCCCTGACATACTTTTCCAAGATTTTTATCATCTCTCTCCTTTCCACACGAGTTAAATCGCTTGAGATAGAAACCATTTTTGGATTTTCATCTATTCATAGATTAATTTCTTGCAATGGAGTGTCATATATGCTAAACACATTAAATGAATGCTTAAATGCATGCATGGATCCATCAAGAAAAACATCACACAAGTAAGCAAAGTTGGAATTCATTTCATTCATTGCCTTATAGGCGGAATTGTTCACATCAAATACAGAAGAAATGTTTACAAAGAAATCATTATCATCCTCCACATGCGGAGGGTCTTCCTTCACAGCATCTCCAACATCAGTAGCTTCATCTTCCTCAAATAAGTCTATCAAGTCAGTCTCCAATGCTTCTTTCTGAATCTTAAAAAGGATGGCTTCCCCCATCTTCGCTTTGCCCTTAGTCATCATCTTTGTCAATTCAACTATGGCATTCTCAATCATATCAGTTTGGCTTGTTGTTGCACGCTTCTGATCAAATTGCTCCTTCAGACCCTTCTTCAGTAAAGCAGATAACACCTTTGATATGGTCTCTATAGCTGTATTGATCTCCTCTCAAATGCCAGACTTCATCAACTAGCTTCTTTCCCTAATCAGCTACGGCTATTACATTCACTTCTTCCCTAAACGGTGTCATTAGAATTATCACAGTGGCATCTTTCTTTCCACTCATTGCCCCAACCCTGAGCATGTTTACAACCGGCTCAATGTGATATTTGGAAAAGTCCACGACATCAACAAAAATCTCAAAACTGGGGACTTTGACCTTTCCCACTACAACTAGCTCGAGTGTAACATCTGTAAGCGAACGACCTTTTTGAAGAGAAGAAATAGGCACGGCGAAGCGGGCCGGGGAAACTGGTGTCATCTAGAGGAAATGATCCCAAAACTCATAAAATAAACCCCGGGAAATACTGAGAACCCCGATATCCGTACGTACCATAGCCAAAAAATCAAAATACAAACTCATACAGATGATTTCGGGCCGATAATAATCCCAACAAAAAAACCAAAATGGAAAATGGGATGTTTCGGCTGATTGGGATAGATCAGGGATCTGTCTCTGAGGAACATAGTCGGCCGACTCTGGGTTAGAGCTGGCTGGCTCTGTTCTTCAGAAACACAGCCGGCCTATGATGGGCAGCACCAATTCTGGATTTTCATCACAATAATAGAAACGCATAGAAAATCAATGCAGACAAGTTTTAGGGCCTCTCAGAGCATACCTGGATTGTTGTGTGGATGCTTAGAGCATTAAGAAACAGATTGAAAGCTCAGGAATGTGCACTGGAACTCAATCGACCGAATCCTTCAACGACCCAGAATGATCTGAAACCAAGCCGAAATAATCCCGAATCAAGGAATAGAGGTTGTTGGTTATGTTGTTAATGTTTAAGAATTGGTTTAGGGTTAAATGAGAGTGTTTTTGGCTCTCTCTCGGTCTCTCTTCTTCTTCTTTCTTTCTCCCCTTCTGCTTTCTTTTTCTTTCTCCTTTTCTCTCTGTCTCTTGCTTGAACCAAAAAAGTCCCCTTCTCTCTCGCATTTTCTCTCATTTATCTGCCTCTCCCTGTCTTCTCTCATTCCATCAATCAGCAGACTGAAAAATCTCTGAAAATCTGCCCAAATTTTCGCCTGTCAAGACAAGTTGCTTTGCTTCAGAGAAACTGTTCTTGACCACTAGAGCCGGCCGGCTCTAATTGGCACTAGAGCCGTACAGCTCTAGTTAGAGCCGGATGGCTCTGGTTCAACAAACCAGAGCTGTCCGGTTCAACCAAGAGTCAGGACAGAATTTTGAAAAGTCAGACATGCAGGCCAAACCCTGGAAATGATTCGAGAGATCTTTTCGGGGCTTCAGATCTCAGATAGCCTAGTTTTCAGAACGTTTGAGATCCTGAGATCCTCCAGGCAGTATTTCGGTCGCTTCCAAGTCCCGTTCGAGCCTGTCCGGTCCACAGGTAATTAGGGAATTCTCATCACCGAGACCGGGCAAAAACCCATGCTCACAGGCTGTCCCTCGCGGGATCAAAGTCGGATGATCGTGGGCTCTAAAGCCTAGATCGAGTTTGGTCTCGTGACTGGAAGCGTGGTGAGGAAGGAAAAGGAAACGTACCTGGCGTTCCTTGCTGGAGGTGCCGGCCGTGGTTCCAATTCGACTCACTGTGGGGGAGTACGCCCATAACGTTGGCTCACTATGGTAGAGCATGCCCGTAGTATTGGCTCACTGTGATGGAGCGTGCCCTTCATGTTGGCCCACTGTGGTGGAGCGTGCCCGTAAAGTTGGCTCACCGTGGTGGAGTATGCCCGTAAAGTTGGCTCACTGTGGTGGAGCGTGCCCCTAATGTTGGCTCACTGTGGTGGAGTGTGCCCGTAATGTTGGCTCTCTATGGTGGAGCATGCTGGTAGTATTGGCTCTCTGTGGCGGAGCATGCTTGTAATGTTGGCTCTCTGTGGTGGAGCGTGCCCTTGACGTTGGCTCTGTGTGGTGGAGCGTGCCCTTAATGTTGGCTCTTTGTGGTGGAGCGTGCCCTTAATGTTGGCTCTCTGTGGCGGAGCGTGCCCTTGACGTTGGCTCTCTGTGGCGGAGCGTGCCCTTGACGTTGGCTCTCTGTGGCCGAGCGTGCCCTTAATGTTGGCTCTCTGTGGCGAAGCGTGCCCTTAAAGAGATTCAATTCTTTTCCGTGTGGTGGAGTATTGAACGTATGTCTCTTCCTTCTCCTTTCAATGCGAAAAGGCTGAATAAAACTTACTGTCTCTCCTATGTAATGAAGAGGCAGCACAAACTTGGAGTTTTTCTCCGTGTGGTGGAGTTCCCGTGAAATTGATGTCAAGTAGCGTATTTATTTCTTGATCGATAATTTTGGAAACAAAAATTTTTTCCCCCTCGATCAAGAATTAAATATGGTTGAATCATTTTGCCCCCAGATACCTGTTAAAGGCAAAAAAACTTCTTCAATAGACATTTTTTCTCTGTCCATGTGACGACAAGGTTGAAATACATGATCCACTGTCCCTTCTGTGTGGCAAAGAGATAGCACGAGGTTGGTTGAATTGACTTGCCCCCAGATCCCTGTTAAAGGTAAGAGATTCTTTAATAGGCATTTCTTTCCTGCCCATGTGACGACAGGATTGAAATGAATGTTCTTCCTCTTCCATGTGATGAAAAAGGTTGAACGAATTGGTCTGTTGTTCTGCCCCCAGATACCTGTTAAAGGCGAGAAGTTCATCAACAGAGATTCTTCCCTGTCTATGTGGCAACAAGGTCGCAATAAGAGATGTGCTGTCCCTTCTGTGTGATGAAGAAGCAGCATGAGCTTGGTTGAATTGACTTACCCCCAGATCCCTGTTAAAGGCAAGCAACTTCAATAGGCATTTCTTCCTTGCCCATGTGACGACAAGGTTGAAATGAGTGTTCCTCCTCTCCTATGTGGTGCAAAGGTCAAACGAGCTAGTCTGTTGTTCTACCCCCAGATACCTATTAAAGGCGAGAAGTTCTTCAACAGACATTTCTTCCCTATCTATGTGGCGACAAGGTCGAAGTAAGAGATGTGTTGTCCCTTCTATGTGGCAAAGAATCAGTACGAGGTTGGTTATTGTCTTGTCCCCAAATCCCTGTTAAAGGCAAGAAACTTCAATAGGCATTTCTTCCCTGCCCATGTGGCTACAAGGTTGAAATGGGTGTTCTTCCTCTTCCATGTGAGGAAAAAGGTTGAACGAATTGGTCTGTTGTTCTGCCCCCAGATACATGTTAAAGGCGAGAAGTTCTTCAATAGACATTTCTTCCCTATCTATGTGGCGACAAGGTCGAAGTAAGAGATGTGTTGTCCCTTCTATGTGGCGAAGAAGTGGCACGAGGTTGGTTATTGTCTTACCCCCAGATCCCTATTAAAGGCAAGAAACTTCAATAGGCATTTCTTCCCTGCCCATGTGACGACAAGGTTGAAATGGGTGTGGCGTTCTTCCCCGTGTGGTGGAGCACCGAGTAATAAGTTGATTCTTTGTGCGGTGGAGTTCCCGTGAGATTGATGTAAGATTGTTTTGCCCCCAGAATCTGTTAAAGGCAAGAAATTCCCTTCTCGGGATTATATTGGCATGAACGAATATTATGATAATTAAAGAAATTTTTCATACCTGAGGTTTAGGAGTCCTTGGGCTCTGATTTGCGTGTTGTGACTCTGGGTTAGGCCTTTCTGAATTAGGAAGGATCTCTTCTTGAGATGACCCCTTCAATTGAAGACAAACATGGTTGAGGTGGTTTGATACATGTATGCATGAATGCGTGCATGATTCATGTGCACATGTATGCGTCATGATGCTTTTGATAATACGTTTGGTATCTGCACTATACTGGGGAGTGAACTTGTGACTCCTGACGATCTCCTGTGGGGACTGTGTCCGTCGGATGACCCTGCTGAGGATAATGACTCATTTAGTTGTGAATTCCACTGGGGAGTATTCTGATCCATTTGATCTCGCTGGGGGATCTGTTGGAGCTTCTGATTCAGTGGGAAGAATCTTAACTGGGAACCCATTGGGGATTTTGTTGGAGACTCCGTGGGGATGATCCTACTGGGGACCACTCTGCCAGGGATAATACATTGGGGATGGTACAACTGGGCTGGTAGCTGCCATTTGTAGTGACAATCTCGTTGATGCCACTGTGGGTTTGGATGCAATGACCTACTGATGGATGTTTATATGCAATGGCATGATACATGCAATATGAACATCTAAGTAGAAAATGAAACATGCCTAGTATCATTATGATGACATTAGAACGAATGTGATAGGAAACTCAAAAGTGACACTGCCTCTGTATGTCACTCTCTTCTTGTTACCAACACGTCCTTTCGGTTTTCCATGTCGGAGACTCTCTCGTTGAAGATCATTGTCGTTTTTTTTTGTGAATGATGGCCAAGTCTATAAGAGTGCACCAGCCAAGTGGATGTCTTAGCACTGGGTTGTCTTGGGATTAGAGGATGCGCCTTGACAATTCCGCCGGGATCATGATAGGATTGTCCTTGATGATGTTTAGTGATTTATCTTTTGCCTGCCCCAAGTGTTGGAGGTTTGGGTTTAGATGTGAAATATTTCATTAAGTCTGGTTTGCTGCGTGTTGTAGCCTGAACATGGACATTTACATGCAATGGCATAACATATGCAAATTGAGATCAAAACAGAATATGAAACATTTATGATATGATGAATGTGAATGCATTAGGAAATTCCAACCCATGGCTTCAGAGCGGATAATCTGAGATGGGATCAATTAACCACTGGATTCTCCTAGGGTCTGGAACTGTATTCATGCTCTCAATTCACCCCTGATTCCAATTCACACGCGGTCAAAGATGGACACAACTTTTAGTCCTTCAAGGTATGGCCTAATTTAGAATGACTTGAGTGAATTGTGGTTTTCCTGTGTCCATGAACCACAATAACCCTAGAGCAAGGCACACTATGGCTAGGAAATGAAAGGACCACTGGTAAGTAGTCCCTTCTGTTGCAGTTGAAGACTGAGTTCTTGAAATGGTTGGTAAATGCAATTTTCCCCTGAATATTAGCACAGCAGGCTTTGTAAGTATTTCTGTTGATGGGAACATCCCATTCATGATTATTGAAAGCTTTATAAAACCTGGTTGCTCCAACACTATTGGTGAAGTTCACAGGGTAGATGTCAATCTCCTCTTCTTCCTAGCACATTTTTGCTCAACAGAACCATCTCTTGCTGGGTTGAGTCCAGCATAGGCTACAGTGTGGATTTTGCTGGATGAGAACAGTGGTCACTTAGGAGTTCCATCAATAGTTGCTTGAGCAGTGGCAAACTCCAACTCAATTGAAGCAGGCTTATATTCAAATCCTCTCTCTGTCATGAAATCAAGGCCTTTCCTGTCAGTATGAGGTTACGAAATATTTGCTCTGGGGGTTTAGGTTGAAGAGAAGTGGCATAGGATAGAAAGAGAATTCCTAATCTGGTACAGGTTGATGATAAACAAAGGCTGATTGAATCAGTACTTTCTCATATACCCTTATTACCTTTTTTCTTTTTTTTTTATAACAAGATGATGCGAATATGAAACAGCATTGGGGTTCAATTTCTTGTTAAAAGCCATTGATGGTGGAAAACGAGGCTTCAGAGGGTCAGTTCAGGGAATAGGGTGAAAAGGGCTTTTGTCAAATAGGTGTTAGTGGTTTGGGTGGTAAATGGAAGATAAAGGGTGTCGAAGGTGTGGAGGAAATTGGAAAAGGAAAGGGGAAGAGCTTTGGTTTTGAAGACAGGAAAGTCCAAATCTTTCACAGATAAGAGGGAAGGATCTGATAATGCCGAGAGTTGGAGATTACTCTTTGATGCGATGCGACACTCCAGTGTTAGCTATGGTGGCCATGCATGAGAGGGAGAAAGACTCTTGTCTGCACCGATCCCTTTTTTTTTTTTTTTTTTTTGAGGACTATGCCTAAACTGTTGCCACCTGTCGGTTTTCCTGCTGCATTCAAATCCATGCATGTCATGTGTGTTTAATATGCTTTTTGGATGAACAATGCATGCGTAATGTCATGTATATATGAATGTCACACGAACAAGATAATGTATGCACTACAACCAAAATTGCTTCTTTTACACATGGTGGGTGATATGGGTGATGGAAGCCATTTGAATTCCCCACAGGTTGGAGATTTTTAGCGAATGGGGAGTTTTAGTTTTAGGGTTTTGGCATGGAATGCCCTCTTGGGATGTGAGACCAAGTTTTGCCTCTGGGAGGACTTCTTGGGTTTAATTGCCTCTAGGAGGGCTTTTTAGATTTGATTTTTCCCCAAAGAGGGCTTTCTTCGGTTTGGATGCCTCAAGGAGGGCTTTTCCCTTTTTGGGGTAGGATTTAGAGTTTAAAGGATGGTTTTCGGCTTGGAATGGTTCGGGCTGTTGGAAATGCCCTAGTCCCGAGGCATTGGTCCTTGTATTTGTACTATACATTTATTGGATTTATGTGTTGTACTCATTTGTGTTATTAATAAAGGCATCAATTCATTTATTATATCTATCTTGTGCAATATATTAAATGAAGTATCCAATGGACATATCTATATCCATGACGACAAGTGTCATGCACTTAGCAGTAAGACGATGGATAGGGTAAACGATATGACCATAAATAGATCCGTAGTCTGTTCCAGTCATGGGAATGAATGGAACAACAGACTATCATTAACCTGGTTGTATGGCGGTGTCTTACCGGTCATTGGACATGGAATGTCAACCGAGTTAATGGGTACATGCCTGGAAGCATGGTACTGGATAGATCCACTAAACGAGTAATCCACATGGTATGGTATCACAATGGATTCTCGTGTAGTACTTGTATGGATCCTTTGACCTGACCATATGATGGTGTTACATGTGAAGTCGCATACTTAGGGGTACGCCTAAAGGGCCTGTAATAGGGTGCCAAGTATGGGTGCTTTCGGGTATGTCACTGAACATGGTAATACTATGGATATGCAGAAGGGATTTGTCACTCAGTAACCAACTGAGAAGATATCACCGGCCACTTGATGAATGTGACTGATAAGAGTGTGGCCACACCTAAACGAGTTGGAACTTGTTTGTGAGCATCAGTACATTCGGGATCAAGTTAATGTCCGGACACAAAAGAGGGTGATCAATCCATGCCTCTGTGTTGGACACCGATATCAATGACATGGGATGTACAAGTTTAAACTACAGGGTTATGATATCAGTTAGACTGCCATCTACATCTTAATTGGGGGCTGCAGTGGCTTGCTAGAGCCCAACTGCAGTCTGCAGGCCAAAGGCCCGCTGCCAACATAAAGATGGGCCCACGGGATCGTACACATAGAACGATAGAATGCAGACTTAAGGAATCACATGTATACTTGGAGTATACACAATGGAGGGAGAAGTGTGTATATATTAATTATATTATAAAGATCAATTGGATTGGTCATAATAATAAAATTAATATATTCAATTGGCTCTTCATAATTAATTGGATTAATTATGAAATTATTTCCTAGGTGGAAATATTCATATGTATGGGTTTACATATGATTTTATTTTGTGTAGATTTAATTTTAATTTGATGGATTAAATTAATTGTCAAACTAATTTTAATTTAGATGTAAATAATATATTACTTGGAGTAATATATTAAATACATGGGTATATTAAAATTGGGCTTGAAATTAATTTAAACCAGAATAATTAAAATTAGACTGGGCCTAAATTAAAACATGGAAGCCCGCACAGAATAGACAGGAGCCAAGATGGGCCTGAATTCCACTAAGGAATTCGGCCAACCCTAGGTATAAATACCTAGGGTTAGAAATTTCGGCGATGACAAGCATTGAGCCTCCTAACCGAAATTTTTCTAGCCCTCTCCTCTCTATTGTTTTGTTTTTCCGACGCTAGAACGGGTTGCATTCGTTAAGCGTTCGTGTACGTGAGAGTGGAGGGATTCTACATTGAATTCTGCAGTCATCATCCATCTCTAGAAAGAGATTTTTCTGGTAAGAAATTTAATCCCTTTCTATTTAATTTTAAGTTTTTCAATTTCCACTTCAATTGCTCCTGGGACTGGATTTGAGGAAATCACTGCGTTCTTCCGCTTTTATCGGGTGATTTCCGGTGACAAATCCCAACACGGGCATCGTGTGTGCCATTACAGTTGAAACTTTGGGGTAGGGTTGGTAGTGTCTTGCAAGGATCATGGAGTTGGATCAGCAGATGCCTCGACGGAGGTGGTGCCATCGTATCATTTTATTTATCTCACTAGCTCACCTTTCAAGAGAGAGTTCAGATAGGTCCAGATTCACTTTTAAGTTTCCTATAGCTTCCAGATTAATGTCATGCATTTTGATATTATGCGTGTTTGACATATCATGTTAGACGATTAAATGCATGCGCAATGCCATATATATGCAATCACCACATAAGTAAGGAGATAACAAAATGCATTGCATTCAAAATGATATTAATACACTGTAGAAACAAAAATGATTCCCTTATAAAAAGGAAAGCCCCGAGGGTAGTTTTTTTTTTTTTTTTTTTGCCCCCGACTAGTAACTACCTCGACTTCAGTACCATTGCCTCGTTCTCGTCAGATCAGACCTTGTAGCTCTTCATCATATTCCTCTCCCCGGGAAGATTAAGGAATCCCTTTGGTGGTTCCTTTGCTCGCCATAGATCGCTCGTTAGAGGCAGACGACACCCTCAATTTTCCTTCGTCAACCAGCCTCTGGATCTTCCTTCGCAGACCGACACATTTATTAGTCCGGTGGCCTGCCATCACGTGATAACTGCAGTAGTTATCCTTTTGTTCTGCTGTTGGCGCCATGTATGGTCGGACACTCTGCAACAGGCCCAGCTTTCTACAGATGGCGAATAGTCTAGTCACTGAACGAGGCCCAGAGGATGCGACTGCCCATTTGTCTTTGGGAGGCGAACCCTAGATTTGTCACTAAGCAGAGTCAATGTTGGCATTGGTGTCAAGAGGTCTTTTCAGTTCTCCTTCATTGGACGACCTCGATAAGCCCAAATTTTGGTGAGAGGACCTTCCGAGGTGTCCAGAAGGAGTGTCGGAAATTTTAGCGTTCTGCTCCTTATCAATGCCAACATTAGAGTCTGTGCTCATCATGTCCCTTATTCTCCCTTTGAGTTCTGCCACCCGGGTTTCCAACTCAGCGCATCTCATCGTCAGCCTCTCTATTCTGCCAAGGTCACCCCCTAACATTTCCCTCAACATTGCTGCCGCTTCCTCCCTAACTGCCTTTCGGAACCGAGATGAAGCGACATGGTCTTCCACAACATCTGTTATGGTGTTGAAGTTCCTTGGGTTATCCATTCTCAAGATCCTTCCCCCCTGATGAGAGCACTTGTTAGTGTCGACTGGTGTATCCATGGCAAATACCAAACAGAGAACTATGTATGCATGAATATGCGTGACGTGATATGCACATGCATGGATGGTGAGTTGCACATGTGATGTCATGTGATGCTATTCGGAACCAATGAAAATATATGCAAAGTCAAGAAGGGAAACATGCAGATGCAATGAATGCCATTGGGGATGATGTATGCTAAAGAAAAGTATGGCGTATAAATATACACCACATGGATAAAATGACACACAGAGGTGTCCACGGGTCGAAGCAAATGGTACTTGCAATAGGGTGCATAATTATGCCCCTGGGGAAAACGACACACTGGGGTGTCCACGGGTCAAAGCAAGACATTGCTTGTGAAGGAAGTTAAGATAGGGTGCATAGTTATGCCCCTGGGAAGAATGACACACTGGGGTGTCCACGGGTCGAAGCAAGTCATTGCTTGCAAAGGAAAGTTAAGATAGGGTGCATAGTTATGCCCCTGGGGAGAAATGACACACTGGGGTGTCCACAGGTCGAAGCAAGACATTGCTTGCCTGGGAAGAATGAAACACTAGGGTGTCCACAGGTTAAAGCAAGACATTGCTTGCAAGGGAGATTAAATGCTATGGTGGTGTGTATGCGTATGATGATCTAACATAATCTTCAGCACTCAGGGAGCACCTTGGATGATGAAACATGATATGAGGTGAGACAGATCAGAGTGCTTGGCATGCAAATTGTTTTTTCGGTACTAGAGGAGCACCTTGGGCCTTTTTGTGATGAAATGATATGAGATAATGTGCTTGGCACACGGGCTGAGTTTTGGTGCTCGAGGAGCGCCTTATGCTTATATATGAATGGGATGTATGGTCATGGGTTGGTGTGACTAGATGATGTCAGATGGGTGGAGATAGGAATGAAGATGATTCACCTTATTATATATTTTGGATATTCTGTGGATGCCCCAATGCTATGCAAGAAGGCAATGCAAGCAAATCGTGTGTGATCCCCTATAGGGGCATGGGTTCGGTGCCTTTGGAGCACCTAGTAGATGTCGTGAAATGGTCATGTGTGGCCAGTACGTAGACAGAGTTCTGATGCTTTTGAGGCACCTAATGGATGTTATGGAATGGTCGTGTGTATGCCGATACACAGATGGAGTTCCGATGCTTTTGATGCATCTGACATGAAATGATGTTACAGACAAGTCACGTGTAACTGGAGACACGGACAAAGATTCGGCGCTCATGGAACGCCTTGCGTGATTTGGTAATGTCATTGAATGCCCCTATATGTGTACTAACTGGGCACTCATGGAGTACCCTGGATGATCCGATAATGTTATGAGCAATCCGATGCGGATCACGACATACAAGTGAGATCTCGGTATCCCAATGACACCGGGAACAGACAGATAGATGAGATGTAGTGTAATGCTTATCATGCGACTCTCCACATGATCATAGATTTAGGACCATTGTGGTCTCCTAATGAATGGAATGTAGAAATGACCCAGTGCAAACTAAGGCACAGGTAAAACACAGGTGACTTTAGGGCACCTGTTGTGAAATGAAATGATTATGATGAGCATCCTTGGGACGTCCATTGTTAAGAGTAATGACATGAAATGGTGTGAATGCACATGTCACATAGAATGCAGGTGGCTGTAGAAGATGTGGTTAGGATGCATGGCATATAAGATGATGTTATGCGTGCAAGGAATGAATGCATATGTCACCCAAATAAAGCATCGTAGAAACACCAAGACGTGATTAGTACACATAACACACACACAAAGTAATGCCTTGCATGTTTCATGAAACTATTAACATAATATGTGTATGGCACATGTGAATAAAATATCATGGCTGCAGAAGAATATGGTTAGTATTAATGCTACACAAATGTTGATGCCTTGGGAATGATTATACAAAACATGATATGAATGACATACAGATGATTGTGTGCATTTGATGTTTCGCGAATGAAGACGAGAATGGGCACGAATTCCTTATTTCAGACGTTCTAAGAATGCCCTGTACTGTGCAAAAATAACGCAGAGAAAACCGTATGTGGACCGTCACACGAGTAAAAGTCGGTGCCTTTGGGGCACCTAATGAATTGTCGTGAAATGGCCACGTGTGAGCCAGCACACGGGTAGAGTTTCGACACTTTGTAAGTCGATAGCATGAAATGAAATGGTCGCATGGGAACTGCCCCACGAATAGAGTTCTGATGCTTTTGAAGCAATGTGATATGAAATGATGTTGCAGGAAAGTCGCATGTAGCTTGAGACACGGACAGGGATTCGGTGTTCGTGGAACACCTTGCATGATTTGATAATGTCATGATATACTCCTATGTGTGTAATAATCTGGCACCCGGGGAGCACCTCGAATGATTTCACAATGTTATGAAATGGTTCGATATGAACCATAATGCACAAACAGGACTTGGCGTCACCCGAACACCTATGATGAATGAATGTGATATCATGAGATGGCATCGTGTGAACTATTACATAGGAGCAAATCTAGGACCATTGTGGTCTACTATTGAATGATATGATATTTTGTGAAATGGCCGAGTGCAATCCGGTGCACGGGCGGAAATCGGGTAGTTTTGGGGTACCCGACATGGGATGAAATGAAATGATCATGATGGGCATTCTTAGAACGTCCCCAAATAGGTGAAATGGAATGGATGCGCATGTCACACAAACATATAAGTGGCTACAGGAAAACGTGGTTAGAATGCGTGATACGTAGAATGATGTCGTGTATGCTTCATGGAAATGTTGGCACACAGATACGAGTAAAATATCATGGCTACACGAAGACGTGGTCAGCATAAATGTCACATATATGCATATGTATTTAAAGATGGCAGCACGAAAACGTGATCAGAAATGGTATATGAGATGATTATGCATTTTGGATGCTTTATGAAAGGTAAAAAGGAAAGGAAAAACAACACAAAACAAACATTAGCACACGCAAAAAATATGTGCTCCCTTCCAACCTTATTTCTCCTTTCGATTGGTCTCGCAATTCTTCCTAGGTGTTGGGTCTCTTTGGCATCAAAAGGGGGATACCAAAGGCGCACACTCAATGTTCATTTTGAATTTAAGTTTTGGTAATCCTAGGGGAAGTTGCTAAGCCATTACATATGGGCCAAAGTCAAAACCAAGGGTCGTACAGGCTCCCATAGCGAATAAATACTTCCCCAGCGTAGAACACGATGTAAGGTCATGCGGGGCTATGAGTGGTTTATCCCGTCGGGTGTCTCAAATCCTAGCGGTAGAGGTAGGCCACCTTCTTGGGTAAACCGGGGTGAAACAGTGTATTCGAGGGGTTGAGAAGAAGAAAATGTCATGATATGCAAAGCATGAATAAATATGGCTTTTATAAATCGATAAACGAATACAAGCGAGGTTATATTTCAATAGTTGCCTAAGTTCCTTAAGTTTTTAAGAAAAACATTTTAGGAACCATAATTATCCCCAGCAGAGTCACCACTGTGAGCGGACGACCTTTTCGAAGAGAAGAAATAGGCACGGCGAAGCTGGCCAGGGAAAATGATTTCGTTTGAATTTGGTTTTGGAAAACAGGTTTTCGTATATCTTGAGTTGGGAAAATTATTGATTTGATTTAATTCGGAAAATCCGTTTGTAGAAAATATTTTCCCGTTTTATAACTTAAAGACCTCGAAATCTCAATCTCGAGATCAGTGACAGAGTCGCCAACCGGATCAGCTCATCCGGGAATTTCCAGTACAGCTCCCTACCGAGCGCAGACTACTGTACCTAATCCAGAGATTCAGGGTTTGGGCAACTTACCTACTTAACCTCAAGCTTGTAGGGTTTGGGCAACTTACCTACTTAACCTCAAGCTTGTATTCGTTTATTATTTATAAAATCATATTTATTCAATTTATTATCTTTCTAAGCCCAATTTGTTTATTTTATTAAACCCGATGCTAAGGCAAAAATGCATAAAATAAATTGCGGGAAGTTAAACCATTCACACAAATGTACAAAAGAATAGTAGAGGCCGATTATACAACCAAATTGAATAGAAATTTAAAAACCCTCGTCCTCACTTTTACAAACGCCTAAATACACGAGAATCTAAAAATACAACCGCCTAAATACACGAATTAATCTATTAAATACAGCAAAAATAAAAATAAATGCTACAAAAAAGACTGGTTAGCACAGTTTATATTATAAACACAAATAGAACTCAAATCAGGACAGAATGGGGATTTTAGGATAAAGAAGCATGCATTTAGGGGATAACCGGATCGACCCGATCGGTCGGACCGGTTAGACCTGGAAATCAGTTTTGAAATGCCCTATGGATTTTTATGCCGGAAAATAAATTTTGGAAAACCATTTGGCTCGGTTTCATGCATATTTCCATTTTTATGGGTCGGTTATCCCGAAACTTGGGGTCCCGTTCATGTGGGTTCCTAAATACACATTTCATCTAGGGTCCAAAATGCAATAAACACACCAAAAACATTTGTGAAAATATTATTTTGTTCGTTTTCAATATTTCCTGGGAATTTTCTAGAATTCGGGGGTCCGCAAATGCTAGACAATGGATCCAAATCAGATGAAACGACCCCGAAACTCATAAAATAAACCCCTGGAAATACTGAAAACCCCGATATCCGTACATACAATAGCCGAAAAATCAAAATACAAACTCATATAGATGATTCCAGGCAGAAAATGATCCCAACAGAAAAACCAAAATGGAAAACGGGTTGTTTTGGCCGATTGGGACAGATCGGGGATCTGTCCCTGAGAAACATAGTCGGCCAACTCTGTTCTTCAGAAACATAGCCGGCCGGCTTTGTTCCTGAGGAACACAGCCGTACAGCTATGATGGGCAGCACCAGTTCTGGATTTTCGTCACAATAACAGAAACGCACAGAAAATCAATGCAGACAAGTTTTAGGGCCTCTCAGAGCATACCTGGATTGTTGTGTGGATGCTTGGAGCGTCAAGAAACGGATTGAAAGCTTAGGAATATGCATTAGAACTCAATCAACTGAATCCTTCAACGACCCAGAACGATCCGAAACCAAGCCGAAATAATCCCGAATCAAGGAATAGAGGTTGTTGGTTATGTTGGTAATGTTTAAGAATTGGTTTTGGGTTAAATGAGAGTGTTTATGGGAGTGTTTTTGGCTCTCTCTCGGTCTCTCTTCTTCTTCTTTCTTTCTCCCCTTCTGCTTTCTTTTTCTTTCTCCTTTTCTCTCTGTCTCTTGCTTGAGAACCGAAAAAGTACCCTTCTCTCTCTCATTTTCTCTCTTTTATTTGCCTCTCCCTGTCTTCTCTCGTTCCGTCAATCAATAGAATATAAAATCTCTGAAAATCTGTCCAAATTTTCACCTGTCAAGACAAGTTGCTCTGCTTTACAGAGCAACTATTCTTGACCACTAGAACCGGCTGGCTCTGGTTCAACAAACCAGAGCCGTCCGGTTCAACCAAGAGTCAGGGCAGAATTTCGAAAAGTCAGACATGCAGACCAAACCCTAGAAATGATTCGAGAGATCTTTTCAGGGCTTCAGATCGCAAATAGCCTAGTTTTCAAAATGTTTGAGATCCTCCAGGCAGCATTCCGGTCGCTTCCAAGTCCAGTTCGAGCTCGTCTGGTCCACATGTAATTAGGGAATTCTCATCACCGAGACCGGGAAAAAACCCATGCTCACAACATCATAAGCCTTATCAGAATTATGGACAAAAGTATCCACTAGATTTATAGCCTTTCTAACTTGTTTGTTCTTAGGTTCCCCTTCATACCTGAGATCGGTCGAGCGCAGCGTGCCAAAAATGATGTTGAACCTTGGTGGACCCTGCTGATTTATGCCAAGTCCTTTTCCCTGCGTGAACTTTTGCTTTTCCATGTACTTATAAATCCATTCAGCAAACTATAGATCTTTCTTGTCTGAAATGACAG
Organism: Euphorbia tirucalli; assembly: GCA_039660915.1. Lineage (NCBI taxonomy): Eukaryota > Viridiplantae > Streptophyta > Magnoliopsida > Malpighiales > Euphorbiaceae > Euphorbia > Euphorbia tirucalli. The sequence goes on from CM077633.1 coordinate 51,990,751, forward strand.
CCACTTCAAACTCAGTCATTGGCTATTCAATAGAGCTCAATGCGGCTACTACCAACGGCTCATCAGCTTCCAAAGGTCATGATTTTTCCCCCAATGGAAAATCTAACTTTTTAGTGAAGAATGGACAACATGCCTCCGAGGGAGTGAAACCATGGATGCCCTAATAATAAGGAGAAGGTAACCGAGATGTTAATCACAGTGAAAAGGACTTTGGACTTCATTTCTCTAGCAACTACTTCTGCCTCAAATGTACCAAGCACCATGCATTTAGAATCATCATAAGCATGAATGACAGTGTTGGATTTGAGCAGTGCATCCTCAATCATCCCTAGATGGGTTAAAAGCTTCAGAGGGCAGAACTTAAGGGCGGAACCATCATCTACCATGACACAGGGCATTACTCTATCCATGATTTCCACTGTAAGGTATAGGGCCTTGTTATGATTCATGCCTTCAAGAGGTAAGTCGACATCACTGAAAGTAATCTCAGTTGGATAGTTCATTAGGCTACCAGACTTACCGACCATCATGCAAACCTCCTTCGGGGAAGTTAAGGGAGTGGCCTCCATTTCCAATAGCTTTTTTACCACCGTAGCTCGGTGTTTCTGGGATTCCATTAGTAGGTGCCAAACACTGGCTCTTGCGGGCATCCTTTTCAGTTGTTCAACCACTAGATCCTCTTCTTCAGTCGGTGACACTAGAGGAGGAACATGGATTGGGGATTCCATCCTCCATTCAGGGTGCAAAGAAGATCTTGTCATATAATTGACTGGACCATCTTCCTTACATAAATACATCCCCGCCTTGGTAGTGACTAGGAATACCTGCTTTGGAGTGGGTACTTAAAACTCATCAAAATCATCATCGAGTTCAATATCCTTTAAATTGAGTGGTTTGAATTTGTCTTCAATAGCTGCCACCAGCTCAACTACCTCTTCGGACTCACTGCCAACTGATACCATTTGCACTGTAGGGTTTGCTTGCATAAGCTGGGTGAAAAAAAGGTTAAGGGCAGTCCAATTTGCACCATGTTGACTTGACCTCCAAATTTTGGTAATTGGTTTTTCTAAAAAAGGTTGCCATCAAGCTCTTCAATTCTCTTTTCTTTGATCAGGCTCTTCAATTCTCTTTTATACGATCAACCATCGGATAGCATCTCTCAATTCATAGCAGTCATTAGTTCAGTGACCTTTTGCCTTATGATAGGTGCAGAAATTATCTCTATTGGCCGCAGGAGGAGGTACAGATGGTTTCAGGCTTTCCCATAAGCCTATTTTTCTACACTTGACAAATATTCTACTTAAAGATTCAGCCCATGGGGCAATGCTTCTATTCCAGGCATGAGGGGCTGCTTCCTGAGTCATTGCTATAATTTCTACTTGCTTGACAGGGGCAATTACCTGAGCAGGTTTGGCAGTGGTCGTGGAAGATGTTGCGGGAGAATTCTTGTATCTCAAGGTGTATGTACGGCCCCCTCCTTGGTATCCATTGTTCAAGTTGCTTTGGACTGCTTTAATTTCATATTTCTCGACCCTTATGGCTATCTTGTGGACTTCCACCAGTGTGTTAAACTTGTGGTACTTCATGTTGTTCCTATATACTTCCAAACTGCCATCAATTAGTTTAACAATCAATTCATCCTTTAAGGGTCTTTGATGTAGAAGGATCATCTTGTCCATCCACCTCTGATAATATTCTACAAAGGTTTCATTCGGTTTCTGCTTTATAGCCTCAAAGTCTTGTAACCTCTCCTCTAGCTGAGTATTGAAGCTATAATACTTCACAAAGGCATCAAATAAGGCATTCTAATCTTCCCGAACACTCTCTGGTTGTTTGTTATACCAATTAATAGCTCCTCCCTCTATTGTGGTGGGGAAAAGTCCTACCAACTGATTCACAGTCAGGCCCACCATTGTCATAATCCTTACATACTGGTTGAGATGAGCCATCAAGGGGATCTTTCCCATGTACAAGGCAATTCTCGGCATCTGGAAACCAACTGGTGGTAATTCAATTCTGCCAGTCATCAAGATACTCGAGTCAATGCATTTTGAGGCATTAACCTTTGTGCTCCCGTGCATCTCAGCCATTAGTTCATCCATCTCCGCACATTTCTCTTGCCCTTTCTTTTCGAGGGCCACATCAGCTTGTCTCCCTCTATCCCCTATATTAGAGTGCCTGTTGTTATCCCTGTTTGGCCTATCGCCATTCCAAAACTCTCTGTTGGGTTCCTCCATTTTGTTAACAGTAGGATTGCTCAAGCTGCTTGGACTTGGTTCTTGATGATGTTTTTGAACTCATCTGAATTCAGAAAGTCCCGAAGTACAGTAGTCATAGAAGTCGCACCAGTGTTGGCATCAAGATTAGATGGGTTTTCCATTTCTGTATGGTTATGCTCGAACTAATCAACTTCAAGTAAAGATCCAAATTTGGTCTCCAACTTTGAGTCCGACCCTGTTTCTATTACCACTAAACCAGAAGCCATATTGTCTACCTCTGTATCTGTTGGAAACTGTTCTTCTAACCCAAATGATTCCTCTAACTCACTTGATGCCGGATCCTCGTTCTCGACCCTCTCTAATCTTCCTGCAAGGCGATGCCAAACTACAAAATAAATCACATTAGGGTTACAATGGATATGCACCTAAGAAGTTTCTGAGTGCTAGATGGCATGTATGCATGAAGTGATATGTATGCGTGAATGCCATGAGATGTATGCATGCTGTACAAATTGAAAATAAACAAGGTTTTGATGCTAAATGGACGACGGAGGTTCTGCATTCATGGAATGCTTAACAGAGGTTCGTGCTAGATTCCACTAGCTGAGGGATGATTTATATGGTTAGTCATACAGGTGGAGGTTCGGCATTCATGGAATGCCTAACTGAGATTTGTGCTAGATTCCGTTAGCTGAGGGTTGACAAGTATAGTTAGTCATAGGGGTGGAGGTTTGACATTCGTGGAATGCCTAACCGAGGTTTGTCCTAGACTCTGCTAGCTGAGGGTTGACATATATGGTTAGTCATATGGGTGGAGGTTTGGCATTCATGGAAAGCCAAACCGAGGTTCATGCTAGATTCCACTAGCTGAGGGTTGACATATATGGTTAGTCATATGGGTGGAGGTTCAGCATTCGTGGAATGCCTAACTAAGGTTTGTGCTAGATTTCGCTAGCTGAAGGTTGGAACATATGGTTAGTCATATGGACAGAGGTTCGGCATTCATCAAATGCCTAACCGAGGTTTAGATACGTATGATTTTTCACACGAACAGCAATTTAGCATTGAGTGCTTAGGGGTTTATCCTTTAAAGACTAGTGAGTGTGTGGAGCTCTTGCGATAACTGTATGGTTATCGGAGGATGAATGTGTTGGTTTATAGTCATATTAAGGGGCGGTCTAGGGACACTCTAATGTAAGTTGATTAATATGAAATGATTCATGCATGTGAGACACGTGATTATGGTTGCATAAAAAATCGTTAGCTTGAATGACATACAAAATGGTGCATATGAGTGGAGTATGTTCATGTGAAATAAGAATGACGTATATGGCTACACAAAAACAGTGAGTTAGCATCACAAAAATGATGTGAAAAATGATAATATATATGCATGAAGGGATGATTATGATGACATGGTATGGAAAAGGAAGCACGTAACACATAGCATGTGATCATAAATTCCTGACCTTATTTCTCCTCATAGTCAAAGATCTACATTTTAACGTAGTCCTAGGTATGGTTCTCTTTAATCATCAACAGGGGATGACAAAGGCAAAGCTAAATATACATACCATACACAACGTTTCGTTATCCTAATGGAAATTACTATGGCTATCTATATAAGTTCGGTCAAAAGACCTGGTTAACATCAAGGTCCCCATAACAAAATATACTCCTCAATTCTCCCCACTCAAGGGTACAAGCGAAGGAGTACATACAAGGCTATAGGTGGTGTTCCATATATGTGAGCACGAGTTTTCCCAACCTCTATGATGAAAATCCTATGTTACCGGTTAAGACAGATAAACATGAGTCGGACTTGAGAATGAGCGGGATGTAGCCTAGAATGTCTTAAATGCTCCAAAAATCAAATAGTCCTTGATTCGAAACCCCGAGAAAGGTCCTTAGGAAGAGCCTTGTTAGCTCTGGTTAGAGTCGCACGGCTATAGTTTCACAACTACAGCTGTGCAGCTATAACACCAGAGCCGCACGGTTGTAATCTAGTCGCGCGGCTCTAACGAGTGATCAGATTACTTCCTAAATAGCCAGCATTATTATCCTTAACAGAAGAGGATTCCTTAATTAAAGGGAGCCGGGATTCTCTAGGTTTGGGGAGGATACATAAAACATAAGTGGGAACAAAAAGACAATAGAAGGAGAGAGAATTTTAGTAGATAAGAGAGAGAGTTTTAAGAGAAAGTATTCTAAAAAGAAGAAAAAGGAGAAATACCAAGAAAACTAAGAGAAATAGAAATAAAACAGATTAGAAACACATAGGGTGAGAGTTTCCAGTCACACTTTCACTTGTTTGGGTCGTTCTCGGGTTTGTTCGGATTGATTCGGGAGGTGTATTCAAGGATTTCGGCACGTTTATGAGGTTTTAAGCAAATTTCGGCTTCCAAATCCAATTCCGGTCGTCAAACACACTGGAACATCAAAAAGGTAAACTCTGATAGGCCTTAAACTCGTATTTGATCATTTTATGCTTTGTATTTTTTTTGTTTTATAAATTTCCAGAAACTGTCTGTTTGATTACAGCTGTGCTACTCTAACTAGAGCCGAGCGACTATAACACTATAGCTGCACGGCTGTGTTCTTCAGGGCAGAAACCTGAAACGCCCTAAATTGACCGAAAGTAGTTAGTTTTCTATTTTAGTCATTCTGTTATGAACTATTTCAGTCCAATCACATCCGTTACATTCAAAATTATGGTTTTTAGATTTCCTAGAACGTTGATGTGAGATTTGGGTTTCGTCGATTTTGGTTTTTTGGAATCCGAGGTTGTTCGATCCAAATCAGATCCACTGTCCAGCTTTAGCGGACCCCCAGGTTCCCTGAAATCCTTAGAAATCATCGAAACGAGTCAAAATAGTGATTTACGAAACAAAGAAAACCAATTTCGGGTTCTAGACACTACAACCGCACGGCTGTAGTGGCTATAGCCACGCAGCTCTAACTAGAGCCGCACGGCTATAGTTCCCAAATGAAGGCATAATCTCGGGACGACTCCCACAGACATCGTCGCGTGATGTTGTCTTCAGGATCAAACTATTTTTGATGTGTTTACTACTTTGGGCCTTAAATGGATGTTGGAATTAGGAAACCCACACGAACGAAACCCCGCGTTTCAGGATAACTGACTCACTAAAATGAAGTAATTTGCATGTAATCGAGCCAAACTATTTTCAAAATTGTTTTCAAGCATAAAAACCTACAGTGCGTTTCTAAAACGGTTTTCCAAGTCTAATCGAGTAAGTCGCCTGTACTTCTCGGTTACCCCTTAAATGCATGCTCCCATTTCTTGAGGTTCCCTATTCTGTCCTGTTGTGAGTCCTATGTGTGTTTGGGATATAATTGTGCTAACCATCTATTTTGCAGCTTTTTTACTTTTCTTTTTATTATATTGGATATATCTAATAGATCACCTAATATATCCTAGGCGACTGTACTTTTTTAGATATCCATGTATAGTAAGCAGTTGTATTGGTGAGGATGAGAGTTTTTTTTTATCTTATTGGGTTGTAATAAGCGGCCTCTATTATTTTGGTTTGGTTTGGAAGTATGGTTTACTTTTCTGCACTTTAATTTTATTCTATTTATTTATGTCATCTGAATGAGCATGGGTTAATCAATAATAAAAGATAAAATGGGTAGAGAATAAGTGAGTAAAATATTGTGATATGAACTTATAAATGAATGCAAGCTTAAGGTTGAATAGGTAAGTTGCCCGAACCCTGAATCTCTGGATTAGGTATGGCAGTCTATGCTCGGTAAGGAGCTGTACCGGAATTTCCCAGATGAGCTGATCCAGGTGGCAACTCTGTCACTAATCTCGAAATTTAGGTTTTGAGATCTTTAAGTAATAAAACGTGATTTTCTAAAATGTAAAACTAGTTTTCCCAAAAACTCATATTCAAAGAAAAGGTTTTCTACAAAAGGATTTCTAAACAAATCAATGGTTTTCCTAAGCAAGATATAAACCCGTTGTCAATTCAAAACATAAAACAAACATTTAGTTCTTCTTTTTCCCCGGTTGGCTTCACCACATTCCGCTTTTCTAAAAAGGTCGTCCGCTCACAATATCCTTGTCCCTATGACCTGGCTGAACATAGGCGGCACTTCAATAGTTCATTAGGCTAAAAAATGGTACCTTAACCTAACGCTCAAATCTAGCTAAAATGCAATGCACATAAAATGTTACAACTATTTATTGAAGCTATTTTAATTAGATACTTTCAATGCTAATAAAGATCTTTTAAGTTTTAGGAAAACTCTTTAGAAAAAATCCCCGACAGAGTCTCTACTGTGAGCGGAAGACGATTTGGCACGATGAACTGGGCCACTAGGCTTTTGTTATTAGTATTTGGATCGAACATGTAATTATAATAAGAAATTCATTTTAGGAAAACACAATACTCATAAAAGATTCGAGACCGAAATCTCGAAGAAACTATAGGAGTCGCCACCCAGCTCAGCTCAACCGGGAAATTCGGTATAGCTGGAACCGATTGAGAACCACTACACCGTCCAAAGATCTAGGTTCGGACGAGTCACTTACTTATTATCTACTTAAAATAACAACTACAATATTCAACCATAACATTTAATAGAACTAGATCAATTTTTATTTTATAGCAAACAACATTCATGCAAAGTACAGAGAGTAAAATTAAATTACAACCCAGATCAAGTAAGCTATCCTAGGGGGATACATATGAATTAAAAGGGATCGAGGTACAACCACCTAGAATACATGAATTCTACTATTAAAGGGATAAAATAACAATGGTAAATTCAATTATGCCAAAACGGATGTTAGTGATATGATAAAACTTATGCGTATGAGACTTAAGCATAAAAATAAAGGATGGAAAACAGTTTTACCGATTGGTGTTTAGCATGTTTAAAGTTGAATTTGAAAAGATCAAGTCATCATTATCAATTTGGTCTAACATTAGTTCTGGAAATCAGATCTACGAAAAGCTCATAAAACACTTTATAAGCCATTCTGTTCTAAACTAACAATAGTACGACTATGATTAATAACCGTGCGCTCATCCATAAATCCATATGGATATCACTTTCAGGTGCAAAACAAGTTTAAACTTTTAACGATTTCATTTAGGGATTCTTGAGATTAAGACCGTACGGTCATGAAATAATATCCTTATGGTTGTCACTAAATCCGTACGGATATGTCAACAACTGTGTGGATTTTATTTTTAGGCAGAAAGCAAAAATACAGAAAATAGAGCAACTTGTAGAAACACATGAAGTGATTCTCAAATGACAAAAACATGCAAAAAAGTCATGTAGGGAATTCTCACTGGGAAAATCGATGCGCAGCTAAAAATACAAATTAAAATTTTCCATCGAATTCCATGGTTCTAAGAACCATGATTTTGATAGAATCCAAGAACGAAAAGAAAATAAATCTTTCTCACCTTATACATCTTTTCTAGAGACTGTTAAAGATAGTAGAATTGACGAACAACAACTCAACACAGTTAGGTACACGAACAACTATCGAACTGGACTCGTACTAGCTAACAGAGGCGGACGGAACTCGGATACACAGGAGCAAAAAGGGGTGAGTGTTGGCCCAAATTGTGCTTAGTATTAGGGTTAGAGAAATTAGTTTTTAAGGTTCCTTTTATACCCATACAAAATTAGCTTTTAAAATTAACTATAGGTTAAATTTTAATTTAATTAACTGATTCAATTTATGTAATTGGAATTAAATTAAACTATATAATAAAATTCCAATTGACTCAATTAAATCCAATTAATTAAATTTATTCAACCCAAATTTAATTTAACCCGACTTTAAATAAATAAAACTCGTGTATTTAATTTTCCACCAAGGAAAATATATTTAATTAATTATTTACATACTGTAATCAATTAATCAAATACAATTAATTTCCCTTTTAAATTAATTAAATTAATTTTGACAAAACCTATTGTCAATAATTCAATTAACCGAGTTTCCACTCTAAGAACACCCAATGTGTACAATTCCGATTTGTCATAAGTTCGGCTCTTCTATGTGTACGATCTTGTGGGTCCGTCTTTATGTTAGCAGTGGGCATAGTCTCCACAGACTGTAAGTGGATTCTAGCAAACCATAACAGCCTCCAATTAAGACGGAAACTAGTAGTCTCATGTGAAACATCACCCATTAGTATTCATATATGTCCCTTGCTAGCTGACATTGATGTACAAGCAAGAGGCATGGTTCCCGTCAACCTCTTTTATGCTTATTCATTCCTTGATTCTGAGTAGACTGATGATCGCGAATAAGTATCCTAACTTATTCTGGTATGGCCATACACTTATTAGTCCTACTCATCAAGTGGCCAGTGATGTCATCTCAAAGGACGGTGAGTGGCAATTCTGTCAACTCACTATCAACATCAACATGTTCAACAACCCACTAACATACCCATACTTGGCACCCTGTTATGGGCCCGTTAAGCGTATATCAAAGTGTATAAGATCCCATGTCATGTTATAGTGAAATCAGGTCTAATGACAATATCAAGAACTACCTAAGAAACACCTATAACGATCGGACCATGCGGTGTTCTTGAGGCGGATCAGTCCAATACCATGTAACCTAACATTTATGCATATACTTAACTAACATCCTATGTTCAATGGTCAATGAGACACTTCCATCTAGTCAAAGATATGCTTGTCTTTAGCTCTATTCATTCCTATGATTAGAATAGACCCGGGACAACTTTATGATTACAGCTTTAACACTACTCAAGGTCTCATTAGCTAATGACCTATATTAGTCAACATGAGTATGGTTATAATCAATGGATACTTTATTTATTAAATTGCACAAGAAACAAATAAATAGATTAAATGTCTTTATATATAACACAATGTATAATACAAAATATCCACATATAATTTATAATACAATCAAGAACCAATGCCTTTGGACCAGGGCACACCAACAATCTCCCATTTGCACTAGTACCAACTAGGTATGGCCCTAATCCCTATAGATCTAGTTTGACCTTTATGCTGTGTCCGTGTCAGCACCTTGGTCAATGGATCAGCGACATTGTTCTCGGTGTCTATCCTTTGTAATGAAATGTCACCTCCCTCACACTCTCTCAAGAATGATTCAAACTCTAGGCTCATATATTTGCCACCTCGGTCAAATTGAAGTTCTTTTATTTTCGTATGGTGTTCCCTCAACTGCCTTACTTGGTGTATTATTAAGTATGTAAATAGCTATCTCTAAAGCATATCCCCAAAAGGAGACAAGGAGTGTAGCATAGTTTATCATTGAGTGGACCATGTCTAGCAAGGTCATATTCCTCCTTTTTGACACTCCATTCAAGGGGCGATTGGTGGCAAAAGGATTCAGGCAAGTTCAAGGAATTGACTATGATGAAATCTTTTCACCAGTTGCTATGCTCAAATCCATACGGATACTACTAGCCATAGCTACATGGTACGATTATAAGATATGGTAAATGGATGTTAAGACCACTTTCCTTAATGAAAAGCCACTCGAGGATGTGTACATGACACAACCTGAGGGTTTTATCGATTCCATGTGTCCTAACCGGGTATGAAAGCTTTAAAGATCCATTTATAGATTGAAGCAAGCATCAAGGTTATGGAATCAGAGATTCAATAAGGCTATTATAGAATATGGCTTCACACAAAATTCTGATGAGCCATGTGTGTATAAGATGGTTAGTGGGAGCGTTTCCACCTTCCTAGTATTGTATGTTCATGACATCCTTATCATTGGAGGTGACATAACAACACTGCAAGGGGTTAAGCAGTGGTTGAGTAAGTGCTTCACAATGAAGGACTTAGGTGAAGCTGAAATGATCTTAGGGATTAGGATCTACAGAGATAGATCCAATCAGCTTCTAGGCCTAATTCAGGCCACGTACATAGACAAGGTTCTGAAAAGATTTAGCATGGATAAGGCAAAGAAGGGATTCTTGCCTATGCACCATGGGTTGAAGCTGAGTAAGAAAGATGATCCTAAAACAAAAAAGGACTGAGAAAGCATGGAAAAGATCCTTTATGCATCTATTGGATCTATCATGTACTTGATGTTATGTACAAGGCCTGATGTCATGTTTGCACTAAGTATAACTAGCCGGTACCAGTCAGATCCCGGGGAGGAACACTAAAAGGCAGTCAAGGCAATCATGAAGTACCTTAACCAGACTAAGGATGCTTTCTTAGTGTATGGAGGTCAAGATGAGCTGGTAGTGTCAGGTTACACTGATGGAAGCTTTGAGACCGATAAGGATGAAAACCAGTCATAGTCTGGTTATGTTTTTCTCCTAAATGGCAATGCCATTAGGTGGTGGTCCTCAAAGCAGGCCAACATTGCTGACTCTATAATGGAAGTTGAGTACATCACTGCAAAGGAAGCCGTTTGGATCAAGAAGTTCATAACTAAGTTAGGAGTAGTACCCACTATCCTAGACCCAATTGATGTTTCCTGTGATAAAAACAGGGCCATCACACAAGATAAGGAGCCCCGGTCACACAAAAGATCCAAACACGTGCTCAGAAAGTTTCACCTCATTTGGGAGATCATGAACAGAGGTGACATATCATTGCAGAGGGTTGACACCAAGAATAATGTCGTTGATCCATTGACCAAGGTACTGCAGCAGACACAACACGACGGTCATACCAGATCTATAGGAATTAAGGCAATGCCTACTTGGAACTAGTGTAAGTGGGAGATTGTTGGTGTGCCCTAGTTCTTAGGGCATTGGATTCTTGTATTTTGTATTATAAATTCATACTCTTTATATAAAAACATCATTTGAGTCACATTAATAAAGGCATTTAATCTATTCCATTTATGTCTTGTGTTATAACATGAATAGAGTATCCATTGATTGATAATCACAAAACATATCCCAAGTCTATTCTAATCATGGGAACGAATAGAATTATAGACTTGTATATTCGATGACTATATGGTAGTTCTTAACTAGCCATAGTGCTTGTAAAGTCAGTCATGAATATAGGTACATGCTGTTGATATGGGACTGGATCGATCCATATAAGAAAGCTGTATAGTTGTCACGTCATAGATCTTTCTTGAGTGGGTATCTTTTGTCCTTAGACTAGATTTCATTATAGTATCGATATAAAATTCGGTTCACTTTGGCATATACCTAACAGGTCTATAAAAGGATGCTAAATACAGGTATGATTGGGTGGACCAGTGAACATATTGATATTAATGATGAAGTGATGGAATTGCCACTCAGGTAACACCGAGATGATATTACTGGCCACTTGATGAGTAGGACTGATAAGTGTATAGCCATACCCAAATAAGTTGGTAGCTTATTTGATTAATCAGTCAACTCAAGATCAAGAAATATAGTAAATAATAGAAAAGGATGACGGACACTGTACCTCTTGGCAAAGGACACTATAAGATTACTACCAGGTGAGTGTCTTCTAAAGACTGTTGTATCTCTGTCTTAATTGGGAGCTGTAACGGTTTGCTAGAACCCACTTACAGTTTGTATGCAATGCTAGCCATATTTTATGTGAAGTGATACTTGATTCTCGTAATATTACTACTTCACAGAATACTCTTTAATTTCGCAAAATATGATATAAAAACTACTGAAATATATTTGTGAGAAATATTTAAATTGTATGAGAATATAATAATTGAGTAGTAGTTTTCTGTATAAAGATGAAAAATTTCGCATATTACAAAAAAAGTAAAAAATTGGGTTAACATAAAACATTTAAATTCTATGGAAACCATGCAATGCTAGGCATATTTTACGTGAAGTGATACCCAATTCTCATAATATTATTACTTTACAAAAAATTCTTTAATTTTGCAAAATATGATCTACTGAAATATATTTATTTTCATTTTATTTATGTAAAATGATTATAATAATAGTTTTAGTTCATATTAATGACAAAATTAAAGCCTACTAAATTATCTATAAATACAACATATATTTTAAATTGGATAAAATTATTTTTGCTAATAATTAAATGAAAACTAATTAATTTACCAAAAATTTAATAATATTACAAAAATTTGTAAAGGTTTTGACAGTTTTACGTAGTTAGGAGTGAATTTTTGTAAAATGGATGGGTGCGTAGAAACTATATACTACCTTGTGTAATTTTAATATTTCCTTTAACCTGTTGGTAACCCGTAATAACATGTCAACTTTTTATAATTTTATTTTATTTTATTTTGAACCCTTTATGTGTCAAATACCTTTGTTTATTAAAAACAAAGTAACCATAAAGTTTACCAACAAAATAAATACTTCGCAGAAAATGATTGAATTTTACGAAAATATAAAAATTAAGTAATATTTTTCTCTATAAAGATACAAAATTCCACATAGTACAAAAAATAGTGGAAAAATTAAGTTTCATATAAAACCTTTAAATTTTATGAAATCCATCATAATGTTAGACATATTTTACTTGAAGTGATACTCAATTCTCGTAATATCCAACTTACCAAAAAATGAATGAAAACTGCTGAAATATAACAAAATAACTACTTCGTGGAAAATGTTTGAACTTCACTAAAATATAAGAATTCAGTAATATTTTTACGTATAAAGATACAAAATTCCACATAGTACAAAAACTGTAGAAAAATTAGGTTTCACATAAAACCTTTAAATTCTATGGAATTCATGTAATACTAGATATATTTTACGTGAAGTGATACTCAATTCTCGTAATATTAGTAATTTACAGAAAAATCTTCAAATGTAAGAAAAATGAATGGAAACTGCTGAAATATAAAAAATAAATACTTCGGGAGAAATATTTTAATTGTACGAAAATATAATAATTAATTAGTAGTTTTCCATATAAAGATGAAAAATTCCACATATTACAAAAAATAGTAAAAAAATTAGGTTTCACGTAAAACCTTTAAATTTTACGAAAACTATGTAATGCTAGACATATTTTACGTGAAGTGATACCCAATTTTTGTAATATTACTACTTTAAAAAAATTATTTAATTTCGTGAAAAATGATATAGAAACTGCAAAATATAAAAGAATAAATACTTGAAAAATTGAGTAATAATTTTCCGTATACAAATGAAAAATTCCGCATTACAAAAAACAATAGAAAATTTAGGTTTCACGAAAACCTTTAAATTCTACGGAAATCATGAAATGCTAGATATATTTTACATGAAGTGATACCTAATCTCGTAATATTATTACTTTACAAAAAATTCTTTAATTTCGCGAAAAATGATATGGAAACTATTGAAATATAATTAGTTTCATTTTGCATTGTTGTTATTTGAAAACCTAGGCTTATTGTCGTTGGTGTTGTTTTGGGCTTTGAAAGCACCCTCCACATATCCTTGTTGCCTATTAAGTCTCCTTTGCTCCTGTTCCTGAAGAGCATTTAACAATTCTGCTAAGGTGATGCTTGACATATTTTTTTAGTTTTCCAAAGAAGAAATTGTTGCCTCAAACTTTTCAGGAATTGTGACAATGATTTTTTCAACTAATAACTCTACCGAAAGCTGGCTTATTAACAATGGTTGTATGAATCATATGACATATGATTGAGGTCTCTTTACAAAACTTGACAAAACAGTTGTTTCAAAGGTGAAGATTGGAAATGGATCATATATTGCAGTAGAAGGCAAAGGAATAGTTACGATTAATGGTCAGACAGGTTTGAAAATACTTTTCGATGTTTTATACGTTCCTGAAATTGATCAAAACCTCTTGAGTGTTGGCTAGCTACTTAAAAAAGGCAATATCGTGTTATTTGAAGACAAAAGCTGTATGATCAAAGATGCAACTAGTTGTGAAGTACTTAAAGTTTCAATGAAGGAGAAAAGCTTTACCTTGTATCTAAAAGAGGAACAAGCTGCAGTTCATGAAGAAGAAAGTGTTGCTTTGTTTGGCATAAGAGATTGGGGCATTTTCACCATTCAGCACTACTTTATATAAGGAAGAACAATCTTGTGGAAGGGTTACTTAAATTTGAGGAGGAGATTCCAGCATGCTCAGCCTGTTAATATGGAAAGTAAATAAAACTTCCATTTCCTTAAAACAATACATGGAGGGATGTACAAAGGTTGCAATTAGTGCACATAGATGTGGGAGGGCCTATGAAAACACCATCATTAAACGGCAGTAAGTATTATATTATGTTCATTGATGATTACACAAGAATGTGTTGAATGTACTTCATGAAGTTCAAATATGAAGTTGCTGATATATTTTGGAAATTTAAAGCTTAGGTGGAAACTTAAAGAAAATGCAAGATGCAGGTGATCAAGTTTGATAACAGAACTAAATACACATTCGAAAAATTTACCAAATTTTGTGAAGATGCCGGCATTGAACACCAGTTGACAGCACCATACAATCCTTGTCACGTCCGTGTCCTATATTTCTAGTATTATTACCCCAAGTTTAATCATACTATTTAATTATTTTAGCATTAGAGTATTAATTAGTTAGTTGGGTATTTTCCAACATGAGGAAGCCCTTTAGGAGCTATCCCTTAGAAGCTTAAACTTAGAGGCCATGTCTTTATAAGGTGAGATATATGGGTTTATAAGGCTGGCTTTTAAGCTTTGTGAGGTGTGAGAAAGACTTTACTATGTAAGTAAGAAATGGAGAAAAAGAAGCAGAAAAGAAACCAAAGAAAAGAGAGAAAAAAGAGTTTGAAAAACCAATTTTCTTCTCTATCACCAGCTGCACGTTTTTAGCATTTGCTAGAGTTTCGACCATTGGATCACCACTAAATTTTAATTGGAACTTCTAGATTCGTAGTTCTTCATTTTGAACGATGGAGATTAGATTTCGAGACCTAAAAAGTCATTTCGTACCTGGGTAGATTTAAGAAAAATTTATTGATCCTTGGTTGTTTCTTTTTATTTCCTTGTTCAAGTAAGTGACTATTAACTACCCTTGTGATTTTGAGTACATTTATATAGATATATAGAGGTATTGATACTTGTCATTTTTCTAGAATTTTATACTTAGGGTTCTTTGGGTGAAATTGTTAAATTTGGGGATTTTTATGAATTGGGTTCTTAAATGATGAATTGAAGTTATTTTTGAAGTGATTAAGCATATATATATATATATATATATATATATATATAAATGATGAATTGAAGTTATTTTTAAGTGATTAAGCATATATATATATGTAAAAGTTATGTTTTGCAAAATGAAGAATTTAAATTGTCTTTAATTGTGTTGAAAGTAGGTACCGAGGAGGGTATACTACGCTAGAGGGAGGTTCGGAAGCGGCCACAGATTGTTAAGTCGTCACTAGGGTATTGCATTGCATATTAAAAAAAATTAATTCATGTGTATGAGCATGAACTTGTTTCTTTTGACTTGTATGAATGTTATTCCAAAAGTGATATTTTTGGTTTGGAATCTGAGTCAAAGTAGATATATTGTATATGAGTGGAAACTTTGCATAGGTAGGTTTGATGCATGATATTTGAGTTTCGAGTAGAGGAATATTTAATATCCTCGTGGTATGAAGTAATTAAATATATATGTATATATTTATATATTTATTGTCAATATTTTTGGGATAAAATCTAGAACTTAAAATATTTAGGTTAAGAGAGACAAATTAGTCAAGAAGGCCTCACTGTCACGCCATAGCTGGTTGGGCTGGGTGTGACAATCCTCAACAAAATGGTGTATCTGAGAGAAAAAATAGAACAATGATGGAAATAACTCAATGTTTGATTCATGAAGAAGGGCTCCCAAAAGAATTCTGGGCTGAGGCTGCAACTACATCAGTTTTCTTATTGAACAAATTGTCAACAAAAGCATTGCAGAAAAAGACTCCATTTGAAGCATGGTATGGGTTCAAACCAAAGTTAATTAATCTGAAAACTTTTGGTTGTATGTGTTTCTCTTACATTCCTTAGGTTAAGAGAGACAAATTAGTCAAGAAGGCAGAACCTGGGATTTTTATAGGCTATAGCATAATTTCTAAAGCCTGTAGAATCTATATCCCGGAACAAAATAAAGTCATTGTCAGTCGAGATGCCCACTTTCTTGAATCAGATTGTTGGAATTAGGAAAACAATGATAAACCTGAGTTAAAAAAAAAGAATGACGATATTGCTGAAGAACCAGTAAGAGGAACAAGATCACATTTTGACATTTATCAAAGGTGTAATGTTGCTGAAATGGCACCTATGGGATATGAAGAAGCTACTGCTGATCAGGAATGGGTAGGTGCAATAAAGGAGGAGCTATATATGATAAAAAAAACCAAACATAGGTGTTGGTAGATAGACCTGAATACAAGAAAGCTCTAGGAGTCAAGTGGGTTTACATAACCAAATTTAACTTTGATGGTTCTGTGAATAAGCACAAGGCAAGGTTAGTTGTAAAACAAGGCAAGGTTAGTTGTCAAAGGATATACTCAAGTGTGTGGGGTGGATTTCTTTGAAACTTTTTCTCCAGTTGCTCGATTGGATACTATAAGGATGTTATTTGCCATTGTTGCTCAAAAGGGATGGATTATACATCAAATGGATGTTAAATCTGCGTTTCTCAATGGGTAATTAAATGAATAAATTTTTATGGAGCAACCTGAAGGATTTGTTGTTCATGGATAAGAGGAGAAAGTATATCTATTGAAAAAGGCCTTGTATGGTTTAAAATAGGCACCAAGGGCCTAGTATAGCAGAATCTACACCTACTTGGTAAACTTAGGTTTTGAAAAGAGTTTAAGTGAATTTACGTTGTACATCAAGAGGGCTGGTGATGAAATACTTGTGGTGTCTTGTATGTTGACGATTTGCGTGTTACAGGTAGTAGTGAGGAGCTGATTAACAAATTCAAGGAAGAAATGAAGAAATCTTTGAAATGACAGACCTTGAGAAAACGACATTCTTTCTTAGTATGCAAACACATCAAAGACAAAATGAAGTATTTGTGCATCAACCAAAATATGCAAAAGAAGTCCTCAAGATGTTCAACATGGAAGCATGCAAATCAAAGTCAACCCCTATGAATCAAAAAGAGAAGTTATGCGAAGAAGATGGAGCTGAAAAGACTGATGGAAGGTTGTACAGAAGTTTAATAGGTTGTCTAATGTATCTCACAGCAACCAGGCTAGATGTCAAATAAGCTGTGAGTTTACTGTCAAGGTACTTGTATTGTGCTAGCATAATTCACTTTAAAGCTGCAAAAAGAATTCTTAGATATATTAAAGGCACAATTGACTATGGAATCAAGTTTAGAGAAGTTAAAAATTTCAGGCTCCATGGTTATTGTGATAGTGATTTAGCTGGGTGTAAGGATGATATGAGGAGCACTTCTTGTTACTGTTTTTTGTTTTGGTTCTGGAATGTTTCATGGTGTTCTAAGAAGTAAGAAGTCACAACCCAATCTACAATAGAGGCAGAATATATAGTTGTTGTTGTTGATGCAAATCAAGCTTTATGGCTTAGGAAACTTATTGTAGATTTACATATGGAAGAAAAAGAACCCATAGCAATTTTTGTTGACAACCAAGCTGCTATTGCAATTTCAAAGAATACTGTGTTCCACCAAAAAACTAAGCATTTCAAGATTAAAGTTTACTTTCTACGAGAAGTTCAAAAGAAAGGAGAACTGAAGTTGATTTACTGCAATACAGAAAATCAAAAAGTTGATATTCTTACAAAGGCACTTCCTAAGTCTAGATTTGAATTTCTGAGGGAAAAGCTCATAGCTTCAAAGCCGAGGAGGAGTGTTAACTAATGGCTCTTGAAGCTGTTGTCTTGGTTGCAGATATTATGCAGAAATAATAGAAACAATTAGTTGGGATTTTATTTTACTGTTATGCTCATGATTTTCCTGAGTTTAGTTGTACCTACTTCTTGTATAAATAAGTCATTTGTTCCTCAATAAAATATATCAATTTTACAGCCAAAAACTACTCTTTTTATTATCTTTGTATTCATGGTTCAAATAAACCTACAAGCATGAATATAAAGATAATAAAGAGAGATTAGTTTCTTTATTATCTTTATATTCATGCTTCAAATAAACCTACAAATTGGTATCATAGCTTTTTGATTTTTTGTATTGTAGTAAATCAACTTAAGTCCTCCTTCCTTTTGAAGTTCTTGTAGAAAGTAAAATTTTATCTTGAAATGCTTCGTTTTTCAGTGGAACACAAGATTCTTTGAAATTGCAATAGCAGCTTGGTTGTCAACAAAAATTTCTGTGGGTTATTCTTGTTCCATATGTAAATCTGCAATAAGTTTCCTAAGCCATAAAGCTTGATTTGTAGTGGCAACAATAGCTACATTTCTGCCTCTGTCATAGATTGGGCTGTGACTTCTTGCTTGTTAGAACACCACGAAAACATTCCAGAACCAAAACTAAAATTTGGACTATTTCTCGATTTATGTGTGTCATCCTTGCACAGGGGCCATGCTAATCTTCTCTGTATGGTTCCAAATTTATCGGATGTCCATAAAATGAGCATAATACATAGTTTTACTTCATAATAATGATAAATTTAAAGCTTACTAAATTATTTATAAATACAACGTATATTTAAAATTAGTTCAAATTACTTTTACTAATAATTAAATGACAATTAATTAATTTACAAAAAAAATTTAATAATATTACAGAAATTTATAAATGATTGATATTTTTACCTAACTAGTAATGAATTTTCGTATCGTAAATGAGTGCATATAAATTATATACTACATTGTGTAATTTTAAAATTTTCTTTAACCTATTGGTAACTTGTAGGTTAATTTTTTTAATAATTTTTTTTTATTTTATTTTAAACCATTTATATTTCAAATTACTTCAGTCTATTCATTTTTTTTTTGAATTTTTTAATTTTAATCTATTGGATGCTTTGTTTTATATAGGGTTGCGCATGGGAATTATTGCACTCGTGTGGTTGGATAGGTGTACAGTTAACCGTGGTGTAGTATCTGTAGGTGATAATAGTCTAGCAGTTCTAATTTTGCTGTTCTTCAACGTCCAAAACCCCAAAAACCACGTTAAAACCTAACAATCAAAGAGGAAAATCAACGATCTGAAAAAAATGTCGTGGCTGAGATCCGCCGTGAACAAGGCTGTGGAGGTCGGAAACAAGAACAACCTTACTCGTGCTGTCAAGAACTATGCCGACAACGTCGTTCACCAAGCCGGTCAAGCTGTTGCTGGAGGAGCCAAAATCTTGCAAGATCGAATTGTAATTTTCTCACTCATTCTTAATTTCATTTCTCCTTTCGCTTGTGCATTTACTGAGATTCCTTATATGCTTCTGTGATCTTAGATTTTTTTTCTTTTGTTTTAATCGGTTTTAATTTATTACAGTCATTGCTTAATGTTGCTATATTTAGTCAACTAATGTTATAAGGTTTGCATTAAGACCTAGAAAATTGAGTTAGCAGGAACTAAATTTATAATTGTTTGCTTCTCAGTAATGAGCTTCTTCCTCTGCGTAGTGTAAGTAAACAAAGCCATTGCGAGCTTCTAACTGTTAACCATTTCTCATATTTTGTGTGTCCTCAGCCGTGTATTATCTTGTTACCAAATTTTCATTTGAATGTGTGCAGGGAAACCGGAATTACAAAAGTGTGAAGCAAACTATTAGGAGACTAGAGGACGCTGCTATTTCTTGTAGGGGTCCTGAGAGGGTTTTATTGCTCAAAAGATGGTTGATTGTGCTTGCAGAAGTTGAGAAGTTTTCAGCAGCTTCATCTGAAGATAAACAGAGGACCCTTGAAGACCACTTTGTTGCTGAAGATGGAACTAGAAAACATTCTATGGTGAGCAATTATTATTTTTCTCTTGTTTTTCATGTACTGTCTTTGGGTATAGTAAATTTGATCGTCTAATGTTGTACTATTTCTTTTCTTAGATGAGTTTTGTGAAATGGTTCATATCGTTGCCTGAAATAACTTAAATATTGGAAAGTTCCAGTCTTGTTAGGTTCTTGTTCTAAGTATTTTCTTTCTTTGATGAATAGGTACTATATTATGATTCTGACATCGGGGGCGAGCCAATGAATTTTCGTGATGTTTTTCTTCAAAGTCAGGCTTTGGAGGGCATAATATTGTCCATGGTATGTTATTTAATTTCAAGCATCTTTAAAAGCACTTTCAATTATAGTCAATGTTGACCCAGTAGGAAAACATATTACTACTTTTATCTAAATCCATGAGAGTTGAATACTAATGCTTGTGCTTTCCTGATATGTTCTTGAGTTATATGTCTCTCATGAAAAACCATTTCTTAAAAAGCAATGCTGCATTTTCCAATAACTAGGGTGAATAGGAAGATTAATCAGTTCAAATGGTTTCCTGATTAAAGATAAAATGAAGCCATCCTCAAAGTAGATGACTTTTTATTTAAAAAGTTGCAGTTATTTTCTGCACTTAAAAGAATTCATAGTTTAGATTGAGAGAACATCAGTAGCAATCCAAGGGTAACAGAAAAGAGACTCGTACTTGTACTTTTTGGTTTGTAGACTGTGCTTACTTGTAACTGAATAGTGGCGTTTACTTTTGGCTGATGGTAGTTGCCACGAACTAGAAGTTACTCCCATTATGCACATTTTGCCCTTACATTTGATCAAATGAAACAATGTTAAGAAAAAATGTATTTTAGTGGAACGAAATAATTTTTACTAATTGCTAAATTATAATATCCAGTTGATCTTGCATCTGAGAACCACATAACGAGAAGGTTCTTAATTTCCTAAGGAAATGTCATTTACATGAATTAGTTTACACTGAAAAGTTATTTGCTACTGAATAAATGGAGCCGCAGTTAATATATCTAGGCATGCAAATGTTACTTGAAAGGTATATTTAATTTAATTTAATGGAGGGCATAGGGTGCAAGAAAACATTGGCTTGCTTTATGAATATTCTGTTTTTCTTCCTCATATTAAAACACAATTACAGTGTATTCTTATCAGGCAATTTCAAATATGCTAACAATGATCTTATATATGGTGATTGTAGATGTTAACTCTTTTCTATGACTCAGATTCTTGAAGCACCAAAAGATGAAGAAATTTCTTTGCTCCTGGTGATGTTTGGGTGAGTCTGCTGTCTACTGGCTATTATAATAATAATTGAAGGGCAAGAAACCCATCATGTATATCGGTATTTCACTGAGCTTGATTCAAAAACTTACATGTGATGAAAATAAATTATTGTTTCTTAATCTAAGGATTGCAGATTCTCTTTAAGAGGGAAATACTTCCAAGTTGTTCTGAGTTCTGTTTGTTGTTGGATATATGATCCATTTTGGCTTGTATAATTCAAGTACTCAATATTTTAAATAAGCCTGAATATTTCATGGATCCACCATAAAAATTTGGCTATTCACAGGATCTGTCTAACTGGAGGAAAAGAAGTTCACAATGCTGTTGTGAGCAGCGTACAAGACCTTGCTGCAGCCATTGCTAACTATGAAGATGAAGTGTTGGTAAGACATGAAGAATATTGATGTATTCTTACTATGAAAACTATCCCAGAAAGTATGTTGAATCTGCTAATCATTCATATTAAATAGTTACAGAATATTAATTTTTTTTTACTGAACAGAATATTAGTTTTATTTATTTTACTATTATATATTTTTCATTTTTATTTTTTTAAATTAATCTTGCAATGCAAAATTCTGTTCTAACTTCTAACATTGTGTGAAATCGTATAGTAAAAAGAATTTATTTTGTTATTTTAAAATGTTGAATATTAAAAGAAAAAGATTATGACTTGTTATGTGCTGCAGACCTTGTGTTTCTATTCTTTCTCTTTTTTTGTGATTTAAAACAATCTTATTAGTAGCAAAATGCAACAGTCTAAATAAGGGATGGCCCTTAGAGAAGAAAAAAAAAATATTTTTATTGTCCTGAGTAAATACCCTGTATAGAAAAATGATGATGGGAGCCATATGAGCTTATATTTAGATAATCAGTAAGTTTTCGGAAAATTTCCTTATTTTAATTGGAAGATGAAGCTGTAATTTTTGGATTTGACATTTCTCCTTAACTTTTTTTTTATAGGTGAAGCGAGATGAATTGCTCCAATTTGCACAAGGTGCTATTGCAGGGTTGAAACTTAGCCCTGATATTGTAAGGTGCTTGAAAAACAATAATTTTTTTCTTTTGCTGTTCTGAAAAAACTGCTTTTCTTAGTTTATGCACATGTTTTTAATCTAATTAGATTAACTCTTTGCATGTGCCTCTCTCGTCTCTTCTTTGCAGCCCTGGCAATTCAAAAATCCCTAAAAATGATTCTAAGACACTAATATTTCATAAGAGACCTCGATATTGGTTCAAATGAAATTTTTTACCTGTCAGAAGTTCACAATCTCCGTGTGGGGGATTTTTTTTTTTTTTTTTTTTTGTGTGTGTCATCAGCCAATTGCTTCAAGACATGATTCAGTAACTCAATTCATAGCGTGCTTTTTCAAATTAGGATTATCTTCATGAATTGAAATAACAAGAAATGTGCAGTTTCTAACTATGTTTTGTTGTGTTTTTTATGAGGTCGCAGAATAGATGCTGAAGCCACCGATTTGAAGAACAAACTTGATGGACTGAATGGTTCTAAGAAGTCATCAAGTGAAGGTCAGGACAAAGAATCTGATGGAACTGCTAAAGCAACTATAGAGGTGAGCATGGATACTGTTTATACATTGTTTAAGCACCTTTATGTTCTGAATATAAACTCATAAACATTCTATACTGGTGATTTTTGTTGTGTATTTTATTATTGGTATGACTTGCACATTTTGTAAGAATAAATGAAATGAGGCTGAACAGGTTGCGATTATTATACCATTTTCTCTGGCATATTGAATTGAACATTTGTAATATGCATATGTTATGTTGTAGTGGTGCTTGCCTGAGGAATTCAACAAGGATGAGAAGGAAACTAATGTGTAAAACTAAAACCAATGTTTGGTTATTGTAAACATCGCAAAGAAATCCACCTTGAAAGAAGATACCCAAAATAGTTCCCATGGCCTGATTTCTTATGTTCAGTTGGAGTTTACATTAGCCCATTCATTTTTTAGTTTTGTGTCAGCATAGTTACCTAATTCTGAACTCATGCTACTTAATCATCTATTCCGTGCAAAGCTTAGAAATGCATATTTTAAATCAATATTTGCAGGGTCTGAAACAAGACCTCGCACAAATACGCATCTGCTCCAGACTGGAAGGGCTTCTATCTAAAAAGAAAAATATAAACTTTGGAGATTCTCCTGAGGTTCATGCTCAAAAGGTAAGTTGTGCACCATTACTCATTTGTTTCTTGATTAAATTTCTGAAATCTTGGCTTTATGTTTGATGTTATTTACGTTTTAGCATCTATCATCAACCGCATGTTTTGTTTCATTGTTTTGTTTGCCATGTTCTTATTTGTTGTACCTGTCATATTTGGATGGAAATTAATGAATATCAACACAGTTATGCTGTTGCATCCTGCAACTTGTGATTATTTAATGCAGAGCGCATTCATGCTTGGGGATGGGGGAGAGTATATAGGGTATATATGGTTTTGCATTTTCTACATATAAGAAGCACAAGGAGTGAGATAGCAATGATTAAAAAAATGAGAATGGTACATACCCACTGCTTATGGATATTAATTTGGCCCTAAGAACAACATTTCCTTTGTTTGACCATTATCAAAATGGTAATAAAGTGGTGAAGAAAATGATAATGAGAATGTTGATAAAAAAATTCCTGGAATGATTGTAACAATGGTAATAATAGTAACTTTGAGTTAATTACCATTTTAAAAGTTATCAAGAAAAGAAAAATGGGAAAAGAAGAAAAAACCTACTGTGCCATGGCTGACAATTACCTGAATGGAGAGCCATCATACCTTTGGCCCGTGGTTCTTGAGCGTCTATGCTTGTGCAATGCTTACTGGCGTTAATGGATGTGCTGATTGTATGAAATTGGTTCTAACATGCCAGATGATTATGTGGAGAGGTCTACCAAATTTATCATTAACCTATCCAGGTTTACTAGTTTTGCATCAGATTGATTTCTGGAAACACTTATTGTCCTTTTGTTGTCTATATTTTGATACCTATCCTGCTTGTGTTCATCTCTTTGTGGTTCCCACGTCCCTGTTTTATATCATATTTATAGATAGATATGTAAATTATTGCTCCAGATTAGATCTTGCATTTGAGAATATGTATTGCATGATGTTAATGCCACAACATAGCTTTTAAATGTTTAGAAACCTTTTTGTTCATGTGATTAAGAGGTGAGGATGATGCATTCAAGTATGATATCCATGGTCATGTCGAGTCATCTCTTTATACATAATTCATATTTATGGAAAGATTCTTATGTCAATACTGATTTGTTTCTTTGACCAGATTGACAAGCTGAAGGTTTTATCAGAATCACTCGCTAGCTCCTCAGCTAAAGCTGAAAAGCGCATCTTAGATAACAGGTGTTTAGTCAAATTGAAGAATTATCTGTTTATGAATTAATGTTTTCAAATTTGTGAGAGACACTTCCAGTTTCAGCTTTCTAACTCAACCATTGGTCCAGTTAGTCTTTACTTGAACTTTTTGGCGAAATTAACTATATGCTCTCTTGTTCCTTATTTTTGTCACCCTTGAATTTCACACTTTCAAGTTCTTCGGAGAATTTTAACTTTTCAGGACATAAGGTAGTGTCATTGCCTCTAGTTCTTTTTTTTTTTTTATTGTTTTTTTCCATAAATGATTGGAGAGCATGTTGTCTTTATTCCTAATGCATAAAAACTGAGATCATATGATCTTCATGTGGACATGATTAAGCCTGTCATTTAAGTGGTCTTAATATAGAATTTCTTCTGGGAAGTCCTCCGCAACCTAGTGTACTGGATTGCCAATCTATGTCTGTGGTCTGCCCTTGAGACCTTGAAAGAAGGATTTAAAAGCTTTGCAGAACTATATAGTAAACATTAATATATTAGTCATTAAGAAATTATGTTAGGTTTATTTGCTCCCTGCTGTTAATTGACAGAATGCAAAAAGAAGAGGCTTTGAAAGTACGTGTGGCCAAAGCTGATGAAGTTAATGGAAAGGAAAAGGTAATTTGCCTCCAAGTCAAAAGCTTTTCTTTATTTCTTCATTTTATTTTTTCTCTGCAGTAATACGTTAGGTGTACAAACCAAGGAAAGGGAATCATCTTCGCAGGCCAAACTGGCATTTCTCTTTAACTGAACTGGTTGTTGGAAGTGAAGTCTTCTATGAATGAAAGTAATATATACTTGAAGATATTGCTGATGGACTGGCTTTTTTAGGATGTCATCTCATAAATAAAAGAGATGATGGTTTTTTGTTCACAAATATTGAAATGTTTTGTTATGAACATGGTTTTTGCGCATTGGAATAGCCTAATTTTGCTAGATTTTAGATGTTTAATTATAGCATTACTTGATGAGTCCAAATGAAGTATTGACCAAAGATTAATACTGTATTTGTTAACGACAAAAGGTCTGCTCTCTTGAATTGGCTTATTACTAGATCTTGTTCATTAGTTTCAACTCTTGTGCACGAATGGTCATATATCAGATATTTTTGATGTATCCTATCGGGCTTAATTTCTATATAGCTTCCGGTCTCTTCAAGTTTGTTGTACTTAAAATTTAGAAATGTGTGCTACAAGCATATGGAAAACATTACCTCTGTAGTAAGACTTAATTTCTTCTTTTTTGTTCTTTGTTTTCTTTATAGGAAATATCAGCTGAAATTTCTGTACTCGAAAAGCAAAGAGATGAACTTGAAGCTCAATTGAAAAAGGTATTTTCTCTTGTGCTCTCATCTTTAGGCCGTGGCTCTGGGGGAACTTGCAGTTTTCCATGGAAACGCAAACATCCACTGGATGTTACTGTTAAATAGTTTTGATAGCAATATAATTTTGGACAAACCAACTCATCTATCATTATTTGATTCAAAATTGCAATGTTTCATTAGCTGTTAAGATATATGTAATTGGTTCAGCAAAAAAAAAAAAAAAAAAAAAAAAAAGATTTATAAGAAATTATTTGCAAGGCTTATATGTCTTCCCAATTTCCATTGTTAGTGCTGCAACCATATATTTTACTAGAGGAGGTGAAGAGTATAATATGTGAATATAATATTTGATCGGTGTAGACACTGATGCCTTGGCTTTGCTAAATTAAGGAACTCATATATGAGATCATATAGGTGTTTCTTAGGGCAGTTGCATGATTATGGGTACGGACATGAAATCTTCACCATTGCATAGGGTGTTATAGAATTTGGCAATGATTGCGTTGTAATTATCTACAATTGCTTAAGGATGTTTTATGTGAATAGGTAAGATGCATCATTAATGCATAATAAGCTAATTCTAACCATTTAGGAGTTGCAATTTTGAATGCACAACCATTAAGTTCCTATGCACGTCCTTCAATCTAACATCCAATTTAGTAATTAATGAATATATTACATTCCAAACTGTATATAAACTAAAAATTACTGCAACATTCCCATTCAATTTCTTCCATTGTATTTCTGCATGAGAGTGATTTTGTGGATGTAGCTGAAAAAAAATCTTTCATATGCTCATAGTTGTAGGTTTATGGTGGATTTATCCAATGCTGACTGAAAACAATTAAAGATTGGTCAACATGTTGTAGGTTAATATCTCATTGGCTGCTGCAAATGCTCGTCTTCATAATGCTAGGGAAGAGAGAGATCAATTTGAGGAAGCCAACAATCAGATCATTGAGCACTTGAAAACAAAGGTGTGTAATTTCCCCCTTTTTTAAAGTTCAAAGCAGGTCTAGAATTTATACAATAAAAGTCAATAGTCATCCTCATACACATCCATGATAAACCTTTTCAATATGTTTTCAGGAAGATGAGCTATTGAAATCCATTGCTGCAAGCAAGGTAGAAGCAGACGTCCTTGGTACATGGATTAATTTTCTGGAAGATACTTGGGTTCTCCAGTGCTCATATTTGGAGATAAAGGAGAAGCAGGTCAAGTATGTACTTTGATTTTTTGATCTTTTTCGTAGGCTTTTATTATTTTTCAAGTTTTTACTTTCTACTAAAGACGACCGTATGCCTTATTATCTTTTGTGTCTTACATAACACGAAAAATATCGGCATTTTTTTGTTGTTTCTTACTGCTTAATTACATTTTCTAGTGATGAATTGGAAAGACACGAGGATTATTTTATGAACTTGGCAATCCAGCTCCTTACTGATTACAAGGTACAATATTATTATTTCTATCAAATATTTTCATTTGGGTTACTTAAGGTTATTATGAAACTTCTATGTTCCTTTTCTTGTATGTGCACGCACATTCTTGTTCTGATACCACCTCAATTTCTTGTGCAGAAAGAGTTGGGCCCCGCAATTAGTCGCATTGCGAAATTTGTAGAAAATCTGAAGAGCTTGAATGAAGGGTGATTCCCTCCTCCTGTGGTCTTCATCATACTTGAGAAATTTTAAATTTGATTGAAATCTGAGTTTCTTTCTCACTTGATAATACAGGTCAAATGTGGGTCACGATGATTTAAAAGCAATAGACCCAAGGAAAAATTTGGAGGAGGAATATTTGAACTATGAAGCCAAGGTACATAATGTGTGGTTCTCTTCAGCTTTAGGCTTGAAGCTTAAATTTGAATAGGTTTTATTGTGATTTAGTATAGAAAATAGCCAGTGATTCTTTAGGTATATAATTACTGTGACCTTTGAAATAAGTATTAATTTAGCAGATGAACAGCAATTCTTTTATCATCCTTCATGCATGCTTTACCAAACCAGATCAAGCTGGCCAGTTCGACCAGACTAACTGAGAACCAGCGGAGTGGACAGTTTGGTCTGGGCTGAAACGCCTCCCTTTTTGGTTAGCAGAAGTTCTAAACCTGTTATAACTAGCCATTTCTCCAGCAAACTGGTGTAAAGCAGGCTGGTTGTGAGGACTTGGATTCTCAGGTTGCCACCAACTAGGAGAGAGTAAAAAACATTTTCTTCTGTTTGGTCTTGATCCCAAGTCCAAAGTTGAGTCGTAAGGCCTGAACCACTTGAAATAAGCTCGAAATAAGGACAGTGAAAGCATTGTTTACAGGTTTCTCTAATATTTAAAAGTTGCTATTCTCTCTCTGTGGTTACCAAGCTACTATTCTCTTTTTATTTGTACTGAAACTTAGAGAATATTTTATATATATATAATTTACTTTTAGATTTTAAGAAAATGTGTTAAGTTTGGTATATTTTAACTTACCTGTTTACGGAAAACATTAGTGATATTCTTGTCCTTTATATACTTTATGTATTAATTAGTACAAATTCCAGTTGAACCATATGATTCAAAACTTTGTCATGTTTGAAATCTTGCTTGAAATATAAATATCTAAATCTAATAGATATGCTTGGTGGTTCTTTACCTGTCTTAGGAGTTAGGAAGAGTTTAGCATAATTCTAATGCAGCCTACCCTTTGATGAAATTTTGTGGCAATTTTTTTTATTTTTTGGGTTACACTTGTCAAACTTCCAATCTTGTCTTTCTCAGGGATTCTCCAAAAATTTCATCATTCTAGTTAGTGTTTTTTCCTCTCAAATTGGGTTTCTTTGCATTTGTATAATAATCATATCTAGTTATGCTGTTTTGATCAATATATTAGTTATGCTGTTTTGTTTCAGATTGTAACTACATTCAGTGTGGTGGATAACATGAGGGAGCAACTTTATTCTCAGCTGCCAGCCTTTCATAGGTGAGATTCAGGATCTGTCCTTGGAACTTTTTTTTTTTTTTTTTCGTCCTTAGTTTATCTTTTTTGTTCCTTTGACTAAGGGAGATCTGAAAAGAAAGCACTTACAGAGTTATTTACTTAAAATGAAGTTTATAGTACTGAGACATTTTTGGGTGGACTGATTCATAGATGTGACAAGAACCTATTTGAGTATAGCTATAGTAGCTCTTATAGCTAAGGGTAAACAATTAATTAGTCCTTGAGTTTATACATATTACACTTCTTAATCCACATCTATATTTTATAATCCTTAACTTTTGTCTCAATCAACTATTTAGTCTTTCCATTTGTTTTTGCATATAAAAATACAAAATTACCATTGGCTATAAATAAAAATTTATGCTTTACTTTTATAAATTTTAATTTAACATTTTCTAATACACTTTATGGGAGTTTCTAATACATTGTTGAAGCATATATACACAAATATTTATATACTTATATATATTAGTCATAAAAGTAAAAATTAATCTAGTATTAATTCTCTAATTTCTGTTATCATTTCCTTTATTAATTTAATAGAATATACTAATAATAAATGTTATTATGAATGTTGATAATTCTTTCAAAATGATTTGTTTTGGTTAACCTTATTCATAAGGTATATTAGAGATGAAAATTTCATATATGTTTACAATTTTTTATAATTCTACTCCTAACTTTAGATTTTTTAAAATTTTTATTTATTTACTTTTGTAATGAAAAACATCTATACCGATAAGTTAAAGTTCTATAATTATAAATCTTAGAACGGTTGGAATTATGTGAAAAAAGAGAATTATAAAATAAGAGAAATATTATGTTTTAACATTATAAAATAGGGTCAAGGGAAATTCTGATTATTGACTCAATAAAAGGACTAAAGATTAGAATAAAATTTAGGAACTAAATAATTAGTTTGAAAAACACAGGGTCTGACTAGTATTATTTCTAAAGGTGTAGGGACTAATAAATTGTTTACTCTATAGCTAAAGGAGAAGCAGTTTTACGATGGTTTGGTCCATTTCTCCTAAAGGTGTTGTATGTTTCTTCGTAGATTCAACTAGTTTCTTAGGAAAAAGAGCTTACAAGTTCAAATTTTTTGTTTGTTCCAACTGTATTGACGATATGAGTTTAATTTCCTAATCCTAAAGCAATTTCTTATGATTTTCATAATAATATATTGAAAGTTGAAACCTTCGGACCCAGGAAAGAAGACACAAGGATCAAAGACTTATTTGATGATATTGAGAAGTTGAGAAAGGAATTTGAATCGGTCGAGAGACCAATTCTAGAAATTGAGACCCCGTCAACCCCTAAGTCAGAAACTATATCTGAGAAGGTACCGGGAGGTCCAGCCAGCAACTTAACTCGAGAAGGTAGTTCACCAAAATCTGATACAGGTGTACAAGCCAAAGCACCTTCAGTTGAGAAAGATCATGTGCTCGATCCTGCAGCTGAACTAGCAAAGCTGGAGTCTGAGTTCGGGAAGGATACTCGAGATTACTCAGCAGAAGAGATTAATGACTGGGAATTCGATGAGCTCGAACGGGAGTTGAGATCTGGTGATACAATGAGCAAGTGACCAAAGAAAGGCTTTTATTAACATTGTGATTGCTGCTAAAAAAAAAAAAAAAAAAAAACACTAAACAAACAGAATTCTGTATACGTATGAAAAAAAAAAAAAAAAAAAAATCTGTACCCAAAAAGCTGAATTTTAAGTCATGAGCTTTTCTCCGTGTAACTTATCTGTAACATCGGATGCATTGTCAATTTGTTCATTCTTCTGTAAATTGTGAGAGTTGCATGTTGTAAGGTGGAATTTGATGATACAAAGGAATGAAAGTTACTGAAATGTAAATGTTGAATTACAATATGGATAAATGCAAGGCGATATCTTATTAGGTAAATTCAGAAGAGGTTTTTCCCACATTTTTTTTCCCAAGTTTTGGGCAAAATTTTGTACCAATTGGTGGAAATGTGTCCCTTCGTATATATGTATGGACTAGGCGTCAAAATAGGTATTCGTGTTCATCTTTTTTTAACGTCATGTATGTTCAATAGTAACACTATTTATTTATTTGATTGGCTAAATGTGTCAATTCATTTTTAGTACCAACTCATATAACTTAAAATTTGTTTGCATGTTATACGGATCGTATATGATCTATTTTTGATTCTTTATATAATTTTTTATGTTTAATTTTTGAATTAGTTAAAGAGATCATAAACAAATTAGAGAATCAACATTAATACGTCCCATACAATAATCCATTTTCGACCCTAACTTGTATAATGTCAATCTTAATTCGTTAAATTTATATGTTATACGAATCGTGTTAACGTGTTCCAATTCATCTTGACACTTCTTATGGGGGATGATTATATAATTTTGAAGGTGACCTTTGATGTGTATTAGAAAAAGTATGGGGACGGTCATATAATTTAATTTTGAAGGTGACCTTTGCTGTGTATTAGAAAAAGGATGAAATAGATTGTTGGGAATTGGTTGCATTTGTGTTTGTGGATGTGATTTTATGGAAATCCCAAAAGCAAAAAATCATTAAATGTGGCATCAAAAGGTTTCCTTATCTAGAAGTTGGAAATTGTCTTATCTTTTATACAACACAATCATCATCATATGGCCTATTATGCTTTTGATTAGAAGAAAATGGTGGACAGTTAGCCCCTCTCTCCACACCCAAGATCTCCTCCAAAGGCAGTCACTAAAATGACTTATAAAAAGGGTTTTGCCATAAACTGTTTGTTCATATGCTGAAAATGCAATTTTCTATACTTTTGGTTTGTGGTGGTGGCAAAGGGAACCCATTCAATTGAAACACAGTGGTTCTACTTGTCTATTATCTTAGCCTGGCACCCTTATTTTGCGGTTTGGTGGGTCATTCTGATGACTAAATTTATGGCTATCTTTAGTTTTCTACTCTGTGTCCTTGCAAAATTCAACTTCAATATCTCAGAGTATATAGACGGAGCCATTTGTAATCATTGAGAGCAAATTTAAAAATGTTGCATTTTGTACCACAATATTATTTCATTGTTATAATCTTGGGTGACAACTTTACTCCAGGGCAGAAACTTTAATAAATGGGACAAAATTTTATTCCGGGGTAAGATTTTACTCCAGGACACGAACTTTACTCTTGAAAAAAATGTCTACAAGCTGGTGTTGATTGTGGTTAATATAAATTAAAAATTGGGATGTAAAACAAGCTGTTTCTGCTTGATTAATGCATTGTGACACTACGTAAGATATTTCATACTCGGTTCTTTTCACATTATTATTTAGTGTTTTAAGGTTTGGTATATTAACTATAAATCAATGACGATGCGTTAATTAAAATGTTTGGGGATAGAAAGTATTTAACTTTTATTGGTACCAACATCAAATAAGTGGATATATCCGCTTGTGTCTTTAAGGATATTAAGTTGCTTAAGCTACATAACTCAAATTCGAATTTTAATGTACCCAGTAGACAAACTTTAATTGGGAGATGAACAACTTAATTGGTATCTGAACAGCTTCCAACTAATTAATAAGATATACTTAGAAAAATAGAGGAATATACTTGTTTATTAGTAATTGATAGATTATGAATATAAAAATCTGGGTTCCGTATTGCTAGATTAAACTGCGAATCTGGTACTTCAGCCCAGTTTTATATGAAACAATAATAAGATGAAATATCATTACAGGAATATAATTTGATGTCTAAGTCCAAGGTCAAACTTATCCGACTAATATTGATTCAGCCTATGGAGAGATCGAGTTGCATATCTCATTTGCGTTTGACATATGAATCTCATATTAAGGATACCATTAGTAACATATATAATTATATAAGAATAGATTGCATTCTTGCACATTTCAATACATGATAACCAAGCTCTTGATGGATTCGGTAGAAATCCTTTGAGAGATCCAGGTTTGAATTGTGCTAGGCCAAATCTTGTTATGTTCCTGCTAAACAGAAAAAGTTGAGACACCAGTAATCTTTGGGGTATGCTCTGATGTCTAAGTTAGCCTAAATTGTTTAAGCTGAGAATATATTAGTTCAATTAGAATGAGTTAGTTTTACCTTTACGCTCTCTCCTTTTATAGGGCCAGTGGTAGAGTTTGCTTTGGATTAGGAATACTCCCAAGCCCTTATTTTAGTCAAACTAGAAGACTTCCACTATAGACTCCATATGGGATATGGAGTCTTTCTTCAGTCACAATGCTGTAAGTAGACTCCTACAAGAACTCCATCACTCATCTTATAGAATCTTTCCGCAGGTGAAGACAATCTGGCCTGGATTAACTCCGCAATCCGCCGCATCCTTTCTAGGAGACCAGATGGGAGACTCGACATTAACAAATCGAATGACAGACATGGCATCCTAATGTCCGGATGTCATCAAAAGTCCCCCTTAGTCTGAAGAACTCCTTAGGGTTCAACTTCTAAAAACCCCTGCCTCGAGCCACACGCTCACCAACTTCCTGTCACATGTCTGGCAACTGAAGAGATGTGACCTTTGGCCGTCCTGTCAGTTTTCAAAGGCTATAACTTTTCATTTTCCCCCTAGAATACTATTAATTAGTGCATTTGGCTTCTGCATGCATCTTCTAGTTCCATTCTGTCTTCCTCTCAACTCCTTTCAAGTAAAATCAATAAGTTCTCTCCTTTTTCCTCTGTTGTTTTCTTTCTGGTTTGTTTGCATTTTGTGCCCTAGGTTAGATATACCCTTTTGCACCTGAGAAAATCCACTGAAAACTATGGAATCCCCAAATTACACTTGGTCCTCAAGCACTATTCATCACCCTTCATTTCCCCTAGTGGAGGTAGATTCCGCCATTGCGAGGCTATACTTGTTAGAGTCCTCAGAGAGAACACGGTTTTCCAGAGAAAACAGTGCACTAGCATGCCGTATTTCTACACGCCAAGTGGCTAGAGTTGTCAAGGAGAAAACCCTAACCCCTAGAATCGCAAATATGCCGTCTTTCATCACAAAAGGGGAGGTACGCCGGCTACAGGCCTCCCACACATGGTTAGAAACCTGTGACTGGCTTATACCCTCCCCTAGCCAGAGAGTCCACCAGCCCCTAGAAGGCTTCTTTTCCATATACCTCAACCATATTGACGGTTGGTTTACTTATCCACTGCCGAAAGAGATTTACAGTAGACTGAACCGGTACAACGTGTGTCCGACGCAACTACACTTGAATGTCATCGAAGATATTTACGCACTGTACTGGTTATGCTGCAATCTCAGCATCTGGATAACCGGTGCTATGTTCCAGCACATTACCACCCCGGTCCTCCGGGACACCAACAGTGACCATCTCACTATGGCAAAAGGTTCTGACTTTCAGTTCTTTACCAGCCACACCTCATCCGTTAAAGGCTTCAAGAAACTCTTCTTCTTTATCAGGCGCAAAGATGATGCTCCAGCATCCCCTATTTTCTAGTCCTTCCAACATACCACAAGGATGAATGGGGCGAAAGACAAGCTTTCCCCCTAAGAGAGAACGCATTTGGAGCTGCTGAGCTCCATCCCAACCAAGTACTGGAAGCTCCAGTATGCGATTAAGGCTCTTTGCCTGAAGCTGCCTTTAGCCGCATTGGACGACCGGACAGGACTCCCTGTTTTCTTTAGTGACCCTGTAGAGGACCACCAAGGTACTTTTCCCCATTTACTTATTTGTACTTTGTATTTTTGGCAGGGATGTCACTTGCTGATACTGTTGCAGCCTTAAAACCTAGAAGAAGGCCCTGGACGACCGCCATTGCCACTGCTCCTCTGGTTCCTTCTACCTTTATACCGCACCTTCCGGAGCCGGTCATAATTTCGAGTGGGAACACTGAGCATGCTCTTGGAAGCAAAAGACAGTCTCCACCCCTACTTTAGCTACAGACAAAGGTAAAAAGGTTCGCATGGTAAGATCCTTTTCTTTCCCCTTTACCAATTACATATAATATGAAGCCAACAATCAGCTTTTGTTTGCAGGATGTGGTCCCGGATTTCACTCAACCTGCCACTGATGACGGACCCACTATCAAGAAAATTTTACTATCAAAGTTTGGGGAAGAAGCAAGTCTGCTCGATCCCCTAGTCTAGCTAGAGCTGAGCATCGGGATGTACCTTTCTGCTGACGCAGCCCGGATGGGTAGTCTGAGCAACCGGACTATCGGTACCCGGGTCCTGAGCAAGCTTTACACCATAAGTACTTTTAAACTCGTCACTCGAGGCTTTTGGCTCCGTTTACATGAGGCCTTTCCTATTTTTATAGGCCATTCCTTTCCTTTACAAGGAATTAAAGTGGGTCGAAGAGGCGGACCGTATCTACTGCCAGCACCTGGCAGGGGCGCTGGAGAGGAAGAAAATGGAAAAAGCCCTGGCCGATGCTGCTGAGAAGGCTG
Organism: Euphorbia tirucalli; assembly: GCA_039660915.1. NCBI lineage: Eukaryota > Viridiplantae > Streptophyta > Magnoliopsida > Malpighiales > Euphorbiaceae > Euphorbia > Euphorbia tirucalli. The sequence goes on from CM077633.1 coordinate 52,026,196, forward strand.
AAGAGCAACAGAAGGCTCTATATGTGGCTGGAGTTGAGATCGCTGCTCTGAAGTGGTCTTTAGCAGCATCTGAGGCCACTTTAGAAAGGGAGAGAGAGATATATTGAAAGGACCTTGCTGCAGGAGAGGAAAAACTAAAGGAGAGAACTTTGACGTACGGGTGACTGGCCCTATTGGACGGCAGCCACATCCTCCAAAAGTGTGTGGAAGCACATCCTGACATCTCTTTTGAGGAATCGACACAGATTTTCCTTAGGAGGCGGATCTTTCCCCTATTTCCTCTCCCTTTCCAGAGAATAAAGACTGTGCCCTTCCAGAAATGGTCCTCGAAGTCACTACTTCAGTAGCGGTAGGCCCGGATAAGCCAGATGCGAGTACGGCGGATGCGCCAAATCCCGAGGAGTAGTTATGGCCACCCCTTTTTTTTATTTCAAGTCCACATTGATTTCATGTAATTAAATTACCCTTGTAAGGGACATTAATAAAAATACCAATTTTTCTTTTATTTTTTTTAGGTACATGGCTGTCTGTTCTGGGTCTCTTGGACCCTTAAGATTAAATTAAACCGTTAAAAGAGTAATTCCTAACTTATTCAAAAGTGAATGATATAAAATTAGATAATTTGTATAATATATTCGAAGGCGAATTGTTATTATTACTAAGCCGAAATGTTACATCATTATAATACTAAAGTTGCCTTATCAAAAACCTCAACAAGGAAAACCATGTGGGAAAAAACCGCTGCTGAGGGAAAAAGAGTGCAGCATATACAATTTGAGTTTCAATTTTGATGATATTTCTGGAGCGCTTTTGAGTTCCATGTGCGTGGAATCTCTTTCCCGTCCAACCGGCTTAGTTTGTAAATTACTAGACCCAGGACCCTCTCGACTTAGTAAGGCCCCTCCCATTTTATTGCTAACTTTCCTTTGCCTTCTCGTGCCTGTGAGGCTTCCGCATCTCGAAGCATAAGGTCTCCCAACTGAAAAGCCACTGCTTTAACTCTCTTAGCATGATATCTGGCAATCTTATTCTTGTAAGCAACCATGAGAACAAAGGCTCTATCCCGTCTTTCTTCCAATAAGTCTAGATGAAAATGAATATTGATGTCATTATATGCCTCAATGTAATATACCACTCTATCGCTGGGGGAACCTATCTTTGCCGGAATCACAACCTCGGTACCGTATATCAGGGCAAAAGGTGTTTCACCAGTTGCCCGCCTTGGAGTGGTCCGGTAAGCCTAAAAAACGAGGTTGAGTTCTTCAACCCATGCTCCTTTATGCCCTTCCAACCTCTTTTTGATACCATCACACAACATTCCGTTTGTGACCTCAATCATACTATTGCTCTGAGGATGCACCACTGAACTGCACCTGTGACTAATATGAAAGTTTTTACAGAATTTTGTAAATTTTCTGGGGTTGAATTAGGTTTTGTTGTCAGTGATGATGACATTTGGTATACCAAATCTATTAAGACTGTGCTCTTGTATAAAGCTTATTGCTTTCTCTGGAGTGATGGTGGAAATGGCTTCAGCTTCTACCCATTTGGTGAAATGATCTAAGGCTACAATTAACCATTTCTGTTGCCTGCTTGCTTCCGGCATCAGGCTATGTAGTTAGAATCGGCTTCTATTCTGCTGGGGGTTGATTTGTCATTTTAGCATGCACTTGACACTAGTGGCATGCGGCAACATAAGAATATGCATCTTCCTTCATTGTATCCCAAAAATAACCCATCAACATTGCCTTGTGGACTATCACTAGAGCCGCCTAGTGAGACCCGTATATCCTTTTGTGGAGTTCCCTCAGTACGTAATTTCCCTCTTCTGTTGAGATGCACTTCATCCACGGGTGACTGAAGGACTTCCAGTGGAGCTGCCCTTCAATGATTGCGTATCTTGTAGATTTCCTTGAGACTCGGATAGCTTCTGTTTCTTCTTCCGATAGCTTGCCCTCTTTAAGAAAGTCTACGATGGGTTTCGTCCAGCACGGGCTATCTTCGCCACCATCAAGGCTTCCATCTACTCAGTACTCGGATGTGACTGTATTTCATACGGGCAATATAAGTACTGCCATTCTACTTGGCTGGAAGCAGCCTTAGCGAGCTCATCCATTATGCTGTTTGCATCTCGAGGTATAGTCTCTATCTTCCAAACCGTCCCTTGGAGCTCGATTTCCTTTAACAATACCCGGACCTTTTCCAAATATCTGCTCACAGATTGGTATCTGACTTCAAAATGCTTATTTACTTGGTTGGACACCAGCCTGGAATCACTAAGTTCCGGACCTATCTCCTTAACCAATTCCAATCCTTTTATCATGGCTTCATACTCAACGACGTTGTTGGTGGTGGGGAAGTCTAATTTTACTACATAGTGTAGTTGAATCCGGTTCGATCCCCGGATGCATATTCCTACTCTGGCTCCTTCTTGCGAGGATGCCCCATCTACGAAAACATCCCACTCTTCTGAGGGTGGCACATAGTTTGTCTCTAAACTAGTAAATTCTGTTACGAAGTCTGCTAGGATTTAGGCTTTCAAGGCCTGCCTTGGTTCGAATTGGATGTCAAACTCCCCTAGCCGTATCGCCCATTCCACCAGCCTTTCGGATGTCTCTGGTCTTTGCAGCACTTTTTCCAATGGGAATCTAGTTCTAACTATGATTGTGTGTACTTAGAAGTACGGTGGTAGCCTGTTGGCTACAGATAGTAAGGTTAATGCTAATTTTTCAATACTTAGGTATCTTATCTCTGCCCTTTCGAGTATTTTGCTTGTATAATATACTGGGAATTGCTGTCCTTCTTCCTCCCTTACAAGAACTGATCCTACGACTTCGTCAATAGCGGCCAAGTATAGGTACAGTTTCTCCCCTTCGACTGGTCTACTGAGCAACGGGGGAGAGACTAGGAATTGCTTGATTTTATCAAACGCTTCATGGCATTCTTTATCCCACTTGAAGGCTCGGGCTTTCTTCACTGCCTTGTAAAAAGGCATATATCTCTTTGCAGAAAAAGAAATAAATCTTCCCAAGGCCATAATCCTACCATTTAGTTTCTGGATCTTGTTTAATATTTTGGGAGGGTTTATCTCCAACACGGCCTTCATCTTTTCTGGATTCGCCTCTATTCCTCTCTGTGAGATCATAAACCCTAAGAATTTTAGCTTGAGTCTGTGTTTTTGAAGGATGGAGAATTCCTCCCTTAGATCTTTAGGGTGTTCAGCTAAGGTCCAGCTTTTGACAATTATGTCATCCATATATACTTTGATTTTTTCGATCACCTCTTTGAACATTTATTCACTAGCCTTTGGTAAGTTGCCCCTGCGTTCTTTAGCCCGAAGGGCATAACCTGATAGCAATAAGTTCCTTTGTAGGTGATAAAGGATTTTTTCCTAGTTAGTCAGGTCCATTGGAATCTGATGATACCCGGAAGCCGCATTGAGGCAAGAATACACCGTGTATCTTGCCGTGGAGTCCACTAATTGATCTATATTCGGCAAGGGGTAACTGTCTTTAGGGCATGCTTTATTGACGTCAGTGAAATCGATGCACATGCGCCACTTCTCATTTGCCTTTTTTACTATCACCATATTCACCAGCCACTTCGGGTAGTGAGCTTCCCTGATGTGTCCTGCGTCCATCAATTTCTGGATTTCCTCCTCTATGGCCTTTTGCCTCTCGGGGGCGTATTTTAGTCTCTTCTGAATTATCGGTGTTGCTTCCGGGTCCACATTGAGGGAGTGTTTCATAATTTCTGGTGGTACCCCTTCAATGTCACTGATCTTCCAGGAAAACGTGCTCTGCTCTTCTTTTATTACTTGCACTATCCATTCTTTGAGATTGTTATCGAGCTCCTTGGAGATCCAGATACACCTACCTGATGCTATTGTTAGTGTTTCTAGCTCATCCACTGGCTCTGCCTTTCTTTCTTCCTTTTCTAGATCGGTTCTCTCTGGTTGCAGTGATGCCAAATATGTTCTTTGAGTTACCTGCTGGTTTCCTTTTACCACCGCCCATCCTGTAAGGGTCAGTATCTGTAGCATCAGCTACCGAATGGACATCATTGCTTTTGAAGCTAAGAGAAACGGTCTTCCCAATATGGCATTGTATGCCAATGGAGATTCTATAATTATGAAGTTCACCTTGGCTCTTCAAACATGTTTCTCATCTCCAATCTCAAGGTCTAGCGTTACCTGTCCAACAACTGGAACAGCATGTCCACTGAGGCCGACTAGCAGTGCGTGTACGGGATGGATCCGGCCAGGGGTGACTTTCAGTTTTTCTACCGCATGTCTTGTGATGATATTGGTGGAGCTTCCTGTGTCTACTAAGATATATTTGACTGTGTATCCTTCTATCTCTGCTTCCATGACTAGGGCGTCCGAATGTCCTGGTTACACCTAGCTTCATGTTGAGAATGATAGGTTTAGTTTACTATTTTCTACCATTTCCCTGGTTCTCTTGGTCTTCTTTCTTAGCGGATCTCCTCCAGCAATTACCATCACTACTCCTTTAGTCTTTTTGGCTAGTCTGCTTCCTTCTGAGTCTGGCTCTTTTGGCTCTTCCTTGCTTACTTTCTTATCATAAATTTTTGGAGTTTGCCCCTCTTAATCAGCTCCTCGATATCTTCGGCCAAATTCCAGCATTCGTCCGTGTCATGACCTTTCACCCGATGGTACTTGCAATAGGCATTTTTATCTTCACCCATGGTTTGTCCTCTCCTTGCCTCCGGATAGGATAGGCTTTTCCTATCGGAGCTTTTTTTAACTACCACCAATACTTTGCTAAGTGGCTGGTTCAATGGGGTAAACCCTCAGGACTGTCTGGAGTCCCTTCTATCCCTCTTGGACCATCTGTCCTCTGTTTTTCTTTCTAGTTCCTTGTGATTCCTGACCGGTGCTCCTACTTCATCCAGGTCAATGAAGGTTTTGGCCATGGAGATCATTTGAGTTATGTTTTGAGGTTTCCTCAGGACTAGGTCAGCTCTCAACCGCTCGTTGGTAGTGTTGGCTATTAAGAGCTTAGTTAGAAAGCCAACACCTTGCGCCCCCACTGCTTTCCGCTAACATTCCGTGTCTCTCTTCCCCTTTCGGCTGCTAGTTTCATCCACGAGTCACGTTTAGTAGCTAAAGGTTTCATTGCATTGATGAGTCTGTACGTCTCTACTCTAATAGCTCGATTTAAGAATCCCCAGGCCAGGTCTCTTTCATACCTTCAATGCTGTGTGGAAGTCTAACTTTTGTATCTCTACTGTTGCGAAGTTAAATCGGTCCATAAAGTCTTTGAGGGATTCCCCTTGTCTCTGTTTTACATCGTCTAGGGTACTGCTGGCAGTTCTTGTGGGCACAGATCCAGAGAACTTTGTACAGAATTGCTCCTTCAGCTGTTCCCAGCTATTGATTGAAGCTAGCTCCAGGGTTTCAAACCAGTAGGAGGACGGGCCTACTAGCATTGATGAAAATAACCTGCACATCAGCCCTTCATTCTTCCCTGTTATCTCCATTCTGTCATGGAACCAATTGACCTAAAAACTTAAGCTGATAGGTAAGGTCTAATAATAGTTTTTATTATTATCTTTGACACTCCCCTACACGCAAATGCCCCTTGGGCTTGAAGCGTGTACAACATAGGCCCACCTTACCATGTGTTGAATTTTTAATCAATAAATGGAGCAGCCAGGATTCGAACCCTCGACCTCTAGTTCTAAGCGGCTCTGATACCATGTCATGGAACCAATTGACCTAAAAGCTTAAGTTGATAGGTAAGGTCCAATCATAGCTTTTATTCTTATCTCTGACACATTCAGTTTTTGTAATTTCTCGAACCAACATAGGGATCAGTTTTTCCATTGTAATTCTTAAAGTTGAGTTGCTTGAACTTGGGTTCGCATGGTATTTCCAGGATCCGGTTGGTGAAACAAGATCCTCCACTTTCTACTAACGGCTCCTGGGTCGGGATTGAGAACTAGGAGAAGTAGTGTTTGAATAGCGCCATCATCGTCGGGTCGTCTGCTTCTTCTGGTATGGATACTGCTGCTGGTGTTGGTAGTGGCCATAGCATATACTTATGGGTAGGGTGATAACTGGGAGGAAGTGTCTGAATTAGGATTTGATAACTAGGGAGCCTTGCCTGTGAAGTTGGTAGAGCTGACAGATTGGGTGGCGTTCCCCTTATCAAAGGTTGCTGATATGCAGCCTGAGGTTCTCCGCACCTCGCGAAAATAGGACTTGGTTGATTTATCTGCCTTGCATCTCCCGGGAAAGTATAAGCAGGTGGAGTTGCTACATATTGCGTCACTTGGTCTCTCTCAGGTTAAGGTAGTGGGAAGAGACTCTTAGCTGCTCCTGTCCCTAAGCCTCTTATCATGCCTGTGATTAGGGGGGATGTGCTACTACTGATGGATGGACCTACCATACCAAAATTCTGGATCTGAAGAACTGCCTGCTTGAGGTCTCTGGCGTTGACAGGATTGAGGCTACTTGCGATGCGGTTGATCACTGCTGCTTGGGGGGACATTGATGAATTCAGTGTCATCAAGGATGGGGTTGCTATGGTTGTGAGAGAGCTGTTTCCGGTGGTTTCTGAAATTGTCATACTAGCGAAACTTGATGAAGTCATAATCAATCGTTCCACGTTCACCGCACCAAATGATGGATTCGATAGAATTCTTTTGAGAGATCCGGGCTTGAATTGTGCTAGGCCGGATCTAGCTTTGTTTATGCTAAATAGAAAAGTTGAGACACCAGTAACCTTTAGGGTATGTTCCGATGCCTAAGTCAGCCTAGATTGTTTATGCTGAGAATATATTAGCTCAATTAGAATGAGTTAGTTTTACCTCTATGCTCCCTCCTTTTATAAGGCCAGTGGTAGAGTTTACTTTGGATTAGGAATACTCCCAAGCCCTTGTTTTAGTCAAACTAGAAGACTTCCACTCTAGACTTCATATGGGATATGGAGTCCTTCTTCGGTCACAATGCAGTAAGTAGAATCCTACAAGAACTCTATCACTTATCTTCTAGAATCTTTCCGCAGGTGAAGACAATCTGGTTCGGATTAGCTCCGCAATTCGCCGCATCCTTTCTAGGAGACTGGATGGGAGACTTGGCATTAACAAACCGGATGACAGACATGGCATTCTAATATCCAGATGTCATAAGAAACAAGAAAATCTTCCTAAACAATTATAGTTAAGATATTAAAAAATTAAGGCATGTGGATATGATATCCTTACAATTTTGAACTTTGCAAAACAGTAAAATATTGATTCATATATACTTCCGATTCAGAACTATCATTGTTATTGTTTGTCTTGTTGTAGAGCTTTAATAGTATTGATCCATACAAATAATTCACAATAAAAGGATGAAATGATTCTTTCATGAGCCTATTTAACAATTTGATTTGAAACGAATAATTTAATTGTATCCAATTATTATCCATATACATATATTTCTAAAAATTTGTGATTCGATTTCAATTGTCAATCAAATTAATGAACAAAATATTAATTGTTTTCCCCCAACTTTGACTTTGTAGGTCAATATCATTCATCAATGGGTTGTATCTCATAGCAATACACATGATGATACCTTGAATATGGAGAAAAAACACTAACATATAAATTCAAATAAATAATACTAATTAGACGTGTATTTTTTAATGCTTCTTCTCAAAACAAAACAACACAACACTCCCCTTTGGCTTTTCTTACAAATAGAACTTAATTTAAAAAAAAAAAAAGAAAAAAAAAAGAACCAACATAAGGGAGGAAGAGCTTAAATATTGGGAGAGTGTTGAAAAAGAGAGGAAAATAAATAAATAAAATAAAAATTTCTCGAGCTTCGCAGGGGTTTGATCCGCAAATTCCTTAATTAGCTCCACCAACAAATGTCGGATCATTTGTTCTTTTCTTAGTGAGGTCAACTACTCATCCTCTCCTAAAAAAAAACTACTCCTCTCCTCCCTTCAATTTAACTAATTAACACCTTTTTTTTAAAATTATTATAATGACGAGTCGGTCTTGGATCCGCCACCCATATATATATATATATATATATATATATGCCATTGCAGGGTACAGTGCACTCACAATCACCAGACTTTCTCTGCCAATCAATTAATCTGCAGGTGCCACAATTTGCATAGTTTAGAACACTGTTTGTCGTGTGGAGCATTGTCAAAATTTTATTTCGGGCGGACTGTCCTTGATAGGACCCGGGCAGATCCATATTAAAAATCGATAACTATAGTAATAGTAAAATTCAAGTGAGATATAATAGGAAGAAGATTAAAATAATTAACTAACTTATTATTTACTTTGGGTAAAACTAGGTTCTTTGCTGAAGGGAAAAACATAGAAAAACCAAAAATCCAATCCTCTCTAATTTTCTCTCTAAATTAATCTTTTTGTTTTTACGTATTGAAAATTTATTTGAGAATCTACAAAATGTATTTATACTGTTTTTTTAACCTGATAATTCGTTAATTTTGATTGATGTAATTATGTGATATAATACATATTTAATGATATTGGAGCATGATTGATTGAGTATTGATTATGTAACATTAACAATTTCTGTCATGAATTTGCCATATATATATATATACCGTGAAAAAGTCATGCAGGACGATAAATTTCCCATAAAAAAAAAAGTGAAAAAACAAACCCAGGAATCCAGTAAAAGTAGTTAAAAAGCAGGTAATAAGCATGAAAGGATTCTTTGAACTATAATATTTATTTAATAAGCAAAAGAGAACTTTTCCCAAGTAAGTTTAATTAGTTAATTAATGGAGGCACAACAAATTGAATAATTAAAGTATATGTTAAGAATGCAGTTAAAGTCTTATATATATGCTGCTTTTGATATAATAATAACAATAATAAGGTTAAAAAGAGATAATAGAAATATGCAATAAATTTTTGTGAGCATTCCCTAAATTTATGAGCACACAATTTACTATAATTAAAACAGAAAAACACTAATCACGATGTGGGACCACAATTTCATCCCATCTCATGTTAAATATGTTTTTCACTCCCATCTCATATGTATCAGTTGTTTTTACTTTGTAAGTAGTGATATTATTGAATAAGATTAGCTTACTCATTAATTAATAAGGTGAAATATTGTTATACGCAAGCAAATACACTGAATAAGCAACCTAGTACCTATTTCTAATTTAATCAAATTTTTTAGCAGATATGGTTGGATTTAATCAGAAGTATCTTCTTTTCAGTTGCCTTCTCTTACAATTAATAAACTCGATACCTACTTAAAGTAACTAGAAATACTCAACCAACTCAAATTTAACCTTTTTAAATCATACTTTAATAACCCCTAAGTTCGTCGATATTGCTTTTGTTTGGAAATGCTATATACAGAAACGATACAATAGTTACTCATTGAATTCTTTTGTTATAAAGAAAAAATTCATATGTTTTACATAAGAGTCACTATTTTTATTTTTTTAATAAAAGAACCCTATTATTAATCATTAAGTAACAAATCTTAAATCAATAGGGAATGATTGAATAAAACTCTAATTCTCTATGCCAGGCATAGAACTAGAGACTCAGGCTAAAACATATGCAACATGATTAACTAAACGATACACAATTATAAAATAAAACCAATTAAAGTTTAAATAAGAGTTAGTATTTACTTCTGAATACACTAAATGACATCGTTTTGGAATTGTAATTCTTATGAAGAGCACAAGTTTGATGATTGATTACTGTAAGTCTATAAGTGAGAATTTAATCTTAACTTTATGATAACTATTTTCTAGCACTAGAACACGTTCAAGTTCCGAATAAACAATTAACTTCCTAATTTTCCTTTACTTTATAAAAGTAAAACAGGAAAAAAAAGAAAGAAGGAAGAAGTGCTAAAACTGACTAGAGAGAGTAAATATTTATATAATTTAGAATGCAAAACACAAAAAGCAATGAGGATTGAAAAATGAGCAATAAATTAATAAGTTGATAACAGAAGAAAAATAAAATAGGTTAGTGCTTGTCCCATAATGTTTTCAGATATTTTTATTTGGAAGCATTCAGAAATTTCCAAAATTTTTTTGACAATTTCATTTTAGAGTACATCTTTTTAAATGATACCTCTCTCCCTTCGTTTTCCCCCTCACCAAACTCGGCTATTCAATTCCCAAAACAAACACAGAAATTAAAGAAAAGACAGACAGAGAGAAATGGCAACAAACCTCTTACCATATGACCATGCTGATGATGATTACATTGACATGGAAGTCAGCTCATTTTCCCATCTCCTCTGCAACTCCAAAATCGCTGCTCCACAACCAAGAGAATTTGAGTTCCAAATGAATTCTCTTTCACTTGAAAAAGAACTCACTACTTCCCCTGCTGATGAACTTTTCTACAAAGGAAAACTCCTTCCCCTTCATCTCCCCCCTCGGCTGCAAATGGTTGAAAAACTCCTCCAGCATTCAAATTCCACATTTGCCTCAAGGAAAGATCATAACTTTGAAGAATTCTACAGCACCCCATTAACGGCAACAACACCAACCACAAGTAGTACCCCTTTTGAATCCTGCAATATTTCACCTTCTGAGTCTTGTCAAGTTAGCAGGGAGATAAACTCAGAAGAGTATTTCTTTGAATACTCATCAAATGAGGCAATTAGTGATGACTACTTCAATGGAGACAACATTCCGAAGAAGTCCTGGACTAGAAAGTTAAAGCTAATCAAGCAAGGAACAATTGGTTCAAGGCTGAAGGCTTCGCGGGCTTATCTCAGGTCTTTGTTTGGTAAGTCAGGCTGCTCTGATGATTCCTGTACAGCAGCGGCAACAAAAGTAGCAGATGAAGGAACAATTTTAAAAGCCAAAGATTCTTCTTTCAGCAAATGTGAAAAGCCACCACCAAAGAAAGCCCCCTTTGGACAAATTCATAAGGAAAAAGTAAGTCCAATTCCCAATGTTAATAACCAAAACATCCCCGAGGATGGAAATGGTCGGCTTCACAGGAGATCATTCTCAATGGCTCTCAGGCGCAATTCAACGAAGAAGTCATCGGCATCATCTTCTTCATCATCGTCCAGCTCTTCCTCGTCTATTTCTGGGTTTTATGGGCTGCCATTCCTAAAGAGAAGTAGCAGTGTGAATTCAGAGGTTGAGAATCCAATTCAAGGAGCAATCGCACATTGCAAGCAGTCCCAGGCTCAGCAGTTGTTCTGCCCAAAGAAGGCTGCAGCTGAAGTTGGGTTTTATCCATTGTCTACTTCAAAATTTGCTATTTGCGAAGAGCAAGAGCTGTGCAGAGGCTGAAATACAGTCAAAATCTTTTTGTTTTTGAAAGGAAATGCATTCAAAAATCTAAATGAAAGAAAAGAGTAGTTCTGATTGTGTTTCTTTTTCATTAATGAGTTTATGCACGTCTTTTTTGTCATCAGCCTTCTTGAATTGATCTGAGCAGATTATCACGTGACTTCGCTAATTGTGATTGTGCAATTTTTTTTCTCAAACAAAAATGCATATTTCAATTAAGGTATATTAAATAACGAATATTAGCTGGTAAGTGTGGTAAATTTTGATACGATAATACAATTTATAGTTTCAATTTGATTGATAAGATCCGTGTGACACCAAAATATCATATTTGTTACAATTATTTCATATATTTTCACGTAGTATGTATAAATTAACATGACACAATTATAACACTGTAACCCGAATTGACATATTTTAAGAAGAGGTTTATTTTGATATTAATTTGACTGGATAATCAACAAACAAAAAGTAAGCTATGAAAGGATTAATTTTAGCCTCTCTTCAGCCTTAACTCCGAAAATTACTCGAACACAAAATGATAGAACTTAAAATATTTAATTAGACACATAAATTTTTTTTTTCCAAAAAAAGAAAAACGTATCAATAAATGATTCGTGAGTTTTTAAAATATTTTGGTTTATTATTAACATGTTTTGTTTCAAACTGATGAATAAATTGATCTTTAAAGTTTAGTTTTTGGAATTCTCATAAAGAGTAATTACTTTCCAAGAATAATAGTATTAGATAAATTCATTTATGAAAATGACAATTTTACAACTTGTATACATAGAATGGAAGAAAATATTAAAGATAAGGATTGACGAATGATCAAAAAGAAAATTAGGAAGACAACATCTGCTGTACACTTATACCTTAACTATTGCAAGAATCTTTTGCTATATTTACCAAAATTTTCAGGTGTACCATACAGCTCAATATTTGGGTACCATCACTAGCATCTTCCATCTCCTATAAGGTACAAACTATTTAATTGTGGGTCACATTATCAGTGTTTTGTTTATCCATTACAGTTCTGTGATATTATTCACATATATAGATTTTCCACAAGCTGACAACTTCCATCATAATTGAATATATATATATATATAAATTTTGGGTCACATGCCTGTGGGAATGCCTGATATAAGTTATTGCTGTAAATTTTCATAATTATTAGGAATATTGATTTTACTTTCACTTCAGTGCTAAAATGGTTTGAAATTAACATTATCAGCATCATTCAGCTTTTTAATAAATGATTGGACACAGAGATTAGAAAAGACCCATTCAGTTCTAGAGAAGTAACTTTTTAATCCAAAATTAAGATTTGATAGATAAAATTCAAAACATAATTTTACTCTCCAATACATTTTATTATTTTTAGTTCACCTTTACAACAGAATGTCGCGTCATTAATATTGCAAGCAGGGCGAGGAAAATTCCGCACCATCAGAGATTCGTTCCAACTCTCATTTGGTTTTCTCAAGAAGTGGTGATGAAAAAACATTTCTCCGGACATAGGGATGCGACTGGGATGGGTATCTCTCTCTTATACCCATGGGATCTCTATCCCTATCCCCATCTCTATGGAAATTTCATAGGATTTTTTGAATAACAAAAGATATATTATATATAAATAACTAAATTACATGTATTCTAAAGAAAATTTTACAAAATTAAAACATTTTGACATTGTAATTGAATAATATGTTTGATGGATTAATATTTTTTTTTTATACATTAAATAATGAATATGGACTTTTGGATTTTGTTTTCACGTTTATATAATTGTTATTTATTTGTAAATCCGGTGGATTGGTTTTATAAATTATGAATTATGGTCAAAACATTTTTCATATATCAAGCAATTGTCCTAATATTTTCTCATTATATATGTACGATTATATTTTATGGTAAAAGTTTTAGATTTCACCAAAAAATTTATCTTTTAAGATAAAAGAGAATTTGTGAAAGGGAAAACAGGGATTCTCACAGAGATCCTAATTCCTCCGAAGACGGGGATAAAGACAATTTTTTCCCAATTTATAAATGGGCATGGGGAATCCCCATCTAGACGAGGACATGGATTAGAGGAGCAATCAAATGTGAAATGTTACAAATACAAGAATCGCTCTAGTTTGTATTGAAATTTAATTCACAAATCGATTGTTAGTGAAAGGACCGGGGTGATTTCATGTAACACAAAATCAATTAGTTTATGTGAAAACCTAATTTACACCACTTATATGTTATTTATTAATTACCTTTATTTTCAATGTGAGATTCATTATTCAATACTCTTCCTCAAGTGCAACTAGGTTTGGACTAGCTCCAAGTTCATAAACAAGTCTAGTCTTTTTACCAGCCCAAACCCCACTAGGTCTTTACACACGAGCCTGTGATCTTTTCGGGTGTCAGGTATTCTTTTGCTCTGGTACCATGGAAAGACTTTATGGGCTTTGAGAGTGTTGGATCCAACTACATGAGTCTAGCTGCAGGAGTGAGTATATAAGTGTAGTTAAACTTATAAAAAAAAAAACCAATTCGCTTGTATTATGATCCAATTTACCCCACTATATATGCTACTCATTAGTCTCATTTATTTTTATATGGAATTCATTTTCCAAGAATTAAAGACTCAAACTCTAGATATCTCTTTCTTTGAGGATTTCGATACCACGTATATAAAATAACAATTAGCCCAAACATTTAGCATGATAAGTAAGATTTGAAACATAATTTTGATTAATTGTAACACAACACATGGTTCCAACACTTGAAGTGAAAACTAATGCGATTTAGGTAAAGATTAACATCAATAAAATTCCAGTAATAAGAAAACTAATAAAAATCATGGTTTGGATGCAAAACAAAAGCCAAATGTCTGCCTCTCAAGGACATTTAAGAGACATCTGCCTGCATTAAAATATATAAAAGGAAAAAGTATAGGCTGGATGAATTAAAATATATACATGTAAATATATAAAGTTTCTTACAATAATCAATAGGCAACTAGTGATGATGTTAAGAAAAGGTAGTAATGAGTCCCTATAGATGTCCAGGGTGCTCTACTTGGCACCACTTTTAAAGTCTAAGCTAAGAAAGAAAGCCAATTAACAATTTATTACAAAGGAAGAGGAAAATCTTCAGGTGGAAAACAACCTTCTTTTAGGTTGAGATGTCATCTTCTTTTGTTACACGCGAAAATAGTCTTATTCGTTTTTGAATCCGTTTACAATATGTATTATCTATTCAAGTTCACACTCTCCTTCAATTACATTTTAGGCCAAATACATAGATACCCTTTGAACTTGTCCAAAAACTCTTACTGCCCCCTAAACTTTGAAAAAGTGACCCAGTTTGCTCTCTTGCTGCCACGTGTTACTCAATTAGTGGTTGTCTCATGTTTAACTTTTCCAAAGCAAACTATAGTTTTTATGGGACTTAAAGGGGCAAACTGAATCAATTTTAAGAAATTCAAGGAGGCATTAGAACACTTTTAAGAAGTTTAGGGGGGCATTAGAATATTTTCAAAATTCAAGGGGGCAACAGGCGTTTTTGACCAAATTCAGGAGGGTATCTATGTATTCGGCCTATATTTTAAATTTCATTCTCATTCCACATCATTTTAAAATAGCCATTAATATCCGAACCCATCACACTTACCCGTTTTAAAAAAATTACATAATTAATTAAATTACAAACATATAAATTTATGAATCATCCATAAATTTAACAAATATTAGTTTATCAAAATAATATGTATACCATATAGATATTGATACAATTAGTTTCGTAGAAAATTTAGTAATATACTTTTGTTAATTATATATAAATATAATATCAAATCAAACTAAATAGCATATTAGTATTTCAGTAAAAAAAAAAAAAATATTAGTATTAATTTAAAAATAATTGAATAACATGTATATCATATAAAAGGGTTAGGAAAGAGGATGTCATGTACTTGTATACTATTCGAACATGCCTCAAATATTTATATTTTCTTTAAATCTCGTTTCCTCCTAAATTTTTATTATGTAGAGTTCGAATAGTCCAATTAATATACTTTCGAAAGTCGTACCTGTTTTCATACATACTTTTAGGTCACTCATCTCTTCTCCATTTGATTTGAATTATTTTTCTGAATTTGATTTTGATTTTTATATTTTTGTTGGTGGGTGTAATGAATCCTTAAAGTAAGAGGGAGTGTCAGCCAGGATTAGAGCCAAAGAAAACAGTAAAAAAGGCTAATTGATGATGTTGAGCACTAAGGGGTACCTACTACCATATCACAAGAAAATCCTTTTTCCCTACCCAACTTATAAGCTTTGCTACCAAAAAAAGTAAAGGGAAATTTAATACATAATTATATCAGTTTTATCCCTTGCCTTATAAAATTTTTCAAAGTAGAAAATAAGCTAAAGATGTACGGATTCATACACCTAATTGGTTGCTTATAGATTATTAATTAATTAAAATTACCATCATCTACTCAATACTTGCAATCAACCAATCTCATGATTAATTGGGGTATCACACTTTTGGGATACCACTAGTTGATATCTTTAATAATACGTTGCGAAAAATATCAAATATCAGTTTTGAGGCAAAATGATACATTTGGTGCCTGATATTGTCAAAATGTAGAGTCTTAGTCCTTAACCTCTTATTTAGTGAGATATAGTCATTCACCTTTCAAATTTTGTTTTAATGTACACCTTCACAGGTGGTTCTGTCATGCTTGAGATCCTGATGCTGTTAAAATTTTGATATGCAGAATCCAAATTACCATGTTATTTATCGATCCTAAAAGTGAAAATTTAGTAAAAAGTTGGATGACAAGACATTATTTGTGACACACATCAATTAAGGCCGATTATATATGGAACCCTCCTGAACTTATCCAAAAACATCTACTACCCCCTGAATTTTGAAAGTATCCTACTACTTTCTTGAACTTCTTAAAACCTACTCAATTTGCCCCTTAATTCTGACGTGGCAAGGAGAGTGTATATTATAAAAAGTGGAGCATGTGAGGGTGATTGAATTAAAACAAAAAAATAATTAGAAAAATTTAAAACTAAAAAATTCAAAATCAATCAATCCTCCTCCCTGTTGTGGACTCAACCCCCACTCCATCTCTTCAACCCCCTCCCACCCTTCAACGTGTCCGCCGTTGACGATCTATGCTCTGGCTAACTGATTTTCCTCTCCATCCTCCCTGATTTGTCCTTGCCACCTCCCATGCCTCCGCAATCATTGTCGATCGTGGAGAAGGTTTATCGAAATGCCTCTTTTTGCACAGTCCTTTGGATCAAAATTCGTTAAAGTTCTCACTATTGAAGATTGCCCCTTGAATTGCGATAAAGCGGCATTATCAGACTTCGTCAAGCTAATGTTGGTGAAGGTTCAGTGGTTGATGAAGATGGAGGACCTGAATTCTTTAAGTTTCAATTGAAATTTGAAAAAATTGGAAAATCATTCAATAACCATCGCGATTAATAGATGTGAAATGAGTTGATTCGATTTTCGTTGATTTGGTGAATTAAATTGGATGAATTGAGATTATTTATAACATCTGTATGAAATTTGTCATTCTACTCAATTCATTTTCTTCCTTAATTCCCTCCTTTTCTATTTCTTCACTCTCCTAATTTATGTTTCTACTTTATTTGTTTCTTTTTTCAATTTCAATAAATTAATTGTTTTTATCTCTTGGTGTTGTTAATTGTAATTTTAGTTTGCAATTTGAGTCTGCAAGTATACTGAAAATGAAGAAGGTAAGACAAAAGGAGGAAGGAGATGAACCATAAAAGTCTTTTTTTAATTGTTGTTCTACCATGCGTCAATTTCTTATAGGTTTGACTTTTCAATTTGACATGTGTTGGGCGCGTGTATCACAACCTCCTAACATTGTCCGCTTTAGATGGATTGAGAGGAAATTGAGGCGGTTTTAAGAAATTCAACAGGATAATAGGACATTTTTTAAATTCAGGAAGGCAATAGATATTGATGGACAAGTTCAGAGGATGTGTAACCTCCACATGAACATTCCATACGTTAAGGTGTACATTTTAACAAAACTAAAAAGTGAAGTGTCAAAACTCAACCTTTATTAAGTTTAGAACCAAAATTATAATTTTGCTTTGACTTTTTTTTTTTTGTTACTGTACTACAAAATATATAACAAGATTTGAAAGTATTGTGCAGAGGAGAGGTGTAAACTGTGAAAAAAGCTGGATTGACTAAAGCAGAGAAAACCTTTTTTCGACAACTAGTTGAATTGTGGAATATTTTCTTTTCTAACCACTTTTCTCAAGTGTTAATAAAAAAAAAAAAAATGCTAATGTTACTGAAATTCATCAAATTTGAGCAGCTCTGACACATTTTAAAGTTTGTTTTGCATAGTTTAACCAAGTACAAAAAGTAGAGCTGTTAAGTGCTACATATAAGCACGTGCAGGAAAAAAAAAGACCAATATTCTGTTATTCTAGCTTAAAACGGAATCTTTACTTAAAAATAGAAGTATCTCTTCAATTACCCTAATAAACAACAAAGCAATAAAATCATAATCTTCAAAATACCTTTTCTATTTTGTCAACTTCTCTCCCTCCTCTTTTATAATTTTAATCTAATTTTGTATATATCTCACAATCAATTTATTTTTTCGTCATGAGATGTTCGAAAGTTTTTTTTTTCCTCTTCGAAATAAGATCTATATGTATATATTTTTTCCTATTTTTTTTCACCTTCAGTTTTTGTATAAATAGTATATAAACAGCGTATAAACAATATATGAAAATAGTATATAGCAGAAAAAAAAAATGTATAAACAATATATGTAACAATGAAAACATATATAACAACAATAAGAAACTGTTATAAGGTATAACGAAGGTATAATCATTGTAATAGTATATCTTAGGGTATAATTAAGGTATAACTAAGGTATAATCACTTTAATAGTGTATCTTAAGGTATAACTAAGGTATAATAACTGTAATAGTATATCTTGTTTATACGTTGTTTGTATCTTATTTTGTATATAAACAGTGTATAAGAAGGGTATAACAATGTATAAGCAAATATAAATAGTATATAACAGTGTATAGTAAATGTACAATAATATATAAGCAGTGTATAAAGAATGTATAACAATGTACAATAAGTATATAAACATATAACATTGTATAAAAAGCGTATAACAATATATAACAGTATATAAAAAGTGTATAAACAATATATAAGAAGTGTATAAACAGTGCATAACAATATATAACAATGCAGTCCTAAAATGCAGTCTCAAAATGCTGATGCAGTCCCAAAATTGAAGTCTTATGCGGTCCCAAAAGTGTATAAACAATATATAAGAAGTGTATAAACAGTGTATATGTATAACAATGCAGTCCTAAAATGCAGTCCTATGCAGTCCCAAAAGTGCAGTCCCAAAATTGCAGTCCCAAAATACAGTCCCAAAAGTGCAGTCCCAAAATGCAATCCCAAAAGTCAATCCCAATAATAAAATGTAGTTCCAAAATGCAGTCTCAAAGTGCAGTTCAAAAAAATGCAATCCCAATCATAAAATGCAGTCTCAAAGTACAGTTAAAAAAGATACAATCATAAAATGCAGTCCTAAAGTGCAGTTCAAAAAGAGCATTCCCAATAATAAAATGCAGTCCCAAAAGTGCAGTCCTAAAATACAGTCCTAAAGTGCAGATGCAGTCTCAAAATTGCAGTGCTAAAATGCAGTCCCGAAAGTGCAGTCCTAAAGTGCATATGCAATCCCAAAATTGCAATCCTAAAATGCATTCCCAAAATGCAGTCTCAATAATAAAATGCAGTCCCAAAAGTGCAATCCTAAAATACAATCCCAAAAGATTCAGCCTCAATAATAAAATGCAGTCCCAAAATGCAATATCGAAGTGCAGTTTCATGAAGTTCCAATAATGTAGTCCCAAAGTGCAGTCCTAATAATAAAATGCAGTCTTGAAGTGCAATTTCAAATTGTAATTGCAGTCCCATTAATAAAATAAAATGTAGTCCCAAAGTACAGTCCTAAAATGTAGTTCCAAAAGGTATATAACTAAGGTATAATCAGTGTATCAGTGTATCAAAAGGTATAATCAAAATATCAGATGGTAGAATCAATGTATAAACTAGGCTAATAGTTTCACAAAGATATAAACAATGTATAACTAAGATATAATTAGTGTATCACAAGGTATAATTAAGGCATAATATTTATAAATGTTATAAATACACTGTTATACACTATTATACATTGTTATAAGTAGTGTATAACAGTGTATAAATAATATATGAAAATAGATAAGATATAATCAGTGTATCAATGTATTTGTAAGTATAATTAAGGTATAATCAATATACCAGAAGGTATAACTATGGTATAATGAGCAAATCAAAAGGTATAATAAGAGTATCAAAGGTATAAATAATATATTCAAAGCTACAATAAGTATATCTTAAGCTGTAACAATAGCATAATTAGTGTGTTAATGTCTAAGATAAGATATAACCAAAGTATAATCTGTGAGCTTAACCTATAAAAGAGGTCTAATGTACACTTAACCTATATAACTGTATCAAACTATAAAAACAAAAAAGTATACAAAATGTATATAACAATATTATGCAAAAATCATACAAAATCACAATAGAAAACAC
This sequence comes from Euphorbia tirucalli, assembly GCA_039660915.1. Taxonomy (NCBI): domain Eukaryota; kingdom Viridiplantae; phylum Streptophyta; class Magnoliopsida; order Malpighiales; family Euphorbiaceae; genus Euphorbia; species Euphorbia tirucalli. The sequence continues at coordinate 52,046,187 of CM077633.1, forward strand.
ACCATTACCAAATAGAATACAATCAGAGTTTTAGTAAGGTATAAACAAGGGATAATCAGTGAATTAGAATGTATAGTAAGAGAATCAGAATATAGAATCAGTGTAAAAGTGTATTAGTAAGTATAATTAAGGTATAAACATTGTATCATAAGCTGTAACTAAGGTAAAACTATAACAATTGTACAAAAGGTATAACTCAGGAATAACAAGAGTAAAAAGAAATAAAAAAGAAACAGAATTCGAACAATCTTTCACTATTTTTGCATCAAAAACAAAAAGAAATGCACAATCTAAATTGCATACGACAAAAAATGAAAAAATGGATGTATAAACTGAACAAACACGAACATGAAACCGAAAAATGGAGATCGAAAATACCAAATCATCTTTCAAATGCAGAAACTGAAGATGAAGAAGAAAGTTTCATCGATAACACCAGCAAAACCACGATCAACGATGAAGAACGTGAAGAAAAAAATATGAAAAAGCAGAAAAGAAATTAAAAAAAAAAAAAAAAAAACGTAAAAAAGAAAGAATTCAAGCGGCAACGTAGAGAAGAATTGGATTTAAAAAAAACATAAAAAGAGTAAATAATAAAAGGTAAACCACAAAAATAAACCCTGAAATGAGAGTAATTTTGACAATTTCCTTTTTTATAATTATCTCTACAATTTCCCTACATGCGAATGCCTCTTAGACTTGAAACATGCATAATACAGGCTCACTTTGCTATGTGTTGAATTTAATCAATAAATAAAGCGGTCAATATTCGAATGCTCAATCTCTCTAGACCTAGGAGGTTCTAATACCATGTCGTGGAACCATTTGATCCAAAAGCTTAAGTTGATAAATAAGGCTTATAACTATATCGGAAAAAAAGAAACAATTATTGAAAGTTGATGGCGCAATCATTTGAAATTAAACATGAGAGTTATTTTGATCAATCAAAAATTCAAGAATGCCTGAGCGGTAGACAAACTTTCAAGATGGTTTATAAACATTATAATCTCAAAATCTTATATTACCTAAAATAAAATATTCTGTCAGATTCTACAGATCATTACATTCAAATAGCTTCAAAATAAACAAATTGGATAATATCAATTATTGTTTTTGTTGTCATATTGAAATAGAAATAAGATATCTAACAATATAAAAAAAAATACATTCTCATATTTCGATCAACAGCAAATCATTTCTAATATATTCAACATGATAATAAACGTTATTTGTGATATAATTATATACGAACTCCAAAACTGTTCAAAACTAAATACTAACATACGTAGAAAAAACTAAAAAAATTAAAAGTAAAGAATAATATATTTAAAGCTTAAACATTCATAATTTATATTAAAAAATAAAAAGCTTCACGCAGGCTAGTTTATGTAGAGGAAGGGATAACGAGACTCCAATCTGTTCGTATGAGGAGAGTAATACACTAAAGATGCAATGTCAAATGCATATGAAATGGGCCACATGCTTTTAACCGAGTTTGATGTTTGTTCAATTGACGAGGAAATTCCAAATAGTACAATCCTCAAACATGACAAGGGTTTTGTACTTTGCCAAACAAACCAAAACTTTCACCAAAATGGAGTCAATTGCTGAATCTACTATTAGGTTAGACTATTGATCTGGATCAAATAAGTATGAAAGAAAATGCAATTAGATTAACATTTGCGCAATATAAAACAGAATAAAATTGAGGGAACTCTACCAGGGTATTGTTTCTACAAGGTCAACCTCAATCAAGGAATTGGTGTTACTAAAAACTGGCCAAAATGAAGAGTAAATACAAGAGCAGAAACATATCATAATATCATTAACATATGGTACAAGATTCTTTGACTAAAGTCATAAAATTAGATACTTGTTTTAATATAATTTTCCACAAAACAAACTTCTTCATTGTCAGCAGCCTTTTTTTAACACACTAATGTAACTAACGAGTAAAGTGTTCACACCTGGTTGGACTGTACATGAACTTCTGCACCAGGAAACATAGCAAGGATATAACTTCCTGGTCAACTATTCCTGGCGCCTGGAAGCCCAAACAACGAAGCTTCGAAGCCTCTTTCCTTCTCACTCTTTTGCAGGCGATCTTCACAGGCGATGAAATCAAAACTTACCTTATAATTCTGCAGGTGCAAAACAAATCAATGGCTTGATGGTGAAGGATTTACCTTTATCTATAAATTCAGTTTGCGACTTTCACACTTGATCGATTCACCTCCAATCCATAGTTTAGAAGGAGCAAAACTGAAGACATTAGAAGAGATTGGCAACTACACTCATGGAAATAACACAACCCATAGGCATAAAAATCAAGTGCTATCACAGATAAATGATGAATTAAACAGGATATGGGGTAGGCGACTGCAGCCTGACCACAATCTGCAGCAAAGAAAATGAACAGTAGTATAAAATCTTTTAACCCACAGAACCACCAAATGCTGCAACTGTGTGGCTCACCGTACCTTAGTTTTCACATTCATGCCAATGTAGTCACACAACTTTTTATCCCTCATGAGATTTTTCCCTGCCCAATGAAGCTGAGTTGTTTCTTCTTGAAATAGTTCCACATCTGCACAAATTTGACAGCTTGAGATCTATCCAAGTTTTCACTTAGTGCCCTTTGTTATGCATCTCAATCATTATCAAATAAATAACCAGAAATAAGAATGTAAAGATGCAAACGGGTCTGAATGGTGCGGGGATACATCCTATATCCCCATTCTCTTATATGTCAAGGAATCTCCATCCAATCCAAAAAAGTGAAACTGGAAAAATTTTATCCCTATTGCCATTCATATTATTCATTCACCAATAAAGAAGCAGCAACACAAAACTAATGAGAAATAAAAAAGCTAAAATAATATCCTCTAAATAAAAATATTAAAAATAAACTAATTAGAAAATTTTGGGAATTAACGATGAAATTCGTGAGGATCCCCACTAAAAATAACCAGGGTCAGGGTGGGGATGGGGATGGGGTGGGGGAGGCTACTCCTGTCACTGTCCCTGTACCCGTTAAGGATTCGGAGACAAAATTCAGCAACATCCCCATCCCCACCCCATGGAGATTTTCTACGGGATTCCCTTCACCTGTAGGCGCAGATCTCCAATGCGGATGGGCAATCCCCAATGCATTTGCATCCCTAAAACCAAGTTATCAGCCATATATAAACCATACAACAACAAAGAGGAACATCAAACCCAGAAGAGAACTTAATAGCTGAACTTTGAAGAGTCTGTTAAAAGTACCTGTTAAGAGCTGTTGGACTTGATTGGAATTCTCAAAACCCAATACATCATAAATTGCCATGACTTCTCTCTCTACTGCTTGCACATGGTCTTTCAACACATAAAACGATATAGCCTTGTTGTAAAAAACTTGACCCTGCAATTGCAAAATTCAGTATCTTTGAAGTAAATACCATGGGGCAAATCCACAATTTACACAAGTTTTGGTCAATTAAGTCAAGTTTCATGAACTTATCAAAGTAAAACACTGTTTGGATCAGCGAGAAACAAGGGAGGAAATAAATTTCTGGAACAGAATAAAGAGAGACCTTGGATGCGTATGACTTGGCTTCTGACAAGGCTCTAATTAGAGGAACAGCTGCATTTCGTGATCAAACTAATAAATGAATAGAACATGAAATAGCTACAAATTCAGAGAAATCAATGAAAAAGGAAATTGGAAGAGAACCTTTAGGGTTTCCATTGAAGGCTAACAAACGAGGCTCGAGTTCAACAACTAAGCGACTGACTTTTAACTGGAGATTGGAGATTTGAATAATTTCATGAGCAATCTCTTCAATCTGGCAAACACTTTGGCACTCATACAGAAACTCCTGTTCTGTTTGGGTCTCTCCTCCTCCATGCTTCACCTGAATTCTCACCATTGCAAGCCAGACTTTTGAAACGCACCGTTCTATTCTTTTTTGAATATTAATTTTGGGCCATTGAGAGACAACATGTTGAACCAGAATCTTAAGCCTCCATTTGGAAGACCAGCCCATATCATTTTTCAATCGGGTTTTTAGCAATGTTATCATAACCGTACCGGACATCAAACCGGTGAAGCTATTGGTACGTGGTTTACCGGTTCAACCGGTGGTTATACCGGATTATTGATTTTTTGAAAAAAATATTATTTAAATAATAAATAAGCTTATAAATTCATCAAACATAAGTTTTAAATGTTAAATATTCAAAATAACTTCACAAAATATTTTAAAACTTAATTAAATTCAAGCCTTAAATAATAAAAATAAACTAGTAATAGCAAGGGCAAAAACAGAGACTAGTAATAGTAAGGGCAATACTAAAGAAATCAAAAGTACTACTGCTAGATTAAGCAAGTAGTAAACTGGATTTTGAATGAGAAATTAACTTACAAAATGGTAGGATTCAATAAAACATAATGAACTAATATAGAATATTCAGTTTTATTGTACTATACCAAAATTCATAAATTCAAATTCAATTTATGTACGTTTTTCAAGATTAAGGACGAAAAGTGTCATTTTGATTTTATTATTTTCTGATATAAGCAAATAATTTCATGAAAATGCTTTCTTTATGATACATTTTTATTTAATTGATATATTAAAAATTTAAGTAAAACCCATCAGTAAAGTCAGGATGGCCCAGTGGTATAAGATGTCAAACTTAAGTGAGGGGACATGGGTTCAAATCCTACTTTCAGCATTTTCTTAATTTCAACTTAAAATTGGTCAAGAAACCGGTTTTCGACCGGTTCGCCGGTTTACCGGTTTTTCGCGGTTCGAACCGGTCAAATCTGGTTTTTGACTAAACCGTAGAATTTAATTAAACCGACCGGACCAATGGCCGGTTCGCGGTAAAACCGGTCGAACCGGCCGTTCCGGTCCGGTTTCCATAACCTTGGTTTTTAGGCAAAATATTACTATTATGTCATCTTTTAACTAAAATATTACATAATACATAAATAAAATATTAAACGTAGAAAATTTTTTATAAACATTTTTTTAAAGAATTTCCATTCCTAAAATACTAAAATATGATTAGCGCATTTTTTAGAAAAGAAATAATTAAATGCAGTGTCTAACAATAATTTTTCTTTTCTTTTCTTTTTTTCCTCGTGAAACCTTTATCATATGTCCTAATCCATATACAATGCACATTTGATACATGCATGATATGTTTATGACCATTTGTTTAATGTCATCTTTTAACTATTTGAAATTGCATTTTTTTTAAAAAAAATTTATATTGTTTTAATTACATTTGTTATTGTTTCTACATCTATCTCATTATTTTGTATTGTTTTTGCACGTATCTTATTATTTTGTTTATCTCTATTCTCCCTCAAATTGTATAAATAAATATTTTATATTCTTTGTACACATATCTTGTTATTTTTATTGAGGATTAACATGTCTTGCATAAATCATCTTTTTCATTTATTCCAAAAAACAAATAAGGAAAAAATACATCCTGAGTACCTTGAACTTTTATGAATTTCGCAATTGGCGGCCGCTCAATTTTTAACAATTGAGTACATAATTTTTCTTTTTTGATAGTATTAGTCCCAAACTTGATATTTTTTCATCTTTTGTGCGCTACAACATCTGTTAACTTGCACGTGACACAATTTTTGTGAAAATTAGAAGACCTCTAGAGTATACTAGAGGAATCTAAATCATACTTTCTTTGTAGTTGTCTGATAACTATGGATGTAAAAAATACCTCCAAATTAGTCTCACGTGTCTCCAAAAATTGTGTCCATGTCAATTAACGGATTCCATAGCCAAAACAAGAAAAAAGTGTCAAATTTGGGGTTACGACTATTGAAACCAAAAAATCAGTGCTAGCCATAAAAGTAAGACAGTTTTTCACCCAATTTTAATATAATTTTGTTAATGTCATGATCTAATTATGAGTTAATAATTTCGTGTTCAATTAGGGTTTAAGGAGTTGAATTACAAATTTATGGAATCTTTTTATGCTAGAGCTGAAATTTAGAGATTGCAAAGGACTTAAAAGGTGATGCACTACTTGATCTGGTCACTGGGGCCTTCTCTTTTTCCTACACAACAGGCTGATACACCCTACCACTCCTTACCACATTTCTAACCTCAACAACTTTTGGTTTCTCTACAACTGGTGGCTTAGCTGATTCACCTCCATAATACTCTTCATATTCACTATTTGAATCTAGATCGTTTAGACTCACTGGCTTTACAAATTTCTGCTCTGCTGACTTCTCATTCTCTGATTCCATTGTAGTTTCACTGACTACTACAGACTGTACACTGAGGTTTGCTTGTAAGATCTGAGCAAAAAAAAAAAGTTGGTAACCCTGACTGCACCATGTTTACTTGATTTTCAAACTTTGGCAATGGATTAGTCTTAATGCTGGGCTTTGTGGGTTCTTGCAATTTACCTTTTTCTATCAACTTCTGGATAGCATCTTTCAGTTTGTAACAATTATCGGTTCTATGTTAAACTACAACATGGTATGTATAGAAATTATCCCTATCTACATCAGCTGGCTTTTCAAAGGTTTCAAAGAATTCAACAAGCCTCCATTTCTACACTTTGCAAAAATTCTAGACAAGGACAAAGTCCAAGGAGAGATGCCTTAACTTCTAGGATTTCTTTCTTGACTACCCTGTTGTTGTGACATTCCAGCCACTTCTACTTATTTCACTTCTGATGATGGCCTACTTTTACTTGCAGAAATAGAACTAGATCCACTGCATGTCTTAGCTATAGTCATTGATCTATACCCAAAACTGAACCTTGAACTTCTGCCACCTCAATGACTCGCGGATTTTTCCTCTTCATCTCTTTCAACTCTCATCGCCATGCTATACACCTCACTGAGCTCACTAAAAGTATGAAACTTCATATTATTTCTGTATACATCTCTACTACCATTAATCAACTTCTGAATTAGTGCATCTTTATCTAGGGGATTTTTCAGCAAAATCATCTTGTTTATCCACCTTTGATAGTACTCATCAAAGGATTCATTCAGTTTCTACCTAATTCTCTCCAAATCATATAGTTTGACCTGAATCTTGGTGTTGAAGCTATAGTATTTGACGAATATGGCTAACAAAGCTTCCCAGTCTGACTGTATATCTTCAGACACTGAACTGTACCAAGACAATGCCCCTTCTTCAAGTGTGGTTGGAAAGAAATTGATCAATTGTTGCTTCATAGCACTCATTGTCAACAACACTAGGGCATATAGATGTAGGGATTTTCACGGGGCAAAATAAAATTTTTAGCAACGAAAGTTATCGTTTTGCACTCAAATCCAGGCCAGGAACCCATTCAGATAAAAAAGAAATGACTCAACCATAAAGCAATTATAAATCTTACCTTAGATGTGAAGCTTCTATCGCAAATTTCCAAGCAGGAAATCTCCATCTTCATCAACGCAGGCCTCAAACGATCGGATGAGTGTGCTAGCACTAGACCAGGAGCAGGAGATGGCCAAACACTAGGGAGAGCTAGAGGGGGTTGAAATTTCACTGTATGGGAGAGGAGGCAGTCCGTGTTAGATTAGGGAATTAAGGAAATAATCTTCTATTTATACCCTAGGTTAATTGGGGATTCTAATTAATTAAACTTTAGCTTAAAGTTTTAATTCAATTAAATTCCCATCAAATTTGTGATATAAATATAATTAATTCCTTATGTTAAAATCCAATTTTAACATAATTATATTTTAGCTTTAATTTATTTATTGCACCATGTAATAAAACAAATTAATCTAAATATGATGTAATTCCCTATAATGTCAAAATCTAATTTTGACAAATTACATTCTAATTAAATTATTTATTGTACCATACAATAACTAATTTAATATGAATATAATTCCAGTCCCATAAATGCCAAAATCCAATTTTGACTAGTTATGTTTCAATTAATTTATTCACTGCAGCATGCAATAATTAAATCAATATAAATATAACAATTGCTCCTTTAATTAAATATATATCCAATATATATTTATGTCTTAAACATCCAATCTTGACCCTATGCGTGCGATCCAGTAGGTTCATCTTTATGTTGGCAGTGGACCCCAAACCTTTGGGCCCACAGACTATAGGTGGATTCTAGTAAACCATTATAGCTCTTAATTAAGATGAATATATCTTTTGGACATATTCTTATACATCCCATGCCTATTAGATATCTCTGTACTACTAGAACCATGACTAAGTCATCCCCTATGGCAACAAGTACATTTCTTGATACCGAGTAGATTGAAGAACATCAATCACTTAATCAGGAAGTGATTAAGTATTTGGCTAGCACTTCTCAGTCTCACTCATCAAGTGGCTGATGATATCATGATCTCAGTTAAGAGATTGGCCTTTCCTTTCACCTTGCTCATGATTCTTAGGTATTCACTAGCATATCCAATCATACCCATACTTGGCACTCTGATACGAGCCTGTTAGGCGTATGTTAAAGTATGTAAGATTGTCCCTAAGTCCATTGCAACATCAGGTCTAAGGATCCAATATAAGTGCTACCAGAGATTCACTTGTCTTATAGGGGTCAAGTGAAATACTCTGAGTGGATCGATCTAGTACCATGTAACCTAACATGTACCCATTTCTTTAATTGACAATCCATGTCTAATGGTCGGTAGGACACCCCCATACAATCAAAGACCATGTTACTCCTTAGTATCATTCCCATTATATAATAGACTAGGGATATTATAGTTAAGTGTTAACCCTACTCTTAGTCCTACTTGCTAGGAGATGCTCCTAACAAATAAGACTATGACTTAACTAATGGATACTTTATAACTATTAATGGAATAATAAATTAATAAAATAGATTAATGCCTTTTATTAATTATAAAATATCCAATTACATTGTTGAAGGGACTAGGGCATACACTAACAATAGATTCATGTGAGCCACTAGAGAACTAATACCTTTGTAAGAAGCAATCTTGGGCACTTGAAACCCAATAGGAAAAGTTTCAATGCCTTTGTTAATCATGGCATCCACATTCACACCTTTTTTTATACTTCAAACTGATACTAGCCCCTTTCTTCAATTTAGAAACTACTTTATTAAGCTCTGTGCATTTCGCCTTCAATTTCTTTTCCATTGCAGCCTCTATCTATTGTAGCTTTTCCACACTAGCAGAAATATCACCCCCAGACTAGGATGATTCGGACACCTTCTCCTTCCTAGGTCTAGTGCACTACTTTTGCCACCACTCTCCTTCACAACAGCTTGCATTTCTTCTTTTAGAATATAACGAAAATCCTATAGGATATCAGTAATATTTAGTATCTGATTTGCCATCTCAACTTCTTCCACTGATTGTGTTTCACTCTATGTTTCAACTGTCATAGATTCTTCCTCAACCCTTGCAGACTTAGCTTTCTTCCTACCTCGATCCAGTTTCTTTCTTAACAGACTCCCTAACTGAAGCTTCTTTCTTTCTAACTTCTTCACCGGTTTTCTTTTCCACGTACATTCTATTTCAAATCAAACATGAAACATTGGGACTGTGATTCATGATGAATGAATGAGATGGTAATGTAAGGAAAATCAGGTAAATGAATGAATGTATGTATGGATGTATGTATATATATATATGAGATGTTATGAAATGTTATCAAATTTGGTTGAAAATGCATGATATAAATGTGTATCATGTACAGGGCTTTGAGTAAATAAGATTTGCTTGAATATACATGATAATGTGTACTATGTACAGGGTTTTGGATAAATGAACAAAATAAATTCATGCAGGGTTTTATGATGAATGTATAGAACGGATCTTCCACAGTATGTGTATAGAGTTGGTCTTATACGGGTTTTGGATTTGGTGTATAGAGCTGGTCTTAGACAGGGCTTTGGATTTAGTGTATAAAGCTAATCTTATAGAAGGCTTGGATTTGGTGTATAGAGCTGGTCTTATACGTGGCTTTAAATTTAGTGTATAGAGCTAATCTTATACGGGGCTTAGATTTGGTGTATAGAGCTAGTCTTATACAGGGCTTTTAAATTTTGTGTATAGAGATGATCTTATACGAGGATTTGGAGATTTAGTAGGTTGGATATTTAGGGCTTTGAGATTTAGCGATTTAGGGATTTTTGGGGATTTGGAAATTTTTGGCGATTTAGTTTTAGGGATTTAGAAATTTGGTAATTTTAAGATTTTGGGATTTGGCGATTTGGAGATTTTGCGATTTTGAAATTTATCGATTTAGGGATTTTGGCAATTTGAGGATTTGGTGATTTAGGATTTAGAGATTTAGGATTTAGTGATTTGGGATTTGGGGATATGAGAATTTAGCGATTTGGGATTCATCGATTTTGGATTTTGGAAATTTGGGGATTTGATGATTTAGCAGTTTTTCGATTTGGGATTTGGGGATTTGAGAATTTGGCAATTTGGGAATTTAGGGGATTTGGCGATTTGGGGATTTGTGATTTGGTGCTTTATGGATTTAGAAATTTTAGGGTGGTGGTTTAGCGATTTTAGGGTTTTGGCTGTTGAAGGATTTTATGATGAAATGATATTCTTTCAGAGCGACCATGATTCGGGACAGCTGATGATGATAGTGAGTACCTATACTTGGGTTGGTCTTGATGCATGTATGCATGTATGTTTTGAATATATGCATATATGTGACATGATGTTCTGTTGTTGGTTTCGGTGTAATCTGTATTCGGCATTCAATGTCAAGAGTTGGTCAAGTTATGGACCGAGGTCATGAACCAGGCTTTCCAGATGTGTATGGATGCACTAGAGGAGTGGCTTGCTTATTATGAAAACACTAGGGATGAGAATTAGATGGGTGGTCAGGGTGATGGGGCACCATCTTAGACCTTCTCTTTTCCTTCTTTGATAATCTAGTCTGTATGTGGGCTCATCTCTACACATTTGTTTTGGTACATTAGCCATAAGAGCGAGGTGCTAACCTCGAAATACCTCAGGTTGTAGGGAGTTAGGATTGCCTAAACCTGCTGTTGTGTGACTTGTGCTTTGTTTTGTGTCCTAACTTTTGCATATATCGCCCTTTAGGGTTTTCAGCCTATCAGATTGTCTTAACTTTTGCCCGAACCCGGGGTTCCATTCGTGGGTGTTTCCTAATTTCAACATCCATCTAAGGCTTAAAGCAGTAAACACATCAAAGATAATTTGATTCCGAAGACAGCATCACGCAATGACGTCTATGGGAGTTGTCCCGACATTCTACCTCCATTCTGTAACTACAGTCATACTGCTCCAATTAGAGCTGCGCAGCTATAGCCACTACAGCTGTGCGACTTTAGTGTCTAGAACTTGAAATTGGTTTTCTTTACTTTTGTAAATCACTATTTTAGCCTGTTTCGATGATTTCTAAGAATCATGTGGAATCTAGGGGTCCGCTAAAGCTGAACCGCGGATCCGATTTGGATCGAACAATCCTAGATTCCAAAAATTAAAATCAACGAAACCTAAACCTCACATCAACATTCTTGGAAATCCAAAAACCACAATTTTGAATATAACAGATGTGATTTGACCTAAATAGTTCATAGCAGAATGATTAAAATAGGAAACTGACTGTATTTGGTCAATTTAGGGCATTTTGGGTTTCTGCCCAGAAGAACACAACCGTGCGGCTATAGAGTTACAGCTGTGCACCTCTGTTCTAAGGGATTTTAGTCGCTCGGCTCTAGTTAGAGCCACACGGCTGTAATCAAATAGACAGTTTTTGGATTTTACAAAACTTAGAAAATACACAACACAAAGCAATCAAATACGAGTTTAAGGCCTCTCAGAGTTTACTCTTTTTGTGTTCCATCGTATGTGACGACCAGAAGTGGTTTTGAACGTCGGAATGCGCTTAGAATCCTGCGAAAGCCCCGAAACATTGAACACGGATATCGAATAGATTTGAACAAAACCCGATATCAAACCGAATGAATGTGACACACCCAGAAACTCACACTCTATGTGTTTCCCAAGTGTTTTCTCTCTGCTTTTCTCTTTTTCTTTTGTTCTTTTTCACTTTTCTCTTATTTTTTTTTAACTCTTTCTCTCCCTTTTCCTTTAGAATTCTCTCTAGGATTGATTTCTCCATCCTGTGTTATTGTTTTTTTTCCTCTTAACCCTATAGTATCCCAGCTAATTCCTCTAATTTCAAAATTAAATGCTTGTCAAAGATTAAGGTTGGCTATTTAGGAAGTAACATGGTCGCCCGTTAGAGCTGCGCGGCTGTAATGTTAGAGCCGTGTGACTCTGATGTTATAGCCGCGTGACTGTAGTTATGAAACTACAGCCGTGTGACTCTAACCAGAGCTATTAAGGCTGATCCTAAACCCTACACTCACGTCTAAGCTCTCTAATCACTTGAAGGACAATTTTTGGGGTTTTGGATAGAGGGTTGTCTGGTTTTCGGAGCGTTTGAGAACATTTGAGGCGTCATTCCGCTCATTTTCAAATCTGCCTCATGTTCGTCTATCTAACAGGTAACATAGGATCTTCATTACAGAGGTCGGGAAAACCCGTGCTCATAATGGCATTGCTTAATGAAGGTTGTTCAGCCATTCTTATAAAGATTAATCTTTCCATCTTTGACTTGTTCTGTTCCTTCATGAGTTTTTTCTAGCTTGTCCCATATTTGCTTTGTTGTCGTGCAACCTGAAAGACGATTAAACTCGTTAATATCTAAAGCACATTGTAATAAATTAATAGCTTTAGAATTTAAAGCTTCTTTCTTCCAATCAGCACTTTCATATTCACTTTCTTCTTTAGGGACAGACTCTCCATCAACAGTTTTTGTTGGAATACTAGGTCCTTCCTTGACAATTCTCCAGACCTGAATATATGTTGACTGTAAAAATATTCTCATTCGGTTTTTCCAAAAAATATAATTTTCTCTATTTTATAGTGGAGGTTTGTTAATGGCACATCCCTCAGATATAGAAACATTTTGACTTCTAGAAGTACTAGCCATATTGAGATCACTCCAAGGATTTTACTCCTTTTGATTAGAGTCAGGCTCTGATACCAATTGACGGTCCCAAATGGCTAGCTACAGTACTTAGGGGGGTGAATAGTACTGTAGGGTGAATAAAATTTTTCGTAAACTCTCTTTTAAAAATTCTTTTTGAAGAAACATAAGTTTCTTTTTATAAACACAAGTTTTATAAAAATGAAGAATTAATAAAAATAATAACACTTGTGAATATAAAATGGTTTTTATAAAAATGACTTTAAATGATAAAGCAATTAATTTAAATTGCAAGAATTTAAATAGCAGTAAATATAAAAAGAGTAGGGATAGAGAAGTGAAGACACTGAAATTTATCCTAGTTCGACCCAACCGGTCTACGTCCAGTCCCTAAGCCAACCGCTTGAGATTTCCACTAACGTTTCCTTTACGGGCAGAAAACAAGCCTATGTTACTTTTTGCGAGTTCAAGTAACAAACTCAATACTTTTGCAGGTTAAGTATCAAACCTCTACTGTTTTCTTTTCAGAGCTTAAGTAACAAAACTCTTCCGATGCTTTTTCTAAGCTTAAGCACCAAACTTTTACAGACTTTGTTCATCAGACTACCAACAAAGTAAACTCCCTTCACACAACCTTGTGTGAATATAAAATTCCCAAATATATGAATATTTGAATGAAACAATAAAGCTCTTTTCTCTTTTACTTTCTTTGGGAATTTGGAAGACCAGAAATGAATGCTTAAGAATGTGTGAATTACAAATTGGTCTTCCTTATCTTCAAGTCTTCATCTTCATTCCTTTTATAGGAAAAGGTAGCATTATGGCCGTTTGATACAACTCATAAGGAATGATGGCTGTTTGAACTAACTCTTAAAGAGATATGTGCTTTGATCTCAAGTAATAAGCACTATGTAGCTGTTTGAACTTATTCACAAAGAGAGATAGATGTTGATCTCAAGTAATAAAGGATTGATGGCCGTTTGAATCATCTCACAAAGAGATATAGATGTTGATCTCAAGCAATAAAGGATTGATGGCATTTGAATCATCTCACAAAGAGCAATGTATGTTAATCTCAAGTAATAAAGAATTAATGGCCTTTTGAATTATCTCACGAAGAGAAATCTATGTTGATATCAAGTAATAAGCAATTGTTGATTTCAAGAGATAGGCTTATTGTGAGCGGACGACGCGTTTTCGACGGGACGCGGGACTCCCTTTCGGAATGGGGCGCCACGATCTCGGGCGAGCCCCTCCCTCGCGCGGGGTTTTGATAAATGAAATCCGCGTTTTGAAAAATAAATGGAATTCAATCTTAAAAAGAACCGAGACCTAAGTCTCGATGAATATTGTAGGAGTCGCCACCCGGCTCAGCTCAACTGGGAAATTCTTATGTAGCTGAACCGGACAAACGGCCGCTACACTATCCAGAGATTCGGGTTCGGACAAGTCCCTTATTTCGTGTCTAATTAAAATAAATATAGCCAATGTTCTCGAATGGTATTTCAAAATCTAAAGTCCATTTTATTGAATATAAAAAACATACAGCGCGCATACAAAATATATAGTACAAAAATAGAGAGAAATAAATATTAATCGACTTACAACCAAATCGAATAGAAAAATAAAAACACTCGCCTCACTTTTACAATCGCCTAGAATACACGAAAATCTAAGAAATAATTACAACCGCCTAAATACACGATTTGATCTATTAAAATACAATAAAAATAAAAATAAAAAGAAATTAAAACCTGCAAAACAGAAGGTTAGCACAATATATACGGCACGCCACAAGTTGGACTCAAATAGACAGAACGGGAAATCAGGAATTGGGGGCATGCATTTAGGGGGTAACCGGGTCGGCTCGGCCAGCCGGCCCGGTTAGACCTGGAAAACATTTTGAAACGTCCCTGTATTTTCGGTTTTGTGAGAAAATCATTTTGAAAACAATTTTACCGGTTCACATGCATTTTTCATATGTTAAGTGGGTCGGTTTTCGGGAGAACTGGGTCTCCGTCGTTGAATTGTTCTAAATGCAAATTTACTAGAAAATTGAATCTATGGTCGTGATGCACACAACAAAATTCGTTTTGATGATTTTTGGGGTTTTCTAATTTTTGGGATGAAGGTTGAAATTCTGATTCTGGAACATGGATTACAGTCGTACGACTGTAGTTTACAGTCGTGCGACTGTAATCAGTCCAAGATCAGAATTTTGCCAAAAGCCATTTTTAAGCAAAAACTGAAGAAAAATCGCCTGGAAACAAGAACAGTCGTACGACTGTATATACAGTCGTACGACTGTTCATGAAGACTAAGAACAGTCGTACGACTGTTCTTAGTTTCCAGGAACAGAAATACGAAAAATGCAGGAAAAACGCACAAAATTCACTTCAAACACCCAGAAAGCGAGGAAAAGTGTAAGGAAAAGAAGTGACTACCTTTTAGAAGCTATTCCAAGTCGTTTTTGACCCTTGGCGTCGCTCCAATCCCAACAAATTCGCACTTTTTTCCTTTGAATGGAAGTTGAGAGCTTTTTGTCCAAAATCCGAATTGCAAAGGGACTCTGATGGTTTAAGTCTGAATTCTTGATTTGGTTATGTAGTTAATTGATTATCCTAGGGATTTCTAACAAATTTCAACCTTAATTTTAAGAAAAGAAAAAAAAAAATCAAAGAGGAGAGAAATGAGTGTTTTTGTAGTTTTCTTTTTCTCTCTCTTCTCTTTCTCTCTCTAAGTCCCTTCTTACCAGAAAAAATCTCCCCCTTTTCCTTCTTTTTCCTTCTTTTCTACCCTCTTTTCCTGCTTGCTTGCTGCCAAACCAGAGCAATTAATGCTCCTCCTTTTTTTCTTCCATTTCTGCTGCAGAGGTATGGGCCTCTGCAGTTTTTCCGACATTACAATCGTACGACTGTAACAATAGTCGTACGACTATCTCTCTCTTTTCTTTTTTTTTTTTTTTTTTTTTTTTTTAAGTATAGAAAATTCCGGCGCTTACAGCTGCCCCTCGCGTGATCAAATTCGACATCTAGCTCCAGGTCCATAACACATGTGATGATGAATTTGAGAGCGTGAACCAAAGCGCCGCGAACGCTGGCCTGAATCTTCTGATGAGATAGGCCGATATCGGGTTTAAGTTACCCGAGGCGACACTGGGGATAAAATAAGCCGATATCAGGTCTATGTTACCCGAGGCGAAATTGATGAAGAGATTAGCCGATATCAGGTCTATGTTACCCGAGGCGAAATTGATGAAGAGATTAGCCGATATCAGGTCTATGTCACCCGAGGCGAAATTGATGAAGAGATTAGCCGATATCAGGTCTATGTTACCCGAGGCGATGCTGGAGATGAGATTAGCCGATATCAGGTCTATGTTACCCGAGGCGAAATTGATGAAGAGATTAGCCGATATCAGGTCTATGTTACCCGAGGCGATGCTGGAGATGAGATTAGCCGATATCAGGTCTATGTTATCCGAGGCGAACTCTGCGGGGGAAATAGATGAAGCCGATCTGGGCCGATACCGAGTTCACATTACTCGAGGCGGATCTGCTGGGGAACTTGGATGATGGAGCGGACCTGGGCCTATGCCGGGCCTACATTACTCGAGGCGGACTCGCTGGAGAAAGTTGAGATAATGGAGCGGACCTGGGCCGATACCGAGTTTACATTACTCGAGGCGGATCTGCTGACTTGCTGAGGATATTGAGCTGGGGATGAATTCCTGCACTTAAAATGGCAAGTCTTCGTTCTTTGATCGAGAGATTTTTAAACAAAAATTTTTGCCCCTTCGATCAAGAATGAAGACTAGCCGGGGATAAGTAATTGATATATGCAATGTATGGATGCATGATGATATATATGCACATGTATGTATTTTCTGTTATCGGACTTTTCTGCCCTCCGCTGGGGAGATATGTTGTACCCCTGGTTGATTTTGCTTTTCTTGGGGCATTGTTTGATGATTATCAGAGAAGCGAGGTGACTGCTGGGGAAATGATCGTAATATTCCTTATAGAGATCCCACTGGGGAAGAGTTTGACAGCTTGATTGGGCAAACAATTGTGGTGTTCTTTGTGTAGACTACACTAAGGAGTAACATGGCGACTTTGCGGAGAGGTAATTGATGGTGTTCTTTATGTAGACTCCTCTGGGGAATAGTATGGGAAACTCTGCTGGGGAGTGATGTGACGAATTCTGCAGGGAATACTGGGGATGTTTTATTTTTCTTGCTCCGTGGGGAATTTTTTTTTTTTTTAGTGCTCTAATTTTTGCCTGGGTTGCCCAAATCAGGTTTTCAGCCCAGCGAGCCGCTCTAACTTTTGCCTAAGGTGCCTTTTCGGTTTTTGTCTTAGCGAGCTTTTCATATGCCCTACCTTTTGCCTAAACTGCCCGATATGGGTTTTCAGCTTAGCGGGCCGCTCTAATTTTTGCCTGAGGTGCATTTTCGGTTTTCACCTCAGCGAGCTTTTTTTTTGACTAAAATGGTGTTGTGACCCTTTATTGCTCGTTTGGGAAGATGAACTGGACTTTAGAGGACGATAAGAGATTTCAAGTTGCATGTATTTGATACATTTTCATTTGTCAAATAATGCGATGATATCGATCAGTTGAATGCAAAGTGCTTTCTTTGAATGTGTGTTTATGCAAGACAACTTTGTTTGTGCATTTGTCATAACCATGCAAATATATTTAAACAAACACTTCACTTTATTGATGAAGTCAAAATGAGTACATTTGAAACAAGTTGGTTCCTAAATGATACACATTACACACCGAGCCAGGATCCGTCACCAGTCGTCCTTTTCGGGTTTTCCGACTGATTATTTTCTTTTGTGTCTTAACTTTTGCCTAGACTGCTCTCTTCGAGTTTTTCAGCCTAGCAGACCTTTCTCTCTTTTTTTTTTTTTTTTTTTATACATGGTAAAGCTTTAGCCTGTCTTGGTTGATCGGGTTGGTGAACTCGTTTCCATCCATGTCCATGATGCTGACAGCACCTTTTGATAACACCTTCTTCACCACATAGGGTCCTTCCCAGTTAGGTCTGAACTTGCCCCTAACATCAACATTTGAAGGCCTTAGTTGCTTTAGAACCAAATCTCCTGCTTTCAACTGCCGCTTGGAGTATTTCACATTTCGATTATAGGCTCTAGCCATTCTGCGCTGATACATTTGTAGGTGATCCAGTGCTTTTAGTCGCCTTTCATCTAATGCTGCCAACTGTTCATATCTAGCTTGAACCCATTCAGTCTCTGGCAATTGAGCTTCCAGGGCAACTCTGAGTGACTTGAGTTCGATTTCCATCGGCAACACCGCTTCCATTCCATATACCAAGGCATAAGGAGTTTCTCCTGTCGGCGTTCTGACACTGGTTCTGTAACCCCAAAGAGCATAAGGCAATTTATCAGCCCAATCCCTGTAAGTGGTTACCATCTTTGATAAGATCTTCTTTATTGCCTTGTTAGCTGCTTCTACTGCACCATTAGCCTGAGGCCTGTATGGGGAAGATTTATGATGTTCAATACCATGTTCTGCAAATAGCTCAGCCGTTGCCCCTTGAAACTGTACTTCATTGTCAGTTACTATGTGGTGAGGAATCCCATACCGAGTGAAGATGTTCTTCTGGATGAACTTGACCATGTGCTTGGCTGTAACATTAGTGAAGGATTCCGCTTCGACCCATTTGGAAAAATAATCAACTGCCACAACTATGAATCTATGCCCATTAGATGCAGCTGGATGAATTTCACCAATCATATCTATCCCCCATGCTGAAAACGGCCAAGGAGACGCTAGATTCTGAAGTTCAAGTGGAGGAAGATGACTAATGTCTGCATAGATCTGACATTCATGACATTTCTTCACCTTTCTTATACAATCTGCTTGCATCGTCATCCAAAAGTAGCCTTGCCTCATGATCTTCCTAGCCATGGCAAGTCCATTCATATGCGGCCCACAGGATCCTGCATGTACTTGCTGCATCACTTCTTCTGCTTCTTGCTCAGTTAGACACCTCAAAAGGACTCCATGTGCTGTTCTTTTATATAACTTATCCTCGAAGATTTTGAATTGACTAGCCAGTTTTCTCAGTGTCAACTTATCAGCGGCACTGGCCTCTTCTGGGTACCTTCCTTCCTTAACATACCGGTAAATGTCAAAGAACCATGGCTTTTCTTCGGCTGATAATTCCATTACTTCGTGCGCTTCAAAACAAGGATGCCTGGAAGTGGCTATGACCAGTGGTTGCACTTGTGTCTCTTCTGGATTTTCCCACATGGAGGACAAAGTAGCTAATGCATCAGCCATCTTATTCTCATCCCTGGGGACATGTCTGAATTCACACTGGCCGAATAAACCCTTTTTGAACTGTAGCAGCTCCAAATAAGGCCGTAAGGCTTCTTCTTTTAGTTCCCACTCACCCTGAGCTTGCCTGATCACTAGAAGTGAGTCACCGACAATCAGGACGTCATTTGCCCCTAGTGTTAGCAAGGCTTCCATCCCGAATAGGCATGCTTCATATTCTGCCCCATTATTGGTTATGGGAAAATCCAACCTCTTGGATAAAGGAATGACCTCACTATCCGGTGTTGCTATAAGTACCCCGATCCCGGTGCCTTTTCTATTCACTACCCCATCGAAGCACATGACCCACCTTTTCACTTCCACCATGGCCAACTACTCATCAGGGAATTCCAGGTTCTCTGTGTAATCTGATTCTAGGGGCTGGCTTGCCAGAAACTCTGCCACGGCTCGCCCTTTAATGGTTTTCTTCGTGATGTACTCAATGTCGAACTCAGACAAAAGTAACAACCACCTGGACAGCTTCCCAACCAACACCGGTGCTTCATAGAGATACTTTATTGGATCCACTTTAGCCACGGCTTGTATCTTGTAGGATTGGAAATAGTGACGCAGCTTCTTGGTCAACCAAATCATCGCCACACATGTCTTTTCCACCAGTGTGTACTTGGTTTCATACTCCAACAGCTTTTTGCTTAGGTAGTAGATGGGATACTCCTTCTTGCCATCTTGCTCTTGTGCAAGCATTGCCCCTATGGATGATTCTTCAACTGCCAAATACAAAATCAGAGGCTTCCCTGGAATTGGAGGACTCAACACTGGTGGCTTTACCAGGTAGGCCTTGATCTTCTCGAAGGCTAGCTGACACTTGTCCTTCCACACAACCGGCTGATCTTTCTTTAATAGCTTGAAGATTGGCTCACAAGTGGAAGTTAGCTTGGCTATGAAGCGGCTGACATACTGCAAAGAACCCAGGAATGATCTGACCTCCTTTTCAGTCTTTGGAGCCGGCATATCTTGGATGGCTTTGATTTTATCTGGGTCCATTTCTATTCCCCTCTGGCTGACTACATGGCCCAACAGCTTCCCTGATGTGACCCCAAATATGCACTTCTTAGGATTAAGTCGCAAGTTGTACTCTCCAATGCGTGTTAGAAATCTATCCAGGATAACAGGGTGTTCCTCCCGGGTTGCTGATTTAACAAGCATATCATCGACATACACTTCAACTTCTTTATGGATCATATCATGCAACAGAGTTGTGACAGCCCTCTGATAAGTGGCACCGGCGTTCTTTAATCCAAAAGGCATCACTCTATAGCAGAAAGTACCCCATTCGGTGATGAACGATGTTTTCACCTTGTCGATCACATCCATCAGAATTTGGTTGTATCCTGAAAAACCATCCATGAAGGAGTACATTGCCGCTTTTGCTGCGCTATCAACTAGGACGTCAATATGTGGCAGTGGAAAGTTATCTTTTGGGCATGCTTTATTCAAGTCCCTGTAATCAACGCATACTCTAACCCTTCCATCCTTTTTAGGCACAGGGACAATGTTGGCTAGCCATTCCGTATATTCCACCACTTCAAGAAACCTGGCATCTATCTGTTTGGCCACTTCTTCCTTCACCAGTGTAGCCCATTCCGGCCTTAGTCTTCTCAACTTCTGCTTTACCGGTCTGAACTTGGGGTCCGTTGGGATTTTGTGCACTGCTATTTCTGTATCTACACCCGGCATGTCTTCATACGACCAGGCGAAAGCTTTAACATGTTTTTGGAGTATTCTTATTAATTCTCTTTCTTCCTCGGATTTTAGCTCGTGTGAAATGAGTACCATTTTAGGGTTTTCATCTGTACTTATATTGATTTCATGCAATGCAGTGTCATGTATGCTAAATATGCTTGATGGTGATTCAAATGCATGCACAGAATTATCAGGATAAACATCACACAAGTAAGCAAACTGGGATTTCATTGTATTGAACTTATCATAAAGTACATCAGTTACATTGAAAATGGAAGAAATAGATATAACAAAATCATTTTCATCCTCCACAGGCGGAGGGCCTTGTTCTTCCTCAGCTTCCATCTTTCCTTCCAGAGCATCATCCGGGACCGCAGCTTTCTCTGCTTCTTTTTCGGTCGCTTGTGCCTTAGCTTTCTCCATAATCTTGGCGATTTCAGCAACCACAGAGTCTAAGTTCACTTTGGCCATCAGTTCTTCGCCAAATCCCTCCTTGGATTTCCCGAAAGCTTTGGTTAATGCAGCAGTCAAAGCTCCCGAGATCACTTCTGTAGTTTCGGCATAGGTCTTCTTTTCATCTTCTTCCTCGGCCGCCTCTATGGTTTCTGCTATCACCTCAGATGATTCTCCTTTCAAAATTTCAGATTCAGCAATTGCTTTTTCTATCATTACAGGGGCTACTGGCTCTTCCTGGCTTTTTTCAAAATCCACAACATCTGCAAAGATCTCAAAGCCAGGGTGCTCGACATTTCCAACCAGCACCGGTTCAGCTTGGCCCTTGTAAAGGCTTTCTCCCGCCTTCAGAAATGGCTTCATCATGGCCCTACCATTCTTACCCTTTTTCAGGTTCTTATGCTCGGATGACCCTTCTACATAACCAAGGCCGTACTGCTTTGACTTTCCCGAGTCGATCTTGAATTCTGGTACACCTTGCAAATTAATCCCGAGTCCCATTCCCGGGACAAAGTTCAGCTTGTACAGATATCGGGATAGCCACTCCGGCATGTAGTTCTCATAAAGGACCATAGGGGCATCTGTGGTTTCTCCCTCCTTAATGACAGCAATTTGGAATCCACCAAAAGGAACCACTCCTTCATTCACTGCAGCTACCATCGACTGGGCGTCTGCCTCAACAGTCACAATTTTGTCATTCATGGAGAATTTAATCTTCTGATGCAATGTGGAAGGAACACCTCCCAAAGGATGGAACCAGGGCCTTCCAAGCAATAAGGAGAAAGTGACCGGGATACTGTGAAAATAACCATGGACTTGATGGGTCCAACTTCCACTTCCGTTTCGAAGGTCCCTATCACTGTTCTTTTAGAATCATCATATGCCCGAATGACTGTTGAGGACCTCTTCAATACTTTTTCATTCATGCCTAGAAATGGTAGCATTTTCAACGGGCAAATATTCAGAGCTGAGCCGTCATCCACCATAACACACGGCATCACCTTATCCATGATATAGGCTCTAATGTAAAGAGCCTTGTTGTGAGCCTTTCCTTCTGCTGGTAGGTCTTTCTCAGAGAAAACAATATTAGGAGCTCCAGCATGGACTTTGTCTAGCAAGCAGCACATTGCCTCTGGTGAAGCTGTAGGGGAGACTTCGATTTCTGATAGCTTCTTCACCAAAGCCTCCCTATGCTCTTTGGAGGTCATAAGCAAGTGCCACAAACTAGCTTGTGCAGGGGTCTTCTTCAGTTGGGAAATGACCAAGTCTTCTTTCTCGACTCTTTCCGGTGCCGAAGTACTTCCCGACCCATTCATCGGTGCTTTATCTTTCGTCTGATCTGCCGGCTGATATACCCTTCCACTTCGGGTCACATGCTGCACTTCTGAAATCTTCAGCTTCTCAACAGCTGGAAGTTTAACAGCTTCTCTTCTGTCAAATTCTTCGTACTCATCTTCGGAGTCAAGATCATCCAGACTTATGGGCTTGATCTCCTTACACCCCTCCTTTTCCTCACATTCAGGTTTTAATTCGGGTTCCCCTACCGCTACTGCTTGAATCGTAGGGTTTGCTTGCAAAACTTGGGCAAATATAAAGTTAGCCGGCAACCCCGACTGAACCATGTTAACCCGCTTCTCGAATGCCAGCAGTGGATTGGTTTTAGTGCTGGGTTTGGCTGGCTCTTGCAGTTTTCCCTCGTCAATGAGCTTCCGGATAGCATCCCTTAGCTTGTAGCAGTTGTTGGTTCGGTGGCCTGTCACCACATGATAAGTGCAGAAGTTGTCCTTATCCGCTTCAGATGGCTTCTCAAATGGCTTTAAAGATTGCAGTAGGCCGCCATTCCTACACTTGGCGAATATCTTTGCTAAAGTAAGAGTCCAAGGCGATATGCCTTGTCCTCCAGGACCTCTGTTCTGGTTGCTTTGTTGCTGATTCACAGTAGCCACTTCGACCTGCTTCACCTCTGATGACTGCCCCTGTTTGCCACTAGAACCTGAACCAGAACCACTGCCAGACCCAACTGCTGTGGTTGATCTATACCCTGAACTATACCCTGTACTTCTTCCCCCTTTCTGACCAGCTGGCTTCTCCTCTTCATCCCTTTCTATCTTCATGGCCATGCTATAGACCTCACTAAGCTCCTTGAAGGAATGGAACTTCATGTTATTCTTGAAGATATCTTTGCTGCCATCAATGAGCTTCTGTATAAGCTCATCTTCATCAGGGCGGTTCTTTAGGAGGATCATCTTGTTCATCCACCTCTGGTAGTATTCATCAAAGGGCTCATTGAATTTCTGCTTCACCCTCTCCAAATCATACAGCTTCACTTGGATTTTGGTGTTGAAGCTGTAGTATTTGATGAAGGCTGCTGACAATGCTTCCCAGTCAGACTGCTCCTCCTCTGATAGTGAGTTATACCATCCCAAAGCACCTCCCTCCAGTGTGGTGGGGAAAAGGTTAATCAATTGCTGCTTTGTAGCGCCTGCTGTTAGCATAACCCGGGCATATAAATTCACATGGGCCTCTGGCGAGCCCATTCCTTTGTAAGTGGGGACTTTCGGCACTTGGAAGCCGATAGGAAATGTCTCGATGCCCCTACTGATCATGGCATCAATGTTCACCCCCTTCTTGGATTCAGCACTGATCCCGACCCCCTTCTTCAACTGGGCCATGACCTCGTCTAATTCAGAACACTTGGCTTTCATCCTCTGTTCCATAGCTGCCTCTATCTCCTGCAGCTTTTCAAGACTAGCCGAAGCGTCACCACCGTGTTGGGATGACTCAGCTTCTTTTTCCTTCCCGGCTCCACTACCACCGGTCTCACCAGCTTCTCTAACCACTGCCCTCATTTCCTCCTTTAACATGTCGCGAAAATCTTGCGACCTGAAGAAATCCCTCAAAACATCGGCCATGCTCGGTGTCTGTTCTGCCATATTCACCCCTTCCCCAGACTCAGAATCACTGTCACTCTCGACTACCCTCTGTCTCCTAGCCGCCCTTGAAGCTTGGGATCTTGTCCAAGGTCGCTCCAGTGTATTCTGCTTGGGAGTAGGTAGGGGATATTAGGGTCGTGAATGAATGACGTGATATGACATGAAAATTAAGGCATTGAATATGCTTGAGATGCATGAAGTGGAATTATGTATGGAATGATGATATGAATGGTTCCCTTTTATTATTATATATTTTTTCTCGAGGCATTCCAAGAACACCCAATGTTTATGCAGAAATGTCACGTGTGGGCCATCACACGGACAGAACTTCGGTGCCTTTGGGGCACCTAATGAATTCATGAAATGGTCGCGTGTATACCGGCACACGGACATAGTTTTGACGCTTTATAGGTCTATGCGATGGTATGAAATGGTCGCATGGGCCGGGCCCACAGACAAGGTCTTGATGCTTTTGAGCATATGATATGGAATGATGTTATGAGAAAGTCACGTGTAACAGGAACACGGACAAGGATTTGGCATTCGAGGAACGCCTTTCATGATTTGGTGATTGTTACGAGCCTATACGTATACTAATCGGGCACTCGGGGAGTACCTTAAATGGTGAATTAATGTCATGAAGTGGTCGGATGTGGACCACAATGTTATATGATGTTTATGATGGATGGGTATGATGTCATGAGATGCATCGTGTAAATTATTACACGAAAATGGGCGTAAGGCCGTTGTGGATTTTATTAAATGAAATGGTATTGGTGGAATGGCCGAATGCAATCCGGTGCATTGGCAAAACACGGGTGATTTTGGGTACCCGATATGTTATGAAATGGGATGGGATGGTCATGATAGGCGTTCCTTGAAATGCCCCTTAATTTAATTTAAGTGAAATGTAGTGAATGAATATGTCACACAATATGTAAATGGCTGCATAAAAACGTGGGTTAGGATGCATGCCATACATAATGATGTTATGTATGCTATGTCAAAAATAAAATGCTAATCACACAAGTTTAATGTTATGGCTGAAAAAGAAATCGTCAGTATGGATGACAAGCGAATGAATTAATGTTTTACACACGAAATAAAATGCAAAATGGCTGCATAAAAAAGTGTGGGTTAGTATCACACAAAGATGTTTGTGTATGGTATGTCATGTGTATGGAAAATGGTGATCATGGTATGTTACGCATGCATAGGTAGCGATGGCGATGTGTCACGAGATGGTGAAGAACATATAACAAGCAAAACGAATTCTTCCAACCTTATTCCTCCAGCGTGGTCGGTCTCAAAAATTTCTAACCGAGTCCTAGGCCGGGTTCACTCCAATCACCAACCGGGGGTGATGAAGGCACGATTTTATTATTATTATTCACACAATTATTTTGGTATCCTAAGGGAATCCAACTAGAGCTGCCTATATGGGTTCGGTCAAAGTCGGGATAACATCAGGGCTCTCATAGCAAAATATACTCCTCACTTCTCCCCACTCAAGGGTCCGAACGAAGGGGTTCGTACGAGGCTATGAGTGGTGTTTTGTATCCGTGCCCCTAAGACCATGAGGAACAAAGGCGACACTTCAACAATCCACCGGGCTATAAATGGATACTAAATCTAATGCAAAAATGGCTAACTAAGATGCAAATAAAATACCATTAAAATACCAAAAGAGAATCATCCGCCTTATTTTAATTAGACACTTTTCAGGGCTTGTCAATATTCTTTTAAGTTTTTAAGAAAACTTTTTAAAGATTTCCCCAGCAGAGTCGCCACTGTGAGCGGACGACGCGTTTTCGACGGGACGCGGGACTCCCTTTCGGAATGGGGCGCCACGATCTCGGGCGAGCCCCTCCCTCGCGTGGGGTTTTGATAAATGAAATCCGCGTTTTGAAAAATAAATGGAATTCAATCTTAAAAAGAACCGAGACCTAAGTCTCGATGAATATTGTAGGAGTCGCCACCCGGCTCAGCTCAACCGGGAAATTCTTATGTAGCTGAACCGGACAAACGGCCGCTACACTATCCAGAGATTCGGGTCCGGACAAGTCCCTTATTTCGTGTCTAATTAAAATAAATATAGCCAATGTTCTCGAATGGTATTTCAAAATCTAAAGTCCATTTTATTGAATATAAAAAACATACAGCGCGCATACAAAATATATAGTACAAAAATAGAGAGAAATAAATATTAATCGACTTACAACCAAATCGAATAGAAAAATAAAAACACTCGCCTCACTTTTACAATCGCCTAGAATACACGAAAATCTAAGAAATAATTACAACCGCCTAAATACACGATTTGATCTATTAAAATACAATAAAAATAAAAATAAAAAGAAATTAAAACCTGCAAAACAGAGGGTTAGCACAATATATACGGCACGCCACAAGTTGGACTCAAATAGACAGAACGGGAAATCAGGAATTGGGGGCATGCATTTAGGGGGTAACCGGGTCGGCTCGGCCAGCCGGCCCGGTTAGACCTGGAAAACATTTTGAAACGTCCCTGTATTTTCGGTTTTGTGAGAAAATCATTTTGAAAACAATTTTACCGGTTCACATGCATTTTTCATATGTTAAGTGGGTCGGTTTTCGGGAGAACTGGGTCTCCGTCGTTGAATTGTTCTAAATGCAAATTTACTAGAAAATTGAATCTATGGTCGTGATGCACACAACAAAATTCGTTTTGATGATTTTTGGGGTTTTCTAATTTTTGGGATGAAGGTTGAAATTCTGATTCTGGAACATGGATTACAGTCGTACGACTGTAGTTTACAGTCGTGCGACTGTAATCAGTCCAAGATCAGAATTTTGCCAAAAGCCATTTTTAAGCAAAAACTGAAGAAAAATCCCCTGGAAACAAGAACAGTCGTACGACTGTATATACAGTCGTACGACTGTTCATGAAGACTAAGAACAGTCGTACGACTGTTCTTAGTTTCCAGGAACAGAAATACGAAAAATGCAGGAAAATCGCACAAAATTCACTTCAAACACCCAGAAAGCGAGGAAAAGTGTAAGGAAAAGAAGTGACTACCTTTTAGAAGCTATTCCAAGTCGTTTTTGACCCCTGGCGTCGCTCCAATCCCAACAAATTGGCACTTTTTCCTTTGAATGGAAGTTGAGAGCTTTTTTTCCAAAATCCGAATTGCAAAGGGACTCTGATGGTTTAAGTCTGAATTCTTGATTTGGTTATGTAGTTAATTGATTATCCTAGGGATTTTTAACAAATTTCAACCTTAATTTTAAGAAAAGAAAAAAAAAATCAAAGAGGAGAGAAATGAGTGTTTTTGTAGTTTTCTTTTTCTCTCTCTTCTCTTTCTCTCTCTAAGTCCCTTCTTACCAGAAAAAATCTCCCTCTTTTCCTTCTTTTTCCTTCTTTTCTACCCTCTTTTCCTGCTTGCTTGCTGCCAAACCAGAGCAATTAATGCTCCTCTTTTTTTTCTTCCATTTCTGCTGCAGAGGTATGGGCCTCTGCAGTTTTTCCGACATTACAGTCGTACGACTGTAACAATAGTCGTACGACTATCTCTCTCTTTTTTTTTTTTTTTTTTTTTTTTTAAGTATAGAAAATTCCGGCGCTTACACTTATGTATCCGTTGGTATCAATTCATAAGGAGAAATCAAGTCATAAGCTATTTGAACACAAGTCATAAGTTCTCTTCATGTAGCTGTTTGACTTAAGTCATAAGTATGCCAAGAATTCTCAAGTAATAAGGCAATTTCTTCAAGTCATAAACAAGGTTGTTCAAGTAGCATAGTGTTAAGCTTATAAGCTAAAGTGAGTGTTAAAACATTACATGGCCGAATATATATATCTTTCAACTCAGAAGCCAAGATCTTTCAACTTATAAGCTAAGATCTTTCAACTCATAAGCTAAGATCTTTGAATTCAACTTATAAGCTAAGATTCTTTCAAGTGATATCACATTTAAGTCATAAGTCGTATTAACTTCTTGAGGCCGAGAGAATATAATTCATAAGTCATTTTCACATTTTTAAGTCATAAAGTATTTATGTGACTTATAAAATCATTTTATCTTATAAGGCGTAATTCTCAGTTCAAAGAGTTTAAGAAACTCATTTTATTAAATGCCAACTTTGTGATTATCAAAACCGAAGTCAACAGGTAGAGTTTTTGTTACTTAAGCTCCGAAATAGTAACAATAGCGGTTTGATACTAAGCCTGAAAAAGTATCGAGTTTGTTACTAGAACTCGTAAAAGTTACATAGGCTTGTTTCCTACCCGTAAAGGAAACGATTAGTGAAAATCTCAAGCGATTTGGTTGGGGACTGGATGTAGACTAGCTGGGTCGAACCAGGATAAAATTCGGTATCTTCATTTCCCTATCTCTACTCTCTTTATATTTACTGCTATTTAAATTCTTGCAATTTAAATTAACAGCTTTATTATTTGAAGTCATTTTTAGAAAAGCAAATTTATATTCACAAATTTTATTATTTTAATTAATTCTACATTTTTATAAAACTTATGTTTGTAGAAAGAAAATTGTGTTTCTTCAAAAAGAATTTTTAAAGAGAGTTTGCGAAAATTTTTATTCACTCTACAGTACTATTCACCCCCTCTAGTACTATAACTAGCTTATTTGGGACCGTCAATTAGTATCAGAGCCTGACTCTAATCAAAAGGAGTAAAATCCTTAGAGTGATCTCAATATGGCTGGTACATCTAGGAGTTAAAATATTTTTATATCTGAGGGATGTTCCATCAACAAGCCTCCACTATTTAATGGAGAAAACAACAGTTTTTGGAAAAATAGAATGAGAATATTTTTGCAATCAACAGATATTTAGGTCTGGTGAATTGTCACGAAAGGACCTAATATTCCAACAAAAATTGTTGATGGAGAATCTATTCCTAAAGAAGAGAGTGAATATGACAGTGCTGAGATTCCTCATTCCTGATATTCCTCATTTTGTCCTGTTGTGAGTCCTATGTGTGTCTGTGATATAATTGTGCTAACCAGTCTATTTTGTAGCTTTTATTTTATTTTGGATGTATTTAATAGATCAACTCATGTATTCTAAGCGATTGCGCTTTTTATAGATTTTTGTGTATCCAGGAGATTATAAGGTGTGGATGAGAGTTTTTATCTTTTTGGATTGTAATAAGGGGCCTCTATTTCTTTTTGTTTGGATGTATGGTTTACTTTTTCCGCACTTTATTTATTTTTGTCATTTGAATGAGCATGAATTAATCAATAATAAAAGATAAAATGGGTAGAGAATAAGTGAGTATAATATTGTAATATGAACTTATAAATGAAAGCAAGCTTTAGGTTGAATACGTAAGTTTCCTAAAGCCTAAATCTCTGGATTAGGTACAGCAGTCCACGCTCGGTAGGAAGCTGTACCAAAAATTCCCGGATGAGCTAATCCAAGTGGCTACTTTGTCACTGATCCTGAAATTTAGGTTTCGAGATTTTTAAGTAATAAAACGGGATTTTCTAAAATACAAAAACAGTCTTTTTCCTAAAAATTCACATTCAAAGAAAAGATTTTCTACAAAATTATTTCCAAACAAATTAATGATTTTCCTAAGCAAGATCATCAAACCAGTTTTCAATTCAAACTTCAAACCAGTTCTCCTTTCCCCGGTTTGCTTCACCGCGTTCCGATTTTTAAGGTCGTCTGCTCACAGTGGCGACTCCACTAGGGATCAAATGTTTCTTAAAGATTTTTTTTTTTTAATAAAAACGTAAGGAACTTAGGTAAGTACTGAAATATAACCGTGCTTGCAGTCATTCATTAGTTCATAGTACCATATTTTACTCACAATTGCATAGCATGACATTTTCTTCTTCTCAACCCCTCAAACTCACTAATTAGCCCTAGTTTATTCCAGAAGGTGACCTACCTCTTCCGCCAGGATTGGAGGCACCCGAAGGGGTAAACCACTCATAGCATCGCATAAACCTCTCATGTTCTATGTGGAGGAGTGTATATCCGCTATAAGGACCTACACAACCCTAGTTTGACTTTGACCCACATGTAATGACCTAGTAATTTCCCCTTAAGATTACCAAAACATAAATATGAAATTGGACATTGAGAGTACACCTTTGGTATCCCCGGTTGGTACCAAAGAGACCCAATACCTAGGAAGAATGCGTGCCAATCGAAAGGAGGAATAAGTTTGGAAGGGTGAGCATATTGTTGTGTGTGCTAAAATTTGTTCTGTGATGGTTTTGTTTGACCTTTTGCATGAAGCATCAAGCATGCATAATCATTCGTGTGCCATTCTAACCATGTTTTCACGCAGCCATTTTCAAGACGTGAACAGGTGTATGACATTGATGCTAACCACATTTTTATGCATCCACGACATTTTATTTATGTGCTATGTACATTTACATCTCTTATCTCACATTTCCACGAAGGATACACAAAATCATCCTGTATGTCATTACACCCTAACCACGTTTTTATGTAGCCATTTGCATTTTGTGTGACATGGACATTCATAGCATTTCATTGCACATAATATAAGATGTTCTGAGAATGCCAAAAATGCCCATCATGATCATTTCATTCCATATTGGGTGTCCCAAAATTACCCGTATTCTGCCCATGCACCAGATTATACTTGGCCATTCCACTATACTATGTCATTCATTAGAGGACCATGACGGTCTTAGGTCTATATTCGTGTGGCGGGTCACATAATAACATTACATGACATCATGCCCATTCATCATTGGTGTCACTGTGATGCTGGAGTCTTACTTGTATGTCACGATCCACATCAGATTGTTCCATGACATTGCATTTGAGGTACTCCATAAGTACCAGATTACTACACATATAGGGACATTTCATGACATTACTAAATTATACAAGGTGTTCCATGAACGTCGAAACTTTGTCCATGTCTCGATTCACACGTGACTTGTTTGTAACACCATTGCATATTGGATGCCCCGAAAGCATTGAAATTCTATCCGTGGGGCCGTCCCCATGTGACCACTTCATATCACTTCATTGACCTAAATAGTGTCGAACCTCTGTCCACGTGTCGGTATGCACATGACCATTTCATGATATCCATTTGGTGCCTCGAAAACGCCGAACCTCTGTCCGTGTGACTGCTCACACGCGACCATGTCACATTGTTTTCCGCATAGCATTAGGTATTCTTAGGATGTTCAAAACAAAGGAAATGAAAGAATGAAAGAAAAGTCATCCTCATTTTCATTCTTGAGACATCATTCAACCATAGTCATCTCATGATCATACCATGCACATCACTTAGTGTGTCGCGTCTAGAATCACGACATCCATCCCACCGTTCTAACCCTATGTTAAACCTGCAGTTTAGAGTCGAACTTCAAAATGGTTAGTACACCTTGAATCAAAGTCAATCAATCAGTTCAACCAGTTCAATGGGAACCAGTAACCATGGAAGAAGTTACGGTCAATTCAGATTTAGAATTGGAGTAAGAATTCGAGGGACAGTTACCTTCTTTAATAGTTGATAGTCAGTTGTTGTTTGAAGAAGTGAATGGAACAAATATGGCTCAAGACAGATCTGATAGGGGCATGCCTTTTGACATGAATGCATTTGTGGATGCCTTATTGAACTATGACCGGTTTAAGGATACCTTGAGAGAATAGATGCAAGTTGTAATGACCACCAATGCGAGTCAGACCATTCAACCAGTCGAGGATCCAATCGAGAATGAAGGGAATTGTAAGCAAATGACCTTTCGAGTGAACAAAAGCAGGAATGTGGCAAAGCAAACCCCAAAAAAAAAAGAGAAAAAGTAAAGTAAAGTGTTTGAATGTTTTGTGATGTTTTGGATTTGAAATTAGGTTTGTATCTTGCTTAGGAAAACCATTGATTTGTTTGGAAATCCTTTTATAGAAATCCTTTTCCTTGGATGTGAGTTTTGGGAAAACTGGTTTTGCATTCTAGAAAATCCTATTTTATTACTTAAAGATCTCGAAACTTAAATTTGAAAATCAATGACAGAGTCGCCACCCAGATCAGCTCATTTGGGAAATTTCGATACAACTTCCTACGAAGCGTAGACTACTGTACCTAATCCAGAGATTTAGGGTTCGAGCAACTTGCCTATTCAACCTCAAGCTTGTATTCATTTATAAGTGCATATGACAATATCTTACTCACTTAATTCTCTACCCATTTTTATCTTTTGTTATTAGCCCATGCTTATTCAAATGACATAAATAAATTGCATAAATTTAAAGTGCAGAAATATAAACCATACATCAAAACCAAACCAAAAAGAAATATAGGCCACTTATCACAACCCAAAAAGAGAAAAAGCTCTCATCCTCACCATTACAATCACCTAGATACACAAAGATATAAAGAGTATAATCGCCTAGAATACACGATTAATCTATAAAATACATCCAAAATAAAAATGAAGAAAAGTAAAAGTTGCAAGACAAATTGGTTAGCACAGTCATATTACAAACATAAGTAGGACTCACATAAGACAGAATGAAGAATCTTAGAGAGTGAGAGCATGTATTTAGGGGATAACCGAGAAGTCCGGGCGACTTGCTCGGTTAGACCTGGAAAACGGTTTTAGAAATGCCTTTGTGCTTGAAAACATTTTTCAAAACAGTTTGGCTTAATTACATAAAAATTACTTCAGTTTAGTGGGCCAGTTATCCCAGAACTCGGGGTTCCGTTCGTAGGGGTTTTCTAATTACAAACATTCATCTAAGGCCCAAAAGCAGTAAACATGACAAAAACAGTTCTGATTCTGAAGATAGCATCATGCGACAATGTTTGTACGGGTCATCCCATGATTCTGCCTCCTTCTGGAAGCTACAGCCACGTGGCTCAGTTAGAGCTGTGCAACTATAGAACTACAACCGCGTGGCGATAGCACTACAGCCATGTGTCTGTAATATCCAGAACCCGAAATTGGTTTTCTTCACTTTGAAAATCACTGTTTTGATCATTTTCAATGATTCCTAAGGACTTTAAGGAACCTGGGGGTCCGCTAATGTTGGACAGTGGATCCGGTTTGGATCGAATAACCCCAAAACTCAAAAACCGAAACAGACATCCAAAATAAAAATGTAGAAAATTAAAAGTTGCAAGACAAATTGGTTAGCACAGTCATATTACAAACACAAGTAGGACTCACATAAGACAGAATGAAGAATCTTAGAGAGTGAGAGCATGTATTTACGGGATGACCGAGAAGTCCAGGCGACTTGCTCGGTTAGACCTGGAAAACAGTTTTAGAAAAGCCCTGTAGGTTTTTATGCTTGAAAACAGTTTGGCTTAATTACGTACAAATTACTTCAGTTTAGTGGGTCAGTTATTCCAGAACTCGGGGTTCCGTTCGTGGGGGTTTTCTAATTACAAACATTCATCTAAGGCCCAAAAGTAGTAAACATCCAAAAACAGTTCTGATTCTAAAGATAGCATCACGCGATGATGTTTGTGCGGGTCATCCCGTGATTCTGCCTCCTTCTGGAAGCTACAGCCATGCGTCTGTAATATCCAGAACCTGAAATTGGTTTTCTTAGCTTTGAAAATCACTGTTTTGATCGTTTCAATGATTCCTAAGGACTTTAAGGAACCTGGGGGTCTGCTAATGCTGGACAGTGGATCCGATTTAGATCGAACAACCCCAAAACTCAAAAACCGAAACCAAAGAATCCGAAAATCTCATATCAACATTCAATAAAAACTGAAAACCATAATTCAGAATGTAACAGATGTGATCGGGACCGAAATAAATCTTAACAGAATGAACAAAGTGAAATTTGGCCGCTTTCGGATTTTAGGGTTTCTGCCCTGAAGAACACAGCCATGCGGCAGTAATATTTCAGCCGATTGACTCTATTTTAAGGGATTACAGTCGCTCATCTCTAGTTAGAGCCGCACGGCTGTAACCAAATAGCCAGTTTTGAAAATTCTATAAACACAGAAAAATCGAAACGTAGAATAAACAAGGGCGAGTTTAACACCTCTCAGAGTTTACCTTGTTGATGTTCCAGCATGTTTGACGTTCGGAAGTGGATTGGAAAGGTGGAATGCGCTTAGAATCCGGCGAATACTCCAAAATCCTAGAGTATGTGTCCCAAATCGATCCGAAACCTGGTAACAGACCCCGAATGAAAGAGATATGACCAGGAACTCTCACTCTATATTTTCTAAGTCTGTTTTATATGTTTTTGGTTTTTGTTCTTTAGTTTTTTAGAATTTCTCTCTTTTTCCTTGGTTTTCTCTCCTAAAAGCCTCTCTAATTCTCTCTGTTTTTTTGTCTTGTCTTTTTTCTCTTTTTTTTTTTCTGCTATTAAAACCCCTCCTCCAATTTCAGCCGAGAATCCTCCTAATTAAGGAGTTTGATTCCCTGTCAAAGATTGATTCCAGTTATTTGGGAGATAATATGACCGCTCTCTAGAGCCACGCAGCTGTAGTATTACAGCCGTGCTGCTCTGAAATTATAGCCGTACGGCTATAGTTGTGAAACTATAGCCGTGCACCTCTAATCAGAGCTGTGACAGATTCTCCTAAATCCTAGACTCACCTCTAAGCCCTCTAATCACTCGAAGGATCTTTCTTCGGGTTTCAGATTGAGGACTGTTCGAATTTCGAAGCTTTTGAGACATTCCAGGCGACATCCCACTCATTCTTAAGTCCAATTCAAGTTCATTTGCTTAACAAGTAGCATAGGACTCTTATCATAGAGGTCAAGAAATCATGTGCTCATAGGAATGTTGTTTAGGTGGTCCTTAGCTCAAGAAGAAGCATTCCCGATAGTAGTAGAGTGGTTATTCCTCATCGGGAAATTGATTGCCAATCCGAAGAAAAGAAAGCTTTTGTGAGGGCAGAGGGAGGCCTCGATTGAGATGGCTACTGAAAAGCATCTCAAAGAGAAATTCTCTGACTTGGAGGCTTTGCTGCCAAAATTGAAGGAGATGGTGCATTACAATCCCATTAAGTGTGCTGACCGGACCACTTTGTTGGCCGAAGGAAGGGATCCGTTACCTGTGGGTTTCCAGATGCCTTATTTGCCCCCGTACATCGGGGAGGGCCCATCAGAAGCTCATTTGGATAGCTATGTTAGGTTAATGTCTGGTTTGCGGATTGGAAAGAATCACCTGCTGAACCTATTCCCGACTATTCTAAGGGATGCTGCTGCTAAGTGGTACTTGAAAATGTCGATTCATACCCGCTCCATATGGGAAGAGTTATCCGAGGCATTTATGAAGTAGTATGCTTATAACACTCAGGTGGAAACCACTCTAGAGGATTTGGAAAGTATTCGCCAGAAGCCAAATGAATCCTTTTCATCTTACTATAAAAGATGGATGGATGTCCAAGTGCTGATAAACGAAGCTCAGAAGTTAGAGTCTCTTATTGTAAAATTGGTTGATGGAAGCTTGCCTCAATACAAGGACAAAATGAAGCTGAAAAGATTCCATGCTTTTACAAATGTTGTCAAATTTGCCAAGCGTATCGAGAGGTATGAGGAGGAAGAATAGAGGAATAATCAAAGTTTAGGTACTTATTGAGGCAGTCGAGATTATTCACAGGGTTACAAGGCTGGTAACTCCATAACCACATCTACTAGGTCTAGCTCAAAAACTGTTTAAACTACAACCCTTGAACAAGTGCAGGAAGCAGGTGTGGCTATCGTAGCTCAAGGTAGATAGGCGGGGACTCCTCAGAGGATCACTAACCCGTGGGCAGAATCTTTGGCTCCTATCTTCGCCAAATGTAGAAAGGCAGGACTATTATAGGGTTTGAAGCCGTATTACCCTCCAGCTGAGGCAGACAAGGATAATTTCTATGCCTATCATGTGACAGTGGGCCATCGCACTACTGATTGCACCCAGCTAATAAAGGCCATTTGGCAGTTGGTTACTGATAAAAAGATTGTGGAACCACCCTTGAAGCCAAGGGTTCAAAGTAATCCCTTGCCCAACTTTGGGGGTCAAACCAACATGGTTCAATCTGGGCTTCCAGCCAACTGGGTATTCATTCAAATCATCAGGGCTGATCTGGGTGTGTAAGTGTTGAAGTTGATAGTGTTACAGCTAGAGAAGAACCTCAGCATATAGAGGATGATAATTATTTTGATTTATCTGTCTTTTCCATTTATGATGTGAACAATTTAGCCCGTAGGGCATTTAATGCAATTTGATTTCGATTACTTATGTGATATTTTTCCGGATGGAACCATGCATAGATACAAACATTCATTTAATGTTTTTAGCATACATAATTCATCATTGCATGAAATGAATCTAGGGATAGATAATGATCCAAAAATGATATCTGTCTCAAAAGACCTCACGCCTGATGAGAGAAGAAAAATTGTAAAAGTAATGCAAAAGCACATAAAAGCCTTCATTTGGTCCTACGATGATATGCCTGGGGTTGACAAGGAGATTGCAGAATATAGAATTCCGATGGACCAGAAAATAAAATCTACCAAACAGAAGCTCAAGAGACTTAGACCAGAATGAGCAGAGAAGATTAAGGAAGAGGACCAATTGGGTGTAGCTCGATCGGTACATCTCTCATTGTGGAGGTGGAAGATTGTGAGTTTAATACTGAACCTCTTTAAAATCCAAATTTATCAAAAAAAAAAAGATGGCCAAGTTCATGGAAAAGAACATATTTGAGCAGTATGGAATCCCATATCATACCATGACCAGGGATTTGGTACTTAAGCAGATGAAGCAGACCAACACAGACGTACAGGGAAAGTTCAAGCCAAGTTAGGAAGGCCCGTATGTAGTCAAGAAAGTGCTTTCAAAGGGCGCTGTGAGGATCATGGGTATGGATAGAAACAAATTTGTTAACCCCATCAATTAAGACAAGCTTAGGTGATACTACGTGTGAAAAAAAAGGAAAAAGGATTCTGATGGGTCGAAAACCGAAAAAGGGGATCCATGCAAAAGTTAGGACAGTCTGATGGATCGAAAATCGAAAAAGTGGTCCATGCAAAAGTTAGAACAATGAGGTGAGCACTACAAATGGGAAAATCTGCAAAGACCCGCTGGCGGCAATCGTGGATTCGGTCAAGACGGATACCATTATTGATTCTGTCATTAGCTTCTTTCATCTCTGATGTGCATTGTACTAAAATATTATTAATGAATGAATGAATAAATACTTTGCTCTGTTCATTTAAATGTCCTGAGTTGCTTGAAATTAAGTTTGTATCATGCATATACTGCTATATGCATTTTTTGTATGCATGCATCTCACTTCAAAAACAAAATCTGATAGATTGAAAACCTGAAAAGGTGATCTATGCAAAAATTAGGATGTAAATAAAAGTCTGCTAAGTCAAAAATCCAAAAGGGTAGTTTAAGCAAAAATTAAGACAGTCTGATAGGCTAAAAACCTGAAAAGGCGGCCTATGCAAAAATAAGGACATAAAATAAGGCAAACAAAAGTCAATCAACATCAATCCATCACCAATCCAAGAAGTGTTAAACAGGGATAAATATCAATAAAAAAAGTATGATTGAAGAAAACATTCATCCAGAAATGCAAATTTAGAAAACATTCATCCAGAAATGCAAATTCGGTAGAGGAAAGCAGTGAATATCAGAAGAAGTATTAGAATAGCTAATGTATCAGATCAAGTGAACAAATGTAGTAGAGAAAAGCCCACAAACGGGCAAAATGTGCTAAAATACAGAAAGCTAAGCCCACAGGTGGGCTGTCATGTCAAGGGACGTAAGAGGAAAGAAGCCTAAGACTGTCCCCCATCACACTGATCATTCACTTGGTTTTCGTCCCCAGTGTCCTCATAATAGGCCAGTTGCTCTTCTAGAGTGTCCACAAGATTCCGGAAAGTCTGGTTCATAGCCGGTCCACCTCCGACCTCAGATGAGTGGACTCGTGTTGTTGGATGCCAAGTGCAGACTGCACCAAAACCAACAGCAAAAACATCATGTCATATATTTGCATACACATGAAACATACACACACATGCATACATGCATCAATACTAACCCAAGTGCAAGTACTTACTGTCATCATCATGTTGTCCCGAATTGTGAGTGCCCTGAACGCGGAGATAGCTTGACACTGGGACATCCCCTGGGATACTAGAATCTACATAGGAAATAGCTACACAAGTTAGATAAATGGATAACAGTGAGAATAGAAAAGCAGATGAAAGTATGGATACTCCCATGGGTGGTGTCAGAAGGGATAGCAGCTGGGTAGACGTGGTCCTTGAGATACAAATCAGCCTGGTATGACCGTCCGAACTCTTCAAATAGATGAATGGATGGCTCTATCGGAAACTCTAGTCATTCGAGGATGAAGCAAATAGGGGGGGACCACTAGGGGAATCGCCTGAGGAGCAACCGAAATGTCCCCCATCCTCACATCAGTGGCCTACTCTGCTGTCCACGTGGAGGAGCTCCCATCACCCCGACCGGTGGTGGAATGAGAGCCCCGACCGCCGGAGCATCTTCCAGACAAAGTCCAAGGGTGTTATGGCTACATATAGCAAAAGAAGAATGTCAGTCAATGGTCATTTAGCATAGATAAATGAAAAGTAGAAAAAGGAAACATAACCCTGCCTGCACTGCTCTAGTTAGAGGAAGGAGGTGTGTGGTGGCAAACTGGAGGTAGTCTCCCTCCACTCCATCTACCTCATACCCCAGGCCGAAGAGACCAGGATAATCTACTGCTGATAGAAGATGCGGCCAAAATA
The DNA here is from genome assembly GCA_039660915.1 of Euphorbia tirucalli. NCBI lineage: Eukaryota > Viridiplantae > Streptophyta > Magnoliopsida > Malpighiales > Euphorbiaceae > Euphorbia > Euphorbia tirucalli. Next base: position 52,085,343 of record CM077633.1, read on the forward strand.
GTCCTACAGGGAGAATGGCCAAAATCTTACGCTCTGAAGGACCAAAGCGCCAATCAGAGACTCAACCCTCGAAGTACCACTCAGTCTAAGGGGCACTCTATAATGAACCTCCTCGTCACTAGCCTCTAGACATCTCTAACCTCCCGAGGCAACTTAGCCCCTTTCCAGGGCTCCTTGGTCAGCTGAAATCAAAGAATTGGAAGTTAGAAGATCAGAAAAACAGTTGTGAAGCATTAGAATTTGGAATCCATGAAAGGGAGAGATGTGTACCTCCTCGAATGTCATCTGGGTCAAGAATAGCTGGCAGTCATCCACACTTCTGTCTAACTCACCCCAACTGAAACTTAACCATCATCTCAGGCGGGGAAGTCCGGGAGCTCTGTGGTCTTTGGGATGTGCACCACTGGTTGAGGAATGAAGCTGTACTCATACACCCAAATCTGTAAAAGATGAATAGTAAAAAAAGTCAGTTGAAAGTTAAAAAAAAAACAACTCACATGAAGGACGATCCAAGGGCCCTTCACCTCCTTCTGCTCCCTCGGGCACATAAATCGAGGGAGTAATATAGCTGATGTTGGATATGCCCTAGTCCCGAGGCATTGGACCTTGTATTTGTATTATACATTTATTGGATTTATGTATTATACTCATTTTGTGTTATTAATAAAGGCATTAATTCATTTATTATGTACATCTTATGCAATATCTTAAATGAAGTATCCAACGGACATATCCATATCCATGATGACAAGTGTCATACACTTGGCAGTAAGACCATGGATAGGGTAAACGATATAACCATAAAGAGATCCATAGTCTGTTCAAGTCATGGGAATGAATGGAACTAAAGACTATCATTAACCTGGTTATATGGCGGTGTCTTACTGATCATTGGACATGGGATGTCAACCAAGTTAATGGGTACATGCAAAAGGGGCATGGTACTGGATAGATCCACTAAACAAGAAATCCACATGGTATAATATCACAAGTGATTCTCATGTAGTTCTTGTATGGATCCTTTGACCTGACCATATGATGGTATTGCATGCGAGGTCACATACTTAGGGGTACGCCTAAAGGGCCTGTAATAGGGTACCAAGTATGGGTACTTTCGGGTATGTCACTTAGCATGGCAATGCTATGGATATGCAGAAGGGATTTGTCACTCAGTAGTCCACTGAGAAGATATCACCGGCCTCTTGATGAATGTGACTGATAAGAGTGTGGCCACACCCAAACAAGTTGGAACTTGTTTATGAGCATCAGTAGATTCAGGATCAAGTAAATGTCCGGACACAAAAGAGGGTGATCAATCCATGCCTCTGTGTCGGACACCGATATCAATGACATGGGATATACAAGTTCAAACTACAGGGTTATGATTATAGTTGGACTGCCATCTCCATCTTAATTGGGGGCTGCAGTGGCTTGCTAGAGCCCAACTACAGTCTGTGGGCCTCAGGCCCACTACCAACATAAAGATGGGCCCACGGGATTGTACACACTGAGCGACTGAACACAGACTTAAGGAAAACACCTGTATACTTGGAGTATACACTCTGGAGATAGAGGATTATATTAATTGTATTATAAAGATCAATTGGAATGATAATAATAATAAGATTAATATTTGATTGGCATTCTGATAATTAATTGGATTAATTATGAAATTATTTCATATGAATTCATTTTATGAAGATCTAATTTTAATTTCATGGATTAAATTAATTAGTCAAACCAATTTCAATTAAATGTAAATAATATGTTACATGGTGTAATATATTATATACATGTGCAAATTAAAGTTGGACTTGAAATTAATTTGAACCAGAAAAATTAAAATAGATTTGGGCTTAAAATGAAAGAAGGAAAGCCCACACATGGTGAGCCAATTGGGCCGAAATTCTCAAGGAGAATTTCGGCCACCTAGGGTTAAAACAACCCTAGGTATTTCGGCCAAGGTAGAGACAAGCCACCATAGCCAAAATTCTCATCCCCCTCCCCCCCCCCGCTCCAAAGTTCGTGATTTTCCGATGCTAGCACGGGTTATGTTCGAAAGGTGTTCGTGTACGTGAACGAGGAGGGATTCTACCTTGATTCCTGTAGTCTGCATCCATCTCTTGTAGAGATAATCCGGGTACGAGATCAATCTCTTGTTGGTTAAATTTTTGTTTTTGCAATTTCCATTTCAATTGCTCCTGGGCATGGATTTAAGGAAAACACCGTGTTCTTCCGCTTTAATCGGGTGATTTCTGGTGACAAATCCCAACAGCTGAGCCAAGCCGGTGCGTCCCCAACACAAGTCCTTCACATCACCCAACTGGATCAGTGAAGGAATGATAGCTATGTTCAAGTTGCTCTGACCTATGGGGAAAACCAGTGTAGTAAGGGCATAAAGGAGAAAAGCCCTAGCATGACAGCCCGCATCCTCAGGTGTGAAAGTGGTGTCCTTAAGGAGCTTAGTCTGCCTCGTCATCTAGTAATCCCGGAGAGTGCTACACTGAATCCTCCTGTCTCAAGGTGTCAAACTGATTAGCATAGCAATGATCTCAAGATGGAAGCCTTCTCTCTCTCTCTAAGGTTTGGTTAAACTTGATCGTGCACCCACCAAAAGGAAGCCCGGTTATAGCCGTAAAGTCCTTGGGCATAACTGTGTACTCCCCAGATGGGAAATGGAAGGTGTGCATGGAATCCATGTAATGCTTTATTAGTACCATCATCAACCCGTGGCTCATCCTGGGAGGATGCTCACATATGGAGCATACCATCCTCTGTAGTCTAGTGGCGTCAATAATCTCTTTCACCCATCTAGGAGTCTCCTGTACCATCTCGACACTTCTGACAGCATCCCAGCCTCATAATTACAGGCCTAATCTTGCAAAACAATAAAAGGGGGTTTTTATAAGTTGTTTGGATTGCATGTGAGTCATATAGCCCAGATAAAACACACTAGAATTGCAAACAAAGAATGAAAAATTTCTGATCTGGCTATTATAGCCGCGCGGCTATATCTATAGCCACGCTACTATAACCCTCAAAGGTAGAGCCGCACAGCTATAACTTAGAGCCGCATAGCTCTGACTGGAAAAAATAGAAAGTTAAAAAAAAACCCTAGGTTTAACAAAATCAACCCTAAACAACTCTAATCACTACCAAATCATCAATTTGAGGTTCCTAAGGGCAAAATCTACCTTAAGCATGCATCAATTTCGCCTAATTTCATCTAATTTCATTTATATTTGCAGGAATTGGAGGGAATTGAAACAAAAAGGGAAAATTAGAGAAAACTAACCAATCTCCGAGCTACATGCATAGATGGCTGAAGTGTGACTGGCACGGGATCATTTATCTTGACCCTACAATACTCAACCGAGTCACGAAGGCAGTACACATCTGCTGTGGACTCGGTGGCTAAGAAAAATGCCCCTTCGGTAATGCATACCTCGTGTGAGGGGTGGGTTATGACGGAGCATCCGGACGAAGCATCTTTCTGAGTTTCTTCATCATCTTGGAAGTCGCAAATCAATTTGAAGAAAAGAGAGGAAAAGAAAGGCAGAAGAAGAAGAAGAATGTTGTGTTTCAAAAATAAAGCTATGAGCACGGGTTTTTTCCCCGTCTCGGTGATGAGAATTCCCTAATTACCTGTGGATCGGATGGGCTCGAATGAGACTTGAAAGCGATCGGAATGCTACCTGGGGAATCTCAGATGACCTGAAAAATAGGCTACCCACGATCTAAAGCCTTGAAAAGGTCTCTCGAAACATTCCTAGGGTTTGGTTTGCATGTCTGACTTTTCGAAATTCTACCCTAACTCTTGGTTGAACCAGGCGGCTCTGGTCTATTGAACTAGAGCTGTACGGCTCTAATGGTCAAGAACAGTTGCTCTGCAAAGCAGAGCAACGTATCTTGACAGGCAAGAGTTTTGGCAGATTTTTGGGATTTTTTCAATCTGCTGATTGATGGAATGAGAGAAGAGATGGGGAGGTAGATAAAAGAAAGAAAAGGAGAGAGAAACAGGACGTTTTCCAGTTCTGAAGCAAAAGACAGAGAGAGAGAAGAAAAAGAAAGCAGAAGAGAGAAAGAAAAGAAAAAGAAGAGAGACCGAGAGAAATACCCAAAGCAAATCCCATAAACACTCTCAAATAACCCAAAATCAATCCACAAGCATTAACAACATCACCAACAACCTATACTCCTTGATTCGGGATTATTTCGGCTTGGTTTCGGATCATTCTGGGTCGTTGAAGGATTCAGTCGATTGAGTTCCAGTGCACATTCCTGAGCTTTCAATCCGTTTCTTGATGTTCCTAGCATCCATACAACAATCCAGGTAAGCTCTGAGAGGCCCTAAAACTTTTCTGTATTGATTTTCTACGCGTTTTTGTTATTTTGACAAAAATCCAGAACTAGTGCTACCAATCATAGCCATACAGCTATGTTTCTAAAGAACAGAGCCAGCCAGCTCTGACCCAGAGTCGGCCGACTTTGTTCCTCAGGGATAGATCCCCGATCTGTCCCAATCGGCCGAAACAACCCATTTTCCATTTTGATTTTCCTATTGTGATCATTTTCGGCCCAGAATCATTCGTATGTGTTTATATTTTGATTTTCTGGCTGTTGTACGTACGGATATCAGGGTTTTCAATATTTCCCGAGGTTTTATTTTCTGAGTTTCGGGGTCGTTTCATCCGATTCGGATTCATAGTTTAGCATTAGTGGACCCCCGGATCCTATGAAATCCCTGGAAAATATTGAAAATAAGTAAAATAATATTTTCACAAATGTTTTTTGGTGTGTTTATTGCATTTTGAACCGTAGACGGTTTGTATATTTAGGAACCCACATGAACGGGACCCCGAGTTCCGGGATAACCGACCGACAAAAATGGAAATTTGCATGAAACCGAGCCAGATAGTTTTCCAAAATTGATTTTCCAGCACAAAAATCCACAGGGCGTTTCAAAACCAATTTCCAGGTCTAACCGGGCTGACCGGTCGGGTCGAATCGGTTACCCCCTAAATGCATGCTCCCTTATCCTAAAATCCCCATTATGTCCTGATTTGAGTCCTACTTGTGTTTATAATATAAACTGTGCTAACTAATCTGTTTTGCAACATTTATTTTTATTTTTACTGTAATTAATAGATTAATTCGTGTAATTAGGCAGTTGTATTATTTTTAGATCTTCGTGTTTTTATATTTTATTCAATTGGGTTGTATAAGCGGCCTTTACTATTCTTTTGTATAATTTGTGTGGATGGTTTAATTTATGTAAATTATTTCTGCATTCTACTTTAGCACGGGCTAATAAAAATAAACAAATTGGATAAAGGAAGATAATAAATTGAATAAATATGGTTTTATAAACAACAAACGAATACAAGCTTGAGGTTAAGTAGGTAAGTTGCCCGAACCCTGAATCTCTGGATTAGGTACAGTAGTCTACGCTCGGTAGGGAGCTGTACCGGAATTTCCCGGATGAGCTGATCTGGGTGGCGACTCTGTCACTGATCTCGGGATTGAGATTTCGAGGTCTTTAAGTAATAAAACGGGAAAACGTTTTCTACAAAATGAATTTCCTAAATCAACTTAATAGTTTTCCCTATCTCAAGATAAACAAAAACTTGTTTTCCACAAACCTCGCTAAATCAAAATCTCTTTCCCTGGCCCGCTTAGCCTCGTTCGTTTCACGAAAAGGTCATCCGCTCACAGTGGCAACTCTGCTGGGGATATTCAAGTTTCCTAAAACATTTTTATTAAAACTTAAGGAACTTAGGCAACTATTGAAATATAACCTCACTTGTTTTCGTTTATCAATTTATAAACATCATATTTATTCATACCTTTGCATATCATGACATTTTCTTCTTCTCAACCCCTCGAATACACTGTTTCACCTTGGTTTACCCAAGAAGGTGGCCTACCTCTACCGCCAGGATTGGAGACACCTGACGGGGTAAACCACTCACAGCCCGCATGACCTTACATCGTGTTCTATGGTAGGGAAGTGTTTATCCTCTATGGGAGCCTGTATGACCCTTGGTTTGACTTTGGCCCACATGTAATGGCTTAGTAATTTCCCCTAGGGTTACCAAAACATAAATTAAAATTGAACAATCGAGTGTGCACCTTTGGTATCCCCTGTTGATGCCAAACAGACCCAACACCTAGGAAGAATTGCAAGAGCAATCGAAAGGAGAAATAAGGTTGGAAGGGAGTGCATATTTTTACGTGTGCTAAAGTTTGTTCTGTGCTGTTTTTCCTTCCCTTTTTACCTTTCATAAAGCATCCAAAATGCATAATCATCTCATATGCCATTTCTGATCACATTTTCATGTAGCCGTCTTTAAATACACATGCATGTGTATGGCATTTGTACTAACCATGTTTTCACGCAGCCATGATGTTTTATTTGCATATCATGTATATACATCTCGCGTGCCAACATTTCCGTGAAACATACACAGCCTCATTCCATGTGTCACGCATATTAATCACATTTTTCTGCAGCCACTTGCATTTTGTGTAACATATACATCCATGCCATATCATTTCATTACACTTAATAACCGATGTTTTAAGAATGCCTATCACGATCATCTCATTTCATACCATATTGGGTACCTAAAAATACCTATAGCCCGCCTGTGTGTCAGTTCACACTTGGCCATTCCACCACATCAAATCATTCACTAGCAAATTACAAAGATTTTAGGTCTGGTTGTGTGATGATTCACGCAACGATATAACATTACATCATCTCCATTTTATGTCCATTTGTTGTTGGCATTAAGGTACAATCTACATAGGAATTGTTTCATGACATTAATAATTCAATCGAGGTTCTCCACAAATGCCCAAGTTATTACACATATAGGGGCATCTTATAACATTATCAATTCATGTAAGGTGTTCTAAGAACGCCGAACCCCTGTCCGTGTCTCCAGTTACACGCGACTTTCCTGCAACATCATTTCATATCATGTTGCTTCAAAAGCATCCGAACTCTGTTCATGGGGCAGTTCCTATTCGACCATTTCATTTCATGCTATTGACCTACAAAATGTCAAAACTCTGCCCATGTGCCGGCTCACACGTGGCCATTTCACGACAATTCATTAGGTGCCTCAAAAGCGCCGACTTTTTACTCGTGTGACTGTCCACATACGGTTTTCTTTGCGTTATTTTTGCACAGTATAGGGCATTCTTAGAATGTCTAAAATAAGAAATTCGTGCCCATTCTTGTCTCCATTCACGAAGCATCAAATGCACATAATCATCTGTATGTCATTCATATCATGTTTTGTGTAATCATTCCCAAGGCATCAACATTTGTGTCGCATTGATACAAACCACATTCTTCTACAGCCATGATACTTTATTCACATCATGCACATATTATGTTAATATTTCCATGAAACATGCAAGGCATTACTTTGTGTGTGTGTTATGTGTACTAATCAAGTCTTGGTGTCTCTACGATGCTTTATTTTGGTGACATATGCATTCATTCCTTGCACGCATAACATCATCTTATATGCCATGCATCCTAACCACATCTTCTGTAGCCACCTGCATTTTGTGTGACATATGCATTCACACCATTTCATGTCATTACTCCTAACAAAGGATGTCCCAAGGATGATCATCATAATCATTTCATTTCACAACAGGTGCCCTAAAGTCACCTGTGTTTTGCCTGGGCCTTGGTTTGCACTGGGTCATTTCTACATTCCATTCATTAGGAGACCACAATGGTCCTAAATCTATGATTATATGGAGAGTCGCATGATAAGCATTACACTACATCTCATCTATCTGTCTGTTCCCTATGTCATTGGGATACCGAGATCTCGTTTGTATGTCGTGGTCCACATCGGATTGTTCATAACATTATCGTATCATCCAGGGTACTCCATGAGTACCCAATTACTACATATACAGGGGCATGTCATGACATTAATAAATCATGTAAAGCGTTTCATGAACTCCAAACTTTTGTCTGTACCTCGAGTACATGTGATTTGTCTGTAACATCATTTCATGTCAGATGCATCAAAAGCATCAGAACTCTGTCTGTGTGTCGGCAAACACACGACCATTCCATAACATCCATTAGGTGCCTCAAAAGCATCAGAACTCTATCCGTGTGTCGGCCACGCGTGACCATTTCATGACATCCACTAGGTGCTCTAAAGGCATTGACCCTATGCCCGTGTACGGGATCACACATGGTCTGTTTGCATTGCCTTTTTGCATAGCATAGGGGCATCCATGGAACGTCCAAAATATATAATAAGGTAAGTCATCTTCATTCTTATCTCCACCCGTCTGACATCATTCAATCACATCAACCCATGACCATACATCCCATTTAAACATAAGCATAAGGCGCTCCCCGAGCACGAAAACTCCGCTCACATTTCATTGCATAATAATCCAGGATAATCCCTCACTGTTGACGGTTATGTCAGATCATCATGTGCACACATGCTACCATTGCATTTAACTTCCTTCATAAGCAATGTCTTGCTTCGACCCGTGGACACCCCAGTGTGTCATTTCTCCCTAGGCACATAACTATGCACCCTATCTTAACCTTCCTCCGCAAGCAATGTCTTGCTTCAACCCGTAGACACCCCAGTGTGTCATTTCTCCCCAGGAGCATAAATATGCACCCTATCTTAACCTTCCTCTGCAAGCAATGTCTTGCTTCAACCTGTGGACACCTCAGTGTGTCATTCTTCCCCGGGGCATAATTATGCACCCTATCTTAACTTTCCTCTGCAAGTCATATCTTGCTTCGACCCGTGGACACCCCAGTGTGTCATTTCTCCCCAGGGGCATCACTATGCACCCTATCTTAACCTTCCTCCACAAGTAATGTCTTGCTTCGACCCATGGACACCCCAGTGTGTCATTCTTCCCCAGGGGCATAACTATGCACCCTATCTTAACTTTCCTTTACAAGTCATATCTTGCTTCGACCCGTGGACACCCCAGTGTGTCATTTCTCCCTAGGCACATAATTATGCGCCCTATCTTAACCTTCCTCCGCAAGTAATGTCTTGCTTCGACCCATAGACACCCCAGTGTGTCATTTCTCCCCAGGAGCATAAATATGCACCCTATCTTAACCTTCCTCTACAAGCAATGTCTTGCTTCGACCTGTGGACACCTCAGTGTGTCATTCTTCCCCAAGGGCATAATTATGCACCCTATCTTAACTTTCCTCTGCAAGTCATATCTTGCTTCGACCCGTGGACACCCAAGTGTGTCATTTCTCCCCAGGGGCATCACTATGCACCCTATCTTAACCTTCCTCCGCAAGTAATGTCTTGCTTCGACCCATGGACACCCCAGTGTGTCATTCTTCCCCAGGGGCATAACTATGCACCCTATTGCAAGTACTACTTGCTTCGATCCGTGGACACCCCTGTGTGTCATTTTATCCCTGTGGTGTATATTTATACACCACGCTTTAGTTTAGCAGGCATTATCCCCAACAACATCCATGACATTTGTGTGTTTCTGTTCATGACATTGCATACATTTGGTCGGTTTCAAGTAGTATGACATGACATGACATGACATGTCATCACGTGTACAACTCACCATCCATGCATGTGCATAACATGTCACGCATTCATGCATACATTGTTCCCTGTTTGGTATCTGCCTGTCGACACTAATAAGCGCTCTCATCAGGAGAAAGGATCTTGAGGATAGCCAACCTAAGGAATTTCAACCCCATAACATATGTTGTGGAAGACTATGTCGCTTCATCTCGATTCTGAAAGGTAGTTAGGAAGGAAGTGGCAGCAATGTTGAGAGAAATGCCGGGGGATGATCTTGACAGAATAAAGAGGCTGACGACGAGGTGCACTGAACTGGAAACCCGGGTGGCAGAGCTCGAAGGGGAAATAAGAGACATGACGAGCACAGACTCCAATGTTGGCATTGATAAAGAGCAAAACGCCAAAATTGCTGACACTCCTTCTCGACACCTCAGAAGACCCTCTCACCAAAGTTTGGGCTTATCGGGGTCGTCCAATGAGGGAAAACTGAAAGGATCTCTTGACACCAATGCCAACATTGACTCTGCTTCGCGACAAATCCAGGGTTCGCCTCCCAAAGACAAATGGGTAGTCGCATCATCTGGGCCTCGTTCAGTGACTAGACTAATCCCCATCTGCAGAAAGCTGGGCCTGTTACAGAGTGTCCGACCATACGTGGCACCAATACCAGAATAAAAGGATAACTACTGCAGCTAATCATATGATAGCAGGCCACCGGACTAACGAATGTGTCGGTCTGTGAAGGAAGATCCAGAAGCTGGTCGACGAAGGAAAATTGAGGGTGCCGTCTGCCTCTAATGGGCGATCAGTGACAAGCAAGGGGACCACCATAGGGATTCCTCAATCCTCCCCGAGAGAGGAATATGATGAAGAGCTAAAAGGTCTGATCTGACAAGAACGGGGCAATGGTACTGAAGTTGAGGCAGTGACTAGTCAGGGGCTAAAAAAAAAAAAGCAACAACAGCCCTCAGAGCTGTCCTTTTTATAGGGAACTCATTTTTGTTGCTACAGTGTATTAATATCATTTTGAATGCAATGCATTTTGTTATCTCCTTACTTATGTAGTGATTGCATGTATATGGCATTGCGCATGCATTTGATCATCTAACATGACAAGTGAAACACGCATAATATCAAAATGCATGACATTAATCTGAAAGCTATAGGAAATTTAAAAGTGAATTTGGACCTGACAAAACTCTCTCTTGAAATGTGAGCTTGTGAGATAAATAAAATGATATGATGGCACCACCTCCGTCGAGGCATCTGCTGATCCAACTCCATGATCCTTGCAAGACGCTACCGACCCTGCCCCAAAGTTTCAACTGTAATGGCACACACGATGCCCAAACCATTCTAAACCAAAAGCCATCTTTGAAACTCTAAATCCTACCCAAAAAACCTAAAAAGCCCTCCTTGAGGCACCCAAACTGAAGCAAGCCCTCCTTGAGGCAAAATCAAATTTAAAAAGCCCTCCTTGAGGCAAAATCAAATCTAAAAAGCCCTCCTAGAGGCAATTAAACCCAAGAAGTCCTCCCAGAGGCAAAACTTGGTCTCATATCCCAAGAGGGCATTCCATGCCAAAACCCTAAAACTAAAACTCCCCATTCACCAAAAATCTCCAACCCGTGGGGAATTCAAATGGTTTTCATCTCCTTCGTCACCCATCATATGCAAAATGCTGAAGCAATTTTGGTTGTAATGCATACATTATCTCGTTCGTGTGACATTCATATGTACATGACATTACGCATGCATTGTTCATCCAAAAAGCATATCAAACACACATGACATGCATGAGTTTGAATACAATAGGAAAACCAACAGATGGTCGTGGTTGGGGCTCAGCTCAAAAAAAAAAAAAAAAAAGAAGAGAACATACAAAAAGGGGGATCGGTGCAGACATGAGTCTTTCTTTCTCTCCCTTTTCCAATTTGTTCCATACCTTCAACCCCTTTTGTCTTCCGTTTACCACCCAAACCACCAACAACTATTTGACAAAACCTCTTTTCACCCTATTCCCTGAACTGACCCTCTGAAGCCTTATTTTCTATCATCAATGGCTTCTAACAAGAAATTGAACCCCAATGATGTTTCATATTCACATTATCTCGTTATCAAAAAAGGTAACAAGGGTATATGATGAAGTACTTACTCAATCAGTCTTTGTTTATCATCAACCTGTACCAGATTGGGAATTCTCTTTCTATCCCATGCCACTTCTCTTCAACCTAAACCCCCAGACCAAATATTTCGTAACGTCAGACTGACAGTAAAGGCCTTGATTTCATGACAGAGAGAGGATTTGAATACAAGCCTGCTTCAATTGAGTTGGAGTTTGCCACTGCTTAAGCAACTATTGATGGAACTCCTAGGTGACCACTGCTCTCATTCAGCAAAGTCCGCACTATACCCTGTGCTGAACTTCAGGGAAAAGAGTAGTGGGTGGGACATTTTGTGAAAGGAATGGTCATCCACCAGTATCACTCAACCCAGCAAGGGATGGTTCTGTTGAGCAAAATAGGCTACGGAAAGGAGAAGACTTACGCTTACCCCTATGAACTTCACCAACAGTGTTGGACCAACCAGGTTTTACAAAGCTTTCAACAATCATGAATGGGATATTCCCATCAACAGAAAGACTTGCAAAGCTTGCTATACTAATATTCAGGGGAAAGTTACATTTACCAACCATTTCAAGAGCTCAGTCTTTAGCTGCAACAGAAGTGACTACTTACTAGTGGTTCCCTTCATCTCCTAGCTATGGTGTGCCTTGCTCTAGGGTTATTGTGGTTCACAGACAAAGGAAAACCACAATTAACTCAAGTCATTATGAATTAGGCCATGCCTTAAAGGACTAAAAGTTGTATCCCTTTTTGGAGACTACATATAAGCTGGAATCAGGGGTGAATTGAGAGCATGAATACAATTCCAAACCCTTGGAGATTTTAGTGGTTAATTGACTCCATCCCAGGTGGTCTACTTAATAGAGGCAGCTCCAACCAGTGGCTAGCTGTACACTTTGGTAACATCCCCAGTGGATCCTCAAGAAAAAAAAAAGTGTAATGAAGGGATTTTGATCCACAGCAGAGCCACGGGTTGGAATTTCCTAATGCATTCACATTCATCATATCATAAATGTTTCATATGCTGTTTTGATGCTCAATATGCATATATTATGCCATTGCATGTAAATATCCATGTTCAAGTTTATGCACGTAGCAAACCAGATTCGATGAAGCGTTTCACATCCAAACCCAAACCTCCAACACTTGGGGCAGGTAAAAGTTAAATCACGAAGCATCATCAAGGACAATTCTATCATGATTCCCGGCGGAATTGTCAAGGCGCACTCTCCAATCCTAAGAGAAGCCAGTGCTATGAGATCCACTTAGCTGGCACACTCTTATAGACTTGGCCATCGTTCATAAAAAAAAACCACAATGATCTGTAGCAAGAGAATCTCTAACACAGAAAACCGAAAGGACGTGTTGGTAAAAAGAAAAGAGTGACATACAGAGGCAGTGTCACTTTTGAGTTTCCTATCGCATTCATTCTGATGTCATCATAATGATACTAAGCATGCTTGATTTTCTGCTTAGATATTCATATTGCATGCATCGTGCCATTGCATATAAACACCCATCAGTAGGTCATTGCATCACTACAAATGGCAGCTACCGGCTCAGTTGTACCATCCCCATTATAATCATCCTCGGCAGAGTGACCCCCGGCAAGGTCCGCCACAGAGTCTCCAACAGAATCCTTAGCGGGTTCCCAGCTAAGATTCTTCCCACTGAATCAAAAGCTCCAACAGATCCCCCAGCTAGATCAAATAGATCAGAATACTCCCCAGCAGAATTCACGACTAAAAAGATCCTCACTGAGTCATTATCCTCAGCAAAGTCATCCGACGGGAGGCCATCAGGAGTCACAAATTCACTCCCCAGCATAGTGCAAATACCAAACATATTATCAGAAGCATCATGACACATGCATACACATGAATCATGCATGCATTCATGCATACACGCGTCAAACCAAATCAGCCGTATTTATTCTTGATCGAAAGGGGTAAAAATTTTTGTTTCCAAAATTATCGATCAAAGAATAAATACGTGCTCTTGCATATAAATTTGTTAAGACGCTCATCATCACCATTAGGTCATCTCAAGATGGGATTCCTCCCAAAGCCGAAATGATTTAGTCCAGGGGCACCCTCAGAGTCACAACACGTAAATCAGAGCCCAACGACTCCTAAACCTCAGGTATGAAAAATTTCTATAATTATCATAATATTCGTTCATGCCAATATAATCTCGAGAAGGGTATTTCTTGCCTTTAACAGATTCTGGAGGCAAAACAATCTTATATCAATCTTCACGGGAACTCCACCACACGGAGAATCAACTTATTACTCGGTGCTCCACCACACGGAGAAGAACACCACACCTATTTCAACCTTGTCATCACATGGACAGGGAAGAAATGTCTATTGAAGAAGTTTCTTGCCTTTAACAGGGATCTGGGGGCAAGTCAATTCAACCAAGTTCGTGCTCCTTCTTTGCCACATAGAAGGGACAGTGCATCTCTTATTTCGACCTTGTCGCCATATAGACAGGGAAGAATCTTTGTTGAAGAACTTCTCGCCTTTAACAGGTATCTGGGGGCAGAACAACAGAACAGCTCGTTCAACCTTTTCGCCACATAGGAGAGGAAGAACACTCATTTCAACCTTGTCGTGACATGGGCAAGGAAGAAATGCCTATTGAAGAATCTCTTGCCTTTAACAGGGATCTGGGGGCAAGACAACATCAACCACATGTTGCTTCTTCGCCACACAGAGGGGGACAGTACATCATCTTTCATTTTAATCCTGTCGTCACATGGGCAGGAAAGAAATGCCTATTGAGGAGTTTCTTGCCTTTAACAGGGATCTGGGGGCAAGACAACAACCAAGCTCGTGCTGCTTCTTTGCCACACAGAGGGGGACAGCACATCATCTTTCATTTCAATCTTGTCATCATAGAGGCAGGAAAGAAATGCCTATTGAAGAGTTTCTTACCTTTAACAGGGACCTGGGGGCAAGTCAATTCAACCAACCTTGTGCTGCTTCTTTGCCACATAGAAGGGACAGCACATCACTCATTTTGACCTTATCGCCACATAGACAAGGAAGAATGTCTGTTGAAGAACTTCTCACCTTTAACAGGTATCTGGGGGCAGAACAACAGAACAACTCGTTCAACCTTTTTGCCACATAGGAGAGGAAAACATTCATTTCTATCCCGTCGTCACATAGGCAGGAAAGAAATGCCTATTGTAGAAGTCTCTTGCCTTTAACAGGGATCTAGGGGCAAGACGACAACCAAGTTCGTGCTACTTCTTCACCACATAGAAGGGACAGTGCATATCTTATTTCAACCTTGTCGTCACATGGACAGGGAAGAAATGTCTATTGAAGGATTCATTTGCCTTTAACAGGTATCTGGGGGCAAAACGATTCAACTGTATTTATTCTTGATCGAGGGGGCAAAAATTTTTGTTTCCAAAACTATCAATCAAGAAATAAATATGCAGCTTGATATCAATATCACGGGAACTCCACCTCACGGAGAAGAACTCCAAGTTCGTGCTGCCTCTTCATCACATAGGAGGGACAGTAAGTTTCATTCAGCCTTCTCGCCACAAAGAAAAGGGGACATATGTCTATTGGAAAAGAAAAGAAGAGATGTATATTCACCATTCCCCCACACAGAAAAGAATCAAATATCTTTACGGGCACGTTCCGCCACAAAGAGCCAACTTTACAGGCACGCTCTGCCACAGAGAGCCAACATCACGGTCATGCTCCACCACAGTGAGTCAACATTATAGGCACGCTCTGCCATAGAGAGCCAACTTTACGGGCACGATCCACTACAGTGAGCCAACATTATAGGCACGCTCTGCCATAGAGAGCCAACATTATAGGCACGCTCCGCCACAGAGAGCCAACTTTACAGGTACGCTCTGCCACAGAGAGCCAAAATCACGAGCACACTCCGCCATAGTGAGCTAACATCACGTGCACGCTCTACCACAGTGAGCTAACATCACCGGCATGCTCTGCCACAGTGAGTCAACATTATAGGCACGCTCCACCACAGAGAGCCAACATTATAGGCACGCTCTGCCACAAAGAGCCAACTGTAAGGGCATGCTCCACCACAGTGAGCCAACATTATAGGCATGCTCTGCCACAGAGAGCCAACATTATAGGCACACTCCGCCACAGAGAGCCAACTTCACGGGTGCGCTCCACCACAGTGAGCCAATACTACGGGCATGCTCCACCACAGTGAGCCAACAATATGGGCGTACTCCCCCGCAGAGAGTCAACTTGGAACCACGACCGGCACCTTTAGCAAGGAATGCCACTCCCAGTCGTGAGACTAAACTTGATCTAGGCTTTAGAACCCATGATGGTCCGACTTTGATCCTGGGAGGGGTAGCTTGTGAGCATGGGTTTTTTTCAGGTCTCAGTGATGAGAATTCCCTAATTACTTGTGGACCGGATAGGCTCGAATGGGACTTGAAAGCGACCAGAATGCTGCCTGGGGAATCTCAGATGACCTGAAAACTAGGCTACCCATGATCTGAAGCCACGAAAAGGTCTCTCGAATCATTCCTAGGGTTTGGTCTGCATGTTTGACTTTTCAAAATTCTCCCCTAACTCTTGGTCGAACCAGGCGGCTTTGGTTTGTTGAACCAGAGCCGGTCGACTCTAACTAGAGCCGTACGGCTTTAGTGCCAACTAGAGCCGGTCGGCTCTAGCGGTCAAGAACAGTTGCTCTGCAAAGCAAAGCAACTTGTCTTGACAGGCGAGAGTTTTGGCAGATTTTCGGTATTTTTTTAGTCTGTTGATTGATGGAATGAGAGAAGAGATGGGAAGGCAGATGAAAGAAAGAAAAAGAGAGAGAAACATGACTTTTTCCTGTTCTAAAGCAAAAGACAGAGAGAAAGAAGAAAAAGAAAGCAGAAGAGAGAAAGAAAAGAAAAAGAAGAGAGACCGAGAGAAATACCCAAAACAAATCCGATAAACACTCTCAAATAACCCAAAATCAATCCACAAGCATTAACAACATCACCAACAACCTATACTCCTTGATTCGGGATTATTTCTGCTTGGTTTAGGATCGTTCTGGGTCATTGAAGGATTCGGTCAATTGAGTTCCAGTGCACATTCCTGAGCTTTCAATCCATTTCTTGACGTTCCTAGCATCCACACAACAATCCAGGTAAGCTCTGAGAGGCCCTAAAACTTGTCTGCATTGATTTTCTATGGTTTCTATTATTTTGACGAAAATCCAAAACTGGTGCTACCCATCATAGCCGTATGGCTGTGTTTCTGAAGAACAAAGCCGACCGGCTCTGACCCAGAGTCGGCCAACTCTGTTCCTCAGGGACAGATCCCCGATCTGTCCTAATTGGCCGAAACAGCCCGTTTTCCATTTTGATTTTCCTGTTATGATCATTTTCAGCCCAGAATCATTCGTATGTTTTTTTATTTTGATTTTCTGGCTATTGTACGTACAGATATATATTTCCCGAGGTTTTATTTTCTGAGTTTCGGGGTCGTTGAATCCGATTCGGATTCATAGTTTAGCATTAGCAGACCCCCGGATCCTATAAAATCCCCTGAAAATATTGAAAATAAGTAAAATAATATTTTCACAAATGTTTTTTGGTGTGTTTATTGCATTTTGAACCATAGACGGTTTGTATATTTAAGAACCCACACGAACGGGACCCCGAGTTCCGGGATAACCGACCCACAAAAATGGAAATTTGCATGAAACTGAGCCAAATGGTTTTCCCAAAATTGATTTTCCAGCACAAAAATCCACAGGGCATTTCAAAACCGATTTCTAGGTCTAACTGGTCTGACCGGTCGGGTCGAACCAGTTACCTCCTAAATGCATGCTCCCTTATCCTAAAATCCCCATTCTGTCCTGATTTGAGTCCTACTTGTGTTTATAATATAAACTGTGCTAACTAATCTGTTTTGCAGCATTTATTTTTATTTTTGCTGTATTTAATAGATTAATTCGTGTAATTAGGTTGTTGTATTATTTTTAGATCCTCATGTACTTAGGCGTTTGTAAAAGTGAGGACAAGAGTTTTTATATTTTATTCAATTGGGTTGTATAAGCGGCCTTTACTATTCTTTTGTATAATTTGTATGGATGGTTTAATTTCCTGCAATTTATTTTATGCATTTTTGCCTTAGCATCGGATTAATAAGGTAAACAAATTGGGTTAGAGAAAGATAATAAATTGAATAAATATGACTTTATAAATAATAAACGAATACAAGCTTGAGATTAAGTAGGTAAGTTGCCCGAACCCTGAATCTTTGGATTAGGTACAGTAGTCTGCGCTCGGTAGGGAGCTATGCCGGAATTTCCCGGATGAGCTGATCCGGGTGGCGACTCTATCACTAATCTCGGAATTGAGATTTGGAGGTCTTTAAGTAATAAAACGGGGAAAACATTTTCTACAAAATGAATTTCCTAAATCAACTTAATAGTTTTCCCTATCTTAAGATAAACAAAAACTTGTTTTCCATAAACCTCGGTAAATCAAAATCTATTTCCCCGGCCCGCTTCGCCGCGTCCGTTTCATGAAAAGGTCATCTGCTCACAAAGGCTTCTGCCCAGAATTTGTATAACTTCCCAATTTCATGCTAGAGTTGTGCGCCTCTAACGATGTGGCAAGTTATAGCTGCGTGACTGTATCTTGCAAATTAGAGCGATGCGGCTCTAAATCTCAAGTAAGAGAATTTTCTCAATTTTCAGAATTTTCGTTCACACTGATATAATCCTGGGAAGGGCATTTCTTACCTTTTGTAGGTATTCTGGAGGAAAACAATTGGTCTGTATTTATTCTTGATTAAAGGGGCAAAAATTTTTGTTTCCAAAATTATCGATCAAGGAATAAATACGCACTCTCGACACAATTTCAAAATCATTGCTCCACGAAGAGACGACACAACTTCAGAATCATTGCTCCATGAAGAGCTGACACAACTTCAGAATCAAAGCTCCTAGAGCCGATTTCAAACCAAATCTCCCAGAGTCGACTTCAAACCAAAGGTCCTAGAGCCAACTTCAAACCAAAGCTCCTAGAGTTGACTTTAACCAAAGCTCCTAGAGTCGACTTCAAACCAAAGCTCGCTGAGTCGACTTCAAACCAAAACTCCCTGAGCTGACGTCAAACCAAAGCTTCTAAAGCTAACTTCAAACCAAAGCTCCTAGAGCCGACTTCAAACTAAAGCTCCCTAAGCCGACTTTAAACCAAAGCTCCCTGGATCAACTCAAATTAGGCTATACCATTGTATCGCACAACCTTCAAAATAAGTCCTTGAATAAACTTAAATCGGGCTAGACCACTGTTTCATAAGGACATCGAAACAAGTCCCTGAATCAACTAAAATCGGGCTAGACCGCTATTTCGCATGGACATCAAAACAAGTCCCTGAATCAACTCAAATCGGGGTAGACCGCTACTTCGCAAAGGAACCAAAGTAAGTCCATAAATCAACTCAAATCGAGCTAAACGGCTGTTTCACACAAACATCGAAACAAGTCCCTGAATCAACTCAAATCGGGCTAGACCGTTGTTTCGCACAAACATCGAAATAAGTCCCTAAACCAACTCAAATTGGGCTAGACCGGTATTTTGCATAGACATCGAAACAAGTCCCTAAATCAACTCAAATTGGGCTAGATCGTTATTTCACACAAACATCAAAACAAGTCCCTAAATCAACTCAAATCGGGCTAGACTGTTGTTTCGCACGGACATCGAAACAAGTCCCTAAATAAACTCAAGTTGGGTTAGACCACTACTTCCCAAAGGAACCGAAGCAAGTCCGTAAATCAACTCAAATCGGGCTAGACCTTTATTTCTCACAGACATTGAAATAA
This sequence comes from Euphorbia tirucalli, assembly GCA_039660915.1. Classification (NCBI taxonomy): domain Eukaryota; kingdom Viridiplantae; phylum Streptophyta; class Magnoliopsida; order Malpighiales; family Euphorbiaceae; genus Euphorbia; species Euphorbia tirucalli. Next base: position 52,104,895 of record CM077633.1, read on the forward strand.
GTCCCTGAATCAACTCAAATCGGGCTGGACCGCTGTTTAGCACAGACATGGAAACAAGTCCCTGAACCAACTCAAATTGGGCTAGACCGTTGTTTCGCATAGACATTGACACAAGTCCCTAAACCAATTCAAATCAAGCTAAACTGCTGTTTCACATTGATATCCAAACAAGTCCTCGAACCAATTCAAATCGGGCTAGACCACTGTTTCGCACAAACATCAAAACAAGTCCTTGAAGTCAACACAATTCTATCCATGACACAAGCATCACGAGGAAGCAACATGAGAAAGACACTAGGTACATTTCCTCTTCCTTCTCTCACCGTGCTCCCTACCATGAGACCAAACTTGAATCAAGCATAATAGCCTGACCATGAGTCAACTTTGATCTTGTGAGGGGTAGCCTGTGAGCATATGTTTTCTTGACCTTTGTGATGAAAATCCTATGTTACCTATTAGAGAGACGAATATGAGGTGGATTTCAAAATGAGCGGAATGACACCTAGAATGTTCTCAAACGCTCCAAAAATTGGACACCCCTCGATCCGAAACCTCAAAAAAGATCCTTCAAGTGATTAGTGAGCTTAGACGTGAGTGTAGGATTTAGGAAAAGCCTTAATAGTTCTGGTTAGAGTCGTACGGCTATAGTTTCACAACTACAATCATGGGGTTATAACATTAGAGTAGCACAGCTTTAACATTACAGCTGCGCAGCTCTAACGGGCGACCAGGTTACTTCCTAAATAACCAACCTTAATCTTTGATAGGTGTTTAATTTCAAAATTAGAGGAATTAGCCGGGATACTCTAGGGTTAAGAGGAAAAAAACAATAACACAAGATGAAGAAATCAATCCTAAAGAGAATTCTACGGGAAAAGGGAGAGAAAGAGCAAAAAAAAAAAAATAAGAGAAAAGTGAAAATGAACAAAAGAAAAAGAGAAAAGCAGAGAGAAAACACTCGGGAAACACATAGAGTGTGAGTTTCTAGGTGTGTCCCATTCATTTGGTTTGATCTCAGGTTTTGTTTAGATCAATTCGAGATTTGTGTTCAAAGTTTCCAGGATTTCACGGGATTTTAAGCACATTCCAACGTTCAAATCCACTTCTAGTCGTCAATTACGCTGGAACACAAAAAGGGTAAACTCTGAGAGGCCTTAAACTCGTATTTGATTGCTTTGTGTTGCGTATTTTCTGAGTTTTGTAAAATCTAAAAACTGTCTGTTTGATTACAGCCGTGCGGCTCTAACTAGAGTCGAGTGACTGTAATCCCTTAGAACAGAGGTGCGCAACTGTACCTCTATAGCCACACGGTTGTGTTCTTCTGGGCAGAAACCCGAAATGCCCTAAATCAACCGAATATAGTCAGTTTCCTATTTTAATTGTTCTGCTATGAACTATTTTGATCAAATCACATCGGTTATATTCAAAATTATGGTTTTCAGATTTCTAAGAATGTTGATGTGAGGTTTGGGTTTCGTTGATTTTGATTTTTGGAATGCGAGGTTGTTTGATCCAAATCAGATCTACAGTTCAGCTTTAGCGGACCCCTAGATTCCACAAAATTCTTAGAAATCATCAAAACGGGTTAAAACAATGATTTACAAAAGCAAAGAAAACCAACATTTCGAGTTCTGGACACTACAGTTGTATGGATGTAGTGGTTATAGCCATGCGACTCTAACTAAAGCCTCATAGCTGTAGTTACAGAGTAGAGGTAGAATCTTGGGATGGCTCCTACGGACGTCGTCGCGTGATGCTGTCTTTGGAATCAAATTGTTTTTTATGTGCATACTGTTTTAGGCCTTAGATGGATGTTGAAATTATGAAACACCTACGAACGGAACCCCAAGTTTCGAGATAGCCGACCCACTAAAAGGAAGTAATTTGTATGTAATCGAGCTAAATGGTTTTCCAAAATTGTTTTTAAGCACAAAAGCCTACCGGGCATTTCTAAAACGGTTTTCCAGGTCTAATCGAGTAAGTCGTCCGAACTTTTCGGTTACCCCCTAAATGCATGCCCTCGTTTCCTAAGATTCTTCATTCTACCTTGTTGTAAGTCCTATGTGTGTCTGTGATATAAATGTGCTAACCAGTCTGTTTTGCAGCTTTTATTTCTTTTATTTATTTTATTTTGGATGTATTTAATAGATAAAATCGTGTATTCTAGGTGATTGTACTTTTTATAGATTTTCATGTATCTAGGCGGTTGTAAGGTGAGGATGAGAGTTTTTATCTTTTTGGGTTGTAATAAGTGGCCTCTATTTCTTTTTGTTGTTTGGATGTATGGTTTACTTTTTCCGCACTTTATTTATTTATGTCATCTGAATGAGTATGGATTAATCAATAATAAAAGATAAAATGGGTAGAGAATAAGTGAGTATAATGTTGTAATATGAACTTATAAATGAAAGCAAGCTTGAGGTTGAATAGGTAAGTTGCCCAAACCCTAAATCTTTGGATTAGGCACGGCAGTCTACGCTCGGTAGGGAGTTGTATCGGAATTTCCCGAATGAGCTGATTCGGGTGGCGACTCTATCACTGATCCAAAATTTAGGCTTTAAGATCTTTAACTAATAAAATGGGATTTTCTAAAATGCAAAAATAGTTTTTTTTTTCCAAAATTTCACTTTCAAAGAAAAGGTTTTCTACAAAAGGATTTCCAAACAAATCAATGATTTTCCTAAGCAAGATCATCAAACCTATTTTCAAGTCAAACTTTAAACCAATTCTCCTTGCCCCGGTTCACTTTGTCACATTCTAATTTTTAAGGTCGTCCGCTCACAGCCATTTCATGATCTTCAAGCTTTCTCTTCTTAGTGAGAATGTCTTTTAAGAACTTTGCATACGAGGGAATCTGAGTTAGACCTTAAATAAATGGTATCACCTCTAAATATTTACAGAATTGTTGATCCATTTACTTCCCTTTAAGTCTTTGATGATATGGAATTCTAGGCTGGAATTTCTACACCACTTGTAAAGAAATCACCCCTTTTTGCTTCTAATTTTCTTCTTCATCAAGCATTTGCTTTTCATCATTGTTGGTTGCATAAGATTTTATCTCCTTCTCTTCATTCTTCTTCCTTAGGACCGAATCTTTGATTTCCTTGCCACTCCTTAGAATGACAGCTTTAGATTGCTCACTTGGATTTGCTTCAGTTCTACTTGGCAAAGCACCCTAATTTCTTCCTCCCATTGTGGTTGCCAATTGGTTAATTTGATTTGCAAGAAATTTCATTGATGCTTCTTGGTTCTAGAATCTTATTTCGATGGAGGAAATGAACTTGTCTATCTTCTCTTCCAAGCCTTAAATCTTTTCTTCTCTAGAAGGTGCACTATTAGATGTAGATGGCCCTTGAAAACTTGTATGATTTTTAAAACCTCAAGGGGTTGTGGCTCTTTGGTTGAAATGTTGTAGTGGCTGATTGGTCTTGTTACTCCATTAGAAATTTGGATGGTTTCTTCATCCCGAGTTATACGTATTGGAGTACGGGTTATTAGCTTGACTCCGATTAAAATTTCCCATAAAGCTTGCATTTTCTACTTCTTAGACAAAGGGATTCCAACTTGACAATCGAAACTTGTATGTCCTAAGCCCCCACATAATTCACAGAGCAACAATGTAGGAGAGTTAGTGGTGGTTATCAAGCCTTTTAGATTCTTAGTTAATCCCTCTAGTTTAGATACTAAAGCAATGTTTGAATCCAGTGAATGAACTCCAGGTGGGTTCTTGTAATTATTCCTCTCTCCTTGCCATTGATAGCTATTAGTAGCCATCTCTTCTAGTAATTCAAAAGCTTGCTCTGAAATTTTTCGCATTAGGTTACCACCAAAGGCTACATCAATCATAGATCGATTGTAGAAGGTATTCACTTGAAGCGAAACTAGGAGACCATAGTAAGGGCATTTTTTGAGAAGCTCCTTATATTTCTCTTATGCTTCATACATATTTTCTAATCCACTTTGAGCAAAACTCATGATATTGTTTCTAAATTTGGCTTTTTTTTAGGGAAGTACTTTGACGGAAATTGATTAGTAAGTTTGTGCTAAGTAGTGATGGACCCTTGAAGTAATGAAGTTAACCAAGATTTGGATTGATCCCTCAATGAAAAAGGGAATAAGGGTAGCCATATGGGATCATCAGAAACTCCATTAGCATTGAATGTGTCACAAATCTCAAAGAAATTTGCTAAATGAGTGTTCGGATCTTCAATCAGTGTGAGTGCCAGATTTTTTCGACCTCAATGATAAATACCCAAAGATTACCCTTTGCAATGAGATTTTTGTAGGAACACGATTCGAAGAGTAAAATTTGGATCCTAACAAGCTTAAGAGATGACCCAAGAATTGTCCGAGAGATCCCCGACTTTTATCCCAAATTTACATAGAACTGCTTGCCTCTCCACCCATATAAATTTAATTGGACCAAAATGTGATCGAGCGGTCATGTACATATAATGATATATAGTATTATGTAATAATAATCCTAAAAATATGTTTAGTAGTAGTACTTATATGTTAATAACATTTATTATAATATATATATATACATACACACATATATATTAATATATGATATATAATAATAGTAATGATTATAATTATTATAATTATTATAATATGTTAATAATTAAAAATATAAATTTAAGAAATAAAAAAGGGGAAGAAAAGGGTTGATGGGATCAGATGCACGGCAAGAAGTGATGATGATGACAACCAATTTATTGTTCCAATGGGAAATTATCGGATTTATCCCAAATTTAAATTTCCTTTTATGCGTACATTTATACGTTTTTATTTTTATGCTCTTTTTCGAATAGTTTTCTTATATACGTTCTTTTTTGTTAATCGCCTTTTGGAATTCTTATTTTCTCTCCAGGATCGTTTTCTACTCGAGTTTCCTGCACCATTTCACTTTGTTTTTTTGGGCATTTCTCCATGATTCTACTTCTACGTTTGTGGCGCGATGGTTATATACTCTTCTCTGCTTTATATCTAAGGTAATTTTTATGCATTTCTCCACAATGGTTGTTTTCGTTTTTTATCTTGTATTTAGGTTTTTCTGTTTTTTTTTAAGTTTAAAAATGGCGAAGAGGAACAAAAGTGGCTTTGATGGTGATGATGATATTCCGCTTTCTAAGTTAAAGTCTGTTAAAGCCTCTAGTTTGTAGAGGGTTACTAGTGAACTTAAGAGTAAAAAACTCAAAACTAAGAAGGTTTCTCGTAAGAGGACTGTTAAGGAAGTCAGGAGACAGTTGATTGCTAGGAGATTAAAGGCATTCAGTCGATGCATGTCTTTTAAACTTTTTATTTGTTTTGTTCTCTGATCCATTTTGTATGTCTATTATTTCTGATGATTTTTATGGTTTTGATACAATTTTGATTCTTTTGTGATACTTTTGTGATGCATTTTTGTATTTTTTGTGGTGATTTTTATTGTTTTGATATTTTTTGATACATTTGCATGCTTTGTTATTTCTGATTTTTTTGTTGTTTTTATACAGTTTTGATACTTTTTTGATACTTTTTGATACATTTTGAATGTTTTTGTTATCTCTGATGATTTTTATGGTTTTGATATAGTTTTTATTGTTTTCTAATACTTTTTTGATACATTTTGTATGTTTTGTTATCTCTGATGATTTTTGTGGTTTTGATAGTTTTCATTGTTTTCTGATACTTTTTTGATACTTTTTGTATGTTTTGTTGTTTTGATACATGTTTGATACTTTTCTGATACTTGTTTAAAACATTTGGATGTTGTGTTATTTCTAATGTTTTTTGTTGCTTTTATATAGTTTTGATACTTTTTCTGATACTTTTGTGATACATTTTGTATGTTGCTTTTTTATTTTGATACTTTTTTGGTTCTTTGATTTTGTGACTTTGATACATTTTCGATACTTTTCTGATGCATTTTTTTTTGTTATTCTGATAATGTCAATAAGCGTTGGCAAGCTAGGGTCTATGTGTTTTTTTTTATCCTGATATTATTCAATTTTTGAAGGTGCATCTGCCAAAGAAAGTTATTGGTTTGTTTAAGAGTAGTATTTTTGGTTATTTTTTGGATATTCTTGATACTAGGGTGAGCAAGCAGTTGGTGAATTCTCTTTTGCTTAGAGAGAAATATGATTTTTTGTTGATTCTTTGTTGATTGATGTGAATGGGAAGAGGGTTCTTATTGGGGTTCAGGATTTTATGTTAATATCTGGAATGGAAATGTATAGTGATAAGGGTATTGAGATTCGTTATAGCGGTGTTGGTTCTAGGTTGATGGATTTGTATTTTCCTGGAAAGTTTAAGGTATAGAGACATGATATGGTTTTTATTTTGAAGGATGGGAAGTTTAAGTCCGATGAGGTCTTTTTTCAGATTGCTCTATCGTATTTTGTGGAGGGTTTTTTTGCTGGGTTTAGATCCGAAGCATTCTGTGCCGATGGAGCATATTTATTTTGTTGAGTCTGGTGACTATGTGAAGCATAGTTGGGGTTCTATGGTTTTTGATCAAACCATTTATCAATTGAAGGAAACTGATCTTTCAAGGACTCGTCCTAGCTACTATCGTTGGGATGGCTGTCCTTTGTTTTTTCAGATTTGGTTTTATGAAGTGTAGGGGTGAGCATGGACCGGTTCGGTTCAAAAACCAAACCAAACAAAAAAAAAAAGAACCAAGAAACACTATATTTTATAAGCCAATCTGATCCAAACTAAATTTTGGTTCGATTCTGTCCAAACCGAACCATTTTGGTTTGGTTTGGGTCCAACCAAAAACATCAACTTCTTAAAAAAAATATCAAATTAAAAATTTTATATAAGTAGTTTGTTTAAAAAAAAAAAGGAATACAAAAAAATTATCTTAAAAAATCAGTAATACTAAATAATAGTATTACATCACAATAAAATACTAAAATTCTCTACTTTTTTTTTTTCAACTCTCAAGTTTTAACAATTATAAATTAGCATCCAAAAATCACAATATAAAACTATAAAGGAATATAATGTCTAAAATTCTCTACAATTAGTATATATTAATTTTATAATTAATTTTAGTATTTTATCAATTATTCGGTTTATCAGTTTTTTCGGTTTTGAACCGAATCGAACCAAACCGATGTCCAAACTTCTTAACAACTTAAAACCAAATCGAACTAAACTATAAAATGGATTGGTTCGGTTCGGTTCGGATTTTCAGTTTTTGGACACCGGTTCGGTTTTGCTCACCCCTAATGAAGTGTGTCCTGGCAGTAAGGTTGGAAAGACTACTCCCATTCCTAATATGTATAAATGGAAAGCTTTTGATAAGCAGTTTCAGAGTGGTAAATTGGATTTTCTGATTTTTTTTCAAGATCTGCTAGGAGTGTATGTTTTTATACTTCTCATTTTTCTTTCTTTACTTTTTTGTGTTTGTTGTTATTATGTTTATTTTTCTTTTATTTTTGGTTTTTTTGTTTAAGTTGGATTTGAAGGATTTAGAAACTTCTGCAGAAGAGATTGAGAAGCTAGAATTAGGGGATTTTCAGTCCAAAAGTAAGGGTAAGAATGGTGTTGTTAAGGTTATTGGAGAGAGGAAGCTAAGAAGACTAATGCTGGGAATAAGAGTACTGATGCTAGAAAAGGGTCTTCTGGTGAGGCTGGTTTGTTAGCTGAGAGTGCCTCTTTTTGGGCATCTCTTGAGTCTTCTTTTCTTTCTGTTGTTGAAATGTTGACTTCTATTAGCCAACGTTTGGATATATTGGTAATTTGCTTTTTTTTTTGTTGGTTGTTTTTATAGTGTGTTTTTAATTTTTTATTGTCTTCTTTCTTTGTTTTGTAGGAAGATGTGAGGTCCAGTGGTGAAAACGTTTGTTTTTTATGTTTATTATACATTTTTTATACTCTTCTAATACAAGTTTGATACATTTTTTATATATTCCGATATAAGTCTGATATATTTTAGGATGCTAGTCTAATACATTTTATGATACATTTCTGATACTTTTCTTATACAAGTTTGATACATTTTTTTATATAAGTCTGATACATTTTAGGATGTTAGTCTGATACATTTTATGATACATTTCTGATAAATTTCCGATACAAGTCTGATACATTTTTGATGCATTTGATATAAGTCTAATACATTTTAGGATGCTAATCTGATACATTTTATGATACATTTCTGATACATTTATGATACTTTTTTGATACAAGTCTGATACATTTTGATATAAGTCTGATACATTTTATGATATTAGATTAATGAGAAGGATGAGGAGGATGAGGATGAGAAGGAGGATCAGAAAGAGGAAGAAGAGGAGGAAAAAGAGGAGGAATAGGAGGAGGAGGAAGATGAGAAGGATGAAGAGGATGGAAAGGAGGAAGAGAAGGAGGAGGAGGATGATAGGAAGGAGGAAGAGAAGGAAGATGATGTTGATATGTTTGATGTTGATGAGAAGGTAAACGAGGAGGAGAATGAGAAGGAAGATCAAGGGGAAAAAGATGAGGAGGAGGAGAAGGGAGATGACTATGACAAGGGAAATGAAAATGATGTTGGTGTATGCCCTAGTCCCTGCATAATGTAATAAGATATTTTGTTTTAATAAAAGGCATAGTCTTGTTTATTATATTTCTTATGCAATTTAATAAATAAAGAGAATCAATTAACTGATGTTTTACTCAAGTAAGTTGGTAACGTTCTCCGAGCAGTAAAACCTTTAGTAGGGAAAGAACACCAATTATAAAGCTATCGCTAGTTTGTTAAAGTCATGTGAAGGATTTTAACTAAAGGCTAGCATATGTCTTGATTGTTTAGTGGTGTCTTACTGACCATTGGACATGGAATGTCAATCAAGAACATGGGTACATGTTAGGTTACATGGTACTGGATTGATCCGCTATGAGAACACCACATGTTTCCTATGTCATAGGTGGTTCTCTGGTAATACTTATATGTTGGGAATGCCCTAGTCCCAAGGCATTGGTCCTTGTTTTGTATCATACATTCTTAGAACATTTATGGATTGATGTATTATATGCTTGTGTTAATATATAAAGGCATAATCTATTTGATCTATATCTTGTGCAATAAATGTAAATAGAGTATCCAATGGTGATATCTATATCCATGTTGTCAATTGTCATGCACTTGGCAGTGAGACCATAGATAGGGAAACGATATAACCATAAAGCCATCCATAGTCTGTTCCAATCATGGGAATGAATGGAACATAAGACTTGTTAGAAATGCCCTAGTCCCGAGGCATTGGTCCTTGTGTTTGTATAATACATTTGTACATTAATGTGAACTTTATGTATTATACAATTTGTGTCCAGGCATTAATCTATTTATTATATGTCTTGTGCTATATTTTAAATAGAGTATCCAATGGACATATCCATATCCATGTTGTCAAGTGTCATGCACTTGGCAGTAAGACTGTGGATAGGGAAAACGATATGGCCATAAAGTCATCCATAGTCTGTTCCAATCATGGGAATGAATGGAACTGAAGACTATCATTAGCCTGGTTGTATGGCGGTGTCTTACCGGTCATAGAACATAGGATGTCAACCAGGTTAATGGGTACATGCAAAAAGGACATGGTACTGGATCGATCCACTTAACGGGAATCTACATGGTATAGTATCACAAATGATTCTTGTGTAGTACTTGTATAAGTCCTTCGACAGGACCATATGATGGTGCTGCATGTGAAGTGGCACACTTTGGTGTACGCCTAACGGGCCTGTAAAAGGGTGCCAAGTATGGGTACGTTCGGGTGTGTTAGTGAACATGGCAGTGCTATGGATATGCAGAAGGGAATGTCACTCAGTGATTCATTGAGACGATATCACTGGCCTCTTGAAGAATGTTATTAATAAGTGTGCGGCCGCACCCAAACAAGATTGAATCTTGTTTGTGAGCATCAGTTCATTCGGTATCAAGTAAAAGTCCAGACACAATAGAGGGTGATACTTCCATGCCTCTGTGTTGGTCACCGATATCAGCAACATGGGATTTACAAGTTCAAATTATAGGGTTACGTTTTCAGTTAGACTGCTTACTCCATCTTAATTGGGGCCTGTAGTGGCTTGCTAGAGCCCGTCTGCAGTCTGTGGGCCATGGCCCACTGCCAACATAAAGACGGGCCCATTAGATCGTACACATTGAACATCTGGACTTTAACTAGTCGGATTAAGTATGTACTTGGAGTATACACGTTTGAAGAGAGAGATTTATTAATTATACTATAGATCAATTAGATTGATCAAAAGAATATAATTAATATTTATTTAGGCATTCTCTTAATTAATTCAATAAATTAAATTATGAGATTATTTCCTAGGTGGAAATATTTATACATGTATAGGTTTACATGTATTTCATTTTATGTACGTCTAATTTAATCCATTGATTAAATTAATGGGTCAAATGAATTTTAATTTATTTGTATACAATGTATTATATGGTATACTATATTTGCATACATGTTAAATTAAAGTTGCATTTGAATTTAATTATATCAATGGAATGTAAATTGGGCTTGGGCTTAAAATGAAAAAGCCCACATGATGTTGGACATGTAATGGCCGAAATTTTGGTGGGATTTAGGGCAAAAAATGTTGAGTGATTTTGTTGGACAAAATGTGATGATGAAATGGTGAGTCATGGAAGACTTTATGGTAGCAGAGTTGGACTTTGCCTCCTTGATATTTTATTTATTCTTATGGCAAGAATGAAAAGAAAAGAAAATATCATTCTTTCATCACCCTTGGCCGAATATAGTAGAGTGAAGATGAGTCATCTTCTTGACTTTTTGGTAGCAAAGTTAGACTTTGCTACCTTATGAATAAAGAAGAAGAAAAGGTAATGGTGAGTGATGGTGGTGAGTCACCATGGTGAGTCATTGGTTTTGAATCATTTTGTTGCAAAGTTGGACTTTGCTCTTTCATGCATTATCACTTTTCTTTAATGGAAAATAATGATGGGTAATTCACTACTACTTTTTGCCGTAGGAAGGTTTTCTTTGGAAGAAAAATTTTGCCCACTTTTGCATTTTGTTTCTTTTGGAAAGAAACAAGTGTGTGATAGAGAGTAATTTAAGTATTTCTTTTGGAAAGAAATATTTTGGATAGCCATCACCTTGAGCTTGCCTGCCCCTTTTGTTCTCTCTTTCTCCCTCTCTTCTTTGATTGTCCGAGTCGCTAGCATGGGTTTCGGTCCGAGAGCCGTTCATGTATGCATCGATGGAGGAAATCAACACTTGATTTCTACAGTCCGCATCCGTCTCTTAGAGAGACTTTATGGTAAGTTTTCGAACTTTCTCTTTATGCTTTAAGTTTTTGATTTCCACATCTTAAGCTCCTGGGACCGGATTCGAGGAAATTGACGCGTATTTCTGCTTTTATCGGTCGGTTTTCCATGACGAATCCTAACAAGACTAGCATTACCTTGATTATATGGCAGTGTCTTACTAGCCATAGTACATAGAAGATCAATCAAGTCTATGGTTACATGTAATGGGAGATGGTACTGGATAGATCCACTTACGAGAAATCTCCATGGTATAGTATCATAAGTGATTCTCGTGTAAAGCTTATATGGGATCCTTTGACCTGACCATGGTATTCAATTACACGTGAACTCACACACTTTGACATACGCCTAAAGAGCCTGTAAGAGGGCGCCAAGTATCGGTACGGTTGGGTGTGCCAGTCAGCATGTCAAAGCCATGAATATGCAAAAGGGATATGTCAGTCAATGATTCATTGAGAAGATATCACCGGCCCTTTGATGAGTGCAATTGATAAGAGTGTGGCCACACCCAAATAAGTTGGAATTTATTTGTGAGCATTAGTTCACTTGGTATCAAGTGAATGTTCAGACACAATAAAGGGTGATAATACCATGCCTCCGTGTTGGACACCGATATCAATAACATGATACATATAAGTTATACTATAGGGTTATGACTTCTGTTAGACTACAGTCTCTGTCTTAATTGGGGCATGTAGTGGCTTGCTAGAGCCCAACTATAGTCTGTGGGCCATGGGCCCACTGCCAACATAAAGATAGGTCCACAAGATTGTACACATTGAATATCTGAACCAGCACTTAACGAGTCAGCTGTATACTTAGAGTATACTTACCGAAGAGGTGAACTTTATTGATTAAATTATAGATCAATTGGATTGATAAAAATAATATAATCAATAATCATTGGGTTTCATAATTAATTTAATAAATTAATTTTATGTATTTATTTCCTGGAGGAAATATGATTAATACATATCTAGGTTTATATGTATTTTCTCTTGAGCAGTGTCTAATTAATTTTAGGTAAATTTAATTAGATGAATTAAATTTAATTGACATGCTACGAATCATATTATATGGTTTAATATAATTCATACATGTATGATTAAATTAAATTTGGAATTAAATTATAACCTAAGGTAATTAATTAAGACCTAAGGTTAAATGAGTCTAAATACTCACTTAAGAGTATCAAAACCCTAAGCCATTTTTCTTGTTGAAATTTTGGCCACCTCCTCTTGTTCTCTCTCTCAGTTTTGATCTTACATTAGCATAGGTTCTGCTTCTATAGGCATTCGTGTACTTGAACGTAGAGGAAATCTCATTTGATTTCTACAACCGTCTCTAAAAGAGACTTGTAAGATGAGATCATATTTTTCTTTCTCCATTTTCTTTTTGATTTCGTCTTCATAAGTTCCTAGAACACGGATTCTAAAAAATCTAAATCAGCTTCCGCTGTGATTGGTTTGATTTTTAGTGATGAATCCCAACAGTGGTATCAAAGCCGGCGTATGAATCGATGAAATCGTTAATCAATATCCATTTGTTTTTGAAACTGGATGTTTTTTGGATTTGGGATTCTTGTTGGATTCTTTTTTTATTTTTCCCAATGGTTTCATGAATTGAAAATTGGATGAATATTAGATATATTGTGTTCTTGATTTTCCATCTGTGCTTATTTCTTTGATTTTGTTGTTTATTTAAAAAAAATCAAAGGGACTGTTTTTCCTGGCAACAGGGTTGCCAACAGGGGATCCACCACCAGCAACGTCGTTGTGACGGAAACTACGGTAGCAGCCGCTACTTGCTACTGCTAGGGCAGCAGCAGTGCCCTAGAGTCAACGGGCCGGACTAGTTTTGGATTTTATGGGTTTTTGGTTCCGGGCCCTGTTTTGATTTTATGGTTTTAAATTTCGTGTGTTTAAATTTTGGAAATTTAAATGCGTATAGTTCTTGAATGAAATTTTATTTTGTTCATGAATATTAATTTGTTAAATTAATATGGTGTAATGAAATTGGTTTGGTTTTTCTTGGCACGATTAACCAAACGACGTGAATTTGATTCATGGTTTCCCAATTATAGTGGAAGCAGTGTTTTGCCTTAGGTTGGGTGCCCAAAACCCATTAAGGGTTAGAACCATGATGGGCCGAATCAGTAATTTCTTAATTATGGCTTATGACATAATTAATTGGAATTATTTCATGCATTATGACATGTAAATATTTGATGTTATGGATTACATGCTAATTTTGTATGATATAAATGTTTGGATGGATGTCATTGGGCCTTATTATGAAGACAGGTTGTACTTTATTTTGGGTAAATACAGCCTGCGTGCCGTTTTTCTTTTTTTTTTTTTCTTTTTCTTTTTTTTTTTTGTGATTTTGTTTTATTTTATTATAAAATTTTGTAAAGAAGAAGCCCATTGGAGAGGAGAGCCCAGAAGGAGATATTGAGGCCCACCTGGTGTTTTTCTAGTATAGGTTACTAGAAATATATTAGGATGTAATCAAGGCCCATGACACTCCATCATTTATTTATCTTATGCAATTTATTTATTTACATATTTATGCCATGATCTTATTCCTGTTTCACCCGTTTTATGCATATAAGCTACTATTAATTTGAATCTTTAAACCAAACGGAAATTAATAAGTCACTTAAAAGTGCTTCCCTCATCTGAAACCACCTTGAAATGAGGATAGGCTAGTTGTAGACTGTGCCCTCGCCGAATGCACCGGAGTATCGCCATTTTGTATCAGGTTAGGTATAGGATACTCCAACATTTGGATTGAGGTTTTGACTTGGCATGGGTAGTAGGATTTTCATGGCCCTAAGCACAGATGGATAAGTGCTAACTGGCCCATTAAACCAAGAGTCCCTAGGTTGGAATTGGACGGCGTTCCTACCTAAATAATTTGAGTATAGTTTTTCCTGGCCCTCGTCTACCTATATCTTGATGAAATATGGATCTTAGCCCACTAGCCAAACAACTTGACTTAATTAATAACTTGGATTCATTATTAATTATATGTGGGAAATAACTTAAAGACCTTTATTAATACTCTTTAATTTTCTATGTAGTTCTCAACTAGCAAATAATATGTTATCACTACGTTCGCTCCTCGAAAGGACAAGCTTTCTAGGCCGAATTTCCTAGACTGGTATAGGAACGTAAGAATAGTTCTAAGACAAGAGTTTAAGGAATATGTACTAGAAAGGGTTGTACCGCCTGTACCTACAAGGTGTAATCCATCGGCTGCATTGCTAAAGGATTAGGAGGTGCATGTAAGCGACAACCAGGATCTGACTTGCCTTATGTTGGAATGCATGGTCCCTGAACTGCAAAAGTTGTTCATGGAGATGCATGCGTTTGCTATGATGGCATCTCTCAATGAGATGTTTCAAGAGCAAGCCTGTCAAGAGAGATACTTGACCGCAAAGGCATTCAACTCCTGCAGGATAGGAGTGTTGGATATGCCCTAGTCCCGAGGCATTGGACCTTGTATCTGTATTGTACATTTATTGGATTCATGTATTATACATATTTTGGGTCATTAATAAAGACATTAATTCATTTATTATATATATATCTTGTGCAATATTTTAAATGAAGTATCCAATGGACATATCCATGTCCATGTTGACAAGTGTCATACACTTGGCATTAAGACCATGGATAGGGAAAACGATATGACCATAAAGAGATCCGTAGTCTGTTCCAATCATGGGAATGAATGGAACTAGAGACTATCATTAACCTAGTTGTATGGCAGTGTCTTACCAGTCATTGGACATGGGATGTCAACCAAGTTAATGGGTACATGCAAAAAGGGCATGGTACTGGATATATCCACTAAACGAGAAATCCACATGGTAAAGTATCACAAGTGATTCTCGTGTGGTACTTGTATGGATCCTTTGACCTAACCATATGATGGTGCTGCATGCGAGTCGCATACTTAGGGGTACACCTAAAGGGCCTGTAATAGGGTGCCAAGTATGGGTACTTTCGGGTATGTCACTAAGCATGGCAGTGCTATGGATATGCAGAAGGGATTTGTCACTCAGTAGTCCACTGAGAAGATATCACCGGCCTCTTGATGAATGCAACTGATAAGAGTGTGGCCATACCCAAACAAGTTGGAACTTGTTTGTGAGCATCAGTACATTCAGGATCAAGTAAATGTCCGGACACAAAAGAGGGTGATCAATCCATGCCTTTGTGTTGGGCACCGATATCAATGACATGGGATATACAAGTTCAAACTATAGGGTTATGATTTCAGTTGGTCTCCATCTTAATTGGGGGCTGCAGTGGCTTGCTAGAGCCTGCCTGTAGTCTGTGGGCTATAGGCCCACTGCCAACATAAAGATGGCCCCACGGGATCGTACACATTGAACGTCTAAACACGGACTTAAGGAATCACCTATATACTTGGAGTATACACACCGGAGAGAGAGGATTAAATTAATTATATTATAAAGATTAATTGGATTGATCATAATAATAAAATTAATATTTGCATTGGCCTTCTCATAATTAATTAAATTAATTTATGAGATTATTTCCTAGGTGGAAATATTTCACATGTATAGGTTTACATGTATCTTTATTTTATGGATGTCAAAATTAATTCCATGGTATAATTAATTGATCAAATTAATTTTAATTTAATTGTATCATATATATTATTTGGAATAATATGTTAAGAATACAAGTTAAATAAAATTGAGTTTGTTGATTAATTGGACCTAAGGAATTAACATTGGCCCGGGTTTTTAAATGGAGTAAAGCCCACATAAAATAAGAGAACGAATTGGGCTGAAATGGAGAGGAGAATTTCGGCCAACCCTAGGTAAAATACCTAGGGTCAATTCGACCAAGGAGAGCCAAGAACACAGGCAAAAAATTACAGCCCCTCTCTTTCAAAAGTTCTTCGATTCTGACGCTAGCATGGGTCGTGTTCCATAGCCATTCGTGTATGTGAATGCGGAGGGAATCTACTTTGATTTCTGCAATCATCTCTAGAAGAGTTATGCCTGGTAAGAATTGATTCTCTTCTAGTTTAATTTCTGATTTTACAATTTTCATATCAATTGCTCCTGGGCACGGATTTGAGGAAATCATCGCGTTCTTCCACTTTAATCGGGTGATTTCCTATGAAAAATCCCATCAAGGAGCTAGGACATTTGTGAGCACTCACATGCTAAAGATGAAGGGCTATATGGATACCTTAGCCCGTCTCATCACGCCTGTCTCGCAGGAGTTGGCGATTGACACTATCCTAGCATCCCTGCCAGATTCTTATGATCAATTCATCCTGAACTATAATATGCAAGGGATGAACCAGGCTGTCACTGAGCTGCATAGAATGATTAAGCTCATTGAGCATTCGGTCAAGAAGGCTCCGTTGGTACTCATTGTCAACAAGGGGAACCCTCCTCTTCCTAAGGGCAAGTCAAAGGCAAAGGCCAAGGCAAAGAAAGGAGCCAAGCCCAAGGCCAACCCTAAGGACGTCTGTTTCCAATACAAACAGACCGAACACTAGAAGAGATTGTGTCCTCAGCTTGTGGGAGAGCACATAAAGGGCCAGGGTGTGTCTTCATCAGGTATCTATGTCATAGATATTAACCTCGTTGTTTCTACATCTTGGGCATTGGATACTGTAAGCGCCGGAATTTTCCGCATAAAAAAAAGTGTGTTGTTGTGCCACGACTGTAACTACAGTCGTGGTGTTGTATTACAGTCGTACGACTATAATACCGGAGCAGGTACAGCAGCCCATACCTTGTGACAGAAACAATGGGATTGATTTTCAGAGCAATTAATGCTCCGTTTTTGCAGGAAGTCAGACCAGAAAATAAAAGGAGATAGAGAAGAAGAAAATCAGGCTTTTGGTCTCTGGAACTTAACAAAATTTAGGGAGAGAAATTGATAGAGAAAAGAGAGAAAAAGGAGAGGAAAAGGAAACTCACAAAAACTCAAGCTCTTTTCCTCCTTTTTTTCTTTTGATTCTTAGGTGTTAAAGTTTAAAATCTATTAGAAATCATAGATTAACAACTTAACACTTAAAACTCAATCAATTTCAGACCTTAAACCTAACAGAATCCGTGACATTTTGGAGATTTTGGACTTGACTTTCAAAACCTCAACTCAAAGGAAAAGAAGAAATTTGGAGGGGATTGAGGAGTTTCCAGCGGTCATTCCTACAGTGGATCAGCGCCACAGAGGTAAACATACTTCAAACCTTCATTTTCTTATTTTTTCCAGGTGGTTTGGTGTGTTTTGGTGCATAAAAACCCAATTTTTGGGCTTGCTGTTTCTGGAATTTAAGAACAACCGTAAGACTGTTCTTGTGTTAAGGAATAGTCGTACGACTGTAATTACAGTCGTACGAGTGTTCTTCAATTCCTGTCCCCTTTTGTTTTATTTGAATAAATTTTTGCGATTTTTTGTAATTGGGGGAATCACAGTCACACGACCGTAATCCTCGTCCAGGGGCAGAATTTCTAGTTCAATCCATAAAAATTCCTAAAAATCCTAAAAATTCAGAAAAATCAGAAAATCATCGAAAATGAATTTTGTTGTGTGCATTCACAACCCTAGATTTAATTTTCAATATAATTACGTTTAGAACAATACAACGACGGAGATCCAATTCTCCCGAAAACCAACCCACCTCACATGCTAAATTAATGTAAACCGGAAAAGAAAAAGTTTTCAAAATGATTTTCTCACAAAACCAAAATACAGGGATGTTTCAAAATATTTTTCAGGTCTAATCGGGCTGGTTAGCCGAGCCGAGCCGACCCGATTATCCCCAATAAATGCATGTTCCCAATTTCCAATTTCCCCAATTCTGTCCTGTTTGAGTTCTATTTGTGGTGTGCCGTAAACTGTGCTAACCCTTTGTTTTGTAGCTTTTAATTTATTTTATTTTTCATTTTGATGTAATTAGTAGATTAATCCGTGTATTTTAGGCGGTTGTAAATTTTTAGATTATCCTGTATTTTAGGCAGTTGTAAAGTGAGGACGAGAGTTTTTATTTTCATTCGATCGAGTTGTAATAACTTAATTATTTTACTGCTTTTTATTTTACTTTGATTTGTGTGTACGCTACATGCCTTTATTTAATAAAATTGACTTTAGAATTATGAAATACCATCTATGAACATTGGCCAATTTTATTTTGATTAGACACGAAATAGGGGACTTATCCGGACCTAGATCTCTGGATAGTGTAGGGGCCTTTCGTTCGGTGCAGCTACACTGAAATTTCCCGATTGAGCTGAGCCAGGTGGCGACTCCTACACTATTTATCGAGATTTAAGTCTCGATTCTTTTATGAAATAATTAATTACCCAAAAATGAATTTTATTATAAAACCCCACGCGAGAGAGGGTTGCCCGATCTCGAGGCTCCCTTCCGAGAGAGTCCACGTTCCGTCGAAAACGTCGTCCACTCACAATGGCGACTCCGCTGGGGATTTCTTACAAAAGTTTTCTTAAAAATTAAAAGAATTTGACAAGCCCTGAAAAGTGTCTAATCAAAATAAGGTGGATGATTCTTGTATGGTATTTTATTTTGTATTCTTTAGTTAGACATTTTTGCATTAGGTTAAGTATCCCTTTTTAGCCCGGTGAATTGTTGAAGTGTCGCCTTTATTCCTCATGGTCTTACGGGTATGGATATGAAACACTACCCATAGCCTCGTACGAACCCCTTCGTTCGGACCCTTGAGTGGGGAGAAGTGAGGAGTATATTTTGCTATGGGAGCCTTGATTTTAACCTGACTTGGACCGAACTCATATAGGCAACCTTAGTTGGATTCCCTTAGGATACCAAAATAAATTGTATGAATGCTATAAATCACGCCTTCATCATCCCCGGTTGATGATCAAAGAGAACCCTACCTAGGACTCGGTTAGAATTTTCGAGACTGACTACGTTTGGAGGAATAAGGTTGGAAGAATACGCTTCATGTGCTATGTGTTTCTCACCATCCCGTGACATACCATGATCAACATTTCCTATGCACATGACACGCCATACACGCAAAGCATTTGTGTGATAACTAACCCATATTTTTATGCAGCCATTTGCATTTTATTTTCATGTGTGAAAATATTAAATCATCCGTGTGACATTCATACTAACCATTACTTTTGCAGCCATAACATTATATCTGTGTGTTAACATTTTCACAAGCATACACGACATCATCACGTATGTCATGCATCCTAACCACATTTTTGTGTAGCCATTTGCATTTTGTGTGACATAAACATTCATGACATATCATTTCATTTAAATTAAGAACATTCCAAGTGTGCCCATCACGATCATTTCATTCCATAATTTATCATTACCCCTATTCTGCCAGTGCACCGGATTGCATTCGGCCATTTCACCAAATCATCTCATTCAATAGAGACCATAATGGTCCTAGGTCTATTTCTGTGTGACAATTCACACGATGCATTTCATGACACCATTCTCATTTATCATAAATATCATATAACACCGTGATCCACACCGGATTACTACATGACATTATTACATCATTCAAGGCGCTCCCCAAGTGCCGGATTAATACACATATAGAAACACTTTATAACATTACTAAATCATGAAAGCTGTTCCCTGAACGCCAAACTTTTGTCCGTGTCACAAGATACACATGACTTGTTTGCAATATCACGCCATGTTAGATGCTCCTAAAAGCGTCGAAACTCTGTCCGTGAGCCAGCCCTCATGCGACCATTTCATTTCATCTCATAGACCTATAAAATGGCGAAACCCCGTCTGTGTGTTGGCACACACATGACCATTTCACAAAATTCACTAGGTGCCCCAAAAGCGCTGAACCCTTGTTTGTGTGACGGTCCACACGTGATCTTTTTGCATAGCATTGGGTGTTCTTGGAATGTCCGAAGAAAAAAAGAAGGAATAATAAGTAGGAATCATTTGTATCATCATTTCATGCACAACATCATTCCATTCATTCATTATACGTACTTTTAACGTCTCACCATTCATGCCATCATTCCACCCATCCATTGACCCTAAAATGTTTCCCGTATGATGTCGAGCAGAATAAGTTGGAGCGACCTTAGACAAGATCTCAGGCTTCGAGGGCTGTTGGGGAACGAAGAGTAGTTGAAACAGAAAATGATTCTGATTCTGGGGAAGAAGTAGAGATGGCTAATCCAACATCGAGTCTCGCTAATGCTTTAAAGGATTTCCTAAGATCACAGGATTTTCGTGATATTCTCAAGGAGGAAATGTGGGTTGTAGTGAGAGAAGCTGGGGAAACTAGTGGTAGTGGAACCGAAAAGGAGAAAGAGGCTGAATCGTCTCATTGGTGGTTGTCGGATCCACCAAAATTAAATTTATGAATCTCAACTAAGCCTTAAACAAAAGAATTTGTAGATGGTAAGTCAAGGTCGAACCCAAGGGAGTTAAAGCTGATTTATTCTTGCTAAATACCAAAAACAATTAACAAAAGTAAAAAGGGGGGTTTTGAAGTTTGAATTAATTAAAGCTGAAATAAAACATAAGAGATGTCAAATAATGGAAACAAAGTTAAAAACTGAAATTAAAGCTAAAACAGAGTAGAAATTAATGTAAAATATCATCTAGGGTATTCCTTGGCTTGGATTAAAATAGATTGATCATTGATTGATAAAAGTAATTTTAAATACTCCAGATTAGTTATAATCCACAACTTAGCGCATCCGGATCAACCTTTCCAATATGGAATCTGTTTTGCACGGCTCAACAATTCCCTATTCATCAAATAATCCTTCCTTAGTGGCTAGGATTTAATTTTTAGAATGCATTAAGCCCTAGAAAAGCCTAATCTAAACTAACCAAATCTTAAAGAAATTGATTTAAGTTTAAATCCCTATTCCTTTTATTGTTCTAGCACAATGAATTAAGATGATTACAAATCTAATTCATTGATAACAGAATATTAAAATGCAATCTAAATATAGGCCAAGATATGTAAATTACAGATCAATAAAAGAGAGGAAAGAAATAGGATATGGAGAATTAAAATTAGAAGTAAAGTTAGAACAATCTCACAATCATTCACAGCCAAGCTTTGAATCCCCTAGATGATGAAGAACTTAGCTGCTCATATTGAAAAAAAAGCTAAAGAGAAAAAGAAAAAAAGAGTAATCTGAAAATTTTTCTCTCTCGTCCAAAACTAACATCTCTTCTTATTTATATAACCCTAAGGACTAAAAATTAAAGGGGTTTCCCAAAATAGCCTCTAATCCACGTCCAGGCTCTCTAATTCAGGGCCTTAATCTGCTTCAATTCTTGGAGGCCCGTAATTAGGAAAATTCCTGAACAGCCCCTGACAGAAGAGATTTAACCTTGGGCAAGGCTAAAATTGGAAAAATGCATTTTAGCCCACTCTTGACAAAAACTCGCCCAAATCAGCCTTTAAAGCCCAAATTCTTCAATTAAGCTCCTGCAAATACAAAAACACAAGCCACAGTAAAAAGCCGAAGGAAAATAATAAAATAAAACCAATTAAGCCCCAAAAAATAAACCAAATTATAACAAAATATAGCATATAACAGCAGGGTGGTGATGCCTCGGCTAGTTTAGAAAAGCTGCAAGAACTTGAGCCAGCTATGGAAAGAAAGATGAAGGTGAAGTATTCTGAGCTAGATGAAGTTGTGGCTCAGTTGAAGAAAGGGGCCGGGTGTCAGTTCTGAATCCGAAAAGGCAGTTAATATGGATGCCATGATTAGCAAAGGCATTGAGACTTTTCCTATTGGCTTCCAAGTGCCAAAGATTCCTTCTTACAAGGGAATGGGTTTAGCAAAAGCCCATGTGAATCTTTATGCTCAATTCATGTTGATAGTAGGTGCTACTAAGCAAAAACTTATCAACCTCTTTCCGACTACACTTGAGGGAGGAGCATTGGGCTAGTATAATTCCTTATCAGAGGAAGAGCAGTCAGACTGGGAAGCTTTATCGGCGGCCTTTATCAAATATTACAGCTTCAACACCAAAATTCAGGTGAAGTTGTATGACCTGGAACGAATCAAGCAAAAGCCCAATGAGCCTTTTGATGAATATTATCAACGATGGATGAATAAGATGATCTTGCTAAAGAACCACCCTGATGAAGATGAATTGATCCAGAAGCTGATTGACAGCAGTAGGGACATCTTCAAGTATAATATGAAGTTCCATCCATTTAGTGAGCTTAGTGAAGTATACAATATGGCCATGAAAATCGAGCGAGATGAGGAAGAGAAAGCAGCAAGCCATAAAGGTGGCAAAAGTTCAGGATATGGTTTCGAGTACAGATCAACAGCTACAGCCGAGTCTGGTATCTCTAGTTCATGTTCTGGGCATAAAAGGGGGTAGTCTTTAGAAGTAAAGCAAGTAGATGTTGCCACGGTAGCCCAGCAGCCGAGTAATCAAAGCAGGAATCCAGGAGGACAGGGTATATCACCTTGGACTCTCCCATTGGTCAAAATCTTTGCAAAGTGCAGAAATGGAGGATTGTTGCAGTCCCTAAGGCCATTTGAGAAGCCCACTGATGCAGATAAAGATAATTTCTGCACATATCATAATCTAACTGGCCACAGAACCAATAATTGCTACAAACTGAGGGATGTAATTCAAAAGTTAATTGATAAAGGGAAATTACAGGTGCCTCCTAAGCCCAGCACAAAGACTAACCCGTTGCCGGCGTTTGAGAAGCGGGTTAATATGGTACATTTGAGATTGCTGGCTAATTTTATCTTTGCTGAAGTCTTCAAGAAAATCCTGCTATTCAGTCTGTGGAAATCGGCAAAGCTGAAACAGAGTCAGAATGTGTGAGGTAGGCAGAACAAAAAGAAATCAAGCTGATAAGCTTGAATGACCTTGTCTTGGAAGACAAATATGAAGAGTTTGGCTGGAATGAGGCAGTTGAACCGCCAACTATTGAGTAGCTGAAAATTCAAGAGGTTCAGAATGTAACCTGGAGTGGTAGGGTTTATCAACCAGTGGCCCAGGTGAAGGACAAGGCTTTGATGACTGGATCGGGCAGTACATCAGCATAGGAGAGAGTTGAGGAAGAGGATCTGGTTATCTCTTAGTTGAAGAAAACCCCTACACAAGCTAGTTTATGGCATCTGCTGTTGACCTCCAAGGAGTATAGGGCAGCCTTAGTGAAGAAGTTGTCAGAAATTGAAGTGTCCCCCATTGCATCACCGGAAGCCATGTGTTGTCTATTGGATAAGATCCATTTAGGGGCTCCTGATATTGTGTTTTCTGAGAAAGCCCTACCTAGTGAAGGAAAGGCCCATAACAAGGCCCTTTACATTAGGGCCTATGTGATGGACAAAGTAATGCCATGTGTGATGGTGGATGACGGGTCGACATTAAACATATGTCCATTAAAAATGCTACCTTGTTTGGGCTTGAACAAAGATGCTCTGAAGAAGTCCTCCACGGTGATCTGGGTATATGATGACTCCAAAAGAACTGTAATTGGGACTTTTGAAACCGAAGTGGAGGTCGGGCCAGTCAAGTCGATGGTCATGTTCACTGTGATAGACATCCCGGTCACTTTCTCACTGTTATTAGGGAGGCCGTGGTCCCACCAGTTAGGAGGTGTTCCCTCCACTCTACATCAGAAGATAAAGTTTCCAATAAATGGAGATATTGTTACTATAGAGGCAGATGCCCAATCTATGATTGCTGCTGTAAATGAAGGTGTTGTACCATTTGGCTGGTTCCAAATCGCCATAGTCGGGGAAGAAGAAGCTACAGATGCTCCAATGGTCATTTATGAAAATTATATGCCGAAATGGCTATCCAGATATTTGCATAAGCAGAACTTTGTACCGGGCATGGGACTCGGAATTAACCTCCAAGGGGTACCTGAATTTAACATTGACTCGGGAAAGTCAAAGCTGTTTGGGCTGGGGTACGTAGAAGAGACATCTGACCAGAAGAACCCGAGAAGGGGCAAGAATGGTAAGCTTATGATGAAACCATTCCTGAAGGTGGGAAAAAGGCTATACAATGGCCAGGCTAAACCAGTAAAGGTCAGGAACATTGAATACCCCGGCTTTGAAATATTTTCTGATTTTGTTGACTTTGAAAAAAGCTGGGAGGAACCAGTGGCACCCGTGATGGTTGAAGATGTAGTCACTAAGCCTGATGGTCTACTGAAAGAGCTGCTTGAAGAGATAGCAGAAGCAGTAAAGGCACCTGAGTAGGAAACTGAAGAGAAAAATGAAGAGAAAGCCTGTGATAAAGTTGTAGAGTAATTTCAATCGCATTGACTGCTGCCTTAAGCAAGGCATTTGGGAAGTCCAAAGAAGGGTTTGAAGAGGAACTGATGACCAAGTTGAACTTGGATTCTGTGGTTGCTGAGATAGATAAGATCATGGAAAAGGCTAAGGCACAAATGGCTGAAACTGAGAAGACCACTGTCACTGCTGAGAAAGAAGTTAAGATAGCTGCAGATCTGGATGATGTCCTGGAGCTGAATGGGAAAGTTGAAAAAGTGCAAGGCCCTCTGCCTGTGAAGGATGAAAATGATTTTGTTGTATCTGTTTCTTCCATTTTCAATGTGAATGATGTACTTTATGACAAGTCTAATGTAATGAAATCTTAGTTTGCTTACTTGTGTGATGTTTATCCTGATAATTCTGTGCATGCATTTGAATCGCCATCAAGCATATTTAGCATTCATAACACTGCATTGCATGAAATCAACAAAAGTACAGATGAAAATCCCAAAATGGTATTCATTTCGCATGAGCTAAAACCCGAGGAAGAGAGAGAATTAACAAGAGTATTGCAAAAACATGCCAAAGCTTTCGCCTGGTCGTATGAAGACATGCCGGATGTGGACACAGAAATAGCTGTTCAAAAGATTCCAACGGACCCTAAGTTCAGGCCAGTAAAGCAGAAATTGAGAAGACTAAGACCAGAATGGGCTACGTTGGTGAAAGAAGAAGTGGCTAAGAAGATAGAAGCCAAGTTCCTCGAAGTGGTGGAGTATACAGAATGGCTTGCCAATATTGTCCCGATACCCAAGAAAGATGGCAGGGTCAGAGTATGTGTTGACTATAGGGACTTGAATAAGGCATGCCCGAAAGATAATTTCCCACTACCTTATATTGATGTCTTAATCGATAGTGCAGCTAAAGCAGCGATGTATTCCTTTATGGATGGGTTTTCATGTTACAACCAGATCCTGATGGATGTAATTGATAAAGTGAAGACATCATTCATTACAGAGTGGGGCATTTTTTGCTACAGATTAATGCCCTTCGGGTTGAAGAATGCTGGAGCCACTTACCAAAGGGCTGTCACAACATTGCTACATGATATGATCCACAAAGAAGTCGAAGTGTATGTCGATAATATGCTTGTTAAATCATCAACCCGGGAGGAACATCCTGTTATCTTGGATAGATTTCTTACACACATTGGAGAGTATAACTTGCGGCTCAATCCTAAGAAGTGCATATTCGGGGTCACATCAGGGAAGCTGTTGGGTCATGTAGTTAGCTAGAGGGGAATAGAAATGGACCCAGATAAGATCAAGGCCATTTGAGATATGCCAGCTCCAAAGACAGAAAAGGAGGTCCGGTCATTTTTGGGCTCCTTGCAGTACGTTAGTCGTTTCATAGCACGATTGACCTCCACTTATGAGCCAATTTTCAAGCTGTTAAAGAAAGATCAGCCGATTGTGTGGGACGACAGATGTCAGTTGGCATTCGAGAAAATCAAGGCTTATTTGGTAAATCCACCAGTTCTGAGTCCTCCAATTCCAGGAAAGCCTTTGATCTTGTATTTGGCTGTTCAACGTTGGTGTAAGAACAAGATGACAAGAGGAATACCCCATTTACTACCTCCGCAAGAAGCTGTTGGAGTATGAAACCAAGTACACACTGGTGGAGAAGACATGTGTGGCAATGATCTGGCTGACCAAGAAGTTGGGCCATTATTTACAGTCATACAAAGTGCAAGCCGTGGCTAAGGTGGATCCGATGAAGTATCTATACGAGGCACTAGTGTTGGTTGGAAAGTTGTCCAGGTGGCTCATACTCTTACCAAAGTTCGACATTGAATACATCACTAAGAAGACCATCAAAGAGCAAGCTGTAGCAGAATTTCTAGCAAATCGGCCACTAGAGTCAGATTACACCGAGAATTTGGAGTTCTCGGATGAACAGCTAGCCATGGTGGAAGTAAAGAGGTGGGTTATATGCTTTGATGGTGCCGTGAACAGAAAGGGTGCTGGAATCGGGGTAATCATAGCGACGCCAGATGGTGAAGTCATCCCTCTGTCGAAGAGACTAGATTTTCCCATAATGAATAATGGAGCAGAGTATGAAGCATGCTTGTTTGGGATGGAAGCTCTGTTGACACTAGGGGTAAATGGTGTATTGATCATTGGAGATTCACTTTTAGTGATAAGGCAAGCTCAAGTTGAATGGGAGCTGAAAGAAGAAGCCTTATGGCCCTACTTGGAGTTGCTGTAGTACAGAAAAGACCTTTTCGGACAATGTGAATTCATACACATCCCTAAAGATGAGAACAAGATGGCTGATGGGAGAATCCAGAAGAAACTCAAGTATAGTCACTGGTTATAGCAACTTCCTGACAACCATGCTTTAAAGTGCATGAAGTAAAAGGCCATGAAGGAAGGGAAATACCCAGAGGGAGCCAATACTGCTGATAAGGCATCATTAAGAAGATTAGCCAGTCAGTTCAGAATCTTCGAAGATAAACTATATAAGAGAACAGCAAATGGAGTTCTTTTAAGATGTCTGACAGAACAAGAGGGGGAAACAGTGATGCAACAGATGCACTCGTGGTCTTGCGGCCCACATATGAATGGACTCGCCATGGCTAGAAAAATAATAAGACAGGGGTACTTCTGGATGACTATGCAGGCTGATTGTATAAGGAAAGTTAAAAGATGTCACGAGTGTCACATCTATGCTGACATCATTCATTTGCCGCCACTTGAGCTACAGTACCTAGCATCTCCTTGGCCGTTCTCGGCATGGGGGATTGACATGATTGGAGAAATTCATCTTGCAACGTCTAATGGACATAGATTCATAGTGGTTGTAGTTGACTACTTCTCAAAATGGGTGGAGGTAGAATCCTTCGCTAATGTAATAGCCAAGCAGATGGTCAAGTTCATCCAGAAGAACATTTTCACTCGATATGGGATTCCTCACCATGTAGTGACTGA
This sequence comes from Euphorbia tirucalli, assembly GCA_039660915.1. NCBI lineage: Eukaryota > Viridiplantae > Streptophyta > Magnoliopsida > Malpighiales > Euphorbiaceae > Euphorbia > Euphorbia tirucalli. The sequence continues at coordinate 52,132,436 of CM077633.1, forward strand.
CAACGGAGTGCAGTTTCAAGGGGCAACAGCTAAGTTGCTTGCAGAACATGGCATTGAGCACCACAAGTCTTCTCCATACAAACCCCAAGCTAATGGTGCAGTGGAGGCAACTAATAAGGCGATAAAGAAGATCTTATAAAAAATGGTAACCACTTACAAAGATTGGGTTGACAAACTGCTGTACAATCTTTGAGGTTACAGAACCAGTGTCAGAACGCCAACGGGGGAACTCCCTACGCCTTAGTGTATGGTATGGAAGCAGTGTTACCAATGGAAATAGAGCTTAAATCGCTTAGGGTCGCCTTGGAAGATCAGTTACCAGAAACTGAGTGGGCTCAAGCCAGATACGAGCAATTAGCGACGCTAGATGAAAAGCAGCTGAAAGCATTGGATCATCTACAGATGTACGAACACAGAATGGCCAAAGCCTATAATTGAAATGTGAAATACCCTAGACGGCAGTTAAAAGCAGGGGACTTGGTTTTGAAACAATTAAGGCCGTCAAATGTCGATGTTCGAGGAACGTTCAGACCCAACTAGGAAGGGCCCTATGTTGTGAAGAAAGTGCTATAAAAAAGTGGTGTCAGCATCATGGACATGGATGGAAATGAGTTCACAAATCCTGTCAATCAAGACCCCTTAAAGCTTTATCATGTCTAAAAAAAAAAGAAAGTCTGCTAGGCTGAAAACTCAAAGAGAGCAGCCTAGGCAAAAATTAATACATGAGAGAAAATGATCAATCGGAAAATCTGAAGGGGACGACTGGTGACTGATTCTGGCTCTGTGCGGAATGCATACCATCTGTGGAATTAATCGTTTCAAATGTACTCATTGTGACTTCATCAATGAAGTGGAATGTTTGTTTTAATATATTTGCATGGTTATGACAAAATGCATAAACAAAGTTATCTTACTTAAACATCCACTTAAGGCATTTAACTGGTTAAACATATCACGTTATTTAACAATGAAAATGTACTAAATACATATGATCTGAAATCTTTTATCGTCCTCCAAATCTAATTCATCTTTCCGAAGAGCGACTGTGGTTGTCCAAGAACTTGTCGTTTCAATCGGTCTTTGCTTAAAAAAAAGCAGCTCGCTGGGGTGAAAACCGAAAAGGCACCTCAGGCAAAAATTAGAGTAGCTCACTAGGCTGAAAGCCCACATTAGGCAGTCCGGGAAAAATTTAGAGCACTTCCAGATTTATAAATCGCAGGGACAGAAGGGTAGAATCTCTCCACTGTTTCCCCACAAGATTCCTTACAGCATCTCTCTAGAAAGATGCTCCATACTACTCCCTAGTGGAAAATTTACAAAGGACACTATGATCCTTTTCCCCAGCATTGTCATGCATTCCCAGCAATTATCTTATTTCCCCAGCAGTCCTCATATATATCTTCAATAAGGAGAAGCCTTATGCAAAGAACGTCTTCCACCAGACAGGGGCAAAACGTACCTTCCCCAGCAGAAAGGAGAAATATCAATCTTGCACAAACAATAAGAAATGCATCATTTAATCTCCATGTGCATATGCATCATCGTGCATACATATACAACATATACAGAGCATTCATCCCCAGCTAGTCTTCATTCTTGATCGAAGGGGCAAAAATTTTTGTTCAAAATCTCTCGATCAAGGAATGAAGACTCACTATTGCAAATGCAGGAATTCTTCATCATAGCCTCGGACACGGATAAATCCACCAGTAGATCCGCCTCGGGTAACATAGACTCGGTATTGGCCTAAATCGGCTTCATTCCAGCTCCCCAGCAGATCCGCCTCGGGTAACATAGACCCAGTATCGGCCTAGATTGACTTCATTGCACTTCCCCAGTAGATCCGCCTCGGGGTAATATAGACCCGGTGTGAGCACTGGTTTTTTCCGACCTCCATGATGAGCATTCTTGTTTTATCTATTGAGTTGACAGACAAGAATATGACTTGAAAACGACCAGAATGTCACCCAGAATATCTCAAACATCCTGAAAACCAAGCTACCCATGATCCAAAATCACTGAAAAGGTCTCCCGAGCTGTTTCTAGGGTTTAGGGTGCACGTCCGATTTTTGAAATTTTTCCCCGGCTCTCGTTAGAACCATACGGCTCTAGCTTTTAAACTAGAGCCGGGCGGCTCTAGACTAGAGCCGGACGGCTCTAGACTAGAGTCGTACGGCTCTAGTGGTCAAAACAAGTTGCTCTACAAAGCAGAGCAACTTACTTGATAGAAGGAAAGAGGGGCAAATTTTCAGAAGTCAGGCGGTAGATTGATTGATTGAAATGAGTGTGAAAGAGATATATAAAAGAGAAAGAAAAAAATCAGAAAAGGGAGCTTCTTTTGGGGACTAAAAAAAAGAGAGGAGAAACAGAGAGAAAGAGAAGCAGAAAAAGAGAGATAGAAACCGAGTGCTAGAGGAGATCCAGACACCAAAGCCAAAACCTAAAATCAATCTCCAAACATTTACAACAAATCCCACAACGTTTGCTCACTGATTAGGGATTGTTTCGAATTCATTTTGGATTATTTTGAATCGTTGCGGTTTTTGGTCGGTTGAGTTTCTAGGACACATTCCAAGCTTTCAAATCTGTTTCTTGTCATTCAAAGCATCAAAACAACATTAAGGCAAACTTTGAAACGCCTTAAACCTATTTGCATTGTCCTTTCTGTGTGTTTTCTTTGTTTTTTACAAATTTCAGAAACCGTATTGCCCGAATAGAGCCGGGCAGCTCTAGTGCCAGAGCCACTCGGCTCTATTCTGTAAGGATAGATTCCTAGTTTGTCCTGATCGGCTGAAAAACAGTCCATTTTCCATTTTAAGCATTCTGTTGTGATCATTTTCGGCCCAAATCCATTCGTATGTTATAAATTTTAGTTTTACAAACTTCTGTACGTACAGATATTGGGGTTTTCAGTGTTTCTCGGGTTTATTTTCTGAGTTTCGGGGTTAATTCATCCGAATCGGATCCATAATCCAGCATTAGCAGACCCCCGAATCCCACAAAATCACCGGAAAATATTGAAAACGAATAAAATGATGTTTTTCACAAATTTTTTGGTATGTTTATTGCATTTGGACCCCAGATGGATTGTGTATTTAGGAACCTGCACGAACGAAACCATGGATTCCGGGATAATAGACCTGCAAAAAATGAAAATTTGTATGTAACCGAGCCACATGTTTTCCAAAAATTGATTTTCCAGCATAAAAATTACAGGGCGTTTTAAAACCATTTTCCAGGTCTAACGGGTCTAACCAGTCAGATCGACCCGGTTACCCCCTGAATGCATGCCCCCACTCCTAAAAATCCCAATTCTGTCCTGCTATGAGTCTTATCTGTGTTCATAATATAAACTGTGCTAACCATTCTGTTTTGCAGCGTTTATTTTTATTATTTTGGGTGTATTTAATAGATTCCCATGTAAATTAGGCGGTTGTAACTTTTAGATCCTCGTGTACCTAGGCCATTGTAAAGTGAGGACAAGGGTTTTTATCTTTTATTCGATTGGGTTGTATAATCGGCCTCTACTATTTTCTTGCATATTTTGGATGTATGCTTTATTTTTCTACGATTTATTTTCTGCATTTTGCTTGAGCATGGGCTAGTAAAATTAAACGAAATTGGGGTTAGAAAAAGATAATAAATTGAATAAATATGGTAATATAAATCATAAGTTGAATACAAGCTCGAGGTTAAGTAGGTAAGTTGCCCGAACCATGAATCTCTGGATTAGGTACGGCAGTTTATGCTCGATAGGGAGCTATACTGGAATTTTCCAGATGAGCTGATCCGGGTGGCGACTCTATCACTGATCTTGAAATTTAGGTTTCGAGATCTTTAAGTAATAAAACCGGAAAATATTTTCTATAAAACACTTTCTAAAACAAACTATTTTCCCTAAAGCAAGAGAAACAAAACACGTTTTTCCAAAAAACGTCATGAAACCCAGTTTAAGAAAACCTTCCCCTGGTTCGCTTCGCCACGTCTGTTTCTCATACCAGGTCGTCTGCTCACAGTGGCGACTCTGCTGGGGACTATAAGTTTCCTGAAAATGTTTTTTTCTTAAAAACTTAAGAAACTTAGGCAACTATTGAAATATAACCTCGCTTGTATTCATTTATCGATTTATAAATGCCATATTTATTCATACCTTGCATATCATGCAATTTCTTCTTCTCAACCCCTCAAATACAGTGATTAGCGCCGATTTACCCAAAAAGGTGGCCTACCTCTACCGCCAGGATTGGAGACACCCGACGGGGTAAACCACTCATAGCACCGCATGACCTTACATCGTGTTCTATGGTGGGGAAGTGTATATTTGCTATGAGAGCCTGTACGACCCTTGGTTTGACTTTGGCCCACATGTAATGGCTTAGTAACTTCCCCTAGGATTACCAAAACATAAATCTAAAATTGAACAATCGAGTGTGCGCCTTTGGTATCCCCCGTTGATGCCAAAGAGACCCAATACCTAGAAAGAATATGAGACCAATCGAAAAGGAGAAATAAAGTTTGAAGGGAGGGCATATTTTTACGTGTGCTAAAGTTTGGTCCATGGCAATTTTCTTTTTACCTTTCATGAAGCATCCAACACGCATAATCATTTGTGTGTCATTTTTAACCACGTTTTCATACAGCCATTCTTTACACATATGCATATGTATGGCATTTGTACTAATCACGTCTTCGTGTAGCCATGACATTTTACTCACGTGAAATATATATACATCTTTTGTGCCAACATTTCCATAAAGCATACATGACATTATCCCGTGTGTCACGCATCCTAACCACATTTTTCTGCAGCCACTTGCATTTCATGTGACATACAAATTCATGCCATTTCACTCCATTCCATCCAATAAGGGACATTCTGGGAGTGCCTACCATGATTATTCCATTTTATACCATATCGGGTATCCAAAACTACCCGTAGTTCGCCTGTGCGCCTGTTTACACTTGGCCAATGCACTACATCATGTCATTCACCAGAAGATCATAAAGATTTTAGGTCTGGTTATGTGGCAAGTCATACGACAACATAACACTATGTCATCTCCATTTCATGTCCATTCGTTGTTGGTGTCGAAACCTTGCTTGAGTGCCGCAATCCACATCGGACTTGTTTCATGACATTAATAATTCATTCGAGGAGCTCCATGAGTGCCCAAATTATTACACGCATAAGAGCATGCCAAAACTTTATCAATTCACATAAGGTGTTCTGCGAACGTCGAACCTTCGTCCGTGTCTCTATTTACACACGACTCATTTGCAGCATCACTTCGTGTAAGATGCCCCGAAAGCATCAGAGCTCTGTCCATGGAACGGCTTCCACGTGACCATGTCATGCCATTTCATTTTGACCTACAAACCGTCGAAACCTTGTCCGTGTGATGGCGCACACGTGATCATTTCATAACACTTATTAAGTGCCCCGAAGGTATCAAACCTCCATCCGTGTGTCAGCTCAAGCACGACTTCTTTTGCATTCTCTTTTCTATGACATTGGGCATTCTTAGAATGTCAGGAACAAAGAAATCATGTCCATTATCATTTTCATTCACAAGGCATCAACATGCACAATCATCCATGTATCGTCATCATCGCATCTTTATCAACATATGCATGACATTGACACTAAACACATCTTTGTGCAGCCACGACATTCCATATTTGTTTCATTCACATCTCATGTGTCGCATGTTCACGATGCATGCAACAGTTCATGTGTTATACATCCTAACCATGTCTTTGTGTAGCCACGATATTTTGTTTGGGTGACATATGCATTTGTTCCTTGCACACACGATATCATCATGTATGTCATGCATCCCAACCATATTTTTCTATAGCCACCAGCATTTTGTGTGACATACATGTTCATGCCATTTCATTTCATTACGCCTAATAAAGGATGTTCCAAAGATGCCCCATCATGATCATTTCATTTCATAACGGGTGTCCTAAAACCATCCGTGTTTTACCTTTGCCTTAGTTTGCACTCAGCCATTCTGCTACACCATAACATTCACTAGGAGACCACAACAATCCTAGATCTATTTTCGTGTGGGGGGTCACATGACAAACATTGCACAACATCTCATCCATTCATCATTGGTATCACAGGGATACCGAGATCTTGCTTGTGCATCGTGATCCACATCGGGTTGCTCATAACATTATCGAATCATCCAGGGTGCTCCATGAGTACCCAATTACTACACATATAGGGGCATTCCACGACTTTACTAAATCATGCAAGGCATTCCACACACGCTGAATCTTTGTCCGTGCCTAAAGTTACACGTGACTTACCAATAACATCATTCCATATTGGATGCCTCAAAAGTATCAGAACTCTGTCCGTGGGACGGTCCTCATAAGACCATTGCATATCACCTCATAGACCTGCAAAGTGTCAAAACCTTGTCCGGGTGTCAGCCACACATGACCATTTCACGATACCTATTAGGCGCCCCAAAGGCACCGAACCCCTGCCTGCGTACCGGATCACACGCGGCCTATTTGCATCGCCTTTTTACATTGCATTAGCAATCCGTAAAACATCCAAAATAAATAAAAAGAACAAAGTCATTTCCATTCTAGTCTCCATCCATCTGACATCATTCAGCCACGACTAAGTCACATCTCATTCATACATCAAGTCGTTTAGGTGCTCATCGAGCACCGAAACGCCATTTGTGTGCCCAGCACGCGATCCCATTTCACTTATCTCATTTCATCGCACTAAAGGCCAAGGTGCTCTCCAAGCGTCGAGACTTGGCTCGCATGCCAAGCACACTTTTTCATCTTATATCATCGCATAAAAACCCGAGGTGCTCCCTGAGCACCGAAATTCAGTTTGTGTACCCATCACGCCACTCCATTCCATATCGTCTCATTTTATTGCATGAAAACCCAAGGTGCTCCCCGAGTGCCGAAATTCTTCTCTTGCGCCAGCACACCATCCAATTTCATATCATCTCATTAGGGCCTAAGATGCTCCCCGAGCATTGAAATGCTATCGGTGTGCCAAGCACACCTTCTCATCCTATTCCATCCATGAATTCCAAAGGCACTCCCTGAGCGCCGAAAAACTTGCCCATGCGCCAAGTGCAAGCTCGTCTCGCTTAGTGCATGAAAATCTCAATTCCCTTGCAAGTCATATCTTGCTTCGATCCGTGGACACCCCCGTGTGTCATTTTAATCTCGGGTGCATAATTATGCACCCTATCTCAATTCCTTTGCAAGTCATGTCTTGCTTCGACCCGTGGACACCCCAGTGTGTCATTTTTGCCCCGGGTGCATAATTATGCACCCCATCTCAACTCCCTTGCAAGTCACATCTTTTTCAATCCGTGGACACCCCCGTGTGTCATTTTAGCCCTAGGTGCATAATTATGCAACCTATCTCAATTCCTTCACAAGTAATATCTTGCTTCGATCCGTGGACACCCCGTGTGTCATTTCATCCCCGGGGTGCATAGTTATGTACCCTATTTCAAATCCTCTCGCAAGTACTACTTGCTTCGACCCGTGGACACCCTGTGTGTCATTTTATCCCTGTGATGTATATTTATACACCACGCTTTACTTTAGCAAGTAGCCTCTTCAACAGCATCCTTTGCATCTGTATGTTTCTGTTCTTGACTTTGCATACACTTTGTTGGTTTAGAATAGTATAGCAAGACAAGGCATTACATGACATCACGTGTGTAACTCACTATTCGTACACGTCACGTCACATCATGCATTCATGAATACACCATTCCCTGTTTGGTATCTACCACACATACGCCTATCGACACTAATGAGTGCTTTTATCAGGGAAGGGGAAAGGATCTTGAGAATGGCCAACCCAATAAGCTTCAACACCAAGGCAGATGTTGTGGAGGACTATGCCGCTTCACTACGATTTTAGAAGGCAGTCAGGGAGGAAGCGGCAGCGATGTTGAGGGAAATACTAGGGGATGATCTTGGCAAAGTAGAGAGACTGACGGCCAAGTGCACTGAGTTGGAAGCACTGGTGGCAGAGCTTGAAGGAAAAATAAGGACTATGGCAAACACGGACTCCAATGCCGATACTGACAAGAAGCAGAATGCCCAGATTGCTGACACTCACCCTAAACACTTCGAAAGGCCCTCTCACCAGAACTTAGGCTTACCGGGGTTGACCAGTGAGAGAGAACTGAAGGGGCCTCTTGACACCAGTGCCAATGCTGACTCTATTCTGTGCCATATATGGAACTCACCTCCAAAAGATGAAGGAAAAATCACATCCTTTGGGCCACGCTCGGTGAACAGGCTATTTGCCATATGCAGAAAGAAGGGTTGGCTGCAGAGTGTCAGACCATATGTGGGGCCAACACTAGAACAAAAGGGTAACTACTGCGGCTATCATGTGATAGCAGGCCACCGGACCGACGAATGTGTCGCTCTGCGAAGAAGGATCCAGAAGCTAGTCGACGTAGGAAAATTGAGAGTCCCATCTACCTCCAATAAGCGACTAGGGGCAATCAGGGAGACCGCCAAGGAAATTCCTCAAACTTCCCAGGGAGAGGAATATGATGGAGAACTACAAGGTCTGGTTTGAAGAGAGTGGGGCAATGGTATTTGATGCGATTTTAGATTGTTGAACTATGATCTCCTCGAATTTTAAAAGGTCCTGCTGTTTTTGGTATCAGAGCCCGGTGGGGGTATTAGGAGATATTTTTGTTGAACTAATCCTTTTAGATTTTATGTTTGTTAAGTTTATACAAAGAAATTGGATAGTGAAGGTTGGTCCGGTTGATGATGAAACGTTGGTCAGCCCTGGAGGCGTAGCGTTGGTCAGCCGTAAGAGCCAGTAGAGCCAGGTGGTCCCGATACGCTGGGTGGTCCCGTTATTCATCAACAGGTTCAAATTGCATTATCTTATTTCTGAATATAAATTTAACAAGTATAAGATTTAAAATGAATAGATTGACAAAAAAATTTGCTAATCGTGAACTAGGTTCTACTATTAGGAATAGTAATAATATTGAAGAAGAAATTAATTCAATGGAAATTAATATTAGTAAAATTGAGAATGATTTGATGGATTGGACAATACCAAAGCAAGATATTAGTACTATTTATTCTGTTGGAACATTTGAATTTTTAACTGATTATGCTATTAAAACTGCTGAGCAAACTGTTGCTATAAATCAAGAGCATGAGAATATCCAATTATTTTCAGAAAAAACTATAAACGAACATAAATTGAAAAAATATAAATTTTTGCATATTGGTTCTGTTCAAATTGCTATAAAACCTTTGTTTAGATTGGGACTGGATATTCCTGTTTTGATGTGTTTGCGTGATGGAAGGCATATTAATTTTACTAATTCTTTGCTTGCTATGGCCGAAACAAATTTGGCAAATGGGCCTGTATATTTTAATTGTTATCCTGGATTTTCTATTAGTTTATTTGATCCAAATATTTTAGATACCTTAACATTGACTGTTAAGACAAAAAATTTGGAATTTAAAGAAAATGTAAGATCTGTTGCTATCATATATAGAATTTATTATAAGGTTATGACTACTACTCTTAATCCTAGATCGAAAAGGAATTTTAAAAGAAATGAGACTTTATTATTTGAAGCTAATAGAGCACACTCGAATATTCAAGTACCTAAAAGATTAAATTGGAATGAAATAAGTAGATCAGGAACTTGGGATTTAACAGAAATTTGTGAACCTAGACCCTTAGAAATAAATAATCAAACATCCAGAATTATTGAACACAGCAATGGCACTGTTAGAATAGATTTTTCAACTAGTTTAAGTCAACCTGCTAGAACATCTGTTTATATGAATAATAGGCCATCGTCAAGTAATAATACTTTACCTCGGTCTAGTTTTGAAAGAAATTTTAATTTATCAAGTGTTGATTTTAGTGAGAATATTCCAAGACCAATTTATGAAGAAATAAGGGATGATAATACGTTGAGTCCAACAAGAACCCAAATGGAAACATTTTCTGTATTAAATAATCATAACAATTGAATAAATTTTAATTATGACAAATTTTGAGATTAATAAAGAATTTTTAAAACAGGATTTATATGCAAATTACAATGATGAGAAACGTAATTGGTATTTTAATAATTTTACAAAAGAACAATTGAATGAATTCAGAACTCTTTGGTATAAAAAGATGGAAAGTTTACAGGTAGATATTCCTTTATTTACTTGGTTTGAATTTTATTGTAGACAAAATAATATCGAATATCCTTTTAGAGAAATTAATGTTACAAATAAAATTGCAAAACTTTGGAAAACTACAAACAATGAATCTGTTGTATCTATTCATCCACCTTTAGAAGGTATAATAATAAATAATAATGATGAGACATTTATTGGAACACCATTTAGAAAAATAGATATGAATGAAAATAATCCAACCAAAGAAATAATGCAAGTAATTTGTCAAAACAATTATTCTAATCAAGTATTAAATACTATTTCTGAACAACTTAACAGAGTTGAATGTGTAGTACAATCTCCACAAAAAATAGTACCAAAAACTAATCAAGCCTCAACATCAAAAATAAAACACCAATATTTAAACCTTGTGAACCTGGAATTAAAATTAATCTCAAAAAGGAAGATTCTATATTGAATAAAATTGAAGCTAGATTAGCACAATTAAATATTTTAGATGACATGAAAAATAAACAAATTTTAGTAATAAATAAAGATTCTGATACAGAAACTGAAATAAGCGATATTGAAAATTTGGTAAATCAATTCGATCAAAATAGAAATGAACAATTTATTCAAAAAATTAAATTTAACACATACACTCCTTTGCCCAGAACAAAAAATTATTATTCAAGACCAACACCTCCTGATACACAATTTGAAGAAAGAAAAGATATGCTACAGGCTAGATATGATGGTGAATCTGTCTGTGAATGGAATATAGATGGTTTAGCTGAATATCAAATAATAAATTTATTGCAAGAAATGTCTATGGCAGCTACTGCTGCAAGATCTAAAAATAATTCTGAATTACAAGTATTACAAGTATTAGTAGCAGGCTTTACTGGTCAATTAAAAGGTTGGTGGGATTATTACGTAACCCAAGAAGATAAAAATAAAATAGTAAATGCTAAGAAAATTGTTATTAAAGAAGAAAATAATCAAAGACTACAAACTGAAGAAGATGATATTATTCCAACTTTACTTTTTACTATATTAAAAGGTTTTGTAGGAGACCCTAGAATTTACCAAGATAGAAACTCTGAAATATTACAAAATTTAACTTGTCCTAAATTGCAAGATTTTCGTTGGTATAAAGATTTATTTTTAACTAAAGTAATGACTAGAGAAGACTGTAATAATCCTTATTGGAAAAAAAGATTTATTGCTGGTTTACCTAAATTATTTGCTGATAGAATTAGAGAAAAATTAAGGGCAGAATTCAATGGTATTATTCCTTATACTGATTTAACTTATGGACAATTGATCAATTATATTAATCATGAAGGTTTATTAATCTGTTCAGATATGAAATTTAAATCTAAATTAAAGAAAGATAATATCGTAGGAAGAAAAGAGTTGGGATCCTTTTGTCAACAATATGGTTATGAAACAATAAAAGCCCCTTCATCAAAATATAAAGGAAAATCTAGAAAGAAAAAATTTGGCTATAAAAAGAAATATTATAAAAGGTATAATCAAAAGGAAAATAAATTTAAAGAAGCTCAACCAGTTGTTAAAAATACTTTTAAAAAGAAAAGAAAAAATTTTAGAAAAGGTAAAAAAGATATAGTTATCTGCTATACTTGTGGAAAACAGGGACATTATTCAAAAGATTGTAAAGCAAAACAAAAAATAAATAATTTGGATATTTCAGATGACCTAAAAAATAAGATTATGAAAATTTTAATAAATGAGACAACGGATTCAGAATCAGAAATCTCAGACTATTCAGAAAATGATTTAAATATTATTAGTAATAGTGACAGTGAAACTGAGTCAGACAGTTGTGAATGCATAGGAACATGTAATTGTGAAAAAATAAATATGCTAACAAATGAACAAGAATTTTTATTTGACTTAATTGAAAAAATTGATAACCCTGAAGATAAAAGAATTTATTTACAAAAATTAAAAGATATGATAGGAAACAGAGAACCTAAGAATTATACTCCATATAATGTTAAGGAAATCTATGCTAGATTTAATACACCAAGAGAAGTATCTATTAAAGAATTACAAGAAGAGATAAAAACTTTACATAAAGAAATTGCACAATTAAAAACCTTGGAAAATAGAATAACAATTCTTGAGGAAGAAACTTTTAAGATTCAATTAAATAGCTCCGTACACCCAAATACTTCACATAATACAACGAATAATAAGAATAAAGGAATTATTATTAAAGAACCGGAAGATGAAGAATATGTTAACATAATTAATAAAGTTAATTATCAAAAATGGTTAGTAAAATTAAATATTGTAATAGAAGATGAATTTCATTTTACGACTTTGGCTTTAATTGATACTGGTGCTGATCAAAATTGTATCCAAGAAGGATTAATACCTACAAAATATTATCAAAAAACTTCTGAAAAATTAAGTTCTGCAAATGGATCAAAACTAATTATACATTACAAATTACCCAAAGTAAAAATCTGTAATAAAGGATATTGTTTTAAAACCTATTTGATATTGGTAAAAAATTTGAATTCAGGAGTAATATTGGAAACACCTTTTATTACAATGTTATACCCATTTACTGTTTGTGATAATGGTATTCAAACTCAAATTTTGGGAAAAACAATTTTATTTGAATTTGTATTCCCTATTATTCCAAAAGGAATAGGCAGTATAAAAAATAATATTAATTTAATAGAAAATAAGCAGAAACAAATAAAATTTTTAATTGATGAAATAACTGAAAAAAGAATAGAAGAACAATTACAGAATAATGATGTTAAACTAAAAATAAAAGAGATTGAAGAAATGTTTACAAAAAATGTTTGCGCTACCATACCTAATGCTTTTTGGAGTAGAAAACAACATATAGTTAATTTACCTTATATTAAAGACTTCAATGAAAAAGATATTCCCACAAAGTCAAAATCTATTCATATGTCTGAAGAATTAGAAAAAACTTGTAGAAAAGAAATTCAAGACTTAAAAGAAAAAGGATTAATTAGAGACTCAAAATCACCATGGTCATGTTCGGCTTTTTATGTTATGAATTCCGCAGAAATTGAGAGAGGAACTCCCAGGTTGGTTATAAATTATAAACCTTTAAATAAAGTGTTACAATGGATTAGATATCCCATACCCAATAAAAGAGATTTGTTAAAAAAATTATATAATGCTAAAATTTTCTCAAAATTTGATATGAAATCTGGGTTTTGGCAAATAGGTATTAATGAATTCGATAGATATAAGACTGGTTTTAATGCTCCTTTTGGTCATTATGAATGGAATGTTATGCCCTTTGGCTTGAAAAATGCTCCTTCTGAATTTCAGAATATTATGAATGATATTCTCAAACCAATAAGTAATTATTCAATTGTTTATATTGATGATGTCTTGGTATATTCAGAATCTATTGAACAACATATTAGTCATTTAAAAAAGTTTTATAATGTTATTCATACTAATGGTTTAGTAGTATCAGCAACAAAAATGAAATTATTTCAGACGAAGGTGGGATTTTTGGGCTATGACATAGATAAAGGTACAATTAAGCCTATAAATAAAAGTCTAGAATTTACTTCAAAATTTCCAGATGAAATAAAAGAGAAAAAACAATTACAGAGATTTTTAGGATGTTTAAATTATGTACATGATTTTTTCAAAGATTTAGGAAAACTTTGTATACCATTATATGATAGGTTAAAAAAGAATCCCAAACCTTGGACAGAAGAACATACAAGAATAGTTAAATTAATTAAAGAAAAAATTAAAAGTCTACCTTGTTTAAACATTCCACATCCTGATGCATTTTTAATTGTAGAAACAGATGCAAGTGAAATTGGATTTGGAGGAATTTTAAAACAAAAGGAACCCAATAAAAACAGAGAAGATTTAGTTAGATTTTATTCTGGAAATTGGAATCCTGCTCAAAAAAATTATTCAACCATTAAAAAGGAAGTTTTAAGTATTGTTTTATGTATTATGAAATTTGAAGATGATTTATATATGAAAAATTTTTTATTAAGAATTGATTGTTTATCTGCTAAATACGTATTGGAAAAGGATGTTAAAAATTTGGTTTCTAAACAAATATTTGCAAGATGGCAAGCTCTGTTAAGTAATTTTGACTTTGAAATTGAGTATATCAAAGGCGAGGCTAATAGTTTACCTGATTTTTTATCCCGTGAATTTTTACAGGGATCATGAAGAAAGTTTTGACAAAAGCTTCTTTGGAAAATAATCAAAATAATCAAAATCCAATTCTTTCTCCAAATCGATTTTCTCCTCTTGTTCCAACTCGACCTAGAGCCCCTTATTCAAGTTTTCGTCCGCAAAGCCCTTTACTTTCTTTTTCTTCTGTTTTGGCAAAATCTTCAGCTCCTTCTACTTCCTCGAATTTAAAGAAAACTAGTAGTCAGTATATTCCAAATTCTCTTAGACAATTTATTAAAGTTTTAGAACCTGAAGAAGTATTTTTGCTTGAAAATTTTGACTTTTCTAAACTTATTCCTGAAATATTTCCTCAAAATTTTCATTACATAGAGGCAGACCCATCTAAGAATAGAGAGTATTATGAGTCCATCCTTGTGTTATCTGGTTCTGTTGAAATAGAACATATTCAAGATAATATTAAAGTTAATTATAGTAAAGTCAAAATTGTCAAAGTTCTTTCTTTAAATGACTGGAATAAAAAAGCTTTTACTTCTCAAATTTTAACTACAAACCCTTATAAAACTTATAATTATTATGAATATCAAGAAGCTTGGTATAAAGCCTTTTTATTAAGATTTTTTAATCATTCTTGGTTTTTCTATTTTCATAAAGATTTTAATGGTGTTTTCCCAAATTGGTTTGTGAGATGGGCTAAGTATTATGGTCCGATCCCTGAGATATTCCCTACCTTGGTCACTAAAAGCTATAATAAATTTTTGGAATTTTATAATAATGCTGAACCAGACAAATTGATAAGATTCGCCAGTATCTTCTCCGTCCCATGGATCCTTTCTTAGACTTATCACTATGAAAAAGAAACCCCATTACCACTTTTGTATCGAGAATTCAGAATAAAATTTTGGGATAATTATGACCCTAGTGTAATGACCCCAGAAATTGTTGAGAACTTTTGTTTGAAAAAACTCAATCCAGAAAAACCTCCTGTTGAAAAGAGCAAATTACAACGAGACAAGGAAAATTTGATCAAACTTATTTCAGAAGCAAAGACTGAAGAAGAAGTTGCAGATATCTTGGCAAAAGCTAGTTCAACATCAAGTGACTCTGAATCAGAATCAAGTTTGTCGACTACAAAGAAAAAAGTAATTTCCAAATTATTTCAGGATAGTCAAGACCTGTTTGGTGATATTGATTTGTAAAATGTAAATTGTTCTAAATGTAATAAGTAATGTAATAATTAAAATGTAAATCCAAATATAAATAACTAAGCCCGCTAAGCTGAAAACCCTCTGTGGCAGCTTAGGCAAAACTTAGGGCATTAGTCTACCTGCTGGACTAATTCTACAATAGTCCAGGCAACAATAAAGGTAGTGAAAAAAAAAAAAAAAAAAAAGAGTAAAAAAAGCCTGCCTGTTGAGATCTTTCATCTCAAGCAAAAGTAAAGGCAAATTGTTCAAATACATGAATGTTTGGCAAAATTTGCACGCAATAACAGAAAAATGCAAAATGCGTAAGCAATGACGTCAGGAAATGAATACCTTTTCAGAAACAAAAGTTTTGATAAACTCACGTGTAAAACATTTGGCAGACAATTCAAAGCATTTTGGATCAACTTGAATAGCTGGCAGACAGTTCAAAGCATCTTGGCCGACAACTCATTTGGATCAACTTGGAGAGCAGACAGCTCCACAACAGTTTGGACAACATAACAACTGCAACAGTAGATTAGCAGAAGATATTTTCTTTTCTTTTGCTATTTAAGAAGTGAGAAGAACCAGAAGAGGCACGACGCTACACACTCACTCAAAATTTTTCACCATTCCAGAAAAGAAAAAATCCTTGGTCATCTCTACAGCCCTTTGTCAAAAAACCTTAGACTTACAATTATTGTTCAACCCTTGTATATGTATCTCAAACCAATCAGAGTCTACCTTACCCCTTGTTCAAACCTCTTGTTCCAAATCTCAGGAATCAGACTTGTATATTCAAACTTCAAATCCTTGTAAAACTTTATTTAATAAAGGTAACTTGAATTTTTGATCAATATGCATCGCCATATCGATAAAATTATTTCAAATTTTGAACTTTTAGATTTATCTAGTCCTGCCGAATTATTATATTTCAAAAATGAATTACGTGATTTGGAAGAAAGAATATATATAGAACATACTGATTTTCACGTTGAAGGTTGGTGCAATTGTTTAGATTTTCAAAGAAAACGACATTTTATCATGGTTTTGTTACAATTTATTAATTTTTATTTAAATTAAGCATGTTTCCTGTTGAATCTCAAAATAATCAAGTATCTGATAATTTTATTAATGCTATTAATCAATTAGATTTGGTTAACATGCAAGAATTGAGTTTGCTTTTGGGAAAACTAACTTTGTTAATTCAGTTTTATGAGACCAAATTAAAAATTAGAAATAGAAATTTTGATGAAAATGAATTTTTAAGAGTAACTCGAAAATTAAGAGTCATTAAAACTTTGGCTAAATGTATTATCGGAATTTTTAAATCTTATACTGTACCATTTGATGCGATTTTAGATTGTTGAACTATGATCTCCTCGAATTTTAAAAGGTCCTGCTGTTTTTGGTATCAGAGCCCGGTGGGGGTATTAGGAGATATTTTTGTTGAACTAATCCTTTTAGATTTTATGTTTGTTAAGGCTTACCGGGGTTGACCAGTGAGAGAGAACTGAAGCGGCCTCTTGACACCAGTGCCAATGCTGACTCTATTCTGTGCCATATATGGAACTCACCTCCAAAAGATGAAGGAAAAATCACATCCTTTGGGCCACGCTCCGTGAACAGGCTATTTGCCATATGCAGAAAGAAGGGTTGGCTGCAGAGTGTCAGACCATATGTGGGGCCAACACTAGAACAAAAGGGTAACTACTGCAGCTATCATGTGATAGCAGGCCACCGGACCGACGAATGTGTCGCTCTGCGAAGAAGGATCCAGAAGCTAGTCGACGTAGGAAAATTGAGAGTCCCATCTACCTCCAATAAGCGACTAGGGGCAATCAGGGAGACCGCCAAGGAAATTCCTCAAACTTCCCAGGGAGAGGAATATGATGGAGAACTACAAGGTCTGGTTTGAAGAGAGTGGGGCAATGGTACCGAAGCTGAGACAGTGACTAGTCGAGGAATGATCAGATGCTATGAAGTCAATACTCTTAGAGGCTTCCTTTTTGTAGGGGACTCATTTTGTTTATAAGGTGTATTGAACTCATTTTGAATGCAATATGGTTCATTGTCTTTTTACTTGTGTGGTGATTACATATACATGGCATTATGCATGCATTTGATCATCTAAAATGACATATCTAATATGCATAATATCAAAATGCATGACATCAATTTAAATACTATAGGGAACCTAAAAGTGAATCTGGCCCTGATCGAACTCTCTTGAAAGGTGAGCTTGTGAGATAAATAAATGATATGATGGCGCCACCTCCACCGAGTCATATGCTGATCCAAATCAACAATCCTTTAGATGCTATTGGCCCTGCCCCAAAGTTTCAATTTGAATAGCACACATGGTACCCAAGCTGTTCCAAGCTAGAAGCTATTATTGAAACTTAAAATCCAACCCCAAAATGAAACCCCAAACCTAATTCCTTACCCAAGAAAGCACCCCATGCCAAAACCCTAAAGCCAAAATTCCAAACTCACTGAAATCTCCAACCCGTGGGGAATTCAAATGGCTTTCATCATCCTCATCACCAATCATGTGGTAAAACTCTGATGCAGTTCTTGGTCGTAGTGCATATATTATTCTGTTCATATGGCATTCATGTGCACATGACGTTACACATGCATTGTTCATCCAAAAAGCATATCAAACACATATGACATGCATGAATTTGGATGCGGCAGGAAAACCAACAGGTGGCTATGGCTTGGGTTTAGTCCTTCAAAAAAAAAAAAAAAGAATCAGCGCAGGTGGAACAATTCTTCTTTTCCTTATAGTGAGATGTTTGCTCTAGACTTACAGTGATGCTTTCTTCCTTCATAGATGCCGATCTCTGCATACTGTTGCAACAATGGTGGCACAAACGAAGTTAAACCCAGAAGCAACTGAATTCTCCCTGGTCAGTTACCAATTAACTTGTCACCTTGACATCAATCCACTTCTTCCTTTGTTTCCACTACCAGATTCCAATCTCTCCATCTACTACTCCACTCCTATATCTCCTCCTCCTCCTCCTTCCTTATTTGTGCAATTTTTCGATTCTTCCCCTCCAAACAATGAAACCCTAGCAAACCCTGTTGAGTGCTTGATGAATTCGGGGGTAACCCACCTATTGCATGAAGTGCCGGGATCGGAGAGTTAAGGTAATGGAGAAAGAGAGCAAAGGAAGATCGGTGCAGATAGGAGTTTTTCTCCCTCTTGTACATGGCCGCCGTAGCTAACACTAGAGTGTCTCACAACATTAAATGGTGAGGTATAATAAGTAATCTCCACTTCCCAATTTTCCATCATGATCAGATTGTTGTACTCTCTCTGTGAAAGATATGAACTTTTCCTGTCTTCAATCCCAAAGCATTTCCCTTCTCCAACCTCTTCCACATCTTCAACACCCTTTCTCTTCCATTTACTTGTGAACCACCAACATCTATTTGATGAAACCCCTTTCATCTTCTCCCCTGAGCTGATTATGTGAAGCCTCATTTTCCACTATCAATGGCTTCTAACAAGAAATTGAATCCCAATGCTGCTCCCTATTTCATCATCTTACCATCAGAAAGATGATGGGAGCATATGTCGAAGCACTGACCCAATCAGTCTTTGTTTATTGTCAACCTATACCAAATTGGGGATTCTCTTTCTATCCCATGCCACTTCTCTTCAACCTAAACCCCCAATCTATTTGCCTTGCATCCTCAGATGACAGGAAAGGTCTTGATTTCATGACAGAGAGAGGATCTGAATATAAGTCTGCTTTAGTTGAGCGGAAGATTGCCCATGCACAAGCATCGATTGGTGGAACTCCTGGTTAAGCACTGCATGAAAGAGAGTGAGAGTAACAACAAGAAATTAGTGTCAACCTTTGATCTCTCATGCCTCCCTCTTGTTTTCAAAAACGAAGTGAACAAAGGGTATGCATTTGTAAATTTCACAGACCAAAAAGCTGCATGCCAACTTTAGCGAGCAGTTCACCATAAGAGATGACCATTGTTCTTGTCCAGCAAAGTCCACACTATGGCCTATGCTATGCTTCAGAGAAAAGAGGAGCTGGTGAGACACTTTGAGAGGTCAATATTTGAGTGTGAAAGGGATGATTATCCACCAGTAACATTTAACCCAACGAGGGCTGATACAAGGGGTTCTGTTAAGCAAAATGCGACAAGGAGAGTAGATGACTGTCACCTGACCCTGTGAGTCCCCACTTAGGGCAAGTGGTGGGATTCTTTCCCCTGTCTAAAGTAAGAAGCAAATCAATGTTCACCTTGGTGGGAAAACAAGCCTGATGATCAGAAATTTACCAACTCAGTTTCAAAGACACAATCTGCTGCAAATTCTAGTCAGGCACTGTCTGGAGGAAAACAAGAATAAGTCCAAAGGCAAGTCTGCTCATGATTCCCTCCATTTGCCTGTGGATTTCAAGACTGGGGGAAATTTCAGTTGCGCATCTATGAACTTCACCAACAGTGTCAGAGCAACCAAGGCTTACAAAGCTTTCAACAATCATGAATGGGATGAACCCCATCAACAGGAAGACTTGCAAAGCCTGCTATGCTAATATTCTGGGGAAAGTTGCATTTACCAACCATTTCAAGAACTCAGTCTTCAGCTGCAATAGAAGTGACTACTTACCAGTATTCCCTTTCACCTCTTAAAAATGGTGTGATTTGCTACGGGACTATTATGGTTGACAGATGTAAGGAAACCACAATTAACTCAAGTCATTCTGAATCAGGCCACACTTTGAAGGACTAAAAGCCGTACCCACCTCTAGAGACTGTGCATGAATTGGAATCTAGGTTGAATTGAGAACATGAATACAGTTCCAGACCCTTGGAGAATTCAGTGGTTAATTGACTCCATCTCGGGTTGTCTGCTCACAGAGGCGACTCCATCCAGTGATCGGCTGCATACCTTAGTGACCTGCCTTTAACATGTCCCCAGTGGAGTCAAAAAAAAAATTCCAATATGGAAAACCGAAAGGACATATTGGTAGCATTGACGGGCTTCATTTGAAACCAGAGCCACGAGTCGGATTTTCCTAATGCATTCCCATTCATCATGTCATAGCTGTTTCATATTCTGTTTTGATGTTCAATATGCATGCATCATGCCATTGCATATAAATGTCCATGTACAGGTTGTCGCACACAATGAATCAGATCTGATGAAGTGTTTTACACCCAAACACAAACACAAACCTCTAATGCTAGGGGCAAGTAAAAGCCAAGCCACTAGGCATCATCAAGGACAATGCTCTTACAATCCTCGGTGAACATATTGAGGCACAATTTCCAATCCCAAGACAAGCCAGTGCGAAGAAACCTACTCGGCTGAAGTGCTCGCGCACAATTTACAGCAAAAAAAAAGCAATAACCTCCAGGAAAGAATTTCCAACATGAAAAACCGAAAGGACGTGTTGGTAACAAGAAGAGAGTGATGTTCAGAGTCAAAGTTACTCTTAATTTCCCTATCGCATTCATTCTGATGTCATCATAATGATATTAGGCATGTTTGATTTTCCAATTAGATGTTCATATTGCATACATCGTGCCATCGCATATAAACACTCATTAGTAGGCCATTGCATCCAAATCCACAATGGCTCCAATGAAATTACTGTTACGGATGGCAACTCCTGGCCCAGGTATATCGTCCCCACCAGGGTTGTCCCTAGTAGAGTCATCAATAGAATGCAACACAAGATATAAAATCTAATTCTCATTCCCCCACTCAGACAAACAGACTATCCCTTAGCAAAAGAGGTACCAAGTCTATGGTGTCGATGTGTCAAACTCGCTAGTACAATTGAGAAAGATCGGGAGAATACCAGTGTAACCAAGCTTGGCCTGGAAGCACACCCGAATCTGGGAGGAAGCATTCGTCAGTCTTAGTAGGGCGGATAGAACGCACGGAACCTAGATGAGTCAGGATCCCCAGTAGATCCCCAGTAGCGTTAGAAGCTAAGACAATCCTCACTGAGTCAAAATCCCCAGTACGGACAACTTCTCATAAAACCTAAACAGGTAAAGTTTCCCCACAGAGTCCCCAGCTAAGATTATCCTCATTAAATCAGGATCCCTTGGTAGATCCCCAGTAGGGTCCCCGACAAGGCCGTCCAGCCGAGATATTCCCCACAGAAGATCATCGGAAGTCATAAATCCCTCCCCAACCTCATGTAGATACCAAGCATAATAGCATAAAAATCATGTCACATACATACATGCTCTCGAATCATACACGCATTCACACATACATGCATCAAATAACAACTCAGCCGTATTTATTCTTGATCGAAGGGGCAAAAATTTTTTGTTTCCGAAATTATCGATCAAGGAATAAATACAAGCTCTTGCATCAAATTCTATTAAGACACTCATCACAATCATTACGTTGTCTCGAGTTGAGATCCCTCCGAGACAGAAAAGATTTAATCCAGGGGCGCCCTTAGAGTCATAGCGTGCAAATCAGAGCTATATAACTTCAAATCTCATGTATGAAAACTTCTTCAATTATCATAACATTTGTTCACACCAATATAATCCCGAGAAGGGTATTTCTTGCCTTTAACAGGTTCTGGGGGAAAAACAACTCTTCTATCATTCTTTACGGGCACACTCCACCGCAGTGAGTCGACTTGGAACCACGGACTGCATCCCCAGTAAAGGATGCCAGGTACATTTCCTTTTCCCTTCTCACTCCACTTGAGAAGGATATTTCTTGCCTTTAATAGGTACTGGGGGCAAAACAACTCTTATATCATTCTTCATGGGCACACCCCACTGCAGCAAGTTGACTTGGAACCACGGCCGGTATCCCCAGCAAAGGATGCCAGGTACGTTTCCTTCCCTTCTCACTCCACCCGAGAAGGATATTTCTTGCCTTTAACAGGTTCTGGGGGCAAAACAACTCTTATATCATTCTTCACGGGCACACTCCACCGCAGCGAGTCGACTTGGAACCACGGCCGACATCCCCAGCGATTGATGCTAGGTACGTTTCCTTTTCCTTTCTCACTCCATCCTGAGAAAGGTATTTCTTGCCTTTAACAGGTTCTGGGACCAAAACAACTCAGCAGTATTTATGCTTGATCGAAGGGGCAAAAGCTTTTGTTTCCAAAACTGTCAATAAACACGCGCTCTCGTATCAATCATTCACAGGCACACTCCACCGCAGAGAGTCGACTTGGAACCACGGCCGGCATCCCTAGCAATGAATGTCAGGTACGTTTCCTTTTCCTTTCTCACTCCTTCCGAGATGGGTATTTCTTCCCTTTAATAGGTTTTGGGGGCAAAACAACTCAGCCGTATTTATTCTTGATCAAAGGGGCAAAAATTTTTGTTTCCAAAATTGTCGATCAAGGAATAAATACACGCTCTCACATCAATCTTCACGTGCATACTCCACCGCAGAGAGTTGACTTGGAACCACGGCCGGCATCCCCAGCGAGTCGACCTGGAACCACGGCCAGGTAAATTTCCACCTTTTCGACCTCTTCGCCATATGGAAGAGGAAGAAATGTCTATTGAAGAAGAAAGAAGTTCCGGTTCGTACTGCCTCTTCACCATATAGGAGGGATAGTACATTTTGTTCTACCTTTTCACCATATAGGGGAGGAAGATCAACTGTATTCAATGCTCCACCACATGGGAAAGAATTGAATTATCTTATCGAACACACTCCACCGCAGCGAGTCAACATCACGGGCACACTCCACCACAGCGAGTTGACCTGGAACCATGGCCAGTATCCCCATCCAAGGATGTTAGGTACGTTTCCTCCTCCTTTCTCACCGTGCTCCCAATCGCGAGACCAAACTCGATCTAGGCTATCCAGCCCACCATGAGCCAACTTTGGTCCCACGAGGGGCAACCTGTGGGCACGGGTTTTTTCTGACCTCCATGATGAGCATTCCTGTTTTATCTGTTGAGCTGATGGACAGGAATAGAACTTGAAAACGACCAGAATGTCACCCAAAATATCTCAAACGTCCTGAAAACCAAGCTACCCGTGATCCGAAATCCACGGAAAGGTCTCCCGAGCTGTTTCTAGGGTTTAGGGTGTGCGTTCGATTTTCAAAATTTTACCCCGGCTCTAGTACAAACTAAAGCCGTACGGCTCTAGTGGTCAAAACAAGTTGCTCTGCTTGACAGAAGGAAAGAGGGGCAAATTTTCAGAAGTCAGGTGGCAGATTGATTGATTAAAATGGGTGTGAAAGAGAAATATAAAAGAGAAAGAAAAAATAAAAAAAAAGGGAGCTTCTTTTGGGGACTAAAAAAAAAGAGAGGAGAAATAGAGAGAAAAAGAAGTAGAAAAAGAGAGTTAGAAACTAAGTGCCAGAGGAGACCCAGACACCAAAGCCAAAACCTAAAATCAATCTCCAAACATTTACAACAAATCCCACAACCTTTGCTCACTGATTGGGGATTGTTTTGGATTCATTTTGGATTGTTTCAGACCATTGCAATTTTTGGTCGGTTGAGTTTAGGACACATTCCAAGCTTTCAAATCCATTTCTTGATGTTCAAAGCATCAAAACAACATCAAGGTAAACTCTAAGAGGCCTTAAACCTATTTGCATTGCCCTTTCTATGTGTTTTCTTCGTTTTTTACAACTTTCGAAAACCAGATTGCCCGAATAAAGCCGGGCGGCTCTAGTGCCAGAGCCGCCTGGCTCTGTTCTGCAAGGATAGATTCCTGATTTGTCCCGATCTGCCAAAAACAGTCCATTTTCCATTTTAAGCATTCTGTTGTGATCATTTCGGCCCAAATCCATCCGTATGTTATAAATTTTGGTTTTTCAAACTTCTGTACGTACGGATATTGGGTTTTTAGGTGTTTCCCGGGTTTATTTTCTGAGTTTCGGGGTTGCTTCATCCGAATCGGATCCATGGTTGAGCATTAGCGGACCCCCGAATCCCATAAAATCACCGAAAAATATTAAAAACGAATAAAATGATGTTTTTCACAAATGTTTTGGTATGTTTATTGCATTTAGACCATAGATGGATTGTGTATTAAGGAACCTACACGAACAGAACCATGGATTCCGGGATAACAGACTCACAAAAATGGAAATTTGTATGTAACCGAGCCAAATGTTTTCAAAAAATTGATTTTCCAGCATAAAATTTACAGGGCGTTTCAAAACCATTTTCCAGGTCTAACTGGTCCGACCGGTCGAGTCAACTCGGTTACCCCCTGAATGCATGCTTCCGCTCCTAAAAATCCCAATTCTGTCCTGTTGTGAGTCCTATTTGTGTTCATAATATAAACTGTGCTAACCATTCTGTTTTGCAGCGTTTATTTTTATTATTTTGGGTGTATTTAATATATTCCTGCGTAAATTAGGCGGTTCTAACTTTTAGATCCTCGTGTACTTAGGCGATTGTAAAGTAAGGACGAGGGTTTTTATCTTTTATTCGATTGGGTTGTATAATCGGCCTCTAATATTTTCTTGCATATTTCGGATGTATGCTTTATTTTTCTACGATTTATTTTCTGCATTTTGCTTGAGCACGGGCTAGTAAAATTAAACCAAATTGGGGTTAGAAAAAGATAATAAATTCAACAAATATGGTAATATAAATCATAAGTTGAATACAAGCTCGAGGTTAAGTAGGTAAGTTGCTCGAACCATGAATCTCTGGATTAGGTAAGGCAGTCTACGCTTGGTAGGGAGCTGTACCGGAGTTGTCCAGATGAGCTGATCTGGGTGGCGACTCTATCACTGATCTTGAAATTCAGGTTTCGAGATCTTTAAGCAATAAAACAGGAAAATGTTTTCTATAAAACACTTTCTAAAACAAACTATTTTCCCCAAAGCAAGAGAAACAAAACACGTTTTTCTAAAAAACATCACGAAACCCAGTTTAAGAAAACCTTCCCCGATTCGTTTCGCCGCATCCGTTTCTCGTACCAGGTCATCCGCTCACACCAGGTATCGGCCCAGATTGGCTTCATTCCATAGCTCCAGCAAATCCGCCTCGGGTAATATAGACCCAGTATCGGCCCAGATCGGCTTCATCTCAGTTCCTCAGCAGATCCGTCTCGGGTAATGTAAACCCGGTATCGGCCCAGATCAGCTTCATGCCGGTTCCCTAGCAGATTCGCCTCGGGTAATATAGACCCGGTATCAGCCCAGATCGGCTTCATTCCATATCCCCAACAGATCCGGCTCGGGTAACCTAGACCCCGGTATTGGCTTATTTCACCTCCATCCTCGCCTCGGGTAACCTAAACTCGATATCGCTTATTTTACCTCCATTCTCGCCTCGGCTAACCTAAACCCAGTATCGGCTTATTTCACCATCATTTTAGCCTCAGGTAACCTAAACCCGGTATCGGCTTATTTAACCTCCATCTTCACCTCGGGTAAATTAAACCCGGTATCAGCTTATTTCATCTTCCATCCTCGCCTCGGGTAACCTAAACCCGGTATCGGCTTATTTCACCATCAACTTCGCCTCGGGTAACCTAGACTCGGTATCGGCTAATTTCACCATCAACCTTGCCTCGGGTAACCTAAACCCGATATCAGCTTATTTCACCTCCATCCTCGCCTCGGCTAACCTAGACCCAGTATCGGCTTATGTCAGATTCATCATTTCAGCAGATCCACCTCGGATATGTGTAGATCCAGTACCGGCCCAGATCAGCTACGTTTTCTTTCCTGTGTTTGCGGCGCTTTGATCCGCGCTCTCAAATTCATCACCTCAGGTATCGTAGACCTGGAGTCGGGTGTCGAATTTGATCACGCGAGGGGCAGCTGTAAGCGCCAGAATTTTCAGCACAAAAAAAGTGTGTTGTTGTGCCACGACTGTAATTACAGTCGTGGTATTGTATTATAGTCGTATGACTGTAATACCGGAGCAGGTACAGCAGCCCATACCTTGTGACATAAAAAAAAGGGGATTGATTTTCATAGCAATTAATGCTCCGTTTTGGAAAGGTGTTCCTTGAACGCCGAGCCCTGTCCATGTCCCCTGTTACACGTGACTTTCTTACAACATCATTTCATATCATGTGCTTAAAAGCATCAGAACTCTGTCCATGGGGCGGCCTCATGCGACCATTTCATATCATCACATAGACCTACAAAGCATTAAAACCCTGTCTATGTGTCGGCACACACGTGACCATTTCACAAAATTCACTAGGTGTCCCAAAAGGCACCAAACCCTTATCTGTGTGACGGTCCACACGTGGTCTTTTTGCACAGCATTGAGTGTTCTTGGAATGTCCGGAAAGAAAAAAATATAGAATAATAAGTACGAATCATTTTCATGATCATTTCATGCATAACATCATTCCAGTCATTCATTATAAGAACTTTCAATGTCTCACTCCTCATGGCATCATTTCATTCACTCATGTCCCTAAACGTCTCCTATATGATGTCGAGCAGAATAAACTGGAGCGACCTTGGATGAGATCTCAAGCTTCAAGGGCTGTTAGGGAACCAAAAACAGTAGAGCCAGAAAGTGAATCCAACTCAGGGGAAGAAGTAGAAATGGCTAATCCAACATCAAACCTCAGTGATGCTTTAAAGGATTTCCTAAGGTCGCAAGATTTCCATGATATGCTTAGGGAGGAAATACGGGCTGTAGTAAGAGAAGCTGGGGAAACTGGTGGTAGTAGGACCGGAAAGTAGAAAGAGGCCGAATCGTCCCAGCAAGGTGGTGATATCTCAGCTAGTTTAGAAAAGCTACAGGAGATGGAAGCAGACATAGAAGAGAAAATGAAGGCCAAGTACTCTGAACTTGACGAAAGAAAGGGGCCAACATCAGCCTGGGCTCCAAAAGAGGGGTAAATGTAGATGCGATGATCAACAAGGGCATTGAGACCTTTCCCATTGGATTCCAAGTGCCTAAAGTCCTTTGTACAAGGGGATTGGCTCACCGGAGGCCCATGTGAACCTTTATGTCAGAATCATGTTGACTGCGAGCGCCACTAAATAGCAGCTGGTTAATTTCTTCCCAACCACACTAGAAGGTGGAGCCCTGAATTGGTACAACTCTTTGTCTGAAGATGTACAGTCAGACTGGGAGGCCTTGTCAGCGTCCTTCATCAAATACTGCAGCTTCAACACTAAGATCCAGGTGAAGCTGTACGATCTAGAAATGGTTAAGCAACAACAGAATGAATCCTTTGATGCCTATTACCAGAGATGGATGAACAAAATGATTCTGCTGAAGAATCGCCCCGATGAAGATGAACTGATTCAGAAGTTGATTGATGGGAGTAGGGACATCTTCCGAAACAACATGAAATTCCATTCCTTTAGTAAGCTCAGTGAAGTGTACAGTATGGCCATGAGAATCGAGAGGGACGAGGAAGAAAAGGCAATGAACCAAAAGCCTGGAAGGAGCTTCGGGTATGGTCTTAGGTATCGATTAGCGACTACCACTGGATAAGGCAGCAGATCTGGTTTTGGATATATAGGCAAAGGTGGGCAATCGTCAGAAGATAAGCCAACTGAAGTTGCCGTTGTGTCCCAGCAGCAAAACAGCCAAGATGGAAATGTACAAAATCGATGCCTATCCCCTCGGACTCTTTCTTTGGCCAAGTTTTTTGCAAAATGCAGGAACGGCGGTCTCTTGAATTCTCTGAAGCCATTTGAAAAGCCGACTAAGACGGACAAGGGCAAGTTCTGTTCCTTTCATATGACAGTGGGGCACCATATGATTAACTGCATGCAGCTACTAAGGGCTGTCCGATAATTGATCGCTGAAGGAAAGATTGTGGAACCACCCTTGAAGCCTAGTGTTCAGAACAATCTGTTGCCCAGCTTCGATTGACCCATGTGTTTAAGCTATTTAAGGAGATGATGCCGCAGCAAAAGAAGGCCCTCCGCATATGGAGGATGACAACTATTTTAATGTATCTACTTTTGTTTTCTTTTATGTTTTGTGAACAATTTAGCCCACGAGGCGTTTAATGTGATGCAATTTGATTTCATTTACTTGTGTGATATTTTTCTGGATGGAACATTGTGCATGCATACAAACATTCATTTAATGTCTTTAGCATACATGACACATCATTACATGAAATGAACTTAAAGACAGATGATGATCTAAAAATGGTATCCGTCTTGAAAGACCTCACGCCTGATAAGAGAAAAAAAAATAGAAAACTTGCAAAGTATCCAAAAGCGCGTAACAAGCTTTGCCCGATCCTACCACGACATGACTAAGGATCGACAGAGAAGTTACCAAATGCCAGAGTCCAAAGGATTTAAGGGCAAAATCAGCTGGGTAGAAACTCCACAGACCCAGATCAGACAAAGAGGGGAAACCACGATAGGAGAAACTGAGGTCACCAGAAAAACAAGACTATTCACTGCAAACAGGCATTAGTTCACAGCCATGACTGTCAACCACCTAATGTGGATGAGAACGGAGTTGACCATGATGTCACAGCCCTAAAAAAAATGTAAGCCTTAAATTTGAAAAGGAAGAACACACCTGCATGATACAGAATTCCATGTTCCGTCATGACCAAGAGGAGACTATGGTTTCAAGGGGCAACGACACATGTGTTCTAGAATAAAAGGCTGGGGCATCGATCGTCAACTCCACATCATCCACGAGCTAGTAGGGTGACGGGAACAGCCAACAGATCTGTCAAAAGGAATTCTATCTATCAAAATGGATTGGCATGTCATTATTCGCCTTGCAAAGACACCAGACCGGTATCAAAGCACTCACCAGGGAAGCACCGTAGCCATCGACCTTTAAGGTGGAAACGGTTCCACTAGGGAGAAGGGAGACCAAGTTGTCGACCCCATCAACCCAGACTTGCTAAAAAAAAGGGAGAAGTCTGGTGGACCGAAAACCGAAAAGGCAGTCCATGTAAAAGTTAGGACTGTGAGATGAGCACCATCAGGTGGAAAATCTACAAGGACCAGTTGGGGGCAGTCGTGAATTCAGTCAAGGCGGATACCATTGCTAATTTCGTTTCTTAATTTCATTTCATCTATGATGTGCATTATGCTAAAACATTATCAATGAATGAATGAATGAATGCCTTGCTCTGTTCATTTAAATGTCCCAATTCTGCTTAGAATTGAATCCGCATAATGCATCATACGTGGTTGTACACATCTTTCGCTTACATGCGTCGCACTTAAAAAAAAAAGAGCTCGCTGAGGTCAATACCGAAAAGGCACCTCAGGCAAAAGTTAGAGCGGCTCGCTAAGCTGAAAACCTACATTAGGCAGTTTAGGTAAAAGTTAGAGCACCTTCAAAAAAAAAAAAAAGAGGGGTGGCTAAGGTGAAAACCAAAAAGGCACCTCAGGCAAAAGTTATAGCAGCTCGCTGAGCTGAAAACCCACATCGGGCAGTTCAGGCAAAATTTAGAGCACTTCTAAATTCACCATTCCTAGGGGCATAGAAGTGGAATCCTACCACCATTCCCCAGCAGAAGCTCTTCTACTATTCTCCACCAGGATTCTCTGTATTATTCCCCAGCAGAACCATCACAAAGAATGCCACCACTTTCTCTCCAACTGTCATCGGACTTCCTTAACAGCCATTGCATGTCCCCGCATATCCCAGCAGGAGTGCAAGAATCACACCACATAAAGACTATACTCTCCAGCTAGATCAGTCGTAGGCGTGACATGCTTTCCCTAGCCAGAGGCGCGACTCGATCTCCCCAGCAAGAGCGTAACATTTCAAAACTCAAAGAATAGCGAGAAATGCATTTCCCAATATCATTCGTACATGCATATATTGCAACATGCACACACAAGCATTCAAAAAATATGCACACATGCATACATACATCACAACCAATCCAGGTACAGGTACCCGCCACCATCGTCAGGCCGTTCCGAATCCAGATCACTCTTGAAGCAGAAAATATTCTAATACTGGGGCATTCACCAAGTCTCTAGGGACAAGTCAAAGCCGCGCGGGCCCAAGCCTCAACATCTTGAGTTCCCAGTGGCAAAGTAATCCAGCTGTATTTATTCTTGATGGAAGGGGCAAAAATTTTTGCTTCCAAAATTATTGATCAAGGAATAAATACTTATTATCTACCTGATTCCAAAATTATCACTCCTAAAGTCCCATCAATCAAGCTAGATTTTGAATCCTTGAAACTCCTTCAAGCCAAATTCTTAATCCTTGATAAACACCTTTCCAAGCCAAATTTTGAATCCTTGAAACTCCTTCAAGCAAGATTCCTAATCCTTGAGAACCTCTCCAAGCTAGATTTCGATCCCTTGATACTCCTTCAAGTGTGATTCCCAATCCTTAAAAACCCTCAAGCAAGATCTCAAATCCTTGAACCTATTCAATTCAAGCAAGATTTAAGATTCTTGAATCTAACCTATCCAATCTAGATTTTGAATCCTTGAAACTCCTTCACGCATGATTCCTAATCCTTGAAAATCTCTCCAAGCCAGATTTTGAATCCTTGAAACTCCTTCAAGTGAGATTCCTAATCCTTGAAAATCTCTCCAAGCCAGATTTCGAACCCTTGAAACTCTTTCAAGCAAGATTCCTAATCCTTGAAAAACCTCTCCAAGCCAGATTTCGAATCCTTGAACTCCTTCAAGCAAGATTCTTAATCCTTGCAAACCTGTCCAAGCTAGATTTCGAATCCTTGAAAACTCCTTCAAGCAAAATTCTTAATCCTTGAAAACCGTTCAAGCCAGATTTTGGGTCCTTGAAAACCAATTCAAGCAAGATCCTAAATCCTTGAAACCAATCTAAATCTTCAGCAAACCTCGCCTCGGATAACCTAGACCCGGTATCATCTTATTTCTTCTTCAACCTCACCTCGAGTAACCTAAACCCGATATCGGCTTATTCCGTCCAATCAACTCAGTGCATCATCACAACAGTGAGACTTCAACAAGTCAGTGTATGCCTTTTTCTTATGTCTGCGGCGCTTTTATCCGCACTCTCAAATTCATCACCTCAGGTATCTTAGGCTTTGAGTCAGGTGTTGAATTTGATCATGCGAGGTGCAGCTGTAAGTGCTGGAATTTTCCATAAAAAAAAAATCCACCGTGTCACACGACTGTAATTACAGTCGTGCAACTGTAGCTACAGTCATGCGACTGTAATTGAAAGTTACAGTCATACGACTATAATAGTGGAGCAGGTGCATCAGTCCATATGACTGTAATTGAAAGTTACAGTCATACGACTATAATAGTGGAGCAGGTGCATCAGCCCATACCCTGAAGGAAGAAAAAACAGAGGAGCATTTAATGCTCCTCTGACCAGAAACCAAGGAGACCAGAATAAAAGGAAGAGGAGAAAAAAGAGAAAGGGGTCTGATTTGGGAAATTAGAGAGGGAATTTGATAGAGAAAAGAGAGAAAAAGAGAAGGAAAAGAAAACCAACACACAAAGCTCATTTTATTTCCTCTTCTTTTTCTTTTAATTCTTAAGTGTTAAAGTTAAAATTTGTTAGAAATCATAGGTTAATAACTTAACACTTAAAGCTCAATTAATTTCAGACCTTAAACTTAACAGAATCCCTGACATTTTGGAGTATTTTGGACAATTTTTCAAACCTCAACACACAAAGAAGAAGCAATTTGGAAGGGATTGCGGCGTTTCCAGTGGTCATTCCTACGGTGGATTAGCGCCACAGAGGTAAACATACTTCAAACCTTTAATTTTGCTGCTTTTTCTGGGTGATTGGGTGTGTTTTAGTGCATATAAACTCATTTTCTACGCTTGCTGTTTGTGGAAAACAAGAAAAGTCGTACAACCGTTCTTGAGTTGAAGAACAGTTGTACGACTGTAAATACAGTCGTACGAGTGTTGTTGATTTCCCTCTAATTTTTTCAATTTTGTTTGAATAAATTTTGGAGAAATCCTATGTCGGACGATTTACAGTCGCACGACTGTAATTTCTGTCCAGAGGTAGAATTTCCATTTTAATCCAGAAAAATTCCTAAAAATCCATAAAAATTCAGAAAAATCAGATAATCACCAAAAATGAATTTTGTTGTGTGCATTCACGACCTTAGATTTAATTTTCAGTGTAATTGCATTTAGAACAATACAACAATGGAGACCCGATTCTCCTAAAAACCGACCCATCTCACATGTGAAATTAAAGTAAACCGGAAAATAAAATATTTTCAAAATAATTTTTCTCACAAAACCAAAATTCAGGGACATTTTAAAATTTTTTCCTGGTCTAACCAGGTCGGCTAGCGGAGCCGACCCGGTTATCCCCCAATTACATGCCCTCGAACTCCTTAAAATCTCATTCTGTCCTACTCGAGTCCTATTTATGGTGTGCCATAAACTGTGCTAATCCTCTGTTTTGTAGCTTTAATTTCTTTTATTTTTATTTTTGATTTATTTAATAGATTAATTCGTGTATTTAGGCGATTGTAAATTTTTAGATTCTCGTGTATTTTAGGCGGTTGTAAGGTGAGGCTGAGAGTTTTTATTTTTTTTATTAAATCAGGTTGTAATAATTTAATTAATTATTCGCTGCTTTATTTTTATTTTTTATCTGTATGTACGCTGTATGTTTTTATTTAATAAAATTGACTTTAGAATTATGAAATACCTTCAAAGAACATTGGCCGTATTTATTTTGCTTAGGCACGAAATAGGGGACTTGTCTGGACTTAGATCTCTGGATAGTGTGGTGGCCGTTCGTCCGGTTCAGCTACACTAAAATTTCCCGGTTGAGCTGAGCCGGGTGGCAACTCCTACACTATTCATCGAGACTTCGGTCTCGATTCTTTTATGAAATAATCTAATTTTCTAAAAAATGAATTTCCATTCTAAAAGCCCTACGCGAGGGAGGGTTGCCCGAAATCGAGGCACCCCTTTCGAAAGGGAGTTCGCGTTCTGTCGAAAACGTCGTCCACTCACAATAAGAATAGACCAAATTGACTTCTGGGCCTAAGTTAGGCCATGTACATAGACAAAGTTCTGAAAAGATTCAGCATGGATCAGGCCAAGAAAGTTTCTTACCAATGAGCCATGAGCTGAAACTGAGTAAAAGGAACTGTCCTAAAACAATAAAGGACAGGTAGAACATGAAAATGGTCCTATATGCATCAGCTATAGGATCAATCATGTACTCCATGCTAAGTACAAGACCTCGCCTTCGCACTAAGTATGACAAGCTGATACCAATAGGATCCTGAGGAGGATCACTGGAAGGCTGTCAAAGCAATCTTGAAGTGTCGGACAAAGGACAACTTCTTAGTGTATGATGGTCAAGAAGAGCTATCAATGACAGGTTACACTGATGTGAGCTTCCAGACCGACCAAGATAAGTACCAGTCACAGTCTGTGTACATATTTCTACTCCAATGGTGGTGCTATCAGCTGGAAAAAGCTCAAAGCTGCTGACTTTCACCGATTCTACAACAGAAGCTGAGTACATTTTATCGTGTGATGCAGCTAAGGAAGCTGTGTGGATGAGGAAGTTTATCACTCAATTGGAGTAGTGCTAACTATCCAGGATCCAGTTGATATCTTCTGCGACAACAACGGGGCTATTGCATAAGCTAAAGAGCCTCGGTCACACAAGAACACAAAGCACGTGCTTAGGATGTTTCACCTCATACAAGAGATTGTGGAAAGGGGTGACATTTCATTACATAGAGTAGACACCAAGGACAATGTCACAGATCCTTTGACCAAGTACTGGCATAGCCAAAGCATGAGGGTCATAATAGATCTATAGGGACTAGGCCCATGCCTAATTGGAACTAGTGCAAGTGGGAGATTATTGGGAATGCCATAGTTCAAAGGAATTGGTTCTTGTTTTGTATCATACATTCTTAGACCATTTATAGATTGATGTATTATACACTTGTGTTAATATAAAAAGGCATAATCTATCTGATTTATACCTTTTGCAATAAATGTAAATAGAGTATCCAATGGTGATATCTATATCCATGTTGTCAATTGTCATGCACTTGGCAGTAAGATCATGAATAGGGAAATGATATAACCATAAAGCCATCCATAGTCTGTTCTAGTCATGGGAATGAATAGAACATAAGGCTAGCATTACCTTGATTGTATGGCGGTGTCTTACCATCCATAATACATGGAATGTCAATTAGGTATTGTAAGCGGACGACCTTTTAGATCGAAACACAGCGAAGCGAACTGGGGAAAGGAGAACTGGTGTTTATAGTTTGAATTGAAAACAGGTTTGATGATTTTGTTTAAGAAACCTAATTGATTTGATTTGAAATCCCTTTTGTAGAAAACCTTTTCTTTGAAGGTAGATTTTTGGAAAAAAACTGTTTTTGCTTTTTAGAAAATCCCGTTTTATTACTTAAAGATCTCGAAACCTAAATTTCGGGATCAGCGATAGATTCGTCACCGGGATCAACTCATCCGGGAAATTCTAGTACAGTTCCCTACCGAGTGTAGACTGTCGTACCTAATCTAGAGATTTAGGGTTCCGGCAACTTACCTATTCACCCTCAAGCTTGTCTTCATTTATAATTTCATATTACAATATTATACTCACTTATTCTCTACCTATTTTATCTTTTATTATTGATTAACCTATGCTCATTCAGATGACAGAAATAAATGGCATAAAATTAAGGTGCAGAAAAGTAAACCATACATCCAAACCAAACAAAAAGATAGAGGCCGCTTATTACAACCTTAAAAGATAAAAACTCTCATCCTTACCTTGCAACTACCTAAATACATGAGAATCTATAAAAAATTACAATCGCCTAGAATACATGATTTGATCTATTAAATACATCCAAAATAAAAACAAATGAAAAATAAAAGCTGCAAAAAAGACTGGTTAGCATAATTGTATCACAGATACACATAGGACTCACAACAAGACAGAATGGGGAATCTCAGGAAATGGGGGCATGCATTTAGGGGGTAACCGAGAAATCCGGGCGACTTACTTGATTAGACTTGGAAAACAATTTTAGAAATACCCTATAGGTTTTTATGCTTAAAAACATTTTTGAAAAACCATTTGGCTCGATTACATGTAAATTTCTTCCTTTTAGTGGGTCGGCTATCCCGGAACTCGAGGTTCTGTTTGTGGGTATTCCTAATTCCAACATCCATATAAGGCCCAAAGCGGTAAACACATCAAAAATAATTTGATTCCAAAGATAGCATCATGCGATGACATCTGTAGGAGTGGTCTTGAGATTCTGCCTTTATTTTGGCAACTACAGCCATGCAGCTCTAGTTAGACTTGCACGGCTATAGCCACTATAGCCATATAGCTGTAATGCCCATAACTTGAAAATGGTTTTCTTTACTTTTGTAAATCACTGTTTTGACTTGTTTCGGTGATTTCTAAGGATTCTGTGGAATTTGGGGGTCTGCTAAAGCTGAACCGTGGATCCAATTTGGATCGAATAACCCCAGATTCCAAAAAGCAAAAATCAACGAAACCCAAACCTCACATCATCGTTTTAAGAAATCCGAAAACCATAATTTTGAATGTAACAGATGTCATTTGACCAAAATAGTTCATAACAGAATGATTAAAATAGGAAACTGACTGTATTTGATCGATTTAAGGCATTTCGAGTTTCTGCCCAGAAGAACACAGTCATACAGCTATAGTGGTATAGCCACGTGGCTCTGTTCTAAGGGATTATGGCCATTCAACTCTAGTTAGAGCCGCACGGCTATAATCAAATAGACAGATTTTGGATTTTTGCAAAACACAAAAAATATACAGCAAAAAGCAAATAATTATGAGTTTAATGCCTCTCAGAGTTTACCCTTTTTGTGTTCCAGCGTGTTTGACAGTCGAAAGTAGATTTAAACATCGAAGTGTGCTTAGAATCCTATGAACATTCCAAAACATCAAACATGAACCTCGAATCAATCCGAACACACCCGAGAACAAACCAAATGAGTGATAGTGTGACTGGAAACTCTCACCCTATATGTTTCCCTAGTGTTTTCTCTCTGTTTCTTATGTTTTCCCTTGGTTTTTCCCACTTTTTCTCTTTTTCTCCCTCATTGTCTTAGTTTTTCTCTCTTTAGAATTCACTCTAGAATGATATCTTTGTTTTCTATTTTGTTCTGCCCTCTCCTTTTCTGTATTTTGGTCTCTTAACCTAGAGAATCCCAGTTTTATTCCCTTGAATTTTGGAAATCCCTTCTGTCACAAATTAAGGATGATTATTTAGGAAGTAACATGGTCGCTCGTTAGAGCCACACTGTTGTAAGATTACAGCCGTGTGACTCTGATGTTATAGACACGCGGCTGTAGTTGTGAAACTATAGTCGTGTGACTCTAACTAAAGCTAACAAAGCTTTTCCTAAATCCTTCACTCATATCTAAGCTCTCTAATAACTCCAAGGACCTTTCTCGGGGTTTCAGATTGAGGAATGTTTGGTTTTCGGAGCATTTGAGAACATTCCAGGTGTTATACCGCTCATTTTCAAATCTGTCGCAAGTTCGTCTATCTAACAGGTAACATAGGATTTTCATCATAGAGGTCGGGAAAACCCGTGCTCACTGGCTGCCCCTCGCGGGATCAAAGTCGACTCACGGTTGGGCTATTATGTCTGATTCGAGCTTGGTCTCACGATAGGGAGCACGGTGAGAAAGGAAAAGAAAACGTACCTGACCTCTTGGTTTGTCAAAGAAATCAAGCACAACATATAGCTGGGGGACGTGTCTCGGCTCTCGGTGTAGCAATAATTTTTGAAGTCAGCTCTAGGAGCTTTGGTTTGAAGTTGGCTCTCGGTGAGGACTAATTTGAAGTCGGCTCTAGGAGCTTTGATTTGAAGTCGGGTCTCGGTGGAGCAAAAATTTGAAGTTGGCTCTCGGTGGAGCAATAATTTTGAAGTCGGCTCTCGGTGGAGCAATAATTTTGAAGTCGGCTTTCTGTGGCGCAATAATTTGATGTCAACTCTCAATGGAGCAATAATTTTAAAGTCGGCTCTATGAGCTTTAGTTTGAAGTCAGCTCTCGGTGGAGCAATAATTTGAAGCGGCTCTCTGGGAAGCAATAATTTTGAAGTCGGCTCTAGAAGCTTTGGTTTGAAGTCGGCTCCTGGTGGAGCAATAATTTTGAAGTCGGCTCCCAGCGAAGTAATAATTTTGAAGTCGGCTCTAGGAGCTTTGGATTGAAGTTGATTCTAAGAGCTTTGGTTTTGAAGTTGTGTCAAAAGTGCGTATTTATTCCTTGATCGATAATTTTGGAAATAAAAATTTTTGCCCCTTAGATCAAGAATAAATATGATTTGATTGTTTTGCCCTTGGATACCTGTAAAAAGGTAATAGTACCTTTCTCCGGATTATATTGGCATACATGGAAATTCTGAAAATTGAGAAAATTTTCATACCTAAGATTTAGAGCCGTGCGGCTCCAATTTGCATGCTATAGCCCAAGGGGATGCCCCAGTGTCGGACTATTTCTTCTTTCCGAGCACTCATGATTCCGGACAACACACTATTGACCGTAAGTACCTGTACTCGAGTTAGCATTGATGCATGTATGCATGTGTGTGTATATGTTTCAAGTGTATGCATGTGTGTGACATGATGTTTCTGTTGGGATTTTTCACTGGAAATCACCTGATAAAAGCGGAAGAATGTGATGATTTCCTCAAATCCAGTCCCAGGAGCAATTGAAGTGGAAATTGTAAAACTTAAAATTATAATAGAAAGAGATTTAATTCTTACCAGGAATATCTCTTTCAAGAGATGGATGAAGACTGCAGAAATCAAATTAGATTCCCTCCTCGTTTTCGTACACAAACGCCTAATGAACACGACCCGTGCTAGCGTTGGAAAAACAAAAACTATGGTGAGAGGGGGCTAGGAATTTCGGCTATCACTTTGCTTGTGTTGTAGTTGCCGAAATCTTCACCCTAGGTTTTTATACCTAGGGTGGCCGAATTCCCCTAAGGGAATTCAGGCCCAGCTTGGCTCCTTTTCACTCTGTGCGGGCTTCCATGTTTTAATTTAGGCCCAGTCTAATTTTAATGATTCTGGTTTAAATTAATTTCAAGCCCAATTTTAATATACCCATGTATTTAATATATTACACCAAGTAATATATTATCTACATTTAAATTAAAATTAGTTTGACCAATTAATTTAATCCATCAAATTAAAATTGAATCTCCACAAAATAAAATCACATGCAAACCTATACATATGAATATTTCCACCTAGGAAATAATCTCATAATTAATCCAATTAATTATGAAGAGCCAATTTAATATGTTAATTCTATTATTAGGATCGATCCAATTGATCTTTATAATATAATTAACATATATACACCTCTCTCTCCATATCGTATACTCCAAGTATACATATGATTCCTTAAGTCTGTGTTCAGTCGTTCTATGTGTACGATCCCGTGGGCCCATCTTTATGTTGGCAGCGGGCCTTTGGCCCACAGACTGCAGTTGGGCTCTAGCAAGCCACTGCAGCCCCCAATTAAGATGGAGATGGCAGTCTAACTGTTATCATAACCCGGTAGTTTAAACTTGTACATCCCATGTCATTGATATCGGTGTCTAAAACAGACGCATGGATTAATCACCCTCTTTTGTGTCGGACATTAACTTGATCCCGAATGCACTGAAGCTCACAAACAAGTTCCCACATGTTTGGGTGTGGCCACACTCTTATCAGTTACATTCATCAAGAGGCCGGTGATATCTTCCCAGTGGACTACTGAGTGACAAATCCCTTCTGCATATCCATAGCATTACCATGCTAAGTGACATACCCGAAAGTACCCATACTTGGCAAATTATTACGGGCCCTTTAGGTGTACCCTTAAGTATGCGACCTCATATGTAACACCATCATATGATCAGGTCAAAGGATCCATACAAGTACTACACGAGAATCACTTGTGATACTATACCATGTGGATTACTCATTTAGTGGATCTATCCAGTACCATGCCCCCATGCATGTACCCATTAACTTGGTTGACATTCCATGTCCAATGACCGGTAAGACACCGCCATACAACCAGGTTAATGATAGTCTCTTGTTCCATTCATTCCCATGACTGGAACAGACTACGGATCTATTCATGGTCATATCGTTTACCCTATCCATGGTCTTACTGCTAAGTGCATGACACTTGTCATCATGGATATAGATATGTCCATTGGATACTTCATTTAATACATTGCACAAGATAAATATAATAAATGAATTGATGCCTTTATTAATAACACAAATGAGTATAATACATAAATCCAATAAATGTATAATACAAATACAAGGACCAATGCCTCGGGACTAGGGCATTTCCAACAATCTCCCACTTGCACTAGTTCCAACTAGGCATGGGCCTAATCCCTATAGACCTAGTATGACCCTCGTGCTTGGGCTGAGCTAGTGCCTTGGTCAACGGATCTGCGACATTATCCTCGATGTCCACTCTATGTAATGCAATGTCACCTCTCTCCGCGATCTCTCGTATGAGGTGAAACTTTCTAAGCACGTGCTTTGTGTTCTTGTGTGACCGGGGCTCCTTAGCTTGTGCAACACCCCCATTGTTGTCACAGAAGATATCAACTGGGTCCTGGGTAGTTGGCACTACTCCCAACTCAGTGATAAACTTCTTCATCCACACAGCTTCCTTAGCCGCATCACACGCAGCGATATACTCAGTTTCTGTTATGGAGTCCGCTATGGTTGGTTGCTTTGAGCTCCTCTAGCTTACAGCACTACCATCCAGCAAAAATACATACCCAGACTACGACTGGTACTCATCCTGGTCGGTCTGGAAGCTCGCATCAGTATACCCAGTAACTGACAGCACTTCCTGACCACCATACACTAAGAAGCTATCCTTAGTCCGATTAAGGTACTTGAGGATCGCCTTGACAGCTTTCCAATGATCCTCCCCGGGATCCTGCTGGTATCGGCTAGTCATACTCAGTGCAAAGGCGACATCAGGTCTCGTACATAACATTGAGTACATAATTGATCCAATAGCCGAAGCATATGGAACCAATTTCATGTTCTCCCTGTCCTCCCTTGTTTTAGGACAGTGTTTCTTACTAAGTTTCAGCCCATGGCCCATTGGCAAGAAACCTTTCTTTGCCCGATCCATGCTGAACCTTTTCAGAACTTTGTCAATGTATGAAGCCTGACTTAGGCCCAGAAGCCGATTTGATCTATCCCTGTAGATCCTGATCCCTAGGACCATCTCAACCTCGCCTAAGTCCTTCATTGCGAAGCACTTACTCAGCCACTGCTTTACCCCTTGGAGTGTAGGTATGTCGCTTCCAATGAGCAGGATGTCATCTACATAAAGTACCAGGAATGTGACAATGCTCCCACTAGTCCTCTTATACACACAAGGCTCATCTTGATTCTGTATGAAGCCATATTCCTTTATGGCCTCATTGAATCTTAGATTCCAACTTCGGGATGCTTGCTTCAGTCCATAAATAGACCTTTGAAGTTTGCATACTCTTCCCGGATACTTTGGATCGATAAAACCCTCAGGCTGTGTCATGTACACATCCTCGAGTAGCTTTCCATTAAGGAAAGCGGTTTGACATCCATCTACCATACCTCATAGTCATACCATGCGGCTATGGCCAGTAGTATCCTAATGGATTTGAGCATGGCTACTGGTGAGTAAGTTTCATCATAGTCTATTCCATGGACTTGTCTGAAACCTTTTGCAACCAGATGCCCCTTGAAGGTATTATCAGCTTTTAGCTTGTAGCACCACTTACAACCTATTACCTTAGCACCCGGAGGTGGATCAACTAAGTTCCAAACTTGGTTATCGTACATATATTGCATTTCTGCCTCCATGGCTTTACGCCAATTCGCAGATTATGGACTAGCCATAGCTTCCTGGTAGGTTTTGGGTTCTTCCTCATCCCAGATGAGAAGAGTTTGATCATCGGTGTCGAGGAAACCATACCTCTCTGGTTCCCGACGATCCCTACCAGACCTTCTAGGTTCTTGTGTGGCCTGGGTCGGTGCTTCCCATTGTGGAAGCTCCACCTGGGCCTCCGAGTTATCCTCTTCAGGAGCTTGTGGACCTTGAACTTCCCTGAGTTCAACATTGCTCCCACTATCTTTCTTGGAAAGGAACTCCTTTTCTAGAAAGACCCCTTTCCTTGCCACGAACACCGTGTTCTCGGTGGGGTTGTAGAAGTAATACCCTTTGGTTTCCCTAGGGTAGCCCACAAACAGGCATTTGTTGGTTTTGGGCTCCAGCTTGCCACTAGTCAATTTCTTGACGTGTGCTTCGCATCCCCAAATCCTTAGGAAAGACACATTGGGCTCCTTGCCCATCCATATCTGATATGGGGTCTTTTCCACTGCCTTAGTCGGAGTATTATTTAAGATGAGAGCTGCTGTCTCGAGGGCGTGTCCCCAGAAACTAATTGGGAGAGATGCTTGACTCATCATTGAGCGGACCATGTCCAACAGGGTCCTATTCCTCCATTCGGACACCCCATTCCATTGTGGTGTTCCGGGAGGAGTGAGCTGTGGAACTATTCCATGCTCTCTCAAGTATGAGTCAAACTCTAGGCTCATATACTCACTGCCTCGGTCCGACCGAAGGGTTTTGATATTCCTGCCTAGCTGGTTCTGTACCTCATTCCTAAATTCCTTGAACCTATCAAGGGTCTCAGACTTGTGTTTCATCAGATAGACATAGCCATATCTGCTGAAATCATTCGTGAACGTGATGAAGTACAGATGCCCACCTCTGGTCGCTGTGCTTATAGGTCCACATACATCTGAATGTATTAGGTCTAATAAGCCAGTGGCCCTTTCAGCCTTCTTGCTAAAAGGCACCTTTGTCATCTTACCTCGTAAACATGATTCGCATGTATCAATTGACTCCAAGTCAAATGACCCAAGGACTCCAGCGTTGTGAAGTCTAGCAATGCGCTTCTCGTTTACGTGGCCGAGACGACAATGCCAAAGGTAGACAGGATTAAGTTCATTAGGCTTAACCTTTTTAGCATTTATGTTATAGATATGATTGGTTTCATTTAAGTCCAGGATATATAGGCCATTATTTAATAGAGCATCTCCATAAAATAATCCCTCTCTAGATATTGAAATTCTACCATTAGAAATAGTGAAATTAAATCTAGAAATATCCAACATTGATACAGAAATAATATTCCTGCACATAGCAGGTACAAAGTAACAATGTTCCAAAATCAAAACCAATCCACTGGGCATCATAAGGTGGTATTCGCCGATCTCTATGGCAGCAACCCTTGCTCCATTCCCGACCCGCAAGTCCACCTCTCCTGACCCCAGTGACCTTCTGTTCTTAAGTCCCTGCACATTGCAACAAATGTGAGAACCACATCCAGTATCCAATGCCCAGGATGTTGAAACAGTAAGGTTAATATCTATAACATAAATACCTGAAGAGGACACACCTTGGCCCCTTCTTTGCTCTCCCATCAGCCTGGGACACGATCTCTTCCAATGGCCCGCCTGTCTACACCCAAAATAGACATCTTTAGGACCTGCCTTCTGCTGGGCCTTGGGTTGAGCCTTGGCCTTCTTAGCCTTTTCGGCCTTGGACTTGGCCTTTTCCTTGGCCTTACCCTTGGCAATAGGGGGGTTCCCCTTGTTGACCAGCAGCATCGGCGGAGTCTTCTTGATCGACTGCTCGGTGAGCTTAAGCATCCCATGCAGCTCACTGACAGTACGGTTCATCCCTTACATATTGTAGTTCAGGATGAACTAATCATAAGAATCTGGCAAGGATGCGAGGATTGTGTCCACTGCCAACTCTTGAGAGATAGGTGATCCGAGACGGGCCAAAGTTTCCAAATAGCCCTTCATCTTGAGCACATGTGCGCTCACAGATGTCCCGGCCCCCATCTTACAAGAGTGGAATGCCTTATTGGTCAGGTACCTTTCCTCACAAGCTTGCTCCTGAAACATCTCGTTTAGAGTTGCTATCATAGCATAGGCTTGATGGTCCATAAACTGTTTTTACAGTTCGGGGACCATGCAGGCCAACATAAGGCATGTCACATCCCTATTGTCCTTGACATGCACCTCGGATTCCTCCAGCTGGGCAGCCGGTGGATTACGTCCTTGAGGCGCAGCCGGCACAGGCCTTTCCAGTACATACTCTTTTGACTCTTGTCTTAGAACAATCCTTAAGTTCTTAGACCAGTCTAAAAAGTTAGGACCGGAAAGTTTGTCCTTTTCAAGAATAGATCGCAGTGATAAGGTATTGTTGTTTGCCATTTAAGTGTTTCTACACAGAAAAACATTGAGAGTGCTAATAAAGGACTTTAATTTATTATTCCCATATGAAATTAATAATGAATCATGTTATTAATTTAAACCGAGTTGTTGGGCTCATGGGCCGAGATCCATATTTCATCAAGATATAGCCAAACGAGGGTTTGGTACAACTATACCTTAATTATTTAGGTAGGAACGCCGTCCAATCCCAACCTAGGGACTCTCGGTTTGATGGGCTTGTTGGCACTTATCCATCTGTGCTTAGGGCCAGGAGAATCCTACTAAACCCATACTCTAACCCAATACAAAGTGACAATACTCCAATGTATCCTGCGAGGGCAT
This sequence comes from Euphorbia tirucalli, assembly GCA_039660915.1. NCBI lineage: Eukaryota > Viridiplantae > Streptophyta > Magnoliopsida > Malpighiales > Euphorbiaceae > Euphorbia > Euphorbia tirucalli. The sequence goes on from CM077633.1 coordinate 52,176,543, forward strand.
GGTCTACAACTGGCCTATTCCCACTTCGAGTCGGTTTTGAATGAGGGAAGCACTTTTAAGCGACTTAGTAATTCCATTTGGTTATTAGATTCAATTTATAACGGCTTACATACATAAGGCGGGTGAAATTGCTATTGGATCATACATTCATACATGCAAATAAACATAAAGCATAATTAAATAAAAGTAAAATGGATTGCTATGGGCCTATATTACATCCTAATATTATTCTAGTAAACCTATACTAGAAATAAATATCAGGTGGGCCTCCATCTTTTCCTTCTGGGCTTGCACCTCCACTTGGGCTTGCACCTCCATGGGCTTCTTCTTTTACAAATTTTATAATATTTGAACAAAATAAAATCACATTAAAAAAAAAACAATATGCAGGCCGTATTTACCCAAAAAGAAAAATACAACCCATCTTGTACAAGGCCTAATAGCATCCAACCATACAAACATTTAATCATACATATGCATCCAATACATAAAATTCATAAGCATGTTATAATGCATGATTTAAGCCCATTTCAATTATTTCCAAGCCATTCTATAGAAATTGCCAATTTTGGCCCACCATGGTTCTAACCCTTAACGGGCTTTGGGCCTCCAGCCCAGGCAGTCCAACTGCTCCCACTGGAATTGGGAAACCATGGTTCCAATTCAGCCGTCCAAGTAATTGTGCCAAAATTACCCGAACCAATTTCAATTAACCATATTAATTTCCAAAATTAATATCACATGAATAAAATAAAATTCCATTCAAGAAACCACACGCATTTAAATTGCATAAATTTAAACATACGAATTTTAAAACCAATTAAAATTTCAAAACTGCGCCCCGGGTCCAAGACCCGCCAAATCCAAAACACTGGGCCCGGCCCGCTGAGCGGCTGCCCACTGCTGCCGCCAGCAGCAGTAGGTAGCGGCCGCTGCTGCTCCCGTCGCGTGCGGCGGCCGCCGGCAGCCCGCACCCCGGGAGCCAGATGTTTTTTTATTATTATTAAAACAGAAATAAAAAATATCAACCAAATATGCCATCCATCAACAAAAGGAAATTCACCAAGAATTCCAAAACATACAATTAAATCAAACTAACATAAACACATATGTAAATTTAATTTCAATTGTACAAAAAAAATGGGAAAAATCTTAAACCCATACCAAGAACCCCAATTAAAAAATCTCCAATTTCAAAACATGGGATTCAACCAATTTTACCAATTTCCATGGATCAAAAGCCCGCTCTGATACTACTGTTGGTATTTTTCACCGGAAATCACCCGATAAAAGCGGAAGAACGCGATGATTTCCTCAAATCCAGTCCCAGGAGCAATTGAAGTGGAATTTGTAAAACTTAAAATTATAGTAGAAAGAGATTTAATTCTTACCAGGAATATCTCTTTCAAGAGATGGATGAAGACTGCAGAAATCAAATTAGATTCCCTCCTCGTTTTCGTACACGAACGCCTAATGAACACGATGTTGGGAATTAACCGCCAAAATAAATACGCAGCGGAAATAAAAGATTAATCCCCACCAGGGACCCATGTACATTGCATTGAATTGGAAGGAGGGTTAAAGAATTACCTTAATTCTTTGTAGATTTTGAATCAGTTAGGAACCAAAGTAGCTTCCCACTACGGTTGATCCACACCGAGCAATTGACTCACCGCGTGCTAGCGCCGGGATCGGAGAACAGTTCTTCGAATGAGAAGGTGAAAAATCGATATTTTTCACTCTTGGCCAAAAGTAATTTTCGGCCATTTTGATGGAGATGGGGGCTGCTGCCTTTTCTTTCTTTTTTTTTGTCCCACCCTAAAAACCCTTGTTTCTTGGGTTTTTATTATTTTATTATCAATTTATAATTGTAATTAAATACTATATTTAATTATAATTATAAATTAGCCCCCATAAGTTTTATTAATTCTCAATTAATATTAAACTTAGTCAATTCTCCATCATATACACATATGTATGTAAAATTAATTATATCTCCATATAATATAATTAGCATACTTTATGCTATATTAATCTTATTAATATTTACATACATACATACATATATATATATACACATATACGTAAATGTATATTATAATTAATTATATCACCATATAATATAATTATAATATACATATATATATATATAGCATACTTTATCCCATAAATATATTAATCTTATTAATATGTTCATGTGTATATACATATACATGTAAATATATATCTTTATATATATTTAATTTCTCATCAATAATAAATCATTATCTCATAATGATTTATCCCCGAATTAAGTGAATCTCATTTTGCTCTTTGTGTGTGACCCCGTAGGATCATATAAATTGGCAATGAGGAAATTACCATAATGCCCTCATAAGTCATAAGCGGACTCTAGCAAGCCATTATGACTACCCAATTCATATGATTGGTATAATCCAATAAACCTACTTATAGAATGTGTCATATTCCCTTTTGTCTCTTGATATCATGACTAATTATAAGACATGGTACACTTGTCAATCTTATATAAATTAATCATATGCTTTCTCGATCTCAAAGTAAACTGTTCAGACAAATCAATTGATACTCTTATCAATTATTTGAGCACGGCCATGCATTTAACAGTCTTACTTATCGAGGGGCCCAGTGATATCGCTCTCTTGTTAGAGAGGGACAAAATCCCATATCTGTCACTCACATCCCTAAGCATGAGTCATATTGTACCCAACCACAGCCTTTATAACTACTCTGTTACAAGCAGCGTTTGACTGCGTCAAAGCACAGCATGAATTCATCCCGGAATCCATGGTGACCTCAGGTCAAAGGAATCAGCGAATGACACTACTATAATCAAGATCAGTTGTGACACATGACCATGAACTTGATCTCATAGTGGGTCTCCAGTAACATGTTCTCCAACATATTACCCGTGAGTATAATCTGTATCTGTATACACTATATTCATCTTATGAATATCCATTATCACTCACACTAGTCTTAGTTTGTTATTATTCCCATAATAACAATCGACTAGGGATATTTAGAATAACACGATTTATTCATGGATACTTATCATAAATCCTAACATACAAACATAAATGACAATATTAATCTACATTAGATTAATCTTAGAAGTCAAATTACATAATCCAATATTGGCCTTAGGGCACAATCTCCAACACACGACCCGTGCTAGCGTTGGAAAAACAAAAACTATGGTGAGAAGGGGCTAGGAATTTCGGCTATCACTTTGCTTGTGTTGTAGTTGCCGAAATCTTCACCCTAGGTTTTTATACCTAGGGTGGCCGAATTCTGCTAGGGGAATTGAGGCCCAGCTTGGCTCCTTTTCACTCTGTGTGGGCTTCCATGTTTTAATTTAGGCCTAGTCTAATTTTAATTATTCTGGTTTAAACTAATTTCAAGCCCAATTTTAATATACCCATGTATTTAATATATTACACCAAGTAATATATTATCTACATTTAAATTAAAATTAGTTTGACCAATTCATTTAATCCATCAAATTAAAATTAAATCTCCACAAAATAAAATCATATGCAAACCTATGCATCCAATTAATTATGAAGAGCCAGTTTAATATGTTAATTCTATTATTAGGATCAATCCAATTGATCTTTATAATATAATTAACATATATACACCTCTCTCTCCATAGTGTATACTCCAAGTATACATATGATTCCTTAAGTCTGTATTCAGTCGTTCTATGTGTACGATCCCGTGGGCCCATCTTTATGTTGGCAGCGGGCCTTTGGCCCACAGACTGCAGTTGGCCTCTAGCAATCCACTGCAGCCCCCAATTAAGATGGAGATGGCAGTCTAACTGTTATCATAACCCTGTACTTTAAACTTGTACATCACATGTCATTGATATCGGTGTCTAACACAGAGGCATGGATTGATCACCCTCCTTTGTGTCGGACATTAACTTGATCCCGAATGCACTAAAGCTCACAAACAAGTTCCCACCTATTTGGGTATGGCCACACTCTTATCAGTTACATTCATCAAGAGGCCGGTGATATCTTCCCAGTGGACTACTGATTGACAAATCCCTTCTGCATATCCATAGCATTACCATGCTAAGTGAAATACCCGAAAGTACCCATACTTGGCACCTTATTACAGGCCCTTTACGCGTACCCCTAAGTATGCGACCTCACATGTAACACCATCATATGATCAGGTCAAAGGATCCATACAAGTACTACACGAGAATCACTTGTGATACTATACCATGTGGATTACTCGTTTAGTGGATCTATCCAGTACCATGCCCCCATGCATGTACCCATTAACTTGGTTGACATTCCATGTCCAATGACCGGTAAGACACCGCCATACAACCAGGTTAATGATAGTCTCTTATTCCATTCATTCCCATGACTAGAACAGACTACGGATTTATTCATGGTCATATCGTTTACCCTATCCATGGTCTTACTGCCAAGTGCATGACACTTGTCATCATGGATATAGATATGTCCATTGGATACTTCATTTAATACATTGCACAAGATAAATATAATAAATGAATTGATTCCTTTATTAATAACACAAATGAGTATAATACATAAATCCAATAAATGTATAATACAAATACAAGGACCAATGCCTCGGGACTAGGGCATTTCCAATAGTTTCTGCTGTTGGTCTTAGTGTAGTCTGCATTTAGCTTTTATCGTCATGAGTCAGTCTAGTTATGGATCTAGAGCTCATGAACCAAGCTTTCCAGATGCGCACGGACCCATTGGAGGAGCGGCTTGCTTATTATGAGAACACAAAGGATAAGAACCAAGTGGATGATCAGGGTGACAGGGTATAGTCCAAGATCTTTTCTTTTCCTTCTTTGACAATCTAGCCCGTATGTGGGCTCATTTTGCTACTTTGCTTGTATTGCCTGTACGTGGGCCCATTTCTGCGCATTTTGTTTTAGGTACGTTGGCCATGAGCACGAGGTGCTGACCTTGAAATGCCTCGGGTCGTAGGGGGTTAGGATTGGTTGAACTTGCTATTGCATGACTTGTGTTTTGTTTTGTGTCCTAACTTTTGCATAGACCACCCTTTAGGGTTTTCAGCCTATTAAACTGTCTTAATTTTTGTCTGAACTGCCCTTTTGGGTTTTCGACTCAGCAGACTTTATTCATATCCTAATTTTTGGATAGATCACCCTTTCAGGTTTTCAATCTATCAGATTTTTTTATATAAGATGCATGGAGACAGAAAATAGGTTCAACCATATATGCATAATACGAACTCAATTTCAAGCAAACTCGGGACATTTAAATGAACAGAGCAAAGCAATCATTCAATCATTCATTAATAATTTTTTAGCACAATACGCATCAAAGATGAAATGAAGCTAAGGACAGAATCAGTAATGGTATCCATCTCGACCGAACCCACGACTGCCACTAACTAGTCTTTCCAGATTTTCCCGTTGGTAGTGCTCACCTCACTGTCCTAACTTTTACATGGATCACCTTTTTGGTTTTCGATCCATCGGACTGTCCTAACTTTTGCATTGATCGCCTTTTCGGTTTTCAATCCATCGGACTTCTTTTTTTTTTACTTAGTATCGCCTGAGCTTGTCCTGATTGATGGGATTGATGAACTCGTTTCCATCCATATCCATGATCTTCACAATACCCTTTGAAAGTACCTTCTTAACCACATATGGACCTTCCTAATTAGGCTTGAACTTCCCTCACACATCCGTATTGGTTTGTTACATCTATTTAAGTACCAAATCCTCGGCTTTGAGTGGGTGTTTTCGATGACAGACTTTACTGTTATAAGCCCTGACCATTCGCTGCTGATACATCTGCAAATGATCTAAAGCCCGAAGACACTTCTCATTGATCAATGCCAACTGCTCATATCTCGACTAAACCCATTCAGACTCTGACAATTGCACTTCCATGACTATCCTCAATGACCTAATCTTGGTTTTCATTGGTAAGACAGCTTCCATCCTATAGACCAGTGAGTATGGTGTCTCTCCGATAGGAGTTCTGACACTTATTCTACATCCCCATAAGGCAAATGGCAATCTTTGTAGGTGACTACCATTTTGGACAAAATCCTCATGATAGACTTATTAGCCACTTCTACCGCTCCATTAGCTTGCGGGCGATACAGAGATGATCTATGATGTTCAACCCCTTTTTCCTGGAACAATTATGATGTTACCCCCTGAAACTGTACTCCATTATCAGTCACAACATGATGCAGGATTCCATACCATGCAAACATGTTCTTTTCTATGAACTTGGCTGTCTTTTAATATTTATTTTTTGGTAAATTTTTTTTCGAAGAGGTTCAGCATTGAACCCACAATCTTCTCTCTCCACATTGAGAGTTGTACCAATTGAGCTGCACCCAATTAGTCCTCTTCCTTAACCTTCTTTGCTGACTCTGGTCCAAGTCTTCTGAGCTTCTGTTTGATAGGTCAAATTTTAGGATCCGTCGGAATTTTATGTTCTACAATCTCCCTATCAACCCCATGCATATCATTATAAGAGCGGGTGAAGGCTTTTGCGTGCTTTTACAATTTCTTTCCTCTAATCAGGCGTGAGGACTTTCGAGATGGATACCATTTTTGGTCATCATCTGTCCCTAGATTCATTTCATGCAATGAGGCATCATGTATGCTAAAAACATTAAATGAATGTTTGTATGTATGTATGGTTCCATCTAAAGAAACATCACACAAGTGAGCGAAATAAGAATTCATTGCATTAAATGCCTTATAAGCTAAATTGTTCACATTATGAATAGAAGAAATAGATACATCAAAATGATTATCATCCTCCATATGTGGAGGGTCTTCTTTAACTGCAGCATCATCCACTACAACAGCGGATTTGGAACCCCAAAGTTGGGCAAGGGATTACTTTGAACACTTGGCTTTAAGGGTGGCTCGATAATTTTCTTGTCAGCAATCAACTATTGGAGAGCCCTTATTAACTGAGTGCAATCATTTGTACGGTGACCTGGCATCACGTGATAGGCATAGAAGTTGTCCTTGTCTACCTCAGCTGGAGGGGAATAGGGCTTCAAATTCTACAATAATCCCACCTTCCTACATTTGGTGAAGATATGAGCCAAAGACTCTGCCCACGGGTTAGCGATCCTCTGAGGAGTCCCCGCCTACCTACCATGAGCTACGGCAGCCACACCTACTTCCTGCACTTGTTTAAGGGTTATAGTTTGAGCGGTTTTCGAGCTAGACCCAGTAGATGTGGCTGTGGAGTTACCAGCCTTGTAAACCTATGTGTATCCTTGACTGCTCCGATAAGTGCCCACGCTCTGTTTGTTCCTCTCATCTTCCTTTTCGTACCTTTTAATATGCTTGGCCTATTCGACGACATTTGTGAAGACATGGAACCCTTTCAGCTTCATCTTCTGCTTATAAAAAGGTAAACTGCTGTCAACTAGCTTCACGATAAGGGATTCCAACTTTCAAGCCCCGTCTACCAACACTTAGACATCCATCCATCTTTTATAGTAAGATGAAAAGGATTCATTCAGCTTTTGGCGAATTCTTTCCAAATCCTCTAGAGTGGTTTCCACCTGAGTGTTATAAGCATACTGCTTCACAAATGCCTCGGATAACTCTTCCCATGTGGAGTGGGTATGAATCCGCATTCTCAAGTACCACTTAGCAGCAGCATCCCTTAGAGTAGTCGGGAATAGGTTCAGCAGGTGATTCTTTCCAATCCCTAAACTAGACATCAACTTAACACAGCTATCCAGATAAGCTTCTGATGGGCCTTCCCTGGTGTACAGGGGCAAATAAGGCATCTGAAAACCCACAAGTAACGAATCTCCCCCTTCTGCCATCAGAGTAGCTGGATCTGCATACTTGATGGGATTATAATGCACCATCTCCTTCAGTTTTGGCAACAGGGCTTCAAAATTAGAAAACTTTTCCTTAAGGTGCTTTTCTATAGCCATCTCAATTGAGGCCTTCCTCGCCCTCACAAAAGCTTTGTCTTCTTCGATCTAGAGATCAATTCCCAGATGAGGAACGACCACTCTACTGCTACCGGGAATGCCTTCTCCAGCTCCATTCACCGTTTAGACAATATTTCTGCCATTTCTGACCGAAGCCGAGATTGGCTAAATGGTCTGACCCCCCTTTAATAGTCATCACAGCTCTCATATGCTCTCTCTAAGTAGCCTTGAATCGATCCAAGTTCAATAGGGCATCCATGAAGGCATTCATGTCGAAAGGCATCCCCCCACCAGATCCGTCTTGAGCCATATTTGTTCTATTCACTTCTTCTAACACAAACTAACTGTCAATTGGCAAAGAAGGTAACTGATCCCCAAGTTCCTGCTCTGACTTTAAATCTGAACTGACCCCTTCCACGGTTATTGGTTCTAATTGGACTGGTTGAACTAACTGATTAGACTCTGATTCAATGTGCACTAACTGTTTCGAAGTTTGACTCCAAACTGTACATTTGACATAGGGTTAGAACGGTGGATGGATGTCATAATTCTTAAACACGACGCACTAAGTGACATGTATGGTATGGTCATGAAATGATCATGGTTGAATGATGTCCCATGAATAAGAAGACAATGAGTATGATGCTTTCCATGTTCTCATTCTTTTTACTTTTGAAGTTCTGAGAATACCCAATGCCATGTGAAAGACAATGCAAGGAGGTCACATGTGAGCCGTCATATGGACAGAGTTTAGGAGCTTTTGGGGCACCTAGTGAATGTCATGAAATGGTCGCGTGTGTACCGACACATGGATAGAGTTTCGACACTTTGTAGGTCAATGAAGTGATGTGAAATGGCCACATAGGGGCCACCCTATGGACAAAGTTTCAATGCTTTTAGGGCATCTAACATGAAATGATGTCACAAACAAGTCACGTGTAACTCGAGACACGGACAGGGGTTCGGCATTCGTGGAACACCTGGTATGATTTAGTAATGTTGTGAAATGTCCCTATCCATGTAGTAATCCAGTACTGGTGTAGTACCTCAAATGATTCAATAATGGCTTCTTTTAGTGTGTCCTTATTTTTTTTATATCTGTTCAATTTGTATAATGCCTATATCAGGATCTATAATGTTGTTGTCTTGTTCTTCCTCATCTTGCTCTGTTGTTTGTCATTTGTATATTTCCTGAATTGTGTTGGTTGTAATATTAGTTATGTAAAGTTGGTGATGATCTTCTTCTTCCTGGTTGTTCATTATTGTGTACTGAGATTCTTGCATTTCTTCTTCTAGTTGTTCTTGTTCTGCTGTGTTTGGCAATACAGTAATTTCCCGGTTGAGCTCACCCGGGTGGCGACTCTTGTCACTTTTAGTGAAATTGATCAGTTTCGTTGATTTCTCACTATTTTCAAAAACCAATTTTTCATTTTCATTAAAACCCCAACCTGATCTCAAGGCCCGTACGCAATTATTTAAAGGATCGCCCGCTCACAATTGGTAAACCACCAAATTGAACAACATTCTGAATTATTTGAAAAAAAGTGAACCTCGGTCGCACAATGCTAGAATTATCACCATTGAATGGTGGAACAACATATTTCATCATTATTCATTGAGCAGCACCATTTTGGCCACTATTCTTGACTCTGCCATCTTCACCATCTTCATAATATAAATGGCCATCTGGATTTGGTAGGTCGGGCATTTCAACTGTGAATTGAGAAATTTCACAATTAAATTCCTCTTCTTCTCCTTGATCTGGTTGAGTAATAGAGCTTAACGAATTTCCTCCAAGCTTCCTCAATCGAGTTTCTTTACGATTCTTACGGGCATATTTCTCAGTTTCAGTATCAAAAAACAAGATTTAAGGATTTTTGGCACGAGTTAACATATACCAGCAAAAATAAAAAAAAAATCAAGGGAAGAGTAATTTCACAAACAAACTACAAAAAAAATTTTAAAGTAAGCAGAACTGATATTATCTAACATTTCTACAGCACCTATCCTCGACAACGACGCCAAAATCTTATCGCTCGTTAGCTAAACCAAAAAAATATAGGAAAGGATACCTAATCAACAAGTAGTAAATATATTCTATGTCCAAATATCGCTCTCATGAGGATAGTTAAGAAAGTACTAGATCTAAGCAACTATGTGATTATTTAACTAGCATAAAAATATATTCCTTGAGACTGAAATCATATAAACATCTAAATAAGAATCATGTACCCAATGTATTGTAAAAATTTATCGTGTAACCAATTGCAAAATATATATGAGTTTAGGGGGTTTAGAATGTGCTTTACCAACAAACAAAAAATTTGCATGACAAAAATAAAAAAAAAATCCATATCTTTTAAAAATGAACATCATATAAACCAAATTAAAAAGAATCAATGTACATAAAACATAATATTTCAAATAATCATATCCTATTAGGACAAAAAAGTTTTGAAAAGATTTCATAAATATATTATATATGCACCACAGACGTATCATACATGTATCACAAAAAATATAGAAAAAGGAGAAAAATGTAGAGAATGCATAAACACACAGAAAAATGTAGAAAATAGAAAAGAATCACAAAAGAAAATAGTAAAAAAAATTTTAAAAAAAATGAACAAAACCAATAAAAAAGAACAGAAAAAGGCAGAATAATAAAAAAAAACTACAAAAGAAACAAGCTGTGACAAAAAAAACTCATTATAATAAAAAAGATAGAAAAAAAAAATTATAACTTATAAACTAAAAACTAATTTATATAACAAACATAAATTACGTGTATTGTCTTTGTAACTTTTTATTCTGCTACTTTATGTTAAATAATTTCTAAAATATTTATATCTATGTTTATTAAATGTCCACATGAAAAGTGATCAATTCATTGAGAAGACAAAAGAAACTTAATCATGTTATAAAACAACTTAATAAATAGAGCTTACAAGGAGGCTATAGAGAGAAAATATGAGAAAGAAACTTTCTATTATTGAATTTGAGTTATCTGGAATAAGAAAGCTAACATGTATTTATAGAAAAAGTTGAGGGGCTAAAGAGTAATTTCACAATCCAAATAAAACAATCGGTGTTGCACCGCATCGTTGTTGGGATTCGTCATTGGAAAATTAACGTGGCGCAGCGGAATTACACCGTTTAAAATTTTCCTAGAATCCACCTATCCTATCTAATTACCATTGATTGAAATAAAATCAATTTAAATCAAGAGAGATTCACTCACCAAATCTGTCTCTTCTAAAGACTGCTACAGAATCGAATCTTTAAGCAGAAACGATCTCCACAATCCAATGCATGACCAACTATCGAGCGGGAACCGGTGTTAGCCGAAGAAATGGAAGGAATGAAGAATTACTGCTAAAATTTTTGGCTGTTTGGGGCTGCTATTGGTGGCTGAAATTTCCAGCAATAAAATTAGGGTTGGGTTAAGTTTTCTTCCTTAAGTGTGCCCTTATATAGACTCCTTGTCTAATTGGGGCTTAATTAGATTAACTAAACCCAAGCCCACTAGGATTATAATTACATAAATAAACCTTAATTAAAAAGTATATACCATGTAATTTAATTCCATTTGGCTAAATTTAATTACCCCTAAATAAAATTAAATCACACTTAAGTAAATACAATACATGTATTTAATTTTCCTACATAGGAAAATTATTTGATTAATTGTTTACTTTATGTAATTCAATTAATTGATAAATTAATTAATTACATTATGTAAACTTATTAATTAAATTAAATCAACCCAATGTTAATTAATTATCTTGACACCGAATGTCAACTAATTAATTCACACATTCTTTCCAATGTACATTACATGTACAAATTCTATAAGTTCCGGCTCAGTTGATCTATGTAGACGATTCTATGGGCCTGTCTTTATATTGGCAATAGGCCTAAGGTCCATAGACTGTAAGTGGGTTCTAACAAACTATTACAGCCTCCAATTAAGATAGAGATGCAGTAGTCTTTAGAAGACACTCACTCGGTAGTAATTTCATAGTGTAAGTTAGAAGATATCACCGACTCGTTGACAAGTGCAACTGATAAGAGTGTGGCCACACCCAAATAAATTAGAACTTATTTGTGAGCATTAGTTCACTCGTATCAAGTGAATCTCTTGACACAAAAGAGGGTGATAATACCATGCCTCCATGTTAGACATCGATATCAATGACATGAGACATACTGATTGGGGGCTGAAGTGGCTTGCTAAAGCTCAACTACAGTCTATTGGTCATGGGCCCACTGCCAACATAAAGACTGGCCCACATAATTGTACATATTGAACGTCTGAACCAACACTTAACGGGTCAACTATATACTTAGAGTATACTTACCGAAGAGGAGAACTTTATTGATCAAATTGTAAATCAATTAGGTTGTTCAAAATAATATAATCAATAATCATTGGGTTTCATAGAATTAATTTTATGTATTTATTTCCTAGAGGAAATATGATTAAAACATATATAGGTATATATGTATTTTCTTGAGTAGTGTCTAGTTAATTTTGGGTTAATTTAATTAAATGAATTAAATTTTATTGACAGGCTATGAATCATATTATATGGTTTAATATAATTCATACATGTATGATTAAATTAAATTTGGAATTAAATTATAACCGAAGGTAATTAATTAAGACCTAGGGTCAAATGAGTATAAATACTTACTTAAGAGTATCAAAACCCTAAGCCATTTTTCTTGTTGAAATTTTGGCCACCCCCCTCTTGTTCCCTCTCTGGTTTTGATCTTACGCTGGCACGGGTTATACTTCTATAGGCGTTCGTGTGCTTGAACGTGGAGGAAATCTCGTTTAATTCTTGCAGTCGTCTCTAGAAGAGACTTGTAAGGTGAGATCAAATCCTTTTCTTTCTCCGTTTTGATTTTGATTTCGTTTTCATAAGTTCCTAGAACATGGATTCTAGAAAATCTAAATTGGCTTCCGCTGCAATTGGTTTGATTTTCAGTGATGAATGCCAACATTATATAGGATCCTTTGACCTGATATTGCTTCAGACCTAGATGCTAGCTCATATACTTTGATGTATGCCTAACGGACCTTTAACATGGTGCCAAGTATGGGTACAATGGGTATGCTAGTAATCATGCTAGGGATGTGAGTGATGTGATGGGACTTGCCTCTCTCTTAATTGCGAGTAGAAATCACCAGCCACTTCATGAGTGAGATTGAGAAGAGCATAGCCATGTCCAAGTAAGGTAATCACTAAGTGAATAGTTGCTTGTGTTTTCCAATTTACTCAAAATCAAGGAATGTCCTTACAGCTAAAGAGGGTGACATTGACATGCCTCTTGTAAGACACTAATATTAATGGCATAGGATGTATAAGTTAACTATAAGGTTTACATCACCGATAGGATTGATGTTTCTATCTTATTTGGGTAGCTGTAACAGTTTGCTAGAACCCACTTACAGTTTGTAGACTTTAGGTATTGAGCCCACTGCCAACATAAAATAGACCTATAGGATCACACACATAGGATGTTTAAATGAGTTTGTCACAGACCCTATGACATGTATTGGATACATATCATATATTTTAGAAATTTTGGATTTATGAGTTTTATGGTAAAGACTCGATTATATAAATCCTAGGAGAGATTTATTTTATTTATATTGTTAGTTTAGTACTGGGTGATAAATTAATCAAATATTAAATTAGGCTATTTAATTTTTTTAATTAGGATTAATAAATATCTGGGATATTTATTTTAAGGTGGGGATTAAAATTGAGGTATATTTATTTTAAGTTAATTTGATTTTCAATTATTAGATTCTTCTGGGGTGGAAAATATAATAAAGAAAATTAGAATTAATTAAAATAACCCCACCTAATTTCCTATTCCTAACCTGCGTTCTCTCCTCCCTTCTCTTGAGTCTACTTTAATGTGAAATAGAGAAAAGTCTCTCTGTGAATTTCGGCCAAGGCAATGGAAGGAGAAGAAATTTTTCAGGTCCGGTGCTAGCACGCCAACTGATTCTAAAGGTATCCGTGTGCATGAATGTGGAGGTTCTTCGCGCATAAGCAAGAACTAAAAGTCAATCTTAATCAGAAAGGTATAGGTACATGTTTATCTTGATTTCTGGTTTAGTCAATTCTTGATTTTCTTGTTTAATCTGAGCAATCGTTCCTGTTATCGAATTCGAGTATAAATTAGAATTGCTTCCACTGCGGTTAAATTTTTAATTTACACTGGGAGAATCCTAACAAATGAGAAGGTTTGTGAAGAGTAGAATGTGTTTACTGATAAGCAGGATGTTGAAGGAGTTGTTCTTGATGTTAATCCAATCTTCACTTTTAACCGTATAACTAATTTCAGTGATGTAGTCAATGTAGCTTGTGATGTTATGAAATTTATTGTGGAAGATGATATGACTAGTGAAGTTGGTAGTTCGATTATTGAAGAAGTTTGTGATAAGGCTAAGCATGAAGTTGTGGCTGCACTTAGAACGCTTAAGGTAGCAGTATGTTTTCTTTAAACTTTTGTTATTTATATGATTGTTTAGTGTTAAAATTTCTATATACTTTATTGATAATATTATTATACGATTATGGTACATTTTTTGTTATACATTTCTAATACAAGTCTGATACGTTTCTGATACAACTCTAATACATTTATGATACATGTTGGATATAAGTCTGATACATTTTTGATATTTTTTTATATATGTTCAGGATTCTTCGAGTTGCTTTTTAGATTTTATTGATCCTGTTCTTTTGGATAAAATTGAAGTTGATAGTATTAAGAGATGGAAGTTGTTGCCATTATATGCGTATTTTTTTATCTAGTTTTTAATTTTTGTTTTTTTTTTTTTTTTTTGGAATCTGGTTTTGATTTTTTTTTTTTTTTTGGTTACAGGATGTGAGTGTAGAGGTGACTATTGTTAGTGCTGATACGACAACTGCTTTTTCGAAGAGAAAGAAGAGAGCTGGTCATGTGTTGAAGTCACTTTATACTCCTTTGACTAGATCTGTGCAAAATGCTAGGACAATTATGGTTGGGATGTGTCCTTTGGATACTTTTGATAAGTTGGGGGAGTATCCAAGTGTTGAGGATGTGGCTTCATTCCACCAATTTATTAATAAGAGTAAGTTGGCTGTCAGGAGGTAACTAGTTTGAATCTTTTTTATATTTTTTGTGTTTTTTTATGTTTTGTTTCTTATGTAGTTGTTTGTTTTTGTTTCAGTAAGAAATTGAATAAGATGTTTAGAGCGGCAGTTAATACTCTTAAACCACCGTTGGATTTAGGAATCTGTACAATTGATTGCAAGACTTTCTTTTGTGAACTTTATACACCAGGGGAGCTACTATCTAGTGCTGTATGTATTTGTTTTGTCTTTTCATTATATTTTTTATTCATAGTTTTTGTGATACTTGTATTTTTATTTTTGATTTTGCTTTTTTTTTTTTTGTAGCACATGGATTTGGTGCTTTATTATTTGAGGAAGAAAGGCAAGTATTCGAAAAGTATCACTCTCAGATTTGCGCTTTGACCAGAGGGTGAAATATCTTTTTACTGTTGTGAAAGATATTTTACATACTGATGAGGGTAATGAGAAGTTGCAGTTTAGTGATGTAATCACCAACTTTATGTTTGGCTGTGGTGTTTGTTGTGGGAAGCCATAGAGTGAGGTGGATGTAATTTTTTTCCTAATGCATGTGAATTAGAATCATTGGGTGTTGGGAAGGTTTATGTTTTTGGATTGAAAGCTGTATATTTATAATTCATTGAAGGAGAGGGCTGGTTTTCATATGACATATGACTTTGCTGATGAGTATGCAACCCTGCTTCCTTATTTCATAAAGAAGTTTGAGATTTTTGCTTCAAGGCCTGACATTCTTGAGATTGAAAAGTAATTTGGGAAGGATCCTTTTCGTCGAGTTGATGTTGTTGTTATTGATAATGTACCCTAACAGACTGGTTAAGTTTTTGTGATACATTTTTGTTAGATACCTGATACATCCTTCATACATTTCTAATACATTTCTCATACAAGTCTGATACAATCTTGATACATTTGGGATACATTTTTTGGTATGGAGCTAATTTTTTTTTTCAATGATTGTGCTTTTCTTTGTCTTTTGCTGAGTATCTGATAGAGCAAAGGGAGATCCCTAATCCTCTTGATGTGAAAGCTCATAGGTTCAGGTTGGCCATAAGTTTATATAAGCATGGATTGACAAAGGTTGAAGAAGGGCTGGAGAGTGATACAGAGTATACTAAGATGCTGGATGGAAATTGATTTTTTCTCTAGGGTAGTATTGTACAGTGTAGAACATTTTTTTGTTGATGAAGGTCTAGTTTCTTTTTTATTCAAATATATACATTGGATGTATTATCTTTTATGCAATGTAGGTTAAAAGATATATAAGGGCTCAATTTTTTGAATGTCTTTTTTTTTATTGAATTAGTAATTTGTTTTATACTTTTTACAATATCTATTAATATAAATTGAAATTACATTAATTTTATGTTGCTCCTCCGTATGTTCTCCTATTGTGCCCTCTTCGGTTACATGTTACGCATTTTAGTCTTATTGTTGATTTTCTTTCCCAAGTAGATCCCATTCTCCATTTCCTTGGCCATCCTGATTTCTGTTTTGCTTCTGGTGGTTGAAGTTACTAATTTATGATTTCTTCAGGTATGTCCCATGTGGCTTTTGATGGTATTGGATATATTATTCCCTTATATATGTCCAACATCTTTTGTTTTTTGTAGCATTCTGAGTAGTAATTATAGGTGCTGAGGTGGAATTTCCTATGTATGCTAGGGCATATGCACAGGGGATCTCATCTGCTTGGAATCTATTTTAGGTACATGTCTTTTCTTTCATATCAACTGTGTAGTCTATGCCATCTTTTGAGACTATGACTAAGTGATTTGTTAATAGTTTTACCTATTTTTTTCAAGTTTTGTTTTTATTAGTCATAAAATTGTATCATAAATTATCATACATGTACTATATGAGAAATGTATGAGTTATGTTTTGATACCTAGGGGTGCACACGGTCGGTTAACCGATCCATATGGACTTTTACAAACGGTTAACTGTTTGAACGGTTTTTTTAATTTACTAACCATACACTGTCCATCAAATTCGGTTAACCATTAGTCTGTTAACCATTAATTTCGGACGGTTAACCATTTTTTTACGGTTAACCATTTACGAAATAAATATTATGATTTTGCAAAATTTATAATATTTGAAATCTCAAATAAATAGACTATAAACCTCAAATGTCAAATAAAAATATAAAATTACAAACCATAGTCTTAATTATTAATTAAAATAACATTTTAACCATAAACTCCAATAATTAAAACATTAATAAAAAAAAAGTTCCCAAACATGGAAATTGTTATACAATATCAAACATTAGTGTGAAATTAAGAATAGAGAGGAGATAAGATTGGAAGGGAGTGACTGACACTACTTGGTGTTATATATTAAGGAAGTAAAATAACATCAAAGACCCAAATATTTCATTTATTATTCATATTACTTATATATATAAACATAATTTTTTAAGAAAAATATTTGTAAGAAGTCGGTTAAACGCGAGTCCATATGGACTTTCAGTGTAAAAACGTAAACCTAAACCATAACCGTTAATTTCTAAAGATAAAAACCGTACACTAGTCCATCGGTTTCGGTTAACCATATTTTTATCACGGTTTCGGTTCGGTTTCACGGTTTTTCTGTTTTTCGGTTTTTTTTTATGCACCCCTATTGATACCTTTATGAAAAGTTCTTGATACATTTTTGATACAATCAGAAATGTATTAGGAATGTATCAGAAATGTATTAGAAGCAAAACATAATACAGTTGTGTTGTTTCTTTATGTTGACCTACACTTGTAATGCTGGAATGCAATTCTTTCTTATTTTTTGTTCTTGCTTCTGTGTTAGTTCTATCATTGATGCTAGAGCAATATTTCTATTTCTATAGAAGAGATCCTAGATCATGCTGCGTAGGTACTCTATGAGCGTTGTGATTGGTAGTCCTTTTGCTGCTTTGTTGATTGAGTTTATTGATTTTGCTATATTTGTTGTGAGACTATTATATCTTTTGTTGGGTGAATGTACTCTGCTCCATTTTTCGTATCCAGCATCTTAGAGATATTCTGGCATTATTTTGTTTATTTTTAGCAATTCAAACATGTACTTGTCAAACTTTTTCACTATGTATGCTCTTGATTCTAAGTTGTAGTACTTTGTCATTTCTAGTATGTTGCTTTTGTATCTGGTGTTGAGGTTTTGGAGGAGGTAGAATGCACACACACAATGTGGAATTTCTGGGTACACTATTATGGAAGCTTTTTCTATGCTTTTATATATGTCTGAAACTATAGTCATTCCCGTTCTTTGCCTATACACTTATTTAAATTGGTTGAACAACCACTCCCAGGATTTGTCATTTTTCGTATCCACTACTGCATATGTGAGTGGAAATATCTTCTCTACATATACATAGCATATTTTATGTTACTTAGGTGATACTTTTTTTATACATAAATGACACAATGTATCAGGAAGGTATCAGGTATATATCACAAATGTATAAGACATGTATCATAATCAAAACAGATCAGAAGTGTTTTATTTATTTTACCTGAGGCATCCTGTGTGCAAGCTGATGTTAATGTTCCGTTGTAGCATGTTTGTAGGAATGTGGCATCAATAACTATAACTAGTTTACAGTTCTGCCAACCTCGTATCGATGCTTCCTTAGATACAAAGAGGTATAGGAATCTGTTTTCTCTTGTTTTTAGGTTGATTATTGCTCCTGGATTTGTCTTTTTGAGCATATAGAGGTAGCTTGGTAGGTTTTTGTATGATTCTGATGGTGTTCCTTATATGATTCTAAGAGCCTCTTCTTTTGATTTCTAGGCAATCTAGTAAGTGATTTCTGCTCCAATTTGGTCTCTCACATCATGAACTATATCTGAAGCTGTGTATATTCTCTTCAGTCTCAGGTATTTTATCTTGATCATATTTGTAATTAATCTATTTGTTGCTTATCTTTTGTCACTATTTCTCTCATCAATTTGCATGTGTGTTGTTCATTGTATTTTCTTATTACAAATCTTTATGTTTTACCCTTTTTCAAAGCTCTGAATATCCATGTGCATTTGTCGTTCATGTAGTTGAGTTAGTACTATCTTGGACATGATTTATTCACTTTGTACTGGAAATTTTGTTGAATTGCATAATGAGCAATGGCTTCTTTTAGTATGTCCTTATTTTTTTTATATCTGTCCAATTTGTATAATGCCTATATCAGGATCTATAATGTTGTTGTCTTCTTCTTCCTCATCTTGCTCTGTTGTTTGTTGTTTGTATATTTCTTAAATTGTGTTGGTTGTAATGTTAGTTATATAAAGTTGGTGATCATCTTCTTCTTCCTGGTTGTTCATTATTGTGTACTGAGATTCTTGCATTTCTTCTTCTAGTTGTTCTTGTTCTGCTGTGGTTGACATTATAGTTGCATAGTGAGCTGCAGGAAGAGTTAGCTTTTGATAAGTTTCTGATATATTTTTGATACATTCTTTAATGTATATAAACTGCATTTGTGATACATTTCTGATGCATTTTGATACCTTTCTTATGCTGCAGGAAGAGTTAGCTTTTGATAAGTTTCTGATATATTTTTGATACATTCTTTAATGTATTTAAACTGCATGTGTGATACATTTCTGATACATTTTGATACCTTTCTGATACAATTCTGACACATTTGTGATACATTTTTTATACAACTATGATACATTTTTGATACATTCTTATCATATTAAAAATGCATGTGAGATACCTTTTTGATACATTTTGATACCTTTCTGATACAATTTTGACACATTTGTGATACATTTGTTATACAATTGTGATACAATTTTGCTACATTCTTATCATATTAAAACCGCATGTGTGATGCCTTTCTGATATATTTTGATACCTTTTTTATACAATTCTGACACATTTGTGATATATTTTTTATACAATTATGATACTTTTGTTTTACCTCTGTGACTATTTTGTGATACTTTTGTGATACTTTCTATGTTATATATGTGGTTAAATAATTTCTAACTTTCTGATACATTTGTGATACAATTTATGTGATAATAGTACCTATTTGATCCATTATTTCTTTTGTGTTGTTGTAATGCATAGAGGATACCGCATGAGATTATTGCTTTGAGCTTTGAGCTGTAGGTAGAATAGGATTGTCATTTCATTGTTGACTTGCATTGGTGGATATGCATCTGTTACCTGGAATTGTATCTATATGCCCTCCTTGTTTTGATCAATGTTGATGGTCTCTGTGATTATGCATTTGAATTCATAGAATGTGGAAGTTGTTGGTATTAGAACTCCACTTACTCTATAGTTTATGTAGTGATTTTCTTCATTCCATTCGCCATTGTAGTGTATTAGAATTCTAATTTCTGTCATTGTGATTACTGAGACGTGTTGCAATAGGAATGGATTTTTGAGTTTTGCCTATTTGTTACAGTTTTTTGACCTGATCAGAGAGAGGGAGAGAGATCGCGATGTGAGAGAGATCGCGATTGTATAGAGCTTTCAATTGGAGATAGATTGCATTGTGAGAGAGATCACTGCTTGGAGAATTGAGGTAATTTAGAATATATGAAACTCTAATCTGTTATATTTATTTTATAGTTGGCATATTTAAGGAATTTTTGGATGAGCATAATTGATGAATGTTCTATACTTTGCAACGTAATTTTGGGAGTTATAACGCCTAATGTATTTTTGTTATAATAGTGTATAATAGGCATATTTCCGTAAATTACCTAAGAAAAAAAGGGCAAGGAGAAGAAAGGGGACTTGGGCAGAAAGAAGAAAAAAGTGAGAGAGAAAGAAAATAAAAAACTAAGGCGAAGGAAAAGAAAGAAGAAAAAATAGGCCATCTCCTTCTTCTTTCTTATGTTTTAGTTTTGGTTTCTAGCACACGCACACAAAAAAAACCTCCATAAAAACTTTCGTCAAACTCAACCCAAAATACCAAGCCTTCAATCCTTTATCGTCTATTCGTGATCTCGAGGACAATCTAGGACATAAACCAAGCTCAGTTGGATCAGCTGGTACTCTGAGGATCGACTCAAAATCTCCAAACAAACATGGATACATACAACAAGGTTAATTTCTAAGAGGCCTTAAATCCCTTTTATCGCTCTCTAGATTGATTGTTGTTTGTGTTTTGGTTTTTTTTCTTCAAATGAAATTTAGTTTTATTAGTATAAATACTATTTTGACCATTTTTATTAGTTTTGTTAGTATAAATATTATTTTGACTATCACTATTAGTTTTATTAGTATAAATATTATTTTGACTATTAATATTAGTTTTATTAGTGTAAATATTATTTTTATCATCATTATTAATTTAAGTAGCATTATTGTTATTATTACTGCTTTTATTAGTATTTGTAGTATATAGGTATTATTATTGGCTTTTATTAGTATAACTTTATTATTATCAATTGTATTAGTATTAGTGGTATTATTATAGTTTTACCAATTTTATTATTATTGTTATTGTTATTATTATTAACATTATTACTATTCTTATTTATTATATTATATAAAAATATATATATTATGAAAGATTATTATGCGTGCGCGCTTTTTTTAATAGTTTGTGGTATGTTTATTGTATTTAAAGACTTAGTTTATTTTCTCGCAAAGTAGGAAATTATCCCACGAACAGGACACATGATTTAATCTTGGGATAAACCGACCCACATATGCATGTATAACATAATTAAATTAGTAAAAATGTCTTCGAAAATCTTTTTATCCAATTTTAAAGACATGATGTTTAAAAAGATTTTCTAGGTCCAATCGGGTGAATCTGCTGGATTCATTCAGTTCCCTTATTCATGCCCCAAGCTATCTAAATTTATCATTCTGTCTATTTGAGTCCTTATGTACATTTATTTGTGTACTAACCTTTATTTTGCAGATAGAATTATGTTAGATGGATGCTAGCTTTTATTTTAGATTTCGTGTAAAATAAACAAATTTAAATATTATATTTGTCTTTATAGGTAGTTTGTATCCTCGATCCTCTTTCATCAAATATGTATCCCCCTAGGATAGTTTATTCGATTGGGTTGTAATATTTTATTTTTTCTGAATTTATTTGTATTTTAGAATTTATTAATATTCTTGTGTGAGCATATAGTGTAAATAAAATTAAAAATCAACATAGAAAATATAAAAGGTATAATCAATACAATTAATAATTATTTTAAACAAGGCAGAAATAGGTTTTTTGTCCGAACCTGAATCTCTGACCTGAATCTCTGACTAAAAGTTATATTGATTCCTACTCAGTTTGGCAATACAGTAATTTCCCAGTAGAGCCGACCCGGGTGGCGACTCCTATCACTTTTAGTGAAATTGATCAGTTTCGTTGATTTCTCACTATTTTCAAAAACCAATTTTTCATTTTCATTAAAACCCCAACCTGATCTCAAGGCCCGTACGCAATTATTTAAAGGATCGCCCGCTCACAATTGGTAAACCACCAAATTGAACAACATTCTGAATTATTTGAAAAAAAGTGAACCTCGGTCGCACAATGCTAGAATTATCACCATTGAATGGTGGAACAACATATTTCATCATTATTCATTGAGCAGCACCATTTTGGCCACTATTCTTGACTCTGCCATCTTCACCATCTTCATAATATAAATGGCCATTTGGATTTGGTAGGTCGGGCATTTCAACTGTGAATTGAGAAATTTCACAATCAAATTCCTCTTCTTCTCCTTGATCTTTTTGAGTAATAGAGCTCAATGAATTTCCTCCAAGCTTCCTTATTCGAGTTTCTTTACGATTCTTACGGGCATATTTCTCAGTTTCAATATCAAAAAACAAGATTTAAGGATTTTTGGCACGAGTTAACATATACCAGCAAAAATAAAAAAAAAATCAAAGGAAGAGTAATTTCACAAACAAACTACAAAAAAAATTTTAAAGTAAGCAGAACTGATATTATCTAACATTTCTACAGCACCTATCCTCGACTACGGCGCCAAAATCTTATCGCTCGTTAGCTAAACCAACAAAATATAGGAAAGGATACCTAATCAACAAGTAGTAAATATATTCTATGTCCGAATATCGCTCTCATGACGATAGTTAAGAAAGTACTAGATCTAAGCAACTATGTGATTATTTAACTAGCATAAAAATATATTCCTTGACACTGAAATCATATAAACATCTAAATAAGAATCATGTACCCAATGTATTGTAAAAATTTATCATGTAACCAATTGCAAAATATATATGAGTTTAGGGGGTTTAGAATGTGCTTTACCAACAAACAAAAAATTTGCATAACAAAAAAAAATCCATATCTTTTAAAAATGAACATCTTATAAACCAAATTAAAAAGAATCGATGTACATAAAACATAATATTTCAAAAAATAATATACTATTAGGACAAAAAATTTTTGAAAAGATTTCATAAATATATTATATATGCACCACAGACGTATATACATGTATCACAAAAATATAGAAAAAGGAGAAAAATGTAGAGAACGCATAAACACATAGAAAAATGTAGAAAATAGAAAAGAATCACAAAAGAAAACAGTAAAAAAAATTTTAAAAAAAAATGAACAAAACCAATAAAAAAGAACAGAAAAAGGCAGAATAATAAAAAAAAAACTACAAAAGAAACAAGCTGTGACAAAAAAAACTCATTATAATAAAAAAGATAGAAAAAAAAATTATAAATTATAAATTGAAAACTAATTTATATAACAAACATAAATTGTGTGTATTGTCTTTGTAACTTTTTATTCTGCTACTTTATGTAAAATAATTTCTAAAATATTTATATCTATGTTTATTAAATGTCCACATGAAAAGTGATCAATTAATTGAGAAGACAAAAGAAACTTAATCATGTTATAAAAACAACTTAATAAATAGAGCTTATAAGGAGATTATAGAGAGAAAATATGAGAATGAAACTTTCTATTATTGAATTTGAGTTATCTGGAATAAGAAAGCTAACGTGTATTTATAGAAAAAGTTGAGGGGCTAAAGAGTAATTTCACAATCCAAATAAAACAATCGGTGTTGCACTGCATCGTTGTTGGGATTCGTCATCGGAAAATTAACGTGGCGCAGCGGAATTTCACCGTTTAAAATTTTCCTAGAATCCACCTATCGTGTCCAATTACCATTGATTGAAATAAAATCAATTTGAATCAAGAGAGATTCACTCACCAAATTCGTCTCTTTTAAAGACTGCTACAGAATCGAATCTTTAAGCAGAAACGATCTCCACAATCCAATGCATGACCAACTATCAAGCGGGAACCGGTGCTAGCCGAAGAAACGGAAGGAATGAAGAATTATTGCTAAAATTTTCGGCTGCTTGGGGCTGCTGTTGGTGGCTGAAATTTCCAGCAATAAAATTAGCGTTGGGTTAAGTTTTCTTCCTTAAGTGTGCCCTTATATAGACTCCTTGTCTAATTGGGTTTTAATTAGATTAATTAAACCCAAGCCCACTAGGATTATAATTACATAAATAAACTTTAATTAAAAAGTATATACTATGTAATTTAATTCCATTTGGCTAAATTTTATTACTCCTAAATAAAATTAAATCACACTTAAGTAAATACAATATATGTATTTAATTTTCCTACTTAGGAAAATTATTTGATTAATTGTTTACTTTATGTAATTCAATTAATTGATAAATTAATTAATAACATTATGTAAACTTATTAATTAAATTAAATCAACCCAATGTTAATTAATTATCTTGACACCAAATGTCAACTAATTAATTCACACATTCTTTTCAATGTATATTACATGTACAAATTCTATAAGTTCTGGCTCAGTTGATCTATGTAGACGATCCTATGGGCCTGTCTTTATATTGGCAATAGGCCTAAGGTCTACAGACTGTAAGTGAGTTCTAACAAACTATTACAGCCTCCAATTAAGACAGAGATGCAGTAGTCTTTAAAAGACACTCACCCGGTAGTAATTTCATAGTGTCCTTTGCCAAAAGATATCGATTTGAATAAACAAGAGACATGGTGTCCGTCATCCTCTTCTACTGTTTATTATATTTCTTGATCTTGAGTTAAGCGGTTAATCAAATAAGCAACCAACTTATTTGGGTATGGCCATACACTTATCAGTCCCACTCATCAAGTGGCCAGTGACATCATCTCGGCATTTCCAGAGTGGCAATTCCATCACTTCATCATCAATATCAATGTGAACACAAAATTTAAAAAAAAAAAAAATTCTGACCGTTGACCCACGACTGTATTTACAGTCGTGGGATTTTGGTTATAGTCGTACGACTGTAACGTAAGTACAGTCGTATGACTGTATTATCGAGGGCAGGTTGCAGAACCCATACCCCTTGAATTATTTAATGCTCAAGATTTTTCGAGAAAAGGGGACATATAAAACCAGAATTCAGAAGAAAAGGGGGACTTTTGGCCATAATCTGGATTTTAGAGCAAATTAGAGAGAGAAAAAGGAAGAAAAAGAAGGAAGAGAGAAAGGGAAAATCCTACTTTCTTCTATCGTTTTCTTCTTGATTTCCTGTTGTTAATCATTAAAATGAATTAGAAACCCTAGGTTAACAACCACACAAGAAATATAAATCATCTTGGGACAAAAACAAACTCAAATCCGTAGCTTTTTGGAGAAACTTTGGACTCTATTTGTAACCTTAACTTTTCAAGGAAAAGGAGCAAATTCACGTGGATTGGTGCGTAGCCAGGGGTCATTCCAGCTGTGGATCGGCGCCAAGGAGGTAAACAATTTTTAACTTAACTCATTTTCCAGCTTTCTGGGTGATTTGCTTGTTTTTGGTGCGTTTTTATTCAAGTTTTTGTGCTTCTGTTTCTGGAAAAATAAGAACAGTCGTACGACTGTTCTTCTCGCAAGAACAGGGGCACGACTGTAATTACAGTCGTACCATATCACTTACAGTCGTACCACTGTTTTTATTTTCCCAGTTTTAAGTTTCTCTTTTTAGGGTTTTTTTTAGCGATTTCTGCTTTAGGTCAGCCTACAGTCGCACGACTGTAGTTCTTGGCCAGGAGCAGAAATCCCTAAAATCCCTAAAATCCAAAAAAATTTCATAAAAACCCAAAAATTTCATAAAAATCAGAAAATTTCAGAAAATCAGAAAAATCTTGAAAAATCAAAAATCATCGAAAATGAATTTTGGTGTGTGCATTCACGACCCTAGATTTAATTTTCGGTGAAATTGCATTTAGGACAAAACCACGACGGAGACACGGTTCTCCCCGAAAACTGACCCACCTCGTATGCTAAATTAAAATAAACCGGAAAAATGTTTTCAAAAACGATTTTCTCACAAAAAACCAAAATTACAGGGACGTTTCAAAATGGTTTTCCAGGTCTAACCGGGCCGACCGACCGGGCCAACCCGGTTATCCCTAATTGCATGACCCCAAATCCTAATTTCCCAATTCTGTCTATTTGACTCCTACTTATGGCGTGCCGTATGAATTAGGCGGGTGTAAATATTTTTAGATTCTCGTGTATTCTAGGCGATTGTATCAGTGAGATGAGAGTCTTTTTTTATTTTCCATTCAATTGGGTTGTAAGCTCCTAATTATTTACTCCTTTTTACTCTTTGTTTTGTTGTATTATTCTGTATGCGCGCCGCATGTATTATTCAATAAAAATCAATTTTTAGCAATTTAAAGTGTCGTAACTAGAACATTGGCTAACAATATTTAAATTAGACACGAAATAAGGGACTTGTTCGACCCTAGATCTCTGAAAAGTGTGGCAGTTCCCGCTTTGGTTCAGCTACACTGTAATTTCCCGGTTGAGCTGAGCCGGGAGGCGACTCCTATATTTTTTATCGAGATTTAGGTCTCGATTCTTTTTCGAAACAATCCGCTTTTCCAAAAAAACGAATTTCCAATCCAAAAACCCCCACGCGAGGGAGGGGTCCGCCCAAAATCAAGGCGCCCCTTCTGAAAGGGAGTCCCGCGTCCCGTCGAAAACGCGTCGTCCGCTCACAGTGGCGACTCCGCTGGGGATTTCTCAAAAGTTTTTCAAAAACTTAAAAGAATTTGACAAGCCCTGAAAAGTGTCTAATTTAAATTAAGCGGATGATTCTTATATGGCACTTTATGCATTTTTTGTAGTTAGACATTTGTTGCATTAGGTTAGGTATCCATTATTTAGCCCGGTGAATCGTTGAAATGTCGCCTAAGTTCCTCTTGGTCTTGGGGGAACGAATACGAAACACCACCCATAGCCTCCTACGAACCCCTTCGTTCGGACCCTTGAGTGGAGAGAAGTGAGGAGTATATTTCGCTATGGGAGCCTTGATGTTATCCCGACTTTGGACCGAACTCATTTAGGCAACCTAGTTGGATTCCCTTAGGATACCAAAATAAATCATGTGAATAAAATAAAATACGCCTTCATCATCCCCGGTTGGTGATCGAAGAGAGCCCCTCCTAGGACTCGGTTAGAATTTTATCGACTTGACCACGTTTGGAGGAATAAGGTTGGAGGATTACGATCCGTGTGCTAATTGCTACGTGTCTTCTTGTCCCTCCATAACATATCATCATCCAAATTTTTCATGAACATAACATACTGCATATAAGGCATTTGTGTGATTCTAACTCACATCTTTTGTACAGCCATGTCCGTTAATTTTCGTGTGTAAATACATTAATCACTTGTGTGACATTTACACTAACCACACTTTCTGCAGCCATGCATCCTTTCATCGTGTGAAAAAAAAATTTAATTCACATACATTATTTGAATGCCATAAGCACTAAACATTTTATTTTGTAGCCATGGGAAACGCATGTCATGCATGAAACATTCATGCGGACCTTGAACAACCCCATAAGGGTCACACACATCACACCGCCTACCAAGTAGGAAATCATTTTAAGAGCGCTGAAAAATTCATTTCATCCCATTATTTAGGTGCTCCACGAACACCGGAAAAAAAAATTCATTTCATCATTTAGGCGCTCCATGAGTGCCGAAGAAATTCATTTCATGCATCAAATCATTTAGGTGCTCCACGAGTGCCGAAAAAATTCATTTCACACATCAAATCCTTTAGGTGCTCCCCGAGCGCTGGAACTCTGCCGGTTCACCAAGAATGCATTCATTTCACATCATGATGTGGAAATCGAGATACTCCCTGAGTATTGAAATCCCGCTCATACACCAAGCACGAGTTCATGTCATATCATCAAAAATCCAAGGTGTCCCCTGTTGGATATGCCCTAGTCCCGAGGCATTAGTCCTTGCATTTGTATCATACATTAATTGGATTCATGTATTATACTTATTTGTGTTATTAATAAAGGCATTAATTCATTTATTATATTTATCTTGTGCAATATATTAAATGAAGTATCCGATGGACATATCCATATCCGTGATGACCAGTGTCATGCACTTGGCAGTAAGACCATGGCTAGGGTAAACGATATGACCATAAATAGATCCGTAGTCTGTTCTAGTCATGGGAATGAATGGAACAAGAGACTATCATTAACCTGGTTGTATGACGGTGTCTTACCGGTCATTGGACTGGAATGTCAACCAAGTTAATGGGTACATGCATAAGGGGCATGGTACTGGATAGATCCACTAAACGAGAAATCCACATGGTATAGTATCACAAGTGATTCTCGTGTAGTACTTGTATGGATCCTTTGACCTGACCATATGATGGTGTTACATATGAGGTTGCATACTTAGGGGTACACCTAAAGGGCTTGTAATAGGGTGCCAAGTATGGGTACTTTCGGGTATGTCACTTAGCATTGTAATGCTATGTATATGCAGAAGGGATTTGTCACTCAGTAATCCACTGGGAAGATATCACCGGCCTCTTGATGAATGTGACTGATAAGAGTGTGCCCACATCCAAACAAGTGGGAACTTGTTTGTGAGCTTCAGTGCATTCGGGATCAAGTTAATGTCCGACACAAAAGAAGGTGATCAATCCATGCCTCTATGTTAGACACCGATATCAATGACATGGGATGTACAAGTTTAAACTACAGGGTTATGATAACAGTTAGACTGCCATCTCTATCTTAATTGGGGGCTGCAGTGGCTGGCTAAAGCCCAACTGCAGTCTGTGGGCCAAAGGCCCGCTGCTAACATAAAGATGGGCCCATAAGATCGTACACATAGAACGACTGAACACAGACTTAAGGAATCACATGTATACTTGGAGTACACACTATGGAGAGAGAGGTATATATATATTAATCATATTATAAAGATCAATTGGATTGATACTAATAATAAAATTAATATATTCAATTGGCTCTTCATAATTAATTGGATTAATTATGAGATTATTTCCTAGGTGGAAATATGCATATGTATAGGTTTACACATGATTTTGTTTTGTGAAGATTTAATTTTAATTTGATGGATTAAATTAATTGGTCAAACTAATTTTAATTTAAATGTAAATAATATATTACTTGGTGTAATATATTAAATACATGGGTATATTAAAATTGGGCTTGAAATTAATTTAAACCAGAATAATTAAAATTGGATTGGGCCTGAATTAAAAGATGGAAGCCCACACAGAATGAAAGGAGCAAAGCCGGGCCTAAATTCCCCTAGGGGAATTCGGCCACCCTAGGTATAAAAACGTGGGTAAAAATTTCGGCCCCCTATCTATCATAGAAGCCACACCATAGCCGAATTCTCTAGCCCCCTCTCTCACCATTGCTCATTTTTTCTACGCTAGCACGGGTTATGTTCGTTAGGCATTCGTGTACGAGAACGAGGAGGGAATCTAAATTTGATTTCTGCAGTCTTCATCCATCTCTCGAAAGAGATATTTCGGGTAAGAATTTAATCTCTTTCTATTTCAATTTTATGTTTTACAATTTCCATTTCAATTGCTCCTGGGACTGGATTTGAGGAAATCATCGCGTTCTTCCGCTTTTATCGGTTTCCGATGAAAAATCCCAACATCCCCCGGACACCGAAACCCCGACCATGTGCCATGCACATGTCGATCTCACATCACAAAAATCCGAGGCACTCCCCGAGTGCCGAAACTCTGTTCGTTCGCTAAGAACATTCATCTCATGTCACAAAACCCGAGGTACTCCCCGAGCGCCAAAGGTCTCATCCATGCATCAAATACTTAAATTGCAATTCATACATACATAAATAGGAATTCATGCATACTTCACCACTCGAAGGATTAGTTGTTCAAGGTTCGCGTTGCAAATCCATTTCATACAACATCCGCATATCATTCATCTAACACGCCATGCATACATGCATATCCCCTAGAGTTCATAACTCTTTGGGTGATCATCTTTCACTAACTCTTGTTCAAAATGTTTTGTAGTTTGGTTCCGATCGGGACAGAGACTTGTGAGACTAGAGCACAGTGATTCGTCGTCCAGTGAGTCTAAGGAGTCCGTTCAGTTCAGAGAGGTTGAGACGGCGTCTGAATTGAGTGCTGAGTTTTCACCAGAATTCGAACAGTTACAGCAAAGCTTTCAAGACATGGCACTCACACCTGAAGCTGCAGCCGCCATGATGGCCACTACTGCCATCCGGGAATTCAAGAACTCTGATGAATTCAAGAACCTCATCAAGAACCAAGTGTAGAGTGCATTTGCCCGAGAGGAGAGTAGTGGGGGAAGACTGAATGATGGACAGTCAGATGCAGAAGAAGGCCGAAGGGACAACACTGAACGACCCGTGGAGTATGCTTTAGAAAGGAAGATGAAGGAGATGGAAGAAACTATAGTAGAGCTGCGCGCCAATTCTAAGATCCAATCCTCCAAGCGCATTGACCCATCCACACTCATAGCCGGAGGGGTTGAGATGTTACCTATAGGCTTTCAGATGCCTAGAATTGCACCTTATGTCGGGAAAAGCCATCCTACGGCTCACTTGAACCAATATGTGCGGATCATGACTATGGCGAGGCTTACAATGAATCAAGTAGTGGGACTGTTCCCCACTACTCTGGAAGGAGGAGCCATCACTTGGTACAACAAGCAGCCCAAGAGTGTGCAAGGTGATTGGGATGCACTATCTGATGCCTTCATAAAGCATTTTAGTTTCAATACACAGCTAGAGGTAAAGCTACAAGACCTAGAGGCAGTGAGACAGAAACCGAATGAGACCTTCTCGGAGTACTATCAAAGGTGGATGGACAAGATGATCCTCCTCCATCAGAAGCCGTTGGAGGATGAGCTGATTGTGAAGTTGATTGATGGGAGCTTAGAGATCTATCGGAATATGATGAAATATCACAAGTTTCAATCCTTGGTGGAAGTGCATGAGTTGGCCTGTAAAGTGGAGAAATACGAGATCGATCCGGCCCATAATAGTTCTGGGGGAGGATACCGAGGCCGGACATATTCTTCAGGGTACAAGAGTAATAACAATCCTGCAGCCTCCTCATCGACAAGTGCCAAGCCGAGTCAGCCACCTGCCCCTGTCAAGCAAGTAGAAGTAGCGGCAGTAGCACAAGGGGCAAATCAACAAACAGCTGGAAAAGGGATTTCTCCTTGGGAGGATTCCCTTGGGCGGATTTTTCTGAAGTACAGAAATTTGTGTTTTCTTCAAAGCCTGAAACCGTACACGCCTCCGACTGAGGCGGACAAGAACAATATTTGCTCTTATCATGTGACTAAGGGGCATCGAACTAATGAGTGCCATGCATTGAAAAAGGCAATTTAGCAGTTGATTGATGAAAAGAAGATAGAAGCGCCTCACCCAAAGCCTAATGTTTAGAGCAATCCATTGCCTCAGTTTGAAAGGAGGGTGAACATGGTAAAGTCGGGGTTGTCTCCTAACTTTGTCCTGGCTCAGATTGCTAAGGCGAATCCTGCAATACAAGTGGTAGTGGGTGAGGATGCTGAACCACCTGTGGAAGAGAATAAGCCCGTGAATTTAGATGATGTGGAGTTGGATGACGATGCAGATGAGTTCGAACTAATGAGTAGACCCAAACTCATGAGTCAGACAGCACATGTTTATCCCGTTTGCACCAAGGATGGGATGTACATAAGAAAGGAGGATGCCCCTGTGAACAATGTCACGAGGAGTGGAAGGGTGTACCAACCTAAACCACAACGATTGGGGGAGCCAAGTAAAAGAGCAGAAGTCCCGGTCCAGGATTACTTGCCCATCAAGGTGGATGAAAAGGAAGATCTAGTGGTAGAACAGCTCAAAAAGATGCCTGCACATGCATCTATGTGGCATCTACTTATGGAGTCCCAAAGGCACCAGGCTGCGGTTGTGAAGAAGCTTATGGAAATGGATGCTAATCTGTTGATGTCTCCTGAGGAGATGTGCATGGTAATTTGGAGTTCAGAGAGTCTGCAACTTGATAGTCCCAAGGGGATCAGTTTCACTGATGATGACCTGCCACCGGAAGGAACTAATCACAACCGTGCCTTGTACTTGAAAGTGGAAATGATGGACAGAACTTTACCTTGTGTAATGGTTGATGATGCGTCAGCACTGAATATCTGTCCTTTGAAAGTATTACCTAGCCTCCACCTATCTGAAGAAGCATTATCGCGATCTAACACAGTTATCCGGGCCTATGACGATTCAAAGCGTACTGTGATTGGTACTTTTGAGGCGGAGGTGTCAGTAGGGGAAGTTAGATCGACTGTACTGTTCACTGTCATCGACATTCCGGTGACATTTTGCATGCTTTTAGGAAGGCCCTAGTTCCATGCATTGGGAGGAGTGCCATCAACCCTACATCAGAAAGTGAAGATTCCAATGGGAGGGAAGATCGTGACTCTT
This sequence comes from Euphorbia tirucalli, assembly GCA_039660915.1. Classification (NCBI taxonomy): domain Eukaryota; kingdom Viridiplantae; phylum Streptophyta; class Magnoliopsida; order Malpighiales; family Euphorbiaceae; genus Euphorbia; species Euphorbia tirucalli. The sequence continues at coordinate 52,209,445 of CM077633.1, forward strand.
GAGGCGGATGAATCTTCTGTGGTAGCTGCATTAAACTCATTTGAACAACCCTTAACTGGCTTCCAGGTAGCGGTCGTCTCAGAACACAAGGAGAAAGACCTGATGTTTTCTCCATGGATCCATAAGTACTTCCAAAAGCAGAATTTCATCCCAAGAAAGGGAATTGGAGTCCACCAACAAGGGGTTGCAAAGTTTGATATCACTATGGGTCAATCACACCGGGGGGGTCTTGGTTACAAAGGTGCTAAAAAGAAGGAGATCCCTGAGACAAAGAAAGTTCATCTTTTGGATACTTTTGTTCAAGCAAGTGGTGGGTCATATGATGGTAAGCCGGAGCCGATGATGATTGATGGGGAAACAGTCCCTGGGTTTGAGATCTTTGCCGATGTCGTTGACTTCTTAAAATATGGGGTTGGTTTGGTGGAAGAAATGCTTAAGCTTGAAGCTGTGAAAGAGATCAATACTCCTCCAATAACCCAAGTTGAAGTAGTGGCTCTCATTATTCCGGAGGAGCAACCAAAAGAAGATGCAAATCCCCTGGTGGATGCCATTACTAAGGCATTTTCTGCTTTGCTGAAGAAAGGGTTAAAAGAGAGTCCTGTGAGAAAAGAAGTTGTTTCGGGACAGGCAGATTTGGTAGAAAAGGCTGTTGCTGAGCTCACCAAGATGATGGCTGAAGGGAAAGCAAAGAAGGAAGAAGATGTTCTGTCAGAAGCACAGAAAGAGACCCTCGAGGCTGACCTGAATGACTTGTTCGAGGAAGGACCTGCTGATCCAGAAGACCTTGCTGCTGAAGACCCTTCGCATGTGGAGGAAGAAAATGACTTCTTTGTAAACTTATACTATGTATTTGATGTGAACAATTCCTCTTATAAGGCGATGAATGAAATGAAGTCTAACTTTGCTTATTTGTGTGATGTTTTTCCTAATGGCTCTGTGCATACATCCAAAAATTTGTTCAATGTGTTCAGCATTCATGACACTGCATTACATGAAACTAATTTGGGTATAATTGAAAATCCTAAAATGGTTTCTATCTCTAACGAACTCAATCCTGAAGAAGAGAGAGAATTGACAAAAATACTTAAAAAACATATGGGAGTGTTTGCCTGGTCTTACGACGATATGCCGGGGGTTGACAGAGAGATAGCAGAACACAGAATCCCAATTAATCCCAAGTTCAGTGCAGTAAAGCAGAAACTCAGGCATCTAAGTCCAGAATGGGCTAAGAAAGTCAAAGAAGAGGTAGCAAAGCAGATTAAGGCCAACTTCCTGGAGGTGGTAGACTATCCTGAATGGTTAGCCAATATAGTCCCGATTGCCAAGAAAGATGGAAGAGTTAGAGTTTGCGTGGATTACCGGGATTTGAATAAGGCCTCCCTAAAGGATGACTTCCCACTCCCTCACATCAATGTCCTGATCGACAGTGCAGCAAGGGCATTTATGTACTCGTTTATGGATGGCTTCTCTGGGTATAATCAGATCTTAATGAATGTCATTGATAAAGTCAAGACGGCCTTTATTACCGAGTGGGGGGTGTACTGCTACAGAGTAATGCCTTTTGGGTTGAAGAATGCTAGGGCAACTTATTAGAGGGCGGTTACGACGTTGCTACATGACATGATCCACAAAGAGGTCGAGGTGTATGTTGATGATATGCTGGTGAAATCCATGACCCGGGAAGAGCACACTGCTATCCTGGATAGATTTATGACCAAGATTGAAAAGTACAACTTGCGGCTCAATCCGAAGAAATGTGTATTTAGAGTTGCGTCGGGTAAACTATTGGGGCACATTGTCAGTCAGAAAGGAATTGAGATGGACCCAGATAAGATTAAAGCTATTCGAGATATGCCAGCGCCGAAAACAGAGAAGGAAGTCAGATCTTTTCTAGGGTCGCTTCAATATGTCAGCAAATTCATTGCCAGATTGACCACTGTCTATGAGCCTATTTTCAAGCTTCTTCGGAAAGAACAACCCGTCGTGTGGAATGACCAATGTCAGGTTGCATTCGATATAATCAAAGAATACTTGATCAATCCTCCAATGCTGAAGCCTCCAACTTTGGGAAAGCCTTTGACTCTGTACTTAGCCATTAAAGAGACCTCCATTGGGGCGATGTTGGTTCAAGAACAAGATGATAAGAGGGAACATGCCATTTACTACCTCAGTAAGAAGCTACTAGATTATGAAACTCGGTACACTGTGGTGGAAAAGACTTGCATCGCTATGGTTTGGCTGACAAAGAAACTGAGACACTATTTCCAATCCTATAAGATACAAGCTGTGGCAAAAGTTGATCCAATAAAATACCTCTGATCTGCCCCATCCTTAATAGGGAAACTGTCCCGGTGGTTGCTGTTGCTATCAGAATTTGACATTGAGTATGTGACGAAGAAGGTGATCAAAGGAAGAGCAGTGGCTGAGTTCCTAGCCAATCAGCCCCTTGAATCTGATTTGTGGAAAACCTGGAGTTTCTGGATGAACAGTTGACCTTGGTGGAGGTGGAGGTCAGAAAATGGATTATACACTTTGACGGAGCTATAAACAAGAGAGGAGCAGGCCTCGGAGTAATTATTGTAACTCCTGAGGGGGAGATAATTCCTTTGTCAAAGCGGCTAGAATTCTCGGTAACCAACAACGGCGCAGAATATGAAGCCTGTTTATTTGGCATTGATGCTCTCACCACACTAGGGGCAAATGATGTGACCATTGTTGGAGATTCGTTGTTGGTGATCAGTCAAGCCACCGGGGAATGGGAAATCAAAGAAGAATCACTTCGCTCATACTTGGAGACTTTGTGGGAAATGGTGAAAGTATTCAGGCATATTGAATTCAGGCATGTGGCTAGAGATGATAATCAGATGGCAGATTCGTTAGCTACCTTGTCATCCATGTGGCAAGGACCTCAGAAGGCACTAATGCAGCCTTTGATTCTGGAGACTGCTAGAACACCATTCCATCGTTCTAGTGAGGTCCTGACAGTAAGTGTAGATGACAAGCCCTGGTACCAAGATATAGTTGACTTTCTACAAAATGGCCAATATCCTGAAGAAGCTGATGCATTAGATAAGGCCACTTTATGAAGATTGGCAGCTCAGTTCAGATGGTTTGATGGACAGCTTGTCAGAAGGACCGCTGATGGATTGTTGTTAAAGTGTCTAACGGAAGCAGAAGCCAAGAAGGTTATGCAAGAAATGAATTCAAGGATTTATGGCCCGCATATGAACGGTTTAGCTCTGGCAAAAAAGATCATGAGACAAGGGTACTTCTGGCTTACTATGCAAACAGATTACGCAGAAGAAGTGAAAAAGTGCCACGAGTGCCAGATTTACGGAGATATCAGCCATCTTCCACCCATGGAGTTGTAGAATCTCATGACTCCTTAGCCGTTTGTAGTGTGGGGTATAGACATAATTGGTGAAATTCGGCCTCCAACATTGAATGGTCACAAATTCATTATGGTGGCAGTGGATTATTTTTCCAAGTGGGTTGAAGCCGAGTCTTATGTCACGATCACGGCTAAGAACATGGCTAAGTTTATAAAGAAGCACATCTTTGCAAGATATGGTATACCACATCACGTGGTGACTGATAACGGGGTGCAATTTCAAGGGGCCACAGCTGAACTATTCGAAGAATACAATGTAAAACATCGTAAGTCTTCACCTTATAGGCCACAAGCCAATGGAGCAGTGGAGGCGACAAACCAGTCTATTAAGAAGATTTTATCCAAGACCACTTCAACCTACAGGGATTGGGCAGATAGATTACCCTATGCTCTATGGGGATACAGAACCAGTGTTAGAACGCCAACTGGGAGACACCTTATTCGATGGTTTATGGGATGGAAGCAGTCCTTCCTATTAAAGTGGAATTGAAGTCACTAAGGACGGTCTTGGAAGCCCAATTGCCTGAAATAGAATGGATAAAGGCGAGATTTGAACAACTGGCTATGGTCGATGAAAAACGCCTCAAGGCTCTAGGTCATCTACAGATGTACCACCAAAGGATGGCTAGGGCCTATAATCGACGGGTTCATCATCAGAAACAGCCTCTGAAGGCGGGAAATCTAGTGTTGAAATAGATGAGGCCGACTAACACGGATGCGAGGGGCAAATTCAAACCCAACTGGGAAGGGCCGTATGTGGTTAAGAAAATACTTTCCAAAGGTGCAGTGAAGATCATGGACATGGACGGCAACGAGTTCACCAATCCAATTAATCAAGATCACCTCAAACACTACCATGTGTAAAAAAAAAAAGCCTGTTGAGTCGAAAACCCGCAAGGGAGGCTTAAGCAAAAATAAAGGCAACGAGAGTTAGCTTATCCACCAGAAAACCTGTATAGGATGGTTGATAACAGGAATGAGTTCGTTTGAGATATGTACTAATTTTGGCATTTTCAATTGATACAATAATTAAATTTCATTAATGAAGTGCGTCTTGCTCAACATATTGCATGATTGTTTGGAGTATGTTACATGATTCATTTGTCGAAACATCCAGATAAACAAAGACATTTAGATGCCTAAGTGTGCGAATTGCGAACATCATCCATTCATTCAAAAAAAAAAAGGGTCGCGCCAATAATAAAGGAGAAATATATAAATAATAATAATGATAGTCGATACATGCATAATAGTGAAAATCACTTTTCTTTCATGTTCTCCTTTTCTTGACAGGAAGTGATCTCGCGGCCTCAGAAGGAGCCAGCCAGTGGAAAGTCGCACACTCAGGCGCTCGCGGGTCGGTAGGTCCTGGATCTCAGCCAACCACTGCTTGTAACGATCATCTGTCTCCGCGGGAGTAAGAGAAGCATAGCTCAATGCCACATGATGGGTATCTCTAGCCCAGCGAAGTCTGATGTGATCTGGCCAAGAAGCAGTGTACTCCTCACAAGTAGTGACACAAAAGCGCTGGGGGATATCCTGTAGATGGTCGTACTTCGGCAGAGGCGACTCGGAGAACAGAATGTCACCCTGGTCAATCCCAACAACTACACACCATGTGCCCACATATCCATAATCACGTGGGTAATCTTCCACCAGGGGAACACCCACCTAATCTGGTCATCCGTCAGGTGAGATAGCGAAACACCCCACTCATCAGCAGACATATCAGTATAGGAGTCAATGGAGAAGCCTCTTTCCATGAAATTACCCGGATGGTATTTCTTAAAATTCCCCCTCGGGATCTTAAGAATCGATAGCTTCTCCAACAACCAGATCTGCAGTTGATAGGAAGCAAAGGTTAGAAGTTCATTTGGTCCAGGAATACACTGGCCAGCCAATAAGGAGATTTACTTAGAGCAGTGTGAGATGAGGGCTGATGTGGAGAACACCGCTTGTCTTAGATGTATGCAAACTGATCAGTGTCTCAGCAAGTGCAAAAGGAGCTGGAGATGCCCCCGTAGCCATCTGAGGGATAAGGGAGACGGCCCTAAAGGAGACAACCCCATCACTAGGACCACAGAAATACCGGCTCACCAGTAACAGACTAACCATACAAGCCCAGCTCATGTGGTCCTTAGGGGCATTGATGCACCACTCCAGTACAGGATCTGAGCTCAACCCGGGAGAAGGGGAACAAGTGGAAAGTAGAGCTTCCACCTTGGGATTGGGAAGCCCGAACAAGCTTACCAAGGAAGAAATGTTACCAAAGGTGAACTCAGGGACGGCAATGTCTACCCCTTTGTGACACGAGATGTTCAGAATGGCACTGAATTCTTCATATAAGGGGCAAAGCTCTTGGCATGAGAAATGGAAAACGTTATCCACCGGATCCCAGAAACGACCACAGGCGCTCAACAGTTCGATGTCCTAGGGGTGTTTGTAATAGGCTTTGATATTCCACAACCTGAAGGGCTTCAATTTAAGCCAATCAGAGTCTTGTAATGATTCTAGAAAATTGTAAAAGCCTGGATGAAAGGAAGCAACAAAATTGAAAAAAAAAAAGAGAGAAGAATGAATTCTCAAAGATTAATAAAATAAAATCCCATAATGTGAAAAATGCAGTTCATGATGTATGTAAAAATCCAATACAGAAAAAGAAAAACAACAAAGACAATATATGGAAAAACAGAGCGCTCCATCTAGCTCTCATCCTGCCCCTCATCCTCCTCCTCCTCCTCGGACTCACTCTGATGCGTGGCCCTGTAGGAATCGAAGTCCGCCCGTACCCGAGCCAGCTCAGCCTATACCCTGGTAGTCTCAGCTCTTGCCCGATCCATCTCTTGGGTCGCAGCGCGAACCCGAGCCTCAGAGGAAGTAGCTTGCCTGACCTGGTCCTGAAGCATCTGGACTCGAGACTGCAATCAATAACATAAATTAACATGCATACATACATACATGCACACTTATGCATTGCATAAATTATGAGATGGTGCAAAGAATGCAGAATGCTGACCGCCCAGAAGGCATTCTCCTGGACCATAAAGTCCCCCATGCCTTTATACTGGTAGGCTATATCCTCCACCTCGGCCCGTGGAACCTAGAGAACATCAGAAAGTCAAAAACAAAAAAACAAAAAAACAAAAAAACAAAAAAAAAAAGAGAAAAAGAAGAAAAAAAAAAAGAGCTTAGACTTACATGGGTGGTGTCCTCTGGAAAGAATCTAGTCGGCTGCTCGCGGGGAGCCGGCCATATCCTGTAAGAATAGGTGCCATCCAGCCCCACCGGTCCGGAGCTCGGTCATCAGATGACCCTCCATTACACCAGCAACCCGTGAAGCTGAGGATGCGGCGCTACCGGCATGGACAGGGTGGCTCTTATCCTGAATCGGAACATCCCCGCAAATCGTGGCTGCCTCAGCACTCTCACCGGCCGGCCCACTCGGCTGAGTAGACTCGGTTCCCCTGTGCCTCTTAACCTACAAGAAGAATGAAGTCAACAAAAAAAAAGAGAGAAAAAAAAAAGAGAAAAAGAAAAAGAAAAAGAAGAAGAAGGAGTGAATACACGATGAGGAGGAGGAGCCGCTGGCGTGCCACCCGCAACCGGCAGTAGGCATTGCTGGATGTAGGCCGGGTAATCTCCGTCAACAGGGTCAACACTATAACCCTCTCCAAATATGTCAGGATCTACCGCGGTGTCAGCTAAGTGAGGCCAGAACAGCGACTGTGGAAGCGGTGGAGGCACAGGCCGACCAGCTGGACCGTCCACATGGTCGGAAAGAGTGAGGCGCTCGCCCAAATACCACTCCTGTGACATGGGGCACTCCAGGACAAACCGGCGAAAGTCGAACCGCGTGGATGTCTGCACAAGGAGGACAATAGCACCCAGATCGTGCCAAGGATGATGCCGGATCTGTAGAAGTACAACAGAGGAAATTCAACACAGGTAAGTAAAAGTTGATTAAATTTTCCTACTAATGAGTTTCGTTTACTTACCCTCTGCCAGGTGGTGTCGAGTAAACTCTGCCTCACCTCCTCCAAATCCCGGCCGATACCCTGCCATCCCTGTGTCCAGCAACGCAGGATGGTTAGCTGAACATCGTCCTGAACATCCCTCAGCTCTGGCGGTTCCAAAATGCGATGCTCAAAGGCCCAGATCTGTAGGTAACAAAAAGTATAAAAAAAAAGAGAGAGAAAAGAAGAAGAGATAATACCAGAAGGCCGAACTAGAAGCCAAGGATCTCCTGTTGCTCCCCCCGGGCGCATTAGTCCAGCCCATAATATAGCTGCCCCAACGCAGCTCGCGCCCAATCCAGGGAAGGGAAGGCAGCCAAGTTTGCCAAAGTGGGCAGCAGAGTCAAATTACAGGTACTCTGCCCAGTGGGGAACAGCGTGTATGACAGAAGAACGAGTATGTAAGCCCGGGTATACCGCTCCACATCCTCCTCCGATAGGTCTGGGCGACCGGACCAGAAAGCCTCCACCCTGGAGCACAGGATCTTCCCTTTTTCAGGGGTGCAGCCGACCAATCCGCCTATGTAATCATCCATCAGCTGATGATAGGTCAAGCAATAATTGAACACGATGGGGGTCCCACCAAACCCGAACCCGGTGATCGCTGCAAAATCTGAGGGAGTGACGGTGAACTCCCCGATGGGCAGGTGGAATGTATGGGTAGTACAAACCCATCTCTCGCACAAGGCCGTCAACACGGCGTGGGTAGTATGAGGGGTGCTCATGGGCAATGATAGTATAAAGGACTCTAAGCCCAGAATCCTAGCCCGGGCCCTCACAGGCTCGGGAAGCTGGTCCCACTAAACCCGCAGAAAAGAAAGATTCTCGCTACCGAAAATCCTGTTTACCTGTATTTTTGGGAAGTATAACACACATACATTCAATTTTTGCATAACAGTAACATAATCAAAATTAATCAAAAAAATAAAAATTTTAGGCCTGTTTTTCTTGCTATAGTAGTACGACTGTAGTACGCTTTGCACGAGCGTAACTACAGTCGCACTACTGTAGTGCCCATAGTCGTACGACTGTTCTTCTTTGCCATGAACAGTCACACGACTGTTCATATCCCTGCAGGCAGAATTCGATTTTTTGTGTAATTTTCATGATTTCTAACTCGTTTTCCCTAGTTTCTTGTTCCTATTAACTACAGGGGACTCTTAGCATGCATTCTACTCAATCAATCAACCCAGAAAGCGATAAATCATGCCAAATCAGATCCATGCATTCAAAGGAAAAAGTGTCAAAAAACTCAAAATCAAGAATTAAAAATCGGGTACCAACCTAAGTAACAGACAGATGGGAGTCCATCTCCAGCAGAATTGGGATCTCCATCCCGTGCCTAACTCCGAGGTGTTCCATATATAGCGGATGACCGTATCTGTGTGCAATGCTCACAAAGGGGAATTCATTGGGATTATTAGTTCTCTGAATCATGTTGCCCGGGAGTTTCTTCAGTTTTCTTCCTATTTTCTTCAACATTTTGGCAAGGTTTTGGGGTTAGGAATCGGTTTGAGAGAGAAAAAGAGCAGAAGTTTTTGGAAAAATGAAGAGTGGGGAAGGAAAGGGGCGGAAACCGCCCCTTAAGTCCTTTCTGCCCGCGACTGTACTTCGTCTACAGTCGTACGACTGTATTCAAAATTTGAATACAGTCTCACGACTATAGTGAAAAAAGGGGGGAATTTTTTTTTAAATTTTCCTAGTTATTATTTGAACCCTATTTTCATCACCAAATGCTTAATTATTCCCCATGGAAAGATATTTCAGCAATTTTGCAGGGCCAACCCAGCAGCGACTAAATTTTTCCAGCGACGGTCCACCTCACCCAAGGGGCACGAAACCCGAGAAAACCGTGAAAAATTCACTATAAGTACAATCTCACCAAACTGCATTTTCAACACGTCCCGTGTGCCAAGTCACACCCGATCATCACATTCTCACAAAATCACAGTCCACCACAACTTTAAAAGGGAACCCAAATTCAGCTTCAGTCTGTCAAGTGCGCCCAGTCGCACGCGACTGTCACACATTTTCACAAAATCACAGTCCACCACGACTTTAAAAGGGAACCCAAATCTAGCCTCAGTCCGTCAAGTGCACCCAGTCGAACACGACTGTCACACATCCAATCTCAGTCCACCGCGACTATAAAACGGAACCAGAATTCCCGTGTCAGTCCGTTGAGTGCGCCAATCACACACAACTGTCACACACTCCACATTTACAAGTTCAGTCTTGCACGACTATAAAAGGCAACCAGGACACGTATTCCCGTATTTATTCTTGATCGAAGGGGCAAAAATTTTTGTTTCAAAATTATCGATCAAGGAATAAATAAGTTCACCAAGCACACATTACACGCATTTTTGGCTCTGTATGGCGGATCATACACGACCATTTGACTCTAAAAGTCATTTTATCTCGGCGCCATCCTTACGCGAAAATCATCTTAAGGAACCGTCCGACTCCAAAAGTCATCTCTTTTCTCGGTGTCATCTTCATGCAAAAGGCATATGGACCACCTAACTACCAAAGTCACCTGAAGTTCACGCGCGAGTCACACGCTTGCATATCATCGCAGATTTCGTGTTCTTTGTCGTGTACCTAAATCGGTTTTGAAAATCGGACTTTAGCTACACGAGGGGCAGCCTGTGAACATGAAATTTTTAAAAAAAATAAAAAAAAAAGTTTGACCGTTGACCCACGACTATATTTACAGTCGTGGGATTTTGGTTAAAGTCGTACGACTATAACGTAAGTACAGTCGTACGACTGTATTATCGGGGGCAGGTTGCAGAACCCATACCCCTTGAATTAAAAAATTGGGAAAATCTTGAGCATTTAATGCTCAAGATTTTCCGAGAAAAGGGGACATATAAGACCAGAATTCAGAAGAAAAGGGGGACTTTTGGCCATAATCTGGATTTTAGAGCAAATTAGAGAGAGAAAAAGGAAGAAAAAGAAGGAAGAGAGAAAGGGAAAATCCTACTTTCTTCTATCATTTTTTTCTTGATTTCTTGTTGTTAATCATTAAAATGAATTAGAAACCCTAGATTAACATCCACACAAGAAATATAAATCATCTTGGGACAAAAACAAACTCAAATCCGTAGCTTTTTGGAGAAATTTTGGACTCTATTTGCAACCTTAACTTTTCAAGGAAAAGGAGCAAATGCACATGGATTGGTGCATAGCTAGGGGTCATCTAGCTGTGGATCGGCGCCAAGGAGGTAAACAATCTTTAACTTAACTCATTTTCTAGCTTTCTTGGTGATTTGCTTGTTTTTCGTGCGTTTTTAGTCAAGTTTTTATGCTTCTGTTTCTGGAAAAATAAGAACAGTCGTACGACTGTTCTTCTCGTAAGAACAGGGGCACGACTGTAATTACAGTCGTGCCATATCACTTACAGTCGTACCACTGTTTTTACTTTCCCAGTTTTAAGTTTATCTTTTTAGGGTTTTTTTTAGCGATTTCTGCTTCAGGTCAGCCTACAGTCACACGACTGTAGTTCTCGGCTAGGAGCAGAAATCCCTAAAATCCCTAAAATCCAAAAAAATTTCATAAAAACCCAAAAATTTCATAAAAATCAGAAAATTTCAGAAAATCAGAAAAATCTTGAAAAATCAAAAATCATCGAAAATGAATTTTGGTGTGTGCATTCACGACCCTAGATTTATTTTTTGGTGAAATTGCATTTAGGACAAAACCACGACGGAGACACGGTTCTCCCGAAAACCGACCCACCTCGTATGCTAAATTAAAATAAACCGGAAAAATGTTTTCAAAAACGATTTTCTCACAAAAAAAAACAAAATTACAGGGACGTTTCAAAATGGTTTTCCAGGTCTAACCGGGCCGGCCGACCGGGCCAACCCGGTTACCCCCAATTGCATGACCCCAAATCCTAATTTCCCAATTCTGTCTATTAGAGTCCTACTTATGGCGTGCCGTATAAATTGTGCTAACCTTTGTTTTGCAGCTTTTATTTTATCTGTATTTTAATAGAATTAATCGTGTATTTAGGCGGTTGTAAATATTTTTAGATTCTCGTGTATTCTAGGCGATTGTATCAGTGAGATGAGAGTCTTTTTTTATTTTCCATTCAATTGGGTTGTAAGCTCCTAATTATTTACTCCTCTTTACTCTTTATTTTGTTGTATTATTCTGTATGCGCGCCGCATGTATTATTGAATAAAAATCAATTTTTAGCAATTTAAAGTGTAGTAACTAGAACTTTGGCTAACAATATTTAAATTAGACATGAAATAAGGGACTTGTCCGAACCTAGATCTCTGAAAAGTGTGGCAGTTCCCGCTTTGGTTCAGCTACACTGTAATTTCCCAGTTGAGCTGAGCCGGGTGGCGACTCCTATATTTTTTTATCGAGATTTAGGTCTTGATTCTTTTTCAAAACAATTCGCTTTTCCAAAAAACGAATTTCCAATCCAAAAACCCCCACGCGAGGGAGGGGTCCGCCCGAAATCGAGGCGCCCCTTCAGAAAGGGAGTCCCGCGTCCCGTCGAAAACGCGTCGTCCGCTCACAATCAATATGTTCACCTATCCACCCAATCACACCCATATTTAGTATCCTTTTATAGACCTGTTAGGCGTATGTCAAAGTGAACTGGATTTCATATTGTTTCTATAATGAAATCTGGTCTGAGGACAAAAAAGACCTACTCAAGAAAGACCTATGACATGACAACCATGTGGCTTTCTTGTGTGGATCGATCTAGTCCCATGTCAACGACATGTACCTATACTCATGACTGACTATACAAGTACTATGGCCAGTTTAGAACTACCATACAGTCATCGAATATACAAGTCTGTGGTTTTATGTGTTCCCATAATTAGAACAGAACTGGGATAGTTTTTATAATTATCAATCAATGAATACTCTACGCATATTATAGCACAAGACATAAATGAAATAGATTAACCACCTTTATTAGTTTGACACAAATGATGTATACATACAATGAGTCTTAATGTATAACACAAAATACAAGAATCCAATGCCCTAAGAACTAGGTCACACCAACAATCGTATATAGCCATCAATTTTGATTGGCATCAAATTCCAACACTCCTCCTTTGATGTACATCATCGAGAATGAGACACTACCTCATTAAAAACCTTACTAAGAAAAATCCAATGGGACAGAACCATTGGTTAAGGGAAATAGAGTACAGTATTTACTCCCCTTATTCGTAATATTACTAAAGATTTTTGAGATGACGCATTCTAACACCGTAAATCAACTTCTTGAAAGTTGTAAAAGGTAATGCATTGGTGAAAAAATCTTCTAGGGTATCAAATGAACGGATTTGTTGGATACTGATTTCACCATTCTTTTACAGATAACTAGTAAAGAAAAATTTTGATGAATTATGCTTTATTCTGTTTCCTTAAATGTAGCCTTCCTTTAATTAAGCAATGCAAGCGCATTATCTTTATATATTGTTGTTGGAGTTTCTTTATCTGATGATCTACCATATTCTCTCATATATGCTTGGTCAATGATCTTAGCCAAACACATTGTCGACTAGCTTCATGAATAACTATTGACTCCGCATGATTGGAAGAGGTAACAATGATAGTTTACTATGTTGAGCACCAAGATATAGTTGTACCTCCATATGTGAATAAATAGTTTGTTTGAGATCAAGCTTTATGTGGATCAAACAAATAACTTGCGTCCATACATCCAACTAATTCGAGTTTGGACTCATATGAGTAAAACAAACCCAAATCAATAATTCCTTAAAGATAGCGCAATATGTGCTTAATTCCATTCCAATGTTTCAGTGTAGGTGTGGAACTGTATCTTGATAATAAATTAATAGAAAAGGCAATATCAGGCCTCGTATTAGTAGCAAGATACATTAGTGCACTGATTACACTAAGATATGGTACTTTAGGACAAAGAATTTCTTCATTATCTTCCCTAGGGTAAAAAGGATCCTTATTTATATCAAGTGACTGAACAATCATTGGGTTACTCAATGGATGTGCTTTGTCCATATTAAATCGTTCAAGGATCTTATCTATATAACTTAATTGATGAACAAAAATTCCCTTGTCTAGGTGATCAATTTGTAATCCAAGACAAATCAAATTCTTCTTTCAAACAATTTACTGCTTTTCCAATCTCTTCTGGAGTTCCACTGATATTCAAATCATCCATATAAATAAAAATAATAGTAATTTCGGATCCTGATTTCTTTATGTTGGTGTATGTCCTAGTCCTTATATAATCATATATTTTGTTATAAGTAAAAAGGTCATCTATTTTGTTAATTTCTTGTGCAATTAATACTAATAGAGAATCCATTAGTTGATGTCTTACTCGAGTATGTCGGTAACATTCTCTGGGCAGTAAGACATTGAGTAGGGAAAGAACACCAGTTATAAAACTATCCTTATTCTGTTAAAGTCATAAGAATGATTTTAACCAGAGGCTAGCCTGTTTCTTGCCTTTACGCAAAGAACCTCTACCATTTTGTGGAAAGGTAAGAACTTTATTCAATTCTGTGCAGAGATTACAAGGTATGTATTTAGTATGCTTTCTGGTTAAGTCTATTCGTTTGTTTCCTCTATTATCTAAGTAAGAAGTTTCTAGCTACGGATTCAAGTGTGAAACAAATCACTTTTGCTGCGGTTAAATTTTTATAAAAACACATAGACAAATTTGATCATTTTTGTAATCTTTCATCAAAAAGTCACTGACGCAATTGTACCACATATGTGCAAACTGTTTTAGTCCATACAAAGACCTTTATAACTTTATTGAACAAAGTTCACATTTGCCATGTTTTTTCAGTAGTTTAAATCCTTTAGGGATTTTCATATAAATGTCACAATCAAAAGAACCATATAGATAAGCTGTAACTACATCCATTAGATGCATATTCAAATTTTCTCGAACAACAAAACTAGTGAGATATCAAAAAGTTTTTGCATCCACTACATGGGAATATGTCTCTTCATAATCAATCCCGCCTCTTTGGAAAAAGCCTTATGCAACAAGCCTTGCTTTATATCTTACAACTTCATTTTTCTCATTTCTCTTTCTCACAAATACCCATTTATATCCTATGGGTTGTACACCTTGTGGCGTTCGGACTACTGGTCCAAAAACTTCACGTTTTTCAAGAGAATTTAATTCTGCTTGGAATGCATCTTTCCATTTTTGTCAATCATCTCTAGTTTGACACTCTTGAATATATTGTGGTTCATGATCCATATTTTCATTCATGATATTGATTGCCACATTATATGCAAATAGTCAACAACTGTTTTGTCTTGATTCCATCTTTTTCTGGTACTAACATAGTTTATTTGAATTTCTTTATTTTTTTCAGGTGCTTGTACTCTTCAGGAAGTGTATTTGTATTAGTACCTTTTTCTCAATAAGATCATATTTATTATTGGCCCTTTTATACTCAATGAATCATTTGTATTATTAACACCTTTTCTTTTTTGAGGATTTTTATCCTTGGAACAAATAGGTCTCCCACGCTTTAGGCATGTTTGAGAACTATTATTAGGTTGTCATTCAGGAATTTCAATATGAATTGGTGTATTTACTATTGGTACATGCTGCTTTTTTACTCATTTTGGATAAACAAGTGCATCTGGCAACTGATTTGCTAAATTTTGAATATAGATTATCCTTTGAACTTCTTATTCACAAATCTTTGACTATGATCCATGTGTGAAAGTGATGGAACTTTTTATGCGATTATCTTTTCCACATTTACAACATTATTTTTATTTTCTCCCCTTAATTTTGGAAATTTTGTTTCATCAAAATGACAATTTGTAAATTGTGCAGTAAATATGTCTCTCGTTAATGACGCAAGATATTTAATTATTGAAGGAGATTTATATCTAACATAAATTCCTAATCTCCTTTGACGACCTATTTTACCTTGTTGTGGTGGAGCAATAGGAACACATGCTGCACAGCAAAAAAAAACTCTTAGATGAGAAATATTGAGCTTATGAACAAAAGCTAATTGTAATGGGTAAATACTGAGGATAGCTTGTTGGTCTAATACTTATAAGTGATGTTGCATGCAAAATTGCATATCCCCATACGGAGGTAGAAAGATTAGTTCGCATAAGTAATGGTCTAGCAATTAATTGCAAACATTGAATAAGTGATTTTGCTAGACTATTTTGTGTATGAACATAACTTTTATCCCAATAGACATATAATAAAATATTAAAAGTTTCGGATGTTAATTCATCGGTATTATCAAGATGGGTTATCTTAATTGGATAATAAGGAAATTGTGCTCCTAATCTAATGATTTGAGCAAGTAATCTCACAAAAGCCATATTGCAGGATGATAGTAAACATACATGTGGCCATACAGTAGAAGCATCTATCAAAACAATAAAATATCTAAATGGTCCACAGGATGAATGAATCGGTCCATATATATAGCCTTTGCTGGCATTATAATTAATTTCTCTTACGAACAAGCAGCATAGAAAAATTTATTATTGTGAAGAAATTTTGGTTCTTCAATGGATGTCCATGTGTATTTTCTAACAATCTTTCTCATCATTATTGATCTAGGATGACTTAATCGATCTTGCCAAACTCTTATAAGTATTTGAATCTGTAAACTTCTAGTTTACAGTAAAATTGGTTTCAATCACATTTGCAAATGTGTAATATAAACTAGATCGAAGAGCATTAAATTTTTCAAATACACATTTCTTTCTTGAATTTATTTTTGTAATGCAAAGATATTCATATTTTTCTTCACTTACAGTCTCAATATGATATCCATTTCTGCGAATATCTTTAAAACTTAATAAATTATTTTATGAGACTTTGGAAAAAATAATGCATTATCTATAATAAATTTTGTTCCCATTGAAAAAATTATACTAGCTCTTACGGAGCCTTCAATTGTTACCAGATATTGTAGTAACAATTGTTTCATCACATTCTTAAAGTAGAAAAATATTTTGCATCTTTAAAAATGGTGTGTGTGGTGGCACTGTGCACAATACATATATTTGCTTCATATATCTTGAAATCACTTGAAACTAGGCAAGAATTCATGTTCTTCATTTGAAGGAAAAAACCAAAACATGTTATTATTAATTCAAAGTAGAAAATTACATGAAAATATGTAATAAAAGAAAAAGTAAAGAAATAATTAGAAAATCGCATTAATTGTCATTTGCGATCTCCTTTCCATGGGTACTAGGTGTGAAAAATTCTGTTGGGTAATCTCAATGGGATCATCATTATTAAAGACACAATTCATTTCTATATCAATGTTTTTATTTAGTGATGCTTGATAAAGCTCAACTAAATGTTATACCATATGACAAGTACGTAACCAGTGACTAGAAATACCACAACAATAACATATATTTTCATTATTCTTTGAAGTTTGACCATTTTTCTTTTTGTCAATTTTTCAAATTAGATTTCTCCGCTTCGGGTGGAAATTATTATCATTATTGTGGCTACCATGGTCATATTTATATCCATGACCACGACCACTTTCACGATCACTACCACGTCCACAACCGCGGCCATATCCACAGTTTTTAAAATTTTCATTATTATATGACATTGCATTCACTTCATGGAATGCAACCTTCTTCGTGGTTTTTTTAGTAACAGCTGATTATTTTGTTCAGCCACAAGGAGGCAAGAAATTAATTTAGAGTATTTCTTAAAACCTTTTTTTCAATAGTGCTTCTCCAGGAGCACATTAGATGCATGAAAAGTAGATAAAGTTTTTTTCATCATTTATTTATCAGTTACTTTCTTTCCACATAACAATAATTTAGACATAAGAGCAGAATTATATTTGCTCGCAGATTTATAATCTTGCAACTGCAAGTGTATCCAATCATCATGAGTTATAGGTAAAATGATTGTTTTTTTATGGCCATTCCTTTCTTTCAAATTTTTCCATAAGATATAAGGATCTTTGACAGTCAAATACTCAGTTTTAATCCTTCGTCAAGATGTCAACAGAGAAACATCATGCTTTTTGCTTGTTGTTGCAATGAACCATCATTGTTCTCGTTGATTGTTTTCCCAAGACCCATAGGATCTAAATGAATTTCAGCATCCAGTACTCATGAAAGGTAATTCTTCCTCGTATCATCAAGTGTCACAAATTCAATATTTGTAAGATTTGACATATCTAAAATAGTTGTATAGACAAAAACTATATATATAAAATAAAAACGAAGATTACAACTTATTTTTTATTAATTTGATGGTAATTAGGTTGATATTGGTCGGATGAGCAGACTTGTGTTGATAACGTGTTATAAAAAAGACTTAATAAATAGAGCTTATAAGGATATTATAGAGAGAAAATATGATAATAGAAACTTTATATTATTGAATTTGAGTTAGCTGAAATAAGAAAACTAACATCTATTTCACAATCCAAATAAAACAATCAGTCCCACATCGCACTGTACATATCCAACAATTACGATGCACATCAAATTTCAATAAATCAGTCATTCTTATCATATATATGTAAGGATAGTAAAGTACAAATAAAATTGCATTACTTCTTTCTTATTTGAACTGATAAATAATAAATACTAAATTGAGTTATAAACTTTTAGGCAAGACAATATATATATATATATTTTGATATATATATATATATATATATATATATCAAAATAATATTTTCTATTCAATTTGACATAAATTAATCGCACGGACTAATTCAAAATAATACACGTTAAAAAAAGGAATTAGCGAATGTTCTAATCTTATGAATCATATATATTTTAAATTAATTTACTACGCCTATCAAGTATTATATCATTTTGAGTTGATAATTTGGTTTTGAACTTCTTAACTTCGAATGTTAAAATGATGGAACATTACATACTCTATTCAGATCAATAATGATATTAATTAAGGCGGTAATTAAGGATGAACATAAAACAAATTAAAAATTAAAAGGAAATTACCAAAAATATCTTATTTTTTACTTTTGTTTTATGCCTCATTTTAGCTTTTTTTAAAATACGTTCAATTAAGTGTAAATTTTTACTTTCACCCACTTCCTTTCCTGTTGAGATTCGTCATCAGAAAAATAATAGAGCGTAGTGGAATTATACCGATTAAAATTTTCTAAAATCCATTTATCGTTTCCGATTACCATTAATTAAGATCAAAGCAAATTTGAATCAAGAGAGATTAAACTCACCAGATTCTTCTCTTCTAGAGACTGCTGTAGAATCAATTCTTTAAGCAAACTACAAAGTTTGCTGTTCACGATCAACTGTTGAGCGGGAACTGGTGCTAGCCGAAGAGCGAAGAAACAGAGGAATTATTACTAGAAATTTCGGCTAAGGAGCTGTTGTATTAGGGGCCAAAAATCTCCTTGCAGTTCTAGGGTTTTAAGCTTTTTTTTTTTCACTCAAGTGTGCCTTACATAATCTTTCTATAATTAGAATTCTATTTAGGTTAATTAAATCCAAACCTAGTAGGATTTGGATTATATAAAAAAACTTTATACCAAAACGTTTATACTATGTAATTTAATTCCATTTGGCTAATTTAATTATCCCTAAATAAAAATAAATCATACTTAAGAAAATACAACACATGTATTTAATTTTCCTTCATATGAAAATAATTTAATTAATTGTCTAGTTTATGCAATTCAATTAATTGATTAATTAATTAATTACATTATGTAAATTTATTAATTAAATTAAATCAACCTAATATTAATTAATTACCTTGACACCGAATGTCAACTAATAAATTAATGCATTCCTTCCAATGTACATTACGTGTACAATTTCTATAAGTTCCGGCTCAGTTGATCTATGTACACGATCCTATAGGTCTGTCTATATGTTGTCACTAGGCCCAAGGCCCACAGACTGTAAGTGGGTTCTAGCAAACCGTTAAAGCCCCCAATTAAGACAGAGATGCAATAATCTTTAGAAGACAATCACCCGGTAGTAATCTCATGGTGTCCTATGCCAAATGACACCGATATGAATAAACAAGAGGCACGATGTCTGTCATGCTCTTTTGCTATTTATTATATTTCTTGATCTTGAGTTGACTGATTAATCAAATAAGCTACCAATTTATTTGGGTATGGGCATACATTTATCAGTTCCACTCATCAAGTGGCCAGTGATATCATCTTCGTGTTACCCGAGTGGTAATTTCATCACTTCATCATCAATACCAATATGTTCACCGGTCCACCTAATCAAACCTGTATTTAGCATCCTTTTATAGACCTGTTAGGTGTATGTCAAAGTGAACCGGATTTCATATTTATACTATAATGCAATCTGGTCTGAGGACAAAAGAGACCTACTCAAGAAAGGCCTATGGCATGACAACCATGTGGCTTTCTTATGCAGATCGATCTAGTCCCATGTCAATGACATGTACCTATATTCATGAATGACTTTACAAGTACTATGGCCAGTTAAGAACTACCATACAGTCATCGAATATATAAGTCGGTGATTCTATTCGTTCCTATGATTAGAATAGACTTGGGATATGTTTTATGTTTATCAATCAATGGATACTCTATTCATATTATAGCACAAGATATAAATGAAATAGATTATTGCCTTTATTAATGTGACACAAATGATGTATACATACAAGAAATCTTAATATATAATACAAAATACAAGAATCCAATGCCCTAAGAACTAGGGCACCCTAAGAATCTCCCACTTGCACTAGTTCTAAGCAGGCATTGCCCTGATTGCTATTGATTTGGTGTGACCATTGTGTTATGTCTGTGGCAGCGCCTTGGTCAACTGATCAGCCACATTTTTCTTGGTGTCAACCCTCTGCAATGATATGTCACCTCTGTTCATGATCTCCCGAATGAGGTGAAACTTTCTAAGCACGTGTTTGGATCTCTTGTGTGGCCGGGGCTCCTTAGCTTGTGTGATGGCCCCGTTGTTATCACAGAAAACATCAACTGGGTCCAAGATAGTGGCTACTGCTCCTAACTCAGTTATGAACTTCTTGATCGAAAAGACTTCTTTCGCAGCTTCTCATGCAGCGATGTACTCAGCTTCCGTTGTAGAATCTGTTGGGATTTGTCACCGGAAATCACCCGATTAAAGCAGAAAAACGTGATGATTTCCTCAAATCCTTGCCCAGGAGCAATTGAGATGGAAATTGAAAAAACAAAATTTAATCACAAGAGATAAATCTCTTACCCGGAATATCTCTTTAAGAGATGGATGCAGACTGCAGGAATCAATCTAGAATCCATCCTCGTTCACGTACACGAACGCCTAACGAACACAACCCATGCTAACGTCGGAAAAACACGAAGCTTTGGAGAAGGAGGCTAGGTGAATTTCGGCTATGCTTGCTTGGATTAATGGAGGCTGAAATTCCTAGGGTTATTAAACCCTAGGTTGGCCGAAATTCCCTACAGGAATTTTGGCCCAACTTGGCTCCTTATTTGTGTGGGCTTCCTTCTTTTAATTCAGGCCCAATATTATTTTAATTAATCTGGTTTAAATTAATTTCAAGCCCAACTTTAATTTGCCCATGTATTTAATATATTACACCAAGTAATATATTATTTACATTTAAATTAAAATCAGTTTGACCAATTAATTTAATCCATCAAATTAAAATTAGATCTTCACAAAATAGAATCATATGTAAACCTATACATATGAATATTTCCACCTAGGAAATAATTTCATAATTAATCCAATTAATTACGAAGAGCCAATCAAATATTAATTTTATTATAATGATCAATCTAATTGATCTTTATAATGTAATTAATGTACACCTCTCTCTCCAGAGTGTATACTCCAAGTATACATGTGATTCCTTAAGTTAGTGTTCAGTCGCTCAATGTGTACGATCCTGTGGGCCCATATTTATGTTGGCAGTGGGCCTGTGGCCCACAGACTGTAGTTGGGCTCTAGCAAGCCACTGCAGCCCCCAATTAAGATGGAGATGGCAGTCTAACTCCTGTAGTTTAAACTTGTACATCCCATGTCATTGATAACGGTGTCCAACACAGTGGCATGGATTAATCACCCTCTTTTGTGTCTGGACATTAACTTGATCATGAATGCACTAAAGCTCACAAACAAGTTCCCACTTGTTTGAGTGTGGCCACACTCTTATCAGTCGCATTCATCAAGAGGCCGGTGATATCTTTCCAGTGGACTACTGAGTGACAAATCCCTTCTGCATATCCATAGCATTACCATGCTAAGTGACATACCCGAAAGTACCCATACTTGGCACCCTATTACAGGCCCTTTAGGCGTACCCCTACATATGCGACCTCACATGCAACACCATCATATGGTCAGGTCAAAGGATCCATACAAGTACTACACGAGAATCACTTGTGATACTATACCATGTGGATTTCTCGTTTATTGGATCTATCCAGTACCATGCCCCTTATGCATGTACCCATTAACTTGGTTGACATCCCATGTCCAATGACCAGTAAGACACCGCCATACAACCAGGTTAATGATAGTCTCTTGTTCCATTCATTCTCATGACTAGAACAGACTACGGATCTATTCATAGTCATATCATTTACCCTATCCATGGTCTTACTGCCAAGTGCATGATACTGGTCATCATGGATATGGATATGTCCATTGGATACTTCATTTAATATATTGCACAAGATAGATATAATAAATGAATTAATGCCTTTATTAATAACACAAATAAGTATAATACATAAATCCAATAAATGTATGATACAAATACAAGGACCAATGCCTTGGGACTAGGGCATATCCAACAAAGTCAGCAATGGTGAGGACCTCCAACTAATGGCACCACCATTCAGGAGAAAAACATAACCAGACTATGACTAGTTTTCGTCCTCATCGGTCTTAAAGCTTGCATCAGTGTAACCTGACACTACCAGCTCATCTTGACCTCCATACACTAAGAAAGCATCTTTAGTCTAGTTAAGGTACTTTAGGATTGCCTTGACTGCCTTCTAGTGTACCTCACCAGGATCCTACTGGTACCGGCTAGTTATACTTAGTGCAAACGTGACATCAGGTCTCATACACAATATGGAGTACATGATAGATCCTATAGCAAATGCATAAGGGATCTTTTCCATGCTCTCCCGGTCCTTCTTTGTTTTAGGACCATCTTTCTTACTCAGCTTCAACCAATGGTGCATAAGCAAGAATCCTTTCTTCGCCTTATCCATGCTGAATCTTTTTAGAACCTTGTCAATATACGTGGCCTGACTTAGGCCTAGAAGCTAATTGGATCTATCTCTGTAGATCCTGATCCCTAAGATCATCTCAGCTTCGCCTAAGTCCTTCATTGCGAAGCACTTACGCAACCACTGCTTAACCCCTTGCAGTATTGGTATGTCTCCTCCCATGATAAGGATGTCTTCAACATACAGCACTAGGAAGGTGGAAACACTCCCACTAATACACACAGGCTCATCAGAATTCTGTGTGAAGCCATATTCTATAATGGCCTCATTGAATCTCTGATTCCATGACCTCGATGCTTGCTTCAATCCATAAATGGATCTTTAAAGCTTGCATACCCTGTTAGGATACTTATCGATAAAACCCTCAGGTTGTGTCATGTATAGATCCTCGAGTAGATTTCCATTAAGGAAAGCGGTCTTAACATCCATCTATCATATCTCATAATCGTACCATGCAGCTATGGCCAGCAGTATCCATATGGATTTGAGCGTAGCAACTAGTGAAAAGGTTTCATCATAGTCAATTCCTTGAACTTGCCAGAATCCTTTTGCCACCAATCACCCCTTGGAGGTGTTGTCAGCTTTTAACTTGAAACACCACTTGCAACCTATCACCTTAGCCCCCGTAGGTGGATCCACCAAGTTCCATACTTGGTTATCGTGAATAGATTGCATCTCAGCCTCTATGGCTTTGTGCCATTGATCTAAGTGTGGGCTTTCAAGAGCCTCCTTATAGGTCTTGGGCTCCTCTTGGTCAATGACCATAAGGTCCCCATCATCAGTCATGAGAAAGTCGTACCTCTCTGGCTGATGATGTGTGCTAGCAGACCTTCTAAGTCCTATATAACCAGTTTAGCTTTCTCAATTTCTTAAGTCACTAGTTTGGTTCCCAAAGCATCCTCAGCAGTAGCTGCAGGAGTTTATGAGTTTTGAACTTTAGAAAGTTCAACAATACTCCCACTGTCTCTCTTAGAAAAGAGTTCCTTCTCCAAGAAGATTACATTCCTGGCTATGAAAACTTTGTTTTCTGCTAGATCGTAAAATTAATAACCCTTAATTTCCTTAGGGTAACCCACAAACTGGTACTTGACAGATTTGGACTCGAGCTTGCCACTTGTCAATTTCTTGATATGAGCATTACAGCCCCAAATCTTCAAGAAGGAAATATTAGGCTTTCGGCCCTTCCATAGTTCATATGGTACTCCCTCAACTGCCTTGCTTGGTGTATTATTAAGTATGTAAGCAGCTGTCTTTAAAGCATATCCCTAAAAGGAGACAAGGAGTATAGCATGATTTATCATCAAGCGGACCATGTCTAGCAAGGTCCTATTCCTCCTTTCTGACACTTCATTCCATTAGGGTGTACCAGGAGGAATGAGTTGAGATACAATCCCACACCTTCTCACGAATGAGTCAAACTCTTGGCTCAAATATTCACCCCTCGGTTTGACCGAAGTGATTTTATTTTCTTGCCAAGCTGGTTTTCTACTTCATTCTTAAAGTCCTTGAATCTCTGAAGAGTCTCCGACTTATGCTTCATCAGATACACGTAAGCATATCTGTTAAAGTCATCCATAAACGTAACGAAGTATAGAAAACTTGACCTAGCACTAGTGCTTATTGGGCCCCATACATCAGAATGTATCAGCTCCAATAGCTCTGAGGCCCTTTCAGCAGTCTTGCTAAAAGGCGCCTTTGTCATCTTACCTCTTAAACAAGATTCGCAAGTGTCATAAGACCAGATGTCAAATGACCCTAGCACTCCACTAGAGTGAAGCCTAGCAATGCGTTTCTCATTTATGTGCCCGAGTCGACAATGCCAGATGTATGTAGGAATAATTTCATTTTGTCTAATCCTTTTAGTATTTATGTTATAGATTGAACTTTCACATTTTAGATCAAGGATATACAAACCATTTTCTAGAAATGGTATTCCATAAATAATATTGCCACATTACATAGAAATTCTACCATGTCCAATATTAAATATAAAACCAGATATCTCTAACAAAGTAATAGAAATAATATTCCTGCACATTACAGGTCAATATAACAATTTTTTAGTTCTAAAACTATTCCACTTAGGCATCTCTAAGAAATAATCCCCAATCTCTATGGCTTGAACCCGAACGCCATTTTTGACTTGAAGATCTACCTCACCAGATCCTAGCAATCTTCTATTTCTTAGTCCCTACACATTTGAACAAATGTGAGAACCATAACCAGTGTCCAAAATCCAAGATGTAGAAATAGCCAGATTAATCTTAATAACATAAATACTTGAAGTAGTAGACTTGCTCTTCATTTGTTCCCTTAGCTTTGGACATGAGGTCTTTCAATGCCCCTTCTCATGACACTCATGGCAGACATCTTCAGGAGAAGCAACCCTTGCTTTATTGTGGGCCGCCACCTTCTTGGCCTTAGCCTTAGCCTTTGAGCCTTAGCTTTGGCCTTGGATTTGGTCTTTCCCTTAGCACTAGGCGTGTTACCCTTGTTCACCAGCAGAACTTCAAGAGTTTTCTTAAAAGACTACTTAGCAAGCTTAAGCATGCCATACAGCTCAACAACCGATTTATCAAAACCCTGCATGTGGTAGTTCATGATAAATTGGTTGTAAGACTCAGGAAGTGACCCGAGAATAATGTCTACGCCAAGTCCTGTGGAACTAGCAAGCTGAGGCAGGCAAGTGTATCAATGTACCCCTTCAACTTTAGCACATGAGTGCT
Organism: Euphorbia tirucalli; assembly: GCA_039660915.1. NCBI lineage: Eukaryota > Viridiplantae > Streptophyta > Magnoliopsida > Malpighiales > Euphorbiaceae > Euphorbia > Euphorbia tirucalli. Next base: position 52,234,835 of record CM077633.1, read on the forward strand.
AACAGAAGTCTCGACTGCCATTGCAGTTGTGCAAAGTGCCTTAGTAGTCAGGTAACATTCCTGACTAGCCTGATCTTGGTACATCTTTTTCAGCTGATCCATCATCTCATAGGCATTCTGCTCCATGAATTGCTTCTAAAGATCATAAGCCATGGTACCTAGCATAAGGCACGAGACATCTTGGTCATCCCTCACGTGCCGGTCGTAGTGCTCCACCATCACTATGGTGATGCCTCGATCTCCTAGAGGGCGAACTGGTAAATGAGCATTCAATACATACTCCTTAAATTCTTATCTAAGAACTATTTGTAAGTTCCTAGTCCAATCTAGGAAGTTAGTCCTTGAAAGCTTCTCCTTCTCTAGGAGTGACCTAAGTGAGAGACAATTGTTGTTTGTTACAGCCATTCAAATTGCTTATGTGAAATGGGATTAATCTACATGGAAGAATTCATTGCTTGAGTTAGAAATAAAGGACTTTTGCCGATTCAAATTAAGAACCCGATTTTAATTTGTTCGTTAGTGATGTTAATTGGGTAACTTGACCAAGATCCACAACTCCTCAATGATTCGCTGAACTAGGTCTTTCTAACCAATCATTGATTAGTTTGGTAGGACAATCTATCCAATCCCTCCATGAAGGACTCTTAGTTTGATGGGTTTATTGACACTTTTCCCATCTGTGCTTAGGGCCCGCTCTGAGCTAATGCTACCCATATTGAGTCAAACCACCATTCACATGTTAACCACACCAAGTATCCTAACCCTAGACGGCCCACCGAATACTACAATGCACCCAGCTAGGGCATGGTGCACATTGTAGTATCAATGGGAGTAAGACGTGTGAATATGGGAAGCACTTTTAAACGACTCAATATTTAAATTTTTCGGATTAAAATTAAGTGATAGGGCTTAGTATGTATAAACATGGGTTATAATTTGGTGATCCATACATCCATATCATATAACAAATGCAATAGCATACTTAATTTAAAATAATGAGATCCTATGGACCTTAATTACAACCTAATGAAAAACTAGATACTGGATTGCAATTCTCCTTGGGCTCCCATCATGGGCTTGCTCCATCTGAGCCTTCCTTCATACTTGATGCAATTACAATAATTTTATTTAAAATAAAATCTATTCTAAAATTACATCAAAATAAAAGAAATGGCACGCAGGCCATACTTCCTAAAATTAATTACAACCGATAATAATATCGAGCCCGTAGAACTCAACACAACATTTCAAACAAAGTACCTGTCGTGCACATACATACCAATATGATGCATGATCATGGCATTCCAAATCATAAATATAAATGTTAAGTCGAGTTACTTAGGGTGAAATAGTCAATTTTAACAAATGTGACTAAGGCCCATGAAGGCCCAATAGATTATATATATTAATGCAAAGTTAACAATTTTGCTCCCACTAGAATTTGGATTGTCACAAATTTAAAATTGAGCTCTCTGAATTTTAACCGGTGCCACGGTTTATTGGCCAATTTTACAAAGTCCATATTCAATTTAATTTATAAAGCAATTAAATTAAACATGCCAACATAATAATAAATTTAAATACAAATTAATTCAAAATAAAACATTTTAATTTAATTTGCATTACGGGCCCGGGTTTAAAAAATACCCGCAAAATCAGAAACTAGACCAGAACCCTGCTTGACGGCGCTACCGCAGCCTGCTGTGGGAGAGGGAATCGCAATTTTGTGATTCCCTTTCCCAAATCATAATTTTTTTTATCTTTTTTTTTTCTTTTTGAACCAACCAAAAAAAAAATTAGTTGGGATAAGAAAAATACAGCAGCAAAATAAAATAGCAATAGGAAAAAAAACAATAAAACCAATCATGAAAAATTATCAAAACTTGAAAAACAATTCTTGAAACCTATTTTTTCTTCAAGAACACTTTCGAGAATGAATTCCAATCAATCTAATAGGCAAAACCTGGCTCTGACACCACTGTTGGGATTCGTCATCAGAAAAATAATAGGGCGCAACGGAATTACACTGATTAAAATTTCCTAGCATCCACCTATCGTGTCTGATTACTATCGATTAGAATCAAAGCAAATTTGAATCAAGAGAGATTAAACTCATCGGATTCATCTCTTCTAGAGACTGCTGTAGAATCAATTCTTTAAGCAAACTCCAAAGTCTGGTGCACGATCAACTGTTGAGTGGGAACCTGTGCTAGCCGAAGAGCGAAGGAATAGAGAAATTATTGTTGGAAATTTCGGCTAAAGGGCTTGTGTATTAGGGACCGAAAATCTCCTTGCAATTCTAGGGTTTTAAGCTGATTTTTTTTTTTTTTCACTTAAGTGTGCCTTATATAATCCTTCTATAATTAGGATTCTATTTAGGTTAATTAAACCCAAGCTTATTAGGATTTGGATTACATAAATAAACCTTGTACAAAAGGTTTATACTATGTAATTTAATTTCATTTGTCTAATTTAATTAGTCCTAAATAAAATTAAATCACACTTAAGAAAATACAATGCATGTATTTAATTTTCCTTCTTAGGAAAATAATTTAATTCATTGTCTACTTTATGCAATTCAATTAATTGATTAATTAATTAATTATATTATATAAACTTATTAATTAAATTAAATCAACCCAATATTAATTAATTACCTTGACATAGAATGCCAACTAATTAATTAATGCATTCCTTTCAATGTACATTACATGTACAATTTCTATAAATTTCGGCTCAGTTGATCTATATGCACGATCCTATGGGTTTGTCTATATGTTGGCAGTAGGCGTAAGGCTCACAGACTGTAAGTGGGTTCTAGCAAACCATTACAGCCCCCAATTAAGACAGAGATGCAGCAGTCTTTAGAAGACACTCACCCGATAGTAATCTCATGGTGTCCTATGCCAAATGACATCGATATGAATAAACAAGAGGCACGGTGTTCGTCATCCTCTTCTGCTGTTTATTATATTTTTTTATCTTGAGTTGACTGATTTATCAAATAAGTTACCAACTTATTTGGGTATGGCCATACACTTATCAGTCCCACTCATCAAGTGGCCAGTGATATCATCTCGGTGTTACCCGAGTGGCAATTCCATCACTTTATCATCAATATCAATATGTTCACCGGTCCACCCAATCATACCCGTGTTTAGCATCATTTTACAGACCTATTAGGCATATGTCAAAGTGAACCGGATTCCATATTTATACTATAATGAAATCTAGTTTGAGGACAAAAGAGACCTACTCAAGAAAGACCAATAACATGATAAGCATACGTCTTTCTTGTGTAGATCGATCCAGTCTCATGTCAACGATATGTACCAATGACTGACTTTACAAGTAATATGGCTAGTTAAGAACTACCATACAGTCATCGAATATAAAAGTTTGTGATTCTATTCATTCCCACGATTAGAATAGACTTGTGATATATTTTATGATTATCAATCAATAGATATTATATTCATATTATAGCACAAGATATAAATAAAATAGATTATTGCCTTTATTAATGTGACACAAATAATGTATACATACAATAAATCTTAATGTATAATATAAAATACAAGAATCCAATGCCCTAAGAACTAGGGCACACCAATTATTCCCTTGCGATTCTTTCTCTTATTTTATATTTTTTAACCTTAATTTTGTCATTTATCTTTTAATCCTTTAATTTTTTTGCCACGTCACTTTATAATGTTTTTATCATCTTTTTTTTTTCTCTTCAAAATGAGATCCATATGCATATATATATATTTTTTTTTTTTTGAATTTTTTTCCGATTTCAGAAATGTGTCTGAATTGTATCAAAAATATATCAGAATTGGATCAAAAATGATTTTATTTGTACTGAGGAACTAAACTAGTTTTTTTTTATTATTATGAAGGCTAAATAAAAGCTAGCCATAGAAAAAAAATATAGAATAAAGTATATTATATCAATGTATTGTGTTTTATGTATTAATTCCATATTTTTAATATGTAGTGAGGAATCACCTAAGCTGATTGTTTTATTGTTATGAAAGCTAAATAAAAGCTAACTATAAAAAAATATATAATAAAGTATATTGAATCAATGTCTGCTTGTTGATACATTTCAAACACATTTTTTATACATTTTTTATACATTTTTAATACATTTCTGATACAATTCTAAAACATTTTTGATACATTTTATTGTCTTCAAACTATAGAAATAGCTATGTTTAATATATTTCTAATATATTTCTGATACATTTATAATACATTTATGATAATTTTAATAGCAGATATGTATCAAAAATATATTTCTGATACAATTCTGATACATTTCTCATAAAATTCTAATACATTTTTGATATATTTTATTGTATTCAAACTGCAGAAATAATTATGTTTGATACATTTCTGATACTTTCATGATACTTTTAATATTAGAAATGTATCAAAACTGTATCAGAAAAGTATCAAAAAAATGTATTTTTGATACATTTCTGATACATTTCTAATACATTTTTGACAATTGGAAAAAAAAATTAGAAAAAATATATACATATGGATCCCATTTTGAATAAAGAAAAAAAGAAACGAAAAGAACTTGCAAAACGGAATGTCCAAAAAATGAATTGCTTGAGAAATAAATGAAAAAATAATGTTTAAATTACAAAAGATAATAAAGAATAAGAGGGATTCGTATGATATAAAAATGAGAGTATTTTTAAGATTTTTTTTTTTTTTTAAACTAAAAGGGCGTATTTTTAACAATGGCAAATGGTAGTATTTTAAGAATTAGTCAAAGTTTTATATGTATTTTGGAGAAATTTTTTTTTTTTTTAATGTATTTTTGAAAGGATTGTTGAAAATAGAAGTATTTATCTATATTACCCAATATTAAAGGGCAGCTGGCCCAAGATTATATTCCCCCTTCCAATATTTATTTATATATACGACCACTTGACCCATTAACATGTGAATACTGAACTCTTATTTCTGTCTGCATTCATAGAATTTGAAGACACTTGTTTGTCACCATCTTTTATCTGTAGTCAAAGATTTATGGCTTCCTTCTTTTATCCTACACACACAAAAAAAACAAATCCCATAACCTAACATGTGATGACCAATCCTACTTTGACAAACCGTATCCTTTTCATAGAATAATCTGTTCCACTTAACAACTAGAATATCATCTTATTTGTTCATCAACTTAAATATCATAATTTATTTTGGAAAATAGTCATATTTCAATTTTTATTGATTAAATTTATATCTTTTATTTCGACACATTCAACTCAATCGACTATAATGATACACAAGAACCCCAGTCGTGCTGAAAAACTCTTATCGGCTTGAGGCATCATTTGGAGCAAGTTCTTTTAGCTTGAACAAGATATTTAGTACATGTTGCTATTCTTGGCTCTAGGGGGGAATACCGTTGATGGAATAATCTCGCAGATGTAATACCCCATCCCCAAGGATTAGGTCCACTTTTTACAGGTAAGTGGAATCTCTATTCTCAAAATCCCGATTCAAGTATCCTTTATTTGGTACCTCCCAAGGAATAGGAACTGCCATTCTAACCTGTACTCCATCATGAATGATTAATGCATAGTTCTAACATTGTACTGTAGAAGTATGACAAATCAACAGGGAAGCCGAAGGGGGCCAAAATATTATTGGTATGTATGGCATTGCTAAAGAGAAAATGAAAGAAAATGCAACTGACATTCTATCAAATTTCAGTTTACCACTCAAATTAGTCCTGCTAGATAGAAGCTTGGCAATTATATTTAACACATTTACCTTTGAGAAGCAAAATCAATAAATTATCACAATATATACATCACGATCAAAGATTTGCAGATACTGATTTTTCAGTTATACACATCTTTGAAATGCTTCCCAGCAAGAAAATTAATTTAACTGATCTTGCATGAAATTCTTCTGAAAACTCTGATCGAGATCCTGTTGAATCAAGATGCCCTCTTATGCCCCCTTTCGATTTCATTTACTTTTAGCTTAACTCTATTTGTTAACACACATCAAAATAACCATAAGGATTCCTTTTATTTAACTAAACACCTTCAATTGCTTCAACATCTCAACGCAAGACCTGTGCGCTAAAGATAGTAATTACGCGCATTCAAAGGGCAAAAATTCTATCAACTTCTGAATTAGAGAAGTCAGATTGCTGCCATGAGTTGGATCCACTCCTCCTCGTAGACTTCACCTTCTTCCTCATTAAGCGAACCCTCTTCGACTTCACCACATAAAAAGTCATCGTTCCAAGAACACCAGCCATTATCGCTCCTCCAACAACTGTAACAAAAATGGCAGCCCATTCATGTGTCCGGCCAACCACTATGTACGATGAGGCTATGAATGCAACCGAAGTGCACACAGAAGCCAACCACATCAATTTGTTAATCACCTCCACTACTCGTCTTTCTGCTTTTGTCTCACCTCTAACCAGTGTAATTTGAACCACCACAACAGCCAACGATGTGAAGAGAGCAATAGCATTAAAGATGAAGAAAATCTTGAAAGATGTATTGCCCACCACCACTGCTATTCCTTTATCATCATCCCCGCCGGGTACAGTAAAGATTGCTGCAAAGGCAACAGTTGCAAACAGCACAGCCACCACTGTTACTGAATTGGTAGCGTTGTTGATCCCTTCCCGGTGTAGTTTCCTCAGTTCTTTTGATATATTGTGAACATTCTTGTTGGTCTTTTTGGTTTGTTCAAGTTGGGTATGAACATCCTTCTTAATTTGAGTTACAGTTTTCCTCAACTCATCCCTTGGTTGGTTGAGTTCATTAGCTCTAACAGCACCATAACGACAAAGGCACTCTTTTATCTCTGATGATTCTTCTGAGAGGGTAAGCTCTTCTGCAATATCAAGCGCAGTTTTATGGTCTCTTGTCAGTGCATTCACAATTATATCTGGAAGTAATAACAACACATTCACTATCTGCAAGAAAAGAGGAATGGGACTGCTGTTAGTAAATTCTTGAAAACCACTTAAATGCATCTTATGATGCAGAGAATATGCAACAATGGAGAATGCAGAAAGGAAATGACAATCCTACCTCAACTCGCTTCTTCCTAGTTGCCACATGTAGTGCTGTGTTTCCAAATTTGTCTGGAAGCATAACAATGGCTGGATCTGCCTCAAGAAGTAATTTAACCACGTCACAGCTCTGCCCTTTAACAGCCATATGCAATGCAGTCTGCCCCTTCTTATCAGTCCTCCGTGCCAACTGAGGATCCTTGCTGAGCAATGCTCTTACAACATCTACATGGCCCTGACGTGCCGCTAAATGCAATGCATTTTTCCCATTGGATCTAGAAATCTCTAATAAGCTACCATCCTGTGAAAGCAATTCATTGACTACAGCAGTATGCCCTCTTGTAGCGGCAGATATAAGAGGGGTTGCATTTGATGGGCCATAGGTTTGGCTCAGGGTTGGATCATGATGTAGTAACACTTGGACGATGGCTGCAATAAAATAACAATCGTGAGTGCTTCCTTCTATGGAGCAATCATAAAAAAATTCTAAAGCAATCACAGCATACATAAATATCAATCACTCAACCTGAAATTTGTATCTATCTATCTATTGTGATTGAATTGGTACTACCAACTCTTCAGGATAGAGTGATAAGATAGCAGTCCTCATACTTTTGTAAGGAACAACATTGTCTGTCTTTGTGCAAGTACAGTCATGTAGTTAGAAAGCCACTTCTACACAATCATACATCTAATCCAATGAACATAAAATCAAAGGATATCACTCCATGGCATAAGATTCTTCTAACACAAAAGCCCTATTATAATATAGCATAAGCAATTGTCTACAATGAGACAAGCATAAGGTGAGTTCATTCTCTTCTTCCTTTACAATTCATGTGCTTCTAAATTTAACAACCAATTACCAAATCAAAATTTGTATTTCAAAAAAAAAAAAAAAAAAAAAAAAATTAAGCATGAAAAGCTCAAAATCATTACCATGGTGCCCTTGCACAGCAGCAATATGCAATGGATCAAAGCCAGACCGATTCTTCCTTGTAATACACTCTTTACTTGAATACTTTAACAACTCCTCTACCACCTCAAGATGCCCTTTATCAGCAGCAGTAAAAAGCGCAGTCTCACCCAATTCATTCACCTCATTCACCACTGATGCCCTAATTTCTGCAACCTCAGCATCAAAATCTTCCCCACTCAAAGTCCCTACCAGTTGTGAATCAATATCATTAAGAATCTGCTTTACGGCAGCCAAATCACCATGCTGAGCTGCTAAGTGCAGTTCAGTGTCATTATGGCGCCCAGTTACTTGTTTAACATATTTCTTCTTTCCAGCTTGATCAATTCGTTTTCCGGAGTTGGATAAAACTAGAGCCGGAGCTGATGCAGTTGAGGATGGTGATGGCGTTGGAGAGGGCTCCGAAATAGGATTATGGCTCAGCTGTCGTGTCAATAGTCCCTTCTCTATGTCCATCTCCCCACCTACATCATGAATCAATAAAAAATTATTCATTACATAGACAAAATTAGCAAAAGATTCTTTGTTCTCCTTTCAGGTATGGAGACTTCCTGCTAATTTTGTATTCCTAAGAAATTATATGGGCAGATTTACAGATTCTCTGCTAAATACATAACTGAATCTAGTTGATGAGCTCCCTTCTTCTTTTCCCAATTTTTCTAATATCGTTTCTCCAAAACCAAACGGATTCACGATTACTGAAGGAAAACAAAAACGCAAAAACTAAATTGATCGATTTCAATTTCAAGTAAAACTCTTAAATACAATTGTGTACGGTTAACAAAAAATCTCAAAGAAACCCTAGAAAGATAAAGTTTCTTAGTAAGAATTGTAGTGAGTATCTTAGTAAATTACAGATATTCCACTTAGATTCAGTAGCTTCAGAATCATAAAGCAACATATATATATATATATAACAAAACAAGTACCAAGCAATGAAAAGTAAAAAGGAAATCGATCTGGAGAGGCGAAAAAAGTACCTTCATCAGTTGTCGAAGCCATGATATTGTGGAAATTTGATGGAGTAGGAAGAAGATCTTTAAGCTAACGAAGTCGAAGTCGTGAAATGAAAGAGAGAGAGAGAGGAGTGAATAATGGAGATGTAAAAGCTGAAAAAGAAACGACAAACATGAGAAACGTAGGAAGAAGGTGCACAGAATCTTCCCAGAGTGGAGCGAGAAAGGGAGTTTTATTTTCTTTTTTTATTTTCTTTTTCTTTTTCTTTTCTTTTATTTTATTGTTAGCTTTGTTTCCACTTTTTACCGTGGCCCGGTATCCAAATTGGGTGTTGAGATACTTTGGTGATAGGTCTAAAATTAACATTGATATAATTATTTATTGGATGTGTTAAATATGTTAGATACGTTGATATAACATTAATCATAATTCATCAAATGTACATGTTTTATAAATTGTGTTGGTGAGTTATGATCTTTTTTTATACTCGTATTTAGAAACAGATATAATTCAGTCCAATCTAAAAATTTAGAAAACTCCAGAATTAATTAGAATTTTGGGATTTACAAAACTAAATTTCTAGAATTGGATTGAAGAAATAACTCTCTGTAATTGAATTGTTCCTAAAATTTGGGTACAGTCCAGTTCGGTGTATTTGAGAATTCAGTTCTGGTTCTATCCGATTCTGGAGTTTGGGGATTCAGTCTAATTTAATCTAAATACATAAATAAATTGTAAAAATAAAAAAAATACAGATATTTTCTTATACAATTTCAACTAAAAAGTACAAATTCAAATAATATCCAACAAAATATTATAAATAAGTTGTCATGATTCATGTCAAAACTATTATAAATTATTTTACATGGTAATTATTTTTTTTCACATATAAAATTTCTAAAATTAAATAATCTCTTTATATATGAAATATGAATTTAATATTAATAAATTATCGATTCTTTCAATTTGGCATTGTTGTTAGTGAAAGCGTTATCAAAGAAAATGCTGTTTAGAAAAGCTGATAAGCGTTTGGTAATATTTTTGTAGAAATAGATTTATTCTTAGAAGTAGTTTGTGTGGTGTTTGATAAAACTGTTTATAAAAGTGCTATTGATGTATAAAATAACATAAAATGACATATATGATATAAATTAATTTTTACTTAATTTAATTAATTAAATAATATTAGAAATTAATAATTTCTTTCACACATATTAAATAAAAAAATATTTTATTTATTTATTTATATATTATTAGGTATTAATAATATTTTTATTAATCTCTATATTACATAAAAAAATGACATATTTATTTTAATTGAAAATACTAATATAATCTACTGATTTTTTAATCAATTTGACCTACCACCTGCCTAATTTCAAATCATCACCCATTATTAAAACCTAAGGTTACATACTTTTTCTTTTTTCTTTCTTTAGTATTATTAATCATATAAACTCACACCATCTGAGGAGCAAAACCATTAAAACAAAGACCAAAAGCTAAAAGAGGTCAAAAAATTAAACACTTGCTAATTATTCACATTCCACATAAAGTAAAATTGACATTGTTGGGATTCATCTTTTCACATATAACATAAACATGAAAGGTAAAGTTACAAGTAGAAGAGTACAACTTTGCTATGGGAAAGTGTAAAGGAACAAAAAGAAAATGAAGCAAATACACAGTGAGTTCTCAAAGATGAACTCAAGAATAAACAAACAATAGAAATAATAAAAGTAATTAATGTAATAAAATTAGGAAAATGATGAGACGTCATTTGATCTTTCTCCAATCACTTATGAAGATGGTGGAGCACTTGAATCGATCGAATATATCTGTTGGGATGACTTGTCATCTTCAACATCAATCCGTGTTTCGCCTACTCGTGAGTTAGAATGGCAGAGCTCCTCAATTTGGCTGCTCACCTCTGCCATTGAAGGGCGGTTATCGGGATACTGAAATGTCATCAGACCAATCAGGCTACAACCAAATTTTCTAAAAAAAAAGAATATATCAGCAAGTATGAACACATTCAAATCACATGGTGCACACCATATCTGGGGGTATTTAGGATTTAATTGCAATTAGAAGCAAAGCATGATCAAGAGAAGCAGAGTAGATGCAATTGTTCCTAAACTCCTTAAAGCTTATCAAAAAATGCAGATGCAATCACATCATAAGATCCCTCAAAAACATTCTTCAAATATGAAACCCCTACAAAGAGGCATACTACTACCAAAATTACAAGCATCATGTTAATACATAATCTGTTGACAAGGATTAGCACATAATAAGCTGATAAAGCGAATTTTATCTGGTGATTACCTTTACTTTAACATCTAAATTTGGTAATAAGTTTCTGTGAGTAGAGAATTTACTTTTCCTACCCAAAACATAAATGAAAAGAAGTTCCGATATATAATATATCAAATCATGAATGAAAAGAATTTAGAAAGTATGGCCAAGAAACTCAGTCCCTTAGATGTTCTTAGACTTGCGATCATTCCCGCAAATCATTACAGGTCTGTAGGACTCATCACTGCTCCAGCTGACAATTCATGCAATAGGAAATTCTATTTTTTTTTTTTTAAAAAAAAGGATATTAAATATAGTTGCTCCAGCAATGCTGCCCCCAAATCAACGAAGACAGAGATGAGGAAGGTATACCAAGAAACAACACAAACACTATTGCCTCAAGGGAACGAGTTAAGAGGGAATCAGCATCCATACTGACTAGATAGTGAAGAATTTGACAGCCTAAAATTATGTAAAAGTAAATGACATTTTAATCACTATTAGCAGCGAAGCATTTATCAGCCTGTTCAAAAGGTCAACAGAAGTTTTAACAACAATCTATATTCAATACAACTAAAAGATATAACTTCCTTTCAAATGTTTTTCTGAGTTTCTTTTAATCTTGAAGTTCATCCGGTTATTTCCTCCAAAATAATAAGAGGTATAAACCAAACAAGGGGTTGCACAGTGTATAAATAAGAAATGAAAAAGCTTCAGGTAATTGATTTCACTTCCATACACATCAAAATTTTCCACCTCTTGTGAAATGAGAAAGATATTTAATACGAATCAAAATCTTCTACAAGTTTACAAGATATAAATGCAAAACAAAACAAGCTGTAAAAAATGCTAATAGATTACTGTAGTGATAAAATCATAAACATACACATACATAATCAAACAGAAGATTGATATTTCTACTCTCAGTGTTAAATATACTTCAAACTACAGCAAGTATTGCATTTGAATAACCATGTAGTTTGGTTCAACATTATGTGTTCAATGAGAAATAAACTTACTTTAATTAATTAGAATTCTATCTACATTAGCTTCAAATGATGCACCTATGAAATATCATTATAAATCATTAGCTTTGGGGAATGATTTATGTTTTGATTTATGTAAAACATCAAAACTCGTGTATAAAGCATCTCTCCAGATAAAAAGGGAATGATTTCAAGTATGAGGTTCCTTTATTAATTCTTTCTGCAATAATTATATATTGGTGTGAATTAGATATCCAAAATGGGAGCCCAGCCAAAAGTATTACAATAGCCTTTTAAATAATTCATTGCCTACTAATATATCCACTATCACTTTAAATTCATATTCATATTGATATATCTCACTTTAAATTCATATCATCTTATCCTTCACTAATTCCAGCAAATATAAAACAAATAGCAAAAAGCAAAAAGCAAAATGTGCACACAACATCTGTAGAGTGTATTTAATAACCAAATCATCTCCATTCAGCAGATTGGTTAGTAATATGTTTAAGCAGAAAGGACGTATCTAATCACACTAATCAAGCATTTCAAAAACAAAACCCAGAACTAATCAAAATTGGGGGAAGTTGAATAATTAATAAAGAGGAGTAGACTAACCTGTCACCGGATTCCGAGCAGTGGTGGTTTCCTACGACGGTGAGCAGAAAGCGACAGAGATCGACGATTTGGCTACAGGGACGGTGAGCAGCGGCAACTTCGGCAAAAGGGAATGTGAGCAGCAGCACCCACCAAGGAGAGAAGAAGGGGAGTAGATCGTGATTTGTCGAATGAGCAGAAGGGGAGAGATCGTGATTTTGGTACAAGGGAGCCAAGCTTTCGTCAGAGTGGAGCGAGAAAAAGAGTTTTATTTTTTTTTCTTTTTCTTTTCTTTTCTTTTATTTTATTGTTAGCTTTGTTTCCACTTTTAACCGTGGCCTGGTATCCGAATTGGGTGTTGATATAGCTTGGTGATAGGTCTAAAATTAACACTGATATAATTATTTATTGGTTGGATTAAATATGTTGGATACGTTCGCATAACTTTAATCATGATTCATCAAATGTACATGTTATATAAATCGTGTTAGTGAGTTATAATCTTTTTTGATACTTATAATTTGATCTAATCTGAAATTTGTAAATCTCCAGAGTTAATTAGAATTTGGGGATTTACAAAACTAAATTTCTAGAATTGGATTGAAGAAATAACTCTCCGAAATTGAATTTATTGTAACCTTGATCCAACAGTGTATTTATTGAGGGGGAGATCGATCGCCAAAATCCGGTTAAGTATGAAGACAATTGAAACGGTAGAATTCTTCAGGATGGTACCTGTTATAGCGAGGGAAGAGTTTCTTCCCTGAGACACTCCGATGCCAAAATTAGTGATTATAATTAATGATCAGAACCGACCCTTCTCTCTCCTTTGGAATGGCTATTTATAGCTATTATAAAGGAGGTTGCTCTGAAGGGGATCATGTCCCACGTTCCTGGTAACTTCCAATGAGTGGACTCATAGGTTACAAAAAATAACTGTTCCTCCAACAATTTTATTTAACGTTTAAAACTGACTGAAGGCCTATATTAGAATTTTTTCCTATCCTTAGATCAGGATTATATCAATTGCTCCCCACTTCTATTTTTTGGGTCTACCCGAAAAATAGAAGTAAGCAAAACCGACTACTAGTTTTTAACAATTTAAAGTGTGAATATTACCATTGTAAATGCTATATATTTAAAAAGCCTAATATTAATCTAAGATTAATATTAGTTTTAAACCTTATATTAAATATTAATTTACCATTTTAAAAAATTCTTCCGTTTCTCTTTTAAATAATAATAATAATAGTAGTAGTAGTAAGGAGAGGTTTCGGCAAGAATAATAATAATAATAATAATAATAATAATGATAGTAGTAGTAGTAGCAGGGAGAGGTTTTGGCAATAATAATAATAATAATAATAATAATAATAATAGTGATAGAATTCTCGTTGGTTTAGATTTTTTTGTCTTTTGGGCTTAAAATATCTTCCATAAGGTGGAAATCCACTCTTTCCATCTCTTTTTTTTTTTTTTTTGCCGAAACCTTTCCTGAAGCAGCCCTTTGCCGAGCGCCTCAACGCCGTCCACCGTCGCCCTGCGTCACTTTGTTTCTACCGCCACCTTGCGTCGTCGATGCCAACCACAGCCGTCTCCGCGTCGTTCAGACCGTGGCGCCTACCCCTGTGCAGCAATCGTCCGGCGTAGCCCATACCTCAGCGCCGTCTAACGTCGCTTAGCGTCCACCGCGCAAACTCCTTCCTGTCGATCAGACGCCGGCCCCTCCTATTTCCTCTGCAAATCCGATCAGAAACCATCACTCGCCATTCCGATCAAGCTCCGTTCTGCCATTCTGATCAGAACCGTTTTTATTCCAATCCGCTACTGAGTTCAATTCTCGGCTAATTTTAAACCAGGTACAGTCTTTGTCAATTCTGAGTTTTTTTAATCAAGCTGCCAATTTAATTCTTGATTTGGTTTTGATGTAATTCCCTTTGATCGGATTTGGATTAACCGTTGGAAATTATTTGATTGATTTGCTTAGTCCATATGTTTCGGATTATCTGTGGTTCATTTGATTAAGTAGGAAGAATTGGGGACTGAATGTGTAGAAGTTGTGCTTATGATTAATTTCATTTTTCCCTGGAACTTGTACATCTTTTTTGCAAAAGCTTTGTGGCTTCTTTGGGTAGTGGTGCTGTACATTCTAGTTTAATGCCTTCAATTCTATGGTTGTTCATAAATTCTACTGTTTAGTGGTGCTGTACTATCCTTGCAAAACTTGATTTGGAAACAAAGCCTTCTGCTCCAGTTCTGTTGGTTGGCACATTTAGTTTTTATTTGTTGCTGCTGCTGATTTTTTTACGATGATGATGCCACTAAACAATCAAGTTGAACTAAACAAAATATTTTAAAAATTAGAACTAAACTCTCCTTCATTGAAATTAATTCTTATATGATCAAATCAAATGAATAGGTAGGAAGAAATAAAATCAAGATGAAGCAATAAAAATTATCATAATTATTTATTTCTTATTTACGTTAAATTCATTAATAGAAATGAAGATTGAGGAAAATAATTACACAAGAGTAGACAGAGGAGTAGTTGTTGATTTGGATAATTGAAAATTTCAGAGAAATATCTCTTCACTTTTATCAAATTGCACTTAGTTGGGATGGTAAAAAAGCATTACTAACTTTAACTAAACGTCATGAGCTCAAACTCTAAAAATAGAGATGTGTTAAATAATCTAATGTGGTAGATCTTAATTTTCTCTTAGTTGGATGTAGTTTCAATCAGCATGGTAAGTCTCTCTTGCCTCAACCAGGCATCACTTCTCTGCATGTTAATTGTATGTTACCAATTGTTATCGGCAATTTGGGAGGTCTTCGTTTTTATTTTGGAATCAGTTGCGTGATTTATTCCTTTGATTTATAGTTTTGCTCTTATTGCAGGTACAAACAATCTGTCCACGTCGTTGTGTTGGCGTTTGCGTGGGTCATTGTTATTTCCTTCTGTTATTGTTGTTGTTTTTTTTTTTTATAACGATGCTTGCTATGGACAAATGATGAATATTGTTGTTGTGATCGATGTCTGTTAATCAGTCAAGTTGTTGTTTTCTTTTTATTTGCTTGGCAAAACTTATGGTTTCATTCTTTCTCTTCTGTCCTTCTTTTATTGTTGATTTCTTGCATTCGAAGATGGTTCGAACTAAGTAGACAATGAGACTTAGGTCTGAGGTTCTTGGTCCTCGTTCCAATGAAATAATCGCTAGATGCGTTCCCATTCGACTTGGGGAGAATGACATCAAATCTTTTAGAACTAAATTATCCCTTCCACCCGGTTGGAGAGTTGCCATTCCTCTAAATTCAGATGTTTCTTTTGCCCTTGCTCCTTATGATTCTTTTGCTTTACATGAGGTTCTTCTGGACATGGGTGTCACTTTTCCATTGCCTCCTTTCATTATGGCCTTTTTAAAAGCTAACAAATTATCGCCACCACAACTGCACCCTATGGGATGGAGATTTCTCATCGGTTTTTATCTTCTATGTCATAAAGCGGAGGTCATTCTGACTGTCGATCTCTTTCATCTTTTTTACATCACAAAGGCGTGCAAAGATAAATCAGGTAGTTTTCTCCTCCAAAAGGCTGACTTTGGTGAGGAAACACTCACCCTTATCGATGATCTCCCTCCCATTGGTAATTATGAAGACAGATGGTTGCTTATTTACTCTCCTGCTAACATGTGGAAAGTTGCTCATCCTTGGAGCTGGGTGTGGGTTAGAAAGGGTATCACTTGGCCGGTTCATGCTTCTCTCTTAGTAAAGTATTCAGTCGAGATTGACATTTTGCGCAAAACAAAATGTTATTTAAATAAAATTCTGACGCCATCCAATCTATCTGCCACGGGTTGGGGAGTTCCCTCAGATCATTCAGATCGTGAAACTTCTAACAACTGAAGTTCCTCTAACTCTTCATCCGATTCTTCATCTGATTCATCCAAGGGTTCCTTGTCTGATGGTACCATCAAAGATTCTTCGTCTGAACATAAGATTTTTCCTTTAGAAAACACCTTACCCTATAATGCTGATATCCCTTCTAGTCATACAACTTCCTTATTTGACAATGGTGACTAATTAAAATAATATATATATATACGATATCATATATGATTCTCGCCCTTTCAAATCATGGATGTTTACTGACAATTTTCTTTTGTAGGCATGACTACATCAAAAAACTCTACTTTTGCTGCTTTTGTTATTGGGAACTCCGCTTTTGCCGCTTTTGCAGCCGGACAAAAGCGTACTAGAGCAGAGATTTCTCCTACCAGTCAAATCATTTCAGAAGGTGATGCTTCGGCTATGAAGAAAGCTCATCCTTTGGCTCCATCAAATGCTTCATCAGAGGCCATTATTCCAAAGGCCACCGTTAGTGTGAATTCTTCAATCCCTCTTGTGCAACCAAAGTTTAAGTCTTCTGAGGTCGATCCTTCCAATAAGGCTACGAAGGGTGTGTCAGTCTCATCTCTGAATCATTCTTCCTCTGCCCAGGATGAGAGAGGTGGCTCTCAATCGATGCGGAACACAAGAGATGAGAGGATTCATTCCAATATTCCACTTCGTCACGAGAGGAAGAATCTTCGCTCAGAATCTTTACTTGGAATGGATCTTGTTTTTCCAAGGATGGGTATGCCTGTTGCGTCTTACAACATCTACAAAAATACTCCTTTGAAAACTACTCTTCAAGGGGGAGGATTTAAGGTTTTATCCTGGTTTGCTAAATACCGATTCTGTTGACCTGCCGGGGGTAGCTTCAAGGCTGATGATTTCCTCTATTCTCCCTCGTGATGAGGAGAGCTACTGCAAGGATTTAAGTGACAACCTTGATATGGCTGAGCACAGGATTGTTGAAGTGTGTATCTCTGTTTAATCATCATATAAATGTGTACTTTATCATATGTGTTTTATTTGATTATAACTCATTTTCTTTGTTTTGATGGTAGGGTGCTCAACGTGCTTCAGTGGCTTTTGGATTTGCACGAAAGCTAAAGCAAGCGGTTGAAAACCTTGAAGGGAAACTTCAAGAGGTTGAAGGGAAGCTTTAAGAAAGTCGGAGTTTGAATGTGAAGCTTCAAGACCGTGTTAGATCATTGGAAGCTGATCAAGTAAACTTAAAAGCCATGGAATCCAAGTATGCTATTCTGAACAATGATTATGAGAAGTTAGATAAGCAGAACTCCTTCCTTAAAAATGATATCAAGAAGCTTTAACTGAAGCTGGTTGATGAGACTAGCATGGTGCAGAAGCTCAAGAGTGACCATGCTTCCATTTATTCTACAGCAGTTCACGAGTACAAGGAGTCCAAAGACTGTTACGAGAGAAAATGTGTAGCCAGGGTCAGCTTCTCCAAGATAGGTTTTTATCTTGCTCGGTAAATTCTTGAGCAGGAGGATGGTCGTTCTCATCCTGAGTTAGTCTTTTCAAAAACTGAATGTCTTTCCCACCATACTAATTGGGAGACTTTTGATCCGAATGAAGAGGACAGTGCTACCTGTGTAAATAAAGGCTTGTTTGATGATCTGAAGAAGCTTGGTAGACCTTGGGAATTCTATAGGAAGAATGGAGTCATGGAATCTTCAGATATAGTTCCGGATGATGAGATATCAGCTTTGTAAGATTTAGATGAGGATCATGGTGCTGATGATGAACCCTCTACCGATGTCGATCCTGCATCTTAGATTTTTATTCCTTATATATTTTTTTCCGTGAGAATTCATTGACTTATAATTTTGACTTGGAATTTTTTTATTTATTTTATGATTTTTTTTATCTACTTTTCCTTCATGTTTAATGTTAATCGCTCCCCAATCACAAGCAATTTTATTGATTTGGGTGTGATTTTTTATAAACTTATACTTGGAAATTTTTCACGACGTATGTTTGATTTTTTATAAACTGCTTGCATCATGGCAGCAAGCTTTCTTCCCTCATAGAAGTTAAGCTTTTTGGCCTACCATATGTCTTAACAACCTTGAAGAATTTTTACTGTATGCATCATGGCAGCTAGCTTTCTTCCCTCATAGAAGATAAGCTTTTTGGCTTACAATATGTCTTAATAGCCTTAAAAAATATCAATGCGTACATCATGGTAGTAAACTTTCTTCCCTCATAGAAGATAAGATTTTTGGCCTACCATATGTCTTAACAGCCTTGAAAAATATCACTGCGTGCATCATGGCAGCAAACTTTCTTCCCTCATGGAAGATAAGTTTTTTGACCTACCATATGTCTTAACAGTTTCAAAGGATAAATTTTATAATCTTTATTGGTGGATCAACGAGCAATAAAAAATGAAAGTAAAAGCATGACACCCAATATTTTTACGTGGAAAACCCCGATGAGGGGAAAAACCATAGGACCGCAATCACGGCTCCATTAACTTTATTGATTCATAATGGTAGTTACAAAATACAATTGCTCTGAAAATAAAGCTTCAAATGGTTTGCATTCCAAGTTTTGGTGATCTTTTTCCTTCCAAAGTTTCCAATTTGCAAGTTGCTGGACCAACCATTTTTCTGATTTGGTAGGGTCCTTCCCAATTTGGTCGAAGCTTTCCTTCCTCTGTATGAGCATTAGTTATTGCTGTCTTCCTTAGAACAAGATCTCCCTTAGCCAGTGATTTTTCTTTTACCCTTGAATTGTAATACCGAGAAACTCTCTGTTGATATGTAGCTAATCGTATGCATGCTTGAACCCTATGCTCATCTAATAAATCTAAGTTGGTGTTGATTGCTCTAGAATTAGTTTCTTCATCAAACTCAATCATTCTAGGGGAGGTTGCTCCTATCTCAACAGGGATCAATGCTTTTGTTCCATAGACTAAGCTGAAAGGGGTCTCTCCTGTTGATATTCTACTTATAGTTCTGTATGCCCAAAGGATTGATGGAAGCTCATCAACCCATGCTCCCTTTGCTTTGTCTAAACGCAGTTGCAAACCTTCCTTAATGGTTTGATTGGCTTGAGGGTAAGCTACTGAGGCAAAACTAATTCGAATATGAAGGTTGTCACAAAACTTCTTGAGTGAGTCACAATCAAATTGTTTTCCTCGATCCACCATCCGGACCTTTGGTAACCCAAATCGACAGATTATGTCTTTCCATATAATGCCTTCTATTTTCTTCGCTGTTATGGTAGCCAAGGGCTCAGCTTCTACCCATTTGGTGAAATAGTCAGTGGCCACCATAAGAAATTTTCTTCCTCTAGTTGCTTGTGGGAAGGGTCCCAACAAGTCTAATTCCCATTTAGCAAATGGGGTTGGCTCAATGAAGCTTCTGAAGGCTGAAATTGGATCATGCTATATGGGGGCAAATCTCTGACATTTATCACATTCTTTAACCTTTTTTAGAGCATCATCTCTCAATGAGGGCCAGAAGAATCCCGCCCTTAATACTTTGGTTGCTAACGCTCTTGCTTCTAAATGTTGTCCACATATACCCTCATGTATCTCAGCTAATGCATATTTTGCTTTTTCTGGGCCAAGATGTGAGCAGACAACGTTGTCGATGGAATGCGGACTCCTTTTTGGAAAGGGCACCTCGATTTCGGGCAGACCCCTCCCTCGCGTGGGGTTTTTATAATGGAAATTCACGTTTTGGAAAAAAATAGAATTAATTCTTAAAAGAACCGAGACCTAAGTCTCGATGAATATTGTAGGAGTCGCCACCCGGCTCAGCTCAACCGGGAAATTTATATTGTGGCTGAACCGGACGAACGGCTGCTACACTATCTAGAGATCTAAGTCCGGACAAGTCCCTTGTTTTGTGTCTAATTAAAATAAAAACATCCAATGTTCATAGATGGTATTTCATAATTCTAAAGTCAATTTTATTAAAATAATTCATACAGCGTACATACACATATAATACAAGATAAAAGTAAAGCAGTAAATTATTAAATGGCTTACAACCCAATCGAACAAAAATAAAAACTCTCATCCTCACTTTTACAATCGCTTAAAATACAACATTTAACTAAAAATTACAATCGCCTAAAATACACGAGTAATTCTATTAAATACATACAAAATAAAAATAAAAAGCTGCAAAACAGAGGGTTAGCACAATTTACGACACCCCACAAATAGGACTCAAATAGGACAGAATTGGAAAAATTAGAATTTGGAGGCATGTATTTAGGGGGATAATTGGGTCGGCTCGGTTAGCCAGCCCGGTTAGACCTGGAAAACGTTTTGAAATTTCCCTATATTTTTGGTTTTGTGAGAAAATAATTTTGAAAACAATTTTGCTGATTTACATGCATTTTTTATATGTGAGGTGGGTCGGTTTTTAGGAGAATCGGATCTCCGTCGTTGTATTGTTCTAAATGCAATTTTACTGAAAATTGAATCTAAGGTCGTGAATGTACACAACAAAATTCATTTTGATGATTTTCTGAATTTTTATGGATTTTTGGAAATTTTTATGGATTAAAATGGAAATTCTGATTCTGAACGGGCATTACAGTCGTGCGATTGTAACTACAGTCGTACAACTGTAATTATAGTCGTGTGACTGTAAACCATTCAAACTCAGCATTTTGCCAAAATTATTTGAAATAAAACTGAAAGAAAATAGCTGGAAACCAAAAAACTCGTACGACTGTTCATCAAACTCAAGAACAATCGCACGACTGTTCTTGATTTCCAGAAATAGAAACGTAAAAAGTTGGATAAAAATGCACAAAATCACATCTAATCACCCAGAAAGCATGAAAAATAGAAGGGATAAAGAGTGTTTACCTCTTAGGCGCTTTTCCACCTTAGGATTGACCCCTGGCATCGCTCTAATCCACTCAAATTTGCTCTTTTCTCCTCTTGAGTCAAGGTTTGAAATTTGGTCCGAAAATTCCCAAATGTCACAGTTTTTTAGAGTTTCTAGTCTGGATTTAATTGAATTTGAAGTGTTGGATTGTTAACCTATTGATTTCTAATAAGTTTTCGATCCTAACTTTGAGAATTAAAAGAAATAGAAGAGGAAAAGAAGTTTGTAGTGGTTTTTTTTCTTTCTTTTCCTTGTCTCTTTCTCCATTTTCTCTCTCTAATTTCTTCCAGAATCCAAAGCTCCCCTTCTTCTCTATTTTTCTTGTTTTTTTATCTCTCTGATTGTTGATTTCCTCACCAAATCTCGGGCATTAATTACCCAATCTTTCCCCTCTTCTTTCTTATGTTATGGGCATGGTGTTCTGCACCTACTCCGATTATACAGTCGTACGACTGTATATTACAGTCGTGTGGCTCCAGCGATTTTTTTTACGGAGTAAAATTCTGCCGCTTACACAAGACATTTTAGAAGCGGCATGGAGTACCCTTTCTTGTATACGGTGTCTTTAATCAAAGTGAAACGAGGTGCTCTCATTTTAAGCTTTTTGGCTTCCACAGACTCAGTTGGCAATTTCCTTGTCTTTAAAAACTTTATAAATGGGGTCCTCCAATCTTGTCCTTCATCGACACATGCTACTGTCTTTTCCTCTATGCTTGGCCTTTTCAGTTCCTCAAGATGCACGATCCTTCCTTTCATATCAAATGATGAGGCTAGCTTGGATAATGCATCTGCATGAGCATTACAACTTATGTTGATTTGTACTAACTGAAATTCTTCAAATACCTTTGCTAATGATGTGACTTTACTCAGGTATTGAATAATGACAGGCTCCTTTGCTTCATATTCTCCATAAAATTGTTGAACCACCAACTATGAATCACTATGTGCTACTATCTTTTTAATCTGTAATTGGTTGGCGAGCTTCATTCCAGCAATGAGGGCCTCATATTCAGCAATGTTATTCAAGTTTGGAAAAGCAAAACGTAAGGAGTATTCGATAGGGTCCCCTTCAGGAGACATTAGCACTATCCCCGCTCCACTGCTTGATGAACTGGATGCTCCATCCACAAACAATTTCCGCGTGCTTGTACCTTCCTCAGATAATTTCTTCTGCCCCATACATTTGACAATGAAGTCGGCTAATGCCTGCCCCTTGATGGCCTGCCGTGGTTCAAAGTTGATGTCGTATTCGCTCAACTCAATTGCCCATTTAGTAAGGCATCCTGAGCATTCTGGTTTTTGCAAGACTTGGCGTAGAGGTTGATCGGTTAAGACTGTTATGGGGTGAACTTGGAAGTATGGTCTTAACTTTCGAGAGGCCATCACCAGTGCAAGTGCAACCTTTTCTGCGAATGGGTACCGAGGTTCTGCCCCCTGAAGTACCTTGCTAACATAGTAAATGGGTTTGTCAACTTCTCCATCTTTCCTTAGTAAAACTGCACTCAATGCTACACTACTAACACCCAAATATACTAACAGTGGTTCCCCTGGTTCTGGTCCAGTTAGAAGAGGTATCTCTTTTAAGTACTCCTTCAGCTCCTCGAAAGCTTTTTCGCATTTGGGTGTCCATTCAAAGTTTTTTTACGGCCCTCAAAGTCTTGAAAAAAGGAAGGCTTTTCTCGGCTAATTTGGATAGGAATCTATTCAAATATGCTATCCTCCCAGTTAATCACTGTACTTCTTTAATTGAGGATGGAGATTTCATGTCTAGTATAGCTTGCACTTTTTCTGGGTTTGCTTCTATGCCTCTTTCGGTTATCATATAACCTAGAAACTTTCTTGATTGTACCCCGAAGGTGCATTTGCTTGGATTGAGTTTGATGTTGTAGCTTCTTAAAACACTAAACACTTTGCTGAGTTTTTTAGCATGTGATTCTCCCTTCTTGCTTTTGACGATCATATCATCCATATATGCCTTCATGGTATTTACCAACAAGGGTTTAAATACTTTGTTGACCATCCTCTGATATGTTGCACCAGCGTTTTTGAGCCCAAAAGGCATTACTCTATAACAGTATGTTCCTTTTTCCATGATGAATGCTGTCTTCTCCTCATATGAAGGATTCATCATTATCTGGTGGTATCCATGAAGCTCAATAGTTCATACCCAGAGGTTTGATCTACCATTTTGTTAATCTGCGGTAGAGGGTAGGAATCTTTTTGACAATGTTTAAATCAGTAAAGTCTATGCAAATCCTCCATTTCCTGTTTGGCTTCTTGACCATCACGACATTTGTAAGCCAATCCAGATAATGAACTTCTCGAATGAAGTTGGCTTAGAGTAACTTGTCTATTTCTTTTTCTAAGACCTGTTGTCTTTCTGGTGCTATGTTCCTCTTCTTCTACTTAACCGGTTTCAGCCTTGGGTCAACATTCAAATAGTGAGAGGCTACATCCAGGCTAATGCCAGGCATATCCATAGGTGCCCATACGAAAACATCTGCATTTTGTCTTAAGCATTTTATCACTTCTGATCTGGCTTCCATTTGCATTCGAGTCCCAATGTATGTTATTTTGTCCATCTCATCTTCTTTCAATCCTACAACTTCAACTTCTTCAACTAGTTTTGGCTTGTTCTCTGACTCATCTAAGATATTTAATGTTTCTCCTTTTACAATCTCTTTCCCTTTTATGGAGGATATGTAACAGTTTTGAGCTTTCTTCTTATCACCTCGCACCTGGCCTATTCCCTTTGGGGTAGCGAACTTCATCAACAAGTAGCTTGAGGAGATTACTACTCCCATATTGTTCCATAATGGCCTCCCAAATATTACATTATATGCTGGAGATGTTAATCTGATTACCATGAAGTTTGCCATCCTCGTGACATTGTAGGGATCTTCGCCCAAGGTGACGGGTAACTGGATCGACCCCGCTATTAGAACAGCTTCACCCGAAAAGCTAAACAAAGGGGCTCGTGCTTCTTTGAGTCTATCAAGGGATATATTCATCTTTTCAAAATAGTTCCAATAGAGAAGGTCAATGGAACTTCCTGCTAGGGTTTCTCCACCTGAGATGACGTTTATAGCTGGATAGCTTGGTTTATCATCTAGAGTAGGGATCTCATCCTTCCTCCCTTCTCTTGGTTTCGCGTATCCTCGATCACCTTGTTGCCTATCATCTGGGTATCTGTCTCTCTTTGGGTATGAAGGTCTTTCCTTTCTCCAATTTTCTGCATACATAAATCTATCAAGTTTGCCCTGACGTACTAAGGCTTTTATCTCATTCATCAATTCTCTGCATCTATCCGTAGAATGACCATAGGTTTTATGAAATTAGCAATAAGAATCAGTGAACTTTCCCATTGTCCGATTGGCTTTTTGAGGAAAAGTAAGAAGTCCAGATCCTTCTATAGCTGCCAAGATGTTAGAGCGAGGATGGAGTAGAGGTGTGAAACTTTCAAATCTCAACTTGGGAGCATGGCTTGCTTCTTTCCCTTTTCCATTCTTCTTACCCCCATCATTCACTTCATCCCTTTCTTTCCTTTTTCTATCCCAACTTCCCCCTCCCACTACATTTCTCATGACATCTTCGGATAGGATGAATTTATTAGTGCGACTGAATAGATCACCGAGGGTAGAAGGCTGATCGTAAGACAGAGATTTCTAAAAATCTCGTGATCTTATGCCCTGAAGGATTCCTGCAACTACCATTCCTACTTAAAGATCTTGAACTTCCAATGTTGCGGCCTAAAATCTTTCAATGTACTCCCTCAGGCTTTCTTTTTCCTCCTGTTTTATGGTGAGAAGGTATGTTGTATCCTTTTTTCTCCTAGTGTTGATGATAAAAGCATTTATGAATTCCTTACGGAGTTGTTCAAAGCTTGAGATGGGATCCTTCCTTCAAGCTATTGAACCATGTGTGCGCGTGTTCTGTCAATGTAAGCGAGAACGCCCGGCACATTATTCCATCCTCCCATCCATGCAGTAACATTACAGCTTCATATCTGCATATGATCGTGAGGATCACCTTTTCCCGAGTAGGTGGACAACTGGGGCATTTTGAATTTCTTCGGTAGGGGTTTGTTCATGATCTCTTCAGTGAAAGGAACTTTTCTTCCCTGCTGTTCTTCACTAGTAGGAACTAGCTTCTTCTTTTCTAGGACCTCTTCGATCATTTTTTTCAAATTTTCTGGCTCTACTACACTGAAAACTGATTCTCCTTTGTAGGTACTTTTTACAACCTCATTAGGTGCTCCACCTCTTTTCCGAGTTTCTCGTCGTTCTTGGTGAGGAGAAGGATTAGAGATTTCATCATCCCTCTGATGATCCTCTTCATATTCTTTTTCCTTAGCCTGTAGCTCTGATGGAAGTTTATCATGAGGGTGTGTTTGTTGGACAAAAGATAACAAGTTCTGAAGCATGCGGTTGTTTTCTTCAAACTTCTTCTTTAGAGTTTCATAGTCCGCCAAGGGTACGGTTGGTGGAACAATTCCTGATCCTCCTAGTTGAGTTCTGAGTTGTTCTTGTGGGTTATCATGTTCATCATGTTGTGTATGAGTATCTTCTGGATTGAAGGAGACGTGAGAATGCATAACTTGAGATCTCTTCGGAGGCATTTTTGATGATGAAAAGAATGAAAAATGGCTTTTTGATCAATTTCCTACAGACGGCGCCAACTGTTGTAATCTTGATCCAACAGTGTATTTATCGAGGGGGAGATCGATCACCAAAATCCGGTTGGGTATGAAGATAATTGAAACGCTAGAATTCTTCAGAGTGGTACCTGTTACAACGAGGGAAGGGTTTCTTCCCTCAGACACTCTGATGCCAAAATTAGTGATTATAATTAATGATCAGAACCGACCCTTCTCTCTCCTTTGGAATGGCTATTTATAGCTATTATAAAGGAGGTTGCTCTGAGGGGATCATGTCCCACGTTCCTGGTAACTTTCAAGGAGTGGACTGATAGGTTAAAAAAAAATAACTGTTCCTCCAACAATTTTATTTAACGTTTAAAACTGACTAAATGCCTATATTAGGATTTTTTTCCTACCCTTAGATCAGGGTTATATCAGAATTGTTCCTAAAATTTCGGTCCAGTCTAGTTTGGTATATTTGAGAATTCAGTTCTGGTTCTATCCAATTCTGGAGTTTGGGAATTCAGTCTAGTCCAATCTAAATACATAAATAAATTGTAAAAATATTTTCTTATATAATTTCAACTAAAAAGTACAAATTCAAATAATATCCATCAAAATATTATAAATTAAGTTGTCTTGATTCGTGTCAAAAATATTATAAATTATTTTACATGTTAATTTTTTTCACATATAAAATTTCTAAAATTAAATAATCTCTTTATATATGAAATATGAATTTAATATTAATAAATTATCGATTCTTTCAGTTTGGTACGGTTCTCGATCCGATTCTAGATAAATTTCGTTCCAGTCCAGTCTTTTTCTTTTAAAAAAAGTCAATGGTCCATACCATTCCATTTTTTTTTTCATTTTTTTTTTAAAAAAGAAAAAATTAACAGTTCGGTCGAATTCTGGATCTTCTTCCTCAGATATTCGATCCAAACCAGTATTTCTTATTCTCATACCCCCCGCCTACTCATATCCGTCTTTCCACTTTAAGTGCATTTTCAATAAATTAAGAAGCATATTTACATTTTAGTTGCATAGGTTATCAATGAAGTTTTATGTTTGCAGTAACTAACCGATTCCAACATGTTTTAGGGTAAATAATATATTTTTAAATATGCAAATATATAATGAAATTAATTAATTATAAAGTTTAGAAATCAAATTATATCTAAATTTAATATTATAAACATTTAACAAACTACATACATAAAATTAATAAACAAATTCAAATTTCAAACACTTATAATATATAATTTAATTACAATTCTATGAATTGATATATATATATATATATATATACACACCAAGGGTATACTCGTACTTGTTGTGGATAATTTTTTAATTCTCATTTTCATATTATATATTAAGCCAAATACATAGATATCCCTGAACTTGTCCAAAAACACCTACTCCCTCCTGAACTTTTAAAATGTCCTAATACCCCTCTGAACTTTAAAAAAAAGTGATACAGTTTCCCCTCTTGCTGCCACATATCACTCAATTATTGGTTGTCTCATGTTTGACTTTTCAAAGCAAACTCTGGTTTTTATGAGACTTAGGGGTAAATTGGACCAATTTTAAGAAATTCAAGGAGGTATTGGAACACTTTTAAGAAGTTCAGAGGGTATTAAGACATTTTCAAAGTTCAAAGAGGTAGTAAACATTTTTAACTAAGTTCAAGGATATATATGTATTTGGCCTTTTATATATGATTTAGGTAATCTTATTAAAAAATGAGTAGTGTGTGAGTACGTGTACTATATATCTGCATAGGATTTACCTAAAAATAATTAATTGATTAATTTGATGCTGAGTGATCAATATTAAGTAAGATTAATAAAATAACCATAAAATTAACAATTCAAAAGTACAATTTTCAGAACTTCAAGACTAGGGGTGGCAACGGTGCGGGTGCGGATGCAGGGGTGCATTCCCCACTCCGCCCCCAATGATTGCGGGGGCGGTTTCGGTGATTCCCCATTTAACATTTCGGGGATTTTTTCACCCCCATCCCCGCCCCGCGCGGGTGCCTACGGGTTTCGGTGAATCCCCGCCCGCCCATATCCTATAAATAAAATAAATTAATATTATTTTAATAACCATTTTAACAATCAATAACCAAAACACAAATTCTACCACATTACAAATGTGGTTTAACATTAAATATTCAAAGTACAAAATATATCCAATAGTACAAATATTTAAGTTCCAAGTAAATTTTGTTTGAACAACTTGAAATTGAAGTCCAATTATTTAAGAGTTAGGACTTGGTTTTGTTGTGATTCGTATTTTCATCATCCTATAAGAATAAAAGTAAATATTAGATGCATAGAATAATAAATAAAAAAACCAAATATCAAAAGTTAAAAACTACCTGAAGAACATCCATATCTTTGTTCATGTTCCACAACAATGAATCCATAACTGATTTAGAATCTAAAAACACAAGTATTCATTATATTAAAACATTTAATACATAACTTTGAAGTAAAGTAAATTAATAAGTAACCATTTATAAGTATAATACCTTTTACTTCAACTTCTAACAAACTTTGAGTGCACATCAATGCTTCTACCATCTCAGAATTAAGACTGCTACGAGACTCACTTATAACTCTACCACATGTACTAAAAGCTGACTCTAAAGCCACAGTTGACATGGGAATTGCAAAAATATCCCGAGCAATTAATCGCAACATAGGAAACTTGAGGCAATTTTTAGACCAACCAAGTAAATCAAATTCTTCTTTCCTTGGTAACAAATGCTCCTCCAAATAATGATCAAGTTCAACCCCAACCTTTTCAATAGATTGTTCAGAAGCAGCAACAAATTGTTCAAAGCTGCATATTTCTCCATCTCTTTAAACTTTGTGAGTTGGCGATAATTCATTATTTTTTTGCGATAATTAGCTTGACATAATTAGGAATTAATTAACCTTTCTTTATATAAAGAAAGGAAAATCAGATGGGCGGAGCCCATCTCCGCCGATCTCACTTTCCTTATATATATATATATATATATATATATATATATATATATATATATATATATATATATATATATATATATATATATATATATATATATATGCATGTATGCGGGTTTTATACGGAGATTTATTCGGGAGCAGGGCGGGGATAGTACTCCCCGCGCCCACACCCGTTTAAGTACTGGGGGTAAAAAAATCCCCACCCCCATCCCCATGGGGGATAATATCGGTTATTCCCCACGCCCGCCGGTTCGGATTCCCACGGTTTTCGGGTAATCCCCGCCCCATTGCCACCCCTATTCAAGACCTTGTTTAGGGGAAATTTTAGTATACACTGCATGTTATTTCCGCAAAAAACAAATGATTCATATTTATTTTAAAAGAAGGGTGATTTAGATAAATACTTTTATTTTTAACAATTCTTTTAAAAATACATAAGGAAATTCTCTCGAAAACACCTATAAAACTTTGACCAATTCTTAAAATACTCACATTTGTCATTATTGAAAATACGCTCCTTTAGTTAAAAAAAAAAACAACAAAAAAAAATCAAAAATCCAAAAATACTCCCCTTCCTAACCCATACAATTTCCTCTTATTCTCTTTTCTTTTTGTAATTTAAACGTTATTTTTTAATTTATCTTTCAACCTGTTCACTTTTTCGAAATCCTTTTAGTAAGTTCTTTTCGTTTCTTTTTTATCTTTTAAATGATATCCATATTTATATTTTTTTTTTCTAATTTTTTTTCCCGATTGTAAAAAATGTATCAAAAAATATATTAGAACTGTATCAAAAATGTATCAAAGATACATTTTTGATACTTTATGTACGATGTTATGCATTAATTCTATATGTATTAGCTCTTATTTATCCTTGATAACAATAAAAAAAATCAGTTTAGGTGATACCTAACTACAGATAAAACATGTGGAATTAATATATAAAACACAGTACACAAAGTATCAAAAATGTATCATAAAGTATCAACAAACAGACAGTGATACAAATATACTTTATTCTTTTTTTTTTATCATCAGAAATGTATCAGAAAAATATAAAAAATGAATAAAAAATGTATCCAACATAACTCTTTCTGCAGTTTTAATGAGATAAAATATATCAAAAATGTATCATAAACTTATAAAAAAATGTAACTTTTTGTGCAGCATTAATGCCAAACACAACAGAAAATGAACAATTAGAAGAAGACATGCAAGAATATCAGTACACGGTAATGTATAACCATGAAGAATAAGATGATCACCAACTTGATATAAGAAACAATACAGACAACATATTTCAGCAAATATACAAACAACAAACAATACATATAAAAAAACACATTAGAAGTATAAAAAATGTATCACAAAAATATGATAAAAGTACCATAAAAATATCATAAAAATATAAAAAAATGTATCAAAGTCACAAAAAATAATATCATAATAACAAAACAATATCAAAAATGTATCAGAAATATATCAAAGTCACAAAAAAATATATCAGAATAATAAAACAACATAAAAAATATATCAGAAATGTATCAAAGTCGCAAAAAGTATCAGAATAACAAAACAACAAACAAAATGTATCAAAAAAGTATCAGTCCTTTCAATACTTTTTGATACATTTCTGACAATCCGAAAAACAATTAAAAAAAAAATACATACATATGGATCTCATTTTCGTGTCAAAAAAAAAAAAAAATTAACAAATTAAGATATAAATGGAACAAATTAAAGCTAAAATACAAAAAAGGAAAGAGAAAAGTGGAATAAGCAAGTGTATACAAGATCATGAAAAAAGGAGTAAAAATGAAATATAAAAGTGTATTTGAAAAATGGTGCTTGAAAAGAAAGTATAAAAGAAATTATACGAGTGTAGGGGAGAAAAAAATCTTAAAAAGATAATATTTTTGATAATTTCTCTTAAAAGAATGACATTTCTTTTAAAAGGCCTGCTTTTCATGTTTATTATGTGATGTTAGGCAATGATGTCTAAACTTTTTAATTGGATTGTTATCCATCCAGGCCAATGTCCAAATTTATTAGACATGGATACGCATTTTCTTTTAGAAATTTATACCATTTGTTTTTTCAGGTAGAAATTAGGAAAAAAGTTAAGAAGTAGAAACATTTTGATCAAATATCAATCTTATATTTATTCTTTTTAACAACCTTTTGTGTTATTTTTTACACTGTCAATCAGTTTAAATATTATTTATTTTTATATCAATAATTAACATATATGATAATTTATTTGTTATTTGGTTTTATTTTAACCAATATGTTAATAATTAATATGTATAGTAATTTATTTGTTATTTGGTTTACATTGTAAATCAGGTTAAATACTATTTATTTGAAATTATCAATAATTTCACATTTTCACATAATATTTAACAAATGTAAGGTTCAAGTAGAGTTTGATACCATAATTCAATCCAATAATTTCACATTTTCACATAATCTTTAAAAAATGTAAGGTTCAAGTAAAGTTTGATACCACAATTCAATCCAATAATTTCATATTTTTACATAATATTTAACAAATGGAAGGTTAAAATAAAGTTCGATATTGATTAGAAAAGTAAAATCAGAATAAATCAGAGATTTTTCAAATAAAGTAAAGTTGGGCATCGAGCACCATAATTATCACTCACTTGGCATTCCGAATATAAGCTAACTAGATCCAATCTTAGATAACAATCTTCCTAATCCGCCCAAAGAAGATGGAATTTTCCTCTTGGTTGAGCACTAACACCACAAATTTCTTAAAACACCAAGAAGATCTAAAATATATAACCTAACATGTATTTGATTGGGAGCTAATTATACAAGATCAAATATAAATAATAAATTGCGGATGAAAAGAATTGTTGAATTATTACAAAATCAAAAACTAGAGGAAAAGAAAACTGAAATGAGAGTAGATTAATTAATTTAAGTTCACAATACAAAATAATTAGTTGATAAATAATATTGCAATCTCGTTGGTAGAAGGATTAATATAAAATAAAGAACAAATGAAATCTTTGTTTAGTGGAAGGAAATCCTTAAAAATCATAACAAAACTATAATAGTTGGAGGAAGAAATTAACCGACTCTAAAGAGAATCCAAGAGTAAAAATTAATAATCCAAAAAACGATAGGGCGGCGGCAGCCGTTTTTCAAGAGAAGTACGGTTGTTCCCCAAAATAAAATGTTTGTTCCCTTTCAAAGAAAGAAAACCGTTTAGGTCTAGGAGTTACTGGATTTAAACTAGGGATAAAGACTAATAATTAAAAATAAAATAAAAAATATTTATAAAGTAAACATTATTTGCGGGATATTACAAATAAATCCAGCCTTTGTTTTATTATTAATACTAAAAATCTATTAGATATCTTTCGTCCACCAATATTAATTATAGTCAAACTTCATCAATTAATCTCCAAATCAATTCCGATTTTAGTAGACAATCAACTAATCTTCCACCGCATAATCAATTCTATTTTGTATGTTTTTTTCTCCAACCTAACCCAAAGAGACTGTATCGTCCTTCTTTAATTAGCTTATTACTTTCTTTTCAATGTTAGTTCGGCATCTACATCCATCTAACTGTTTTTGCATTTCAATAAGTTTTGTCATTCTCAATTTCATTTTCTTTTCTTTCAAGATTTCCGATGTATTAATTATTTGGGATTTACTTTTTTCACATCTCTTTATTCTTAAAATTGATTTCATTCCATATCCTACATATATCTCTGGCTTATTGATAGTTTAATTCAAGAGTATTATTAGTCAATTAGATATTAACATATGGTTGATTTTTGTATTAATTTGAAAATAATGAAATCTGGTGTGTACAACATCAGCAAATTTGGAAACTTTTAATTTTTGTATCGTTGTATTATTGTGATAAACAAATAAAATTCATAACCAAGACCAGCCCTAGGGGGAGTTCCTCTAGGCACCAGCCTAGGGCCTCCCAAAACCAGAGGTAGATAGCTTTTGTCCCTTTTTATTTTATTTTATTTTTTTAAACTTTAGCTAGGCAAAATGACGTCGTTTTGCCTACCCTGTAAAAAAAAAAAAATGGCCAGGCAAGCTAGAATTAAAAAAAAAGGACAATATAAAACTAAAACTGTAAAACATAATTGTTATTCTTTTGTTTTCCACTTCCACCCTCCATCAATCGTTGACTATTTTTCTCAATTCTCACCATTAGCCGCTTGCCCTCTTCGCCGGATTGTTGATTTTCGTCGCCCTCTTTGCCATTTGCCGTTTTCCATCCATTCTATTTGGTGATTCTTCTTTAATTGGGTTAGTTTTTAACTTTTAATCTCTTAATTTCTAGTTTTTACCCTAAATTGAATTTGAGATTTCAAAATAGAATTGAAATTCAATTGATTGGAAAGTGTTATGTTGTCTTTTTTATTAGTTTGGAAATTGAATGTGCCTCTTTTACCTCTCTAGTAATTAAGTTTCTGAAAGTCAAGGTAACCATGGTAAAAATTTTTTATCCTGTTCCTGTTGGTGATTTTGAAAAAAATAAAACTAAATTGTGCTGAGTTGTTGCATAATTGTTCTAAAAACAGCTACAATTATTGGAGTAAAGTAAACAAACATACAACAACAAAATTCAAAAAAAAAAAAAAAAAAAAAAAAAGGAAAAGAGGAAACTAATTATACAGCGAAAGTCTAATTGATTAATTAAAGCATAATTAAGATTTGTAATCAAATGTGATGAATTAATGAAGGGTGAAAAACACAAGTTGTTGAGACAAATTAGAGAAAGAATTAGTACAAATAGCAAATTGAGTATTCTTGTTCTTGTACTTTATCTAATATAACATCTTTTGTGATAGGCATTATTACCAACATTATGACGGGTAAGAGAAAGTTTGAATCGGGAAGTTTGAAGAGGAAGAAAAAGGAGAAACAAGATAAACTCACTCAATCTCTCACGGGATCAATGAATAGGTTACAGGTATTTAAAACCTATTAATATATTGCCAAATTTAGCAGATAGTGTTGATGAAAATTTGGTTGAAAACATATGTCTTGATGATGAAAATTTGAACCATGAGAATATCAATGAAGTTTCATTTAAGAATGTAGTTGTTAGTGATGAGAATTTGAATCATGTGAGTGTTAATGATGAAGAATTGATTAATAATATAAAGAATATATTTACAAATGATGACCCTTTGAATGAAAAGTGGATGTGAATGATGAAAATTTAAACAATTTATTTGATCTTGGAAATTGGGAAAAAAATGTCTCAAAGAAAAATTGACTTTTTAGTAGAGAAGGGGCCAATAAGAGTTCTAGATGAAGTATATCCTGCTAATGATCAAAATAGAAGCTTTAGTGATAAACACTACACTCGATGTTTACGGAATGGAGAAAAACTTGATAGGCCATGGCTAGTATACTCTTAAAAGAAAGATAAGGTATTTTGCTTTTGTTGTGTGTTGTTCAAAAAAGAAAGAGTTGTGTCGAGTCCTTTAATAATAGCAACCATTGGAATGATTGGAAAAATATTTATTCCAAACTTAATAAGCATGAAAAGTGTAGTGATCACCTTAATAGTTTGATAGACTGGATGGAGGCATAAACAAGGTTGAGAAAAAAAATTAACAATTGATTTTGTTAATAAAAAAGCCATCGAGAAAGAGCAAAAGTTTTGGGGAGAATTTTGAAAAGAATTATGTTTTGTTAAAACTCTAGCTGGTAGTAATTTGGCATTTCGTGGAAGTAATTAGAAACTTGATGATGATAATAGTGGAAATTTTTTGAGTATAATTTGAATGATTGGTGAATTAGATCCGATAATGGAAGAGCAGCTTAGGCATATTCAGAAAAAAGAGATTCGTCGTGTCCATTATCTTGGTCATAGTATTCAGAATGAACTAATACTTATGTTGGCGAATGAGATTAAGAGTAAAATTCTTCATATTGTTAAAGAGGCAAAGTATTTTTCTATTATTCTTGATTGTACTCCTGATGTTAGTCATGAAGAACTGATGTCTCTTATGTTGAGATGTGTTAATGTTTCTACGACTCCAACAAGAGTGGAAGAGTTTTTTTATTGGATTTCTTAAAGTTGTTGAAACTATAGGGGATGCACTTTTCCTTAACTTAAAGATTCTATTCGAGATCTAAAACTTGATTTTAGTGACATGAGAGGGCAGGGTTATGGCAATGGTTCCAACATGAAGGGACAATACAAAGGTATAAGTAGTAGGGTACTAAAAGAGTATCCTAGAGCATTTTACTCTCCAAATGGTTGTCATTCTCTTAATCTTGCACTTTGTGATATGGCCAAGTTTTGTTCAGGCTAAATCATTTTTTGGAGTGGTACAGAGGATTTATAAATTATTCTCTAGATCAACAAAAAGATGGGAGGTCCTTAAATCTTATGTGAAGGATCATAATGGGAATGGGCTTACATTGAAGTCATGGTCAGATACACGTTGGGAAAGCCGTGTTACTAGTGTAAAGGCAATAAGGTTTCAAGCTCCTCAAATAAGAGATGCATTACTACATCTAGTAGAACATAGTGCTGATGCAACCATAACATGTGATGCAAGTTCTTTAGCAAATTATGAACTTCAAAACTTTGATTTTCTTGTTGGCATGGTTATTTGGTTTGAAATTTTACGAAAAGTGAATAAAGTTAGTAAGATTCTCTAAAGCAAGGATATGGATATGGAGGCATGTATTAATCTCTTGCAAGGTCTCATTCTTTTTTTTTTAAGAGTACAAAAATAATGGATTTGAAATTGCAAAAAGTGAAGCTGAAAAAATTGCTTTAGGAATGGAGGTTGAACCCACTTTTTGTGAAACTCGTGTTCGTCTAAAAAAAATTTTTTTGATGAGAATTCTAGGGATGAACCAATCAAACTGGCTAAAGAATCTTTTCGAGTCAATTGTTTTAGAACATAATTGATAATGTTCTTTCTTCACTCAATACAAGATTTGAGCAATTTACAAAATACGAAGAAACTTTTGGGTTCTTATTTAACTTGAGCAAGTTAAGAGCTATAAGAGGATGCGAGCATGAAGCTTGTGTGTGCTACACTTAAGAATTTTTTGAAAGATGGAGATGATTCAGATATTGATGGGCTTGAATTGTTTTTAGAATTGCGATTGCTGAGAAAATCATTACCAAATAAATTAACCAAACTAACTGAAATGTTGGAATATATGAAGAATTTGCATCTTGCTTTACCTAATACTTGGGTTTCTTACAAGATTATATTGAATATACCAGTCACAGTAGCTACTGCTGAAAGAAGTTCTTCTAAGCTGAAGTTGATAAAGAATTATCTTCGATCAACTATGTCACAGGAGAGAGTGAATGGTTTTGCCATACTGTCTATTGAGAAGAAAACAGCAGCTGAACTTGATTATAGTGATTTAATTAAAGATTTTGGCATAAAAAAGCAAGAAGAATAATAACTTCTTAACTTTAGCTATTAGTAGTATTATTTGATTTTGTTTATTGTATTGAAACTAATAGATGATTATGGTATTTATTATTTATAAAGTAATATTAAATATTATGTATATATGAAAAATTGGAATGAGCAAACTAGAGCCTCCAAAATGTTGGAGAGGTCCATGTTCATAACATCTGCCTTTTGAGTGGATGTTGTGAGAAAAGTTCTCTGATGTGTTGATTTCCTGTATGAAAAAAGCCACAACATTGTAATCAATATACTCATTATCTTTTGTCCATATGCCTCCATAGTGAATAAAAAAAATTGGTGTGTAGTCCACAAATAACTTGATTTTGCAATTTCACAATTTTCTAAAAATATTGGAAGGCCATATTTTTCAGCATTAGTTTGTTAATTGTTCATTTTTTCAAGTTTAGAAGATTAATTACGTGTTATAAATCATAATAATTTGTAAAAATAATGTTATTTAATTTATTTATATATTACCTTATTAAATTTATATGTATAAATTTGTTTCCTTACGTAATATAAGTTACAATTTCCTTTTATAATAATTTCTACTAAATATATAGTAGGTTGAATAGTTGCATTGATTAGTGTAAACTTTTTGAATAATACTTAGCTTTCATCAGACTCATTAATCACATACATATACAATAGGTGGCCAAGTGTACTAGCTACGAAAATACAACAAATAAAGTTCTAGTAGACACACTAAGGAGGAAACCAATACAATATAGAACAAGTGCATATCATGTTTTCCAAGACAAGTAGAAATCCTTTCCAGGATTCCTTCCCTTTACACCCCCCCTCAAGAAAACAAAGAGTGGAACAAACATGAAGCTTTTAATGTTATCGTGGAATTATTTGACCCAAAAGCTTAATTGATAGGTAAAGGCCAATTAGACCTTTTATTATTATTATTATCATCTTTAGCAATCTTGTGAACGCAAATTTTTCTGACTTCAATGATGAGACTAAATTAGTTATCCTTTGTATCGAGCTTTCTCTAAGAATCGGTTCGAAAGATGAAGACGTGTACCGAAGGAACCCGAGAGTTGTCCGAGAAATCAACGGGCCTGTTGGCCCAAATAAGGCTAGAAAAAACACCAAACGGGGGTAATTAATGTATAATGTTGGTTTTAAAAATCAATACAAAGGATGTGAATTTTGGGAAAACTGGTTTTACATTTTAGAAAAATCCCGTTCTATTAACTTAAAGACCTCGAAACCCAAATTTCGAGATCAGTGATGGAATCGTTACCCGGATCAGCTAATCCGGGAAGTTCCGGTATAGCTCCCTACCAAGTGTAGACTACCATACCTGATCCAGAGATTTAGGGTTCGAGCAACTTACCTATTCAACCTCAAGCTTGCTTTCATTTAACAGTTTATACCACCATATTATATTCTCTTATTCTCTACCCATTTTATCTTTCATTATTAGCCGATACTCATTCAGATGACATAAATAAATAGCATAAAATTAAAGGGTGGAAAAGTAAACCATACATCAAAACCAAACAAAAGGATAGAGGCTACTTATTATAACCCAAAAAAATAAAAACTCTCATCTTCACCTTACAACCACCTAGATACACGAAAATCTATAAAAAGTACAATCGCCTAGAATACACGATTTGATCTATTAAATACATCCAAAATGATAAAAAGAAAAATAAAAGCTGCAAAATAGATGGTTAGTACAACTATATCACAAACACATATGGGACTCACAACATGACAAAATGGGAGATTTCAGGAAATGGGAGCATATATCCAGGGGGTAACCGAGAAGTCTGGGCAATTTACTCGATTATACCTAGAAAACTATTTTAGAAACGCCTTGTAGGTTTTTATGCTTGAAAATAATTTTGGAAAAAAATTTGGCTTAATTACTTGCAAATCGCTCTCTTTTAGTGAGTCGGTTATCTTGGAACTCAGGGTTCTGTTCGTGTGGGTTCCTAATTCCAACATCCATCTAAGGTCTAAAGCTATAAACACATCAAAAATAGTTTTGGATTTGAAACTGGAGACAGCATCACGCGAAGAAATCCGTAGGAGTCGTCCCGTGATTCTGCCTTAGCAACTATAGCCATAAGGCTCTAGTTAGAGCTGCATGGCTATAGCCACTACAGCCTTGCGGCTGTAGTATCCAGAGCCTAAATTGGTTTTCTTTGCCTTTGTAAACATCTGTTTTGAATCGTTTCGATGATTTCTAAGGATTTTGAGGAATCTGGGGGTCCGCTAAAGCTAAACCATGGATCCGATATGGATAGGGGTGAGCAAAACCGAACCAATGACCAAAAATCAAAAATCCGAACCGAACCGAACCGAACCAAACCGATCCATTTTATAGTTTGGTTCGTTTTGGTTTTAAGTTGAAGTTTGGACTTCGGTTCGGATCGGTTTGGTTCGGTTCAAAACCGAAAAAACTGAAAAACCGAATAATTTGTAAAATATTAAAATTAATTATAAAATTAATATATACTAATTGTAGAGAATTTTAGACATTATATTCTTTTATAGTTTTATATTGTGATTTTTGGATGCGAATTTATAGTTGTTAAAACTTGAGAGTTGAAAAAAAAAAGTAGAGAATTTTAGTATTTTATTGTTATATAATAGTATTATTTATTTTTTAAGTTAATTATTTTGTATTTCTTTTTTTTTTTTCAAAAAAAACAAACTACTTATATAAAATTTTTATTTTGATTTTTTTTAAGAAGTTGATGTTTTTGGTTCGACCTAGTCCGAACCGAACCGAACCGGTTCGATTTGGACAGAACCGAACTAAAATTTAGTTTGGATCGGATTGGTTTATAAAATACAGTGTTTTTTAGATCGGCTTTTATCGGTTTGGTTTGATTTTTGAACCGAACCGGTCTATGCTCACCCCTAGATATGGATCGAACAACCCCGGATTAAAAAAAATCAAAATCAACAAAACCCAAATCTCATATCAATGTTATTGGAAATCCAAAAACCATAATTTTAAATATAACAGATGTGGTTCGACCGAATTAATTCATAACAGAACAATCAAAATAGGAAACTAACTGTATTCGGCTGTTTTAGGGCATTTCAGGTTTCTGCCTAGAAGAACACAACTGTACGGCTATAGCAGAACAACTGCGTGGCACTATTCTAAGGGGTTATAGCCACTCAGCTCTAGTTAGAGCCGTATGACTATAATCAAACATATAATTTCTGGATTTCATAAAACTTAAATAAAAACACAGCACAAAGCAATCAATTATGAGTTTAAGGCCTCTCAGAGTTTGCCCTTTTTGTGTTCCAGCGTAGTTGACGACTGGAAGAGAAATTAAACGTCAGAATGCGCTTAGAATCCTATGAACATCCCGAAACTTTGAACATGAACCTCAAACCAATCCGAACGAAACTCAAAAATAATCTAAATGAATGTGACATGCCCAGAAACCCTTGTTCTATATGTTTCCCGAGTGTTTTCTCTCTGTTTCTCTATTTTTCCTTTGTTCTTTATCACTTTTCTCTCTTTTTCTCTTATTTTCTCTTGATTTTCCTAGCATTCTCCCTCAAACCTTATTTTTTTCTTTCTGTAATGTTTCTCTATTGTTTCTGGTCTCCTTCCCCAGCATATCTCGATTTAATTCCTTTTATTTAGGAATTAAACACGTTGGTCAAAAGATAATTAGGAAATAACCCTGTCAACCGTTAGAGTCGTGCGGCTCTAACATTATAGCCGCACTGCTGTAGTTATGAAACTACGGCTGTGAGTGTGAGCGGACGACCTTTTAAGAAAGAAGGAACGCGACGAAGCGAACCGGGGAAAAAGAAAGAAAGAAATAAATGGTTTAGTGATGTTTTGGGAAAAGTGGGTTTTGTTTATCTTATTTTAGGAAAATCATGGATTTATTTGTTTTGAAATTTATTTTGTAGAAAACGTTTTCCCATTTTATAACTTAAAAGACCTTGAAACCTAAATCTCGATATCAGTGATAGAGTCGCCACCCGGATCAGCTCATCTGGGAAATTCTGGTATAGCTCCCTACCGAGCATAGACTACTGTACCTAATCCAGAGATTCAGGGTTCGGGCAACTTACCTACTTAACCTTAAGCTTGTATTCGTTTATTATTTATAAAACCATATTTATTCAATTTATTATCTTTTCTAACCCTAATTTCGTTTATTTTATTAGCCCGTGCTAAAGCAGAATGCAGAAAATAAATTGCAGAAAAATAAATTATCCATACAAATATACAAAAGAATAATAGAGGCTGCTTATACAACCAAATTGAATAAAAAGGAGAAAAAGTTCTCGTCCTCACATTTACAATCGCCTAAGTACATGAAGGTCTAAAAATACATCCATGTAAATACACAAATTAATCTATTAAATACAGCAAAAATAAAAATAAATGCTGCAAAACAGATTGATTAGTGCAATTTATATTATAGACACAAGTAAGACTCAAATCAGGACAGAATTGGGATTTCTAGGATCGGGGGCATAGATTTAGGGGATAACCGGGTCGACCCAACCTGTCGGACCGGTTAGACTTGGAAAACGGTTTTGAAAGACCTGTGGATTTTTGTGCTGGAAAATTAATTTTGGAAAACCATTTGGCTTGGTTTCATGCAAATTTCCATTTTTGTGGGTCTGTTATCCCGGAATCCATGGTTCCGTTCGTGTGGGTTCCTAAACTCAACATTCATCTAGGGTCCAAAATGCAATGAACACACCAAGAACATTTTTGAAAATACTATTTTGCTCGTTTTTAATATTTTTCAGGAATTTTATAGGGTTCGGGGCGCTAACACTGACTATGGATCCGATTCGGATAAAACTACCCCGAAACTCAGAAAATAAAACCCCGAAAAATACGAAAATACTAATATCCTTACATATAGAAATCTAAAAAACAAAATTTTATGACATATGGATGGATTTGGGCTGAAAATGATAGCAACAGAAAGCTTAAAATGGAAAACGGACTGTTTTCGGCCAATCGGGACGAACCAGGAGGCTGTCCCTGGAGAACAGAGCCGTACGGCTCTAGTACTAGAGCCGACCGGCTCTGTTCATCATGAACATAGCCGGCCGGCTCTATTCGGGCAATCTGATTCCAAAAGTTGCAAAAACAAAGAAAACACACAGAAAAGATAATGCAAACAGGTTTAAGGCCTCTCAGAGTTTACCTTGATATTGTTTGGATGCTTTGAACATCAAAGAACGGATTGGAAGCTTGAAATATATCCTGGGAACTCAATCGGCCAAATTCTATAATGGTCTGAAACAATCCGAAATGATTTCCAACCAGTGAGCAAAGGTTAAGTAACTTGTGTTTAATGTTTAAGGATTGATTTTAAGCTTTATTTTTTGTGTTTCTACATTCTCAAGTTCACGGTCACCTTTCTCTCTTTCTCTGCTTCTTTTTTTTTCTCTGTATCTTTTTCTTTAAGATTGAAAAGCCTCCTTTTTCTCTCATTTGATATTTTTCTTTTTATACTCTCCTCTCACATATCATTTCAACATTAAATGGCTACCTTACTTTTCTGATTCTGCCATACTTCTTCTGGCGAGACAAGTTGCTTTGTTTTGCAAGGCAACTTGTCTTGTCCACTAGAGCCGGCTGGCTCTAGTTTGAACTAGAGCCATACGGTTCTAGTCTAGAGCCGTGCAGCTCTAACAAGAGCCGAGGCAAGATTTCGAAAATCGGGAGTGTACCCTAAACCCTAGAAACCACTCGGGAGACCTTTTCGGGGATTTCGGATCGTGGATAGCTTGGCTTTCAGGACATTTGAGATACCCAGGTGACATTCTGGGTGCTTTCAAGTCCGATTCAAGACTGTTCGCTCCATAGGTAACATATGAACTCTCATCAGAGATGTTGAGAACTGCCCCTCGCGGGATCAAAGTCGACTAGAACGGTAGCTTATGTCCGATTCAAGTTTGGTCTCGCGATTGGGAGTGCGGTGAGAAAAGGAACATAAAGCATACCTGAGGGTTTAGCTTGTGTCAGCCTCTGCGGCATTAGGGACTTTCTCCTGTCGAAGTGTGGAATAGCGGTTTTGCCCGAGCTATCTGGATTGCCTTCGAGAGGACTTCTTGGGTTTA
The DNA here is from genome assembly GCA_039660915.1 of Euphorbia tirucalli. Taxonomy (NCBI): domain Eukaryota; kingdom Viridiplantae; phylum Streptophyta; class Magnoliopsida; order Malpighiales; family Euphorbiaceae; genus Euphorbia; species Euphorbia tirucalli. Next base: position 52,277,677 of record CM077633.1, read on the forward strand.
ATTGCCTTAAGGAGGGCTTTTTCAGTTTGATTTTGCCTCAAGGAGGGCTTTTAGGTTTTGCTGCCTCAAAGAGGGCTTTTTTAGTTTGGTTGCCTCAAGGAGGGCTTTTTCAGTTTTGTTGCCTACTTTTTCAGTCTGGGTGCCTCAAGGAGGGCTTCTTCAGGTTTGGTTTTACTGCCTAAAGGAGGGCTTTTTAGATTTGGTTGCCTCAAGGAGGGCTTCTTTAGGTTTGGTTTTGCTGTCTCAAGGGGGGCTTTTTCAGTTTGGGTGCCTCAAGTAGGGCTTTTTAGATTTGGTTACCTCAAGGAGGGCTTTCTTTAACTCTATTGGAAACTATTCTCGAGGATATCTTGAAATTGCTTTGTGTACGTATTAATTCCTTGATCGATAATTTTGGAAACAAAAATTTTGCCCCTTCAATCAAAAGTAAATACAGTTGAATGGTTTTGCCCCTAGATACCTGTTAAAGGCAAGAAACACCCTTCTCGGGATTATATTGGCATGAACAAAAACTCTGATAATCGGGGAGGTTTTCATACCTGAGATTTAGAGTTGATGGCTTTGATTTGCACGCTACGACTCTGAGGGTGTTCCTGGATTAAATCTTTTCTGTCCCAGGAGGGTCAATGATGCCCCTCGTTGGGGGAACAGAGTTGTCAACCTGTTATGGTGGAGTGTGCCCGTTATGTCGACTCGCTGTGGTGAAGTGTGCTCGTGATATTGACTCGCTGTGGTGGAGTGTGCCCGTGATATCGACTCGCTGTGGTGGGGTGTGCCCGTGATATCAACTTACAATGGTGGAGTGTGCCCATGATAATTTTTAATTCTTCTCTGTGTGGTGGAGCGACTAGATAGGACTGTTTTCTCCGTGTGGTGGAGTAGACCGTTGAAGTTGAGTCGAAAGCATGTATTTATTCCTTGATCGATAATTTTGGAAACAAAAATTTTTGCCCCTCCGATCAAGAATAAATACGGCTTGGGGGCTTTTTGGCCCCTGGATACCTGCACTTGGGTTGGTCGTGATACATGCATGTATGTTTATGTACGTGTTTTGAATGCTTCTGTGTGCATGTTGTAATGAATGTACATGCGAATGGACTTTGGGAGATGTATACCCCACTATTCGTTTGGCCTTGAAATGCTATGCTCTTTGGGGATTTTGAGTCACGCCTCTAGCTAAGGGAAGCATATGACACCTACGACTGATCTAGCTAGGGAGTATATTCTTTATGTGATGTGATTCTTGAACTTCTGCCGAGGACATGCGGGGAAATGCAATGGCTGTTAGGGAAGTCTGATGATTGCTGGAGAGAACGTGGTCATCTTCTTTGTGATAGTTCTACTAGGAATAGTGTAGAGGATCCCACTGGAGAATAGTAGAAGAGTGTCTGCTGGGGATCCGGAGTGAAAGGGATCTCCGCTGGAGAATGAAAGTGTCTCCAATGGGGAATTATGCAGAGGATTCTGCTGTATAATAATAGAAGAGCATCTACTGGGGAATGGTAAAACTGGAAGTGCTCTAAATTTTACCTGAACTGCCCGACGTGGGTTTTCAGCTCAGCGAGCTGCCCTAACTTTTGCCTAAGGCGCCTTTTCGGTTTTCAACTTAGCGAGCTCTTCTTCTCTTTCTTTCTTTCTTTTTTTTTTTGGCCCTGTGACATTTGGATTTAGGTTTGTTTCAAAATTTTTGACTACCATAAGGAATGATAAATTAAGTTCGAAGGAAAAGAAAAGATTACGAGTTGCAAGCATTTTAGCACATTTCCTTATTGAATAATGCGAGTCTTTTAACCAATTTAATGCGAAGTGCTTTCTTTAAATGGATGTTTAGGCAAGATAATTTTGTTTATGCATTATGATATAACCATGTGAACATATTTAAACAAAACATCACACTTTATTGATGAAATTAACATGAATACATTTGAAAAGGTTGGTTCCCAAAAATGGTATACACTCCACACAGAACCAGAATCCGTCACCAGCCGTCCCTTGCAGATTTTCTGACTGATCATTTTCTCTCATCTTAACTTTTACCTAGGCTGCCCTTTTCTAGTTTTCAACCTAACAGACTTTTCTTTTCTTTTTTTTTTTTTAACATAGTAAGCCTTTAGGCGGTCTTGATTGATAGGGTTTGCAAATTCATTCCCGTCTATGTCTGCGATGCTTACACCCCCTTTGATAGCACTTTCTTCATAACATATGGCCCTTCCCAATTTGGTCTAAACTTCCCTCAGGTGTCCACATTCGCAGGTCTTAACTGCTTCAGAACCAGATCCCCGACCTTCAGCTGCTGTTTGGGATACTTCACATTTTGATTATGAGCTCTGGCCATTCTACGCTGATACATCTACAAGTGATCCAGTGCCTTCAACCACTTTTCATCTAATGTAGCCAACTGCTCGTATCTAGCTTGAACTCATTTTATTTCTAGTAGCTGAGCTTCCAAGGCTATTCTGAGTGACTTGAGTTCCATTTCCACTGGCAACACTGCTTCCATTCCATACACCAAAGCGTAAGGAGTCTCGCCTGTTGGTGTTCTGACACTGGTTCTATAACCCCAAAGAGCATATGGCAATTTGTCAGCCCAGTCCCTGTAGGTGGTTACCATTTTTTATAGGATCTTCTTAATCGACTTGTTAGCCGCTTCCACTGCGCCATTAGCCTGTGGTCTGTACGGAGAAGACCTATGATATTTGATGCCATGTTTTAAGAATAGCTTAGCTGTTGCCCCTTGGAATTGTACCCCGTTGTCGGTCACTACATGATGAGGGATTCCATATCGGGAGAAGATGTTCTTCTGAATGAATTTGACCATTTGCTTAGCCATCACATTGGAGAAGGATTCTACTTCTGCCCATTTTGAGAAATAGTCGACTGCAACCACTATGAATCTATGCCTATTAGATGCTGCAGGATGAATTTCTCCAATCATGTCAATTCCTTATGCCGAGAACGGCCAAGGAGATGCTAGATTTTGTAATTCGAGTGGTGGCGGATGACTGATATCTACATAGATCTGGCATTCATGACATCTTTTTACCTCATTCACATAATCAAACTTCATTGTCATCCAGAAGTATCCCTGTCTCATTATCTTTCTAGCCATAGCAATTCCATTCATATACGGCCCGTAGGATCCGGTATGTAGTTGATGGATTATAATTTCTGCTTCTCGTTCTGTCAGACATCTTAGAAGAACCCCATTTGCAGTTCTCTTTTATAGTTTATCTTCGAAGATCCTGAACCGGCTGGCTAATCTTCTTAATGAAACCTTATCAGCAATGTTAGCTCCTTCTGGATACTTTCCCTCTTTTACGTACTGATAAATGTCAAAGAACCAGGGCTTTTCCTCGGCTGTTAACTCCATCACCTCGTGCATATTAAAGCAAGGTTGCCTGGAAATTGCTATGACCAGAGGTTGTGTCTGTGTCTTTTTTGGATCTTCCCACATGGATGACAGTGTTGCTAGTGCATCCTCCATCTTGTTTTCCTCTCTAGGAACATGTCTGAATTCGCACTGGTTAAATAACCCTCTTTTGTACTGCAGCAGTTCTAAGTAGGGCCGTAATGCTTCCTCTTTTAAGTCCTAGTCGCCTTGTGCTTGCTTGATCACCAAGAGTGAATCCCCAACAACCAAGACATTGTCTGCCCCCAATGCCAGAAGAGCTTCCATTCCGAATAAGCACGCTTCATACTCTGCCCTATTATTGGTTATGGAGAAGTCCAACCTCTTTGACAGTGGAATAATCTCGCCATCTGGCGTTGCTATGATCACCCCAATTCCAGCACCTTTTTTGTTTACGGCACCATCAAAGCACATAACCCATCTTCTTACTTCTACTACAGCTAGCTGTTCGTCAGGGAACTCTAGACTTTCCGTGCGGTCTGATTCTAATGGCACGTTTGCTAGGAATTCTGCCACAGCTCGCCCTTTGATGGTTTTCCTAGTGATGTACTCGATGTCGAATTCTGACAGAAGTAGTAGCCACCTGATAATTTTCCAACCAACACCAGTGTTTCGTACAAGTTTTTCATTGGATCCACTTTAGCCACGGCTTGCACCTTGTATGACTGAAAGTCGTGGTGCAGCTTCTTAGTCAGCCAGATCATTGCAACACATGTCTTCTCTACCAATGTGTACTTAGTTTCATATTCCAGCAGCTTTTTGCTGAGATAATAAATGAGGTACTCCTTTCTCCCATCTTGCTCTTGTGCTAGCATTGCCCCAATGGAGGAATCTTCAACAGCTAAATACAAAATTAAGGGCTTTCCTGGAGTTGGTGGGCTCAGGACTGGTGGATTTACAAGATAAGCTTTGATCTTTTTGAAAGACAACTGGCACTTGTCATCCCACATGATAGGCTGGTCCTTCCTTAACAACTTGAAAATTGGCTCACACATTGAAGTTAACCGTGCTATGAGACGGCTGACATACTACAAGGAACCCAAGAATGATCAGACCTCCTTTTCTGTTTTCAGAGTTGGCATATCTCGGATGGCTTTGATTTTGTCTGGTTCCATCTCTATCCCCCTTTGCTGACCACATGACCCAACAGTTTACCTGATGTAACCCCGAATATGCACTTCTTAGGGTTAAGCCGTAGGTTGTATTCTCCAATGCGTGTAAGAAATCTATCTAGGGTAGCTGGGTGTTCCTCTTGGGACATTGATTTAACAAGCATGTCATCGACATACACCTCCATTTCTCTATGAATCATGTCGTGCAGCAGTGTTGTGTTAGCCCTCTGGTAGGTGGCCCCGGCTTTTTTCAGTCCAAAAGGCATTACTCTGTAGCAGAAAGTGCCCCACTCTGTGATGAAGGATGTTTTCACTTTGTCAATTACATCCATTAAGATCTGGTTGTATCCCGAAAATCCATCCATGAAAGAATACATTGTTGCCTTGGCTGCCCTGTAGATTAAAACATCAATATGAGACAAGGGTGTTGGATATGCCCTAGTCCCGAGGCATTGGTCCTTGTATTTGTATCATACATTTATTGGATTTATGTATTATAATTATTTGTGTTATTAATAAAGGCATTAATTCATTTATTATATTTATCTTGTGCAATATATTAAATGAAGTATCCAATGGACATATCCATATCCATGATGACCAGTGTCATGCACTTGGCAGTAAGACCATGGATAGGGTAAACGACATGACCATGAATAGATCCATAGTCTATTCCAGTCATGGGAATGAGTGATACAAGAGACTATCATTAACCAGGTTGTATGGCGGTGTCTTACTGGTCATTGGACATGGAATGTCAACCAAGTTAATGGGTACATGCAAAAAGGGCATGGTACTGGATAGATCCACTAAACGAGAAATCCACATGGTATAGTATCACAAGTGATTCTAGTGTAGTACTTGTATGGATCCTTTGACCTGACCATATGATGGTATTGCATGTGAGGTCGCATACTTAGGGGTACGCCTAAAGGGCCTGTAATAGGGTGCCAAGCATGGGTACTTTCGGGTATGTCACTTAGCATGGCAATGCTATGGATATGCATAAGAGATTAGTCACTCAGTAGTCCACTGAGAAGATATCACCAGCCTCTTGATGAATGTGACTGATAAGAGTGTGGCCACACCCAAACGAGTTGGAACTTGTTTGTGAGCTTCACTGCATTCAGGATCAAGTTAATGTCTGGACACAAAAGAGGGTGATCAATCCATGCCTCTGTGTTGGACACCGATATCGATGACATGGGATATACGAGTTCAAACTACAGGGTTATGATAACAGTTAGACTGCCATCTCCATCTTGATTGGGGGCTGCAGTGGCTTGCTAGAGCCCAACTGCAGTCTGTGGGCCACAGGTCCACTGCCAACATAAAGATGGGCCCACGGGATCGTACACATTGAGCGACTGAATACCGACTTAAGGAATCACATGTATGCTTGGAGTATACACTTTGGAGAGAGAGGTATATATATTAATTATATTATAAAGATCAATTGGATTGATCATAATAATAAAATTAATATATGTTTAATTGGCTCTTCGTAATTAATTGGATTAATTATGAGATTATTTCCTGGGTGGAAATATTCATATGTATAGGTTTACGTATGAATTTATTTGTGATGATCTATTTTTAATTTGATGGATTAAATTAATTGGTCAACCTGATTTTAATTTAAATGTAAATAATATTTTACTTGGTGTAATATATTAAATACATGGGTAAATTAAAATTGGGCTTGAAATTAGTTTAAGTCAGACTAATTAAAATAGGTTTGGGCCTGAATTAAAAGAAGGAAGCCCACACAAATGAAGGAGCCAACTTGGGCCTAAATTCCATTGGGAATTTCGGCCACCTAGGGTTAAAAGAACCCTAGGAATTTCAGCCAAGCTATGCAAGACACACTAGCCGAAATTTGCCCCTTCCTCCTCTCAAAAGTTTGTGTTTTCCGACGCTAGCACTGGTGGTGTTCGTTAGGCGTTCGTCTACGTGAACGAGGAGGGTTTCTAGTTTGATTCCTGCAGTCTGCATCCATCTCTTGAAAGAGATATTCCTGGTAAGAGATTTATCTCTTTTAATTAAAATTTTGTTTTTCCAATTTCCATCTCAATTGCTCCTGGGCACGGATTTGAGGAAACCATCGTGTTCTTCCGCTTTAATCGGGTGATTTCTGGTGAAAATCCCTACAAAGGGGAAATTATCTTTCGGGCAAGCTTTGTTCAAGTCCCTGTAATCGACACACACTCTGACCCTTCCGTCTTTCTTAGGCACCGAAACAATGTTGGCTAACCATTCTGTGTATTCCACCACCTTGAGGAACTTTGCTTCAATCTGCTTAGCCACCTCTTCCTTTACTAATGCAGCCCATTATGGTCTTAGCCGTCTCAACTTCTGCTTTACTGGTCTGAATTGGGGATCCATTGGAATCTTGTGAACTGATATTTTTGTGTTGACCCCTGGCATGTCTTTGTTGACCAAGCAAACGCCTTAACATGTTTTTGTAGTATTCTTGTTAATTCTCTCTCTTCTTCATATTTTAGTTCGTGTGAAATGAATACCATTTTGGGGTTTTCATCTGTACTTATGTTAATTTCATGCAATGTAGTGTCATGAATGCTAAATATGCTTGATGGTGATTCAATAGAATTATCAGGATGAGCATCACACAAGTAAGAAAACCGGGATTTCATTGCATTAAACTTGTTAAAAAGTATGCCATTCACATCAAAAACAGAAGAAACAGATATAACAAAAGCATTTTCATCCTTCACAGGCGGAGGGCCTGGAACTTCCTCAGCATTCTCGCTCAGCTCCAGGATGTTGTCCAGGTCAGCAGCAACTTCAAACTCCTGTTTAGCAGGAAGAGCAGTCTTCTCGATCTCAGCCATCTGTGCCTTGGCTGTCATCATGATACTTGCTATCTCAGCAACCACAGAATCCAAGCCTGTCTTGGCCAACAACTCCTTAGCAGATCCTTACTTTTCAAATGCCTTGCTTAAGGTAGCAGTTAGTGCCTCTAAAATTGCTTTCACAGATGTTGGAAATGCCCTAGTCCCGAGGCATTGGTCCTTGTATTTGTACTATACATTTATTGGATTTATGTGTTGTACTTATTTGTGTTATTAATAAAGGCATCAATTCATTTATTATATCTATCTTATGCAATATATTAAATGAAGTATCCAATGGACATATCTATATCCATAACGACAGGTGTCATGCACTTAGCAGTAAGACCATGGATAGGGTAAACGATATGACCATAAATACATCCGTAGTCTGTTCCAGTCATGGGAATGAATGGAACAACAGACTATCATTAACTTGGTTGTATGGCGGTGTCTTACCGGTCATTGGACATGGAATGTCAACCAAGTTAATGGGTACATGCCTGGGAGCATGGTACTGGATAGATCCACTAAACGAGTAATCCACATGGTATGGTATCACAATGGATTCTCGTGTAGTACTTGTATGGATCCTTTGACCTGACCATATGATGGTGTTACATGTGAAGTCGCATACTTAGGGGTACGCCTAAAGGGCCTGTAATAGGGTGCCAAGTATGGGTGCATTCGGGTATGTCACTAAACATGGTAATACTATGGATATGCAGAAGGGATTTGTCACTCAGTAACCAACTGAGAAGATATCACCAGCCACTTGATGAATGTGACTGATAAGAGTGTGGCCACACCCAAACGAGTTGGAACTTGTTTGTGAGCATCAGTACATTCGGGATCAAGTTAATGTCCGGACACAAAAGAGGGTGATCAATCCATGCCTCTGTGTTGGACACCGATATCAATGACATGGGATGTACAAGTTTAAACTACAGGGTTATGATATCAGTTAGACTGCCATCTCCATCTTAATTGGAGGCTGCAGTGGCTTGCTAGAGCCCAACTGCAGTCTGCGGGCCAAAGGCCCGCTGCCAACATAAAGATGGGCCCACAGGATCGTACATATAGGACGATAGAATGCAGACTTAAGGAATCACATGTATACTTGGAGTATACACAATAGAGGGAGAAGTGTGTATATATTAATTATATTATAAAGATCAATTGGATTGGTCATAATAATAAAATTAATATATTCAATTGGCTCTTCAAATTAATTGGATGAATTATGAAATTATTTCCTAGGTGGAAATACTCATATGTATGGGTTTACATATGATTTCATTTTGTGTAGATTTAATTTTAATTTGATGGATTAAATTAATTGTCAAACTAATTTTAATTTAGATGTAAATAATATATTACTTGGAGTAATATATTAAATACATGGGTATATTAAAATTGGGCTTGAAATTAATTTAAACCAGAATAATTAAAATTAGACTGGGTCTAAATTAAAACATGGAAGCCCGCACAGAATAAACAGGAGCCAAGATGGGCCTGAATTCCCCTAAGGAATTCGGCCAACCCTAGGTATAAATACCTAGGGTTAGAAATTTCGGCTAAGCCCCAAGGATTACACACCTAGCCGAAATTTCTAGCCCTCTCCTCTCTATTGTTTCGTTTTTCCGACGCTAGCACGGGTTGCATTCGTTAAGCGTTCGTGTACGTGAGAGTGGAGGGATTCTACGTTGAATTCTGCAGTCATCATCCATCTCTAAGAAAGAGATTTTTCTGGTAAGAAATTTAATCCCTTTCTATTTAATTTTAAGTTTTTCAATTTCCACTTCAATTGCTCCTGGGACTGGATTTGAGGAAATCACCGCGTTCTTCCGCTTTTATCGGGTGATTTCCGGTGACAAATCCCAACAGTGGTATCAGAGCGGGCTTTTGATCCGTGGAAATTGATAAATTTGGTTGAATCCTGGTTTTGAAATTGGAGGTTTTTTTATTGGGATTCTTGGTATGGGTTTTTATGATTTTTCCCATATGTTTTGTACAATGAAAATTAATATTGCATATTGGTTTATGTTGTTTAATTTTGTTGTATTATTGGAATTCTTGGTGAATTGCTTTGTGGATGGATGGTGATTTTTTTTTATTCTGTTTTAATAATAATAAAAAAAAATCTGCCTCCCGGGGTGCGGGGCTGCCGGCAGCCGCTGCCTGCTGCTGCTGCTAGGGCAACTCCGTTGCCCTAGCTGCAGCGGGCCGGGCCTAGTTTTTGGATTTTGCGAGTTTTTTAGTCCGGGGCCCAGTTTTGAAATTTTAATTGGTTTTAAAATTCGTGTGTTTAAATTTATGTAATTTAAATGCGTATGGTTTCTTGGATGATTTAATTTCGTTCATGTGATATTAATTTTGGAAATTAATATGGTTAATGGAAATTGGTTCGGGTAATTTTGGCACAATTACTCGGACGGCTAAATTGGACCCATGGTTTCCCAATTCCAGTGGGAGCAGTTGGACTGCCTGGGCTGGAGGCCCAAAGCCCGTTAAGGGTTAGAACCATGGTGGGCCAAAATTGGCGATTTCCTAATAATGGCTTTGACATAATTTAAATGGGCTTAAATCATGCATTATGACATGCTTTTGAATTGTATGTATTGGATGCATATGAATGGTTGAATGAATGTATGACTGGATGCTATTGGGCCTTTTGCGAGATGGGTTGTATTTTTCTTTTTGGGTAAATACGGCCTGCGTGTCGTTTTTCTTTTTAATGTAATTTTATTTTATTTAAATTAAATATTATAAAATTTGTAAAAGAAGAAGTCCATGGAGTGGTGAGCCCATATGGAGGTGCAAGCCCAAATTGGAGGTGCAAGCCCAGAAGGAAAAGATGGAGGCCCGCCTAATATCTGTTTCTAGTATAGGTTTACTAGAATAATATTAGGATGTAACATAGGCCCATAGCAGTCCATTTTAATTTTATTTAATCATGTTTTATGTTCATTTGCATGTATGAATGTATGTTCTAATAGCTCATTCACCCGCTTTATGTATGTAACCTGTTATAATTGAATCTAATAACCAAACGGAATTACTAAGTCGCTTAAAAGTGCTTCCCTCATTCAAAACCGAATCGAAGTGGGAATAGGCCAGTTGTAGACCATGCCCTCGCAGGATGCACTGGAGTATTGTCACTTTGTATTGGGTTAGAGTATGGGATACTCTAACACTTGGATGGAGGTTTTGACTTAGCATGGGTAGTAGGATTCTCCTGGCCCTAAGCACAGATGGGTAAGTGCCAACAAGTCCATCAAACCGAGAGTCCCTAGGTTGGGATTGTACGGCGTTCCTACCTAAATAGTTAAGGTATAGTTGTACCAAACCCTCGTTTGGCTATATCTTAATGAAATATGGATCTCGGCCCATGAGCCCAACAACTCGGTTTAAATTAATAACTTGATTCATCATTAATTTTATATGGGAACAACAAAGCAAAGCCCTTTATTAACACTCTCAATGTTTTTCTGTGTAGAAACACCCAAATGGCAAACACAAATACGTTATTACTGCGATCCATTCTTGAAAAGGACAAGCTTTCCGGTCCTAACTTTTTAGACTGGTCTAGGAACTTGAGGATAGTTCTAAGACAAGAGTCAAAAGAGTATGTGCTGGAAAGGCCTGTGCCGGCTGCGCCTCAAGGACGTAATCCACCGGCTGCCCAGCTGGAGGAATACGAGGCGCACGTCAAGGACAACCGGGATGTGACATGCCTTATGTTGGCTTGCATGGTCCCTGAACTGCAAAAATAGTTTATGGACCACCAAGCCTATGCTATGATAAAAACTCTTAATGAGATGTTTCAAGAGCAAGCTCGTCAGGAAAGGTACCTGACCAATAAGGCATTCCACTCTTGTAAGATGGGGGCCGGGACATCTGTGAGTGCACACGTGCTCAAGATGAAGGGCTATTTGGATACTTTGGCCCATCTCGGATCGCCTATCTCTCAAGAGTTGGCGGTGGACACAATCCTCGCGTCCTTGCCGGATTCTTATGATCAGTTCATCCTTAACTATAACATGCAAGGGATGAACCGCACTGTCAGTGAGCTGTATGGGATGCTTAAGCTTACTGAGCAGTCGATCAAGAAGACTCTGCCGGTGCTGCTGGTTAACAAGGGGAACCCTCCTCTTGCTAAGGGTAAGGCCAAGGAAAAGGCCAAGGCCAAGGCCAAAAAAGGCCAAAGCCAAGAAGGCCAAGGCCCAACCCAAGGCCCAGCAGAAGGCAGGTCCTGATGATGTCTGTTTCGGGTGTAGACAGGCGGGTCATTGGAAGAGATCGTGTCCCAGGCTGATGGGAGAGCAACGGAGGGGCCAAGGTGCGTCCTCTTCAGGTATTTATGTTATAGATATTAACCTTACTGTTTCAACATCCTGGGTATTGGATACTGGATGTGGTTCTCATATTTGTTGCAATGTGCAGGGACTTAAGAACAGAAGGTTGCTGGGGTCGGGAGAGGTGGACTTGCGGGTCGGGGAATGGAGCAAGGGTTGCTGCCATAGAGATCGGCGAATACCACCTAATGATGCCCAGTGGATTGGTTTTAATTTTGGAACATTGTTACTTTGTACCTGCCATGTGCAGGAATATTATCTCTGTATCAATGTTGGATATTTCTGGATTTAATTTCACTATTTTCAATGGTAGAATTTCTATATCTAGAGAGGGATTATTTTATGGAGATGCTCTATTAAATAATGGCCTATATATCCTGGACTTAAATGAAACCAATCATATCTATAACATAAACACGAAAAGGGTTAAGCCTAATGAACTTAATCCTGTCTACCTATGGCATTGTTGTCTTGGCCATATAAACGAGAAGCGCATTGCTAGGCTTCACAAAGCTGGGGTCCTAGGGTCATTTGACTTGGAGTCAATTGATACATGCGAATCATGTTAAAAGGCAAGATGACAAAGGCACCTTTTAGCAAAAGGGCTGAAAGGGCCACTGGCTTATTGGACCTAATACACTCAGATGTATGTGGACCTATGAGCGCAGTGACCAGAGGTGGGCATCTGTACTTCGTCATGTTCACAGATGATTTCAGCAGATACGGCTATGTCTATCTGATGAAACACAAGTCCGAGACCCTTGATAGGTTCAAGGAATTTAGGAACGAGGTACAGAACCAGCTAGGCAGGAATATCAAAGCCCTTCAGTCGGACCGAGGCGGTGAGTATATGAGCCTAGAGTTTGACTCATACTTGAGAGAGCATGGAATAGTTCCACAGCTCACTCCTCCTGGAACACCACAATGGAATGGGGTGTCCGAATGGAGGAATAGGACCTTGTTGGACATGGTCCGCTCAATGATGAGTCAAGCATCTCTCCCAATTAGTTTCTGGGGACACGCCCTCGAGACAGCAGCTCTCATCTTAAACAATACTCCGACTAAGGCAGTGGAAAAGACCCCATATCAGATATGGACGGGCAAGGAGCCCAATGTGTCTTTCCTAAGGATTTGGGGCTGCGAAGCACATGTCAAGAAATTGACTAGTGGCAAGCTGGAGCCCAAAACCGATAAATGCCTGTTTGTGGGCTACCCTAGGGAAACCAAAGGGTATTACTTCTACAACGCCGCCGAGAACAAGGTGTTCGTGGTAAGGAAGGGGGTCTTTCTGGAAAAGGAGTTCCTTTCCAAGAAAGATAGTGGGAGCAACATTGAACTCAGGGAAGTTCAAGGTCCACAAGCTCCTGAAGAGGATAACTCGGAGGCCCAGGTGGAGCTTCCACAAGTGGAAGCACCGACCCAGGCCGCACAAGAACCTAGAAGGTCTGGTAGGGATCGTCGGGAACCGGAGAGGTATGGTTTCCTCGTCACCGATGATCAAACTCTTCTCATCTGGGATGAAGAAGAACTTAAAACCTACCAGGAGGCTATGGCTAGCCCACAGTCTGCAAATTGGCGTAAAGCCATGGAGGCAGAAATGCAATCTATGTACGATAATCAAGTTTGGAACTTGGTTGATCCACCTCCGGGTGCTAAGGTAATAGGTTGCAAGTGGTGCTATAAGCTGAAAGCCGATAATACCTTCAAGGGGCGTTTGGTTGCGAAAGGTTTCAGACAAGTCCATGGAATAGACTATGATGAAACTTTCTCACCAGTTGCCATGCTCAAGTCTATCAGGATACTGCTGGCCATAGCCGCATGGTATGACTATGAGGTATGGCAGATGGATGTCAAAACCGCTTTCCTTAATGGGAAGCTACTCGAGGATGTGCACATGACACAACCTGAGGGTTTTGTCGATCCTAAGTATCCGGGAAGGGTATGCAAACTTCAAAGGTCCATTTATGGACTGAAGCAAGCATCCCGCAGTTGGAATCTAAGATTCAATGAGGCTATAAAGGAATATGGCTTCATACAGAATCTAGATGAGCCTTGTGTGTATAAGAGGACTGGTGGGAGCATTGTCACATTTTGGTACTTTATGTAGACGACATCCTACTCATTGGAAGCGACATACCTACACTGCAAGGGGTAAAGCAGTGGCTGAGTAAGTGCTTCACAATGAAGGACTTAGGCGAAGCTGAGATGATCCTAGGGATCAGGATCTATAGGGATAGATCAAATCGGCTTCTGGGCCTAAGTCAGGCTTTGTACATTGACAAAGTTCTGAAAAGATTCAGCATGAACCGGGCCAAGAAAGGTTTCTTGCCAATGGGCCATGGGCTGAAACTTAGTAAGAAGAACTGTCCTAAAACAAGGGAGGACAGGGAGAACATGAAATTGGTTTCATATGCTTCAGCTATTGGATCAATCATGTACTCCATGTTATGTACGAGACCTGATGTCACCTTTGCACTAAGTATGACGAGCCGATACCAGCAGGATCCCGGGGAGGATCACTGGAAAGCTGTCAAGGTGATCCTCAAGTACCTTAACCGGACTAAGGATAGCTTCTTGGTGTATGGTGGTCAGGAAGTCCTATCAGTTACTGGATATACTGATGCGAGCTTCCAAACAGACCAAGATGAGTACCAATCACAGTCAGGGTATGTATTCTTGCTGAATGGTGGTGCTGTAAGCTGGAGGAGCTCAAAGCAGCCAACCATAGCGGACTCTACAACAGAAGCTGAGTACATCGCTGCGTGTGATGCAACCAAGGAAGCTGTGTGGATGAAGAAGTTTATCACTGAGTTGGGAGTAGTGCCAACTATCCAGGACCCAGTCGATATCTTCTGTGACAACAATGGGGCCGTCGCACAAGCTAAGGAGCCCCGGTCACACAAGAACACAAAGCACGTGCTCAGAAAGTTTCACCTCATACGAGAAATCGCGGAGAGAGGTGACATTGCATTGCACAGAGTGGACACCGAGGATAATGTCGTAGATCCATTGACCAAGGCGCTGGCCCAGCCCAAGCACGAGGGTCATACTAGATCTATAGGGATTAGGCCCATGCCTAGTTGGAACTAGTGCAAGTGGGAGATTGTTGGAAATGCCCTAGTCCCGAGGCATTGGTCCTTGTATTTGTACTATACATTTATTGGATTTATGTGTTGTACTTATTTGTGTTATTAATAAAGGCATCAATTCATTTATTATATCTATCTTATGCAATATATTAAATGAAGTATCCAATGGACATATCTATATCCATGACGACAGGTGTCATGCACTTAGCAGTAAGACCATGGATAGGGTAAACGATATGACCATAAATACATCCGTAGTCTGTTCCAGTCATGGGAATGAATGGAACAATAGACTATCATTAACCTGGTTGTATGGCGGTGTCTTACCGGTCATTGGACATGGAATGTCAACCAAGTTAATGGGTACATGCCTGGGAGCATGGTACTGGATAGATCCACTAAACGAGTAATCCACATGGTATGGTATCACAATGGATTCTCGTGTAGTACTTGTATGGATCCTTTGACCTGACCATATGATGGTATTACATGTGAAGTCGCATACTTAGGGGTACGCCTAAAGGGCCTGTAATAGGGTGCCAAGTATGGGTGCTTTCGGGTATGTCACTGAACATGGTAATACTATGGATATGCAGAAGGGATTTGTCACTTAGTAACCAACTGAGAAGATATCACCGGCCACTTGATGAATGTGACTGATAAGAGTGTGGCCACACCCAAACAAGTTGGAACTTGTTTGTGAGCATTAGTACATTCGGGATCAAGTTAATGTTCGGACACAAAAGAGGGTGATCAATCCATGCCTCTGTGTTGGACACCGATATCAATGACATGGGATGTACAAGTTTAAACTACAGGGTTATGATATCAGTTAGACTGCCATCTCCATCTTAATTGGGGGCTGCAGTGGCTTGCTAGAGCCCAACTGCAGTCTGCGGGCTAAAGGCCCGCTGCCAACATAAAGATGGGCCTACAGGATCGTACACATAGGACGATAGAATGCAGACTTAAGGAATCACATGTATACTTGGAGTATACACAATGGAGGGAGAAGTGTGTATATATTAATTATATTATAAAGGTCAATTGGATTGGTCATAATAATAAAATTAATATATTCAATTGGCTCTTCATAATTAATTGGATGAATTATGAAATTATTTCCTAGGTGGAAATACTCATATGTATGGGTTTACATATGATTTCATTTTGTGTAGATTTAATTTTAATTTGATGGATTAAATTAATTGTCAAACTAATTTTAATTTAGATGTAAATAATATATTACTTGGAGTAATATATTAAATACATGGGTATATTAAAATTGGGCTTGAAATTAATTTAAACCAGAATAATTAAAATTAGACTGGGCCTAAATTAAAACATGGAAGCCCGCACAGAATAAACAGGAGCCAAGATGGGCCTGAATTCCCCTAAGGAATTCAGTCAACCCTAGGTATAAATACCTAGGGTTAGAAATTTCGGCTAAGCCCCAAGGATTACACACCTAGCCGAAATTTCTAGCCCTCTCCTCTCTATTGTTTCGTTTTTCCGACGCTAGCACGGGTTGCATTCGTTAAGCGTTCGTGTACGTGAGAGTGGAGGGATTCTACGTTGAATTCTGCAGTCATCATCCATCTCTAAGAAAGAGATTTTTCTGGTAAGAAATTTAATCCCTTTCTATTTAATTTTAAGTTTTTCAATTTCCACTTCAATTGCTCCTGGGACTGGATTTGAGGAAATCACCGCGTTCTTCCGCTTTTATCGGGTGATTTTCGGTGACAAATCCCAACAACAGATTCATCACAGGCTTTTTCTTCAGCTTTCTCCTTGGCCACTTCTGCCATTACTTCAGATGGTCTCTCTTGGGGGATGATAGGCTCAACAACTGCCTCCTCCACTATCACTAGTGCAACTGGCTCCTCCTGGCTCTTTTCAAAATCTACCAAATCAGAGAATACTTCAAAGCCTGGGAGTTTGATGTTACCGACCTTCACTGGTTCAGTTTGCCCCTTGTACGACTCCTTATCTGCCTTAATGAATGGATTCATCATAGGCTTGCCATTCGTCCTTTTTTCCAGGTCTTTCTTCTCAGACGACTTAGCTGTGTAACCTAAGCCAAATTACCTCGGCTTCCCAGAATCAATGTTAAATTCGGGCATCCCCTGTAGATTGGCCTCGAGTCCCATGCCCAGAACAAAGTTATGCTTGTGAAGGTATTTAGACAACCATTCTGGCATATAATTCTCATAAATGACCATTGGAGCATTCATGGCCTCCTCCTCGCTGACCATGGCGACTTGGAAATCGCCGAATGGTATGGTCTCCTCACTAACAGCAGCAATCACGGACTGAGAATCTACCTCAACTGTCACAACCTCACTGCCCACTGAAAACTTGATCTTCTGGTGTAAGGTTGAAGGGACACCCCCCCAATGGGTGGAACCATGGCCTCCCCAAAAGCAAGGAGAAGGTGACTGGAATGTCAATCACAGTAAAAATGACCGTCAACTTGACCGGTCTCACTTCCAGTTCAGCTTCAAAAGTCCCAATTACAATCCTCTTGGAATCGTCATAGGCCCTGATCATAGTGGAGGAATTTTTCAGACTGTCTTCACTCAGACCCAGGAATGGCAGCATCTTCAATGGACATATGTTCAGGGCAGATCCATCGTCCATCATCACGCATGGCATAACCCGGTCTAGGAGGTTAACCTTGACATAAAGGGCTTTGTTATGAGTTCTCCCCTCGTGTCGCAAATCTTTTTCGGAAAATACAATCTTAGGGGACCCTATATGAATCTTGTCCAGTAAGCAACATATGGCCTCGGGAGATGCAAGTGGAGAAACTTTGATTTCAGACAGCTTTTTGACTAGCGCTGCCCTGTGTTCTTTGGAAGTTAGCAACAAATGCCACGACTGGCCTGTGCTGGAGTCCTTTTCAGTTGAGAAATAACCAAGTCTTCTTTCTCTACTTCTTTCAATGCTGACATACTACCTAACCCAATCACTGTAGTCTTGTCACTCTGTTGAACCACTGGTTGGTATACCCTACCTCTCCTGGTTACATTCTGGACTTTAGGAAGTTTTATCTCCACAATTGGCAGCTTGACCATCTCACTACTACCATAGTCTTCGTATTCATCTTTTGAATCCAGATCATCCAGGCTCACAGCTTCACTTCCTTTTGCTCTGTCCACTCCTCACAACCAGACTTTGCCCCAGCTCCACTAGCCATCACAGACTGTACGGTGGGATGTGCCTACAGGACTTGTGCAAAAATGAAGTTGTCTGGTAAGCCCGACTGCACCATATTAACCTGTCTTCCAAATGCTGGAAAAGGGTTAGTCTTGGTACTGGGTTTGGTAGGCTCCTGTAACTTCCTTTCGTCGATCAACTTCTGTATGGCATCCTTCAGCCTGTGACAGTTGTTGGTTCTATGTCCCACCATGATATGGCAGCTACAGAAATTATCTTTGTCTTCCTTCGCTGGTTTCTCAAAAGGCTTGAGAGAGCTTAACAGACAGCCATTCCTGCACTTGGCGAAGATCTTAGCCATGGAGAAGGCCCAGGGTGATATGCCTTGACTATCTGGATTTCTTCCTTGGTTGCCTTGTTGCTGAGACATGACAGCAACCCCTGCTTGCCTGGTCTCTGAAAATTGTCCACTTTTGCTTACAGAACCAGGCCCAGACCCACTGCTTGACCCAGTCATAGCAGTTGACCAATACCCTGAACTGTACCCGAAGCCTCTACCGCCCCTTTGGTTCACTGCCTTTTCTTCCTCGTCTCTCTCAATTTTCATAACCATGCTATATACTTCGCTAAGCTCACTAAAAGAGTGGAATTTCATGTTGTTCCTGAAAATGTTCTGACTACCATTAATCAACTTCTCGATCAACTCATCCTCATCGGGGCGGTTCTTTAATAGGATCATTGTGTTCATCCATCTTTGATAATAGGTATCAAAGGATTCATTGGGCTTCTGCTTAACCCTCTTCAGATCATGTAGCTTCATCTGGATCTTAGTATTGAAGCTGTAGTATTTGATGAAAGCCGCTGATAAGGCTTCCCAATCAGATTGCACATCTTCTGCCAGAGAGTTGTACCAATTCAGGGCTCCCCCTTTTGGTGTGGTCGGGAAGAAATTAATCAGCTGCTGTTTAGTGACACCTGCTGTCAGCATTACCCATGCATATAGATTCACATGAGCTTCTAGGGAGTCGATCCCCTTGTATGAGGCATTTTAGGCACTTGAAACCCAATGGGGGAAGGTCTTAATGCCTTTGTTGATCATTGCATCTACATTTACTCCTCTCTTAGAGCCCAGACTGATGTTGGCCCCTTTCTTCAATTCAGCCACTACTTTGTCAAGTTCAGAGTACTTGGCCTTCATTTTCTTTTCCATGGCTACTTCCATCTCTTGCAGCTTCTCCACACTGGCTGAGACATCAGCCCCATACTGAGAAGATTCATCTACCTTTTCTTTCCCGGGCCTACTGGTTCCGATTTCCCAGGTTTCCTTTACAACAGCCCACATCTCCTCTTTTAGCATGTTATGAAAATCTTGAGATCTCAAGGAATCCTTTAGAGCATCAGCAAGACTTGGTGTTTGATTGGCCATCTCCACTTCCTCCACGGAGTCAGAATCACTATTAGTCACTACTGTTCTTTGTTTCCCAACAGCCTTCAAAACCTGAGACCTTGTCCTTGGTTGATCCAGCTTACTCTATGAATTGCCTTTACGGAGCTTTAGCCTTTTCTAGTCTCACGTGTGCATGGTCCTACATCATAAGTGAAGAGTTAGGGATGGTAGATGAATGACATGATGTTATAGAGAATGATGTTTGGATAATGCTTTATAAATGGAGATGAAAATGAAGATGATCTTTGCATGTTTGAATTTCTTTTGTTTGGGATGTCCCAAGAGTGCCCAATGCTATGCAAAATGATGCAAAAATGTCTCGTAGGAGCTGTGGCACGGACAAAGGTTTGGCGCCTTTGGGGCACCTAATGAATTGTCATGAGATGGCCGCACATGTACGGACACACGGGCAGAGTTTCGATGCTTTGTAGGTCGATGTCATGAAGTGAAATGGTCGCATGGGGACTGTCCCACAGACAGAGTTCTGATGCTTTTGAGGCATGTGATATGAAATGATGTTGCAGAAAAGTCGAGTGTAACCAAGGACACGGACAGAGGTTCGGCGTTCGTGGAACACCTCGCATGATTTTGATAATGTCATGAAATGCCCCTATATGTGTACTAATCTAGTGCTCGGGGAGTACCTTGAATGATTTCACGATGTTATGAAGTGGTCCGAGGTGAACCATTATGCACAAATGGGATTTTGGCATCGCCAGGGCACCTATGATGGATGTATATGATGCCATATGATGACATCATGTGAACTGCCACATGAAAATAAATCTAGGACTGTTGCGGTTTTACTATTGAATGACATGTTATTTGTGAGATAGCCGAGTGCAATCCGATGCACGGGCGGAATACGGGTAGTTTTGGGATACCCGATATGTCATGGAATGAAATGATCGTGAAGGGCACACTTGGAATCATCCTTTTATGAGGTGAGATGGAATGATATGGATGTGCATGTCACACGAAAATGCAAGTGGCTGCACGAAGATGTGGTTAGAATGTATGACACATGAGATGATGTCGTGTATGCTTCGTGGAAATGTCGCACTCAAGATGTAAATGGCACATGAATAAAATGTCGTGGCTGCACGAAAATGTGATTAGCATCATGCATATGTCAATGTTTGAAAATGGCTACATATGTGGTTAGAATGGCACACGAAAGTTATGCATGCTTGATGCATCATGAAGAAATAAAATAGAAAACACCACAGAATAAACGTTAGCACACACAAAAATATGCGCTCCCTTCCGACCTTATTTCTCCTTTCGATCGGTCTCGTATTCTTCCTAGGTGTTGGGTCGCTTTAGCATCAACGGGGGATACCAAAGGCGCACGCTCAACGTTCATTTTGAATTTAAGTTTTGGTAACCCTAGGGGAAATTGCTGAGACATTACATGTGGGCCAAGGTCAAAACCAAGGGTCGTATAGGCTCCCATAGTGAATAAACACTTCCCCACTGTAGAACACGATGTAAGGTCATGCGGGGCTATGAGTAGTTTACCCAGGCGGGTGTCTCCAATCCTGGCGGTATCAAAAACTTGGTGGATCCTAGGTGAAGTAGTGAAACTAAACCTAGAGTCACACAACTAAGGCAGTGTACCTATCGTTGACAAGTAATAATTCTGGTTGGTCCAGGTATCGATCCCAATGAGAAAATATTCTGCGAACACTAAACTACTCGGGTTCCTTGCATGTCCTAGGCGGAACTTAATTTTGGGGTGTGATTATACTAACAACTAAATTATCCTACTCCTAGTTGATCTATACCAGCTTACTTTGCACTTGAATTCGGGTTATCAATTGGCGGTTTAACCGACCTAAGAATGCTAATGGTGATGGCTTTATCAATTAATTAAAAAGATGAATTTAACTCAACAATTAAACCTTAATTATGTTCTTTCAATAATTCAACCTAGCGTGTCTAGATCTTTTAGGTCCTTAGCTGGTTTCCCTTGTTTAGAGGCAGTCTAATTCTAAAGCTCAGAAAATAGGGGCGCGTAAATTCCACAGTGTCGTCAATACTAATGGTTTCCTAGGCGTCAATCTAGGTAATGCCATAAATATGAACTTAATAAGTTAAGATCTTATGAGACTAGATTATCATTGAAGGAATTGCATAAAGAAAAGGTAGAAAAAAATTGAAATTAAATTGCAATCAATTGTATTAATCAAGAAAGATGATAAGAATTCAATGTTTACAACCAAACATAATCAATTGAGGAATCAAAAACTAACTAATCGAATTACAAAAGAGAAGAAGAGGAACTTATGCCCTTTTGGTTCGATTAACCGGATTCCGACGGTGTGAAGATGCTTGGGGTGTATCTCTATAGACGAACTCAATCCAGAACCAAGAACATCGTAAAAGGGGAAGATTCAATACAAAACTTCTACCAATTGAGGGTCCAAACTCAAAGAAACAAAGAGTTCAAGCAATAAACCTAGCTACAAGTTTGTGCTCTCTACTTTAAAAGTCTGGAAAAAGATCCATACAACTTAGAAAATAACCTATTTATACGGCTAGGTTAAAACCACTAAACAAGAAAGATGAAAGTAGGGCAACAACAGAATTCTGGAGCTCGGCACGCCGTGCTGTGCAGATTTGGGGTTGGCACGCCGTGCTGGTGGTGGTTGCACGCCGTGCTGGTGGTGTGGATTCCGCCCCTTGGCACGTTGGAATGGCACGCCGTGCCCTCATTGCGGCACGCCGTGCCACCTTGCTTTTAAGCACTTCAAACTCTTCTTCGCCGCCGTCGCTCCAACTTTCGGTCCGGGTCATAATACCTGTCCAAAACAAACATAAAGAAACATAACCGCACCGCAGCCACGGACCACAAAAATGATGCATTATCCAAAATTACAAAAACACCCATAAAAGCACGAAAAAATACTAAAAGTTATGAAAATCCAACCAAAACATAAAAATCACAAAATACGCAAAACCAAACAAGCATTCACACAAAGGACTCTAAAAAATTACCGTTTAAACCACGAAATTGCCTAAAAGATAAGGTCAAAAACCAACCTTATAAACCACCCCACACTTAAAGTCTTGCTTGTCCTCAAGCAGATAAACTAAAGACAAAGGAGTAAACTTGCTCGCTTTTACTTTCAAATCCAACTAAGGGTTTAACCGTATAAAATTCATAAACTCAAGAAGGTAAAACATCACTTTCGAAATGACACTAGGCACGCCAGGTTCAGAACCACTCAATACCCGAACCCAACAAAATTTAGCTAGTCAAAGGGCGAGGAACAAGTAGAGTTTATACGACCACAAAGCACCTCATAAGATGTCACTCTAATGCTCAAGTTCAAGGTGAGGCGGACGAGCACACAAAAACAAACAATGGCTCACATCACATAGTGAACTAATGGCAATCCCGGTGAAGTCATTGGTCAAGGAGCAAAATCAAAGAACCTGGGGCTTGTAATGTTACAGCTTAGGGTAGGTTTGATAAAAGGGAAGTTTTTAGGGTACAACTCCTACAAATTCAAGTGATATATGCAAATTGAATAAGTACTAAAGACGGGTCATGCAATTTCAACTCAAGGCTAGTCCTAAGAGTGCTTGCTTTGCTATATATATATATACATATATTTTATATATATAACAAGAAATTCTACTAACAATGAGAAGGCCTTATCCACAACCAACGGCCAAAGCACAACCCAACGGGGAAAAAGATGACAAGACATGGGTTAAGGCAATTAGATGATCACCCTAATCCCTTATTCAAACGAATGAACTGAAAATGGAACACATACACCGGCTTAAAGACGAGAGCCGGACATATAAGACATGCTTCTAAAAACTCCGATTTTTAAGAAAAGAAGCCGGACACATACATTGACTCTATTTGGATATTTTTTTTTTACTTTTTTATTTTTTTAAATTGCAGCACAATTTTTCCATAGACTAGATGTGAAAGAGTTGAAATGCAAATGGTGATTGACCCCAAAATGAATGAACAACTTAGCCAATTACTTGATTTAGGAGAGGAGGGTAAGAAAGGAAAATCAAAGTTAGTGGTAAAAAGTTAGGATGATATATTTGGCTTGGTAAAGGTTTTTTAAGTCAAAAAGGTTAATTTAGTGGCTTTGGGTGATCTAAGGGATAAATTAGTAGTTAGGGTTAGGCTCATTTAAGTCAAGGGGTTAATCCTAAGGGTCTCCACATACTAAGCTCTCGATGCCAAGTGCAAAACGACACCGGGTTCTACCATCTAGTGTGCCACGATTGTTTTTACCCTCACAAAGAAATGGAACCGATGTGAAATGGTTCCAAAGGCTCAAATTCTCACAAGTGTACTAAGGGTTGTATGCTAGGTCGTGTGACTCAAGCA
The DNA here is from genome assembly GCA_039660915.1 of Euphorbia tirucalli. Lineage (NCBI taxonomy): Eukaryota > Viridiplantae > Streptophyta > Magnoliopsida > Malpighiales > Euphorbiaceae > Euphorbia > Euphorbia tirucalli. The sequence goes on from CM077633.1 coordinate 52,301,469, forward strand.
ATGTTCCAAGGCGTAATCCTAGCTTGATCATGCAAGTAGAGGTAGAGGGTTAATTCCCTAATGCAACCTAAATGACAAATCTAACCAATGATTACCATCAAGAATCACAAATCATGCACAACAAGCTAACGACTCACAATCGACTCCCAATATCTCTAGCTAATTGCTACCAATCCAAGCATAGAGACTTAGTTTAAAGGGTAGATTAGGCAATGTTACTCAAACGGCAATTGACACATAAATAACCTAAAACACTATCATACCAAAAATAAACCAAACCAAAGCACACCTAAAACCAACACAAAACATCCAAATACACAAAAACACACACACAAACATACGAAATAAAACAACCAAAAAGTGCAATGTAGAAAGAAGCAAAAGAAAGGGAGAAATCCCTTTACCCACCCCACACTTAGATTGCACTTACTTCCAAAAGTGCAATGGAAGAAGGAACAAAATAAAGCGGGAAAGGAAAAGGGTACCTCATATATCGGGGGCTGGTGGTGGTGGAGGCGGGTATGGCCACCCTTGGGCTGCACAAAAACGAGAGGCGAACACCTCGACATTGGCGAGCTGAGCTGCTGCCTATCAAGGCGCGCGTTCATCCATGCCTCGAGCATAAGCTGATGGACGGTTAAACCTTCCAGCTGTTCGGTTATACCATCCAACCGCCCTTCAATCCACCCCATAAAATCCAGGCCCACCGAAACATGCTCCTCATCCTCTTCATTATCCTCAGCTTCCTCACCCTTTTCCTCAGTATCTACGTCCATAGGGGCCTTACCCCTGCTCGAACCTCCCGCACTTGAAGTACCTGCAGCTGCCATAACATGGGAACAAGATAAAATTCCCCTCGAAAGCTTCTTGGGAAGGATGCTATCGAGGTTCTTATAACAAGTATTACTACGAAAGAAACATGCAATACAGGTTACAATATGCCCTAACCCGAGTTCTGACTTAGATCTATTATGGTGGGTGTATAGGGCTTCCATGACGAAGAAGCCTATGTGCACCTTAACATCTTTATGCATATGCCACAGTATTAAAAGTTCAAATGCATTGACCAGGTTGCTTTCAGTTTTGCCTGAAAAATTAAAACACACAAATTTGTGGATTAATTGCAGGATTGGGTCATGTAATTGGGAGGTTTTAGCAAACCTAGGTTGGCATACCCCTTGACCTACCATACGCCAAAATTTCTTGGCATCCATATCCTCCGGCCATTTGTAACTATTCCTCTCAATTCCTATGCAAGCCTTAAGGCCCTCAATATCTAAAGAGTGTTCATCACCAAATAGGCAGAAGGTCGTGGTCCTAAGGCCGGTATCGAGGTTTGTTTTGAAGCTTAAAGTGGAGTAGAATTCTAAGTTCAACTCTCTAAAGACAGGCGGATTAGACTTCACAAACTCATACCACCCTAGATTGGTTAATTTAGCATGCACAGCCTCTGACCTATCTTGCACAAACAAAAATTCCTAATCAAAGGTTCGAAAGGGGGTACTCTCTAATGGAAACAGAGTTTTGTGGTGTTTACCTTCATCATCAGAGAGAAGAGGGAAAAGACATTTATACTTCTTGGAGAGGCTAGTTAAAGGGGCCATCTGCTGCTCGGGAGGTAATTCTTCGTTTGGCACCGGTTCCGGTGACGGGTCCATGGGCCGTCGCGAAGAACCATGTCTCCGATCAGCTACGGTCTTCTTCTTCATCTTACTATTGCACAACCATCAAAACACAACAAAAATGAAAAACAAAAGAAGACAAATCCAATTAAACCCTACTTACATAAACACAAGCCCACTAAATATGAACATATAAAGAAAAATACTGAAATACAATCACCCTATTAAGCAAGTAACTCAATCAAAATCAAAGTGAGAGAAGAAAGCAATAAAAAGAAGAAAGGAAAATTAAAGCATAAATTCATACCTGGGTTCCAAGGAGAGTGATGCAAAACAAAATCCTAGGTCCAAATAATGGTTGAAGAGAAGTTGAGAGGAAGAAAGTGAGAGGCGAAGGAAGAATAAGGGTAGAGAGTGAGAAGGTGAGGGTTGGTTCTAGAGAGAGAAAGGGGAGAGAGTGAGAAGGTGAGAAAGGAGAAGAAGAAGAAGAGGAATAAGAAGAAGAAGGGCGGATAGAAGGGAAGAAATAAGAGAAGGGTTTATATAGGCGAGCGATTTTTAACCTAAAAATTCGAAATTTAAATGCTCGACACACCGTGCCAAACAAACAACACGGCATGCTGAGCAGAGCATATAAACTTACCTGGAAATAGCACGAAGGCACGAAGGCGTTCCGGCTTGGCACGTCGTGCTGTCTTGAAAACCCTGTAATCGGCACGGCGTGCTACATTCAGCACGGCGTGTGGCTCGCTCTTGCAACAATTCACTTTTGAAATAGCACGACGACACGATGGTGTGCTGGATTGGCACGTCGTGCTCTCTTGAAAATCCCTTCTTTGGCACAGCATGCTAAATTGCAGCACGGCGTGCTGCTTGCTCTTGCACAATCCACTTTCGGAACAGCACGACGGCACGATGGCGTGCTGACTTGGCACGTCGTGCTCTCTTGAAAACCCTTACTTTGGCACGGCGTGCTGAATTACAGCACGACGTGCTGCTTGCTTTTGCACGCAATTTGTTCCAGCGGGCTAGTACGATTGCGTGCCAGACTAGCACGTCGCGTGCTAACCCCAATTTCATCTTAGCACGACGTGCCCATTATGGCACGGCATGCCATCCTGAATCCTGCCAACCTTTGCTTTTTTTTCACGCTTTTGATCGAGATTGTGATTGACTTGCTTAGTGACCTATTCCTATACACATAAACACACAAAAACATATTAACACAAAAATTAATGTACAAGGGAAGTACACGTACCTCATTGCTATGTTTATAGTCGGAATAGCTCGACTTCTACGTCCATGATTACGCATTACACATCACGAAGGAGTAAGACTTGCTTCTCCTCCTTCACCCCTCCGTTGACGTAGGGCTTCAACCGATGCCCGTTTACTTGTTGAATTCCCTCCGGGGTTTCAATTTCCACCATCCCGGAGGGATAGACCTTATGCACGGTAAACGGTTTCGTCCACCGACTTCTCAATTTGCCCGGAAATAATTTCTACCGGGAGTTATACAAGAGCACTAACTCCCCTTGATTGAAACCTTTCTCTATCACATAAGCATCAATAGGACAAAAGGAGTCTATAAAATTACAGCTTTCAACATCTAATGGATATTTGATTGAGTTATAGACGTTGAAACTTACCTCCTCATTGTGCAACCCAAGAATAATCTTACCTTCCTGGACATCTATCATAGTCCTACCGGTTGCAAGAAATGGCCTTCCAAGCAAAAGGGGCACCGAGCTATCTTCCTCCATATCCATTACCATGAAGTCCGCGGGGAAGATAAACTTGTCCACCTTTACTAACACGTCCTCGACCACCCCCTTTGGCCTCGTGAGAGATCTATCCGCCAATTGGAGGGTCATATTGGTCGGCCTTGGGTTTCCCAGTCCGAGTCTCCTGAAAAACGATAGAGGCATCAAATTGATACTTGCACCCAAGTCACATAAGGCATTGGCAATCTCCAAGTTTCCTATCCGGCATGGGATAGTAAAACTGCCCCTATCTTTGAGCTTGGGTGGAAGTTTGTTAGTGATAATTGCCGAACATTCCTCTGTTAAAACCACCACTTCGTCCTCGCCTAGCTTTCTTTTCCCTGCCAGAAGTTCTTTAAAGAATTTAGCATAAGAAGGCATCTCTTGGAGAGCCATAATCAATGGCATATTAAATTCTAACTTCTTAAAAATTTCCAGAAATTTGGAATATTTCTGCCCCAGTTTACCTTTCTTCTCCCGTTGAGGATAAGGGAGTTTAGGCACATAGGCTCTCACTGGTCAGGAATTTTCCCCTTTTCATTTGTGCTACGTTCGGGTTCAGAAATCGAGTCAGGGTTGCTTACCTCTCCCGACTCTTCACTTACCTCAGTAGGTTGGGATGGAATATCAGTGTTTTGCACTCTGTCCTCCACTTGCCTACCACTTCGCAGGGTTATAGCTTGAGCTGTCTCCCATTGATGTCCCTTAGGGTTTTGTTCAGTTTTACTCGGGAGTGCTCCTTGAGGTCTTTCCTGCCTTTCCCTGCTCATTTGAGCCACCTGCTTGCCCAAATCCCTACAGTATGCCTCATTATCAGCAAGCCGAGACGAGATGTCTTTTAAAAAAGACAAAACCATCTCATCTTGCTTAGACTGTTGAGGTTGCTGTGCGGATTGATCATTAGGAATAAATGGGGCCTTACCTAACCCCTGCTCACGGTGCTCATAATGGAATCCGGAAGGAGGTCTCAACACATTTTGGTTATTACCATAAGACATGTTCGGGTGTTGATACCTTCTTCCGTAATTGTTATTATTATTGAAATTTTATGGGTAAGAGTTAGAGTTGTTGTACCTTTGGTTTCCTCCCACAAAACTTACATTCTCAGACGGTTGGGCGAATGGATCTCCCAATGCACATTCTTAACCGGGATGCTCCGCTCCACATGATATACACAACCTCGGCTGATATTGTGGCGCATTTAAATTCAAGCGGGACATCAACAGGTCCAGCTTTTTGTTCACGTGGTCCATGGCTGCATCTTGACATCCTAAGTCCGCAGCCCGAACCTCACTCTTTGTTGGCGTGTCCGACTGCCACAAGGTACTCTTCCTAGCCAGCTCCGCGATTAACTCCTCGGCTTGCATAGCAGTCTTCTTAAAAATGTCTCCACCTGCAGAAGAATCAATAATGGCACGGTTAGCTGGTGTCAAACTATGATAAAACGTGCTTACCTGAGTGAATCGCGGCATGTCATGGTGGGGACAGTTCTGCAACAACAGTTGAAACCTTTGCCACACTTCGTTGAGAGTCTCAGTCCTAAATTGCCGGAATCCCATAATCTCGTTCCTTAACTGAACCATCTTTGATGGTGGGAAGTAATATGCTAAGAATTGTTCTTCCAATTGATCCCATGAAGTCACAGACCCAGGTCTCAAGGACTTGTACCATTCCATTGCTCCCCCACATAATGAGAAGGGAAACAACTTCAACCGCACCACATCTTAGGGCACCCCACCGATTCGGACTGTATCGGCCACCATGAGAAATAGGTCTAAGTGATCATTGGGGTTATCACTTATTCCGCCACTGAACAGCCCGTTCCTTTGGATCAAATTGATCATACTGGACTTCAACTCAAAGTGATTAGCAGTGATGGCTGGGAGAACCACTCCGGATCTGTTCCGGGGTTGATGTGGAGCCATTAGGTCAGTCATGACCATGTTGTCACCACCCCTTCTTCTTTCAAACTCCTCCCACTCTGGCCGGAGTTGCTCTTACTCAGCTCTTTCCCGTAGCTGTCTCTCCTCTTCCTCACATTGCTAAAGATACATTTGGACAATTCACTCTTGTTGTGCTCTACAGTTCCTGCTACAAAAATGTTTAATTTTAGGGTTATAGGGTAAAAGCTCAGGGTGCTGAGAACGAGTTCGCATAAGCTAGAAAGCACACACACACACACACACAGAAAAAATAAATAAATAAATAAATAAAAATTTGCAACAAATATCCACAGAAAAGAAAAATTATATAACTATATGCACATAAATAGTACCTAGATCAGCAAATAGACCTTTGGTTCAATGATGCAGGAAAATAAATTTCCCTGGCAACGGCGCCAAAAACTTGGTGGATCCTAGGTGAAGTGGTGAAACTAAACCTAGAGTCACACAACTAAGGTAGTGTACCTATCGTTGACAAGGAATAATTCTGGTTGGTCCAAGTATCGATCCCACAGAGAAAATATTCTGCAAACACTAAACTAATCGGGTTCCTTGTGTGTCCTAGGCGGAACTTAATTTTGGGGTGTGATTATACTAACAACTAAATTATCCTACTCCTAGTTGATCTATCCCAGCTTACTTTGCACTTGAATTCGGGTTATCAATTGGCGGTTTAACCGACCTAAGAATGCTAATGGTGATGGCTTTATCAATTAATTAAAATAATGAATTTAACTCAAAAATTAAACCTTAATTATGTTCTTTCAATAATTCAACCTAGCGTGTCTAGATCTTTTAGGTCCTTAGCCGGTCTTGTTTAGAGGCGGTCTAATTCTAAAGCTCAGAAAATAGGGGCACGTAAATTCCGCAGTGTTGTCAATACTAATGGTTTCCTAGGCGTCAATCTAGGTAATGCCACAAATATGAACTTAATAAGTTAAGATCTTATGAGACTAGATTATCATTAAAGGAATTGCATAAAGGAAAGGTGTAAAAATTGAAATTAAATTGTAATCAATTGTATTAATCAAGAAAGATGATAAGAATTCAATGTTTACAACCAAACATAATCAATTGAGGAATCAAAAACTAACTAATCGAATTACAAAAGAGAAGAAGAGGAACTTATGCCCTTTTGGTTCGATTAACCGGATTCCGGCGGTGTGAAGATGCTTGGGGTGTACCTCTATAGACGAACTCAATTCGGAACCAAGAACGTCACAAAAGGGGAAGATTCAATGCAAAACTTCTACCAATTGAGGGTCCAAACTCAAAGAAACAAAGAGTTCAAGTAATAAACCTAGCTACAAGTTTGTGCTCTCTACTTTAAAAGTCTGGAAAAAGATCTATACAACTTAGAAAATAACCTATTTATACAGCTAGGTTAAAACCACTAAACAAGAAAGATGAAAGTAGGGCAACAACAGAATTTCGGAGCTCAGCACGTCGTGCTGTGCAGATTTGGGGTTGGCACGCCATGCTGGTGGTGGTGGCACGACTTCGTGCCGATCCACTGGATTCCATCCCTTGGCACACTGGATTGGCACACCGTGCCCTCATTGCGGCACGCCGTGCCACCTTGCTTTTCAGCACTTCAAACTCTTCTTCGTCGCCGTCGCTCCAACTTTCGGTCCGGGTCATAATGCCTGCCCATGACAAACATAAAGAAACATAACCGCACCACAGCCGTGGACCACAAAAATGATGCATTATCCAAAATTACAAAAATACCCCTAAAAACACGAAAAAATACTAAAAGTTATGAAAATCCAACCAAAACATAAAAATCACAAAATACGCAAAACCAAACAAGCATTCACACAAAGGACTCTAACAAATTGCCATTTAAACCACGAAATTGCCTAAAAGATAAGGTCAAAAACCGACCTTATCAAGAGGTAGTCCACCTTCTTGGGTAAACCGGGGCTAATCAGTGTATTTGAGGGGTTGAGAAGAAGAAAATGTCATGATATGCAAGGGTATGAATAAATATGGCATTTATAAATTGACAAACGAATACAAGCGATGCTATATTTCAATAGTTGCCTAAGTTCCTTAAGTGTTTAAGAAAACATTTTTAAGAAACTCGTCATTCCCCAGCGGAGTCGCCACTGTGAGCAGACAACCTTTTAAGAAAGAAGGAACGTGGCGAAGCAAACTGGGGAAAAAGAAAGAAAGAAATAAATGGTTTAGTGGTGTTTTTGGAAAAGCGGGTTTTGTTTATCTTGTTTTAGGAAAATCATGGATTTATTTGTTTTGAAATTTATTTTATAGAAAATGTTTTCCCATTTTATAACTTAAAGACCTCAAAACCTAAATCTCGAGATCAGTGACAGAGTCACCACCCGGATCAGCTCATCCGGTAAATTCTGGTACAGCTCCATACCAAGCGCAGACTGCTGTACCCAATCCAGAGATTCAGGGTTCGGGCAACTTACCTACTTAACCTCAAGCTTGTATTCGTTTATTATTTATAAAACCATATTTATTCAATTTATTATCTTTTCTAACCCCAATTTCGTTTATTTTATTAGCCCGTGCAAAAGCAGACTGCAGAAAATAAATTACAGAAAAATAAATTATCCATACAAATATACAAAAGAATAATAGAGGCCGCTTATACAACCAAATTGAATAAAAAGGAGAAAAAACTCTCGTCCTCACATTTAAATCGCCTAAGTACACGAAGGTCTAAAAATAAATCCACCTAAATACACAAATTAATCTATTAAATACAGCAAAAATAAAAATAAATGATGCAAAACAGATTGATTAGTGCAGTTTATATTATAAACACAAGTAGGACTCAAATCAGGACAGAATTGGGATTTCTAGGATCGGGGGTATGCATTTAGGGGATAACCGGGTCGACCTGACCAGTCGAACTGGTTAGACCTGGAAAACGGTTTTGAAACGCCTTGTGGATTTTTGTGCTGGAAAATTAATTTTGGAAAACCATTTGGCTCAGTTTCATGCAAATTTCCATTTTTATGGGTCTGTTATCCCGGAATCCATGGTTCCGTTCATATGGGTTCCTAAACTCAACATTCATCTAGGGTCCAAAATGCAATGAACACACCAAAAACATTTGTGAAAATACTATTTTGCTCGTTTTTAATATTTTCCGGGAATTTTATAGGGTTCGAGGGTCCGTTAACGCTGACTATAGATGCGATTCAGATAAAAATACCCCGAAACTCAGAAAATAAAACCCCGGGAAATACAAAAATACTAATATCCATAAATATAGAAATCTAAAAACCAAAATTTTATGACATACAGATGGATTTGGGCTGAAAATGATCGCAACAGAAAGCTTAAAATGGAAAACGGACTGTTTTCGGCCGATCGGGATGAACCGGGAGGCTATCTCTGGAGAACAGAGCCGTACGACTCTATTCGGGCAATCTGATTCTGAAAGTTGCAAAAACAAAGAAAACGCACAGAAAAGACAATGCAAATAGGTTTAAGGCCTCTTAGAGTTTACCTTGATGTTGTTTGGATGCTTTGAACGTCAAAGAATGGATTGGAAGCTTGAAATATATCCTGGGAACTCAACCGGCTAAATCCCATGATGGTCCGAAACAATCCAAAATGGTTTCCAACCAGTCAGTAAAGGTTAAGTAACTTGTGTTTAATGTTTAAGGATTGATTTTAAGCTTTGCTCTTTGTGTTTCTGGGTTCTCAAGTTCACGGTCACCTCTCTCTTTCTCTGCTTCTTTTTTCTCTATATCTTGTTCTTTAAGATTGAAAAGCCTCCTTTTTCTCTGATTTGATTTTTTTCTTTTATACTCTCTTCTCACATATCATTTCAACATTAAATGGCCGCTTACTTTTCTGATTCTGCCCATACTTCTTCTTGCGAGACAAGTTTCTTTGTTTTACAAGGCAAATTGTCTTGCCCACTAGAGCTGGCCGGCTCTAACAAAAGCCGAGGTAAGATTTTGAAAACCGGTGCGTACCCTAAACCCTAGAAACTGCTCGGGAGACCTTTTTGGGGATTTTGGATCGTGGATAGCTTGGATTTCAGGACGTTTGAGATACCCAGGCGACATTCCAGGTGCTTTCAAGTCCGATTCAAGACTGTTCGCTCCATAGGTAACATATGAACTCTCATCACGGAGGTCGGGAAAACACGTGCTCACAGTGAGACTCTACCAGAGTTAACAAGGCTTTTCCTAAATCCTACACTCACATCTAAGCTCTCCAATCACTCGAAGGACCTTTTTCGGGGTTTCGGATTGAGGACCGTTATGTTTTTGGAGCATTTGAGGTATTTCAAGCATCATTCCGCTTATTCCCAAATCTGACTCCGTTCGTCTACCTAATAGGTAATATAGGATTTTCATCACAGAGGTCGGGAAAACCCGTGCTCACAGGTTTGAGCGGATGACATTTTCGACGGAACGCGGACCCCCTTTTGAAAGGGGCACCTTGATTTCGGGCGGACCCCTCCCTCGCGTGGGGTTTTTAGAATGGAAATTCGTTTTTAGAAAATTAGATTATTTCGTAAAAGAATCGAGACCTAAGTTTCGATGAAGGGTGTAGGAGTCGCCACCCGGCTTAGCTCAACCTGGAAATTTTAGTGTAGCTGAACCGGACGAACGACCGCCACACTATCCAGAGATCTAGGTCCGGACAAGTCCCTTATTTCGTGTCTAATTAAAATAAATATGGCCAATGTTCTTTGAAGGTATTTCATAATTCTAAAGTCAATTTTGTTGCATTAAGTTAAACATACAGCGTGCACACATGTATAATAAAAATAAAAGTAAACAGTAAATATTTAAATGGCTTACAATCTAATTGAACAAAAATAAAAACTCTCATCCTCACTTTTACAATCGCCTAAAATACACGATTTAACTAAAAAATACAATCGCCTAGGATACACGGATCAATCTATTAAATTACATCAAAAATAAAAATAAAAGAAATTAAAAGCTCAGAGGGTTAGCAAAATTTAAGGCACACCACAAATAGGACTCAAGTTGGACGCAATGGGATTTTAAGGATTCGGGAACATGCAGTTAGGGGGATAACCGGGTCGGCTCGGCTAGCCGGCCTGATTAGACCTGGAAAACATTTTTGAAATGTCCCTGTATTTTAGTTTTGTGAGAAAATAATTTTGAAAACATTTTATTTTCTGGTTTAATTTAATTTAAGCATGTGAGGTGGGTCGGTTTTCAGGAAAATTGTGTCTCCGTCATGGCATTGTTCGAAATGCAATGATATTGAAAATTAAATCTAAGGTAGTGAATGCACACAACAAAATTCATTTTTGATGATTTTCTAATTCTCTGAATTTTTAGGGATTTTTAGAAATTTTTTTTTTATTATGGAAATTCTGACCTTGGACGAGCATTACAGTCGTGTGATTGTAAATCCTCCAATTTCAGGATTTCGCCAAAATTATTCAAAATAAAACTTAAAAGTGGAGGGAAATCAAGAACACTCGTACGACTGTATTTACAGTCGTATGACTTTTACATCAATTCAAGAACAATCCCATGATTGTTCTTGATTTCCAGGAACAGAAAACGCTAAAATTGAAATAAAATGTAAAAAATACACCAAATCACCCAGAAAGCATGAGAAAAAGAGGGAATGAAATGTGTTTACCTCTTTGGCGCTAATCCACCGTAGGTGTTACCCTGGCAATGCACCAATTCACTTAAAATTGCTTTTTTCTTCTTTGAGTTAAGGTTTGAGGTTGAGTCCAAAATCTCCAAAATGCTAGGGATTCTTAAGTTTCTAGTCCGAAATTGATTTAATTTAGAGAGTCAGATTATTAACCTATTGATTTCTAATAGATTTTTAATCTAAATACTCAAGAATTATAAAGAAAAAGAAGAGAAAAAGAAGCTTGATATAGTGTGGTGTTTTTCCCTTTTTCTTCCCTTTTTCTCTAAATTCCCTCTCTAAATCCTCTCTTCAAGACCAAAAATCAATTGTCAAAAGTCCCCCATCCTTCCTCTTCTCTTTCTTTTTATCTCCTCTCCTTTCTTGCTGCAAGGACGGAGCATTAATTGCTCCCCCTTCTCTCTTCCTTTTTCTGATTCAGAGGTATTGGCTTCTGCACCTGCTCTGACATTACAGTTGTACGACTATATGCTACAGTCGTGTGATATTTTTTTTTACGGAAAATTTCAGTCTTTACAGCTACCCCTCACGTGATCAAATTCGACACCCATCTCCAGGTCCAAAATACCTGAGATGATGAATCTAAGAGCACAAATCAAAGTGCCGCAAACACAAGAAAGAACCCACTGTTAAAATAAGCTGATACCAGGTATAGGTTACCTGAGGCAAAAGAAGGTGGTGAAAGGCAGATTGGCTGATACCGGGTCCAGGTTACCTGAGGCAAAGGAAGGAGGTGAAATAAGCCGATACCAGGTTTAGGTTACCCGAGGCAAATGAAGGAAGATAAAATAAGCCGATACCAGGTCTAGGTTACTCGAGGCAAAGGAAGGAGGTGAAATAAGCCAATACCGGGTTTATGTTACCCGAGGCAGGGATTGCTGGGGATATGGAATGAAGCAGATCTGGACCGATGCCAGGTTTATGTTACCCGAGGTGGATCTGCTGGAGACTTGAAGATGGAGCGGATCTGGGCCGATACAGGGTTTAGGTTACCCGAGGCAAAGGAAGGTGGTGAAAGGCGGATTGGTTGATACTAGGTCTAGGTTACTCGAGGCAAAGGAAGGAGGTGAAATAAGCTGATACCGGGTTTAGGTTACCCGAGGCAAATGAAGGAAGATAAAATAAGCCGATCCCGGGTCTAGGTTACCCGAGACAAAGGAAGAAGGTGAAATAAGCCAAAACCGAGTTTATGTTATCCGAGGCAAGGATTGCTGGGGATCTGGAATGAAGCAGATCTGGACCGATGCTGGGTTTATGTTACCCAAGGTGGATCTGCTGGAGACTTGAAGATGGAGCAGATCTGGGCCGATACCGGGTTTAGGTTACCCAAGGTAAAGGAAGGTGGTGAAAGGCGGATTGGCTGATACCAGGTCTAGGTTACTCGAGGCAAAGGAAGGAGGTGAAATAAGCTGATACCGGGTTTAGGTTACCCGAGGCAAATGAAGGAAGATAAAATAAGCCGATACCGGGTCTAGGTTACCCGAGGCAAAGGAAGGAGGTGAAATAAGCCGATAACGGGTTTATGTTACCCGAGGCAAGGATTCTTGGGGATCTGGAATGAAGCAGATCTAGACTGATGCCTGGTTTATGTTAGCCGAGGTGGATCTGCTAGAGACTTGAAGATGGAGCCTATCTGGGCCGATACCAGGTTTACATTACCCGAGATGGATCTGTTGGAGATATGGAGTGAAGCCGATCTAGACCGATGCCGGGTTTACATTACCCGAGGTGGATCTGCTGGGAATTTGGAATGAAGCCGGTCTGGACCAATGCCAGGTTTATGTTACCCGAGGTGGATCTGCTAGGGATGTGAAGCTGGAGCCAATCTGGGCCGATACCGGGTTTATGTTACCCGAGGCATATCTGCTGGAGGCTTGAAGGTGTGGATGATGAGTTCCTGCATTTGAAATGGCAAGTCTTCATTCCTTGATCGAGAGATTTTGAATAAAAATTTTTGCCCCTTCGATCAAGAATGAAGACTAGCTGGGGATGAATGATTTGTGTATGCTATGTATGCATGCATAACGATGTATATGCACATGAAGATTAAGTGATGCATTTCTTATTGTTTTGTGTGAGGTTGATATTTCTACTTTCTGTCGGGGAAGGCATGTTTTGCCCCTGGCTAGTGGAAGACGTTCTTTGCATAAGATTTCTCCTTGTTGAAGATATGTGAGAGGACTGCTGGGGAAATGAGATAATTGCTGGGAATGTGTGATGATGCTGGGGAAAAGAATCATAGTGTCCTTTTTAAATGTTTCCCTGGGGAGTGATGTAGAGAATCCTGCTAGGGAGATGATGGAAAGGTTTGGCTTCTCACCCCTGTAATTGGTGAATCTTGAAGTGCTCTAAATTTTGCCTGGGTTGCCCAAAGCGGGTTTTCAGCCTAGCGAACTGCTCTAATTTTTGCCTGAGGCGCCTTTTCGGTTTTCACCCTAGCGAGCTGCTCTAATTTTTGCCTGGGGTGCCTTTTCGGTTTTCACCCCAGCGAGCTTTTTTTTACCGATCGATTGAAACATCAAGTTCTTGGACAATTGCTGTCGCTCTTTGGAAAGCTGAATTAGATTCAGAGGATGACAAAGGATTTCAGATTGTATGTATTTAGCACACTTTCATTGTTAAATAACGTGATATGTTCGACCAGTGGAATGCAAAGCACTTTCTTTAAATGGATGTTTGAGCAAAATAACTTTGTTTACGCATTTGTCATAACCATGCAAATATATTTAAACAAACATTTCTCTTTATTAATGAAATCAAAATGAGCACATTTGAAAAGAGTTGATTCCTAAATGGTACACATTCCACACAGAGCCAGAATCCGTCACCAGTCGTCCCTTTCAGATTTTCCGACTGATTATTTTTCTTCTGTCTTAACTTTTGCCTAGACCGCTCTTTTCAAGTTTTCAGCCTAGCAGACTTTTTCTCTCTCTTTTTTTTCTTTTTTTTTTTATACATGATAAAGCTTTAACCGGTCTTGGTTGATAGGGTTGGTGAACTCATTTCCATCCATGTCCATGATGCTGACACCACCTTTCGATAGCACCTTCTTCACCACATAGGGTCCTTCCCAATTGGGTCTGAATTTGCCCCTAACATCAACATTTGAGGGCCTTAACTGCTTCAACACTAAATCTCCTACTTTCAACTGCCGGTTGGAGTACTTCACATTTCGGTTATAAGCCTTGGCCATTCTGCACTGGTACATCAGTAAATGATCCAGTGCTTTCAGTCGCCTTTCATCTAACGCTGCCAATTGCTCGTATCTAGCTTGAACCCATTCAGTCTCTGGCAATTGAGCTTCCAGGGCAACTCTGAGCGATTTGAGCTCTATTTCTATTGGCAACACTGTCTCCATCCCATATACTAAGGCATAAGGAGTTTCTCCTGTTGGTGTTCGTACACTGGTTCTGTAACCCCAAAGAGCATATGGTAGCTTATCTGCCTAATCTCTGTAGGTGATCACCATTTTTGACAAAATCTTCTTTATCGCCTTATTAGCTGCTTCTACTGCACTATTAGCTTGGGGTCTGTATGGAGAAGATTTATGATGCTTAATGCCATGTTCTGCAAGCAGCTCAGTTGTTGCCCCTTGAAATTGCACCCCATTGTCAGTCACTATGTGATGGGGAATTCCATACCGGGTAAAAATATTCTTCTGGATGAACTTGACCATTTGTTTGGCTGTTACATTAGCGAAGGATTCTGCCTCCACCCATTTGGAAAAGTAATCAACTGCCACGACTATAAATCTGTGCCCATTGGATGCAGCTGGATGAATTTCACAATCATATCTATCCCCCATGCTGAAAACGGCCAAGGGGTCGCTAGGTTTTGTAATTCAAGTGGTGGAAGATGACTGATGTCCACATATATCTGACACTCATGACACCTCTTCACTTTTCTTATGCAATCTGCTTGCATAGTCATCTAGAAGTACCCTTGTCTCATTACCTTCCTGGCCATAGCGAGTCCATTCATATGTGGCCCACAGGATCCCGTATGTACTTGCTGCATCACTTCTTCTGCTTCCTGCTCTGTTAGACACCTCAGAAGAACACCATTTACTATTCTCTTGTATAGCTTATCTTCAAAGATTCTGAACTGATAGGCTAGCTTTCTTAATGACACCTTATCAACAACACTAGCTCCCTCTGGGTATTTTCCTTCCTTTGCATACTGGTAGATATCGAAGAACCATGGCTCTTCTTCAGTTGTTAACTCTATTACTTCGTGCAATTCAAAGCAGGGTTGTTTGGAAGTTGCTATAACCAGTGGCTGGACTTGAGTTTCTTCTAGATTTTCCCACATAGAGGATAGAGTCGCTAGATCATCAACCATCTTATTTTCATCCCTGGGGACATGTCTGAATTCACATTGGCTTAATAATTCTCTTCTGAACTGTAGCAGCTCCAAGTAAGTCCGTAAGGCTTCCTCTTTCAACTCCCATCCGCCCTGAGCTTGCCTAATCACCAGAAGTGAATCTCTAATGATTAAGACGTCATTTGCTCCTAGCATCAATAGAGCCTCCATCCCAGACAGGCATGCCTCATACTCTGCCCCATTATTGGTTATGGGAAAATTCAGCCTCTTTGATGAAGGAATGATTTCACCATCTGGCATTGCTATTAGCACCACGATTCCAGCACCCTTTCTGTTCACTGCACCATCGAAGCACATAACCCATCTTTTGACTTCAACCATGGCTAACCATTCATCTGGGAACTCCAAATTCTCAGTGTAATCTGATTCCAGAGGTTGATTTGCTAGAAATTCTGCCATGGCTCGCCCTTTGATGGTTTTCTTAGTGATGTACTCGATGTCGAACTCGGATAAGAGTAACAGCCACCTATACAACTTTCCCACCAATACTGGTGCTTCATAAAGATACTTCATTGGATCTACTTTGGCGACAGCTTGCACTTTGTACGACTGGAAGTAGTGGCGCAGCTTCTTGGTTTACCATATCATTGCCACACATGTCTTCTCCACCAGTGTGTATTTGGTTTCATATTCTAGCAGCTTCTTACTGAGGTAGTAAATGGGATACTCTTTTCTTTCATCTTGTTCCTATGCCAAACGTTGCCCCTACAGAGGAATCTTCAACCGCCAAGTACAAAATCAGAGGCTTCCCTGGAATTAGTGGGCTCAGGACTGGTGGATTTACCAGATAAGCTTTGATTTTCTCGAATGCTAGCTGACATCTGTCGTCCCAAACAATCGGCTGATCTTTCTTCAGTAGCTTGAAGATTGGCTCATAGGTGGAAGTCAACCGTGCTATGAAACGGCTGACATATTGTAAGGAACCCAGAAATGATCGGACTTCCTTTTTTATCTTTGGAGCCGGCATATCTCGAATGGCCTTAATCTTATCTGGGTCCATTTCTATTCCTCTCTGGCTGACTACGTGACCCAACAGCTTCCCTGTTGTGACCCCGAATATGCACATCTTGGGGTTAAGTCGCAAGTTGTATTCCCCAATACGTGTAAGGAATCTACCAGGGCAACAGGATGTTCCTCCCGGGTTGTTGATGTAACACCCCTTATTTCCTGTGCTATATTCAAAGATGGTATGATCACATATATTTTTTTTAAACAAAAGTACTATTGGGATTTGTCATTGGAAAAATAACGTGGCGCAGCGGGAATTACACCGTTTAAATTTCCTAGAATCCACCTATCTTGTCCAATTACCATTTATTAGAATAAAAACAATTTGAATCAAGAGAGATTAACTCACCGGATTCGTCTCCTCTATAGACTGCTGCAGAATCGTTTCTTGAAACTGCGATCTCCAAAGTCCGGTGCACGACCAACTATTGAGCGGGAACCGGTGCTAGCCGAAGACGCGAAGGAATGGAGGATTAATGCTGGGATTTTCGGTTATTTGGGGCTGCTATTGGTGGCTGAAATTTCCAACAATTAATTAGAGTTGAATTAGGTTTTTCCTCCTTAAGTGTGCCCTTATATAGACACATTGTCTAATTGGGTTTTAATTAGGTTAATTAAACCTAAACCCACTAGGATTATAATTACATAAATAACTTTAATTAAAAAGTATATACTATGTAATTTAATTCCATTTGGCTAAATTTAATTACCCCTAAATAAAATTAAATCACACTTAAGTAAATACAACACATGTATTTAATTTTCCTACTTAGGAAAATTATTTAATTAATTGTTTACTTTTTGTAATTCAATTAATTAAATAAATAAATTAATTACATTATGTAAACTTATTAATTAAATTAAATTCAACCCAATGTTAATTAATTACCTTGACACCGAATGTCAACTAATTAATTAACGCATACCTTCTAATGTACATTACATGTACAATTTCTATAAGTTCCGGCTCAGTTGATCTATGTGCATGATCCTATGGGTCTGTCTTTATGTTGGCAGTAGGCCCAAGGCCCACAGACTGTAAGTGGGTTCTAGCAAACCATTACAGCCCCCAATTAAGACAGAGATGCAGCAGTCTTTAGAAGACACTCACCCGGTAGTAATCTCATAGTGTTCTTTGCCTAACGATATCGATATGAATAAACAAGAGGCATAGTGTCCGTCATCCTCTTCTGTTGTTTATTATATTTCTTGATCTTGAGTTGATTGATTAATCAAATAAGGTACCAACTTATTTGGGTATGGCCATACACTTATCAGTCGGTATGGCCATACACTTATCAGTCACACTCATCAAGTGGCCAATGATATCATCTCGGTGTTACCCGAGTGGCAATTCCATCACTTCATCATTAATATCAACATGTTCACCGGTCCACCCAATCATACCCTTATTTAGCATCCTTTTACAGACCTGTTAGGCGTATGTCAAAGTGAACCAGATTCCATATTGATATTATAATGAAATCTGGTTTGAGGACAAAAGAGACCTACTCAAGAAAGACCTTTGACGCAACAACCATGTAGCTTTCTTGTGCGGATCGATCCAGTCCCATATCAACGACATGTACCTATATTCATGACTGACTATACAAGTACTATGGCTAGTTAAGAACTGCCATACAGTCATCGAATATACAAGTCTGTGGTTCTATTCGTTCCCACGATTAGAACAGACCTGGGATTGGTTTTATAATTATCAATCAATGGATACTCTACTCATATTATAGGACAAGATATAAATGAAATAGATTAATTACCTTTATTAATGTGACACAAATAATGTATTCATACATGGCTCTTAATGTATGATACAAAATACAGGAATCCAATGCCCTAAGAACTAGGGCACACCAACAAGTACTCCATTTACTTATTAACATAAATCCACAACTACACCATACAAGTATATGTTTTATTATACATACTTCAAACCACACTTATAATACAAAATTCCAAACTCAAAAGTTTCTATTCTACATGCTTGAGATAAGAGGAGAGAGAGTGAGATAGAACTCAACCGGCCGACCTTTCATCCATGCTTTCTACTGTGCTTTAAACTTCTAGGAACGTAAACTTTATCTACAACTGCAGCTAGTTGGAAAAATATAGCGATTTATATGAGTCGCCACTCAGTGAATATAAACCATCAATGAATTACAATCACATACATTCACACAAACAAATTCCAACAAACTCAATCAAGCATATGCAAATGAATGATCCATTTTATTTATTTGTTGTGACACAACCAGCCAAACAACTGTCCCGGGATCATGTATCAGATATCAAATGATTTCGCTGGCTAGCTCCTGTAACTATGTACTTGACCTTTCGGTCCATATAATCAGATATTCCATGTGACTGACCATATAGGTCCAGATAATCCATGTGAATCATGTATTCGCATTGTTTGGTCAGGTATGTCACAACGCCCTTAATCTTTCATGTAACTATGTACACTAACTTTCACATATAACATTTAACCCAAATCTTTCAACATAATTCATGTAGTACATATAATCATTCAAACAACACTTCACATTTGTACACTATGCAATCACCAAATATTCAAAATATACTCATATACAAACTAGTTTACCTCAACATAGAAAGCCACGTAACATTTCATTTCCAACAAATTACAGCAATACACATACAAACATATCAATACATCAATTCACAACTTTCATCAACCTATGTAAATCCATATCAAGTTTATACTCACAACTTAGTCGTTAATTCTCTCGTGGGCAGCTGGTACCCTCCTCCAGACTATCTTTAAGATTTTGACCTCCTAAAAAATATCAATTCATATCAAATACAAATACATCATATTTTTCCTTTCTATAAAAACACTCTATCCTCACTTATATAGATAGGTTTTCATGACCTAACCACATTTAAACATTCATAACTTACACTATATTTATCCAAATGACCTCATTCTTGTTTTGTTTTACTCCTAACACAAAGATACATATCATATTAAAATCACATAATTTTCGGAGTATTATACAAATTATTATAAAATTTACATTCCAGCCCTGTTTTTGCCCTGTTTTACCTAAACAGCTCCTAGTAATTTCACTATAACTTCATCCGTACAAGTTGGATCAATCTAATTCTTTTTTCTACTTAAACTAGACACATAAGGGAACAACATATCCAAAAATCAGAATTTTATGGGTGCTAAAACAATTATGGCATAACTTTGAATCTGACCCTATGTCTTTGATCATCCAGTTTTGAGCACATCTTTGTTCAAAAATTCTAGATTTCACTATATTGGTCCAAAAATTATGAAATTTTGCAGAAACATTCCTAACTCATAGATTAGCAATTCATTAGTTTACAACTTTTTCAGATTCTATTTCTAACTATACGAAATTAATATCACAAACTACTTGAACATACCTCTTCCTTCTACTTCTATTCTTTCTCCCTTATTTCTTCTTCTTCTTCTTCTTCTTCTTCTTCTTCTTCTTCTCTACATTTTCTGCAAGTTTTCTAGCTTATTTTACACTGCCAAGACCCATATTAATCCTCTTCATCCTTTTCTCTCCTTCATTGGACCATTTGTCTCTAACCCTAATGTTATTGGACCATTTGTCCAATGTTTGACTAACAATTCTAATAATAATAATAATAATAATAATAAGAAAAAGATGGCTGTAGAAATTTTAATCTCTAAACAATTATCCCTCCTAAATTACATTTTACTCCCCTAATTTCTAATTTTAAATATTTAAGACACATTAAATTCTAGTGTTGTACTTACTTAGTAACATGTATAGTACAAATGTATTTCTCTAGTTTATCTAATTGTGACATGTAATGATCGTGCACAAATGCCAAATGAATGCAGTAAAATGGGATGTTACAGTTGACTTGACAAGCATATCATCAACGTACACTTCGACTTCTTTATGGATCATATCATGTAACAGAGTTGTAACAGCCCTTTGATAAGTGGCTCCAACATTCTTTAATCCGAAGGGCATTACTCTGTAGCAGAAAGTACCCCACTTTGTGATAAGTCTTCACTTTATCTATCACATCCATCAGGATCTGGTTGTCTCCCGAAAAGCCATCCATGAAGGAATACATCACTGCTTTTGTTGCACTATCGACTAGGACATCAATGTGGGGCAGTGGGAAATTATCTTTAGGGCACGCCTTATTTAGGTCCCTATAGTTGACACACACTCTGACTCTTCCGTCTTTCTTAGGCACTAGGATGATGTTAGCTAGCCATTCTGTGTATTCTACGACTTCGAGAAACTTAGCTTCTATCTGCTTAGCCACTTCCTCTTTTACCAGTGTAGCCCATTCTGGTCTCAGTCTTCTCAGCTTCTGCTTTACTGGTTTGAACTTGGGGTCGGTCGAAATCTTGTGCACTGCTATCTCTGTGTCTACACCCAGCATGTCTTCATATGACCAGGCAAAAGCTTTAACATGTTTTTGCAATATTCTTATTAATTCTCTTTCCTCTTCGAGTTTTAGCTCGCGTGAAATGAATAACATTTTGGGATTTTCATCTGTACTTATGTTGATTTCATGTAATGCAGTGTCATGTATGCTAAATATGCTTGATGGTGATTTAAATGCATGCACAGTATTATCAGGATAAACATCACACAAGTAAGCAAACTGAGGCTTCATTGCATTGAACTTGTCATAAAGTACATCGTTTACATTGAAAATGGAAGAAATAGATACAACAAAATCATTTTCATCCTCCACAGGCGAAGAGCCTTGTACTTCTTCAACTTCCACCTCCATCTTCAGAGCATTATCCAGGACTGCAGCTGCTTCAGCTTCTTTTTCAGCCACCTGCGCCTTGGCCCTTTCCATGATCTTGGCAATCTCGGCAACTACAGAGTCCAGGTTCACCTTGGCCATCAGCTCTTCACCAAACCCTTCCTTGGTCTTCCCAAATGCCTTGCTTAGGGCAGCAGTCAATGCACTTGAAATAACTTCTACAGTTTGATCACAGGCTTTCTCTTCATTTTTCTCTTCAGCCACCTCCACTGCTTCCTCTATTACTTTAGACGACTCACATTGTAGAACATTAGACTTAGCAGCTATTTCTTCTACCACCACGGGGGCCACTGGTTCCTCCTGGCTCTTCTCGAAGTCAACAACATCAGCAAAGATTTCAAACCCAGGATATTCAACATTCCCAACCCTTACCAGTTCAGCTTGGCCCTTGTATAGCCCTTCTCCCGCTTTCAGGAATGGTTTCATCATAACCTTGCCATTTTTGCCCCTTTTCAGGTTTTTCTGCTCAGATGTCTCCTCTTTATAGCCAAGGCCAAACTATTTTGGCTTCCCCAAGTCGATATTAAACTCAGGCACTCCTTGTAGATTGATTCCAAGTCCCATGCCCGGGACAAAATTCTATTTGTGTAAGTAGCGGGACAGCCACTCCGGCATATAATTTTCATAGATCACCATGGGAGCATCTATAGCTTCCTCTTCCCCGATCACTACAACTTGGAACCCACCAAAAGGGATAACTCTTTCATTCACAGCAGCAATCACCGATTGGGCATCCGCCTCAATAGTCATAATCTCGCTATCTATCGAGAACTTAATTTTTTGGTGCAAGGTGGAAGGGACACCACCTAGAGGGTGGAACCATGGTCTTCCTAACAGTAACGAGAAGGTGATCGGGATATCTATCACCGTGAAAACAACCATTGACTTGATTGGCCCAACCTCTACTTTAGTTTCAAAAGTCCCTATCACTGTTCTCTTGGAGTCATCATATGCTTGGATTACTGTTGAGGACTTTTTCAGAAAATCTTCAGTTAGGCCCAAACATGACAGCATCTTCAGTGGACATATATTCAGAGCTATGCCATCATCCACCATCACACACGGCATCACCTTATCCATCACATGGGCCCTAATTTAAAGGGCCTTGTTGTGAGCCTTCACCAGGCAGATCTTTCACAGAAAAAATGATGTCAGGAGTCCCAGCATGGACTTTATCAAACAGACAGCACATGGCCTCCAGAGATGCAATAGGAGAGACCTCAATCTCAGACAACTTCTTCACTAAAGCTGCTCTATGTTCTTTAGAGGTTAAAAGCAGATGTCATAGGCTGGCTTGTGCAGGAGTCTTCTTCAACTGGGAAATAACTAAGTCCTCTTTTTCAACCCCCTCCGGTGCTGATGTACTACCCGACCCAGTCATCGGGGTTTTGTCCTTCACCTGATCCACTGGTTGATACACCCTGCCACTCCGAGTCACATTTTGGACCTCCTGAACTTTTAGCTTCTCAATGGCCGGAGGCTTAACTGACTCCTCTCCGTGAAACTCTTCATATTCATCTTCAGAATCAAGGTCATTCATGCTTATCAGCTTGATCTCTTTCTGTTACGTCTTCTTTTCATATTCTGACCCCACTTCAGCTTCCTTTATTGCTATAACCTGGATTGTGGGATTTGCTTGAAGTATTTGAGCAAAGATGAAATTGGCCGGCAATCCCGAATGCACCATGTTGACCCGCTTCTCAAATGCTGGTAGTGGGTTGGTCTTTGTGCTGGGCTTGGCTGGTTCTTGCAGTTTCCCTTCATCTATCAGTTTCTGAATGGCATCTCTCAGCTTGTAACAATTATTAGTTCTATGGTCAGCGACAACATGATATGTGTAGAAATTGTCTTTGTCCGCCTCAGAAGGTTTTTCAAATGGCCTTAGCGATTGTAGCAAACCACCATTTCTGCACTTAGCAAATATTTTAACCAAAGGAAGAGTCCAAGGCGATATGCCCTGTCCTACTGGATTCCTGCTCTGATTATTCTACTACTAGGTTACTGTGGCAACTTCTACTTGTTTTACTTCTGAAGTCTACCCCCCTTTTCCACCAGAACTTGAGCTAGAACCGCCACTAGACCCGGCTACAGTCATTGATCTATGCCCAGAACTGTAACCTAAACTTCTTCCACCCTTATGGCTTGGTGCCTTCTCTTCTTCGTCCCGCTCGATTTTCATCGCCATATTGTAGACTTCATTAAGCCCATTGAATGGATGAAATTTCATATTGTTTTTGAAGATGTCCTTACTGCCATTAATCAGCTTCTGTATCAGTTCATCTTCATCTGGGCGGTTTTTCAGAAGGATCATCTTAGTCATCCACCACTGGTAATAATCATTAAAAGGCTCATTGGGTTTTTGCTTGATCCGCTCCAAGTCATACAGCTTTACCTAAATCTTGGTGTTGAAGCGGTAATATTTAATAAAGGCTGCTGATAGAACCTCCCAATCTGACTGCTCTTCCTCTGATAATTAGTTATACCACCCCAATGCTCCTCCTTCCAAGGTAGTCGGGAAGAGATTAACCACCTGTTGCTTAGTGGCGCCTGCCGTCAGTATGACCCGAGCGTAGAGATTTACATGGGCCTCTGGTGAACCCATTCCCTTGTAAGAAGGCACCCTTGGCATTTAGAATCCGATGGGAAAAGTCTCGATGCCCCTACTGATCATGGCATCAATGTTAACTCCCTTCTTAGACTCTGCACTGACACTGGCCCCTTTCTTCAACTGAGCCACCGCCTCCTCCAACTCAGAGCATTTTGCCTTCTTTTTTCGCTCCATAGCTGCCTTTATTTCTTGTAGCTTCTCAAGACTGGCTAAGGTACCACCACCTTGCTGGGATGATTTAGCCTTCTTCTCTTTTCCGGCTCCACTACCACCGGTCTCTCCAGCCTCTCTCACTACTGCTCGCATTTCTTCTTTTAGCATATCACGGAAGTCTTGTGATCTTAGGAAATCTTTCAAGGCATCAGCAAGGCTCGATGAAGGATTAGCCATTTCCACTTCTTCCCTAGATTTAGAATCGCTCTCTCTTTCAACTACTCTTTGTTCCCCAACAGCCCTCGAGACCTGAGATCTTGTTCTAGGGCGATCCAGCTTATTCTGCTAGGCATCATACAAGAAGTATTAGGGACATGCATGAAAGGCATGGTGAAATGAAGAGTAAGGCATTAAAAGTGCTTGTAATGAATGAATGGAGTGAGGTTATGAATGAAATGATAGTATAAATGGTTTTTTTTTATTCTTTTTCTTTTTCTTGGGACATTCCAAGAACACCCAATGCTATGCAAAAAGACCACGTGTGGACCGTCACACAGACCGGTGTTCGACGCCTTTGGGGCACCAAATGAATTTTGTGAAATAGTTGCATGTGTGCCGACACATGGACAGAGTTTTGACGCTTTAAAGGTTTATGAGTGATATGAAATGGTCGCATGTGACCACCCCTTAGACAGAGTTCTGATGCTTTTGAGCATATGATATGAAATGATGTTGTAAGAAAGTCACGTGTAATGGGGAACACAGACAGTGGCTTGACGTTTGGGAGCGCCTTTTATGATTTAGGATGTTATGAAATGCCCCTACATGCGTACTAATCCGGCACTCGGGGAGCACCTTAAATAATGTAGTAATGTAATGAAATGATCCGATGTGGATCACGGTGTTATATGATGTCTATGGTGAATGAGCATGGTGTCATGAAATGCCTCATGTAAATCGTCATACGGAACTATATCTAGGACCCTTGTGGTCTCTATTAAATGAGATAATTTGGTGGAATGGCTGAATGCAATCCGGTGCATTGGCAGAACACGGGTAATTTGGGATACCTGATATGTTATGAAATGAGATGATTATGGTGGGTATCCTTTGGAATGTCCTTAATTTAATTTAGGTGATATGTCATGAATGCTTATGACACACAAAATGCAAATGGCTGCATAAAAACGTGGGTTTAGGATGCATGACATACATAATGATGTTGTGTATGCTATGTGGAAAAAATGCTAATCACACAAATATAATGTCATGGTTGAAAAAGAAATAGTTAGTACGAATGGCAAGCAGATGAATAATTTTTTCAGAAGAAAATAAAATGCAAATGGCTGCATAAAAATGTGGTTAGTATCACACAAAAATGTTTTGTGAATGGTATGTCATGTGAATGGAAAATGTGATTATGGTATGTCACGAGATGGCAAGAGGTGAATAACACATAGCACACAAAGCGAACTCTTCCAACCTTATTTCTCCAAGCGTGGTGGGTCTCAAAAATTCTAACTGAGTCCTAGGCGGGGCTCTCTTCGATCACCAACCGGGGATGATGAAGGCACGATTTATATTATTTCACACAATTTATTTTGGTGTCCTAAAGGGATTCAATTAAGGCTACCTATATGAGTTCGGTCCAAGTCGGGATAACATCAAGGCTCCCATAGCAAAATATACTCCTCACTTCTTCCCACTCAAGAGTCTGAACGAAGGGATTCGTACGAGGCTATGAACGGTGTTTTGTATCCGTGCCTCCAAGACCAAGAGGAACTTAGGCGACACTTTAACAATTCACCGGGCTAAAACAGGATACTTAACCTAATGCAAGCATGTCTAGCTAAAAATGAAAAAAAAAAATACCAATCAAGAATCATCCACCTTATTTCGATTAGACACTTTTCAGGCTTGTGAAATTCTTTTAAGTTTTTAAGAAAACTTTTTGTAAGAAATCCCCAGCAGAGTCGCCACTGTGAGCAGACGACATTTTCGACGGAACGCAAACTTCCTTTCGGAAGGGGCGCCTCGATTTTGGGCGGACCCCTCCCTCGCGTGGGGTTTTTAGAATGGAAATTCGTTTTTAGAAAATTAGATTATTTCGTAAAAGAATCGAGACCTAAGTCTCGATGAAGAGTGTAGGAGTCGCCACCCGGCTCAGCTCAACCGGGAAATTTCAGTGTAGCTGAATCGGACAAACGGCCGCCACACTATCCAGAGATCTAGGTTCGGACAAGTCCCTTATTTTGTGTCTAATTAAAATAAATATGGCCAATGTTCTTTGAAGGTATTTCATAATTCTAAAGTCAATTTTATTGCATTAAGTTAAACATACAGCGCGCATACAGGTATAATAAAAATAAAAGTAAACAATAAATAATTAAATGGCTTACAACTCAATCGAACAAAAATAAAAACTCTCATCCTCACTTTTACAATCGCCTAAAATACACAATTTAACGAAAAAATACAATCGCCTAGGATACACGGATCAATCAATTAAATTACATCAAAAATAAAAATAAAAGAAATTAAAAGCTGCAAAACAGAGGGTTAGCACAATTTACGGCACACCACAAATAGGACTCAAGTTGGACAGAATAGGATTTTAAGAATTCGGGAACATGCATTTAGGGGGATAACAGGGTCGGCTCGGCTAGCTGGCCCGATTAGACCTGGAAAACATTTTTGAAACGTCCCTATATTTTAGTTTTGTGAGAAAATCATTTTGAAAACATTTTATTTTCCGGTTTAATTTAATTTAAGCATGTGAGGTGGGTCGGTTTTCGGGAGAATTGGGTCTCCGTCGTGGTATTATTCTAAATACAATGATATTGAAAATTAAATCTAAGGTATTGAATGCACACAACAAAATTCATTTTTGATGATTTTCTAATTCTCAGAATTTTTAGGGATTTTTAGAAAATTTTTTTTTTTATTATTCTGGAAATTCTGACCTTGGACGAGCATTACAGTCGTGCGACTGTAAATCCTCCAATTTGAGGATTTTGCCAAAATTATTCAAAATAAAACTTAAAAGTGGAGGGAAATCAAGAACACTCGTACGACTGTTCATCAATTCAAGAACAGTCGCACGACTGTCTTGATTTCCGGGAACAGAAAATGCAAAAATTGAAATAAAATGCACAAAAATACACCAAATCACCCAGAAAGCATGAGAAAAAGAAAGAATGAAGTTTGTTTACCTCTTTGGCACTAATCCACTGTAGGTGTGACCCCTGGCAACACACCAATCCACTTAAAATTGCTTTTTTCCTCTTTGAGTTAAGGTTTGAGGTTGAGTCCAAAATCTCCAAAATGCTAGGGATTCTTATAGTTTCTAGTCCGAAATTGATTTAATTTAGAGAGTCAGATTATTAACCTGTTGATTTCTAATAGATTTTTAATCTAAATACTCAAGAATTATAAAGAAAAAGAAGAGCAAAAGAAGCTTGATATTGTGTGGTGTTTTTCCCTTTTTCTTCCCTTTTTCTCTAAATTCCCTCTCTAAATCCTCTCCAACACCAGAAATCAATTGTCAAAAGTCCTCCATCCTTCCTGTTCTCTTTCCTTTTATCTGCTCTCCTTTCTTGCTGCAAGGGCGGAGCATTAATTGCTCCCCTTTCTCTCTTCCTTTTTCTGCTTCAGAGGTATGGGCTTCTACATCCGCTCTGACATTACAGTCGTATGACTGTAATTTTTTTTAATTATAGTCGCATGACTGTAACGACAGTTGCATGATTGTATACTACAGTCTTGTGATGATTTTTTTTAACGGAAAATTCTGGCGCTTACAACAGGCTACCCCTCGCGGGATCAAAGTCGACTCATGGTCGGCCTATTATGCTCTGTTCGAGTTTGGTCTTGCGATAGGGAGCATGGTGAGAAAATGAATAGGGAACATGCCTGACATCTTGGTTTGTCGAGGAAATCAGGCGCAACGTCTAGCTAGGGGACGTGTCTCGGCTTTTTATGGAGTGATGGCTGTGTGTCGGCCCCAGAAACTTTAGTTTGAAGTCAGCTCTAGGAGATTTGGTTTGAAGTCGCTTAGGGAGCTCTAGTTTAAAGTCGAGTCAAGCAGCTTTGGATTGAAGTCGGCTCAGGGAACTATAGTTTGGGGTCGGCTCAAGGAGCATTGGTTTCAAGTCGGCTCAGGGAGCTTTAGTTTTGAAGTTGTGTCAGATCAGGGAGCTTTGGTATAAAGTCGGCTCGGAGAGCTTTAATTTGAGGTCAGCTCAGGGAGCTTTGGTTTAAAGTCAGCTCAGGGAGCTTTAATTCGAAGTTGGCTCAGGGAGGTTTGGTATGAAGTAAGCTCGGGGAGCTTTCATTTAAGGTCGGTTCAGGGAGCTTTGGTTTGAAGTTGGGTCAGGGAGCTTTGGTTTGAAGTCGGCTCAGGGAGCTTTGGTATGAAGTCAGCTCGGGGAGCTTTGATTTGAGGTCGGCTTAGGGAGCTCTGGTTTGAAGTCAGCTCAGGGAGCTCTGGTTTGAAGTCGGCTCGGGGAGCTTTGGTTTAAAGTTGGCTTGGGGAGCTTTGGTATGAAGTTGGCTCGGGGAGCTTTTATTTGAGGTCAGCTCAGGGAGCTCTAGTTTGAAGTCAGCTCAGGGAGCTTTGGTTTGAAGTCGGCTCAGGGAGCTTTGATTCTGAAGTTGTGTCAGCTTTTCGTGAAGCAATGATTTGAGGTTGGCTCAGAGAGCTTTGGTTTCAGTTTAAGGAGCTTTGGTTTGAAGTCGGCTCAGAGAGCTTTCATTTTGAAGTTGTATCAGCTCTTCGTGGAGCAATGATTCTGAAGTTGTGTCGCCTCTTTATGGAGCAATGATTCTAAAGTTGTGTCAGCTCTTCGTGGAGCAATGATTTTGAAGTTGTGTCAAGAGTGCATATTTATTCTTTGATCGATAATTTTGAAACACAAATTTTTGCCCCTTCGATCAAGAATAAATACGGCTTAATTGTTCCACCCCTAGGCATGTACCTGCCATATTATTTGATGCTAACATGGGTATGTATGCATGTATGCATGTATGTCTAGGATGCGTGTAATGCGCTAACATGACCTCCTCCTTTTCATTTTGTGGGTCTTGGCTGGGGGTGCCCTGGACTTGTGGCTCGCTGATAGTGACCATTACTGGGAGTAATTGCTAATTATTTAGGGGTGCAATAGTAATTTTCATTCAGGATGACCGGTGACTCACTGGGGAAAAATGAATTGCGTTGACTCTATAGGGATCAGAAGCTTCTCCGCTGAGGATCTCGTGCTTCTGAAGTTGTGTCGGGTGTGTATTTATTTCTTGATCGATAATTTTGGAAACAAAATTTTTGCCCCTTCGATCAAGAATAAATACGACCGATTGTTTTGCCTGTGGATATCTACAAAAGTAAGGAATACCCTTCTCGGGATTATATTGGCGTAAATGGAAACTCTGAAAATTAAGGAAATCTTCATGCCTGAGATTTAGAGCCATGCGGCTTTCTTTTGCACTATACAGCCATGTGGATGTAACTTGCCACGTCTATAGAGCCGCGTGGCTCTAGCGTGAAATTAGGCAAGTTTACAAAATCCTAGCCGTTTCTTATTTCGAACATAACACCCAAAATAGCTGGTTTCTTTCTCTTCTCCTTCCACTCCTTTCTCCATTTTGCCTCAGATCAGTTTTTGACTCTCAAAGATGATGAAGAATTGTGGAAAGATGCTTCGTCCTACTGCTCCTTCACAGCCCACCCCTCACACAAGGTACATTCTACCTAAGGGATTTGTGTTGGGGACAAGTCGGCCTGGCTTAACTATATTACTCCCTCGACTTATGCACCCGAAGGAAGCAAAAGTAGGTGAAGGGCCCTTGGATCGTCCTTCGTGTGAGTTTCTCTAACTTTTCCTTTTTTTGTACTTTATTTATTGAACTTGACACTGACTTTTTCATTATGCACTTTTACAGATTTGGACGTATGAGTATGGATTCATTCCTCAGCTGGTGGTGCACATTCCAAACCATATCGAGCTCCCCAACTTCCCCCGGCTGAGACAATGGTTGGGCTTCAGTTAGGGTGAGGTGGAATAGAGCATGGACGACTGCCGGCTGTTCTTGTCCCAGATGATATTTGAGGAGGTACCATCTCTCCCTTTTATGAATTCTGAATTCTGATGTTTCACAATTATTTCTCTGATCTTCTGGCCTCTGATTTTCTGACTTCAGCTGATCAAGGAGCCCTGGAGGGGGGTTGAGTTGTCCCAAGAGGTTAAGGATGCCGAGAGGCTGGCATAGAGGAGATTCATGATGGAGTGCCCCTTTGGCTTGGAGTGGTACTTTGAGGATCGAGTCTCTGGTTCATAAGATTCCAGTCGCTCTCCCCGTAGGACTATTTTGGCTACATCTTCTGTCAGCGGTGGATCATCCTGATCTCTTCAAAGTGGGCTACGTGGTAGATGGAGTGGAGGGAGACTACCTCCAGTTTGCCACCACACACCTCCTTCCTCCAATTGGGGCAGTGCAGGCAGGGGTATGTTTCCTTTTTCTTCTTTCTATTTATCTGTGCTGAATTACTGTTTATTGACATTCTTCTTTTGCTGCTTGTAGCCATCAGGGAAGGGTAAGTGCCCTAGCACTTCATCAGGCGGACGCTCCAGCGGTCGGGGCTCCCAGTTTGCCACTAGTCAAGGTGATGAGAGCTCCTCTGCATGGACGGTAGAGCAGGCCACTGATATGAGGATGGAGGGCATTCCACTTGCTCCTCCGATGATTCCCCCAGTGGTCCCCCCTCATGGCCTCGTCCCTGGACGGCTAGATTTCCCAATAAAGCCATTTATCTAGCTGTTTGATGAGTTTGGACAGTCGTATCGGGCTGAATTATATCTTGGGGACCACGTCTACCCTTCTACTATTTCTCCTGACACCATCCATATAAGTATCCATACTTTCATCTGCCTTTTGATTCCCACTATTATCCATTTGTCTGGTTGGTGCAACTTTTCCCATATAGATTCTGGTATCCCAGTGTCAAGCTATTTTTTCCTTCAGAGCGCTCACGATTTGGGATAACACGATGATGATGGTAAGTACTTGTACTTGAGTTAGTGTTGATGCATGTATGCATTTGTATGTGTATGTTTCGAGTGTATATGTGTATATGACATGATGTTTTTGCTGTTGGTTTTGGTGCAGTCTGTACTTGGCATCCAGCGATGCGAGTCCACCCATCTGAGGTCGGAGGTGGCCAGCTATAGAAGTGGGTCGCGGATCTGGAGCTCATGAACTAGACTTTCCGAACGAGTGTGGACACACTAGAAGAGCAACTTGCTTATTATGAGGACAACAGGGATGAGAACTAGGTGGATGATCAGGGTGATGAGGGGTAGTCTTAGGCTCTTTTCCTTTTATTTCTCTTTTTATGATAGCCCGCCTGTGGGTTTTTTCTGTATTCTAGTACATTTCTGTATTCTTGATTTGATACATTAGCTATTCTGATACTTCTTTTGATATTCACTGCTTTTCTCTATCGAATTTGCATTTTTGAATGAATTTTTTTCGACTTCACTCGCTTTTATTGCCATTTGAATCAATTTAACACTTCCAAGGACTCGATTTGATGATCTTAGACTTAATTTCAACCGAAAATAACCTATAAATAGTAGAGCCGCGCAGCTATAACCTCGGAATTCTGTATTTAAGTATAGAGAAAGTTCTGTCTCTGAACTACAGCTGCATAGCTATAGATAATCGCAATACTATAGTTACAGCCGTGCGGCTATAGGTGTTCCAATTAGAGCCACACGGCTACAGGTGGCTTTCAGCAAATTTTCTTCTTTCTTTACCCCTTTTCAATGGATCAACTCCATGATTGCCTTAGAGATTACTGGAGGATCTCCTGCTTTCTAATTGGGCCTTACTAACATCTTTCGGCCTGCAGCCCATGTGATTCTACTCTACTTTGGCTTTGAATCAGGCTATTCTGGCGGCTGCGGCCAGTTTCTAGGACCTAATGGACCATGTTTTCCATTTCTCTGGGCAGGAGCTGTGCCCCATGGTGGAGGAGTTCAGTGCCATTCTTTACATCCCTTACCCCTGTGGGGTCAGTTTAGCTGTTCCTGAGTCCAATTCTGGTAACTTACATACACTTCAGAGGTTGTTCGCATTAGATGCAGCATATTTAGGCTATTTGCTTTCTGATGGAGCTGCCCCTATGAGTTTCAGCCTATCTGCTACCATGGATCTGTGCTTCACCTTACCCACTTCTGCCCCTCTAATGAGTTTACTGCTGATGTCTTGCTACATGTGCGAGTCTAGAAACGAAACTTGCAGCTTCCGACTAGCCTCAATAGTGGCCTAGATGGCCAACGGCACTTCACCCGTGGGGGTTGCTTTAGCCGAGATCCTGATTTATTTGGATTCCATTCATTTTGGTTGCCCCATTGAGACAACGGATGCCCCTTCCTATTTCAGGTATATTTCTATTCCATGTTTTCTCTATCTGATCGTTTCAATATCCTTCTGATTGAGTGGCTATTATACAGATCTGGTTATTGGAGAAGTTGAGTCTGCTGAGTATTCCTCCACCTTATCCGAGGTATGCTCCAAAGTGCTATTAGGCTCGGCGCATCGAGATCACAAACTTTGCCACCTGTTCTGCAAAGGAGTGGTCTACTTGGCTGAGGGAGAGGACAGATGCATCCATCCGTTGGGTCTGCCCCTGGTGGGATATTTCATATGTGACCATCGAGACTTGGGCAAGAGGTGTGCAGCTGCTCGGGTTGACCAAGGTGACAATCTACTCTCCTGCACGATTATGTAGATAGTATGAGTAGGTACAGGGAGTGCCCAGTTCTTTGTGCACGATTGAGTTTAGAGAGTTCACATAGCTTGGGATATCTCGGGTTGTAGGGTATCTGGATCATCTGGGATGCTACTGATTGACTTTTATTTGCCTTGTTTTATGTCTTTATTTTTGTACAGACCGCCCATATGGGTTTTCGGCCTATCGGACTGTCTTAATTTTTGCTTGAACCACCCTTTTGGGTTTTTGACTTAGCAGACTTTATTTATATCCTAATTTTTGCATAGATATCCTTTTCAGGTATTCAATCTATCTGATTTTTTTTTTTTGAAGTGAGATGCATGTAGACAGAAAACGTATACAACCATATATGCATAATACGGACTCAATTTCAAGCAAACTCGGGACATTTAAACAAATAGAGCAAAGCATTCATTCATTAATAATGTTTTAGTGCAATACATATCGAAGATGAAATGAAGCTAAGGATAGAATCAGTGGTGGTATTCGTCTCGACTGAATCCACGACTGCCACCAACTGGTCTTCGCAGATTTTCCCGCTGATAGTGCTCACCTCACTGCCCTAACTTTTGCATGGACCGCCCTTTCGATTTCCGATCCATTGGACTGTCTTAACTTTTCCATGGATCACCTTTCTCGGTTTCGATCCATTGGACTTTTTTTTTACGTAGTATCACCTGAGTTTGTCTTGATTGATTGGGTTGACGAATTCACTTCCATCTATGTTGATGATCCTCATAGCGCCCTTTGAAAGTACTTCCTTGACTACATACAGACCTTCTCTGTAGTTAACTACTTTATCGGCCACTTCTACCGCCCCATTGGCTTATGGACGATACAGAGATGATCTATGATGTTTAACCCCTTTATTTTGGAACAACTGTGTTGTAACCCCCTGAAACTGTACTCCATTATCGGTCATGACATGATGCGAGATTCCATATAGTGCAAATATGTTATTTTCTATGAACTCGACCATCTTCTTTTTTCTTTTTGTCTTTTTTTTTCTTGATTTTTTTTGATAAATTTGGATTTTGAAGAGGTTCGGTATTGAACCCACAGTCTTCCATCTCCACATTGAGAGATGTACTGATTGAGCTACACCCAATTAGTCCTCTTCCTTAATGTTCTCTGCTCATTCTTGTCTAAGTCTCCTGAGCTTCTGTTTGACAGGTTTCATTTTCAGATCCATCGAAATTCTATATTCTTTAATCTCCCTATCAACCCCAGGCATATCATCATAGGACCAGGTGAAGGCTTTCATTTGTTTTTACATTACTTTTACAATTTCTCTTCTCTCATTAGGCATGAGGTCTTTTGAGACGGATACCATTTTTTGATCATCATATGTCCCTAGATTCATTTCTTACAATGATGCATCATGTATGCTAAAAAAAATTAAA
Organism: Euphorbia tirucalli; assembly: GCA_039660915.1. Classification (NCBI taxonomy): domain Eukaryota; kingdom Viridiplantae; phylum Streptophyta; class Magnoliopsida; order Malpighiales; family Euphorbiaceae; genus Euphorbia; species Euphorbia tirucalli. The sequence continues at coordinate 52,335,628 of CM077633.1, forward strand.
TGAATGTTTTTATATATGCACAGTTCCATCCGGAGAAACATCACACAAGTAAGAGAAATCAAACTTCATTGCATTAAATGCCTTACAGGCTGAATTGTTCACATTATGAATAGAAGAAACAAATACATTAAAATGATTATCATCCTCCACATGCAGAGGGTCTTCTCCAACTGCAGCATCATCCACTACAACAGCTTACCCACTCAGATTAGCCTGGATGATCTAAGCGAATACCCAGTTGGCTGGGAGCCCAGATTGAATCATGTTGATTTGACCCCTAAATTTAGGCAAGGGATTACTCTGAACACTCCAAGTCTGTCTTTAGCTATGTTTGTTCCATTCACTTCCTCCAACACAAACTCACTGTTAACTAGCAAAGAAGGTGACTGATTCCCCCAAGTTCCTGCTCTAATTCTGGCCCTGAACGATTCCTAATCTCTTCCACGATCACTGATTCTAGTTGAGCTGGTGTGAGCATGGGTTTTTTCCCGACCTCGATGATGAAAGCTTCTATTACCTTTTTCATGGATAAATGTCAGGCAGATTCGGAACGACCAGAATAATGTCAGAGATATCTCGGATGACCTAAATGTCTGTGACAAGTCTTGGTGCAGAACCCCAAAGAAGGTCGAGTGAGCATTTAAGAAAACCGAAAAAAGAAGAGAAAAAAAGGCTAGATAGGCAAGTCTGGTCACTATAGCCACTCGGCTACAGTGCCCTACAGTCGCGCAGCTATAGTATAGCCGCCCGGTTGTATTACCAGATTTCCTTAATAGGGCGAAATCAGTCTTTAATTCGGATTTTTTAACCTAATTTGGGAAATATAAAAGCCAGAAAATGAAATTAGGTCGGGGGACACACAACAGACAGCTCGATTTTGGAATCAAAACACAAAAAAAGAAAAAATTAGGGTTTTAGAGAAAAAGAGATAGAAAAATAAAAAAACTCAATCCAAATCATAAAAACTTCAACTTAATCCATAGAAGCAATTAGGATTTTGTAAGGATTAGCATTCTGGAGTGATTCTGATCAAGTTATTATTCATTCGAATTGATTCGGGGTTCCGTTCGGGCTTCAGAGGATCGAAGACAATTTCGGGTTGTTCGTGATTTCAAGGGATTTTTTGGCATCCGAATCCATTTCTGGTGATCCAAAACACTGGAACACAGACAAGGTATACTCTGAGAGGCCCTAAAAACTCCTTTTGAATTGTTCTAGGTGATTTTTGTTTATGATTTTGTGTTTTTCTCAAATCTAGAAGTGAACCCAGCTATAGCCACCCCGTTTAATGATTATAGCCGCGTACAGTGGCATGGCTGTAATCTAGAGTGGCATGGCTATAGTCTTTTGGTTACAGCCACTCAACTGTAATCTTTAGGGCAAAAGCTTCGAATGCCCTAAATCGGCCGATAACACTTCCTTTTTCAAACCAAATGTGTATTACATGAATATTATCGGTCAAATTACATCCATACATGTTTAGATTCATGATTTTTGGGTTTTCAATTGATGGATGTAAGGTTGGAGTCTGATGATTTTGGGTTCTTAGGGATTTTTGGACTCATTTTGATCCGATCTGGATTCGTTTTGTGGAATTTTATGAGTTTCCAGAAATCTCGGATTGCCTGAAACCATTTAAAACGATTTTCAAAACGAGAAAAGAAAACCGAATTGATGATTCTAGAGCACTACAGCTGCTCGGCTGTAGGTGTTACAGCCGCCCCAGCCACTACAGTGGCGCAGCTGTGATAGCCTACAGCCGCTCGGCTGTAGTTTGAGAGGCAAAATTATAGTTTTGCCCTTTTGGGCCTCTAACTTGTAATTTTGTGTCTCCTTCCTATTCAAAATAGATTTTTGGCATGTTTACATTTTTAGACCTTAGACTGATGTTCAATTTATGCCCACTCACGAACGGAACCCCCGGTTCCGGGATATCCGGCCCACTAAAAGTTGGAAAATGCATGTAAAACGAGCTAAATTGTTTTCAAAATTGGTTTTCATTCACAAAATCTACAGGATGTTTCTACAAAATGTTTTCTATGTCTAATCGAGTAGTCATCTGGACTCCTCGATTATCCCCCCATTTATGATCACATTTCCCAAAATACCCCTATTCTGTCTTATGTGAGTCCTTGGTGTGCTTTATTTACTTGTACTAACTGTATTTGGATGCAGATTTTTATTTTTCATTTTTGATGTACTTAACAGATTATCTCGTGTATTTAGGCGATTGTACATTTTAGACTATCGTGTATTATAGGCGGTTGAAAATAGTGAGGATGAGAGTTATTTCTTTTTTGGGTTGTATAATTTGGCCATTACTTTGCTTTTCCAGCACTTTATTTTGTGATTTATATTTATGTCATTTGTATGAGCATTAACTAAGAATAAAAGAAGATAAAATGGGTAATATTAAATGGATGTCAAATCATATTATGAAATAATAATTGAAAACAAGTGAGGATTAGTAGATGTGTTGCCCGAACCTTGAATCTCTGGATTAGGTACAGTAGTCTACGCTCGGTAGGGAACTATACTGAAAGTTTCCGGATGAGCTGATCCGGGTAGCGACTCTATCGCTGATCACAAAATTTAGGTTTCGAGATATTTATGTTTAAATTGGGATTTTCTAAAAAACCTATTTTCCAAAATTCACACTTAAAATCAAGTTTTCTACAAAAAGGGTTTTCCAATAAACTGAAAGGTTTTCTTAAGGAAGATTAAAATCCGTTTTCAAAACCACACATCATCATCCAAAAAGAAAATCCCCGGTTCCTGCTTCATCGCACGTTCCGAAAAACGTCATCCGCTCACAGCTGGCTGAATTGGTCGAATTGGACTCTGATTCAACATGTACCAACCGTTTTGAAGATCTATTCCAAACTACACATTCAGCATACGGTTAGCACCATGGATGAATATCATGACTCTAAACACAACGCACTAAGTGACGTGTATGGTATAGTCGTGAAATGATCATGGTTGAATGATGTTCGATGGATGAAACTGAGGATAATCTTCTATTATATTTTTATTTTACTTTGGACGTTCTAAGAATACCCAATACCATGCGAAAGACAATGCAAGATGGACACGTGTGACCCTCACACGGACAGAGTTTCGATGCTTTTGGGGCACCTAGTGAATGTCATGGAATGGTCACATGCGTACCAACACACAGATAGAGTTTTGATGCTTTTTAGGTCAATGAAGTGATATGAAATGATCATGAGGTGGCCGTCCCACGGACAGAGTTTCAACGCTTTTAGGGCATTTGACATGAAATAGTGTCACAAATAAGTCATGTGTGGATCAAGACAAAGATAGAGGTTCGATGTTCGTAGAACACCTTGTATGATTTAGTAATGTCATGAAAGTCCTTATACGAGTAGTAATCTGGTACTCGTGGAGTACCTCAAATGATTTAATAATGTCATGGGACAATCCGATGTGGATCGCGACACATAAACAAGACCCCGGCATCACCGTGACACTGATGATGAATGGGCATGATGTCATGTAATGTTACACGTGAATATAAACCTAAGACCATCATGGTCCTCTAGTAAATGAAATGGTCTAGTGAAATGGCCATGTGCAATCCAGTGCACAGGCAGAACACGAGTAGTTTTGGGATGCCATATATGAAATGAAATGAAATGATCATGATAGGCATTCTTAAAATGTCTTATATTATGCGTAGTGAAATAGTATGAATATTCATGTCACACGAGATGCAAATGGCTGCACAAAAACATGGTTAGGATGCATGACATATGGGAAGATGTCGTTTATGCTTTATGTCAACACATGAGATGTAAATGTATATGGCACACAAATAAAATGTCAAGCTGCACAAAGATATGGTTAGCATCAATGTCATACATATGTTCATGTCTTGAAAATGGCTGCATGAAAACATGGTTAGAATGGCACACAAATGATCATGCATGCTTGATGTTTCGTGAAAAGGTCAAATAAAACCATCACAGAATAAACATTAGCACACGCAACAATATGCTCACCCTTCCAACCTTATTCATCCTTTTGATTGGCACACATTCTTCCTAGGTGTTGGGTCTCTTTGGTATGTTTTGGTAATCCTAAAGGGAAATTACTAGGTCATTACATGTGGGCCAAACTCAAACCAAGGGTCGTACAGGTCCCCATAGCAAATATACACTCCTCAACATAGAACATGCAAGGTTCATATGGTGCTATGAGTCGTTTACCCATTCAGGTGCCTGTAATCATGGCAGAAGAGGTAGGTCACCTTTCAGAATAAACCAGGCTTAATCAGTGAGTATGAGGGGTTGAGAAGAATAAAATTTCATGCTATGCAGTTGTGAGTAATGGTATTATGAACTAATAAAATGACTTTAAGCGAGGTTATATTTCAGTAGTTGACTAAGTTCCTTAAGTTTTTATAAAAATGTTTTAAGAAACATTTGATCCCTAGCGGAGTCGCCACTGTAAGCGGATGACCTTAAAGTCGGAACACGGCGAAGCAAACTAGGGAGGTTTTGATAGAAGTGTTGAGTTTGTTTTTGATGGGAAAACAGGTTTTATGTTTTTGTTTAAGAAAACCAGTCGATATGATTGAAAAATCACTTTTGTTGCAAACATCATTTAGAATGTGAATTTTGGGAAAACTGGTTTTACATTTTAAAAAAATCTCGTTTTATTAACTTAAATATCTCGAAAACCAAATTTCAAGATAAGTGATGGAGTCGCCACTTGGATCAGCTCATCCAGGAAATTCCGGTATAGCTCCCTACCAAGTATAGACTACCATGCCTGATCCAGAGATTCAGGATTTGGGCAACTTACCTATTCAACCTCAAGCTTGCTTTCATTTCACAGTTTATACCACCATATTATATTCACTTATTCTCTACCCATTTTATCTTTCATTATTAGCTGATGCTCACTCAAATGACATATATAAATAGCATAAAATTAAAGCGTGGAGAAGTAAACCATACATCAAACCCAAACAAAAGGATAGAGGCCACTTATTACAACCCAAAAAGATAAGAACTCTCATCCTTACCTTATAACGGCCTATATACATGAAAATCTATAAAAAGTACAATCGCCTAGAATACACGATTTGATAAATTTAAAAACACATCCAAAATGATAAAAAGAAAAATAAAAGCTGCAAAATAGATGGTTAGCATAACTATATCACAAACACATATGGGACTCACAATAGGACAGAATAGGGGATTTTAGGAAATAGGAGCATACATCTAGGGGTTAACCGAGAAGTTCGGGTGACTTACTCGATTAAGCCTGGAAAATCGTTTTAGAAACGCCCTGTAGGTTTTTATGCTTGAAAATAATTTTGAAAACAATTTGGCTCAATTACAGGCAAATTGTTCTCTTTTAGTGAGTTGGTTATCCTGGAACTCGGGTTTCCATTCGTGTGGGTTCCTAATTCGAACTTCCATCTAAGGCCTAAAGCTGTAAACACATCAAAAACAGTTTTGAATTTGAAACTGGAGACAAAATCACATGACAGAATCCATGGGAGTCGTTTTGTGATTCTACCTCAGCAACTATAGCCATACAGCTCTAGTTAGATCCATATGGCTATAGCCACTACAGCTATATGGTTGTAGTGTCTAGAACCGGAATTTGTTTTCTTTGCCTTTGTAAACCTCTGTTTTGAATAGTTTCGATGATTTTTAAGGATTTTGAGGAATTTGGGGGTCTGCTAAAGCTGAACCATGGATCCGATATGGATCGAACAACCCCGTATTCCAAAAGTCAAAATCAATGAAACCCAAATCTCACATCAACGTCATTGGAAATCCGAAAACCACAATTTTGAAAATAACGGATGTGGTTCGACCGAATTAATTCATAATAGAACAATAAAAATATGAAACTAGCTGCATTCGGTGTTTTAGGGCATTTTAGGTTTCTGCCCAAAAGAACACAATCGTGCAGCTAGAGCAGTACAGCGGCACGGCTCTGTTCTAAGGGGTTATAGCCACTCCGCTCTAGTTAGAGCCGCACGGCTATAATCAAATTGACAGTTTCGAGATTTCACAAAACTCAAACAAAAACATCGCACAAAGCAATCAATTATGAGTTTAAGGCCTTTCAGAGTTTACCCTTTTTGTGTTCTAGCGTAGTTCACAACTGGAAGTGAATTTGAATGTCATAATGCGCTTAGAATCCCACGAACGTCCTGAAACTTCAAAACAAACCTCGAACCAATCTGAAAGAAACCTGAATTAATCTGAATAAATGTGACATGCCCAGAAACCCTCGTTCTATGTTTTTCTCGAGTGTTTTCTCTCTATTTCTCTCTTTTTCCCTTGTTCTTTGTCACTTTTCTCACTTTTTCTCTCCTTTTCTCTTGATTTTCGTAGCATTCTCCCTTGAACCCTATTTTTTTCTTTCTGTCACATTTCTCTGCTGCTTTTGGTCTCCTCCCTCAACATATCTTGATTTAATTCCTTTTATTTAGGAATTGAACACACTGGTCAAAAGATAATTAGGAAATAACCCGGTCAACCATTAGAGCCGAAAGGCCATAATGTTATAGCCGTGTAGCTCTGACATTATAGGCACGCAGCTTAGTTTTGAAATTACAATCGTGAGACTCTAACCAAAGTTAATAAGGCTTTTCCTAAATCCTACACTCACATCTAAGCTCTCCAATCACTCGAAGGATGTTTCTCGGGGTTTCGGATCGAGGACCGTTCTGTTTTCAGAGCGTTTCAGACATTTCAGTCATCATTCCGCTCATTCCCAAATCTAACTCACGTTCGTCTGCCTAACAGGTAACATAGGATTTTCATTACAGAGGTCGAAAAAACCCATGCTCACAGTTGGCCTAGACATGCCCTAGCTCGGATAACTAGAGCCTCCTTTCTTTTGGTGTTCAATTAGGAAGATCCAGCCAATTAGACAACAGACATTTGACACTTATGTTGATTTTTCTTTTAGCAACATATTGGTGTAGTGAGCATGAAAATGAGATGTTAAGAACTTAGGGAAGTATGGTGGCCTCATCCATAGCCTCTTTTGCTCCTATAATAATTCTAATCATTATAGCGGTCATTACAATGTCTATAATGACCAATACCATTGAAGGAACATAAGACTCCCTAATTAGTAGAAAGATGGTAGGTTTAAGACTTATGGATGGCGACACAATTTAGAATCTACTCAATCAGCTTCAAGAGGCATTAACCACACTAAGCATTAAGTAACTTCAATAGTTGGATCCCTCATGAGTGATACCATGCACTTTGGGTAATCATGCTTGAATGAGCCTTTGGTGGTAGCCATGCAGGAAGAGTACTTTTTTCAACTACACAACTAGAATTCATTCTCCCTTTGACCTATGATCCTCTAGTAGCAACACAACCACTAATAGCAACCATACTCGTAGCATAGTACGCTATGCCCATAATACAACAAGCGTCTCAGTTTGCATCATTGTCCCTCTTAGAATCAATATTCTCTTCACAACTAAACTCTCAACAAACATATCTACTATGGGAGCTAGCAACACTAGGTAACATGAGCATGGGGAGTGCACTTGCATATGGAGGAGGCATGATGGGGCAAAGGGCCATAACAACAATTCTAAGGAACACATGCATATGAAGAACACAAAATTTTAGTGGTAATTTTAGTGTGCAAGAAATGATAATGCCATTCATCAATCAAATTACTGTTAGTGTATATCCAAGTTCCAAAGCATTGTATCTCATTTGTATTGTACATTTTGGTTTGGCCTAATACATATGAAGCCCCCTGAACTTGGCCAAACATCAAACTGTTAGCCCCAACTTATAGAAGGTCAAATTAGCCCCCTCAACTTACCAAAATCGATCCATATAACCCCATTAAGCTGACGTGGCACTGAAATTGTGCTTTGCATGAAGATGAAAACATGAGTGATATAAGCTATAAAAATAAAATAATAAATGATAACAAATACATTAAAAGCTTAAACAAGGAAAAGAATATTGGTCATCTCCTACCTCTCACCCACCACCACCACTGTGACTTTGTTTCTCTAGCCTTTCACCCTTTTCTATCCACCACCACTTCTCTTTCTCTCAAGTCCTTTCCTATCCATTCTCCTTCTTAAGCTTCATGTACATAAACTTTCAGTTCATCCCCTTTCTCTCTCTTGCAGAAAAACATTAACACATATCCCTTCAATTAAAGAATATCAAAATTAAGAATTTTATGTTTGTAAATCCTTTCTTCCTTGTCACTTGCTTGTGCTTTTCTCTCCTTCCCAATTCCCTTATTTTTATCTCCTTTTCTTTTTAGGTTAGAATTCAATTTCTACTTACATATTATTTTGCTCTTTTACACATGCCTTGATTTCAATTTCTCTCCTTCTCACTTTGCATGTTTTGTTTTGTTTAATCTTTCCTCTGTTTTTGCTTCAAGATCAAATTAGCGAGATTTATGATTTAAATTCATGAATTTTTCCTAGAAGTTGCTCAAATGAACAATTTAAATTGTTATAAACTTGAATCATAATCACAATTAAACTGAAAACTCAATTCTGAGCTCAATTTCTTCATAACCATAATCCAATCGATAAATTTACAACCCCAGCATGTTTCCATTCCAAATTTCTTCAAATCAAGATTTCAAAAAAAACACATAATGGAGAAGTGTTGTTAATTTATGGAGAAGAGAGGCGGCTGTCGTTGGTTTCTAAAGAAGAGAAATAGTGAAGAAGAAGTATTTTTCAATTAATTCTTTAATGAAAATTTTTTTCCACTTGTCAAATGTTCATTGGATGATTTTGTAAGGAATTTTCTGGTCATAACGCGTGTTTATCACCTTTGTATTTCCAATTTTGATTCAATTGGCAAGGTGGTTATTTGCATCATTTTAAACAAGTATAAGTATTTAATATGTGTGTTTGGTAAGTTGAGGGGGCTAATTTGACTTTCAGTAAGTTGGCGGTGATAGTTGGATATTTGGGCCAAGTTCAGGGGGCTCTGTATGTATTAGGCCTTTTGGTTTATGTATTATACATTAGTGCATTATTAATAAAGGCATAATTTATATTATTAATTACTTGTGTAATTAATAGTAATAAAGTATCCATTGATTGTGTTTGTACTTATGATTATTGGTAACGTTCTCCTAGAAGTAAGACCATAAGTAAGGAATTAAATACAATTATAAATCTATCCCTAGTTTGTTAGAATCATGGGAACAATAATAACTAAAGACTACCATGTGGTTTGATTGTATGGTGGTGTCTTACAGACCATTGAACATAGATTGTCAATCAAGGATATGGGTACATGTTAGGTTACATGGTACTGGATCAATCTACTTTGAGAACACTATATGGTCTCTATGTCATAGGTGGTTCTCAAGTAGTACTTGTATTCGATCCTTAGACCTGATATTTGTTGGATATGCCCTAGTCCCGAGGCATTGGACCTTGTATTTGTATTGTACATTTATTGGATTTATGTATTATACATTTTGTGTCATTAAATAAAGGCATCAATCTATTTATTATATGTCTTGTGCTGTGTTTTAAATAGAGTATCCAATGGACATATCCATATCCATGTTGACAAGTGTCATGCACTTGGCTGTAAGACCATTGATAGGGAAAACGATATGACCATAAAGAGATCCACAGTCTGTTCTAGTCATGGGAATGAATGAAACTAGAGACTATCATTAACCTAGTTGTATGATAGTGTCTTACCGGCCATTGGACATGGGATGTCAACCAAGTTAATAGGTGCATGCAAAAAGGGCATGGTACTAGACAGATCCACTAAACGAGAAATCCACATGATAAAGTATCACAAGTGATTCTCGTGTAGTACTTGTATGGATCCTTTGACCTGACCATATGATGGTGCTGCATGTGAAGTGGCATACTTTGTTGTACGCCTAAAGGGCCTCTAAAAGTGTGCCAAGTATGGGTATGTTCGGGTATGTCACTGAGCATGGCAGTACTATGGATATGCAGAAGGGAAATGTCACTCAATAGTCCACTGAGAAGATATCACCGGCCTCTTGATGAATGCAACTGATAAGAGTGTGGCCACTCCCAAACGAGTTGGAACTTGTTTGTGAGCTTCAGTTCATTCGGGATCAAGTAAATGTCCGGACATAAAAGAGGGTGATCAATCCATGCCTCTGTGTTGGACACCAATATCAATGACATGGGATATACAAGTTTATACTACAGGGTTATGATCACAGTTGGACTACTATCTCCATCTTAATTGGGGGCTGTAGTGGCTTGCAAAAGCCCGCCTGCAGTCTGTGGGCCAAAGGCCCACTGCCAACATAAAGATGGGCCCACAAGATCGTACACATTGAACGTCTGAACTCGAACTAAAGGGATCACCAGTATACTTGGAGTATACGCTTAGGAGAGAGAGGATTGTATTAATTATATTACATAGATCAATTGGATTGATCAAAATAATATGATTAATATTTGTATTGGCCTTCTCATAATTAATTCAACGAATTAATTTATGAGATTATTTTCCTAGGTGGAAATGTCTTACATGTATAGGTTTACATGTATATGATTTTATGAAAGTCTAATTTAATTGCTCGGTTAAATTAATTGGTCAAATTATAAATGTATGTAGTATATTACATGGTATAATATGCTTGCATACATGATGAATTGAAATTAAATTGGACCGAAAGAATTAAATTGAACTTAGGCTTAAAGAGGAGAAAAGCCCACATGAAATCAAAAGAAAATTGGGCCTAAAATTCCCAAAGGAATACGCCATCTAGGTTAAATAACCTAGGGATATTTTTGGCCAAGATACAAGTAATTGCAGCTGAAAATTACAGTAGAAAATTCCTCTCTTCGGCCGATCTTAACGCTAGCACGGGTTGAGTTCCAAAGCCATTCGTGTACGGGAACGTGGAGGAAGTCTCCATTGATTTCTATAGCCATCTCTAGAAGTGATATTCTTGGTGAGAATTGATTCTCTTCTATTTCAATTTTAATGTTTTCAATTTCCACTTCAACTGCTCCTGGGCACGGATTTGAGGAAATCACCGTGTTTTTATGCTTTTATCAGGTGATTTCTGGTGAAAAATCCCAACAATATTCCTATAGGCCTAGATGTGAGCTCGCATGCTTTGACATATGTGCCAAGTATAGGTAGAGTTGGGTATGTTAGTGACCATTGTAGGACTAGTAAGGATGTGAGGGGATATGCCACTCTGTTAACTTAGAGTAGATATCACTGGCCACTTGATAAGTAGGGTTGATAAGAGTGTGGCCACACCCAAGTAAGTAATTACTCGTTGATTACTTATTTGTGAACTTTAGGCTACTCGGTATTAAGGAATGACCATGCAACTATAAAGGGTGATAATTTCATGCCTCATTGGCAGACGATGTATAAGTCACTACATAATTTATGTCTCACATAAGATTGATGTCTTTGTCTTATTTGGGTAGTTATAATGATTTGCTAGATTCCACTAGTAGCTTATGGGCCTTAAGGTTTTGGGTCCACTGCCAACATAAGACGAACCCATAGGATCACACACAAAGATGTTTGAATGGAATTGTTACGGACTTAATATATACTGGTTATATTTTATATGGAGCTTTATGTTAATTGTATTTATAGACTTTATGGTAAAGTCAAAATAATATAATTAGCTTATGGGGAAAATAGTTTTTCAGTCTATCAAATAATTACTTTGAGTAATTTAATTGATAGACGAAAATTATCTTAAGAATTAAATATGGAATATTTAATTTAGGACATCACTTAATTAAATTGTGGTTAAATTAATTTAATTAATTGAGTTTTGATTAATTAAGTTTGATTTTATTATATGGTCATACTAAAATTAAATTAATTAGATTAAGGCCAATTAAATGAATTAATAAAAATCCAATTAGTGTAAGGCGTAAAAATATACAAGCACTATATAAGGCATATTTTTCTCAAACCCAAGACCTAATTTTCAGTTTGAAAATTTCAGCCATCACTGTCCTCAAGTTGAGAATTCAGCCAACAAGGGTTTGGGTGGTGGAGCTCTGTATCGTCCGATCGCTAGCACAAGATTTGTTCATGAGGCATCCCTATGAGTGAGGGTGCAAGAACTTTTATGGAAAAGTAAGTTCTTGGATTCAATTTTCATTGTCAGGGACAGCATAAGTGAGATTGTAATCTCTCTTTCTTGTTATTTCCATTGTTTCTATTTCATGATCTATTCAATTTGTTCTTGGAACGGATTTGAGTGTAGACAAATCGCTTCTGTTGCATTTTTAATTTTGTTTGCACCGAGAGAATTCCAACAATTACTAGATATTTCCCACATCAGTCTACAACCCAAAGAAAGAATGGTAACATTCCATATGTCAATCCTAATTTTGTCAACATGTTTAAAAACTTGACTGATTTTGTGTGCCCATACACTAACCTGTCCTTCAGAATTTGGAGGGTCCTTACACATCAAACATTGTACAACAACCTATGAATCCAAAATATAAAATGTAACACCTTGAGAAATATAAGAGAGACACAAATTCGTTTGTAAATGCAAAGAACTACCAGAGCATGATGGTAATCATATGGGCTAATGAGGCATTGATTTGTAGATTGTTCTCCTTAACCCTATAGGGTGAATCTTTGTATTTGTTTGATAGCTTAATATCCAAACCATATGGAGCTAGGAGAAGTTGTGCCAAGATTTTTGCACAAATTTCAAAGCATCCATCCCTACTTCAGCCATGAGCCGTACATTATACTCGGTTATTCATCAACCAAGAATGATTGAAACATTTCATCAGGAGGTTTAACATTGAATGTAGATAATAACTATAACACATCATTAAAGGTTGTGATAACGAACACTCTCACGAATGGCCTGATCCTCTAGAGACTTGAAAACATACTATAAATGATTAAAAAGGTGGCGACATTCGTTAAAGTAGATTTAGCAATAATGCCACCCAAAATGGGGTGGAGCGAGCATGAAAGAGGAAAAACAGAGTTAGAGGAAAAGGATAAGAAGAAATCCAATTAAGAGAGGGAAAAAAAACTAGACTCTCTTAAACACATCATTGGGAGAATTCTTACAATCATAGAGAAGAATGAAGGACTCAACTTGGAAAACCCACCTAAAAAGCAAGGCATTAGCTATAGGATGAATATGAAGGATTATTATAGGTTCCACTAAATAAAAAACCATATAATAGAAAAGTATAAGGCTTTAGTAGATGAAACCGAGAAGCTCATTTAAAAAGGCATGTTAAGTAGGTCCATCACTAGAGAGGGCAGACAAAATGAGAAGAACGAGACAAAACTGATTAAGTAAAGAGATAACATATATTAGAAGAAGAAATCTAAGGGGGTCCACATGATCGCTGAAGGACTAGAGTTTGAACCACCAAGAAGGAACTTTGAACCAAATGGTGTCCAATACTAAAAGGTATGATGCCTTTAACATTCCTTTCCACATGATCAATAAGGTCAATGCACCATATCGCAACATGGTTGACAGGTGAAAAGTAAAATCCGATTACTAAGTCATAGTTGTAAAAATCAAATAGTTTTTTTGTTTTAAACTATTTTTTAAAAGAGAGTCACCACTAACTGAAATTGAGGTGCAATTGGACCCCAAAAGTAATGGTCTGCAAACTAGAAATTTAGATTTTTGTTTGTCAATTATGTATAGGAAAGATAAATAGATTAAATCACCCTATCCTGCCTAAAATTTGTACTAGAGATGTGATTTTATTCGTTTATTTTGTTTATTATTTAATAGATTCTGAGTGTCAAAGCAATATATAAAAATTAGAACCTAACTCTTGTCTTAAGGTTTATGTTTTAAATATACTTTATTCTAACCCTTTGTGCATACTATTACTAAACTAAATGATGTAAACTGTTTTGAACTTAAATTATCAATTTAATTTTGTTGGTGCTTTTACATATTCTTATCATATAGCCATTACTTTTGTGTATTGTGTTTAGTACCTAAACAAACTTACATTATGCTTATAAAGGATACATTTTAGATCTAAGAAAAGAATAGGTGAACTTGTAGGCATAACATGACAAAAGCTATAATATTTTCTTTAAATAGAAGAAAACCATTTATTACCGTAGAAAAAAAAAAAGTGGAGAGATAATGATTCAATTTAATTAACTTATGTAGTATACTATTGCAATGGAAGTAAGAAAGGAGAATGCTTTTCCTTATCCCTTTTGTTTTTTACTTTTACATTTCATGTATTTAAACTAAAAAACAAAAGACTCCACAAGAAGTGCAAAGAAAAGGACCTTGAGAAATAAGTTTTACCTTGTTTTTGGGTTCAAGCTTTGTGCATGTAAGAGCTTAAATATGGATCAAGAAACTTATAGCTTGGAAATTTTCCATTAGTCTGAGTGTTTTCATCAAGACAAAAGATAAGCGTCATCTAAACTAATCTCCTTAACATGTTCTTGTAATTTTTTGAAATGGTGAGGTAGATTAAACATTATATTAACATGTTGTTAAGATTTTTTAGTAAAAAATACTTAAAGAAAAGAAATATTAGGGACTAATCTTACTTAAATCTAAATTTCAGCTCCATCTAACATCCTACCTATAGTTCTAGTTTAATTCTTATGATTGGGGAGAATAAGGATGAGATTAAGAGAAAGATTTAACAACAAGGCCTCTTCCTAATTACTAATTACTAGTTTAGGGACAGCTTAAATATATAATTCTTTCCATATTATTAGTTTCTAATTAGGCATTTTTAGGACCTAGCCATTTTTATATTACTTAAAAGGGTTGTCTTTTTGTAATTTAAAAAAACTTTAATGTAATTGAAACTTGTGTTCATGTCATTAATTAAAAGAGAAAACCTATAGATGTCCTTCCATTTAAAGAATCATAACATGACTCACTAACTCTGATGAGAAGTTTAATCAGACTTAACCTATTATATCTAACATTCATAAGTAAATTTTATTTGTTAGAGATTGAAATGCTGCATGAAAGTCAACTCATATAGGTTGTTTGAAGGCTCCACCAGAATAATGATTTACATATTCTGAATTGATAGATTTTTGTATTTCATACATTTGTATATTAGTTTGTATTTAATTTAACCATTATTTGAGATATTCTGGTATTAATGTTTTATACCTTTTATCTATTAAAGATAGTACCTATCCTTTAAGCGATACAAATTAAATTTAGAGCTTAGCCACACTATCTAAGAACCTAGACAATGTGTTAGAGCTCTCAACATGAATTTAGGTGAGTTTTTCTAGTTCTTAAGGTACATAGGTTATGTATTTATTACTTATATATAAAAAAAAAGCTTTTAATCATAACTATACAAGGAAGATAGCACCTATCATCCCTTTATATTTATGATTTTGGACTAACTAGGGAGAAATTTCATTATCTCAAATCCTGAACCTATCCTTTCTTTTCGATTAACAGTTTTACAAATTAAACATGAAACAAAATCCAAAACCAAAAAGTGTTGAAAGAATATAAACACTACGATAAAAGAGGACAAAAGTTTATCAAATGGTTTAATAGTATAGCCATAAACTTACTCAGTTGTTCATGTTCCTTTTTGTAGCTACTTCTGTGAATGCTTCTTCATCTACTGCTCAAGATACTCTATGGTGAACTAAACTCTTTCTTGAAGCAATAAGTTCATGGTTCTTAGAAGGAAAAAGCGATATTAGTGAAAAGGAAAACTCAGAATCCTTTTACCTAGATAGAAAGAGACTCATGAGAATAGAAATAAAAGAAGATAAAGACGAATAAAGGAGTTTCTACACAACCTTTTTTCAGTCTCAATTTTTTTAGTCCGCTTCCTAGCTGCTTGCATCGTGTATTATAGAGTGACGTGCCACTCTCATTCAACCTGCAATCTCCAATTTCGATCTTGCAATTTCTCTTCTTAGTTTCCATGGAACCAATGAGTAACGAGATGAAGATTTGTTACGCAGCAGTTGCATGAAGATGAAGTTGCTCTGTAGGTTTATTACAGGCTTTATATCATCATTTAATTAATTCCTTTTTGGCCCATAGTTAGCTCCTTTAATTCGGCATAAGAATAGGGTTAAGTCTGCTTGTAATTGCTTTAATTCGCAACCCACTTTAATTTCCAATCTTAATTAATTTTATTTGTGTTGCTATCTTTTTCTTTTGCAAATAATAATTAAAACCATGACATACTGAAATTGCCATTGCCCCCTTTCATTTAATATTATTTTATTTTTTTATCCCTGCCAATTTATACTAATTAATTAGAGTAATCTGTCCAGCTAATTATAGTCATAATTGTGACAAGGTTAATAATACTAAAAGAAATTGATATTACAAGCTTGTATCTAAATGAAATGTATAAAAAAGGAAGTATTTTAATCATCAGACAAAAATGAGTATCTACACACCGTATGCAGATGCACTAGTGGTAGAGGTCATGATCGAAGGATTCACAGTGAGGAGAATCCTGACTGACACGAAAGCTCGATGAACTTAATCACAAAACATGCTTTAAAAATCGGAAGATAAAAGAAAGCATAATCCACCCTATTTACTCTTTGCTGATAAGATTGAATCAACACTTGGCACCTATAGTGTGACAGGTGATCGTCCATATGGAATAAGGAGATTAAAATTAGATTTGGAAGGAACATTTTGAATTTAAAGTTGTGGTTTTAGCCCTAGTGTACAACATTGTATTAGGGAGACCATTTCTCACGGAATCAAAAGTGGTTACATCCATCTGATACTTAGCCATGTAGTTACTAACAATTAGAGAGTTATAGAGATTAGAGGAAATCAAAATATAGCTCATCAAATATGTTTAACATCATTAAATATGGAAGAAGTGATGGTGGCAATGAATAGAAAGGATGAGACTGCTAGCTTTGAGGATGAAAGCATAAAAACTTGAAGAAAAGAAAGCATGAGGATTCATAGATATAAGAGGGGCAAAGGATCCTTACCTTAAGAGATTCCCACAATTTTCTCACTCTTTTTGCCTTTTTTTCAGTGTTTATTTTTAAGAATAGAAGGATGTAAACATATATGATTCAATTTTTTTTAATAAGATATGCAAGTTTTCAGGAAATTATCAATTTCAGTTACATGCATGCCTTTTTTTGTTATAGATTTTGATAAACAATTGAGTAGGAACAGAAACCTTGACAAATATGGTTTTCTCAAGAATCTCAAGCAAAACACGATATCCCTCTTGATAGAGCTGGAGTGATATTAGCTTGCTTTTGAAATCCTTAACATACGATGAAAACATTTTACAAATACAAAAGGTTCACAGCATATAGATATTTTGACACAAACCAGGGTCTAAGGATTGATCACAATCACAAAAAAAGAGTCCTACCTAGGCTTAAGCAAAACAAAAGCATTTTAAAGAACCAAATGAAAAGAATAGAGGCAAAAAGATCCTCTGTGAAAAGATTTGACTAAAAAGAGTCGAAGGAAAAGAATGATAGGATAAAAATTCTCGTAATGAATACCTAAGAAGAATATCTAAAATATTGAGTCTCTCATTTTGATGTGGGGGGTATTAAAGGAATAAAGTATGAGACTTGATATATCTTAGGGCAAATTAAAAGATTCGGGTAAGGCATTTTTTTATCCTTCAGAGTTTATTCTTTAGAGTACCTACCTAGTTCAAAATAATTTCCAAGTCAATTATGTGAAAACATACATTGTAAAGCAGAGTAAAAGGAAGGTTGAAGAATGAGACAAGAAGTGTAATAAGAAGAAAACTATATTAAAACTGAATTACATTACAAAGATGTCTGGACGATATGAGATTGTACAAAAAAAAAGAAAGAAAGAAAGAAAGAAAAGAAAATAGTACATGAAAAGAAGGTTCATTGCTTGAGATTCCTTGATGTCTAAGTAGCTGCCTAATCATCAGTCGCGTCAAGATTTTGGGAAGAGGACTTGACTCCTCGGCCTCTACTTCAAGCTCTAATGCTAAAAGGAAAGGGATGCCTCTGAAGAATACAACAACTTATATAGATTTTTCGCCTTAAAGTGTTCCTCAATGTGCTGGCAGAAAAGTAGGGCAAGACTACCATAATGTAAAGCAGTAGAGTGAAGATTTTGGTTGTGCTTTTCCTTTATCTTTTTGGATTTCTCAGCCTCAACTTGTAGGCTGGATATTGTTCGGGTTGTCAATTTAGGATGACAAATCTTTAACTTTTTCATTTATCTCTACTTGGGCCTTCTTAGCATTTTTTGCCTCGATGATATATAGGGAAGCACAAACTTCTCCTAGCTCCTTGGTGGCCTCAGTCTGCGCTACCATGCACTTTTCCAACCCCTCAATCAGAACAAAAATGTTGAGTTCGAAACAAATTCCTGGAAGAAAAGAAGTCTCAATAAAAACGAAGGAAAGGTAAGACAAAACATACACTAAAGAGCCTTTTGGCAAAAGAGTTTGCCAGCTGATTGGGACTAAGTTGGGAGACCCTAGCTTAATCAACAGGGAAGCTAAATCATAGCCAGAGGCCGTTCAAGACTGTTTCATCTTGAATGGAGGTTTTTGGATCATAGTGATTCAAGAAGCAATTAAATAGGAAAGGTAATGAAAATAGCTTGAATTTAGGAACTTTTCCAAAGAAAATACTGTTGCTTCCTAACCTATTTTTTTTGAAACAATTCAACTTCATTTAAATTAAATCATTCTGTAGTATAGAAAGAAGAAAAGGAGGTGGAACATCAAACCACTCTCCAATTGTCGCAGAATAAGCCGCCTGAGCTAAGCTATGAGAGACCATATTCACAGACCGATGAACAAACTGAAAGCAAACTCTACCTATCCCTCGAGCCAACTGAACACAATCCTCAATAACAAAGCCCAACAAAGTACATAAGTGCCCCTTTGAATTAATTCACTCAACAATACCTTGGGCATCCATTTCTATCATAATAGACGAATACCCCATTTCTTTCAACCAAGACAGTGCCTCTCGACACGTCATAGCTTCTGCCTCCGTAGCCGAGAAAGCACCATTCAACCTGAAGCATCTAGCCGCCACCATATGGCCCAAAGAGTCCCGGATAACCAACCCACCCCTACCTCAATTCGATGTGCAGCAAAGCTGGCTTCAATATTACACTTGAAGCTCCCCGGTATCGGTCACTGCCACCTGCACCTGGACTCCGCGAGCAATAGCAGACGCCAAGACCATCGCTGGTTGTGCAAGAGTCCAGTTGTAAGCGCCAGAATTTTACTCCGTCAAAAAAAAAAAAGAAAAAAAATCGCTGGAGCCACACGACTGTCGTTACAATCGTACGACTATATGATCGGAGTAGGTGCAGAACACTATGCCTATGACATAAGAAAGAAGGGGGGAAAGATTGGGCATTTAATGCCCAGATTTAGTGAGGAAAATGAGAATCAGAGAGATAAAAAAAAAGGAAAAAGAGAGAAGAGAGATTAGCTTTGGATTCTGGAAGAAAAATCAGAGAGAGAAAAGGAAGAAAGAGACAAGGAAAAGAAAGAAGAAAAAACCATAACAAACTTCTTTTCCTCTTCTATTTCTTTTAATTCTCAAAGTTAGGATTGAAAACTGGTTAAAAATCAATAGGTTAACAATCCAACACTTCAAATTCAATTAAATCTAGACTAGAAACTCTAAGAAACTGTGACATTTGGGTATTTTCGACCAAATCTCAAACCTTGAATCCAGAGGAGGAAAGAGCAAGTTTGAGTGGATTGGAGCGACGCCAGGGGGTCAAACCTACGGTGGAAAAATGCCTAAGAGGTAAACACTCTTTATCCTCTCTATTTTTCATGCTTTCTAGGTGATTGGATGTGATTTTTTGCATTTTTATCCAACTTTTTGCCTTTCTGTTTCTAGAAATCAAGAACAGTCGTGCGACTGTTCTTGAGGTTGATGAACAGTCGTACGAGTGTTCTTGTTTTCCAGTCGCTTTCTTTCATTTTTATTTCAAATAATTTTGGCGAAATGCTGAGTTTGAATGGTTTACAGTCGCACGACTGTAATTACAGACGTACGACCGTAGTTACAGTCGCACGACTGTAATGGCCGTTCAGAATCAGAATTTCCATTTTAATCCATAAAAATTTCTAAAAATCCATAAAAATTCAGAAAATCACCAAAAATGAATTTTGTTGTGTGCATCCACGACCCTAGATTCAATTTCAGTAAAATTACATTTAGAACAATACAACGACGGAGACCCGATTCTTCCGAAAACCGACCCACCTCACATGTAAAAATGCATGTAAACCAGCAAAATTGTTTTCAAAATGATTTTCTCACAAAACCAAAGATATAGGGACGTTTCAAAATGTTTTCCAGGTCTAATCGGGCCGGCTAGCTGAGCCGACCCAATTATCCCCCTAAATGTATGCCCCCGATTCTCAATTTCCCAATTCTGTCATGTTTAAGTCCTATTTGTGGCATGCCGTATATTATGCTAACCCTCTGTTTTGCAGCTTTTTATTTTTATTTTTTATGTATTTAATAGAATTACTCGTATATTTTAGGCGATTGTAATTTTTAGATAAATCGTGTATTTTAGGCTGTTGTAAAAGTGAGGTCAAGAGTTTTTATTTTTGATTCGATGGGGTTGTGAGCCACTTAAATATTTACTACTTTACTTTTTATTTCCTGTGTATGCGCGCTGTATGTTTAAACTTAATGTAATAAAATTGACTTTAGAATTTGAAATATCTTCAAAGAACATTGGCCAATATTTATTTTAATTAGACACGAAATAAGGGACTTGTCCGGACCTAGATTTCTGGATAGCATAGCGGTCTTTCGTCCGGTTCAGCTACATCATAAAATTCTCGGTTGAGCTGAGCCGGGTGGCGACTCCTACAATATTCATCAAAACTTATATCTCGGTTCTTTTATGAATTAATCTAATTTTATAAAAATGGATTTCCATTATAAAAACCCCACGCGAGGGAGGGGTCCGTCCGAAATCTAGGCGCCCCTTCCGAAAAGGAGTCCGCGTTCCGTTGAAAACGTTGTCGGCTCACACTAGTCTTGAACCTCTGAAGCAGCCCTCCACTCAATTTGATGAACCTCCACTCTCTCTTGGCACCATAGCAAGCCATTATGGGTTGACCATACACCCCACGCACACGCCACTAGATGAACCCACTTCATGTCCGGCAGAGAGACTTCCACCACCCATTGATCCAACTACAGCCTGTGATGCAGCAGCTGCACCTCCTGAAAATCAGACCACATGGCAGAAATCTGAGGGCATAAAAATAGGATATGTTCAATGGTTTCATCTGCCACATCACATAGAACACAACCCCCACTTAATTGAACTCCCCTCCGTTAAAGATTATCATTTGTCGGTAAACATTGGGTAACACATCTCCACCAGAAGTTCTTAAGCCGTGGTGGCATATGTAATTTCCACAATAATTTCCAATGCACTGACATTGTATCATTCCGGATTCTATACCTCTTCATTAACTCCTAATAGGCAGTCTTTATAGAATAATGGCCCTTCTCTTCATGCACCCATCTCACTCGATCCGGTTTTCTACAAAGTGGTAAGGGAATTTTCTGTATCAAATCCACATCCCGCTGATTAAATAAAGATTGAATAAGAGGTAGGTTCCAAGCTTGCTACCCCAGCAAGATTAAATCACTCACATTTAACGACTCACCACCCGTTATTATTGGTGTTTGCACCATAGGAGAATTAGTCTCAGGAAGCCACGCCACATGCCAAATCCGTGTACTTCTACCATCTCCTATTACGGACCAAAAACCACTACGAACCAAGGGAATAGCCGCTGCAAGGCTCTTCCAAAGGTAGCTGTCATTGTTTTGAAAGACACCTTGAAGAACCCTATAGTTTGGGTAATACTTCGCCTTCATCAAACGGCTCACCAAAGCTTTAGGGTGCACTAATAATCTCCATACAGACTGACCCAGCAGTGCCACATTATACTCTCTAAGCTTTCGAAAGTTTAGACCACCTGCTTCCTTCGATTGGCATAACTTGGCCTACGCCATCCATCACACTCCCCTGCGTCGAGAAACATTATTATCCCACCAAAAAGCATTCAGCATCTTCTCCAATCTATCACAGAGGCCATGAGGCAGCAAAAAAGTTCCCAATGCATATATAGGTAAAGATTGAGCAACTGACTTAAGCAACACTTCTTTGCCTGCTTGTGAAATCCCCCTTTTACACCAACCCTGGACGCGAGCCGCTAATTTATCCACCAAGTAACTAAAAGTAGCATTCAGAGATTGTCCAATTGTGGAGGGTAATCCCAAGTACATGCCATGGGATGAAACACATTGAACCTGAAGAATATCACAAATATTATTTCGAGCATCGACCTCTGTATTCACACTGAACATAATACTGGATTTTTTGAAATTAATCACTTGCCCTGATGCCTGCGCATACAACTTAAAGCCATACTTCAACCTAACAGCCTCCTCAACGTTAGCACGGCCATGCTTCAACCTAGCAACCTCCTCAATGTTAGCACAGAAATAAAAAATGCTATCATCTGCGAAGAATAAATGAGAGATTACCGGAGCATTAGTAGCGATAGAGCATCCATGCAACAACCACCTATCCACCCAAGTATTCAATAATGATGATAACCCTTCAGCACTGAACAGAAACAAATAAGGAGATATAGGATCCCCTTGTCGGACCCCACAACTCAGCTTAAAACTCTGAAATTCAGCCCTCTATAATCGATAGTATATGTAACCGAAGACACACACCGCATTACAAGCCCAACAAAACCGTTCGGTAAGCCCAATTTTAACATCATCGCCTCTACAAATGCCTACTCAACCCTGTCATATGCCTTAGATAAATCTATTTTTAAAGCACCAAATCCAGTTCTTCCTCTCCGTTTCTGCCTCAGAAAATGACCTATCTCAAATGCAATCATGATATTATTGGAAATTAACCGATTAGGAATAAAAGAACTCTGATTCTCCGAGATCAACATTTGCATATAAGGCTGTAATATAGCAGAAATACACTTTGAAAGAGCCCTCATGATGACATTACAAAGTGAGATAGGACGTAAATCCGTCACTTTTACCGGATTCTTTCTTTTTGGGATCAAAATTATTATGGTGGCATTTAACTCCTCAGAAATATATGAATTATTTAGGCAATACAAGCATAATTTAATTACATCCGATCCAACTATATCCCAATAACTTTGAAAGAAACTCGGATTAAAACCATCTGGACCCGGGGCTTTGTCCGGGTGCATGTTAAAGAATGCTCTTTTCACCTCATCTGTATCAAACGGCCTCAGTAAATCCATGCACAGATCAGCCGTAGCTCTGTTCTTCACACACTGAATAATCGGTTCCATCATGCTCCCTTTTGCTTGAAAAAGAGACTGAAAGTACTCATTTATATGCTGCTCCAACCCTTCCCCCCAGTGTAACACCACACCATGATTATCCACCAGTGAAGTTTTTCTTTTGTCGAAAGGTTGCACTTCGGTGGAAAAATTTTGTGTTAACATTGCCACTACTCAGCCACAGCTTCTTCGCTCTTTGTCTCTAGTAGGAATTCTGCTGCTGTAAGAGTTGGTTGTATTCTTTCTGCACCAGCACCAAATGGTCAGCCATGTCTCTACCAACCCCATATGCAGCGCCTGTAATCTCTCCCTGCAATGCTTCAGTTTACGCCGCAAATATGTACTATACTCCTGACCCCAAACATGCAAAGCGTCTCTGCATACCTTCAATTTGTTTAGCACATCCCGAACCGGATCCCCCATTGTTTCTGTCTCGGTCCATGCCCTATGAATTACATCCCAACATTCCTGAACACCTCTCCAAGCATTCTCAAACCGAAATGGTGGGTGAGATAATGGCACCCGATCCAATGATTAGAGGATCAAAAAAGCATGATCAGAGTTTACGGATTGAGAAATCACGGCCTGCATATTTGGAAATTTATCCATCCAATCTAGATGGGCTAGTACACGATCTAGCCTCTCCCTCATTACCACAACCCCATTCCGCCATCTTTGCCATGTAAACCGAGGTCCACTGCTGCCCAAATCCACCAACCCACACTGATCAATAGTATCACGAAAACCATGCAACAAATTTAAGGGTTGCAGTTGGCCACCCCATTTTTCCTCCCTTGAAACCATGTCATTAAAATCCCTAAGCACACACCACGGTAATGTTGATTCCCCTGACAATCTAATTAAACATTCCTAAGATTCTCTTCTCCGATTTCTCTCTGGAAAGCCATAAAAACCTGTTAACCTCCAATTACCCATATTATGACGTACAATCACATCAATATAATTAACTTCTAATGATAGGAGCTCTATTGCTCCTTCATGCTTCCATACTAGGGCTAATCCACCACCATGATTTACATGAGGGATGTACAGAAAGTCATGGAACCCTAACTTACGACACACAGCATCCACTTTACTACGATCAACCTTAACCTCCATTAAGAACACCACCCTGGGTCTATATGCAGAAACAACGTCCTGCAATTCATGAACTATCGTTGGTCGACCCAACCCTCAACATTTCCAACTTAACACATTCATGGCTTCCGGCGGGCCCCCATGGGACTGGCCGATATAATAGTTTGCGTATCATTGTCCGTCTCCATTCCTTCCACTGTGTGATCATTACTTTGCTCTCCTGACTCCAACCTCTTTTGTTTAGGATCCAGAACCATTATTGTTTGGTGTTCATTAAGCATCTGCTGGGTTTGCAATTCCTGAACTTTTAATAGATCAACAAACCCACCCCTAGGAGTCCCTTCTTGTGATGGGGCAGCCTTTAAATTTGGTCTCGATTTTAACCACGGCACTGACATTACTTCTAGTCTCTTTGGAACCGCACGCATCTCCGCTCTGAATAATATTTCAATATTAGGGTTCCCTAACGCCCTAAATGAAGCACAAGTGTTTCACTATGCCCTATCAATCCGCAGAAGAAACAAAAAAGGGGAAGCTTCTCATACTTAAACTGAACCCAAAACCAATCCGATGTATTCCGTCCCAATCGCAATCTCCTTTTTAAAGGACGACGAAAACATCTAATCGAACTCGAACCCTTAAATATCCTCTATTCGAAACAGAAAAATCTTAAGAGTCCCCCATCACAAACGTTCCAATATATTCCGCCTCCATCCTCACAACCCGTTCATTCCGAAAACCCACAGGCAACCCATGCAGTTGCACCCAAAATTCAGCAAAAGACAGTTCCACAGAGTACAGTTCTTGCATTGTGGACACTCTTTCAAAAACTAACAACCTATTTTCGAAACTCCAAGGGTTGTTCCTCATCACCGGGTCAAGATCAAAGGCATGGTTAAATTGAAAAAGATAACGAGAGTTCTGTAATGGAGTGATTGATACCCCATCCATTGGTTTCCATACCTTAGCCAGCGTGATTCTCATACCATCAACATTCAGCTCCTTATCCGTGAGAAAGCGCCCTACAAGACTCAGTCTTAGATCATATTACTGCATTGCGTCCTCATCAAGCACCAACACCGGATCACCTTCCTCCTCCTCCAATCGCAGCTGCTCATATTCTCTGGCAATGGCATCCGCATCCATCGATCCAGCCATATTTTTCAATAATCAGACGACGTTCTATCCCACACCAATCTCAAGGCACGAACTAATTGATAATACTCAGAGACGAGTATAGAGAATAAAGAAGAAAAACCCTAATATGGGGTAGAGGAAAAAAACCCAATAGCCAGGGTACAGAACGCCGTCCTAACCTAATTATTGTTTATAAATTACCGATTTTCTTTTCTGTACCCCTTTTTCCATATTTTCCTTTTAAAATTACTATTTATCCTTTTTCCTTTTATCTTTTTCTTAACCACAGCTACCGCCTTTTACACCATAGCCATTGTGTCTTTTCTTTATCTCTTTTTTTTTTTTTTTTTTTTTTTTTATTTATTTTTTGTTGCGTTTTCCATTGACTTTGCTCATTCGTCTTCCTTTCTTTGTGTATCTACCAGACTATTTCATCAATTTTCTTCATTATTTTCTTCTATTATATTCATTTTTCTTTATTTTCCGCTGATTTTCTTTCTCATTTTTCTTCTTTTTTTATTAAAATAGTTTTTTTTATTATTCAACCTGTTTATTTTTTTCATATTCCTTTCTTTTTGTTCGCTTTGTTCATTTCTCTACCTTTTTTTTCGTTTATTTTTGTGACTTTTTGGCATTGTATATTTATATATATTTTTTGTGTATTTATGTACTATGTGCATCTTTTTTGTATTTTTTTTTTTGTATATTTTTCTTTTATAATACATGTATAATACATATGTGATGCATATCATATACATATATCACAAAAGGGAAAAAAAAAACTTTATATCATATATGTGCGATACATATATGATACATTTAAAAATAATATAAAATAACGAGATACATGAAAAATATGACAAAATTATGAGATAGATTTAAAAACAACACTAAATGTAATTAAAAAATACAAAAAAAAAAAAAAAAAAAACTTCGATTTCAGTAGTTAAAAGATAAGATTAATGTTTCACAAACATATCATGCATGTTTGTGCTTCCCAAATTATAGACTAGTTACTCTTTCTTAAGACTATGCTTAACTTCGTAGTTGATCAATATGGTATTCACATAATAAGAAACATATTAAATTATATTTAGAATTATAAATTGACCAACAGTATCAAGTTTAAGGAATGATATATGAGGAAATTATTTTGTAAAACATTGTTCTTAAATTACATTAACTATATTTTTTTTAGACTGCGTGCGTACTTAAACTAGACTATCTTTTTGGGAGGCAGTATCAAAACTATCATATATGTATCAAACACGTATCATTGATGTTTTACAGAAAAAACGGGTTATTGTGTGACGTGTCACACTGACATTTCACATCTAATGGTATTTTAAGAATGATAGTTAAAAAAAATAAAAGAATTTTTTCATATAGAGTATTCAAGTTATATATATATATATATATATATATATATATATATATATATATATATATATAAGTTAGTGTGATAAAATTGCGGTATTTTCTCATTAGCTTGCTGCTGTAGCACACTAAATTGTGGCCCATGCTTTGGGCTACAGCAGCCGGGCGTGCCCCGCTAACAATAGTGGTAGCACATGTTCATTTATTGCCACACTTACTAGTAAAATTAATGAAGTCAAGGCTTGATAGTTTTATGTCTTTTTCTTTGATTTTTTTTAGCAAAATAGGATATATTGTTCTCAATCGTTTTTGTAGTTGATGTGCCTTGTTTTTTCAACCACTTTAGTCCGTGCTTTAGGTGCAATAATTCATGATACCAATCTTTGGGTTGACGATATCTTCATTGCCTAGATACACGCGACCCACTTCTTAACTATCACGTGTTTTTGTTTCCACACTATGAGGCTACAAGTTTTTCTAGGCAAAACAGACTTTCAAGTCCCAAACTTTTATGCATTATGTTATTAGCCCTCAATTTCAATTATATTTCAATTTAATTTTATAATTAGTCCGGATCCACATCCGTAACTCTAGGAGCATTTTTTACACGGAAGATAATGCTTTAAGCAACACAAATTACAACATACTAACATCAAGTTACTCGAATATATATATACACACACACAACAATCGGGTGTCAATACACCATGTTGAGTTAAAATCTACTATGTAGACTTTACATATCTATTATGAGGTATCATAATAAAGTCCAGTTAAGTGATATCATTTAGTAATAGACTTATGACATATTAAAAGGGTATGAGCTTAATTAATTATGTGTAGATATCCAATTGCAATGTTCTAATTCTATGATGGACAGATTAGTCATTATAACGCTTAGGTTACCACTATATAAGGGTTATGGTTCCCAAAGCATATACATGTTTGATTTGCGGCTTCTCCATCAACTGTAGAAGTTCTTGAGTTGCATCTTGTCATAGAACGACAATCAACCCTAGCCACTATTGATTATCCTCAATCCGCTACACTATGACTTCAAATACACTTCTGTTTCTGATATCAATAAATTAGTATGAGATTACAATCTCCTAGTTATGTCTATTAATCTATGAATCTATTTCCAATACGTCATAGCACCTATAGATCGACTCTTTGTTCTTAAATGAAACCAAGTAACTTAAACATGAACAACACGTCTGAACCATGTCTATAAAAGATATGTATCGAAGCTGATAAAACTCATTTTTCACATATCAGTTTTCTCAAAGGAGATAAATACATATGAAAAAAAATTGACAAAGTACAACATCTATAGTAGAAATTAATAGTTAAATATGCTAAATCCAATATATCCTCAAGTAAAAGAATCGTATATATTTTCAAAGGGAGCAAATTGAAAAGTATAAACAAATTTAAAGAAATTTATATATAATTATTGTTGTTGTTGGGGTGACAAGGCCCTTATGCACCGTATAAGGCGTATGAATAGTTGATAAAAAAAATTAAAACGGATAAGGAAAAAACAAATTGACCTAAATAGGTTACAGTTGTTTAGTCCATTCAAGAGTTATTGTTGACATGAGTTGAAGTTAGCATTGATTCGGATCACATCATCCTTGATCTTGCTGGAATTTTTCGTTTTACAGACCATTATTCTTACATCTGTTAGTTTCTTTGTGTTTTTCTTTTTAACATATTTAATACATTCAATATTTATATTTTAGTGTGTATATACATTAATTTAGTCAATTAGGTTGTTGAGAGATTGAAGTTGATCCGAAAAATAGACAAGGAACATGCTTCAATATCAAGCATCATAGCTCTAGCCTATCCTATGACACTTAATTAATATCAAAATTACGAGTAATTAATGATATTAAATTCAAAATTGTAATCCTACCTCCCGACAAGAGGGACCATGAATTGAAATGCTCATATGACACCGCCAACAATAGTTCATTTATCTTTAGATATATTGTATTGTTGTGCTATTTTTTGTTCATTAGTTTTATTACGAGCGGTCCAAGGACAGAATTACCCCTTAAGAAAATAGTTCAATGCGAAATTAGGACCAGTTTGGAGCAGCTTTGAGCAGTCTTGAAAGCAGCTTTTAGCCAAAGCATGGGGAACCTTACTCTAGCTGAAAGCTGCTTTTGGAGCTACGGAAAGAAGCCTCAAATGCACAATTGTTAAAAGTCAGATTGTATTCGGAAAAACGCTAGAAAAACACTTAAAACTACTTTTAAATAAAGCAATGAAATCTAGCTTTCTCTGACATCACTTTCACTAACAGCAATCTCAAACTGGCCCTTATATGGCACCTTATCTTTGTGGTAAGCTACTAAAACCTCGGTCATGCATACCTCAACTAATAGAAAAATATCAACAATATGTATTAATTAAATAAAATTCTAGACTTAAAATAAAGGGAAAAGTATATAAAAAAAAAAACATATGGTTTGGCCAGTTTGCAGATCGAGGGTTGTATTTCAAAACGGTACAAAAGCATGATAAGTAATTTGACAATTTTGCAGTTCAAGGGTTTATCATCTAATACGTTCCCCTAAAACTCTCCATCTTTCGAAATTCCACCTTAAATTTTTCAAGTTTATTGATTAAAGTACAATGTACTTTGATGTGAAAGCTTGAAATTTTTCTGGAAGTGTGTACACTGACGATCCCAAATGGCTAGTTATAGTACTAGAGGGGGGTGAATAGTATTATAGGGCAAATAAAAATTTTTTCAAACTCTCTTTTAAAAATTCTTTTTGAAGAAACACAAGTTTCTTTCTATAAACACAAGTTTAATAAAAATACGGAATTAATAAAAATAATAAAACTTGTGAATGTAAAATTACTTTTATAAAAATGACTTTAAATAATAAAGCAATTAATTTAAATCACAAGAATTTAAATTGCAGTAAATATAAAAAGAATAGGCATAGAGAAATGAAGATGCCGAAATTTATCCTGGTTCGACCCAACCGGTCTACGTATAGTTCCTAAGCCAACCGCTTGAGATTTCCATTGACGTTTCCTTTACGGGCAGGAAATAAGCCTATGTTACTTTTTGCGAGTCCAACTAACAAACTCAATACTTTTGCAGGTTAAGTATCAAACCTCTACCGTTACTTTTTCAGAGCTTAAGTAACAAAACTCTTCTGATGCTTTTTCTAAGGTCAAGCACCAAACTTTTATAGATTTTGTTAATAACACTACCAACAAAGTAAACCCCTTTCACACAGCCTTGTGTGAATATACAATTCCCGAATATTTGAATATTTGAATGAAAAAATATAGCTCTTTTCTCTTTTGCTTTCTTTGGGAATTTGGAAGACTAGAAATGAATGCTTAAGAATGTGTGAATTACAAATTGGTCTTCCTCGCATTCAAATCTTGATCTCCATTCAACTCATAACGAGAAAGGAAGTTGATCTCAAGTCATAAAGGAATGATGGCCGTTTGACTTAGCTAACAAAGAGAGATGGTAGTTTGATTTCAAGTCATAAGCATCATGTAGCGTTTGAATTAATCCATAAAGAGAATTGTTTTCAAGTCGTAAGCAATTTATAGTTGTTGATCTTAAGTAATAAGCTTATGTATCCGTTGGAATTAATTCATAAAGAGAACTCAAGTTATAAAAAATTTTGAACTCAAGTCATAAGCAACATGTAGCCGTTTGCATCACTTCATAAATGAGAAATGGTAGTAGCTTTTAGGTCATAAGCAATTGTAGTTGTTGATCTCAAGTAATAAGCAAATCACTTCAAGTCATAAACTAAGATGTTCAAGTAGTATAGCATTAAGCTTATATGCCAGAGTGAGTATTAAGTCATTATTTGGCCGAATATATATGTCTTTCAACTCATAAGCCATGATCTTTGAAGTCAACTCATAAGCTAATGCCTTTCAAGTTAACTTATGAGCCAATGCCATTCAAGTGACATAACATCTTAGTTTAAGTTAATAGACATCTTGTGGCCGAGAGAATTAGCTTTAAATAATAAGTCATTTTAGCACTTTTAAGTTTAAGTCATAAAGAATTTATGTGAAAAAAATTTTATCTTATAAAGCGAAATTCTCAACTCATAAAGTACTTAAAGTAAAGAGTTTAAGAAACTCATTTTATTAAATGTCAACAAGTTGTGCATTTGTGCCTTCCCCTACTCAACTTAAGGAAGTGGAGGTATTTTTATTTATTAATAATGTCAATGTTGCTCTAGGCAAGTATACCAAGCCCAAGTAATATAGATAGGAAGTAAGAGTATCATGTCCATAGGGAAATGAGATTTTAACAAACAACTGTATATGAAATTAGGTTCTAACAAACAGAGAATAACACTAATTAAATATATTGTAAAGAGAGTTGGTTGAGATTTTTACGCATAAATCAAATAGATCTAAATATTAACAGAGAAAACGAGTTGGGTTGTAAATAATAAAGTTGCAAACCAGCAATGAGCACAACTTTAGCATAACATTTTCCTATAGATCTATCAATATAAACATGTGTTTTCATCCAATGGCAAGGGTAGAGTATCTCTCCCAACATGCACCACAATTGACTTCCGTCATGAAAAAGATCCTAATAAGTATTCATAGTAGACCATATTTCTATGTTGAGTATAATGAACAACTTAAAGCATTTAGAACAAGAAAGCATTTTAATGAGACACTATGAACATTAAAAACCCTATTGCATGCTACCAATATACACCTTTCAGCTTTGTGGAATGACAATACAAGTTCAAGATATCTTTCCATTCATTAAATCCCCTATCAAAGATGCTTAACAAACTAAAACAAGGATTAGATACTCTTAGTCATACATTCTATATCAAGAATACCTTTATGAAGAAAACACATGTCGTTCATATATATATATATAAATGTTAGATATTAAGCTAGCTCATTACCTTAAAGGTTTATGCCTCTATGAAAAGCATAGGAATAGCTTCACAGAGAAATATTCTTCCTAAGTAACTATTAAAACTGAGAAAAGATGTGATTGATGTCAAAGTATGAGGTGAGGTGACTTCTCATCATCCTAGAGACTGTTTATAAAGTTCTCTCCAAAAATAGAAAGAAAACATTAGCCCTAAAGGCTTAAAAAAATTGCCATTTATTCAAGGATTAGTTACAAAATAACTAAAGGGTAACAATGTCCAAAAGTGAAAAATAAATTCCTAGGAGACTACTAGGAAATTTCTCTCAAGGTGGTGACTTAGCAAGGTGCTCAACCTCCTCTCTAAAGAGCATGAGAACAGCTTCATAGAGAAATATTTTTCCTAAGTAACTACTAAAACTGAGAAAAGATATGATTGATGCAAAGTATAAGGTGAGGTGACTTCTCATCATCCTAAAAGAGAGACTATTTATAAACTTCTCTCCAAAAACAGAAAGAAAACATTAACCCTAGAGGCTTAAAAAAGATTGCCATTTTTTCAAGGATCAATTACAAAATAACTAAAGGGTAACAATGTCCAAAAGTGAAAACTAAATTCCTAGGAGACTATTATGAAATTTCTCTCAAGGTGGTGACTTAGCAAGGTGCTCAACCTCCTCTCTCTAGCGCTCTCCCTTTACTGCTCCCCACTTTGCAAGTTGTTCCAAGACCACAGTTAGGTCAATTGACAGATCACTAGTTTGCATGGATTTTTCCAGCTTTTGTCTCTTTGGGCCCAAAATTAGTTAAAAGGATGAAAAAGACTTAATAAGCATCTTTTTATTCCGAAATTGACACCAAAAGCTAATAAATTCTTATTTATTAAACAACTTGTAAAATATATACAAATTAGGCTATATCAGTGAAAAAATTAAAAAAATTAAAATTATCAAAAAAATTTTTTAAATCTTGATGAATAATTCTTAATAATATGGCCAAATACATACGCGGCCCCTTCAACTTTTATTTTTGAGCCGCTTGGCCCCCTCAACTATTTTAGCGACCTATCTAACCCTTTATCTAAAAACCAAATATATATGTGGCCCCTTCAACTTTTATTTTTGAGCCGCTTGGCCCCTTCAACTATTTTAACGACCTATCTAATCCCTCATCTATTTTAAAGTGGTATTTTTAGACACTTAAATGCTGATGTGTCATATGACCTGGAGGTAAGAGAAATCTCAGCGTGTTTGGGATGAAGTTTATAATTTTACAAGGGTAATATTTTGTAAATATTATATAAAAAAATTATCTGCATTTTTTTCTCCCTCTCTTCTCACTTTGGTTAAACTCTCTTCGTTCTTCTTTATTATCTTTTCTGCAATCATATTTCTTCCTCCTCTTGAGTTTAATTAATTGCTGAGAAATATTCACTTTGTAATAGTTTGAAATATTAATTAAATAGAAGATGGTTTGAAGATGGTTTCCAGCATGTGTCCTACATGTCTTTAGTGTCAAACGCGTGTAATGCATGATACTCTGTTGTGTCTGGTTATGTTCAATCAAAGGTTTAAAACTACCACTTTAAAATATATGAGGGGTTAGATAGGTCGCTAAAATAGTTGAGGCGGTTAAGCGGCTCAAAAATAAAAATTGAAAGGGCTACGTATGTATTTGACATTTATATGAGGGGTTAGATAGATTGCTAAAATAGTAGAGGAGGCCAAGCGGCTCAAAAATAAAAGTTGAAGGGGCTGCGTATGTATTTGGCCTAATAATATTGATAAATTATTGGGATGCTTAATGATGAAAACATTAAGTGTTGCATAATGATCGTGTTGATGGTATGAACTAGGGGTGGCAACAGTGTAGGTGCGGGAGCAGGGGTGTATTCCCCACTCTGCCCCCAATAATTACGAGGGCGGTTTCGAGGATTCCCTGTTTAATATTTTGGGGATTTTTTCACCCCCATCCCCACCCCGCATGGGTGCCTACGGGTATTAGTGAATCCTATGTAATCTCTCTCTCTCTCTCTCTCTCTCTCTCTCTCTCTCTCTCTATATATATATATATATATATATATATATATATATATATATATATATATATATATATATAAGGTGAGGGAAAACGTGATATATTATTAGAATAGGAGACATATATATATAAGTACATTAGGGTTTAGACTATACATGTAGAGTCCTTACATGATTACAATTGTGCCTATACTTATACTCTATCACTCCCCCTCAAGTTGAATGGGGTAAGAAACTAAGTTCAACTTGCTACACATATGAAGAAAATGAGGTTTACTCAATGGCTTGGTGAGTCCATCAGTGAGCTGATCTTGAGAGGTCACACATTGGACTTGCAATTATTTGTGGGTCACTTGATTACGGATAAAGAGAAAATCCACCTCTAAATGCTTACTTCCCGTGTGAAAAATTAGATTTGCGGTGAGATAAGTAGCACTCATGTTATCACACCAAACCCAAGGAGGTATAGGAATCTGAAACCCAACTTCATGAAGAAGAATACGAATCCATTGAATTTCATAAGAAACCGACGCCAAGGATCGATATTCAGCCTTGATGGACAAGCGGGCAACCGCTTTCTACTTCCGAGAACACCAAGAAACCGGAGTAGAACCAAGATAAATAATAAACCCTGAGGTGGACTTCCGTGTATCCAAACAACCGGCCCAATCAGTATCAGAATAGCCTTGCAAGAGCAAGGATGGAGCAACACGAAGAAGGATACCTGACGTAGCAGCACCATGCAGATACCGTAAAATTCTCTTAACCACCACCCAATGTGCAGACGTAGGAGAACATAGATATTGAGACACCTTTTTGATAGCAAAAGAGATGTCTGGACGAGTTAATGCCAAATATTGGAGGGAGCCAACAACACTTCTGTACTGACTAGGATCAGACAAGGCAAGCTTAAGATGCAACTTTTCTGAAGTGCAAGCTGGTGTAGAAATCGAGCTGTAAATATGCATAGAGGCCCGAAGCAGAAGATCCTCAATATATTTAGTCTGAGTAAGCAACAAGCCCGGCGGCAGCCAATGAGCTTCAATGCTAAGAAAATTACTTCAAGGGGCTGAGATTGCGGATGGCGAACCGAGACTGCAAGAGGGAAATAATACGGTCTAAGAATAACTTATCATTCCTAGTGAGCATCGAGTCATCCATATATATTAAACAAAAGAGTCGAATCTTCCCTTTAGTATAGAAATACAGTGAAGTATCCGATTTGGATCCTTGAAACCCAATCTTGCATAAAACATTAGTCAAACACTTATGCCATATACAAGGAGCCTGTTTCAACCCATACAACGACTTCTTAAGTAGACACACATGATCCGGAAAAGAAGTATTCACAAACCCAGGGGGTTGTGCCATAAAGACCTATTCCTCCAAAGTGCCATTCAAAAACGTATTAGAGACATCTATGTGTATGATAGACCATTTAAGAGACACAACAACAAAGAGAATAACTCGAATAGTAGTAGGTTTTACCACAAGACTATATGTGTCAACATAGTCTAGCCCAGGACGTTGGGTATAGCCTTTAGCCACAAGACCAGCTTTATACCTTTCAACAGAGCCATCTAGATATCGTTTGATCTTAAAAACCCACCGACAACCAACCAAATTCTGTCCACGACTAGGCAGAACAAGCTGCCACGTGTCGTTGCGAATGAGAGCATTATATTCCTCCTCCATGGCCTGAAGCCAATGAGCAATTTTATTAGCATGTGAAAAGCTAGCTGGTTCAACGTCGGGAATATTAATAATGCTGGAAAATTGCCTAGGCTTTGGTGGCCGAGAACCAATTTATAGCCGTGTCAACATTCTACGTAGTGGAGATTTCGGAGGAGAAGCAGCAGATGGCACGATCGGTAACCGACCATAGGCAGTGAGATCAACAGTAATAGACGGACTTGGCAAGGTGTCCAAATTAATAGTGGAATCGGGTGGGGTTGGATTGCTAGTTACAACAGGGGACGGTTCATTTTGGATGGCGGAGCTGGGCAGATGCGGGGCTGACGGGTTGGAGGCGGGGCTGGTTAGACGGGTTGGGCAGAACGGGCGAAGGGGAATTGGGCGAGGCTGGTGGTGGGTCGGTTGGGTGAGTAGGAACTGTAGGGGCTGACGCACAGGCGAGGGAAGGAGCGATTAGACAGAGGGGTAACAAAACATGGGTCCAGGTTGTTGACGTCAGAAGCACCTTATTTGAAGGAGTTGCAAAGGGATAAACCTGCTCATCAAAAAGTACATGACGTGAGATATAAAGGCGACCCGAAGGAATATGATAACACTGATAACCCTTATGAATCTTACTATAGCCAAAGAAAACACAAGGAAGAGAATGAGACTCTAATTTATGCTTAGTGTATGGACTCAACCAAGGATAGCATAAGCAACCAAATGTTTTAAGAGAAAAGTAATCAATGTCAATGCCAAACAACCGATGAAAAGGACTTTGATAATTCAATTGCTGCATAGGCAACTGATTAATAACATGTACAACACACTCAAAGGCTTTATTCCAATATTTCAAAGGCACCTTGGCATAAGTGAGAAGGGCCAAACCCGTTTCAACAATATGGCGGTGCTTTCTTTCCGCACACCCATTTTGTTCCGGGGTATACGGACAAGAAACCCGTTGTGTAATCGCATTCTCTCGAAAAAAATTAGTTAATGCTCGAAACTCACCACCCTAATCAGATTGAAAGATTTTTAATTTGGTGTCAAAATAATTTTCGACAAGGGTCTTAATGGTTTAAAAATGGGTAGCACTTCAGACTTGTGTTTCATGGGGTAAAACCATGTGTATTTATTGTAGTGATCATAAAAAAGAACATAAAAGGCATAGCCATCATATGAAGTAATAGGTGCAGGTCCCCAAACATCGAAGCAGACAAGTTCTAGAGGTTTTTTAGCTTTAAATGTAGATAAAATAAAGGGCTGCTTATGAACTTTACTCAAACAACAAGCATTACACAAAGAAGCATTGGAAACAGAATGAGCTGAAATTTTATTAGATTGCAAAACTTTAGTAACAATGGGCTTGGCAAGATGTCCTAAACGAGTATGCCAAGTAGACAAAAAAACAAAAATTAGCTTTAATAGATACTGGAGGGGTAAGACACATGGAGTAGAGTCCTTGATCACTCTGGCCTCAATACAGAACCGGCTTCGTTGCCAAATCCTTGATGACAAAATAATTGGCAAAAAATTCAACAAAAACAGGTTAGAATTAGTTAAAGCATAAACAGATTGCAAATTTTGATTAGTACGAGGCACATAAAGAATATTACGAAACTGAAGCAACGTATCATCAAAATAAAAACTCGAACTACCGACTCGAGAGATATTAAGTTTAGACCCATTACCAAGTTGGACTTCCTCAGCACCCTGGTATTCAGAATGAATAGCAAGGTTATCAAGATCATTAGTGACATGATGAGTCGCTCCTGAGCCAACAACCCATGGTTTATTATAGGTATGGGCTGTTTCGGTGGTAGTATGGTTTATTGGAGGTATGGGTTGTTTCAGTGGTAGTCATATATGATCTAGGAGAAAAGGTGTCATTGCTGCGTTTTTGTTTGGGTGAAGGACAAACATTAGCCAAGTGTCCATTGCCACGACAATTGTAACAAATCCGATCAAAATAAGGTTGATCACCATTAGAGTGGATTTAGAACCCCCATAAGAGTTTGGATACCGCTGCTGCTACTGGAATCGGCCACCACAGCCTCTGTTGGTGGTTTGACCACCACCACGCCCTCTACCATGGGCGGAAAAGGACTGCTGCTCCTGCCCGCAAACAGAGAAGTGGGCTGTCGGCAGAATTCCATCCCCACTAGTCTGTTGTTTGGCGTGTTTCAGATAACATTCCTCAGAACTTAACATGCCATAAACATCATCAAAGATAACGGGTTCCAATTTAGTCTCAAGAGTACGAATAAACAAGTGATAATCATCAGTTAATCCAGTAAGCAAAAAATCAACGAGATCCTCTTCTGGGACGGTATACCCTAATGTCGCTAATTGATCACCAACAGATTTAGCCTTCTGAACATAAGTAGCAATATCATCATTACCTTGAGATAAAAAGTGCAATTTTCTATGAAGATTAAGAATTTGAGCTTTGGAACCAGAGGCATAGGCTACCGTTAGTTTATTCCATGCGTCACGGGCGGTATTGGAGCCAATGATTTAAGGCATAATCGAAGGCGAGACAAACGAAACGATCTAGCTAAGGACCTGTTGATCACGTTGTTCCCAAGCCAAATAAATTGGATTATCGAATCCATCTGGAAGAGATTTAGTCGGCGGTGGGGAGGTACCAAGAACATGGTGAGAAAGACCACAACCACGAAGCATCGGAAGAATCTGAAGTTTCCACAGAAGATAATTATTTGGATTCAACTTATGAGCAATCTGAACCGCTGGTGCGGGATTAAAACTCACAGGAGGGATCGGTTGGTGAGAAAAATTCCCACTCTCGTTTGGTCCGATAGTCGCAACGATTGATTCGATGTTAGTGAGGAAAGCATAAGTAAGAGGGGTATTCATGATGGAAATCCCTGAAATCGGTCCGGTGGGAGCCACAGAGGAAGAGACCGGAGTTGCCACAGAGGCAGAGGAGACGGCAGCCACGGAGACAGAAAGAAAATCTAATGAGATTGAAGAGGTTGAAGACAAAATGGCAAGAAATTTCGGATGAGAAGAATTAAGGTTAGGGTTTCGGATTCTTTAGAGACAAAGGAGCTCTGATACCATGTAAGGTAAGGGAAAACGTGATACATTATTAGAATAGGAGACAAATATATACAAGTACATTAGGGTTTAGACTATACATGTAGAGTCCTTACATGATTATAATTGTGCCTATACTTATACTCTCTCTCTCTCTCTCTCTCTCTCTCTCTCTCTCTCTCTCTATATATATATATATATATATATATATATATATATATATATATATATATATATATATATACGGGGTCCGGGATAGTGGTCCCCACCCCTACACCCGTTTAAGTACCGGGAATAAAATAATCCATACCTCCATCCCCGTGGGGGATAATATCGGTTATTTTTCGCGCCCGTCGGTTCGGATCTCTACGGTTTTTGGGTAATCCCCGCCCCATTGGCACCCCTCGTATGAACCATAGGTTTTAAAAACCTTGTCTTTATGTAAAATCCAACAATTTATGTTATTTTCCATCCCAATAATTCACCATATCATTTAAGAATTTTCCGTTCAAATTTTAATATTTTCTAGTAATAATTTTTCTTTTTTTTTTTGGGTGAATTTTCTATTTTTTTGTATTATTGATTAATAAAAAATACTTCACTTCCCAAACACTGTCAAGTTTCATTATCAAAGTTTGTTGTATATATTTATTTGTATCAACCAATCTATAACTTTCAGGTCAATATCTAAAAGCTTATGGTTTTTAGATATATATCAAACGGCGAACTACTTTTTTTAATAGTGTAAAATCATAAGTCCTAATTTATAAATTTTAAACCACAAATATCAACTCACAACTTGCGAAAATACTGTTGTTATAAAAAGAGAATTTGAAATTTGAGAACATATTAAACAAATGAAGTAATTAATGGATAAACGAAACAACTAATGGTCCTTTTCAAGCAGGCATTTTTCTTATATTGGGTGTAAATAATTGAATTCCATAGTAGGTGGTGCTTATAATCACGATTTAATGTATATCAGAAATGGTACCCTTCATTATCAATGCATTGCTGGTAAGTAGGTGAGAAATTGGACGAGTTCATTTCCCAAATAAATAAATTTGGGCTATACATTTATATATAATATTATACTTGCCATCTAGTATATATATACTTACTTCATTTCATCAGTACTATTTTCCACTATATATATTAGATAGTTGTTTTATAGTACACATCTCATATTTGTTATTAAATGTTTTTTTTTCTTGGAAAGATAGAGTTATTGATTATGTATATAGGAGCCATACTGAATTAGGTTTTGGCAGAGTACAATTATAGCTGCCGCCTGCAGCTAAATAATTTGCATAAAAAGTATATATATATTAAAATTGGTCTCTGTTTCTTTACTCAAATCGTGCAACAAAAACCAATATTACATGTTTATTTAGTAAAAAAATATCAATTTATTTTGCCAACTAATTTTATGTATAACTATAATGTAATCATGTATGAGCTAAAAGTAGAATACTTTTGTTTATAATATACAATTTATCCGTTTAAATTATTAACTTTTAAAGAAAGTAAGAGTTAATTACTTACAATTATTTAAGATACAATTTTTGACTTGCATTCTACGTTTTTGTCTAATCTATGAACAACTTTTAAAAATATTGATTTTTTTTCTTATAATATTGGGAGAAATTTTATACTACTCCCAAGGCATGTACTCATTTAGTTATAAAAATACAAATTAAAAAATGATAAAAATATCTAAATTATGTTTTTACAAGTATTGTAAAAGTTTACCAGTAAAACAAAAAATATTGTTAAATTTTTCAAAAATTGGAGAATGTGCAGGAGAGAGATGTCAAATTAAAATGACAATATACTGTATTAAATAGCATATATTCTGATATATATATGTATATATATAAAAGAAATTGAATATGTTATTTATGTTATGAATTTGGTCCCCAATGGGAGTATTGTTCTTTCAACATCTACAAGGTATTCTCTCCCCCAAATTTCAATTGGACATTTTTTCTGTCATACCTTCACTTAATTCGTTGCGTTTTATGTTTCGAGATTTTAAGGATCATATATATATGGCACTAAGATTAACCTATCTACCCAGAGGAATTCATTAGATATATCCCTGATTTTATGCCACTAAGATATCCTGTATCTTCTTGCAGTAAGAAACAAATGCATGGTTTCCGAAAAAAAAAAAAAAAGTTCTAATTTATTCAACTGTTAATTGTAGTCTTAGACCCAAATTTGTCAAACATAACAACAATAAAAGAAATAAATTCATAGCAATTTACTGATAAATCGACTAGGGGGAAACCAGAAATATATATATATATAACTCAAAATCTTGAGTTCAATGTTGTAACAACTCCTTTCTTATAACAATAATAATAATAGAAAATAAACTCATGAGTAGCTATAATGTATCCTCGGTATACAGGTAAATATACAATATAACAAATGACTTTTATTGAATATGCATTGAATTAAAATTAGAATAAGTAACACATATCATATATTTGATCTGTAGAAATCATACTTAACATAAATATTTCTGTAACACTAGTATACTATACGTAGATGTTTGTATCTTTTAATTAACTTTGGGATACTAGAATCTTTTTAATTAACTCGGCTAGCTCCAGTATCGCTACGTATTACCCAATAACAAAGCTTGAACATTATTCACTTCTGAATGAAACCAAAAGTAATTAATTAAAATGCAAGTAACCCCTAATGAAAAGATAATTAAGTATGAAGTCTAACAAAGCTGAGACATTCATCTTCGAGCCAACTATACTTCTCTTTGAATGGATTAACAATTGGATTTGGAGGAGGATATTCATCTATGCTTCCTTCCCACGCATTCACATCCTTCAAATCTTTCATTACTTCCCAAACACAATTGTTGCACTTGAAACCAGCCCCGAGGCTTATCATTAGTATCCGGTCCCCCTTTTTCAGCCTCTTCTTTGCCTCCATGTATCCCAAAACATACCAAAGTCCGCCCGCTGATGTGTTCCCGAATCGATGGAGTGTCATTCGAGCTGGTTCGAGGTCGTAATCATTCAACCCAAAGCTCTTTCCAACTCCTTCAATCACTGCTTTCCCGCCCGGGTGTATGCAGAAGTGTTCAACTCCTGTCTTCAGGTTTAAACCTGCCCCTGCCCCTTCAAGGCCTCTGGTGTTTTTGCTTCTGTTTTGCCTCCATGACCTCAAAACGTAGCGGAGAAGTTCCGTTGCTGGTAAAATTTTCGGCACTAGAACTTGTAGGTTCATTGTGAGAGCCTTGTCAGCAGCTTTTGTTAGGCCCCTGGTGAGAAGAAAACCTCCATAGCCAAGATCGTCTTCAACTTGTATGCAGCATCCGTACGCTTCGTTGTCCGAACCAAGATGGGTTCGGACAAGATGTCTGAGTTTCAGGACAGCTCTATGCTTCAATGCTCTATTGTTCGTTAACAGCATAGAACAGCCTCCTGACCGAAACAGACAATTCGACAGCATCATAGACTTTTCTTTGCCGCAATACCAATGCGGGCCAAGTGATTCAGTGCTAACAACAAGTGCTAGTTTATTCCTGTATGTTTTAAACAATTGCTGAACTAGATCAACAGCAACCAGGCTTGCGCTACAGCCCATTCCTGACATGTTGAAAGACTTTATATCTTCCCTCATTTTATACCTGTTAACAACTCGAGTCGTTAGAGACGGTGAAGGTGAAAATAGAGATACATTGACAACAACTATGTCAATTTCTGACGGAGAAATTCCGGTTTTTGCAAACAGCTTGTCAAGTGTACCGAATATGATTTCATCCATTTCGAGGTATGCATCATCTAGGGAAGGGATTCCTTCTCGGCCTTCGATGACATTTTTTGGTCCGTACGTAGTTTCTCCGATCCCGGAATTGACAATGGTTTGCAACAGGAACCTGTACTGCTCGAGCCCTAAGTTTTTGTTCCTCAGGACAACTCTCGCACACGAATCTGTGTCGAGCCTCCTCTCTTCAGGAGCCTTGTAGCACTCGTAATGTAACATATAGCAGCAACTTTGTCTGTTCTGATAAATCAACTTCGAAACGTAGAAGATGATATAGCAGAACAAAAACGAACAAATTACAGTGAGGGGATCCATAAATGTAGCTTGGAAACTTCAGACAGGGAGATTTTAAATAAGAAGAATCGCAAATTATGTGAAATTTCAATTGCCTGTGAGAAACTGAGAATAATGGTACCATATGTCTATGTATATATGTGTACATATAATGTATTTGTAGAAATTAAAATATAACCGAAGAATCAGATGAAAAGATATGCTCAACCACCTCTAATGAATTCTTACAGACAGTAAAGGCGTTAGTAGGTCATCATCATCAAACATAATAGACCATATATATATATATAATATCAAACCTATACAATATAACTAGAGACAATAAAACTATATATATATATATATATATATATATATATATATGAAAACTTAATTAATTTCTATTCATAATTACAACTTATGTAATTTGAAGGCTTAAAGTTCCATTTCCATATGTCTAGTACAATATGCTTGTATGTACTCCTCTTTTATTCCACATATGTTATACAAAATGTTTGATGTTAATTGTCCATTGTCATATGATTTTGAAATATTTATCCTTTACAAGTTATAACCATATGCACCAAAATAAACCGAAAAAAGTGGTAAAACGTTAATCGCCTAGTGGTTGTGCAAAAAACAACGTGACAAATGAATTACCACTATTAAACGTTTAGTTATTGCACGCATGTTTTTTCGTTTATTTTAACTTAGATTATAATAACTTATATATGATAATGGACAAATGTTTTAAAATCATAACATATAAGGTAAAAACATATATTTTATGTAAAACAAGGGGCATATTTCAAAATCATAGAAGGGAGTGTAAGGAAAAACATTTGATAAAAGAAAGTATAAACCTAATTTGAATCTTCATTTTGATATATCCTGAAACAACACAATATTCGAGTAAAAAACCTGGTTGAAGGAAGACGAACATTCTAGAACACAAGTCTACATATCATTGCAAAATTTTATCGAGAATATTGCTATTATTTGCCTCGGCATGAGCTATATATTAATAATAATGGTTTGTTTTATTTGGCAGTATTTATATATGCTTTTAAAGTGTGGTCTGGTCACACTCCTAATTTTGTACTTGAGCTGAAAGGGAATATTTATTTTGAAGAAGGAAAAAAAAACGAAAAAAAAAAAAAAAGAAATAGATGTGTGTATTTCTAATATATAATTACTTTTTTTTTTTCTTGGCAGAATAAAGTACATCAGGTACACACATTATACGTGTGTCAAGCCAATAAAATTGTGACAACTCATAACTAATTAAGAGAAAAATATCATGTCATCAATTAATTAATTATTTAATAGTAGATTATTTAAATAAAATTCTAAATCCTCATATAAAAATCCCAGACCCTAAAATATAAATCCTAAAGGCTAATTTGCGAACTGTAAACCTTAAAATATATTATGTATCATAACCGTATTGGCTTGATGTGCAGATAACACAGTGCACCATACATATTTTATAATTTCTCGTAAGTATAGAAAGCTAAAAACAATGAGAAATTATAGAATACGCCTGACACACCAATATTATCTGTGTGCCAACCAATAAAATCATACTACGTAATATATTATAGGATCCAAGGTTAATAAATTAACCTATAGAATTTATGTTTTAGTATATATAATTTTTATTTTCATATCTAAAATTTTAGTTATATAATCAATTATTAAATGAGTAACGACTT
This sequence comes from Euphorbia tirucalli, assembly GCA_039660915.1. Taxonomy (NCBI): domain Eukaryota; kingdom Viridiplantae; phylum Streptophyta; class Magnoliopsida; order Malpighiales; family Euphorbiaceae; genus Euphorbia; species Euphorbia tirucalli. The sequence continues at coordinate 52,380,076 of CM077633.1, forward strand.
AACTTACAAGATCTATACACTTTATTTTTCATAAAAAAAATGAACTAGTATTTATTTTCTATACCAATTCAAAGAGGGGTTAAGTAAACTTTTGAGCATGGATTGGACAGTACAAAATTAAGTACAATAATAAAGGAAGTTAGCTACCACTATTATAATTGAATAATTTCGTGAGTGAAAAGGACTGCTAGTTAAGTAAATTGCAAGTTGTTACGATCAAGTGGATACTCCAGTCTTACTCTCTAAACGGCCACAAGGGAATTGAGTACCGTTTTAAAATTTTAAATTGGACTGTACAGAAGAGCCGAAAAACTGAAAAACAACGAATTCGAATCGAAACTGAACTATAAATGTGGTTAACAAAAATTGATGGACTAGTATACAGTTTTTATTTTTTAAAACGAATGGTTTCAGCTTCGGTTTTGGTTTTGGTTTTTGCACCAAAAGTCCATATAGACTCAGTTGTTGGAAATATTGAGGAATGAATCCCACATTGAAAATATATAAGATTAAAGAATAGTATATAAGTGGTGTAGATTGGACCTTAACACAAGCCAATTGGTGTTGTATTATATGGGCTCAACCTCACTTATATGCTCACTCATCCAGTCAAGCGTAGCACTCTCAAGGTCCACGGAGTCTCTTCATGGTATCAGAGCAAAAGAATACCTGACAGCCGAAAAGATCTTAAGCCCGTGTTTAAAGTTTTGGTGGAGTTTGGGCTAGTAGTGAAAACTATAACCGTTGATGACCTTACGCCTCCAAGGAGATAGACCAAGAAATGTTTGACAAGTGACAACTGGTTCAGGTCCAGTTGCACTTGAGGGAGAGTGTTGGAGATGTTGAGGAATGAATCCCACATCGAAAATATATAAGATCAAAGAGTAATAAATAAGTGGTGTAGATTGGATCTTAACATAAGCCAATTGGTTTTGTGTTATATGGGCTTAACCTCATTTATATGCTCACTCATCCAGTCAAACGTAGCACTATCAAGGCCCACGGAGTCTCCTCATCAGTTAACCGATCATTTACAAGTAATTAAAAAAATATTTTATATAATAATATATATAGGTGGTAATAAGTGAAGAACAATTCTACGTTTGGGAACTTTTTTTTATTAATGTTTTAATTATTGAAGTTTATGATTTATAATGTTATTTTTAATTAATAAATAAGACTATGGTTTATAATTTAAGATTTTTGTTTGATATTTGAAATTTATGGCATATTACTTTGAGGTTTAAAATATTATAGGTTTAGAAAAATGTAATGTATATTTCGTAAATAATTAACTAACGAAAATTAATGACTAACCGAACAATAATTAATCGAATTTAACGGACGGTGTATGATTAGTAAATCAAAAAACCCATTCAAACGGTTAACCATTTGTGTAAGTTCATATGAATCGATTAACTGATCATGTACACCCCTAATTTTAAGTATATTTTATATATTTTTCCACCGGAATAATTTTTTAATGTATTAAAATTTTACCCCAAAATTGGAGAGAGATTATTACTCTTGAGTCTTGACCCATTAATGCTGATGGACCCATTTTCATTTAAAATCATATATCCAAAATTAAAAAATACCTACTCGTTGACAATACGTCCCTGATCGTGACAAGCATGCAAATATATAGCTTGATGCTTATGTCTGATTGAGATCTTCGAATTAATTAATGTCTTGCTTTATAAATTGATCGTCCAACTTGTAATAAAGAAAATATCTAAAATGACCATACTTATAATTACAAATATCAAGTATATACAATATGATTGTTTGCTTTAATATTGATTTTGTTGGATCATTACTAATTCGTTCAGGAAAAAGTTTTAGAATATTTTCAGAATATGCACTCCCAATAATAAAAGTATAATAAATATTATATATTTATAATTAAAAAAATATATAATCCTAAAATATTGTAAAATTTCTCATTTTAATACAGCACATACAATATTATCCTTTTTAGAGAGATAGTTCAGAAAACATCTTAAAAGTACATTTTCCTTACAACATAAATATTAGAAAATATGAAACACTCTTTCCCTTGTTTTCTAATCACAAATTTTTTATAGCTAAACAAACACACTCATTTCTTTTTCCTAATTTTCTTAGGAATTTTTTTCCATACAAAAGGTTTTTTTTTTTTTAATAATAAATTAACACGCCTAAACACTATCAAATGATTTTTTTTATTAATATACTCCTAGCTCCTCCCAAATTCTTAAAAACAGATGGGTCATCTTGTGGAAGAATGAGTTAGAACCTGCAAAACGGACAAAAAAACCTCCGACACTCAAGTCAGTAAGGGATTAAGAGGAGAAGAATAAAAGAATAGAATTATAATTGTATCTTTTGAGGTAGGGCGGCCTTTATAGGCTCCAAAATGTTCTAAATAAATTTGGATTGATGTTTTTATTTAATCCATCAGAACGATTCATAATTGGGGTAAAATAATACCTTTTTCGAATTCTATCCTCCATAGGATTTATATTCCTTGATAGAAAAGTAAGGAAGAATTATACCTTAAATAGGATACTGTCTACTTATTCTAGAAGGAATGTAATATGCCAAATACAGGATTTGTCGGCCTTAGTGGATCTAGATGCCACATACTCAGCTATTGAGATACGATTATCTATCCTATTCAAGGCTCGGTCTTTGCTATATATTTATCTGAAAATCTCGTTAGCAGGATAATTTTGCATTATGCCATTAAAAACTAAGTCATAAATTACGGTATGTGGCAGACGTATTTTAAAACTAATTATTTAGATTAATACATTCTCATGTCAGCATAATTAATTACTTAGTAATAAAATTTATCCTTAAATTTGGAAAGGACCAGTAAGAATTTGATTATTAAGGTGTCGATCCACATGAAAGACACACAGAATAGATTAAAGACTTATCATCTATAATTACGGATTTTATGCCAGCTGCCAGCTGGTTAACATTAAATTAAGAGGAGACTAGCATCCGAAAACTGATTTTTTTGGCCAGGATAATGACTACTTACTTGTTATTATTATTATTATTATTATTATTATTATTATTATTATATTTTGGAGAAAAAGTGAAATTAAATTGCAAACTTACCAATCGTTTTTAGTATCCGCAAACTAAGTACTGCACCAAATCGGACTTTAGACTACTGTTATGGACAAACGGGATCGAAAGATATGAATGTATAGATTTCAAGAACTAAACCCAAAGAAAATGAAATTTCGCAAACAAATTTTTGAAATTACTTAAAACGGCCAGAAATGAAATTACATTAATGTAAACAAAATTACAAAATACAAACGATGGATGCTAATTTATCAACCCTAAATTTTATCAACCTAAATTTTAAACTATATTCCGTAACCACTCACAATCCCGTAATGCTGTCGGTGTAACTGAAAATGGCATCTCAACTGTTTGAAGCCCTCTACTAAATAATTACCCTTTCCTCCCCAATAAAAATAAATGATTCAATTGAATAATTATTTTTTTACAAAACAGTTTAAGATTATTGATAAAAAAAATTACAATATTAAAGAGATTAAACTCCACACTAATAACTGATTCTACCAATAACTACCCCACATAAGGAAAATACAGATCCATATATGGACGATAACTCTAACCCAAAAAGGGTAGCTATAATAAAACAACACAACAAACAAGTTGAATAATACAACATAAAATAATTGCGACCTACATTCCATCAAGCTTCACCATCTTATATCATATTTATATCTATAAGAACACGTTCTCCTTGTATAACGTTACGCAACTTAGTATATCTGGATATATCTTCCAGATCTTGTGTTGAGAAAACAAATTTGATTAGTTAAAACAGTTGGCGACCAACTAATAAGACTAAAACTGTCAGATCTGAGTTATACCGGAGCCGATTTATCATTGACAAACCTAATTTAGAAGATAAAGTTACAAAAAAAAGGGCTAAAATGCAAAATTATTTCAAACAAAAATGGGACAAAACATACCAAAAGAAAAAAAAAAGAAAGAGAAAGAGAAGAAAGGTACCAAGAGTTTTATAATATTTTCTTGATGCAAAAAAATGTGAATGAAAGATTCTACTTAATTGAATTGGGTCCAGGAATCTAAGAAATAGTAAGAATTCTAGATATCTCTCAGTTCGAAAATCTTGCTCAATAAAATTGAAATAGAGAAAGGTTTTTAGAGAGAAATTGGAGAAAAGTATTTTTAGAGGGAGAAAGGGAGTCACTTATTAATTGAATAATTATTAATGTGATGAATTTATTTAATTTGTTATATCCAAGTAAAAAAAAAAAAAATTAATGACACCATATATCATTAATAGTAATTTCTAAAATGACTATAAACAATTATTACTATTATCACATATTATACCCATTTATCAAATGAGAAGAGAGACAAAAGTATAGGTATACAACTGCATCAGTCTGAGTTTGACGTTAGGGTATCGATCATGAACACTAACATGTGTGACGATGGCAACATGGTATGTTTAATTTTTTGACCAGCCTCAGCCGCTATCAGATTTCACAGATCACATTATTCATTGCATTATTTTATAGGCAAAATGCATCATTAGTCATATGCTTTTCTATCATAATTATAATGTCTCGTCATCAATTTTTTAACATATTAAATACTTAATATTTTTATTTTAATATTATTAACTTAAAACTTGATCTTTTGTTACATTTATATAACAAATTTTGTTAACCGAGATGACCAATAATATTTTCTTCCATAACATGATTTCAAAAAATTGGTTGAATATGTAACAAGATTTGTTGGAAGTATTTGTTTTACGGTTTCAAGCAATAAAATCTTATATTTTTTATATTTTTTAAAAGTGTTTGTTTCATAGTTCCACCATTGAACAAAGCATATTATATGCACATAAAAGATAGATCGGATTTAAAGCTAATAATATTAAAATTAAAAAATCAGGTACCGAATGTGTTTAAAAAGTGGATGAATGTGCCAATTATAGCTTTTGTAAAAGATAAGTGTGTTGATGATTTGTTTTGCCTATATTTCTCAACTCTTATGCATTAGAGTATTGAATTTGCTGATTTTTAAAAGAAAATTTCATAAATCAAGCTAATTTCTTTAGTATTCAGATTAATTTGTAATGAGCCTCAAAATTCCGCCAAAATATTAAAAAGTGAGGCAAAAAATTTCCATTTAAAAGTCAAAATTTTGATGGAAATCGTCAAACAAAGTAAAAAGAAGCGTAAGAATAAAAAAAAATAAAAAAAAAATAAAAAAAAAACTTTAACACATAAAATAAACCTGAAATAAAAGTTTTAGAAGCAAACTTTCAAGGGTAATTAATTTATCTAAAGGTCGTAGCTCAATCGATAACATATATTGAATTTGTGAAAGAAGACTTGAATTCGATTACTATTTAATACATCATTAGAGAGAGTTGAGGAGTCTTAATAATCGTGACTAAGTTCTAGATAAAATTATCCCTATAATGATAATGTGGTTTAAAAAAATCAAGGGTAATGAATTGGAAAATAATCTTGAAGTAGTCCATCCAAACAACAAAATATACACTAATAAAAAAAATATTAATTCGGAGGGAAGTCAATTAAAACAGTATCTGACTAATCTCAAACCAGTTAATCAAATATAATGAAAAAAGAATTAAAGTATGTTTTTAGGATTGAAATATACTACATGTTTCAGTTAAGTACAGAGAGCAACAAAGAAGGAAAATTTGAGAATACTTGTGGAGTACGGTACTTGGAATAGGCATGGAAGGATAATTGTATTATGAATAATAAAGGTATATCTACAACAATATTAGAGCAAGAGAAACCATACATAAAGACAACTCTACCCTTTACTAAAAATACAATGATATATATTATATCTTAAACCCTCCCTCAAGTTGAAATAGGATGGCGAACATGGTCAACTTATCACGAAACTAAAGAAAATGATCTTTAAATGAACCTTTAGTGAGACAATCAGCTAAGTGAGCATTAGAACATAAATAATGAACACAAGGAATGCCCTTAGAAACACAATCACGAATGAAGTGAAAATTAACCTCCAAATGCTTACTGCGATTGTGAAAAAAAATATTGAATGTTAGATACTTAGGCTCAAGATTATCACAATAAAGAACATGCACTTTGCTAAAAGAAAACTGAAGCTCTTGTAACAAGATCTGCAACCATTGCACTTCAAAAGCAGCTAATCGCTAAGCCCCGATACTCAGCTTTAATCGAAGAGCAGCAAAGAGCATGTTGCTTATGGGATGGCGATGATACAAAATTCCAACCAAGAAATTATGGTACACCCAGTAATCAACTTGCAATCATCAATAGCACATAATATGCATTTGCATAACCACTCAATAATGGAATACGCTTTTGAAACTTCGACCCAAACTGCAAGGTACCATGAAGATACTGCAAAATACTCATAACATCCACCTATTGAGCAAGACTAGGAGAATCAATGAATTGGGAGACACAATTCACTGCATAAGTAACATCAAGATGAGTGAATGTTAAATATTGCAATCCCCCAATAATCGACTAATGCAAAGTCGGGTCTTGAAATGGCACTATCGAAGCTGTAAGCTCTAGCACTGAGAGGAGTAAAATAACACCATCGATAGACATCCATGCCCGAGTAAGAAGATCATAAATATATTTTGGACTGATGAAGATATAAAGAGCCCGAATTCCATAAAGCCTCAACACTCGAAAAAAATGCAGTCGACCAATATCACAAATAAGAATTTCACTATCACCCGTAAATAACAAATCATTAACATAAATTAAGCAAAACGGCTTCACATCAAGAGTAACGACATAAAATAAGAGATGTATCAGACTTAGAACTTGTAAAACCAATTTAAAAAAGAGGTGCAACAATAAAGAGACTTCGTAGGCCTTGAGAGTATTGAGCTTGACTAGATGAGTGAGTACATAAGTGGGGTTGAGCCCATGTAACACAAAACCAATTGGCTTGTGTTAAGGCCCAATCTACTCCATATATATACCACTCTTCATTCTCATTTATTTCTGATGTGGGATTCCCACACATCTCCAACACTCCCCCTCAAGTGCAACTAGGCCTGGATCAGTTGTCACTTATCAAACATTCCTTGGCCTCTCTCTTTTAAGGCCCAAAGTTATCAAGGGGTCTAGTTTTCTCCACTAGACCAAACTCAACTAGGACTTCAAACACGGGGCTAAGGTCTTTTCAGCTGTTAGGCCTTATTCTGCTCTGATACCATGAAGAGACTTTGTGGGTCTTAAGAGTGCTAGGCTTGACTAAATGAGTGAGTACATAAGTGGGGTTGAGCCCATGTAACAAAAAACCAATTGGCTTGTGTTAAGCCCAATCTACTCCACATATATACCACTCTTCATTCTCATTTATTTCGGATGTGGGATTCCCACACATCTCCAACAAATAATACACCAATTCCAATTACATGGTGTTTATTTAAGACCATAAAGAGACTTCTTCAAAGAATAGATGTAATTGGAAAATTAAGAATCAATCCTAGGTGATTGAATAATAAAAACTGCTTCAACAAAGGTACCATAAAGAAAGGCATTGGATGCATCCAATCGCCAAACCTGCTAACCAAAAGAAAGTGCCAAAGATAACAAAAGTTGAATTATTGCTGGTTTAACAACAAGACTATAAGTATCATGAACACTAATGAAAGATATTAGCACTAAAAATGTGCATCATATCAATCAACAATAACCCATAACATTTTGTCCAAGACAAGATGGTACCAATTGCAACATACCATTAGACATAAGAGCTTAAAATTCCTTGGATAATGGTAAATAGGTGGCTAGTTTAGAGATTATAGGAGGAATTAACACCACAAGAGATATCATTTCTAACGGATTGAGATTACTTATCTTTGGCGAAGTCTGCATGGCACGGGTATTTTGGCAAGGTGGGGTAGTAAGAGAGAATGATGTTTAATCAACAATTAAGTGCACAAATGGAATAGATGAAGCCGGAACTGAATAAGGCATTGAAGTCTTATAGTCACGATGCATGGCTCCTTGATCACCATGCAATCGACGTCCCTATGGTTGTGGTAGGAGTAGGACTTTCTTACACTACAGGTGGCAAACTAATGAGAAATTAAGTTGCATGTGAGTTGTTTTCAATTGGAAAATTTGGCACATAATCATTTTGAGATCGATTATCATCATTCAACTAAATGGAACCAAACAAGTCGTGCACGATAAAGGTAATTAACTGCTTCCTTAGGCCACTATGCTCATAATTTGCACTTTGTAAGATACATTTGTCAACTAATGATACATTTGTAATAGGAAAAGACACCATCAAAAGAGAGGATACATATTGAGATGTTAATACAAGAGTTTCAAAACCAAGATTTGATGCAAATGGAAAAAGTTGTTCATTAAACAAACATGACTTGAGGTATAAATTTACGAGAATAAGGATCAAGGCACTTATAACCTTTATGAACTTCATTATATTCAAAATAGTTGTATATAATATAATATTAACCAATCAAGAATTGCTTGAGCGATAAGGGGTTTATAGTCGAATGCCTAAGCACCTCAAACCAATTAACAAAATGAAATTAAACAAATGAATAAATAAAAGTAAAACCATAATAATAAGAGGATCAATTATTGCAACTACAATTTTTAATTACTCTAAACAATAATATATATATGATAGTTTATAAATAATTAAAAAAGATAAGAAAATACAAGAAAATAATTATATTTAATGTTATGCGATTGGCAAAATAAACAAGGGGAAAAAGTAAAACAAATCAAGAAACACAAGATTTACGTGGTTCTGCAATTGCCTAAAACCACAGATAGGCGAGAATTCTTATTAGAGACTTAAAATCGGGAACAAATGAGGATACTATTGCAAATGAATTACACCTATATTTATAGGCACCCAAACTTGGTGGCCAAGTTTTACCCAACTTAGAGACCAAGTTTTGCACAACTTAATGGCCAAGTTTGGCAATAACTTAGTGGCCAAGATCACTTGGTGACCGAGTTTAATAATTCAATCCAAAAAATTAACAAATCTCCCCCTTGTATTGAATTGTCGTAATCCAAATACTTCTAAGCAATTACTCTCCTGTCATTCCACCTTGAAGGGCCTTATCTCATGGGAACATTCACCATGTTCAAGTTGTGCTTGAACTTTGTAGTGGGAAACACCTTAGTTATCATATCCACCAAATTATCTTCAGTGTCAATCTTCTCAATGAAGAAACTTTTGTATTCAATGACATCCCCGAATAAAATTCAACTGAATGTCAACATGTTTCATCTTCTTATGATAGACCGAATTCTTAGGCAAGCAAAGCTCATAGAACTATGAATATCACAATTCAAAACCGGCTTCTAAACTTCCAAACTTAAACTACCAACCAATCCTTCAAGCCATATACATTCTTTAACTCCTATTTTCGGTGTAATGTACTCTGCCTCAGTTATAGACAAAGGAATTGTAGACTATGATGTTGCTTTCTAACTGACGGCACATCCAAGGAGACAAAAAATGTAATAATATGGCCAAGTTTTACCCAACTTAGAGACTAGGTTTTGAACAACTTTGTTTCAAAAGTTTGCCACTAACTTGGTGGCCAAGTTCACTTGGTGACCGAGTTTAATAATTGAATCCAATAATTAACAAATCTCCCCCTTGGATTGAATTTTCATAATCCAAATACTTCCAAGCAATTACTCCCTTCTCATTCCACCCTGAAGGGCCTTATCTAATGCGAACATTCACCAAGCCCAAGTTGTGCTTAACCTTTACAGTGGGCAACACCTTAGTCAACATATCGACTAGATTATCTTCAGTGTCAATCTTCTCAATAGGGCATTGGATTCTTGTATTTTGTATTATACATTAAGACTCATTGTATAAATACATTATTTGTGTCACATTAATAAAGGCAATTAATCTATTTCATTTATATCTTGTGCTATAATATGAGTAGAGTATCCATTGATTGATAATCATAAAACCTATCCAAGGTCTGTTCTAATCGTGGGAACGAATAGAACCACAGACTTGTATATTCGATGACTGTATGGTAGTTCTTAACTAGCCATAGTACTTGTATAGTCAGTCATGAATATAGGTACATGTCGTTGACATGGGACTGGATCGATCCGCATAAGAAAGCCACATGGTTGTTGTGAGCAGACGACGTGTTTTCGACGGGACGCGGGACTCCCTTTCGGAATGGGGCGCCACGATCTCGGGCGGATCCCTCCCTCGCGTGGGGTTTTTATGAATGAAAATCCGTGTTTTGGAAAATAAATGGAATTAGTGCATGAAAGAACCGAGACCTAAGTCTCGATGAACATTGTAGAGTCGCCACCCGGCTCAGCTCAACCGGGAAATTCTTATGTAGCTGAACCGGACGAACGGCCGCTACACTATCCAGAGATTCGGGTCCGGACAAGTCCCTTATTTCGTGTCTAATTAAAATAAATATTGCCAATGTTCTCGAATGGTATTTCAAAATCTAAAGTCCATTTTATTGAATATAAAAGGCACACAGCGCGCATACAAAACATTTAATACAAAAATAAGGAAAAGAAATAAATATTAATGGTCTTACAACCAAATCGAATGAAAAAATAAAAACTCTCGCCTCACTTATACAATCGCCTAGAATACACGAAAATCTAAAAAAAAAATACAATCGCCTAGGATACACGATTTAATCTATTAAATTACATTAAAAATAAAAAAAATAAAAAGAAATTAAAACCTACAAAACAGAGAGTTAGCACAATATATACAACACGCCACAAGTTGGACTCGAATAGACAGAATGGGAAATCAGGAATTGGGGGCATGTATTTAGGGGATAACCGGGTTGGCTCGGCTAGCCGGCCCGGTTAGACCTGGAAAATATTTTGAAACGTCCCTGTATTTTTGGTTTTGTGGGAAAATCATTTTGAAAACAATTTTTCCAGTTTACATGCATTTTTATATATTTAAGTGGGTCGGTTTTTAGGAGAAATAGGTCTCCGTCGTTGAATTGTTCTAAATGCAATTTCACTAAAAATTGAATCTATGGTCGTGATGCACACAACAAAATCCATTTTGATGATTTTTGGGGTTTTCTAATTTTTTGGGATTTTTTGGGAATTTCTGGGGATGAGACTGAAATTCTAATTCTGGAACAGGGATTACAGTCGTGCGACTATTGTTTACAGTCGTGCGACTGTAATCAGTCCAGGATCAGAATTCCGCCAAAAATAATTTTTAACCAAAAACTTGAGAAAAATTAACTGGAAATTAAGAACAGTCGTACGACTGTATATACAGTCGTACGACTGTTCATGAAAACTAAGAACAGTCGTACGATTGTTCTTAATTTCCAGGAACAGAAATACGAAAATACAGCAAAAATCGCATGAAACTCACTTCAAACACCCAGAAAGCGAGGAAAAGTGTAAGGAAAAGAAGTGACTACCTTTGTAGAAGCTATTCCAAGTCGTTTTGACCCCTGGCGTTGCTCCGATCCCAACAAATTCGCACTTTCCCCTTTGGAATGGAGGTTGAGAGCTTTTTGTCCAAAATCCAAATTGCAAGGGTTTCTGATGGTCTTAGTTCGAGTTCTTGATTTGGTTATGTAGCTAATTGATTAACCTAGGGATTTCTAACAAATTTTAAGCTTGATTTCGAGAGATTAAAGAAAATCAAAGGGGAAGAAATGAGTGTTCTTTTTGTGGTTTTTCTTTCTTTTCTCTTTCTCTCTCTAGATTTCTTTTCACCAGATATCCCTCTACCCCCTCTCTCTCCTTTCTTCTTCTTTTTTTATCCTCTTTTTTCCTGCTTGCTTGCTGCAGAGACGGAGCAATTAATGCTCAACCTCTCTCTCCTCCATTTCTGCTGCAGAGGTATGGGCATCTGCAGATTTTCCGACATTACAGTTGTACGATTGTAATTTTTAAATTACAGTCGTATGACTGTAACAATAGTCGTACGACTATAGTTTTTTTTTTTTTTTTAAGTGTAGAAAATTCCGGCGCTTACAGCTGCCCCTCACGTGATCAAATTCGACATCCAGCTCCGGGTCTACAATACCTGTGATGATGAATTTGAGAGCGTGAATTAAAGCGCCTTGAACACTGGAATGAACCTTCTGATGAGATAGGCCGATACCGGGTCTAGGTTACCCGAGGCGACACTGGGGAGGAAATAAGCCGATATCAGGTCTAGGTTACCCGAGGCGAAGGAGTGGGTGAATTATGGTTTAGCCGATACCGGGTCTAGGTTACCCGAGGCGAGCTTGATGAAGAGATTAGCCGATACCGGGTCTAGGCTACCCGAGGCAATGCTGGAGATGAGATTAGCCGATACCGGGTCTATGTTACCCGAGGCGAAATTGATGAAGAAGTTGGCCGATACCAGGTCTAGGTTACCCGAGGCGATGTTGGAGATGAGATTAGCCGATACCGGGTCTATGTTACCCGAGGCGAATCTGATGAAGAAATTAGCCGATACCGGGTCTAGGTTACCCGAGGCGAACTTTATTGGGGAAATAGATGAAGCTGATCTGGGCTGATACCGAGTTTACATTACTCAAGGCGGATCTGCTGGGGAACTTGGATGATGGAGCGGATCTGGGCCGATGCCGAGCCTACATTACTCGAGGCGGACTCGCTGGAGAAAGTTGAGATAATGGAGCGAACCTGGGCCGATACCGAGTTTACATTACTCGAGGCGGATCTGCTGACTTGCTGAGGATATTAAGCTGGGGATGAACTCCTGCACTTAAAATGGTAAGTCTTCATTCCTTGATCGAGAGATTTTTAAACAAAAATTTTTGCCCCTTCGATCAAGAATGAAGACTAGCCAGAGATAAATAATTGATATATGCAATGTATGGATGCATGATGATGTATATGTACATGTATGTATTTTCTGTTATTGGACGCTTCTGTCTTCCGCTGGGGAGATATGTTGTGCCCCTGGTTGATTTTGCTCTTCTTGGGGCATTGTTTGGTGATTATCGATGGAGTGAGGTGATTGCTGGGGAAATGATCGTAGTATTCCTTGTAGAGATTCCGCTGGGGAAGAGTGTGACAGCTTAACTGGGGAAACAATTATGGTGTTCTTTGTGTAGACTACACGGAGGAGTAACATGGTGACTTTGCGGGGAAGCAATGGATGGTGTTCTTTATGTAGACTCCGCTGGGGCATAGTATGGGAAACTCTGTTGGGGAGTGATGTGACGAATTCTGCGGGGAATACCAAGGACGTTCTGCTTTCCTGCTTTGTGGGGAAGTTATGTGTTTTTGTTTTTGTTGTTTTTTTTTTTTTTTAAGTGCTCTAATTTTTGCCTGGGTAGCCCAAATCAGGTTTTCAGCCCAGCTAGCCGCTCTAACTTTTGCCTAAGGCGCCTTTTCGGTTTTCATCTTAGCGAGCATTTTTTATATGCCCTAACTTTTGTCTAAACTGCCCGATATGGGTTTTCAGCTTAGCGGGCCGCTCTAATTTCTGCCTGAGGTGCCTTTTCGGTTTTCACCTCAGCGAGCTTCTTTTTTTTTTTTTTTTTCAGATTTGACTAAAATGGTGTTGTGACCCTTTATTGCTCGTCTGGGAAGATGAACTAGACTTTAGAGGACGATAAAAGATTTTAAATTGCACGTATTTAATACATTTTCATTTGCCACCTAATGTGATGATATTGATCAGTTGAATGCAAAGTGCTTTCTTTGAATGTGTGTTTATGCAAGACAACTTTGTTTGTGCATTTGTCATAACCATGCAAATATATTTAAACAAACACTTCACTTTATTGATGAAGTCAAAATGAGTACATTTGAAACAAGTTGGTTCCTAAATGATACACATTTCACATCGTGCCAGAATCCGTCACCAGTCGTCCTTTTCAGATTTTCCGACTGATTATTTTCTCTCGTGTCTTAACTTTTGCCTAGACCGCTCTTTTCGAGTTTTCAGCCTAGCAGACCTCTTTTTTTTTTTTTTACATGATAAAGCTTTAGCTTGTCTTGGTTGATCGAGTTGGTGAACTCATTTCCATCCATGTCCATGATGCTGACAGCGCCTTTTGATAACACCTTCTTCACCACATAGGTTCCTTCCCAGTTCGGTCTGAACTTGCCCCTAACATCAACATTTGAAGGCCTTAGTTGCTTTAAAACCAAATCTCCTGCTTTCAACTGCCGCTTGGAGTATTTCACATTTCGATTATAGGCTCTAGCCATTCTGCGTTGATACATTTGCAGGTGATCCAGTGCCTTTAGTCGCCTTTCATCTAGTGCAGCCAGCTGCTCATATCTAGCTTGAACCCATTCAGTCTCTGGCAATTGAGCTTCCAGGGCAACTCTGAGTGATTTGAGTTCTATCTCCACTGGTAACACTGCTTCCATTCCATATACCAAGGCATAAGGAGTTTCCCCTGTCGGTGTTTTGACACTGGTCCTGTAACCCCAAAGAGCATAAGGCAGTTTATCAGCCCAATCCCTGTAAGTGGTTACCATCCTTGATAAGATCTTCTTTATTGCCTTGTTAGCTGCTTCTACTGCACCATTAGCCTGAGGCCTGTATGGGGAAGACTTATGATGTTCAATACCACATTCTGCAAATAGCTTAGCCGTTGCCCCTTGAAATTGTACTCCATTGTCTGTTACTACGTGATGAGGAATCCCATACCGAGTGAAGATATTTCTCTGAATGAACTTGACCATGTGCTTGGCGTAACATTAGTGAAGGATTCCGCTTCGACCCATTTGGAGAAATAATCAACTGCCACAATTATGAATCTATGCCCATTAGATGCAGCCGGATGAATTTCACCAATCATGTCTATCCCCCATGCTGAAAACGGCCAAGGAGACGCTAGATTCTGAAGTTCAAGTGGAGGAAGATGACTAATGTCTGCATAGATCTGACATTCATGACATTTCTTCACTTTTCTTATACAATCTGCTTGCATCGTCATCCAGAAGTACCCTTGTCTCATAATCTTCCTGGCCATGGCAAGCCCGTTCATATGTGGCCCACAGGATCCTGCGTGTACCTGCTGCATCACGTCTTCTGCTTCTTGTTCTGTTAGACACCTTAAAAGAACTCCATGTGCTGTTCTCTTATACAACTTGTCCTCGAAGATTCTGAATTGACTAGCCAGTTTTCTCAGTGTCAACTTATCAGCAGCACTAGCCTCTTCTGGGTACTTTCCCTCCTTAACATACCGGTAAATGTCAAAGAACCATGGCTTTTCTTCGGCTGATAATTCCATTACTTCATGCACTTCGAAGCAAGGATGTCTGGAAGTGGCTATGACCAGTGGTTGAGCTTATGTCTCTTCTGGATTTTCCCACATGGAGGACAAAGTAGCTAATGCATCAGCCATCTTATTCTCATCCCTAGGGATATGTCTGAATTCACACTGGCCGAATAAACCCTTTCTGAACTGTAGCAGCTCCAAATAAGGCCGTAAGGCTTCTTCTTTTAGTTCCCACTCTCCCTGAGCTTGCCTCACCACTAGAAGTGAGTCTCCAACAATCAGGACGTCATTTGCCCCTAGTGTTAGCAAAGCTTCCATCCCAAATAGGCATGCTTCATACTCTGCCCCGTTATTGGTTATGGGAAAATTCAACCTCTTGGATAAGGGAATGACTTCACCATCTGGCGTTGCTATAAGTACTCCGATCCCAGCGCCTTTTTTATTCACTGCCCCATCGAAACACATGACCCACCTTTTCACTTCCACCATGGCTAACTGCTCATCAGGGAATTCCAGGTTCTCTGTGTAATCTGATTCTAGGGGCTGGTTTGCCAGAAACTCTGCCACGGCTCGCCCTTTAATGGTTTTCTTCGTGATGTACTCAATGTCGAATTCAGACAAAAGTAACAACCACCTGGACAGCTTCCCAACCAATGCCGGTGCTTCACAGAGATACTTCATTGGATCCACTTTAGCCACAGCTTGTATCTTGTAGGATTGGAAATAGTGGCGCAGCTTCTTGGTCAACCAAATCATCGCCACACATGTCTTCTCCACCAGTGTGTACTTGGTTTCATACTCCAACAGCTTTTTACTAAGGTAGTAGATGGGATACTCTTTCTTGCCATCTTGTTCCTGTGCTAGGATTGCCCCTATAGAGGATTCCTTAACTGCCAAGTACAAAATCAGGGGCTTCCCTGGAACTGGAGGACTCAACACTGGTGGCTTTACCAGGTAAGCCTTGATCTTCTCGAATGCCAGCTGACACTTGTCATCCCACACAACCGGCTGATCTTTCTTTAATAGCTTGAAGATTGGCTCACAAGTAGAAGTTAGCTTGGCTATGAAGCGGCTGACATACTGCAAGGAACCCAGGAATGATCTGACCTCCTTTTCAGTCTTTGGAGCTCGCATATCTTGGATGTCTTTAATTTTATCTGGGTCCATTTCTATCCCCCTCTGGCTAACTACATAGCCTAACAGCTTCCCTGATGTGACCCCGAATATGCACTTCTTGGGATTAAGCCACAAGTTGTACTCTCTAATGCGTGTTAGAAATCTATCTAGGATAACAGGGTGTTCCTCCCGGGTCGTTGATTTAACAAGCATATCATCGACATACACTTCAACTTCTTTATGGATCATATCATGCAACAGAGTTGTGACAGCCCTCTGATAAGTGGCACCGGCATTCTTTAATCCAAAAGGCATCACCCTGTAGCAGAAAGTACCCCATTCGGTGATGAATGACGTCTTCACCTTGTCAATTACATCCATCAGGATCTGGTTGTACCCTGAAAAGCCATCCATGAAGGAGTACATCACCGCTTTTGCTGCGCTATCAACTAGAATGTCAATATGTGGCAGTGGGAAGTTATCTTTTGGGCATGCTTTATTTAAGTCCCTGTAGTCGACGCATACTCTGACCCTTCCATCCTTTTTAGGCACGGGGACAATGTTGGCTAGCCATTCCGTATACTCCACCACTTTGAGAAACCTGGCATCTATCTGTTTGGCCACTTCTTCCTTCACCAGTGTGGCCCATTCCGGCCTTAGTCTTCTCAACTTCTGCTTTATCGGTCTGAACTTGGGGTCCGTTGGGATTTTATGCACTGCTATTTCTGTATCTACACCCGGCATGTCTTCATACGACCAGGCGAAAGCTTTAACATGTTTTTAGAGTATTCTTATTAATTCTCTTTCTTCCTCGGATTTTAGCTCATGTGAAATAAGTACCATTTTAGGGTTTTCATCTGTACTTATATTGATTTCATGCAATGCAGTGTCATGTATGCTAAATATGCTTGATGGTGACTTAAATGCATGCACAGAATTATCAGGATAAACATCACACAAATAAGCAAACTGGGATTTCATTGCATTGAACTTATCATAGAGTACATCAGTTACATTGAAAATGGAAGAAATAGATACAACAAAATCATTTTCATCCTCCACAGGCGGAGGGCCTTGTTCTTCATCAGCTTCCATTTTCCCTTCCAGAGCATCATCTGGGACTGCAGCTTTCTCGGCCACCTGTGCCTTAGCTTTCTCCATAATCTTGGCGATTTCAGCAACCACAGAGTCTAAGTTCACTTTGGCCATCAGTTCTTCGCCAAATCCTTCCTTGGATTTCCCAAAAGCTTTGGTTAATGCAGCAGTCAAAGCTCCCGAGATCACTTCTGTAGCTTTGGCACAGGTCTTCTTTTCATCTTCTTCCTCGGCCACCTCTATGGTTTCTGCTATCACCTCAGACGATTCTCCTTTCAAAATTTCAAATTCAGCAGTTGCTTTTTCTTCCATTACAGGGGCTACTGGCTCTTCCTGGCTTTTCTCAAAATCCACAACATCTGTGAAGATCTCAAAGCCAGGGTACTCGAAATTTCCAACAAACACTGGTTCAGCTCGGCCCTTGTAAAGGCTTTCTCCTGCCTTCAGAAATGGCTTCATCATGACCTTGCCATTCTTGTCCTTTTTCAGATTCTTCTTCTCGGATGACCCCTCTACATAACCAAGGCCATACTACTTTGACTTTCCCGAGTCGATCTTGAATTCTGGCACACCTTGCAAATTAATCCCGAGTCCCATTCCCGGGACAAAGTTCAGCTTGTACAGATATCGGGATAGCCACTCTGGCATGTAGTTCTCATAAAGGACCATAGAGGCATCTGTGGTTTCCTCCTCCTTAATGACAGCAATTTGGAATCCACCAAAAGGAACCACTCCTTCATCCACCGCAGCTACCATTGACTGGGCGTCTGCCTCAACAGTCACAATCCTGTCATTCATAGAGAATTTAATCTTCTGATGTAATGTGGAAGGAACACCTCCCAAAGGATGGAACCAGGGCCTTCCAAGCAGTAAGGAGAATGTGACCGGGATATCGATCACTGTGAAAACAACCATGGACTTAATGGGTCCAACTTCCACTTCTGTTTCAAAGGTCCCTATCACTGTTCTTTTAGAATCATCATACGCACGAATGACTGTCGAGGACCTCTTCAACACTTCTTCATTCATGCCTAGAAACGGTAGCATTTTCAGTGGGCAAATATTCAGAGCTGAGCCGTCATCCACCATAACACACGGCATCACCTTATCCATGATATAGGCTCTAATGTAAAGAGCCTTGTTGTGAGCCTTTCCTTCTGCTGGTAGGTCTTTCTCTGAGAAAACAATATTAGGAGCTCTAGCATGGACTTTGTCTAGCAAGCAGCACATAGCCTCTGGTGAAACTATAGGGGGGATTTCAATTTCTGATAGCTTCTTCACTAAAGCCTCCCTGTGCTCTCTGGAGGTCATAAGCAAGTGCCACAAACTAGCTTGTACAGGGGTCTTCTTCAGTTGGGAAATGACCAAATCTTCTTTCTCGACTCTTTTCGGTGCCGAAGTACTGCCCGACCCATTCATCGGTGCTTTATCTTTCATCTGATCCGCCGGCTGATATACCCTTCCACTTCGAGTCACGTGCTGCACTTCTGAAATCTTCAGCTTCTCAACAGCTGGGAGTTTAACAGCCTCTCTTCTGTCAAATTCTTCATACTCATCTTCGGAGTCAAGGTCATCCAGACATATAGGCTTGACCTCCTTACACCCCTCCTTTTCCTCACATTTAAGCTCCACTTCGGGTTCTCCTACCGCCACTGCCTGAATCATAGGGTTCGCTTGCAGAACTTGGGCAAATATGAAGTTAGCCGGCAACCCCGACTGAACCATGTTAACCCGCTTCTCGAATGCCGGTAGTGGGTTAGTTTTAGTGCTAGGCTTAGGTGGTTCTTGCAGCTTTCCCTCGTCGATAAGCTTCTGGATAGCATCCCTTAGCTTATAGCAGTTATTGGTCTGGTGGCCTGTCACCACATGATAAGTACAGAAGTTATCCTTGTCAGCTTCAGGTGGGAACTCAAATGGCCTCAAGGACTGTAGTAAGCCACCATTCCTACACTTGGCGAATATCTTTGCCAAAGTAAGAGTCCAGGGTGTTATGCGTTGTCCTCCAGGACCCCTATTCTGGTTGCCTTGCTGCTGATTCACAGTAGCCACCTCAACCCGCTTCACTTCTGATGACTGCCCCTGCTTGCCACTGGCACCTGAACCAGACCCAGCTGCTGTGGTTGATCTATACCCTGAACTATACCCTGTACCTCTTCCCCCTTTCTGACCAGCTGGCTTCTCCTCTTCATCCCTTTCTATCTTCATGGCCATGCTATAGACCTCACTAAGCTCCTTGAAGGAATGGAATTTCATGTTGTTCTTGAAGATATCTTTGCTGCCATCAATGAGCTTCTGTATAAGCTCATCTTCATCAGGGCGGTTCTTTAGGAGGATCATCTTGTTCATCCACCTCTGGTAGTATTCATCAAAGGGCTCATAGAATTTCTGCTTCACCCTCTCCAAATCATACAGCTTCACCTGGATTTTGGTGTTGAAGCTGTAGTATTTGATGAAGGCTGCTGACAATACTTCCCAGTCAGATTGATCCTCCTCTGACAGTGAGTTATACCATCCCAAAGCACCTCCCTCTAGTGTGGTGGGGAAAAGATTAATCAATTGTTGCTTTGTAGCGCCTGCTGTTAGCATAACCCGGGCATATAAATTCACATGGGCCTCCGGCGAGCCCATTCCTTTGTAAGTGGGGACTTTCGGCACTTGGAAGCCGATAGGAAATGTCTCGATGCCCCTGCTGATCATGGAATCAACGTTCACCCCCTTCTTGGATTTAGCACTGATCCCGACCCCCTTCTTCAACTGGGCCATGACCTCGTCTAATTCAGAACACTTGGCTTTCATCCTTTGTTCCAT
The DNA here is from genome assembly GCA_039660915.1 of Euphorbia tirucalli. Taxonomy (NCBI): domain Eukaryota; kingdom Viridiplantae; phylum Streptophyta; class Magnoliopsida; order Malpighiales; family Euphorbiaceae; genus Euphorbia; species Euphorbia tirucalli. Next base: position 52,400,393 of record CM077633.1, read on the forward strand.
AGCTGCCTCTATCTCCTGCAACTTTTCAAGGCTAGCCGAAGCGTCACCACCGTGTTGGGATGACTCAGCTTCTTTTTCCTTCCCGGCTTCACTACCATCGATCTCACCAGCTTCTCTAACCACTACCCTCATTTCCTCCTTTAACATGTCGCGGAAATCCTGTGACTTGAAGCAATCTCTCAGAACATCAGCCATACTCGGTGTCTGCTCTGCCATATTCACGCCTTCCCCAGTCTCAGAATCACTGTCACTCTCGACCACCCTCTGTCTCCTAGCCGCCCTTGAAGCTTGGGATCTTGTCCAAGGTCGCTCCAGTGTATTCTGCTTGGGGGTAGACAGGAGGTATTAGGGTTGTGAATGAATGACGTGATATGACATGAAAATTAAGACATTGAACATGCTTGAGATGCATGGAGTGGAATTATGTATGGAATGATGATATGAATATATTTTATTATTTATTTATTTTTTATTATTATTATTATTTTTTTTTCGAGGCATTCCAAGAACACCCAATGTTTATGCAAAAACGTCACGTGTGAGCCATCACACGGACAGAACTTCGGCGCCTTTGGGGCACCTAATGAATTCGTGAAATGGTCGCGTGTGTACCGGCACACGGACGTAGTTTTGACGCTTTATAGGTCTATGAGATGATATGAAATGGTCGCATGGGCCGGACCCACAGACAAGGTCTTGATGCTTTTGAGCATATGATATGGAATGATGTTATGAGAAAGTCACGTGTAACAGGAACACGGACAAGGATTCGGCATTCGAGGAATGCCTTTCATGATTTGGTGATGTTATGGGCCTATATGTATACTAATCGGCACTCGGGGAGTACCTTGAATGGTGAGTTAATGTCATGAAGTGGTCGGATGTGGACCACAGTGTTATATGATGTTTATGATGGATGGGTATGATGTCATGAGATGCATCGTGTAAATTATTACACGAAAATGGGCCTAAGGCCGTTGTGGCTTTTATTGAATGAAATGATATTGGTGGAATGGCCGAATGCAATCCGGTGCATTGGCAAAACACGGGTAATTTTGGGTACCCGATATGTTATGAAATGGGATGGGATGGCCATGATAGGCGTCCTTGAAATGCCCATTAATTTAATTTAAGTGAAACGTAGTGAATGAACATGTCACACAATATGCAAATGGCTGCACAAAAACGTGGGTTAGGATGCATGACATACATAATGATGTTGTGTATGCTATGTCAAAAATAAAATGTTAATCACACAAGTTTAATGTTATGGCTGAAAAAGAAATCGTTAGTACGGATGACAAGCGAATGAATTAATGTTTTACACACGAAATAAAATGGAAAATGGCTGCATAAAGATGTGGGTTAGTATCACACAAAGATGTTTGTGTATGGTATGTCATGTGTATGGAAAATGGTGATTATGTCATGTTATGCATGCGTCGACGACGTGTCACGAAACGGTGAAGAACACGTAGCAAGCAAAAGCTAATTCTTCCAATCTTATTCCTCCAACGTGGTCGGTCTCAAAAATTTCTAACCGAGTCCTAGGTGGGGTTCACTTCGATCACCAACCGGGGGTGATGAAGGCGCGATTTTATTATTATTCACACATTTATTTTGGTATCCTAAGGGAATCCAACTAGGGCTGCCTATATGGGTTCGGTCAAAGTCGAGATAACATCAAGGCTCTCATAGCAAGATATACTCCTCACTTCTCCCCACTCAAGGGTCCGAACGAAGGGGTTCGTACGAGGCTATGAGTGGTGTTTCGTATTCGTGCCCCTAAGACCAGGAGGAACTTAGGCGACACTTCAACGATCCACCGGGCTATAAAGGATACCTAATCTAATGCAAAAATGGCTAACTAAAATGCAAATAAAATACCAAAAGAGAATCATCCGCCTTATTTTAATTAGACACTTTTCAGGGCTTGTCAAAATTCTTTTAAGTTTTTGAAAAACTTTTAAGAATTCCCCAGCAGAGTCGCCACTGTGAGCGGACGACGTGTTTTCGACGGGACGCGGGACTCCCTTTCGGAATGGGGCGCCACGATCTCGGGCGGATCCCTCCCTCGCGTGGGGTTTTTATGAATGAAAATCCGTGTTTTGGAAAATAAATGGAATTAGTGCATGAAAGAACCGAGACCTAAGTCTCGATGAACATTGTAGAGTCGCCACCCGGCTCAGCTCAACCGGGAAATTCTTATGTAGCTGAACCGGACGAACGGCCGCTACACTATCCAGAGATTCGGGTCCGGACAAGTCCCTTATTTCGTGTCTAATTAAAATAAATATTGCCAATGTTCTCGAATGGTATTTCAAAATCTAAAGTCCATTTTATTGAATATAAAAGGCACACAGCGCGCATACAAAACATTTAATACAAAAATAAGGAAAAGAAATAAATATTAATGGTCTTACAACCAAATCGAATGAAAAAATAAAAACTCTCGCCTCACTTATACAATCGCCTAGAATACACGAAAATCTAAAAAAAAATACAATCGCCTAGGATACACGATTTAATCTATTAAATTACATTAAAAATAAAAAAAATAAAAAGAAATTAAAACCTACAAAACAGAGAGTTAGCACAATATATACAACACGCCACAAGTTGGACTCGAATAGACAGAATGGGAAATCAGGAATTGGGGGCATGCATTTAGGGGATAACCGGGTTGGCTCGGCTAGCCGGCCCGGTTAGACCTGGAAAATATTTTGAAACGTCCCTGTATTTTTGGTTTTGTGGGAAAATCATTTTGAAAACAATTTTTCCAGTTTACATGCATTTTTATATATTTAAGTGGGTCGGTTTTCAGGAGAAATAGGTCTCCATCGTTGAATTGTTCTAAATGCAATTTCACTAAAAATTGAATCTATGGTCGTGATGCACACAACAAAATCCATTTTGATGATTTTTGGGGTTTTCTAATTTTTTGGGATTTTTTGGGAATTTCTGGGGATGAGACTGAAATTCTAATTCTGGAACAGGGATTACAGTCGTACGACTATTGTTTACAGTTGTGCGACTGTAATCAGTCCAGGATCAGAATTCCGCCAAAAATAATTTTTAACCAAAAACTTGAGAAAAATTAACTGGAAATTAAGAACAGTCGTACGACTGTATATACAGTCGTACGACTGTTCATGAAAACTAAGAACAGTCGTACGACTGTTCTTAATTTCCAGGAACAGAAATACGAAAATGCAGCAAAAATCGCACAAAACTCACTTCAAACACCCAGAAAGCGAGGAAAAGTGTAAGGAAAAGAAGTGACTACCTTTGTAGAAGCTATTCCAAGTCGTTTTGACCCCTGGCGTCGCTCCGATCTCAACAAATTCGCACTTTCCCCTTTGGAATGGAGGTTGAGAGCTTTTTGTCCAAAATCCAAATTGCAAGGGTTTCTGATGGTCTTAGTTCAAGTTCTTGATTTGGTTATGTAGCTAATTGATTAACCTAGGGATTTCTAACAAATTTTAAGCTTGATTTCGAGAGATTAAAGAAAATCAAAGGGGAAGAAATGAGTGTTCTTTTTGTGGTTTTTCTTTCTTTTCTCTTTCTCTCTCTAGATTTCTTTTCACCAGAAATCCCTCTACCCCCTCTCTCTCCTTTCTTCTTCTTTTTTTATCCTCTTTTTTCCTGCTTGCTTGCTGCAAAGCCGGAGCAATTAATGCTCAACCTCTCTCTCCTCCATTTCTGCTGCAGAGGTATGGGCCACTGTAGATTTCCCAATATTACAGTCGTACGACTGTAACAATAGTCGTACGACTATAGTTTTTTTTTTTTTTTTAAGTGTAGAGAATTGCGGCGCTTACAGTTGTCACGTCATAGGTCTTTCTTGAGTAGGTCTCTTTTGTCCTCAGACCAGATTTCATTATAATATCGATATGGAATCCGATTCACTTTGACATACGCCTAACAGGTCTGTAAAAGGATGCTAAATATGGGTATGATTGGGTGGACCGGTGAACATGTTGATATTGATGATGAAGTGATGGAATTGCCACTCGGGTAACACCGAGATGATATCATTGGCCACTTGATGAGTGGGACTGATAAGTGTATGGCCATACCCAAATAAGTTGGTTGCTTATTTGATTAATCAGTCAACTCAAGATCTAGAAATATAACAAACAACAGAAGAGGATGACGGACACCATGCCTCTTGTTTATTCATATCGATATCGTTAGGCAAAGGACAGTATGAGATTACTACCGGGTGAGTGTCTTCTAAAGACTGCTGCATCTCTATCTTAATTGGGGGCTGTAATGGTTTGCTAGAACCCACTTATAGTCTGTGGGCCTTCGGCCTATTGCCAACATAAAGACAGACCCATAGGATCATGCACATAGATCAACTGAGTTGGAACTTATAGAAATTGTACATGTAATGTACATTGGAAGGAATGCATTAATTAATTAGTTGACATTCGGTGTCAAGGTAATTAATTGACATTGGGTTGAATTTAATTTAATTAATAAGTTTACATAATGTAATTAATTAATTTATCAATTAATTGAATTACATAAAGTAAACAATTAATTAAATAATTTTCCTAAGTAGGAAAATTAAATACATGTATTGTATTTACTTAAGTGTGATTTAATTTTATTTAGGGGTAATTAAATTTAGCCAAATAGAATTAAATTACATAGTATATACTTTTTAATTAAAGTTTATTTATGTAATTATAATCCTAGTGGGCTTGGGTTTAATTAACCTAATTAGAACCCAATTAGACAAGGTGTCTATAAAAGGGCACACTTAAGGAATAAAAACCTAATTCAACTCTAATTAATTGCTGGAAATTTCAGCCACCAATAGCAGCCCCAAAACAGCCGAAAATCCCAGCATTAAACCTCCATTCCTTCACGTCTTCGGCTAGCACCGGTTCCCGCTCAATAGTTGGTCGTGCACCGGACTTTGGAGATCGCAGTTTCAAGAAACGATTCTGCAGCAGTCTCTAGAAGAGACGAATCCGGTGAGTTAATCTCTCTTGATTCAAATTGATTTTATTCTAATCAATGGTAATTGGACACGATAGGTGGATTCTAGGAAATTTTTAAACGGTGTATTTTCCGCTGTGCCACGTTATTTTTCCAATGACGAATCCCAACAAGAACCTATTGTATTCGATGACATACCGAATAAAATTTAGCTGAATGTCAACATGTTTCGTCTTCTTCATGATAGACTGAATTCTTAGGCAAGCTCAAAGAACTATGGATGTCACAATTCAAAACCGGATTCTAAACTTCCAAACTCAAAGTACCAACCAAACCTTTAAGCCATATACATTCTTTAACTCCTTTTTTCAGTATCATTTACTCTACTTCAGTTGTAGAAAAAGCAACTGTAGACAATGATGATGCTTTCCAATTTATCGCACATCCAAAGAGATAAAAAATGTAGCAAGATGAGAACCTACTCTTCAAATGATTTGCACCATAATCGAAATCAATGTAACCAACTAGACCATTTCTCTGGTCCTTAGTACCATACACCAAACATATGTCACTAGTTCCCTTCAAATACCGCATTATCCACTTTCAAGCCTCCCAATGAGTTTTCCCAGGATTACTCAGAAATCCATTCATCACACTAACCACATGAGCTAAATCAGGCCTAGTGCACACCATGGCATACATTAAGCTCCCAACAACACTCAAGTATGGAACCTTCTTCATGTAGTCCCTTTCTTCATCTATGCTAGGTGGTGTGCTCTTATTGAATTTTAAGTGTGCTACCAAAGGAGTATTTAGCAATTTAGAGCTTTCCATTTAAAAAAACCATGAAACTTTCTTAATATATTTCTTTTGAGATACACAAAGCTGACCTGCTTTCCTGTCTCTCTAAATCTATAACCTAATATTTTCTTTGTTGCACCCAAATCCTTCATCTCAAACTCACTTCTCAATAAGGCTTTCAAGTTGTTGATCTCAGTCTTGCTATTAGATGCAATCAACATGTCATCAAAATATAGCAAAAGATAGATAAACAAGTCCCCTCTAAGCTCTTAGAGTACACACAAATATCATATGGATTTCTCACAAACTCATCAGAAACCATAAATGCATTAAACCTTGATGACCATCATATGTGCTTAGTAAAAAGAGCACGTGTAACCTATCATTATCAAGTAATAAATGAAAGTAAGATATTATTCCGATGAGGATTAACATATAAATACTAAACCTATTCAAATTTTATGCTAGTTAGAACAATGAATAAAATGATTGTGGTGATTAAAACTAATTGTTAATTAAATGAAAACATAAAATTATATTTTGTGTACAATGGTGTATTTAGATGTGATGGGTAGCTAAGGCAATGGATTCACTTAGTCAACTTTTATGTAATTTACAATAATAACAACACTAGTTCTTTTTATCCAATGAGATGGTGATTTTTCAATATTAATTTGATATCAAGGTCTTGAATTATTAACTCTATTCTTTGCTTCAATTATTTAAATCGGTTGAATTATAAGCAAGTGAAATAAAGAAGCATGAATCTCTATGAAGAACCTTGGTGTGAACCAATAAACCACACTGACTTTTGTTAGGTTTGTTTATGAATCTCTATTAGTTATTTAATTATGATGCATCAAATAATCAACTAAAGTCATGTTGATGATGGTTCATACAAAAACAAACCTTAAGCTCTTCATAAACAATTCTCCTAAAAATAATAAAGAACTAGCATTGATAATTATGGAAATAACACATTGATAACCAAGATTCACCATATTCTTAGCTATGGTGGATTTAACTCATGTTCAAACTAAACTTACTCAAAGAAATAGAGAAACAAACTTTAGGAAAAATAATACAAGTATATAAACAACAAACTGGAAGAAAGAACTGAATTGAATCCTGTTGAAATGCTCAGTTCCTCTTCTTACTCCTTGCTCCTTATCTTTGATATTCTCCTAAGGTTCTTTGAATTTTTAAGGCTATAAAAGATGGATGGAAGGTTTTTAAGATTGGGAATGAAGTATATAGAAGGGTAAAAATGGATGAAGAACACCTGTGTTGTTAAGCGGACCACGTTTTTACGCGACGATGCGAACTGAGGAATTTTTTTTTTGTTATATAAATATAATGGGAAGTTCATTTTGGAAAATAGTATTCATAAAAGATTTGATACTAAAATCTCAAAAATGGTATAGGAGTCACCACCTGGCTCAGCTCAACTAAAAAATTTAGGTACAACCGAAACCAAGTAAGGGCCGCTATGGCTTGAAATCACCTCTTCTTCTTGTAGAATCCACCCCAAGGAATCCAAAAAATAACACCCACATAACTATTGATCCAGAGACTACTCTCTCTATCATCCGGGAAATGATATGAGGCTTGAAGTTCAGTTGCCTAGAGCCTCAATCTTGAATTGACTTTGACCCCTGTAGCTAAAGGAAGCTATGGAAGCAAGTAAACAATTTATTTGTCATTGAAACTGAGGGATGAAAATCTCACGCTCACAGTGGTGTTGTGTTGTGTCTTTGACCCTTGGAGAAGCTCTCTATTTATAGAAAATTAAGGCAAAAAATCTACACAATTGTTCATCAAATCCCGACTTTTTTCAACTTAGGTTGTTAGGTGCATGGTTTTTTAATTGATGAATGAATTATAGTTAAAGCTTTCATTCATAGCATGATTGAATTATAGTTAGAACTACCATTCTTAGCAATTCAATCATTCACTTCAATCTCCTTTACTATGACATTCAATTACCTTAAAATCTTAATTAAAGGGTGAAAAGTCTCTTCAAGAGTTAAGAGTCAAGCCAAGTAAATAGTAGATGTAAAAGTAACAATTGGGGCTGCATAAAATCATGTTTCTATCACAATTCTGGCCACACAAGAATATGTAATCTAGACCTTCAAATTCAAATCTCACCATTGAATATGAAGAATCATATGCGTGATAGCTTCTACTAAAATTTTGGGGAAATCCAACGGTGAAACCCTAAAAAATGCAAATTTGGTAAAGTTGGTACATATTAAAGAGGAAATGCACTTTTTCTTGCAAATTTGTTTTCCTAGGACTTTGTTTTTGCACCCAAAACACCCGTAGAAAGTCCAAGAAAAAGAGAAAATGAACTAAAATTCAAAGATGAATAACAATATGAGATTAAGCACTCAAATAACTTAAAATAATATATAAATGCAACGAAAAGGAAAATTTATGTTATAAATCATGTAAATAATAAGTGAAACTGTGATGGCTTTCAAAATGAATTATTATCTAATAATTTGTTTCCTACAAATAGGAGGTATGGATGTAACTAGAAAATAAAATGATTAATGTTAAGTGACGCATAGATGTTATGAACAAAAAATTGAAACCAAACTTGTATATATAAAAGAATTTAATAAAATTTGACTCAACTCTTCAATATAATACATATATTATATTATATTACATTATATTATATTATATTATATTATATTATATTATATTATAACATGTTCATATTTCATATTTTTATTTTTTTAACTATTTTTTTTAATAATGCGAGAACTTGTAGAAGAGAAAAATTAGAACTGATACATAAATAAGATTTACATATAATTTTTTCACATATATTTTTTCTATTATTATTTTTTAATCTTTTTTGTGTTTTCTTTATTTTTTTCAAAACATAGAAAGTTTTTTAAAAATGACTAAAGTCATCAAACTCATCATTTCACATGAAAAGGGTGATAATGGAGGTGTTTAAGAAATGGATGACTTGTGGTTTGTTTAATTGAAAGAAAGATCTTAGGCTCAAAAGGATAATATAAGGAAGACATTGAAATGCTAAGCATTAAGTTAAAGTTTTACAATTGGGTTAGAACCTAATGGCCTTATGGAAGTACTGGAGGTTTGGTATGGCGAAATGCCCAAAATTCAAAAATTTTAATTTTTGGCAAGCTCTTTGCTAACTAATTCATTTCATGAATTAAATCTCAAAGTATCATCTATTTAATTTATAACCATCTAATTAGACCCCAAAAAGAGACTATAAACCTGCCTTTTGTAGACAACTTACTGTTAATGTAGTGCTCCAAATGTAGCACCTTTAGTCCGTCTACATGAGATCTTTCTACTTTAAAAATTAGGATATTATTCTTGTTCTCGATCAAAAACATTCGAGATATCAATATGCTTCTCAAGCATATATACTTATATCTGTATATCATAAAACATTTTTGCCCAAAAACATGCTTTTATAAAAGATATTGATAAGGTTTAATCAAATGATCAAATTTTAATCAATTGATTAAAAACATATAGGTTGAAAACAATGTATATAAAACCAAATTACAGTAAAACCTTCATAAATTAATATTCGATAAATTAATAATCTCTTTAAAATAATAATTTCTTCTGGTCCCGACTTGGACCAATTCAAAAAATAATCAATTTTAATAAATTAATAAGATAATAATTTTTTGGAACAACCCTTTATAAATACATTTTTTTATTATCTCTATAAATTAATAATTTCTCAAATACATATGCCAAGTATATATAGATATATACTTAGAATAATTTATCAAAATATGATTCTATAGTATTTTGTTTTTTCTTGAAATTTAAATCTAGTTGAATTTCATCTCTAACTATTCTCAGTGCATTCAAAAGTTCTGGTGTACCCTTGTCAAATTGTAACAAAAAATTGTAAAGAGTGATTGATGCTATAATTGCTTCCTTTCTTGTGACAGGTTCCAAAGGTACCGAATCATTCTCAGCATCATCGTCAATTGAATTTTCCATGACACTCTCCATAATTTCTTCTAAACTTTGGACTTGTGAGCATTCATTGTTTTCCCTGGATAATCCAATATTTGATTGACATTCATTTGATTGCGGTAACCAAGTTGACCGATCATTCCCTCAAGTTCATGGATGTCTTCTGCAGTGGTTGCTTCCTTTAAATTCGTTGAGACAGATTCATCCCCTGTACAAATTTTGCCACGTTTGAAACAATTTGCTATTGTCTCTTGTTTGATATCTGTTTTCCAAGATGAGACTGCAAGATTTATAGCATTTAACACATTATCTTTTTCTGGATCGAAATGTCCCAACTCATAGCCTTCCAATAATTTCCAATAAAATCTATTGCGATAATGCATCTTGAAAGCTCTTATTATCCTAGAATCACATGGTTAAATTTTTGATGTCATGTTAGGTGGCAAAAAGAATAACTCCACCTTTTGTAGACCTTCAATATTTTTTGAATAGGCTGGACAATTATCTACCACCAATAATATTTTTCTCCCATGCATTTTCTTATCTAGCCAATAAACATATTCATCAAGAAGCATACCTGTCATCCATGCTCTTTTGTTGGCACGATATTGACAATTGAGTTTAGTCATGTTGACATTTTTGAAGCAACGTGGCTTTGCATACTTCCCAATAATCCATAATGGAATTTTTTCAGAGCCATCCTCCTTGCAACAAATAACAATTGTAAGCCTTTCTTTGTCCTATTTTCTTCCTTCAAGTTGCTTTGTTGCAAGAGAATGATCAGCCTGTAACCTGTAAAATAAACCAGTTTCGTCCATATTAAAAACATCTTTTATAGGGAATTGGTTTATTTTTTCCCTTATAGACTCCAAATTCTTCTCCACTTCTTGTGTGTCAAATGAACCACTTTCTCCAAAACGATGAAATGACTTGATACCTCGTTGCTTGAACTTCTCAAGCCAACCTTGGGACAGGTTCAATTCTGAAGGCTCATGAGGATATAAAAGTTTCATCGTCTCTTTTGCCTTCTCCAAAATTAACTCTCCTATTATATTCACACGAGCTTGGTATTGGAGAAACCACTCATAAACAACCTTCTCCATGTCTGGATACTCGGCTGATTTGTGTCACTTGATATCTGCTCCCTTTCCAAAATTAGCAGAAAGATATTCAGATGATCTCTTAAGAGTGTTAGATATCGTACCTTGACTAACTTTCAAATGATATATTTCATTTAGCCAATCTTGTAAACCCTTTTGAGTGCATGTAGGGTGATCTCTCTTGTATTCACACAATGCTTTTCTGATTTGATCGGTCATGATTGACTTATTGACACCTTTTAGATGAGAAGCCATTTTTGGTATCATTTGAAAGAACACTCCATAGAAATTTATATAGCAATTCATTAATTATGATACATTGAATATTTTTTAACATAAGTACAATGAACTTTCAAGTTCAATTAACTTATATAATGCACATTTAATTTTATTACGTAAAAATATGATGAATATAGTTCATTGATTTTAGACAAAACTTTATTTAAATTAGTAATTTAAAATTTATTTTAAAAAAATTTAAAATCACTCTTTAAATTAATAATTATTAATTTATTGATAAATTAATATCTCAATAAATTAATAAAATTTCATGGTCCCAATATTATTAATTTATAGAGGTTTTACTGTAGTAGACTAAGGTGTCATAAGTATGTAAGACACGTCTTCTTCTCTTTCTTTGTTTTGTTTTATTTTTTCTTTTTAATTATAATAAAATAAAAATATATTATAATATTATAATCTCATATAATAATAATTAATTAACATTTTAATTAATTACTATCATAATCCTTCAAAAAAATCTCACGGAAGCAAGCTTAATACGATCTAAATTCCAAGCGTCAACACTTGATTTATGAAATAAATACACATAGCGACTTAACTTGATTAAGAACAACTTTGATTAAATTTCAAGGCATGATAGAGTTTTTGTTCGTGACATATTTAATCCAACAACTTATTATTTAATTGAACTCACAATTCAATCAATTAATAAATTATTTACAACGTAAACCATTGGATCCCTAATGTGTGTGGCTTTCTAGGTTCACATCTAATTGACATCGAGGAATAAAACTCTTTTGTAAAAAATAATATTTCATATCTCATAGTGTATATTATTTTTAATCCTCAAAGATCAGGGTTAACACCTAGCATAACATGCTCCGACACTGAATTAGAAATGAATAAATACAAGGTCTATTAGACGAACGATTATCAGAATTCTTGCACACATAAGTCCTATTCATTACAAGATCCTGATCTTGACTAGGTTCATGGTTTGTCAAAACCGGTGATTGTCAAGATGCTATGACTTTTCCTTCAATAATAATTCTTTGATAAATATCATATACCTGGCCAGGATTTAATTTATCAAGGAATAATTAATAAAAGCCATAAGATCTTATCTCTATTCTTACATGGTATTGAAGTCCTATCTTAAATGACCTTTTGCCACACTACATAACAAAATAAGGCCATGACATGGTGAATTACCAAATATGGCTAAAATGGTAAAAATCAATAATAACCTTAATTTCTTATGAAAGAGCAATCGGATCACCTTAAGTCAAAGGGCTGTATATACCAATATGATCCAAATGATTAACAAGTCAAGAAACTCCATGTCATTGTCATTTAACGTCACAGTTCAGTCAACACATCTATATGAGTACCCACATATTTATTCTGACATTTTATGTCAAGTGGTTTGAGATTCACCACTTCTCTAAGAAAATAAATAAAGGTGATGGTCTATGAATTAATAATGCTCAGTTATTAATTCTTGTAACTGCAAACATTTAAAGTATATTATTACCAAGAAAAAATCTCTCTAATATTCTCAACTTTGAGAATAAATTTTCTTTAATAATAACTTTAGGACAAATATTTTTACTAACATATTATACTTAATAAGAGATAAATATGAAAGCAAACATTTCATTAATAGCCAACAAATATTTACAATTTATACAATGTATGGCACTAGAGCATACATTACTAACACCTTAATCATCTCGTGCATGGCTAAATGCGTGTGGTCTTAACTGGTACTTGGTGCAAATCTAGAGTTAAATCAAGCATGAATATACACACAACAAAGAAATTTAGAGCATTTTTTATGAGTTGCTCATAAAATTATGCTTAAGTCTCACGAATAAAAATTGTTTGTATCAACTATGTTGAATTTTTCATGTGACTTTGATTGCCCTTGAAAGATAAATATTTAAACCTAGAAATCAAAATTTTCTTCTTAGACTTGGGTCTTTTTGTGTAATTTCAAAGCAAAATCATTAAATACTAGCTAAATAGAACAATATCACCTTATAAAGAAAGAAAATTTAAATCAAGTTCTAAAAAAATCCTAAGCAAGGGTTATATACTTAGAGGTATGAGCAAAATCCAAACTTACTGAGGAAACATAAAGTCTTAAAAATACGCATAAAACTCATACACTAAGGAGGAAGTAACAGCGACGGTGGTAGTAGCAGCATAGATGGTAGGGGGTGGTGGCAACGGCGATGGATGGCCCTGAGAGAGAGAGAGAGAGAGAGAGAGAGAGAGAGAGAGAGAGAGAGAGATTTTTTAATATGAAGGAGAATGAGATATATGAGGGGGGGTGGGTTTTGTAGGGTAGTTGCGGATTTTTTTTAGGTTGAAAAATTAGGTTGTAGTGGGGCAGGTTTTTGTAGGTGAGTGGTTTATTTTTTTTAATAAAATATAAATAAAGATAAAAGAATTTAAAGTATGGGTTGCCTCCCAAAAAGCGCTTCAATTTATAGTCATTTAGCTTAGCTGAGATTTTTTTATCTTGGCTTTGGATCGAAAATCTTGAGGATCATAAGGTTAAGCTTAAGTTGACCTACTTCATATAGTTTACATCATTGCCTATTAACTTTAAACGGTGTTTCACTTCCCCGTCGAATTTCAAGAACACCAGAGGGGAAATGTCAGTTACTTCAAACGAGACTTACCACCATGAATTTAGTTTTCTCCAAAATAGTTTTAACCAAGAATTTTAGAGTAACACCTTATCTCCCACATAAAACTCTCTTTGGATTATATGTTTGTTGTGCCATTTCTTCGTTCTCTCCTAGTAGAGCTTTGCATTTTTGTAGGCGTTCTAACGAAACTTATCGAGTTCATTGAGTTACATTAACCCTTTTTTCACTTGTAAGGGAAGTGTCAAAGTTAAGAAGATTTTAGTGCCCAATATGCTTTGTGTTCCAGTTTTATAGGTAAATAACATGTTTTCCCCAAAACAAGGCGATAAGGAGACATATTAATAGGAGTTGTAAATGCAGTTCTATATGCCCATAACTCATCATCCAATTTTAAGGACCAATCTCTTCTAGATGCATTAACTATTTTTTCAAAAATGTTTTTCAATTCCCTATTTGATAGTTGCACTTAACCACTTGTTTGCTGATGATAAAGGGTTGCTATTTTATGAGTTATACCATATTTGGTTAACAATTGTCAAACTGCTTATTACAAACATATGGGCCACCATTACTAATAATAGATCTAGGAGTTCCAAATCTAGTGAAATATTCCTTTTCAAAAATTCCATAACTACTCTAACATCATTAGTGGGCAACGTAACCACCTCAGTCCATTTAGACACGTAATCTACTACAATAAGTATATATTGATTGCTGAGAGAATTAGGGAATGGTCCTATGAAATCTATACCTCATACATAAAAAAATTTAACAAATTAGAATATTGTTTAGAGGCATGTCATGTCTACGTGCAATATTTCCCGTTCGATGACATTTATAACAAGATTAAGAAGATCAAAAGCTTCTCTAAAAAGGGTAGGCAAATAAAATCACATTGAAGGACTTTTGATACTATTCTATTTGGTCCATTATGACTGCTTAGATCACGAGTATTACAAAGATTTAATAGAGGTTACCTCTTCAGCCGAAATAGACCTTCTTATAACATCATCGCCACAAATAGTGAACAAATAGGGTTCTTCCCATAAATATTTCATATTCGAGTAAACAGTTCACACCTAAGAAAAACTTACGTTTTTGCTGATAAGTAAGCCTATAAGGAATAATATTACATGGTAAGAAATTTGCAAACTCAACATACCATGGTGATGAAGAAATTGCTCTTTTGGAAAATGCTCCTTAATTTTTTGATGTGGGAGGTTCTCTCTAGCTTTAACTTCTAACTGTGCTAGATGATTAGCCACAACATTTCTACTCCTTTCTTGTCTCGAATTTCAAGATCAAATTCTTATAGGAGTAGGATCCATCTAATTAGCCTTGGCTTTAATCCTATTTAGCTAAAAGATACTTAAGAGTTGAATGGTCAGTAAACACAATCACTTTAGAGAGCCTACGATAAGCACAAAATTGATCCAAAGCAAACACTCTTGGTAATAACTCTTTTTCAGAAGTATAATATTTTTTAGCTTCACTAAGAGATCTACTAGCATAGTAAACTGGTTGAAAAATTTTAATCTTTCTTTGACCTAAACATGCTTCAACAACAGTATCACTAGAGTAACATATGATCTCAAAGGGTAAAATCCAATCTGGATTGACCATAATTAGGGAATTGATTAATTTCTCTTTTAAGCACATGCAAACATTCGTTAGAAAAATAAAAAACAACATCCTCCATTAGTAATGAAGTCAATGGCTTTCCTATTTTATAAATATCTTTAATTAATCGTCTATAGAGCCCCACATGACCCAAAAAAACTATGCATGGCTTTCACACAATTAGGACTAGACAATTTTTCAATTACTTCTACCTTAGCTGGATCAACCTCAATACCTTTGTTAGACACTTTATGTCTAAGTACGGTGCACTCTTTAACCATGAATTGACATTTTTTCTAATGAAGAAAATGATTTCTATCTTCACATCTTTTAAATACTAAATCCAAGTTTTAAAGGCATTTATGAAATGAAGAACCAAACACTAACAAATCATCCATAAAAACTTCCATGAAGTCTTCAATCATGTCATAAAAAATAGCTAACATGCATCTTTGGAAAGTGGTAGATGCATTGCATAGACCAAATGGCATCTGCCTAAATATATCGCCGGAATAACCATCTAAAGAGCATAATAAAGCACACCCATATAATCATTCAAGTATTTGATCAATAAAGGGTAAGGAGAAATGGTCTTTTCTAGTGGCATCATTTAATTTTCTATAGTCAATTCACATGCGCCACCTTGTGACCTTTCTCACGAGAATGATTCATTTCTATTGTTTTCCTAATTGTTATTCCCCTTTTTTTTGGCATAACATGTACCGGACTCACACATGGATTATCATAGATAGGATAAATAAAACTTGTATCAAGTACTCTTATTACTTCATTTACACCACCTCCTTCATGCTTGGATTGAGTCTTCTTTATGACTGGATAGTTAGTTTGATTTGTACTTCATGTAAATTTTGTGTGTGCATATTGAGGGGCCTATCCCTTTTTTGTCAGTAATTGTCCACCCACAAGCTCCCTTGTGGCTTTTTAATACCTTCTCTAATCTCTCCTCTATTGAACTTATTAAAAAGGAGGAAATTACAATAGGTAAGGTTGAATCTTTACCTAAGAAAACATATTTTAAATGAGACGACAAAGGTTTAAGATCTAGTTAAGGAGTTTCTTTGAATAAGGACTTTAGTCTTGATTTATCTTCTCTTTTGAGCTTTTCATCGTAATCTCTCACCCATAAGCAATCCTCCAAATCTGTAATAAAATTTTCAAGGTTTGCTTTTGTTTCTTGATCAATCACTCGTTCATCTAAGTTCAAGCCAAAACCTCTTATCATAACTTTTTCTAGTGCATCTGTATTCAAAGGATCCTGAAAAATTCTTCCACAACTTTACCAGCTACATAATGAAAACTTCAACTTTCAAGTTCATATGAAGGATATACAACAGAATAAAAAACATTAAATACCATTTCCTCATCTTGCAACCGGAGAATTGGTTTTTTATTGAACAACAATTAATGTTCTATTGGTAGCTATGAAGGGATGCCCTAAGATAATTAGGACCTTTTCATATTATGAAAGGATGCCCTAAGATAATTAGGACCTTTTCATATTCTTCCATATCCATAACAATAAAATCCGTCAGAAACATGAATTTGTCCACCTTAACCAAAACATCCTCTACGGTCCCTTTTAGGAAAGTTAGAGAGCAATCGGCTAATTGCAATGAGACGGTTGTTGGTTTTGGTTCTCCTAATCTTAATTTCCTGAAAATAGATAGAGGCATTAAATTGACGTTTGCGCTAAGATCACACAAAGATCTATCAAAATTGAAATCACCAATACAACAAGGAATAAAGAAACTCTCTAGATCTCTTAGATTTGGTGGCAATTTTTTCAATAGAGTGGTCGAACACCCTTCAGTTAATTTTATTGTCTCATGATCTTCTAATTTCCTTTTTTAGACAATATATCTTTTTAAGAACTTTGCATACACAAGCATTTAAAAGAATCTAGCCATCAATTTATGAATATAAAAAAGAGTTACTTAAGAATCACTCTAGTCCACAAATGATGTCTTTCTAGCTAATTTTATTTTTCATAATTTTAGAAAATCAAGACAAGTTTAAATAACTTTTTCTATTTTACCCTTGTATTTATTCTATATAATAATTCTTAACAAAAAAAAGCAAATAAAGTATTAATATCTCTTCACTAATCCAATATATCTTAGAAAATATATTAGTAGTTTTTGGGATTCTCCCGATGCAAAACAAAACTTTAAAACCGCGGTGGAAGTGATTCGTTTCATACTCGAATCCGATACAGGAACGAATCATTTAGATTATAAAATAGAACAAAGAAATACAAGAATGAAGTTTCAATTCCATACCTATGCTGTCCTCGCACAATGAAATTGAATATTCAAAAGTTGCTTTTCCGCGAAGTTCCTCCACCCTCACACACAAGAATGTCATATGAACAAACTCGTGCTAGCGATTGGACGAACGGAGCCTCTACCCACCAATCCCTTAGTGGTGCCGAAAATCTCGTCCTCCCTTTAGAGTTTGGAGGCTCAAAATTAGGTTAGAGGGGAAGCCGAGAAAATATCTATTTATACCCCTTGTATAAAATTAGGGTTTAATTAAATTTAGGCCCATCTGTTATTTTAATTCAATTAGTTTAATTTAATCCAAATTGAATTAAATCACAACCATATGTTAAAATTCAATTTTATAAATTAAACTCAATTAATTAAAATTAACTCATACTTAATTTAATTAATCCCTCTCTTAATAAATATAATGCATATAATTTATTAAAAGATTATCTCACCCAATTAATTAATTACACCATGTAATTAAAATAATATGTTGAAGTATAATTTCGTCCCAAAATTAATTATATTAATTTGACTTTACCAAAAAGTCTACCAATGCAATTAACATAAAGCTCCATATAATATATAACCTGTTGGTGTGCCCTAGTTCTTAGGGCATTGGATTCTTGTATTTTGTATTATACAATAAGAGTCATGTATGAATATATTATTTGTGTCACATTAATAAAAGCAATTAATCTATTTCATTTATATCTTTTGCTATAATATCAGTAGAGTATCCATTGATTGATAATCATAAAACCTATCCCAGGTCTGTTCTAATCGTGGGAACGAATAAAACCACAGACTTGTATATTCGATGACTGTATGGTAGTTCTTAACTAGCCATAGTACTTGTATAGTCAGTCATGAATATAGGTACATGTCATTGACATGGGACTGGATCGATCCGCACAAGAAAGCCACATGGTTGTCATGTCATAGGTCTTTCTTCAGTAGGTCTCTTTTGTCCTCAGACCAGATTTCATTATAATATCAATATGGAATCCGGTTCACTTTGACATACGCCTAACAGGTCTGTAAAAGGATGCTAAATACGGGTATGATTGGGTGGACCGGTGAACATGTTGATATTGATGATGAAGTGATGGAATTGCCACTCGGGTGACATCGAGATGATATCATTGGCCACTTGATGAGTGGGACTGATAAGTGTATGGCCATACCCAAATAAGTTGGTTGCTTATTTGATTAATTAGTCAACTCAAGATCAAGAAATATAATAAACAACAGAAGAGGATGACAGACACCATGCCTCTTGTTTATTCATATCGATATCGTTAGGCAAAGGACACTATGAGATTACTACCAGGTGAGTGTCTTCTAAAGACTGCTGCATCTCTGTCTTAATTGGGGGCTGTAATGGTTTGCTAGAACCCACTTATAGTCTGTGGGCGTTGGGCCTACTGCCAACATAAAGACAGACCCATAGGATCGTGCACATAGATCAACTGAGTTGGAACTTATAGAAATTGTACATGTAATGTACATTGGAAGGAATGCGTTAATTAATTAGTTGACATTCGGTGTCAAGGTAATTAATTGACATTGGGTTGAATTTAATTTAATTAATAAGTTTACATAATGTAATTAATTAATTTATCAATTAATTGAATTACATAAAGTAAACAATTAATTAAATAATTTTCCTAAGTAGGAAAATTAAATACATGTATTGTATTAACTTAAGTGTGATTTAATTTTATTTAGGGGTAATTAAATTTAGCCAAATGGAATTAAATTACATAGTATATACTTTTTAATTAAAGTTTATTTATGTAATTATAATCCTAGTGGGCTTGGGTTTAATTAACCTAATTAGAACCCAATTAGACAAGGTGTCTATAAAAGGGCACACTTAAGGAATAAAAACCTAATTCAACTCTAATTAATTGCTGGAAATTTCAGCCACCAACAGCAGCCCCAAAACAGCCGAAATTCCCAGCATTAAACCTCCATTCCTTCGCGTCTTCGGCTAGCACCGGTTCCCGCTCAATAGTTGGTCGTGCACCAGACTTTGGAGATCGCAGTTTCAAGAAACGATTCTGCAGCAGTCTCTAAAAGAGACGAATTCGGTGAGTTAATCTCTCTTGAATCATATTGATTTTATTCTAATCAATGGTAATTGGACACGATAGGTGGATTCTAGGAAATTTTAAACGGTGTATTTTCCGCTGCGCCACGTTATTTTTCCAATGACGAATCCCAACATAACCAATATAGACTAAGTCCATGACAATTCTGTTCAGACATCTTTGTGTGCGATCTTGTGGGTTCATCTTATGTTGGCAGTGGGCCCAAAATCTTAAGGCTCACAAACTGCTAGTGGGTTGTAGCAGCTACCCAAATAAGACGAAGACATCAATCTCATGTGAGGCATGAATCCTGTAGTAACCTATACATCCTTTGCTAATGATATCAGTGTCCTACAAGAGGCATCGTAATGTCATCCTCTATAGTTGCATGGACATTCCTTGATACCGAGTAGAATGAAGTTCACGAATAAGTATCCCACTTATTTGGGTACAACCACACTCTTATCAGTCCTACTCATTAAGTGGCCGATGATATATTCTCAAAGTTAACTAAGTGGAATATCCCTTAACATCCCTACTAGCCCTACCATGGTCACTTGCATACCCAATTTTACCCATACTTAGCACCCAGTTATAGGCCTATTAGGCACACGTCAAAGCATGTGAGCTTAAATATAGGGCTATAAGAACATTAGGTCTAAGGATCCAATACAAGTACTACTTGAGAACCACCTATGACATAGGGACCATGTGGTGTTCTCAAAGCGAATTGATCTAGTACCATGTAACCTAACATGTCACCATGTTCTTGATTGACATTCCATGTCCAATGGTCGAGAAGACACCACCATACAATCAAGACATATGCTAGTCTTTAGTTAAAATCATTCACATGACTTTAATATACTAGGGATAGTTTTATAACTGGAGTTCTTTCCCTACTCAAGGTCTTACTGCTCAGAGAACGTTACCGACATACTTGAGTAAAACACCAGTTAAAGGATTCTTTATTACTATTAATTGCAAAAGAAATTAACAAAATAGATTATGCCTTTTTACTTATAATAATATATCTGATTATATTATATAAGGACTAGGGCATACACCAACAGTAGTAATAAACAATATTCTAATAAGAGAGTAAATAGGATATAAATAAAATGTTATTACAGTACTGAAATAAAATCACACAATAAAATAATAAGACTTTTAACCTTATAACTACCTTAACCATAGTATGGAACAATCGAGAAAGAGATTCTGTTGAGGGCTGAATCAGTTTCCTTAAGACAAAATTTATTCTGTGTATGGAGGACTGTCTCTAAAGATACAATAGTAGATGTTATTCATGTTGGTGTGTCCTCGTCCAAAGGCATTGGTTCTTGATTGTATTATACATTATATGCGGATATTTTGTATTATACATTGTGTTATATAAAGGCATTTAATATATTTATTTGTTTCTTGTGCTATATAATAAATAGAGTATCCATGGATTATAGCCATACTCATATTAACTAATATAGGTCATTAGCTAATGAGACCTTGGATAGTGTCAAAGCTATAATCATAAAGTTGCCCCGGGTATGTTCTAATCATGGGAATGAATAGAGCTAAAGACCAGAATTTACTTGACTGAATGGCAGTGTCTCACTAACCATTAGATATGGGATTTCAGTCGAGTATATGAGTACATATTAGGTTACATGGTACTGGACCGATCCACCTCGAGAACACCACATGGTCTGATCGTCATAGGTGTTTCTCAGGTACTTCTTGATATTGTCCTTAGACCTGATTTCACTATAACATGACATGGGATCTCATACACTTTGATATACACCTAACGGTCCTATAATAGGGTGCCAAGTATGGGTATGTTGGGTGGGCCGACAAACATTTTGATGTTGATAGTGAGTTGATGGAACTGCCACTCAGCGTCCCCTGAGATGACATCGCTAACCACTTGATGAGTGGGATTGACAAGTGTATGGCCATACCCGAATAAGTTGGGATACTTAATCACGATCATTAGTCTACTTGGAATCAAGGAATGAATAAGAGGAGAAGAGTTTGACTGGTACCATGCCTCTTGCTTATACATTGATGTCAGTTGGCAAGGAATATACAAGAATGTTATGTTTCACATGAGACTGCTGGTTTCCGTCTTAATTGGGGATTGTAATGGTTTGCTAGAACCCACTTACAGTTTGTGGGCCTTAGGCCCACTGCCAACATAAAGATGGATCCTCAGGATCGAACACATAGAACAGCTGAACTTGTGACATATCAGAAGTGTACACATTGGGTGTACTTAGAATGGAAACTTGCTTAATTGAAGTAATAACAACAGGTTTTGTCAAAATTAATTCAATTAATATAAAAGAGAAATTGATTGTATTGATTAATTAATTACAGTATGTAAATAATTAATTATATATATTTTCTTTGGTGGAAAATTAAATAAATGAGTTGTATTTATTTAAGGTCGGATTAAATTAAATTTGGGTTGAATAAATTTAATTACTTGGATTCAATTAAGTCTACTAGAATTTTATTATGTGGTTTAATTTAATTCCAATTTACATAATTGAATCAATTAATTGAAATTAAAATTTAACCTAAAGTTAATTTGAAACCTAATTTTGTTCTGGGTATAAAAGGGACCTTAATTAGCTTTTCCTGTACCTAACTGTGTGGAATTGTCGTTCTTCGGTTCTACAATCTTTAGCAGTCTCTAGAAGAGACGAATAAGGTGGGAAATTTTATTTTCTTTCTGTTCTTGGTTTTTATCAAAATCATGGGTCTTTGGAATCATGGAATTTGAGGGAAAAAATTTTAATCTGTAATTTTTGTAGCGTTCCATTTTTCCCAGTGAAAACTCCCTACAGTGGTATCAGTACAGTCATGATTTTTGATAGGATTGGCATTTTAGGGTTCTTGTTTCAAAAGGTTTTGATTTTTGATAAACCCTAGAATTTGTTGGATCGGGGTTTTTGGTTAATTTACCCTAATTGGTTTTAAATCTAAAATAGGTTTTTTGGATTAATGATTATTATTTTTTTTCTCTGCTATGATCATTCGTGTTTTTTTGCTGGTGGTGTACTTTTTTTTTTTTTAAAAAAAAAAATTAATTGTGGGCTTTGCCATGAATTGCAATTTTACAAATCGCAAAATTGCAATTCACGGCCGCCCCTGCAGCAGCTGCAGCCGTTGTAGGCTGCCATGCAGCATCGTTGATGCGTGGGGCTAAGGTTAGTTTTTGGATTTTACGGGTATGGGCTTAGGCCCGAGTTCAAAATACATGGGTTTAACATTGTAAAATATGCGTGTTTAAATTTAGCGAATTGGATTCGTGTGGTTTCTTGGATGATTATTAAAATTGTCATTCATTGGATTTTAATTTTATTTGGTATGAAATTAAAAATTGGTAATTGAAATTGGTCCAATGGGACCTTGGCACGGGTTGGGAATTGGACAGTGAATTTAGGTTTGTGACATCCCAAATTCGAGTGTGAGCAAAATTTAATTTTACATCATTGGGTTGGAAGTCTAATGGGCCTGTAAAGGGGCTTAAGTCATAAACACGAGAATCGACATTTTTATTAAACGGCTGGACATAATTAAAAACGAAATATTAAATTCATGCATTATATATATATATATATATATATATATATATATATATATATATATATATATATATATATATATCAATTTGCATGATGTGATTATGTGCTATAATTGGTGTATAGTTTTGGAGTGCTATTGGGCCTTAGATCGAGATGGGTTGTAAAATTTTATTTTTGGGAAATATGATCTGTGTGTCGTTTTGGTTTATTGTGATGTAATTTCATTTTATTTATGTACATGTAAATTCAAAATTTGTAATTGCATCAAGCCTTGGAAAAGAAGCCCAATGGAGCCAAGCCCATAAGATTTTTCAAGCCCAGCCCGGTGTTCTCTAGTATAGGTTTATTATATTTTTCACTAGGATGTATTTAAGGGCCCATAGCATCTCTTTTTATTTATATTATGCTTCATTGAATATGCATATATATGAGAGATAATATCCATGTAGTCCATATTCCAAGCTCGCCCGTAATTATGTTGCTAAGTCGTTAATCAATCAATCCTAAATGAAATATTGAGTCGCTTAAAAGTGCTTTCCACATTCGAACCATGTCGGTTCATTAATAGAGCAATGTGGGTCGAGCCTCCATCGGGTGCATTATGGTATTTATCCACTGTATTGGGTTAAGGTATTGGGTATGCTTAACACTTGAATGGTGGTTTGACTCAACGTAGGTAGTAGGATCAGCTCGTGGCCCTAAGTACAGATGGGCAAGTGCCAATAAACCCATCAAACCAAAAGTCCTTCGGTTGGGATTAGAGGGAGTTCCTACCTAAGTAGTTAAGGGTGAGTTGTCAAGCCTCCGCTTGGCTAATTCTTGATGAAATATGGATCTTGGTTATTCTTAACCATAAATCACCAATAAGTTAATTAAAATTGGGTTGTTAATTAATATGGTTAAATCACTAAAGACCTTTATTAATACTATCTGTAATTTTTCTGTGTATATAACTAAATGGCTACAAACTCATTTTCACTGCGATCACTCCTTGATAAGGAGAAGCTGTTAGGGCCTAACTTCCTGGACTGGGCCAGAAAATTAAGAATAGTTCTAAGACAAGAGTCTAAGGAGTATATGCTAGATAGGGCTTTAGCGGTTGTACCTGCAGCAGGTCATGGCATTACTGCTCCTCAGGTTGAGCAGTACGACCTGCACCAGAGGGATGACAGAGATGTCACATGCTTTATTTTAGCCACCATGGTGCCTGAGTTGTAAAGTAGTTCATGGACCAGCAGGCTTACAAGCTCATGGGCAACTTGAAAAAGATGTACCAAGATCAAACGCATTAAGAGAGGTTCTTGATGACTAAGGCACCCAACACCTGTAGGATTGCTACGGGGACATCTATGAGCACCTACGTGCTTGAGATGAAGGGTTATATTGATGCATTGGCCCATCTCGACATGCCAGTCCCACAAGAGTTGGCGATTGACATCATCTTAGGATCCCTCCTCGAGTCTTATGATTAATTCATTATGAACTATCACATGTAGGGCATGGGCAAGAATATGGCCAAGCTGCATGGCATTCTCAAGTTGGATGAATACTCTATCAAGAAGACTCCTTTGGTGTTGGTTAACAAGGGGAATGCTCTTCTTGCTAGGGACAAGGCCAAAGTTAAGGCCAAAGTTAAAGCCAAAGCCAAGGCCAAGAAGGCCAAGGCAGAGAAGGCTAAGCAAGGGCCCAAGCCCAAGGCCAATGCTGATGATGTCTGCTTTGAGTGCAAGCAGAAGGGACACTAGAAGAAAATGTTTCCAAGGCTTGTGGGGGAGCATATGAAGAATGGGACTGGTTCTTCGGTATCTATGTTATAGATATTAACCTTATTGTTTCTACATCTTAGGTTTTAGATAATAGACGTGGTTCTTATATTTGTTGCAATATGCAGAGACTCAGAAATAGGAGGTTATTAGGATCCAGAGATGTAGATCTTTGAGTAGGGAATAGGGCTAAGGTTCCTGCCATCGAGATTGGAGATTTCTACCTGGACATGCCCACTGGATTGATTTTGATTTTAAAGAACTGTTATTTTGTACCTGCCATATGTAGGAATATTATTTCAGTGTCTGTCTTGGATATTGATGGTTTTGTTTTTAACATTGGTTTTGGTAAAATTGAAATTTTCAAAGATGATATTTTATATGGAAATGCTTTGTTAAATTATGGCTTATATATCCTTGACTTAAATCAATCCAACTCTGTCTAAAACATAAACACTAAGAGGATTAAACCTAATAAGCTTAATCCTGTTTATATCTGGCACTGTCGTCTAGGCCACATAAACAAGAAGCGCATAGCTAAACTCCACAAAAATAGAGTGCTAGGGTCATTTGACTTAGAGTCATATGAAACATGCGAATCCTGTTTAACTAGTAAGATGACAAAGGCACCTTTCAATAAGCAAGCTGAAAGGGTCATGGCTTATTGGACCTGATACACTCGGACATGTGTGGGTCCATGAGCG
Organism: Euphorbia tirucalli; assembly: GCA_039660915.1. Taxonomy (NCBI): domain Eukaryota; kingdom Viridiplantae; phylum Streptophyta; class Magnoliopsida; order Malpighiales; family Euphorbiaceae; genus Euphorbia; species Euphorbia tirucalli. Next base: position 52,426,204 of record CM077633.1, read on the forward strand.
TAAGTGCTAGAAATGGTTTTTACTACTTCGTTACTTCACAGACGACTTCAGCAGATGAGGCTATGTTTATCTGATGAAGAACAAGTCTAAAACCCTTGGTAGGTTCAAGGAGTGCAAGAACAAAGTGGAGAACCAACTGGGCAAGAATATAAAAGCACTTCGGTCTGATTGAGGTGGTGAATATATGAGCGTAGGGTTTGATTCATTCTTGAGAGAGTGTGGGATTATCTCGTAGCTCACTCCTCCTAGAACACCCTAATGGAATGGAGTATTAGAAAGGAGGAATATGACCCTGTTGGACATGGACTACTAAATGTTGAGTCAAGCTACTCTCCCAACATCCTTTTAGGGATATGCCTTAGAGACGACTGCTTTCAGACTTAACCATACAACAAGTAAGGTTGTGGGAAAGATGCCATATGAAATATGGATAGGTAGGGAGCCCAATGTCTCTTTCATGAGGATTTAGGGTTGTGATGCACCTGTCAAGAAATTGGCAAGTGGAAAAGTAGACTCCAAAACCAAAAAGTGTCTATTTATGGGTTACCTCAAGGAAACTAGGGGTTACTAATTCTACAACCCTGCTGAGAACAAGGTGTTCGTAGCACAAAAGGGTGTCTTTCTTGAAAAGGATTTCCTTTCCAAGAAAGACAGTGGGAGTAACATTGAACTCAGGGAAGTTCAAGATCCATAAACAACTGTAGAGGATAACTTAGGGATCAAACTAGAACCTCAAGCATCTGAGGATTCTAAACCGATCGCACAGGACCTAAGAGGGTCTATTAGAGTCTGTCATCAACCTAAGAGATATGGGTTTCTTGGATCGATGATGCGAATTTTCTAGTCTTTAACTAGGAAGAACCCAAGACCTACCAGGAGGCTATTGAAAGCCCATAGTAAGCTAAATGGCATAAAGCAATGGAAGCTAAGATGCAATCGATGTATGATAACCAAATTTGGAACTTGGTTGATCCACCTCCGGGTGTTAAGGTAATCCGTTTCAATTAGTGTTTCAAGTTAAAAGCTGACAATACCTTCAAGGGCTGATTAGTGGCTGTGAGAGGACGATCCTAAAAGTGAGACGAGTGGGCCGGGGTTTTTATAAATTAAAATTGGGTTTTATAGTGAAAACAAACAAACTTGAATGCTCTCACTAAAAAGTGACAGGAGTCATCACTCGGCTCAGCGCAACCAGGAAATTGTGGTAAAGCCAAAGCGAGCTACAACTCACTGTACCTTTTAGTCAGAGATTCGGGTCCGGACAACTCACCTATTTCTTCTCGATTCAAAATATATCCAACAATTTATATGAATGCCTTTTATATTTCTATGGTTGATTTTATCTTTATTTTGTTAAGTCAATGCTTACACACAAAATACAATACTGAAAGCGATAAATAAATTCAGAAAGCAGTAAATAAATTCAGAAAATTTAAAATATACAGACAAATCAAATGACTATCCTATATGATAAATTGTGTCAAAAGGGATTCAAGATACAATTTTATCTATATACAAAATTCCTAAAAATAGAAAGCTAAACATACATCTACTTGCGAAACAAAGTTAGTATAGATAAATATATAAACACGTAGGAATCACACAGACTTAGAATAGGGAATTCCAGATAGCTTAGGATGTGAAACGGGGAAAAGCAAGAAATTTGATAAATTACCCAATTTGACCTGTAAAACGTTTTTAAAACACGATTTGATGGGACTGGAAATGCATTTGAAAATCAATTTATCCGAAAAATAATTTCTACATGCAAAAATGGGCCGATTTTCGAGAAACTTTCATTTCTATCATTGCACTGGTTTACAGAAAATTAATGTAGAAATTTAATACTGAAATTAAATAAATATAGAATGTAAATCTTGGTCAAAATGATATGCAAAATAATAAAAAAATCACAAAAATAAATTCTGGAAATAAAACTATAACCGTGCAAATGTAGTACTACAGCTGTCCAGCTGTAAAAATATCCCTATGGCTTTAGTCTTAAACACAAAAGAAAAATCACTAAAATCTAGAAATCTCTAAATCTGAAATAAACTATTGTTGTGCGACTATTCCCAACAACTGTACGGCTATAGTCTACCAGAAAACAGAAAACAGAACAAAATTTTAAAATGATGCAATGCACCAAAATTCAACTCAGAAGGCTGTGAAAAGGTCTAAAGCCTATCAGAATTACCTTTACATGTCTCTCCAATGTTCAATTTGACAGAAAACAGGTTCTTGAAGCTTGATTTTAGATTTGAATTGAAATTGAACTTTGAAACCCAAATCTTGAAATTCTCCAATTCAGCTATAATTCTCTAATTTCAATGCCCAAATATGTCTCTCAAAGTTTAATCTCGGTTTGGATTATTAGTTTTAGTGACCGAAATTAAGGAATTGAGTGTTTAATTATTTCAATTTTGAGTTTTTTTAGTTTTTGAGCATTTGGGAATTTTCTCTTCTTAATCCTTGTTGCTGTTGTTGTTCTTATGTTAATTCCTTCTCTAGGGCTCACTTCCATCCAAACCTTTTTGTAATGAGAATGATTAGTGGAGAAGTTAGGTGGGATAATGGTGTCAAGCCCCATAATCCAATAGCCGTCTCTTTCATGCAACAACCTGGTGATTCATTGATAGGCATGCGGCTATTACGGTACAGCTATATGACTATAACATAATTAGCCGTGCGGCTATAAAAATACAGCTATAGTCTTCTGCTCAACCCTAATTCTTCAAATTTTCTAGGTTTCAAGTTTCAAGTTCAATCAAATCCAAATCTTTGCTTCTCGAATCAACTTCCATAATGAACAGTATGAATGGATAATATTCAATATTCTATCATCATCGAGGTCAGGAAAACTCGACGCTCATAGTGGCGAAGGGTTTCAAACAAGTCCATGGAATAGACTATGATGAAACCTTCTTATCAGTCACAATGCTCAAATCCACTAGGATACTATTAGCCATAGTTGCATGGCATGACTATGAGATATGGTAGATGGATGTTAAGACCACTTTTCCTAAATGGAAAGCTACTTAAGGATGTGTACATGACATAACCTGTCGCTACAAAGTATCCTGATCGGGTGTGTAAGCTTCAAAGATCCATTTATGGATTGAAGCAAGCGTCTCGAAGTTGGAATCTTAGATTCAATGAAGCTATAAAGGAATATGGTTTCATACAGAATCAAGATGAGCCCTGTGTGTACAAGATGGTTACTGAGAGTGTTGTTACCTTCCTAGTCCTATACGTGGATGACATCCTTCTTATTAGAAGTGAAATACCAATACTGCAAGGGGTAAAGTAGTGGTTGAGTAAGTGCTTCGCAATGAAGGATTTAGACAAAGCTGAGATAACCTTAAGGATCAGGATCTACAGGGATTGATCCAATTGGCTTTTGGGCCTAAGTCAGGCCTCATACATAAACAAGGTTCTAAAAAGGTTTAGCATGGATAAGGCTAACAAAGGTTTCTTACCTATGTGCCATGGCTTGAAACTAAGTAAAAAACTTGGTCCTAAGACAAAGGAGGACCGAGAGAGGATGCAATTAATCCCATATGCTTCGGCCATAGGATAAATCATGTACTTCATGTTATGTACAAGACCAATTATCGCGTTTGCACTAAGTATATCGAGTCGATATCAGACAGATCTTGAGGAGGATCACTGGACGACTGTCAAAGCAATCCTTAAGTACCTTAACCAGAATAAGGATAGCTTTTTAGTCTATGGAGGTCAAGAAGAGCTATCAGTGACAGGGTACACTGCTGCAAGTTTCGAGACAGATAAGGACAAAAACGAATCAGAGTCTTGTTATGTCTTCCTACTGAATGGCGTTGCCATTAGTTGGAAGAGTTCTAAGCGGCCAACCATTGCTGATTCTACAGCAGAAGCTGAGTACTTTGTGATGCTACAAAGGAAGCTGTTTGGATAAGGAAGTTCATCACTGAGTTAGGAGTAGTCCCATTTATCCTAGACCAAGTGGATGTCTTTTGTGACAACAACGGGGCCATCGCACAAGCTAAGGAGCCCCAGTCGCATAAGAGGTGCAAACATGTGCTCAGGAAGTTTCATCTCATTTGAGAGATCATGGACAGAGGTGACATTTCATTACAGAGAGTTGACACCGGGAACAATGTGCACTACAAGAAAACTCATTATTAATAAGAAAAAATTAATGAGGGTAAGAAAATATTCTTACTAAAAATACCCATTTATGAGTTATAATAAGGAAAGATGACACCCCTCATTAAATTTTTCTTATTAATACTAGTATATTTCTATTAGGGATAAAAAAAAAAATTTTCATTTAATAAATAATTTCCATCCCCTCATTATTTAGGGTAAAAAGCAAGAGAGCGGGAAAATTTTTTTCCTTCCCACCATTATTTTGCACACTGCTTCTGCTTTTGCCTCCTTTTCACGCCCATACCTTCTCTGTTTCACGACATATCCCTTCCCAATCTCTCTGATTCATCCTTTCACGCCCAGCTTGGCATCTTTCCGTCGCCGCTCCGCCCACCGTTGCTCCGCTTCGCACCGCTTCCTTCCGTTTCGCACCGCTGTTTCGCACCGCTGTTTCGCTCCGCTTCATTATTTCACGCCCAGCTCTGCTTACTGCCGTCATTACTATCGCCACCTCCACTGCTTCCTTCCGTCATCGCCATTGTTTCTGGTTAGTTTCTGTAAATTTTAATTGTTTCAATTTGTTTTTCTGTAAATCCTTTTCTGCAAGTGATCTATACTGTGTTTTTGTGCTTCAATTAGGATAATCCTTTATTGCTATTCGTTAGTAATGTTCCTTGTTAATTTTTTTCTTGTTAGCTGTGTGAGCATATGTATACTTTTTTTCCAATTTTTGTTTAGAATTTGGGTATCAAATAGGTTTTGTACTCGATTGCATTAATGCGTTTATTTGTGGAGCTTAGAACTTGGATTTTGAGATCTGGTTGTTGATTGAATAGGTGGTTGATTTAATTTTTCAGTGTGAGTTAAGCTGTTAACTTAGGGTATAGGCTTGGCTACATGTAGAATTTAACTGAAAACTGCAATTTCTGTCGTTTTTGGATCTGGGGAACTATCATTTCACTGTTATATTGTTAATTACTCTGCCTTGGTTGGGCCACTGGGCTCTGAGCCCTGTTTAGGTTAGGCAATGATCTGAGTTGGTGGAAACAAAACTCTAGCTAAGTTAAGAATTTTGTAATTGTTCTAGTTGTTTGTTGCTTATGCTGATACATAGGTGGGATTCTACATTATGCTTCACTGCTGCTAGGAAAGTGCCAATACAGAATTGCACATTCTGAGCTCATTTTTTTCATTTGTTTTGAGTGATTAATAATTGGTTGTCTGAAGATTATATGTAGGCTGTAGGCATTGGTACAGATTAAGTGTTCATCTTTACCTTTATGTTTTAAAGGGGACAAGTTTGGATTTTAAATGTCAAGTATGTATTTATTTTCAGTTCAATTGTATTATCATTTTCTGAATTCTTTGTTTTTCTTTGCTTATTTAGTCATGTGTTGTGTACATTTATAAGTGCTTAACTCATTATGCAAGAATGTTTTTAGTATAATTCAAAATGTTGAAATAGCAATGAATTGCAATGCGATATTGTATTTCTGCAATATTTTACATGCAAAAGACTGTAAATGACTTATTAGGTCCAAGCATCTATTCTTTACATTATTTGGGCACAATTCAGTTGCATTTTTCTATCACATCTATAATAGCAGTGTTGGAGTTAGGAGAGCAATGGGCTTGAAGTGAATATTTGTTTGACATCTACCCACAATTGTTGAAGGTGCGCTTCAGCCACGGGCACTCAAGGCTCAAGGCCGAGTGCCTTGGCAAGCCTCAATCTCTGTTACTATCAATCCATCAATCTCTTTTCTCTCTGTTCTGTTTATTCTTCAATCTAGAATCTTTCGTTGAAAAGTATTTCTTACAATTTTGGTTAAGTAACTTAGTATATGCCTATTTGGTAACTTTGTTTGAACTTATTATTTAAATTTTTGAGTTTTATGATTATGGATAATCAAATTGGATATGATTTATTATTTATTTATTTGACTATTTGTTGCATTTTAGCAAATATTAATTGTTGTCTTGATAGTTTTATGCTTTCATGTAAAGACCTTCTTGGAACTTAAGAAATGGAGTCTGAAAAGTTTCAGTTTATACTTAAACTATATTGCATATGATTTCATTTTAGTGTATTTTTGATTCATTGAATAATGTTGTATGAAGCTAAACCAACGCTTCCTGCAAACTTTGAGGAGGATACATGGGCAAAACTGCAGTCAGCAATTTAAGCAATATTCTTGAAACAACCAAATTCTTGTGACTTGGAGAAGCTTTATCAGGTAATTTTTCTTGTATTCTGGTTTTTGCTCTGGGAAAGTCAATTAACTAGCATAATCTTATATGTAACTGCTTTGAATTAGGCTGCTTACTGCCGTCATTACTGCTACTTAGCTAATTCCTATTTCTTTTGTTATGTGATTTCTGTTGTTATCCAAATAACTTTATTTATAGTGAATATAAATTTGTTTGGTGTTATTTTTACTTGTATGGGTCAGTAATTTCATTTATTGATTTGCTTTTAGTTATTTAGGAAAATGGGGCCTAGCAAGGAATGGATGGGTTATTTAAATGATAGATTTCGAGACAAGTACACAGCTGGTGTTCAAGAATTTTTAGATTTTGCATTCCAGAATGCTAGTATTGATAATAAGATTAGGTGTCCATGTATTAAGTGTTACAACACCAATTCTGGAACTCGTGAGGTTGTTGAAATGCACTTAATTGTTCATGGAATAATGTCGGGCTACACTTCATGGTATCACCATGGTGAAAGGCCAGAAAATTCATCTGAAAGTGACGATGATGAAGAATTCGAAGATTGTGGAAGTCATGAGGAAATTTCAAATATTTTAGGAGATTTATATCCTAGTGTGAATGATTTTGATGGAGAGGAACCAAATGATGAAGCAAAGAAATTCTACAGATTGTTGCAAGATTCTAAGCGACCAGTTTATCCAGGAAGTGATTCTTCTAAACTTTCTATACTAGTTGAATTGTTACATATTAAAAGCCTTGGCAGGTGGTCTAATGAGTCATTCAACATGTTGCTTCTTCTGTTGAAGAAGTTACTTCCAACTGGTTCAACTTTACCCGAATCCTACTATGATGCTAAGAAGATCGTCAAAGATCTTGGTCTCTCGTATAAAAAAATAGATGCTTGTATTAATGATTGTATGTTGTATCGGAAGGAAGAAGAAAAGTTAGACGCGTGCAAAATATGTGGTGCTTATAGATGGAAAGATGATAATTGCAATGGAGAAACGAAGGTTGGTAAAAATGGTAAGAGAATACCAAAAAAGGTATTGCGATACTTTCCATTGAAGCCAAGGTTGCAAAGGTTATTCATGTCTACAAAAACAGCATCTTCTTTGAGATGGCATCACGAAGGAAGGAAGGATGATGGTGTGATGAGACATCCAGCAGATTCTAAAGCATGGAAATCCTTTGATGAAATTCATAAAAAATTTTCTGCCGAGCCTCGTAATGTAAGACTTGGCCTTGCTAGTGATGGTTTTCAGCCTTTTAGTAACCCAAAAACATCATATAGTATATGGCCAGTGATCCTTATTCCGTATAATATGCCTCCATGGTTGTGCATGAAACAATCTAACTTCATTCTTTCAATGATTATACCCGGTCCAGAGGGTCCAGGAGATGCAATAGATGTCTATCTTAGTCCTTTAATAGAGGAGTTGAAGGAGTTATGGGAGGTAGGTGTTGACACCTTTGATGCTTCAACTCAACAAAATTTTCAATTGTATGCATCTCTGTTATGGACAATCAATGATTTTCCAGCATATGCAAATCTGTCTGGTTGGAGTACAAAAGGTAAGCTGGCATGTCCATGTTGCAATAAAGAAACTCATTCTTTAAGGTTAGTCAACTGTAAGAAACAGTGTTATATGGGACATCGACGTTTTCTTGATATGCGGCACAAATGGAGATTTAACAAGACTTCTTTTGATGGGAATGAGGAGTTGAGATCACCACCAAAATTACTTGATGGGGCTGCTGTTCTTCTTGAAGTAAGTGACCTTGAGGGCATTACATTGACAAAAGCAAATAAAAAAAAAGTGAAGATTTCACATGAGAAAAGAGGTGATAATTGGAATAAAAAGAGCATATTTTTTGAACTTCCATATTGGGGTACCCTATTGTTGAGACATAACCTTGACGTAATGCATATTGAGAAGAATGTATGTGATAACATTCTTGGTACAATTATGAATTTGAAGGGTAAGACGAAGGATACTGTTGCTGCTCGTCTAGATTTAAAGGCTATGAAAATTAGGCCAGAATTGCACCCTATTCGTATTGGAGATAAGCTTGAGTTGCCTACTGCTCCCTACACATTACCTTCCAAGGAAAAGCACTTATTGTGCTTGTTTTTGAAGGAATTAAAAGTCTCTGATGGATTTTCTTCTAATGTTTCCCAATGTGTAGACATGAAAGAGCATAGAATTTATGGTCTAAAAAGCCACGATTGTCATGTTCTTCTACAGCACTTACTTCCTCTTGCAATACGTGGCCTACTACCTAAAAAAGTATGTGAACCTCTTATTGAGCTTTCTCAATACTTCAGCAGTTTGTGTTCTAAGTCTCTAAGGGTAACAGAGTTAGAGCAACTTGAAACTCAAATTCCAATTACTTTATGTAAGTTGGAAACAATCTTTCCCCCTTCATTTTTTGATGTCATGGAGCATTTGCCTGTTCATTTGGCTACTGAGGCTAAAGTTGCTGGACCTGTCCAATATCGCTGGATGTATTGTGTTGAGAGAACCATGTATGAGATGAAACAACTCATTCGCAATGTGGCTCATCCAGAAGGATCAATTGCTGAGGGATATATTGCAAAGGAATGCATGACTCTTTGCTCAAGGTACTTAAAAGACACTAAGACGACGTTCAATAAACTAGAACGTAATTACGATGGTGCTGAAAATGGTAAAGCATCAGTATTTTCAGCTTGTGGACGAGCATTAGGAACTTGTTTGGCTCGTGATCTTAGTGCTGATGAGTGGGATCAAGCTCATAATTATGTGTTGAATAATTGTGATATAGCTCAACCTTTTCTCAAGTAAGTAAATTTCTTTTTAAACTAGTTCATTTTATTTTAAAAATTTGTATGTATGCATGTTTGACTGATTTTTTTTTTTTTTGAATGCAGAGAGTATTATGAAAATCAACAACAAAACCCATCAAAACCCTCATATGATGAGGGTAATTGTTTCTCGAAATGGTTTAAAACTAGGGTGAGTGAATTGGTTTTGAAGTTTTAAGATTTTTAAGAGTATTGAATATTAAAAGTAACTAATTATAATTCTTTTTTGTAGGTTGTAAATTTGGAAACAGCCAATAAGAACAAAGATTTTGAGGAGTTGTTGTCATTGTCTCGTGGTCCTTCTAAAAATGTCACTTGCTTTAAAGGTTTTGTTGTTAATGGGTATAGGTTTAGGATAGAAGACTGTGACAAGCACTGTAGAACACAAAATTGTGGGGTTTGTGTTACTGCTGATATAGGTACTGGAAAAAATTATACTGATTATTATGGGATCTTGACTGAAATTATTGAGTTACAATATCTAGGTGGGAGGCGAGTGACTTTGTTTAGATGTAGATGGTTCGATGTTCATGACAATGAGAAAGGATTCAGAATTGATGAATACGGGTTCACAACTGTTAATTCTAATCGCTTACTAAAAACAAACAAACCTTTCATATTAGCAAGCCAAGCATCACAAGTTTTATATGCCATTGATAACATGAATAAAGGCTGGAATGTTGTTATCAAAACACAACCCCGCGATTCATATGAATTATCCTCAGAGGATGCAAATGAAGGCGACAATATGGATAATTTGGATGAAACGTATCAACACGGGGTCTCATTTCAAACTGAATATGGCACCAGTCTTGGAGCAAGGACTGATTTGGAGCCATTAGCTAAGAGAAAGAGGACATGAAGAATTGCTAAGTTGTATTTTCAAATTAATGCATGAAATATTTATATGCATAACTTTATTTTCAATTTGTTTTATTAAGTTGTTTGTTTCCTTAGCTAATTATGTTAATTTTCTTGCAGTTAAAATGGCAAAGGAGAAACATAAGAAGGGCACAACCCAAAAGCGTGGAAAAAAATACATAAAACCTGGGATGCTAGCTAAGGGGCGTGGAATTCCAAGGATTGCAAGTCAAGAAGATCAATACAATATACATGATACAAGTAAGTTTATTCTTACTATGCACTTTAATAGTATAGGTGTGATGAACATGTGCAATCACAAAGAAAATGTGAAATCATATTGGCCTCATTTTCCATTTTAAAAGAAAGTCAGAGAAATTTTCATTGAAGTCAATGAAGTGCAGTGCCTAATACCCTCCATGCCAAAGATAATGAAATTCAAAATTAGGTACTGTTTTGGACATTATAATAGTGTTTCACAATATAAAACTTATTATTGCATAATATTATGCTACAAAAGTTCTTAGTGTCAACGCAGCTTCTATATATGATTTTCCAGGACTGCAATTTCTGTGTTGTCTTTGTTATCTGATGACAAATACTAAACTATATAAAATGAGCTTGAATTTTGGTTACAGATGTGAACATATTATAGAGGTTCAACTGCCACTATAGCATGTTGTCTGGTATTGGGATGCACAAACTGTCCTCTAAGGACAATCTGAAACTTCCCTCTCTAATTAACTACTTGCTTTTGTTTGCATGTATGTTTTGTATATTTGATGTCAGAGAAATGTAAAAAATAGTTAAGTTTTTTATAGTCATATAAGCTGGATATGTTTTCAGTTGTCATTTTGCTTATAAATATGTGATTAGCCATCAAGGGTATTAGTAGTTTGGAGGATTCAGTGTTAGAAATATGGATGCAACGAAACATTGATGAAATTCTTGTATAGTATTAGAATTACTTTTCTGATGAATGATTTACAACTACATGTTCCTTAAGGAATTTGTTAGAATTTTTGTCCTCCAAAGATAAACCTACTCAAAAGTAGACTTCTTGGTCATACAAACTATTAAGAGATGTGTCAAACACAAAGAGATGTGTCAAACTATTTTCATATTTCACTTATTCGCCCCTGTTTGTTTTGATCAAATACACAAACATAATTTTTCATATGATGTAGTATCCATTGGTAATTGCTGACACTAATTTCAGGCTTGTAATTTCCCTTTTTTTTTTTAACTTTTATACAAAGGTAACAGCTCTCATGTACTCACTATGCACTTTGGTGAAAAAGAATATGTCGAGAAGGATTTTGGTGAAGAAGGTTCCTACTTGGACCTCGTGAGATTATGCAAAAAATTCTTTGATATATATTCTACCAGGTTCAGAATTATGGATGGTGATGGGAGGCGATTAATTGATGACAATGATTTCTTGTTGATGATGAAAGAACATAAAGGTGTGTTAGACATAGATATTTATGTTCAAGAGGATAAATCAGCCCCGCTTTTAGCATTCACACTACCAGAAGACAATCCAAAATTTGGTAAAACAAGTAAAAATCTTTCATTAGCTTGGTAGTTTTGTAGTATCAAATTTCTAATTTGTAAATACTTCCTCGCAGGATCATCGATTACAATCTCATCTATTCCAAAAGTGACAAATGTCCAGTAATTGGTAATGTTAAGGCAAATGAGAAAGTAACAGTTTCTGGTGATGTGGTTGGAGGGACTGAACAAGCTAGCACAATTCAGATGTTTATTGCCATTTCTAAGAATTATGACATAGAAAATGACCTTCAATCTATCAGTCTATCTCAAACTGAAAAGGCAATTATTCTCTTAATCTAAATGAAATTGTTCATAATATTATTTTTATTCCATTATATAATGGAATATTGACATTATTTTTTGGCATTTTTAAGGTGTTTCTGATACCAGATGAAGCTATTGGACATTATCTTGTAGCAAAATATACACCTATGACAGAAGATGGTAAATCTGGGGACTCTGTGTATGCTACATCAGCTGATTACGTTGAAAGTGAGCTGATTTGTCAAAATTATAGCTTACTTTCTATTTGTTGTAGGCATTTAAAATTATAGTTGATATTATACCTTTATTTTTTAGATTCTGCACCTGAAGAGAAGAAAAAAGTGAGAGGAAAGAACAAGAATAAGAAAGTGGCAGCTCTGAAATCTGGACAAAAGCTTGAAATCAATTTCTATAATAATCGTGCAGTGGGTGTCAATCATACATGTTGGTCAAGACACTTGGGGAAAATAGTTCGTGATGCTAATATTTGTCCTGTGCAAGTCAAAACATGGAAGGATATGACAAAAGAAGTCAAGAACCACTTATGGAGTGCAGCCAAGGTAATATGAAGAAATGAATCTGTTTATTCCTTCTTAATCTCTATTTACAATAATATGACATATGCTGCTCTATAATCTATTTAGGAGTGTTTTGACAATGCTGAAATGGAAATGTATCGTGAAGCAACATTGGACCATATGGGTTATTTGTGGACAGCATGGAGGTCAGATTTATATAAAAAATATGTGAAAGGATGCAAAACAAAAGTAGAAGCCTTGAAAAACTTGCCTCCTCATATGAGTGTTACAGATTGGAAGTGGCTTGTGGAAGAAAAATTTCTAACTGAAGATTTTCAGGTGTGTTAAATTGCAATATATCAATGTATAAGCTGTTTTTTACCACACAAATGTAAAGAATCTCTAACACTTTTTCATAATTGGTACAGAGAATCAGCAAACGAAATTCTGAAAATAAAGTTAAGACGGTGATGCATCATCGTAGTGGGAGTAAGCCACATCGAGTAATTTTGTATGAGGAGGTGATAATATGTGTGTGTACCTTTTATTTGTTTTCTTTTTAGAAGAATTTCTTACTTATAAACATTTATTTCTAGGGAGGAAAAGATGGAAATCCACTTGACTATGCGGGTCTTTTCTTCAAAACTCGACAGAAAGATGGAAAACTACTGGACGAGGAATCAAGAAAAAAATATGTAAAAACTACTACTAATCCTTGATTTTCTAGAGTTATATTTATGTGTGACATTTCTTTTGTATGAAATTTAATATACTAGATACTTGTAGGATGAAATCTTGGACACCATTCGGACTACGCCATCAGCTTCTAATGTGGAAGTGGCTGAAAAATGTTTTGGACCACAGACCCATAGCTGTGTCTTCGGTTATGGTGGTGGAATTAAGCGAAGGAATTTGATTCAATCAAAATCTACTTATGAGAAAGAGCTTGAGGCAAAACTCCAAGAGAAGGAAGAAGAAAATCGTAGTCTCAAGAGAAGATTGGATAGAATTGAAAGCTGATTGGACCGAATGGAAAATGATAGTCCCCAACCATCACCAACTGCATCCCCCACAAGTTCGGGCCATCAAGAGGTCTGTTTTTCTATATATTCTGATGCTTTGTCTTGGCAGTCCCTTATTTTCTGGTTTTCAAATTTTTGGTATTGAGTTCTCTGATTTTGTTTAATGTAATTGTCGTTACTGCAAATAATATGGCAGTAGCTGTATAATTAGTCGTGTGCACTAGGTTTGTGGTTGCTGGTTGCTGCAATTATATTTTTGGGTGAATTTGATCTGATACTATGTTGTGGATAATAGGAAGCTTGATACTGACTGAATTAGTTAAGCTTGATACTGACTGAATTTTTGGTATTGAGTTGTCTGATTTTGTTTAATGTAATTGTCGTTACTGCAAATAATATGGCAGTAGCTGTATAATTAGTCATGTGCAATAGGTTTGTGGTTGCTGGTTGCTGCAATTATATTTTTGGGTGAATTTGATCTGATACTATGTTGTGGATCAGTGAAGCTGTTTATCATTATGAATGAAGGTTGACAGATCAGTGGTGTTTGAAGAAATTTTTTATAGAAGTTAGGAGGGTTTATGCGAAAAATGGATTTTCAGGGCTGGAGTTAGAGGTCAGATTAAGGGATGCATGGGCTTCAGCCTTCTTCATTGAATAAGGATAGAAGAGACTCAAACACATCAGTCTCTTCTTGAACTTGAAACTTCATTTCAGGCTGTGAAGCCTCATTCTCCTTACGTTGCTTTGACAACTGTTTTGACTTGTTTTTAGAACTTGAATTTCCGTGCTTTGTGAGCTCCTGCTGAACTTGTACTTTTGTTTTAGTAGATGATACTTTAGGGCTTAAAGAATCAGACATGTGTGCTTTGTGGTTACTGCTTGATGAGGTTTCAAACTCAGAGTCAATGATAATAGGCTTGGTTGGAATCTGAGTTTTGTGGGCACATGCCTTAAGCATCCTTACAATGTTGGGTTTATTGATGATTGATCTAGAGTCAACAACAGAAGGTACAAGTCCTGCTCTAGAAACATTGAAATATATGAAGTACTTGGTGAGAAGCATGTTATATGGCAAAGCAAAGTTGCCTCTCACATGAGTCATGTGATTGATCATGATGTAAGGCAAGTTAATTTTCACATAGATAGCTAAATGCCATATGAAACACAGATTAAAGCTATTCATGGTTGCTAAACTAGCCTTTTAAGGAACACAAAATTTTCAAGAATGTGGAGATGTAGCTTACTGTTTGTTGGGGTTTCCATTATAAAATTGGGTAGGAAGAGGTGTTGGATAATTGGGGGAGTGAAAATGCAGAAATTTTTAGTTACTGTTGTGTCATTATAAGTTTTTCATTGTAGATATGGCTTTGATCTTATGATCCCCTTAGGTATATCAATTTTTTCTTAAGAAATCTGAATGTGTGATTTGGATTCTACTGGAACTCAAGGATATTTTTAGGCTTGTGGTTTTGACATTCATTGGAAGTTCTAATTGTTCCATAGTTTCGGCACTAAATATTTGTATCTGATAATTTAATTTCACATTAGTCATCCCTTCTTATTATGCCTCCTAGTAAATATCGCACGTCTGATTTCATTTCTTTTTCTTCCAATTCTGGTTTAAGACGGACGTGTAATTATTTGTTTTGATTATTTCTTGCAGGCACTTTGATTGGAATTCAAGCTAAGGATCATATTTTTAATTACTGTAATTATTTTCTTCTTTTGGATATAATCTTTTGTAACACCAACGGTCTTTGATTTTGGGTAAAACAAACTACTCATGTCAAATTTATGGAATACCAATTTTTGGTGTTAAGAAGTTACTATTTAATGACAATATGCAATATTATTAATATTAGTTGTTATTGATTATTTAATGAAAATATGTTATATTATATTATTAGAACCCTATATGTCATTTGAAGGGAAATAATTTTACTCATTATTTGTTTACAATAATAAGGGGTTTTTTCAACATTAAAACTGATTTTTAATGAAGGGATTTCCCCTCATTAGGCCCCTTATTCTATGGGTCCCTTGTTAATTGTTTCAATGAGGGTATTAGTCCCCTTATTATATGGGTCCCTTGTTAAAGGCTTTAATGAGGGTATTATGTACCCTCATTAGTAATTTACAGTAAGGGGAATTTTTCCCCTCATTATTGATAAATAATGAGGGGATATAATACCCTCATTAAAGCCCTTAACAAGGGACCCATATAATAAGGGGCCTAATGAGGGGAAATCCCCTCATTAAAACGTTTTAATGAGGGTATTCGAATTTTTAATGAGGGGAAATACCCTCATTAAAAGCTGATTTTCTTGTGGTGGTGGCTGATTCGTTGACTAAGGCACTACCACAGACACAACATTAGGGTCATACTAGATTTATAGGGATTAGGGCAATGCCTAGTTGGCACTAGTGCAAGTGGGAGATTGTTGGTGTGCCCTAGTCCAAAGGCATTAGTTCTTTATTGTATTATACATTGTATGCGGATATTTTGTATTATAAATTGTGTTATATAAAGGCATTTAATCTATTTATTTGTTTCTTGTGAAATATAATAAATAGAGTATCCATTGATTATATCCATACACATGTTAACTAATGTAGGTCATTAGCTAGTGAGACCTTGGGTAGTGTCAAAGCTATAATCATAAAGTTATCCCGAGTCTGTTCTAATCATGGGAACGAATAAAGCTAAAGATCAATAGATAATTAACTAGATGGTAGTGTCTCACTGACCATTGTACATAGGATGTCAATCGAGTATATGGGTACACGTTAGGTTACATGGTACTACACCGATCTGCCTCGAGAACACCACATGGTCTGATCATCATAGGTGTTTCTCAGGTAGTTCTTGATATTGTCCTTAGACCTAATTTCACTATAACATGACATGGGATCTCATACACTTTGATATACGCATAACGGGCTCATAATAGGTTGCCAAGTATGGTTATGTTGGAGAGGTCGGTGAAAATGTTGATGTTGATAGTGAGTTGATGGAATTGCCACTCAACGTCCCCTAAGATGACATCACTGACCACTTGATGACTGGGACTGATAAGTGTATGGCGATACCCGAATAAGTTTGTATACTTATTCGTGATCATCAGTCTACTCAAAATCAAGGAATGAATAAGCATAGAAGAGGTTGACTGGTACCATGCCTCTTACTTATACATGGATGTCAGTTGAAAAGGGATATACAAGAATACTATCGAGTTATGTTTCACATGAGACTACTAGTTTTCATCTTAGTTGGGGACTGTAATGGTTTGCTAGAACCCACTTACAGTTTTTGGGTCCTGGGCCCACTGTCAACATATAGACAGACCTACAGGATCGTACACATAAAACAGTTGAACTTGTGACATATCGGAAGTGTACACATTGGGTGTACTTAGAATGCAAACTCGGTTAATTGAATTAATGACAACAAGTTTTGTCAAAATTAATTCAATTAATATAAAAGAGAAATTGATTGTATTTGATTAATTAATTACAATATGTAAATAATTAATTAAATATATTTCCTTGGTGAAAAATTAAATACACAGGTTGTATTTATTTAGATCGGGTTAAATTAAATTTGGGTTGAATAAATTTAATTAATTGGACTTAATTTAGTCAATTAGAATTTTATTATATTGTTTAATTTAATTCCAATTACATAATCGAATCAATTAATTGAAATTAACATTTAAACTAAAATTAATTTTAAACCTAATTTTGTATTGGTTATAAAAAGGACCTTAAGAATGAATTTCTCCTAACTCTAGCCACTCTAAAGATTTCAGCCATCACTAGAGAAGCAGTAGCGAATTCTCTGTATGGGTTTTCCAAGTTTTGTTCATCCCTGTTTGCTAGCACGAGTCTGGTTCGTTAGCTGTTCCTGTACCTGACTATGTAGAATTGCCGTTCTTCGGTTTTGCAATCTTAAATAGTCTCTAGAAGAGATGAATAAGGTGAGAAAATTTATTTTCTTTCCGTTCTTGTGTTCTATCAAAATCATGGGTCCTTAGAATCATGGAATTTGAGGGAAAAATTTTTAATCCGCAATTTCCACTGCATTCCATTTTTCCTTGTGAAAAATTCCCTACAAGTTAAACTCAACCAAGGGTAGAATCTATCACCAAAACTAAAAGAACTAACCACCTAAAATTTCATGAAACTAAAGGAAAATGTAAAAACAAATTTGAGTTAACTTTTTTTTCTCTGCCTTCAAATTATAAAGGGAGAGGTATATATAGGAATTATTAGGGGAACCGGGAGAAGGTTTTATTATAGTTCTTTTTATGATAGAATATGGAATGCGATTTTTGAAAAGTGAAAGAAATATGTACAAAATAGAATTCTATCACTGAAAGATTTTTAAAAGTTGCTACCCGGTTCAGCTTTATCGAAGAATTGCGGTATAGTCGAGCTGTACAGGAATCAATACACCTTTTAGTCTGAGATTCATTTTAGTCCGAGATTTTGGTCCGGACAAATCACTTATTTCTATCTCATTTCAAATAATAATTAACCATTTTAATCTTCACATCTTTTACATTTATTTCCTATCCTATTTGTTAAGTAAATAAATTCAGGAATGTAAATTAATACAACCCAATTGAATAATCTAACCTAGGGGATACATTAAAAAAATGGGACACGAGGTTAATCGATTAGAATACACGAATGATCTAGAAAGGGAAAAACTAGATTTAACCTAATAGACATCTACCTGCAAAATAGTGGTTAGTAACAAAATAGACATATAAATGCACATAGAACTGAACCAAGACAACAAGGGATAATAGATGACTCGGGATATGAAATGGAGAATAGGAAGAATTTGGCAAATTCAATCGACATGACCTAGAAAACCATTTTGAAACGTATTTCTAGGAAAACAATTTCTAAAATATTTTACTAGTTAATGGATCAATATGCACTTTGGTGAGTTGGTATCCTAGGATCTCTATAGAATCCCGTTTGTGTGGTTGTGGTTACTTCACGAAATTAAATCTAGGTCAAAAAGCGGTAAATGCATCAAAATGATTTTTACAAAAAAAAAAAAAACATACTATAATATAAATGTTCATATTCAAAATAATCTTAATGAAAAGGAAAAAAAACATATTATTCTCTTTTTATTATTTTATTACAATAAAATATTTATTGAAAAATAAAGTTCTAAAATATTTCTTCTTCATGTGAGTTTGGTTGTTTGGCTTCCCCATGGGATAAAATCTCAATGATTCATTAGAAAATCGGACTAGAACAAAGAACAAAGCCGTATGGCTCAAGTGTTGACAACAGTGTGGCCTAATGATAGCTATACGGCTATAATAATTGGAAAACAATTTGGTTCGACAATCAATTCTACACTGTGTATGAAGAATGGAGTCGTACGACTCTTATATTGAGCTATGTGGCTCTACTTCTGCCAACAAAAGAGCCGTACGGCTCTAGGTTCTAGAAAAGAGTAGATTTGTTTTTTATTGAAAATCATCAAATACACAACAAAATGCGACGTAAAAAGAAGTAAAAAGGATTTAAGACCTCTTAGAAGTTACCCTTGCTTCATATATCCAGCAATTTGAGTTTCTGAAGTTGATTCTTCGGATGCTAGTTGGTTTTGAATGAATTTGTTTTCATCCCGAATTGTCCCCGAGATCATGAATAGAAGATAATGAGTTGATGTTTGAGTATTTGTGGCTAGGATGGTTAGTGTTTGAACTTGGAAGTGCAAGATTAAGGTGATGCAGAGAATGTAAGGTGTGGTTTTCTTTTTCTTTCTCTCTAACTCACAAACTCTCTTCTTCTACCTTCTTCTTTTTTTCTCAGTTCTCCCAAAGGTTTCTGTGTCTTTCTTTTCAAAAATGGTTCTTCCCCTTCTTTTTCCTTATTTGTTTCTCCTCTCTTTTCTTATCTGTCTATTCTTCTCCCCTATGATAAAAAAATGTTTGTTTTTCTCTCACTTACCAATCCCTACAAATTATTTTTTTGTCTTGTAGAGGAGATGAGCCGTATGGCTCTAATTTTTGCGAGATCAGTCATACGGCTATTGTAGAAGAGCGGTCTGGCTGTTGTAGAAGAGTCGTACGGTTGTTGCGCTAAGCCGTATAATTGTAATTTTGAGCCATACGACTCTTTTTTTGGGTCAAAAAATTCAAGTTCCAAATTGGTTTACATCTTAACCCTTATTTAAATAGAGCCATACGACTCTTACTAAATAGGGTTAGGCCGCGTATCCCTTGGATGATTCTTGGGTTCATTTTGAAGCTCATTCGGTTCCTATCTTTCACCCTTCAAACCAATTCCTATAGAAAACTTGATGCAATGCATAACCTATTTACTTTTCATCATTGAGGTTGGAAAAATCTACGCTCACAATATGTAAGTGGCAAAAGTCTTTCATATGTAAGACTTTTGCCGCCCTTTTTTTAATTTAAAATATCCAACAATCTCCCACATTTAAATTAAAAGAAACAGTATGTTGATAGCATTCTACAATCAGTATTTGCAGAGGATAGGTGGGCTACAATCTTTGAACCTTCCCTTGTGAAATTATATTTACTTTACTGGATGACTAGTAGAGCGATATCCTTGAACTATTTTACCGTTTGTTTAAACGATGATATACCTCACACCAATACCAACCTAAAATGGTTTTGATTCTCATTGTTATGTTCATTGTGGTGGTAAACATTTCTTGGTTTTACAAGAGTTTCAGGGAATTAAGCCCTATTAGTTTCCTTTGAAACGACCCCACTTCATTCTCACATAGGTGATCTCTTTTGCTCAGACTCTTGATGCACAAAGAGTTATTAAAAGAATAGCTTAACCTTTCACATTTTATCACTATTTACATCATAGAATGGACCAAAGGTTGACCCATATAATGACCTTACAAGGTCTATGCAGTTAGGTTGTCTAATTAAACCTAGATCTTAGGATCTCCAGTCAACAAGGTTGGATTTTCCTTCACATGGAACCTTAAATATTTATAGGATTAAGTCCCATTTCTTCTCGATGTCTTTTAAACTTGATCTCAATTCAACCCTTTGGTTAGGGGATCTACCATGTCACCTTTTAAACTTATAAAGTCAACAAAGATAACTCCTATTGAGATAAATTGTCTATCAGTGTTATGTCGATGACGCATGTGCCTTGACTTACTATTATCTATTATGTTATATGCTCTTTTAATCACTGCTTGATTATCACAATGTATACATATTGCAGGCACAGGCTTTGGCCATTCAGGAATATCCTTCAAGAAGTGTCATAGCCATCCACCTTCTTCTCGGTTTTATCTAGAGCTATAAAATTAGATTCCCTAGTGGATCTAGTTATGATTGTTTATCTTAAGGATTTCTAGGATACTGTATAGGGATTCATCCTCAAAAATCGAATCAGATGGTAGCAGAAGCCTTTTCAATTTTATAGAATACTAATGCCAGGAACTTATGTAAATGAAATCAAAATCAATTTTACAAGAATTATGAATACAATTCTCACCTTTCTCGTCTCTTCTAGAGACTATTGAAGAATCAAAACAGATCCTCTCCACTCTCACGTACACGAATGACTATCGAAGCGAGCACCGTGCTAGCATCGAATCAAGTGGAGCTCTTCTCCTTTCACTATAAATTTCAAAATCTAAGAAGAAGGAGAGAGGGGTGCCTGTGTGCACTGGGTTTTCCTGACCTCGATGATGATAGAACCGAATGTTATCCATTCATATTGTTCATTATGGAAGTCGATATGAGAAGCAAACTTTTGGACTTGATTGAATTTGAAACTCGAAACCGAGAACATTTAAAGAGTTAGGGTTGAGCTGAAGACTATAGTCATATGGCTATTGTTATAGCCGCACGGCTATTTATGCTACAGCCATACGGCTATAGCGCGATAGCCACACGACTATCAATGAATCACTAGGTTGCTGCATGAAGATAACAGCTGTTGGATTACGGGGAGGACAATGTTTTTTCCACTAAGTTTCTGATTACAGGAAATTTGGATTGAAGGGAGATCCGTAATCAACAATCAAGGGAGGAGAAGGACAATAGGATTGGAGAGGAGACAACAACAAGAGTTAAGGAAAGGAAAACAAAAGAAAACTTCTAAATTCTCAAAAACTAAAAACTCAAAATTCAAACAATCAAACACTTAATTCTTCAATTTCAGTCACCAAAACACATAATCCAAACCGAAATTGAGATTTATTTGGCTGTTGGAATCATGGAATTGCAGCTGAGTTGGAAAATTTCAAGCTTTTGGTTTCAAATTAAATTTCAAATCAAATCCAAAGTCAAGTTTTAAGAATTGATTTTCTATCAAATTGAACAATAAAAAAGCATCTAAATGGTAATTTTGAGAGGCCTCAAACCTTTTTACAGCTTCCTGGGTTGAATTGGTGTGCATTTCATTATTTTCAAATTTTGCTCTATTTTCTGTTTTCTATCGAACTAGAGCCGTACGACTGTAATTACATCCGTACAGCTTTTGTATGGATAACCATACAATTGTTCTTCATTCTATATTTAGCGATTTCTATTCTTATCGATTTCGTTATGATTCTCCTAAAACCAGAGCTGTACGGCTATAGTTAGAGCCGCACGGCTGTAACACTATGGCAGCACTGTTGTAGTTTTAATTTTAGAATTGATTTTTTTATGATTTTTATTATTTTTGCCTATAATTTTGATGTAGATTTATATTTAGTATTTATTTAATTTTAGTATTTAAATTTCTGCATTAGTTTTCTGTAAACCAGTGCAACGATAGAAACACACGTTTCTTGAAAATCGGCCTATTTTCGTATGCGGAACTAATAAATCGGACAAATTAATTTTCAAATGAATTTCCAATCCATCAACATGGTGTTTTAAAATGTTTTCCAGGTCAAATCAGGTAATTTATCGAATTTCTCGATTTTCCTCGTTTCACGCCCCTAGCTATTTGGAATTCCCCATTCTGAGTCTGTGTGAGTCCTATGTGTATAAATATTTATTTGTACTAACTTTATTTTGTAGGTAGATGTATGTTAGGATAGATGTAAGTTTAGCTTTCTATTTTTAGTAATTTGTATATAGATAAAATTGTACCCCGAATCCTTTTTTGTAATTGCATCCCCTAGGGTAGTCATTTCATCAGTCTGTATATTTTAAATTTCCCAAATTTATTTATTACTTTCTGAATTTATTTATCGCTTCAGTATTGATCTCATGTGTGAGCATTGACTTAACAAAATAAAGATAAAATCAACCGTAGAAATAAAAAACATTGATATAAATTGTAGATATATTTTGAATCGAGAAGAAATAGGTGAGTTGTCTGGACCTGAATCTCTGACTAAAAGGTACAGTGAGTTGTAGATCATTTTGGCTATCTCGTAATTTCTCAGTTAAGCTGAGCTAGGTGGCACCTCCTATTACTTTTTAGTGAGAGCATTCGAGTTTGTTTGTTTTCTTACTATAAAACTCATTTTCAAACTTATAAAAACCCCAGCCCGGTCATGAGGTCCGTCACCTTTAAAGGATCGTCTACTCATAGGGCTGAAATTTTTAGACTAAAAATTAGGGTTAGGATTTTGCTTTCTTAAGTGGGTATTTATACTCCATTAAAACCTAGGTCTAATTAATTACTTTAGGTTAAATTTAATTTTCAATTGATTTAATTTTATATGTTATAATTTAAATCATACCATATTATACAATTTATATCATGTCAATTAAATGCAATTGGCCTATTAAAATTTAACCCCAATAATTATTGAGACTTAACTTAAGAAATAATATATATAAACCTCTATATATATATATATATTAATTTAATTTCCATCCTAGAAATTAATTCATCAAATTAATTATATGAAATAATCAATTCCCATTAATTAAATTATTTTGATCAATCCAATTGAGCTATAATTTAATTAATTTCCTTCCTCAATTGTCAATATACTCTGAGCACATTAGCGATCCGTTAAATGCTAGTTCAGACGTTCAATATGTCCGATCCTATGGACCTGTCTTTATGTTGGCAATGGGCCCATGGCCCATAAACTATAAGCGGGCTATAGCAAGCCATTACAGACCCCAATTAAGACGGAGCTGCAATCTAATGGAAGTTGTAACCCTGTAGTATGACTTTTATGTCGTCTGTCATTGATATCATAGTCCAGCACGGAGGCATGGTTTCATCACCCTCTTTTGTGTCTGGACTTTTACTTGATGCTGAGTGAACTGATGCTCTTAAAAAAGACCCAACTTATTTGGGTCTGGTCACACTCTTATTAGTTCCACTTAGTAAGAGGCCAGTGATATCTTCTCTGTGAAACATTAAGTGACATATCCCTTCTGCACATTCATGGTCTTGCCATGCTCACTGACATACCCAACCGTACCCATACTTGGTACCCTGTTACAAGCCCGTTAGGCATATGCCAAAGTGTGTGAGGTCACATGCAATTCCATAATGTGGTTAGGTCGTAGGATCAAATATAAGTACTACAAGAGAATCAGTTGTGATACCGTAACATGTGGATTTCTCATTAACGGATCTATCTAGTACTATGTCCTATCACATGTACCCATGTACTTGATTGACAACCTATGTACTATGATTGGTAAGACACCGCCATATAATCAAGGTAATGCTAGTATGTTGTTCCATTCATTCCCACGATTGGAACAGACTAGGGACAGCTTCATGGTCATATCATTTCCCTATTCATGGTCTCACTGCCAAGTGCATGACACTTGACAATATGAATATTGATATGATCATTGGATACTCTATTTACATTCATTGCACAAGAAATGAATTAAACAGATTATGCCTTTATTTAATAACACAAATGCATAATACACTAATCAATAAAATATCCAATAATGTATGATACATAACAAGGATCAATGCCTTGGGACTAGGGCATATCCTAACATACTGCTCATCCTAGGAGTAACCAATGCAGTTTATATTTCAGTTATCCTAAAGAAAATCACTACGGTGGCTTATATGTGTTTAGGTTAATAGTCTTAGGTTTACATCAGGGTATCCATAGCAAAATATACTCCTTACTTCTCCCCACTCAAGGGTCTAAACAAAGGGCTTCGTACTATGCTATGAGTGATGTACCATTTTCGAGCCCCTAAGACCTAGTGGAACTTAGGCGATACGTCAATAGCACATCAGGGTTTAAAAGGTACCTTAAAAGAGTATGTGAAAAGTATTTCTAAGTGCTATGCAATAAAAGGCATTGAGATGAAATTGCTAAAATATTTTGTACCATAAATTTTCAGTACTTGTCGATTTTGATTTTAAAAAAAAATTCCTAAGAAACCACTGTGAGCAGACAATCCTTTAGAGCACACAAGCTACGAGGCCAGGCTAGGGTTTTATATAAATTGTAAAAATGGGTTTTAGAAAATTTAGTAAGAAAACAAACGAAACTGATTGATCACATTAAAACTGATAGGAGTCGCCACCCGATTTAGCTCAACTGGGATATTTCGATATAACTAAGCCAAGCAGGAATCGTTATACCTTTTAGTAAAAAATTTGGGTTTGGACAAATCACCTATTTCTTTCTAGTTGAAAATATTACATTAGCAATTTCATTTCTTTGTCTTTTATATTTCTATGGTTTATTTTAATTGGATTAACTTAAATGCTCAAGCAGGAAAACTGTAAATAAATTCAGAAAAGTAAAATTATTACAACCCAAACAAATAGACTAACTTAGAGGATATATTTGTGTAAAAAGGAAATTCGGAGTACAAAACACCTATGTACAAAAATCTAATATTTACATTTGGCCTAAAATAGACAGAATCTAAAAGAAAAGCTAAACATATATCTAACCTAAATCTACCTGCAAAACAAAGTGAGTCAATAAAAAAAATCACATACGACTCAAACAAACTCAGGATAGGGGATTAAGATAGCTCGGGGCGTGAATGGAGTTTGTCAAGATAATCCAACAGATTTATCTGACTAGACCTGGAAAACATTTGAAATTGCTAATTTTAATTCTGAAAATAGTTTGATAAAACAATTTATCTAATTTTATATATTTCGCATACAAAAGGGGTCGGTTTCAAGAAATTGGAATTTCTATCGTTGAACTCCTATGCCATAGGTAGTTCTCATGTAGTACTTATATAAGATCCTTAAATCTGATATTCATATAGACCTAGATATGAGCTCAGATGCTTTGACTACACCTAACGGGCTTGTAACAAGGTGCCAAGTATGGGTATGGTTGGTTATGCTAGTGATCATTGTAGGGCTAGTAGAAATGTAAAGGGATATGCAACTCTGTTAACTCAGAGCAGATATCACCGGCCACTTGATGAGTAGGACTGATAAGTGTGGCCACATCCAAGTAAGTAAGGATACTTATTTGTGAACTTCAATCTACTTAGAATCAAGGAATGTCCATGCAGCTATAGAGAGTGACATTGCCATGCAATTTGCCAGACATCAATATCATTAGCAAAGGATGTATAGGGTTTATGCCTCCCATAACATTGATGTATTCATCATATTTGGGTAGCTGTAATGGTTTGCTAGAACCCACTTGCAGCTTGTGGGCCTTAAGATATTTGGGCCCACTGCCAATATAAGATGAACCTATAGGATCACACATAAAGATTTCTGAACGGAATTGTCACGGACTTAATATATATTGGTTATATATTTTATGGAGCCCTTTTGTTAATTATTTATAGACTTTTTGGTAATGTCAAATTTATTCAATTAATTGTGGAGAAATTATATTTTAACCTATTGATTTAATTACTTGGCGTAATTAATTAATTGAATGAAATAATCTCTTAATAAAATATATGTATAATATTTATTATTAAGAGATGGATTAATTAAATTGAGGATGAGTTAAATTTAATTAATTGAGTTTAATTTATACAATTGGATTTTATCATATGGTTAGGATTTTATTCAATTGAATCAAATTAAACTGATTAAATTAAAATAACACATAAGCTTAAATTTAATTAAACCCTAATTTTTATCCTAGGGTATAAAAGAAATTGTTTCTCCTCCCATGGCAAGCAAAAAATTGGCCAGTAAACCTTAGGTGGCTAGTGGAAAATTTGGCCAAGGTTGTGCAAAGGGTGGGAGCTCCATTTTCATCCGATCGCTAGCACGAATTTCATTTGTGGGACATCCGTGTGCATGAAGGTGGAGGAACTTCGTGAATAGCAAGTTCTTGTATTCAATTTCATTGTGCAGGGATAGCATACGTGAGATTGTAGTCTCTATTCTTGTTATTTCCATTATTTCTATTCCATAATTTGTTTGATTCGTTCTTGGAAAGGATTCGAGTGCTAGACAAATCGCTTCCACTGCAGTTTTTAATTTTGTTTTGCACCGGGAGAATCTCAACAAGTTCAACATATCCTTGGTACTCTTTACTATCTTCTCATTACTTCCCATAATGAGTATGTCATCAACATATAAACACATAATAACATATCCTTTGTTTGTGGTTTTAACATATACACATTTGTCATACTCATTTATTGATATCCATTTTCCATCATAACGCCATCAAACTTTTTATGTCATTACTTTAATGCTTGCTTTAATCCATATAAAGACTTAACTAATTTACAGACTTTCCTTTCTTGACCTAGAGCTACACAACCCTCAGGTTGCTCCATATAGATTTCCTCATCAAGATCTCCATTCAGAAAGGCTGTTTTCATATGCATTTGATGTACTTCAGGATTCTACAAAGCAGCAATGGCTAGTAACATCCTAATGGAAGTTATTCTTGACATAAGAGAATACGAATAAAAGTAATCAAGGCCTTCTTTTTGTCTATAACCTTGTATAACCAATCTGGCCTTATTAATTTCTCCATCTGCTTTCATTTTCCATTTGCAAATCCACTTAGATTTTAATGGTTTAGTTCCTGGAGGAAGGTCCACTAATTCCCAAGTATGATTCATCATGATGGAAACAATTTCACTTCTTATGGCTTTTTTCCATAAAGGACTTTCTGTGGAACTTACAACTTCTTTGTAGGTCTGAAGTTCAGCCTCTAGCATATAGGTTGGAAAATTTGGTCTAAAATATTTTTACACCCTTGACCTTTTACTTCTTCTAGGCTCTACCTCTACTTTTGTCTCAACCTCTTATTGAAGGTCTTGACCATTTTCTTCAAACTTTTGTTGAATATCTTGAATGTTTTCTTCAGTCATTTCTTGAGGTCATTTGGATTTGAATCCATCCTTACTAGCCTAGCATTGGGAAACATTTTCAAAAAATGAAGCATTCTTTGATTTTATAATAGTATTCTTACGAATCTTATAATTTTTGGATCATGCTTAAGAAACTTATATGCATTGTTGTTATGTGCATAGCCAATGAAAATACAACCCAATATCTTTGGACTTATATTCAGTTTCTTTGGTAATGGAGCCATTAACTTAGCAAGACACCCCCACACTTTCAAGTAGTTATAGAAAGGTTTCCTTCCTTTCCATAACTCATACAGAGTTTTGTCTTCCCCCTACATGTTTTGTGGGAACCCTGAACTATTTAACTTTGCATTCATCATTTCCTTTAAGATACAATTTTTGCGTTCTACTACTCCATTAGATTGAGGAGAAATAGGGTGGTGTTACCTCGTGAATAATACCATGTTGGGAGCAAAACTCACCAAATGGTTCAATATATTCACCATCACGATCACTTCGTACCACCTTAATCTTTTTATCAAGTTGGTCTTTTACTTCCTGCCTATAGAGCAGAAATTTCTCTAAAGCTTCATTTTTGCTCTTAAGCAAATATACATAGCAATATTTTGTATTATCATCAATCAAGGTAATAAAATTTTTATTGCCTCCTCTAGTTTGTATAAACTTCAAGTCAAAAATATCAGTATATATAAGATCAAAGGGTCTATGTATTCCTTTCAACTAGGGGTGTTCATCGATAAGTTTGGTTGCATAATTGAACCAAACCAAATAAAATGACAATTGAATACATATAACAATACAAACCGAATTGAACCGAAATAAAAGAATTAACCAAACTGAACCAAATACTAAACTGAGATAAAAGAATTAACCAAACCAAATCAAATTATTTGGTTTGGTCACTTCAGTTCAGCTATTTCGATTTTGTTTGATGGCTATTTATTTGCTTCTTGTAATTTATTGGTTTTATAAATTAATCACCACTAACAACATCTATTATATACACAAATCAATGGATATAAAATACAATTTGTATCTTAAATTTCTTATAAATTAAAGTAAAATCAAAATTAAAATATAATTAAAATTTCAAATTATAATAAAAATGTCTAAATAATCAATGTCTTAATATTTATAATAAACACATAAATCAAATATATAAAAATTTAGTCCAATAGTTTGTTGTCCTAATATTAATATATGAACGTAATACCCTAAATCAAAATATAATTTATTATATATGTATTTAATTACTTTTTAAACATATCTTTTAATTAATCTTTTGGTATTAGGGATCTTTCCAATTAATCGCCTCTCGAGAGCTGGAATTGTGCCACTAGGCTATCCAGAATAATGCCTCATGAAATGATATGGATATCACTGTACGATTTGACTTCAGAATCTATTATTTGGGATCTGTATTGTCTTTGCCTCACGAGAGCGGGAATTGTGATGCTGGAAAAATCTGGACTAAAGCCTTAAAAGAGTGAAAATTGTGTCACTAAGCTATCTGTACTAATGCCTTACGACAGTGATATGGATACCACTAGGCGATGAATTTGGGATCTATTTGCTCATTGCCTCATGCGAGCAGGAATTATGCTGCTGGGCAAATCTAGACTAAATCCTCACGAGAATGGGAATTTTGTCACTAGGCTATCTGGAATAATGGCTCACAAAAGTGATACGGATACCACTGGAAATGAATTTGGGATCTATAGATTTCTAGATTTCTTGCCCAAATTTCAGACTTTTGTCTTCTTTTCTTGTTCCTACAATCATGATGCATGATGCAAGAAAAATGCATGCAGTGCATGTGTGCATATGCATAAAGATGTATAAACATGTTCTTAATGGATTTGATTGTAGATTTTAGGGATGAATTCTTCGTCTTGGAATAGTGAATTTAGGTTCAAGACTTGTAATTGCTTTCTGCACTGATTGTCGGTCCATTTCTATTGAAACATGTTTTCAAAATGCCCTTTGCTGGCTGATACTGGAGATTCTATTTGCTCTAGGCTTGATTGTTGTTGAAGAATGTGTTTTGAGTTGAAGAATTCCATTGGGGAAGTATTACTTCATTAGAGATTGTCTTCAATTAATTCTACTGGGGATTATGGAATGTCTTTTTGATTTCTGCTGGGGAAGTATAACATTCTCTCTGGTTAATTGCTACTGGGGAATGAAAATCTCTTGCTTGCTTTATTGGAGATCATGACATACCAACTACTATGGATGATAAGATCTTTACTAACTGATGGGGATTAAAGAAATTGATTGTTGAACTCAAAATCTGATTGTTGATGATTTAAGATGAAAAGTTGCTTGAAGATGCCCCTGGGATTAAAAGATGTTCTAATATGCTTTGAACTCCATTGGGGATTAGAATATACTTTAATGTGTTGTGAACTCAACTAGGTAACTAGAAGCTGCTTACTGACATTGATGATTTGTCTTTGGATATGAATTCTCCTTCTAAAATAGATTGTTTCAAAGTAATAACCTACTGATGAACACTACGTGCAATAACACAATGTATGCACTATGAACATCTAAGCAGAATATCAAACATTCATAACATTATTATGATTCAACCAGAATAAGTACAATAGGCAAAACCTGAATGGGACTTTGGCTTTAAGCAATACCCTTTCTTGTTACCAACACATCCTTTCAGTTTTCCGTGTAGAAATTTTCTCTCAAAAGCCTCACATAGACTTCCTGTTTGGATTTTAGCCTATCAGGCTACCCTAAATTTTGCATGAGGCCCTCCTTTTTGGAATTTTCACCTCTGTAAGCTTTTTCTTTATCTTTTTTTTTTAATGTCAACCTTGATGATAATGTTGACAATTCTTTTGAAGATGATATGAATGATCTTACTTGATCTGACCTTGTGGGGATGTTCTGATCATACGGTCTTCTTTATGATTTTCAATTCAAACTATCTTCTTTATGATGCTTTGATCTAAATCCAAAACTTTCTTTGTAATGTATTGCTTTGATTCTAAAGCACTTCCTATGAAATTTCGTCTTGGTTTGAAGTTTTCTATCATTTCTATGAGACCACACAAAATTTTACTCTAAAGATATCTTGTTTGTCATCATTACAAGTTTAGAAATCTCTAACTAACGTCTTCATCCTGAATTCAACTTGAACAATTAATCTTTATTTTGACCTTTCTTCATCTTAGTGAAATTTATTCAGATTTCAATCTCCACTTTGAATTTCCCTCATTTCCTCTCACTCCCCTTTACATATATTTTTTTCTCATTTTTTTTTGAAACCTAAGATTTCTACCCACAACATAATTTTCCTCATATTTGAAATTAACATCTTCTCATCAGAGTACTTCTTTCTACTTTCTGCCATTTTGTTAATTCTTCCTCATGCATTTTGACTTTTAAAATGATGATAAAAAATTTACCTTTGGAGTAACCTTCTGATTGCCCCTTGGAAATGACAACTGATATAAGCTTTGACGTCTATGATCCCTTTCTACGTGTTGAGTATAGTTATCTTCTTCCACTATGCCTTGATGCTTCGTTGTTGGTGTTGAAAATCTGTAGTGCATTTCATTATACCTTTCAAAATGATCTTTCTGACTATTCTTTGAAGGTTTCGACTCTTGAATTCTTTGTGATATGATTCATCTTAGGCTAGGTTTCAAATGAGTTTTGGCTTGCAAATGATTCAAATGTGTGAGCTATGATGTAGCCGAATTCTCCATGGGAATTTCTGTTGCTCTATTTGGCTTGGAAATCTGGTGAATTTTGCATTTTCAGTGATTTTGTTTTAGCATCAACCTTCTATGGATAACAGGAGTATGCTCCTAATCAGTTAGTTGTAACTTCAGCATACCCTAACATTATAGACTTCTACCATTTGCTAATCATAATGATGCCTCAAATTGTAGATCTTGATTCCATGAAAATCGAATAATGAAACTACTGCCATGATGCAACCTATGTTTGCTTTACTTATCACAAAATCTTATTTTCAAGAGAGAATTCCAATCAAAACTAGAGTCACTTTCAGGGTCCATGTTGCACTTAGACTGATTTTATGCATGTTATCAGTATTGGGTATATCATTTCAAATGATCAAATGCATGCACAATGTCATGTACATATGAATGCTTAGTACATTAAAAACAAACTGTTTAAGAATTTATGTCTTGCTAAAGCGTACAGAAAAATGAAACAAACATACAAAAAGCTTTCAAAACATCAGTGTAACCGTTTTATTTACAAAAACTAATTCACAGCAGACTCATCAATTCTTTTTTTTTTTTTTCTAGATAACAACTCGTACAAATTTTTCAATCTCAGTATCTTCTCTGATTACTACTAATTATCCATCTTTCAACTTCAATTTTCCTTCATCAATTAGCTTTTGAATGTCATTTCTCAACTTATAGCAATTATTGGTTCTATGACCTACCACCACATGATATGTGCATAAATTATCTCTATCAGCTTCAGATGGTTTCATAAAAGGTTTAAGTAATTGTAGCAGACCCTTATTCCTGCAGTTGGCAGAAATTCTAGATATTGATAAAGACCAAGGAGCAATTTTGATTGATCCCTTTCCTTTGTTCTGAATAAATTGCCTTTAGGAAGCCATCATTGGATTTTTATGTTGTTCATTGGCTGCTGTGAGCATAGATTTTTTTTTCCGCCCTCTATGATGAGGCTTTTTGGTTATCCTTTATCTTGAGTTATCCAGAATATCGACTCGAGAAGCAAATAATGGATTCTAACTCGTGTTGAAACAAATCAAAAACCGTTAGAATTGAAAAGGAGAAATTTCCACTTTGAAGGATGGGTCGTACGACCTAAGTGAAAGGAGGCATGACCCAACTAAAATAGGTTAAGCCATGGAAGAGAGCTATTTAAAGTGGATATAACTGGATTTCAAGAAGAGCCGTACTGCTCAACAGTAAGGACGTATAGTCTAATTTTAAAAACAGGTCATGTAGCCTGTCTCTACAGGCTGAAAATTGTAGAGCAAATCGCCCCACTTGAGATAGAGTATAAAATGAGTTTTTCTTGAAATGGGAATGGTAGGGAACATAATTATGTAATGTAGAAAAACATTACACTCATCTTAACTTAATCTTTGCTCCCTAACCCAGGCAACCCATGGTTCATTCCCATCTTCTTCACCTTTAACTTTCTTCTTCTTCTCCTTTTCAAACCTACAAAAAGAAAAAAAAAACTATCAATTACTAACCTCTCTTCAACATTAGAGCTTCATATTAAAACATATAGGAGTGACAGATCAAGGTTATCCGTGATCACATTCGGTTCTCGGTGATTTTTGATTCGTTTCCCCAGTTAGAATCCATTTCAACCCTCAAGGATCAGATTTGGACAAATCAATCAAACCATGGATAAACACATTAAAGGTAACTTCTGAAAGGCCATAAAATCCAATTTCCATTCCTAAATTGTTTGATATGTTTATGATGTGTTTATTTTGGTGAAAATCGAAAAAACCATTTATATAATTTTTAAAATTAGGCCGTGTGGCCTATCTTTTAGGCCACATGGCCTATCTTTGGAGGATTTTGAGCGGCACGGCTCATTGATGGCCTATGAGACTCGCAGTTGAAACTTCCTCTGTTTTCTAGGATTTTTGGTTTTGTGGAATCCAAGGTGAAAATCTTTGATTTCTGAGTCTAACCCACTAGTAAATCCCCAAAGGATCTCAAAATCCAAAAGGAGAAAACACCAAAACAAATTTCTATATGTTAAAATCAAAAATCAAAACTCTATCTTTCTATCACAGATAGGCCGCACGGCCTTATTTTCTGAAAAAACAGAGCCGCACGGCCTTGTTCATATGGACTTGGGCCATGCGATTCAATCTTTTAGAATCAATGAGGCATTATTTCTCCCCCATGTTGAGCCGAGTGGCCCATCCTTGATTTCTTTGAGCTGTACGGCTCATCCCTTAAGCTGCACGGCTCTTCTTTATTCCCAGCTTTATTTCAGTTTCTCGTTCCATTCATTTATATACCTATTAATCATTGGGAAATTGATTTTTGGTGTTTATACGCTTTTTAACCTAGTTTTATTTTGAAGTGTTGCTAAAACCCCACACAGAAGGAATTTCCAATAAATTCCTAAACATCCGACTCACTTTGGTATGCTTAACAATAATAAAATTGGCAAAATCATTTTTCAAAATTTTTTTTCTCCAGATCCAAAAATACATGGCGTTTATAAAATTGTTTTCCAGGCCTAATCGGGTAAACCTGTCGGGTTTTCCCGATTATCCCCTAAATTCTTAACCCGAGCTATCTGGATCTCCCATTTTGTCCTATTTGTGTCCAAAGTGTATATATTTATTTGTGCCACTACCTTTGTTTTACAGGTAGGTGTATGTTAGGTTAGATGTATGCTAGCTTTCCATTTTTAGAATATTTTGTGTAAACTAGGCACTTGTAATTCCAATCCCATTTTCTCAAATGTACCCCCTTTAGGTTAGTTTGTTCGATATGGTTGTAGTGATTTTATTTCCTGAATTTATTTATCACTTTATGAATTTATTTACAGCTTTCTGAGTGAGCATATAGCATATAACTAGGGCTGAATATAGAATAGGGAATTAAATAACAAAAGGCGCATATCTAGAATATGTAAATGTTATTTCAAAATAAAGTAGAAATAAGTGATTTTTCTGGACTAAAATCTCTATCTTGAAGATATAGGAATCCCAATCGGGCTTGGCTATACCATAATTTCCCTATAAAAGTTGAGCCGGGTGGCGACTCTTGTCAACTTTTAAGGCGTGAGGAATCGGTTTCGAATGTTCCTTTTCGTTTCGACTTTAC
This sequence comes from Euphorbia tirucalli, assembly GCA_039660915.1. NCBI lineage: Eukaryota > Viridiplantae > Streptophyta > Magnoliopsida > Malpighiales > Euphorbiaceae > Euphorbia > Euphorbia tirucalli. Next base: position 52,460,695 of record CM077633.1, read on the forward strand.
TGTCCAAACCCTCAAAACCATTTTCTTCCCTAAAACCATTTTAAAAACCTCAAAACCCTCTGGCCCAGCTTCATAGCCATGCATGTCAAGGATTGCCCACTCATAGTGGCGACTCCGCTAGGGAAGATTTTTTTTTTAAATCAATAGAAAAACACTGAAGATGCTTTATGCAAAATAACTTAACCTTACCAGTTTGCACTATTTTGTTTGCATCATATCATAGGCACTTATGCACACACGTTCTTGAAAATTCCTTATTCATCCCGATGCATTATTGAACTGTAGCCCAATGACCGAAAGCTCTCCGAGACATGGATATAGTGCATCACTCATAGCCTAGTACAAACCCCTTTGTTCAGACCCTTGAGTGGGGAGAAGTGAGGAGCATATCTTGCTACAGGGAACCTTGATGTTAACCCTTGGAATGACCTGAATTCATGTAGAAAGCCATAGTAATTTCCTAATAGGGTATCCAAAACTTCAAAGTTGAATTTTGGAGAGATGACTTTGTTATCCCCTGATGATGACAAAGAGACCTAACATCTAGTGCAGTTTTGAATTGGTCAATCGTGGAGAGATAAGGTTGGAAGGGTGTGCATATTTATGCTTACGCTAAAATGCTTGCTCAACGTGCATGATTTATCTTCTTCATCCCATTTTCACAAAACACATAATGTGTGTCATGCATACACGACTAACCGTTTTTATGTAGACATCTTTTATTCATATGACATAAAACATATCATAAGGCATACATAACCAATTGTTGTCACTTAGGCAAGTTCTTGTATTGTGATGCATAGGAACACGAGTGTCGAAAAAACCTGTTTTGCATCAAACCCTCATTTTCATTAAAATCATGCAAAGAATGCAAAGTTTATGAACCCTTATCTTAAACTTGTGCAGTGGTTGCACTATCAAGCCCTTATTTTGGAAATCTCGCACTGAATGCGCTATTTTAAACCCTTATTTTAAATTCTTATTTCAAACCCTTATCTTAAACCTGTGCAGTGATTGCACTATCAAACCCTTATTTTGTAAATCTCGCAGTGGATGGGCTATTTTAAACCCTCATTTTAAATCCTTATTTCAATCCTTTATCTTAAACCCATGCAACGGTTGCACTATCAAACCCTTATTTTGAAATATTACAGTGAATCTGCTGCTTTAAGCCCTTATTTTAAACCCTTATTTCAAACCCATGCAATAGTTGCACTATCAAACCTTTATTTTGAAAATCTCAGAATGAATGCATTGATTTAAACCCTCATTTCAAAACTTATTTTGAACCCTTATGTCAAACCGGTGCAACGTTTGCACTATCAAACCCTTATTTTGAAAATCTTGCAGTGAGCACACTATTTTAAACCTTTTTTTTTATTTAAACTCGTGTAACGGTTGTACTATCAAATGTCATTTAAAACCCATGTAATGAATACACTATCTTAGGTCCTCATTTTAAAATCGTGCAATGGTTGCACTATTAAACTTATTTTGATCAAGTCTGCTTGTCATTTAGTTCATAGGGAGTATTCTTTCACAAGCATGATCTTGCTTAGGCACGTGGGCTTCATGCGTGCCTTATTGTCCATGGTGTAAACATTATGCACCTGGTTGGATTGTAACGATCTTTTTGTAAGTATTATCTTACCCCAATTCGTGGATGCCTACGTGTCATTTGTTCATTTGGCATGAAATCTTGCTCCAATCCTGGGCATAAGGAATTCATTTGCAAGCAATGTCTCGCTCTTGTTAGTGGCCTCTTTGGTGGCTGCCACTTTATCGACACAAACATGTGTTGCACATCACTACTTGGTGTCGAATAGCTTTAATATACATAGGTAATATGGTATAATCATTCATAATGACATATGATAAGTTCTAAAAAGGCACTTATATATGATATAATTTATAAGGAGTTTACGATGTTTTTACTTATTATATATTAGATTTCACATTGGTATTGCTTGTTTTTGATGATTTACAATTTTAAAGACTAAGTATGCAAATATATGGAATTTAGCTATAAAAGGAAGCAAAAAAATGAAGAAATTAAAGGAAAAAGACAGATCACAAGCGTGATAAATATCACGGTCGCGACCTAGCACATAGGCAGACTTTGACTTTAGCATTTTACAAAGAAACCCATGTGAATCACGACTGCGACACTCTGTCACGATCGTGACATACACTTAGCAGAATTTATTCGATCTTATCCATTCGAAACTTCAACCGCCACTATGAAAAGACATAATCCTTCATGAAAAGACACAACCCTTCATGAAATGACATAACTTTCCAAGAAGAACCAATAGTATTCAAGAGACATAATCTTTCGCAAAGAGATACAACCATTCAATGCATCAACACAACCTTTCAAAGAGACACAACCATTCAATGAATCAACACAATCTTTCATAAAGAGACACAATGCTTCAATGCTTATAAATTGAGAAGGAATTCCAAATTGCAGGGTATGCCCCCAATAGGACTCCAAAGTGAGAAACCCGGCAAATTGTGGTACCTGTAGTACATAAGTTAGAAAAATAGAGTGTCTAGAGAGTTCGAGTGTTGTTTGTAATAATTGGTATATGTAAAGGGGAGCCTAACGCCAAGGTCCTTGAATCAAGTATTATCACTGTATAGAGAAACGATACCCCCGAGGTTGCAATATACCTATAGGCATGAAGGAGCGTTTCCCGTGTGACAGCCGGGAATACTATCGCTTTCTTAAGTCTATTCTTATGCTTTTCCTTTATGAGAGCATCACACTTGTATTTGTATTGAATATTTATGAGATCAATATCAATAAGTTTTCTTATATCATACTCTTCATTGCATGACTAATGCCAAGTATGTTTTGATTTCTTGTTTTACATTACATGACTAAAGCCAAGTATGTATTGTGATTCATAATAAGATATAGAGAAGTTCGCATTTTACTTTGTCTTGGTTAGTTACTAAGATAGAATAAATTATGATGTATGATTGTTTTGCTTCGCTTTGTTAAATTAATTGGAGATCATCTTAATATAGCTTGGCCATTGTGTATTAAGACCCTTAGTTATTTTGGCAAAGGTATTCGATAATTTGTCTATGAGTTATTGAATAAAATCTATTTCTAGACATTCCCGTTGAAATAGAACTTATCTGACATACTCTTATCATAAGGATTGAATAGATAATTAATGCATGTGCAACGAATATCGAAGATAAAATGCTTGTATATTTATGTGACTAGATATTAAACAACAACTCAACTCATAACTAGTACTTTAATTGATTTAACTTGCCATTTACCCAATTTCCCATATTCCATATCGTGATCGCGACATGCATGTCACGATCGTGACTCAGTTTTTCTCATATAAAGGATTTTGTGTTTCGTGTAGATCACAATCGCGACCTGAAAGAAAATTAACAGTCCATTTTTACATTCAACGGTAAAATTGGCTCCACCATTGGAGTAGTAAAAACGTGTCCCTATTGATTAATAACTCTAATTGATTAATAATTTATTATATTCAATGAATTAAAATGGTGAAAGAATGTGTCTTTTGGTGAAAATTCACTATAAATAGGGCACCCTTTTCTTTGTTGTTATTCACAAACCAAATTCTTCTAATATTATACTTCCTTTACAAATCCAACTATCAAAAATCCTGTTCATCTTTTATCTTTCAGAAGTCAATAATTTCGAAACCCTAGCCAAATTATTTGCTATGCCTAGACAACAGAGAATTGCTAATAAAAAGGGCCAAAGTTTTTCACGAACTCCTCAACCAATGGATTTACGTGAGACCTATGGTGCAAACTTCCCAATTCGTAATAAAAAGGAAGGAAGGCAATTCACAAGATTCAAAAATATTGAAATCATCGGTATATTTTTCCTTGATGAGGTCTTAATGATAAATAATGGAATTCATAATGAGATAAAGAGGTTTTTGAATGTTCTTGGGCTTGCAACATTTGCTTCAATGTTTTTTCCACTAAACCGTGATTGGATTGTGGAGTTGTTGACAACTTTTCACTATGTGGATAAAAACCGAATGGCTATTATCTTACGTAATGAAGGTAATGAGTACATGGTTGGCTATGAAGAGATGACTAATTGGTTTGATTTTCCTATGGAAAGTAAGGGATGGTGTTATCCATTTTTAGACTATAACCCACATCCTTTTTGGAAAAGTATAATCGGGTTAGAGAAATACTCAGCAAAGAATTTGCCAAACCGGTTGATTAAGAATAATGTGCTTTTGTATTTGCACAAGTATTTGTGCCATTCTATTTTCTGCAGGGTGGAAAGCAACAAGGTGCAAACAAAAGACTTATATGTCTTAAACCAAGCCATGAATGGAAGAAAAGTGGATTCTATGGATCATATTTAGGAAGGAATTTGTCGAGCAGCAAATTCCAACAAGAAGAAAGTTGGAGGCAGTCATGTAATGACAGCCCTAATTTTGGCCACTAGAGGAGAATTGCCTTACACATTGCAACAAGGAGAAAAATTGCGATTCCTTGATAGGCAATTGATGAAGAATGCTGGATTAGCAAAGGAGATCAATGGAGCTTTCAAATTTACTTCCTATGAAGAGAGAACAAAGAAGACTCTCATTACTTTGGAAGAGGAAGGAGGAGCCAAACCTTCGGATGCACGATCTAGGAATAAGGGGAACCAAGTGCAAAGGGAAGAAAGTAGTGATGAAGATGAGGAAGAGGAGGAGAATGCTAATGAAGGGCAAGAAGCAGAAAATCAAGATTAGCAAGATGTGCCAACCAAAGTTGAAGTGTGGAGAATAATGTCCACCAAGTTTGGCAAGAAGTAAAGGCGATGCGGAAGGAGAATGCGTCATTGAAACGAAATCTTCTCAAGTTCTTTTGATGTCAAAACATTAAGTTTACTCCAAGTCCACCAGGATCATCGGAGGCTTGATTTTTTTTTTTAATTCCCTATCTTTTTCTTCCTTACTTTATTTTATTTTTTTGATTCTAGTGTCTTCTAGTTTTTAGTTGTGATTAAAGTTAGATTATTTTCCTACACATTGAGGGCAATGTGCAAATCAAGTGTAGGGGGTAAAATTAGGGTAATTTTAAATTTTAAATTTTTATTCTTATATATCATTATATTATCAAGTATTCTTGCATTTTTATCTTATTTTGTGATTGTCAAAAGCGTATGACATCTTTTTATATCTTAAGTTGAAGTGTATGATCATGGTAATACAATCTTTGGATAATGCAAAGGAAGATAATCTCATCTTAAGTTCACAAATAAGAGGCTTTGATTCTATAAAAGTATGTATATTCAAGTGGTAAAATGTTGAAAAATGATGTATGTTTATTGTTGGAGTAGTTTGAAAAGCAAGACAAAAGAATAAATCTTATAAGTGTTTGGGTATCCATTGGCAATTTTTTTTTTCAAACCAATAAGATGCATAATTTTCTACCTTATAAGAGTAAGTTTGAACTGAATGAACTAAGGAAACTAAAGCCATAATACAGATTAGCATTGTTCAACAAAAGATGAGGGTATTGAAAATTGAGTGTTGAGTGAATAACCAAAGTGTTATGTAAAACGGGAGAGTGGTATGGAGCATAAAATGCACCCACTAAAAGCGAGATAAAAAATAAAAGAAAAATATCTACTTTTATATAATACAAGGATAGAAAAATTGCAATATGAGTGGTAACAAACGAGATAAAAGGGGAGGTGTGGTATGGAGCGAAACGCAACCACACATGAGTGCTTAGAAAAATCTAGGTTACCTAAAAATGCTTTGAGAACAATGGCTAAACGTGTGCTAAAATTTGTCCCCAAAAGCTTTCACCAATATGCTTTGTTTGAGTAAGCGGAAATTGTGTTGATTAAGGCATGAACATGGTTAAAGGTGTATACAAACTCTATTTATGGTCGATAGTTCTAAGTTAAGCTTAGTAAAACAATCTTTTGGCAATACGCATACTTAATAAAAGTATAAAGAAGGATATACATATGTGTTGTTAAAATTCAAAAGCCTTATAGTTGCCTTAGAAGTCGAAGGTTGAGACTCTTTATTTTGTGTTTCAAAGACTAGGTATGTTGGGTCATCACAAGTAAGATGATTAAGAGATTCACATTTTGCTTGAGGACAAGCAAAATGATAAGTGTATGGGGCTTGATAAGTGCTAAAAAGGCACTTATATATGATATAATCTATAAGGAGTTTGCGATGTTTTTACTTATTATATATTAGATTTCACGTTGGTATTGCTTGTTTTTGATGATTTACAGTTTTAAAGACTAAGTATGCAAATATGTGGAATTTAGCTATAAAATGAAGCAAAAAAATAAAGAAATTGAAGGAAAGAGACAGATCACGAGCGCGATGGATATCACGGTCGCAACCTAGCACATAGGCAGACTTTGACTTCAGCATTTTGCAAAGAAACCCATGTGATTCACAACCGCGACACTCTGTCACGATCGTGAAATACACTCAGCAGCAGTTATTCGATCTTATCTGTTCGAAACTTCAACCGCCACTATGAAAAGACACAATCCTTTATGAAAAGACACAACCCTTCATGAAAAGACACAACTTTCCAAAAATAACCAATAGTATTCAAGAGACATAATCTTCCGCAAAGAGACACAACCATTCAATGAATCAACACAACCTTTCAAAGAGACACAACCATTCAATGAATAAACACAATCTTTCATAAAGAGACACAATGCTTCAATGCTTATAAATAGAGAAGGAATTCCAGATTACAGGGTGTTCCCCCAATAGGATGCCAAAGGGAGAAAACTGGCAAATTATGGTACCTGTAGTACATAAGTTAGAAAAATAGAGTCTTTAAAGAGTTCAAGTGTTGTCTGTAATAATTAGTATATGTAAAGGAGAGCCTAACGCCAAGGTCCTTGAATCAAGTATTGTCACTGTATAGAGAAAAGATACCCCCGAGGTTGCAATATACCTATAGGCGTGTGGGAGTGTTTCCTATGTGACAGATGGGAATACTATCGCTTTCTTAAGTCCTTATGAGATTGTCACACTTGTATTTGTATTGAATATTTATGAGCTCAATATCAATAAGTTTTCTTATATCTTACTCTTCATTGCATGACTAATGCCAAGTATGTTTTGATTTCTTGTTTTACATTGCATGACTAACGACAAGTATGTATTGTGATTCATAATAAGATATAGAGAAGTTCGCATTTTACTTTGTCTTGGTTAGTTATTAAGATAGAATAAATTATGATGTATGATTGTTTTGCTTCACTTTGCTAAATTAATTGGAGATCATCTTAATATAGCTTGGCCATTGTGCATTAAGACCTTTAGTTATTTTGGCAAAGGTATTCGATAATTTGTCTATGAGTTATTGAATAAAATCTATTTCTAGACATGCCCGTTGAAATAGAACTTATCCGACATACTCTTATCATAGGGATTGAATAGATAATTAATGCATGTGCAACTAATATCCAAGATAACATGCTTGTATATTTATGTGACTAGATATTAAACAATAACTCAGCTCATAACTAGTACTTTAATTGATTTAACTTGCCATATACCCAATTCCCCATATCACTTTATAATTCGATACTCTATAAACGCAAAGAAAAACAAACTAAAGTGTACATACATATTCCTCGTGTGATGCAATTGAAGAACAAGCTTTGTTGTTCTTGGAGAAATGGCATAAAAGTAATTAAATTGAAGTCGTAGTTGTTGGATTTTCATGTTTTTGGACCCTAATTTTATTGAAAATGGGCCAACGATCAAAACTCAAAATAAATTGTGAGGTCCATTGCTTTTTGGCCAAAAAACATCGTTTAGGGCCTCAAAAACGCGATTTACTAATTTTAGGGCTTTTTTCGGAAGTTTTCGGTTTTTGTTTTTTTTTTCCTTTTTGTTTTGGTTTCTTTGTTTGCCTAGAACTCTGTTTAGGGTTGGATTTCTTATTTAGGGTCGGTTTACTTGTAGCCTATAAATAGGCTTTTATTTCTCAATTGTAAGGAGTTTTTTATTAATAATAATTTCAGAATTCTTTCCAATTTTCTGCTTTTGTGAATTTTGTGAAAATTCAACTAGTAGAAGACTAATTTCCGGCATCGTGCATGATCAACAGAATTTCGTATTGTCATTCTAAGTTTCCGTTGCATCATCGTGGGATCGATATCTTTTATTACTATATTGCGATTCGTATACTTGCAAACACTAATCTCAAATGGAATTATTGTTAGAAAAATTATTGTTGAAAGCTAAGTAAGAGATTTGTATAAAAAGCAACAACATAACATCAATCAACATTAACTACATGTCATTCATGCATATCATCTCGTGTTTTGTACTATGGTCAATCATCCATCGCATCATGAATCCTAACATTTATGTATTGGCAATTAAGACCTTGAAAAGGCATAAGGGTGGATTAGAGCACAAAGATCCAGAGGAAATAGCAGTAGCAGGAGCCACGGCCATAGTAGCTTTAGCAATACAGTGTCCATCGGTAATGGTTAGTGGGTTAGTATCGGAAGTGGCATGAAAATAGAAAGGGATACTGTGTTTAGGATAGTTCAGTGCATGGCGATAGGGGAAATGGTCAATCAGAATTCCCAAGTGGCAATGGTTAGGGATGAAGAAACCGATGCTCCACTATTAATTTATGAGAATTATATCCAGAAGGGATTTCAAGCTACATGTATAAGCACAAGTTCATGCCGGGAATGGGTCTTGGGGCCAAGTTGCAAGGGGTCCCAAAATTTAACTTCAGTGTCAGAAATTCTCATTATTATGGATTGGGTTATGATAGGAAGATAGCCAAGAAGCCCAAAAAAGGAAAGAATGGCAGCGACCTTGTAAAGCCTTTCATTAAGGCTAGTGTAGTATCGGGGAGAGCCTAAACCAGTGATAGTAGGTAGTGTAACAAAGCCAGGGTTTGAAATTCTCTGTGATATGGTAGACTTCGAAGGTAGCCATGACAAACCAGTAGCACCTGTGGAGCCTAGACCTGCAGTTTCGCCTTAATCTACGATGGATCAGAGAGTCAGGAATAGTCTTAATGCTGAGGTCCCAAAGAAAGGGACCACCTGCCATGTTGATGAAGCTGAAAAAGAGTTAGAAGATATGTAGTGGTCCAAGGTTACTAAGAATTATGCCAATGAATGGGATGTAAGTGGTACAGTAACGAAGCCAGTTTTGGAGGAATGCAAGTCTGAAGCAATGGATACATTTGCTAGAGAGAGAGTTTTCTCTGAATATGCCAAAGAGAAAAAGGCCGAGAAAGTAACCAAAACGAATACAAGTGTAGAGGCAACCGGTGAGGTTGTTAAGGCACTAACACTAGCCCTAAGTAAAGCTCTAAATGGAGAAAGGAATGCAGTCAGACTAGATGACAGGGTAGCAAGAGCCTGGATTTAGTCATTACTGACATTGTGGAGATAATGGAAAGTTTTGACTTCGGTTTAGATGATCACAAGTTGACATTTAATAAAATGTGTTTCTTAATCAACAATTAGCTTTAAGTGCTTTATAAGTTGATTTTTTTTACTTTATATATTAAGGCAAAAAGACCTCATATTTATGAGGTATATAATTCTCTTCATGACTTCAAAAGTCTTTCATAAGTTAAATGATTACTTATGAGAAGAAAGTCATGTTTTCGGCCATATATTACTTTTGATACAAACCTTGGCTTATAAGTCTTATGTTATACTCTTGAATATCTTAGCTTTTTAGTTGAATTGAAAGATCTTGACATATATGGTAAAAGATATTGACTTAAGGGATAAAAGATATATATGTTTTTATAATCGGCCATTGTATGCTCAGTTTAGCATATGAGCTTAATACTATGCCTAATAAGTCTTGAAGAAAGTGCCTTACTACTTGAGAATTATTGGCATAGGTTATACTAAGGTTATGACTTATAATGAGATCAACAACTTTATTGCTTATGACTTGAGAAAGTGCATAATATAAAGTTTTGATATATGCTTATTAAGTGAAAGATATTGAACGACATCAAAAGATATTAAAAGATATTGAAAGATATTGAAAGATGATATTAGCTTATTAGGTGAAAGATTTAAGCTAAATGAGATACATATATTCGGCTATGATATGCTTATGAGCTTAAAATCATAAAGGCAAGAAGCCCACTTCTTGAGAAAACTTGGTTTATGTTTTGAGTTGAGGATCAACTCTCTTGACCATATTAAGTTTATATCATAAAGGAATGATATATGCTTAAGAGTTCATATATATATATATATATATATATATATATATATATATATATATATATATATATATATAAGCTTATATTAGCTTATGTGGTAAAAAGATTTGAGAATCAATATTTATGGTCACACATATGCATATATTATTGAGCTCACATTAGCTCATGAGTTAAAAAGATTTGAGAATCAATATTTGTGGTCACATACACATATATATGTATATGTGTGTATATATATATATATATATATATATATATATATATATATATATATATATATATATATATATATTATTGAGCTTATATTATCCTATGAGTTAAAATGATTTGAGAATCAATATTTACGGCCACTCATATTTTCTTATATGGGAAAGTTTAGTAAAAGAATCTTATGTGATCTTATGCTTGAGAATCACTTTGGACCTAAGCTAGATATGTCTTTAACTTGAGATCACTTATGGTTTAATATTCAACTTTTATCTCAAGCCTTAAGACCAACCAATGTCTATGTCTTATATCTCTCTCTTTAGCTACGGTTTGATACTTAAGCTACACATACATTTCTCTTTACAAAATTAGTCACATGGCTTTATTATGTAACAAACACACATATACTTTTCTTTATGGCTTTATTGATTGAGAATCAAAGTACATTCCTTATTTGTGAGAAAATTCAAACGGCTATAAAACCTTATCATTTGAAATCAACAGCTATCTCTCATTACCAACTTCAAACGGCTACAATGCTTGTTATTTGAAGCAGAAAAAGTACATCTCTTTAAGAGCTTGATCAAACAGCCACAAATTGTATCAGATGGCTATAATCTCTTTTTTCTTATAAAAGGGATGAAGAGAAGACTTGAAGACAAGGAAGACCAATTAGCATTTCACACTTTCTTAAGCATACATTTGTAGTCTTCCAAATTCCCTAAGAGAGCAAAGAGAAAAGAGCTATGCTTATTCAAATATTTATACATTCGGGAATTTTATTTTCACACAATGTTGTGTGAAGGGGGTTTGCTTTGTTGGTGGTGTGATCAACAAAGGCTGTAAAAGTTTGGTGCCTAAGGTTCGAAAAAGCATCGGTAGAGTTTGTTACTTAAGCTCCAAAAAGTAACAATATAGCTTTGATACTGAGCCTGCAAAAGTATTGAGTTGTTACTTGAACTCGCAAAAAGCAACACAGGCTTGTTTCTTGTCCGTAAATGAAACATTAGTGGAAATCTCAAGTGGTTAGCTTAAGGACTGGACGTAGACCGGTTGGGTCAAACCAGGATAAAATTTGGCGTTTGCATTTCTCTATCCGTACTCTCTTTATATTTAATGCTATTTAAATTCTTGCAATTTAAAATTAATTGCTTTAGTACTTAAAGCCATTTTTACAAAATTAATTTTATGTTCACAAGTTTTTTTATTTTAATTAATTCCACATTTTTATAAAACTTGTGTTTTTAGAAAGAAACTTGTGTTTCTTTAAAGAGAATTTTTAAAAGAGGGTTTGCAAAAATTTTTATTCGCCTTACAGTACTATTCACCCCCCTTAGTACTGTAGCTAGCTATTTTGGGACCGTCAATTGGTATCAGAGCCTCACTTTGTTGCCCAAGACTTAATCGTCTTAGAGTGATCCTTATGGCTAGTTAGTGATCCATAAATCCTAGAAAGCATAGTACCGAATTGATCTTAGAAGGTCATCCAATAGATGTCCCTCTTCATTTCAATGGTGACAACTTTCAAATGTGGAAAGCCCGTACGAAAGTATTTCTAGCAGCTCAGGATATAGAGCTTTGGAAAGTTGTTCACTTTGAACCTTATTTTGCATATATTGATAAGCCTAGGAGCAAGTGGACTTCACATGATAGATATTTTTTCTCTCTAAATATTAGAGCATTGCAACTTATAAGAAGTGCTGTAAATGATGATGCTTATGCTCATATATCTACATGCTTAAATGCTAAGGACATAATTGGTATTCTTGATTCTATCTATGGTACTAACCAAAGTGATTTGATTGATAAATGCATCATTAAACAAGATGAGGATTCTCTACAACAAATGAATCAAAGCTCAGGAGAATCATCACCAAGAGATGAAGTGTGCTTCACATATTAAGATGCACTAACACAAGAAGCAAATTCAAATCAATCATCCTTTACAAATCCAAAGCATAAGAAAGATGAAACATCAAGTGTGTGCCTAAATGATGTACAGACAAAGATCCTTTCAAAGCCAGAAAAATCCAAAAAGGATACTTTACAACATACTATATGTTTCATGAAAAGAAAGCTAAGATCTCCAAAGTCGAAACCTCCCAAGCCAAGAAAGCTATACAAAAGGAGAAAAAAAGTACAACTATGGCTATATGGAGAAATGCTAGAGCTTTCAGAACCTCAAGAAAAAAGCAAAAGAGAGCTATATGTACTTCTAGCATGACCAAAGAGGACTATGCACTAAGTGATCAAACCAATCGATTCTCATCCAAAAGACACAATGATTTTGAGCTAATCCTAAACTCATTGCTCCATGATAAATTATTTATTTATGAAGTCAATAGCAATTTTCATAAAACTCTTGAGAAATACAAGTTTTATAAAAAAGAAAAATATTGAGCTTAGAAAGAATATATTAGAACTAAAAGAGAAATTAAATGAGCCTACTGAGATTTTGTTCATACTAGATTTGTCAAACAAATTGACAACTTTGAAATCTCATAATAGAAGTTTAAAAAAGGATCTTGATCAATGTGAGTACATGATAAAACTGTGTTGATCATCAAAAGGACCTTGTTATCAAACTTAAAAAGAAATTTGATAAATCATGTTCAAATGATTTAAAAAGTATAATGGCTATATCATATGATCATGGAAAAGCTCATCATAATAGAAATGCTCATATGGTCATTTTTTATAGATTTAGTATTACATGCTTTTATTGTAAACGAGTCAAATATTTTGCTAAAGCATGTTTCAGAGGAATCTTCAAAAGAAAAAAGATAGAGATTCTTAAAGGAACCAAATTTTGGTTCACTAACCCCCAAGGACCCAAATGGAGTTGGGTACCTATATTTGCTTGATCTTGTTTATAGGTGCGGGAAGCATTCACAGAAGAAATAAGTTGATCATTAATAAATGCTTACTCAGGGAAGAACTTAAAAGGAAATCAATTGGTCAATACAAATTGGAGAATAAAAGAGCAAATATCTGGATAAGTCAAATCCACATCTTGCTCATATTTTCACAAAATACAAAAATATCTATTATTTGTGCTCTCATATAGTTGATAGATGCATGACTAATATGCTTAATTAAATTCTACAAGAATTAAATGCTTTAGAAATTACGATATGCATGTGTTTGAAAATCATTAATTATTTCTTGATATATGGCTCCTATACTTAACCCATTAGTTGATTAATTATTTAATTGTCTATGCCATAAATTAGAATTCAAATAGATATATTATCCATGTATGTATTCAATTAGTTCATGAAAAGCATTTGCATTACTGTGTGTCACTACATTGAGAATATAGAGTTTTGATAATAAGCTTATGTTCTCCTGTCCATGTGTTGCTAATTTTTAAATTAAATTGTTTTTTAATTAGCCCATATAGTGTTAGCCCATCCAAGACCCATGACATGTTTATACGATAGAAAAAGCCCATTTACAAAATTCCATATTGTGAAAAAGGAAGAAACGCCTACCTTTCTCCTTTTTGCCAACAATGTTTTTTTCAAAATTTTTTCATCTCTGTATTCATCCTTTTTGTCAAGAAACCTCCCATTAAAATTCACTATCGTCCTCATCTGATTCTTGATTAAAAATTTGTCATACCTAGCTACGTCATTCTTTCTGTCAATGGTTTAATCTCAGGATATGGTTCTCCACTTTTCCATTCTTAGTCACAGAATCAATTCTTGATTGGTTTGCCCTAATTTCAATTAAAGGGGGAGCAATCTATAAGAACACATATGAGTTCAAGAGAAAATTGAAATTTTTTAAATTTCTCTGACAGAATAACCTTGGTGAATACTCTCTTGTTAATCAGTGGTCGCATCTCAGACAAGTATTTGATCCTATAGCAATCTCATCTCTGGCAACATCTAACTGTCAATAATGTTTCTTCTTCCTCATCTGTAGTACAAATAAAGCTACAGGTTTTCCCGCTTACCAAAGTTTGATCTCAATACATTTCCTTGGCTTTACATCCTATGTCTTTCAAGAAAATCTTATAATCCAGCCATGACTATTCCTACCTTTTCACCTTGTTTGAGTCTAACCCGAATGATTAGGGTGAGTTAGTGTAAGTCTTAAGATCCCTCATTTTAGCATCATCTTTATTCTCATGTAGTTGCATAAGTGTTAAGCTCTGATATCTGTTGATTATCAAAATATGCATGACTTTTTAGTGTATAACATGATGTGATCTAATGGTGCTTTTGTAATTTATGCTTTTTGATTTGTTAGGGCTATATAGAAAATAGATCGAGTAGTATGTTTAATAGAATTCCATGAACAATTTTTCTTTGCCTTTTGTCATAAGAGTCTTTTATTTATGATATGGCATGATGTTAGTATATGCATATGTTGTGCAGCAAAATTATCTCTTGAGTATTTAAGCTGCATCATCAATAAGGTTTTTGACAAACTAAAATAGCTGATCTCCTATATCTTATAAGTGTATGCATCCATTTTTTTTAGGTCAGTGTGAAATATCATCAAGTATTAATCTTTAGCTCGAGTGATTGAATAATAATAAGATCATATAGTATCTTCTTGCCTTATGGTCATATGAGAATTGTCATCCGTACTGAGGCTTGCTCTTACATGAATGATGGATATGAATGTATGAGAAGTTAAGAAAGTTAGGATCTAGTTTTTATCAGTGCTTACATTATACTTTTGTATGATTATGCATTAAATGTTCATATACATACATATCTGTTGTATCTAGCATCAAAATATGCATGGTATCCTATGTTATATGCAGTGAATAATTTTATAATGTGACTAGACTATCAGAATTTATCCTCTATAGGTTGTTGTGATAGTAATATTATTATCTACTATACATCTTGCTTATGAAAATTGTGATTATGCATTTGATGTGCTTTAATGAAGTCATTAGTTCTCTTAGTCTTTTGTTAAGACTTCAGCCTGTTGGTATCATTTTGACACTAGTGATCACATCTTTATGTGTTATTGATTAGTTAAGATATTCAAGTAATATTATCTAATGTGTTTGATCTTATATATAATATTATATGCTTTGATTAATCTAGCACTTGTGTCCAATATCCATTTGTAAGTCTATCTATCTTTCTATAGGTATTATTGTATAAATAGTTTGATATTTCAGTAAGATATAGGTTGCAATAATTGTTCTGCTTTTTAGACATGCTTATTGAAAGCATTTGCAGGATAACTCTAAACTTTGCCAAGCCTGTTGTTTTGCTGAAATATAATTATGACTGCATGTTGTCATAAGCTGAATATTTTAAACATGATCATTAATTGCAAATATTCAAGATATTTGTTGAGATTTGGATATCCTTACTTATGTGTATTGACTGCTTACTCTAATTGTTATACATGTTTGGAAAATATGATCTGTTGCAATGTGGTGTGTTCCTTAGTTAGATATATAACTCGAATACTCTGATTTATATTTTAATCTATCAGTATGGTAAAATTGAGTTTATGCCTATACAATACTACTTGCCATGTTGTTGGAATACTATGTTATGGATTACAAAAGGTCTCCAACATGCTGATTCATTTTTGATATCTTATTTATTCAGCTACTACTTTGACTAAGACTTGTTAATAGAAAAAGTCATATTGCTTTACAAAATGCCAAGATTAGTAGTTATTATGCTTGATAAAGTAATGTTTTATGTGATTATTTTGTGATAAGTTTTGATGTTTAGATCATATGGAATATAAATTATGTTGTGCTCAGAAATGTATGATTGAATCATAATTGCATTTGCTTATGATCTATATGCTAGAGCCAATAGAACTAACATGTTCTTAAGAATGATACAATTGCTTTGATATATTCTTAAAATTGATATAAGTGAATATCTTGGTTCTCAGCATCAAATCTGGTAAGAAATTTCTATGTCTAATCTATGTATAATTTTCTCTATGATTGATCAAACAAAGCTTAAGCTATGGTTGCTATTTTTCAAATAACATCTATATACCAGACTTATAGAGCTTCGTGATTGACACTATTATGGTTTTGATAAAGTCTATGGCTGTGAGCTACAGAGCTGCTTTGATTCTAACCAGCTACATAAGTTACTTTGATTCGTCCTCCATCACCTCCACCAGTACAATATGGATCAAAAGGAAACTATGTTCAAGCAATGACTTCACCCCTCCATCCACTTCACATCAGCCTCCTCCTCCTCCTCCTCCTTCTCACCTCCATGAGCAAGTTTTGCATCACTAATGTTGACTTGTAGAGTTGATCACAAAGTAACTCTGGTACTTCTCATCTTAACTCTGCAAACTTTATTGGTCAACAGATAGTTTTATGGTATTTTGATATTATACAATAGTTTTTATTACTTTCTAGGGTATTTTGAACTATTGCTTATTGTGAGCGGACGACCTTTTTATGAAAGAAACGGGACGCAGCGAAGCGAACCAAGGAAAACTTTTTTGTTTCGTTTGGTTTGGAGAACGAGTTTTGTTTATCTTGGAAAAATCATGGATTTGATTTGGAAATCCCTTTTTGAAGAAAACCTTTTCCCATTTTTAACTTAAAGACCTCGAAACGTAGGAATGGGGGCATGCATTTAGGGGATAACCGGGTCGACCTAACCGGTCGGACCGGTTAGACCTGGAAAACAATTTTGAAATGCCCTGTAATTTTTTTGTGCTGAAAAATCAATTTTAGAAAATTACTTGGCTCGATTTCATGCAAACTTTTCCATTTAGCGGGTTTGTTATCCCGGAACTCAAGGTTCCGTCCGTGTGGGTTTTCCTAATTATAACATCCATCTAGGGTCCGAAACACAGTAAACACACCAAAAATAATTTTTAAAGTCCAAAACAGTATCGCGATTCTGCCTTATTCCTAAAACTACGGTCGTGCAGCTGTAATTCTCGGAACAAAAAAAAAATAGCATTCTCATTTTTTTTGAAAATGCCGTTTTGCTCGTTTTCGATGTTTCCCGAGGGTTTTATAGGGTAGCGGACTACAGATCCGATTCGGATCGAATAACCCCGAAATTCAGAAAATAAAACTTGGGAAAAACCGAAGCTCTAATATCCGTACGTACAGAAATCTAAAAACCAAAATTTTACAACATACTGATGAATTTAGGCCAAAATCGATCACAACAGAATGCACAAAATGGAAAACGGACTATTTTCGATTGATCGGGGCAGTACGGGAATCTGCCTCTACAAAACAGAGTTGTACGGCTCTAGATACCAGAGCCGCCCAGCTCTATTCATCACAACAACAGTCGTACGGCTATGTTTGGGAAAGTTCAGTTTCCAAAATTTGCAAAAATGAAGAAAACGCGAAGAAAAAGCAATGTACACAGGTTTACGGCTTCTCAGAGTTTACCTTGATGTTGTTTTGATGCTTTGAATGTCAAGAAACGGATTGAAAACTTGAAATTTGCCTTGAATACTCAACCGGTCGAAAACCAAAATGATCCCAAAACAATCCAAAGTCAATCCGAAATGATCCCGAATCAACGTGCAAAGGCTAAGGAACTTTCCATTAGTGTTTAAGGATTAGTTTTAGGTCTTAATTTGGGTGTTTGGATCACTCTTCCTTGGTTTGTATGTCTCGGTTCCTTTTCTCACCTTTCTTTGCTTTCTTTCTTTCTCTGTGTCCTTCTTGAAATTGGTTTCTGTCTAAGATCAATCCCCTTTTTTGATTTCTTTTTCTTTCTTTTTATACCTCCTTACTCATCATCATTTCAACCAGTAAATGAGCCGCCTGCATCTCCTGAAAATTTTGCCCCATTTCTTTTCTGTCGAGCCAAGTTGCTCTGCCAGAGCCGCCTGGTTCTACTTTGTGCTAGCTATAGCCGGGCGACTCTAGCAAGAACCGGGCCGAAATTCTCAAAAATCCGACACTCATTCTAAACCCTAAAAATCACTCGGATGACCTTCTTGGGGGTTTCGGATAGAGGATAGCTCAGTTTTCAAGACGTTTGAGATACTCCGGGCAACAGTCTGGTCATTTTCAAGTCCGATTCGAGTCCGTTTACTTCACAGGTAATACAGAAATTCTCATCATAGAGGTCGGAAAAACCCGACGCTTACTGTTGCCCCTCGTGTGATCAAATTCAATACCCGATACCAAGTTTAAATTACCTGAGGGGAATTGGAGAACGCAAATTGAAGCACCGTAAGCAGAAGGACAGAAAGACATACCTGAGCTGTAATGATGAGTCGGGATAAGCCGATACCTGGTCTAGGTTACGAGAGGCGAAGTTGGTGATGAAATGAGCCGATACCGGGTCTAGGTTACACGAAGCAAAGTTGGTGATGAAATAAGCCGATACCAGGTCTAGGTTACCCGAGGTAGAGTTGATGATGAAATAAGTCGATACCGGGTCTAGGTTACCCGAGGCAGAGTTGATGATGAAATAAGCCGAAACCGGGTCTAGGTTACCCGAGGCGAAGTTGGTGGTGAAATGAGCCGATACCGGGTCTAGGTTACCTGAGGCAAAGTTGGTGATGAAATAAGCCGATATCGGGTCTAGGTTACCCGAGGCAGAGTTGATGATGAAATAAGCCGATGCTGGGTCTAGGTTACCCGAGGTGAAGTTGGTGATGAAATAAGCCGATACCGGGTCTAGGTCACACGAGGCGAAGTTGGCGATGAAATAAGCCGATACTGGGTCTAGGTCACCCGAGTCGAAGTTGGTGATGAAATAAGCCGATACAGGGTCTAGGTTACCCGAGGCAGAGTTGATGATGAAATAAGCCGATATCAGGTCTAGGTTACCCGAGGCGAAGTTGGTGATGAAATAAGCCGATACCGGGTCTAGGTTACCCGAGGCATAGTTGATGATGAAATAAGCCGATACCGGGTTTAGGTTACCTGAGGCGGATCTACTGGATTTGAAGTGAAGCCGATCTGGTCCTGACACCGGGTTTATGTTACCCGAGGTGGATCTGCTGATTTAAAGTGAAGCCGATCTGGACCTAACATCGGGTTTATGTTACCCGAGGTGGATCTGCTGATTTAAAGTGAAGCCGATCTGGACCTGACACTAGGTTTATGTTACCTGAGGCAGATCTGCTGAGGTATTGGAGTGGAAGCAAATCTGAGCCTGACATCGGGTTTATGTTACCCGAGGTGGATTTGCTGATTTGAAGTGAAGCCGTTCTGGACCTGACACCGGGTTTATGTTACCCGCGGTGGATCTGCTGACCTTTTGAGGTTGCATTGACGATGTGTATTTATTCCTTGATCGATAATTTTTGAAAAAAAATTTTTGCGCCTTCGATCAAGAATAAATAAGGCTTGATTGTCTTGCCCCTGGATACCTGCAGTTAGATTGGTCATGATGTATGTATGCATGTAAATGTGCATGCTTTGAATGCTTGTATGTGCATGTTTCAATGTGTGCATGTGTGAATGGACTCTGGAAGATGCATTTCCCGCTGTTTGTCCCATCTTGAAATTCCATGTTCTTGCTGGGGAGACTGTATCGTGCCTCTGGTTAGGGGAGGTACATCATGCCTATGTTTGATCCTAGCTGGGCAGAGTATATTCTTTATACGATGTGACTCTTTCTCCTCTGCTGGGGATGTGCAATGGCTGTTGGGGGAAGTCCTATAATTGCTGGTGAGAAAGTGGTGGCATTCTTTGCGATGGTTCCGCTGGGGAGTAATGCGATTGATTCCGCTGGAGAATAGTGGAAGGTCTTTCGCTGGGGATACACATGGTATATTCTATTAGAGAGTAATGGAATGATTCCTACTGGGGAATAGTGGAATAGTTCCTGCTTTCTTGCCCCTAGGAATGATGAATCCGGAAGCGCTCTAAATTTTGCCTGAACTGCCCGATGTGGGTTTTCAGCTCAGTGAGCTGCCCTAACTTTTGCCTAAGGCGCCTTTTCGGTTTTCACCTTAGCGAGCTCTTTTTTTTTAAGTCCTGTGACATCTGAACTTGGATTTGTCTTGAAATTCCTGGCCATCTCAAGAAATAAGGCTTTAGACTTGGAAGATAAGAAAAGGTTGCAAATTACATGTATTTAGCACATCTCCATAGTTGAAGTAATGTGAGTTTTTTAACCAATCAAATGCAAAGTGCTTTCTTTAAATGGTTGTTTAGGCAAGATAACTTTGTTTATGCATTCTGATATAACCATGCAAACATATTTACACAAAAACATCACACTTTATTGATGAAAGTAGCATGAGTACATTTGAAAAGGTTGGTTCCCAAAATGGTATACATTTCACACAGAGCCAGAATCCGTCACCAGTCGTCCCTTGCGGATTTTCTGACTAATCATTTTCTCTTGTGTCTTAATTTTGCCTAGGCCGCCCCTTTTTTTTCTTTTTTTTTCAAACATGCTAAGGCTTCAGGCGATCTTGGTTGACAGGATTTGCAAATTCATTCCCATCCATGTCTGCGATGCTTATGTTGGAAATGCCCTAGTCCCGAGGCATTGGTCCTTGTATTTGTACTATACATTTATTGGATTTATGTGTTGTACTCATTTGTGTTATTAATAAAGGCATCAATTCATTTATTATATCGATCTTGTGCAATATATTAAATGAAGTATCCAATGGACGTATCTATATCCATGATGACAAGTGTCATGCACTTGGCAGTAAGACCATGGATAGGGTAAACGATATGACCATAAATAGATCCGTAGTCTGTTCCAGTCATGGGAATGAATGGAACAATAGACTATCATTAACCTGGTTGTATGGCGGCGTCTTACCGGTCATTGGACATGGAATGTCAACCAAGTTAATGGGTACATGCCTGGAAGCATGGTATTGGATAGATCCACTAAACGAGTAATCCACATGGTATGGTATCACAATGGATTCTCGTGTAGTACTTGTATGGATCCTTTGACCTGACCATATGATGGTGTTACATGTGAAGTCGTATACTTAGGGGTACGCCTAAAGGGCCTGTAATAGGGTGCCAAGTATGGGTGCTTTCGGGTATGTCACTGAACATGGTAATACTATGGATATGCAGAAGGGATTTGTCACTCAGTAACCCACTGAGAAGATATCATCGGCCACTTGATGAATGTGACTGATAAGAGTGTGGCCACACCCAAACAAGTTGGAACTTGTTTGTGAGCATCAGTACATTCGGGATCAAGTTAATGTCCGGACACAATAGAGGGTGATCAATCCATGCCTCTGTGTTGGACACCGATATCAATGACATGGGATGTACAAGTTTAAACTACAGGGTTATGATATCAGTTAGACTGCCATCTCCATCTTAATTGGGGGCTGTAGTGGCTTGCTAGAGCCCAACTGCAGTCTGTGGGCCATAGGCCTACTGCCAACATAAAGATGGGCCCACGGGATCGTACACATAGAACGACTGAATGCAGACTTAAGGAATCTCATGTATACTTGGAGTATACACAATGGAGGGAGGAGTGTGTATATATTAATTATATTATAAAGATCAATTGGATTGGTCATAATAATAAAATTAATATATTTAATTGGCTCTTCATAATTAATTGGATTAATTATGAGATTATTTCCTAGGTGGAATTATTCATATGTATGGGTTTACATATGATTTTATTTTGTGTAGATTTAATTTTAATTTGATGGATTAAATTAATTGTCAAACTGATTTTAATTTGGATGTAAATAATATATTACTTGGAGTAATATATTAAATACATGGGTATATTAAAATTGGGCTTGAAATTAATTTAAACCAGAACAATCAAAATTAGACTGGGCCTAAATTAAAACATGGAAGCCCGCACAGAATAGATAGGAGCCAAGATGGGCCTGAATTCCCCTAAGGGAATTCGGCCAACCCTAGGTATAAATACCTAGGGTTAGAAATTTCGGCATACACAAGTCTTTAGCCCCTAGCCGAAATTCTCTAGTTATTTTTCTCTCCATTGTTTCGTTTTTCCGACGCTAGCACGGGTTGCATTCGTTAGGCGTTCGTGTACGTGAGAGTGGAGGGATTCTACATTGAATTCTGCGGTCTTCATCCATCTCTAGAAAGAGATTTTCTGGTAAGAAAATTAATCCCTTTCTATTTAATTTTAAGTTTTTCAATTTCCATCTCAATTGCTCCTGGGACTGGATTTGAGGAAATCACCGCGTTCTTCCGCTTTTATCGGGTGATTTCCGGTGACGAATCCCAACAGCTTACACCACCCTTTGATAGCAGTTTCTTTACAACATAGGGGCCCTCACAATTCGGCATGTACTTCCCTTGGGTATCGACATTCATAGGCCATAACTATTTCAGAACCAGATCCTCGGCCTTCAGCTGCTGTATGGGATACTTCACATTTCGATTATAAGCTCTGGCCATTCTGCGTTGATACATCTGCAAGTAATCCAGCGCTTTCAACCGCTTTTCATCTAATGCTACCAACTGCTCGCACCTAGCCTGAACCCATCCCGTTTCTGGTAGTTGAGCTTCCAATGTTACCTTGAGTGACTTCAGTTCCATTTCCACTGGCAACGCTGCTTCCATTCCATACACCAAGGCGTAAGGAGTCTCGCCAGTTGGTGTTCTGACACTGGTTCTATAACCCCAAAGAGCATATGGCAACTTATCAGTCTAATCTCTGTAGGTGGTCACCATTTTTTATAAGATCTTCTTAATTGACTTGTTAGCCGCCTCCACTGCACCATTAGCTTGTGGTCTATATGGAGAAGACCTATGATGTTCAATGCCGTGTTCTGCGAATAACTTGGCTATTGCCCCTTGGAATCGCACCCCGTTATCAATCACTATATGGTAAGGGACCCCATACCGAGAAAGGATATTCTTCTGAATGAACTTAACCATCTGCTTAGCTGTCACGCTGGAGAAGGACTCTGCTTCCACCCATTTTGAGAAATAATCAACTATAACCACTATGAATCTATGCCCATTAGAAGCTGCGGGATGGATTTCTCCAATCATGTCAATCCCCCATGCCGAGAAAGGCCAAGGAGATGCTAGGTTCTATAGTTCAAGTTGTGGTAGATGACTGATATCCGCATAGATTTGGCATTCGTGACATCTTCTTACCTCCTTCACACAATCGGTCTGCATTGTCATCCAGAAGTATCCCTACCTCATTATCTTTCTGGCCATGGCGATCCCATTCATATCTAGCCCGCAGGATCCTGCGTGTACTTGCTGCATTACTATTTCTGCTTCACGTTCTGTCAAACATCTTAGAAGAACTCCATTTGCAGTTCTCTTGTATAGCTTATCTTCAAAGATTCTGAACTGGCTGGCTAACCTTCTTAATGAAACCTTATCATCTATGCTAGCTTCTTCTGGATACTTTCCCTCTTTCACATACTGAATACTGATAAATGTCAAAGAACCACAGCTTTTCTTCGGCTGTTAACTCCATCACTTTGTGCATATCAAAACAGGGTTGCCTGGAAATTGCTATAACCACGGGTTGTATCTGTGTCTTTTCTGGATCTTCCCACATAGAGGACAATGTTGCTAGTGCATCAGCCATTTTATTCTCCTCCCTGGGAAAATGTCTGAACTCGCACTAGTCGAATAACCCTCTTCTGTACTGCAGCAGTTCTAAGTAGGGCCATAGGGCTGCTTCTCTCAAATCCCATTTGACTTGTGCCTGCTTAATCACCAAGAATGAATCCCCAACAATCAAGACATTATCTTTCCCTAGTGTCAAGAGGGCTTCCATTCTGAATAAGCATGCTTCATATTCCGCTCCATTGTTGGTTATGGAGAAGTCTAACCTTTTTTACAGCGGAATAATCTCGCCATCTGGCATTGCTATGATCACCCCAATTCCAGCACCGTTGCTGTTTACAGCACTATTAAATCACATAACCCATCTTCTCACTTCTACTATAGCCAACTATTCGTTAGGGAACTCCAGATTTTTCGTGCGACCCGATTCTAGTGGCTAGTTTGTTAGGAATTCTGCTACAGCTCGCCCCTTGATGGTTTTCCTAGTGACGTACTCAATGTTGAATTCTGACAGAAGTAGTAGCCACCTAGATAGTTTCCCAACCAACACCGGTGCTTCGTACAAGTATTTCATTGGATCCACTTTACCCACGGCTTGTACTTTGTATGACTAAAAGTAGTGGCACAACTTCTTAGTCAGCCAAGTCATTGCTACATATGTCTTCTCTACCAGTGTGTACTTGGTTTCATATTCCAGCAACTTCTTGCTGAGAAAGTAGATGAGATACTCCTTCCTTTCACTGAGTTCTTGTGCTAGCATTGCCCCTATAGAGGAGTCTTTGACAGCTAAGTACAAAATCAAGGGCTTTCCTGGAGTTGGTGGGCTGAGAACCGGCAGATTCACCAGGTAATCTTTGATCTTTTCGAAGGCCAACTTACATCTATCATCCCACATAATTAGCTGATCTTTCCTTAGCAGCTTAAAAAATCAACTCACACACTGAAGTCAGCCATGCTATGAAACGGCTGACATACTGCAAAGAGCCTAGAAAGGATCGGACTCCTTTGTTGTTTTAGGAGCTAGCATATGATGAATGGCCTTGATTTTATTTGGATCCATCTCTATTCCCTTTTGATTGACTACATGCCCCAGTTTCTTCCCTGATGTAACCCCAAATATGCACTTCTTGGGATTAAGTCGCAGGATGTATTCTCCGATGCGTGTAAGAAATCTATCCAGGATAGCAGGGTGCTCCTCCCAGGTCGTTGATTTAACAAGCATATCATCGACGTACACCTCCATTTCTTTGTGAATCATGTCATGCAGTAGTGTTGTGATAGCCCTCTGGTAAGTGGCCCCAGCATTTTTCAATCCAAAAGGCATTACTCTGTAGCAGAAAGTGCCCCACTTTGTAATGAAGGATGTCTTCACCTTGTCAATCACATCCATTAAGATCTGGTTATATCCCGAAAATCCATCCATGAAAGAGTACATTGCTGCTTTGGCTGCGCTGTCAATTAGAACGTCAATATAAGGCAAGGGAAAATTGTCTTTTGGGCAGGCTTTGTTCAAGTCCCTGTATTCGACACACACTCTGACCCTTCCATCTTTCTTAGGCACTGGCATAATATTGGCTAACCATTCTGTGTATTCTACCACCTCGAGGAACTTAGCTTCTGCTTTACTGGCATGAATCTGGGATCTATCAGAATCTTATGAACTGCTATTTCTGTGTTGACCCCCGGTATGTCCTCGTATGACCAAGCAAAAGCCTTAATATGTTTTTATAGTATTCTTGTCAAATCTCTCTCTTCTTTGGACTTTAGTTTATGTGAAATTAATACCATTTTGGGGTTTTCATCTGTAATTATGTTAATTTCATGCAATGCAGTGTCATGAATGCTAAATATACTTGATGGTGATTCAAATGCATGCACAGAATTATCAAGATAAACATCACACAAGTAAGCAAAATGGGATTTCATTGCATTAAACTTGTTAAAAAGTACATCGTTCACATCAAAAAGAGAAGAAATAGATACAACAAAAGCATTTTCATCCTCCACAAGCTGAGGGCCTTGAACTTCTTTGGCATCCTTGTTCAGCTCCAGGATGTTGTCCAGGTCAGCAGCAATTTCATATTCCTGTCCAGCAGGGAGAGCAGTCTCCTTGATCTCAGCCACCTGCGCCTTAGCTTTCTTCATAATTCCTGCTATTTTAGCAACCACAGAATCCAAGCTTGCCTTGGTCACCAGCTCCTTATCGAAACCTTCCTCGGACTTTTCAAATGCCTTTTCTAGGGCGGCAGCCAGCGCCTCTGAAATTGCTTTCATAGATTCATCACAGACTTTCTCTTCAACTTTCTCCTTGGCCACTTCTGCTGCTTCTACTACTATTTCAAATGGTTTCTCCTGGGTGATGGCAGGCTCGACAACTACCTCCTCCACTATAACTGGTGCAACTGGCTCCTCCTGGCTCTTTTCAAAGTCTACAACATCAGAGAATACTTCGAATCCTAAGTATTCAACACCCCCGATCTTCACTGGCTCAGCTTGGCCCTTGTACAATTGTTCACCAGCCTTGATGAATGGCTTCCTCATGGGTTTGCCATTCTTTCCTTTCTTTAGACTTTTCTTCTTAGATGCCTCTAAGCCAAACTGCCTCGGCTTTCCAGAATCAATATTAAATTTGGGCACCCCCTGTAGATTGACTCTGAGTCCCATGTCCGGAACAAAATCATGCCTGCGAAGGTATTTAGACAACCATTCTGGCATATAGTTCTCATAGATAACCATCGGAGTCTCTATGGTTTCCTCCTTGCTAACCATGGCGACTTGGAATCCGCCAAATGGTATGGTCTCCTCACTAATACCAGCAATCATGGACTGAGAATCTGCCTCGATTGTCACAACCTCACCGCTTATGGAAAGCTTGATCTTCAGGTGCAAGGTTGAAGGGACGCCCCTCAACGGGTGGAACCATGGTCTCCGTAACAGCAAGGAGAAAGTGACTTGAATGGCAATCACAGTAAAGTTGACCATCGACTTGACCGGTCCCACTTCCACTTCAGCTTCAAAGGTCCCAATTACAGTCCTCTTGGAATCATCATAGGCCCTGATCACAGTAGAGGACTTTTTCAAACCGTCTTCGCTCAGACCTAGGAATGGTAGCATCTTTAGTGGACATATATTCAGGGCAGATCCATTGTCTACTATCACACATGGCATAACTCGGTCCATGATGTTAACTTTGACATACAGAGCTTTGTTGTGAGCTCTCCCCTCGTGTGGCAAATCTTTTCCGGAAAACACAATATCGGGGGACCCTATATGAATCTTGTCCAGTAAGCAACACATGGCCTCTGGAGATGCAAGCAGAGAAACTTCTATGTCAGACAGCTTTTTAACCAGTGCTGCTCTATGCTCCTTGGAAGTTAGCAACAAGTGCCACAGACTGGCCTGTGCTGGAGTCTTTTTCAATTGTGAGATAACCAGGTCCTCTTTTTCCACTTCCTTTGGTGCTGACATACTACCTGACCCCGATCACTGGAGTCTTGTCACTCTGCTAAACCACTGGCTGGTATACCTTACCGCTCCTTGTTACATTCTGGACTTCAGGAACTTTTGACTTCTCAACAACTAGCAGCTTAACTGTCTCATTACAGCCATATTATTCATATTCATCTTCTGGATCCATATCATCCAGACTCACAAGTTTCACTTCTTTCTGCTCTGCCAACTCTCCACAATCTGATTTTGCCCCAGTTTCATTGGCCATTACAGACTACACAATGGGGTTTGCCTGCAGGACTTGGGTAAAAATGAAGTTGTCTGGGAGCCTCGATTGTACCATATTGACCTAGCTCTCAAACACTAGCAGTGGGTTGGTCTCAGTACTGGGTTTAGCAGGCTCCTGTAACTTCCCCTCATCGATCAACCTTTGGATGGCATCCCTTAGCTTATAACAACTGTTGGTTCTATGTCCCACCATGACATGGTAGGTGCAGAAATTGTCTTTATCTTCCTCTGCTGGCTTCTCAAATGGCCTGAGGGAGCTTAATAGACAGCCATTCCTACACTTGGCAAAGATCTTAGCCAATGAGAAAGCCTATGGAGATATGCCCTGGCCTTCGAGATTTCTGCTTTGGTTTCCCCGCTGCTGAGACACAACGGTAACCCCTGCTTGCTTATTCTCTAAAAACTGACCGCTCTTGCCTGCAAAACCAGAACCTGACCCACTGCTTGACCCAGCTGTAGTATTTGACCAATACCCGGAAGTGTATCCGGAGCCTTTATTACCTTATAGCTCGCTGCCTTTTCCTCTTCGTCTGTCTATATTTTCATAGCCATGCTATACACTTCACTCAGCTCACTAAAGGAGTGGAATTTCATATGGTTCCTGAAGAGGTCCCTACTATCGTCGATCAGCTTCTGAATCAATTCATCCTCGTCGTGGCAGTTTTTCAGTAGAATCATATTATTCATCCATCTCTGGTAGTACTCGTCAAAGAACTCATTCTGCTTTTGCTTAACCCTCTCCAGGTCGTACAGCTTCACCTGGATCTTGGTATTGAAGCTGTAGTATTTGATGAAAGCTACTGACAGAGCTTCCCAGTCCGATTGTACATCCTCTGACAGAGAGTTATACCAGGTCAAAGCTCATCCTTCCAGTGTGGTTGGGAAGAAGTTGATTAACTGCTGTTTGGTGGCGCCCGCTGTCAGCATTATTCGGGCATATAGATTCACGTGAGCTTCTGGTGAGTCAATCCCCTTGTAGGATGAAACTTTTGACACTTGAAACCTAATGGGGAAGGTCTCAATGCCATTTTTGATCATAGCATCTACATTAACTCCCTTCTTGAAGCCCAAACTAATGTTGGCCCCTTTCTTCAGTTCAGCGACCACTTCATCCAACTCAGAGTATTTCGCCTTCATTTTCTTTTCCATGGCTTCTTTAATCTCTTGTAGCTTCTCTACACTGGCTGAGACATCAGCCCCAAATTTAGAAGACTCATCCACCTTTTCCTTTCTGGGCCTACTGGTTTCGATCTCCCCAGTTTCTCTTACCACAGCCCGCATTTCTTCCTTTAGCATGTCACAGAAATCCTGGGATCTCAGGAAATCCTTCAGGGCATCAGCAAGACTTGGTGTTTGATTGGGCATTTCCACTTCCTCTACGGAATCAGACTCACTATCTGTTTCTACTGCTCTCTGTTCCCCAACAGACCTTAAAGTCTGAGACCTTGTCCTTGGTCAATCCAGCTTACTCTATGAACTGTTTTTATGGAGCTTTGGTCTTTTCTAATGTCACATGTGTAAGGTCCTACATCACAAGTGGGGAGTTAGGGGTGGTAAATGAATTACGTGATGTCATAAAGAATGATGCTTGGATAATGCTTTATGAATGGAAATGGGAATGAGAATGAACTTTATGTTTTTGATTTCCTTTGTTTGGGGTGTCCCAAGAGTGCCCGATGTCATGCAAAATAATGCAAAAATGTCTCGTGGGAGCCGCCGCACGGACAGAGGTTCGGCGCCTTTAAGTCACCTAATGAATTGTCGTGAAATGGCCGCATGTGTGCCGACACACGGGCAGAGTTTCGACGCTTTGTAAGTCAATAGGATGAAATGAAATGCTCGCATGGGGACAGTCCCATGGACAGAGTTCTAATGCTTTTGAGGCATGTGATATGAAATGATGTTACAAAAGAATCACGTGTAACTGGGGACACGGACAGAGGTTCAACATTCGTGGAACACCTTGCATGATTTTGGTAATGTTATGAAGTGTCCTTATATGCACACTAATCCGACACTCGGGGAGTACCTTGGATGATTTTACAATGTCGTGAAATGGCTTGACGTGGGCCGTAATGTGCAAACAGGACTTCGGCATCATGTGACACCTATGATGAATGAGTGTGCTGTCATGTAATGTCATCTGTAGACCACCACGTGGAAATAGATCTAGAACCATTATGGTCTTATATTGAATGACATGATATGGTGAAATGGCCAAGTGAAATTCGGTGCACGGGCAGAACACAGGTAATTTTGGGATA
Source organism: Euphorbia tirucalli (assembly GCA_039660915.1). Lineage (NCBI taxonomy): Eukaryota > Viridiplantae > Streptophyta > Magnoliopsida > Malpighiales > Euphorbiaceae > Euphorbia > Euphorbia tirucalli. The sequence continues at coordinate 52,490,611 of CM077633.1, forward strand.
CCCGATATGTTATGGAATGAAATGATCATGACAGGCACGCTTGAAACATCCTTTATTAGGTGTGATGAAATGGCATGAATGTGTATGTTACACAAAAAATGCAAGTGGCTGCACGTAAATGTGGTTAAGACGCATGACACACAAGATGATGCTGTGTATGCTTCATAGGAATGTCGCATGCGAGATGCAAATGGCATACAATTAAAATGTCGTGGCTGCATGAAATTGTGATTAGTGTCACACATACATTGATGTTCAAAAAATGGCTGCAGAAAGATGAGGTTAGTATGGCACACGGAAGCTTATGCATGTTTGATGCTTCGTGAAAAGTCAAATAGAAAACACCATGGAACAAACGTTACCACACACAATAATATGCACTCCCTTCCGACCTTATTTCTCCTTTCGACTGGTCTTACATTCTTCCTAGGTGTTGGGTCTCTTTGGCATCAACGGGGGATACCAAAGGTGCACACTCAATGTTCAATTTGAATTTTAAGTTTTGGTAATCCTAGGAGAAGTTGCTAAGCCATTACATGTGGGCCAAAGTCAGACCAAGGGTCGTACAGGTTCCCATAGCGAATATACACTCCTTACCATAGAACACGATGTAAGGTCATGCGGTGCTATGAGTGGTTTACCCCGTTGGGGTGTCTCCAATCCTGGAGGTAGAGGTAGTCTACCTTCTTGGGTAAACCGGGGTTGATCAGTGTATTTGAGGGATTGAGAAGAAGAAAATGTCATAACATGCAAGGTGCAAATAAATATGGTATTATGAATTAGGTAAAGTGACTGCAAGCGAGGTTTTATTTTGGTAGTTGCCTAAGTTCCTGAAGTTTTTATGAAACCTTTTTAAGAAACCATGTCCCTAGCGAAGTCACCACTATGAGCGGATGACCTTTTTACGAAAGAAACGGGACGAGGCAAAGTGAACTGGGGAAAACGTTTTTGTTTCGTTTAGTTTGGAGAACGAGTTTTGTTTATCTTGGAAAAATCGTGGATTTGATTTGGAAATCCCTTTTTGTAGAAAACCTTTTCCCATTTTTAACTTAAAGACCTTGAAACTTAAATTCCAAGATCAGTGACAGAGTCGCCACCCGAATCAGCTCATCCGGGAAATTCTGGTACAGCTCCCTACCAAGGACAGACTACTATACCTAATCTAGAGATTTAGGGTTTGGGCAAGTGACTTACTTAACCTCTAGCTTGCTTTCACTTTACAATTTATATTACCATATTTAATTTGCTTTATTATCTTTCTCTAACCCCAATTTGTGTTTGTATTTATTTGACCGATGCTCAAGCAAATGACAGAAAATAAATTGCAGAATAAATAAACCATAGATTCAAGCAGTTAAAACAATAAAAATAGAGGCCGCTTATACAACCAAATTGAATAGAAATGAAAACTCTCGACCTCACTTTACAAACGCCTAGAATACACGAATATCTAAAAAATTACAGCCGCCTAGAATACACAAAACAATCTATTAATTACAGTAAAAATAATAAAAATAAATGCTGCAAGACAAATTGGTTAGCACAATTTTACATTACAAACACAGATAGGACGCGCAGGAGGACAGAATTGGAATTTTAGAAATGGGGGCATGCATTTAGGGGATAACCGGGTCGACCCGACAGGTCGGACCGGCCTGGAAAACAGTTTTGAAACACCCTGTAATTTTTTTGTGCTGAAAAATCAATTTTAGAAAATTATTTGGCTCGATTTCATGCAAACTTTTCCATTTAGCGGGTCTGTTATCCCGGAACTAAAGGTTCCGTTTGTGTGGGTTTTCCTAATTCTGTCATCCATCTAGGGTCCAAAAAGCAGTAAACACACCAAAAATAATTTTTGAAGCCGAAAACATCATTGCGTGATTACGTCCATATGGGTCGTTTCGCGATTCTGCCTTATTCCGGAAACCACGGCCGTGCAGCTGTAATTCTCGGAACCCAAAAAAATGGTTTTCTCATTTTTTTTAAAATGCCGTTTTGCTCGCTTTTGATGTTTCCCGAGGGTTTTATAGGGTTCAGGGGTCCGCTAATGCTGAACTATAGATCCGATTCGGATCGAATAACCCCGAAATTCAGAAAATTAAACCCAGGAAAAACCGAAAACCCTAATATCCGTATGTACAGAAATTCGAAAACCAAAATTTTACAATATACGGATGAATTTGGGCCGAAATCGATCACAACAGAATGCACAAAATGGAAAACGGACTATTTTCGGCAGATCGGGGCAGTTCGGGAATCTGCCCCTATAAAACAGAGCCGCCCAGCTCTGTTCATCACAACAACAGCTGCGTGGCTATGTTCAGGAAAGTCCGGTTTCCAAAATTTGCAAAAATGAAGAAAACATGAAGAAAAAGCAATGTACACAGTTTAAGGCCTCTCGGAGTTTACCTTGATGTTGTTTTGATGCTTTGAACGTCAAGAAACAGATTGAAAACTTGAAATTCGCCTTGAATACTCAACCGGCCGAAAACTAAAACGATCCCGAAACAATCCGAAGTCAATCCGAAATGATCCCGATTCAACGTGCAAAGGCTAAGGAACTTTCCATTAGTGTTTAAGGATTAGTTTTAGGTCTTAATTTGGGTGTTTGGATCACTCTTCCTTGGTTTGTATGTCTCGGTTCCTTTTCTCACCTTTCACTGCTTTCTTTCTTTCTCTGTGTCCTTCTTGAAATTGGTTTCTGTCTAAGATCAATCCCCCTTTTTTATTTCTTTTTCTTTCTTTTTATACCTCCTCACTCATCATCATTCAACCAATAAATGAGCCGCCTGCATCTCCTAAAAATTTTGCCTCATTTCTTTTCTGTCGAGCCAAGTTGCTCTGCTTTGCAGAGCAACTTAGCTCAACCCACTAGAGCCACCCGGCTGTAGTTTAAAAAATACAGCTGCGCGGGCTCTAGCAAGAGCTGGGTCGAAATTCTCAAAAATCTGACGCTCACCCTAAACCCTAAAAATCACTCGTAGGACCTTCTCGGGGGTTTTGGATCGATGATAGCTCGGTTTTCAAGACATTTTAGATACTTCGGGTGACATTCCGGTCGTTTTCAAGTCCGATTTGAGTCTGCCTGCTTCACAAGTAATACAGGAATTCTCATCATAGAGGTCGAGAAAACCCAGCGCTTACACTTATAACTATCATGTGACTTGCATGAATCATTTCCAGATGTGTATTATGACAAAATGCTCTGAATTTCTTCTAAGTTTCTAATCTTGTTTTGCATTATCAGTACATATATGCCTGATGTTTTGACTGGCATTTCTCTGTTTAGCATTGTCTTGATTGTCTACTGATTTAACTAGCATTGTCTCTTTTTGATGATTTCAAAGGGGGAGAAAGGGTTGACATGTTAGTCTAGTATGTGGACTTACAATAAACAATAAAAGGTTGATGTGTAAAGGGTTGACATGTTAGTATAGTATGTGGACTTACCATAAGCTTTTTAGTACATTGGTGTTTAGATACTGATAATATGTTGACACACTTTAAATACAATGACATGCTGTGTTGACATTGGTTGAATATGGTTGACATGCTATATTGAGCATTGAGTAACATGGTGCTGAGTAAGAGGATTGTCATGCCATACATATGATAATTGTGCTGCTAGTGTAATATATATGGTGATATGTTACTGTGCTTATAAGTCTAAAATATTGACTGCCACTATAACATAAGTCCATAAGTTCTGATACATGTGTAGTTTACTAATATAGATTATGGCTGCCTGCAAAATATAAGAGCTGTGTTATAAGAGTTGATATAACTCTGTTTATTGGCAGAATGCATGAGTAATAATATGAATGCTTGAAACATTTGATACTATGAACTGTCATTAGGAGTATTACATCTGTGACATAGTGGAAAAGTCTTATGCATGATAGTAATGAGTTTTATAAACTTCAGAGCATGATAGCCTATAAGTGTCAAAATTAGCTACTTTGACAAAGAAAGTTAAGAACACTTTTGTGTTCTGTGTGCTATGATTTGAACTACCCCTGAATATTAAGACTTGAGTTGAACCTAACCTATGTAGGATGTGACCAATATGGCTTCAACATTATATATATAATCTTATAAAGGCAGGTACATGAGTTTAAGCATAAACTCAATAACATGGCTCAAAGCCCATAATTTACATATTATTTCGGTTGTAAAACAAGATTTTTAATATATAAAAATCTTATCTAAAAACAACCATGCACGTATTGAGGGGGGGCTATATATTGAGGGGGAGCATATCAAAAACCTTTTAAGTTATTAAATTTCAACCCATCATATTGCAATCATCAAAAAATAGAAGAATGTTGACTTTGGTTTTGATAATCACAAGTTGACATTGAATAAAATGTGTTTCTTAATCAATAATTAGCTTTAAGTGCTTTATGAGTTGATATTTTTTACTTTATATATTAAGACAAAAAGACCTCATACTTATAAGGTATATGATTCTTTTCATGACTTCAAAAGTGTTTTATAAGTTAAATGATTACTTATGAGAAGAAAGTCATGTTTTCGGCCATATATTACTTTTGATGCAAACCTTGGCTTATAAGTCTTATGTTATACTCTTGAATATCTTAGCTTTTTAGTTGAATTGAAAGATCTTGACTTATGTAGTAAAAGTTATTGACTTAAGGGACAAAATATATATATATATATATGTTTTAATAATCGGCCATTGTATGCTCACTTTAGCTTATGAGCTTAATACTATGCTAATAAGTCTTGAAGAAAGTGCCTTACTACTTGAGAATTATTGGCACAGTTTATACTAAGCTTATAACCTATAATGAGATCAACTACTTTATTGCTTATGACTTGAGAAAGTGCATAATATAAAGTTTTGATATATGCTTATTAAGTGAAAGATATTGAAAGATGATATTAGCTTATTAGGTGAAAGATTAAGCTACACAAGATACATATATTTGGCCATGATATGCTTATGAGCTTAAAATCTTAAAGGTAAGAAGCTCACTTCTTGAGAAAACTTGGATTATCTTATGAGTTGAGGATCAAATCTCTTGACCATATTAAGTTTATATCATAAAGGAATGATATATTCTTAAGAGTTCATATATATATAAGCTTATATTAGCTTATGAGTTAAAAAGATTTTAGAATCAATATTTGTGGTCACACACACACACATACACACACACACACACACATACATATATATATATATATATATATATATATATATATATATATATATATATATATATATATTATTGAGCTTATACTAGCCTATGAGTTAACAAGATTTGAGAATCAATATTTACGGCCACACATATTTTCTTATATGGGAAAGTTTCGTAAAAGAATCTTATGTGATCTTATGCTTGAGAATCACTTTGGACCTAAGCTAGATATGTCTTTAACTGGAGATACTTATGGTTTAATATTCAACTTTTATCTCAAGCCTTAAGACTAACTGTGAGCGGAAGACGCGTTTTCGATGGGACGCGGGACTCCCTTTCGGAAGAGGCGCCTCGATTTTGGGCGGGGCCCTCCCTCGAGTGGGGTTTTTGGATTGGAAATTCATTTTTTGGAAAAGCGGATCGTTTCGAAAAAGAATCGAGACCTAAATCTCGATAAAAAGTATAGGAGTCGCCACCCGGCTCAGTTCAACCGGGAAATTACAGTGTAGCTGAACCAAAGCGGGAACTACCACACTTTTCAGAGATCTAGGTTCGGACAAGTCCCTTATTTCGTGTCTAATTTAAATATTATTGCAAAAGTTCTAGTTATGACACTTTAAATTGCTAAAAGATCGATTTTTATTAAAGAATACACGCAGCGCACATACGGAATAATAATACAACATAAAAAGTAAAAATAATAAATATTTAAGAGCTTACAACCCAATCGAAAGAAAATAAAAACTCTCGCCTCACTGATACAACCACCTAGAATACACGAGAATCTAAAAATTTACAACCGCCTAAATACACGATTCAATTCTATTGAAATACAAATAAAATAGAAAATTGAAATAAAATAAAAGCTGCAAAACAGAAGTTAGCACAATTTATACTTCACGCCACAAATAGGACTCAAATAGACAGAATTGGGAAATTAGGATTTGGGATCATGCAATTGGGGGTAACCGGGTTGGCCCGGTCGGCCTGCCCGGTTAGACCTGGAAAACCATTTTTGAAACGTCCCTGTATTTTTTGTTTTGTGAGAAAATCGTTTTTGAAAACATTTTTCCGGTTTATTTAAATTTAGCATACCAAGTGGGTCAGTTTTCGGAAGAACCGGGTCTCCGTCGTGGAATTGTTCTAAATGCAATTTTACTGAAAAATAAATCTAAGGTCGTGATGCACACAACAAAATTCATTTTGATGAATTTTGGGGTTTTCTAATTTTTTGGGATTTTTTGGGAATTTTTGGGAATTTTAAAGGTGAAATTCTGATTCTGAGAACTACAGTGGTACGACTGTAAATTACAGTCGTGCAAAATCAACTACAGTCGTACGACTGTAATTACAGTCGTACGACTGTAAATGCTGAAAATTCAAGATTTCACCAAAATCTTATTTAAAACAAGCTGGAAAGAAAATCACCTGGAAATCAACTACAGTCGTACGACTGTTCATCAACTCAAGAACAGTCGTACGACTGTTCTTGATCTCTAGAAACAAAAATGCAGAAAAACGGATAAAAATGCAGAAAAAGCACACCAATCACCCAAAAAGCTTGTAAAAAAGAAGGGAAAAGGGGTATTTACCTCTGTGGCGTGTGTCTACCGTAGGATTGACCCCTGGCGTCGCTCCAATCCACTAAAATCCGGACTTTTCTCCTTGAGTTAGGGTTTGAGATTTGGGTCCAGAGATTTCCAAATGCTGAGAGATTTTAATGAGGAGTTCCTCCTTTTTTTTTTTAATTTTCTCCTCCTCCTCTCTTCTCTTTTCTCTCTTTTTCTTTCCTTCTTTTCTCCTTTCTATCTCTCTGTGTTTTTCTTCCTCTTTCAGCTTTTGAGGTATGGGTTGGTTCATCTGTCCCGATAATACAGTCGTACGACTGTAATTTTTTATTACAGTCGTACGACTGTAATTACAATCGTACCACTGTAATTTTAAAAATTTTTTTTTAATTTTTTTTCTTTTTTTTTTCTCTTCTTTTTCTTTTTTTTCAATTTTTTTTCCTTTTTCTTTTTCGATTTTTTTTTCGATTTTTTTTTTACGATAAAATTTCTTGTTCACAGGCTGCCCCTCGTGTAGCTAAAGTCCGATTTTCGAAACGGATTTAGGTACACGACAAAGAACACGAAATTCGAGATGATATGCAAGCGTGTGACTCGTGTGTGGAGAAAAATACGACTTTTGGAGTCGGGTGGTTTCTTACGATGATTTTCGCGTAAGGATGACGCCAAGATAATACAAAGAAGAATGCAACTTTTGGAGTCGGGCGGTTCCTTACAATGATTTTCGCGTAAGGATGATGCCGAGATAATACAGAAAAGAATGCGACTTTTGGAGTCGGGCGGTTCCTTACGATGATTTTCGCGTAAGGATGACGCCAAGATGATATAGAGAAATATGCGACTTTTGGAGTCGGGCGGTTCCTTACGATGATTTTCTCGTAAGGATGACGCCGAGATGATACAGAGAAGAATGCGACTTTTGGAGTCGGGCAGTTCCTTACGATGATTTTCGCGTAAGGATGACGCCGAGATAATACAGAAAAGAATGCGACTTTTGGAGTCGGGCGGTTCCTTACGATGATTTTCGCGTAAGGATGACGCCAAGATGATATAGAGAAATATAAAACGACTTTTGGAGTCGGGCGGTTCCTTACGATGATTTTCGTGTAGGGATGATGCCAAGATAAAATGACTTTTTGAGTCAAATGGTCGTGTATGATTTGCCATACAGAACCAAAAGAAAGCATGCAATATGTGCTTAGTGAACGTATTTATTCCTTGATCGATAATTTTGAAACAAAAATTTTTGCCCCTTCGATCAAGCATAAATACGGGAAGATGCGTTTCGGGTCACCTTTTATAGTCATGTAGGACTGAGATTTGTGAAATGTGTGAATGTGAGTGTGTGACAGCCGTGTGCGACCTGGCGCACTCAACGGACTGACACGAAAAACCTAGTTCCGTTTTATAGTCGCGGGGGGACTGAGATTTGGTAAAGGGTACGCGTGTGTGTGTGTGTGTGTGTGTGTGGCAGACTAGTATGACTTGGCCTACAGGATATGTCGAAAATGAAACTTGGTGAGATTGTACTTACAGTGAGTCTTTTGAGGTTTCTCGGGTTTCGTGCCCCTTGGATGAGGCGGACCATTGTTAGAAAGATTAACCGCTGACTTGTTGGCTTTCCTCAATGTGTAGGACCGGGGAATTTCCGGCAGCATAAATCTCTTTCTGCCCCAGGTCTGGCGGGGCCGCCTTCCCGAGTCTGTGAGAGATCGGGTTAGGATTCAGGGTCCAGAGACCTTTATTATGTCATTGTCGACGAGCACACCGCCTACTACCCATGCTGTGTTGACGGCTTTGTGTGAGAGGTGGGCTTGCATCACCCACACATTTCATTTGCCCATCGGGGAGTTCGCCGTTACTCCTTCAAATTTCATTGCTATCACTGGGTTCTGGTTCGGCTGACCCCCAATCAGCTTCAACTGCTATTTTACTCGCCATCAGTCGGAGGATGATTATATAGGCAGGTTGATCGGCTGCACCCCTGAGAAGAGGAAGATCTTATACTCCAGGGTGGAGGCTTATTGGGCTGCTCGCCCAGACCTGTCCGAGGAGGACTTAGAGCGGTATGCTCAGGCTTATGTGTTTGTCTTGTTATCATGCACACTTTTTCCCACCGGGTAGAGCACTTGTAATCTGACTTTGCTCCCCACTCTAACGGACCTGGCTGCCTTTCCTTCTTTGGACTGGGCTCGAGCTGCGTCGGAGCAGTCTCCACGGACTTAACCTGTGCACCAGAGGGTGGCAGCAGGAGATCTTTGGTTTCTGTTTTGGCCTTCCGGTATCATCTTTCCCTTTTCCTTTTTTTTTTTTTTTGCAGGTCAAGAGACGTAGGGGATGCGGTTCTGGTCAGCGGACTAGCCCAGCATGTGAAAGTACTGAGAGTGCCACTGCTGGTGGCCATAGCCCTATTCAGGATAGGAGACATCCCGTATGTTCTGCCAGTGTTGCGGCATCTACTTCTCAGGTCGCTTTAGGCTCAGAGGCTTATCTGGTCCAGGGGAACGCCAGCTGGGCGATAAGCATTCTACAATCCCTGTATCATTACATGATTTATGCAATGCATGGATGAATATGCATGTATATATGCATGAATGTTAACTTATGTTGCTATTTTGTAGATTCGAGTGCAGATGCTCTAGGATCAGGCTAGACAGGCAACACGAGTTAACTCGGGTGCGAGTTGACATGGCCCGGATGCAGGCTGATTTGACTCGAGTGCAGGAGGACTTTGACGCCTATAGAGCTTCGCATCAGAGTGAGTCCGAGGAGAAGGAGGTGGGTGAGGGACAAGATGAGAGCTTGATAGAGTGCTCCGTACTACCTTTTTTTTTTGTACACAACATGGACTTCATTTTAATTATTATGAGAATTGGATGCAATGACCTACTAATGGATATTTATATGTAATGGCGCGATGTATGCGATGCGAGCATCTAAGCAGAATGTCAAACACGCATATTATCATTACGACGACATCATAATGAGTACAATAGGGAAATTAACAGTGACTTCAGCTTTAGACATCGCCCTCTTCTTGTTACCAACACGTCCTCTCGGTTTTCCGTGTCAGAAATTTTCTCTTTGTGATTTTTGATTTTTTTTTCTTTTTTTTTTTTTTTTGAATGGTCCAAGAGTTTTGCACGAGCGTCCCAGCCGAATTGATCTCTTTGTATTGATCCGTTTCGAGATTGGAAAGTACACCTTGACAATGCTTATCAGAAGTCGTGAGGACGTTGCTGCTGATGACACCCAGTGGTTTGGCTTTTACCTGCGCCTAGCATTAAGGGTTTGTGTTTGGGGTGTAAAACACTGAATCGGACATGGTTCGCTGCATGCTGTCACCCGTATGTGGACATTGACATGCAATGACATGACGAATGCATATTGAACATCAAAATTGAATATAAAACATCTATGACATAATGAATGTAGATGCATTAGGAAAATCCAAAGTGTGGCTCTGGTTTTGATTGATGCCCCTTCAAACTACCAACATGTCTTTTCGGTTTTCCACATTGGAGTTTTTTTTTTCTTTTTTTTTTGGTTTGGAAATGAATACCCGATCGCTGGATAGAGTTTCCATTATGGACGGACAACCTGAGATGAATTCAATTAACTATTGGATTATCCTGCGGTCTGATGTCGTATTCATGTTTCCAATTCACCCCAGATTCCAGTTCAGGCAAGGTTTCCGAAGACTGAATACTTGAAATGGTTGGTAAGTGCAACTTTCCCTTGGAATATGAGCACAACAGACTTTATAAGCTTTCCTGTTGATGGCATTGTCCCCTTCATGATTGTTGGAAGCTTTGTAAAGTCAAGTTGCCCCAACACAGTTGGTGAAGTTCACAAATGCATAACCAAAATTTCCTCCAGTCTTGAAATCCATAGGCAAATAGAGGAAATCATAAGCAGGCTTCCCTTTTGACTTATTCTTGTTTTCCTCCAAACGATGCTTGCCCAGAATTTGTAGCAGATTACGTCTTTGAAACTGATTTGGTAGGTTTCTGATCATCAGGCTTGTTTTTCCCACCAAGATTAGCTTCAATCTCTTTTTTTTTTATTCAGCTTGGTCTCTTCAATAGTCAATTTCTTGGATAACCATTGTTGTGCTCATTTGAAGTAGACTTGTATTCAAATTCTCTCTCTGCTCTGTCGCCCTTCTGGTGATGAGATGATGCAGAAAAATGCGATATTGAGCAGCATTGAGGTTTTTTTTTTTTTTTGAAGGAACTAAACCAAAGCCATAGCCACCTTTTGGTTTTCCTGCTGCATTCAAATTTGTGCATGTCATGTGTGCTTAATATGCCTTTTTGGATGAACAATGCATGCGTAATGTCATGTGCACAGGAATGTCATGCAAACAAGATTATACATGCACTACAACCAAGGAAAGGCCTAGAGTTTCACAATAAGTTGGATAGTGAAGGTCATTTGAATTTCTTGGTGGTTGGTGCTTTGGATAAGTTTGGATAAGCTTGATTTAGTCTCAAGGAGCGCTTTCTGGTTTGATTTTGCCTTAAGGAGGGCTTTCTGGTTTGATTTCGCCTTAAGGAAGGCTTTCTGGTTCGATCTTGCCTTAATTGGAGTTTTCTGGTTTTATTTTGCCTTACGATAGGCTTTCTGGGTTCGGGTGCCTCAAGGAGGGCTTTTTAGTTTTGTTTTGCCTTAAGAAGGGCTTTTCGGTTTAGGTTGCCTCAAGGAGGGCTTTTTGGTTTTGTTTTGCCTTAAGTAGGGCTTTTCGGTTTAGGTTGCCTCAAGGAGGGCTTTTTGGTTTTGTTTTGCCTTAAGAAGGCTTTCTGAGTTTGGGTGCCTCAGGGAGGGCTTTTTGGTTTTGTTTTGCCTTAAGAAGGCTTTCTGAGTTTAGGTGCCTCAATGAGGGCTTTTTCGTTTTGTTTTGCCTTCAGAAGGGCTTTTCGGAGTTTAGGTGCCTCAAGGAGGGCTTTTTGGTTTTGTTTTTCCTTAAGAAGGGCTTTTCGGAGTTTGGGTGCCTCAAGGAGGGCTTTTTGGTTTTGTTTTACCTTAAGAAGGGCTTTTCGGTTTAGGGTGCCTCAAGGAGGGCTTTTTGGTTTTGTTTTGCCTTAAGTAGGGCTTTTCGGTTTAGGATGATTTCGGTATCGTACGTCCTTTTTAAATTGAAGCTTTAGGGCAGGATTGGTAGTGTCTTTCAAGGATTGTTGAATTGAGTTAGCAGATGCCTTGGTGGAAGTGGTACCATCATATTATTTTATTTATCTCACAAGCTCACCTTTCAACAGAGAGTTCGTTCAAGGCCAGGTTCACTGTTAGGTTCCCCACAATACTCAGAATGATGTCATGCATTTTGATATTATGTATGTTGGACATGTCATTTCAGATGGTCAAATGCATGCATAATGCCATGTACAAGTAATCATCACACAAGTAAGACAAAAATAGCTTTCATTGCATTCATGATGAAATCAGTACATCCCATAAACAAAATGAGTCCCTTGTAAGAAGGAATCTCCAAGAGGTATCAATCTCACAGAATCCAATTATTCGCCGACTGGTCACCGTTTCAGCTTCAGCATCTTCGACCCACTCTTATTAGAGCAGACTTAGAACTTCTTCATCATATTCCTCTCCTCGGGAGGTTTGAGAAATTTCTTTGGCAGTCTCCCTGATTGCCCCTGGTTGTTCATCAGAGAAAGCCGAGATTTCCAATTTTCCATCATCGACCAGCTTCTGGATCTCCTTTCTTAAAGCATGACATTCATTGGTCCGATGGCCTGTGACCACGTGATAGCTGCAGAAATTACTCCTTTGCTCTGGCGTTGGCGGCACATAAGGTCTGACACTCTTCAATAGACCCATATTTCTGCACCTGAGGGATAGCGCACCTAATGAGTCAGCCCATGGAGAAATGCCTTTCCTGCTACTCCCGATAAGCGAATTTTTGGTATGCCGTGGAACGGAGTCGGCACCAACATTCATCTTGAGGGGCCTCTTCATTTCTACCTCATCAGTTAGCCTTGGCAAACCTGAATCCTGGAGAGAGGGTCTTCCAAGGTGTCGAGGGCGAGTGTGAGCAAACTGGGCATTCTGTCCCTTGCTAGCATCAGTATTGGGGCCTGAGAATGCTGTATTTTTCATTCTCCCTTCGAGTTCTGCCACTCGTGCTTCCAATTCAGTGCACCTCGCTGTCAGCCTTTCTATTCTGTCAAGGTCATCCCCCAGCACTTCTCTCAGCATTGCCGTTGCTTCCTTCCTGACCGCATTTCGGAACCGCAATGAGGCGAGATGATCCTCCACGATATCCGTTATGGAGTTGAAGTTCATGGGATTGGCCATCTCCGAGATCTTTTCCTTTTTCCTTCTAATAAGAGCACTTATTAGTATTGGCGGGCACATACTCGTGAGGAACACCATATCACAGACGGTTTATTCATGAATTCATGATGGGATATGTATGTGCATGAATGAGTTGCATATATGATGTCATGAGGGATATAATGATGAGGACGATTTGAATTTTTTTTTTTGGGACATTCTGAGAACACCTGATGCCATGCAAAAGACCATGTGTGGGCCGCCACACAAACAGGGGTTCGGTGCTTTTGGAGCACCTAGTGAATGTCGTGAAAGGATCGCGTGTGTATCAACACATGGATAGGGTCTCGACACCTTGTAGGTCTATGAGATGAAGTGAAATGGTCACGCAGGGGTCGGCCCCTGGACAGAGTTCTGATGCTTTTGAAGCATATGATATGAGATGATGTTTATAGACAAGTCACGTGTAGGCAAGGACACGGAAGGAAATTCGGCGTTCATGGAACACCTTTCATGATTCGGTAATGCTATGAAATGCCCTTATATGTGTAATAATCCGGTACTCGTGGAGCACCTCAAATGATACTATAATGTCAATGTCATGCAACAATCCTAAATGGATCGCGACACACTAACAAAACTTCGGCATCCCCACGACGCCAATGATAAATGATGTGAAGCCATGCGACGATATCGTGCGACCTACTACACGAAAATAGACCTAAGACCATTGTGGTCTCCTATTGGATGAAATGGCTTAGTGAAATGGCCGAGTGCATTCCGGTACACGGGCAGAACACGAGTAGTTTTAGGACTCCCGATATGTTATGAAATGAAATGACCATGAAGGGTATCCTCAGAATGTCCTTAATTTAAATGATATGAGATAACGTGAATGCTTGTGTCACACAAAATGCAAATGGCTGCACAAAAACGTGGTTAGGATGCATGACATACATGATGATGTGGTGTATGCTTCGTGAAGATAATAATATGCAGGACATAAATATGCATAGCACACAAATAAAATGTCGTGGCTGCATGAAAATGTGGTTAGACTAAATGTCATGCTTATGTAGATGTCTTGGAAATGGCTGCACGAGAACGTGGTTAGAATGACACATAAGCAAAGTTTCGGCGCTCGAGGAGTACCTTGGGATTTCATGATATGATATGAGATGAACATGCGCGTGGCACATGGTCGGGATTTTCGGCGCTCAGGGAGTACCTTGAGTTTTAATGTCGTGATATGAAATGAACTCGTGCTTGGTGCACGAACGCAATTTCGATGCTCGGGGAGCATCTTAACTTCCAAATCATGATATGAAATGAATAAGTTCTTAGTGAACGGGTAGAGCTTCGGTGCCCCAGGGAGCAATTTGGGTTTTTGTGATATGAAATGAGATGAACATGAGCGCGGCACATGGTCGGGATTTTCTGTGCTCGGGGAGCACCTAAATGATTTAATGCATGCGATGGAATTTTCGGCACCTGTGGAGCGCCTACATGATTTAATGGATGAAATGTAATTTTTTCCGGCGCTTGTGGAGCACCTAAATGATTCGATGAAGTGAAATGAACTTTTCGGTGCTCGTGGAGCACATAAATGATTTGGTGCATGAAATGTAAATTTTCGGCACTCGTGGAGTGCCTAAGTCACTTGATGTATGCGATGGAATTTTTCGGCACTCGTGGAGCACCTGAATGCATGGAATGTAATTTTTCGGCGCCCGTGGAGCACTTAAATGATGTAATGCATGAAATGTAATTTTTCGGTGCTCGTGGAGCACCTAAATGATGGAATGCATGAAATGAAATTTTTCGGTGCTTGTGGAGCACCTAAATGATTGAATGCATGAAATGGAATTTTTTCGGCGCTCGTGGAGCACCTAAATGATTGAATGCATGAAATGAAATTTTTTGGCGCTCATAAAGCACCTATGATTAGTGGAATGAAATGGATTTTTCGGCACTCGTGAAGCACCTAAGTGATTTCATGGAATGAAATGAATTTTTCAGCGCTCGTGGAGCACCTAAATGATGGAATGCATGAAATGAAATTTTTTGGCGCTCGTGAAGCGCCTAAGTAACTTGATGTATGCTAGGAAATTTTACGGCGCTCGTGGAGCACCTAAATGATTTAATAAAATGAGTTCCCGGCGCTCGTGGAGCCCCTAAATGATGTGATGGATGCGATGAAATTTTTCGGCGCTCTAAAAAATTTAATGCATGAAATGAAATTTTTCGGTGCTTGTGGAGCACCTAAATGATTGAATGCATGAAATGGAATTTTTTCGGTGCTCGTGGAGCACCTATGATTTAGTGGAATGGAATGGATTTTTCGGCACTCGTGGAGCACCTAAATGATTTAATGTGTGAAATAAAAAGTTTTAAGCGTTCATGTAGCACCTAAATGGAATGAAATGAATTTTTCGGTGCTTTTGGAGCACCTTGGGTTTTTGTGAAATGAGATGAATGTTCTTAGCGAACGGACAGAGTTTCGGTACTCGTGGAGTGCCTCGGATTTTTTGTGATGTGAGATCGACATGTGCATGGCACATGGTCGGGGTTTCGGCGTCCGGGGGACACCTCGAA
The DNA here is from genome assembly GCA_039660915.1 of Euphorbia tirucalli. NCBI lineage: Eukaryota > Viridiplantae > Streptophyta > Magnoliopsida > Malpighiales > Euphorbiaceae > Euphorbia > Euphorbia tirucalli. The sequence continues at coordinate 52,506,233 of CM077633.1, forward strand.
TTTTTGATGATATGAAGCGAACTCGTGCTTGGTGTACGAGCGGAATTTCAATACTCGGGGAGTATCTCGGTTTCCGCACCACAACATGAAATGAATGCATTCTTGGTGAACGTACAGAGTTCTGGCGCTCGGGAAGCACCTAAACGGTTTGATGTGTAAAATGAATTTTTCGGCACTCGTGGAGTGCCTAAAATGATTTGATGAAATATGATGAATTTTGTCGGTGCTCGTGGAGCACCTAAAATGATTTAATAAAATGTGATGAATTTTGTCGGCACTCGTGGAGCGCCTAAAATGATTTAATGAAATGTGATGAATTTTGTCGGCACTCGTGGAGCGCCTAAAATGATCTAATGAAATGTGATGAATTTTGTCGGCACTCGTGGAGCGCCTAAAATGATTTAATGAAATGTGATGAATTTTGTCGGCACTCGTGGAGCGCCTAAAATGATCTCCTACTTGGTAGGTGGTGATGTGTGTGACCCTTATGGAGTTATTCAAGATTCACGTGAATGCTTTATGCATGACACGCGTTTCCCATGGCTGCAAAATAAAATAGTTGATGCTTATGACATTCAAGTGATGTATGTAAATTAACTAATTTTTTCACACAATAAAGAAATGCATGGCTACAAAAAAAAATGTGGTTAGTTTAATGTCACACGGGTGATTAATGTATTTACACGCGAAAAATGGAAATAGCTGTACAAAAGATGTGAGTTAGAATCACACAAATGCTTTAGATGCGGTATGTTATGTTTGTGAAAAATGTGGATGATGATATGTTATGGAGGGACAAAAAGACACGTAACAATTAGCACACGGATCGTAATCTTCCAACCTTATTCCTCCAAACGTGGTCAAGTCGATAAAATTCTAACCGAGTCCTAGGAGGGGTTCTCTTCGATCACCAACCGGGGATGATGAAGGCGCATTTTATTCACACAATTTATTTTGGTATCCTAAGGGAATCCAACTAAGGTTGCCTAAATGAGTTCGGTCCAAAGTCGGGATAACATCAAGGCTCCCATAGCAAGATATACTCCTCACTTCTCCCCACTCAAGGGTCCGAACGAAGGGGTTCGTACGAGGCTATGGGTGGTGTTTCGTATTCGTGCCCCCAAGACCAAGAGGAACTTAGGCGACACTTCAACGATTCACTGGGCTAAATAACGGATACCTAACCTAATGCAAAAAATGTCTAACTACAAAAATGCATAAAGTGCCATATAAGAATCATCCGTTTAATTTAAATTAGACACTTTTCAGGGCTTGTCAAATTCTTTTAAGTTTTTGAAAAACTTTTGAGAAATCCCCAGCGGAGTCGCCACTGTGAGCGGACGACGCGTTTTCGATGGGACGCGGGACTCCCTTTCGGAAGGGGCGCCTCGATTTCAGGCGGGGCCCTCCCTCGCGTGGGGTTTTTGGATTGGAAATTCATTTTTTGGAAAATCGGATCGTTTTGCAAAAGAATCGAGACCTAAATCTCGATAAAAAGTATAGGAGTCGTCACCCGGCTCAGCTCAACCGGGAAATTACAGTGTAGCTGAACCAAAGCGGGAACTGCCACACTTTTCAGAGATCTAGGTTCGGACAAGTCCCTTATTTCGTGTCTAATTTAAATATTATTGCAAAAGTTCTAGTTATGACACTTTAAATTGCTAAAAGATCGATTTTTATTAAAGAATACACGCAGCGCGCATACGGAATAATAACACAACATAAAAAGTAAAAATAATAAATATTTAAGAGCTTACAACCCAATCGAAAGAAAATAAAAACTCTCGCCTCACTGATACAACCGCCTAGAATACACGAGAATCTAAAAATTTACAACCGCCTAAATACACGATTCAATTCTATTGAAATACAAATAAAATAGAAAATTGAAATAAAATAAAAGCTGCAAAACAGAAGTTAGCACAATTTATACGGCACGCCATAAATAGGACTCAAATAGACAGAATTGGGAAATTAGGATTTGGGGTCATGCAATTGGGGGTAACCGGGTTGGCCCGGTCGGCCAGCCCGGTTAGACCTGGAAAACTATTTTTGAAACGTCCCTGTATTTTTGGTTTTGTGAGAAAATCCTTTTTGAAAACATTTTTCCGGTTTATTTTAATTTAGCATACCAAGTGGGTCGGTTTTCGGGAGAACCGGGTCTCCGTCGTGGAATTGTTCTAAATGTAATTTTACCAAAAAATAAATCTAAGGTCGTGATGCACACAACAAAATTCATTTTGATGACTTTTGGGGTTTTCTAATTTTTTGGAAATTTTTGGGAATTTTTGGGAATTTTTTTATGATTTTTATGGATTTTTCAAGAAATTTTTGGGTTTTAAAGGTGAAATTCTGATTCTGAGAACTACAGTGGTACGACTGTAAATTACAGTCGTGCAAAATCAACTACAGTCGTACGACTGTAAATGCTGAAAATTCAAGATTTCACCAAAATCTTATTTAAAACAAGCTGAAAAGAAAATCACCTGGAAATCAACTACAGTCGTACGACTATAACTACAGTCGTACGACTGTTCATCAACTCAAGAACAGTCGTACGACTGTTCTTGATCTCCAGAGAGAAAAATACAGAAAAACGGATAAAAATGCAGAAAAAGCACACCAATCACCCAGAAAGCTTGTAAAAGAGAAGGGAAAAGGGGTATTTACCTCTGTGGCGTGCGTCCACCGTAGGATTGACCCCTGGCGTCGCTCCAATCCACTAAAATCCGGACTTTTCTCCTTGAGTTAGAGTTTGAGATTTGGGTCCAGAGATCTCCAAATGCTGAGAGATTTTAATGAGGAGTTCCTCCTTTTTTTTTTTATTTTCTCCTCCTCCTCTCTTCTCTTTTCTCTCTTTTTCTTTCCTTCTTTTCTCCTTTCTGTCTCTCTGTCTTTTTCTTCCTCTTTCAGCTTTTGAGGTATGGGTTGGTTCACCTGCCCCGATAAAACAGTCGTACGACTGTAATTTTTTATTACAGTCGTACCACTGTAATTTTAAAATTTGTTTTTTTTAATTTTTTTTTTAATTTTTTTTTCTTTTTTTTTCTCTTCTTTTTCTTTTTTTTCAATTTTTTTCTTTTTCTTTTTCGATTTTTTTTTTCGATTTTTTTTTACGATAAAATTTCGTGTTCACACCAACCAATGTCTATGTCTTATCTCTCTCTCTTTAGCTACGGTTTGATACTTAAGCTACACATACATTTCTCTTTACAAAATTATTCACATGGCTTTATTATGTAAAGAACACACATGTACTTTTCTTTCTGGCTTTATTAATTGAGAATCAAAGTACATTCCTTATGTGTGAGAAAATTCAAACAGCCATAAAACCTTATCATTTGAAATCAACAGCTATCTCTAATTACCAAGTTCAAACGGCTACAATGCTTGTTACTTGAAGAAGAAAAAGTACATCTCTTTAAGAGCTTGATCAAACGGCCATAAATTGTATCCAACGGCTATAATCTCTTTTTTCTTATGAAAGGGATGAAGAAGAAGACTTGAAGACAAGGAAGACCAATTATCATTTCACACTTTCTTAAGCATACATTTGTAGTCTTCCAAATTCCCAAAGAGAGCAAAGAGATTTATTGAAATATTTATACATTCAGGAATTGTTTTTCACACAAGGTTGTGTGAAGGGGGTTTGCTTTGTTGGTGGTGTGATTAACAAAGGCTGTAAAAGTTTGGTGCTTGAGCTTCCAAAAAGCATCGGTAGATTTTGTTACTTAAGCTCCAAAAAGTAACGGTATAGGTTTGATACTGAGCCTGCAAAAGTATTGAGTTTGTTACTTGAACTCGCAAAAAGTAACACAGGCTTGTTTCCTGCCCGTAAAGGAAACGTTAATGGAAATCTCAAGCGGTTGGCTTGAGAACTGGACATAGACTGGTTGGGTCGAACTAGGATAAAATTCGGCTTTTGCATTTCTCTATCCGTACTCCCTTTATATTTTATGCTATTTAAATTCTTGCAATTTAAAATTAATTGCTTTAGTACTTAAAGCCATTTTTACAAAAGCAATTTTATGTTCACAAGTTTTATTATTTTAATTAATTCTGCATTTTTTTAAAACTTGTGTTTTCAAAGAGAAACCTGTGTTTCTTCAAAGATAATTTTTAAAAGAGAGTTTCCAAAAATTTTTATTCACCCTACAGTACTATTCACCCCCCCTTAGTACTGTAGCTAGCTATTTTAGGACCGTCAGAAAGGGCTAAGATTCAGATGGCGGGGGATGTGGAAGCCAGGCTCAGTGAGGAGCAAGGGGTTGAGATAGCAGCTAATCTAGAAAGCATGCTGAAGATTGATGCTGAAGAGATGGGAACGGAATTGATGCTGAGGAGATGGGAATGGAAGACTCTCTAAATGTACAGGGTGATGAAGACTTTGCTGCTAATGTTTCTTCTGTTATTAATATAAACAATGAACTCTATAACAAGTTCAAGGCAATGAATACTCAGCTCGCTTACTTGTGCGATGTTTATTCTAATGGGTCTGTGCATCCATGTAGGTCTCCATTAGGCATATTTAGCATTCATGACACTGTATTGCATGAAATTAACTTAGTTACAATTGAGAAGCCTAAAGTGGTATACATTTCATGAGATCTTACGCCTGAGGAGGAGAGTGAACTAATGAAAATATTGAAAGCTCATGTTAGAGCATTTGCATGGTTATATGAGGACATGCCAAGAGTTGAGAGCGAGATAGCAGAGCATAGAATTCCAACAGATCCCAAGTTTCCTCCAGTAAAGTAGAACTTGAGGCGACTGAGACCAGAATGGGCATAGTTAGTGAAAGAGAAAATGGCCAAACAGATGAAGTCAATGTTTCTGGAAGTGGTGACATACACGAACTGGTTGGCAAATATTGTTCCAGTCTTGAAAAAGGATGGATGGGTCAGGGTTTGTATAGATTACAGGGATCTGGATAAGGCTTCACAAAAGGATAATTTTCCACTCCCTCACATTGACATACTTATCGACAGCGCTGCTAAGGTAGCAATGTACTCTTTTATGGTTGAGTTTGTTGGTGTGCCCTAGTCCAAAGCCATTGGTTCTTGATTGTATTATACATTGTATGTAGATATTTTGTATTATACATTATGTTATTTATACATGCATTTAATCTATTTATTTGTTTCTTATGCAATTTGGTAAACAAAGTATCCATTGATTATAGCCATACTCATGTTAACTAATATAGATCATTAGCTAATGAGACCTTGAGTAGTGTTAAAACTGTAATCATAAAGTTGTCCCGGGTCTGGTCTAATCATGGAAATGAATAAAGCTAAAGACCAGCATATCCTTGACTAGATGACAGTGTCTCATTAGCCATTGAACATGGGATGTCAATCAAGTATATGGGTACAAATTAGATTACATGGTATTGGACCAATCCGCCTCGCGAACACCTTATAGTCCAATCATCATAGGTTTTTCTCAGGTAGTTCTTGATATTGTCCTTGGACCTGATTTCATTATAACATGACATGGGATCTCATACACTTTGATATATGCCTAACGGGCCCATAATAGGGTGCCAAGTATAGGTATGTTGGATGGGCTGGTAAACATGTTGATGTTGATAGTGAGTTGACAGAATTGCCACTTAGCGTCCCCTGAGATGACATCACTGGTCACTTAATGAGTGGGATTGATAAGTGTATGGCCAATTGATAAGTGTATGGCCATACCCGAATAAGTTGGGATACTTATTCGCGATCATTAGTCTACTCAAAATCAAGGAATGAATAACCATAGAAGAGGTTGACAGGAACCGTGCCTCTTGCTTATACATTGATGTCAAGAATACTACCGAGTTATGTTTCACATGAGACTGCTAGTCTCCATCTTAATTAGAGGCTGTAATGGTTTGCTAGAACCCACTTATAGTCTGTGGGCCCTGGGCCCACCACTAACATAAAGACGGACCCAAAGGATCGTACACATAGAACAATTGAACTTGTGACAAATCGGAATTGTACACATAGGGTGTACTTAGAATGGAAACTTGGTTAATTGAATTATTAACAATAGGTTTTGAGAAATTAATTGTATCTGATTAATTAATTATAGCATGATATGATTCATAAAGAGGTAGAGGTATATGTCAATGATATGCTAGTCAAATCGATGACCCGAGAAGAGCACCCTGCTATTCTCGATAGCTTTTTAATACACATTAAGGAATATAACCTTCGATTTAATCCGAAGAAGTGTGTGTTCGTAGTTACATCAGGGAAGTTGCTGGGACATATCATTAGCCAGAGAGGAATAGAAATAGAGCCGGATAAGATCAAGACGGTCAGAGAAATGTTGACTCCTAAGATAGAAAAGGAAAAGCACTTATTTTTGGGCTCAGTGCTGTTGGGAATGCCCTAGTCCCAAGGCATTAGTCCTTGTATTGTATTATACATTTTGTATCTTTTATTAAATTAATGTATTGTACATTTGTGTTATTAAATAAAGGCATTAATCTATTTATTCTATATATTGTGCAATATTATAAATAAAGTATCCAATGGTTATATCTATATCCACGTTGACAAGTGTCATGCACTTGGCAGTGAGACCATGGCTAGGGAAGTGATATAACCATAAAGTCATCCATATTCTATTCCAGTCATGGGAATGAATGGAACCAAAGACTATCATAGCCTTGATTGTATGATAGTGTCTTACCGGCTATAGAACATGGATTATTAATTAAGCATATGGGTACATGTAGTGGGACATGGTACTGGATAGATCCACTAAACTAGAAATCCACATGGTATAGTATCACAAGTGATTCTCATGTAGTACTTGTATTGGATCTTTTGACCTGACCATATTATGGTCTCACATGTGAACTTACACACTTTAGTGTATGCCTAAAGGGTCTGTAATAAGGTGCCAAGTATGGGTATGTTTGGTTGTGCTAGTGAACATGGCAAGGCCGAGAATATGCAGAAGGAAATGTCAGTTAGTAGTCCACTAAGAAGATATCACCAGCCACTTGATGAGTGCAACTGATAAGAGTGTGGCCACACCCAAACAAGTTGGAACTTGTTTGCAAGCATCAGTTCATTCGGGATCAAGTTAATGTCCGGACACAAAAGAGGGTGATAATACCATGCCTCCTCGTTAGACACCGATATCAATCACATGGGATATATAAGTTAAACTAGTAGGTTACGACTTCCATTAGACTACTGTCTCCATCTTAATTGAGGACAGTAATGGCTTGCTAGAGCCCAACTACAGTCTGTGGCCATGGGCTGACTACCAACATAAAGACGGGCCCACAGGATCGTAAACATTGAATATTTAAGCTTGAACTAAAAGGGTCAACTGTATACTTGGAGTATACTGACTGGAGAGAAGGAATTTATTGATTAAAATTATAGATCAATTGGATTGATTAAAATAATAATCAAATCATTCGGTTTCATAGAATTAATTTGAATAAATTAATTCATGAATTAATTTCCTGGTGGAAATTTTATACATATATAGGTTTATATGTCTTTCATTTAAGTAAAGTCTAAATTAATTTATTGGGTTAATTTAATTAGACAAATTAATTTTAATTTAAATGTTGTGTTATATTGTATGGTATAATATAATCACATACATATAAAATTAAAATTGAATTGAAATTAAATTTTAACCTATGCATAATTTAGACCTAGGGTTTTAAAGCTATAAATTCCCACTTAAATGAAATAAACCAAAACAAACCCTAAGCCAAAGACTAAAATTTTCGGCCAACATATTTTTCTTGGAGAAAAATATTTCGGCCCCCCTTGGTTCTCCCTCTAGCTTTCCGATCCTCCGTTAGCACGGGTTCTCGCTTGTTAGCCGTTCGTGTACGAGAACGTGGAAGGAATCTTTATTGAGTTCTGCAGCCTTCTCTAGAAGAGATATCAAAGGTGAGATTAATCTCTTCTCCTTGTTTCTATTTTGTTGTTTTTGATTTCTACTGCATAAGCTCCTGGGATCGGATTTGAGAAAATCTAAATCGGCTTCCGCTGCCATTTGGTTGATTTTTAATGACGAATTCCAACAATTACAGTATGTTAGCCGGTTCATAGCCAAGTTGACTTTGGTTTGGGAGCTGATCTTCAAGGTCTTGAAGAAAGATCAGCCAGTGGTAGGGGATGACTGGTGTCAGTAGACGTTTGAAAGTATCAATGCTTATCTAGTGAATTCTCCCATTTTGAGCCCACTAATGCTAGATAAACCTTTGTACTTAGCAATATAGAACTCATCAATCGGAGCAATGTTAGCGCTGGAACAGGATGACAGAAAGGATTACCTCATTCACTATCTAAGTAAAAAGTTGATTGATTATGAAACTAAATACACACTAGTAGAAAAAACTTGCGGCGTAATAGTTTGGTTAACAAAGAAGCTGCAGCACTACTTCCAGTCATACAAGGTACAAGCAGTAGCAAAGGTAGACTTAATGAAGCATCTTTATGAAGCTTCGGCTTTAGTAAGAAAGTTAACCCGATGGTTATTTTTGCTATTAGAGTTTGATATTAAATATGTTGCGAAGAAAGTCATCAAGGGCCGAGCGATAGCTCATTTTTTAGCTAATCAACTGTTGGAATCTGACCATGTAGAAAACCTTGAGTTCCCAGACAACCAGTTAGCCGTGGTAGAAGTGAAGAAGTGGGTAATGTTCTTTGATGGTGCAGTTAACAAGAAAGGAGCCAGAATAGGGGTAATCAGTGCCACGTGTGAGCACGGGATTTTCATCCTCGGTTTCGATGATGATGAGTTGTTAATTTGCTTTTATATCTTTCCACAATTGCAGGAGTTAAAGTCAGTTCAAGACCAATGTTTTGGTCGATCAAAATTCAACCGTCGGGACATTTCTCAGATGAAGAGGAGGTTGTCTAGGACAACAGCCGCACAGCTCTACTATTAGCCGTACGGCTGTTGCATCAATACTTGCACGGCTGTTGATCCCTGGCAGAAACCATGACTCTTCTTCTTGGAAATTATTTTTTGGATTTTCTAGGCAGATTCTACAAGAAAAATCTCTATTTTTGCCTATAAAAAGGTCCCTAATCTCTGGTTTTAGGGGTTGACAACTTTTAGAGAGAGAAAAAGGAAGAAAAAGGGAGAAAAAAAAAAGAAAAATTAAGCTTTTCCTCCAATTTTCCATCTTCAATCTCCGTTTCTAGGCTTAAAATCAGTTAGAAATTGTAGGAAAACATCTCACTAAGACATATAATAGGTTTAGAGGCTAATTTGGACATTAAAACCTTAACTTTCGGAGCTTGAGACTATTTCTGGAACTTGAAGTTCGGGATTGAATTAGAGCTTTTTCTTAATGATTTTCACCTCTTAAAGCTGTGGATCTATGCTACAAGGGTAAATATTTGAGAAACCTAAGCATTTGACTTGTTTGTGCTGTATTAAGCATCATTTGCATTGTTTTTTAATATACTCTATTTTTCAGTTTTGGGCTGAGAACTAGAGCCGTGCGGCCATCGTAACAGTCGCACGGCTGTCACAGTGACAAATGCATGGGTTAAATATATAGCCATACAGCTGATGTCGCAAAACTTGCGTGAATGTTACTTCAGGATAGAACACCTAAAACCAATTTTCATGCATCTCACAACATCCAAGCCTTAGATTTGCATTCCAGAAGCATGTACTAGAACAGAACAAAGATGGAAACCTAATTTGCTGACATCCGACTCACTTGCCATGTTAAATAATTAACAAGAAAGTACCATTTTCAAAACTATTTTCTCAAAAATAAACACGGGGACATTTCAAAACATTTTCCGGGTCTAATCAGTGAGATTTTTCAAGCCTCCCTGGCTATCCTCTCTAAATGCATTACCCTGCTTCAATCATTATCTCGTTCTATCTTAATTGAGTCCTACATGCTATTATTCGTGTACTAACCTTTGCTTTGCAGGATCAGATGTATGTTAGGATTTTATTATTATGTTAGATAAATCTGTGTATTTTAGGCGATTATATCACTATCCCTAATTTGATCTATATGAATCCCCTATGGTAGTTTATGTGATGCGATATGGTTGTAGTAATTAATTTATTTACTATTTCTCGCACCTTGCATGAACTCCTATGCTCTTAATAAAATCAACTTAGTTCGTAAAATGCTATAATTTGATTGTTGAAGCATGTATTTTAATTAGATAACAAGTAACTGACTCGTCCGGACCTAGATCTCTAGAAGGTATAGTGGCCCTCACTTGGTTTCGGCTATACCTAAATTCCCCGGTTGCGGAGCTGGGTGGTGACTATTATTTTTATGCAGCCATATGCATTACTTTTGTATGTAAATAAGCCTATTCATGAACTCATTTATGTGTAACACTTACACTAACAATTTTGTGCAGCCATATACATTGTTTTCATGTGCAAATAATCGCATTTATGCACCATATTTTGTGTGACATACACACTAACAGTTTTGATGTAGCCATAATTGTGTGCCATTAATACATAAGTAAGAGCCACATTAATAAACCGCATATAATCGCATTTTAGTACAAAGCCTAGACATAACCTTAAGGCCCCACATCTATTCCCACGTAACCTACGGTTATTACGAGGAACTCATACACTCACTTGTCTTCCAAAGTCAAAACCTTTTCTATACTCCATGAGTACCGAACCTCTATCCGTGTGCAGACTCACACTCATCCAAAACCATAGGTCATTATAGGTCTGAAGACTACAAAACTATCTAGTATCACTCTTAGGTGCCCCAAAGGCACTGAACCTCTATCCTTATGTAGACTCATACGTATTTCACTATGACTAGTAGAATCTAGTCAATTCCTTTTCGATACTCCTCGAGTACCAAACCTTTATCTGTGTGCACACTCATATGCACCCTAAACCCAAGGTCGTTTTAGGTCCAAAGACTTCAAAACTATCTAGTATTGCTCTTAGGTACCCTAAGGGTACCAAACCTCTATATGTATGTAGACTCATATGTATGTCACTGTGACTAGCAGAATCTAGTTAATCCTTTTCGATACTTCGTGAGTACCAAACCTTTGTCCTTGTGCAGACTCACATGCACTCAAAACCCTAGGTTGTTTTAGGTCTTAAGCCTTCAAAACTATTTAGTATCACTCTTAAGTGCCTTAAGGGTGGCAAACCTTTGTCTGTATGTAGACTCGTACGTATATCACTGTGATTAGCAAAATCTAATTAACCTTTTTTCTGTACTCTCTGAGTACCGAACCTCTGTCCGTATGCTCCCTAAATATCGAATCCACACATGTCCTCTATAAGCATTCATGTCACATATATATCACACATCCACCATTTGACTTCATCCATACATACACGCATATCATGTTAGGTCAAAGGACTGTCATGCATTCATCCATAGTGTTAATATGTGGCTGCAAGTAAATCCTTAGCCAAGGTAGAGAGATAGACCAAGAACAGTTAGTGTGGCACCCGAGTCAGTGGTTGTGGAATTGTGGTCAGATTCAAAGCAGGAGGAACAGGTTTAGACTTTGGATATTTGACAACTTATTTATACTAGAGGAGAATTTTACAGAGATAGGAGATCAACAGAATACCAACCAGCAGAATGCTGTTATGATTAATGCTTCTGTGGCAGCAACCATCAGGGACCTCTTAGGTTCAGATGAGTTCAGAGCTAGTATTAGCAGTTAGGTACAAGCCATGGTCAGTAGCATTGTCACTAATAGGCAAGCAGAGCCTGTGGCGGATCAAGGGGGTAATAGCAGACAGCCAGAACTGAATGTAGATCATGGAAATGTTGGCATGTAAGCTCCAGTAAGAGAGGTGGATCCCCAGTCTGAGCAGGGAGGTGCTTCAAGGAGAGTTAGAGAAATACTGTCGAGTCGGCAGCTAAAAGGAAACTGAAGGAGAAGTATTCTGAGTCGATGAGCTCCTCCCCAAGCTCCTCCAGATGGCTCAAATCCTGACTATAAAGTGCATTAACCCTAATGTATTAAGGGTTGATGGAATTGATTTGCTTCCTCCAGGCTTCCAGATGCCAAAGTTTACTCCTTACAAAGGAACGGGACCACCTAGACCTCATATTGAAAATTATATGACGATAATGATGATGAATGGCCTAACTACTAACCAGCTATTGGGATTGTTCCTGACCACTCTTGAGGATGGTCTGCTTGGTGGTTCAGCAATCAACCAATCCACATCAAAAAAGACTAGAACTCCCTGGCTAAGGCCTTTATGAAACACTATAGTTACAATACTCAAATCGAAGTAACACTGCAAGACCTGGAGCCAGTGAAATAAAAGCTGAATGAGACTTTTGCTGAGTATTATAAGAGATGGATGGATAAGCAAGTGTTGCTGGAATAAAGGCATAGAGATTCTGAGCTCATTATCAAGCTCATCGATGGGAGTTTGAAGAATTATTGTGACAACATAAAGCTTCATGATTTCAATTCTTTTGTGGATGTGTATACTATCGCTAAGAAAATTCAAAAGTATGAAGAAGAAGACAAGCAGAATAATAGTGGTGGTAACAGTTATCGAAGCGGTTAAAGCTACACTCCTGGATTCAAGAGCAGTAGTGGTGCCACCGCAACTCCAGCTGGTCCTAGCTATAGCCCAAAGCCTACTTAGGCTTTCATCTCTGTAAAGCAAGTCAAGGTGGTAGCAATAGCTTAGGGACCAGCTCCCCAAGCCAATTTGAAAGGGATATTACCATGGGCCAAGTCATTCAGCGAGATATTTAGTAAATGCATGAAGTTGGGACTCTTACAAAGCTTAAAGCCTTTCACCCCTTCTACTGAAGCAAACAAGGATAATTTTTGCACTTATCACGTGGCAAAGGGCCACCAAACAAATGATTGCCTTTGCTTCTAAGATGCCATTAAACAGTTGGTGACCAAAAATAAGATCCAAGAGCTAGATGGTAAGCCAAGTGTGCAAAGAAACCCATTTCCCAGCTTTGGAAGCCAAGTCAACATGGTGCAAACCAGGTTGCCATCTAATTTTGTATTCACATACATCATTTGAGCTAATCCAATAGTATAGGTAGTTTCCTTTGGTGAGGAGGTTGAAAAGGCAGTGGAGCTGGTAATGATGACTAAAAAGAAGCCAGCAGGGATCAACTTGAGGTTAGATGATGAATATGATGAGTATGAGATTCCTAAGCCTGAAGCGGTTTACCTGGACTACACCAAGGCTAGGATGTATGAGAAGAGAGTATGCGTAGGTCAACCATATCACTAGGAGTGGGAAAGTATACCAACCTACCAGTTAACCACGGCAGAATGAGTCAACTTTTAGGATGGGAACACCGGCCCATAATGACGCTCTTGTTGCTCCTACTGAAGAGGATGACTTGGTAGTGGAATAGTTGAAAAGAATGCCTGCTAAGGCTAGTGTTTGGCATCTATTGATGGAGTCCCAGAAACACCATGCTGTGGTGGTGAAGAAATTGATGGAAATGCAAGCAACCCCCCTAACTTCTCCCGAATAAGTTTGCATAATGAAAGGCAGATCAGTTAGCCGCCCAGTAAATCATCCCTTAGAGATAACTTTCACTTTTGCTAATTTACCGCAAGAGGGAGTAAACCATAATAAGGCCCTGTACTTAAAAATGGAGATAATGGACAAAGTAATGTCATGTATCATGGTGGATGATGGCTCTGCCTTGAACATATGCCCTTTAAAGATTCTGACCTGTTTGAACATGAGTGAACAACCCTTGCTAAGATCCAGCACTGTAATCCATGTGTATGACAACTCGAAGTGCACAGTGATCGGAACTTTTGAAGCAGAAGTGGTAATTGGGGAAGTAAAGTCCAAGGTGTTGTTTATGGTAATTGATATCCTGGTAACCTTCTCTCTGTTATTGGGACATCTATGGTTCCACTCACTAGGGGGCTTGCCTTCCACGTTACACCAGAAAATCAAGTGCCCAATTGGGGGAAAGATAATGACTCTCGAGGTAGATGAGCCCTTAGGCATTGTTGCATTGAGCGCCTTTGATCAACCTCTAATCGGCTTCCAAGTCGCTATCGTATCTGGTGAGAAGGGAAAGGAACTTATGTTCATAGATTGGATCCCAGATATGAATAGAAATAAAAATTCATCTTGGGAAAGGGTCTAGGAGCATAACAGCAAGGCATGCCCAAGTTTGATATTAACATCAGGAGACACATTAGGCGGGCCTTGGATACAAAGGCGAGACTTCAAAAAGCAGACCCAAGAGGAAAGCAGTACACCTCTTAGATAATTTTGTCTACACCACTAGTAGGGCTTATCACGACAAGCTCGAGCCAGTGGAGGTAGAAGGAGGTATGGTCACGGGATTCGAAATTTTTATTGACATTTTGGATTTCTCTAAGTATGGGATGGAGCCGATCAAAGGCATGCTCAAGATGGAACCTAAGGAAGGAAAAGGGGTTTTCTCACCAGTAGCTCTGCTGAAGCCTGAAAAGCCTATCGATGCTATAGTCCAAGGCAAGAAGCCCATTGAAGGAGGCTAAGGAGTGAGGGAAATGGATGCGGTGATAGACGCTGTCTCTAGGGCATTATTCGCCCTTCTAAAGAAAGGCCTTACAGATCAAATCGAAGAAAAGCCTACAGCAACGGAACAGAATGATCAGTTCAAGAAGGTGATAGTTGAGTTGGCCAGGTTAATGGGCACAGAGAAAGCACTGGCGAAAGGATCCATCATGTTTGAGGCACAAAGGGAGGCATTGGAATTAGATCTGGAAGACCTGATAGAAGAGAGGACTGAGAAAGATGTGGCAACTACTAGTGAAGACCCTCCATATGTGGAGGAAAATGACTCCTATGTATCTATTTTTTCTATGTTTGATGTGAACAATTCTACCCACGAGGCTCTTAATGCAATAAAATCCAACTTTGCTTACTTGTACGATGTTTTTCCTTATGGATCTATGCATACTTTCAAGCATTCATACAATGTGTTTAGCATACATTATACTCCATTGCATGAAATTAACTTGGGAACGGATGAAAATCCCAAAATGGTTTCCATCTCGAGCTATCTTACTCATGAGGAAAGGAGAGAGATCATAAAAGTTCTGGAGATGCATGTTGGAACATTTGCCTGGTCATATAAAGATATGCCTGGAGTCAACAGGGAGATTGCAGAGCACAGAATCCTTACGGATCCTAAATGCAAACTGATAAAGCAGAAACTCAGATGTCTCTGACCAGAGTGGGCGGAAAAGGTTAAGGATGAAGTGGCTAAGCATATCAAAGCCAAATTCTTGGAAGTTGTAGAGTATCCCGAATGGTTGGCTAACATTGTACCAGTTGCAAAGAAGGATGGAAGGGTCAAAGTCTGTGTCAACTACAGAGATTTGAACAAGGCATCTCCTAAAGATAATTTTCCCCTACATTATATAGATGTGCTTGTCGATAGTGCGGCCAGAGGGATCATGTACTAGTTTATGGATGGATTCTCCGGGTATAACCAGATCTTGATGGACATAATCGATAAGGTCAAGACTGCCCTCATCATAGAATGGGGCACATACTGTTACAGGGTGATGTCATTCGGATTGAAAAATGCTAGAGCCACATATCAAAGGGCCATCACTACACTTCTTCATGACATAATCTGTAATGAGGTCGAGGTATACATCGATGACATGTTGGTCAAATCCATGACCCAGGAAAAGCACTCCGCTGTCCTGGATAGATTCATAACTAAGATTAAGAAGTACAACCTCCAGTTCAATTCGAAGAACTATGTATTTAGAGTCACCTCGAGCAAGCTATTGGGACATATAGTTAGCCAAAGGGGAACTGAGATGGATCCAGATAAAATCAAAGCAATTTGAGATATGTCGGTGCCGAAAATTGAAAAAGAAGTCAGATCTTTCCTAGGATCACTTCAATATGTTAGCAGGTTCATCGCCAGGTTGACTATAGTTTGTGAGCCTATCTTTAAATTCCTTAGGAAGCAACAGCCTATAGTATGGAATGATCAGTGCTGGATCGCTTTTGATAGAATAAAGGCTTACTTGGCAAACCCGCCCCTTGTTGAAACCTTCGACACCAGGTAAACCTTTAAACCATTTTATTAATATTTACAAAATGTATAGATAAATATACAAAATACCAAGTCCAACATTTAGGGACTAGGACATACACCAACGCGCTTAGGAGGCTCCTATATATAAGATTCTTCTAAATGTCAGACACATTGCAGTTTCACTTCTTTCCTAGAAGTCATCCCTTTTCCTTTGATCTTTGAAGTAGCCACATTGACCATGGAAAGCTTCTCCGCAGTCTTAATAAGAGTCAATTTAGCAAAAGACTCCTTGTCACAACAGATGTGATGTGTGGCAGTGGTGCCCAGCCACCATTCTCATTGATTTAAGTTAACTATGTTGACTTCTAAGATCACAATACACAGGTCAATATTAGACATATTTTGTGCAATAGCTTCCACAACATTAGCCTCGTAAACTTGACTTTCTTTAGCAATCTGCAATCAGATGACTTATGCCGCATCTTGTTGCAGTTAAAGCATTTTCCATTGAACTTGGCTTTCTTGGAAACATCTCCTATTGGTCCTAACTTGGACCCAACTAGCTGTTTGCCTTTCTTGGAGTCTTTCTTAACCTCCACCACATTAGCCATTGCCACATATTTGTTGGCAGCCTTAGAGAAATTTTTCTCCACACCTCTATTTTCTCTATGCGAAGTCGGACAATAAGCTCATCAACAATCATTTCCTTTCTCTTATGCTTAAGGTAATTTTTAAAGTCACTCAATCTAGGTGATAATTTTTCAATTATTGTAGCTACCTGGAATGACTCACTTATTACCATCTTTTTAGCCAGGATCCCCTGGATAATCAGCTGGAGTTCTTGCACTTGATGCATAACAGTCTTAGAATCATTCATATTATAATTCAGAAATTGACCTACTAAGAATTTCTTAGCGCCCACATCTTTTGATTTATATTTACGGTCTAAAGAATCCCATAATTTTTTTGTCGTTTTCTTTTTAGTGTACACATTGTTAAGTGTATCACTCAAGCAGTTTAAAATTAAATCCTTACAAAGGGTATTTGAATGATTCCAAGCAATCAGGATGGCAGGATCTATTACATCCTCTCCAGCATTGGGAAGATCCTCCTGTAAAAATCGTTGAAAATTCAATGCAGTCAAGTAGAAGAACATTTTTTGCTGCCATGTCTTGAAATTCGCATTAGTGAACTGCTAAAGTCTTTCAATATGACTTAAATTGTAACGTTGAGTATGAACCCGAACCAAACCTTGAACCATGCCCCAAATCCCAAAAATAATAGTGCATAACCAATAAGACAAAAGTAATAGGACCAATCAGAACAAAATTGATAAGACCAAAAGCAATAGGATCACATTGTCCATTTTTGCCTTTGGTCATTTAGTCCCCCAGGAGGAACCTCTTGACCATTCTGGGGGTCTAATCTCTCCAGTAGGTAAGATCAATTCAGCCATGTGTGAAATTCCTATAAAATAAGTTAGTAAACAATTTTAGAAAAATAAATTACAAAATAATACGGTAAAAATTAATTAGACCAAAATTAATTAATCACTCCAAATTAACTAATTATTCCAAATTCAATTAATTAAAAAAAATCCAAATTGAATTTGTCCAAAAATAGTCCAAATGTCCAAAAAGGTCCTTTAAATAATCTTTTTGCTAAGATAGTCCAAAGTTAAGGTAATCCGAGCTAAGGTACCTTGTCTGCCTCTTAAGAATATAGAAAAAAAAAAAAATTGTCTTAAGATTGTTAAAGAATATATTACTAGTAACAAATAATAATTCAATAAGTGAGTAAACATGATACAAGTAAAATTTTACAAAACTTTAGATTACCGAAATAAAATCACATAATAAAATAATAAGACTTTTAACCTTAACCGTAATATGAAACAATAGAGAAAGAGATTATGCGGGCCTCAGTCAAACTCAACCGAGTGCAGAATCTATTACCAAAATTTAGATAACTGACCACCTAAAATTTCATAAAACTAATGGAAAATACAAAACCAAATTTGAGTTAATTTTTTTCTCGGCCTTTGAATTGTGAAGGGAGAGGTATATATATATATAGGAATTATTGGGGGAGACCCAAAAAAAAAAAAAAAAGGAAAATTTTAATAAGCAAGTGGCAAAAGTCTTTCACGTGTAAGACTTTAGCCACGATTTCTATTTAATTTAAAATATCCAAAAATATATACTATGTGTGACTCAAATATGAAAATAAAAAAATTCCTAAAATGAAATTTATTAAACCTACTTTAGTAAAATAAATATATTGGTAAAAACTTTTTTAGTTCTTGTGCTATCAATCAACTGCCTTTTTAGTTTCTGTCCTATTTAAAATCATACCCAATAGAACCATAATTAACCAATTTGTCCTTCATCATTAACTAATTCTGAGGGGATAAGGTTAATTATGGTTCAAATAGATAAAATTTTATATAGTACAAAGGCTAAAAGGACAATTTTGAAACGACATGGGTTAAAAGGGCAATCGAGTGATATAACATAGGCCAAAAAGGTTATTATATCTTTTGTAAACATATTAATCATTTTATTAATATGTGCATAAACCTTATAACACATACTTTGTGGACCGGGCAAGTATAATATAACATCCTCAGTAGTGTTTTTGTGACATTTTTTTCTTCAACCAACACCGTTAGTGTTTGCTAATACAACATGTTAACTTGATGAAGTAAGAATTTCGAAGACATGTTAGAGTCGCCGAATTAAATCTTTTGTTTTGTTAGTGTAATTTTTATTGTATTAGTTTTGATAATTCACAAGAATTTAACAATGTTAATAATCAATCGCAAGAAAACTCTTTAGAATTAATGGGGAACAAAAGTATAAAACGGAAATGATGATACGATCATACAGATACGCTCATGCTCTTCGATTGATTGGTCTGTGAAACATTTGTGTTATTATTGTGATAAAACTGTTGGGAATGGGAATTTCATCTTTCTAGCTTGAAAATCATTTGGGTATTAATAGTTTTCAACTTTCTTTTTTCATTAATGATGCGAAGTTAAACTGATCAAATCAAGTAAGCCAAGGGATCAAAACAAACAGAAAATAGTACTAAAATCAACTCAAAGACAACGAATATTCATAATTTTGCAAGCAGCAGATACACGAATTTTCTGCTTTATAGAGTAGCAAAACCCACAGTCAGCATTGCAATTAAACAAAAAGAGTTGATTTTTCCTTAAAAACAAACATTTTGAATCATTAAACAAAGATAGAACAAGTTGCTAGCTAGCAACAGATCAAGTCCCTTGGTTGCGAAGGAAAACTATGGTCAGGACATCTTTCGTCTGCAGTGATTGCTGTAAAAGCTTCAACCCCTACAGCCAAACAAAATTGACACAATAAAATTAATTATTAGTTCTAGAAATATGTATTATGAACTCATATAAAAATATTGGATGAACATGAAGAAACAAAAATTAAATTAAAGTACCTCTTCAACTCCCACATTAACAACTTTCTCCTCAAGTGAACTGAGATCCTTAATATGAAGGGAATTGATCAAAGCAATGCTAGAAATGGTTGACATTGGCTTCACCTCTAAATTATCCATTACCATATATGTAACCACCCCTTCCACAAACCCAACTCCGCCCGCTGAAGCAACCACTTGGTTTTCAGAACCCGATTCAACGAACTGCAACTCATAGCTCATTATTTTTTGGCAACTGGGACAAGCAGTGTTACGATTTTCAGCCACATGTGGATGATAAATAGTTGTAACGTTCCTAGTATGCGGAAAACCCCTGTTGACATCAGGTTGCTCATACAGACACATGTAAGCCTTCTTTCTCTTCACGAACTCGTTAGATGATAACAATAGAGGGTTTTGAAAGGAAACCATTGGAGCTTTGGGGTTCAAAATGGACTTAACATTTTGGGAGGATTTGATGTAAGTTTCACTAAGGGATTCAATGCTGTCATAAAGATTCCCAATGCAGCCCACCATTTTATTCTTTGTTAAGAGCTTAACAACTTGGCCTAAAGGTAAAGCCATGAGGCTGAAGAGGAAATCAACAAATTCCTTGCTTGCTTCTGCAAATAGGACTTTCTCACTCTGTTTGTCTATCAGAAGTTTCAGTTTTACCTTACAATTGCTCGACTGTGACATTGTTTTTGAGTCAGGAAATTGAAAGAGTTAGGGGTGATTTGCTTAGAGTTTAGGTTGTGTTCTTATAACTACACCAAGAGAGGTTAATTGATGTGCAAAATCCCAAGATATTTACTACAACCTACTGATTCATTAAATGTTTATTTGAGTTCCAAGGCATTGAGATGACTAATGGAAGGAACCGTAACAAAGAAGATCGCAGGATTCTTATTCAAATTGGATCACGGTTATATTAAATAATAAATAACCCAACAAAGTACTAAGATGCCCTTATAATTCAAGGCGGAAATTAAACTTACAAATTTTAGAGGCAAATTCAGAAATTCTTCCCTGCAAATTAAGAAGAACCTTTTCATTTACCTAGCATTTAAGTTTTTGTCCCTTCCAATTAAACGGACGATCCAGGCAATAGATTAACAATCTAAATTTTCAAACTTTGTTTCTCCCTATTAATTGAATTAGCAGCGAGCAAAATCAAACTGCGAACCAAAACCGAATCGAACCCAGACTGAAAAACCGAACCGTACCGAACCAAACTTTATTTGGTTTGGTTTTAGTTTTATAAAATATAATAATTTAGTTTTTGATTTGGTTTTGGGTTTTTGTTGAAAAAACCAAACCGAACCGTAATAGAAAAAA
This sequence comes from Euphorbia tirucalli, assembly GCA_039660915.1. Lineage (NCBI taxonomy): Eukaryota > Viridiplantae > Streptophyta > Magnoliopsida > Malpighiales > Euphorbiaceae > Euphorbia > Euphorbia tirucalli. Next base: position 52,527,045 of record CM077633.1, read on the forward strand.
ATTATATATATATATATATATATATATATTTGGCATATTATATATTTATATTATTATATAGTTTGTACCTATGAGACTTTAGTAATATACATGTGATATAAATCCCTTTTAAATAATATTTTACATGTAATTTATAAAAAATAATATAAATAAAAATTAAAAAAATTAAAATTTTTGTTGATTCGGTTTTAACCGAACCAAACCGTAACCGAACCGAACTGGTTCAATTCGGTTGTACCCGAACCATATAAATTTTGGTTTGGCTTTGGTTTCTATTTTTTCTACTTTGATTTTCAGTAATCGAACCGTATTTTGCTCACTTCTAAATTGAATAGTCATACAAACCACCTTAACATAGATGAAATTGCATGGGTGGCAGCACGGTCCGTTGACCCTACTGGCCGGTGGCCGACGGAAGATTCTACCAGCTTGACCTCCAGTAGCTACTGCTACTTTTGCCGAACTAGATTTGGTTTGGCTATAGCAGCTATAATTTACTTATTTTCTTTTTCTAATCTTTTACTTTGAACGACATGGTGTTTCTAAGTAAGAAAAAATTAAATAAATAAAGAAAAAGTCAAGTTGCCGAATCTATATCTCTGAAAGGAATACTATTTAAATAAGTAGAAATTAGTAGAATAATCAAGATTTAGAAACAATCTAATTATATATCAACCATTTATTAATTTTTAATCAACTATATCTAATAATTATTGTAATGTCAATTAATTTAATTACTATTTATTAATATGTCATTTCAATTTCCATAATTCAATATAATTAAGTTATGGTAAGAAATTTATTATGATTAATAAGACTGATACCAAATCTAAAAGATTTTTCAATTTCCACATTATTTTGGCTCATGATATTTTATTTATAATTCAAATCTTAATCCATTATTTCCTTTATTGCTGAAATTTTTTATGGTTGCCTCCATGCTATTTACAGATTTCTTTTTCATTTTGGACAAGATATTCTAATTCTGTAATTTGTGATTCCCCAATGATTTTGAATTAATTGCATATCATGTTGCTGAAATTTCTTCCTTCTGTTTCCGGTTTGCTAAGAGATGACATGCAACATTGAAAAATCAAATATTGTTTCTTAATTTTTTTTTTTTCTGTAATTTCATTTGGGTTTTGAAGTTAACAATACAAAATCAATCTTTGTAAAGTATTCAAGTTGATTCCAATAATTTCCTACAGACTGCTTATACATGATTGCTAGTTTTTTTAATTTGATTCCCTGTACAAGAATTTGCTTATCCATGAGGTTTTTATTCATGTATTTGTACTTTTTGGCCTATGAAGGGAGTTTCAAATTCTTTATGTCTTCTTATTATTTTTTTTTGTTGTTTTCAAAATCATTTTCTTTCTTTATTAATGAGTGATTCTTAAATTTATTCTCTCTTTTCATAATTTGTTGGATTAGTATTAGATTATGATTTGATTATTATTGGAATATCGTTGGATTATTATTGGATTACTCATGTGATGTTTGTGATAATTAATTTTAACTTTGTTTAACCTAATCTACATTAGATATTGTTGGATTATATATAGTTAATAATATGTTTATTAATTGGTTACTGAGTATTTATTCGTAGTTATTTTTTTATGTTGATTAAATTTTATTATTGATGTTTTTCAATTGTAAATCTGTTTTCTCATTACAAATAAAATTAAAGTAGTTTTTTTTTTTTTTTTACACACGTAATGTAAAGATGTAAAAAATATTAGTAAGGAGATTTGGTAGAAGATATATTAAATAAATTATGTGTATTTAATTGGTTAGTAAATAAATGTAATTTATTTCTTTTCATAAATAAATTTCGGTTTCTATGTTTTTAGAAATCTAATAACTGATTACAATTTCCTTTCTAGATTATTTATTAGTTTCCATTTATATTTATTGTTCATATTTTTCTAATTTATAAGACTTATTTGATATATACTCCCTCCGTTTTTTATTATATAATGTTTTAGGTTTTTTATTAGCAAATAACATCCTAAGGCCCTTGAACTTTTATGGAATTTGCAATTGGCCCCCTGATTAATTTTTTGAACATATTGGGTAGGGGTGAGCATGGACCAGTTCGGTTCAAAAACCGAACCGAACCGAAAAAACCGATCCAAAAAACACTGTATTTTATAAACCAATCCGATCCAAACTAAATTTTGGTTCGGTTCAGTCCAAACCGAACTAGTTCGGTTCGGTTCGGTTTGGACTAACTTGAACCAAAAACATCAACTTTTTTAAAAAAAAAAAATCAAAATAAAAATTTTATATAAGTAGTTTGTTTAAAAAAAAAAAGAAATACAAAAAAATTGACTTAAAAAACAGTAATACTAAATAATACTATTACATCACAATAAAACACTAAAATTCTCTTCTTCTTTTTTCCAACTCTTAAATTTTAACAACTATAAATTAGCATAAAAAAATCACAATATAAAACAATATAATGTCTAAAATTCTCTACAATTAGTATATATTAATTTTATAATTAATTTTAATATTTTACCAATTATTCGGTTTTTCGGTTTTTTCGGTTTTGAACCGAACCAAACCGATCCAAATCGAAGTCCAAACTTCTTCATAACTTAAAACCAAACCGAACCAAACTATGAAATGGATCGGTTTGGTTCGGTTCGGTTCGGTTTGGATTTTCGGTTTTTGGATATTAGTTCGGTTTTGCTCACCCCTAATATTGGGTATATAATCTTTTTGTTTTAATAGTATTAGCTCCAAACTTGACATTTTTTTTCCCTTGTGGGCTACAGTATCTGTTCACTAACACGTGGCACAATTTTTAAGAAAAATAGAAGACTCTAGAGTTGATTGGAGAGATCAGATTCATACTTCCTATGCAGCTTTATGATAGCTACGAATATAAATTAAACCTCCGATTTAATCTCATGTATCTGCCAAAATTGTGTCACATACCAGTGAATGAATACTATAGCCCACGGGAGAAAAAAGTATCGAGTTTGGAGCTAATACTATTAAAACAAAAAGTTCATGTACCCAATGTGTTCAAATAATTGATCAGGGGGCCAATTGCAAATCCATAAAAGTTCAGGGGCCTCAGGATATGTTTTGACTTTTTTATTTTGTTCTTTTTTATTTGACACTTTACATTATCAATGTATTTTTTACCATTTTTTTCATATTTGCCCTTATTTAAAGTATGAGAGAGGTTCATTATATAATGCAAAAAGTACTACATTAAACTTTGCTAATTAAGAAGAAAGAATTTTTACATGGAAAATAGAGTTTTATGAGAAAAGTATTGAAAATGAACTAGTCATTTTAATAATCTAATTGATATTTTATTAGTCTTAGTCATGGTTTTCAGACCCGGACTGGTCATCGAACGGGTGAAAGAATGGATTCATGGTTTTTATATTAAACTGGAATAAACCGGAATCGAACCGGATTTAATAAATATATTAAACTATTAATATATTTTTATTTTTATATTTATAATTTATAAAAATTTGAATATTTTTATTGTAATTCTTTAAGTTTAAACATTTCAAACACAATATAGTAATTAAAAAAACTCAATTTATGAAATATAATTTTTTTAGTTACAATAAAATGTCAATTTAATTTAAAATAATTTAAAAATACAAACTATATTTTATTTTAATTAAAAACACCTCCAAATAAAAACTTAAATTTTATATTCAAATAATTTTTTTTTTAAAATCTGGTCTAACCGGAAAACCAGTCCGGTTCACGGTTTCCGGTTCGACCGTTCGGTCCGATTAAAATTTGACCAGTTGTTGACCAACGTGAAAACCAGATGGAAACCGATCGGTCTAATCTCTGGTTTCGGTCGAATCCAGTCCAACCAACCGGTCCGGTCCAGTTTTCACAACTATGGTCTTAGTAAATAATTTTAAATATCATATCATAAAAAATACATTATTGCAATATTAGACGTTTCCTTTCAACATATTACTATCCTATTTGTGACTTTTGATTGATTTACCCTTTAAATAACTTTTTTGTAGGCCTTTTTCTTTTATACCCGCCACGTACCTATTACTCCAATTACTTTAATTATCATGTCTAGATATTTGAACTTTTTAGAAAAAAAATATATTTTTTCTATAAAAATAAAGAATGATGGATGAAACATGTTAGTTTCCTATTTGTGACTTTTTATTGATTTTCCCTTCAAATAACTTTTTTGTGGGCCTCTTTCTTTTATACCCCGCCACATACCTATAAATCCAATTTCTTTAATTATCATGTCTAGATCTTTGAACTTTTTAGAGAAAATATATGTTTTTTCTATAAAAATAAAGAATGATGGATGCAAACCAATAACTATTTTTGGATAAATTTTATAAAAAAACCCTTATTGTTTCAATTTTTTTTAAATAAAACGCTATATTTTTTTAAAAAAAAGAATTATATTTTAAAATATTAACAAAAAAAAGTACACTTAAAATTAAATCATAACATTACATAGGATATTCTTGTTCATTTTGAACTCAAAATTTTCAAGTTAGTTATATAAAAATACAATACACATTAATAATCAATTTTGAAAATTTTTTAAAACTGCAAATATTTTTATAAACTAAATAATGATAATAGATTTAAAAAAATCATTAAAAAATTGAAAAATTTTGAAAAAATATTCAAATATTGATGTAAAATTTTTAAATAATATACGTAAATTATTGGTATGTTAAATAACCAAAAATATCCTCTACTATATACACATTTTTAACGGAAAAATATTAGTTGTCCTTTTTTGTTAACATTTTAAAACACAATCCTTTTTAAACAAAAAAAAAAAAAATCATAGTCCTTTATTTGCAAAAAAGTGAAATCACAGGTTTTTGTTTTTTTTTTTTTTTTTTTTTTTAATGTGCCCTACCTTATACGGCGAACCGGATAATATAAACTGAATCGATTTTGTTACTAATTGTTGATTTACATAATTATTTTTCCAGATATTTGCCTAAAAATTATAAAAGTACTATTGTTTACTATATTGGACTCCATGACTACAAATTTACACTACCCTTCTTTACTTATTTTACGAATGAAATTTCACATACACATAACACATAACAGATAGATTATTAAACTGTTAGTTGATGAAACTAGTAATTAATATATGTTTTTGTTCTTATCCTATTTATATAAAATTTAAAGTAAAACTCATTCCTACATTATTACTAAAAAAATGAATTGATATCGTACAACAAACTATATATATATATATATAGAGTAAATTCTTTGGTTATTTTGTTTTTATTTTTAAAAGCCAATAGTATTATAATACATAATTAGTTTAAAATTAAAAATTAAATTATAAAAAAATTTGATATGTTATTACAAGTTACTAACAGGTTAAAAGAAATTTTAAAATTACACAAGATATTATATAATTTATATGCATTCATCCACTTTACGAAAAGTCATACCTATTTATGTAAAAATATCAAACATTTACAAATTTTCATAATATTATTAAATTTTTCATACATTAATTAATTTTCATTTAATTATTAGTAAAAAGAATTTGATCTAATTTAAAATATATGTTTTATTCATAAATAATTTAGTAGGCTTTAAATTTATCATTAATCCAAACAAAAACTATGAATTATAAATAAAATGAAAATAAATATATTTAAGCAATTTCTATTCATTTTTCGTGAATCAAAGAAGTTTTTGTAAAGTAATAATATTACAAGACTTTGTTGGAGATTGTGCCCTAAGGCCAATATTGGATTATGTAATTTGACTTCTAAGATTAATCTAGTGTAGATTAATATTATCATTTATGTTTGTATGTTAGCATTTATGATAAGTATCCATGAATAAATCGTGTTATTCTAAATATCCCTAGTCGATTGTTATTATGGGAATAATAACAAACTAAGACTAGTGTGAGTGATAATGGATATTCATAAGATGAATATAGTGTATACAGATACAGATTATACTCACGGGTAATATGTTAGAGAACATGTTACTGGAGACCCACTATGAGATCAAGTTCATGGTCATGTGTCACAACTGATCTTGATTATAGTAGTGTCATTAGCTGATTCCTTTGACCTGAGGTCACCATGGATTCCGGGATGAATTCATGTTGTGCTTTGACGCAGTCAAACGCTGCTTGTAACAGAGTAGTTATAAAGGCTGTGGTTGGGTACAATATGACTCATGCTTAGGGATGTGAGTGACAGATATGGGATTTTGTCCCTCTCTATCAAGAGAGCGATATCACTGGGCCCCTCGATAAGTAAGACTGTTAAATGCATGGCCGTGCTCAAATAATTGATAAGAGTATCAATTGATTTGTCTGAACAGTTTACTTTGAGATCGAGAAAGCATATGATTAATTATGTAAGATTGACAAGTGTACCATGTCTTATAATTAATCTTGATATCAAAGAGACAAAAGGGAATATGACATTCTATAAATAGGTATTGGATCATTCCAATCATATTAATTGGGTAGTCGTAATGGCTTGCTAGAGTCCGCTTGTGACCTATAAGGACATTATGGTAATTTCCTTATTGCCAATTAATATGATCCTATGGGGTCACACACAAGAGCAAAATGAAGTTCATCTTAACGGGTATAAATTATTATGAGATAATAATTTATGAATGAGGAAGAGAATAAATATATATATAGTGATATATATTTATGCATGTGTATGTGAATATTAATATGGTTAATATTGCATAAGGTATGCCACATATTATAATTAAATTATATAGAGATATAATTAATTATAATATTGTATATACATATGTGTATTATGGAGAATTGATTTGACTTAATATTAATTGAGAATTAATATTAAGATGTGTGGGTTAATTTATAATTATAACTAATAAGTGTATTAGGGTATAATTATAATTAACTTATTAGGTTATATATATAAGGAAATAATATAACCTAATAAGAATAGATAACAAAACCACAATAAGGTGATTTCGGCAGCCACACCAAAAGGTGAATAGTGGCAGCCGAAATTCTCAAAAACTCCAAGGAAAAATTTGATTTTTCGCTTTCTCTGTCTCGTTCGAAGAATCGTTCTTCAATCCCGGCGCTAGCACGCGGTGAATGAATTGCTCCGTGTGGATCAACCGTAGAGGGAAGCTATCTTGGTTCCTTTGATTCAATCTTCAAAGAATTAAGGTAATTCTTTAACCCTCCTTCCGATTCAATGCAATGTACATGGGTCCTTGGTGGGGATTAATCCTTTTATTTCCGCTGCGTATTGTTTTTGTGCGATTAAATCCCCAACAGTGGTATCAGAGCCACTTGTATTTTGATTGAATTGGATTTATGTTTTGATTGGATCAAAATTGCATGTTAGGGTTTGTATAATTTTGATTGGATCAAAATTGTTGTTAGGAGTTTGTATGTTTTATTTAGGGTTCTATGTTATTATGAATAACAATTAAAATTTGATTTTATACATTAATCATTGTGAATAATTTGTTTTAATGATTTGGAATGTTTAAGGGGTTGTTATCATGAATTTGATTCATGGGATTTTAATTGAAATTGTTTCAATTAGTTAAATGAAATTAATAAAAAAAAAAAAAAAAAAAAAAAGGAAAACAAATTGGTTGTTTTCGTTATTCTGGGCATAATGCCCAGAATAATAATGGATGCAATTGCAATTGCAATTGCGCCCAACAGCAATTGCAATTGCAATTGCATATTGCCATGCTGCGTAAGCAGCATGGGCTGCGCAGCTATGTGTTGCGCAGCCCGTCGGGCTGCGCGCAGTATTGGATACTGCAGTGCGAGGCCCGACGAGCATGCTGTCCGACAGTTTTACCCCTTTTTCGTTTTAAGTGTGGAAAATTGTTTCTGCATATTTACGAATTTTTTCAAATTAATTAATTCTAAATACAATGTGATTGTATTTTACCACTTTGAACCCTAAATATTTTTAGATATAAAATTATTGTTGATAATTTTATGCATGGTGTTATGGTATGGTTTTGGACCCCGTGGATGCTTTATTTTATTTATTATGGTTTTATATAAATACGACCTGCGAGTCGTTTGTATTTATGTAAATTTTAATTTTAATTTTACTAGATAAATTGTATAGGATGCAATTTATGATATGTAAAATTTATTTTACTAGAAAAATTGTATAGGTTGCAATTTTTTGTAAAATATAAATCCATGAGATGGTGCTTAGAAGCAAAGACGTGGAGGCGGATCCAAGAGGCGGTGCAATGACCATGTGATGGATGCTACCACCTAGGATATGACCTTGTTGATTTTCATATTGGCCTATGAAAATCAATGTAGATTTAAACCATACCATAACACGGTTCGAGTCATATGCATGCTTTATTTTATTTAGATGCCATGAGATGCCATGCTAGATATTCTATATGCATGCTAGACAATTGTATGCCATAAGATGCCATGCTAATTAATATTAACAAAAATATGATTAATATTAATGCCATGAAATTGTATATGATACAATTAACTCACAGGATTTAATAAACCCTAAATAAACTTATGAAGTTTATATTTGCCACCCAATTACGTATAACACTAGTCAAGTACTATGTTCGCATCATGGTAGCCACGCCAAAGCGGGTACGCATGTTGTGACCTTAGCGAAGCGATAATATGAGAAATGGTGATTCTCATTGTGTTGTAATTGGTTTAACAAAGGGTTAATCAAAACGGTGTTTGAGCCCGAGGCAAAGATGAGATGAGTAACATACAATTAAATATGATATATGATATCATGCATCTCATAAATTAGAAGAGTTGCATAATGATGCAATTGGCAAAGAAGTGCACATCCAAAATATGTTTAAATGGTTTAAAGCATGATTTTGAGTCTTTGCCTACCGAAATTATATTTAATCATAGGGACATGCCAAAGCAGTGCTATGGTTAAGTATGGATTTTGGATCTTCACCCACTTAAATATTTTAAAGGGTTTTATAATTTAAGTGGGAGCATTTAACTAAAATCTTTACACGCTTTATTATAGTTATAATTGCTATTACCTTGATCTCGATTGTTATTGAACATTGAGAATTGTTCTCAAATCAAAAGGAATCATATGTTCTCAATAATCCTTTTGCCCAATGAACCACTAGCAATTGTAATACGAGTATAAAAGATGCTTACTTGAAGCATCGAAGGGACTCTGTTAAATTTTGTTATCTTACACTTGCCACCAATTCTTCCGTACGTGGAAGTTTTACTTGAGATATATGATACATCACAAATGGAAATGTTCCATCAGTTAGTGAGCAAGAAAAGATAAGTATTTGAGGCAACATTTTCTCATTGGCCTCCAAAAGGGCATTAAGATGTGATCTTGAATTCATTAATTGATAGTCATTGGTGATGAACTATCATTTGAATGACATGGAGAAAATTGTGAATTAGTTGCATAGGATGCAAAAGAATGTTAAGTTATCCATAAAGGATAAGCCCGCCTCGAATTGTGTGCTTAAGGTTCAAAAGGAAAAGGATAAAAGGAAGGTCGAAAAGCATAAAGACCGAAAGGTTCGGGTGAAACATGTTTTAAAGACCAAAGCTGTTGGCATAGAGAGATCTCCAAAAGAAGGATGTTGCCATTTCTAGAATGAATCGTTCATTAGAATGAAAATAGCAAACTTTGTTTGGAGAACTATGAGACGATGAAAGGCAGTAAGACTGCTACCTTAAGTATTTATTAATTATTCTACTTCTGTTTCTATATCAAAGGTATTAGATACCGTGGTGGATTTCATATTAGTAGAATATGAAGAATCTCAACTTAAGTAGAAACCTTATGAAGGTGAAAGGTAGAATGCGAATAGACAAGAGAAGCAAAGGTTGCTACTCGAAGGTTCTGAACTTTTACATGAAAGTTGTGAACTTCAAGTTAAAAGTTACGAACCTCTTTTCATAAAAGTTATGAACTTTTACATGAAAGTTATGAACTTCTAGGTAAAAGTTGTGAACTTTTACATAAAAGTTATGAACTTTGGTTAAAGGTTATGAACTTTTACATGTAAGTTATGAACTCTTGTTGCCTATTGGGCTCGTTGTTTTGAGTGAACAAATGTTGTTTATTTTATAATTGTGAATTATAAACTTAATAAAGACATGATTATGAAATACAGATTTACATAATTGTCTTTATATGTGGAGCCCATCCGTAACATAAATACTGTAAGGATCGAATCAAACGGTTTGATTCAACCTATTTTGGCAGTGTCGTCTTGGAGACATAAGCAAAGTCGCATTTTGAAACTCCATAAGAATGGACTTTTGGATTCATGAGATTATGAATCATCTTGAATCATGCGAATGTTGTTTATTATAAAAGATGACAAAAGTGGTTCTTTGCTAAAAGTAGTTAAAGAATAATCGATTTATTAAGCATTATACATGTGGATGTATATGAATTATAAATCAACTGCTAAAGAAGGTTTTAATACTTCATTACCTTTATGGAACTTTTCACTAGATAAGAGTATCAAATGAAACACGAGTTTGGAACTTTTGAAGTGTTCAAAAGCTTGTAAAAGGAGTATAAAGTATCTTGACATGATAGTAAAGTCACTTAGATGTGATCCAAGTGGTGAACATTTGAGTCAAGATTTTGACAATCATCTTAGAGATTGTGGGACTGTCTCACAATTAACTCCTCCAATTACGCCACAAAGGAAGTTGTGTCGAAAAGGGAGTAGTCGAACTCTATACAGATATAGTTCAATCTATGATGAAGTCAAGTTGATCATCGTTTTCTCGAGAATATGCCATTAAAGCAGCTGTGTATATTGTTCCGTCTAAAACAATTCATGAATCAACATATGAGATATGGTTGGGTAAGAGACCCAAGTTGTTTCATTGAATAAGTTTAGGGCTGTAAAGCTTATTTCGAATAAGTTGGCACCTAAATTTAAATGTCGTATTGTGGATTACTCAAAAGGAAAGTAGGAGTTGTTACTCCTGTGTTTCTTTGGGATACAGAGTAGTTGTAGCTAGAAATGGTTTCCCCTTGAAGAGGGAGTTAATTTCTAGTAGAGTTAGTGGGAGTAAGGTACACCTACAAAACTCGTAATTCACAAAAGTGACATTTAACGTTGAAGAGGAACGTGGAAATGGTTTCATGATCATTGTTGAAATTACACAAGTCCAATGAAAGTCTAGTGGAATACGACATGATTAGGAGAGATATGGATTTCTCAAAATCATGATGTAATTTTACTAGATGAAGTAAGTCTTCGTTTATGAAGAAGCAATGTTAGATTTTGAATCTAATATGTGACTTGATGCTACAAAGGTTGAAGATAAGTCCATGTCTGACAATCAAAGTATAGACTTTGATAAGTCTTCTAGAAGATGCATATGCAATGGTTGCAAGTGAGTTTTCAAATTGAAAACCGATATGGACGGTGATCTTCAAACTTATAAAGCACGACTATTGACTATAAGGATACGAACAAATTCATAGTAGGACTATGATGAAATCCTCTTTAGTCATTAATCATGATCAAGTCATATTGAGTTCTTGTTGCCATATCCCCATAATATGATTATAAAATATGGCAAATGGATATCAAAATCTATTTTACGTGAAAACATGATTGAGGATGTGTACGTAACACAACCCAAAGTTTTGAGCATCCAAAGAATTCAAATAGCGTATGCAAGTTTTTCAAAGATTCTCATAAGGATCGAAACATGCATCAAATAGTTGGAATCATAGTTTTGATAAAGAAATCAAATGGTTTGATTTTATCAAAAGGATGATGAATCTTGTGTTTCAAAAGGATCAGTGGGAGCATATCGGTATTCCTAATGCTATATGTGGATGACATATGGCTTGTTGGAAATAACATTCTTACCTTGCAAGAAGTAAAATCTTGGCTAAGAAAGTAATTTCAGTTAATGTTATAAGCATGACTGCCTGTATTCTTGAAATTGGAATCTATACAGATAGATCTAAAAGAATGTTTTGGCTTAAGTCAAAGCATTGAAAGTGTTCAATGTAAAAGACTTAATAGAAGCTTGCTTATGTTAACTGTGTAAATAGTTGCACATATACAACTGATTGCAATTAGTTGCAATATATCAGTCGAGATCTAGTATTCTCTTAAAAAGAGATGTTATGATTTTGAAAGGTTCAAAATAAAACAATATAGCTAAATATCTATAATAGTAGTCAAAGTATATTGTTACATATGATGTAAAAGAAATTTTGGATGAAGAAGTTCATCAAAATTTTTGTGTTTTGTTCTAAGCATTGCTTATCCTGTGAGACTATTGTAGGGACAATAGTTCAATGCGTAAGAACCCTGTATGACACAAGCATATACTTAGGCGTCTTTCACTAATTTAGAGAGGCTGTCTCTAAAGAAAGAGTGAAAATGTGTAAAGTAGCAACGGAAGCGAAAATTAATAATTCACTGACAAAGACTCCCGCACGAATGAATACATGAAAGTCATGTAGGTCAATGGGTATAAGATACACGTATGATTGGCCATAGTGCAAGTGGGAGATTGTTGGAGATTGTGCCCTAAGGCCAATATTGGATTATGTAATTTGACTTCTAAGATTAATCTAGTGTAGATTAATATTATCATTTATGTTTGTATGTTAGCATTTATGATAAGTATCCATGAATAAATCGTGTTATTCTAAATATCCCTAGTCGATTGTTATTATGGGAATAATAACAAACTAAGACTAGTGTGAGTGATAATGGATATTCATAAGATGAATATAGTGTATACAGATACAGATTATACTCACGGGTAATATGTTAGAGAACATGTTACTGGAGACCCACTATGAGATCAAGTTCATGGTCATGTGTCACAACTGATCTTGATTATAGTAGTGTCATTAGCTGATTCCTTTGACCTGAGGTCACCATGGATTCCGGGATGAATTCATGTTGTGCTTTGACGCAGTCAAACGCTGCTTGTAACAGAGTAGTTATAAAGGCTGTGGTTGGGTACAATATGACTCATGCTTAGGGATGTGAGTGACAGATATGGGATTTTGTCCCTCTCTATCAAGAGAGCGATATCACTGGGCCCCTCGATAAGTAAGACTGTTAAATGCATGGCCGTGCTCAAATAATTGATAAGAGTATCAATTGATTTGTCTGAACAGTTTACTTTGAGATCGAGAAAGCATATGATTAATTATGTAAGATTGACAAGTGTACCATGTCTTATAATTAATCTTGATATCAAAGAGACAAAAGGGAATATGACATTCTATAAATAGGTATTGGATCATTCCAATCATATTAATTGGGTAGTCGTAATGGCTTGCTAGAGTCCGCTTGTGACCTATAAGGACATTATGGTAATTTCCTTATTGCCAATTAATATGATCCTATGGGGTCACACACAAGAGCAAAATGAAGTTCATCTTAACGGGTATAAATTATTATGAGATAATAATTTATGAATGAGGAAGAGAATAAATATATATATAGTGATATATATTTATGCATGTGTATGTGAATATTAATATGGTTAATATTGCATAAGGTATGCCACATATTATAATTAAATTATATAGAGATATAATTAATTATAATATTGTATATACATATGTGTATTATGGAGAATTGATTTGACTTAATATTAATTGAGAATTAATATTAAGATGTGTGGGTTAATTTATAATTATAACTAATAAGTGTATTAGGGTATAATTATAATTAACTTATTAGGTTATATATATAAGGAAATAATATAACCTAATAAGAATAGATAACAAAACCACAATAAGGTGATTTCGGCAGCCACACCAAAAGGTGAATAGTGGCAGCCGAAATTCTCAAAAACTCCAAGGAAAAATTTGATTTTTCGCTTTCTCTGTCTCGTTCGAAGAATCGTTCTTCAATCCCGGCGCTAGCACGCGGTGAATGAATTGCTCCGTGTGGATCAACCGTAGAGGGAAGCTATCTTGGTTCCTTTGATTCAATCTTCAAAGAATTAAGGTAATTCTTTAACCCTCCTTCCGATTCAATGCAATGTACATGGGTCCTTGGTGGGGATTAATCCTTTTATTTCCGCTGCGTATTGTTTTTGTGCGATTAAATCCCCAACAGACTTAAGTATCATTTCACATAAAATATGTCAAGCATTACATTGATTTCGTAGAATTTAAAGGTTTTACATAAAACCTGATCTTTCCGATGCTTTTGTACTATGCGGAATTTTTCATCTTTATATGAAAAATTATTCTATGTTCGTAAAATTAAAATATTTTTCGTGAAGTATTTTTTTTTATATATATATTTTAGCAGTTTCCATTCATTTTTTATGAAGTTGAAGATTTTTTTTGTAAAATAATAATATTACGAGAATTGGGTACCATTGCATAAAAAATATATTTAGCATTTCATGGATTCCATAGAATTTAAATATTTTACACGAAACCTAATTTTTCTACTGTTTTTTGTACTATGCGAAATTTTTCATCTTTATACGGAAAAATATTACTCAATTATTATATTTTCGTAAAATTTTTTAGCAAAGTATTTATTCTTTTATATTTTAGCAGTTTCCATTCATTTGTCGCGAAGTTAAAGATATTTTATTGAAATATGTCTAGCATTACATGAATTCCGTAAAATTTAAATGTTTTACATGAAACCAAATTTTTCTATTGTTTTTTTTACTATGTAAAATTTTTCATCTTTACACGAAAAATATTACTCAATTATTAAATTTTTGTAAAATTAAAATATTTTTTGCAAAGTATCTATTCTATTATATTTTAGCAGTTTCCATTTATTTTTCATGAAGTTGAAGATTTTTGTAAATTAATAATATTGCGAGAATTGGGTATCACTTCATGTACATATGTCTAGCATTATATGGATTCTGTAGAATTTAAATATTTTACGTGAAATCTAATTTTTCTACTTTTTTGTATGATGCATAATTTTTTATTGTTATACGGAAAAATATTGATCAATTATTCGTAAAATTAAAATGTTTTCCGCGAAGTATTTATTATTTTTATATTTTAACAGTTTCTGTTAGTTGAAGATTTTTTTGCAAATTAATAATAACACAAGAATTTGATATCACTTCATGTAAAATACGTCTAGCATTACACAAATTCTGTAGAATTTAAATGTTTTACGTGAAACCTAATTTTTCTATTGTTTTCTTTACTATGCAGAATTTTTCATTTTTATATAGAAAAATATCCTATGTGGAATTTTTCATCTTTATATGGAAAAATATTACTCAATTATAATATTTTCGTAAAATTAAAATATTTTTCGCGAAGCATTCATTTATTCATTAATAATTTTAAAAAGTGATAAAATTCAGTTTTAAACTATTTTTTCACTAAAAGGCGACATTAGTTTTATTAACCCTTACAAGTTTAAATTTTTTAGTTAAATTTTATATAATAAAATTAAAAATAAATGATTTTACGTATTTCCCGATATTGTCATGGAGGGACTCATTCTATAGATTGAATGGACACATATGGACCTCTATCATCTACTACCTAACAGTTGAGCTACGAGCATAATAACTTTCATTGTCCTGGGCATATTAGTTTTTCTTGCCATACCTAAAGTATATAAGGTACAATCCTCCATCCTACTAAGGGTAAACCACACTGTAAAACTCTCTTGCTAACTCTTTATCGTTAATCATCCTCTTAATATCGTCATGAACTAACTTGAGCATCAAAATCTCGACAAGGGGCAAAGTCCGACACAGCTACCGTACTGGATCATCATACTCAGAGCCTATATACCTCATCAGTTTTTTTTTCTTTTTGCAAACTTAATGATTTTTTTTTTTTTTTTTTTTTTTTGCTAAGTAATAATATTACATGAGTTAAGCAACACTTCACATAAAACATGTCTAAAATTACATGGATTTCGTAAATTTTTAAAGGTTTTATGTGAAACTCAATTTTTCTACATTTTTTTATATTATGCAAAATTTCACCATCTTTATACGTAATTTTGGAATAAATTTATATTTTTGTACAAAGAATACAAGAAAGTAAACAATAATTGGAGAATTTCATACAATTTATAGTGTTTGCTATATTTCTTTCTTTTTTTTAAATTTCCCTTTATTTAAGAAAAATATACCCAAATATATTCCTAGATAGAGTTTGAAGAAGGCTTTAGCTTTAACAAGAAACCCCATTAATATGTGGGTCGTACCTGAACCCATTGCTAGCTAACTCCACGCTTGCAATTAAAAAAATTTAGACTTTAAAACTAGCTATTGAGAAGTGAGAATCTACACTATTGTAAAAACCCTTAGATTGTAGGGAATCGTCACAGGAAAAAATTAAACGTGAGGCAGAATACGAATTTAAATTTTCCTTGATTCCATAGTCCAAGATTCATGTAAATTAACGGAATGAAACCAAGAACGAAGAGAATATTAAATTTTCTCACCTTAACTATCTCCTCTAGAGACAGCTACAGAAACCCAAACGTGTTTTCTCCATAATCCGGTAAACGAATGACTCTTGAATGGGACTCGTGCTAGCGAACGAATTGAATGAAATCCAAGAGAAAGAAACGAAAGAGGCGGCTCCTTTCTAGGTTAGGCTGGCCGAATTCTTTATGTTAGGATTAGGGAGAAATTGATATTTTGAAAGACAATATCATTTATGGAAGTGCATTTCTAAATGATGGTTTACATAACCTAGACTTAAATCAAAACAATCCAATCTATAACATAAACACTAAGAGGGTAAAGCCTAATGAACTTAATCCTGCTTACTTCTGGCACTGTCGTTTAGGCCACATAAATGAGAAGCGCATAGCTAGACTTCACAAAAGTGGAGTGCAGGGTCATTTGACTTGGAGCCTTATGACATATGCGAATCTTGTTTAAGAGGAAAAATGACAAAGGCGCCTTTCAACAAGAAAGCTGAGAAGGCCAAGGGCTTATTGGAGCTAAAACTCTCGGATGTTTATAGGCCCATAAGCACTAGTGCTAGAAATGGTTTTCATTACTTCGTTACTTTCACAGACGACTTCAGCAGATATGGCTATGTCTATCAGATGAAGAACAAGTCTAAAACCCTTGATAAGTTCAAGAAGTACAAGAATGAAGTAGAGAACCAACTAGGCAAGACTATTAAGGCACTTCGGTCTGACCGAGATGGCAAATATATGAGCCTGGAGTTTAATTCATTCTTGAGAGAGTATGGGATTATCTCATAGCTCACTCCTCCTGCAACACCCCAATGGAATGGAGTGTCAGAAAAGAGGAATAGGACCTTGTTGGATATGGTCCGCTTGATGATGAGTCAAACCACTCTCCCAACATCCTTTTAGGGATATGCATCAGTGACAGCTGCATTCACACTTAACCGTACACCGAGTAAGGCAATTGAAAAGACACCATATGAACTATGGACCGGCAAAGAGCCCAACGTCTCTTTCATGCGGATTTGGGGTTGCGAGGCCCATGTTAAGAAATTGACAAGTGGCAAGCTAGACTCCAAAACCAAAAAGTGCCTATTTGTGGGTTACCCAAGGAAACAAGGGGATATTACTTCTACAACCATGTTGAGAACAAGGTGTTCATAGCACGAAAGGGTATCTTTCTTTAAAAATAGTTTATCTCTTAGAAAGACAGTGGGAGAAATATTGAGCTCAGGGAAGTTGAAGATCCATAAGCACCTATACAGGATAGCTCAGAAATCAAACTAGAACCTCAAACAATTGAGGAATCTGAATCGATCACACAGGACTTTAAAAGGTTTGGTAAGGTCCATCATCAACCCGAGAGATATGGGTTTCTCGTGACCAATGATGGGAATCTTCTAGTTTTCACCAAGAAGAACCCATGACCTACCAAGAGGCTATTGAATACCCATAGTCAGCTAAATAGCGTAAAGCCATGGAAGCTGAGTGTGAGCGGACGACTTTTCGAGTGAAAGCGAAATGCGACAAAGTGAACCAGGGAAAAGGAAAAGAGGTTTTTGAATTTATTTTTTGTTTGGAAATCGAGTTTGAGTCCTTGCTTAGGAAAACCATTGATTTTTTTGGAAATCCCTTTTGTAGAAGAATCTTTTCCTTGCATGTGAGTTTTGGAAAACTGATTTTTACATTTTAGAAAGTCTTGTTTTATTAACTTAAAGACCTCAAAACTTAAATTTCAAGATCAGTGATAGAGTCACCACTTGGATTAGCTCATCCGGAAAATTCCGGTACAGCTCTCTAACGAGCGTAGACTATTGTACCTAATCCAAAGATTTATGGTTCGGGCAACTTACCTATTCAACCTCAAGCTTGCTTTCATTTATAAGTGCATATGAAAATATTTTACTCACTTAATTCTCTACCCATTTTTATCTTTTGTTCTTTAGCCAATGCTCATACGAATGATAGAAATAAATTACAGAAAAAATAAAATACGGAAAAATAAAGTGCAAGAAAGTAAAAATAGAGGCCGACTTATACAACCAAATCGAATGAAAAAGAAAACTCTCACCCTCACCAATACAATCGCCTAATTACACGAAGATCTAAAAAAATTACAATCGCTTAGAATACACGATCAATCTATGAAATACATCAAAAATGAAAGGAAAAATAAAAGCTGCAAAATAAATGGTTAGCGTAATTACATTATAAACACAAATAGGACTTATGCAGGACAGAATGGGGATTTCAGGAAGCAGGAACATACATTTAGGGGATAACTGAGAAGTCCAGGCGACTTGCTCGGTTAGACCTGGAAAACCATTTTTGAAACGCCCTGTAGGTTTTGTGCTTGAAAACATTTTGGGAAAACTATTTGGCTTAATAACATGCAAGTTACTTCAATTTAGTGGGTCGGGTATCCCGGAACCCCTCTCGAAACTTGGGGTTCCGTTCGTGTGGGTTCCTAATTACAAATGTTCATCTAAGGTCAAAAAAGCAGTAAACACATCAAAAACAGTTTGATCCTGAAGACAGCATCACGCGACAACGCCCGTCCGGGGCATCCCGTGATTCTGCCTCTTTTTGGAAGCTACAACCGTGCGGCTCTGTTAAAGCCGCACGGCATAGAACCACAGCCTTGTAGCTATAGCACTATAACCATATAGCTATAGCATCTAGAACCCGAAATTGGTTTTCTTTGCTTTGTAAACATTGTTTTGGCTGTTTTCAGTGATTACTGGGAATTTTAAAGAAACTGAGGGTCCGCTAATGCTGGACAGTGGATCTGGTTTGGATCGAACAACCCCGAAACTCAAAAATTGAAACCAAAGAATCCGAAAATCTCACATCAACGCCATTTGAAAACCGAAAACCGAAAACCGAAAAAGCAAAATGTGACGGAGTGATTGGGATCGAAATAGTTCGTAACAGAACAAACAAAATGAAAACTTAACTACTTTAGGTCAATTTTAGGGCTTTTCGGGTTTCTGCCCTGAAGAATAGTACTATAGCCGTGCGGCTATAGTACTACAGTCGCTTGGCTCTGTTCTAAGTTATTAAAGCTGCGTGACTGTGTCTAAGCGATTACAGCCGCTCAGCTCTAATTAGAACTGTAAGGCTATAATCAAACAGCCAGTTTTCGAAAATTTATGAAACACAGAAAAATCACAGTACAAATCAAACAAATATGAGTTTAAGGCCTCTCAGAGTTTACCTTATTGATGTTCCAACGTGTTTGACGTCCGGAAGTGGATTGAAATGTCGAAATGTGCTTGGAACCTCATGAACACCCCGAAATCCTCGAGTATGTGTCCCAAATCAATCTGAACGACCCGAAAATGATCCTGAACGAATGAGAATCTGACTAGGAACCCCCACTCTTAGTGTTTGTAGTGTCTTTTTGTGTTTGGTTTTGGTTTCTTCCTTTCTTTTTGGTTTCCTCTTTCTTTTCTTTCTTTTCTCTTTTTGGTTTCTCTCCTTTTGATTTTTGTCTCTTGATTTTTTCTGTCTTAGAATGAGTTCCCCCTCACTTACCATAACGACCTCTTTAAAACCTCTAATATCTCGGCTAAAGTCCCTTCATTTTTAGGATTTTTTTCCTCTGCTAAGGCTTTCTTCTGGTTATTTGGGAGATAATCTGACCGCCTGCTAAAGCTGCGTGGCTATAGTATTACAGCCGTACGGCTCTAGAATTATAGCCATGTGGCTGTGGTTGTGAAACTACAGCTATGTGGCTCTAATTAGAGCCATGACAGATTCTTCGAAATACCACACTCACCTCTAAGCCCTCTAATCACTCGAATGACCTATCTCAGGGTTTTGGATCGAGGAGTTGAGACATTCCAAGTAACATCCCGCTCATTCTCAAGTCCAATTCACATTTGTCTACTTAACAGGTAACATAAGACTCTCATCACAGAGGTCAGGAAAAACCCATGCTCACACTGAGATGCAATCGATGTACGATAACTAAGTTTGGAATTTGGTTGATCCACCTTTGGGTGCTAAGGTAATCGGTTGTAAGTGGTGTTTCAAGTTAAAGGCTGACAACACCTTCAAAAGGGCGATTGGTTGCGAAGGGTTTCAGACAAGTCCAGGGAGTTGACTATGGAGAAATTTACATGTAATTAAGCCAAATTGTTTTCAAAAAAATGTTTTCAAGCACAAAAACCTACAAGGAATTTCAAAAATGGTTTTCCAGGTCTAACCGAGTAAGCCACCCAGACTTCTCGGTTATCCCCTAAATGCATGCTCCCGCTTCCTGAAATCCCCATTCTGTCATGTATGAGTCCTATTTGTGTTTGTAATATAATTGTGCTAACCATTTGTTTTACATCTTTTATTTTTCTTTTTTATCATTTTGGATGTATTTTATAGATCAACTCGTGTATCTTAGGCGATTGTAATTTTTTAGATATTCGTGTATCTAGGCAATTGTATTGGTGAGGATGAGAGCTTTTTTTCTTTTTTGGGTTGTAATAAGCAGCCTTTATTTCTTTTTGGTTGCTTGGATGTATGGTTTATATTCCTGCAATTTAATTTTATGCAATTTATTTATGTCATTTGAATAAGCATGGGCAAAATAATAAAAGATAAAATGGGTAGAGAATTAAGTGAATCTAATATGGTACTATAAACTTATAAATGAATGCAAGCTTGAGGTTGAATGGGTAAGTTGCCCGAACCCTAAATCTCTAGATTAGATCGAGTAGTCTATGCTTATTAGGGAGCTGTACTGGAATTTCCCATATGAGCTGATTCAGGTGGCGACTCTGTCACTGAAGCTGAAGCATATGGGATCTTTTACATCTTCTCCCAATCCTCCTTTGTCTTAGGACCATTGTTCCTACTTAGTTTGAGTCCAGGGCACATAGGTAAGAAACCTTTCTTTGCCTTATCCATGCCAAATCTTTTCAGAACTTTGTCTATGTAAGTGGCCTGACTTAGGCCTAAAAGCCGATTGGATCTATCCCTATAGATCTTAATCCCTAAGATCATCCTATCTTCTCCTAAGTCCTTCATTGCGAAGTACTTACTCAACCACTGCTTAACCCCTTGCAGTGTTGGTATGTAGCTTCCAATGAGGAGGATGTCATCTACGTATAGGACTAGGAATGTAGATACACTCCCACTAACCATCTTGCACACACAAGGCTCATCTGGATTCTGTATGAAGCCATATTCCTTAATAGCCTCATTGAATCTCAGGTTCCAACTCTGAGAAGCTTGCTTCAATCCATAAATAGACCTTTGAAGCTTGCATACCTTGTTAGGATACTTTGGATCAATAAGACCCTCAGGTTGTGTCATGCAACACCATCATATGGTCAGGTCAAAGGATCCATACAAGTACTACACGAGAATCACTTATGATACTATACCATGTGGATTTCTCGTTTAGTGGATCTATCCAGTACTATGCCCCTTATGTATGTACCCATTAACTTGTTTGACATCCCATGTCCAATGACCGATAAGACACCGCCATACAAACAGGTTAATGATAGTCTCTTGTTCCATTCATTCCCATGACTGGAACAGACTACGAATCTATTTATGGTCATATCGTTTACCCTATCCATGGTCCGACTGCCAAGTTCGTGACACTGGTCATCATGGATATGGATATGTCCATTGGATACTTCATTTAATATATTACACAAGATAAATATAATAAATGAATTAATACCTTTATTAATAGCATAAATAAGTATAATACATGAATCCAATGAATGTATGATACAAATACAAGGACCAATGCCTTGGGACTAGGGCATATCCAACATGTGTGTGTGTGTATGTTTAGAATGTATACATGCATGTGATATGATGTTTCTATTGTTGGTTTTGGTGTAGTTTGCATTCGGCGTTTAGTGTCAAGAGTTGACCAAGTTATGGACCGAGGTCATGAACTAGCATGAATCCACTGGGGGAGCGACTTACTTATTATGAGAGCACCAAGGATGAGAACCAGGTGGATGGTCAGGGTGACGGGGCACAGTCTTATACCTTTCTCTTTTCCTTCTTTGACAATCTAGCATGTATGTGAGCTCATTCTGCTACTTTGCTTGTATTGCCCATGCGCGGGCTCATTTCTGCATGTTTTGTCTCAGTACATTGGCCGTGACCTCGAAGTGCTGACCTTGAAATTCCTCGGGTTACAGGGAGTTAGATTGCCTGAACCTGATGTTATGTGACTTTTGTTTTGTTTTGTGTCCTAACTTTTGCATAGGCCGCCCTTTAGGGTTTTCGGCCTATCGGACTATCTTAACTTTTGCCTGAATCGGCTTTTGGGTTTTTGACTTAGGAAACTTTTATTTGTATCCTAACTTTTGCATAGATCACCTTTCGGTTTTCAGTCTATCGGGTTTTTTTTAAGTGTGATGCATGCAAATCGAAAAGTGTGTACAGCCATATATGCATAATGCGAATTCAATTTCAAATAGACTTGGGACATTTAAACGAACAAAACAAATCATTCATTCATTCATTAATAATGTTTTAGCACAATGCACATCAAAGATGAAATGAAGTTAAGAACAGAATCAGTAATGGTATCCGTCTCGACCAAATCCATAATTGCCACCAACCGGTCTTTGCAGATTTTCCTACTGATGGTGTTCACCTCTCTGTCCTAACTTTTGCATGGATCGCCTTTTCGGTTTTTAATCCATCAGACTGTCCTAATTTTTGTATGGACTGCCTTTTCAGTTTTTGATCCATCGGAATTTTATTATTATTATTATTATTGTTATTTTATTTTTTTACACGTACTATATCCTGAGCTTGTCTCGATTGATGGCGTTGACGAATTCGTTCCCATCCATATTTATGATCTTTGCGACACCCTTTGAAAGCACTTTCTTGACTACATACGGGCCTTCCTAATTTGTCTTTAATTTTCCCCGTACGTCTGTATTGGTTTGCTTTATCTGTTTAAGTACCACATCCCCGGCTTTGAGTAGGTGTTTTTGATGATGGACTTTACTTTTATAAGCCCTGGCCATTCGCTGTTGGTACACCTGCAAATGATCTAAAGCTCAAAGATGCTTCTCGTCGATCAATGCCAACTGCTCATATCTCGGCTGGACCCATTCAGATTCTGGCAACTATGCTTCCATGACTATCCTCAATGACCTAATCTCGGTTTCCATTGGTAAGACAGCTTCCATTCCATAGACCAATGAGTATGATGTCTCTCCAGTAGGAGTTCTGACACTTGTTCTGTATCCCCATAAGGCAAGTGGCAACATATCAGCCCAATCTCTCTAGGTGACTACCATTTATGACAGAATCCTTTTGATAGACTTGTTGGTTGCTTCTACCACTCCATTGGTATGCGGGCGATACGGAGATGATCTATGATGTTCAACTCCTTTTTCTTGGAATAATTACATTGGTGCCCCTTGAAACTGTACTCCATTATCAGTCACAACATGATGTGGGATCCCATACTACGTAAAGATGTTCTTGGTCATTTTCTATTCCTTTATCTTTTTTTAAGCGGTACTAAACCCACAATCTTCCATCTCTACATTGAGAGATGTACTGATTGAGCTACACCCAATTGGCCCTCTTCCTTAACCTTTTCTGCTCACTCTGGTCCAAGTCTTCTGAGCTTCTATTCAACTGGTCTCATTTTTGGATTCGTCAGAATTCTGTGATCTGCAATCTTCCTGTCAACCCCGGGCATATCATCGTAGGAGCAGGCAAAGGTTTTCGTGTGTTTTTGCAGTACTTTTACAATTTTTTTCTCTCATCAGGCCTGAGGTCTTTCAAGATAGATACCATTTTTGGATCGTCATCTATTTTTAGATTCATTTCATGTAATGATGCATCATGTATGCTAAAGACAGTAAATAAATGTTTGTATGTGTGTGCAATTCCATCCAGAATTAATTGCCTTATAGGCTGAATTGTTCACACTATAAAAAGAAGAGACAAATACTTTAAAATAGTTATAATCCTCCACATATGGAGGGTCTTCTATTGTTGCAGCATCATTAATCTCAATACCTTATTTAGACCTCCAAAGTTAGGCAAGGGGTTCCTCTACCTGCTTCAAATGTGGTTCTCCAATTTTCCCATCAGTAATTAGTCATTGAATGGCTCTTATCAAATTGGTGCATTCGCCTATGCGATGATCTGCCATCACATGGTAGGTACAGAAGTTATCTTTCTCTGACTTGGATGGAGGAACATAAGGCTTCAAACTTTGAAGTAAACTAGCTTTCCTACACTTGGCAAAGATGCAAGGCAAAGGCTCTGCCCATGGGTTAGTGAGCCTCTGAGGGGTTACTGATTGTCTACCTTGAGCTAAGACAACCATTTTTGCCTCTGTCACCCGATTCGATACTGCATTCTGAACCGGTTTTGAACTAGACCCAGACAGCATGGTTGTGGAGCTACCAACCTTATTACTTTTTGTGTACCCTCGACCACCTCGATAAGTGGCCGAGTTCTGTTTGTTCATCTGATCTTCCTCTTTGTACCTTTCAATACGCATGGCAAACACAACGACATCATTAAAAGAGTGGAACCTTTTCAGACTCATTTTCTACATATAAAGGGGCAAGCTACCATCAACCACCTTCACAACGAGGGATTTCGACTTTGGAGCCTCGTCTACAAGCACTGAAATGTCCATTCATCTCTTATAGTAAGACGAGAAGGTTTCATTTGGCTTTTGGTGCATTCTTTCCAAATCCTCTAGAGTAGTTTCCACCTGAGTGTTATAGGCATATTGCTTGACAAATGCCTTAGATAAATCTTCCCATGTGGACCAGGTATGAATTGGCATTTTCAAATACCACTTAGCAGCAGCATCTCTCAAGGTAGTCGAGAATAGATTCAGTAGGTGATTCTTTCCAATTCCCAGACTGGACATAATCCTCACATAGCTGTCCAAGTGAGCCTCCGGTGGACCTTCCCCAGTATACAGGGGTAAATATAGCATTTGAAAACCTATTGGTAATGGTTCTCCCCCTTCTACCACCAAAGTAGCTGAGTCAACACACTTGATGGAATTGTATTGTACCATCTCCTTCAGTTTTAGCAGCAAAGCCCCCATGTTAGAAAATTTCCCTTTGAGACGCTTTTCTGCAGCCGTCTCAATTGAAGCTTCCCTAGCTCTCTCAAAAGCTTCACCCTGCTCAGTGTGATGATCAACTTCTCTGTGAGGAAGAACTCCTCTACTACTTTTTGGAACATTTCTTCCCGAAATAGGGACCACTTGAACAATGTTTCCCTCATTCTCGACCGGAGCCTGGGCCGGTGGTGGTTATTACAACTTGTATTTGCTCTTTCAAAGTAGCCTTGAACCGGTCTAACTTCAACAAAGCATCTACGAAGACATTTATATGGAAAGGCATTCATTCCTCTACTAGATCCGTCTTGAGCCATATCTGTTTTGTTTGCTTCTTCTAACAATAGATGACTGTCAACTGGCAAAGAAGGCAACTGACCCCTAAATTCTTGCTTTGATTCTGACCCTGAACCGTCCCTGATCTTATCCACAGTGACTGATTCTGGTTGAACTGACTGATTGGACTCTGATTTAACTCGTACTAATTATTTTGAAGTTTGACTCCAAACTGCAAATTGAGTATAAGGTTAGCACCGCGGATGGATGTCATGGTTTTAGACGTGACGCACTAAGTGACGTGTATGATATGGTCATGAAATGATCATGATTGAATGATGCCTCATGGATAAAAATGGGAATGAGGATAACCTTCTTAGTTTTCATTCTTTTTACTTTGGATGTTTTAAGAACACCCAATGCCATGTGAAAGACAATGCAAGAAGGTCGTGTGTGAGCCGTCACATGGACAGAGGTTTGGCACTTTTAGGGCACTTAGTGGATGTCATGAAATGGTCGTGTGTGTATTGACACACGGACAGAGTTTCGATGCTTTGTAGGTCAATGAAGTGATATGAAATGGTCACATAGGGGCTGCCCTATGGACAGGGTTTTGATGCTTTTAGGGCATCTTGGATGAAATGATGTTACAAACACGTCGCGTGTGGATAGAGATACGGAAAAAGATTAGGCATTCGTGGAACACCTTGCATAATTTGGTAAATTCATGAAATGCCCCTATATATGTAATAATCTGGTACTGGTGGAGTATCTCAAATGAGTCATTAATGTCATGGAACAATCTGATGTGGATTACGACACCCAAGCAAGACTTCAGCATCACCGTGACACTAATGATGATTGATGTTATCGTGTGACCCGCCACACGAATATAGACCTAAGACCGTTGTGGTCCTCTAGCGAATGAAATGGTCTAGTGGAATGGCCAAGTGCAATCCGGTGAACGGCCAGAATATGGGTAGTTTTGGGACACACGATATGTTATGAAATGAAATGATCGTGATGGGCATTCTCAAAATGTCCTTCATTAAATGGAATGAGATGATATGAATATCCATGTCACACAAAATGCAAGCGGCTACACGAAGATGTGGTTAGGATGCATGACACACAGGATGATGTCGTGTATGCTTTATGGAAATGTTAACACACGAGATGTATATGGCACACAAATAAAATGTCGTGGCTACACGAAGATATGGTTAGCATCAATGTCACACATATGTTCATGTCTTGAAAATGGCTGCACAAAGATGTGGTTAGAATGGCACACGAATGATTATGCGTGCTTGATGTTTCATGTAAAGGTCAAAATAAAACCACCATAGAACAAACGTTAGCACACACAACAATATGCTCACCCTTCCAACCTTATTCCTCCTTTCGATTGCTTCACATTCTTCCTAGGTGTTGGGTCTCTTTGGTATCAACCGGGGATACCAAAGGCATACTCTTAATGTCTAATTTCATGTTTTATGTTTTGATAACCCTAAGGGGAAATTACTAGGTCATTACATGTGGGCCAAACTCAATCCAAGGGTTGTACAGGTCCCTATAGCGAATATACACTCCTCTACATACAACATAAGAGGTTTATACGGTGCTATGAGTGGTTTACCCCTTCAGGTGCCTCTAATCCTGGAGGAAGAGGTAGGTCACCTTCTGAAGTAAACTTAGCTGATCAATGAGTTTGAGGAGTTGAGAAGAAGAAAATGTCATGCTATGCAGGTGTGAGTAAAATATGGTACTATGAACTAGTGAATGACTACAAGCGAGGTTATATTTCAGTAGTTGCCTAAGTTCCTTAAGTTTTCATTAAAACTTTTTATGAAACAATATCCCTAGCAGAGTCACCACTGTGAAGCAAACCAGGAAACAAGAAAAGAGCTTTAGATTCATTGGTGTAAAACGGGTTTGTAGCTTGCTTAGGAAAACCATTGATTTGTTTGGAAATCTTTTTGTAGAAAACTTTTCCTTTGAATGTGAGTTTTGGGAAAACTGGTTTTGCATTTTGGAAAATCTCGTTTCATTACTTAAAGACCTAGAAACCTAAATTCCAAGATCATTGACAGAGTCGCCACCCAGATTAGCTTATCTGAGAAATTCCAGTATAGCTCCCTACCAAGCATGGACTATTGTAACTAATCCAGAGATTTAGGGTTTGGGTAACTTACCTAATATAAACCATACATCAAAACAACCAAAAAGAAATAAAGGCCGTTTATTACAACCCAAAAAAGAAAAAAAGCTCTTATCCTCGCTAATACAATCGCCTAAATGCACAAATATCTAAAAAATTACAATCGCCTAGGATACACGAGTTGATCTATAAAATACATCCAAAATGATAAAAAAGAAAAATAAAAACTGCAAAACAAATGGTTAGCACAATTATATTACAATCACAAATAGGACTCATACAGGATAGAATGGGGATTTCAGGAAGCGGGAGCATGCATTTAGGGGATAACCGAGAAGTCCGGGCGACTTACTCGGTTAGACCTGGAAAACCATTTTTGAAACACCCTATAGGTTTTTGTACTTGAAAACATTTTTTTGAAAACAATTTGGCACAATTACATGTAAATTTCTCCATATAGTGGGTCAGTTATCCCGAAACTCTGGGTTCCATTCGTGGGGGTTCCCAATTCCAAACATCCATCTAAGGCCCGAAATCGCTAAACACACCAAAAACAATTTTAATTCTGAAGACAGCATCACGCGATGATGTCCATGGGAGTCATCCCATGATTCTGCCTCATCCTTATAACTACAGCCATGCGGCTGTATTTTGATGAAATACAGTCATACGACTGTAACATATAGTCACACCACTGTATTTTGAGAACTACAGTCATGCGAATCTAGTTAGAGTCGCACGACTATAGTGTTATACTTGCACGACTATAGTGAACAGTGCCCGATAGTGGTTTTCTTTGTTTTCTAAAATCGTTTGTTTCAATTGATTTTGATTATTTTTAGAGATTCTGGAAATCCGAGGGTCCGTTAACACTAGACCAGGATCTGATTAAGGATCTAACAACCGCGAATTCCAAGAATACAAACCAACAAAATCCTAAATCTTACATCCGTATTATTGGAAATCCGAAAACCACGATTTTAGAATGTACAGATGTGATTTGACCGAATTAAATCATGAAAAATCATTTAAAGTGGGAAAACTGGCCGTATTCGGTCGTTTTGGGCTTCTTCCCAGAAGAATACAGTTGTGCGATTGTATATTCTAGATAACTACAGTTGTGCGACTGTAACTATAGTCTTGCAACTATAGTTACAGTCGTGCGACTGTAGTTGCATAAACAATTTTCTAGATAAATTTTTAAGCACAAAACCATAACCACAAATCAACGTTAATCGAGTTTTAAGGCCTTTCAGAGTTTACCTCTTTACTTTCCAGTGTATTTAATGACAGGAATTGGATTTGGATGCCGAAATCCGCTTAGAACCTCACGAACACCCCGAAATCCTCGAATACACATCCCGAATCGATCCGAACGAAACCCGAGAATAATTCCGACTGAATGAAAGTTTGACTCAAAACCCTCACTCTATGTTCTAGTGTGTTTTACATGTTTTTGTTCTTGTTTCTCTTGGTTTCTCTTAGTTTCTCTCACTTTCTCTCTCTAAACCTTGTTTCTCTCACTAGAATGATCTCCTCTCTCCCAAATTGATTCCCCCTATTTTGTGATGATTCTGCCTCTTTTTTCTTTCTTTTTCTCCCCCTAATTACTTAATTATCGGCCAAAAATCCCATTCAAAGATAGAGTTATAATCTATTTAGGAATTTGCTGGGTCAAAGATTAGAGCTGCATGACTCTAACTATAGTCGCACGACTGTAGCTATTATAGTCATGCGGTTGTAGTTACTATAGTCATGCAACTGTAGACTACAGTCGTGTGACTGTAGTTATGAAACTACAGCTGCGCGGCTTTAAATAGATCCTGCATGCCTTAACTATAGCCTACACTCACACCTAAGCTTCCTAATCACTCGATGGACCTTTCTTGGGGTTTCAAATCAAGGACTCTTCTAAATTTTAGGCTGTTTGAGAACATTTTAGGCATTATTCCATGCATTCTCAAATCCAATTCATGTTCATCTGTTTAAGATAGAGGTAATTCACGTTCATCATAGAGGTTGGGAAAAACCCGTGCTCACAGTCAGCTAACTGGCGTAAAGCCATGGAAGCTGAGATGCAATCAATGTACAATAACTAAGTTTGGAATTTGGTTGATCCACCTCCGGGTGCTAAGGTAATCAGTTGCAAGTGGTGTTTCAAGTTAAAGGCCAACAACACCTTTAAAGGGTGATTAGGGGTGAAGGGTTTCAGACAAGTCCAGGGAATTGACTATGATGAAACCTTCTCACTAATTGCAATGCTCAAATCCATTAGGATAGTACTTGCCATAACTACATGGTATGATTATGAGATATGGCAGATGGATGTTAAGACCGCTTTTCTCAATGGGAAGCTACTTGAGGATGTGTACATGACATAACCTAAGGGTTTTATTGATCCAAAGTATCTTAACCGGGTATGCAAGCTTCAAAGGTCTATTTATGGATTGAAGCAAGATTCTTATAGTTGGAACCTAATATTCAATGAGGCTATTAAGGAATATGGCTTCATACAGAATTCAGATGAGCCCTGTGTTTATAAGATGGTTAGTGGGATTGTATCTACATTCATAGTCCTATACGTAGATGACATCCTTCTTATTGGAAGCTACATACCAACACTACAAGGGGTTAAGTAGTGGTTAAGTAAATGCTTCACAATGAAGGACTTAGGAGAAGCTAAGATGATCTTAGGGATCAGGATCTACAGGGATAGATCCAATCGGCTTCTGGGCCCAAGTCAGGCCACTTACATAGAGAAAGTTCTGAAAAGGTTTCGCATGGATAAGGCAAAGATAGGTTTCTTACCTATGCATGGACTCAAACTAAGTAGGAACAATAGTCCTAAGACAAAGGAGGATCGGGAGAAGATGTAAAAGATCCCATATGCTTCGGCTATAGGATCTATCATATACTCTATATTATGTACGAGACTTGATGTGCTTTTGCACTAAGTATGACTAGCCGATACCAATCAGATCCCAAGGAGGATCACTAGATGGCAGTCAGGGCAATCCTTAAGTAGGATAACTTCTTGGTGTTTAGAGGTCAAGAAGAGCTATCATTGTCAGGGTACACTGACGCAAGCTTCGAGACCGATTAGGATGAAAACCAGTCATAGTCTGGTTATGTCTTCCTATTGAATGGCGATGCCATCAGTTGGAGGAGCTCGAAACAGCCAACCATTACCGATTCTACCATAGATGCTGAGTACATTGCGGCATGTGAAGCTGCAAAGGAAGCTGTTTAGATGGAGAAGTTCATGACTGAGTTAAAAGTAGTTCCATCTATCCTAGACCCAGTGAATGTCTTCTGTGATAACAACGGGGCCATCGCATAAGCTAACGAGCCTTAGTCACATAAGAAGTCCATACAGGTACTCAGGAAGTTTCACCTCATCTGAGAGATCATGGACAAAGGGGACATTTCACTGCAGAGAGTTGACACCGGGAACAATGTCACTGATCCGTTGACCAAGGCGTTGCCACAGACACAACACGAGGGTCATACTAGATCTATAGGGATTAGGGCAATGCCTAGTTGGAATTAGTGCAAGTGGAAGATTGTTGGTGTGCCCTAGTCCAAATGGCATTGGTTCTTGTATTGTATTATACTTTATATTTGGATATTTTGTATTATACATTTTGTGTTGAAAAAAAGGCATAAATCTATTTATTAATATCTTATGCTATTTATAAATAGAGTATTCAATGATTATAACCATACTAAAGTAAACTGATGTAGGTCATTGGATTATGTGACCTTTTAGTAGAGTTAAAGTTATAGTCATAAAGATATCCCTAGTCTGTTCTAATCATGGGAATGAATATAACCAAAGATTAGCATATCGTTGACTGGATGGCAGCGTCTCACTAGACATGGAATGTCAATCAATGATATGGGTACATGTTGGGTTGCATGTTACTGGATCGATCCGCCACAAGAACACCACATTGTTCGATCGTCATAGGTGTTTCTCAGGTAGGTCTTGTTATTATCCTTAGACCTGATGTTCGCTATAACATAACATGGGATCTTATACACATTGATATATGCCTAACGGGCCTGTAACAGCCAAGTATAGGTATGTTGGGTGG
The DNA here is from genome assembly GCA_039660915.1 of Euphorbia tirucalli. Lineage (NCBI taxonomy): Eukaryota > Viridiplantae > Streptophyta > Magnoliopsida > Malpighiales > Euphorbiaceae > Euphorbia > Euphorbia tirucalli. Next base: position 52,559,104 of record CM077633.1, read on the forward strand.
GCCAGTGAACGTGTTGATGTTGATAGTAAAGTTGACAGAATTGCCACCTAACATCCCTTGAGATGATATCACTGGCCACTTGATGAGTGAGACTGACAAGTATATGGCCATACCCGAATAAGTTGGGATACTTATTCATTAGGTTTAGTCTACTTGGTATAAAGAAATAGATAAGCATATAAGAGGATGACAAGGCCATGCCTCTTGCTTATATATCGATGTCAGTTGGCAGGGGATATACAAGATCACTACCACGTTATGTTTCACATTTGACTGCAAGTGTCTGTCTTAATTAGGGGCTATAACAGTTTACTAGAACCCACTTACAGTCTATGGGCTTTGGGCCCACTGCCAACATAAAGACGGACCCATAGGATCGTACACATAGAACGACTGAACGTTAACAAATCGGAATTGGAACGAAAACCAAATTAATTGAGTTATTGACATTATGTTATGTCATAATTAATTCAATTATAATGGAGAAATTAATTTTATTTGATTAATTAATTACATGTAGTAAATAATTAATTAAATAAAATAATATTTCCGAGGTGGAAATAAAATACAAAGGTTGAATTTATTAAGACTGACTTTAATTTAACTTTGGGCTATTTTAATTTGATAAAATTGTATTTAATTGTATCAATTAGAATTTTATAATATAGTTTAATTAATCCTAATGATACAAAGTAAATCAAATAAATCAAATTAAATAATCTATGGTTTACTTTAATCCCAGTACACTAAGGAGTATAAAAGGAATTAGAAACCTATTATATTGAGGATAATACTAAGGAGTATAAAAGGATGCCTTAAAGTCAATTTCTCCTTAACCCTAACATTAAGAATTCAGCCAGCCTAACCTAGAAAGGGGCCGCCTCTTTGGTTGCTTTCTCTTAGTTTTCGTTCAATCCGTTCGCTAGCACGAGTCCCGTTCAACAATCGTTCGTGTACCGGATTATGGAGGAAACACGTTTAGGTTTCTGCAGCTGTTTCTAGAGGAGACAGTTAAGGTGTGAAAATTTAATATTCTCTCCGTTCTAAGTTTCATTTTGTTAATTTACATGAATCTTGGGCTATGGAATTGAGGAAAATTTTAATCATTATTTCGCCCTGCGTTTAATTTTTTCCGTGACGATAACCCCTACATATATCACTACAATCCATCACTAAAGACTTGGTTAATGTTGACGAATTTTAAAAGTTTATAGGACCTGTCAATAATTTTTCCAAAATTTTTGGCTCTTATAGTTCCCACCAAAAGAAAATCTGAATGTAGAAAAATTTAATAGAAAAAAGAAAAAGGCTGAAAATAACTTTAAGGCTTGTTCGTCTTTCTTTCTCTCTAAAGTAAAACTTTCCATGGCACCACCACTACAACCTCCTTTTCTACATTTGACCATGGCCAAATCCCTCTTACATGAACTATACGCTTTCTTTGTTTTCTATATTTCCAACTCATTTACGTTTCTGATTTAATTTCGCTTACCTGAAGATTGATCGTGATTAGGACGTAATCATTCCTAATTACTTTTCCACTTTTAGGGTTCCTTTCGATTTCCATGAATTAATTACCTAGTTGGTTTTAATCTAATTACTTTGATTCCAAAATCTAATTACTAGTTGCTGATTCTCTATTACATTTTCTATTTTCTATAGTCTCAACATGCAACTAACAGATTTTGAACTTGTAATTTGAGAATTTTATGCATAATGACTATAATTGAAGTTATTTATAAATTGATCCTAACTTGGCTATTGGGTTAAATCTGTCCAAGGATGATATGATTCTTTGTTTCTAAACGCGTGAAAGAGAGAACAATATTTCTGTATTTAAAGCTGTTGTTTGTGATTTACATCTTGATTTGGTTCTACTCTTCCCTTTTAGCTTTTTGGTTTCGTCTTGTCTTTAATAATTATATCTTTTCATTAATTTTTTTGGTTTGTGTAATTTACTACTACTCTTAACTGAGAATTAATGAAGATGATCATATAATGTTGTCGTATATTTTCTAATCAAAGGGAATGCAAGCATTGTTGGATCTTATCTTTACAATTGATGGTTCTATATCTGAATCAGCAAAATTGTTAAGGTATAGTCTTAATCCTCTTTTTCCTAACTCTAACCATATAGTGAAATTTCTTATTATGAATGAACAAAAGACTAGGTAATTATTTTATTACAAACTAATACAATATAAAATTAATAAACAATGCAAATAATAAGTTCTTAGATGCCATAAAATATCAGAAATAAGTAACTTTCTCTGTTTGATTCTATATAATGCCTACTAGATTTAGGGATTTCTTTACTATTATATAATCCATTAATCTATCCTTCTTTCATGTAAAATGTTAATTTAGTACCTAACCATTATGGATCTATACAGAATCAATTAAATAGAAATGTTCCCTTTCTGTTTAGGCTTTAAATATCTAAATTTGTAATTAAATTATTTGCTAAGTTTCTTTTTTCTGAATCATTCAAGCCCCACAGGTTAAGTAGAGGGGCATTATCTCGACTAATACTATCAGATGACTCTCTTCATATGGCAGTGAATGACATGATGAGTTCTAAGGTAGATCTACTAGTGTCATACATAATTTGGAGAATTGAGAGTGGAGATAATCTTAAATATGTGAGAAAGGGTCCTATTTATGCTCTTTTACTTTCTCGTGTGGATTTTTATTCCATCTTGAAAAACAAGTAGGATTTTGTGATCAAACGGTATGTAGAATTAGTATTAGCTTTGAACATTAATAATCTTTTTAATTATAGCTCCCTTTAATCCAAATATTTTCATTTTCCTTTATTTTTGATTGAAAATTGTCTATGAATATAGAATCTCTATGATATTTTGGCTATATTGTTTTATTAGATAGATTACTCTTACTTTTAGATTTTAGTTGAACTTAGAATTAGTTTCTTGCTTTTTGCCCTGCTAGTTTATTAATTATTGTTTTATAAAGTTTCCCTTTCTTATTGTTGGAAATGCCTTAGTCCCGAGGCATTGGTCCTTGTATTTGTATTATACATTTATTGGATTTATGTATTATACTCATTTGTGTTATTAATAAAGGCATCAATTCATTTATTATGTTTATCTTGTGCAATATATTAAATGAAGTATCCAATGGCCATATCTATATCCATGATGACAAGTGTCATGCACTTGGCAGTAAGACCATGGGTATAAATAGATCCGTAGTCTGTTCCAGTCATAGGAATGAATGGAACAAGAGACTATCATTAACCTGGTTGTATGGCGGTGTCTTACCGGTCATTGGACATGGAATGTCAACCAAGTTAATGGGTATGCATGGGGGCATGGTACTGGATAGATCCACTAAACGAGTATTCACATGGTATAGTATCACAAGTGATTCTCGTGTAGTACTTGTATGGATCCTTTGACCTGACCATACGATGGTGTTACATGTGAGGTCACATGCTTAGGGGTATGCCTAAAGGGCCTGTAATAGGGTGCCAAGTATGGGTACTTTCGGGTATGTCACTTAGCATGGTAATGCTATGGATATGCAGAAGGGATTTGTCACTCAGTAGTCCACTGGGAAGATATCACCTGCCTCTTGATGAATGTAACTGATAAGAGTGTGGCCACACCCAAACAGGTGGGAACTTGTTTGTGAGCTTCAGTGCATTTGGGATCAAGTTAATGTCCGACACAAAAGAGGGTGATCAATCCATGCCTCTGTGTTAGACACCGATATCAATGACATGGGATGTACAAGTTCAAACTACAGGGTTATGATAACAGTTAGACTGCCATCTCCATCTTAATTGGGGGCTGCAGTGGCTTGCTAGAGCCCAACTACAGTCTGCGGGCCAAAGGCCCGCTACCAACATAAAGATGGGCCCACGGGATCGTACATATAGAACGACTGAACACAGACTTAAGGAATCACATGTATACTTGGAGTATACATTATGGAGAGAGAGGTGTATATATGTTAATTATATTATAAAGATCAATTAGATTGATCCTAATAATAAAATTAATATATATTCAATTGGCTCTTCATAATTAATTGGATTAATTATGAGATTATTTCCTAGGTGGAAATATTCACATGTATATGTTTACATATGATTTTGTTTTGTGAAGATTTAATTTTAATTTGATGGATTAAATTAATTGGTCAAACTAATTTTAATTTAGATGTAAATAATATATTACTTGGTGTAATATATTAAATACATAGGTATATTAAAATTGGGCTTGAAATTAATTTAAACCAGAATAATTAAATTTAGATTGGGCCTGAATTAAAAAGCAGAAAGCCCACACAAAAGTAAAGGAGCCAAGCTGGGCCTGAATTCCCCTAAGGGAATTCGGCCAACCTAGGTTTTTAACCTAGGAGAATTCGGCCAAGGAATACACAACACACCATAGCCGAATTCTCTAGCCCTCTCTCACTATAGTTTTTGTTTTTCCAACGCTAGCACGGGTGGTGTTTGTTAGGCGTTCGCGTACGAAAACGAGGAGGGAATCTAATTGGATTTCTACAGTCTTCATCCATCTCTTGAAAGAGATATTTCGGGTAAGAATTTAATCTCTTTCTATTTCAATTTTAAGTTTTACAATTTCCACTTCAATTGCTCCTGGGACTGGATTTGAGGAAATCATCCCGTTCTTCCGATTTTAATCGGGTGATTTCCGGTGAAAAATCCCAACAGTGGTATCAGAGCGGGCTTTTGATCCGTGGAAATTGTTTAAATTGGTTGAATCCCATGTTTTAAAATTGGAGATTTTTTTATTGGGGTTCTTGGTTTGGGTTTAAGATTTTTCCCGTTTGTTTTGTACAATTGAAATTAAATTTGCATATAGGTTTATGTTAGTTTAATTTAATTGTATGATTTTGGAATTCTTGGTGAATTTCTTATTGTTGATGGATGTAATATTTGTTTGTTATTTTTTTTATTTCTGTGTAAAAAAAAAAAAAAAATCTGGCTCCCGGGGTGTGGGGCTGCCTGCAGCCACTACACAGCGACAGGGCCGGCGCTGGCAGCAGCAGCCGGCAGCCGCTAGGCGGCTGCGCCGCTGCTACTGCTAGGGCAACTCCGTTGCCCTAGCTGCAACGGGCGGGGCCCAGTGTTTTGGATTTGGCGGGTCTTGGGCCCGGGGCCCAGTTTTGAAATTTTAATTGGTTTTAAAATTCGTGTGTTTAAATTTATGCAATTTAAATGCGTGTTGTTTCTTGAATGAAATTTTATTTTATTCATGTGATATTAATTTTGGAAATTAATATGGTTAATTGAAATTGGTTCGGGTAATTTTGGCACAATTACTTGGACGACTGAATTGGACCCATAGTTTCCCAATTCCAGTGGGAGCAGTTGGACTACCTGGGCTGGAGGCCCAAAGCCTGTTAAGGGTTAGAACCATGGTGGGCCAAAATTGGCGATTTCTATATAATGGCTTGGACATAATTGAAAGTGGCTTAAATCATGCATTATAACATGCTTATGAATTATATGTATTGGATGCATATGTATGGTTAAATGTTTGTATGGTTGGATGCTATTGGGCCTTGTACAAGATGGGTTGTATTTTTCTTTTTGGGTAAATACGGCCTGCGTGTCTTTTTTCTTTTTTTAATGTAATTTTATTTTATTCAAATATTATAAAATTTGTAAAAGAAGAAGCCCATGGAGTGGTGAGCCCAAGTGGAGGTGTAAGCCCAGAAGGAAAAGATGGAGGCCCACCTGATATTTATTTCTAGTATAGGTTTACTAGAATAATATTAGGATGTAATATAGGCCCATAGCAATCCATTTTACTTTTATGTAATTATGCTTTAAGTTTATTTGCATGTATGAATGTATGATCCAATAGCAATTTCACCCGCCTTATGTATGTAAGCCGTTATTAATTGAATCTAATAACCAAATGGAATTACTAAGTTGCTTAAAAGTGCTTCCCTCATTCAAAACCGACTCAAGGTGGGAATAGGCCAGTTGTTGACCATGCCCTCGCAGGATACACTGGAGTATTGTCACTTTGTATTGGGTTAGAGTATGGGATACTCTAACACTTGAATGGAGGTTTTGACTTAGCGTGGGTAGTAGGATTCTCCTGGCCCTAAGCACAGATGGGTAAGTGCCAATAAGCCCATCAAACCGAGAGTCCCTAGGTTGGGATTGGACAGCGTTCCTACCTAAATAATTAAGGTATAGTTGTACCAAACCCTCGTTTGGCTATATCTTGATGAAATATGGATCTCGGTCCATGAGCCTAACAACTCGGTTTAAATTAATAACATGATTCATTATTAATTTCATATGGGAATAATAAATTAAAGTCCTTTATTAACACTCTCAATGTTTTTCGGTGTAGAAACCCTTAAATGGCAAACAACAATACCTTATCACTGCGATCTATTCTTAAAAAGGACAAGCTTTCCGGTCCTAACTTTTTAGACTGGTCTAGGAACTTAAGGATTGTTCTAAGACAAGAGTCAAAAGAGTATGTACTGGAAAGGCCTGTGCCAGCTGCGCCTCAAGGACGTAATCCACCGGCTGCCCAGCTAGAGGAATACGAGGCGCATGTCAAGGATAATAGGGATGTGACATGCCTTATGTTGGCCTGTATGGTCCCCGAACTGCAAAAACAGTTTATGGACCATCAAGCCTATGCTATGATAACAACTCTAAATGAGATGTTTCAGGAGCAAGCTCGTCAGGAAAGGTACCTGACCAATAAGGCATTCCACTCTTGTAAGATGGGGGCCGGGACATCTGTGAGCGCACACGTGCTCAAGATGAAGGGCTATTTGGACACTTTAGCCCGTCTCGGATCGCCTATCTCTCAAGAGTTGACGGTGGACACAATCCTTGCATCCTTGCTGGATTCTTATGATCAGTTCATCCTGAACTACAATATGCAAGGGATGAACTGTACTGTTAGTGAGCTGCATGGGATGCCTAAGCTCACCGAGCAGTCGATCAAAAAGACTCCGCTGGTACTGCTGGTCAACAAGGGGAACCCCCCTATTGCTAAGGGTAAGGCTAAGGAAAAGGCCAAGGCTAAGAAGGCCAAGGCCAAACCCAAGGCCCAGCAGAAGGCAGGTCCTGAAGATGTCTGTTTCGGGTGTAGACAGGCGGGCCATTGGAAGAGATCGTGTCCCAGGCTGATGGGAGAGCAAAGAAGGGGCCAAGGTGCGTCCTCTTCAGGTATTTATGTTATAGATATTAACCTTACTGTTTCAGCATCCTGGGTATTAGATACTGGATGTGGTTCTCACATTTGTTGCAATGTGCAGGTACTTAAGAATAGAAGGTCACTGGGGTCGGGAGAGGTGGACTTGCGGGCCGGGAATGGAGCAAGGGTTGCTGCCATAGAGATCGGCGAATACCACCTTATGATGCCCAGTGGATTGGTTTTAATTTTGGAACATTGTTACTTTGTACCTGCTATGTGCAGGAATATTATTTCTGTATCAATGTTGGATATTTCTGGATTTAATTTCACTATTTCTAATGGTAGAATTTCAATATCTAGAGAGGGATTATTATATGGAGATGCTCTATTAAATAATGGCCTATATATCCGGGACTTAAATGAAAACAATCATGTCTATAACATAAACACTAAAAGAGTTAAGCCTAACGAACTTAATCCTGTCTACCTATGGCATTGTCGTCTCGGCCACATAAACGAGAAGCGCATTGCTAGACTTCACAAAGCTAGAGTCCAAGGGTCATTTGACTTGGAGTCGATTGATACATACGAATCATGTTTACGAGGCAAGATGACAAATGCACCTTTTAGCAAGAAGGCTGAAAGGGCCACTGGCTTATTGGACCTAATACATTCAGATGTATGTGGACCTATGAGCGCAGTGACCAGAGGTGGGCATCTGTACTTCGTCATGTTCACGGACGATTTCAGCAGATTTGGCTATGTCTATCTGATGAAACACAAGTCCGAAACCCTTGATAGGTTTAAGGAATTTAGGAACGAGGTACAAAACCAGCTAGGCAGGAATATCAAAACCCTTCGGTCGGACCGAGGCGGTGAGTATATGAGCCTAGAGTTTGACTCATACTTGAGATAGCATGGAATAGTTCCACAGCTCACTCCTCCCAGAACACCACAATGGAATAGGGTGTCCGAACGGAGGAATAGGACACTGTTGGACATGGCCCGCTTAATGATGAGTCAAGCCTCTCTCCCAATTAGTTTCTGGGGACACACCCTCGAGACAGCAGCTCTTATCTTAAATAATACTCCGACTAAGGCTGTGGAAAAGACCCCATATTAGATATGGATGGGCAAGGAGCCCAATGTGTCTTTCCTAAGGATTTGGGGATGCAAAGCACATGTCAAGAGATTGACTAATGGCAAGCTGGAGCCCAAAACTGATAAATGCCTATTTGTGGGCTACCCTAGGGAAACCAAAGGGTATTACTTCTACAATCCCGCTGAGAACAAGGTGTTCGTGGCAAGGAAGGGGGTGTTTCTAGAAAAGGAGTTCCTTTCCAAGAAAGATAGTGGGAGCAATGTTGAACTCAGGGAAGTTCAAGGTCCACAAGCTCCTGAAGAGGATAACTCAAAGGCCCAGGTGGAGCTTTCACAAGTGGAAGCACCGACCCTGGCCACACAAGGACTTAGAAGGTCTGGTAGGGATCGTCGGGAACCGGAGAGGAATGGTTTCCTCGTCACCGATGATCAAACTCTTCTCATCTGGGATGAGGAACAACCCAAAACCTACCAGGAGGCTATGGCTATTCCACAATCTACGAATTGGCGTAAGGCCATGGAGGCAGAAATGCAATCTATGTACGATAACCAAGTTTGGAACTTGGTTGATCCACCTCCGGGTGCTAAGGTAATAGGTTGCAAGTGGTGCTACAAGCTAAAAGCTGATAATACTTTCAAGGGGCATCTGGTTGCAAAAGGTTTCAGACAAGTCCATGGAATAGACTATGATGAAACTTTCTCACCAGTAGCCATGCTCAAATCCATCAGGATATTGCTGGCCATAGCCGCATGGTATGACTATGAGGTATGGCAGATGGATATCAAAACCGCTTTCCTTAATGGAAAGCTACTTGAGGATGTGTACATGACACAACCTGAGGGCTTTGTCGATCCAAAGTATCCGGGAAGGGTATGCAAACTTCAAAGGTCCATTTATGGACTGAAGCAAGCATCCCGAAGTTGGAATCTAAGATTCAATAAGGCCATAAACGAATATGGCTTCATACAGAATCAAGATGAGCCTTGTGTGTAGAAGAGGACTAGTGGGAGCATTGTCACATTCTTGGTACTTTATGTGGACGACATCCTGCTCATTGGAAGCGACATACCTACACTGCAAGGGGTAAAGCAGTGGCTGAGTAAGTGCTTCGCAATAAAGGACTTAGGCGAGGCTGAGATGATCCTAGGGATCAGGATCTACATGAATAGATCAAATCGGCTTCTGGGCCGAAGTCAGGCTTCGTACATTGACAAAGTTCTGAAAAGGTTCAGCATGGACCGGGCTAAGAAAGGTTTCTTACCAATGGGCCATGGGCTGAAACTTAGTAAGAAACACTGTCCTAAAACAAGGGAGGATAGGGAGAACATGAAATTGGTTCCATATGCTTCGGCTATAGGATCAATTATGTACTCCATGTTATGTACGAGACCTGATGTCGCCTTTGCACTGAGTATGACGAGCTGATACCAGCAGGATCCCGGGGAGGATCACTGGAAAGCTGTCAAGGAGATACTTAAGTACCTTAACCGGACTAAGGATAGCTTCTTAGTGTATGGTGGTCAGGAAGTGCTATCAGTTACTGGGTATACTGATGTGAGCTTCCAGATCGACCAGGATGAGTACCAGTCGCAGTCTGGGTATGTATTTTTGTTGAATGGTGGTGTTGTAAGCTGGAGGAGCTCAAAGCAACCAACCATAGCGGACTCTACAATAGAAGCTGAGTACATCGCTGCGTGTGATGCGGCTAAGGAAGCTATGCGGATGAAGAAGTTTATCACTGAGTTGGGAGTAGTGCCAACTATCCAAGACCCAGTTGATATCTTCTGTGACAACAATGGGGCTGTTGCACAAGCTAAGGAGCCCTGGTCACACAAGAACACAAAGCACGTGCTCAGAAAGTTTCACCTCATACGAGAGATCGCGGAGAGAGGTGACATTGCATTGCACAGAGTGGACACCGAGGATAATGTCGCAGATCTGTTGACCAAGGCACTGGCTCAGCCCAACCACGAGGGTCATACTAGGTCTATAGGGATTAGGCCCATGCCTAGTTGGAACTAGTGCAAGTGGGAGATTGTTGGAAATGCCCTAGTCCCCGAGGCAATGGTCCTTGTATTTGTATTATACATTTATTGGATTTATGTATTATACTCATTTGTGTTATTAATAAAGGCATCAATTCATTTATTATATTTATCTTGTGCAATATATTAAATGAAGTATCCAATGGACATTTCTATATCCATGATGACAAGTGTCATGCACTTGGCAGTAAGACCATGGATAGGGTAAACGATATGACCATAAATAGATCCGTAGTCTGTTCCAGTCATGGGAATGAATGGAACAAGAGACTATCATTAACCTGGTTGTATGGCGGTGTCTTACCGATCATTGGACATGGAATGTCAACCAAGTTAATGGGTACATGCATGGGGGCATGGTACTGGATAGATCCACTAAACGAGTAATCCACATGGTATAGTATCATAAGTGATTCTCGTGTAGTACTTGTATGGATCCTTTGACCTGACCATATGATGGTGTTACATGTGAGGTCGCATGCTTAGGGGTACACCTAAAGGGCCTGTAATACGGTGCCAAGTATGGGTACTTTCGGGTATGTCACTTAGCATGGTAATGCTATGGATATGCAGAAGGGATTTGTCACTCAGTAGTCCACTGGGAAGATATCACCAGCCTCTTGATGAATGTAACTGATAAGAGTGTGGCCACACCCAAACAGGTGGGAACTTGTTTGTGAGCTTTAGTGCATTCGGGTTCAAGTTAATGTCTGACACAAAAGACGGTGATCAATCCATGCCTCTGTGTTAGACACCGATATCAATGACATGGGATGTACAAGTTCAAACTACAGGGTTATGATAACAGTTAGACTGCCATCTCCATCTTAATTGGGGGCTGCAGTGGCTTACTAGAGCCCAACTACAGTCTGTGGGCCAAAGGCCCGCTGCCAACATAAAGATGAGCCCACGGGATCATACACATAGAACGACTGAACACAGACTTAACGAATCACATGTATACTTGGAGTATACACTATGGAGAGAGAGGTGTATATATGTTAATTATATTATAAAGATCAATTGGATTGATCCTAATAATAAAATTAATATATATTCAATTGGCTCTTCATAATTAATTGGATTAATTATGAGATTATTTCCTAGGTGGAAATATTCATATGTATAGGTTTACATATGATTTTGTTTTGTGAAGATTTAATTTTAATTTGATGGATTAAATTAATTGGTCAAACTAATTTTAATTTAGATGTAAATAATATATTACTTGGTGTAATATATTAAATATATGGGTATATTAAAATTGGGCTTGAAATTAATTTAAACTGGAATAATTAAAATTAGATTGGGCCTGAATTAAAAAGCAGAAAGCCCTCACAAAAGTAAAGGAGCCAAGCTGGGCCTGAATTCCCCTAAGGGAATTCGGCCAACTTAGGTTTTTAACCTAGGAGAATTCGGCCAAGGAATACACAACACACCATAGCCAAATTCTCTAGCCCTCTCTCACTATAGTTTTTGTTTTTCCAACGCTAGCACGGGTGGTGTTCCTTAGGCATTCGTGTACGAAAACGAGGAGAGAATCTAATTTGATTTCTGCAGTCTTCATCCATCTCTTGAAAGAGATATTTCGGGTAAGAATTTAATCTCTTTCTAATTCAACTTTAATTTTTACAATTTCCACTTCAATTGCTCCTAGGACTGGATTTGAGGAAATCATCGCGTTCTTCCGCTTTTAATCGGGTGATTTCCGGTGAAAAATCCCAACACTTATGTCATTCCATTATCATGCTTTTTGTTCTATTCATAGTTTTGAAATTGTGTTTCTCCATAATGTTTAGGTTTAGTTTAGTTTCTTATTTACTAGGTGGTAATCTTATTTTATTATATCATTGTGATTATAATTTAGATCAATTGTAATTTCAATGTACATATTTTTAATTTACACTTTAAAACTATTTTTATAGTGATGGAAGATAAAAGAAAAGGTGTCAAAATTTATGATTTGGAAGAACATAATGAAGATTATAGTTCATCCCAAGGGAATTTCGGTGATAACAGAAGTACTTTTTATCAAGGTGTAGCAAATTTTATTGTTGATGGAATTAGTAAAATGATATTTGATTCATTGGAAGAAACACAGTTTTTCCACAAAGATTATAGCATGCAAATTGGTTTTAGCTTTCAAGTTTGTGACTCATAGTTGAACAAAAATGGTCATTTAAGAATGAAAAGATGGTGTGTGAAATGGAAGGATAAAAAATAACAACTTGCATTAAGGAGCCACCAAAAAAAAAAAAGAAGAAAATGCAATGAGATTCAACAAGAATGTCCTACTTATTTTCATGTCAAGTTTGATAGTAAAGCCAATAAATAGGTTGTTAAAAAATTTGTAATGGGTTGTCAGAAATTTTTTTCCTTCTCATAAAGTTTTTGAAATCTCACAGGAGCATTGGTGATGGTGATAAGGTACAAGCTAGAGCAATGCATGATGTTGGTGTGAAGACTAGTAAAACTATTGATTTTCTAGCAAATCAGAGTGGAGGGTTCCAAAATTTAGGATTTACACCAAAAGATATGTATAACCATATGAACTTGCCAGGAGAATGGAGATACAAGATGGTTGTGCATTCACAACATTGGGTTTTTTAGCTACCAAAAAAGAAGTTGACCTCGATTTTATTTCAAGTACACAACTCAAGAAAACCGATAATTAGGTGAGTTATTTTGGTTAGATTCCATATTTAGACTAGTTTACTCTATTTCTAGAGATGTAGTTGCATTTGATGCATGCTATGAAAGAAACATTTATTGCACACCATTAGTTACATTTGTGGGTGTAAACCATCATTTTCAGTTAATTACTTTTGGATGTTCATTATTAAAGGATGAGAAAGAATCTTCTTATAATTGGTTGTTAAGCACTTTCTTAGATTATATGAGCGAAAAACCTTGTTCTGTTATTACTGACGGAGATTTGGCTATGCATTATGCTATTAGAGAGGTTCTTCCTAACGTCACTAATAGGTTGTGTTAATTGTCATATTCTAATTTTGTTATAAATAAAAGGCATAATCATATATATTATCTTTCTTATGCATTTAATAAATTATGAGAATCCAATAACTGTTGTTTTACTCTTTACATTGGTAACATTCTCCGAGTAGTTTGACATTGAGTAAGGAAAGAACATTGTTATAAAGCTATTCCTTTTCTGTTAATGTCATAGGAATGATAATAACTAAAGACCAGCATGGGCCTTGATTGTATGGTGGTGTCTTACCAACCATTGGATATGGATTGTCAATCAAGGGCATGGGCTGGATCGATCCACTTTGAGAGCACCATATGGTTCCTATGTCATAGGTGGCTCTCAAGTAGTACTTATATTTCGTCTTTTGACTTGATATCACTATAAACCTAGGTACAAGCTCATATAGTTTGATGTGCGCCAAAAGGGCGCGTAACAGGGTGCCAAGTATGGATATGGTTGGGTATACCAGCGAACATGATGGGAATGTCAGCGATGTAAAAGGATTTGTCATAAAGAGGGTGATATCACCAGCCTCTCGATAAGAAGGATTGATAAGAGTGTGCTGCACCCAAATAAGGTAATCACTGGGTGATTAGTTATTTGTGAGCTTCAGTCTACTTGGTATCAAGAAATGTTCTTGTAGTACAGAGGGTGACTTCGCCATGCCTCTGGTAGGACATCAATATCACATGGCATAGTGTAAGCACAGGTTTTCCCGACCTCTGTGATGAATACCCTTTTTTTACCTATTTGAACAGATGAACGTGAGGTGGATTTGTGAATGAATGGAATGGTGCCTAGAATCGCAAGTGACCCAAAAAGCGGAGCGGTTCTCGACCCGAAACCCAGATGAAGTCCCTTTCAAATACTTAGAAAATTTATGTGTGACTCCAAGACTCCAGTTATAGCCGCGCGACTCTAGCATAACCGCCAGGAAAAATTGCGTTAGAGCTGCGCAGCTGTAAAAGTTATTCCAGAAATTTTCAAATTTCCTTATCCCCTAAGCTTAATAAATGATTTCCAGGATTTAGGAAGCTAATTAGGCTAATTAGGAGTGGGGATTCTGAGAGAAAAAGGAGCAAAAAAATCAGAAAAAGGATTTTTAGAGAAAATTCAGATTTTGGAGAGAAAAAGAGAGAAAAGAAAAAAAGAAAAAGAGAGAAAAGAAAGAAAAGAGAGAAAGAAAAAGAAAAAGAGGAACAACGCTAGGGAACAAAAGGTTCCAGCCATTTTCTTTGATCCCAAATCATCTTCGGGTTTATTCAATTTGGTTTGGGATTTGTTTTCAGTGTTTCGAATAGTTTTCGGAATTCTAGATGTATTTCGGCATCCAAATCCATCTCTAGTCGTCAAGTACAGTGGAACACAACAAAGATAAACTTTGAGAGGCCTTAAAATCAAAATTTGATAATTGTTATGGTGTGTTGCATGTTTTGACAAAAAGCCAAAAAACTGGTTGTTTGAGTACAACCAGACGACTTTAACTAGAGCCACATGGCTGTAGTTCCTTTGAATACAGCCGCGCGGCTATAACAAGAGCCGCATGGCTGTGTTCAAAGGAACTACGGCCATGTGGTTCTAGTTAAAGTCGTCTCACGGCTGTGTTCTTCGAGGCAGAAACCTAAAATGCCCTAAGTTACCAAACCTAGATAGTTTTCCCATTTAAATCCTTCTATTTTGAGTAATTTCAGTCAGATCACATCTGTCATAACTAAAATTAGGGTTTTCAAATTTCGAATGATGCGAATGTGAGATTTAGGTTTCCGATGGTTTCGATTTTTGAATTTTGGAGTTGTTTTAGTCCAAACGGACTCTCAGTCTAGCCTTGGTGGACCTCCAAAATTTCAAAATCTGAAGGAACCATCAGGAGCGAACCAAAACAGTGATTTACAAAAATGAAAGAAAACCAATTTGGGTTTATGTATCATAGCCATACGACTATAGTCACCACGGTAGAATCTCGGGATGATTTCAATAAATCTCATCGTGTGATGCTGTCTTGAAATTCAAACTGTTTGTGAAGTGTTTACTATTTTAAACCTTAGATGAATGTTGGAAATAGGAACCACTCACGAACGGGACCCCGAGCTCTAGGATAACAGACCCACTGAACATGGAGAATTTTACATGTAACTGAGCCAAACCGTTTTTAAAACTGTTTTCAAGCACAAAAATCTACAGGGCATTTCTAAAATGGTTTTCTAGGTTTAATCAGGTAAGTCGTCCGGACTTTCTGGTTATCCGTCTATGAATATTCCCCAATTCCCGAGAATTCCCCCATTTTGTCTTGGTATGAGTCCTAGATGCTTTTATTGTATAACTATGCTAACCATCTGTTTTGCAGCTTTTTTTATTTTCTTTATTTTATTTTGGACGTATTTGATAGAATGATTGTGTAACTAGGCGGTTGTACCTTTGTAGATTTCGTGTAACTAGGCGGTTGTATGTGAGGATGAGAGTTTTCTTTTTCATTCAATTTGGTTGTATAAGCTGGCCTCTATTTTTACTTTCCTGCACTTTATTTTTCTGCACTTTATTTTGCTGCAATTTATTTTTGTCATTTGTATGAGCATTGGCTAATAACAAGAGGATAAAAATGGGTAAAGAAAGATAATAAGTGAGTTGAATATGGTAGTATGAACTTTTAAATGAAATCAAGCTTTGAGGTTGAATAGGTAAGTTGCTCGAACCCTAAATCTCTGTATTAGGTATGGTTGTCTAAGCTCAGTAAGTAGTTGTATTAGAATTTCTCGGATAAGCTGATCCGGGTGGCGACTCCATCACTAATCTTGAAATTTAGGTTTCGAGATCTTTAAGTCAATGAAATGGGTTTTTGTAAAAGTGTAAAACCAGTTTCCCAAAATTCACATTCAGACAATGTTTTCTATAAATGGGTTTTCTATCATACAAAAGGTTTTCTTAAATTAAGACTTAAAACCCGTTTTCCCCAGAACCAAATTTAAACAAAGGTGAAAAAGCCTTTTTCTCCCCGGCTCGCTTCGCCGCTTTCCAACTTTAAGGTCATCCGCTTACAGTGGCGACTCTGCCGGGGATGTTGTTCCTTAAAAACATTTTTTAAAAGACTTAAGGAACTTAGGCAACTACTGGAAAATAACCTCTCTTGAAGTCATCTATTAGTTCATAATACCATATTCCCCTCGCAACCACATATCATGATATTTTCTTCTTCTTAATCCCTCAAACTCACTGATTAGCGCCAATTTATTCCGGAAGGTGACCTACCTCTTCTGCCAGGATTGGAGGCACCCGAATGGATAAACCACTCATAGCACCGCATGAACCTCACATTGCGTTGAGGAGTGTTTTTCGCTATGGAAACCTTTGTATGAACCCTTGGTTTGACTTTGGCCCATATGTAGTGACCTAGTGATCTCCTCTTAGGATCACCAAAACATAAAATATGTAAATTGGACATTGACAGAACTCCTTTGATATCCCCCAGCCATTATCAAAGAGACCTAATACATAGGAAGAATGTGTATCAATCGAATGGAGGAACAAGGTTGGAAGGGTGAACATATATTGCCTGTGCTAACGTTTGTTCTGTGATGATTCCTGTTTTCTCTTTTTTATCCTTTCACGAACCATTAAACACGCTGTGAACACGGAATTTTCAAAAAAAAAAAAAAGAAATAAATAAATAAAATAACAAAAATAAAATAAATATAAAAAAATTAAAAAAAATTATTAAAATTTTAAAAAAATATTAGAGTCGTACGACTATAATTACAGTCGTACGACTGTAGATCTATTTTCTAACATTCAAGCTAAGCCCACTTGAGAGAGGAATGGGCGAGTTTTGGAGATGTTTTCTGGTCTTCCTGTCCCATATTTAAGCAAAAATGATTGCAGTGGAAGGGAGGATAACCAGAAACACAAAATTTGGATTTAAGAGAGTTCTTAGCATTGGGAAAAGGGAAAAGAAGAGGAGAAAAGATATTCACATAATACTTTCTCCTGCTCTTTTGTTTTTGATCTTTGTGTTGTAAGGTTTAAAATTAGATAGAAATCATAGCTTAAGAACTTGAAATACCAAATACAATTGATTCCAGAACTTAGAATCATCTAAATCCTTGACTTGTTGGAGTTTTTAGACATTATTTTTGTACCTTAACATACTAAGGAGGAGAAGCAATACGGAGTCCGTTCAAGGTGTTTTCTTCGGTCAAATCAACGGTGGATCCACACTACAAGGGTAAATATATCTAACACTAGTGTTTTGCTTCATATTCTAGGTGTTTTGGTTCATTCTTGTGCATTAAATCCCCTTAAAACCCAAAATACAAGTCTGTTGTTTCTGGACTGGATGAACAGTCGTGCTCCTGTCATTACAGTCGTACGACTGTCTTCGATTTCCACGACTCCAAATCTTGTCCATTTAAATCATTTCAGCAATTTTTTGATAAAAAATAAATTACATCCGTACGACTGTAATTACAGACGTACAACTATAGTTCCGCATCAGCAACAAAAAATGGCAAAAATTCACGAAAAATCCAGAAAAATTCATAAAAAAAAAAGAAAAATTCCCAAAAAAAAAAAGAAAAATCATGGAAAATATATAAAAGATAAAAAAATCATCGAAATCATAAAAAATAATTTATTGCATGCATTCACGACCTTAAATTTAATTTTTGAAGTTGTTACAATTAGAACAATGCAACGATGGAGATCCAAATCTCTTGAAAACCAACCCACATTCACTTGCTAAATAGGAGTAAACTGGTAAAAGAAAATATTTTCAAAAATGTATTTTCTCACGAAACAAAACACAGAAACGTTTCAAAACTGTTTTCCAGGTCTAGTCGGGCGAACTAGCCAAGTTTACCCGACTACCCCCTAAATGCATGTCCCCAAATCTCTCATTTCCTCCGTTTTGTCTATTTGAGTCTAACTTGTTGCATATATTTGTGCTAACCTTTGTTTTGCAGGGTTTGATTTAATTTATTTTTATTTACTTATTTCAATTTTAACGCATTAAATATTTATGTAAAATAGGCGATTGTACCCCGATCCCCAAATTATACAAATGTTTCCCCTATGATAGCTTTGTTGTGATTTGATTGGGTTGTAAATAATTTATTTATTTATTGCTTTTATTTGTATGTATGCCATATGATTAAATCAATGAAAATCAACCTTAGAAATATAAAATGCTATCAATGAACATTGGCCAAATTTATTTTGATTAGACATGAAATAAGGGACTTGTCCGGAACTAGATCTCTGGAAAGTGTAGCGGCCCTCGTCCGGTTCGGCTACGCTGTAATTTCTTGGTTGAGCTGATCCGGGTGGCGACTCTTGCATTTTCTTTTGAGATTTAGGCCTCCATTCTTTTATGAAATAAATGATGAATTTTCCAAAACCGAATTTCCACTAAAAACCAAAACCCCCAAAAAGCGGCCCGCCTCGCGGCGCATTCTTTCGTCATAAAAAAATCATTTGCTCACACAAGCATAATCACTTGTATGCCACCCTAACCACATTTTCGTGTAGCCACTCTCATAGCATAAACACATGTGTGACACTACCCTAACCATGTTTTCGTGCAGCCATAATTTTCCTTATGTGTGCCATGTACATTTACATCTTGTGTGCTTACACCTTCACAAAAAATACATGACATCATCCCGTGTGACATGCACACTAACCACATTTTCGTGCCTCCATTCGCATCCCGTGTGTCATGAACATTCATACCATTTCATTCCATTTAATTTAAGATGCCATGGGAATACTGAAAAATGCCCATCATGATCATCCCATTTCATTTCACATTGGGCTTCCCAAAGCTGCCCATACTTTGCCCATGCATCTGATTGTGCTTGGCCATTTCATGATATCATTCTTATCCATATAGAGAACCCTAAAGGTATTAGGTCCATATCCGTGTAGTGTATCACGTGATATCATCGCATACCATCACGACAATTCATAATTGGTATCACATGATACCGAAGTCTTGTGTGCATTATGATCCATATAAGATCATTCTATGACATAATCAAATCATTCGAGGTACTCCACGAGTGCCAGATTATTACCCATGTGGGCATATTCCATGACATTATGAAATCATACTAGGCATTCTGCGAACGCTGAACCCCTGTCCATGTAATGATTTACAAGTGACTCGTTTACAAACATCATGTCATCTTCCTCAAAAGCATCAAAACTCTGTCCACATGACGGTGTACCACGAGACCATGCCACCACATTCACTCACATCAATTGCTCTTAAAGCATCGAAACTCTGTCTGTGTACTGTTATACACGTGACCATCTCACGACACTCACCCTCATCCGATGCCCCAAAAGTGCCACAACCCCGTCTGTGTAGCCAATCATATGCAACCATCTTGCATTGTTTTACTCATGAAATTAGGTATTCCCTAAAAAAAAAAGGGGTCCGACATGTCTTCATCCATATGACACATGGCATCATTCACTCATCATCATCCCATGGTTATACATCTCACTATGCATACCCATTAATACATCGTAATTAGGTTCATGTCATCCATCCGCAATACTAACCTCATGTTGAATGCACATTTTGGAATTGACCTTTGAGTCGGTTAGTGTGTATTGAATCAGAGTCTAGCCAGTCATTACAGTTAGCTTGGTTAGAATCAATCACTATGGAAGAATCTAGAGAGGGTTTGGGGTCCAATTCGGAGCAGGAACTTGAGGTTCAGTTGCCTTCCTTACCAGTTGATAAACCAATTTTGTTGGAAGAAGCAAGCGGAGCAGTGATGGCTAACGAGACAACAAGGAATGTGTCATTTGACATGAATGCTTTTGTGGATGCTCTTCTAAATTTAGATCAGTTTAAGGCTACTCTCAAGGAGCAGATGCAAGCTGTGTTGACTACCAATGCGAGTCAGACTGTTCAATCGACTCAGACTTCGGTTGGGAATGTGGGAAATGTTGCCCAAATGATGCCTAGAACGGGAGAAAGTATTCCCAGGAGCAGTGGAGGAGTCATCCCTCACAAGGAGATTGATCGTCATTCCAAACAGGATGAAGCTATTGAGAGGGCTAAAGAAGCTTCGGGTGAGACGGCTATGGAAAAGCATTACGAAGAAAAATTCTCTGATCATGAGGCTCTACTTCCAAAATTAAAGGAGATGATGCATTACAATCCCATCAAGTGTGTAGACCCACCTACTCTAATGGTCGAAGGAGGAGAACCATTACTGGTAGGCTTTCAGATGCCATATTTACCGCCGTACACTGGAGAAGGTTCGCCAGAGGCTCACTTGGATAGTTATGTGAGGATTATGTCCAGTATGGGAATCTGAAGAATCCATCTTCTTAACTTGTTCTCGGCGACCTTGAGAGGTGCTGCAGTGAAGTGGTACTTAAAAATGCCTATTCATAGCCATTCCACATGGGAGGATCTGGCTGAAGCATTCGTGAAACAGTATGCTCATAACACCCAAGTGTAGACCACTTTGGAAGACTTAGAGAGGATTCAGCAGAAATTTAATGACACTTTCTTAGCCTATTACAAGAGATGGATTCATGTCCAAGTGTCGATGGACGGGGCCTCGAAATTGGAATCTCTTCTTGTGAAACTTGTCGATGGTAGCTTGCCTCGGTACAAGGAGAAAATGAAGCTGAAGAGGTTCCATGCCTTTACAGATGTTGTCGAGTATGCTAAGCGTATCGAAAGATACAAGGAGGAAGAACAGAGGAATAATCAGAGTACGGGTACTTATTAGGGCATTTGAGGGTACATATAGGGATATAAGAGTAGTAGCTCCACATCGATGCCAACTGGGTCCAGTTTGAAGGCTGCTCAGACTGTAGCCTATGTGTAAGTGCAACAATCAGATATGGCCGCTATGGTCCAAGGTAGACAGTCATCGGCTCTTTAAAGGCTTATTAGTCCATGGGCAGAGCCCCTGACTCGTATCTTTGCCAAGTGTAGGAAGGCTGGATTACTCCAAAGCTTGAAACAGTATACACCTCTGACCGAGCAGATAAAGAAAATTTTTGTGCTTACCATGTGGTGGTGGGTCATCGCAAGGGTGAATGTACCAGCTTGATGAGGACCATCAAACAATTGATCACTAATAAGAAGATTGTAGATCCACCGCTAAAACCAAGCATGCAGAGTAACCCCTTGCCCAACTTTGGGGGTCAAATTAACATGGTTTAATCAGGGCTCCTAGCCAACTGTGTATTTGCTCAGATCATAAAGGCGAATCTTAGTGTCCAAGCCGTTGTAGTGGATGATGCTGGAGTTGCAGAAGGTCCTCCACATGTGGAGGATGACAATCATTTCTCTGTATTTATTTCTTCTCTTTATGATGTGAACAATTCTGCCTATAAGGCCCTCAATGCAATGAAATCTAATTTCACTTACTTATGTGATGTTTTTTTAGATGGAACCATGTATAAATACAAAAATTCATTTAATGTCTTCAGCATACATGATGCATCATTACATGAAATAATCTAGGGACAGACGATAACCCAAAAATGGTATCCATTTCAAAAGACCTCACGCTTGTTGAGAGAAAAGAAATTGTTAAAGTACTGCAGAAGCATGTAAGAGCATTCACCTGGTCGTATGATGACATGCTGGGGGATTGATATTATTGAAGAGATAAGGCCGCCTGCATCGAACGAACATCGATTCATAGTTATAGCCATCGACTACTTCTCAAAATGGGTAGAAGCGGAGTCATATGCAAATGTTATAGCAAAAAAGTTGTCCAAGTTCATAGAGAAGAATGTATTTGTGTGATACAGGATCCCGCATCATGTGGTAACCGATAATGGTCATAATTTTAGGGGGTAATCGTGTAGTTGCTCCAAGAAAAAGGGTCTGAACACCACAGGTCGTCTCCATACCGTCCGCAAGCTAACAGGGCAGTTGAAGCAGCCAATAAGTCCATCAAGAGGATTCTCTCAAAAATGGTAGTCACCTATAGGGACTGGGCAGACATGTTACCATTTGCATTATGGGGGTATAGAACTAGTATCAGAACACCCATAGGAGAAACACCCTACTTGCTAGTCTATGGGATGGAGGTTGTACAAGTACAAACAAAGGTTAGATCATTGAGGGTTATTATGGAAGCGCAATTGCTAGAATCTGAATGGGTTTAGTCATGAGAAGTATCTCCGGGCTCTAGGTCACTTATAGATGTATCAACAGTGTATGGCCAAGGCTTACAATAACAGGCTCTATCATCAGAAACACCTACTTAAGGCTGCAGACTTGGTGCTTAAACAGATGAAGCAGACCAACATAGATGTTTGAGGAAAGTTTAAGCCGAACTGGGAAGGTCCGTATATGGTTAAGAAAGTACTTTCGAAAGGTACAGTGAAGAATATGGACAAGGATAGGAATGAGTTCACCAACCCCATCAATCAAGACAGGCGTAGGCAGTAATTTATCTGAAAAAAAGAGTCCGATAGATCGAAAACCCTACAAGGCGGTTTATGCAAAAGTTAGGGCAGTGAGGTGAGCAACATCAACTAGAAAATCTCCAAAGACTAGTTGATAGTAGCTATGGAGTCGGTCGAGATGTGTACCATTATTGATTCTGTCTTCAGCTTCATTTCATCTATGATGTGCATTGTGCTGAAACATTATCATTGAGTGAATGAATGAATGGTTTGTTCTATTTGTTTAAATATCCCAGGTTTTTTCAGAATTGAAGGTATTTTTATGCATAAAATGGCCACATACATCTTTTGGTTGCATGCATCTCACTTAAAAAAAAGAAGAGTCCGGTGGATTGAAAACCCGAAAGGGCGGTCTATGCAAAAGATGGGACATAAATAATGTCTGATGAGTCGAAAACCTAAAAGGGTGGTTTAGGAAAAAATTAAAATAGTCTGAAAGGCCAGTCTATGCAAAAATAAGGACATAAAATAAAGCAAAATAAAAGTCGCACAGCAGCAGATTCAGATAATCCTAACACCTTACAACCTGAGGTATCTCAAGGTCAACGCCTCGTGCTCATGCCTTGTAGGAAGTGTCATTATGTTAGCCAACCAAGCCCTGTAACGGCCATCTGTCTCCATAGTGCTATGCTATCATGCCTTAGAATCTCGCAGCAAATAAGGTGCATCCACTAATACTGCACGTGCCTTGGCCATGGCTATATGAAATCCCCATAATCGGCCATGTACAAAGAATAAGGCACCCCTTGCATCTGCCTGTACTGTCTACACAGTCGTGCTGGATAGTAGAATGTCACCTTGGTTAACCCAAGCAGCTGCATGTTGGAGATTGTGCCCTAAGGCCAATATTGGATTATGTAATTTGACTTCTAAGATTAATCTGGTGTAGATTAATATTATCATTTATGTTTGTATGTTAGCATTTATGATAAGTATCCATGAATAAATCGTGTTATTCTAAATATCCCTAGTCGATTGTTATTATGGGAATAATAACAAACTAAGACTAGTGTGAGTGATAATGGATATTCATAAGATGAATATAGTGTATACAGATACAGATTATACTCACGGGTAATATGTTAGAGAACATGTTACTGGAGACCCACTATAAGATCAAGTTCATGGTCATGTGTCACAACTGATCTTGATTATAGTAGTGTCATCAGCTGATTCCTTTGACCTGAGGTCACCATTGATTCCGGGATGAACTCTTGTTGTGCTTTGACGTAGTCAAACGCTGCTCGTAACAGAGTAGTTATAAAGACTGTGATTGGGTACGATATGACTCATGCCTTGGGATGTGAGTGACAGATATGGGATTTTGTCCCTCTCTAACAAGAGAGCGATATCACTGGGCCCCTCGATAAGTAAGACTGTTAAATGCATGGCCGTGCTGAAATAATTGATAGAGTATCAATTGATTTGTCTGAACAGTTTACTTTGAGATCGAGAAAGCATATGATTAATTATATAAGATTGACAAGTGTACCATGTCTTATGATTAATCATGATATCAAAGAGACAAAAGGGAATATGACATTCTATAAATAGGTATTGGATCATTCCAATCATATTAATTGGGTAGTCGTAATGGCTTGCTAGAGTCCGCTTGTGACCTATAAGGACATTATGGTAATTTCCTTATTGCCAATTAATATGAACCTATGGGGTCACACACAAGAGCAAAATGAAGTTCATCTTAACGGGTATAAATTATTATTGGATAATAATTTATGAATGAGAAAGAGAATAAATATATATAGTGATATATATTTATATATATATGTATATGTGAATATTAATATGATTAATATTGCATAAGGTATGCCACATATTATAATTAAATTATATAGAGATATAATTAATTATAATATTGTATATACATATGTGTATTATGGAGAATTGGTTTGATTTAATATTAATTGAGAATTAATATTAAGTTGTGTGGGTTAATTTATAATTATAACTAATAAGTGTATTAAGGTATAATTATAATTAACTTATTAGGTTATATATATAAGGAAATATATAACCTAATTGGGTGACAATTAAAAACATATAACAAAAGGGTTTTTCGGCAGACAAAAGTGTGAGGCAAATGGTTGCAGCCGTCTTTTCTCCATATTGGTACAAAGAAAAATCTGATTTTTCAGTACCTCTCTCTCGTTCGAAGAATCGTTCTTCAATCTCGGCGCTAGCACGCGGTGAATGAATTGCTCCGTGTGGATCAACCGTAGAGGGAAGCTACTTTGGTTCCTAATTGATTCAAAACCTACAAAGAATTAAGGTAATTCTTTAACCCTCCTTCCAATTCAATGCAATGTACATGGGTCCTTGGTGGGGATTAATCCTTTTATTTCCGCTGCGTATTGTTTTGTGCGATTAATTTCCCAACAGTGGTATCAGAGCCACTTGTGCATTGGTTGAATTGGATTTGTTATTTTGATTAGATCAAAATTGCATGTTAGGGTTGTATGTTCTTGATTTAGGGTTCAATGTTATTGTGAATAACATGTTTAAAATTTGATTTTAATGTGAATCATTGTGAATGATTTGTTTTAATAAATTTGAAATGTTTAAGGGGTTGGTATCATGAATTTGATTCATGGGATTTTAATTGAAATTGTTTCAATTAATTAAATAAAATTAAAAAAAAAAAGGTTTTCGTTATTCTGGGCATAATGCCCAGAATAATTATGGGTGCAATGCAATTGCAATTGCAATTGCGCCCAACTGCAATTGCAATTGCAATTGCAATTGCACATGCTGCGTAAGCAGCATGCTGCTTACGCATCATGGGCTGCGCAGCTACGTGTTGCGCAGCCCGTCAGGCTGCGCGCAGTATTGGATACTGCAGTGCGAGGCCCGACGAGCATGCTGTTCGACAGTTTTACCCCTTTTTCGTTTTAAGTGTGGAAAATTGTTTCTGCATAGTTACGAATTTTTCCAAATTAATTAATTCTAAATACAATGTGATTGTATATTACCACTTTGAACCCTAAATATTTTTAGATATAAAATTATTGTTGATAATTTTATGCATGGTGTTATGGTATGGTTTTGGACCCCATGGATGCTTTATTTTATTTATTAAGATTTTATAAATACGGCCTGCGAGTCGTTTGTATTTATGTAATCCTAATTTTCTAGATAAATTGTATAGGATGCAATTTATTGTTTATAAATTTTATTTTACTAGAAAATTGTATAGGATACAATTTTTGTAAAATATGTAAATCCAAGAGATGGTGCCAAGGAACAAAGACGTGAAGACGGATCCAAGGGGTGCGGCTGTGCTGTGACCATACGATGGTTACAACCACCTAGGATATGACCTGTTGATTTTCATATTGGCCTATGAAAATCAATGTAGATAAAACCATACCATAACACGGTTTTGAGTCTTATGCATGTTGTATTTATTTTATGCCATAAGATGCCATGTTAATAAATATTGATGCATGTTAGAAATTATTTTGCATGTGATGCAAAATGTTAATATATATATGTAAATGCATGCTTTGTTTCTTTTAGATGCCATGTGATGCCATGCTAGATTGCATGCTTAACATATGTATGACATAGGATGCCATGCTAATTAGTATTAACAAGAGTATGTTTAATATTAATGCCATGAATTGTATATGATACAATTAAAATCACATGATTTAACAAACCCTAAATAAACTTATGAAGTTTATATTTGCCACCCAATTACGTATAACACTAGTCAAGTACTATGTTCACATCATGGTAGCCACGCCAAAGCGGGTACGCATGTTGTGACCTTAGCGAAGCGATAATATGAGAAATGGTGATTCTCATTGTGTTGTAATTGGTTTAACAAAGGGTTAATCAAAATGGTGTTTGAGCCCGAGGCAAAGATGAGATGAGTAACATACAATTAAATATGATATATGATATCATACATCTCATAAATTATAAGAGTTGCATAATGATGCAATTGGCAAAGAAGTGCACATCCAAAATATGTTTAAATGGTTTAAAGCATGATTTTGAGTCTTTGCCTACCGAAATTATATTTAATCATAGGGACATGCCAAAGCAGTGCTATGGTTAAGTATGGATTTTGGATCTTCACCCACTTAAATATTTTAAAGGGTTTTATAATTTAAGTGGGAGCATTTAACTAAAATCTTTACACGCTTTATTATAGTTATAATTGCTATTACCTTGATCTCGATTGTTATTGAACATTGAGAATTGTTCTCAAATCAAAAGGAATCATATGTTCTCAATAATCCTTTTGCCCAATGAACCACTAGCAATTGTAACACGAGTATAAAAGATGCTTACTTGAAGCATCGAAGGGACTCTGTTAAATTTTGTTATCTTACACTTGCCACCAATTCTTCCGTACGTGGAAGTTTTACTTGAGATATATGATACATCACAAATGGAAATGTTCCATCAGTTAGTGAGCAAGAAAAGATAAGTGTTTGAGGCAACATTTTCTCATTGGCCTCCAAAAGGCATTAAGATGTGATCTTGAATTCATTAATTGATAGTCATTGGTGATGAACTATCATTTGAATGACATGGAGAAAATTGTGAATTAGTTGCATAGGATGCAAAAGAATGTTAAGTTATCCATAAAGGATAAGCCCGCCTCGAATTGTGTGCTTAAGGTTCAAAAGGAAAAGGATAAAAGGAAGGTCGAAAAGCATAAAGACCGAAAGGTTCGGGTGAAACATGTTTTAAAGACCAAAGCTGTTGGCATAGAGAGATCTCCAAAAGAAGGATGTTGCCATTTCTAGAATGAATCGTTCATTAGAATGAAAATAGCAAACTTTGTTTGGAGAACTATGAGAAGATGAAAGGCAGTAAGACTGCTACCTTAAGTATTTATTAATTATTCTACTTTTGTTTCTATATCAAAGGTATTAGATACCGTGGTGGATTTCATATTAGTAGAATATGAAGAATCTCAACTTAAGTAGAAACCTTATGAAGGTGAAAGGTAGAATACGAATAGGCAAGAGTAGCAAAGGTTGTTACTTGGAAGTTATGAACTTCTGGTTAAAAGTTATGAACTTTTACATGAAAGTTATGAACTTCTAGGTAAAAGTTGTGAACTTTTACATAAAAGTTATGAACTTTGGTTAAAGGTTATGAACTTTTACATGTAAGTTATGAACTCTTGTTGCCTATTGGGCTCGTTGTTTTGAGTGAACAAATGTTGTTTATTTTATAATTGTGAATTATAAACTTTATAAAGACATGATTATGAAAT
Source organism: Euphorbia tirucalli (assembly GCA_039660915.1). Lineage (NCBI taxonomy): Eukaryota > Viridiplantae > Streptophyta > Magnoliopsida > Malpighiales > Euphorbiaceae > Euphorbia > Euphorbia tirucalli. Next base: position 52,587,113 of record CM077633.1, read on the forward strand.
ACAGATTTACATAATTGTCTTTATATGTGGAGCCCATCCGTAACATAAATACTGTAAGGATCGAATCAAATAGTTTGATTCAACCTATTTTGGCAGTATCATCTTGGAGGCATAAGCAAGGTCGCATTACGAAACTCCATGAGAATGGACTTTTGGATTCATGAGATTATGAATCATCTTGAATCATGCGAATGTTGTTTATTGTAAAAGATGACAAAGGGTTTTCTTTGCTGAAAGTAGTCAAAGAACAATCGATTTATTAAGCATTATACATGTGGATGTATATGAATTATAAATCAACTGCTAAAGGAAGTTTTAATACTTCATTACTTTTATGGAACTTTTCATTAGATAAGAGTATCTAATGAAACACGAGTTTGGAACTTTTGAAGTGTTCAAAAGCTTGTAAAAGGAGTATGAAGTATCTTGACAAGATAGTAAAGTCACTTAGATATGATCCGAGTGGTGAATATTTGAGTCAAGATTTTGACAATCATCTTAGAGATTGTGGGACTGTCTCACAATTGACTTCTCCAAGTACGCCACAAAGTATGTTGTGTCGAAAAGGGAGTAGTCGAACTCTATACAGATATAGTTCAATCTATGATGAAGTCAAGTTGATCATCGTTTTCTCGAAAATATGCCATTAAAGCAGCTGTGTATATTGTTCCCTCTAAAACAATTCATGAATCAACATATGAGATATGGTTGGGTAAGAGACCCAAGTTGTTTCATTGAATAGGTTTAGAGCTGTAAAACTTATTTCGAATAAGTTGGCACCTAAATTTTAAATGTCGAATTGTGAATTACTCAAAAGGAAAGTAGGAGTTATTACTCTTATGTTCTCTTTGGGATACAAAGTAGTTATAGCTAGAAATGGTTTTCCCATGAAGAGGGAGTTAATTTCTAGTAGAGTTAGTGGGAGTAAGGTACACCTACAAAACTCGTAATTCACAAAAGTGACATTTAACGTTGAAGAGGAACGTGGAAATGGTTTCATGATCATTGTTGAAATTACACAAGTCCAATGAAAGTCTAGTGGAATACGACATGATTAGGAGAGATATGGATTTCTCAAAATCATGATGTAATTTTACTAGATGAAGTAAATCTTCTTTTATGAAGAAGCAATGTTAGATTTTGAATCTAATATGTGACTTGATGCTACAAAGGTTGAAGATAAGTCCATGTCTGACAATCAAAGTATAGACTTTGATAAGTCTTTTAGAAGATGCATATGCAATGGTTGCAAGTGAGTTTTCAAATTGAAAACCGATATGGATGGTGATCTTCAAACTTATAAAGCACGACTAGTGACTATAAGGATACGAACAAATTCATAGTAGGACTATGATGAAATCCTCTTTAGTCATTAATCATGATCAAGTCATATTGAGTTCTTGTTGCCATATCCCCATAATATGATTATAAAATATGGCAAATGGATATCAAAATCTATTTTTTACGTGAAAACATGATTGAGGATGTGTACGTGACACAACCCAAAGTTTTGAGCATCCAAAGAATTCAAATAGCGTATGCAAGTTTTCAAAGATTCTCATAAGGATCGAAACATGCATCAAATAGTTGGAATCATAGTTTTGATAAAGAAATCAAATGGTTTGATTTTATCAAAAGGATGATGAATCTTGTGTTTCAAAAGGATCAGTGGGAGCATATCGGTATTCCTAATGCTATATGTGGATGACATATGGCTTGTTGGAAATAACATTCTTACCTTGCAAGAAGTAAAATCTTGGCTAACAAAGTAATTTCAGTTAATGTTATAAGCATGACTGCCTGTATTCTTGAAATTGGAATCTATACAGATAGATCTAAAAGAATGTTTTGGCTTAAGTCAAAGCATTGAAAGCGTTCAATATAAAAGACTTAATAGAAGCTTGCTTATGTTAACTGTGTAAATAGTTGCACATATACAACTGATTGCAATTAGTTGCAATATATCAGTCGAGATCTAGTATTCTCTTAAAAAGAGAAGTTATGATTTTGAAAGGTTCAAAATAAAACGTTATAGCTAAATACCTATAATAGCAGCCAAAGTATACAGTTACATGTGATGTAAAGAAATTTTGGATGAAGAAGTTCATCAAAATTTTATGTTTTTGTTCTAAGCATTGCTTATCCTGTGAGACTATTGTAGGGACAATAGTTCAATGCGTAAGAACCTTGTATGACACAAGCATATACTTAGGCGTTTTTCACTAATTTAGAGAGGCTGTCTCTAAAGAGAGAGTGAATATGTGTAAAGTAGCAACGGAAGCGAAAATTAATAATTCATTGACAAAGACTCCTGCACGAGTGAATACATGAAAGTCATGTAGGTCAATGGGTATAAGATACATGTATGATTGGCCATAGTGCAAGTGGGAGATTGTTGGAGATTGTGCCCTAAGGCCAATATTGGATTATGTAATTTGACTTCTAAGATTAATCTGGTGTAGATTAATATTATCATTTATGTTTGTATGTTAGCATTTATGATAAGTATCCATGAATAAATCGTGTTATTCTAAATATCCCTAGTCGATTGTTATTATGGGAATAATAACAAACTAAGACTAGTGTGAGTGATAATGGATATTCATAAGATGAATATAGTGTATACAGATACAGATTATACTCACGGGTAATATGTTAGAGAACATGTTACTGGAGACCCACTATAAGATCAAGTTCATGGTCATGTGTCACAACTGATCTTGATTATAGTAGTGTCATCAGCTGATTCCTTTGACCTGAGGTCACCATTGATTCCGGGATGAACTCCTGTTGTGCTTTGACGTAGTCAAACGCTGCTCGTAACAGAGTAGTTATAAAGACTGTGATTGGGTACGATATGACTCATGCCTTGGGATGTGAGTGACAGATATGGGATTTTGTCCCTCTCTAACAAGAGAGCGATATCACTGGGCCCCTCGATAAGTAAGACTGTTAAATGCATGGCCGTGCTGAAATAATTGATAGAGTATCAATTGATTTGTCTGAACAGTTTACTTTGAGATCGAGAAAGCATATGATTAATTATATAAGATTGACAAGTGTACCATGTCTTATGATTAATCATGATATCAAAGAGACAAAAGGGAATATGACATTCTATAAATAGGTATTGGATCATTCCAATCATATTAATTGGGTAGTCGTAATGGCTTGCTAGAGTCCGCTTGTGACCTATAAGGACATTATGGTAATTTCCTTATTGCCAATTAATATGAACCTATGGGGTCACACACAAGAGCAAAATGAAGTTCATCTTAACGGGTATAAATTATTATTGGATAATAATTTATGAATGAGAAAGAGAATAAATATATATAGTGATATATATTTATATATATATGTATATGTGAATATTAATATGATTAATATTGCATAAGGTATGCCACATATTATAATTAAATTATATAGAGATATAATTAATTATAATATTGTATATACATATGTGTATTATGGAGAATTGGTTTGATTTAATATTAATTGAGAATTAATATTAAGTTGTGTGGGTTAATTTATAATTATAACTAATAAGTGTATTAAGGTATAATTATAATTAACTTATTAGGTTATATATATAAGGAAATATATAACCTAATTGGGTGACAATTAAAAACATATAACAAAAGGGTTTTTCGGCAGACAAAAGTGTGAGGCAAATGGTTGCAGCCGTCTTTTCTCCATATTGGTACAAAGAAAAATTTGATTTTTCAGTACCTCTCTCTCGTTCGAAGAATCGTTCTTCAATCTCGGCGCTAGCACGCGGTGAATGAATTGCTCCGTGTGGATCAACCGTAGAGGGAAGCTACTTTGGTTCCTAATTGATTCAAAACCTACAAAGAATTAAGGTAATTCTTTAACCCTCCTTCCAATTCAATGCAATGTACATGGGTCCTTGGTGGGGATTAATCCTTTTATTTCCGCTGCGTATTGTTTTGTGCGATTAATTTCCCAACACTGCACACCTCCTGCCTAAGTCTCAACTGTCACATCTGTAATCTCCCACCAGGGGCAAGTCCAATGGATTGACATATCAGTCCTCTCTCACAACCAAATGGCCCACTCCTCTACAGAACGGGTTGCGAAGTCAGGCATTTCTAAGCGCCGAACCTAGTAATACTTCGGAGCATATCTCAAAATGGGTGGAGGAATACTAAGAAGACTCAACTTCTCCATTAGCCAAATCTGTAGGACAGTTAGTCAGAAGTATGATGTTGCAAACTAAATAAGTGTAGAAAGAGTAAAAGGTCTACCTAAAGTAGAAAAGCACCCCCCTAGTCTTGGTGGGACCACCAGAATGAAGAGAATCCAGATGAATTAAAGTCTCAGGCAGGATGACCATCACGGGTGAAGCAACCGAGGCCATCTAAGCCACCACAGAAGCTAACCGAAAGCTACAAGTGTCGTCCTTGGACTCGTACAAATAACAGGCCATCAGTAGTAAACTCATCATGGGAGCCCAGCCAGGGGCAGAAGTGGGTGGGGTAGTGCACAAGTCCAGGACAGTAGACAAGTTGAAGCCGGTAGGGGTAGCACCACCCGAGAGCAAGGGGCTAATACCTGCTGCATCTAAAGCATATAATCTCTGGAGTGCATAAAGATCACCTGAATTGAACTCGAGGACCACTAACCTCACTCCTCGAAGGCAAGGAATGCAAAGAATGGCACTAAACTCCTCCACCATAGGGCATAATTTTTATCCAGAGAAGTAGAAGATATGGTCCATCGGATCCTAGAATCTAGCTGCAGCCGCCAGAAAATTCTGATTTAGAGATAAAGCACAGTAAAACCTCATAGACTGCATGTTGGTGTGCCCTAGTTCTTAGGGCAATAGATTTTGTATTTTGAATTATACATTAAGACTCATTGTATAAATACATTATTTATGTCACATTAATGAAGGCAATTAATCTGTTTCATTTATATCTTGGGCTATAATATGAGTAGAGTATCCATTGACTGATAATCATAAAACCTATCCCAGGTCTGTTCTAATCGTGGGAATGAATAGAACCATAAAATTGTATATTCGATGACTGTATGGCAGTTCATAACTAGCCATAGTACTTGTATAGTCAGTCATAAATATAGGTACATGTCATTGACATGGGACTGGATCGATCCGCACAAGAAAGCCACATGGTTGTCACGTCATAAGTCTTTCTTGAGTAGGTCTCTTTTGTCCTTAGACCAGATTTCATTATAGTATCAATATGGAATCCGGTTCACTTTGACATACGCCTAACAGGTCTGTAAAAGGATGCTAAATACGGGTATGATTGGGTGGACCGGTGAACATATTTATATTGATGATGAAGTGATGGAATTGCCACTCGGGTAGCACCGAGATGATATCACTGGCCACTTGATAAGTAGGACTGATAAGTGTATGGCTATACCCAAGTAAGTCGGTTGCTTATTTGATTAATCAGTTAACTCAAGATCAAGAAATATAATAAACAACAGAAGAGGATGACGGACACTATGCCTCTTGTTCATTCATATCGATATCGTTTGGCAAAGGACTCTGTGAGATTACTAATGGGTCAGTGTCTTCAATAGACTACTGCATCTCTATCTTAATTAGGGGCTGTAATGGTTTGCTAGAACCCACTTATAGTCTATGGGTCTTGGGCCTACTGCCAATATAAAGACAGACCCATAGGATCGTGCATATAGATCAACTGAGCCAGAACTTATAAAAAGTGTACATGTAATGTACATTGGAAGGAATGCGTTAATTAATTAGTTGACATTCGGTGTCAAGGTAATTAATTAACATTGGGTTGATTTAATTTAATTAATAAGTTTACATAATGTAATTAATAATTTATCAATTAATTGAATTACATAAAGTAAACAATTAATTAAATTATTTTCCTAAGTAGGAAAATTAAATACATGTATTGTATTTACTTAAGTGTGATTTAATTTTATTTAGAGGCAATTAAATTTAGCCAAATGGAATTAAACTACATAGTATATACTTTTTAATTAAAGTTTATTTATGTAATTATAATTCTAGCGTGCTTGGGTTTAACTAACCTAATTAAAACCCAATTAGACAAGGTGTCTATATAAGGCCATACTTAAGGAACAAAACCTAACCCTAACCCTAAATTATTTACTGGAAATTTCAGCCCAAAACAGCCACAATTTACAGCAATTAAGTCTCCATTCCTTCCGCTTCTTCGGCTAGCACCGGTTCCCGCTTAATAGTTGGTCGTGCACCAGATTATGGAGATCGTTTCCGCTTAAAGATTCGATTATGCAGCAGTCTCTAGAAGAGATAGATTTGGTGAGTGAATCTCTCTTGATTCAAATTGATTTTATTCCAATCAATGGTAATCGGACATGATAGGTGATTCTAGGAAAATTATAATGGTGTAATTTCCACTACGTCACTTTATTTTTCCGATGATGAATCCCAACACTACAGGTCGTAGGGAGTCAGTAAAGCCCAATTAGAAGTACGAGAGGTGCTCCAATAGCCCCTGAGGCGATCCTAAAGTTGGTCTATTAGAAAAAAAGGAGAGGAAAAGGGAAAAGTTGCTGAAATTTGCACTATAGCTGTGCAGCTATAGTTAGGGATTGTAGGCTATGGCCGCACGGCTGTAACTTGCCAAATTGGAGCTGTGCGACTGTAATACCAGAACCAACACTTCTCTATACTTGTATATGAAATCAGAGGCTATTGCCGCACGGCTGCGATGTTCAGAGGCAGTCTTGGGTCAAAAATTAAGGATAAAGTCGTGAAATTAAGTGTTGAAGGACTCTATGTAGAAGTAAAATGGAAATAAAGACAAGTATGTTCGAAGATCAACCATTCAAAGATGGAAATTCAATAAAAGAGGCAGGTAAATGTTATAAAACACGTCAAAGAGGTCGAAACCCGGGCCCCAACGGCCAATGTACCAAAACAAAATAGATGTACAAAAATGGGCCCACATAGGGGCAATACAAGAAGAGTATCAAAATAAGCCCACATACGGGCTAGAATGTCAAAGAAGAAATAAGAAAAGATCTAAGGTTATGCTCCATCATCCCCCTCATATCTATGGCTCTCGACGTCCTCATCGTCCTCGCCATACGCCTCGAATGAGTCCACATGCATCTGGAGGCTCTTGTTCATACGCTCTAAGTTAGAGACCCGCCTTTGCAGACTAGTCACCTCAGTCCATAACTTACTCGACTCTCAATGCTAAATGCCAAGCGCAGTCTACACCAAAAAAATAACATACACATCATATCGCATACATGCATAAACTCATCCAAGCATACACATACCAATACATATATAGTTGTTAACTAAAGTGACAGGAACTTACCGTCATCCTTATGTTATCATGGATGGTGAGCGTCCAGAAGGCCGAGAGTGCCTAGCATTGAGAATACCCCTAAGCCATGGGGATCTATACGAGGAATGTTCACACAAATCAGTCGACAATAAAGGAAATGAAAAAAAGTCACAAACAGTCAAGAATTAAAGAATAAATGAAGACGAAGATCCTTACATGCGTGGTTTCTAGAGGAATGGTAGAGGGGTAAGAGTGGTCGCTGAGGTAGAGGTCCACCTAGTATGATCGCCCAAACTCATCGAACAATTGGACGCTAAGATCGATGGGATATTCCAGATGCCCGAGCATGAAGCCAGTCGGGGCAAAGACACCGGCCTGGAGCATCTCCCGATGCATATTGGGGGGAGGCTTAGCATCCTCCATCACATAGTCATCAGTAGCAGCTCCAGCCGCCCGAGCAGATGAGCTTCCTTTGCCCAAGCCGCCGCTGGAGCGATCGCTCCCGGAAGAAGTGCGGAGGTGTTTACCCCTCCCTACCTGTTACATACAACAAAAGGAAGATTGTCAGTAAATGTAGAATTAGAGGCACGCAAACAGAAAATCAGATAGGAAAGTGAACATGTCACTACTTGCTCTGTCCCGGTAGGTAGAAGCAAGCGTGTGCTAATGAACTGGAGGTAATCGCCCTCTATCCCATCGATCAATAACCACGGCCAAATAAGTCAGGGTGGTTCATCATGGTAGAAGCTGAGGCCAGAATAGTCAGATAGGTAGGTCAGCAGGGATCTTGTGCTCTACGGGGCCCGATTGTCAATTGGAAACTCTATCCCCGAAGTACCACTCAAGTCCGAAAGGGCACTCCATCACAAACCGGCAACCCATTGGCATCTGGGCATCAATAACCTCCTTAGGGAATTCAGCTCCCTCCTCTGGCTCCTGTGCCAACTTAAAGAAGAAAGGGAATTCAGAAAAATAGTTTCAAGGTATTGGTATTCAGGAGAGTCATAAGGAAGAAAATGTACCTACTCAAAATTCATCCCACTCAAAATCTTGCCCCAACTAAATCCTAGCCACCTGGTCAATCTGGGCAAGTTAGGGAGCTCCACAGTCTCTAGGATGTGTACCACAGGCCTGCTGAGGTAACCATACTCATATGCCTAAATCTGCAAATGGAATCATCAGAAAGTCAGTTGTAAGCTCAAAAAGAAATAAGTAAGCATAAGTGTAAGTGCCGGAATTCTCTGTACTTAAAAAAAAAAGAGTCGTACGATTGTCCTTACAGTCGTACGACTATAATGTCGGAGCAGTTGCAGAAGCCCATACCTCTGCAGCAGAAAATGGAGAAAAGTGGAGGAGCATTAATTGCTCCGGTCTGAAGACAAGCAAGCCGAAAAATCAGAGGCATAAAAAGGAGAAAAGGAGGGGAGAGAAGCTAACTTGAATTCTGGTGAAAGAATTACAGAGAGAAAGGAGAAAAGAGAGAAGGAAAAGGAAGAAAACCCAAAAACCCAAATATCCTTCTTTTCCTCTTCTATTTTCTTTAATTCTCAGAATTAGGATTAAAATTTGGTTGAAATTCTTAGGTTAATCACTTAATTTCACAAACAAATTAAAATCTCGGACTTAAATCATCAGAATCCCAAGCATTTCGGATCTTTGTACATAAAGCTTCCCCTCTCAATTTCAAAGGAAAAGTGCGAATTTGTATGGATTGGAGCGACGCCAGGGGTCAATTTCGACTTGGATAGGCTTCTAAAAGGTAGCCACTCCTTTTTCCTTTACTTTTTCCTGCTTTCTGGGTGTTGGTTGTGATTTTTGTGCGTTTTCACTTTGTTTCTGCATTTCTGTTTCTGGGAATCAAGAGCAGTCGCACGACTGTTCTCGGATTTGATGAACAGTCGTACGACTGATTGTTCTTGATTTCCAGGTCATTTTCTTTCATTTTGATTTGAATAAAATTTTTTGCGAAATCTTGATTCTGGGCCGTTTACAATCGTACGACTGTAACCTTCGTTCCAGAATCAGAATTTCATCTTCAAATCATAAAATTCATAAAAATCCATAAAAAATCAGAAAAACCTGAAAATCATCAAAAGAAATTTTGATATGTGCATTCACGACCTTAGATTTATTGTTAGTAGAATTGCATTTAGAACAGTTCAACGACGGAGATCTGGTTCTCCCGAAAACCAACCCACCTCAAATATAAAAATGCATGTAAACCGGTAAAATTGTTTAAAAAAAATGAATTTCTCACAAAACCAAAATACAGGGATGTTTCAAAATGCTTTCCAGGTCTAACCAAGCCGGCTAGCCAAGCCGCCCCGGTTATCCCCTAAATGCATGCCCCCAATTCTTAATTTCCCAATTCTGTCTGTTTGAGTCCTGTTTGTGGCGTACTATATATATTATACTAACCCTCTGTTTTGCAGCTTTTTATTTTTATTTTATATGTATTTAATAGAATTAATCGTGTATTCTAGGCGATTGTAATATTTCTAGATAAATCGTGTATTCTAGGCGCCTGTAAAAGGGAGGCGAGAGTTTTTATCTTTTATTTGATCGGGTTGTGTAATAGGCCTCTATTATTCTTTTGTATATTTTGAATGTATGATTTTATTTCTCGTAATATATTTCTTGCATTTTGCTTTAGCATCGGATAATTAAAATAAACTAATTGGAGTTAGAGAAAGATAATAAAGCAAATTAAATATGGTAATATAAACTGTAAAGTGAAAGCAAGCTAGAGGTCAAGTAAGTTATTTGCCCGAACCCTAAATCTTTGGATTAGGTACAGTAGCCTGTCCTCGGTAGGTAGCTGTACCGGAATTCCCAGATGAACTGATCCGGGTGGCGACTCTGTCACTGATCTCGGGATTTAAGTTTCGAAGTCTTTAAGTTAAAATCGGGAAAATGTTTTTTACAAAAGGATTTCCAAATCAAATCAATAAGTTTTCCCAACTCAACATAAAAAAAAAACCCATTTTCCACAAAATTCACAAATCTCAGTTAATTTCATCTCTTTTCTGTTTTCCCCGGTTCGCTTCACCATGTTCCCTTTTTAAGGTCGTCCACTCACAGTGGCGACTCTGCTGGGGATGTAAAAGTTTCTTAAAAATGTTTTTCTTAAAAACTTAAGGAACTTAGGCAACTATCGAAATAAGACCTCGCTTGTAGTCACTTCACTAGTTCATATTACCATATTTATTTGCACATTGCATATCATGACATTTTCTTCTTCTCAACCCCTCAAATACACTATTTTCACCCCGGTTTACCCAAGAAGGTGGCCTACCTCTACCGCCAGGATTGGGGACACCCGATGGGGTAAACCACTCATAGCCCCGCATGACCTTACATCATGTTCTACGGTGGGGAAGTGTTTATTTGCTATGGGAAACTATACGACCATTGGTTTTGACTTTGGCCCACATGTAATGGTTTAGCAATTTCCCTTAGGACTACCAAAACATAACTTAAAAATGAACATTGAGTGTACGCCTTTGGTATCCCCCGTTGATGCCAAAGAGACCCAACACCTAGGAAGAATTATGAGATCAATCGAAAGGAGAAATAAGGTTGGAAGGGAGCGCATATTTTACGTGTGCTGACGTTTGTTCCATGTTATTTTCTATTTTTCTGACTTTCCATGAAGCATCAAACATGCATAGCTTTCGTGTGCCATATTAAACCACATTTTATGCAGCCATTTGCATTTTATTTCATGTGTAAGAACATTAATTCATCCGCTTGTCATTCATACTAACCATTTCTTTTTCAGCCATAACATTATATTTGTGTGGTTAGCATTTTTATTTTCACATAACATCATTGTGTATTCCATGTATTCTAACTCACGTTTTCGTGCAGCCATTTGCATTTTGTGTGCTATAAACATTCGCTTAAATTAAATTAGGGGCATTTCAAGGATGCCTATCATGATCATCCCATTTTATAACATATCAGGTATCCAAAATTACCCGTGTCTTGGTAATGCGCCGGATTGCATTTGGCCATTTTAAAAAATCATTTCATTCAATAGTGACCCCAGTGGTCTTAGGCCCATGTTCGTGTGACCGTTTACGCGATGTATTTCATGACGTCGTACCCATTTATCATAAACATTATATAAAACTGTGGTCCACATCCGACCATTTCATGACATTAATTTACCATTCAAGGTACTCCACGAGTGCTCAATTAGTATACATATAGGTTCATAACATTACCAAATCATAAAAGGGTGTTCCCTGAATGCCGAATCTCTGTCCGTGTCCTTGTTACACGTGACTTTCTCATAACATCATTTCATATCATATGCTCAAAAGCATCAGAATTTTGTTTGTGGGCCCGGCCCATGCGACCATTTCATATCATCCCACAGACCTGCCAAAGTGTTGAAACTTCGTCCGTGCGTTGGTACACACGTGACCATTTCATATCATTCCATAGACCTGCCAAAGTGTTGAAACTTTGTCCATGCGTTGGTACACACGCGACCATTTCACGAATTCATTAGGTGCCCCAAAGGCGCCAAACCTCTATCCGTGTGGCGGCCCACACGTGACATTTTTGCATAAGCATTGGGGGTTCTTGGAATGTCCTGAGAAGAAGAAAGATAATAAAAAGAAACCATTCATATCATCATTTCATAAATAATCCCACTCCATTCATTTCAAGCATTCTCAATGTCTTAATTTTCATGCCACATCACGTCATTTATTCACTATCTTAATACCTCCTATCTACTCCCAAGCAGAATACACTGGAGTGACCTTGGACAAGATTTCAGGCTTCAAGGGCAGCTAGGAGATAGAGGGTAGTTGAAAGTGATAGTGATTCTGAGTCTGGGGAAAGAGTGAACATAGCAGATCAGACACCAAGCATGGCTGATGTTTTGAAGGATTTCTTCAGATCCTAAGACTTCTGCGACATGTTAAAAGAAGAAATGAGGGCAGTAGTAAGAGAAGCTGGTGAGACCGGCGGCAGTGGATCCGGGAAGGAGAAAGAGGCTGAGTCATCCCAACATGGTGGTGACACTTCGGCTAGCCTAGAAAAGCTGCAGGAGATAGAGGCAGCTATAGAGTAGAGGATGAAAGCAAAATGTTCTGAGCTAGATGAAGTTATGGTCCAGTTGAAGAAGGGGGTCAGTATCAGTGCTGAATCGAAGAAGGGTGTAAATGTTGATGCCATGATCAGTAGGGGCATCGAGACATTCCCTATCGGCTTCCAAGTGCCGAAAGTCTCTACTTACAAAGGAATGGGCTCGCCGGAGGCCCATGTGAATCTGTATGCTCGAGTTATGCTAACGACAGGCGCCACAAAGCAGCAGCTGATCAATTTATTCCCCACCACACTGGAGGGAGGTGCTTTAGGATGGTATAACTCACTGTCAGAGGAGGCACAATCTGGTTGGGAAGTTTTGTCGGCGGCCTTCATTAAATACTACAGCTAAACACCAAAATCCAGGTGAAGCTGTATGATTTAGAGAGGGTGAAGCAGAAATTTAATGAGCTCGTTGATGAATACTATGAGAGATGGATGAACAAGATGATCCTTATAAAGAACCGCCCTGACGAAGACGAGCTTATACAGAAGCTGATAGAAGGTAGCAAAGACATTTTCAAGAATAACATGAAATTCCATCCCTTTAAAGAGCTCAGTGAGGTTTACAGCATGGCCATGAAGATAGAGAGGGATGAGGAGGAGAAACCAGCCAGTCACAAAGGGGAGAGAAGTATAGGATACTACTCAGGATATAGATCAACAGTAGCAGCTGGGTCTGGCAGTGGTTCTGGTTCAGGTTCCAGTACCAAACAGGGGCAATCTTCTGAGGTGAAGCAGGTTGAAGTGGCTACTGTGAATCAGCAACAAGGCAACCAGAATAGGGGTACCGGAGGACAAGGCATATCGCCTTGGACTCTCCCTTTGGTGAAGATATTTGCCAAATGCAGAAATGGTGGACTGCTACAGTCTTTAAGGCCGTTTGAGAATCCTTCTGAAGCTGATAAAGATAACTTTTGTACTTATCATGTGGTTGCTAACCATCGAACCAATAACTGCTACAGGCTAAGGGATGCCATCCAAAAGCTTATTGACAAGGGAAAGCTACAAGAGCCAGCCAAACCTAGCACTAAAACCAACCCATTCCCGGCATTCGAGAAGCGGGTCAACATGGTCCAGTCGGGTTGCCGGCTAATTTTATATTTGCCCAAGTTCTTCAAGAAAAGCCTACCATCCAAGCTGTGGCAGTAGGGGAACCCGAAGTGGAACCTGAATGTGAGAAAAAGGAGGAATGTAAGGATATCAAGCCCATAAGTTTGAGTGATCTCGATTTCGAAGATGAGTATGAAGAATTTGACAGAGAAGAGGCAGTTAAACTCCCAGCTATTGAAAAGCTAAAGATTTAGGAAGTGCGGTATGTGACCCGAAGTGGTAGGGTATATCAGCCGGCAGATCAGATGAAAGATAAAGCACTGATGAATGGGTCGGGCAGTACTTCAGCACCAGAAGGAGTTGAGGAGGACCTAGTCATTTCTCAGCTAAAGAAGACTCCTGCCCAAGCTAGCTTATGGCATTTGCTTCTAATCTCCAAGGAGCACAGGGCTACTCTAGTAAAGAAATTGTCTGAGATTGAAGTCTCCCCTATAGCTTCACCAGATGCTATGTGCTGTTTGTTAGATAAAGTCCATGTTGGAAGCCTTAATATTGTCTTCTCCGAGAAAGACCTACCTGCTGAAGGGAAGGCCCACAATAAGGCTCTTTATGTCAGGGCCTATGTGATGGATAAGGTAATGCCTTGCGTTATGGTGGATGATGGATCGGCACTGAATATTTATTCACTAAAGATGTTGCCATTTCTGGGGCTGAACGAAGAAGTGTTAAAGAGATCCTCAACAGTCATTCGGGCATATGATGACTCTAAAAGAACAGTAATAGGGACGTTTCAGGTAGAAGTAGAGGTTGGGCCAGTTAGGTCCATAGTTGTTTTTACAGTGATTGATATCCCGGTCACATTTTCCATATTGCTTGGAAGGCCCTGGTTCCATCCTTTGGGAGGTGTTCCTTCCGCATTGCATCAAAAGCTCAAGTTCTCTATGAACGGCAGAATTGTGACTGTTGAGGCGGATGCCCAATCAATGGTAGCTGCAGTGAATGAAGAAGTGGTTCCCTTTGGTGGATTTCAAGTCGCTGTAATTAAAGAGGAAGAGACCACGGATGCCCCTATGGTCTTTTATGAGAATTATATGCTGGAGTGGCTATCCTGGTATCTGTATAAGCAGAACTTCATCCTAGGAATGGGACTCGGAATAAATTTGCAGGGGGTTCCAGAATTTAAAATTGACTCGAGAAAGTCAAAGCAGTGTGGCCTTGGCTATGTAGAAGGGGCATCTGAGCAGAAGAATCTAAAAAAGGGCAAGAATGGTAAGATTATGATGAAGCCATTTCTGAAGGCAGGAGAAGGCCTTTATAAGGGTTGAGCTGAACCGGTGATGGTAGGAGGTGTCGAGGATCCTGGCTTTGAGATTTTTGCAGACGTAGTTGATTTTGACAAAAGCCAAGAGGAGCCAGTAGCCCCTATAATGGTGGAAGAAACCGCTGCTGAACTTGATGTGCTAAAAGGCGAGCCACCTATAATGATGGAGAAAGCAGTAAAGGTGGCCGAAGAGGAAGATGAAAAGAAGGCCTATGTTGAAACTACAGAAGTGATCTCGGGTGCTTTGACTGCTGCATTAAGCAAAGCTTTTGGGAAATCCAATGAGGGATTTAGCGAAGAACTAATGGCCAAAGTGAACTTAGACTCTGTGGTCACTGAAATTGCCAAGATTATGGAAAAAGCTAAGATGCAAGTGACAGGAAAAGAAGCAGAGAAAGCTGCAGTCTCGGATGATGCTCTAAAAGGGAAGATGGAAGCTTATGAAGAACAAGGCCCTCCGCTTGTGGAGGATGAAAATGATTTTGCTGTATCTATTTCTTCCATTTTTAATGCAACTGATGTACTCTATGATAAGTTCAATGCAATGAAATCCCAGTTTCCTTACTTGTGTGATGTTTATTCTGATAATTCTGTGCATGCATTTAAATCACCATCAAGCATATTTAGCATACATGACACTGCATTGCATGAAATCAATATAAGTACAGATGAAAACCCTAAAATGGTATTCATTTCACACGAGCTTAAATCCGAGGAAGAGAAAGAATTAATAAGAATACTCTAAAAACATGTTAAAGCTTTCGCCTGGTCGTACGAAGATATGCTAGGTGTGGACACAAAGATAGCAATGCACAAAATCCCAACAGACCCCAAGTTCAGACCGGTAAGGCAGAAGTTGAGAAGACTAAGGCTGGAATGGGCTACGCTGGTGAAAGAAGTAGTGGCTAAGCAAATAGATGCCAAATTTCTCGAAGTAGTGCAGTACACAGAATGCTAGCCAACATTGTCCCCGTGCCTAAAAAGGATGGAAGGGTCAGAGTATGCGTCGACTATAGGGACCTGAATAAAGCATGCCTAAAAGATAACTTTCCACTGCCCCATATTGACGTCCTGGTTGATAGCGCAGCGAAAGCGGCAATGTACTCTTTCATGGATGGCTTTTCGGGGTATAACCAGATCTTAATGGATGTGATCGACAAGGTGAAGACGTCATGCATCACAGAATGGGGTACCTTCTGCTACAGAGTAATGCCCTTTGGATTAAAGAATGCCGGTGCCACTTATCATAGGGCTGTCATAACTCTATTACACGATATGATCCATAAAGAAGTCGAAGTGTATGTCGATGATATCCTTGTTAAATCATCATCCCGGGAAGAACATCCTGTTATCCTAGATAGATTTCTAACACGCATTGGAGAGTACAACTTGGGACTTAACCCCAAGAAGTGCATATTCGAGGTCACATCAGGGAAGCTGTTGGGTCATGTAGTTAGCCAGAGGGGGATAGAAATGGACCCAGACAAAATCAAAGCCATCCAAAATATGCCATCCCCAAAGACAGAAAAGGAAGTCAAATCATTCCTAGGTTCCTTACAGTATGTCAACCGCTTCATAGCACGGTTGGCTTCCACTTGTGAGCCAATTTTCAAGCTATTGAGGAAAGATCAGCCGGTCATGTGGGATGACAGGTGTCAACTGGCATTTGAGAAGATCAAAGCTTATCTGATAAAGCCACCGGTCTTGAGTCCACCAATTCCAGGAAAGCCTCTGATTTTGTACTAGGTAGTTGAGGAGTTCTCCATAGGGGCAATGCTGGCATAAGAACAAGACGACAGGAAGGAATACCCTATCTACTACCTTAGTAAGAAATTGCTGGAGTATGAAGCCAAGTACACAATGGTGGAGAAGACGTGTGTAGCGATGGTCTGGCTAACTAAGAAGCTGTGCCACTATTTCCAGTCCTACAACATACAAGCTGTGGCTAAGGTGGATCCAATGAAATATCTGTATGAGGTGCTAGTGCTAGTCCGAAAGTTATCCAGGTGGCTGTTACTCTTATCTGAGTTCGACATCGAGTATATCACAAAGAAAACTATCAAAGGGCGAGCCGTGGCGGAGTTTCTGGCAAATCAACTGCTGGAGTTAGATTATATAGAAAAATTTAGAGTTCCCAGATGAACAGTTGGCCATGGTTGAAGTAAAAAGGTAGGTAATGTGTTTAGATGGTGCTGTGAATAGAAAGGGTGCTGGAATCGGGGTACTTATAGCAATACCGGATGGCGAGACTATTCCTTTATCCAAGAGGCTGATCTTTCCTGTAACCAATAATGGGGCAGAATATGAAGCATGCTTATTTGGAATGGAAGCTCTGTTAACCTTAAGGGCAAATGATGTCTTAATTGTTAGTGATTCACTTCTAGTGATCAGGCAAGCTTAGGGTGAGTGGGAGCTAAAAGAAAAAGCTTTACGGCCTTACTTGGAGCTGCTACACTTCAGAAAAGATTTATTTGGCCAGAGTAAATTCAGACATGTCCCCAGGGATGAGAATAAGATGGCTGATGCTCTAGCAACATTATCCTCTATGTGGGAAAATCCAGAAGAGACTCAAGTGTAACCACTGGTTATAGCCACTTCCAGACATCCTTGCTTTGAAGTACACGAGGTAATGGAGTTGACAATTAAAGAGAAACCGTGGTTCTTTGATATCTTCTAGTATGTTAAGGAAGGTAGGCATCCAGAAGAGGCTAGTGCTGCTGCTAAGCTGCCCTAAGGAGATTAGCCAGTCAGTTCAGAATCTTTGAAGATAAGTTGTACAAAAGAACTGCACACGGGGTTCTTCTGAGATGTCTAACAGAGCAAGAAGTAGAAGAAGTGATGCAGCAGGTACACACAGGAACCTATGGACCACACATGAATGGGCTTGCCATGGCTAGGAAGATAATGAGACAAGGGTATTTCTGGATGATGATGCAAGCAGATTGTATAAGAAAGTGAAGAGATGTCATGAATGTCAGATATATGCAGATATCAGTCATCTTCCAACACTTGAACTTCAGAATCTAGCATCTCCTTGGCCGTTTTCAGCGTGGGCGATAGATATGATCGGTGAAATTCATCCAGCAGCATCTAATGGGCATAGATTCATAGTTGTAGCAGTTGATTACTTCTCCAAATGGGTCAAAGCAGAATCTTTCGCCAATGTGACAGCCAAGCAAATGGTCAAGTTCATCCAGAAGAACATCTTCACTCGGTATGGGATTCCTCACCACATAATAACTGACAATGGAGTACAGTTTCAAGGGGCAACAGCTGAGCTACTTGCAGAACATGGTATTGAACATCATAAGTCTTCTCCATACAGACCACAGGCTAATGGTGCAGTGGAAGCAACTAACCAGGCAATAAAGAAGATCTTATCAAAGATGGTAACCACTTACAGAGATTGGGTCGATAAACTGCCTTATGCTCTTTGGGGTTATAGAAGCAGTGTCAGAACACCGATAGGAGAAACTCCTTATGCCTTGGTATATGGAATGGAAGCAGTATTGCCAGTGGAAATGGAACTTAGGTCACTTAGAGTCGCCCTGGAGGCTCAGCTGCCAGAGACTGAATGGGTTCAAGCCAGATATGAACAGTTGGCAGCATTAGATGAAAGGCGACTGAGGGCACTGGATCATCTTCAGATGTACCAGCGCAGAATGGCCAGAGCCTATAATCGAAATGTGAAGTATTCCAAACGGCAGTTGAAAACAGGTGACTTGGTTCTAAAGTAGCTAAGGCCTTCTAATGTTGATGTCAGAGGCAAATTCAGACCTAACTGGGAGGGGCCTTACATCATGAAAAAGGTCCTATCAAAAGGTGGTGATAGCATCATGGACATGGACGGAAATGAGTTCACAAACCCCATCAACCAAGACCGGCTAAAGCTTTATCATGTGTAAAAAAAAGGGGGGTCTGCTGGGCTAAAAACTCAAAAAGAGCGGTCTAGGCAAAAATTAAGACGCGAGAGAAAATGATCAGTCGGAAAATCTAAAAAGGACGACTGGTGACGGATTCCGGCTCAGTGTGGAATGTGTACCATTTAGAAATCAATCATTTCAAATGTACTCATTTTGATTTTCATCAATAAAGTGAAATGTTTGTTTAAATATATTTGCATGAGTATGACAAATGCATAAGCAAAATTGTCTTGCATAAACATACACTTAAAGAAAGCACTTGGCATTTAACTGATCAAAATCATCGCATTATTTAACAAGTGAAAATTCACCAAATACATGCAATTTGAAATCTTTTGTCCACCCCTAAAATCCAGTCCATCTTCCTAAAAGAGTAATAAAATGGTCATGGTGACATCTCAATCATCTTAAAAAAAAAAAAAAAAGAGGAGCTTGCTGAGGTGAAAACCGAAAAGGCGCCTGAGGCAAAAATTAGAGCAGCCCGCCAAGCTGAAAACCCATATTGGGCAGTTTAGGCAAAAGTTAGGGCATATGAAAAGCTCGCTAAGGCAAAAACCAAAAAGGCACCTCAGGAAAAAATTACAGCGGCTCGCTGGGCTGAAAACCCGTATTGGGCAACCCAGGCAAAAATTAGAGCACTTACAAGCTCATAATTTCTCCACGGAGTAGGAAAAGCAGAGTGTCCCCAATATTCCCCACAGAAGTCATCACATCACTCCCCAATAGGGTTTTCCACGCGATTCCCCAGTAGAATCTACGTAAAGAACACCACAATCGTCTCGCCGTAGAGTCGCCACACAATTCCCCATCAGAATCTACATAAAGAACACCATAATTGTTTCCCCAATCGAGTTGCCACAATTTTCCCCAGCGGAATCTCTGTAAGGAACACTACGATTATCTCCCCGGTAGTATCATACATCCCCAGCAGTCACCTCATTCCTTTGGAAATCACCAAGCAAAGCCCCCGAAGAAAGCAAAATCAACAAGGGGCACAACATATCTCTCTCCGGCGGAAGGCGGAAACGTCAAATAATGGAAAATGCATACATGTACATATACATCATCATGCACTCATACATTGCATACATCAATCACTTATCCCCAGCTAGTCTTCATTCTTGATCGAAGGGGCAAAAATTTTTATTTAAAAATCTCTCGATCAAGGAATGAAGACTTGCTATCTTAAGTGCAGGAATTCATCATCCCCAGCTTCAATTCCTCAGCAGATCCGCCTCTAGTAATATAAACTTGGTATCGGCCCAGATCGGCTTTATCATCTAAGTTCTCCAGCAGATCCGCCTCGAGTAATATAAACTCGGTATCAGCCCAGATCGGCTTCATCTTTCACTTCTTCAGCAGATCCACCTCGAGTAATGTAAACTCGGTATTGGCCCAGATCGGCTTCATCATTCACTTCTTCAGCAGATCCGCCTCGAGTAATGTAAACTCGATATCGACTAATTTCATCTCTAGCATCACCTCGGGTAACCTAGACCCGGTATCGGCTTATTTCACCCATCTTTCACCTCAGGTAACCTAAACCCGGTATCGGCCAATCCGCAATCCATCTTCCTTCGCCTCGGGTAATATAGACCCGATATCGGCTAAACCACAATTCACCCTTCATTTGCTTCGGGTAACCTAAACCCGGTATCGGCCTATCCGCATCAACTTTGCCTCAAGTAACCTAGACCCGGTATCGGCTTATTTCTCCCCAGTATCACCTCGGGTAACCTAGACCCGGTATCGGCTTATCTCATCAAAAGGTTCATTCCAGTGTTGATTCGCACTCTCAAATTCATCATCTCGTTAGGGTGTCGAATTTGATCACGCGAGGGGCAACTATAAGCGCCGGAATTCTCTGTACTTAAAAAAAAAGAGTCGTACGACTGTCCTTACAGTCGTGCGATTGTAATTTAAAAATTACAGTCGTACGTCTGTAAAGTCAGAGCAGTTGCAGAAGCCCATACCTCTGCAGCAGAAAATGGAGAAAAGTGAAGGAGCATTAATTGCTCCGGTCTGAAGACAAGCAAGCCGAAAAATCAGAGGCATAAAAAGGAGGAAAGGAGGGGAGAGAAGCTAACTTGAATTCTGGTGAAAGAATTAGAGAGAGAAAGGAGAAAAGAGAGAAGGAAAAGGAAGAAAACCCAAAAACCCACAAATCCTTCTTTTCCTCTTCTATTTTCTTTAATTCTCAGAATTAGGATTAAAATTTGGTAGAAATTCTTAGGTTAATCACTTAATTTCACAAACAAATTAAAATCTCGGACTTAAATCATCAGAATCCCAAGCATTTCGGATCTTTGGACATAAAGCTTCCCCTCTCAATTTCAAAGGAAAAGTGTGAATTCGTGTGGATTGGAGCAACGCCAGGGGTCAATTTCGACTTGGATAAGCTTCTAAAAGTTAGGCACTCCTTTTTCCTTTACTTTTTCCTGCTTTCTGGGTGCTGGTTGTGATTTTTGTGCGTTTTCGCTTTGTTTCTGCATTTCTGTTTCTGGGAATCAAGAACAGTCGCACGACTGTTCTTGGATTTGATGAACAGTCGTACGACTGATTGTTCTTGTGTTGGGGAATTAATCACACAAAAACAATACGCAGCGGAAATAAAAGGATTAATCCCCACCAAGGACCCATGTACATTGCATTGAATTGGAAGGAGGGTTAAAGAATTACCTTAATTCTTTGTAGGTTTTGAATCAATTAGGAACCAAAGTAGCTTCCCTCTACGGTTGATCCACACGGAGCAATTCATTCACCGCGTGCTAGCGCCGGGATTGAAGAACGATTTCTTCGAATGGAAAAAGCCAAAGTTTCGAAAACCTTGGGTGATGGAGAAGGGTGAAGTCGGCTGGCTCCTTGGAGGCTGCAGAAAATCTGCATCTTATGTGTAGGCTAGGGTTAGAGATTTTAGGTTATAAAACTTCCTTTTATATCCATTAAACTTAATTATAATTATAACTTAATACCCTTATTAGTTATAATTATAAATTAACCCACACAACTTAATATTAATTCTCAATTAATATTAAATCAATTCCATTCTCCATCATACACATATGTATATTTGATATTATAATTAATTATATCTCTATATAATTGAATTATAATATGTAGCATACTTTATGCAATATTAATCATATTAATATTTATATATACATATATATATATATAAATATATATATATCATTATATATATATATTTATTCTCTTTCTCATTCATAAATTATTATCCAATAATAATTTATACCCGAAAAGATGAACTTCATTTTGCTCTTTGTGTGTGACCCCATAGGTTCATATTAATTGGCAATAAGGAGATTACCATAATATCCTTATAAGTCATAAGCGGACTCTAGCAAGCCTTTATGACTACCCAATTAATATGATTGGAATGATCCAATACCTATTTATAGAATGTCATATTCCCTTTTGTCTCTTTGATATCATGATTAATCATAAGACATGGTACACTTGTCAATCTTATATAATTAATCATATGCTTTCTCGATCTCAAAGTAAACTGTCCAGACAAATCAATTGATACTCTATCAATTATTTGAGCACGGCCATGCATTTAACAGTCTTACTTATCGAGGGGCCCAGTGATATCACTCTCTTGTTAGAGAGGGACAAAATCCCATATCTGTCACTCACATCCCAAAACATGAGTCATCTCGTACCCAATCACAGCCTTTATAACTACTCTGTTACGAGCAGCGTTTGACTGCGTCAAAGCACAATATGAGTTCATCCCGGAATCAATGGTGACCTCAGGTCAAAGGAATCAGCTAATGACACTACTATAATCAAGATCAGTTGTGACACATGACCATGAACTTGATCTCATAGTGGGTCTCCAGTAACATGTTCTCTAACATATTACCCGTGAGTATAATCTGTATCTGTATACACTATATTCATCTTATGAATATCCATTATCACTCACACTAGTCTTAGTTTGTTATTATTCCCATAATAACAATCGACTAGGGATATTTAGAATAACACGATTTATTCATGGATACTTATCATAAATGCTAACATACAAACATAAATGATAATATTAATCTACACTAGATTAATCTTAGAAGTCAAATTACATAATCCAATATTGGCCTTAGGGCACAATCTCCAACAATCTCCCACTTGCACTATGGCCAATCATACATGTATCTTATACCCATTGACCTACATGACTTTCATGTATTCATTCGTGCGAGAGTCTTTGTCAGTGAATTATTAATTTTCACTTCCGTTGCTACTTTACACATTTTCACTCTCTTTTTAGAGACAGCCTCTCTAAATTAGTGAGAAACGCCTAAGTATATGCTTGTGTCATACAAGGTTCTTACGCATTGAACTATTGTCCCTACAATAGTCTCACAGGATAAGCAATGCTTAGAACAAAACACAACATTTTGTGATGAACTTCTTCATCCAAAATTTCCTTTACATCATATGTAACAATATACTTTGACTACTATTATAGATATTTAGCTATATCGTTTTATTTTGAACCTTTCAAAATCATAACATCTCTTTTTAAGAGAATACTAGATCTCGACTGATATATTGCAACTAATTGCAATCAGTTGTATATGTGCAACTATTTACACAGTTAACATAAGCAAGCTTCTATTAAGTCTTTTACATTGAACGCTTTCAATGCTTTGACTTAAGCCAAAACATTCTTTTAGATCTATCTGTATAGATTCCAATTTCAAGAATATAGGCAGTCATGCTTATAACATTAACCGAAATTACTTTCTTAGCCAAGATTTTATTTCTTGCAAGGTAAGAATGTTATTTCCAACAAGCCATATGTCATCCACATATAGCATTAGGAATACCGATATGCTCCCACTGATCCTTTTGAAACACAAGATTCATCATCCTTTTGATAAAATCAAACCATTTGATTTCTTTATCAAAACTATGATTCCAACTATTTGATGCATGTTTCGATCCTTATGAGAATCTTTGAAAACTTGCATACGCTATTTGAATTCTTTGGATGCCCAAAAACTTTGGGTTGTGTCACGTACACATCCTCAATCATGTTTTCACATAGAAAACAGATTTTAATATCCATTTGCCATATTTTATAATCATATTATGCGGATGTGGCAACAAGAACTCAATTTGACTTGATCATGATTAATGACGAAAAAGGATTTTATCATAGTCCTACTATGAATTTGTTCGTATCCTCATAGTCACTACTATGAACTTGTTTATAACCCCTTTTTGTCACTAGTCGTGCTTTATAAGTTTGAAGATCACCATTCATGTCGGTTTTCAATTTGAAAACTCACTTGCAACCATTGCATATGCATCTTCTAAAAGATTTATCAAAGTCTATACTTTGATTGTCAGACATGGACTTATCTTCAACCTTTGTAGCATCAAGTCACATATTAGATTCAAAATCTAACATTGCTTCTTCATAAAAGAAGACTTATTCCAATCTAGTAAAACTACATCATGATTTTGAGAAATCCATATCTCTCCTATTCATGTCGTATTCTACTAGACTTTCATTGGACTTGTGTAATTTCAACAATGATCATGAAACCATTTCCATGTTCCTCTTCAACGTTAATGTCACTTTGTGAATTACGAGTTTTGTAGGTGTACTTTACTCCCACTAACTCTTCTAGAAATTAACTCCCTCTTCAAGGGGAAACCATTTCTAGCTACAACTACTTTGTATCCCAAAGAAACACAGGAGTAACAACTCCTACTTTCCTTTTGAGTAATCCACAATACGACATTTAAATTTAGGTGCCAACTTATTCGAAATAAGCTTTACAGCCCTAAACTTATTCAATGAAACAACTTGGGTCTCTTACCCAACCATATCTCATATGTTGATTCATGAATTATTTTAGACGGAACAATATACACAGCTGCTTTAATGGCATATTTTCGAGAAAACGATGATCAACTTGACTTCATCATAGATTGAACTATATCTGTATAGAGTTCGACTACTCCCTTTTCGACACAACATACTTTGTGGCGTACTTGGAGGAGTCAATTGTGAGACAGTCCCACAACCCCTAAGATGATTGTCAAAATCTTGACTCAAATGTTCAGCACTTGGATCATATCTAAGTGACTTTACTATCTTGTCAAGATACTTCATACTTCATTTTACAAGCTTTTGAATATTTCAAAAGTTCCAAACTCGTGTTTCATTAGATACTCTTATCTAGTGAAAAGTTCCATGAAAGTAATGAAGTATTAGAACCTCCTTTAGCAGTTGATTTATAATTCATATACATCCACATGTATAATGCTTAATAAATCGATTGTTCTTTGACTACTTTTAGCAAAGAAAACCTTTTGTCATCTTTTACAATAAACAACATTCGCATGATTCAAGATGATTCATAATCTCATGAATCCAAAAGTCCATTCTCATGGAGTTTCGTAATGCGACTTTGCTTATGCCTCCAAGACGATACTGCCAAAATAGGTTGAATCAAACTATTTGATTCGATCCTTACAGTATTTATGTTACAGATGGGCTTCACATATAAAGACAATTATGTAAATCTGTATTTCATAATCATGTCTTTATAAAGCTTATAATTCACAATTATAAAATAAACAACATTTGTTTACTTAAGCCAATAAGCTCAATAGGCAACAAGAGTTCATAACTTACATGTAAAAGTTCATAACCTTTAACCAAAGTTCATAACTTTTATGTAAAAGGTTCATAACCTTCGAGTAACAACCTTTGCTTCTCTTGCCTATTCGTATTCTACCTTCACCTTCATAAGGTTTCTATTCAAGTTAAGATTCTTCATATTCCACTAATATGAGATCCATAACTGGTATCTAATACCTTTGATATAGAAACAAAAGTAGAATAATTAATAAATACTTAAGGTAGCAGTCTTACTGCCTTTCATCTTCTTATAGTTCTCCAAACAGAGTTTACTATTTCCATTCTAATGAACGATTCATTCTAGAAATGGCAACACCCTTCTTTTGGAGATCTCTCTATGCCAACAGCTTTGGCCTTTAAAACATGTTTCACCCGAACCTTTCGGTCTTTATGCTTTTCGACCTTCCTTTTATCCTTTTCCTTTTGAACCATAAGCACACAATTCGAGGCGGGCTTATCCTTTATGGATAACTTAACATTCTTTTGCATCCTATGCAACTAATTCACAATTTTCTCCATGTCATTCAAATGATAGTTCATCACCAATGACTATCAATTAATGAATTCAAGATCACATCTTAATGCCTTTTGGAGGCCAATGAGAAAATGTTGCCTCAAACACTTATCTTTTCTTGCTCACTAACTGATGGAACATTTCCATTTGTGATGTATCATATACCTCAAGTAAAACTTCCACGTGCGGAAGAATTGGTGGCAAGTGTAAGATAATAAATTTTAAACAGAGTCCCTTCGATGCTTCAAGTAAGCATCTTTTATACTCGTGTTACAATTGCTAGTGGTTCATTGGGCAAAAGGATTATTGAGAACATATGATTCCTTTTGATTTGAGAACAATTCTCAAAGTTCAATAACAATCGAGACCATGGTAATAGCAATCATAACTATAATAAAGCGTGTAAAGATTTTTATTTAAATGCTCCCACTTAAATTATAAAACCCTTTAAAATATTTAAGTGGGTGAAGATCCAAAATCCATACTTAACCATAGCACTGCTTTGGCATGTCCCTATGATTAAATATAATTTCGGTAGGCAAAGACTCAAAATCATGCTTTAAACCATTTAAACATATTTTGGATGTGCACTTCTTTGCCAATTGCATCATTATGCAACTCTTCTAATTTATGAGATGCATGATATCATATATCATATTTAATTGTATGTCACTCATCTCATCTTTGCCTCGGGCTCAAACACCGTTTTGATTAACCCTTTGTTAAACCAATTACAACACAATGAGAATCACCATTTCTCATATTATCGCTTCGCTAAGGTCACAACATGCGTACCCGCTTTGGCGTGGCTACCATGATGCGAACATAGTACTTGACTAGTGTTATACGTAATTGGGTGGCAAATATAAACTTCTTAAGTTCATTTAGGGTTTATAAAATCCTGTGATTAAAATGTATCTTATACATTAACATGGCATTAATATTAATCAACGTTTGTTAATATTAACTAACATGGCATCCTATGTCATACATATGTTAAGCATGCATATTGAATATTTAGCATGGCATCACACGGCATTTAAATGTATCAAAACATGCATTTACATATATATATATTAACATTTGCATCACATGCAAATGAATTTCTAACATGCATCTATATAAATTAACATGGCATCTCATGGCATAAAATAAATATAGCATGCATCAGACTCAAAACCGTGTTATGGTATGGTTTTATCTACATTGATTTTCATAGGCCAATATGAAAATCAACAAGGCCATTTCCTAGGTGGTTGTAACCATCGCATGGTCACAGCTCTCTCGCACCCCTTGGATCCGTCCTCACGTCTTTGTTCCTTGGCACCATCTCATGGATTTACATATTTTATAAAATTGTATCCTATACAACTTTCTAGCAAAATAAATTTACATATAATAAATTGCATCCTATACAATTTATCTAGAAAAATAAGATTACATAAATACAAACGACTCGCAGGTCGTATTTATACAAAACTTTACATCCATAAAACCAAAAGAAACAAAACCATCCATGGGGTCCAAAAACCATACCAAAACACCATGCATAAAATCTTCAAGATTTAGGGTTCAAAACGCTAAAACACAATCTCATTGCATTTATAAATAATTGATTGGAAAATCGTAAATATGCAGAAACAATTTCCACACTTAAACGAAGAACACCAAGCCCAAGCAAGCGCCGCAGGCAAAAATTTTTTTTTTTTTCGCGCACTGCAGCATCAAGGGAGCACGGCGTGCCATTCATGTTGGCACGACGTGCCAATCAGGTTGGCACGGTGTGCCGATCCAGCACGCCGTCGTGCCCCCAAACTGCTTCTCAGTTGCATTTGTCAAACAAACAGCACGTCGCGCAGAAAAGCAAGCCATTCTGAAAATTCCCAGGTGGCACGCCGTGCCAAGGTTGGCACGCCGGCGTGCCACCATTCTGGTTCATATTCTGGAAACAATTTCCAGTTGGCACGCCGTGCCATGCCAGCACGCCGGCGTGCCAACAAGCTGAACCCAGAATTTTCAGCCCCCAAATGATCCAAATCAAGTGTAAAACAAATCATTCATAATGATTAACTTCCAAATCAAATCAAAAATGTTATTCACAATAACATAGAACCCTAAATCAAGATCATACAACCCTAACATGCAATTTTGATCTAATCAAAATAACAAATCCAATTCAACCAATGCACAAGTGGCTCTGATACCACTGTTGGGGAATTAATCACACAAAAACAATACGCAGCGGAAATAAAAGGATTAATCCCCACCAAGGACCCATGTACATTGCATTGAATTGGAAGGAGGGTTAAAGAATTACCTTAATTCTTTGTAGGTTTTGAATCAATTAGGAACCAAAGTAGCTTCCCTCTACGGTTGATCCACACGGAGCAATTCATTCACCGCGTGCTAGCGCCGGGATTGAAGAACGATTTCTTCGAATGGAAAAAGCCAAAGTTTCGAAAACCTTGGGTGATGGAGAAGGGTGAAGTCGGCTGGCTCCTTGGAGGCTGCAGAAAATCTGCATCTTATGTGTAGGCTAGGGTTAGAGATTTTAGGTTATAAAACTTCCTTTTATATCCATTAAACTTAATTATAATTATAACTTAATACCCTTATTAGTTATAATTATAAATTAACCCACACAACTTAATATTAATTCTCAATTAATATTAAATCAATTCCATTCTCCATCATACACATATGTATATTTGATATTATAATTAATTATATCTCTATATAATTGAATTATAATATGTAGCATACTTTATGCAATATTAATCATATTAATATTTATATATACATATATATATATAAATATATATATATCATTATATATATATATTTATTCTCTTTCTCATTCATAAATTATTATCCAATAATAATTTATACCCGAAAAGATGAACTTCATTTTGCTCTTTGTGTGTGACCCCATAGGTTCATATTAATTGGCAATAAGGAGATTACCATAATATCCTTATAAGTCATAAGCGGACTCTAGCAAGCCTTTATGACTACCCAATTAATATGATTGGAATGATCCAATACCTATTTATAGAATGTCATATTCCCTTTTGTCTCTTTGATATCATGATTAATCATAAGACATGGTACACTTGTCAATCTTATATAATTAATCATATGCTTTCTCGATCTCAAAGTAAACTGTCCAGACAAATCAATTGATACTCTATCAATTATTTGAGCACGGCCATGCATTTAACAGTCTTACTTATCGAGGGGCCCAGTGATATCACTCTCTTGTTAGAGAGGGACAAAATCCCATATCTGTCACTCACATCCCAAAGCATGAGTCATCTCGTACCCAATCACAGCCTTTATAACTACTCTGTTACGAGCAGCGTTTGACTGCGTCAAAGCACAATATGAGTTCATCCCGGAATCAATGGTGACCTCAGGTCAAAGGAATCAGCTAATGACACTACTATAATCAAGATCAGTTGTGACACATGACCATGAACTTGATCTCATAGTGGGTCTCCAGTAACATGTTCTCTAACATATTACCCGTGAGTATAATCTGTATCTGTATACACTATATTCATCTTATGAATATCCATTATCACTCACACTAGTCTTAGTTTGTTATTATTCCCATAATAACAATCGACTAGGGATATTTAGAATAACACGATTTATTCATGGATACTTATCATAAATGCTAACATACAAACATAAATGATAATATTAATCTACACTAGATTAATCTTAGAAGTCAAATTACATAATCCAATATTGGCCTTAGGGCACAATCTCCAACATCTTGATTTCCAGGTTGTTTTCTTTGATTTTGATTCGAATAAAATTTTTGGCAAATCTTGATGCTGGGCCGTTTATAGCTGCACGACTGTAATTCACAGTCGTACGACTTTAGTTACAGTTGCACGACTGTAACCTTCGTTCCAGAATCAGAATTTCATCTTCAAATCATAAAATTTATAAAAATCCATAAAAAATCAGAAAAATCCGAAAATCATCAAAAGGAATTTTGATATGTGCATTCACGACCTTAGATTTATTTTTAGTAGAATTGCATTTAAAACAGTTCAACGACGGAGATCCGGTTCTCCCGAAAACTGACCCACCTCAAATATAAAAATGCATGTAAACCGGTAAAATTGTTTTAAAAAAATGAATTTCTCACAAAACCAAAATACAGGGACGTTTCAAAATTTTTTCCAGGTCTAACCGAGCCAGCTAGCCGAGCCGACCCGGTTATCCCCTAAATGCATACCCCCAATTCTTAATTTCCCAATTCTGTCTGTTTGAGTCCTATTTGTGGCGTGCTATATATATTGTACTAACCCTCTGTTTTGCAGCTTTTTATTTTTATTTTATATGTATTTAATAGAATTAATCGTGTATTTTAGGCGATTGCAATATTTCTAGATAAATCGTGTATTCTAGGCGCTTGTAAAAGTGAGGCGAGAGTTTTTATCTTTTATCGATCGGGTTGTGTAATAGGCCTCTATTATTCTTTTGTATATTTTGAATGTATGATTTTATTTCTCCTAATATATTTCTTGCATTTTGCTTTAGCATCGTATAATTAAAATAAACTAATTGGAGTTAGAGAAAGATAATAAAGCAAATTAAATATGGTAATATAAACTGTAAAGTGAAAGCAAGCTAGAGGTCAAGTAAGTTATTTGCTCGAACCCTAAATTTCTGGATTAGGTACAGTAGCCTGTCCTCGGTAGGTAGCTGTACCGAAATTCCCGAATGAACTGATCCGGATGGCGACTCTATCACTGATCTCGGGATTTAAGTTTCGAGGTCTTTAAGTTAAAATCGGGAAAATGTTTTCTACAAAAGGATTTCCAAATCAATCAATAAGTTTTCCCAACTCAACATAAACAAAACCCATTTTCCACAAAATTCACAAATCTCAATCAATTTCATCTCTTTTCTTTTTTCCCCGGTTCACTTCGCCGCGTTCCATTTTTAAGGTCGTTCGCTCACAATAAGTTAAGAATAGAAGTTAGAAGATTCACATGGAAGACTATCTAGCAACCTGTCACCTCCTTCTGCTTACCCCTGGCGCACAAGTCGAGAGCATAATACAGCTGGGTCAATCTAGCTCAGCCCCAGCACAGATCCCTCACCTCACCCAGATGGATCAATGAGGGGAGTAGTGCCAGGTTCTGGTCACTCTAACCTGTGGGGAATACCAGGGTGGTAAGGGAAAATAATAGAAATGCCCGTGAGTACTGGCTCTCCTCCTCAAGCTTAAGATCGAACCCTCGCGTTATCTAATACTCCCGAAGGGTGTTACACTGGATCCTCTTATCTCTAGGCCCAAGCCCGATCAGTAAACTAATTACCTCTGGACTGAACCTGTCCCTCTCTAGTGTCTGGTTGAATTGGATGATGCGACCTCCAAAGGGGAGCTTAGTGATAGCAGCAAAGTCCTCCAGCGTAATGGTATACTCGCTAGTGGGGAAGTGAAAGGTGTGGGTGGAGTCCATCCACCACTTAATAAGAGTTGTCATGAGGGCTCGTCTGGTCTTAGAAGGATGATCACACATGGAGCAGACCAATCAGTCCAAACCTATGCTATCTACAATCACCTTCACACCGGCGGGAAGTTTGTAATACCATTTGTAGGCCTCGGACAAGGTGCCGGCACCATAGTTACGGGGCCGATCCTGTAAAGCACAAATAGGGAGTCTCTATAAACCATTTGCTTTATGTAAAATGCATTAAAATCATGAAAAAAGGCAAGAAAAATAATCTGTCCAAGTCACTATAGCCACATAGCTATAATGTACCCACGTGGCTATAAGTAAAGAAAGACCTAAAGCCGCACGGCTCTAACTAAAAATGCATCCTTGGCTCAAGATCAGAGACACGCAGCTCTAATAAATGAAAAAACTACATGACTATACCTACAGAAATAGAAGCTTTTCGCAAAAACCCTAGAATCCATGAAAATCAACCCTAATCTTTTCTAACAAATACCAAATCAGCAAATAAGGGTTCTATAGGCAAAACCTACTCTAAACATGCATCAATTTCGTCTAAACATCATCTAATTTCATCAACATTTGCAGGAAATTGAAAAATTAACAAAGAGGAGGATTAGAGGAATTTAACCGATTCTATGATCGCATGAGTCGAAGGCTGTAATGTGGTGGGCACGAGGTCCTTAATCTTGATCCCACAGTAAGAAATCGAGTCCTGAAGGCCATAAACATCCACTGTTGATTGGAAAGACATATAAAATGATCTTTTAGGCAATGTGTAATTTGTCTGAAGTGCGGGTTATTGACTAAAGAAAGGATGAAGAGCTTTTCCAAGCTTTTTCAACATTTTAGGAGTGATTCCTTGAGAACAGGAGGTAAGGGTTTTGGCTTTTAGAAGAGAAGAAGAAATGGAGGAGACTAAGCCCCAAATGTAACGGCTTGAATTTTAAAGCCACCCCCCTTCACTTGTTAGAGACGCGTGGCTCTAATGAGAAAAAGTAACTATAGCCACGCGGCTAGAGTTTACAACATAGAGCCACGCGGCTTTACTTCTTCAGGCATGGATTTTTCTTCGATTTTCAACATTTTCACTTATGCTGGTATAATTCCGAGAAGGGTATTGTTTGCTCCTTGTAGGTGCCTAGGGGTAGGACAATCGAACCCTATTTATTCTTGATCGAAGGGGCAAAAATTTTTGTTTCCACAATCA
This sequence comes from Euphorbia tirucalli, assembly GCA_039660915.1. NCBI lineage: Eukaryota > Viridiplantae > Streptophyta > Magnoliopsida > Malpighiales > Euphorbiaceae > Euphorbia > Euphorbia tirucalli. The sequence goes on from CM077633.1 coordinate 52,619,718, forward strand.
TCGATCAAGGAATAACTACACACTCAATACAATTTCAAAATCAATGCGTCAAAGCCGACTTCATATCAACACTCCCAGAGCCGACTTCACATCAATGTTCCCAGAGCCGACTTCACATCAACGCTTCTAGAGCCGACTTCACACCAATGCTCCCAGAGCTGATTTCACATCAATGCTCCTAGAGCCGACTTCACATCAAGGCTCCTAGAGCCGACTTCACACCAATGCTCCTAGAGCCGATTTCACCTCAATGCTCCCAGAGCCAACTTCACATCAGTGCTCCTAAAGCCAACTTCACATCAATGCACCAGAGCTGACTTTATATCAACAATCCCAGAGTCGATTTCACATCAACACTCTTAAAGCCGACTTCACATCAACACTCCCAGAGCCTACTTCACATAATGCTCCTAAAGCTGATTTCATATCAATGCTCCCAGAGCCAACTTCACATCAGCGCTCCCAAAGCCAACTTCACATCAATGCACCAGAGCCAGCTTCACACCAACGCATCAGAGCTGACTTCACATCAATGCACCAAAGTCGACTTCACACCAACACATCAGAGCTGACTTCACATCAACGCACCAGAGCTGACACAGTCATTGCTCCAAATAGAACTGAAAGACCTCCCTCGGTGGGGCACTGTACTTGATTTCCCTAGTAAAAATGAGATATTAGGTACATTTTCTTTTCCTTCCTCGCTGTGCATAAGAGCCTGACCTCGATTTAATTTTGATCCCGCGAGGGGCAGCCTGTGAGCACGGGTTTTCCTGACCTCTATGATGAATACCCTATGTTACGTATTTGAATAGACGAACGTGAGGCGGATTTGTAAATGAATGGAATGGTTCCTAGAATTGCAAGCGACCTAAAAAGTGGAGCAGTTCTCGACCCCGAAACCCCGACGAAGTCCTTTTCGAATACTTAGATAATTTGTGTGTGACTCCGTGACTCGAGTGGAAACTGGGCGGCTTCACTTAGGGCCACACAGCTATAGTTTTTACAACTATAGCCAAGCGACTATAGTAGAGCCGCCAGATAAAAACGCGCTGAGCCGCACGGTTGTAGAAGCTAATCCGGAAATTTTTAAATTTCTTTATCCCCTAAGCTTAATTAATGATTTCCGGATTTAGGGAGCTAATTAGGCTAATTAGGAGTGGGGATTCTGAGAGAAAAAGGAGCAAAAAAATCAATATAAGATTTTTAGAGAGAATTCAAATTCTGGAGAGAAAAAAAGAGAAAAAAAAAGAAAAATAGAGAAGAGAAAGAAAAGAGAGAAACAAGAAGAAAAAGAGGAAAAACACTGAGGAACAAGAGGTTCCAACCATTTTCTTTGATCCCAAATCAGCTTCGGGTTCGTTCAGTTCGATTTGGGATTTGTTTTTGGTGTTTCAGATCATTTTCGAGATTCTAGACGCATTCTGGCATCCAAATCCATCGCCGGTCCTTAAGTTCATTGGAACACAACAAAGGTAAACTTCGAGAGGCCTTAAACTCGAAATTTAATAATTCTTATGGTGTGTTGAATGTTTTTAAAAAATCCAGAAAAGTGGCTGTAGTTCCTTCGAATACAGCCGCACGGCTGTAACATAGAGCTACACGACTGTGTTCTTCGAGGCAAAAACCTGAAATGCCCTAAGTGATCGAACCTAGACATTTTTCCCATTTAAATCCTTCTTTTATGAGTAATTTCGATCAGATCACATCCGTCATGACTAAAATTATGGTTTTTAGATTTCGAATGACACGAATGTGAGATATAGGTTTCTGATGGTTTCGATTTTCAAATTTAGGAGTTGTTTTTGTCCAAACAAACTCTCGATCTAGCTTCAGCGGACCTCTAGAATTTCAAAATCTCAAGGAACCAACGGGAGCGAACCAAAACAGTGAGATACAAAAACAAAAGAAAACCAGTTCGGGTTTGTGTATCATAGTCGCACGGCTATGATGGCTATAGTCGCGTGGTTATAACATGGCCGCACGACTATAGTGACCAAGGCAGAATCTCGGGACGATTTCAATAAATCTCGTCTTGTGATGATGTCTTAAAATTCAAACTGTTTGTGAAGTGTTTACTGTTTTAGACCTTAGATGAATGTTGGAAATAGGAACCACCCACGAACGGGACCCAAATTTCCAGGATAACAGACCCACTGAACGTGGAGAATTTTGCATGTAACTAAGCCAAACTATTTTTAAAACTATTTTCAAGCACAAAAATCTATAGGGAGTTTCTAAAATGGTTTTATTGGTTTAATCGGCTGAATCATCCGGACTTTCCGGTTATCCCTTTATGCATGTTCCCTAATTCCTGAGAATTCCCCATTCTGCTTTGGTATGAGTCCTACATGCTTTATTGTATAACTGTGCTAACCATCTGTTTTGTAGCTTTTTTTATTTTCTTTCTTTTATTTTGGATGTATTTGATAGAACGATCGTGTAACTAGGCGGTTGTACTTTTGTAGATTTCGTGTAACTAGGCGGTTGTATGTGATGATGAGAGTTTTCTTTTTCATTCAATTTGATTGTATAAGATGGCCTCTATTTTTACTTTCCTGCACTTTATTTTTCTGTACTTTATTTTGCTACAATTTATTTCTGTCATTTGTATGAGCATTGGCTAATAATAAGAGGATAAAAATGGGTAAAGAAAGATAATAAGTGAGTTGAATATGGTAGTATGAACTTTTAAATGAAATCAAGGTTTGAAGTTGAATAGGTAAGTTACCTGAACCCTAAAACTTTGGATTAGGTATGGTTGTCTATGCTTGGTAGGGAGCTGTACCAGAATTTCCCGAATGAGGTGATCCGGGTGGCGAATCCATCACTAATCTCAAAATTTAGGTTTCGAGATCTTTAAGTGAATGAAATGGGTTTTTGTAAAAGTGTAAAACCAGTTTCCCAAAATTCACATTCAAACAATGTTTTCTACAAATGGGTTTTCTGTCGTACAAAAGGTTTTCTTAAATCAAGACTTAAAACCTGTTTTCCCCAAAACCAAATTTAAACAAAGTTGAAAAAGTCGTTGTCTCCCTGGTTCGCTTCATCGTTTTCCAACTTTAAGGTCGTCTGCTCATAGTGGCGACTCTGTTGGGGATGTTGTTCCTTATAAACGTTTTTTGAAAGACTTAAGGAACTTAGGCAACTACTGAAAAATAACCTAGCTTTAAGTCATTTATTAGTTGATAATACCATATTCCCCTCGCAACCTCACAGAATGACATTTTCTTCTTCTCAATCCCTCAAACTCACTGATTAATCCCGGTTTATTCCAGAAGGTGACATACCTCTTCTGCTAGGATTGGAGGCACCCGAAGGGATAAACCACTCATAGCACCGTACGAACCTCATATTGCATCGAGGAGTGTTTTTCGCTATGGGAACCTTTGTACGAAACCTTGGTTTGACTTTGGCCCACATGTAGTGACCTAGTAATTTCCCCTTAGGATCACCAAAACATAAAATATGTAAATTGGACATTGAGAGAAGACCTTTGATATCCCTGGCTGGTACAAAGAGACCTAATAACTAGGAAGAATGCGTGCATATCGAATGGAGGAATAAGGTTGGAAAGGTAAGCATGGGATGGTTAGCACAATTTACGGCACACCACAAATAGGACTCAAATAGGACAGAATGGGAAATTGAAATTCGGGGGCATGCATTTAGGGGATAACCAGGTCGGCTCAGCTAGCCGGACCAATTAGACCTGGAAAACATTTTGAAACGTCCCTGTACTTTGGTTTTGTGGGAAAATCGTTTTGAAAACATTTTTTCCGGTTTAATTTAATTTAACATATGAGGTGGGTCGGTTTTCGGGAGAATCAGGTCTCCGTCGTTGTATTGTTCTAAATGCAATTATACTGAAAATTAAATCTAAGATCGTGAATGCACACAACAAAATTCTTTTTGATGATTTTCTAAATTTTCTGGATTTTTATGGATTTTTTGAAATTTTTCTGGATTAAAATGGAAATTCTGCATCTGGATGAGCATTACAGTCGTGCGACTGTAAATCACCCAGATGCAGGATTTCGCCAAAATTATTCAAAATAAAAGCAAAAGTTGCGGGAAATCAAGAACACTCGTATGACTATAATTACAATTGTACGACTGTTCTTCAACTCAAGAACGGTAGTACAACTGTTCTTGATTTCCAGAAATAGCAGGTTTGAAAAAAGAAATTTAAATGCATAAAACACGCCAAATCACCTAAAAAGCACAAGAAAATGAAGGATTGAAGTATATTTACCTCTTTGGCGCTGATCCACCATAGGAATGACCCCTGGAAACGCCCTAATCCATACCAAATTGCTTCTTTTCCTTTAAGTTGAGGTTTGAAGAGTTGGGTCCAAAATCTCCAAAATGTCAAGGATTTTGAGAGTTTTTAGTCCAAATTTGATTGAGTATAAAGAGTCAGATTATTAACCTAGGATTTCTAATAGGTTTTTAATTTAAACACTCAAGAATTACAAAGAAAAAGAAGAGAAAAAGAAGCTTGAAGTTGTGTGGTTTTCTTTTTCTTCCCTTTTTCTCCAATTCTCTCTCTCTAAAATTTTGTCTGGTTTTTCTCAAGAACAAAAAGTCCCCTCAAAACCACTTCTTTTCCCTCTTATCTCTCTGATTTCTTGCTGCTTCCATCGGGCATTTAATCCCCCTCTTTTTTTCCCATTTTTTTGCTCCATAGGTATGGGCTGCTGTACCTGCTCCGAGGTTACAGTCGTACGACTGTAATTTTTAATTACAGTCGCATGACTATAACGACAATCGCACGACTATATTTTACAGTCACGTGGCACATGTAAAAAAAATTTTTTTTAAGACGGAAAATTCCGACGCTTATAGCTACCCCTCGCGTGATCAAATTCGACACCTAGATCCAGGTTTAAAATACCTGAGATGATCAATTTGAGAGCGTGAATCAAAGCACCGCAAATAGAAGAAAGCACCCACAGTTGAAATAAGCCGATACCGGGTCTAGGTTACCCGAGGCAAAGCTGGAGAAGAAATAAGCCGATACTAGGTCTTCGGTTACCTGAGGTGGAGTTGGAGAAGAAAGAAGCCGATACCGGGACTTGGTTACTCGAGGCGCAGTTGAAGAAGAAATAAGCCGATACCGGGTCTAGGTTATCCGAGGCGGAGTTGGAGAAGAAATAAGCCGATACCGGGTCTAGGTTACCCGAGGCGGAGTTGGAGAAGAAATAAGCCGATACCGGGTCTAGGTTACCCGAGGTGGAGTTGGAGAAGAAATAAGCCGATACCGGGTCTGGGTTACCCGAGGCGAAGTTGGAGATGAAATAAGCAGATACCGGGTCTAGGTTACCCGAGGCAAAGTTGGTGGAGAAATAAGTCGATACCAGGTCTAGGTTACCCGAGGCAAGAAAGGTGGGAGGCAGATAGGCCGATATCGAGTCTAGGTTACCAGAGGCAAAGGAAGGTGGAATACGGATTGGCCGAAACCGGGTCTAGGTTACCCGAGGCAAAGGAAGGTGGAATGCGGATTGGCCGATACCAGGTCTAGGTTACTCGAGGCAAAGAAAGGTGGAATGCGGATTGGCCGATACCAGGTCTAGGTTACCCGAGGTAAAGTTTGCTGGGGATTTGACGATAAAGCGGATTTGGGCCGATACCAGGTTTACTTTACCCGAGGCGGATCTTTTAGAGAACTGAGATGAATAGGATCTGGGCTGATACCGAGTTTACATTACCCCGAGGCGGATCTGCTGGGGATATGAGACTGAGGATGGTGGATTCCTACATTTGAAATGGAAAGTCTTCATTCCTTGGTCGAGAGATTTTGAACAAAAAATTTTGCCCCTTCGATCAAGAATGAAGACTAGCTGGGGATGAATGGTTCATGTGTGCTATGTATGCATGCATAATGATGTATATGCACATGGATGCACTTCTCGCTATTTGGTGTTTCTCCCTCTTACTGGGGAAGGTATGTTGTGCCCCTGGCTGACTTTGTTTTCTATAGAGCATTGTGTGATTGTTGCTGGAGTAATGAGATGACCGCTGGGGATGTATGCCGCTGCTGGGGAGATGATTGTAATATTCTTTATGGATATTCTGCTGGGGAATAGTGTGGAGAATCCTGCTGGAGAATGATATAAGGACTCCTACGGGGAATTGCTGGGGAAATTCTAATTTCTTGCCCTTAGGGAATTTATGAATTTGTAGGTGCTCTTAATGTTGCCTGGGTTGCCTAATGTGGGTTTTCAGCCCAGCGAGCCGCTTTAACCTTTTCCTGAAGAGCCTTTTCGGTTTTCACCTCAGCGAGCTTTTTTTTTTTTTTTAAAAAAAAGGATTGATTACAGTGGCGACAAGACCACTTGCCCCACCGAATTCCTGGTGCTGAAAGATGCTATGTGGGATAGCATCACGTTTCAATTTCTTGTTAGAAGCCATTGATGGTAGAAAAGTATGGTCTCACAGAATCGATCTCTTCAATAGTCAAGTCCTTGGATAACCCCTATTGCTCTTTTAGGAAGATGCATTGGATTTAAAGGACGAAAAAGGATTTCAAACTGTATGTATTTAGTGCATTTTCATTGTTAAATAACGCGATAAATTCCACCAGTTGAATGCAAAGTGCTTCCCTTAAATGGATGTTTAAGCAAGATAACTTTGTTTATGCATTTGTCATAACCATGCAAATATATTTGAACAAACATTCCACTTTATTGATAAAATCAAAATGAGTACATTTGAAAGGATTAGTTCCTAAATGGTATACATTCCACACAGAGCCAAAGTCCATCATCAGTCGCCCTATTCAGATTTTCCGACTGATCATTTTCTCTTGTATCTTAACTTTTGCCTAGACCGCTCTTTTCTAGTTTTCAGCCTAACAGACTCTTCTCTTTTAATTTTTTTTATACATGATAAAGCTTTAACCGGTCTTGGTTGACAGGATTGTGAACTCATTTCCATCCATGTCCATGATGCTGACACCACCTTTCGATAGCATCTTTTTCACAACATAGGGCCCTTCCCAATTGGGTTTGAATTTCCCCCTAACATCGACATTTGAAGGCCTTAATTGCTTCAGCACTAAATCTCCTGCTTTTAATTGCCACTTGGAGTACTTCACATTTCGGTTATAGGCTCTGGCCATTCTGCGTTGGTACATCTATAGATGATCCAGTGCCTTCAACCGCTTTTCATCCAGCGCTGTCAACTGCTTGTATCTTGCTTGAACCCATTTAGTCTCTGGTAACTGAGCTTTCAGGGCAACTTTGAGTGATTTGAGCTCTATTTCTACTGGCAATACTACTTCCATCCCATACACCAAGGCATAGGGAATTTCTCCTATTGGTGTTCGGACACTGGTTTTGTAACCCCACAGAGCATATGGTAGTTTGTCAGCCCAATCTTTGTAGGTGGTTACCATCTTTGACAAAATCTTCTTTATCGCTTTATTAACTGCTTCTACTGCTCCATTAGCCTAGGGTCTGTATAGAGAAGATTTATGATACTCAATGCCATGTTCTGCAAGCAGCTCAGCTGTTGCCCCTTGAAACTGCACTCCGTTGTCAGTCACTATGTGGTAGGGAATCCCGTACCAGGTAAAGATATTCTTTAGGATGAACTTGACCATTTGCTTGGCTGTTACATTAGTAAAGGATTCTGCCTCCACCCATTTGGAAAAGTAATCAACTACCACAACTACGAATCTGTGCCCATTAGATGATGCAGGATGAATTTCACCAATCATATCTATCCCCCATGTTGAAAATGGCCACAGAGACGCCAAGTTCTGTAATTCAAGTGGTGGAAGATGACTGATGTCCATATATATCTGACACTCGTGACACCTCTTCACTTTTCCTAGCCATAGCAAGTCCATTCATATGTGGGCTACAAGACCCCGCATGCACCTGCTGCATCACTGTTTCTACCTCCTGTTCTGTCAGACATCTTAGGAGGGCTCCATTTGCCGTTCTTTTGTACAACCTATCCTCAAAAATTCTGAACTGACTGGCTAGCCTTCTTAATGACACCTTATCAGCAGCACTGGCTCCCTTTGGGTATTTTCCTTCCTTCACATACTGGTAGATGTCAAAGAACCACGGCTTCTCTTCAGCCGTCAACTCCATTACTTCGTGCACCTCGAAACAGGGTCATCTGGAAGTTGATATCACCAGTGGCTGTACTTATGTTTCTTCTGGATTCTCCCACATAGAAGACAGAGTTGCTAACACATCAGCCATCTTGTTTTCATCTCTGGGGACATGTCTAAATTCACATTGGCCAAATAAATCTTTTCTGTACTGTAGCAGCTCCAAATAGGGCCATAAAGATTCTTTTTTTAAATCCCATTCACCTTGAGCTTGCCTAATCACTAGAAGTGAATCCCCAATGATCAAGAAATCATTTGCCCCTAGAGTTAACAGAGCTTCCATCCCAAATAAGCATGCTTCATACTCTACTCCATTGTTGGTTACAGGAAAATCCAATCTCTTTGACAAGGGAATGATTTCACTGTCCGGTGTCGCTATGATTACCCAGATTCTAGTGCCCTTTCTATTCACGGTACCATCAAAGCACATAACCCATCTCTTGATTTCAACCACGGCCAATTATTCGTCCAGGAAATCTAAATTCTCTGTGTAATCTGATTCCAGCAGCTGATTTGCTAGAAATTCTGCTACAGCACGCCCTTTGATGGTCTTTCTAGTGATGTACTCAATGTCGAACTCTGATAAGAGTAACAACCTCCTAAATAATTTCCTAACCAATACTGGTGCTTCATACAGATACTTCATCAGATCCACCTTAGCCACGGCTTGCACTTTGTATGACTGGAAGTAATGGCACAGTTTCTTGGTCAGCCATATCATTGCCACACTTGTCTTCTCCATTATTGTGTACTTGGTTTCATACTCCAGCAGCTTCTTGCTGAGGTAATAGATGGGGTACTCCTTTCTGTCATCTTGCTCTTACGCCAACCATTGCCCCTACAGAGGAATCTTCAACGGCCAAATACAAGATCAAAGGCTTCCCTGAAATTGGTGGACTCAGAACTGGCGGGTTTACCATATCAGCCTTTATTTTCCCGAATGCCAGCTGACATCTATCATCCCATACAATCGGCTGATCTTTCTTTAACAGCTTGAAAATTGGCTCGTAGATGGAAGTCAGCCATGCTATGAAGCGACTGACGTGTTGTAAGGAGCCTAAGAATGAGCGGACTTCCTTTTCTGTCTTTGGAGCTGGCATATCTTGAATGGCCTTAATCTTATCTGGGTCCATTTCTATTCCCCTCTGGCGACTACATGGCCCAACAGCTTCCCAGATGTGACCCCGAATGCACTTCTTAGGATTAAGTCATAAGTTTTACTCTCTAATACGAGTGAGAAATCTATCCAGGATAACAGGATGTTCCTCCCGGGTCACTGATTTAACCAGCATATCATCGACATACACTTCGACTTCTTTATGGATCATTTCATGCAGCAGGGTTGTGATGGTCTTTTGGTAAGTGGCTCCAGCATTCTTCAGTCTGAAGGGCATTACTCTGTAGCAGAAAGTACCCCACTCTGTGATGAACAATGTCTTCACCTTATCAATCACATCCATCAGGATCTGGTTGTATCCTGAAAACGCATCCATGAAGGAATACATCGCTGCTTTTGCTACACTATCAACCAGGACATCAATGTGAGGCAGCGGAAAATTATCTTTTGGGCAAGCCTTATTCAGGTTCTTATAGTCGACACATACTCTGACCCTTCCGTCTTTCTTAGGCAATAGGACAATATTGGCTAGCCATTCTGTATATTTCACCACTTCAAGGAATTTAGCGTCTATCTGTTTAGCCACTTCTTCTTTCACCAATGTAGCCTATTCCGGTCTCAGCCTTCTCAGCTTTTGCTTTACTGGCCTAAACTTAGGGTCCGTTGGAATCTTGTGCACTGCTATCTCGGTGTCTACACCCAGCATGTCTTCATATGACCAGGCGAAAGCTTTAACATGTTTTTGCAATATTCTTGTTAATTCTCTCTCTTCCTCGGGTTTTAGCTCGTGTGAAATGAATACCATTTTGGGATTTTCATCTGTACTTATATTGATTTTACGCAATGCAGTGTCATGTATGCTAAATATGCTTGATGGTGATTCAAATGTATGCACAGAATTATCAGGATAAACATCACACAAGTAAGCAAACTGAGATTTCATTGCATTAAACTTGTCATAAAGTACATCATTCATGTTGAAAATGGAAGAAACAGATACAAAAAAATCATTTTCATCCTCCACAGGTGGAGGGCCTTGCACTTCTTTGGCATCCACTTCTATCTTCAGAGCATTATTCAACTCTGCAGCTAGCTTGGCCTCTTTCTCAGTAGCAACAGTGATGTCTTCACTTTCAGCCATCTGCGCCTTAGTCTTTTCCATAACCTTGACTATCTCGGCAACCACAGAATCCAAGTTTACCTTGGCCATTATCTCTTCACTGAATCCTTCCTTAGACTTCCCAAATGCCTTGCTTAAGGCAGCAGTCAATGCGCCTGAGATTACTTCTACAGCTCCATCATAGGCTTTCTTTTCATCTTTCTCCTTGGCCACCTCTATAGCTTTTGCTATCCCTTCGGCTGGCACATTTTGCTAAACATCAGACTTGGCAGCTACCTCTTCTACCATCACAGGGGCCACCGGTTCCTCTTGGCTTTTCTCAAAATTAACAACATCAGTAAATATTTCAAAGCTGGGGTATTCGACATTCTGACCCTTACTGGTTCAGCCTGGCCATTAGAAAGCTCTTCACCTGCCTTTAGAAATGGTTTCATCATAAGCTTGCCGTTCTTGCCCCTTATCTGCTTCTTCTGATCAGATGTCTCCTCTGTATACCCAAGGCCAAACTGTTTTGGTTTCCCCAAGTCAATGTTAAACTCAGGCACTCCTTGCAAGTTGATTCCAAGTCCCAGGCCCGGGATAAAATTCTGTTTGTGCAAATACTGAGACAACCACTCTGGCATATAATTTTCATAAATGACCATTGGGGCATCTGTAACTTCTTCTTCCCCGATCACGATGACTTAGAACCCGCCAAATGGTACAACTCCTTCATTCACAGCAGCAATCATTGATTGGGCATCCGCCTCAACAGTCACAATCTCGCCATTTATTGAGAAATTAATTTTCTAGTGTAAGGTAGAAGGGACACCTCCTAGAGGGTGGAACCATGGCCTTCCTAACAGTAGGGAGAAGGTGACCAGGATGTCGATCACGGTGAACACAACCATTGACTTGACAGGCCCAACCTCTACTTCAGTTTCAAAAGTCCCTATCATTGTTCTCTTGGAGTCATCATATGCTCGGATTACTGTTGAGGACTTTTTCAGAAAATCTTCATTCAGGCCCAAACACGGCAGCATCTTCAGTGGACATATATTCAGAGCTGATCCATCGTCTACCATTACGCATGGCATCATTTTGTCCATCACATGGGCTCTGATGTAAAGGGCCTTGTTGTGAGCCTTTCCTTCACTAGACAGATCTTTCTCAGAAAAAAAATGTCAGGAGACCTAGAATGGACCTTATCCAACAGAAAACACATGGCCTCCGGGGATGCAATATAGGAAACCTAAAGCTACCCTATGCTCCTTAGAGGTTAACAGCAGATGCCACAAACTGGCTTGTGCAGGAATCTTCTTTAACTGGGAGATAACTAAGTCCTCTTTCTCAACTCCCTTCGGTGCTGACGTGCTACCGGATCCAGCCATCAGGGCCTTATCCTTCACTTGGTCTGTTGGTTGATACACCCTGCCACTTCGGGTCACATTCTGGACCTCCTGAACTTTCAGCTTCTCAATGGCTGGAGGCTTAACTGTCTCCTCTCCATCAAACTCTTCATATTCGTCTTCCGAGTCAAGATCATTCAAGCTTATTGGCTTGATTTCCTTCTGTTCTGCCTTCTTCTCACATTCTGACTCTACCTCAGCTTCCCCTATTGCTACAACCTAAATAGCAGGATTCACTTGAAGGACCTGAGCAAAGATGAAATTGGCTGGCAATACCGAATGTACCATGTTGACCCGCTTCTCAAATGCCGGTAACGGGTTAGTCTACGTGCTGGGCTTAGGTGGTTCCTGCAACTTCCCTTCATCAATCAACTTTTGAATGGTGTCCCTTAGCTTATAACAATTGTTGGTTCTGTGGCCAGCGACAACATGGTATGTGCAGAAATTATCTTTATCTGCATCAGCAGGCTTTTTAAATGGCCTCAGGGACTGTAGCAACCCATCGTTTCTGCACTTAGCAAATATTTTCACCAAAGGAAGAGTCCAAGGTGATATGCCCTGTCCTCCTGGATTCCTATTTTGATTGCCTTATTGCTGGGTAACCGTAGCAACCTCTACTTGCTTTACTTCTGAAGTCTGGCCCCCTTTTCCACCAGAACTTGAGCTAGAACCGCCACTAGACCCAACTGCAGCTGTTGATCTATACCCTGAACTATACCGTGAGCTTCTTCCACCCTTATGGCTTGTTGCCTTCTCTTCTTCATCTAGCTCGATTTTCATCGCCATACTGTAGACTTCACTAAGTTCATTGAATGGATGAAATTTCATATTGTTTTTGAAAATGTCCTTACTACCATCAATTAGCATCTGTATCAGTTCATCTTCATTTGGGCGGTTTTTCAAAAGGATCATCTTGTTCACCCACCGCTGGTAATACTCATCAAAAGGCTCACTGGACTTCTGCTTGATCCGCTCCAAGTCATACAGCTTCACCTGAATCTTGTGCTACAGCCGTAATATTTAATAAAGGCTGCTAACAGAACCTCCCAATTTGACTGCTCTTCCTCTGATAAAGAGTTATACCAGCCCAATGCTCCTCCCTCCAAGGTAGTCGGAAAGAGATTAATCAATCATTGTTTAGTGGCACCCACCGTCAGCATGACCCGAGTGTAAAGATTCACATGGGCATCTGGTGAGCCCATTCCCTTATAAGAAGGCACCTTTGACACTTGGAAGCCGATGGGAAAAGTCTCGATACCCTTACTGATCATAGCATCAACATTAACCCCTTTCTTGGATTCAGAACTGACACTGGCCCCTTTCTTCAGCTGGGTCACAACCTCATCTAACTCTGAGCATTTTGCCTTCATCTTTCTTTCCATAGCTACCTCGATTTCTTGCAGCTTTTCCAGACTAGCTGAGGCATCACCCCCTTGCTGAGATGATTTAGCCTTCTTCTCTTTTCCAGTTCCGCTACCACCAGTTTCCCCGGCTTCTCTCACTACAGCCCGCATTTCTTCCTTAAGCATATTACGGAAATCCTGTGATCTCAGGAAATCCTTCAAAGCATCAGCGAGACTCGATGTTGGATTAGCCATCTCGACTTCTTCCCTAGACTTAGAAACAATTTTCACTTCAACAGCTCTCCGTTCCCCAACAGCCCTCGAAACCTGAGATCTTTTCCAAGGCCGCTCCAGCTTATTCTGCTCGACATCAGTCGGGAAACGTTTAGGGTCAATGTATGGAATGATGTCATGAAGAGTGAGACATTGAAAATACTTATGATGAATGAATGGAGTGATGTAATGCTTGAAATGATGATGAAAATGATTTCCACTTATTATTCTATTTTTCAGACATTCCAAGAACACCAAATGCTATGCAAAAAGGTCACGCATGGACCGTCACATGGACAAAGGTTTGGCGCCTTTGGGACACCTAATGATTTTTCTGATATGGTCGCATGTGTACCAACACACGGATAGAGTTTCGACGTTTTATAAGTCTATGTGATGATATAAAATGGTCGTATGAGGCCGCCCCATGGATAGAGTTCTGATGCTTTTGAGCATATGATATGAAATGATGTTGTAAGAAAGTCATGTGTAACAGGGGACACAGACAGAGGCTCGACGTTCGGGGAACATCTTTCATGAGATGTTATGAAATGCCCCTACATGTGTACTAATCCGGTACTTGGGGAGCGCCTTGAATGATGTAATAATGTCATGAAGTAATCCGATGTGGACTACGGTGTTACATGATGTTTATGATAAGTGAGCGTGGTGTCATGAAATGCCTCGTGTAAATCGTCACACGAGAATGGACCTAGGACCATTGTGGTCTCTATTGAATGATATGATTTGGTGGAATGGCCGAATGCAATCCGGTGCATTGGCAGAACACGGTTATTTTGGGATACCCGATATGTTATGGAATGAAATGACCATGATGGGAACTCTTGGAATGTCCTTAATTTAAATAAGGTGAAATGATATGGATGCTTATGTCACACAAAATCCAAATGGCTCCACAAAAATGTGGTAAAACGCATGACATGAGTAATGATGCTATGTATGTTTTATGAAAATGCTAACACACAAATATAATGCTATGGCTGTAAAAATAATGGTTAGTATGTATGTCACATGGATGAATTAATGTTTTCACATAAAAATAAAATGCAAATGGCTGAATAAAAATGTGGGTTAGTATCAGACAAAATGCTTTGTGAATGATATGTCATGTGAATGGAAAATATTGATTAATGCATGTCACGGGGATGTCGAGAGACGGATAACACATAGCACACGAAGTGTGTTCTTCCAACCTTATTCCTCCAAACGTGGTCGATCTAAAAAATTCTAACCAAGTCTAGGTGGGGTTCTTTTTGATCATCAACCGGGGATGATGAAGGCGCGCTTTATATTTTATTCACATAATTTATTTTGGTGTCCTAGGGGGAATCCAAATAAGGTTGCCTACATGAGTTCGGTCCAAGTCGGATTCAAATCAAGGCTCCCATAGCAAGATATACTCCTCACTTCTCCCCACTCAAGGGTCCTAACGAAGGGGTTCGTACGAGACTATGGGTGGTGTTTCGTATCCGTGCCCCTAAGACCATGAGGAACAAAGGCGACACTTCAACAATTCACCGGGCTAAAAACGGGATACTTATCCTAATGCAAAAATGTCTAACTAAAGAATGCAAAATAAAATACCGTACAAGAATCATCCACCTTATTTTGATTAGACACTTTTCAGGGCTTGTCAAAATCTTTTAAGTTTTTAAGAAAATCCCCAGCGGAGTCGCCACTGTGAGCGGACTACATTTTCAACGGAATGCGGACTCCCTATCGGAAGAGGCACCTCGTTTCGGGCAAACCCTCCCTCGCGTGGGGTGTTTTAGAATGGAAATTCATTTTTTAGAAAATTAAATTATTTCATAAAAGAATCGAGACCTAAGTCTCGATGAATAGTGTAGGAGTCGCCACCCGGCTCAGCTCAACTTGGAAATTTCAGTGTCTCTGAACCGGACGAATTGCCGCCACACTATCTAGAGATCTAGGTCCGGACAAGTCCCCTATTTTGTGTCTAATCAAAATAAAAATTGGCCAATGTTCAAGTAGGGTATTTTAAAATTCTAAAGTCAATTTTATTGAATTAAATCATACAGCGCACACACACATAAAATAAAAATAGAAGTAAAGCAGTAAATAATTAAATGGCTTACAATCTAATCGAACAAAAAATAAAAAATCTCAACCTCAATTTACAACTGCCTAAAATACACGATTTATCAAGAGAAAATACAACCGCCTAAAATACACGAATTAATCTATTAAATTACATCAAAAATAAAAAATAAAAGAAATTAAAAGCTGCAGAACAGACGGTTAGAATAATTTACGGCACACCACAAATAGGACTCAAATAGGACAGAATGGAAAATTGGAATTCAGGGGCATGCATTTCGGGGATAACGGGGTCGCTCGGCTAGCCGGCCCAATTAGACCTAGAAAACATTTTGAAACATCCATGTACTTTGGTTTTGTGGAAAATCATTTTGAAAACATTTTTTCCGGTTTAATTTAATTTAACATATGATGTGGGTCGGTTTTCGGGAGAATCGGGTCTCCGTCGTTGTATTGTTCTAAATGCAATTATACTGAAAATTAAATCTAAGGTCGTGTATGTACACAACAAATTTTTTTTTTTGATGATTTTCTGAATTTTCTGGATTTTTATGGATTTTTAGAAATTTTTCTGGATTAAAATGGAAATTCTGCATCTGGACAAGCATTACAGTCGTGCGACTGTAAATCGCCCAGATGCAGGATTTCGCCAAAATTATTCAAAATAAAAGCGAAAGTTACAGGAAATCAAGAACACTCGTACGACTGTAATTACAATCATATGACTGTTCTTCAACTCAAGAACGGTCGTACGACTCTTCTTGATTTCCAGAAACAACAGGTTCGAAAAAAGAAATTTAAATGCACAAAACACACCAAATCACCCAGAAAGCACAAGAAAATGAAGGATTGAAATATATTTACCTCTTTAACGCTGATCCACAGTAGGAATGACCCCTAGAAACGCCCCAATCCACATAAAATTGCTTCTATTCCTTTGAGTTGAGGTTTGAAGAGTTGGTTCCAAAATCTCCAAAATGTCAAGGATTCTGAGAGTTTTTAGTCCGAATTTGATTTAGTTTAGGGAGTTAGATTATTAACCTATGATTTCTAATAGGTTTTTAATTTAAACACTCAAGAATTACAAAGAAAAATAAGAGAAAAAGAAGCTTGAATGCAATTCTCTCTCTCTAAAATTCTGTCTGATTTTTCTCAAGAACAAAAAGTCCCCTCAAAACCTCTTCTTTTCCCTCTTATCTCTCTGATTTCTTGCTGCTTCCATAGGGCATTTAATGTCCCTCTTTTTCTCCTATTTTTCTGCTCTATAGTTATGGGCTGTTATACCTGCTCCGAGGTTACAGTCGTACGACTGTAAATTTTAATTATAGTCGCACGACTATAACGACAGTCGCACGACTGTATTTTACAGTGTCGTGGCACATGCAAAAAAAATTTTTGCAAAAGAGAATATACGAGTTTGGACATGAGTTCATGGGCAGTTGGGGCAGAAACAATAATGTGACGGGCAACTGGTGTTATGAATCCTTCTTCTACTGCTTTGTCTATGAATGACAATAGTGAGTTGTAATATCCATCCACATTCAACAGTCCTACCTCTATTCAATTTTAATACCCTTTTACTATCCAAATTAAAGGCAAATTTTTAAAATTATCATGTATTAGAATGGTTTGAAATTATTAGATAATCTTTGAGTCAATTGGTGCGTAGACATAACAATCATCCAACAATTTCGGACCAATTCGGTCTGGAACCATATCAAAAATTTTCATGTCTTATTTGTAAATGTATACATCTTTTGAAAATAAATTAGACTAAAATTTAACATTATATCATACTATATAGCTAAATAGTCCAATTTTAGATTTAGTCTTATGAATTTTGCGTTCCAAATATTTAACATGTACAAGAGGAAGGGTGTTTCTTTTTTTAGTATAAACTACATGTATTCTTACTCAAATAATTTTTCTCGGGTTTCGTCACAGTTAAGGGTTCTAATCCCTCTTTGTGAATATATTTAGTGAGAATTGAAACTTAATTTCCCTTTCAAAACTTAGTATGCATTGACAACAAAGCTATGACTTGTAAGTTATGAGAGAAAGAGTGTTAAATATTCCATATAAATCATTATTAGATATGTGGTAATCTTCACGTTTTAAGATGAATTTTTGGAAGAAGGTAGAGATCAGGTTCAACAACTTCCATAACAGGAAATGGACCATTGGGTGGTCTAAGAAGAAGTTGTTAATTCCAAGCAATTAAGATCATTATTCATATATAGATGGTGGTGGTTACAAATTCCAACACCAACAAATGAGCCCTCCAACCTCCTATGTCTCTTCCTCCACATGCTCACCTTGCCCACCCTTTCCTTTCCTAGTTGAAGAGAATTTTAAGGATGCTGAACTAATTAGCACGCACGATGATTAAAAAAATACAATCGCTATTGTGAGCGGATGACGTTTTCGGCAGAACGAGGACTCCCTTTCGGAAGGGGCGCCTCGATTTCGGGCGGACCCCTCCCTCGCGTGGGTTTTATAATGGAAATTCGTTTTTTGGAAAACATAGAATTAATTATCTTAAAAGAACCAAGACCTAAGTCTCGATGAATGTTTTAGGAGTCTCCACCCGGCTCAGCTCAACTGTGAAATTTATATTGTAGCTGAACCGTACGAACGGTCGCTACACTATCCAGAGATCTAGGTCCGGACAAGTCCCTTATTTCGTGTCTAATTAAAATAAATATTGGCCAATGTTCTTTGATGATATTTCAAATTCTAAATTAAACATACAGCACGCATACAGGTAAAAAAAACAGTAAATGATTAAATTATTACAACCCGATCGAATAAAAAATAAAAACTCTCATCCTCACTTTTACAACTGCCTAAAATACATGATTTATCTAAAAATTACAATCGCCTAGGATACATGAACTAATCTATTAAATTACATCCAAAATAAAAATAAAAGAAATTAAAAGCTGCAAAACAGAGTGTTAGCACAGTTTACGGCACGCCACAAATAGGACTTAAACATGACAGAATGGGAAATTTAGAAATTAAGGGCATGCATTTAGGGGGATAACCGGGTTGGCTTGGTTAGCTGGCCCGGTTAGACCTGGAAAACATTTTGAAATGTTCCTGTATTTTTGGGTTTTGTGAGAAAATCATTTTGAAAACAATTTTGCCGGTTTACATGCATTTTTTACATGTGAGGTGGGTCGGTTTTCGGGAGAATCGGGTCTCCGTCGTGGTATTGTTCTAAATGCAAATACATTGAAATTAAATCTAGGGTCGTGAATGCACACAACGAAATTCATTTTTTATGATTTTCTGATTTTCTGAATTTTTATGGATTTTTAGAAATTTTTAGGGATTAAAATGGAAATTCTAATTCTGAACGGCCATTACAGTCGTGCGACTGTAACTACGATCGTATGACTATAATTACAGTCATGCGACTGTAAATCATTCCATCTTCAGAATTTCGCCAAAATTTTATTTGAAATAAAACTGGAAGAAAATCAAACTAGAAATCAAGAACACTCGTACGACTGTAACTATAGTCGTAAGACTGTTCATCAAACTCAAGAATAGTCGCACGACTGTTCTTGATTTCCAAAAACAGAAAACGCAGAAATAATGCAAAGATGCACAAAAACACACCAATCACCCAGAAAGCATGAAAAACAGAGGCGATAAAGAGTGGTAACCTTTTAGGCGCTTATCCACCGTAGGATTGACCCCTGGCGTCGCTCCAATCCACACAAATTTGCTCTTTTGCTCCTTGAGTCAAGGTTGGGAAGTTTGGTCCAAAAATCTCCAAATGTTAAGGATTCTGATGATTTCTAGTCCGAAATTTAGTTTCTATAGGGAGTTAGATTGTTAACCTATGGGTTCTTATCAGATTTTAAACTTAATTTGAGAATTAAAAGAAATAGAAGAGGAAAAGAAACTTGAGGTTTTGTGTTTCTTTTCCTTGTTTGTTTCTCTCTTTTCTCTCTAAGATTTCTGAATCCAAAAGCCAACCCTTTCTTCCTCTCTTTTTCCTCTTTTTATGTCTGATTTCTCCTCCTTTTTTTTCAATAAAATCCGGGTCAATTAATGCCTAATCTTTCCCCTTTTCTCTCTCATGTTATGGGCATGGTGTTCTGTACCTGCTCCGATCTTACAGTCATACGATTGTAATTTTTTAATTACAGTCGCATGACTGTAAGGACAGTCGCATGACTGTAAGTTATAGTCCTGTGACACCTGCGGTTTTTTTAGGGCGAAAAATTTCGACGCTTACAGCTGCCCCTCGTGTGATCAAATTCGACACCCGACTCCAGGTCTAGAATACCTGAGGTGATGAATTTGAGATTACGAATCAAAGCGCCACAAACACAAGAAAGAACCCACTATTGATTAAGCCGATCTAGGTTACCCCGAGGCAAAGCTGGGGAAGAAATAAGCCAATATCGGGTTTAGGTTACCCGAGGCAAAGGAAGGTGGAAGGCGGGATTTGAATTGGCTTCAAAGATCTAGGATCTTGCTTGAATCGATCTTCAAGAATCCGAAATCTAACTTGGGTGATTTTCAAGGATTAAGAATCATGCTTGAAGAGGTTTCAAGGATCCAAAATCACGCTTGAAGAGGTTTAGTCAAGGATTATGAACCAGGCTTGAAGAAATTCAAGGATTCAAAATCACGCTTGAGGAGGTTTGGTCAAGGATCATGAATCAGGCTTAAAGATGTTTCAAGGATCCAAAATCACACTTAAGGAGGTTTGTCAAGGATCATGAACCAGGCTTGAAGAAATTCAAGGATTCAAAATCACGCTTGAGGAGGTTTGGTCAAGGATCATGAATTAGGCTTGAAGATGTTTCAAGGATCCAAAATCACACTTGAGGAGGTTTGTCAAGGATCATGAATCATGGTTGAAGAGGTTTCAAGGATCCGAAATCATGCTTGAGAGGAGCTTTGTCAAGGATCATGAATCACGCTTGAAGAGGTTTCAAGGATCCAAAATCACACTGAGAGGAGGTTTGGTCAAGGATCATGAATCAGGCTTGAAGGAGTTCAAGGATCCAAAATCACGCTTGGGGAGATAAGGTCAAGGATCATGAATTAGGTTTGAAATGTTTCAAGGATCCAAAATCACGATTGAGAGATATGGTCAAGGATCATGAATCAGGCTTGAAGATGTTCAAGGATCCGAGATCATGCTTGAGAGATTTGCAAGGATTAAGAATCTAGCTTGAAGGTGTTCAAGGATTCGAAATCTAGCTTGGATGAAATAAGGGGTTTGATGTAGAACTAAGCCGATACCGGGTCGAGGTTACCCGAGTTAAATCTACTGAAATTTTGAGGATTTGAAATCTTGCTGGAATTGGATGGACTCGAAATAATGAAATAAGAGGTTCAAGGATTTGAAACCATGCTTGAACGTAATGGAGGTCAAGGGCTCAAAATCTGGCTTGAATGAAGAAAAGTGTCCAAGGACTTGCAACCATGCTTAAACGTAATGGAGTTCAAGGGTTCGAAATTTGGCCTGAATGAAATAAGGATGTAGCTTTAGGAATGATAATTTTGATGTTGGCTCGAGGATGAGTATTTATCCCTTGATCGATAATTTTGGAAACAAAAATTTTGCCCCTTTCGATCAAGGATAAATACGGCTTGATTGCTCTGCCCCTTGGAGACTTGATATGTTGAGATTTGGGTTTGCAAAGATCCTTCTCATATTTTAAGGCCCAATAGATGCCCCGACGTTGTGCCATCTTTGCTTTGAGAGCGATCCTGGTTCGGAATAGCCCGATGATAATGATGGATACCTGTGCTTGGGTTGGTTGTGATACATATATGCTATGCATGTATGTTTTGAATGCATGTATATGTTTCAATGTATGCATGTGCAAATGAACTTTAGAAAATGTATTTTGCGCCATTTGTTCAATCTTGACATTACAGGTTCTTACTGGTGAAGATATGTTGTGCAATTGATCGTCTATAGTTGGAGAAGCAAAATTTTGGGTGTAATGTAATTCTTACGTTCCTGCCAGGGATATATGATGGCTAATGAGGAATTACGATGACTGTTGGAGAGAAAGTGATAATGTCTTTGGTAACGATGTCGTTGAGAAATAATGCAGAGGATCTTGTTGGGGATTAATGAAATGTTCCTGCTAGGGGAATAAAGGTGAGGTTTTTTCCTTCTCTGCCCCTAGGGCTTCATGAATTTGAAAGTGCTCTAAATTTTGCCTGAGCCGCCCAAAGTGGGTTTTCAACTCAGCGAGCTGCTCTAACTTTTGCCTACGGCGCCTTTTCGGTTTTCACCTTAGCGAGCTTTTCGTATGCCCTAACTTTTGCCTAAACTGCCCAATATGGGTTTTCAGCTTAGCGAGCTGCTCTAATTTTTGGCTGAGATGCCTTTTCGGTTTTCACCTCAATGAGCTTTTCTTTCTTTCTTTTTTTTTTTTTTAAGATGTCGTGGAATTAGAAAAAGACTTCCAATTCAGTACAGGTCGACGATAACCGGGAATTAATTAAAGCATCGCCATGCCCATTTGTTCTGTTGTCCCAGACGATTGTGGAAAGTCATGTAGGACTTGGTTGTTCCATTGCTGTTGCTGAAGCTCACAGGCGTATAGCCATATATGATGCATGATGTGAATTCAACTTCAAGCAAACTTGGGATATTTAAATGAATAGGGCAAGGCATTCATTCATTCATTCATTCATTGATAATATTTTAGCATAATGCACATTATATATGAAATGAAATCAAGGACAAGATGAGTATGGTATCCATCTCGACCGAACGCACGACTGCCACCAACTGGTCCTTGCGGATTTTCCTGTCGGTGGTGCTCACCTTACCATCCTAACTTTTGCATGGATTGCTTTCGTGATTTTCAATCCATCGGACTTTTTTTTTTAAAAAAAACTTAAGCCTGTCCCGATTGAAGGGGTTTACGACTTGGTCTCTGTATTTCTCAATAGGACTGCTTCGATCCTGCAAGTTGATGGTTGCACTATTTCCCTAATGTTACTCTTGCATTAGTTTAGTGTAGTTGCGAGACAAATGGTAACATGCTAACTTATTCCTCGTAGACAGATGCCATATTTGATAACACCTTTTTGATGTGCTTGTTAGTTGCTTGTACTATCCTGCTAGCTTATGGGTGGTATGGAGGCAATGCATGACGCCTCTCCCCTTTATTCTAGAATGATTGCACTATTGCCCTAGAACTCACATTCTATTATCGGGGATGATATGGTGCAAAACATCATATGATACAGATGCATTCTTATTTCGGAACTTGAAACCATTTTTTTTTAATCTACGGAACTTCTGCTTGGCTGGACTTTTCTTTCGGATTCTTTGTAATTCTGTATCCTGCAATCCCTCTATGCGTGCCGTCATAGGATTAGGTGAAGGTCTTCCACACTTTTAGGTATTTTGCAATTTTTCTTTTCTTTCTCTTATCAATCGTGAGGTCTTTTAGGACGGATTTCATTTTGGATGCTCATCTGTCCTTAGGTTCATTTCACGTAATGATGTGTCATGTATGCTAAAGACATTAGATGAATGTTTGTATGCATGCACAGTGTTCTGTCTAGGAAAATATCACACAAATAATTGAAATCAAATTACATAGCATTAAATGCCTTGAGGGCTGCATTGTTCACAAAACAAGATAGAAAAATAAAATAGATACATCAAAATAATTAACGTCCTCCACATATGGAGGGTCTTCTCCCTTTTGTTGCTGCGTCATCCACTTCGATTGGACTAGTCAAAGCTGGGCAAAGGATTGTTCTACACACTGGGCTTCAAAGGTGGCTCCATGATTTTCCCGTCAGCGATCAGTTGTTGAATAGCCCTCAGTAGTTGCTTGCAGTCATTCGTGTGGTGCCCCACCGTCATGTGATAAGAACAGAATTTGCCTTTGTCTGTCTCAGCCAGCTTCTCGAACTGCTTCAGAGAACTCAAGAGACTACCGTTCCTACATTTCGCAAAAATCTTGGCCAAAGAAAGGGTCCATGGGGATAGGCCTCGATTTTGCGAATTTCCGTCTTGATCACCTTGTTGTTGAGACACTATAGCAACTTCAGTCGGCTTATCCTCTGGGGATTGGTCACTTTATTTGTAAAGCCGAAACCGGATCCACTGCTTGATCCGGTGGCGGTTGTCAATTGATACCCCAGACCATGCTTGAAGCCTCTGCTACCCTTTTGACTGGCTTCTTTTTCCTCGTCGTCCCTCTCAATTTTCATGGCCATACTGTAGACCTCACTGAGTTCATTGAACGCATGGAATTTCATGTTGTCTCTATAGACATCCCTGCTACCCTTAATCAATTTCTGAATCAGCTCGTCTTCATCGGGGCGATTCTTTAATAGGATCATCTTGTTCATCCACCTTTGATAATACTCATCGAAGGGTTCATTGAGCTTCTGCTTAATCCTTTCCAAGTCATATAGCTTCACTTGGATCTTTATGTTGGAGCTATAATATTTGATGAAGGCCACTGACAATGTTCCCCAATCCGGCTGTACTTCCTTCGTTAGGGAGTTGTACCAGTTCAAAGCTCCTTCTTCTAGTGTTGCTGGGAAAAAGTTGACCAACTGCTGTTTGGTAGCGCCCGTGGTTAGCATTATATGGGCATAGAAGTTGATGTGAGCTTCCGGTGATCCGAGCCCTTTGTAAGAAGGAATTTTGAGGACTTGGAACCCCACAGGGAATGTCTCGATGCCTTTTTTTATCGTGGCATCTACATTGACGCCCCGCTTGGAACCCAAACTGATGTTGGCTCCCTTTTTTAGCTTAGCTAGCATCTCATCTAGCTCAGAGTGTTTGGCCTTCATTTTCTATTCCATAGCTGCCTCGATTTCCTGCAGCTTTTCTATACTGGCCGAAGCATCAGCCCCATGTTAAGAGGTCTCCCCTTCTTTTTCGTTCCCGGTTCCACCATTACCAGCTTCACCACTTTCCCTAACAACAGCCCTCAGTTCTTCCTTCAGCATATCCCGGAAGTCTTGGGATAGGAAGAAATCCTTCAGAAAACTATCAATGTTTGGCGTTTGATCAGCCACCGCTACTTCTTCCCCGGACTCTGTTGCACTGCTTGATTCGACTGATCTTTCGCTCTCACATGCTCTTGCAGTCTGGGCTCTTGTTCTAGGACGCTCCAGCTTATTTTACTTTAATGCACATAAAGAATGTTAGGGTTAAAAAGTGCATGGTTGGATGGTATGGATGATAATACTTGGATGATGCTTCATGAATGTGGATGATAATGAATGTGACCTTGTTTATTCTTTTTTTTTGGACATTCCAAGTGCACCCAAGGCTATGCAAAAGAACACGTGTGGACCACCACATGGACAGGGGTTCGGAGCACCTAATGAATTTTGTGATATGGTCACGCGTGTACCGACACACGGATAGAGTTTGACACTTTGTAGGTCTATGAGATGATATGAAATGGTCTCATGGGACCGTCCCTTGGACAGAGTTCTGATGCTTTTGGGCATATGATATGAAATGATGTTGTAAGAAAGTCACGTGCCAAAGGAGACACGGACAGAAGCTCGGCATTCGGGGAACACCTTTCATGATTTGGGATGTTATGAAATGCCCCTACATGCGTACTAATCCAGCACTCGAGGAGCGCCTTGAATAATGTAGTAATGTCATGAAGTAACCTGATGTGGATCACAGTGTTATATGATATTTGCATATGATGTCATGAAATGCATTGTGTGGATAGTCACATGGAAATATACCTAGGACCATTGTGGTCTCTTTTAAATGAGATAATTTGGTGGAAGGGCCGAATGCAATTCGGTGCATTGGTAGAATACAGGCATTTTGTAATACCCGATATGTCATGAAATGAGATGATTGTGGTGGACGTCCTTGGAATGCCCCTTTTTTAATTTTTGTGATATGTCATGAATGCTTATAACACACAAAATGCAAATGGCTACATAAAAACATGGTTAGAATGCATGACACACATACTGATGTTATGTATGTTATGTGAAAAAATGCCAATCACACAAATTTAATGTTATGGCTAAAAAAGAAATGGTTAGTATGAATGGCAAGCGGATGATCTAATGTTTTCACACGAAAATAAAATGCAAATGGCTGCATAAAAATGTGGGTTAGTATCACACAAAAAATGTTTTGTGAATGGTATGTCATGTGTATGGAAAAATGGTGATTATGGTATGTTATGCACGCGTGGATAGCGATGGTGATGTGTCACGGGATGGTGAGAAACACATAGCACGTGAAACGTATTCTTCCAACCTTATTCCTCCAAACGTGGTCTGTCTCAAAAATTCTAACCGAGTCTTAGGTGGGGTTCTCTTCGATCATCAACTGGGGATGATGAAGGCGCGATTTTATTTTATTCACATAATTATTTTGGTATCTTAAGGGAATCCAACTAAGGTTGCCTATATGAGTTCGGTCCCAGTTGGGTTAAAATCAAGGTTCTCATAGCAAAATATACTCCTCACTTCTCCCCACTCAAGGGTCCGAACGAAGGGATTCGTACGAGGCTATTGGTGGTGTTTCGTATCCGTGCCCCTAAGACCAGGAGGAACAAAGGTGACACTTCAACAATCCACCAGGCTAAAATGGGATACTTAACCTAATGCAAGCATGTGTAACTAAAAATGCAAAATGAAATACCAATCAAGAATCATCCACCTTATTTTAATTAGACACTTTTCAGGGCTTGTCAAATTCTTTTAAGTTTTTAAGAAAACCTTTTGTAAGAAATCCCCAGGGGAGTCGCCAATGTGAGTGGACGACATTTTCAACGGAACGCGGACTCCCTTTCGGAAGGGGAGCCTCAATTTCGAGCGGACCACTCCCTCGCATGGGGTTATTATAATGGAAATTCTTTTTTTGGAAAACATAGAATTAATTATCTTAAAAGAACCAAGACCTAAGTCTCGATGAATACTACACTATCCAGAGATCTAGGTCCGGACAAGTCCCTTATTTCGTGTCTAATTAAAATAAATATTGGCCAATGTTATTTGATGATATTTCAAATTCTAAAGTCAAATTTTATTGCATTAAATTAAACATACAGCGTGCATACAGGTAAAGTAAAACAGTAAATGATTAAATTATTACAACCCGATAGAATAAAAAATAAAAACTCTCGTCCTTTTACAACCGCCTAAAATACACGATTTATCAAAAAATTACAATCGCCTAGGATACACGAATTAACCTATTAAATTACATCCAAAATAAAAATAAAAGAAATTAAAAGCTGCAAAACAGAATGTTAGCATAGTTTACAGCACACTACAAATAGGACTTAAACATGACAGAATGGGAAATTTATGTTGGGATTTTTTACCGGAAATCAACCGATAAATACGGAAGAACGCGATGATTTCCTCAAATCCAGTCCCAGGAGCAATTGAAATGGAAATTGTAAAACATAAAAATTCAATAGAAAGAGATCATTCTCTTACCAGGAATATCTCTTCTAGAGATGGATGAAGACTGCAGGAATCAAATTAGAGTCCCTCCTCGTTCTGGTACACGAACGCCTAACCAACACGACCCGTGCTAGCGTAGGAAAAACAAGCAATGGAGATGAGGCGGGGTTGGAAAATTTCGGCTATGGTTGCTTGTGGTGGGGTGGCCGAAATTTTTCCCTAGGTTTTATACCTAGGTTGGCTGAATTCCCCTAGGGGAATTTAGGCCCAGTTTGGCTCCTTCATTTTGTGCGGGCTTCCATCTTTTAATTCAGGCCCAATCTAATTTTAATTATTCTGGTTTAAATTAATTTCAAGCCCAATATTAATATACCCATGTATTTAATATATTACACCAAGTAATATATTATTTACATCTAAATTAAAATTAGTTTGACCAATTAATTTAATCCATCAAATTAAAATTAAATCTTCACAAAATAAAATCATATGTAAACCTATACACATGAATATTTCCACCTAGGAAATAATCTCATAACTAATCCAATTAATTATGAAGAGCCAATTGAATATATATTAATTTTATTATTATCATCAATCTAATTGATCTTTATAATATGATTAATATATATATACCTCTCTCTCTATAATGTATACTCTAGGTATACATGTAATTCCTTAAGTCGGTGGTCAGTCATTCTATGTGTACGATCCCGTGGGCCCATCTTTATGTTGGCAGCGGGCCGTTGGCCTCCAGACTGCAGTTGGGCTCTAGCAAGCCACTGCAGCCCCCAATTAAGATGGAGATGACAGTCTAACTGTTATCATAACCCTGTAATTTAAACTTGTACATCCCATGTCATAGATATCGGTGTCCAACACAGAGGCATGGATTGATCACCCTCTTTTGTGTCGGACATTAACTTGATCCTGAATGCACTAAAGCTCATAAACAAGTTCCCACTTGTTTGGCTGTGGCCACACTCTTATCAGTCACATTCATCAAGAGGCCGGTGATATCTTTCCACTGGACTACGGGGTGACAAATCCCTTCAGCATATCCATAGCATTACCATGCTAAGTGACATACCCGAAAGTACCCATACTTGGCACCCTGTTACAAGCCCTATAGGCGTACCCCTAAGTATGCGACCTCAAATGTAACACCATCATATGGTCAGGTCAAAGGATCCATACAAGTACTACACGAGAATCACTTGTGATACTATACCATGTAGATTTCTCGTTTAGTGGATCTATCCAGTACCATGCCCCTTATGCATGTACCCATTAACTTGGTTGACAATCCATGTCCAATGACCGGTAAGACACCGCCATACAACCAGGTTAATGATAGTCTCTTGTTCCATTCATTCCCATGACTGGAACACACTACGGATCTATTTATGGTCATATCGTTTACCCTATCCATAGTCTTACTGCCAAGTGCATGACACTGGTCATCATGGATATGGATATGTCCATCGGATACTTCATTTAGTATATTGCACAAGATAAATATAATAAATGAATTAATGCCTTTATTAATAACACAAATAAGTATAATGCATGAATCCAATTAATGTATGATACAAATGCAAGGACCAATGCCTCGGGACTAGGGCATATCCAACAATCTCCCACGTACACTAGTTCCAACTAGGCATGGGCCTAATCCCTATAGATCTAGTATGACCCTCGTGCTTGGGTTGGGCCAGCACCTTGGTCAAAGGATCTGCGACGTTATCCTCGGTGTCCACTCTGTGCAATGCAATGTCACCTCTCTCCGCGATCTCTCGGATGAGGTGAAACTTTCTGAGCACATGCTTTATGTTCTTGTGTGACCGGGGCTCCTTAGCTTGTGCAACGGCCCCATCATTGTCACAGAAGATATGAACTGGGTCCTGGATAGTTGGCACTACTCCCAACTCAGTGATAAACTTCTTCATCCACACAGCTTCCTTAGCCGCATCACACGCAGCGATGTACTCAGCTTCTGTTGTAGAGTCCACTATGGTTGGCTGCTTTGAGCTCCTCCAGCTTCTAGCACCACCATTCAGCAAAAATACATACCCAGACTACGACTGGTACTCATCCTGGTCGGTCTGGAAGCTCGCATCAGTGTACCCAGTAACTGACAGCACTTCCTCACCACCATACACTAAGAAGCTATCCTTAGTCCGGTAAAGGTACTTCAGGATCGCCTTGACAGCTTTCCAGTGATCCTCCCCGGGATCCTGCTGGTACCGGCTCGTCATACTCAGTGCAAAGGCGACATTAGGTCTCGTACATAACATGGAGTACATAATTGATCCAATAGCTGAAGCATATGGAACCAATTTCATGTTCTCCCTATCCTGCCTTGTCTTAGGATAGTGTTTCTTACTAAGTTTCAGCCCATGACCCATTGGCAAGAAACCTTTCTTGGCCCGGTCCATGCTAAACCTTTCAGAACTTTGTCTGTGTACGAGGCCTGACTTAGGCCCAGAAGCCGATTAGATTTATCCCCATAGATCTTGATCCCTAGGATCATCTCAACTTCACCTAAGTCCTTCATTGCGAAGCACTTACTCATCCACTGCTTTACCCCTTGCAGTGTAGGTATATCGCTTCCAATGATTAAGATGTCGTCCGCATAAAGTACCAAGAATGTGACAATGCTCCCACTGGTCCTTTTATACACACAAGGCTCATCTTGATTCTGTATGAAGCCATATTCCTTTATGGCCTCATTGAATCTTAGATTCCAACTTCAGGATGCTTGCTTCAGTCCATAAATGGACCTTTGAAGCTTGCATTCCCTTCCCGGATACTTTGGATCGACAAAACCCTCAAGTTGTGTCAAGTACACATCCTCTAGTAGCTTTCCATTAAGGAAAGCGATTTTGACATCCATTTGCCAGACTTCATAGTTGTACCATGCGGCTATGGCTAGCAAGATCCTTATGGATTTGAGCATGGCTACTGGTGAGAAAGTTTCATCATAGTCTATTCCATGGACTTGTCTGAAACCTTTCGCCACCATATGCCCCTTGAAGGTGTTGTCGTCCTTTAGCTTATAGCACCACTTGCAACCTATTACCTTGGCACGCGGAGGTGGATCAACCAAGTTCCAAACTTTGTTATCTTACATATATTGCATTTCTGCCTCTATGGCTTTGCACCAATTCACAGATTGTGGGCTAGCCATAGCCTCCTGGTAGGTTTTGGGTTCTTCCTCATCCCAGATGAGAAGAGTCTGATCATCTATGACGAGGGAACCGTACCTCTCCGGTTCTCGATGATCAGTACCAAACCTTCTAGGTCCTTGTGCTTCCTGGGTCCATGGTTCCTCTTGTGGAAGCTCCACCTGGGCCTCTGAGTTATCCTCTTCAGGAGCTTATGGACCCTGAACTTCCCTGAGTTCAACACTGCTCCCACTGTCTTTCTTGGAAAGGAACTCCTTTTCTAGAAAGACCCCCTTCCTTGCCACGAACACCTTGTTCTTGGCGGGGTTGTAGAAGTAATACCCTATGGTTGCCCTAGGGTAGCCCACAAACAGGCATTTATCGATTTTGGGCTCCAGCTTGCAACTAGTCAATCTCTTGACATGTGCTTCGCATCCCCAAATCCTTAGGAAAGACACATTGGGCTCCTTGCCCATCCATATCTGAGATGGGGTCTTTTCCACTGCCTTAGTCGGAGTATTATTTAAGATAAGAGCTGCTGTCTCAAGGGCGTGTCCCCAGAAACTAATTGTGAGAGAGGCTTGACTCATCATTAAGCGGACCATGTCCAATTGGGTCCTATTCCTCCGTTCAGATACCCCATTCCATTGTGGTGTTCCGGGAGGAGTGAGCTGTGGAACTATTCCATGCTCTCTCAAATATGAGTCAACCTCCAGGCTTATATACTCACCGCCTCGGTCAGACCGAAGGGTTTTGATATTTCTACCTTGCTGGTTCTGTACCTCGTTCCTAAATTCCTTAAACCTATCAAGGGTCTCGGACTTGTGTTTCATCAGATAGACATAGCCATATCTGCTGAAATCGTCCGTGAACGTAACGAAGTACAGGTGCCCACCTCTGGTCGCTGCGCTTATAGGTCCACATACATCTGAATGTATTAGGTTTAATAAGCTAGTGGCCCTTTCAGCCTTCTTGCTAAAAGGCGCCTTTGTCATCTTGCCTCGTAAACATGATTCGCATGTATCAATTGACTCCAAGTCAAATGACCCTAAGACTCTGGCTTTGTGAAGGCTGGCAATGCGCTTCTCGTTTATGTGGCCGAGACGACAATGCCATAGGTAGACAGGATTAAGTTCGTTTGGCTTAACCCTTTTTGTGTTTATGTTATAGACGTGATTGGTTTCATTTAAGTCCAAGATATATAGGCCATTATTTAATAGAGCATCTCCATAAAATAATCCCTCTCTAGATATTGAAATTCTACCATTAGAAATAATAAAATAAAATCCAGAAATATCCAACATAGAAACTGAAATAATATTCTTGCACATAGCAGGTACAAAATAACAATGTTCCAAAATTAAAACCAATCCACTAGGCATCACAAGGTTGTATTCGCTGATCTCTATAGCAGCAACCCTTTCTCTATTCCTGACCCGCAAGTCCACCTCTCCCGACCCCAGTGACCTTCTGTTCTTAAGTCCCTGCACATTGCAACATATGTAAGAACCACATCCAGTATCCAATACCCAGGCTGTTGAAACAGTAAGGTTAATTTCTATAACATAAATACCTGAAGAGGACGCACCTTGGCCCCTTCTTTGCTCTCCCATCAGCCTGGGACACGATCTCTTCCAATGGCCCGCCTGTCTACATCCGAAACGGACATCTTCAGGACCTACCTTCTGCTGTGCCTTGGGTTGGGCCTTGGCCTTCTTAGCCTTGGCCTTGGCCTTTTCCTTGGCCTTACCCTTGGCAACAGGAGGGTTCCCCTTGTTGACCAGCAGCACCGGTGGAGTCTTTTTGATCGACATCTCAGTAAGCTTAAGCATCCCATGCAGCTCACTGACAGTACGGTTCATCCCTTGCATGTTGTAGTTCAGGATGAACTGATCATAAGAATCAGGCAAGGATGCAAGGATTGTGTCCACCGCCAACTCCTGAGAGATAGGCGATCCGAGACTGGCCAAAGTGTCCAAATAGCCCTTCATCTTGAGCACGTGTGTGCTCACAGATGTCCCGGCCCCCATCTTACACGAGTGGAATGCCTTGTTGGTCAGGTACCTTTCCTGACGAGCTTGCTCTTAAAACATCTCATTTAGAGTTGTTATCATAGCAAAGGATTGATGGTCCATAAACTGTTTTTGCAGTTCAAGGACCATGCAGGCTAACATTAGTCATGTCACATCCCTATTGTCCTTGACATGCGCCTTATATTCCTCCAGCTGGGCAGCCGGTGGATTACATCCTTGAGGCACAACCGGTATAGGCCTCTGCAGTACATACTCTTTGGACTCCTGCCTTAGAACTATTCTCAAGTTCCTAGACCAGTCCAAAAAGTTAGGACCGGAAAGCTTGTCCCTTTCTAGAATTGATCACAGTGATAAGGTATTGTTGTTTGCCATTTAAGAATTTCTACACAGAAAAACATTTAGAGTGTTAATAAAGGACTTTACTTTGTTGTTCCCATATAAAACTAATAATGAATCAAGTTATTAATTAAACCGAGTTGTTGGGCTCATAGGCCATATTTCATTAAGATATAGCCAGACGAGGGCCTGGTACAACTATAGCCTAATTATTTAGGTAGGAACGCCGTCCAATCCCAAC
Source organism: Euphorbia tirucalli (assembly GCA_039660915.1). Lineage (NCBI taxonomy): Eukaryota > Viridiplantae > Streptophyta > Magnoliopsida > Malpighiales > Euphorbiaceae > Euphorbia > Euphorbia tirucalli. Next base: position 52,652,367 of record CM077633.1, read on the forward strand.
CTAGGGACTCTCAGTTTGATGGGCTTGTTGGCACTTTCTCATCTGTGCTTAGGGCAAGGAGAATCCTACTACCCACGCTAAGTCAAAACCTCCATTCAAGTGTTAGAGTATCCCATACCCTAACCCAATACAAAGTGACGACACTCCAGTGTATCCAGCGAGGGCATGGTCTACAACTGGCCTATTCCCACTTCGAGTCGGTTTTGAATGAGGGAAGAACTTTTAAGCGACTTAGTAATTCCATTTGGTTATTAAATTCATTTAATAACGGCTTACATACATAAGGCGGGTGAAATGTGGTTGGATCATACATACATACATGCATATAAATATAAAACATGATTAAATAAATAAGTAAAATGGACTACTATGGGCCTATATTACATCCTAATATTATTCTAGTAAACCTATACTAGAAAAGAAAATCAGGTGGGCCTCCATCTTCTTCCTTCTGGGCTTGCACCTCCACTTGGGCTCGCCACTCCATGGGCTTCTTCTTTTTACAAATTTTATAATAAATGAATAAAATAAAATTACATTAAAAAGAAAAACGATAAGCAGGCCGTATTTACCCAAAAAAGAAAAATACAACCCATCTTGTACAAGGCCCAATAGCATCCAACCATACAAACATTTAATCACACATATGCATCCAATACATATAATTCATAAGCATGTTATAATGCATGATATAAGCCCATTTCAATTATGTCCAAGCCATTATATAGAAATCGCCAATTTTGGCCCACCATGGTTCTAACCCTTAACGGGCTTCGGGTCTCCAGGCCAAGCAGTCCAACTGCTCCCACTGGAATTGGGAAACCATGGGTCCAATTCAGCAGTCCAAGTAATTGTGCCAAAAATACTCGAACCAATTTCAATTAACCATATTAATTTCCAAAATTAATATCACATGAATAAAATAAAATTTCATTCAAGAAACCACACACATTTGAATTGCATAAATTTAAATACACGAATTTTAAAACCAATTAAAATTTCAAAACTGGGCCCCGAGCCCAAAACCGGCCAAATCCAAAAACGTTGGGCCCGACCCGCTGCGGCTGCTACTGCTGGCGCAACAGCAGGCAGCCCGCCCCCGGGAGCCAGATTTTTTTTTTATTAAAACCAGAAAAAAAATATAAATCATCCATCAACAACAAATCCACCAAGAATTCCAAAACATACAATTAAATTAAACAAACACAAACCAATATGCATATTCAATTTCAATTGTATGAAAATCAAATGGGAAAAATCTTAAACCTAAAACAAGAATCCCAATGAAAAAACTCCAATTTTAAAACATGGGATTCAACCAATTTTAACAATTTCCTTGGATCAAAAGCCCGCTCTGATACCACTGTTGGGATTTTTCACCGAAAATCAACCGATAAATGCTGAAGAACGCGATGATTTCCTCAAATCCAGTCCCAGGAGCAATTGAAATGGAAATTGTAAAACATAAAAATTCAATAGAAAGAGATCATTCTCTTACCAGGAATATCTCTTCTAGAGATGGATAAAGACTGCAGGAATCAAATTAGAGTCCCTCCTCGTTCTCGTACACGAACGCCTAACGAACACGACCCGTGCTAGCGTAGGAAAAACGAGCAATGGAGATGAGGCGGCGTTGGAAAATTTCGGCTATGGTTGCTTGTGGTAGGGTGGCCGAAATTTTTCCCTGGGTTTTATACCTAGGTTGGCCGAATTCCCCTTGAGGAATTTAGGCCCAGTTTGGCTCCTTCATTTTGTGTGGGCTTCCATCTTTTAATTCAGGCCCAATCTAATTTTAATTATTCTGGTTTAAATTAATTTCAAGCCCAATTTTAATATACCCATGTATTTAATATATTACACCAAGTAATATATTATTTACATCTAAATTAAAATTAGTTTGACCAATTAATTTAATCCATCAAATTAAAATTAAATCTTCACAAAATAAAATCATATGTAAACATATACACATGAATATTTCCACCTAGGAAATAATCTCATAACTAATCCAATTAAATATGAAGAGCCAATTGAATATATATTAATTTTATTATTATCATCAATCTAATTGATCTTTATAATATGATAAATATATATATATACCTCTCTCTCCACAGTGTATACTCCAGGTATACATGTAATTCCTTAAGTCGGTGTTCAGTCGTTCTATGTGTACGATCCCGTGGGCCCATCTTTATGTTGGCAGCGGGCCGTCGGCCCACAGACTGCAGTTGGGCTCTAGCAAGCCACTGCAGCCCCCAATTAAGATGGAGATGACAGTCTAACTATTATCATAACCCTGTAGTTTAAACTTGTACATCGCATGTCATAGATATCGGTGTCCAACACAGAGGCATGGATTGATCACCCTCTTTTGTGTCGGACATTAACTTCATCTCGAATGTACTGAAACTCATAAACAAGTTCCCACTTGTTTGGGTGTGGCCACACTCTTATCAGTCACATTCATCAAGAGGCCGGTGATATCTTCCCAGTGGACTAATGAGTGACAAATCCTTTCTGCATATCCATAGCATTACCATGCTAAGTGACATATCCGAAAGTACCCATACTTGGCACCCTGTTACAGGCCCTTTAGGCTTACCCCTAAGTATGCGACCTCACATGTAACACCATCATATGGTCAGGTCAAAGGATCCATACAAGTACTACACGAGAATCACTTGTGATACTATACCATGTGGATTTCTCGTTTAGTGGATCTATCCAGTACCATGCCCCTTATGCATGTACCTATTAACTTGGTTGACAATCCATGTCCAATGACCGGTAAGACACCGCCATACAATCAGGCTAATGATAGTAACTTGTTCCATTCATTCCCATGACTGGAAATAGACTATGGATCTATTTATGGTCATATCGTTTACCTTATCCATGGTCTTACTGCCAAGTGCATGACACTGGTCATCATGGATATGGATATGTCCATCAGATACTTCATTTAGTATATTGTACAAGATAAATATAATAAATGAATCAATGCCTTTATTAATAACACAAATAAGTATAATACATGAATCCAATTAATGTATGATACAAATGCAAGGACCAATGCCTCGGGACTAGGGCATATCAAACAGTCTCCCATTTGCACTAGTTCCAACTAGGCATGGGCCTAATCCCTATAGATCTAGTATGACCCTCATGCTTGGGCTGGGCCAGCGCCTTGGTCAAAGGATCTGCGACATTATCCTTGGTGTCCACTCTGTGCAATGCAATGTCACCTCTCTCCGCGATCTCTTGTATGAGGTGAAACTTTCTGAGCACGTGCTTTGTGTTCTTGTGTGATCGGGGCTCCTTAGCTTGTGCAACGGCCCCATTGTTGTCACAGAAGATATCAACTGGGTCCTGGATAGTTGGCACTACTCCCAACTCAGTGATAAACTTCTTCATCCACTCAGCTTCCTTAGCCACATCACACGCAGCGATGTACTCAGCTTCTGTTGTAGAGTCCGCTATGGTTGGCTGCTTTGAGCTCCTCCAGCTTACAACACCACCATTCAGCAAAAATACATACCCAGACTGCGACTGGTACTCATCCTGGTCGGTTTGGAAGCTCGCATCAGTGTACCCAGTAACTGACAGCACTTCCTCACCACCATACACTAAGAAGCTATCCTTAGTCCAGTTAAGGTACTTAAGGATCGCCTTGACAGCTTTCCAGTGATCCTCCCCGGGATCCTGCTGGTACCAGCTCATCATACTCAGTGCAAAGGCGACATTAGGTCTCGTACATAACATGGAGTACATAATTGATCCTATAGCTGAAGCATATGGAACCAATTTCATGTTCTCCCTGTCCTGCCTTGTCTTAGGACAGTGTTGTTTACTAAGTTTCAGCCCTTGACCAATTAGCAAGAAACCTTTCTTGGCCCGGTCTATGCTAAACCTTTTCAGAACTTTGGCTATGTACGAGGCCTGACTTAGGCCCAGAAGCCGATTAGATCTGTCCCTAGAGATCCTGATCCCTAGGATCATCTCTGCTTCACCTAAGTCCTTCATTACGAAGCACTTACTCAGCCACTGCTTTACCCCATGCGGTGTAGGTATGTCGCTTCCAATGATTAGGATGTCGTCCACATAAAGTACCAAGAATGTGACAATGCTCCCACTAGTCCTCTTATACACATAAGGCTCATCTTGATTATGTATGAAGCCATATTCCTTTATGGCCTCATTGAATCTTAGATTCCAACTTTGGGATGCTTGCTTCAGTCCATAAATGGACCTTTGAAGCTTGCATACCCTTCCCGGATACTTTGGATCGACAAAACCCTTAGGTTGTGTCATGTACACATCCTCGAGTAGCTTTCCATTAAGGAAAGCGGTTTTGACATCCATTTGCCAGACTTCATAGTTGTACCATGCGGCTATGGCTAGCAAGATCCTGATGGATTTGAGCATGGCTACTGGTGAGAAAGTTTCATCATAATCTATTCCATGGACTTGGCTGAAACCTTTTGCAACTAGACGCCCCTTGAAGGTGTTGTCGGCCTTTAGCTCATAGCACCACTTGCAACCTATTACCTTGGCACTGGGAGGTGGATCAACCAAGTTCCAAACTTGGTTATCGTACATAGATTGCATTTCTGCCTCCATTGCTTTGCGCCAATTCATAGATTGTGGGCTAGCCATAGCCTCCTAGTAGGTTTTGGGTTCTTCCTCATCCCAGATGAGAAGAGTCTGATCATCGGTGATGAGGAAACGATACCTCTCCGGTTCTCGAAGATCCCTACCAGAACTTCTAGGTCCTTGTGGGGCCTGGGTCGGTGCTTCCTCTTATGGAAGCTCCACCTGGTCCTCCGAGTTATCCTCTTCAGGAGCTTGTGGACCTTGAACTTCCCTGAGTTCAACACTGCTCCCACTGTCATTCTTGGAAAGGAACTCGTTTTCTAGAAAGACCCCCTTCCTTGCCATGAACACCTTGTTCTCGGCGGGGTTGTAGAAGTAATACCCTATGGTTTCCCTAGGGTAGCCCACAAACAGGCATTTATCTGTTTTGGGCTCCAGCTTGCCACTAGTCAATCTCTTGACATGTGCTTCGCATCCCCAAATCCTTAGGAAAGACACATTGGACTCCTTGCCCGTCTATATCTGATATGGGGTCTTTACCACTGCCTTAGTCGGAGTATTATTTAAGATAAGAGCTGCTGTCTCGAGGGCGTGTCCCCAGAAACTAATTGTGAGTGAGGCTTGACTCATCATTAAGCGGACCATGTCCAATAGGGTCCTATTCCTCCGTTCGGATACCCCATTCCATTGTGGTGTTCCGAGAGGAGTGAGCTGTGGAACTATTCCATGCTCTCTCAAATATGAGTCAAACTCCAGGCTCATATACTCACCGCCTCGGTCCGACCGAAGGGTTTTGATATTTCTGCCTAGCTGGTTTTGTACCTCGTTCCTAAATTCCTTGAACCTATCAAGGGTCTCAGACTTGTGTTTCATCAGATAGACATAGCCATATCTGCTGAAATCGTCCGTGAACGTAACGAAGTACAGGTACCCACCTCTGGTTGCTGCGCTCATAGGTCCACATACATCTGAATGTATTAGGTCTAATAAGCCAGTGGCCCTTTCAGCCTTCTTGCTAAAAGGCGCCTTTGTCATCTTGCCTCGTAAACATGATTCGCATGTATCAATTGACTCCGAGTCAAATGACCCTAAGACTCCGGCTTTGTGAAGCCTAGCAATGCGCTTCTTGTTTATGTGGCTGAGACGACAATGCCACAGGTAGACAGTATTAAGTTCGCTTGGCTTAACCCTTTTTGTGTTTATGTTATAGACATGATTGGTTTCATTTAAGTCCAGGATATATAGGCCATTATTTAATAGAGCATCTCCATAAAATAATCCCTCTCTAGATATTGAAATTCTACCATTAGAAATAGTGAAATAAAATCCAGAAATATCCAACATAGAAACTAAAATAATATTCCTGCACATAGCAGGTACAAAATAACAATGTTCCAAAATTAAAACCAATCCACTAGCATCACAATGTGGTATTCGCCGATCTCTATGGCAGCAACCCTTGCTCCATTCTCGACCCGCAAGTCCACCTCTCCTGACCCCAGTGACCTTCTGTTCTTAAGTCCCTGCACATTGCAACAAATGTGAGAACCACATCCAGTATCCAATACCCAGGATGTTGAAACAGTAAGGTTAATGTCTATAACATAAATACCTAAAGAGGACACACTTTGGCCCCTTCTTTGCTCTCCCATCAGCCTGGGACACGATCTCTTCCAATGGCCCGCCTGTCTACATCCGAAACAGACATCTTCAGGACCTGCCTTCTGCTAGGCCTTGGGTTGGGCCTTGGCCTTCTTAGCCTTGGCCTTCTTGGCCTTGGCCTTAGCCTTAGCCTTTTCCTTGGCCTTACCCTTGGGAACAGAAGGGTTCCCCTCGTTGACCAGCAGCACCGGGGGATTCTTTTTGATCGACTGCTCAGTAAGCTTAAGCATCCCATGCAGCTCACTGACAGTACGGTTCATCCCTTGCATGTTGTAGTTCAGGATGAATTGATCATAAGAATCCGGCAAGGATGCAAGGATTGTGTCCACTGCCAACTCCTGAGAGATAGGCGATCCGAGACGGGCCAAAGTGTCCAAATAGCCCTTCATCTTGAGCACGTGTGTGCTCACAGATGTCCTGGCCCCCATCTTACAAGAGTGGAAAGCCTTGTTGGTCAGGTACCTTTCCTGACGAGCTTGCTCTTGAAACATCTCATTTAGAGTTGTTATCATAGCAAAGGCTTGATGGTCCATAAACTGTTTTTGCAGTTCGGGGACCATGCAGGCCAACATTAGGCATGTCACATCCCTATTGTCCTTGACATGTGCCTGATATTCCTCCTGCTGGGCAGCCGGTGGATTATGTCCTTGAGGCACAGTCGGTACAGGCCTCTCCAGTACATACTCTTTAGACTCCTGCCTTAGAACTATTCTCAAATTCCTAGACCAGTCCAAAAAGTTAGGACCGGAAAGCTTGTCCCTTTCCAGAATTGATCGCAGTGATAAGGTATTGTTGTTTGCCATTTAAGAATTTCTACACAGAAAAACATTTAGAGTGTTAATAAAGGACTTTACTTTGTTGTTCCTATATAAAATTAATAATGAATTAAGTTATTAATTAAACCGAGTTGTTGGGCTCATGGGCCGAGATTCATATTTCATTAAGATATAGCCAGACGAGGGCCTGGTACAACTATACCCTAATTATTTAGGTAGGAACGCCGTCCAATCCCAGCTTAGGGACTCTCGGTTTGATGGGCTTGTTGGCACTTACCCATCTGTGCTTAGGGCCAGGAGAATCCTACTACCCACGCTAAGTCAAAACCTCCATTCAAGTGTTAGAGTATCCCATACCCTAACCCAATATAAAGTGACAATACTCCAGTGTGTCCTACGAGGGCATGGTCTACAACTGGCCTATTACCACTTCGAGTCGGTTTTGAATGAGGGAAGCACTTTTAAGCGACTTAGTAATTCCATTTGGTTATTAGATTAATTTAATAACGGCTTACAGACATAAGGCGGGTGAAATATGGTTGGATCATACATACATACATGCATATAAATATAAAACATGATTAAATAAATAAGTAAAATGGACTGTTATGGGCCTATATTACATCTTAATATTATTCTAGTAAACCTATACTAGAAAAGAATATCAGGTGGGCCTCCATCTTCTTCCTTCTGGGCTTTCACCTCCACTTGGGCTCACCACTCCATGGGCTTCTTCTTTTTACAAATTTTATAATAAATGAATAAAATAAAATTACATTAAAAAGAAAAACGACACGCAGGCCGTATTTACCCAAAAGAGAAAAATACAACCCATCTTGTACGAGGCCCAATAGCATCCAACCATTCAAACATTTAATCACACATATGCATCCAATACATACAATTCATAAGCATGTTATAATGTTATAAGGCATGATATAAGCCCATTTCAATTATGTCCAAGCCATTATATAGAAATCGCCATTTTGGCCCACCATGGTTCTAACCCTTAACGAGCTTTGGGCCTCCAGCCCAAGCAGTCCAACTGCTCCCACTGGAATTGGGAAACCATGGGTCCAATTCAGTCGTCCAAGTAATTGTGCCAAAAATACTCGTACCAATTTCAATTAACCATATTAATTTCCAAAATTAATATCACATGAATAAAATAAAATTTCATTCAAGAAACCACATGCATTTAAATTGCATAAATTTAAACACACGAATTTGGAAACCAATTAAAATTTCAAAACTGGGCCCCGGGCCCAAAACCCGCCAAATCCAAAAACGCTGGGCCAGACCCGCTACGGCTAGGGCAACCGAGTTGCCCTAGCAGCAGCAGCGGCACTGCCACTGCACAGTTACCGCCCAGTGGCCACTGCCCAGCAGCGGCTGCTACTCCTGGCGCAGCAGCAGGCAGCGGCAGCAGGCGGCGATTCCGCAGCCGGTAGCCCCGCCCCCGGGAGCCAGATTTTTTTTTTTATTAAAACCAGAAAAAAAAATATAAATCATCCATCAACAACGAATCTACCAAGAATTCCAAAACATAAAATTAAATTAAACAAACACAAACCAATATGCATATTCAATTTCAATTGTATGAAAATCAAATGGGAAAAATCTTAAACCCAAAACAAGAATCCCAATGAAAAAACTCCAATTTTAAAACATGGGATTCAACCAATTTTAACAATTTCCATGGATCAAAAGCCCGCTCTGATGCCACTGTTGGGATTTTTCACCGGAAATCAACCGATAAATGCGGAAGAACGCGATGATTTCCTCAAATCTAGTCCCAGGAGCAATTGAAATGGAAATTGTAAAACATAAAAATTTAATAGAAAGAGATCATTCTCTTACCAGGAATATCTCTTCTAGAGATGGATGAAGACTGCAGGAATCAAATTAGAGTCCCTCCTCGTTCTCGTACACGAACGCCTAACGAACACGACCTGTGCTAGCGTAGGAAAAACGAGCAATGGAGATGAGCGGGGTTGGAAAATTTCGGCTATGGTAGCTTGTGGTAGGGTGGCTGAAATTTTTCCCTAGGTTTTATACCTAGGTTGACCGAATTCCCCTAGGGGAATTTAGGCCCAGTTTGGCTCCTTCATTTTGTGTGGGCTTCCATCTTTTAATTTAGGCCCAATCTAATTTTAATTATTCTGGTTTAAATTAATTTCAAGCCCAATTTTAATATACCCATGTATTTAATATATTACACCAAGTAATATATCATTTACATCTAAATTAAAATTAGTTTGACCAATTAATTTAATCCATCAAATTAAAATTAAATCTTCACAAAATAAAATCATATGTAAACATATACACATGAATATTTCCACCTAGGAAATAATCTCATAACTAATCCAATTAAATATGAAGAGCCAATTGAATATATATTAATTTTATTATTATCATCAATCTAATTGATCTTTATAATATGATAAATATATATATATACCTCTCTCTCCATAGTGTATTCTCCAGGTATACATGTAATTCCTTAAGTCAGTGTTCAGTCGTTCTATGAGTACGATCCCATAGGCCCATCTTTATGTTGGCAATGGGGCGTTGGCCCACAGACTGCAGTTGGGCTCTAGCAAGCCACTGCAGTCCCTAATTAAGATGGAGATGGCAGTCTAACAGTTATCATAACCCTGTAGTTTAAACTTGTACATCCCATGTCATAGATATCAGTGTCCAAGACAGATGCATGGATTGATCACCCTCTTTTGTGTCGGACATTAACTTGATCTCGAATGCACTGAAGCTCACAAACAAGTTCCCACTTGTTTGGGTATGGCCACACTCTTATCAGTCACATTCATCAAGAGGCCGGTGATATCTTTCCAATAGACTACTGAGTGACAAATCCCTTCTGCATATCCAGAGCATTACCATGCTAGGTGACATACCCGAAAGTACCCATACTTGGCAGCCTGTTACAGGCCCTTTAGGCGTACCCCTAAGTATGTGACCTCACATCTAACACCATCATATGGTCAGGTCAAAGGATCCATACAAGTACTACACGAGAATCACTTGTGAGACTATACCATGTGGATTTCTCGTTTAGTGGATCTATCCAGTACCATGCCCCTTATGCATGTACCTATTAACTTGGTTGACAATCCATGTCCAATGACCGGTAAGACACCACCATACAACCAGGTTAATGATAATCTCTTGTTCCATTCATTCTCGTGACTGGAACAGACTACGGATCTCTTTATAGTCATATCATTTACCCTATCCATGGTCTTACTGCCAAGTGCATGACACTGGTCATCATAGATATGGATATGTCCATCGGATACTTCATTTAGTATATTGCACAAGATAAATATAATAAATGAATTAATGCCTTTATTAATAACACAAATAAGTATAATACATGAATCCAATTAATGTATGATATAAATGAAAGGACCAATGCCTCAAGACTAGGGCATATCCAACAATTTAGAAATTGGGGGCATGTATTTAGGGGGATAACCGGGTTGGCTCGGTTAGCTGGCCCGGTTAGACCTGGAAAACATTTTGAAACGTCCCTGTATTTTTGGGTTTTATGAGAAAATCATTTTGAAAACAATTTTGCTGGTTTACATGCATTTTTTACATGTGAGGTGGGTCAGTTTTCGGGGGAATCGGGTCTCCGTCGTGGTATTGTTCTAAATGCAAATACATTGAAATTAAATCTAGGGTCATGAATGTTGGATATGCCCTAGTCCCGAGGCATTAGTCCTTGTCTTTGTATCATACATTTGTACATTAATGTGAACTTTATGTATTATACAATTTGTGTCAGGAAATAAAGGCATTAATCTTTTTATTATATGTCTTGTGCTATATTTTAAATAGAGTATCCAATGGACATATCCATATCCATGTTGTCATGTGTGAGGCACTTGGCAGTCAGACTGTGGATAGGGAAAACGATATGGCCATAAAGTCATCGATAGTCTGTTCCAATCATGGGAATGAATGGAACTAAAGATTATCATTAACCTTGGTTGTATGGTGGTGTCTTACCGGTCATAGAACATGGAATGTCAACCAGGTTAATGGGTACATGCAAAAAGGGTATGGTACTGAATCGATCCACTTAACGGGAATCCACATGGTATCACATCACATCTGATTCTCGCGTAGTACTTGTATAAGTCCTTTGACCGGACCATATGATGGTGCTGCATGTGAAGTGGCACACTTTGGTGTACGCCTAATGAGCCTGTAAAAGGGTGCCAAGTGTTGGTACATTCGGGTGTGTCAGTGAGCATGGCAGTACTATGGATGTGTAGAAGGGAATGTCCCTCAGTACTTTTTGAGACGATATCATCGGCCTCTTGATGAATGATACTGATAAGAGTGTGGCCACACCCAAACAAGATTAGATCTTGTTTGTGAGCATCAGTTCATTCGGGATCAAGTAATGTCTGGACACATTTAGAGGGTGATCAACCATGCCTCTGTGTTGGATTCTGATATCAGTGACATGGGACATACAAGTTCAACTACTGGGTTACGATGATAGTTTGACTGCTATCTCCATCTTAATTGGGGGCTGCAGTGGCTTGCTAGAGCCCCCCTGTAGTCTGTGGGCCCCACTGCCAACATAAAGACGGGCCCATTGGATCGTACACATTGAACGTCTAGACTTTAACTAGTTGGATTAAGTGTGTACTTAGAGTATACATGTTTGAAGAAGGAGAGATTTATTAATTATGTTATAGATCAATTAGATTGATCAAAAGAATATAATTATTTTTGCATTCTCTTAATTAATTCAATGAATTAATTTATGAGATTATTTCCTAGGTGGAAATATTTATACATGTATAGGTTTACATGTATCTCATCTTATATGTGTCTAATTTAATTCCTTGATGAATTTGATGAGTCAAATTAATTTTAATTTAGATGTATGTAACATATTATATGGTATAATACACTTACATACATGTTGAATTACAATGTTATTTGAAATCAAATAAAAACTAAAGAATTAAAGTGGGCTATGGCTTGAAATGGTAAGCCCACTTATTCATCATGTCTTGGCCGAAATTCATGGTGGATTTTAAGGCAAGAATGATGAGTCTTTAAGATGAGAAGAGTGAGTCTTTGTTGGACAAAAGGTAATGATCAAATAGGTGAGTCATGGTGGACTTTTGGCTTAGCAAAGTTGGACTTTACTAACTTGGATATTTTTAGTCATTATGATCAAATATAAATGAGAAAAATATCCCACCCTTTTGATCACCTCTTGGCCGAATTCTACATGTGATGTGGCAAGGAAGATGACTCATTTTTAGACAAAATGTGATGAGTGAATTGGTGAGTCATGGTTGACTTTTTGGTAAGCAAAGTAGGACTTTGCTTACTTGGATATTTTGCCTTCTTCTTTGGTAAGATATAAAAGGGAAAATTTGATTCTACGAATTCACACTAACAAGTACTCTTGGCTGCCCAAAATTGCTCTCTCCCTCTCTTCTTGAATTTTCTGAGTCGCTAGCACAGGTTTCAGTCCGAGAGCCATTCGTGTACGCATCGGTGGAGGAAATCTATACTTGATTTCTGCAATCTTCTTCTATCTCTTACGAGATATCTTGGTAAGATATTTATACTCCTCCTTTGTGTTTTGTTTTTGATTTTCACTACTTAAGCTCCCGGGATCTGGATTCGAGGAAATCGACACATGTTTCTGCACTTTTTTCTTATGGTTTCCAGTGACGAATCCCAGCAGTGAATGCAACAACAAAATTCATTTTTGATGATTTTCTGATTTTTTGAATTTTTATGGATTTTTAGAAATTTTTAGGGATTAAAATGGAAATTCTGATTCTGAACGGCCATTACAGTCGTGCAACTGTAACTACGGTCGTATGACTGTAATTACAGTCATGCGATTGTAAATCATTCCATCTTCAAAATTTCGACAAAATTTTATTTGAAATAAAACTGGAAGAAAATCAAACTGGAAATCAAGAACACTCGTATGATTGTAACTATAATCGTACGATCGTTCATCAAACTTAAGAACAGTCGCACGACTGTTCTTGATTTCCAGAAACAGAAAGCGCAGAAATAATGCAAAGATGCACCAAAACACACCAATCACCCAGAAAACATGAAAAACAGAGGGGATAAAGAGTGGTAACCTTTCAGGCACTTATCCACCGTAGGATTGACCTCTGGCGTCACTCCAATCCACACAAATTTGCTCTTTTGCTCCTTGAGTCAAAGTTGGGAAGTTTGGTCCAAAAATCTCCAAATGTTAAGGATTCTGATGATTTCTAGTCCGAAATTTAGTTTGTTTAGGGAGTTAGATTGTTAACCCATGGGTTCCTATCAGATTTTAAACTTAATTTTAAGAATTAAAAGAAATAGAAGAGGAAAAGAAACTTGAGGTTTTGTGTTTCTTTTCCTTGTCTCTTTGTCTCTTTTGTCTCTAAGATTTCTCAATCCAAAAGCCAACCCTTTCTTCCTCTCTTTTTCCTCTTTTTATGTCTGATTTCTCCTCCTGTTTTTCAACAAAATCCGGGTCAATTAATGCCCAATCTTTCCCCTCTTCTCTTTTGTGTCATGGGCATGGTGTTCTGCACCTGCTCCGATCTTACAGTCGTACGACTGTAATTTTTTAATTTTTTAATTACAGTCGCACGACTGTAAGTTACAGTCGTGTGACACCTGTATTTTTTTTTAGGCAGAAAATTCCGGCGCTTACAGCTATGCTTGCTCGGTTTGGGCAAAGGGAATAGTTGTCTTAATTAATTAGTATCGATGTTATTAGAACTGGACTAGACTGATTGGTTCGACGAATTCACCTGCAAATCGCTAATGGATTCGCTTTGTTAGTCAAAAATTTCTGTTTTACAAAAATTCATCAAAATGGTTCGACTGATGATTGAACTACATAACCGTATAATTCAACCACAATTTAATAATTTTTATAATTAAATAATATATTTTTAAAAATATATAAATATCCAATTATACCACCAATTGAACCAATTCAACCAGTTGAACTACGAATTGATAGCCTTACTAGTTTATTCTCTGGTCCAATTCAATAACATTGATTAGTATACTAAACGCGGAATAATTTCATTTCTGCACCTATGTAAGGTTATTGTAATTATACCACGCTTATATTTATTTAAACACTGATATTCTTTATTTGTCTGCATAGATCACTTTTATCACGATTATATCATACTTATACTAAGTAAATTAATATTGCTTCTTTTTATTTATCTACACAGATATTGCACTACGTACTGTGTAAAATATACATGATGCTGCTTAAAAAATTTGTATATTATGTCAGAATAACATCACCTACCATATTTGCGGGAGCATGTTTTTCTCTCCTACAAAAATATTATTATGTTTTGTAATTTATAATTTTATAAAACCCTAACTTTATATTTTATTTTTTTTATGTTGCTTATTTTATATTTTTCTAAATATTTGATGTAATTTATAGAAAGCCTTAAAGAAAAAAATATGTAGCCGGCATTCATGATTAAATCAATTTAAAATGGTAAGTGTTAGCATACATATGGACGTGTAATATTTTGACTATAAGTACAATTATACAAAGTTAAAAGAGTTAAATTAATATCTAAACCTAATACTTGAATTTGGATGAAATCGATCCTACAATCAATCTTCTAACAACCAAATTACTCTATTATCCCAGACAGACCCTTATTTTTCAATCTATATTTATTGACTTAGGTTTTTATCGGTCAAGAACTATTATTTCATTGAGAAAAAAATTAAAAAAGGATAAAGCAAAGTATGCCCCATTTGCTTTTTCTAAAGTTGTTGCCACCAATAAGTTTCTAATTTCTTTATTGAAGTATGTTCCTTTCTTTCATTTTTTTCCAATTGGATTTAATCAAATTTGATTAAAAATGGGTATTCGGAGTACAAATTCATGTTCAATAATGCCATGTTGAGTTTCCTAGCGACAAATATCAGATATGATTTTATATATATAGTTGTCTCAATTAATTACTATCGATGTTATTGAGAACGAAGGCCCAGCACAAAAGCCCACAAGATGAGAAAGCAGGCAAGATAGGTGCCCAAGCAGGCAAGATAAGCAGGCGCCCAAATAAGGAGGCAGGCAAGATAGGCGTTCAAGCACAAGCAGGCAAGATAGGCAAGCAAGATGAAATGAAGATATAAGGCAGGAGGCAGGCAGCAGGTGTAAGCGCCAGAATTTTCTATACTAAAAAAAAAGAGAGTATGGTAGCACAACTGTAATTTAAAAATTACAGTCGTACGACTGTAATGTCGGAAAAGCTGCAGGAGCCCATACCTCTGCAGCAGAAAAATGGAGGAGAGAGAAAGGAGCATTAATTGCTCCATTCTTGCAGCAAGTAAGCTGAAAAAGCAGAGATAAAAAGAAGGAAAGGAAGGGAGAGAAAAACCAACTTGATTTCTGGTGAAAAATTAGAGAGAGAAGAGAAGGAAAGAGACAAGAAAAAGGGGAAGGGAACTTTGCTCAAGAATCCTCTTTTTTCTCTCTTATTTCTTTCGAATTCCTTAGGATCAAAGCTAAGATTTGTTAGAAACCCTTAGGTTAATTAATTAACTTCACAATCAAATCAAAATTCCGGACTTAAATCATCAGAATCTCTAACATTTCGGATTTTTGGGACTAAAGTTTCCTCTCACAATTTCAAAGGAAAAGTGCGAATTCGTGAGGATTGGAGTGACACCAGGGGTCAAATCGACTTGGATTAGATTCTAAAAATGTAGACACTCCTTTTCCTTTCACTTTTTCTTCCTTTTTGGGTGTTTGAAGTGAAATTTGTGCATTTTCTGCTGTATTTTCGCACTTCTGTTTCTGGAAATTAAGAACAGTCGCACGACTGTTCTTGTATTTGATGAACAGTCATACGACTGTATATACGTCGTACGAGTGTTCTTAATTTCCAGGTAGTTTTTCTTCAATTTTGATTCAAAATAAAATTTTGGCGAAGTTTTGATTCTTAGCCGTTTACAGTCGCACGACTGTAACCCTCGTTCCAGAATCAGAATTTCAGCTTTTATCCCAAAAAAATTCCAAAAATCCATAAAAATTCAGAAAACCGCAAAAATCATCAAAATGAATTTTTTTATGTGTATTCACGACCATAGATTCAATTTTCAGGAAAATTGAATTTAGAACAATTCAATGACGGAGACCTGATTCTCCCGAAAACCGACCCACCTTAAATATAAAAAATGCAAGTAAACCTGTAAAATTGTTTTCAAAATGATTTTCCCACAAAACCAAAAATACAGGGACGTTTCAAAACGTTTTCTAGGTCTAACCAGGCCGGCTAGCCGAGCCAACCCGGTTATCCCCTATATGCATGCCCCCAATTCTTGATTTCCCAATTCTATCTATTTGAGTCCAACTTGTGGCGTGCCGTATAAATTGTGCTAACCTTTGTTTTGCAGCTTCTATTTTATTTTATTTTCATTTTTATTTGTATTTTAATATAATTAATCGTGTATTTAGGCGGTTGTAATTATTTCTAGATTCTCGTGTATTCTAGGCGATTGTATAAGTAAGGCGAGAGTTTTTATTTTTCTATTCGATTTGGTTGTAAGCCGATTAATATTTATTTCTTTCCTTTATTTTTGTATTATGTATTTGTATGTGCGCTGTATGCCTTTTATATTCAATAAAATTTACTTTAGAATTTAAAATACCATTTCGAGAACATTGGCAATATTTAATTTAATTAGACACAGAATAAGGGACTTGTCCGGACCCAAATCACTGGATAGTGTAGCGACCGTTCGTCCGGTTCAACTACCTTAAGAATTTCCCGGTTGAGCTGAGCCAGGCGGCGACTCTACAATATTCATTGACACTTAGGTCTTAATTCTTTTATGCATTAATTCCATTTATTTTCCAAAACCTTAGTTTCCATTTATAAAAACCCCCACGCGAGGGAGGGGCCCGCACGAGATCATGGTGCCCCTTCCAAAAGGGAGTCTCGCGTCCCGTCAAAAACGCGTCGTCCGCTCACAGTGGCGACTCTGCTGGGGATTTCTTTAAAAAGTTTTCCTAAAAACTTATAAGAATTTGACAAGCCCTGAAAAGTGTTTAATTAAAATAAGGTGGATGATTCTCTTTTGGTATTTTATTTGCATTTTAGTTAGCCATTGTTGCATTAGTTTAGGTATCCTTTTATAGCTCAATGGATTGTTGAAGTGTCGCCTAAGTTCCTCTTGGTTTTGGGGGAACGAATACAAAACACCACTCATAGCCTCGTACGAACCCCTTCGCTAGAACCCTTGAGTGGGGCGAAGTGAGGAGTATATCTTGCTATAAGAGCCTCGATGTTATCCCGACTTTGACCGAACCCATATAGGCAGCCCTAGTTGGATTCCCTTAGGGCACGAAAATAATTGTGTGAATAATAATAAAATCGCGCCTTCATCACCCCTGGTTGGTGATCGAAGTGAACCCCGCCTAGGACTCGGTTAGAAATTTTTGAGACCGACCACGTTGGAGGAATAAGGTTGGAAGAATTCATTTTGCTTGCTATGTGCTCTTCACCATCTCGTGACACATCGCCATTGCTACCTACGCGTGCATAACATACCATAATCACCATTTTCCATACATGTGACATACCATATACAAAACACTTTTGTGTGATACTAACCCACATTTTTATACAGCCATTTGCATTTTATTTCGTGTGTAAAACATTAATTCATTCGTTTGTCATTCATGCTAACCCTTTCTTCCATAACATTAAACTTGTGTGATTAGCATTCTTTCATATAGCATACATAACATCACTATGTGTGTCATGCATCCTAACCCACGTTTTCATGTAGCCATTTGCATATTGTGTGACATGTTCATTCACCACATCTCACTTAAATTAAATTAAGGGGCCTTTCAAGGACGCCTATCATGACCATCCCATTCCATTTCATAACATAGAGGGTACCTAAAATTACTCATGTTTTGCCAATGTACCGGATTGCATTCGGCCATTCCACCAAAATCATTCCATTCGATAAAAGGCACAACGGTCTTAGGCCCATTTTCGTGTAACAACTTACACGATGCATTTCATGACATCACGCTCATTCATCACGAACATCATATAACACCGTGGTCCACATCCGACCACTTCATGACATTAATTTACCATTCAAGGTACTCCCCGAGTGCCCAATTAGTATGCATATAGGTCCATAACATCATCAAATCATGAAAAGGTGTTCCCCGAATGCCGAATCTTTGTCTGTGTCCCTGTTACACGTGACTCTCTCATAACATCACTTCATATCGTATGCTCAAAAGCGTCAGAACTTTGTCTGTGGGCCCAGCCCATGTGACCATTTCATATCATCTCATAGACCTACAAAGCATCAAAACTCTGTCCGTGTGCCGGTATACACTTGACCATTTCACGAATTCATTAGGTGCCCCAAAGGCACCGAAGCTCTATCCATCTGACGGCCCACACGTGACATTTTTGTATAAGCATCGGGTGTTCTTGGAATGCCTAAAAAGAAGAAAGATAATAAAAAAAAGAAAACATTCATACCATCATTTCATGCATAATCCCACTCCATTCATTTCAAGCATTCTCAATGCCTTAATTTTCATGTCACATCGAGTCATTCATTCACGACCCTAATACCTCCTGTCTACTCCCAAGCAGAATACACTGGAGCGACCTTGGACAAGATCCCAAGCTTCAAGGGCAGCTAGGAGATAGAGGGTAGTTGAGAGTGACAGTGATTCTGAGCCTGGGGAAGGAGTGAATATGGCAGATCAGACACCGAGCATGGCTGATGTTTTGAAGGATTTCTTCAGATCGTACGACTTCCACGACATGTTGAAGGAAGAGATGTGGGCAGTTGTAAGGGAAGCTGGTGAGGCCAGTGGTAGTGGAGCCGGGAAAGAGAAAGAGGCTGAGTCATCCCAACATGGTGGTGGTGCCTCGGCTAGCCTTGAGAAGCTACAGGAAATAGAAGCAGCTATGGAACAGAGGATGAAAGCCAAATGTTCTGAGCTAGATGAAGTTATGGCCCAGTTGAAGAAGGGGGTCAGTATCAGCGCTGAATCGAAGAAGGGCGTAAATGTTGATGCCATGATTAGTAAAAGCATCGAGACATTCCCTATTGGCTTTCAAGTACCGAAAATCCCTACTTACAAAGGAATGGGCTCGCCGGAGGCCCATGTAAATCTGTATGCCCGAGTTATGCTGACGGTGGGGCCCACAAAGCAGCAGCTGATCAATTTATTCCCCACCACACTGGAGGGAGGTGCTTTAGGATCGTATAACTCACTGTCAGAGGAGGAACAATCTGATTGGGAGGTATTGTCGGTAGCCTTCATTAAATACTACAGCTTCAACACCAAAAGCCAGGTGAAGCTGTATGATTTGGAGAGGGTGAAGCAAAAATTTAACGAGCCCTTTGATGAATACTATCAGAGGTGGATGAACAAGATGATCCTCCTAAAGAACCGCCCTGACGAAGATGAGCTTATACAGAAACTCATTGATGGCAGCAAAGACATTTTCAAGAACAACATGAAATTTCATCCCTTCCACGAGCTCAGTGAAGTTTATAGCATGGCAATGAAAATAGAGAGGGATGAGGAAGAGAAGCCAGCCGGTCACAAGGGAGGAAGAAGCACAGGGTACAGCTCAGGATACAGGTCGACCGTAGCAGCTGGGTTTGGCAGCGGTTCTGGTTCAGGTTCCAGTAGCAAACAGGGGCAATCTTCAGAGGTGAAGCAGGTTAAAGTGTCTAGTGTAAATCAGCAGCAAGGCAACCAGAATAGGGGCCTAGAGGACAAGGCATATCACCTTGGACTCTTCCTTTAGTGAAGATATTAGCCAAATGTAGGAATGGCGGCCTGCTATAGTCTTTAAGGCCATTTGAGAAGCCATCTGAAGCTGACAAAGATAACTTATGCACTTATCATGTGGTGACAAGCCACCGAACCAACGACTGTTATAAGCTGAGGGATGCTATCCAAAAGCTTATTGATGAGGGAAAGCTGCAGGAGCCAGCCAAACCTAGCACTAAAACCAACCCACTGCGGCATTCAAAAAGCGGGTTAACATGGTCCAGTCAGGGTTGCCGGCTAATTTTATATTCGCCCAAGTTCTTCAAGCGAACCCTACAATTCAGGCAGTGGCAGTAGGGGAACCTAAAGTGGAACCCGAACATAAGGAAAGGGAGGAATGTAAGGAGATCAAACCCATAAGTCTGAATGATCTCGACTCCGAAGATGAGTATAAAGAATTTGACAGAAGAAAGGCAGTTAAACTCCCAGCTGTTGAAAAGATGAAGATTCAAGAAGTGCAGCATGTGACCCGAAGTGGTAGGGTATATCAACCGGCAGATCAGATGAAAGATAAAGCACTGATGAATGGGTCGGGCAGTACTTCGGCACCAGAAGGAGTTGAGAAAGAAGACCTAGTCATTTCCCAACTAAAGAAAACTCCTGCCCAAGCAAGCTTGTGGCACTTGCTTCTGACCTCCAAGGACCACAGGGCTGCTCTGGTAAAGAAATTGTCAGAGATTGAAGTCTCCCCTATAGCTTCACCAGAGGCTATGTGTTATTTGTTAGACAAAGTTCATGTTGGGAGTCCTGATATTGTCTTCTCTGAGAAAGACCTGCCTGCTGAAGGGAAGGTCTACATCAAGGCTCTTTATGTCAGGGCCCATGTGATGGATAAGGTAATGCCTTGCGTCATGGTGGATGATGGATCAGCATTGAATATCTGCCCACTAAAGATGTTGCCATTTCTTGGGCTGAACGAAGAAGTGTTAAAAAGATCCTCAACAGTCATCCGAGCATATGATGACTCTAAAAGAACGGTGATAGGGACATTTGAGGCAGAAGTAGAGGTTGGGCCAGTTAGGTCCACAGTTGCTTTTACAGTGATTGATATCCCAGTCACATTTTCCCTGTTGCTCGGAAGGCCCTGGTTCCATCCTTTGGGATGTGTCCCTTCCATATTGCATCAAAAGATCAAGTTCTCTATGAACGGCAGAATTGTGACTGTTGAGGCGGATGCCCAATTGATGGTAGCTGTAGTGAATGAAGAAGTGGTTCCCTTTAGTGGATTTCAAGTCGCTATGATCAAAGAGGAAGAGGCCATGGATGCCCCTATGGTCCTTTATGAGAATTATATGCCAGACTGGCTATCCTGGTATCTGTATAAGCAGAACCTTGTCTCGGGAATGGGACTCGGAATCAATTTGCAGGGAGTTCTGGAATTTAAAATTGAATCGGGAAAGTCGAAGCAGTGTGGCCTTGGCTATGTAGAAGGGGCATCTGAGCGGAAGAATCTGAAAAAGGGCAAGAATGGAAAGATTATGATGAAGCTGTTTCTAAAGGCGGGAGAAGGCCTTTATAAGGGTCAAGCTGAACCGGTGATAGTAGGAGGTGTCGAGTGTCCTGGCTTTGAGATATTTGCAGATGTAGTTGATTTTGACAAAAGCCAGGAAGATTCAGTAGCCCCTGTAATGGTGGAAGAAGCAACTGCTGAATCTGAGATTTTGCAAGGAGAATCATCTGAGGTAGTAGCATAAGCCATAGAGGTGGCCGAGGAAGAAGATGAAAAGAAGACCTGTGCTGAAGCTACAGAAGTGATCTCGGGAGCTTTGATTGTTGCATTAGGCAAAGCTTTTGGGAAATCCAAGGAGGGATTCGGTGAAGAATTAATGGCCAAAATTTAGACTCTGTGGTCGCTAAAATTGCCAAGATTATGGAAAGAGCTAAGGTGCAAGCGACCGAAAAAGAAGCAGAGAAAGCTGCAACCCCGGATGATGCTCTGGAAGGGAAGATGGAAGCTGATGAAGAACAAGGCCCTCTGCCTGTGGAGGATGAAAATGATTTTGTTGTATCTATTTCTTCCATTTTCAATGTAACTGATGTACTTTATGATAAGTTTAATGCAATGCAATCCCAATTTGCTTACTTGTGTGATGTTTATCCTGATAATTCTATGCATGCATTTAAATCACCATCAAGCATATTTAGCATACATGACACTACATTGCATGAATTCAATATAAGTACAGATGAAAACCCTAAAATGGTACTCATTTCACACGAGCTAAAATCCGAGGAAGAGAAAGAATTAATAAAAATACTCCAAAAACATGTTAAAGCTTTCGCTTAGTCGTATGAAGACATTCCATGTGTGGACACAGAAATAGCAGTGCATAAAATCCCGACAGACCCCAAGTTCAGACCGGTAAAGCAAAAGTTGAGAAGACTAAGGCCGGAATGGGCTACGCTGGTGAAAGAAGAAGTGGCCAAACAGATAGATGCCAGGTTTCTCAAAGTGGTGGAGTATACGGAATGGCTAGCCAACATTGTCCCGGTGCCTAAAAAGGATGGAAGGGTTAGAGTATGTGTCGACTACAGGGACCTGAATAAGGCATGTCCAAAAGATAACTTTCCACTGCCCCATATTGACGTTCTAGTTGATAGCGCAGCAAAAGCAGCAATGTACTCCTTCATGGATGGCTTTTCAGGGTACAACCAGATTTTGATGGATGAGATCGACAAGGTGAAAACATCATTCATCACAGAGTGGGGTACTTTCTGCTACAGAGTGATTCCCTTCGGGTTAAAGAACGCCGGTGCTACTTATCAGAGGGCTGTCACAACTCTGTTGCACGATATGATCCATAAAGAAGTCGAAGTGTATGTCGATGATATGCTCGTTAAATCAACAACCCGGGAGGAACATCCTGTTATCCTGGATAGATTCTTAAAACGCATTGGAGAGTACAACTTGCGACTTAACCCCAAGAAGTGCATATTCGGGGTCACATCAGGGAAGCTGTTGGGTCACGTAGTCAGCCAGAGGGGTATAGAAATGGACCCAGATAAAATCAAGGCCATCCAAGATATGCCAGCCCCAAAGACAGAAAAGGAAGTCAGATCATTCCTGGGTTCCTTACAGTATGTCAGCCGCTTTATTACACGGTTAACTTCCACTTGTGAACCAATCTTCAAGCGATTAAAGAAAGATCAGCCGATTATATGGGATAACAGGTGTTAAATGGCTTTCGAGAAGATCAAGGCTTATCTGGTAAAGCCACCGGTATTGAGTCCTCCAATTCCAGGAAAGCCTCTGATTTTGTATTTGGCAGTTGAAGAATCCTCTATAGGGGCAATGCTTGCACAAGAACAAAATGGCAAGAAGGAATATCCTATCTACTACCTTATCAAGAAATTGCTAGAGTATGAAACCAAGTACACACTGGTAGAGAAAACATGTATGGCAATGATTTGGTTGACCAAGAAGCTGCACCATTATTTTTAATCCTACAAGATACAAGCCGTGGCTGAGGTGGATCCAATGAAGTATCTCTATGAAGCACCAGTATTGGTTGGGAAGCTATCCAGGTGGCTGCTACTTTTGTCTGAATTCGACATCGAGTACATCACGAAGAAAACCATTAAAGGGCGAACCGTGGTAGAGTTTCTGGCAAACCAACCCCTAGAATCAGATTACACAGAGAATCTGGAATTCCCTGATGAGCAACTAGCCATGGTGGAAGTGAAAAGATGGGTCATGTGCTTCGATGGGGCAGTGAATAGAAAAGGCGCTGGAATCGGGGTACTTGTAGCAACACCAGAGGGTGAGATTATTCCTTTATCCATGAGGCTAATCTTTCCTATAACCAATAATGGGGAAGAATATGAAGCATTCTTATTTGGAATGGAGGCTCTGTTAACCTTAGGGGAAAATGATGTCTTAATTGTCGGTGATTCATTTCTAGTGATCAGGCAAGCTCAGGGCGAGTGGGAACTGAAAGAAGAAGCCTTATGGCCTTATTTGGAGCTGCTACAGTTCAGAAAAGATTTATTTGGCCAGTGCGAATTCAGGCATGTCCCCAGGGATGAGAATAAGATGGCTGATGCATTAGCGACTTTGTCCTCCATATGGGAAAATCCAGAGGGAACTTAAGTACAACCATTGGTTATAACCACTTCCAGACATCCTTGCTTCGAAGTGCACGAAGTAATGGAATTATCAGCTGAAGAAAAGCCATGGTTCTTTGACATCTACCAGTATGTTAAGGAGGGTAGGTATCCCGAAGAGGCCAGCGCTGCTGATAAGTTGACACTCAGGAAGCTGGCTAGTCAATTCAGAATCTTCAAGGATAAGTTATACAAAAGAACAGCACATGGAGTCCTTTTAAGGTGCCTTACAGAGCAAGAAGCAGAAGAAGTGATGCAGCGGGTACATGCAGGGTCCTGCGGACCACACATGATTGGGCTTGCCATGGCTAGGAAGATCATGAGACAAGGGTATTTCTGGATGACAATGCAAGCAGATTGTATAAGAAAAGTGAAGAGATGTCATGAATGTCAAATCTATGCAGACAATAGTCATCTTCCTCCACTTGAACTTCAGAATCTAGCATCTCCTTGGCCATTTTTGTTGGTGTGCCCTAGTTCTTAGGGCATTGGATTCTTGTATTTTGTATTATACATTAAGACTCATTGTATAAATACATTATTTGTGTCACATTAATAAAGGCAATTAATCTATTTCATTTATATCTTGTGCTATAATATGAGTAGAGTATCCATTGATTGATAATCATAAAACCAATCCCAGGTCTGTTCTAATCGTGGGAACGAATAGAACCACAGACTTGTATATTCGATGACTGTATGGCAGTTCTTAACTAGCCATAGTACTTGTATAGTGAGTCATGAATATAGGTACATGTCATTGACATGGGACTGGATCGATCTGCACAAGAAAGCCACATGGTTGTCATGTCATAGGTCTTTCTTGAGTAGGTCTCTTTTGTCCTCAGACCAGATTTCATTATAATATCGATATGGAATCCGGTTCACTTTGACATACGCCTAACAGGTCTGTAAAAGGATGCTAAATACGGGTATGATTGGGTGGACCGGTGAACATGTTGATATTGATGATGAAGTGATGGAATTGCCACTCTGGTAACACTAAGATGATATCATTGGCCACTTGATGAGTGGGATTGATAAGTGTATGGCCATACCCAAATAAGTTGGTTGCTTATTTGATTAATCAGTCAACTCAAGATCAAGAAATATAATAAACAACAGAAAAGGATGACGGACACCATGCCTCTTGTTTATTCATATCGATATTGTTAGGCAAAGGACAATATGAGATTACTACCGGGTGAGTGTCTTCTAAAGACTGCTGCATCTCTGTCTTAATTGGGGGCTGTAATGGTTTGCTAGAACCCACTTACAGTCTGTGGGCCTTGGGCC
Source organism: Euphorbia tirucalli (assembly GCA_039660915.1). NCBI lineage: Eukaryota > Viridiplantae > Streptophyta > Magnoliopsida > Malpighiales > Euphorbiaceae > Euphorbia > Euphorbia tirucalli. The sequence goes on from CM077633.1 coordinate 52,677,699, forward strand.
TACTACCAACATAAAGACAGACCCATAGGATCATGCACATAGATCAACTGAGCAGGAACTTATAGAAATTGTACATGATCGTGCACATAGATCAACTGAGCAGGAACTTATAGAAATTATACATGTAATGTACATTGGAAGGAATGCGTTAATTAATTAGTTGACATTCGGTGTCAAGGTAATTAATTGACATTGGGCTGAATTTAATTTAATTAATAAGTTTACATAATGTAATTAATTAATTTATCAATTAATTGAATTACATAAAGTAAACAATTAATTAAATAATTTTCCTAAGTAGGAAAATTAAATACATGTATTGTATTAACTTAAGTGTGATTTAATTTTATTTAGGGGTAATTAAATTTAGCCAAATGGAATTAAATTACATAATATATACTTTTTAATTAAAGTTCATTTATGTAATTATAATCCTAGTGGGCTTGGGTTTAATTAACCGAATTAGAACCCAATTAGACAAGGTGTCTATAAAAGGGCACACTTAAGGAATAAAAACCTAATTCAACTCTAATTAATTGCTGGAAATTTCAGCCACCAAGAGCAGCCCCAAAACAGCCGAAAATCCCAGCATTAAACCTCCATTCCTTCGCGTCTTCGGCTAGCACCGGTTCCCGCTCAATAGTTGGTCGTGCACCGGACTTTGGAGATCGCAGTTTCAAGAAACGATTCTGCAGCAGTCTCTAGAGGAGACGAATCCGGTGAGTTAATCTCTCTTGATTCTTATTTGATTTTATTCTAATCAATGGTAATTGGACACGATAGGTGGATTCTAGGAAATTTTAAACGGTGTATTTTCCGCTGTGCCACGTTATTTTTCCAATGACGAATCCCAACAATTTTCAGCATGGGGGATAGATATGATTGGTGAAATTCATCCAGCTGCGTCTAATAGGCACAGATTCATAGTTATAGCAGTTGATTACTTCTCCAAATGGGTCGAAGCAGAATCCTTCACTAATGTGACAGCCAAACAAATGGTCAAGTTCATCCAGAAGAACATCTTCACTCGGTATGGGATTCCTCACCATATAGTGACAGACAATGGAGTGCAGTTTCAAGGGGCAACAGCTAAGCTACTTGCAAAACATGGTATTGAACATCATAAGTCTTCTCCATACAGACCACAGGCTAATGGTGCAGTGGAAGCAGCTAACAAGGCAATAAAGAAGATCTTATCAAAGATGGTAACCACTTACAGAGATTGGGCCGATAAACTGCCTTATGCTCTTTGGGGTTACAGAACTAGTGTTAGAACACCAACAGGAGAAACTCCTTACGCCTTGGTGTATGGAATGGAAGCAGTATTACCAGTGGAAGTAGAACTTAAATCACTTAGAGTCGCCTTGGAGGCTCAGCTGCCAAAGACTGAATGGGTTCAAGCCAAATATGAACAGTTGGCAGCACTAGATGAAAGGCGACTGAGGGCACTGGATCATCTTCAGATGTACCAGCGTAGAATGGCCAGGGCCTATAACCGTAATGTGAAGTATTCCAAACGGCAGTTGAAAACGGGTAACTTGGTTCTAAAGCAGCTAAGGCCTTTCCAATGTCAATGTTAGGGGCAAGTTCTGACCCAATTGGGAAGGGCCCTATGTGGTGAAGAAGGTACTATCAAAAGGCGCTGTCAGCATCATGGACACGGATGGAAATGAGTTCACTAATCCTATAAACCAGCACAGGCTAAAGCTTTATCATGTGTAAAAAAAAAAAAAAAAATCTGCTAGACTGAAAACTCGAAAAGAGCGGTCTAGGCAAAAGTTAAGACACGAGAGAAAATAATCAATCGGAAAAGCTAAAAAGGACGACTGATGACGGGTTCTGGCTCAGTGTTGAATCTGTACCATTTAGTAACCAACTCGTTTCAAATGTAGTCATTTTGACTTCATCAATAAAGTGAAGTGTTTGTTTAAATATATTTGTGTGGTTATGGTAAATGCATAAAGAAAGTTGTCTTGCATAAACATACATTCAAAGAAAGCACTTTGCATTCAACTGATTGAAATCATCACATTATTTAACAAGTGAACATGAATTAAATACATGTAATTTGAGATCTTTTGTCGACCTCTAAAATCCAGCTCCTCTTCCTAAAAGAGCAATAAGTGTTCGCAATACAATTCAAATCGTTTGAAAGTAAAAAAAAAAAACAAAAAAAAAGAGAAGAAGAGAAGCTCGCTGAGGTGAAAACCGAAAAGGTGCCTCAAGTAAAAATTAGAGCGGCTCGCTGGGCTGAAAACCCGTGTTGGGCAACCCAGGCAAAAATTAGAGCACTTACAAACTCATAATTTTCCCGTAAAGTAGGAAAAGAAGAATGTCCCCAACATTCCCCACAGAAGTCATCACATCGACTCCCCATAGAGTCATTTAGCGGAATCTACATAAAGAACACCATAATTGTTTCCCCAATCGAGTTGCCACACTTTTCCCCAGCGGAATCTCTGTAAGGAGCACTCCGATTATCTCCCCAGTAGTATCATACATCCCCAATGGTCACCTCACTCCTTTGAAAATCACAAAGCAAAGCCCCGAAGAAAGCAAAACCAGCCAGGGGCACAACATATCTCTCTCCAGCGGAAGGCGGAAACGTCAAATGACGAAAAATGCATACATGTGCATATGCATCATCATGCATTCATACATTACATACATCAATCACTCATCCCCAGCTAGTCTTCATTCTTGATCGAAGGGGCAAAAATTTTTGTTTAAAAATCTCTCGATCAAGGAATGAAGACTTTGTTATCTTAGTGCAGGAATTCATCATTTCAGTTCCCCAACAGATCCACCTCAAGTAATGTAAACTCGGTATCGACCCAGATCTGCTTCATCATTTCAGTTCCTCAGCAGATCCACCTCGAGTAATGTGAACTCGGTATTGGCCCAAATCGGCTTCATCATCCATTTCCCCAGCAGATCCGTCTTAAGTAATGTAAACTCGGTATCAGCCCAAATCAACTTCATCTATTTCCCCAGCAAAGCTCGCCTCGGGTAACCTAGACCTGGTATCGACCAATCTGCAATCCATCTTTCCTCACCTCGGGTAACCTAGACCCGGCATCGGCTAAACCGCAATTCACTCTTTCTTAGCCTCGGGTAACCTAGACTCGGTATCGGCTTATTTCACCCTTCATTTGCCTTGGGTAACCTAGACCCGGTATCGGCCAATCCACAATCCATCTTCCTTTGCCTCGGGTAACCTAGACCCAGTAACAGCTAAATCGCAATTCACCCTTCATTTGCCTCGGGTAACTTAGACCCGGTATCGGCCTATCCGCATGGACTTTGCCTCAGGTAACCTAGACCCGGTATCAGCTCATCTCATCAGAAGGTTCATCCCAGTGTTCGCGGTGCTTTAATTCGCACTCTCAAATTCATCATCTCAGGTGTTGTAAACCTGGAGCTAGGTGTCGAATTTGGTCACGCGAGGGGCAGCTGTAAGCGCCGGAATTTTCTATACTAAAAAAAAACAAAGAGTATGGTCGTACGACTGTCCTTACAGTCGTACGACTGTAATGTGGGAAAAGTTGCAGCAGCCCATACCTCTGCAGCAGAAAAATGGAGGAGAGAGGAAGGAGCATTAATTGCTCCGTTCTTGCAGCAAGTAAGCCGAAAAAGCAAAGATAAAAAGAAGGAAAGGAAGGGAGAGAAGAACCAACTTGATTTCTGGTGAAAAATTAGAGAGAGAAGAGAAGGAAAGACATAAGAAAAAGGGGAAGGGAACTTTGCTCAAGAATCCTCTTTTTCTCTTCTATTTCTTTCGAATTCCTTAGGATTAAAGCTAAAATTTGTTAGAAACCCTTAGGTTAATTAATTAACTTCACAATCAAATCAAAATTCCGGACTTAAATCATCAGAATCCCTAAAATTTTAGATTTTTTGGACTAAAGTTTCCTCTCCCAATTTCAAAGGAAGAGTGCGAATTCGTGAGGATTGGAGCGACGCCAGGGGTCAAATCGACTTGGATTAGCTTCTAAAAAGGTAGACACTCCTTTTCCTTTCACTTTTTCTTGCTTTCTAGGTGTTTGAAGTGAATTTTTATGCATTTTCTGCTGTATTTTCACGCTTCTATTTATGGAAATTAATAACAGTCGCACGACTGTTCTTGTATTTGATAAACAGCCGTATGACTGTATATACATTCATACGAGTGTTCTTAATTTCCAGGTAGTTTTTCTTCAATTTTGATTCAAAATAAAATTTTGGCGAAGTTTTGATTCTGAGCCGTTTATAGTCGCATGACTGTAACTTACAGTTGTCCGACTGTAGTTACAGTCACACGACTGTAACCCTCGTTCCAGAATCAGAATTTCAGCTTTTATCCCCAAAAAATTCCAAAAATCCATAAAAATTCAGAAAACCGCATAAATCATCAAAATGAATTTTGTTGTGTGCATTCACGACCATATATTCAATTTTCAGTAAAATTGAATTTAGAACAATTTAACGATGGAGACCCGATTCTCCCGAAAATCGACCCACCTTAAATATACAAAATGTATGTAAACCGGTAAAATTGTTTTCAAAATGATTTTCCCATAAAACCAAAAATACAGGGACGTTTCAAAACGTTTTCCAGGTCTAACCGGGCCGGCTAGCCGAGCCAACCTGGTTATCCCCTATATGCATGCCCCCAATTCTTAATTTCCCAATTCTGTCTATTTGAGTCCAACTTGTGGCGTGCCGTATAAATTGTGCTAACCTTTGTTTTGCAGCTTTCATTTTATTTTATTTTCATTTTTGTTTGTATTTTAATAGAATTAATCATGTATTTAGGCGGTTGTAATTATTTCTAGATTTTCGTGTATTCTAGCCGATTGTATAAGTGAGGTGAGAGTTTTTATTTTTTTATTCGATTTGGTTGTAAGCCGATTAATTCTTTATTTTTGTATTAATTCTAGCCGATTGTACAAGTCCCTTTATTTTTGTATTATGTATTTGTATGCGTGCTGTATGCCTTTTATATTCAATAAAATTGACTTTAGAATTTAAAATACCATTTCAAGAACATTGGCAATATTTAATTTAATTAGACACGAAATAAGGGACTTGTTCGGACCCAAATCTTTGGATAGTGTAGCGACCATTCGTCCGGTTCAGCTACCTTAAGAATTTCCCGGTTGAGCTGAGCCGGGTGGTGACTCTACAATATTCATCGAGACTTAGTTCTCAGTTCTTTTATGCATTAATTCCATTTATTTTCCAAAACGGATTTTCCATTTATAAAAAACCCCCACACGAGGGAGGGGCCCGCTCGAGATCGTGGCGCCCCTTCCGAAAGGGAGTCTTGCGTCCCGTCGAAAACGCATCGTCCGCTCGTAGCAGGCAAGATAAGAAAGCAAGCGTGAGGAATAAGTTGAGGTGGTAAAAGTTTGTTATTAGTTTGTTATTTTTGGCCAACTAATCTAACAAACTTCCTGCCTCTTTCCCTCTCTTTTCACCTTTAATTTTTTATTTCTCCCTCTATAAATAGAGGTATATTTCCGCTTGTAAAATAATAAAAAGAAATAAGCAATAAAACAAATTATTGTTTCAATTGTTTTCTCATGGTATTAGAGCGATGGTGAGAAGAAATGCAAATCGTTATGAGGTGTTTCATGAAGAAGAAGCTGCTGCAAACAATAATGAAGGAGAACAGAGCAACCGGACTGTGTAGATAAATCAGCCGGAAAATCTAGGTATTTCTTTGGTTAATGTAGTGCTTACAGGGACAAATTATCTGTCATGGAGCAGAGCCATTAGAAGAGCTTTAACAGCTAAAGAGAAGTTAAAATACATTCTTGAAGATAATCTCAAGCCAAAAGCAGACACACCAGAGTATGAAAGAAGGGAGAAAATTGACTGCTTAGTATCATCATGGATTCTCAATTCTATGTCTAAAGAATTATGTGAAGATTTTCTTTATGTAGAAACAACAAGAGATTTGTGGCAGGAATTAGAACAGCGTTTTGGTGATAGCAATAGCCCCCTGCTTTATCAAATAAAGAGAAGTATCAGTCTCTTCACTCAAGGTAACATGTCTGTAATGCAGTATTATACAAAGCTCAAGAGGTTGTGGAATGAGCTAAATTTGTTAAGACCGAATCTTATGTGTCACTGTGGAGTCTCACAGAACTATGTTTGTAACGCATGTAAGAGGATTTTAGAATTTACAGGAAGAAGACAGGCTTACTCAATTTCTGATGGGACTAAATGATAACTACGAACATGTGAAGAATCAGATTCTCCTTATGGATCCACTGCCTTCTTTAAATAAAGCTTATTTGATGCTCATAAGAGTTGAAAAACAACATGAAGTATCTGCTGATAATGTGATTGAAATTGCTAATCTATCTCAGAATCAATTCCATCGATCTAGCTCAAAACTTCCTCAAAGTTTTGGATCTGGTTTCAACAAGAAGAAGAAAGATGATAGAGGAAAAAGGAATGTTACTTGTACACATTATGATGCTCCTGGTCATACTAGAGAATCGTGTTTCCAATTAATTGGATATCTGGATTGGTATATGGATTTGAAGAAGAAACAGACTCAGGCGCATATGGCTAAAGCAGACTCAGATTCCACAACCAGTGAAGAAGAATACATCAGTAAAAAGCATATGGCTAGCATGATTGAGGAGATGAACAAAAAATACAAAGAGAAAGGGAAGGCAACAGGAGAAAAGCATAAACTAAAATAACATTTTGATACACCTATCGACACAACTGATCTTTCAGCTTTTGCAGGATCAGCAAGTTTTCTTGAGTCAAAGGCTTCAACAAATACTGGATCTAGTTCGGGTGAGCATATCTCTACCTCCTTTTCATTTCACTCTTTTGATACAAGATTGAATGAATGGATTGTGGATAGTGGAGCAAGTTCTCATATGACTTCTCAAATCAACCTATTTATAAAGAAATCTTATCCAGCTGGAAATCAAGTGGTTTTACTTCCTGATGGATCAAAATAAACTGTGCAGCATCTAGGAGATGTAGTTTTAACATCAAAACTAATCCTAAAGAATGTTCTTCACATTGCTACTTTTCGATACAATTTATTATCTGTTGGGAAGTTGCTGGAAGAAGACAATGTGAAAATTATTTTCAGTGTTGACCATTGTTATTTACAGGATCAAAATACCAGTGAATTGTTGGCAGTAGGATGGAAGATTGGTGGATTATACAAGCTGGACACAAGATCTTTTGATTCTAATGTGTTACAATCAGCAATTTGTTTCAATAGTGTAAATGCATTGGAAATAGATTTGAATAAGCCAAATATTTGGCATTTAAGATTAGGCCATGTTTCTTCAAAAACTTTACTTCATATCCCTGAAATACAATTCAAATGTAATAACCATGTATGTTCAATATGTCCTATAGCTACTCAGAGTAGACTTCCTTTCCATCGTAGTTGTATTTCTTCTACAAGTTCTTTTCAGCTAATACACATTGATCTTTGGGGCCCCTATTCTATTCCTTCTAAGAGAGGAGGAAAATATTTCCTGACAATTATTGATGACTTTTCTAGATGCACTTGGGTTATTATGCTACAACATAAAACACAAACTGCTTCTGCATTGAATATCTTTCTTACTATGATACAAACTCAATTTGAGACAAATGTGAAGATAGTTAGATCTGACAGTGGAAGTTAGTTTTTGAATCACAATGTTACCAAACTGTTCCATGACAGGGGCATTTTACATCATAGAAGTTGTGTATATACACCACAGTAGAATGGTGTAGTGGAAAGAAAGCACAGACACTTGTTGAATGTGGCTCGGTCTGTTTTATTTCAGGCTTCTTTGCCAAATGAATTTTGGGGAGAGGCTATATTGTATGCTACTGCAGTAATAAATTTTTTATCTAGTAAGGTATTACAATGGCAGACTCCTCATGCCATATTATATCATACTTCTCCAGATTATACAAGGTTTAAAGTTTTTGGATGTCAAAGCTTTTATACAAATACTCAGCCTCACAAAAATAAGTTTGCTCCTAGGGCCTTTTCTAGTGTATTCATGGTTTTTTCCCCAGGACAAAAAGGGTACAAATTATGGGATGTTGCAGCAAAAAAGTTTATAGTGTCCAGAGATGTGCAGTTTTCTGAAGATATTTTTCCCTTTGCTGCTTCATCAGTTACTTTGCCTTCTTCTGCTTCAATTCCTTATTTTACTCCTCCTGCTGTCTCAAACCCTTCTGATGTTCCTCGCAGGTCTACAAGAGTAACTCATCCTCCTCTATGGCTTTCTGATTATTTTACTGCTACTGCTCATGCTGTTTCTCATCCATTGCAAGAAATTTCTATTGCTGAGCAACAATTGGCGTTTCTCAGCAATGTTATGCAGGAAAAATTACCTCGCAACTACAAAGAGGCTAGTATGGATGATAGATGGGTTACTGCAATGCAACATGAGCTCTCAGCTCTTGAAGCCAATCAGACTTGGCAGGTTACTACTTTACCTCCAGGAAAGCGTGCCCTTGCCTTAAAAGGGGTCTACCGTATTAAATATACACCAACAGGGGAAATTGACAAGTTCAAAGCTAGGTTGGTTGCTAAAGGCTACTACCAAACCTTTGGCATTGATTACAATGACTGCTTCAGCCCTGTTGCCCGCATTGTCACTGTCAGACTTCTCATTGTTATTGCTACAGCCAAACAGTGGGAAATTCATCAAGTTGATGTCAATAATTCTTATCTCCATGGTTTTCTTGATGAAGAAATATATCTTCAAATACCTGAAGGATATTCTCCTGCTACCCCTCATCAAGTGTGCAAACTTACCAAGTCCTTATATGGGCTTAAGCAGGCTGGTCGCCAATGGCATAAGGAACTCACTAGCAAACTTCTTCAACTTGGTTTACAGAGATCCTACCATGATACTTGTCTTTATACTATGACTCGGGATGGCCATTTTCTCATGGTAGCAATATATGTTGATGACATCCTCATTTGTGGTTCCAATCCTTTACATTTTCGGCAGTTCAAGGATTTTTTGCACAAATTGTACACTATCAAAGATCTTGGCCTCGCCCACTTTTTCCTTGGGGTTGTACTTTCTCGCACAAAAGAGGGTATTTTGATTTCTCAAACCAAATACATTCTGGATATGCTTACAGATGTAGGCTATCAAGAGGTTACCCCTGCTTCTAGTCCCTTCTCCTCAGGCATTCTTCTTTCTGATCCTGGCACACCTATTGATGATCCAGAGATATATAGAAGACTTGTGGGCCGTTTACTCTATCTAAGCTTCACTCGTCCAAATATTTCTTTCATCACACAACAACTTAGCCAGTTTATGCAGACTCCATGCCTGCATCATTTACAGGCAGCTCTTCATGTTCTTCACTACCTTAAAGGGACTCTGCATTATGGTCTCTTTTATTCCTCTCACTCAAATTTTCAACTTCAAAGGTACTGTGATTCTGATTGGGCCACCTGCAAAACAAGTAGAAGATCTATCATTGGATTTTATGTCTTGTTGGGTTCATCTCTCATTTCATGGAAGACTAAGAAACAGTCCACTGTTAGTCGCTCTTCTGCTGAAGCTAAATATCGTAGTATGGGGTCAGCAACTTGCAAATTAAAATGGATTAGTTATCTTCTCAAAGACCTGCACATTCCAGTTACTCTTCCCATTCTTCTTCATTGTGATAATGTTGTTGCTATTGCTATTGACAAAGACCCAGTTTTCCATGAGCGCACCAAACACATTGAAATCAATTGTCATCTGGTTTGTGATTGTGTTGACTTTGGCTTTCTTTCTACTCCTTACCTTTCTTCTACAAATTAGTTAGCTGATCTCTTTACCAAAGCCAAAACACACAACACCATGCTCTCAACTTTGTCTCAGTTAAGGCTGGTTTCTATTTGCCACGATCATGCTCCTCGTGAGGGGGGGATGAGAAGTAAGGCCCAGCACAAAAGCCCACAAGATGAGAAAGCAGGCAAGATAGGTGCCCAAGGAGGCAAGATAAGCAGGTGCCCAAATAAGGAGGCAGGCAAGATAGGCATCCAAACACAAGCAGGCAAGATAGGCAGGCAAGATGAAATGAAGATATAAGGCAGGAGGCAGGCAGCAGGCAAGATAAGAAAGCAAGCGTGAGGAATAAGCTGAGGTGGCAAAAGTTTTTTATTAGTTTGTTATTTTTTGCCAACTAATCTAACAGACTTCCCGCCTTTTTCCCTCTCTTTTTCACCTTCAATTTTGTATTTCTCCCTCTATAAATAGAGGTATATTTCAGCTTGTAAAATAATAAGAAGAAATAAGCAATAAAACAAATTATTGTTTCAATTGTTTTCTCAGTTATGGACTAGACTGATTGGTTTGACCAATTCAACCGCAAATCGGTAATGGATTCGGTTTTTTAGTCAAAAATTTTAGTTTTACAAAAATTGATCAAAATGGTTCGACTGATGATTGAAATAGAGAACTGTAACAATTTAATAATTTTTGTAATTAAATAATATATTTTTAAAAAATAAATAAATATCCAGTAGTACCACCGATTGAACCAATTCAACCAGTTGAACTACGAATTGATAGTCTTACTAGTTTATTGTTCGCTCCAATTTAATAACATTGAGTAGTATACATAAATCCTATGTATATTCTGTTATTTATAATATTGATTTTACTTTTATATGAAATCATGAGAATGCTTGATTAGTTTTTCATTGTAATCCCAATGCCATTAATTACTTACAGCACAGCCAAGATCCGAATAGAGTGGAAATAAAGTGGGTTGACAGATTCAGCAGGCAGCCGCCTACCAACTGAAACCGCCAATTACCACTCTCCTATGCTACTCTTCATTCTCACATGACAATTAATATGACTCTCGACCGTTACTTTTTTAGTTTAATTAGTTGGAGTTTAACAAATTAGAAGAAGAAAAAGCAGAAATTGAGAGTTTCACAAAAAAAAAAAGCTCTGGTTTTGTAAAACCAAAGATTTTAAGAAATTTGCTGCTAGAAACGCCCCTACTAGGGGTGTTTTCCGGCGGCTGGGGGGCAACGGCCTACCCATGCCCCCCCTCCTCCTCCATTGGAGGTGAGCAACATCAACTAGAAAATCTATAAAAACTGGTTAATAGCAGTTGTGGAGTCGGTCGAGATGTGTACCATTTATCGATTCTATTCTTAGCTTCATTTCATCTATCATGTGCATTGTGCTGAAACATTATCAATGAATGAATGAATGTTTTGTTCTGTTCGTTTAAATATCCCAGGTTTTTTCGGAATTGAAGGTATTTTTATCATAAAATGGCCACATACATCTTTTGTTTGCATGCATGTCACTTAAAAAAAAAAAAAAGAGTCCGGTGGATCAAAAACTCGAAAGGGCGGTCTATGTAAAAGTTAGGCCATAAATAAAGTTTGCTAAGTCAAAAACCCAAAAGGGCAGTTCAGGTTAAAATTAAGACAGTCCGATAGGCCGAAAACCCAAAAGGGCGGTCTATACAAAAATAAGGACACAAAATAAAGCAAAATAAAAGTCACACCATAGCAGCTTCAGATAATCCTAACACCCTAAAAACTGAGGTATCTCATGGTCAATGCCTCGTGCTCACGCCTCATAGGAAGTGTCGCTATGTCAGCCAACCAAGCCCTATAATGGCCATCTGTCTCCATAGTTGCTATGCTCTCATGCCTCAGAATCTCGTAGCGAATAGGGTGCATCCACTAATTCTGCACGTGCATGGGCTATGGCAGTGTGAAATTCCCACACTCGGTTATGCACAGAGGACGAGGCACCCCTTGCATCTACCCGTATTATTTATACAGCCGTGCTGGAGAGTAGAATGTCACCTTGGTCAACCCAAGCAGCTGCACACCTCCTACCCAAGTCTCAACTATCACATTTGTAATCTTCCACTAGAGGCAAGTCCAACGGATGGACGCATCAGTCCTCTCACCTAGCCAAATGGCCCACTCCTCCATGGAACGGGTAGCGAAGTCAGGCATTTCTATGCACCGAGCCCAGTAATGCTTTAGACCATATCTCGAAATAGTGGAGAAATACTAAAGAGGCTCAACTTCTCCATCAGCCAAATTTGTATGACAGTCAGTCAGAAGTATGACGTTGCAAACTAAACAAGTGTAGAAAGAGTAAGAGGTCTACCTGAAGTAGAAAAGCACCCCCCTAGTCTTGGTGGGACTGCCGGAATGAAGAGAATCCAGATGAAGCAAAGTCTTAGCCAGGATGACCCCCACGAGTGAAGCACCCGAGGCCATCTGAGCCACCACAGAAGCTAACCAAAAGCTACAAGTGCCGTCCTTGGACTCGCACAGATAACAAGCCATCAGTAGTAAGCTCATCAGGGGAACCTATCTAGGGGTAGAAGTGGGTAAGGTAGTGCACAAGTCTAGGATAGCAGACAAGTTGAAGCCAGTAGGGGTAGCACCACCCGAGAGCAAGGGGCCAATACCTGCTGCATCTAAAGCAAATAATCTCCGGAGTGCATAAAGATCACCTGAATTGTACTCGGGAACCGCTAACCTCACTCCTCGGAGGCCAGGAATGCAAAGAATGGCACTAAAATCCTCCACCATGGGGCATAATTCCTATCAAGAGAAGCGAAAGATATGGTCCATCGGATCCCAGAATCTGGCCGTAGCTGCCAGAAAATTCTGATTCGGAGATAAAATGGAGTAAAACCGCATAGACTGCAGGCCGTGGGGAGTCAGTAAATACAATTTGAAGTGTGAGAGGTTCTCCAATAGCCCCTGAGGCGATCTCGGAGTTGGTCCATTGGAAAAAAGGAGAGGAAAATGGAAAAGTTGTTGGAATTTGCACTATAGCTGTGCGGCTGTAACTTGCCAAATTAGAGTCACGCGATTATAATACCAGAAGCAACACTTCTGTATACTTGTATACATGGAATCAAAGGCTATAGCCGCGTAGCTATGATGTTCAGAGGAAGTTTCAGGTCAAAAATCAAGGATAAAGTCGTCAAATTAAGTGCTGAGGGACTCTATGCGGAAGTAAAATGGAAATAAAGACAAGCATGTTTCAAGATCAACCATTCAAAGATGGAAATTCAATAAAAGAGGGAGGTAAATGTTCTAAAACACGTCAAAGAGGTCGAAAGCTATGCCCTAATGGCCAATGTACCAAAACAAAATAGATATACAAAAATGGGCCCACATGTTGGGACTTTTCACCGTAAATCACCCGATAAAAGCGGAAGAACGCGATGATTTCCTCAAATCCAGTCCCAGGAGCAATTGAAGTGGAAATTGTAAAACTTAAAATTGAAATAGAAAGAGATTAAATTCTTACCCGAAATATCTCTTTCAAGAGATGGATGAAGACTGCAGAAATAAAATTAGATTCCCTCCTCGTTTTCGTACATGAACGCCTAACGAACACAACCCGTGCTAGCGTTGGAAAAATGAAACACTGGTGACAGAAGGGGCTATCAAATTTCGGCAAAGGTGGCTCAATGTGTAGTAATGGCCGAAATTTTTAACCCTAGGTTTTATACCTAGGGTGGCCGAATTCCCCTAGGGGAATTTAGGCCCAGCTTGGCTCTTTTCATTCTGTGCGGGCTTCCTTTTTTTAATTTAGGCCCAATCTAATTTTAATTATTCTGGTTTAAATTAATTTCAAGCCCAATTTTAATATACCCATGTATTTAATATATTACACCAAGTAATATATTATTTACATTTAAATTAAAATTAGTTTGACCAATTAATTTAATCCATCAAATTAAAATTAAATCTTCACAAAATAAAATCATATGTAAACCTATACATATGAATATTTCCACCTAGGAAATAATCTCATAATTAATCCAATTGATTATGAAGAGCCAATTGAATATATTAATTTTATTATTAGGATCAATCTAATTGATCTTTATAATATAATTAATAGATATACACCTCTCTCTCCATAGTGTATACTCCAAGTGTACATGTGATTCCTTAAGTCTGTGTTCAGTCGTTCTATGTGTACGATCCCGTAGGCCCATCTTTATGTTGGCAGCGGGCCTTTAGGCCGCAGACTGCAGTTGGGCTCTAGCAAGCCACTGCAGCCCCCAATTAAGATGGAGATGGCAGTCTAACTATTATCATAACCCTGTAGTTTAAACTTGTACATCCCATGTCATTGATATCGGTGTCTAACACAGAGGCATGGATTGATCACCCTCTTTTGTGTCGGACATTAACTTGATCCCAAATGCACTGAAGCTCACAAACAAGTTCCCACCTGTTTGGGTGTGGCCAAACTCTTATCAGTTACATTCATCAAGAGGCCGGTGATATCTTCCCAGTGGGCTACTGAGTGACAAATCCCTTCTGCATATCCATAGCATTACCATGCTAAGTGACATACCCGAAAGTACCCATACTTGGCACCCTATTACAGGCCCTTTAGGCGTACCCCTAAGTATGCGACCTCACATGTAACACCATCATATGGTCAGGTCAAAGGATCTATACAAGTACTACACGAGAATCACTCGTGATACTATACCATGTGGATTACTCGTTTAGTGGATCTATCCAGTACCATGCCCCCTTATGTATGTACCCATTAACTTGGTTAACATTCCATGTCCAATGACCGGTAAGACACTGCCATACAACCAGGTTAATGATAGTGTCTTGTTCCATTCATTCCCATGACTGGAACAGACTACAGATCTATTTATGGTCATATTGTTTACCCTATCCACGGTCTTACTGATGAGCCCATGACACTGGTCATCATGGATATGGATATGTCCATTGGATACTTCATTTAATATATTGCATAAGATAAATATAATAAATGAATTAATGCCTTTATTAATAACACAAATAAGTATAATACATAAATCCAATTAATGTATGATACAAATGCGAGGACCAATGCCTCGGGACTAGGGCATTTCCAACAATCTCCCACTTGCACTAGTTCCAACTAGGCATGGGCCTAATCCCTATAGATCTAGTATAACCCTCGTGCTTGGGCTGGGCCAGTGCCTTGGTCAATGGATCTACGACATTATCCTCGGTGTCCACTCTGTGCAATGCAATGTCACCTCTCTCTGTGATCTCTCGTATGAGGTGAAACTTTCTGAGCACGTGCTTTGTGTTCTTGTGTGACCGGGGCTCCTTAGCTTGTGCAACAGCCCCATTGTTGTCACAGAAGATATCAACTGGGTCCTGGATAGTTGGCACTGTTGGGATTCATTACGGGAAACCGACCGATAAAAGCGGAAATACGCGTCGATTTCCTAGAATCCGGTCCCAGGAGCTTAAGATGTGGAAATCAAAAACATAAAGCATAAAGAGAAGAGTTTCAAAAAATTACCGCAAAGTCTCTCTAAGAGACGATGCGGACTACAGGAACCAAAGTAGACTCCCTCCAACGTCACGTACACGAACAGCTCTCGGACCCAACCCGTGCTAGCGACCCGGATCTTATTTCAAGAGAAAGAGAGAGCTAAAATTTTCTTTCAAAAAGAAAAATTCCACATAGTGATGGGCGGCCAAAGCTCTAAACTTATGGCAATAATTTTTGTTTTCAAGTGTGAGTCACCACTTCCAATTGGTCCAAAAGATGCAAAGTCTAACTTTGCAACCTCTTAGTCCAAATGGTGACTCACCATACTTCTCCCTTGCCATAAGTTACGGCCGTCAATTAACAATTGATGACTTAGTTTTATTTTCTTTTCCAAAAGAATAAAACCTATGTCAAACCTATGACACATCACTTTCACCCTTTAAATGCATAAGGAGTAAAGTCAATCTTTAGCTTAAAGACAAAAGAATGACTCATCCAAATGCTTTAAGGATTCGACCAAGCTAGAAAAAGATGGTGGGATATATTCTTTCTTTTTTTTTATTTCATTCTTACCATAAGAATGAATCAACATATCCAAGTAGCGAAGTCCAACTTTGCCACCCCAAAAGTCTTCCATGACTCACCATATTCATCATCACTTTTGTCCAACAAAATGAATCATCTTTCTAGCCCTTTCCATGCTAAATTTCGGCCAACTCTCCCATTTAATGTAGACTTTATTCTTTTAAAGTCCAAGCCTAATTTTAATCCGATTAAGTTAATTCATGTCAAATGCAACTTTAATTTAACATGTATGCATATATATTATACCATATAATATATTACATACATTTAAATTAAAATTCATTTGACCCATAAATTTAATTAATGGATTAAATTAGACACACATAAAATGAGATACATGTAAACCTATACATGTAATTATATTTCCACCTAGGAAATAATCTCATAAATTAATTCATTGAATTAATTAAGAGACTGCCGAACAAAATATTAATTATAATATATTGATCAATCCAATTGACCTATATAATATAAGTAATAAGTCTCTCTCTCTTTACACGTGTATACTCCAAGTACACACTTAATCCGACTAGTTAAAGTCTAGACGTTCAATGTGTATGATCCGATGGGCCCGTCTTTATGTTGGCAGTGGGCCAAGGCCCACAGACTACAGGCGGGCTCTAGCAAGCCATTGTAGCCCCCAATTAAGACGGAGTAAGCAGTCCAACTGAAAACGTAACCCTGTAGTTTGAACTTGTAAATCCCATGTTGCTGATGTCGGTGTCCAATACAGAGGCATGGTTGATCACCCTCTATATGTGTCCAGACATTTACTTGATCTCGAATGAATTGATGCTCACAAACAAGATCCAATCTTGTTTGGGTGCGGCCGTACACTTATCAGTAACATTCTTCAAGAGGCCAATGATATCGTCTCAGTGAATCACTGAGTGACATTCCCTTCTGCATATCCATAGTACTGCCATGCTCACTGACACACCCGAACATACCCGTACTTGGCACCCTTTTACAGGCCCATTGGGCGTATACAAAGGTGTGCCACTTCACATGCAACACCATCATATGGTCCGGTCGAAGGACTTATATAAGTACTACGCGAGAATCATTTGTGATACTATACCATGTAGATTCCCGTTAAGTGGATCAATCCAGTACCATGCCCTTTTTGCATGTACCCATTAACCTGGTTGACATTCCATATTCTATGACCGGTAAGACACCGCCATACAACCAGGCTAATGATAGTCTTTAGTTCCATTCATTCCCATGATTGGAACAGACTGCGGATAACTTTATGGCCATATCGTTTTCCCTATCCATAGTCTTACTGCAAAGTGCATGACACTTGACAACATGGATATGGATATATCCATTGGATACTCTATTTAAAATATAGCACAAGACATATAATAAATAGATTAATGCCTTTATCTCTTGACACAAATTGTATAATACATAAAGTTCATATTAATGTTCAAATGTATCATACAAACACAAGGACCAATGCCTAGGGACTAGGGCATTTCCAACAATCTCCCACTTGCACTAGTACCTACTAGGCATGGGTCTAATCCCTATAGATCTAGTATAACCTTCATGCATAGGCATAGCCAAGTGCATTGGTCAAATGATCAGCGACATTGTCTTTGGTATCCACTCTTTGTAATGAGATGTCACCCCCTCAGCGATTTCTCGCAATAGGTGAAAATCCCTAAGTACGTGCATCATGTTTAAGTGTGACTGGGGCACTAAGCTTGTGCAATAGCCCCATTGTTGTCACAGAAGATATCAACTGGTTATTGGATAGTTAAGACTACCCCCAGTTATGTGATAAACTTCTTTATCCACACAGCTTCCCTAGCTGTGTCACACGTTGCAATGTACTCAGTTCCTGTGATTGAAATCGTGATGGTCAATTACTTGGAGCCTCTCCAACAACAGCACCACCATTTAACATGAATACATACCTTGACTGCGACCGGTATTAATCCTGGTCGGTCTGGAAGCTTGCATCAGTGTACCTAGTAACTGACAGCTGTTCCTGACCTTCATGGGCGACATCAGGTCTTGTACATAGCATGGAGTACATGATTGATCCCATATCCAAAGTATACAGGACCAACTTCATGTTCTCCCTGTCCTGCCTTGCCTTAGGAGAGTTCTTCTTGCTAAGTTTCAGCTCATGACCCATTTGCAAGAAACCTTTCTTAGCCTGGTCCATGCTGAATCTTTTCAGAACTATGTCTATGTACTTGGCCTGACTTAGGCCTAGAAGCCGATTGGATCTAACCCTATAGATCTTGATCCCTAGAATCGTCTCAGCTTCGCCTAAGTCATTCATTACGAAGCACTTACACAACCATTGCTTTACCCTTGCAGTGTTGGTATGTCACTTCCAATCAGAAGGATGCCATCCATATATAATACCAGGAAAGTTACTATGCTCTCATTAAACCTCTTATACACACCCTTAAAGGTATTGTCGGCCTATAGCTTATAGCACCATTTGCAACCTATTACCTTAGCACCCGGAGGTGGATCAACCAGGTTCCAAACTGATTATCGTACATAGATTGCAAATCCACCACCATGGCATAAAGTGGGCTAGCTATAGCCTACTAGTAGGTTTTGAGCTCCTCTTCATACAAGACAAAAGAGTGTAATCATCAGAAACAAAAAAACCGATGTTTCTCATGTTCCTAACGATCCCTACCATACCTTTTAGGTCCTTGTGTGACCTGGGCTGGTGCTTCTACCTTTGGAAGCTTCACCCTGGTCTCCGAGTTATCCTTTTCAGGAGTTTCTGAGCTTTGAACTTCCCTGAGTTCAACATCACTCCCACTGTCTTTCTTGGAAAGAAACCCCTTTTCAAGAAGGACCCCCTTTTGCACTATGAACACCTTGTTCTCAGCGGGGTTGTAGAAGTAATACCCTTTGGTTTCCCTTGGGTAGCTCATAAACAGGCATTAGTCGGTTTTGGGTGCTAGTTTTGCTCACAGTCAATTTCTTGACTTGTGCATAACAACTCCAAATTCGCAAGAAAGACACATTGGGCACCCTGCCCATCCATATTCCAAATGGGGTCTTATCCAAAGCCTTAGTCGGAGTATAATTGAAAATGAGAGCCACTGTCTCAAGAGCGTATCCTTAGAAACTTATTGGGAGAGAGGCATGACTCATCATTTGAGCGGACCATGTCCAACAGGGCCCTACTCCTCCGTTCGGATACCCCATTCCATTGTGGTGTCCCTGGAGGAGTGAGCAATGGAACTATTCCATGCCCACTCAAAATGAGTCATACACTAGGTTTATATGTGCACCACCTCGGTCCGACCGAATAACTTTGATATTTCTGCCTAGTTGGTTCTGTACTTCGTTCCTCAATCCCTCAAACCTATCAAGGGTCTCAGACTTATATTTCATTACATAGGCATAGCCATTTCTGATGAAATCGTCTGTGAAGGATACGAAGTATAGATGTTCACCCCTGGTTGCTATGCTTGTTGGTCCATATACATCTCAATGCATTAGGTCCAATAAGCTACCAACCCTTTTAGCCTCCTTGCTAAAAAGTTCTTTAGTCATTTTACCTTATAAACAAGACTCGCATATATCAAGTGACTCCATGTCAAATGATCCTAGGATTCAAGCTATATGAAGCCTAGCTATGCGCTTCTTGTTTATGTGGCCTAAATGACAATGCCAAAGGTGAACTGGATTAAGTTCGTTAGGCTTAACCCTTTAAGTATGTATATTATAGACATGATTAGTTTCATTTAGATCCAGGATATAAAAGAAATTATTTAACAGAGCTACTCCATAAAATAATTCTTTTCTAGATAAACCCTTTTTACTATTACCAATAGTAAATGTACATCCAGAAATATCCAAAACTGAAACATAAATAATATTCCTGTACAAAACAGGTACAAAATAACACAGTTTCAGTAACAAAACTAATCTACTAGGCATCATACGCTGGTCCTGCTGATCTCTATGCAGCAACCCTTGCTCCATTTCTGACCCGCAAGTCCACTTATCTCGATCCCAGTGATCTCCTATTCTTAAGTCCCTGCACATTACAACAAATGTGAGAACCACATCTAGTATCCAATACATAAGATGTTGAAACAGAGGTTAACGTCTATTACATATATACCTAATGAAGACATGCCCTGTATCTTCCTTTTCTCTCCCAAAAGCTTGGGACACGATCTTTTCCAATGTCCAGCCTGCTTACAACTGAAGCAGACATCCTTGGAACGGGCCTTGGGCTGGGCTTTTGCCTTTTTAGCCTTGGCTTCCTCAGCCTTGGCCTTGGCCTTTGCCTTGCCTTTAGCAAGAGGAGGTTTCCCCTTGTTAACCTCAAGTACCGGTGGAGTCTTCTTGATCGACAGTTCAGCGAGCTGAAGCATCCAATGCAACTCACTAACAGTACGGTCCATCCCTTGCTTGTAAAAGTTTAGGATGAATTGATCATAAGAATCCAGTAAAGAAGCCAGGATCGTGCTAACCGCCAGCCCCCGTGAGATAGGCATTCCGAGACGGGCTAAATGATCCAGAGAGCCCTTCATCTTGAGCACATGTGCACTCACAGATGTCCCGACCCCCATCTTACAGCTGCGGAATGCCTTGTTGATCAGGTACCTTTCCTGATAAGCTTGCTCATAAAACATCTCGTTAAGAGTTGTCATCATAGCAAAGGCCTGATGATCCATGAACTGCTTTTGTAATTCAGGAACCATACTAGCCAACATCAGGCATGTCACATCCCGGTTATCTTTTACATGTGCCAAGTATTCCTCTAGCTGGGCAGCCGGTGGATTACTTCCCGTTGGCACAGCCAGTACAGGCTTTTCGAGCACATACTCTTTAGACTCTTGTCTTAGAACTTTCCTTAAGTTCATAGACCAGTCCCAAAAGTTAGGGCCAGAAAGCTTGTCCCATTCCAAGAAAGATCGCAGTGATAAAGTATCATTCGTAGCCATTGGTTTCTACACAGAAAACTTTATAAGTGTTAATAAAGGATTTAACTTGTTCTTCCCATATTATAATTAATAATGAATCATGTTATTAATTAACTCGAGTTGTTGGGCTCATGGGCCGAGATCCATATTATATCAAGATATAGCCAGACGAGGGCCTGGAACAACTATACCCCAATTTTTAGGTAGGAACGCCGTCCAATCCCAACCTAGGGACTCTCGGTTTGATGGGTCTGTTGGCACTTACCCATCTGTGCTTAGGGCCAGGAATATCCTACTACCCAAGCTAAGTCAAAACCTCAATCCAAGTGTTAGAGTAACCAATACTCCAACCCAATACAAAATGACGATACTCCAGTGCATCCAACGAGGGTTGGTCTACAGCTAGCCTATCCCCACTTCTAGTAGGTTATGAATGAGGGAAGCACTTTTAAGAGACTTAGTAATTACCTTTTGGTTATTAGATTCAATTAATAACGGCTTAGATGCACAGGCGGGTGAAATAGAGTTTGTACATACATTCTCACATGTAAATAAATAAAACATAATTAAATAAAAATGAAATACTATGGGCCAAAATTTACATCCTAATATAATTCTAGTAAACCTATACTAGAAGGACATCAGGTAGGCCGCATCCTCATCCTTCTAGCACGCTAATCCAATCGCCTTCTTCTTTACATAATTTCATAATAAACAAATAAAATAAAATTACATAAAAAGAAAACGACGCGTAGGCCGTATTTACCAAAAGAATATTACAACCGAAATAAATAAGGCCCAAAACATCCATTCAAGCATTTAATCATACATACATGTAAACCAATACATACAATTTATAAACATGTTAAATGCATGAATTAATCCCATTTCAATTATGTCCATAGCCATTATATTGAAATCGCCAAATTTTGGCCACTCATGGTTCTAAGCCCGTATGGGCCTTGGGCCTCCAACCCAGGCAAAACACTGCTCCCAATCCAATTGGGAAACCATGAATTCAAAATTAGCCGTCCAGGTAATCGTGCCAAGAAAAAACCGGACCAATTTCAATTAACCGTATTAATTTCTCCAAAATTAATATCGCATGAACGAAAAATAAATTTCATTCATAAAACATGCGCATAAAATTTCC
Source organism: Euphorbia tirucalli (assembly GCA_039660915.1). Classification (NCBI taxonomy): domain Eukaryota; kingdom Viridiplantae; phylum Streptophyta; class Magnoliopsida; order Malpighiales; family Euphorbiaceae; genus Euphorbia; species Euphorbia tirucalli. The sequence continues at coordinate 52,699,649 of CM077633.1, forward strand.
AAAATGAAACACGCACAATTTTAAAACCAATTAAAATTGGAAAACCCCACGCGCATAAAAATTACCAAAATTTAAACAAGCATAATTTTTAAAATAATTAAAATTTTAAAACCCGGCCCGGCCCAAAACAAATCCCGCAAAATCCAAATTCGGGCCCGGCCCGTTGCGTAGGGCAGCCACGGCGCTGCTGCCGCGCAGCGGCTGTTGCCCAACAGCAACCTGCTGCTGGCGTGCAGCAGCTGCTGGCGCACAGCAGCAGCCAGCAGCAGCTGCTGCCTGTGGCGCCCAGCGCCGCAGGCAGTGGCTGCTGCCCCCGTTCCGACCCGAAACGGTCCGTGATTTTTCCAAATAAATAAAAACAACATGAAATTAAATCACTAAGAAATAAAATTTCAACAATGGAAAATTAAATATAGCATAAAACAAATATGCAAAATAAAATTCCATAAACAAGAAAATCACAAATAGAAAATAATACCCAGCATACACCATATGCAACATGATTTTCCATTTGCAAAATTCAACGGGCAAAATCACAAACCCGAAACCAAAAGAATCCCGTCCACAAAAAATCTCCAATTTTAAAACACGAGATCCGCCAAGTTAAAGATTTCCACGGATCAAAAGCCCGCTCTGATACCACTGTTGGGATTCGTCACGGGAAACCGATCGATAAAAGCGGAAATACGCGTCGATTTCCTGGAATCTGGTCCCAGGAGCTTAAGATGTGGAAATCAAAAACTTATAGCATAAAGAGAAGAGTTTCAAAAAATTACCGCAAAGTCTCTCTAAGAGACGATGCGGACTACAGGAACCAAAGTAGACTCCCTCCAACGTCATGTACATGAACGGCTCTCGGACCCAACCAATGCTAGCGACCCGGATCTTATTTCAAGAGAAAGAGAGAGCTGAAATTTTCTTTCAAAAAGAAAAAATTCCACATAGTGATGGGCGGCCAAAGTTCTAAACTTATGGCAATAAGTTTTTTTTTCAAGTGTGAGTCACCACTTCCAATTGGTCCAAAAGATGCAAAGTCTAACTTTGCAAGCTCTTAGTCCAAATGGTGACTCCCCATACTTCTCCCTTGCCATAAGTTACGGCCATCAATTAACAATTGATGACTTAGTTTTATTTTCTTTTCCAAAAGAATAAAACCTATGTCAAACCTATGACACATCACTTTCACCCTTTAAATGCATAAGGAGTAAAGTCAATCTTTAGCTTAAAGACAAAAGAATGACTCATCCAAATGCTTTAAGGATTCGGTCAAGCTAGAAAAAGATGGTGGGATATTTTTTTTTTTTTTTGTTTTTTTTTTTCATTCTTACCATAAGAATGAATCAACATATCCAAGTAGCAAAGTCCAACTTTGCCACCCCAAAAGTCTTCCATGACTCACCATATTCACCATCACTTTTGTCCAACAAAATGAATCATCTTTCTAGCCCTTTCCATTCTAAATTTCGGCCAACTCTCCCATTTAATGTAGACTTTATTCTTTTAAAGTCCAAGCCTAATTTTAATCCGATTAAGTTAATTCATGTCAAATGCAACTTTAATTTAACATGTATGCATATATATTATACCATATAATATATTACATACATTTAAATTAAAATTCATTTGACCCATAAATTTAAGTAATGGATTAAATTAGACACATATAAAATGAGATACAAGTAAACCTATACATGTAATGATATTTCCACCTAGGAAATAATCTCATAAATTAATTCATTGAATTAATTAAGAGACTGCCGAAAAAAATATTAATTATAATATATTGATCAATCTGTTGGAAATGCCGTAGTCCCGAGGCATTGGTCCTTGTATTTGTACTATACATTTATTGGATTTATGTGTTGTACTCATTTGTGTTATTAATAAAGGCATCAATTCATTTATTATATCGATCTTATGCAATATATTAAACGAAGTATCCAATGGACGTATCTATATCCATGATGACAAGTGTCATGCACTTGGCAGTAAGACCATGGATAGGGTAAACGATATGACCATAAATATATCCGTAGTCTGTTCTAGTCGTGGGAATGAATGGAACAATAGACTATCATTAACCTGGTTGTATGGCGGTGTCTTACCGGTCATTGGACATGGAATGTCAACCAAGTTAATGGGTACATGCCTGGAAGCATGGTACTGGATAGATCCACTAAACGAGTAATCCACATGGTATGGTGTCACAATGGATTCTCGTGTAGTACTTGTATGGATCCTTTGACCTGACCATATGATGGTGTTACATGTGAAGTCGCATACTTAGGGGTACGCCTAAAGGGCCTGTAATAGGGTGCCAAGTATGGGTGCTTTCGGGTATGTCACTGAACATGGTAATACTATGGATATGCAGAAGGGATTTGTCACTCAGTAACCCACTGAGAAGATATCACCGGCCACTTGATGAATGTGACTGATAAGAGTGTGGCCACACCCAAACAAGTTGGAACTTGTTTGTGAGCATCAGTACATTTGGGATCAAGTTAATGTCCGGACACAAAAGAGGGTGATCAATCCATGCCTCTGTGTTGGACACCGATATCAATGACATGGGATGTACAAGTTTAAACTACAGGGTTATGATATCAGTTAGACTGCCATCTCCATCTTAATTGGGGGCTGCAGTGGCTTGCTAGAGCCCAACTGCAGTCTGTGGGCCATAGGCCTACTGCCAACATAAAGATGGGCCCACGGGATCGTACACATAGAACGACTGAATGCAGACTTAAGGAATCTCATGTATACTTGCAGTATACACAATGGAGGGAGGAGTGTGTATATATTAATTATATTATAAAGATCAATTGGATTGGTCATAATAATAAAATTAATTGGCTCTTCATAATTAATTGGATTAATTATGAGATTATTTCCTAGGTGGAATTATTCATATGTATGGGTTTACATATGATTTTATTTTGTGTAGATTTAATTTTAATTTGATGGATTAAATTAATTGTCAAACTGATTTTAATTTGGATGTAAATAATATATTACTTGGAGTAATATATTAAATACATGGGTATATTAAAATTGGGCTTGAAATTAATTTAAACCAGAACAATTAAAATTAGACTGGGCCTAAATTAAAACATGGAAGCCCGCACAGAATAGACAGGAGCCAAGATGGGCCTGAATTCCCCTAAGGGAATTCGGCCAACCCTAGGTATAAATACCTAGGGTTAGAAATTTCGGCATACACAAGTCTTCAGCCCCTAGCCGAAATTCTCTAGTTATTTTTCTCTCCATTGTTTCGTTTTTCCGACGCTAGCACGGGTTGCATTCGTTAGGCGTTCGTGTACGTGAGAGTGGAGGGATTCTACATTGAATTCTTCGGTCTTCATCCATCTCTAGAAAGAGATTTTCTGGTAAGAAAATTAATCCCTTTCTATTTAATTTTAAGTTTTTCAATTTCCATCTCAATTGCTCCTGGGACTGGATTTGAGGAAATCACCACGTTCTTCCGCTTTTATCGGGTGATTTCCGGTGACGAATCCCAACAGTGATATCAGAGCGGGCTTTTGATCCATGGAAATTGATAAATTTGGTTGAATCCTGTTTTTGAAATTGGAGGTTTTTTATTGGGATTCATGGTATGGGTTTTTATGATTTTTCCCATATGTTTTATACAATGAAAATTAAATTTGCATATAGGTTTATGTTAGTTTAATTTTATTGTGTATTATTGGAATTCTTGGTGAATTGCTTTGGATGATGGATGGATATTTTTTATTTTAATTCTGTTTATAAAAAAAAAAAAAAAGATCTGCCTCCCGGGGTGCGGGAGGTGCGGCGGCAGCCGCACAAGCGGCTGTTGCCGCTGGTTCCAGCAGCAGCGGGTTGCTGCTGGGCAGTGCCGCTGCAGGCGGCAGCAGCGGGCAGCCGCTAGGCGGCTGCAGCGGGCTGGGCCCAGTTTTTGGATTTTGCGGGTTTTTGGGTCCGGGGCCCAGTTTTGAAATTTTAATTGGTTTTAAAATTCGTGTGTTTAAATTTATGTAATTTAAATGCGCATGGTTTCTTGGATGAATTTTATTTCATTCATGTGATATTAGTTTTGGAAATTAATATGGTTAATGGAAATTGGTTCGGGTAATTTTGGCACAATTACTCGGACGGCTGAATTGGACCCATGGTTTCCCAATTCCAGTGGGAGTAGTTGGACTGCCTGGGCTGGAGGCCCAAAGCCCGTTAAGGGTTAGAACCATGGTGGGCCAAAATTGGCGATTTCCTAATAATGGCTTAGACATAATTTAAATGGGCTTAAATCATGCATTATGACATGCTTTTGAATTGTATGTATTGGATGCATATGAATGGTTGAATGAATGTATGATTGGATGCTATTGGGCCTTTTACGAGATGGGTTGTATTTTTCTTTTTGGGTAAATACGGCCTGCGTGTCGTTTTTCTTTTTAATGTAATTTTATTTTATTTAAATTAAATATTATAAAATTTGTAAAAGAAGAAGCCCATGGAGTGGTGAGCCCAAATGGAGGTGCAAGCCCAGAAGGAGAAGATGGAGGCCCGCCTAATATCTGTTTCTAGTATAGGTTTACTAGAATAATATTAGGATGTAACATAGGCCCATAGCAGTCCATTTTAATTTTATTTAATCATGTTTTATATTCATTTGCATGTATGAATGTATGTTCCAATAGCTCATTCACCCGCTTTATGTATGTAAGCCGTTATAATTGAATCTAATAACCAAACGGAATTACTAAGTCGCTTAAAAGTGCTTCCCTCATTCAAAACCGAATCGAAGTGGGAATAGGCCAGTTGTAGACCATGCCCTCGCAGGATGCACTGTAGTATTGTCACTTTGTATTGGGTTAGAGTATGGGATACTCTAACACTTGGATGGAGGTTTTGACTTAGCGTGGGTAGTAGGATTCTCCTGGCCCTAAGCACAGATGGGTAAGTGCCAAAAAGCCCATCAAACCGAGAGTCCCTAGGTTGGGATTGGACGGCGTTCCTACCTAAATAATTAAGGTGTAGTTGTACCAAACCCTCGTTTGGCTACATCTTAATGAAATATGGATCTCGGCCCATGAGCCCAACAACTCGGTTTAAATTAATAACTTGATTCATTATTAATTTTATATGGGAAGAACAAAGCAAAGCCCTTTATTAACACTCTCAATGTTTTTCTGTGTAGAAACACCCAAATGGCAAACTCAAATACCTTATCACTGCGATCCATTCTTGAAAAGGACAAGCTTTCCGGTCCTAACTTTTTAGACTGGTCTAGGAACTTGAGGATAGTTCTAAGACAAGAGTCAAAAGAGTATGTGCTGGAAAGGCCTGTGCCGGCTGCGCCTCAAGGACGTAATCCACCGGCTGCCCAGCTGGAGGAATACGAGGCGCACGTCAAGGACAACCGGGATGTGACATGCCTTATGTTGGCCTGTATGGTCCCTGAACTGCAAAAATAGTTTATGGACCATCAAGCCTATGCTATGATAACAACTCTCAACGAGATGTTTCAAGAGCAAGCTCATCAGGAAAGGTACCTGACCAATAAGGCATTCCACTCTTGTAAGATGGGGGCCGGGACATCTGTGAGTGCACACGTGCTCAAGATGAAGGGCTATTTGGATACTTTGGCCCGTCTCGGATCGCCTATCTCTCAAGAGTTGGCGGTGGACACAATCCTCGCGTCCTTGCCGGATTCTTATGATCAGTTCATCCTTAATTATAACATGCAAGGGATGAACCGTACTGTCAGTGAGCTGTATGGGATGCTTAAGCTTACTGAGCAGTCGATCAAGAAGACTCCGCCGGTGCTGCTGGTCAACAAGGGGAACCCTCCTCTTGCCAAGGGTAAGGCCAAGGAAAAGGCCAAGGCCAAGGCCAAAAAGGCCAAAGCCAAGAAGGCCAAGGCCTAACCAAAGGCCCAGCAGAAGGCAAGTCCTGAGGATGTCTGTTTCGGGTGCAGACAGGTGGGTCATTGGAAGAGATCGTGCCCTAAGCTGATGGGAGAGCAAAGAAGGGGCCAAGGTGCGTCCTCTTCAGGTATTTATGTTATAGATATTAACCTTACTGTTTCAACATCCTGGGTATTGGATACTGGATGTGGTTCTTACATTTGTTGCAATGTGCAGGGACTTAAGAACAGAAGGTTACTGGGGTCGGGAGAGGTGGACTTGCGGGTTGGGAATGGAGCAAGGGTTGCTGCCATTGAGATCGGCGAATACCACCTAATGATGCCCAGTGGATTGGTTTTAATTTTAGAACATTGCTACTTTGTACCTGCTATGTGCAGGAATATTATCTCTGTATCAATGTTGGATATTTCTGGATTTGATTATACTATTATAAATGGTCGAATTTCTATATCTAGAGAGGGGTTATTTTATGGAGATGCTCTATTAAATAATGGCTTGTATATCCTGGACTTAAATGAAACCAATCATATCTATATCATAAACACTAAAAGGATTAAGCCCAACGAACTTAATCCTGTCTACCTATGGCATTGTCGTCTTGGCCATATAAACGAGAAGCGCATTGCTAGGCTTCACAAAGCTGGAGTCCTAGGGTCATTTGACTTGGAGTCAATTGATACATGCGAATCATGTTTAAGAGGCAAGATGACAAAGGCGCCTTTTAGCAAGAAGGCTGAAAGGGCCACTGGCTTATTGGACCTGATACATTCAGATGTATGTGGGCCTATGAGCGCAGCGACCAGAGGTGGGCATCTGTACTTCGTCACGTTCACGGATGATTTCAGTAGATATGGCTATGTCTATCTGATGAAACACAAGTCCGAGACCCTTGATAGGTTCAAGGAATTTCGAAACGAGGTACAGAACCAGCTAGGCAGGAATATCAAAACCCTTCGGTCGGACCGAGGTGGTGAGTATATGAGCCTAGAGTTTGACTCATACTTGAGAGAGCATGGAATAGTTCCACAGCTCACTCCTCCCGGAACACCACAATGGAATGGGGTGTCCGAACGGAGGAATAGGACCCTGTTGGACATGGTCCGCTCAATGATGAGTCAAGCATCTCTCCCAATTAGTTTCTGGGGACACGCCCTCGAGACAGCAGCTCTCATCTTAAACAATACTCCGACTAAGGCTGTGGAAAAGACCCCATATCAGATATGGACGGGCAGGGAGCCCAATGTGTCTTTTCTAAGGATTTGGGGATGCGAAGCACATGTCAAGAAATTGACTAGTGGGAAGCTGGAGCCCAAAACCGACAAATGCCTGTTTGTGGGCTACCCTAGGGAAACCAAAGGGTATTACTTCTACAACCCCGCCGAGAACAAGGTGTTCGTGGCAAGGAAGGGGGTCTTTCTGGAAAAGGAGTTCCTTTCCAAAAAAGATAGTGGGAGCAACGTTGAACTCGAGGAAGTTCAAGGTCCACAAGCTCCTGAAGAGGATAACTCAGAGGCCCAGGTGGAGCTTCCACAAGTGGAAGCACCGACCCAGGCCACACAAGAACCTAGAAGGTCTGGTAGGGATCGTCGGGAACCGGAGAGGTATGGTTTCCTCATCACCGATGATCAAACTCTTCTCATCTGGGATGAAGAAGAACCCAAAACCTACCAGGAGGCTATGGCTAGCCCACAGTCTGTGAATTGGCGTAAAGCCATGGAGGTAGAAATGCAATCTATGTACGATAATCAAGTTTGGAACTTGGTTGATCCACCTCCGGGTGCTAAGGTAATAGGTTGCAAGTGGTGCTATAAGCTAAAAGCTGATAATACCTTCAAGGGGCGTTTGGTTGCGAAAGGTTTCAGACAAGTCCATGGAATAGACTATGATGAAACTTTCTCACCAGTAGCCATGCTCAAACCCATCAGGATACTGCTGGCCATAGCCGCATGGTATGACTATGAGGTATGGCAGATGGATGTCAAGACCGCTTTCCTTAATGGGAAGCTACTCGAGGATGTGTACATGACACAACCTGAGGGTTTTGTCGATCCTAAGTATCCGGGAAGGGTATGCAAACATCAAAGGTCCATTTATGGACTGAAGCAAGCATCCTGAAGTTGGAATCTAAGATTCAATGAGGCTATAAAGGAATATGGCTTCATACAGAATCTAGATGAGCCTTGTGTGTATAAGAGGACTAGTGGGAGCATAGTCACATTCTTGGTACTTTATGTAGATGACATCCTACTCATTGGAAGCGACATACCTACACTGCAAGGGGTAAAGCAGTGGCTGAGTAAGTGCTTCGCAATGAAGGACTTAGGCGAAGCTGAGATGATCCTAGGGATCAGGATCTATAGGGATAGACCAAATCGGCTTCTGGGCCTAAGCCAGGCTTCGTACATTGACAAAGTTCTGAAAAGATTCTGCATGGACCGGGCCAAGAAAGGTTTCTTGCCAATGGGCCATGGGCTGAAACTTAGTAAGAAGAACTGTCCTAAAATAAGGGAGGACAGGGAGAACATGAAATTGGTTCCATATGCTTCGGCTATTGGATCAATCATGTACTCTATGTTATGTACGAGACCTAATGTCGCCTTGGCACTGAGTATGACGAGCCGATACCAGCAGGATCCCGACGAGGATCACTGGAAAGCTGTCAAGGCGATCCTCAAGTACCTTAACCGGACTAAGGATAGCTTCTTGGTGTATGGTGGTCAGGAAGTGCTATCAGTTACTGGGTATACTGATGCGAGCTTCCAGTCAGACCAGGATGAGTACCAATCGCAGTCAGGGTATGTATTCTTGCTGAATGGTGGTGCTGTAAGCTGGAGGAGCTCAAAGCAACCAACCATAGCGGACTCTACAACAGAAGCTGAGTACATCACTGCGTGTGATGCAGCTAAGGAAGCTGTATGGATGAAGAAGTTTATCACTGAGTTGGGAGTAGTACCAACTATCCAGGACCCAGTCGATATCTTCTGTGACAACAATGGGGCCGTCGCACAAGCTAAGGAGCCCCGGTCACACAAGAACACAAAGCACGTGCTCAGAAAGTTTCACCTCATACGAGAAATCGCGGAGAGAGGTGACATTACATTGCACAGAGTGGACACCGAGGATAATGTCACAGATCTATTGACCAAGGCGCTGGCCCAGCCCAAGCACGAGGGTCATACTAGATCTATAGGGATTAGGCCCATGCCTAGTTGGAACTAGTGCAAGTGGGAGATTGTTGGAAATGCCCTAGTCCTGAGGCATTGGTCCTTGTATTTGTACTATACATTTATTGGATTTATGTGTTGTACTCATTTGTATTATTAATAAAGGCATCAATTCATTTATTATATCGATCTTGTGCAATATATTAAATGAAGTATCCAATGGACGTATCTATATCCATGATGACAAGTGTCATGCACTTGGCAGTAAGACCATGGATAGGGTAAACGATATGACCATAAATAAATCCGTAGTCTGTTCCAATCATGGGAATGAATGGAACAATAGACTATCATTAACCTGGTTGTATGGCGGTGTCTTACCGGTCATTGGACATGGAATGTCAACCAAGTTAATGGGTACATGCCTGGAAGCATGGTACAGGATAGATCCACTAAACGAGTAATCCACATGGTATGGTATCACAATGGATTCTCGTGTAGTACTTGTATGGATCCTTTGACCTGACCATATGATGGTGTTACATGTGAAGTCGCATACTTAGGGGTACGCCTAAAGGGCCTGTAATAGGGTGCCAAGTATGGGTGCTTTCGGGTATGTCACTGAACATGGTAATACTATGGATATGCAGAAGGGATTTGTCACTCAGTAACCCACTGAGAAGATATCACCGGCCACTTGATGAATGTGACTAATAAGAGTGTGGCCACACCCAAACAAGTTGGAACTTGTTTGTGAGCATCAGTACATTCGGGATCAAGTTAATGTCCGGACACAAAAGAGGGTGATCAATCCATGCCTCTGTGTTAGACACCGATATCAATGACATGGGATGTACAAGTTTAAACTACAGGGTTATGATATCAGTTAGACTGCCATCTCCATCTTAATTGGGGGCTGCAGTGGCTTGCTAGAGCCCAACTGTAGTCTGTGGGCCATAGGCCTACTGCCAACATAAAGATAGGCCCACGGGATCGTACACATAGAACGACTGAATGCAGACTTAAGGAATCTTATATATACTTGGAGTATACACAATGGAGGAAGGAGTGTGTATATATTAATTATATTATAAAGATCAATTGGATTGGTCATAATAATAAAATTAATATATTCAATTGGCTCTTCATAATTAATTGGATTAATTATGAGATTATTTCCTAGGTGGAATTATTCATATGTATGGGTTTACATATGATTTTATTTTGTGTAGATTTAATTTTAATTTGATGGATTAAATTAATTGTCAAACTGATTTTAATTTGGATGTAAATAATATATTACTTGGAGTAATATATTAAATACATGGGTATATTAAAATTGGGCTTGAAATTAATTTAAACCAGAACAATTAAAATTAGACTGGGCCTAAATTAAAACATGGAAGCCCGCACAGAATAGACAGGAGCCAAGATGGGCCTGAATTCCCCTAAGGGAATTCGGCCAACCCTAGGTATAAATACCTAGGGTTAGAAATTTCGGCATACATAAGTCTTTAGCCCCTAGCCGAAATTCTCTAGTTATTTTTCTCTCCATTGTTTCGTTTTTCCAACGCTAGCACGGGTTGCATTCGTTAGGCGTTCGTGTACGTGAGAGTGGAGGGATTCTACATTGAATTCTTCGGTCTTCATCCATCTCTAGAAAGAGATTTTCTGGTAAGAAAATTAATCCCTTTCTATTTAATTTTAAGTTTTTCAATTTCCATCTCAATTGCTCCTGGGACTGGATTTGAGGAAATCACCGCGTTCTTCCACTTTTATCAGGTGATTTCCGGTGACGAATCCCAACACAATCCAATTGACCTATATAAAATAAGTAATAAGTCTCTCTCTCTTTACACGTGTATACTCCAAGTACACACTTAATCCGACTAGTTAAAGTCCAGATGTTCAATGTGTACGATTTGATGGGCCCTGCTTTATGTTGGCAGTGGCCAAGGCCCACAGACTATAAGCGGGCTCTAGCAAGCCATTGTAGCCCCCAATTAAGACGGAATAAGCAGTCCAACTGAAAACGTAACCCTGTAGTTTGAACTTGTAAATTCCATGTCGCTGATATCGATGTCCAACACAGAGGCATGGTTGATCACCCTCTATATGTGTCCAGACATTTACTTGATCCCCGAATGAATTAATGCTCACAAACAAGATCCAATCTTGTTTGGGTGCGGCCGCACACTTATCAGTAACATTCTTCAAGAGGCCAATGATATCGTCTCAGTGAATCACTGAGTGACATTCCCTTCTGCATATCCATAGTACTACCATGCTCACTGACACACCCGAACATACCCGTACTTGGCACCCTTTTACAGGCCCGTTGGGCGTACACCAAAGTGTGCCACTTCACATGCAACACCATCATATGGTCCGGTCGAAGGACTTATACAAGTACTACGCGAGAATCATTTGTGATACTATACCATGTAGATTCCCCGTTAAGTGGATCAATCCCGTATCATGCCCTTTTTGTATGTACCCATTAACCTGGTTGACATTCCATGTTCTATGACCGGTAAGACACCGCCATACAACCAGGCTAATGATAGTCTTTAGTTCCATTCATTCCCATGATTGGAACAGACTGCGGATAACTTTATGGCCATATCGTTTTCCCTATCCATAGTCTTACTGCAAAGTGCATGACACTTGACAACATGGATATGGATATGTCTATTGGATACTCTATTTAAAATATAGCACAAGACATATAATAAATAGATTAATGCCTTTATCTCTTGACACAAATTGTATAATACATAAAGTTCATATTAATACAAACACAAGGACCAATGCCTCAGGGACTAGGGCATTTCCAACAGGCACTACTCCCAACTCTCTTCTTCATCCACATAGCTTCCTTAGCCGTATCACACGCAGCGAAGTACTCAGCTTCTGTTGTAGAGTCCGCAATGGTTGGCTGCTTTGAGCTCCTCCAGCTTACAGCACCACCATTCAGCAAAAATACATACCCAGACTGCGACTGGTACTCATCCTGGTCGGTCTGGAAGCTCGCATCAATGTACCTAGTAACTGATAGCACTTCCTGACCACCATACACTAAGAAGCTATCCTTAGTCCAGTTAAGGTACTTGAGGATCGCCTTGACAGCTTTCCAGTGATCCTCCTCGGGATCTTGCTGGTATTGGCTCGTCATACTCAGTGCAATGGCGGCATCAGGTCTCGTACATAACATGGAGTACATAATTGATCCTATAGCCGAAGCATATGGAACCAATTTCATGTTCTCCCTATCCTCCCTTGTTTTAGGATAGTGTTTCTTACTAAGTTTCAGCCCATGGCCCATTGGCAAGAAACCTTTCTTGGCCCCGGTCCATGCTGAACCTTTTCAAAACTTTGTCTATGTACGAGGCCTGACTTAGGCCCAGAAGCCGATTTGATCTATCCCTGTAGATCCTGATCCCTAGGATCATTTCAGCTTCGCCTAAGTCCTTCATTGCGAAGCACTTACTCAGCCACTTCTTTACCCCTTGCAGTGTAGGTATGTCGCTTCCAATGAGAATGATGTCGTCTACGTAAAGTACCAAGAATGTGACAATGCTCCCACTAGTCCTCTTATACACACAAGGCTCATCTTGATTCTGTATGAAGCCATATCCCTTTATGGCCTCATTGAATCTTAGATTCCAACTTCGGGATGCTTGCTTCAGTCCATAAATGGACCTTTGAAGTTTTCATACCCTTCCCGGATACTTTGGATCGACAAAACCCTCAGGTTGTGTCATGGACACATCCTCGAGTAGCTTTCCATTAAGGAAAGTAGTTTTGACATCCATCTGCCATACCTTATAGTCATACCATGCGGCTATGGCCAGTAGTATCCTGATGGATTTGAGCATGGCTACTGGTGAGAAAGTTTCATCATAGTCTATTCCATAGACTTGTCTAAAACCTTTTGCAACTAGACGCCTTTTGAAGGTATTATCAGCTTTTAGCTTGTAGCACCACTTGCAACCTATTACCTTAGCACCCGGAGGTGGATCAACCATGTTCCAAACTTGGTTATCGTACATAGATTGCATTTCTGCCTCCATGGCTTTATGCCAATTCGCAGACTGCGGACTAGCCATAGCCTCTTAGTAGGTTTTGGGTTCTTCCTCATCCCAGATGAGAAGAGTCTGATCATCAGTGATGAGGAAACCATACCTCTCCGATTCCCGATGATCCCTACCAGACCTTCTAGGTCCTTGTGTGGCCTGGGTCGGTGCTTCCACTTGTGGAAGCTCCACCTAGGCCTCCGAGTTATCCTCTTTAGGAGCTTGTGGACCTTGAACTTCCCTGAGTTCAACATTGCTCCCACTATCTTTCTTGGAAAGGAACTCCTTTTCTAGAAAGACCCCCTTCCTTGCCACGAACACCTTGTTCTCGGTGGGTTTGTAGAAGTAATACCCTTTGGTTTCCCTAGGGTAGCCCACAAACAGGCATTTATTAGTTTTGGGCTCCAGCTTGCCACTAGTCAATCTCTTGACATATGCTTCGCATCCCCAAATCCTTAGGAAAGACACATTGGGTGCCTTGCCTGTCCATATCTGATATGGGGTCTTTTCCACTGCCTTAGTCGGAGTATTATTTAAGATAAGAGCTACTGTCTCGAGAGCGTGTCCCCAGAAACTAATTGGGAGAGAGGCTTGACTCATCATTGAGTGGACCATGTCCAACAGGGTCCTATTCCTCCGTTCGGACACCCCATTCCATTGTGGTGTTCCGGGAGGAGTGAGCTGTGGAAATATTCCATGCTCTCTCAAGTATGAGTCAAACTCTAGGCTCATATACTCACCACCTCGGTCTGACCGAAGGGTTTTGATATTCCTGCCTAGCTGGTTCTGTACCTCGTTCCTAAATTCCTTGAACCTATCAAGGGTCTCGGACTTGTGTTTCATCAGATAGACATAGCCATATCTGCTGAAATCGTCCGTGAACGTGACGAAGTACAGATGCCCACCTCTGGTCGCTGTGCTCATAGGTCCACATACATCTGAATGTATTAGGTCCAATAAGCCAGTGGCCCTTTCAGCCTTTTTGCTAAAAGGCGCCTCTGTCATCTTGCCTCGTAAACATGATTCGCATGTATCAATTGACTCCAAGTCAAATGACCCTAGGACTCCAGCTTTGTGAAGTCTAGCAATGCGTTTCTCGTTTACGTGGCCGAGACGACAATGCCATAGGTAGACAGGATTAAGTTCGTTAGGCTTAACCCTTTTAGTGTTTATGTTATAAACATGATTGGTTTCATTTAAGTCCAGGATATATAGGCCATTATTTAATAGAGCATCTCCATAAAATAATCCCTCTCTAGATATTGAAATTCTACCATTAGAAATAGTGAAATTAAATCCAAAAATATCCAACATTGATACAGAAATAATGTTCCTGCACATAGCAGGTACAAAGTAACAATGTTCCAAAATTAAACCAATCCACTGGGCATCATAAGGTGGTATTCATCGATCTCTATGGCAGCAACCCTTGCTCCATTCCCGACCCGCAAGTCCACCTCTCCCGACCCCAGTGACCTTCTGTTCTTAAGTCCCTACACATTGCAACAAATGTGAGAACCACATCCAGTATCCAATAACCAGGATGTTGAAACAGTAAGTTAATATCTATAACATAAATACCTGAAGAGGACATACCTTGGCCCCTTCTTTGCTCTCCCATCAGCCTGGGACACGATCTCTTCCAATGGCTCGCCTGTCTACACCCGAAACAGACACCTTGAGGACCTGCCTTCTGCTGGGCCTTGGGTTGGGCCTTGGCCTTCTTAGCCTTGGCCTTCTTGGCCTTTTCCTTGGCAACAGGAGGGTTCCCCTTGTTGACCAGCAGCACTGGCGGAGTCTTTTTGATCGACTGCTTAGTAAGCTTAAGCATCCCATGCAGCTCACTGACAGTGCGGTTCATCCCTTACATGTTGTATTTTAGGATGAACTGATCATAAGTATCCGGTAAGGATGCAAGGATTGTGTCCACCGCCAACTCCTGAGAGATAGGTGATCCGAGATGGGCCAAAATGTCCAAATAGCCCTTCATCTTGAGCACGTGTGCGCTCACAGATGTCCCGGCCCCCATTTTACAAGAGTGGAATGCCTTATTGGTCAGGTACCTTTCCTGACGAGCTTGCTCCTAAAACATCTCGTTTAGAGTTGTTATCATAGCATAGGCTTGATGGTCCATAAACTGTTTTTGCAGTTCGGGGACCATACAGGCCAACATAAGGCATGTCACATCCCTATCATCCTTGACATGTGCCTCGTATTCCTCCAGCTAGGCAGCTGGTGGATTACGTCCTTGAGGCGCAGATGGCACAGGCCTTTCCAGTACATACTCTTTTGACTCTTGTCTTAGAACAATTCTTAAGTTCCTAGACCAGTCCAAAAAGTTAGGACCGGAAAACTTGTCCTTTTCAAGAATAGATCGCAGTGATAAGGTATTGTTGTTTGCCATTTAAGAGTTTCTACACAGAAAAACATTGAGAATAAAAGACTTTAATTTATTATTCCCATATGAAATTAATAATGAATCATGTTATTAATTTAAACCGAGTTGTTGGGCTCATGGGCCGAGATCCATATTTCATCAAGATATAGCCAAACAAGGGGTTTGGTACAACTATACCTTAATTATTTAGGTAGGAATGCCGTCTAATCCCAAACTAGGGACTCTCGGTTTGATGGGCTTGTTGGCACTTACCCATCTGTGCTTAGGGCTAGGAGAATCCTACTACCCAAGCTAAGTCAAAACCTCCATTCAAGTGTTAGAGTATCCCATACTCTAACCCAATACAAAGTGACAATACTCCAATGTATCCTACGAGGGCATGGTCTACAACTGGCCTATTCCCACTTCGAGTCGGTTTTGAATGTGGGAAGCACTTTTAAGCGACTTAGTAATTCCATTTGGTTATTAGAATCAATTTATAACGGCTTACATACATAAGGCGGGTGAAATTGCTATTAGAT
Organism: Euphorbia tirucalli; assembly: GCA_039660915.1. NCBI lineage: Eukaryota > Viridiplantae > Streptophyta > Magnoliopsida > Malpighiales > Euphorbiaceae > Euphorbia > Euphorbia tirucalli. The sequence continues at coordinate 52,715,717 of CM077633.1, forward strand.
CATACATTCATACATGCAAATAAACCTAAAGCATAATTAAATAAAAGTAAAATGGATTGCTATGGGCCTATATTACATCCTAATATTATTCTAGTAAACCTATACTAGAAATAAATATCAGGTGGGCCTCCATCTTTTCCTTTTGGGCTTGTACCTCCACTTGGGCTTGCTCCTCCACTTGGGCTCACCACTCCATAGGCTTCTTCTTTTACAAATTTTATAATAATTGAATAAAATAAAATTATATTAAAAAAGAAAAACGACACGCAGGCCGTATTTAACTAAAAAGAAAAATACAACCCATCTTGTAGAAGGCCCAATAGCATCCAACCATACAAACATTTAATCATACGTATGCATCCAATACATATAATTCATAAGCATATTATAATGCATGATTTAAGCCTATTTCAATTATGTCCAAGCCATTATATAGAAATCGCCAATTTTAGCCCACTATGGTTCTAACCCTTAATGGGCTTTGGGCCTCCAGCCTAGGCAGTCCAACTGCTCCCACTGGAATTGGGAAACCATGGGCCCAATTCATCCGTCCAAGTAATTATGCCAAAATTACCCGAACCAATTTCTATTAACCATATTAATTTCCAAAATTAATATCACATGAATAAAATAAAATTTCATTCAAGAAACCACACGCATTTAAATTGCATAAATTTAAACACACGAATTTTAAAACCAATTAAAATTTCAAAACTGGGCCCCAGGGCCAAGACCCGCCAAATCCAAAACACTGGGCCCAGCCCGCTGCAGCTAGGGCAACAGAGTTGCCCTAGCAGCAGCAGCGGCCCTGCCGCTGTGCAGTGGCCGCCCAGCGGCTACCGCCTACAGCCCCGCACCCAGGGAGCCAGATTTTTTTTTTAAAACAGAAATAATAAAAAAAAATAGAACAAACAAATATTGCATCCATCAACAATAAGAAATTCACCAAGAATTCCAAAATCATACAATTAAATTAAACCAACATAAACCTATATGCAAATTTAATTTCAATTGTACAAAACAAATGGGAAAAATCTTAAACCCAAACCAAGAACCCCAATAAAAAAATCTCCAATTTTAAAACATGGGATTCAACCAATTTTAACAATTTCCACTAATCATAAGCCCGCTCTGATACCACTGTTGGGATTTTTCACCGGAAATCACCCGATAAAAGCGGAAGAATGTGATGATTTCCTCAAATCCAGTCCCAGGAGCAATTGAAGTGGAAATTGTAAAACTTAAAATTGAAATAGAAAGAGATTAAATTCTTACCCGAAATATCTCTTTCAAGAGATGGATGAAGACTGCAGAAATAAAATTAGATTCCCTCCTCGCTTTCGTACACGAACGCCTAACGAACACAACCCGTGCTAGCGTTGGAAAAACGAAACAATGGTGAGAGAAGGGGCTATCAAATTTCGGCAAAGGTGGCTCAATGTGTAGCAATGGCCGAAATTTTTAACCCTAGGTTTTATACCTAGGGTGGCCGAATTCCCCTAGGGGAATTTAGGCCCAGCTTGGCTCCTTTCATTCTGTGCGGGCTTCCTTCTTTTAATTTAGGCCCAATCTAATTTTAATTATTCTGGTTTAAATTAATTTCAAGCCTAATTTTAATATACCCATGTATTTAATATATTACACCAAGTAATATATTATTTACATTTAAATTAAAATTAGTTTGACCAATTAATTTAATCCATCAAATTAAAATTAAATCTTCACAAAATAAAATCATATGTAAACCTATACATATGAATATTTCCACCTAGGAAATAATCTCATAATTAATCCAATTAATTATGAAGAGCCAATTGAATATATTAATTTTATTATTAGGATCAATCCAATTGATCTTTATAATATAATTAATATATATACACCTCTCTCTCCATAGTGTATACTCCAAGTATACATGTGATTCCTTAAGTCTGTGTTCAGTCGTTCTATGTGTACGATCCCGTGGGCCCATCTTTATTTTGGCAGACTGCAGTTGGGCTCTAGCAAGCCACTGCAGCCCCCAATTAAGATGGAGATAGCAGTTTAACTGTTATCATAACCCTGTAGTTGAAACTCGTACATTCCATGTCATTGATATCGGTGTCTAACATAGAGGCATGGATTGATCACCCTCTTTTGTGTCGGACATTAACTTGATCCCAAATGCACTGAAGCTCACAAACAAGTTCCCACCTGTTTGGGTGTGGTCACACTCTTATCAGTTACATTCATCAAGAGGCCGGTGATATCTTCCCAGTGGGCTACTGAGTGACAAATCCCTTATGCATATCCATAGCATTACCATGCTAAGTGACATACCCGAAAGTACCCATACTTGACACCTTATTACAGGCCCTTTAGGCATACCCCTAAGTATGCGACCTCACTTGTAACACAATCATATAGTCAGGTCAAAGGATCCATACAAGTACTACACGAGAATCACTTGTGATACTATACCATGTGGATTACTCGTTTAGTGGATCTATCCAGTACCATGCCCCCTTATGCATGTACCCATTAACTTGGTTGATATTCCATGTCCAATGACCGGTAAGACACCGCCATACAACCAGGTTAATGATAGTCTCTTGTTCCATTCATTCCCATGACTGGAACAGTCTACGGATCTATTTATGGTCATATCGTTTACCCTATCCATGGTCTTACTGACGAGCGCATGACACTGGTCATCATGGATATGGATATGTCCATTGGATACTTCATTTAATATATTGCACAAGATAAATATAATAAATGAATTAATGCCTTTATTAATAACACAAATAAGTATAATACATAAATCCAATTAATGTATGATACAAATATAAGGACCAATGCCTCGGGACTAGGGCATTTCCAACACCACATACAGGCAATATAAGTAGAGTATCAGAATGAGCCCACATACGGGCTAGAATGTCAAAGAAGAAATAAGAAAAGATCTAAGGCTGTGCTGCATCATCCCCCTCATGTTGTGGCTCCCGATGTCCTCATCGTCCTCGCCATGCCCCTTGAATGAGTCCACATGCATCTGGAGGCTCTGGTTCATGTGCTCCAAGTCGGAGACCCGCCTCCGCAGACTAGTCACCTCAGTCCGCAACTCAATCAAGTCTCGACGCTAAACGCCAAGCGTAGTCAACACCAAACAAACGATATACACATCATATCGCATACATGTAAAAACTCATCCAAGCATACACATACCTATACATGCATAATTGTTAACTAAAGTGACAGGAACTTGCCGTCATCCTCATGTTATCACAGATGGTAAGAATTCGGAAGGTCGAGAGCTCCTGGCTATAAGAATACCCCTGAGCCACAGGGATCTGTATTAGGAATGTTCACACAAATCAGTTGACAGCAACGAAAAGGAAAAAAAAAGAGACCAACAGTTAAGAATTAAAGAATAAATGAAGATGAAGATCCTTACATGCATGGTATCTGGAGGAATGACAGAGGGGTAAGAGTGGTCGCTGAGGTAGAGGTCCGCCCGGTATGATCGCCTAAACTCATCGAACAACTGGACGCTAGGATCGATGGGATATTCCAGATGTCCAAGCACGAAGTTAGTCAGGGCAAAGCCGCCGGCCTGGGGCATCTCTTGGTGCATCTCGGGGGGAGGCATTTGTCTCTCCCTGCCTGTTACATACAACAAAAGGAAGATTGTTAGTACATGTAGAATCAGAGGCATGCAAACAGAAAATTAGATTGGAAAGTGGATATGCTGCGCGTTCTGTCCCGGTAGGTAGAAGTAAGCGTGTGGCAATGAACTGGAGGTAATCGCCCTTCGTCCCCTCGATCTCGTAACCACGGCCAAATAAGTGAGGATGGTTCATTGTAGTCAGAAGATGAGGCCAGAACAGTCCAACAGGTAGGTCAACAAGGATCTTGCGCTCTGCAGGGCCTGATGTGAGCGGACGACCTTTTTTTTTTTTAAAGCGGGATGCGCGAAGCGAACCGGGGAAAAAGAAAGAAAGAAATTGGTTTTGTGAGGTTTTGGGAAAAGCAGGTTTTGTTTATCTTGAGTTGGGAAAACTATTGATTTAATTTGGAAACTTCTTTGCAGAAAACATTTTCCCATTTTTAACTTAAAGACCTCGAAACTTAAATCCTGAGATCAGTGACAGAGTCGCCACCCGGATCAGCTCATCCGGGAAATTCCGGTACAGCTCCCTACCGAGCGTAGACTACTATACCTAATCTAGAGATTTAGGGTTCATGCAACTTACCTACTTAATCTCAAGCTTGTATTCGTTTATTATTTATAAAACCATATTTGTTCAATTTATTATCTTTCTCTAACCCAATTTGTTTATTTTATTAAGCCGATGCTAAGGCAAAAATGCATAAAATAAATTGCGGGAAATTAAACCATCCACACAAATAAACGAAAGAATAATAGAGGTCGATTATACAACCAAATTGAATAAAATATAAAAACTCTCGTCCTCACGTTTACAATCGCCTAAGTACACGAGGATCTAAAAAATACAACCGCTTAATTACACAGATTAATATATTAAATACAATAAAAATAAAAATAAATGCTGCAAAACAGATCGGTTAGCATAGTTTAAATCATAAACATAAGTAGGACTCAAATCAGGACAGAATAGGGATTTTAGGATTGGGAGCATGCATTTAGGGGGTAACCGGGTCGAGCCGACCGGTCGAACGGGTTAAACCTGGAAGACGGTTTTGAAACGCCTGATGGGTCCTAGGTGTAGTAGTAAAACTAAACCTAGAAACGCACAACTAAGGCAGTGTACCTATCGTTGACAAGTAATAATTCTGGTTGGTCCAGGTATCGATCCCACAGAGAAAAGAATAATCTGCAAACACTGAACTACTCGGGTTCCTTGCGTGTCCTAGGCGGAACGTAGTTTGGGTTGATTATATTAACGGCTAAACTATCCTACTCCTAGTTGATCTATTCCAGCTTACTTTGCACTTGAGTTTTGTGTTATCAATTGGCGGTTTACCGACCTATGAATGCTAATGGGGATGGCTTTATCAATTAACTACAAAAGATGAATTTAACTCAATAATAAACCCTTAATTATGCTTTTTCGATAATACAACCTAGCTTATCTAGATCTTTTAAGTCCTTAGCCGGTTTTCCTTGTTTAGAGGCGGTCTAATTCTAAAGCTCAGAAAATAGGGGCACGTAAGTTCCACAGTGTCGTCAATACTAATGGTTTCCTAGGTGTCAATCTAGGTAATGCCACAAATATGAACTTTAATAAATTAAGATCTTATGAGACTAGACATTCATTAAAGGAATTGCATAAAGAAAAGGAATAAAAATTGAAATTAACTTGCAATCAATTGTATTAATCAAGAAAGATGAACTGAATTCAATGTTTACAACCAAACACAATCAAATTGCGGAATCAAAGCTAGCTTAATCAAATTACAAAAGAGAAGAAGAAAAACTTATGCCCTTTTGGTCCGATTAACCGGATTCCGACGGTGTGAAGATGCTTAAGGTGTACCTCTATAGACGAACGCAAGCCGGAACTAAGAACGTCGCAAAAGGGGGAGATTCTATGTAAAGCTACAACCAATCAATAGTTCAAAACTCGAAGAAAACAAATAGTTCAAGCTCAAAACCTCACTACAAGTTTTTGCTATCACTCAAAAAGACTGGAAAAAGATCCTTTGAAACATAGAAAATAACCTATTTATACGGCTAGGTTAAAACCAGCAAAAAAGAAGAGATGAAAGTAGGGCAACAGCAGGTTTCGGGGCTCGGCACGCCGTGCTGGTGGAGTTGGCACGCCGTGCCGTGTGATTTTAGGGTTGGCACGCCACGCTGATCTGAGTGGCATGTTTTCGTGCCACTCCACTGGACTACTCTTCTAGGCACGCCGGGGTGGCACGCCGTGCCCTAATTGTGGCACGCCGTGCCGCCCTGATTTTCAGCACTTTGAACTCTTCCTCGCCGCTGATGCACCAAATTCCGGTCCGGGTCATAATACCTATCCAAAACAAGCACTAAGAACATAACGGCACCAACGCCACAGACCATAAAAACAACAAATAAACAAAAATTACAAAAACAACCCTAGAAAACACGAAAAATACTAAAAGTTATAAAAACTATCCAAAACATAAAAAATCACAAAATATTCAAAAACCACACAAACATTCACACAAAAGACTCTAAAAATTGCCGTTCAAACCACGAAATTGCCTAAAAGATAAGGTTAAAAACCGACCTTATCAACGCCCTATGGATTTTTACGCTGGAAAATCAATTTTGGAAAACCATTGCGCTCGGTTTCATGCAAAATTTTATTTTTATGGGTCGGTTATCCCAGAACTCGGGGTTCCGTTCGTGTGGGTTCTTAAATGCACAAACCATTTAGGGTTCAAAATGCAATAAACACACCAAAAACGTTTTGAATCCGAAAATAGCATCGCACAACAACACTCATGCAGGGCGTTCCGTGATTCTGTCTTTTCTCGGGAATTACAGTCACATAGCAGGAAATAGAGCTGGCCGGCTCTGATCCTTGCTGGAAGGCTGTGAGGCCCGGACCCGAAACCGATTTTCTCTTTTTTTTTCGAAAAATTCATGGTTTTGTTTGTTTTCAATGTATTTCTGAGATTTTATGATGTTCAGGGGTCCGCTAATGCTGAACTACGGATCCATAATGGATCGAACAACCCCGAAACCAAAATATAAAACCCTGAAAAAATAGAAAACAAAAAAAAACCAACATTCATACACCCATAAATCTGAAAACCGGAACCAAAACGACGTACAAACATTCTTGGGCCAGAAAAAAACAAAACAGAAAAGCATGAAATGGAAAACAGACCCTTTTCCGGTCGTTCGGGACAGATCGGGAATCTGTCCCTGAGGAACAGAGCCAGGCGTCTCTAGGGTTAGAGCCGGCCGGCTCTGTTCTTCAGAGACATAACCGGCCGTCTGTGTTCATGAAGAACACAGCCGTATGGCTATGGCTGGTGGCTGTGTTCATGAAGAACACAGCCGTACAGCTATGGCGGGTTAAGTTTGTTTTCCCGAAAAAAATTCAAAAGAGAAAAACATGTAGAAAACACAATGTAAACAGGTTTAAGGCCTCTCAGAGTTTACCTTGGTGTCTTTCCAGTGTACTTGATATGCATGAACGGATTGAAAGCTTGAGATTGTTGCCGGAGTCTCAACTGGACAAAACCACACCGATCCATAACAAACCAAAATGAACCCAGAATGATTTCCAAACAATAAGCAATGGTTATGGAACTTTAGTTTTCATGTTCAAATCTTGGTTTAGGTTTTAATATCAGTATCTTACTCAAATTTCAGCTCTCTCTATTTTTAGTCTTCCTTTTCTCTCTGTCTTCTTTTTTTTTTCTTTCTCTGGCTTTTAGATTACCAAAAATCCTCCCGCAGATTTCCTTTCTTTTTTTTTTTCTTTTATATCTCTCTATTTCTATTATTTTCTTCACATTAAATGGTTGCCTGAAAATCTGATTCATCCCATACCTTTTTCTTCTACGAGACAAGTTGCCTGGTTTTGCAAGGCAACTTGTCTTACCCACTAGAGCCGGCAAGCTCTGGTTCAAGAAACCAGAGCTGCTCGGTTCTAGCAAAGGCCGGAGCAAAAGACTAAACATCAGGCATGCACCTTAAACCCTAGAGACCACACGGGAGACCTTTCCGGGGGGTTTCGGATTGTGGACAGCTTGGTTTTCAGGACATTTGAGACACTCCGTGTGGCAATCCGGTCACTTTTGGATCTAATTCACGTCCGTCTGCTCCATAGGTAACATATGAATTCTCATCACCGAGGTCGGGAAAACCCGTGATCACACCTGATCTCTAATCAGAAACTCGATCCCCGAAGTACCACTCAAGTCCGAAGGGGTACTCCATCACAAACTAGAGATCCATCAGCATATGGGCGTCAAATAACCTCCCTACACAATTCAGCTCCCTCCCATGGCTCCTGTGTCAGCTGGAAAAAGAAAGGAAATTTAGAAAAACAGTTTAAAGGTATTGGTATTCAAGAGAGTCATAAGGAAGAAAATGTGCCTACTCAAAAGTCAACCCATTCAAGAGTGTCCTACAGTCTTCCACATCCTTGACGATCTCGCCCCAGCTAAATCTTAGCCATTGGGTTAATCTGGGGAAGTTAGAGAGCTCCACAGTCTCTGGGATGTGTACCATAGGCCTGCTGAGGTAACTGTACTCATACGCCTAGATCTGTAAATAGAATTATAATAAAAAAGTCAGTTGTAAGCTCAGAAGGAAACAAGTAAGCATAACTAGAGAATAGAATTTAGAAGTTAGAAGTTAGAAGACTCACAAGGAGGACTATCCAGCAACCCTCCACCTCCTTCTGCTTACCCCTAGCGTATAATTCGAGAGCATAATACAGCTAGGCCAATCCAATTCAGCCCCAGCACAAATCCCTCACCTCACCCAAATTGATCAGTGAGGGGAGCAATGCCAGGTTCAGGTCGTTCTGACCTGTAGGAAATACCAGGGTGTGAGGGAGAATAATAGGAATGCCCATGCGTACCAGCTCTCCTCCTTAGGGGTAAGATCAGACCCCCATGCTATCTAATAGTCCTGGAGGGTGTTGCACTGGATCCTCTTATCTCTAGGCCTAAGCCCGATTAGCAAACTAATCACCTATAGACTGAACCTGTCCCTCTCCAGCATTTGGTTGAATTAGATGATGCGACCTCCAAAGGGGAGCCCAGTGATAACAGTGAAGTCCTCAAGCATAATGGTATGCTTACTGGTGGGGAAGTGAAATGTATGGGTGGAGTCCATCCACCACTCAATAAGAGCCATCATAAGGCCTGGCTGGTCCTAGGAGGATGATCACACATGGAGAAGACCAACCGGTCCAACCCTGTGCTATCTACAATCTCCTTCACCACAAGCGGGAAGCTTGTAATACCATTATAGGCCTCGGACAAGGTGCCGGCACCACAGTTGCGGGTCCGATCCTGGAAAGCACAAACAAGGAGTCTCTATAAACCATTTTGTGAGCACGAGTTTTTTCCCGACCTCGATGATGAAAGCCTTTATTACCTTTTTCATGGATAAGCATGAGATGGATTCGGAACAACCGGAATGACATCAGAGATGTCTCGGATGACCTGAAGAAGTGTAAAAAATCTTGGTACCAAACCCCGAAGAAGGTTGGTTGAGTGCTTAAAAGAACCGGAGAGAAAAGTGAGCAAGGGTGAGAAATGCAAAACTGACTACTAGCTGCCCGGCTATAGTGCCCTATAGGGGCGTGGCTGTAGTTTGCACAACTACAGCTGCCCAACTATAAGCCACTACAGCCGCTCGGCTATAGTTGCCGGGTATGATTTTCTCTTAAATAGGGTTTATTTTATCTCTTTATTCCAAATTTTTAACCCTAATTTCACCATATAAAAGCAAAAACTCGAAATTAGGGTAGCCGGGACAACAATATTGGAAACCACAATCAGTGAGAGAAAGCTAGGGTTTTGAAATTTTGAGAGTTAGAGAGAGAGAGAATTTTTCAACCCAAAGTTCACCTTTCCAATCCTCACCAAAATGGGTTAGAATCATTAGGTTTCATCTAGTTTTAGGGTTTTCATCCAAGAACTCGGGGTGATTCTTATTAGAAGGGGTTTGGTTTTGGGTTTTAGAGAGAGAAAACTAGGAGTTTTCCGACGTCCGAATCCATTTCTGGTGATTCAAAACACTAGAACGCAAATAAGGTAGGCTCTAGGGTTTATAGTTGCCAGGTATGATTTTCTCTTAAATAGGGTTTATTTTATCTCTTTATTCCGAATTTTTAACCCTAATCTCACCATATAAAAGCAAAAACTCGAAATTAGGGTAGCGGGGACAACAATATTGGCAACCACAATCAGTGAGAGAAAGGGTTTTGAAATTTTGAGAGTTAGAGAGAGAGAGAGAATTTTTCAACCCAAAGTTCACCTTTCCAATCCTCACCAAAATGGGTTAGAATCATTAGGTTTCATATGGTTTTAGGGTTTTCATCCAAGAACTCGGGGTGATTCTTATTAGAAGGGGTTTGGTTTTGGGTTTTAGAGAGAGAAAACTAGGTTTTAGTGAGAAAAATCCCTAAATCCATTAAAAAAACCATCCAATCTCGAATCAAATCTGTAGAAATCACTAGGGTCCTTTGAGAAATCATATTTGGGTGTGATTCTAGTTGATTTGGTGTCTGTTTAGGTCAATTTGTGGTTCTGTTTTGAGTTTTGGAGGTTCATGGATGATTTCGAGTTTTTCATGATTCCGAGGAGTTTTCCGACGTCCAAATCCATTTCTGGTGATTCAAAACACTAGAACGCAAATAAGGTAGGCTCTAAGAGGCCCTAAAAACTTGTTTGAAATTGATTTGGGTGTTATTGTATGTGTTGTGTTTTTTATAGCCACTTGGTTGTAGTCTGATGACTATAGTGGCGCGGCTGTAACCTATAGTGGTGCAGCTATAGTTGTCTGATTATAGCCGCTCAGCTATAATCTCAAGGAAGAAGTTCCAAATGTCCTAAATCGACCGAAAACACTTCCTTTTTCAAATCAAATGTATTTTTCACGAATAATATCAGTCGGATCACACATATATGATTAGATTTGTGGTTTTTGTGTTTTTTAACTGATGGATGTGAGATTTAGTTTTGTTGATTTTGGGTTTTAGGGTTTTTCGGATTCATTTCATCCAATCTGGATCTATTTCGTGGATTTTGTAAGTTTCCAGAAACCCCAGAGCACCCGAAACCATCAAAGAATCAAAACGATTTTCAAAATGAGAAAGAAAACTGGATTAGTGCTTCTAGGGCACTACAGCCACCAGGATGTAGATGCTACTGCCACCGTAGCCACTACAGTGGTGCAGCTGTAGCATACTATAGTGGCTCAGCTGTTGTTGATGAAACAGAACTACAAGTTCTGCCTTTTCAGCCTCTAACTTGTAATTTTGTTTGTCCTTTCGAATCAAAAAGGATTTTTGGTGTGTTTACATTTCCAAACCTTGGATGGATGTTCAAATTAGGCCCACTCACGAACGGAACCCCCGGATTCTAGGATATTCGGCCCACCAAAAGATGGAAAATGCATGTGAACCCAGCCAAACCGTTTTCAAAATTGGTTTTCATTCATAAAATCTACAGGGTGTTTTTTTACAAAATGTTTTCCAAATCTAATTTAGTAGTCGTCTGGACTTCTCGTTTCCCAAAATACCCTTATTCTATCTTGTGTGAGTCCTTGGTGTGATTTGTATACTGTGCTAACCGTATTTGGATGCAGCCTTTTATTTATTTTTTTGATGTATTTAATAGATCATTTCGTGTATCTAGGAGATTGTACCTTTTTTTGGATTATCGTGTATTGTAGGCGGTTGTAAATGGTGAGGATGAGAGTTTTTTCTTTTTTGGGTTGTATAATTTGGCATTTCCTTTACTTTTCTAACACTTTTATTTTTCCGCACTTTATTTATGCTTTATATTTATGTCATTTGCATGATCACTAACTAAAATTAAAAGAGGATAAAATGGGTGGAATTAATTGAATGTTATATTGTATTATGAAATAATAATTGAAAACAAGTTGAGGATTAGTAGATGTGTTGCCCAAACCCTTGAATCTGTGGATTAGGTACTGCATCCACACTTGGTAGGGAGCTGTATCGGAATGTCCCGGATAAACTAATCCGGGAGGCTACTCTGTATCTGATCATGAAATTTGGGTTTCGGGATCTTTAAGTTTAAATTGGGATTTTCTAAAAAATCTGTTTTCCAAAATTCACACTCAAAATTAAATTTTCTACAAAATGAGTTTTCTTAGTAAAGTGAACGGTTTTTTTAAGAAAGATTAAACCCGTTTTCAAAACTACACACTATCTCAAGAAGAAATCCCCTGTTCCCGCTTCACCACGCGTTCTGAAAAATATCATTCACTCACAGTGGTGACTTTGCTGGGGACTAATGGTTTCTTTAAAAAGTTTTCATAAAAACTTAAGGAACTTAGGCAGCCATTGAAGTGTATAGTCACTTGTACTCACTTATTAACTCATAATCCGATATCTCATTCACAACCAATCCCTCCAACACATGATTAGCCCGGTTTATTTCCGAATGTGACCTACCTCTTTCGCTAGGATTGGAGGCACCCAAGGGGGTAAACCACTCATAGCACCGCATGAACCTCACGTGTTCTATGATAAGGAGTGTATTTCCACTATGGGGACCTGTACGACCCTTGGTTTGACTTATACCCTCATGTAGTGCCCTAATAACTTCCCCTTAGAACTACCAAAACATAAATTTGTAAATTGGATTTTGAGAGTGCATCTTTGTTACCCCCGGTTGGTTCATCTAGGTAGAATGCGGGCCAAATTGAATGGAGGAATAATGTTGGAAGGCAGAGCATATTTTCGTGTGTTTATTCTAATGTTTGTTCATGTTTATTTTACCTTGTTTCACCACTTGAAGGAAACATCAAACACGCATCATCCGTGTGTCATTTTCTAATCACATTTTTATGTAGCCATTTTGAAGCATCATCATACATGTGGTATTATACTAATTATATTTTCGTGCAGCCACAGTCTTTTTTTCGTATGCCATATACATTTTGTGTGTTCACATTTCCATTGAGCATACATTCATCATCTCATTTGATACACATCACTAATCGTGTTTTGTGTAGCCATTTAACATTTTATGTGACATGATCATTCACACCATTCCAAGTAACTTAAATTGTTTCAAGAATATCGAAAGGCCTATCATTTCATTTCATACTGGGTTTTCCTGAAGATGCTCGAATTTCATTAGTGCTTCGGTCTGCACTTGGATGTCTCACTAAACACATTCATTAGAGAACCGTAAAGGACTTAGGTCTATGTTCATATGACGGCTCACATGACATCATCACATGGCATCATAATCATAGTCATACATTGTCAGTATCACAGAAATACCAAAGTCTTGATTTGAGTGTCATGATCCACATCGGGTTGTTCCATAACATCAGTGAACCATTTGGCGTGCTCCACGAGCACCGAACTAGTACTTATATTAGGATGTTTCATGACATTACCAAATCATGTAAGGCCTTCCCCGAATGCCAAACTTCTGTTCATGTTTCGTCTTACACATGACCTATCAAATATCATTTCATACTCGATGCTCCAAAAGCGTCAAAACTCTATCGGTGGGGCGGCATCCACGAAATCATCTTACACCATCTCATCGTCTTTAAAACGTCGAACCTCTGTTCTGGTGTATGTACACTTATGACTATCCCAACATTCACTAGTTATCCCAAAGAAACCAGAACTCTATCTGCACAACTGCGTGTGTACAGTTTGTTTGCATTGTTGTCTACATACAGTTCAATATTCTTGGAACGTTTAAAAATAAAAAAAGCAAAAGTCCAAGTAATGTCCATTTTTCATGTCCATTCATTTAATGACATTCAATCATAATCACTTCACGCCCATGACATTCACATCACTTAGTGCGTCACGTCTAGGTTCACAACATCCATTCGAAATTCTAACCTCATGTTGAACGTGCAGTTTAGAGTTGAACCTCAAAGCAGTTAGTTCGTGTCGAGTCAGAACTGAGTCAACCAGTTCAATCAGTTGAATCAGAATCACTCACCATGGAAGGGGTTAGTTCAAGGTCAGATTTGGATCGGGAGGTTGAGGTTCAATTGCCTTCTTTACCGGTTGATAGTTAGAATTTGTTGGAAGAAGCAGATAGAACAGAAATGGCTAACGGAAACAGTGGGAATGCACCTTTTGACATGGCAACTTTCATGAGAAATTTTCTAAATTCTGATGAATTTAAGGCTACCCTTAAGGAGCAAATGCAAGCTGTGATAAATGCTAACCCTATTCAGACTGTTCCACTGACTCAGACTTTAGTTGGAAGTGGAGGACAACACTTTGTCCAAGTGACGAATGGAGCTGGAGGGAGTGTTCCCAACGGAAGTTGTGGAGTTGTTAATCATAGGGAACCGAATCATTAGTCTAAAGAAGATGAAGCCTTTGAGAAGGCGAAAGAAGCCTCAATTGAGACTGTTATGGAGAATCATCTCAATCAAAAGTTGTCTGATATTGAAGCTATGTTGCCTAAGTTGAAGGAGATGGTGCACTAGAACCCTATTAGGTGTGCCGACCAGGTTACTTTGATGGCTGATGGAGGAGAGCCACTTTCGGCTAGTTTTCATATGCCTTATCTTCCTCCCTACACCGGGGAAGGCCCACCGGAAGCGCATTTGGATAGTTATGTGAGAATGATGACAAGCATGGGAATCGGAAAAGGTCACCTCTTGAATCTGTTCCCAATTACTTTAAGGGGTGCTGCGGCGAAGTGGTATATGAAGATGCCTTTGTACACCCATTCTATTTGGGAGGACTTGTCTGAAGCTTTTGTGAAGCAATATGCTTACAATACCTAGGTAAAAACTACTCTTGAAGATTTAGAGAGGATCCGCTAAAAGCCGAATGAATCCTTCCCGGCTTACTATAAAAGGTGGATGGATGTTCAAGTTCTTGTTGATGGGGCCATAAAGTTGGAGTTGCTTATTGTGATGCTAGTTGATGGTAGTCTACCCCAGTATAAAGACAAAATGAAGCTGAAGAGGTTCCACTCTTTCAATGAAGTTGTTGAATTTGCTAAGTGCATCGAGCGATACGAAGAAGAGGAACAAAGGGGGAAACAGTGTTCGAGCTCTTATAGAAGTAATCTGGGGTACTCTGAAGGGTACAAAGGTAGTAGCTCTAAGGCTACCTCAGTCGGGTCTAGTGTTAAGATGATTCCGGAAGCAACCTCGATTGAAGTGCAAGAGGCAGATGTGGCCATTGTGAACTAGGGAAGATAGACTCCTCAAAGGGTCACTTGTCCATGGGCTGAGTTAGTGAGACGGATTTTTGCTAAGTGTAGAAAGGCTAGGTTGTTGCAGAGTTTGAAGCCATTTTCACCTCCAGCTGAGGTGGATAAAGATAACTTCTGTTCTTATCATGTGTTGACGGGTCACCGTACAAATGAGTGCATCCATTTGATTAAGGCCATTAGATAGTTGGTTACTGATGGAAAGATTGTTAAGCCGGCTTTGAAGCTGAGCGCTCAAAGTAATCCCTTGCCCAACTTCGGATGACCCAGGTGCCCAAGCTATTGAGATGAATGGTGCTACAGCAACAGAAGACCCGCCACATGTGGAGGATGACAAATATTTTGACGTATCTGTTTCCTCTATTTTATTATGTGAACAGTTCAGCCATAGGGCATTCAATGCAATTTAATTTCAGTTACTTATTTGAAATTTTTTTGGGGTGGAACTATGCATACATATAAACATTCGTTTAGTGTCTTTAGCATACATGATGCATCATTGAATGAGATAAATCTAGGGATAGATGATTACTTGAAAATGATATCCATCTCGAAAAACCCCATGCCTGTTAAGAGAAAAGAAAGTGAAAAAGTACTACAGAAGCGCATGGAAGCCTTCACCCGTTTTTACGGTGATATGCCTGAAGTTGACAAAGGGACTGCAGAACATAGAATTCCATCAGATCTGAAAGTGAGACCAGTCAACCAAAAACTCAGAAGACTTATACCAGAGTGAATAGAAAAGGTTAAGGAAGGGGACCAGTTGGGTGCAGCTCGATCGGTGCGTCTCTTAATATGGAGATAGAAGATTATGGGTTCAACACCGAATTTCTTCAAAACCCAAATTTACTAAAAAAAAGACCAAATTTGCTTTTGCATGGCATGATGTTCCACATCACGTCACGGCCGATGATGGAGTACAATTTCAAGGAGCAACATCACAGTTGCTCCAAAGTAAAGGAATAGGGCACCATACGTATCGCTCGCAAGATAATGGGGTGACAAAAGCTGCAAATAAGTCTATCAAAGGAGATTCCGTCCAAATGGCAATTACCTATAAAGATTGGGTTGACATGCCACCATTTTCCTTGTGAGGACACAGAACTAGCATCAGAATACCCACCGAAGAAACACCGTACTCATTGGTCTACAGGGTGGAAGTGGGTCTACCAGTAGACATAAAGGCCAAGTCATTAGCCCTTTTGACCACGACAAACTCAGGAGATACTATAAAAAAAAGAGGTCCGATGGGTCAAAAATTAAGAAGGCGATCCATGCAAAAGTTAGGACACAAAATAAAGTTTACTGAATTGAAAACCCGAAAGGGCAGTTCAGGTAAAAGTAAAGACAGTCCGATAGGCCGAAAACCCAAAAGGGCGACCTATGCAAAAGTTAGGACATAAAATAAAAACAAAATAAAAGTCATACAGTAGCATCAAGCTCAGATAACCCTAATCCTCTAGATATCGAGGTACCTTAAAGTTAGCACCTCACATCCACATCTCGTGGGGCAAGCAATCAGGTCAGTCAGCCAAGCTCTTAAGCAAGCATCCATCTCTACAGGTGCAGTACTATCATATCTCAGAATCTCGGTGCGAATAGGATGCATCCACTGATGCTGCATGTGTTGAGGCCAATGTGGTTTAAACACTCCATGCTCGGTGGTGCACAGAGATCGATGGACCACCTACAGCTGACCATACTGTCTGCACAGCCGAGCTAGAGAATAGAAAGTCATGTGGGTCAATCCAAGCAGTTGGACACCTATGGCCTAGGTCTCAGTAGTCACATCAGAAATGTCCCACCAGGGGTAGACCCATCGGATAGAGGCATCAGTCCGGCTCCTCAGCTAATCAAACCAATTCTCTATGGACACAAAGCCGAAATCTGGAAGCTCGATGCGCTAAGACCAGTAACACTTTGGAGCATATCTCGGGTAAGGTGGAGGAGGGCTCAGGAGGCTTAGCTTCTCTAGCAGCCAGATCTGTGCAAGGGTTAGTCAAATCAAAAGGGGTAATGGATAATTGAATTCAGAAAGTACAGTGTAGAAGCATACCTGAAGCAGAAAAGGGGATCCATAACTCTTGATAGGAGAATCAAAGTGAATAGAATCCAAATGAATCAGTGTCTTAGCTAAGACAATCCCCATAGGTGATGCACCCCGAGCCGTCTGGGTCACTATCGAGGCTAACCTAAAGCTGTAAGTACCATCTCAGGACTCGCACATGTAGTATGCCATCAGTAGTAAGCTCATCAGCGGAGCCCAGCCAGGGGCAAAAGGGGGTAAAGCAAAGCATAAATCCACAATAACAAAAAGGCTAAGTCTAGGAGAACCAGGGCTACCAGAAAGTGCACGACCCATACCTGCTACGTCTGGGGCAAATCGACTCAGAAATGTATGAATATCACCCGAATCAGGATCAGGAATAGATAACCGGATTCCTCGAGGGCAAGGAACACAGATGATGGTGCTAAACTCCTCCACCAAGAGGCACAACTCCTGGTTAGTGAAGTGAAAGACGTGATCCATTGTATCCCAGAAATTGGTAGCAGCATCTAAAAAGACTTCGGAGTCAAAGTAGTGTAGAATCTGAGGTGCTGTAAGCTGAAAGGAGCTAGCAAAGCCCAATTGGAAGAGCGTGTCATACCACAATAGTCCCAGAGTCATCCTCGGAGTTGATCCATGCCAAAAAAGGAGTGACAGAAAGAGAAGAAAAGCTGAAATTCGGTGTGGGATGGCTATAAGGTGTCTGGCGGCTGGAATGCTTTATAGAGGCATGGCTGTATTGTGCCAAGTAGCTATAATGTTATAGTGGAGTGGTTGTAGTGCAAACAGCACTTTGTCTATATTTTTAGATGATTTCTGATGATCATAGATGCGCGGCTATAAGTTCCAGGGGCAGTTTTTCAAGAAAAATGAAGTCTAAAGGCACCAGAACACGTCTCGGACTTGATTAGATTGAACTATGGGGCAATAAAATCATGAAAAGGCAGAAAATATACACTCAAAGGCTCAAATTCAATGAATAGAAGATGTAAATGTTATAAACCGTGTATAAATCATTCAAACCATCGAGTACATCACAAAGTAAGACCCATGCAAGGGCTAGAATGTGTGAAAGTCAAGGAAAGTAACCCAAAAATGGGTCAATACATTACAAGTAGAAAGATGGAGAAATAGGCCTAAGGAGGTGCAAAGCCGACATCATTAGCATCATCTCTATCATCTCCTACCTCCTCGGTCAGGTTCTCGCTCACATGTTCACCCGCAATCCCTATCTGGGCCTCCAAATCATCCATCGGATCTCTGAAGGACTGATATATGATCTCGAGCTCGGTGACCCGTTAACGCAACTGGTCAACCTCTGCCCTCAAGTGAGTGGGCTCTCGGCACTTAATCCCAATCATGGTTCGCACCAAGCAAAGCATAAAAAACATCATAATCACACGCATATGCATCCAAAACATACATACATGCATACACTCATACACAGCATAGAGCCAAATGCAGGTATTTATCGTCAATACAGAGTTATCCCGAATGGTGAGCGCCCTCAATGCGGAAATGGCTTGGCCCATGCACATACCCTGCACCACTGGAACCTGTAGAGATCGTATTTAAGGGGATCAATCTATGACTGATAATCAGTAAAAGGGGCAGAAACAGAGAAAAGCAGAGATACTCACATGTGTGGTGCCATCAGTAATGGCTAAAAGAAAAGAATGGTCACGAAAATGGAGGTCAGCTCGGTAAGACTGCCGAGACTCATTGAACAGCTGAATGGAGCTCTCGATTGGGAACTCGAGTCGACCATACAGATAATTAGCAACAGGAGCCTGAGAAGGTGGAGGAGGAACGAGAGCATCCTCTACTCTATCAGCGGAACCCGCTCCAGCAGTCTGAATGGAGTTAATACCAGACCTCCTACCTGCTCCTTGAATAGATGAGGACAGGCATGCACGCCCACCCCTTAAAGATGGCTGAAGTCAGTGGAGAAAGGAACGTCAGTGAATAATGACTTTAAGCAAGTATAGATAGAAAAACAGAAAGAGAAAGGTTTGGAAAGTACCCTAGCACTAGCTTTAACGTCAGCAGTCAGAGGAAGGAGATGAGTGGCAATGAACTAGCGGTAGTCACCATCCATACTACCAGCCTCGTAACCAGCTCCATATAGATCAGGATGCAGCTTAGAAGATAGGAGGTGAGGCCAGAATAACCCCACCGGTAAGGCAGCTGGAATCCTATGCCTCTCAGGAGCGGAGCGCCAATTATAAACTCTCTCGCTGAGATACCCTCTTGCCCGAAGGGGCACTCCATCACAAAGCACCTATTAGATAGCGTTTGTGCATCGTGAAGTACCTGGGGCAAATCATCTCCCTCTTATCTCTAAGAGGTCTTGGAAAGCTAGAATAAGAAAATTAGGAAGTCTAAAGTTAGAGAAAACAGTCATTGGGAGATGAGTGGTAATGAACTGGCGGTAGTCACCATCCACACAACCAGCCTCGTAACCAGCTCTGTATATATTAGGATGCAGGTCAGAAGATAGGAGGTGCGGCCAGAATAACCCCACAGGTAAGGCAGCTGGAATCCTACGCCTCTCGGGACTGGAGCGCCAATCATAAACTCTCTCGCTGAGATACCACTCTTGCCCAAAGGGGCACTCCATCACAAAGCACATATTAGATAGCACTTGTGTATAGTGAAGTAGCTGGGGCAAATCATCTCCCTCTTGTCTCTAAGAGGTCTTGGCAAGCTAGAATCAGAAAATTAGGAAGTTTAAAGTTAGAGAAAGCAGTCATCGGGTAATAAGTTTAGGAATTCAGAAAAGGGTAAGAAGCATACCCTAACAAAGGTCATCTCTCTCAGGAACTGATGGCACTCATCCTCATCCTTATCAACATCACTCCAGATGAACCCTAACCACCATCTCAGACGGGGAAACTCGGCAAGCTCGTAATCATCAAGGATATGCACCATCGGGGTAGGAGCAAAACAGAACTCATAGGCCCAAATCTGCAAAAGAAGTATGAGAACGAAGTTGATAATAATCTAGGAAATGCACAGAGGAAAGTAGAAATCATAAGATAAAGGGTTCAAGACACTCACGTGTAGTATAGTCCAAGGGTCTTTTAGCTCCTTTTGAGAGCCTGGAGCACAAAGGTCAAGGGCATTGTAAAGCTGAGCCAAAGCCGCTCGACCCTAGTTAAGAGTCCTTACTCAAGGATGGTAGCAGGGCCAAATTCAAGCTACTTCGGCCCGTGGGGAAGAGGAGTGTGAAAGGGTGTGGAGAAGAAAGGCCGTCGCATATCGTCTCTCATAAGTAGCCTTAAAAGCAGTCCCCTGTCGAAGCTCAGCCTGCCAATCCAACCAATAGTTCTTGATGCTCCTACATTGAATCCTATTATTAGGGGACTCGATCTTGATAAGCATGGCTACTAGCTCTAGATGGTAGCCGTTCTATGCCAAAGCCTGATTGAATCGAATCACCTACCCGGAGAAAGAAATCCCAATGATAGCTACAAGGTCCTCAGGTCACCGTGTACTCCCCGGATGGGAAATGGAATGAATGAGTAGTATCCATCCATCTCTCCATGAGAGTAGCCAAGAGTCCTCGGCTCATGCGAGGAGTGTTGACAGTCATGCTCCGAACCAATCTATGTAAGCCTGTGAGTTCACAAGCGCTTTCACTCCATCGGGAAGCCGCCTGTACCATCTCAAAGACTCCAAAATGGATTTGCTACCACAATGGGTGGATCTCCCCTGCAAAATCAATGATCAGGGAGTTTATGAGCTTTTATAGAATGCACGTGCATTATAAAAATTAAGGAAATACCCTTAGAATTGCAAAAGAGAGGGCTGCCCTGAATCTGTCAGCTACAGCCGCCCAGATGTAGAGGCTTATAGCCGAGCGGCTGTAGTTTTCAAGACTATAGTGGCACGGCTATAAGCAACCCATGGGGTGGCTATAGCTACACATTTTCGGCGCAAATCATAAATTTGCCCATTTTCAGTTAAATCTCATTCTATCTCAACCTAAATCATCAATCAAGCATCCTAGGGGTATATCCTACTTAAATCATGCATCAATTTCACCTATCATAAACTAATTTCTCTAATTTTGCAGAAATTGAAAATCTAAAAAAAAAGGGAAATCCAGGAAAACTAACCGGATTTAAGAAAGCATGGCTCGAGATTCCACAATATTCTTCATCCTCTCTCAACCCGTAAACACTTTTGGTGGATTTGTGAGCCAAGAAGAAATCCCCCTCTGGAATGGAAAACCTTGTTTGAGGAGGGGCTTGAGTGGGAGGAGTAGGTCTAAGGACTTTCTGTAACTTTCGTCTCATGGTTTTTGGAAGATTTGTAAAGATTTGGAGCAAAAATCAACCAAAAAGGGTAAGAGTTTTCGACCTTAAAGAGAGAAAGGAAATGTGGCTGGTGGATAAGGTTCTAATGGCTGTTAAAAGCCATCCCTTACCCACCACTACAACTGAGCACCTGTAGTTTAACAAGCACTACATCCCCGCGACTGTAGAACTATAGTGGCGCCACTATTGTTCGTCGTTTTGCAAAGTCTTCGTTCTTTCATTTTTCAAAGCTTATTTTATGCCAATTTGATCCCGAGAAAGGTAGCATTCATGTCTTATAGGTATCAAGGGGAAAGACATTCGGTCCGTATTCATTCTTCATCGAAGGGACAAAAAATTTTGTTTCCAAAATTATCGATCAAGGAACAAATACGTACCCGAAACAACTTCAAAACATCAAAAGAGATAATCAAACTTCTCAAATCACCAAAGCAACTTTCCCCAGCAACACAAGCTTCATGGGAAACACTACTATCCTTTCCTTTAGTGACACAGGCCCCACTATGTTGGGATTCGTCATTGGAAAAATAACGTGGCGCAGCGGAAAATATACCGTTTAAAATTTCCTAGAATCCACCTATCGTGTCCAATTACCATTGATTAGAATAAAAAAAATTTGAATCAAGAGAAATTAACTCACTGGATTCGTCTCCTCTAGAGACTGCTGCAGAATCGTTTCTTGAAACTGTGATCTCCAAAGTCTGGTGCACGACCAACTATTGAGCGGGAACCAGTGCTAGCCGAAGATGCGAAAGAGTGAAGGTTTAATGCTGGGATTTTTTTGCTGTTTTAGGGCTGCTCTTGGTGGCTGAAATTTGCAGCAATTAATTAGGGTAGAATTAGGGTTTTATTCCTTCAGTGTGCCCTTATATAGACACCTTATCTAATTGGGTTTTAATTAGGTTAATTAAACCCAAGCCCACTCGGATTGTAATTACATAAATAAACTTTAATTAAAAAGTACATACTATATAATTTAATTACATTCGGCTAAATTTAATTACCCCTAAATAAAATTAAATCACAATTGAGTAAATACAATACATGTATTTAGTTTTCCTACTTAGGAAAATTATTTAATTAATTGTTCACTTTATGTAATTCAATTAATTGATAAATTAATTAATTACATTATGTAAACTTATTAATTAGATTAAATTCAACCCAATGTTAATTAATTAGCTTGACACCGAATGTCAACTAATTAATTAACGCATTCCTTCCAATGTACCTTACATGTACAATTTCTATAAGTTCCGGCTCAGTTGATCTATGTGCACGATCCTATCGGTCTGTCTTTATGTTGGCAGTAGACCCAAGGCCCACAGACTGTAAGTGAGTTCTAGCAAACCATTACAACCCCTAATTAAGACAGAGATGCAGTAGTCTTTAGAAGACACTCACCCGGTAGTAATCTCATAGTGTCCCTTGCCTAATGATATCGATATGAATAAATAAGAGGCATGGTGTCTGTCACCCTCTTCTGTTGTTTATTATATTTCTTGATCTTGAGTTGACTGGTTAATCAAATAAGCACCGACTTACTTGGGTATGGCCATACACTTATCAGTTCCACTCCTCAAGTGGCCAATGATATCATCTCGGTGTTACCCGAGTGGCAATTCCATCACTTCATCATCAATATCAATATGTTCACCGGTCCACCCAATCATACCCGTATTTATCATCCTTTTATAGATCTGTTAGGCGTATGTCAAAGTGAACCGGATTCCATATTGATATTATAATGAAATATGGTCTGACGACAAAAGAGACCTACTCAAGAAAGACCTATGACGCGACAACCATGTGGCTTTCTTATGCAAATCGATCCAGTCCCATGTCAACGACATGTACCTATATTCATGACTGACTATACAAGTATTATGGCTAGTTAAGAACTACCATACAGTCATCGAATATACAAGTCTGTGGTTCTATTTGTTCCCACGATTAGAACAGACCTGGGATAGGTTTTATGATTATCAATCAATGGATACTCTACTCATATTATAGCACAAGATATAAATGAAATAGATTAACTGCCTTTATTAATGTGACACAAATAATGTATTCATATAATGAGTCTTAATGTATAATATAAAATAGAAGAATCCAATGCCCTAAGAATAAGGGCACACCAACAATCTCCCACTTGCACTAGTTCTAAGTAGGTATTGCCCTAATTCCTATAGATCTGATATGACCCTCATGCTATGTCTACGGTAGCACTTTGGTCAATGGATCAGCGACATTATTCTTGGTGTCAACCCTCTGCAATGATATGTCACCTCTGTTCGCGATCTCCTGAATGAGGTGAAACTTTTTGAGCACATGTTTGGATCTCTTGTGTGATCGGACCTCCTTAGCTTGTGCGATGGCCCTGCTGTTGTCACATAAAACATCAACTGGGTCCAGGATAGTGGGTACTAATCCCAACTCAGTTATGAATTTCTTGATCTAAACGGCTTCCTTTGCAGCTTCGCACGTAGCTATGTACTCAACTTCTGTTGTAGAGTCAGCAATGATGGCCTGCTTTGAGGACCTCCAACTAATGGCACCGCCATTCAAGAGAAAAACATAACCAAACTGTGACTATTTCTCATCCTCATCGGTCTCAAAGCTTGCATCAGTGTAACCTGACACTACCAGCTCATCTTGACCTCCATACACTAAGAAAGCATCCTTAGTCTAGTTAAGGTACTTCAAGATTGCCTTAACTGCCTTCTAGTGTTCCTCACCGGGGTCCGACTGGTACCGGCTAGTCATACTTAGTGCAAACACGACATCAGGCCTTGTACATAACATGGAGTGCATGATGGATCCTATAGCAGATGCATAAGGGATCTTTTCCATGCTCTCCCGGTCCTTCTTTGTTTTAGGACCATCTTTCTTACTCAGCTTCAACCCATGGCGCATAGGCAAGAATCCTTTCTTTGCCTTGTCCACGCTGAATCTTTTCAGAACCTTGTCTATGTACATGGCCTGACTTAGGCCTAGAAGTCGATTGAATCTATCTCTGTAGATCCTGATCCCTAAGATCGTCTCAGCTTCGCCTAAGTCCTTCATTGCGAAGCACCTACTCAACCACTGCTTAACCCCTTGTAGTGTTGGTATGTTGCCTCCAATGATAAGGATGTCGTCAACATACAGCACTAGGAAGGTGGAAACGCTCCCACTAACCATTTTATACACACAGGGCTCATTAGAATTCTGTGTGAAGCCATATTCCGTAATGGCCTCATTGAATCTCTGATTCCATGACCTCGATGCTTGCTTCAATCCATAAATGTACCTTTGAAGCTTGCATCCTCGGTTTGGATACTTTGGATCGATAAAACCCTCAGGTTGTTCCATGTACACATCCTCGAGTAGCTTTCCATTAAGGAAAGCGGTCTTAACATCCATCTGCCATATCTCATAATCCTACCATGCAGTTATGGCTAGTAGTATCCTAATGGATTTGAGCATAGCAACTGGTGAAAAGGTTTCATCATAGTCAATTCCTTGAACTTGCCTGTATCCTTTTGCCACCAATCGCCCCTTGAAGGTGTTGTTGGCCTTTAACTTGAAACACCACTTGCAACCTATCACCTTAGCACCCGGAGGTGGATCCACCAAGTTCCATACTTGGTTATCATGCATAGATTGCATCTCAGCCTCCATGGCTTTGTGCCATTAATCTGAGTGTGGGCTTTCAACAGCCTCCTGATAGGTCTTAGGCTCCTCTTGGTCAACGACCATAAGGTCCCTATCATCATTCAAAAAAAAGCCGTACCTCTCTGGCTGATGACATGTCCTACCAGACCTTCTAAGGTCCTATGCAACCGGTTCTGGTTCCTCAATTTCTTGAGTAGTCACATCGGTTCCCGAAGCATCCTCAGCAGTAGCTGTAGGAGTTTGTAAGTCTTGAACTTCTGAAAGTTC
Organism: Euphorbia tirucalli; assembly: GCA_039660915.1. Lineage (NCBI taxonomy): Eukaryota > Viridiplantae > Streptophyta > Magnoliopsida > Malpighiales > Euphorbiaceae > Euphorbia > Euphorbia tirucalli. The sequence continues at coordinate 52,740,890 of CM077633.1, forward strand.
AACATTACTCCCATTGTCTCTCCTGGAAAGGAATTCCTTCTCCAAGAAGACTGCATTTCTGGCTTGAAAACTTTGTTTTCCGCCGGATCATAGAAGTAATAACCCTTAGTTTCCTTAGGGTAACCCACAAACTGGCACTTAACAGATTTGGACTCGAGTTTGCCACTTGTCAATTTCTTAACATGTGCATCACAGCCCCAAATCTTCAAGAAGGAAACATTGGGCTTTCGGCCCTTCCATAGTTCATATGGTGTTCCCTTAACTGCCTTGCTTGGTGTATTATTAAGAGTGTAAGCAGCTGTCTTTATAGCATATCCCCAAAAGGAGACTGGGAGTGTAGCTTGACTCATCATTGAGCGAACCATGTCTAGCAAGGTCCTATTCCTCCTTTCTAACACTCCATTCCACTAGGGTGTACCAGGAGGAGTGAGTTGGGATACAATCCCACACTCTCTCAAAAATGAGTCAAACTCTTGGCTCAAATATTCACCCCCTCGGTCAGATCGAAGTGCTTTTATTTACTTGCCAAGTTGGTTTTCTACTTCATTCTTAAAGTCTTTGAACCTTTGGAGAGTCTCAGACTTATGCTTCATCAGATACACGTAACCGTATTCGCTGAAGTCATCCATGAAGGTGACAAAGTACAGAAGACCAGATCTAGCACTAGTGCTCATTGGGCCGCATACATCAGAATGTATTAGCTCTAATAGCTCTGAGGCCCTTTTCAGCAGTCTTGTTAAAGGGTGCCTTTGTCATCTTGCCTCTCAAACGAGATTTGCATGTGTCATAAGACTGGATGTCAAATGACCCTAGCACTCCACTAGAGTGTAGCCTAGCTATGCGCTTCTCAAGTCGACAATGCCAGATGTAAGTAGGATTAATTTCATTTTGTTTAATCCTTTTAGTATTTATGTTATAGATTGAACTATCACGTTTTAGATCAAGGATATATAAGCCATTTTCAATAAATGCTATTCCATAAATAATATTGCCACATTGCATAGAAATTCTACCATGTTCAATAATAAATACGAAACAAGAAATATCCAACAAAGAAATGGAAATAATATTCCTGCGCATCGCAGGTACAAAATAACAGTTTCTTAGTTCCAAAACAAGTCCACTAGGCATCTCCAAGAAATAATCTCTGATCTCCATGGCCTGAACCCGAGCACCATTTCCGACTCGAAGATCTACTTCTCCAGATCCTAATAATCTCCTATTTCTTAGACCCTGCACATTTGAACAAATGTGAGATCCACATCTAGTGCCTAAGACCCAAGATGTAGAAATAGCCAGATTAATCTCAACAACATAAATGCCTGAAGCAGCAGGTTTTCCCTTCAGTTGCTCCCTTAGCTTTGGACATGAGCTCTTCCAGTGCCCCTTCTCATGACACTCATGGCAGACATCGTCAGGAGAAGCAACCCTTGCTTTAGGTTAGGCCACCACCTTTTTGCCCTTAGCCTTGGCCTTAGATTTGGCCTTTCCCTTAGCAATGGGTGTATTGCTCTTGTTCACTAGCAATACTTCAGGAGTCTTCTTCAGAGACTGCTTAGCAAGCTTGAGCATGCCATGCAGCTCAACAACTGATTTATCCAACCTTTGCATATGGTAATTCATGATAAACTAGTTGTAAGACTCAGGAAGTGACCCGAGAATAATGTCTACTGCCAAGTCCTACGGAACTTGTGAGCCGAGGCGGGCAAGTGTATCAATATACCCCTTCAACTTTAGCACATGAGTGCTAACAGAAGTCCCAGCTACCATCACAGTCGTGCAAAGTGCCTTAGTTGTCAGGTAACGTTCCTGACAAGCCTGATCTTGGAACATCTTTTTAAGCTGATCCATCATCTCATAAGCATGCTCGTCCATGAATTACTTCTAAAGATCAGAAGCCATGGTACCCAGCATGAGGCACAAGACATCTCGGTCATCACTCATATGCCGATCTTACTGCTCCACCATCGTCGTGGTGACGCCTCGACCTGCGGGAGGGCTAGCTGGTAAAGAAGTATTCAGTGCATACTCCTTAAACTCTTGTCTAAGAACTATTTGCAAGTTCCTAGCCTATTCTAGAAGGTTAGTCCCTGAAAGCTTCTCCTTCTCCAAGAGTGACCTAAGTGAGAGTGAGTTGTTGTTTGTTGCAGCCATTTAAATTGCTTAAGTGAAATGGGATTATCTACATGGAAGAAATCATTGCTTGAGTTAGAAAAAAAGGACTTTTAAGCCAATTCAAATTAATAATCCGATTTTAATTTGTTTGTTGGTGATGTTAATTGGCTGACTTGACCAAGATCCACAACTTATCAATGACTGGCCGAACTAGGGCTCGCTAACCAACCATTGATTCGTTTGGTAGGACAACCTATCCAATCCTTCCACGAAGGACTCTTGGTTTGATGGGCTTATTGACACTTTACCCATCTGTGCTTAGGGCCCGCTCTGAGCTAATGCTATCCATGTTGAGTTAAACCACTATTCACATGTTAACCATATCAAGTATCTAACCCTCGATGGCCCACCGAATACTACAATGTACCTAGCTACGGTATGGCGCACATTGCAGCATCAATGGGAGGAAGAGGTGTGAATGTGGGAAGCACTTTTAAACAACTCAATATTTTAATTTCCGGATTATAATCAAGTGATACGGCTTATCATGCATAAACGCGGTTAATAATTTGGTGATCCATACATCCATATTATATGATAAATGCAATAGCATACTTAATTTAAAATAAATGAGATCCTATGGGCCTTTAATTACAACCTAATGAAAAACTAGATATCCTATCTAATTCTTCATGGGCAGGATTGCAATCCTTCATGGGCTCCCACCATGGGCTTGCTCCATCTGGGCCATCCTCCATGCTTGATGCAATTACAACAATTTTGTAAAATAAAATCTATTCTAAAATTACATCAAAATAAAAAAATGGCACGCAGGCCATATTTCCCAAAATTAAATTACAACCGATAATGATTTAGGGCCCATAGAACTCAACATCACATTTCAAACAAAGTACATGTTATGCACATACATACCAATATGATGCATGATCATGGCATTCCAAATTATAAATATAAATGTTAAGCCGAGTTACTTAGGGTGAAATTGCCAATTTTAACAAATGTGACTAAGGCCCATAAAGGCCCAATGGATAACATCCAAAAATGCAAAATTAACAATTTCGCTCCCACTTGAATTTGGGTTGTCACAAATTTAAAATTTAGCTCTCCCAATTTTAACGGGTGTCACGGTTTATTAGGCCAATTTCACGAAGTCCATATTCAATTTAATATGCAAACAATTAAATTAAATATGCATGCCAACAAAATAAACAATTTAAATACAACTTAATTTAAAAATATTTAATTTAATTTGTATTCGGGCCCGGGATAAAAAAAAATACTCGCAAAATCATAAACCGGACCAAAATCCCGCCCACGGCGCTGCTGTGCCGGTGGGGCAGCAGTACCGCGGCAGCAGCAGGTTGCAGTAGGAGCCAAGTGCTGCATGGCATGCTGCCCAGCGGCGCTGCTGTGCTGGTGGAGTAGCAGTGCCGCTGCGCGGCAGCCTACCACGGCAGCAGCGACCAGGTACTGCGTGGCATGCTGCGCCAAGGGAAGGGAATCGCAATTTGCGATTCCCTTTCCCACAAATAATATTTTTTTTTCTTATTTTCTTCTTTTTTTTTTATTAAATCAGAAAAATATTTCGCCAAAAAAAATATATGTAATCAATATTGAAAAACAATTTTAGATGGAAAACAATTGGGGAAAAATAATAAAAAAACCCCAATCCAAAATTCTAGGGTTTATAAAAAACTAAAACAAATTGAATAAAAACCCTAAAATCACAAACTTGAAACCCATTCTTTCTTCAAGAACCAATTCCAATCAATCTAATGGACAAAACCTAGGCTCTGATACCACTGTTGGGATTCGTCATTGGAAAAATAACATGGCGCAGCGGAAAATAGACCGTTTAAAATTTCCTAGAATCCACCTATCGTGTCCAATTACCAGTGATTAGAATAAAAACAATTTGAATCAAGAGAGATTAACTCACCGGATTCGTCTCCTTTAGAGACTGCTGCATAATCGTTTCTTGAAACTGCGATCTCCAAAGCCTGGTGCACGACCAACTATTGAGCGGGAACCGGTGCTAGCCGAAGACGCGAAGGAATGGAGGTTTAATGCTGGGATTTTTGGCTGTTTTGGGGCTGCTCTTGGTGGCTGAAATTTGCAGCAATTAATTAGGGTTGAATTAGGGTTTTATTCCTTAAATGTGCTCTTATATAGACACCTTGTCTAATTGTGTTTTAATTAGGTTAATTAAACCCAAGCCCACTTGGATTATAATTACATAAATAAACTTTAATTAAAAAGTATATACTATGTAATTTAATTCCATTTGGCTAAATTTAATTAACCCTAAATAAAATTAAATCACACTTGAGTAAATACAATACATGTATTTATTTTTTCTACTTAGGAAAATTATTTAATTAATTGTTTACTTTATGTAATTCAATTAATTGATAAATTAATTAATTACATTATGTAAACTTATTAATTAAATTAAATTCAACCCAATGTTAATTAATTACCTTGACACCGAATATCAACTAATTAATTAACGCATTCCTTCCAATATATCTTACATGTCAGTTGATCTATGTGCACGATCCTATGGGTCTGTCTTTATGTTGGCAGTAGGCCCAAGGCCCACAAACTGTAAGTGGGTTCTAGCAAACCATTACAACCCCCAATTAAGACAGAGATGCAGCAGTCTTTAGAAGACACTCACTCAGTAGTAATCTCATAGTGTCCTTTGCCTAACGATATCGATATGAATAAACAAGAGGCATGGTATCTGTCATCCTCTTCTGTTGTTTATTATATTTCTTGATCTTGAGTTGAGTGATTAATCAAATAAGCACCGACTTACCTGGGTATGACCATGCACTTATTAGTTCCACTCGTCAAGTGGCCAATGATATCATCTCGGTGTTACCCGAGTGGTAATTCCATCACTTCATAATCAATATCAACATGTTCACCGGTCCACCCAATCATACCCGTATTTAGCATCCTTTTACAGACCTGTTATGCATATGTCAAAGTGAACCGGATTCCATATTGATATTATAGTGAAATATGGTCTGAGGCCAAAAGAGACCTACTCAAGAAAAACCTATGACGCGACAACCATGTCGCTTTCTTGTGCGGATCGATCCAGTCCCATGTCAACGACATGTACCTATATTCATGACTGACTATACAAGTATTATGGCTAGTTAAGAACTACCATACAGTCAACGAATATACAAGTCTGTGGTTCTATTCGTTCCCACGATAAGAATAGAAGTAAAATGACTAAAATACCCTTCTGTTAGTAACCAAACTACTAAATGGCCAAAACACCTTTCCTTTAGTGACACAGGCTTCACAGGAAACCAAATCATCGAAATATTTCTTCCTCTAGTGACATAGGCTCCACTAGAGGTGAAATGACCAAGATGCCCTTTGGTTAGTCGCCAAGCTACCAAATGACCAAAATACCCTTTTCCTCACCATAGGGGATACCAAATCACTAAAAATCATTTCTTTTCGTCACATAGGCCCCACGAGAATTGAAATGACCAAAGTACCCTTCCTCCAAAGGAAACCGACTTTCCAACCTATAAATTACCAAAATACCCATTCCTTTCATGAACATCAATTCACAAGGAGAATTCAATCCGGGCAAAGACCTCTGCTTCGCAACGGAGTCAAAGCACATCCCTGGAGCATCGACCCAATCCGGGCAAAGTCCTTTGCTTCACAATAGAGTCGAAGCATGTCCTTGGAAGACCAATCCAATCCGGCTAAAGTCCTCTGCTTCGCAATGGAGTCAAAGCATGTCCCTGGAACGCCAATCCAATCTGGGCAAAGTCCTCTGCTTCATAACCGAGTCGAAGCACATCCCTGGAACACCAATCCAATCTGGGCAAAGTCCTCTACTTCGTAATGAAATCGAAGCACGTCCCTAGAGAACCAATCCTATCTGGGCAAAGTCCTCTGCTTCGCAATGGAGTCGAAGTACGTCCCTAGAACATTGAATCAATTCAGGCAAAGTCCTATGCTTCGCAACAGAGTTGAAGTAGGTCCTTGAAAAATCAAGTCAACTTAGGCAAAACCGCTGTTTCGCGACTCAACCGAGACAATTCCTTACGAACATCATAGTCGATCAACACAAGGAAAACCCCCAGGTACGTCCTCTATTCCTTCTCACCGTGCTCCCTATCATGATACTACACTTGAATCGGGCACAAGCACCAGTCTAAGTCAACTTTGGTCATGCGAGGGGCAGCCTGTGAGCACGGGTTTTTTCCCGACCTTAATGATGAAAGCCTTCATTACCTTTTTCATGGATAAGTGTGAGACAGATTCGAAACGACCGGAATGATATCAGAGATGTTTCAGATGACCCAAAGAAGTGTAACAAGTCTTGGTACGGAACCCCGAAGAAGGTCGGTTGAGCGCTTAGGAGAACCGGAGAGAAAAGTGAGAAAGGGTGAGAAATGCAAAACTGACTATGATAGCCACCCAGCTATAACACCCTATAACTACAGCCATCTAACTATCAGCCACTACAGCCGCTCGACTATAGTTGCCAGGCATATTTTCTCTTAAATAAGGTTTATTTTATCTCCTTAATCAGGATCTTTAACCTAATCTCACCATAAAAAAGCAAAAAATGGAAATTAGGGTAGAGGAGACAACAATATTGGCAGCCACAATCAGTGAGAGAGAGCTAGGGTATTGAAATTTTGAGAGTTAGAAAGAGAGAGAGAATTTTTCAACCCAAAGTTCACCTTTCCAATCCATTCTTCAATCCAATCCTCACCAAAATGGGTTAGAATCATTAGGTTTCATCAGGATTTAGGGTTTTCATCCAAGAACTTAAGGAGATTCTGATCAGAAGGGGTTTGGTTTGGGTTTTAAAGAGAGAAAACTAGGTTTTAGTGAGAAAAATCCCTAAATCCACTCAAAAAACCATCCAATCTCGAATCAAATCTGTAGAAATCACTAGGGTCCTTTGAGAAATCATATTTGGGTGTGATTTTAGTTGATTTGGCACCTGTTCAGGTCAATTTGGCATTTCGTTCGAGTTTTGGAGGTTCGTGGACGATTTCGGGTTGTTTCCTGATTTCGAGGAGTTTTTTCGGCGTCTGAATCCATTTCCGGTGATTCAAAAAACTGTAATGCAATTAAGGTAGGCTCTGAGAGGCCCTAAAAACTTGTGTGAAATTGATTTGGGTGCTATTATATGTGTTTTGTGTTTTTTCAGAAGGCTAGAAGTGAAAACCCAGCTATAGCCGCCCTATCTATTGCTTATAGCCGCTCAGTTGTAGTCTGATGACTACAGTGGCGTAGCTGTAACCTATAGTGGCATGGCTATAGTTGTCTAATTATAGCCACTCGGTTGTAATCTCAAGGGCAGAAGCCCCAAATGCCCTAAATCGATCGAAAACACCTCCTTTTTCAAATCAAATGTATTTTTCACGAATAATATTGGTCGCATCACATCCATATATGATTAGATTTACAGTTTTTGGGGTTTTTAATGGATGGATGTGAGATTTAGTTTTGTTGATTTTGGGTTTTAAGCTTTTCCGGATTTATTTGATTCGATTTGGATCTATTTCTTGGATTTTATAAGTTTCCAGAAACCCTAGATCACCCGAAACCATCAAAGAATCAAAACGATTTTCAAAACGAGAAAGAAAACTGGATTAGTGCTTTTGGGGCACTACAGCTACCCAGCTATTGATGCTGTAGCCACACTAGCCACTACAGTGGTGCGATTATAGCATACTATAGTGGCTCGAGTGTAGTTGATGAAACAGAATTATAAGTTTTACCTTTTCAGCCTCTAACTTGTAATTTTGTTTCTCCTTTCGACTCAAAAAGGATTTTTGGTGTGTTTACGGTTCCAAACCCTAGATGGATGTTCAAATTAGGCCCACTCACGAACGAAACCCACAGGTTCGGGGATATCTGGCCCATTAAAAGATGGAAAATGCATGTAAACCAAGCCAAACCGTTTTCAAAATTGGTTTTCATTCACAAAATCTACAGGGCATTTTTTTACGTAATATTTTCCAGGACTAATCGAGTAGTCGTCTGGACTTCTTGATTATCCTCCTATGCATGATCCCGTTTCCCAAAATACCCCTATTCTGTCTTATGTGAGTCCTTGGTGTGATTTGTATACTTATGCTAACCGTCTTTGGATGCAGCCTTTTATTTTTTGTTTTTGATGTATTTAATAGATCATTCCGTGTATCTAGGCGATTGTACCTTTTTTTTAGATTATCGTGTATTGTAGGCGGTTGTAAATGGTGAGGATGAGAGTTTTTTCTTTTTCGGGTTGTATAATTTGGCTTTTCCTTTACTTTTCCCGTACTTTTATTTTTCCACACTCTATTTATGCTTTATATTTATGTCATTTGAATGATCACTAACGAAAATTAAAAGAGGATAAAATTGAAGGGAATTAATCACACAAGACAAATATGCAGCGGAAAGAAAACGGATTAATCCCCGCCATGGATCCATGTATATTGCATTGAATTGGAAGGAAGGGTTAAAGAATTACCTCTTAGTTCTTATAGGATTTGAATCAAAGGTACCAAATTAGCTTCCCTCTACGGTTGATCCACACGGAGCAATTGATTCACCGCGTGCTAGCGCCGGGATTGAAGAACGATTCTTCGAACGAGAGAGAGAGACAGAAAATCAAAATTTTCTATTGGCTTTGGAAGAGAATTTCGGCTGCCTCCTTCTATCCTTGTGGTGGCCGAAATCTTCAAGTATTATGTGTGTAGAGTTGTATTAGGTTTAGGTCAATTATTTCCTTAAATAATTAACCTAAATAGTTAATTATAATTATAACCTAATACACCTATTAGTTATAATTATATATTAACCCACACAATTTAATATTAATTCTCAATTAACATTAAATCAAATCAATTCTCCATAATACATATATGTATATATAATATTATAATTAATTATATCTCCATATAATTTAATTATAATATGTAGCATACCTTATGTAATATTAATCACATTAATATTTATATATACATACATAAATATATATCACTATATATATTTATTCTCTTTCTCATTCATAAATTATTATCCAATAATAATTTATACCCGATAAGATGAACTTCATTTTGCTCTTGTGTGTGACCCCATAGGATCATATTAATTGGCAATAAGGAAATTACCATAATGTCCTTATAGGTCACAAGCGGACTCTAGCAAGCCATTACGACTACCCAATTAATATGATTGGAATGATCCAATACCTATTTATAGAATGTCATATTCCCTTTTGTCTCTTTGATATCAAGATTAATTATAAGACATGGTACACTTGTCAATCTTATATAATTAATCATATGCTTTCTCGATCTCAAAGTAAACTGTTCAGACAAATCAATTGATACTCTTATCAATTATTTGAGCACGGCCATGCATTTAACAGTCTTACTTATCGAGGGGCCCAGTGATATCGCTCTCTTGTTAGAGAGGGACAAAATCCCATATCTGTCACTCACATCCCTAAGCATGAGTCACATTGCACCCAACAACAGCCTTTATAACTACTCTGTTACAAGCAGCGTTTGACTGCGTCAAAGCACAACATGAGTTCATCCCGGAATCCATGGCGACCTCAGGTCAAAGGAATCAGCTGATGACACTACTATAATCAAGATCAGTTGTGACACGTGACCATGAACTTGATCTTATAGTGGGTCTCCAGCAACATGTTCTCTAACACATTGCCCGTGAGTATAATCTGTATCTGTATACACTATATTCATCTCATGAATATCCATTATCACTCACACTAGTCTTAGTTTGTTATTATTCCCATAATAACAATCGACTAGGGAAATTTAGAATTACACAATTAATTCATGGATACATTATCATAAATACTAACATACAAATATATATGATAAAATAAGTCTTTATTAATGACTTAAGAAGATTGTTTACATAATCCAACATTGGCTTAGGGCACAATCTCTAACAATCTCCCACTTGCCCTAAGTCCAATCTTCAAATGTATCTAATACCCATGGACCTAGTATGACCATCATGTACAGCTTGTGAAAGAGCTTTTGTTAGTGGATCAGCAACATTGTCTTCAGACGCAACTTTGCATATCTTCACATCTCCTCTTGAGATGACTTCTCTTATGTAGTGAAAACGCCGAAGTATATGTTTGGATTTCTGTGACACACTAGGTTCCTTAGCAAGTGATATTGCCCCATTGTTGTCACACAAGAGGCTCACAGGATTCACTATGCTAGGAACGACACCAAGTTCTTCGATGAACTTCTTGATCCAAACAGCCTCTTGGGCTGCATCTGATGCAGCAATATACTCGGCTTCTGTTGTAGATGCAGCTATCGTGCTTTGCTTAGAACTCTTCCAACTTATCGCACCTCCATTCAGAATGAACACATACCCAAACTGTGACTGCATCTGATCTTGATCAGTTTGGAAACTTGCATCCGTGTAACCATTTACAACAAGATCTTCGTCCGAGCCTCCATATACCAAGAATGTATCTTTAGTTCTTCTCAAGTACTTAAGAATACTCTTGACAGCAGTCCAGTGACTATCACCTGGATCAGACTGATATCTACTTGTCATGCTCAAAGCAAAAGAGACATCTGGCCGAGTACATACCATGGCATACATGATAGATCCTATAGCTGACGCATAAGGAATCTTATCCATGCGTTGACGTTCTTCAACTGTCACAGGACATTGCTTACGACTAAGCTTTATCCCTTGCCCAATAGGAACATTTCCTTTCTTTGATTGATCCATACTGAACCTTTTCAGTATTTTGTCAATGTATGTACTCTGGCTCAAACCTATCAATCTCTTAGATCTGTCTCTATAGATCTTTATTCCAAGAATGTAGGCTGCCTCACCCAAGTCTTTCATAGAAAAACACTTTCCTAGCCAAGATTTTACTTCTTGCAAGGTAGGAATGTGATTTCCTATTAACAATATGTCATCGACATATAGAACTAGGAAAACTATATTACTCCCACTGAACTTCTTGTACACACAAGGCTCATCTTCGTTTTTGATGAAGCCAAACTTTTTGACTGATTCATCAAAACAATGATTCCAACTTCTTGATGCTTGCTTCAAACCATAAATGGCCTTTTGAAGCTTGCATACTTTATCAGGATTCTTTGGGTCGACAAAACCTTCAGGCTGTGTCATGTACACATCCTCAACAAGGTTTCCATTTAGGAAAGCTATTTTGACATCCATTTGCCATATTTCATAGTCATAATATGCTGCTATGGCAACAAGAATTCTGATGGACTTGATCATAGCTACTGGCGAAAAAGTTTCGTCATAGTCTATACCATGAACTTGTCGGTAACCCTTTGCCACTAACCTTGCTTTATAAGTCTGAACATTCCCATCCATGTCCGTTTTCAACTTGAAAACCCATTTGTGCCCTATTGCTTTAGCACCCTTTGGGAGATCAACCAAAGTCCATACTTTGTTGTCGTCCATGGATTGAATTTCTGACTTCATAGCATCAAGCCATTTTTCAGATTCTGAATTAGAGACAGCTTCCATGTACGTGGAAGGTTCATTCTCTTCTAACAGAATCAGATCATTTTCGTTCGTGACGAGAAATCCATATCTCTCGGGCTCATGACGAACTCTACTTGATCTACGTTGGACTTGTGTTATCGGTTCTGACTCAACAACTTCTTGTGAATCAGATTGTTCCATTTGAAACTCACTTTCAACTTGGTTATCCATATTTTCTTGTAGGTGTACTTTACTCCCACTGATTCCTTTGGAAATAAACTCTTTTTCCAGGAATGTACCATTCCTAGCAACAAACACTTTGTTTTCACTAGGATTGTAAAAGAAATAACCTTTGGTTTCTTTTGGATAACCAACAAAATTGCACTTCACAGATTTTGGTGCTAACTTATCTGAAATCAAGTATTTCACATAAGCTTCGCAACCCCAAATCTTGAGAAAAGACAAATTTGGTCTCTTACCAACCCATATCTCATATGGTGTCTTTTCAACTGCTTTTGATGGAACTCGGTTCAGTGTGAATGCCGCTGTTTCAAGTGCATATCCCCAAAAGGATAGAGGAAGATTTGTTTGACTCATCATCGACCGAACCATATCCAATAAAGTACGGTTCCTCCTTTCAGACACACCATTCCACTGTGGTGTACCAGGAGGAGTTAGTTGTGAGACAATCCCACACTTTCTAAGATGATCGTCAAAGTCTTGGCTCAAATATTCACCACCTCGATCAGATCTAAGTGCTTTAATTGTCTTGCCAAGTTGGTTTTGTACTTCATTTTGGAAGGCTTTGAACATTTCAAAGGATTCCGAATTATGCTTCATTAGATATAGATAACCATATCTACTGAAATCATCAGTAAACGTAATGAAGTATTGAAAACCACCTCTAGCAGTTGTGCTCATAGGCCCACATACATCTGTATGTATGAGTTCTAATAAGTCACTAGCCCTTTCACTGTGACCAGTAAAGGGACTCTTGGTCATCTTACCCATTAAACAAGACTCGCAAGTGTCATATGTTTCAAAAACATCCAGACCCAAAATTCCATCTTTATGGAGTTTTGAAATGCGTTTCTCATTAATGTGTCCTAGACGACAGTGCCAGAGATAAGTAGGATTCACAACATTTGTTCTTATCCTTTTGGTATTTATGTTATATACGTGCTCATTATAACCTTCACTAAGGTTCAACAAATAAAGACCATCATGTAAATCCGCATTTGCATAAAACAAGTCTTTATTGAAAAGCAATAAGTGATTATTCTCAATAACACATTTAAATCCTTCCTTGTCCAAACATGAAATAGAAATGATGTTCCTAGACAAATTAGGAACAAAATAACAATTATTCAAAGAAAGAACAAGTCCACTTGGCAACTTGAGCTCGTAGCAACCGACTTCATAAGCAGCAACTCTAGCTCCATTCGCCACATGGAATTCTACTTCGCCCTTCTTAAGCTTTCTACTTCCTTTAAGCCCCTGCACATTCATACAAATGTGAGAACCACATCCGGTATCTAATACCCATGAAGTAGAAACAGAAGTAGAATGAAATATTTCAATAACATAAATACCTTGATTAGCGGTCTCACCGCCTCTCTTCTTCCTCAAGTCCTCCAAATAAAGCTTGCAATTTCTGCGCCAATGACCAGGCTGATTGCAGAAATGGCATGTGCCTTCCTTTGGAGGCTTTGCCTTGGTAACAGCTTTGGGCTTCTTTGCATCCTTCCCAAACTCTTTGGGTTTGTTTGCTTTACCCTTCTTCTTCTGGATCCTACCCTTTTGCACCATATGGATCCCTTTGGAGCTTGGCTTCTCTTTTATCGTTACTTCAGCGTTTTTAAGCATCCCATGCAGTTCGCTGACCGTTTTGTCCATATCATTCATGTGATAGTTCATGACAAAATGTGAGTAACTCTCGGGAAGAGAATTAAGGATCAAATCCGTTGCCAACTCAGGTCTGAGTGGCGAACCAAGCCTCTCCAACTGATCAATGTACCCTTTCATCTTCAGAACATGGGCACTAACCGAACTCCCTTCGGTCATCTTGCACCCAACCAAAGATCTCAAGGTCTCATACCTTTCCCTTCTCGCTTGCTTTTGGAACATTTCCTTAAGCTCTTGGGACATCTCATATGCCTCAAATGTTTCCAGATCCTTCTGAAGTTCCGGAATCATTGATGCGAGCATCAGGCATTGTACATCAATCTGATCATTTTGATGCTTGTGAAAAGCATCCTTTTCAGCTCTTGAAGCTGTGGTGGGTGGAGGGTTAGCGGGCAAAGGCCCATCCAGAACATACAGCTTTCGCTCTTGCTTGAGAACAATTCTCAAGTTGCGATACCAATCTAGGTAATTGGTTCCGTTCAGTTTTTCCTTCTCAAGGATAGATCGAATAGAACCGGGATTGCTTGTGTTGGCCATTTATCTACAACAGAAAATATATGCAAAGTTAATTACATAAGAGAATTAAACTCCCACTAAAATTATAAAACCCTTTAAAATATTTAAGTGGGTAAAAGACCCAAAATCCATACTTAACCATAGCACTGCTTTGGCATGTCCCTATGACTAAATATAATTTCGGTAGACATCACCATGTCAATTACATCATTATGTAACTCTTTTAATTTATGAGATGCATGATATCATATATCATATTTAATTTGCATGTTACTCATCTCATCTTTGCCTCGGGTTCAAAGCACCATTTTGATTAACCCTTGTTAAACCAATTACAACACAATGAGAATCACCATTTCTCATATTATCGCTTCGCTAAGGTCACAACATGCGTACCCGCTTTGGCGTGGCTACCATGATGCGAACATAGTACTTGACTAGTGTTATACGTAATTGGGTGGCAAGAATATAAACTTCATAAGTTTATTTAGGGTTTATTAATTCCTGTGAGTTAGTTGTATCATATACAATTTCATGGCATTAATATTAATCATACCTTTTGTTAACATTAATTAGCATGGCATCTTATGGCATACAATTGTCTAGCATGCATATAGAATATCTAGCATGGCATCACATGGCATCTAAATAAAATAAAACATGCATATGACTCGAACCGTGTTATGGTATGGTTTAAATCTACATTGATTTTCATAGGCCAATATGAAAATCAACAAGGTCATATCCTAGGTAGTAGCATCCATCACATGGTCATTGCACCGCCTCTTGGATCCGCCTCCACGTCTTTGCTTCCAAGCACCATCTCATGGATTTATATTTTACAAAAATTGCAACCTATACAATTTTTCTAGTAAAATAAATTTTACATATCATAAATTGCATCCTATACAATTTTTCTAGTAAAATTAAAATTTAAAATTTACATAAATACAAACGACTCGCAGGTCGTATTTATATAAAACCATAATAAATAAAATAAAGCATCCACGGGGTCCAAAACCATACCATAACACCATGCATAAAATTATCAACAATAATTTTATATTTAAAAATATTTAGGGTTCAAAGTGGTAAAATACAATCACATTGTATTTAGAATTAATTAATTTGGAAAAATTCGTAAACATGCAGAAACAATTTTCCACACTTAAAACGAAAAAGGGGTTAAAAAAAAAAAAAAAAAAAAAAAAAAAAAAAAATGTCGGACAGCGGGCTCGACGGGCTGCGCATACTGCGCGCAGCCCATGCTGCGTAAGCAGTATGCTGCTTGCGCAGCAAAGGGCAATTTGCAATTGCAATTTGCCGCAAATAGTATTCTGGGCATTATGCCCAGAATACGAACAGCAACATTTACTAATTTTTTTTTTTTTTTTTTTTTTTTTGTTTTAATTAAATTGAATTGAAACAATTTCAATAAAACCCATGAATCAAATTCATGATTCCAAAAACCCCTTAAACATTCCAAATCATTAACATAAAATCATTCACAATGATTAATCAATAAAATCAAATTTTATTTTGTTATTCACAATAACATAGAACCCTAAATAAAACATACAAACCCCTAACAACAATTTTGATCCAATCAAAATCATACAAAACCTAACATGCAATTTTGATCCAATCAAAACATAAATCCAATTCAATCAAAATACAAGTGGCTCTGATACCACTGAAGGGAATTAATCACACAAGACAAATACGCAGCGGAAAGAAAACGGATTAATCCCCGCCATGGATCCATGTATATTGCATTGAATTGGAAGGAAGGGTTAAAGAATTACCTCTTAGTTCTTATAGGATTTGAATCATAGGAACCAAATTAGCTTCCCTCTACGGTTGATCCACACGGAGCAATTGATTCACCGCGTGCTAGCGCCGGGATTGAAGAACGATTCTTCGAACGAGAGAGAGAGACAGAAAATCAAAATTTTCTATTGGCTTTGGAAGAGAATTTCGGCTGCCTCCTTCTATCCTTGTGGTGGCCGAAATCTTCAAGTATTATGTGTGTAGAGTTGTATTAGGTTTAGGTCAATTATTTCCTTAAATAATTAACCTAAATAGTTAATTATAATTATAACCTAATACACCTATTAGTTATAATTATATATTAACCCACACAATTTAATATTAATTCTCAATTAACATTAAATCAAATCAATTCTCCATAATACATATATGTATATATAATATTATAATTAATTATATCTCCATATAATTTAATTATAATATGTAGCATACCTTATGTAATATTAATCACATTAATATTTATATATACATACATAAATATATATCACTATATATATTTATTCTCTTTCTCATTCATAAATTATTATCCAATAATAATTTATACCCGATAAGATGAACTTCATTTTGCTCTTGTGTGTGACCCCATAGGATCATATTAATTGGCAATAAGGAAATTACCATAATGTCCTTATAGGTCACAAGCGGACTCTAGCAAGCCATTACGACTACCCAATTAATATGATTGGAATGATCCAATACCTATTTATAGAATGTCATATTCCCTTTTGTCTCTTTGATATCAAGATTAATTATAAGACATGGTACACTTGTCAATCTTATATAATTAATCATATGCTTTCTCGATCTCAAAGTAAACTGTTCAGACAAATCAATTGATACTCTTATCAATTATTTGAGCACGGCCATGCATTTAACAGTCTTACTTATCGAGGGGCCCAGTGATATCGCTCTCTTGTTAGAGAGGGACAAAATCCCATATCTGTCACTCACATCCCTAAGCATGAGTCACATTGCACCCAACAACAGCCTTTATAACTACTCTGTTACAAGCAGCGTTTGACTGCGTCAAAGCACAACATGAGTTCATCCCGGAATCCATGGCGACCTCAGGTCAAAGGAATCAGCTGATGACACTACTATAATCAAGATCAGTTGTGACACGTGACCATGAACTTGATCTTATAGTGGGTCTCCAGCAACATGTTCTCTAACACATTGCCCGTGAGTATAATCTGTATCTGTATACACTATATTCATCTCATGAATATCCATTATCACTCACACTAGTCTTAGTTTGTTATTATTCCCATAATAACAATCGACTAGGGAAATTTAGAATTACACAATTAATTCATGGATACATTATCATAAATACTAACATACAAATATATATGATAAAATAAGTCTTTATTAATGACTTAAGAAGATTGTTTACATAATCCAACATTGGCTTAGGGCACAATCTCTAACAAAAATAGGTGGAAATAAGTCAATGTTATATTGTATTATGAAATAATAATTGAAAACAAGTTGAAGATTACTAGATGTCTTGCCCGAACCCTTGAATCTCTAGATCGAGTACTGTGTCTACACTTGGTAGGGAGCTGTACTAGAATTTCTCGGATGAGCTGATCCGGGTGGCGACTGTGTATCTGATCATGAAATTTAGGTTTCGGGATCTTTAAGTTTAAATTAGGATTTTCTAAAAAATCTGTTTTCCAAAATTCACAATCAAAATTAAGTTTTCTACAAAATGAGTTTTCTTAATAAAGTGAACGCTTTTCTTAAGATTAAACCCATTTTCAAAACCACACACTCTCTCAAGAATAAAATCCCCAATTCCCGCTTCATCATGCTTTCCGAAAAATATCATCCGCTCACACATTTGCTTTAAATAAAATGCATTAAAATCATGAAAAAAGGCAAACAAAGCTATCTGTCGAGGCCACTATAGCCGCACGGCTATAATGTAGCTGCGATACTATAAGTAAAGAAAGACCTAGAGCCACGAGGCTCAAACTAAAAATTCATCCTTGGCTTAAGATTAGAGACGCACAGCTCTAATAACCAACAAAACTATAGTTACATGGCTATACCTACAGAAATAGAAGCTTTTCGTAAAAACCCTAGAATCCACAAAAATCAACCCTAATCTTTTCTCACCAGCACCAAATCACCAAATAAGGGTTCTAGGGGAAAAACTTACTCTAAACATGCATCAATTTCATCTAAACATCATCTAATTTCATCAACATTTGTAGGAAATTAAAAAATTGACAAAGAAGAGGATTAGAGGAATCTAACCAAGTTGCTGATCACATGAGTCGAAGGTTGCAATGTGGTGGGCAGGGTGCAAACTTTTTCAACATTTTAGGAGTGATTCCTTGAGAATGGGAGGCAAGGGTTTTGGCTTTTAGAAGAGAAGAAGAAGTGGAGGAGAATACTCCCTAAATGTAACAGCTGGAATTTTAAAGCCACCCCCGGCTCTAATGAGAAAATGTAAATATAGCCATGCAGCTATAGTGTACAACATATAGTCGTGTGGCTCTACTTCTTCAGGTATGGATTTTTCTTCGATTTCCGATATTTTCACTTATACTGGTATAATCCCCAAAAGGATATTGTTCGCTCATTGCAGGTGCCTAGTGGTAGGATAATCAAACCGTATTTATTCTTTATCAAAGGGGCAAAAATTTTTGTTTCCAAAATCCTTGATCAAGGAATAAATACACTCAACATAATTTCAAAATCAACGCTCTAGAGCTAACTTCATATCAACGCTCCCAGAGCCGATTTCACATCAACGCTCCCAAAGCTGACTTCACATCAACGCTCCTAGAGCCAAATTCACACCAATGCTCGTAGAGTAGATTTCACATCAACAATCCTAGAGCCGACTTCATATCAACACTTCCAGAGCCGATTTCACATCAACGCTCCCAGAGTCAACTTCATATCAATGCTCCTAGAGCCGACTTAACACCAACGCTTCCAGAGCTGATTTCACATCAACATATCAATGCTTCCAGAGCCAATTTCACATTAGTGCTCCCAGAGCCAACTTCACATTAATGCTCCCAGAGCCGACTTCACACCAACGCTCCCGGAGCCGATTTCACATCAACGCTCCCAGAGCCAACTTCACATCAGTGCTCCCAGAGCGGACTTCACATCAATGCACTGGAGCTGACTTCAGACCAATGCACTAGAGCCGACTTCACATCAACACACCAGAGCCGACTTCACATCAACGCTCCTAGTGCCAACCTCACACCAACGCACCAGAGCTGACACAGTTCTGCGAAGAGCTGAAACACATCCCCCGGTGGGGCACTGTACTTGGTTTCCCCAGCGAAAATGAGACGTCAGGTATGCTTTCTTTTCCTTCCTCACCATGCTCCCTATCCCGAGATCAGAATCGAACCGGGCATAAGAGCCCCGACCTCGGTTCAATTTTGATCCCCGCGAGGGGTAGCCGGTGAGCACAGGTTTTTCTAACCTTTGTAATGAATACCCTATGTTACCTAATGGAATAGAAGAACGTGAGGTGGATTTGTGAATCAACGGAATGGTGCCTAGATACGTAAGCGACCCGAAAAGCAGAGCGGTTCTCAACCCGAAACCCCGAAGAAGTCCCTTTCGAATACTTAAAAAATTTGTGTATGACTCCATGACTCAAGTGGAAATCAGGTCGCTTCACTTAGGGCTACGTGGCGATAGCTTTTACAACTATAGCCACACGACTATAGTATAGCCATCAGGCAAAAACGCACTAGAGCCACACGGCTATAGAAGTTATTGTGGAAATTTTCAAATTTCCTTATCCCCTAAGTTAATTACTGATTTTCAGGATTTAGGGAGCTAATTAGGTTAATTAGAAGGGATGACTTTGAGAGAAAAAGGAGCAGAAAAATCAGAAAAAGGATTTTTAGAGAGAATTTAGATTTTAGAGAGAAAAAAAGAAGAAAAAGAGAGAAAAGAAAGAAAAGAGAGAAACAGAAAGAAAAAGAGGAAAAACACTAAGGAACAAGTGGTTCTAGCCATTTTCTTTGATCCCAAATCGTCTTGGATTCGTTCGGTTCGGTTAGGGATTCATTTTCGGCGTTTCAAATCGTTTTTGGGATTCTAGATGCATTTCGGCCTCCAAATCCATCTCCAGTACACTAGAACACAACAAAGGTAAACTTTGAAAGGCCTTAAACTCGAAATTTGATAATTCTTATGGTGTGTTACATGTTTTGACAAAAATCCAAAAAATTGGCTGTTTGATTACAGCCGGGCAACTTTAATTAGAGCCGCACGGCCGTAATTCCTTTGAATACAGTCGCACTGCAATAACATAGAGCCGTACGGCTGTGTTCTTCAAGGCAGAAACCTGAAATGCCTTAAGTGATCGAACCTAGATAGTTTTCCCTTTTGAATCCTTTTATCATGAGTAACTTCGGTTAGATCACATCTGTCATAACTAAAATTATGGTTTTCGGATTTCGAATGATGTGAATGTGAGATTTAGGTTTCCAATGGTTTCGATTTTTGAATTTTGGAGTTGTTTTAGTCCAAACGAACTCCCGATCTAGCATCGGCGGACCTCTAGAATTTCAAAATCTCAAGGAACCATCGGGAGCGAACCAAAATAGTGATTTACAAAAACGAAAGAAAACCAATTCAGGTTTATGTATCATAGCCACACGGCTATGATGGCTACAGCCTCACGGCTATAGTCACCAAAGGAAAATCTCGGGACAATTTCAATAAATCTCGTCGTGTGATGCTGTGTTAAAATTCAAACTGTTTATGAAGTGTTTACTGTTAGAAGAATGTTGGAAATTGGAACTACCCATGAATGGGACCCGAAGTTCTAGAATAACAGACCCACTGAATACGAAGAATTTGCATGTAGCTGAGTCTAACCGTTTTTAAAACTGTTTTCAAGCATAAAAATCTACAGGGTGTTTCTAAAATGGTTATCCTGGTTTAATCGGCTAAGTCATCCGGACTTTCTGGTTATCCCTCAATGCATGTTCCCCAATTCCCAAGAATTCCCTATTCTGTCTTGGTATTAGTCCTACATGCTTTTATTGTATAACTGTGCTAACCATCTATTTTGCAGCTTTTTATTTTCTTTCTTTTTTTTTGATGTATTTGATAGAATGATAGTGTAACTAGGCGGTTGTACTTTTGTAGATTTCATGTAATTAGGCAGTTGTATGTGAGGATGAGAGTTTTCTTTTTCATTCGATTTGGTTGTATAAGCTGGCCTCTATTTTTACTTTTCCGCACTTTATTTTGCTACAATTTATTTCTATCATTTGCATGAGCATTGGCTAATAACAAGAGGATAAAAATGGGTAAAGAAAGATAATAAGTGAGTTGAATAAAGTAGTATGAACTTTTAAACGAAACCACGCATTGAGGTTGAATAGGTAAGTTGCACGAACCCTGAATCTTTGTATTAGGTATTGTTGTCTATTCTCGGTAAGGAGCTGTATCGGAATTTCCCGAATGAGCTAATCCGGGTGGCGACTCCATCACTAATCTTGAAATTTAGGTCTCGAGATCTTTAAGTCAATGAAATGGGTTAATGTAAAAGTGTAAGACTAGTTTCCTAAAATTCACATTCAAACAATGTTTTGTACAAATGGGTTTTCTATCATACAAAAGGTTTTCTTAAATCAAGACTTAAAACCCGTTTTCCCCAAAACCAATTTAAAACAAAGGTGAAAAAGCCATTTTCTCCACGGTTCGCTTCATCATGTTTCAACTTTAAGGTCATCTGCACACATAGGATATATAAGTTTACTACAAAGGAATCTTCTCCATTGAGATTGATATTTCTATCTTATTTGGGTAGCTATAATGGTTTGTCAAAATCCACGTATAGCTTGTGGCCTTAATGGATTATTGGGCTCACTAACAACATACGATGGACCCACAGTATTGCACACATAGAGCATCTGAGCACTTTTGCCATGCACTTGTTATAATATGTATTGGATAAATATTTATTTAGAGCATTTGGGCTTATGGGGCTTATGGGCCTTATGGTTAAGGCTTGGTCAAATAAACCATTGAAGAATTAATTAGTTTAATTATATGGTATAATTAAATTAATTATTAGATGAGATGTTAAATAAATATTTGGTGTATATATTTTAAACCATGAAATTAGAATAGTAAGGTTTATTTTATTCTTATTTAGTTTCTATTATTTCCCATTTTTTTTTTTTTTTTTTGGGAAATAGAACTGAAAGGGAATAAAAAAAATAAGGAAGAAATAAAACCTAACATAATTAGTTATAATTTCCTAATCCTATCACAACTCCTCTCTCTCTCTTTCTCTTTTTGGTGGGGAATTTTCAGCCAAGATAGGGAATTGTGTGAGACTACTCTTCGGTCTTGTGCTAAGAAAACAAAGTGTTCTTGAGGTGTTCGTGTGCGTGAACATAGAGGTTATTTACGCAGACTCAAAAACTCATATTTAATCTTTTACGGAGATGACATAGGTGTGAGCACGGGTTTTTTTCCTGACCTCTATGATGAAAACCTTTTGTTACCTGTTAAACAAATAAACGTGAGTCAGATTTAGGAACGAGCGGAATAACGCTCGGAATGTTCTCAAACCACCCGAAACTTAGAAGAGTCCTTGATCCGAAAACCGGAAAAGAGTCCCTCGAGAGATTAGGAAACTTAGGTGCACGTGCAAGCTTTATCTAGAGTCATACGACTGTAATCTACAGTCACACGACTATAGTTTATAGTCACACGACTGTAAATCTACAGTCACACGACTATAATTATAGTCGTATGACTCTAAGATTTGACTCAGCAGATTCCTAAATAGGAAAGAATTTTATTTTGGCTAAAATCTTGGGCGTGATTTTAGAGAATTAGGGCAACCAAATAAATAGCAAAAGAGGCAGAAAAACACAAAAAAAAAAGGGGAATCAATTCAGAAAAGAGAAAATAAAGGAGCATTCTAGGGAGAGAGAGAGAGCTTTTAGAGAAAGAGAGTATAGAAACCAAGGGAAACTAAGAAAAATCAACAAAGAAACCAAAAATACATAGAGAGTACCAGCGTGAAACGCATAGTGTGAGAATCCCTAGTCACATATCACTGGCTTAAACCATTCTCGGGTTCGTTTGGATCAATTCGAGACGCGTGTTTGAGAATTTTAGGTCGTTTGGAGATTCTAGATGGATTCCGACGTCCGTATCTAATTCTGGTCATCTAGCATACTAGGACGCAAAAGAGATAAACTTTGAGAGGCCTTAAAACTCGTTTCATATTGATTTGTGATAGTGTTCTGTGTTTTAAAATTTTTCTGGAAAACTTTCTGCGCAACTACAGCTACACAGCTGTAATTATAGTCGCACGACTATAATTACAGTCGCACGACTGTAGTTGCTTGGAACATAGCCGTGCAACCGAAAAGCCCAAATTCGACCAAATACAGCCGGTTTTCCCATTTTAAATGATTTTTCATGATTTAATTCGGTTAAATCACATCTGTACACTATAAAATTGTGTTTTCGGATTTGTAATGATACGGATATGTGATTTAGGGTTTTGTTGGTTCTGTTCTCGGAATTCGTAGTTGTTAGATCCCTAACCGGATCCTTGGTCCAGTGATAACGGATCCTCAGATTTCCAGAATCCCTAGAAATCATCGAAATTCTTTGAAACAAATGATTTTAAAAAATAAGAAAACCACTATCGGGCACTGTTCATTACAGCCGTACAACCATAATCATTACAGTCGCACGTTTTTAGTGTCGGGCAAAAGGCAGAATCACGGGACGACCCGCACGGACATCGTCGTGTGATGCTATCTTCAGAATCGAAACAGTTTTTGGCATGTTTACCGCTTTCAGACCATAGATGAATGTTTGGAATTAGAAACCCCCACGAACGGAACCCCGAGTTCTGGGATAACCGACCCACTAAACCGAAGAAATTTGCATGTAATTGAGCCAAATCATTTTCTAAAACCGTTTTCAAGCATCAAAAACATACAGGGCGTTTCTAACACCGTTTTCCAGGTCTAACCGAGTAAGTCATCTGGACTTCTTGGTTATCCCCTAAATGCATGTTCCCACTTCTTAAAATCCCCATTCTGTCTCGTATGAGTCTTATATGTGTTTGGGATATATCTGTGCTAACCATTTGTTTTGCAGCTTTTATTTTTCTTTATTTTATTTTGGATGTATTTCATAGATTAATCGTGTATTTTAGGTGATTGTACTTTTTAGATTCTCGTGTATCTAGGCAATTGTAATGGTGAGGATGAGAGCCTTTTCCTTTTTCTGGGTTGTAATAAGGCCTCTATTTCTTTTTGGTTTATTTTTGGATGTATGGTTTATATTTCCACACTTTAATTTTATGCACTTTATTCCTGTCATCTGAATGAGCATAGGCTAGTAGTAAAGGATTAAATTGGGTAGAGAAAGATAATAAGTGAGTAAAATATTGTTGTATACACTTTTAAATGAATACAAGCTTGAGGTTGAATAGGTAAGTTGCCCGAACCCTAAATCTCTGGTTAGGTACAGTAGTCTATGCTCGGTAGGGAGCTATACCGAAATTTCCAGGATTAGCTGATCCGGGTGGTGACTCTGTCACTGATCTTGAAATTTAAGTTTTGAGGTTTTTAAGTTAACAAATGAGAAAAGGTTTTCTACAAAAGCATTTCCAAAAAGAATCAATGGTTTTCCTAAATAAGATCATCAAACCCTATTTTCAAAGCACTAAACATTTCTAACTTCTCTTTTTCCCCGGTTCACTTTGCTGTGCACTCCGCTTAAAAGGTTGTCCGCTCACAATAGGTATGGTTTAAATATGTTTTCTGGATGAGTCAGTCCTTATTGTTCATCTATTTTCTGAACGGCTTATTCTTGGGTACAAGTTTAAGTATAAATCTTGTTATGCTTCCGTTGAAATGTTTTTTATTTATACTGGGAAAACCCTAACAAGATCTACAATCAATTCGTTCTTCAAGTTTTGACTTGGAATTTTAATAAGACCATCTAGTCCAAGTTGTTTTATAGCTCTATATCAAATGCCAATACAAGGGTTACAAACTTGCGGATGTTGCATCGATTTTTTAGGTATACCTGGAAATTTTGATAAATATGTATTTTAAAGATTTATTTCATACATTATATAAATATTCTACTAGCAAAGGCATTACTATATTTTTTAGAATAAAATCATGTTATTTAAACAACATTAAAATTATGCATACCTTATAAGATTGAATTATTTATCCTTCATATATCACAATTGACGTTTTCGTTTTTAGAATAAATATATTTGTCTTTCTTGTACTGTTTGACATTTCTTTCTTCGTCATCACTCATTTCACAATCCATATTAAGAAAAATAATTTAGATTGAATGGAACTCAATTGAATTTATAAAAGAAAAAAACCTCAAATATTGGCATTTATATACAATTTATAGAAGGAAAAATAATGGGAAGCATGGTCTAATAAGTCTTTGGTGGTGGCTTAATTCTTTTATTCATCAAAATTCAGTTCAACATTAGCAACGAAGGTATGAAGAACTAAAAGACTCCAAGTTAAAATTATGACAATGTCCACAAAATTGCAATTGATCACTTGAACTGTTAAGTTATTTTAAATCCACTAACCAAACAATTTATTCTTAAAGTAAGAAGTTCAAACTCTTACCAGGTTTTAAGTCACGATGAATGACAACTATGAAAGTCTTGTTTGTACCACTCTTTTGGGTGGTCTTGGAAGATTGGAAGTGAAGCTTCCTCTACCAAAATAATAATAAACATAAGCCGCTAGTTTTAATGAAATGTCATATATGCCAGGAGAGATTATATCTTCACATGGGAAATAAAATTTGGCTAAAAAGATCCTACAATGTTCTCTTTTAAAAGAGTAAAATAAATTGAACTAGTACCATATTTGCAAAACATATAATAGGTCTCCCCTTTCTTTCCATCAAATAATAGTAACATGGGATTTTGCATAAAAGAATGAATTTTTATTCAATAAACTTCGAGGAGGATAAAAAAGTGAATCTTGATGCCAAAAGACCTTAGTAGGAAATAATTAGCAGTTCATTCAACTCTAAAACGGATGATCAATAGAAAGAGAAGTATCACCTAAAACACAATAGCATATTATACATTCCTCTACCATATTCAATGAAACTCAAGATATAGCTGGCACCTTAATTAAATGGTTTGAAATCCTCACTATTCTTATGATTTTTTCTAAAATATATTTTTGTGTTCTTGTTGTGAGGATATTGTTCATAAGATATTTGGATTAGATTTTCATCAAGTGTTATATATATTGTAAAAATATAAACTTAATGGTAATAAAAATATAAACCTAACGAAATGTGCAGTAAGCTTTAATTAGATTGATTCTGAGAAAACATAATAAGAAAATTGAAATAAACCTAATCAAATTTGTACTCTTTCAGGCTCATGAGAGCACCTAGCCCAATGTTGTAAACCAAACAATAGAATATAAACAAACACAGTTCATACTTTTATAATTAAACACAATATTTTCACCTAATAACTTAAATAAAAAAACATGAAATAAAACAGAAATAAAATAACAGCAAACTCAAACTTAAGCAAATAATTGCACAAGAAGAAATAATAATAGAACTTCCTTGCTAGAATAACTCAAACAAAAAAGTGCAAAGAAAGAATAGCACAATGAAAACAATTTACGCAGGTTGATGTAGTAGAGTGTAAGCTAATTTAAGCAGGTTGATGTAGTAGAGTGTAAGCTAAGGTTTAGTAAGAAACCTTTCTTTAGTCTAAATCTGAAGGTAGAAAAGGAGAGAGTGAGAGCCAATGCTAGCGAAGCAAGGAATTTGGATTAGTGAGAGGATTTTGAAGTTGAGATTAGAACGGTGGGAAAATGGGAAAAGGAAACACCAACTGTCTCCTTCTTGCATCAGATTACACTAGTAAACTCCATAGTAGTCAGTACTAAAAAAAAACATAATGAATAAGCCAGCAAACAAGAGCATATTCACATTGAAATACTGCAAAAATCCATTTTGAGTATACCATATTAAGATGATTCAACAATCATTATGACATCAAAAGTAGAAGAATCATATAGTCAATAAGTGAAGAACCAAACTAGTGAGTCTAAACTGTTCACATTTGATTACTAAATTCGTTAAATCCAATATCATGTTCATATTCCTTGATCAATTCAGGAAAGTTCTCCCTCTAGGAAGTGAAAATCCATTAATAAAACTAATCAAAATTATGATGAAACTAAGCCATCCATTCACATTTAATCCAATAGAAGAAAAGATGATTACAATCCTACACCGCAAAGTTTGTTAATGTATGCCCTAGTCCCTGTATTATGTAAGCGGATGTTTTGTTATGATAAAAAGCATAATCTTGTTTATTATGTTCTTGTGCGATTTAATAAATAAAGAAAATCCATTAACTGTTGTTTTACTCATGTATGTCGATAAAATTCTCCGGGCAATAAGGCCATGAGTAGGGAATAAACACCAGTTATAAAGCTATCCCTAATCTGTTAAAGTCATGGGAATGATTTTAACCAAAGACTAGCATGTGTCTTGATTATATGGTGGTTTCTTACCGGCCATTGGATATGGAATGTCAATCAAGAACATGGGTACATGTTAGGTTACATGGTACTGGATCGATCCGCTATGAGAACACCACATGTTTCCTACGTCATAAGTGGTTTCATACTAGTACTTATATAGGATCCTACGATCTAATACCGCTACAGACCTAGGTGCTAGCTCACATACTTTGACGTATGTTTGACGGGCCATTAACAGGGTGCAAAGTATAGGTATGATTGGGTATGTTAGTGATCATGCTAGGGATGTGAGTGATGTGACGAGACTTGCCTCTCTCTTAATTGAGAGAAGATATCACCGGCCTCTTGATGAGTGAGATTGAGAAGAGCATGGTCATGCACAAGGTAATCACTAGGTAATTATTTTCTTGTGTTTTTTAGTCAACTTGGAATCAAGGGATGTTCATACCGCTAAAGAGGGTGATATCGCTATGCCTCATGCAAGACCTAGATATCATTGGCATGGAATGTATAAGTTTACTACAAGGTTTATCTCTCCAATGGATTGATGTTTTCATCCTATTTGGGTAGGTATAACGGTTTGCTAGAACCCACTTATAGCTTGTGGGCTTAAAGCTTTTGGGCCCACTGCCAACATAGGATGAACCTACAGGATCACACACAAAGGATGTCTAATTAAGATAGTCACAGACTGTTAATATGTATGGATTGGGTTAATGGGCTTTATGATCAAAGCCTGACGATATAAACCCAGTGAGACTAAACTTTATTTTAATATGTTAATTTGTTACCGTGTGGTAAAAAAAATTGAAGAATAAAATAAGACTAAGATTAAATAAGGTTATTTAATCATCTAGTTGGGAGTATTAGAATTAAAAATGTTATTATTTTGATTTATCCATATTTTGAATCCCTAGGATAAATAAAAAAAACCTAATTCTATTCTAATATATATATCTAACTAAATAATCTCCTCCTACTTGAAAGTAGGGGAAAACGTCCTTGTTGTATTGACTTAGGTAAGTATATATACAAGAAGTACAACCCTAATTAAGATATCACAACTACATGAGGAGTCCTATTCTAAATAGGATAAATACAATTATAATATAATAATACAATTCCCTTACACCCCCCCCCCCCCCAAGTTGAGCTGGGAAAAGGTTGGACAGTCAACTTGTCACGTAACCAGAGGAAGCGATTTCTGGAAAGCCCCTTAGTCAAGGCATCGGTAATTTGAACAACAGAGCTAATGAAGGATACACGAAAGACCCCTTAACGAACATGGTCGCCAACAAAATGAAAATCCACTTCAAGGTGTTTGGTACGATTATGATAGATAGGATTGAGAGTCAAGTAGGTATCACTTAAGTTGTCACAAAAGAGAGAGGGTACCGGCAGTTTAGTGAAGCCAATCTCCCAAAGAAAAGTCTAAAGCCAATGTAATTCAGAAGTGGCAGAAGCAAGTGCACGATATTCAGCCTCCGTAAAAGATCGTGAAACAGCCCATTGTTTCCACAAAGACTAAGAGATAATGTTGCAGCCGAGGTACATGATAGACCCAATGGTGGACTTGCAATCATCAAGACAACTAGCCCAATCAGAATCAGAGAACCTATTGAGAACAACTTGACAGGGACGCAGGAGCAAGCCGTGACTAACTGTACCCCTAAGATACCGCAAAATTCGTTTGATGGCACTCCAATGCTCAATGGTGGGTGAGTGCATGTATTGCGAAACCCAATTGACTACAAATGAAATGTCAAGTCGTGTGGAGGTCAAGTATTGAAGACCACCAACAGTAGACCAAAACGGAGTAGAATCCATAAAAGGTTCATCACCGTTAAGCGTCAATTTTTGACTAGTGTTGACAGGGGTTGAAATCGAGCTACAAGAATGCATTTGAGCCTGTGCCAACAAGTCATTCACATATTTGGTCTGATGCAAGAAGAGACCCTTGGAGCACCAATCAGCTTCAATACCAAGAAAGTAATGGAGACGGCCCAAATTTTTAACTACAAATTGACTTTGAAGAAAAGTCACATCTCGATCCATAAGGCTTTGAGAGTCGCCCATTAGTAAAATGTCATCCACATAAATAAGACAAAACATCTTCACTATAGGGCTAGTAAAAAAATATAAGGAGGCATCAGATTTTGAGTCATAGAATCCAAACCGAAGCAAAGCAGCTTTAAGGCACCGATGCCACTGTCGAGGTGCTTGTTTAAGGCTGTAAAGAGATTTCTTCAATCGACAAACATGATTGGGAAACTACCTGCTAGCAAATCTCAGCGGTTGAGTCATGTAGACAATTTCATCCAAGGAACCATGTAAGAAGGCATTGGAGACATCCAGTTGAATATGGACCACTTAAAAGTGACAACTAGTGACAACAGCAGTCAAATGGTAGTGGGTTTGACCACTAGACTATATGTGTCGTAAAAATCAATCCCAGGGCATTGATTAAATTCCTTGGCCACTAATCGAGCCTTGTAACGATCTATGGTACCATCCGCCTTCTGTTTCACCCAATAGACCCATTTGCAACCAATTACATTTTGACCCCCAGCAGCTGGCACAAGATCCCATGTTTTATGATCCATGAGTGCATCAAATTCTTCTTGCATAGCTTTCCACCATTCAGGAAATTTGACAGCTTGATTGTAGCTTGAGGGTTCCACAGCTATAGAAGGAGAAGCAACAGCTAAAAGATCAAGAATTTCACGGGGTTTCACCACTCGTTTGCTGCGAATGACTACAGGACCTGGCGTTGCATTTGAAGCTGGCGGTGCATCATTAGAATAATGCTGAAAATCAATAATCAGAGGTAATCCTGGTGAAGACTCCCATACAGCAGGAGAATTATGTGCTACAAAAGTAGACGGCTCAGGGTTAGATGGTATTTTGGTTTCGGAATCAGGGCTGGATGGTGTGGCGGGTTCTAGTGGAGATGAGGTATCGTGTTCAGCTGTATAAGAGTGATCAGTTGACATGGACTGGTTTGGTGGTTCGGTTTCGGTCTGGATAGATGAGGTAGAGGGCTTAGCTAGTTTCGGTGTAGGTATGGGAATATAGGGCAGGGAACCAAGGAGAGGGGATTGAGATATTGATACCGATACCACCGTAGAGTCCCAAACATCAGAGAATGGAAAAACCTGTTCATAAAAAAGTACATGGCATGAGATAAAAATTTTGCCAGTACGATAATCAATACACTTATAGCCCTTATGAAGTTTACTATAGCCCAAAAAAAATACAAGGAAGAGACCGAGGTTCTAATTTGTGCTTGGTATAAGGACGCAACCAAGGGTAGCATAGACAACCAAAGACCTTCAAGAATGTGTAATCAAGAACATCGTTAAACAGTTTGTGAAAGGGATTATCATGTGAAATGGTAGGTGTGGGTAACTGATTGATGTTGTACACAACACAATCAAATGCAGCAGTCCAATAACAAATAAGCATGTGTGAATGATGAAGTAAAGAAAGACCTATTTCAACAACATGTATGTGTTTTCTCTCAGCCCTACCATTCTGTTCAGGTGTGTATGGACAAGAAATACGATAAGAAATTCCATTGTCACGAAGGTATGGTATTAATTTCTGAAATTCTCCCCCCCCCCCCATCAGTTTTGAAGAATTTTAATGGGCATGTCAAAAAAATTTTCAACAAGAGTGCGAAATTGGACAAAAATGTCATATACTGCCGACTTATTTTTCATGAAATATAACCATGTGTATTTGGAATAATGATCAAAGAACATAAAAGGAATAGCCATCACATTATTTCACAAGAGCAGGTCCCCATACATCAGCACAGATTAGTTCAAGAGGAGCAGAAGAAACCGAAGTAGAAATTGGAAAAGGCATTTTATGAATTTTGCTTAAAGCACAAGCATTACACAATGAAGCATTGGAAGAAATAAACTGAATTTTATTTGAATTCAAAGTACGTTTAACAGTTGACAAAGAAGGGTTCCCCAAGCGGGCATGCCAAATATCTAAACTAGCAAAATTAGCAATAATAGATGAATTAAGTTTGGAATTTAAACACAGGGTGTAAAGCCTTCCATCAATCCAGCCTCAAAACAAAGTTGCCTTTGACTTCAGATCCTTAATAAGAAAGTGATCAGAAAAAAATACAACAGAAATAGGATTAGAATTTGTTAGTGCAAAAACTAACAATAAATTTCGATTAGCTGAAGGAACATGAGGAATATTTCAAAATTTAAGAGATAAATTACCAACGGAAAAAGTATTGGAACCAACATGAGAGATAGGAATAAATTTAACATTTCCAATCTGAACCTCTTCAGGTCCATTGTACTCAAAATGAAGGGCCAGATTATCCATGTCAGATGTCAGGTGATGAGTGGCCCTGGTATCTGTTGGGATTCGTCATTGGAAAAATAACGTGGCGCAGCGGAAAATACACCATTTAAAATTTCCTAGAATCCACCTATCGTGTCCAATTACCATTGATTAGAATAAAATCAAATAAGAATCAAGAGAGATTAACTCACCGGATTCGTCTCCTCTAGAGACTGCTGCAGAATCGTTTCTTGAAACTGCGATCTCCAAAGTCCGGTGCACGACCAACTATTGAGCGGGAACCGGTGCTAGCCGAAGACGCGAAGGAATGGAGGTTTAATGCTGGGATTTTCGGCTGTTTTGGGGCTGCTATTGGTGGCTGAAATTTTCAGCAATTAATTAGAGTTGAATTAGGTTTTTATTCCTTAAGTGTGCCCTTTTATAGACACCTTGTCTAATTGGGTTCTAATTAGGTTAATTAAACCCAAGCCCACTAGGATTACAATTACATAAATGAACTTTAATTAAAAAGTATATATTATGTAATTTAATTCCATGTGGCTAAATTTAATTACCCCTAAATAAAATTAAATCACACTTAAGTTAATACAATACATGTAATTAATTTTCCTACTTAGGAAAATTATTTAATCAATTGTTTACTTTATGTAATTCAATTAATTGATAAATTAATTAATTACATTATGTAAACTTATTAATTAAATTAAATTCAACCCAATGTCAATTAATTACCTTGACACTGAATGTCAACTAATTAATTAACGCATTCCTTCCAATGTATATTACATGTACAATTTCTATAAGTTCCAGCTCAGTTAATCTATGTGCACGATCCTATGGGTCTGTCTTTATGTTGGCAGTAGGCCTAAGGCCCACAGACTGTAAGTGGGTTCTAGCAAACCATTACAGCCCCTAATTAAGACAGAGATGCAGCAGTCTTTAGAAGACACTCACCCGGTAGTAATCTCATAGTGTCCTTTGCCTAACAATATCGATATGAATAAACAAGAATGTGACACAAATAATGTATTCATACATTACTCTTAATGTATAATACAAAATACAAGAATCCAATGTCCTAAGAACTAGGGCACACCAACAGTATCAACAACCTATTGTTGAGGATGAGTAGTAGCAACATTGGAGGAAGGTGAGTTAGGATTTCGGTTTCTGTTTCGTTTAGGTGAGGGATAAACATCAGCTTTGTGACCAAAACCCCGACAATTGTAGCAGATAGTATCCTCTATAGTAGGAGCTGAATGGAGGTTCGGAGAAGACCCCCTATTAGGTTGTGAAAGCTGCCTAGGTTATTGCTGCTGACTAAACCGACCGCCACCCCTTCCTCGGCCAGAATTCCAACCTCCACCTCGCCCTCGGTTTGAAACCGAACTTCCACTAGCATATTGAGCAGTGGGGGGGAATTCCTGGTAAAGCACCATTAAATTTAATTTGTCTCTCTTCAGTGAGAAGTAAACCAACAAGATTGGAGAAGGTGATAGACTCGGTTTTGGTGGCCATTGTCGTATAAATATGTCATAGGGTTCACCCAAGCCCATTATAATTGCATCAACCAAATCATCTTCAGGTAATTAAAACCTAAAGCTCCTAATTGATCACTAATACTTTTTGCAGACTAAACATAAATTGTGATAGAATCATTACCTCGTCAAAGATGAGCCAATTGATGGCAAAGATTTCCGATTTGAGGCCTAGCCCCAATCGAGTACACTGCCAGTAAGCATTCCCAAGCTTCCTTTGTAGTTTCCGAGCTAACAACCTGCTGTAATAGAGTTTTAGAAATCGAACTCAATAGCCAAGCAAGAACTTGTTGATCTCTGCGTTCCCAAGTGATATATTCAGGTGTCTCCTTGCCTGTTTCGTTGTATTGTGTTGGTGGCTTAATCCTACCATCAACATATCCCATCAGACCATAGCCCTTGAGCATTGGAGTAACTATAATTTTCCAAATCAGAAAGTTAGAGGCAGAAAGACGATTGTTGGGGTGAATGGGGGCTCGAATGGTGGATGAAAAAAGTGGAGCATTAGATGTAAAATCAGAATTATTGAAGGGCAGTGTAGATTGATTGGTGAAGGTGGCGGAAGAGGAGCTTGAGGAGGAGATGCTCGAAACTGTCAAGCTTGACAAAAAAACCAATAATGGCCATGGTGGACGGTGGAGAGGTATTGAGAAAACCCTAAAGTGACGGTGGAGAGGTATTGAGAAAACCCTAAAGCTCTGATACCATGAAAGTAGGGCAAAACGTCCTTGTTATATTGATTTAGGTAAGTATATATACAAGAAGTACAACCCTAATTAGGGTATCACAATTACATAAGGAGTCCTATTTTAAATACGATAAATACAATTATAATATAATAATACAATTCCCTTACACTACGTTCCTATATTGTAATTGATTTGACTTATTAGAAGAAAAAACTTTCAGCCAAATTGAATTACAATACAAAGAGAGAATTCGGCAATAAAAAAAAGATAGGCTAATTAAGCATTTTGGCAAAGAAGGAATTGTGGGATTTATTCAGCCAATTTCGAGGTTTTAATTGGTAAGGTTGCTTTCGGCCGAGTTCTTTTTCTTTTCAGGGGAAAGTAGCTCATTGTTCTGGTGCTAGAACACGCATTCAATTGATAGGCTTCTGTGTCCGTGAGAGTAGAGATCCTTCGTGTATTAGCAATGGTTCATATTCAATCTATTGTGGGGACGGTATAGGTATGAATTTAACAGCTTTCTGATTGAGTCGGTTTGTTTATTCTATAATGTAAGCAATTTGGTCCTTTAACGGGTTCTAAATGTATAACGATTCGCTTCCGCTGTGATAAAAATTTTTGTTTACATCGGGATGAATTCCTACAAAGTTTCCAACCAAGAAATGCCGTCTCTAAATTTCATTATGCATATCAACATATATGAGCATCAACCCCAACTTCTTCAATGTATATATAATTATATATTAATGCTTTAATTCCTTTCTTAATTTCTATATATAATTAATTGAGTAAGATGTTGGGTATTAATTACTAATAGTATAATTTGTTGCTTTAGAGAATGAAATTGCAGCAAGAAGCAAGGCACTATAATTGCTAAAAGGTAACTATCTATGAGTGGTTGAGAGATAATACCTTACAAACAAGGTATTTCATTCACACCAAGCTAGTTGATTAGTAAAACCTAATCTCTATAATTAAACATTAGCATATCTAGCTGATTAGTTGTTTGTAATATTGTCATCCAAAATTTCTTGCTCATAACTTAACTCTAAAAACTACGTAAGAAAACATTGACATAATAAAGAAAACTTATCCCCATCGGAAATAACGCTGATAGGGCAAGTGTCAGTTCTACCATGACTAGAAAAAGAGTAAGTTGCATATATAACATAATAGATATAAAATAATGAATTAAATGCATTCTCGATCAGTTACTTTGCTTTTCACTAGACTTAAGTTTCTCATATGATCACTCAACTTAGTTGATGGAATTTTCTCAAGGCTAATTAATAGATAAAGGATGCTCTTCCTTTGTCAATTTTAATTTTAGTCTGAAACTTAGAATGATAGGTGATCAATGATGAATCAAAGAAAAAGCCAATGCTTAAATCAGATGTGGCAATGAAATTCAATTTTCTATCTTAGACTAACGATAGGAGCAACAATCAAATTGGCATTGATCAAATTCAGCTATTTGAGCACTCAATCTGAATATGTAAGCACAAAAAATATGTTATGCCTGTACAAGTAAGAAGTTGTTACAAACCATATGCATGTCTTCTATCACAAACGTATATATTTAGGTTGTAATTCATTCTACATATATAAAAAAGCATGAACTACAAAGAATGAATAGAAATAGATTATCTATTGCATAATATGCATAATATTAATTAAGGCAAAGACAAACATTTTTTTGATAAATAACCCGGACTGAAGGAAGGAGTAGGCTAGACATCCCAACTAGGTTGGCACCTCTAGCTCCACCACAACACAACAACCCGAAGAAATACCATTAATGAACCTTGAGGAAAGGTCAAAATTACATGAGGAGAAGTTCTGGGTGAATAATTACATCCGAAGCAGTAAAATTGAGACGCCTAGTCTGAAAACGAACAAAACACCAAGTGTGATAAATACAAGAAAAAAGTCTCTTGAATCATTGCAATCAGTGAAGAGGGCACGATTATGACGCTTCCAAATTTCCAAACAAATGGACATCCAAAGCGATTGACAAAATAACCTGTGGCGAGCATTTTTAAAACACCCAGACCATTGGAAGAAGAAATCCATAGCAGTCTGAGGGAGAACAAAACTAAGACCCATCCAGTTGAATAAATCACACCAAACCTTATAGTTGGAAGGGCAGAAAATGAGAGCATGATCTTGAGTCTCAGCTTCTGAACAAAAGGGGCAAGTAATCTCAAGAATAATGTTGAAGGATGCAAGAGTCGACCGACAAGGCAACCGTCCGTGAGCCAATAACCACATAAAAAATTGGACTTTAGGAATGACGGGAGCACGACGGAATGACAGGAAGGCCGGTGAGACTGAAGGCCGCTGACTGATGGCGAGATGGTGCTGAGTAAATGATCCAGGCGTGTAACATTAGTGACCGTTTGGGGCTGGTATCCAGGTGATAATGTCTGCGCCAGTAGAAGTGAGGGGGGGCAGATTCGTGATCAAGGATTGTAGCTGCTGTTGGCCAGTAAGACGAAGCCGACCTTCCAAAAAGGCCGCCCCATGCATGAGAAAATTTGAGAATAAGCCGAGGACACCGAAATATGTTTATTGGTTGACAAGGCGAAGAGAGAAGGAAAAGAATCCTTCAGAGGGGTGGGATTCAGCCAAGGATCATACCAGAAATTAATACTCTCTCCATTCCGAAGATGGAAGCAAAGACCCGAAATGAAGGAGGAAAAGATAGGAGACTTCTTGATACAAGCAGCAAAAATACCTTTCCATAAAGGTGAAGAAGAAGCATTAATATACAAGGTATTCCAATCCTCCATATTTGTTCGTTGGACACAAAAACGGAACCAAAGAGAGGAGTGATCCGAAGTTCATGCCTTCCATAACCACTTCAAGAGGAGGCTGGAATTTTTGAGATTAAGGCGTTGAATATTCAGACCACCAGCGTGATAGGGGAGGCAAATGTTGTCCCAGCTAACCTTGTTAAAACCCCGGGAATTCGCATCACCTTTCCAAAGAAAATTCAGCATATAACTCTCCAATTTATGAGCGACACCCTCGGGCATTTTGAACAAAGATAAAAGATAAACCGGAACGCTACATAGAACTAATTTGATCAAAGTGAGGCGCCCCGCATACGAAAGACAAGAGCCCTTCCACATGGCAAGCTTTGATTCAAAGCGAGAGATAAGGGGATTCCAATCTCGACAACGTAAGCTTTTGTAAGTCAAAGGCACTCCCAAATATTGAAAAGGAAAGGAAGACACAGAACATCCAAATCTGTTCGCACAGTGAGCTGTAAAATCAGAATGGACGCCTAAGCCCATAAGAGAACTCTTCTGAAAATTTATTCACAGTCCGGAAATAATCTCGAAACACCGAAGAATGCGAATGAAGATAGTGAGTTCTTCCTCAACTGCTGGAAGAAAACAAATGGTATCATCCGTAAATTGTAGAATTGGAGGCGGCTAAAAATGCAACGACTCAAACCCCTTGAGAATACCCAAATCCGTAGCTTTCCTCACAAGTTGCGAAATACCCTCCGCTGCCAAAACGAAGAGAAAAGGCGAAAGTGGGTCGCCCTGCTTGACCCCTTTGCGAAGATAGATAGGCTTAATCGGGGAGCCGTTAATCAAGATGGAAGTAGAAGAATCCACACGACACCCATTCATCCAACAATTCCATTTTTCAGAAAAACCCATCCGAACAGAAACCGCATGAAGATAATCCCAAGAAATGCTATCAAAAGCCTTTCGGAAATCCAATTTGAGAACAAAGGTAGGACGCTTGCTGGATTTCAGAAAGTGAACAATCTCCGAAGCCAAGAAGGAGCAATCGTGAATGTTTCGGCTTTTAACAAATGCAAATTGGCAAGCTGAAATTAAAGAAGGTAAGATTGCCTGAAGCCTCCTTGATAATAATTTAGAGATGATTTTATAAATGCCGTTGATGAGAGCAATTGGCCGAAAATCACTATGAGTGCAAGAACCCGCTACTTTCGGGATAAGGACAGTGAAGGAAGTCTTCAAAGCAGGAGGGAGAAAGCCAGTAGAGTGGAACGTGCCTATCACCTTCAGAATCTCATCCTTGAGAAAAGACCAAGCTCTTCGATAAAAATAGAAATTAAAACCATCCGGACCTGGTGCTTTATTTTCACCACATGACTTAACGGCCTCCCAAATTTCCTCAACATTGAAAGGAGCCGTGAGGGCGTCATTATCCTCCACCGAGACGCAATTAAAACCAAGATTATCCAAAACAAAAGGAACAGTCGTATCTTCCTGAAAGAGGGATTTGTAGAAAGAGTACACTTGATCGCTAATCTGCCCCTGATCCGTAATAAAACGCTGCCCCACATTGATTCCCATGATTCTGTTGGATTTGTAACAAGCCGAGGCTGTACGATGGAAGAAAGACGTGTTATTATCCCCTAACAAAGACCATTTGATTCTGGATTGCTAGAATCTTATAGATTCCCAATGTTTCCTCTTATTGAAAAGTTGGGCGCAGAGATTGGCCAAAGAAAGCCGCTAGTCATCAGTCAAGGGGCGGACAGCAGAGTCTGAAGTTAAAAGGAGGAGCTGTTGCTCTAAAGATGAGATTTCGAACTCTACATTGCCAAAGGTAGCCCGGTTCCAAGCAGAAATTTTACCACGGAGAAGCTTCAATTTCAGATGAAGAGGAGAATCAGGCGTAGAGAGACAAATGGAATCCCATTCACACTGGACAAAGGGGTTGAAATCGGCATGTTCCCACCAGCAATTCAGGGAACGGAATGGCTTCGGACCACCGGAAGGTTTGGCCACAGAATTAAAGACTAGAGGAAGGTGATCCGACAAAGAGCAATCAATTGTTGAGTTAGAGAGAAAAGGCCAGCAACTGACGATACCCGAACTAACCAAAATACGATCAATCCGAGAATAAGTGAGGGCATTATGCCAAGTATAACAGCGGCCATGAAGAGGAATATCATGCAACAATAAATCCATGTAATCAAGCAAATATAATAAAGTAAAATATTGACAAGAGATTAACTAAGATAATTTATCTCATAAGCATTGACAGGAGACTCATGTTCAATCTTAAAAGAACTTGATATATGATCCAAGAAAAAACTAAGTCATCCCTTAATAAAAGTTCATATGGATAGAATAGAATTACAAAGTAAGATAACCTAATAATAGATAACTTAAATACTCTCAATATGTGATTCACAACTAATGACGAACTAATAGCATGTAAATAATGCAGAGAGATAAAAACAAAATACTGCAAAAATAAATAATAAATAAAGATAGTAGTCAATAAAATAGCCCGTATGAGGTATCGAACAATTTGAATACAAAATCCACTTTGACATCAGCCATTTCAGAATCAAATTGTTGACAAAGAACTAGTTTTAGTAAGAAACATACAATTGACAACATGTGAAAATGACAAAACATAGTTCAATCATTTATTGATACTAAGATGCCAAATTAATATTAAACATAAGCCACTAGTTTTAATGAAATGACAAATATGCCAGTGGAGATTACATCTTCATAGGGAAAAAAAACTTGGCTAAAAAGATCCTACAATGTTCTATTTTAATAGAATAAACTAAATTGAGCTAGTATCATGTTTGCAATATATAATAGGTTTTCCTCTTTTTTTATCAAATAATTTTAACATGAGATTTAAGCATAAAAGAACCCATTTTATTCAATAAACTTCGAAAAGAATAAAACAGTGAATCTTAATCACAAAAGACCTTACTAGAAATAATTGCCTATTCATTTTTCTCAACTCTAGAAGGGGCACTACATAAAATGAGAATTATCATCTAAAACACAAGGCATTTACACAGACCCATAACTAGCAATTCGCAACCAATTTAATTGTAACAAAGTAAAATTAAAATTTGGAAGGCCAAATATTAAATCAAACAAAATAGCCTCTCCAAATTGAAAACTCTATGGAATTAAGAACCAAATAGATTCAAGTAAAAAAGCAAACTTAAACTACAACATTGGATTTCATAAAACCTAGAGGAGGCAAAGATTGTATTAAAATTAACTCATGGCAATCTTTTTTAAGCGAATAAATTAGAATCAAAGAATCAAAGGGTTTCATGATTTTAGCATTTAGAATAAACTATCATAACCATCAAAATCAAAGAGAGAGTGCAAAATATCAAATGTCGAACAAATAATGCTCAAGTTAAAGTGACTGCGTACCTAGAGAAGTCAAGTCTTGAATGCTTGATGCTTCAATAATGGCCGCAACAACAATGTTGAGTTGAAAGTAAAAAAGAAGTCGAGTAGGAGACTAAAGCATGAAGAAAGAAAGGTCGAAGTCGAGTCGCGTAGGAGATGGAGGGAGAGATAGGAAAAGTCGATGAAGTAGACCAATTTTCAATCAAACCATTTCAAGTTGATATTAGTTAAAAGAATTGAATGTGTTTGATTTGCTCTGTTTATAAATCAACGGTGGAGATTACAAAGTGTAGTTACTTTGTTTCCTAAAATTGTGAGAATAGCTAGCATATATATATATATATATATATATATATATATATATATATATACATATATAGTATTTTTAGACTAGTGTTATGTTATCTTAATTGTTTTATGTATATTTTATTATATTAAAAATACGTTTAATTAATAAGAATGGTATAAATTGGATCGCCCTAAAAAAATATTATGGTTTCGTCATATATATATATATATATATATATATATATAAAGAAAATATACACAAGTCTTATAGATCTTAGGATATATTAAACTTTAACTGCAGTTATTTTAATTTATTCATGATAAATATAATTTTAATTTAAAATCCTAATTAGGTTTAACCCTTATTGAATATTTTACATAGAGTGCCCATGTCCAATTCATTGTATATCTTATTTACATACCATATTACGATTTAAACATGGTCTAATACATTTGTTGCCCTCTCAACTTAGTTCTAAATGTCTTCTATCTCTTTTAACATTGTAAATTCCCATTTAGCCCCCTAAATTTGGCAAAACTGATCCACATAACCCCTTAAATCCTACATGACATGGAGAGTAGATGTTGGGAAAAAATCAAATGCATTAAGAGTATCTTACTGCTTAAATACAATTAAAAAATAATTCAAAATTAAAAAAAAAGGAAACAAATTAATATTTTTTCTCTCACTCGATCTATTCTCTCTCCTCCCATCTTCTTCCTCACGCACACTTATTAAATAGGCCGAATAAGTATATTTAAGGTATAACAATAATATATTCCAAACACAAGTATATATAATATATACTTATTAA
This sequence comes from Euphorbia tirucalli, assembly GCA_039660915.1. Lineage (NCBI taxonomy): Eukaryota > Viridiplantae > Streptophyta > Magnoliopsida > Malpighiales > Euphorbiaceae > Euphorbia > Euphorbia tirucalli. The sequence goes on from CM077633.1 coordinate 52,782,177, forward strand.
ATAGGTCGAATACATCTGTTGCCTCCTAAAGTTGGCACTAAACACCTACTGTTACCCCTAACTTACAAGAAATCCTATTAGTCCCCTCAAGTTGACAAAACTGACCCACATAACTCCATCAAGGGGTTAATTGGACTTCTTGTAAGTTAGGGGTGACAATATACATTTAGTGTCAACTTTGGGGAGTGACATATGTATTTGGCCTATTAATTATACCTTAATATACTTATGAAATATACCTAACGTATATTACTAAATGTTGCTTATGTATTACATCTATTAAAAGTACATTAAAGTACCCCAAATGAAAAAAAAAATATAGAGAGATTAATAAAAATGGATTACCGTTTTTTTATAAGTGGTATATATATAAGATGGAGGAATAGAACAAGAAATAAAAATTGAATTAAAATCATATTCACGATAGCCTTAATTTCAATATAGAGGAATTGAGGAACATAGATTGAACGATTGAGAGATAATGAGATAGAAAGGAATTAAAATTCTTCAAGTGCCAGCAAACCAAAATCAAGAATAAATAAACACGAGAAATGAGAATATATACTAAAAAAGAAAGAGAAAAAGTAAGAAAACAATTCTGTTTTCCAATAGGTTTTATTTCCAATAAAAGAAATATATATTTTTTTAAAAAGATTAGATAATGAGAACTTATCTAAGAAAAATGTCTCTTTGATATGTTAATTGATACTAATATATTTATATATAGTAAGTATACCACCGACAGACATACTGATAGATATTGATGACATCCAGATATATTGATACTGGGTCTGTCATCCAAATCAAACAGGGAACCCGAGACTGTTAGGAGAGATTCGGTCAAGATTTGGATCTGATGCTGATAGAACCTTCCAAAAGAGAGCAAGTAGTGTCGTCCTCAGAGTCTCCTTATCGAGAGGTATGTTTGAAGGTGAACTCCTTGTTCCCTGATGGACCTGGAATAGTGGTCTCCTAACTTGACTATGACAAGAACTTTGGGTATTCCCAATCCTAGTCAATCTTTACTACTAACCTTATAAAAGGCTGAGAATGTAGAGTTAAGTATTTGAATTCATAACTAAGCTAATATAGCTAGAGATTCACACCCCAATCAAGGCTAACTTAGGCATCATAGACTAAACCAAGGGTTACCAGTGTTACATTCTTTCTCTTTTATAGGAACCCGGATAGAGCAGGCCTCTACCCAGCACAGATACAGATCCGCACAAGAATATTTTTACCGAATCCGTCATTTGGTCCAGTAAGCGTGGACCTAACTAAAAAATGACTTTATTTAGTTCTGCATGTTGGGATTCGTCATTGGAAAAATAACGTGGCGTAGCGGAAAATACACCGTTTAAAATTTCCTAGAATCCACCTATCATGTCCAATTACCAGTAATTAGAATAAAAACAATTTGAATCAAGAGAGATTAACTCACCGGATTCGTCTCCTTTAGAGACTGCTGCAGAATCGTTTCTTGAAACTGCGATCTCCAAAACCTAGTGCACAACCAACTATTGAGCGGGAACCGGTGCTAGCCGAAGATGCAAAGGAATGGAGGTTTAATGCTCGGATTTTCGACTGTTTTTGGGGCTGCTCTTGGTGGCTGAAATTTGCAGCAATTAATTAGGGTTGAATTAGGGTTTTATTCCTTAAGTGTGCTCTTATATAGACACCTTGTCTAATTGGGTTTTAATTAGGTTAATTAAACCCAAGCCCTCTCGAATTGTAATTACATAAATAAACTTTAGTTAAAAAGTATATACTATGTAATTTAATTCCATTTGGCTAAATTTAATTAACCCTAAATAAAAGTAAATCACGCTTGAGTAAATACAATACATGTATTTATTTTTTCTACTTAGGAAAATTATTTAATTAATTGTTTACTTTATGTAATTCAATTAATTGATAAATTAATTAATTACATTATGTAAACTTATTAATTAAATTAAATTCAACCAAATGTTAATTAATTACCTTGACACCGAATGTCAACTAATCAATTAACGCATTCCTTCCAATGTACATTACATGTACAATTTCTATAAGTTCCGGCTTAGTTGATCTATTTGCATGATCCTATGAGTTTGTCTTTATGTTGGCAGTAGGCCCAAGGCCCACAAACTGTAAGTGGATTCTAGGAAACCATTATAGCTCCCAATTAAGACAAAGATGCAGTAGTCTCTAGAAGACACTCACCCTGTAGTAATCTCACAGTGTCCTTTGCCTAATGATATCGATATGAATAAACAAGAGGCATAGTGTCTATCATCCTCTCTTGTTGTTTATTATATTTCTTAATCTTGAGTTGACTGATTAATCAAATAAGCACCGACTTACTTGGGTATGGCCATACACTTATCAGTCTCACTCATCAAGTGGCCATTGATATCATCTCAGTGTTACCCGAGTGGCGATTCCATCACTTCATCATCAATATCAACATGTTCACTGGTCCACCCAATCATACTCGTATTTAGCATCCTTTTACAGACCTGTTAGGCGTATGTCAAATTAAACCGGATTCCATATTGATATTATAATGAAATCTGGTCTGAGGACAAAAGAGACCTACTCAAGAGAGACTTATGACACAACAACCATGTGGCTTTCTTGTGTGGATGGATCCAGTCCCATGTCAACGACATGTACCTATATTCATGACTGACTATACAAGTACTATGGCTAGTTAATAACTGCCATACAGTCATCGAATATACAAGTCTGTGGTTCTATTCGTTCTCACGATTAGAACAGACCTAGGATAGGTTTTATGATTATCAATCAATGGATACTCTACTTATATTATAGCACAAGATATAAATGAAATAGATTAATTGCCTTTATTATTTTGACACAAATAATGTATTCATATAATGAGTCTTAATGTATAATACAAAATACAAGAATCTAATGCCCTAAGAATTAGGGCACACCAACAATCTCCCACTTGCACTAGTTCCAAGTGGGCATTGCCCTAATTCCTATAGATCTGATATGACCCTCGTGCTATGTCTATGGCAGCACTTTAGTTAATGGATCAGTGACATTATTCTTGGTGTCAACCCTCTGTAATGATATGTCACCTCGGTTCACGATCTCCCGAATGAGGTGAAATTTTCTGAGCACATGTTTGGATCTGTTGTATGACCGGGGCTCCTTAGCTTGTGCGATGGCCCTGTTGTCACATAAAACATCAACTGGGTCTATGATAGTGGGTACTACTCCCAACTCAGTTATGAATCTCTTGATCCAAATGGCTTCCTTTGCAGCTTCACACGCAGCCATGTACTCAGTTTCCATTGTAGAGTTAGCAATGGCGGCCTGCTATGAAGACCTCTAACTAATGGCACCGCCATTAAGGAGAAAAACATAGCCAGACTGTGACTGGTTCTCATCCTCATCGGTCTCAAAGCCTGCATCAGTGTAACCTGACACTACCAGCTCATCTTGACCTCCATACACTAAGAAAGCATCCTTAGTCCGATTAAGGTACTTCAAGATTGCCTTGACAGCCTTCCAGTGTTCCTCGCCGGGGTCCGACTGGTATTGGCTAGTCATACTTAGTGCAAACGCGACATCAGGCCTTGTACATAACAAGTACATTATGGATCCTATAGTATATGCATAACGGATCTTTTCCAAGCACTCCCAGTCCTTCTTTGTTTTAGGACCATCTTTCTTACTCAGCTTCAACCCATGGCGCATAGGCAAGAATCCTTTCTTTGCCTTGTCCATGCTGAATCTTTTTAGAACCTTGTTTATGTACGTGGCCTAACTTAGGCCTAGAAGTTGATTGGATCTATCTCTATAGATCCTGGTCCCTAAGATTGTTTCAACTTCGCCTAAGTCCTTCATTACGAAGCACCTACTCAACCACTACTTTACCCCTTACAGTGTTGGTATGTCGCCTCTAATGATGAGGATGTCGTCAACATATAGCACTAGGAAGTTGGAAACGCTCCCACTAACCATCTTATACACACAGGGCTCATCAGAATTCTGTGTAAAGCCATATTCCTTAATGGCCTCATTGAATCTTTGATTCCATGACCTCGATGCTTGCTTCAATCCATAAATGGATCTTTAAAGCTTGCATACCCAGTTTGGATACTTTGGATCGATAAAACCCTTAGGTTGTGCCATGTACACATCCTCGAGTAGCTTTCCATTAAGGAAAGAGGTCTTAACATCTATCAGCAATATCTCATAATCGTACCATGCAACTAAGGGTAATAGTATCCTAATGGATTTTAGCATAGCAATTGGTGAAAAGTTTTCATCATAGTCAATTCCTGGAACTTGCCTGAATCCTTTTGCCACCAATCGCCCCTTGAAGGTGTTGTCGGCCTTTAACTTGAAACACCACTTGCAACCTGTGAGTGGACGACGCTTTTGACGGAACGCGAGACTCCCTTTTAGAAGGGGCGCATCGATTTCAGGCAGGCCCCTCCCTCGCGTGGGGTTTTTAGAATGGAAAATTGGTTTGGAAAAAATATGGAATTAATTCTTAAAAGAACCGAGGCCTAAGTCTCGATGAATACTGTAGAGTCGCCACCCAGCTCAGCTCAACCGGGAATTTTATAATGTAGCTGAACCGGATGAACGGCCGCTACACTATCCAGAGATTTGGGTCCGGACAAGTCCCTTATTTCGTGTCTAATTAAAATAAATATTGGCCAATGTTCATAGATGGTATTTCAAATTTTAAAGTCAATTTTATTGAAATAAATAGACATACAGCGCGCATACAGGTTAAGTAAAATAGTAAATGAGTAAATTATTACAACCCAATCGAATAAAAGATAAAAACTCTCAGCCTCACTTTTACAAGTGCCTGGAATACACGATTTAGCTAAAAATTACAATCGCCTAGGATACACGTATTAATCTATTAAATACATCAAAAATAAAAATAAAAAGCTGTAAAACAGAGGGTTAGCACAATTTATAGCACGCCACAAATAGGACTCAAGTAGGACAGAATTGAGAAATTAGGATTTGGGGGCATGCATTTAGGGGATAACCGGGTTGGCTCAGCTAGCCGGCCCGGTTGGACCTGGAAATCGATGCGCCCCTTTCCGCGAGAGAGGAGCCTACCTGAAATCAATGCACCCCTTGTACAAGGGGTGCATCGATTTCAGGCAGGCCCCTCCCTCGCGTGGGCTTTTTATAATGGAAAATCGGTTTGGAAAAAATATGGAATTAATTCTTAAAAGAACCGAGACCTAAGTCTGGATGAAGATTGTAGAGTCGCCACCCAGCTCAGCTCAACCGGGAAATTTATAATGTAGCTGAACCGGACGAACGGCCGCTACACTATCTAGAGATTTGGGTCCAGACAAGTGCCTTATTTCGTGTCTAATTAAAATAAATATTAGCCAATGTTCATAGATGGTATTTCAAATTCTAAAGTCAATTTTATTGAAATAAATAGACATACAGCACGCATACAGGTTATGTAAAATAGTAAATGAGTAAATTATTACAACCCGATCGAATAAAAGATAAAAACTCTCAGCCTCACTTTTACAAGCGCCTGGAATACACGATTTAGCTAAAAATTACAATCGCCTAGGATACACGTATTTATCTATTAAATACATCAAAAATAAAAATAAAAAGGTGTAAAACAGAAGGTTAGCACAATATATAGCACGCCACAAATAGGACTCAAGTAGGACAGAATTGGGAAATTAGGATTTGGGGGCATGCATTTAGGGGATAACCGGGTTGGCTCGGCTAGCTGGCCCGGTTAGACCTGGAAAACATTTTGAAACGTCCCTGTATTTTTGGTTTTGTGGGAAAATCATTTTGAAAACAATTTTGCTGGTTTGATTTAATCTTAACATGTGAGGTGGGTCAGTTTTCGGGAGAACTGAGTCTCCATCGTGGCATTGTTCTAAATGCAATTTTACTGAAAATATAATCTATGGTCGTGAATGCACACAACAAAATTCATTTTGATGATTTTTGGATTTTCTAAATTTTTATGGATTTTTGGAAATTTTTGGAAATAAAAACAGAAATTCTGATTCTGGAAACAATGTTACAGTCGTGCGACTGTAAGCAGTCCAAGATCAGGATTTCGCCAAAATTTTATTTGAAGTAAACTGGGAGAAAACGCCTGGAAATCAAGAATACTCGTACGACTGTAAGTACAGTTGTACGACTAGTTATCAGGTTCAAGAACAATCGCACGACTGTTATTGATTTCCAGAGATAGAAATGAGGAAAAATGGACAAAAATGCAGAAAAAGCACACCAATCACCCAGAAAGCTTGAAAAATAGAGGGAAAAAGGAGTGTTTACCTCTTAGGTGTGCATCCACCGTAGGATTGACCCCTGGCGTCGCTCCAATCCACTAAAATCTGCACTTTTCTCCTTGACTTAGGGTTAGGAACTTTGGGTCCAAAATCTCCAAATGCTGAGGGATCCTTGAAGATGAGTTCTTTCTTTTCCTTATTTCTCTTCTTTCTCCCTCTCTAATTTTCTGAGATCTCCCCTCTCTCCTTTCTTTTCTTTCTCCTTTTCTCTCTTTTTTTTTTCTTTCTCTCTTCTCCTTTTTTCCCTTTTTCTTTTCTGTCTGGCCCCCTTATTTTTCCCCTTTTTTAGCTTTTAGGGTATGGGTTGGCTCACCTGCCACGATCCTACAGTCGTATGACTGTAGTTCGATTACAGTCGTATGACTATAGTTAAAGTCATACGACTATACTCTTTTTTTTTAGGGAGGAGTAAAATTCCGGCGCTTACAGCTGCCCCTCGCGTGATCAAATTCAACACTCGATCTTGGTCTGAAATAGTTGAAGTGATGAATTTGAGAGCGCGAATCAAAGCGCCGCAGACACAGGAAATAAAATATGCAACTGAGTTGCTGAAGCTTCACTGCCATGGTGACGCGTTGAGTTGATTGGATGGAATAAGCTGATACCAGGTCTATGTTACCAGAGGCAAAGCTGGGGAAGAAATAAGCCGATACCAGGTCTATGTTACCCGAGGCAAAGGAAGATGGATTGCGAATTGGCCGATACCGGGTCTATGTTACCCGAGGCAAAGGAAGGTGGGAGGCGGATAAGCCGATACCGGGTCTATGTTACCCGAGGCAAAGGAAGATGGATTGTGGATAGGCCGATACTGGGACTATGTTACCCGAGGCAAAGGAAGGTGGAAGGCGGATAAGCTGATACCTGTTCTATGTTACCCGAGGCAAAGGAAAATGGATTGCGGATTGGCCGATACCGGGTCTATGTTACCCGAGGCAAAGGAAGATGGATTACGGATTGGCCGATACCGGGTCTATGTTACCCAAGGCAAAGGAAGGTGGAAGGCAGATAAGCTGATACCGGGTCTATGTTACCCGAGGCAAAGGAAGATGGATTGCGGATTGGCCGATACCGGGTCTATGTTACTCGAGGCAAAGGAAGATGGATTACGGATTGGCCGATACCGGGTCTATGTTACCCGAGGCAAAGGAAGGTGGATTGATGGATTGGCCAATACCGGGTCTATATTACCTAAGGCAAAGGAAGGTAGATTAATGGATTAGCCGATACCGGGTCTATGTTACCTGAGGCAAGGAAGGTGGAAGTTAGGCTAGGGATCTGGAGTGAAGCAGGTCTACTGAGGATTCGAAGTTTTATAGGTGACACATATTTATTCCTTGATCGACAGTTTTGGAAACAAAAATTTTTGCCCCTTCGATCAAGAATAAATACGGTTTGATTGTTCTGCCCCTTGGAGACTTTTTATGTTGAGACTTGGATTTGTGCGGTTCCTTCTTATATTTTAAGGCCCAATAAATGCCTCGGCGTTGTGCCATCTCTGCTTTGAGAGTGATCCTAGTTCAGGATAGTCCGGTGACAATGATGGATACCTGCGCTTGGGTTGGTTGTGATGTATGCATGTCTGCATGTATGTTTTGAATGCATGTATATGTTTCAATGCATGCATATGCAAATGCCCTTTTGAAAATGCATGTCACGCCATTTGCTCAATCTTGACATTCCATGTCCTTATTGGGGAAGATATGTTGTTCGACTGACCGTCCATAGCTGGAGAAGCAAAATTTTGGGCGCAATGTAACCCTTACGTTCCTGCCAGGGATATATAACGGCCAATGAGGAAGTGCGATGACTGTTAGAGAGAAAGTGATGCTGTTATTGGCAACGATGTCGTTGAGAAATGATACAGAGGATCTTGTTGGAGATTAACGAAATGTTCCTGCTGGGGGAATGACGGAGAGGTTTTGCCTTCTTTGCCACTAGGCTTCATGGATTTGGAAGTGCTCTAAATTTTGCCTGAACCGTCCAAAGTGGGTTTTCGACTCAGCGAGCTGCTCTAACTTTTGCCTAAGGCGTCTTTTCGGTTTTCACCTTAGCGAGCTCTTCACATGCCCTAACTTTTGCCTAAACTGCCCAATGTGGGTTTTCAGCTTAGCGGGATGCTCTAATGTTTTGCCTAAGGTGCCTTTTCAGTTTTCACCTTAGTGAGCCCTTCTTTTTTTTTTTAGGTGCTCTAACTTTTGCCTAAACTACCCAATATGGGTTTTTAGCTTAGCGAGCTGCTCTAATTTTTGCCTGAGGTGCCTTTTCGGTTTTCACCTCAGCGAGCTTTTTTTTTTTTAAGATGGAGACTTCTAATTCAGTACAGTTCGACGATAACTGGGGACTAATTGAAGCATCACCATGCCCACTTACTCTGTTGTCCCTCTGATGATGAGATGATTATAGGAAGTCTTGTAGGACTTGGTTGTTCCATCGCTGTTGCTGAAGCTTATAGGCGTATAGCTATATATGATGCACGATGTGAATTCAATTTCAGGCAAAACTTGGGATATTTAAATGAACAGGGCAAGTCATTCATTCATTGATAATGTTTTAATATGATGCACATTATATATGAAATGAAATTAAGGACAAGATGAGTATGGTATCCGTCTCGACCGAACCCACGACTGCCACCAACTGGTCCCTGTGGATTTTCCTACCGGTGGTGCTCACCTCACTGTCCTAACTTTTGCATGGATTGCTTTCATGATTTTCAATCCATCGGACTTTTTTTTTTTGGAAACCTGAGCTTGTCCTGATTGAAGGGATTGATGACCTGGTCTCTGTCTTTCTCGGTAGGACCGCTTCAATTCTGCAGGTTGATGGCTGCATCATTTCCTTAATGTTATTCTTGCATTAATTCAGTGTATTTGCGAGACAAATTGTAGCATGCTAACTTAGCCTTTGCAGATAGATGCCATATTTGGCAACACCTTTTTTATGTGCTTGTTAGCTGCTTGTACTATCCTGCTGGATAATGGGTGGTGCGAAGGCGATGCATGATGCCTCTCTCCTTTATTCTGGAACGATTGTACTGTTGCCCCAGAACTTGGATTCTATTATCGGGGATGATATGGTGTGAAACATCATATGATACAGATGCATTCTTATTTCAGAACTTGACACCCCTTTTTTTTTACTACGGAACTTCCACTTGGCTGGACTTGTCTTTTGGATTCTTTATAATTCTGCATCCTGCCATCCTTTGTCGATCTCTAGGTGTGTCATCATAGGATTAGGCGAAGGTCTTCCATGCTTTTAGGCATTTTGCAATTTCTCTTTCTCTTATCAGTCATGAGGTCCTTCAGCACGGATACCATCTTGGATGCTCATCTGTCCTTAGGCTCATTTCACGTAATGATGTGTCATGTATGCTAAAGACATTAAATGAATGTTTGTATGCATGCACAGTGTTCCGTCTAAGAAAATATCACACAAATAATTGAAATCAAATTACATAACATTAAACGCCTTGTGTGCTGCATTGTTCACAAAATAAGATAGAAGATACAAAAAAAAAAAAAAAAAAAAAAACAAATACATCAAAATAATTAACATCCTCCACATATGGAGGGTCTTCTTTTGTTGTTGCATCATCAACTTCGATAGCTAGTCAAAGCAGGGCAAACGATTGCTCTGGACATTGGGCTCCACCATTTTCCCGTCAGCGATCAATTGTCGAATGGCCCTTAATAGTTGCTTGCAGTCATTTGTGTGGTGCCCCACTGTCACATGATAGGAACAGAACTTGCCTTTGTCTGTCTCAACTGGGTTCTCGAACAGCTTCAGAGAACTCAAGAGACCGCCGTTCCTACATTTGGCAAATAATCGGCTCAATAAAATAGCCTATGGGGATATGCCCTTTCCGTCACCCTTGGGGAGTGGACTCTTGGTTTGTTGTGGAACAAGGTCAGTATTCACTTTGAGGGGGACCTTCGATTCTACGTCACCAGTCAACCCTCTTATTACTCCTTAAAGCTCTATCACACGTGCCTCCAATTCAGAACACCTAGCCATCAGCTTTTCTACCTTGTCACGATCATCTCCTAGCATCTCCTTCAACATTGTCACCGCCTCATCCCTGACCGCCTTTTAGAATCGTGATAAAGCAACATAATCACCCACGACATCTGTTATGGTGGTGAAGTTCATTGGGCCAGCCATTCTCAAGACTTCTTCCCTTTCTCCCCTGATAAGAACATTTGTCAGCATCGACTGGGGCATGCGCACAGAGGATACCAAGTCAAGATATGACGTAGGCATGAGTGCGAGATGTGATGCATACATGTATGAGCAATGATGTCATGTGATGCCATGTCATGTTATGCAATTCTAAGCTAGTCAAGTGCACAGAAAGCCAAGAATGGAAACGTGCAAAATGCAATGAATGTTGTTGATGAAGCTATGTGCTGATGTAGAGCGTGGCATATAAATATACACCACATGGATAAAATGACACGTAGGGTGTCCATGGATCAAAGTAAAGTGATACTTGCGAAGGGCTTATATGTATAGGGCAGATCCTATATAGGAGGAGAGTTAATATTTGAAGTGGTACGTGTAGAGCAGATCTTACATGTGGAAGAAATTTAGTATTTAAAGCGGTACATACAGAGCGTGTCTTACAAGGGAAGAGATTTGGTATTTAAAGTGGTACGTGTAGAGCGTATCTTACACGGGGAGGAGGTTTAGAGTTTAAAGCGGTACGTGTAGAGCGTGTCTTGCAGGGGAAGAGATTTTGGAGCAGTACGTGTAGAGCGTGTCTTACACGGGGAGGAAGTGTAGAGTTTAAAGCGGTACGTACAGAGCGTGTCTTGCACGGGAAGAGATTTTGGAGTGGTATATGTAGAGCGTGTCTTACACGGGGAGGAAGTGTAAAGTTTAAAGCGGTACGTGCAGAGCGTGTCTTGCACGGGAAGAGATTTTGGAGCAGTACGTGTAGAGCGTGTCTTACACAGGGAGGAAGTGTAGAGTTTAAAGCGGTACGTGCAGAGCGTGTCTTACACGGGAAGAGATTTGGAGCAGTACATGTAGAGCTTGTCTTACATGGGAAGAAGGTGTAGAGTTTAAAGCAGTACGTGCAGAGCGTGTCTTGCATGGGAAGAGATTTTAGAGCGGTACGTGTAAAGCGTGTCTTACACAGGGAGGAAGTGTAAAGTTTAAAGCGGTTCGTGCAGAGCGTGTCTTGCACGGGAAGAGATTTAAAGTTTGGATGAATGGGACACAAGGATAGGGTTTCTTATGATTACGGAAAACTTGAGGGGTTTGATGAAACTTCTAGCGTTTTTGGAATGCCTAAATGACTCAGTGCATGCCGTAAAGTCCTTGGTGCTTGTGGAATGCTTGAATGTTTGGTGGATGAATGAGATGTACATCATGAGATAATGAGGATGATTCCCTTGTTTTTATTCTTCTGTCTTTGGACATTCCAAGAACACCCAATGCTATACAAAGATGTCACGTGTGGACCGCCACACGAATAAAAGTTCGGTGCTTTTGGGGCATCTAATGAGTTTCTTGAAATGGTCGCGTGGATGGGGTTTTGACACTTTAAAGGTCTATGAGATGATATGAAATGGTCACATGGGACCGGCCCATGGACAGAGTTCTGATGCTTTTGAGTATATGAAATGAAATGATGTTGTAAGAGAGTCATATGCCATAGGAGACACAGACAGAAGTTCGGCGTTTGGGGAACACCTTTCATGATTTGGGATGTTATGAAATGCCCCTAAATGCATACTAATCCCGCACTCGGGGAGCGCCTTGAATGATATAGTAATGTCATGAAATGGTCCGATGTGGATCACAATATTATATGATGTTTGTGATGAATGAGTATGATGTCATGAAATGCATCGAGTGGATTGTCACACGGGAATACACCTAGGACCATTGTGGTCTCTATTGAATGAAATGATTTAGCGGAATGGCTGAATGCAACCCGGTGCATTGGCAAAACATGGGTATTTTAGGATACTCGATATATGATGGAATGATATGATGGAATGCCCCTAATTTAATTTAGGTGATATTTCGTGAATGCTTATGACACACAAAATGCAAATGGCTGCACAAAAACGTGGTTAGGATGCATGATACACATAATGATGTTATGTATGCTATGTGAAAAATGCTAATCACGCAAATTTAATGTTATGGTTGAAAAAGAAATGGTTAGTATGAATGGCAAACGGATGATTTAATGTTTTCACACGAAAATAAAATGCAAATGGCTGTATAAAAATGTGGGTTAGTACCACACACAATGTTTTATGAATGGAAAACGCTAATCATGTATGGAAAATGGTGATTATGGTATGTCATGAAATGTCGAGAAGAATGTAACACGTAGTACACGAAGCGAATTCTTCCAACCTTATTTCTCCAAGCGTGGTCGGTCTCAAAAATTTCTAACGGAGTCCTAGGTGGGGTTCACTTCGATCACCAACCGAGGATGATGAAGGCATGATTTTATTATTTACACACGATTATTTTGGTATCCTAAGGGAATCCAACTAGGGCTGCCTATTTGAGTTCGGTCCAAGTCGGGTTAAAAATCAAGGTTCCCATAGCAAGATATACTCCTCAATTCTCCCCACTCAAGGGTCTGAACGATGGAGTTCATACGAGGCTATGGGTGGTGTTTCGTATCCGTGCCCCTAAGACCATGAGGAACAAAGGCGACACTTTAACAATTCACCGGGCTAAAATGGGATATTTAACCTAATGCAAGCATGTCTAACTAAAAATGCAAAATGAAATACCAATTGAGAATCATCCACCTTATTTTAATTAGACACTTTTCAGGGCTTGTCAAATTCTTTTAAGTTTTTAAGAAAAATTTTTGAAGAAATCCCCAGCAGAGTCGCCATTGTGAGCGGATGACGTTTTCGACGAAACGCGAGACTCCCTTTCAGGATGGGGGCCTCGATTTTGGGCGGGTCCCTCCCTCGCATGGGGTTTTTAGAATGGAAATCAGTTTTGAAAAAATATGGAATTAATTCTTAAAAGAACCGAGACCTAAGTCTCGATGAATATTGTAGAGTCGCCACCTGGCTCAGCTCAACCGGGAAATTTATAATGTAGCTGAACCGGACGAACGACCGCTACACTATCCAGAGATTTGGGTCCGGACAAGTCCCTTATTTCGTGTCTAATTAAAATAAATATTGGTCAATGTTCATAGATGGTATTTCAAATTCTAAAGTCAATTTTATTGAAATAAATAGACATACAACGTGCATACAGGTTAAGTAAAATAGTAAATGAGTAAATTATTACAACCCGATCGAATAAAAGATGAAAACTCTCAGCCTCACTTTACAAGCGCCTGGAATACACGATTTAGCTAAAAATTACAATCGCCTAGGATACACGTATTAATCTATCAAAAATAAAAATAAAAATAAAAAGCTGCAAAACAGAGGGTTAGCACAATATATAGCACGCCACAAATAGGACTCAAGTAGGACAGAATTAGGAAATTAGGATTTGGGGGCATGCATTTAGGGGATAACCGGGTTGGCTCGGCTAGCCGGTCCGGTTAGACCAAGAAACCATTTTGAAACGTCCCTGTATTTTTTGTTTTGTGGGAAAATAATTTTGATAACAATTTTGCCGGTTTGATTTAATCTTAACCTGTGAGGTGGGTCGGTTTTCGGGAGAACTGGGTCTCTGTCGTGGTATTGTTCTAAATGCAATTTTACTGAAAATTGAATCATGGTCGTGAATGCACACAACAAAATTCATTTTGATGATTTTTGGATTTTCTAAATTTTTATGGATTTTTGGAAATTTTTGGAAATAAAAACAGAAATTCTGATTCCGGAAACAATGTTACAGTCGTGCGACTGTAAGCAGTCCAAAATCAGAATTTCGCCAAAATTTTATTTGAGTAAACTAGGAGAAAATGCCTGGAAATCAAGAACACTCGTACGACTGTAAATACAGTCGTACGACTATTCATCAGGTTCAAGAACAGTCGCATGACTGTTCTTGATTTCCAGAAACAGAAACGAGGAAAAATGGACAAAAATGCAGAAAAAGCACACCAATCACCCAGAAAGCTCAAAAAATAGAGGGGAAAAGGAGTGTTTACCTCTTAGTCGTGCGTCCACCGTAGTATTAACCCCTGGCGTCGCTCGAATCCACTAAAATCCGCACTTTTCTCCTTGAGTTAGGGTTAGTAACTTTGGGTCCAAAATCTCCAAATGCTGAGGGATCCTTGAAGATGAGTTCTTTCTTTTCCTTGTTTCTCTTCTTCTTTCTCCCTCTCTAATTTTTTTAGATCTCCCCTCTCTCCTTTCTTTTCTTTCTCCTTTTCTCTCTTTTTTTTCTTTTTTTTTTCTCTCTCTCTTCTCCTTTTTTCCCTTTTTCTTTTCTGTCTGGCCCCCTTATTTCTCCCTTTTTTTAGCTTTTAGGGTATGGGTTGGCTTACCTGCCACGACCCTACAGTCGTACGACTGTAGTTAAAGTTGTACGACTATACTCTTTTTTTTTAGGGAGGAGTAAAATTCTGGCACTTACACAACCTATCACCTTAGCACCCGAAGGTGGATCCACCAAGTTCCATACTTGGTTATCGTGCATAGATTGCATCTCAGCCATTGATCTGAGTGTAGGCCTTCAATAGCCTCCTTATAGGTCTTGGGCTCCTATTGGTCAACGACCATAAGGTCCCCATCATCAATCAGGAGAAAGCCGTACCTCTCTGGCTGATGACGTGTCCTACCAGACCTTCTAAGGTTCTATGCAACCGGTTTTGGTTCCTGAATTTCTTGAGTGGTCCAATCGGTTCCCAAAGCATCCTCAGTAGTAGCTACAGGAGTTTGTGAGTCTTGAACTTCCAAAAGTTCAATGTTACTCCTACTGTCTCTCTTGGAAAGGAATTCCTTCTCCAAGAAGACTGCATTTTTGGCTATGAAAACTTTATTTTCCACCGGATCATAGAAGTAATAACCTTTAGTTTCCTTAGGGTAACCCACAAACTGGCACTTGACAGATTTGGAGTCGAGTTTGCCACTTGTCAATTTCTTAACATGTGTATCACATCCCCAAATCTTCAAAAAGGAAACATTAGGCTTTCGGCCTTTCCATAGTTCATATGGTGTTCCCTCAACTACCTTGCTTGGTGTATTATTAAGAATGTAAGCGGCTGTCTTTAAAGCATATCCCCAAAAGAAGATGGGGAGTGTAGCTTGACTCATCATCGAGCGAACCATGTCTAGCAAGGTCCTATTCCTCCTTTCTGATACTCCATTCCACTGGGGTGTACCAGGAGGAGTGAGTTGGGATACAAGCCCACACTCTCTCAAAAACGAGTCAAACTCTTGGCTCAAATATTCACCCCCTCAGTCAGACTGAAGTGCTTTTATTTTCCTGCCAAGTTGGTTTTCTACTTCATTCTTAAAATCCTTGAACCTTCGGAGAATCTCAGACTTATGCTTCATCAGATATATGTAACTATATCTGCTGAAGTCATCCGTGAAGGTGACGGAGTATAGAAAACTAGATCTAGCACTAGTGCTCATTGGGCCACATACATCGGAATGTATTAGCTCCAATAGCTCTAAGGCCTTTTTAGCAGTCTTGCTAAAAGGCGCCTTTGTCATCTTGCCTCTCAAACAAGATTTGCATATGTCATAAGACTGGATGTCAAATGACCCTAGCACTCCACTAGAATGAAGCCTAGCTATGCACTTCTCATTTATATGGCCAAGTTGACAATGCCAGATGTAAGTAGTATTAATTTCATTTTGTTTAATCCTTTTAGTGTTTATGTTATAGATTGAACTTTCACGTTTTAGATCAAGATATATAAGCCATTTTTAAGAAATGCTGTTACATAAATAATATTGCCACATTGCATAGAAATTCTACCATGTCCAATATTAAATACGAAACCAGAAATATCCAACGAAGAAACGGAAATAATATTCCTACGCATCGCAGGTACAAAATAACAATTTCTTAGTTCCAAAACAAGTCCACTAGGCATCTCCAAGAAATAATCTCCGATCTCCATGGCCTGAACCCGAGCACCATTTTCGACTCGAAGATCTACTTCTCCATATCTTAGTAATCTCCTATTTCTTAGACCCTACACATTTGAACAAATGTGAGATCCACATCCAGTGTCTAAGACTCAAGATGTAGAAAAAGCTAGATTAATCTCAACAACATAGATACCTAAAGCAGCAGTTTTGCCCTTCAGTTGCTCCCTTAGCTTTGGACATGAGCTCTTCCAGTGCCTTTCTTATGACACTCATGGCAGACATCGTCAGGAGAAGCAACCCTTGCTTTAGGTTGGGCCACCACCTTTTTGCCCTTAGCCTTGGCCTTTTGGGCCTTAGCCTTGGCTTTAGATCTGGCCTTTCCCTTAGCAATGGGTGTATTTCCCTTGTTCACCAGCAAAACTTCAGGAGTCTTCTTAAGCGACTACTCAGCAAGCTTGAGCATGCCATGTAGCTCAACAACCAATTTATCCAACCCTTGCATATGGTAGTTCATGATAAACTGGTTGTAAGACTCAGGTAGTGATCTGAGAATAATGTCTGTTGCTAAGTCCTGCGGAACTAGCAAGCCGAGGCGGGCAAGTGTATCAATATATCCCTTCATCATTAGCACATGAGTGCTAATAGAAGTCCCGGTTGCCGTTGTAGTCGTGCAAAGGGTCTTAGTTGTCAGGTAACGTTCCTGATGAGCCTGATCTTGGAACATCTTTTTAAGTTGATCCATCATCTCATAAGCATACTCTTCATGAACTGCTTCTGAAGATCAGAAGCCATGGTACCCAGCATGAGGTACGAGACATCTCGGTCATCCCTTACGTTCGGGTCGTACTGCTCCACCATCAGCGTGGTGACACCTCGACCTACAGGAGGGCCAGCTGGTAAAGGAGAATTTATACATACTCCTTGGACTCTTATCTAAGAACTATTTATAAGTTCCAAGCCCAGTCCAGGAAGTTAGTCCCCGAAAGCTTCTCCTTCTCCAAGAGTGACCTAAGTGAAAGGGAGTTGTTGTGTGTTGCAGCCATTTAAATTGCTTAAGTGAAATGGGATTATCTACATCGAAGAAATCATTGCTTGAGTTAGAAATAAAGGACTTTTAAGCCAATTCAAATTAATAATCTGATTTTAATTTGTTTGTTGGTGATGTTAATTGGCTGACTTGACCAAGATCCACAACTTGTCAATGACTGGCCGAACTAGGGATTGCTAACCAATAATTGATTCGTTTGGTAGGACAAGCTATCCAATCCTTCCACGAAGGACTCTTGGTTTGATGGGCTTATTGACAGTTTACCCATCTGTGCTTAGGGCCCGCTCTGAGCTAATGCTACCCATGTTGAGTCAAACCACCATTCACATGTTAACCATACCAAGTATCCTAACCCTCGACGACCCACCGAATACTACAATGTACCCAGTTAGGGCATGGCGCACATTGCAGCATCAATGGGAGGAAGAGGTGTGAATGTGGGAAGCACTTTTGAACGACTCAATATTTTAATTACCGGATTAAAATTAAGTGATACGGCTTAGCATGCATAAACGCGGATAATAATTTGGTATCCATACATCCATATTATCTGACAAATACAATAGCATACTTAATTTAAAATAAATGAGATCCTGTGGGCCTTTAATTACAACCTAATGAAAAACTAGATATCCAATCTAATTCTTCATGGCCTGGACTGTAATCCTTCTTGGGCTTCTACCATGGGCTTGCTCCATATGGGCCTTCATCCATACTTGATGCAATTACAACAATTTTATTTTAAATAAAATCTATTCTAAAATTACATCAAAATAAAAGAAATGGCACGCAGGCCATATTTCCCAAAATCAAATTACAACCGATAATAATTTAAGGCCCATAGAACTCAACATCACATTTCAAACAAAGGACCTGTCGTGCACATACATACCAATATGATGCATGATCATGGCATTCCAAATTATAAATATAAATGTTAAGCCGAGTTACTTAGGGTGAAATCGCCAATTTTAACAAATGTGACTAAGGCCCATAAAGGCCTAATGAATAACATCCATAAATGCAAAATTAACAATTTTGCTCCACTTGAATTTGGGTTGTCACAAATTTAAAATTTAGCCCTCCCAATTTTAAACAGTGTCACGGTTTATTGGGCCAATTTCACAAAGTCCATATTCAATTTAATATGCAAACAATTAAATTAAATATGCATGCCAACAAAATAAACAATTTAAATACAAATTAATTTAAAAAAATTAATTTAATTTGCATTACGGTCCGGGATAAAAAATATCCGCAAAATCCAAAACCGGACCCGTACCCTGCGGCTGCCAGCAGCAGCCCACAAGGGGCTACTGCGTGCCACAGCAGCGCCAAAATTGGAATCACAATTGCGATTCCAATTTTGGCCAACTTATAAAATTTTTTTTATTTTTTATTTAATCAATCATTAAAATTCCAGCCAACAAATAAGAATGAATAATCAATTAAAAAAAATGGATTGAAAACCAATTTGGGCAAAAAAAACAAAAGCCCCAAACAAAAATTCTAGGGTTCATAAAAAATCAAAACCAATTGAGTAAAAACCCTAAAATTACAAACTTGAAACCCATTCTTTCTTCATGAATGCTTTCAATAACCAATTCCAATCAATCTAATGGACAAAACCTAGGCTCTGATACCAATGTTGGGATTCGTCATTGGAAAAATAAAGTGGCGCAGCAGAAAATAGACCATTTAAAATTTCCTAGAATCCACCTAGCGTGTCCAATTACCATTGATTAGAATAAAAACAATTTGAATCAAGAGAAATTAACTCACCGGATTCGTCTCTTCTAGAGACTACTGCAGAATCGTTTCTTGAAAGTGCGATCTCCAAAGTCCGGTGCACGACCAACTATTGAGTGGGAACCGGTGCTAGCCGAAGACGCGAAGGAATGGAGGACTAATGCTGGGATTTTCAGCTGTCTTGGGCCTGCTCTTGGTGGCTGAAATTTCCAGCAATTAATTAGGGTTGAATTAGGTTTTTCTTCCTTAAGTGTGCCCTTATATAAACACCTTGTCTAATTGGGTTTTAATTAGGTTAATTGAATCCAAACCCACTAGGATTATAATTACATAAATAAACTTTAATTAAAAGTATATACTATGTAATTTAATTCAATTTCGCTAAATTTAATTACCCCTAAATAAAATTAAATTATATTTAAGTAAATACAGTACATGTATTTAATTTTCCTACTTAGGAAAATTATTTAATTAATTGTTTACTTTATGTAATTCAATTAATTGATAAATTAATTAATTACATTATGTAAACTTATTAATTAAATTAAATTCAACCCAATGTTAATTAATTACCTTGACACCGAATGTCAACTAATCAATTAACGCATTCCTTCCAATGTACATTACATTTATAATTTCTATAAGTTCCGGCTCAGTTGATCTATATGCACGATCCTATGGGTTTGTCTTTATGTTGGCAGTAGGCCCAAGGCCCACAGACTGTAAGTGGGTTCTAACAAACCATTACAGCCCCCAATTAAGACAAAGATGCAGCAGTCTTTAGAAGACACTCACCCGGTGGTAATCTCATAGTGTCCTTTGCCTAACGATATCGATATGAATAAACAAGATGCATGGTGTCTGTCATCCTCTTCTGTTGTTTATTATATTTTTTGATCTTGAGTTGACTGATTAATCAAATAAGCACCAACTTACTTGGGTATGGCCATACACTTATCAGTCCCACTCATCAAGTGGCCAATGATATCATCTCGGTGTTACTCGAGTGGTAATTCCATCACTTCATCATCAATATCAATATGTTCACCGGTCCACCCAATCATACCCATATTTAGCATCCTTTTACAAACTTGTTGGGCGTATGTCAAAGTGAACTGGATTCCATATTGATATTATAATGAAATCTAGTCTGAGGACAAAAGAGACCTACTCAAGAAAGACCTATGACGCGACAACCATGTGGCTTTCTTGTGCGTATTGATCCAGTCCCATGTCAACGACATGTACCTATATTCATGACTGACTATACAAGTACTATGGCTAGTTAAGAACTGCCATATAGTCATCTAATATACAAGTTTGTGGTTCTATTCGTTCCCACGATTAGAACAGACCTGGGATAGGTTTTATGATTATCAATCAATGGATACTCTACTTATATTATAGCACAAGATATAAATAAAATAGATTAATTGCCTTTATTAATGTGACACAAATAATGTATTCATATAATAAGTCTTAATGTATAATACAAAATACGAGAATCCAATGCCCTAAGAACTAGGGCACACCAACACTGCAAACATGAAAAAACTTCAAAAGATATCATCAAAAGCTCTTCCATGGCCATAACGGCCTAACCACTGACTACACTAAACTTAGCAGTATCTCCCCAGGCAGCGATGATCAATCGCATCACCAGTAGCCTTAGCCCTACTAATGCTAGAGACCTTCGGCATGCGATTCTGTAACTTCAAAACTTTGGCATGGTTGGCTCCACCATCAGAGGTAGCACATCCCTCATATGTATGGGAGGCAGCCTCAGATCAGGAGCAGTAAGGAGCCTCTTCTTGCAGCCTCCACCTTAAAGAGATTAGGCAGCATAATACATGGCAGCCCCACCTGTTTTTTCTTTTTTTGGGGGGCGCAAGGAAGTCAAACCAGCCCAATGCTTGTTTTGTGCAGTATGGAGATTACCTAACGGCATACTAATAACCTTTGGCGATGGGAGTCTCGCCTAACCCGTTCAGCCACTCAACAACCACATAAATTAGGCTCTCTAATTACCAAACTTTGGTCTAGACTCCTCCTCCTAGCTACCACTCTACGCATGGGTATATACTGGGAACACTACCGACTCTAGCAGTAATTATCGTACCAGAAAGGGCAGATGATCCGAAGATGATGGCCTTATTCAAACATTACTTTTCTTGATTCTCGGTACCAATCCAAGAGCCATTAATCGAAAGTGGAGGATCTTGTTTTACAAGCTAAATCTTAGATATGCTGTGCGATCCAAAATTTAAACAACCAAACTTTGAAAACTACAAGGGGGAAACTGACCCTTATGTTTACTCTAGGAACTACAAAAACCGGATAGAGATTGCATGAGTGAATGAGGGGCTAATATGCAGAATTTTCTCGTCAACACTGTGGGTCCAGCATCTTACTAGTTCAAAACCCTGGAATCAGCCTTGATAAATAGCTAGGAGTAGTTGAGAGAACATTTTTGCATAAAATTCTATGGATCCGAACCCACTAGAACAGCTAGCCAGACTTTACATGAAGTAAAGTAGCAGCAGGAAGAGTCCCTCCGAGACTTCATCGATCGGTTCAATCTGGCAACTGTTGAGGTTCGGAAGCTTGACTTCCACACAATACTAGAAGCACTAATAGCAAATACCATAAACGAGCGGTTAAGGGCTAACCTATCCTGAGGAAGCCACAAAACATAACTCAAATGATCTCTATGGCTAAGATGTTTATTAAGCTTGATGAAATGGGTGCATCGGCCAAGAATCATAAGGATTTCAAAAGAAACAAATCAGATGATAGGCGAATGAAAAGAGACTGAAAGGACCCCAGGCAATTTTATGGGTTCACCCCTCTGAATAAACCCTTCAATGAAGTGTTAGTGGTGTCGGAGAACAGCTCAGACAAGAAACACCTCTCCTATCCGGAGGCGAGAAGGGGGTAGATAATGGGTGAAGATAAGAATGCCTACTACAACCCACCGAGTGAATGGTCATGACATAGATGAATGCAGACACCTAGTGGAAGACATCGAGGAGTTGACTAAGAGAGGCAGACTTTAAAAGTTTGTCAATAAAAAGGCAAGCAAGGAAGAGCCAAAGGACCAAGACTCAGAGAGAAGCAGGCCAGTGAAAAAGTAAAAAGGCATGGTAATGGTGATAGCTGGAGGCGATCCACCTAGCAAGAAAACTAAGAGAACCCAAGTGATAGGAGATAGCAGCAAGGTGGACCTTCCTTTTTCAACCAGAAATCGAATCCAAATGGGACATTTGGATGCTCTAGTGATGGAGGTGGAAATACAAGGCTACATGGTAAAACAAATCTTGGTACACACAAGAAACTCAACCAACATCATCAAGAAGCACGCGATGGAGAAATGAGGATCACTTTTAACCAGATTCAACTAGTCCATACACCACTGGTTAGGTTAAGCGGCCATACTGTACCAATGGTGGGATAAGTTACTTTGGACCTCAAAATTAAAGATGAGAAGCACGTCTGGAGATTGAAGGCTGACTTCACAGTGATAAAGTCCCCACTAGCATAAAATGTAATCTTAAAAAGAACATTTTTGTTAGCATCAGAAGCAGTGTTTTCCATCCTGTACCTGGCATTGCAGATACCGACTCCCT
Source organism: Euphorbia tirucalli (assembly GCA_039660915.1). Lineage (NCBI taxonomy): Eukaryota > Viridiplantae > Streptophyta > Magnoliopsida > Malpighiales > Euphorbiaceae > Euphorbia > Euphorbia tirucalli. Next base: position 52,804,930 of record CM077633.1, read on the forward strand.
CATGGGTAGCGATGGTGAGAGGGAGCCAAAAAAAGGTGCAAAGTATATATTTGGCTTCCCTGCAACCTGAGAAGATTGATCCGAAACCCGAAGAACAAAAAAAGACTGAACCAGTTGATGAGCTAGAAACACTAGTGATAGCACCAGAAAGATCAATCCGGATCTCCAAAAAGCTTGAACAAGATAGCAAGGAACAAATAGTGCAAGTAATAAAAGAAGAGCAAAATACCTTTCCATGGAAGATCAACAACCTAGAAGGCATGATGCTAGAAATCATGAAGCACTCCTTTAACATCAATCCAGCCATGGCACTAGTTTTAGATGTGGCATCTAGTTATCACTAGATCCTTATGGACCCAGCCGACCAAGAGAAGACCTCCTTCATCACTCACGAAGGCATCTATTGCTATCAAGTCATGCCCTTTGGGTTGAAGAACGCAAGTGCAACATACCAAAGGTTAGTCAATGACATGTTTAATGATAGAAGTCTATGTGGATGACATGATCGTCAAAAGCTGGACCCTAGCTGAGCACCCCAAGGATCTTAGATAAATGTTTTCCATTCTTTAAAAGTATAGACTCAAGCTTAATCGGGAAAAATGTATATTCAGAGTAAGAGGAGGGAAGTTCCGGGGGGTTCATGATTTCAGAGAGGGGAATAGAGGTAAACCTAGAAAAGATAAATGCAATATTGGATATGGTCCCTCCCAAAACTATCAACGAGATCCAGAAGCTGAATGGACACATCACAGCCCTAGGGAGGTTCATTTCATTTTCTGCCAAAAGATGCATGCCATTCTATAAAGCACTAAAGAAAGGTCAAGTCTTCAAATGGGATAGAGAATGCCATGAAGTGTTCGACCAAATTAAGCAATTTCCGGTTTCCCCTCCACTACTCAGTAGACCAACTGAAGGGAAGAAATTATACTTATACTTGGCTGTTATAGATGAAGCCATAGGATCCGTCCTGGTAAGGGAAGAGGACGGTCAGCAATTCCCAGTATACTATACAAGTAAAGTATTGAAAGGAGTAGAGATTAGATATCCAAGCATTAAAAAGCTCCCGCTTGCCTTATTATCAGCGGTAATTAGACTACGACCATACTTCCAAGCCAATACTGTTATAGTCAGAACTGGATTCCTATTGAAAAAAGTATTACAAAGGCTGACAACATTAGGGAGGTTGGCAGAATAGGCAATCCAGCTAAGTGAATTTGACATCCACTTTGAACCAAGGCAAGCCCTAAAAGTGCTAGTCCTGGCTGATTTTGTAGTAGAATTGGCAGGCTTAGAGCCAGACTTAGCACCCCCATCCGAAGAATGGGACATATTTATGGAAGGAGTATCACACAGGAAGGAGAGGGGATATGAATCTATATTTGGGGCCCAAACTGAATCCGCTAGCACTATATGGTTAAGCTAAATTTTCCCACCACTATGTTGGGATTCGTCACGGGAAACCGACCGATAAAAGCGGAAATACGCGTCGATTTCCTCAAATCCGGCCCAGGAGCTTAAGATGTGGAAATCAAAAACTTAAAGCATAAAAAGAGGGTTTCAAAAACTCACCACAAAGTCTCTCTAAGAGACGGATGCAGACTGCAGAAATCAAGTGCAGATTTCCTCCACCGATGCGTACACGAACGGCTCTCGGACCGAAACCCGTGCTAGCGACTCGGATGACAAGAAGAGAGGGAGAGAGGGCTGCCCACAAGAGGAAATATGGCTGTCCAAATTTCTTTCCAAAAGAAAAATCTATCTAGCCAAAGATAGAACCAAGTTTCTCTCAAGTGTGCATCCAATTTCTTTCCAAAAGAAAAATGCATAAAAGTGGGCAAAATTCATACTTTAATAGAAAACCAATTTCTCTTAAAGCAAGAGTGATGGACGGCCAAAAGTGGAGTGAAGTTAATGGTGATTATGTCTCATGAAAGAAAAGGAGATGAGATGGAAGAGCAAAGTCCAACTTGCTACCAATGAGTCAAACCAATGACTCACCATGGTGACTCACCACCATCACTCACCATCACCTTTTCTTCATCTTCATCCATAATACCAAAAAGTCAAGAATATGACTCACCAATACTCCAACAATTCGGCCAAGAGAGGAAAGAGAAAGGGGTGGATATTTTTCTCATCATCATACCATAATAATGACCAAAAAATATCTCATGAAGCAAAGTCCAACTTTGCCACCTAAAGTCATCCATGACTCATCCTTTCCACCATCTTCTTTTGTCTTAAGATGACTCACAATTCTTTCCTTTCCTTGCCCAAAATTTCGGCCAACACATCCCACTTAATGTGGGCATTTTCATTTCAAGCTTTAAGCCCAATTTTAATTCCTTTGATTTAATTAATTTCAAATGCAACTTTACTTTAACATGTATGCTTATATATTATACAATATAATATATTACATACATTTAAATTAAAATTCATTTGCCCTAGTAATTTAATCAAGGGATTAAATTAGACATACATAAAATGAGATACATGTAAACCTATACATGTATAATAATATTTCCACCTAGGAAATAATCCCATAAATTAATTCATTGAATTAATTATGAGAAGGCCAAAATAAATATTAATTATATAACTTTGATCAATCCAATTGATTCATATAATATAATTAATATATCTCTCTCTCTTCAAACGTGTATACTCCAAGTACACACTTAATCCGACTAGTTAAAGTCCAGACGTTCAATGTGTACGATCCAATGGGCCCGTCTTTATGTCGGCAGTGGGCCAAGGCCCACAGACTGCAGGCGGACTCTAGCAAGCCACTGCAGCCCCCAATTAAGACGGAGTAAGCAGTCCAACTGAAAACGTAACCCAGTAGTTTGAACTTGTAAATCCCATGTCGCTGATATCGGTGTCCAACACAGAGGCATGGAAGTATCACCCTCCTTGTGTCTGGACCTTGACTTGATACCGAATGAACTGATGCTCACAAACAAGATCCAATCTTGTTTGGGTGCGGCCGCACACTTATCAGTAACATTCTTCAAGAGGCCGATGATATCGTCTCAGTGAATCACTGAGTGACATTCCCTTCTGCATATCCATAGTGCTGCCATGCTCACTGACACACCCGAACGTACCCGTACTTGGCACCCTTTTACAGGCCCGTTGGGCGTACACCAAAGTGTGCCACCTCACATGCAGCACCATCATATGGTCCGGTCTAAGGACTTATACAAGTACTACACGAGAATCATTTGTGATACTATACCATGCAGATTCCCGTTAAGTGGATCAATCCAGTACCATGCCCATTTTGCATGTACCCATTAACCTAGTTGACATTCCATGTTCTATGACCGGTAAGACACCGCCATACAACCAGGCTAATGATAGTCTTTGGTTCCATTCATTCCCATGATTGGAACAGACTACGGATGACTTTATGGTCATATCGTTTTCACTATCCACAGTCTTACTGCCAAGTGCCTCACACTTGACAACATGGATATGGATATGTTCATTGGATACTCTATTTAAAATATAGCACAAGACATATAATAAATAGATTAATGCCTTTATCTCCTTGACACAAATTGTATAATACATAAAGTTTACATTAATGTACCAAATGTATCATACAAACACAAAGACCAATGCCTCGGGACTAGGGCATTTCCAACAATCTCCCACTTGCACTAGTACCTACTAGGCATGGGTCTAATCCCTATAGATCTAGTACAACCTTCGTGCATAGGCTTAGCCAAGCATGTTGGTCAAAAGATCTGCGACATTGTCTTTGGTGTCCACTCTTTGCAATGAGATGTCACCCCCTCAGCGATTTCTCGCAATAGGTGAACCTCCCTGAGTTCGTGCTTCGTGTATATGTGTGACCGGGGCACATAGCTTGTGCAACAGCCCCGCGTTGTCACAGAAGATATCAACTGGTTCCCGGATAGTAGATACTATCCCCAGTTTTGTGATAAACTTCTTCATCCACACAGCTTCCCTTGCTGCTTCACACGTTGCAATGTACTCAGTTCCTGTGATAGAAACCACGATGGTCTATTACTTGGAGCCTCTCCAACAATAGCACCACCATTTAGCATGAATATATACCTATACTGCGACTTATATTCATCCTGGCTGGTCTGGAAGCTTGCATCAGTGTACCTAGTAGCTGACTGCTCTTCCTGACCCACATGGGCGACATTAGGTCTTGTACATAGCATGGAGTACATGATTGATCCCATGGCTGAAGCGCATATAGGACCAATTCATGTTCTCCCTATCCTGCCTTGTCTTAGGACAGTACTTCTTGCTAAGTTTCAGCTTATGACCCATTGGCAAGAAACCTTTCTTAGCCTGGTCCATGCTGAATCTTTTCAGAACGAAGTCTATGTACTTGGCCTGACTTAGGCCCAGAAGCCGATTGGATCTAACCCTGTAGATACTGATCCCTAGGATCGTCTCAGCTTCGCCTAAGTCCTTCATTGCGAAGCACTTACACAACCATTACAATTCCCTTGTAGTGTTGGTATGTGGCTTCCAATCAGAAGGATGCCATCCATATTTCATACCAGGAAAGTTACTATGCTCCCACTAAACCTCTTATACACACCCTTAAAGGTATTGTCGGCCTATAGCTTATAGCACCACTTGCAACCTATTACCTTAGCACCAGGAGGTGAATCAACCAGGTTCCAAACCTGATTATCGTACATAGATTACAAATCCACCACCATGGCAGACAGTGGGCTAGCTATAGCCTACTAGTAGGTTTTGAGCTCCTCTTCGTCCAAGACAAAAAGAGCGTAATCATTAGAAACAAAAACCGATGTTTTCCATGTTCCTGATGATCCCTACCAGACCTTTTAGGTCCTTGTGTGACCTGGGCTGGTGCTTCCCCTTTTGGAAGCTTCACCCTGGTCTCCGAGTTATCCTTTTCAGGAGTTTCTGAGCTTTGAACTTCCCTGAGTTCAATATCGCTCCCACTGTCTTTCTTGGAAAGAAACCCCTTTTCAAGAAGGACCCCCTTTTGTGCCATGAACACCTTGTTCTCAGCGGGGTCGTAGAAGTAATACCCTTTGGTTTCCCTAGGGTAGCTCACAAACAGGCATTAGTCGGTTTTGGGTTCTAGTTTTGCTCACAGTCAATTTCTTGACTTGTGCATAACAACCCCAAATCCGTAAGAAAGACACATTAGGCACCCTGCCCGTCCATATTCCAAATGGGGTCTTTTCCAAAGCCTTAGTCGGAGTATAATAGAAAATGAAAGCCATTGTCTCAAGAGCGTATCCTTTATAACTTATAGGGAGAGAGGTACGACTCATCGTTTGAGCGGACCATGTCCAACAGGATCCTTTTCCTCCGTTTGGACACCCATTCCATTGTGGTGTTCCTGGAGGAGCGAGCTGTGGAACTATTCCATGCTCTCTCAAAATGAGTCAAACTATAGGCTTATATGCTCACCACCTCGGTCCAACCGAAAGGCTTGGATATTTCTGCCTAGTTCTGTACTTCGTTCCTTACTCCCTTGAACCTATCAAGGGTCGCAGACTTATATTTCATTAAATAGGCATAGCCATTTCTGATGAAATCATCTGTGAAGGATATGAAGTATAGATGTTCACCCTTAGTTGCTATGCTTGTCGGTCCATATACATCTCAATGCATTAGGTTCAATAAGCTAGCAACCCTTTTAGCCTCCTTGCTAAAAGGTTCTTTAGTCATTTTACCTTATAAACCAGACTCGCATATATCAAGTGACTCCATGTCAAATGATCCTAGGATTCAAGCGATGTGAAGCCTAGCTATGCGCTTCTTGTTTATGTGGCCTAAATGACAATGCCAAAGGTAAACCGGATTAAGTTCGTTAGGCTTAACCCTTTCGGTATGTATATTATAGACATGATTAGTTTCATTTAGCTCCAGGATATAAAAGATATTATTTAACAGAGCTACTCCATAAAATAATTCTTTTCTAGATAAACCCTTTTTACTATTACCAATAGTAAATGTACATCCAGAAATATCCAAAAACTGAAACAGAAATAATATTCCTGTACAAAACAGGTACAAAATAACATAGTTTCAGTAACAAAACTAATCTACTAGGCATCATAAGCTGGTCCTACTGATCTCTATGGCAGCAACCCTTGCTCCATTTCTGATCCGCAAGTCCACTTGTCCCGATCCCAGTGATCTCCTGTTCTTAAGTCCCTGCACATTACAACAAATGTGAGAACCACATCTAGTATCCAATACATAAGATGTTGAAACAGAGGTTAATGTCTATGACATATATACCTGATGAAGACACGCCCTGCGTCTTCGTTTTCTCTCCCAAAAGCTTGGGACACGATCTTTTCCAATGTCCAGCCTGCTTGCAACCAAAGCAGACATCCTTGGAACAGGCCTTGGGCTGGGCTTTAGCCTTTTTAGCCTTGGCTTCCTTAGCCTTGGCCTTGGCCTTTGCCTTGCCTTTAGCAAAAGGAGGTTTCCCCTTGTTAACCTCAAGTACCGGCGGAGTCTTCTTGATCGACAGTTCAGCGGGCTCAAGCATCCAATGCAGCTCACTAACAGTACGATCCATCCCTTGCTTGTAGAATTTTAGGATGAATTGATCATAAGAATCCGGTAAAGAAGCCAGGATCGTGCTAACCGCCAGCCTCCGTGAGATAGGCGTTCCGAGACGGGCTAAATTATCCAGATAGCCCTTCATCTTGAGCACGTGTGCACTCACAGATGTCCCGGCTCCCATCTTACAGCTGCGGAATGCCTTGTGGATCAGGTACCTTTCCTGATAAGCTTGCTCATAAAACATCTCTTTCAGAGTTGTTATTATAGCAAAGGCCTGATGATCCAAGAACTGCTTTTGCAATTCAGGAACCATACTAGCCAACATCAGGCATGTCACATCCCGGTTATCTTTTACATGTGCCAAGTATTCCTCCAGCTGGGCAGCCGGTGGATTACTTCCCGTTGGCACAGCCGGTACAGGCTTTTTGAGCACATACTCTTTAGACTCTTGTCTTAGAACTTTCCTTAAGTTCATAGACCAGTCCCAAAAGTTAGGGCCAGAAAGCTTGTCCCATTCCAAGAAAGATCGCAGTGATAAAGTATCATTCGTAGCCATTGGTTTCTACACAGAAAAATTACGAGTGTAAATAAAGGACTTAACATGTTCTTCCCATATTATAATTAATAATGAATCATGTTATTAATTAACTCGAGTTGTTGGGCTCATGGGCCGAGATCCATATTATATCAAGATATAGCCAGACGAGGGCCTGGAACAACTATATCCCAATTTTTAGGTAGGAACGCCGTCCAATCCCAACCTAGGGACTCTCGGTTTGATGGGTCTGTTGGCACTTACCCATCTGTGCTTAGGGCCAGGAACATCCTACTACCCACGCTAAGTCAAAACCTCCATCCAAGTGTTAGAGTAACCAATACTCCAACCCAATACAAAATGACGATACTCCAGTGCATCCAACGAGGGTTGGTCTACAGCTGGCCTATCCCCACTTCGAGTAGGTTATGAATGAGGGAAGCACTTTTAAGAGACTTAGTAATTACCTTTTGGTTATTAGATTCAATTAATAACGGCTTAGATGCATAGGCGGGTGAAATTGGGTTTGTACATACATTCTCACATGTAAATAAATAAAGCATAATTAAATAAAAATGAAATGCTATGGGCCAAAATTTACATCCTAATATAATTCTAGTAAACCTATACTAGAACGACATCAGGTGGGCTGCATCCTCATCCTTCTAGCACGCCAATCCAATCGGCTTCTTCTTCTTTACATAATTCCATAATAATCACATAAAATTACATAAAAAGAAAACGGCGCGTAGGCCGTATTTACCAAAAGAATATTACAACCCGAATAAATAAGGCCCAAAACATCCATTCATGCATTTAATCATACATACACGTATCCAATACATACAATTTATAAACATGTTAAATGCATGAATTAATCCCATTTCAAATATGTCCATAGCCATTATTTTGAAATCGCCAAATTTTGCCCGATCATGGTTCTAAACCCGTGCGGGCTTTGGGCCTCCAACCCAGGCAAAATTGCTCCCAATCCAATTGGGAAACCATGAATTCCAAAATTAGCCGTACGGGTAATCGTGCCAAGAAAACCCGAACCAATTTCAATTAACCGTATTTATTTCCAAAATAAATATCGCATGAACGAAAAATAAATCCATTCATAAAACATGCGCATAAAATTTCCAAAATTAAACACGCACAATTTTAAAACAATTAAAATTTTAAAATCCCACGCGTATAAAAATTACCAAAATTTAAACACGCATATTTTTAAAATTTTAAATCCGGCCCGGCCCAAAAAATCCCGCCAAATCCAAAAACGGGCCCGGCCCGCTGCGTGGGGCAGCCGCGGCGCTGCTGCCCAGCAGCAGCCCCGCTGCCGCGCAGCGGCTGCTGCCCAGCAGCAGCCTGCTGCTGGCGTGCAGCAGCTGCTGCCCAGCAGCAGCTGCTGGCGCGCAGCAGCCCTGCTGCTGGCGTGCAGCAGCTGCTGCCCAGCAGCAGCTGCTGGCCAGCAGCAGCCAGCAGCAGCTGCTGCCTGTGGCGCCTAGCGCCGCAGGCAGCGGCTGCTGCCCCCGTTTCGGCCCGAAACGGTCCGTGATTTTTTCCCGCATAAAAACAAGCAACATGAAATTAAATCACCAAGAAATAAAATCATGCATAGGAAATTAAATCTAGCATAAAACCTATATGCAAAATAAAATTTCCATAAACAATTCACAAATAGAAAATTAAATAAAGCATAAACCATATGCATAAAATTTTCCATAAGTAAAATTCAAGGGGAAAAATCACCAAACCCCAAACCAAAAATAAATCCCGTCCACAAAATCGCCAATTTTAAAACACGGGATCCGCCAAGTTTAAAGATTTCCACGGATCAAAAGCCCGCTCTGATACCACTGTTGGGATTCGTCACGGGAAACCGACCGATAAAAGCGGAAATACGCGTCGATTTCCTCAAATCCGGCCCAGGAGCTTAAGATGTGGAAATCAAAAACTTAAAGCATAAAAAGAGGGTTTCAAAAACTCACCACAAAGTCTCTCTAAGAGACGGATGCAGACTGCAGAAATCAAGTGCAGATTTCCTCCACCGATGCGTACACGAACGGCTCTCGGACCGAAACCCGTGCTAGCGACTCGGATGACAAGAAGAGAGGGAGAGAGGACTGCCCACAAGAGGAAATATGGCTGTCCAAATTTCTTTCCAAAAGAAAAATCTATCTAGCCAAAGATAGAACCAAGTTTCTCTCAAGTGTGCATCCAATTTCTTTCCAAAAGAAAAATGCATAAAAGTGGGCAAAATTCATACTTTAATAGAAAACCAATTTCTCTTAAAGCAAGAGTGATGGATGGCCAAAAGTGGAGTGAAGTTAATGGTGATTATGTCTCATGAAAGAAAAGGAGATGAGATGGAAGAGCAAAGTCCAACTTGCTACCAATGAGTCAAACCAATGACTCACCATGGTGACTCACCACCATCACTCACCATCACCTTTTCTTCATCTTCATCCATAATACCAAAAAGTCAAGAATATGACTCACCAATACTCCAACAATTCGGCCAAGAGAGGAAAGAGAAAGGGGTGGATATTTTTCTCATCATCATACCATAATAATGACCAAAAAATATCTCATGAAGCAAAGTCCAACTTTGCCACCTAAAGTCATCCATGACTCATCCTTTCCACCATCTTCTTTTGTCTTAAGATGACTCACAATTCTTTCCTTTCCTTGCCCAAAATTTCGGCCAACACATCCCACTTAATGTGGGCATTTTCATTTCAAGCTTTAAGCCCAATTTTAATTCCTTTGATTTAATTAATTTCAAATGCAACTTTACTTTAACATGTATGCTTATATATTATACAATATAATATATTACATACATTTAAATTAAAATTCATTTGCCCTAGTAATTTAATCAAGGGATTAAATTAGACATACATAAAATGAGATACATGTAAACCTATACATGTATAATAATATTTCCACCTAGGAAATAATCCCATAAATTAATTCATTGAATTAATTATGAGAAGGCCAAAATAAATATTAATTATATAACTTTGATCAATCCAATTGATTCATATAATATAATTAATATATCTCTCTCTCTTCAAACGTGTATACTCCAAGTACACACTTAATCCGACTAGTTAAAGTCCAGACGTTCAATGTGTACGATCCAATGGGCCCGTCTTTATGTCGGCAGTGGGCCAAGGCCCACAGACTGCAGGCGGACTCTAGCAAGCCACTGCAGCCCCCAATTAAGACGGAGTAAGCAGTCCAACTGAAAACGTAACCCAGTAGTTTGAACTTGTAAATCCCATGTCGCTGATATCGGTGTCCAACACAGAGGCATGGAAGTATCACCCTCCTTGTGTCTGGACCTTGACTTGATACCAAATGAACTGATGCTCACAAACAAGATCCAATCTTGTTTGGGTGCGGCCGCACACTTATCAGTAACATTCTTCAAGAGGCCGATGATACCGTCTCAGTGAATCACTGAGTGACATTCCCTTCTGCATATCCATAGTGCTGCCATGCTCACTGACACACCCGAACGTACCCGTACTTGGCACCCTTTTACAGGCCCGTTGGGCGTACACCAAAGTGTGCCACCTCACATGCAGCACCATCATATGGTCCGGTCTAAGGACTTATACAAGTACTACACGAGAATCATTTGTGATACTATACCATGCAGATTCCCGTTAAGTGGATCAATCCAGTACCATGCCCATTTTGCATGTACCCATTAACCTAGTTGACATTCCATGTTCTATGACCGGTAAGACACCGCCATACAACCAGGCTAATGATAGTCTTTGGTTCCATTCATTCCCATGATTGGAACAGACTACGGATGACTTTATGGTCATATCGTTTTCACTATCCACAGTCTTACTGCCAAGTGCCTCACACTTGACAACATGGATATGGATATGTTCATTGGATACTCTATTTAAAATATAGCACAAGACATATAATAAATAGATTAATGCCTTTATCTCCTTGACACAAATTGTATAATACATAAAGTTTACATTAATGTACCAAATGTATCATACAAACACAAAGACCAATGCCTCGGGACTAGGGCATTTCCAACACACTAATAGTACGATGGAATATGAAGCCATGATCAAAGGTCTGGAGCTGGTTAAAGAGATTAGGACAAAGAAAGTCTGAATACTCAGTGATTTGTGGCTAGTATCTAACCAGCTGAATAAGCACTTCACGGTTATAGACCCGTGTATAAGTAAATACTTGGAGAAAGTCTAGGGATTACTTAAGGAGATTGAGCATTAAGGCACAATCTATAAGATAGAGAATATTTCCAGAGACATAAACAGCATAGTAGATGGAATCGCCAAGGCTGCCGCCAGCCAGGCAGAGTGGCAGCAACTCTATTACCCATATGAGGTATAAACTCACCCAAACCCCAAGCAGTTGGAAACCTTAACTAAAGAAGCTAATAATCCGGGCTAAATGAAACCCATCATTGATTACGGAGGCCGTCTGGGTCTCTAGAAAGTCCAGTAGGTATGCTATTATTGGAGGGCATCTATACCAAAAATTGTTTAGTGGCCCATGGCTAAAATGCATCTCGGCAGAGGAGGACAATTATGTGCTGAGGGAACTTCATGAGGGCATCTGTGGTTTATATCAAGCTGCTGGGATTCGTCACGGGAAACCGACCGACAAAGTGCGGAAACACGCGTCGATTTCCTCGAATCCGGGTCCCGGGAGCTTAAGTAGTGAAAATCAAAAACAAAACACAAAGGAGGAGAATAAAGTCTTACCAAGATATCTCTTTAAGAGATAGAAGAAGACTGCAGAAATCAAGGATAGATTTCCTCCACCGATGCGTACACGAACGGCTATCGGACTGAAACCCGTGCTAGCAACTCGGAAATTCAAGAAGAGAGGGAGAGATGGCAGCCAAGAGCACTTGCTTAGAATGAAAATGGTTGAAGCCTTTCATCTAATATCTCTCACCAAGAGGCAAAAAATATCCCATAAAGCAAAGTCAACTATGACTCACCACCAAGTCAACAATGACTCACCACTTTCACTCATTACAATTTTTGGCAAAGAATGAGTCACCTCCCTTGTCCAAAGACACAAGGATTCGGCCAAGAGGTGGGAAAAAGATGGGGAAGACACTTGTCTTTAGTCATAATGACCAACACATAATGACCAACAAATATCCAAGTTGGTAAAGTCCAACTTTACTAACCAAAAGTCCACCATGACTCACCCATTTGATCATTACCTTTTGTCCCACCATGACTCATTCTTCTCATCTTAAAATTCATCATTCTTGCCCTAAACCCACCATGAATTTCGGCCAACACATGATGAAGAAGTGGGCTTACCATTTCAAGCCCTAGCCCACATTAATTCTTTGGTTTCTCTTTGATTTCAAATAACATTGTAATTCAATATGTATGTAAGTATATTGTACCATATAATATGTTACATACATCTAAATTACAATTAATTTGACACATCAAATTCATCAAGGAATTAAATTAGACACATATAAGATGAGATACATGTAAACCTATACATGTATAAATATTTCCACCTAGGAAATAATCTCATAAATTAATTCATTGAATTAATTAAGAGAATGCCAAAAATAAATATTAATTATATTCTTTTGATCAATCTAATTGACCTAGAAGATAATTAATAAATCTCTCTCTCTTCAAACGTGTATACTCCAAGCACACACTTAATCCGACTAGTTAAAGTCCAGACGTTCAATGTGTACAATCCAATGGGCCCGTCTTTATGTTGGCAGTGGGCCAAGGCCCACAGACTACAGGCGGGCTCTAGCAAGCCACTGTAGCCCCCAATTAAGACGGAGATAGCAGTCAAACTGTCACCGTAACCCTGTAGTTGAACTTGTATGTCCCATGTCATTGATATCGGTGTCCAACACAGAGGCATGGTTGATCACCCTCTATATGTGTTCGGACATTACTTGATCCCAAATGAACTGATACTCACAAACAAGATCTCATCTTGTTTGGGTGTGGCCACACTCTAATCAGTAACATTCATCAAGAGGCCGGTGATATCGTCTCAGTAAAATACTGAGTGACATTCCCTTCTGCATATCCATAGTACTGCCATGCTCACTGACACACCCGAACGTACCCATACTTGGCACCCTTTTACAGGCCCGTTAGGCGTACACCGAAGTGTGCCACTTCACATGCAGCACCATCATATGGTCCGGTCAAAGGACTTATGCAAGTACTACGCGAGAATCAGTTGTGATACTATACCATGTAGATTCCCGTTAAGTGGATCAATCCAGTACCATGCACCCTTTTACATGTACCCATTAACCTGGTTGACATTCCATGTTCTATGACCGGTAAGACACCGCCATACAACCAGGCTAATGATAGTCTTTAGTTCCATTCATTCCCATGATTGGAACAGACTACGGATGACTTTATGGCCATATCGTTTTCCCTATCCATAGTCTTACTGCCAAGTGCCTCACACTTGACAACATGGATATGGATATGTCCATTGGATACTCTATTTAAAATATTGCACAAGACATATAGTAAATAGATTGTTGCCTTTATTTCTTAACACAACTTGTATAAATACATGAAGTTCATATAAATGTACAAAAGTATGATACAAAGACAAGGACTAATGCCTCGGGACTAGGGCATTTCCAACAATCTCCCACTTGCACTAGTACCAACCAGGCATGGGCCTAATCCCTATAGATCTGATATGACCCTCGTGCTTGGAATGAGCCAGCACCTTGGTCAAAGGATCTGCGACATTCTCCTCGGTGTCCACTCTGCGTAATGAAATGTCACCCCTCTCAACAATTTCTCGGATGAGGTGAAACTTCCTGAGTACGTGCTTTGAGTTCCTGTGTGACCGGGGCTCCTTAGCTTGTGCAACAGCCCCATTGTTGTCACAGAAGATATCAACCGGTTCCTGGATAGATGATACTATCCCCAGTTCCATGATAAACTTCTTTATCCACACAGCTTCCTTAGCTGTATCACACGCTGCAATGTACTCAGCTTCTGTGATAGAATCTGCAATGGTCGGTTGCTTGGAGCTTCTCCAACTAATAGCACCACCATTAAGCATGAATACGTACCCTGACTGCGACTTATATTCATCCTGGTCGGTCTGGAAGCTTGCATCAGTGTACCCAGTAACTGACAGCTCTTCCTGACCACCATACACTAAAAAGCTATCCTTTGTCCGGTTAAGGTACTTTAGGATTGCTTTGACAGCTTTCCAGTGATCCTGCCCAGGATCTTGCTGGTACCGGCTTGTCATACTTAGTGCAAAGGCGACATCAGGTCTTGTACATAGCATAGAGTACATGATTGATCCAATAGCAGAAGCATATGGGATCTCACTCATCTTCTCCCTGTCCTGTTTTGTCTGAGGACAGTTCTTCTTACTAAGTTTCAGCCCGTGACCCATTGGCAAGAATCCTTTCTTAGCCTGGTCCATGCTGAATCTTTTCAGAACCTTGTCTATGTACTTAGTCTGACTCAGGCCTAGAAGCCGATTAGGTCTATCCCTGTAGATCCTGATCCCTAGGATCGTTTCGGCTTCGCCTAAGTCCTTCATTGCGAAGCACTTACACAACCACTGCTTTACCCCAAGCAGTGTTGGTATGTCGCTTCCAATCAGAAGGATGTCATCCACATATAGAACCAGGAATGTTACGATACTCCCACTAATCCTTTTGTACACACAAGGCTCATCTTGATTCTGTATAAAGCCATATTCCTTTATAGCCTCATTGAATCGAAGATTCCAACTTCGGGATGCTTGCTTTAATCCATAAATGGATCTTTGAAGCTTGCATACCCTTTCAGGATACTTTGGATCGACAAAACCCTCAGGTTGTGTCATATACACATCCTCGAGTAACTTTCCGTTCAGGAAAGCAGTTTTGACATCCATCTGCCAGACCTCATAGTCGTACCAAGCGGCTATGGCCAGCAGGATCCTAATGGATTTGAGCATAGCGACTGGTGAGAAAGTTTCATCATAGTCGATTCCATGGACTTGCCTGAAACCTTTCGCTACTAGCCGCCCTTTGAAGGTATTATCTGGCTTCAGCTTGTAGCACCACTTGCAACCTATTACCTTAGCACCCGGAGGTGGATCAACCAGATTCCAAACCTGATTATCGTACATAGATTGCATTTCCGCCTCCATGGCCTTTTGCCAATTTGCGGATAGTGGGCTAGCTATAGCCTCCTGGTAGGTTTTTGGTTCTTCCTCGTCGAAGACAAAAAGAGTGTTATCATCGGTAACAAGAAACCCATATCTCTCAGGTTCCCGACGATCCCTACCAGACCTTCTAGGTCCTTGTGTGACCTGGGCCGGTGCTTCCTCCCGTGGAAGCTCCACCCTGGTCTCCGAGTTATCCTTTTCAGGAGTTTCTGAGCTTTGAACTTCCCTGAGTTCAACATTACTCCCACTATCTTTCTTGGAAATGAACTCATTTTCAAGAAAGACCCCTTTCCGTGCCACGAACACCTTGTTCTCGGCGGGGTTGTAGAAGTAATACCCTTTGGTTTCCCTAGGGTAGCCCACAAACAGGCATTTGTCAGTTTTGGGTTCTAGTTTGCCCCCAGTCAGTTTCTTGACATGGGCATAACAACCCCAAATCCGTAGGAAAGACACATTGGGCGCCCTGCCCGTCCATATCTCAAATGGGGTCTTTTCTACTACCTTAGTCGGAGTATTATTCAAAATGAGAGCTGCTGTCTCAATAGCATATCCCCAAAAACTTGTTGGGAGAGAGGCATGACTCATCATTGAGCGGACCATGTCTAACAGGGTCCTATTCCTCCGTTCGGACACCCCATTCCATTGTGGTGTTCCTGGAGGAGTGAGCTGTGGAACTATTCCATGCTCTCTCAAGTATGAATCAAATTCTAGGCTCATATACTCGCCACCTCGGTCCGACCGAAGGGCTTTAATATTGCGGCCTAATTGGTTCTGTACTTCGTTCCTAAATTCCTTGAACCGATCAAGTGTTTCAGACTTGTGTTTCATCAGATAGACATAGCCATATCTACTGAAATCGTCTGTAAAGGTGACGAAGTATAGAAACCCACCCCTGGCAGCAGTGCTCATAGGTCCACATACATCCGAATGTATTAGGTCTAATAAGCCAGTAGCCCTTTCAGCTTTCTTGCTAAAAGGCGCTTTAGTCATTTTACCCCGTAAACAAGATTCACAAATATCAAGTGACTCCAAGTCAAAAGATCCTAGAATTCCAGCTTTGTGGAGTCTAGCTATGCGTTTCTCGTTTATGTGGCCTAAACGACAGTGCCAAAGGTACACAGGATTAAGTTCATTTGGTTTAATCCTTTTAGTATTTATGTTATAGACTTGATTAGTTTCATTTAAATTCAGGATATAAAGGCCATTATTTAATAGAGCATTTCCATAAAATATGCCTTCTCTAGATATAACCATATTACCATTACCAATAGTAAATACATATCCAGAAGTATCCAAAACTGAAACAGAAATAATATTCCTGCACATTGCAGGTACAAAATAACATTGTTCCAGTAACAAAACTAATCCACTAGGCATCTTAAGCTGGTACTCGCCGATCTCAATGGCTGCAACCCTTGCCCCATTCCCGACCCGCAAGTCCACTTCTCCTGATCCCAGTGATCTTCTGTTCCTAAGTCCCTGCACATTACAACAAATGTGAGAACCACATCCAGTATCCAATACCCAAGATGTTGAAACAGTAAGGTTAATGTCTATGACATATATACCTGATGAAGACGCGCCCTGCGCCTTCTTTTGCTCTCCCTGAAGCTTTGGACATGATCGTTTCCAATGTCCTGTCTGCTTGCACCCGAAACAGACATCCTCAGGACGGGCCTTGGGCTGGACCTTGGCCTTCTTAGCTTTGGCTTTCTTGGCCTTAGCTTTAGCCTTTGTCTTAGCCTTGGCCTTTACAAGAGGAGCCTTCCCCTTGTTTACCATAAGTACCGGTGGAGTCTTTTTGACCGACTGTTCCGTAAGCTTAAGCATCCCATGCAGCTCACTAACAGTTTTGTTCATCCCTTGCATGTTGTAATTCAAGATGAACTGATCATAAGACTCCGGCAAGGAAGCCAGGATGGTATCAATCGCCAATTCCTGTGAAATGGGCGACCCGAGACGGGCTAAAGAATCTAAATAGCCCTTCATCTTGAGCACATGAGCGCTCACAGATGTCCCAGTCCCCATTTTGCAGGAATGGAATGCCTTATTCGTCAGGTACCTTTCCTGACGTGCCTGTTCCTGAAACATCTCATTTAGAGTTGTTATCATAGCATAGGCCTCATGGTCCATAAACTGTTTTTGCAGTTCGGGGACCATGCACGCCAGCATAAGGCAAGTAACATCCCGGTTATCCTTTACATGCACCCCGTATTCCTCCAGCTGAGCAGCTGGTGGATTACGCCCAGTAGGTGCGGCCGGTACAGGCCTTTCCAGTACATATTCCTTAGACTCCTGTCTTAGAACTATTCGTAAGTTCCTAGACCAGTCCAGGAAATTAGGACCAGAAAGCTTGTCCTTCTCAAGGATAGTGCGCAGTGATAAAGTGTTATTCGATGCCATTGATTACTACACAGAAAAATAAATGAGTGTTAATAAAGGACTTATAAACATTTTCCCATAATTAATAATGAATCATGTTATTAATAAAACCGAGTTGTTGGGCTCAAGGGCCGAGATCCATATTACATTTAGATATAGCCAGACGAGGGCCTGGAACAACTATACCCAATTTTTAGGTAGGAACGCCGTCCAATCCCAACCTAGGGACTCTCGGTTTGATGGGTCTGTTGGCACTTACCCATCTGTGCTTAGGGCCAGGAACATCCTACTACCCACGCTAAGTCAAAACCTCCATCCAAGTGTTAGAGTAACCTATACTCCAACCCAATACAAAATGACGATACTCCAGTGTATCCAACGAGGGTTGGTCTACGACTGGCCTATCCCCACTTCGAGTAGGTTATGAATGAGGGAAGCACTTTTAAGCGACTTAGTAATTACCATTTGGTTATTCGATTCAATTAATAACGGCTTAGATGCAAAAGCGGGTGAAAAGGGTTTGTACATACATTCGCACATGCAAATAAATACCGCATAATTAAATCAAAGAATGGAATGCAACGGGCCAAAATTTACATCCTAATATCATTCTAGTAAACCTATACTAGAACAGCATCAGGTGGGCCGCCTCCCATTCCTTCTGGGCTCGCCAATCCCATCGGCTCCTTGCTTACATAATTTTATAATAAACAGATAAAATAAAATTACATAAAAGGAAAAACGGCGCGCAGGCCGTATATACCAAAAGAATATTACAACCCAACATAAATTAGGCCCATTTACATCCATCCGCATATTCAATCATACATGTAAACCAATACATCATGTATTTCATGGATTTCATAAGCATGTTAAATGCATGATTTAATCCGATTTCATTTGTCCATAGCCATTATTTTGAAATCGCCAAATTTCGGCCGATCATGGTTCTAAACCCGTGCGGGCTTTGGGTCTCCAACCCAGGCCAAAAAATGCTCCCAATCTAATTGGGTAACCATGAATTCCAAAATTAGCCGTCCGGGTAATCGTGCCAAGAAAACCCGAACCAATTTCAATTAACCGTATTAATTTCCAAAATTAATATCGCATGAACGAAAATAAATTCCATTCATAAAACACGCGAATAAAAAATTTCCAAAATTTAAACACGCAAAATTTTAAAACCCAATAAAATTTTAAAACCCGGCCCGGCCCAAAAATCCCACCAAATCCAAAAACGGGCCCGGCCGACCACGCGGGGAGGCTGCTGCCCAGCAGCAGCCCCTGCGGCCAGCAGCAGCTGCTGCTGCAGCCAGCAATAGCTGGCCGGCAGCAAGCTGCTGCCACCCACTTCTTCTATTTTTTTTTTTTTTTTTTTCCATGCATAAAAATAAATACATCAAGAATAAAGCCAACAAGTCCAAGAGACATAAAACCAAATTCAAGATGTATAAAATAAATTCCACATGCATAAAAAAACATAAGCAAATTGAAACATACATATAACCTAATATGTATTAACCATTTCAATTTGAAAATCAAATAGGGAAAAATATAAAACCCCAAAACCGAAAGAATCCCGATCCATAAAACACCAATTTTAAAACACGGGATCTGCCAAGTTAAAGATTTTCACGAAACAAAAGCCCGCTCTGATACCACTGCTGGGATTCGTCACGGGAAACCGACCGACAAAGTGCGGAAACACGCGTCGATTTCCTCGAATCCGGGTCCCGGGAGCTTAAGTAGTGAAAATCAAAAACAAAACACAAAGGAGGAGAATAAAGTCTTACCAAGATATCTCTTTAAGAGATAGAAGAAGACTGCAGAAATCAAGGATAGATTTCCTCCACCGATGCGTACACGAACGGCTATCGGACTGAAACCCGTGCTAGCAACTCGGAAATTCAAGAAGAGAGGGAGAGATGGCAGCCAAGAGCACTTGCTTAGAATGAAAATGGTTGAAGCCTTTCATCTAATATCTCTCACCAAGAGGCAAAAAATATCCCATAAAGCAAAGTCAACTATGACTCACCACCAAGTCAACAATGACTCACCACTTTCACTCATTACAATTTTTGGCAAAGAATGAGTCACCTCCCTTGTCCAAAGACACAAGGATTCGGCCAAGAGGTGGGAAAAAGATGGGGAAGACACTTGTCTTTAGTCATAATGACCAACACATAATGACCAACAAATATCCAAGTTGGTAAAGTCCAACTTTACTAACCAAAAGTCCACCATGACTCACCCATTTGATCATTACCTTTTGTCCCACCATGACTCATTCTTCTCATCTTAAAATTCATCATTCTTGCCCTAAACCCACCATGAATTTCGGCCAACACATGATGAAGAAGTGGGCTTACCATTTCAAGCCCTAGCCCACATTAATTCTTTGGTTTCTCTTTGATTTCAAATAACATTGTAATTCAATATGTATGTAAGTATATTGTACCATATAATATGTTACATACATCTAAATTACAATTAATTTGACACATCAAATTCATCAAGGAATTAAATTAGACACATATAAGATGAGATACATGTAAACCTATACATGTATAAATATTTCCACCTAGGAAATAATCTCATAAATTAATTCATTGAATTAATTAAGAGAATGCCAAAAATAAATATTAATTATATTCTTTTGATCAATCTAATTGACCTAGAAGATAATTAATAAATCTCTCTCTCTTCAAACGTGTATACTCCAAGCACACACTTAATCCGACTAGTTAAAGTCCAGACGTTCAATGTGTACAATCCAATGGGCCCGTCTTTATGTTGGCAGTGGGCCAAGGCCCACAGACTACAGGCGGGCTCTAGCAAGCCACTGTAGCCCCCAATTAAGATGGAGATAGCAGTCAAACTGTCACCGTAACCCTGTAGTTGAACTTGTATGTCCCATGTCACTGATATCGGTGTCCAACACAGAGGCATGGTTGATCACCCTCTATATGTGTCCGGACATTACTTGATCCCAAATGAACTGATACTCACAAACAAGATCTCATCTTGTTTGGGTGTGGCCACACTCTAATCAGTAACATTCATCAAGAGGCCGGTGATATCGTCTCAGTAAAATACTGAGTGACATTCCCTTCTGCATATCCATAGTACTGCCATGCTCACTGACACACCCGAACGTACCCATACTTGGCACCCTTTTACAGGCCCGTTAGGCGTACACCGAAGTGTGCCACTTCACATGCAGCACCATCATATGGTCCGGTCAAAGGACTTATGCAAGTACTACGCGAGAATCAGTTGTGATACTATACCATGTAGATTCCCGTTAAGTGGATCAATCCAGTACCATGCACCCTTTTACATGTACCCATTAACCTGGTTGACATTCCATGTTCTATGACCGGTAAGACACCGCCATACAACCAGGCTAATGATAGTCTTTAGTTCCATTCATTCCCATGATTGGAACAGACTACGGATGACTTTATGGCCATATCGTTTTCCCTATCCATAGTCTTACTGCCAAGTGCCTCACACTTGACAACATGGATATGGATATGTCCATTGGATACTCTATTTAAAATATTGCACAAGACATATAGTAAATAGATTGTTGCCTTTATTTCTTAACACAACTTGTATAAATACATGAAGTTCATATAAATGTACAAAAGTATGATACAAAGACAAGGACTAATGCCTCGGGACTAGGGCATTTCCAACACAAGCCACGTAGCAACAGTCCGAAAGTCTATATTGATGGGGCACTTTTAAGAGTCAATGAAAGAAGATTCGGACACCTATGTTTCAGCATGTCACCAATGATAGATACACACTAAGAAAACGATCCGGCCCCCAACGGCGTAGAAATTAATCCTCACGACATGTCCCTTCTCTATATAAGGAATTGATTTGGTGGGACCAATATGGGAAGTAAGCAAGCAACGAAAGTGGCTGATAGTGGCAGTCGATCATTTCACCAAGTGGGTCGAAGCTGAGGCTATCTCTACCATAACTAAAAAAAATGATATGTTTCATCTGGGAACACATCTTGGGCAGATTCCATATACCCAGGGTCTTCATTAGGGATAATGGCATGTAATTCACCTTCAAGAAGTTCACTGAATTTTGTGAAAGTTTCCGAATTGATCACAGGTGCAGTTAAGTGGCTCATCCTTAAACCAATGGTATGATATAAGTCACAAATCGAACCTTGTGTAAGGGGATAAATAAAAGGCTGGACGAACGTAAAGGAGCATGGGTAGACGAGCTGAATAGTGTTCTATAGGTACACTGGACTACTTCCAAGCAAGCAACGGGGAAACACCCTTTTTCATAACATATGGAGTTGAGGCAGTTATTTTGGTGGAAATTGAGTCTCCCAGTGATAGGGTTGCATACTACACCGAGGCACAAAATGATATCAACATCCACTTCCATCTTGATTCCTTCTAAGAAAGAAGGGACTGAGCCTACATCCTTATGGTTACTTATAAAAACTAGATCACAAGGTACCACGATGGGAAAGTCAAAACGGTATCTATCCAACAAAGAGACCTAGTGCTTAAGGATGCCGAGGCATCCTAAGCGCAGGAAGGCAAAGGAAACTTAGCAGTCAAATAGGAAGGGCCCTACTGGATAGAGAAGACCATTGGTCCAGCCACGTACAAACTAAGCCGAATGGGTAGAAAAGACATCCCACACACATGGAATGCAAGAAACCTCCAGAAATACTACCAAATTAGCTCTTTGAACTTGTAAATGTTGCACTCCTTTTTCCTTCTCAAATGTTTTTTCATAGGATTTTCCTTGATGAGATTTTTAATGAGGCAACTTCCTTAGTGGAGTAATAAAATTTATATTTATCCAGTCATATATCAATAAAAGCTCGCTTATGAATTTATGGTTAAATATTGTTTAAAGACTATAATGTGTATGTTTGGTATGAACTGAGAAATGGAACATGGAATTCAAAGCTAAAACAAGGCTATAGAAGTCCCAGAAAATAATAAAGGAATAATGTCCTAACCTAAAGTAAAAATAGACTGCAAATATATGATGAAAATCAAATTCGTTTATAAATACCACATTGAAGGGTAAAGCAGTTAATTACGAAGTGCCTCCTTAGAGGACTTACAAAAAACAAACAAAAAATCAAGTTTATTAAAACTTGGGCTACTTTTCTCTATTAGGAGTGCCTTCCCTTAGCTCAGGAGGGACAACCTCAACTTGCACGCTTGCCACCGGCTCAAAAGAAGTGAGTTTGGCTTCCAGCCCCGGTAGTGTTAAGTATATGATTTCTGGTGCAGGGGAAGGGAGGGGGAAAAGATCTGCTTCCATAGGGAAGTCGGCATCAACTTCTTTGAAAAAGGAGTTTGAATATACTTCAACACATTTTTGGAGCAAGCAGTCGCCATAGAGTAGGGCTAGCTGCCCATAAAGTTCTATCCTCTCTTTCAAGCACCCCTCCTTAGAAGAGAGATCCGCCAAATAAGACTCTTTTTCCTGCCTTAAGGCATCTTTAGATTTGGCCAAGGATCTCTTTAGAGTGATAATTTCAATAGAGGTAGCGTATAGATTCTTCTATTGTTCTACATTTTTCTCAGTGGCCTCCATCAGCTCTTTCTCCATCCTCTTCCTCTCCAACATCCCCTCGAGGTGTTGGCCATAGATATGGTCTGCTTTGTTAAACTGCTTGAGTTCCTCATACAGGAAAGGGATAGCCTGCAAGAAAACTTGTCATTCAGGAATCTTAAGATTTGAAAACATGGGGTCTAGAGGGCACTAACAGTGTATAGTTTACTCAGGACCTCGGTCCCTATCATCTAATTGTTGAGCTCACCTACCTTTACCGAGTCTCCTGGTAGGTACATCCCCTCACTAAGTTCTAGCTGCACCGTGGAATCCGCCAGACTTGCTTCTGTCCCAAACTTGGACATCAGGATCTCTATGATGGGTAGGCTACTGTCATATGGCTGTCTTTTACCACTAAAGTTTGGAACCAACTCCTGCAAAAATCACTTTGGTAAGTAGTAGTCAAGTGTAAAAATGAGGCAGATCTTACCAGACAGGTTTTCTTGCCCTTTTCCGATGCAACATTGGTCACCGTTTTCCACTTACCTTGAGATGTGGTTTCCTCACTTCTACCTAGTTGTATAGCCAGTGCTTCGGGCCTTTGTACAGAGGAGGTTGGTACAAGAGGCGGGGCAACTGGAGCAAATCCAAAAATAAAAGTACATAATAAGTACGATGAGGAATGATACGGTACCTTGACAATCCTCGAGGGGATTAGAAAAGAAAACCAGAAATCCTGTTCGATTATCCAATGCGGCAAGGGGTAGCTTTAGGTGTTGCTTGTTTACTAAATCTCTAATTTAGCTTTTGATAATTATTTTTTTAACAATAATTCCAATTAGAGATTAGTGCTCGCAAGTATACAAATTGCAACGTAGTAATAAAAGATATCGATCCCACTAGGAATAAGTATGTACACTTTAGTTTGTTTTTCTTCGCATTTATAGAGTATCGAATTATAAAGTGATATGGAGAAATGGGTAAATGGCAAGTTAAATCAATTAAAGTACTAGTTATGAGTTGAGTTGTCGTTTAATATCTAATTACATAAATATACAAGCATTTTATCTTAGATATTCGTTGCACATGCGTTAATTATCTATTCAATCCCTATGATAAGAGTATGTCGGATTAGGTCTATTTCAACGGGCATGTCTAGAAATAGATTTTATTCAATAAATCATAGACAAATTATCGAATACCTTTGCCAAAATAACTAAAGGTCTTCATACACAATGGCCAAGCTATATTAAGATGATCTCCAATTAATTTAACAAAGTGAAGCAAAACAATCATACATCATAATTTATGCTATCTTAGCAACTAACCAAGACAAAGTAAAATGCAAACTTCTCTATATCCTATTATGAATCACAATACATACTTGGCATTAGTCATGCAATGTAAAACAAGAAATCAAAACATACTTAGAGTTAGTCATGCAATGAAGAGTAAGATATAAGAAAACTTATCGATATTGATCTCGTAAATATTCAATACAAATACAAGTGTGACGCTTTCATAAAGGAAAAGCATAAGAATAGACTTAAGAAAGCGATAGTATTCCCGTTTGTCACACGGGAAACACTCCCTCACACCTATAGGTATATTGCAACCTCGGGGGTATCTTTTCTTTATACAGTGACAATTCTTGATTCAAGGACCTTGGCGTTAGGCTCCCCTTTACGCATACTAAATATTACAACAACACTTGAACTCTCTAGACACTTTATTTTTCTAACTTTATATACTACATGTATCTTCCATTTGGCCGGTTTTCTCCCTTTGGTGTCGCATTGGGGACACACCCTGCAATTTGGAATTTCTTCTCTATTTATAAGTATTGAAGCATTGTGTCTCTTTGTGAAAGGTTGTGTTGGTTCATTGAATGGTTGTGTCTCTTTGTAAAGTTGTGTTGGTTCATTGAATAGTTGTGTCTCTTGAATAATATTAGTTCTTCTTGGAAATTTGTATCCTTTCGTAAAGAGTTGTATCTGTTCATGAAGGGTTGTGTCTTTTTATGAAGGGTTGTGTCTTTTCATGAAGGATTTTGTCTTTTCATGAAGGGTTATGTCTTTCCATGAAGGGTTTTGTCTTTTCATAGTGGTGGTTGAAGTTCCGAACGGATAAGATTAGATATCTGCTGCTGAGTGTATGTCACGATCGTGACAAAGTGTCAGGGTCGTGATTCGTATGGGTTTCTTTACAAAATGCTGAAATCAAAGTCTGTCCAAGTGCTAGGTCACGACCGTGATAGGCATTACGTTCGTGATCTGTCTCTTTCCTTGAATTTCTCTTTGTTTTTGCTTCCTTTTATAGCTAAATTCCATATATTTGCATACTTAGTCTTTAAAACTATAAATCATAAAAAAAAGCAATACCAACGTGAAATCCAATATAAAATAAGTAAAAACATCATAAATTCCTTATAGATTGTATCATATATAAGTGCCTTTTTAGCACTTATAATTAGGCAGAATGCCTTAACTGGGTAGGAGAGCTTCTAGTACTTGGTGGGCACAGAGCTCAGTAGTCCTAGGTCAGTTTTTTCTTTAGGCAAGAGCCGATCCTTTGGCCCTTTTATTTCCTTAGTGCTCTAGAAAGACCAAGTACGGGGAAAAGGGGGAGCGTCACCCTTCAACTTAATGAAGAAGAAGAGTTCCTTGAAGCCTTTGATGAAAGAGGTCCAGCTTGTGAAGAACTGGAAGTTGGTCCCTTTGGCTAGTGTCAGGTGGTCACTGTTCCCATCCTGTTAGACAGGCATGGCAACATGCCAGAACAAAGCATCGGTCAGTTGGATGCCAATGCTTTAGCAGATCTAGTATAGTGCACATATGTCCTCAATGGCATTAGGATGGATCTGAGTCGAGCAAATGTTGTACCAATTCAACATATTGTAGATCTCTTGTGGAAGTGGGTAGAAGAAGCCGCCTTCAATGTGATGTTGATATATAGCGAAATAGCCTTCCGGTGGTTCGTGGACTCTATGGGTTGGAGAAGGTTTTAGCCATTCATAAGATTGTAGCCATTTATAGGTAGCCCTCAACCGCCTTATCTATCCTTCCTTGATAACGAACACCATATATGCGATTCGGAGGGTTAGAACCCTCTTTTGTTTATCTTTCTTCTTGGAGTTGTTCCTTACCAAATGGTGGGCAGGTGTGGCGCACGTTGGTACCCCGGATGTGTTGGTGGAAGGCATATTTTCAAAGGATTTTGATATAGAAATCCTTGTAAGGTCGGAGTCAACCTTTATGGGGGGTGTTGGGTTATGTTGGTCTGGCTTGAGGACCAAGAGTATTGCGGGGATCCCATGGCGACAGAGAGGTGTTTTTAGAACCTAATGAATTCTAGGAAAAGGGTGTCTTAAGTGGGCGATTGGCTAAATGATTACGCACAAAGATTATGAAACAGGAAAGAAATGCAGTGGGTATAAGCGCTCTAGAAGCAGAACTAAAGGGTTTTTATGAGAGTGTAGACAGTTTTTGCTAAATGAACCAGACATTGAAAGTAAAGGGTTGGGGGGAAAATGAAATAGAAACCACTTTTGATAGGATAGCTAAGGGTCGCAACTCTTCAAAATCGACGCGTGGTAAGGAGTTGTTAGGCACAACGCTCAAGGTCTGACATTTTGAAATTTGAAATTTAACCCTGACGAGTTCTCTCTGGGCTAGCAGGGGACTTCTGATGACATCTGGACGTATTGATACCAGGTCTGTCATTCGGATCAAACAGGGAACCTGAGACCGCTAAGTGAGATTCGATCATGATCCGGATCTGATGCTAATGGAACCTTCTAGAAGATAGGAAGTGGTGTCCTCCTTAGAGTCTCCTTATCCAGATGTATGTTTGAAGGTGAACTCTTGGTTCCTTGATGGACCTGGGATAGCGGTCAACTAAGTTGACTGTGACAAGGACTTTGGGTATTCCCAATCTAAGTCAATCTCTACTACTGACCTTATAAAAGGCTGAGAATGTAGAGGTAAGTATTCCAATTCACAACTAAGCTAATATAGCAAGAGATTCACACCCCAATCAAGGCTAACTTAGGTATCAAAGACTAACCCAAAGGTTATCAGTGTCACATTCTTTCCCTTTTACAGGAACCTAGATAGAGTAGGCCTCTATCCAGCACAGATCCAGATCTGCTGAAGGATTTTTTGATCGAATCCATAAGATATATTATAGATATACCATATATTTAAAGTTTATACAAATAACTGTAATGTAATGTAGTATATATATGCTCTATATATATAATTATAACCTTGCATTGAATAAACTTTGCACTATCAAATATAATAGTACTATTATTATGTATTACTAATACATAATATTTATAAAATATAAAAAGATAAACGAAGAAAGAGGATAATATGATAGAAGATTTGGTTAATAAGATATGAAAAGAGAATAATGAATGAAAAAAGTGATAACAAATAAAAATACATGACATATATCATTTCTTCAACAACCCAATCTATCCTATGTCATTTAAAAAGAAAATAATAATAATAATAATAATAATAATTTATTAAAATGGTGACATGTATAATATTGGGCTAAATGAAAGATAAATTTACTTAAGATTCAAATGAAAAAATAATGGGATGCTCAAGTAAATAATAATTCAAATCCATAGACAATTAGGGTAATTTCCCTTCTCTAATGACCATGAATATTAAACAAATGAAATCAAATTTAAAAAAAAAAAAAAATCATATTGTTGAGGAAGAAGACCAAAAAAACACACTTTTTATATAAATTTTTGCTACCATATGTCAATTTATTATAAGTTGTTTCATGTTTGACTTTTCAAATTTGACACATACCAACGTGTGTATTACAGAATTATCATGTTATCTAGTTTAGTCGGATTCAGGGGGTTATGTGGGTCGGTTTTGCCAAGTTTAGAGAGATAAATGTACATTGGCAAAGTTAAAAGTCAAAGAAGGTTTTTGAATTCAAGTTAAATGGACAACATTTGTAAGGCCTTCAAACATACATTCATACATTACAAATTAAACAAGTATATAGTCAAATTAAATCTAATTATATGTAATACCACATTATATGATTATAGATAAAACTTTATGTTTGAGATATTAATAAGCCAAGTAAATTCAGATATCTGATGAAATAAAACAATATAATAACCTAATAATAACTTAATTCTATTGGTTGATACTTCTTCACTTTTTTTCTTCTTTACGTGTTTAAAATAATTGTAGTTGTAAGTTATAACTATTTTAATCTTTGCTAGAAAATAATAAGGATGTAATTGTAAATACAAATCTTGTAAATTCTCTTACCATAATTAGGAATCCTAATTAGGTTTGTTACCTATTTACTATACTGATTATATTATCAATAACATCAGGGGCTTATAAAATTATCATGGTATTAGAGCTAATACGGTTTAAACACCATAAACTTCGGTTGTGTCTCTCTCTCTCTCTCATCTTGAATTCTTCCTTTCTTCTTCTTGTTTCATGAAACACTTATGCTCTAAACCCAAATCTGTTGTTGTTGCAATGTCGATAAAAGGAGCAAGTTTTTCTTCTACCTCTATTGCTATTGTTAGCAGCTCCACCTCTGGCATTTTAACTAGTCTAGCTACCGCTGTTGCTGTCTCGCCAGCAACTATTTCACATGTGTTGAACCACCGGCTCACCTCCTTGAGTTTTATTACTTGGAAGACCCAAGTCTCCTTGTTCTTGAATGGATAAAGGTTGTTCATCATGTCACTCTTGCTCTTCCAGCTCGCACCTTGCCGAACGAGACTACAAATCCATATTTTGATATATAGGAATAGTAAGATTGCTAGGTTCTTTCTTGGATATTTGCTTCTATTTCTAAGAATATTCTGCCTCAATTGATTAGTGTTGAATCTGCTAAATATGCATGGGATAAATTACATATTGCTTATGTTGTTGGGTCTTGTCATCAGAGACGTAATATTCGTTGTCAGTTGTTTTACTAGAAGTGTGGTATTGAAAAGAGTAATACTAGTTTTATGGAGAAGGCTAAAGCCGTATTTGACCAACTCGTTGCATTGCTGAGTCTTATGGTACAAGATGATTTTGTTGATTGCGTATTGCAAGGATTGGGTGAGGATTATCGGCCCTTTTGCCAAAGTTTGGAATCTAACCTTGAATTTATTTCGTTCGATCATTTGTATGGATTGTTACTTAGCGAGGAATTATAGGTTCTTAAACTTGTCATTGAGGAGTTGATTCCTCCTAGTGCTTACTATGCACAACGACTAAAGAATGATGGTCATGGACACGATAGAGGAGTCGTACCCCCTATTCTACTCCTAAGGTTGGTTCGTCTCAATTTACTTCCATGGAAGTCGAACTCAATTTGCACCTGCTGATTTTAGGCACGTTATGTCCTA
Organism: Euphorbia tirucalli; assembly: GCA_039660915.1. Classification (NCBI taxonomy): domain Eukaryota; kingdom Viridiplantae; phylum Streptophyta; class Magnoliopsida; order Malpighiales; family Euphorbiaceae; genus Euphorbia; species Euphorbia tirucalli. Next base: position 52,834,569 of record CM077633.1, read on the forward strand.
ATTACAAAGGAGAAGGCCATTTGCTCGTAGCATCTTATATTTGAAGATCAACAAGGAATCCCACACCCAACCAAAAACCTGCCACCTACATCACCTCAGCCATTCGTACAACTTCTCAGCCCTGGATAATGGATACTAGAGCTACACATCATTTGACCTCTAATATGGAAAATCTAGCAATTCATTATGAGAATACAAGTCTTAAAGAGGTTACTATAGGTAATGGGTCCAAGCTTTCTATTAATTCTATTGTTTCTTTTCTGTTTTATTAATGGTCATCCTATCAAACTTTGTGATGTTTTATTTGTTCCTTTTACTTCATAAAATTTGATTTCTGTTCGTTCATTAATAACTTCTAATAAAATTCGGTTAAATGCTAATATGGCCATTTTTTTATTAAGGATTTGGGCACGAAAAGGGTATGGGTCAAAAGCTAGAGTAAAAACGGGCTCTACTATTTTCCAATGGAAAAGGCATCTCCTTCGATTCAAGCTCATTTCAGTTCTTTAGCTACTTAGCATGCACGTTTAAGGCATGCCTCTATTCTAGTTAAGAAATTTATAAATACTAATTGTATTTTAGTTTCTAATAAAGATGTTTTTACTTGTCATGTTTATTTTGTCAGTAAAATTTACACAAGTTATCTTTTCCTATTTCTCAATTTCATGCAAGTAAACGTCTTGAGTTAATTTGTTTTGATGTTCAAGGACCAAATATAGTTCCTTCTCATGATGGCTCTCTTGTTATGTGTTGTTTTGTGATCACTATAGCAATATTCCTGGATTTATTTTCTGAAACTGAAATATGAAGTTCTTTCTACTTTTATTAAATTTTATTCTCTTGTTGAAAACTACTTTGATTATTGAATTAAGATTTTTTAGGCGAATTATGGGGGTGAATTTCTTGCTCTGACCTCTTACTTGGCTGAACATGGCATTATTTAGCGCTCCTCTTTCCCTTACACACTTGAACAAAATGGGTGTGTTTGAGCACAAGCACAAGCATATTATTGAAATCGGTTTGGCATTATTAACTCATTCAAAATTAGAAATTCTAGAGTTATGCCCTTGACACTAATGTTTATCTTATTAATTGCCTTACTTGTGCACCATTGAACTTTGATATTCCATTTTTCTTCTATTTCATTCTTTACTTAATTCTGATATGTTGAAAATATTTAGTAACTTGTGCTATTCATGGCTTCGCCCATATGTATCAAATAAAAATTGGATCTATGTTTTGTTCCTTGTGTATTTTTAGGTTATAGTTAGTTGTATAAGGGTAGATGCTTTTGATCCTATCTCTAGTACTTGTACATGTCACACCACGTGTTGTTTCAGAAAAAAGATTTTCGATATGAGGTTCTTTGTCAATAAAATGGTGGTATCCTTGGTCCATCTCCCAACCTGATCCTTCTAATTATGACCTATTCTACCATGAATGCAGTGCCACATAGCTCACCTTTTACGTCACAATTGTTACACCAAACTCCACCATCACATGAACTGACACCTTTTAACATCATCACCACTCTAATGCCACATCCTTCCCCACCACATACACAAAATTTGACACCTTCTAATTGTACATACAAGTTCTTAATCCTGCTTTATGTTGACCTTCATGCTTTTAGACCCTTGTCTCTGATTGATCCCTCAAATGCTGGGTCACCTCCTATCCTTTAAGCTATCAAAGATCCACCCTATGGCCCTGTGTGGTGACTAGATCATAAACTTGTTCTCTTAAATGAAGGGTCCTACACATATAAGTTGTCACAGCTAAGCCTACCACCTATGCTTAGGCTACCAAGCATCCTCATTGGCAGAAAACTATGGTCTTTGAGTTTGATGCTCTTGTAGCTAATGGTACTTGGAAGCTTGTTCCTAAACCCCTTACTGCTAACATTGTGGGATGTAAATGGGTTTACAAGACCAAAACTAAGTCTGATGGTTCTCTTGGCCATCATAAACCTTGTCTAGCCACTAAAGGTTTTCATTAGTAACCTAGGGTGGATTTACTATAACTTTCAGTCTAGTGGTGAAACCTACTATGGTTTGATTAATCTTATCCTTAGTTGTATCTACAAGATGGGATATGTTGCAATTGGATATTTCTACTGTCATTTTGCATAGGGATTTGCATGAAGATGTTTATATGTCCCAACCGGATGGGTTTGTTGATCTTGTTCACCCTACCTATGTGTGTGAGCTGCAGAAATCTCCATATGGCATGAAACATGCTCGTCACATGTGGAATGCAAAGTTGACTTTCATCCTTCGGGAATTTGGGTTTGTTGGTTCCAAAGGTGATCACTTTATGTACTATCTGATCTCGGTTACCATGCGCATTTACTGTCTTTTGTCTATGATGATCTCTTTATCACTGGAAATGATTCTACTCACGTTCAGTAGTTAATTACCTTTTTATAATCCAAGTTCTCTAAGGAAAATCTTGGCTAGCTCTTTTATTTTCTTAGTATTGAAGCATAGTCGTAACCAAAGGGTTTATTGTTGTGTCAAAAAGCAATATGTTCAGTCCATATTGGCTTGAGCTAAGATGTACGATACTCATCCTATCTTCAGTCCATATCACCCCTCGATCAAACTAAGGCTTACAAATGGTGATCCATTTAATGATACTGGATTGTATTGCAGTGTTATCGCCAGTCTTCAATATTTGGCATTTACTTGACCAGATATTTCTTATGTAGTGAATTGGGTTGCTCAATACATGCATGCTCCAATGATGTTCAATAGTTTGTCGTCAAATGCATATTGCATTAATTACAGGGTAGGAAATATCACGGGTTATTTATTGCTCATTCCTCTACTGATAGGTTGCACTGCTATTTAGACTCTGATTAAGGGGGTGTTTAGAGGAGCATGTTTGCACCATGGGCTTTGTTGGATTTTTGGGCCATAACTTGCTTTCCTGGACCTCTCGAAAACAATGTATTTTTTCTTATTCCTTTGTTGAGGCTGAGTATAAGGCTACTGCTATTGCTACATTTGAGCTTGGTTGGTTTTCTGGCTTACTTCAAGAGATTGGATATCCTCTTCGTCATCCGACTGTGTTGTGGTGTGACAACTTGAATGTAAAGTCGAACCAAACAGGAAGCCAAGTGTAGGATAAATGTCAGGTCTCCATGACAATCGGCTCGAAGAGGCTAACTAATTCCTTAAAGGATAAGGATAGAATACTACATTCTTAGGGATATGTGCCAGCTTCACATTAGGAATATGTTCTCTTTAGGAGTCTGTCTCCTATATGAATCCTGTTAAAATATGATATTTCTAGATATAATATAACTCTAACAGAGGTAGAACTATAAGTGTAACGCCCAAAATTATTTATATGATCATTTATTTTTACATATGATTTCATAAATTTCTAGGAGGTAATTAATTAATGCATTTCTTTGGAAAGGTATAGATTGTAGTATATAATTAAAAAAAATTGCTTAGCTTTGACATGACATGAGACATTATGGAAAGGAAAAATTGCTTAGCTTTTTTATATTATTATGTAGAAGCTTTGCGTATTTTTATCCACCACCTTTATCAAAGTAGTATATATAATTAAAGAAAAGTTACTTTTTTTGGTATAACATATTCTCCAAATGCCTATTTAGATGTTGTCATATTGAATTGCATATTTGAGAGTTGAACTATGAAAATTACTAGGTCAATCTCTAAATATACAATTTTAATATATCATTCTCAAAATGAAAAGCTGATAGATATATAAATTCTTGAAAAAGGTCATTAATTCTATGATTGAACATATAATGTCACAATTATACAAATTCAACACAAAATTATTAACTATTATAGTTTATTTAGGTTAATTGTGACGGGAAAAAATGTTAGGTTGACTGTAACATGAAAAAGTTTGAGATCATACTCATTGGAGCTTAAGTGAATAGTGGCCATGAGTCATAGCTTGAACACCATCCATTTATATTCCATCCATTTCAAAAATATAGTTCATGTTTTTATTTTTATTCATCCCAAATTATAATATAGTTTCTTTTTCTAGACTATAGTTAAATTTGTAGTTTCTCAATATATGTATTTAATGAGGTATCATATAATATATAAGAAATATATTAAATTCTACTTGGAACTATAAATTAATCAATAGTATTAAATTTAAAAAGAGATCTATAAGGAAACTATTATGTAAAAAATTGTTCTTAATATATAAAAAAAAAAAAAAATATATATATATATATATATATTCTTAAACTATATTAATTAAATTTTTTTTTGAAATTAACTGTACTATTTTTTTTTTTTTTTTTTTTTTTTTTACGACACACAGTATGAATTTTGAAATGATACGCGGGGGTCTATGGAATTTTTTTATTTATTTTTTATTTTTTGGAGAGTTGAAGGATATGGCCTTTTAATCTTAATACATCTAACGGGTTTACTGGACGGTCGGACAGCTATAACGGCAAAGTTAACTACCGTGAAGAAATCCATCAATGGCTTTCCTTTCGTTTCGTTTCATGCACGCACAATTATTCTGAATCATTTCACCAAAAAAGAAAATTGTGAATTGAACGAGCATGGCTTCGCTACCTTACTCCGACGTGGATTTCACCCTGCGAGCCTTGGCCGGCCGAGCTGAGGGATTTGGCCGGTTCGCCATTGGTGGCCTTAATGGTCCAGTCTATTCCGTCACCAATCTGGCTGGTATCCCTTGTCTCTTCAATCTCTCGATGCTTTCTTTTTCTGTCTTTTCAATTTACCTTTTCACTTGATTTGAATCTGTTGCTTGATTCCACAGTGCCTTGATTAAACCTGATACCAATTTTATAACTTTTATCTGGATAAAACAAATTAGGCGTTTTCTTTGCTTAATTTGGGAGATTGAATTGGGGATTCTATGCAAAAGGGATAATTTACTATTCGTAAAATAATAAAACAACAATGCAATTTCCTGTTCCTATACATGTCTCTGTTTTTTTGTAGACTTGCAGATCACCAAGTGATTTAGCTAAAGTTGATCTGATTTATGTTCTTCGGACTTTATTTAGTACATCATGGTCATTTTCTAAAGCAAAATGCGTATGTTTTGGGTGTTTAGATGATGGTCCTGGATCACTTCGTGAAGGTTGCAGGAGAAGAGAACCATTATGGATTGTTTTCGAGGTTTCTGGTTGTATTAATCTTCATTCATACTTAGCTGTCTCCTCTTATAAAACAATAGATGGCCGGGGCCAAAGGGTAAAGTTGACTGGTAAGGGCTTAAGACTCAAAGAATGTGAACATGTAATTGTTTGTAACCTGGAGTTTGAAGGGGGCAGAGGTCACGATGTTGATGGCATTCAAATAAAGCCGAACTCTAAACACATTTGGATTGATCGATGCAGCCTTAGCGATTATGATGATGGCCTTATTGATATTACTAGGCAAAGTACTGACATAACTGTTTCTAGGTGGGTTTCCCCTTTCCTTTTCCTTTGACATTATAAGATGATTACTGAATTTTAAGTGAAATGTCGAATCATTTAGTTTGATTTTCCATATGTACCAGATGTTACTTCACTAATCATGATAAGACAATGCTTATTGGAGCGGATCCATCTCATGTTGGTGATAGATGCATCCGCGTGACTATTCACCACTGTTTCTTTGATGGTACTAGACAAAGGCAACCTCGTCTTAGATTTGGTAAAGTTCATTTGTACAATAATTACACAAGGAATTGGGGAATCTATGCTGTTTGTGCAAGTGTGGAAGCCCAGGTAACAAATGCTGCTCCTTTTTCGTAATTAAGCATATGAGATGTTTTGCCTCAACTACATCTGCACCATGTTGCTACTGGTGCAAATGGTTGTTAACTTTCTAATTTGGCTGTTTCTTTTGCACTTTTATCTGATCAGATATATTCTCAGTGCAATATATACGAAGCCGGTGGGAAGAAAAAGACCTTCGAATATTATACGGAGAAGGTAAAGTACAAATATTTTGTTTTCCTGCTGAAAAATTATGGACTTTTATTGTGAAATGTATGAGTAGGACCAGAATCTTATGATGAGGATTGATCTTGTAAGCAAAAAAATAGTGACCATTGAACTAAAAATATTTCGTTAAACTTTCAAGAATGTGGCCTGTTCATTGTGGAATGCAGAATAATTGATGTTGCTTGCATCAATATTTCAGGAGCATGGCATAGCAGTGATGGATATATTAAGTTGTGCATGACAAATTATTTGGGAAGCATAAAAAATGAGTACTGTACAGGATGCAAATTTTTCTATATCCATCATAAGACTATCGGCTCTGTATAATTTTTCTATATCCAATATTCTGTAATGGTAATAGAGAATATAATAAGGGAATCAGGGGACTCGTGATTTGGGGGCCTAGCGAAAATTAGTTATAGGAGACAAAGTGTTTTAGTTACTATGTGTAGGTAAGAAGAAAAGGGATATCGAGAATCGAGTTTTGTATTTCTCCGTGGAGAAATGGCTCTGCTTAGTTGAGTAGCAAGGGAAGTGTAACTTCCTGGGGGGTTTGGGTTTAGGCTCTGTCACCCTATAGTTTTTTTCTGTTCAGTACTCCAGCTCTTTATGTTGAGAAATCCTTGCTTTCTTTTATTTATTGTGGGTGTTCTATTTTGGTTGTTATCAAATGAAATCTCCGTACTACTTTTTGTTGCTTACAATATATTGTAATTGATGTAGTTTGCATGAGAATATTTTGCCAATAATTGTTTTTAGTGGATGCTAAATCATATTTCAGCCATACGACCTCACTGAGTCATGTTATCATTTTATCTTCTCTAGCTTTAAACATAATCTTATCAAGATGTTTCCTTTTCAATGATTGAATAGGCAGCAGATAAGGAAGAGGCTAAGTCTGGTTTAATAAGATCTGAAGGGGATGTATTTCTTAATGGAGCTCAAGCATGCCTATTAACTGGTGTTGGAGAAGAATTTGTGTACCACCCAACTGAATATTACCAAACTTGGACAATGGAAGCTCCCTCAGATTCCCTGAAAGACGTCATCCAAATCTGTGCAGGTTGGCAATCAACTCCTAGACCAGAAGATGTTATGCTAGTCGCATCATAGTTCCTTGCTCTGTGCGTATTTGTGTGTATATATATATCTATTGTATCAGTTGCACATTTGAGTTAATGTACGTACTTGATTGCTTACAACAAAAAACAATAAGATAATAACCAATAAGATAATAGTTGCATCACAGTTAATGTGAAGTGCACATTTTCAACTATTTTAACCAATAAGATAATTTTGTATACAAAAATATTGTTTCAAGAATAATACTATATTATTATTGTTAAAAAGATAGTGTTTGAAGACTCAGTTTCGTAGTGACTCGTTCAACTTTTTATTTGATTCATCTCTTCTGTTTTAGATATATTGCTGCTACTCTTATGTAAGTTGTTTTATTAACTCCCTAAATTCTGATTTTCTTTCTACTGCCAATGTTCCAATGGGATTTGATGATCTAGGTATCCTCTGTAGTTCGTTCTTGTGATAAATTCAAGAATTGCATTTTTTTCTTGTTATTCGAAGGCGGGGAAGACCGGGTAGAGTAGTGACTTTCTTTCATAAGCAAATTCAACGTTTCAATGGAAATTGATGTTTTTGTAGGAAACTACATGTAGTTTGGAATGATATGCTATTTTCCATTCCCCTTGATCACATTCTTTTGACATAATCCAAAGATTGTATTCAAATGAAACTGTTATAGTCCATATGAAACCAATGCTGTAGATTCATCATTCACAAGCTACATTATTAGAGTAGAAAAGACCTCAACTTTGGCTTATCACGTCTGCGTTTTCGAAATAAACTAGTTGGATATTTTTGTCTTGTTTTCTATAATCAATCAATTTCTATAGTCCGTATGAAGCCAATGTTGTAAGTTCATCATTCAAAAGCTCTATTATTACAACAGGTTTTCAAAATAAACTAGTTTTATATTTTTGAACAAATTGTTAATTGCTTGCTTACAAACTGAAAGATGTCTTTCTCGTCGACTTGTGTCCTTTTAGTTGAAACCATATTATATAGACAATGTAACTTTTGAATCACCATTCTTATTTTCTTAGTTTTGAATTCAGATCATTTAGTCTATCAATAGTCAATGTCGTCCTTCAATTCAATAATCAGCCATTAGTATGGTTAGCAACGGTCGATCCACAGAAGAACACTGTTTTGGCATGATCGACTGTCGCAGCTGGATGGAATTTTGTCCTCCACATGTAATGGTCATTCGACTGTTAGAACAATTGACTACCACAAGAAAAAGGGAACAGTTTTTGGCATGTTTCTCCGATCTGAATTCCATTGAAGCTCAGTGACCATGAAAAGTCACTAGGAAGGGAGAATAAAGGGAAATGATAGGGATGATGTATTCTCTTGAGATTCACTTAGACTGTGGTTCAGACCTGCAGAACATCTTCTACAGCTAATAAAAAGAAAAAACACGAAGATTCTGCTCACAATGTGTTGCATAGAGGAAAATGCAGGATTTTGTTCTTTTTTCTTCATCTCCATGTAAAATTTGTATGTCATGTCATTAGTGATCAACTAGTAGATTTTCTTTCTAATATTGAACTTGATTTTTCATTTGTACTCATTAGAGATCTCAACTGCTGGATTTTCTCCATGTAAAACACTTCAGCATCTTTCTTTTTTTTTTTTTTTTTTTTTCGGGCGAGAAGGAACAAAAATCAGTTTTGTAGTCTTGCGATTTATTTGCCAAGATTGTTTAGGTCTTAGTAGCTCAAGAGCGCGTTAAGAATCAATTAAATTGGTAGTCGTTCTATTGCTATCTGCTTGATGTTATCAATCTCTGGTATTTGAAATATCCTAAAACAAGAATTAAAAAACATGGATTAGATGGGCAAATATTAGGTTTCCATAATGACGGCAATTTTATAATGACTTTAATTTCTTAGAATTTGTTTTTCGGTTTTGGCTGAAATACAAGAAAACATGAAATAATTGAATATTCCATAAATTAATAAACTCAACCAAATAATAATTTCCTTCGGTCCCTTGGGCTGTTGAAAAAATAAAATAATAATTCATTAATCACATGCAGAATTCTATATATAATTCATGAAATTAAAATATGTTTTAGACAACTTCTATTATTTAAATTTTATTCTTTGCTAAAATATACGTATAAAGTCAATTGTTTATTCTTTGTATAAAAACTAAATTCAATTTCATATTTAACTTTTTACAAGGTAAGAAACACATTCGGTATATTATTCCCATGTTATAATAAGAATATAATTTTTCAAAGAATTTATGGCGTTGGAAAAGCCACTTTTAGAAAAACATGTAGTAAATTACTAGTGTCATATGTGTAGCTGATATGCCCATTACTGTTGTAGATGTTGGAGAATCTCACATCAGAAATAAATGAGAATAAAGAGTGATATATATATGGAGTAGATTGGACCTTAACACAAGCTAATTGGTTTTGTTTTATATGGGTTCAATCTCACTTATGTGCCCACTAATTCAATCCAGCCTAGAACTCTCGAGTTCCACGGAATCTCTTTAATTACTCCTTAAATAATTCTTCATCCGTAGGTGATTCCACTATCAAAGCTTCACTTTTGCTAAGGTATAATTTTAAAATATTCTATAATTAAACAAATATTAATTTATCGATAAATAAATAGAATTTTAATTTATCAATAAATTAATAATCTCAATAAAATAATTATTATAGTTGTCAAAAGGTTGATGTTGATAGTTTGAGTAGACTTATCATTGAGTATTCTTCGTATCTATAATCTTCGATCGAGCTCCAATTCACCACAATGGATTAGAGTTGGTGGTTCTTCCATCTTTTTGTTATTTTTGTTCTCTTCTTTTTTTTTTTTTCTTTTGATTCGATTTGTTGTGATGGGATTTTACCATCAAGCTTTGTTGAATTGGATTTGTGATTGCGGTAAGAAAGAACGAAGTATTTTTAGAAAAATCAATAAGATGTCGAATGCAATTTGATTTTTGGAGGACCGTCACGATTCTAGTAAATTTTTATTGTATTTGCAATTTTGTTATTTTAGAGAAATCACACATGTTATATGATAATTTGATTGCAATTGAATTAAACTAATACAGAAATGTCGGTCATCTGTTTTAATTTTTCTTTGGGAAATTGTCACAAATATTCTCGTTTTAGGGTTCGTTTCATACATTACGTTTTGTTTATTACTTTTTGACCTTTTTTTTAAATTATTTTATTCTTACGTTTTTCGCTTAATACATTTATCTTTAATGTTTTTTTAACTCTTCATATGCTCTTCTTCACGTACTACATCATTGTTCGTGGATTTACTGGTGTTCTCAATGTTATCTTCTATTTCTTCTTGAATTTCTACATTTCAGAGATAATTCGATGTTTTCGATCGCTATTTTTTGTATTCATTTTTGTGTTTGTTTAGGGTTTGTTATTGTGTTTTCATTTTTTGTTGCATTCGGTTTAGATTGTGCATTTTTCATGTTGTTTCTCATACAAAAATGGTGAAGGATTGTTGGAATTCTGTTTCTAAAAGGGCATTTATTGGTTATAGTTTTTTTGGATACCTTGATTATGTTGGAAATACCCTAGTCCCGAGGCATGGGTCCTTGTATTTGTATTATACGTTTATTGGATTTATGTATTATACTCATTTGTGTTATTAATAAAGGCATCAATTCATTTATTATATTTATCTTGTGCAATATATTAAATGAAGTATCCAATGGACATATCTATGTCCATGATGACAAGTATCATGCACTTGGCAGTAAGACCATGGATAGGGTAAACAATATGACTATAAATAGATCCGTAGTCTGTTCCAGTCATGGGAATGAATGGAACGAGAGACTATAATTAACCTGGTTGTATGGCAGTGTCTTACTGGTCATTGGACATGGAATGTCAACCAAGTTAATAGGTACATGCCTGGGAGCATGGTACTGGATAGATCCACTAAACGAGTAATCCACATGGTATAGTATCACAAGTGATTCTCGTGTAGTACTTGTATGGATCCTTTGACCTAACCATATGATGGTGTTACATGTGAAGTCACATGCTTAGGGGTACTCCTAAAGGGCCCGTAATAGGGTACCAAGTATGGGTACTTTCGAGTATGTCACTGAGCATGGTGATACTATGGATATGCAGAAGGAATTTGTCACTCAGTAGCCCACTGAGAAGATATCACCGGCCTCTTGATGAATGTGACTGATAAGAGTGTGGCCACACCCAAACAAGTTGGAACTTGTTTGTGAGCATCAGTACATTCGGGATCAAGTTAATGTCCAGACACAAAAGAGGGTGATCAATCCATGCCTCTGTGTTGGACACCGATATCAATGACATGGGATGCACAAGTTTAAACTACAGGGTTATGATAACAGTTAGACTGCCATCTCCATCTTAATTGGGGGCTGCAGTGGCTTGCTAGAGCCCAACTGCAATCTGCGGGCCAAAGGCCCGCTGCCAACATAAAGATGGGCCCACGGGATCGTACACATAGAACGACTGAATGCAGACTTAAGGAATCACATGTATACTTGGAGTATACACTGTGGAAAGAGAGGTGTATATATATTAATTATATTATAAAGATCAATCGGATTGATCCCAATAATAAAATTAATATATGTTCGATTGGCTCTTCATAATTAATTGGATTAATTATGAAATTATTTCCTAGGTGGAAATACTCATATGTATAGGTTTACATATGATTTTATTTTGTGAAGATTTAATTTTAATTCGATGGATTAAATTAATTGTCAAACTAATTTTAATTTAAATGTAAATAATATATTACTTGGAGTAATATATTAAATACATGGGTATATTAAAATTGGGCTTAAAATTAATTTAAACCAGAATAATTAAAATTAGACTGGGCCCAAATTAAAACAAGGAAGCCCGCACAGAATGGAATGGAGCCAAGCTGAGCCTGAATTCCCTTAGGGGAATTCGGCCACCGTAGGTATAAAACCTAGGGTGAAAATTTCGGCCCCTAACCCTAAGACATAAGCTAGCCGAAATTCCTAGCCTCCTCTCTTCCATTGTTTCGTTTTTCCATCGCTAGCACGGGTTGCATTCGTTAGGCGTTCGTGTACGAAAGCGAGGAGGAAATCTGCTTTGATTTCTGCAGTTTCCATCCATCTCTTGAAAGAGATTTTCTGATAAGAAAATTAATCTCTTTATATTTATTTTAAAGTTTTTCAATTTCCATTTCAATTGCTCCTGGGACTGGATTTGAGGAAATCACTGTGTTCTTCCGCTTTTATCGGGTGATTTCCGGTGAAAAATCCCAACAGTGGTCTCAGAGCGGGCTTTTGATCCGTGGAAATTGATAATTTTGGTTGAATCCCATTTTGAAATTGGAGTTTTTTTTATTGGGGTTCTTGGTATGGGTTTATGATTTTTCCCATATGTTTTATACAATGAAAATTAAATTTGCATATTGGTTTATGTTATTTTAATTTTGTTGTATGTTATTGGAATTCTTGGAGAATTGCTTTGTGTTGATGGATGGTGATTTTTTTAATTCTTTTTTTTTTTTTTTTAAATATGCCTCCCGGGGTGCGGGGCTGCCGGCGGCGGCAGCCGCTGGGCTGCAGCTGTTGGCTGCCGCACGGCAGCAGTGGGGCAGCCGCTAGGCGGCTGCAGCGGGCCGGGCCGAGTTTTTTTTTTTTATTTGGCGGGTCTTGGGCCCGAGGCCCAGTTTTGAAATTTTAATTGGTTTTAAAATTCGTGTGTTTAAATTCATGTAATTTAAATGCGTATGGTTTCTTGGATGAATTTTATTTTCATTCATGTGATATTAATTTTGGAAATTAATACGGTTAATGGAAATTGGTTCGGGTAATTTTGGCACAATTACTTGGACGGCTAAATTGGACCCATGGTTTCCCAATTCTAGTGGGAGCAGTTGGACTGCCTGGGCTGGAGGCCCAAAGCCCTTTAAGGGTTAGAACCATGGTGGGCCAAAATTGGCGATTTCCTAATAATGGCTTGGACATAATTAAAATGGGCTTAAATCATGCATTGTAACATGCTTATGAGTTATATGTATGGGAAATTATCGGTTTTACACCAAAAAATAAGTTTCCTTTCAAGCCATACTTTTAACTATTTACTAAATTACGTTTTTTTTTTTAAGTTCTTTTATTCATTACTTTAAATACTTATGTTTTTCTTTTTTACGTTTTTCATCATCTTCTTCTTCTCTTTTCATCATTTTTCTTTCCAATCTCACCACTCTCTTCAGTCTTCACTCGTCGGCCACCACCTCCGTTCTTCCACCACTGCTCAGATCTGGTATTCCCCTTCTTCTCTTCTAACTTTCGCACTCTCAGATCTGTAATTGTTTTTGGTTTTATTTATTTCTTTATTTATTTTCTTAAAAATTTTGGTTTTCTGTTTGGTTCTCAAGAAAATCAAAATCATGCTTGAAACTCAGAACTCAGTCAGGAGATTTGAGATCAATGTTCCTAAATTAGAGAAATTTTTAGGATAAAATCAGTGTTGATTTCTCTTCCCTTCTTGAGATGAGTTTGCTAAAAAAAAGAAAAAAAAAACCAACCCCGATTTCGAGGCGTTTTTCTTGGCATCCAAAGGAGGAAGAAGGAGAAGATTGATTACGTCATATATACATGTATATACAATTATATATAAATAGCTGAATCTTAATTTTTGGCCTTTTTGTGTTGTACTACTTTTTGTTGTTGTTCTTGTTGAAAGGAGAATAGCTGAATATATATATACAATTATATATAAATAGCTGAAGATTTAGATTTTTTTTTTTTTTTTTTTTGGTTTGTTGAAAGGAGATTGGCTTTAATGGTACTGTTCCTTTCACTAGGAGAGACTTAAAATTATGATGATAGAGAGAGCGAGACTAGTTCTAAAATTCTTTAAGAATTCATGATGAAACTCTAATTTCTGCAATTTTTTCAATTTTTTGTTATTTGTTTGCTTAATTTGATATGATTGCAATGGTGTTCCCTTTCCTGTGATCTCACTCACATGCCTCTTTCTTCTCGTAGAGAGAGAAAGAGATTCCATTCAACCATTGCAGGTGAGGTGTGTGTGTGTGTTTGTTGTGGCTTTGATCCTCGAACACCCATAGTATATTTGTGATGAACAACTAATTATCATATGATGTGTTGCGCCAAATGAGCTGTCAACACGAGAAAATGGAGAAAAGATGTTGAAGAGTGTCTGCAATGTGAAAGCCAGCTGCTGAAATAGTTAAGGCATGTGTTGGAGAAACAGAAAAGAGCTGCACTTGGAACTGAAGCAGAGATAAGAAGGGACACAAGTGAAGGTATACTTGAAGATAGCACGTGACTAGTTTATGGAAGTTGACTTTTAGCTAATCAAGTGTCAAGACTGTATTTTGCTGTGTATGTATCAACTTAAACTAATCAACTTGTTTAACCTATGCAGGGTATCTGGTGGTCGAATTCTAATGAGTCGTCTGAGAGCAAGGCTTGGCTTTTATTGCTTATTGGCTGTTGTTGCATATATGGCTTTTGGCAACCATCTTGTGACAAATATGACAGATTACCTCTCTGATTCGCTGCTGCAGCATATCTTGTCGTCATTTGATATTTGTAGCATAGAATTTTTTATTTTTTATTTTATACACTGTTTATACACTTCTTATACATTGTTATACACTTCTTATATATTGTTATACATTTTTTATACATTGTTTATACACTTATTGTATATTGTTATACATTATACATTATACACTGTTATTATATATTGTTAAACATTATACACTTTTTATACAATGTTATATGTTTATACACTTATTATATATTGTTATACACTCTTTATACACTGTTTATACATTGTTTATACACTGTTATAAATTCTTTATATATTATTTATACACTGTTTATACACTCTTTATACCTTAGTTATACCGTAATTATACCTTAATTATATATTATTTATACATTGTTTATACACTAATTATACATTGTTATACATTATACACTTCTTATACAATGTTATATGTTTATACACTTATTATACATTGTTATACACTCTTTATACACTATTTATACATTGTTTATTCACTGTTATACATTGTTTATACATTATACATTGTTATTATACATTGTTAAACATTATACACTTTTTATACAATGTTATATGTTTATACACTTATTATATATTGTTATACACTCTTTATACACTGTTTATACATTGTTTATACACTGTTATAAATTCTTTATACATTATTTATACACTGTTTATACACTCTTTATACCTTAGTTATACCGTAATTATACCTTAGTTATACCGTAATTATACATTATTTATACATTGTTTATACACTAATTATACATTGTTATACATTATACACTTCTTATACAATGTTATATGTTTATACACTTATTATACATTGTTATACATTGTTATACACTATTTATACATTGTTTATGCACTGTTATACATTGTTTATACATTATACACTGTTATTATACATTGTTAAACATTATACACTTTTTATACAATGTTATATGTTTATACACTTATTATATATTGTTATACACTCTTTATACACTGTTTATACATTGTTTATACACTGTTATAAATTCTTTATACATTATTTATACACTGTTTATACACTCTTTATACCTTAGTTATACCGTAATTATACCTTACTTATACCTTAATTATACATTATTTATACATTGTTTATACACTAATTATACATTGTTATACATTATACACTTCTTATACAATGTTATATGTTTATACACTTATTATACATTGTTATACACTCTTTATACACTATTTATACATTGTTTATGCACTGTTATACATTGTTTATACATTATTTACACATTGTTTATACATTATACACTGTTTATACATTGTTTATATATTATTTATACACTGTTATACATTGTTATACACTGTTTATACACTTCTTATATACTGTTATACATTGCTTATACATTGTTTATACACTACTTATACATTGTTATACATTATACACTTTTTATACAATGTTATATGTTTATACATTTATTATACATTGTTATACACTCTTTATACATTGTTATTATACACTTCTTATATAATATTATACATTATTTATACATTGTTTATACACTGTTTATACACTCTTTATACCTTAGTTATACCTTAATTATACCTTAGTTATACCTTAATTATACATTATTTATACATTGTTTATACACTACTTATACATTGTTACACATTATACACTTCTTATACAATGTTATATGTTTATACACTTATTATACATTGTTATACACTCTTTATACACTGTTTATACATTGTTTATGCATTGTTATACATTGTTTATACATTATTTATACATTGTTTATACATTATACACTGTTTATACATTGTTTATATATTATTTATACACTGTTATATATTGTTATACACAGTTTATACACTTCTTATACACTGTTATACATTGCTTATACATTGTTTATACACTACTTATACATTGTTATACATTATACACTTTTTATACAATGTCATATGTTTATACACTGTTTATACATTGTTTATACACTGTTATAAATTCTTTATACATTGTTTATACATTATTTATACACTGTTATACATTGTTTATACACTCTTTATACATTGTACACTGTTTATACATTGTTTATATACTGTTTATACAATTCTTATACACTGTTATACATTGCTTATACATTGTTTATACACTGTTTATATAATCTTTATACCTTAGTTATACCTTAAGATACATTATTATAGTGATTATACCTTAGTTATTCCTTATTTATACCCTATTTATACTCTAAGATACATTATTATATTGATTATACCTTAATTATACCTTAGTTATACTTAAGATACACTATTACATTGATTATACATTAGTTATACCTTAATTATACATTAAGATACACTATTACAGTGATTATACCTCAGTTATACCTTAGTTATACCTTAAAATACACTATTACATTGATTATACCTTAGTTATACCTTAATTATACCTTAGTTATACCTTAGTTATACATGAAGATACAATATTACAGTGATTATACTTTAGTTATACCTTAATTATACCTTAGTTATACCTTAATATACAAAGGCATAATTAGTTATACTTTAGTGAAAAAAATATGTCGACAAAAGTATATACATATGGACTTTGTTTCGAAGATTAAAAAAAAATAAAAAAAACTTTCTAAAGTCGTATGACAAAAAAATGAACGGATTGAGAGATAAATGCGAAATTAAATTAAAAATTATAAAAAGAGGAGAGAGAAACGTGGACAAAGTAGAGAAGGTATTTTGGAGATTTTGATTTGTGTTTTGTTGTTTATTTTGTGAATGAATCACGTAAATAGGATAATTTTTGTTTTAGGTTTTTTTGAAATTTTGAAAAGTTTTTAAAGTATTTAAGCAAACTTTTCCTTTGTAGGTAAAAAAGTTAGGTGGTGCCAAAAGATAAGTATTTATGTAAAAAGCCCTATATGTATTGGATGCATATGTATGATTAAATGTTTGTATGATTGGATGCTATTGGGCCTTGTACAAGATGAGTTGTATTTTTCTTTTTGGGTAAATACGGCCTGCGTGTCGTTTTTCTTTTTTTAATGTAATTTTATTTTATTCAAATATTGTAAAATTTGTAAAAGAAGAAGCCCATGGAGCGGTGAGCCCAAATGAAGGTGCAAGCCCAAGTGGAGGTGCAAGCCTAGAAGGAAAAGATGGAGGCCCACCTGATATTTATTTCTAGTATAGGTTTACTACAATAATATTAGGATGTAATTTAGGCCCATAGCAATCCATTTTACTTTTATTTAATTATGTTTTATATTCATTTGCATGTATGAATGTATGTTCCAATAGCCTATTCACCCGCTTTATGTATGTAAGCCGTTATAATTGAATCTAATAACCAAATGGAATTACTAAGTCGCTTAAAAGTGCTTCCCTCATTCAAAACAAAATCGAGGTGGGAATAGGCCAGTTGTAGACCATGCCCTCGCAGGATACACTGGAGTATTGTCACTTTGTATTGGGTTAGAGTATGGGATACTCTAACACTTGGATGGAGGTTTTGACTTAGTGTGGGTAGTAGGATTCTCTTGGCCCTAAGCACAGATGGGTAAGTGCCAACAAACCCATCAAACCGAGAGTCCCTAGGTTGGGATTGGATGGCGTTCCTACCTAAATAGTTAAGGTGTAGTTGTACCAAACCCTCGTTTGGCTATATCTTAATGAAATATGGATCTCGGCCCATGAGCCCAACAACTCGGTTTAAATTAATAACTTGATTCATTATTAATTATATATGGGAACAACAAAGTAAATGTTGGTGTGCCCTAGTTCTTAGGGCATTGGATTCTTGTATTTTGTATTATACATTAAGACTCATTATATAAATACATTATTTGTGTCACATTAATAAAGGCAATTAATCTATTTCATTTATATCTTGTGCTATAATATGAGTAGAGTATCCATTGATTGATAATCATAAAACCTATCCCAGGTCTGTTCTAATCGTGGGAACGAATAGAACCACAGACTTGTATATTCGATGACTGTATGGTAGTTCTTAACTAGCCATAGTACTTGTATAGTCAGTCATGAATATAGGTACATGTCGTTGACATGGGACTGGATCGATCCGCATAAGAAAGCCACATGGTTGTCACGTCATAGGTCTTTCTTGAGTAGGTCTCTTTTGTCCTCAGACCAGATTTCATTATAATATCGATATGGAATCTGATTCACTTTGACATACGCCTAACAGGTCTGTAAAAGGATGCTAAATATGGGTATGATTGGGTGGACCGGTGAACATGTTGATATTGATGATGAAGTGATGGAATTGCCACTCGGGTAACACCGAGATGATATCATTGGCCACTTGATGAGTGGGACTGATAAGTGTATGGCCATACCCAAATAAGTTGGTTGCTTATTTGATTAATCAGTCAACTCAAGATCAAGAAACATAATAAACAACATAAGAGGATGACAGACACCATGCCTCTTGTTTATTCATATCGATATCGTTAGGCAAAGGACACTATGAGATTACTACTGGGTGAGTGGCTTCTAAAGATTGCTGCATCTCTGTCTTAATTGGGGGCTGTAATGGTTTGCTAGAACCCACTTACAGTCTGTGGGCCTTGGGCCTACTGCCAACATAAAGACAGACCCATAGGATCGTGCACATAGATCAACTGAGCTGAAACTTATAGAAATTGTACATGTAATGTACATTGGAAGGAATGCGTTAATTAATTAGTTGACATTCGGTGTCAAGGTAATTAATTGACATTGGGTTGAATTTAATTTAATTAATAAGTTTACAAAATGTAATTAATTAATTTATCAATTAATTGAATTACATAAAGTAAACAATTAAATAAATAATTTTCCTAAGTAGGAAAATTAAATACATGTATTGTATTAACTTAAGTGTGATTTAATTTTATTTAGGGGTAATTAAATTTAGTCAGATGGAATTAAATTACATAGCATATACTTTTTAATTAAAGTTTATTTATGTAATTATAATCTTAGTGGGCTTGGGTTTAATTAACCTAATTAGAACCCAATTAGACAAGGTGTCTATAAAAGGGCACACTTAAGGAATAAAAACCTAATTCAACTCTAATTAATTGCTGGAAATTTCAGCCACCAACAGCAGCCCCAAAACAGCCGAAAATCCCAGCATTAAACCTCCATTCCTTCGCGTCTTCGGCTAGCACCGGTTCCCGCTCAATAGTTAGTCGTGCACCGGACTTTGGAGATCGCAGTTTCAAGAAACGATTCTGCAGCAGTCTCTAAAGGAGACGAATCCGGTGAGTTAATCTCTCTCGATTCTTATTTGATTTTATTCTAATCAATGGTAATTGGACACGATAGGTGGATTCTAGGAAATTTTAAACGGTGTATTTTCCGCTGCGCCACGTTATTTTTCCAATGACGAATCCCAACAGTGGTATCAGAGCCTAGGTTTTGTCCATTAGATTGATTGGAATTGGTTCTTGAAAGCATTCTTGAAGAAAGAATGGATTTCAAGTTTGTAATTTTAGGGTTTTATTCAATTGGTTTTGTTTTTTGGATTAACCCTATAATTGTTTGATTGGGGTTTTTGATTATTTTCCCCAATTGGTTTCCATCTAAAGTTGTTTTGGGTTTTATTTGGTTTTTTTTATGGATATATTTTTTTTTAATGATTTAATAAGTTTAAAAAAAAAAAAATTGGTTTTGGGTGAAGGGAATCGCAAATTTGCGATTCCCTCACCTGCAGCAGGCTGCTGCATGCGCAACAGCTGCTGGCCAACGCCAGCAGCTGCTGGCCGCAGCAGCTGCTGCTGCCGCGCGAGCGTTTCGGGGTCCGGTTTTGGATTTTGCGGGTATTTTTCTTATCCCGGACCCTAATGCAAATTAAATTAAATTTTTAAATTAATTTGTGTTTAAATTATTTATTTTGTTGGCATGCATATTTAATTTAATTGTTTGCATATTAAATTGAATATGGACTTTGTGAAATTGGCCCAATAAACCGTGACACCGGTTAAAATTGGGAGAGCTAAATTTTAAATTTGTGACAACCCAAATTCAAGTGGGAGCAAAATTGTTAATTTTGCATTTATGGATGTTATCCATTGGGCCTTTATGGGCCTTAGTCACATTTGTTAAAATTGGCGATTTCACCCTAAGTAACTCAGCTTAAAATTTATATTTATAATATGGAATGCCATGATTATGCATCATATTGGTATGTATATGCACGACAGGTACTTTGTTTGAAATGTTATGTTGAGTTCTGTGGGCCCTAAATTATTATCGGTTGTAATTTAATTTTGGGAAATATGGCCTGCGTGCCATTTTTTTATTTTGATGTAATTTTAGAATAGATTTTATTTTACAAAATTATTGTAATTGCATCAAATATGGAGGAAGGCCCAAATGGAGCAAGCCCATGGTGGGAGCCCAAGAAGGATTGCAGTCCGACCCATGAAGAATTAGATAGGATATCTAGTTTTTCATTAGGTTGTAATTAAAGGCCCATAGGATCTCATTTATTTTAAATTAAGTATGCTATTGCATTTTTCATATAATATGGATGTATGGATCACCAAATTA
Source organism: Euphorbia tirucalli (assembly GCA_039660915.1). Classification (NCBI taxonomy): domain Eukaryota; kingdom Viridiplantae; phylum Streptophyta; class Magnoliopsida; order Malpighiales; family Euphorbiaceae; genus Euphorbia; species Euphorbia tirucalli. The sequence continues at coordinate 52,855,745 of CM077633.1, forward strand.
TTACCCGCGTTTATGCATGCTAAGCCGTATCACTTAATTATAATCCGGAAATTAAAATATTGAGTTGCTTAAAAGTGCTTCCCACATTCACACCTCTTCCTCCCATTGATGCTGCAATGTGCGCCATGCCCTAGCTGGGTATATTTTAGTATTCGGTGGGCCGTCGAGGGTTAAGATACTTGGTATGGTTAACATGTGAATGGTGGTTTGACTCAACATGGATAGCATTAGCTCAGAGCGGGCCCTAAGCACAGATGGGTAAAGTGTCAATAAGCCCATCAAACCAAGAGTCCTTCGTGGAAGGATTGGATAGGTTGTCCTACCAAACGACTCAATGGTTGGTTAGCAAGCCCTAGTTCGGCTAGTCATTGATAAGTTGTGGATCTTGGTCAAGTCAGCCAATTAACAACACCAACAAACAAATTAAAATCGGATTATTAATTTGAATTGGCTTAAAAGTCCTTTATTTCTAACTCAAGCAATGATTTCTTCCATGTAGATAATCCCATTTCAGTTAAGCAATTTAAATGGCTGCAACAAACAACAACTCACTCTCACTTAGGTCACTCTTGGAGAAGGAGAAGCTTTCGGGGACTAACTTCCTGGACTGGGCTAGGAACTTACAAATAGTTCTTAGACAAGAGTCTAAGGAGTATGTACTGAATGCTCCTTTACCAGCTGGCCCTCCTGCAGGTCGAGGCATCACCACGGCGATGGTGGAGCAGTACGATCGGCATGTGAGGGATGACCGAGATGTCTCGTGCCTCATGCTGGGTACCATGGCTTCTGATCTTCAGAAGCAATTCATGGACGAGCATGCTTATGAGATGATGGATCAGCTTAAAAAGATGTTCCAAGATTAGGCTCGTCAGGAACGTTACCTGACAACTAAGGCACTTTGCACGACTGTGATGGTAGCTGGGACTTCTGTTAGCACTCATGTGCTAAAGTTGAAGCGGTATATTGAGACACTTGCCCGCCTCGGCTCGCCAGTTCCGCAGGACTTGGCAACAGACATTATTCTCGGGTCACTTCCTAAGTCTTACAACCAGTTTATCATGAATTACCATATGCAAGGGTTGGATAAATCGGTTGTTGAGCTGCATGGCATGCTCAAGCTTGCTGAGCAGTCTCTTAAGAAGACTCCTAGAGTATTGCTGGTGAACAAGGGCAATTCGCCCATTGCTAAGGGAAAGGCCAAATCTAAGGCCAAGGCTAAGGCCCAAAAGGCCAAGGCTAAGGGCAAAAAGGTGGTGGCCCAACCTAAAGCAAGGGTTGCCTCTCCTGACGATGTTTGCCATGAGTGTCATAAGAAGGGGCACTGGAAGAGCTCATGTCCAAAGCTAAGGAAGCAACTGAAGGGCAAAACTACTGCTCCAGGTATTTATGTTGTTGAGATTAATCTGGCTATTTCTACATCTTGGGTCTTGGACACTGGATGTGGATCTCACATTTGTTCAAATGTGCAGGGTCTAAGAAATAGGAGATTATTAGGATCTGGAGAAGTAGATCTTCGAGTCAGAAATGGTGCTCGGGTTCAGGCCATGGAGATCGGAGATTATTTCTTGGAGATGCCTAGTGGACTTGTTTTGGAACTAAGAAACTGTTATTTTGTACCTGCGATGCGCAGGAATATTATATCCGTTTCTTTGTTGGATATTTCTGGTTTTGTATTTAATATTGGACATGGTAGAATTTCTATGCAATGTGGCAATATTATTTATGGAACAGCATTTCTTGAAAATGGCTTATATATCCTTGATCTAAAACGTGAAAGTTCAATCTATAACATAAATACTAAAAGGATTAAACAAAATGAAATTAATCCTACTTACATCTGGCATTGTCGACTTGGCCATATAAATGAGAAGCGCATAGCTAGGCTTCACTCTAGTGGAGTGCTAGGGTCATTTGACATCCAGCCTTATGACACATGCGAATCTTGTTTGAGAGGCAAGATGACAAAGGCGCTTTTTAGCAAGACTGCTGAAAGGGCCTCAGAGCTATTGGAGCTAATACATTCCGATGTATGTGGCCCAATGAGCACTAGTGCTAGATCTGGTTTTCTGTACTTTGTCACCTTCACGGATGACTTCAGCAGATACGGTTACGTGTATCTGATGAAGCATAAGTCTGAGACTCTCCAAAGGTTCAAGGACTTTAAGAATGAAGTAGAAAACCAACTTGGAAAGAAAATAAAAGCACTTCGGTCTGACCGAGGGGGTGAATATTTGAGCCAAGATTTTGACTCGTTTTTGAGAGAGTGTGGGATCATATCCCAACTCACTCCTCCTGGTACACCCCAGTGGAATGGAGTGTCAGAAAGGAGGAATAGGACCTTACTTGACATGGTCCGCTCGATGATGAGTCATGCTACACTCCCTGTCTCCTTTTGGGGATATGCTTTAGAGACAGCTGCTTAAATTCTTAATAATACACCAAGCAAGGCAGTTGAGGGAACACCATATGAACTATGGAAAGGCCGAAAACCCAATGTTTCCTTCTTGAAGATTTGGGGCTGTGATGCACATGTTAAGAAATTCACAAGTGGCAAACTCGAGTCCAAATCTGTCAAGTGCCAGTTTGTGGGTTACCCTAAGGAAACTAAGGGTTATTACTTCTACGATTTGGCCGAAAACAAAGTTTTCATAGCCAGAAATGCAGTTTTCTTGGAGAAGGAATTCCTTTCCAAGAGAGACAGTGGGAGTAATGTTGAACTTTCAGAAGTTCAAGACTCACAAACTCCTACAGCTACTACTGAGGATGCTTTGGGAACCAATCTGACTACTCAAGAAATTGAGAAACCAGAAATGGTTGCACAGGACCTTAGAAGGTCTGGTAGGACATGTCATCAGCCAGAGAGGTACGGCTTTCTCGTGACTGATGATGGGGACCTTATGGTCGTTGACCAAGAGGAGCCCAAGACCTATCAAGAGGCTATTGAAAGCCCACACTCAGATCAATGGCGCAAAGCCATGGAGGCTGAGATGCAATTTATGCATGATAACCAAGTATGGAACTTGGTGGATCCACCTTCGGGTGCTAAGGTGATAGGTTGCAAGTGGTGTTTCAAGTTAAAGGTCGACAACACCTTCAAGGGGCGATTGGTGGCAAAAGGATTCAAGCAAGTTCAAGGAATTGACTATGATGAAACCTTTTCACCAGTTGCTATGCTCAAATCCATTAGGATACTACTAGCCATAGCTGCATGGTACGATTATGAGATATGGCAGATGGATGTTAAGACCGCTTTCCTTAATGGAAAGCTACTCGAGGATGTGTACATGGCACAACCTGAGGGTTTTATCGATCCAAAGTATCCAAACCGGGTATGCAAGCTTCAAAGATCTATTTATGGATTGAAGCAAGCATCGAGGTCATGGAATCAGAGATTCAATAAGGCCATTACAGAACATGGCTTCACACAGAATTCTGATGAGCCCTGTGTGTATAAGATGGTTAGTGGGAGCATTTCCACCTTCCTAGTGCTATATGTTGACGACATCCTTATCATTGGAGGCGACATACCAATACTGCAAGGAGTTAAGCAGTGGTTGAGTAGGTGCTTTGCAATGAAGGACTTAGGCGAAGCTGAGATGATCTTAGGGATCAGGATCTACAGAGATAGATCCAATCGGCTTCTAGGCCTAAGTCAGGCCACGTACATTGACAAGGTTCTGAAAAGATTCAGCATGGACGAGGCAAAGAAAGGATTCTTGCCTATGCGCCATGGGTTGAAGCTGAGTAAGGAAGATGGTCCTAAAACAAAGAAGGACCGGGAGAACATGGAAAAGATCCCTTATGCATCTGCTATTGGATCTATCATGTACTCCATGTTATGTACGAGGCCTGATGTCGCGTTTGCACTAAGTATGACCAGTCGGTACCAGTCAGACCCCAGGGAGGAACACTGGAAGGCTGTCAAGGCAATCCTAAAGTACCTTAATCGGACTAAGGATGCTTTCTTAGTGTATGGAGGTCAAGATGAGCTCGTAGTGTAAGGTTACACTGATGCAAGCTTTGAGACCGATGAGGATGAGAACCAGTCACAGTCTGGTTATGTTTTTCTCTTGAATGGCAGTGCCATTAGTTGGAGGTCCTCAAAGCAGGCCACCATTGCTGACTCTACAACGGAAGCTGAGTACATAGCTGCGTGCGAAGCTGCAAAGGAAGCCGTTTGGATCAAGAAATTCATAACCGAATTGGGAGTAGCACCTACTATCCTAGACCCACTTGATGTTTTTTGTGACAACAACGGGGCCATCGCGCAAGCTAAGGAGCCCCAGTCACACAAGAGATCCAAACATGTGCTCAGAAAGTTTCACCTCATTCGGGAGATCGTGAACAGAGGTGACATATCATTGCAGAGGGTTGACACCCAGAATAATGTCGCTGATCCATTGACTAAAGCGCTGCCACAGACACAACACGACGGTCATACCAGATCTATAGGAATTAGGGCAATGCCCACTTGGAACTAGTGCAAGTGGGAGATTGTTGGTGTGCCCTAGTTCTTAGGGCATTGGATTCTTGTATTTTGTATTATACATTAAGACTCATTGTATAAATACATTATTTGTGTCACATTAATAAAGGCAATTAATCTATTTCATTTATATCTTGTCCTATAATATGAGTAGAGTATCCATTGATTGATAATCATAAAACCTATCCCAGGTCTGTTCTAATCGTGGGAACGAATAGAACCACAGACTTGTATATTCGATGACTGTATGGTAGTTCTTAACTAGCCATAGTCCTTGTATAGTCAGTCATGAATATAGGTACATGTCGTTGACATGGGACTGGATCGATCCGCATAAGAAAGCCACATGGTTGTCACGTCATAGGTCTTTCTTGAGTAGGTCTCTTTTGTCCTCAGACCAGATTTCATTATAATATCGATATGGAATCCAATTCACTTTGACATACGCTTAACAGGTCTGTAAAAGGATGCTAAATATGGGTATGATTGGGTGGACCGGTGAACATGTTGATATTGATGATGAAGTGATGGAATTGCCACTCGGGTAATACCGAGATGATATCATTGGCCACTTGATGAGTGGGACTGATAAGTGTATGACCATACCCAAATAAGTTCATTGCTTATTTGATTAATGAGTCAACTCAAGATCAAGAAATATAATAAACAACAGAAGAGGATGACAGACACCATGCGTCTTGTTTATTCATATCGATATCGTTAGACAAAGGACACTATGAGATTACTACCGGGTGAGTGTCTTCTAAAGACTGCTGCATCTATGTCTTAATTGGGGGCTGTAATGGTTTGCTAGCACCCACTTACAGTCTGTGGGCCTTGGGCCTACTGCCAACATAAAGACAGACCCATAGGATCGTGCACATAGATCAACTGAGCTGAAACTTATAGAAATTGTACATGTAATGTACATGGAAGGAATGCGTTAATTAATTAGTTGACATTCGGTGTCAAGGTAATTAATTGACATTGGGTTGAATTTAATTTAATTAATAAGTTTACATAATGTAATTAATTAATTTATCAATTAATTGAATTACATAAAGTAAACAATTAATTAAATAATTTTCCTAAGTAGGAAAATTAAATACATGTATTGTATTAACTTAAGTTTGATTTAATTTTATTTAGGGGTAATTAAATTTAGCCCAATGGAATTAAATTACATAGTATATACTTTTTAATTAAAGTTTATTTATGTAATTATAATCCTAGTGGGCTTGGGTTTAATTAACCTAATTAGAACCCAATTAGACAAGGTGTCTATAAAAGGGCACACTTAAGGAATAAAAACCTAATTCAACTCTAATTAATTGCTGGAAATTTCAGCCACCAACAGCAGCCCCAAAACAACCGAAAATCCCAGCATTAAACCTCCATTCTTTCGCGTCTTCGGCTAGCACCGGTTCCCGCTCAATAGTTGGTCGTGCACCGGACTTTGGAGATCGCAGTTTCAAGAAACGATTCTGCAGCAGTCTCTAGAGGAGACGAATCCGGTGAGTTAATCTCTCTTGATTCTTATTTGATTTTATTCTAATCAATGGTAATTGGACACGATAGGTGGATTCTAGGAAATTTTTAACGGTGTATTTTCCGCTGCACCACGTTATTTTTCCAATGACGAATCCCAACAGTAAAGCCCTTTATTGACACTCTAAATGTTTTTCTGTGTAGAAACACTCAAATGGCAAACACTAATACCTTATCACTGCGATCCATTCTTGAAAAGGACAAGCTTTCCGGTCCTAACTTTTTAGACTGGTCTAGGAACTTGAGGATAGTTCTAAGACAAGAGTCAAAAGAGTATGTACTGGAAAGGCCTGTGCCGGTTGCGCCTCAAGGACGTAATCCACCGGCTGCCTAGCTGGAGGAATACAAGGTGCATGTCAAGGACAACCGGGATGTGACATGCCTTATGTTGGCCTGCATGGTCCCCGAACTGCAAAAACAGTTTATGGACCACCAAGCCTATGCTATGATAACAACTCTTAACGAGATGTTTCAAGAGCAAGCTTGTCAGGAAAGGTACCTGACCAATAAGGCATTCCACTCTTGTAAGATGGGGGCCGGGGCATCTGTGAGTGCACACGTGCTCAAGATGAAGGGCTATTTGGATACTTTGGCCCGTCTCGGATCGTCTATCTCTCAAGAGTTGGTGGTGGACACTATCCTCGCGTCCTTGTCGAATTCTTATGATCAGTTCATCCTGAACTACAATATGCAAGGGATGAATCGTACTGTCAGTGAGCTGCATGGGATGCTTAAGCTTACTGAGCAGTCGATCAAGAAGACTCCGCCGGTGCTGCTGGTTAACAAGGGGAACCCTCCTCTAGCCAAGGGTAAGGCCAAGGCTAAAAAGGCCAAAGCCAAGAAAGCCAAGGCCCAGCAGAAGGCAGGTCCTGAGGATGTCTGTTTCGGGTGCAAACAGGCAGGCCATTGGAAGAGATCGTGTCCCAGGCTGATGGGAGAGCATAAAAGGGGCCAAGGTGCGTCCTCTTCAGGTATTTATGTTATAGATGTTAACCTTACTATTTCAACATCCTGGGTATTGGATACTGGATGTGGTTCTCACATTTGTTGTAATGTGTAGGGACTTAAGAACAGAAGGTTGCTGGAGTCGGGAGAGGTGGACTTGCGGGTCGGAAATGGAGCAAGGGTTGCTGCCATAGATATCGGCGAATATCACCTTATGATGCCCAGTGGATTGGTTTTGATTTTAGAACATTGTTACTTTGTACCTGCTATGTGCAGGAATATTATTTCTGTAGCAATGTTGGATATTTCTGGATTTATTTTCACTATTTCTAATGGTCGAATTTCTATATCTAGAGAGGGATTATTTTATGGAGATGCTTTATTAAATAATGGCCTATATATCCTGGACTTAAATGAAACCAATCATATCTATAACATAAACACTAAAAGGGTTAAGCCTAACGAATTTAATCCTGCCTACCTATGGCATTATCGTCTTGGCCATATAAATGAGAAGCGCATTGCTAGACTTCACCAAACTGGAGTCCTAGGGTCATTTGACTTGGAGTCAATTGATACATGTGAATCATGTTTACGAGGCAAGATGACAAAGGCACCTTTTAGCAAGAAGGCTGAAAGGGCCACTGGCTTATTAGACCTAATACATTCAGATGTATGTGGACCTATGAGCGTAGTGACCAGAGGTGGGCATCTGTACTTCGTCACTTTCATGGATGATTTCAGCAGATATAGCTATGTCTATCTGATGAAACACAAGTCCGAGACCCTTGATAGGTTCAAGGAATTTAGGAATAAGGTATAGAACCAGCTAGGCAGGAATATCAAAACCCTTCAGTCGGACCGAGGTGGTGAATATATGAGCCTAGAGTTTGACTCATACTTGAGAGAGCATGGAATAGTTCCACAACTCACTCCTCCCGGAACACCACAATGGAATGGGGTGTCTGAACGGAGGAATAGGACCTTGTTGGACATGGTCCGCTCAATGATGAGTCAAGAATCTCTCCCAATCAGTTTCTGGGGACACGCCCTTGAGACAGCAGCTCTCATCTTAAATAATACTCCGACTAAGGCTGTGGAAAAGACCCCATATCAGATATGGACGGGGTGTAAGCACCGGAATTTTCTATACTTAAAAAAAAATGGTCGCCACGACTATCATTACAGTCGTGCGACTGTAATTTAAAAATTACAGTCGTACGACTGTAATGTCTGACAGACTGCAGGAACCCATACCTCTGCAGCAGAAATGGAGGTGAGAGAGAGGGAGCATTAATTGCTCCCTTGTTGCAGCAAGCAAGAAAAAAGGGGCAGAGATAAAAAGAGGAAAAGGAGGAGAAAGAAGGGGATTGAAAAAAAAAAAAAATCTGGTGAAATCTAGAGAGAGAAGGAGAAAAGAGAGAGAAAGAAAAAACCACCACAAAAAAAAACTCATTCTTTTTTCTCTCCCATTTTCTTTAATTCTCGAAATTAAGCCTAAAACTTGTTAGAAATCTCTAGGTTAATCAGTTAACTTCTCAAACAAATCAAGAATTCAGACTTAAATCATCAGAATCCCTTGCAATTTGGATTTTGGACAAAAAGCTCTCAACTTCCATTCCAAAGGAAAAAGTGCGAATTTGTTGGGATCGGAGCGACGCCAGGGGTCAAAACGACTTGGAATAGCTTCTAAAAAGGTAGTCACTTCCTTTGCTTACACTTTTTCTCGCTTTCTGGGTGTTTGAAGTGAGTGTTGTGCATTTTCTGTTGCATTTTCGTTTTCCTGTTTCTGGAAATTAAGAACAGTCGCATGACTGTTCTTGGTTTTCATGAACAGTCGTACGACTGTATATACAGTCGTACGACTGTTCTTAATTTCCAATTGCCTTTCTTTCGGTTCTGACTCACAATGAATTTTTGTTGAAATTCTGACCCTGAACCGATTACAGTCGCACGACTGTAAACTATAGTCGTACGACTGTAATCCTTGTTCCAGAATCAGAATTTCAGCCTCCAACCCTAAAAATTCCCAAAAACATTAGAAAACCCAAAAAAATCATCAAAATGAATTTTGTTATGTGCATCACGACCATAGATTCAATTTTCTGGTAAATTTGCATTTAGATCAATTCAACGATGGAGACCCAGTTCTCCTGAAAACCGGCCCATTTAACATATAAAAAATGTACATAAACCGGTAAAATTGTTTTAAAAAAAAATGGTTTTCCCACAAAACTAAAAATACAGGGACGTTTCAAAATGTTTTCCAGGTCTAATCGGGCCGGCTAGCCGAGCCAACCCGGTTACCCCCTAAATGCATGCCCCCGATTCTTGATTTCCCAATTCTGTCTATTTGAGTCCTAATTGTGGCGTGCCGTATAAATTGTGCTAACCTTTGTTTTGCAGCTTTTATTTATATTTATTTTTAATTTTATTTGTATTTTAATAGAATTAATCGTGTATCCAAGGCGGTTGTATTTTTCTAGATTCTCGTATATATAGGCGATTGTATAAGTGAGGCGAGAGTTTTTATTTTTCTTATTATTCGATTTGGTTGTAAGCCAATTAATATTTATTTCTTTTCCTTATTTTTGTATTAAAGATTTTGTATGCGCGATGTATGCCTTTTATATTCAATAAAATTGACTTTAGATTTTGAAATACCATTTGAGAACATTGACAATATTTATTTTAATTAGACACGAAATAAGGGACTTGTCCGGACCCGAATCTCTGGATAGTGTAGCGGCTGTTCGTCCGGTTCAGCTACGTAAGAATTTCCCGGTTGAGCTGAGCCGGGTGGCGACTCTACAATGTTCATCGAGACTTAGGTTTCGATCTCTTTTAAGAATTAATTTCATTTATTTTTCCAGAACCCGTTTTCTATTCATAAAAACCCCACGCGAGGGAGGGATCCACTCGAGATCGTGGCGCCCCTTTCCGAAAGGGAGTCCCGCGTCCCGTCGAAAACGCGTCGTCTGCTCACAGTGGCGACTCTGCTGGGGAACTCTTAAAAAAGTTTTCTTAAAAACTTAAAAGAATTTTGACAAGCCCTGAAAAGTGTCTAATTAAAATAACGTGGATGATTCTCTTTTGGTATTTTATTTGCATTTTTAGTTAGCCATTTTTTGCATTAGATTAGGTATCCTTTTATAGCCCGGTGGATTGTTGAAGTGTCGCCTAAGTTCCTCCTGGTCTTAGGGGCACGACTACGAAACACCACTCATAGCCTCGTACGAAACCCTTCACTAGGACCCTTGAGTGGGGAGAAGTGAGGAGTATATCTTGCTATGAGAGCTTTGATGTTATCCCGACTTTGACCGAACCCATATAAGCAGCTCTAGTTGGACTCCCTTAGGATACCAAAATAATTATGTGAATAATAATAAAGTCGCGCCTTCATCACCCCCGGTTGGTGATTGAAGTGAACCCCGACTAGGACTCGGTTAGAAATTTTCAAGACCGACCACGTTGGAGGAATAAGGTTGGAAGAATTCGTTTTGCTTGCTATGTGTTCTTCACCATTTCGTGACACATCGCTGACGCATGCATAACATACCATAATCACCATTTTCCATTCATATGACATACCATACACAAACATCTTTGTGTGATACTAACCCACATTTTTATGCAGCCATTTTGCATTTTATTTCGTGTGTAAAACATTAATTCATTCGCTTGTCATCCATACTAACGATTTCTTTTTCAGCCATAACGTTAAACTTGTGTGATTAGCATTCTATTTTTGACATAGCATACATAACATCATTATGTATGTCATGCATCCTAACCCACATTTTTGTGCAGCCATTTGCATATTGTGTGACATGTTCATTCACTATATTTCACTCAAATTAAATTAAGGGGCATTTCAAGGACGCCTATCATGACCATCCCATTCCATTTCATAACATACTGGGTACCCAAAATTACCCGTGTTTTGCCAATGCACCGGATTGCATTCGGCCATTCCACCAATATCATTTCATTTAATAAAAGCCACAACGGCCTTAGGCCCATTTTCGTGTAATAATTTACACGATGCATTTCATGACATCATACCTATCTATCATAGACATCATATAACACTGTGGTCCACATCCGACCACTTCATGACATCAATTCACCATTTAAGGTACTCCCCGAGTACCCGATTAGTATACACATAGGCCCATAACATCACCAAATCATGAAAGGCGTTCCTCGAATGTGGAATCCTTGTCCGTGTTCCTGCTACACGTGACTTTCTCATAACATCATTCCATATCATATGCTCAAAAGCACCAAAACCTTGTCCGCGGGCCCGGCCCAAGCGACTATTTCATATCATCTCATAGACCCACAAAGCGTCAAAACTACGTCCGTGTGCCGGTATACACGCGACCATTTCACGAATTCATTAGGTGCCCCAAAGGCGCCGAAGTACTGTCCGTGTGACGGCCCACACGTGACGTTTTTGCATAAACATTGGGTATTCTTGGAATGCCTCGAAAAAAAAATAATAATAAAAAGAAACCATTCATATCATCATTCCATACATAATTCCACTCCATGCATCTCAAGCATGTTCAATGCCCTAATCTTCATGTCACATCACGTCATTCATTCACGACCCTTATATCTCCTATCTACTCCCAAGCAGAATACACTGGAGCGACCTTGGACAAGATCCCAAGCTTTAAGGGCAGCTAGGAGACAGAGGGTAGTTGAGAGTGACAGTGATTCTGAGCCTGGGGAAGGAGTGAATATGGCAGAACAGATACCGAGCATGGCTGATGTTTTGAGAGATTTCTTCAGGTCGCAGGATTTCCGCGACATGTTAAAGGAGGAAATGAGGGCAGTGGTTAGAGAAGCTGGTGAGACCGGTGGTAGTGGAGCCGGGAAGGAAAAAGAAGCTGAGTCATCCCAACATGGTGGTGACGCTTCGGCTAGCCTTGAAAAGCTGCAGGAGATAGAGGCAGCTATGGAACAGAGGATGAAAGCCAAGTGCTCTGAACTAGATGAAGTTATGGCCCAGTTGAAGAAGGGGGTCAATATCAGCGCTGAATCCAAGAAAGGGGTGAATATGGATGCCATGATCAGTAAGGGCATCGAGACATTCCCCATTGGCTTCCAAGTACCGAAGATCCCTACTTACAAAGGGATGGGCTCGCCGGAGGCCCATGTGAATTTATATGCCCGGGTTATGCTAACAACAGGTGCTACCAAGCAACAATTGATTAATCTTTTCCCCACCACACTAGAGGGAGGTGCTTTGGGATGGTATAACTCACTGTCAGAGGAGGAGCAATCTGATTGGGAAATTTTGTCTGCGGCCTTCATCAAATACTACAGCTTCAACACCAAAATCCAAGTGAAGCTGTATTATCTGGAGAGGGTGAAGCAGAAATTCAACGAGCCTTTTGATGAATACTACCAGAGGTGGATGAACAAGATGATCCTCCTAAAGAACTGCCCTGATGAAGACGAGCTTATACAGAAGCTCATTGATGGCAGCAAGGATATTTTCAAGAACAACATGAAATTCCATCCCTTCAAGGAGCTTAGTGAGGTCTATAGCATGGCCATGAAGATAGAAAGGGATGAAGAGGAGAAGCTAGCTGGTCAGAAAGGGGGAAGAAGTACAGGGTATAGATCAACCGCAGCAGCTGGGTCTGGTAGTGGTTCTGGTTCAGGTTCTAGTGGCAGACAGGGGCAATCATCAGAGGTGAAGCAGGTCGAAGTGGCTACTGTGAATCAGCAGCAAGGCAACCAGAACAGGGGTCCTGGAGGACAAGGCATATCGCCTTGGACTCTTACTTTAGAAAAGATATTTGCCAAGTGTAGGAATGGCGGCCTGTTGCAATCCTTAAGGCCATTTGAGAAGCCATCAGAAGCCGACAAAGATAACTTCTGCACTTATCATGTGGTGACAGGCCACCGAACCAACAACTGCTACAAGCTAAGGGATGGTATCCAGAAGCTCATTGACAAGGGAAAGCTGCAAGAGCCAGCCAAACCTAGCACTAAAACCAACCCCCTGCCGGTATTCGAGAAGCGAGTTAACATGGTTCAGTCGGGGTTGCCGGCTAACTTTATATTTGCCTAAGTTCTGCAAGCGAACCCTACGATTCAGGCAGTGGCGGTAGGGGAACCCGAAATGGAACCCCGAGTGTGAGAAGGAGGATGGGTGTAAGGATATCAAACCCATAAGTCTGAATGATCTTGACTCCAAAGATGAGTACGAGGAATTTGACAAAAGAGAAGCAGTCAAGCTCCCAGTTGTTGAAAAGCTGAAAATTCAAGAAGTGCAGCACGTGACCCGAAGTGGAAGGGTATATCAGCCGGCAGATCAGACGAAAGATAAAGCACCGATGAATGGGTCGGGCAGTACTTCGGCACCGGAAAGAGTCGAGAAAGAAGACTTGGTCATTTCCCAATTGAAGAAGACCCCTGCACAAGCCAGTTTGTGGCATCTGCTTATAACCTCCAAAGAGCATAGGGAGGCTTTAGTGAAGAAGCTATCAGAAATTGAAGTCTCCCCTATAGCTTCACCAGAGGCTATATGTTGTTTGCCAGACAAAGTCCATGCTGGAGCTCCTAATGTTGTTTTCTCTGAGAAAGACCTACCAGCAGAAGGAAAGGCCCACAACAAGGCTCTTTACATTAGAGCCTATGTCATGGATAAGGTGATGCCGTGCGTTATGGTGGATGACGGCTCAGCTCTGAATATCTGCCTGTTGAAAATGTTACCGTTTCTAGGCATGAATGAAGAAGTGTTGAAGAAGTCCTCAACAGTCATTCGGGCGTATGATGATTCTAAAAGAACAGTGATAGGGACCTTCGAAACAGAAGTGGAGGTTGGGCCCATCAAGTCCATGGTTGTCTTCACAGTGATCGATATCCCGGTCACATTCTCCTTATTGCTTGGAAGGCCCTGGTTCCATCCTTTGGGAGGTGTTCCTTCCACATTGCATCAGAAGATTAAATTCTCTATGAATGATAGGATTGTGACTGTTGAGGCAGACGCCCAGTCGATGGTAGCTGCAGTGGATGAAGGAGTGGTTCCTTTTGGTGGATTCCAAATTGCTGTCATTAAGGAGGAAGAAACCACAGATGCCCCTATGGTTCTTCATGAGAATTACATGCCGGAATGGCTATCCCGATATCTGTACAAGCTGAACTTTGTCCCGGGAATGGGACTCGGGATTAATTTGTAAGGTGTGCCAGAATTCAAGATCGACTCGGGAAAGTCAAAGCAGTACGGCCTTGGTTATGTAGAGGGGTCATCCGAGCAGAAGAATCTGAAAAAGGGCAAGAATGGCAAGGTCATGATGAAGCCATTTCTGAAGGCAGGAGAAAGCCTTTACAAGTGCCAAGCTGAACCGGTGTTGGTTGGAAATGTCGAGTACCCTGGCTTTGAGATCTTTGCAGATGTTGTTGATTTTGAGAAAAGCCAGGAAGAGCCAGTAGCCCCTGTAATGGAAGAAGAAGCAACTGCTGAATTTGAAATTTTGAAAGGAGAACCATCTGAGGTGATAGCAGAAACCATAGAGGTGGCCGAAGAAGAAGATGAAAAGAAAGCCTGCGCTGAAACTACAGAAATCATCTCAGATGCTTTGACTGCTGCATTGAACAAAGCTTTTGGAAAGGCCAAGCAAGGATTTGATGAAGAACTGATGGCCAAAGTGAATTTAGACTCTGTGGTTGCTGAAATCGCCAAGATTATGGAAAAAGCTAAGGCACAGGCGATCGAAAAACAAGCAGAGAAAGTTGTAACCCCGGATGATGCTCTGGAAGGGAAGGTGGAAGCTGATGAAGAATAAGGCCCTCCGCCTGTGGAGGATGAAAATGATTTTGTTGTATCTATTTCTTCCATTTTCAATGTAAGTGATGTACTTTATGATAAGTTCAATGCAATGAAATCCCAATTTGCTTACTTGTGTGATGTTTATCCTGATAATTCTGTGCATGCATTTAAATCACCATCAAGCATATTTAGCATACATGACACTGCATTGCATGAAATCAATATAAGTACAGATGAAAACCCTAAAATGGTACTCATTTCACACGAGCTTAAATCCGAGGAAGAAAGAGAATTAATAAGAATACTCCAAAAACATGTTAAAGCTTTTGCCTAGTCGTATGAAGACATGCCGGGTGTAGATACAGAAATAGCAGTGCACGAAATCCCAACGGACCCCAAGTTCAGACCGATAAAGCAGAAGTTGAGAAGACTAAGGCTGGAATGGGCTACACTGGTGAAGGACGAAGTGGCCAAACAGATAGATGCCAGGTTTCTCGAAGTGGTGGAGTATACGGAATGGCTAGCCAACATTGTCCCCGTGCCTAAAAGGATGGAAGGGTCAGAGTATGCGTTGACTACAGGGACTTGAATAAAGCATACCCAAAAGATAACTTTCCACAGCCACTTATTGACGTCCTAGTTGATAGCACAGTAAAAGCGGCAATGTACTCCTTCATGGATGGCTTTTCAGGGTATAACCAGATTCTGATGGATGTGATTGACAAGGTGAAAACATCATTCATCACAGAGTGGGGTACTTTTTGCTACAGAGTGATGCCTTTTGGATTAAAGAACGCCGGTGCCACTTATCAAAGGGCTGTCACAACTCTGTTGCATGATATGATCCATAAAGAAGTCGAAGTGTATGTCGATGATATGCTTGTTAAATCAGCAACCCGGGAGGAACACCCTGTTATCCTGGATAGATTTCTAACACGCATTAGAGAGTACAACTTGCGGCTTAAACCCAAGAAATGCATATTCGAGGTCACATCAGGGAAGCTGTTGGGCCATGTAGTTAGCCAGAGGGGGATAGAAATAGACCCAGATAAAATCAAAGCCATCCAAGATATGCCAGCTCCAAAGACTGAAAAGGAGGTAAGATCATTCCTGGGTTCCTTGCAGTATGTCAGCCGCTTCATAGCCAAGTTAACTTCCACTTGTGAGCCAATCTTCAAGCTATTAAAGAAAGATCAGCTAATTGTGTGGGATGACAAGTGTCAACTAGCATTCGAGAAGATCAAGGCTTACCTGGTAAAGCCACCAGTGTTGAGCCCTCCAATTCCAGGGAAGCCCCTGATTTTGTATTTGGCAGTTGAAGAATCCTCTATAGGGGCAATGCTTGCACAGGAACAAGATGGCAAGAAGGAGTATCCCATCTACTACCTTAGCAAGAAATTGCTGGAGTATGAAACCAAGTATACACTGGTGGAAAAGACATGTGTGGCGATGATCTGGTTGACCAAGAAGCTGCGCCACTATTTCCAATCCTACAAGATACAAGCCGTGGCTAAGGTGGATCCAATGAAGTACCTCTATGAAGCACCATCATTGGTTGGGAAGTTGTCCAGGTGGTTGCTACTTTTGTCTGAATTTGACATCGAGTAAATCACGAAAAAGACCATTAAAGGGCGAGCCGTGGCAGAGTTTCTGGCAAACCAGCCCCTAGAATCAGATTACACAGAGAACCTGGAATTCCCTGATGAGCAATTAGCCATGGTGGAAGTGAAGAGATGGGTCATGTGCTTCGATGGGGCAGTGAATAGAAAAGGTGCTGGAATCAGAGTACTTATAGCAACACCAGATAGTGAGGTCATTCCTTTATCCAAAAGGCTGATCTTTCCTGTAACCAACAATGGGGCGGAATATGAAGCATGCTTGTTTGGAATGGAGACTCTATTAACCTTAGGAGCAAATGATGTCTTAATTGTCGGTGATTCACTTCTAGTGATCAGGCAAGCTCAGGGTGAGTGGGAACTAAAAGAAGAAGCCTTACGGCCTTATTTGGAGCTGCTACAGTTCAGAAAGTGTTTATTCGGCCAGTGTGAATTCAAACATGTCCCCAGGGATGAGAATAAGATGGCTGATGCATTAGCTACTTTGTCCTTTATATGGGAAAATCCATAAAAGACACAAGCTCAACCACTGGTCATAGCCACTTCCAGACATCCTTACTTCGAAGTGCACGAAGTAATGGAATTATCAGCCGAAGAAAAGCCATGGTTCTTTGACATTTACCGGTATGTTAAAGAGGGAAAGTACCCAGAAGAGGCCAGTGCTGCTGATAAGTTGACACTGAGAAAACTGGCTAGTCAATTCAGAATCTTCGAGGACAAGTTGTATAAAAGAACAACTTATGGAGTCCTTTTAAGGTGTCTAACGGAGCAAGAAGCAGAAGAAGTGATGCAGCAAGTACATGCAGGGTCCTGTGGGCCACATATGAATGGACTTGCCATGGCTAGGAAGATCATGAGACAAGGCTACTTTTGGATGACGATGCAAGCAGATTGTATAAGAAAAGTGAAGAGATGTCATGAATGTCAGATCTATGCATACATTAGTCATCTTCCTCCACTTGAACTTCAGAATCTAGCGTCTCCTTGGCCATTTTCAGCATGGGGGATAGACATGATTGGTGAAATTCATCCAGCTGCGCCTAATGGGCATAGATTCATAGTTGTGGCAGTTGATTATTTCTCCAAATGGGTTGAAGCAGAATCCTTCACTAATGTGACAGCCAACCAAATGGTCAAGTTTATCCAGAAGAATATCCTCACTCGGTATGGGATTCCTCATCACATAGTAACTGACAATGGAGTATAGTTTCAAGGGGCAACGGCTGAGCTACTTGCAGAACATGGTATTCAACATCATAAGTCCTCTCCATATAGACCACAGGCTAATGGTGCAGTGGAAGCAGCGAACAAGGCAATAAAGAAGATCTTATCAAAGATGGTAACCACTTACAGGGATTGGGCCGATAAACTACCTTATGCTCTCTGGGGTTACATAACCAGTGTCAGAACACCGACAGGAGAAACTCCTTATGCCTTGGTATATGGAATGGAAGCGGTGTTGCCGGTGGAAATCGAACTCAAGTCACTCAGAGTTGCCCTGGAAGCTCAATTGCCAGAGACTGAATGGGTTCAAGCTAGATATGAGCAGCTGGCTGCACTAGATGAAAGGCGACTAAAGGCACTAGATCACCTGCAGATGTATCAGCGCAGAATGGCTAGAGCCTATAATCAAAATGTGAAATACTCCAAGCGGCAGTTGAAAGCAGGAGATTTGGTTCTAAAGCAACTAAGGCCTTCAAATGTTGATGTTAGGGGCAAGTTCAGACCTAACTGGGAAGGACCCTATGTGGTGAAGAAGGTGTTATCAAAAGGCGCTGTCAGCATCATGGACATGGATGGAAATGAGTTCACCAACTCGATTAACCAAGGCAGGCTAAAGCTTTATCATGTATAAAAATAAAAAAAAAAGAGAGGTCTGCTAGGCCGAAAACTCAAAAAGAGCAGTCTAGGCAAAAGTTAAGACATAAGAGAAAATAATCAGTTGGAAAATCTGAAAAGGACGACTGGTGACGGATTCTGGCTTAGTGTGGAATCTATACCATTTAGGAACCAACTTGTTTCAAATGTACTCATTTTGACTTCATCAATAAAGTGAAGTGTTTGTTTAAATATATTTGGATGGTTATGATAAATGCACAAACAAAGTTGTCTTGCATAAACACACATTCAAAGAAAGCACTTTGCATTCAACTGATCAATATCATCACATTATTTGGCAAATGAAAATGTATTAAATACGTGCAATTTAAAATCTTTTATCATCCTCTAAAGTTCAGTTCATCTTCCCAAACGAGCAATAAAGGGTCATGACACCATTCACGCAAAAAAAAAAGAGCTCGCTGAGGTGAAAACCGAAAAGGCACCTCAGGCAAAAATTAGAGCGGCCCGCTAAGCTGAAAACCCATATCGGGCAGTTTAGACAAAAGTTAGGGCATATGAAAATCTCGCTAAGGCGAAAACCGAAAAGGCGCCTTGGGCAAAAGTTAGAGCGGCTCGCTGTGCTGAAAACCTGATTTAGGCAACCCAGGCAAAAATTAGAGCACTTAAAAAAAAAAAAAAAAACTCATAACTTCCCATGGAATAGGAAAAGCAGAACATCCTCAGTATTCCCCACAGAATTCGTCACATTACTCTCCAGCAGAGTTTCCCCCACTATTCCCCAGTAGAATCTACATGAAGAACACCATAATCATTTCCCCAATCGAGTCACTACACTCTTCCCCAGCGGAATCCCTACAAGGAATACTACGATCATTTCCCCAGCGGTCACCTCACTCCTTCGATAATCACTAAACAATGTTCCAAGAAAAGCAAAATCAACCAGGGGCACAACATATCTCCCCAGCGGAAGATAGAAATGTGCAATAACAGAAAATACATACGTGTACATATACATCATCATGCATCCATACATTGCATATATCAATTACTTATCCACGGCTAGTCTTCATTCTTGATCGAAGGGGCAAAAAATTTTTGTTTAAAAATCTCTCGATCAAGGAATGAAGACTTGACATTTTAAGTGCAGGAATTCATCCCCAACTTAATCCTCAGCAAGTCAGCAGATCCGCCTCGAGTAATGTAAACTCGGTATTGGCCCAGGTCTGCTCTATTATCTCAACTTTCCCCAGTGAGTCCGCCTCGAGTAATGTAAACTCGGTATCAGCCCAGATCCGCTCCATCATCCAAGTTCCCCAGCAGATTCGCCTCGAGTAAGGTAAACTCGGTATCGGCCCAGATCAGCTTCATCTATTCCCCCAGTAAAGCTCGCCTCGGGTAACATAGACCCGGTATAGGCTAATTTCTTCATCAACTCGCCTCGGGTAACCTAGACCCGGCATCGGCTAATCTCTTCATCAACTTGCCTCGGGTAACATAGACCCAGTATTGGCCAATTTCGTCATCAACTCGCCTCGGGTAACCTAGACCCGGTATCGGCTAATCTCTTCATCAACTCGCCTCGGGTGACCTAGACCCGGTATCGGCTAATTTCTTCATCAACTCGCCTCGGGTAACATAGACCCGGTATCGGCCCATTTCTTCATCAAATTCGTCTTGGGTAACTTAGACCTGATGTAGACTTATTTCCTCCCCAACATCACCTCAGGTAACCTAGACCCGGTATCGGCCTATCTCCTCAGAAGATTCATTCCAGTGTTCGCGGTGCTTTAATTCACGCTCTCAAATTCATCATCGCAGGTATTATAGACCTGGAGCTAGATGTCGAATTTGGTCAAGCGATGGGCAGCTGTAAGCGCCGAAATTTTCTATATTTATAAAAAAAAATGGTCGCCACGACTATCATTACAGTCGTACGACTGTAATGTCGGACAGACTGCAGGAACCCATACCTCTGCAGCAGAAATGGAGGAGAGAGAGAGGGAGCATTAATTGCTCCCTTGTTGCAGCAAGCAAGAAAAAAAGGGCAGAGATAAAAAGAGGAAAAGGAGGAGAAAGAAGGGGATTGAAAAAAAAAATCTGGTGAAATCTAGAGAGAGAAGGAGAAAAGAGAGAGAAAGAAAAAACCACCACAAAAAAAAAACTCATTCTTTTTTCTCTCCCATTTTCTTTAATTCTCGAAATTAAGCCTAAAACTTGTTAGAAATCTCTAGGTTAATCAGTTAACTTCTCAAACAAATCAAGAATTCGGACTTAAATCATCAGAATCCCTTGCAATTTGGATTTTGGACAAAAAGCTCTCAACTTCCATTCCAAAGGAAAAAGTGCGAATTTGTTGGGATCGAGCGACGCCAGGGGTCAAAACGACTTGGAATAGCTTCTAAAAAGGTAGTCACTTCCTTTCCTTACATTTTTCTCGCTTTTTGGGTGTTTGAAGTGAGTGTTGTGCATTTTCTGTTGCATTTTTGTTTTCCTGTTTCTGGAAATTAAGAACAGTCGCACGACTGTTCTTGGTTTTCATGAACAGTCGTACGACTGTATATACAGTCGTATGACTGTTCTTAATTTCCAGTTGACTTTTTTTCGGTTTTGACTCAAAATGAATTTTTGTTGAAATTCTAACCCTGAACCAATTACAGTCGCACGACTATAAACTACAGTCGTACGACTGTAATCCTTGTTCCAGAATCAGAATTTCAGCCTCCATCCCCAAAAATTCCCAAAAAATCCCAAAAAAATTAGAAAACCCAAAAAAATCATCAAAATGAATTTTGTTGTGTGCATCGCGACCATAGATTCAATTTTCTAGTAAATTTGCATTTAGATCAATTCAACGATGGAGACCCAGTTCTCCTGAAAACCGGCCCATTTAACATATAAAAATGCACATAAACCGGTAAAATTGTTTTAAAAAAAATGGTTTTCCCACAAAACTAAAAATATAGGGACGTTTCAAAATGCTTTCCAGGTCTAATCGGGCCGGCTAGCCGAGCCAACCCGGTTACCCCCTAAATGCATGCCCCCGATTCTTGATTTCCCAATTCTGTCTATTTGAGTCCTAATTGTGGCGTGCCGTATAAATTGTGCTAACCTCTGTTTTGCAGCTTTTATTTATATTTATTTTTAATTTTATTTGTATTTTAATAGAATTAATCGTGTATCCTAGGTGGTTGTATTTTTCTAGATTCTCGTGTATATAGGCGATTGTATAAGTGAGGCGAGAGTTTTTATTTTTCTTATTATTCGATTTGGTTGTAAGCCAATTAATATTTATTTCTTTTCCTTATTTTTGTATTAAAGATTTTGTATGCGCGCTGTATGCCTTTTATATTCAATAAAATTGACTTTAGATTTTGAAATACCATTTGAGAACATTGACAATATTTATTTTAATTAGACACGAAATAAGGGACTTGTCTGGACCCGAATCTCTAGATAGTGTAGCGGCCATTCGTCCGGTTCAGCTACGTAAGAATTTCCCGGTTGAGCTGAGCCGGGTGGCAACTTTACAATGTTCATCGAGACTTAGGTTTCGATCTCTTTTAAGAATTAATTTCATTTATTTTTCCAGAACCCGTTTTCTATTCATAAAAACCCCACGCGAGGGAGGGATCTGCCCGAGATCGTGGCGCCCCTTTCCGAAAGGGAGTCCCGCGTACCGTCGAAAACGCGTCGTCCGCTCACAATGGGCAAGGAGCCCAATGTGTCTTTCCTAAGGATTTGGGGATGTGAAGCACATGTCAAGAAATTGATAGTGGCAAGCTGGAGCCCAAAACCGATAAATGCCTATTTGTGGGCTACCCTAGGGAAACCAAAGGGTATTACTTCTACAACCCCGCCGAGAACAAGGTGTTCGTGGCAAGGAAGGGGGTATTTCTAGAAAAGGAGTTCCTTTCCAAGAAACAAAGTGGGAGCAATGTTGAACTCAGGGAAGTTCAAGGTCCACAAGCTCCTGAAGAGGATAACTCAGAGGCCCAGGTGGAGCTTCCACAAGTGGAAGCACCGACCCAGGCCGCACAAGAACCTAGAAGGTCTGGTAGGGATCGTCGGGAATCGGAGAGGTATGGTTTCCTCGTCACCAATGATCAAACTCTTCTCATCTGGGATGAGGAAGAACCCAAAACCTACCAAGAGGCTATGGCTAGCCCACAGTCTGTAAATTAGCGTAAAGCCATGGAGGCAGAGATGCAATCTATGTACGATAACCAAGTTTGGAACTTGGTTGATCCACCTCCAAGTGCTAAGGTAATAGGTTGCAAGTGGTGCTACAAGCTAAAAGCTGATAATACCTTCAAGGGGCGTCTGGTTGCAAAAGGTTTCAGACAAGTCCATGGAATAGACTATGATGAAACTTTTTCACCAGTAGCCATGCTCAAATCCATCAGGATACTACTAGCCATAGCCGCATGGTATGACTATGAGGTATGGCAGATGGATGTTAAAACCACTTTCCTTAATGGAAAGCTACTCGAGGATGTGTACATGACACAACCTGAGGGTTTTGTCGATCCTAAGTATCCGGATAGGGTATGCAAACTTCAAAGGTCCATTTATGGACTGAAGCAAGCGTCCCATAGTTGGAATCTAAGATTCAATGAGGCTATAAAGGAATATGGCTTCATACAGAATCTAGATGAGCCTTGTGTGTATAAGAGGACTAGTAGGAGCATTGTCACATTCTTGGTACTTTATGTAGATGACATCCTGCTCATTGGAAGCGACATACCTACACTGCAAGGGGTAAAGCAGTGGCTGAGTAAGTGCTTCGCAATGAAGGACTTAGGCAAATCTGAGATGATCCTAGGGATCAGGATCTACAGGGATAGATCAAATCGGCTTCTGGGCCTAAGTCAGGCTTCGTACATTGACAAAGTTCTGAAAAGGTTCAGCATGGACCGGGCCAAGAAAGGTTTCTTGCCAATGGGCCATGGGCTGAAACTTAGTAAGAAACACTGTCCTAAAACAAGGGAGGACAGGGAAAACATGAAATTGGTTCCATATGCTTCGGCTATAGGATCAATTATGTACTCCATGTTATGTACGAGACCTGATGTCACCTTTGCACTGAGTATGATGAGCCGATACCAGCAGGATCCCGGGGAGGATCACTGGAAAGCTGTCAAGGCGATCCTCAAGTACCTTAACCGGACTAAGGATAGCTTCTTGGTGTATGGTGGTCAGGAAGTGCTATCAGTTACTGGGTACACTGATGCGAGCTTCCAGACAGACCAGGATGAGTACCAGTCACAGTCTGGGTATGTATTTTTTTGCTGAATGGTGGTGCTGTAAGCTGGAGGAGCTTAAAGTAGCCAACCATAGCGGACTCTACAACAGCAGCTGAGTACATCGCTGCGTGTGATGCAGCTAAGGAAGCCGTGTGGATGAAGAAGTTTATCACTGAGTTGGGAGTAGTGCCAACTATCCAGGACCCAGTCGATATCTTTTGTGACAACAATGGGGCCGTCGCACAAGCTAAGGAGCCCCGGTCATACAAGACACGTGCTCAGAAAGTTTCACCTCATACGAGAAATCGCGGAGAGAGGTGACATTGCATTGCACAGAGTGGACACCGAGGATAATGTCGCAAATCCATTGACGGGTCATACTAGGTCTATAGGGATTAGGCCCATGCCTAGTTGGAACTAGTGCAAGTGGGAGATTGTTGGAAATGGCCTAGTCCCAAGGCATGTGTCCTTGTATTTGTATTATACATTTATTGGATTTATGTATTATACTCATTTATGTTATTAATAAAGGCATCAATTCATTTATTATATTTATCTTGTACAATATATTAAATGAAGTATCCAATGGACATATCTATGTCTATGATGACAAGTGTCATGCACTTGGCAGTAAGACCATGGATAGGGTAAACGATATGACCATAAATAGATCCGTAGTCTGTTCCAGTCATGGGAATGAATGGAACGAGAGACTATCATTAACCTGGTTATATGGCGGTGTCTCACCGGGCATTGGACATGGAATGTCAACCAAGTTAATGGGTACATGCCTGGGAGCATGGTACTGGATAGATCCACTAAACGAGTAATCCACATGGTATAGTATCACAAGTGATTCTCGTGTAGTACTTGTATGGATCCTTTGACCTAACCATATAATGGTGTTACATGTGAAGTCACATGCTTAGGGGTACGCCTAAAGGGCCCGTAATAGGGTGCCAAGTATGGGTACTTTCGGGTATGTCACTGAGCATGGTGACACTATGGATATGCAGAAAGGATTTGTCACTCAGTAGCCCACTGAGAAGATATCACCGGCCTCTTGATGAATGTGACTGATAAGAGTGTGGCCACACCCAAACAATTTGGAACTTGTTTGTGAGCATCAGTACATTCGGGATCAAGTTAATGTCCGGACACAAAAGAGGGTGATCAATCCATGCCTCTGTGTTGGACACCGATATCAATGACATGGGATGTACAAGTTTAAACTACAGGGTTATGATAACAGTTAGACTGCCATCTCCATCTTAATTGGGGGCTGCAGTGGCTTGCTAGAGCCCAACTGTAGTCTGCAGGCCAAAGGCCCGCTGCCAACATAAAGATGGGCCCACGGGATCGTACACATAGAACGACTGAATGCAGACTTAAGGAATCACATGTATACTTGGAGTATACACTGTGGAAAGAGAGGTGTATATATATTAATTACATTATAAAGATCAATTGGATTGATCTTAATAATAAAATTAATATATGTTTGATTGGCTCTTCATAATTAATTGGATTAATTATGAAATTATTTCCTAGGTGGAAATACTCATATGTATAGGTTTACATATGATTTTATTTTGTGAAGATTTAATTTTAATTCGATGGATTAAATTAATTGTCAAACTAATTTTAATTTAAATGTAAATAATATATTACTAGGAGTAATATATTAAATACATGGGTATATTAAAATTGGGCTTGAAATTAATTTAAACCAGAATAATTAAAATTAGACTGGGCCCAAATTAAAACAAGGAAGCCCGCACAGAATGGAATGGAGCCAAGCTGGGCCTGAATTCCCTTAGGGGAATTCGGCCACCCTAGGTATAAAACCTAGGGTGAAAATTTCGGCCCCTAACACTAAGACATAAGCTAGCCGAAATTCCTAGCCTCCTCTCTTCCATTGTATCGTTTTTCTGTCGCTAGCACGGGTTGCATTCATTAGGCGTTCGTGTACGAAAGCGAGGAGGAAATCTGCTTTGATTTCTGCAGTCTTCATCCATCTCTTGAAAGAGATTTTCTGGTAAGAAAATTAATCTCTTTCTATTTATTTTAAAGTTTTTCAATTTCCATTTCAATTGCTCCTGGGACTGGATTTGAGGAAATCACTGCGTTCTTCCGCTTTTATCGGGTGATTTCCGGTGAAAAATCCCAACATATTATATGTTTGTGATACTTTTTTTTGATAGATTGTTGATTATAGCTTATTTATTCCTTCTGATACTTTGTTTATGTCTTATAGTTACTGATTCACTGATTTTACATTATTTATACCTTATATATGCTGATACACCGATTATTCGTTAGTAATACCTTTTTTATACCTTAGTTATATCTCTTTATACTTTAGTTATACTTACTAATATAGTGATTATACCTTAGTCATATTTTAGGATTCACTGATTATACTTTAATTATATTTACTGATACACTTATACCTTGTTTATACCTTAGTTATACTCACTTATTCACTGATTATACTTTAGTTATACCATCTGATACACTGACACAGTAATTATACCTTATTTGTATCTTAAGATGCAGTTATCATAGCTGATGATATAGTGATTATACCTTCACTGACTACACCTAATGATACATTGGTTACACCTTAATTATACCTTGATACAGTTACTTATTGAAAGAATTCATTCAAACCACCACCAAAGAAAATGTGATCCTTTTCTTTTCTTAATTGGACTTTCCAAACATGACCATTAGGTATCGTTAGTTTAACTACATTGCAAAGTTCCTCTCCTCATTCATATAATCTTTGTATGAATGCTCTTTTGTTTTTGGTTATGGATTTCTTTTATCTTTTGGGCAAAGACTTTCTTTGAAATGCTCTGTTTGATTTTGTTATGGATTTCCTATATCATTTTGGACAGAGTGTTGCATAGAAGTTGGTGAGTAAATATGGAGATGAATTGTTTAATATAGTCAAGCTAAGGGTACTTAATGGCCATGTTTGGAAAGTGCAATTAAGAAAAGTAATGGATAATATTTTCTTTAGTGGTGTTTTGAATGAATTTTTCCAATAAGTACTTGTATCAAGGTATAATTAGGGTACAACCAGTCCATAGTCATTTTATCAATAAGTATAATTAGTGCCTTTAAAGTATAACTAAGGTATAATAACTGTAATAGTGTATCTTAAGGTATAGCTGAGGTATAATCACTATAATAGTGTATCTTAAGGTATAGCTAAGGTATAATACTGTAATAGTGTATCTTAAGGTATAATCATTATAATAGTGTATCTTAAGATATAACTAAAGTATAATCACTATAATAGTACATCTTAAGGTATAACTAAGGTATAATCACTGTAATAGTGTTATTATACCTTAGTTATACCTTTGATACTCTTGTTATACTTTACTTACAAATGTTATACCTTAGTTATACTTTAGTTATACCTTTGATACTCTTATAATACCTTACTTACAACTGTCATACCTTAGTTATACCTTAGTTATACTTTAGTTATACCTTTGATACTCTTATTATACTTTAGTTATGTAGGGATTTTCAGTGTGTAAAACAAAAAATTTTTCAATGGAAGCTATTGATTTGCATTCAAATCCGATCCAGGAAAAGATTCAAATAGGGAAGAAATAGACTCAACTAGAAAGCGATTTAAATCTTACCTGGATTAAGAATCTTTCAATGCAAATTTCCAAATAGGACATATCTACCTTCACACATGCAGGCCTCGAATGATTGAACAAGCGTGCTAGCACTAGATAGGGAGCAATGGATGAAACCCTAGCAATAGTAGGGAGGGTCAAAATTTTCAGTTTGTCTTATGGGAAAAAGCAGTTGTGAGTGCTAGATTTTCATACCCAATTTTAATGATGAATAAATTATTTGCTTCTATAGCTTTCTATAGCAGTAGGAGTTAAAGTCAATTTAAGATCAAAGCTCTGGTAGACTGAACTTCAAGTCTCGGAACATTTCTCAGACAAAGAAAGGGGTTGTCTGGGAACAATAGCCATATGGCCGTAACTATAGCCGCACGGCTATTGCGTCATCAGTCGTAGGGCTATTGATCCCTGATAGAACCGTGACTCTTCTTCTTGGAAATGATTTTTTGGATTTTAGGGAGCAAATTTTACAAAGAAAAACCATGTTTTTGCCTATAAAAAGGGGTTTTGTTTCTGAATTAGAGGTTGGCAATTTTTATTTTGAGAGAAAGGGAAAGAAAAAGGAAGAAAAGGCAAAAAGAAATCCAATCTTTTTCTTAAATTTTTATCTTCAATCTCTGTTCTTAGGCTTAAAACCGATTAGAAATCTTAGGAAAACACTTCACTAAGACTTCTAATAGGTTTTCAGAGCTTAAAGTTCAGATTTGAAATTAAAGATTTTCTTGAAGGATTTTCACCTCCTAAAGTTATGGATTCATGGTAGAAGGGTAAACATCTGAGAAACCAAAATATCTGTCTTGTTTGTGCTGTATTTGGGCATCATTTACACCATTTTTAAAATACTCTGTTTTCCAGTTCTGGGCTGAGAACTAGAGCCGTGTGACCGTCGCAACAAACGCACGGCTATAGTTAAAGCACATGATTGTTGTAGCTACAGCCGCATGGCTATTAGTTCCTATAACAGATTCGTGGAAACTCTGGATTTTGAAATCCTTCACCGATCTCGAAGTGAACACCAGCACGGGTGTAAATATTCAGCTACACGGTTATTGTCTCAACACCTGTACGTGTATTAGTTTGGGACAGAATCACAAAAACCGATTTTCATGTATTTCATGACATTTGAACCTTATATTTATATCCCAGAAGTATGTATTAGAACATGACAATGATGGAGACCTAGTTTCTTGAATTTCGACCAACTTGCCATGTTAAATAATTAACTGGAAAAACCGTTTTCTCAAAAATCAACACAAGGACCTTTCAAAATGTTTACAAGGTCTAGTTGGTAAGATTTACCAAGTCTCCCCTGCTATCCCCTCTAAATGCATGACCCCAACTCAATTTTATCTTATTTTGTCTTGATTGAGTCCTATTTGCAATTATTTGTGTACCAACATCTATTTTGCAGGATTAGATGTATGTTTAAGTCTTATTATTATGTTAGATAAATTCCTATATTTTAGGCGATTGTACCCTAATTCCCTATTTGATTCACATGCATCCCTTAGGGTAGCTTATGTGATTCAATTTGTACAATTAATTTTTTTACTACTTTCAGTACCTTGCATGAACGCCATATGCTCTGAATAAAATCAATGTAGTTTGTAAAATGCTATAATTTGGTTACTGAAGCTTGTATTTTAATTAAATAACAAGTAACTAACTCGTCTGGACTGAGATCTCTGGAAGGTGTAGTGGCTCTCACTTGGTTTCAACTATACCTAAATTTTCCGGTTGAGTTGAGCTGGGTGGCGACTCCTATATTTTCTTTGGGATCATAGTCTCGAATTTTTATGGATATCATTTTCCAAAAAGAATTTCCTACTATAATGATATAAACAAACACCTAATAATAAAAACTCATTGGTTCACTACTCCACTTTTCGTGAACCGTGCGTAAAAAAGGTCGTCCGCTCACAGTGGTGACTTCACTGGGGATGGGGACTCATTTAAAAAGTTTTTCAAAACTTAAAAGATTTTGACGAGCATTAAAAGTATCTTATTAAAATAGCTTCAACAAACTTCTCGTAGCATTTTATGTGCATTGCATATTAGCTAGAATGAGCATTAGGTTAAGGTACCATTTTTAGCCTGGTGAATTGTTGAAACTGTCGCCTACGTTCCGCTAGGTCGTAGGGGCATGGATACGGAACACCACTTATAGCCTCGTACCAACCCCTTCACATGTACCCTTGAGTGGGGAGAAGTGAGGAGTATATATTTGCTATAGGGACCTTAATGTTATCCCGGACTTGGACCAAACCCATATAAGTAACCATAGTAATTTTCACTAAGATACAGAAACAATGTATGTATATATATCTTGTTTTGCTTTTATCATCCCCCATTGATGATTAAAGAGAACCCTACCTAGGACTTGGTTAGAAAATCGACTTTTGACCATGTAGAGAAATAAGGTTGGGAATTTGCATTTGCATGCTATGTGCTACATGATTTACTTACTGTACCATACCCCACAATTATAATCATTCTTTCATGCACATATGAACCCACTTGTGTGATACTAACTCGTCATTTTTGTGTAGTCATACATATTATTTTCATGTGCAAATAATTGCATTCATAGACCACATTCTGTGTGATGCATACACAAACAGTTTTAATGCAGCCATACGCATTATTTTTTGTGTAAATAATCTCACTCACACGCCTCACCTCGTATGACATATACACTAACAATTTTGATGCAACCATGATTGTGTGTCACTTATGCATAAACAAACCCGCATTAATTGACCCGTGTATGATCATATTTAGGCAAATCCTAGATGTGACTTTAGAACCTCAAACTTATTCTTCTATGAACCATGGTTACTACAAGAAACTCACACACTCACTTGTCTTCTAAAGACAATCCATTTCAACACCCCCCAAGTACTGAACCTTTATCCATGTGTAGACACGTACAGACCCAAAACCCTAGGTTGTTTTAAAGTTCGAACACTTCAAAATGGTCTAGTATCCCCCCTTTAGGTTGCCCAAGGGTGCCGAATCTTCTATCCATATACAGACTCATACGTATATCACTATAACTAGCAGAATCTAGTTAACCCTTTTTCGATACTCCCCGAGTACCGAACCTCTGTCCCTGTCAGACTCACACGTACCTCAAAACCCTAGGTTGTTTTAGGTCTAAAGACTTCAAAATTGTCTAATATCCCCTTCAGGTATCCTAAGGGCACCGAACCTCTGTCCGTATGCAGACTCATATGTATATCATTGTAACTAGCAAAATCTAGTTAACCCTTTTCGATACTCCCCAAGTTCCGAACCTCTATCCTTGTACAGACTCACACGCACCCAAAACCTTAGGTTATTTTAGGTCTAAAGACTTCAAAACTGTTTAGTACCACTTGCTGGTGCCCCAAAGGTGCCGAATCTTTGTTTGTATGTGAACTCATATGATTGTGACTAGTAGAATCTAGTTAACCTTTTTCGATACTCCTCGAGTACCAAACCCTTGTCCGTATGCTCTCTGAGTATCGGATCCTCGCCTATCCCACATAAACATTTATGTCATACGCATATCACATATTAATCATATCACGTCATCCATACATGCATGCATGCATATCACTTTAGGTTAAAGGATTGTCATGCATTCATCCATAATGTTAACGTGAGCTCGTGACTATATATAGTTTGGAATTACCCTGCTGAACGAAGACTAGAGAGAGTCAATTATGCAGATCCTTAACTAAGAAAAAGAACTAGACCAAGATCAGTTAGTGTGGCATTTAGGTTAGTGGTTATAGAGTCAGGGTCAGATTTAGAACAAGAGGAACAGATTCAAACTTTATTGATAAACAGTTTGTTTGTGCTAGAGGAGAACATTGCAAAAATGGGAATCAACAGAACACCAACCAGCAAAATGCCGTTATTATCACTACTTCTATGGCAACAGCCATTAGAGACCTTTTAGGTTCATACGAGTCTAGGGCTAGCATTCGCAGTCAGGTGCAGGACGCTGTAGGCAGCATTGTTACTGACAGGCAAGCAAAGCATGTGGCAGATCAAGGGGTCAACAATAGACAAATAGAATAAAATATAGACCACAGGAATATTGGGAGACAAACTCCAGCGAGGGATGGAGATTATCAGTTTGAACAGAGGGATGCTTCTAGGAGAGTTAGAGAGGTACCGGCCGAGTCAGCGATTAAAAGGAAGTTGAAAGAGAGCTGAGCTTGATGAGTTGCTACCTAAACTCCGTCAGATGGCATAGATTCCCATAGTGAAATGCATCGATCCAAATGCATTACGGGCTAACGAAATTGACTTACTTCCCCCAAGCTTTTGAATGCCTAAGTTCACTCCATATAAGGGAACTGGGCCACCCGAACCTCACATTGACAATAATGTGACGGTAATGACAATGACCAGCTTGACTACTAGCCTGCTGTTGGGTTTATTCCCGACCAATCTCGAGGATGGTTCCACTTGATGGTTCAGCAATCAGCTGGCCCACATCAGGAAAGATTGGAATTCTCTGGTTGAGGTCTTTGTGAAGCATTACAGTTATATTACTTAAATTGAGGTGACACTATAGGATCTAGAGGTAGTGAAATAGAAACCGAATGAGACCTTTGACGAGTATTACAAGAGATGGATGGATAAACAAGTGTTGTTGGAACAATGGCTGAGGGATTCCTAACTTATCATCAAGCTTGTGGATGGGAGTCTGAAGAACTATCGCGATAACGTGAAACTTCGTAACTTCAATTCTTTTGGATGTATACAAACTAGCCAAAAAGATTGAGAGATATGAAGAGGAGAAAAGCAGAACAGTGGTAATGGTAGTGATTATTAAGGAGGTCGGTGCTATATACCCAGTTTTAAGAGTAGCAGTGGTACCACAGTGACTCCAGCCAATCCTAGCTACAGCCTAAAGCCTACACAGGCTTTTACCTTTATTAAGCAAGTTGAGGTGGCAGTAGCTCAAGGATCAGCTCCCTAGGTGAATCTGATAGGGATATCACCATGGGTCGAGTCATTAAGTAGAATTTTTGGTAAATGTAGAAAGTTAGGGCTCTTGCAAAGTTTGAAGCCTTTCACTCCTGCTACTGAGGTAGATAAGGATAATTTCTGCACTTATCATATAGCGAGAGGCAACCAGACAAACGACTGCCTCCATCTGTGGGACGCCATTAAGTAGCTAGTAACAGAGAACAAGATCCAAGAGCCGGATGCCAAACCAAGTGTGCAAAGAAATCCACTTCCCAGTTTTGGAAGTCAAGTGAATACAGTGCAAATCGGGTTGCCTTCTAATTTTGTATTTACACAGATCATCTGAGCCAATCCTGCAATACATGTAGTTTCTTTCAACGGAGAGGATGAGAAGGCAAACGAGTTGGTGGTAGTGATAGCAAAGAAGCTAGAGCTAATCAACTTGAATGATGTTGAGCTAAATAATGATTATGATGAGTATGAGATCCCCGAGACCAAGGCAATTTACTCGGTCTGTACAAAGGTCAGGATGTATGTAAGAAAGGAAGATGGACCGGTCAGCCACATAACTAGGAGTGGGAGAGTTTACCAACCCACCAATCAACCACGGTAGAGTGAGTCAGCACTCAAGACAGAAATGCCGATCGGTAATAACTCTCCCACCACTCCTATTGAAAAGAATGACCTAGTAGTTGAATAGCTGAAGAGAATGCCCGCTAAAGGTAGTGTTTGGAACCTTCTGATGGAATCCTAAAAACATTGTGCCACGGTGGTAAAGAAATTGATGGAAATGGAAGTAACCCCTCTAACTTCTTCTGAAGAAGTATGCATGTTGATAGGCGGATCCGTCAACCGCCGAGCAGATTGTCCTTTAGAGATAACATTCAGTGACTCTGACCTTCCATCAAAAAGATTGAATCAGAACAAAGCCCTATATTTGAAAGTAAAGATAATAGATAGAGTGATGTCATGTATCATGGTGGACGACGTCTCCACCCTATACATCTACCCCTTAAAGATTTTACCATGTTTGAATATGAGTGAAGAGGCCCTATTAAGCTCAAGTACTGTGATCCATGCATATGACAATTCTAAGTGCATGGTGATAAGAAATTTTAAAGCAGAAGTAGTAGTAGGGGAAGTGAAGTCCAAGGTGCTTTTCACACTCATTGATATTACAGTGACCTTCTCTCTGTTCTTAGGGCATCCATGGTTCCACTCACTGGGAGGCGTGCCTTCCACTCTACACTAGAAAGTCAAGTTCCCCAATGGAGGAAAGATAGTGACCCTTAAGGCTGATGAACCTCTGGTTATAGTTTCTTGAAGTGCCTCTGATCAGCCTATGACAGGCTTCCAAGTCGTTTTCGTACCTGATGAGAAGGGCAAGGAACTCATGTTCTTAAATTGGGTCTATAAATATTTAAAGAAATAGAAATTCGTCTTGGGAAAGGGTCTAGGAGCACAACAGTAGGGTGTGCCTAAGTTTGATATCGACATTGGGCAGACCCATGAGGTAGGTCTTAGATACAAAGGCGAGACTTCAAAAAGCAGACCCAAGCGGAAAGCAGTGAGCCTTGTGGATAGCTTTGTCTGTGCCACCGGTGGGGCTTATGACGTCAAGCCTGAGCCAATGGAGGCAAAAGGAGAGTTGTTCTCAGGATTCAAGATCTTCATCGATGTTGTAGATTTCTCCAAATATGGGATGGAACCAATCGAAGGCATGTTCAAGCCTAAAACCAAGAAAGGGAAAGAGGTTGTTTCATCGGTAGCTCTGCTAAAATTTGAAAAGTTTGTGGATGTTGTTACCCAGAACAAGGAGCCCATTAGAGAAGGTTAAGGGATGAAGGATATGGATGTAGTTATGGATGCCTTCTCTAGGGCATTATTCACCTTTCTAAAGAAAGGTCTCACGGATCAGATCGAAGAAAAGCCCATAGCAATGGAACAAAATGATTAGTTCAAGAAGGCAGTAGTTAAATTGTCCGGGTTGATGGGCACAGAGAAAGCACTGATGGAAGAATCTGCCCTCTCTGATGCATAGAAGGAGGCCTTGGAATCAAATCTGGATGACCTGCTGGAAGAAGAGGCAGTTGAAGCTGTGGCAGCCGCCAGTGAAGACCCTTTATCTATGGAGGAGGAAAATGACTTTTATGTATCCATTTCTTCTATGTTTAATATGAACAATTCCGCCTATGAGGGTTCAATGCAATGAAATCTAACTTTGCTTACTTGTGTGATGTTTTCCCTGATGGATCTGTACATCAATTCAAGCATTCATACAAGGTGTTTAGCATACATGAAACTCTATTGCATGAAATTAACTTGGGAATAGATGAAAATCCCAAAATGGTATCCATCTCGAATGATCTTACTCAAAAGGAAAGGAAAGAGATTACAAAAGTCCTGAAGAAGCATCTTGGAGCATTTGTCTGGTCACATGAAGATATGCCTGGAGTCAACAGGGAGATCATAGTGTAGGGATTCATCATCGGAAAAATAACGTGGTGCAGCAGAAAATACATCGTTTAAAATATCCTAAAATCCATCTATCATGCCCAATTACCATTGATTGGAATAAAAACCAATTTGAATCAATGGAGATTCACTCACCAGATTCATCTCTTCTAGAGATTGTTGCAGAATCGTTTCTTGAAACTGCGATCTTCAGAATCCGGTGCACGACCAACTATCGAGCAGGAACTGGTGCTAGCAGAAGAAGCAAAAGGAATGGAGAATTAATTGCTATCAATTGTGGTATTAGGGGCTGAAATTTCAAGCAAATAAAATAGGGTTAGGGTTTTCTTTTCTTCCTTAAGTGTGCCCTTATATAGACACCTTATCTAATTGGGTTTTAATTAGGTTAATTAAACCCAAGCCCACTAGGATTATAATTACATAAATAAACTTTAATTAAAAAGTATATGCTATGTAATTTAATTCCATTTGGCTAAATTTAATTACTCCTAAATAAAATTAAATCACACTTAAGTAAATACAATATATGTATTTAATTTTCCTACTTAGGAAAATTATTTAATTAATTGTTTACTTTATGTAATTCAATTAATTGATAAATTAATTAATTACATTATGTAAACTTATTAATTAAATTAAATCAACCCAATGTTAATTAATTACCTTGACACCGAATGTAAACTAATTAATTAACGTATTCCTTCCAATGTACATTACATGCACAATTTCTATAAGTTCCGGCTCAGTTGATCTATGTGCACGATCCTATGGGTCTGTCTTTATGTTGGAAGTAGGCCCAAGGCCCACAGACTATAAGTGGGTTCTAGCAAACCATTACAACCCCTAATTAAGACAGAGATGCAGCAATCTGTTGAAGACACTAACGCAGTAGTAATCTCACAGTGTCCTTTGCCAAATGATATCAATATGAATAAACAAGAGGCATGATGTCCGTCATCCTCTTCTGCTGTTTATTATATTTCTTGATCTTGAGTTGACTGATTAATCAAATAAGCAACCAACATATTTGGGTATGGCCATACACTTATCAGTCCCACTCATCAAGTGGCCAATGATATCATCTCAGTGTTACCCGAGTGGTAATTCCATCACTTCATCATCAATATCAATATGTTCACCGGTCCACCCAATCATACATGTATTTAGCATCCTTTTATAGACCTATTAGGTGTATGTCAAAGTGAACCGGATTCCATATTGATACTATAATGAAATCTGGTCTGAGGACACAAGAGACCTATTCAAGAAAGACCTATGACGTGGCAACCATGTGGCTTTCTTGTGCGGATCGATCTAGTCCTATGTCAATGACATGTACCTATATTCATGATTGACTAGACAAGTACTATGTCCAGTTCAGAACTGCCATACAGTCATCGAATATATAAGTATGTGGTTCTATTGGTTCCCACAATTAGAACAGACCTGGGATAGGTTTTATGATTATCACTCAATGGATACTCTACTCATATTATGGCACAAGATAAAAATGAAATAGATTAATTGCCTTTATTAATGTGACACAAATAATGTATTCATACAATGAGTCTTAATGTATAATACAAAACACAAGCATGTAATGTCCAGGGCACACTAACAATCTCCCACTTGCACCAGTTCTAAGTGGGCATTGCCTTAATTCCTATAGATCTTATATGACCGTCGTGTTGTGTCTGCGGCAGCACTTTGGTCAATGGGTCAGCGACATTATTCTTGGTGTCAACCCTCTATAATGATATGTCACCTATGTTCATGATCTCCCAAATGAGGTGAAACTTTCTGAGCACGTGTTTGGATCTCTTGAGTGGCCGGGGCTCCTTAGCTTGTGCGATGGCCCCGTTGTCATCGCAGAAAACATCAACTAGGTCTAGAATAGTAGGTACTACTCCCAACTTAGTTATGAACTTTTTGATCCAAACGGCTTCCTTTGCAGCTTCGCATGTAGCTATGTGCTCAACTTCCGTTGTAGAGTCAGCAATGGTGGCCTGCTTTGAGGACTTCCAACTAATGGCACCGCCATTCAAGAGAAAAATATAACCACACTGTGAATGGTTTTCATCCTCATCGGTCTCAAAGCTTACATCAGTGTAACCTGACACTACCAGCTCATCTTGACCTCCATACACTAAGAAATCATCCTTAGTCCGATTAAGGTACTTTAAGATTGCATTGACAACCTGCCAGTGTTCCTGCCCAGGGTTCGACTGGTATCGGGTAGTCATACTTTGTGCAAACACGACATCAGGTCTCATACATAAAATGGAGTACATGACAGATCCTATAGTAGATGCATAAGGGATTTTTTCCATGCTCTCCAGGTCCTTCTTTGTGTTAGGACCATCTTTCTTGCTCAGCTTCAACCCATGGCACATAGGTAAGAACCCTTTCTTTGCCTTGTCCATTCTAAATATTTTCAGAACCTTATCAATGTACATGGCCAGACTTAGGCCTAGAAGCCGATTGGATCTATCACTGTAGATCCTGATCCCTAAGATCATCTCAGCTTCGCCTAAGTTCTTCATTGCGAAGCACTTACTCAACCACTGCTTAACCCCTTGCAGTGTTGGTATGTCGCCTCCAATGATAACGATGTCATCAACATATAGCACTAGAAAGGTGGAAATGCTCTCACTGACCATCTTATACATAAATGGCTCATCAAGATTCTGTGTGAAGCCATATTCTGTAATGGCCTCATTGAATGTCTGATTCCATGAGCTCGATGCTTGCTTCAATCCATAAATGGATCTTTGAAGCTTGCATACCCAGCTTGGATACTTTGGATTGATAAAACCCTCAGGTTATGTCATGTACACATCCTCGAGTAGCTTTCCATTAAGGAAAGTGCTCTTAACATCCATCTGCCATATCTCATAGCCGTACCATGCATGTATGGCTTGTAGTATCCTAATGGATTTGAGCATAGCAACTGGTGAAAAGGTTTCATCATAGTTAATTCCTTGAACTTGCCTGAATCCACCAATCACCCCTTAAAGGTGTTGTGAGCACAGGTTTTTTCCCGGTCTCGATGATGAGAATTCCTTAATTACCTGTGGACCGGACGGGCTCGAACGGGACTTGAGAGTGACCGAAATGCTGCCTGGGGAATCTCAGACGACCTGAAAACTAGGCTGCCTACGATCTGAAGCCCCAAAAAGGTCTCTAGAATCATTCCTAGGGTTTGGTCTGTATGTCTGACTTTTCAAAATTCTGCCCTGACTCTCGGTTGAACCCAGCGGCTCTGGTTTGTTGAACCAGAGCCAGCCAGCTCTAACTAGAGCTGTACGGCTCTAGTGGTGAAGAACAGTTGCTCTGCAAAGCAGAGCAACTTGTCTTGACCGGCGAGAGATTTTGGCAGACTTTCAGGGATTTCTACAGGCTGATTGATGGAACGAGAGAGGGAGAGAGAGGCAAATAAAAGGAAGAAAAAGAGAGAGAGGAAGGACTTTTGGGTTCTCAAGAAAAGAAAACAGAGAAAGAGAAGCAAAGAAACAGAGAGAAAGAAGAAAAAGAAAGCAGGAGAAGACAAAAAGAAGAAGAGAAACCGGGAGAGCCAAAAACAAACCCCATAAACTCCCTCATTCAACCCTAAAACCAATCTTTAAGCATTAACAATACACCTAACAACCTCTACTCATCACTTCGGATTCATTTCGGGTCGTTTCGGATCGTTACGGTTTTCGGCCGATTGAGTTCCCAAGAGGCATTCCAAGCTTTCAATCCGTTCTTTGGACGTTTAAAGTATCCGAACAACATCCAGGTAACTCTGAGAAATCCTAAAACTTGTCTGCATTTGATTTTCTGTGCGTTTTTGCCAATTTTTGCCGAAATCTGAAAAATGGTCTGCCCACCATAGCCGTACGGCTGTGTTCCTCAAGAACACAGCCGGCCGGCTATGTTTCTGATGAACAGAGGTTAGAGCCGGCCGACCCTGTTCTTCAGGGATAAATCCCCGATCTGTCCCAAATGGCTGAAACAACCCATTTTCCATTTTTATTTTTTCTGTTTTCGGCCAAGAATCATCCGTTTGTATTTGTATTTTGACTTTCTAATTATTATAAGTATAGATAATCGGGGTTTTCAGTATTTCTCGGGGTTCATTTCTTGAGTTTTGGGATTGTTTCATCCGAACCGGATCTAAAGTCTAGCATTTGCGGACTCTCGAACTCTACAAAAATTCCCGGAAAAACATTGAAAATGAGTAAAATAATATTTTCACAAATGTTTTTCGTGTGTTTATTACATTTTGGACCCTCGATGAAATGTGCATTTAGGAACCCACACGAACTGAACCCCGAGTTCCGGGATAACCGACCCACAAAAATGGAAATTTGCATGAAACCGAGCCAAAGGGCTTTCCAAAATTGATTTTCCAGCACAAAAATCCGCAGGGCGTTTCAAAACCGATTTCCAGGTCGGGTTGAACCGGTTACCGCCTAAATGCATGCTCTCTTATCCTAAAATCCCCATTCTGTCCTGATTTGAATCCTGTTTGTGTTTATAATGTAAAATGTGCTAACTAATCTGTTTCCCAGCATTTATTTTTACTTTTGCTGTATTTAATAGATTAATTCGTGTACTTAGGTGGTTGTATTTTTAGATTTTCGTGTACTCTAGGCGATTGTAAAAGTGAGGACGAGAGTTTTATATTTTATTCAATTTGGTTCTATAATCGGCGTCTATTATTCTTTTGTATATTTGTGTGAATGGTTTAATTTCCTGCAATTTATTTTATGCATTTCTTCTTTAGCATCATCTTAATAAAAATAAATAAATTAGGATTAGAAAAGATAATAAATTGAATAAATATGGTTTTATAAATAATAAACGAATACAAGCTTGAGGTTAAGTAGGTAAGTTGCCCGAACACTGAATCTCTGGATTAGGTACAGCAGTCTACGCTCGGTAGGGAGCTGTACCCGAATTTTCCGAATGAGCTGATCCGGGGTGGCGACTCTGTCATTGATCTCGGGATTTAGGTTTTGATGTCTTTAAGTTAAAAACGGGAAAATATTTTCTACAA
Source organism: Euphorbia tirucalli (assembly GCA_039660915.1). NCBI lineage: Eukaryota > Viridiplantae > Streptophyta > Magnoliopsida > Malpighiales > Euphorbiaceae > Euphorbia > Euphorbia tirucalli. Next base: position 52,895,366 of record CM077633.1, read on the forward strand.
AATGAATTTCCAAAATCAACTGACTAGTTTTCCTGACTCAATATAAACAAAACCCATTTTTCCCAAAACATCACTAAACCAAAATCAAACTAGAATCTATTTCTTTCTTTTTCACCGGCCCGCTTCGTCGCGTCCCGTTTCCTTTTCGACGAGAAGGTCGTTCGCTCACAATGGTGACTCTACTAGGGATGATGTTTCTTAAAATGTTTTTCTTAAAAACTTAAGGAACTTCGGCAACTATTGAAATATAACCTCGCTTGTATTCGTTTATCGATTTATAAATATCATATTTATTCATACCTTTGCATATCATGACATTTTCTTCTTCTCAACCCCTCGAATACACTCTTTCACCCCGGTTTACCCAAGAAGGTGGCCTACCTCTACCGCCGGGATTGGAGACACCCGACTGGGTAAACCACTCATAGCCCCGCATGACCTTACATCGTGTTCTACGGTGGGGAAGTGTTTGTTCTCTATGGGAGCCTGTACGACCCTTGGTTTTGACTTTGGCCCACATGTAATGGCTTAGTAATTTCCCCTAGGGTTACCAAAACATAAATTAAAATTCAACAATCGAGTGTACGCCTTTGGTATCCCCTGTTGATGCAAAAGAGACCCAACACCTAGGAAGAATTGTGAAACCAATCGAAAGGAGAAATAAGGTTGGAAGGGAGCGCATATTTTTTGCATATGCTAACGTTTGTTCTGTGTTGTTTTTCCTTTTCTTTTTACCTTTTATAAAGCATCTGAAATACATAATCATCTTATATGCCATTCCTGATCACGTGTTCGTGCAGCCATCTTTAAATAGATATGCATATGTGTGACATTTATGCTAACCACGTCTTTATGCAGCCACGATATTTTACTCGTATGAAGTACATATACATCCTGTGTGCCAACATTTCCATAAAACATATACGACATCATTCCGTGTGTCACGCATTTTAACCACGTTTCTTGCAGCCACTTATATGTTTGTGTGACATACGCGTCCATTCCATTTCATTCCATCTCACCTATTTGGGGGCGTTCTAAGAATGCCCATCATGATCATTTCATTTCATCCCATGTCGGGTACCCCAAAACTACCCGATTTCTGCCCGTGCACCAGATTGCACTCGGCCATTTCATAAAATATCATATCATTCAATAGTAGATCGCAATGGTCCTAGATTTGCTTCCGTGTGATAGTTCACATGATGCCATTACATGACATCCTGTTCATTCATTATAGGTGTCCGGGTGACGCCAAGTCCTATTTGTGCATTATGATTCATATCGAACCATTTCATAACATTGTGAAATCATTCGAGGCGCTTCCTGGGTGCCAGATTATTACATACGTAGGAGTATATCATAACATTATCAAATCATGCAAGGTGTTCCATGAACGCCGAACCCTTGTCCATGACTCGGGCTACACGCGGCTTTCTTGCAGCATTATTTCATATCACATGGTTTCAAAAGCATAAGAACTCTATTCGTGGGGTAGTTCCCATGCGACCATTTCATTTCACGCTATCGACCTACAAAGTGTTGAAACTCTGCCCGTGTGCCGGCTCACACGTGGCCATTTCACGATAATTCATTAGGTGCCCCAAAAGCACCGACTTTTTACTCGTATGACGGTCCACATATGGTTTTCTCTGTGTTATTTTTGCACAGCATTAGAGCATTCTTGGAACATCCGAAATAAGGAATTCGTGCCCATTCTTGTCTCCATTCACGAAACATCAAATGCACAAATCATCTGTATGTTATTCATCTCATGTCTTGTATAATCATTCCCAAGGCATCAACATTTGTGTAGCATTGATACTAACCACATTCTTTTACAGCCATGATATTTTATTCATATGTGCCATACACATATTGTGTTAATATTTCCATGAAGCATGCAAGGCATTACTTTGTGTGTGTGTTATGTGTACTAATCACGTTTTTGTGTCTCTACGATGCTTTATTTGGGTGACATTTAACATCATCTTGTATGCCATACATCCTAACCACATCTTCTGTAGCCACTTGCATTATGTGTGACATGTACATTCACACCATTTCATTCCATTACACCTAATAAAGGATGTTCCAGGGATGCCCCATCATGATCATTTCATTTCGTGACCGGTGTCCCAAAGCCACCCATGTTTTGCCTGTGCTCATGTTTGCAATCTGCCATTCCTGTATATCATTACATTCATTAGGAGACCACAACGGTCCTAAATCTATGATCATGTGGAGAGTCATATGATAAGCATTACACTACATCTCATCTATCTGTCTGTTCCCGGTGTCAATGGGATACTGAGATCTTGCTTGTATGTCATGATCCGCATCGGATTGCTCATAGCATTATCAAATCATCCAGGGTACTCCATGAGTGCCCAGATAGTACACATGTAGGGGCATTCCATGACACTACTAAATCATGCAAGGTGTTCCATAAGCGCCAAATCTTTGTCCATGTCTCAAGTTACACATGACTTGTCTATAACTTCATTTCATGTCAGATGCATCAAAAGCATCAGAACTCTGTCTCTATAACATCCATTAGATGCCTCAAAAGCATCAGAACTCTGTCCATGTGCTGGCCATGCGTGACCATTTCATGACATCTACTAGGTGCTCCAAAGGCATTGAACCTATGCCAGTGTGCGGGATCACATGCGGTCTGTTTGCATTGCCTTTTTGCATAGCATAGGGGCATCCGCGGAACGTCCAAAATATATAACGGGGTAAATCATCTTTATTCTTATCTCCACCCGTCTGACATCATTCAATTGCATCAACCCATGACCGTACATCTCATTCATATATAAACACAAGGTGCTCCCCGAGCACCGAAACTCGGCTCATGTACCAAGCACGTTATCTCATGCCATTTCAGCCCAAGGTGCTCCTCGAGTGCCCCAAAAAAAAACAATTCGCATACCAAGCACTCTGTTCTATTTCACCTCATATCGGGCTTCATAATCCAAGGTGCTCCCTGAGTGCTGAAGATTATGTGAGATCATCATGTGCATACACACCACCACAGCATTTAACTTCCCTCGCAAGCAATGACTTGCTTTGACCCATGGACACCCCAGTGTGTCATTCTTCCCAGGGGCATAGCTATGCACCCTTGCAAGCAATGTCTTGCTTTGATCCGTGGACACCCCAGTGTGTCATTCTTCCCAGAGGCATAACTATGCACCCTTACAAGCAGTGTCTTGCTTCGATCCGTGGACACCCCAGTATGTCATTCTTCCTAGGGGCATAACTATGCACCCTTGCAAGCAATGTCTTGCTTCGATCCGTGGACACCCCAGTGTGTCATTCTTACCTGGGGCATAACTATGCACCCTATCTCAACTCTCCTCACAAGCAATGTCTTGCTCCAACCCGTGGACACCCCAGTGTGTCATTCTTCCCGGGGGCATAACTATGCACCCCATCTCAACTCTCCTTGCAAGCAATGTCTTACTTTGATCCGTGGACACCCCAGTTGTGTTGTTCTTCCCCAGGGGCATAACTATGCACCCTTACAAGCAATGTCTTGCTTCGACCCGTGGACACCCCAGTTGTGTCGTTCTTGCCCAGGGGAATAACTATGCACCCTATTGCAACTACTACTTGCCTTGACCCGTGGACACCCCCGAGTGTCATTCTATCCCTGTGGTGTATATTTATACACCATGTTTTATTTTAGCATGCATCATCCCCACCAGCGTCTATTGCATCTGTATGGTCGATCTCCAATAGTATAGCATGACATGGCATCACATGACATCACACATGCAATGCATCATCCACACACATGCACATCATGTCATGCATTTATGCATACATCGTTCCCTGTTTGGTATCTGCCTGTCGACACTAATAAGCGCTCTCATCAGGAGAAAGGATCTTAAGGATTTCCAACCCAAGGAATGTCAACGCCATAGCAGATGTGGTGGAAGACTATGTCGCTTCGATTCCGAAAGGCAGTTAGGGAGGAAGCGGCAGCAATGCTGAGAGAAATGTTGGGGGATGATCTTGACAGAGTAGAGAGGCTGACTGTGAGATGCGCTGAGTTGGAAACTCGGGTGGCAGAGCTCGAAGGGAAAATAAGAGACATGATGAGCACGGACTCCAATGTTGGCATTGATAAGGAGTAGAACGCCAAACTTGTCGATACTCCTTCTTGACACCTCGGAAGGCCCTCTCATCAAAATTTGGGCTTATTAGAGTTGTCCAATGAAGGAGAACTGGAAAGACCTCTTGACACCAGTGCCAACATTGACTCTGTTTCGCGACAAATCCAGAGTTTGCCTCCCAAAGACACAGGGGCAGTCGCATTCTCTGGACCTCGTTCAGTGACCAGACTATTTGCCATCTGCAGAAAGCTAGGCCTGTTGCAGAGTGTCCAACCATACGTGGTACCAACACCAGAACAAAAAGGTAACTACTGCAGCTATCATGTAGTAGCAAGCCACCGGACTAATGAATGTGTTGGTCTGCGAAGGAGGATCCAGAAGCTGGTCGACGAAGGAAATTTGAGGGTGTCGTCTAACTCTAACGAGCGATCAGGGGCAATCAAGGAGACCACCAATGAAATTCCTCAATCCTTCCGGGGAGAGGAATATGATGAAGAGCTACAGGGTCTGATCTGACGAGAACAGGGCAATGGTACTGAAGTAGAGACACTGACTAGTCGGGGGCTGAAAAAAAGAACCCTCGGAGCTGTCCTTTTTATAGGGAACTCATTTTTGCTACTACGGTGTATTAACATCATTTTGAATGCAATGCATTTTGTTATCTTCTTACTTATGTGGTGATTGCATTTATATGACATTGCGCACACATTTGATCATCTAACATGACATGTCAAACACGCATAATATCAAAATGCATGACATCAATCTGAAAGCTATAGGAAACTTAAAAGTGAACTTGGACCTGTCCGAACTCTCTCTTTAAAGGTGAGCTTGTGAGATAAATAAAATGATATGATGGCACCACCTCCGCCGAGGCATCTGCTGATCGAACTCCGTGATCCTTGCAAGACGCTACCGATCTTGCCCCAAAATTTCAACTGGAATGTCACACACGATGCCCAAACCATTCTAAACTGAAAGCCACTTTTGAAACTCCAAATCCTACCCTAAAAAGAAGAAAGCCTTCCTTAAGGCAAAATCAAACTTAAAAAGCCCTCCTTGAGGCAAAATCAAACCAAAAAGCCCTCCTTGAGGCACAAAAACTGAAGAAAGCCCTCCACGAGGCAAAATCAAACCTAAAAGCCCCCCTTGAGGCAGTCACACCCAAAAAGTCCTCCAGGAGGCAAAGCTTGATTCCATATCCAAAGGGGATACCCCAAGCCAAAACCCTAAAGCTAAAATCCCCTAACCTCACCAAAATTTCCAACCTAAGGGAAATTCAAATGGCTTTCATCACCCTTATCACCCACCATGTGTAAAATGCTAAAGCAATTTTGGTCGTAGTGCATATATTATCTTGTTCATATGACATTCATATGTACATGATATTACGCATGCATTGTTCATCCAAAAAGCATATCAAACACACATGACATGCATGAGTTTAAATGCAGCAGGAAAACAAACAGATGCAACAGTTTGGGTAAAAAAAAGGGGGATCGATACAGACAGGAGCCTTTCTTTCTGTATGGCCACCATAGCTAACACCGGAGTGTCTCATAGTATTAAAGAGTAATCTTCAGCTCCCGGCATCGTCAGATCCTTCCCTCTTATCTGTGAAAGGTTTGGACTTTCCTATCTTTAAAACCAAAGCTCTTTCCTTTCCCTTTTCCAATTTCTTCCACACCTTCAACACCCTTTGTCTTCCGTTTACCACCCAAACCACCAATACCTATTTAACAAAACCTCTTTTCACCCTATTCTCTGAACTAACCCTGTGAAGCCTTATTTTCCACCATTAATGGCTTCTAACAAGAAATTGAACCCCAATATTATTCCATATTCGCATCATCTCATTATCAAAAAGGTGACAGGGGCCTATGACAAAGTACTAACTCAATCAGTCTTTGTTTATCATCAACCTGTACCAGATTGGGGATTCTCTTTCTACCCCATACCACTTCTCCTCAACTAAACCACCAAACCAAACATTTTGTAACCTTAAACTGACAAGAAAGGCCTTGATTTCATGACAGAGAGAGGATTTGAATATAAGCCTACTTCAATTGAGATGGAGTTTGCCGATGCTCAAGCAACCGCTGATGAAACTCCTAAGTAACCACTGCTCTAGCCCAGCAAAATCCACACTATAGCCTATACTGGACTCAACCCAGCAAGAGATGGTTCGGTTGAGCCAAAATGTTCTAGAAAGAAGAGAAGACTGAGATCTACCCCTATAAACTTCACCAACAGTGTTGGAGCAACTAGGTCTTACAAAGCTTTCAACAATCATGAATGGGATGTTCCCACTAATAGAAAGACTTACAAAACCTGCTATGCTAATATTCAGGGGAAAGTTGCATTTACCAACCATTTTAAGAACTCAATCTTCAGCTGCAACAGAAGTGACTTACCAGTGGTTCTTTCATCTCCTAGCCATGGTGTGCCTTGCTCTAGGGTTATTGTGGTTCACAAACAAAGGAAAACCATAATTAACTCCAGTCATTCTGAATCAGGCCATACCTTAAAGGACTAAAAGCTGTGTCCATCTTTGGCAACCATGTGTGAATTGGAATCTGGGGTGAATTGAAGACATGAATACAACCTCCTACCTTGGGAGAATCTAGTGGTTAATTGATCCTATCTCAGATTATCCGCTCTGAAGCTATGGTTGGATTTTTCTAATGTATTCACATTCATCATATCACAAATTTTTCATATGCTGTTTTGATGCTCAATATGCATGTGTTATGCCATTGCATGTAAATGTCCATGTTCAGGCTACAGCACGCAGCAAACCAACTTACTAAAGCATTTCACATCCAAACCCAAATCTCCAACACTTGGGGCAGGTAAAAGTTAAATCGCGAAGCATTGCCAAGGACAATCCTATCATGATCCCGGCGGAATCATCCAGGCGCACTCTCCAATCCTAAGACAAGCCAGTGCTAAGAGATCCACTTGGCTGGTGCACTCTTATAGACTTGGCCATCGTTCATAAAAAAACCGACAACGATCTTCAGCGAGAGAATCTCTGACACAGAAAACCGAAAGGACGTGTTGGTAACAAGAAGAGAGTGACATACAGAGGCAGTGTCACTTTTGACTTCCTATCGTATCCATTCTGATGTCATCATAACGATACTAAGCATGCTTGATTTTCTACTTAGATGTTCATATTGCATGCATCGTGCCATTGCATATAAACACCCATCAATAGGTCATTGCATTCAAACCACGATGGCATCAATGAAATTTTCACCACAAATGGCAAATACCGGCTCAGTTGTACCATCCCTATTATGATCATCCCTGGCAGAGTGGTCCCCAGTAGGATCATCCCCACGGAGTCTCCAACAAAATCCCCAACGGGGTTCCCAGCTAAGATTCTTCCCACTGAATCAAAATCTCTAATAGATCCCTAAGCGAGATCAAATGGATCAGAATACTCCCCAAGCGGAATTCATAGCCAAAATAATCCCCACTAAGTCATTATCTTCAGCAGAGTCATCCAACGGACACAGTCCCCGCCGGAGATCGTCAGGAGTCACAAGTTCACTCCCCAGCATAGTGCAGATACCAAACATATTATCAGAAGCATCATGACGCATGCATACACAGGAATCATGCATGCATTCACGCATACATGCATCAAACCACCTCAACCATAATTGTCTTTGATTGGAGGGGTCATCTCGAGAAGAGATCAATCCCAATCCAGGGGCACCCCCAAAGTCACAACACACAAATTAGAGCCCAACGACTCCTAAACCTAAGATTCTGGGGGCAAAACAATCTTACATCAATCTCACGGGAACTCCACCACACGGAGAATCAACTTATCACTCGGTGCTCCACCACATGGAGAAGAACACCACATTCATTTCAATCCTATCATCACACAGGCAGGAAAGAAATGCCTATTGAGGAGTTTCTTACCTTTAACAGGGATCTGGGGGCAAGACAACTACCAACCTCGTGCTATCTCTTCGCCACATAGAAGGGACAGCACATCTCTCACTTTGACCTTGTCACCACATAGACAGGGAAGAATGTTTGTTGACGAACTTCTCCCCTTTAACAGGTATCTGGGGGCAGAACAACAGACCGAGTCGTTCGACCTTTTTGTCACATGATAGAGGAAGAACATCCATTTCAATCCTGTCATCACATGGGCAGGAAAGAAATGCCTATTGAGGAGTTTCTTGCCTTTAACAGGGATCTGGGGGCAAGACAACTACCAACCTCGTGCTATCTCTTCGCCACATAGAAGGGACAACAAATCTCTCACTTCGACCTTGTCACCACATAGACAGGGAAGAATGTCTGTTGAAGAACTTCTCGCCTTTAACAGGTATCTGGGGGGCAGAATAACAGACCAATTCATTCAACCTTTCTGTAACATAGGAGAGGAAGAACACTCATTTCAACCTTGTCGTCACATGGGCAAGGAAGAAATGCCTATTGAAGTTTCTTGCCTTTAACAGGTATTTGGGGGCAAGACAATCTTATATCAATTTCACGGGAACTCCACCACACGGAGACAACAACCAACCTCGTGCTGCTTCTTCACCACATAAAAGGGACAACACGTCTCTTACTTCGACCTTGTCGCTACATAGATAGGGAAGAATGTCTGTTGAAGAACTTCTTGCCTTTAACAGGTATCTGGGTGCAGAACAACAGACCAACTCGTTCGACCTTTTGGTCACATGACAGAGGAAGAACACTCATTTCAACCTTGTCATCACATGGGCAAGGAAGAAATGCCTATTGAAGAAGTCTTTTGCCTTTAACAGGGATCTGGGGGCAAAGCAATTCAATCGTATTTATTCGAGGGGGCAAAAATTTTTGTTTTCAAAACTGTCGATCAAGAAATAAATACGCTACTTAACATCAACATCAATCTCACAGAAACTCCACCACACAGGGAAAAACTCCAAGTTTGTGCTGCCTCTTCATTACATAGGAGAGATAGTAAGTTTCATTCAGCCTTCTCGCATTGCAAAGGAAAGGAAGAGATGTACATTCAATACTCCACCACACAGAAAAGAATTGAATCTCTTCAAGGGCACGCTCCACCACAGAGAGCCAACATTATAGGCATGCTCCGCCATTGAGAGCCAACATCATAGGCACGCTATGCCACAGAGAGTCAACATCAAGGGCACGCTCCACCACAGAAAGCCAACATTACAGGCACGCTCCGCCACAGAGAGCCAACATCACAGGCACTTTACGCCATAGAGAGCCAACATTACGGGCACGTTCCACCACAGTGAGCCAACATCACGGGTGCGCTCCACCACAGTGATCCAGTACTACGGGCATGCTCCACCACAGTGAGCCAACATTACAGACACGCTCCATCGCAGCGAGTCGACTTGAAACGACGGCCGGCACCGCCAGCAAGGAACCCCAGGTACGTTTCCTTTTCGTCACTCACCGTGCTCCTAGTCGCGAGACCAAACTCGATCTAGGCTTTACAGCCCATGATGATCCGTCTTTGATCCCGCGAGGGGTAGCCTGTGAGCATGGGTTTTTTCCTGGTCTCAATGATGAGAATTCCCTAATAACCTATGGACCGGACGGGCTCGAATGGGACTTGAAAGTGACCGGAATACTACCTAGGGAATCTCAGACGACCTGAAAACTAGGCTACCCACGATCTGAAGCCCCGAAAAGGTCTCTCGAATCATTCCTAGGGTTTGGTCTGCATGTCCAACTTTTCAAAATTCTGCCCTAACTCTTGGTTGAACCCGAGATTGTCTTGATCGGTGAGAGATTTTGGCAGATTTTCATGGATTTCTGCAGGCTGATTGATGGAACGAGAGAGGGAGAGAGAGGCAACTAAAAGGAAGAAAAAGAGAGAGAGGGAGGACTTTTGGGTTCTCAAGAAAAGAAAACAGAGAGAGAGAAGCAAAGAAACAGAGAGAAAGAAGAAAAAAAAAAGCAGGAGAAGAGAAAAAGAAGAAGAAGAGAAACCGGGAGAGCCAAAAACAAACTCCATAAACTCCCTCATTCAACCCTAAAACCAATCTTTAAGCATTAACAACACACCTAACCACCTCTACTCATCACTTTGGATTCATTTCGGGTCGTTTCGGATCGTTATGGTTTTCGGCCGATTGAGTTCCTAGGAGGCATTCCAAGATTTCAATCCGTTCTTTGGACGTTTAAAGTGTTGGAAATGCCCTAGTCCCGAGGCATTGGTCCTTGTGTCTGTATAATACATTTGTACATCTTTTGAGCGGACCATGTCCAACAGGGTCCTATTCCTCCGTTCGGACACCCCATTCCATTGTGGTGTTCCTGGAGGAGTGAGCTGTGGAACTATTCCATGCTCTCTCAAAATGTGTCATACTATTCCATTGTCGGTCGGTTTCCCGTGACGAATCCCAGCATAAAGTATCCGAACAACATCAAGGTAACTCTGAGAAACCCTAAAACTTGTCTGCATTTGATTTTCTGTGCGTTTTTGTCATTTTTGCTGAAATCTGGAAAATAGTCTGTCCACCATAGCCGTACGGCTGTGTTCCTCAGGAACATAGCCGGTCAGCTATGTTTCTGATGAACAGAGCAGGCCGGCTCTAACCCAGAGCCGGTCGACCCTGTTCTTTAGGGACAGATCCCCGATCTGTCCCAAATGGCCGAAACAGCCTGTTTTCCATTTTTATTTTTTCTATTGGGGTCACTTTCAGCCCAGAATCATCCGTATGTATTTGTATTTTGACTTTCTAATTATTATACGTATAAATAATCAGGGTTTTCAGCATTTCCAGGGGTTCATTTCTTGAGTTTTGGGGTTGTTTCATCCAAACCGGATCCAAAGTCTAGCATTTGCGGACTCCCGAACTCTACAAAAATTCCGAGAAAACATTGAAAACAAGTAAAATAATATTTTCACAAATGTTTTTGGTGTGTTTATTACATTTTGGATCCTAGATGAAATGTGCATTTAGGGACCCACATCAACGGAATCCCGAGTTCCGGGATAACCGACCCACAAAAATGGAAATTTGCATGAAACCAAGCCAAAGGGTTTTCCAAAATTGATTTTCCAACACAAAAATCCAAAGGGCGTTTCAAAACCGATTTCCAGGTCTAATCGGTCCGACCGATCGGGTCGTACCGGTTACCCCCTAAATGCATGCTCCCTTATCCTAAGATCCCCATTCTATCCTGATTTGAGTCCTGTTTGTGTTTATAATATATACTGTGCTAACTAATCTGTTTTGCAGCATTTATTTTTACTTTTGTTGTATTTAATAGATTAATTCGTGCACTTAGGCCATTGTATTTTTAGATTCTCGTGTACTCTAGGCGATTGTAAAAGTGAGGACGAGAGTTTTATATTTTATTCAATTTGGTTATATAATCGGCCGCTATTATTCTTTTGTATATTTGTGTGAATGGTTTAATTTCCTGCAATTTATTTTATGCATTTCTGCTTTAGCATCGGCTTAATAAAAGTAAACAAATTGTGGTTAGAAAAGATAATAAATTGAATAAATATGGTTTTATAAATAATAAACGAATACAAGCTTGAGGTTAAGTAGGTAAGTTGCTCAAACCCTAAATCTTTGGATTAGGTACAACAGTCTATGCTCGGTAGGGAGCTATACCGGAATTTCCAGGATGAGCTGATCCAGATGGCGACTCTGTCACTGATCTCGGGATTTAGCTTTCGAGGTCTTTAAGTAAAAAATAGGAAAATATTTTGTACAAAATGAATTTCCAAAATCAACTGACTAGTTTTCCCGACTCAATATAAACAAAACCCATTTTTCCCAAAACATCACTAAACCAAAAATAAACCAGAATCTATTTCTTTGTTTTTGCCCGGCCCGCTTCGCCGCGTCCCGTTTCTGTTTCGATGAGAAGGTCGTCCACTCACAGGTGTTATCAGCTTTTAACTTGAAACACCACTTGCAATCTATCACCTTAGCACCCGGAGGTGGATCCACCAAGTTCCATACTTAGTTATCATGCATAGATTGCATCTCAGCCTCCATGGCTATGCAACATTGATCTGAGTGTGGGCTTTCAACAGCCTCCTGATAAGTCTTGGGCTCCTCTTGGTCAACGACCATAAGGTCCCCATCATCAGTCACGAGAAAGCCGTACCTCTCTGGCTGATGACGTGTCCTACCAGACCTTCTAATGTCCTATGCAACCGGTTTTGGTTCCTCAATTTCTTGAGTAGTCAGATCGATTCCCGAAACATCCTCAGCAGTAGCTGCAGGAGTTTGTGAGTCTTGAACTTCTGAAAGTTCAACATTACTCCCACTATCTCTCTTGGAAAGGAATTCCTTCTCCAAGAAGACTGCATTTCTGGCTATGAAAACTTTCTTTTCCATCGGATCGTAGAAGTGCTAACCCTTAGTTTCCTTAGGGTAACCCACAAACAGGCACTTGACAGATTTGGACTCGAGTTTGCCACTTGTCAATTTCTTAACATGTGCATCACAACCCCAAATCTTCAAAAAGGAAACATTGGGCTTTCGGCCCTTCCATAGTTCATATGGTGTTCCCTCAACTACCATACTTGGTGTATTATTAAGAATGTAAGCAGCTGTCTCTAAAGCATATCCCCAAAAGGAGACAGGGAGTGTAGCATGACTCATCATCGAGCGGACCATGTCTAGCAAGGTCCTATTCCTCCTTTCTGACACTCCATTCCACTTGGGTGTACCAGGAGGAGTGAGTTGGGATATAATCCCACACTCTCTCAAAAATGAGTCAAACTCTTGGCTCAAATATTCACCCCCTCGGTCAAACCGAAGTGCTTTTATTTTCTTGCCAAGTTGGTTTTCTACTTCATTCTTAAAGTCCTTAAACCTTTGAAGAGTCTCAGACTTATGCTTCATCAGATACACGTAACCATATCTGTTGAAGTCATCCGTGAAGGTGATGAAGTATAGAAAACCAGATCTAACACTAGTGCTCATTGGGCTGCATACATCAGAATATATCAGCTCCAATAGCTTTGAGGCCCTTTCAGCAGTCTTGCTAAAAGACGCCTTTGCCATCTTGCCTCTCAAACAAGATTGGCATGTGTCATAAGACTAGATGTCAAGTGACCCTAGCACTTCACTAGAGTGAAGCCTAGCTATGCTCTTCTCATTTATATGGCCAAGTCGACAATGCCAGATGTAAGTAGGATTAATTTCATTTTGCTTAATCCTTTTTGTATTTATGTTATAGATTGAATTTTCATGTTTTAGATCAAGGATATATAAGCCAGTTTCAAGAAATGTTGTTCCATAAATAATATTGCCACATTGCATAAAAATTCTACCATGTCCAATATTAAATATAAAACCAGAAATATCCAACAAAGAAACGGAAATAATATTCATGCGCATCGCAGGTACAAAATAACAGTTTCTTAATTCTAAAACTTGTCCACTAGGAATCTCCAAGAAATAATCTCCGATCTCCATGGCTTGAACCTGAGCACCATTTTCGACTCGAAGATCTACTTCTTCAGATCCTAGTAATCTCCTATTTCTTAGACCCTGCACATTTGAACAAATGTGAGATCCACATCCAGTATCCAGGACCCAAGATGTAGAAATAGCCAAATTAATCTCAACAACATAAATACCTGAAGAAGCAATTTTGCCCTTCAGTTGCTCCTTTAGCTTTGGACATGAGCTCTTTCAATGCCTCTTCTCATGACACTTATGGCAGACATCATCAGGAGAAGCAACCCTCGCTTTAGGTTGGGCCACCACCTTTTTGCCCTTAACCTTAGCCTATTGGGCCTTAGCCTTGGCCTTAGATTTGGCCTTTCCTCTAGCAATGGGTGTATTGCCCTTGTTCACCAGCAATACTTCAAGAGTTTTCTTAAGAGACTGCTCAGCAAGCTTGAGCATGCCATGCAGCTCAACAACCAATTTATCCAACCCTTGCATATGGTAGTTCATGATAAAATGGTTGTAAGACTCAGGAAGTGACCCGAGAATAATGTCTGTTGCCAAGTCCTGCAAAACTAGCGAGCCTAGGCAGGCAAGTGTATCAATATACCCCTTCAACTTTAGCATATGAGTGATAACAAAAGTCCCAGCTGCCATTGCAGTTGTGCAAAGTGCCTTAGTTGTCAGGTAACGTTCCTGACGAGCCTGATCTTGGAACATCTTTTTAAGTTGATCCATCATCTCATAAACATGCTAGTCCATGAATTTCTTCTAAAGATCAGAAGCCATGGTATCCAGCATGAGGCACGAGACATCTCGGTCATCCCTCATGTGCCGATCGTACTACTCCACCATCGACGTGGTGAAGCCTCGACCTGCAGGAGGGCCTGCTGGTAAAGGAGCATTCAGTACATACTCCTTGGATTCTTATCTAAGAACTATTTGTAAGTTCCTAGCCCAATCCAGGAACTTAGTCCCTAAAAGCTTCTCCTTCTCTAGGAGTGACCTAAGTGAGAGTGAGTTATTGTTTGTTGCAGCCATTTTAAATTGCGTATGTGAAAATGGGAATAATCTACATGGAAGAAATCATTGCTTGAGTTAGAAATAAAGTACTTTATGCCAACTCAAATTAATAATCCGATTTTAATTTGTTCATTGGTGATATTAATTGGCTGACTTGACCAAGATCCACAACTTATCAATGACTGGCCAAACTAGGGCTCGCTAACCTACCATTGATTCGTTTGGTAGGACAACCTATCCAATCCTTCCACGAAGGACTCTTGGTTTGATGGGCTTATTGACACTTTACCCATCTGTGCTTAGGGCCTACTCTAAGCTAATGCTACCCATGTTGAGTCAAACCACCATTCACATATTAACCATACCAAGTATCCTAACCCTCGACGGCCCACCGAATACTACAATGTACCCAGCTAGGGCATGGCGCACATTGCAGCATCAATTGGAGGAAGAGGGGTGAATGTGGGAAGCACTTTTAAACGACTCAATATTTTAATTTCCGGATTATAATTAAGTGATACGGCTTAGCATGCAAAAACACGGGTAATAATTTGGTGATCCATAGATCCATATTTTATGACAAATGCAATAGCATACTTAATTTAAAATAAATGAGATCCTATGGGCCTTTAGTTACAACCTAATGAAAAAATAGATATCCTATTTAAGTCTTCATGGGCCGGACTGCAATCCTTCTTGGGTTCCCACCATGGGCTTGCTCCATCTGGGCCTTCTTCCATACTTGATGCAATTACAACAATTTTATTTTAAATAAAATCTATTCTAAAATTACATCAAAATAAAAAAAATGGCACGCAGGCCATATTTCCCAAAACTAAATTACAACCGATAATAATTTAGGGTCCATAGAACTCAACATCACATTTCAAACAAAGTACCTGTCGTGTACATACATACCAATATGATGCATGATCATGGCATTCCAAATTATAAATATAAATGTTAAGCCGAGTTACTTAGGGTGAAATCGCCAATTTTAACAAATGTGACTAAGTCCTATAAAGGCCAAATGGATAACATCCATAAATGCAAGATTAACAATTTTGCTCCCACTTGAATTTGGGTTGTCACAAATTTAAAATTTATCCCTCCCAATTTTAACCGGTGTCGCGGTTTATTGGGCCAATTTCACAAAGTTCATATTCAATTTAATATGCAAACAATTAAATTAAATATGCATGCCAACAAAACAAAAAATTTAAATACAAATTAATTTTAAAAAAATTTAATTTAATTTGCATTACAGGCCGAAAATAAAAAAATTACCCGAGAAACAAAACCGGACCCGAGCCCCACATGCGGCGCTGCTGTCCGGGGACAGCAGCCCAAAATTATTTTCTTTTTCTTTTTTTTTTAAATTAAATTAAAACATTACAAAAAAATACAGCCAATCAAATATATAATCAATAAAGAAAAACCATTCTACATTAAAACCAATTAGGGAAAAATAATCAAAAAACCCCAATCCAAAAATTCTAGGGTTCAACAAAAACCAAAACCAATTGAATAAGAACCCTAAAATCACATTCTTGAAACCCATTCTTTTTTAAAGAACGCTTTCAAGAACCAATTCTAATCAATCTAATGGATAAAACCTAGGCTCTGATACCACTGTAGGATTCGTCATCAGTAAAATAACGTAGCGCAGAGGAAAATACACCGTTTAAAATTTCCTAAAATCCACCTATCGTGTCCAATTACCATTGATTGGAATAAAAACAATTTGAATCAATGGAGATTCACTAACTGGATTCGTCTCTTCTAGAGACTGCTGCAGAATCGTTTCTTGAAACTGCGATCTCCAAAGTCCGGTGCACGACCAACTATCGAGTGGGAACCGATGCTAGCCGAAGAAGCGCAAGGAATGGAGAATTAGTTGCTATCTATTGTGGTTTTTGGGGCTGAAATTTCTAGCAAATAAAATAGGGTTAGGGTTTTTCTTCCTTAAGTGTGCACTTTTATAGACACCTTGTCTAATTGGGTTTTAATTAGGTTAATTGAACCCAAGCCTACTAGGATTATAATTACATAAAAAAACTTTAATTAAAAAGTATATACTATGTAATTTAATTCCATTTGGCTAAATTTAATTACCCCTAAATAAAATTAAATCACACTTAAGTAAATAAAATATATGTATTTAATTTTCCTACTTAGGAAAATTATTTAATTAATTGTTCACTTTATGTAATTCAATTAATTGATAAATTAATTAATTACATTATGTAAACTTATTAATTAAATTAAATCAACCCAATGTTAATTAATTACCTTGATACCGAATGTCAACTAATTAATTAACGTATTCCTTCCAATGTACATTACATGCACAATTTCTATAAATTCCGGCTCAGTTGATCTATGTGCACGATCCTATGGGTCTGTCTTTATGTTGGCAATAGGCCCAAGGCCCACAGACTATAAGTGGGTTCTAGCAAACCATTACAGCCCCCAATTAAGACAGAGATACAACAATCTGTTGAACTGACCCAGTAGTAATCTCACAGTGCCCTTTGCCAAACGCTATCGCTATGAATAAACAAGAGGCATGGTGTTCGTCATCCTCTTCTGCTGTTTATTATATTTCTTAATCTTGAGTTGACTGATTAATCAAATAAGCAACCAACTTATTTGGGTGTGGCCATACACTTATCAATCCCACTCATCAAGTGGCCAGTGATATCATCTCGGTGTTACCCGAGTGGCAATTCCATCACTTCATCATTAATATCAATATGTTCACCGCTCCACCCAATCATAACTGTATTTAGCATCCTTTTATAGACCTGTTAGCCATATGTCAAAGTGAACCGGATTCCATATGGATACTATAATGAAATCTGGTCTGAGGATAAAAGAGACCTACTCAAGAAAGCCCTATGACGTGACAACCATATGGCTTTCTTGTGCGGATCGATCCAGTCCCATGTCAACGACATGTATGGCTAGTTCAGAACTGCCATACAGTCATCGAATATACAAGTCTGTGGTTCTATTCGTTCTTACGATTAGAACCGACATGGGATAGGTTTTGTGATTATCAATCAATAGATATCTACTCATATTATAGCACAAGATATAAATGAAATAGATTAATTGTCTTTATTAATTTGACACAAATAATGTATTCATACAATGAGTCTTAATGTATAATACAAAATACAAGAATCCAATGCCCTAAGAACTAGGGCACACCAACACGTAGAACACAGAATTCCTATTGATCCTAAATGCAAACCTGTGAAGTAGAAACTTAGATGTCTCAGATTAGAATGGGTGGAAAAGGTTAAGGATGAAGTGACTAAGTAAATCAAAGCTAAGTTCCTGGAAGGTATAAAGTATCCCAAGTGGTTGGCCAACATTATGCTGGTTGCGAACAAGGACTAGAGGGTCAGAGTCTGTGTTGACTATAGAGACCTGAACAAAGCATCTCTTAAAGACAACTTCCCTCTACCCTATATACACGTGATGATCGACAGTGCAACCAAAAAGGTCATGTACTCATTTATGGATGGGTTCTCCGGATATGATCAGATCCTCAAAGATATCATCGATAAGGTCAAGATAACTTTCATCACAAAGTGGGGCACGTACTGTTACAGGGTGATGTCATTTGGATTGAAGAATGTTGGATCCACGTGCCAAAGGGCCGTTACCATATTTCTTCACGACATGATCTATAAAGAGGTCGAGGTGTATGTCGATGACATGCTAGTCAAATCCATGACCTAGGACCCACTATCCTGGATAGATTTATAACCAAGATTAAGAAACATAACCTCCAACTTAATCCAAAGAAATGTGTATTTGAAGTCACTTTAGGCAAGTTGCTAGGGCATATAGTCAGCCAAAGGGGAATTGAGATGGAACCAGATAAAATTAGAGCCATCGAGATATGCTGGTGCCAAAACTGAAAAAGAAGTTAGATCATTCCTGGGGTCACTCCAATATGTTAGCAGGTTCACAAATCTTCTCCTTACAAACCACAGGCCAACAGGGCAGTAAAAGCGGCTAACAAGTCTATTAAGAAAACCATGGCTAAAATGGTCACCACCTACAGAGATTGGTCGAAAAAGTTACCCTTCACTCTTTGGGTTTATAGAACTAGCTTCAGGACTATTGGTGAGACCCCGTACTCATTAGTGTCTAGGATGGAAGTGGTGCTGCCAGTAGAAATAGAACTAAAATCCTTAAGGATGGCCTTAGAAGTCTAGCTGCCAAAGATAGAATAGGTCAGAGCCAGATTTAAACAACGAGCCATGGTCAACGAAAAGCATCTGATGGCCTTGGATCATTTGCAAATGTATCAGTAGATGATGGCCAGGGCAAACAATTGCCGGTTTAGTCACCAGAGACATCCTCCGAAGGCTAGAGACCTAGTGTTAAAATAGCTAAAACCCTTCAACATGGACGTCAGGAGCAAGTTCAAACCAAAATGGAAAGGCCCATATGTGGTAAAGAAGATCCTCTCGATAGTCGCAATCAAGATAATGGATATGGATGGGAATGAGTTCACCAACCCAATCAATCAAGATCGCCTAAGTGCTATCACATTTAGATAAGCCCAAGTAGTCCGCTAACCTGTAAAGGCAGCTTAAGCAAAAGTTAAGGCATAAAAGTGAAAGGTGTCAACTAGAAACCCTGTGAAGGCTAGTTGACCACACGAGTAAACCATCTAAGATGTCTATTATTTTGTGACCATTCCCACTTTGATGTCATCAATGAAATATCATTGCATTTAAAATATTTTATAAATGTTTGAATGTACGTGTGGATCCACCTGCTAAAACATCTAAGTAAGCCAAGCATTCAAATACATATACGCATAAGCTGTCACATCGAACTAAAACTTACAATCACAGAAGTCTCCCTTATAATAATAATAATAATAATAATAATAATAATAACTAATAACAAAAAAGATAACAAAAGTAATAATAATAACCTGCTGGATTGAAAACCCAGTAAGGGTGATTCAGGCAAAAGTTAGGATCATACAAATAATAATAAAAACAACAAAAAGGGAAACAACACAGCTACACCCTCCTCCTTTTAGCAGCCACAGACTCCTCAATGCTAGCAATTTGAGCTACTTGAAAGTCACACTTTGACGCTCCTTTCGGATATGTAAAACCCTAATCTCAACCAGCCACAATCTATACGACTCATTTGTCTCCACAGTAGCAAGAGAATTATACTTCAGCTCCTCGTACCGTACATTGCCAAACCATTGAGCCAGAATATGATCAGGCCACTGTGAAGTGTACTCTATGCCTTCAGTGATGCAAGATGACTCGGGGATCCCTTGCACTTGCTCGTATTGCCTACGAAGGTGGGCCGAAGAGTAGAAGCTCACTCTGTTCAGGCCTAGCAGCTTAACACCTCCAGCCCACATGTCCACAGCAACATGGATAATCCTCCACCAAGGGCAAACCCATATGATTTGGTCATCAAATCTCTAGGCCAACCAGACCTCCCACTCTGATAAAGTCATCCAACTATCACCCGAAATAGTGAAGCCTCACTCCAGAAGTTAGCAAAAAGATACTTCTTAAAGTTCCTTTAAGGAACATGGATGAGAGCCACCTTCTCCATGAGCCATACCTATGACAGCACAAAGGAGTTAAGAATGATAACTTGATGGAATTCAACAGTCAGGCACAAGCAGTGATAGAGGGAAGTTCCCTGGAGCAGCAGGAACTGGTTATCTATTTGAAAGGACTGATCAGAATGGGTAGAATCAAGTTGAATAAGGGTTTCTGCCAAAATCAATGCCATAGGTGAAACTCTAGCAGCCATTTAAGGGATGATAGAAGGGAGTTGGAATGGGCACACCCCAAAGCTCACACAACATAGATAATGACTCAGCAACAATAAGCTAACCATACTAGCCCATCCAAAACAATCCCGAGAAGTATCCATACACCAGCTCAGCATAGAACGCAGGTGGAAGCCTGAGGTTGAAGCCATAGTGGGAAACATTGTATTTACCTGAGACTATGGAATATGGAACAGATCGGCCAAGGAAGGGGAATCACTAAAGACAAATTTAGGAATGGCGGTCTTGGTACCTCTCGAGCAAGGCACATTCAGGATTACACTGAACTCCTTAAACAAAGGACATATCTCTTAATATGAGAAACAAAACACAGGATCAACTGGATCCTAACAGCTTATAACAGCTTGCAGTGAAGCTGGATTCCTTGACTTATTGTAATAAGCCTTCATATTAAAGCCTGAAAGGCTTCAATTTCAGTCAATTTGAGTCCTTCAGAGTTTTGAGAAATGAGCAAAGTCGATAATTGAAGGAATCCATGGTCGAAATCCATCGAACAAATGAAAGCTGAGAAAATGGTGTCAACAGTCGTGCAGGTGATGTGATACCCGTACGGCTATTGCGTGAACCATATGGCTGTAGTATCGGTCATACAGCTATTGATCAACACCTGTGCGGCTTTTGATTCTACAGTCGTGTGGCTATATCTATAGGCAGAATGATTCTCTGAGATCTATACGGGTATTGATGATTTGGGAGTGTTTTTCGGCATATTTGGGCATTCTAGTGTGTGATTAGGTGTGTTCATGGATGTAAACGACTAAATTTAGTGAAAATAATGGAAATAAGCAAGATATGTAACAAGAGGTTTCAAAAGTCTGAACTACACAAACCCAATGTACTAAATGTATAAAGAAATGTATACAATTAACAGAAATGTCTATGTAAAGCCCTATCATCTATTGCCCGAGACCCGGCATCTCGTCCTCATCCTCGTCAACATATGAATCCACTGTGTCCACCTCTACATCCGGATATCTGGCCCTGTAGCAATCCAAGTCGGTCCATAGCCTCTAGGTCTCTTGCTCATACTGCGTCCACAGCATCTGGTGCTCCCACTCAAGGTGTGCCAACCATTTGGCAGCCCCTTGATGAGCTTGTAATGACTAGCCATAAGTTTGCAAAATGAAACCAAAATGATTTTTGTTAGCACACTCATACATTCATACATCTTATGTATACATCACATAATGCAATATGATAATAGTTACAGAAAACTCACTGACATCACCACATTCTCCCAAAGGAGGAGGTGGTGCAAAGACTGGTATATCAACACAGGTCTCTTCACGACGTTGCACGCAACCTGCAAAAATGAAACGTCAGGTCAAAAAAAAGAGAGAGAAAAAAGGTACTCACGTGGGTGGTGTTAGTTGGGATAAAATCCACTGGGAATAGGTTGTACGAGGGTAGCTCCCTCTCCTTGTACCGACCATCTAGGTTTATCAAGCTAAACCGACTCAGGAGAGGAGTAGAGAAGTCCCCTTAAACCAGTCCAGCTTAGCACAGAAGAAGGGGCAGCTCCACTAGCAGCACCCGAGGAGGAGCCAGCTCCCCTTGATCTGGGCCTGACCCTGTGTCTCGACCCAGTAGGCTCCGCATCAGCTCTAACAACCTCAGTCTCCTCCTCCTAATCCTTATCTGTCTCAGTAGATACCTTCTTCTACACAAGAAGAGAAATAAGAACAACACAGGTCAAAAATCAATCAAAATGACAATGAAATATCCAAATCCAAGATGCACAAGTTTAGATCACTTACCTCACGAGGAATCAACACAAGAGGAGCCTCAGGTAGTAATCGCTTTATAAAGGTGAGGTAGCTGCATGATACGGAAGGGATTCCCTTTTGGTTGGAAAAATCACAGTTTGATCGGCAAAAGAATAGACATGGGGCCAGAATAGGGTCAATGGTAGCTTACTGGGCACCAGCCTGGCAGCAGGAGTGGTGGTTGTGTCCTAGTTCCTCACTCTCTCGCCCAAGTACCAGTCTTGGGACTAGGGGCACTCCATCACAAAATACCGATGGTCCCATGCTGCAGCAGCCTATATAACTTGAGGATTCAGGACACATTCCCATAGGTTCGAGTTCTCCTGTTTCACAAACGAAGATGAGATTAAAAACAATTATCAGGTACGAGTCACAACTATAGCCAATTAAGTTCAAACTGACAAATTTTGGTTTGTATTTTCCATATATCATGCTAGGTCATAGTTCTGAGCTCCTCCCAGGTTTGCCTAACATTTCTTACAATGTCGCCCCAGCTCTGAGTCCACCTCAGCAGCGTGGCTGGCCTATTGCCGCCCTATAGCATGCCCAGATTAGCCTGGGTCAAAAACCTATGCTCGTAGGCTTAAATCTATGGGAAAACATGCAGTTAGAAAAATTGGATACAAACAAAAGTGAAAGCAATAATAAAGTGGGAAAAGTCAACAATTTCACCAGAAACCACGAGCCAAAAGCCCTTGAGCTCTTTCTTTACAGCCCAAGCACACAGATCAAGCCCATAGTACAACTACTCAAGTCCTGCTCGAGCCCAAACCTACTCTCTAGCCCTCTCCAGATCAGCCAAGCAAGGAAGAACAGCTAGGTTCACACAACTCCCCCCAATCGAGAAGAGAAGTGTGACAATAAAGGCACTAACTTGCTGATCAACCCTCCATGCCAGGGTTATCCCAACTCTCCCTAATCTAGAACTCCTAAAGGTCAAAGCACTAAATCTTTATAGAAAAAAACACCTAATAATAAAAACTCATCGATTCACTTCATCGCATTTCGTGAACCGTGCACAAAAAACATTGTCCGCTCACAGTAGTCTCTCAGGGAATTAAATTTATAAGGTGCTATTTGTATTCTAGGTTAATTAGGATTTTAATTAATTAAAACCCATAAACCTTATGATATAAATATTCATGCATCCCTAAATTAATTTACGTTAAAATCCAATTATAACATAATTATATTTTAGCCTTAATTTATTTATCACACTGCGCAATAAAATAAATTAACCTAAATATAATTAATTTCCTATGATATCAAAATCCAATTTGACAAATTATATTCTAATTAAGTTATTTATTGTACTATACAAAAATCAATTTAATATGAATACAAATTAAATCTCATAAATGTCAAAAATCCAATTTTGGCCAGTTATATTTTGATTGATCTATTTATTGTACCATACAATAATTAAATCAATATAAATATATTAATTACTCTTCAATTAAATGTATATACAATATATATTTATGTCCTAAATATTCAATCTTGACCCTATGCGTGCGATCTGGTAGGTTCATCTTTATATTGGCAGTGGATCCCAAACCTTTCGACCTACAGACTATAGGGGATTCTAGCAAACCATTATAGCTCTCAATTAAGATGAATATATCTTTTAGACATATATACTTTGTAGCCTTTTTCTTATACATCCCATGCCCTTTAGATATCTCTGCATTGCAAGAACCATGGCTAAGTCATTTCATATGCCTGCAAATACATTTCTTGATACCAAGTAGACTGAAAAACTCAATCACTTGATCACCTAGTAATTAAGTATTGGGTTTGGCCAAACACTTCTCAATCTCATTCATCAAGTGGTCGGTGATATCATGATCTCATTTAAGGTATTGACGTTTCCCTTCACCTTGCTCATGACCCTCAGGTATTCACTGGCATGCCCAATTATACCTATACTTGGCACTCTGTTACGAGCCCGTTAGGCATATGTCAAAGTATGTGAGATCATTCCTAAGTTTATAGCAACATCAGGTTTAAGGATCCAATATAAGTGCTACTAGAGATTTACTTATCTTATAAGAGTCAAGTGAAATACTCTGAGTGGATCGATCCAATACCATGTAACCTAACATGTACCTATCTCTTTGATTGACATTCCAGGTCCAATAGTCGGTGGGACACCATCATACAATCAAAGACCATGCTAGTCTTTGGTTAGTATCATGCCCATGATATAACAAACTAAGGATATTTATAGTTAAGTGTTTACCCTACTCTTAGTCCTACTACTAGGAGATGCTCCTAATAAACAAGAGTATGACTTAACTAATGGATTCTCTATAACTATTAATTATACAATAAATTAATAAAATAGATTAATGCCTTTTATTAAATATAAAAAATCCGATTACATTGACAAAGGGACAAGTGCACACATTAACAAGTTATACTTACTAATACACTAATACATTTATTATACCTTAGTTATACCTTAGTTATACTTTCTGATACATTGATTATACTTTAGTTATACTTACTGATATATTAATACGCTAATTATACCTTAGTTATGCCTTTTGATACACTGATTATACCTTATTTGTCCTTTTGATACACTATTATACACTACTTATACATTGTTATACATTGCTTATACACTACAATGCTTAAACAATGAATAAATAAGGTATAAACAATATATAAATAAGGTATAATCAGTGTGTCTGAAGGTATAATTAGTGTATTAGAAGGTATAACTAAGGTATAATCAGTGTATTAGTGTATCAATAAGTATAACAAAGGTGTAATAAGAGTATCAAAGGTACACTATTACAATGATTATACTTTAATTATGCCTTAATTATATCTTAAGATACACTATTACAATGATTATACCTTAGTTATACTTATTGATACACTTTTACACTAATTATACCTTCTGATTCTCTGATTACATATTCCATTTCACTTATTACACCTTGTTTATACTTTGATATCTTGTTTATACCTTATTGATACTCTAATTGTATTTTATTTGGTACTGGTGTGGTTCTGTTGTTATTTTTGTATGAAATTAGCATAATATTGTCATTTACATTTTATATACTTTTTGTTTTTACAGTTTGATACAGTTATTTAGGTTAGGTATACATTAGACCTTGTTTATACCTTAACATTCACAGATTATACCTTAGTTATACCTTGGTTATACCATATGATACAGTGACACACTAATTATACCTGAGTTATACATTAAGATACACTTATTATAGCTTCTGATATACTGATTAAACCATAGTTATACTTTTGATACTCTTATTATACCTTAGTTATACCTTTGTACAACTGATATAACTTAGTTATACCTTTGATACTCTTACTATACCTTAATTATACCTTAGTTATTCCATATGTCTGTGATTGATGATGTTTGTGTTTCAGCCATGTGTTTATTTGAATTAGTGAGGCAGTGGTGGAGACATTTTGTGATTTCTATGAATCTGTGTTCTTCAGTCCAAGTTCCATTATGTTTAAGCATAATTGTGGTTTTCTTCCATGTCTGTTATCCATTTTTTATGTTTTGTGATGCAGCAATGTCTTCGATTGAATCAATAAAGCAATTATGGAGAGTTTGTGATTTCTGCTATTACTGTGATTTGTGATTTCTGAGAGAATGGAGGTATTTTAGAGATTTCGATTCTTTATTGTGGTATTTTTTCCTGAAGAAATCACGTAATATAGGAAAGATTAAATTACATAATTTTGAAATTTTGAAAAGTTTTTAACGTATTTATGCAATTTTTTCCGTTTCAGTTAAAACTGTTATAGGGTGCTAAAAGGTACATGTTTTTGTAAAATACCCTTTTTCTTTCCCCTTTTTTTATTGGTTTCTATTTCCATAAAAAGCCTTATATATATACTATGACATTGTATTTGAGTTTCATTTTGTAAATTGTTAATCTCTTTTTAGTAATTCCCATAGCTTTTACTTAAATTAGTTAAGCATTTTGGCCGAACATAAATACATATTAAGTAGGTTAAACAATTTATTAGTCTCTATATCTTTACGTATTACACTAATTAGTTTATAAATAAATTTGAAGGTCCTTAAGTTTTATCTCAATGAACTCTTTAGCCTTTTCGTTTATTTTTTGCTTATGAAAGCGCAAAATTACCCTGGATTATGAGTAAAAATTTATCTTGTAGTTTTTAAATTTAATTAAAGTATTTCTAATAAAATATTTTTGTAATATATACACAACACCAATATTTCTTTATTTTTATATATTAATTATGAAAATTAAAAATATTTTTATTATTTATTCTCTTGAATATATATTGTTATTTTTTATTAGTTTAATTTCTAATAAAATATTTTTGTAATATATACACAACACCAATATTTCTTTATTTTTATATATTAATTATGAAAATAAAAAATATTTTTATTATTTATTCTCTTGAATATATATTGTTATTTTTTATTAGTTTAATATACAATCTATAAACTAACAATAAATATTATTTTCAGTCTTGTTAATTATTTTTAAATGATATCTTTTTGTTTATTAATGTTATCTATAAGGTATTTTAGAGATAAAAAGTACGAATTCATAATTTTATATAGTTCTAGTCCTATTTTTATATTTTTTTTAAATATTTTTTTATTTGGTTATTTTAAAAAAACAAGCGTTATGTCAAGAGTTTAGTTTTATAATTATATAAAATTTAATAAATTAATTAATCAATATTATTAATATTAGAATTATATGAGGAAAAAATATAAAATAAAAAAGATATATTGTCTTCATTATTATAAAATAAGGTAATTTTGACATTATTTGTCTAATTTGATTTAAAGGGACTAAACAGTTGACAATAATAAAACTTAAGGACTATATAATTATCATGGAGACTGACTAGTATAATATATAAGAACATGGGGAGTAATAAATTGTTTAGCCTATTAAGTATTGACCTTGGCAGGCAAGAGGGTTTTTTTTTTTTTAAAGGTGAACATTAGTACCTACCTAACCAAAAAACCAAATTTCTTTGTTACGGGGAGAGAAAATTCTTTCTTTTTCTTATACTTGTTGCTTTCTATGAAATAATCTACATCTTGACATTTTTTTAGTTTCATCATCAAAATTGATTTTCTTATGGATCTACTCTGACACAATACAAGATCAGGTAGCTTTTCTCCGATGGGTTGGTCGTTATATGTTCTTAGTCAAAAATTCATTGAAATCTTTATACTTTCTATATCTAGAACTATCATGTTTATGCAAGATCTGAAAGATATATCTAGATATGATAAATGTACGGTGTTATGCGGAAAGTGAGAATTCTTGTGGCTGTGGATCTTCGAATTGTTTGGTACTGAAGCTTGATAAAATACATGATAAAATGTTATTGTCGATTTAATTAGTTTATTTATTTTATGTTTTTCCTCTCACTAATATGTGTGAGTTTTCTCTTACTAATAAGTGTGAGTATTTTTGTTGTTTTGTTTTACTCAAAGGCAAGCTAATGGGACTGCTCAGTGCCTAGCCAGGACATATTTCCGATGAGTCTATTAAAATTAGGTTTACATCTACTCCTTATGTAATCCATATTTTTATTAGCCCAAACACCATTATTTCAAAATAACAATAATAATAAAGGTGAACATCGGTAGGTTTTATCAAACAGAACTGAATTTTCAATTAAGCTAACAAAATATCACAATTTTAAAAACCGAACTAATATAGTATAATGATCGAATGTAACCAAACCAAAATTTATCAGTTCAATCTATTTCATATTAATTTTAGTTCAATTTCAGTTTAATTGAATTTTTTTATGCAACAACCAAGCTGAAAATCGAAACCAAACTTCTTATAAAATTACTACTGAATTGAACCAAAATTATTTTAGTTCGATATTGATTCGATAATCATCAATTACTTCCGAACTTTGCTCACCCGTGACTTGAAAGAGTTTAAGGTATAGAAACCAAAACCAAACTTCTTGCTTTAGTTACATATCGTAAGAGTCATAAACATTAGTTTTTGAAAAACAATGATAATCTTTTAGCTAGAAAATCTGCTTCTTCTTTTTTTTTTCCTATTATACCATCCATTTTCAAGATCCGAGCTGCCAAAAACCCTCGATGAGTGGATAGTTTTCTACAACAACTATTTTCATGATACACAAAAATTAAACATAAAACTTTACTTTTAGGAAAGAGGCCGTTATCACTTCAACCAACAACTTGTTGGTAACAACTTTGCTATAAAGTTACAGGGGTAAACAAATTTGCAAAAATCCATCACTGGAGGATAGTTTTCTCCAACGGTTTTTACCATACACAAAAATTGAACCTAAAGCTCGTATCCACTTCAACCAACAGCTTGACAGCAAATTTGTTGTAACTATAAGTAATAATAGTATGCTTAATGTTGGATTCAAATTGCAAAATGATCTTCAGGCTATGTCGTCTAGATCAATAAATTCAAATCATTGTTACTAAAATCAAAATGGACCAACCCATATGGCTGAATTAAACTGAAATTGAAGTCTCGGCCGATCCGATCAAGTCAATTGATCCACAAACCAGTTCGATTAGGTTGACTTCGCTCAACAAAGAAAAAAATAATTTCATGAAACTCTTCCTCTACTGAAATATTAAAAAATTCAAGACTTTCTTCCTCTACTGATCTTAGATAATTTCATGAAACTCTTTCACTTTTGTATTAGGCTATATGACTCTTGAAATTCAATGTTTCATGAGCATCAAATACACAATACAAGTATAACTGTACATATACATATAAGAACACATCAGTACTTTCTCAATGTCACAACCTAACGAAGTTCATTTCCAATCTATTCCACTACAAAACAAAATTCCAAAATATAGTTTGAGAGAGAATAATAGGAGTAGTACCCACTCTAAGCTCTCAATAGATTTATTTCCCGGTTCAAGCGTCCGCAGATATTTGTGAGTGTTCTCATGAGAAAAAAGACCTGGTCCTGTTACGTTCTAGCCGGGCTTCCCTCTGTGAAGAACAAAAACACAACATTAAACTCAGTCAAGAGTATTCTTTTACTGAAAGAAAAATTGTTACACAATACAGAGAAACTTTAAAAAAAAAAAAAATCCTTCAAATATCTAAACTATCATCAATACCTCCTTTTTCTTGCATTCCTTGTAAACGTCAAAATGCTCTTGACATTTACTCTTGTCTGAGCTAAACTGTTCCAAGCCTGCAAGTCTCTGAAACTTATAACTATTCCCAGAAACTTTAAAAAGTTTTCTAAAAATGTAAGGTAATGCCAGGGCATACTGTTAACTACCAATACTTAAAAATAGGTAGAACTTGCACGTAACTAGACTAGCCAATGTTATACAGCAACCCAATTTAGGAAATAAAGAAAAAGGTTCTATAATTCACTCCCTGACATGCAAAAATATCATAAGCCAACCTTGATGATATGATTTTCCACAGAACATTACAATAATTCTAATTCACCAGTAAATCTTGAATGGCACTGAGAAATGACATTTGTAAAAATATAGGAAACTGAATCATGTAAATAGTAAAAGTATAAAGGTATATCTATAAAGTTTAAAATTATAGAGAAGCATTTATAGTTTTTTTTTTTTTTCGTATACAATAAAATAATACATCCAAGTCACAAGACAGGAAGAAAAGGGATCTCTTTTCGTGTTGAAAACTTGTAGAAGATGATCTAGCTATTTGGGATTTACTGAACATGTGATTAGCATCGATTTGCTTCTGAAAACACACTACTTCCTTGGAAATGAATTTGCAATTTTCTTAAATTATGAAAACGTGACCCAAAACGTCTCGTACTAGCTTCTGAGAGTTTCAATTTCCAAAACATAAACGCTTTAAAAACATAGGACCCTGGGAATGTATAGAAAAAAATTCCATAAGATGTGTCTCTACATGTATTTTTTTTTTTTTTTCAATTTTGAATCATCTTGTAGGCTCAGAACTAAATAACTAAAGAATTTTTAGAGCTTCTACAGTTGTAAACAATAGTTGAGTAGAAACCTAAATGAAAATATTTTGCAGCTTTTCTGGATATTAACTCATAGTGAATAGATTTATCTTAGTCTCCTATTCAATTGCACTTATTGGTGCAATTCATTCAAAAAACCACATTCAAGCTCCAATTTTGCAAGTGAAATGATATTGTATAGAGATACCCAGTAATCACACATCTCCTGTACCTCATTTGCAGTAAATAAAAAATCATGCTTATATAAGAACAAAATAACATAAAAGATTATGAGTAAGAAAGCAAAATCAAAATTAAATGACATTAAACTATGCAAATTAGCTCTTAAGAAACATGAAATAATGAGGCAAACTTAAAAATCACAAGAAAATAGAAAGAGGGAAAGAGTTCTAAGCATTGAACATACATTTGAGAGATGCAGTATATTGAGGATAGCACTGAGAATCTGAGATTCTTGCAGCACTTGGGTATGGCGCTATTGCTGTTTTTGGTTCCATATTCTCCTTCCCTTCCCTGATTACGTTATTTGCTAATTCTGTGAAAGCAATGACGGAAAATTACAAGTCAGGTAAGCGTGACCAGAGCTTCGCCGGTCATGGGCATTCCTAGTATCCAAACTCTACTATTACTAGCAATTCATAAATTCTTTAGCCTGTATTAGTCTTATAATCACAGTTAACAAAAAATATAGCACCGTCCCAAAAGAATTCCTTGGAAAGCCAATGGAACCATATGCAAAAACACAAATAATTGAAGCTTATCACCATATCCTTAAAACAACCAAATTAAAATTTTGGGTCTCGTATTCCATTTGATCATTTTAATTCAAAACAATTAACATATATTCATGTACAAAACTAAGAACCCCGAGTGAGAGAGATATCATTCCTAGTCTGACCTTCGAACTTTTCCCAATCCAAAACGGCAAAACCAAGAATTTTATTCCCAATTGAGCCGAATCCCTAATAACTCTTTAAGTATAAAAAACACTTTTAGAAACCCCCAATCTTAGGTAACCTGAATCATCCCCACAGTGATCCTAACTAAAAGCGCAATCTTAGCAAACACAGAGTGGACTGTTAAAGCACTAACATAACAAATACAGAATTAAACAAGCATAAACACAACGTTCCTTCAGAACAAAAATACACAAAGACAGACAAAACTACCGACCTTGCACCCACGGAGAGCCCAACGACGCTCCAACGGCGACTAGAGACCGGAAACGGAGTGCGCAGGAAATCTAAGTGACAGTTAAGTACGAGCTATTCAAGATCTCAAATAGCAAATATGCTCATCTGCTAAATATATCGTTCAAACGCAGGATTAGCCCTGCGTTTCGGATTTTTTTTTTTTTTAATTTAATTATTAGTGAATGGATAATGATCCTTGCTATTTGGTGTTATCTATGTACCAGTCCCAAACCTGGGGATCCCCGATGAATTCAATATTATTTTTAAGTGAAGTTATAAAATATATATATATATATATATATATTAAAGGTTATTTAAACATGAATTATGATTATGTATTTTTATTCGTAATTGGATATCAAATCAACATCATACAAAGTATATATAATATTTTAAAATGTAAGAAGAAGTAATATGTAAAAAATTCATACTACCATCTAAATTAGAATGTACAATATAACAAAATGTACTGGAGTAACAACTATAAATTCTTTTTGTTGATAGACGATTTGTAAATTCCACTATAAAAAATGATCAAATTTGTCTAGATAAAAAAAAATGCATATCTTCTCCATATTGCTGGAGCCATCTCTTTGACTTGTGAAAGAGGTGAAATTAGCTCTAAAATTAATGCCGCGGTAATGCCTCGTATCAATTCATATAAAACTCTTCTTTTCAAGTAATTGAATTCTTATCTCTTATAACAAGAAAATAAGCATATTATCATAGCTTTGCATTTTGAACATCAGTTAGATACATGATTATGCATACCAATGAATTTTTAATATATAGCTGTGTAGATAGCTAGCACTACATATTCTTTGCACATTGGCTTTTGAGAGCAATAGAGTATAACTGAACTTAATACGGAGTACGCAATTGTAATAATATCTTCTAATAAGCTAGACTAATTTTACCAAAATTTACTTGCAGTGTCACACTGATAGGATATTAGTCTATGCAGCAAAGGAGATAATTGATCATTCAATCAACTCTTTGAAAGGGCACATTTGTTGCAAATTGGCAATACCAAAACAAAATCTTTAAAAATTGTAGATTAGAGTGAATTGATATGATACTTTATCCAGATCTCCGTAATCTTTAAAAAAAAAAAAAAAAAAAACTGCAAAAGCGTATTTAGAAGAATTAATCCATGAAGGGGAAAAAAAAGCAATTCCCTAATGTATTAAACCCACAAAAATAGAATTGTAACAGAAATTATTAAAAAAAAAAAAACCTTTAAACTATGACCTCCTATTAGACTTGACTAAATAGCAGATAAATTGTTATTGGTTTCATTCACTCTGCTGATACCTCTCCTCTATCTACATTAATTAAAAAAGTAAGAGAAAAATGTAATTGATCCCTTGGTGTCTTTGACTTGCATAAACATGGTATAAATGACTTACTCCATTGAATATATTCATAGTTTTGTAAAATGAGAAGA
Organism: Euphorbia tirucalli; assembly: GCA_039660915.1. Classification (NCBI taxonomy): domain Eukaryota; kingdom Viridiplantae; phylum Streptophyta; class Magnoliopsida; order Malpighiales; family Euphorbiaceae; genus Euphorbia; species Euphorbia tirucalli. The sequence continues at coordinate 52,928,208 of CM077633.1, forward strand.
AATTACTTTATTTCTCTCTAATTGCTTTGAGCTGTTGAGCTCTGAACTTATACAAATAAATCAAGCTTATCTAGACTACAATAAAATGTAATGCAGAGAATTAAAGGTGACTCTAACTAACTGAAGACATCTATTATATTGGGAACTAATTTTCCCGCAATTTGGCCACTATCCTTTGATTGACTTTGTTGAGCAATTCTGTTGAAAGCTCAAAATGATCCTTCTCCCTATGATGCTTGAAATCAGTCTTGTTTGGACTTCAGTCATTGCTGCTGAAATTTCGTGCTATAGCAGAAGATGTACTTTAGTTTTAGTGTTGTCATTATATATACTTAAAACAAAGATAATTAACGTGCAACTAAACCCAATATCTACTAAAATGATGGCCGATAGAGTAAGGAAAACAAAGTTATATGCCAAAACCATATCCACCCAATGTAAGCAATAATGTCTTTAGCATCAAAGCCATAAAATTAACTCAAAGGCAACATATTGATTACTGATTAGCAAGTACTTAATTCATGAAATTAACCCAACACCTTACCCTAATCCAGGAAAGGCAAAGTAATCAATAAGAACATAAATGATCATGAATTAATCAAAACTTTCCAAGTGTTCTTAAAAAATAAGAATGGATGCTCATAGTACAGAAAAACACTGTTTAAGCCTTCAAGGTGTTCCCTCATATTCCCTAATATGAGTGAATTATAACAAATTACCAAATGCCAAAATAGAAGTAACCAAATAACCATACTTAACTACTTGAAATGAGAGACAACCTTAGCCATAAAAAAGATTGATCTTGCTCCAAGAGACACAAGCTTATATAAAGTAAAAAAGGAGCAAAATGGATATTGAATTTATCATTTTAGCTTTCTTCATTGATCAGGCAGCGTCTTAGCAACAAGACACCAAGAATCTTTATCCTAATTAACTAAAACTGCCATGTTAATCATAATTCATAGCAAAAGACTGTTTATAGGTGTTAACTTCGCATCCATAAATAAAAATCATACCAAAAAGAGTGGAGACAACCATGAAAGATCGCACATACCCATATTAGGTCCACCGCCTTTGCCATTAGAATTGGGGTCAACAATCCTAATTACTAACGAAAGCTAGAGATGGTTGCTGCAGATGTAAAGCCCTAGACAGTAGTTGATATTTTGAATTGGGTCTGCTTTTTGAAAATCAAGTTCTGCAATTATGCAAAAACAATAGTGAAACCATAACATAATAAACAGTGAAACAATAAGAAATTTCAAAACTTGAGGAGAGAAAGCCGAAATAAGAAGTCAGATTAAAAGATAAGAAAATTGCAAAGTAAAACCATAAGCACAAAATCGAGATATCATATGGAATGAATAAAGCAAGGAAGAGAATCAATTACCTATTCACGCAACATAGTGGATGATATGGTGAAATCCTGAGATCTATAAAAAAAAAAAAAGGAACACCTGTGAAACTCTCAGAGAATAAAGTGCAGTTGCAACAGAGATTTATAGAGTTACTGCGATGATTATTAAGGAGTTACAATGAACTTAAGAGAATAAACAGATGGAAGAAGCAGTTTCTATAATGGAGAGCGATTGGAATCGAGATTTTTAGGAAGTTATTGCCATGATTATTAGAAAGTTATGATAAGCAGTTGGCGAAAAAATGATAGTAGTTATAGAGATAAAGCCGAAATATCAGAGATAACTATCAATTCGAAGAATACAACAAACTCAATTAAATAAATGAAAGAATAATTATATAAACACACGATGTTACAGTTCGAAATAATTAGTTAAAGGGAAGTTAGGGCAAAAGGTTGGAGTTTTTATCCACATAAACTTGAATGGCAATAATACAGTACATATGTAGTGTAATTAACTATCCAATTGAATTATGGGAAGAATCCAACTACTGAATTGATTTATGTAAAGAATTAGGATAGGTGTTAAGGGACTACATGATAATAAAAGCAATGATTTATGAATTTCTACTACGTACAACAGTAAAAAATGCTCACAAAATCCCAATACTAAACTAAGATGATCGACAAAACCAAGAAAACCCACGAATCGAAACTCAAGATGCACAAACAAATAGAAGCATATTAAGAGCAAAACATCTGGTTATAAAAAATTCCAAATTAGAACTAAAATAAAACTGATCGACTAAACAAAGGAACATATAGATATCTAGAATTCGCCTTCAAATTCAAAGTTGAACAAAATTAGGCAAAGATCCATAAAAAAGGAAAATTAGGCAAAGATTAAAGTTTTTTACCATAGATGGAAAATGTGAAGAAAGGAAGACGAAAACCATTGATGCAATAGGATGGAACGGAGCACGAATAATGGTGCCACACAAGGAAGAACCCAAGGAAACAATAAAGAACAACAAAATCAGAAAAACTGAAAAAAAAAAGATAGGAAAGTTGAGAGAGATATGTCAAAGCCATAGACTATAGAAATCAAAGCCATCATGACATTAATAGAGGCCAACGGTGCACACTGAATAACGAAAGACTGGCCAACCTACGAAAGGGGATGGCTTCAAGTTTATGGAGACAAAAAAAGGGGCGGTTCTTGCATGAAATTATTAATAAGCCACGAGCAAAAAAATGACAGAGGCACCAAGAAGAACAACAATCAAATATGGAAATATACATGGCAGAACAACTACCAAGGTTAAAATTAATCTATAATCAAATAAAGGAATAATAGATTATACCTTTAATAGTAAGAATAGAGGAATTCTGCATTTGATGTAGACTTCGGATAAAAGACCCTTTTCCTTGCAAACCAGCACCTAAGACTTGAAATTAAACATATTTCACCTTCAATTATGAACTTCAAAGCAGACACATTGCTATGTGTTCCTGCAAAAAATTAATTCCATCTTAGCACACATTTTCCTTTTTTGGCATTTCTTCAAAATCAATCTCTGAAGAACCCCAAAAGAAGAAAAAAAAAATTGTCCCTCTCTCCATACAATATTCAATTAAACTGACAATAGGTGCAAAGACAAAACAACATATACAAACCTAGAAAAGAAGCCATAGTTCTCTTAGCTAGGAAGGACCTTTCCATTTCAATATACCTCCCTTTCTGAAAACATAATAATGAGTGAAGATATCTGAGCATCAATTGCATTAATTTCATTAGTATTGATGTTGAAAAAGGAATAACAAAAAAGGAAATGGCGTTTGAATTTCAAGGCAAAAAAGAACAAAGCAGTGAACTAAAATTTCTTACCCATAAGATCTAATTTCGGAGGGAAATCCAAAAAAGATCAATAAGCCATTAATTATAATAGTTTCCTGCACAGTTAACTCCTCTTCATCTATAACCCAAGTTCTAACTCTGATTGATGAAGCAAAATGCAGTAAATGAATGAGAAAAAAAATTTTGAGAAGACGAACACACGATTAAAAAGCATAAGCCAACAAACTAAGTATGTGGAATGAACAAAAGATAAGGACGAATAGGGGATGGATTGTGAGGTGGAAGCGGTCAAGGAAAATCAATTTAGAATCTAGGTTTTATTTTTCCCAATTTACAGAATCTCAATCTAATCTCATAAAATTGAAACTAGACCCTAAAAATACATATTGATTCATAACTTAAAAGCATATCAAAATCATAGTACGATGTTCAAAAAGGAAAATGCATACCAAGGAGTCTAGAATTCAACAATGATAAAGTCACTTGCTAACAATTTCAGTGAAATTGGACTGATCCAGGGTCAAGACAAATTCCATTTCACTCTCACCCGTTGAGATCGCTAGAAAAATCGATTTACAATCTGAGCAACAAGATAAAGCAATTTAAAGAAGGAATCAATGAAAACTATAGAGAATGGTGAGGTGAAGTGACCTAAGGAGTCTAGAAGCGGAGGTGCGAGAGAAAGCACATGGACGGTGACCAAAATTAGAAATCTTTAAACAGAAAGAAGAATGACATCTAATTAAAATACCTAACAAATGGAGAAAGGGTGAAATGAAGCTTTTAAAATGGTATCTTGTGAATCAGAAAAATAAGTTGTTGGGAGAAAGAGGAAGAAAGTGTGGAATCACAAGGGATAGGGATATTATGTGAGTTAATTCAAACTCTATCCTTTTTTTTTTATTAAAATTCAAATTTACCTATTATCAACATTTTAACAATAAACAACAAATTAAAATATAATTCGTAATAAATAATTAATTCAAAAAAATGAGAAATTGGCAAGTCAACTTTGAGTATTCACCTTTAGTATATATAAATGATGATATGTATATGTATGCTCAAGCACTGACATTTAAGGTGATGTGTCATTTTCTGATTAATTTGAGCTTAAATATTTTTAATTATTTATTTTATATTTTTTGAAATATTAATTACTTTTCTCATATCTTTTGTAATTATTACTCATTTATTTTCGAAACTACAATGGTGATATATCAACATGATTTGTATAGTAGATATATTTAACGAATCAAGGTTGAGGGTTATGTGAGTTAGCATCGTAAAGGGATCGACTCTTTTAATCCATCCAATAAACATATCGTGTCTCGAGTTAACATGCCAACCTATTTATGACTCATTTAATTTATTTAAAGATTAAACATAAATGTATTATACATAGCAGCGGTATCAAAATGAGTTGTGACTTGTCAACACAATTTGTCTACATACAAAAATTTAGCAAATCAAGGTTAATATTATATGGATTAGTTTTGAAAATGGTTCAATATGGTTTACCTATCTATTAAATATGTTGTGAAGATTAAACATAAATCTATTATACATAGCAACGGTATCAAAATGGGTTGTGACTTGTCAACACAATTTGTCTATATACAAAAATTTAGCAAATCAAGGTTAATGTTATATGGATTAGTTTTGAAAACGGTTCAATATGGTTTACCTATCTATTAAATATGTCGTATTTGTTTTATGCCTTATACGTGAACATAATACGACAACCTGTGCATATGTGCCCTTAACAAGTTAATTATAAAAAGAAATATTAGGGGATCAACGACTTCATTAGGATCCATTACCTATAACCTATATACAGTTTAGTTTGGGATAACCATTAATGAGTTTTAATAGAAAATAATATTTAACTAAATACTATATTAGTAACAAAATTGAAAGTGTTTGTTAATTATATGTCAAATCAACTGTAGTAAATACATATGATGAACAATTTATTAGTTTTATTACCGTATTTATTTTATTAGTTTTTGTTTTTACATTTTACACTTATCAATAACATAGAAACATTACTTCTTAAAATATAGCTTGTAATAAATTATTTAACCTAAAAAACACATAAATTTACTTTTACAACATTAGCGACAATATTATTGAAGAAATACTGTTATATATATGCCATATAATAATAAACGATTCGACGTGATGTGAAATATATATATATATATTCTGAAAATTGCAAGTGTGCAGAGTATTCTCAAACTGGAAAAATAAAATTGAGTGTACCTACTGACTTCTGAAATCAAAAGATTGATGGAAATAAAAAGAGACTAAAATTTTTTAAGGTTCTGATTATCAAAGTGATACCAACCTTAAGAAAATGCTTGAGAAAAATAATAAAAAAAACTTATTGAAAAAAAATCAAAGAACTTGGATTGATAAACTGAAGATCACAAGTACAGTAAATAAACTTCAATCAGAAAGAAATTGACAGAAAGTTGAAAATACTAAAATTGCTGGAAGTCTAACGTATTTGCTGAAGTCTTAAGAAATTTGCTAGGTTTGTCTGAGTTTGAGTTGTTGATTGTTTGGTTTTTGGAGTTGGGGCCGTTCTCAATCAGCGATTCTTCCTTATATAGATACAGTTGGCAACTTTCTGGTTTCCTCAACTGCTCCCACGTTCCACGTTTTCCACCAGCAAAAAACTGCTCCCAACACTTGAGTAACTTGTGTGAGCGGACAACCTTTCAATGGACGGGATGCGGCGAAGCAAACAGGGGAAAACGTTTTCGTTCGTTTTTGTTTTGGTAGAAAAGCGGGTTTTGTTTATCTTGGACAAATCATGGGTTTGATTTGGAAATTCTTTTTGTAGAAAATGTTTTCCTGTTTTTAACTTTAAAGACCTTAAAACCTAAATTTCGAGATCAGTGACAGAGTCGCCACCCGGATCAGCTCATCCGAGAAATTCCAGTACAGCTCCCTACCGAGCGCAGACTACTGTACCTAATCCAGAGATTCAGGGTTCGGGCAACTTATCTACTTAACCTCAGGCTTGTATCCGTTTATTATTTATAAAGCCATATTTATTCAATTTATTATCTTTCTCTACCCAAATTGTTTAGTTTATTAGCCCGTGCTCAAGTAGAATGCAGAAAATAAAATGCAGGAAATTAAATCATCCACACAAATTATACAAACAAATAGTAAAGGCTGTTTATATAACCAAATTGAATAAAATATAAAAACCCTAATCCTCACATTTACAATCACCTAGGGCATACGAGGATCTAAAAATACAACCGCCTAAGTATACGAATTAATCTATTAAATACAGCAAAAATAAAAATAAATGCTGCAAAACAGATTGATTAGTGTAATTTATTTTATAAACACAAGTAGGACTTAAATCAGGACAGAATTGGGATTTCTAGAATGGGGGGCATGCATTTAGGGGGTAATCGGATCGACCCGACCGTTCGGACCGGCTAGACCTGGAAAACGGTTTTGAAATGCCCTGTGGATTTTATGCTGGAAAATAATTTTTGGAAACTATTTGGCTCGGTTTCATACAAATTTCCATTTTTATAGGTCTGTTATCTCAGAACTCGGGGTTCCGTTAGTGTGGGTCCTAAACTCAATATTCATCTAGGGTCCAAAATGCAATAAACACACCAATAGCATTTGAGAAAAATACTATTTTGCATGTTTTAAATATTTTCCGGGGATTTAGTAGGATCCGGGGGTCTGCTAATGCTGAACTATGGATCCGATTCGGATAAAATAACCCCGAAACTCTGCAAATAAACCCGAGAAACATTAAAAACCCTTAATATCCGTATGCACAGAAATTTAAAAACCAAGACATTGCAACATACGGATGGATTTGGGCCGAAAATGATCGCAGCAGAATGTTTAAAATGAAAAACGAGCTGTTTTCGGCCGATTGGGACAGACCAGAAATCTGTCCCCGAGGAACAGAGCCAGGAGGCTCTAGGGTTTGAGCTGATGAAGAACACAGCCGTACGACTATGGTGGGCAGCTCATTTTCCAAATTTTTACAAAATGAAAGAAAAAGCATAAAAAACATAATGAAAACAGATTTTAAGGCCCCTCAGAGTTTACCTTGATATTGTTTGGATGCTTGGAGCATCAAGAAGAGAATTGAAAACTTTGAAATGTGTCCCGGAGACTCGACCGGCTGAATCTCCCCACGGTCCAAAACAATCCAAAACCAACCCGAAATAATCCCAAATCAATGAGTGAAAGTTGTAAAGTTTGTCAACAATGCTTGGAGATTGATTTTAGGGTTTTGAGTTTGTGGTTCAGAGTTCTCCTTAGCACCTGGTTTCTCTACCTCTCTTTCTCTCTTTCTCTGCTTCTTTTTTTTTAGAACTGAAATCCCTCCCAAGTCCTTCTCTCTTTTTTTCTTTTCTCTCTTTTTATCTCACTTTCTCTCACTCATTTAGCTGTCTGACTCTCTCTGAAATCCTACCTATTTTTGCCTGTCAAACTAAGTTGTTCTGCTTTGCAGAGCAACTTGTTTTGACCACTAGGGCCGGCCGGCTCTAGTTTGCACAAGAGCCGGTCGGCTCTGGTTCAAAAACCAGAGCTGCTCGGTTCTACCGAAAATTGGGGCAAAATTTTGAAAGTCGGGCGTGTAGACTAAACCCTAGAAATAATTCGGGAGATCTTTTCGTGGCTTCAGATCGTGGATAACCTGGATTTTAGGACGTTTGAGATTCTCCGGGCAACATTCCGGTCGCTTTCAAGTCCCATTCGAGTCCGTCCGGTCCATAGGTAACTAAGTAATTCTCATCACCGAGGTCGAAAAAAACCAGTGCTCACAGGCTGCCCCTCGCGAGATCAAAGTCAACTAGATCGGCAGCTTATGTCCGATTCGAGTTTGGTGTCACGATTGGGAGCGCGGTGAGTAAAGGAACATAAAGCGTAATTGAGGGTTTTGCTTGTGTCGGCCTCTGCGGCATTGGGGACTTGCTCCTGTTGAAGTGCGAAACAGCGGTCTTACCCGAGCTATCTGGGTTGCCTTTGAGAGGACTTCTTGGGTTTAATTGCCTCAAGGAGGGCTTTTTAGTTTGATTACCTCAAGGAGGGCTTTTTCGGTTTAGTTGCCTCAAGGAGGGCTTTTTCAGTTTGGTTGCCTCAAGGAGGGCTTTTTCAGTTTGGTTGCCTCAAGGAGGGCTTTTTCAGTTTGGTTGCCTCAAGGAGGGCTCTTTTAGTTTGGTTGCCTTAAGGAGGGCTTTTTTCAGTTTGATTTTGCCTCAAGGAGGGCTTTTTCAGTTTGGTTTTACCTCAATGAGGGCTTTTTCAGTTTGGATGCCTCCAGGAGGGCTTTTTCAGTTTGGTTGCCTCAAGGAGGGCTTTTCTCAATTTGGTTGCCTCAAAGAGGGCTTTTTTAGTTTTGGTTGCCCCAAGGAGGGCTTTTTCAGTTTGGGTGCCTCAAGGAGGGCTTTTTTCAGTTTGGTTGCCTTAAGGAGGGCTTTTTTCAGTTTGGTTGCCTCAAGGAGGGCTTTTTCAGTTTTGGTTGCCCCAATGAGGGCTTTTTCAGTTTGGTTGCCTCAAGGAGGGCTTTTTCAGATTTAGTTGCCTTAAGGAGGGCTTTTTCAGTTTGGTTGCCTCAAGGAGGGCTTTTTCAGTTTTGGTTGCCTCAAGGAGGGCTTTTTCTGTTTGGGTGCCTCAAGGAGGGCTTTTTTCAGTTTGGTTGCCTCAAGGACTCAATGAGGGCTTTTTCAATTTGATTTTGCCTCAAGGAGGGCTTTTTCAGTTTGGTTTTACCTCAAAGAGGGATTTTTCGGTTGGTTGCCTCATGAAGGGCTTTTTCAGTTTGGTTTTGCCTCAATAAGGGCTTTTTCAGTTTGGGTGACTCAAGGAGGGCTTTTTTCAATTTGGTTGCCTCAAGGAGGGTTTTTTCAGTTTGATTGCCTCAAGGAGGGCTTTTCTCAATTTGGTTGCCTCAAGGAGGGCTTTTTTAGTTTGATTTTGCCTCAAGGAGGACTTTTTCAGTTTGGTTTTACCTCAAGGAGGGCTTTTTCAGTTAGGGTGCCTCAAGAAGGGCTTTTTTCAGTTTGGTTGCCGCAAGGAGGGCTTTTTTTAGTTTGGTTGCCTCTAGGAGGGCTTTTTTAGTTTTGGTTGCCCCACGGAGGGCTTTTTCAGTTTGGTTGCCTCAAGGAGGGCTTCTTCAGATTTGGTTGCCTCAAGGAGGGCTTTTTCAGTTTGGTTGCCTCAAGGAGGGCTTTTTCAGTTTTGGTTGCCTCAAGGAGGGCTTTTTCAGTTTGGGTGCCTCAAGGAGGGCTTTTTTCAGTTTGGTTGCTTCAAGGAGGGCTTTTTCAGTTTGATTTTGCCTCAAGGAGGGCTTTTTCAGTTTGGTTTTACCTCAAGGAGGGATTTTACGGTTTGGGTGCCTCAAGGAGGGCTTTTTCAGTTTAGTTTTGCCTCAAGGAGGGCTTTTTCAGTTTAGTTGCCTCAAGGAGGGCTTTTTCAGTTTGGTTTTGCCTCAATAAGGGCTTTTTCAGTTTGGGTGCCTCAAGGAGGGCTTTTTCAGTTTAGTTGCCTCAAGGAGGGCTTTTTCAGTTTGGTTTTGCCTCAATAAGGGCTTTTTCAGTTTGGGTGCCTCAAGGAGGGCTTTTTTCAGTTTAGTTACCTCAAGGAGGGCTTTTCTCAGTTTGATTGCCTCAAGGAGGGCTTTTCTTAGTTTGGTTGCCTCAAGGAGGGCTTTTTCATTTTGATTTTGCCTTAAGGAGGGCTTTTTCAGTTTGGTTTTACCTCAAGGAGGGCTTTTTCAATTTGGGTGCCTCAAGGAGGGCTTTTTTCAGTTTGGTTACCTCAAGGAGGGCTTTTTCAGTTTGATTTTGCCTCAAGAAGGGCTTTTTCAGTTTGGTTTTGCCTCAAGGAGGGCTTTTTCGGTTTGGTTGCCTCAAGGAGGGATTTTTCAGTTTGGTTGCCTCAAGGAGGGCTTTTTCAGTTTGGTTGCCTGAAGGAGGGTTTTCAGTTTGGTTTTGCCTCAAGGAGGACTTTTTCAGTTTGGTTGCCTCAAGGAGGGCTTTTTAAGATTCTGCTGGAGATTACTCTTGAAAACGTCTCGAAGTTGCTTCGGGTAGTGTTCATTGAGTATATTGCTCCTTGGTACCTGAGGTTTTGAATTACAGAGCTTTGATTTGCACGCTATGACTCTAAGGGTGCCCCTGGATTAAATCTTTTCTGTCCCAGGAAGGTCCCTGATTTGGAATGACCTAATGACAATGGTGAGCGTCTTAATGAATTTGAATGCAAGGGCACGTATTTATGCCTTGATCGACAATTTTGGAAACAAAAATTTTTGCCCCTTCGATCAAGAATAAATACGGTTGAATTGTTTGATGCATGAATGTGTGTATGAGGCCATGATTTGTGTGCCTGCATATGTGTAACATGATGTTTTTGATACTATGCTTGGTATCTATGCTATGTTGGGGAGTGAACTTGTGACTTCTGATGATCTCCTGTGGGGCTGTTTCAATCGGATGACTTCATCGAGGATGTTGATTCAGTAGGGATTGTTTTAGCTGAGAACCTCGCTGGGGAGTATCCCGATCCATTTAAACCTATTGGGGATTTGGTGGAGATTCTGATTTAATGGGGTATGTCTTAACTGGGACCTTATTAGGGATTTTATTGGAGATTCTATAGGGATAATCCTACTGGGGACCGTTCTGCCTGGGATAATTCTATTGGGGATGGTACAACTGGGCCGGTAGTTGCTATTCATGGAAATAATTACACTGAAGCTGTCGTGGGTTTGGATGTAATGGCCTACTGATGGATGTTTACATGTAATGGCACGGTGTATGTAATATGAACATTTAAGCAGAAAATCAAATATGCCTAATATCATTATGATGACATCAAAATGAATACGATAGGAAAATCAAAATTGACTCTGACTCTGAATGTCACTCTGTTCTTATTACCAACACGTCCTCTTGGTTTTCCGTGTCAAAAGCTCTCGATGGGGATAGTTGTGTTGTTGTTTTTTTTGTTTTTTTTTTTGAAATGATGACTAAGTTTGCAAAAGCGTGCCAGCTGAGTGGATCTCTTAGCGCTAGCTTGTCTTAGGATTGGGAAATGTGCTTCGACAAGTCCGCTGAGGATCATGATAGGATTGTCCTTGATGATGTTTCATGGCTTAAGTTTTGCTTGCCCCTGGTGTTGGAGGCTTATGTTTGGATGTCTGATTGTAAAACACTGCGTCAGATCTGGTTTGCTGCTTGCGGTAGCCTGCATATGGACATTTACATGCAATGGCATGACACATGCATATTGAGCATCAAAACAGCATATAAAACATCTATGACAGGATGAATGTGAATGCATTAGGAAAATCTAACTCGTGGTTCTGGTGTGGATCAAGGTCCTTTCATTACACTTCTTTTTTTTAAGGATCCGTTAGGGATACGCTAAGGACAAGTCACCAAGGTGTACAGCCAACCACTGGATGAAGCCGCCTCTATTGAGTAGACCACCTGAGATGGAGTCAATTAGCCACTGAAATCTCCAAGGGTCTGGAACTGTGTTCATGTTCTCAATTCACCCCAGATTCTAATTCACGCATGGTCCCCAAAGACGGACATAGCTTTTAGTCCTTCAAGGTATGGCCTGATTCAGAGTGATTTGAGTTAATTGTGGTTTTACCATGCCTATCAACCACATTAACCCTAGAGCGAAGGACACCATGGCTAGGAAGTGAAAGAACCACTAGTAAGTAGCCACTTCTGTTACAGCTGAAGACTGAGTTCTTGAAATGGTTGGTAAATGCAACTTTCCCTTGAATATTAGCACAGCAGGCTTTGCAAGTCTTCCTGTTGATAGGAACATCCCATTCATGATTGTTGAAAGCTTTGTAAAACATGGTTGCTCCAACACTATTGGTGAAGTTCACAGGTGTAGGTGTCAGTTTTCTCCTTTCCGTAGCACATTTTGCTCAACAGAACCATCCCTTGCTTGGTTGAGTGATACTGGTGGATGACCATTCCTTTCACAAAATGTCCCATCAGCTACTCTTTTCCCTAAAGTTCAGTACAGATTATAGTGTGGACTTTGCTGGACGGGAACAGTGGTCATCTAGGAGTTCCATCAATAGTTGCTTGAGCAGTGGCAAACTCCAACTCAATTGAAGCAGGCTTATATTCAAATCCTCTCTTTGTCATGAAATCAAGGCCTTTCCTATCAGTTTGAGGTTACAAAATACTTGGTCCAGGGGTTTAGGTTGAAGAGAGGTGGCATGGGGTAGAAAGAGAATCCCCAATCTGGTATAGGTTGATGATAAACAAAGACTGATTGAGTCAGTACTTTGTCATAGGCCCCGTTACCTTTTTGATAATGAGATGATGCAAATATGGAACAACATTAGGGTTCAATCTCTTGTTAGAAGCCATTGATGGTGGAAAATGAGGCTTCACAGGGTCAGTTCAGGGGAAGGATGAAAAAGGGGTTTTGTCAAATGGGTGTTGGTGGTTGGGTGGTAAACGGAAGATAAAGGGTGTGGAAGGTGTGGAAGAGATTGGAGAAAAGGAAGAGGAAGAGGTTTGGTTTTAAAGACGGGAAAGTCCAAATCTTTCACAGACAGGAGGGAAGGATCTGACAATGACGAGAGCTGGAGATTACCCTTTAATGCTATGAGACACTCCAGTGTTAGCTATGGCGGCCACGTATGAGAGGGATAAAGACTTCTCTCTACACCGATTCCCCTTTATTTTTTTGAAGGACTATGCCCAAGCTGGTGCCACCTGTCGGTTTTCCTGCTACATTCAAATCCATGCATGTCATGCGTGTTTAATATACTTTTTGGATAAACAATACATGCGGAATGTCATGTACATATGAGTGTCACATGAATAGGATAATCTATGCACTACGACCAAAACTGCTTCAGCATTTTACACATGGTGGGTGATGAAGGTGATGAAAACCATTTGAATTCCACCGGGTTGGAGATTTTGGTGAGGTCAGAATTTTTAGCTTTGGAGTTTTAAAGTGGGATGCCCTCTGGGATATGGGATTAAGCTTGGGGCTTTATTTTGAAGTAGGGTCTTGAGTGTCAATAATAGCTTCTTTTTCTTTTTGTTTTTTTGAAATGGTTTGGGTATCACGTATGCCATTCAAATTGAAAATCTGGGGGTAGGGCCAAAAGCATCTTGCAAGGATTATTGATTTGGGTCAGCAAATGCCTCAGCGGAGATAGTGCCATCATATCATTTATTTATCTCACAAGCTCACCTTCCAAGAGAGAGTTTGGTCCGGGCCAGGTTCACTTTTAGGTTCCATTTAGTATTCAGATTGATGTCATGCACTTTGATATTATGTATGTTTGATATGTCATTTTAGATGATCAAATGCATGCATAATGCCATGTACATGCAATCATCCCATAAGTAAGGAGATAACCAAATGCATTGCATTCAAAATGATTTCAATTCACCTTACAAACAAAATGAGTCCCCTACAAAAAGGAAGCCTCTAAGGGTATTGATCTGATAATTCCCCGTCCAGTCACCGTCTCAGCTTCGATGTCATTGCACCACTCTTTTCAAAACAGACCCTGCAGTTCTTGATCATATTCCTCACCCTGAGAAGTTTGAGGAATTTCCATGGCGGTCTGCTTGATCGCCATTGGCCGCTTATCAAAGGCAGATGGGAACCTCAATTTTCCTTCGTCGATTAGACGCTGGATCTTATTTCGCAAAGTGATGCATTCATTAGTCCGGTGGCCTGCTATCACATGATAGCTGCAGAAGTTCCCCTTTTGTTTAGGTGTTGGCGCTATATATGGTCTGACACTCTACAGTAGGCCATCCTTCTGCATATAGCGAATAGTCTGTTCACCGAGCGAGGCCCAGAGGAAATGATTGTCCCACTACCTTCGGGGGGTGAGTTCTGGAGATGTAGCAAAATAGGGTCAACGTTGGCACTGGTGTCAAGAGGCCCTTGCAGTTCTCCTTCATTGGTCAACCCCGATAAGCCCAAATTCTGGTGAGGGAGCCTTCTGAGGTTTCGAGAAGAAGTGTCGGCAATTTTAGCATCCTGCTCCTTATCAATGCCAATATTAGAGTCCATGCTCGCCATGCCCCTTATTTTTCCTTCGAGCTCTGCCACCCGGGCTTCCAACTCAGTGCATCTCACTGTCAGCCTCCCTACTCTGTCAAAATCATCCCCCAGCATTTCTCTCAACATAGCTGTCGCTTCTTCGCTGACTGCCTTCCGGAATCATGATGAATCGATATAATCTTTCACAACATCTGTTATGGAATTGAAATTCCTTGGGTTGGCCATACTTAAGATCCTTCCCCCTTGATGAGAGCACTTATTAGTGGCAACAGGCAGATACCAAACAGGGAACGATGTATGCATGAACATGTATGACGTGATGTGTATGTGTGTGGATGGTGAAATGCACATGTGATGTCATGTAGTGCCATATCATGTTATACCATTCGGGGACCGACCATACAGATGCAATGGACGTTGGTGGGGATGCTGCATGCTAAAATAAAACATGGTGTACCAATATACACTATAGGGATAAAATGACACTCAAGAGTGTCCATGGATCGAAGCAAGTGGTACTTGCAATAAGGTGCATATTTATGCCCCTGAGGAGAATGACACATTGGGGTGTCTACGGGCCGAAGCAAGTGGTACTTGAAATAAGAGTTGTATGCTATGGATACATGTAGGCGCACGATGAAAGGACATGATTTTCAGTGCTCAAGGAGTACCTTGAGCCTTTGTGTGATGAAATGATATGAAGTAACGTGCTTGGCACGCTAGCTGAGTTTCGGCGCTGAAGGAGTACCTTGCGTTTATGCATGAATGAGATGTACGGTCATGGTTTGATGTGATTGAATGATGTTAGATGGGTGGAGATAAGAATGAGGATGGTTTAACTTATTATGCATTTTGGATGTTCCACGGATGCCCCTATGCTATGCAAGAAGGCAATACAAGTAGACCGCGTGTGATCCCGCACATGGGCATAGGTTCGGTGTCTTTAGAGCACCTAGTGGATGTCATGAAATGGTCACGCGTGGCCAGCACATGAATAGAGTTTTAATGCTTTTGAGGCACCTAATGGATGTTATGTAATGGTCGTGTGTATGCCGATACACAGACAGAGTTCTGATGCTTTTGATGCATCTGACGTGAAATGATGTTACAGACAAGTCACGTGTAACTTGAGACACGGACAAAAGTTTGGCATTCGTGAAATGCCTTGCATGATTTAGTAATGTATGGAATGCCCTTATATGTGTAGTGACTAGGCACTCATGGAGTACCCTGGATGATTGATAATGTTATGAGCGATCCAATGTGGATCACGACATACAAGCAAGATCTTGGTATCCCAGTGGTACAATGATGTATGGATGTGATGTTATGCAATTTTTTTCATGTGACTACCCACACGAAAATAGATCTAGGACCATTGTGGTCTCCTAATGAATGTTATGGAATAAAGGAATGGCCAAGTGCAAACTAGGGCACAGGCAAAACAGGGTGGCTTTGGGACACCCGTTATGAAATGAAATGATCATGATGGAGCATCCCTGGAACATCCCTTATTAGGCGTAATGGAATGAAATGGTGTGAATGCACATGTCACACAAAATGCAAGTGGCTGCAGAAAAAATGTGGTCAGGATGCTCGACATACATAATGATGTCGTACGTGCAAGGAATGAATGCGTATGTCATCCAAAATGCAGGTGGTTGCGGGAAAATATGGTTAGGATGCATGACACACATGATGATGTTTTGTAGGTTATGTGGAAATGTTAACACACAATGTGCATTGGGTATGCGAACAAAATATCATGGCTGCACAAAGACATAGTTAACGTCGATGTCATACAAATGTCGAAATTTTGAAAATGATTGTATAAAAGCATGATTAGAACGACACAAAGATGACAGTGTATGTTTGATGCTTCATGAATGAAAGCGATAATGGGTGAGAGTTCTTTATTCCAGATGTTCCAAGAGTGCCCAACGCTATGCAAAAAAAGATGCAAATGGGCGGTGTGTGAGCCGACACACGGACAGAGGTTCAGCGCTTTCAGGGCACCTAATGGAGGTTATGAAACAATCATGTATGGCTAACACGCAGACAAAGTTTTGACACTTTTTAAGGCAAAATGAGATGGTATGAAATAGTCTCATGGAATTCATTCCTCGGACAGAGTTGTGATGCTTTTGGGGCATCCGATATGAAGTGATGTTGCAAACAGGTCACGTGCATGATAAGACACGTATAGAGGTTCGGAGTTCATGGAACACCTTGCATGAGTTAATGATGTTATGATATGCCCCTATATGTGTACTAATCTGGCGCCTGGGGAGCACCTCGAATGATTTCGCAATCTTATGAAATGGTTCGATATGAACCTTAATGCACAAACAGGACTCGGCGTCACTGGGACACCTATGATGAATGAACGCGATGTTATATGATGGCATCATGCGAACTGTCTCACAGAAGCAAATATAGGACCATTTTGGTCTACTATTGAATGATATGATATTTTATGAAATGGCTGAGTGCAGTCCGGTGCACAAGCAGAAATCAGATAGTTTTGGGGTATCTGACATTTCATGGAATGAAATGATCATGAAGGGCATGCTTGAAACATCCTTTGATTAGGTAGGGTAATATGTCATGGATGCGTATGTCATATGACAGTGCAAATGGCTGCACGAAAATATGATTAAGATGCATGACACGCAGACTAATGTTGTGCATGCTTCATGGAGATATCGCATGCGAGATGTAAATGGCACACGAATGAAAGGTCATGGTTGCATGAAAATGCGATTAGTGTCACACATATGTCGGTGTTTGAAAATGGCTACATGAAGATGTGGCTAGCATAAATGTCACACATATGCATATGTATTTAAAGATGGCTGCACGAAAACGTGATTAGAAATAGCACGTGAATGATTCTGCATTTTGGATGCTCTATGAAAAGGAAAAACAAAACAGAAGAAACGTTAGCACATATAGAAATATGCACTCCCTTCAAACCTTACTTCTCCTTCCGATTGGTCTCGCATTCTTCCTAGGTGCTGGGTCTCTTTGGCATCAACGGGGGATACCAAAGGCACACGCTCGATTGTTCAATTTTAATTTCATGTTTTGGTAATCCTAGGGGAAATTACTAAGCCATTACATATGGGCTAAAGTCAAACCAAGGGTCGTACAGGTTCCCATAACAAATAAACACTTCCCCACCGTAGAACACGATGTAAGGTTATGCGGGGCTATGAGTGGTTTTACCTTATCAGGTGTCTCCAATCCTGGCAGTAGAGGTAGTCCACCTTCTTGGGTAAACCCGGGCTAATCAGTGTATTTGAGGGGTTTGAGAAGAAGAAAATGTCATGATATGCAAGGGTATGAATAAATATGGTATTTATAAATCAATAAATGAATACAAGCAAGGTATATTTCAATAGTTACCTAAGTTCCTTAAGTTTTTATGAAAAACTTTTGAAGAAACTTTCATATCCCCAGCAGAGTCAACACTGTGAGCGGACGACCTTTCCATGGATGGGATGCGGCAAAGCGAACCGGGGAAAATGTTTCCGTTCGTTTTCGTTTTGGTAGAAAAGCAGGTTTTGTTTATCTTGGAAAAATCATGGGTTTGATTTGGAAATTATTTTTGTAGAAAACTTTTTCCCGTTTTTAACTTTAAAGACCTCAAAACCTAAATTTCGAGATCAGTGACAGAGTCGCCACCCGGATAAGCTCATCCAGGAAATTTCGGTACAGCTCCCTACCAAGCGTAGACTACTGTACCTAATACAGAGATTCAGGGTTCGGGCAACTTACCTACTTAACCTCAAGCTTGTATCCGTTTATTATTTATAAAGCCATATTTATTCAATTTATTATCTTTCTCTACCCAAATTGTTTAGTTTATTAGCCCGTGCTAAAGCAGAATGCAGAAAATAAATTGCAGGAAATTAAATCATCCACACAAATTATACAAAAGAATAGTAAAAGCCGTTTATACAACCAAATTAAATAAAATATAAAAACCCTCGTCCTCATGTTTACAATCACCTAGGGCACACGAGGATCTAAAAATACAATCGCTTAAGTACACGAATTAATTTATTAAATACAAATAAAAATAAATGCTGCAAAATAGATTGATTAGTGGAATTTATATTATAAACACAAGTAGGACTCAAATCAGGACAGAATTGGGATTTCTAGGATGGGGGGCATGCATTTAGGGGGTAACCGGATCGACCGGACCGGTCGGACCGGTTAGACCTGGAAAATGGTTTTGAAACGCCCTGTGGATTTTATGCTGGAAAATAATTTTTGGAAACCATTTGGCTCGATTTCATACAAATTTCCATTTTTGTGGGTTTGTTATCCCGGAACTCGGGGTTCTGTTCATGTGGGTCCTAAACTCAACATTCATCTAGGGTCCAAAATGTAATAAACACACCAAAAGCATTTGAGAAAAATACTATTTTACATGTTTTTAATATTTTCCTGGGATTTGGTAGGATCCGGGGATCCGCTAATACTGAACTATGGATCTGATTCGGATAAAACAACCCGGAAACTCGGGAAATAAACCCCGGGAAACATAAAAAAACCTTAATATCCGTATGTAAAGAAATTTAAGAAACAAGACATTGCAACATACGGATGGATTTGGGCCGAAAATGATCGCAGCAGAATGTTTAAAATGGAAAACAGGCTATTTTCGGCCGATCGGGACAGACTAGAAATCTGTCCCTGTGGAACAGAGCCGGGCGGTCCTAGGGTTTGATCCGGCCGGTTATATTCATCACGAACATAGCCGGATGGCTGTGTTCATGAAGAACATAGCCGTACGGCTACGGTGGGCAGCCCACTTTCTGGATTTTTGCAAAATGAAAGAAAACACACAGAAAACACAATGCAAACAGAATTGAAAGCCCCTCAGAGTTTACCTTGATATTGTTTGGATGCTTGGAGCGTCAAGAAGCGGATTGAAAACTTTGAAATGTGTCCCAAAGACTCAACCAGCCGAATCTCCGGACGGTCTGAAACGATCCGAAACCAACCTGAAATAATCTTGAATCAATGAGTGATAGTTATAGAGTTTGTCAACAATGCTTGGAGATTGATTTTAGGGTTTTGAGTTTGTGGCTCAGAGTTCTCCTTAGCACCTGGTTTCTCTACCTCTCTTTCTTTGCTTCTCTTTTTTTTTTAGAACTGAAATCCCTCCCAAGTCCTCCTCTCTTTTTTTTTTTTTTATTTTCTCTCTTTTTATCTCACTTTCTCTCACTCATTTCGTTCCATCAATTCAGCCGTCTGACTCTATCTGAAATCCTGCCTATTTTCGTCTGTCAAACCAAGTTGTTCTGCTTTTCAGAGTAATTTGTTTTAACCATTAGGGTTGGCCGGCTCTAGTTTGCACTAGAGCCATACGGCCCTAGTTAGAGCCGGCCGGCTCTGGTTCAAAACCCAGAGCCGCCCAGTTCTACCGAAAATTGGGGTGAAATTTCAAAAGTCGGGCGTGCAGACTAAACCCTGGAAATGATTCGGGAGATATTTTCGGGGCTTCAGATCGCGGATAGCCTGGACTTCAGGATGTTTGAGATTCTCCGGGAAATATTCTGGTCGCTTTCAAGTCCTGTTCGAGTCCGTCCGGTCCACAGGTAACTAAGTAATTTTCATCACCGAGGTTGGTAAAAACCCCGTGCTCACAACTGGTTCCTATGTTGAGAAACTGCTCTCCATTTGGCAAAACTGCTCAAGTTGAAAAATTGTTGTTGATTTCCTAGCTAATCTTCACTCCACGTGGCACCACTTGATTTTTATGGCTCTCAATTGGCTTAAAGAAAATACGGTAAAATATTAAATCGCCTCTTAAATCTGGTTCTCCCTTAAAATTTCTCATGGACATCTAGGACATTTAATAAATTAAACATATTCACCAAAATAATCAAAAAGCCAAATTTTAAATATGGTGCAAACAATATATATAAATATATATCTTTTAATTAAAAGAATATGTGAGGAAACCTAATACTTCATAGAGTTGGGCTGAACCGAAGTCGAAGTGCCAATTCTTAACTATTTTAAGAATTTCCTATATATTATATATTTATTCCAGTTTAAAATATTAATTCAGACTTTTATAGAAATAGTTTTTGTAAGCGCCGGAATTTTCCAGACTTAAAAAAAATGGCACGACTATAATTACAGTCGTGGGGCTATATTACAGTCGTACGACTATAATACAGTCATACGACTGTATTATTGGAGGAGGTACAACACCCCATACCTTGAGAAATAAAAAATGGGGTTGATTGGAGAGCGATTAATGCTTAGATTCTGGAGCAGGAAACCAGAAAATAAAAGGGAGAAAGAGAGGAAAGTAAGGGACTTTTGGACTCTTGGATTTTAACAGAGATTTGAGAGAGAATTGGTAGAGAAAAGGAGGAAAAAGGAGAGAAAAAGAAAATCCCAACATACATCATCTTTTTCTTCTCTTTTTCTTTTGATTCTTGGGTGTTAAAGTCTAAAACCGGATAGAAATCATAGGTTAACAACTTGACACTTCAAACTTGATCAATTTCAGACCTTAAATCTATCAAAATCTGTGATATTTTGGAGAATTTTGGACTACTCTTGATACCTCAACACACAAGGAAAAAGAAGCAATTTAGAGGTGATTGGGGCGTTTCCAGCGGTCTTGTGCCACAAAGGTAAAAACTCAATTTTCTTGCTTTTTCTGGGTTATTTGGTGTGTTTTTGTACATAAAAACTCAATTTTCGGGCTTGCTGTTTCTGGAGACTAAGAACAGCCGTACGACTGTTCTTGTGGTGAAGAACAGTCGTACGACTGTATATACAGTCGTATGAATGTTCTTGATTTCCTCCGCTTTTTTCCCTTTCATTTAAATAATTTTTGCGATTTTCTGTAATTGGACAGATTATAGTCGCATGACTGCAATCCTCGTCCAGGGGCAGAATTTAAAGAATAATCCCTAAAAATTCCAAAAAATCCTAAAAATTCAGAAAAATCAGAAAATCACCAAAATGAGTTTTATTGTGTGCATTCACGACCTTAGATTTAATTTTCAATCTTGTTGCATTTAGAACAATACAATGACGGAGACCCGAATTGTTGGGATTTTTCACCGGAAATCACCAGATAAAAGCTGAAGAACGCGATGATTTCCTCAAATCCGTGCCCAGGAGTAATTGACATGGAAATTGGAAAAACAAAAATTTAATAGAAAGAGATAAATCTCTTACCAGGAATATCTTTTTCAAGAGATGGATGCAGACTGCAGGAATCAAACTAGAAACCCTCCTCGTTCACGTACACGAACACCTAATGAACACCAACCGTGCTAGCGTCGGAAAACACGAACTTTGGAGAGGGAGGCTAGGTGAATTTCGGCTATGGTTGCTTCAATTAATGGTGGCCGAAATTCCTAAAGGAATTTTGGCCTAACTTGGCCCAGTCATTTGTGTGGGCTTCCTTCTTTTAATTCAGGCCCAATCTTATTTTAATTAGTTTGGTTCAAATTAATTTCAAGCCCAACTTTAATTTATCCATGTATTTAATACATTACACCAAGTAATATATTATTTACATTTAAATTAAAATTAGTTTGACCAATTAATATAATCCATCAAATTAAAATTAGATATTCACAAAATAAAATCATATGTAAACCTATACATATGAATATTTCCACCTAGGAAATAATCTCATAATTAATCCAATTAATTATGAAGAGCCAATCAAATATTAATTTTTATTATTATGATAATTAATATATACCTCTCTCTCCAGAGTGTATACTCCAAGTATACATGTGATTCCTTAAGTCAGTGTTCAGTCGCTTAATGTGTACGATCCCGTAGACCCATATTTATGTTGGCAGTAGGCCTGTGGCCCATAGACTGCAGTTGGGCTCTAGCAATCCATTGCAGCCCCCAATCAAGATGGGGATAGCAGTCTAACTGTTATCATAACCCTGTAGTTTTAACTTGTACATCCCATGTCATTGATATCGGTGTCCAACACAGAGGCATGGATTGATCACCCTCTTTTGTGTCCGGACATTAACTTGATCCCGAATGCACTGAAGCTCACAAACAAGTTCCTACTTGTTTGGGTGTGGCCACACTCTTATCAGTCACATTCATCAAGAGGCCGGTGATATCTTCCCAGTGGACTACTGAGTGACAAATCCCTTCTGCATATCCATAGCATTGCCATGCTAAGTGCATACCCAAAAGTACCCATACTTGGCATCCTATTACAGGCCCTTTAGGTGTACCCCTAAGTATGCGACCTCGCATGAAACACCATCATATGGTTAGATCAAAGGATCCATACAAGTACTACACAAGAATCACTTGTGATACTATACCATGTGGATTTCTCGTTTAGTGGATTTATCCAGTACCATGCCCCTTATGCATGTACCCATTGACTTGGTTGACATCCCATGTCCAATACAACCAGGTTAATGATAGTCTTTTGTTCCATTCATTCCCATGACTGGAATAGACTACGGATCTATTCATGGTCATATCGTTTACCCTATCCATGGTCTTACTGTCAAATGCATGACACTGGTCATCATGGATATGGATATGTCCATTGGATACTTCGTTTAATATATTGCACAAGATATATATAATAAATGAATTAATGCCTTTATTAATAACACAAATAAGTATAATACATAAATCCAATAAATGTATGATACAAATACAAGGACCAATGCCTCAGGACTAGGGCATATCTAACAATCTCCCACTTACACTAGTTCCAACTAGGCATGGGCCTAATCCCTATAGATCTAGTATGACCCTCGTGCTTGGGCTGTGCCAGTGCCTTGGTCAAAGGATCTGTGACATTATCCTCGGTGTCCACTCTGTGCAATGCAATGTCACCTCTTTCCGCGATCTCTCGTATGAGGTGAAACTTTCTGAGCATATGCTTTGTGTTCTTGTGTGACCGGGGCTCCTTAGCTTATGCAACGGCCCCATTGTTGTCACAGAAGATATCTACTGGGTCCTGGATAGTTGGCACTACTCCCAACTCAGTGATAAACTTCTTCATCCATAAAGCTTCCTTAGCCGCATCACACACAGCGATGTACTTAGCTTCTGTTGTAGAGTCCGTGATGGTTTACTGCTTTGAGCTCCTCCAGCTTACAGCACCACCATTTAGCAAAAATACATACTTAGACTGCGTCTGGTACTCATCTTGGTCAGTCTGGAAGCTTGCATCAGTGTACCAAGTAACTGATAGCACTTCCTGACCACCATACACTAAGAAGCTATCCTTAGTCTGGTTAAGGTACTTAAGGATTGCCTTGACAGCTTTCCAGTGATCCTCCCCGGGATCCTGCTGGTACCAGCTCGTTATACTCAGTGAAAAGGCGACATCAGGTCTCGTACATAACATGGAGTACATAATTGATCCTATAGCCGAAGCATATGGAACCAATTTCATGTTCTCCCTGTCCTCCCTTGTCTTAGGACAGTGCTTCTTACTAAGTTTCAGCCCATGGCCTATTGGCAAGAAACCTTTCTTAGCCCGGTCCATGCTGAACCTTTTCAGAACTTTGTCTATGACTTGGCCCAGAAGCCGATTTGATCTATCCCTATAGATCCTGATCCCTAGGATCATCTCAGCTTCGCCTAAGTCCTTCATTACGAAGTACTTACTCAGCCACTGCTTCACCCCTTGCAGTGTAGGTATGTCGCTTCCAATGAGTAGGATGACAATGCTCCCACTTGTCCTCTTATACACACAAGGCTCATCTTGATTCTGTATGAAGCCATATTGCCTCATTGAATCTAAGATTCCAACTTCAGGATGCTTGCTTCAGTCCATAAATGGACCTTTGAAGCTTGCATACCCTTCCCAGATACTCTGGATCGACAAAAGCCTCAGGTTGTGTCATGTACACATCCTCGAGTAGCTTTCCATTAAGGAAAGCGGTTTTGACATCCATTTGCCAGACTTCATAGTCGTACCATGCGGCTATGGCTAGCAAGATCCTAATGGATTTGAGCATGGCTACTGGTGAGAAGGTCTCATCATAGTCTATTCCATGGACTTGTCTAAAACCTTTCGCAACCAGATGCCCCTTGAAGGTATTGTCGGCCTTCAGCTTGTAGCACCACTTGCAATCTATTACCTTAGCACGCGGAGGTGGATCAACCAAGTTCCAAACCTGGTTATCGTACATAGATTGCATCTCTGCCTCCATGGCTTTACACCAATTTGCAGACTGTGGGCTTGGCATGGCCTCCTAGTAGGTTTTGGGTTCTTCCTCATCCCAGATGAGAAGAGTTTGATCATCGGTGACGAGGAAACCATACCTCTCCGGTTCTCGATGATCCTTACCAGACCTTCTAGGTCCTTGTGTGGCCTGGGTCGGTGCTTCCTACTGTGGAAGCTCCACCTGGGCCTCCGAGTTATCCTCTTCAGGAGCTTATGGACCTTGAACTTCCCTGAGTTCAACATTGCTCCCACTGTCTTACTTGGAAAGGAATTCCTTTTCTAGAAAGACCCCCTTCCTTGCCACGAACACGTTGTTCTCAGTGGGGTTGTAGAAGTAATACCCTTTTGTTTCCCTAGGGTAGCCCATAAATAGGCATTTATCGGTTTTGGGCTCCAGCTTGCCACTAGTCAATTTCTTGACATGTGCTTCACATCCCCAAATCCTTAGGAAAGACACATTGGGCTCCCTGCCCGTCCATATCTGATATGGGGTCTTTTCCACTGCCTTAGTCAGAGTATTATTTAAGATGAGAGCTGCTGTCTCGAGGGCGTGTCCCCAGAAACTAATTGGGAGAGAAGCTTGACTCACCATTGAGCGGACCATGTCCAACAGGGTCCTATTCCTCCGTTCGGACACCCCATTCCATTGTGGTGTTCCGGGAGGAGTGAGCTGTGGAACTATTCCATGCTCTTTCAAATATGAGTCAAACTCTAGGCTCATATACTTGCCACCTCGGTCCGACCGAAGGGTTTTGATGTTTCTACCTAGCTGGTTCTATACCTCGTTCCTAAATTCCGTGAACCTATCAACGGTCTCAAACTTGTGTTTCATCAGATAGACATAGCCGTATCTGCTAAAATCGTCAATGAACGTGACGAAGTACAGGTGTCCACCTCTGGTCGTTGCGCTCATGGGTCCATATACATCTGAATGTATTAGGTCCAATAAGCTAGTGGCCCTTTCAGCCTTCTTGCTAAAAGGTGCCTTGGTTATCTTGCTTCGTAAACATGATTCGTATGTATCAATTGACTCCAAGTCAAATGACCCTAAGACTCCAGCTTTGTGAAGCCTAGCTATGCGCTTCTCGTTTATGTGGCCGAGACGACAATGCCATAGGTAGATAGGATTAAGTTCGTTAGGCTTAACCTTTTTTGTGTTTATGTTATAGACATGATTTGTTTCATTTAAGTCTAGGATATACAGGCCACTATTTAATAGAGCATCTCCATAAAATAATCCCTCTCTAGATATAGAAATTCTACCATTAGAAATAGTAAAATAAAATCTAGAAATATCCAACATAGAAACTGAAATAATATTCTTGCACATAGCAGGTACAAAAGAACATTGTTCTAAAATTAAAACCAATCCACTATGCATCACAAGGTGGTATTCGCCGATCTCTATGGCAGCAACCCTTGCTCCATTTCCAACCCGCAAGTCCACCTCTCCCGACCCCAGTGACCTTCTATTCTTAAGTCCCTGCACACTGCAACAAATGTGAGAACCACATCCAGTATCCAATACCCAGGATGTTGAAACAGTAAGGTTAATGTCTATAACATAAATACCTAAAGGGGATGCACTTTGGCCCCTTCTTTGCTCTCCCATCGGCTTGGGACATGATCTCTTCCAATGGCTCGCCTGTCTACACCCGAAACAGACATCCTCAGGACCTACCTTCTGCTGGGCCTTGGGTGTGGCTTTGGCCTTCTTAGCCTTGGCCTTACCCTTGGCAACTGGAGGGTTCCCCTTGTTGACCAGCAGCACCGGCGGAGTCTTTTTGATCGACTGCTCAGTAAGCTTAAGCATCCTATGCAGCTCACTGACAGTGCGGTTCATCCCTTGAATGTTGTAGTTCAGGATGAAATGATCAGAAGAATCCGACAAGGATGTAAGGATTGTGTCCACCGCCAACTCCTGAGAGATGGGCGATCCGAGACGGGCTAAAGTGTCCAAATAGCCCTTCATCTTGAGCACGTGTGCACTCATAGATGTCCCAGCCCCTATCTTACAAGAGTGGAATGCCTTGTTGGTCAGGTACCTTTCCTGACGAGCTTGCTCCTGAAACATCTCGTTTAGAGTTATTATCATAGCAAAGGCTTGATGGTCCATAAACTGTTTTTGCAGTTCGGGGACCATACAGGCCAACATTAGGCATGTCACATCCCTATTATCCTTGACATGCACCTCGTATTCCTCCAGCTGGGCAGCCGGTAAATTACATCCTTGAGGCGCAGCCGGTACAGGCCTCTCCAGCACGTACTCTTTGGACTCCTATCTTGGAACTATTCTCAAGTTCCTAGACCAGTCCAAAAAGTTAGGACCGGAAAGCTTGTCCCTTTCAAGAATTGATCGCAGTGATAGAGTGTTATTATTTGCCATTTAGAGTTTCTACACAAAAACATTTAAGAGTGTTAATAAAGGACTTTACTTTGTTATTCCCATACATAATTAATAATGAATCAATTTATTAATTAAACCGAGTTGTTGGGCTCATGGGCTGAGATCCATATTTCATTAAGATATAGCCAGACGAGGGTCTGGTACAACTATACCTCAACTATTTAGGTAGGAACACCGTCCAATCCTAACCTAGGGATTCTCGGTTTGATGGTCTTATTGGCACTTACCCATCTGTGCCTAGGGCCAGGAGAATCCTACTACCCATGCTAAGTCAAAACCACCATTCAAGTGTTAGAGTATCCCATATCCTAACCCAATACAAAGTGACAATACTCCAGTGTATCCTACGAAGGCATGGTCTACAACTGGCCTATTCCCACTTCGAGCCGATTTTGAATGAGGGAAGCACTTTTAAGTGACTTAGTAATTTCATTTGGTTGTTAGATTCAATTACCAACGGCTTGCATACATAAGGCGGGTGAAATGCGGTTGGATCATACATTCATACATGCATATAAATATAAAGCATAATTCAATAAATAAGTAAAATGGACTGCTATGGGCCTTTATTACATCCTAATATTATTCTAGTAAACCTATACTAGAAAACAATATCAAGTGGGCCTCCATCTTCTTCCTTCTGGGATTGCACCTCCACTTGGGCTCACCACTCCATGGGCTTCTTCTTTTACAAATTTTATAATAATGGAATAAAATAAAATTACATTTAAAAAAAGAAAAATGACTCGCAGGCCGTATTTACCCAAAAAGAAAATACAACCCATCTTGAATAAGGCCCAATAGCATCCAATCATACAAAATATTCAATCACCCATATGCATCCAATACATAAAATTCATAAGAATGTTATAATGCATGACTTAAGCCCATTTCATTTATGTCCAAGCCTTTATGTTGAAATCAACAATTTTGGCCCACCATGGTTCTAGCCCTTAACGGGCTTTGGGCCTCCAGCCCAGGCAGTCCAACTGCTCCCACTGGAATTTGGAAACCATGGGTCCAATTCAACTATCCAAGAAATTGTGCCAAAATTACCCGAACCAATTTCAATAAACCATATTAATTTCCAAAATTAATATCTTAAGAATAAAATAAAAATTTCATTCAAGAAACCACACGCATTTAAATTACATAAATTTAAACACACGAATTTTAAAACCAATTAAAATTTCAAAACTGGGCCCCGGTCCCAAAACCAGCCAAATCCAAAAACACTGGGCCCAGCCAGCTGCGGCTAGGGCAACCAAGTTGCCCTAGCAGCAGCAGCCGCTGCTAGGAGAAGTTGCCACTGCCCAGCAGCGGCACTGTCGCTGTGCAGTGGCCGCCCAATAGCATATGCTGCACAGCAGCGGCTTCTACTGGAACCAGCGGCCGCTGCTCCCACAGCGTGCGGTGGCCGCCTGTGGCAATTCCGCCGCCGGCAGCCCCGCACCCCGGGAACAGCCAAATTTTTTTTTTTATAAACAGAAAATGTAAAATAAAAAAAATATCATGGCATCCATAAACCAGAAATTCACCAAGAATTCCAAAACATACAATTAAATTAAACAAACATAAACCTATATGCATATTCAATTTCAATTGTATAAAATCAAGTGGGGAAAACTCATAAACCAAAACCAAAAACCCCAATAAAAAATCTCCAATTTTAAAACATGGGATTCAACCAATTTCAACAATTTCCACGGATCAAAAGCCTGCTCTGATACCACTGTTGGGATTTTTCACCGGAAATCACTTGATAAAAGCGGAAGAACGCAATGATTTTCTCAAATCTGTGCCCAGGAGCAATTGAGATGGAAATTGGAAAAGCAAAAATTAAATAGAAAGAGATAAATCTTTTACCAGGAATATCTCTTTCAAGAGATGGATGCAGACTGTAGGAATCAAACTAGAAACCCTCCTCGTTCACATACACGAACGCCTAACGGACACCACCCGTGCTAGCGTCGGAAAACACGAACTTTGGAGAGGGAGGCTAGGTGAATTTCGGCTATGGTTGCTTCAATTAATGGTGGCCCAAAATTCCTAGGGTTACTAAACCCTAGGTTGGCCGAAATTCCTAAAGGAATTTTGGTCCAACTTGGCCTAGTCATTTGTGTGGGCTTCCTTCTTTTAATTCAGGCCCAATCTTATTTTAATTAGTTTGGTTTAAATTAATTTCAAGCCCAAATTTAATTTATCCATGTATTTAATACATTACACTAAGTATATATTATTTACATTTAAATTAAAATTAGTTTGACCAATTAATTTAATCTATCAAATTAAAATTAGATCTTCACAAAATAAAATCATATGTAAACCTATACATATGAATATTTTCACCTAGGAAATAACCTCATAATTAATCCAATGAATTATGAAGAGCCAATCAAATATTAATTTTTATTATTATGATCAATCCAATTGATCTTTATAATATAATTAATATATATCTCTCTCTTCAGAGTGTATAGTCCAAGTATACATGTGATTCCTTAAGTCGGTGTTTAGTCGCTCAATGTGTATGATCGCGTGGGCCCATCTTTATGTTGGGAGTAGGCCTGTGGCCCACAGACTGCAGTTGGGCTCTAGCAAGCTACTGCAGCCCCCAATCAAGATGGAGATAGCAGTCTAACTGTTATCATAACCCTGTAGTTTGAACTTGTACATCCCATGTCATTGATATAGGTGTCCAACACAGAGGCATGGATTGATCACCCTCTTTTGTGTCCGGACATTAACTTGATCCCGAATGCACTGAAGCTCACAAACAAGTTCCCACTTGTTTGGGTGTGGCCACACTCTTATTAGTCACATTCATCAAGAGACTGGTAATATCTTCCCAGTGGACTACTGAGTGACAAATCCCTTCTGCATATCCATAGCATTACTGTAAGGGCCAGAATTTCTATACTTAAAAAAAAAGAAGAAGAGTCGTACGTCTGTCCTTACAGTCGTGTGACTGTAATTTAAAAATTACAGTCGTACGACTATAATATCAGAAAAGTTACAGAAGCCCATACCTCTGCAGCAGAAAATGGAGGAGAGAGGGTGGCGCAATTAATACGCCGGGATGGACAGGAAGCAAGCCAGAAAACAGGGATAAAAAGAAGGAAAGGAAGCGAGAGAAGGGGCAGATTGATTTCTGGTGAAAAGAGATTAAAGAGAGAAAGGAGAAAAGAGAGAAGGAAAAGAGAAAAAAAACTCCTAAGTTTTTCTTTGCCTCTTCTATTTTCTTTTAATTCTCAGGATTAAGATTAAAACTTGCTAGAAATCCTTAGGTTAATCAATTAACTTCACAAACAAATCAAAATCACGGACTTAAATCATCAGAATCCCTAACATTTTGGATTTTTGGACATAAAGCTTCCTCTCCCAATTTCAAAGGAAAAGTGTGAATTCGTGAGGATTGGAGCTACGCCAGGGGTCAAATCGACTTGGATTAGCTTCTAAAAAGGTAGACACTCCTTTTCCTTTCACTTTTTCTTGCTTTCTGGGTGTTTGAAGTGAATTTTATGCATTTTCTGCTGTATTTTTGCGCTTCTGATTCTGGAAATTAAGAACAGTCGCACGACTGTTCTTGTATTTGATGAACAGTCTATACAGTCGTACGAGTGTTCTTAATTTCCAGGTTGTTTTTCTACAATTTTGATTCAAAATAAAATTTTGGCAAAATCTTGATTCTGGGCCGTTTACAGTCACACGACTGTAACCCTCATTCCAGAATCAGAATTTCAGCTTTTATCTCCAAAAATTTATAAAAATCCATAAAAATCCGAAAAATCCAAAAATCATCAAAATGAATTTTGATATGTGCATTCACAACCTTAGATTCAATTTTCAGAAAAATAGCATTTAGAACAATTCAACGACGGAGACCCGATTCTCCTGAAAACCGACCCACCTTAAATATAAAAATGCATGTAAACTGCTAAAATTGTTTTCAAAATGATTTTCCCACAAAACCAAAAATACAAGGACGTTTCAGATCGTTTTTCAGGTTTAACCGGGCGGCTAGCCGAGCCAACCCGGTTATCCCCTATATGCATGCCCCCAATTCTTGATTTCCCAATTCTGTCTATTTGAGTCCAACTTATGGCATGCCGTATAAATTGTGCTAACCTTTGTTTTGCAGCTTTATTTGTTTTATTTTTATTTCTATTTGTATTTTAATAGAATCAATCATGTATTTAAGCGGTTGTAATTATTTTTAGATTCTCATGTATTTTAGGCGATTGTATAAGTGAGGCGAGAGTTTTTATTTTTCTATTCGATTTGGTTGTAAGCCGATTAATATTTATTTCTTTCCTTCATTTTTGTATTATGTATTTGTATGCGTGCCGTATGCCTTTTATATTCAATAAAATTGACTTTAGAATTTAAAATACCATTTCGAGAACATTGGCAATATTTAATTTAATCAGACACGAAATAAGGGACTTGTCTGGACCCGAATCTCTGGATAGTGTAGCGATCGTTCATCCGGTTCAGCTACCTTAAGAATTTCCCGGTTAAGCTGAGCCGGGTGGCGACTCTACAATATTCATCGAGACTTAGGTCTCGGTTCTTTTAAGAATTAATTCCATTTATTTTCCAAAACCGATTTTCCATTTATAAAAACCCCACGCGAGGGAGGGGCCCGCCCAAGATCATGGCGCCCTTTCCGAAAGGGAGTCTCACTTTCCGTCGAAAACGCGTCGTCCGCTCACAGTGGCAACTCCGCCGGGGATTTCTTCAAAAAGTTTTCTTAAAAAACTTAAAAGAATTTGACAAGCCCTGAAAAGTGTCTAATTAAAATAAGGCGGATGATTCTCTTTTGGTATTTTTTTTCGCATTTTAGTTACCCATTGTTGCATTAGTTTAGGTATCCTTTTATAGCCCGGTGGATTGTTGAAGTGTCGCCTAAGTTCCTCTTGGTCTTAGGGGCACGAATACAAAACACCACTCATAGCCTCGTACGAACCCCTTTGCTAAAACCCTTGAATGGGGAGAAGTGAGGCGTATATCTTGCTATGAGAGCATTGATGTTATCCCGACTTTGACCAAACCCATATAGGCAGCCCTAGTTGGATTCCCATAGGATACCAAAATAATTGTGTGAATAATAATAAAATCGCGCCTTCATCACCCCCGGTTGGTGATCGAAGTGAACCCCACCTAGGACTCGGTTAGAAATTTTTGAGACCGACCACGTTGGAGGAATAAGGTTGGAAGAATTCGTTTTGCTTGCTATGTGCTCTTCACCATCTCGTGACACATCACCATTGCTACCTACGCGTGCATAACATACCATAATCACCATTTTCCATACATGTAACATACCATACACAAAACATTTTTGTGTGATACTAACCCAAATTTTTATGGAGCCATTTGCATTTTATTTCGTGTGTAAAACATTAATTCATTCGTTTGTCATTCATACTAACGATTTCTTTTTCAGCCAGAACATTAAATTTGCGTGATTAGCATTTTTCACATAACATACATAACATCATTATGTGTGTCATGCATCCTAACCCATGTTTTCGTGCAGCCAGTTGCATATTGTGTGACATGTTCATTCACCACATTTCACTTAAATTAAATCGAGGGGCATTTCAAGGATGCCTATTGTGAGCGGACGACGCGTTTTTGACGGGACGCAGGACTCCCTTTCGGAATGGGGCGCCACGATCTCGGGCGGGCCCTCCCTCGCGTGGGGTTTTTATAATGGAAATCCGCGTTTTGGAAAATAAATAGAATTAATAAATAAAAGAACCGAGACCTAAGTCTCGATGGATGTTGTAGAGTCGCCACCCGGCTCAGCTCAACCGGGAAATTCTTATGTAGCTGAACCGGACGAACGGCCGCTACACTATCCAGAGATTCGGGTCCGGACAAGTCCCTTATTTCGTGTCTAATTAAAATAAATATTGTCAATGTTCTCGAATGGTATCTCAAAATCTAAAGTCCATTTTATTGAATATAAAAAGCATACAGCGCGCATACAAAATATTTAATACAAAAATAAGGAAAGGAAATAAATATTAATTGGCTTACAACCAAATCGAATGGAAAATAAAAACTCTCGCCTCACTTATACAACCGCCTAGAATACACGAAAATCTAAAAATAATTACAACCGCCTAAATACACGATTTAATCTATTAAAATACATCAAAAATAAAAATAAAAGAAATTAAAACCTGCAAAACAAAAGGTTAGCACAATATATACAGCACGCCACAATTTGGACTCAAATAGACAAAATTGGGAAATCAAGAATCGGGGGCATGCATTTAGGGGGTAACCGGGTTGGCTCGGCTAGCCAGCCCGGTTAGACCTGGAAAACATTTTGAAACGTCCCTGTATTTTTGGTTTTGTGGGAAAAATCATTTGAAAACAATTTTACCGGTTTACATGCATTTTTCATATATTAAGTGGGTCGGTTTTCGGGAGAACTGGGTCTCCGTCGTTGAATTGTTCTAAATGCGAATTTACTGAAAATTAAATCTACGGTCGTGATGCACATAACAAAATTCATTTTGACGATTTTTGGGATTTTCTAATTTTTTTGGGGATGAGGCTGAAATTCTGATTCTGGAACAGGGATTACAGTCGTACGACTGTAGTTTACAGTCGTGCAACTGTAATCAGTCCAAGACCACAATTTCGCCAAAAATCATTTTTAAGCAAAAATTGAAGAAAAACCTCCTGGAAACTAAGAACAGTCGTACGACTGTATATACAGTCGTACGACTGTTCATGAAGACTAAGAACAGTCGTACGACTGTTCTTAGTTTCCAGGAACAGAAATACGAAAAATGCAGCAAAAACGCACGAAATTCACTTCAAACACCTAGAAAGCGAGAAAAAGTGTAGGGAAAAGAAGTGACTACCTTTTAGAAGCTATTCCAAGTCGTTTTTGACCCCTGGCGTCGCTCCAATCCCAACGAATTCGCACTTTTTCCTTTGGAATGGAAGTTGGGAGTTTGAGTCCAAAAATCCAAATTTGCAAGGGATTCTGATTGTTTAAGTCCAAGTTCTTGATTTAGTTGTGTTGTTAAGTGATCAACCTAGAGATTTCTAACAAGTTTTAGGCTTAATTTCGAGAATTGAAGAAAATCAAAGAGGAAGAAAAGTGAGTTTTTTTTGTGGTTTTCTTTTTCTCTCTCTTCTCTTTCTCTCTCTAAGTTTTTCTTTCACCAGAATTCTCTCTCTTCTTCTCCTCTTTTTCTCCTTTTCATCACTTCTTTTCCTGCTTGCTTGCTGCCAAACCCGAGCAATTAATGCTCCTCCTTCTTTTTCTTCCATTTCTGCTGCAGAGGTATGGGCCTCTGCAGTCTGCCCGACATTACAGTCGTACGACTGTAGCAATAGTCGTATGACTCTCTTCTTCTTCTTCTTTTTTTTTTTTTTTTTTTTTTTAAGTATAGAAAATTCCGGCGCTTACACCTATCATAACCATCCCATCCCATTTCATAACATATCGGGTACCCAAAATTATCCGTGTTCTGCCGATGCACCAAATTGCATTTGGCCATTCCACCAAAATCATTTCATTCAATAAAAGCCACAACGGTCGTAGATCCATTCTCGTGTAACAATTTATGCGACGCATTTCATGACATCACGTTCATTCATCACGAACATCATATAACACCGTGGTCCACATCCGACCACTTCATGACATTAATTTACCATTCAAGGTACTCCCCGAGTGCCCAATTAGTATACATATAGGTCCCTAACATCATCGCATCATAAAAAGGTGTTCCACGAATGCCGAACCTCTGTCCGTGTCCCTGTTACACGTGACTTCCTCATGGCATCATTTCATATCACATGCTCAAAAGCATCAAAACTTTGTCTATGGGCTTGGCCCATGCGACCATTTCATATCATCCTATAGACCTGCCAAAGTGTCGAAACTCTGTCCGTGTGTTGGTACACACGCGACCATTTCATGAATTCATTAGGTGCCCCAAAGGCGCCGAAGTTCTGTCCGTGTGACGGCCCACACGTGACATTTTTGCATAAGCATTAGGTGTTCTTGGAATGCCCCAAGAAGAAGAAAAATAATAAAAGGGAACCATTCATACCATCATTTCATACATAATCCCACTCCATTCATTTCAAGCATAATCAATGCCTTAATTTTCATGCCACATCATGCCATTCATTCACAACCCTAATACCTCCTATCTAGTCCCAAGCAGAATACACTGGAGCAACCTTGGACAAGATCCCAAGCTTCAAGGGCAGCCAGGAGATAGAGGGTAGTTGAGAGTGATAGTGATTCTGAGGCTGGGGAAGGAGTGAATATGGCAGAACAGACACCGAGCATGGCTGATGTTTTGAAGGATTTCTTCAGATCCCAAGACTTCCACGACATGTTGAAGGAAGAGATGCGGGCAGTTGTAAGGGAAGCTGGTGAGGCTGGTGGTAGTGGAGCCGGGAAAGAGAAAGAGGCTGAGTCATCCCAACATGGTGGTGACGCCTCGGCTAGCCTTGAGAAGCTGCAGGAAATAGAAGCAGCTATGGAACAGAGGATGAAAGCAAAGTGTTCTGAGCTAGATGAAGTTATGGCCCAGTTGAAGAAGGGGGTCAGTATCAGTGCTGAATCGAAGAAGGGCGTAAATGTTGATGCCATGATCAGTAAGGGCATCGAGACATTCCCTATCGGCTTCCAAGTGCCGAAAATCCCTACTTACAAAGGAATGGGCTCGCTGGAGGCCCATGTGAATCTGTATGCCCGAGTTATGCTGACGGCGGGCGCCACAAAGTAGTAGCTGATCAATTTATTTCCCACCACACTGGAGGGAGGTGCTTTAGGATGGTATAACTCACTGTCAAAGGAGGAGCAATCTGACTGGGATGTATTGTCGGTAGCCTTCATTAAATACTACGGCTTCAACACCAAAATCCAGATGAAGCTGTATGATTTGGAGAGGGTGAAGCAGAAATTCAACGAGCCCTTTGATGGTGGATGAATAAGATGATCCTCCTAAAGAACCGCCCTGACGAAGATGAGCTCATACAGAAGCTTATTGACAGCAGCAAAGACATTTTCAAGAACAACATGAAATTCCATCCCTTTAAGGAGCTCAGTAAGGTTTACAGCATGGCTATGAAGATAGAAAGGGATGAAGAAGAGAAGCCAGCCGGTCACAAGGGAGGAAGAAGCACAGGGTACAGCTCAGGATATAGATCAACCGCAGCAGCTGGGTCTGGCAGTGGTTCTGGTTCAGGTTCCAGTAGCAAACAGGGGCAATCTTCAGAGGTGAAGCAGGTTGAAGTGGCTACTATAAATCAGCAGCAAGGCAACCAGAACAGGGGTCCTGGAGGACAAGGCATATCGCCTTGGACTCTTCCCTTAGTGAAGATATTCGCCAAGTGTAGGAATGGCGGCCTGCTACAGTCTTTAATGCCATTTGAGAAGCCATCTGAAGTTGACAAAGATAATTTCTATACTTATCATGTGGTGACGGGCCATCGAACCAATAACTGCTATAAGCTAAGGGATGCTATCCAGAAGCTCATTAATGAGGAAAAGCTGCAGGAGCCAGCCAAACCTAGCACTAAAACTAACCCACTGCCGGCATTTAAAAAGCGGGTTAACATGGTCCAGTCAGGGTTGCCGGCTAACTTTATATTCTCCCAAGTTCTTCAAGCGAACCCTACAATTCAGGCAGTGGTAGTAGGGGATCCCGAAGTGGAACCCGAATGTGAGAAGAAGGAGGA
The DNA here is from genome assembly GCA_039660915.1 of Euphorbia tirucalli. Lineage (NCBI taxonomy): Eukaryota > Viridiplantae > Streptophyta > Magnoliopsida > Malpighiales > Euphorbiaceae > Euphorbia > Euphorbia tirucalli. The sequence goes on from CM077633.1 coordinate 52,964,857, forward strand.
ATGTAAAGAGATCAAGCCCGTAAGTCTGAATGATCTCGACTCTGATGATGAGTATGAAGAATTTGACAGAGGAGAGGCAGTTAAACTCCCGGCTGTTGAGAAGATGAAGATTCAGGAAGTGTAGCATGTGACCCAAAGTGGTAGGGTATATCAGCCGGCAGATCAGATGAAAGATAAACCACCAATGAATGGGTCGGGCAGTACTTCGGCGCCAGAAGGAGTTGATAAAGAAGACCTAGTCATTTCCCAACTAAAGAAAACTCCTGCCCAAGCTAGCTTGTGGCACTTGCTTCTGACCTCCAAGGAGCACATGGTTGCTCTGGTAAAGAAATTGTCAGAGATTGAAGTCTCCCCTATAGCTTCACCAAAGGCTATGTGCTGTTTGTCAGACAAAGTTCATGTTGGGAGTCTTAATATTGTCTTCTCCAAGAAGGACTGCATACTGAAGGGAAGACCCACAGCAAGGCTCTTTATGTCAAGGCCCATGTGATGGATAAGGTGATGCCTTGCGTCATGGTGGATGATGGATCGGCACTGAATATCTGCCCACTAAAGATGTTGCCATTTCTGGGGTTGAACGAAGAAGTGTTAAAGAGATCCTCAAAAGTCATCCGAGCATATGATGACTCTAAAAGAACAATGATAGGGATATTTGAGGCTGAAGTAGAGGTTGGGCCAGTTAGGTCCACAGTTGCTTTTACAGTGATTGATATCCCAGTCACATTTTCCCTGTTGCTTGGAAGGCCCTGGTTCCATCCTTTGGGAGGTGTTCCTTCCACATTGCATCAAAAGATCAAGTTCTCTATGAACGGCAGGATTGTGACTGTTGAGGCGGATGCCCAGTCGATGGTAGCTGCAGTAAATGAAGAAGTGGTTCCCTTTGGTGGATTTCAACTCGCTGTAATCAAAGAGGAAGAGACCATGGATGCCCCTATGGTCCTTTATGAGAATTATATGCCAGAGTGGCTATCCCGGTATCTGTATAAGAAGAACTTTGTCCCGGGAATGGGACTCGGAATCAATTTGCAGGGGATTCCAGAATTTAAAATTGACTCAGGAAAGTCGAAGCAGTGTGGCCTTGGCTACGTAGAAGGGGCATCTAAGCGGAAGAACTTGAAAAAGGGCAAGAATGGAAAGGTTATGATGAAGCCGTTTCTAAAGGCGGGAAAAGACCTTTACAAGGGTCAGGCTGAATCAGTAATGGTTGGAAATGTCGAGTATCCTGGCTTCGAGATCTTTGCTGATGTCATGGATTTTGACAAAAGCCAGGAAGAGCTAGTAGCCCCTGTAATGGTGGAAGAAGCAACTGCTGAATCTGAGATTTTGCAAGGAGAATCATCTGAGGTGGTAGCAGAAGCCATAGAGGTGGCCGAGGAAGAAGACGAAAAGAAGACCTGTGCTGAAGCTACAGAAGTGATCTCGAGAGCTTTGACTGCTGCATTAAGCAAAGCTTTTGGGAAATCCAAGGAGGGATTCGATGAAGAATTGATGGCCAAAGTGAATTTAGACTCTGTGGTTGCTGAAATTGCCAAGATTATGGAAAGAGCTAAGGTCCCGGATGATGCTCTGGAAGGAAAGATGGAAGCTGAGGAAGAACAAGACCCTCTGCCTGTGGAGGATGAAAATGATTTTGTTGTATCTATTTCTTCCATTTTCAATGTAACTGATGTACTTTATGATAAGTTCAATGCAATGAAATCCCAATTTGCTTACTTGTGTGATGTTTATCCTGATAATTTTGTGCATGCATTTAAATCACCATCAAGCATATTTAGCATACGTGACACTACATTGCATGAAATCAATATAAGTACAGATGAAAACCCTAAAATGGTACTCATTTCACACGAGCTAAATCCAAGGAAGAGGAAGAATTAATAAAAATACTCCAAAACATGTTAAAGCTTTCACCTGGTCGTATGAAGACATGCCAGGTGTGGACGCAGAAATAGCAATGCATAAAATCCCGACAGACCCCAAATTCAGACCAGTAAAGCAAAAGCTGAGAAGACTAAGGCCGGAATGGGCTATGCTGGTGAAAGAAGAAGTGGCCAAACAGATAGACGCTAGGTTTCTCGAAGTGGTGGAGTATACGGAATGGCTAGCCAACATTGTCCCCGTGCCTAAAAAGGATGGAAGGGTTAGAGTATGCGTCGACTATAGGGACCTGAATAAAGCATGCCTAAAAGATAACTTTCCACTACCCTATATTGACATTCTGGTTGATAGCGCAGCAAAAGCAGCAATGTACTCCTTTATGGATGGCTTTTCAGGGTACAATCAGATCTGATGGATGTGATCGACAAGGTGAAAACATCATTCATCACAGAGTGGGGTACTTTCTACTACAGAGTGATGCCCTTCGGGTTAAAGAACGCTGGTGCCACTTATCAGAGGGCTGTCACAACTCTGTTACACGATATGATCCATAAAGAAGTCGAAGTGTATGTCGATGATATGCTCGTTAAATCAACAACCCGGGAGGAACATCCTGTTATCCTGGATAGATTCCTAGCCCGCATTGGAGAGTACAACTTGTGACTTAACCCCAAGAAGTGCATATTCGGGGTCACATCAGGGAAGCTGTTGGGCCATGTAGTCAGCAAGAGGGGGATCGAAATAGACCCAGACAAAATCAAAGCCATCCAAAATATGCCAGCCCCAAAGACAGAAAAGGAAGTCAGGTCATTTCTGGGTTCCGTACAATCTGTCAGTCGCTTCATTGCACGGTTGACTTCCACTTGTGAGTCGATCTTCAAGCTATTAAAGAAAGACGAGCCGATTGTGTGGGATGACAAGTGTCAACTGGCATTTTAGAAGATCAAGGCTTATCTGGTAAAGCCACCGGTATTGAGTCCTCTAATTCCAGGAAAGCCTCTGATTTTGTATTTGGCAGTTGAAGAATACTCTACAAGGGCAATGCTTGCACAAGAACAAGATGGCAAGAAGGAATATCCTATCTACTACCTTAGCAAGAAATTGCTGGAGTATGAAACCAAGTACACACTGGTGGAGAAGACATGTGTGGCGATGATTTGGTTGACCAAGAAGCTGCACCATTATTTCCAATCCTACAAGATACAAGCCGTGGCTAAGGTGGATCCAATGAAGTATCTCTATGAAGCACCAGTATTGGTTGGAAAGCTATCTAGGTGGCTGCTACTTTTGTCTGAATTCGACATCGAGTACATCACGAAGAAAACCATTAAAGGGCGAGCCGTGGTAGAGTTTCTGGCAAACCAACCCCTAGAATCAGATTACACAGAGAATCTGGAATTCCCTGATGAGCAACTAGCCATGGTGGAAGTAAAAAGATGGGTCATGTGCTTCGATGGGGCAATGAATAGAAAAGGCGCTGGAATCGGGGTACTTGTAGCAACACCGGATGGTGAGATTATTCCTTTATCCAAGAGGCTGATCTTTCCTGTAACCAATAATGGGGCAGAATATGAAGCATGCTTATTTGGAATGGAAGCTCTATTAACCTTAGGGGCAAATGATGTCTTAATTGTCGGTGATTCACTTCTAGTGATCAGGCAAGCTCAGGGTGAGTGGGAGCTGAAAGAAGAACCCTTACGGCCTTATTTGGAGCTCCTACAGCTCAGAAAAGATTTATTCGGCTAGTGTGAATTCAGACATGTCCCCAGGGATAAGAATAAGATGGCTGATGCATTAGCTACTTTGTCCTCCATGTGGGAAAATCCAGAGGAAACTCAGGTGCAACCATTGGTTATAACCACTTCCAGACATCCTTGCTTCGAAGTGCATGAAGTAATGGAATTATCAGCTGAAGAAAAGCCATGGTTCTTTGACATCTACCGGTATGTTAAAGAGGGAAAGTACCAAGAAGAGGCCAGTGTTGCTGATAAGTTGACACTAAGAAAGCTGGCTAGTCAATTCAAAATCTTCGAGGACAAGTTATACAAAAGAACAGCACATGGAGTCCTTTTGAGGTGTCTAACAGAGCCAAAATCAGAAGAAGTGATGCAGCATGTACATGCAGGGTCCTATGGGCCACACATGAATGGACTTGCCATGGCCAGAAAGATCATGAGACAAGGGTATTTCTGGATGATGATGCAAGCAGATTGTATAAGAAAAGTGAAGAGATGTCATGAATGTCAGATCTATGCAGATATCAGTCATCTTCGACCACTTGAACTTCAGAACCTAGCATCTCTTTGGCCATTTTCAGGATGGGGGGTAGATATGATTGGTGAAATTCATCCAGCTGCATCTAATGGGCACAAATTCATAGTTGTAGAAGTTGATTATTTCTCCAAACGGGTCGAAGCAGAATCCTTCACTAATGTGACAGCCAAGCAAATGGTCAAGTTCATCCAGAAGAACATCTTCACTCGATATGGGATTCCTCACCACATAGTAACTGACAATGGAGTACAGTTTCAAGGGGCAACAACTGAGCTACTTGCAGAACATGGTGTTGAACATCATAAGTCTTCTCCATACAGACCTTAGGCTAATGGTGCAGTGGAAGCAGCTAACAAGGCAATAAAGAAGATCTTATCAAAGATGGTAACCACTTACAGAGATTGGGCCGATAAACTGCCTTATGCTCTTTGGGGTTACAGAACCAGTGTCAAAACACCGACAAGAGAAACTCCTTATGCCTTGGTATATGGAATGGAAGTGGTATTGCCAGTGGAAATAGAACTTAAGTCACTTAGAGTTGCCTTGGAAGCTCAGTTACTAGCGACTGAATAGGTTCAAGCCAGATATGAATAGTTGACAGCACTAGATGAAAGGCGACTGAGGGCACTAGATCATCTTCAGATGTACCAGGGTAGAATGGCCAGAGCCTATAATCGGAATGTGAAGTATTCCAAACGTCAGTTGAAAACGGGTGACTTGGTTCTAAAGCAGCTAAGGCCTTCCAACGTCCATGTTAGGGGCAAGTTCAGACCCAACTGGGAAGGGCCCTATGTGGTGAAGAAGGTACTATCAAAAGGCGCTGTCAGCATCATGGACATGGACAGAAACGAGTTCACTAACGGTATCAACCAAGACCGGCTGAAGCTTTATCATGTATAAAAAAAAATCTGCTAGGCCAAAAACTCGAAAAGAGCGGTCTAGGTAAAAGTTAAGACATGAGAGAAAATATTCAGTCGAAAAACCTGAAAAGGACGACTGGCGACGGATTCTGGCTCAATGTGGAATATGTACCAGTTAAGAACCAATTCGTTTCAAATGTACTCATTTTGACTTCATCAATAAAGTGAAGTGTTTGTTTAAATATATTTGCATGGTTATGACAAATGCACAAACAAAGTTGTCTTGCATAAACATACATTCAAAGAAAGCACTTTGCATTCAACTGATTGAAATCATCGCATTATTTAACAAGTGAAAGTGTATTAAATACATGCAAGTTGAAATCTTTTGTCGACCTCTAAGATCCAGTTCATCTTCCTAAAAGAGCAATAAAATGGTTATGGTGACATTTCAATCATCTTAAAAAAAAAAAGGAGCTCACTGAGGTGAAAACCGAAAAGGTGCCTTAGGAAAAAATTAGAGCGGCTCGCTGGGCTGAAAACCCATATTGGGCAATCCAGGCAAAAATTAGAGCACTTACAAACTCATAATTTCCCCACAAAGCAGGAAAACCAGAATGCCCCCAATATTCGCCACAAAATTCATCACATCAACTCCCCATAGAGTCATCACGTAATTCCCCAACGGAACTACATAAAGAACACCATAATTGCTTCCTCAATCGAGTTGCCATACTCTTCCCCAGCAGAATCTCTATACGGAACGCTATGATTATCTCCCCAGCAGTATCATACATCCCCAACAGTCACCTCACTCCTTCAAAATTCACCAAGCAAAGCCCTCGAAGAAAGCAAAATCGACCAGGGGAACATATCTCTCTCCAGCAAAAGGCGGAAACGTCAAATGACGAAAAATGTATACACGTACATATGCATCATCATGCATTCATACATTACATACATCAATCACTTATCCCTAGCTAGTCTTCATTCTTGATCGAAGGGGCAAAAAAATTTTTGTTTAAAAATCTCTCGATCAAGGAATAAAGACTTGCTATCTTAAGTGCAGGAATTCATCATCTCTAGCTTCAATTCCTCAGCAGATCAGCCTCGAGTAATGTAAACTCGGTATCCGCCCAGATCGGCTTCATCATCCATTTCCCCAATAGATCTACCTCGAGTAATGTGAACTCGGTATTGGCCCAGATCAGCTTCATCTATTTCCCCAGCAAAGCTCGCCTCGGGTAACCTAGACCCGGTATCGGCTAAACCGCAATTCACTTTTTCTTTGCCTCAGGTAACCTAGACCCGGTATTGGCTTATTTCACTCTTTCTTTACCTCGTGTAACCTAGACCCGATATCGGCTAATCTGCAATCCATCTTTCCTCACCTCGGGTAACCTAGAGCCGGTATCGGCTAAACCGCAATTCACCCTTCATTTGCCTCGGGTAACCTAGACCTGGTATCGGCTTATCCGCATCGACTTCGCCTCGGGTAACCTAGACCCGATATCGGCTTATTTCCTCCCCAGCATCTCCTCAGGTAACCTAGACCCGGTATCGGCTTATCTCATCAGAGGGCTCATTCCAGTGTTCGCGGCACTTTGATTCGCGCTCTCAAATTCATCATCTCAGGTGTTGTAAACCTGGAGCTAGGTGTCGAATTTGATCATGCGAGGGGCAACTGTAAGCGCCGGAATTTTCTATACTTAAAAAAAAAAGAAAAAAAGAAGAGAGAGAAAAAAAGAGAAGAGTCGTACGACTGTCCTTACAGTCATGCGACTGTAATTTAAAAATTACAGTCGTACGACTGTAATATCAGAAAAGTTGCAGGAGCCCATACCTCTGCAGCAGAAAATGGAAGAGAGAGGGTGGCGCAATTAATGTGCCGGGATGGACAGGAAGCAAGCCAGAAAGCAGGGATAAAAAGAAGGAAAGGAAGGCAGAGAAGGGGCAGATTGATTTCTGGTGAAAAGAGATTAGAGAGAGAAAGGAGAAAAGAGAGAAGGAAAAAAGAAAAAAAAACTCTTAAGTTCATCTTTTCCTCTTCTATTTTCTTTTAATTCTCAGGATTAGGATTAAAACTTGCTAGAAATCCCTAGGTTAATCAATTAACTTCACAAACAAATCAAAATCACAGACTTAAATCATCAGAATCCCTAACATTTTGAATTTTTGGACATAATAACATTTTGAATTTTTGGACATAAAGCTTCCTCTCCCAATTTCAAAGGAAAAGTACGAATTCGTGAGGATTGGAGCGACGCCAGGGGTCAAATCGACTTGGATTAGCTTCTAAAAAGGTAGACACTCCTTTTCGTTTCACATTTTCTTGCTTTCTGGGTGTTTGAAGTGAATTTTGTGCATTTTCTGCTGTATTTTCGCGCTTCTGATTCTGGAAATTAAGAACAGTCGCACGACTATTCTTGTATTTGATGAACAGTCGTACGACTGTATATACAGTCGTACAAGTGTTCTTAATTTCCAGGTTGTTTTTCTACAATTTTCATTCAAAATAAAATTTTGGCAAAATCTGGATTCTGGGCCGTTTACAGTCGCACGACTGTAACCCTCGTTCCAGAATCAGAATTTCAGTTTTTATCCCCCAAAATTTATAAAAATCCATAAAAATTCGAAAAATCCGAAAATCATCAAAATGAATTTTGATATGTGCATTCACAACCTTAGATTCAATTTTCAGAAAAATTGCATTTAGAACAATTCAACGACGGAGACCCGATTCTCCCGAAAACTGACCCACCTTAAATATAAAAATGCATGTAAACCGGTAAATTGTTTTCAAAATGATTTTCCCACAAAACCAAAAATACAGGGACGTTTCAAAATGTTTTCCAGGTTTAACCGGGCCGGCTAGCCGAGCCAACCCGGTTATCCCCTATATGCATGCCCCCAATTCTTGATTTCCCAATTCTGTGTATTTGAGTCCAACTTGTGGCGTGCCGTATAAATTGTGCTAACCTTTGTTTTGCAGCTTTTATTTTTTTTATTTTTATTTTTATTTGTATTTTAATAGAATCAATCGTGTATTTAGGCGGTTGTAATTATTTTTAGATTCTCGTGTATTCTAGGCGATTGTATAAGTGACGCGAGAGTTTTTATTTTTCTATTCGATTTGGTTGTAAGCCGATTAATATTTATTTTTTTCCTTCATTTTTGTATTATGTATTTTTATGCGTGCTGCATGCCTTTTATATTCAATAAAATTGACTTTAGAATTTAAAATACCATTTCGAGAACATTGGCAATATTTAATTTAATTAGACACGAAATAAAGGACTTGTCTGGACCCGAATCTCTGGATAGTGTAGCGACCGTTCGTCCGATTCAGCTACCTTAAGAATTTCCCGGTTGAGCTGAGCCGGGTGGCGACTCTACAATATTCATCGAGACTTAGGTCTCGGTTCTTTTAAGAATTAATTCCATTTATTTTCCAAAACCGATTTGCCATTTTTAAAAACCCCACATGAAGGAGGGGCCCGCCCGAGATCGTGGCACCCCTTCCAAAAGGGAGTCTCGCTTTCCATCGAAAATGCGTCGTCCGCTTACAATTACCATGCTAAGTGACATACCCGAAAGTACCCATACTTGGCACCCTATTACATGCCCTTTAGGCATACCCCTAAGTATGTGACCTCACATGCAACACCATCATATGGTCAGGTCAAAGGATCCATACAAGTACTACATGAGAATGACTTGTGATACTATACCATGTGGATTTCTAGTTTAGTGGATCTATGTTGGTGTGCCCTAGTTCTTAAGGCATTGGATTCTTGTATTTTGTATTATACATTAAGAGTCATGTATGAATACATTATTTGTGTCACATTAATAAAGGCAATTAATCTATTTCATTTATATCTTGTGCTATAATATGAGTAGAGTATCCATTGATTGATAATCATAAAACCTATCCCAGGTCTGTTCTAATCGTGGGAACGAATAGAACCACAGACTTGTATATTCGATGACTGTATGGTAGTTCTTAACTAGCCATAGTACTTGTATAGTCAGTCATGAATATAGGTACATGTCATTGACATGGGACTGGATCGATCCGCACAAGAAAGACACATGGTTGTCATGTCATAGGTCTTTCTTGAGTAGGTCTCTTTTGTCCTCAGACCAGATTTCATTATAATATCAATATGGAATCCAGTTCACTTTGACATATGCCTAACAGGTCTGTAAAAGGATGCTAAATACGGGTATGATTGGGTGGACCGGTGAACATGTTGATATTGATGATGAAGTGATGGAATTGCCACTCGGGTGACACCGAGATGATATCATTGGCCACTTGATGAGTGGGACTGATAAGTGTATGGCCATACCCAAATAAGTTGGTTGCTTATTTGATTAATCAGTCAACTCAAGATCAAGAAATATAATAAACAACAGAAGAGGATGACAGACACCATGCCTCTTGTTTATTCATATCGATATCGTTAAGCAAAGGACACTATGAGATTACTACCGGGTGAGTGTCTTCTAAAGACTGTTGCATCTCTGTCTTAATTGGGGGCTGTAATGGTTTGCTAGAACCCACTTACAGTCTGTGGGCTTGGGCCTACTGCCAACATAAAGACAGACCCATAGGATCGTGCACATAGATCAACTGAGCTGGAACTTATAGAAATTGTACATGTAATGTACATTAGAAGGAATGCGTTAATTAATTAGTTGACATTCGGTGTCAAGGTAATTAATTGACATTGGGTTGAATTTAATTTAATTAATAAGTTTACATAATGTAATTAATTAATTTATCAATTAATTGAATTACATAAAGTAAACAATTAATTAAATAATTTTCCTAAGTAGGAAAATTAAATACATGTATTGTATTAACTTAAGTGTGATTTAATTTTATTTAGGGGTAATTAAATTTAGCCAAATGGAATTATATTACATAGTATATACTTTTTAATTAAAGTTTATTTATGTAATTACAATCCTAGTGGGCTTGGGTTTAATTAACCTAATTAGAACCCAATTAGACAAGGTGTCTATAAAAGGGCACACTTAAGGAATAAAAACCTTATTCAACTCTAATTAATTGCTGGAAATTTCAGCCACCAACAGCAGCCCCAAAATAGCCGAAAATCCCAGTATTAAACCTCCATTCCTTCGCGTCTTCGGCTAGCACTGGTTCCCGCTCAATAGTTGGTCGTGCACCGAACTTTGGAGATCACAGTTTCAAGAAACGATTCTGCAGCAGTCTCTAGAGGATACGAATTTGGTGAGTTAATCTCTCTTGATTCTTATTTGATTTTATTCTAATCAATGGTAATTGGACACGATAGGTGGATTCTAGGAAATTTTAAACGGTGTATTTTCCGCTGCGCCACGTTATTTTTCCAATGACGAATCCTAACAATCTATCCAATACCATGCCCCTTATGCATGTACCCATTGACTTGGTTGACATCCCATGTCTAATGACCGGTCAGACACCGCCATACAACCAGGTTAATGATAGTCTCTTGTTCCATTCATTCCCATGACTGGAACAGACTACGGATCTAATCATGGTCATATCGTTTACCCTATCCATGGTCTTACTGCCAAGTGCATGACACTGGTCATCATGGATATGGATATGTCCATTGGATACTTCATTTAATATATTGCACAAGATAGATATAATAAATGAATTAATGCCTTTATTAATAACACAAATAAGTATAATACATAAATCCAATAAATGTATGATACAAATACAAGGACCAATGCCTCCGGACTAGGGCATATCCAACAATCTCCCACTTGCACTAGTTCCAACTAGGCATGGGCCTGATCCCTATAGATCTAGTATGACCCTCGTGCTTGGGCTGTGCTAGCGCCTTGGTCAAAGGATCTGCGTCCATGGTGTCCACTCTGTGCAATGCAATGTCACCTTTTTCCTCGATCTCTCGTATGAGGTGAAACTTTCTGAGCACGTGATTTGTGTTCTTGTGTGACCGGGGCTCCTTAGCTTGTGCAACGGCCCCATTGTTGTCACAAAAGATATCAACTGGGTCCTGGATAGTTGGCACTACTCCCAACTCAGTGATAAACTTCTTCATCCACACAGCTTCCTTAGCCGCATCACACGCAGCGATGTACTCAGCTTCTGTTGTAGAGTCCGCAATGGTTGGCTGCTTTGAGCTCCTCCACTTACAACACCACCATTCAGCAAAAATACATACCCAGACTGCGACTGGTACTCATCTTGGTCAGTCTGGAAGCTTGCATCAGTGTACCTAGAAACTAATAGCACTTCCTGACCACCATACACTAAGAAGCTATCCTTAGTTCGGTTAAGGTACTTAAGGATTGCCTTGACAACTTTCCAGTGATCCTCCCTGGGATCCTGTTGGTACCAGCTCATCATACTCAGTGCAAAGGTGACATCAAGTCTCGTACATAACATGGAGTACATAATTGATCCTATAGCCGAAGCATATGGAACCAATTTCATGTTCTCCCTGTCCTCCCTTGTCTTAGGACAGTGCTTCTTACTAAGTTTTAGCCCATGGCCCATTGGTAAGAAACCTTTCTTAGCCTGGTCCATGCTGAACCTTTTCAGAACTTTGTCTATGTACGAGGGCTGACTTAGGCCCAGAAGCCGATTTGATCTATCCCTATAGATCCTGATCCCTAGGATCATCTCAGCTTCGCCTAAGTCCTTCATTACGAAGCACTTACTCATCCACTGCTTTACCCCTTGCAGTGTAGGTATATCACTTCCAATGAGTAGGATGTCATCCATATGAAGTACCAAAAATGTGACAATGCTCCCACTTGTCCTCTTATACACACAAGGCTCATCTTGATTCTGTATGAAGCCATATTCCTTTATAGCCTCATTGAATCTAAGATTCCAACTTCGGGATGCTTACTTCAGTCCATAAATGGACCTTTAAAGCTTGTATACCCTTCCTAGATACTCTGGATTTACAAAACCCTCAGGTTGTGTCATGTATACATCCTCGAGTAGCTTTCCATTAAGGAAAGCGGTTTTGACATCCATTTGCCAGACTTCATAGTCGTACCATGTGGCTATGGCTAGCAAGATCCTGATGGATTTGAGCATGGCTACTGGTGAGAAGGTCTCATCATAGTCTATTTCATGGACTTATCTGAAACCTTTCACAACCAGACGCCCCTTGAAGGTATTGTCGGCCTTCAGCTTGTAGCACCACTTGCAACTTATTACCTTAGCACCCGAAGGTGGATCAACCAAGTTCCAAACCTGGTTATCGTACATAGATTACATCTCTGCCTCCATGGCTTTACGCCAATTTGCAGACTGTGGGCTTGCCATACCTCTTCGGTTCCCGACGATCCCTACTAGACCTTCTAGGTCCTTGTATGGCCTGGGTCGGTGCTACCTCCTGTGGAAGCTCCACCTGGGCCACCGAGTTATCCTCTTCAGGAGTTTGTGGACCTTGAACTTCCCCGAGTTCAACATAACTCCCACTATCTTTCTTGGAAAGGAATTCCTTTTCTAGAAAGACCCCCTTCCTTGCGACGAACACCTTGTTCTTGGTGGGGTTGTAGAAGTAATACCCTTTGGTTTCCCTAGGGTAGCCCACAAACATGCATTTATCGGTTTTGGGCTCCAGCTTGCCACTAGTCAATTTCTTGACATGTGCTTCGCATCCCCGAATCCTTAGGAAAGACACATTTGGCTCCCTGCCCGTCCATATCTGAGATGGGGTCTTTTCCATTGCCTTAGTTGGAGTATTATTTAAGATAAGAGCTGCTGTCTCGAGGGCGTGTCCCTAGAAACTAATTGGGAGAGAAGCTTGACTCATCATTGAGCGGACCATGTCCAACAGCGTCCTATTCCTCTGTTCAGACACCCCATTCCATTGTGGTGTTGCGGAAGGAGTGAGCTATGGAACTATTCCATGCTCTCTCAAATATGAGTCAAACTCTAGGCTCATATACTCACCACCTCGGTCCGACTCGAAGGGTTTTGATGTTTCTGCCTAGCTGGCTTTGTACCTCGTTCCTAAATTCTGTGAACCTATCAAGGGTCTCAGACTTGTGTTTCATCAGATAGACATAGCCATATTTGTTGAAATCGTCCGTGAACGTGACGAAGTACAGGTGTCCACCTCTGGTCGCTGCGCTCATGGGTCCACATACATCTGAATGTATTAGGTCTAATAAGCCAGTGGCCCTTTCAGCCTTCTTGCTAAAAGGCGCCTTGGTCATCTTGCCTCGTAAATATGATTCGCATGTATCAATTGACTCTAAGTCAAATGACCCTAAGACTCCAGCTTTGTGAAGCCTAGCTATGCCCTTCTCGTTTATGTGGCCGAGACGATAATGCCATAGGTAGACAGGATTAAGTTCGTTGGGCTTCGCCCTTTTTGTGTTTATGTTATAGACATGATTGGTTGCATTTAAGTTCTGGATATACATGCCATTATTTAATAGAGCATCTCCATAAAATAATCCCTCTCTAGATAGAGAAATTCTACCATTAGAAATAGTAAAATAAAATCCAGAAATATCCAACATAGAAATTGAAATAATATTCTTGCACATAGCAGGTACAAAATAACATTGTTCTAAAATTAAAACCAATCCACTATGCATCACAAGGTGGTATTCACCGATATCTATGGCAGCAACCCTTGCTCCATTTCCAACCCGTAAGTCCACCTCTCCGGACCCCAGTGACCTTCTGTTCTTAAGTCCCTGCACATTGCAACAAATGTGAGAACCACATCCAGTATCAAATACCCAGGATGTTGAAATAGTAAGGTTAATGTCTATAACATAAATACCTGAAGAGGATGCACCTTGGCCCCTTCTTTGCTCTCCCATCAGCTTAGGACACGATCTCTTCCAATGGCCCGCCTGTCTACACCCGAAACAGACATCCTCAGGACTTGCCTTCTGCTGGGCCTTGGGTGGGGCTTTGGCCTTCTTAGCCTTGGCCTTCTTGACCTTGGCCTTGGCCTTTTCCTTGGCCTTACCCTTGGCAATTGGAGGGTTCCCCTTGTTGACCAGCAGCGCCAGCGGAGTCTTTTTGATCGACTGCTCAGTAAGCTTAAGCATCCCATGCAGCTCACTGACAGTGCAGTTCATCCCTTGCATGTTGTAGTTCAGGATGAACTGATCATAAGAATCTGGCAAGGATGCAAGGATTGTGTCCACCGCCAACTCCTAAGAGATGGGCGATCCGAGACGGGCTAAAGTGTCCAAATAGCCATTCATCTTGAGCACGTGTGCGTTCACAGATGTCCCAGCCCCTATCTTACAAGAGTGGAATGCCTTGTTGGTCAGGTACCTTTCCTAACGAGCTTGCTCCTGAAACATCTCGTTTAGAGTTATTATCATAGCAAAGGCTTGATGGCCCATAAACTGTTTTTACAGTTCGGGGACCATACAGGCCAACATTAGGCATGTCACATCCCTATTATCCTTGACATACACCTCGTATTCCTCCAGCTGGGCAGCCGGTGGATTACGTCCTTGAGGCACAGCCGGTACAGGCCTCTCCAGCACATACTCTTTGGACTCCTGTCTTAGAACTATTCTCAAGTTCCTAGACCAGTCCAAAAGTTAGGACCAGAAAGCTTGTCCCTTTTAAGAATTGATCGCAGTGATAGAGTGTTATTATTTGCCATTTAGAGTTTCTACACAGAAAAACATTTAAGAGTGTTAATAAAGGACTTTACTTTGTTATTCCCATACATAATTAATAATGAATCAATTTATTAATTAAACTGACTTGTTGGGCTCGTGGGCTGAGATCCATATTTCATTAAGATATAGCTAGACAAGGGTCTGGTACAACTATACCTCAACTATTTAGGTAGGAACGCCGTCCAATCCCAACCTAGGGACTCTCGGTTTGATGGGCTTGTTGGAACTTACCCATCTGTGCTTAGGGCCAGGAGAATCCCACTACCCATGCTAAGTCAAAACCTCCATTCAAGTGTTAGAGTATCCCATACCCTAACCCAATACAAAGTGACAATACTCCAGTGTATCCTGCGAGGGCATGGTCTACAACTGGCTTATTACCACTTCAAGCCGATTTTGAATGAGGGAAGCACTTTTAAGCGACTTAGCAATTTCATTGGTTGTTAGATTCAATTACCAACGGCTTGCATACATAAGGTGGGTGAAATGCGGTTGGATCATACATTCATACATGCATATAAATATAAAGCATAATTAAATAAATAAGTAAAATGGACTGCTATGGGCCTTTATTACATCCTAATATTATTCTAGTAAACCTATGATAGAAAACAATATCAGGTGGGCCTCCATCTTCTTCCTTCTGGGCTTGCACCTCCACTTGGGCTCACCACTCCATGGGCTTCTTCTTTTACAAATTTTATAATAATGGAATAAAATAAAATTATATTTAAAAAAAGAAAAACGACTCGCAGGCCATATTTACCCAAAAAGAAAATACAACCCATCTTGAATAAGGCCCAATAGCATCCAATCATACAAAATATTCAATCACCCATATGCATCCAATACATAAAATTCATAAGCATGTTATAATGCATGATTTCAGCCCATTTCATTTATGTCCAAGCCTTTATGTTGAAATCGCCAATTTTGGCCCACCATGGTTCTAGCCCTTAACGGGTTTTGGGCCTCCAGCCCAGGCAGTCCAACTGCTCCCACTGGAATTAGGAAACCATGGCTCCAATTTAGCCGTCCAAGTAATTGTGCCAAAATTACCCGAACCAATTTCAATAAACCATATTAATTTCCAAAATTAATATCTCATGAATAAAATAAAAATTTCATTCAAGAAACCACACGCATTTAAATTACGTAAATTTAAACACACGAATTTTAAAACCAATTAAAATTTCAAAACTGGGCCCCGGGCCCAAAATCCGCCAAATCCAAAAACACTGGGCCCAGCCCGCTGCGGCTAGGGCAACCAAGTTGCCCTAGCAGCAGCAGCCGCCTAGAGGATGCCTGCTGCTGCCGTGTGGCAGCCACTGCCCAGCAGCGGCACTGCCGCTGTGCAGTGGCCGCCCAGAGGCAGCAGCAGGCAGCGGCTGCCGCCGATGCTCCCGCCGCCGGCAGCCCCGCACCCCGGGAACGGCCAGATTTTTTTTTTATAAACAGAAAATGTAAAATAAAAAAAAATATCATGGCATCCATAAATAAGAAATTCACCAAGAATTCCAAAACATACAATTAAATTAAACAAACATAAACCTATATGCATATTCAATTTCAATTGTATAAAATCAAATGGGGAAAAATAATAAACCCAAACCAAGAACCCCAATAAAAAATCTCCAATTTTAAAACATGGGATTCAACCAATTTTAACAATTTCCACGGATCAAAAGCCTGCTTTGATACCACTGTTGGGATTTTTCACCGGAAATCACCTGATAAAAGCGGAAGAACGCGATGATTTCCTCAAATCCGTGCCCAAGAGTAATTGAGATGGAAATTGGATAAACAAAAATTTAATAAAGTGAAAAATCTCTTACCAGGAATATCTCTTTCAAGAGATGGATGCAGATTGCAGGAATCAAACTAGAAACCCTACTCGTTCACGTACACGAACGCCTAACGAACACCACCCGTGCTAGCGTCGGAAAACACGAACTTTGGAGAGGGAGGCTAGGTGAATTTCGGCTATGGTTGCTTCAATTAATGGTGGCCGAAATTCCTAGGGTTATTAAACCCTAGGTTGGCCGAAATTCCTAAAGGAATTTTGGCCCAACTTGGCCCAGTCATTTGTGTGGGCTTCCTTCTTTTAATTCAGGCCCAATCTTATTTTAATTAGTTTGGTTTAAATTAATTTCAAGCCCAACTTTAATTTATCCATGTATTTAATACATTACACCAAGTAATATATTATTTACATTTAAATTAAAATTAGTTTGACCAATTAATTTAATCCATCAAATTAAAATTAGATCTTCACAAAATAAAATCATATGTAAACCTATACATATGAATATTTCCACCTAGGAAATAATCTCATAATTAATCCAATTAATTATGAAGAGCCAATCAAATATTAATTTTTTATTATTATGATCAATCCAATTAATCTTTATAATATAATTAATATATACCTCTCTCTCCAGAGTGTATACTCCAAGTATACATGTGATTCCTTAAGTCAGTGTTCAGTCGCTCAATGTGTATGATCCCGTGGGCCCATCTTTATGTTGGCAGTAGGCCTGTGGCCCACAGACTGCAGTTGGGCTCTAGCAAGCCACTGCAGCCCCCAATCAAGATGGAGATGGCACTCTAACTGTTATCATAACCCTGTAGTTTGAACTTATACATCCCATGTCATTGATATCGGTGTCCAACACAAAGGGATGGATTGATCACCCTTTTTTGTGTCCGGACATTAACTTGATCCCGAATGCACTGAAGCTCACAAACAAGTTCCCACTTGTTTGGGTGTGACCACACTCTTATCAGTCACATTCATCAAGAGGCCGGTGATATCTTCCTAGTGGACTACTGAGTGACAAATCCCTTCTACATATCCATAGCATTATGTGAGTGGACGACGCATTTTCGACGGGACGTGAGACTCCCTTTCGGAAGGTTCGCCTCGATCTCGGGCGGGCCCCTCCCTCGCGTGGGGTTTTTATGAATGGAAAATCGTTTTGAAAAATAAATGGAGTTATTGCATAAAAGAACCGAGACCTAAGTCTCGATGAATATTGTAGAGTCGCCTCCCGGCTCAGCTCAACCGGGGAAATTCTTAAGGTAGCTGAACCGGACGAACGGCCGCTACACTACCCAGAGATTCGGGTCCTGACAAGTCCCTTATTTCGTGTTTAATTAAATTAAATATTGCCAATGTTCTTGAAATGGTATTTTAAATTCTAAAGTAAATTTTATTGCATATAAAAAGGTATACAGCGCACATACAAATTTATAATACAAAAATGAAGGAAAGAAATAAATATTAATCGGCTTACAACCAAATCGAATAGAAAAAAAATAAACACTCTCGCCTCACTTATATAATCGCCTAGAATACACGAGAATCTAAAAATAATTACAACCGCTTAAATACACGATTAATCCTATTAAAATAAAAATAAAAATAAAAATGTGCATAAATAAAAGCTGCAAAACAAAGGTTCGCACAATTTATACGGCACGCCACAAATTGGACTCAAATAGACAGAATTAGGAAATCAAGAATTGGGAGCATGTATATAGGGGATAACCGGGTTGGCTTGGCTAACCGGCCCGATTAAACATGGAAAACGTTTTGGAACATCCCTGTATTTTGGTTTTATGGGAAAATCACTTTGAAAACAATTTTACCGGTTTACATGCATTTTTATATTTAAAGTGGGTCGGTTTTCGAAAGAACCGGGTCTCCGTCGTTGAATTGTCCTAAATGCAATTTTACTGAAAATTGAATCTATGGTCGTGATGCGCACAACAAAATTCATTTTGATGATTTTTGGATTTTTCTGATTTTTTATGGATTTTTATAAATTTGAAGGGATAAAAGCTGAAATTCTCATTCTGTAACCAGAGTTACAGTCGTGCGACTGTAACTACAGTCGTACGATTGTAAGTTACATTCGTGCGACTGTAAACGGCTAGAATCAAAATTTCGCCAAAATTTTATTTTGAATCAAAATTGCAGAAAACAACCTGGAAATTAAGAACACTCGTACGACTGTTCATCGAGTCCAAGAATAGTCGTGCGACTATTCTTAATTTCCAGAAACAAAAACGCGAAAACACAGCAGAAAATGTACAAAATTCAATCCAAACACCCAGAAAGCAAGAAAAAGTGAAAGGAAAAGGAGTGTCTACCTTTCTAGAAGCTTATCCAAGTCGATTTAACCCTTGGCGTCGCTCAAATCCACACGAATTCGCACTTTTTCTTTGAAATTGAAGTTGAGAGCTTTATGTCCAAAAATCCAAAATGCTTAGGATTCTGATGATTTAAGTCCGTGATTTTGATTTGTTTATGAAGTTAATTGATTAACCTAGGGATTTCTAGCAGGTTTTAATCCTAATTCTGGGAATTAAAAGAAAATAGAAGAGGAAAAGATGAGTTTAATGGTTTTTTACGTCTTCCTTTTCCTTTTCTCTTTTCTCCTTTCTCTCTCTAATTCTTTTCTACCAGAAATCAAGAATGGCCTCTCTCCTCTCTTTCTCTTCCTTTTATCTCTGCTTCCTGGCTTGCTTGCTGTCCATCTCAGCACATTAATTACGCCACCCTCTCTCCTCCATTTTCTAATACAGAGGTATGGGCTCCTGCAACCTTTCCGATATTACAGTCGTACGACTGTAATTTTTAAATTACAGTCGCATGACGGTAAGGACAGTCATACGACCATACTCTTTTTTTTTTTAAGTATAGAAAATTCCGACGCTTACAGCTGCCCCTCGCATGTTCAAATTCGACACCTAGCTCCAGGTTTACAACACCTGAGATGATGAATTTGAGAGCGCGAATCAAAGTGCCGCGAACACTGGAATGAACCCTCTGATGAGATAAGCCGATACCGGGTCTAGGTTACTCGAGGCGATGCTGGGGATGAAATAAGCCGATACTGGGTCTAGGTTACCCGAGACGAAGTCGATGCGGATACGCCGATACCGGGTCTAGGTTACCCAAGGCAAATGAAGGGTGAATTGCGGTTTAACCGATACCAGGTCTAGGTTACCCGAGGCAAATGAAGGGTGAATTACGGTTTAGCCGATACCGGGTCTAGGTTACCTGAGGAGAGGAAAGATGGATTGCGGATTGGCCGATACCAGGTCTAGGTTACCCGAGGCGAGGTTTGCTGGGAAATAGATAAAGCTGATCTGGGCCGATACCGAGTTTACATTACTCGAGGCTGATCTACTGGGGAGATGGATGATGAAGCTGATCTGGGTCGATACCGAGTTCAAATTACTCGAGGTGGATCTGTTGAGGAACTGAATGACGAAGCCGATCTGGGCTGATACCGAGTTTACATTACTCGAGGCGGATCTGCTGAGGAAGTGAATGACGAAGCCGATCTGGGCTGATACTGAGTTTACATTACTCGAGGTGGATTTGCTGAGGAAGTGAATGATGAAGCCGATCTGGGTCGATACCGAGTTTACATTACTCGAGGCGGATCTGCTGAGGAATTGAAATTGGAGATGATGAATTCCTGCACTTAAGATAGCAAGTCTTCATTCCTTGATCGAGAGATTTTTAAACAAAAATTTTTGCCCCTTTGATTAAGAATGAAGACTAGCTGGGGATAAGTGATTGATGTATGTAATGTATGAATGCATGATGATGCATATATACGTGTATGCATTTTTCGTCATTTGGCATTTTTCGCCTTCCGCTGGAGAGGGATATGTTGCCCCTGGTCGGTTTTGCTTTCTTCGGGGGCTTTGCTTGGTGAATTTTGAAGGAGTGAGGTGACTGCTGGGGATGTATGATACTACTGGGGAGATAATCATAGCGTTCCTTACAGAGATTCCGCTGGGGAAGAGTATGGCAATTCGATTGGGGAAACAATTATGGTGTTCTTTATGTAAATTCCACTGGGGAATTACGTGATGACTCTATGGGGAGTTGATGTGATGAATTCTGTGGGGAATGTTGGGGACATTCTGCTTTTCCGGCTTTGTGGGGAAATTATGAGTTTGTAAGTGCTCTAATTTTTGCCTGGGTTACCCAATACGAGTTTTCAGCCCAGCGAGTCGCTCTAATTTTTGCCTGAGGCGCCTTTTCGGTTTCACCTCAGCGAGCTTCTCTAATTTTTTCCTGAGGCGCATTTTCGATTTTCACCTTAGCGAGATCCTTTTTTTTTTTTTTTAAGATGATTGCAATGTCACCATGACCATTTTATTGCTCTTTTAGGAAGATGAGCTGGATTTTAGAGGACAATAAAAGATTTCAATTGCACGTATTTAGTGTATTTTCACTTGTTAAATAATATGAGGATTTCAATCAGTTCAATGCAAAGTGCTTTCTTTGAATGTATGTTTATGCAAGACAACTTTGTTTGTGCATTTTTCATAACCATGCAAATATATTTAAACAAACACTTCACTTTATCGATGAAGTCAAAATGAGTACATTTGAAATGAGTTGGTTCTTAAATGGTACATATTCCACATTGAGCCAGAATCCATCACCAGTCGTCCTTTTTAGGTTTTCCGACTGATTATTTTCTCTCGTGTCTTAATTTTTGCCTAGGCCGCTCTTTTTGAGTTTTCAGCCTAGCAGATTTTTTTTTACACATGATAAAGCTTCAGCCGGTCTTGGTTTTCCGTCCATGTCCATGATGCTGACAGTGCCTCTTGATAGCACCTTCTTCACCACATAGGGCCCTTCCCAGTTGGGTCTAAACTTGCCCCTAACATCAACATTTGAAGGCCTTAGCTGCTTTAGAACCAAGTCACCTGTTTTCAACTGTCGCTTAGAGTACTTCACATTACGGTTATAGGCCCTGGCCATTCTGCCCTGGTACATTTGAAGATGATCCAGTGCCCTCAGTCGCCTTTCATCTAGTGCTACCAACTGTTCATATCTGGCTTGAACCCATTTAGTCTCTGGCAGCTGAGCCTCCAGGGCGACTCTATGTGACTTAAGTTCTATTTCCACTGGCAATACCACTTCCATTCCATATACCAAGGCATAAGTGGTTTCTCCTGTTGGTGTTCTGACACTGGTTCTGTAACCCCAAAGGGCATAAGGCAATTTATCAGCCCAATCTCTGTAAGTGGTTACCATTTTTGATAAGATCTTCTTTATTGCCTTGTTAGCTGCTTCCACTGCACCATTAGCCTGTGGTCTGTATGGAGAGGACTTATGATGTTCAATACCATGTTCCGCAAGTAGCTCAGCTATTGCCCTTTGAAACTGCACTCCATTGTCAGTTACTATATGGTGAGGAATCCCATACCGAGTGAAGATGTTCTTCTGGATAAACTTGACCATTTGCTTGGCTGTCACATTAGTGAAGGATTCTGCTTCGACCCATTTGGAGAAATAATCAACTGCTACAACTATGAATCTGTGCCCATTAGATGCAGATGGATGAATTTCACTAATCATATCTATCCCCTATGCTGAAAATGGCCAAGGAGATGCTAGATTCTGTAGTTCGAGTGGGGAAAGATGACTAATGTCTGCATAAATCTGACATTCATGACATCTCTTCACTTTTCTTATACAATCTGCTTGCATTGTCATCTAGAAATACCCTTGTCTCATGATCTTTCTGGCCATGGCAAGTCCATTCATGTGTGGCCCACAGGACCCTGCATGTACCTGCTGCATCATTTCTTCTGCTTCTTGCTCTGTTAGACACCTTAAAAGGACTCTATGTGCTATTCTTTTGTATAACTTGTCCTCGAAGATTCTGAATTGACTAGCCAGCTTTCTTATTGTCAACTTATCAGCAACACTGGCCTCTTCTGGGTACTTTCCCTCTTTAACATACTAGTAGATGTCAAAGAACCATGGCTTTTCTTCAGCTAATAATTCCATCACTTCGTGCACTTCGAAGCAAGGATGTCTGGAAGTGCCTATGACCAGTGGTTGTACTTGTGTTTCCTCTGGATTTTCCCACATGGAGGACAAAGTAGCTAATGCATCAGCCATCTTATTCTCCTCTCTGGGGACATGTCTGAATTCATACTGGCTGAATAAACCTTTTCTGAACTGTAGCAGCTCCAAATAAGGCCGTAAGGCTTCTTCTTTCAGCTCCCACTCGCCCTGAGCTTGCTTGATCACTAGAAGTGAATCACCGACAATTAAGACATCATTTGCCCCTAAGGTTAACAGAGCCTCCATTCCAAATAAGCATGCTTCATATTCTGCCCTATTATTGGTTACAGGAAAGATCAACCTCTTGGATAAAGGAATAATCTCACCATCTGGTGTTGCTATAAGTACCCTAATTCCAGCGCCTTTTCTATTCACCGCCCCATCGAAGCACATGATCCATCTTTTCACTTCCACCATGGCTAGTTGCTCATCAGGGAATTCCAGATTCTCTGTGTAATCTGATTCTAGGGGTTGGTTTGCCAGAAACTCTACCACGGCTTGCCCTTTAATGGTTTTCTTCGTGATGTACTCGATGTCGAATTCAGACAAAAGTAGCAGCCACCTGGATAGCTTCCCAACCAATACTGGTGCTTCATAGGGATACTTCATTGGATCCACCTTAGCCACGGCTTGTATCTTATAGGATTGGAAATAATGGCGCAGCTTCTTAGACAACCAAATCATCGCCACACATGTCTTCTCCACCAGTGTGTACTTGGTTTCATACTCCTGCAATTTCTTGCTAAGGTAGTAGATAAGATATTCCTTCTTGCCATCTTGTTCTGGTGCAAGCATTGCCCTTATAGAGGATTCTTCAACTGCCAAATACAAAATAAGAGGCTTTCCTGGAATTGGAGTACTCAATACTGGTGGCTTTACTAGGTAAGCCTTGATCTTCTCGAATGCCAGTTGACACCTGTCATCCCACACAATCGGCTGATCTTTCTTTAATAGCTTGAAGATTGGTTCACAAGTGGAAGTCAACCGTGCAATGAAGCGATTGACATATTGTAGGGAAGCCAGAAATGACCTGACTTCCTTTTCTGTCTTTGGGGCTGGTATATTTTGGATGGCTTTGATTTTGTCTGGGTCCATTTCGATCCCCCTCTGGCTGACTACATGGCCCAATAGCTTCCCTGATGTGACCCCGAATATGTACTTCTTGGGGTTAAGTCGCAAGTTGTACTCTCCAATGCGTGTTAGGAATTTATCTAGGATAACAGGTGTTCCTCCCGGGTTGTTGATTTAACGAGCATATCATCGACATACACTTCGACTTCTTTATGGATCATATCGTGCAACAGAGTTGTGACAGCCCTCTGATAAGTGGCACCGGCGTTCTTTAACCCCGAAGGGCATCACACTGTAGCAGAAAGTACCCCACTCTGTGATGAACGATGTTTTCACCTTATCGATCACATCCATCAGAATCTGATTGTACCCTGAAAAGCCATCCATGAAGGAGTACATGGCCGCTTTTGCTGCGCTATCAACCAAAACGTCAATATGGGGCAATGGAAAATTATCTTTTGGACATGCCTTATTCAGGTCCCTGTAGTCGACGCATATTCTGACCCTTCCATCCTTTTAGGCACGGGGACAATGTTGGCTAGCCATTCTGTATACTCCACTACTTCGAGAAACCGTACATCTATCTGTTTGGCCACTTCTTCTTTCACCAGCGTAGCCCATTCAGGCCTTACTCTTCTCAACTTTTGCTTTACCGGTCTCAACTTGGGGTCCGTCGGGATTTTGTGCACTACTATTTCTGTGTCCACACCCGGCATGTCTTCATACGACCAGGCGAAAGCTTTAACATGTTTTGGAGTATTTTTATTAATTCTCTCTTCCTCGGATTTTAGCTCGTGTGAAATGAGTACCATTTTAGGGTTTTCATCTGTACTTATATTGATTTCATGCAATGCAGTGTCATGTATACTAAATATGCTTGATGGTGATTTAAATGCATGCACAGAATTATCAGGATAAACATCACACAAGTAAGCAAACTGGGATTTCATTACATTGAACTTATCATAAAGTACATCAGTTACATTGAAAATGGAAGAAATAGATACAACAAAAATCATTTTCATCCTCCACAGGCGGAGGGCATTGTTCTTCATCAGCTTCCATCTTCCCTTCTAGAGCATCATCTGGGGTTGCAGCTTTCTTTGCTTCTTTTCCAGCCACTTGCATCTTAGCCTTTTCCATAATTTTGGCAATTTCAGCGACCACAGAGTCCAAATTCACTTTGGCCATTAATTCTTCGCCGAATCGCTCCTTGGATTTCCTAAAAGCTTTGCTTAATGCAGCAGTGAAAGCTCCCGAAATCACTTCTGTAGCTTTAGCACAGATCTTCTTTTCATCTTCTTCCTTGGCCACCTCTATGGCTTCTGCTACCACCTCAGATGATTCTCCTTGCAAGATCTCAGATTCAGCAGTTGCTTCTTCTGGCTTTTGTCAAAATCCACGACATCAGCAAAGATCTCGAAGCCAGGATACTCGACATTTCCAACCATTACCGGTTCAGCCTGACCCTTGTAAAGGTCTTCTCCCGCCTTTAGAAACGGCTTCATCATAACCTTTCTATTCTTGCCTTTTTCAAATTCTTCTGCTCAGATGCCCCATCTACATAGCCAAGGCCACACTGCTTCGACTTGCCCAAGTCAAATTTAAATTCCGGAACCCCCTATAAATTAATTCCGAGTCCCATTCCCGGGACAAAGTTCTGCTTATACAGGTACCGGGATAGCCATTCTGGCATATAATTCTGATAAAGGACCATAGAGGCATCCGTGGTCTCTTCCTCTTTGATTACAGTGACTTGAAATCCACCAAAGGGAACCACTTCTTCATTTACTGCAGCTACCACCGACTGGGCATCTGCCTCAACAGTCATAGTTCTGCCGTTCATAGAGAACTTGATCTTTTGATGCAATGTGGAAGGGACACCTCCCAAAGGATGGAACCAGGGCCTTCTGAGCAACAGGGAAAACGTGACTGGGATATCAATCACTATAAAAGCAACTATGGACCTAACTGGCCCAACCTCTACTTCCGCCTCAAATGTCCCTATCACCATTCTTTTAGAGTCATCATATGCTCGGATGACTGTTGAGGATCTCTTTAACACTTCTTCGTTCAGCCCCAGAAATGGCAACATCTTTAGTGGACAAATATTCAGTGTTGACCCATCATCCACCATGATGCACGGCATGACCTTATCCATCACATGGGCTCTGACATAAAGAGCCTTATTGTGGGTCTTCCCTTCAGCAGGCAGGTCCTTCTCGGAGAAGACAATATCAGGACTTCTAACATGGACTTTGCCTAACAAACAGCACATAGCCTCTGGTGAAGCTATAGGGGAGACTTCAATCTCTGATAATTTCTTTACCAGAGCAGCCCTGTGCTCCTTGGAGGTCAGAAGTAAGTGCCACAAGCTAGCTTGGGCAGGAGTTTTCTTTAGTTGGGAAATGACTAGGTCGTCTTTCTCAACTCCTTCTGGCACCGAAGTACTGCCCAACCCATTCATCAGCGCTTTATCTTTCATCTGATCTGCAGGTTGATATACCCTTCCACTTCGGGTTACATGCTGCACTTCCTGAATCTTCATCCTCTCAACAGCTGGGAGTTTAACTGCCTCTCTTTTATCAAATTCTTCGTACTCGTCCTCGGAGTTGAGGTCATCCAGACTTATGGGCTTGATCTCCTTACATCCCTCCTTTTTCTCACATTCGGGTTCCACTTCGGGTTCCCCTATCGCCACTTCCTGAATCGTAGGGTTCGCTTGTAGAACTTGGGCAAATATAAAGTTAGCCAGCAACCCTGACTGGACCATGTTAACCCACTTTTCGAATACCGGCAGGGGGTTGGTTTTAGTGCTAGGTTTGGCTGGCTCCTACAGCTTTCCCTCATCAATAAGCTTCTGGATAGCATCCCTTAGCTTATAGCAGTTGTTGGTTCGGTGGCCTGTCACCATATGATAAGTGCAGAAATTATCTTTGCCAGCTTTAGATGGCTTCTCAAATGGCCTTAAAGATTGTGGCTGGCCACCATTCCTACACTTGGCGAATATCTTTGCTAAAGTAAGAGTCCAAGGTGATATGCCTTGTCCTCCAGGACCCTTATTCTGGTGGCCTTGCTGTTGATTCATAGTAGCCACTTCAACCTGCTTCACCTCTGATGATTGCCCCTGCTTGCCACTGGAACTTGAACCAGAACCATTGCCAGACCCAGCTGCTGTGGTTGATGTAACATCCCATTTTACTGCATTCATTTGGCATTTGTGCATGATCATTACCTATCACAATTAAAAATCTGAAGGACAATTCTCAAATGTTGCTCATGCTCTACTTCATCCTTTGAATACACAAGCATGTCATCAATAAAGACAATAATAAACTTGTCAAGGTATTTTTGAAATACCTTATTCATTAATGCCATAAAAGCTGCAGGTGCATTTGTCAACCCAAACGGCATCACAACAGATTCATAATGCCCATATCGAGTTCTGAACGCTGTTTTCAGAATGTCTTGCTTTGCAATTCTAAGTTGATGATACCCTGATATCAAATCAATTTTTGAAAATACCCGTGCTCCTTGCAATTGATCAAATAAGTCATCAATTCGGGGTAATGGATATTTATTTTTCACAATGACCAGATTCAACTGCCTGTAATCGATGCATAACCGTATAGTACCATCCTTTTTCTTCACAAACAATACTGGAGCACCCTAAGGCAACACACTAGGTCTAATAAACCCCTTGTCCAGTAATTCCTGTAACTATGTTTTCAACTCTTTCAATTCAACTGGAGCCATTCTATATGGTGAAATAGAAATTGGTGCAGTTCCAAGAATCAAGTCAATTGTAAATTCTGCTTCTCTGTCAGGAGGCAACCCCGGTAAATCCGTAGGAAACACATCTGGAAATTCCTTGAATACCGAAATATTTTCAAGATGGATACCGGATGTTTTTGTATCAATAACATGTGCTAAGTATGCTTTACATCCACCCCGGATTAAACAAAAAGCCTTGACTACAGAAATCAAACAAGTAGGCACTACTTGACGTTCACCCTGAAAAATAACTCTTAGCTGACCTGGTGACTCTATAATAACCTCTTTTGTAAAACAATTAACAATTGCATGATGTCTTGTCAACCAATCCATACTCAGTATCACATCAAATTCTCTAATATTTAACCTTATCAAATCTACACTTAATTCTGCCTTATCAATTTGGATCAAACAATTGTGATACACATGATTTGCAACTACTAGTTAACCTAAAAGAGTCCCCACATTTAAATCAAATCCTAAAGGTTCACAACTCACATGCAAATGTGGTGCCAAATGTGATGATATAAACGAATAACTAGATCCAGGATCAAGTTGCCAGAGGAGTTTTGATGAGTTAAAAAGACGATTAACTTCGCTCCAATTTTGACAATTCCAGCTGGAGTAGGAGGATTTGTTGTATACAGTGATGCGTCTCACCAATGTTTGGGGTGTGTTTTAATGCAACATGGTAAGGTAATTGCATATGCATCAAGGCAATTAAAACCATATGAATTATCTTATCCAGTGCATGATTTGGAACTTGCTGCTATTGTGTTTGCTTTGAAAATATAGAGGCATTACTTGTATGGAGAAACATTTCAGATTTTCACTGATCATAAAAGTCTGAAATATTTGTTGACTTAGAAAGAATTAAATATGAGGCAAAGAAGATGGCTAGAATTATTGAAAGATTACGATTTCACAATAGAGTATCATCCAGGAAAACCTAATGTGGTGGCTGATGCTTAAGCAGAAAATCTAGCAGTGTAATGGCTAGTGTTCAAGTTTTAAAATTTCCTTATTTGGTGCAATTACGGGCTATGAATGTTGAGCTGAAATTGGGAGAAAATGGGGCATTGCTAGCTAACTTCAAAGTGAGACCAGTGTTGCATGATAGAATTAAGGAAGCACAGGATCGAGATCCACAGTTAAAGGAGATAATGGAAAATGTTAAGCAAGGGAAAAGTACTACTTTTACAGTTGTTAATGTTACATTGGTAATGGCACAGAGAATTTGTGTGCCAGATGTTGATAATCTGCAGAAAGAAATTTTGGAGGAAGCTCATACTGCTCCATATGCCATGCATCCAGGAATGACAAAAATGTACCATACCCTTCGGTCTCATTTTTGGTGGCCTAGAATGAAGAAGGATGTTGCAGAATATATTTCTAAATGTCTGACTTGCCAACAGGTGAAAATAGAACATCAAGCTCCAACGGGGAAATTACAGCCATTATCTATACCGGTTTGGAAATGGTAAAGAATAACTATGGATTTTGTATATGGACTTCCAAAGACTCCCAGAAAGAATGATGCTATTTGGGTGATTTTAGATCGATTGACAAAGTCAGCCCACTTTTTACCTATTCGATGGGGTTGTTCATTGGAGAATTTAGCCAAGAAGTATGTGAATGAAATTGTCAAACTACATGGGGTACCAGTATCTATTGTATTAGATAGGGATCCTCGATTTACATCTCGATTCTGGAAAAGTTTGCAACAGGCATTGGGTACAAGGTTAAACTTTAGCACTGCATTCCATCCTCAGACAGATGGTCAGTCAGAAAGAACAATCAGACATTAGAGGATATGCTTCGCTCTTGTGTTTTGGAATTTAAGGGCTCGTGGGATGATTATATTGCTCTAATTGAATTTGCTTATAATAATCAGTATCATAGCAGTATTGGTATGGCACCATACGAGGCATTATATGGAAGAAAATGCAGAAGTCCTATTTATTGGGATGAAGAAGGAATGCGTGTTTTAGAAGGGCCTGAGATAGTTCAAGATACAATGGAGAAGGTGCAGATAATCAGAAGCAGACTTAAAGCAGTACAAGATAGACAGAAAAGCTATGCAGATCAACATAGAAGGGAGATGGAATATGAAGTAGGGGACAAAGTATTTCTCTGAGTATCACCCTAGAAAGGTGTGTTAAGTTTTGGGAAGAAAGGAAAATTGAGTCCGCCGTACATAGGACCCTATGAAATTCTTGAAAAAGTTGGTCCACTTGCTTATAAATTGGCGTTACCACTAGAATTAGCTCAAATCTATAATGTTTTCCATGTAAGCATGCTTAGAAAGTATCACTCAGACCCTACACATGTATTAAAGGATCAAGAAATGGAGATTGCAGATAATCTAAGTTATGTGAAGGAACCAGTAGCAATTATCGGGCATAAAACAAAACAGCTGCGAAACAAGGAGATACCATTGGTAAAAGTGCTCTGGAGAAGTCATTCAGTAGAGGAAGCTACATGGGAAACCGAAGAAAGGATGAGAAAGGAATATCCATATTTTTTTCACGATACAGGTAATGAATTTCGGGGACAAAATTCTTTTGAAGAGGGGGAGAAATGTAACATCCCATTTTACTGCATTCATTTGGCATTTGTGCATGATCATTACCTGTCACAATTAGATATACATTTGTACTATACATGTTACGAAGTAAGTACAACACTAGAATTTAATGTGTCTTAAATGTTTAAAATTAGAAATTAGGGGAGTAAAATGTAATTTAGGAGGGATAATTGTTTAGAGATTAAAATCTCTATAGCCATCTTTTTCTTATTATTATTATTATTATTAGAATTGTTAGTCAAACATTGGACAAATGGTCCAATAACATTAGGGTTAAAGACAAATGGTCCAATGAAGGAGAGATAAGGATGAAGAGGATTAATATGGGTCTTAGCAGTGTAAAATAAGCTAGAAAACTGGCAGAAAACGTAAAGAAGAAGAAGAAGAAGAAGAAGAAGAAGAAGAAGAAAGAAGGGAGAAAGAGAGAAGTAGAAGGAAGAGGAGGTCAAAATCTTAAAGATAATCTGGAGGAGGGTACCAGCTGCCCCCGAGAGATTTAACGACTAAGTTGTGAGTATAAACTTGATATGGATTTGCATAGGTTGATGAAAGTTGTGAATTGATGTATTGATATGTTTGTATGTGTATTGCTGTAATTTGTTGGAAATGAAATGTTATGTGGCTTTCTCTGTTGAGGTGAACTATTTTGTATATGAGTATATGTTGAATATTTGGTGATTGCGTAGTGTACAAAGGTGAAGTGTTGTTTGAATGATTATATGTA
The DNA here is from genome assembly GCA_039660915.1 of Euphorbia tirucalli. Lineage (NCBI taxonomy): Eukaryota > Viridiplantae > Streptophyta > Magnoliopsida > Malpighiales > Euphorbiaceae > Euphorbia > Euphorbia tirucalli. The sequence goes on from CM077633.1 coordinate 52,995,588, forward strand.
CTACATGATTTATGTTGAAAGATTTGGGTTAAATGTTATATGTGAAAGTTAGTGTACATAGTTACATGAAAGATTAACGGCATTATGACATACCTGACCAAACACTGCGAATACATGCTTCACATGGATTATCTGGACCTATATGGTCAATCACATGGAATATCTGATTATATGGACCGAAAGGTCAAGTACATGGTTACATGAGCTGGCCAGCGAAATCATTTGATATCTGGTACATGATCCCGGGGCAGTTGTTTAGCTGGTTGTGTCACAACAAATAAATAAAATGGATCATTCATTTGCATATGCTTGATTGAGTTTGTTGGAATTTGTTTATGTGAATGTGTGTGATTGTAATTCATTGATGGTTTATATTCACTGAGTGGCGACTCATATAAATTGCTATATTTTTCCAGCTAGCTGCAGTTGTAGATAAAGTTTAAGTTCTTAGAAGTTTAAAGCACAGTAGAAAGCATGGATGAAAGGTCAGCCGGTTGAGTTTTATCTCACTCTCTCTCCTCTCATCTCAAGCATGTAAAATAGAAACTTTTGGGTTTGGAATTTTATATTATAAGTGTGGTTTGAAGTATGTATAATAAAACATATACTTGTATGGTGTAGTTGTGGATTTATGTTATTAAGTAAATGGAGTACTTTTGATAAAATATATATATATATATATATATATATGTGTGTGTGTGTGTGTGTGTGTGTGTGTGTGTGTGATCATACCATCTTTGAATATAACACAGGAAATAAGGGGTGTTACAATTTTATTGGTATCAGAGCAGGGATATGATCATAGGGACACACGCATACATACATGACATAGCAATATACAGAATCACATAACATGTTGTTTCATATAGGGTTGATGAAAATCAGAATGACAACCCGAGGAGAGAGGAACTGGCCGAATCACCACCAGTAGGATCACAACCAGAAAATGCATAATTAATCCACCACCATCATCTGCACGTTCACATTCATCACATGTGCATCAACCAAAAGTTTATTTTAAAAGGGGAGAGGAATCGATTATTCATAGGGAGAGGAGATTTCATATAGGGTTGATGAAAATCAGAATGACAACCCAAGGAGAAAGGAACTGGCCGAATCACCACCAGTAGGATCACAACCAGAAAATGCATAATTAAATCCACCACCATCATCTGCACGTTCACATTCATCACATGTGCTTCAACCAGAAGTTTATTTTAAAAGGGGAGAGGAATCGATTATTCATAGGGAGAGGAGATAAGACAAATTGAGGAAACAGGGTGCTGAAGAATTTACTGGTACTACTGATCCCAAAATTGCAGAGAGGTGGTTGAAAAGATTAGAAAGAGTGTTTGCTCTAATGCATTGCACTCCAGAAGAAAAATTTGACTATGCAGTTTATCTACTCCAAGAAGATGCATATGATTGGTGGGAGACTGTCCCTAGAAGTACTGTTCAGCCTCCAGTTTTGACCTATGATGATTTTGTGCGTGAATTCAAAAATAACTACATGCCGGAGGTTTATTTGGATGACAAAAGAAGACAATTTCTAAATCTGAAATAGGGGAGGATGACAGTGGCAGAGTATGAAGTAAAATTCAATCAGTTATCGACTTACATGCCTTCTTTAGTGGCTACTGAAAGGGATAAGTGTAGAAAATTTGAGGAAGGGCTTAGATATGGAATCCGAAACAGAATTACGGCCTCAGATATTGAAACTTTTGTAAAACTGAAACATGCCGTTGTTAGATCTGAACAATTAGAGAAAGAAGGTGTGGAGTATAAACTAAAAAGGGTTTATAGTGACACGAGAGTAGATCAAAGTACAAAGTTTGCAAAACGTCAAACCAATTCATCTCCATCACAATTTAGCTCCAGGGGAGGATATTCTGGAGATAGAGGTGGAAGAATAACTGCTCCAACTTCTTCAAAACAAAGTTAAGGGCAGAGTTCAAGGCAAAAACCCCAATGTAATCAATGTGGAAGATTTCACGAGGGAGCATGTAGAAAACTGACTGGAGCATGTTATTTATATGGCTCTTTTGACCATTTGATACATGATTGTCCTAAAAGAGTTGGAGTAGCTGAAAGAGCTACATCAGAGGTTACAGTTCAAAACATAAGAAACAGTGGAGCTGGACCAGTAGCAGGTAGAGGTAGAGGTAGAGGAACAACAGTAAGTGCTACTGGTGGTATTGGTAGATCTGATATGCAGTTTATCTACTCCAAGAAGATGCATATGATTGGTGGGAGACTGTCCCTAGAAGTACTGTTCAGCCTCCAGTTTTGACCTATGATGATTTTGTGCGTGAATTCAAAAATAACTACATGCCGGAGGTTTATTTGGATGACAAAAGAAGACAATTTCTAAATCTGAAATAGGGGAGGATGACAGTGGCAGAGTATGAAGTAAAATTCAATCAGTTATCGACTTACATGCCTTCTTTAGTGGCTACTGAAAGGGATAAGTGTAGAAAATTTGAGGAAGGGCTTAGATATGGAATCCGAAACAGAATTACGGCCTCAGATATTGAAACTTTTGTAAAACTGAAACATGCCGTTGTTAGATCTGAACAATTAGAGAAAGAAGGTGTGGAGTATAAACTAAAAAGGGTTTATAGTGACACGAGAGTAGATCAAAGTACAAAGTTTGCAAAACGTCAAACCAATTCATCTCCATCACAATTTAGCTCCAGGGGAGGATATTCTGGAGATAGAGGTGGAAGAATAACTGCTCCAACTTCTTCAAAACAAAGTTAAGGGCAGAGTTCAAGGCAAAAACCCCAATGTAATCAATGTGGAAGATTTCACGAGGGAGCATGTAGAAAACTGACTGGAGCATGTTATTTATATGGCTCTTTTGACCATTTGATACATGATTGTCCTAAAAGAGTTGGAGTAGCTGAAAGAGCTACATCAGAGGTTACAGTTCAAAACATAAGAAACAGTGGAGCTGGACCAGTAGCAGGTAGAGGTAGAGGTAGAGGAACAACAGTAAGTGCTACTGGTGGTATTGGTAGATCTGAGGCTCAGAGTTCTAGGCCTCCAACACAAGCCCGAGTATTTTCCATGACTAGACAGGAAGCAGCTACCATGCCAGAAGTTGTTACTGGTAAAATTTTAAATATGAGTATATGTTGAATATTTGGTGATTGCGTAGTGTACAAACGTGAAGTGTTGTTTGAATGATTATATGTACTACATGATTTATGTTGAAAGATTTGGGCTAAATGTTATATGTGAAAGTTAGTGTACATAGTTACATGAAAGATTAAGGGCGTTGTGACATACCTGACCAAACACTGTGAATACATGCTTCACATGGATTATCTGGACCTATATGGTCAATCACATGGAATATCTGATTATATGGACCGAAAGGTCAAGTACATGGTTACATGAGCTGGCCAGCGAAATCATTTGATATCTGGTACATGATCTCAGGGCAGTTGTTTGGCTGGTTGTGTCACAACAAATAAATAAAATGGATCATTCATTTGCATGTGCTTGATTGAGTTTGTTGGAATTTATTTATGTGAATGTGTGTGATTGTAATTCATTGATGGTTTATATTCACTGAGTGGCGACTCATATAAATCGCTATATTTTTCCAGCTAGCTACAGTTGTAGATAAAGTTTAAGTTCTTAGAAGTTTAAAGCACAGTAGAAAGCATGGATGAAAGGTCGGCCGGTTGAGTTCTATCTCACTCTCTCTCCTCTCATCTTAAGCATGTAGAATAGAAATTTTTGGGTTTGGAATTTTGTATTATAAGTGTGGTTTGAAGTATGTATAATAAAACATATACTTTTATGGTGTAGTTGTGGATTTATGTTATTAAGTAAATGGAGTACTTTTGAATATATATATATGTGTGTGTGTGTGTGTGTGTGTGTGTGTGTGTATGTGTGTGTGATCATACTATCTTTGAAAATAGCATAGGAAATAAGGGTGTTACAGTTGATCTGTACCCCGAGGTGTACCCTGTGCTTCTTCCTCCCTTGTGACCGGCTGGTTTCTCATCTTCATCCCTTTCTATCTTCATAGCCATGCTGTAAACCTCACTGAGTTCCTTAAAGGGATGGAATTTCATGTTGTTCTTGAAAATGTTTTTGCTGCCGTCAATGAGCTTTTGTATAAGCTCGTCTTTGTCAGGGCAGTTCTTTAGGAGGATCATCTTGTTCATCCACCTCTGGTAGTATTCGTCAAAGGGCTCGTTGAATTTCTGCTTCACCCTCTCCAAATCATACAGCTTCACCTGGATTTTGGTGTTGAAGCTGTAGTATTTAATGAAGGCCGCAAAGAAAACTTCCCAATCAGATTGTTCCTCCTCTGATAGTGAGTTATACCATCCTAAAGCACCTCCCTCCAGTGTGGTGGGGAATAAATTGATCAGCTGCTGCTTTGTGGTGCCCACCGTCAGCATAACTCGGGCATACAGATTCATATGGGCCTCCGGGGAGCCCATTCCTTTGTAAGTAGGGATTTTCGGCACTTGGAAGCCGATAGGGAATGTCTCGATGCCCATACTGATCATGGCATCAACATTTACGCCCTTCTTCTATTCATCACTGATACTGACCCCCTTCTTCAACTAGGCCATAACTTCATCTAGCTCAGAACACTTTGCTTTCATCCTCTGTTCCATAGCTGCTTCTATTTCCTACAGCTTCTCAAGGCTAGCCCAAGCGTCACCAACATGTTGGGATGACTCAGCCTCTTTCTCTTTCCCGGCTCCACTACCACCGGCCTCACCAGCTTCCCTTACAACTGCCCGCATCTTTTCCTTCAACATGTTGTGGAAGTCTTAGGATCTAAAGAAATCCTACAAAACATCAGCCATGCTCAGTGTCTGATCTGCCATATTCACTCCTTCCCCAAGCTTAGAATCACTGTCACTCTCAACTACCCTCTGTCTCCTAGTTGCCCTTGAAGCTTGGGATCTTGTCCAAGGTTGCTCCAGTGTATTCTGCTTATGAGTAGACAGGAGGTATTAGGGTTGTGAATGAATGACATGATGTGACATGGAAATTAAGGCATTGAGAATGCTTGAAATGAATGGAGTGGGATTATGTATGAAATGATGGTGTGAATGTTTTCTTTTTTATTACCTTTCTTCTTTTTGGGGCATTCCAAGAACACCCAATGCTTATGCAAAAATGTCACGTATGGGCCGTCAAACGGACAGAGCTTTGGCGCCTTTGGGGCACCTAATGAATTCGTGAAATGGTCACATGTATACCAGCACACGGACGAAGTTCGACGCTTTCTAGGTCTGTGAGATGATATGAAAAGGTCGCATGGGCCGGGCCCACAGACAAAGTTTTGATGCTTTTGGGCATATGATATGAAATGATGTTATGAGAAAATCGCATGTAACAGGGACACGGACAGAGATTCGGCATTCAGGGAACACCTTTTCATGATTTGATGATGTTATGGATCTATATGTATACTAATTGGGCACTCGGGGAGTACCTTGGATGGTAAATTAATGTCATGAAGTGGTCGGATGTAGACCACGGTGTTATATGATGTTCGTGATAAATGAGCGTGATGTCATGAAATGCATCGTGTAAGTTGTTACACGAATATGGGCCTAAGACCGTCGTGGCTTTTATCGAATGAAATGATTTTGGTGGAATGGCCGAATGCAATCCTGTACATCGACAAACATGGGTAATTTTGGGTACACGATATGTTATGAAATGGAATGGGATGGTCATGATAGGCATCCTTGAAATGCCCCTTGATTTAACTTAAGTGAAATGTGGTGAATGAACATGTCACACAATATGCAAATGGCTGCACGAAAACGTGGGTTAGGATGCATGACACACATAATGATGTTATGTATGCTTATGTGAAAAAATGCTAATCACACAAATTTAATGTTATGGCTGAAAAAGAAAGGGTTAGCATGAATGACAAATGAATGAATTAATGTTTTACACATGAAATAAAATGCAAATGGCTGCATAAAAGTGTGGGTTAGTATTACACAAAAATGTTTTATGTATGGTATGTCACATGTATGGAAAACGGTGATTATGATATGTTATGCACGCGTAGGTAGCAATGGCGATGTGTCACGAGACGGCAAAGAACACATAGCAAGCAAAACAAATTCTTCCAACCTTATTCCTCCAACGTGGTCGGTCTCAAAAATTTCTAACCGAGTCCTAGGCGGGGTTCACTTCGATCACCAACCGGGGGTGATGAAGGCACGATTTTATTATTATTCACACAATTATTTTGGTGCCCTAAGGGAATCCAACTAGGGCTACCTATATGGGTTCGGTCAAAGTCGGGATAACATCAAGGCTCTCATAGCAAGATATACTCCTCACTTCCCCCCACTCAAGGGTTCTAGCGAAGGGGTTCGTACATAACCCATCTCTTCACTTCTACTACAGCCAATTGTTCATTGGGGAACTCTAGATTTTCTTCACAGTCCGATTCTAATGGCTGGTTTGCTAGGAATTTTGCCACAGCTCGCCCTTTGATAGTTTCCCTAGTGATGTACTCGATGTTGAATTCTGACAGAAATAGTAAACACCTGGATAATTTCCCAACCAACACCGATGCTTCGTACAGGTATTTCATTAGATCCACTTTAACCACGGCTTGTACCTTATATGAATTAAAGTAGTGCCGTAACTTCTTAGTCAGCTAAATCATTGCTACACATGTCTTTTCTACCAGTGTGTACTTGGTTTCATATTCCAACACCTTTTTGCTGAGATAATAAATGGGATACTCCTTCCTCCCATCTTGCTCCTGTGCCAGCATTGCTCCTATGGAGGAGTCTTCGACAGCCAAGTACAAAATCAAAGGCTTTCCTGGAGTTAGCGGGCTGAGAACTGGTGGATTTACCAGATAAGCTTTAATCTTTTCAAAAGTCAACTGACACCTATTGTCCCATATGATAGGTTGATCTTTCCTTAAAAGCTTGAAAATTGGCTCACAAATTGAAGTTAATCGTGCTATGAAACGGCTGATATATTGAAATGAACCCAAGAATGATCGGACCTCCTTTTCTGTCATAGGAGTTGGCATATCTTGGATGGCTTTGATTTTGTCTGGGTCCATCTCTATTCCTCTCTGGTTGACCACATGACCCAGCAGCTTACCTGATGTAACCCTAAATATGCATTTTTTAGGGTTAAGTTGCAGGTTGTATTCCCCGATGCGTGTAAGAAATCCATCCAGGATAGCTGGGTGCTCCTCCCGGGTCATTGATTTAACAAGCATGTCATCAACATACACCTCCACTTCTTTGTGAATCATGTCATGCAGCAACAATGTGACAGCCCTCTGGTAGGTGGCTCCAGCATTTTTCAACCCGAAGGGCATTACCCTGTAGCAGAAAGTGCCCCACTCTGTAATGAAGGATGTTTTCACCTTGTCAATCACATCCATTAAGATCTAGTTATATCTCAAAAATCCGTCCATGAAAGAATACATGGCTACCTTGGCTGCGCTGTCGATTAAAACATCAATGTGAGGCAAGGGGAAATTATCTTTCAGGCAAGCTTTGTTCAAGTCCCTATAGTCGACACATACTCTGACCCTTCCGTCTTTCTTAGGCACTAGCACAATGTTGGCTACCCATTCTGTGTATTCCACCACCTCGAGGAACTTAACTTCAATCTGCTTAGCCACCTCTTCCTTTACTAATGCAGCCCATTCTGGTCTTAGCCGTCTCAACTTCTGCTTTACTGGTCTGAATCTGGGATCAGTTGGAATCTTGTGAATTGCTATTTCTGTGTCGACCCCTGGCATGTCTTCGTATGACCAAGCAAAATCCTTTTTTGAATTTTAGTTCATGTGAAATGAATACCATTTTGGGGTTTTCATCTGTACTTATGCTAATTTCATGCAATTGCAGTGTCATGAATGCTAAATATGCTTGATGGTGATTCAGATGCATGCACAGATTTATCAGGATAAACATCACACAAGTAAGCAAACTGGGATTTCATTGTATTACACTTATTAAAAAGTACATCGTTCACATTGAAAAGAGAAGAAACAGATTCAACAAAAGCATTTTCATCCTCCACAGGTGGAGGGCCTTGAACTCCTTCAGCATCCTTGCTCAGCTCCAGGATGTTGTCCAGGTCAGCAGCAATTTCAGATTCTTATTCAGTAAGAAGAGCAGTCTTCTTAATTTCAGCCACCTGTGCCTTGGCTTTCATCATGATACCTTATATCTCGGCAACCACAGAGTCCAGGATTGCCTTGGTCAATAGCTCCTTAGTGGATCCTTCCCCAGACTTTTCAAATACCTTGCCTAAGGCAGCAGTCAGTGCTTCTGAAATTGCCTTCACAGATTCATCACATACTTTCTCTTCGGCGTTCTCCTTGGCCACTTCTACTACTTCTGCCATTACTTTAGATGATTTATCATAGGGGATGACAGGCTCAACAACTACCTCCTCCGCTATTATTGGTGCAACTGGCTCTTCTTAGCTCCTTTTAAAGTCTATGACATCAGAAAATATCTCGAAGCCTAGGAGTTTGATACTCCCGACATTCACTGGTTCAGTTTACCCCTTGTATAGTTGTTCACTAGCCTTAATGAATGGTTTGATCAAGGGCTTTTGGAATCATCATAGGCCCTAATCATAGTGGAGAATTTTTTCAGACTGTCTTCACTCAGACCCGGGAATGGCAGCATCTTCAGTGGACATATATTCAGGGCAGACCCGTCGTCTACCATCACGCATGGCATAACTCGGTCCAGGAGGTTAACCTTGACATACAGAGCTTTGTTGTGGGCCCTTCCTCCATGTGGTAGGACTTTTTCAGAAAATACAATGTCAGGGGACCCAACATGGATCTTGTCCAGTAAGCAACACATGGCCTCTGGAGATGCCAATGGAGAAACCTCTATTTCAGACAACTTTTTAACTAGTGTTGCTCGGTGTTCCTTGGAAGTCAACAACAGATGCCACAGACTAGCTTGTGCTGGAGCCTTTTTCAATTGTGAAATAACCAGGTCCTCTTTTTCTACTTCTTTAGGTGCTGACATACTACCTGACCCCGGTCACTGGAGCCTTGTCACTCTATTAAACCACCGGCTGATAAATCCTACAGCTCCTTGTTACATTCTGGGCTTCAGAAACTTTTGTCTCCATGACTGATGGCTTAACTGTCTCAATACAGCCATATTCTTCATATTCATCTTCTGAGTCCAGATCATCCAGACTCACAGGTTTTAGTTCCTTCTGATATGTCAACTTCTCACAATTAACTTTACCCCAGCTCCACTAGCCACTACAGACTGTACGGTGGGATTTGCCTGCAGGACTTGTGCAAAAATGAAGTTGTCTGGCAGGTCGGACTACACCATATTGACCTACCTTTCGAACGCTAGTAAAGGGTTAGTCTTAGTACTGGGCTTGGCAGGCTCCTGCAACTTCCCTTCGTCGATCAACTTCTGTATGGCATCCTTCAGCCTGTGACAGTTGTTGGTTCTATGTCCCACCATGACATGGTAGGCATAGAAATTGTCTTTGTCTTCCTTCCCTAGTTTCTCAAAAGGCTTGAGAGAGCTTAACAGACCGCCATTCCTGCACTTAGCAAAGTTCTTAGCCAAGGAGAAAGCCCACGGAGATATACCCTGACTATCTAGATTTCTGCCTTAGTTTCCCCACTACTGAGACACAACGGCAGCCCCTGCTTGTTTGGCTCTGAAAACTGTCCACTTTTACTTACAGAACCAGACCCAGACCCATTGCTTGACCCAGTCATGGTAGTCGACTGGTAATCAGAGCTGAACCCGGAGCCTCTACTGCTCCTTTGGTTTACTGCCCTTTCTTCTTCATCTCTCTTAACTTTTATAGCCATGCTTTATACTTCACTAAGCTCACTGAAAGAGTGGAATTTCATGTTGTTCTTGAAAATGTCCCGACTACCATCAATCAACTTCTGGATTAACTCATCCTCGTCGAGGTGATTCTTCAGTAGGATCATTTTTTTCATCCACCTCTAATAGTATGCATCAAAGGATTCATTGGGCTTCTGCTTAATCCTCTCCAGATCATACAGCTTCACCTGGATCTTAGTATTGAAGCTGTAGTATTTGATGAAAGCCACTGATAAGGCTTCCCAGTCAGATTGCACATCTTCTGCCAGAGAGTTGTACCAATTCAGGGCTCCCCTTTCCAGTATGGTCGGGAAAAAGTTAACCAGCTGCTGTTTAGTGGCGCCCGCTGTCAGCATTATTGGGGCATACAGATTCACATAAGCTTTTGGGGAGCCAATTCCCTTATAAGAAGGAATCTTTGGCACTTGAAACCCAATAGGGAAGGTCTCAATGCCCTTGTTGATCATTGCACCTACATTCACCCCCCTCTTGGAGCCTAAGCTGATGTTGGCCCCTTTCTTCAGTTCAGCCACTACTTCGTCAAGTTCAAAGTACTTGGCCTTCAGTTTCATTTCCATGGCTGCTTCCATCTCTTGCAGCTTCTCCACACTGGCTGAGACATCAGCCCTGAATTGAGAGGACTCGTCTACCTTTTCCTTTCCGGGCCTACTGGTGCTAGTTTCCCCAGTTTCTCTTACCATAGCCCACATCTCCTCTTTCAGCATGTCATGGAAATCCTGGGATCTCAGGAAATCCTTCAAGGCATCAGCAAGACATGGTGTTGAATTAGCCATTTCTACTTCCTCCCTAGAATCAAAATCATTGTCAGTTTCTACTGCTATCTGTTCCACAACAGCCCTCAAAGCCTGTGACCTTGTCCTTAGTCGCTCCAGCTTACTCTGTAAATTGTCTTTATGGAGCTTTGGTCTTTTCTAATCTCACATGTGTATGGTCCTACATCATAAGTGAAGAGTTAGGGATGGTAAATGAATGACGTGTGGTCGTGAAGAATGATACATGGATGATGCTTCATGAATGGAAATGAGAATGAGGATGATCTTTGCATGTTTGAATTTCTTTTGTTTAGGATGTCCCAAGAGTGCCCAATGCTATGCAAAATAATGAAAAAATGTCTAATGGAAGCCGCCGCACGGACAGAGGTTCGGCGCCTTTGGGGAACCTAAAGAATTATAGTGAGATGGCCGTGTGTGTGCCGACACACGGGTAGATGCTTTGTAGGTCAATAGTATGAAATGAAATGGTCACACAGGGACCACCCCACGGACAGAGTTTTGATGCTTTTGAAGCAATGTGATATGAAATGATGTTACAAGAAAGTCACGTGTAATCGGAGACACGGACAGAGGTTCGGCGTTCGTGGAACACCTTGCATGATTTTGATAATGTTATGGAATGCTCCTATATGTGTACTAATCCGGTACTCGGGGAGCACCTTGGATGATTTGACAATATATGAAATGGTCCGATGTGAACCATAATGCACAAACGGAATTTGGCATCACCGGGACACCTATGACGAATGAATGTGATGTCATGTGATGACATCGTGTGGACTGCCACATGGAAATAAATCTAGGACCATCGTGGTCTTCTATTGAATGATATGATATTCGTGAAATGGCCAAGTGTAATCCGGTGCACTGGCGGAACACGGGTAGTTTTGGGGTACTTGATATGTCATGGAATGGAATGATCGTGAAAGGCACACTTGGAACACCCTTTTATTAGGTGAGATGAAATGATATGGATGTGTATGTCAGACAAAAATGCAAGTGGCTGCATGAAAATGTGGTCAAAATGCACGACACACGGAATATATCGTGTATGTTTCGTGGAAATGTTGCACGCGAGATGTAAATGGCATGCGAATAAAATGTCGTGGCTGCACGAAAATGTGATTAATGTCACACATATGTTGATGCTCGAAAAATGGCTGCATACAGATGTGGTTAGAATGGCACATGAAAGCCATGCATGTTTGATGCTCTGTGAAAAGCTAAATAGAAAACACCACAGAACAAACGTTAGCATATGCAAAAATATGCACTCCCTTCTGACCTTATTTCTCCTTTTGATTGGTCTCGCATTCTTCCTAGGTGTTGGGTCTCTTTGGCATCAACGGGGGATACCAAAGGAGCACGCTCAATGTCCATTTTGAATTTAAGTTTTGGTAATCCTAGGGGAAGTTGCTAAGCCATTACATGTGGGCCAAAGTCAAACCAAGGGTCATACAGGTTCCCATAGCGAATATACACTTCCCCACCGTAGAACATGATGTAAGGTCATGCGGTGCTATGAGTGGTTTACCCCCTTGGTGTCTCCAATCCTGGTGGAAGAGGTAGTCCACCTTCTTCGGTAAACCGGGCCTGATCAGTGTGTTGGAGGGATTGAGAAGGAGAAAATGTCATGATATGCAAGGTGCAAATAAATATGGTAATATGAACTAGTGAAGTGACTGCAAGCAAGGTTTTATTTTGGTAGTTGCCTAAGTTTCTTAAGTTTTTTGTAAAAACTTTTTAAGAAACCATATCCCCAGCGGAGTTGCCACTGTGAGAGGATGACCTTTTTCGAAAGAAATTAGGAACGCTATGAAGCAGACCGGGGAAAACGTTTTCATTTGGTTTCGATTTGGAAAAACGGGTTTATCTTGAGTTAGGAAAATCGTGGATTTGATTTGAAAATTGCTTTATAGAAAACATTTTCCCATTTTAACTTAAAGATCTCGAAACTTAAATCCCGAGATCAGTGACAGAGTCGCCATCCGGATCAGCTCATCCGGGAATTCCGGTACAGCACCCTACCGAGGGTAGACTACTGTACCTAATCTACAGATTTAGGGTTTGGGCAAGTGACTTACTTAACCTCTATCTTGCTTTAACTTTACAATTTATATTACCATATTTAATTCGCTTTATTATCTTTCTCTAAACCCAATTTGTTTCTTTTAATCAGCCGATGCTAAAGCAAAATGCAGAAAATAAATTGCAGAAAAAGTAAAGCATACATCCAAAATATACAAGAAAATAGCAGATGCCGATGATACAACCCAATCGAATAACAAATAAAAATGCTCGTCCTCATTTTACAATCGCCTAAGTATACGAGGATCTAAAAAATTACAACCGCCTAATTTACACGATAATAATCTATTAATTACAATAAAAATGATAAAAATAAATAAAAATAAATGCTGCAAACCAAATTGGCTAGCACAGTTTATATTGCACACACAGATAGGACTCAAATCAGGACAGAATTGGGAATTTAGGAAACGGGAGCATGCATTTAGGGGGTAACCGAGTTGATCTGACCGGTCAGACTGGTTAGACCTGGAAAACGGTTTTGAAACGCCATGTAATTTTTGTGCTGGAAAATCAATTTTTGGAAAACATTTGGCCCGGTTACATGCAAATTTCCATTTTTTGTGGGTCTGTTATCCCAGAATCCAGGGTTCCGTTCGTGCGGGTTCCTAAACTCAACATCCATCTAGGGTCCAAAATGCAATATACACACCAAAAATATTTGTCAAAATATCGTTTTGCACGTTTTCAATATTTTTCGGGGATTTTATAGGGTTTGGGGGCCCACTAAGGCTGGACTATAGATCTAGTTTGGATAAAATAACCCCGAAACTCAGAAAATAAAACCCTGAGAAAACCAAGAACCCTAATATCCATACATACAGAAATCTAAAAACCAAAATTTTATAACATACGGATGGATTTGGGCTGAAATGATCACAACAGAATGCGCAAAATGGAAAACGGACTGTTTTCGGCCAATCGGGACGATCCAAAAATCTGTCTCCATAGAACAGAACCGGGTGGCCTTGGGTACCAGAGCCGCCCGGCTCGTTCCTCATGAACACAATCGTGCAGCTGTGTTCATTAAGAACACAATCGTGTGGCTGTGTTCATGAAGAACATAGCCGCCCGGCTTTATTCGGGCAATCCGGTTTCCGAAAGTTGCAAAAACAAAGAAAACGCACAAAAAAGACAATACAAATAGGTTTAAGGCCTCTCAGAGTTTACCTTGATGTTGTTTTCATCCTTTGAACTTCAAGAAATGGATTGAAAGCTTGGAATTTTTCCTAAAAGCAAAACTGGCCAAAAACCAAAATTCCATCCGAAACAACCCGAAAAGAATCCGAAGTGATCCCAAACCAATATGCAAAGGTTAAGCAACTTATGTTTGATGTTTTTAGATTAATTTTAGGTCTTATTCCTTATGTTTCTGGGTCCTCACTTGGTTACTCGGTTTCAGTCCCCTCCTTTCTTTTTTCCTCGGCTTCTTTTTTCCTCTGTTTCTTTGGAAAATGTTTTTCTGCCTAAGGTTGCAAAAGTCTCTCCCTCTGATTTGATTTTCACTTTCTTTTTATACTCCTCCTCACATATATCATTTCGAACATTAAATGGCCGCCTGACTTCGAGACTTTTTTTTTACCCCAAAATCTCTTCTATCGAGCCAAGTTGCTCTGCTTTGCAGAGCAACTTGGTTCGACCACTAGAGCCGCCCGGCTCTAGCTTAAAACCTAGAGTCGGGGCAAAATCTCAAAAATCTGACGCGCACCCTAAACCCTAGAAAATCACTCGGGAGACCTTTTCGGGGGGTTTCAGATCGCGAATAGCTTGGTTTTCAGGACGTTTGAGGAACTCTAGGCAACATTCCGTCATTTTCAAGTCCAGTTTGTGTCCGTCCGCTCGACAGGTAACACAGGGATTCTCATCATAGAGGTCGGGAAAACCCGGCGCTTACACTTTGCAAGTACACAGTATTTAGACACATGAGCTATGAACCTCTTTTAACACAAGCACTAAAATTTTAACTTTATGTACTCTGTTGCACTATCTTTAACTGTTTCATATGCATACATCAAATTGTGCTTGTTTAAAACCATGCTTTTCGAAAACTCATACAGAAAGCAATATAATGATTGAATATCACATCTTTCATCTTTATACAGGGAAGATGCATATGCAATGATAATATGTATGAGCCTATATTCAATATCTTATAATCTAGCTTGAGTTCTTGGTTTAATGCATAAACACATTAATGATCTTCGGCCAAAAATAATCCTCTATTACAGGTTTATTAATTTGTGGTTACACATTCAATTATGAGGCCTTAAAAACTAAAGTGCTTTTGAAAATGGGCCTTAAAAACATAATAGGCTTCTCTCTTTTATATTTGAATTGGACAGTATTTAAAAATAAGAGTTTAAGCCCGCTAACATTTCTTTCCCTTCGTTAATCAAATTTTGCTCCTTAAAAGTTTTCTATGCAGATTATATTGGTTGATCAGAAATAAAGAACTCAAATTTTTAATCTTAAAAAATTTCTATTAAACAACCTCGCACGTATTAAGGGGTGAGCAAAAATGAAGAATATCTCCTTGATATGAAATGTCAACCTATCATTTTCTTGCAATCATCAAAAAACGGGGAGAATGTTAACTTGAGTTTTGATGATTACAAGTTGACCTTAAAGAAAAAGAATTTCCTAAGTTGGTAAATTAAATTCAAATGTGTTAACATCCAATAAAAGGAAGTAATGTCGTCAAAAGAGCCACAAAATATTATGAGCTAAAATAATATATGATATAGTTTTTCTTATAAGATAAACAACTTATAAGTTGCAAAGATCTCCCTATAGCTACACAAGCTACAATTTTCCTTATGAAGAACATTCAACAACCATGTTTTTCTTACAAGCTGAAAGCAATTGTCATATTATTTTAGGATTTCAAAGCAACTGCCACATTTGTCTTATGATTCAAAGGCAACATTCATATTCTCTTACAAGCTGAACATAACAACTATAACTGGTTTAGGAGATGTCTTTAACTACTGTAATCTTCTTATGGACTATAAAAAATGGCTACATCTCTTTATTAGTAACCTCTTCAACACCTATATAAAGGAATGAAAACCAATTTAGAAAGCAAGGGACACTTAAAGCAATATTCATACATTCCAAAGCTTCTTATATTCAAGTCTTCCATAATTCGTACAAGTGCAAAAAGAAAGAAGAGCTTCATCTTGTTCACATATTCTTTCATATATTCTTCTTAAGGGAATTGTATTTTTCACAAAAGGGATTTGTGTGAAAGGGGGTTTACTTTGTTAATAGTGTGATTAACAAAGTTTGTACAAGTTTAGTGCTTAAGCTTGAAAAAGCATCAGTAGAAGTTTGGTATTTGAGCTTTGAAAAAAATACAGGGATAAGTTTGGTGTTGAGCTTTAAAAAGCACCGGAAGAGTTTTGTTGCTTGAGCTGTCAAAAACTAATGGTAGAGGTTTGATGCTTAGCCTGCAAAAGTATTGAGTTTATTACTTGAACTCGCAAAAAGTAACACAGGCTTGTTTCTTGCCCATAAAGGAAACGATAGTGAAAAGAACTCACGCGGTTGGCTTAGGGACTGGACGTAGACTGGTTGGGTCGAACCAGTATAAATTTTATGTCTTCATTCTCTATCTTTACACTCTTTACTTTCATTGCAATTTAAACTTTTGCAATTTAAATTAATAGCTTGATTTTAAAGACACTCTTACTCTTAGTTAAGCATATTCATATTCACAAGTTTTATCATTCTATCAATTTCGCATATTTTATAAAACTTGTGTTTATTTAAATGAAAACTATTTACTTCAAAAAGAATTTTATATAGAGTTTGTGGAAATTTTTATCCAGTATGTAGTACTATTCACCCCCCTCAAGTACTATAGCTAGCCTATTTGGGACCGTCATCCACAATCTAAGAATTAAACAACTATTTTCTTTTAATTAACTAATTAGTATATTTTCATAATTAATAGAATCTAACTCTTTGAGAAATTGAGCAAAGTCCGAGAATTAATCTTTCTCCAAATAATATTTAGAACATTCTAATATTAATTTCAAGTATATTTTGTGCCTCGCTGGAAATAGTTCCCATCGCTGAAATCCGTCACCAGAAAAATTCAAACTTGTTCTATGTAGAAATGATTCACACCATCAGTTTTCTTATAATATCAGGATCTAAAAATACAATTAGATTATCCTAATTTTACCGAAAACTCGAAAGATCAAAGAAATTAGAAATTAATCGATGAATATCTGATCACCTAAAAAACGCTTTTGTAAGTTCTTCCATTAATATCTCTCCAAAAACTCAATTTCTCCTCCTTAAAGTTACATAGACTTGTAGTACGTGTTGAGAGCTTCGTTTCGGTATAAAGATTGTGAAAAACGAATGAGAAATGAGAGAGAAGTTGATGGTTGAAGTTTGAAGGTGGAAAACGTAAGAAGAAAAGAAAAGAAAAATGAGGAAGAAGAGAAGAAGGCTGGGTTCTTCGACCAGCCAAGGAAAAATAAAGAAGAAAAAGAATAAATCCCACTTTAGTCCCTCATTGCAAGCTAAATTTCAATTCTTTCCCAAAGTTTTATAATTTATCATTAACTCTCTTAAAAAAATATAAATATATATAGGCATATATACGTGTAAGCATTTCATTTTACTATTCACAACATAAATAATTTCTGGATTAAAGCAAAGGTATGAATTTAATAGCTTTCTGGTTGAGTTTGTTGGTTTTATTCTATAATCTAAGCAATTCGGTATATGTATAACAATTTGCTTCCGCTGTATAAAAATTTTTCGTTTGCATTGGGATGAATCCCATCAATCTTATGTTAGTGGTGCGCCCAAAACCTTAGGGCCCACAAGTTGCAAGTGGTTCTAGCAAACCATAGCAGTT
Source organism: Euphorbia tirucalli (assembly GCA_039660915.1). Taxonomy (NCBI): domain Eukaryota; kingdom Viridiplantae; phylum Streptophyta; class Magnoliopsida; order Malpighiales; family Euphorbiaceae; genus Euphorbia; species Euphorbia tirucalli. The sequence goes on from CM077633.1 coordinate 53,013,218, forward strand.
ACCCAAATAAGATTAAGATATTAATCTCATGCGAGGCATGAATCTTAAAATAATTTATACATCCTCTGCTAGTGATATCAGTGTCCTGCAAGAGGCATGACAATGTCACCCTCTATAGCCGCGTGGACATTCCTCCGAGTAGACTAAAGTTCACAAATAAGGATCCTTACATGGGTGTTGTTACACTATTATCAGTCTTGCTCATCAAGTGGTGGGTGATATCTGCTCTGAGTTAATAGAGTGGCATATCCCTTCACATCCCTACTAGTCCTACAATGATCATTAGCATAGCCAACCGTACCTATACTTGGCACCTTGTTACAGGCCTGTTAGGCATACGTCAAAGCATGTGAGTTTGTATCTAGGCCTATAGGTATATCAGGTCTAAGGATCCTATACAAGTATTACTTGAGAACCACCTATAACATAGGGACCATATGGTGTTCTATATAGTGGATCTAGTACCATGTAACCTAACATGTACCCATGTCCTTGACTGAAAATCTATGTCCAATGGTCGGTAGGACACCACCATACAATCAAGCCATATGCTAGTCTTTAGTTATTATCGTTCCTATGATTCCAACAGACTAGGAATACATTTATGATTGTGTTTGAGTCCTTACTCACGGTCTTACTACCCAGAGAATATTACCGATAATAATGAGTACAAACACAATTAATGGATACTTTGTTACTATTAATTACACAAGAAATTAATAAAATAAATTATGCCTTTAATTATTAATGACACTAATGTATGATACATAAACCATAATGTATAATACCAATGAGATACAATGCCTTAGTACTAGAGCATACACTAACGCCGTTAGGCATATGTCAAAGTATGTGAGCTAGTACCTAGGTCTGTAGCTATATTAGGTCAAAGGATTTGATATAAGTACTACTAGAAAACCACCTATTACATAAGACCATATGGTGTTCTCATAGCAGATCGATCCCGTACCATGTAACCTAACATGTACCTATGCTCTTGATTGACATTTAATGTCCAATAGTCGGTAAGACACCATCATACAATCAAGACACATACTAGTCTTTAGTTAAAATCATTTCTATGACTTTAACAGACTAGGGATAGCTTCATAACTGGTGTGCTTTTCCTACTCATGGCCTTAATGTTTAGAGAATGCTACCGACATAAATGAGAAAAATAGTAGTTAATTGATTTTCTTTATTTATTAAATTACACAAGAAAAATAATACACAAGATGAGGCCTTTTATCATAACAAATCATCCTGTTACATAATACAAGGACTCGGGCATACACTAATATTTATATGATTTGAAACAATCAAAACAATTATGGAATATAGCTTTCATTGCTGAGTTGCAAATTTTGAGGTTCAAAAAGTCTATGCATGATTATTGTTTCAAACAATCTAGTACTGATTCTTAGGATTAATTGTCTATGTAGATGATATGTTGATTACTGGAACTTTAGAGGTTTTACTTCTTTAGTTTAAGCAAGATTTGAATGATGCTTTTACTAGTAAGGATCTTGGATAGGAAAAATTCTTTTTAGGTATCCATTTGGCAAGGTATTCTTATCAATCAACATAAGTATATTAGATACTGATGAATTATGTGAAGAATTCATACACGCCAGGAGGTTTCTCGTCTTGAGAAAAACTAGGTCAGGACCTGCAAAACAAAACAAAGATACTCCAACGCTCAAGTCAGTAAGAGATCGAGAAGTAGTAGAGTAAAATAATAGAATCTATATGATGTACCTTTTGAGGTAGAGAGACTTTTATATAGGCTCTAAACTATCTTAACTAGATTATGATTGATATTCTTGTTTGTTCAATTGGAAAGATTTCCAATTGGGGTAAAATAGTGCCTTTGTAGAATTCTATCCTAAATAGGATTTAGACTCCTTAATAGGCAAGTAAGGAAAAATCATCCCTTGATTAGGATATGGTCTCCTTGCTATGGAAGGATTGTAGTCTGCTAAATGCCGAATTTTTCGGCTTATGGAAACTTGGTCTTTGTCTATATTTGTTAGGAAATTTCACCTGCGGATGAATTTTCTATTATGTCATGAAAGACCTTATCAAGGATGTAAGGTTGGAGAATGCAGTACCTGTGTATAGTCCTTTACCATCTGATGTTCAATTAAATGAAATTTCAGTATTATATGAGGATGCATATAGAAGGTTGATTGGCATTTACTCTAGTTAAGGTTTACTAGACCTGATTTATCTTATGCCACACAACAACTCAATCAATATATGAATTCCCCTATAAAAATTCATATGGCAGCTATTTTACATGTATTTAAGTATCTCAAAGGTACTCAGGATCTTGGTTTGTTTTATCTAGAAAATAATGATCTTAAGGCACTTAAGGGGTATTGTGATTTCGATTGGCACAATGTCAAGAATCATGAAATTCTATTAAAGACCACTATATTTTTCTACTCCAAGAGAAGTCACATATACTGGACTAGTTCTACTATGCAAAGCAAGGGTAACAATTGCGAAGAGTAAGGCAGTCAAAACTAGAAATTCAAAGATCCATTTTACAGTAACAAATAAGAGTCTTCTTTATGAATTGTTCTTACTATATTAATCAATAAATGCAAGCATTGAATATTCTATACAGATCTTGTAAAAGTGAATTACAATAAAATATTTTAAGAAATGACTCTAAGTTAAATAATATTTAAAAAATCAAAATTACACGTCCTAGTGGTAAAAGGCATATTTGCTAGAGCGTTAGTAGTACCCTTGATGTGTTCAAACTCTACTTCGACTCCACTGCCCGTTATATAGACACAAAAGCAAAGCCATCTGACACGTGATGGTTTGTTTGTGGCTGATTTATTGAAGAAAGAGACAATTGCCTGGCAATCTGTCCGGATGGTAATAGCCTCACGTTCAATCCAGTGAATCTTCAAGGCATCCATGGTATGCATGACAGCATGGATTTCTGCATCAATAGTGGATTTGATCAAAGAGAAACGGCCACTGGCATAGGCACAGATCTTTTCTGTTGCTCTTGGGCTATATTTCCTGGGCTTCCATTTGCAAATTCCACCCCATCCTTCCATAGAGCCATCAACTTCAAGAATAATATAACTCTGAGGTGGAGCTATTTCCAGATCTAGTAGCTGCTGGATTTGGGCTTTGAGCTGCTGTACCAAGGCCCAATCGGAAGGTTTAAACCTCATATCTCCATGTGGGCTAGTCTTATTATACAGTGGCCCAAGTAAGGTTCCTAGATTAGCCATGTAAGGCCGAGCATAGTTTAAAAGGCCAAGCCAACTGCATAAGCCTTTCTTGTTTTTCAAATTCTCATCAGAGAAATCAGCAATCTTCTTAATGATGTGTGCCTGGAGTTTTAATTTTCCTTCACCAATGACTGCGCCTAGAAAATCAACTTCCTGTACTGCCAGTTTCATCTTGGAGGGAGAAAGGAGAGATGTTGTGCATGTTCCTCCGGAGATTCTGAAAAGATCAGGATATCATCTATATAGACAGCAATAAAGTGACTGCACGAACGAAAACAGTTATCCATTTTTCATTGAAAGACAGCAGGTGCATTCTTTAAGCCAAATGGCATAACAAGCCATTCATACAGACCAGTAGGGACTATGAAAGCAGTCCAAAGTATGGATTCTTCTGCCATAGCCACCTGATGAATGAGCTCAAGGTTTCAAGTCTATGTGAGATCAAATACTAAACCCTCAATTTAGGAATGGATAGTAAAAAAATAAACTTTCCAATTTATGATTTTATGAAATTTTGAAAAACTTGTAAAAAAAATATTAATTGTAACTCTTTTTTAATATCACTTTTGGTTTCTGGAACGAGTGATGACTCACAACATGTAATATTTTTCTTGTAATTTTTATAAAATTAATAAATAATTCGAAAATCATGTATTACAATGCAAAACTAGGTAGCGAACTATATATGATTGTTGTTTCACCAGGATGTAAGGGTGAAATTTAAAAAACATATAACGTGGTTTCACTCATAACAAAATGGAGATAATATTTTTTTTGTTTCTTTTCTTTTTTTTTTTTAATGGGATGGGATGGGATGGTATGGGCTTGGACAATGTTATTTTTCTAAAAGCCCTGTGAGGCCTAGCCTTGCCCGCCCAATCACCATGTCTAGTCCACAACGAAGCCAATTGACGACTAACAAATGGACCCTCCAATGCTAGCCCCACTGTTGAAATTATTTTGGCTCCTAATGTAACCTTTGATTCTCCATCATTTTTTAATGGTTATTATTTATCCACACCACAATCCACATTTGAAAACATGGAGCATGATCTCTTACAAGATAACTTATATCCTAAAAGCTATAAAAAGCTATTAATTTAATGCTCAGACATGTATTAACTTTAGCATCAGAGTGTTTATGGGAAGAACACCCTTCCCATACTGTAACAGATATTAATGAAGGAATACCAGCCGTCATCTCATGGCTTTAAACTCATAGTTAAACCTTTTACTATAGCATCATCTCAAGGCTTTAATCTCATGGTTAAATCTTCCACCATAGCATCATCCCAAGGCTTTAACCTCAGGGTTAAATCTTCCTCCATAACATCATCTCTAGGCTTTAACCTTAGGGTTAAAACTTCCACCACAACATAATCGTAAGACTTTAACATTAGGGTTAAACCTTCTATCGTAGCATCATCCCAAGACTTTAATCCCATGATTAAACCCTTTATCAAGGCATCACATCAAGGTTTCAATCTAACAATTAGACCTTAATCCTTTCAAGATCTTTATCTCAATACACAAGACGTTCGATCTTCCCTTTATAAATATATTATTATTCAGGCTATAACAACTTCATAGCAAGTGCTTTGTTATAATGAGTTGCGTGGGGGATGAAGACAACCCCCACATTGCCCTATATTTTTTTTAATTCTAGATAGAAAAACGACTTGGTTTTGGTATCTAGAATTTTATTAAAAAAAAAAAAGAAACAGTCTTTTTGTTATTTCCTTTTATCTTTTGTGTTGTTTCTTTATTTATTTCTTTAATTTTCTAAATTATAACTTTTAGCCAAATATAACACTACCTAAGGAATCTATCTAAATTTAGAGCCCCTTTTTTGTATAACCTTCAATTAATCCCAAACAACTCTTTATTTTTCAAGTCAAAAGAATAGACATAAGAAATTCATTGGCAACTCATTAATTTAAATAGGCCTAATACATCTATTACCCTCTAAAGTTGGCATCAATCGTCTACCATCACTCCCAACTTAAGGAACATCCAGTTTGCCCTCTCATCTTGGCTAAACCAACCCATTTTGCCCTTGTATCCGACGTAACTAAATAAGTTGAGGGAGAGTGTGGTCCACGTGCTGTCATGTGTCAAATTTGAAAAGCCAACCCAATCAAAACTTGACTCGTGGTACTTATTGTAAAAATTACATAAAAATCTCTGACACAATTTTAATAAAGTCCTTCTTTCATTTTTTTGTTTCACTAACACCATCTTCCCCATCTGTCTTTCTAATTCTCAAATTAGTAAAAATCTCAAAACTCGAAAATCACTAAAAAAATCTAGAAAAAACTAAAATCATGAAAATCAAACTCTATACACCATCAAAATCATGAAAGCCATTGCCATATAACAAATCGACTACAAAATAATCCTTTTTTGAAAGGTATTTCAAACTGATCTTCAACTCCAAGATACGAATGGATTTGGTGGATACGAAGGTTGTTCCTATATACTACAGACATGGCTATCTTTGTGGTCTTTTAGGTGAATTTTGGGAGAGAGAAATTAAGAAATAAATGAGCAGAAGGAGATGAAATTGAACATAGGAGATGAAATACAAATTGCAAACCGCGACATTGTGAGCGGACGATGTTTTTACAAAACGCACGGTGAAGCGGGAACCGGGGACTTTCTTTTTGAAGTGTGATGATGTGGTTTGAAAACGGGTCTTTAATCTTTCTTAAGAAAATATTTCATTTTATTGGAAAAACCCTTTCGTAGAAAACTTAATTGTAAAGTGTGAATTTTAGAAAATATAGGTTTTTAGAAAATCCCAATTTGAACTTAGAGATCTCGAAACCTAAATTTCGAAATTAGATACAGAGTCGCCACCCGGATCAGCTCATCTAGGAAATTCTGGTACAGCTCCCTACCAAGTGTAGACGCGGTACCTAATTCAGAGATTTAGGGTTCGGGTAACAAATCTACTAATCCTTACTTATTTTCAATTATTATTTCATAATATAATGTAACATCCACTTAATTGTATTCATTTTATCTCCTTTTTTTATTATTAACCAATGCTCATGCAAATGACATAAATATAAAACCAAAATAAAGTGCAGGAAAGTAAAAGTACGGGAAAAGTAAATAGAGGCCAAATTATACAACCCATAAAAAGAAAAAGCTCTCATCCTCACCATTACAACCGCCTATGACACAATGATCTAAAAAAAATTACAATCGCCTAGGTACACGATTTAATCTATAAAATACATTCAAAAATAAAAACAAAGAAAAATAAAAGCTGCTTCCAAATACGGTTAGCACAAGTAAATAAATCACACCAATGACTCATATAGGACAAAATAGGGGTATTTTAGGAAACGGGATCATGCATAGGGGGTAACCGGGTCGGCCTGGTTAGACCTGGAAAACGGTTTTTTGAAACGCCCTGTAGGTTTTGTGGATGAAAAACCAATTTTGAAAACCACTTTGGCTCATTTACATGCATTTTCCAACTTTAGTGGGCCGGATATCCCAGGATGCAGGGGTCCCGCTCGTGGGTGGGCCTAAATTAAACATCCATCTAGGGTTCAAAAAGAATGTAAACACACCAAAATTCAGTTTTGAATAGGAAAAAGATGCAAAATTACAAGTTTGGGGCCCAAAAGGGTAAAACTGTAATTCTGCCTCAACTACAGCTGTGCCACTGTAGCTTACAGCCGTGCGGCTGTAAAGCTCCAGAATTGTGTTCCGGCCTTCTTTTCTAGTTTTTGAAAATTGTTTTGCGAATTTAGCGATTTCGGGGTAATCTGGGATTTCTGGAAACACACTGATTTCAACCAAACGGATCCGAAACGGATCGAAATAAGTCCGGAAATCCATAAAAACTCGAAATCGCCAAACTTGAAATCACATCCATCAATTAAAAATAAGAAAACCGGGAATCTAAGCATACATGGATGTAAGTGGACCGATAATAAACATGAAAAACACATTACACTTGATAATGAAAGCGTTATCGGTCGATTCAGGGCGATTGAAGCTTCTGCCCCTGTAGGTTACAACCACACGGCTGTAATCTGGAAATTACAGCCACGACCCTATAAGTTACAGCTGCGTGGCTGTAATCATAAGTGGGGCGGCTCTAATAAAAAAATCACTTCCAAAATCGTAAAAAATTCAAAAACACCAACAAACAGCAATCAAAACGAAAGAAAAAGGGATTTTTAAGGCTTACAGAATGTACCTTGTCTGTGTTCCAGTGTTTTGGACCACCAGGATGAATCCGGATGCCGGGAACGCCTTGCAATCACGAACAGCCTAAAAACTTGTGTGATTTCCAAAGCTCGAACGGAACCCCGAATGAGATTGAACGAGTGATTATGGTCTAAGAATGTTCCTAGAAAACTAATCCCTTCAAAGTTATGGTGATTTAAACCGATTTTTGTTAAGATTTCTTTTATTGTTTAGGATTAAAACGTTCAATTTTAGTCTTTTTTCCCAAAAACCCTAAGTATGGATGTCTTTTTCTCTCAATTTCTTAATTCACTCTTTTTCCGTATTTTTTTTTTTGCCTTCCTCCCCCTAAAATCCGGTCACAATCAATTTATATCTCCTATTTAGGTTAAAAATCCGGATTAAATGCTGATTTTGGGCAAAAAAGGAAATCTGATGATTATAGCCGTGTGACTGTAGTACAGCTGCGCGGCTGTAGGCACTACAGGGGCGTGGCTGTAGTGACCAGATTAGCCTATTTTACTTATTTTTCATTCTTTTCTTTGGTTTTCTTAAATACTCACTCGAATTCCTTCGGGGTTCCATACCAAGACTTTGTCACACACATTCGGGTCACCCGAGACATTTCTGACGTCATCCCGGTCATTCCGAATCCACTTCACTTTTATCCGTGAAAAAGGTAATAATGGCTTTATCACCGAGGTTGGGAAAAAAACCGTGCTCACAAACATATATCAAATTCTGATTTTGGCAACATTAAAGCGTGAGAAAGTCGACGACGACAACAAATCACAAGCATGCAATCTCGCAAGAATTCGAAGAAATTAGTTTGCATCAACAAATTGAAGAAAAATGAAATTGAAGAAATTTGTTCTAATTAGTGACATAAGGAATTAGCAATGGAGGAGATGAAATTGATGCTATTGATAAACAAAAGGAGATGAATAAGGAGACCAACTCTAGCACTGAGTTCTCGATAGTTTTAGAGGTTTTTTTAATAATTTCTTTTTTTTTTTTAATTTTTTCTTGCCGTTGATCAAGAATTTGATGAAATATTTTCAGTCGTTCGATCATTTTCTCAGTAAATTAAGATGCGCGTTCTATTTTGTGAAAATCGTGTGTTACTCCATGTTAGATTTAGGGGGTTACTTGAGTCGGTTTTGCCAACTTGAGGGGGCAAACTGGACGTTCTTTAAGTTGGAGGTGACAGTGGAAGATTTGTGTTAACTTTAAAGAGTAACAAATATATTAGACCATTTAAATATAAACTTTGATAAAACAAAAGCATGTATAAAATATAAAATACTGTCAAACTTAATACATATTAATTTATCGATAAATTAATAAAATATTTACTTTTTGATAAATTCAAAGTTTCTATGACATAATAAGTTTTTTTTGTCCCAAGAACATTATTTTATAAAGATTTTAATGTATTTTGATTCTTTACATTGAAAAACGAATTGTTAAAGAGTTCAGGTTAGATTCGTTGCATGATGAACTTGTGAATGTAAAAGAACGTAATTCAAAATTTAATTGAAAATATTATTTTGTTTATTGTTATTTTATTCCATAAATTATTAATTGTATATATATACTTTATTTAATTATTTATATTATTATTATTTATAACACGTTATTTATATACCAAACTAATAAAACTATAACAATTCATATTTCATGGTCGGGTGTCGAATCCGCCAAAAATAATAAAAGAATTTTCTCGTCTATTCCTAAACAATAAATTGCAGCCGGATAAGTCGAGGTCGAACCCTAGAGATTTAATACTTAATTTAACAGTTGCTTCTTAACCAAAATTAAATAAAAACAGAAAATTAAAAACAGGGGGGTTTTGTTGATGATTGTTGAAACAAATAAACTAAAATTAAATAACTAAAACAGGAATTAAAGATTGCTGGAAATTTAATGGATTGAAAAGAATGATATGAAAATTACTTCGCCCAAGGACATTCGTTAGCTTGAACGTTAGTATCGATCATTGATGCTAAAGATAATCATTTAACTTCCCCTAGACCAGTTAAAATCTCTAGCTTAGCGCATCGAGATCAACCTTCCCTAAATCAGATTTACCTAGTACGACTCAAATAAACCTCTTCCCAATAGACAACCCCTCCTTAGCGGTTTAGAGTTTAATCCAATGGGAGCTTTAAGTTCGAGGAAAGCCTAGCCTAAACCAATTAAATTCTTAGCGAAAATAATTTAAGTTTAAGTTCTTAATCCCTTTAAATGTTCTCAAGTTAATAATTGAGATTGAAAACGAATCTAATTACTAACAACAGTTTATTAAATTGCAATTTCAGAAACTGGCCAAGAAATCTAAATTACAATATAATAAAAGAGAAAATAATCTCTTGAAGCAAGATTAAAAACATAGAGGAATTAAACGAACAATAAAATAAACGATCTCACAATACTAATTCAAGCTTTGAATTCCTTAGGCAAAGTAGAAGAAGATTTAGCTACACATAGCTAAAAGAAAATAATACATGAAAAAGAAAAATAACATTGAAGAAGAAAAGAAAAATAAAACTTGGCAGAAAAGAAAAAGAGATGGACGTCCAGCCAGAGATCTCCCAGAATGACTACTAAAATCTCTTAAATAACAACCTATTAAAAGCCTAATTTGAATCCAACTCTAATTAGGAGAAATAACAAAACTCCTAAATAACTAAATAATTATCTTATCCTATTTGAGCAATTCACGAGTTTGACCCCTTCAAAATCAGAACAGGAAGCTTCTAAAAAGGAGGACTGGAAATTAAATTCTGAAAAAAAAAAACTGTCAGCTCGCCGCAGATTTAGCCTTGCCCAAGGCTAAACACCAAAACTGGAAAGCACTCCAAAAACGCCCGAAATCAGCTCCCATTAATCCAAATCAGCCCAAAAGCTTCCTTCTGCACAAATAAAACTAAACCACAGCAGCTTCTATCCAAATACATCCATAAAATCACAAATAAAGCTATAATAATCACCTAAAATCCAGAGATTTTATGATTTCATCACATCCCCACACCTATTACATGCTTGACCTCAAGTATGGACCAAAAAGAACAGGATCAAAATTCTCAATTAGAAGTTAATTCACCTAAGAACAATTCCCAAATTGTATGAACAATATAGAGAAGTACATGACCCAAATTGGTTCACATAAAGCTACCAAATTAGCCAAACCTCCCTCCAAAAATGCAAACAAAGCATAATTTGCCTTCAATAAATTCCAACCCCCATGACCAAGCCATTAAAATTTCAGCACATGAATAATTAGGTTCCACTTTTCATAATGCACACCTTGCAAATAGGAAACCATGCCAAGAACATTCCTAGAAATCTATCAAACAAAGTATTTCAACGCTAAAAGAGAGGTAAAAACAGAGCAATAATCCAAGAATTAATTATTTATTATATATAATTTTTTCCTTTGAATCAAGAATTTTTTTTTTCTTGATTTTATTTGCTTACTTCAGGATGTAGGAGCCCTTTTTACGCGAGGATACCCGGTTCTGACCCGCATATACCCGGTTACTCAGGCAACACAAACCTTGGCGGCTACTAGCTCGGCTCATGGCGCATTGGCCAGCGGAGCCTTTATTGATAGAGCGACAAGAACAACCTTCTCTCTTTTTTTTTTTTTTTTTTTTTTCAAGAATTCTGCTTTTGGATTACCCTCCTTTAACAAAGAAATAATTGTGATTTGATTCCTTAGGAAGCCTTAACATAACCCCAATTAGCAAGCTGGCCATTTTTAAATTCATGCAAGGAATTGATATTTCGATAATCAAATAGAGGCTTGACAACAGGAAATCAGAAAAAATTTCTAGCTAATATGCATGCCACAAATTGAAGTTCATAAATTTTTAAGTCGATAACTTTTTTAAACAACTTTCAGATCGGTACTTCCCTAATTATCAAAATTTTGGGGAACCATTCTCAAGCAAAAATCAACTTTAAGGCATAAAAAGAAATTGATAAATCACAAATTAGCATGCATTTACAAAAAATCAGTCCAAAACCAGCTCCTAACACATCCCCACACCTAAAAGCAGCTTGTCCCTAAGCTAGATCCAGACAGATAAGCAAAAATGGGAGAAGGGAAAAGCTTGCCTGAAGGTAGATAGATTATGCATACTACCCAGCAATTGAAAATGCAAAAACGGGGGCAGCCAAATCAAAGTCATTATCAACAGAAAAATTAAAGGAACTATAAAACTCCAAAGTCAATGAATCATACACAGAGAAATCAAAATTCAGCAAGAAATCCTTCCACCCAATATTTGAAAGCAACGGAAAAAAAAAATTTCAGCAGTCAGATGGAGCTCATTCATGGCAGGAATAGAAATATTGTAGCTAAAATAAATGGATAGTTTAGAAGGGTTTGATACCTCTGTGTATGAGTAGGATTAGAGAACTCCAGAGGGGGAGGAGGATGGTATGAGCTCTGCCCCTTTCTCAATTTCTGTCTTTTTGTTTAGGTTTTGGTCTTCGGCTGCTGGTGACGGCGGCGATGAGATCGGACGACCAACGGCTAGACTAGTGGTGGTGCGTTTTCGTCTAGCCATGAGGAGAAGAACGGTGATTGGGACGGATTTTAGGGGCTGATTGTGAGAGAGATGATGGATGAAAATGGGAGAAGGGAAAAATGGTAAGTGAGAAAGGAAGAAGAAGAGCGGCTGGGCAGTGAAGAGAAATGGGTTAGGTGGGAGTAGCTTAGGGTAATTAATGGGGTAGGTGAGATGAATAATTAATTAGTAAAAATAAATTAAAGAAAAGAATAAAATAAAGAAAGAAAAAGAAGTGGGAAAAAAAAACGCAGCAGACCACGTTTTAAAAAGGGAAAACAATAAAATTGATTTTTTTAGTTATTTTGTTTTCTTTCAAAAATAAAGGCAAAGGCCCATTACTTATGGGTGTGGGAACAAATAACCATTAAAGGCCCTTGAAGCTCTTGAATTCAGCCCAGAAATCTGCAAATACCCAGAAAAGAAAAATAAAGGTTGAAGATGACAGTTATGTTAGTTAACTAAAAGAAAAAGAGAATAAACGAAATAAATTAGCCCTGGGCAAGGCTAAATCGGGTTGCCTCCCGGAAGCGCCTCTATTTATTGTCTGTGGCCAGACCCTCATTCCTAAGGCTTAGGATGCCTCAGGGGGCTCTTCCAACTGAATCTCTTGCTCCTGTACAGCAGCAATTCCCTCATAAAAAGGTTTGAGCCGATGACCATTAACTTTAAAATTTTTTTCAGTCCCTAAAATTTGAATCTCCACTGCCCCAGGATCAAAAATTTTCACCACCAAGAACGGACCAATCCATCTACTATCCGATATTGGAAAGATGACACCAGCATCCAACATCTTCTGGATTTTTTTCTTCACTACTTCCGTGATGGTGGGGTTTAAGCGTCTTTGGGCTTGCCTTTTTGGTTCCACTCCATCCTCTAAGTGAATTTTGTGCATGCAAGTTGCTGGACGCAGTCCCTTTGTATCGGCTATAGTCCATCTGATTGCTGATTTGTACTCCTTCAATACCATTACCAATTGTTGCTCTTCTTCCTGCGTTAATTTATTCGAAATTATCACCGGAAGAGTTCCATTTTCCCCAAGGAAGGCATACTTTAGGTGTTGAGGTAGTTCCTTTAATTCCAATCTTGGTGCCTGCAAAATAGACCGGAGCAGCTTCGTATTAGAACCTGAAATTTTTATTTGAGCATCATTACTCACCTGAGTTATTGAAGTGGACATTTCCCTTGAGATTTCGATTAAGTCCTCTTGCTGGAATTCTTCCAATGCTTCTTTATCGATGTTTTCACTCAAGAATACCTGCAATTTGTCATCACTGCTAACTCGAAAAAATTGTTGGGTTAATGGGTCAATAATATCAATACCACAAACAATAGATATATCATTAGGATACTTCATGGCATTATAAACATTAAAATTGACCATTTTCCCATCAAATTCCATGGACAAGACACCCTTATGGACATCTATTTTTGTTCTAGCAGTGGTAAGGAAAGGTCGTCCTAATAATATTTCAGATGATTCCGGTGAGTTATCGTCCTCCATGTCAAGAATATAAAAATCGGCAGGGAAAATCAAATCATTCACTTGTACCAAAACATCCTCCAAAACTCCCTTAGGGTAAACTAGTGTTCGATTAGCCAATTGAATTACTATTTTTGTATCACCTAGGGGACCAGCATTTAAAGTGTCATAGATTGACTTGGGCATGACATTTATTGAGGCTCCTAAGTCACACATTGCTCTTTTTATGCAAGTATTCCCTATTTTACAAGAAATAGCAAACATTCCCCTATCATTACACTTTTGGGGCAGATTTCTTTGTAGGACAGCAGATACATTAGCTCCTACGACTACTTTTTCATCACCCTTTAATTTAGATTTATTAACACATAATTCCTTCAAAAATTTTGCATATCTAGGAATTTGTTTAATGGCATCAAGTAAAGGGATGTTTACCTCAACCTTTCGGAAAGTCTCGAGTATGTCTTTATCTTCCCTCTTCTTCCTTGAAGTTGCAAATCTCTCGGGAAAAGGTGGAGGGATCACAATAGGACAAGGCTGACTTTCATCCTCGTGCTGGAACGACGGTTTGTGCTCTTCCAAATTCTCGGCCTCTTTACTGCTTTTGACCTCCAACTCTTTCTCGACTCTTGCCTTCTCTTTTGCAACAGCTCCTGGAATTTCCTTCCCACTTCTAAGGGTAATTGCACTTGCATTTTCCCTAGGATTATCAACTGTTTGGGAAGGTAACTTCCCTTTAGATTCCAGGGCACTCATTGATGTGGCTAGTTGACTCATTTGCTTCTCCAAATTCTGAATACTAGCCTTTGTTTCTTGCTGATGTTGTTGCAGATTTGTAGCCAAGGAGTGCACGATATCTTCAAGAGACATTCCAGGTTTTTGGGTAGATGAAGATGGCTGATTTCTTACTGGAAACAGATTGTGAGGTTGCTGTTGAGGATGATTTCCATAGCTAAAATTCGGGTGATCACGCCATCCTGGATTATAAGTCTGAGAGTATGGATCATATCTCCTCTGATTTTGTTGCGGAAAGCCTGAGGTGGCATTCACGTGCTCGGAATCCATTGTAAGTGTTGGACAAGAATCAGTTGGGTGTCCTGATATTGCACAAATTCCACAAACAATGCCTTGGGCTCCACCTCCAGTTACTAAAGACCGAACCAAGGTAGTCAGTGAGTTAATTTTATCTTCCAAATTATGAGTGTTCACTTCATGTGCTCTTCTAGTGGTTTCGGTTGGGTATTCAAATTGTCTTGAATTTTCAGCCACATTCCGAATCAGCTCCCACGCAGCTGTTGGCGTTTTGTTGATTAAACACCCACCACTTGATGCATCTATGATTCTTCTCTCAATCGGCAACATTCCCCTATAAAAGTGGTGCACAAGAGCTGACTCTGTCATTCCATGTTGGGGGCAGCTATTTCTCAGATGTTGAAATCGCTCCATATAGTCATAGAGTGACTCAATTTCTTTCTGCTTAACGCTACTGAGTTGACTCTGAAGCATGGCTGCCTTGGACGCCGGAAAGAATCTTTCCAAGAATAATTTTGCCATATCAACCCAAGTTGTAACCGATCCTGGAGGTAAGTAAAATAGCCAAGTCTTAGCTTTATCCGCCAATGAGAACGGAAAAGCTTTCAATTTGATTAGTTCCTCGCTAATCCCATGGGGTTTCATCCCTGAACATACTGCGTGAAATTCCTTTAAATGCATATAAGGATTCTCACTTTCCATCCCATGAAATTTTGGTAACAGATGTATCAGCCCTGATTTGAGTTCAAAGTTTGTTTCAGTGTCCGGATACGTAATGCACAAGGGCTGCTGATCTATGTTGGGGGTCTGTAGTTCTCGGAGAGTTCGAGCAGCCATTGTCTCGGCTTCTATCTCTGATTCACTCGAAGGGTCTGCTGAAGTTTCAGTCTCAGCGTCACGAATTTCAGCCCTTGAACGCCTTTCTTCGGCCCTTTTCAACCTTGTCTCCTTTCTTATTCTTTTTGCTGTTTTTTCAATTTCAACGTCGTACTCTAATTCCTTGGAGACTTCAGACCTGGTCATAAAGCAAAAGAAAATTAAGTGAGATTAAATCCCCGGCAACGGCGCCAAAATTTGGTCGGGTGTCGAATCCGCCAAAAATAATAAAAGAATTTTCTCGTCTATTCCTAAACAATAAATTGCAGCCGGATAAGTCGAGGTCGAACCCTAGAGATTTAATACTTAATTTAACAGTTGCTTCTTAACCAAAATTAAATAAAAACAGAAAATTAAAAACAGGGGGGTTTTGTTGATGATTGTTGAAACAAATAAACTAAAATTAAATAACTAAAACAGGAATTAAAGATTGCTGGAAATTTAATGGATTGAAAAGAATGATATGAAAATTACTTCGCCCAAGGACATTCGTTAGCTTGAACGTTAGTATCGATCATTGATGCTAAAGATAATCATTTAACTTCCCCTAGACCAGTTAAAATCTCTAGCTTAGCGCATCGAGATCAACCTTCCCTAAATCAGATTTACCTAGTACGACTCAAATAAACCTCTTCCCAATAGACAACCCCTCCTTAGCGGTTTAGAGTTTAATCCAATGGGAGCTTTAAGTTCGAGGAAAGCCTAGCCTAAACCAATTAAATTCTTAGCGAAAATAATTTAAGTTTAAGTTCTTAATCCCTTTAAATGTTCTCAAGTTAATAATTGAGATTGAAAACGAATCTAATTACTAACAACAGTTTATTAAATTGCAATTTCAGAAACTGGCCAAGAAATCTAAATTACAATATAATAAAAGAGAAAATAATCTCTTGAAGCAAGATTAAAAACATAGAGGAATTAAACGAACAATAAAATAAACGATCTCACAATACTAATTCAAGCTTTGAATTCCTTAGGCAAAGTAGAAGAAGATTTAGCTACACATAGCTAAAAGAAAATAATACATGAAAAAGAAAAATAACATTGAAGAAGAAAAGAAAAATAAAACTTGGCAGAAAAGAAAAAGAGATGGACGTCCAGCCAGAGATCTCCCAGAATGACTACTAAAATCTCTTAAATAACAACCTATTAAAAGCCTAATTTGAATCCAACTCTAATTAGGAGAAATAACAAAACTCCTAAATAACTAAATAATTATCTTATCCTATTTGAGCAATTCACGAGTTTGACCCCTTCAAAATCAGAACAGGAAGCTTCTAAAAAGGAGGACTGGAAATTAAATTCTGAAAAAAAAAACTGTCAGCTCGCCGCAGATTTAGCCTTGCCCAAGGCTAAACACCAAAACTGGAAAGCACTCCAAAAACGCCCGAAATCAGCTCCCATTAATCCAAATCAGCCCAAAAGCTTCCTTCTGCACAAATAAAACTAAACCACAGCAGCTTCTATCCAAATACATCCATAAAATCACAAATAAAGCTATAATAATCACCTAAAATCCAGAGATTTTATGATTTCATCATTTCAACTAATAGAATAATAAATATTTAATTAATTAATTTATAGATGATTATTTAAACAAAATTGTAGACCTTAAAATATAAATATTAGACTCTAAAATATAAATTCTAAACTCTAACTTATATATCTTAACTGTTAAAATTTATTATGCATTTTGTATGTTTAACATACTAATAACATAGTGTGAAAATAACATTCTACAATTTCTCATTTCGCACTAACTATTTTAATTAAAGAAGAATCTTTTTGTTCCCATTTATCCATAATAGTTTTTGCTTGGACCATGCCCTGGTCTCCCATTATGTCCCATTATTTTCTCTGCTAAATAGTCCTTCACCATTGGAAAAAAAAGTTAAACTTTAATTCCACCACTACTAAATAGTGATTGTGAATTATTCAGTGCATTTGTTTTCTTTTTTATTTATATATTTTTTTCTTTTAAGTGCAAGAAAAATCCATAGTAATCTAGAATAGAACCTTCACAATTTCATATTTTGAAATGGTCTACTTAGGCAGTTATCAATGGATACATTAATCAATAATTTATTTATCGGTTATTGAAAAACAACCATCATTAAAAAAGTCAAGCACCCATACAAGCACAATAGAAAATTATTATTTTGACTTCCACGATAATCTTCATTGGTATTTAAAAAAAAAAAAAATTTACACCAAAAAATCACCTTTTTAAAATCTTATATATTTTTGATATCCTATAATCTAAAATTAAGAAGAAGATAATCTTAAATATAAAATTATCAAATCTAGGGGTTTCTATAATATTTTTATCACTTACTAAATTTATTTATTTAATATTGTTTAATCAATTATCTAATAAATTAAAGTTAATTATCTAATAAAGTATACCCAATTTTTCGCAAATTAACCAAGATCTATCGTCAGTCTACAAATTAATCCAGAGTTCTCCAATCAATATCTTATTTAGGTTTTAGTATAAAAAAAAAAGTCTTATTTATGTTTCTTTCTTTCTCTTATTCACTTTAACGTTTATTTAATCTATGTTCAAGATAAAAATATACAAAGTAAATCAAGTCAATAAAACAAATATTTAGTAAACTTGTAACTTGTATTCAATAAGTATTCGAGCTATATTGAAGCCAAGTTCAATTTATACGATTAGTTAACCATATTTTCAAGTTATATTCAAACTATATTAAATATGTATGTTTTTTTTACCCTATAAGTTATACACAAGTTGTGACTTAACTTATATGTAACTTGTATTCAATCAACATTCATGTTACATTCAAGCTAAGTTCAATCCATATATTTAGTTCACCTTCTATTCAAGTCATATTTAAGCTATATATCAAGCTAAGTTCAATTTATACGATTAGTTCATCCTATATTCAAGGTATATTGAAGCTATATTCAATCTATATGTTAGTTTACCTTATAAGTCATACTTAAGTTGCAATTTAATACATATGTAACTTGTATTCAATTCATATTTCAAGCTAAGTTCAATCCATACGTTTAGCTCACTTTATATTCAAGTTATATTCAAGCTATATTCAATATATATGTTTAGTTTACCCCATAAGTCATACTCAAGAAGTAATTTAACACATGTTTAAATTGTATTCAATCATTATGTATTTTTGTCACCCTAAATTTGAAAAACATGCGAGTGTACCAAATTCAACAAACTATATTAAACTTGTATTTGATATATACTCAATACTTGAATACACAGAGTAATTCAAGTCATTAAATAAATGTTTAATAAATCCTATAAGTTATATTCAAGTTGTAATTTTACACATATGTAATGTATATCAAATATATATTTAGTTGTAATTTTACTTTTAATAAATAAAGTACACCAAATATAGTTTATACCTGGAATTGGATATTCAACAACTTGCATTTGACACTAGTTCGAAAATGATCTTTGATTATGTTGTACAACGTATCAAAGTTGTATGATTGCAGCATCATAATTCCATCTGTGATGAAGTTAATAAAATTATTGGTCTCGCTCCATGAACCTCCAAGATGAATCAACAAAAGAATTCTAACCATTTGGTTTGCTTGTACCTAATAGAGTGTATTTGTTGCTATTGATTTGAAGAAATCACCTCTCCAAAAATGAATTATTAAAGAAGCAAGAAAAATTGGTTGAACGTGGATTAGAGGGCGATCTTTATAGGATAACTAATTGAATGTGAATAGCTGGATTTTAATTGAATAAATATTAGAATAATTGAAATATAGACAAATAAGGGATTTTCTACATATTTCAACATGTATTAAGAGATAAATAATGATAATTTATGAAACATATTGTGAGTAGATGATGTTTTCGAGTGACGAAGTGTGCCGTTGGACTTTTTAGGCATTTAATCATATAATTATAACAGAAAACTCATTTTAGAGAAATACAGTATTTGTAAAAGATTCGAGACCGAAATCTCGAAGAAACTATTGGAGTCGCCACCCGTCTCAGCTCAACCGGGAAATTCAGGTATAGCCAGAACTGAGTGAGAACCTCTATACCTTCTAGAGATCTAGGTTCAGACAAGTCACTTACTTATTATCCAATTAAAATAACAGATGCAATATTCAATCGTAACATTTTATAGAACTAGATCGATTTTTATTTTAGAGCACATGGCGTTGATGCAAGGTATATAGAGTAGAATTAAATTACAACCCAGATCAAGTAATCTATCCCAATGGGAACATATGAATTAATAGGGGATTGGGGTACAACCACCTAAAATACACGAATTCTACCAATACATAAATAAAATAACAAAAGTACACTTAAACCTATAAGAAACAAATATTAGTAACACGATAAGGACTTATACGTGTGAGATTCAAACATAAAAATGGAGGACGAGAAAGCGATTTTGAAAATGGTTTTACCAATAAATGTTTAGCATGTTTAAGGTTGATTTAGTTTTTAAGAGATTGGGTCTTTATCACTAATCCAGTCTAACATTGTCCCTAAAGTTAGATCCGAAGTTCATTATGCAATAAAAAAGGGGTCTTAAAACATTCTGTAAGTTGCTTTGATTAGAAATAACATTCGTACGGTTAAGACACTACATCCATACAGATGTGCCTATGACTGTGCGGCTATCACTTTAGGGCGCGAAACAGACTCAAAGTTTTAGTGATTTATTTTAGGGATTTCCTGAGATTAACAACCGTGCGAGCAAGAGATAGCATCCGTACTACTGGTGTGCCCTAGTCCAAATGGTATTGGTTCTTATATTGTATTATACTTTATATTTGGATAGTTTGTATTATACATTTTATGAAATAAACACATGAATCTATTTATTTATATCTTGTGCTATTTATAAATAAAGTATCCAATGATTATAACCATACTAAAGTAAACCAATGTAGGTCATTGGATTATAAGACATTTTAGTAGAGTTAAAGTTATAGTCATAAAGATATTCCTGGTCTGTTCTAGTCATGGGAATAAATGGAACCAAAGACCAACATATCCTTGATTGGATGGCAGCCTCTCACCGACCATTGGACATGGAATGTAAGTTAATGATATAGGTACGTGTTAGGTTACATGGTACTGGATCGATCCGCTGTGACAACACCACATGGTCCAATCATCATAGGTGAATCTCAGGTAGGTCTTGTTATTATCCTTAGACCTGATATTCGTTATAACATAACATGAGATCTAATACACTCTGATATACACCTAATGGGCCTATAACAGGGTGCCAAGTATGGGTATGTTGGGTGGGCCCGTGAACATGTTGATGTTGATAGTGAAGTTGGCGAAATTGCCACTCAGTGCCCCCTGAGATGATATCACTAGCCACTTGATGAGTGGGATTGACAACTGTATAGCCATACCCGAATAAGTTGGGATACTTATTTGTTAGTTTCAGTCCACTCAGTATCAAGAAATAAATAAGCATATAAGAGGATGACAAGGCCATTCCTCTTGCTTATTTATTGATGTCAGTTGGTAAGGGATATACAATATCATTACTGGGTTATGTTTCATATTAGACTGTGTTGACTTATGTTTTGATGATCACAAAAAGGTTAACATAAAAGAAAATGAGATTATTCTTATACGATTAATAAAGATTGAATAAATGTCACAAAAGGAAAAAAAGTCTTATAAGATGAGAAAAATACTATAACAAAGATGGATTCATAAAGATAAAACAACTTATGACTATTAGCTTCGAAAAGAAGAATTTGTTTCAAAAGCTACAAGCCTCATGGAAATAAAAATGACCTTAAGAGCTATAAGCTTTACAAGGATAAAACAATCTTTCCATATATTCCTTCTGTTAAAGAAGTAATAATCATATATTCCTTGAAGACAACAACCATACTCTTGATTACAAGCTTAAACAACAACCATATCTAGTTTGGAAGTTGATTACAACCACCATTTTTCTCTTACAAGCTTTAAGGTAATGGTCACATCATGCTTCAAAGGCTCTAACGGCCACTTCTTCTTCAAAAGGTAGTTTCAAAATTCATTTTCTTCTTGTAAGCTAGATAAAACAACCACAACATTCAAGACCTGGATTCCAAAGGCTAGGTTGAGCTTATGAGGAGATTCAATCACCTATAAAAGCAAGATGAATTCAAATGAGCAAAGTGGGAGACTTAAAGCAATATTCACACATTCTAAATGTCTTATATTCAAGTCTTCCATAATTCCTACAAGAGCAAAATTAAGAGAGAAGAGCTTCATCTTGTTCACATATTCTTTCATATATTCATTTTTAGGGAATTGTATTTTTCACACAAGGGATTTATGTGAGGGGGTTTACTTTGTTGATAGTGTGATCAACAAAGTTTGTACAATTTTGGTGTTTAAGATTTAAAAGGCATCGGAAAAAGTTTGGTATTTGAGCTTGTAAAAATATCGGATAAGTTTGGTGCTTGAGCTTTGAAAAAGCATCTGAAAAAGTAACTGTAGAGGTTTGATACTTAGCCTGCAAAAGTATTGAGTTTGTTACTTGAAATCGTAAAAAGTAACACAGGCTTGTTTCCTGCCTGTAAAGGAAACGATAGTGGAAAATCTCAAGTGGTTGGCTTGAGGACTGGATGTAGACCAGCTGGGTCGAATCAGTATAAATCTTGTATCTTCATTTCTTTATCCCTATACTCTTTATTTTCATTGCAATTTAAATGCTTTATTTTTTAAGGCACTTTTAATTTTAAGTCAAGCATATTTATATTCATAGGTTTTACCATTTTATCAATTCCGCATTTTTTTTGTAAAACTTGTGTTTGTTGAAAGAAAATTGTTTTTCATTAAAAAGAATTTTTAAAAGAGTTTCAAAAAAATTTTTATTCGGTCTACAGTATTATTCATCCCCCTCTAATACTGTAGCTAGCCTATTTGGGACCGTCAATTGGTATCAGAGCTTGACTCTAATGAAAAGGAGTAAAATCCTTAGAGTGATCCTAAAATGGCTAGTACATCCGGTAGTCAAAATGTTTTTATATCTGAGGGATGTTCCATGAACAAGCCTTCACTATTGAACGGAGAAATTATAATTTTTGGAAAAATAGAATGAGAATATTTTTACAATCCATGGATGTTCAGGTCTGGAGAATTGTCAAGGAAGGACATACTATTCCTACAAAAATTTTTGACGGAAAATCTATCCCTAAAGAAGAAAGTGAATATGAAAATGCTGACTGGAATAAAGAAGCTTTAAACTCTAAAGCTATTAATTTTATTACAATGTGCATTAGATATTAATGAGTTTATTCGTGTTTTAGGTTGCACGACTGCTAAGCAAATATGGGATAAAGTTGAGACAACTCACAAAGGAACCAAACAAGTTAAGGATGGAAAAATTAATCTTTACTTCACAAAGTATGAATTGTTCAAGATGGATGCAAAAGAGTTAGTTTCAGAAATTAATACAAGGTTCACACTCAATGTGAACAAATTGAAGAATCTTGGCAAAAGCTTCACAGATGAAGAACTGATTAGAAAATTAATTAGAACAATGCCAACTTCATGGGATGCAAAGCTCACAGCAATAGAAGAATTGAAAGATATCACTACATACTCATATGATGAATTCATTGGTTCATTACTCACATATAAGATGAAAGTTAAGTCTACTACTGACCGTGAGAAAACTAACGAGAAAAGGTCCATTGCACTAAAAGCTGCTAGTTCAACTCCTAAAGAATCTACTTCTAAATCAAACAGTGATGATGAAGAAGATGAAGATAAAGCTCTGTTTGTTTGAAAACTCAGAAAATTTCTAAAAAAGCAAAAAAAGAGATAGAAAATCATTCAGGAAGCAAATTAACAACAACAAAGTTGACAAAGCTAAGAAAGATTCAAAACAAGAAATTATGTGTTTTGAATGCAACAAACCAGGCCATTTTAAAGCTGATTATGGAAACCTTAAAAGCAAATACAAGAAGAAAGACAAGAAAGCAATGGTGGCCATTTGGAGTGACAGTGATGATTCAAGTTCTGATGATGATAATGATGAGAAGCAAGAAAAAGATAAAATATGCTTCATGGCAAATGATAAAGCAGAAAGTTCATCACAACAGCATACAGAAGAAGATGGGGTAATTTTGTAAGCCTTATCTCATAATGATCTTATTCATGAATTCTTTAAGACACATGATACTAAGCTAGAAATGATTGCTAAGTTCAAAGAGTATGAAAACAAGTGTTTAGAAAAAGAGTTAAAAAAGCTTGAACTACAAAGCAAAGTGAGCTTTCTAGAAAACTTTAATCTAGAATTAATTAGCAAAGTATCATATCTTGAAAAGAAATGTGAAAAGCTAGATTCTACTATTAGTAGATTAACAACTGGAGAGAATATGTTGAATATGCTCTTAGACTCCTAAGGAAATCCAAATGATCGAGCAGGAATTGGTTATGATATTATTGATAAGATACGTTCTCAAATTCCCCCGAAGACAATTATATTATGTTCGCCCTCCACTTTTTACTATGTAGACTTCATCCTCAAAATCTACATGTCAAAAGCATAGTAAAAGTAAAAAACAGTTCACTGAACCAATTTCAAGACATAAAATCATCCTTGTTTATTTTACTAATATATCCTCCCAAACTAAAAAACCTACAGTCCTCCAAAGCAAACTAAATTTCTCATTCACAATAGAGGATTGTTCATAAAAACACTTTTAGATCTATATACTCTCAAAAGCCTTATTCGTATAGGTTAAAGCAAAGACATAGTTATAAGTTCAAACACTCACATCAAATTAACTATGTCCTTTATCACCAACTCCCCACCTTAAAACCATATCAATCTCATCAGTATAAGAAAAGGAGAAATGTTACATGTTATTACTGTAATCATACAGGACATGTAATTGGTAATTATAAGTTTTGGAAAGGATATTATAAAAGGAAACTATGTGGATTCTCAAAAAGAAAAATGTTGGCTCTAACCCCAGAGGACCCAATACTATTTGGGTACCTAAGTGTACTAGATTTTATTTTACAGGTATGTCTAAAGAACACCCTCGGAAATTCAAAGTGGTATATTGAAAATGGTTGTTCAAGACATATGACCGGAGATGAAAAATACTTCACTTCCATAAAGAAAGTAAAAGGAAGATCTGTGAAATTTGGAGATAATCTAGAAGAACGAATCATTGGAAAGGGAAATATTAGAAACAATCCATGCATTGATGAAGTATCCTTAGTAGATGGATTGAAATGCAATCTTCTCAATGTAAGTCAACTCTGTGACAAAGATCGCAAGGTAATCTTTAATTTTAAGAAATGTGAAATTATAGAAGCTAAGAATGGTAAGATTCAACTTGAAGTCCCTATTGTTGGAAATATTTATCTTTTAAATTCAAGTGCTCTTACTAATGATCAATACTTAATTTCACAAGAAGAAGAGAGTTGGTTATGGCATCATAGACTAGGTCATGCAAGCATGCATCTAATTTCAAAACTTTC
This sequence comes from Euphorbia tirucalli, assembly GCA_039660915.1. Lineage (NCBI taxonomy): Eukaryota > Viridiplantae > Streptophyta > Magnoliopsida > Malpighiales > Euphorbiaceae > Euphorbia > Euphorbia tirucalli. Next base: position 53,038,148 of record CM077633.1, read on the forward strand.
AAAGAAAGATCTTGTCAAAGGTTTACCAAAAATCAGTTTTGATAAAACTCACATTTGTGATGCATGTCAAAGAGGTAAGTAAACTAGAAGCTTTTTGATCTTAAACGAGTCGTTTCTACCTTTAGACCATTAGAGTTATTGCATTTAGACTTGCTTGGTCTAATTCAACCGACAAGTTTAGGAGGTATGAGATATGCATTTGTCATCATAGATTACTACTCACGTTTTACATGAACATTATTTTTGAGTCAAAAAGATGAGGCTTTTGAACAATTTTCTACCTTGTGTAAAAAGCTTTAGAATTTGAAAAACACTTCTATTGTTGCTATTAGAAGTGATCATGGAAAAGAATTAGAAAATCGTCTTTTTGAAATATTTTACAATGAGCATGGTATCTCATATAATTTCTCTGCTTCTAAAACTCCTCAACAAAATGGTGTTGTTGAAAGGAAAAACACGACTCTTAAAGAAATAACTAGAACCATGCATAATGAAAATAATTACCAAAATATTTTTGGGTAGAAGCTATGAACACTGCTTGTTATATTTCAAATCGAGCTTTGATAAGACCCGTTTTGAAGAAAACACCATATGAGTTATGGAATGGTAGAAAACCCAATATTGGTTATTTCCATCCATTTGGTTGTAAATATTTTATTTTTAACAACAAGGAATATCTCAATAAATGTCACTATAAGTCAGATGAAGGAATTTTCTTGAGGTATGCATTGCATAGTAAGCATATAAAGTCTTTAACAAAAGAACTCTTACCATTGATGAGCCTATGCATGTTGTGTTTGAAGAAGCTAACTCTCTCTTAGATAAAGAAACTAAGGATACCCTTGAGATATTTGATCCACAGGTTGAAAACACAGACAATGATGAGAATGTCTTGTAAAAGGAAGATAACACTGATGATCAAGATGAACACAGTGTGCAAGAACTGCAAACGTAAGAAAATTAACATGATGATCTAATAAAAGAGTTCCAATATCACAGATATCACTCCAAAGATAACATTATTGATAATCCTTCATAAAAAGTAATGGCAAGAAGCCAACTTAAAGAATATTTAGTGAATGTGGCATTTGTTTCTAAAATTGAACCAAAGAACTTCAAGGAAGCTAAAACTAAAGAAAGCTGGATGTTGGATATGCAAGAAGATTTAGATCAATTCAAAAGAAATAATATTTGGAAACTTGTTCCAAAACCTAACAATCAATCTTTGATTGGAACCAAATGGGTTTTTAGGAACAAACTGGATGAATTTGACAATGTTGTCAAAAACAAAGCCAGATTAGTTGCACAAAGGTATAACCAGCAAGAAGGAATAGACTATGATGAAACATTTGCTCCGGTTGCAAGGTTAGAAGCAATCAGAATGTTGTGTTCATTTGCTTGCTACAAAGACTTCAAACTCTATCAAATGGATGTGAAGAGTGCATTCCTTAACGGCAACATCAATGAATAATTTTATACAAAGCAACCTCCAGGTTTTGAAGATTGTCACCATCCTGACTATGTCTACAAGCTTACTAAAGCTTTGTATGGACTAAAACAAGCACCGAGAGCATGGTATGAAAGCTTAAGTACATTCTTACCTGCTAAAGGTTTTATTCGTGGAAAAGTTGATAAAACATTATTTATAAAGCATGAAAAGAACCATATATTACTTGTTCAAATATATGTTGATGATATTATATTTGGTTCAACTAATGATGGATTGTGCAAGGAATTTTCCCAAGCTATGAGTTCTGAATTTGAAATGTCTATGATGGGAGAATTAAATTTCTTTCTTGGACTACAAATCAAACAAGGAAAGAAAGGAACATTTCTATGTCAGTCAAAATACATAAAGGAACTCATGAAGAAATACAAAATGGAAAATTCAAAACCAGCAAAAGCACCAATGAGTACATCAGTCTCACTGGATGAAGACAAGAAAGGTAAAAGTGTAGATACTAAGAAATATTGAGGTATGATTGGTTCTCTACTCTATTTAACCTCTAGTAGACCTGATATACAATTCAGTGTGTCTCTATGTGCAAGATTCCAGGCCAATCCTAAAGAATCTCATTTAAAGGTTGTTAACAAAATTCTTAAGTATCTCAATGGTACTCAAGAAATTAGGATTTGGTATCTAAAGTGTCAAAACTTTGATCTTATAGGATATAGTGATGCTGACCATACTGGATGCAAATTAGATCGAAAGAGTACTTCAGGTACTTGTCAATTTCTGGGAGAAGCATTAGTCTCATGGTCAAGCAAAAAGCAATCAACTATAGCAATCTCAACAATAGAAGATGAATATATATCTATATGTAATTGTGTTGCACAAATCCTATAGATGAAACAACATTTTGAAGACTATGGCATAAAGTATGACCATGTACCAATAAGGTGTGATAATACCAGTGCTATAAATCTAACAAAAAATCCTATTCAGCACTTAAGAACCAAGCATATTGACATCAAGCACCACTTCATCAGAGATTATACATAAAAATGTGACATTTATTTAGAATTCGTCCCAACAGAAGAGCAAATAGCAGATATTTTCACAAAGACTCTAAGTGAAAATAAATTCAGTGAATTAAGGTTAAGAATTGGTATGTCAACAGTAATATGTGATAAATAATGTTTTTATAACAAAATTAGGAAAATTAATTATTGTGGCTAATTTTTATTGTGAGTCTAGATTACATAAAATTAACCAAGATTTTACTATTGGATCAAATTACAATTAAAAATTTAAGTCATAATTATTTATGAGAAATTCTGTCATAAAAAATTTTACATAATTTATGCTATTTTAGGTATATTTAATAAGGATAAATTTATAATGGTTGAAAATATATTACTTTGCCAAATAAACAATTTGGGCCAGTTTTTCTTAAACGCATCAAGCCCATAAGCTCTATTTAACACTTAAAGGGCCAAATTATTACATAAAGTCCACAAACTTATATTGAAAGATGTGGGCCGAACAAAACTCAAAGCCCTAAGTAGAAATTAAAAAAGAGGAAGACACATACCTTAAAGCCCCTCATGTGATCATTTCAAACCTGCTCCACAACAAAAGAAAAATGACACCGTAAAATCAAGGTGCCATTTTTTCTCTTCTGCCATCCTCTCCAAGCTACTCACCCATGAAAACCGCTCATTGAAAAGACTTCTCCTGCAAAGAAATCTTCACCAAACCTCTCCAAATCTGTACTTCAATCCTGTATCTATCCCTTGAACTCTCTGCCAAATTTCATCTCTCAAAAATCAGTTAACAAAGCAAATATGATGAGAAGGTGTTCTACAAATGCTACGAAGAAACTGAGAGTTTATCTCTTAAAAGCAGAGATGAATAGAAAAAGAAGAGAAACCAATGGGTTTGAAAATTTACACCAATCGAAGAGAATAAGAGTGAACTCACTCGAAGAAGTGTATAAAGACAGGGAGTGTGCGAGAAGATCAAACCTAAGGGCAGAAGTTCCAATCACCCCTGCACCTTTACCAAAAGTCTCAAAGTTTGAAAAAGGTAAACCTATTTACCCATATGGTTTTACTAAAGAGAATGTGAGATGTAGAAGAGTGGACTGGAACTACCTAGAGATATAAATAATCCTTTTGTCTAGTACTTCAAAACACAGGGTTGGGAAAAATATCTTAGCTTAAATGAACCAATATATGAATCCCTGGTAAATGAGTTCTATGTAACTCTGACTAGTGTAGGCGATATGGAATTTGAAGTCACAATACAGGGAAAGAAATTCCTATAAATGAATATGTCTTCAGTAAAATTTTTTATCTGCCACTAGATGGAATAAAGCTAGAAATGTCACATGCTCCAACTATGTTAGGAAAATACAATGCTACTACATTTGCATCCACACTCTTCAACATTCTTGTTGGACACTCTATTTCCTGGTCTGATCTTGATTCAGGATACCTGAGTGATAAGTGTAGGATCCTGCAACTCCTGGCTCTGCAATTTTCTTTCCACAAAAAGCCAGTTTAGCAACAATGAACAGCTTTGACTTATGTTTCACTTGGCACCTTGCTTGATAAAAAAAGATTAATCTGCCTTATGCCCTAATAAACCATCTCACCCAGGTCAGAAGCAACTCAGCTCTACCCTACAACATGATCCTCACCAAATTCTTCACACACTTTAAAATATCCAAGGATGGATTGATTCCATCCTATGTAAGTCCAAGATCAATCATAAATCAGTCCAACATAACAAGGATGTTAAAAGCCTGTGCCCATGAAACACAACTTCCTACCAAGCCAATTCTTATTGAATCAGATTCAGATGACTTTTCCAGTGATAGTACTGAGGCATTCATAGCTAGGCATTTGGGCAAAAATGCATCATATGTTGATCAATCAACTAAGAAAGGAAAAGACAAGACTAGAGAAATCAGTGTTGAAGAGATTGAAAGTCTCAAGGTCCTATCAAAGCCTCTGTAAACACATGAAGAAGACTTTGTATCCTCTGATAAGACTAAAACTTCTCAAACTGCTAAGCCATGTAAAGAAAAAGTGTCTGAAGGCCAAGAGGAGAACGATATGTTTGACAAAAGTGTCTAGCCTTAGTTTATGAGGTGGAGCTCTCTTTACAACCTCTAGCAAAATCAATGCCCTCCCTCTGTGAGCCATCAAATGTATTTATGACCTATAACATTGCGATCTCTATAAAACACTAATCCATACTCCTTTGATTTACCAAACATCTTTCGTAATGGCAAACAACTTCACTGATCCAAACTCTCTCTCATCAATCCCTCTTACCATATGCCCTCTATCACCACCAGTGCAACCTGGATTAGGAAGAAACTCTATTCAAATAATGACTTCACCCTATACTCCATACACTTCACACCAACCTCCACCAACACTAGATTTTTAAAGAGTAACCTCATACACTCTAGAAACATGTTTCAAAGTGATTTCTAAAGTTTTACAGGCTTTAAAAGATCTGATGTCATCAAAGGCCTACATTGAAGTACCTATTGCCCTAAGGGATCTTCAAATGCAACTACTGCACATCTAAGAGAAAGTGCACCATGTGACAACAGGCATGGAGATTGAGCTAGCAAGGATGAAATGCACTCTTAATCACCTCTTTAAACAGATTAAAGTGATGAAGAGCCTAATTAGCAATACACTCAAGTCTGGTGCATCTTCCTCATCCTCTCCACCATGATTGAAGTAGCAAACACTGTTGATTAGTAGAGATGAACATAAAAATCCCAGAAACTTCACACCTGCTCCTCTGTTATTTTGGCTTCAACAGTTTGTATTCATCTTTTATAGTAGTACTCGAACTCTACTTTTGAGAGTATTTTCTTCTATTTAGGTTTTATGTAACCTAAATAGGATATGAATGCTCTTTTACTACTGAATGCTTCTCTCTTACTTATATGCATGATTACTTAACTCTTTATATCTGATTTAATTTTATATCTATGACCTATATGACTTGCAACTTTGCTATGGGTTTACTCTTCTGCTTAAACTACTGACATCCCTATCATATGCTTTATGGCTTATTATGTACTTCACTTATGCCACATGACATTACAAATGGTCAGTCTATGCTCTCTTCCTCTCCCTCACTTTTGCTTTTTGATGATTTCAAAGGGGGAGAGGCTTAACATGTTGTATTTGAGATATATGATCTGTGGCTGTGAAGTTAAAGGTTTACATATATGATATATGATCTATGGTTGTGAAGTTAAAGGTTGAAATATATGATATGTGGCTTAACTGTGTATGTCATATAGTGAGTATGTATATGACTCTATCTAGTCTGTATATTCTGTATTGATAGAATGTGTTATGTTTAAGTTTATATACTCTGTATTAACAGACTATATGATGACATGTGATTGTGTTGACAGGTTACTTAGGCTATTATATAATAACAAGTTGTGTGTGTACATAGCTTACTATATAGGTTGACATACATATATATGAATTCTGTGAAGATGTGTATCAGTAATGTGTGTGTGTGTGTGTGTGTGTGTGTGTGTGTGTGTGTATGTATACAGTAACATTTCTGCTGTCTGTGGTTAAACTAAGAAAACAGGTATAGCTATAATGTATGTCTGTCTGTGTGCAGATGTGTGTGACTTTATCCAGTCCATATGAGTTATACAGAATGTGTTCTATGTATTTTGAGTATTTACAAAAGTGATGCTTATGAATAAGTATAATACAATGAAGACATGCATATATGTTGCAATGTGATGCATACTTACTGGATTGGGATATTAGGCATAAGTCTCTTATAATGACAAAGGCAAAAAGTTTCTCTCATATGACATTTTTCACACACTTTAAGTACACAGTTTATAGACACATAAGCTCTGAACTCTTTTGACATAAGCATTAAATTTATGACTTTGTGTACTTAGCTGCAATATGTCTAGCTATCTCATATATGCATTCATCAAATTGTGCTTGTTTGAAATCCTAAAGTGACAATCTATATTTACATGACAAGGTGACACAAGTCTGTATGTTTGACATAAATGATCTATGTTGATAGACTATGTTATTCAAAAATTCATATAGAAAGCAATGTGATGGTTGAATGACATATTTTTCATATTTTATTACCTAATTCTGCATGCAGGCTAGATACATATGCAATGGCAATATGTATGAGCTTATGATCAAAGTCTCATAATCGAATTAGTTTGATTCTTTAAATGTTTGGTTTTATGAATAAGCATATTAATACTCTTCTGTCAAACAAAATCTTCTATTACAAGTTTATTAGTTTGTGATTACAAACTCAGTTGTAAGGCCTTAAAAACTAAAGTTTTTTTAAATAGGTCTTATATTAAAATCTCATACATAAAGGGCCATTTTCTTTAATTGATTTCATGGGCTTTCAATATGAAGGATAAAGCCTCTTTTTCTTTTATGAATTCTTTACCAGATATCAAACCTTTTCCTTCGGGCCCAAATAAGAAAACTTTTCTTAAAGCCCATGGTACTATTTTATTCACTATCCAACTATGGTTAAGCCTTCTATGCAAACTGTATTGGTTGTCAGAAATAAAGAACTTAAAGTTTTCAATCTCTAAAAATTTCTTTTGATCAACCATGCACTAAGGGGGAGCATACATGAAGGATATCTATTTTCTATGAAGCAGTTCAAATGTCAACCTATCATATGTGTTGTAATCATCAAAAAGGGGGAGAATGTTGACTTATGTTTTGATGATCACAAAAAGGTTAACATAAAAGAAAATGAGATTATTCTTATATGATTAATAAAGATTGAATAAATTTCACAAAAGGATAAAAAGTCTTATAAGATGAGAAAAGTACTATAACAAAGATGGATTTATAAAGATAAAACAACTTATGATCATTAGCTTCGAAAAGAAGAATTTGTTTCAAAAGCTACAAGCCTCATAGAAATAAAAAATGACCTCAAGAGCAACAAGATTTACAAGGATAAAACAATCTTTCCATATATTCCTTTTGTTAAAGAAGTAATAATCATATATTCCTTGAAGACAACAACCATACTCTTGATTACAAGCTTCAAGCAACAGCCATATCTAGTTCAGAAGCTGATTACAACCACCATTTTTCTCTTACAAGCTTGAAGGCAATGGTCACAACATGCTTCAAAGCCTCCAACAGCCACTTCTTCTTCAAAAGGTGGTTTCAACATTCATATTCCTCTTGTAAGCTAGATAAAACGGCCACAACACTTCAAGAACTGGATTCCAACGGCTAGTTTGAGCTTATGAGGAGATTTAATCACCTATAAAAGCAAGATGAATTCAAATGAGCAAAGTGGGAGACTTAAAGAAATATTCACACATTCTAAGCTTCTTATGTTAAACTCTGCCATAATTCCTACAAGAGCAAAATTAAAAGAGAATAGCTTCATCTTGTTAACATATTCTTTCATATATTCATTTTTAGGGAATTGTATTTTTCACGCAAGGGATTTGTGTGAGGGGGTTTACTTTGTCGATAGTATGATCAACAAATTTTGTACAAGTTTGGTGCTTAAGCTTTAAAAGGCATCAGAAAAAGTTTGGTGTTTGAGCTTGTAAAAAATACCGGATAAGTTTGGTGCTTAAGCTTTGAAAAAGCATTGGAAGAGTTTTGTTACTTGAGCTCTGAAAAAGTAATGGTGGAGGTTTGATACTTAGCCTGCAAAAGTATTGATTTTGTTACTTGAACTCGCAAAAAGTAACACAGGTTTGTTTCCTACCTGTAAAGGAAATGATAGTGAAAGATCTCAAGTGGTTGGCTTGAGAACTGGACGTATACTAGTTGGGTCGAACCAGTATAAATCTCGTGTCTTCATTTCTCTATTCCTATACTCTTTATTTTCATTGCAATTTAAATTAATAGCTTTATTTTTTAAGGCACTTTTAATTTTAAGTGAAGCATATTTATATTCACAAGTTTTACCATTTTATCAATTTCGCATTTTTTGTAAAACTTGTGTTTGTTGAAAGAAAATTGTTTTTCATTAAAAAGAATTTTTAAAAGAGTTTGCAAAAATTTTTTATTTGGTCCACAGTACTATACACCCCCCTCTAGTATTGTAGCTAGCCTATTTAGGACTGTCAGACTGCAAGTCTCCGTCTTAATTAGGAGCTATAATGATTTGCTAGAACTCACTTACAGATTGTGGGCCTTGGGCTCACTGCCAACATAAAGACGGACCCATAGGATCGTACACATAGAATGACTGAACATTGACAAATTACAATTGGAATAGAAACCAAATTAATTGAGTTATTGACATTAGGTTATATCATAATTAATTCAATTATAAGGGAGAAATAAATTTTATTTGATTAATTGATTACATGTAGTAAATAATTAATTAAATAAAATTGAATTTCCTTGATGGAAATTTAAATACAAAGTTTGTATTTATTAATGTTCTTTTAACTTAACTTTGGGTTATATTAATTTGGTAAAATTATATTTAATTGTATCAGTTGGAATTTTATAATAAGGTTTTATTTAATTCTAATAGTACAAACTTAAATTAATTTGATCAAATTAAATAACCTATAGTTTTAATTAAAATCTTAGTAAGCTAAGGAGTATGCTAAGGACATATAAGGAAGCCTTAAATCTAATTTCTCCCTAACCCTAGCCACTTGATATTTTTTGGCCAATACCAAAGAAAGAAGCAAAATTCCCTAGGCTGAAATTTTTGGGTTTCCGTTCTTCCATTTGCTAGCACGAGCCGCATTCAAAAGTCGTTCATGTACCGGATTATGGAGGAAACACGTTTGAGTTTCTGCAGCAGTTTCTAAAGGAGATAGTTAAGGTCAGAAAATTATATCGGTTCTTGGTTTCGTTCTGTTAATCCACATGAATCTTGGGCTATGGAATCGAGAAAAATTTTAACTGGCATTCTGCCTTGTGTTTAATTTTTCCCATGAAGATTCCCTACACTTAATGTTATAACTACAACCATGTGGCTTTGACGATGATCGTACGGATGTTATAATACACAAAAATAGAGCAACTTGAAGAAAGGTACAAAATGGCTCTCAAATGATGAAAACATGCAAGAAAAGCATTGGTTTCTTAGAAATATACCTTTGACACATGAATCCACTGCTTTACAGGTCAAAGAACACTTCAAAGGAGCTCGAATTGTTGAGGTTTGATTAGGGTTCTTCAATCCCGAAAATCACCAAAAGTCTCCAAAAGTTACGGGTTTGTGATTCGTTTTAGTCTCTAAACATATTCTTAATCATAGTGATGCGTTCACCTATAATTTCTAACAAATTTTAGAGCCTAATGACAGAGAATCAAGTACAAAAATAAAGAGAAAAATGTTCTCTCTTTTCTTTTTCTTTCTTTTTTCTCCTTAACTCTCTAAAAACCTAGTTTTGCTTCTAGCCTCACAAATGGTTGTCCCTTCTCTCTCCTTATCATTTTCTATTCATAGGAAATCCCAGTTAGAGATTTATATCCAATCTAAGGGCAAGTTGTATGAATTATGGAATATTCGTACGGGTATAGGCTATATTCGTACCAACATCAAACTACATCCGTATGGATATTGATCCAGAGCTTCGACTTTGAGTTGGTTTTAACTCGTATGGTCATAGAAACAAGTCAAATTAGAACTTTGTTTTCATCATTGAAACTAGGGATTAAAATCCCATTCTTACACATATTATTTTGAACATTCTAATTTCTAGTGGTGACATTTATCTTATAGGTTTGCGTAATTTTGGCATCTTTTGAAACATAATTGTTATAATCACATATATATAATTTTTATAGCTATAGGTCACATATATGTAGAAACCCCAAAAATATTAATTTTGATGCTCCACGTTTTAACACAAATATGTTTGAATTTGGGGTTAATCAACAAAAAGTCAAGAATAAGATATGAATTAGGTGAAAATCAATTCTTATTAAACTAATTACATACAAGTCAAACTCGCCAATAAATTATTAATATATTAACTAATTACATGAAGGAAAATAATTAATACCATCATACAATTTACTATATTGAATATATTAGAAAAGGAAAGTGTGAGCGGACGACCTTTTTATGAAAACGGACGCGGCGAAGCGAACCGGGGAAAAGCAAATGAATTTGATTTGTTTGAAAAACGGGTTTCGTGATGTTTTGGAAAATGAGTTTTGTTTATCTTGCTTTAGGGAAAATCATTTGTTTGTTTTAGAAATTCATTTTGTAGAAAACATTTTCCCGTTTTATTACTTAAAGACCTCGAAACGTAAATTTCAAGATCAATGACAGAGTCGCCACCCGGATCAGCTCATCCGAGAAATTCCGGTACAGCTCCCTACCAAGCATAGACTGCCATACCTAATCCAGAGATTTAGGGTTCGGGTAACTTACCTACTTAACCTCGAGCTTGTATTCAGTTTATAATTTATATTGCTATATTTATTCAAGTTATTATTTTTCTCTACCTGATTACGTTTGTTTATCAGCCGATGCTCAAGCAAATGACAGAAATAAATTGCAGAAAAATAAACCATGCATCCAAAATATACAAAAGAATAATAGAGGCCGCCTATACAACCAAATCGAATAAAGAGGAAAACTCTCGTCCTCACATTACAAGTGCCTAGGATACACGAGCATCTAAAAATTACAAATGCCTAAATACATGAATTAATCTATTAATTACAAAAAAAAAAATAATTAAAACGAAAATAAATGCTGCAAAACAGACGGTTAACACAATTTATATTATAAACACAAGTAAGACTCACAGCAGGACAGAATTGGGACTTTTAGGAGCGAAGGCATGCATTTAAGGGGTAACCGACTCGACCTGACTGGTCGGACCAGTTAGACTTGGAAAACGGTTTTGAAACGCCCTATAGATTTTTATGCTAAAAAACAATTTTTAGAAAACAATTTGGCCCGGTTTCATGCAAATTCCATGTTTAGCGGGTCTGCTATCCCAGAACTCAGGGTTCCGTTCGTGTGGGTTTCCTAATTCTGACATCCATCTAAGGTCTAGAATGCAGTAAACACATAAAAAATAGTTTGAATTTGAAGACAGCATCACGCGACGATGTCCGTACGGGTCGTTTCGTGATTCTGCCTTATTCTAGGAATTACAGCCGTACAGCTGTAATTAGAGCCATGCGGCTGTAATTAGAGCCACGCAGCCATACGGCTATAACTTCCAGAACCCAAAAAATTGTTTTCTTGTTTTTGAAAATACCATTTTACTCGTTTTCGATGTTTCACGGGGGTTTTATAGGGTTCGGGGGTCCGCTAATGCTGGACTATGGATCCGGTCCGGATCGAACAACCCTTGAATTCAGAAAATAAAACCCGGGAAAAACTGAAAACCCTAATATCCGTACGTATAGAAATCCAAAAACCAAAGCTAAATAGCGCATGAATATGTTTGGGCCGAAATTGACAACAACAGAATGCATAAAATGGAAAACGGACTACTTTCAACCGATCGAGGCAGTTCGGGATTCTGCCCCTAAAGGACATAGCCGTGCGACTCTGGGTACTAGAGCTGCCCAGCTCTGTTCATCACAATTAGAGCCGTACGGCTGTGGTGGGCCAACTTTCCGAAAAACTTGCAAACAGAGGAAAGAATCACAGAAAATGCAACAAATACAAGTTTAAGGCCTCTCAGAGTTTACCTTGTTGTTGTTGTTGCAGTGTAATGGATGTTCAGAAACGGATTAGAAAGCAGAAATGTGCCTAGAATCCTTGAGCATCCTGAAATTCTGAAAATAACTTCCCAACTAAACTGAAACAACCCGGGAATGCATCCAGACGAGTAAGTCACAGTCTAGAATTGTTATAGGAGGATTGAAGTATAGGTTTGGTTTAGGGAAACACTATCTCCCTTCCCTCTCTTTCTCTCTTCCTTTTCCTCTCCTTTCTCTGTAACTTTCTTTTTCTTTTTTAATTCCCTGCTCCCTTTCTTTTTTCTCCTTTTTCTCTATAACTTTCTTACTGACCGAGACACCATTAATGCCCTTCAAATCACCATTTTTTTTCTTTTCTGCGGTATGGCCTTTGCAACCTGCTACAGCCGGGCAGCTGTATTTTGCAACTACAGCCATGCGACTCTTGTCTCTTTTTTTTTAAGCTAGAAAATTTCGGCGCTTACAGCTACCACTCGCGTGATCAAATTCGACACCCAATTCCATGTCTAAAATACCTGATGTGAAGTTGAGAATGCGAATTGAAGCGACGTGCACGCAGGTGAAGTTGATCTTGAACCTGACACCGGGTCTATATTGCCGGAGGTGGATCTGCTGAAATTTTGAGCCGAAGCCGATCAAAATTGACACCGGGTTTATGTTACCCGATGTGGATCTGCTGAAATTTTGAGTCGAAGCTGTTCTAGCCTGACACTGGGTTTATGTTACCCAAGGTGGATCTGCTGAAATTTTGAGTCGAAGCTGATCTAACCTGACACCGGGTTTATGTTACCTAAGGCGGATCCGCTGAAATTTTGCGTCGAAGCTGACCTAACCTGACACCAGGTTTATGTTACCTGAGGTGGATCCACTGAAATTTTGAGTCGAAGTGATCTAACCTTACATCGGGTTTATGTTACCCGAGGTGGATCCACTGAAATTTTGAGTTGAAGCCGATCTAACCTGACACCGGGTTTATGTTACCTGAGGTGGATCCGCTGAAATTTTGAGTAGAAGCTGATCTAACCTAGCACCGGGTTTATGTTACCCGACGTGGATCCGCTGAAATTTTGAGTCAAAGCCGATCTAACCTAACACCGGGTTAATGTTACCCGAGGTGGATCTGCTGAAATTTTGAGTTGAAGCGGACCTAACCTGACATCGGGTTTATGTTACTTGAGGTGGATCCGCTGAAATTTTGAGTCAAAGCCGATCTAACCTGACACCGAGTTTATGTTACCTGTAAGCGCCGGAATTTTACTCTTTCCTCAAAAAAAAAAAAAAACAGTCGTACGACTTTACCTATAGTCATGCGACTGTAATCAAACTATAGTAGTTCGACTATAGGATCGTGGCAGGTGAGCCAGCCCATACCTTGAAAGCAGAAAAAAGGGAGGAAAAGAGGGAGCAATTAATGCTCTGAAGGGAAGCAGAAATCAGAAGATAAAAAGAGAGGAAAAAGAGAAAAGAAAGGGATTAGCTTTTGATTCTAATTTTTAGAGAGAGAAAGGGGAGTAAAAGAAAAGAAAAGGAAAACACCAAAAGAGGACTCTTTTTCTTTTTTTTTTTTTTCTTCTTAATTCTTGAAGTTGGAATTAAAATCTGTTAGAAACCCCTAGGTTAACAATCTAACACTCTAAACAAGCTAAATTCCAGACTAGAAACACTAGAAAACCGTGACATTTAGAGATTTTTGGACCCAAAGTTTCCAACCTTAACTCAAGGAGCAAAAGAGCAAATTTGAGTGGATTGGAGCGACGCCAGGGATCAATCTTACGGTGGACGTGCGCCAAAAAGGTTACCACTTTTTTATCCCTTTTGTTTTTCACACTTTCTGGGTGATTGGTGTGTATTTTTATGCATCTTTGCTTAATTTTCGCCTTTCTGCTTTTGGAAATCAAAAACAGTTGTGCGACTGTTCTTGAGTTTGATGAACAGTCGTCCGACTGTAAATACAGTCATACGAGTGTTCTTGGTTTCTAGATGATTTTCTTTCGGTTTATTTCAAATAAAATTTTAGCGAAATCATGAGTTTGGATCTAATACAGTCGCACGATTATAATTTACAGTCGCGCGACTGTAACCTTTTTCCAGAATCAGGATTTCCGTTTTAATCCCAAAAAAAAAAATCTAAAAATCCATAAAAATTCAAAAACCAGAAAATCATCAAAATGAATTTTGTTGTGTGCATTCACGACCCTAGATTCAATTTTCAGTAAAATTGCATTTAGAACAACACAACGACGGAGACCTGATTCTCCCGAAAACCGACCCACTTTACATGTAAAAAAATGCATGTAAACCGGCAAAATTGTTTTCAAAATGATTTTCTCACAAAACCAAAAATACAGGGACCGTTTAAAATGTTTTCTAGGTCTAACCGGGCCGGCTAGCCGAGCTAAGTCGGTTATCCTCTAAATGCGTGCTCCCAATTCTTGATTTCCCCAATTCTGTCTATTTGAGTCTTATTTGTGGCTTGCCGTAAAAATTGTGCTAACCTTTGTTTTGCAGCTTTTATTTTTATTTTTATTTTATATGTATTTAATAAAATTTATCGTGTATTTTAGGCGATTGTAATATTTTTCCATTCTCGTATATTCTAGGCGTTTGTAAAAGTGAGGCTGAGAGTTTTTATCTTTTATTCGATCGGGTTGTAATAATTTAATCATTTGCTACTTTACTTTACCAATATGCACGCTGTATGTTTAACTTAATGCAATAAAATTTACTTTAGAATTTGAAATATCGTTAAAGAACATTGGCCAATATTTATTTTAATTAGACATGAAATAAGGGACTTGTCCGGACCTAGATCTCTGGATAGTGTAGTGGTCGTTCGTCTGGTTTAGCTGCATTATAAATTTCCCAGTTGAGCTGAGCCGGGTGGCAACTCCTACAATATTCATCAAGACTTAGGTCTCGGTTCTTTTATGAAATAATCCCATTTTTTTTCATAACGAATTTCCATTATAAAAACCCTACGCGAGGGAGGGGTCCGCCCGAAATCGAGGTGCCCTTTCCGAGAGGGAGTCTGCGTTCCGTCGAAAACGCCATCCGCTCACAGTGGCGACTCCGCTGGGGATTTCTTAAAAATGTTTTCTTAAAAAATTAAAAGAATTTGACAAGCCCTGAAAAGTGTCTAATTAAAATAAGGTGGATGATTCTTGATTGGTATTTCGCCTTGCATTTTTAGTGTCGCCTTTGTTCCTCATGGTCTTAGGGGCACGGATACAAAACACCACCCATAGCCTCGTACGAAGCCGTTTGTTAGGACCCTTGAGTGGGGAGAAGTGAGGAGTATATTTTGCTATAGGAACTTTGACTTTAACCCGTCTTGGACCGAACTCATATAGGCAGCCATAGCTGGATTCCTTTAGGATACCAAAATACTTGTGTGAATAAAATAAAATCGCGCCTTCATCATCCCCGATTGGTGATCGAAGAGAACCCTGCCTAGGACTCGGTTAGAATTTTTTGAGACCGACCACGCTTGGAGAAATAAGGTTGGAAGAATTCGTTTTTGTGTGTTACGTGTTTCTCGCCATCCCATGACACTTCACCATCGCCATCTATGCATGCATAACATACCATAATCACCATTTTCCATACACATGACATACCATTCAAAAACATTTTTGTGTGATACTAACCCACATTTTTATGCAACCATTTGCATTTTATTTTCGTGTGAAATCATTAAATCATCCGTTTGCCATTCATACTAACGATTTCTTTTTCAGCCATGACATTAAATTTGTGTGATTAGCATTTTTCACATAGCATACATAACATCATTATGTGTGTCATGCATCCTAACCACATTTTTGTGCAGCCATTTGCATTTTGTGTGTCATAAGCATTCATGACATATCACCTAAATTAAATTAGGGGCATTCCAAAGACGCCCACCATGATCATACACCGGACTGCATTCAGCCATTCCACCAAATTATTTCATTCAATAGAGACCACGATGGTCCTAGGTATATTTCCGTGTGACAATCCACATGATGCATTTCATGACATCATACCCATTCATCATAAATATCATATAACACTATGATCCACATCGGGTTACTTCGTGACATTAGTACATTATTCAAGGCACTCCCCGAGTGTCGAATTTGTATGCATGTAAGGGCATTTCATAACATCCCAAATCATGAAGGGTGTTCCCCGAACGCCGAACTTCTTTCTGTGTCTCCTATGGCACATGACTCTCTTACAACATCATTTCATTTCATATGCTCAAAAGCATCATAACTCTGTCCATGGGCCGATCCCATGTGACCATTTCATATCATCCATAGACCTACAAAGTGTCGAACTCCGTCCGTGTGTCGGTACACACGCAGCCATTTCACAAAATTCATTAGGCACCCCAAAGGCGCCAAACTTTTACCCGTGTGGCGGTCCACACGTGACATTTTTTGTATAGCATTGGGTGTTCTTGGAATGTCCAAAGTCAAAAGAGTAAAAACCAAGGAAGTCATCCTCATTATCTCATGATGTACATCTCATTCATCCGTCAAACGTTCAAGCACTCCACAAGCACCAAGGACTTTACCATATGCACTGAGTCATTTAGGTGTTCGAAAAATGCTAGAAATTTCATCAAACCCCTTAGGTCTTCCGTAATCATTAGAAACCCTATCCTTATGTCCTGCTCCAAACACTAAACCTCTTCCCATATAAGACACGCTCTACATATACTTCTCTAAACACTAAACCTCTTCCCATGTAAGACACGCTCTACACGTACCGCTTTAAACACTAAACCTCTTCCTCGTGTAAGACACGCTCTACACGTACCGCTCTAAACACTAAACCTCTTCCCCATGTAAGACACGCTCTACACGTACCATTCTAAACACTAAACCTCTTCCCCGTGTAAGACACACTCTACATGTACCGCTCTAAACGCTAAACCTCTTCCCCGTGTAAGACACGCTCTACACATACCGCTCTAAACGCTAAACCTCTTCCCCGTGTAAGATACGCTCTACACGTACTGCTCTAAACACTAAACCTCTTCCCCGTGTAAGATACGCTCTACATGTATCGCTCTAAACACTAAACCTCTTCCCAATGGAAGATACGCTCTACATGTACCACTCTAAATACTAAACCTCATCCCCGTGTAAGATACGCTTTACATGTATCGCTCTAAATAACAAATCTCTTCCTGTGTAAGATATGCTCTAGATGGACCGCTCTAAATATTAAACCTCCTCCCATGTAAGATACGCTCTACATGTACCGCTCTAAATATTAAACCTCCTCCCGTGTAAGATACGATCTACACGTACCGCTCTAAATATTAAACTTCTTCCCGTGTAAGATCTGCTCTACACGTACCGCTCTAAATATTAAACTTCTTCCCGTGTAAGATCCGCTCTACACGTACCGCTTTACATGTAGATCTAACCCCTGTATAGGATCGCCTTATACATATAAGTGCTTCGTAAGTATCACCTTGCTTCGACCCGTGGACACCCTGTGTGTCATTTTATCCATGTGGTGTATATTTATATGCCACACTTTACTTCAGCATATAGCTTCATCAATAACATTCATTGAATTTTGCACGTTTCCGTTCTTGGCTTTGTGGACACTTGACTAGCTTAGAATTGCATAACATGACATAGCATCACATGACATCACTGTCTATACATGCATGCGTCACGTCACACACTCATGCCTACATCATCCCTTAACTTGGCATTCTCCGTGCGCATGCCCCAGTCAAGCTAACAAGTGTTTTTATCAGGGGAGAAAGGGAAGGAGTCTCCGGAATGGCTAGCCCAATGAACTTCATTACCATAACAGATGTCGTAGATGATAATGTTGCTTCATCACGATTTCGAAAGATGGTTAGCGAAGAGGCAGCGGCAATGTTGAAGGAAATGCTAGGAGGTGATCTTGACAAGATAGAAAAGCTAACGATAAGGTGCTCTGAATTGGAGGCACGTGTGATTGAGCTTGAAGGAGTAATAAGAGGGCTGACTGGTGAAGTAGAATCGAAGGTCCCCTTCAAACCTAATACTGACCTTGTTCCGTGACCAACCAGGAGTCCACTCCTTAAAGGTGACGAAAAGGGCATGTCCCCATGGCCTATTTCGTTGTGCCAATTATTTGCCAAATGTAGAAAAGAGGGGCTACTGCAGAGCGTCAAGCCGTATGTGGAGCCGGCACCGGATCAAAAGAACAACTTCTGTAACTATCATGTGGTGACAGGTCACCGGACTAACACCTGTTATGTTTAAAGGAAGGAGATCCAGAAGTTAGTTGATGAGGGAAGGTTAAAGGTGCCATCTGCTACTAATGAGCGACTGGGGGCAAGCACGGAGACTGGCAAGGAAATTCCCGAAACCTCCCGAGGAGAGGAATATGATGAAGAGCTCTAAAGCCTGATTTGATGAAAGTGGGGCAGTGATATTGGAGATAGGGCAGTGACCAGATAAGGAATAGTCGGATACTATGAGATCAATACCTTTAGAGGCTCTTTCCCGTAGGGAACTCATTTTGTTTGTAAAGTATATTGAACTCGTTTTGAATGCAATTTGTATTGTTATTTTCTTACTTAGGTGGTGATTACTTGTATATGGCATTAAGCATGCATTTGATCATCTGAAACGACATGTCTATCATGTATAATATTAAGATGCATGACATCAATCTGAGTCTTACAGGGAATTTAAAAGTGAACCTGACATCGGTTAAATCCCTTTCTTCCAAAAAAAAGAGAGAGAAAAGTCTGCCAAACAAGTAATGGGATAGCATCATTTTCGTCGAATCAATTACCAACCTAGATCAGTGATCCCTATAAACCCCGATCCAAAACACTGTTGGTCTTACCCTAAAAGTTTCAACTTGAATAGCCCACAATACACCCAAATCATTCCAAACCAGAGACCATGGCTAAATTTTAGAGCCAATCCCCAAAATGAAGCATTGAGCCTAATTCACACTCGAGAAAGCATCTCACACTATCACCTTGTAAGTCAAAAACCCAAACTCATCGAAAAAACACCAAGCCCTAAGAAATCCAAATGATCTTCACCACCCACCATACTGTAAACCTCTGAAGCAGACATTGGTTTTAGTGCATATATAGTCGTGTTCGTGTGGCATTCATATGCATATGACATTATACATGCATTGTTCATCCAAAAAGACATATTAAACACGCATGACATATATGGATTTGAATGCAGCAGGAAAATCAACAGGTGGCTGTGGCTTGGATTTAGTTTCTTCAAAAAAAAAAAGTACAGATGGAAGACTTCCTCTCTCCCTTACAGTGATATTTCCGCCCCAGGCCTACAGTCGTGCTTTCCTCAGTCATAGATATTTCTTCCTATCCAAACAATGAAACCCAAGCAAACTCTGTTGAGTGTTTGATGAATCCGGGGGTGGCCCATCTATTGTATGAAGTGCTGGGGTCGGTGAGTTGAGACAATGGAGATAAGTACGTTTTTGCCTGTTCTGAAAAGTTAACTTCGTGCAGTGGCAGAGAACATTGGTGTCTTTATCTATCTCATACACGGTAGCCATAATTAAGTCTGGAGTGTCTCATGGCATGAAATGGCAAGGCGTAACACTTTCATCTTCTCCCTTGAATCAATTCTGTGAAGCCTTATTTTCTGCCATCAATGGCTTCGAATAAGAAATTGAACCCCAATGCTGCTCCATATCGCATTTTTTCATCATCTCATCACCAGAAGGGCGACAAAGTAGGTGGCTATGGCGCCGTTCTAATCAGTCTTCACTTAACATCAACCTGTACTGAATTGGGGATATGCTTTTAATCGTGCGCCATTTTTGTTCAATCTGAACTCGTAGACTAATTATTTTGAATCCTCAAACTATGGGAGGTTTTGAGTTCCTAGCAGAGAGAGGATTTGAATATGAGTCTACTTCAAATGTGCTCAACAATGTTGGAATCTGGGGTGAATTGGAAACATGAATACGACATCAGACCGCAGGAAAATCCAGTGGTTAATTGAATTCATCTCAGATTGTCCGTCCACAATGGCAACTCTATTTAGTGGTCGGTCATTCATTTCAAAAAAAAAAATCCAATGTGAAAAACCGAAAGGGCGTATTAGTAATTTGAAGGGGCATCAATTAAAACCAGAGCCACATTTTAGATTTTCCTAATGCATCCGCATTCATTATGTCATGAATGTTTTATGTTCAATTCTGGTGTTCAATATGCATTTGTCATGTCATTGCATGTCAATATTTTCATATGGGCTACATTATACAGCAAACCTTGTCTGTAGCAGTGCTTTACTCCCCAAACACAAACCTCTAATACCATGGGCAAGTAAAAACCGAACCACTGGGTATCATCGACAGCAGTATCTTCGTGAGTCATAATGAACATATCAAGGTATATTTTTCCTATCCTAAGACAAATCATTGCGAAAGGGATTGACACAGACAAAATGCCCACAGAATCTTTCTCCAAAAAAAAAAAAGAAATTTTTATTGACACAGAAAACCGACAGGACGTGTCAGCAACAAGAGAGG
Organism: Euphorbia tirucalli; assembly: GCA_039660915.1. NCBI lineage: Eukaryota > Viridiplantae > Streptophyta > Magnoliopsida > Malpighiales > Euphorbiaceae > Euphorbia > Euphorbia tirucalli. Next base: position 53,058,860 of record CM077633.1, read on the forward strand.
AGTGATATACAAAGTCAGAGTCATTGTCATATTCCCTATTATACTCATTCTGATGTCACCATTGCAATATTGTGTATGTTTGGATTTCCGATCGGATGTTCATCTTGCATACACCATGCCATTACATATGAATATCCATTAGTAGGACATTGCATCCAAGCCCTTGATAATACCGCAGGAACTCCTATTATATGGCACGGAAATGCAAGGTCTCACTCTCATCTTCTTGCTCAACCAAACGGACCATCCGTTAGCACGGCCTATTACCCTGATCCACTGAGCTTGACAATGCTCCAGAATATGCAGAGCGTAAAGTGGAAGGTCACTCAAGGGGGCCAACTCCTCTAATACTTAGATCAGTGTAATAGTTAGTCGGTCAGAAAAACATCAGAACAATCAGACAAGGTCACCTGGGTTACCATTGTGGCTAATCACAAGCCGTGAATTCTGTTTCCGGGCTTGCACAGATACCAAGAACAAAGCATAAGCCATATGTTGCATGCATACATATAGAACCATACATGCATCCGTACATATATGCAAACGTTTAAAGTAAACACGCACAATTCATATGCATATACATCACAACCAATCCAAGTGCAGGTACCCACTGCCATCACCAGGTCTCTTCGAGCCAGGAACACTCTCAACGTAGAAAATAGGTCTCAATAGATGAATCAAGACCGCACACGCCCAAGCATCAACATCTCAAAACGATGTAATCAAGCTGTATTTATTCTTGATTGAATAAGCAAAAATTTTTGTTTCCAAAATTGTCGATCAATGAATAAATAGATGTTGCCTATACAACTTCAAATCCTCAGTAGATCCGCTTCACTCTAGATCCCCAACCTAAATTCCACCTTCCTTGCCTCGGGTAACATAGACCCAGTATCGGCTTATCTGCCTTCCACCTTCTTTGCCTTAGGTGACACAGTATCGGCTTATTTCTTCCCCAGCTTTACCTCAGGTAACCTAGACCCAATATCGGCTTATTTCAACAGTGGGTTCTTTGCTGTGTCTGCGGCGCTTTGAGTCGCGTTCTCAAATTCACATCAACTATCCCAGACTAAGATCGGGTGGTGAATTTGATCAAGCAAGGGGCAGCTGTAAGCGCCGGAACTTTACTCCTTCCTCAAAAAAAAAATAGTCGTACGACTTTACCTATAGTCGTGCGATTGTAATCAAACTACAATCGTGCGACTGTAGGATCGTGGCAGGTGAGCCAGCCCATACCCTGAAAGCAGAAAAAAAGGGAGGAAAAGAGGGAGCAATTAATGCTCTGAAGGGAAGCAGAAATCAGAAGATAAAAAGAGAGGAAAAAGAGAAAAGAAAGGGATTAGCTTTTGATTCTGATTTTTAGAGAGAGAAAGGGGAGTAAAAGAAAAGAAGAGGAAAACACCAAAAGAGGACTCTTTTTCTTTTTTTTTTTCTTCTTAATTCTTGAAGTTGGAATTAAAGTCTGTTAAATTAAAATCTGTTAGAAACCCCTAGGTTAACAATCTATCACTCCAAACAAGCTAAATTCCGAACTAGAAACACTAGGAAACCGTGACATTTGGAGATTTTTGGACCCAAAGTTCCCAACCTTAACTTAAGGAGCAGAAGAGCAAATCTGAGTGGATTGGAGCGACGCCAGGGGTCAATCCTACGGTGGACGTGCGCCAAAAAGGTTACCACTTTTTTATCCCTTCTATTTTTCACGCTTTCTGGCTGATCGGTGTGTATTTTTGTGCATCTTTGCTTTATTTTCACATTTCTGCTTCTGGAAATCAAAAACAGTCGTGCGACTGTTCTTAAGTTTGATGAACAATTGTACGAGTGTTCTTGGTTTCCAGATGATTTTCTTTTGGTTTATTTCAAATAAAATTTTGGCAAAATCCTGAGTTTGGATCGCTTACAGTCACACGATTGTAATTTACAGTCATATGACTATAGTTACAGTCGCACGAACCTTTTTCTAGAATCAGGATTTCCGTTTTAATCCAAAAAAAAATTTCTAAAAATCCATAAAAATTCAAAAACCAGAAAATCATCAAAATGAATTTTGTTATGTGCATTCACGACCCTAGATTCAATTTTCAGTAAAACTGCATTTAGAACAACATAACAACGGAGACCCAATTCTCCCTAAAACCGACCCACCTCACATGTAAAAAAATGCATGTAAACCGGCAAAATTGTTTTCAAAATGATTTTCTCACAAAACCAAAAATACAGGGACGTTTCAAAATGTTTTCCAGGTCTAACCGGGCCAGCTAGCCTAGCCAACCCGGTTATCCCCTAAATGCATGCCCCCAATTCTTGATTTCCCCAATTCTATCTATTTGGGTCTTATTTGTGGCGTGCCATAAAAATTATGCAGCTTTTATTTTTATTTTTATTTTATATATATTTAATAGAATTAATCGTGTATTTTAGGCGATTGTAGTATTTTTAGATTCTCGTGTATTCTAGGCGTTTGTAAAAGTGCGGCTGAGAGTTTTTATCTTTTATTCGATCGGGTTGTAATAATTTAATCATTTGCTATTTTACTTTACCAGTATGCGCGTTGTGTGTTTAACTCTATGCAATAAAATTGACTTTAGAATTTGAAATACAGTCAAAGAACATTGGCCAATATTTATTTTAATTAGACACGAAATAAGGGACTTGTCCAGACCTAGATCTCTGGATAGTGTAGCGGCCGTTCGTTCGGTTCAGCTGCATTATAAATTTCCCGGTTGAGCTGAGCCTGTTGGCGACTCCGACAATATTCATCGAGACTTAGGTCTCGGTTCTTTTATGAAATAATCCCATTTTTTTTACAAAACGAATTTCCATTATAAAAACCCCACACGTGGGAGGGGTCTGTCTGAAATCGAGGTGCCCCTTCCGAGAGGGAGTCCGCGTTCCGTCAAAAACGTCGTCCGCTCACATTACCCGAGGTGGATCCGCTGAAATTTTGAGTCGAAGCTGACCTAACCTGACATTGGGTTTATGTTACCCGAGGTTGATCTGCTGAAATTTTGAGTTGAAGCTGATCTAACCTGACACCGGGTTTATGTTACCTAAGGTGGATCCGCTAAAATTTTGAGTCGAGGTTGACCTAACCTGACACCGGGTATATGTTACCTGAGGTGGATCCGCTGAAATTTTGAGTCGAAGCTGATCTAACCTGACACCGGGTTTATGTTACCTGAGGTGGATTCGCTAAAATTTTGAGTCGAAGCTGACCTAACCTGACATCGGGTTTATGTTATCCGAGGTGGATCCGCTGAAATTTTGAGTCGAAGCTGACCTAACCTGACACCGGGTTTATGTTATCCGAGGTGGATCCGCTGAAATTTTGAGTTGAAGCCGATCTAACCTGACACCGGGTTTATGTTACCCGAGGTGGATCTACTGAAATTTTGAGTTGAAGCTGACCTAACCTGACACCGGGTTTATGTTACCCGAGGTGGATCTGCAAAAATTTTGAGTCGTTGGAACTGCTAAGGATCTATCCATGTCCGAAGTGGTGATGACAAATTCCCTGCATTTAAAAATGGCAAGTCTTCATTCCTTGATAGAGAGATTTTGAACAAAAATTTTTACCCCTTCGATCAAGAATGAAGACTAGCTGGGGATGAATGCTCTGTGTATGTTGTGTATGTATGCATGATAATGCATATGCACGTGGATCTTAAAGGATGTATTTCTCATTATTTGTTCAAAATTGATGCTTCTCCTTTCTGCTGGGGAAGATATGTTTTGCCCCCAGCTAGTGGAAGATACTCTTTACACAAAGCTTTTCCTTGTTGAAGATATATGAGGATTGCTGAAGAAATGAGATGACTGCTGGGGATGCATGACAACTACTAGGGAAAGGATCATAGTGTCCCTTGTAAATGTTTTGCTGGGGAGTAATGTGGAGAATCTTGTTGGAGGATACTGTAAAGATGCCTATGGGGAAACAGTGGAGAGATTCTATCCTTCTGCCCCTATGATTTATGAATGTGGAAGTGCTCTAAATTTTGCCTGGGTTGCCCTATGTGGGTTTTCAGCCCAGTGAGCTGCTCTAACTTTTGCCTGAGGTGCCTTTTCGGTTTTCACCCCAGCGAGCTCTTTTTTTTTTTTAAGTTTAAGATGAACAAAGATCGACTGAAATGGCATTATGACTACTTGTCCCGTCATCCTTCTGGTGATGATATAATGTAGAAAAATGCTATATGGAGCAGTATTGGGGTTCAATTTTTTGTTTAGAAGCCATTGATAGTAGAAAATAAGGTTTCACAAAATCAGTCCAAAAGAGCAGATAAAAGGAGCAACTCATCAGGCCAGTGTAGCTTTTACCCAGCTTGATTTCTTCAATAGTCAAGTTCTTGGACAACCACTGTTGCTCTTTAGAAAGATGAATTAGATTGGGAGGATGATAAAAGATTTCAGATTGTATGTATTTAGTACATCTCCATTGTTAAATAACTTGATATGTTTAACCAGTTAAATGCAAAGCACTTTCCTTAAATGGATGTTTAAGCAAGAAAACTTTGTTTATGCATTTGTCATAACCATACAAATATATTTAAACAAACATTTCACTTTATTGATAAAATCAAAATGAGTACATCTGAAAGGATTAATTCCCAAAATGGTATACACTTCATACAGAGCCAGAATCCGTCACTAGTCATTCCTTTCAGATTTTCCGACTGATCATTTTCTCTCATCTTAACTTTTGCCTAGGCTGCTCTTTTTAAGTTTTCAACCTAGCAGACTTTTTTTTTAGACATGATAAAGCTTTAAGCGGTCTTGGTTGATAGGATTTGTGAACTCATTTTCATCCATGTCCATGATGCTGACACCACCTTTTGATAGCACTTTCTTCACAATATAAGGCCCTTCCCAATTAGGTTTGAACTTTCCTCGAACATCGGCATTTGGAGCCTTAATTGCTTCAGAACCAAATCTCCTGCTTTCAACTGCTGCCTAAGGTACTTTACATTTCGATTATAGGCCCTAGCCATTCTGCGTTGGTAAATCTACAAACGATCCAGTACTTTCAGTTGCTTTTCATCTAATGTTGCCAATTGCTCGTATCTAGTTTGAGCCCATTCAGTTTCTGGTAACTGAGCTTCCAAGGCGACTCTGAGAGACTTGAGCTCTATTTCTATTGGTAACACTGCTTCCATACCATATACTAAGGCATAGGGAGTTTCCCCTGTTTGTGTTCTGATACTGGTTCTGTAACCCCAAAGAGCATACGGGAGTTTATCAGCCCAATCTTTGTAAGTGGTTACCATTTTTGATAAGATCTTCTTTATTGCCTCATTGGCTGCTTCCACTGCACCGTTAGCTTGGGGTCTATATGGGGAGGACTTATGATGCTCAATGCCATGTTCTGCAAGTAGCTCAGCTGTTGCCCCTTGAAATTGCACTCTATTGTTAGTCACTACATGGTGAGGGATTCCATATCGAGTAAAGATGTTCTTCTGGATGAACTTAACCATCTGCTTAGCTGTTACACTAGTGAAGGATTCTGCTTCTACCCATTTTGAAAAGTAGTCCACTGCCACAATTATGAATCGATGCCTATTAAACACAGCAGGATGAATTTCTCCAATCATATCTATCCCCCATATTGAAAATGGCAAGGGGATGTCAAATTCTATAGTTCAAGTGGTGGCAAATGATTGATGTCAGCATAGATCTGACACTCATGACATCTCGTCACTTTCCTCATGCAATCAGCCTACATAGTAATATAGAAATATCCCTGTCTCATTATCTTTCTGGCCATTGCAAGTCCATTCATATGCGGTCCACAAGATCCTGCATGTACTTACTGCATCACTGTTTCTGCCTCCTGTTCTGTTAGGCATCTTAGAAGAACTCCATTTGCTGTTCTTTTATATAGCCTATCTTCAAAGATTCTGAACTAACAGGCTAACCTTTTTAATGACACCTTATCAGTAGTACTGGCTCCCTCTGGGTATTTTCCTTCCTTCACATATTGGTAAATGTCAAAGTACCATGGCTTCTCTTCAGCTGTCAACTCCATCACTTTGTGTACTTCAAAGCAGGGTTGTTTGGAAGTTGCTATAACCAGAGGCTGCACTTGAGTTTCTTCTGGATTCTCCCACATAGAAGACAGTGTCCCTAGTGCATTAGCCATCTTAGTCTCATCCCTAGGGATGTGTCTAAATTCATATTGGCCAAATATATCTCTTCTGTATTGTAGTAGCTCCAAGTAGGGCCGTAAGGCTTCTTCTTTTAACTCCCATTCACCTTGAGCCTGCCTAATTACCAAAAGTGAATCTCCAAAGATCAAGACATCATTTGCCCTTAGTGTCAACAGAGCTTCCATCCCAAATAAGGATCCTTCATACTCTGCTCCGTTATTGGTTATTGGAAAATCCAACCTCTTTGATAAAGGAATGACCTCATCGTCTGGTGTCGCTATGATTACTCCAATTCCAGTGCCCTTTCTGTTCACAGCACCATCAAAGCACATGACCCATCTCTTTACTTCTACCATGGCTAGTTGTTCATCCAGGAACTCCAAATTCTCTGTGTAATCTAACTCTAATGGCTGATTTGCAAGAAATTCCGCTAAAGCACGCCCTTTGATAGTTTTCTTGGTGACGTACTCAATGTCAAATTCTGACAAAAGCAAGAGCCACCTAGATAACTTCCCAACTAGCACAGGCACTTCATAAAGATACTTCATCGGATCCACTTTGGCCACAGGCTGCACTTTGTATGACTGGAAGTAATGGCGTAGCTTCTTGGTCAGCTAAATCATTGCTACACATGTCTTTTCCACTAGTATGTACTTGGTTTCATATTCCAGCAACTTTTTGCTGAGGTAGTAGATAGCGTTCTCTTTCTTGTCATCTTATTCTTGTGCTAGCATTGCCCCTATGGAGGAATCTTCGATGTCCAAGTACAAAATCAGAGGCTTCTCTGGAATTGGCAGACTCAGTACTAGTGGATTCACTAGATAAGTCTTGATTTTCTCGAATGCCAACTGACATCTGTCATCCCACACAATCGGCTGATCTTTCTTTAACAACTTGAAAATTGGCTCACAAGTGGAGGTCAATCGTGCTATGAAGCGATTGATGTACTGTAAGGAGCCCAAGAATGACTAGACCTCCTTTTCTATTTTTGGAGTTGGCATATCTCGAATAGCCTTGATTTTATCTGGATCCATTTCTATTCCTCTTTGGCTGACTACATGGCCCAATAGCTTCCTTGATGTGACTCCAAATATGCACTTCTTAGGGTTGAGTCTCAAGTTATACTCTCCAATGCGTGTAAGAAATCTATCCAAGATGTCAAGATGCTCCTCTCGGGTCATTGATTTAACAAGCATATCGTTGATATACACTTCGACTTCTTTATGGATCATGTTATGTAGCAAACTTGTGACAGCCCTCTGTAAGTAGCTCTAGCATTTTTCAACCTGAAGGGCATTACCCTGTAGCAAAACGTACCCCACTCTGTGATGAAGGATGTCTTCACCTTATCAATCACATCCATCAGGATCTGGTTGTATCCTGAAAACCCATCCATGAAGGAATACATTGCTGCTTTAGCTGCACTATCAACCAGGACATCGATATGAGGTAGAGGGAAATTATCTTTTGGGCATGCCTTATTCAAATCCCTATAGTCGACGCATACTCTGACCCTTCCGTCTTTCTTGGGTACGGGGACAATATTGGTGACCCATTCTGTATATTCCACCACTTCGAGGAACTTGGCTTCTATCTGCTTAGCCACATCTTCCTTCACCATTATAGCCCATTATGGCCTCAATCTTCTCAGTTTCTGCTTCACTGGCTTGAACTTAGGGTCTGTTGGGATCTTGTGCACTGCTATTTCTGTGTCTACACCTGGCATGTCCTTGTATGACCACGCAAAAGCTTTAACATGTTTTTGTAATATTTTTGTTAATTCTCTCTCTTCCTCGGGTTTTAGCTCATGTGAAATGAATACCATTTTGGGGTTCTCATCTGTACTTATGTTGATTTCATGCAATGTAGTGTCATAAATGCTAAATATACTTGATGGTGATTCAAATGCATGCACAGAATTATCAGAATAAATATTACACAAGTAAGCGAACTGGGATTTCATTTCATTAAACTTGTTATATAGTACATCATTCATATTGAAAATGGAAGAAATAGATACAACAAAATCATCTTCATCCTTCACAGGCGGATGGCCCTGCACTTCTTCAGCTTTCCCGTTCAGCCCCAGGACATCATCCAGACCTGTAGCTATTTTGGCTTCTTGTTCAACTGGAATAGTGGTCTTCTCAATTTCAGCCACCTGCGCCTTAGCCTTTTTCATGATCTCGGCTATCTCAGCAACCACAGAATCCAAGTTCACCTTGGCCATCAGTTCCTCTTCAGACCCTTCTTTAGATTTCCCGAACACCTTCCCTAAGGCGGCAGCCAGCGCCCTTGAAACTGCTTCTACAAACTCATCACAGACTTTCTTTTTAGCTTTCTGCTTGGGTATTCCCACTGCTTTTGCTATCACTTGAGAAGGCCCACTTTGCAGGATGGTAGACTTAACAACTGCCTCTTCCACTACCACAGGTGCTACTGGTTCTTCTTGGCTTTTCTTAAAGTCCACAACATCAGAGAATATCTTGAAGCCCAGGCATTCAATACTCCTGACTCTCACTGACTCAGCTTGGACCTTATACAGCTCTTCTCTTGCCTTAATGAATGGTTTCATCATGGGCTTGCCATTTTTCCCTTTCTTCAGACTTTTCTCCTAAGATGCCTCTACTGGTGTAGCCTAAGCCTAACTATTTCAGCTTTCCAGAATCAATGTTAAATTCGGACACGCCTTGTAAATTAGCTCTGAGTTCCATGCCAGGAACAAAATTCTGCTTATGAAGGTACTTAGACAACCACTCTGGCATATAATTTTCATAGATAACCATCGGAGCATCCGTTGTTTCATCCTCACTAACTATGACGACTTGGAATCCATCGAATGGTATGATCTCTTCACTAACTGTAGCAACCACAGAGTAAGAGTCTGCCTCAATTGTCACAACTTCATTACCTATCAAGAATTTTATCTTCTGGTGTAGAGTTGAAGGGACACCCTCTAGTGGGTGAAACCATGGTCTTCCCAAAAGTAGGGAGAAAGTAACTGGAATGTCAATGACAGTAAAGGTGACCGTCGACCTAACCAGTCCTACCTCTACCTCTACTTCAAAAGTCCTGATCACAGTCCTTTTGGAATCATCATAGGCCCTGATCATGGTGGAGGACTTTTTCAAACTATCTTCGCTTAGTCCTAGGAATGGTAGCATCTTCGAGGGACATATATTCAGGGCAGATCCGTCATCTACCATCATGCACGGTATAACCCTATCATGATGTTGACCTTGATATAAAGAACTTTATTATGGGCCATCCCTTCATGAGGCAGATCTTTCTCAGAAAATACAATATCAGGAGTCCCTACATGAATCTTGTCCAGTAAGCAGCACATAGCCTTCAAAGAAGCAATTGGAGACACCTTAATTTCAGACAACTTTTTAACCAATACAGCCCTATGTTCTTTGGAAGTCAGCAACAAGTGCCACAGACTGGCCTGGGCTGGGGTCTTTTTCAACTATAAGATAACTAAATCTTCCTTCTCTACCTCCTTCGGTGCCGAGGTACTTCCTGATCCAGTCACCGGGGTATTGTCATTCTGCTGAACCACTGGCTGGTAGACCTAACCACTTCTTGTTACATTTTGAACCTCAGAAACTTTTGGCTTTTCTACAATCGGTAACTTGACTGTCTCATCACGGCTATATTCTTCGTACTCATCCTCTGAATCCAGGTCATCCAAACTCACAGGCTTCAATTCCCTTTGCGCTGTTGACCTTTCACACTCTGACTTTGCCTCAGTATCATTGACTACCACAGACTGTATGGCAGGGTTTGCTTGCAGTATTTGGGCAAAAATGAAGTTATCTGGTAGCCTTGACTGTACCATGCCAACCTGCCTTTCAAATGTTGGCAGTGGAGTAGTCTTAGTACTAGGCTTGGTAGGCTCTTGTAACTTTCCATCATCGATCAGCTTCTAAATAGCATTCTTCAGTCTATAGCAGTTATTGGTCCTGTGTCCTACCATGACATGGTAAGTACAGAAGTTGTCTTTATCCTCATCCACTGGCTTCTCGAATGGCCTAAGAGAACTCAACAGTCTGCCATTCCTACACTTAGCAAAAATTTTACCTAAAGAGAAGGTCCAAGGGGATATGCCGTGACCTTCCAGAACCCTACTTTGGTTTCCTCGCTGCTGAGATACTGCAGCGACTCCAACTAGTTTAACTTCTGAAACTTGCCCACCTTTGCTCGCAGAACCTGAACCATTCCCACTGCTCGATCCAGCTGCATTAGCCGACCGATACCTGGAGCTATAGCCAGAGCTTTTGCTACCCTTATGGCTTGCAGCCTTTTCCTCTTCATCCCTCTCGATTTTCATAGCCATACTGTATACCTTGCTAAGCTGACTGAAGGAGTGGAACTTCATGTTATTCTTGAAGATGTCTCTACTGCCGTCAATCAACTTTTGAATCAACTCATCCTCATCTGGGGGATTCTTTAACAAGATCATCTTGTTCATCCATCTTTGATAATATTCATCAAAGGACTCATTTGGCTTTTGTTTAATTCTCTCCAGATCGTACAACTTCACTTGGATCTTGGTATTGAAGCTATAGTATTTGATAAAAGCCACAGATAAGGCTTCCTAGTCTGATTGTTCCTCCTCAGATAGAGAATTGTACTAGCTCAAAGCTTCTTTCTTGAGTGTAGTCGGGAAGAAATCACTCAATTACTGCTTAGTGGTGCCTGCAGTTAACATGACTCATGCATAGAGATTCACATGGGCTACTGGTGAACCCATCCCCTTATAGAAAGGAACTTTTGGCGCTTGAAACCCAATAGGAAAAGTCTCAATGCCCTTGTTGATCATGGTGTCCACATTTACCCCTCTCTTGGAATCCAGACTAATACTGACCCCCTTCTTCAACTGGGCCACAACTTCATCCAACTCAGAATACTTTGCCTTCATTTTCCTTTCCATGGCTGCCTTAATCTCTTACAGCCTTTCCACACTAGTTGAGGCATCAGCCCCCTGCTAGGATGATTCAGCCTCTTTCTCCTTTTCAGCTCCGTTAGTGTCGGTTTCACCAGTTTCCCTCACGACTGCCCACATCTCTTCCTTCAGTATGTCACGGAAGTCCTAAGATTTTAGAAAGTCCCTCAAAACATCAGCAATACTTGGCGTTTGGTCGGCCATCTAAAATTCTTCAACAGATTCTGATTCTTCACTTGCCACAACCGTCTTCCTCTCCTCACGTTCTCTTGTAGTCTGTGATCTTGTTCGAGGTCGCTCCAGTTTAGTCTGTTTCAAATCACACGAGGAACGTTAGGGCTAATAAATGCATGGTTGGATGACATAGAGAATGATGCTGAAATGATGCTTCGTGCATGAAGATGATAATGAATGTGACTTCTTTCATTTTCATTCTTTACTTTGGACATCCCAAGTGTGCCTAATGACGTGTAAAAGATGCAAAAGAGTCACATGCGAGCCCCACACGGACAGAGCTTTGGCGACTTCGGGGCACCTAATGAATTTAATGAAATGGTCACGCGCGTGCCGACACATTGATAGAATTTCGACACTTTGTAGGTCTATGAGATGGAGTGAAATGGTCATGTGAGGGCTGGCCCACGGATAGAATTTCAACACTTTTAGGAGCATTTAACATGGCGTGATGTTGCAAATCAGTCACGTGTATATAGGGACACGAACGGAGGTTTAGCATTCGTGGAACACCTTGCATGATTTGATAATGTTATGAAATGCCCTTACATGTGTACTAATCCGACACTCGGGGAATACCTTGAATGATTTCACAATGTCATGAAGTGATCCGATGTGGACTATGATATGCATGCAGGATATAAGCATTACCGTAACACCTATGATGAATGAATGTGATGTCATGTAATGACACCGCGTGAACCTTCACATGAGAATAAATCTAGGACCGTTGTGGTCTTATATTGAATGACATGGTATAATGAAATGGCCGAGTGCAATTCGGTGCACGGGCTATACACGGGGTAATTTTGGAATACCCGATATGTTATGAAATGAAATGACCGTGAAGGGCACACTTGGAACATCCTTTTATTAGGTGGAATGACATGATATGGATGTGTATGTCACATGAAAATGCAAGTGGCTGCACGAAAACATGGTTAGTACGCATGACACACAGGATGATGTCGTGTATGCTTCATGGAAATCACACACGATATGTAAAATAGCACACAAATAAAAAAAATGTTATGGCTACACAAAAATATGGTCAGCGTCACGCATATGTCGATGCTTTGAAAATGGCTGCAAAAGACGTGGTTAGCAAGGCACACGAATGATCGTGCATGTTTAATGCTTCGTGAAAAGGTTAAATAAAAACACCACAGAACAAACGTTAGCACACGCAAGAATATGGACTCCCTTCGAACCTTATTTCTCCTTTTGAATGGTCTCGCATTCTTCCTAGGTGTTGGGTCTCTTTGGCGTCAAGGGGGGATACCAAAGGCGTACACTCAATGTCCAATTTGAATTTTCGTTTTGGTAATCCTAGTGGAAGTTGCTAAGCCATTACATGTGGGTCAAAGTCAAAACCAAGGGTCGTACAGGCTCCCATAGCGAATATACTCTCCTCACCGTAGAACACGATGTAAGGTCATGTGAGGCTATGAGTTGTTTACCCCGTCGGGTGCCTCCAATTCTGGCGAAAGAGGTAGGCCACCTTCTTGGGTAAGCGGGGCCGATCAGTGTATTTGAGGGGTTGAGAAGAAGAAAATGCATGATATGCAAGGTATGAATAAATATGGTATTTATAAATTAATAAATGAATACAAGCGAGGTTATATTTCAATAGTTGCCTAAGTTCTTTAAGTTTTTATGAAAAAACTTTTTAAGAAACTCACTATTTCCCAGCAGAGTCGCCACTATGAACGGACAACCATTTTATGGAAACGGACGCGGCAAAGTGAACCGGGGAAAAGCGAATGAATTTGATTCGTTTGAAAAACGGGTTCGTGATGTTTTGGAAAACGAGTTTTGTTTATCTTGCTTTAGGGAAACTCATTCGTTTGTTTTAGAAATTCATTTTGTAGGAAACGTTTTCCCGTTTTATTACTTAAAGACCTCGAAACCTAAATTTCAAGATCAGTGACAGAGTCGCCACCCGGATCAGCTCATCCGGGAAATTCCGGTATAGCTCCCTACTAAGCGTAGACTACCGTACCTAATCCAGAGGTTTAGGGTTCGGGCAACTTACCTACTTAACCTCGAGCTTGTATTCAGTTTATAATTTATATTGCCATATTTATTCAAGTTATTATCTTTCTCTACCCGATTACGTTATTTTATCAGCTGATGCTCAAGCAAATGATAGAAATAAATTGCAGAAAAATAAACCATGCATCCAAAATATACAAAAGAATAATAGAGGCTGCTTATACAACCAAATCGAATAAAGAGGAAAACTCTCGTCCTCACATTACAAGCGCCTAGGATACACGAGGATTTAAAATTTACAAATGCCTAAATACACGAATTAATCTATTAATTACAACAAAAATAAAAAAAAGGAAAATAAATGCTGCAAAACAGACGGTTAGCACAGTTTATATTATAAACACAAGTAGGACTCACAGTAGGACAAAATTGGGACTTTTAAGAGCGGGGCATGCATTTAGTGGGTAACTGGCTCGACCCGACTGGTAGGACCGGTTAGACCTGGAAAACGGTTTTGAAACGCCCTTTAGATTTTTATGCTAAAAAATGATTTTTAGAAAACAATTTCGCCCGGTTTCATACAAATTCCATATTTAGCGGGTCTGTTATCCCAGAATTCGGGGTTCCTTTTGTATGGGTTTCCTAATTTCGACATCCATCTAAGGTCCAAAATGCAGTAAACACATCAAAAATTGTTTGAATTCGAAGACAGCATCGCGCGACGATGTCTGTACAGGACGTTCCGCAATTCTGCCTTATTCTGGGAATTACAACCTTACAGCTATAATTATAGCCGTGCAATTGTAACTACAGGCGAACGGCTGTAATTAGAGCCGTGTGGCTATAATTAGAGCCGTGCGGCTCTAAATTAGAGCCATGCATCTATAACTTGCAGAACACAAAAAATTGGTTTTCTCGTTTTTGAAAATACTGTTTTGCTCGTTTTCGATGTTTCACGAGGGTTTTATAGGGTTCGGGGGTCCACTAATGTTGGACTATGGATCCGGTCCGGATCGACAACCCCTGAATTCAGAAGATAAAACCCGGGAAAAACCAAAAACCCTAATATCCGTACGTACAGAAATCCAAAAACTAAAGCTAAATAGCGTATGAATATGTTTGGGCCGAAATTGACAACAACAGACTGCATAAAATGGAAAACGGACTACTTTCGGTGGATCGGGGCAGTTTCGGAATTCTACCCCTAAAGGACATAGCTGTGCGGCTCTGTTCATCACAATTACAGCCGTGCAGCTGTGTTCATGAAGAACACAGCCGTATGGCTGTGGTAGGTAGCCAACTTTCCGGAAAACTTGCAAACAGAGGAGAGAATCATAGAAAATGTAACAAATACGAGTTTAAGGCCTCTTAGAGTTTATCTTGTTGTTGTTCCAGTGTAATGGGTGTTCAGAAACGGATTGGAAAGCAGAAATGTGCCTCAAATCCTTGAGCATTCCGAAATTCCAAAAATAACTTCCAACTAAATCGAAACGACCCGAGAATGCATCTAGATGAGCAAGTCACAGTCTAGAATTGTTGTAGGATGATTGAAGTATAGGTTTGGGTTTAGGGAAACACTATCTCCCTTCCTCTCTTTCTCTCTTCTTTTTCCTCTCCTTTCTCTATAACTTTCACTTTCTCTTTTTCTTTTTTTTTTCCCTGCTCCCTTTCTTTTTTCTCTCTTTTCTTTGTAACTTTCTTTCTCTTTTTCTTTTTTTTTGTTTTTCAAATCTTTCTCCCCCCCTCTTTTCTTGCTAGCCGAGACAACCATTAATGCCCCTCAAATCACCTTTTTTTTCTTTTCCATGGTCTGGCCTCTGCAACCTGCTACCCATTATAGCCGAGCGGCTATATTTTGCAATTACAGCTGCACGGTTGTTTTTTTTAAATTACAGCCGCACGGTTGTAATCACAACCATACGACTCTCATCTCTTTTTTTTTTAGGTTGGAAAATTCCGGCACTTACAGAAAGTATAACCTATAAAATATAAGAAAATAAATATATAGAAATCAATTTAGAAAAGTAACATAAAAGAGGATTTAATAGCTAGAATCATTTACAAATTAGTAAAAAAAAAGTAACATATAAGTGGATTTAATTAGTAAAAAAAGCTATTGTATGAATGTCTATGTTACTAAAGGCTGCTCAAAAAGCTTCCATATATTAAAACATTGCAAAATTCCACATTTAAGTTGGCATTTGATTTCTAATTAATGGATGATAATATAATTTTGATTCATTATGGAGACATATGGAGGAAGACAGTGAGTAGACATTCCATGAGTAAACAAATTAATATAATGAGAATTTTATTGGGATTTTCTCTATGTAAAACAAAATTTTTATCCCAGTGAAAGGTTTCACACTCGAATCCGTGACAGGAACGTATTACTTAGATTAGGAAAGAAACAAGCAAACTAACCAAACTAGAAAGCAATTTAAAACCATATTTGCGTTGTCCCTACAAAGGATTGAATTTTAATTCTTGCGGGTGTGCGAAGAATCTCTACTGTCCTGTACACGGATACCTCCGAAGTGCGATGGCGTGCTAGCATCAGACGATTGAAGTTTCACCTTCCCTTGGCTATGGAGGCCGAAAATTTTCTCTGTTTTTCACTATGAAAATCAGACTTGAGAGAGGGAAAGGCAATGAGAGGCGTGTGTTGGAGAAAAAATTAGGGTTTAGAATTTATTTTTATTTAATTCCTAATTTCTAATTAGATTTCCCACCTAGAAAAATCCAATAATTGAAATTAAAATTAAATACAATAATATCTCATCATATTTTATCTCCATCCAATTTCCAATATCCTAGATATTTATAAAACCATTATTTCACCTATCAAATATTTACCATGTAGTAACTATTTAAGTGGGCTGAAATAATTTCTCGCATGGCTTATATCAATGGGCCTTTACCATAAAGCCCATAAGTACAATAGTCCATAATAAATATGTAACCAATAGATATTATAAACTCCGTGATAAAATCACCCAGACATCCTATGTGGGTGATTTTGTAGGTCCATCTTACGTTGGCAGTGGGTCCAATACCTCAAGGCCCACCACCTGTAAGTGAGTTCTAGCAAACCATTACAGCTACCCAAATAAGACGAAAACATCAATCCTTGGGGAGAGATAAACCTTGTAGTAACTTATATATCCTTTGCAAAGCGATATCATTGTTTTGCAAGAGGTATGAGAAAGTCACCTTCTTTAGCTGCAAGAACTTTCCTTGATACTGAGTAGACTGAAAAACAAAAATACGTGATTACCCAGTGATTACCTTATTTGGGTGTGGCCACACTTTCCTTAGTCTCATTCATCAAATGGTCGATGATATCTTCTCTCGGTTAATAGAGTGGCATATTCCTTCATATCACTCATATCCTTTAGCATGACATTGGTATACCCAGACGTAACCATACTTGGTACCCTGTTACGAGCCCGTTAGGCATACGTCCAAAGTATGTGAGTTAGCATCTATGTCTATAATGATATCAGGCCTAAAGTACTACTAGAGAATCACCTATAACATAAGGACCATATGGTGTTCTCATAGCGAATCAATCAAATACCATGTAACCTAACATATACCCATGTCTAATGGTCGACAAGACACCACCATACAATCAAGGTATATGTTGGTCTTTGATTTAATCATTCTCATAATTCTAACAGGCTAACCATAGGTTTAAAACTGTGTTCTTTCCATACTCAAGGTCTTATCGCCTGGAGAAAGTTGTTGACATACATAAGTAAAATTACAGTTTATGGATTTTTTATTACTATTAATTGTGTAAGAAGTTAATAAAATAGATTATGCCTTTTATTTATAACAAAATATCTAATTACATTAAATAGGAACTAGGGCATATATTAACAAATTTATTCACATAATCCATGAATGAACCATATGTTTCTATGTAATCGACTCATAATAATTTCTAAAAAAAAAAAAAAAAATATCAATAAACTAATGATTTATGGATTTCTAATTGAATATGCATGGAAGTTCATTACATTCGGTTAATTCATGAATTAACCTTATGCTACTATGTAACCGACTTATAATAATGTAAAACAAATTGTAAAATAAACCAATCGATTTTGTAAATTAACTTTGAAAGCTCAAATGAAATGAGGAAATATTAAAGAAACATAATTCAGAAATAATACTTCTTTTCTTTAAGATTTGGATTATAAGAAAATAAGCAGTAAATGATGTAAATATCATGAGTTAGAGTAATATGGAAACTGAAAAATCTATTTAGATTTGGGGTCAATCAAATTAATTAAAACAAATTTCTTACCATAACTTAATTATATTGAATTATGAAAAGTAAAATGACATATTTATTAATTAGACTAATTTACATTATAATAATTATCAAATATAATTGATAAAAAATTAATATATAATATTTAGTTGACTATTCAACTAATTTCAACTGAAAAATTCTAAGTATGCAGAAAGCCCTTCTAGCGTAGAGTATACGCTAATTACTCTCTGGTCAATGGCGTAAGGACTAGGATTTCTTGTATTTATTTTCATTTTCGTCATATAACTTATATTTTTGACTTTTTTTTTCTATTATTTATTTATCATTTCCTTATTTTATTATGTTTCATGCATGGTTTTCAGATCCGGACCAGTCATCGAACCGGTGAAAGAATAGATTCATAGATTTTGGATTAAACCAGAATAAACCGGAATCGAACCGGATTTAATAAATATATATATTTTTTTATTTATAATTTATGAAAATTTGAACATTTTTATTATAATTCTTTAATTTTAAGCATTTCAAACACAAAATAGTAATTAAAAAAAATAAATTTATGAAATATTGTTTTTATAGTCATAATAAATGTCAATTTAATTTAAAATAATTTAAAAATACAAACTATATTTTATTTAATTAAAAACACCTCAAAATAATAACTTAAATTTTATATTCAAATAATTTTTTTAAAAAAAAATCTGGTCGAACCGGAAAACCGGTCTGGTTCACCGTTTTCCGGTTCGACCGGCCGGTCCGACCGAAAATTGACCCGTTATTGATCAAAGTGCAAACCGGATAGAAACCGATCCGTCTGACCTCTGGTTTTGTTCGAATCCAGTCCGACCGGCCGGTCCGGTCCGGTTTTCACAACTATGGTTTCATGAGTTTTTTTTTTTTTTTTTTTTTTAATAATGTCTCATGAATTTAATTTTATCTTAATGGCATAACGTATCCCGAGCTTCTTGAATTTTCTTGATTAATTTTTTCAATATATTAACTATATGATTTTTTCTTTTATGATATTACTCGCCTCAAACTTTACATCTCTATTTTGTATGGACTGCATCGGCCGTTAATTAGCTCATGACATGAGTTTTGAGGATATGTGAGAGTCTCACATCGGAATTATAGTTCAAAACCGTAGCTATGACACGCATGTCTTGAAAGAATAATGCAGATTTTTCCAACATCTCTCTACCAAACTTTTCTATTTTTTTTTTTTTAATTTGTGTCATGCATCAGTTAACGACAATTGCAAACTAACGACAATTGCAAACTACCAAAATAGTAGTGTTGAGTTTAGGGTGAGTAATGTTAAAACTAAAAGATCATATACTCAATATGTTTAAAAAATTAATTAGTAATCTAAATGCAAATTTCACAATAGAAAATTTGAGAGGCTAAAAAAAAAAAATGTGTTTTGCCTATATTAGATTATGTTTTGAGTATAGCCACCGATTTCTAATAATATGATTTATAAATCTCCTTATTAGATTCGTTTGCAAAGTCAATAAATCGAATAAAATAATTATTCGATATTTTTTTAAATAATAAATTATAAATCATAATAATATTCATTCCATCGATCAACATTACCTAGTAAATTCATGAGTACTCCCCAAAAATATACAATAACTTCTAAGCAATTTCGAATTTATTATCTTTTAGTAAAAAACTATATTATAATACAGATAAGTGTAACTTAAAAATGTTTAAATAAGTATATAAAATAATTTTATATATCTTCTATTGTCTTGGCCGCTGATTTTAGGAATTAAAAATCTAAGTAATCAAAAAGTTTAAATTTCTTTTTTATCAATTGAAATTTTTTACCTAAACCATTAGTTCAGTAATCTTCTTCTTCTTCTTTTTTTTTTTTTTTTTTCCAATTTTTTGAGGTCAAAATTTGATTTCTTCAGCCCTGTTTGCAAGTATAGTGTTAACATGATCCTCAATCTGCAAATAACTTTACACTTGAGGGAATTCGAGGTCACAATTTTAGTGTATCTGCGTAAAATTTTGTATATATTAACACATGCAAAACAGAGTAAATGCAGTGCATGAATATTACTGTGACAAAAAAACAAAGTTTCATTATCATAAACTCACTAAATTGTCATTATCAGTGTAACATAATTAAACATGACAGTTATATGATTAAGAACTCTTAACTGTATAATGTAATCAACTAACAATTTGTATCAAGTAGCCATATTTGATAAGCTAAGCAACTTATACTACACTACTTTTTTCTTTTTTTTATAGCTGGAAAAAGAAGGGCATTGTATTGACTTTTGAACCCACAACCCCGCCTCCTTTTTACTTTCTGCTATTATATTATCGGGGAATACAATACCCTCGTAACGAAGATGGTGATGTCGATAACGAAACATCATCAGAGATTTTATCTCCATGGAACAAATCCGACAAGTAATTTTCCAGATCATCCGGAGCGAATCTTATTAACAATTCCGAATTCATCTCACCACTCACCATTCTCGAATACGAGTAGTAAAAATCCCTGTAAACCGGTCCGAGCTTCCTGGCAATAGATACCTTCATTTCATCCCTTAAATTTGGATCCTGAACAATCCATGTTGTCTGTTTCTTGTATTCTTCTTCAAATGCTGCATTAAACCGCTGAAAACATTGCTTTGCACCTTCACATGATAACTCGACGACCAAATTTTTGTCCGGTAAAGACGAGAAAACTCTATTCCAAGCCATTAATTCGTATCCCGCAGCGTACTTTTTAACCTTCCCAGAATGCTCAGAAATCCAATCTGCTCCTAGAATTGACTTAAGGTTACTTTCGCAGGCTTTTTGGACCACAAATTGAAGATTGTTCGCCAGGAATAGATATGACAAAGCGACATCTTTGTAAGCTTTCGCCTTTCGGTCTAGCTTGCATAAAAGAACCACAATGAGCCAGGCCAAGTAGACTGAAACTGCTGAATTATCCTCATTAGATTCAGTCAGAGGAGAATCAGGAACATTTTCGGACAGAACCAAACTGTAATCTGCAAGTGAAGAAATGTAAGTCATTACAGTTTGAGTCAAGGGATGAATTCCGCCCCCAACTACTGAAGTCTTTGATGAATCCTTTTGGATTGTTGCCTCAAAATCAGACAGAGTTCCTCGGACTGACTCGCCAAGTCTGTGCAGTGAAGTAAGAACCTGCAGTTGAATTGACGAGGTTGATTCTGAGCTGTAAATGACTTCAATCTCGGGCAAAAGATTCAATAGCGTTTTGTAGAGTTCCATTAATGGAAAGATTCTTTCTGGTGATTTCTTGGTTTTAGCTACAAGCTCAGGGAATCTGAAAAGATTCATTGCAGATTCCTCAATTATCTCAAAGAAACAAGATTCTCTAATTCTCCGAGATGAAGAAAAAACATGATCACAAAGAGTTTTTTCTCCGGCAAACACTGTTCCAACTGCAATCTGGACTGCATTTTGCCAGTTCTTGATCATATTCTCGAGAACTTCCCAATTCAGCTTCCGAATTTGGGAAGATTGGATTCTTTCAATTCCAAGCCGATAAATTGTTTCTTCCACAATTGATTTTCGGACGAGTTTGTAAGTTTTGATGCACTCGTTACCATAGCCAGCACTGATCATACAATCAGCAATTGACTTGAGATCGGACATGGAATAGGTTGCCCTCATCTCATCTTCGTCTTCGGAAACAGACTCTGGATTGAGCTGTACACGATGAGAAGAAAGCAGGAGACACAGTTCTTTATCAAGTCTTTTCATGGCAATTTCTATGAGATTTTGAGCAAGTACTAGCTTATTAGAGGCAGAGGCCGAGTTTTCAGAGAGTAAGAAGTGCATTGCTCCCCTTAAGTCGTAGACACATTTCATGAACTCTTCTGCTTCATTTCGGTTGTTGAGAAGAGAGGGTGAAACTCCGCGGCTGATTGAAGGAGAGTTTGAATCCCATTTCAGGATGATTAATTCTGCGTTTTGAATGTTCTCAAGCATCATTAATTTGCTGAATTTATGAACAAGTAAAGGGGAAGAAGGAAGGGAGGAAATTGGAAATGTATTGAGAGGTGAAAGGCTTGGAGTCCATTTTCCTCCCTTAGTAGCTGCTGAAACAACCATTGTGGAAATTAATATTTTTACAGATATAAGATTTTATTGAAGGAATGAATATATATATATAGGGGTGTCAATTTTTGACACGACACGATAACACGACACGACACGATCCGTATTTTTGCGGGTTTGGGTTGGGGGTTAAACGGGTTCGGGTCATAAACGGGTCAACACGTTTATGACACGAAATAAACGTGTTGTAAATGGGTCAACCCACATAACCCGTTTCTGACCCGCGTAACCCGTTTATTTTATTATATTTTATTAGGCATATCTAAATAAGTTAATAATTATATACAGTAAGTATATATTATATCAATTAAATATAAATTATTAATATTTATTTATATAATTAATTATATTGTTGGATGATGTTAGATTTTAATTAATGGTATTAACTAATATTTATAGTCGGGTTGCTAAACGGGTCGTGTTATATATGGGTATCGTATAATTGATTTTTTTTATTAATCATGTTAAACGGGTCGTGTCGTGTTACCCGTTTATTAAATGGGTTGTGTTCGTGTTTCAATTAATCGTGTCAAACTTAAACGGGTCGTGTTCGTGTCGTACTTAAACGTGTCATCAGAATATCCAAACACGACACGAACACAACACGTAAATACGAATTGACACCCCTATATATATATACACACATAGGAGAGAGGTTAGAATCGTAATAACGTTAGTAATGGTGCCATCAATAGAATAAGAAACTACCAATGACTTGACCTATGGAAGACTCGTTGACAACTTTGCTTCATGTATGGGGGGGAGGAAAAGATGGGTAATATGACCACAATTTGTAAGATACTGTCTTCCAAACCCCTTTTTTTTTTTTTTCATATTTTTGGGCATTTAAGATCAGAATAATGCTGTGGGAATTTTTTTTTTTTTTTTTTTTTTTTCTCTCTCTCTCAAAGCAATGCCCAGTTAGACAATAAAACTCAATCTGGGGTCTGTCTAACCCGGGCCAATTTCAAAAGCACGGGTTGAACCCCAAAATTGGGCATGTGGAATGCCCTATTGTGGGATTCCCATGCTATGACATGGGGTGACCTGGCCGGGTTACCTCATGTAGTAGTCTTTGACTGCGTTTAATTTTTTTTTTTCGTTGACGGAAAAACCCTAAACCACTATATAATATCCATCCGGATTTTTTATACATCTTTCCTCTATTTATTCTACACCAACACTTAATTCTACCCTTACTCCTCCTCTTCTCATTTTTTTACTTTAAAAATCACTTTATTATTTCTCTACCGTCTTAAAAAAAAAAAAAAAAAGCTCCTCCTTCTTTGTTCTAATAGGGTATTAAATTGTAGTTTTAGTTTCAATTAATTGTTAATTTTTTTATTTCTCTCATTAGTAAATGAAATTTCATATTTTGATATTTTGGTTTTTTTAATTTTTGCAGTGATTTATTAATTTTCACTTAAAAGTATGTAATTTATGTTAACTATTTTAATATGTAGTTTTATTCATATTATGAATATATGATTTATGAGTTAATTTATTAATTTTGTAAATTTTTTTTTATCCTCCTCTTCTCATTTTTTTTTACTTTAAAAATCACTTTATTATTTCTCTACCGTCTTAAAAAAAAAAAAAAAAAAAAAAGCTCCTCCTTCTTTGTTCTAATAGGGTATTAAATTGTAGTTTTAGTTTCAATTAATTGTTAATTTTTTTTATTTCTCTCATTAGTAAATAAAATTTCATATTTTGATATTTTGGTTTTTTTTAATTTTTGCAGTGATTTATTAATTTTCACTTAAAAGTATGTAATTTATGTTAACTATTTTAATATGTAGTTTTATTCATATTATGAACATATGATTTATGAGTTAATTTATTAATTTTGTAAATTTTTTTTTAAGATGTTTAGTAGTTCATATTTGGATGTAAAATAGTTAAAATATTATTAGATGTACAAATTTTGAAGATAATAGGGTGTTAAATATTTAGACAACAAATATGCAAAATATTTAAGAAAACATAAATTATGTATATAAAAAAATTGCATAAGTAAATAGTGTTAAATCATCAAAATTATTCTAAGTATTTGTGCTCTAAATTGGCAGAAAATTACTTACATCTAGATTCCTTTTAATATGGAAATAAATTATGAAAATGATGCATGGCTTGTTCACATTACAAATATCAAGAAATAGGAGTCCCATACTCCTAGAAGTTTTAGTGCCAATACTTATATGGAAGATTGAAGATTCGGTGGAAATGAAGAATTTGGTTTCTTTTCCATTCATTGAATTATTTACCACATTTCACAACTTAAACCCATATATCTTATCCTCCTTTTTATTATTAATGGATCGAATTCAATGGATTTACCAATAAAAAAAACATGCATATAATAAATGGATTATTTGATACGATGAGTATATGTATTTTTTTTTTTTTCCATTAGATTCCTTTTACTTATTAAATAAAAGGTTAATATTCGATAGAAATATTATTTAGTTTTATTATATAAATATTCAAATATAGAAAATTATTATTACATTTATGTCAGAAGATTTATTTAGAAAAAAAAAATATATTATAGTAAAGAAATATGTGAGATTTCTTAATTTAAAGAGTATCATATGATTTGGAACAATATTTTTGAATGTTGATAAATGAGTTTGTCAAGTTGGCATTGAGAATTTTTTCTAGTACATTAATTAGTTTGACAACCCTAATATTGTATTTTTGGTATATTTGTGTTATATTACATGCCAGTTTTTTACAATAATTATTGTACAACTATTACATGCATTTAAATGTTGTTAAGTTTTACTAAATATATTAACTTTGTCATGTAACGAAAAATAGAATATCAACGAAGAGCTGAACAAATTATCAATCTAGGCCCAGTTAAACCAAAAGTATTAGTCCAACAAAATGTTCATCGATCTCAAAATGTATGGATAAGGGAGGTATAATATTAACTATGCCCTTTTTTTCTTTTTGACAAAAAAAAGGAAAAAAAATGTTGTTAAGTTAATTTATGGTTAAAATTGTTGTTAAGTTAATTACATTTACACAAAAATATTTATTTATTGGTTAATGATATATAATTTCATAAAAACTCAATAAATTTATTGTAATATAATTCTTTTTTAATGTCAGGAATGTTCGCCCTTAAAATACACAAAAAGTTGGGAATGATAACATGTACCGAAACATCGACCCCTGAATTTATTCATACTTGAGATTATGTCGATTTGAGGGACTTGTTAAAATTGGTTCTATGCTGGTAGATCACCGTTTGATTATCGCACTGGTCGACAGATGGCGAGCGGAAACTTACATATTCCACCTCAGTGTTGGAGAAGTAACAATAACACTACAAGACATTGAGATTTTAACAGGATTACGTGTAGATGGTGGAGCGATGATTGGTAAATCCGAAGGTACTCATAGGGTGTTACAAATATGCTATAGTTTATTGGGTAGGGTTCCGGGTGAAGAGGACATATACAGAAATTGGATGAAGCCAAAGTCGCTCGATCTGTTAGAAAATGAGACTCGTGTGGTTGTCCACACTTGTTATGCGGCTGTCAACCAGATAGCCGTGAGAAGAAATAACCACGCAGCTATTGATCTCGAAAAAATTTTTCTCTTTTGTTTGGGAAACAATCTGAGGCTTGAAATCTGGTTGACTAGAGCCTCAATCTTGAATTGACTTTGACCCTTACAGTTATAGGAAGCTGTAGAAGCAATTAAGTTTATTCATTATTGAAACCGAGTAATGAAAATTTTGCGCTCACAATGGGATAGGCTCAGTACGTGAGCACTAGAATTCGTATTATGGGAACATTAACATGAATTTCCCAAATGGTGTTTCTGGTGCAATGGTGTTAGATTTCTCATAAGCATTAACTATCCCTAGTCAATAGTTTATGTCAATCCAAGACCATGTAGCTCCTATTGTTGACCAACAAAATGCGGTTGACCTTAACATTCATTTAACACTGAGCATGGAGAAGGGGTGCAGCATAAGGAGAGAAAGCTGATGCACCACCACAAGTACAAGAACCTAATAGAAATTATCATGAATAAAGTGTCTAGGGGGGTTAGATGCGGAACATACCACTATAAAATGTTGCGACCCCAACGAGCAAATAGGAACCATTAATGTATTTGAAAAACATTTTATAACATGTACATTGTTTTGTAATTATTTGTGGTCTAATTAATTTTTATTTAATATATACATGCATATGTGAATATTAAATATTATGATTTACATCCTTGGTTTGTTAAAACCAAGTTCATGCATATTTCAATTATTATGATTTTATGTACCTTACTCTCCCTAATTCTCTTAGAAATATAAGCATCAACATTTAAAGAATTATAAAATGAAAAATTAATATTATTTCATTAATTTATTTTATTTGTTGTAGTTTTTTTTTTTTTTTGGTTAAATTATGTAAAATCCTTAGAATAAAGCTTCTCATTTCCGAATTTCATAAGTAATAAATGATAGTAATAAAGTACTACCGAAATGTAAATTTGTCTCAATTACGTGAATATCCTACAATAACAATTACAAACATGTCATACTTAGCATAATTGGCACCCAATAATGGAGACAACATTCAACAATTGCATGTGACTTAGTCCTCCTTATCTAACATTTCATCCTCCGATTGGTAGCGTCAAATTGATAATATTCGACATTCATGCATAGTGGGTAATCCTTACCGTTAGCAGCTGATTGCTCCTTAGCCAATTTCAACATATAATAGCGTGACCTCCTCAATATCATCCTATTATTCTCAAGTTGTATTCGTTTAATAGCAAGTTCATAGTCAGACCTATTTCTTCTTAGCATAGTTAATGACCTGCAATGGACAACCGGTGCACCTAATGAATGCAGGTCTTCAACCAGAGTTAATGAATCAGCTAATTGATATGGCCACTCTCGCCTTAAACTAATATAAAATCTCAGCCTTGGTGACCTGATACTACCATTCTTCTTGCATATGACGTATGACATATGGTTAATTATGTTCCCTTGGATCAAGCAGGTAAACAAAGTCATCAGCAAGTATCCACCAACGGCTCATACCTTAAAATATATCACCGAGAGTATATGTAATCGACATAGATCAGAAGCGTAAGCTGAAAATATGTTATCATTAAATAATATCACAAGTCCACAGCTAATTCATTAGAAATATGCTTCATAATAGTTAGGTGAGAAAGAAATCTAATTATGAAAAGTGAAGTAACAACACTGGGGCAAATAGATTGGTAAGTATTTTTCGAAGTCATCATCAGCATCACTAGATAAATCAGATGTCTCAATTGTCGAGTTGTCATTAATTACTTCTTCGTGGTGTATGGTATGTAGATGGATACCATAATGTCAATTTCACATTGCGATTGTTCTTTGATGAGCATTATTTCCTTATGGGTCCTTCATGGCATTGTTGTTGATTTGACCTTAGGCCTTGGCAAAGTCATGAGAAATACAGTATGCTTCCTTCTTACACCTAATTTCCCCTAAACTCATCCATTTAGGTTGATTATAGACATTAGCAATACAATTCTAACATTTAATATTTGTGTGAAATCCATCAAATATATAACTTGCCGCAGTGCGCCTCATCTATTATGCATATGTTGCAATCCATAATGTTCTTTTTCTACCATACCATGTTTCACAAATCGGATCAATATACGTGTCCACAACATCTCCACCATTGAACGAACAATTACGCCTATTTTGCATATCCTAATCAATTTTTCAATATAATGTTGCATAAATTTCAATGAACAATATTAAACAATTATATAAACATACTTAGTATATGAAAATGTCGTGTAAATAATAAATGGACATCAAAGAGTACATGTATAATTATTATAATTATAATGTTAATAGTATATTTAAATGTTCATAAAAAATTGACACCTAATTTAATTCCTCCTTGAACTTCTAGATGAACCAGGCCTAGTTGATCCCTTGGAAGAAGACCCTTTGTTTTACTGAGTCACATTGACATCTGGGTTTCAACAACTGGTTCTGTTATGCCCACCTTTTACCATAATCGGTGCAATTTTATGTATTTGTTCCCTTTTCTTTCTTATTAATTTCATTACGAATTCTTGTTCACTTTGGCCTTCCTTTTTTACGTTTACATACTAGATTCATAACCAATATTGTCGAGTTAATCTCCAGCCAATAGTCCATATGTGCTAAAGGTTGGAACAAATAGCTATAGGCTTCTAAATTCTCCTCAAGTGTGTGCATTTTATCAACAAAGTCCCACATTCTACATTGTAGGTGCTTAAAAGCAGCAATTGCAAGTGAGCAAGGAATTCGAAAATAACTTTGAAATTTTTTACATAAACATTCATGAGCTTTCAAGTTCACAATCTGAATATCCCTTTTTGTCTTATTGGATCATAGCATGTCCGAACTTTGCAAAGTCTGCTCTGACTATTGTAGTTTGTCACTGTATGACAACTAGCCTTGCTTGAATATTTCACCAACATTTTCTTACATTCAGGGGTCACCCTTTCACCCTTCTTGATCAAATTGGAGTATATCTTTTGAAAGGAGTCGAAGTAACTAATAATTTTTCCAAGTGTGTGTTCAACCATGCTCTGAATTGGCATTTGTTGAAAGCCTTTTAACACATCATCCACGCACTCAGCAATATTGGTAGCCATGTGAACACATCTTGACCCATTGTCATGTGACAAACTCCATTTTACCCCTGGTCTTTTCATACCCCATCTGAAGGATCTCTCATTGAACTTCTTAATTGCATCCATAATCATCATGAACTTATGAGGTTGTGCTTGAGCTCTTAAATATACTCAAATTGAAAGATCAAATCAACCTATGACTATTGGTAATGAAAAACAAGTAACATGTTAATGGAATAATTTAAGGTTCATACGTACCCGATACAAGAGTTATTTTATAGTAATGTTATGGAAAGTGTGATTGTAGTTGCTAATGAAGCGGCGGAGACAAAATCAATGATATGACACGGGTTCTTTCCAATTAGATCCTTTATTTATCACAACAAATAGGATGCCAACACGTCGGTTAGAAATGACACCTACATTCTAATACATTCCATGAACCATTCCCAACTTGACTGGTTCTCACTTTCAACAATCACAAAAGCAATAGGAAAGATATGATCATTACCATCCAATATGGTAGCCACAGCAATGTGTGATGGTATTTCCCATATATGAATGCTCATCAATTGTATGAGTGGCCGATAATGTTTAAATCCTACTATGCAAGGCAGAAAGGACCATAACAATGAGTAAAAAAGTGTTAAGCTTGGGATTGTAATGGCTCAATGCATTTAGATACCACAGCAATATATTGTTCAATCCTTCCTAATTGCCATAAATCTTTTCTAGTGCATTCTTTTTCACACCCCATGCCTTCTTTTTGGAAATGGTGAAATGGAACATGGTTTTCACATACTCAATTATCACGTCTAAGCTTAATCTTAAATCTTACTATCAAGATTAAAATAGTCTTGTGATGGTCTTGCATTGACACAGGTTTGTGGACTACATAATATAGTGATCATCCAGAACCTTATTATTTTCTTCAATTGCGCACGAAGCCACCAACCACTTTTTTGGTCTTTGGTCCTACACTAAAGGACCAATTTATGAGGATGTGATTCAACAACTTTGTATGACATGTGATTTTTCATTAAATATGTCTTCAACACTGCTTGAACTTCCTCTTTTCCAGCAAAAACTAATCCACATCTTAGCTTAAATACTCCATCCAATGTTATAATATCATAAGAATCATGTGCATATTGGTGTACATAATCCTACTCTTCTATCTCTATATATGGAGGACCTGTGAATTCAAAAGATGATAATAAGGGAGCAATAGGGGGAATATCATGGCTTTCAGCAACATGGGGGAAGATAAATTCAAATCAATCAACCCCGACATTATAATACACGCATTTTGCTCATTGGTTATATAATTATTTATCCTTTCATCCTGTTGACCATCTTCTACATTAGTACCATCATCATCTGTATCATCATTGACAACATCCTACTGTGCATAATCTTCAACATCGTACTATACATTAGCACTATCATCGTACCATATCATCATTGTCAATATTGTTTGGTTCCACAGTTCCATTGATATAATGACATATCGGATCTTCAACCTTTTCACCTTCATTTTGGGTAGCAATTCTTGTAATGTCTTGGGAACTTCCCACTTCACATGTTGTGGGATCTGAATGGTCCATTGTTATTTGGCCAATTGCATTAATACTTTCAGTATAAACAACATCAGTATTATGTAAGCCATTCGCACCATCAGAAATATGTAAAGAAGGCATATCACAAACAAAAGCATCATTAGTTTGGCTAACAAATTAGAATATCATTAGAATCAAGATATTGTATTCCTATATAGCCTTCATTACTATTAGTATGTAGATTGTGAGATGTGCCAACATGGGTTGTCATTATTGGAAATGAGTGAAAGGGATCAGAGAGTCCAAGTTCACCAAACCAAAAATTTATCGTTGTTGGGAAGTGAGTGAAAGGAAAGACCAATCCAGCTTCTATGGAGCCAAAAGTAAAAAACGGCTAAAAAATCCTTGGACAGAAACAAATGATGCAGGTTGTTGCTAGCCGTAAGATCCTATTGACTGAAAGGCTGATTGACCATCAAAGTTACATAAAACTAAGTCACACTATCCATATGGGGAATTGGGCTCATCGCATTTCTTTCTACTTCATTATACCCAGATGAAAAAATCCCATAATCAATAATAACTCAACTGTATCATAATTTGGAATGGTGGCCAAATTATCGTGAGTAATTTGAACATCATTATCGCTATAGATTATCATATGGGAGTTCAAAACGGGTGATAAAGGATACTATACACAATCCATGTCATCCTTTCGTTATTGCCAAATCCAATTTTGCTTCATATTCCATCAACAAGCTTAACAAATGATGGTTTCTTCTTAACTTTCAAACGTTTGTGCCGAGCCAATGAGCTAGACATATCATATTCAAACATAGTATCGCTAATATGCATCCTCCTACCCCAATATATAACATATGAATCATTCCCTGACCTTATTTTGTACCTACTGTAGTGATAATAGTCTAAGCAATTTCCTTAATTATATTTTTCAATGACAAACAATTTTGTGTAATTTCATTGGATTGTTATTTTATATAGTTTAAGGAGTTCAAAAACATTAATAAATTAATAATATAAATAAGATTATTATAATACATTACTAACATGAAATTACATAACACTACTGTGAGCACGGGGTTTTCCCGACCTCTATAATAAGAATTCTTGTTTTACCTTTTGAGCAGACGAACACGAATCGGATGAGAATGACCGCAATGTCGCCCGGAGTATCTCAAACGTCCTGAAAACCGAGCTATCCGCGATCCGAAACCTTAAGAAAGTCCCCCGAATGATTTTTAGGGTTTAGGGTGAGCGTCGGATTTCTATGAATTTCGGCCCGGCTCTTGCTAGAGATGTACGACTGTAGTTTTTTAAACTACAGCCATGTGGCTGTAGTCTAGAGCCCTACGGCTCTAGCATAACTAGACCCATATGCCTCTAGTGGGTTCAACCAAGTTGCTCTGCAGAGCAACTTGGCTAAATAGAACTGATTGAGGCCGAAATAAGCAGAAAGGTAGGCAGCTCATTAATAGAAAGATATGATTATGAGTCAGGGTATAAAAATAGAGTTCAAAAAGAGAAAAAAAGGGGAGCAAAAGAGAGGATTTTTCGGTTCTCAGAAAAAAGAAAAAGAAAGGAAACAGAGAGAAAGAGAGAAAAAGAACCGTGAGCAAAGAGTGAAACCAAACACCAAGCTAAACACTCAAAACCTAATTCCTAAGCATTAAGGAAGGATCTCTTGACCTTAACTCACTTACTTTGGATTCATCTCGTGTTTGTTTCGGATCGTCTTGGATTAGTTTTGGGATTTCGATACTATTAAGGATTCCAGGCGAATTTCAAGTTTCCAATCTGTTTCTGGACGTCAAGCGTACCAAAAAAACATCAAGGTAAACTTTGAGAGGCCTTAAACCTACTTGCATTGCTCTTTTTATGCATTTTTCTTATTTTTTGCAAACTTTCCAGAAAAGGGCTACCCATCACAGCCGTACAGCTGTGTTCTTCATGAACACAGCCACACGGCTGTATTTTTCTTAAACAGAGCTGGGTGGCTCTAGTACCCAGAGCCGTACGGCTGTGTTCTTTAAGGGCAGATTCCCGAAACTGTCCCCGATCGGCGGAAAATTGTCCGTTTTCCATTTTATGCATTTTGTTGTGATATGTTTCAGCTTAAATATATTCATACGTTATTTAGCTTCGGTTTTCAGATTTGTGTACGTACGGATATTAGGGTTTTCGGTTTTTCCTGGGTTTTATTTTTTAAATTTCGGGGTTGTTCGATCCGAATCGGATCCATAGTCAAGCATCAGCGGATCCCCGAACCCTATAAAATCTTCTAAAAACACTGAAAACGAGCAAAATAGCGATTTTCAGAAAAATGAGGAAACCGATCTCGGGTCTGGGTATTACAGCCGCACGGCCCCAATTACAGCTGTACGGCTGTAGTTTCTAGAAGAGACAGAATCACGGGACAACCCGTACGGACTCTGTCGTGCGATACTGTTTTGGAATTCTAATTATTTTTGGTGTGTTTACTGCTTTTGGACCCTCGATGGATGTGAAAATTAGTAAAACCCGCACCAACGGAGCCCCGAGTTCCGGGATAACAGACCCGCTAAATGTGAAAGTTTGCATGAAACCGGGCCAAATGGTTTTCAAAAATTGTTTTCTAGCATAAAAATCTACAGGGCGTTTCAAAACTGTTTTCTAGGTCTAATCGGTCCGACCGGTCGGGTCGACCTGGTTACCCCCTGAATGCATGCCCCCGCTCCTAAAAAAATCCGAATTCTGTCCTACTGTGAGTCCTATCTGTCTTCATAATATAAACTGTGCTAACTGTCTGTTTTGCAGCATTTATTTTCCTTTTTTATTATTTTTGCTGTAATTAATTGATTAATTCGTGTATATTAGGCGCTTGTAATTTTCTAGATCCTCGTGTATCCTAAGCGCTTGTAAATGTGAGGACGAGAGTTTTCTCCTTTTTATTCGATTTGGTTGTATAAGCGGCCTCTATTATTCTTTTGTATATTTTGGATGTATGATTTAATTTTCTGCAATTTATTTCTATCATCTG
Organism: Euphorbia tirucalli; assembly: GCA_039660915.1. Classification (NCBI taxonomy): domain Eukaryota; kingdom Viridiplantae; phylum Streptophyta; class Magnoliopsida; order Malpighiales; family Euphorbiaceae; genus Euphorbia; species Euphorbia tirucalli. The sequence goes on from CM077633.1 coordinate 53,091,831, forward strand.
CTTGAGCACGGGCTAATAAAATAAACTTAATTGGGTAGAAGAAAGATAATAAATTGAATAAATATGGTAGTATAAATTATAAACTGAATACAAACTCGAGGTTAAGCAGGTAAGTTGCCCGAACCCTGAATCTCTGGATTAGGTACGGCAGTCTACGCTCGGTAGGGAGCTGTACCGAAATTTCCCGGATGAGCTGATCCGGGTGGCGACTCTATCATTGATCTTGAAATTTAGGTTTCGAGGTCTTTAAGTAATAAAACGGGAAAATTTTTTCTACAAAAAGAATTTCAGAACGAACGAACAATTTTCCCTAAGCAAGATAAACCAAAACCCTTTTTAAAAAATATCACGAATTCACTCGTTTCCTTTTCCCCGATTCGCTTCGCCCCATCTGTTTTCGTCAAACAGGTCGGCCGATCACAGTGGCGATTCTGCTGGGGATTAAAGTTCCTAAAAACGTTTTTATAAAAACTTAAGGAGCTTAGGCAACTATTGAAATATAACCTCGCTTGTATTTATTTATTAATTTATAAATACCATATTTATTCATACCTTGCGTATCATGCATTTTCTTCTTCTCAGCCCCTCAAATACACTGTTCAGCCCTATTTGCCCCAGAAGGTGGCCTACCTCTTTCGCCAGGATTGGAGGCACCTGACGGGGTAAACAACTCATAGCCTTGCATAGGGCTAGGCATAAGAACCGGATATACTGGATTGGACCGAATATCCGAGGAAAAAGATCTAGAATTAGACCGAACTGTTGACTTTTTTAAAAAAAAGAACTGGACTGGACTGGACCATAATTTATTCAGGACCGGACCAAGGACCGGATTGAATTGCATTAGACCGAGGACCGGACTGATAGAACCGAGAATTTATTAGTATTAAATATATATAAAGAGATTATTTAATTTTAAAATTTTATAATATATGTAAAAATAATAATTTATAATCTTTCTAACCACTGAGTCAACTTAATATATAATATTTAGAAAGATATTATTAGAATTTATATTTTTTAGTTGAAATTATATAAGAAACTATCTGTGCTTTTTTATTTTTAGGATTTATTTTTGATATTAGGATTGGACCGGACTGAATCCCCGGACTCCATAACCGGATAAGATCGGAACCGAATCTCCGAATAACCGAACTGGACTGGACCGAAATTTTTGGAACAATCCAATTCTGGAGATGTATTCTTCCAATCCAATTCTGGAGATTTCTAAATCCCCGGATTGGACCGAACTGTGCCCAGCCCTAGCCTCGCATGACCTTACATCGTGTTCTACGGTGAGGGGTGTATATTTGCTATGGGAGCCTGTACGACCATTGGTTTTACTTTGGCCCATATGTAATGGCTTAGTAACTTCCCCTAGGATCACCAAAACATAAAATTAAAATTGGATAATTGAGTGTGCGCCTTTGGTATCCCCCGTTGATGCCAAAGAGACCCAACACCTAGGAAGAATGCCAGACCAATCGAAAGGAGAAATAAGGTTGGAAGGGAGTGCATATTTTTGCATGTGCTAATGTTTGTTCCATGATGTCTTTCTTTTTATCCTTTTCACGTAACATCAAAACACGCATAATCATTCGTGTGCCATTTTAACCACATTTTCATACATCCATCTTCAACACACACACATATGTATGCCATTTTAACCACATTTTCGTACAGCCATTTTCAACAAATATACATATGCATGACATTTGTGCTAACCACATTTTTGTGCAGCCACGACATTTTACTCGCGTGCCATATATATACATCTCGTGTGCTAACATTTCCATAAAGCATACATGACATCATCCTGCATGTCACACATCCTAACCACACTTTTCTGTAGCCTCTTGCATTTTGTGTGACATATACATTCATGCCATTTCATTCCATTCCATGTAATAAGGGACGTTCTAAAGATGCCTATCATGATCATTTCATTTCATACCACATCGAGTACCCCAAAGCTACCCGTAGTCCACCGGTGCACCGGTTTGCACTCAACCATTTCAATATACCATGTCATTCACTGGAAGATCACAAAGATCTTAGGTTTGGTTGTGTGGCAAGTCACACAATGACATAACATTACATCATCTCTATTTTCATGTCCATTTGTTGTTGGCATCACGGTGATGCTAAAACCTTGCTTGTGTGTCGTAATCTACATCGGAATCGTTTCATGACATTAATAACTCATTCGAGGTACTCCATAAGTGCCAAATTTTTACGCACCTAGGAACATATCATAACATTACCAATTCACGCAAGGTGTTCCACGAACATCGAACCTTTGTCCAGGTCTCGAGTTTCACGTGACTTGTTTGCATCATCATTTCATGTTAGATGCCCCAAAAGCATCAGAGTTCTATCCATGGAATGGCCATTCTATATTGACCTACAAAGCGTTGAACCTCCGTCAGTCTATTGGCATACGTGTGACCATTTCATGACATCTATTAGGTTCCCCGAAGGTGCCGAATCTCTATCCATGTGATGGTCCGCACGCGGCATTTCTTGCATTCTCTTTTGCATGACGTTGGGTATTCTCGGAACGTCCGAAATGAAGAAATCACATCCATTAACATTTTCATTTGCGAAACATCAAACACGCACAATCATCCGTGTGTCATTCTAATCACATCTTTATGCAACCACTTTCAAGACATCGACATCTGTATGACATTGACACTAACCACATCTTCGTGGAGCCATGATCTTCTATTGGTGTGCCATACACAGCTTGCGTGTTGATGATTCCACGAAGCACACAAGACATCACCCCTTGTGTCATATGTGCTAACCACGTCTTTGTGTAGCCACGATATTTTATTTGTGTGACATATACATTCGTTCCTTACAAGCACGTCATCATCCTATATGCCATGCATCCTAACCATATTTTTCTGTAGCCACCTGCATTGTGTGTGACATGTGCATTCACGCCATTTCATTCCACTATGCCTAATAAAGGATGTCCCAAGGTTGCCCATCATGGTCATCTCATTTCATGACAGGTTTCCCAAAGCCACCCGTGTTTCGCCTGTGCTCCGGTTTGTACTCGGACATTCCGCTATACCATAACATTCACTAGGAAACCACAACGGTCCTAGATCTATTTTCATGTAGGGAATCATATGATAAACATTGCACAACACTTCATCCATCATTGGTGTCGTAGGGATACCGAGATTCTGTTTGTATATCATGATCCATATCAGATTGCTCATAACATTGTCGAATCATCCAAGGCACTCCATAAGTGCCCAGTTACTACGTATATAGGGGCATTCTATGACATTACCAAATCACGCAAGGAATTCCATGAATGTCGAATCTTTGTCCGTGCCTCAAGTTACACACGACTTACCATTAACATCATTCCATATAGGATGCCTCAAAAGCATCAAAACTATGTCCGTGGGACAGTCCTCACGAGACCATTTCATGTCACCTCATAGACCTACAAATTGTTGAAACCTTGTCCATGTGTTGGCCATACATGACCATTTCACGACATCCATTAGGTGCCCCAAAAGGTACCGAACCCCTGCTCGCATGCCGGATCACACGCGGCCTGTTTGCATCGCCTTTTGCATAGCATTGGGGCATCCGTAGAACCTCCAAAATAAATAAAAAGAACAAAGTCATTTTCATTCTAGTCTTTATCCGTCTGACATCATTCAACCACGACTAAGTCACATCTCATTCATACATCAAGCCGTTTAGGTGCTCCCCGAGCACCGAAACACTATCTGTGTACCAAGCACACCATCTCATTTCATATCATCTCATTAAAACCTGAGGTGCTGCTCGAGCGCCAAGGCTCAACTCAAGTGCCAAGCACGCCATTTCATCTCATTTCATCACATAAAAACCCAAGGTCCTCCTCGAGCGCCGAAACTCTTCTCCTACCCCAAGTGCTATTTCATCTCATTTCATCACATAAGGACCTAAGGTGCTCCCCGAGTGCCGAAATCCTATTGGTGTGGCAAGGACACCTTTTCATCTTATTTCATCCAAGAATACCCAAGGCACTCCCTGAGCGCCGAAAACCTACCCATGTGCCAAGTGCAAGCTCATCTCACTTCGCGCATGTAAATCCAAGTTCCTTTGCAAGTACTACGTTCTTCGATCCGTGGACACCCTGTGTGTCATTCCATCCATGGGGTACATGTTGGAGATTGTGCCCTAAGGCCAATATTGGATTATGTAATTTGACTTCTAAGATTAATCTAGTGTAGATTAATATTATCATTTATGTTTGTATGTTAGCATTTATGATAAGTATCCATGAATAAATCGTGTTATTCTAAATATCCCTAGTCGATTGTTATTATGGGAATAATAACAAACTAAGACTAGTGTGAGTGATAATGGATATTCATAAGATGAATATAGTGTATACAGATACAGATTATACTCACGGGTAATATGTTAGAGAACATGTTACTGGAGACCCACTATGAGATCAAGTTCATGGTCATGTGTCACAACTGATCTTGATTATAGTAGTGTCATTAGCTGATTCCTTTGACCTGAGGTCACCATTGATTCCGGGATGAACTCATGTTGTGCTTTGACGCAGTCAAACGCTGCTCGTAACAGAGTAGTTATAAAGGCTGTGATTGGGTACGATATGACTCATGCCTTGGGATGTGAGTGACAGATATGGGATTTTGTCCCTCTCTAACAAGAGAGCGATATCACTGGGCCCCTCGATAAGTAAGACTGTTAAATGCATGGCCGTGCTCAAATAAATTGATAATAGTATCAATTGATTTGTCTGGACAGTTTACTTTGAGATCGAGAAAGCATATGATTGATTATATAAGATTGACAAGTGTACCATGTCTTATGATTAATCATGATATCAAAGAGACAAAAGGGAATATGACATTCTATAAATAGGTATTGGATCATTCCAATCATGTTAATTGGGTAGTCGTAATGGCTTGCTAGAGTCCGCTTGTGACCTATAAGGACATTATGGTAATTTCCTTATTGCCAATTAATATGAACCTATGGGGTCACACACAAAGAGCAAAATGAAGTTCATCTTTTCGGGTATAAATTATTATTGGATAATAATTTATGAATGAGAAAGAGAATAAATATATATATAATGATATATATATTTATATATATATGTATATATAAATATTAATATGATTAATATTGCATAAAGTATGCTACATATTATAATTTAATTATATAGAGATATAATTAATTATAATATCAATATACATATGTGTATGATGGAGAATGGAATTGATTTAATATTAATTGAGAATTAATATTAAGTTGTGTGGGTTAATTTATAATTATAACTAATAAGGGTATTAAGTTATAATTATAATTAAGTTTAATGGATATAAAAGGAAGTTTTATAACCTAAAATCTCTAACCCTAGCATATACATAAGATGCAGTTTTTCTGCAGCCTCCATGGAACCAGCCGAAATCTCCCCTTCTCCATCTCCCAAGGTTTTCGAAACTTTGGCCTTCTCTCGTTCGAAGAATCGTTCTTCAATCCCGGCGCTAGCACGCGGTGAATGAATTGCTCCGTGTGGATCAACCGTAGAGGGAAGCTACTTTGGTTCCTAATTGATTCAAAACCTACAAAGAATTAAGGTAATTCTTTAACCCTCCTTCCAATTCAATGCAATGTACATGGGTCCTTGGTGGGGATTAATCCTTTTATTTCCGCTGCGTTTTGTTTTGTGCGATTAAATCCCCAACAGTACATAGTTATGTGCCCTATTTCAAATCTTCTCCGCAAGTACTACTTGCTTCGACTCGTGGACACCCTGTGTGTCATTTCATCCACGGGGTACATAGTTATGTGCCCTATTTCAAATCTTCTCCGCAAGTACTAACTGCTTCAACCCCTGGACACCCTGTGTGTCATTTTATCCATGTAGCGTATATTTATACACCATGTTTTACCTTACTTTATCATGCAGCCTCTTCAACAGTATCCATTGCATTTGTATGTTTCTATTCTTGACTTTGTATACACTTGGTTGGTTTAGAATAGTATATCATGGCATGGCATTACATGACATCACATGTGCAACTCACTATTTATACATGTATATGTCACACCACACACTCATGCATACATCATTCCCTACTTGGTATCTGCCACGCATGCATCTATTGACACTAACGAGTGTTCTTATCAGGGGCAAGGGGAAAGAATCTCGAGAATGACCAATCCACTGAACTTCAACACCGTAGCAGAGGTTGTGGAAGATTATGTTGCTTCATCGTGGTTCCGAAAGGCAGTCAGGGAGGAAGCGACAGCGATGTTGAGGGAAATGCTAGGGGGTGATCTTGATATAGTGGAGAGACTGACAGCAAGGTGCACTGAGTTAGAAACACGGGTGGCAGAGCTCGAAGGAAAAATAAGGGATATGGCAAGCACGGACTCCAATACTGATACTGACAAGAAGCAAAATGCCCAGATTGCTGACCCTAGCCCTCGGCACTTCGGAAAGCCCTCTCACCAAGACTTGGGCTTACCGGGGCTGACCAATGAAGTAGAACCAAGGGGGTCTCTTGACACTAGTGCCAACACTGACTCTGTTCTACGACATTTCCGAAACTCACCTCCCATAGATGATGGATGAATCACATCCTTAGGGCCTCACTCGTTGAACAGATTATTTGCCATGTGCAGAAAGGTGGGTTTGCTGCAAAGTGTCAGACCATATATGGGGCCAACACCAAAACAGAAGGGCAATTTCTGCAGCTATCATGTGATAGTGGGCCACCGGACCAATGAATGCATCGCTCTAAGGAATAAGGTCCAAAAGCTGATCCATGAAAAAAAATTGAGAATCCCATCTACCTCTAATAAGCGACTAGGGGCGATCAAGGAGACCATCAAGGAAGTTGCTCAAACTTCTCAGGGAGAGGAATGTGATGAAGAACTATAAGGTCTGGTTTGATGAGAGTGGGGCAATGACACTGAAGCCGAGACAGTGACTGGATGGGGAATGATCAGATGCCATGAAATCAATACCCTTAGAGGCTTCCTTCTTGTAGGGAGCTTATTTTTGTATGCAAGGTGTATTGAAATCATTTTGAATGCAATGCGTTTTGTCATCTTCTTCTTACTTATGTGGTGATTGCAGATACATGGCATTGTGCATGCATTTGACCATCTGAAATGACATATCCAATATGTATAATATCAAAATGCATGATATCAGCCTGACTACTGTAGGGAACCTAAAAGTGAATCTGGTCCTGACCAAATTCTCTCTTAAAAAGGTGAGCTTGTGAGATAAATAAATAATATGATGGCACCACCTCCACCGAGTCAGATCCAAATCTGCAGCCCTTACAAATCACAATTCGAGATGCTATTGGCCCTGCCCCAAAGTTTCAATTTGAATAGCACACATGATACCTAAACTATTCCAAGCTAAAAGCTATTATTGAAACTCGAAATCAAACCCAAAAATGAATCCTTCAGCCTAATCCCTTACCCAAGAAAGTACCCCATGCCAAAATCCTAAAGCTAAAATTCCAAACTCACCAAAATCTCCAACCCGTGGGGAATTCAAATGGCTTTCATCCCTTTCATCACCCATCATATGGTAAAATGCTGAAGCAGCTCTTGGTTGTAGTGCATGCATAATCTTATTTGTATGACATTCAAATGTACATGACATTCCGCATGCATTGTTCATCCAAAAGCATATTAAACATACATGACATGCACAAATTTGAAACAGGAAAACCAATAGGTGGCCATGGCTTGGATTTAGTCCTTTAAAAAAAGGAGAAAAAAAATAGTGCAGACGGAAGAGTCCTTCTCCTACATAGCCGCCATAGCTAACACTGGAGTGCCTCCACTTGCCAATTTCCCATCACTATCTGATTTTTGTACTCTTTTGTGGAAGATTTGGACTTTCCTATCTCCAAACCCAAAGCACTTCCCTTTTCCACCTCTATCCATACCGTCAAACACCCTTTAGCTTCCGTTTATATGTAAGGCACAACACTTGCTTGATGAATCACTCCTTTCATCTCCTCTCCTGAACTGTTTCTGTGAAACCTTATTTTCTACCATCAATGGCTCCTAACAAGAAATTGAACCCTAATGTTGTTCCGTATCACATCATCTCATCACCAGAAAGATGATGGAGCAGAATGTGGAAAGGACCTTGATTTCATGATAGAGAGAAGATTTGAGTATAAGTCTGCTTTAATTAAGCTGAAGATTGCTGATACACTAGCAGACTATTGATGGAACTCCTAGAGGAGCACTGCATGAAAGAGAATGAGAGTGATAATGAGAAATCGGTGTCAACCTTTGATTTCTTGCACCTTCCTCTTGATTTCAAAAACAATGTGAACAAAGGGCATGCATTTGTAAATTTCACAAACCTAAAAAGCCGCATGCCAACTTCAACGAGCAGTTCACAATAAGAGATGACCACTGCTCTTGTCTAGCAAAGTCCACACTATAGCCTATGTTAGGCTTTAGGGAAAAAAGAAGCTGGTGAGGTACTTTGAGAGGTCAATATTTGAGTGTGAAAGGGATGATTATCCACTAGTAACATTCAACCCAACAAGAGGTGGTACAAGGGGTTCAGCCGAGCAAAAGGTGATAGGGAGAAGATGGAGACCAGCACCTAGTCCTTTTTAGACTGGAGAAGGTGGTAGGGCATCCATAAACTTCACTAACAGGGTTGGAGCAACCAGGTTTTACAAAGCTTTCAACAATCATGAATGGGACACCATCATCAACAGAAAGACGTGCAAAAAATGTTATGCCAATATTCAAGGGAAAGTTGCATTTACCAACCATTTCAAGAACTCAGGCTTCAGCTGCAACAAGAGTGACTACTTAGTGGTTTTTTCACTTCCGAAAGATGGTGACTTGCTACAGGGCTATTGTGGTTGACAGACATAGGGAAACCATAATTAACTCAAGTCATTCTGGATCAGGCCACACTTTGCAGAACTGAAAGCTGTGTCCATCTTTGGGGACTGTGCACAAACTGGAATCTAGGATGAATTGGAAACATGAATGCAATTTCAGACCCTTGGAGGATCCAGTGGTTAATTGACCCCATCTGAAGTCGTCCGCTCGTAGCGGTGACTCCATTCAATGTTCGACTGCATACCGTGGTGACTTGTCTAAAAAAAATCCCAATATGGAAAACCGAAAGGACATATTGGTAGCGTGACGGGGCATTGATCAAAACCAGAGCCACAGATTGGGTTTTCCTAATGCATTCCCATTCATTATGTCATAGATGTTTCATATTCTGTTTCGATGTTCAATGTGCATGCGTCATGCCATTGCATACAAATGTCCATATATAGGTTGCGGCATGCAACGAACCAGACCTGACGAAGTGTTTTACACCCAAACACAAATCTCTAACATTAGGGGCAGGTAAAAGCTAAGCCATTGAGCCTCATCAAGAACGATGCCCTCACAACCCTCAGTGAATATGTTGAGGTGCACTTTCCAATCCTAGGGTAAGCCAGTGTGAAGAAATTTACTCGGCTCGAGTGCTAACGCTTAACTTTCAGCCCATAAAAAAAAAAGGAAAATCCCCAGGAGAGAATTCCGACACGGAAAACAGAAAGGACGTGTTGGGAACGAGAAAAGCGTGAGGTTCAGTGTTAGAGTCACTTCTAACTTCCCTATTGTATTCATTCTGATGTCATCATAATGATATTAGACATTTTTTATTTTTCTCTTAGATGTTCATATTGCATGCATCGTGCCATTACATATAAATACCCATCAGTAGGCTATTATCCAAACCCACGACAGCGCAAATGGAATTCCTGCTATAAATGGCAACTCCTGGTCCGGATGTGTTATCCCCAACAGAATGCAATATAGGATACAAGGTCTAATTCTCATCCCCCTACTCAGATAAATGGGCCATCCTTTGGCAAAACAAGAAACAAGTCTGTGATATCAATGTACTAAATTTGCTAGTACAATTGATCATAAAGGTCTGGAGAATACTAGAGTGAGCAAGCCAAAAAGAGGCATTCGTCGGTTTCAATAGGGTGGATAGAACGCACGGAACCTAGATGAGTCAGGATCCCCAGTGGCGTCGCCAGCTAAGACAATCCTCACTGAGTTACAATCCCCGACATATCCCCAGTAGGTCCCCAACAAGTCCATCCAGCCGAGATATTCCCCACAAAAGATCATCGGAAGTCACAAATCTCATCCCCAGTTTCCCGCAGATACCAAGCATAATAGTATAAATACCATGTCGTATACATGCATACACTCGAATCATGCACGCATTCACGCATACATGCATAAAAAACATCTCTGTCATATTTATTCTTGATCGAAGGGGCAAAAATTTTTGTTTCCAAAACTATCGATCAAGGAATAAATATGCGCTCTTGCATCAAATTTTGTTGAGACACTCATCACCATTATTGGGTCGTCCCAACTCGGGATTCCTCCTAAAGCAGAAATGATTTAATCCAGGGGCACCCTCAGAGTCATAGCATGCAAATCGGAACTATATGACTCCAAATCTCAGGCATGGAAAATTCTCCAATTACCAGAATTTTCGCTCACGCCAATATAATCCCAAGAGGGGTATTTCTTGCCTTTTCAGGTTCTAGGGGCAAAACATCTCTGTCGTATTTATTCTTGATCGAAGGGGTAAAAATTTTTGTTTCCAAAATTATTGATCAAGGAAAAAATACTCGCTCTTGTGGCAATCCCAACGGTACACTCCACCATAGAGAGTAGAGTACACGAGCATACTCCACCGCAGTGAGTCGACTTGGAACGACTGTCGGCATCCCCAGCAAAGGATGCCAAGTACATTTCCACCATTTTGACCTCTTCGTCACATGGGAGGGGAAGAAATGCCTATTGAGGAAGAACAGTTCATTCAGCCTCTTCACCATATAGGAAAGAAAGCAGAATTCAACAATACACTCCACCACAGAGAGTAGACTACATAGGCACACTCCACTACAGCGAGTCGACTTGGAACCACGGCCGGCATCCCCTGCAAAGGATGCCAGGTATGTTTCCTTCTCCTTTCTCACCGTGCTCCCAATCATGATACCAAACTCGATCTAGGCTTTATAGCCCACCATGAGCCGACTTTGGTCCCACGAGGGGCAGCCTGTCAGTACGGGTTTTTCCCGACCTCTATGATGAGAATTCTGGTTTTACCTTTTGAGTAGACGAACACAAATCGGACTTAAGGACGACCGGAATGTCACCCAGAGTATCCCAAACATCCTAAAAACAGAGCTATCCGTGATTCGAAACCCCAAGAAGGTCCCCCGGATGATTTTTAGGGTTTAGAGTGAGCGTCGGATTTCTGCGAATTTTGGCTCGGCTCTTGCTAGAGCCACAAGGCTATAGTCTAGAGCCGTACAGATCTAGCATAACTAAAGCCGTACGGCTCTAGTAGGTTTAACCAAGTTGAAGTGATTGAGGCCGAAATAAGCAGAAAGGCAAGCAACTTATTAATAGAATGATATGATTATGAGTCAGGGTATAAAAACAGAGTTCAAAAAGAGAAAAAGGGGAGAGGAAGAGAGGATTTTTTGCATCTCAGAAAAAAGAAAAAGAAAGGAAACAGAGAGAATGAGAAAAAAAGAACCGTGAGTAGAGAGTGAAACCAAACACCAAACTAAACACTTAGAACCTAATTCCTAAGCATTAAGGAAGGATCTCTTGACCTTAACTCACTCACTTTGGATTCATCTCGAGTTTGTTTCGGATCGTCTCGGATTAGTTTTAGGATTTCGATACGGTTGAGGATTCCAGGCGAATTTCAAGTTTCCAATTCATTTCTTGACGTCAAGCACACCAAAACAACATTAAGGTAAACTCTGAGAGGCTTTAAACCTATGTGCATTGCTCTTTCTGTGCATTTTTCTTATTTTTTGTAAATTTTCCGGAAAAGGGCTACCCATCACAGCCGTACGGCTTTGTTCTTCATGAACATAGCTGCACGGATGTATTTATCTTGAACAAAGCTGGGCGGCTTTAGTACCCAGAGCTGCAAGGCTGTGTTCTTTAAGCATAGATTCCCGAAACTGTCCCCGATCAGCCGAAAATAGTCCGTTTTCCATTTTATGCATTCTGTTGTGATATGTTTCGGCCTAAATATATTCGTACATTATTTAGCTTCGGTTTTCAGATTTGTGTATGTACGAATATTAGGGTTTTTGGTTTTTCTCGAGTTTTATTTTCTGAATTTCGAGGTTGTTCGATCCAAATCGGATCCGTAGTTCAGCATCAGCGGATCCCTAAACCCTATAAAATCTTCGGGAAACACTGAAAATGAGCAAAATAGCGATTTTTCAAAAAATGAGAAAACCAATCTCGGGCTCGGGTATTACAGCTGCGTGGTTGTGTTTTAGAGCTGCACGGCTTTAATTACAGCAGTATGGCTGTAGTTTCCAGAAGAGATGGAATCACAGGACGACTCGTACAGACGCCGTTGTGCGATGCTGTTTTGGAATTTAAATTATTTTTGGTGTGTTTACTGCTTTTGGACCCTAGATAGATGTGAAAATTAGTAAAACCCGCATGAACGGAGCCCCGAGTTCTGGGATAACAGACCCGTTAAATGTGGAAGTTTGTATGAAACCGAGCCAAATGGTTTTCAAAAATTATTTTCCAGCACAAAAATCTACAGGGCGTTTCAAAACTGTTTTCCAGATCTACCAGTCTGACCGGTCAGGTCAACCTGGTTACCCCCTGAATGCATGCCCCCGCTCCTAAAAAAATCCCAATTCTGTCCTACTATAAGTCCTATCTGTTTCATAATATAAACTGTGCTAACGGTCTGTTTTGCAGCATTTATTTTCATTTTTTATTTTTTATTTTATTATTTTTGCTGTAATTAATGGATAAATTCGTGTATATTAGGCACTTGTAATTTTCTAGATCCTCATGTATCCTAGGCGCTTGTAAATGTGAGGACGAGAGTTTTCTCCTTTTTATTCGATTTAGTTGTATAAGCGGCCTCTATTATTCTTTTGTATATTTTGGATCTATGATTTACTTTTCTGTAATTTATTTCTATCATCTACTTGAGCACGGGCTGATAAAATAAACTTAATTGGGTAGAAGAAAGATAATAAATTGAATAAATATGGTAGTAAAAATTATAAACAGAATACAAGCTCAAGGTTAAGTAGGTAAGTTGCCCGAATCCTGAATCTTTGGATTAGGCACGACAGTCTACACTCGATAGGGAGCTGTACCGGAATTTCCCAGATGAGCTAATTCGGGTGGCGACTCTGTCACTGATCTTGATATTAAGGTTTCAAGGTCTTTAACTAATAAAATGGGAAAATGTTTTCTACAAAAAGAATTTCAGAACGAACAAACGATTTTCCCTAAGCAAGATAAACCAAACCCATTTTTCAAAAATATCACGAATTCACTCGTTTCCTTTTCCCCGGTTCGCTTCGTCGCGTCCGTTTTCGTCAAACAGGTCGTCCACTCACAACAACCTAAGTTATAGAATCATAAAATTAAACTACCAATAGATAGTTCTCTTCAATTTGTATTTGATATCGTTCCTCTCTTCACTATATTACAATATTTTTCTTGACATTTTGGCATAGTTTTTAAATTTTTAGCGTTGGCTATGTCATCTTGGGGTAAATTCATAACTTAACTTTTCATATCAATTAACATCTTCACCATGTCCTCATATTTTATAGGTTATCGGTCTCTAATCTCATCAAAATATCGTTTATAACACCATGATAAAACAATTTCTTAAAATTGCCATTTTTTATGCCTTTGCGTGTCCAATGTATGGCCTGTCATGATTATTTCTTAGATTTTTTCATTCATATTAAGTAAGTAGTCTAATAATTTTTTACCCCTCATCATCCTAATTACAGTCAAATTTTCAATTTGTTGGTGTATGTCCTAGTCCCTAGATGTTGTGCTTGGTATTTTGTATTTTTGTATATACATTTGCTTCATATTAATAAAAGATATAATCGTATTTATTGAATTACTTGTTAATAAATATTGAGAATCCATAAACTGGGTTTCACTCATGTTTGTTAATAGCGTGTACTGAACGAATAAAACCATGAGTTTAAAGAACATCGTTTTAAAGTTATCTTCAGTTTGTTACAATTATGGGAATGAATATAACTAAAGACTAGTATCTTCCTTGTTAGATGGGTGGTGTCTTACCGACCATAGGACATGGAAAGTGAATCAAGGACATAGGTACATATTGGTCAACAGTGTACTAAATCGATCCGCTTATGAGAACACTAAATGGTACAGTGTCATAAGTGTTTCTCACGTATCGCTTATATTAGATCCTTAGACCTGATATTACTACACCCCTAGATGTGACCTTGTATGCTTTGATGTGCACTTAAAGGGCCAGTAACTAGGTGCCAAGTATAGGTACGTTAGGTATATCGTGAACCATACTAGGACTGGGAGTATTGTGAAGGAATTGCCTATCTCTTCACAGAAGAGATGATATCACCAGCCTCTTAATGAGTGAGACTGAGTAGTGTACGACCGTACCCAAATAGAATGATTATTGGATAATCATTTATTTGATTTTATCAGTCTACTTGGACGTCAAGCAAATGTCCTAGCATATAGAAGGATGACAGAGCCATGCCTTGTGTAGGACACCAATATCAAATGTGCAAGGAATCGTATAAGGATACCATAGGTTTATGTCGGTTAGGTTTTTGACATTTTCATCCTAATTGGACTTTGTAATGGCTTGCTAGAGCCCACTTACAACTTATGGGCTGAAGATCATTCCCATGGCCGACATACAAATGGACCTACAGGATCGCATGCTAAGAAGTTTAGTGGTTTTTGTAACGGACCATTTGATATGTATTGGATACATATTGTTGAATCAAGTTTTAGTGATAAGAATAAGGAAATAAGGAAACAATAATATAATCTTAAGTGATGGATTAAGATTAACCTAAAGATCTTAATCTAATATTACATAAGATATTTTATTAATGTCAAAAAGAAGAAAAGAAGAATGATTGATTTATATCTAAAGTAATAAAGTTAAGATTAAACAAATAATCTTAATCAAATTACAAAAGGTATAATATTATCAGGGTGAAGACATACAACAAAAATTGAAGACAAAGGAAAGACTATTATTATCCATGAAAGGATGATTTGTTTGGAAATACAAATGAAATTCTTATAGTTAGTCACCAACAGAAGATTGTGCTCAATAACAGTCACCTATAAGAGGCTATGCACTCAATAACAATCGCCAATAACGGTCACTTATGGGAGGCTATACACTGTATTATAGTCACCTATAGGAGGCTATGCATTGTATAATGGCCATTAATAAAAGGCTATAGAAATCTCAATATGCAATAATAGAAGGGTATAGCAATGCAATTTAGCAACCCTAGAGGCCTATGGAGTGCTGGACAGAATTGAAGAAATGAACTCCAAGCTTACTTATGAGTAACTACTATATTTTCTCCTTCACCTATAAATAAAGAGCAAACCCATCATTCACAAGTGGAGAAGACAATTTATCAAAATCACAATACTAGCATACATTAGAGAGTCTTTTCCAAAAAAGCTTTCAAAGAGATATTCAAAGAATCAAAGTCTTCATCAATTCTCATACAAACTAGTTTTATTCATTTAAAAGGGAATTGTAATTCACACAATAGGATTTGTGTGAGGGGGAACTTTGTTATAGTGATTTCAACAAAGCAATTGTAAATTTCACACTTAGGCTTGAAAAGTGTGGTGATAGTTTGGTTGTTAAGCTTGAAAACAACAGTCGCAAAAATTTGGTGTCTGATCTTGCAAGAAGCACCGGGTTAGTTGTTGTTGAGATATAAAACAACACCTATAAGTTTGACACTTAAGCTTGTAAAAAGTATGGGCAGAGGTTTTGATACTTTTCCTGGAAAAGTATTGAGTTTGGTACTTAAACTAGTAAAAAGTAACATTAGGCTTGATTTCTACCCGTAAAGAAATCATAAGCTTGGTTTTTGCCTGTAAAGGAATCTTGAGTGGAAAATCTCAAGCGGTGGGCTTAGGGACAGGAGTAGGCCGATCGGGCCAAACCTATTTAAATCGATGTCTCGAATATCTATATCCCTACACTCTTTACTTATTGCTATCTACATTCTAAGCATTTAAATTAATAGCATTAGTTTTATTTAGAGATATTGTTTAAACCAATCAAAGCGATTATATTCATGAGTTTTACAATCTAAATTTATTCCGTACTTTTAGTAAAACTCGTATTATTGGGCAAAACTATTTTTACTAAAAAAATTTGAATAAAAGATTTTTTATTTGGTGATACACACTTTCACCCCCCCCCCCCCCCCCCCTCTCTAGTGTGTCTCTAGCCTATTTTGGGGCCAACACATATTAATTATTTTTTATGGATTATTTTATTTTATGAGATTAATTGTTAAGTCCCAAAATAAAACATAGTGATCCCCTTTGAGAATTGGTTATAATGACTATGGTCATTTACCACATGGTAAATTTGGCTAAGTCATTATGTTATTAAATATTAGGGTTGTAAACGGGGCAGAGATTACACTTCCCATCCCCGTCTCTAGAGTATTCGGGGATACTCATCCTCGTCCCTTTTATTAATCGGGGACAAATTTCTGTCCCATCCCCAATCCCCACAGGGAATAGGTTTCCCACGGGATCCCTAGTACCCATTAAACTAATTTTCAATTTTATAAAAAAAACCTTGTAAAATTTCAATTTTCACCCTCTAACTTATCCAAATGTGCATTAAACTATAGAGATAAAATTCTCAAAACTCAATTCTCAAATACACTAGCATATAATTAACAATTATTCATGAGAGAGATTAGTTTCTTCTTTACTTTAGTTTATAAAATTATAAATTATGTATAATAATAATGTAATGTAATGTAATAATACTAATAATAGAGAAATATAAATAGGGAATTATCTGGGATTTGGGTAATTAACTAGGGAATTTACCTAAGATCACTTTGGGTTTTAAATGGAGACGGGAATAGGGGCCCACAAGGTGGGTAGAGCTATTACCATCCCCGTCCCCGATTAAGAAACGGAGACAAATTCATCCCCGTCCCTACCCCACGGGTATCTTAATCGGGGATTCTCTGTCCCCGTCCGGGCGGGCCCCCACTGAGGATGGGCCCTCGACACCCAATTGACAACCCTATTAAATATGGTAGATATTTTGGCTAAAATATCTAGATATTTATAAGGAGGGTATAATGGGTTTTTCCCTTCATATGCTTCATATAAAATGAAAAGGATAAAACCCTAATGACTAATGGATAATACCTAGCCACCACTTCTCATCTTCTTCCTCCATACTTGAGCAAAAGGGTTTTGGTTTGAAGGAGGAATTTTATTCTGGTAAGCTAGCACTCGAATTCCGCTTGTGAGATTCCATGTGTGTGACTGTAGAGGGGCAACAAGTGAAGCTCTAATCAAAATCATCTTGACAAGGACAGCTTAGGTGAGAAATCCATTTTCTTCCCATTCTTTTGTAAATCAATAACCTAGCCTTGTATTCTTTGGCGTGAACCTTAGCTTGAGAGAGTTCATTCTGTAATTTTTTTCCTTCTCAAGCCGGGATAGGTTCCAATACAATTTCTTCATCACCACTTCTGGGTATCGAAGTATCCTTGGTGTTAATATTGTTTTCACCATCTATAATTTGTATAGAAAAAAATTGCAGTTCCAACAATAAATTTCTTTGATGTCATTTTTTTTTTGATAAATTTATATATAATACTCCTTTTGTCCCAAATTGATAGACCACTTTATAATTTTAGTCTGTTCCAAATTATGCACAACTTTCTAATTATAAAAATTAGTCATGTTTCACTTTTCCTATCATATCCTTATTTATTGTGCATATAAATCAAAAAAATTACACCACATAAACTTGAATTATAATATTTTTTTCAATTCCAATACAAATTATGCTCTATATTAAACTTGGAGCATCTAAGTGAAGAAATTGGGAATTTTGCCCTAATTTGGGACAATGTTGCCCCTCAAACCCGGTTTTCCCAAAATATCCTTTTTCTCTTTTGTTATTTCCTTCTTTCTCCTGCCAGTACATTCCTTTACGTGTTTTTCTTCCTTCTACTCTTTCTCTCTCTGCGCTTTCCATCTCTCTCATTCTCTCTCTTTCTTCGCTTCTCTCTCCGCGGTAACCCTAAGCAATTCCGCCATTAGTGCTGCTTCTCTCTTGCTTTGCTAACTGAAGAAACGATGTTCATCGCCTCAGTGCTAACATGTAAGTTTTTTGGCTCCTTTTTTTGGCATACAAGCTCTTTCACCCTTGAAAACATTGACAAGCAGCTTCTATTTGCTTTCACACTTGACAAATTTCATATTAATTATTACCTATATAACAACATTTAATTTAGAGAGAATAAAATCTCCAAATGGATACCATTTAATGTGCTATTAATATGGCTTCTTCTCTCTCTTATTAATAACCTATTAATTTCTAAACAAATAGATTCCCTTTCCTTCTCCCCTTATAAAACCGTGTTTCTTCTTCTTCATTAGCTAAATTTCTACCCCTCTTTTCTCGGTTAGTCTCTCTCCTTATGTATTTTTTTCCCTTTTTAAATATAAACAAAATTACTTTAGAATATCCTTTCTATTTTTTTCCCTCCTTTTTCACTTCATTCATATTTCTGTCTCTCTTTTTTCCTCTTTTTATTCGTCTCCTCCCATCTTATGAACTAACTCTATTCCATTATTATTTCAGCTTCTGATTTGTTGCTGCTCTTCTTTTGCCTACAAGGTACCATGCTTCTCTATATACTGTTTCTATATGTTCATGTGTTCTAAATATGCTTTTCCTTCTATAAATATATTGCTTGCAAAAATATAAGTATTTTCCTATGCTTCTAGCTGTTAGGGAATTGTCACGGGAAAAATTAAATGCAAGGCAGAATACTGATTAAAATTTTCCTCGATTCCATAGCCCAAGATTCATGTAGATTAATAGAATGAAACCAAGAACGGAAAGAATATTAAATTCTCTCACCTTAACTATCTCCTCTAGAAACTGCTATAGAAAGCTGAACATGTTTCCTCCATATTCCGGTACACGAACGACTCTTAAACAATACTCGTGCTAGCAAATGGATTGAATGAAAACCAAGACCAAGCAACCAAAGGAGGCGGCTACAATCTTTGCTAGGTTGGCCAAAATTCCTATGTGGCTAGGGTTAGAGAGAAATTAGGTTTAAGGCTTCCTTATAGACTCCTCAGAATACTCCTTAGCCTACTAGGATTTTAATTAAAACTATAGGTTACTTAATTTGATTAAATTAATTAAACTTATATAATTAGAATTAAATAAAACCTTATTATAAAATTCCAA
Source organism: Euphorbia tirucalli (assembly GCA_039660915.1). Lineage (NCBI taxonomy): Eukaryota > Viridiplantae > Streptophyta > Magnoliopsida > Malpighiales > Euphorbiaceae > Euphorbia > Euphorbia tirucalli. The sequence continues at coordinate 53,111,248 of CM077633.1, forward strand.
TTAACACAATTAAATATAATTTTATCAAATTAATTTAACCCAAAGTTAAATTAAAATCAACCTTAATAAATACATCCTTTGTATTTATATTCCCACCAAGGAAATTTTATTTTATTTAATTAATTATTTACTACATGTAATTAATTAATCAAATAAAATTAATTTCTCCCTTAATATAATTGAATTAATTATGACATAACCTAATGTCAATAACTCAATTAATTTGGTTTCCGTTGCAATTCCGATTTGTCAACATTCAGTTGTTCTATGTGTACTATCCTGTGGGTCCGTCTTTATGTTGGCAGTGGGCCTAAAGCCCACAGACTATTATTGGGTTCTAGCAAACTATTACAGCCCTTAATCAAGACAGAGACTTGCAGTCTAATGTGAAACATAACCGGTAGTGATCTTGTATATCTCTTGCCAACTGACATCGATATATAAGCAAGAGGCATGGCCCTGTCATCCTCTTATATGCTTATTTATTTCTTGATACCGAGTTGATTAAACCTAACGAATAAGTATCCCAACTTATTTGGGTATGGCCATACACTTGTCAGTCCTACTCATCAAGTGGCCAGTGATATCATCTTAGGGGATGCTGAGTGGCAATTCCGTTAACTTCACTATTAACATCAACATATTCACTAGCCCATCCAACATACCCATACTTGGCACCCTATTATGGGCCTGTTAGGTGTGTATCAGAGTGTATGAGATCCCATGTTATGTTACAGTGAATATCGGGTCTAAGGATAATAGCAAGACCTACCTGAGAAACATCTATGATGATCAAACCATGTGGTGTTCTCGTGGTAGATCGATCTAGTACCATGCAACCCAATATGTACCCATATCATTGACTGACATTCCATGTCCAATGGTCGGTGAGACGCCGTAATCCAGTCAAGGATATGCTAGTCTTTGGTTCTATTTATTCCCATGATTAGAACAAACTACGGATATCTTTATTACTATAATTTAACTCTACTAAAAGGTCTCATAATCCAATGACCTACATTGGTTTACTTTAGTATGGTTATAATCATTGGATACTCTATTTATAAATAGCACAAGATATGAATAAATAGATTCATGCCTTCATTTCAACACAAATGTATAATATTCAAATATAAAGTACAATACAATACAAGAACCAATGCCATTTGGACCAGGGCGCACCGGCACTAGCTTTCATACTCCATGTTTGTTTCTGCCTTTATTATTGGTTCATGTTGCCCGCATGAGTTCGTTTATTGCCCGCATTTGTGAATTAACCATTCTGTACATTTTCAGTTTAGATTTTTCCCCGTGTTCTAGGCATCTTTGCTTCTGATCTTTCTTGTTAATGTTTCTTTCGTAGGACTATTGTTTTGCTCAAATTTATTGCTAATTTACTATTGTTTCCTGTTAAGTAGTATGGAGTTTCCCATTTTCCTACCTCTTTTTTTCTAAAGTCTGTTTTCCTTTGTTATTTCAGCTTCTACTTTACTGCTTCTATTCTCTTCCTTGCAAGGTATCATACTGTTCCAGCTATTGTTTTTATATGTTTATGTGTTTTGAATATACTTTTCCTTCTATAAATATACTGCTTGCAAAAACCTTAGCATTTTCTAGCTTCCAACTATACTTCATATAGTATTTGCATGTGCTTATTGTCTTGCATGCTTTTTGTTAGTTTCTACCTTTGCCTTTATTATTAGCTCACTTTGCACTTCAGCTTACCCATTAAATTAAATTATTTAAAATAATATCTACTTATCTACTATATAGATGGTTGACATAAAATTGCCATTGCATTTTGTTCTTTGTGAGATTTTGAACAACTTAAAGATACAGATGACTGAGACCTTAACAAAGAGCGATGAAACACAGCTTTTCTGTTGTTGTATCACCTTGCCTTCCCCGTACCTGCAATGATAAATTGTTACCATCTATCGATATTTATGGTTTCAAAACCTTAGATTATAATGACGCAAAAAATGTTGCTCCTTGTAGGACAAATGAATACCTTAGGCATAGTTATGGGCTTGAGATCATAGATTTTAGCTCACATGAAATTGATGAGTTCATAACTAAAAGTAGGGTTCTTAAAGACCAACAAGTAAGGGGAGCTTTAGCTTTGACATCTTTATCTCAAAAATATGAAACACTCAAGGAAATGTATAACAAAAGTTTAGAGGTTTTGCAATCCATCAACTCGGTCGTACAAAATTTTAATCTTGGGGATTTTTTGAATATTAATCTTGAACTTAATTAATGTTTCGATTTGTAACAAGTTTATTTAATGATACTCTTATGTTTTGTCCCTGTGTTTATCTTAATTTATTAATGCTTTTAGACTGCTCAAGTCTCTGCTATGATATGTGTCTCTTTCATTTAGCATATTGTAAATTATGAATATGTGAATTTGAACTTTCTTATCAGATGGAAAAATTTTTGCTTTCACTTGAGGCTATACTTCGATTTGCACTCATCTAGTTAAATTTGCCTGCCCCTGTTATCGAATATGAACTTGGTACCCCTACCCTTTATAAATGTCGTGTTTTGTATATATATAGGGACAAACAAGGTCTTAACATCCTATGGATGTAGTGCAATATAGTTTTGAGAGTTACATAGATGCTAAGAGGAAATGTTGTCATATTGCAATAAAGGCATTGTAGCGTCTTTGCGATATTAATGTCAAAGACTTCAACTTTGATCGAGCAGATTCTATTAAATCTATTTATTCTGAGCAGCTTAATAAGTACAAAAAAGTTATATTCTGTCCTAAAAAAAATTCTAAACGACTATGAAGAATTGAAGAAAAAAATATAACATTGTTGTTAGTCTCTTAGGTAATTTAAAGATGATTTCTGCAAAAATTAATAGATTGGTAAACTGATTGTACTTTAATTTTATCCAGTAAAAATTTACTATTATGTCTACCTAATTTTAGATTTCTTCTTTACTTAATTAACTTTGTTTTGTCTTTTTTTCTCCCTTTTTCTCCGGCCTATTTAAGAAATGGAGCTGTCTAATTCTAACACCCAGAATACAAAAGATAAAAGAAAATCTCCAAACCTTTCTGTTGGTTCTAATGAACAACCAGGTGTTGATATAATTTCCTCGATGATTATTATACCTGTTGAAATGAAAATTACCCTTCCTTAAATCTCCCAAACAAACAAAACACACAAAACTATAGGTCAAATGTCTTTACAAACAACCTACGGGCCTACCCAACAAAATGATGCTTGATTGAATCATCAAAATGTACAAATTTATTCATCTTTATTTGACAATCCCATTCACTTGGATGCAGATTTGCTTGAAATCTACACCAAAGCAGATTATATTAAAACTAAGTTCACATTAATTTTTTTAAAAAAGTAATAATAAAAGCGCCCCAAACAGCTTATTACTTTATTTATTAATAAAATTTTCCATTAAATGCAGATATAGAAATATCAAACTTTGGTATGCCTAATCAAGAATGTCCCTATTGTGGGGCTTTCTTTTGGTCTGACGAGTCCTAAAAAAAAGATGAAAAAAAACTATTGAATATAATCGATGTTGCAAACAAGGATTAATTATTTTACCAAAATATAACAAACCACCATCTTTACTATTGCAACTTTTGACACAACAACCTCCTTTTGACCGTCACAAATTTCTAGAAAACATTTGAACATACAATTCTATTTTTGCCTTCACATCTATAGGTGCAAAAATTTATTACGACATTAATAAATCTAGAGGTCCATACGTATTCCGTATTTGCAGACAAAATTACCATTAAATGGGTTCCTTACTTCCTCCTATAAATGAGAAACCAAAATTTGAACAATTATATGTCTATGACAATGACTCTGAAAGTGAAATTCACAACCGACTATCAATCTTGAAAAACACTGAAATAGAAAATTCTATTGATAGAGATATAGTCAAAAAACTTACAAGCATGTTTAATGAATACAATGAAATAACAAAGGCATTTTCTATGGCTAGTGACCATAACAATATTTAGCCTTTCGAATTACAATTAATTGCGAATCGGCTTATAACAACCAAACAATATGAATTACCACAGAATTCAGAAATAGCTGCCCTAATAGTAGGAGATTTAGATTTGTATGATATATCAAGAGATATTATAGTTGAACACAGGGATAACTCTTTAAAACGTATAAGTATTTTACATTCCAATTTAATGGCTATGCAATATCCTATTCTTTTCTCTTACGGTGAGGATGGATACCACCCAGATATAACTTATGTTACTTCTTTCAAAAAAAAAAAAACAACTAAAAATTTTGTAACCATGTGTGGATACTATTCTTACAGACTACATTATAAAGCAAATAACGAACAAACTTTATTTTATGGAGGTCGTTTATTACAACAATATATTGTTGATGCATATGCATGTATTGAACAAAGTCGATTAGATTTTTATAAGGCGAAACCAAAAAGATATTACAATATGAAATTTATTCAGGATTACAATATGCTTTTTTTAGAGGAGATTTTGATGGTTCCCAAATAGGAAAGTCCATTATTTTGCCTTTAAATACAGGCGGCCGTAGATATATGTTAGAATACTACCACGATGCTATGACAATAACTAGATTTTATGGGAATCCAAATCTATTCATAACTTTTACGTGTAACCTTTATGGCTAGAAATAATTGAAACTATTAAAAACCCTCACCTCCAAAATTCTGAAAATCGACCGAATATTGTTGCAAGAGTATTTAAAATGAAAATAGATAGCTTAATAAAAGATTTTTAAAGAAAAAAAAAATATTTGGGGAAGTTATTGCTTTATTATATACTGTTGAATTTAAAAAACGTGGCTTACCCCATATACATTGTTTACGATGGTTACAAGAAAGAAATAAGCCGTTATCTGTATCAGAAATCGATTCCTATATATCAGCGGAATTACCAAACCCTAATCTTAATCCAGTTGGTTTTAAATTTGTTTCTAGATTTATGATTCACGGCCCCTATGGACCAATTAACCCAAAGAGTCCTTGAATGAAAAATAATAAATATTCTAAATTTTATCAAAAAAATACCACTTAGCCACTACAATTGATGAAAATGGTTACCCTATTTATAGAAGAAGAGATAGCAAAGTAACAGTAATAAGAGAAGATTTACAAATAGATAATATTTTTGTAGTTCCGTATAATAGAAATTTAATTGTTCGATATCAAGCTCACTTAAATGTAGAATCATGTTGCCATTTAGCTTTAGTTAGGTATTTGTTTAAATACATAAATAAAGAAACAGATAGAGTTCGTGCTGTATTACAGAGTAATAATTCTTCTAATAGTGAAATAAATTCAAATGACATTACCACAAGAGATGAAATTAAAAATTACCTAGTTTGTTACTATATTTCACTTTGCGAAGCATGCTGCGAATATTTGAATTTCCAATACATCATATAGAACCTACAATAGAAAGATTATGCATTCTTCTTCCTAGTCGAAATGTAGTATTCTACCATGAAAACCAAAGTCTAAATCAAATAATTAACAATTCATTCACACATAAGACAATGCTAACTGAATGGATGCATACTAATCAAATTTATTGAGAAGCCTACAGTTTAACTTATGTCGAATTTCCATCAAAATGGGTAAGCGATAGTGAAAATAAAATTTGGCTTCCCCGTAAAAGTGGTTTTAATCTAGGAAGAATAGCATATGTCAATCCGTTTGCTGGAGAATTATTTTATTTAAGAATACTTCTAAATATTGTAAAGGGATGTAAATCATTTGAGGATATTAAAACAATTAATGGTGTGCTACATGAAAAATTTTGATCTGCCTGTGCTTATTATTGACTAATAGGAAATGCTAACGAGTGGATTGAAGCTACAAAAGAGTGCTCTATTACAGGTACTGCTAAGCGACTAAGACATTTATTTGTTACATTAATTATATTTTGCAGTCTATCCGATCCAGAAAAAATTTTTTAGTAGCTCATTACAAATCTATCAAAAGATATTACATATGCTTTACATAAAAATCTAGATATCCTTATAAATTTCATTACCTTATAAATTTCATTACCACTACACATGTAAAAAATTACGTTTTATTAGATCTAGAAAAAATATGTAATCATAATGGCTACTCTTTATCTGATTTTAATATACCTGTGCCTGAATCATCTAAAGAAACTGTTAATGCAAATAAACTAATAAATGAAGAATTGTGTTACAATATATTAGAACTGAAAGGAAAACCTGAACATGCTATTCAAACTCTAAATGACAAACAATGTCGAATATACGATGCAATTATGTTTGCTATTGAAAAACCTAATGGAAAAGCTTTTTTTTATTTCTGAATATGGTGGCACAGGTAAAACATATTTGTATGAAACAATTAAAGCTAAATTAAGATCAAGCCTTAAAATTGTTTTGGTTGTCGCCTTATCCGGTATTACATCACTACTTTTACCTGGAGGTCGTACTACACATTCTAGATTAAAGATTCCTATAGATATTACTAATTACTCAAAGTGCAACTTAAAAAAAAATATAAATCTTGCTAACTTAGTTATTGTGACATCTCTTATTATTTGGGACGAAGCGCTTATGAATCACCGTTTCACATTTGAAGCTGTAGATAGGTCTCTAAAAGATATAATGTCCACAATTAATCCAAATAATAAGAAACTCCCCTTTGGAGGTAAAAATATAATTTTAGTTGGAGATTTCAGACAAATATTACTAGTAATACCTAATGGTTCTAAAGAGGAAATTCTAGATGCTTCAATAACAAATTCCTATTTATGGGATTCTTTTGAGATTTACCCTCTAACAGCTAATATGAGACTTTGAAATGATACAAATGCCTTGAGTTTTCAAAATTATACCTTTGTTGTCCAATGGTGATTACCTGTTAGAGATGGTCGCACTCTAAAATATACATTAAAAAATATTGATGATGAAATAATTGGATTTAGATTTCAGATTCTTTAATAGTCAATCCCATAAAAGAACCTATGATTGATATTATATATAAAACTTAGTCAGATTTTCTAACACAGTACAAATGTTGTAATTATTTAACAGAAAGAGCCATTGTTGCACCAAAAAATGAAATAATTAATAAATTCAATAAATTGATATTATATTTGGTCCCCGTAGGAGCCGCAAACATACTACAGTTTAGATTCCATAGCCACTTCCTCTGCCAATATAGAAGAATTATAGATTTTATATCCGTTATTTCTTGACTTAATCAATCCTAACAATTATCCACAACATGAAATACAATTAAAAATTAGTACCCCTATTATGTTGTTATGGAACATAAATCCATCGATAGGCTTATGTAATGGAACTAGACTAATACTTCTACAATTGGGTGACAAAATGATAAAAGCACAGATTTTAAGCGGATCTTTTATCGGAGAAAAAGTATTCATACCCAGGATTACGCTTAATTACACAGACAACAAATTCCCTTTTATTTTACAAAGACGACAATTCCCTGTTAAAATTAGTTCAATGACTATAAATAAAAGTTAGGGCCAAACTTTAAAGCAAGTAGGTCTCTACCTAAATGAACCTGTATTTACACATGGTCAGCTTTATGTTACATTGTTTAGAGTTACAAGCGAAAAGGGCATACATATAGTCATTGAAAATTCTAACTTAAAAACTGAGAATGACATTAAACAGTACACAAAAAAATATTGTCTACCACGAAATATTTGAGCATTTATAAACTAGGTATTAATTTCAATACATGATGCCCATAAGAGTAAAAAATACAAACATGTACAACTATATATGTATATTTTTGTGTGTCTGTGTGTGTGTGTATTATTCATATCTTTATACCATTTCTTTTATAGGAAACAATGAATTACACTATAGTTTCAGCAATAAACAAAGATACCAAGAACAGCGTAATTTAAGTCTGACTAATACGGTGCTGGGATTTTGTGAATCTAAGAGACGCTAATCATTTATTTAGTTTTGACTTTTTATTCGTTGATGAAAAGGTACAAAAAAAAAATCTTGACTTTTTCCTCTGTGTTCACCCTCCCTTCAATTACTTTTACTGTGGTTGTTATTTACAAATAACAGTTCATGGTTTCAACATTTACAAACTATTTTCACAGGGTTACACCATTCAAGGAACAACGTCTACTGAAAATACCAAGATATTCCATCCTAAATTAATAGAAGGAATGATTTACCATATTTTAGGATTTTTAGTTGCTCCAGCTCTACCTAAATACAAATGCAGCTGCCATCCTTTTCGCTTAAGGCTTCCATAAAATGCTATTGTTAGAAAGTTAGAAGAAAAAATTGATACCATTCCATATGAAAAATTTAATTTCCTAAGTTCTGCAAATTTAGAAAATGGGCAGGGCTCACTGACTATCTTTGCGGTATTGTTCTATTTTTTAATAAATACAGTATAAATATATACATTTTTTATGCAAATAAGTTATTTTACTATTTCTATAATAGATACTTATGGATTGGTGGAAGACATTGGTTTTGTTGAACAAGTTCGAACCTACCATTTCGAGAGAAAAAAAAGAGAACAGTTTGCATTAAGGACTCCAGGTTGGTTTAATTATATTTATGCTTTATTATTCATAATAATTTTCCACTCATCACTTTGTTATGTATCATTAATTGTAGAGGAAAACGAATGAATATTTTGTTATGGGATGCTGTGGCTGAAAAATTTCCAGCGAATGAAATTCTTCTTAATGTAACCACTAAACCAGTTATTTTAGTTTTTGGTGGCATGATTCCTAAGCCTTTCAAAGGTTACTTTCCTTCAAACCAAACTAACTAAGGTTCCATCGATTTATATTTTATTTTACTAACTAGCATTTTTTTTTCCAAAAGATGCTTTCTCACTGAATAGTTCATCCGGTACCAAAATCTACGTAAACATAGCACTTAATGAAATATCAGCTTTCTTAAACAGGTAAATTTCCCAAATTAAATTGCTTAACCTTAACTTATTTACTTATAGCTTTTTTCCCTTCTTCATATAATTGTTTTTTTCAGGATCCATCCATCTTATCCTAAATTAAAAAAAGTTGAAAATGAACAAAGGCCAATTTCAAACATCGAAACCGAAAGAAGCAACAATAGAAGAACCATTTCGGAATTCTTGCAAGTTGATATTCACATGGATAAGGTTCTTCCTCTAATTACATGTTGTCCATTGTTAACAAATATTTATGCCTTTAACTTTTATAGCAGGATATGAAAATTTATGTGCAAAGCTAAAATTAAAGGAATCGATGCTTCAGAAGAATGGCGGTATCGAGCATGTCCTGATTACAAAACCGGAATCCAAATTTCTAAAGACCAAAGCTGGTGTAAAAATCATGGATTTATTGACAAACTGCCCTTACCTTGGTAACAATTAAGTTTTTTTAAAATATTTCAACAGCAAATTATTAATTTGTTTACTAACTTTTTACCCTGTTATTTCACATATAGGTATAGATTAAAAATGGTAGGACGTGATGAAACTGGGACTATTCCTTTTATTGTGTTTGGCAATATGGTAGAAGAACTTATTGGCATGCAAGCACACACTTTGGCTTTGTCGTTCAAAGAACGTTACGAGATTCCCCCATCAATTTCCAAAATAAGTGGCACCGAAAAACTTTTTCAAATTCAACTGAGCAACACAATAGAAGATCCTTCGCAACTTATATTTTGTGTTCTTAAAGTTTTCAAGAACACTTCTGAAATTGTTAAAAAGGAAATTCCCAGCCTAGTTTCAACACCGACAAGTCATTTAAAATGTTTGACTATGGCCCATGCAAAATCCAATCTAATCCGGTGCACTTTAGAATTCAAAAGACGATCCCACTGATACTACGACCAAGAAATGCAAACTTAGGTAATCGACTTACCTATACGCATTATGCCTATCTCCATAATAGACATAATTATTTATAATTTTCTGTAAGAAAAATCTGCCTAAAAATCCTTACTCATCAATTTATTTAAAATGTGTTGTCTGAATATTAATAATTTGTATTTAAATAATACTACTATGTTGCATATTAAATACTTATAAATTATTATTACTTCATATTTTTTTTAATATTGCCTTATCTATAGCGAATTTCCGAAGCAATGCGAGGGTATCGTTTCTAGTTTTATTGAACATTGTTACTAACTGAAGGAATAATACAAGGTTTATGAACCTAATAGATCAAGAGCGATCGAACCGTAAATCATGAAATCAACGGAGATTAGGCTTACCTCTTGAAGCGCAGATCGTAGCAGGATCCTTGGTTCTAATCCTCAAACAGTTGCAGTGGAAGGAATCTCGTCTTGAGTCATCGATCGGATTAGTATCCACAAGTTCGGGATACAGATTTAATTCCATAATCTACAAACGGTAGAACTGAAGAAAAACTTTCTGAGAGAGAGGGGGGCAGGGCCGAAATTTTGGAGAGGAGGAGAGGGAGAGATTTTGTCTGGTAGTTTGATTGCTTATCTCTTAGAATCATCCTTGAATCTAAACTGTATCCCTCTATTTATAGAGTAAGTCTCCTAAGCCTATCAGGAGAAGGATTAGATAATTATCTAATTAAATAAATAATTAATAATTATCTAATTAGTTTAACCATTGATCAAACTAATTCCAGTTTGGATCGAACCGGTCCTGATCCCTTGAGTCATGGGTGAATGGCTCAATTTCTTTCATCTCCCACCCACACATGGTGAAAATACTTATATCTCTTAGCCGTTTAAATCTCTCTCTTTGACATAACTTGTTTATGTCTTCATCTTCGTTCTAAACGCATGTAGACTCTGCGACCGGCATACGTCAAGAGCACTAGTGCTATACATCTGTTAGGAGTATACAACATCTTGACTAACAAGATTCCTCGGTGATAAGATGTATGCTTGAGCCCCAGATTATCCTTTTACATCTATTGTTTCCAACTCAATTGATCTTGGAAGAACATTGTTCGGATTCACTATTATGTTCTTGTAACAACAATAGCTAGCCGATGAAGTACAAATCTTTGGAAGTAATCAAAGATAACCATTCCCTCTAACTATATTCTATCCATAATGGTTAAGCTCACTTTGCCAGTTAATTCAGCCAGGTCGCAATATCATGACCTTTAGGAGGATTAACTAAACTAGCCACACTTAGCCACATTTCAAGAATAAGTTAAGGGTACTGAGGGTTCATATCATGTTAGGTCTTACACCAGGGTAACACCATTGAGATCATAAAACTTGACGATTCCCATCCTAGGTCGCAAAGCGCATTCGATTCTCAAATCAATTGCAACGGTGTTTTCTTCTTCCCTTTAGTAGGAGCGCATGTTTTTGAATGAACAGTATCATTTATATTCTTCAAAAAGAAACACCATGTAGAAACATAAGGTTGAAAAGCTATGTAGCTTTCAACTTTAGTCACTTCTTTTAGGACTATTTCTGGCTATATTGAAGACAGAGGGGCGATTCCAATTAATCACTTTCTTGAATTTTATTCAAGGCATACAACAAGCTGTACGACTTCATTTTGTAACAGTTTTACAAAGCGACACCAACATTTTGAATAAGCTCTTGCATTGTTCAAAAATTGTCTCATCTGAGTTTCTGTTAAGCTTATTTAACAGGAACGAGGTAAGCGCCTATGTAAGTAGGCAGTTGTTCTGTCCAGCATGCTTAATAGTAAAAATAGTAACAGCAAACAAAACACATATTAATCGCACTCAAGTATTGCCATTGAAATTGAACCAGTCACATTATTTAATGAAATAATGGAGTCAAAGGGATTACATTAAGATTAATTGAAAAATAAACAACTGAGTTTTTCTCTAAATCCTACGCAGACCCATGGATCTTCTGTGTTTCTGAAACATATATCGATTGATGGCCTTAGTCAAAGGGTCAGCTATCATATCGTGCATAGAGATATACTTTAGATTCACTTCTCTATGTGCAACTATGTCTCTTATATAATGAAACTTAATGTTAATATGCTTGGTCCTATTGTGAAACTTAGGATCTTTAATGTAAGCTATTTAAGATTGACTATCACTGCAGATTGTCAATGTTATCTCTGAAGTTGTTACTTACAAGTGGTTCATAAACCTTTTTAGCCAAACGGCCTTCTGTACAACGGCAGAGGAGGCTACAAATTCTGCCTCCATAGTTGATAGAGCAACACAGGTTTGTTTCTTACTACACCAACATATTGCACTTTATTGAGTAAGAAAACGAAACCAGAAGTGGATTTCCTATCATCCATGTCTCTAGCCCAATCAGCATTTGTGTAGCCAACTGCTCTAAGCTCTTCCCCTTGGTAACACATATTGTAATCCATTGTACCTTTGAGATATCTTAGTATTCTTTTAACCGCTTTCCAATATACTTCGCTTGGGTTAGATTGGAATCTGCTAACCAAGCTTACTGCATAGCAAATGTCAGGTCTCGTACATAACATTGCATACATTAGGCTTCCTACAGCCTTAGCATATGGAACTTTCTTCATACGTTCCTTCTCGTTTGGTATCTGGGGACACATTTCCTTGCTTAGATTTTAATTCTTAGCAATTGGGGTATCAATTGGTTTGCATGCTGCCATGTTGAAATGTTCAAGGATTTTCAGAATGTAAGTCTCTTGTGAGAGACATAGCATTCTCCTTGAGCAATCCCTCAAAATCTTAACTCTAAGGATGTAGTTTGCCTCACCAATATCTTTCATTGCAAAGATGGCTGATAGCCATTCCTTGATTTCATCCACATACTTCTTGTCGTTTCCCGCTATGAGTATGTCATCTACATATAGAGTCAGGATGACAAATTTTAAGCCTGAGTTTCTGAAGTATACACAATGATCCACATCAATCATGTTGAACTTGTTTAATATAATCAAATCATGGAACCTTATGTACCATTGCCTAGAAGACTGCTTGAGGCCATAGATTGATCTTTTCAAACTGCAAACCTTATGTTCGCTGCCCGATTCTAGAAAACCTACAAGTTGATCCATGTAAATTTCCTCTTTTAGTTCTCCATTGAGAAAGGCAGTCTTGACATCCATTTGATGTAGCTCAGGGTCCATACTTTCTACCAAGGCTAGTAATAACCATATAGATGTGAATCTAACAACAGGTGAGAAAGTCTTTTCATAGTCGATCCCTTCCTGCTGAGTGTACCCTTTAACGACAAGCCAAGCTTTGTACCTTTTGATATTGAATCCACTTATTCCTAATTGTTTTTTGTCCTTTTGGCAGATCAACAAGTTCCCAAACTTGATTAGATTGCATTGGTGCCAATTCCTCTTCCATTGCTTTAATCCATTTATCCTTAGTTGGACAAGAGAGAGCTTGTTTGACACTTTTAGGCTCATCCTTTTCCTATGGGTCCACTAATAGGCTTCGCTCGTGCCTTCAATTTGAAATCTCCAGCATGGAGTGGATTTCCTACTAGATTTACGAGGTTCTGAACCCTAATAAACATGTCTCATATATTCATCGTAGTTTGGAATGCTCCCACTGGGCAAAAGATCCTTACTCCCACTGAAACCAGGTCATGAACATTCAGATCGTATTGAGGTGGGTTTGCACCTTCTTCCTCAAATTCCCTCTGAGGTGATGCTGGTAGCTCATCTTCCTGAGATTCAAAAAAGGTAAAATCTTTGTCGACTTGTCCAATGCTTGGGAATTCATCTTCTATGAATGAGACATCTCATGATTCAATTTCTGTCACAGTGCCATATTCTTCCTCGCCTACTAAAATATATCCTTTGGATACTTTAGGGTACCTTATGAAGACACATTTTTTACCTCTAGGTCCCAATTTACCAAACTTGCTTGAAGTTTGATGGATGTAAGCAGCACAACCCCATGGTCGTAGATGGCAAAGATCGGGTTTCTAACCTATCCACAGCTCGTAAGGAGTGGTAGTGACAGATTTGGAGGGTACACGATTTAAGACATATACGGCGGTAAGCAGCGCATCCCCCCAATAGGAGATGGGTAAATCTGCTTGTGCCATCATAGACCTAATCATGTCAAGAATAGTTCTATTTCTTCTTTTAGCAACACCGTTTTGTTGTGGTGTGCGAGGAATCGACAACTGATGTTCAATTCCTTTTTCATCACATAAGGCCTTGAATTCATCTGAGAGATATTCCCGACCACGGTCAATTCTCAAAGCCTTTATCTTTCTATCTAATTTATTCTCTACCATATTCATGAACGTTCTAAAATAATTTAGCGCTTCCGACTTGTGAGAAATCAAACAGATGTGACCATATCTTGAATAATCATCGATAAATGTGATGAAGTAGTAGGCTCCATACCTAGCCCTCATATTCATTGGACCACATACATCAGAATGGACTAATTGCAGTGGAAATTTAGCTCTAGTTCCTTTTCCAAATGGTTTCCTAGTTAGTTTTCCTCGGAGGCAGCTATCACAGGTAAGCAATTCAATCTTGTTTGAATCACCTAACAGACCTAATTTGGCTAATCGGCTCATTCGATCTTGCCCAATATGGTTTAATCTAGCATGCCATAACTTAACATCATTCACATTTTGGGATGAAGAAGTATTGAAAGAAAAACTGTCTTTATTTGAAGAATATGGAACAATATCCAAAATAAGAAAATCATCCGAAAAATATTCAGAACAATAATAAGCATCATTCAGACATAAACAAACAATATTATCCTTAAAGAAAAAATTGAAACTGAGTTTCATCAGGGTCGATACTGAAACTAAATTCCTACGAATGTCTGGTGCAAAAAATACATCATGTAAGAAAAGAGTACGGCCTTCGCGTAAAAAGAGTTTACACGTGCCAATGCCTCGAACTGCCACTTTGGTGTTGTTCCCTACATAGATCCACCTAGCTCCAGAGTTCACCCGTTGGAAATTCATAAAGGCTTCTCGATCCCTCATCACGTGGTCTGTTGCACCTGAGTTTATCACCCAAAAAGGATGAGATTCAGTTAGCAATGCAGAACTAGATACATATATTTGACTCACTAATGAGTTAATAGACAGAGACAGTACCTTGGGTGCTTTGCAATCACTTGCATAGTGTCCCTTCCGCTAGCAGTTAAAACATTTCACTCGAGAAATGTTGACTTCTCTCTTTCTGCCTTTAGACTTTGTGTTGGATGTTTCCCCTTTTTGTTTCTTTTGCTCATTAGCTTTTTCCTTTCCCCCTTTACTATAGCTCTTCCTTTTCTTCTGATTAGAATTTCTCTTATCATAATTGGAAAGTGCCAAATTGACCTCAGCATTGACCCTAATCACTGGTAAACGGTCTTCTTCAAGCAATACAGGGCGTGAGACAGTTTCAAAAGTCGGCACATTGTCCATGTGGGTTAGTTGCATCTTCATATGCTCCCAGCTGCAGGGTAAGGATCGGATAACTGCTTGGACCTTCTGCTCTTCAGTCAGCTTATGACCGGCATCATCAAGCTCACTTATCATGTTTTCCATTTCATGCAAATGTACCAGCATGGTGTGCTCAGGTCTTTTTTGATAAGTATCAAATTTGACCGTTAAAGATCTGAGTTTAGTTAGGGTCACACCTCCAAACTTATCTCGCAAGACATTCAGCTCCATTGTAGTTTTGTACTTATCAAACTACTTAGTTATGCTATCTTCCATAGCACTAAGCATGATCAGTCTAGCTAAGGAATTATTCCTCTTCCAAAGCAGGTAAGCATCACGGTCGCATCTATGTTGGGCAGTAGTTCCTTCTTTGGATCACTGCATAACAGTCCCCAAAGTTTCGAGAGCCTCTTGCTCCTCTAGCACATACTGAATCTTGGTCATCCAGATCTCGTAGTTGCCACTGTTTAACTTGAGATCTTTATTAAGTTTAGCAATCACAGATTTCGCAGCAGTAGCCATTGTGGGATTTTCTTAATACTAAGCGTTTTATTATATAAGAGATAGAGAAAAGAGCACGTAATAAATAACTAATCAACAAATTAATTAATTAATTTTGGCAATACTTGTAATTTATTATGCAAAAAAAAAAAATATATTTCAACTAACGTCATACTAAGTCTTAATTTGAATAAGATACTAGGAGTATTTAATTACCCTCTCAACCTAATATTCAGCTAGCCAATTTAAGTTTCAAGCATGATAAATGTTTTCATTGAATTTTGAATTTCAATAAGTTCAAAAACTCATAGGAGAGATATTAATTAGCTAATGACTTAAGAGATACATTAATCATATAGCATTTACATTTAATTAAATGAAAAAAAATGCTAATATTAATGCTAAAAAAATAATAATTCATCAATTATTAATTAAGTCATTAAAATTAAATGTGCAACATACATTTAATTAAACTAATTAATAAACTATTCCATCAATCCAATAGAAAAAATTGAACTCTAAGTTCAAAGAATTAATAAAACACTAAAATAAACCAACACTTGTTGTCGATCTATAATACTAGGATTAGAAAATTTTCACTCAAATTTTCTTCGAACTGGAAAGCTATCTTTAAGTATTATGGCCAGTTCTGGTGGAAGGTATTTAATTATATGCCTTCCCATCAAGAATCGATTAATTTTTCGACCACTCCTCAGAGTTAACACCGAATCAGTATAGTTGCCTCTTAAGACACCTTGCCCTACAATCACCTTGGCAAAGACTTTCACACAATCTTTATACCTCGTAGTTGATGTGCACCAACAAATTTTTAAAATAGTATGTAGTTTAGGATGCTTTTGAAAACTTCCACGAAGTGTCTCAGACAGCACCTCTGTTGGGATTCGTCATGGGAAACCGACCAATAAAAGCGGAAATACCCGTCGATTTCCTGGAATCCGGTCCCAGGAGCTTAAGATGCGGAAATCAAAAACTTAAAGCAAAAAGAGAAAGTTTAAAACTTACCACAAAGTCTCTCTAAGAGACGGATGCAGACTGCAGAAATCAAGTGTAGATTTCCTCCACCGATGCATACACGAATGGCTCTCGGACCGAAACCCGTGTTAACGACTCGGATGACAAGAAGAGAGGGAGAAAGAGAGAAGAAAAGGGCCGGCCAAGCAAAGTCCTTATGGCTGTCCACAATATTTCTTTCCAAAAGAAATAATTCAATTTCTCTCTTTTTACTCACAATTGTTTCTTCCAAAGAAAACCCAAAAACAAAAGTGGGCAAAGTATTCTTTTACAAGAATAATTCTCACGGCCAAAAGGTAGAGTAGACTTAAGTGTTATTGTGTCTAATGAAAGAAAGGAGATGAGTATGGAAGAGCAAAGTCCAACTTTGCTACTAATGAGTCAAACCAATGACTCACCATGGTGACTCACCACCACCACTCACCATCGCCTTTTCTTCTTCTTCATCCATAATACCAAAAAGTTAAGAAGATGACTCATCTTCACTCCCATCAATTCAGCCAAGAGAGGAAAGAAAATGGATGGATATTTTTCTCATTAATCATACCATAATAATGACCAAAAATATCTCATGATGCAAAGTCCAACTTTGCCACCTAAAGTCATCCATGACTCATCCTCTTTCATCATCTTCTTTTGTCCTAAGATGACTCAAAAAAACTTTCCCTTCCGTGCCCAATATTTCGGCCATCACAATCTCACATTATGTGGGTTTTTAATTTTTCAAGCCCAAGCCCAATTTTCATTCCATTGATTTAATTAATTTCAAATGCAATTTCAATTTAACATGTATGTATATATATTATACCATATAATACATTGCATACATTTAAATTAAAATTCATTTGACCTATTAATTTAATCAATGGATTAAATTAGACAAATATAAAATGAAATACATGTAAACCTATACATGTATAAATATTTCCACCTAGGAAATAATCTCATAAATTAATTCATTGAATTAATTAAGAGAATGCCGAAATAAATATTAAGTATATTATTTTGATCAATCCAATTGATCTATATAATATAATTAATAAATCTCTCTCTCTTCAAACGTGTATACTCCAAGTACACACTTAATCCGACTAGTTAAAGTCCAGACGTTCAATGTGTATGATCCAATGGGCCCGTCTTTATGTTGGCAGTAGGCCAAGGCCGACAGACTGCAGGCGGGCTTTAGTAAGCCACTACAGCCCCCAATTAAGATGGAGATAGCAGTCAAACTGTAACCCTGTAGTTTGAACTTGTAAATCCCATGTCGCTGATATCGGTGTCCAACATAGAGGCATGGAAGTATCACCCTCTTTGTGTCTGGACATTTACTTGATCCCGAATGAACTGATGCTCACAACCAAGATCCAATCTTGTTTGGGTGCGGTCACACACTTATCAATAACATTCTTCAAGAGGCCAGTGATATCGTCTCAGTGAATCACTGAGTGACATTCCCTTCTGCATATCCATAGCACTGCCATGTTCATTAACACACCTGAACGTACCCATACTTGGCACCTTTTTTACAGGCCCATTAGGCATACACCAAAGTGTGCCACTTTACATGTAGCACCATCATATGGTCTGGTCAAAGGACTTATACAAGTACTACGCGAGAATCCTTTGTGATACTATACCATGTAGATTCCCGTTAAGTGGATCGATCCAGTACCATGCCCTTTTTGCATGTACCCATTAAACTAGTTGACATCCTATGTTCTATGACCGGTAAGACACCGCCTTACAAGCCGGCTAATAATAGTCTTTGGTTGCATTCATTCCCATGATTGGAACAGACTACGGATAATTTTATGGCCATATCGTTTTCCCTATCCATAGTCTTACTGCCAAGTGCATGACACTTGACAACATGAATATGGATATATCCATTGGATACTCTATTTAAAATATAGCACAAGACATATAATAAATTGATTAATGCCTTTATCTCTTGACACAAATTGTATAATACATAAAGTTCATATTAATGTTCAAATGTATCATACAAACACAAGGACCAATGCCTCGGGACTAGGGCATTTCCAACAATCTCCCACTTGCACTAGTACCTACTAGGCATGGGTCTAATCCCTATAGATCTAGAATAACCTTCATGCATTGGCATAGCCAAGTGCATTGGTCAAAAGATCTGCGACATTGTCTTTGGTGTCCACTCTTTGTAATGAGATGTCACCCCTTCGGCGATTTCTCGCATTAGGTACTTCCTGAGTTCGTGCTTCCTGTATATGTGTGAACGGGGCACATGGCTTGTGCAACAGCCCCTCGTTGTCACAGAAGATATCAACTAGTTCCCGGATAGTAGCTACTATCCCCAGTTCCATTGATAAACTTCTTTATCCACACAGCTTCCTTAGCTGTGTCACACGTTGCAATGTACTTAGTTCCTGTGATAGATTCCGCGATGGTCGATTACTTGGAGCCTCCCCAACAATAGCACCACCATTTAGCATGAACACATACCTTGACTGCGACCGGTATTCATCCCTGTCGGTCTGGAAGCTTGCATCAGTATACCTAGTAACTGACAGCTCTTCCTGACCTTCATGCACTAAGAAGCTATCCTTAGTCCGGTTAAGGTACTTCAGGATTGCTTTGACAGCCTACCAGTGATCCACCCAGGATCAGGCTCATCATACTTAGTGCAAAGGCGACATCAGGTGTCGTACATAGCATGGAGTACATGATTGATACTATAGCCGAAGCATATAGAACCATTTCAGTTCTCCCTGTCCTGCCTTATCTTAGGACAGTTCTTCTTACTAAGTTTCAGTTCATGACCCATTGGCAAGAAACCTTTCTTAGCCTGGTCCATGCTGAATCTTTTCAGAACTATGTCTATGTACTTGGCCAAACTAGGCCTGGAAGCCGATTGGAGCTATCCCTGTAGATCCTGATCCCTAGGATCGTCTCAGCTTCGCCTAAGTCCTTCATTGATTAGCACTTACTCAACCATTACAATTCCCTTGTAGTGTTGGTATGTCGCTTCTAATCAGAAGGATGCCATCCATATATAATACCAGGAAAGTTACTATGCTCCCACTAAACCTCTTATACACACCTTTAAAGGTATTGTCGACCTATAGCTTATAGCACCACTTGCAACCTATTACCTTAGCACCCAGAGGTGAATCAACCAGGTTCCAAACCTGATTATCATACATAGATTACATAACTGCCACCAAGGCAGACAGTGGGCTAGCTATGGCCTACTGGTAGGTTTTGAGCTCCTCATAATAACCATATATAATAAAATTACATAAAAGGAAAACGACACGCAGGCCGTAAAAACCAAAAAGGAATATTACAACCCAACATAAATTAGGCCCTATAACATCCATTCATGCATTTAATCATACACACATGTAAACCAATACATATAATTTATAAACATATTCAATGCATGAATTAATCCCAGTTCAATTATGTCCATAGCCATTATTTTGAAATTGCCAAATTTTGGCCGATCGTGGTTCTAAACCCATGCGGGCTTTGGGCCTCCAACCTAGGCAAAATTGCTCCCAATTCAATTGGGAAACCATGAATTCCAAAATTAGCAGTCCGGGTAATCGTGCTAAGAAAACCCGAACCAATTTCAATTAACCGTATTTATTTCCAAAATAAATATCGCATGAACGAAAAATAAATTTCATTCATAAAACATGCGCATAAAATTACCAAAATTTAAACACGCACAATTTTAAAACCAATTAAAATGTTAAAAAATCGGCCCAGCCCAAAAATCCCGCTAAATCCAAATTCGGGCCTGACCCGTCGTGCCGGCAGTGGTAGTAGCTTGAAATCATAGGTTTCCGGAGAAAGGCATGGTAGTAATAGTTGTTGATATTTTTCACTGGAAATCACCCGATTAAATGTGAAAGAACGCAGTGATTTCCTCAAATCCGTGCCTAGGAGCAATTGAAGTGGAAATTAAAAACATAAAAATTTAACTAGAAGAGAATCTATTCTTACCAGGAATATCTCATCTAGAGATGGCTGCAGAAATCAAAAGAGACTTCCTCCGCATTCCCCGTACACGAACGGCTTTGGAACTCAACCCATGCTAGCGATGAGATCGAACGGAAGAGAGGAAGAGGCTACTGTAATTTTCAGCAATTACAAGCGGTTTGGCCGAATTCTCTAGCTAGGTTTTATGACCTAGTTGGCCGAAATTCCCATTGGGAATTTCAGGCCCAAATTCCTTTAATCTCATGTGGGCTTTTCTCCTCTTTAAGCCCGCGCAATTTAATTCTTTTGGTCCGATTTAATTTCAAATTTAATTTCAATTCAACATGTATGCTATTATATTATACCATATAATATATTACATATATTTAAATTAAAATTAATTTGACCAATTAACTTAACTGAGGAATTAAATTAGACTTTCATGAAATCAAATACATGTAAACCGATACATGTAAAATATTTCCACCTAGGAAATAATCTCATAAATTAATTCATTGAATTAATTATGAGAAGGCCAATTCAAATATTAATTTTATTATTTTGATCAATCCAATTGATTTGTATAATTAATATGATCCTCTCTCTCCAGTGCATATACTCCAAGTATACTAGTGATCCCTTAAGTCCGAGTTCAGACGTTCAATGTGTACGATCTTGTGGGTCCATCTTTATGTTCACAGTGGGCCTTTGGCCCACAGACTGCAGGCAGGCTCTAGTAAGCCACTACAACCCCCAATTAAGATGGAGATAGCAGCCCAACTGTAATCATAATCCTGTAGTTTAAACTTATATATCCTATCCAGAATGAACTGATGTTCATAAACAAGTTCAAGTTGTTTGGGTGTGGCCATACTCTTATCAGTTGTATTCATTAAGAGGCCGGTGATATCTTCTCAGTGGACTATTGAGTAACATTCCCCTTCTGCATATCCATAGTACTGCCATGCTTAGTGACATACCCGAAAGTACCTATACTTGGCACCCTTTTACAAGCCCTTTAGGCGTACACCAAAGTATGCCACTTCACATACACCACCATCATATGGTCAGGTCAAAGGATCCATACAAGTACTACATGAGAATCACTTGTGATACTATACCATGTGGATTTCTCATTTAATGGATCTATCCAGTACCATGCCCTTTTTGCATGTACCCATTAACTTGGTTGACATCCCATGTCCAATGGCCGGTAAGACACCTCCATACAACAAGGTTAATGATAGTCTCTAGTTCCATTCATTCCCATGACTGGAACAGACTACGGATCTCTTATGGTCATATCGTTTTCCCTATCCATGGTCTTACTGCCAAGTGCATGACACTTGTCAACATGGATATAGATATGTCCATTGGATACTCTATTTAAAATACAGCACAAGATATATAATAAACATATTATTGCCTTTATTCAATGACACAAAAGATGTATAATACACAAATCCAATAAATGTATAATACAAATACAAGGTCTAATGCCTCGGGACTAGGGTATATCCAACAATCTCCCACTTGCACTAGTTCCAACCAGGTATGGTTCTAATCCCTATAGATCTAGTATGACCCTCGTGCTTGGGCTGAGCCAGCACCTTGGTCAAAGGATCTGGGACATTATCCTCGGTGTCCACTCTATGCAATGAAATGTCACCCCTCTCGGTGATTTCTCGTATGAGGTGAAACTTCCTGAGCACATGCTTTGTGTTCTTGTGTGACCGGATAGTGGGTACTACTCCCAACTCAGTGATAAACTTCCTTATCCAAACAGCTTCCTTAGCTACATCACACGTTACAATGTACTCGGCTTCTATTGTAGAGTCCGCGATAGTCGGTTACTTTGAGCTCCTCCAACTTACAGCACCACCATTTATCAAAAACACGTACCCAGACTACAACTGGTACTTATCCTGGTCGGTCTGGAAGCTTTAATCAGTATACCCAGTAACTGACAGCTCTTCTTGACCTCCAGACACTAAGAAGCTATCCTTAGTCCTGTTAAGGTACTTCAAGATTGCTTTGACAACCTTCCAGTGATCCTCCGCGGGGTCCTATTGGTACCAACTCGTCATACTAAGTGCAAAGGCGACATCAGGTCTCGTACATAGCATGGAGAACATGATTGATCCTATAGCCGAGGCATATGGGACCAACTTCATGTTCTCCCTATCCTCCCTTATCTTAGGATAGTTCTTCTTACTAAGTTTTAGCCCATGGCTCATTGGCAAGAAACCTTTCTTGGTCCGATCCATGCTGAATCTTTTCAAAACTTTGTCTATGTACGTGGCCTGACTTAGGCCCAAAATCCGATTAGATCTGTCCCTGTAGATCCTGATCCCTAGGATCGTCTCAGCTTCGCCTAAGTCCTTCATTGTGAAGTACTTACACAACCACTGCTTTACTCCTTGCAGTGTTGGTATGTCGCTTCCAATAGAAGGATATCATCCACATATAATATCAGGAATGTGACAATGCTCCCACTAATCCTTTTGTACACACAAGGCTCATCTTGATTCTATATGAAACCGTATTCTTTTATGGCTTCATTGAATCTAAGATTCCAACTTCGGGATGCTTGCTTTAGTCCACAAATGGACCTTTGAAGCTTGCATACCCCTCCCAGGATACTCTGCATTGATAAAACCCTCAGGTTGGTCATGTACACATCCTCGAGTAGTTTTCCATTAAGGAAAGCGGTTTTGACATCCATCTGCCAGACCTCATAGTCATACCATGTGGCAATGGCCAATAAGATCGTAATGGATTTGAGCATAGTGACTGGTGAGAAGGTTTCATCATAGTCTATTCCATGGACTTGTCTAAAACCTTTTGCTACTAGACGCCCCTTGAAGGTTTTGTCGGCTTTTTGCTTGTAGCACCACTTGTAACTATTACCTTAGCACCTGGCGATAGATCAACCAGGTTCCAAACCTACTTATCGTACATAAATTGCATCTCTGCCTCCATGGCTTTACACCAATTCACAGACTGTGGGCTAGCCATAACCTCCTGGTAGGTTTTGGGCTCTTCCTTATCGAAGACGAGAAGAGTATGATCATCTATGATGAGAAACCCATATCTCTCTAGTTCCTGACAATCCCTACTAGGCCTTATGGGTCCTTGTGTGAACTGGGTCGGTGCTTCCTCCTGTGGAAGCTCCACACTGGTCTCTGAGTTATCCTCTTTAGGAGTTTGTGAGCTTTGAACTTCTTTGAGTTCAATATTGCTCCCACTGTCTTTCTTGGAAATGAAATCCTTTTCTAGAAAGACTCCCTTCCGTTCCACGAACACCTTGTTCTCTGTAGGGTTGTAGAAGTAATACCTTTTGGTTTCCCTAGGGTAGCCCACAAACAGGCATTTTTCAGTTTTGGGTTCTAGCTTTCCCCTAGTCAATCTCTTGACATGTGCATCGTATCCCCAAATCCGCAGGAAAGACATATTGGGCGCCCTACCTATCCATATCTCATATGGGGTCTTTTCCACTACCTTAGTCGGAGTATTATTCAAAATGAGAGCTGTTGTCTCGAGAGCGTATCCCCAGAAGCTTATTGGGAAAGAGGCATGACTCATCATTGAGTGGACCATGTCCAACAAGGTCCTATCCCTCCATTCGAACACCCCATTCCACTGTGGTGTTCCTAGAGGAATGAGCTGTGGAACTATTCCATGCTCTCTCAAATAGGAGTCAAACTCTAGGCTCATATATTCGCCTCCTCGGTCTGACCAAAAGGCTTTAATATTTCTGCCTAGCTGGTTTTGTACTTCATTCCTAAATTCCTTGAACCTATCAAGGGTCTCAGACTTATGTTTCATCATATAGACATAGTCATATATGCTAAAATCATCCGTGAACGTGACAAAGTACAGATGTCCACCTCTGGTAGCTACGCTCATGGGCCCATATACGTCTGAATGTATTAGGTCCAATAAGCCAATAGCCCTTTCATCTTTCTTGCTAAAAGGAGCTTTAGTCATTTTGCCTCGTAAACAAGACTCGCATAGATCAAGTCACTCCAAGTCAAATGACCCTAGGATTCCCGCTTTGTGAAGCCTAGCTATGCACTTCTTCGTTTATGTGGCCTAAACGACAATGCCAAAGGTAAATAGGATTAAGTTCATTAGGCTTAACCCTTTTACTGTTTATGTTATAAACATGATTGGTTTCATTCAAATCCAGGATATATAGGCCATTATTTAATAGATCTTCTCCATAAAATAATCCCTCTCTAGATAAACCAATTCTACCATTAGAAATAGTAAAATTAAATCCAGACATATCCAATATTGAAACAGAAATAATATTCGTGCATATGGTAGGTACAAAATAACAATGCTCCAATATTAAAACCAATCCACTATGCATCATGAGGTGATATTCGTCGATCTCTATGGCAGCAACCCTTGCTCCATTTCAGACCTGCAAGTCCACCTCCCCCGATCCCAATGACCTCCTGTTCTTAAGTCCCTGCACATTACAACAAATGTGAGAACCACATCCAGTATCCAATACCCTGGATGTTGAAACATTGAGGTTAATGTCTATGACATAAATACCTAATGAAGACACGCCCTGGGTCTTCCTCTGCTCTCCCAATAGTTTGGGACAAGATCTCTTCCAATGCTCTGCCTGCTTACAGCCGAAACAGACATCCTCGGGACTGACCTTGGGCTAGGCCTTAGGCTTCTCGGCTTTGGCTTTCTTATCCTTGGCCTTAGCCTTTTCCTTGGCCTTGCCCTTTGTAAGAGGAGGGTTCCCCTTGTTTACCAGCAGCACCAGTGGAGTCTTCTTGATGGACTATTCAATAAGCTTAAACATCCCATGCAGCTCACTAATAGTACAGTTCATCCCTTGAATGTTATAGTTTTGGATGAAATGATCGTAAGAATCTGGTAAAGAAGCAAGGATTGTGCCCACCGCTAGCTCCTGTGAGATGGACAATTCGAGACGAGCTAAAGTATCCAGATAGCCCTTCATCTTGAGCACATGTGCACTCACAGATGTCCCAGCCCCCATCTTACAGGAGTGGAATGCCTTATTGGTTAGGTACCTTTCCTGATGAGCTTGCTCCTGAAACATCTCATTTACAGTTGTTATCATAGCATAGGCCTGATGGTCCATGAACTGCTTTTACAGCTTGGGGACCATACACGCCAACATAAGGCATGTCACATCTTTGTTATCCTTTACATACACCTCGTATTCCTCCAGCTGGGCTGCTGGTGGATTACATCCCTGAGGCACAGCCGGCACAGGCCTTGTCAGCTCATACTCCTTTGACTCTTGTCATAGAACTATTCTTAAGTTCCTAGACCAGTCTAAGAAGTTATGACCAGAAAGCTTGTCCCTTTCCAAGATAAATCGCAGTGAAAGTAAATTGTTGTTTGCTATTAAAAATTCTACACAAAAAAATTTTAAGAGTGTTAATATAGAACTTTATCTTGTTTCCCATATATAATTAATAGTGAATCAGGTTATTAATTAATCCGAGTTATTGGGCTCATGGGCCGAGATCCATATTTCATTAAGATAGAGCCAGACGAGGGCCTGGAAAAACTATACCCTAATTATTTAGGTAGGAATGTTGTCCAATCCCAACCTAAGGACTCTCGGTTTAATGGGCTTGTTGGCACTTGCCCATCTGTGCTTATGGCCAGGAGAATCCTACTACCCATGATAAGTCAAAACCTCCATCCAAGTGTTAGAGTAACCAATACTCCAACCCAATACAAAATGACGATACTCCAGTGCATCCAGCGAGGGCATGGTCTACAATTGGCCTATCCCCACTTCGAGTAGGTTTTGAATGAGGGAAGCACTTTTAAGCGACTTAGTAATTTCCATTTGGTTATTAGATTCATTTAATAACGGCTAACATGCATATGCGGGTGAGAATGGATTTAGATCATAAATACATACATGCAAATAAATATAAAGCATAATTAAATAAGTAAAATGGACTGCTACGGGCCTCTATTACAACCTAATATAATTCTAGCAAACATATCCTAGAAAATACTCCTTTTCCTTTCTTCTAGGCTCGCCTCTCCACTGGGCTCACCTCTCCACTGGGCTTCTTCTTTACAAATTTTATAATAAATAAATAAAATAAAATTACATTAAAAAAGAAAAATGGTATGCAGGCCATATTTACCTAAAAAAAAATTACAACCCATCTTGAATAAGGCCCAATAGCATCCAAAAATACATATATTTAATCATACAAAATGCATCCAATACATCAATTTATAAGCATGTTATAATGCACGAATTTAAGCCCATTTCAATTATGTCCAAAGCCATTATTTTGAAATCACCAATTTTGGCCCATCATGGTTCTAGCCCTTAATGGGCTTTGGGCCTCCAGCCCAGGCAGATAACTGCTCCCACTAGAATAGGGAAACTATGAGTCCATATCAGCCGCCCGGGTAATTGTGCCAAAATAACCCGAACCAATTTCAATTAACCATATTAATTTCCAAAATTAATATCCCATGAATAAAATTAAAATTTCATCCAAGAAACCATGCGCATTTAAATTACAAAAATTTAAACACATAAAATTTAAAACCCATTAAAATTTCAAAACTGGGCCCCGGGCCCGAAACCTGCCAAATCCAAAACTGGGCCCTGCCCGCTGCTGCTGCTGGACTAGTGGGGAATACACCTTTTGACATGGCAGCTTTCATGAGGAGTTTTCTGAACTCTGATGAGTTTAAAGCTATCGTTTGCAAGCTGTGATGAATGCTAGCCCCATACAGACTGTTCCACTAGCTCAGACTTCGGTTGGAGTGAAGGACAACCATTTGTCTAAGTAACGAATGGAGCTGGAAGGAGTATTCCCAGTGGAAGTGGTGGAATTGTCAACCATAGGGAGCTTGATTGCCAATCTGAAGAAGATGAGGCCTTTAAGAAGGTAAGAGAAGCCTCGATTGAGACTGTTATGGAGAGCATCTCAATCAAAAATTGTCTGACATTGAAGCCATGCTGCCCAAGCTGAAGGGGATGGTACACTATAACCCTGTTAAGTGTGTCGACCCAGCTGCTTTGATGGCTGAAGCAGGAGAGCCACTCCGAGTTGGTTTTCAGATGCCTTACCTGCCTCCGTACACTAGAGAGGAAAGTTTTGCATTTCTCACCCTTTTTCTCACTTTTCTCTCCAGTTCTCTTAAGTACTCACTCGACCTTCTTCGGGGTTCTGCACCAAGACTTGTTACACTTCTTCGGGTCATCCGAGACATGTCCAATGTCATTCCGATCATTTTGAATCAGCCTCACGTTTATCCGTGAAG
Source organism: Euphorbia tirucalli (assembly GCA_039660915.1). Taxonomy (NCBI): domain Eukaryota; kingdom Viridiplantae; phylum Streptophyta; class Magnoliopsida; order Malpighiales; family Euphorbiaceae; genus Euphorbia; species Euphorbia tirucalli. Next base: position 53,139,438 of record CM077633.1, read on the forward strand.
AAGGTAATAAAGGCTCTCATCATCGAGGTTGGGAAAAAACCCATGCTCACAGGCTGCCCCTTCGTGACCAAAGTAGACTTAGACGAGTGCTTATGCCCGATTCGAGTTTGGTCTCGCTATAGGGAGCACGGTGAGAAGGAAAAGAGGACGTGCCTGGGGTTCTCCTCGTGTTGGCCTGTTATGATGTTGTAGGGACTTGTCTCGGTTGATTCGTGAAACAGCGGTCTTGCCTAAGTTGACTTGATTTTTTTAGGACTTAGTCGGACTCCATTGTAAAGCATAGGACTTTGCCCAAATTGATTTGATGTTCTCTAGGGATATGCTTCAACTCCATTGCGAAGCAGAGGATTTTGCCCAGATTAGATTGGTTCTCCAAGGATGTACTTCGACTCCATCGCGAAGTAGAAGACTTTTTCTGGATAGGATTGATGCTCCAGGGACGTGCTTCGACTCCATCACGAAGCCGAGGACTTTGCCCGGATTGAATTCTCCTTGTCATTTGATGTTCATGAAAGGGAAGGGTATTTTGGTAATTTTATAGCTTGGAAAGTTGGTATCCTTTGGAGGAAGGGTATTTTGGTCATTTGACTCCTCATGGGGCCTATGTCATGAAAAGAAATGAGTTTTAGTGGTTTGGTTTCCCGTGAAGCTTGTGTCACTAAAAGAAAGGTGTTTTAGCCATCTGGTAGTTTGGTTACTAACAAAAGGGCATTTTGGTCATTTCACTTCTAGTGGGGCCTGTGTCACTGAAGGAAAGGATAATAGTGTTTCCCTTAAAGCTTGTGTGGCTAGGGAAATATGCTTTGGTGATTTGAGAAGCTTGATTATCTCTTTTGATGTTTTGAATTTGTTTCGGGTACGTATTCGTTCCTTGATCGATAATTTTGGAAATAAAAATTTTTGCCCCTTCGATCAAGAATGAATATGGACTGAATATCTTACCCCTTGATACCATTGAAATCATCTCTCTATTGTGGAGCAATACCGTTGAAATCGGCTCTCTGTGGTGGAGCAATACCATTGAAGTTGACTCTCTGTGGTGTAGCGTACCATTGAAATCGACTCTCTATGGTAGAGCGTACCATTGAAATAGACTCTCTGTGGTGGAGCGTACCATTAAAATCGACTCTCTATGGTAGAGTCTACCATTGAAATCGGCTCTATGTGGTGGAGCGTACCATTAAAATCGACTCTCTGTGGTGGAGTGTACCATTGAAATCGGCTCTCTGTGGCGGAGCATACCATTGAAATCGACTTTCTGTGGTAGAGTGTACCATTGAAACTGGCTCTCTGTGGTAGAACGTACCATTGAAATCGACTCTCTATGGTGGAGTGTACCATTGAAATTGGCTCTCTGTGGCGGAGCGTACCATTGAAATCGACTCTCTATGGTACCATTGAAATTGGCTCTCTGTGGTGGAGCGTACCATTGAAATTGACTCTCTGTGGTGGAGTGTACCATTGAAATTGGCTTTCTGTGGTTAAGCGTACCATTGAAATCAACTCTCAGTGGTGGAGTGTACCTTTGAAATTTGCTCTCTATGGTGGAGCATATCGTTGAAATCGAATCGAGAGTGCATATTTATTCCTTGATCGATAATTTTGGAAACAAAAATTTTTACCCTTTCGATCAAGAATAAATAGGGCTTGATTGTTTTACCCTGGATACCTGCAAAAGGCAAAGAATACCCTTCTTGGGATTATATCGGCATAAATGTGAATTCTAAAAATTGAGAAAAGTCTCTTACCTGAGGTTTAGAGGATGCCCCAGTGTCAAGTTATTCCCGCTTTTGGAGTGCTCATGATTCGAGGCAGCCCGTCGATGACAGCAAGTACCTGTACTTATGTTGGTCTTTGATGCATGTATACATGTGTGTATGTATGTTTTGAATATATGTGTATGTGATTATGATGTTTTTTATGCTTTACTTGGTGCAGACGATGATTAGGATTGAGCGTTGAGAGTCCACTAGCTTGAGACCAAAGGTTGACCAGTTGTGTTAACGGGTCACCAAGTTAGAGATCATGAATTAGGCCTTCAGAGATCGAGTGGAAGATTTGGAGGCCCATATAGGAATTGCGGGTAAGCATGTGAGCAAGAACCCGATCAAGGAGCTAGGAGATGACAGAGATGATAGTGGTGATGCCGGCTTTGCACCTCCTTAGGCGTATTTCTCCTTTTTTCTACTTGTGATGTATTGATCCATCCGTGGGTTACTTTCTTTGACTTTTGCACATTCTGGCCCTTGCATGGGTCTTGCTTCGTGATGTACCTGATGCTTGAACGATTTACACATGATTTATGACATTTACATCTTCTAGTCATTGAATTAGAGCCCTTGAGTGTATATTCTCTACCTTTTCATGTTTTTATTGCCTCTTGATTCAATCTGGTAGGGTACGGGACATGAGCACTGACTTTTGCCTAAACTGCCCTTTCGGGTTTTCAACTTAGCAGACTTTATTTTGTGTCCTAATTTTTACATAGACCGCCCTTTCGGGTTTTCGATCTATCGGACTATCCTAATTTTTGCATGGACCGCCTCTTCGGTTTTCAACCCATCGGACTCTTTTTTTTTTTCCATGATGCATGCAAACCGAAAATGTGTACAGCCGTATATGCATGATGTGAATTCAATTTCAAGCAAACTTGGAACATTTAAGTGAATAGAGCAAAGCGTTAATTCATTCATTCATTGATAATGTTTTAGCACAATGCACATTAAAAGATGAAATGAAGTTAAGAACAGAATTAGTAATGGTATCCGTCTCGATTGAATCCACGACTGCCACCAACCGGTCTTTGCAGATTTTCCAGCTAATGGTCCTCGCTTTTCTGTCCTAATTTTTGCATGGATCGCCTTGTTGGTTTTCGATCCATTGGACTCTTTTTTTTCTTTACACATGGCGTCATACGAACTTGTCTTGATCGATGGGGTTGACGGCTTGGCCTCTGTCTCCCCTCTTCCACCTCGTAGGCTAACGAGAATAGTGTTTCTCCAGTATGTACTCTGATACTAGTTCCGTGCCCTTACAAAGCAAATGGTAACTACCACTTTCGATGGAATCCCTTTGATGGATTTATTGGCCGTCGCCATCGCCCCGTTGGCTTGTGAGAGATGTGAAGATGATCTATGATGCTTAACCCTTTATTCTGGAACACTATGTTATTGCCCCTTGGAATTGTACTCCATCATTGATCATAACAGGGTGACTTTTTTTTTTAGGCCGTGACATTCATATGTGACTCCGCTTCTACCCACTTCGAGAAGTAGTTGGTGGTTGTGACCATGGAGCGATGTCCGTTCATCGGCAGTGGCCTTACTTCGCTGACACTGTCAATTCCTTATGTTGTCACAACCCTCCTTTTTCTAGTTTGAGTCTATAAAGCTCCTGCTTGGCTGGTTTCATCTTTGAATCCTTTGGAACTTGGTGTTCAGTAATTTCTCTGTTACCCCGGCATGACACCGTACAGCCAGGCAAGCATTTCCATGTTCTTTTGTGGTACTTTTGCAATTTTCTTTTCTCTCATCAGCCATGAGGCCTTTCGAGACGGATATCATTTTTAGGTCATCATTTGTCCCTAGACTCATTTCATGCATTAATGCATCATGTGTGTTAAAAGCATTAAATGAATGTTTGTATGCATGCAAAGATCCATCCGAAAAATAACACACAAGTAATTAAAATCAAAGTCTATTAAATTAAACACCTTAGGGGCTAAATTGTTCACATGATAAATGATAAAAATAATAAAAATAAAAGAAACTAAAACATCAAAATGACTACCGTCCTCCACATGCGGAGGGTCTTCTTATTGCAGCATCATGGTCCTCAATGGCTTGTGCACCTGGGCTAGCCAAAATTGGGCAAGGGATTACTCTAAACGCTCGGCTTCAAGGGTGGCTCGTTAATCTTACCATCAGCAACCAATTGTCAGATGGCCTTTACTAACTAAGCGCAATCATTTGTATGGTGGCCTATCATCACATGATAGGAATATAAGTTACCTTTGTCTGCCTCAGCTAGAGGAGAAAACGGCTTCAGATTTTGTAGCAACCCAGCCTTCCTACATTTGGCGTAGATACGAGATAAGGATTCTTCCCACGGGTTGGTGATCCTTTAAGGAGTTCCCGTTTGTCTACCTTGAGCTACAACAGCCACATTTGCTTCTTGGACTCCAATTGAGGTTGCTTTTGGAATCGTCCTAGCACCAGATACTGCTGAGGTGGCCTTAGAACTACTGCTTTTGTACCCTTAAGAGTACCATTGATTACTTCTGTAGGAGCCTGAACTCTATCTACCTTTTTGTTCCTCTTCTTCGTATCGCTCGATACGCTTGGCAAATTCAACCACCTTATTGAAAGAGCGGAACCTTTTCAGCTTCATGTTATCTTTGTACTAGGGCAGACTATCATCAACCAGCTTTACAATGAGCGACTCCAACTTCGGGGCCCCATCTACCAGAACTTGCACATGCATCCATCTCTTGTATTAAGAATCCTTTCCAGGTCTTCAGAGTGATCTCCATCTGGGTATTGTAAGCATATTGCTTCACAAAAGCTTCAGACTGGTCCTCCCAAGTAAAACGGGTGTACAAAGGCATCTTCATATACCACTTTGCCATAGCACCCCTCAAAGTGGTTGGGAATAAATTCAAGAGGTGACCTTTCCTGATTCCTATGCTTGTCATCAGTCTCACATAATTGTCCAGGTAAGCTTCTAGTGGGCCCTTTCTGGTGTATAGAGGTAGGTAAGGCATCTGAAAACCAACTGGGAGTGGCTTTCCTGCTTCAACCCTCAAAGCAGCTGGGCCAACACACTTAATAGGTTTATAGTGTACCATCTCTTTCAGGTTGGGTAGCATAGCTTCAATGTCAGACAATTTCTCATTGAGATGCTTCTCCACAACAGTCTCAATTGAGGCTTCTTTTGCCTTCTCAAAGGCCTCATCTTCTTCAAATTGGCGATCAGGCTCCCTATGGTTGACAATTCCACCACTTCCGCAAGGAATACTCCCTCCAGCTCCATTCGTTACTTGGACAAATTGTTGTCCTTCACTTCCAACCGAAGTCTGAGCCGGTGGAACAGTCTGTATGGGGCTACCATTTATCACATCCTTAAGGGTAGCTTTAAACTCATCAGAGTTCAGAAAACTCCTCATGCAAGCTTCCATGTCAAAAGGTGTATTCCCATAATTTTCGTCAGCCATTTTTGTTCTGTCTGCTTCTTCTAACAAAGTTTAACTATCAACAGGTGAAGAAGGCAATTGAACCTCAACCTCCCAATCTAAATCTGATCCTGATATGATCCCCTCCACGGTTACTGGCTCTGATTCAACTGACTGGATTGATTAGTTTGGCTCTGACTCGACACGAACTAACCGCTTTGCTGTTCAACTCCAAACTGCACATTCAACATAAGGTTAGAATCTCGGATGGATGTCGTGGACCTAGACTCGACACACTAAGTGACGTGTATGGTATGTTCATGTTCATGTTTGGATGATGCTTCATGGATGTGGATGATGATGAAAAGACCTTTGTATTTTCCTTCTTTTGTTATTTTGGACGTTCCAAGCATACCACATGCCATACGAAAGACAATGGAAAATTATCGCTTGTGAGCCATCACACTGACAGGGGTTCGGCGCCTTTGGGGCACCTAGTGGATGTTGTGAAATGGTCATATGTGTACCGACACACAGATAGAGGTTTGACACTTCGTAGGTCAATGAGTTGATATGAAGTGGTCATATCGGAGCCGTTCCATAAACAGAGGTTCGATGCTTTTATGGCATCTTGGATGAAATGATGTCACAAACAAGTCGCATCTAACTCGAAACACGGATAGAATTTCGGCATTCGTGGAATACCTTGCATGATTTGGGCATGTTATGAAATGTCCTAATATGAGTACTAGTTCGACACTCATGGAATACCTTGCATGAATCATCAATGTTATAGAACAATCTGATGTTGATTGAGATGCACAAGCAAGACTTTGGTGTCACCATGACACCAATGATGAATGGACATTATGTTATGCAATGGTATTGTGTGATCCGCCACACGAATATAAGCCTAAGACCGTTGTGGTCCTCTAACGAGTGAAATGATGTAATGAAATGGCCAAGTGCAATCCGGTGCACAGGCGGAATACGGGTAGTCTTGGAGACTCCTGATATGTCATGAAATGAAATGGTCGTGAAGGGCATACTTAGAACATCCTTTCATTTTATATGGGATGAGATGATATGAATGCCCATGTCATGCATAATGCAAGTGGCTGCACAAAAACATGGTTAGGATGCATGACATACAGGATGATATCGTGTATGCTTCATGAGAACGTGAACATACAGAATGAATATGGCACACGAAAAAGATCATGGCTGCACGAAAATATGGTTAGTATAATACCACACATATGATTATGCTTCCAAATGGCTGTATAAAAATGTGGCTAAAAAAAATGGCATATGGATGATGCGTGTTGATGTTGCATGTAAAGGTTTTATGCAGATATTGAATTATGAATTAATAATGGACTACAAGTGAGGATATTTCAATTGTTGCCTAAGTTCCTTAAGTTTTTATGAAAATTTTTTTAAAGAAACCGTTAATCCCCAGCAGAGTCGCCACTATGAGTGGACGACATTTTTCAGAACGCCCGGCGAAGCGGGGAACCAGGGATTTTCTTTTCGGGTGATGATGTGGTTTTGAAAAACGAGTTTTAATCTTTCTTAAGAAAACCTTTCATTTTATTGAGAAAGCTCTTTTTGTAGAAAACTTAATTTTAAGTGTGACTTTTGAAAAACAGATTTTTAGAAAATCCCAATTTAAACTTAAAGATCTTAAAATCTAAATTTCAAGATCAGCGACAGAGTCGCCACTCGGATCAGCTCATCCGGGAAATTCCGGTACAGCTCCTTACCGAGCGTAGACTATTGTACCTAATCCAGAGATTCAGAGTTCAGGCAACACATCTACTAATCCTCAACTTGTGTTCAATTATTATTTCATAATACGATAAAACATTCACTTAATTCTACCCATTTTATCTTCTTTTAATATTAGTTAATGCTCATCCAAATGACATAGATATAAATCATAAATAAAGTGCAAAAAAATAAAAGTGCAGGAAAAGTAAAGTAATGGCCAAATTATACAACCCGAAAAAAAAAAACTCTCATCTTCACCATTTACAACCGCTTATAATACACGATAATCTAAAAAAGTACAACCGCGTAGATACATGGAATGATCTATCAAATACACCAAAAGAAAAATGAAAAATAAAAAAAAAGCTGCATCCAAATACGGTTAGCACAAATAAGTAAATCACACCCAGGACTCGTATAAGACAGAATAGGGGTATTTTGGGAAACGGGGTCATGCATAGGGGGATAATCGAGGAGTCCGGATGACTACTCGATTAGACTTGGAAAACATTTTATAAAACGCCCTATAGATTTTGTGAATGAAAATCAATTTTGAAAACGGTTTGGCTCATTTTACATGCATTTTTCATCTTTTAGTGGCCAGATATTCCGGAACCCGGGGGTTCCGTTCATAAGAGGGCCTAAATTGAATATTCATCTAGGGTTTGGAAACATAAACACACCAAAAATCCTTTTTGAATTGAAAGGAGAAACAAAATTACAAGTTAGAGGCCTACTACAGCCACGCCACTGTGATACTACAGCCATCCCACTGTGATAATACAATCGCACCACTGTAGTGGCTGGGGCGGCTATAGCACCTATAGCCGAAGGGCTGTAGTGCTCCAGAATCAACAATCCTGTTTTCTTTCTCGTTTTGAAAATCGTTTTAGTATTTTAATGGTTTCAGGTAATCTGAGGTTTCTGGAAACTTATGAAATTCCACAAAATTGATCAAGATCGGATCAAATGAATCCGGAAATCCCTAAAAACCCAAAATCATCAAAACTAATCTCACATCCATCAATCAAAAACCCGAAAACTGTAAATCTAAACATATGTAGATGTGATCCAGCCGATATTATTCATGAAAAATACATTTAATTTGAAAAAGGAAGTGTTATCGGCTGATTTAGGACATTTGGAGGTTCTGCCCTGGAGATTACAGTCGAACGGCTGTAATCAGAAGACTATAGCCGCGCCACTGTAGTCATCAGACTATAGTCGAGCGGCTATAATCAAAGAGTGGGGCGGCTATAGCTGGGTTTCACTTCCAGTTTCGAGAAAAACGCAAAATCATAGACAACCAGCACCCAGAATAAATCAAAACGATTTTTTAGGACCTCTCAAAGTATAGCTTGTCTATGTTCCATTGTTTTGGATCACCAGAAACGGATTTAGATGTCGAAAAATGCTTTAGAATCAAGAACAACCCGAAATCGCCCATGATTCTCTAAAGCCCGAACGGAACCCCGAATCAATCCGAATGAACACCAAGTTGAACAGAATCACCCCCAGAATATTAATTCTCCAGGACCTTAATCGTTTCTACGGATTAGATTAAAGTTTTTAATGATTTAGATTGAATTTTATTGATTTTTCTCTCTTTCTCTCTCTAAGTTCTCAAAAACCCTAATTTTTCTTAATTGATTGCATCATACTCGCCGTCTCCTCTAACCTAATTTTCGTATCTCCCTTTTATATGGTCCAATTTCGGTTAAAAATCCCGAATTAAAGATAAAATACACCCTATTTAGAAGAAAATCAAATCTAATAATTACAGTCGATCGGTTGTAATAGCCTATAGCCAGGCGGCTGTAGTTGTGCAAACTACAGCCGCACGGCTATAGCACTACAACCGAGCGGCTATAGTAGCCAGTTTTGCATTTCTCACCATTTTTCTCACTTTTCTCTTTGGTTCTCTTAAGTACTCACTCGACCTTCTTCAGGGTTCTGCACCAAGACTTGTTACACTTATTTGGGTCATCTGAGACATGTCGGACGTCATTCCAGTCGTTTCGAATCAGCCTCATGTTTATCCGTGAAGAAGGTAATAAAGGCTTTCATCATCGAGGTTGGGAAAAAACCCATACTCACACTTACGATGACCCAAGATTGTTTGAGGGAGTACGAAGGGTTGGCAATTAGAATTGAGTGACGGCAATGGTAGTCGTTGCATAGCAGGATCTCCCTTGCAGCGTTTCATTTTGGAAACATAAAATACATTATGAATGCGAGCTTCAAGCGATAAGGCAAGTCGATAAGCTACAAGATCAATGAGACCTGTGATTTGATAAGGCCCATAGTATCATAAGGACAACTTGTTGGAGTGGCGGTGAGTTACAATCGACTGCCAATAAGGTTGTAGTTTAAGGAATACCCAATCACCGATGGAGTAAGTTGTGTCTCTGCGATGAGTGTTAGCCTAATTTTGCATTTGAACTTGTGCATATTGGAGATTGGCTTTCAATTGAGCTAGTCATTATGTGCAGTCACCGAGATTATCATCCAAGGAGCCAATTAAAGTGGAACCCAGAATATAATCTTAAAGTGTTGGTGGGGGCTAGTTATAGATTGCTTTAAATGGAGACATTTTTATAAATGAATACGAAGACGTATTGTAATGCCACTCGGCCCAAGGCAAGTAACGCAGCTAGCATTTTGGTTGCTCGGTGATGAAGCAGTGAAGGTAGTCCTCAAGGCCAGTGGCGGAGCCAGGGGTGGGCACGGGTAGGCCGTCGCCCCTCCGGCCGCCGAGAATCACCCCTATTAGGGGGTGTATCTCGGCGGCCATGGCTGCCGCCGTTCTCTGGTTTTGGGGGGAGGGGGGCGACCCCCCCAAAACCAGGGAAAGAAGGGGGAAGAAGACGATGTCTTCTGTCCCCCTTTTTTCTTTCTCTTTTTTTTTTTTTTTTTTTTCAATCCCAGGCAAAACGACGTCGTTTTGCCTGGGATTTTAATTTTTTTTAAAACCCAAGCAAAACGACGTCGTTTTGCTCGGGATTTTTTTTTTTTAAAAACCCAGGCAAAACAACGTCGTTTTGCCTAGGATTTAAATTTTAAAAACCCAGCAAAACGACGTCGTTTTAACTGAGCCTAAAAAAAAATTCACTTCTAACTTGGGCCTAGAATTCAATTCTATAATTAAAACTTGGGCCTAGAAAAAAAATATCCATCTTATGATTAAAAAAAATAAAATAAAATAAATTAGATTGATTAGAATTAAAGATTGATTGGAATTATAAATTTTATAATTTTAAGAATTTTAATTTAGGGATTCTAATTGGAAAAAATTAATTGCTAGTATGTTATATGTATAAATAATGAAAGATTGTGTTGTTATTGAATTAAATTGAATTAATTACGGGTTTTTGGCCGGTCAAAAAATTTTTGATCGCTGGCCACAAATTTTTGATTGCCGGTCGGAAAATTTTAAAGGAAATTTTCGCCCCCCGAAACTGGCGTCCTGGATCCGCCACTGCTCAAGGCAGCGATTTAATACTTCTCTCTAGCCATCTGATTGAGGATGATAACTGCTACTTTTGCACAAGGTGGTGCCATGGAGCTTGAATAATTCCCGCCAAAAGGTACTCATAAAGATTAGGTCACGGAGACTCACAATTGAGGAAGGAAAGCCATAGAGTCGACAAATTTCTTTTACAAACACATCGACCACCGTAGGTGTAGAGATGGTTTGTCCCAGAGCACAAAAAGTGTGTGCACTTAGAAGGGCAGCAAATGATAACCAAGATAGTTGTTTTACCGGATGAAGCAGGCAACTGAGTTATGAAATCCATGGCCACGGCATCCCAAACCTGTCCCGGAATAGGCAGAGGCTGCAAAAGACCTAGAGAAGCCACACTTAGGGGTTTAAGTTGCTGACAGACTTGGCAATTCATCATAAATTTTTCCACTACAGGGTGCATCTTAGGCCAATAGAAATTTGTAAGGAAATGGGCTAATTGGCATTGGTAACCCGCGTGACCACTAATAGGAGAGCAGTGATATTCATGTAGCAAAAGAGTTTGAAGAGCAGAATTAGGAGGTATAAGGAGCCTGTGTTTGTAGAATATATACCCACATGCTGAGTAATTGAGATGACGACCAAGGTCACCGGAGATGGATTTGTAAAAATCACTAGCTTGAGGATTCGTGTGGATGAATTCCTTGAAAGCGATAAGGATGCCCATCACGGGTTTAGAAACCACACAGAGCTGATGAAAAAAGGCCTCAGGAAGACGAGACAAAGCATCTGCGGGACCGTTACAAGTACCTGGTTTGTAAACAATAGCAAAATCAAAACCCAGTAATTCAGTTAGCCACCATTGCTGCTCGGGTGTTTGAATCGTCTGATGGAGCATAGAAAGGATGCTTTGATGATCAGTTTGGATGACAAATTTGGCACCAAGCAAGTACTGTCGCCACTTATGTATAGCTTCAGTGCTAGCATACATTTCTATGGTATAAGTTGACGCCTTTTGAATGGTGGGTGGAAGCTGCCGATTAAAAAATGGAATAGGATACCCGGCCTGAGTCAAAATAGCACAAATCCCATACCGGAGGCATTTGTTTGCATGAGAAAGTGTAGATTAAAATTTGGAAGGGCTAAGACAGGCATGGTACATAGAGCCTGTTAAAGAGACTTGAAAGTTGTTGTAGCTTGAGGAATCCACACAAATGCATTTTTACGCAAGAGAGCTGTGAGAGGGCCTACAATCAAAGCAAAATTGCACACAAACCGGCAATAATATCCAACGAGTCCCAAAAAGGAGTGTAATTGTTTCAGAGTAGTCAGTAGTAGCCAATTAGTGATAACATCAATTTTAGCCAGGTCAACAGATACACCCTCATAGGAGATTATGTGCCCTAAGTAGAAAAGTGAAGTATTACCAAATTAACACTTTGAGAGCTTAGCATAGTAAGAATTGTCTAGCAAAAGGCAAAATATGACCTCTAGATGCTCAATGTGAGAGGCCCAAGTTAGACTAAAGATCAGAATTTCATCAAAGGATACCAAGATAAATTTACGATTAACATCCCAAAAAAGATTATTCATGGCTGCTCAAAAAGCGAAGGGGGCATTGGACAGACAAAGGGCATGAGTAGGAACTCATAGTGCCCATCATGTATGCGAAAAGCAATCTTCTCTGTATCTGGTGGAAAGATACGAATTTGTTGATGGGTAGCTCGAAGATCCAATTTGGAGAAATACCTTACGCTGTGGCTTATCGAGAAGTTCGTCAACGGTAGGAATCAGAAATTGATCCAGAACAGTGGCAGCGTTTAATGCTTGGTAGTTGACACAGAAGCACCAGGAACCATCTTTCTTCTTCACCAAGAGGACTAAGGATGAAAATGGACTGCGACTGGGTTTGATTATGCCTTCTATTAACTTTTTTTGAATGAGTTTCGTAATTTCATCTTTTTGGTAATGGGGCTAGCAGTAGAGGCGTACATTGATTGGAGGAGTGTCCGTAGCAAGAGGGATGTGATGGTCAAAATCTCTAGAAGGGGGAAGGTGTTTACGTTCATTGAAAATAGGGGTATATTGCTATAAAAGGGCTTGTAGTTGAGGGAGAGAGTGGGTAGAGCGGATTGTATGGTGTGAAGAGAGGTGTCTAATGTAATTTGGTAATAGAATGTTGCACTATAAACTCAGTTCGTCCAAGCTGGTTAAGGGAGATTTGGGCTAATTGGGCTTGTTGGGTGCCAGATAAAGTAATAGTTTGGTTCTTACGGGAGAATTGCGTAAATAGTTTGGCATAATAAAAAATAATGGGTCCAAGTCTAGAAAGCCATTGGACAACCAAAACTAGGTCTGCTCCATAAATGGGAAGAAGGTACAAATCAATTGGAAAAACAAAGCCACTCATATAGCGGTAAGCAAAACCGAACCAATATCTAAAAACTAAAAATCCAAACCGAATAGAACCGAATCAAATCGATTTATTTCATAATTTGGTTCGGTTTGATTTTAAGTTATGAAGAAGTTTGGATTTCGGTTCGGTTCGATTCAAAACCGAAAAACCGAATAATTAATAAAATATTAAAATTAATTATAAAATTTTATATTGTTTTATAGTTTTATATTGTGATTTTTTTATGCTAATTTATAGTTGTTAAAACTTTAGAGTTGAAAAAAAAAAAAAAAAGAATTTTAGTATTTTATTGTGATGTAATAGTATTGTCTAGTATTACTGTTTTTTTAAGTTAATTTTTTTGTATTTCTTTTTTTTTTTAACAAACTACTTATATAAAATTTTTATTTTGCTTTTTAAAAAAAAATTGATGTTTTTGGTTCGAACTAGTTCGGTTTGGACTGAACCGAACCAAAATTTAGTTTGGATCGGATTAGTTTATAAAATACAGTGTTTTTCGTATCGGTTTTTCGGTTCGGTTCGGTTCGGTTTTTGAACCGAACCGGTCCATGCTCACCCCTACACCCATACGAACCTGACCTGGGAACAGAGTCCAGCATAACTGAGTGAATCCTCATTGCCCACCAAGATGATGCGCCAGGCGAGTTTACATGAAGTTGTGAGCGGATCCCTTATCAATTAACACCGTGACTGAGGCCTTCTTAATCATTGTTGGAATTTAAAAAGTGGAGGGAACGCTATGGCCATCCAAGGCATGGAGGGAAATTGCCAAAGCATCAGCCGGTAACAAAGGAGTAGGAGCAGACGTGGCCTCTGGCTCAGTGGATTTTATGTTTAGTAGGTATGTCTATGCTTCCATCGTCTTCAACAAGTAAACAATGGAATTGAGGGGGTCGACAATGGTGTCCCTGTACAAATTTTTCATCACAATTAAAACACAACCCTTTCTCACGCCTTAGTGCCATCTCAGTGGGAGACAACCGTTTAATTGGGATTTTGGAAGTGGGAGAGGAAGTATGCTGTGAAGAGTTAGGCTGAGTGGGTAGGGGAAAAGATCGGGAGAATAAGGTGCGAAAAATGGGGGTTTTGGTTGCTGTAAGTTTATCTTATGTGAGCTTGGCGAGGCCCACCGCCTCAGGTAAGGTTTGAGGGCGTTTAGTAAGGAGTTCTGTCTGGATGTCATCTTTTAGGCCAGAGATGAAGCAATTAAGGAGGATGGTGTTTATGAGACCAGTGGTTTGGGTGGATAAAGCTTTAAACTCAACAACATAGATGGAAACAAAGGTGTGTTGTTGACAGTTTTGGAAAGTGGAAGGGCCAAATCGAAGGGTAATATTGCGAATGAAGAGCTCCCAAGATATAAGTTCGGTTTTGCGGTCCATCCAATGGAACCAAACCAAGGCATCTCCAATCATGTAAAAAGAGGCGTGGATTGTTTATCAGTAAGTGGTGTTTGGTGATATTGAAAGAAGCACTTGATTTGGAATGGCCAATCTAATACCTTGTCTACGTTAAAAGAGGAATTTCAAGTTTGGGGAGTCATGGGTGATTGGAGGCAAGGGAAGGAAGTGGTGGTAGTGGGGGAATGGAGTGGGGAGGTGGAGTTGATAAGAGGGGTGGTTTCTAGGTTTCCAAGCAGCTGATTTTATGGAGGATATCTGTGAGAACGATTTGTTGAGAAGAGAAGGATGTTTGTAATGCTTCTGTAAAGGCTAAGGTTTTGTTGATGGAGGCGGAATGTTGAAGGATGGTGGAAGAAAGAGTACCCACCTGATTAATGACGACAGTATGAGAGGAGAGTTGGTCTGACACCTTGGTAATGGAGTCCTCAAGAGCTTGATAGTTGGTCATCAATCCTTCTGCCATGGCAGTCTCAATGAAAGCACCAAAATGTTGCAAAGAATTAAGCGAAAGGGGAGAAGGGAAAAGAGAGGAACAGAGAGGGAAAGAAGGGAAAATAGTGGCAATATAATTTCTGTCTTTTCATTCAATCGTTAGTCATAATTTATACAATAGTTTTCTTGGAAAGGAAGCATAGTACATAACAATTCCTAACGGTTATATTCCTTAACAATTTGGCCTATTCACTCATATTGTCCTTCAATTTGTCAGGTATCCTACCTTGCCTTATGCTTCTTCCAGGTGATTGTTTGCGCTGATCATGTAGAACTTGGGTGGGTTGTGCAGGGGTTGGCCTTATAGTTGGGCCTATATCATTCTCTATATCCAAACCCTAACAATGAAACGCTGAAATGCTAACCTGCAAAAAACTCTCCGTTCCTCCAATTCCAAGAGATGCCACTACAAACTTCATGACGGCCACAAGGATCGTGCTAAGGACTATGGTAGAGACCGAGACAGCTATGTGTATCGATACTCGATAAAAAGACAACAAGAGTTTAGTTTTAATTGATTACACCCTACTCTAACGTTCGCCTGTTAAAATTACTTGAAATACTTGTTTTTTCAAAACCAACATAATCGTAGCTGGCACCTAAATCTGTAATTATTAAATTTAAGAAGTCAAAATTAAAAACATTCCCTCACTGAATTTTTAAAATTGATGTATGTATAATATATAATGGCACAATAGATGAGAAATACATATCATTGATATGATAGGTATGACCATTTTATATGTCTACACATAAAATTAATCAAATAGATCAATCAAATAACTGAATGAAAAATAAAAGTTTCATGTGATTGTTAAATTATTTCATGAAATTCTGATAAGGATTATCATTAAACTTACATATATATATATATATATATATATATAAGCTTTTGTAGCCGCATTATAACTACTATAAATTAATATGATTTTTTTTATTTAAATCATCTACTTAAATCTAAATTCGGATTGAATTTGAAACCTTGCCTAAAGGAAAAAATAATCTCAACACTCCAACAAATAATCATTAGTAATAATATTATTTTATTATTAAAAAATTATGAGATAGGGTATGTTTACTGGAATTATTATGGACAGAGCTTCTACGATGTGATGATAATCTTATACTAAATTATTTTTTAATTAGCTTTAATACTTTCCTTATGCATTAAAAAATGTTGCATAAAAAATTAGCTTCTCAAGTCAAGTGCTTTAGTTAGCAAGTGATTGATAGCCAAATAATGGTTTTTTTTAAACTGAAAATACGATTACTATATTAAATCCAAAGCCAATACATCCCTAATCTCAGAGGGAATAGAAGAAAAGCTAGAACTCACCAATACAAGAAACCTAACTTGGCAAGAGTATGAGCAACACTTTCATTCTTGGACTCTGGAAATGGAATATTTAAGAAATGAAATCAATTTGCTTAGAATATTTACTGGTCATGGTCATTGAACATTGACTTGTTCTTTCCGTGTAAACATGTAGGCATTATCAATAGTCTCTTAAATACAACCAACATAAGGTGCTTCTACCCGACTGCTAAACTAACTACCTTTTTTAGTGCTCTGCTCAGTAATCCGAGCAACTGAAGCCAATGCTACGACAAAAATATAAAACGAATACATATGGCAAATAGTGACGAGGAGAGATCAAGACCTCAAAACTTAAAACAACTGGAAAATGCTCATTAAGTGATAGATATCAATATACCAAAATAAAGATTTGAAATAGATAAAAACATAACTTCTGCATCTACTTTTCCAACATAAATCTGGACCGGGTTAGAGTGAGGAACACCCTTAGAAGTTCACAAACATAAGATTTAGCACAAAAAAATATATTGTTCATAACAAGAAGCAAAAGTTGATCCACATCAAAACTTGGCCTATCAAATAGGGTTTATAATTGAAGGATGTGAAAAAAGCCTACTTAGCAAATCACAACCTACACCTTAATAGCATACTTTCTCATGGGGAAGTACATTTCTCTCTTCTTTTCACGTTCAGTCTTCAAAGATTGCTGCAGACAAACAGAAATATAACTTACTTAATCAAGAAGGCATATTGTTAACAAATAAGATGTTCCAGCCAAATCATAATGTTTAGTTTTTCAATTGTATTATAATAAATTGAGCAAATCATAATGCAATGATAACAAACAATTTCAATATCCATTCCATTACCACATGAAACAGCAATTAAGCTAACATCAACAAGTTATTTTAACAAGTTTCTAAGTCTCAAAAACAGTGCTATGCATGCACATTGCAATACTTCTTCCTACAATGATAGCCATTGGGATGTTTATAGATAGTAGATATAATCAAAATATCTAATCACAATCACAAAATTTAAAACCAATGTTTCATGGTATATGAGCATCCCACTTGCCATGTGGGCATGAAAATTGTAATACCAAAAAGTTTCAAAAAAGATAGCCATTCTATACAACTATTAACCAGGCCAAACATGAGAGCTCATAATCAGAAGTGAACAAATACCTGGTGCTTTGTAAGCCTCCTGCGGATGGCTCTGGTCTTCTTTGGACGCAGATCAAGAGGCAAGAACTTCTTGTTCTTGTATGCTTCCCTCAATGCAGCCTTCTGCTTTTGTGAAATAACAGTCAAGACTTGTGCAATGGACAACCTAACCACCTTGCTGCAATCAACCAATATCTAACATTAAACAACAGTAGCATATTCATCCAAAAAGCAACAAAGTCACATCGTAATGACAATGACACGTCAAATAAGCACTCTTCCAGAAGTTAAAAGAAGGCAAGTGTCACCATAAAAAATATACATTATGTTCTTTAAAAGCAGAACTCACTTAAAATTGTTCATCAATAGCATCGCATTAATGTTGTAAAACAAACATTACATACCACAGACTAGTTTTGACTATTTAAATCATAAAATACAGCCAACTAAGTA
Organism: Euphorbia tirucalli; assembly: GCA_039660915.1. Lineage (NCBI taxonomy): Eukaryota > Viridiplantae > Streptophyta > Magnoliopsida > Malpighiales > Euphorbiaceae > Euphorbia > Euphorbia tirucalli. The sequence goes on from CM077633.1 coordinate 53,157,092, forward strand.
AACTAGGAGATAGTTTTGTTCAGAAATGTAACAAGACCTGAATGCCCTGTGAGTGGATAACGTAGTTTTGTTCAGAAACGTAAAACCACTTGAATGGCCTATGCAAGCTAAAACCTTTTTAGCATATTAAATAATCAAAACCTGACTGAAAAAATATTTTTAAAAAAAATTACCGAACCATTAAAATGTGAAGGAGCATTGCCAAAAGAAATTACTAAATTAACACAACAATCGATTGTAAGCCAACAGATCGCGAATCAATTTTCCTATATGTTGAAGGGAGAGAGAGAGAGAGAGAGATTATACATCTTGGAGAGTTTGTTTGGGGCACCGCCTGTAACCTTAGCGACCCGAAGAAGAGCAAGCTCAGCCTTGAGATCCTTCAACTGATTCAACAGATCTGCCTTTGTTTTCTGTCTCAGCTCGTGGACTTTGATTCTTGCTGAAATCAGTTTCCAGAAAAATGAAAATCAGAGACAAATGAAACAGAATCAAACGATTCAAATCAAATTGACTAAGTTTCTTACCCATTTCGTTTTCTTCCGAGCTCTCAAAGACGGCGGCTAGTCTCTTCTATGCTCCTGCCCGCTGGATAAGAAACCCTAGAGAGGAGAGGGTTTATTGGATTTTATATAGGCTCTTATTTGGGCTGGACTTCTATTTTGGGCTTTTGAATTACTTAGGTTGAGCTTTCTGGTTTTATTGGCAATAAAATTGTACTTTTTTTTTTTTTTTTTTGAGTAGAAGCTCAGGCAGAATAATTTTATCAACTTTCTTATTCTTATTTTAAAATTTAATTAAGGTCATTTTATAGTTTCTTATTACACCATTCATGTAGTTTGTTATTTCGAAAAATAAGTTTAATTACGACTGTAAATTTGTCAATCATAATCAAATTTAAATAGGGACATATAAATTGAAATCATATTTGGCAAAAATAAAAATTAAGTGTCGAAACTATTAATAATAAACTTGTTTTATAAGCATGAAAAATGAAGCACGTAATTAAATAAACTATTAATAGTCATCAACTTAAAATTTTAAATTAATTATTTTGGCTTGCTAGATTAAATTTTTAATTTGGCTGACACTTTTCAGTTTTATTATGTAAACAACTCAAAACTAATAATAAACACTTAAATTAATTTCAAGAGTTAAATCTATCTATATCTATATATGTATACTAAAAGAGTAACCATAGAACTGATGTGTCATTTTCTCAATGTTTTTAAATAAATTTTAATTTTTAAATTTTCTAAGTAATTTGTATTTTACGTTATAATCCCTAAATTTTCTCTTAAATCCCTCAATAACTACAGTAATTGTGTAACTTAGGCGATTTCTCCCACTCTCCGGATTTACGATATCCCAATCTCTCCGTTACTTTTTATAAGATTTTAATTTGAATTAATTAATTATCTTTTATTTAATGAATTTATCATGCTCCTCACTTCTTGATGCACTTCTCTTTCAAATTTCTCTCTTTGTTTTCTTCCTCCACCGCAGCGCCAAATGGTTTGATTATTCTCTTATGTGTTGTTTTCTTTGGTGACGATTATGGATGTTTTATAGGTTTATCTTTTTCACTTTCCCTTATATTTCAGTGATTTAGTCTTTCTACTTACTTTCATATTTTTCTTTATCTTCTTGCTTTCTTTGCTTAGATTTATGTCGATTTTCTCTATTTGCCTCTTCTGGAGCCTGCAATTTTTCCACTACTCTGTGTGGTTAATTTTTGGAATTATAACTACTAATAGGAAGAATTTTCCTGTTTGTGTTGTCGATTGATATATATGTTTCCTTTCATTAATTTTCTAATTTTGTCAGTTTTTTGACATGCAGATGTACCTTCACTTCCCTTATAACATAGTTCTTGCTACTTAAATGGTGGAAAAATTGGTCATTGCTACTTTTCCTCCTTTTTCAGTTCTCTTCACTGTTGAAATTGTTTATTAATTGAATCACAAATTAACATTCCCTGTTGGTTGTCCACCTATATTTTTTTCTGTTTCACTTTGTTTTTGTGATTCAATTTTTGGGTTCTTCAGTCTTTTCTTGATCATCTTCTTGGGATTACATAGACATGGTCACGGTTCATGAACCGCCGGTTCAGGTTCAAGAAATCCTTGAACCTTAACCTTAACCTTCAAAAGGGATGAATCGCCGGTCCGGTCCGGTCCGGTTCAGGTTCAGGGTTTGACCAGGGTTTGACAAGGTTCAGACAAGATTCGGGTCCGGTCCGGTTCAGGTTCAAGCCTTTTCAATAAACATTGAGAATTTAATTTCCGTGTGATTTCGATATAGACATTTTTCGATAAATTATTAATATATATATAAAAAAATAATTTCTCAAATATAAAAAACAACTTATATTTTTTATTTTACAATTAATAATTTACATAATATAAAAAGTTTTGTAAAAATTTGGGAACTAAGAACTCTTTCTTTCGCTCCCCCCTCTTGGGTAGGAATAGATTGAGTTTCACTCTGCTGCGTTTCCAAATTTTCAATATCAATATTTTCATAATTTGCCATATTGTTAGTAAAATTTAAAATAAATATTAGTAAAAATAATGTAATAATATAACATATAAAATAAATTAAAAAAAAACTTTTAAATAATATAATGTAGAATAATAAAATGATTTGTAATAAAATGAACAAATTAAGTAGTAAATAATATAATGTAGAATATTAAAATAACTTGTAAAATGTAAATGAAAGTGTGAAAAAATTGGATAAAATAGAAAGAAAGAGAGAGTGTAAAGAATTGTGTGAAAAAATTAAAAGGAGGATAAGGTATTTATAGGAAAAAATTAAAAAAAAAAAAAAGAAAAAAAAAAAAAGAAAAAAAGCAAATCCAACCGTTGGCAACAAGGGTTGGATTGCATTTAAATTGGGAAAAAGAGACGTTGAACGTCTCTTTTTCCCAATTTAACAAAACAGGAGACAATACCAACGTCTCTTTGATTTTAAATTCCTTCAAACCGGCGGTTCAAACCGTCGGTTAACCGGTGGTTTGAAGGTTAATCAAACCAACAACCCTGAATCTCAACCTTATTTCCTTTTGAACCTCCGGTTTCGGTCAGGTCCGGTCCGGTTCAGGATTTGACCGGGTTTGACCCGGTCTGGTTCGACCGGTTCAGGTCCTATTTGGCTATGTCTAGGTTTACACTATTATTCTATTAATTTTCTATTGATAGCGATGTTTTCTCAGTCTCATCAAATTTAGAGCAATAGGACAAGCTGCTTCAAGTTGAGATGACAATTCTCTTGGCTTAAGACATCTTCACAAGACACCAAAAAAGGAAAATTTTATAACATCTTCACATTAATCAAATTTGTTAAGATAGTAGAAAACATAGTTCGATTTCTGAGTTTTCCTTTGGATATGAAGTTAACTCTTTTAGAACAAAATGAAATGAGAATGTCATCATATGAGAAAGAAAACTATGAATGTAGTTGATTCATGATGAAAAAGTAAGTCATGGTTAATAGATTATCTAAACTTTTTCATGATTGAAACTTGTTGTATCTCCCTATTTTGAGTTTATGGTTCGATTTCTGAGTTTTCCTATTTACATGAAGTTAACTCTTTTATAAGAAAACGAAATGAGAATGTCACTATATGAGAGAGACATTTATGAATGTAATTGATTCATGATGAAAAAGTGAGACATGGTTAACAGATTATCTAAACCTTTTCATGATTAGAATTTGTTGTATCTTTCTATTTAGTGTTTATGGTTAGGTTTTTGAGTTTTTCTATTGATATGAAGTTAACTCTTTTCATAGGAAAATGAAATGAGAATGTCACTATATGAGAGTGACAACTATGAATGTAGTTGATTCATTGATGAAAAGGCGAGTTGTTGTTAATAGATTATCTAAAACCTTTTCGTGACTAGAACTTGCAGTATCTCTCTATTTAGAGTTTAATTAAATAAATTACTAATATATATATCAACCAATGCAATAATTATATGTTTGAACTGTACATAATTTAGTTGGGATGATCTTGAGGTAGATAAACATCGAGAGAATTATCTTAGTCACAATGTTAAGGATCCTGTTAGAAGATGGCAGATGGTAAAGAGGTATGTTCTTTTAATTATTAAACTGATGTTTATAGTATATAGAGTTTGCTTATTAAAAATTATGTTTAAAATAAATATTTTTAATATTGTGTGTTCATTATTATACTAGTGTCATGTTTGGAGTTTTTATTTTACAATTGTTTTTATCACTTTTGTGGGATTCATAAACCAGTAATAAATGTACAACATCATGCACTAACTACTATTCTCATCATTATGTCTCTCTTCAATCCTAGTATATGAGAGCCTAATGTATCTATGTAAGCTCTTGACAAGTATTTTAAACTTATAGAAAAATATCAAACACTATAGAAATCTTTACAGCATAAAAATTATGCAAATGATTGTGCAACATCAAAAGATGATTAAATTGATAAAATATTAAGTAGTTACTTATTGTTTAGTAAGCTAACAATTATGACTTATCAGTATTCATTAATATGCTTTTGAAACTATTTTTGAACTTTGGAAATACTTGGGTAGAGCATGTTCTCTCCCTTAAAAAGCAATCCCTTATGAGAATAATGTGTGGGGAGCTATTGTTCATTTGGGAAATGTGGGAGCTGTTGCTATCATTAAATGATTTTTTAAAGTTAAGTTTCCATGTTGAAGCTGGAATTCGTAGCTAAGAGAATTACTGCATTTTCATTCTAAAATAGGATATTACTAGTATGGTTGTTTTGTTCCACCACGGCTAAAATAGGATGTTACTATTATGGTTGTTTTGTTCCACCACGAGCATATATGAATCAATACTCTACCTTTGAGCTATAACTTTGTATGTCAACTTTATTACATTGAATCCATTAATTCGGTAATATTTTATATGAACAAAGTGTTATGCTTCTTAAGGAATTTTTAGAGGATACTGAGCCATTGTTTCTCAAAGGTGTGAAGTAGCTCTAAGCATGTTAGAATATGAAAGATTGGAAAAATCATTTGAGATATACATTTGAAGATTATAATTTGGGTTGTTGATTTGCTCCGTAAGATGCCTGACACGTTTTCAGAAGAAATGACTTGGCACCTCTTTCTTTGCAATATATATTTGTAGAAGATCCTTTAGCACAAGCTTATTAAATTAATTGTCCTCCTAAACCCCTTTACTCATGGATGAGCCAAATCAGTTCATCTCATCAAAGCATTCTCTGAAGACATCTTTGGGGCAGGAAATTATACTTTGATATGAACTGGCTTCTTTAAGTTGTATTTGTACTACTTCATAGTTTTATTTGCAAAATGTGTCACATGCACAACTCTTCACTAATTGAGACGTGTGGCACTAGCGAGCAAAACCTCTAATTGCTATGTTAGTTAGCCTTTCAAGTACTAAGCAAGATTGCTTGAGCTAGATGAATGCCAAGTAAACAAAGAGAGCAATGTTTACAACTAAAGAGAAAGCTTTTTATTACTTAAAGAATGTTTACAATTCTTGGATGTGTTATACAAATAAGTCCTAAGGCCTATTTATAGCCATTCCACCTCCTTAAGGTGTGGCTCACATTCATTTGGAATATCCCTAGCATATTCTCCTCAATAATGCACAAAATATCTACTTAAGGCGGTTTGGAAGCTTCTAGGGACATTTTTGGTGGTTTACCTACAAATCTGGAATGACCAGAAGCTTCCAGTGACTAAATCCGATTTTGTAACAGGTCCAGACCCTTCCAGCAATAGAAATTCAGTTGGCAACCCGTATAGGCACTTCTGGATCCGTCTAGAGATAGTTTTAAGTGTCTTTACCAAATCAGCTATCTCCTTAGGCATTTTAAGACTCTTCCTAGCCCTAATCTCCATAGGCCTATGGAAAATGACTCTTGCACCAAATTTGGGCAAATATTAAGGCGACCCATGACAAATGTCATGTAATTATGTTAGTTTTTACAGAACTCTATAAATCTTAAGGTTGTAATATATACCATGTTTACGACATTTTTTTCTCAAAATTTATTCAACATCCCATTGTTAGGATTTGTCATTGGAAACCGACTGATAAATGCGGAAAGAAGCGTTGATTTCCTGGAATCCGAGCCTAGGAGCTTAAGATGTGGAAATCAAAAACCAAAGCACAAAGGAGAGAGTTTAAAAAAAACTTACCACAAAGTCTCTCTAAGAGACGGATGCGGACTGCAGAAATCAAGTGTAGATTTCCTCCACTGATGCGTACACGAACGGCTCTCGGACCGAAACCCGTGCTAGCAACTCTGACAAAAGAAGAGAGGGAGAAAGAGAGAAGAAAAGGGATGGCTAAGCTAAGTTCTTATGGCTGTCCAAAATATTTCTTTCCAAAAGAAATAATCCAATTTCTCTCTTTCACTCACAATTGTTTCTTCCAAAGAAAACAAAATGCATAAAAGTGGGCAAAACATTCTTACCATAAGAATGTATATCTACGGCTAAGTAGAAAATTAAGAAGAAAAGTGATGCATTAAATTCTTTCTTATCATCAAAAGAAAGAAAAAGGATGAGTTGAAAATGTAAACAAAGTTCAACTTTGCTTTCCAATTTTCAACCCATGACTCACACCATGAGTCATCACTTTTCATCATTCAATTTTTGTCAAAAAAAATTACTCATCACTTGCCTTATATATTCGGCCAAGCTAGAAGAAAAGATGGTGGGATATTTTTTTTTTTTTTTCATTCATACCATAAGAATGAACCAAAATATCCAAGTAGCAAAGTCCAACTTTACCACCCAAAAATCTTCCATGACTCACCATATTCATCATCACTTTTGTCCAACAAATGAGTCACCATTCTTTGCCAAAATGCATCAAAATTTCAGCCAACATATCCTACTTTATGTGGGCATTTTTCATTTTATGTCTAGACCCAAATTTACTTCCTTTGATTTAATTAAATTCAAATGCAACTTTAATTTAACATGTGTGCATATATATTATACCATATAATCTAGTACTTACATTTAAATTAAATTTCATTTGACCTTTAATTTAATCAATGGATTAAATTAGACACACGTAAAATGCAATACATGTAAACCTATACATGTAGAAACATTTCCACCAAGGAAATAATCTCATAAATTAATTCATTGCATTAATTAGGAGAATGCCGAAATAAATATTAATTATATTATTTTGATCAATCCAATTGATCTATATAATATAATTAATAACTCTCTCTCTCTTCAAACGTGTATACTCCAAATACACACTTAATCCGACTAGTTAAAGTCCAGACGTTCAATGTGTACAATCCGATGGGCCCGTCTTTATGTTGGCAGTGGGCCAAGGCCCACAGACTACAGGCGGGCTCTAGCAAGCCACTGCAGCCCCTAATTAAGATGGAGATAGCAGTCAAACTGTCACCGTAACCCTGTAGTTTGAACTTGTATGTCCCATGTCACTTATATCAGTGTCCAACACAGAGACATGGTTGATCACCCTCTATATGTGTCCAGACATTTACTTGATCCCGAATGAACTGATGCTCACAAACAAGATCCAATCTTGTTTGGGTGTGGCCACACTCTTATCAGTAACATTCATCAAGAGGCCAGTGATACCGTCTCAGTAAATTACTGAGTGACATTCCCTTCTGCATATCCATAGCACTGCCATGCTCACTAACACACCCAAATGTACCCATACTTGGCACCCTTTTACAGGCCCGTTAGGCATACACCAAAGTGTGCCACTTCACATGCAGTCATATGGTCCGGTCAAAGGACTTATACAAGTACTACACGAGAATCATTTGTGATACTATACCATGTAGATTTCCGTTAAGTGGATCGATCCAGTACCATGCCCTTTTTGCATGTACCCATTAACCTGGTTGACATCCCATGTTTTATGACCAGCAAGACACTGCCATACAACCAGGCTAATGATAATCTTTAGTTCCATTCATTCCCATGATTGGAACAGACTACGGATGATTTTATGGCCATATCGTTTTCCCATCCATAGTCTTACTGCCAAGTGCATGACACTTGACAACATGGATATGGATATGTCCATTGGATACTCTATTTAACATATAGCACAAGACATATAATAAATAGATTATTGCCTTTATCTCTTGACACAAATTGTATAATACATAAAGTTCACGTTAATGTACAAATGTATTATACAAACACAAGGACCAATGCCTCGGGACTGGGGCATTTCCAACAATCTCCTACTTGCACTAGTACCTACGAGGCATGTGTCTAATCCCTATAGATATAGTATAACCTTCATACATAGGCATAGCTAAGCGTGTTGGTCAAAAGATCTGTGACATTATCTTTGGTGTCCACTCTTTGTAATGAGATGTCACCCCCTTAGTGATTTCTCGCAATAGGTGAAACTCCCTAAGTACGTGCTTCGTGTTTATGTGTGACTAGGGCACTTAGCTTATGCAACAGCCCCATCGTTGTCACTAAAGATATCAACCGGTTCTTAGATAGTTGATACTACCCCCAGTTCCATGATAAACTTCTTGATCCACACAGCTTTCCTAGCTGCTTCACACGCTGTAATGTACTTAGTTCCTGTGATAGAAACAGTGATGGTCGGTTACTTGGAGCCTCTCTAACAATAGCACTACAATTTAGCATGAATACATACCTATACTGCGACTGATATTCATCCCGGTCGGTCTGGAAGCTTGTATCAGTGTACCCAGAAACTGACAGCTCTTCCTGACCTGCACACACTAAGAAGCTATCCTTAGTCCGGTTAAGGTACTTTAGGATTGCTTTGACAGCCTACCAGTGATCCACCCAGGATCCGGCTCATCATACTTAGTGCAAAGGCGACATCAGGTCTCGTACATAGCATGGAGTATATGATTGATCCTATAGCCGAAGCATATAAAACCATTTCATGTTCTCCCTGTCCTGCCTTGTCTTAGGACAGTTCTTCTTGCTAAGTTTTAGCCCATGACCCATTGGTAAGAAACCTTTCTTAGCCTGGTCCATGCTGAATCTTTTCAGAACTATGTCTATGTACTTGGCCTGACTTAGGCCTAGAAGCCGATTGGATCTATCCCTGTAGATCCTGATCCCTAGGATCATCTCAACTTCGCCTCAGTCCTTCATTGCGAAGCACTTACTCAGCCATTACATTACCCTTGTAGTGTTGGTATTTCGCTTCCAATTAGAAGGATTCCATCCATATGTAATACCAGGAAAGTAACTATGCTCCCACTAAACCTCTTATACACACCCTTAAAGGTATTATCGGCCTATAGCTTATAGCACCACTTGCAACCTATTACCTTAGCACCCGGAGGTGGATCAACCAGGCTCCAAACCTCATTATCGTACATAGATTGCATATCCGCCACCATGGCAGACAGTGGGCTAGCTATAGCCTACTGGTAGGTTTTGAGCTCCTTTTCATCCAAGACAAAAAGAGCGTAATCATCATAAACGAGAAACCCATGTTTCTCATGTTCTTGACGATCCCTACCAGACCTTTTAGGTCCTTGTGTGACCTGGGCTGGTGCTTCCACCTTTGGAAGCTTCACCCTAGTCTCTGAGTTATCCTTTTCAGGAGTTTCTGAGCTTTGAACTTCCCTGAGTTCAACATCGCGCCCACTGTCTTTCTTGGAAATAAACCCTTTTTCAAGAAAGACCCCCTTTCGTGCTATGAATACCTTGTTCTTAGCGGGGTTGTAAAAGTAATACCCTTTGGTTTCCCTAGGGTAGCCCACAAACAGGCATTAGTCGATTTTGGGTTCTAGTTTTGCTCACAGTCAATTTCTTGACTTGTGCATAACAACCCTAAATCCGTAGGAAAGACACATTGGGCGCCCTGCCCATCCATATTCTAAATGGGGTCTTTTCCATAGCTTTAGTCGGAGTATAATTGAAGATGAGAGTCATTGTCTCAAGAGCATATCCTTAAAAACTTATTGGGAGAGAGTCATGACTTATTATTGAGCGGACCATGTCCATAGGGTCCTGTTCCTCCATTTGGACACCCTATTCCATTGTGGTGTTACTGGAGGAGTGAGCAATAGAGCTATTCCATGCCCACTCAAAATGAGTCTCACTCTAGGCTTATATGCTCACCACCTCGACTAAATTGCTTTGATATTTCTGCCTAGTTGGTTCTGTACTTCATTCCTAAATCCCTCGAACCTATCAAGGGTCTCAAACTTATATTTCATTAAATAGGCATAGCCATATCTGATGAAATTGTATGTAAAGAAAACAAAGTATAAATGTTCACCCCTGGTTGCTTTGCTCATAGGTCCACATACATCTGAATGTATTAGGTCCAGTAAGCTAGTGGCCCTTTCAACCTACTTGCTAAAAGGAGCATTAGTCATTTTACCTCGTAAACGAGACGCGCATATATCAAGTGACTCCATGTCAAGTGATCCTTGGATTTAAACTTTGCAAAGCCTAGCTATTCACTTCTTGTTTATGTGGCTTAAATGACAATGCCAAGGTAAACTGGATTAAGTTTGTTAAGCTTATTCCTTTAAGTATGTATATTATAGACATGATTAGGAGCATTTAAATCTAGGATATTAAAAGACATTATTTAACAGAGCTACTCCATAAAATAATTTTTTTCTAGATAAACCCTTTTTACTATTACCAATAGTAAATGTACATCCAGAAATACCCAAAATTGAAACAGAAATAATATTCCTGTACAAAACAGGTACAAAATAACATAGTTTCAGTAACAAAACTAATCTACTAGGCATCATAAGCTGGTCCTTCTGATCTCTATGGCAACAACCCTTGCTCCATTTCTGACTCGCAAGTCCACTTGTCCCGATCCCAGTGACCTCCTGTTCTTAAGTCCCTACACATTACAACAAATGTGAGAACCACATCTAATATCCAGTACATAAGATGTTGAAACAGAGGTTAATGTCTATGATATATATACCTGATGAAGACATGCCCTGTGTCTCCCTCTTCTCTCCCAAAAGCTTGGGACACGATCTTTACCAATGTCCAGTCTGCTTGCACCCGAAGCAGACATCCTTGGAATGGGCCTTAGGCTGGGCTTTAGCCTTTTTAGCCTTGGCCTTAGCCTTTGCCTTGCCTATAGCAAGAGGAGGTTTTCCCTTGTTGACCATAAGTACTGGCGGAGTATTCCAGACCTGCACCTAGTATTCCTCCAGCTATCAAGCCGATGGATTACAACCCGTTGGTGCAGCCGGTACAGGCCTTTCTAGCACATACTCTTTAGACTCTAGTCTTATAACTCTCCTCAAGTTCCGAGACCAGTCTAAAAGTTAGGGCCAGAAAGCATGTCCCATTCCAAGAAAGATCGCAGTGATAAAGTATAATTCGTAGCCATTGGTTTCTACATAGGAAAAATTTACGAGTGTTAATAAAGGGCTTAACTTGTTTTTCCCATATTATAATTAATAATGAATCATGTTATTAATTAAACTGAGTTGTTGGGCTCATGGGCCGAGATCCATATTATATCAAGAAATAGCCAGACGAGGGCCTGGAACAACTATACCCCAATTTTTAGATAGGAATGCAGTCCAATCCCAACCTAGGGACTCTCGGTTTGATGGGTCTATTGACACTTACCCATCTGTGCTTAGGGCTAGGAACATCCTACCACCCACGCTAAGTCCAAACCTCCATCCAAGTGTCAGAGTAACTAATACTCCAACCGAATATAAAATGACGATACTCCAGCGCATCCAGCGAGGGCTGGTCTACAACTGGCCTATTCCCACTTCGAGAAGGTTTTGAATGAGGGAAGCACTTTTAAGAGACTTCTTAATTACCATTTGGTTATTAGATTCAATTAATAACGGCTTAGATACAAAGGCTGGTGAAATTGGGTTTGTACATACATTATCACATGTAAATAAATAAAGCGTAATTAAATAAAAATAAAATGCTATGGGCCAAAATTTACATCCTAATATAATTCTAGTAAACCTATACTAGAACGACATCAGGTGGGCCGCATCCTCATCCTTCTAGCACGCCAATCCAATCGGCTTCTTCTTTACATAATAACATAATAAACAAATAAAATAAAATTACATAAAAGAAAACGACACACAGGCCGTATTTACCAAAAGAATATTACAACCCAAATAAATAAGGCCCTATAACATCCATTCATGCATTTAATTATACATACATGTATCCAACACATACAATTTATAAACATGTTAATTGCATGAATTAATCCCATTTCAATTATATCCATAGCCATTATTTTGAAATCGCCAAATTTTGGCCACTTATGGTTCTAAGCCCGTATGGGCCTTGGGCCTCCAACCCAGGCAAACACTGCTCCCGATCCAATTGGGAAACCATGAATTCCAAATTAGCCGTCCAGGTAATCATGCCAAGAAAACCCGGACCAATTTCAATAAACTATATTAATTTTTCCAAAATTAATATTCGCATGAACAAAAAAAAAAATTTTCATTCATAAAACACGCGCATAAAAATTTCCAAAATTTAAACACGCAAAATTTTAAAACCAATTAAAATTTTAAAATCCGGTTCGGCCCAAAAAATTCCCCCAAATCCAAATACGGGCTTGGCCAGCCGCGCCCCGCTTCCGACCCGAAATGGTCCGTGATTTTTTTTTATGCAAAATAAATAGCAAGATGAAATTAAATCACCAAGAAATAAAATCAAGCATAGGAAATTAAATCTGGCATAAAACCTATATGCAAAATAAAATTTCCATAATCAAATCACAAATAGAAAATTAAACCAAGCATAAACCTAATCCATAATAATTTTCCATTTGCAAAATTCAAGGGGCAAAATCACCAAATCCCAAACCAAAAATAAATCCCGATCACAAAATTCTCTAATTTTAAAACACGGGATTCACCAAGTTAAATATTTCCACGGATCAAAAGCCCGCTCTGATACCGCTGTTGGGATTCATCATGGGAAACCGACCGATAAAAGTGGAAAGACGCGTCGATTTCCTGGAATCCGGGCCCAGCAGCTTAAGATGTGGAAATCAAAAACTAAAGCACAAAGGAGAGAGTTTTAAAAAACTTACCACAAAGTCTCTCTAAGAGACAGATGCGGACTACAGAAATCAAATGTAGATTTTCTCCACCGATGCGTACACGAACGGCTCTCGGATCGAAACCCGCGCTAGCGACTCGGACAAAAGAAGAGAGGGAGAAAGAGAGAAGAAAAGGGGCGGCCAAGCTAAGTTCTTATGGCTATCCAAAATATTTCTTTCCAAAAGAAATAATCCAATTTCTCTCTTTCACTCACAATTGTTTCTTCCAAAGAAAACAAAATGCATAAAAGTGGGCAAAACATTTTTACCATAAAAATGTATATCTACGGCCAAGTAGAAAATTAAGAAGAAAACTGATGCATTAAATTCTTTCTTATCATCAAAAGAAAGAAAAAGGATGAGCTGAAAAAGTAAACAAAGTCCAACTTTGCTTTCTAATTTTCAACCTATGACTCACACCATAAGTCATCACTTTTCATCATTCAATTTTTGTCAAAAAAAATTACTCATCACTTGCCTTATATATTCAGCCAAGCTAGAAGAAAAGATGGTGGGATATTTTTTATTTATTTCATTCTTACCATAAGAATGAACCAAAATATCCAAGTAGCAAAGTCCAACTTTGCCACCCCAAAAGTCTTCAATGACTCACCATATTCATCATCACTTTTGTCCAACAAATGAGTCACCATTCTTTGCCCAAATGCATCAAAATTTTGGCCAACATATCCCACTTTATCTGGGCATTTTTCATTTTATGTCTAAACCCAAATTTACTTCCTTTGATTTAATTAAATTCAAATGCAACTTTAATTTAACATGCGTGCATATATATTATACCATATAATATATTACTTACATTTAAATTAAAATTCATTTGACCTTTAATTTAATCAATGGATTAAATTAGACACACGTAAAATGCAATACATGTAAACCTATACATGTAGAAACATTTCCACCAAGGAAATAATCTCATAAATTAATTCATTGCATTAATTAGGAGAATGCCGAAATAAATATTAATTATATTATTTTGATCAAATCCAATTAATCTATATAATATAATTAATAACTCTCTCTCTCTTCAAACATATATACTCCAAGTACACACTTAATCCGACTAGTTAAAGTCCAGATGTTCAATGTGTACGATCCGATGGGTCCATCTTTATGTTGGTAATGGGCCAAGGCCCACGACTACAGGCGGGCTCTAGCAAGCCACTGCAGCCCCCAATTAAGATGGAGATAGCAGTCAAACTGTCACCGTAACCCTGTAGCTTGAACTTGTATGTCCCATATCACTGATATCGGTGTCCAACACAGAGGCATGGTTGATCACCCTCTATATGTGTCCGGACATTTACTTGATCCCGAATGAACTGATGCTCACAAACAAGATCCAATCTTGTTTGGGTGTGGCCACACTCTTATCAGTAACATTCATCAAGAGGCTGGTGATATCGTCTCAGTAGATTACTGAGTGACATTCCCTTCTGCATATCCATAGCACTACCATGCTCACCGACATACCCGAATGTACCCATACTTGGCACCCTTTTACAGGCCCGTTAGGCGTACACCAAAGTGTGTCACTTCACATGCAGCACCATCATTTGGTCTGGTCAAAGGACTTATACAAGTACTACATGAGAGTTATTTGTGATACTATACCATGTAGATTTCCATTAAGTGGATCGATCCAGTACCATGCCCTTTTTGCATGTACCCATTAACCTGATTGACATCCCATGTTCTATGACTTGTAAGACACCGCCATACAACCAGGCTAATGATAGTCTTTAGTTCCATTCATTCCCATGATTGGAATGAACTACGAATGATTTTATGGCCACATCGTTTTCCCTATCCATAGTCTTACTGCCAAGTGCATGACACTTGACAACATGGATATGGATATGTCCATTGTATACTCTATTTAAAATATAGCACAAGACATCTAATAAATAGATCAATGCTTTTATCTCTTGACACAAATTGTATAGTACATAAAGTTCACATTAATGAACAAATGTATTATACAAACACAAGGACCAATGCCTTGGGACTAGGACATTTCCAACACCCATTTGGAATTGTATTGAACTAGAGAAATTCCATATCATTATTAGCTTGCCTTGCAAAGAACAAATTTAATAATTTTGTTTGTGTGCAACTTTTATAAGCCATTATTAAGCTTTCAAGTGATTTTGTTATATCAAAGTCTGTTTAGCTTTACATAGTTAATACTTGAAATGAAAACCAAGAGAAAAAAAGGAAGAATGTTGGCTTCAAAAGGATGAACTTCCTCTGTCAGCGTCCTTGTGTTACCCTAACCTTGAGGAATACGGCAAACTATGTAATGGAATGTGAGGGAGAATAGGAAAGGTGATAATGCAGCCATTAGAAACTTTCAATGATGGATGGACTTTATTTGTGCAAATTGAAAGCCCATATTTGTACTAAAAGAAAATTTGACATTCATTTTCAGTCTTTTGATAATGTATATTGATTATTATAAATTTCTCTATTATGTTTTATGATTTATTTTAATTATTCATAAAATACAACAAAATATATAAAATTAATTAAAATATTAAAAGTAAGTAAGGAATTAAAATAAAATATATAATTTAAAAATATTAGAAAATTTGTGAATTTGCACGAGCAATAAGGTAGTTGGGTTATTAAACATGAAAGCACCCCCTTATTCATCATGCGAGTAGGCTTGGGCCTAGTCGGACTTGCCACTAAAAATGTTAACTCAAGATCAATCTACACTCGAACCTTAAGATCAATTTCCAGGCCCAACTCAATCTCACTCATAGTTTCACATACAACAAGTTAATAATATATATATATATATATATATATATATATATATATATATATATAGATATATAACACATAAAGTTTTATAAAGACGGTTTAAGTTGGAGCGGGCTCAGTTTTTAAAATAGTCTCGTCAATGTGTCTTTAAAATATAGCAACTTTTTTTCTCCTATTTTGTATATGATGAAGTAATAGTTGGGTAAATAAATAATAGTTAACTTTTCAGTATTTATTATAAATGGCGTTGAATGTAAAACAATAATAGAAACAAACAATTCATGGCAGAAAAGAAGCTAAGAGATCTGTACCTTATAACTTACAGCAGAGTCTTCGTCATTGTCATTCCCAGGGGGGAATTGCAAAATTGGATAATGAACAGTTGATAAAGGTGAACGGATTATAACGAAGGCTCTATGAAGATGGGAGATAAATGCCATATTGGAATCAACGGTTTAACATGGGATTTCAAATCTCTCCTTTTATACGAGTATGCTGCTTTACTTAGGTTACTTTTTTTTTTTAACTCAAACCCCATCTTAGTCCTTAAAACTATTTCGTCAAACTCAATCATATCCCTCCTCAAAGTCCTTAGTCCCTCTTCTCATCAATTCTTTGCACTTTACCCATTGAACTCAATTTGGCTGAAAAAGGGAGAAATTGGAGGCCGAGCAAGTGGGGGTTTGGAAGAACGAATGAAGATTGAGTTCATGGTGAGTGAATTACAATAGTCTACATGGAAGCAAAAGCTCTGCGAAAAAGGGAACTAAAAGCCATTTATTAATCTGTATACAGAGAAGCTGAATGTGACTGCAGATTTTTTCAACCTCAATAATGAAATGCAAATTAGTTATCCTTTACATCGAGTTTTCTATAAGAATCGATTTGAAGGATGAAAACAGGCACCGAATAAGTTCATGAAAAAACCCGAGAATCATCGGGAAGATCAACGACCTAAACCTTAATTTTAGTCAGAGCCGCAAGGCTCTATTTGGAACCCACGGCTTACATTACAGCCGCATGGCTCTATTTAAAAGAAGGTTAAGCTGTGAAACCAAATTCGAAAAGCAAAATTTTTTAGCCAAATTGAAAGCTGCATGGCTTAATTTCAGAGCCACATAGCTTATGTCTAAACAAAATAGAGCCACAAGACTCTAATCCTAGATAGACAAAAAATAATTCACCCAATACGTGCAAAAGATAAACGACAATTCATTTGGATCTAGGGAGATAAGGCAACAACGAGAGGCAGGAAAAAAGGGAGGCCATTTTGAACAAGAAAAAGGGAAAGAAACTAAGAAGGGAGGCGAGCTTAGAGAGAACAGGAAAAGGAAAGAAAAGAAAGGCAAAGAGAAGAGAGTTAGAGAGTCAGCAAGAAAAGTGGAGCCATAACTTTCTCAATCCTTACTTTCGAACCTAAACTTCAATCCTTTTAATCCTAAACATCCAAACTTCAATCCTTGTTACTTGGCTTGTGATCTCGAAGATGATTCGGGATGGAAACGGGCTTTGTTTGGAACCGACTTGCGTCTTAGGAATCAACTTCAGAAACTCAAACATACTGGACAAATGTATCAAGAATAATTTTTGAGAGGCCCTTAAATTCTTTTTACTGCTTTCTGGGTTTTTTTATGTGTTTGGTGAAGTTTTAAGCCAAAAATATTTCTACTCGTTTTCTAGAGATTTGAGCCACACGACTATGTTCTTCTATAGAATAGAGCTGCACGGCTTTTGCCAGAGCAGCGCAACTTTCTTTTGAGCTGTATGGCTTTCACCTCCATACAGTCCCATGCAAAATTTAGTTTTCTAAAACTTTCTGTTTCACTTAACTTTTGAGCTGCACGACTTTGTTCTTCTTTCCAGTTTGGTTTTCCAATGAATCAGTGAGGTTTTGTTTTACAAAACATGAGATTGCTAAACTCATAGGATAAGGAAACATTCTGGAATTTCATATTTTTATAAATATTATTTAATATTTGTTATAAAGATTATTTTGAGTATTTATATATATATTTCAATATTTTTGCATAAAATTGTTTATGATGTGTTTATTGTTTTAGACCTAGATTTAATTTTTTGTGGTGTAATAAACCCCAACGAATGAGATTTCATAGAGATCCCAGGATAACCGAAGCATATATGTTAAATCATTAACCGATAAAAATGTTTTAGAAATCGTTTTCATAAAAGTTCATTTCAAAACTATTCTTCTGATTCCCCGTTTCACATCCCGAACTATCCATTATCCCTTGCTATTCTATTTAAGCTATGCGTGCATATATATTTATTATGTTAGTAACCTTTGTTTTGCAGGTAGATTTATGTTACGTTAGATCTAGCTTTCTCTTTTTCAGTTTGTTCGTGTGTTGTAGGCGATTGTATCTCATATCCCATTTTTATCAATGTATCCCCAAGGTTAGATTATTCGATTGGGTTGTATTAATTTATTTTTCTGAATTTAGTTACTTTTCTGTATTTATTTATCGCTTTCCACATGAGCATATAAAAATAATTAAAACTAAAAATAGAATAGGAAAGAAATATAAAAGAGGTGAAGATTAAATTGGTTAATAATTATTTGAAACAAGACAGACATAAGTGATTTGTCCAGATCAGAATCTATAACTAAGAGGTGTAGTGATTCATGCTTGGTTTGTCTATGCTGCAATTTCCCGGTAGAGCTGAACCGAGTGGCGACTCTTTAAATCTTTTAGTAAGGGAATTTTATTTCATACACGTCTTTTTTTTGCTTTCCTAAATCAAACCGTTTTCCATTTCAAATAAAATCCTTCTCTCGGCTCGTGTAAAATGGATCGTCTGCTCATACTGAGACTGAAACAAGGGATTCACTCAATTAGGGATTCGAAGTATTTGCTTCCTTTTTATATTTTTCTTTTTACCTTAAACCCTATCTCAGTCGTTATATTATTCCATGTAACTTAATCCACTCCCTCCACCTTCTAGACAGATGTCTGATTCAGTCCTTTATCTCATCACTTCTTTAAACGTCAACCACAAATCTATGTCGGATTAACGTTCAACTTAATTTGGCTAAATTTGTCAAATTCTTTTATATATGAATTTCTTTTTTCTTTTTATTAACATTGATTTAAATACTTAACCGTTTACTTGTCATTCATTAAAAAAAAACATTTACTTGTCATTCAACATTATGAAACTTGTTTTTTTAGTCTAGATGTATTGATTTTTGTGTATTAATAGGACTTTCATTGGTAGAATATAAACGGGGTGGGATGGATGCAGAGGATTCATCCTCCACCCGCATTCCCCCATATGTCGGGGTATCTCCGTTCTCGAAAATGAAACGAAGATAATTTTATCACCATCTGCACACCATTGGAAATCCCCCTCCCCCATTACTAATACTAAACTTTTTTTTCTTTTCAAAATGGGTCCTATTCGTAAAGAAAATTAAATCAAATTAATTCTTGAAAAATAAATTCATACATTATTCATTCATCAATAATTA
Source organism: Euphorbia tirucalli (assembly GCA_039660915.1). Lineage (NCBI taxonomy): Eukaryota > Viridiplantae > Streptophyta > Magnoliopsida > Malpighiales > Euphorbiaceae > Euphorbia > Euphorbia tirucalli. The sequence continues at coordinate 53,176,464 of CM077633.1, forward strand.
TTAATAGAAAAATTATTTGATTCATAAATAAACAAATGAGGCAGTAAAATAATAAAAATATCTAACGAGAAAATTTCGGGAAATTAAGAAGGAAATTCGTGGGAATCCCTGTTAAGAGTAATTAGGGGCGGGACAATGGACGATATTACGTATGTCCCCATCCACATTAAGGGTTCAGGGAAAAAATCCAAATCCACCCCCTCTTTATGTGAATATTTTTTTGGGGATTCCCTTTCCCTATGAGGGCGGATCCTCGACGAGGATGGGGAACCAATGTCACGTATGCAAACTCTTTAGCAGGTGAGTTCCAATGATGTTAATAGTGCTGACTGAAGGCGTTAGGTTTCTGAATGGATCAGAATTCACTAGCGTTACATATGGATCTAGTAAAAAAGTTTTTATGTAGGTTATTTCTCTTTTTTCTATTTTTATGGCATCGCTCTTCGTAGTTAGTGTATCTTTATTTCAAAGCTATAGACATAAAATTTAAAACAAGTTAGTGAAAGTTAAGCTACCATATGGCCTTAGATTCTCCTCTACATAAGCCCTAGCTTGCAAAGCCCATCAGCCATACATTGGCAATATAAACCATTAAAACATGTCTAGGCCTGAAAAAGACCAATAAGGAAACTTTACTCTATAAATTAAGGTCTCACAAACCTTATAAGGTAATTTTTCTTCTCTCCTCTACTGACTTTGTTTATGCTTTATGTCTCGATGCTTCTTTATTCCCATCTAATTTTGGCATTAGAGTGATCATAGGGAGCCCAACCCCCACCTCACAGTAAGAAGCTTAAGATGAAGCCCACGTTAAAGTTGGGTCTAATCTTTTTTGTTTTAACATTGGTGTAGTGAGCATGGACAAACATCTAACCTTCTAAAAACAGTTCATCCCATAGATCCAAATGATAAGCTGGAAGAAACGGAAGAGACCAAGACCCCAAAGGAAAGCTTCCCAATGCCTTCTAACGGGCAACCATCACTTAAGGATGTAGGGTTCATCCGGTAAAAACAAAAATTTATTGCATCAGAAGCAGACCATTGATTTCATTAGAACCTAATAACAAGATCGGAATACGTAGATTGATGAAAAGAAAAACACAAAGAGAAATATTCAAATCTCACATATGTTGTCCCCGCATAGAGATTGATTTTAATCCTTGCTTTTCGTGAAGAATCTCCACCCTCAAGCACATGGATGCCTAACGAATGAAAACACATGCTAGTGTCAGATAAAACAGTGCTCAACCCAATTTTACCTCCTTGGCCGAATTCTCTCTTGTCTTAGAGAAAGGTGGCTGAAATTTCTTAGCTTATTAGGGTTAGGGAATTAATTTCCCTTTTATACCATTAAAGATAAAACCTAATTTAATTTGGATTGGGCTTTTAATTAAATCTCTTTTAATTGAGCTTAATTAATTAATTTATGATTTTAATATAACCTAATAATAAAATCCAATCAACATTAAGCCCTAATTCAATAAATTAATTAATTCCCAATTGAATTAAACTATGTCACAAATATAAATATTCCATATTTCTATTTAAACAAATTTTCATCTATCAATTTATTACTCCAAGTAATTATTTAATAGACTAAAAATAAATTCTTTTTTAGTTAATTTAATTAATTTGACTTTTTCGAAAGTCTATAATATAATTAACTACAGCTCTAAGTAATATATATAACCAATATATATATATAGTCTGTTACAATCACATTTAGACATCTTAGTGTGCGATCCTGTGGGTACGTATTATATTGGTAGTGGACTTAAAGCCTTAAGACCAATTAGTTGCAAATGGATTTTAGTAAACCGTTGCAACTACCCAGACAAGATGAAGATATCAATCTTATGTAAGGCATAAACCCAGTAGTAACTTATACATCCTCTGCTAATGATATCGGTGTCCTGTAAGAGGCATGACCATGTCATCCTCATAGGTGCATGGACATTCCTTGATACCGACTAGACTAAAGTTCACAAATAAGTAATCACCCAGTGATTCCTTACTTGGTTCTAGCCACATTCTTCTCAGTTCTACTCATCAAGTGGCCAGTGGTATCTGCTTGGAGTTAACAAAGTGGCATATCCCTTCACATTCCTACTAGTACTATAATGATAACTGGCATACCCAACTGTACCCATACTTGGTACCCTGTTACAGGCCCGTTAGGCGTACACCAAAGCATATGAGTTTACATCTAGGGCTATATGAATATTAGGTCTAAGGATCCAATATAAGTACAACTTGAGAACCACATATGACATAGGGACCATGTGATGTTCTCAGTAGTGGATCGATCTAGTACTATTTAACCTAACATGTACCTATATCCTTGATTGACAATCCATGTCTAATTGTCGGTAAGACACCACCATATAATCAAGCCACATGCTAGTCTGTAGTTATCATCGTTCCCACAATTCCAACAAACAAGGAATAGATTTATAACTTTGTTTGATTCCTTACTCATTATCTTACTGCCTGGAGAACATTACCAACAATCATTAGTACAAATAAAATTAATGGATACTTTGTTACTACTAATTGCAGAAGAAATTAATAAAAAAAATTATGCCTTTATTAATAACACTAGTGTATGATACATAAACTATAATATATAATACAAATGAGATACAATGTCTTGGGACTAGGCATACACTAACAATCTCCCATTTGCACTAGTTGTGAGCGCGAGATTTTCATCCCCGGTTTCAGTGATAAATAAATTGTTTACTTTTATAGCTTTTAGGGCTGGGCACAGTTCGGTCTAATCCGGGGATTTAGAAATCTCCAGAATTGGATTGGAGGAATAAATCTCCAGAATTGGATTGTTCCGAAAATTTCGGTCCAGTCCAGTTCGGTTATTCGGGGATTCGGTTCAGGTCCTATCCGGTTATGGAATCCGGGGATTCAGTCCGGTCCAATCCTAATGTAAAAAATAAATCCTAAAAATAAAAAAGTACAGATATTTTCTTATATAATTTCAACTAAAAAATATAAATTCTAATAATATCTTTCTAAATATTATATATTAAGTTGACTCAGTGGTTAGAAAGATTATAAATTATTATTTTTACATATATTATAAAATTTTAAAATTAAATAATCTCTTTATATATATTTAATACTAATAAATTCTCGGTTCTATCAGTTCGGTCCTCGGTCCAATCCAATTCAATCCGGTCCTCGGTCCGGTCCTGGATAAATTACGGTCCAGTCCAGTCCAGTCCAGTTCTTTTTTTAAAAAAGGTCAACAGTTCGGTCCAATTCTGGATCTTTTTCCTCGGATATTCGGTCCAATCCAGTATATCCGGTTCTTATGCCCAGCCCTAATAGCTTTCTACAGTCGCAGGTGTCGGAGTCAATTCAAGATCAAAGCTCTGGTTGATCGAATTTCAAGCATTGGAACATTTCCTGGATGAAGAGAAGGCTATCTAGGAACAACAACAGCATGGATGATGGCCCAACAGTCACACGGCTGTTGCATCAACACTCGCGTGGGTGTTGACCCTGATAGAACCATCACCCTTCTTCTTGGAAATTATTTTTTTGATTCTAGGGGGTGGATTCTATAAGAAAACTTACATTTTTTTGCCTATAAAAAGGGGTTTTATCTCTGGTTTAAGTGTATGCATTTTATATGGAGAGAAAGAGGACGAATAAGGAAGAAACGAGGAAAAGAAATATAAGTCTTTTTTTTCTTCAATTTTCATCTTCAGTCTCTGTTATTAGGCTTAAAATCGGTTAGAAATCTTAGGAAAACACTACACTAAGACTTCTAATAGATTTATAGACTATTCTAAACACCAAAACCTTATCATTTGGAGCTTAAAACCATTTCCAGAGCTTGAAGTTTGGGTTCAAAATTAGAGCTTTTTCTTAAAGAATTTCACCTCCTAAAGCTGTAGATCCACGCTATAAGGGTAAATATCTGAGGAACCTAAACATTTGCCTTGTCTGTGCTGTATTTGGGCATCATCTGCATCGTTTTTAAAATACTCTATTTTTTGGTTCTGGACTGAGAACTAGAGCCGTGTGGCAGTTACAATAGCCGCACGGCTATTGGTTCTCAGAACAGAACTGCGAAAGTTTGTAATTCAAAATTCTTCATGGATCTTAAAGTAACACCTATACGAGTGTAAATATACAGCCACATGGCTATTGTCTCAACACCCGTGCGGGTGTTAGTTCGAGAAAAATCACTGAAAATCGATCTTCATGCATTTCACAACCTTTGAACCTTAGATTTACATTTTAGAAGTATGTATTAGAACAGAACAATGATGGAGACCTAGTTTCCTAAAATTTGACTCACTTGCCATGTTAAATAATTAACTGGAAAAACCGTTTTTCTCAAAAATAAACACAAGGATGTTTCAAAATTTTTTCCAGGTCTAGTCGGTGAGATTTGTTGAGTCTCTCCGGCTATCCCCTCTAAATGCATGACCCTGACTCATTTATTATGTCATTCTGCCTTGATTGAGTCCTACATGTAATTATTCAAGTACTAACCTTTGTTTTGCAGGATTAGATATATGTTAGGTTTTTATTATTATGTTAGATAAATTTTTCCATTTTAGGTGATTATATCCCTATTCTCCATTTGATTTATATGTATCCCATAGGGTAGCTTATGTGATTCGATGTGGTTGTAATAATTAATTTATTTACTACTTTCAGCACCTTTTATGAATATCGTATGCTCTAAATAAAATCAACTTAGTTCATAAAATGCTACAATTTGGTTGCTAAAGTGTGTATTTTAATTAGATAACAAGTAATTGACTCGTCCAGACCTAGATCTTTGGAAGGTATAATGGCCCTCACCCGGTTTCGGCTATACCTAAATTTCCTGGTTGAGCTGAGTTGGGTGATGACTCCTATATTTTCTTCAAGATTTTGGTCTTAATATTTTATGAAAATCGTTTTCCAAAAGGAAAAAATTGACAAAAATTCCTTGGTTCACTTCGCTGCATATATTCAAAAAGGTCATTCGCTCATAGTGGTGACTCCACTGGGGATTTCTTTTAAATTTTTTTTTCAAAACTTAAAAGATTTTGATGAGCATTGAAAGTATCTAATTAAAATAGTTTCAACAAACCTCTTGTAGCATTTTATGTGCATTGCATATTAGCTAGATTAAGCATTAGGTTAAGGTGCCATTATTAGCCTAATGAACTGTTGAAGTTATCGCCTACGTTCTGCAAGGTCATAGGGACACGGATACGGGACACCACATATAGCCTTGTACTCACTCCTTTGCCTGTACCATTGAGTGGGGAAAAGTGAGGACTATATTTGCTATGGGGACCTTGATGTTATCCCAGACATGGACCAAACTCATATATGTAACCGTAGTGATTTCCACTATGATACCAAAACTATGCATGTGTATATATGTAGTTTTGCCTTTATCATCCCCCGTTGATGATTAAAGAGAACCCCACTTGGGACTTGATTAGAATATCAACTTTTGACTACTTGGAGAGATAAGGTTGGGAATTTGTGTTCGTATGCTATATGCTACATGATCTATTTTTACTATATCATGCCATACCATTATAATCATTCCTTCATACACATATTATACCACTTGTGTGATACTAACTCATTATTTTTGTGTAGCCATATGCATTATTTTTATGTGTAAATAACCCCATTCATAATCCCATTTTTGTATGACGCATACACTAACAAGTTTCGTGCAGCCATAGGCATTATTTTCCTGTGAAAGCAATCTCACTCCTATACCTCAACTTGTATGACATACATATTAATGGTTTTAATGTAGCCATAACCGTGTGTCATTTATGCATGAAAAAGAACCCACAATAATGAACCCATATATGACCATCTTTAGGCAAACCTTAGAAATGACTTTATTACCATATTTTTTCTTCTGTAACCCACGGTTACTGTAAGAAGTTTGCACACTCACCTGTCTTCAAAAAGATGTCCCTTTTCGATAATCCCCAATTAATGAACCTCTCTCCATGTGCATACTCACACACACCCAAAACCCTAGGTTATTTTAGGTCCAAAGACTTCAAAACTATCTAGTATCACTCTTAGGTGCCCCAAGGGCGCCGAACCTCTGTTTGTATGCAAACTCGTATGTATATCACTGTCACTAGTAGAATTTAGTTACCCCTTTTTGATACTCCATGAGTACTGAACCTTTATCCGTGTGATTCTACCAAAGCTCTAAGTTGTTTTAGGTTCGAAGACTTTAAAACTTCTTAGTATCACTCTTAGGTGCCCCAAAGGTGCCGAAACTCTATTTGTATGCAAACTCATATGTTTCCATCTGTGACTAGCAGAATCTGGTTAATCGCTTTTGATACTCCATGAGTACCAAACTCTAGCCCATATTTTCCCCAAGCATTGGATCTTCACCTATCCCACATAAGCATTCATGTCATATGCATATCACACAACCACCGTGTCACGTCATCCATACATACACATATACCATGTTAGGTCAAAGGACTCATGCTTTCATCCATAGTGCTAACGTGTGGTTGTGACTCTCTGTAGTTTGGAATCGCCCTCCTAAAGGAAGACTAGAAAGTGTCAATTACATAGATCTTCAACCAAAGCGAAGAACTAGACCAAGATCTGTCAATGTGGCATCCAGGGTAGTGGTTGTAGAGTCAGGGTCGAATTCAGAACAGGAGGAAAAGATTCAAACTTTGGGAATTGATAGTTTATTTATGCTAGAAGAGAATACTACAGAAATGGGAGGGATCAATAGCACACCAACCACTAGAATTCCACTATTATCACTGCTTCTGTGATAGAAACCATCAGAGATCTTTTAGGTTTGGATGAGTTTAGAGCTAGCATCCACAATCAGGAATAGGCCGCTGTAGGCAGCATTGTCACCAACAAGCAATAAGAGCCAGTGGCAGATCAAGGGGTCATTAACCGACAGCCAGAACTGAATATCGATTATGGGAATATAGGCAGGTAGGCTCTAATGAAAAAGGTGGATCACCAGTCTGAGGAGGAAGATGCTTCCAAGAGAGTTAGAGAAGTACCGGCCGAGTCGGTAGCTGAAAAGAAACTGAAGGAGAAATACTCTGAGCTTGATGAGCTGCTGCCCAAGCTTCACCAGATGGCATAGATTCCTACAGTGAAATGCATTGATCCAAATGCTCTGAGGGCCAATGGGATTGACCTGTTACCACCTGGCTTCTAGATGCCAAAATTTACTCCTTACAAGGGAATAAAGCCACCAAGTCCTCACATCGACAACTACGTGATAGTAATGACAATGAATGGCTTGACCAATAACCAGCTTTTGGGTTTGTTCCCAACTACTCTAGAAGATGGTGCTACTTGGTGGTTCAACAATCAGCTAGCCCACATCAGAAAGGACTAGAACTCCCTAATCGAGGCCTTTATAAAGCATTACAGCTATAACACTCAGATTGAAGTAACACTACAAGATCTAGAGGTAATGAAGCAAAAACCATAATGAGACCTTTGCTAAGTACTACAAGAAATGAATGGACAAGCAAGTTCTACTACAACAGAGGCCTAGGGATTCCGAGATTATCATCAAGCTCGTTGATGGGAGTTTGAAGAATTATCACGACAACATGAAGCTTCGTGACTTTAATTCCTTTGTGGATGTGTACAATCTTGCCAAGAAAATCAAAAAATACAAAGAGGAGGACAAGCAGAATAATGGTAGTGATAACAGTTATCAGAGTGGTGGGAGCTACACTTCCGGATACAAGAGCAGCAGTAATACCATACCAACTCCATCCGGTCATAACTACAGCCTGAAGCCTACCCAGGCTTCTACCTTTGTTAAACAAGTCAAAGTAGTGGCAGTAGCTTAAGGAACGGCTCCCTAGGCTAATTTGAAGGGAATATCACCATGGGCTAAGACTTTAAGCAGAATTTTGGCAAGTGTAGAAAGTTGGGACTCTTAAGTTGGAAGCCATTCGCTCCTCCTGTAAACAAAGATAATTTCTGCACCTACCACGTGGTAAAGCAGCACCGAATGAATGACTGCCTTCATCTGCAAGACGCTATTAAGCAGTTCGGAACCGAGAGTAAGATACAAGAGCTGGATGCTAAGCCAACTATACAGAGGAATTCACTACCCAATTTTGGAGGTCAAGTCAATATGGTGCAAACTAGGCTGCCTTCTAATTTTGTATTTGCATAGATTATTTGAGCCAATCCTGCAGTACAAGCAGTTTCTCTTGGTGGGGAAGTCAAAAAGGTAGTCTGTCAGATTTTCTTCAATTTGATCTATAAGGCCTTTCTTCAGAAGGGTGAACAATGCCATAGAGACAGCGTCTACCACCACATCAATGTCCTTCACTCCCTGACCCTCTCCGTTGGGCTTCTTACTTTGGACAACAGTACCCACAAACTCTTCAGATTTCAGCAAAGCTACTGGTGAGACAACTTCTTTTCCTTTCTTAGGTTCAGGTTTCAGCATGCCTTTGATCGGTTCCATTCCATATTTAGAGAAGTCCACCACATTAATGAAGATTTCAAAGCCCGAGACTATAGTTCCACCAACCTCCACCGACTTAGGCTTGCCATCGTATACCCTACCAGTGGCACGGATAAAGGTGTCCACCACTGCTTTCTGCTTGGGTATGCTGTTTGAAGGATCGCTTTTGTATCCAAGGCCTGCTTGATGTGTTTACCTAATGTCAATATCAAATTTAGGCATGCCCTGCTATTGTGCTCCTAGACCCCTTCCCAGGATGAACTTTTGTTTCTCTAAATACTTGTGGACCCAATCTATAAACACGAGTTCCTTATCTTTCTTACTAGATACGACTACCACCTATAAACCGGTCAAAGGCTGATCAGAGGAGCTCAAAGCAGTGATAACTGAAGGTTCATCAGCCTTGAAGGCCATTATCTTTCCCCTAATGGGGAACTTGACTTTCTGGTGTAGAATGGAAGGCACAACCCCAAGTGAGTGGAATCATGGATGCCCCAACAACAAAGAGAAGGTGACTGGAATATTAATGACTATAAACAGCACCTTAGACTTCACTTCCCCGACTACCATTTTAGCTTCGAAGGTTCCAAACTGTGTGCTTAAAGTCATCATAAGCACGGATCACAGTACTAGATCTTAGCAAGGCCTCTTTGCTCATATCTAGGGAGGGCAGAATCTTAAGGGGATAGATGTTTAGTATGGAGCCGTCATTCATCATGATGCATGGCATCACTCTATCCATTATCTCCACTTTCAGATACACGACTTTGTTATAATTTACTCCTTTTATGGTAAATCAGCATCACTGAATGTTATCTCTAAAGGGTGATCTACCAGGTGGTTGATGGATCTGCCTATCAGCATATGTATTTCTTCAGGAGAAGTCAGAGGGGTTGCTTCCATTTCTATCAACTTCTTTACCACCACAGCATGGTATTTCTAAGATTCCATCAGGAGGTGCCAAACACTAGCCTTTGCTGGCATTTTCTTCAGTTGTTCAACCACTAGGTCATCCTCTTCGACTGGAGTGGTGGGAGAGTCATTACAGACTGAGGTTTCCATCCTAATTTCTAACTTAGTCTGCCGCGATTGGTTGGCTGGCTAGTAGACTCTCCTACTCCTTGTTATGTGGTTGACCAATATGTCCTCTTTTCTCATATACATCCTGGCTTTGGTGCAAACCGGGTAAACTACCTTGGGCTTAATGACTTCATACTCATCATAATCATCATCTAGCTTAACATCATTCAGGTTGATTGGTTCTAGCTTCCTCTCTACCGCTAGAGTGATGTCATGCGTGAAATGATGGTGAAGATGATTTCCACTTATTATTCTATTTTTTTCCAGACATTCCAAGAACACCTAATGTTATGCAAAGAGGTCACGCATGGACTACCATACGGACAAATGTTCGACGCCTATGGGACACCTAATGATTTTTGTGATATGGTCGCATGTGTATCGACACACGGACAGAGTTTCGATGCTTTGTAGGTCTATGAGATGATGTGAAATGGTCACATGGGGCCACCCCATGGATAGAGTTTGATGCTTTTGGGGCTTATGAAATGAAATGATATTGTAAGAAAGTCACGTGTAACAGGGAACACGGACAGAGGTTCGGTGTTCGGGGAAAACCTTTCATGATTTAGTAATATTATGAAATGTACTTATATGAGTTCTAATCTGGCACCCAGGGAGCGCCTAGAATAATGTGATAATGTCATGAAGTGATCCGATGTGAACCACAGTGCCACATGATATTTATGATGAATGAGTATGGTGTCATGATATGCATCGTGTAAATTGTCACCCGAAAATGGGCCTAAGACCATTGGGGTCTCTATGGAATGAAATGATTTGGTGAAATGGCTGAATGCAATCCGGTACACTGGCAGAACACAGGTAATTTTGGGATACCCGATATATCATGGAATGAGATGATCATGATGGGCACCCTTGGAATGTCCTTAATTTAAATGAGTTGATATGTCATGGATGCGTATGTCACACAATATGCAAATTGCTGCACAAAAATGTGGTTAGGATGTATGACATACATAATGATGTTATGTATGCTAGCAAGATCCTAATGGATTTGAGCATAGCGACTGGTGAGAAAGTTTCATCATAGTCTATTCCATGGACTTGTCTAAAACCTTTTGCAACCAGATGCCCCTTGAAGGTGTTTTCGGCTTTTAGCTTGTAGCACCACTTGCAACCTATTACCCTAGCACCCGGAGGTGGATCAACTAGATTCCAAACCTGGTTATTGTATATAGATTGCATCTCTGCCTCCATGGCTTTACGCCCAGTTGTAGACTGTGGGCTAACCATAGCCTTCTGGTAGGTTTTGGGTTCTTCCTCATCAAAGATGAGAAGAGTCTGATCATCGGTGACGGGGAAACCATACCTCTCCGGTTCCCGACGATCCCTACCAAACCTTCTAGGTCCTTATGTGACCTAGGTCGGTGCTTTCTCTTGTGGAAGCTCCACCCGGGTCTCCGAGTTATCCTTTTCAGGAGCTTTTGAGCTTTGAACTTCCTTGAGTTCAACATTGTTCCCACTGTCTTTCTTGGAGATGAAATCCTTTTCTAGAAAGATCCCTTTCCTTGCCACGAACACCTTATTTTCGGCGGGGTTGTAGAAGTAATACCCTTTGGTTTCCCTAGGGTAGCCCACAAACAGGCACTTGTCGATTTTGGGTTCTAGCTTGCCCCCAGTCAATCTCTTGACATGTGCATCGCATCCCCAAATTCGCAGAAAAGACACATTGGGCTCTCTGCCCGTCCATATCTCATATGGGTCTTTTCCACTGCCTTAGTCGGAGTATTATTTAAAATGAGAGTGGCTGTCTCGAGGGCGTATCCCCAGAAGCTTATTGGGAGAGAGGCATGACTCATTATTGAGCAGACCATGTCCAACAGGGTCCTATTTTTTCATTCGGACAACCCATTCCATTGTGGTGTTCTTGGAGGAGTGAGCTTCGGAACTATTCCATACTCTCTCAAATATGAGTCAAACTCTAGGCTCATATACTTGCCTCCTCGGTCTGACCGAAGGGCCTTGATATTCCTGCATAAATGGTGTACTTCATTCCTAAATTCCTTAAACCTATCAAGGGTTTCAGACTTATGTTTCATCAGATAGACATAGCCATATCTGCTGAAATTGTCCGTGAACGTGACAAAGTACAGATGTCCACCTTTGGTAGCTGCGCTCATGGGCCCACATACGTTTGAATGTATTAGGTCCAATAAGCCAGTAGCCCTTTCAGCTTTCTTGCGAAAAGGTGCTTTGGTCATTTTGCCTCGTAAACATGATTCGCATACATCAAATGACCCAAAGTCAAATGACCCTAGGATTCCAGCTTTGTGGAGCCTAGCTATGCGCTTCTCGTTTATGTGGCCTAAACGACAATGCCAAAGGTATATAGGATTAAGTTCGTTAGGCTTAACCCTTTTAGTGTTTATGTTATAGACATGATTGGTTTCATTTAAATCCAGGATATATAGGCCATTATTTAAAAGAACTTCTCTATAAAATAATCCCTCTCTAGATAAAACAATTCTTCCATTAGAAATAGAAAAATTAAATCCAGAAACATCCAACATTGAAACAGAAATAATATTTCTGCACATAGCAGGTACAAAATAACAATGTTCCAATATTAAAACCAATCCACTAGGCATCATGAGGTGATATTCGCTGATCTCTATGGCAGCAACCCTTGCTCCATCACCGACCCGCAAGTCCACCTCCCCCGATCCCAGTGATCTTCTGTTCTTAAGTCCTTGCACATTGCAACAAATGTGAGAACCACATCCAGTATCCAATACCCAGGATGTTGAAACAGTAAGGATACTGTCTATGACATAAATACCTGACAAAGATGTGCCCTAGGTCTTCCTCTGCTCTCCCAACAGCTTGGGATACGATCTCTTCCAATGCCCCGCCTGCTTGCACCCAAAACAGACATCCTCAGGACTAGCCTTGGGCTGGGCCTTTGGCTTCTTAGCCTTGGCCTTAGCCTTTTCCTTGGCTTTGCCCTTCATAAGAGGAGGGTTCTCTTTGTTTACCAGCAGCACCGGTGAAGTCTTCTTGATCGACTGCTCAGTGAGCTTAAGCATCCCATGCAGCTCACTAACAGTACGGTTCATCCCTTGAATATTATAGTTCAGGATGAACTGATCGTAAGAATCTGGTAAAGAGGCAAGAATTGTGTCCACCGCCAGCTCCTATGAGATAGGCGATCCGAGACGGGCTAAAGTATCCAGATAGCCCTTTATCTTAAGCACGTGTGCGCTCACAGATGTCCCAGCCCCCATCTTATAGGAGTGGAATGCCTTATTGGTCAAGTACCTTTCCTGATGAGCTTGCTCTTGAAACATTTAGAGTTGTTATCATAGCATAGGCCTGATGGTCCATGAACTACTTTTGCAGCTCGGGGACCACGCATACCAACATAAGGCATGTCACATCCCTATTGTCCTTTACACGCACCTCGTATTCCTCCAGCTGGGCAGCTGGTGGATTACGTCCCTGAGGCGCAGCTGGCACAAGCCTTTCCAACACATACTCCTTCGACTCTTGTCTTAGAACTATCCTTAAGTTCCTAGACCAGTCTAAGAAGTTAGGGCCGAAAAGCTTGTCCCTTTCCAGGATAGATCGCAGTGAAAGTGAATTGTTGTTTGCCATTAAAATTCTACGCAGAAAAATTTTAAGAGTGTTAATAAAGGACTTTATCTTGTTTCCCATATATTATTATTAGCGAATCAAGTTATTAATTAATCCGAGTTGTTGGGCTCATGGGCCGAGATCCATATTTCATTAAGATATTGCCAAACGAGGGCCTAGAAAAACTATACCCTAATTATTTAGGTAGGAACTCTCGGTTTGATGGGCTTGTTGGCACTTAACCATCTGTGCTTAGGGCCAGGAGAATCCTATTACCCACACTAAGTCAAAACCTCCATCCAAGTGTTAGAGTAACCTATACTCCAACCCAATACAAAATGACGATACTCCAGTGCATCCAGCGAGGGCATGGTCTACAACTGTCCTATCCCCACTTCGAGCTGGTTTTGAATGAGGGAAGCACTTTTAAACGACTTAGTAATTTCCTTTAGGTTATTTGATTCATTTAATAATGGCTTACATGCATAGGCGGGTGAAATTGGGTTTGGATCATACATACATACATGCAAATAAATATAAAGCATAATTAAATAAGTAAAATGGACTGCTATGGGCCTATATTACATCCTAATATAATTATAGTAAACCTATACTAGAAAATACATCAGGTGGGCTTCCTTTTCCTTCCATTAGGGCTTGCCTCTCCACTTGGGCTCACCGCTCTACTGGGCTTCTTCTTTACAAATTTTATAATAAATAAATAAAATAAAATTACATGAAAAAAGAAAAACAACACGCAGGCCGTATTTATCCAAAAAGAAAAATTACAACCCAACTTGAATAAGGCCCAATAGCATCCAACCATACATACATTTAATCATACAAAATGCATCCAATACATCAATTTATAAGCACGTTATAATGCATGAAATTAAGCCCATTTCAATTATGTCCAAAACCATTATTTTGAAATCGCCAATTTTGGCCTATCACGGTTCTAGCCCTTAACGAGCTTTGGGCCTCCAGCCCAGGCAGATAACTGCTCCAATTGGAATTGGGAAACCATAAGTCCATATCAGCCGACCGGGTAATTGTGCCAAAAAAACCCGAACCAATTTCAATTAACCATATTAATTTCCAAAATTAATATCCAATGAATAAAATAAAATTTCATCCAAGAAACCATGCGCATTGAAATTACAAAACTTTAAACACATGAAATTTTAAAACCCATCAAAATTTCAAAACTGGGCCCCGGGCCTGAAACCCGGCAAATCCAAAAACCTGGGCCCGACCAGCTACAGCTAGGGCAACTGAGTTGCCCTAGCAACAGCCGCTGGCAGTCCCGCATGCCCGGAAATAGCCCGTGATTTTTATGCCAGAAAAAAAATAAAATAAAATTTTAGCTATAGGAAAATAAATCACCAAGAAATAAAATCCAACAACAGAAAATTAAATCCAACATAAACCTATATGCCAATTAATTTTCAATTGCAAAATCCAAGGGAAAAATCACAAAACCCCAAACCAATAATCCCAAATTAAAATCTCCAATTTCAAAACCAAGGGATTCAATCCAATTTTAACAATTTTCACGGATCAAAAGAACCTGGCTCTGATACCACTGTTGGGATTTTTCACCAAAAATCACCCGATAAAAGCAGAAGAACGCGGTGATTTCCTCAAATCTATGCCCATGAGCAATTGATATGAAAATTGTAAAATTAAAAATTAAACAACAAAGAAAAGATTTCTCACCCGAGATATCTCTTCTAGAGATAGCTGCGGAAATCAAACTTGATTCCCTCCACGTTCACGTACACGAAAGGCTATCAAACACGACCCGTGCTAGCGATGGAATTGAATGAGAGTGTGAGAGGAGGGGCTAAAATTTTTGGCTGGTTGCTCTACCCCCTTGCCCGAATTCTCTAAGTTAAATCATGACCTAGATGGCTGAAATTTTTCACAAAAAATTTCGGCCCAATCCGTCTTAATTCTACGTGAGCTTTTCTCCTTTTCAAGCCCAGTTCAATATTAATTCTTTTGGTCCAATTATTTATCAAACTTAATTTTTATTTAACATGTATTCTAACATATTATACCATATAATATGTTCCATACATTTAAATTAAAATTAATTTGATGAATTAATTTCACCATGGAATTAATTTTGAGATTCATAAAATTAAGATATATGTAAACCTATACAAACATATTTCCACCTAAGAAATAATCTCATATATTAATTCATTCAATTAATTATTGAGATGGCCAATGCAAATATTAATTTTTATTATTTCGATCAATCCAATTGATTCTTATAATATAATTAATATAATCCTCTATCTCCAATGTGTATACTCCAACTATACAGGTGATCCCTTAAGTCCGTGTTCAGACGTTCAATGTGTACGATCCTGTGGATCCATCTTTATGTTAGAAATGGGCCTATGGCCCACAGACTGCAGGCGGGCTCTAGCAAGCCACTTCAGCCCCCAATTAAGATGGAGATGGCAGTCCAACTGAAATCATAATCCTGTAGTTTAAACTTGTTTATCCCATGTCATTGATATTGGTGTCCAACAGAGAGGCATTTTTTGTGTCCGGACATTTACTTGATCCCGAATGTACTGAAGCTCACAAAAAAGTTCCAACTTGTTTAGGTGTGGCCACACTCTTATCAGTCACATTCATCAAGAGACGGGTGATATCTTCTCAGTGGACTACTGAGTGACATATCCCTTCTGCATATTCATAGCACTACCATGCTTAGTGACATACCCGAAAGTACCCATACTTGGCACCTTTTTACAGGCCCTTTAGGCATACCCCAAAGCATGCTACTTTGCATGCACCACCATCATGTGGTCAGGTCAAAGGATCCATACAAGTACTACACGAGAATCACTTGTGATACTTTACCATGTGGATTTCTCATTTAGTGGATCTATAACATGCCCCTTTTGCATGTACCCATTAACTTGGTTGACATCCCATGTCCAATGGCCAGTAAGACACCTCCATACAACCAAGTTAATGATAGTCTCTAGTTCCATTCATTCCCATGACTGGAATAGATTATGGATCTCTTTATGGTCATATCGTTTTCCCTATCCATGGTCTTACTGCCAAGTGCATGACACTTGTTAACATGGATATGGATATGTCCATTGGATACTTCATTTAGAATACATCACAAGATATATAATAAATGAATTAATGCCTTTATTAATGACACAAAATATGTATAATACATGAATCCAATAAATGTACAATACAAATACAAGGTCCAATGCCTTGGGACTAGGGCATATCCAACAGTATGGTTTATATTTCTGCACTTTATTTTATGCAATTTATTTATGTCATTTGAATAAGCATGGGCTAAATAACAAGAGATAAAAATGGGTAGAGAATTAAGTGAGTTAAATATTGTCATATGCACTTATAAATGAATACAAGCTTGAAGTTGAATAGGTAAGTTGCCCGAACACTAAATCTCTTGGTTAGGTACAGTAGTCTACGCTTAGTAGGGAGCTGTACCGGAATATCTCGGATAAGCTGCTCCGGGTGGCGACTCTGTCACTGCTCTTGAAATTTAGGTTTCGAGATCTTTAAGTAATAAAAAGGGATTTTCTAAAATGCAAAACCAATTTTCCAAAAAACTCAAATCCAAAGAAAAGATATTCTACAAAAGGGATTTCTGAATATATCAATGGTTTTCCTAAGAAAGATACAAAACCCATTTTCAATCCAAATCCAAAACAAACTTCTTTTCTTTTTCCCGGTTCGTTTTGCTGTGTTCAGTTTGAAAGGTCGTCCGCTGGGGATGAAATGTTTCTTAAAAAGTTTTTATAAAAACTTAAGGAACTTAGGCAACTACTAAAATATAACCTCGCTTATAGTCATTTACTAGTTCATAGTACCATATTTTACTCACACTTGAATAGCATGACATTTTCTTCTTCTCAATCCCTCGAACTCACTGATTAGCCCGGTTTGCTTCAGAAGGTGACCTACCTCATCCGCTAGGATTAGAGGCACCCGAAGGGGTAAACAACTCATAGCATCACATAAACCTCTGATGTTCTATGTGGTGGAGTGTATTTTCGCTATAGGGACCTGTACGACCCTTGGTTTGAATTTGGCCCATATATAATGAGCTAGTAACTTGCCCTTAGGGTTACCAAAACATAAAAATGAAATTGGACATTGAGAGTAAGCCTTTGATATCCCCGATTGATGCCAAAGAGACCTAACACCTAGGAAGAATGTGAGACCAATCGAAAGCAGGAATAAGGTTGGAAGGGTGAGCATATTGTTGCATGTGCTAACGTTTGTTCCATGGTGGTTTTTATTTGACCTTTTCACGAAGCATTAAACACGCATAATCATTCGTGTGCCATTCTAACCACATCTTCATGCAGCCATTTTCAAAACATCAACATATGTGTGATATTGATACTAACCACATCTTTATGTAGCCATGAAATGTTAATTGTGCACCATTTACATCTGATGTGTTGACATTCCCATGAAGCATACACAACAGCATCCCATGTGTCACGCATCCTAACCATATGTTCATACAGCCACTGGCATTTTGTGCGACATTCACATCATCTCATCTCATTCCATTTAATGAAAGGATGTTCTAAGTATGCCCTTCACAACCATTTCATTCCATATTGGGTGTCCTAAAACTACCCGTGTCCTGCCCATGCACCGGATTGCACTTGGCCAAATAATTTCATTCATTAGAGGACCACAACTATCTTAGGCCTATGTTTGTGTGGCGGGTCACACGATATCATTACATGACATCATGCTCATTCATCATTGGTGTCACGGCGATGCCGAAGTCTTACTTGTATGTCATGATCCACATCAAATCATCTCATGACATTATTGACTCATTTGAGGTACTCCACCAGTACCAGATTACTACACATTTAGGGGTATTTCATGACACTACCAAATTATACAAGGTGTTCCATGAACGTCGAACCCCTGTCCATGTCTCGAGTCACACGTGACTTGTTTATAACATCATTTCATCCAAGATGCCATAAAAGCATCGAAACTCTATCCATGGGACGGCCCCCCCTATGTGACCATTTCATATCATTTCATTAACCTACAAAGCGTAGAAAGTCTATCCTATGTCGGCACACACGCGACCATTTCATGACATCCACTAGGTGCCCCAAAAGAGCTGAACCTCTATCCGTGTGATGGCTCACACGCGACAATTTTGCATTGTCTTTCACATGG
This sequence comes from Euphorbia tirucalli, assembly GCA_039660915.1. Classification (NCBI taxonomy): domain Eukaryota; kingdom Viridiplantae; phylum Streptophyta; class Magnoliopsida; order Malpighiales; family Euphorbiaceae; genus Euphorbia; species Euphorbia tirucalli. Next base: position 53,194,864 of record CM077633.1, read on the forward strand.
CATTAGGTATTCATAGAACGTCCAAAGTAAAGAGAGAATGAAAACACAAATGTCATCATCATTATCATTTCCATCTGTCTGAAATCATTCAATCATGATCATTTCACGATCATACCAAACACGTCACTTATTGTGTCAAGTCTAGACTCATGACATCCATCCATTGTTCTAGCCCTATGTTAAACGTGCAGTTTGGAGTCAAAATTCAAAGCGATTAGTACATGTTGAACCAGAGTCTAATCAGTTAGCTCAGTCAGTTCAGCCAGAACCAGGCATCGTGGAAGAGATTGGGGTTAGTTCAGATTCAGAATCAGACCAAGGGTTCAAGGGTCAGTTACCTTCTTTACCAATTGATAGTCAGTTCGTGCTAGAAGAAGTGAATAGAACGGAAATGGCTCAAGACAGACCAGCGGAGGTTCCTGCTTTTGACATGAATGCATTTGTGGATGCCCTGCTGAACAGACAGATTTAAGGCTACTTTGAGAGAGCATATGAAAGCTGTTATGCCCACTGAAGGGATTCAGGCCATTCAGCCAATCTCGGCTCTGGTCGAAAATGGAGGGAACATTGTCCAAGCGGCAAGCGGAGCCGGAGGAAACATTCCCGGTAATAGTAGAGTGGCCATTCCTCATCGGTAGATTGACCGTCAGTCTGAGGAAGATGAATCTTTTGTGAGAGCTAGGGAGGCCTCAATTGACACTGTTACTGAAAAGCGTCTCAAAGAAAAATTCTCTGATTTGGAGGCTTTGATACCAAAATTGAAAGAGATGGTGCATTACAATTCTATCAAATGTGCTGACCCAGCCACTCTGATGGCAGAAGGAGGAGAGCCACTCCTTGTCAGTTTCTAGATGCCTTATCTGCCACCCTACACTAGAGAGGGCCCACCAGAGGCTCACTCGGATAGCTACATGAGGATCATGTCCAATGTAGGAATCAGGAAAATCCATCTACTAAACATATTCCCAACCACTCTAAGGGATGCTGCTGCTAAATGGTATTTGAAGACGCCAATTCATACCCATTCCACATAGGAAGATCTGTCTGAGGTATTTGTGAAGCAATATGCTTACAACACTCAGGTGGAGACCACTCTAGAGGATTTGGAAAGGATTCACCAAAAGCTGAATGAGTCCTTTCTGTCTTACTACAAGAGGTGGATGGATGTTCAAGTGCTGGTGGATGGAGCTCTAAAGTTAGAGTCTCTCATTGCGAAATTGGTTGATGGAAACCTGCCTCAATACAAGGACAAAGTGAAGCTAAAAAGATTCTATGCTTTTACAGAAGTTGTCGAATTTCCTAAGCGAATCGAGAGATACGAAGAGGAAGACCAAAGAAATAAGCAGAATTTTGGTACTTATCAAGGCAGTTGGGGGTACAAACAGGGTTACAAGGCTGGTAACTCCACAACCACATCTGCTAGGGCTAGTTCAAAACCTGCTCAAACCGCAACCCTTGGACAAGTGTAAGAAACGAATGTGGCTGTTGTAGCCCAAGGTAGGCAAACAGGAACTCCTCAAAGGACTACCAACCCTTAGGTAGAATCTTTGGCTCGTATTTTTGCCAAATGTAGGAAGGCTGGGTTGCTACAGAATTTGAAGCCGTATTCTCCTCCAGCTGAGACAGATAAGGGTAACTTCTGTTCTTATAATGTGACAGTAGGTCACCATACAAATGACTGCACTCAATTAATAAGGGCTATCCGACAGTTGGTTACCGAGGGGCAGATTCTAGAACCACCCTTGAAGCCGAGCATTTAGAGTAATTCCTTGCCCAACTTCGGATGATTCGGGTGCATAAGCTATTGAGGTCGAGGATGCTACTGTTAGAGAAGACCCTCCACATGTGGAACATATGAAGAATTCAGCCCATGAGGCATTTAATACAATGCAATTTGGTTTTAATTACTTGTGTGATATTTTTTCGGATAGGACTATGCATACATACAAACATTCATTTAATGCCTTTAACATAAATGATGCATCATTGCATAAAATGAATCTAGGGATACATGATGACCCAAAAATGGTATCCATCTTAAAAGATTTCACGCCTAAAGAGAGAAAAGAAATCACAAAATTACCATAAAAGCACATAAAATCCTTTGCCTGGCTGTACGATGTCATGCGGGGGTTGATAGAGAAATTATTGAACACCAGATTCCAAAGGATTAAAAGACAAAACTAGTCAAGCAGAAGCTCCATAGACTCAGATCAGAAAAGGAGGTATCACAGCATGAAAATTGATAGTGCCGGAGAAATAAGGCCACTTGCATCGAATGGACACTGATTCGTAGTCGTATCCATCAAACTACTCTTTAAAGTGGGTAGAAGCGGAGTCACATACGAATGTCACGACACAAAAAAAGAGAGCATGTCCAGATTCATAAAGGAGAAGGTGTTGGTATAAAGTTCCACATCACGTCACTACCGATGATGGAGCATAATTTCAAGGGGCAACAGCACAGTTGTTCCAGCATAAAGGAATGGAGCATCACACTCCATCTCCATATCGCCCAGAAGACAATGGGGTGACAGAAGCGGCCAATAAGTCTATCAAAAAGGATTCCGTCAGAATGGCAGTTGCCTACAAAGATTGGGTCGACATGTTACCATTTGCCTTGCGAAGACACAGAACTAATATCAGAGTACATAATGGAGAAATGCCATACTCGTTGGTCTACGGGGTAGAAGCGGTTCTACCAAGGGAAACAGAGACCAAGTCATCAACCCCATCAACCAAGACAAGCTCAGGTGCTGTTACGTGTAAAAAAAAAAGTCCGATGGATCCAAAACCGAACAGGCGATCCATGCAAAAATTAGGACAATCCGATGGACCAAAAACCGAAAAGGTGGTCCATGCAAAAGTTAGGACAGTAAGGTGAACACCATCAGTGGGAAAATCTGTAAAGACCGGTTGATGGCAGTCGTGGGTTCGGTCGAGGCGGATACCATTACTGATTCTGTCCTTAGCTCCATTTCATCTTCGATGTGCATTGTGCTAAAACATTATTAATGGATGGATGAATGAATGCCTTGCTCTATTCATTTAAATGTCCCAAGTCTACTTGAAATTGAATTCGCATCATGCGTATATGGCTATGCACATTTTATGTTTGCATGCATCTCACTTCAACAAAAAAAAATCATCAATCCGATAGACTGAAAACAGAAAGGCGATCTATGCAAAAGTTAGGATTTAAATAAAAGTCTGCTGAGTCGAAAACCCAAAAGGGCGGTTTAGGCAAAAGTTAAGACAATCCAATAGGCCGAAAACCCTAAAGGGTGGTCTACGCAAAAGTTAGGACACAAAACAAAAACATAAGTCACACAACAGCAGGTTCAGGCAATCCTAACTCCCTGCAACATGAGGCATCTCAAGGTCAGCGCCTTGCGCCCACAGTCAATAGACTGAAGCAAAATGTGCATAAATGGGCCCACACATGGGTAATACAAGCAAAGAAGCAGAATGAGCCCACATACGAGCTAGATTGTCAAAGAAGTAAGAAAAGGTCTAGGACTGTGCCCTGTCACCCTGATCATCCACCTATTTCTCACCCCCGGTATCCTCATAATAAGCAATCCACTCTTCCAGTAGGTCCGTGCACGTCTGGAAGGCCTGGTTCATTAGCTCCAAAGCCACAACTAGATCGACTTGCGACACTGAACGCCAGATGCAGACTAGGCCAAGATCAGTAGCAGAAACATCGTGTCATATACATACATACATTCAAAACATACACACATACATGCATACATTCAAAACATATGCACATACATGCATACACGCATCAAGGCCAACCCAAGTACAGGTACTCACTATCACCATCGGGCTATCCCGAATCATGGGCACTCTGAAAACGGAAATAGCCCGACACTGGGGCATCCCCTAGGCTATAACATGCAAATCAGAGCTACACGGCCCTGAATTTCAGGTAAGGAAATTTTCTCAATTTTCCATAATTTCCACTTATGCCAATATGATCCCGATAAAGGTACTCTTTGCTTTTTGCAAGTATCCAGGGGCAAAAAAATCAAGCTGTATTTATTCTTGATCGAAGGGGCAAAAATTTTTTGTTTCCAAAATTATCAATCAAGGAATAAATACGCATTTGGCCCATCTTCAAAATTATTATTCCTAGAGCCAACTTTGAATCAAATCAAGCTAGGTTGTTGTTTCATGTCGGAACTAGTCCTTGAATCAAATCAAGATAGATTGTTGTTTCACGCTAGGACCAGTCCTTGAATAAAATCAAGCTAGATTGCTATTTCATGGTGGAACCAGTCCTTGAATCAAACCAAGCTAGATTATTGTTTCACGTCGGAACCAGTCCTTCAATCAAACCAAGCTAGATTGTTGTTTCACGTCGGAACCAGTCCTTGAATCAAACCAAGCTAGATTGTTGTTTCACATCGGAACCAGTCCTTGAATCAAACCAAGCTAGATTGCTATTTCACCTTGGAACTAGTCCTTGAATCAAACCAAGCTAGATTGTTGTTTCACGTCGGAACCAGTCCTTGAATCAAATCAAGGTAGATTGCTGTTTCTCATCGGAACCAGTCCTTGAATCAACTCAAGCTAGATGTTGTTTCGCACAGCCATTGGAGCAATTCTTTGAATCAATTCAACTCAAGCTAGATGTTATTTCATACAGTCATTGGAGCAACTCCTTGAATCAATTCAACTCAAGCTAGATGTTGTTTTGCACAGTTATTGGAGCAACTCCTTGAATCAATTCAACTCAAGCTAGATGTTGTTTCGCATAGTCATTGGGGCAAGTCCTTAAATCAATTTAACTCAAGCTAGATCTTGTTTCGCATCGACATCAGAGCAAGTCCTTGAATCAACTCAAGCTGGATTTTATTTCACACTGACATCAGAGCAAGTCCTTGAATGAAATCAACTCAACTCAAGCTAGATCTTGTTTTGCACAGACATCGGAGCAAGTCCTTAAATCAATTCAACTCAAGCTAATCTTGTTTCGCACAGACATTGAAACCCGTTCCTGAATCAACTTAACTCAAGCACCACCAACCAGAGATGCATTCCCCAACTAGATGCTAGGTATGTTCCTTTTCTCACCGCGCTATCTATCGTGAGACCAAACTTGATCCTGGCATGATAGCCTGATTATATCGACTTTGATCCCGCGAGGGGCAGCCTACGAGCACGGGTTTTTCCCGACCTCTAAGATGAGAGTCCTATGTTATGTTTTAAGTAGATGAATGTGAATTAGACTTAAGAATGAGCGGGATGTTGCCTGGAATGTCTCAAACGCTCTGAAAACAGAACAGTCCTTGATCCGAAACCTCGAGATAAGTCCTTTGAGTGATTAGAGAGCTTAGAGGTGAATGTGGTATTTAGGAGAATCTGTCACGACTCTTATTAGAGGCTCACAGCTATCGTTTCATAACTACAGCTGCATGGCTATAATTCAAAGACGCACAGCTATAACCTTACAGCCACGGGGCTTTATTGTGCGGGCAGAATTTTTCCTAAATAACACAAACAGTCTTTGACAGGAGATAGAAGTCTTAATTAGCTGAAACTTCCATGATTCTCTAGGTTTTAACATAACAGGAAAAGGCAAACAAAGGGGAACATAACAAAAAAAAGGGGAGGAATGGAATTAGGAGAGAATTAGAGAGAGGATTCTAGGAGAAAGCATAAACTAAAAAAGAAAGACAACTAAGAACTAACAAACCAAAAAGAGGGAACAAAAACACCTAAAACGGACTCAGAAACACTGAAGGTGAGGGTTTTCCAGTGACTTTCACTCATCCGGGTCTATTCTCGAGTTGCATTTGGATCAATTTGGGACGTATACTCAAGGATTTCATAGTGTTCATGGGATTCTAAGTGCAGTCCACCTATTCAATCCACTTTCAGATGTCAAACACGCTGGAAAATCAACAAGGTAAACTCTGAGAGGCCTTAAACTCACATTTGTTCATTTTGTGTTCTGTTTTTATGTGTTTTGATTACATTTCCAGAACTGGCTATTTGATTACAGCCGTGCGGCTCTAACTAGAGCTGAGCGGATCGAAATTCCATTTTGTTCATTCTGTTATGATTTATTTCGATCCCAATCACATCCGTTATACTTTGAATCATGGTTTTTGGTTTTCATTGAATGTTGATGTGAGATTTTCAGATTCTTTGGTTTCGATTTTTGAGTTTCGGGGTTGTTTTGTCCAAACCGGATCCACTATCCAGCTATAACGGACCCCCAGGTTCCTCAAAGTCCTTAGAAATCATTGAAAACGATCAAAACAGTGATTGTAATTTTTTGATATTCGTGTATCTAGGCGGTTGTAATGGTGAGGATGAGAGTTTTTTTTCTCTTTTTGGGTTGTAATAAGCGGCCTTTATTTCTTTTTTGTTTGGTTTTGATGTATGGTTTATATTTCTGTACTTTCTTTTATGCAATTTATTTATGTCATTTGAATGAGCATGGGCTAAATAACAAGAGATAAAAATGGATAGAGAATTAAGTGAGTAAAATAATGTCATATGCACTTATAAATGAATACAAGCTTGAAGTTGAATAAGTAAGTTGCCCAAACCCTAAATCTCTGGATTAGGTACAGTAGTCTACACTCTGTAGGGAGCTGTACCGGAATTTCCCAGATGAGGTAATCCGGGTGGCTACTTTATCATTGATCTTGAAATTTAGGTTTCGAGATCTTTAAGTAATAAAACGAGATTTTCTAAAATGCAAAACCAGTTTTCCAAAAAACTCACATCCAAAGAAAAGATCTTCTACAAAAGGGATTTTCGAATAAATCAATGGTTTTCCTAAGAAAGATACAAAACCTGTTTTCAATCCAAATCCAAAACAAACTTCTTTTCTTTTTCCCCGGTTCGCTTCACCGAGTTCTATTTGAAAGGTCATCCATTCACAAACACCCAAAATTCACTTTATAAAAAATGCATCACAATGATATTATAGAAATAAAGGCTATGCTTATGAAATGAATTTATGGTACAGCAAGGGTTTGAAAACGGGTTAGCTCTGGATTTCAGGATCCAGATCTAATGATTAAAAAAAATTTTATTCTGTGATTTTAATACATAGAAATTCATTTTAGGGTTTTCTCCTTTTGATTTTTCCGATCCTTTGGGGATCTATCAATTGATTAGACTAATAAATCAAAGATTTTCACCCTAGATTCATAAAACTAAAATTCACAGAAAACAGGGAAAATTTGAACGACTCATTGGCCAAGATGAGCCGTGAGGCTCAAATCCCCTTAAAAATGGGCCGTGCAGCTTATAAGATGGGTCGTACAACCCTGTGCTAAAATTTACAGTAGAATTCTTTTTTGGTTTTGCACAACATGGAGAAATCAAATAATGCAGGAATAGAGAGATAAGATTTTATCGCCTCTCAGTAATTACCTTTAGCTTGTTTATAGAGATTTTTGGAAAATAATCCAAATCCGTTCAATGGAGCTTTAAACCGGTGTAATTCTTGAATATGAACCGAACTTGTTAGGAAACTGAAATGCAACTATGTACAGCTTCGAACCGAGGTATTTTACAGATGGAAATGTGGTTTACTATTTGAAATGGTTAAGTTCGGCTTCAATTTGGTGCTTGGAAGATTGGAAAATATTGAAAAATGGTGTTAATAGAGGTCAAGCTTGGGTTGCAAGAGAAGAAAAATTTTTGATGAAGGAGAGCATAAAAGGGTCGTGTGAAGATGTGAAAAATTGGTAAGTGTGATTATCCTCTCTTATCCCAACCTTAAACTCCTATAATATACTTCTCTGCCTCTATAAGTGACATCATCCTTCAAGAAAATGATTTTTTATTCTGCATGTGGACCAGAGATGGGCCACTCATCCTCAAACCTGGGCATGACACCCAAGCAGATGTTGCAATAGCCATATGGTTGTTGCTGCATCAGCTGCATGGCTGTCATGTTTTCGATTTATTTTTGCTATTTTGTTTTATTTACTAACCTTAGTCCTGAATTTATTTCACTACTATTATTATAATCATTGACTTCATCTTTATAATCATCAATTTCATCAAATTGTAGATAGTAAATTAACTCGCTTTCTCCAAAGAAAGTTTTCATTTCTTGTTTATATAGGTATAGATAACTTCACTGAATCCTGGTTTCTCAAAAAACTATCAATCAAGAGAAGAATTACCACCGATTGACATTCATCCTTATCATTCTAAGAGTTCTATAATGAAGAACTTCAATCATCATTCCTAGTATTCCAGTATACTAGATTTCCTTTCCCTAAAACTCGATACCCAATTTCCAGCTTCGCTCTTGCATTATTCTTGATCGAAGGGGCAAAATTTTTTTTCCAAAATAATTGTCAAAGAATAAATACATAACTCATAACTTATCAACTTATCCAGCATACTTTAAAAGTCTAGCATGACTCCAAAAGTTATATCAGTCCCACATGACTTTAAAAGGTGATCACTCCTACATAACTCTAAAAGTTAATCATTCTCACATGACTTTAAAAGGTAATTAGTCCCACATGAATCTAAAAGGTAATCAGTCCCACATGACTCTGAAAGGTAAATTAGTCCTATATGACTCTAAAAGGTAATCAATTCCACACTGCTCTAAAAGGTAATCAATCCCACAAGACTTTAAAAGGTAATCGGTTCCACACGATCTTAAAAGGTAGTAATAAATCAAGTCCATCGGCCAAAGCTAGGGTAGGTACTTTTCTTTTCTTTCTTATCATGCTCTCTATCATGCATCCAAATTCATCGCGGGACAAGGTAAACCTATAAGCAAACCTATAAGCCATGAATTTAGATACATGAGGAGCAGCCTATGAGCGTGGGATTTTCATCCCCAATTTAAGTGATGATTAAATCATTTGCTTCCATAGCTTTCTACAGCCGCAGGAGTCAGAGTCAATTCAAGATCAAAGCTCCAGTAGGCCAAACTTTAAGCCTTAGAACATTTCCTGGATGAAGAGGAGGCTGTCTAGGAACAACAGCCGTATGGCCATGATAGAACCGTGACTCTTCTTCTTGGAAATGATTTTTAGGATTCTAGGGGCGGATCCTATAAGAAAACTTGCCTTTTTTTGCCTATAAAAAGGGGTTTTATCTCTGGTTTAAGGGTGGGGAATTTATATAGAGAGAAGAAGGAAGAAAAGAGGAAAAGAAATCCAAGCCTTTTTTTTCTTCAATTTTCATCTCCAATCTCTGCTATTAGGCTTAAAATCGGTTAGAATCTTACGAAAACACTTCACTAAGACTTCTAATAGGTTTAGAGACTAATCTGAACACCAAAACAATATCATTTGAAGCTTAAAACCATTTTCGGAGCTTATCAAAGCTTTTTCTTGATGATTCTCCCCTCCTAAAGCTATGGATCTACGCTGCAAGGGTAAATATCTAAGAAACCTAAACATTTGCCTTATCTGTTGTGAGCACGGATTTTTCTTGACCTTTATGATCAGAGTCCTATGTTACCTTTAAAGCAGACAAACGTGAATTGGACTTGAGAATGAGCAGTATATTGCCTGGAATGTCTCAAACGCTCAAAAACTAAATGAACCTCGATCTGAAACCCCGAGAAAGGTCTTTCGAGTGATTAGAGGACTTAGAGGTGAGTGTGGTATTTAGGAGAATCTGTCACAGCTCTGATTAGAGGCGCACGGCTGTAATTCAGAGCCACACAGTTGTAACCTTACAGCTGCGCGGCTCTATCGTGCGAACAGAATTTTTCCTAAATAGTAGAATCAGTATTTGACTGGGTTTGAATTCCTTAATTAGTGAGGGATCTAATACGGGGATTATGTAGGGTTTTTGGGGAGTAGAAAAAATAACAACCAACAAAGGAAAAAACAGAATTACAGAGAGAGAAACAAAGAGAATTCTAAGAGTGAAAACAAAGAAAAAAGAGAGAAAATTAAAAAAACAATAGAATAAAACCAAAAACCAGAACTAAATTTACAAAAACACCTAAAAGAGTAAGGGTTTTCTAGTGACTTTCACTTATCTGGGTCTATTCTCCGGTTGCATTCGGATCAATTCGGGATACATATTCGAAGTTTCAAAGCGTTCACGAGATTCTAGGCATGTTCCACCTTTTTTATTCACTTCCGAACGTCAAAAACGCTGGAACATTGACAAGGTAAACTATGAAGGCCTTAAACTCACCCTGATTTGTTCTGTGTTGTGATTTTTCTGTGTTTTGTGCATATTTCTCGAAATTGGTTGTTTGATTACAGTCGTACGGCTCTAACTAAAGCCGTGCGGCTCTAACTAAAGCCGAGCGGCTGTAATCCCTTAGAACAGAGCCAAGCGCCTGTAACACTATAGACACACTATTGTGTTCTTCTGGGCAGAAAACCAAAAAGCCCTAAAATTGACCGAAAGCAGCTAGATTCCATTTCGTTCATTCTGTTATGATTTATTTCAGTCCCAATCAAATCCGTTATACTCTAAACCATGGTTTTCGATTTCCATTAAACGTTGATGTGAGATTTTTGGATTCTTTGGTTTCAATTTATAAGTTTCAGGGTTGTGTGGTCCAAACCGGATACACTGTCCAGCTATAGCAGACCCCCAGGTTCCTCAAAGTCCTTAGAAATCATTAAAAACTATTAAAACAGTGTTTTTCAAAGTAAAGAAAACCAATTTCGGGTCTTGGGTGCTATAGCCGCACAACTGTGGTCCTATAGTCGCACGGCTCTAACTGAGCCGCACGGCTGTAGCCTCGAGAAGGAGGCAGAATCACAGGACGACCCATACGGACGTCGTCGCGTGATGCCATCTTTAGAATTAAGCTGCTTTTGGTGTGTTTACTGCTTTAGGCCTTATATGAATATTTGGAATTAGGAAACCCCACGAACAGAACCCCAAGTTCCGGGATACCTGACCCACTAAACCGAAGTAATTTGCATATAATCGAGCCAAACTGTTTTTAAGCACAAAAACCTACAAGGCGTTTCTAAAACTGTTTTCCAGGTCTAACCGAGTAAGTCGTCCGGACTTCTCGGTTATCCCCTAAATGTATGTTCCCATTCTCTAAGATTCCCTATTTTATCCTGTATGAGTCTTATATGTGTTTGGGATATATCTATGCTAACCATCTGTTTTATAGCTTTTATTTTTCTTTATTTTTATTTTGGATGTTTTTTATAGATTAATCGTGTACTCTAGGCGATTGTAATTTTTTCTTAGATTTTCGTGTATCTAAGCAGTTGTAATGGTGAGGATGAGAGCTTTTTCTCTTTTTGGGTTGTAAAAAGCAGCCTCTATTTCTTTTTTGGTTTGGTTTGATGTATGGTTTATTTTTCCACACTTTAATTTTATGCAATTTACTTATGTCATTTGAATGAGCATGGGCTAAATAATACAAGATAAAATGGGTAGAGAATTAAGTGAGTAAAATATTGTCATATGCACTTATAAATGAATACAAGCTTGAGGTTGAATAGGTAAGTTGCCTGAACCCTAAATCTCTGGATTAGGTACAGTAGTCTAACCTCGGTAGGCAGCTGTACCAGAATTTGCCGGATGAGCTGATCTGGGTGGCGACTATATCACTGATATCAAAATTTAGGTTTCGAGGTCTTTAAGTTAATAAAACTGGATTTTCTAAAATACAAAACCAGTTTTCCCAAAAACTCACATTTAAAGAAAAGGTTTTCTACAAAAGGATTGCGAAAACAAATCATTAGTTTTCCTAAGCAAGATACAAAACCATTTTTCAAAACTAATCCAAAAACACTTACTTTTCTTTTTCCCCAGTTCGCTTCTCCGTGTTGCCCTTAAAAGGTTGTCTGCTCATAGTGGCGACTCTACTAGGTACGTTGGTTCCTAAAATGTTTTTTTACAAAAACTTAAGGAACTTAGGCAACTACTAAAATATAACATCGCTTGTAGTCATTTACTAGTTCATAGTACCATATTTTACTCACACTTGCATATCATGACATTTTCTTCTTCTCAACTCCTCAAACTCACTGATCAGCCTGATTTACTTCCGAAGGTGACCTACCTCTTCTGCTAGGATTGGAGGTAACCGAGGGGGTAAAGCACTCATAGCTTCGTATGAACCTCTCATGTTCTATGTGGAGGAGTTTATTTTCGCTATGGGGACCTGTACGACCCTTGCTTTGACTTTGGCCCACATGTAATGGCCTATCAACTTCCCTATAGGATTACCAAAACATAAATTCAAAATTGGACATTGAGTGTACACCTTTGGTATCCGCGGTTAATGCCAAAGAGACCCAACACCTAGGAAGAATGCGTGACCAATTGAAAGGACGAATAAGGTTAGAAGGGTGAGCATATTATTGCGTGTGCTAATGTTTCTTCCATAGTGGTTTTATTTTGACCCTTACATGAAACATCAAGCACGCATAATCATCCGTGTCACTCTAACCCCATCTTCGTACAACCATTTTCAAAACATAAGCATATGTATGACATTAATGCTAACCACATCTTCGTGTAGGCACGACATTTTATTATGTGCCATTACATCTTGTGTGTTGACATTCCTATAAAGCATACACGACATCATCTTGTATGTCATGCATCCTAACCATATCTTAACGCAGCCACTTACATTTTGTGTGACATGAACATTCATATCATCTCATCTCATCCCTTCTAAAATGAAAGGACGTTCTGAGGATGCCCATCATGATCATTTCATTTCATAACATATCGGGTGTCCCAAAACTACCCGTGTTCTGCCCGTACACTGGATTGCACTTGGCCATTTCACTACACCGTGTCATTCACTAAAAGACCACAATGGTCTTAGGCCTATTTTCATGTGGCAGATCACACGATAGCATTACATGACATCATATTCATTCATCATTGATGTCACGGTGTCGCGATCCACATCGAATTATTTCATGACATTATTACTCATTCGAGGTGCTCCACGAGTACCAAATTACTACATACATATAGGGGCATTTCATGACATTACCAAATTATACAAGGTGTTCCACGAACGCCTAACCCCTGTCCGTGTCTGGAGTTACACATGACTTGTTTGTAACATCATTCCATATTGGATGCCTTAAAAGCGTCAAAACTCTGTTTGTGGGAAGGCACCCATGCGACCATTTCATATCACTTCATTGACCTACAGAGCATCGAAACTCTATGCGTGTGTTGGTACACACGCGACCATTTTATGACATCAACTAGGTGCCCCAAAAGCCTAGAACCTCTGTCCGTGTAACGGCTCACACATGACATTTTTGCATTATCTTTCGCATGGCATTGGGTATTCTTAAAACGTCCAAAGTAAAAAGAACAAAGAATATCACCCTCATTATCATGCTCATTCATGAGAAATCATCCAACCATAGTCATCTCACGATCATGCCATACATGTCACTTAGTGTGTCGAGTCTACACTCATGACAGCCATCCATTGTTCTAACCTTATGTTGAACATACAGTTTGGAGTCGAACTTCGAAATGGTTAGTGCAGGTTGAACCAGATTCTAGTTCAGTTAATTCAACCAGAATCAGTCACTATGGAGGAGATCAGGGACGATTCAGGGTTGGAATTAGAGCAAGAATTCGGGGACAGTCAATCATTGCTTGAAGAAGTGCATAGAACAGAAATGGCCCAAGATGGATCTAACGGAGGAGTGCCTGCTTTCGACATGAATGCATTTGTAGATGCACTGTTGAGCTTAGATTAGTTTAAGGCCACTTTAAGGGAACAAATGTAAGCTGTGATGCCTACGGAGAGGGGCCAGAATTCTCAACCAATTTCGGCTTTGATCGGAAATGGAGGAAACATGGTCCAAGCAGTAAATGGGACTAGAGGACATATTCCCGGCAGTAGTAGGGTGGCCATTCCCCATCGGGAAATTGATCGCCAGTCTGATGAAAACGAAGCTTTCATAAGGGCAAGGGAGGCCTTAATTGAGACGGCTGCTGAGAAGCATCTCAAGGAAAAATTCTCTGACCTGGAGGCTTTGATGCCTAAATTAAAGGAGATGGTGCATTTCAGTCCCATCAAATGCACAGACCTAGCTAGCTTGATGGCAGAAGGAGGAGAGCCGCTCCTAGTTGGTTTCCAGATGCCTTATCTGCCTCCATACACCGGAAAGGGCCCACCAGAGGCACACTTGGACAGCTATGTAAGAATTATGTCCATTCTGGGGATCGAAAAAATCCATCTGCTTAATCTATTCCTGACTACATTGAGAGATGCTGCTACTAAGTGGTACTTGAAGATGCCAATCCATACCCGCTACACGTGGGAAGATCTATCTGAAGCTTTCGTGAAGTAGTATGCTTACAATACCCAGGTGGAAACTACTCTGGAAGATCTTGAGAGGATTCACAAAAAAACTAATTAATTTTTCTCCACATACTACAAAAGACGGATGGACGTCCAGGTGCTGATGGAGAGGGCCCCAAAATTGGAGTCTCTCGTAGTGAAACGAAGCTGAAGATGAAGATGAAGCTGAAGATGTTCCACTCCTTCAATGACGCTGTTGAGCTTGCCAAACGTATCGAAAGGTACGAGGAGGAAGACCATAGGGATAAGTAGAACTCAAATACTTTTCGAGGCAGTCGAGGGTATTCATAGGGGTACAAGAATGGGAGTTTTACTACTACACCCACTGGGTCTAGTTCGAAACCAGCTCAAACAGCAACATTAGAACAAGCGACAAAAGTGGATGTAGCCGCAATGAATCAGGGTAGGCAGGCGATGGCTCCTCAGAGGATTACCAATCCGTGGGCAGAATCTCTGGTCTGTATCTTCACCAAATGTAGGAAGACGGGACTATTGCATAATTTGAAGCCCTATTCACCCCCAACTGAAGCTGAAAAGGACAACTTCTGTGCCTATCACGTGATGCTAGGTCACCGCACCAATGATTGCACTCAGCTGATAAAGTCCATTTGTCAGTTGATCACTGAAGGGAAGACTATGGAACCACCCTTCAAACCGAGCATTCAGAACAACCCCCTGCCCAACTTTGGCTAGGCCGAGTGCACAAGCTATTGAAAACCATGATGCTGCAATAACAGAAGACCCTCCGCATATGGAGGACGATTGTCATTTTGATGTATTTGTTTTATTATTATTTATTATATGAACAATTCAGCCCATAAGGTGTTTAATTCAATGCGATTTGATTTCAATTACTTGTGTAATATTTTTTCTGATAGGACTATGAATACATACAAACATTCATTTAATGTCTTTAACATACATGGTGCATCATTGCATGAAATGAATCTAGGGACAGATAATGACCCAAAAATGGTATCCGTCTCGAAAGTCCTCACAGCTAATGAGAGGAAAGAAATTGTAAAAGTACCATAAAAACATGTAAAAACCTTTGCCTAGCTGTACGATGTCACGCGGGGGTTGACAGAGAAATTACTGAACACCAGATTCCAAAGGATTTGAGGACAAAGCCAACCAAGCAGAAGCTCCATAAACTCAGACCAGAAAAAGGGGGGTAATCACAGCATAGGGAGTTGATAGCGTCAGAGAAATAAGGACACTTGCAGTGAACAAACATTGGTTCACAGTTGTAACCGTCAACTACTCCTCAAAGTGGGTAGAAGTGGAGTTATATATGAATGTCATAGCCTAAAAAAAGGAAAGAAAAAAGAAAAAAAAAAAGAGAAGACCATGTTCATCTTCACACGGTATGGAATCCCATATTATGTTGTGACCGATGAGGGAGCACAATTTCAAGGGTCAACAACACAGTTGTTCCAGAATAAAGGAATGGAGCATTATACATCATCTCCATATCGCCCATGAGACAACGGGGCAGTAAGAGTGTCCAATAAGTCTACCAGAGGGATTCTGTCAAAAGTGGCAGTTGCCTACAAGGATTGGGTCGACACGTTACCATCTGCCTTGTGAGGACATAGAATTAGCATCAGAATACCCACCAGAGAAACACCATGCCCTTTGGTTTACGAGGCAGAAGTGGTGATGTGATATCAGCAGTGAGAAAGCCGAAATCAACCTTAACAAATTTCCCAAGTCTATCAATCAAGGTTGAACTCACAAAAACGAAACAAAGATTGGTGATAGCAAACCAATCCTAAGGTGTTTAAGCGACAATGAAAGGGATTCAAACCTGACACCTTCGATTAAGCAATCTTAGAACCTGAATGTTGGATGATTCACAAGTACCTTACCGCAATACTTGTTCATAATCAAGATAAAATTGTAAAAATGAAGAACTCGATCTCACAAACTCACAAAATTAAAAATTAGCCTCGAGCTGGAATCTCAACAAAGAGAGAAAAATCTGAATTGTATTAAATTTCATCCATGCTCTTTAACTATTACATTGATGTATAAATAGAAAACTTAAACCTAACCCTAAACTGAAAAGGAAAACAAATCCTTGTCGGACTAGGAAAGCTTAAATAACCAATTAGGAAAATTTAAAACTAATCCTTATGCAATAAGGATGAAAAACGAAATTCCCTTTTGAGGGTTGTTTATGGGCTGATTTTTAAGCCCAAAACAACTCACACTTATTAAAAAATAACAATTAAATATGGATACCTAAGCCTAATTCGAAATCCATACATATTCCCTAAGGGTGCCTTAAGTGCTAACACTTAATTGTCCTTAACTAATACGTAGAAGTCCAATTAGGCCCAGAAGATTCCCAATGGGCTCGTACATTCCTCACAAATAAACTATTAAGCTTTATTTTGCACCGAATCCTCCATAAATCAGCATTTGAAAGGATGTTATTATTCTTTGCATCAACCAAACTGATTAGATAAGTTAAACCAAAGATTAGGCTATCTCGATTCACATCAAGTGGTTCTACCAGTGGAAACAGAGACCAAGTCGTCAATCCCATCAACCAAGATAAGCTTAGTCAATACTACGTGTAAAAAAAAGAAAAAAAAAAGAAGAAGAAGTTTGATGGATCGAAACCGAAAAGGCGGTCCCTGTAAGAATTAGGATAGTCTGATGGATTGAAAACCGAAAAGGTGATCCATGCAAAAATTAGGACAAAGAGGTGAGCACCATCAGCGGGAAAATTAGCAAAGACCGGTTGATGGTAGTCGTGGGTTCGGTCGAGGCGGATACCATTACTGATTTTGTCCTTAGCTCCATTTCATCTTTGATGCGCATTGTGCTAAAACATTATTAATGAATGAATGAATGAATGCTTTGCTCTATTCACTTAAATGTCCCAAGTCTACTTGAAATTGAATTTGCATTATGCATAGATGGTTGTACACGCTTTCGGCTTGCATGCATCTCACTAAAATAATAATAATAATAATAAATAAATAAATAAATCTGATAGACTGAAAACTGAAAGGTGGTCTATGCAGAAGTTAGGATGCAAATAAAAGTCTGCTAAATCGAAAACCCAAAAGGGCAGTTCAGGCAAAAGTAAAGGCAGTCCAATAGGCCGAAAACCCTAAAGGGCGGTCTATGCAAAAGTTAGGACATAAAGCAAAAAAAAAAAAAACGCAAGTCATACAACAGCAGGTTAAGACAATCCTAACTCCCTGCAACATGAGGCATCTTAAGGTCAGCACCTCGTGCTCACGGCCAACATACCGAGACAAAATGTCCAGAAATAGGCCCACGCACGGGCAATACAAGCAAAGTAGCAGAATGAGCCCACATACAACTAGATTGTTAAAGAAGTAAAAGAGAAGGTTTGGGACTGTGTCCCGTCACCCTGACCATCCACCAGATTCTCACCCCCGGTGTCCTCATAATAAGTAAGCCACTCCTCCAGTAGGTCCGTGCACGGCTGGAAGGCCTGGTTCATTAGCTCTAGACCTGCAACTAGGTCGACTCGCGCCATTGAATGCTAGATGCAGACTACGCCAAGATCAGTAGCAGAAGTATCGTGTCATATACATATATACATTCAAAACATACACACATACATGCATACACACATCAAGACCAACCCAAGTACAGGTACTCACTATTGTCATTAAGTTGTCCTAGATCGTGGGCGCTTTGAAAGCTGAAATAGCCAGACACTGGGGCATCCCCTGGACTATAACATGCAAGTCAGAGCTACACAGCCGCAAATCTCAGGTAAGAGAATTTTCTCAATTTCATGATTTCCATTTATGCCAATATAATCCCGAGAATGGTACTCTGTGCTTTTTGCAGGTAATCAGGGGCAAAATAATCAGGCCGTATTTATTCTTGATCGAAGGGGCAAAAATTTTTGTTTCCAAAATTATCGATCAAGAAATAAATACGTGTTCTCGACTGAACTTCAAAATCATTACTCTTAGAGCCAACTTTGAACCAACTCAAGCAAGATCTTGTTCCACACAAACATCAAAGCAAATCCTTGAACCCAATTCAACTCAAGCAAGATCTTATTCTGCACAGACATCAGACCAAATCCTTGAACCCAATTCAACTCAAGTAAGATCTTGTTCTGCACAGACATCAGAGCAAATCCTTGAACCCAATTCAACTCCAGCAAGATCTTGTTCGGCACAGACATCGGAGAAAATCCTTGAACCCAATTCAACTCAAGTAAGATCTTGTTCCACACAGACATCAGAGCAAATCAGTTAATCCAACTCAACTCAAGGAAGATCTTGTTCTGCACAGACATCTAAGTAAATCCTTAAATTCAACTCAACTTAAGCAAGATTTTGTTTCACACAGACATCAAAGCAAATCCTTAAATTTAACTCAACTCAAGCATGATTTTGTTCCGCACAAACATTGGAGCAAATCCTTGAATCCAATTCAACTCAAGCAAGATTTCCTTCTGTAGAGACATCGGAGCAAATCCTTGAATTCAACTCAACTCAAGCAAGATTTTGTTCGCACAGACATCGAAGCAAATTCTTGAATCCAATTCAACTCAAGCAAGATTTCCTTATGCACAGCCATCAGAGCAAATCCTTAAATTCAACTCAACTCAAGCAAGATTTTGTTCCGCACAGACATTGAAGCAAATCCTTGAATCCAATTCAATTCAAGCATGATCTTGTTGTGCATAGACATCAGAGCAAATCCTTGAATTCAACTTAAACCAAGCAAGATTTCCTTCCGCACAGAAATTGGAGCAAATTCTTGAATTCAACTCAACTCAAGCTAGATTGTTGTTTCGCATAGACATCAGAACAAATCCTTGAATCAAACTCAACTCAAGCACTACCAACCCGAGACACATCACCTAGCTAGCCAGGTACATTTCCTTTTCCTTTTCTCACTGTGCTCTTTATCGTGAGACCAAACTCGATCCTGGCATAATAGCCTGATTATGTCGACTTTGATCCTGCGAGGGGCAGCATGTGAGCACGGGTTTTTCCCGACCTCTATGATGAGAGTCCTATATTACCTTTTAAGCAGATGAACATGAATTGGACTTGAGAATAAGCAGGATGTTGCTTGGAATGTCTCAAATGCTCCGAAAACCAAACGATCCTCGATCCGAAACCCTGACAAAGGTCATTCGAGTGATTAGAGGGCTTAGAGGTGAGTGTGGTATTTAGGAGAATCTGTCATAGCTCTGATTAGAGGCGCACAACTGTAATTCAGTGCAGCATGGTTACAACCTTACAGCCGCGTGGCTCTATTGTGCGGACATAATTTTTCCTAAATAGCAAAATCAGTATTTGACTGGGTTTGAATTCCTTAATTAGTGAGGGATTTAATACAGGGATTATCTAGGGTTTTTGGGGAGCAGAAAAAATAACAACCAACAAAGGAAAAAACAGAATTGCAGAGAGAATTCTAAGAGTGAAAACAAAGAAAAAAGAGAGAAAATTAAAAAACAATAGAACAAAACCAAAAACCAGAGCTAAATTCACAAAAACACTTAAAACGGACGAGAGATAATTAGAGTAAGGGCTTTCCAATGACTTTCACTTATCTGGGTCTATTCTCGAGTTGCATTCAGATCAATTCAGGATACATATTCAAAGTTTCAGAGCGTTCACGGGATTCTATACGCGTTCCACCTTTTCAATCCACTTTCGGACGTCAAACACGCTGGAACATTGACAAGGTAAACTCTGAAAGGCCTTAAACTCACCCTTATTTGTTCTGTGTTGTGATTTTTCTGTGTTTTGTGTAAATTTCTAGAAACTGGCTGTTTAATTACAGCCGTGTGGCTCTAATTAGAGCCGAGCGGCTGTAATCCCTTAGAACAGAGCCGAGCGGCTGTAACACTGCAGCCGTACGGTTGTGTTCTTCTGGGCAGAAACCCAAAAAGCCCTAAATTTGACCGAAAGCAGCTAGATTCCATTTCGTTCATTCTGTTATGATTTATTTCTGTCCCAATCATATTCGTTATACTCTAAATCATGGTTTTCAGTTTTCATTGAACGTTGATGTGATTTTTGGATTCTTTGGTTTCGATTTTTGAGTTTCGGGGTTGTTCAGTCCAAACCGGATCCACTGTCTAGCTATAGTGGACCCCAGGTTCCTCAAAGTCCCTAGAAATCATTGAAAATGATCAAAATAGTGTTTTTCAAAGTAAAGAAAACCAATTTCGGGTCCTAGGTACTATAGCCGTACGGCTCTAGTGCTACAGCCGCATAGTTGTGGTCCTATAGCCATGCAGCTCTAACTGAGTCGCATTGCTATAGCCTCCAGAAGGAGGCAGAATCACAGGACGACCCACACGGACGTCATCCAGTGATGCTGTCTTCGGAATTAAACTGCTTTTGGCGTGTTTACTTCTTTGGGCCTTATATGGATATTTGGAATTAGGAACCCCCACGAATGGAACCCCGAGTTTCGGGGTACCCGACCCACTAAACCGAAGTAATTTGCATGTAATCGAGCCAAACTATTTTCAAAACTGTTTTCAAGCACAAAAACCTATAGGGCGTTTCTAAAACTATTTTCCAGGTCTAACCGAGTAAGTTATTCGAACTTCTCAGTTATCCCCTAAATGCATGTTCCCATTCTCTAAGATTTCCCATTCTATCCTATATGAGTCTTATGTGTGTTTGGGATATATCTGTGCTAACCATCTGTTTTGCAGCTTTTATTTTTCTTTATTTTTATTTTGGATGTATTTTATAGATTAATCGTGTACTCTAGGCGATTATAATTTTTTTAGATATTCATATATCTAGGCAGTTGTAATGGTGAGGATGAGAAAATTTTCTCATTTTAGGTTGTAATAAGCGGCCTCTATTTCTTTTTTGGTTTGGTTTGATGTATGGTTTATTTTTCCGCACTTTAATTTTATGCAATTTACTTATGTCATTTGAATGAACATGGGCTAAATAATACCAGATAAAATGGGTAGAGAATTAAGTGACTAAAATATTGTCATGTGCACTTTAAATGAATACAAGCTTGAGGTTGAATAGGTAAGTTGCCCGAACCCTAAATCTCTAGCTTAGGTACAGTAGTCTACGCTTGGTAGGGAGCTGTACTGGAATTTCCCGGATGCGCTGATCCGGGTGGCTACTCTGTCACTGATCTTGAAATTTAGGTTTAGAGGTCTTTAAGTCAATAAAATGGGATTTTCTAAAATGCAAAACCAGTTTTCCTAAAAACTCACATTTAAAGAAAAGGTTTTCTACAAAAGGTTTCGAAAACAAATCAATGGCTTTCCTAAGCAAGTTACAAACCCGTTTTTCAAAACTAATCCAAAAACACTTACTTTTCTTTTTCCCCAGTTCGCTTCGCCGCGTTGCCTTAAAAGGTCATCCGCTCACATCTGTGTTGTATTTGGGCATCATTTGCATCCTTTTTAAAATACTCTATTTTTTGGTTCTAGGCTGAGAACCACAGCCGTGCGGCCATCGGAACAGTCGTATGGTTGTTGGTTCTCAAAACAGAACCATGAAAGTTTGTGATTTGAAATCTTCGCGGGTCTTGAATGTACACCCGTACGGGTTTTAGTTTGGGACAGAATCATCGAAAATTGATCTTTGTGCATTTCATGATATTTGAACCTTAGATTTACATTCCAGAAGCATTTATTAGAATAGAACAACGATGGAGACCTAGGTTCCTGAAATCCGACTCACTTGCCATGTTAAATAACTAACCGAAAAAACTATTTTTCTCAAACATCAACACAGGGACATTTCAAAATGTTTTCCAGGTCTAGTCAGTGAGATTTGTCGAGTCTCTCCTACTATCCCCTTTAAATGCATGATCCCGACTCATTTATTATCCCATTCTATCTTGATCGAGTCCTACATGTAATTATTCATGTACTAACCTCTATTTTGTAGGATTAGATGTAAGTTAGGGTTTTATTATTATGTTAGATAAATTTATGTATTTTAGGCGATTGTATCCCTATTCCTCATTTGATTTATATGTATCCCCTAGGGTAGCTAATGTGATTCGATATGGTTGTAATAATTAATTTATTTACTACTTTCAGCACCTTGCATATATATCATATGCTCTAAATAAAATCAACTTAGTTCATAAATGCTATAATTTGGTTATTGAAGCATGTATTTTAATCAGATAAAAAGTAATTGACTCGTCTGGACCTAGATCTTTAGAAGGCATAGTAGCCTTCACCCGATTCCAGCTATACCTAAATTTCCCAATTGAGCTAAGATGGGTGGTGACTCCTATATTTTCTTCAAGATTTCAGTCTCAAATTTTTATGAAAATCATTTTCCAAAGCAATTTTGAAACTATAATTATTATATAAAGCAAAATTGATAAAAATTCCTCGGTTCACTTCGCCCCGTATATTTAAAAACGTCGTTCACTCACACTAGTTCAACTAGGCATGGGCCTAATCCCTATAGAACTAATATGACCCTAGTGTTGAGTCTGAGCGAGCACCTTGGTTAATGGATCAATGACATTGTTCTCAATGTCAACCCTCTGAATCATCATATCACCTCATCCCACGATCTCTCATAAGAGGTGAAACTTTCTAAGCATGTGTTTGGAGTTCTTGTAAGATCAGAGCTCCTTATCTTGTACAATAGCCCAATTGTTGTCTCAAAAGATGTCAATTGGATATTGGATAATAGGGATTACTCGTAGCTTATTGACAAAATTTCCTTATCGAAACAACTTCCTTTATAGCATTCGTTGTTGCAATGTACTAAGCTTATGTTGTAGAATCGGTAATAGTTGGTTACTATGAGCTCCTCCAGCTTACCACACCACCCTTCAGCAAACACACATAACCGGACTGTGACTAGCGTTCATCTTGAAAACTAGCATCAGTTTACTCAGTCATTGCTAGTTCTTCTTAACCACTATACACTAAGAAGCTATCCTGAGTCCTATTGAGTACTTAAGGATTACCTTGATGGCCACCCAATAGGCCTCTCCAGGGTCTGATTTGGACCGGCTCGTCATACTTAGTGCAAAGGTGACATCGAGGCTAGTACATAACATGGAGTACATGATTGATCCTATAACTGAAGCATATGGGAACAATTTCATCTTCTCCCTTTCCATCGTATTGGTGGAACAGTCCTTCTTACTAAGTTTTAGCCCATAGCGCATAGGCAAGAAACCTTTCTTTGCCTTATCCATGCTAAACCCTCAAGTAGCTTTCCATTAAGAAAAGCAGTCTTGACATCCATTTACCATATATCATAGTTGTTCCATGCAGCTATGGCAAATGGTATCCTAATAGATTTAAGCATTGCAACCGGTGAGAAGGTTTTATCATAGTTTATTCCATAGACTTGTTTGAAACCCTTCGCACTAGTTGCCACTTGAAGGTGTTATCGGCCTTTAACTTGAAACACCACTTGTAGCCTACTACCTTAGCACCCGGAGGTGGATCAACTAAGTTCCAAACTTGGTTTTATACATAAACTGCATCTCAGCTTTCATGGCTTGATGCCATTTGGCTAAGTGTGCACTTTCAATAGCCTCTTGGTAAGTCCTAAGCTCTGCTCGATCGAAAATCAAAAGAGTGTTGTCATCGGTTACAAGAAACCCATATCTCTCGTGTTGATGATAGACCCTAATAGACCTTTTTGGGTCTTGTGTATCTTTCTTGGAAATGAGCTCTTTTTCCAAAAAAGACACCCTTCTTTGCTCTGAACACCTTGTTCCCAGCAGGGTAATAGAAGTAGCACCCTTTTGTTTCCTTAGGGTACCCCACAAATAGGCATTTGTCGATTTTGGAAGCAAACTTGTCCATCATCAATTTCTTAACGTGGACTTCAAATCCTCAAATCTGTAAAAAAGACATGCAGTGCTCCTTGTCTGTCCATATTCCATATGGTATCTTTTCCACTGCCTTATTCGGTCTACGGTTAAGTAAGAACGTTGTTGTCTTTATAGTATAACCCCAGAATAATGTTGGGGAGAAGTATGACTCATCATTAAGTGGACCATGTCTAATAAGGTCCTATTCTTCTTCTTGGCACCCAATTCTATTATGTTGTTCCAAGAAGAGTGAGTTGTGAGACTATCCCACACTCTCTAAAAAATGAGTCAAACCCTAGGCTCACACACTCGTCACCTCAGTCCAACCAGAGGGCTTTGATATTTCTACCTAATTGGTTTTATACTTCATTCTTAAAGTCCTTAAACCTATCAAAAGTCTCAGACTTATGCTTCATCAAGTAGACGTAGCCATACCTGCTGAAGTCAACTGTAAAAGTCATGAAGTATAAAAATCCACCTCAAGCACTGGTGCTCATGGGTCTGCATACATTGGAGTGTATCAAGTCCAATAAGCCCAAAGCCCTTTCCCCTTGTTTGTAGAATGGGCTTTTCATCATCTTTCCACATAAACAAGACTCGAACATCTCATATGACTCTAAGTCAAATGAGCCTAGTGCTCCAGCCTTGTGGAGCCTAGCAATACGTTTCTTGTTTATATGGCCTAAAGGACAGTGCTAAAGATGTATAAGATTAAGTTTATTAGGTTTAATCTTCTTAGTATAAATGTTATAGATTATATTAGTTTTAGTTGAATCAAGGATCTACATGCCATTATGATATAGGTCTTACCCATAAAATAATCCATCACGCATCATACATAATTTACCATTAGAAATAGTAAAAGTATAACTGTTAATATCCAACTCGAAAAGTTCATCTGACTAGACCTGGAAAATGGTTTTGAATCATTTTTGTGTTTTTTTTTTTTGGAAAATAATTTTGAAAACATTTTACTGATTTAATTCCTTTAATATGCAAAGTGAGTCGGATTTCAAGAGATTCAATCTCTATCGTTGTATTGGTCTATAACATGTTTCTGAAATTTAAAATAAGGTCGGGATGATATGATATGCGTGAATATGAGTTAATCAAATTCTATTCTAAAATTTACAATCGTACGGCTGTATGAAGCAACTCATTTATTATGCTAATTATTTCAACATACCTTTGTTTATTTGGTGGTTTATTTGTGGTTAATTCAAAACTATAGCACTTCTTATTGTCTCATTTTAGCTCCAGACATATGTAACCCAAAACCCTAGCTCGTTTGAGTCCTTATATAGCTGTTTCAATTTCTCCTATATCATTATCTTTAGTCTGAGGACCCAAACCACCTTCTGAGCCACCTATCTATTGCCAATCGTCATTGCCGAACCAACCACCATCAGTAAATGGTCCTTCATGTGATAATCAAGTGTCTGTGAATAACATGACAAATCCAAGAAGTATTTAATAACGCTGGACTGCCATAGAATGCATCAAATTGTCCAGTAGAAAAAAATCTCAATGCAGGAACTGTTCATGTAAAAAAAAAAAACAAAATCAAAAATTTGAAACTATAAATTATTCATTCACTGAATACACAAATACTTGCCATTGGTAGATGGCTTAATGCCATAGTATGGGCTCTGATAAAAGAATGCATATCAAATTATTCAACAAAAAAAAAAATCTCAGTGCATCAACTACTCATGTAAAAAAAATCAAAATCAGAAAGCTGAAACTATAAATTATTCATTCATTAAATACACAAATACTTGCCATTGGTAGAGGGTCTCAATCCTATATTGTAGGCTTTATAATAGAATGCGTATCAAATTGTCCAGCAGAAAAAAAAAATCTCAATGCAACAACTGTTCATGTAAAAAAAAAAAAATCAAAATCAGAAAGTTGAAACTATAAATTATTCATTCATTGAATACACAAATACTTGCCATTGGTAGAGGGGCTTAATCCCATAGTATGGGCTCTGAGAACAGATCCATATCAAATTGTCCAATAGAAAAAAATCTCAATACAGCAACTGTTAATGTAAAAAAAAAAATCAAAATCAGAAAGTTGAAACTATAAATTATTTCATTGAATACACAAATTACAGCAGAGTCTTCGTCATTGTCATTCCTAGGGGGGAATCGTAAAAATCGAGAATGAACAGTTGATACAATCAAACAAACCATGAAAGCTAAGAAGTAATAATAGAAACAAACAATCCATGGTAGAAAAGAAGGTAAGACATGTAACTTATAACTTACAACAGAGTCTTCATCATTTTCATTCCTAAGGGGAATCGCAAAAATCGATAATGAACAGTTGATACAAACATACAATCCATGGAAGCTGGGGGGGAGTTAACAATTTTGACAATATATCCAACTTGCTTTCTTCTTAATTGAATTGATTGAAAGGATTTCCTATGGCTCTAATAAAAAAAGAAAATAATATGAAGACAAACATAGGAAACAAACATAGTATTATCGGATTCCCTGGGGTAGAAAAAAAATACTTTTAGTGTTGTATTCAGTTGAGAATTTTATGAACTTTTTTTTAAGTGGATGACTTTTATAGACTTTGATGACTTTTGATAAAGTACTGATGACTTTTAAAAAGTCTATTCTATAGACTTTTATAAATTTTTAAAGACATTTATAAACTTATAAAAATAGTAAAATATAATAATTTTTATATGTGTAATGATAATACACCAAAAACTAAATAACCACAAAGATCCTCAAATATAAAATATGAAATAATAACACAAAAATTGAATAGGAATGTTAATTAAAAAATTGCAATTTAGCTATAAAATTTCTAATCTTCGTTATCATTCATATGCTCAACATTATTCCGCATGTCAGTAGCAATCCTAACTCTCCATTCATTAGCATTATTTCTTTGTTGCTCTAGTGTTCCAACAAATGGTTCAAAATCTTCTTTTTGATTAATTGACATTGATGTAGATGAATCAATTTCACTTTTGGTCAATTGGAAACTCATTTGATCGACACTCCTTTCTAAGAAAACTATGCAATCTTGCACTAGCCAAGACTAGCTTTGTTTGTGTGTCATACTAAAACGGGGGAGCTATCTTAAAGATGGTAAATCGTGGTTTAAAAAATACCAAATAATCTCTCAACTGTATTTCATGGAGAAGCATGACGAAGATTAAATAACTCATTTAAATTTTCAGGATGTCAACCTTGCCCATGAAAATCTTGTAGATGATAGAGAACACCTTGAAATGAGCTAAAAATTTTCTTCGATTTGGAAACCCACAATCCACCAAAAAATATTTACCTAATATATGTAATACATTAAAAATTAAAAAATTATTATAAACAAAAGTTTTTAAAAAATAAAAGGCGATCTAACAATAATTATATATTATAAATTACTTTGAGGCACTTTAAGTCCATTGTTCCTTGATAAAGCATAATTTAACACTTTTGAATCATGTGCAGATCCTTCCCACCCACTAAGAACATAAATGAACTCCAAATCAAAATTACAAACTATCAATACATTTTGTGAGATTGTTTCCATGACGATTATGATAACTTTTTTTATCCCAACCAATTACCATAGTAGGAATATGTGCGCTATCAATTATTCCAACACAATCCTAAAAATATAAGATATAATTTTTTAATTCAATCAATCAAATAAGTAGTGGCAAATATAATTTTAGAAACAAGAATTATAATATACTTACTTTAAAATACAGAAAAAAACCTTATACTTTCTCTGATTTTTTCTACGATTATGGAACTTGGTTTGACCATAAAATCAACTGCAATTTTGTTTAACAAAATTTTGACTGATTGTGAAATGTGATCAATCAAACGTGTCACAAACTATGTCATATCTAACATTTTGTCCGATAATTAGTAGAAAAAAGCAAGCATTTCTTCGATGGAAATCAATATTGTATCCTTTAATAGTGTTTTTTCTCTAATAATTTTGCATAGCTTGAGAAACACAGTGGGAAACATTCTATAAACTTTCTAAAGTGTGATGGATCATCGCTCAAAACTTTTTTAATATAATTGTATTCAATTGAAGTTATTGGTTACCTTGCTAATGGATATTGGACACAACTTTATGACATGATGTTTGTAAGCTACTCAAGTGCACATAAAATAGCTTGAAGTTTCACCAATACAAAACGGATATTTTCATACCGTTTTCTCTTTCTATTTTCTTCTTCTAGCTCTTCTTCTTCTTCTTCTTCTTCTTCTTCTTCTTCTTCTTCTTCTTCTTCTTCTTCTCCACCTATTTCTTCATTATCCAATATATGAGCTCTAGACATGTTTTGATATTTATGAAAATAAAACCTGAAATAATAATAAGTACTTTTATATTTTAAAATCTATAAATAAATAATATAACTTTGATAACAATAAACACTTGAATTTCGATAAAATCGTGTCCATTATCCATAAAAAAAAAGACAACATCCATAATAGTAATAATAAAATTTAAAAAAAAAACAAATAAATCATATCCATTATCAATAAAATAAAATAACAACATCAATAACAATTATAAGATCCCCAAACATAAAACATTAATAAATGGAAAAAGCTATAACAACTCATAAATAATGAATTCTCATCGCTTTTCAAAAGTCATTTTCCTTAACTTGGCTTTTTTACTGCATTACAAAAATACTTAGCTACCTTGTAATAAGCATGCTTATTCAAGTTCAGTATTTCCTTAATAAGATCCCAATTATCATCTTCCTAACCAGCAATTACTTTACTCATAATTCCTTTTAATTCTTTAACAAAATGAGACAGCTTTTTCAAATATCTGATTGAGTATTGGAAGACTCAAAAGATGTAACTTTTCCTTCAAACTCACTTTAATTTTGTTTATTGTATGTCAAAGGAATTTCTTAGCTTATGGTTCTAGAATGCAATGGCGAAGTAGAGTTTGTATGAGGTGGAGAATGACAAAGTATATCTTCTGTAACATTTTCTCTGAATGTTGCAGTATTATGATCATAAACCAATGTATCAAAAGCCGATTCAGTATTTTCTTGTTCCTCATTTGTTCTTGCATTAGTAAGTTCTCCTAAACCAATTGCATGTGCTCCAATAGTAGTTCCACTTCCAATTGCAATTCTTAGGTCTTCGTAGTCTCTAAAAGTATATGTGCGATAGTATTTATGGTTAGGATGAGTCGATTAATCTAAAAAGTAAATAATTGGTTCAATATATATATATATATATATTGAAATCAGTTTAATGAAAAAATACCTTTAAATAATCATCCTATACTTCACCAGGAGCAGTGAATTTCTGAGTCGTAAAATCATATCCGAATCCAGAGCTACATCGTAGAAGATTACAATAGTTGTTGTATCTTTGTTTAAACAACTTTAGTGGACTTAGATATTGAGAATATTTTTTTATCACATTTCAGTTTTGCATTTAGAATAGTGAGTATCTTTTTCTCAATAGTGCTTTTACTTAATAGACCATTACTATCACGTCAACCTCGATTTGCAGTATCAACCATTAGTTTTAATAACCCGTTGCTCTCTTCAAGCCATCCAAAGTTTATATTCAACTTTTCCTTTACCCTTACTTTTTCCATTACATGCATCTTCCGTTATGTAATACTAATATGTAACATAATAAAAAAAATATAAGCAACCAATAGGACATAAATGTAAGCAACCAACGATCCAACCTAATTCAAAAGTTTAATCAAGTTCTTTTTGTTTTATCAATTTGGATTATTCCCATTTAGGCTTTTAGATATATCCATCTAATTTGTATAATCAAGTCATTTTATTTTGCTTAATACACCAAAAAATAAATAACCACGAAGATAATAGAAGCTGAAGACAAATTAGAAACATTATCATAAAATACATTATGGAAGGCTTAACATTTACTTGAGATGACATTAGTTACAAGTCTAGATTAAGGAGGAAAGCACAAAAATATTATTGCTAGTGTATATTTTTTCACATCATAATGACATCGATCCAAATAATGCAGGAACAATTATAATCCATGCAAAAGTAAAGTTATACAATTTCTATAATTACAAATCTAGAAATATAGGACAAATTTTTAGGTTGACATAGTTTTTTTCCATTCCTCTGCAGAAGTACTTTTGGTACTACTTTTGGTTTTGGCTCTATAGCTTTGTGGGCTATAGGCTACAGAATAATAAGATTTAGCATGTCTACAAGAGTTTGCTTACACAGCGCAACAAATTTCTCATTGATTGGTGCATACCATTTCATCTGATACTTTTGCAAAAATCTAGAAGTTGACAATAAGGAAGAGGAGTTGAGTTATAAGACCAATATTTTTATACCTAACAATATAAAGAACATATAGATACCAATAATGATTGACTTTTTAATGCTTCACCTCTCATTGAAGACTAAAAATTAAGAAAATTGATCACACCTGATTTCTTTATTAAGGATAGGTCTTATGAGTTTATTACTTGGATCTTTCACTCATGAAATAACCTGTGAGAATTAAATTAACTAATTATCGTAGTGATTGAATATCTCATAACTTTTAAAGACTTCTAAAATCATAATTGAATATCTCACTTTTACGAATATAAGAGCGAATTTTTTAAAATGAATCCATTACATTGCAATATTGTCCATAAAATACAATAATACTAAATAATGGGTAATTAAATCAATTCAAAAATGAAAATTATGTAATAGTTACGCAGGCAAAAAAAAATTCATAATTAATAATTAAGAGGGATGTTACATCAAATATTCAACTAAATATCATTTTCTTCAATTAGCAAGTAGCAGGGCTTCCACTTCTTAATTATAATCCAAAATTTGCTCGAAGTCAATAATGAAAATGATGTTCAAGGAAAAAAAATTGAGAATACTTAATTACAATATAGACTATATAGTTATTTATTTTGCTAACATTAACAAATTGTACAAGTCATTTAACGTATTAAAGAAAAAAAGAAAGAAAGAAAGAAAGAAAGAAAGATATTGATTGGATGAATGAAGAATACCCTAATCAATGAATTAATTGACATATTAATTAGGGAAAGTCATCCGAATGCATGTAACACTTTGTCATTTTCGATTTTCGATTTTCGTTATATATACCATCGCAGTTAATGTCTTCAGAATTTCTTCTTGATGAATTATGTGAAAAATTCATACCTCCTATATGGTTTCTTGTCTTGAGGAAAGTTAGGTCAAGATCTGCAAAACAAAACAAAGATACTCCGACACTCAAGTCAGTAAGAAATCAAGAAACCGTAGAATAAAATAATAGAATTTTTCTTCCTTACCTTTTTAGGTAGAGAGACCTTTATATAGGCTTCAAACTGTCCTAATTAGATTAGAATTGATATTCTTATTTGACCAATAGGAAAGATTCCCAATGAGGGTAAAATAGTACATTTGTAGAGTTCTATCCTGATTAGGATATAGACTCATTGATAGGCAAGTAAAGGAGAATTATGCCTTGATTAGGATATAGTCCCCTTGTTGTAGAAGGATTGTAGTCTGCCCAATACTGGATTCTTCGCTTGCTAGGGAATTTTCCATTATGCCATCAAAAGTCCCCCCTCAGTCTGGTTCAAGCCTTTTAAGGTTGAAAGTTACTCCAAGCCGAAAGGTGTTTGGTCCACATGTGGTATGTGTTTGACTAGATGAAGAGCAATTTTCCTTGTTAAGGATTTGATTCGGTTTCCAACATTGTTATGCCTTAACCTTTTCTGCACTGCTTTATTTGGGACCAGGCCACGGTCCTTCACATGAACAGACCCACCAGTTTTAGGAACCTGCTATAGGTTTTTCCTTTAAAGTTTGTACGGTTTTGCTTGTTCTGAACCCGATGAAGTTATCGATTCAACGAGTCCACGCTCACTGCACCAATGATGAATTATGAAAAATTCATACCTGCTATGAGGTTTCTCGTCTTGAGGGAAGTTAGGTCAGGACCTGCAAAACAAAACAAAGATACGCCGACACTCAAGTCAGTAAGAAATAAAGAAGCCGTAGAATAAAATAATAGAATTTTTCTTTCTTACCTTTTGAGGTAGAGAGACCTATATGTGGGTTCCAAACAGTCATAATTAGATTAGAATTGATATTCTTGTTTGACCAATAGGATTCCTAATGAGGGTAAAATAATACATTTGTAAAGTTCTATCCTGATTAGGATATAAACTCCTTGATAGGTAAGTAAAGGAGAATTATGCCCTGATTAGAATATAGTCTCCTTGTTATGGAAGGATTGTAATCTGCCCAAAACTAGATTCTTCGCTTGCTAGAAAATTTTCCATTATGCCATCACTTCTTATCTTTCTTTTTCAATGGAATTTCTTCTTTTCTCTTTACTTTTTCCCCAACCCCTTACGGTAACACATCTGTAAAACAAGGCATAAAATAATATTCTTACATCTAACAAAAAAATATAATCTTATATATGTTATTAATTTATAAATAAATAAATATTTTATTAATTTATTACTAAATTAATATTTATTGATTTGGTAACTGTTTTATATTTTATATAATATTTTTAACAGCATTTTGTACAAATCATAAGTAAACAGAAAAAAAATATATAATTCAAAAAATAATAAATATTCTAGTTGACAAAAATTAAGATTTAAATCACAATAGTGTTTTAGCACATATTCATCTGAAATAGCTTTTTATGGTTGGAAACACTTTAAAAGTTACTTGTTAAATTATGAGAAAAATATACTAAATGTGATATGCTATTCATAAACTATTGAAGATGAAATTGAACTTAATTCACATGTAAAAAATAAAAAATTCATTTAGATACATATTTTGGAAAAAAAGTTAAATTTAAAAAATGGAAATTTCTAAAAAATAATTTGATATTACAAAGTTTATATATAATTTTTGTATATATTTGATGAATTATTATTTTATTTGTTATTGGGCCTTAAGAAAATTTGCAAAAATTGATATTTTATACATTTAGCGAGATTGTTATATTAGCATTGGGGCCCAAGACGGAAACGAAAATATTATTATTTTGTCGATATTATTAATCTATCAAATATTTGTTTACCGATGTTTTACTGTGTTAATACTTAATTAGCTTCTTAATTTCCAAATTTTTAGATGTTAATATTGTAATTATATATATGATTTTTTTTCTCTTGTATTAACAGATATAAAATTGATCAAACGCTTTTTGGATGCCCCGATTTATATTATGTATAATTGTTAATAATTAATAGCAAATGATGAAATACGAAAATATCATCTATTATATTTTCAGAGCTTTTTATATGTTTTCAAGTTAGTATATAACTGAATTTTTAATAGGAATCTAATTTATAATAAATTGTATCAACTTTTCAGTGAACTAAATAATTAAGTTTGATTATTTACTCATTTTTTTTAAGAAGGAAAAACTTCTTCCAATAAGAAGTTCGATATTAATTACCAGAAAATTATAATTCCAACAGTGTGTTTGACATTAGACAGGTACAACGTCACTCAACCCTCATCATTTTGACATTAAAAAATATGTATATATATATCTTCTCGTTCTACATTCCAGAAGAAATTGACCATAATAATTAATTAATATATGTAAGATAAATAAATAAATAAATTACATAACTCTAAGAAAAAGTTGTACTGTTTCTAAAATATTGCAACATAAAAAGTTTTAATTTGTTGTAATTAATTAATATATTTCATAAATATCTTAATTAAGAATTGTAGGATTTATGGACTCGATCTGCCCGTATCAGTCAGACCCAGTATTGAGAGGCTAATAAACTAGGCTTATAAGTTGAGAATATATATGTGTGTGTTTGTGTGTGTGTTATCAATGAGTTGATATCAAGCTAATAAAGTCATGTCACTAAGTTGACATCGAGCTAATAAAGTCATGTCAATGAATAGTAACTTATTAGTTGAGATTATATATATATAAGAAAGGGAAGAAGAAGAAAATTTGTTTTCTTCCTTTCTCTTTCTTTTCAAGCTTTTCTCTCTCTCCATCTCTGTTGCTTTAGTTCGTAGATTACACGGATTCCTCCTAAATAAGTCAGTGTGGGTTTCCCGTTTACTGGTAATACGCAATCGGCTTGAAGATCCTTCCGCTGCGTTCATCCCTATGGATTCTGCGCTACATGAGGTAA
This sequence comes from Euphorbia tirucalli, assembly GCA_039660915.1. Taxonomy (NCBI): domain Eukaryota; kingdom Viridiplantae; phylum Streptophyta; class Magnoliopsida; order Malpighiales; family Euphorbiaceae; genus Euphorbia; species Euphorbia tirucalli. The sequence continues at coordinate 53,229,137 of CM077633.1, forward strand.
CCCGTTTTCACAACCCAGATACATATGAGTTTGTATTCCTTCATTGGTATTAGAGCTTGATTTTGCGTATTCTATCAATTTTAAGCTTGATTATACATATATGATGTGTATTGATGGAGAGAAAATTGTTTTTTGTTGAAAACAATTTTTTATGGTAGAAAATTATTTTTTGTGGAAAATAATTTTTGTTGGTAGAAAATTATTTTTTGGTGGAAAATAATTTTTTGGTGATTGTTTTATGGTGATTTTTGTGAAAACAGGTCAATATTTGTGAAAATCGGACCATTTTTGTGGAAATATGAGTTTTTCAATTTTTTCCAGCGAAAACCCAAGGTTTTCCATTTTTTCCGATGAAACACAAGGTTTTCCGGCTAGGTTTTCCAGTTTTGTTTTCCTGTTTTCAGGTCTGAAACGAGTTTCAGTCTCACCAGTGGGAGTTTGAGCGTCAAACTCATAGTTTCGGTTGTCAAATGGACAAATCGACACCACCACCGTGACCGAAGACCCCAAAAACCCTAGGACGGACAGAATTTCGTGACCTGGAAAAGCCAGGAAGGCAGCGCATGAAGAGCACGTGCCACCCACAGAATTCACGCGCCAGCACTGAGGCGCTAACACGAGACGCCACGCCGCACGCGCGGATTGGTCTGGGTAAGCCACGTGGCAGCCGACGATCCACTTGGCGCGCGTTCGGCGGCGCCTGGTGGCCTGTGCAGCGTCCTCCCAACGGCTTTCTGTCCCCTTTTTCCGGCATATTGGCTTTTTGCTATTTTTCTGATTTTTTGGTGAATTTATTCAATTTTTTGGTGAGCAGAAAATATTATTTCGAATTTTCAATATTTGAAAATTATTTTAAAAAAAAAATTATTTTCTGTGTATGAAAAATTCCAGAAAATTAATAAAATTTTTAGAAAATCCAGAAAATCAGTGGGGTAATTTTTATATGACTTGAAAATATTGAGATGTGTTTCAATTATTAAAGAGAATGTATAAGTATATTAATCTTTATTTTGTTTATTGTAATGTGTTACAATAATGATTCGAGTTATATAAATTACCCAATGTCCTAAGGGATATCAAAATTGCAAAGTTAAGCCGGGTTGTACGGTGAGATAATAATAAGGAAATTGTTCCTTACATTATCATATTGTAAGAGTGTATTTGGGCAAGAGGCCCGTGTAAAGGTTTTTGGGAGTAATGTCATAAGACCATTTTCGGTCTAAAATTTTTTCTAGAGAAATTGGTTTCTCTATTTGAACTATATGAGATGGTTCAAATTGATAATTATAGAAAATAAATTTTGTTTTATTTTTTTATAATAGATTATTAGTTGATTATTATTTATTTATGTTGGTGAAATAAATATTTGAGGATGTTTATTTGGTTTTATTGTTTTGGGAAATAATAAAATTAAATCAACATAAATAATAATAATTTTTCTCATGAAAGAGTTATGAAATTAAAACTATTAATCGAGTTCATCACGCATATATATATATTATTAGTAAGGTTAAACATTAGAACTTAGAGGGTAATTAGAGCCTTTATGGTCTCTTTTTCGAATTGAATTCTAGTGTAAGACTTTGCTAATAGGATATTGGTTGTGTATTGAATATTCGTGTATTGTTTTAACTTCTAATAAGTCGTGCTACTACATGTGTTGTACATCAAGTACACAAAATGGCATTTGTTAGCAAATCGATTGTGGCTGATTTAAATAAGGATTTCAGATTGAACGGAGACAATTATGAGATCTGGAGCATAAGGATCCAATATGTGCTAGAGGATCAAGATCTTCTAGATTCCCTGGTGACGGTTATGACTGAACTCAAAGAAGGGAATACTGCTCAACACAGGTGGGACAAAGAAGCTTTTGAAGCTTGGAAAAAGAGAAATTCCACTGCCCTTCTCATCCTGTTGAGTGCAACGGATGATGACATCGCTAAGCAGTTTCGTAAGTATGAGAACGCGACCGATCTGTGGAAAGCTCTAAAAGAAAAGTTCGGAGGTGTGTCTTTGACAAACCTTCATTCTCTAACAATTAAGTTCGACACTTACAAGAAATGTCCTGATTATACAATGAAAAGACATTTAAGAGAAATATCCAATATGATCAGTGAGCTTAGCGATGTAGGTCATAAGTTGACAAAGGAGCAGAAAGTTCAGGCTGTTATTCGCTCTTTGCCTAACAGTTGGGAGCATATGAAGATGCACGTAACTCATACCGAAAGTGTCAAGACTTTCGATGATGCTGTTTACCACCTTGAGTTGGAGGAGGATCGCTTAGCATCGATTAAGGTCAATACTGAGGCTAACTATGCATCTGCTGGAAATAGTTCTGGCAAGAAGTGTAAGTGCTTCTACGGCAAAGGCAAAGAGCAGGCTAGTGAGCCCAAGAAAGCTGAAAAGAAAGGGAAAAATAAAAACAAAGCTAGAAAAGTGAACATTTCAAGAGTGAAATTCTTCAATTGCCAGGAAAGAGGGCATTATGCCAAAGACTACAGGTCTGAGGCTAAGGTACATATTAAAAACTCATGTGTGAGTAAATTATATGTATCTAGTACGGTTAATCTAACTGAATATGATCCTATATGGATTGTTGATTCAGGTGCAATGGAACATATGACAAGGGACCAAGGTTCCTTCATTGAGTTCCGTCGGATCCCATCAGGATCAAAGTGGATCTATGTTCGAAACAACTCGAGAGTTGAAGTCCAAGGGATTGGCAAATGTAGATTAATTCTGACAGGTGGTCAAACCCTTCTCCTGCATGATGTTTTATTTGCTCCCGAAATTTGATGGAATTTAATTTCTGTTTCAGCTCTACTGAATATGGGATTTAATTTGTTCTTGAATAATAACAGTTTGCGTTTGTGTTTGGCTGAAACCTTTTATGGTTCTGGACATATTTTAAATGGTTTGCTTGTTTTGGATATTGTTCCAATAAATAATGCATTTTTCTTACAAACTGCTTCTAATTCTATACGTGATAGAGATAATGAAGAAGTAATATGGCATGCCAGGTTAAACCATATTGGCCAAGACCGAATAAGTTGTTTAGCCAAATTAGGTTTATTGGGCAAGTTAACTAAGGTTGAATTACCTCCCTGTGAATCATGTCTTAAAGGAAAAATGTGCAAGAAACCATTTGGAAAGGCAACTAGGGCTGAGTTCCCTTTACAATTAATCCATTCTGACGTATGTGGTCTAATGAACGTGAGGGCAAGGCATGGGGCCTATTATTTCATCACTTTTATTGATGACTATACTAGGTATGGTCATATTTATTTGATGTCTCACAAATCTGAAGCTTTAAGTTGCTTTAAGAGGTTTATGAACCTTGTTGAGAATCAATTAAATGTCAAAATCAAAGCTTTGAGAATTGACCGTGGTCAGGAATATCTATCAGATGAATTCAAAGCTTTGTATGATGAAAAAGGAATTGTGCATCAGTTGTCGATTCCTTACACTCCGCAACAAAATGGTGTTGCCAAGACAAGAAATAGAACTCTTCTTGATATGGTTAGATCTATGATGGCTGCAGCAAATTTGCATGTCTCCTATTGGGGAGATACGTTGCTTACAGCCGCATACGTTCTCAACCGAGTGCCCTCTAAATCTGTCACGTCCACTCCTTATGAGCTGTGGACAGGTTGAAAACCTGACTTAAGTAACCTCAAACCATGGGGTTGCACTGTTTTCACCTATGATACCTCGAGTAAGTTTGGGAAACTAGGCTTAAGAGGCAAAACGTGCGTCTTTATAAGGTATCCAGATGTATCAAAAGGATATGTCTCAGTAGGAGAAACAGAAGACGGAAAAGTGGCAGAATTTGAATCACGTGACGTCATTTTCTTATCCCTAAGATAGGCGAGGTGGACTATGATTTGCCACTTTATGAGGAATTGGAATCTAACGGATCTCTTCATTCGAGTGGGAGAAATTTTAAGGAAAATGAATATGTTCATGAACCTTAAAATGTTACGAATGATCAAGATCAAGGTCTAGATCAAACTCCAATTCCTAGTGAGCATGTGGATCTAAACTTCAGTGGGTGTATGGAATATGGTCCAAGTGGGAGCATACCGAATTACGATGAATATATAAGACATGTTTATCAGGATTCGATACCGCGTAAATCTAAAAGACGAAAAGTCGAACAATGATGATTTAGTATCAAAAGCACAGCTCTTTTAGTTGTCCCACAAGATGATGATGAGCCTAGAAATTACAAAGAAGCTCTCTCATTCCCCACAAAAAATGAATGGATTAAGGCTGTGGAAGAAGAAATGGCTTTTATGAGATTTAACAAAGTTTGGGAACTTGTTGATCTGCCAAAGGGAGAAAAGCTATTGGGAACAAGTGGGTTCTTAAGATCAAGCATAAGGCTCATGGCAGTATTGAAAGATACAAGGCCCGCCTAGTTACTAAGGGCTATACACAACGAGAAGGAATAGATTATGAGGAAACTTTCTCACCTGTTGTGAGGTTCACGTCCATTAGATTAATCCTGGCAATTGTTACAAGTCTAAACCTAGAGCTACATCAAATGGATGTTAAGACTACTTTTCTCAATGGAGAATTAGACGAAGAAATCTACATGGATCAACCTATAGGTTTCATCGTAAAAGGCAGCAAACAAAAGGTTTGCAAATTGAAAAGATCAATTTATGGCCTTAAACAGTCTTCTAGACAATGGTACCTTCGATTTCATAATGTGATGACATCGAATGGCTTCATGGTAATTGAAGAAGATCATTGTGTCTATAAGAAAAGCTCTGGAAGTAGATTTTTTATTATGTCATTATATGTTGATGACATTCTGATTGCAGGAAATGACATGGAATATGTGAATCAAATCAAAGCTTGGTTAACATCAAGTTTTGAGATGAAAGATATGGGTGAAGTGGCTTTTATCCTTGGAGTTAATATTTTAAGGGATCGTTCAAAGAAATTGTTAGCATTGTCTCAAGAGACATATATTAACAAGGTTCTTGAACGTTTCAATATGAGCAACTGTAAACCCGTAGATAGCCCGATGTCTAAGGGAGTGACCCTTAGTACTGATATGTGTCCCAAAACACAAATAGAAATGGATCGGATGAAAAATGTTCCCTATGCGAGTGCTATGGGCAGCCTCATGTATGCCATGATATGTACTAGATGTGATATCTGTCATGAAATTGGCATGGTGAGTAGATATCAGTCCAATCCTAGACAAGCACATTGGACAGCGGTAAAGAGGATACTGAGGTATCTCAAAACCACTATGGATTACTCTCTGTGTTAACAAGGCAGAGACCTGCAATTGAGAGGATACACAGATGCAGATTGGGCAGGAGATGTGGATGAGAGAAAATCCACTTCTCGTTTTGTTTTCTTGCTTAGTAATGGTGTAGTATCATGGAGCAGTAAGAAACAAACCTGTATTGCCCTATCCACTATGGAAGCGGAGTATGTGTCATACTCGTCCGCAGTTCAAGAGGGAGTATGGTTGCCAGTGGTGATAAACAGTGATAATCAGTCTACTATTGTGTTTGCTAAGGATCAGAGGTTCCATAGCAAGTCAAAGCACATAAAGATTAAGTATCACTTTGTTAGGGACTTAATAGCATGCAAAAAAGTTAATTTGAAATATGTATCGACTCATGACATGGTAACAGATCCATTAACGAAACCTGTCACAAGAGATGCTTTTGTGAAACATATTAGATCCCATGGTTTGCGTAGGATCTGAAATACATATTTATGTATGTTTGTGAACATATTATTCAATAAAGTTTGAATTACAATACACGAGTGCAAATGTTAATTTGTTAATCTTTGCTGTTATTTTTTTGAGATGCATGTCGGACAGAAAAGAAGCTCACTCACACGAGTGGTTACCCTTATTTTTTCATTCGTTAACAAATGTAAAGGATGAGCCTGTTTTTGAACAAATGAGAGCTTGTTCAATAATAGAAGCGGTTTCACTTAAATTATGGAAAAGAGTTTTCATTACAGTGCGAAATTCATATACATGCAAAAGGCAAGTATATAAGAGATTATGTGTAATCTAAGAGGCTTGTTGTAAGCAACAGGAGCTCATTCTGTCTTTGTAGCCGGAAGTAGTTTATAAGTAGACTAAGGTTGGATGTTTTGGCATGTCTAACCGATGCTTTCGTATGATGTTAATATAGACATGCATTTCTTTCAAGAGGAAAGAAGATAACATCATAACACATGTTTTCATAACATGTGTACTTAGCGACCCTGAGATGGAAAAGTAGTGATCTCAACTTTTCCTAGTGTGAGACTCTAGCAACGAAACAGAGGTTTTGTTGAGTTAACTATCCTTAAGACCCTAACTTATTCTGGAAGTATAGTCTAATGTGGTTGTTTTGGAAGGAGACTTTGAAGGGGTCAAGTATGATTCGACCTTGGACAAGCCCGACTGGACAAGCGAGTTAGATTATGATGGAAAGAACAAAGTAAAAGGGGAAGATCACCATGTGTTCACAGCTTGAGTTTCTATACATTACTACCCGGGTAGTTATGCATATATGCATATCTGTAATGATAGAAAATTGTAGAGATCAAGAGAATTACAATGGACGTGATTTGGGATCTAGGATAGGGCATACAATGTTTCGATATTTTCATCGAGCTGCTATATATCTCCAACGAGTGTATAGCATTAAAGCTCTCAAGGCATGTTGGTCGCACGAACTATTTGCAAGTATGAAAGAGATGATGTAGTGGATCTGTTCTATTACGTGCGAGTGGGAGATGTTAGGTTTATGGACCCGATCCGCCCGTATCAATCAGACCCAGTATTGAGAGGCTAATAAACTGTGGCTTATAAGTTGATAATATATCTATATATATATATATATATATATATATATATATATATATATATATAGTAGGTTATATTCATGTCAATGAATAGTACTTTATTAGTTGAGATTATATATATATATATATATAAAAGAAAGGGAAGAAGAAGTAGTAGAAGAAGAAAATTTGTTTTCTTCCTTTCTCATTCTTTTCAAGCTTCTCTCTCTCCATCTCTGTTGCTTTAGTTCGTGGATTACACGGATTCCTCCCAAATAAGTCGGTTTGGGTTTTCCATTGACCAGTAATACGTAATCAGTTGGAAGATCCTTCCGTTGCGTTCATCGCCGTAGATTCTGCATTATAAGAGGTAACTCGTTTCCACAACCCGAATACATATGAGTTTGTATTCCTTCAAGAATTAATTATGAGAAATTTCATAAATTTAATACCAGTTATAGGAAGTGATATTGAATTAAAAAAAATCCATAAGATCCACATGCTGCATGTGTAAACATTACTTAAGGGGATGTTCAAGTAGGTTAAAAGTGTGCATGCATTACATGATGAAGCTGCCACGGTTGAATTTTTCGAATGGCCTAATTAATTATTATATTGACCAGCGAATTGATATTAAATGACAAAGTAACAAATTGTCAAATTGGTTCTCGCCACTAGTGAGTATGAATTTCATCTTTAATTATTTTTAAAATGATAATGGTGTATATATATTACTTGAATTAATTTTGTTTTTTCTTTTTTTGCAGTCAAAAGAAATATTTTTTTTTTCTTTTATACTATATATAATCGAATTAATGAATGCATTATATTTTAACTTTGCATTTTTATAAAAATTCATAAGTTTTTTTTTTTTCCTTTTCATCATTGATTCACTAATGTTATTTAAGATTTTTATTATTTTGATATTGAAAGGATGTAAATTAAAAGAATAGCGAAAAAAGAAAGATATTTAAAAACCAAAAAAAAAAATTAATTTTCAATAAAATTTCTCAATTAATTAAAGAACAGAAAATGGGAGACACAAAAAAAAAAAAAAAAAAAAAAAAAAAAAAAAAAAAAAACATATTTCATATTCTTCCTCCTCAAAGATTAAAATCTTAATCTAATTTTGAATGTGTAATTAAATATTTAAAATAGGATCAGGGACCTTGGGGTATTTTTTTTTTTTTTTTTAATTTAAATACAATTGCTTCCATATCCACATATCATGGAATGGTCCTGCTGCTCGTATATGTCGAATAATAAATAGTAATTTGGAAAATATAGCAAATAGACAAATTTTGATTACTTCACCAAATGCATACAATAATTCTACTCCACAAAAACATAATCTGATTTACCCATCAACTATCATCAATTAATGGTTTGTTCTTATACGTTACAAGATATGAATGAGAGATAACTTGCCAAAGGATTCCATGATGTTCACATTATTATCAACCTAAAATTAAATATTTAAAATGTAATCTTACACCTTATTTAAAAATTTTATATGTAAATAATAATTACTTATTAAAAAAGGTTTACTTATTTCATTATAAAATGGTAAACCACATCCTGAGCTTCGCCCATGAACTTTTATGGATTTTAAAATTCGCCTTCTAATCAATTTTTTAATACATTAAATATATGTTTTTTTATTATTATTTTTGATAGTATCAACCCCAAACTTAACACTTTGATCTTGCATGGGCTGTAATATTTGTTAACTAACAAATGTATTTTTTCCGTAGGTGTGTGTGCCCATAGTTATAGATAGAAACTATAACTCAAATTGAGTCTCACTTGTCGGTGAAAATTGTGCCATACCCTAATTAATGGATATTACAATGTACGTGAGATAAATGTGTCAAATTTAGAGCTAATAGTATTAAAATAGAAAAATCATGTACTTAATATATTGAAAAGAATTATTAGGGGACCAATTGTGAAAACTATAAAATTTTTGGGGGTTAGAATGTGTTTTGCATAGCTAAATAAATAATATATATATGTATCCTAATCACCCAAGTTTTTTTTTTTTTTTTTTTTTTTTTTCCTAAGAGATCACGCAACTAAGTTGAACTAGTCAAACAACAAATATTTATAAACAAGTCTGTGACAAAAGAAAAAAAAAAAAAAATTACTCCCTCTGTCTAATTTTAATAGGCAAGATTTGTATTGCGGGTGTCTAATAATATAGACACTTTTCAATATCTAATTATTAATTAAGTGACAAATCGTCAAAAAATACTCTTGTTACATGTACCTAGACAATTAAAGTGATAACATTTATTTTACTTAATTATTTGGTATATTAAGAGTCTTTTAGTAAAAATATAGTTTATTAAATAATTTTTTCAATTAGTATACACATCAACTGTAAACAGCCTTAGTCATATTTTATTTTAGAAGGCCAATCGACCAAAAGAGTGATTGTAGATTAGCAGTTGATCACTCATGATTGAAATATTAATCCATTTTAATTCTTTTTAAATTTTGATCTCAATGAATTGACTTGATATCCTACTTTTGCCACTAATTTAAATATGTAAGTCTGTTTGCTACAAACTTTGTAATCCTAAAAATCAATACGTACCTTGTCATTAACTTTAGCTTGAATCAGTGCATGGCTAATTAATTAATCACTTTCTTCACTTGTATACATTAATTGACTCCTTTCTGTGTCAATATTGTTGAATATACATAAATAGGCCAACAGCAATATGACATATATTAAGTTTTACAAGTCTCTGTAGAGCTATAATTAAATAATTATGACAAAAACTAAACAACAATAATCCCAACAAACATATATTTGATGAAACAAAGGTTTAATTAGAAACAAGCATTGTATGTAGGGGTATCAATTCGTGTTCACGGGTCGTATTTAGATATTCAGTTGACACGTTTAGGATCGACACGAACATGATTCCTTTTAACTTTAACACGATTAATTAAAACATTTCATTGTGGTTTGTTTTATCCTCAATAATCAAATTTGGTTTTTAAAACTTTTTGTGACTCGAAAAGAGGTGGTTATAAGTTGACTAGAAAAATCCTGTCTAGTTATTGCACTCTTTTAAGAGATGCATTAGTTTCTTGGAAAACTAAGAAACAGTTTATTGTGAGTAGAAGTTATGATGAGGCTGAACACACAAGCATAGCCTCTGCTTGTTGTGAGCTTCGTTGGATTACTTATTTGCTAGCTGATTTTGGTCAGTTAGTTTATTTTCCTAGAACTTTGCATTTTGACAGTCAGGCTGCTATAGCCATTGCCAAAAATCTAGTCTTCGTTGAGAAAATGAAACATGTGGAGATAGATTACCAAATTGTGAGAGATTATTTGGAAGAAGGGTTTATTTCAACTCCCTATGTGGAATCATAATCACAGCTTGATGATGTGTTCACTAAGACATTAAGTTCTACTACAGTGTTTCCTTCTCTGCTTAAGATGGGCTTTCTCACCTTTGATCCAGCTCCATCTTAAGGGGAGGCTATTGGAGGAATGCATATTGAAGAGAGTTTGTAGTAGCTATGTGTTCTACATTTCTCATTTCTGTATCATTTCATTTTTATTTTCCTTTCATTTTCAACTGTAATTTGAATGTTATTCCCCTTGTCCAAGTTAATTAGAGGTGGCGGGAAATCTGTTGTATTCTAGATTGTTCATCTAGCTATTATATACGCTAGAAATACACAATTTATTTTAATGAGAATTCACATTGTTCTCTCTTCTCCATGATCTAGTTTTCATATACTACGTTATTTATGAATCAAGCAAATAAAATTATCTCACATAATATATTTTAGAATTTATATATTAGCCTATAGAATTTATATTTTAGGGTATAGGATTTTTATATTAGCATCTAGAATATTTTTTTCAAAAATTAATTATTAAATAAGTAATTAGTTTCTTACACATTGTCATTTTTCTATTGGTATAAATGTGAGTTATCATAATTTTGTTGGCTTAACATATAGATAATGTAGTGTGCCAAGCATACCATTAAATTTCTCTTTTTGCATGTGAAATAGAATTACAAATGAGATATCAAATAAAAATTAAAGTTGACTTGAGTGCATAGTAAAAATCGATAATTATTTAAGTGAAGTATCTAATTCAATTTTTAGTGTATATAAAACATTAATTGAAAAGGAAAATATCTCAACGATCTCAAACTTACCAATGGGATGTAATCACCAAACAAGAAATAATGAGTTGTTTGGGATGGTGAACTTATGTGGGATACATTTCTTGGTATTAAACTAAAATTGCCCCTTAATTTCCAACAGGTAGCTACTTCATAGTATTTATTAATGACAAAAATAAAAATAAAAAGGGTAGTCAGTCAAAGCTGCCGTCTCGTAAAGTACGCGCTAACACCTACAGGTGAATGATAAGATGTTGTATTTGTACATTCCTTTGAAATTTGGTCACATGAATGATGCAATCTGCAACTTGCTGTTGTTGTAAATTTCATTAACGCATTTTTCTCTCATCAGTAACAAAATCCCATTAATGCATTCACGGGGAAGGAAAACCAACTCTATGTATAATGGATAGGATTCTATGACTTTACGGGTCTCTATTCAATTTTCTATATTTCATTTTCTCTCGTCCAAGTTTTTTTTTTTTCTCTTTTTCTTTTTCAAAAATCTCATGTGAGATTCAGATGTAGTTACATGCTAGTCGGTGAGGATTCAACTTTAAATAACTTCCTATATGTCTAGCATGCATTGTCAATTGAGCAATAAACTACATGTTTAGATGCATGGACTGTTAGTAATTGGAACGAATCAGATATATATTCATGGATTCGGTAAAAATCTCTCTATAGATCCGGATTCGGAATGACTGAGACTGAATCTAGTTATGTTCCTACAAAATAGAAAAGATGTGACACCGGTAACCTTTGGTTTATGCTCCGATGTATAAGTCAGCCTTGATTATGTTAATATCTGGCTATATTAGCTTGATTATTGATTTATTAGTCTTTTCCTTACCTCCATGTTCCCTCATTTTATAAGATCAGTGGTAGAGTTTGCTCTAGATTAGAAATACCTAAAACCCTTATCTCACTCAGACTAGAAGACTTCCACCTCACATTCGACGTGGAACACGATTCCCCCTTTAATCACACCACTAGGTAGAGGCAAACTTGGACAATGACTATATCTCCTCCCTTCTAAAAGGCTTCTTTAACTCCAAGCAGACACATCCTAGCTCAAACCAAGTCTCCACCAACCGACCCCACAACTACTACACAATCTGGATGACAGACTCGGTATTATAATATCCGGTTGTCATCAGAAGTCCCCTGCCAGTCTAGAGAACTCTTTAGGGTTCCACTTCAAATTTTAAAAATGCAGTCCTTGAGCCACGCGTCCAATAAACCCTCGCTACGTGTCAGATTCTGAAGAGATGCGACCTTTGGCTATCCAATCAGGGAGGGGTTACAACTCTTCATTTTCCCCCTAAAACGCTTTATTTCATGTATTCAGCTCTTGCAGGTGAAAAGCTTTAACTTCACTCCCAGTCCTTCCGCTCTCAACTTTGCCACAGAGCAAAACTAGTAAGTATTCCTTCTTTCCTTCTGTAATTTCCTTTCTAGTTTTTGTGTTTTAAGATTGCCTTGAAAAACCGAATTTACATTTTGAGAGAACCTCTTTCCACAAACCTGCAATTCCTTCGACATTGCCAGGCCTTTACACCTTCAAACCATGGAATCCCTTAATTACACCTGGTCCTCAAGCCCTAAACGCCGTGCCTCATCACCCCCAGTAGAGGTGGATTCAGACCTCATGAAGATTTCCTCATCGAAATACTCAGAAAGAACACCATCCCCTAGAGCACCCGCTGCACCGGCATGCCACGCCACTGTCTGTCGACCAGTATAGAACAACGCCGGAGGAAAGACATTGGAGAGGACCTTGACTCTTTGAATTATAGATATGGCTTATGTAATCGAGGAGGGAGAGATACAACGGTAACAAGCTGCCCATACGTGGCTAGAGACTCGCGAATGGCTCAAGCCTTCATCTAATTAGAGGGTCCACCAACCACCGGAAGGCTTCTTCTCCATATACCTTCATCACATCGAAGGCAGATTCACCAATCCCTTACCAGAAGAGATATGCAGCGTGTTGAATTGGTACAACGTATGCTTGGTACAACTATACCCGAACATAATAGAAGACATATGCGCCTTGTACTGGTTATGTTGTAACCTTGGAATCCAGTTGACTGGTGCCATGTTTAGGAGTCGCACCTCATCGGTCAAAGGCAATGAAGGGGCCAAAGGATTGGCTTTCACCTAAGGAGAAAGCCAAGATAGAACTACTGAGTTCCTTTACGACCAAGTACTGGAAGCTCTCGTATGCGGTTAAGGCCCTTTGCCTAAGGCTACCCTTAGCCGCACTGGACAACCAGACGGGACTTCCAGTTTTCTTTAACGATCCCATCGAGGATCGCCGAGGTGCAATTTTTCACTATACTCATTCTACACTTGTACTCTTATTAAGGATGTCACTAGCTGATACTGTTACAGCATTGAAGACCTGAAAGAAGGGATCCTAGACCCAGGCTACCACTACCGTCCTTCCGGTTCCCCCAACACATGTGCTGAGACTCGAAGAGCTAGCCCCCTAGCCATATGGAAGTATAGAGCCCGCATTTAGGGGTAAGAGGAAGCCATCTACCGCCAACATAGTGGACAAAGGCAAAAGGCCATGGTAAGACCTACTGCCTGTTATTCCTTACTCCCATACTTGTACTATTTCTCACGTTAGTAACTTCTACAGGATGTTGTCCCGGATTTTGGCTGGACCCCGGGGGATAACGATTGCCCCTTTATAAAGGAGATCCTCCTATCCAAATTTGGGACTGAAGCAAGCTTAGCAGATCCCCTAGTGGAACTAAAACTCAGCACTGGGATGTACTTATGGGCAGATGCAACAAGGATGGATGGGCTCAATAACCACACAATCGGGACCTAGGTCCTGAGCAAGCTACACACCGTAAGTCCCTTCGAGCTACTTGACTCCCACTATTGAACAGTTGGAGTAACACTCCTTCTTGCAGGCCATCCCTTTCCTCTATGAGGAACTATAGCTGATTAAAGAGGTAGACCTTATTTACAACCAACACCTAGCTAGGGCACTAGAAAAGAAGAAGATAGAGAAAGCATTGACCGAGGCTACTGAGAGAAGCGCTGAGTAGCAGAAGACCATAGATGATGCTTTGACCGAAATTGCTGCTTTGAAGAGATCCTGGGCCATGTCTGAGGTGCCCTTGGAGAAGGAGAGGGAGGCCCACCAGGCGGATCTTACCGCTGGAGAAGAGCGCCTGAAGGAGAGGACTGTAACATACGGACGACTAGCCCTATTGTATGGCAACCGCTTCCTCTAGAAATGTTTCAAGGCGTATCCGGACATCTCCTTTGATGAAATTGATGAGGACTTCCTTCGGGAGATGGATCTTTCTCCTCTTTCTTCCTCCTTACCAGAGATTGAGGACCTCACCTTGCCAGGGCTGGAAGCGGACCCCCTCACCTCAGCTCCAGTGGCGAATGAGCAGAATGAGATCACTCCTCTAGAAACAGTAAAGGGAGCGTCCAACCCAAAAGAGTAGCCCGGGCTTCTGTTTTACTTATTTGCTTTTTTTAAATCCTCTAAGGAGGCACTATATAATTGCTGTTTCCCCATAAAGGAGGTTTTTATGCAAATACTTTATATTTTCACTATATTTGCTACGTTTTCATGATATTGTCCCCTTGTTCTTTTCGGGTCTCTCTTGACCCTTCTTTGAATCCAAGTTATTTGCTTCATTTCTCGATTAAGACTGTAAATATAGTTATTTTAACAATAAATTAGAAAGCAAATATTTAGTAATATAAAGCCGTATAAATACAAAATTGTAATGCTCTACTAAGTTGCCTTATTAAAAACCTTATCAAGGAAAACCCTGTAGGAAAAAACCGTTGATGAGGGAAAAAGAGTGCAACATGTACAAGTCTAGAGCTAATTCTGGTGATATTTCTAAAGGGTTCTTGCGTTCCATGTGCGCGAGACCTTCCTTCTATCCATTCGGCTTAACTTATAGGTGGCCGGACCCACAGCCTTTTCAATTCCATAGGGCCCCCCGCACCTCACTGCTAACTTTCCTTTACCTTCCCGCACCTAGGAGGCTTTAGCATCTTTGAGTACCAAGTCCCCCTCCTGGAAGTTTACTGCTTTGATTTTCCTGTCATGGTACCTTATGATCCGGTTTTTATAGGCAACCATGAGAATAAAAGCCCAGTCTCGTCTTTCCTCTAACGAGTCAAGATGGAAGCATATGTTGATATCATTCAATGCCTCATTGTAATATGCAACCCTATCACTGGGGGATCCAATCTCTACCAAGATAACAGCCTCAATTCAGTATGTCATGGCAAAAGGTGTCTCTCTCGTTGCACGTCTTGGAGTGGTCTGATATGCCCAAAGAACACTGTCTAGTTTGTCTGCCCATGCTCCCTTATATTCTTCCAGCCTTTTCTTTATCCCTTCACACAAGGTCCAGTTTGTGACTTCTGTCATAATGTTAGTTTGAGAATGGGCCATCGAATTGCATCTATGATCAATTTGGAAGTTCTACAGAACTAAAAAAACTTCTTAGAGGTAAACTAGGTGTCGTTGACCTTCGATAAATCGAACTTGCCTAGAATATGCTCCTGAATGAAGTTTATCATCTTCTCTGGAGTGATGGTGGAAACAGCTATGGTCTCTACCCACTTGGTGAAATGATCCACCGCTACCATTAACCATTTCCATTGCCTGCTTGCTTTCGGTATCAGACCTATTCGATCAATTCCCCACATAGAAAAAGGCCATGCCGTACGGATTAGTTTATGTTCTGCTAGGGGCCGATTCGTCTTTTTAGCATGTACTTGGCACTGGTGGCATAGTGCGACGTAAGAATCCGCATCTTCCTTCATTGATTCCCAAAAGTACCCTATCAGCATAGCCTTCTGTACTGTTGCCAGAGTAGCCTGATGCAAACCGTATATTCCCTTGTGGAGCTCCCTTAGCACATACTTTCCTTCTTCCATTAAGAGGCACTTTAACAATAAGTGATTAAATGACTTTTGGTAAAGCTGCCCTCCAATAACAGCGTACCTAGTGGATTTCCTTGAGATTTAGACTGCCTCTGCTTTATCCTTCGATAATTTACCCTTCTAGAGG
The DNA here is from genome assembly GCA_039660915.1 of Euphorbia tirucalli. Lineage (NCBI taxonomy): Eukaryota > Viridiplantae > Streptophyta > Magnoliopsida > Malpighiales > Euphorbiaceae > Euphorbia > Euphorbia tirucalli. Next base: position 53,245,181 of record CM077633.1, read on the forward strand.
AATTCAACGATGGGTTGCATCCAATCCAGGACTACTTCCATCTATGGTCAAAGTCTCTAGCTGCTATGTACTCGGGTGAGATTGTACTTCATACGAACAGTATAGGTGCTACCATTTGGCATGGCTAGAAGCGGCTTCAGTGAGTTCATCTGCTATGCTATTTGCATCTCGGGGAATGTTCCTCTATCTTCCAAACTGTGCCTTGATGCTCTATTTCCTTTAGCAGCCCCTAGACTTTCTCTAAATACTTACTCATAGATGGGTGTCTAACCCAAAGTGCTTATTTACTTGGTTTGACACTAGTCGGGAATCGTTGATTATTCAGACCCTTTCTGGTCCAATTTCCTTGACCAGTTCCAACCCCTTGATCATGTCTTCGGATTCCGCCACATTGTTAGTGGTAGGAAAATCTAACTTGACCGCATAATGCAGGCAGATTTGGTTTGGGCTCTGGTTCTAAGCCTGCATATTGCACTATGAAATCTACCAGGACTTGCGCTTTCAGGGCCTGCTTTGGTTCAAATTGGATATCAATCTCGCCTAACCATATCACCCATTAGGTTAATCTTCTTGATGTCTACGGTCATTGCAAAACCTTTTTTAGCGGGAATCTAGTTCTGATTGTAATGATGTGGGCTTGAAAGTACGATCGTAACTAGACTGCTACTGATAGTAAGGCGATTTCAAGCTTCTCAGTGCTTGAATATCTAGTTTCTGCTCCCTTCAACACTTATCCATCTTTTTCTCTCACCAGGATGGATCCCACAGCTTCATCTGTAGCAGCCAGATATAGGTACAATCTCTCCCCTACTATTGGTCTACTTAGAAATTGAGGGGAGACTAGGAACTGCTTGATTCAGTCGAACGCCTTATGAAATTCCATGTTCCATTTAAAGGCCTAGCCTTTCTTCAGTGGTTTATCGAATGGCATGCATCTTTTGGCTAAAAATGAAATGAATCTCTCTAGGAACGTAATCCGGTCGTTTAGCTTCCGGATCTTGTTGAGAGTTCTGGGAGGGGCCATGTCTAATACTACTTTTATCTTTTCTAGTTTTGCCTTTATTCCTATCTGTAAAATCATAAACCTCAAGAACTTCCCTCCTCTTACTTTGAATATGCATTTCTCTGGATTGAGCTTGAGCCTGTATTTTTGAAGAATGGTGAATGTCTCTTTGAGATTTCGGGGGTGTTCTACTAGAGTCTGGCTTTTCATAATTATGTCATCCACATAGACTTCGATTGTTTCCCCAATTTGCTCTCTGAACATATCATTGATCAGTCTTTGGTAGGTTGCTCCTGTATTCTTCAGCCTAAATGGCATGACTTGATAACAGTAGGTTCCTTTATGAGTGATGAAGGAGGTTTTTTCCTAGTTGGCTAGGTCTATGAGGATCTGATGATAACCGGATGCCGCCTCTAGATATGAATATACTGCATATCTAGCAATGGAATCCACCAGTTGATCTATACTCGGAAATGGGTAGCTGTCTTTTAGGCACACCTTGTTGAGGTATGTGAAATCTACACATATACGCCAATTTCCATTCATCTTCTTTACCATTACCATGTTCGCCAATCACTTTGGGTAGTGGACTTCTCAGATGTGTCCTGCATCCATCAACTTTTGGACTTCATGTTCTATTGCCTTCTATCTTTCTGAGGCGTATTTCATTTTTTCTGAATCACTGGGGCCACCGTCGGGTCTACATTGAGGGAGTGTTTTATAATCTCTAATGGGACGCCCTCTATATCACTAATTTTCCAAGAAAAGGTATTTTTTTCTTCTTTAATCACTTATACTATCTGATCCTTAGTGTCCTAGTTGAGCTCCTTGGAGATCCGGATCGACCTTTCTGGCTCTATTACCAATGTTTCCAATTCATCACCGGTTCTACTTTTCTCTCTTCCTACAGTTCTAGATCAGGCTTTTCGGCCTGAAGAGATGCCGGGTACATCCTCTATGCCATTTGTTGGCTTCCTTTTACTACTTCTATCCTCAAAGGAGTCGGTATCTGTAACGTTAGGTACCGGATGGATAGCACTGCTTCTAATTCTAATAGGAACGGTCTTCCAAAGATCACATTGTATGCTAATGGGGATTCTATCATTATGAAGTTTGCCTTCGATCTCCAAATGTGCTTTTCATCTCCGAATTCTAGGTCTGGAGTTACCTATCATGCTATTGGCACAGTGTGGCTACTCAATCCGACCAGTGGAGCATGGACCAGTTAACTCTAGCTAGGAGCAATTCTCAGCTTTTCTGTTGCATGCTTCATGATGATGTTAGTTAAGCTCCCTGTGTCCACCAAGATTCGTTTGACCGTATATCCCTCCATTTCCGCCTCTATGACTAGGGCGTCTGAATGTCCTGCTTAGACCTGACTTCCAGTTGAAAAGCAAAGGTTCAACTTATTATCTTCTCCTATTTCTCGGGTTCTTTTGGCTTTTTTACTGGGTAGATCTCCTCTAGCTATCTCCATCACTACACCCTTTGTTTTCTTGGCAGGCTTGCTTCCTTCTACATCTTGGTCTTTTAGCTCTTTCTTTCTTGCCTTCTTATCTAAAAATTTTTGGAGCCTGCCTTTCTTGATCAACTCTTCGATATCTTTAGCTAAGTGTCTACATTCATCTGTGTTATGGTAGTTTACTCGATGGTACTTACAATAGGCACTCTTATCTTCGTCCATTATCTGTCCTCCCCTTGCCTCCTGGTAGGAGAGACCTTTCTTGTCTAAGCTCTTTTCTACCGCCAATAATACTTCACTAAGTGGCCGGTTTAAAGGGGTGAATCCTTCGAATTGTCTGGAGTCTCTTTTGTCACTCTTAGATCGCTTGTCGTCCGTCTTGTTTCTTTCAGTATCCTTACGGTTCCTAGCTAGTGCTCCCACCTCACCAGCTTAATAAAGGTTTTGGCCATGGAGATCATCTGAGTTACTGTGGTTTCCTCAAGACCAGGTCAGCCCTCAACCGCTCATTGGTGGTATTAGCTATCAGCGCCTCTAATGATATATGGAACCGCTATTGTTGCCAAGTTGAGCCGGTCAACAAAGTCCCAGAGGGATTCTCCTTTTCGTTGCTTCACATCATGCAGGTTTCAGCTGGCAGTTCCCATAGGTACGAATCCATAGAATTTTGTGCAGAATTGTTCTTTCGATTGCTCCCAACTATTGATTGAGGCTGGCTCCATGGTTTCAAACCAGTAAGATGCCCGGCCCACAAGTGTTGATGAAAAAAGCCTGCACATCAGGCCTTCATTCGCTCCTGCTATCTCCATCTAGTTTTTGTAATTCCTTGAATGGACATAAGGGTCAATTTTCCCATTATAGTTCTCGAAGTTCAGTTGTTTAAACTTTGGATCGCATGGCATTTCTGGGATCCAGTTTGTGAAGCAAGATCCTCCGCTTTCCACTAGCGGCTCCTGGATTGGGACTGAGAACCAGGAGAAGTAGTGCTTGAATAGGACCATCATCTTCGGATCATCCGCCCTTTCTGGTACGGATATTACTGTTGGGATTTATCATCGGAAAAACAACATGGCACGGCGGAATTACACCGTTTAAAATTTCCTAGAATCCACCTATCCTGTCCTATTACCAATGATTGGAACAAAACAATTTGGATAAAAAGAGATTAAACTCACCAAATCTGTCTCTTCTAGAGACTGATGCAGAATCGAATCTTGAAACTGCGATCTCTAAAGTCCGGTGCATGACCAACTATCAAGCGGGAACTGGTGCTAGCCGAAGAAGCGGAGGAATGGAAAATTACAGCTATAAAATTCGCTAAGGGGGCTGAAATTTACAGTTCACATATTAGGGTTAGGGCTGATTTTTTTATTCTTAAGTGTGCTCTTATATAGACTCCTTGTCTAATTAGGTTTTGACTAGGTTAATTAAATCTAAGCCTACTAGGATTATAATTACATAAATAAACTTTATATTAAAAGTTTATACTATAATTTAATTCCATTAGGCTGAATTTAATTACCCCTAAATTAAAATTAAACCACACTTAAGAAAATACAATACGTGTATTTTAATTTTTGTACTTAGGAAAATAATTTAATTAATTGTTTACTTTATGTAATTTAATTAATTGATAAATTAATTAATTACATTATGTAAATTTATTAATTAAATAAAATCAATCCAATATTAATTAATTATCTTGACACTAAATGTCAACTAATTAATTAACGCATTCCTTCCAATATACATTGCATGTACAATTTCTATAAGTTCCGGCTCAGTTGATCTATGTATACGATCCTATGGGTCTGCCTTTATGTTGGCAGTAGGCCCAAGGCCCACAGAATATAAGAAGGTTCTAGCAAACCGTATAGCCACCAATTAAGACACAGATGTAGCAGTTTTTAGAAGACACTCACCCGGTACTAATCTCATAGTGTCCTTTGCCAAAAGATATCGATATGAATAAACAAGAGGCATGGTGTCCGTCATCCTCTTCTAATGTTTATTATATTTCTTGATCTTGAGTTGACTGATTAGTCAAATAAGTAACCAACTTATTTGGGTATGGCCATACACTTATCAGTCCCACTCATCAAGTGGCTAGTGATATCATCTCGATGTTACTCGAGTGGCAATTCCATCACTTCATCATCAATATCACTATGTTCACCGGTCCACCCAATCATACTAGTATTTAGCATCCTTTTATAGACTTGTTAGGTGTATGTCAAAGTGAATCGGATTCCATATTGATACTATAATAGAAATCTGGTCTGAAGACAAAAGAGACCTACTCAAGAAAGACATATGACGCGACAACCATATGGCTTTCTTGTGGGAATTGATCCAGTCTCATGTCAACGACATGTACCTATATTCATGACTGACTATACAAGTACTATGGCTAGTTAAGAACTACCATACAGTCATCGAATATACAACTTTGTGATTCTATTTGTTCCCACGATTAAAATAGACTTGGGATATGTTTTATGATTATCAATCAATGGATAATCTATTCATGTTATAGCACAAGATATAAATGAAATAGATTATTGCCTTTATTAATGTGACACACTAGATGTATACATACATAGAGTCTTAATGTATAATACAAAATACAAGAATACAATGCCCTAGAACTATACCAATAGTTATAGCTAGGGTTGGTGGTGGTCCCACCATATACCCGTGGGTAGGATGGTAGCTAGGAGGAGGAGTCTGAATTAGGGTCTGATAATTGGAAAGCCTTGCCTATGGGGTTGTTGGATGGCATAAAGGATTAGGTGGGGTTGCCATCACCAGAGGTTGCTAGTACGCCATCGGGAACTCTTCACGCTGTGTGAAAACTGGGTTAGGCTGGTTTGCCCACCCTGCACCTCCTAAAAGAGCATAAACCGATCAGGCCGCAGTGCATTACACCGTCTGGTCTATCTGAGGTGAGGGCTATGGGAAGAGGTTTCTTACTGCTCCTAACCCAAGGCCACCTGCCATGTTAGTGATCTAGGGTGATGTGCTGTCGCTAATGATGGAGCCGGCCATGCTAACATTCTAGAGTTGAAAAACTGCATGCTTGAGGTCTCTGGCGTCAGCAGGGCTGAGGCTGCTACCTATGCGATTAATCACCGTCGCTTGGGGAGGCATTGATGAGTTCAGTGTTGTCAATGGTGGGGCCGTTATGGTTGTGGGAGAGCTTTCCATGATAGCCTCTGAAGTTTTCATATTAGCGGAACCAGATGAGGTCATTGTTTAATCCGGTCTACGCTCACCGCACCAAATGATGGATTCGGTAAAAATCCCTCTGTAGATCTGGATTCGGAATGGCTAAGGCCGAATCTGCTTATGTTCCTGCAAAACAGAAAGGATATGACACCGGTAATCTTTGGATTATGCTCTAATGTCTAAGTCAGCATTTACTATGTCAATCTCTGGCTATATTAGCTTGATTATTGATTTACTAGTCTTTTCTTTACCTTCACGTTTCCTCCTTTTATAAGGTAAGTGGTGGAGTTTATTCTAGATTAGGAATGCCCAAAGCCCTATCTCACTCGGACTATAAGACTTTCACCTTAAGTTCCACGTGGAACACGAGTCACCCTTTAATCACACCACTAGGTAGAGGTAGACTTGGAAAAGGACTTTATCTCCTCCCTGCTAAAAGGCTTCTTCAACACCAAGTAGATGCATCCTGACTCAGACTGGGTATCCACCAACCGGCCCTGCAACTGCTACACAATCCGGATGATAGACCTGGTATTATAATATCTAGATGCCATCATATATTAACTAAATAAACTTGATTGTGGAAAGAAAACTAATTTTTGATTACAAGACACAATATTTACATGATTCGATCAATTATACCTATATCCATTAAAGAGAAAAAGTATTTGTATAATTTTAAGAACAAAGTTACATTTATATTTGTTGAAACACTCACCAAATCCCTTAAATGCTTATGAAACTCTTTCTAACAAGCTTTAGTTTTGTCTCTCTAAAACTCACTAGTGTTCATATAATTAATATCACACTAAAAACATCATTTCAATGCCTTTACATAGGCTATAATATATAGCCCAAATGAATCCCAGTACATGAAGAGTCCAAAATAGTTGGTTATTAAGATAAAATAAGTGCTGACTTTCTATTTCCAGGTTTTAGGGATAGAATTTTGCTAGTAGTACCTAGCTTTCAATTCCAATAAACAAGCCAATATTCCTTGCATCGAGTTTTCATTCATTACTAACAAATTATTGATTTAATGCCAAACCTTCTCTTTAGCTCAAATTAATTTTATAACTCCCTAATTAATCCAAACTTATTCTAAAAATTCTGATTTGGTTTCTTTGATGTCTTTTACTTTTAGTCTTCCAATTTTTCAAACTTTTTTTATGCCTTTAAAATCATGGTTTGACCCGGACAATTTCTTAGCTTCAAATACACTTATAATTTAATTAGAATTTTGACACATTCTCAATAATCTCCATCTTGACTCGAAATTTTTCAAACGTTCCTTCTTTCTCTCCTCTACCCTCTTGGGGCTATCCAGTCAGCCTCAAAAGGGTCATCTCCCCTTGCAAGAGAAACAAAGCACTAGTCTTTCTAACTACCTTTAGGTCTTTTCTCTCACCAACAAATCTATACCCTTAATCTGTACGAATGCCTCAGAGATCAAATTTTTCTTCAAAACTAAAACATATTGAACATTTTTCAGTCTTCTAACCACTCTATCAACCATTCTTATCTTCACTGTTTCTACTCTATAAACTTTACATGGGCCACCATTGCCCATAAACACAGATCCATCTTCACTGAAACTTAAGTTTGAAAACATCTCATTCTTTGAACACGTGTAAAAAGAACAAACAAAGTCTAATATCCGTTATGAATTGTTTGTCACTTTTCCTTTGTGGTAATTATGGACACATTTACATCATGATCACCTTCAAAATATGCAACTTAGCATATGCATTCTCCTATTTTTACATCTTTTGCTCTAAACTTTCCTCTTCTTCTTTGTTTTTCCAGCTCTTTCAATACCAACACTTCACTTCTATATGCCCTTTTTTATCAAAAAAGAGGCAGATTCTTTTTAGACTTGAATCGAGAATATAAGCTTCCTTTGCTACTATAGACTACCAGGAATTCTCCCTTTGCCTCATCTAATTTAGCCAATTAACCATCAATGAGTTATGTCCTCATGCCCATACAACATAGTCTTATGAAATTTATCATAAAGACTTGGTAACGAGCAAAGAAAAGTACAAATAAATCCTTATAATTCTTCTCAACTTTTATAATTTGAAGATCCATAATAATACTAAGAATTCATTCAGGTGGGGTTCATAGATTTACCTTCATCTAGGCGAAGTTCTTTGAGTCTGCTCCTTAGGAATGGTCTATTCTTAATTGTTAGTCATATAGAGCGACTCCAACTTGAGCTTAAATACCAATGGTAGTGGCTTTCTTCAAGACTTCCCTCAATACATCATTCGACAAACAAAGAAACATAGCGAAACGCGAATTTGGACCTTTTTTACCCACCTTCTCTATTTTCATTGAAGCAAGCTTTTTACTTATCCCCAACAACACTTTCTCCCATCCATTTTGAATGAGAATGGTCCATAACTTGAGTTTCCATATACCAAAATTTATAGATCTATCAAATTTCTTAATGTTAAACTTCATTGATGAAACCATTGTTCTTTCCTTGGAATAATCAACACCGAACAAAAGTTATGATACCACTTGTTAGGAATCAGAATGGATCAGATATAAATAAAACAAGAATTATCTACAGAAAGGAAACTAACATTCAATTACAAGACATAAATATTTACGTGATTTGGCCAATTATGCTAGATCCATAAAAAGGGAGAAGTATTTATTTCTAAAAATAAGATTACGAGATTGTTACTCACCAAACCCCTCGAATGCTCAATAAACTCTCTCTAATAAGCTTTGACTTTGTTTTACTAAAACTCACAAATATTCATATAATTAATCTTGCACTAAAGCACACCATAGTTTGTAATTAATCCTGTTCGGGACTTAGTCACAGTTAAGACTCCTCACCCCTACCTGCGGATGTGTTTAGTGGAATTCGAACCTTAGTTTTCTCCCATATACTCAGCCTACGTTGCCGACTAAGCTACAACCCGTAAGTTAGTAATTAAGAAATTAAGCATAATGGGAAGCAATTTCCAATTTTGAGATATTGGCAAAGATTATCGACAGAATAGTGGCAGAATTTTTGTCGATAACCTCCAATGTTCAATTCCAGCCAACAAGCCAATATTCTATGAGCGGAGTTTTCATTATGGACTTCCAACTTAATTGATTTTAGGTGAAACTTTCTCTTTAGCTCAAATCAATTTCACAACTTCCTAATTGATTCAAACTTATTTCAAAACTCAAATTTATTTTTCTTGATGTCTTCTAATGCTTCAATTTTTTAAACTCTTTTGTGTCTCTAATATAGTGGTTTGACCTGAGATAATTTAATTAGAATTTTGAATTATTTTGAAAAGAACAGAGCTCATGACAAAAGATCCGAAAATGCAAATGAAAAGAAATGGAAACTGGTGGATGGTGAAATGGTGTACTAGCCATGACTGGGGGTGTTGAAGCAATCCTCTTCTGGGGCAAAATTTTAAACAGCAACAGCAATCTAGAAATAAGCTATCCATAACTCCATATCCACCCTCTTTAAAGGGTTCAATTTTAATTTTTGAATCCTTCATTAAAATTTGTATTTTAAATACAAATTAAGGGTAAAAGGCCAAGTGCTTTAATTCTCTTTTGTTTGAGATTTTATATATTACTAATCAAATGTGTAATAATATTTAAATTACCGTTGACTAGAGCAACATGGACAAGTTGCTAATGTTCAAAGCTATAGACCAAAACAGTTCAGAAGTAAAGAATAAGATATTAATTAGTTAACAGAAAAATAAATATAGAAATGCAAGTTGCTTATCTAGAAAATAACCTAGGCATGATCTCAACACTTATTGACTTAATTAATTAAATACTAGTAACTTTTAAAATTAACGGGTGAGAAAATTTCCGAGCTTGACTTTTTACTCGTCTCTTTCGTTGCCCTCACATCACATCACATCCCACTTCATCAATTTAATTTTTGTTATTTTATTTTATTTTTATTCTTCGTGTATTCGTAACAGCTTTGACATAATATAGTTATGCAACATCTTCCAAATTAATTTTCATGGTTTTATATGATATTTTATACTTCAAAATTATTGAACGAAATTCTGTAATTAAAATTTTATATATAGTTATAGCAAGGGTTATGGGTCTACTATTTTTAGGGGGTTTCTGGTTTTTGGGTGCATATTTTTAGAGGACCTTAGCTTTTTGCCTCCCGAAAAAGCAGTTCCTAGTTTTGCCACTACTAAAGAGTTTATTTCCCTCGAATAAAATCTTAGGTTTGAATCTTATGAATTAAAAAAAAAAAAAAAACCAGTTATTTTATGAATTCATACTAATTTGAATTTAAATTAAACTCAGTGGTCGGAGGAAAAAATTATTTGGATTGTGTATTAAAAAAATAAAAATTAGAAAATAGTTCACAGTTTTTTAGGCATTAATGTCAAATGATTGTGGATTGAGCGTATTACCGAATATACCCCTGAGAATATGCAAATATAAATATAAGTGTAAATTCCCTTATCTTAGACCAACTCAAACTCTTATCTCTGAAAAGCATTTGTGTTTGTAAAAGCTGTGTCTGTGTCTGTGACTGGCCATGCAAATCTGTTCACCTCTCATATTGTTTCCTTCTATATTCTCTATTTAGTAATAAAAAAGATTGGTAGGTAAAAACCCACAAAATTTAATTATTTCTCTCTAAGTTTCCATATAAATAAAATCCTAATTCCTTAACCCAGCCAAATTAAAATCCCCTCAAAACTTTCCAACTTTCTGGGATCTCTTTACATTAATCATGGTAATCACTTTTTCTTCTCCACAATAATCTTCCATCTTTTTTTTAATCTTCTTAATTATATTATTTTGATTATTTGTTTGTTCATGAATTTTTGCAGGAAAGATCACGTAGTACTGAAAACCTCAAATACGATGAGGTTTGTTAATTAATTAATTATTTTTTTTTTTTTTGGGGGGGTTTGATTAATTCAAAAAATTGGTTTTCCTAATCTGGGTTTAATTTGAATAGGAATTTATTTTGAATTCAAGAGGATTGAAATTATTCACATGTCAATGGATTCCATTAAAAAAAGAACCGAAAGCTTTGATCTTTATCTGCCATGGATATGCAATGGAATGCAGCATCACCATGAACAGTAAGAAGTCTGGTTAATCTTTTTTAATAAATTATTATATAAGATCAATTAAGATGTAATTAATTAATGGATGGTTGATGATAAAAATTAGGCACAGCGAATCGGCTGGCGAATGAAGGGTATGCTGTTTACGGAATGGATTATGAAGGGCATGGAAAATCTTCTGGATTAGAAGCATATGTTGAAAACATGGATAATATTATTGATGATTGCTCCAAACATTTCACAAACATATGTGGTAAGTTTATATTTTATAAATACTACAAATAAACTTTTCGGCTAGTCTCCTATCACTCAATGGATAATTGTTTAGTAAAACAGAGTGGAAAATGTCATATTATCTTTAATAAATAAGTAATAATGGTAATGATGATTTATAAAATTGAAAAACAGAGAGAGCAGAGAATAAAGAGAAGATGAGATATTTATTAGGAGAATCAATGGGAGGAGCAGTGGCTCTTCTTCTCCATAAGAAGATGCCTGATTTTTGGGATGGTGCTATTTTGGCTGCTCCAATGTGTAAGGTTTGTTTCATTTTTATTTTTATTTTTTTGTTATTATTTAATTGGAGTTTGTGGTGAACACGTATTTGGATCTAGGATACCTGCTTTTTTGTTATTTTATATTTTTATTGATGTACTTTTAATAATTAAAAACAAAAAGCAAGTTGGGAGGTACTTTTCTTGGACCATATTTATGGCTGAATCTATCCATTTTCTTATTAAAAAAAAAAAAAAAAAATTATCATGTATTTGGTTATTTACTGGGTTAAAAATATATATATATAATTGAGAATTTATCTTAATTAGATAATAAGCAATTAAATCAATAATATTGGGAATTGATAAAGTGATAGTTGGCGTAGTTTATAATTTGAGGACTGTTCACATATTCTTCAACTTGATTGTTTATTTTAACATAATAATAATAATAATAATAATAATTTATTGAAGTAAATTAATTTTGGTTGAGGGATTTGCAGATAGCAGAAGATATGAAGCCACCAACAATGGTGATAAATGTTTTATCAAAACTTTCAAATTATATTCCAACATGGAGATTAGTCCCCGGCAAGGACATAATTGACCTTGCCTTTAAAGTACCTGAAGTAAGAGAACAGGTATTTTTCTCTTCTTAATCAATCCCATTCTTCATTCAAAGCTAAATTAAATCTTTAATTTTTGTTTTGTTTTTTTTTTTTATTATTAATGATGTCAATTTAAATTAATCACAGGTTAGATCAAACCCATATTGCTACAAAGGTAGACCTCGCCTGAAAACTGGACTTGAACTTCTGAGAACTACCATGGAAATTGAGAATTGGCTTCAACAGGTTGCCCAATTTTTCTTCCTTCATATTTTCTTCTTTTTTTTTTTTTTTTTTAAAGAAAAACACTCATTTCGGGACATGCACCCAGGCCAATTAAAGTATGTCTCGTAGCACATTCCAAATAATTTTTATTCCAAAATATGCTCTAGCTGCACATTGACGTGCAGTTAAATTTCACCTGTTATTGCCGTAACCAATCAGAGTGCGTCATACAGTGCATTCTGGAAGAAATTATTATTCCAAAATGAGGGCGCACTGTGCTTGACGTCAAGTAAAATTTCCCTTGTTATCGCCATTAAGCTCTTGTTATATCATTTTGCAACATCTGATTTTGGTAAAATGACTTTTTCAATTTACATTCTATTGATCTACATCCCTTTTAGTTTTAGTAATTTCAAAGTTGTCATTTTGGTGTTTATCTTATAACAACTAGATTATAATTAACCCTTTTACTCATTCAGATGGTAAAAGGGTTAATTGCGGTCTAGTTTAGTATATTTTTGTATAAGATAAAAAGTTAAAAGGACAACTTTGAAACGATAGGGATTAAAGGGACAATTGGATGATAAGATATGACAAAAAAAAAAAAAAAGTTCAGTTGAGAGTTGATTATTGTATATGAATAGGTATCATTGCCATTTCTGGTACTACATGGTGAAGATGATAAAGTAACAGATAAAGCAGTAAGCAAAAAACTGCATGACGATGCTTCATCTGCGGACAAAACCATCAAGCTCTATCCAGAAATGTGGCATGGCCTACTCTATGGTGAACCATTGGACAACATTGAAATTGTGTTCAAGGACATAATTGGATGGTTAAATGACAGGGCTACCCTTGCCAATTCTAGGTTGGAAAGGCAACAGAAAGAGAGGAATGATGATTTGTCAAAGTCTTGATAATGGAGATACAGGAAAAAAATAAAAGTTTAGAAGTCTGCTTGCTTTGCTGGTCAATATAAGCAGGCACCAGGCGAGGAATGGAACCGTAAAATAATAGCGGCTGTTTGACGCCAAAAGGGCAGATTAGGAATTCCAATGGAATTTGTAATTTTTTTTTTTTTTTCTTTGAGAGAAGAGTAGTAAGTTTTTTAATTAGTAATATCTCCGGTTTCAAATATTAGTCACTTTAGGATTTTTATTTTGGTTTTTTTATATATTATCTTAGATTACCAATGTATTTTTTACAATATTTTCTTATATTTACCCTTATTAAAAGTACGAGAGAAGTTCAATATTTAATACAAATAAATTTTAATAATTAAAAAGGAAAAGAATTTTAACATAGAAAATAGAGTTTTAATGTAAAATTATTAAAGATAGATTAGTCATTTTAATAACACAATTAATACTTTATTAGTTTTGATAAACAGCCTTAAAAGACAAATATTCAAAACCGGAGGGAGTATGAATTTCTAGGTTCTGTTTACAAGTAAAAGTACCATTCTACCGCAATCATTTTTTGATTGAATCAATTTTACGTTATGTTTTCATTGCTTTAATCTCTTCTATGGATCGGCTAAAAAAAGAAAAAACTGATCTGCTGTAGGTAATGAGATTTGAAAATGAATTGGCACCATATCGTAGTGGCTAAGCAGATAAGCACACACTTAGCTACTGCAATATATGAAAATCCTCGTAAACAGGTTGATGCTTGATTATAACAAAAACAGACAGAATTCAGAACATCCATCTATCTAGGGCAAATGATCACATGAATAAGAAATTAGATGCAGCAGTTTAAAAATTGACAATACATCTACAAGATGATGCCTCAAGTTCTGATATCCGGCTGCCTTCCAACGGGAAAGATTGACACCCTCTTTTTTAAACAATAATATACACGAGACAGGTCCTTCCGTTGAGATCTTCTGTTAGCGTGTCAGACATCTAGAGTTTTAGTTGTTATGCATAGCTTGTTGCTCTTCTGCTGGCAGTTGATATTTTCTCAAGACACCTGAACACACATTAGCATCTCATCATAAATGTTCAGACTAATCTTAATCACTACACTTGCAAGTATTTACTTACGCAACAAAATTTGATTATTCACTGCTATCAAGAACAATCGACTACAATCAAATCGAAGTGTTTAAGCTGTAAGCACAGTGTCGGTACTAATCTCATCAGTATGGTGTTGGTAGCACTAAAAGAATTTGTTTATGTAGGCTCTTCCATTCCATGAAACTTGTAATAAACAAAAAAATCTCCAGTTATTCAATTTGCTTGACTTCTTCAAAGTTTTACTAAAGAACTCGTACACATTTGTCAACACGGTGAACCCATCGGTACCATAATATAAGAGGGCGATTTACATTGATTAGCCATCTGATATTAATTGACAACAGTAGGCAATACATATCTAACTCTCAAAATCTTCCTATGCACCGTATCTATTGCTAATTAGCAACTACCAAGACCCTAACTTTGGCAGGTTCTTATTCAACTTCCTGTCCAATTGAAAGACTGATACAACAACAGAGTGCATTTCCTTCAGGCCCAGGTTATCCAGCATCTCTCCAACATGCAGTCATCATATCATCAGTTCTATTGAGTCAATATTCACTGTCAGCAAAATCAAAAGATGGGGAAAACTTTAACCACAGGTTCACTCGATTTTTTGGACAAATAAGCTTCTACTGAGATCATAGATCCAACATAAGAAGACAACAAATCACAAAATAGTAGTTACAACCAATAGAAAATACTAGTGCAAAGGTTCCAGCGGACTGACACGAAAGAAAACACATATCAAATAGAATACATAAACTCATTAGATTGAAATTTTCATCAATGACACTTCCAAGTTACATAAACACATATCAAATAGAATACATAAACTCATTAGATTGAAATTTTCATCAATGACACTTCCAATTTCACATGTACATAAATTTATTCATCTGTCATTTCCTACTTGCTTCAAAAGAAAACACATCATGTAGAATACATGAACTCATTAGACTGACATTTTCATCAATGACACCTCCAAGTTGACAAGTATGATGAATTTATTCATCAATCGTTTCCTACTTGCTTCAGTTGACCCGCTATATATGTTGCAAACCAAAGACCACCCCTTATTATTATCCCCTGTAGCATATTTTCTTTTGAAGCTTACATTCACTAAGTCACAGAAGATTTAGAATAAAAGAAATTAAGATTCAACATCTTTCACACAAGGTGTTCAAATATCGAATTCTCACTATATCGAAGCATTTAATTTCCAATATAGAGATTACAAAAAATAAAAAAAGCAAGACACACTCATTCCTGCTTAAGCCTTAATTACTGTACAGACTGAACTGTAAATAATAAAGGAAAAGTTGTAAGAAATAGCACCTTCATGGGTACCTTCCTCAAATGATCTTATTTCGAATTTCTTCAAGTTTCTTCAATATTTCCCCAGGTGTTCTATCCAATTCATCAGCAATTTTTCGCTGCATATCAAGAGGCAGTGTTGGGAACTGCTCGCATAGATCCCCATCAATGACATCCTGCAAAAATGTCCCAAAGGTTTTATACTCGTACAGAAAGTATGTACTGCTGTCACTTAACTGATCTAGTAAATGAATACATGAAAAGGGGCATACCATTCTATTCTGAACAGCCAAATATAAAACTAAGGGTGAAAAAAATATTGTGACGGTTATGAATGAGACTATTACCTTTCACTCTATTCAACTTTTTTTTTTTTTTTGGTGCAAATGTATTTAAGCAAATAGAACAATGAACTGACTCACCTTAACTGGAAAATAGGCAGATCTATATGCCATGTGGTCTCTTCCACATAAAGGTGGGTAGTCCTGTCTCAAATGCATCTCCAAGTGTGAGAAGAAGTCAACATCATCTCGAGAGGTGAAAGGAAGCAGTGCCCCCACACTCCCCATTACTGTCCCATATATTATGCACTCTCCACCACCCGGAATCAAAGATGCCTTCTGCAGACTTGTAATTACATCACCAACATGAAACTGTACTATCTCTTCTACCTTGTTTGGAGCTCCGTTAAGCTTTCCCTGCTCCCACTTTATCTTGCCACCAGTTGGATCTTCCTCTATTTCATCGGAAACATCCTGTGGCAGTCTCACAAAGTAGACATTGCCAAACTTGTCTGCACCTGCCATAGTATCAAAATCTATGTGATATGATGCTGTGAGCCATCTGGGAACACAATCATCAGCAAATATATAGAGCTGATTTTCATCTCGCCTGTACTTGCAGAAATGGAATGACTGCAAAAGAAATGGAAAAAAATATCAGAAGACGTACAAGAGAAAGATCATGTGGCAGAAAAGGATCAAAATAGAGATGTATCTATATTTTACAACAAAGATCGCATACCTCTTGAATATCACCTACATAGATCCTATCACGATAGGTGTTGATAGAGATAATAGTGTTAGGGAACAGCTTATTCTCACATTTCCTAAGCAACCTCTTCTTTCCCAAGTCATAAAGTCGAAGCACAGGCCCTATTCCAGCTAGTAGTCTCCCCTGAAACTGAGATAATGCAAGTGGTACACCCTCCACTTGAGTCTTGTGCAGAAGCTCCAGAGCTCTCCCGTCCTCCACAAACTTATAAATATGAATGAAACCAGCAATTAAACTTCTTTTAGGCAAAAACTGGAGTCCTTTGGCAGTTCCAACGGCTAATAGAGTTCCATGCTCCTTGTCATGGAAGTTCACAGTGCACACGCTAAAAGCAGCTTCATTGTCCTGAAGCTCCAGAAGACAAGTTGTAGTTGAGGTCCTTGGATCAAGAACTCTGATGCAAGAAGCCCACTTATCTGATTCTGCCTTTGGATAACCATACTGCTCATCAGAGCAACGATCGTCTTTATCTTCATCATCCCCACCATTCTCCATCTGGTCTGCATTGGCATTTCCGTTCTCTCCCATTCCAGCAGCTTCAAAGCACTCCTTTTTCGCTGCTTCACGCTCCTCTGCTGTATATGCTCCTTGATCACTCTCAACAATAACCAAAAGTTTCTTTTTAGGTTGAATCACAAACTTTCGTGGGGTATACCTCAGAGGTATTGCAGTTTCATTGAATGTCTCTCCCAACCTTTCAATAGTGAAAATCCTCAATGCATCTCCAGCTACAGCCACCACACCTTCTGCACACTGATCAGAAGAGAACGAAGCTGCAAATTCGAGAGTCTCATATGAAAGGGGTGTTAGAAGGAAATGTCCTTGGTGAATATATCCAAGCCAGGGTCGACTTGATAAGCACAACATTGCACGCCGGCCTCTCACAATAATGGAGAATAGTTTTGGTGCACTCAACCCTAGGAACCGAGATCTAGAGTCCGAAAGCTGCCCAGTTACCATGTCTACCACTGTCCTGAATAGAACACCAGACTGCAAACCAGCATTTAGGAAAAGACTAGCTGGGTGATCAGCTCCATCCTCTCCACCTATTGATGCCTGAACCTCAAGAAAGAGTAGGGATTCTGGAGGAGATGAAACACTTTGGACACTCAGAATCTGCATACAGTCATCCGGATCTAAAGATAAGATTCGGATGGTGTTGTCATATGAACCAACTGCGAGAAACCGAGACCTCTGTCTTCCTTCTGGGACTGGGGCAATGTCCAGACAGGCCACATCTCCGGACATCTCATGCTTCTCCACCTCCATTAGTTGACCAGTCATATCAACCTCAAAATATATTAACTCCCCTCCACTTAAAGCAATAACCACCTGAAGTCTATTAGAGCCAACCTTCACAATTGTCCTCTTACCAGGAGTTCTCCATTCATTTATACGTCCATCTTCCCTTATATGCCTTATACCATTTGGGTGAACTTGCATTAAAGAATCATCACCAATCAAAGAAACAGCAAGAGAAGGTGTAGTGTCAAGAAACCCACTGTCGCTAACTTCCTCAACTGTCTCTCCAATTGAAAGCACTAAAGTTGCATTATTAAAAGACACAACTATATATGCATCAAACTCATCATTAACATTCTTTTTTACCGTCCAGACGGCACTTGGTACACCAGGAAGCTGTGAAACAGCCATCTCACTGATAGCCAAACCAGGCCTCAATATCCTCAATGACGAACGAGGACCACGCCCACAAAGTGTATAAATTTGAGGCGTTTCTTCATCAAAAATATTAGCAACTTTCATATCCATAATAGGCATCAAGCTCTCAACCTGGTCAATTCTAACAAGATTCTTCAATCCTCTTGGTTGGAAAAACACAGGCTGGAAACCCTCATCAGTTTCCATTAAAGTAGCAGATGAGGCTTCCACATCAGCTTCCTCACCAATTGCTTGAAACTGATAGAGTGCATGATTTCCAAACTCTGACGCAGCAAATAAAAACCCTGACTTCAGCACACACATTGATGCGGTGACCGGTATCGTATCAAAATATTTAATTTTCAACTCCTTAACCTTATCATTTTCATGATCCAGTGTAACCTTAAAAATATCACCATACTCTGTCTGCAACAGAAAGAAAAACATGGACTTCTGCCTATGAGTTGCAGCAGAAACTATCAAAACCCCTCGCTCAGCAGGTAAATCTGCACGCCTAGGAATCACTGCCCTGACATCTGGATGCCCCTCATTCTTATAAATTACAAAATTCTCTGCACAAACTAGAACCCCACTCGGCCCATCTCCTCCTCCAGGCACCGTAACAAGCATATTAGCCCCATTATCAACCTGTTCAGACCACTTCCTAGATACGTGATTAAGCCCTAAATCAAGCTCATAAAACGTCAAATGCTTCTGTGCCTCATTGGCAGCCACCCCTGTTGAATCCTGATCTGCTTCCGAATAATCCAACTCAATAGCAGCAAAAATGGGATTATCAAATCCACAATCAACACCACAAATCGAATACACAATCGTGTGAGACTTATGTGCCTCTAAAGGAGAGGATATCGTCAACCTAGCGGCAGTATCTCTATTCAAAACATAAACTAACTTTTGCTTCTCACAAGCACCTATCATTACAGCTCTTCCTTTAGGGTCAATGGCCAAGTACTGACCAGGAACAATCCGACGACAACCAGATTTCCCAAAAGTTTCCTGATGTATTTTATCGAAAACATTTCTCTCCCTGTTGTACTCCAAAATTACAATTCGACCTGAATCAGACCCAACTACTATGTAATCCTTTTGAGATCCAGTGAGTCTAAACTGAGCTAGAGAGCGAATGGCACCGAAGATTTCAACAGAGAGAATAGTTTGTAACTTACCGCTGTCGTCAGGACGGAGGAGATCGAGAACTTTACCACGAGCTACAACAATTTCTTGGGTCTTGCCACCGGAGAAATTGCCGTTGATAGCGCAGACGATGCCAGTGGGTCGTTGCAGGGTGAGACTGTAAAGGTACATAGTGAAGGGATGAAGAAGTACAAAGGAGGGAATTAGGGTTTTAGAGAGGGAAGAAATTTGAAAGTTATAAAGGGTTTTGTAAAAGAAGGTGAAGCTGAATTGTGGAATCGGCTTCGACAAGAAAATGGAGAAATGATAGAGACAAGAGTGAAGCCGGTTCGGTTCTGTGTTTACTGATTATGGGCCGGATTCCATTGAGATTTTTTGGGCTTTTACTCCGATCAATTTATTTGGGCTTCTTACAAGAAATACCAAGGAAACATCTGCCAGAAATTAGGAAATTAGTCAAGCATTCATCAACATAACTTATTAGTTATTTCATAGTCAATTTGTTTGAAACCTATTTATTGGCATGTTCAATAATTATTAATTATAGTAATTTCTAATGATAATTACTATAATTTTAATTCAATATATAATGGTAAATAATATAATATTTTATTAATTAGTCGTGTTTATAGCTGTGTCCATTTGTGTTAATCGGTTTATTGAACGAGTGTCAACACATTTATAATGGTTAGTGTCAAAATTGACTTTAGACAAATCATTGACACGAAAATGATTATCATCCATCAAAATTGACTTTAATGGTTTGTATTTTTGTAGATAAATTTAGTACTATCTTACTGATTTTATAAGGTCGTCCATCATAAAAACTCATCTTTCACAAATTATAAAACAATTTGTACACTCTTGAAGTTGCGGTTACATTAAAAAAAAAAAATTAACCGATTAATAATTTGGTGGGGTCTCTTTAAGAAGAACTTGAATCTAGCTCATTTTGAGAACTTGATATTGTCCATAAATTTATATATCATGTTGGAAATTTTAATAGCTAAAGATATAGTAAGTAAGTAGTGAGATACAAAATAGGGAAAAATTTAAGAAGTCATAAACTAGTTTATCCACTAAAATTGTATAAATTTTTTTATACTTATGGAAAGATAATGATGTATATGACTAATTCTAGCTGGGTTACAATTGTTTATCCACTAATGTTGTATAAATTTTTTATAACATTGTTTTAATTTTGTCAATCCATAGTTAAGAAGGAACGCTCAAAATAACACAGTTTAATAAAATTTTATTATTTTTATTTTATTATTTATTTAAATTCACAGGTAAAACTCTCTAAGTAAGTATTTACTTATTCAAACATGTGCCAAAAATTTCAGATACTACATACTGTAAATATTCTGCTATGAGAAAATATTTTTAAATTACCTCTTTTGAAATCATTAATAAAAATATAAGGAATGATATTGATATCAGAATGAAAAGAAACGCTATCTAATTATAGAAACTTCTTTACCTTTTTTTTTTCAATATAAGTTGAATTGCTTCTTTTTAAAAATGTATACCATTCACACAATTAAAATTTAACATGTGTTATCAAAAAATGCTAATAAAAAATTAAAAAAAATAAAAATAATAATTTACATTAATGAGCTAATATTGTGATTAGATCCATTAAATGAATTCCAATGTGGTGTTGTTAGCTACCAACTACACACACCAACAAACCCAACAACACCAATAAACCAAACTTTCATTCCTTGCATTCTTTGCCTGTTTATAAATGGCCAAACTTTGTTAATCATAGTCTTAATCAAACAATGGTTGAACCCATTTTCCTACTTTTGACATAAAAAATGGCCAAACTGAATCTCATTTTACCCATCATTACCCTAATCTTATTCTTAACCACAATGACCCAAATTTCTTATGCTAGAACACTAAGCAATAACCCAACTCCAACTAAAGCTCATCACTATAATCATCAAAATCAACCCAAAATCAACTTCCTAATGCAAAATGTACTCAATGTGACACAAACATTCCCAAACCCTAAATTCCCAATTCCCAAAATCCCATTTCCAAAACCAAGAGGGTATTTTCCTCCAAAGAAAGGCATTCCTCTACCGCCATCTTTTGAGTTAAATTACAATAATAACCTTGGCATGTCATTTATGCCTAGGGCAGCTCCACAAGAATTGGAATTTGGAAGTGTGACACAAATTGATGAGCACTTGTATGAAGGGACAACAACATCATTAATAGTTGGAAAAGCAAAAGGTATGTTTGTTGCTAGTTCTGATCAAAATGGAACTAGTAGCCATTCTATGGTGGCATTCACAGCAAGTTTTGATAATAATAATAATAATAATAATAATGATGGGTTAAGATTTTTTGGTGTTTATAAAAGAGAAATGGGTGAATCACATATTGCTGTGATTGGTGGGATTGGGAAATATGAAGGGGCTAATGGCTATGCTTCCATTAAGGCTATTGATGCTGCTAATGGGGAACAAAACATAATCAACAAACTACTTTTGTTCAATGTTTATCTAAGTTAAACAGAGTTTTGTTAGCATGAGATATTGTATCATTTATACCATAATTATGAATTATAAATGTGTTTACCATTTTCCTTCAGTTTTTCCCCTTGAATTGTGGAGTTCTGGACCTTGATAAGAGAGTAAAATTTGGTACCAAATCTTTATTCTTTACATTTTTATGGAAAAATACCGAAACACCGATGCGGTTTCGTCAATTTGCTAGTATAGAAATATGATATTTTTTTTATTAATAAATCATATATTTTACAATGTTACATAAAAAAATCAAAATAATATTGTTTGACATATCATCAAGTGAACATGTCACGTTAATAAAAGTCAACAATTTAATGTATCACATAAGCAAACATCAACAATTTGAATTAACATGTGAGCAAGTTAACAAGTCAACATGTCACATCCACATAGTCAAAACAAAATCTAAAACTATTTGTGGAGTTCCTTATTTTGCTAATAGGGCAAAACACATTATTTTTATTGCAATAAAAAATAATACATTTTTCTATTTGTAAATGTGCAAAATTACATAGATTTTTCTTTTCTAAAATTGTGGATGAGCATGTTAAAGCAGAGATCATATGTCTGAATCATCAATTTTTCCTTTTTCTTTTTTCTTTTAGGAAAATAACCATAAAAATTAACAATAAGATATATTATTTCAAAAGTATGCAAACTAAAGATAGAAATTGTGGGTTGAAACTATGTATTTTATTGAAAAATTATAAAAATTTCTCTTAGGTAGGAGGATTTTTTTTTTAATCTTCACTAGTTAACGGAAGTTGTGCTCGCTAAGGTTAAAATCTTCTCAATTAGATTAAAAATTTAAGTGAATTCTATTTTTTTTTTTTTTTTCAAATAACTGTTAGCCCATAAAAACAAAAGTTGCTTCTTGTAATCATCAACCCAGGCAAATTATATTAAAACTAATTTCTTGGCCTACCCTTTTGACGAATGTAGCAATGAAATTTAAGTATACGACTTCATTTTAATTTAACGATGGACAATTCAAAAATCCAGATTCTTTTTTTTTTTTTTTTTTTTTTTTAAATAATGATAACATATGGTAACAAAGAGAGAGAAAAATTGCCTACATTAATTGTTAATTGTGGTGACATGAGGTGAGATTTTATAATCCACCCAGTCCATATGCTAAGAAAGAGAGGGAATCCTTTTGCATCGTTAATATTCGTGGTGACAGCATATTAGATTCTATAATGGATCTAATCATATGGACCATTCCAATCAATAAAAAGAAAATATAAATGTAAAATGAGTATTAAAAATTAAAAAAATACATTAAAAATGGTTGATGATAAAAAGCAATCATTTTCTTACAAAACAAGTTTTGTGCAGTAATATCCACTAAAAAAAAAAAAAACTTATGTGGAGTAGTGAGGGTTAAGAGGATTAAAGAAAATATTGCAGTACTATGGGAAAATATTTCTCGATTAGTGGTGAAAACAGAAGTATTTCCTGAATTGTGATGTTTTTTAATATGTCGGCGTGTGGTGTTGGCAGACACTGTTTTTTTTTTCAACATCTTGTGTTGGACTGGGTCCGCCAGTCAAAAAAGTGGACATAAAAGGTCCGAAATTGTGAAAGTTCATAGATAGAGAAAACGGACACTAGGTCCATAAATAAGAAAAGCGGACTTAGGTTTGGTCCGCTTTTTTAAAATTTGGACCTGTCAGCCCTGTAACTCTCCTGCCATGGACAAGACTGGACATTAATTACGTCCTCAAACACTGAAAATGGACCTTTTTTTATCGATCCGCAAACTGTAAAAATGGACCTTTTTTATCGGTCCACAAACTCTGAAAATGGACCATTTTTATCGGTCCGCAAACTTGAAACTTGGACCTCCTTTTGGTCCGCTTTCTATAAAAATGGAGTGATGTTGGTCCGCTTTCTACAAAAATGGACTGATGTGCCCTAATGTCCAACACACTTTGCCCTCTTTTACCAATTTTATGTTTTTTTTTTTTTTTTTTTTTTTTTTTTTTTTGTAATTAAGGAACACTTTGCTCTCTTTTACCAAATTTTGTGTTTTTTTGTAATCAAGAAAGTATAAGTAATATGAAATCATGTTTATGACACTTATATATATATCACCATGTTAATAAATTACGATAATTAAATTAAATAAATGATTTATTTATATATATGTGACTATATTTGCATCAAAATTTAACTTTTGATAAATAAATTTAATAACCACTTTTTTTTTAATTTCAATAATTCCAACTAATAAAATGTTAATAAGCACTTTTTTCGATTTCAATAATTTGAAGTAATAAAATTTTAATGACCACTCTTTTGATGTCAAAGAAACTTATGAAGTATTTTTATACTAAATATATTAATAACATCCTAAAATACAGAATAAAAATATATATTTTGACTTCAAAGAAACTTATAAAGTATTTTTATACAAAATATATTAAGTTCATCCTAAAATGCAGAATAAAAAAATATATGACATATTATTTATAGTAAACATTCTAAATATTCATAGATAAGTCTCCAACTAAAACATAAAAATATTATACATTATTTAAAATGAAACATCAAATATTACATTCACTTCTATTCAAAGGCTACGATGGATCAGTGCACTGTGATGGATTATATTCAACATTTGATGTTGTTCTATAGTTGGAATAGGAGAAAGTGAGTTGTTGCTGAGAGTACATACTAAACATACCAACACAAATTTGAAGCAATTTACAACATAATTTCTAAAAAATGCACAAAATAAAAATTCAAAAAATTCTTATATTTACTTTTTTTGGGTTTAATGATTCACAATGGTTGTTGTTTAATGGTTGTAGTGCTAGGGTTTTTTTTTTTCCAATTTGAAAATCTTAATCCTAGATGAATTAAAAAAAAAAAAACTAACAATAAACAAACAACTTATTTACACAAAAAAAAAAAAAAAAAAATAACAGAATAAATGAGTATATGTAGACATAAAATAAAATTATAATTAACAATAACTTCCCAAATAATAATGAAATAGATAGTTTCAGTTTGAGAGAGGAAGAAGAAGAAGAATTGGTGAGGAAATAAGCTCAAGTTTTTTTCTGGACGAAGAACAACTTGAGTATTTTTTTTTTTTTTTTTAACCAGAAAGAATAAGAGAGCAGAAAAGAGTGGAATAAGTGACTAAGTTAGTAGGTGAACAAAAAAAAAAAAAAAAAAAAAAAGAAAAAGAAAGAAAAGCATATCAGAGGAGAGATTCTTACATAGGTAAAGCAAATTTAAAATTATCAGACGGCTGAGAGATTATTGAGTGAAAAGATCGGACGTATGGGGAGAAGAGAGCAAAAAAAGTCCGATTGTTAAGTTGGCGGACAGGTCTTGGTCCAATTTTGAAATTATAGGATAAAAAATGGGTCTAAATTTTAGGTTTGCGGACGCTAATAATGTCCAATTTCGAAGACAGCGGACCTGTCAGCCCTGACTTGTCTTGTCAACAGCAGCAGGCTAACAGGTCCAATTTTATTAAAAAGGGACCATTTTGGTCTATTTTTCTGAAAAGCGGATCTATAGGGTCCGCTTTTTGTATTTATGGGCCAAGTGTCCGTTATCTGCAGATATTGACTTTTATTGAGTCCACTCTTCTGAATCTCGGATATGTCTTTGTCCAGTTTTTTGACTGGCGGACCCAGTCCAATAGAACATTTTGAAAAACAACCCAGTGTCCGCCAATACCACATGCAGATACATTAAAAAACACTACAAATCGGGAAATACTTCTGTTTTCACCACTAACCAGGAAATATTCTCCAATAGTACCACAAAATTTTTTTTAATCCGGGTTAAGAAGCCTTTTAGCCCCTATGGTCAGGCGTGAAGAGCAATAATCCCTTGTTACAGTAAAAGGCTTAAAAATCTCCCATTCTTTTCTAGCAGAGGACCAATTTCAACCTTCTTTTTAACAGTATTAACCATGTTATGGTCATCTCAAGTACTGCCAGTTATTACACAATAACAGTGATGAAATAAGAATTTGATGATCGGCGTCGAAGACAATAGAGTAACAATTCCAAGCTGATTTAGTTCTGAGGAATCGCAAAAGCAACCCTTCACTGCATGATCGGCGTTCCAGTTAGGATGCTTTATGCTGGAGAAGCCATTGAAATTGATGTCTTCTCTTTGTGCAGGAAAAAGAGGAAGAGTTTTTATCTCTTCACTTCTTCTCTTCTTCTTCTTCAATTCTACTAATTCATTCATTAATTTTTGGTGGTCAAATTCCATACTTGACCTGATTCTTAATTGCACTTTTCTCTAGTTTAGCTACTGCCTTAATTGTGCCTGTAGTTGATTTAAAAGAGTTGTAACCTTGATATGTGCTACCACACAATCTTGGTAGGTGATATCTTGCCCTAATTAACCTTGAATCTTCCGATTCTAGTTTGTGATTATTTTATTTAACTATTCCTAATTACTAATTAAATTTGGAACCTATTTCATCATCTAATGGTAAAATGTTATTTCTGAATTCTATTATGCCCATTTGTCAGAATTCTAAGATTTGTGTAAACTAAATATCATTAACAATGGCTTGGATTGGGTTTCTTCTTGATCGGATATACTTCACGGGATGGTCCACGTTCTAGTTTGGACGAGGACGGTAGGCCATACCATAAACTTTCCATGGATCACCAGGGGTGTCGATGAGAGGGAGGATCTTGATTCTCGGATAAATTGTACCCGACATGGTTTTCAGACCCGGACCGGTCATCGAACCGTTGAAGGGATGGATTCATGGATTTTGGATTAAACCGGAATAAACCGGAATCGAACCGGATTTAATAAATATATTAAAATATTAATATATTTTTATTTTTATATTTATAATTTATGAAAATTTGAATATTTTTATTATAATTCTTTAAGTTTAAGCATTTCAAACACAATATAGTAATTAAAAAAACTCAATTTATAAAATATAATTTTTATAGTTACAATTAAATATCAATTTAATTTAAAATAATTTAAAAATACAAACTATATTTTATTTTAATTAAAAACACCTAAAAATAATAACTTAAATTTTATATTTAAATAATTAAAAAAAAAAATAGTATGATCGAACCGAAAAACCGGTCCGGTTCACGGTTTTCCGGTCGACCAACATGTCCGACCGAGCATTGATCGGTATTGATCAAAGTGAAAACCGGATAAAACCGATCGGTCTGATCTCCGGTCCTGGTCGAATCCGGTCCGACCGGCCGGTCCAGTCCGGTTTTCACAACTATGGTACCCGACGATACTAAACCAAACAGGAAGGTCACGCTCTGGTAGCTTCTTAGAGCATCATCTTCTCCGAACTTCTTCTGCAAAATTAGATTGAGAAAATGTGAAACCAAAAGAGATAGGGATAGGATCAAATCGAATCAATAAATTGGAAGTTTTTGGTCGGATTATTTGGTAGCCCAAAAGTTTTTTTTTTGGTGATAACATGTTCTGTAGATCTTTCTCAGTATATTAGAAAAAACAGAATTAGTCAAGTAAAATGATCCATCATTAGAAAATGGTTAAATTGGTTCTATCTAAAGATAACAAGGAGATTCTTTAACCTTTTGCTTTAATGAGAAGATTGCTCTGGACGCGCGACTTAAGAGACTAAAATACTCTTTAACCCCAGTTAGTATCGAAATATAATCAATAACTCTATGCATTGTGATGCACGTAGAATAGAAACAAGGACAATTTGAATTTATCCCATGTAAAAAATAAATTTTTTTTTTTTAATGAAATGTGAGAGATAAACTTATTCTAATTACTGAATATTTATCTCTTAGTAGCCATTTTTGAAACACACCTAATTAGCATTTACAAGTTCCTAATTAATCATTAATTAATTTGGCACGTGGTTGAACAAAGTGTGATTGAGGTGGACAAATACAAACAGAATGTCCAACATAAAACCTTCTGGTCAACTGCACCATATCACTTCATGATCATCAATTAATTTGGTATAATTAGCAAAACAAATACACTATTAATTGTATTAAGGTATATTCTGCAACTACTCCATTTGATTAGCTACTCCACTTCTTCATTCTTCTCCTCTTGGCCTACTATATATGCCTTCATTCAACATTCCCTTCCTCATCATTATTCAACAACACTTCTATCTTCTCCTTCACCCTTTTAATTTATTCAAACCAAAATGGCAAAATCACTCATCTCTCTCTTCCTACTAGCCATTACTCTTTCCTTTGCTAACTCAGCAAGACTCCTTGATGACGTGGCACCACAAGATCCTATCTTTGTGGACCCACCTGCCACATCATCTATTCCTAATCCTTCCACCGCCACCACCACTACTACTACTACTTTGCCAAGTGGCCAAGTTCCCGCCTCTACAACTGGCATCGCCCCAACTCCAGTGGCAGATGATGTTGTTGACCCACCGCTCCCGGAAACTGAAGTACCATCACCGGATGATGACGTGGAGGCACCGATAATTCCTCCCGTCACTGTATCCGCACCAGTTCCTCTCCCTGCTTCATCATCAACAACCGGACCCACCTCCACCGTTGCTACAAGTGCTACCACCAACACTGCCAGTGGCGCCGGTGGAGCTCCTTCATTGTCCTTCTTCATGCATGATATCCTCGGCGGAACTCAGCCGTCAGTCAGGGTGGTCACTGGAATCATCGCTCGGACCGACATAAACGGCATTCCGTTCTCAGTTCCAAACAACAACTTCTTTCCTATCCAAGGAGGAATTCCGTTGCCCAACTTTAACAACATTAACAATCTCATAAACCCGAACACAGCCCCACTCATCACCGGTCTAAACCCCGGTCAGGCCAACACCGTGCTCCAAAACAGCGCCAACAACAACAACGTTGTCAACGGCAACAATCAACCTTTCGTCACTGCCGGACAACTCCCACCCGGGTCGATCCAAAAAGTCATGTTCGGGTCTATTACAGTCATAGATGACGAGTTAACGGAAGGGCATGAATTGGGTTCTGCCGTTCTAGGAAAGGCACAAGGGTTTTACTTGGCTAGTTCTCTGGATGGAACTAGTCACACTATGGCTTTTACTATGTTATTGCACGGCGGAGATCACAACATTGATGATACAATTAGCTTTTTTGGAGTTCACCGGACTGCTTCGCCGTTATCTCAGATAGCAGTGGTTGGTGGTACCGGAAAATATGAAAATGCGAAAGGGTATGCTACTGTTGAGACTCTTCCTCAGGTGGATCAGCATACAACGGATGGAGTTGATACAGTTATGCATTTCACTGTTTATCTTTCTGAGTGATTAATTATGTGTTTATTTTATGTTTTAAATGCCTTCTTTATTTCAATTTAAGTTTGGAAATTTCAGTTATATTTGATGTATCGCCAAATGAAAATTATATAAAAAAAATGTCGAATGAACATACTATGATTTGTGGATTTGTAATTTTTTTTTTCCAGGTCTTAATGGATTTGAATTTCTTTTATAAATTAATGTCAGAAATCTTTAGTCATCGTTTGTGTTAGTTTATGATTAAGTTAAGTTAATCATCAAAACCAATTTATCACCACGTACAAGGGGCATATTTATGATTTTTTTTTATGCCCCATATTTATGATTAATTAAGTTGCTAATAAGCAACAAGGACCATTAATTGTAACTAAGTTCTGAAAAGACACACTCATTCCTGCTTAAGCCGTAATTACTGTACAGATTAAACTGCAAATAATAAAGGAAAAGTTCTAAGAAATAGCACCTTCATGGGTACCTTCCTCAAATGATCTTATTTCGAATTTCTTCAAGTTTCTTCAATATTTCCCCAGGTGTTCTATCCAATTCATCGGCAATTTTTCGCTGCATATCAAGAGGCAGTGTTGGGAACTGCTCGCATAGATCCCCATCAATGACATCCTGCAAAAATGTCCCAAAGGTTTTATACTCTTACAGAAAGTATGTACTGCTGTCACTTAACTGATCTGGTAAATGAATACACGAAAAGGGGCATACCATTCTATTCTGAACAGCCAAATATAAAACTAAGGGTGAAAAAAATATTGTGATGGTTATGAATGAGACTATTACCTTTCATTCTATTCAAATTGTTTTTTTTTTTTTTGGTGCAAATGTATTTAAGCAAATAGAACAATGAACTGACTCACCTTAACTGGAAAATAGGCAGATATATATGCCATGTGGTCTCTTCCACATAAAGGTGGGTAGTCCTGTCTCAAATGCATCTCCAAGTGTGAGAAGAAGTCAACATCATCTCGAGAGGTGAAAGGAAGCAGTGCCCCCACACTCCCCATTACTGTCCCATATATTATGCACTCTCCACCACCCGGAATCAAAGATGCCTTCTGCAGACTTGTAATTACATCACCAACATGAAACTGTACTATCTCTTCTACCTTATTTGGAGCTCCGTTAAGCTTTCCCTGCTCCCACTTTATCTTGCCACCAGTTGGATCTTCCTCTATTTCATCAGAAACATCCTGTGGCAGTCTCACAAAGTAGACATTGCCAAACTTGTCTGCACCTGCCATAGTATCAAAATCTATGTGATATGATGCTGTGAGCCATCTGGGAACACTGTTGAATAATTAAACTTAATTTAATAAAAGAATAAATAAAAAAGAGGAAGAAAAGAGTACACGTTGCAATGGTTCAATAATTGGAGAATGGATCAGATTGTTGATCAATTTGCAGATGGTGTGAGTCACTACCAGACAAAATAAATTAAGTCTTTGCTATTTGGTTGGAAGACAAGTACTTATGGCAGGAAATATATTTAGAATTTTTGGTATTAAATTGTTTAAATTGTTGGCATAATATTGGCCATAATTGCTTTAGTTTTTTCAGCTCTATAAATAGAGCAACATTCAATCGTAATATTGTATCAAGTATATAGAGAAATATAATTAGTAAAGTTTGAGTGTTATTTATTTGTATTTATATTATTCTTTGTTTAAGTAAAATCCTCTTTCCTCTAATAAAGTGGTATCAAAGCCACGTTAAAAGCCTGGTTAGTAAGAGTTGTGAGATTTTTATTTGTTTGAAAAATTCACATTTTTTAGTGTTTGTGAGACTCTACCAAATAAAATATGAATAGCAACGGCATTTACAATTTTCCTCAACTCACCAAAACTAATTACACGAATTGGTGTACTAAAATGAAAGTCATTCTTGGAGCCCAAGATGTTTGGCACATTGTTGAAAGAGGCTACGTAGTCCTAGCGGAAGATGCACAACTGTCTCAGGCAGAAAAAGACAATTTTCATAAAAATCGTAGGAGTGACCAGAAGGCACTCTGTCTAATCCATCAAGGATTGGATGATGTAATGTTTGAGAAGGTGGCAGAAGCTACCACCTCCAAGCAAGCATGTGACATATTATGAGTTTCTCTTCAAGGTGAAGAGAAAGTACAGAAGGTTCGATTACAAATGCTAAGAGGTGAGTTTGAGATGATGAAGATGAAGGAGACAGAAGCAATTACAGATTACTCCTCACGAGTAAAATCTGTCGTTAATCAAATGCGGCAGTACGGAGAAAAAATTGATGAAGCCAAGATTGTCGAAAAAATTCTGCGATCGCTACTACCAAAGTTTGACTATGTCATGGTAGCTATGAAGGAATCCAGAGATATAAGTGCAATGACCATCGACGAAGTTGTTGGTTCGTTGCAAGCACTTGAGGAGAGGCTAAACAGATAGAAAGAAGAGCCTGTAGAACAAGTTTTGGCGGCAAAGACTTCATTCAAAGAAAATGAAAATAATCAAGATGCGAGTCAATCTGGAAGAGGACGTGGTAGAGGTCGTGGAGGAAATGGAAGAGGAAGAGGACGCGACAGAAGTCAGAAGTTTGGAAGGGGTGACAACAATGATGGAAATACTCAGTTCACAAGAGGAGGCAGAGGCCGCGGACTCGGACGAGGACGAGGAAGAGGAAATTGGAGACAGAATGATGGATGTGACAAGTCCAATGTTTAATGTTACAATTGCTCCAAATATGGTCATTACGCATCAGAATGCTGGAGTCCTCCAAAGCAGGTGGAGGAAATGGCTAACAACATCCAAGACGAGGATGTAACCGGCACGGTGTTATTAACCCCTGAAGGTGAACAAAGTCAAGAATCCAACATATGGTATCTTGACAATGGAGCAAGTAATCATATGTGCAGAGATAAGAAAATATTCGTTGAGCTGGACCAATCATTCAGTGGAAATGTCGTTTTTGGGGATTCCTTAAAAGTTCCTATTCGAGGCAAAGGACCCATTCTCATTCGCTTAAAAAATGGCGAGTACCAATTCATTAGCAATGTTTACTATGTTCCAAACATGAGGAGCAACATTTTAAGTTTGGGACAGCTACTGGAGAAAAATTACCAAGTTCACATGGTGAACCGAAAGTTATTGTTATTGAATGAAAAGAAGGAGTTGTTAGCAAGTGTATCTATGTCAAAGAACAGGATGTTCAATCTTAACATCCAGACGGACGTGGCCAAGTGTTTAAAAGCTTGTGTGAAGGATTCTCATTGGCTTTGGAATTTAAGGTTTGGGCATTTGAACTTTGGAGGATTAAAGCTGCAGAGTCAGAAGAAGATGGTGCATGGTTTGCCCCTTATTGATAAACCCTATCAACTTTGTGAAGGATGTCTTATTGGAAAACAATCCAGAACCAGTTTTCCAAAGGAGTATATGTCAAGAGCAAAGGAGCCACTCGAGCTCATTCATGCCGATGTTTGTGGGCCAATAACTCCAATGTCATTAGCAAACAACAAATATTTCTTGCTATTCATCGATGATTATAGCAGAAAGATGTGGGTTTATTTTCTGAAGGAGAAATCAGAAGTTTTCAGAGCATTCAAGAAGTTCAAAGTGTTTGTTGAGAAAGAAAACGGCCATTATATCAAAGCCTTAAGATCCGATAAAGGGGGAGAATTCACATCAAATGAATTCGAAAGACTTTGTGAGGAGCATGGAATCCGCCATTTCCTATCAGTTCCGAGATCCCCTTAGCAAAATGGTGTTGTTGAAAGAAGAACAGAACAGTTCTAGATATGGTGAGAAGCATGTTGAAGAGCAAAAATTTGCCTAAGGAGCTATGGGCATAATCAGTTGATTGTGCTGTTTACACCTTGAACCAATCTCCAACAATGAGTGTTTAGGATATGACACCCCAAGAAGCATGGGGTGGGAGAAAGCCCAATATCTCTCATTTTCATGTTTTTGGAAGCGTTGCACATGTTCATGTACCTGATGAAGAAAGGAGAAAAGTTGATGACAAAAGCAAAAAATACTTGTTCATGGGATACTCAGAATTTTCTAAAGGTTACAAGATGTTTGATCCAGATACGGGAAAGACTATCATTAGCAAGGACATTACTATCAACGAAAAAGCAATTTAGGAGTGGAACAATGACAAGAAGAAGAATTATAGTTTTTATCCTTTTAGTATGGATGAAAACAATGATCAAGATCCAGAGGAATCAGCGACAACGTCAACGACATATAGTCCTATTTCAAGTGCATCTCCTAGAGCAGAAGAAGCACAAATTGAAAGTCCTAGCAAAGGCCAAGAAAGTTACGACGTGTCGAAGACCTTTATGATGTCACAAGAAATCTCGGTGAAGAATTAACTCTTTATTGTCATCTTATTGATAGTGAGCCTGTTGATGTTGAAGAAGCCATGAAAGATGAGAAATGGAGAAAAGCCACAGAGAAAGAGATCCAAGCAATTGAGAAGAACAAGACATGGGAGTTAACTAAACTTCCAGCTGGTAAAAAACCAATTGGTGTTAAATGGGTGTTCAAGGCAAAGAAAGATGCAAAAGGCGAAATTGCAAGACACAAGGCAAGATTGGTTGCGAAAGGATATAGTCAAAAACCTGGTATTGACTATGATGAAGTTTTTGCACCAGTTGCAAGAATGGAGACCATCAGACTGGTGATCTCAGTTGCTGCTCAAAATGGGTGGAAGATTCACCAAATGGATGTCAAGTCAGCTTTTTGAATGGATGCTTGGAGGAAGAAATTTATGTCCAACAACCGCCTGGTTACATTGTCAAAGGCCATGAAGACAAAGTGTTAAAACTGAAGAAGGCGTTGTATGGACTCAAGCGAGCACGGAGAGCTTGGAACAGCCGTATTGACAAATATTTTCAAAAGAATGGATTTGTCAAATGCCCCCATGAATATGCTTTGTATGTGAAAGTGAAAAATTAAGACATAATGCTTGTTTGCTTGTACGTGGATGATCTTATTTTTACTGGGAACAATCCTTCGATGTTTCACAATTTCAAGAAGAAGATGGCTCTTAAAGTTGAGATGACTGACATTGGTCTAAGGTCATACTATCTTGGTATTAAAGTGAAGCAGAATGAAGATGGGATTTTTATTTCTCAAAATGGTTTTGTGATGGAGATCTTAAAAAAGTTCAAGATGGAGAATTGTAATCCTGTCAATACTCTTATTGAATATAGCCTGAAACTGACCAAGGATGAAAATGGAGAGAAGGTTGATCCTATGATGTTCCGAAGTCTAATTTGGAAGTCTCAGATATCTAACATGCACAAGACTAGATATTCTCTATGCAGTAGGATCGGTGAGTAGATTCATGGAAGCACCCGCAGTTTTCACATTGGAATGCAACAAAACGAATACTCTGATATTTGAAAGGTACAACCAATTTTGGCTTGTATTATTCAAAATCTGATGATTTCAAATTAGTTGGATACAGTGACAGTGGTTGGGCCGATGACAAGGATGATCGGAAAAGCACCACAGGTTTTGTATTTTTTCTAGATGATACGGTATTTACTTGGAGTTCAAAAAAGCAACCTATTGTGACTTTGTCGACTTGTGAAGCGGAATATGTTGCTGCAACTGCATGTGTGTGTCTTGCAATATGGCTGAGAAGATTGTTAAAGGAATTATAGATGGAACAATATGATCCAACAAAAATTCTTGTTGATAATAAATTAGCATTGGTGTTGGCAAAAAATCCAGTGTTTCATGATCGAAGCAAGCACATTGACACGAGGTATCATTTTATTAGGGAATGCATCGAGCAGAAGGAGGTGGAGTTGAAATATGTAAAAACACAAGATCAAATTGCGGACATTTTTACGAAGCCACTCAAGTACGATGTGTTTAATCAACTACGAGCATTGTTAGTAGTAACAAAGAATTAAGTTTAAGGGGGAGTGTTGAATAATTAAACTTAATTTGATAAAAGAATAAATAAAAAGAGGAAGAGAAGAGTACACGTTGCAATGGTTCAATAATTGGAGAATGGATCAGATTGTTGATCAATTTGCAGATGGTGTGAGTCACTACTAAACAAAATAAATTAAGTCTTTGCTATTTGGTTGGAAGACAAGTACTTATGGCAGGAAATATATTTAGAATTGGTGGGATTAAATTGTTTAAATTGTTGGCATAATATTGGCCACAATTGCTTTAGTTTTTTCAGCTCTATAAATAGAGCAACATTCAATTGTAATATTGTATCAAGTATATAGAGAAATATGATTAGTAAAGTTTGAGTGTTATTTATTTGTATTTATATTATTCTTTGTTTAAGTAAAATCCTCTTTCCTCTAACAAACACAATCATCAGCATATATAAGAGCTGATTTTCATCCCGCCTGTACTTGCAGAAATGGAATGACTGCAAAAGAAATGGAAAAAAAATATCAGAAGACATACAAGAGAAAGATCATGTGGTAGAAAAGGATTAAAATAGAGATGTATCTATATTTTACAACAAAGATCGCATACCTCTTGAATATCACCTACATAGATCCTATCACGATAGGTGATGATAGAGATAATATTGTTAGGGAACAGCTTATTCTCACATTTCCTAAGCAATCTCTTCTTTCCCAGGTCATAAAGTTGAAGCACAGGCCCTAATCTAGCTAGTAGTCTCCCCTAAAATTGGGATAATGCAAATGGTACACCCTCCACTTGAGTCTTGTGCAGAAGTTCCAGAGCTCTCCCATCCTCCACAAACTTATAAATATGACTGAAACCAGCAATTAATAGATCACATCATATAATGCAACAGCCATAATTACATGACCATTGAAACAACAAGTTTTTTATGAACCAACTTTTTACATGGCCATAGAAACAGAAAGCTCATCATTCATCATAGCAGCCATAATTACAATAATAATAAAAAAAATTGGAGACTTCCTAACTCAATTGAAAAGTGCAGCAAATTAAAAACTGACAGAAAAAGAAACCTACAGTTTCACAGACACATCTTCTTGAAGAGAGAGCACAAGAACATCAATAGAGTATTAACAAATTGGTAGAATTCACAGCAACTACCAAAAACGCAACAACCAACAAGTAGCTCATTAATTAAATTGTACATTAATGGTGTTGGCGTGAAGGAATTGTGAAGTTATTAATAGTGCTTTATGAATTTTAGGTTCAACAATTTTTTTTTTTGCCAATTAGACACATAAAGAAAAAAAGAAAGAAGAAAAATCATGCATGTTGACATAATTACAAAACCATAATTTTAGCAACACAATCCACGAATTTGATATAATGAAACGAAGCAAAGATTCAATAAAAGATCAGTACCTAAGTTCTTGAAGAGAATTGCAACGAAAGCAATGAAATTTTTTTTGAAGTTGAATGGTCTGCTTGAAAAGGACGAAGGAAGGAGGCGTGAAAATGGAGGAGACGTGTGTGTAATTATTTTGATTCCACCATGGGATCAGAACTGAGTAATGCATTATCAGGTGGGAATCATTCATTCCGTTACTTTTGGAAATACTATTCTTATTTCATTATTAATTTTGACCAACCAAACAATAGGATCCATTCCCATTCCTGAGTATATTTTAGTGAACCAAACACTCCATAAATATGAAAATATTTTATTGCCTTAGTTTGGAGTTTTCTTCATAATCCCTAGTGCCCTATTCTTAAATCGTAATTATTGATTTTGGATTTAAAATATCTTTTTTTCTTTTTAAACCACTGATTGTATCCCTTAAAAGCGATACATAATAGACAAAAAAGGCTATAAATTCATAAACATTTCTTTTTTTTTTTACTATCTAGTTGAATTTAGATTTAAGTCGCAATGGACACTCGAAAGTAAGGGTGAGCATGAACTGCTTGGTTTGAAAATCAAACCAAATGAAACAAAACTGAACGAATATGAAGTATTTTGAAAACCGAATTATATTTTGATTTAGTTCGGTTTGAACCAAATTATTTCAATTCGGTTTCTGCTTTGTCCAATTCAATCCGAAATAGAAAGAGATTTATATTTGGAAATTGAATTGTTTTGCTTTTGGATTTTGGAATTGGGAAAAGATTAGGGATGTAGACAGGGCATGGTGGGGATTAGCAATCTCATCCCCATTACCCGGTTAGGCGGGTATCCCGTCCCCATCATCATTTAGCAAACGAGGACAATCCTAATCCCCATCCCTGGCCCGTCAGGGAATGTGTTCCTCGTGAGGATCCCGTCTCCCGTCAAGACAATTTTTTTTAAAAGAATAAGTAAAATTCAATTTTGAAGCCATGACTTTTTTAGAATTAAAATTGAAAACCCCAGTTTTAATTTTATTTTAGTATTACAAAATTCAATTATTTATATAGGATAAATATATAACAATACTATATATATAACAATATAAATAATTAGAAGTGGAGATATTATCAGGGATACCCGCGGGGACTAAACCGGGACGGGGACGGGCCCGCGAGTCAGGGA
Organism: Euphorbia tirucalli; assembly: GCA_039660915.1. NCBI lineage: Eukaryota > Viridiplantae > Streptophyta > Magnoliopsida > Malpighiales > Euphorbiaceae > Euphorbia > Euphorbia tirucalli. Next base: position 53,282,757 of record CM077633.1, read on the forward strand.
GAGGTAATCTCATCCCCTTCCCCGTTTAGCATTCGGAGATAAATTTGTCTATGTTTCCTCTCCATGGGATCCTAAATGGGGAATCCCCATCCCCGTTCCGGCCGGCCCTCGCGTCTCCATTGACAACCCTAGAAAAGATGATTCACATGCTTGACTTCTTAAAGTTATTATTATTTTTAATTTTTTAACAAACATTAACGATGTGATGTTTCTTTTGAAATGGTAATGACTTTATGGATTTTCATTTATCAAAAATTATTTGATGGATTTTGTTGACTTTAATTTTGATGATCACAACACAAAAGTTGACATTTATAATTCTTACTTAAATAAAAGCGTAAATTATATTTAATAAAGAATCATTGAAATTGAATTTATATGACATAAGGGGAAAAAAAGCTTCGTAAGATGAGAAAAGCACTATATGACAAAGTATGGTTTGTGAAGATAAACAACTTATGAGTTATTATCCTCAAAAGAAATAACAGCAGCTACAAGTGATTTCAAGAGCTTTGAGGCTTATGACTTATAGGATATAAATCTCTTCAAAAGCTACAAATTTCATTTAATAAGGAGCAACCAACATATATTTTGTTTACAAGTTGAAAGCAACAACCATATCTTCCTTCAAGAGATGTATAAAACAACTACAATTTGATTATAAGCTAGAAGCAATTGTCACTTTATGATCCAGTTGTTGCAACAGCCATATCCTCTTTAGGAGATGAATGCAACAATAATATTTTGTTTATAAGCTCAACATAACAGCCACATCTCCTTTATGAATCAAAAGCAACAGCTTCATCTTTATGAGTTGAAGCACTTCAACACCTATATAAAGGAAGGAAGATCAAATGAGCAAGATAGAAGATTTCAAGCAACATTCACACATTTAAGCTATTATTTCTCTAGTCTTCCATAATTCATACAAAAGCAAAATCAAGAGAGAAGACCTTCATTCTTTGTTCATATATTCAAATATTCTATATTCGAGGGAATTGTATTTTCACACATGGTTGTGTGAAGGGGGTTTACTTTGTTGACAGTGTAATCAATAAAGTTTGTAAAAGTTTAGTGCTTGAGCTTTGAAAAGGCATTGGAAAAAGTTTGGTATTTGAGCTTGTAAAAAATACCAAATAAGTTTGGTGCTTAATCTTTGAAAAAGTATCGGAAGATTTTTGTTACTTGAGCTCGGAAAAAGTAACGATAGAGGTTTGATACTTAGCCTGCAAAAGTATTGAGCTTGTTACTATAACTTGTAAAAAGTAACACAAGCTTATTTCCTGCCCGTAAAGGAAATACTAGTGAAAAATCTCAAGTGGTTGACTTGGAGCATGGACATAGATCGGTTGAGTCGAACCAGTATAAATCTTTGTGTCTTTAATTCTCTATCCTTACACCCTTTATATTTATTGCTTTTTAATTTCCTGTAATTTAATTATTATTTGAAGACCTTTTATTTAGTTAAGCAAATTTATATTCACAAGTTTTACTATTTAATCATTTCTGCATTTTTGTGAAACTTGTGTTTATTGATAGAAAATTATTTTTTCACCAAAAAGAATCTTTTAATTGCTTGCAACAATTTTTATTCAGTATACAGTACCATTCAACCCCCCTCTAGTACTGTAGCTAGCCTATTTAGGACCGTCAATTGATATTAGAGCCCAACTCTAAATAGGACTGAAATCTTAAAGTGAGCTAGTAGTCAAAATACTTTTATGTCTGAGGGATGTTCCATCAACAAGCCTCCACTATTCAATAGAGAGAATTATAGTTTTTGGAAAAATAGAATAATAATATTTTTACAGTCTATGGATATTCAGGTCTAAAGAATTGTCAATGAAGGACCTAGTATTCCTACAAAAATTATTGATAGAAAATCTATCCCTAAAGAATAAAATGAATATGAAAATGCCGATTGGAATAAGGAGTTTAATCGTGTTTCAAGTTGCATGACAACAAAGCAAATATGGGACAAACTTGAGACAACTCATGAAGGAACCAAGTAAGTCAGAGATGGAAAGATAAATCTTTACATCATAGAATATGAGTTGTTCAAGGTGGATGTAAAAGAGTCAGTTTCAGACATCAATACAAGGTTCACACTCATTGTGAGCAAATTGAAGAATCTTGGCAAAAGCATCACCGATGAAGGACTGATTAGAAAATTAATCAGAACAATGCAAAGCTCACAACAATATAAGAATCAAAAGATGTAACTACATACTCATTTGATGAATTCATTGGTTCATTACTCACAAATGAGATAAAAGTTAAGTCTACTACTGACCGCGAGCAAACTGACAAGAAAAGGTCCATCGCACTAAAAGCTGCTGTGAGCGGACGACGTTTTTGACAGAACACGGACTCCCTTTCGGAAGGGGCGCCTCGATCTCGGGCGGACCCCTCCCTCGTGTGGGGTTTTTATAATGGAAATTCGCGTTTTGGAAAACATAGAATTATTTCATAAAAGAACCGAGGCCTAAGTCTCGATGAATATTGTAGGAGTTGTCACCCGGCTTAGCACAACCTGGAAATTTATAATGTAGCTGAACTGGACGAACGACTACTATACTATCCAGAGATCTAGGTCTGGACAAGTCCCTTATTTCATGTCTAATTAATATAAATATTGGCCAATATTCATAGACAGTATTTCAAACTCTAAAGTCAATTTTATTGCATTAAATTAAATATACAATGCGCATACAGGTAAAGCAAAATAGTGAATGATTAAATTATTACAACCCGATCGAATAGAAGATAAAAACTCTCAAACTCACTTTTACCATCGCCTAATATACACCATTTATCTAAAAATCACAATCGCCTAGGATACACGTATTAATCTATTAAATACATCAAAAATAAAAATAAAAAGCTGCAAAACAGAGGGTTAGCACAATATACGACACACCACAAATAGGACTCAAACATGACAGAATAGGGAATTTAGAATTTGGGAGCATGCATTTAGGGGGATAACGGATCGGCTCGGCTAGCCGGTCTGATTAGACCTGGAAAATATTTTGAAATGTCCCTGTATTTTTGGGTTTTGTGAGAAAATCATTTTGAAAACATTTTTTGCTAGTTTACATGCATTTTTTACATGCGAGGTGGGTCGGTTTTCAGAAGAATCGGGTCTCCGTCGTGGCATTGTTCTAAATGCAATTTTACTGAAAATTGAATCTAGGGTCGTGGATACACATAACAAAATTCATTTTTAATGATTTTCTGATTTTCTGAATTTTTATGGATTTTTATAAATTTTTATAGCTCAAAAGGGAAATTCTGATTCTAGAAACATGTTACAGTTGTGCGACTGTAAGCAGTCCAGACTCAGGATTTCGCCAAAATTTTATTTGAGATAAAACTGGAAGAAAACCATCTGGAATTCAAGAACACTCGTACGACTGTATTTACAGTCGTAAGACTGTTCATCAAACTCAAGAACAATCGCACGACTGTTCTTGATTTCCAGAAACAGAAACGCGAAAACTTGGATAAAAATGCACAAAAACCATTACAATCACCCAGAAAGCATGAAAAAAAAGAAAGGAAAAATGAGTGTCTACCTTTTAGGCACTTTTCCACCGTAGGATTGACCCCTGGCATCGCTCCAATCCACACAAATTTGCACTTTCCCTCTTTAAGTTAAGGTTGGGAACTTTGGGTCCATGAATCTCCAAATGTCATGGTTTCTGAAGATTTTAGTCCGATATTTTGATTGAGTTTCAATGTTAAGTAATTAACCTATGATTTCTAACCGGTTTTAGACATTAACATTCAAGAATTAAAAGAAGAAGAGGAAGAAAAAGTTCTTGGTCTTTTGGGTTTATTTTTCTCCTCCTTTCTCTCTATTCTCTCTCAATTTTCTGAGATCCAAAAGCTCCTTCTCTCTTTTCTCTTTTTCCTCTCCTTTTCTCTTCTGATTTCTGCTGGAGCATTTATTGCCCCCCTTTTTCTTCCCCATTCTTCAGCTTTCAGGGTATGGGTTGGCTCACCTTCCACGATCCTACAGTCGTATGATTGTAGTTTGATTACATTCGCACGACTGTAGGTAAAGTCGTATGAATGTACTTTTTTTAGGAAGTAAAATTCCGGCGCTTACAGCTACCCTTCGCGTGATCAAATTCACCACCCGATCTTAGTCTGGGATAGTTGATGTGAATTTAAGAATGCGACTCAAAGCGCCACAGACACAAGAAAGAACCCACTGTTAAAATAAGCTGATATCGGGTCTAGGTTACCCGAGGCAAAGCTGGGGAAGAAATAAGCCGTGCAATGCGGTTAGCCGATATCGGGTCTATGTTACCCGAGGCAAGGAAGGTGGAAGGCTGATAAGGTGATACCGGGTCTAGGTTACCCGAGGAAAGGAAAGTGGAAGTTAGGCTGGGGATCTGAAGTGAAGCGAATCTGCTGAGGATTTGAAGTTGTATAGGCAACATGTATTTATTCTTTGATTAATGGTTTTGGAAACAAAAATTTTTGCCCCTTCGATCAAGAATAAATATGGGTTGATTACATCATTCTGAGATGCTGATGCTTAGGCATGTGCGGTCTTGATTCGTCTCTTGAGACATATTTTCTGCGTTGAGAGTGTTCCTGGCTCGAAGAGACCTGGTGATGGCAGTGGGTACCTGCACTTGGATTGGTTGTGGTGCATATGCATATGAACTGTGCATGTTTATTTTAACCGTATGCATGTATGTTTTGAATGCATGTATATGTTCTAAATGTATGTATGTATGCAATATGTGGCTTATGCTTTGTTCTTGGTATCCGTTCGAGCTCGGAGGTGGAATTCACGGCTTGTGATTAGCCACAATAGTAGCCTAGGTGACTTGCGGCACCATGTATATGCGGTTTAGTCTCATTTGAACAAGTAGATGCCTCCTCTTGGCTCCAAGCATGCTTTTGTATCATACTGACCCAGTCCCATTATTTCGACGTTTTTCTGACCGACTGACTATTACGCTGATCTAAGTATTAGAGGAGTTGGCCCTCTTGAGTGACCTTCCACTTTACCCTCTGCATATTCTGGAGCATTGTCAAGCTCAGTGGATTAGAGTAATAGGCCGTGCCGATGGATGGTCCGTTTGGTTGAGCAAGAAGATGAGAGTGAGACCTTGCATTTCCGTGCCGCATAATAAGAGTTCCTGTGGTATTATCATGGGCTTGGATGTAATGTCCTACTAATGGATATTTATATGTAATGGCATGGTGTATGCAAGATGAACATCTGATCGGAAATCCAAACATACGTAATATTGCAATGGCAACATCAGAATGAGTATAATAGGGAATATGACAGTGACTCTGACTTTGTATATCACTCCTCTCCTATTGCCGACACATCCTTTCGGTTTTCCGTGTCGGAAGATATTTTTTTTTGCCAAAGATTCTGTGATGGGCATTTTGTCTGCGTTGATCCCTTTCGCAACGATTTGTCTTAGGACGGGAAAAATATACTTTGATATGTTCATTACGACTCGTGAAGATACTGCTGTCGATGATGCCCAGTGGTTCGATTTTTACTTGCCCCTAGTATTAGAGGTTTGTGTTTGGGGTGTAAAGGACTTCTATAGACAAGGTTTGCTGCGTGATGTAGCCCGTAAGTGAACATTGACATGCAATGACACAACAAATACATATTGAACACCAAAATTGAATACAAAATATTCATGGTATAATGAATACAAATGCATTAGGAAAATCTAAAATGTGGCACTGGTTTTAATTGATGCCCCTTCAAATTACCAATGCGCCCTTTTGGTTTTCCGTATTGGAGCTTTTTTTTAAAGAATGAATGACCGACCACTGAATAGAGTTGCCATTGTGGATGGACAACCTGAGATGAATTCAATTAACCACTGGATTCTCCTGCGGTCTGATGCCGTATTCATGTTTCTAATTCACCCCAGATTCCAGCATTGTTTAGCTCATGTGAAGTAGACTCATATTCAAATCCTCTCTCTGTCATGAACTCAAAGCCTCTCCCATAGTTTGAGGATTCAAAATAATTAGTCTAGGAGTTCAGATTGAACAAAAATGGCGCAAGATTAAAAGGTTATCACCAATTCAGTACAGGTTGATGGTAAACGAGGACTGATTGGAATGGTGCCATAGGCACCTGCTTCATCGCCCTTCTGGTGATGAGATGATGCAGAAAAATGCGATATGAAGCAGCATTGGGGTTCAATTTCTTGTTGGAAGCCATTGATGGCAGAAAATAAGGCTTCACAGAATCGGTTCAAGGGAGAAGATGAAACTGTTATGCCTTGCCATTTAATGCCATGAGACACTCCAGACTTAATTATGGCCACCGTGTATGAGAGATATAAAGACACCAATCTTCTCTGTCATCGCGTGAAGTTAACTTTTCAGAATAGGCAAAAACATACTTATCTCCATTGTCTCAACTCACTGACCCCGACATTTTATGCAATAGATAGGCCACCCCTGGATTCATCAAACACTTAACAGAGTTTGAATCTATGATTGAAGAGAGCACGACCGTAGACTAGGAGCAGAAATCTCACTGTAAGGGAGAGATGAAGTCTTCCATCTGTACTAGGGTTTTTTTTTTTGAAGAAGCTAAATCCAAGCCATAGCCACCTGTTGATTTTTCTGCTGCATTCCAATCCATGTATGTCATGCATGTTTAATATGTCTTTTTGGATGAACAATGCATGTGTAATGTCATATGCATATGAATGCCGCACAAACAAGACTATATATGCACTAAAACCAATGTCTGCTTTAGAGTTTACAGCATGGTGGATGGCGAAGATCATTTGGATTTCTTAGGGCTTGGTGCTTTTTGATGAGTTTGGGTTTTTGACTACAAGGTTATAGTGTGAAATGCTTTCTCAGGCATGAATTAGGCTCAAAGCTTCATCTTGGGGATCGGCTCTGAAATTTAGCAATGGTCTTTGGTTTGGAATGATTTGGGTGTGTTGCGGGCTATTCAAGTTGAAACTTTTAGGGTAAGACCAACAATATTTTGGATCGTGGTTTATAGGGATCACTGATCTAGGTTGCAATTGATTCGATGGAAATGGTGCCATCCCATTACTTGTTTGGCAGACTTTTTTCTTCTTTTTTTTTAAAGAAGGGATTTAACCGAAGTCAGGTTCACTTTTAAATTCCCTGTAAGACTCAGATTGATGTCATGCATCTTAATATTATGCGTGATGGACATGTCGTTTCAGATGATCAAATGCATGCTTAATGCCATATATATGTAATCACCACATAAGTAAGAAAATAAAATACACATTGCATTCAAGATGAGTTCAATACACTTTACAAACAAAATGAGTTCCCTACAGGAAGGAGCCTCTAAAGGTATTGATCTCATAGCGTCCGACTATTCCTTCTCCGGTCACTGACCCAGCTTCAATGTCACTGCCCCACTTTCATCAAATCAGACTTAGGAGTTCTTCATCATATTCCTCTCCCCGAGAGATTTGAGGAATTTCCTTGCCGGTCTCCCCGCTTGCCCCCAGTCACTCATTAGTAGCGGATGGCACCTTTAACCTTCCCTCATCAACTAACTTCTGGATCTCCTTCCTTAAAACATAGCAGACATTGGTTCGGTGACCTGTCACTACATGATAGTTGCAGAAATTGTTCTTTTGATCCGGTGCCGGCTCTACATACGGCTTGACGCCCTACAGTAGCCCCTCTTTTCTACATTTGGCAAATAATTGGCTCAACGAAATTGGCCACGGGGATATGCCTTTTCCGTCACCCTTGGGGAGTGGACTCCTGGTTGGTCGTGGAACAAGGTCATTACTGGCTTTGAGGGGGACCTTCGATTCTGCTTCACCAGTCAGCCCTCTTATTACTCCCTCAAGCTCAATCACACGTGCCTCCAATTCAGAGCACCTTATCGTCAGCTTTTCTATCTTGTCAAGATCACCTCCTAGCATTTCCTTCAACATCGTTGCTGCCTATTCCCTAACTGCCTTTCGAAGTCGTGATAAAGCAACATAATCATACACAACATCTGTTATGGTGTTGAAGTTCAATGGGCCAGCCATTCTCAAGATTCCTTCCCTTCCTCCCCTGATAAAAACACCTGTTAGCATTGATTGGGACATGCACGTGGAGAATACCAAGTCAAGAGATGATGTAGGTATGAATGCGTGATGTGATGCATGCATTTATGAACAATGATGTCATGTGATGCCAGGTCATGTTATACAATCCTAAGCTAGTCAAGTGCACACAAAGCCAAGAATGGAAACGTGCAAAATGCAATGAATGTTGTTGATGAAGCTATATGCTGAAGTAGAGCATGGCGTATAAATATACACCACATGGATAAAATGACACAGAGGGTGTCCACGGATCGAAGCAAGGTGATACTTGTGAAGCACTTATACGTATAGGGCGGATCTTATACAGGGGTTAGAACTACGTATAGAGCGGATCTTACACGGGAAAGAGGTTTAGTGTTTAAAGCGGTATGTGCAGAGCGTGTCTTACACAGGAAGAGGTTTAATGTTTATAACGGTACGTGTAGAGCTTGTCTTACATGGGAAGAGGTTTAGGGTTTAGAGCGGTACGTGTAGAGCGTGTCTTACAAGGGAAGAGGTTTAGTGTTTAGAGCGGTACGTGTAGAGCGTGCCTTACATGGGAAGAGGTTTAGAGTTTAGAGCGGTACATGTAGAGCGTGTCTTACACGGGAAGAGGTTTAGAGTTTAGAGCGGTATGTGTAGAGCGTGTCTTACACGGGAAGAGGTTTAGAGTTTAGAGCGGTACGTGTAGAGCGTGTCTTACACGGGAAGAGGTTTAGTGTTTAGAACGGTACGTGCAGAGCCTGTCTTACACGGGAAGAGGTTTAGGGTTTAGAGCGGTACGTGGAGAGCGTGTCTTACACGGGAAGAGGTTTAGAATTTAGAGCGGTACGTGTAAAGCGTGTCTTACACGGGGAAGAGGTTTAGAGTTTAGAGCGGTACGTGTAGAGCGTGTCTTACACAGGAACAGGTTTAGAGTTTAGAGCGATACGTGTAGAGCGTGTCTTACACGGAAAGAGGTTTAGTGTTTAAAGCGGTACGTGCAGAGCGTGTCTTACACGAGAAAGAGGTTTAGTGTTTAAAGTGGTGCGTGCAGAGCGTGTCTTACACGGGAAAGAGGTTTAGTGTTTAAAGCAGTACGTGCAGAGCGTGTCTTACATGGGAAAGAGGTTTAGTGTTTAAAGCAGTACGTGTAAAGCGTGTCTTACACGGGAAGAGGTTTAATGTTTAGAGCGGTATGTGTAGAGCGTATCTTACATGGGAAGGTGTTTAGTGTCTGGAGCGGGACACAAGGATAGGGTTTCTAATGATTACGGAAGACATAAGGGGTTTGATGAAATTTCTAGCGTTTTTGGAACACCTAAATGACTCAGTACATGCGGTAAAGCCCTTGGTGCTTACGGAGTGCTTGAACGTTTGACCGATGAATAAGATGTACATCGTGAGATAATGAGGATGATTCTCTTGTTTTATTCTTTTGACTTTGGATGCTATGCAAAAAAAAAGTCACGCGTGGACCGCCACACGGGTAAAAGTTTGGCACCTTTAGGGCACCTAACAAATTTTGTGAAGTGGTCGCGTGTGTACCGACACACGGACAGAGTTCGACGCTTTGTAGGTCTATGAGATGATATGAAATGGTCACATGGGACCGGCCCACGGACAGAGTTCTGATGCTTTTAAGTGTATGAAATGAAATGATGTTATGAGAGAGTCGCGTGTGACGGGGACACGGACAAAGGTTCGGCGTTCAGGGAACACCTTTCATGATTTGGGATGTTATGAAATGCCCCTACATGCGTACTAATCTGGCACTCGGGGAGCGCCTTGAATAATGTATTAATGTCATAAAGTAACCCGATGTGGATCACAGTATTATATGATATTTATTATGAATGGATATGATGTCATGAAATGCATCGTGTGGATTGTCACACGGAAATATACCTAGGACCATTGTGGTCTCTATTGAATGAAATGATTTGGTCTAATGGCTGAATGCAACCCGGTGCATTGGTAAAACATGGATATTTTAGGATACCCGATATATGATGGAATGATATGATCGTGGTAGGTGTCCTTGGAATGCCCCAAATTTAATTTAGGTGATATGTCATGAATGCTTATAACACACAAAATGCAAATGGCTGCACAAAAACGTGGTTAGGCTATATGACATACATAATGAAATTATGTATGCTATGTGAAAAAATGCTAATCACACAAATATAATGTTATGGCTGAAAAAGAAATGGTTAGTATGAATGGCAAACGGATGATTTAATGTTTTTACACACAAAAATAAAATGCACGTGGCTGCATAAAAATGTGAGTTAATATCACACAAAAATGTTTTATGAATGGTATGTCATGTGTATAGAAAATGGTGATTATGGTATGTTATGCACGCGTAGATAACGATGGTGATATGTCACGGGATGGCGAGAAACACATAGCACACAAAACAAATTCCTCCAACCTTATTCCTCCAAACGTGGTCGGTCTCAAAAAAATTCTAACCGAGTCCTAGGTGGGGTTCTCTTTGATCATCAAGCGGGGATGATGAAGGTACGATTTTATTTATTCACACAATTATTTTGGTATCCTAAGGGAATCCAACTAGGGCTGCCTATATGAGTTCGGTCCAAGTCGAGTTAAAATCAAGGTTCCCATAGCAAACTATATATTCATCACTTCTCCCCACTCAAGGGTCCGAACGAAGGGGTTCGTAAGAGGCTATGGGTGGTGTTTTGTATCCGTGCCCTTAAGACCAGGAGAAACAAAGGCAACACTTCAACAATTCACCGGCCTAAAATGGGATACTTAACCTAAAGCAAGTATGTCTAACTAAAAAATGCAAAATGAAATACCAATCAAGAATCATCCACCTTATTTTAATTTGACACTTTTCAGGGCTTGTCATATTCATTTAAGTCTTTAAGAAAACTTTTTTAAGAAATCCCCAGCGGAGTCGCCACTGTGAGCGGACGACGTTTTCGACGGAATGCGAACTCCCTTTCGGAAGGGGCGCCTCGATCTCGGGCGGACCCCTCCCTCGTGTGGGGTTTTTATAATGGAAATTCGCGTTTTGGAAAACATAGAATTATTTTATAAAAGAATCGAGACCTAAGTCTCGATAAATATTTTAGGAGTCGCCACAACCGGGAAATTTATAATGTAGCTGAACCGGACGAATGACCACTACACTATCCAGAGATCTAGGTCTGGACAAGTCCCTTATTTCGTGTCTAATTAAAATAAATATTGGCCAATGTTCATAGACAGTATTTCAAACTCTAAAGTCAATTTTATTGCATTAAATTAAACATACAGTGCGCATACAGGTAAAGCAAAATAGTGAATGATTAAATTATTACAACCCGATCGAATAGAAGATAAAAACTCTCGAACTCACTTTTACAATCGCCTAATATACACGATTTATCTAAAAATTACAATCGCCTAGGATACACGTATTAATCTATTAAATACATCAAAAATAAAAATAAAAAGCTGCAAAACAGAGGGTTAGCACAATATACGACACACCACAAATAGGACTTAGGGGTGGGCAAAACCGAACCGGAGTCCAAAAACCGAAGAATCAAACCGAACCAAACCGAACTGAACCGATCCATTTTATAGTTTGGTTCGGTTTGGTTTTAAATTATTTAAGAGTTTGGATTTCGGTTCGGTTTGGTTTGGTTCGGTTCAAAACAGAACAAACCGAAGAACCGAATCATTGCCAATTAAAAGAATAATAGTTCAGTGTGTTTTGCAAATTGCAATCTTCTCAGACCTAATTGCAATCGTTCTCTTCTCTCAAACACCACCGTCGGCGTCGCTCCCTCTTCTATCCCAACTTCATTCTCATTTGACCTAAACATCACTATTCTTTTCATTATTTCTTCCTCCTTCTACCGTCTAAATACTGTATCTTTTTGCATATTATTTTCTGCTCCTATTTCCAGGTACATACATCGTTTTCTCCCTCTAATTCTGTTTTGCATTCTTCATTGCCTTTTTTTGTTTCAATTAATGCCTTGATCTTCCATATCTTCTGACTTGGTTGACTTTTAGCCCTCTTCTATCTTTGATTCCTTTGTATTTCAGAGATTTAATGGGAATCAGCACGGATTTTTCTTATTTTGAATTCTATGTTGGCATCTGGATTTTGTTTGTTTGGAATTGATTTTGGTATCCTTCTTGTTATATTAGGATTTATTCCAATTATAACGACTAAATTTAGGTTAATGGAATTTAATATTGAAAATAAAAAGCAAAGAGAGCAAAACAAAGCTTCTTTTGAAAATAAAACTTAAAGTAATTAGAATAATAAATTCCAGTTCGTGGAGATGCAGCAAAAACAACAAAACTGAAAAATAATTTAAAGAAACAATTATACAAATATAAGAATTACAGAAACTTACCTACACAAAAAGAACACTGTAAAATAGAAATTAGTATAAGGATATGCAATTAATTAACTAATTAACTTACTTGAACACATAAATTGATGTAATTTTAAACGTGAATTAAAAGGATAAAAAGGAAAAAGTTACTTACGAGGAGGATGTGCGGAAGCCACAAAACTATACCACACAACAAAAGCTAAGTGATCTAAGGAATTTATAACCAATGAACTAAACAAACATTGTCAATGTCTTCGTCAAAATCTTCTAATAAAATAATAACTAAAATGAATTACTTTAATTCCAATATATTTTGTATTTTGGTAATAAACAAACCTGTAATTTTAATATTTTGCTTTGATTATTTGTACATGTTTGTAGCTTAAATTTTGTCCAATATATTGTAGATTATGTAGCTCGGATGTGAATTTTGGGCAAATAGTTCTTTTAACTGAACCATTAATGGTGTCTTTTTTTCAGATGTCAAGATTAATAGAACCACCTCGAATTATTGAGGTAGAAGAAAATGAAGATGAACAATCTGATTCTGACCCTTTTCCAGAACTTGGAAATGCTACTGCCGAATCTGATGCTACTAAAACTACTGAGGCTGAGGTAGAATCAGTTCCAAAAGATACTAAGGGCAAGAAGAAGGCCATTTTGAAAAGGTCAAAAGCTTGGGATCATTTTGAAGTGATTACAGATCCTGAAACGGGAAGATCCAAAGGTCAGTGTAAGCATTGCCAAAGAGTCTACATGTGTGATTCATCCATGAATGGGACAACTAATCTTAACAAGCACATAAGGAAATGCATTAAAAATCCTGAGAATATAAAGTTAAAACAAAGTCAATTATCTTTGTACCCTTCAATAATTTCAGGGGTAGGGGATAGTGAGAATTTGGGTACATTGACTACTTGGAAGTTTGATCAGCAAGCAATGAGGGCTAGTGTAATAAGGTGGATTATTAAGGAAGAACAACCTTTTAGAGTTGTAGAGACTGAAGGGTTTAGGGATATGATGGCACATTGTAGTTCTGGGCTTAAACTTCCATCTAGGTGGCCTGTTAGTAGGGATTGCAATCAATTGTATTTGGATGAAAAACTGAAACTGAAAAATTATCTCAAACAACATGGTCAAAGAGTTTCTATAACTACTGACACATGGACTTCAGTTGCAAGAGATAATTATATGTGTATAACTGGTCATTTTATTGATGCAAATTGGAATATACAGAAGAAAGTATTGAATTTTATTAAGATAGATTCACATAAGGGTCTTGATATTGGCATGTCAATTGAGAACTGTTTAGTTGATTGGGGGATAACTAAATTGTTTAGTATTACTAGTTCAAATGATGTTGCTGTTAGTTATGTGAAAAATGTCTTAAAGTCATGGGGAGCTTCTGTTTCATCTTGTCAATACATACATATGAGATGCATGGCGCATATTATTAACTTAGTTGTACAAGATGGCTTGAAGGAAATCAGTTTATCTGTGAAAAGGGTGAGGGAAGCAATAAGATATATTAGATATTCCCCTGCTAGGCTTGCAAGATTTAAGGAGTGTGTGAAATACAAAAACATACAATGCAAGAGCTCCTTATGCATGGATACCCCTACTAGGTGGAATTCAACTTATTTAATGCTTTCTACTGCTGAACAATTAGAGGCTGCATTTGATAGGTTTATTAGTGAATACTCAAATTTCAGAATTGAGATGACTATGACTAATGGTTTGCCTGATGCTGATGATTGGGAAGTTGTTAGGAAAATTGCTATCATGTTGAGAACATTTTACAATGTTACAGTAAAAATTTCAGGTTCTAAATATGTCAGATCTAGTACCTTTTAGACTGAAATTAGTGATTTGTATCATGCATTGTTATATTGGATGAAACATGGTGATGTTCAATTGAAATTAATGAGTCTTAGAATGAAAGAGAAGTTTGACAAGTATTGGGGGGATAAAAAAAAAATGAATAAGATCATTTGGTTTGCTGCTGTTTTTGATCCAAGAGAAAAATTTGAAGTTATTAAAATTTCTCTTCTTGAAATCTATAAGGAAAATGGCAATGCAATTTTTGATGATGTCTATAATTCATTTTATGAGTTGTTTAAAGAGTACCAGAAAATGCATGATGGGGTGGGGCAATCTAGTGAGGATATTGATACCCCATTGGAGTCACATATAGTTGAGGTGGAAAGATCAATTGCTAGCAAGTATGAGCCTCCAAAAAATGTATTCTGTGGAATGCACAAGAAACAAAGAATAAATAGTGGGGGTAAGAGAGGAGGAAAGAGAACTGAGCTAGATGCATATTTGGAGGAGGTACTACTAGATGATGAAATTAAGGGGTTTGATGTGTTGAATTGGTGGAAGTTACATGCAGCAAGATTTCCTATTCTCAGTATCATGGCTAGAGATATTTTGGCTGTACCTGTATCTACAGTGGCTTCTGAGTCTACTTTTAGTACAGGGGGGTGAGTTATTGATGAATATAGGAGTTCTTTATCTCCTGACATAGTTGAAGCTTTGATTTGCATGCAAGATTGGATTCGGAAAACACCTAATCCATTATTCAAAGAAGAAGATGTAGAAGATGTGGAGAGAATGCAACAAGGTAATTTATTTACCTTGATAAAATTAACACTTCTGTACTTCTCTTAAATCATAAACATAAATTATTAATTATGATTGCTTAATTAAATTGATTTGTTATTTGCAGAGTTTGAAGAATTGAAACTAAAAAATACATCATGTGAGTCCGCCCTAAGGAGTAATAACAAATAAATGATATAATTTTCTTCCTTTTATCAATTTATTAATATTTGTGCTGTAAAATTTATTTGTTGTATGTTGTAATTTGTAACCGTATTTTATTTGTTGTAACTTGTATAATTATTATTGTATTTGTAAGCTATATATATATTTTTGCTAATTTAGCATTGATTATTTTTTATTTTGTAGGTTCTTCAACCTTGATTGATTAAAGTTTGTTTGGATCTTGGACTTTGAAGATAATTTTTATTTAATCTTTTTTTGGTTTGTGGAGGTTTAGACATTATATTTCTTTATTGTTTTATATTGTGATTTTTGGATTCTAATTTATAGTTATTAAAGAGTTAAAAAAAATAGAGAATTTTAGTATTTTATTGTAATGTAATAGTATTATTTAGTATTATTGATTTTTTAAGTTATTATTATTATTATTTTTTTTGTATTTTTTTGTATTTTTTTAAACAAACTACTTATATAATATATATATATATATATATATATATATATATATATATATATATTTTAAAGAAGTTAATGTTTTTGGTTCGACCAGTCCAAATCGAACCGAACCGAAATAGTTTGGTTTGGACTGATCCAAACCGAAATTTAGTTTGGATCGGATCGGTTCATAAAATATGGGATTTTTCGGTTCGGTTTTTGAACCGAACCGGTCCATGCTCACCCCTAATAGGACTCAAACATGATAGAATAGGGAATTTAGAATTCGGGGGAATGCATTTAGAGGGATAACCAGATCGGCTCGGCTAGCCGGTCCGATTAGACCTGGAAAACATTTTGAAAGGTCCCTGTATTTTTGGGTTTTGGGAGAAAATCATTTTGAAAACATTTTTTGCTGTTTTACATGCATTTTTTACATGCGAGGTGGGTCGGTTTTCGGGAGAATCGGGTCTCCGTCGTGGCATTGTTCTAAATACAATTTTACTGAAAATTGAATCTAGGGTCGTGGATGCACACAACAAAATTCATTTTTAATGATTTTCTGATTTTCTGAATTTTTATGGATTTTTATAATTTTTATAGCTCAAAAGGGAAATTCTGATCCTAGAAACATGTTACAGTCGTGCGACTGTAACTACAGTCGTACGACTGTAAATTACAGTCATGCGACTGTAAGCAGTGCAAACTCAGGATTTCGTCAAAATTTTATTTGAGATAAAACTGGAAGAAAACCATCTGGAAATCAAGAACACTCGTACGACTGTACTTACAGTCGTACGACTGTTCATCAAACTCAAGAACAGTCGCACGACTGTTCTTGATTTCCAAAAACAGAAACGTGAAAACTTGGATAAAAATGCACAAAAACCACAACAATCACCCAGAAAGCATGAAAAAAAGAAAGGGAAAATGAGTGTCTACCTTTTAGGCGCTTTTCCACCGTAGGATTGACCCCATGGCGTCGCTCCAATCCACACAAATTTGCACTTTTCCTCTTTGAGTTGAGGTTGGGAACTTTAGGTCCAAGAATCTCCAAATGTCATGGTTTCTGAAGATTTTAGTCCGAGATTTTGATTGAGTTTCAATGTTAAGTCATTAACCTATGATTTCTAACCAGTTTTAGACATTAACATTCAAGAATTAAAAGAATAAGAGGAAGAAAAAGTTCTTGGTTTTTTGGGTTTATTTTTCTCCTCCTTTCTCTCTATTCTCTCGCAATTTTCTGAGATCCAAAAGCTCCTTGTCTCTTGTCTCTTTTTCCTCCCCTTTTATCTTTTGATTTCTACTGGAGCATTTATTGCCCCCCTTTTTCTTCCCCATTTTTCAGCTTTCAGGGTATGGGCTGGCTCACCTGCCACGATCCTATAGTCGTACGACTGTAGTTTGATTACATTCGCATAACTGTAGGTAAAGTCATATGACTGTACCTTTTTTTTTAGGAAGTAAAATTCCGACGCTTACATCTGCTAGCTTAACCTCTGAAGATTCTACTTCTGAATTAGACAGTGATGATGAAGAAGATAAAGATGAAGCTCTGTTAGTTCGAAAATTCAGAAAATTTTTAAAAAGCAAAATACATATAAAAAGTCATTCAGGAAGCAGTTCAACAACAACAAAGTTGATAAAGCTAAGAAAGATTCAAAATAAGAAAATGCATGTTTTGAATTCAACAAACTAGGCCATTTTAAAGCTGATTGTCCAAAGCTTAAAGGCAAATATAAGAAGAAAGACAAGAAAGCAATGGTGGCAACATAGAGCAACAGTAATGAATCAAGTTCTGATGATGATGATGAGAAGCAAGAAAAAGCTCAAATATGCTTCATGGCAAATGATAAAGTAGAAAGTTCATCACAACAGCATACAGAAGAAGATAAGGTAATTTTACAAACCTTATCTCATAATGATCTTATTCATGAATTCTTCAAGATGTATGATACTAAGCTAGAAATGATTCCTAAGTGCAAAGAGTATGAAAGCAAGCTTTTAGAAAAAGAGTCGGAAAAGCTTGAGCTACTAAGCAAAGTGAGTTTTCTAGAGAACACTAATCTAGAATTAATCAGCAAAGTATCACATCTTAAGAAGAAATGTGAAAAGCTAGATTCCACTATTAGTAGATTCACAAATGGAGAAAATATGTTGAATATGCTTTTAGAGTCCCAAGGAAATCCAAATGATAGAACATGAATTGGTTATAACAGTATTGATGAGATACCTTTTCAAATTCCCCCAAAGCCTATTATATTCTATTCTCCTTCTACTTCTACTATGCAGACTTCATCCCCTGAACCTACTTGTCAAAAGCATAGTAAAGTTAGAAACAATTCATTGGACCAATATCCAAACAGAAAACCATCCATGTTCAGTTCACTGACTAAAAAGCAAAAAAGAGGATTGTTCATAAAAACACTTTTAGACCCATATACTCTCAAAAGCCTGATTTGTATAGGTCAAAGCAAAGACATAGTTATAAGCCTAAACACTCACATCAAATTAACTATGTCTCTCATCACTAACATCCCACCTTAAAACCTTATCAATCTCATCAATAAAAGAAAAGGAGGAATATTACATGTTATTACTGTAATCATACAAGACATGTAATTGGTGATTGTAAGTTTTGGAAAGGATATTACAAAGGAAAAATTATGTGGATTCCCAAAAATAAAAATGTCGAATCTAACCCCAAAGGACCCAATACTGTTTGGGTACCTAAGTCTACTTAATTTATTTTGCAGGTATGTCTAAAGAATACCCTCAGAAATTCAAAATGGTATATTGATAGCAGATGTTCTAGACATATGACTGGAGATGGAAGATACTTCACTTCCATAAAGCAAGTAAAAGGAGGATCTCTGAAATTTAGAGATAATATAAAAGGACGAATCAATGGAAAGAGGAAGATTAGAACAATCCATGTATTGATGAAGTATCCTTAGTTGAAGGATTGAAATAGAATCTTCTCAGTGTGAGTCAACTCTATGACAAAGATTGTAAGGTATTCTTTCATTCTAAGAAATGTGAAATTATAAAAGCCAAAAATGGTAAGATACTACTTGAAGTTCTTAAAGTTGGAAATATTTATCTTTTAAATTCAAGTACTCTTACTAATGATCAATGCTTAATTTCACAAGAAGAAGAGAGTTGATTATGGCATCGTAGACTAGGTCATGCAAGCATGCATCTGATTTCAAAGCTTTCAAAGATAGATCTTGTCAAAGGTTTACCCAAAATTAGTTTTGATAAAACTTATATTTGTGATGCATGTAAAAGGAAAGCAAACTAGAAGCTCTTTTAATCTTAAAGGAGTTGTTTCTACCTCTAGACCATTAAAGCTATTGCATTTAGACTTGCTTGGTCCTATTCAACCAACAAGTTCAGGAGGCATGAGAAATGCATTTGTTATCGTAGATGACTACTCACATTTTACATGGATATTATTTTTAAGTCAAAAAGATGAGGCTTTTGAGCAATTTTCTACCTTTTGTAAAAAGCTTAAGAATTTGAAAAACACTTCTATTATTGCTATTAGAAATGATAATGGAAAAGAATTTGAAAATTATCTTTTTGAAATGTTTTGCTCTTAGCATGGAATCTCACATAATTTCTCAGCTCCTAGAACTCCATAACAGAATGGTGTTGTTGAAAGGAAAAATAGGACTTTAGAAGAAATGACTAGGACCATGATTAATGAAAATAATTTACCAAAATATTTTTAGGCAAAAGCTATGAACCTTGGATGTTATATTTTAAATTGAGCTTTGATAAGACTCATTTTGAAGAAAACACCAAATGAGTTATGGAATGGTAGAAAACCTGATATTGGTTATTTCTATCCATTTGGTTGTAAATGTTTTATTTTCAACAACAAGGAAAATCTCAATAAATTTAACTCTAAGTTAGATGAAGGTATTTTCTTGGTGTTTTTAATTACATAGCAAAGCATATAGAGTCTTTAAAAAAAACTCTTACCATTGATGAGTCTATGCATGTAGTATTTGAAGAAGCTAACTCTCTCCCAGATAAAGAATCTGAGAATACTCTTGAGATATTTGATTCATAGGTTGAAAACACAGAAAATGATGAGAACGTCTTACATAAAGAAAACAACTCTGGTGATCAAGATGAACACAATGTGCAAGAACTGCAAGTGCAAGAAAATCAACATGATGATCTACCAAAAGAGTTCAAATATCACAGGTACCATTCAATAATAACATTATTGACAATCCTTCACAAAAAGTGATGACAATGAGACAACTAAAAGAATATTTTGTGAATGTGGCATTTGTTTCTAAGATTGAGCCAAAGAACTTCAAAGAAGCCAAAACTGAAGAAAGCTTGATGATGGCTATGCAAGAAGAATTGGATCAATTCAAAAGAAACAACGTCTGGAAACTGTGAGCACGGGTTTTTTTCCCGACCTCAGTGATGAAAGCTTTTGTTACCTTTTTTACGGATAAGCATGAGGCGGATTCAAAATGACCGGAGTGACGTCAGAGATGTCTCAGATGACCCAAAGAAGTGTAACGAATCTTGGTGCGGAACCCCGACGAAGGTCCATTAAACGCTTAAGAGAACTGGAGAGAAAAGTGAGAAAAGGTGAGAAATGTAAAATTGGCTACTATAGCCACTTGGCTATAGTGCCCTATAGGGGTGCTACTATACTTTGCACAACTACAGCCACCCGGCTATAGGCCCCTACAGCTGCTCGGCTGTAGTTACTAGATTTAATTTTCTCCTAAATAGGGTGTATTTTATCATTAATTCGGGATTTTTAACCTTAATTGGACCATTTAAAAGAAAGACACGAAAATGAGGTCAAAAGGAGGAGAGACCATTCTGTAAACAACTAGAGAGAGAGCTAGGGTTTTGGTTTTTGAGAGATTAAAGAAAGAAAATTAAGTGAGAAAGAAGAAAAAAAAAACCTAAATTCAATCTAAAATCATCTAAAACTCTAATCTAATCTATAGGAACCATTAGGGTCCTATGAGGAATCATGTCTGAGAGTGATTCTAGTTAACTTGGTGTTCATTCGGATCAATTCGGGGTTCCGTTTGTGTTTTTGAGAATTGTGAATGATTTCAGGTTGTTTGTGATTCCGAGGAGTTTTTCGACGTCCGAATCTATTTTTGGTGATCCAAAAACTAGAACACAAACAAGGTATACTCTGAGAGGCTCTAAAAACTTGTTCTAAATTGATTTGGATGTTGATTATATGTGTTTTTGTATTTTTCTCAAAGCTGGAAGTGAAAACCCAGCTATAGACGCCCCATTCGTTGCTTACAGCCGCTTAGCTGTAGTCTGATGACTACAGTGGCACAGCTGTAACCTATAGTGGTGTGGCTATAGTTCTTTAATTACAGCCGCTCCGCTATAATCTCTACGGCAGAAGCTCCAAAGGCCCCAAATTTATCGAGAACACTTCCTTTTTCAAACCAAATGTGTTTTTCATGAATAATATCAGTCGGATCACATTTACATATAATTAGATTTGCAGTTTTTGATTGATGAATGTGAGATTTATTTTTGATGATTTTGGCTTTTTAGGGTTTTCCTAATTCGTTTGATCTGAACTGGATCTATTTCATGGATTTCATAAGTTTCTAGAAACCCCATATCACCTAAAACCATCAAAACATCAAAAACGATTTCCAAAATGTGAGAGAAAACTAGATTAGTGTTTCTGGAGCACTACAGCCGCTCGACTGTAAGTGTTACAGCCACCCCATCCACTACAGTGGCTCGGCTGTAGTTGATGTAACAGAATTACAGTTTTGCCTTTTTGGCCTTTAACTTGTAATTTTGTTTCTCTTTTCGGTTCAAAAAGGAATTTTGGTGTGTTTATGTTTCCAGACCCTAGATGGATGTTAATTTTAGGCCCACTCAAGAACAGAAGCCCTGGGTTCCGAGATATCCGGCCCACCAAAAGATGAAAAATGCATGTAAAACGAGCCAAACCATTTTCAAAATAGGTTTTCATTCACAAAATCTACTGGGCGTTTCTATAAAATGTTTTCCAGGTCAAATCGAGTAGTCATCCAGACTTCTTGATTATCCCCCTATGCATGATCCCATTTCCCAAAATACCCCTATTCTGTCTTATGTGAGTCCTTGGTGTGATTTGTTTATTTGTGCTAACCGTATTTGGATGCAGCTTTTTATTTTTCATTTTTCTTTTGATGTATTTAATAGATCATTCCATGTATCTAGGCGGTTTTACCTTTTTAGATTATCGTGTATTATAGGCGATTGTAAATGGTGAGGATGAGAGTTTTTTTTGGGTTGTATCATTTGGCCATTACTTTACTTTTCCCGCACTTTTATTTTTCTACACTTTATTTATAATTTATATTTATGTCATCTTCATGAGCATTAACTAAATTTAAAAGAAGAAAAAATGGGTAGAATTAAGTGAATGTTATATTGTGTTATGAAATAATAATTGAAAACAAGTTGAGGATTAGTAGATGTGTTGCCCGAACCCTGAATCTCTGGATTAGGTACTACGTCTACACTTGGTAGGGAGCTGTATCGGAATTTCCCGGATGAACTGATCTAGGTGGCGACTCTGTATCTAATCACAAAATTTAGGTTTCGAGATCTTTAAGTTTAAATTAGGATTTTCTAAAACATTTGTTTTCCAAAATTCACACTTAAAATTAAGTTTTCTACAAAATGAGTTTTCTTAATAAAATGAACGGTTTTCTTAAGAAAGATTAAACCAGTTTTCAAAGCCACACATAATCACTTAAAAGGAAAATCCCCGGTTTCCACTTCACTGCGATCATTCCGAAAAATATCATCCACTCACAGAAACTCATTCCAAAACCTAATAACCAATCATTAATTGGAACCATATAGGTCTTTAGGAACAAACTTGATGAAAGTGGCAATGTTTTCAGAAACAAAGCTAGATTGGTTGCACATGGATATAACCAGTAAGAAGGAATAGACTATGATGAAACATTTGCTCCTGTTGCAAGATTGGAAGCAATCAGAATGCTATGTGCATTTGCTTGCTACAAAGACTTCAAACTCTATCAAATGGATGTGAAGAGCACATTTCTAAATGGCTACATCAATGAAGAAGTCTATGTGAAGCAACCTCCAGGATTTGAAGATTGTCCCCATCCTGACTATGTCTACAAGCTTACTAAAGCTTTGTGTGGACTAAAACAAGCACCGAAGCATGGTATCAAAGGTTAAGTATATTCTTACCTGATAATGATTTTATTCATGGGAAGGTTGACACAACATTGTTTATAAAACATGAAAAGAACCATATATAACTTGTAAAAATTTATGTTGATGATATTATATTTGGTTCAACTAATGACGAGTTGTGCAAGAAATTTTTGCAAGCTATGAGTACTGAATTTGAAATGTCTTTGATGGGAGAACTAAATTTCTTTCTTGGACTACAAATCAAGCAAGGAAAGAAATGGACATTTATATGTCAATTTAAGTACACAAAGGAACTCATAAAGAAATACATAATGGACAATTCAAAACCAGCAAAAACACTAATGAGTACATCAGTTTCACTAGATGAAGATAAAAAAAGGTAAAAATGTAGACACCAAGAAATATCGAGGTATGATTGGTTCTCTACTCAATTCAACCTCTAGCAGACCTGATATACAATTCAGTGTATGCCTATATGCAAGATTTCATGCAAATCCCAAAGAGTCTCACTTAAAGGCTATGAACAGAATTCTTAAGTATCTAAATGGTACTCAAGAAATTGAGATTTGGTATCCAAAATGTCAAAACTTTGATCTTATAGGTTATAGTGATGATGACCATGCTGATTGCAAATTAGAAAGGAAAAATACTTCAGGTACTTGTCATTTTTTGGGAGAAGCATTAGTGTCATGGTCAACCAAAAAGTAATCAACTATAGCAATCTCTACAATAGAAGCTGAATATATATCTGTAAGTAGCTATGTTGCACAGATCTTATGGATGAAACAACATCTAGAAGACTATGGGATAAAGTATAATCACATACCAATAAGATGTGATAATACTAGTGCTATTAATTTAACAAAGAATCCTATTCAGCACTCAAGAACCATGTATATAGATATCAAGCACTATTTCATCAGAGATCATACACAAAAAGGTGATATATATTTGGATTTTGTTCCAACAGAAGTACAAATAGCTAGTATTTTCACAAAGCCCCTATGTGAAAATAAATTCAATCAATCAAGGTTAAAAATTGGTATGTCAACACCAATATATGATAAATAATGTTTTTATGACAAAATTAGCAAAATTAATTATTATTGCTAATTTTTATTGTAAGTCTAGATTACATAAAATTGACAAAGATTTTACTATTGGATCAGATTATAATTAAAAATTTTAAGTCATGAATATATATGAGAAATTCTGTCAAATATTTTTACATAATTTATGCTATTTTAGGTATATTCAATGGCATAAATTTATAAAAGTTGACAATATATTAGTTTACCTAATAAACTAATTAGGTCGGCTTCTCTTAAGCACATCAAGTCCATAAACTCTACTTAATGAAGAAATGATAGGATTTCTTATATAAATTTGGACCAAAATTGTTTATTTAGGCCAAATTACTTCATAAGACCACAAATCCCTTACATAAGCTCAAGATCATCAAATACCTTGAATGGGCTGAATAAGGCTCAAAGCCTTATAATTGTATAAGCAGAAATTAGAGAAAGGGGGATCACATGCCTTAAGCTTCTTACTTGACCTTTTCAAACCTTTACTGCAACAAAAGAAAACAACTCCATATGAACACGACTCTAGTTTTCTTCTTTTCTGCCATCCTCTCCAAGTTACTCACCCACGAAACCGATCACTGAAAAGACTTCTCTTGCAACAAATCTTCACCAACCTCTCCCATATTTGTACTTCATCCTTTACCTCTCCTTTGATTTCTCTGTAAAAACCACACCTCAAAGTGCAATTAACAGAGAAGAAACGATGATAAGAAGATGCTCTACAAACACAACAAAGAAACTAAGAGTATACCTTCCAAAATCTAAAATGAAGAGGAAAAGAGATGAATCCAGTACTCATGCCAATCTTCATCAGTCCAAAAGGAGGAGAGTGAACTCTCTTGAGGAAGTATATGAGAAGCGAAAAAGTGTAAGCAAATCCACCCCAAATGCTGAAGTTCTAGTCTTAACTTCATCATCACCAAAATCTTTGAAATTTAAGAAACGTAAAATTGTTTATTTAGATGGTTTTACTAGAGAGAAAGTCAGATGTAGGAGGGTTGATTGGAATTACTTAGGAGATGTTGACAAGCCTTTTATCTAGTATTTCAAAGCATAGGGTTGGGAGAAATTTCTAGGTATTAATGAGCCTATCTATAAGTCTCTAGTAAATGAGTTTTATGGGACTCTGACCTGTGTAGGAGACATGGAATTTGAAGTTTGCTTACAAGGGAAAATGTACCTGTAAATGAAAGAGTTTTCAGTTAAGTCTTTGATCTGCCATTGCATGGAGTCAAGTTAGATAGATCACCTGCTCCAACCATGCTAGGGAACTACAATGCTGTTGCATTTGCCAGCAAATTATTCAACATTCCCAGTGGACACTCCATCCCATGGTCTAAACTAGACTCAGGATACTTAAATGAGAAATTCAGGATTTTGTAGCTTCTGAGCTCTGCCTTTTTCTTACCCCAAAAACCCAGCTTAGCTACAATGAACAGCTTGATTTGTGCTTCACTTGGCACTTAGTGAGCTACATTAAAATCAACCTGCTATACATCCTGATTAACCATCTCACCCATATCAGAAGTAACTCGGCTTTACAATACAACATGATCCTTACCAAGTTCTTCACTCATTTTAAAGTATTTAGAGCAAGATTCATCCCCTCCTTTATTAGTGCTAGATCAATCATTAATGAGCCTAACATTGCAAGAATGTTAAAGGCTTGTGCTCATAAGACACAACTCCCCACCAAGCCAATCCTAATTGAGTTCGAGTTTGATGATTCCTTAAACAATAGCACTAAAGAATTCAGATCCCAGTATCTGCACAAAAATGTATCATCTATTGATTCAACATGTCATAAAGGGAAAGAAAAGATTTGTGAGGTCAATAATGTAAAAGAAGGAGAGAGTCCTACAGTCCAATCCAAATCTGTGCAAACTCAGAAAGGAAACAATGTATCCTGTAATAGAACTGAGGCTTTCCAAGTTGAGATATTATCTGACAAGATAGCTCCTAAAGTCCAAGAAGAGAATGCAATGTTTGATTCTCTTCTAGCCTTGGTTAATGAGATGGAGCTCTCTTTAGGACCTCAAGTAGCAACTATGTCTTTCCCACCTATCAACCCTAATCTCTCTAAGCCCTCAAATGTATTTATGACCTATAGCATTTCAGACCTCTATAAAACACTTATCTATACTCCCTTAATTTACCAACCAACTTTTACAATGACAAATACCTTCACTGATCTAGACTCTTTCTCATCTATCCCTCTTAGCATCTATCCTCTATCACCTCCACCAGTGCAACCTAGATCAGAAATAAATTTTATTCAAGCAATGACTTCACCCCATACTCCATATGTTTCACACTAACCTCCACCACCACCAGATTACCAAAGAGTGACCTCATACACTCTAGAAACCTGCTTTGAAGTAATTTTTGAAGTTTTACAGGCTTCAAAAGACTTGATGTCATCAAAGGCCAATAGAGAAGTCCCTACTGCCCTAAGGGATCTTCAAATGCAGAACATATAAGAGAAATGCATCACATGACAGTAGGTATGGAGATTGAGTTAACAAGGATGACAGGCACTCTAAGTCACCTCTATGGACAAATTGAAGTGATGAAGATCCTGATCAACAACATCCTCTCCTCTTCATCTCTACCATAACCAGGTTTGAAGTAGAACTGTTGATTTGCAGATATGATTCTAAAAGATTCTGGCACTTCACAACTGCTCCCCTACTATTTTGGATCAACAGTTTTTCTAGTAGTTTATCTATTTCATATTAGAATAGTACTATATCTTTAATTTTTGCTTGAAAGTATTTTATTCTATTTAGGTTTCATGTAAATAGGATATGAATGCCTTCTTACTACTACAAGTACTCTATCTTATTTATATGCATCTTTTTAATTTATCTAACCTTGGTTGTTTGATATACTGACATGTGTAATGTCTAGTATAGCTGTGACATATGACTTTTCTTTTGTGACATACCTGTTTTGACCTTTACTCAGCTTCTTTGATTAAGTTTTGCCGTCTACACACATCATAGCTTCTCTGTTATCTATATATATCTGTGTATTCTGTGTTATCTCCCTTTTACTAATCTATGATTTTTGATGATTTTAAAGGGGGAGAAAATGTGAAGTATAACTAAGTATAACTAAGTATAAAAAGTTAAAGTTTGACATATGATATATGTTTTTGAGAACATGTAAGTATAGCTAAATAGTTATGAGTAATGCAGCTTGGACATGTATCATGACATGCATAGGTGATCTAGTGTTTGACATAAGATATGCATATATATTTGCTAGAATGTGATCCCTAGTACAAGTCATAAAGTAAAAGGTGCATGACAAAAGTGATAAATAAGAAGCAAAATCTCTCATATGGAACTTATCATACACTATATGATATGATTATAAGCTTATAACATAGAGTCTTTTCTGTCTTTGAAAATTGGACACATGAGCACTGAACTGTATAGATATACATCTGTCGCAAGTTTTGTGTGTTCAAACATATAGATATACACAGTTATATATGACATTATGGTCTAAATGTCCTCGACTAATATGCATACAGAAAGCTTCGAAAGTTTGACTTCATACAAGTCACTAATCCTTGAAATCCATAACCGTACTCTTAAATGCTCTTACCTATAACAAAAAGATGAACTGATATTCATACTGTATGTTTGAAATCTTAAGTTTATGATCTGCATCTGTATGAAAATATGAAACTGCTCTATATGTTTGACATAACATGACAATGTCTTTAGCAGCCCAAGTGTTATGTCTATGATATCTACTATTGCTTTGAAAACAGTTTGTTGGAGGAATATATATATATATATATGTGTGCAATAGAAATGTGTGTGAGCGTAGTGATCTCCTAATCAAGCTCTTATAATTGAGTCTTCTTGATCCTTTAATAATTTTCTTTATGTATACAGATGCCTTTTATGTTTATAGGTGTGAAGTTGGTAAATACAAATTCTCTCTTAAGGCCTAAAAATCCAAAAGTTTATGTTTTACATTTGGACCTTACCTCTCATTTATGGCTTTAATTATCATGGGCCTTTTATACTAGAATCTTGGCCTTGATCATCTATAGTGTGAGCAGATTATGTTTTTACAGAACGGGCGGTGAAGCGGGAACCGGGGATTTTCTTTTCAAAGTGATGAAGTGGTTTTAGTTTTGAAAACGGGTTTTAATCTTCTTTATTAAAGGATCAAGAAAGCCTTTCATTATATTGGAAAAACCCTTTTTGTAGACAACTTAATTTTAAGTATGAATTTTGAAGAAGTAGGTTTTGTTAGAAAAACCCAATTTAAACTTAGAGATCTCAAAACCTAAATTTCGAGATTAGATACAGAGTTGCCACCCGGATCAGCTTATCTGGGAAATTCCAGTACAGCTCCCTATCAAGTGAAAACACGGTACCTAATCTAGAGATTCAAGATTCGGGCAACACATATACTAATCCTCACTTATTTTCAATTATTATTTTATAATATAATATAACATCCACTTAGTTCTATTCATTTTATCTTCTTTTTATTTTTAGTTAATGCTCATACACATGACATAAATATAAATCCAAAATAAAATGTAGAAAAGTAAAAGAGTGGGAAAAGTAAAGTAGAGGCCAAATTATACAACCCATAAAAAGAAAAAGCTCTCATCCTCACCATTACAATCGCCTAGATGCATGAAAATCTAAAAAAGTACAATCGCCTAGATACACGAGATAATCTAAAAAAATACATCCAAAAGTGAAAATAAAGAAAAATAAAAGCTGCACCCAAATACTGTTAAAGTAAATAAAACACACTAAGGACTCATACAAGACAGAATAGGGGTATTTTGGGAAATGGGATCATAAATAGGGGGATAACCGAGAAGTCCGGATGACTACTCGATTAGACCTGGAAAATGTTTTGTAGAAACGCCCTGTAGATTTTGTGGATGAAAAACTAATTTTGAAAACAATTTGGCTCATTTTACATGCATTTTCCAACTTTTAACGGGCCGGATATCCCGGGACCTGGGGGTCCCGTTCATGAGTGGGCCTAATATAGACATTCATTTAAGGTCCAAAAGTGTAAACACGCTAAAAATTTGTTTTGAATTGAAATGAGACACAAAATTACAAGTTAGAGGCCCAAAAGGGCACAACTATAATTCTGTTTCTCGGGTGAGCAGCTGTAGGTTACAGCCATGTGGCTGTAGTGCTCTAGAATCTATTTTGGTTTTCTTTTCTAGTTTTGAAAATCGTTTTGGAATTTTGATGATTTTGAACAATCTGGGATTTCTGGAAACTCATGAAATTCCACAAAAACAGATCTGGATCAGATCAAACGAGTCTGGAAATCCCTAAAAACCCAAAATACCAAACTTTAACATTACATCCATCAATTATAAATTCTAAAACCGAAAATCAAACATGTATGGATGTAAGTGATCGATAATAATCATAAAAAACACATTTAATTTAAAGAACAGAAACGTTATCAGTCGATTTGGGGCATTTGAAGCTTCTGCCCCTCAAGATTACAGCCGCGCGGCTGTAGGTTATAGCCACGCGGCTGTACATTACAGTCGGGCGGCTGTAGTCATCACGTGGGGCTGCTATAACCGGGCTCACTTCTAGAATCACAAAAAACACAAAATCACAAACCAATAACATCCAGAATGAATAAGAAAGAGTGTTTAAGGCCTCTTAGAATATACCTTGACTGTGTTCCAGTGTTTTGGATCACTAGGGATGGATTTGGATGCCAGGAAACGCCTTGCAATCAAGAACAACCGGAAAGCGTATGCGATCTCCGGAGCTTGAACACAACCCCGAATCAAATTGGATAAGTGTTTACAAACCAAAGCCTCCCCAGAAAACTAATCCCTAGATAATTCTAATCATTTCTATAGATTTAATTAAGGTTTTTTTTATCGTTTTGATGGAATGGTTTAATTTTTTTCCTTTTTCTCCCTCAAATCTCTCAAGAACCCTAATTTTTCAGAATTGTGGCTACTCTCCTTTTGTTTTCTTCGTTCTGCCTATTTTGTCTTCGTTATTTTCTTTTTATACTTCCCCAAGTAGGTTAAAAATCAGCATTTAAGATTGATTTTTCGCTAATTAGGAAATCTGGTGATTACAGCCATGCGGTTATAGGTCACTATAGCCGAGCGGCTATAGTTACCAAACTTGCCTACTTTCACATTTTTCGCCTTTTCTCTTCGGTTCTTCCAAACACTCACTCGACCTTTTTTGAGGTTCCGTACCAAGACTTGTCACACATATTCAAGTCATTCGAGATATTTCCGACATTGTCCCGGTCATTCCGAATTCGCTTCACGTTTATCCGTGAAAAAGGTAATAATGGCTTTCATCACCGAGGTCGGGAAAAAAACCTATGCTCACACATGGGTCTTTTTTTTGTGCGACTCCATTTTTTTAACAATTCGTGGGCCACTACTGTTTAAATAGAAAATTCTTATTAACTATTCTTCTATAATCTTTGTAAATCTAACCTTATCTCTCAAAAGCTTTCTATGCAGAGTTTTTAAAGAACTCAAAGTTTTTAATGGATTAAAGAAAAAATTATGGCACTATTACAAACTATTACCCAATATAGGGTAGAAATTAAACTAATTCCAATTTTATGGTGTTTTTGTCAAAGTCCGCATATCACATTGGCGGACATTCCTTTTTTTTTCTCCCGCCGCAGGTCCGCCAGTCAAACTAATGGACCCAAAGAGGTCCGCCTATAAAATTAGCGGACTCAAAATGTCCGCCCATAAGAGAGGCGGACGCTTAGGTCCGCTTTCAAGGAAAGTGGACCTAAAAGCTACCTTGTCCCAGTTGATGGGACAAGGCAGAGTCCGCTTACAGGGAATGCGGACATAGAAGTCCGCATTCCAAAGACGCGGACTCATGTACATATTTTAAGTCCGCGTCTTTGAAATGCGGACGCCTGTGTCCGCATTCCAAACACGCGGACGGACATCTAGAATCTTCGCCCCCCAGCCATCCGATCAAATGTAAATATAATCCCAACCGTCCGATGAATTTATATATTTACTCATTTATACATTCTAAACACAAATCTATGAATCAGAGAAATTTTTTTTTCAACTTCGTTCTCCTGCGTTCTCCTTCCTTGCTGCTTCTCCTTCTTTCTCCTTCTAAACCTTCCTTCTTCTTTCTTCTCCTTTTAAGCTCATTACTTTAGCTCCTTCTACATTGTTTTCTTTTTTTTGGTAGGTTTATTTAATTAACCGTAATTTTTATTTTATATTTATAATTATATAATTAATTTTTGTTAATAATATTAATCAACTTTTTGTAATTTTTTCTCAGGATTGTCAGCATCAAATTGGAAACAAAAAATTTTATCACTACACCCACCAGACAACAGTTATTGTAGTATTAAACAGGAAAAAAGGTAAATATAAAATTTTTGTAAAAATTTGTAATTTCTGGAATAATATATATATATATATAGGAGATTTATGAAAAAATGGAATATGTATAAATTTGTATTAGATTTATTTTTGTGAAGTTAGTATATAATATTTATATGTTTGAAAAATCATATAGATATGATATAAACTATATAGTTAGTAAATATCTCTATAAGTTTTGTTTAAAAATTGTTATTAAAATTTGAAATATTATTATTTTTACAGAATATTGGAAAAAAAAATAAAACTGAGCTAGTAAAAAATTTTTTTTTTTAATTTGGTGTAAAATTTTATATTTATTTTTATCATTATTATTGTTATTGTTATTATTTTTAATACAAGTTATTTTTTTGTAAATTATATTTTTATTTTTATTTTTATTATTGTTGTTATTAATATTAATATTATTATTATGATTATTATTATTACAAGGGTTTAAAATAGAAAACTGGTGTAGTGATATATAATATTTTATTTAAGTTGTTGTTTAATTAATTAATTAATTAATGTGTATTTAAAATGGTTCAATTAAGGTTAATATTTTTTTATGCAACCTGTAGATGGTTAAAACAATACTGACCCCAAAGATTATGCGGTTCCCGGAATTTGCATTGAAGAAAATAGAAAATTTAAAACAAATTTGGATGAGAAGGGGAAAAAAGTTACTGGAGTACCTGCTAAATATGAACGAAAAATTACAAGACATAATAATGTCTGGCTACAAATTTGATGTGCGAACGAGGGAACAAATGTGGATGCTAAGAAATGGATTATCTTGGCGTTATCAACGCTTATTTGATGAGATTTTTGACGAATCACCTGTAGATTATGATAATATGGTAAAAATATTAATTACGAAGGAGAGTGAATGTATAAAATTACCCCAATCATTTTGGTCAATCATTTTCTCTTTATTTTACTCATTAATTTAATTTATACATTTATTACGCTATAACATCTTTTCATTTATTTTTGATTATTTTCGTTGAAAATAATGAAATGGCAAGTTTTAAAAGACAAATTTACGCATTCTTGTCTCCCATTTTAACAATTTAAATTTCCCTAAAATTTGATTTTGAACAAAAATTTCAACCTCTCTATATTTTTATTTTGTCCTTGTATAATCGTCTTCCATGAGTATTAAAGGTATTTTTGTTGTTAAATACATGTCAAATAACCATATTGCTCTTCTTCTTAATTGTTTATAATTCAAATTTTTTTAATTTTTAATTAATTTTGTACTTTTAAGATTGTGAGACTTATTTCTAGAGTTAAATTTTTAATTCTTAAAATATGATATGATTAGAATTTAATAACTACAAAGAAAAAAAAAATTAAGAGCTCATCAAAATTGAAATTTAATTTGACAATTAAGCTCATTAATCTTAATTACAAATCGTTCGATTTCAAAGGAATTGGAATGCACAATTTAAAAAATATATGACCTTTTAATTTATAGTCAATGTTCTAAATATTCAAAGATATAAGTCTTGAACTAAAACATAAAAATATTATACATTGTTTAAAAAGAAACATCAAATATTACGTCCACTTCTATTGGAAGGCTGCGATGGATCAGTACACTGTGATGGATTATATTCAACATTTGATGTTGTTCCAAAGTTGGAATATGGAAAAGGAGGTTGTTGCTGAGAGTACATACTAGACATACCAACACACTGTTCCACTGAAGATGGCCGCGCAAACGATGGAAATATCATATTAGAAGGAGTATGTGGTGTACCCATACCATGCATAGCCCAAGGTGATTGGCCCGACCCACTCCATTGTGTAAATGGGTTTTGAGAAGTGTTAAACCCATACTGTGGTGGACCACTTGGACTAACAAATGAACCAGGAGCAGATGGGTTAGGAACCCATGATGAATATTGCTGTGTTAGTTGTGATTGTTGTGAAGTGCTTGCTCCATATGGATCTTGTGAATGGTATGATACTGGATGTGGCACAATGTCACAAGAAGGATCTGTTGGTCTTGTGACTTCACGTCTCCTCGATGTGGTACGTTGGCGGCGTCTACCAGTGGCAGCAACGGGTGCCTCTTCATCCACTTCAAAATTTGGATAAATAGCAGACGGAGCTGGATGAGGAGGTTGGGAACCCCGAACATAACGCCGTTCCTCCCCAAGCGCCCCGCATATGCTGTTTCTGATCCTGTTCACAGCATCCAAATCTCTAACCAAGGCAAGTTGCTCCATTCCATCAACCTGTACATAATATATATTATTACTATGTACAGGTCATAAAAAAATTAAACACATGAATTTTCAATTTTAATGACTTACAGTGGCACCATGGGCAGCACCTCTAACAGAAATCCATCTCCTTGTTATTCGCCTATACCATTCCATGTACTCGGAATGATAATGGAGTGGTTCGGCACATGGTTGAGCTGCAAATATCAAATTTGCCCTATTATTCCATATTGCGACCCAGTAGGCCATTTTCTGCATAATGGAACCTTTAACCTGAATCAGTTCAATATCATACAGCTCATTGGTTTGCATGGGCGCAATAGGTATGTGTTGTTGCAAACCAAATTGTCGAAGAACTCTATCTGGTTGATGCCATTCCACAATGTGCATGCAAATCAATGGCACAACAGCTCTCCATAAATAATTTCCTTGAAAGCAATATTCTGGTAATGCTGCCCGGATTTCATCTGTGTATGGCTCCCAAGTGAACTACAAGCAACACAAAATAACATATATATTTATATGATTTTACCATTCCAAAAAAAATATTTTTTTCGTACAATGTTTAACATGACTGCATGCCTAATTTGTATGACTTACAGAATCTTTGTCAGCCAAATCAAGTACATATCGTATATGTCTCAGCGTATGAGTTGGCACAGCAGTACAATCCTTAGGTGTGCTCCATCTGTAATTAATTAGGAGATATTATTTTACATGGTAAACATATAAGAAAATTGTAGAACTATATCATAACAACGAAATATAACTATGCATAAGTAATTTTGAATTCTAAATTACACAAGTTCAGCATCGTATACCCTAAGTTGTTGTATTTTATTAACTGTTCGGTAGGAACTATGTGAATTCTATTTTGTTTTCCTTTGAGAGCAAAATTGATTTCTCTTGCTTATTTGTAATTTCAATGATTTGTCTCTCACTCTATATATATATATATATGACTCATGTGAGAACAAAATTGATATATTAATACATATATATCATAAGTGTTATGTATACGTACCGCCGACCAAGTGGTAAACCAGGCGTGATAACTCCACTCCGTAGGTTCGGCGATATATCTCTCAATCTCTCATATGCCCAAACCTGCAACAAAATTAAAGCACCACCAATTTGTGCAGTGTTGTATCGGGCGGCTTTGCATAGATCTCTATAAAGATATGCTAAACACCCGCTGCCCCAGCTATCCTGACCAATTGTTGCAAGATTCTCCAACAAAGGTAGAAACAAAAGGTTGACATAACCTGATGTTTTTGTGCTAAATAATATGCCCGATAGTAGTTAAAACAAGTATGCACGGATGTACCGTGCAATGTCTTCTTCGTTATCATTAGCCGGCATTGCAGGAAAAGTAGCATTTAACCAACTCAATTGCAGCATATTTTTCTTTAAGGCATTTCTAGGAGGACGAACGCCTAATAGTCGTTCACACTCATCTACCCATTTTAAAGGAAGGGGGCAAATCAATGGATTACCATCTATTGGCAATCCAGTTTGAATAGCAACATCCTGCAGTGTAATTGTTGCCTCACCTTCGGGAAGATGAAAAGTATGAGTCTCCGGTCTCCATCTCTCAACTAGAGCCGTAATGAGATGATGGTCCAACTGAAAAAAACCCAACCGTGCAACTCCATAGAAACCAGTCTGTCTCAAGACTTGTTCTAGTCGCTCATCAATTTCTTCCTCACGTAGTATCGTACCGTCCCTCCTGCAAGTAAGGGTTGTCTCCTCATCCTAATATTTTTACGAAAAATTATATTAATTAATAACATAGTAACAAATATAACAAAATAATATACACTTAAATGAACTTAATATATTTCTTAATATATTAAAGAGGACAATGTTTTTTTAAGTAAAAATTTTGGATAAATTTATAAAATAATGCAACTTATTATCATAAGTAACATTAATTTAATTCATCACACAATATTTAATTAATAGTTCAATTATGTAAATAGAAAGTGATATATTTGCACCTCATTGAACCATACTGCCTCCGATCTATGTGATCTCTGTGAATGTAAAACGCTAGGGTCAATCGGCCCAGGCTCAATGTATGCTCGCTGTGGTCGTGGATTACCTGACATACCTAACAACACAAACATTTGATGTCAATATAATAAAATGATGCACATTAAGATTTCAACATACTAATAAGGTTTACAAATTGAGTGTATTACTATTAATTAAAGCAATATAGTCACAAAACACACATTATCATAGTAGTTTGCATTCCCAAATAACATATTAGAATCCATTACAAATTAGTCATTATAATTACAACATATTTAACTACGCCCACATGTCCTAGTGTTATGACCGGGTAAGCCACATTTACTACAAAAACTCGAGGTGTTAGCACCGGCAACTTTCCAATCCATCTCATTCCGAATCCGTGTTGTTTTTGGTCGACCCTTTTTTCTCATCAAATTCGGATTTGGTACAAGTGATGGTCCATCGATTGTTGGCCAGTAGTCACGTTCTCCAAGTGGGGTAAATGCTGTCGACCAACATTTCAAGTTGTTTTCTAATTTATAAATTGGATGAATAAATTGTCTATGGTCAATGCCATATGCCAAACACCCAGCAATGGCATGGGAGCATGGTATTCGCAGTTGTTGAAACTTTCGACAACTACAAGTCATTTCTTTCAGATTGACCACTTGCTTGTGTCCTCCCTTCCTTCCTGAATTCCAACGGGCAGTTTTAATCTCAAAAACACCATTCCTCGTATCAAACCGTTGTACTACATGTCCAGATGCCTTTTCAAACCTTGTCCTCAATAGGTCTATTGCAAATGTAGTATATGAGAATCCCTTTTGCATTTCGGCTGCAATTTCACGTCTGTGTTTTTCGAAACGATCGACCAATTTTAAAAAAAGGCTTTCCATCATTGTTGTTATTGGCAATCCCCGAATATCTTTTAGCAGCCATCCGTTTACTGATTTAGCAATGTTAGTTGTCATACTACCCCATCGACAACCACCATCAAAAGCGAGAGCCCATTTCTCCTTTGGCACCCGATTCAACCATTGAAAGCTATCAGGTTCTTTCTCCGAAAGCAACCTCATCATCCGTTTAAACTTCCGAGGTTGATGTTGATATGCTAAAAAAACATGAAAACATATTTGAAAGCATAATGAGTTAAACAATTGTATACTTGATCCTTATGGTTTAGGTTTACGGTAATTGAAAAAGCAATACTCTTAAATACTTGCATTGATGATAAAGTTTTTAACTTCTTCATTTTTGAATTGCTTATTGTAGTTGCTTGCTAGATGGCGAATGCAGAATCGATGAGGTGCCGTCTTCCATTTTTCAGACTCCATGGCTCTTAAGATTCCAACATGCCTATCAGATACGACACAAACATCGGGCATGTCTGGGCAAACAAAATCTCGTACACAACGCAAGAAGAATTCCCAATTTGCAATATTTTCAACTTCAGCTATGCCAAATGCTATCGGAAATATGTTTCGGTTGCCATCAAGAGCTGATGCTACTAGTATTACACCTTTATACTTTCCAGTTAAAAAAGTGGCATCAACGTACAACACTGGCATACAATGTTTGAAACCATCAATGCATGGTTTCAGAATCAATATAAGACGCTCAAAACGTTTAACTCCTGGCACAAAACGACCATCGACAAAGTGATTAGACTCACTAATATGGTAGATTAAGACGGGGTTCATTTCGGTTACAGCATAAAGCCAAGGGCGAAGATGGTTATATGACTCATCAAAACCTCCATATATCTTCTCAATGGCTTTATTTTTTTCCAACCATGCCTTCTTGTAAGAGATTTTTATCTTATATCTTTGATCAAAGTTTGCAACAATGACCTTGACCTTTAGTGAGGGATCCTCCCTAATCATAGCCTCCACTATGGGATACATATAGGCCGTGTCAAGATTTCGGTTGTCTTGAGACTTTTTTAGCCCATGACAAGTATGTTCACCGACATACTTTGTGATCTCCCACAGATGAGACTTCTTCTTCAGCGTCGCACGTAACCTCCATGGACATCCCTCATCATAATAATGACATACCAATGTGATAGTATTCATCCTTGTCTCCCTACTCCGAAACTCTTTTTGTATTCTCATTGAGTATTCCTTAGCTGCATTTTTAACTGCTTCTCTTGAATAAAATAACATCCCCTTTGAGAGTTCCATTGACGAATCCCATCTTATAGCATTCCTGGTTTGATCAATATGATGGACAGTCATAGCTGATGCATCAAATTGGGTAAGTTGGGGAATATTTGGGAAAAATGTAGGGGTATAATTATTGTATAATGCAGTGTCATCAAGATTTGAAGAAGAAGCCCTATAATTCCCTAGAAGCTCATCCTCATTGTGCAACCCATCATGATCATTATCAGCATCAGCATAATCCTCAGATTCACTATCATCACCATCAACATCATCCTCTTCATCATCATCAGATTCGCTATCACCATCACCACCACCACCACCACCACCACCACCGTTAAAACCAATAGGTTCATAATCATCGCTATCATCATCATCATCATCATCATCATCATCATCACAACCATAACCACCAAGTCCACCACTACCACCAACATCATAATCAACAGCTTGAGAATTAGAAGGTCCAGCTATATCCCTCGTGTGTGTAGAAGGTGTATTATGATTGCATTCGACGTATAATTCAATACAGAACAAGGTATGACCTAAACTGTTGACTATCCCCAACATCATATTCAAATCATCATCGTCACACAGATCAAAACACTTATACACTAACTGTACTCCATTCATTGCAATTGGGTTTCGAAATTGCACCCTAATCAAATCTTCGGTCGCTGGTATATTCATAACAGTCCTAATCTTATCAAACAATGAACTAAGATTGAATAAACCATTCATTGATATTACTTTGCAACATCCATTCTCATAATCAACTCCAAATTGATTCCTTATGATTTGACCACCCCAATGAATATATATTGGCAATGAAGTCGACATTATTCTGTCATATAATTAAAAAGCATTCATTAGGGCATCTCCAACCCACCACCAATATCCAATTTCTTTTTTTGATGTTTAGTGTTATTTTAGTTTCTTTTCCATTTTTCTTTCAGTGTTAATTTTTTTTTTTCAAAATGTCTAATTTTTTACAGTATTTCGCTTATGTGTTTTTATTATGGTTTTCAGACCCAGACTGGTCATCGAACCGGTGAAGGGATGGATTCATGGATTTCAGATTAAACTGTAATAAACCTAAATCAAGCCGGATTTTGTAAATATATTAATAAATATTTTTTATATTTATAATCATGGTTTTCAGACCCGGACCGGTCATCGAACCGGTGAAGGAATGGATTCATGGATTTTGGATTAAACCGGAATAAACCGGAATCGAACCGGATTTAATAAATATATTAAAATATTAAAATATTTTTATTTTTATATTTATAATTTATGAAAATTTGAATATTTTTATTATAATTCTTTAAGTTTAAGCATTTCAAACACAATATACTAATTAAAAAAACTCAATTTATGAAATATAGTTTTTATAATTACAATTAAATGTCAATTTAATTTAAAAATACAAACTATATTTTATTTTAATTAAAAACACCCCAAAATAATAACTTAAATTTTATATTTAAATAAATTTTTTTTAAAAAAAAGTCTGGTTGAACCGGAAAACCGGTCCGGTTTATGGTTTTCCGGTTCAACCGGTCGGTCCGACCGGCTATTGACCGGTTATTGACCAAAGTGAAAACCGGATAGAAACCGACCGGTCTGACCTCCGGTTCCAGTCGAACCCGGTCCGACCGGCCGGTTCGGTCCGGTTTTCACAACTATGTTTATAATATACGAAACTTTGAACATTTTTATTATAATTCTTATAATTAAGCATTTCAAACACAATATAGTAAATTAAAAAGCTCAATTTATGAAATATAGGTTTTGTACTTACAATTAAAAATACAAAATATATTTTATTTTAAATAAATACACCTCAAAATAATAACTTAAATTTTATATTTAAAAAAAGATTTAAAAAATAGTTTGGTCGAACCGGATCCAAACCGATCGGCCTGCCCTCTGGTTCCAGTCGAACCCGGTCCGACCGGCCGGTCTTGTTCGGTTTTCACAAATATGGTTTTTATTAATTTGTGTGTTTGATAATTTATATGTGTATTTGTCATCTTCATTTATTTTAATAATTTTGCTTAAATTCTTAAAATTTTTTAAATTTATATTGATAAAATATCAAAACTAAATTAAAATGCTGCAAATTCAAAAAAATATTAATACATATACAACTTGGAACTATCATAAAATTTGATATATCCTATTTTTTAATCATTAAGTGTTATTTTTTGCATTAATATGTTAATTTTTTTTAACTATATCCTATACGATTTTATTTTATAAAATTATTTATTTATTAAAACATTACCCAGTCCATTAAAATTTGTTATATATTATTAACACTAAAATGTTTTGAATTACCCTTTATTAAAAACAATGAATAATATAATTGTATGTAAAAAGTTATATAATAGTAATAAAAATGTTTGTCGAAAGGAATAAATTAAAAATATTTTAATTTGGAGTGCAAATTTAGACTGCATAGTTGGAGATGGTCTTATATACTAACTTCACAAAAATCAATCTCATAAAAATTTCTAAACAAATATTATATACATATTCTATTTTTGCATACATCATATATATATTGGTAATGAAGTCGACATTATTCTGTCATATAATTAAAAATCATTCAATATATATATGTAAAAAATTATCTTAAATAAAATTATGATATTTTTTAATTAATTCTAACATAAATGCAAATTTTTATATATATATATATATATATATTTATATATATATATATATTTATATATATATATATATATATATATATATATATATATATATATATATAAATCAAATAGACATTTCTAATACAAACTATATAGTTTATATCATATATTTAAGATTTTCGAAACATATAAACATTAAAAAATTATTATGTAATTTAAATTATTTTTTTATATTTAATTAACATTAAATTTTTTTTTAAGAATTTCATAAAAAATATATTAATAATATTATATAGTATGTAAAAAGAAATATATTAATAATAAAAATGTTAGGTGGAAAGGAATAATTTTAAAATATTTTTATTATAATTGGAAATTTGGAGTGGAGAGTTGGAGATGGTCTTATATACTACACAAAAATCAATCTAATACAAATTTATAAACAAATATTATATACATATTCAATTTTTCCATGCATCAATCACATATATATTACACAAATTTAAAGAAATTCACAACATAATTTCAAAAAAATACAAAAATTACAAAATTTCATAAATTTTTTTTATTTACCTTTATTACGTTTAATAAACGCGGACGATAGCTGCTATTTGATGATTGTAGTGCTAGGATTTTCGTTTCTAATTTGTTGATGCTAATCATATATATAAAATACAAAAAATTTATACATTTAATTAAACACATATTATACATCTAATATAAATTTATAAACGAACATTTTATACATATTCCATTTTTTTACACATTACATATATATTACTACAAAAATTTATGGAAATTCACAACATAATTTCTACAAAATCTACAAAATATAAAATTTGCAAAAAATTTTAGTATTTACCTTTCTTGGGTTGAATACTTCACAATATTTGTTATTTGGTGGTTATATTATTGTTAGTATTTTCGTTCCTAATTTGATAATGCTAATCCTACAAAAAAAAAAATTGTAACAAAAATTAAGAACTTAATTAAATATATATAAATATAAAATAAAATTATAATTACTAAAAACTTACTAAAAATTAATTAAATTGATAATTAAAAGAGGTAGGAAACTTACTTGAAAGAGATATAATGTTGAACAAATTTAACTTCTAAAATATTAAAGATGGAAGGAAATCAATTTTTTTGATTAAGCAGATGAAGGTTGGAGAAGGAGAGGAAGAACAAATCTGTGTTTTTTTTTTACTAAACATATAAATGGGCTCAACAAAACAGATGAAGGTAAGATGAAGGTATAAAATTTGATCGGACGGCTGGGATTATTTTACATTTTGATCGGATGGCTGGGATTTGTCGGTTGGAGGGGGGGGGGGGGGGGGGGGACACGGATTCTGCATGCTGTCCGCGTGTTGGGTATGCGGACACAGAGATCCGCATTTTAAAGACGCGGACTTAAATGAGTCCGCGTCTTTGGAATGCGGACTTCTATGTCCGCATTCCCTGTAGGCGGACTCTGCCTTGTCCCATCAACTGGGCCAAGGCAGCTTTTAGGTCCGCTTTCCTTGAAAGCGGACCTAAGCGTCCGCCTCTCTTATGGGCGGACATTTTGAGTCCGCCAATTTTATAGGCGGACCTCTTTGGGTCCATTAGTTTGACTGGCGGACCTGCGGCGGGAGAAAAAAAAGGAATGTCCGCCAATGTGATATGCGGACTTTGACAAAAACACCATAAAATTGGAATTAGTTTCATTTCTACCCTATATTGGGTAATAGTTTGTAATAGTGCCATAATTTTTTCTTTAATCCGTTTTTAATCTCTAAAAATTTCCTTTAAACAACCATGCACTTATTGAGGGGGAGCATACATGAAGGATATCTCTATTATATAAAGCAATTCAAATGTCAACCTATCATATGCTAAAAAGTTGCAATCATCAAAAAGGGGGAGAATGTTGACTTTAGTTTTGATGATCACAAAAGTTGACATTTATAATTCTTACTTAAATATAAGTGCAAATTATATTTAATAAAGAATGATTGAAATTGAATTTATATGACATAAGGCCATAAAAAAGCTTCGTAAGATTAGAAAAGCATCATATGACAAAGTATGGTTTATGAAGATAAACAACTTATGATTTATTATCCTAAAAAGAAATACCAACGCTACAAGTGATTTCAAGAGCTATGAGGCTTATGACTTAGAGGATATAAATCTCTTCAAAAGCTACAAATTTCATTTAATGAGGAGCAACCAACAATTATACTTTGTTTATAAGTTGAAAACAACAACCATAGCTTCCTTCAAGAGATGTATACAACAACTATAATTTGATTACAAGCAAGAAGCAATTGTCACTTTATGATTCAGTAGTTGCAACTTCCATATCCTCTTTAGGAGATGAATGCAACAATCATATTTTGTTTACAAGCTCAACACAACTGCCACATCTCCTTTAAGAATCAAAAGCAACAGCTTCATCTTTATGAGTTGAAGCACTTCAACACCTATATAAGGGAAGGAAGATCAAATGAGCAAGATTGAAGACTTCAAACAACATTCACACATTTAAGCTATTATTTCTCTAGTCTTCCATATTTCATACAAAAGCAAAATCAAGAGAGAAGAGCTTCATTCTTTATTCATATATTTAAATATTCTATATTCGAGGGAATTGTATTTTCACACAAGGTTGTGTGAAAGGGGTTTACTTTGTTAATAGTG
Organism: Euphorbia tirucalli; assembly: GCA_039660915.1. NCBI lineage: Eukaryota > Viridiplantae > Streptophyta > Magnoliopsida > Malpighiales > Euphorbiaceae > Euphorbia > Euphorbia tirucalli. The sequence continues at coordinate 53,325,877 of CM077633.1, forward strand.
TGATCAACGAAGTTTGTAAAAGTTTGGTGCTTAAACTTTGAAAAAGCATCGGAAAAAGTTTGGTATTTGAGCTTGTAAAAAATACCGGATAAGTTTGGTACTTGAACTTTAAAAAAGTATCAGAAGATTTTTATTACTTGAGCTCGGAAAAAGTAACGGTAGAGGTTTGATACTTAGCCTCCAAAAGTATTGAGTTTGTTACTAGAACTCGTAAAAAGTAACACAAGCTTTTCCTGCCCGTAAAGGAAATACTAGTGGGAAATCTCAAGTGATTGGCTTAGGGACTGGATGTGGACCGGTTGGGTCAAACCAGTATAAATCTTCGTGTCTTCAATTCTCCATCCTTACACTTTTTATATTTATTACTGTTTAATTTCCTGCAATTTAATTATTATTTGAAGACCTTTTATTTAGTCAAGCAAATTTATATTCATGAGTTTTATTATTTAATCATTTTCACATTTTTTTGAAATTTGTGTTTATTGATAGAAAACTATTTTTCATCAAAAAGAATCTTTTAATTGCTTGCAAAAAATTTTATTCGGTATATAGTACTATTCACCCTCTTCTAATACTGTAACTAGCCTATTTGAGACCGTCAGATTTTAATTAAATATAAGAATCTCTTTAAAAATAATTTTATAACTTGATGTGATTTAATGAGCATGATAGATTAACAATTGACATTTATGGAATTGACTATTTTAAAATAAAATATTTAACATCCTAAGGCTAATATCATATTAAGAAAAAAATAACAGTAAAAAATTAAAAATATAGTATATTATTTGCATTGAAAACTCCAAAGAATTAAAATAATCACTTGTGCACAATAATATTGGTTATGACAAGTAATATAAACTAAACCAAACAAAATTAATTTTGGTTCGGTTTGATTCTGTTCTGTTTAATAAGTTTTTGAAAAATTTCAAAAACCACTCATGTGGTTCCACCCATTGATAAATCAATGATTATGTTTATTTTTGTCAAAAAGAGGACTTGTGGTTTCAAAAATTTTTTTTTTTTAAAAAAAAGATAACTAACATTTTTATTAAAAAATGATGATGCGACATTTGTCATCTTTTTCATTAAACATTCTAATAGTTTACCTATGTTATTTAAGAATTTTGCATCAAGATTTGAATATTTTTCATAAATTTTCCTTTTTTTTGTTATTTTTTTTCAAATTTATAATCACTATTTAATTAAAAAATATTTCCATTTCTCAAAAAATTTCAAAATTTATTGCAAAAGTCTATGTATATTTATTAACTAAGTCGAAAATTTTCAGTTCAAAATGGATAAAAATACTCTATTATATGTTATGATTTAATGCTAGTTATTTTCCTTTTTTTTTTTGCTAACTTTTGAAACCTGAAGTTCTCTTTTTGATAAAAATAAAACACAATTCTTGATTTGTTAGACGGTGAAACCACAAATGTAGTTTTTGAAGTTTCCCCATAAGTTTTCGGTTTCCAGTTTGGTTTTGCTCACCCCTACTCAAAAGGGGAGTGAAGCTCTCCGAGTAACTGATGTTTTCATAGAGTAGACTCGATCCTAAGACTTTGTTTAAGGGGAGAGAGTTCCTTATTACTCCAACCAGTAGCTTGTTAGGTTGATATAAACTAATTAATTAGTTGACATTAATCCACAATTTTTTTTTTGTTGTTGTTTCTTGTATACAAAATGAACATGTAAATTAATGAATAACATCATAAAATTGAAGTAGATTCAAGTTCAATTTAACCTAGACTATAGAGATCCATATTAGTTGTATAAACTCGTTTTTTTTTTTTTTTTTTAAAACAAGTAATAATATTAAAACTTTTGAACTTGTTGACAATTATGAACTGGTGAATCTGCGAACAGGTAATCAGTTTAGTTTTGTTCTTTTTAATCTTAATGTTGGTTCCAAATCAACATCACTTGCACTTTTCATTATTCTTTTATGATCCAATAAGTTAATCAAATATTTATAAACTGATTTTTTCTACTATATATTCTATAAACTACATAAATGTCATATAGTACTGACAAAATTAACTGTAAAAGTTAACTATGGATATTTAGCCAAATGTAAGCAATTGATTCACTATTTGAAGGTACAAGAAAATTCATTGACAATTGAATTAACATTAATTTTTGGAACTGAATATAATCATTCACACACACCCAATTCTCCCCTAAGCAATACATCTTAAAGAGAGTAAAATTAGACAATAAACATGAAGCACATAATTAATTACAATTTAATTAAAAAGTAACATAAACAGAAAACTCCAAAAGAGTCTCAAGCCCATCAGTCTCATGGTGATCATTAGTAGCTGGAAATGTCTTAACAATGGCATAACCTTGAGCATTAACATACTTACCAGTACCACCCATAATGGCCAGCTGGGACTCCGAAACCGCAGTCCGGTGAACCCCAAAGAAGCTAAGACTATCTTCATAATGACTATTCTGAAACATAACTGTAAAAGCCATTACTTGACTTGTACCATCAACAGAACTAGCTACATAGAACCCTTGTGCCCTGCCTATAAAAGGCGACCTCAAGTCGCTGCCTTCTGTCAATTCGTCGTCAATAACTGTCATTGTCCCGAACATGAGCTGCTGAGGGGTGGACGGAAGTTGATCGCCGTTTACAACCGGGAAATTGATGCCATTATTGCCATTAGTTTGGACTACATTTGGGGTTGTGCCGCCAAGGCCGGTGAGGAAAGGTAAGTTGTTGTTGTTAATTAGGCCGTTGTTGTTGTTGTTTTGGGGTACACCGTTGCTGACAGGAAGGACCGCTCCGTTGGGTTTGGCGAAGGGGACTTGACCATTGATCGCCGGGTTGTTGACTATTCCGGTGACTGCTCTAGCTGTTGGGTTTGAGCCTCCGAGAATGTCGTGCATAAAGAAGGTTAAAGCGTGGCCTGAGTTGGGTGCAGCCGGGCCGGTTGGATTGGGTTGTGTGGCTACTGTAGGAATTGCCTGAGGAGGTATCACTGGAGCCTCAGGCCCCGACTCGGGCAGCTCATCAAGCATCCGAGCTGAGGATGTGAAAGCAAGGGTGAGGATGAGGAAAAGAAAGTAACGTGTGGAACGAATTTTCTTGCTGTGGGTTTCCATTTTAGAGATTTAAGATTGTAGAGTAAGATTGGATTTTTTTGGTTTAATTTGCTGTTGGATAATGGGTATGGCAGAATGTGTATATATAGTTTGAGTTGTGCAAAATTAAGGAGTAGATGAGATGGAGTTGGTATGCTTGTAATTGGAAGTGTTTTGGTTGGAAAATTAAAAAAAAAAAATGATGGCAAGTGGAATTAATAAAAACGAAAAGGAATTAGAATTGCATTAGCTCAACTAAACAATTCGTATTAGAGCAAATGATGGAAATCGTATAATGAAATTGCTAAAAATAATGGAAAATAATAATAATAATTATTTTTTTAAATATTAAGAGTTAACAATATTTTGGTTGTATGATTCTTGACAAGGTGTCATATATGTTGATATAGTATGGGAACTGTGATAACTTAATTATCAAAATCTTGAGTTACAAAAGTTTTCTCCGTTATAGCTCTGGTGACCTAAACAATATATTTATCTTGAGGGTCTTATCATATGTCAAAACTATACTCAACATATATTATATATAAATTTCGGACATGTCAAAAATATAAAATTCTATATATGTAACCAGTCATATATTTGAATTTTTAGGAAATTTCATGTTGTAACTTGTATTTTAAATTTATATACTATGAATCAAATCAACTAGAATCATCAATTTATTGGCTTAAAAGTTTTAAAAAATATGCTTACAAAAATTTGAGATGTGAGCCGAGTTTGATACATATGTTATAGTGGAAGATTCACTTTATTTTACATATACAAAATGATTAAATGTAATATTATGTTAGAATCCTAATTTAGTTTTGCTTTATGTTATAAATCTTAACTCAATTAATCTAACATTTTTTAATACGTTGATGATTTTTTTTAAAGTAAAGTTCATTAAATTGAAGTTTCTATATATTGAGACAATATTTAACTGTTTTTTTAAGAATAAAATTGACCCTTAATTTCTAAAGATTTATTTTAAAATATTAATTAAACCAATTAATTGTACGTAAATCAAACGAGTGTCCATATTTAAAAAAATTTTACATATTTAAAATTTGAAAACCTAAAGAATTTATTTGTAATAGATAATCTTTTTTAAGTTGAATTTATAGAAAGTTAAAATACTGAGTTAGAAAACTTTTTTAAAAAATATCCCAATTGAATACTGTTATTCTGTTAATATTAATTTGAAAAGATTTTTTCAATATTAGATATATGTAACGTATCCTTCATTAAAAAAATTACTTTAATTTAAATATTTGTAATTTATATACTCGTGTGTTTCTAAAAAAATTATATACTAATATATAATTAATAATTAAAAAAAGAAAAAATAATAAAATTGATTGTAAAATAATATTATCCTTTATTAGTATTATTAGCCACCTCAGTTTGAATTTTTGTAGAGAAATTAGCCACAGGCTCAACTAGGTTTTTACAGTCTCCTCCTTCCCCTCTTTCTTCATTCCGCTAGTAGTACATCAACCACAGCCGCCACTCTAATCTCCCCCTCTTTCTGTCCATTTCCATCTGCAAATCAGGTACATTTTTATTCTTTTGTGTGTTATTTCTTGTCAATTTTGAAATTCTGCTCCTCTTTTGGATTTTTCAGCAATTCAATTGAGCTGTTACCGATTCCGATAACAAAGATACTGAATATATGTGTCTGGATCTCATCTTCGTTGCCAAATCTGGGGGTGCAAAGCAGCACCTTCAACTAGTAATCACTTGGCGGAGGGCCGCCTGGAACAACCCCTAGGGTGGATTTCGGCGGCCAGGGGTGCAACGGCACACCCGTGCGCCCCCTCTCTCCGCCTCTGCGCTTGGTTACGTGATTTGAGCTTTGCAGTTTCAATTTCTTAATTTGATTGCATAGAGTAAATTGATCGGAAATTATAATTTGATTGCAGCTGGCCGAGCTGGTTGGCTCTAGTATTTGCCAGGCAGTAAGTTATACAGCTGCATAGATTCGTTACGGCACAAAACCAGCTCTTGACTGAACGAGTTTGAGCAGTATGAGATTGAGTTGTGCCGTATATTAAATTAGATTACAACTTTAGTTTCGAAATAATGCCCAGCAATAAGGATTAGTTACATTTTCAAACTGATGTTTTCTTGCTGAACTGATTTTGCCTACTCGTTTTTTTTTTTGTTTAAAACATTTCCTGTTTCAAAATTGTTTTTTATTCCTGTTTTCTCACTTGATCCATAGATTAGGTGATTTTTTTTCCCTTGTGCTTCTTTGTTTGTGAGCTAATGAAGGATTTGTTTAAGTGACTCAGGCATCGAGTTCAGCCAAATTGGAGCATCTGAGCAGGAGACTTAAAATGCCTCTTTACGATTGCATGCTTTTGCTAAAACCTCATATAAAAAAGGAGGCGTTGATGGACTTGGCAGCTAGAGTAGGAAAGCATGTGAACAGTAGAAATGGTGTTCTTACTGACTTCAAATCATTAGGTACTGTTCAACTGGGTTATGGTATAAAGAAGCTTGATGGTAAATATTATCAGGTGAAAATTTCTTCACATTAAGAGCTATAAGTAATGAAATTTCTTCCATTTGATTAATTACTTTACACATCTATGTTGTTTTTGTTTTCAAAGTATCTTCTGTTGTAGGTCTTTTGTACCTTTTCAATTATCTAGTCTGCTCCTTTTTTCTGTTAAATGTTGATTAAATTCTCTCCTTTATGAGCTTTGGTGGGTAACTCGTGTAGATCCTTTCTTAAACTTGTATATTAAAGCAGAAAAATTTTCCCTGGTGGTTTTAGAAGCTAGTCCCATATGGTATTGAACCAGGGATGGGTTTTCATGCACTTGTTTAAATAGTTCTCATGAGTTAAGGCGGAAGAATTGAATTGAGACTTCTTAATAGAGAAATAGGAAGCAGTAAAGCAAATTCGGTTAAACCTTGCCTTTGGCAGAAATATCTACGAGGATTTCACTTCTCTTTATCCACATAATAATTTTGAAATTGTGGTGTCTTAATGACAATAGACTGTATGCTGAGGGAATGAAGTAAAATTGAAAATCATCCTCATTATTGATACATATTTTGAGGTCTTCCCTTTTCCTCACATTGTCTTGCTTTATAAAATCTATGTCTGTCTCCGTTTCCTGTTAAGTTTTCCTGAAATGCATATGCTCAGTTTACTATGACCAAAAGTTTTCTCGTTTCTTTGATCATTGGTTGAGAGAAGAAAATATTTTACTACATTTTAGTTTGATGAAATTATTGCTAGCTTCAGATCGTATGAACTCTTTACAATATTATTATACTGCATGCTGATTCCTACGGAGTCCCAAGAATAATTTTTTACTTTTCCTTTTATCACCAGAAGTTTCTATATAACTTGATTGGTGAAATAAACTCCTGTTTTGACTTTCTTGTTCAGGGCCAACTGGTGCAGATGACAATGATGGCAACACCCAACATTAACAAGGAGCTTCAATACTTGAACAAGGAGGATCGCCTGCTGAGATGGCTTCTTGTTAAGCACCGAGACACAAAATATGGGTTAGAATTTCTGAGTGAAGAAGCAGTCAAAGGTGAGCTCGACAAAATTCCAAGAAAACCCTATCTTGACAGGGATTTGGAATCAGATGTGGAGGATGATGATGACGATGATGATGAATATGATGTGGAGCAGGAGGTGACTAAAGAACCATAAGTAAATAATGAATTTGAAAATTCAGGTACTGATAAATTAGATTGCCTTTCAAGTCTTGCTGGCATTTACAGATGTTTGTTCTGTTTAAGCCTTGAGGTGCAGTGGAATAGGAAAACCAAAAGTTTGGTAGATTTTTTGTGTTTGTATACTTGGTTTGCTGTGAACTGAAATGACACCAATAATAATGTGTTCATTCCTGCAGGAGAAAATTGGTAGTGAATAGTGATGATCCAAAATGAGAGTTATCAGCTGCGATGCTAAGTGTGACCAACTCTGCTGTCAATTCCTGAGTATGAATAACTGGATAAATAATTTTGAAATTCCTTTTTCAGCCTTTTCTCTTCTGTTTGATTTTGTGCAGAGATTCTGTTATAGGTCGAGTAAATTTTTAAGAAAGTACAGTATGTGTGTATTTTAAGGGGTCTCTAATCTTTTTTGGCGTATCACGGCCAATTGAGCCACTTCCTGCAAGCTCAGTTTGAAGGAACATTATCAAGCCATTGTCACTTTTCAGTGAAACCTGAACTATTTGGTGACACGCTTTGTGCTTTTTTTTTTTTTTTAAGATGACATGGTGGTGATATTTGTTAATGTGGCATTAACTCTTTTGATAATCACAGCATTTAACTCATAACCCAGTGTGTAAGATAGGGATGTAAATGGAGTGGCGATGAGACATGAATGGATTTCCTTTCCCTGAAAATATCGTGGAATTTACACCCTTGTCCTTATTAAAGAATCAAGGAGAAATTTCTTTTCATTTCCCACTCCACGGTGATTTCTATGGTTTTCTTTTTAATTTGGCCAGATATATTAGTGGCTCTTTCAATTTTTATTTTTGTGCTGCTTGGCCTTCTAAACTATTTTAGCGACTTATCTAACCTCTCATTTATTTTAAAGTGGTATTTTTAAACCTTTAAGTGAATATAACCAGACACAACAGAATATTGTGCATTACATGCATCTGACATTAAAAACTATGAATCCAACGGTTTCAAACTATTACAAATATTTTCAAATCATCTTCTATTTAATTAATAATACAAATTATTACAATTTGACACTAAAAACTAGGCACCCAAAGATTTCAAACTATTACAAATATCTTCAAACCATTTTCTATTTAATTAATATTATAAGTTATTACAAAGTGAAAGTTTCCTAGTAATTTTTCCTTCCAATTTCAATTTTCAAAATTAAATCAAAATCTAGAAACCAACTCAATTAACAAGTTTTTCTAACAAAAAAAACTTTTCAATCCCAAAATCAAATTCAGAATCTAGAAATCAACTCAAATAACAAGTTTTGCCAACAAAAAAATTTTCAATCCCAAAATCAAATTCATAATCTAGAAATCAACTCAATCAACGAATTTTTCCCAACAAAAAAACAAAAACAACTAGATGTTTGGTCCATGAAACCCCCTTCCAATTAGTCCATGAAACCCCAAGTTCAGATGCTTCTCCGCATCGGCATATTGGAGCAGAGAATTCAACCTGAAATTGTAATCTATTTTCATCATTATAGAGATAATCAAAGAAATAAGAAACAAAAAAAGTTACAAAAGAAAAAAAAATAGAAGAAGAATAAAACTCAAGAGAAGGAAGGAATATGAATGCAGAAGAGACAACGAAGAAGAACGAAGAGAGTTTAACGAAAGTGAGGAGAGAGACAGAAAAAAATGCAGATAATTTTTTATATATAATATTTACAAAATATTACCCTTGTAAAACTGTAGACATTATCCCAAACGCTCTGAGATTTCTCTTATCTCTAGATCATATGACACATCAGCATTCAAGTGTCTAAAAATGCTACTTTAAAATAGATGAGAGGTTAGATAGGTTGCTAAAATAGTTAAGGGGGCTAAACGGTTCAAAATAAAAGTTGGAGGGGCCACAGATGTATTTGGCTTTTAATTTTAAACGGTAAAATAAAAATAAAAAATGTCAAATAACATAAATTAATTATAATCTTTTAATAATTAAATAAGTATAAATAAGTTATTTAAGTTCTCAATTATGCTTAAATTTATGAAGCTTAAAACTTAATATTAATATCTAAAAAATTATTACTTTGGTTAAAACTTTCAGGGATTTCAAAGGGCTGGGAGAATTCCTGCTCTTGCTCTATTCGATACTTAGGGCATCTCTAATGAGGGTTTTCAAAGGACTTTTCAAACTATTAAAAAAACCCTCATTTTATCATTGGAGAGGATTTGATGAACTCCTTTAAGTTGAAGAGGAGTCCTCAACTTGAAAATCTAAAAAAACTTACATGTATGTCAGCTGTCATTTTCTTTTCCTTTTTCTTTTAATTGTGTTAAAAGTTGAGGTGAGCCTTTAAAGATTCTTTCAAAAAGTTTTCTCATTGTAGAAGAAAAATTAAAAAGAGAAAATTTTTTTCAAATTGATGAAGTGACGCAAAAAGTAATTTGAAATATTCCTATTAGGGATGCCATTGGGAAAAAAATATTATGCATTTCCACCTTCTGGGAAATTTTTTGGAGAATCTTGGTTCTATCAGGCCGGATCCTTGATTGGACATATATGGAATCACCACTACTTACAACTCTCGTGGAAGATACGTGTCACAAATTCATTAAGCTTGAGTTAAATTATTCGACAATTTAGAATATTTTGGGTTAGATAAACTTAAATTAGAGTTGGATTTATCAAAAATAATTTTAGGACGTCAAAATATAATTTTTACCTAATTAACTACAAGATAATATTTTTGAATTAAATGCAGTTTAAATTCTTCCAAAAAAAAAAAAAAAATCATAGTTATAAACATAAAAAGAAAAAGTTCAAATTTACTTTAATTCATTAAATAAAAAATTCTTCTATTTGTAGCTCAATTTCGAACAAAGGATCTTAACATTGGGAATATTTTACAATTCTTCCTCCTTCGTAATTTTAAAAAAGCCGAAACAATTTTGTTAGTTTTAGTTTCTATGTTTTTAGATATTAAATTATATTCAGTATATGCATCTTCTCTTTTACCTCCGTTATATTAATACACCTCTCTATCTATTTTGAAACTTTTTCCATCCAAATTAATAATGTAGCATATTATTAATTTACTAAAATACACTCTAATATCCTTTTATCTCAATTTTTTTATAAGCCAAAATTTTATTAGAAAAAAATAATATTACTAAAAGTTGAAAACAAGAGAATTATTTTTCCATCAAACAGTAAGATATCAATATCCATTCGCAAAAGAACATACCCATATATTATGCATGAAAGGATTTTAAATTAGGAAGTTATGTCTAATGAAGCTTAAATAGGGATAAATTTTGGTCTATCTTAAAAAGAAAAAAAAAAAAAAAGGTCAATTGGGCAATCCATTTTTGTGCACACAAGGGCTATATTAATTAATTAATTATAATAATTGAAAAACAATGTCCTTCCTTACAAGCAAATCTACTAAGATATTCACTCAAGAACATGCGCAGATTATATAAATATCACTTAGAATACCCTAATTAATTGTCAATAATGAGAAAAATTGGCAAAATCCTTAAACGTCAATTTATGTAAATTTAGTCGAGTATTAAATTATCCTAATTAATTGGCAAAATCCAACGTGAAATTTATGTAATCTGTATCTGATATTGAATGACTATCCTAGCATATTTGCTTGTACGGAAGAATTTTTTTTTTTCATTAATCTAATTAACTAATTAATGTAAACCCATGTGTACACGAAAATGGATTTGCTAATTTAAGATCCTTTTACCCATAATTTGTGTGGTATGTGCTTTAGGGTATGAATGTTGATATTTTATTGTTTGATGGAACAAAAATTTCTTTTGTTATCAACTTTTAGTAATATTACTTTTATCTAATAAAATTAAAAATTGAGATAAAAATGTAACAAATGATTTTAGTAAATTAATAATATGTCATATCATTAGTTTGTGTGGAAAAAGCTTCAAAATAGACGGAGGGAGATCTTAATATAATAGAGGCAAAACACAAATAGGTAATCATTGAATTAGAAAATTAGAAGGAGATACTCATGTATTTTAGTAAACTTGATGGAGGTAATAATTGTTTACCCTATAAATATTAATAAAAGTAGTTTTCTCTTGTGATATTAATTAGTAATCCATATTTTTGATACCGAATTGATAACTTAACATATGTTTATAATTTATTTAATTTTTTCTATTTTTGTCATTCTTAAAAAAAAATATTATGCTAATTTTTTCAAAAATTAGAGGTTGGAATTTCAAACAAGATAACACAAATTTCAAAAATAATTAGCTTTACATATCGAATTGACACAATGACCAAATTATCATCTTTGTTGCATATTTTGTAATATATTTAAATCTAAAAGCATCTAGTTTTTTTTTATTCGAGTTAGGATGGATCCATAAAGGCGTAAAGTTCTCTTAGCTACTATTTTTTTTCCTATTCATAATACTCGAATTCGAAACATCGCTTAAAGTGAAAGATCTCCTAAGAACTCCAACCAATAGCTTGTTAATATTCTATATATAATAATCATATGAAATATAAAGGTAATATATATGATTATGACACGACAATTTGGCACCCCTTTTAATTAAAAATCCACATTTTTATAACACATCAACATAAACACATAATTTTAAGATTTAGTTAGATAAATAACCCTAATTATCTTTGCTCATCTAGCTTATTGATAACTTCGAGAAGAATGTGTCTTCACGCGGTTTCTTGCGAGTCAAATGACCGTCTGGTCCACTAACAAGCCGGCTAGAAGCAACAAAGTAATGTAAACACCAGGTGACCAAAGGATGCACTCCGGTGCCTAAGTCAGTGTTAGAAACAGTAAACACAAATACAATTAATATAAGTAAATTGCAGATTACAAGAAACTGGAAATGAAATAAATTGAAGAACAGAAATAAGACAAAAAAACTTTTCAGCCTTAACAACCAAATAAGCAGTAGAGCCGAGGCCTGAAATTGCAGTCTCCTTAAGACAATTATCTGCCCGTAGTTGGCGATTTGTCTCCCAGGATACAACAGCTCTGAAAAGCGAACTCAACTATGTAAGACAAACTATCACCAGAAAAAACAAAATTGGGAAGCCTATTATGAAAGAATCAAAATTGCAGAGCAGGAGGAAGGAAATTTCGAAATTTTAGTATTTCTGCAACTGATGGAGAGCAAGAAGAAATAGGCTGATTAAGAGAATTAATTGGATTAATGATATTTTATTGGGTTAATGATATTTAATTAGATTAATTCTCTTATTAAGAGAATTTATTCTGCAGTTTTATTTTTCATTTAAAAATAAAACTGACAGAAATTGAAGAGGCTCAAAAAATTTCTGGAGAAAATTAGTCGGGCCGAAGCAAAAATTAGGCCGATCCGTAGTGGCTCAATTAGGTCCGATATTCACGACATACACGTCGTGCAGGTGCGCATTGGGCCTTTAAAGGCTCCGGGCTAAGATTTGCATTCTCCCCCTACGCGTGCAAGAGAGAGCCTTTTGGCTTATACAAGTTAACACCTTACAAAAGTGTGTTTCAATATAAACACCTTTTCCTCTTTGTTATCTTCCCATGTAGGATAAGTTAACTTGGACTAAAATTTCTTCAAATATTCCATTTCATTAGGCTAACTTTGGGCAACAATTTCTTATTCACTACTTGTCCGTTTTGGGTAAATTATATAAAGTTGGAAATCTCACATTACGTACTATACAATAACACTAATCATTTGATGTAATACACTTCCTTTCCTAATATAATTTGGCCCAAAGTTGACAAATAGTCACTAGTATATAATCCAATATATTTGTCAAATTTCCAACAATCCCACAAATGAATGAAATTGATTGACGAAAATAAAGATCAAAATCGAAGTGGTGATAGTAAACTATAGTCGATATTTGCATAGGATAGGTAGGCATCAACCCTTGAACCTTCCCTTGTGCTAGTATATTTACTTTACTGGCTGACTAGTCGACACGATGTCTTTGAACTATTCTGCCGTTTATGTAAACGACAATATACCTCACACAAATACCAACATAACATATTTTTTGGTTCTCATGGTTATATCCGTTATGGTCATGGACATCTCCTGGTTCTGTAAGAGTTTCAGATAACTAAGCCCTATTAGTCTCTTTTGAAGCGACCCCACTTCACTCTCACATAGGTGATCTCTTTTCCTAAAACTTTTGAAGGACAAAGAATCATTAAAAACATAGCTTCACCTTTCCACGTTTTATCACCGTTTACATCACAGGAATGGACAAAGGGTTGACCCCCACAGTGACCTCACAAGGTCTATGCAATTAGGTTGTCCCATTGAACCTAGATATTGGGATCTCCAGTCAACAGGGTTGGGTTTTTCTTCACATAGCACCTTAAATATTCATGGCTTTAGTCCCATTCCCCTTGATGTCTTTTCAACTCGATCTAGGTTTAACCCTTTGGTTAGCGGATCCGCAGTGTTATCCTTTGACCCTACAAAGTCAATAGAGATAACTCCCGTTGATATCAATTGTCTAACGGTATTGTGACGACGACACATGTGTCTCAACTTATCGTTGTACATAATATTCTGTGCTCTTTTAATCGCTGCTTGATTATCGCAATGTATATAAATTGCGGGCACAGGCTTTGGCCATTCTGGAATATCTTCTAAGAAATTATGTAACCATTTAGCTTCCTCTCCAATTTTATCCAAGGCTACAAACTCAGCTTCCATAGTGGATCTAGTTATAATCATTTGCCTTAAGGATTTCCAGGACACTGCTCCTCCTCCTAGAGTGAACACGTACCCACTTGTACCTTTAGAATTCTTGATGTCAGCTATCCAACTGACATCTAAATACGCTTCTAGTACTGCAAGTTCTCTCATATAGTGTAAACCATAATTACGAGTATATCACAAATACCTTAGTATTCTCACGATAGCTACCTAATGAATCTTTCCTAGATTACTCATATATCTGCTTAAACTACTTACAGTGTAAGCAATATTAGGTCTTGTACAACTCGAAAGGTACATCAAACCACCTATAACCTTAGCATATTCCACTTGGTCTATGCCTTCACCTTTGTTTTTGGACAAATGTTGACTAATGTCTAACGGAGTTTTGGCTATACCAGAATCATCCTTGTTAAACTTATCAAGTATCTTGTCCACGTAGTGTGACTGAGTTAAAATGAGACCGTTAGGTGAACGTTTAACTTGGATGCCTAAAATCACATCCGCTAGTCCCATATCTTTCATGTCAAATCTCGAATTTAACATGTTCTTGGTACTCTTTACCATCTTCTTATTGCTTCCCACTATGAGTATGTCATCAACATACAAGCATAAGATAACATATCCTTCAGTTGTAGTTTTGACATAAACACATTTGTCACACTTGTTGATACTATAGCCACTACCCATCATGGCATCATCAAACTTTTTGTGCCATTGTTTTAGTGCTTGATTTAAACCGTATAAAGACTTTACCAATTTATAGACTTTCCTTTCTTGACCTAGAACTACATAACCTTCAGGTTGTTCCATGTAGATTTCTTCTTCCAGATCTCCATTCAGGGAAGCTGTCTTCACATCTATTTTATGTACCTCAAGATTCTGTAGAGTGGCAATAGCAAGTACCATCCTAATGGATGTTATTCTCGACATTAGAGAATAAGTATCAAAGTAGTCAAGGCCTTCCTTTTGTCTATAACCTTTTATAACCAAACGGACCTTGTACTTATCAATTGTTCCATCTGCTTTCAATTTCTGTTTGAAAATCCATTTAGAGCTTAGTAGTTTAGTTCCGGGAGGAAGATCCACTAATTCCCAATTATGATTTTGTAGAATAGAATCAATCTCACTCCTTATGGCTTCTTTCCATAAAGGACTTTCCGTTGAACTTACAGCTTCTTTGTAAGTTTGTGGTTCAGCCTCTAACATGTACGTTAGAAAATCTGGACTAAAAGATTTTTCTACCCTTGCCCTTTTACTTCTTCGAGGTTCAACCTCTATGTCCATCTCATCCTTTTCTTGAAGATCTTGAACATTCTCTTCAACCTCTTGTTGAAGTTCTTCATCATTCTCGACTTCGTCATGTTGACCATCTTGACTATCGACTTCAATAGTCTCAAAAGACTGTTTAGATCCAGACCCCACATCATTTTGTTTGCATGGAAACACATTTTCAAAGAACGAGGAGTCCTTTGACTCCATTAATGTATTTTATGTATTTCCAGGTTCTTAGATTCATGCACAAGAAACCGATACACGTTGCTGTGTTCCGCATATCCAATGAAAATACAATCCACTGTCTTTGGCTATTTTCATTCTCTTAGGTAATGAGGCCATTACCTTTGCAACACACCCCTACACTTTCAAGTAATTATAAGAAGGTTTTCTACCTTTCCATAATTCATAGGGGGTTTTGTCTTGTTTCTTACGGGGTACCTTGTTTAAAAGGTAATTTACTGACAACACAGCATCCCCCCATATGTTTTGTGGTAACCCAAAACTGGTTAGCATCATATTCATCGTTTCTTTTAAGGTACGATTATTACGTTCAGCTACACCGTTAGATTGAGGAGAGTACGGTGGTGTTACTTCGTGATTAATACCATGTTAAACTCGCCAAATGGTGCAACATATTCACCACCACGATCACTTCTTACCACCTTATTCTTTTTATTAAGTTGGTTTTCTACTTCTTGCTTATAGAGAACAAATTTCTCTAAAGCCTCATCTTTGCTTTTAAGCAAATACACATAACAGTATTTTGTGCTATCATCTATGAAGGTAATAAAATATTTATTTCCTCCCCTTGATTGAACAAACTTCAAGTCACAAATATCTGTGTGTATAAGATCAAGTGGTTCTGAATTTCTTTCAACAGAATGAAACGAGGATCTTGTTAATTTTGTCTCTACACAAATTTCACATTTATGGCTTTTATCAAATTGAAACATGGGGATATGATTCAAGTTAATTAAACTTCATAACGTATCAAAATTAACATGTCCAAGTTTACTATGCCATAAATTAGAAGACTCAATAATATAAGCAGAAGAAACGTTATTCTCATTCATTTCAATTGAATTTGATTTACAAGAGATACAATTAAATTTGAACATCCCATTACACTCATGTCCCTTGCCCACATACATACCCCCTTTAGACAAAATAAATTTTTGAGACTCAAAAACCATCTTGAAGCCATGTGAGCTCAAGAGGCTCCTAGAAACCATATTCTTCCTCATTTCAGGAACATACAAGACATTTTGCAGCTTCACTTCTTTCCCAGAAGTCATTTTCAGAATGACAGTTCCATATCCCTTGATCTTTGAAGTAGCAGAATTGCCCATATAGAGATTCTCTCCTTTCTTTGTAAGAGTCAATCCAGCAAAAGACCCTTTGTCACAGCAAATGTGGCGTGTAGCACTAGTATCAAGCCACCATTCTCATGGGTTCGAGTCAACCAAGTTGACTTCAGAAATCACTGCACACAGATCGATGTTAGACACATCTTTTGCAATTTCTTCCATAGCATTTGCCTCATTTTTGTTGACCCTTTTTGGTAGCCTATAATCCTATTTTGTTGCAACGGAAGCATTTCCATTAAACTTTGGTTTCTTGGAAATGTCCCCTTTAGGTCCCAATTTGGACTTAGATCCAGTAGGCTGTTTGCCTTTCTTGGGTCTTTCTTGACCTCCTCAACGTTGGCTCTAGCCACAGCTTGATTAACAGCAACAGAAGATTTCCTCTCTAATCTTTTATTGTCTTCCTCAATACGAAGTCGAACAATCAAATCCTCAACAGACATCTCTTTCCGTTTATGCTTGAGATAGTTTTTGAAATCACTCCAACTAGGTGGCAATTTCTCAATGATTGCAGCCACTTGGAAGGTTTCACTAGTCTCCATCCTTTCAGCTTGCATCCCATGGATCAAAAGGTGGATTTCTTGTAGTTGACTCATAACAGATTTGGAATCAATCATTTTGTAATTAAGGAATTGGCCTACTAAGTATTTCTTACCACCAGCATCCTTAATTCTGTACTTTCTATCCAAGGAGTCCCACAATTCCTTTGCAGTTTGTTTAACAGTGTAAACCTCATACAAATCAGGAGTCAATCCATTCAGAATGTGGTTTCTGCAAAGGAAATCCAAATGATTCCAACCATCAACAGCTAACTGAATAGAAGCATCCATCACACCCTCGGGTACAATAGGAGGATCTTCTTTTAGCAACCTATGATATTTCATGCTAGTCAAGTAGAAAAGCATTTTCTGCTGCCACATCTTAAAATTCATTCCGTTGAATTTTTCCGGTCTTTCAGACACTGTTACTGGGTATGAGCCCAAACTAGCTATAGGACCGTTAGGCATAACAAGCCTAGAACCACTAGGACCATTTTGTCCATGTTGGTTATTCTGGCCTTGGCCAGTTTCAGAACCATTGCCTCCAATAGGTGGGACAATATCAGCTATTTTTCAATCTGAAATTTCAAACAAACAAAGTTAGTGAAATTCCAGAATTAACACATCAAATATAGAAAATAAATAACAAAATAAGAACTGTTAATATAGAACAACAAATGTTCAAACAGTCCAACAGAATCCAGTAATATGTCTAAAGAATTTCTCCAAATGTCTAGGTATAAAATATCCAGAATGTCAAGGTATTAAATATCCAGAATGTCAAGGTAATCCTGCAAAACTTAACCAAGTACTATGTATAATTGTCTTAAGAATGTTAGAAACAGTAAATATAAATACAATTTATATAAGTAAATTACAGATTACAAGAAATTGGAAATGAAATAAATTGAAGAACAAAAATAAGACCAAAATACTTTTCAACTTTAACAACCAATAAGCAGTAGAGCCGAGGCCTGAAATTGCCGTCTCCTTAAAACAATTATGTGCCCGTAGTTGGCAATTTGTCTCCTAGGATACAACAACTTTCAAAAGCGAACTCAACTGTGCAAGACAAATTATCACTGGAAAGCACAAAATTGGGAAGCCTATTATGAAAGAATCAAAATTGCAGAGCAGGAGGAAAGAAATTTCGAAATTCTAGTATTTCTGCAACTGATGGAGAGCAAGAAGAAATAGGCTGATTAAGGAAATTAATTGGATTAATGATATTTTATTGGGTTAATGATATTTAATTAGATTAATTCTCTTATTAAGAGAATTTATTCTGCAGTTTTATTTTTCATTTAAAAATAAAACTGACAGAAATTGAAGAGGCTCAAAAAATTTCTGGAGAAAATTAGTTGGACAGGAGCAAAAATTAGGCAGGCCTGTAGTAGCCCAATTCGGTCCGATATTTGTGACGCCCACGTCGTGCAGGTGCGCATTGGGCCTTTGAAGGCTTGGTGTTAGGATTTGCACCCCTCCTGCGCGCGCAAGAGGGAGCCTTTTGGCTTGTACAAGTTAACATCTTACAAAAGTGTGTTTCAATATAAACACATTTTCCCTTTTGTTATTTTC
Source organism: Euphorbia tirucalli (assembly GCA_039660915.1). Lineage (NCBI taxonomy): Eukaryota > Viridiplantae > Streptophyta > Magnoliopsida > Malpighiales > Euphorbiaceae > Euphorbia > Euphorbia tirucalli. The sequence goes on from CM077633.1 coordinate 53,344,144, forward strand.
CCATGTAGGATAAGTTAACTTGGACCAAAATTTCTCCAAATATTCCATTTCATTAGGCTAACTTTGAGCAACAATTTCTCATTCACTACTTGTCCGTTTTGGGTAAATTATATACCGTTGGAAAGCTCACGTTACGTACTATACAATGACACTAATCATTTGATGTAATACGCTTCCTTTCCATAATATAATTTGGTCCAAAGTTGACAAATAGTCACTAGTATATAATCCAATATATTTGTTGAATTTCCAATAATCAGAAAGCTTAAATCTGAGAGAAGAGGAAAGGAAAGGAGGAAAAATGAGAATGGGATACCCGAAGGGTTTTCTTACTGTTCTTTTTTATACCCCTTTGGGATGCGTGGATTTGTCAGACCGTTATGTACAGTTTCCTCTCATTGGTTTGGCGTGGGTTTCTCCTGGTCCCCTTCTTGGCGTGTTTAAGGGCTAGGCTTAGCCCGTATCTATCGTTATCCTGTTTATTTTGGTTCAAGATCCTGTCCTTACATGTGTACGTTTGAGACCGGTTCATCCCAAGTTTCTATCTTTTCTAGACACATATCCTAACTTGGTCATATGACACCCATGTGACCCTTTTGGTGCCTCCATCCGGTCTATTTCTTGATTGCCTGGTAAATAGCAATTTCTATAGACCGAATGGACTTGGAGATGGCCGTGTGGTCCATCAGACTACTTTTATGACTTAGTATCACCAGGACATGGTAATGTACCATGTGATCCACGCGGTTATTTTACGATGTGATGCTATCACTTATAAAACTATTAAGAATAAAAAAGTTGTTAATGAATTGATCATATATAGTAGAAAATTAATAAAATGTGAAATACCTTCTAAGGTGTAACTTTGTAACTTGTCATCGAGGAGTAAAGATCCCGCAAACCAGTATGCACAAAAGTAACAAAGGATTAAAAACGTATGCACCGTGTTATCAGCGCCACCATTATTCCAGCAATTATTACTCCCTGAAAATTGGTATCATCAAAAAATTCAATATATTTTCCATATATGTATATCGTCTTATGTACTAAAAAAAATCCATTAATATATGTCATTTGAATATTGATAAAAACTTAGTATGTGCCTGATTTTTCAATTTGACAGTTCAAAATTGTGATTAATAAGACAGTTTTAAATATTAAACTCGATTTGAAACTTGTGATTTGTTATATCCTACATTTGAAATTTCACTTTTTATATATGGCTGATCAAAATGAGTTTTTACAGTTTCACCGTGTATGTTATGCAAATTGGCAATATAAACAACGAAGAAAGTAAAAAATAAATCAAGAACACAAGATTTAGCCAAAATTAGAAATATAAACAACGAAAAAAGTACACTGTTAATGTCGATTAATATTCAACGAAATTAAAAGTTTAATATGCCAAAATTTGAAAGGTTAAAAACTTAATCAACAAAAATTGAAACGGACATGGTGTGAGCGGGCGATCCACTAGAGCTAGCGTGGCCACGAGGCCGGTGCCAGAGGGTTTTATATCTTTGAGGGTGCGTTTTAGCGAAAACCGGTTTAATGTAGTTTTTATAGAAAATGTGTGGTTTAGGGGTTCTAGAGAAAAGACGAAACAAAGAGGAACGTATGAAACCAATTCCTCGAGTCTTAAAGGTTAACAGGAGTTACCACCCGGATCAGCTATTACAAGGAAATTGTAATATAGCCAAGCCTAACGAGGATTCCTATACCTTTAAGACAGATTCTGGTCTGAACAAACCACTTATTTCTGTTTTATTTTGAAATAACTTTAACTATACCAAATATGCGCTTTTTGTTATTTAATTCCTTATTCAGTATTCAACCCTAGTTATACGCTATATGCTCATACAGAAAGCCGTAAATAAATTCAGAAAGCGATAAATAAATTCAAGAAATAAAATTATTATTGCAATATCGAAGAGACTATCCTAGGGGATACATTTTGATAAAATGGGATTGGGGTACAAATGCCTAGTTTATACGAAATATTCTAAATAAAAAACTAGCATACATTTAATCCTAGCATACATCTACCTGCAAAACAGAGGTTACTGGCATAGATAAATATATGCACTTTGGACTCAAATAGGATAGAATGAGAGATCCAGATAGCTCGGGGTCACGTGTGTAAGGGATAATCAGGAAAACTCGACAGGTTTACTAGATTAGACCTGGAAAATGATTTTAGAAATGCCTTGTATTTTGGATCTGGGGAAAACACTTTTGGAAAACAGTTTGCCAATTTTGTTTTTATTAAGCATACCACATCAGGTCGGGTATTTAGGGATTTATCAGAAATTCCTTTCGTGTGGGGTTCTAACAATGCTCCAGATTAAACAAGGTCAAAAAGTGTACAAACACCCAAACAATCAATTTCTTAAAGATGAATGAATGCATAAATAAATAAATCTAAAATTAAAATAATGCTGGGGGAGAGAAATAAGAGCCGTACGACTCAAAAGAGTCAAAGAAGGGCCGTGCAGCCTAACGTAGGAGATATAGTGCCTTCACTGATCCTAGGTGAGATTGGATCGTACGGCCCAAGTTTGGATGAACAAGACCGTGTGGCCCAACTTTGACAGGAAAACATATTTTTGATTTGTGATTTTAACACGTAGAAATTCATTTTGGTGATTTCTCGTTTTGGATTTTGAGATTCTTTGGGGCTCTATCAATGGATTAGCCTTAAAAATAAAAGATTTTCACCTCGGATTCCATAAAATCAAAGATCCTGGAAAGCAGAGGAAATACGGCAGCAAGACTCACAGGCCATAGATGAGCCATGCAGCTAAAAATCCCCTCTAGATGAGCCGTGCGGCCTAAAGGGTAAGCCGTATGATCCAATTTCAAAACTTATAGAAGTGGTTTTCTTGATTTTTAAAGAAATAAAACACATCATAAACAAATCAAACAATGTAGGAACGAAAAGGATGATTTTTTTGGCCTATCAGAAGTTACCTTTAATGTGTTTATCTAGGTTTTGATGCAGTTATCTGAATCCGATCTTGAAGCTTGAAATAGATTCTAAATCATGAAAATGAATCAAAACTCGCCAAGGACTGAAAATGATTATGAACAACCAAGCCTTGATGTTAATTCGTGCACAGGGATAAGTTTATCCAGGTTTGATGATGGTTTTAAGCCATGGATGGGCTTAAATTGGGTGTTATTATGATGTTCAAAGTGATGAGAGAAGTTGAAGGTGATGATGAAGGTTGAAGTTGAAGATATGCCGTGGTTTCCAAGGTTAGAGAGAGAACTCTTTTTTTTTTTTGGCGTAATAATTCACTGAGCCCCGGAATCATGTTCTGCCCCCTGTTTTACTGCTCAAGAAAATAAATTTTATATTTTGTTTCTCAAGTGGGGTAAGTTGCTCTATGATTTTGACTTTAAGGATGGGTCCTACGGCCCTTCTGCCCTTAAAATTAGGCTGTACGGCCTTAATGTTGAGCTGTACGACTCTTCTTGAAATACAGATGTATCCATTTTAAGCAGCTCTCTTCCACGGTTAACCCTTTCTAGTTAGGTCGTGCCTCTTTTCATTTAGGTTGTACGGCCCATCCTTCAAAGTGAAAAATATCCTTTTTGATTCAGAGATTTTTTATTTGTTTCGGCAAGAGTTAGAATCCATTCTTTGCTTCTCGAGCCAGTATTTCAGACAACTCAAGATAAAGGATAACCGAAAATCTTCATCATAGAGGTCGAACAAAAATCCATGCTCATAGGCTACCCTTTGTGTAGTTAAATTCAACTCTCACCAAGTCTTGCTAGATTTTTGGTATGAATTTAAGTACACGATAAAGAGCATGGTGAACAAAGGGTAGAGGATTGACCTTGGTTTTGTGAAGTTGGACTTTTATTAATTTAGAGACTAGGAGCGCTTCGCTAAACGATGTCATCTCCTGAATTTGGGTTCATCAGTTGAATGATTATTTGCTCGCCTTTGGTGCCAGAGATGGGTTTGTGATTGTTTTTGGGAGAGCAGGATAGCTTTACCAAACGTCCTCATCTCTTTGGATTTAACATGTTTGGATTTATAGGGTTAAACGTTTTCGTTGACTAGCCGGGGACTAGGAGAATTTCACTAAACGTCGTTATCTCTTGAATTCGGGTTCGTTAATTGAGTTTTTTAGCCGTGCGGCATATTGCTAGGGAGAGAATTTCTTAAATTCATCGATTGGCCATACGGCCTAACTAGGGGGGGTCAGTTGAGCTATACGACTCATCTTCCCTAGGTTAAAGTAATAAAATTTGTCGCTTTCCCTCATTCTTATTTTGCCTTTTTTTTATCTTTTCTTCAAAAACCAGCCATTCCTACTCTTCTTACTCACTTCACATTAAAATGAGGTGAAAGATTCACCGTTCTATCTCCTACGCGCCTAGGCAGGAGGCTTTCTACACCGTAATTGCCCAGCACTCGCTCTCGGAAGGAGCATTTTCACTTCCTTTCGTTTCTATGGAGAGTTTATACAGCCTTGGGACGAATGAGAAGTATGAAGGTGTATCCTTCGGGAAGAGGTGAATCTCGTGCTCAACATACACGGACACACCATTGCTCATTTAGTAAGTTTAGCATCCTTTGATTTCAATTTTTCTCTTTTATTGATTTCACTGCAAAATGTAGAAATTAAAAAGTTAGAATGCATATTTTGGGTATATGTGACGTTTATGATGAGTTTGGGACTAATTTTAGTATAGATTTATGGTTGATTGAAAGGAATTGGGATTTTTGGGGTTTAAAGAAATCGGTACTATTTTCCAGAAAAGATGGGCCGTATGCCCTTGTTTATGAAAAGTTAGGCCATACAGCTCATTTTCCTTGGATTTCTAGGTTCACCAAGAACAAGAAGTTAAGTCGTGCAGCCCAAAAATTCTTTGAATAAAGCAATGCAGCTCATCTCCTCTGGGAAACAACAACTTCATTTTTTGCCTAAATCCAAAATTTCTTTCAATTTTCCCATAAAATGTACATGTATATGTAATTAACTGGAGGCTGGGAGGGCCTTAAGGAATTCTATGACCGCCTTCCTACCGCTTTGAGGGCGAAGCAACTGATCCCTTGGACACTGCATCGTGCTCCCCGGAAGAGCAAGAGGGCTATTATGGCTTTGATTGAGCGGTGGATGGACACCACTCATACCTTTCACTTGCCTATCAGGGAGTTCACCATCACCCCGTTAGACTTTTCTGCCATCATTGGGCTGCGATTTGGAGGCACCCAAATCCATTTTAACTGTGCCCTGAGCACAAGTCACTTTCAATCTTGATGTTGTGGCTATTTTACTGAGATACGGGCCTACCTAGCATAAGCTGTAGTGCACTAATTTGATGGAGAATTGAAGGAGGCGCTGACACTGAGGCAAAGTAGAACAAGTGTGCCACTTCTTTCTGTTGTACCTTTTGTCTGAGGTGCTGTTTCTTACCGGTGGCAGCGACGTGAACTGGAACATGCTACCTACTCTGATCCAGTTGGACAAGCTGAGTAGGTTAGACTGGAGGAGAGCTGGACTGGCCCAGATGTATTATGGGATGGATTTTTGTGCCAGGGGTCAGCACTGCTGCTCCATTCTGGTGCTGGTAAGTATTCTAGCTCTTCTTGCTTATTTCATTACATAATTCCATTTATATTTGTTTAATATTAGTTTTGTTGTAGATATGGACTTACGAGCACAAGTTCTTGTACCCTCCAAAGTTGGGCAGAGTTGATGGAGTTCCACCATTTCCTCGGCTCATCTGGTGGATGGTCAACTGGACCACGGTGATAATGGAGGCAAATAATTACCGAACACAGCTGAGCACTTTGACCTAGAGTGACGTTTACACAAACAACATTAGTCTTAAACTTTATTGACTGGTTTTACCTTAATACCTAAGTTCTGCGGCTTTGCTTGTCTTATCTGTTTGGATTTTATAGGGACTCTGATGCCCAGGGTGATGCTGCTCATTGGTCTGAGGTAATGATCGATGCATCATGATTGATAGAGAAACAGCTGGTTATAGAGTACCCCTCATCACTGGAGTGGTATCTCGGAGATCGGGTAGAGAGATGCTACAAGAGGCCCAAGGAGAGGCTGATTCCTGCTCCACTACCGACTTGTTTATTCTGGCAGGCCTATATTCCAGAGGATGAGCATAAGGGCATGTTTGAGGATGGATATACCATTGTGGGGGAAGGTGATTATCGGGCTTGCATTACTCAGTATCTACTGCCTCCGACAGGTACTCCGATTCCACCACCCCCGCATGTATGCATTCTTTCTATCCTTTTCTGTGGCCTATATCTGTCATTTGAACCTTGGTTTACTCTATTTTAAAACCTTTCTTGGGCTAGTAAAGGAAAGAGGCAATGGATAAGGCTGGTAGTAGTTCACATTTTGACGAGTCGAGTTCACAGGCTCCACCTACTCTACAGCTATAGGTCCAGTCCCAGCCGACTGTTGGCAGCTCTATTCTAGTTATAGATATGGCTCCTCCTGTAGGTTGGATAGTGGGCTTGCCCCTGTATATATTTGATAGCTAGTCGCAAATGTTTAGTCCTATTACTGACTACTACTGTCCATAGATTATGCTCGATCCTGCTATGCTTTTCTGCTTCAATCCAGAGGATGCCACTCATGTAAGGCTCAGTATTTTTGGTGATTTAACCCCCCTCTATTACTTTTTGTGGCTCACTGCTAGTGCATTCTATTTTTACAGTCTCTCCGGAGCTCCTACGAGGCTTATGCTCACCTACTCTGTACTACCCGTGGCCTGATAATCCGTGACAATATGGCAATGCACGTAAGTTTCTTTCACCTGCTACATTTATGTGTATATGATACATGTGATGCATGTATGATGAGAAGTACAATATGCATATGTGCACAGGCTCGGCTGGAGAGAGAGGAGACTCGGGTTAGTTAATTGAAGGCTCAGGTAGCTTCCTTGCGGCGATGGAATGCCAATTTGACGCTGACAAACCAGATGTTCGAGAGGGAGAGTAGTAGCAGCACCGCAGAGAATGAGGATGATGATGGCAAGGATGATTATGGAGACTCTTAGTCTCTTAGTTTATTTGGATACTGATATCTGAACATTGGGATTTTGTTGATTTGATTTCTGTATATATCCGATTCATGCACGCTAGTTAGTAGAAATGACTTTAGGGTTTGGATAGGAATTCAGTATATCTCATTGGCAACTTCTTGGAACATTGCATGTAACTTGCTGATAAATTTTTAACTCCTGCCGAGTTCTGCTGATGAGTCTGTCTTTGGTGATTTTTGCAAACTTTGAGCACAACCTATTTGAATTGAATCCAATGACCTACTAATGGGTATTTAAATGCGATGACACAATGCATGAGCTATAGACATTTGAGCAGGATATCAAACATTCATAACATTATCATGATGTAATAAAAAATGAGTATAATAAGGAATCCAAAAGTAACTTTGGCTTTTATCAATACCCTCTTTCGTTACCTGTGCATCATTTTTTATTTTCCTACATAAGAGATTTTCTCTCAGATGCCTTACCTAAACCCTCTTTTCAAGTTTTTAGCCTACCAAGCCATCCTAAATTTTGGCTGAGGCCCCCTTTTCGAATTTTCACCTCAGTGGACTTGTTCTTCTTTTTCTTTTTTTTCTTTGGTAAGAAGATAGCAATGATCCTGCTTGGTATGATTCCCTAGAACCATTCTACTTTAAATGTAACATTCTCGGCTATTTATTCAGGGACTGATCTCAAGAATTCCTGCCCGGGTCGTTTTTCATGTGACAAGATGTCTTCCTCCTTAGTCTGTTGTGCCTTGATTCTAAGGTCCCTAATCGTTTCTTTCAAATTCGGTGACTTTAAGGGTTTTATTCAAGAGATGGGTTGATGGGCCTTGATTAGGTGGTGTTGATTGGTACTGGTGTTTTGGGTTTTTCTACATTCCCATGAGGTAATGCAAAGTTTTACTTTGAGAGTATTTCTCCTGTTATCGTTATAGATAGTGGATTAATGTCCTTTGATTGGATTTAATACAGAAAACTTCACTTTTCTTCATTCTATCAATTTTGATGTCTTTGATTGGGTTCAATATAGAAAACTTCACTTCTTTTCATTCTGTCAATTGAAACCCTTTTTTTTTTCTCTTTTTTTTCGTTTCAGTTCCCTTGTTACACTGGATTCTTTACGTTACCGCTTCATTGGTTTATGCTTTTACTGTTTGAGAATTATTGATGTTAGAATTCATACATTTGAAGCAACTCTCTGTTTGCCCCTTGGGAATGTCAGTCATTTTGCAATGACTTTCTTAGATGACAGTGTACTGTGTCCCTCTTTTATGGGATAGGGTTTGTAATGAGGTCTGCTTTTGGTTTTTGTTTTTGGGTGGTACTTTGGCGTGTGATGTAGCATTTCGTATTTTGGGTTCTTTATGAAGGATTAGGTTTGGTGTAAGGCCCTAAAAAGAGCTTAGCTTTTCTATTTGGGACGTCTTTCAAGGTTGGGTTTAAGCATGGAAATGTGCCTTTGCTCTAGCAGTTTAGAAATTGCATGTGCCGTTTTTTTTGAAATAAGGCTTCAGGCGAGGTGTGTTCTTTTTCTGTTTCTTGTCATATGCTGGTTGCAATATCAAGTTGCTGCTTGTAAGAACGGTGTGTCAAGCTTTTCTCTTTATCAATGAGTGACACGTGATGGTGATACTGAGTTTTATTTTATACATGATCTCCCCTTTCAAGAGTGAATATAATTAAAGCTAGATTTACTTTTGGAATTCCTATCATGCCTATGTCAATTGTATGCATTTTAATGTTATGTATATTGGATATGTTTTTCAAATGATCGAATGCATGCATAATGTCATGTCCATATAGATACACATAAGTAAGGATGGACTTTTCATCACATTCAAAATAAGAGATCCAAGTGATTAAAACTCGCTATACATCTTACAGACAAAAATGTTAATTACAATAACAGCCCCCAAAAATGTCATGCCATTGCTTCACTTCATCCATGGCAGACATAGCAGTTCCCTTTCCTTGTCAAGCGACTCATTTTACCTTGGACTTCCCTTTGAAATCTACTAGCGATTCATCCCTACTAGACAAATCCGTTATTCCTAACTTCCCTTCATCAACTAGCCTTTGATATCTTCTCTCAACTAATGAAATTTGTCAGTTCTATGGCCCATCACCACGTGGTATGCACAGAAATCGCTCTTATTTTCTTCAGTTGGGTTCTCAAAAGGCCTCAATGGGTACAAAAGACCTTGCTTCAGACATTTAACAAACACTCGAGATAGAAGCATAGGCCAGGGAGGAAACTCAACAGGCGGTTCACTGATGCTTTGGACAGATAACCCAAAGGTGTTAGTTGCCAAATTTACTTCTCCTTTAACAGCTAGGTCATTCGCAGCACATAAATGGTTTTGAGCAGATCCTTTAGTTGGGTCGTCAACATTTCCGTAGCTGTCACTTCATCCACGAGGCTAATATCCTCTCTGCAGTAAAGACAAACCTATTTTCTAAGCTCGGCCATCGTCTTTTCTAATGTTGCACACCTGGCCTTTAGCTTTCCTACCACTGGATCCCTAGAGAAATCTATTTTGGCTAAATCAGACTATCCTTGGTGCATTACAGGGAGTTGCCCCTCACTTGAACCGGCCATTCTTGAACTACCAGCTGCAACTAAACTGCCGGGGTATCTATTTCAATTCCTTTTAAACTTGATTGCTGTTGTGTAGACATCAGTCAGGGTATTATAATATTGGTATTTGATGTTTTATTAGAAACCTCCTAAACTCCTTTCTAGAAGCTTACAGATAAACTCATCTTCACCAGGCCTCTTCCTCAGCTGAATCAACTTTCCTGTCCACCTCTGGTAAAAACTTGCAAAGGATTCACCAAGTTGTTATTTCACTTGCTCTAAATCACACAATTTTACTCGCCTCATGTCATTAAAACCAAAGTGCTCGATGAAGGTCATGGATAGCTCTTCCTAACTGGATCATACTTCTTTAAATAAATTGTTATACCATATCAATGCATCTCTTTCCAAAGTGGTACGGAATAGGTTAATCAATTGCCCCTTAGTAAAACCATTGTCAACATCACTCTAACATATGTATTCAGATGTACTTCAGGTAAACTTATACCCTTACAAGTGGTCATTTTTGGAACCTAGAGTCCGAACAGGGGTATTTCTATCCCCTGGCTTATCATTTTGTCAACATCGATGCATTTGTGTCTTGCGCTGACTTCCCCCTTCATTTCAGCCAATACTCTTTCCAGTTCTTTAAAGGTGGGTACCCTTTCTATTACTTTGTCAGACCCATCCATGTTTCTCCTGATCATTAGCACTTGGAAACCCCCGAAAGGCGGCACCTTTATGTTCAATGCTGCCACTATGGATGGTGTGTCAGCTTTAATAGTCACTATCCCATTATCTGAAGGGAACTTGATCTTTTGATGTAGTGTAGAAGGAACTCTGCCTAGTGGGTGGAACCATGGCCTCCCCAAGAGAACTGAGAAGGTGATCGGTATATCAGTCACGGTGAATGACACAGTCAATTTGATGGGGCCTACTTCAATTTCTACTTCAAAGGTACCTACCACTGTTCTCTTCGAATTATCATAGGCCCTGATCAATGTGGAAGACTTTTTCAGTGCCTCCTCACTCAAACCCAAATAAGGCAGTATGTTCTTCGGGCAAGTATTCAAAGCCGACCTGTGTCCACCATAACACACGACATTATTTGATCCATGATATGTGCTTTGACATAAATGGCCCCGTCCTTCCACTGATAAATCCTCCTCTGTGAACACAATCTTAAAGGGCTTTTCGCCTATATGACTCAGTAGATAGCATATTGCCTCAGCTGGACACATGGGTGGTACTGCTATTTCCTGAAGTTTCCTTACCAATGCCTGCCGGTGCTTCTCAGAGGCTAAGATCAAGTCCCATAGACTCGTTTCAGCTGGAGTCTTCTTCATTTGGACTACCACAAAATCTTCTCTCTTTGTTACTTTTGGGGTGTGAGCATGGATTTTTGTCCGACCTCTATGATGAAGATTTCTGATTATCCTCTATTTAAAATTGTTCAAAATATCGACCCGGGAAGCAAAGAATGAATTCTAACTCGTGTCAAAATGAACCGAAAGCTGCTGGAATCAAAAAAAGGGATTGTCATTATTGGAAGATGGGCCGTACAGCCCAACTTATGAGGAGGCACGACCCAAACTTTAAGGGTTAAGCCATGGAAGAGAGTTGCTTAATATGGGTACAGCTGAGATTCAAGGATGGGTCGTATAGCCTAAAACATAGGCCGCACGGCCCAATTTGAGAGGCAAATAGGCCATACGACCCATCTTTTAAGAAAGCAATTGCCAATTTAGCCCACTTGTATAGAATAAAAGAAAGAATTTCTCAAAACAATGACATCATTATGGAAAGAAGGATATTACAGAGAAGATTAGGAAGAGAAAGGGGATTACTCACACTTACCAATACTCACAACTTTCCATGGCCCATCCTTGACATATTCCTTGAATATTTTCTTTCTCTGCAACTACTTCCAAGTTCATCCTCCATTGATAACCATTTCTAAGCTCTCAATACCCGAAAGTCAATCTAAATCCAACCTTTTCAAACACCAAACCTCATTTCCACATGTAAAGTTCCACGATTCAAAGTTATTCACAGCTGCATTTTGATTCCCGGTGAGTTTCGGTTTTTTTTCATGAGTTACACCAAATTCAAAGCTTTAAGGGATGGATTCAGATCATTTCTTGAAAACCTGGATAAACAAGCTAAGGGTAATCTCTGAGAGGCTATAAAATCCTACCTCATTATTCCTGAATTATTTGATCTGCCTATGCTTTGCCAAATTAAAGAAAATAAAAAATAGTTTGCTGTAAACTTTTAGAACAAGGTTATATGGTCCATCATTTGGGCCGCAGGGCCCATCTTAGAGGAGATTTGGCTGCACAGCTCATCATGGTCCATGAGCCATGCACCAAATCTTCTTTATTTTATAGGATTTTTGATTTTATGTATCCGGGGCAAAAATCTCCAATTTCTTAGTCTAATCAATTGATAGAACCCCAAAGGATCATTAAAATCAAAAGGAGAAAACCCAAAATGAATTTTTATGTGTTAAAACCACAAAGGGAAAATTGTTTTTATTGTTAAATCTGGATCCTAAGATCCATATTTAACCTGTTTTCGAATCTCACAGTTCCAAAAATTCATTTCATAGCATAGCATTTATTAATCTCATTATTCATTATTCATCCATATTTTCATAAAATTGATTTTGGGTGTTTATACGCTTTATTGGCCTAGATTTAATTTCGAAGCAATTTTTAGGACTCATACGAAAGGGATTTCCAACAAATCTCTAGATAATCGACTCACATTGCCATGCTGAATAAAGAAAAAGATATAAAACTGGAAAAATCATTTTTTTCAAAACCGTTTTCTCCAGATCCAAAAATAGAGGGTGTTTATAAAATTGTTTTCTAGGTCTAATCAAGTAAACCTACCGGGTTTTCCCCGATTATCCCTAAAAAGCATGCCCCCGAGCTATGTGGATATCCTATTCTGTCAGATCTGAGTCCTACATGCTTATATTGATCTGTATCACTAACCTCTATTTTGCAGGTAGCTGTATCTAGGTTAGAAGAATGTTAACTTTTTATATTTAGAATATTTCGTGTAAACTAGGAGATTGTACCCCTAGGGCAGTTTATTCAATTTGGTTGTAATAATTTTATTTTCGAAATTTATTTATCACTTTCTAAATTTATTTATGGCTTTCCGTATGAGTATATAGAAAATATCTAGGGTTGACTATTGAATAAGGAATTAAAATAACAAAAAATACAAATTTGGTATAGTTAAAGCTATTTCATAATAAAGCAGAAATAAGTAATTTGTCCAGACTAGAATCTCTGTTTTAAAGGTATAGGGATCCCTGTCAGGCTTGGCTATACCATAATTTCTCGGTAAGAGCTGAGCTTGGTGGAGACTCCTGTTAACCTTTAAGGCACGAGGAATTGGTTTCGTATGTTCCTTTATTTTGCCTTTATATTTTCTAAAACCTAAAAACCACATTTTCTAAAACCAAGTTTTCTAGTACAAACCAGGTTTTCCTAAATGACTCGAAACCCTCTAGCATCGGCCTCATTGCCAAAACTCACACGTTCGAGGATTGCCCGCTCACATGGGGGCTTCAAGCTGCTTTCCCCAACTTCTAATGGCTTCTGCCCCTGCTGAGCCTCAGATACGTTAAGCCCCTATTGATTCTACCAAATTTTCTACCATTTCCACATCTTGACCATTCTAGTTCTCATATTCATCCTCTAAGTCCAACTCATCCAAGTCCATTGGTACTGCTGCTTTGGCTTCCTCAACTCAATTACCTTTCTCCATTCTGACCAATCGGACTAGAGGGTTAGCCTATAGAATTTGTGCGAATAGAAAGTTATCAGGAAGGCTTGATTATACCATGCTTACGTGCTTCTTAAATTATGGCAGTGGGTTGGTTTGAGTGTTAGGCTTCAGTGGCTCTTGAAGCTTACCCTTATTTATTAGTTTTTGAATGTCATTCCTTAACTTGAGGCAATGGTTGGTTCAGTGGCCAACTGCCACATGGTACGTATAGAAATTATCTTTATCGGCCTCAGATGGAGGATTATACGCATGTAATGATTGCAACAATCTATCATTTCTGAATTTGGTGAATATTTTAGCTAGTGACGAAGTTCGGTGATACCTCCATAGTCTCCTGCTCTTCTTTTTTTACAGGCTGTCCCTGCAATACTGTTGCTACCTCTACTAATCTGTGACTCGATTGAATTGGCTGACTCCTGTGAGCTAAACTACTGGCACTCCCGCTACTCTGATCCTGACTACTTGGCGTATACCCTGAGCCTCTACTAGAGCTGCCTCTGGCCCTGTATCCAGCTGTGTTTTTACCTAGATCTCGTTCGATTCTGGATGCCATCCTGTACACATCATATAAAGCTGGAAAATCCTAATACCTCATTTCATTCTGGTTCACATCTAGACTACCTTCTATCAGTTTTAGGATCGATTCATCTTTGTTCGGCTTGTTCTTCAGCTGGACCATCTTTTCTATCCATCTGTTATAATAGTCGACAAAAGGGCTCATTATGCTTTTCTTTAATACACTCTAAAACATAAAACTTCAATTGTATCTATGTATTGAAGTTGTAATATTTAGTGAAGGTAGGTGAAAGCACCTCCCAATCCATCTCCATCTCTTCTAGTTGAGCATTATACCAAGTCAAAGCTCCACCCTCTAACGTAGCGGAGAACAAGTTCACCAATTGTTTCTTGGTTGCCCCTAATATGAGCATGATCATGACATACTGATTAATGTGGGCCGCTAGTGATCCGAGCCCCCTGTAGATAGGCAATTGGGGCATTTGGAATCCCATGGGGAAGGTCTCGATGCCTCGATCCATTAGAGCATACACATTAAGGCATTTTGAAGCGGAGCTCCCTCCTTTCTTTAATTCTAAGACTACCTCTTCCAGCTCTACATATTTGGCCTTCTAATTTCTTCTCAGTCATGGATTCTCCCTCAGGAGTATCTTCTCTACCAAATTGATCTCCCCTATGACCAGATGAAGATGGTTCCTTGTCTCTTTGGGCCATATTCCTTACATGGATTTTATGAATTATGGGGATTGCATCATCTCCTTGATGAGCTTTGTGTTACTACTTGGAGCGACCATTTCTACTACCCTGACTCTTCTGACTGTTTGATCACTACCACTGCTCTTTGATTTTGATGCTGACTGATCCCTGCTTTCTCTATCAGACTCAAACCATTCAGCTACTATCAATACACTATCCTTTTCCTCTATTGTCTTTACTATCTCAACTTCCATAGACTGATATGTCTCAAACTATGTACCATCCTTTGTTTCCTCGCCAATCACTAATTCAAACCCACTGACACTGTAGATGGAAACTGCACAGTTAATGCTATGGTTACAGCTGCTATTTCCTCTGGATCTTTGCATTCTAATCTTCCTTCAGGCCTTTTCTAGGTTTTGACTATCAAAATAACAAACGTTACGACTCGTGATGTGACGAATGATTGACCATGGTATGGAATGTATAAATGATATGTAATGCATGTCAACTGATGTTATGTTATGATGGATGTTTGGAACCTTGCACCTATATGTATTAAAGCTACTCGATACCAAGCAATGATGCTGTGCAACACAAGTTTATGTGGGAGAAGTGGCAGCCATCGAAGAAGTCGTCAATGGGAGTAAGACACCATTTGCAAAAAGGAATCCTAAAAATTGACATAAATTTTATGCCAAACGGACGAATGATGTGTAAACGTCTATGAATTGGGGCAAGAGGATACTTACGAAAGAATTGTTATAATGGGACAAGGTGTATGAGTTTACACCGTGGAAAGATGACACGCAAGGTGCCCATGGGTTGAGGCAAGGCACTACTTGCAAGGAGATACTTTCTATGGTCTAAATGTATGTCAGGCAGACTAGGAAATGTGGAAATATTGATAGTGCAACTGCTGCAGGGGGTTGAAATGGTGCACTCATTTCACAGGTTCAAAATAAGGGTTTGTTAGTGCAACCACTGCGTGAGTTTAAGATAAGGGTTCAAAATAGTGCATTCACTGTGATATTTTCCAAAATAAGGGTTTGATGGTGCAACCACTGCATGGGTTTAAAATAAGGGTTCGAAATAAGGATTAGAAAATAAGGGTTTAAAATAGTGTTGGTGTGCCCCTAGTTCTTAGGGCATTGGATTCTTGTATTTTGTATTATACATTAAGACTCATTGTATGAATACATTATTTATGTCACATTAATAAAGGCAATTAATCTATTTCATTTATATCTTATGCGGATCAATCCAGTCCCATGTCAATGACATGTACCTATATTCATGACTGACTATACAAGTACTATGGCTAGTTAAGAACTGCCATACAGTCATCGAATATACAAGTCTGTGGTTCTATTCGTTCCCACGATTAGAACAGACCTGGGATAGGTTTTATGATTATCAATCCATGGATACTCTACTCATATTATAGCACAAGATATAAATGAAATAGATTAATTGCCTTTATTAATGTGACACAAATAATGTATTCATACAATGAGTCTTAATGTATGATACAAAATACAAGAATCTAATACCCTAAGAACTAGGGCACACCAACAATCTCCCACTTGCACTAGTTCCAAGTGGGCATTGCCCTAATTCCTATAGATTTGATATGACCCTCGTGTTGTGTCTACGGCAGCACTTTGGTTAATGGATTAGCAACATTATTCTTGGTGTCAACCTCTGTTCACGATCTCCTAAATGAGGTGAAACTTTCTGAGCACATGTTTGGATCTCTTGTGTGACCGGGGCTCCTTAGCTTGTGCGATGGCCCTGTTGTTGTAAAAAAAACATCAACTGGGTCTAGGATAGTGGGTACTGCTCCCAACTCAGTTATGAATTTCTTGATCCAAATGGCTTCCATTGCAGTTCGCACGCAGCTATGTACTCAGCTTCCATTGTAGAGTCAGCAATGGTGGCCTGCTTTGAGGACCTCCAACTAATGGCACCGCCATTCAGGAGAAAAACATAACCAGACTATGACTGGTTCTCATCCTCATCGGTCTCAAAGCTTGCATCAGTGTAACCTAATATTACCAGCTCATCTTGACCTCCATACACTAAGAAAGCATCCTTAGTCCGGTTAAGGTACTTCAAGATTACCTTGACTACCTTCTACTGTTCCTCACTGGGGTCTGACTGGTACCGGCTAGTCATACTTAGTGCAAACGTGACATCAGGCCTTGTACATAACATGGAGTACATGACGGATCCAATAGCAGATGCATAAGGGATCTTTTCCATGCTCTCCCGGTCCTTCTTTGTTTTAGGACCATCTTTCTTACTCAGCTTCAACCAATGGTGCATAGGCAAGAATCCTTTCTTTGCCTTATCCATTCTTGATCTTTTCAGAACCTTGTCAATGTATGTGGCCTGACTTAGGCCTAGAAGCCGATTGGATCTATCTCTGTAGATCCTGATCACTAAGATCGTTTCAGCTTCGCCTAAGTCCTTCATTGCGAAGCACCTACTCAACCACTGCTTAACCCCTTGCAGTGTTGGTATGTTGCCTCCAATGATAAGGATGTTGTCAACATATAGCACCAGGAAGGTGGAAACGCTCCCACTAAGCATCTTATACACACATGGCTCATCAGAATTCCGTACGAAGCCATATTCTGTAATGGCCTTATTGAATCTCTGATTGCATGACCTCGATGCTTGCTTCAATCCATAAATGGATCTTTAAAGCTTGCATACCCAGTTTGGATACTTTGGATCGATAAAACCCTCAGGTTGTGCCATGTACACATCCTCGAGTAGCTTTCCATTAAGGAAAGCAGTCTTAACACCCATCTGCCATATCTCATAATCGTACCATGGCGTTCCTTACTAGAGGTGTCGGCCATGATTCCAAGTCAACTCACTGAGGGGAAGTACGCCCATAACATTGGCTCACTGTGGTGGAGCATGCCCGTAGTATTGGCTCACTGAGGCGCAGCGCGTCCGTGATGTTGGCTCTTTGAGGTGGAGTGCGTCCATGATGTTGGTGCTAATTAGCATATTTATTTCTTGATTGACAGTTTTGGAAACAAAAATTTGTACCCCTTCGATCAAGAATAAATACGATTGAATTGCTTTTCCCCTAGATACCTGTTAAAGGTAAGCGAATCAGCAATAGGCATTTCTTCCTTGCCCATGTGGCGACAAGGTTGAAGCAAGAGAGGCACTATCCCTTCTATGTGCCGAAGAAGCAATCCGAGGTTGATTGTTGTCTTACCCCCAGATACCTGTTAAGGGCAAGAAACATCTCAATAGGCATTTCTTTCCTGCCTTTGCGATGATAGGATCGAAATGAATGTTCTTCCCCTGCTCTATGGCTAAAGGTTGAATGAGTTGGTCTATTGTTCTGCCCCCAGATACCTGTTAAGGGTGAGAAGTTCATCAACAGACATTCTTCCCTGTCCATTGGGTAGACAAGGTCGAATGAGAGATGTGTTGTCCCTTCTATGAGGCGAAGAGGCAACACGAGGGTGGAAATAAATGTTCTTCCTCTCCTATATGGCGGAAAGGTCGAACGAAATGGTCTGTTGTTCTGTCCCCAGATACCTCTTAAGGGCAAGAAGTTCATCAACATACATTCTACCTTGTCCATTGGGTCGACAGGGTCGAATAAGATGATGTGCTGTCCCCTCTATGAGGCGAAGAGGCAACACAATGATGGTGTTGTCTTACCCTCAGATACCTGTTAAGGGCAAGAAACACCTCAATAGGCATTTCTTTCCTACCCCAGCAGTGACAAGATTGAAATGAATGTTCTTCCTCTCCTATGTGGCGGAAAGGTCGAACGAAATGGTTTGTTGTTCTGCCCCCAGATACCTGTTAAGGGCAAGAAGTTCATCAACAGACATTCTTCCCTATCCATTGGGTCGACAGGGTCGAATGAGAGATATGTTGTCCCTTCTATAAAGCGAAGAGGCAGTATGAGGATGGTGTTGTCTTACCCCCAAATACCTGTTAAGGGCAAGAAACACCTCAATAGGCATTTCTTTCATGCCCCAGCAGTGACAGGATTGAAATGAATGTTCTTCCTCTCCTTTGTGGCGGAAAGGTCGAACGAAATGGTTTGTTGTTCTGCCCCTAGATACTTGTTAAGGGCAAAAAGTTCATCAACAGACATTCTTCACTGTACATTGGGTCGACAAGGTCGAATAAGATGATGTGCTATCCCCTCTATGAGGTGAAGAGGCAGCACGAGGATGGTGTTATCTTACCCCCACATACCTGTTAAGGGCAAGAAACACCTCAATAGGCATTTCTTTCCTGCCCCAGTAGTGACAGGATTGAAATGAATGTTCTTCCTCTCCTATGTGGCGGAAAGGTCGAATGAAATGGTCTATTGTTCTGCCCCCAAATACCTGTTAAGAGCAAGAAGTTCATCAACAGACATTCTTCCCTATCCATTGGGTCGACAGGGTCGAATGAGAGATGTTTTGTCCCTTCTATGAAGCAAAGAGGCAGCACGAGGATGGTGTTATCTTACCCCCAGATACCTCTTAAGGGCAAGAAACACCTCAATAGGTATTTCTTTCCTCCCCCAGCAGTGACAGGATTGAAATGAATGTTCTTCCTCTCCTATGTGGCAGAAAGGTCGAACGAAATGGTCTGTTGTTCTGCCCCCAGATACCTGTTAAGGGCAAGAAGTTCATTAACAGACATTCTTCCCTGTCCATTGGGTCGACAGGGTCAAATGAGAGATGTGTTGTCCCTTCTATGAAGCGAAGAGGCAGCACGAGGATGGTGTTGTCTTACCCCCAGATACCCGTTAAGGGCAAGAAACACCTCAATGGGCATTTCTTTCCTGCCCTAGCAGTGATAGGATTGAAATGAATGTTCTTCCTCTCCTATGTGGCAGAAAGCTCTAACGAAATGGTCTATTGTTCTGCCCCCAGATAGCTGTTAAGGGTAAGAAGTTCATCAACAGACATTCTTCCCTGTCCATTGGGTCGACATAGTCGAATGAGAGATGTGTTGTCCCTTCTTTGAAGCGAAAAGGCAGCACAAGTATGGTGTTTTGATGCATGTATGCGTGAATGCGTGCATGATTCGTGTGTATGCATGTGTCATGATGCTTCTGATAATATTTTTGGTATCTGCACTATGCTGGGGAGTGAACTTGTGACTCCTGATGACTCCTGTGGGGACTGTGCCTGCCGAATGACTTTGCTGAGGATAATGACTCAGTGGAGATCATTTCGGCTGAGAACTCAGCTGGGGAGTATTCTGATCCATTTGATCTAGCTGAGGAATCTGTTGACGATTCTGTGGGGAGCCTTGCTGGGAACCGACCTGAGGATTTTGTTGGAGGCCCTGTAGGGATGATCCTACTAGGGACCACTCTGCAAGGGATAATTATATTGGGGATGGTACAACTGAGCTGGTAGCTATCATTTGTAGTGACAATTTCATTGATGCCACCGTGGGTTTGGATGCAATGACCTACTGATGGGTGTTTATATGCAATGGCATGATGCACGCAATATGAACATCTAAGCAGAAAATCAAGCATGCATAATATCGTTATGATGACATTAGAATGAATGCGATAGGAAAGTCAAAAGTAACACTGCCTTTGTATGTCACTCTCTTCTTATTACCAACATGTCCTTTCAGTTTTCCGTGTTGGAAATTCTCTCGCTGAAGATTATTGTCCTTTTTTTTTTAACGATGGCCGAGTCTATAAGAGTGCGCTAGCCAAATGGATTCAGCATTGGCTTGTCTTAGGATTAGAGGATGTGCCTTGACAATTCCACCGGGGATCATGATAGGATCGTCCTTGATGATATTTCGTGATTTTTCTTTTACCTGCCCCAAGTATTAGAGGTTTGGGTTTAGATGTGGAATGCTTCATTAAATCTGGTTTGCTGCGTGTTGTAGCCTGAACATGGACATTTACATGCAATGGCATAATACATGCAAATTGAACATCAAAACAGAATATAAAACATTTATGACACGATGAATGTGAATGCATTAGAAAAATCCAACCCGTGGCTCTGGTGTGGATCAATGTTCCTTCATTACACTTTTTTTTTTAGGATCCGCTGGGGATGTTACCAAGGTGTATAGCCAGCCATTGGATGGAACTGCCTTTCTTGAGTAGACCACCTGAGATGGAGTCAATTAACCACTGAAATCTCCAAGGGTCTGGAATCGTATTCATGTCCTCAATTCACCCCTAGATTCCAATTCACACACGGTTGCCAAAGATGGACACAGCTTTTAGTCCTTCAAGGTATGGCCTGATTTAGAATGACTTTAGTTAATTGTGGTTTTCCTTTGTCCGTGAACCACAATAACCCTAGAGCAACGTACACCATGGCTAAGAAATGAAAGAACCACTGGTAAGTAGTCACTTCTGTTGCAGCTGAAGACTGAGTTCTTGAAATGGTTGGTAAATGCAACTTTCCCCTGAATATTTGCACATCAGGCTTTGCAAGTCTTTCTGTTGATGGGAACATCCCATTCATGATTGTTGAAAGCTTTGTAAAACTTGGTTGCTCCAACACTGTTGGTGAAGTTCATAGGGGTAGATCTCAGTCTCCTCTTCTTTTTGTAGCACATTTTGCTCAATAGAACCGTCTCTTGCTAGGTTGATTCCAGTATAGGCTATGGTGTGGATTTTGCTGGGCGAGAACAGTGATCACTTAGGAGTTCCATTAGCGGTTGCTTGAACATTGGCAAACTCCAGCTCAATTGAAGTAGGCTTATACTCAAATCCTCTCTCTGTCATGAAATGAAGGCCCTTCTTGTCAGTCTGAGGTTACAAAATGTTTGGTTTGGGGGTTTAGGTTGAAGATAAGTGGCATGGGATAGAAAAAGAAACCCCAATTTAGTACAGGTTGATGATAAACAAAGACTGATTAAGTCAGTACTTTGTCATAGCCCTATGGAACAGCATTGGGGTTCAACTTCTTGTTAAAAGCCATTGATGGTGGAAAATAAGGCTTCACAAGGTCAGTTTAGGGAATAGGGTGAAAAGAGGTTTGGTTAAATAGGTGTTGGTAGTTTGGGTGGTAAATGGAAGAAAAAGGGTGTTAAAGGTGTGGAAGAAATTGGTAAAGGAGAAGGGCTTTGGTTTTGAAGATAGGAAAGTCCAAATCGTTCACTGAAAGGAGGGAAGGATCTGACAATGCTGAGAGCTGAAGACTACCCTTTGATGCTGTGAGATCCTCCTTTTTTTTTTTTTTTGAACTGAGCTCCAACTATGACCATCTGTTGGTTTTCCTGCTGCATTCAAACTCATACATGTCATGTGTGTTTGATATGCTTTTTGGATGAACAATGCATGCGTAATGTCATGTACATATAAATGTTACACGAACAAGATAATGTATGCACTACAACCAAAATCGCTTCAGCATTTTACACATGATGGGGTGATAAGGGTGATGAAAACCATTTGAATACTCCGTGGGTTGGAGATTTTGGTGAGTGGGGAGTTCTAGTTTCTGGGTTTTGGCTTGGGTGCCCCCTTTGGATATAGGATCAAGTTTTGTCTCCGGGAGGACTTTTTGGGTGTAGTTGCCTCAAGGAGGGATTTTTAGGTTTTTTTATTGGGTAGGATTTGGAGTTTCAAAGATGGCTTTCGGTTTAGAATGGTTTGTGTATCGTGTATTCCTTTTAAGTTGAAGCTCTGGGGCAGGATTGGTAGCGCTTTCAAGGATTGTTGAGTTTGATCAGCAGATGCCTCGGCGAAGGTGGTGCCATCGTATCATTTTATTTATCTCACAAGCTCACCTTTCAAGAGAGAGTTCGTTCAGGACCAGGTTCACTTTTGGGTTCCCTATAGTATTCAGATTGATGTCATGCATTTTGATATTATGCGTGTTTGACATGTCATGTTAGATGATCAAATACGTGCGCAATGCCATATACATGCAATCACCACATAAGTAAGAAAATATTGCATTCAAAATGATGTTAATACACCGTAGCAATAAAATGAGTTCCCCACAAAAAGGACAGCTCCGAGGGGTTATAGTTTTTTTTTCCCCCCGACTAGTCACTGTTTGGACTTCAGTACCGTTGCCCCATTCTTGTTAGATCAGACTCTGTAGCTCTTCATCATATTCCTCTGCCTAGGAGGATTGAGGGATCCATTCGGTGGTCTCCTTGATTGCCCCTTGTCACTGGTTAGAGGCAGACAGCACCCTCAATTTTCCTTCATCGACCAGCTTCTGGATCTTCCTTCGCAGACCGACACATTCCTTAGTCTGGTGGCCTGCTACTACGTGATAGCTGTAGTAGTTACCTTTTTGTTCCGGCATTGGCGCCACGTATGGTCGGAAACTCTGTAATAGGCCCAGCTTTCTGCAGGTAGCAAATAGTCTGGTCATTGAACGAGGTCCAGAGGATGTGACTGCCCCTTTTTCTTCGGGAGTAGAACTCTGGATTTGTCACGAAATAGAGTCAATGTTGGCATTGGTGTCAAAAGGTGTCTTCAGTTCTCCTTCATTGGACAACCCCGGTAAGCCCAAATTTTGGTGAGAGGGCCTTCCGAGGTGTCGAGAGGGAGTGTCAGCAACCTAGGCATTCCGCTCTTTATTGATGCCAACCTTGGAGTCCATGCTCGCCGTGTCTCTCATTTTCCCTTCAAGCTCTGCCACCCGGGTTTCCAGTTTAGCGCACCTCGCCGTCAACCTCTTTACTCTGTCGAGATCATCCCCCAGCATTGCTCTTAACATAGCTGTCGCTTCCTCCCTAACTGCCTTTCCGAATCAAGATGAAGCTACATAGTCTTCCACAACATCTGTTATGGCGTTGAAGCTCCTTGGGTTGGCCATTCTCGAGATCTCTTCCCCTGATGAGAGCACTTATTAGCATCGACAGGTGTATGCATAGCAGATACCAAACAGGGAACTATGTATGCATGAATATACGTGACGTGTTATGCACGTGTATGCAGATGATGCATCGCATGTGTGATGTCATGTAATGCTATTCGGAAACAATGAATATGTATGCAAAGTTAAAAAGGGAAACATGCAGATGTAATGAATGCTGGTGGGAATGATGCATGCTAAAATAAAACATGGTGTATAAATATACACCACAGGGATAAAATGACACTCGGGAGTGTCCACGGATCGAAGCAAGTAGTACTTGCAATGGGGTGCATAGTTATGCCCCCGGGAAGGAACGACACACTGGGGTGTCCACGGATCGAAGCAAGATATTAGTTGCAATGGGGTGCATAGTTATGCCCCTGGGAAGAAATGACACACTAGGGTGTCCACGGGTCGAAGCAAGATATTACTTGCAAGGGTAGTTGAAATGGGGTGCATAGTTATGCCTCCGAGAAGAAATGTCACACTGGGGTGTCCACGGATCGAAGCAAGATATTACTTGCAAGGGTAGTTGAAATGGGGTAGTTATGCCTCCGGGAAGAAATGACACACTAGGGTGTCCACGGATCGAAGCAAGACATTGCTTGCAATGGGGAATTGAAATGGTGTGGTGGTGTGTGTGCATGATGATCTAACATAATCTTCAGCACTCAGGGAGCACCTTGGATGATGAAACATGATATGAGGTGAGACAGAACAGAGTGCTTGGTATGCAAATTGTTTTTTGGCACTTGAGGAGCACCTTGGGCTTTTATGTGATGAAATGATATGAGATAATGTGCTTGGCACACAGGCTGAGTTTTCGGCGCTTGGGGAGCATCTTATGCTTATGTATGAATGAGATGTACGGTCATGGGTTGACGTGATTGACTGATGTCAGACGGGTGGAAACATGAATGAGTATGATTTTGTGTATAATTTATTTTGGACTTTCCGTAGATGCCCCAATGCTATGCAAAAGGCAATGCAAACGGACCACGTGTGAATCCGCACACGGGCGTAGGTTCGGTGCCTTTGGAGCACCTAGTGGATGTCATGAAATGGTCACGCGTAGCCGTCACGTGGACAGAGTTCTGATGCTTTTGAGGCACCTAATGGATGTTATGGAATGGTCGTGTGTATGCCGATACACAGACAGAGTTCTGATGATTTTGATGCATCTGACATGAAATGGTGTTATAGACAAGTCACGTGTAACTTGAGACACGGACAAAGATTCGGCGCTCGGGGAACACCTTGCATGATTTAGTAATGTCATGGAATGCCCTATATGTGTACTAACTGGGCACTCATGGAGTACCCTGGATGATTTGATAATGTTATGAGCAATCCGATGTGGATCACGACATACAAGTAAGATCTCAGTATCCTAATGACACCGAGAACAGACAGATAGATGAGATGTAGTGTAATGCTTATCATGTGACTCTCCACATGATCATAGATTTAGGACCGTTGTGGTCTCCTAATGAATGGAATATATAAGGATGGTCGAGTGCAAACCTGAGCACAGATAAAACACAGGTGGCTTTGGGACATCTGTTATGAAATGAAATGATTATGACGGGGAACCTTTGGGACGTCCTTTATTTGGATTAATGACATAAAGTGGTGTGAATGCACATGTCACACAGAATGCAAGTGGCTGCATAAGATGTGGTTAGGATGCATGACATACAAGATGGTGTCGTGCATGCAAAGAACAAATGTATATGTCATCCAAAATGTATATGGCTGAAGAAAAATGTGGTTAGGGTGCATGGTATACAAGATGATGTTATGTGTGCAAGGAATGAATGCTTATGTCACCCAAATAAAACATCGTAGAGACACAAAGACGTGATTAGTATATATGACACACACATAAACTAATGCCTTGCACGCTTCATGGAAACACAATATGTGTATGGCACATGTGGATATGTATCATGACTGCAAAAGAATATGATGAGTATTAATGCTACACAAATGTTAATGTCTCGGGAATGATTATACAAGACATGATATGAATAACATACAGATGATTGTATGCGTTTAATGCTTTGTGAATGAAGACAATAATGGATGTGAATTGTTTATTCCGGACGCTCTAAGAATGCCCGACGTTGTGCAAGAATGATGCAAAGAAAACCGTGTGTGAACCGTCATACGGGTAGTAAGTTAGCGCTTTTGAGGCACCTAATGAATTATCATGAAATGGCCACGTGTGAGCTGGCACACGGGCAGAATTTCAACACTTTGTAGATCGATAACATGAAATGAAATGGTCGCATGGGAATTGCCCCATGAACAGAGTTCTGATGCTTTTAAAGCAACGTGATATGAAATGATGTGCAGGAAAGTTGCGTGTAACTTGAGACACGGACAGGGGTTCGGTGTTTGTGGAACACCTTGCATGAATTAATAATGTCATAAGATGTCCCTATATATGTACTAATCTGGCACCCGGGGAGCACCTCAAATGATGTCACAATGTTATGGAGTGGTTCGATGTGAACCACAATGTGCAAATGGGATGTCAGCGTCACCGGGACATCTATGATGAATGAATGTGATGTCAATTGATAGCATCATGTGAACTATCACAGAGAACCAAATCTAGGACCATTGTGGTCTACTATTAAATGATATGATGTTTTGTGAAAAGGCCGAGTGTAATTCGGTGCATGGGCGGAAATCGGGTAGTTTTGGGGTACCCGACATGGGATGAAATGAAATGATCATGATGGGCATTCTTAGAACGTCCCCAAATAGGTAAAATGGAATGAAATGGAATAGACATGTATGTCACACAAACATATAACTGGCTGTAGGAAAACGTGGTTAGAATGCGTGACACGCAGAATGATGTCGGGTATGCTTCATTGAAATGTTGGCACATAGGATGTATATGTATGTCATACGAGTGAAATATCGTGGCTGCACGAAGATGTGGTCAGCATAAACGTCACACATATGCATATGTATCTAAAGATAGCTGTATGAAAACGTGATCATAAATGGTATGTGAGATGATTATGCATTTTGGATGCTTTATGAAAGGTAAAAAGGAAAGGAAAAACAACACAGGACAAATGTTAGCACACGCAAAAACATGTGCTCCCTTCCAACCTTATTTCTCCTTTCGATTGGTCTCGCAATTCTTCCTAGGTGTTGGGTCTCTTTGGCATCAACGGGGGATACCAAAGGCGTACACTCGATTGTTCAATTTTAATTTATATTTTGGTAACCCTAGGGGAAGTTGCTAAGCCATTACATGTGGGTCAAAGTTAAAACTAAGGGTCGTACAGTTTCCCATAGCGAATAAACACTTCCGCATTGTAGAACACGATGTAAGGTCATGCAGGGCTATGAGTGGTTTACCCCGTCGGGTGTCTCCAATCCTGGCGGTAGAGGTAGGCCACCTTCTTTGGTAAACCGGGGTGAAATCAGTGTATTCGAGGGGTTGAGAATAAGAAAATGTTATGATATGCAAAGGTATGAATAAATATGATGTTTATAAATTGATAAACGAATACAAGCAAGGTTATATTTCAATAGTTGCCTAAGTTCCTTAAGTTTTTAAGAAAAACATTTTAAGAAACTTAATTATTCCTAGCGAAGTCGCCACTGTGAGCGGACGACCTTAAAGCGGAACGCGGCGAAGCAAACCGGGGAAAAAGAAAAGAAATAAATTAAATTTGATTGAGATTTATGGAAAACAAGATTTTGTTTATCTTGCTTTAAAAGTAAATCGTTTCTTTATTTGGAAATGCTTTTTGTAGAAAACGTTTTTACGTTTTATAACTTAAAGACCTCGAAACCTCAATTTCGAGATCCCCAACAGAGCGCCACTATGAGCGGATGACCTTAGGCGGAACGTGGGCACGGCGAAGCGGGCCGGGGGTTTTTAGAAAACCGAAGAAAATTCATTTGGTTTGTTTTGGGTGTGAGATTTTTGGAAAACGGATTTTGGTTATCTTATTTTAGGGAAAACCATTCATTTGTTTTGACATCCCATTTTGTAGAAAACGTTTTTACGTTTTATAACTTAAAGACCTCGAAACCTAAATCCTGAGATCAGTGACAGAGTCGCCACCCGGATTAGCTCATCTAGGAAATTCCGGTACAGCTCCCTATCGAGCGTAGACTACTGTACCTAATCCAGAGATTCAGGGTTCGGGCAACTTACCTACTTAACCTCAAGCTTGTATTCGTTTATTATTTATAAAATCATATTTATTCAATTTATTATCTTTTCTAACTCCAATTTGTTTATTTTATTAGTCTGATGCTAAGGCAGAAATGCATAAAATAAATTACGGGAAATTAAATCATCCACACGAATGTACAAAAGAATAACAGAGGCCGATTATACAACCAAATTGAATAAAAATATAAAATCTCTCATCCTCACTTTTACAATCACCTAAGTACACGAGGATCTAAAAATACAACCGCCTAAATACACGAATTAAGCTATTAAATACAATAAAAATAAAAATAAATGCTGCAAAACAGATTGGTTACCGCAATTTATATTATAAATACAAATAGGACTCAAATCAGGACAGAATTGGGAATTTAGGAAGTGGGAACATGCATTTAGGGGGTAACCGGTTTGATCCGGCTGGTCGGACCGGTTAGACCTAGAAATCGATTTTGAAACGCCCTGTAATTTTTGTGCTAGAAAATCAATTTTTGGAAAACCTTTTGGCTTGATTTCATGCAAATTGCTGTTTTTGTGGATCTGTTATCCCTGAACTCGGGGTTCTATTCGTGTAGGTTCCTAAATGCAATTTTACTGGAAATTGAATCTAGGGTCGTGAATGCACACAACAAAATTCATTTTGATGATTTTCTGATTTTTCTGAATTTTTTGGGATTTTTATAGCTTAAAAGGGAAATTCTGGTTCTGGAAATATGTTACAGTCGTGCGACTGTGACTACAGTCGTACGACTCAAAATGACAGTCGTGCGACTGTAAGCAATCCAAACTCAGGATTTCGCCAAATTTTATTTGAAATAAAACTAGGAGAAAATCACCTGGAAATCAAGAACACTCGTACGACTGTTCTTGATTTCCAGAAACAGAAAACGCAAAACTTGAATAAAAAGCACAAAAAAAACACAACCAATCCCCCAGAAAGCTTGAAAAATAGAGGGGAAAAGGAGTGTTTACCTCTTAGGCGCTGATCCACCGTAGGAATGACCCCTGGCAACGCATCAATCCACTCAAATTTGCTCTTTTTCTCCTTAAGTCAAGGTTGGGAAGTTAGGTCTAAAATCTTTAAAATGTTAGGGATTCTGACGATTTTAAGGTCTGAAAATGATTTAGATTTCGTGTGTCAAGTTTAACCTATGATTTCTAATTCATTTTAAGCATTAACACTCTGAAATTGAGAAGAAAAGAGTTGAAGAAGGTTTTGAGTTTTGGTTTTTCTCTTTTCTCTCTTCTTCTCTTTTCCTCCAATCCCTCTCTCCCTCTCTGTTTCTTTCTTTTTCCTTTCTGTTTTTGCCAAAAGTCCCCCTCCTCTTTCTGCCTCCTCTTTTTTATCCCTGAGCATTAATTGCTCCTTTTCCTTTTCCCTATTTTTCAGGTTTCAGGGTATGGGCTGGTTCACCTGCCACGACTCTATAGTCGTACAACTGTAGTTAAAGTCGTACGACTATCGTTCGTTTTTTTTTTCTTTTCTTTTTTATTTTTAATGGAAAATTCTGACGCTTACACATACGTTGTACCAGTTCAATACACTGCAAATCTCTTCCGGCAGTGGATAGGTAAATCCACCTACTATGTGGTGGAGGTATATGTAGAAGAAACCCTCTAGGGGTTGGTGGAATCTCTGGCTAGGGGAAGGTTTAAGCCATTCGTAGGATTCTAACCAGTTATGGGAAGTCTGCAACTGATGTATTTCCCCTTCGGTGATGGAAGATGGCATATTAGCGATTCGTGGCGTTAGGATTTTTTCCCTTACCTCCCTAGCCGCTTGGTGCGAAGGACGGCGGCGTGCTAGGGCGCTCATCTCTTCGGTGGATGGTGTCCGTTCTGAGGATTCTGATGAGGATAGCCTTGCAAGGTCAGAGTCTACCTCCACTGGGGGAGAAATGGGGAGGTGATCAACGCTTAAGGACCAGGTATAATTGGGGACTCTATGATTTTTAAGGGGTTTTCTCAAAAACTTTTGGGAACACTTAAACTAGGTGCTAAATGGAAAACAAACCAGAAACGAAAACATCAGAAGAAAGGGAGAGAACTTACTGATTTTGTTTGAAAGGAGTTGAGAGGAAGACATAATGGAACTAGAAGATGCCTACATAAGCCAAATGCACTAATTAATCGTATTTTGAGGGCAAAATGAAAAGTTATAAGCCTTTGAAAACTAACGGGATGGCCAAAGGTCACGTCTCTTCAGTTGCCAGACACTTGGCAGGAAGTCGGTGAGTACGTGGCTCGAGGCAGGGGTTTTTTGGAAGTTGAACCCTAAAGAGTTCTCCGGACTTATAGGGGGACTTATTATGACATCCGGATACCAGGATGTCAGGTCTGTCATCCGGTTTGTCAATACGGAGTCTCTCATTCGGCTCCGTGGGAAGGATGCATCGGATTACGAATCTGATCTGGCCAGATCGTCTTTTCGACGGAAAGGTTCTAGAAGGTGAGTGATGGAGTTTTTGCAGGAATCTACTTACAATGTTACGATTAAAGGAGGATTTTATATCCCATATGGAGTCTAGAGGGAAAGACTCTTAGTTTGACTAAAACAAGGGCTTGGGAGTATTTCTAATCCAAAGCAAACTCTACCACCGATCTTGTAAAAGAAGGGAGCATTGAGGTAAAGCTAAGGAATTCTAAGAAAACTAATATATTCTCAGCTTAAACAATTTAGACTGACTTAGCCATCGGAGCATACCCTAGAGGTTACCAGTGTCTCAACTCTTCTATTTTGTAGGAACGTTTCTAGATCCAGACCAGTACAATCCAAGCCCGGATCTCCCGAAGGATTTCTACCGAATCCATCAAAAGTCAATTTCACTTGCCAATTGACAATAATCATCAATGTACGATTCCATGGGAGAATGAATAACATTACATGAGTTTAACTACTAACCACAACTAATGCATTCATTTCTAAAAGTGCAATATTAATTTTTTTTTTCAACCATCTAAGCATTTATCAGAAGCTTAAAACCTCTGTCATCTTTGAATTGAAGAAGTATAATCCAAGTACCTACTACCAAATGATTCGTAGACCTCAAAATACATTCATGGCTAATCGTATCACCATGATGAAATAAACCCACATCAAGGTTACATTTGAGCCAATTGACTCGAGGAGACTACCAATCTTAGGCAACGTTGTCTACTATTTCCAACCGAAGAGCCATGCCCCTTGCAATTTGTGCAGTTTGTCATATAGCCAAAAACCAAAACCAATCTATTGAATTGGAAAACTCTTGATAGATTCAGTTTGTTAAATTATAAAAGTATAACCATCAATCTACCATCCAAAAAAGTTACAGTACTATTTACTCCCGTATAAGCTCACATCCAAGTAGACAGTACTAAATGCGTATAAAAGGAGAAGCAAGTTCCTCATATAATTGCAATTGAGTTAAAAAAAAAAAAAAAAATACCCACAAACATAAAATTGAATTTGAGATAAAATATATACTCAAAAACAATATTTACCTTCAAATTCTATATAAGCAATCTTCATCTGCCATCAATATTGGTTGAGTTGCATAGAATCAATAGAAAATGAATAAGAAAATTAATATACAAACATGAAGAAAAAAAGAAGGGAAAGAGAGAAAAAACAATATATGTGCCGAGGCTACCTGAAAGTATATAATAAACATCAATTACCAAGAGAAAGACAAATAAAGGAAAACATAACAAATAAAATTATTAGAAAGTTCAATTGTTCTATTGAAGCATATATCTCGAAACAATCCATAAGAGGAGAAATTTTATAGCGGACCGGGTTCATGTGGACCATTCCAATAAGAAACTGACATGTAAGCAGTATGAGTATTGGGAAAATAAAAAACACTTATGTGTATTAGGAAGGTCTACATAGACCGGATCCATTGTATAATTTCTCCCATAAGAGAATCTCCTCAATCTAAAAGTGCAACTATAAAAGTGACACCAATTAGTTTTAATATTGAATTTCAATATTTACGTAATAATTAAAAAAAAAAATGCAAAGGGAAAATCAAGTATTGCAATCCTGAAAATTAATGTTTATTTATATATTTTTTAATGAAAAGTTAGCATCAATAGCATAAAACAAATAGTGAAAACATGAAAATTAGAGAATAAAAAATATCACCTGATTGTGATTTTGAGGTGGTAATTGAAGAGAATTGCGTGAAGTCTTATGTCTCTCTAGGCATATATTTTGTTGATATATAGAGAGGATATAACAAACAACTGATTTAAAAGAGAGGAAAATAGCAAGAAAATTAATTTAACTTCATGGGGGAAAGAAGAGAAAGACTTTTATCAATATTTATAGTATGAAACGTTTGTAGTCAATAAATTAGAGAAGAGTCAGAAAGTCTTTTAATTTGTGATGTACCTACCTGCATGTTTAAGATAAATAGTTAATTAAAAGGATAAATAAGTAACAGTTTTTATATTTTTCCTTTTTTTTAAGAGAGTGCCCCCCGTAAGCTACAGCACTCCTATAATTTAGAAAAGAGCAAACAAACCTAAAAAATCGAACAAACCAAACCAAATCAAATTGAATCGAATCGAATAAATTTGGTTCGGTTGTCGGTCTTTATGTGGGATAATTTCGGTTTTAAATTCGGTTTTCGGTTTTTACTATAAATGACTTAAAAAACCAAAAACTGAACCTAATAAAAAAAATTATAATTTGGTTACCATTTCGGTTTGTTAAATATTGTAATTTGAAGTTTGATTATAATTAAAATATTATATTGTACTTTCAAACTGGTTAATGGGGTTCTTTTATACTTTATATTAGATAAAATGATTATTGATACTTTATATTTTATATTATAATTTCAAATATCTCAATTAGTTTTTTTTTTTTGAACCAAAACGAACTCTATTAAATTCAATGTTTGGTCCTGTATATAAACAGTAAACATGAACGTGGGACTTGGGTTCGACATTATGTTGGTCTATCTGCTGAAATCGCAGCATATGGGAGGGTACACATGGTATATCCTAAAATTTCTCGGAAAAAGCTCCAAATTTCTTGACTAGAGAAATTTTAGAATATTTCTTAAGCGTATATTTCTTTAATTATAAAATATGATTTATATTTTTTTTACTATACCGTAAAAAAAAAAAAAAAAGAGTAAAAAAAGTAAAGCAGGAACATTTTTTCTAATAAATCTTACGGAGTACGCAAAGTGAAGTATTGACTATGGAAGGAAAGTCCATTGACACAGTTTTTCTTCTGTTTTGTTTTTTTGTGTGTTACCCTGCTTTCAGTCCTTGCTTCTACTCTTTCATTGCATGCTATGTGATTGGCGGAATCCGGTATGTTCTTCCTTCTTTATTTTCTTCTCATTTTTTCACCTGTTTTTATTACTATTTTGATCTTCTGCTTCCTTTGCATCTACTCATCAATCACCTCTTTACTCTTTTTTAATTTTTTTTTTTTTTCTTTACAAAAAGTCTGATCCTGTAGTTGGAGCAGGTTATGTTAATCAGATTTTAGGGTTTTATAGAAATTGTGATTTTATCCAAATGGAATTCCTACAACTAAAGAAAATCGAAATTTAGCTCTGGAGAGTCAAGTCTACATGCATACTGTGACCTTAAGTCATATATTACGGATATTTTTTGGCACTTGCTGTGTTGGAGAGAAATTCCCATTGCAAGAATTTTTGGGGTTAGCTACTGAATTGTCTTGATTGTAAATGCAATTGCAATATCTATGTTATTTGCCAAGGAACCAAAGTGGGGGAATTTCGAGTACTAATGTGTTCATATTTTGATTGCAGAAAGTCTAGATGTCTTCTTTTCTTGATATCTTGCGGTGTGTACTTTGTTGTGTCGAAGATGATCGTGATGAAGGTGGGAATGAAGTATTGTATTGGGACACTTTGCATTCCAGTAATGAGCTTTTTAACATTGAGGAAACATATGGTAAGTTTGTGGCAATTTTTCGTGACCAGTTTAATGGTTCGAATCGAACAAGAAATGTATCTGGACATTCCTATGATCCACCTGAATCTTCCTTTAGGCTACCAAACCCTTCATCAATTCCTAATCCGTCTAGACTGAAGCCCCAAACATCTTCTTCTAACCAAATTCATTCATCAGCGCCCGAATCCTCTTGTGCTGAAACATTTTCGGTACATCCTAAATGCCTGCCGTCTGCCTCAAAATTATCCCTTCAATCCGCTTCAGTAAGGTCTTTAAATCCGTCCCCTTCTGCTCATACGCTGCCAACATGCTTTTCTAAACCTCCTCCCTCATTTCCTACACCTGTATCATCACCTTCTAAACAGACTCCTGTTTTACCTAAGCCACCTTTGTCATTTCCTACACCTGTTTCATCATCTTCTAAACAGACTCCTGTTTCACCTGTTGTACCTAAGCCAACATTGTCATTCCCTTCATCTGTTTCCTCATCTTCTAAACCGACTCCTATTTCACCTATATTACCTCATTCTTCCAAGCCAACTCTAGCTCCAGCTTCTGCGAATTCAATTGATCAGCAAAAGAAAGCTAACTATATATTGGATCAAAAGGATAAGTCACCTATTTATGCCATCCCCAAAGACATAAAAGATCTAATCAAGAAGGAGAAGGTACCTGAAATTCTGAAAAAGCCATTGACTCTGTCCACATACAAGGACTATTTCGCTGCCCTTCTTTATGCTGAAGACTTCTACATTGAGGTACGGACTATATGACTCCCATCTTGGCCGATTTCATGTCGATACATAGATAAATCATCTTGTATACTCGAGGGTGTTTGATGATTACTTGTGTACTGTAAATCTTAATTGTTGACTTGTGTACAATTCTGTAATAACTCCCTATAATGACAAATAGCTGGATGTAACCAAGAAGACTAGACTGAAGAATGGTAATGATGAGACTGTTTCCATCAAGCACTAGCAGTAAAGATCGAATGTATATGTGATGGTAAGAAAGTAGGCTTATTTTAAACTGGGAAATAGAGATAGAGTATCCAGACTAAAGTTAGTTGTATTTTATTCGGGGATTAGTAAGAAGTATTTCTGTCATAGAAACATATGCATATATACATCCATTTTCAACACTGAAATGCATTAGAGTAGCATTGGAGTGTTTTCTCCTCCACTTCATTTTAATTCATTGATGTCAGTTATGCGGATTTATCTCAATCTAATTAAGTACTTTTTAATTCCAAGTGCTACAATTTTTTCAGATAAGTTGATGTATGAAGGAATTTCCTTTTGTCGTTAAAATTTTGTTCAACAATGGTTTGATCTTTTGAATTCATCCTTTTGCATTGTATTTGGAATAAAAATGTGTATTGTTAAAACAGAAATGGAGTCAGTTCAAATTGGTGAATGTCACTTTAAATTTGCAAGAAGCAACAGTGTTTAAGTGGTCACACTCGAGGGACATGTATGTGAAGGAAGAGAAAACCTTCGTGGCATTCGAGATCGACAGTTGCCT
Organism: Euphorbia tirucalli; assembly: GCA_039660915.1. Taxonomy (NCBI): domain Eukaryota; kingdom Viridiplantae; phylum Streptophyta; class Magnoliopsida; order Malpighiales; family Euphorbiaceae; genus Euphorbia; species Euphorbia tirucalli. Next base: position 53,379,301 of record CM077633.1, read on the forward strand.
TGAGAAACGGCCATTTCTTTTATCGCGGGACTTTGTTTTTGTGAGGCCATCAGGGAGAAATACGGAACCATTTCAGGTTAGCCTCCTGATATTTGTTTAGTGTATATTGTCATGGACTCATGTGCAAAAGTACACATATTCAAACTATGTTTATATCTCATGTTTTTATTGTCTGGAATGTCTTCAAATATTCAAAGCAGGGTATCCTTTGTCGAGTGGAAAGGAGTACTCGTGTCCTGGTTGAATTTGGTGGAGACTTTCATGCTCAGCATCTTTCATCTCGAAGATATGATGTTTGCTTCTCATTTAACAGAGTTTGTTTAAAGAGGGCACATCAAGCAATTATAGCTGCCTCAGATCCTTTGTTTGGAAGTTTTACTTTCCCTGACTGTAAATTCCGGAAGAAAATCCGCAATTCATCCCCTCCTTATATCAATTATAAACTGAATAGGAATCAAATATCAGCTGTTTGTCATATACTTGCTCATCAGGGGACACTACCTTATCTTGTTGAGGGTCCGCTCTGTGTACCTAAAGGCGGAAAGAGGAATACCTATTTAAAATGCCTATCAGTTACTGGAGAGGTAGTCCAACAAGCAGTACTGGAAATTTATCAGACCTCAAAAACAGATCGAGTTCTCATATGTGCGCCTATAAACAACACATGTGATGATCTGATGAAAAGCTTGAAGGAGATCCCTGAATCGGAAATTTTTCGAGCCAATGCTGCATTTCGTGAGATAGATGGGTTATCATTAGACATCCTTACTTCAAGTCTTTATAAAGACAATTGTTTTACTTGTCCTCCACTTGAAGAACTCAAGAAATTTCGAGTAATATTGTCTACTTATGTGAGCAGCTTTCGATTACATAATGCAGGCATAACTGCTGGTCATTTTAGTCACATTTTCATGGTGGATGCTTCTTCAGCTACTGAGCCGGAGGTAATGGTGGCTCTAGCTAATTTGGGAAATGAGAATACAGCTGTTATAGTTACTGGTGCACCAAACAACCATTCAGGTTGGGTACGGTCTAACCTTGCCAGAGAGAACGGACTGATGATATCTTACTTCGAAAGACTCCGCCAAAGAAATCCATACAAGAGTCTGGATCCGAGTTTCATCACACAGCTTGTAAACTCTGACAGCAATGGTTAATACAGCTAGTATCTCTTGTTTCTCTTATATATAGGCTGCACTTCTCTTACTCATGAATGATCAACACTATATATCCTGCTGCTGACGACTTGTAGTGATTTTTAAATTCTGGTCTTGCTTGTATATATTTTTGCATTTCAATTGTTTTGGAATGATGGCAGGAATTCTTTTTTTCTTCACTAGTCTTTCCAGCTGGCAATTTGCCAATTCATCGAAGAAGCCTTAGCAATATGTGTTGGGATGCATGCCAGGGTTTGAAATACATCACATAAATACTTGATTTTTTTCATTTTATTATTACTGGCCCCAAACATAACATTTACTTTGTGTATGTAACATGTTCCGTTAAGTGATGTAACCAATAAATTTTCAACATGTAGCACGATGTGGATAAGAAAATAGATTAACTGCAAATATTTGTCTCATAGTTTTAACACTTAACGGAACGTGTTAGTCGCATGGAAAAAGAAAGTTAAGTTCAAAACTAGTAATATTAATATTGAATTCAAAATGTTGATCAGAAGAATAATTATCATTCCATAAAAGATTAGGTTTCCAAACCTTTGAGAAAAAACCGTAATTTCATACCTTACTGTTGAATATGAAATTATTAATATGCACAAGTATCAAATATAAGGTTAGTAATTTAGTTATCAATTAGCTGCAATTAGCCACATTCGAGTTTGAAATACGAAGGTAAAATAATTAACATTTTTGACGCTGCAATCTTATTTTCCTATTTTTAGGTGAAGCCTAGTGAAAAGATTGAAAACAAGTTAAACCAACAAATAGATATTAAGATCTTTCTTTTTTTTTTTTTTTCGGTAGGAGATGTTAAGATCATTATCATGACACTAAGTGTATAGACTATTCCAAGTTCCAGAATGCAGAAAGACCAATCAAATTTGCATTATATCAACAACAAAAACAAGATTATGGAATAGGTTCAGACTATCTTGGTAAAAATCCATGTCGAGAAATTGCAATCTCAAATGCTCGAATCCTTTCACCACGAGGAAAACCATTGTGATCATAAGATGATATTTCATTGATGTTAAGATTTTCGCAAGCCTTAACAAGCTCTTCACCAAGGCGTTCAGCAGCTTCCTATGAACAGAACAAGAAAAAGGAGCAATGACATGAGTGAGAAACTAGAAAGAAGTAGGCTAATGATTAATCAAAGTATAAAAAATAAAGTTATTAACTTTATCCTTATAGACCTTATCCTCTGATACGAACAAACGTCTACGCCAAATAGGACACAAAAAATAGTAATTAGAATTTAACTTTTACGTAGCAAATGCCATCACTGAGAGTTAGGTTCTTCTACTATTTCCTAAAGTAAACGCTTCATGTCAAGTTTAGTAATACCGTGAATAGATTACTTACAGCCGTGGTACGAGAAGAACTTCCATTCAAAGATTTCTGCAAAGTGCTTCCATAAAATAATGACTTCTTGTTTTCATCATCTACCAGCATAGCATATAGTTGTTTAGTTGAACAGAACACTGACAACCTTGGTTTTGTTGATGTGCCATTGAACTGGTAAATAAATCAAAAACCGTACCATGATGTATAAGCAAACATTTATACCACGAAAAATTATTTCTAGGAAATAACAGCTTCATTTATGTGCATATTTCCACCAATAAGCAGTAAATCTCCTTCCTCAAAATTTGAGTCCAAAATTACTCTCAATTTGAAAAACTACCATTCAGAATGGAAGTTTCCAAATAAGGTGTTACATACAAAACTATAAAAGGAATTGGAGTCAGATTGGTGAAAATGTTTTCCCTATGATCTATAATCCGCTCAAATTATTGAATTCTTCTCTTTTCTTTAATCTTTTCCAAATAAGAGATTTGAGAGATTAAATTAAATTGAATTCCATCAAAATGGCGTTTCCAAATAAGATAACAAATTGCGCGTAGCATATTGGAGATTATCATTGGCCAAATTTTAGTGGATGGAATATGAATTTGCATACATCGATTTCTGAAATAGATTGTAACTATTTTAGCTATTCTCTGAACTTGCTATATTCATCAACCCTAAGAACTAGCTCCTGTAGTCACATGCCAACATGCTCCAGACAAGCAAACAAAGCTCTAACAGGCACAGTGCTTTGTTAGTGCTCCTATTAACTCAGTGATCAGGGAATGACAGTTTAGTATCTTGCTATACTTATCCCAAAATAACCTGTTTCTTTTGCTGCCAGTTATGCCTAATCAATGTGATACTTGTTGACTACCAAAACCAAAAATCCTGTAGAAAAGAAATTAATGTGGCTAATTCTTATAGAGGAAATTGGAAATAAGAGAATTAATGGAAGTGAAACGTGATTTAGCGATAAGATTTCAAATTACGGATAAAGTTCAAACTGCCCTGATTATTTGAGTAGATGAGTGTGATTTTTTTTTTTTTTTTACGGAAAAATCAATCTCCACTAAAGAAAATCAATACAAATGAGGTGCTAAGAAAGGATCGGAGTGATGCCAATCTCCTACATGAGTCGAAGGACGTGCTGCTCTTGCAATACATTTACCTGACTGAATTTATTATTATTTTTTTCTTGGCCATGAATGCTCTTTTTTTGTTGACCTAATTATAGTGAAAGATTAATGATTACTCTAATCTGAATGTGCAGCTAAAGGACTAGCCTTTCGAAATAGCGTTTATAGGATAAAATTTGACGAAGAGTTTCTGATAAGGTAAATTTTTCTGCTTTAATTCTATTCTTGAAAGTAACCTCTAATCTGACAAGTGTCTTTTTTTGTTGGTGGATCAGTAATTAAGGTTATCTAATCCATATGGCATCAAGTACAAGTTCCACCTTCGGGTACTGCTCCATTAATTTTCTCTCATTTTTTATATCCTCAAGGGTTTTGCATTTCCAGATGTTCCTTCTCAATAGGATTGTTAGTGTATGGATTGTATCTATTTGAGTAATTGCTGATTATGATTACTAGTCTTGATTGTTAAACTACCATTTAACTTTTAAGTCACTACTGCACTTATTAATGAATGTATCACCATTTCTTATTCTAAGAATCCATTACACCAAAAACTATCATGAGTTTACATATATATCAAAAGCCAAATTTTAATAAAAAGCATACCTTCTTTCGCTTCCTTATATTAATGGTTTTTGCACTTTCTTTTCTAGTATTTGCCCTTTGTTTAGCCACCAATGTCATAACCTGAAAACCTACCACAATCAACTATGCATCATCAATAAAATAAACAACTAAGAAGAAGTAATTTTTGAAGTAATTTCAAAATTTCTACTAACTTGTGGTCTTAATGGGCAGAGGATTAAAAGCTGTGGAGTAATTCAGAAAGGTATCACAAGCCTTGAACTGGAGAGCCGGAACAGCTATAACATCCATACTGCGTAGATGATGAAACATGACAAGAAAACATGCAATTTTCTCTTAGGAATTTTATCGAACAGTAGGTGGGCGAGAACTAGTTATTCTCTTGACAGCCTCTTTCCCGTCAACCGTTTGTCAATTATATGATGATGAAAGTTGATTTTCGAAATTGGTTGCTTGCAAATATAATTCTCTGCATTTTGAATGAAGAATTGTTCAATATGCATAAAAGAGAAACATGAATGAAGCACAAACCTTTTCCTTATTTCGTATAGTCCTCAACATATAGCCTCTTTCTCTCATTTTTTTAAGGGGATAAAAGAAATACTAGTTTCAAGCATTTGCTAATTACTATCATTCAAAATTCCACAAATTCATACCCGTTAATTTTATATGTTGTAGAAAATAATATATTTCACCACCCCATGTGAACACTATTTTTGTGCTAATCTAGATATCTCGAGTTCAACTCTGGATGTATGCAAAAAAACTTTAATCGGTAGAAGGGTCACCTAAAGAGTGTCTGATCAATCTTTATATCATTTGTTTAGTGTATTTTGAACAACAAAGAACGATTAATCAAGTCCGACAACGGGTTTTCCAGCAAGCCTTACAAGGAGCTCTAGGAACTCTGAATAGTTGTTTGACCAACGAGTTACATTTACGTACCATCAATGCTAATCTTGGTATGTTTGGGGAGATAAAAGAAATAACTGATTAGTCCTTCTATTGAAGGCATTATTTTTTTTTTTTTTTTAACAAAAATTAAGAAATACTCATGGTAACCATTCGAGCCGACGAGATTAGTAATATTATTCGCGAACGTATTGAGCAATATAATAGGGAAGTAAAGATTGTAAATACTGGTACCGTACTTCAAGTAGGCGACGGCATTGCTCGCATTTATGGTCTTGATGAAGTAATGGCAGGTGAATTAGTAGAATTTGAAGAGGGTACAATAGGCATTGCTCTGAATTTGGAATCAAATAATGTCGGTGTGGTATTAATGGGTGATGGTTTAATGATACAAGAGGGAAGCTCCGTAAAGGCAACAGGAAGAATTGCTCAGATACCGGTGAGTGAAGCTTATTTGGGGCGTGTTATAAATGCCCTGGCTAAACCTATTGACGGTCGAGGGGAAATTTCAGCTTCTGAATCTCGGTTAATTGAATCTCCCGCTCCAGGTATTATTTCGAGACGTTCCGTATATGAGCCTCTTCAAACAGGACTTATTGCTATTGATTCGATGATCCCTATAGGACGCGGTCAACGAGAATTAATTATTGGGGACAGACAGACCGGTAAAACAGCAGTAGCCACAGATACAATTCTGAATCAGCAAGGACAAAATGTAATATGTGTTTATGTAGCTATTAGGCAAAAAGCGTCTTCTGTGGCTCAGGTAGTGACTACGTTATAGGAAAGAGGAGCAATGGAGTACACTATTGTTGTAGCAGAAACGGCGGATTCTCCGGCTACATTACAATACCTGGCTCCGTATACAGGAGCAGCTCTGGCTGAATATTTTATGTACCGTGAACGGCACACTCTAATCATTTATGATGATCTCTCCAAACAAGCGCAGGCTTATCGCCAAATGTCTCTTCTATTACGAAGACCACCAGGTCGTGAAGCTTATCCAGGAGATGTCTTTTATTTGCATTCACGCCTTTTGGAAAGAGCTGCTAAATCAAGTTCTCGCTTAGGTGAAGGAAGCATGACTGCTTTACCAATAGTCGAGACCCAATCAGGAGACGTTTCAGCTTATATTCCTACTAATGTAATTTCCATTACAGACGGACAAATATTCTTATCCGCCGATCTCTTCAATGCTGGAATCCGCCCTGCTATTAATGTGGGGATTTCCGTTTCCAGAGTAGGATCTGCCGCTCAAATTAAAGCTATGAAACAAGTGGCGGGTAAGTTAAAATTGGAATTGGCCCAATTCGCCGAATTAGAAGCCTTTGCGCAATTCGCTTCTGATCTAGATAAAGCTACTCAGAATCAATTGGCAAGAGGTCAGCGATTACGTGAGTTGCTCAAACAATCCCAATCTGCGCCTCTCACCGTGGAGGAACAGATAATGACTATTTATACCGGAACGAATGGTTATCTTTATTCATTAGAAATCGGACAAGTAAGGAAATTTCTCGTTGAGTTACGTACCTACTTAAAAACGAATAAACCTCAGTTCGAAGAAATCATATCTTCTACCAAAACATTCACCGAAGAAGCAGAAATCCTTTTGAAAGAAGCTATTCAGGAACAGAAGGAACGCTTTTTAGTTCAGGAACAAGTATAAAGAAATTAATCACTTGGAATCTTTAACTTTCAAATTTTGAATTAGAATACTAATAAAATAATAGAAAATAAAATAGAAAAAAATAATATAAATATAATAGAAATATGAAATATATAATACTAATATATGTTATACTACTAAAATGATATAATACTCAATATATGGATATATGGAGAAAAATTGCGTCCAATAGGATTTGAACCTATACCAAAGATTTAGAAGACCTCTGTCTTATCCATTAGACAATGGACGCTTTTGTATTCCAATTTTTTTTCTTTGATAATTTTTTTTATAAAAAAAAAAGAATACACAAGATAATTTTCCAAATTAAGAAATTAGAATTACATATTTTACCTATTATTATATATATAGATTCTATATAGGATATATATTATAGAAATATTCTATTCTATACTATATAGAAATTATTCTAGATAATACATTATTAGAAATTAATATTCAAATTATTATATTGTTTATATTTTCTATTTTTTCGATTTTCTATTATTTATACTAATATTTCTATTAATAATAAATATTAATATAATTAATAAATAATTATTAATATGAAATATTATTCTAAAATAGAATATATTATTATAGAATTAAGTAATTTAGTATTTTTTTGTATTAATATTCTTTTAATTAATATTTATATTATTATTTAATAATATAAAAAAATATAAAAATAAGTAATTTATATTAAATATTTGAATTTTGGTTAAATTAATATATTTATTATTAGATTAAATTGGTATTTATTATTATTATTAATTTGTATTATTTAAATTAATAATTAAAATTATTAACGTTATTATTAATAATAATATAGAATAATAATATAGATTCTATTAATAATAACGTTAATATTAAAAAAAATATATGGATTATAGAAAGATTATCTCGAGTTTTTAGAAAGTATAGAGATCTAGAGCGGGTAGCGGGAATCGAACCCGCATCGTTAGCTTGGAAGGCTACGGGTTATAGTCGACGTTGATTCATCATCTTTAACGTCTCTAATTCAAAACCGAACATGAAACTTTGGTTTCATTCGGCTTCTTTATGGGATATGGATAAATTTCCAGCTATAAGCTAGAAGATAAGACGTGAGTGAAAACAAATTGACCCATAACATCTATGTTAGCTTTTCGGTATTCAAAACAAGGTACTTCCTAGATGATCCCTCTAGACAAGTGGGAGTAAAATTTCCCAATTAACAATCCTTCTAGTTACTTCGTTCTCTATTTCTATTTCATAGAATCCTTAGGAAAAGGGTTTTGTTTCCACCGAGGTAAAACAGGAGTCGATGTCTATAGTAAACCAAAGACATCGTGTAATACTTAAATTTGCTTCAATTTCGACTATATAAAACAAGGAAACCGTTGAAGATTTAGTTACGATTAGAACTAAAACTTTTCTGTCTTTTTTCATGGATCCTTTACTTATACTTATTCAATTGAAAGGATTCATCCAATTAAAATAAAAAAAATTCTGTTTCGTAATTTAATAATCCAATTTTTCAATTTATAATTGATTGTTGGATACAAATCACGAGAATGTATATTCTTCCTCGAATTTTTCATTGAGAAGGTAAAGGATTAAATCGTTTTAAGAAATAAAGTTTTTCATCCGAATATCAGCCAAGGGATCCCTTAACTATTAGTTTCAATTACTAGAACGAATCACACTTTTACCACTAAACTATACCCGCTACGATACAATTATCGTATATAATGAACTTTTTGTCGAGTAAGACAATGGAACATTTTTAATTTAATATATTTTATTATTTTAATTTAATTAATTTTATATTTGAATATTTTTTATTTAATTAGTTATTAAGTTAACTATTTATTTCTATTTCAATTTTTATATTTCAATTTGAAATTATTTTGAAATTATTATTAATATAATTATATAAATTAATAGAATTACATAAATAATAATTTCAAAATAAATAAAAAATAGAAAATAATAATCGAAATTCTAAAAATATATAATTAAATAAATTCAAATTAATATAAATATAGAATTCGAATTTATATAATTATATAATTAAATAAAAAAAATAAGTAATTTTGAAATTATGATTATCTAAAGTAATAAAGAGAGAGGCACAGTAAGATTAGATTTCCCCATCACCAACAACATGACCGAATATGAAGCCATGATAAAAGGATTGGAACTGGTTAAGGAGATAGGACCAGATAAGGTCCGGATACTTAGTGATTCCAGGCTGGTGTCTAACAAAATAAACAAGCATTTTGAAGTCAGAGACCCTTCTATGAGCAAATATTTGGAGAAGGTTCGAGTGTTGTTAAGGGAGATCGAGCTCTAGGAGACGGTTTGGAAGATAGAGAACATACCCCAAGATGCAAACAGCATAGCAGATGAGCTCGCTAAGGCTGCTTCCAGCCACATAAAATGGCAGTACCTATACTGCCCGTATGAAGTACAGTCACACCCGAGTACCGAGCAAATAGAGGCACTAATAGTAGGCGAAGACAACCCATGCTGGATGAAACCCATCATAGACTTTCTTAAAGAAGGCAAATTACCTGAAGAAGAAAAAGAGGCCAGCTGAGTCTCGAGAAAATCCATAAGATACTTCATCATTGGAGGCCAACTTTACCGGAAGTCCTTCAGTCACCTGTGGATGAAGTGCATCTCCACTGAATAGGGAAATTACATACTGAGGGAACTCCACGATGGGATATACGGATCTCATCAGGTGGCTCTAGCTATAATCCATAAGGTGATGCTGACAGGTTATTTTTGGGAGACAATGAAGGAGGACGTTGATTCTTATGTCGCTGCATGTCACTAGTGTCAAGTGCACGCTAAAAAGACAAACTGACCCCTAGTAGAACAGATGTCAATTATAGCTGCGTGGTTCTTTTCCACATGTGGAATTGACCCTGTTGGTCCAATGCTGAAGGCCAGCAAGCAGTGGAAATGGCTAATCGTAGGAGTGGATCACTTCACCAAATTGGTAGAAGCTGAACTATCTCCACCATCACTCCAGAAAAGGCAATAAGCTTTGTATGCGAGTAGATTCTTAGTAGATTTGGTATAACAAGTGTCATCATCACAGATAACGGAACCCAATTCACCTCTAAAAAGTTCATTGAATTTTACAAAAACTTCTAGATCGACCACAGGTGTAGCTCCGTGGCCCATCCCTAAAGTAATGGAATGACCGAGGTCACTAACCGGATGTTGTGTGACGATAAGAAGAAGAGGTTGGAAAGCCATAAAGGGGCTTGGGTGAATGAACTCAACAGTGTTCTCTGGGCATACCAGACCACTCCAAGAAGGGCCACGAGAGAAACACCCTTTGCCCTGACATATGGTACAGAACTAGTAATTCCTGTAGAGATAGGCTCCCCTAATGACAGGGTAGCATATTAGAACAAGATGCAGAATGAAGTCAACATCTGTTTCCACCTGGATTCATTAGAAGAGAAAAGGGATAGGGCCTTCATCCTCATGGCTACTTACAATAACAAAATCGCCAGATACCACGATATAAGAGTCAAAACAGTGGCCTTTCAGCCAGGAGACCTTGTGCTTCGAGACGTGGAAGCTTTGTAGGCACGGGAAGGCAAAGGAAAGTTAGCTATAAAATGGGAGGGGCCTTATCGAGTCATGAAGGCCCTAGGACCGGCCACTTACAAGCTGAGCCGGCTAGATGGAAAGGAGATTCCACGCACATGGAACTCGAGGGCACTCCGAAAATATCATAGTTGAATCTTCATGTTGTAGACATTGCACTCTTTTTCCCTCATCAACGGTTTTTTCCCACAGGGTTTTTCTTGATGAGGTTTTTAACGAGGCAACTTTAAATAATTGTATCATTTTGGCCTTACAAATAATAAACAAATTCGCTTTTGAATATATTATTTATATAAGTCTGGTGTTATATTATTCGCTTCCAAATGAATTTTGAGGCAATATCGTGATAATCAGTTTCTAAAAAGGGCAATATGACCCAAAACAGATAGGCATATAGCTAAAATTCACTTGACAAAATTGTTGTTGTATTAAATGTCCCAATAAAAGGGAAATAATTACACACAGTATTATAGAGGCCTTAGCTACTCTTCGGGATCCAGCGCATCCACTGCACCCGCATCCGGTCCCATAGCGGTAGAAGTAACTATCTCGGGATCTGTCTTGAAGGGAGCTTGATCTCCATCTTCTGACACCAATGAAGAGAGGGGGGAGAGGTCTATCTCTTGGGGAAAGCTCACGTCGATCCCTTCAAAAGAGATGTCCAGATACATCTCCGTACACTTTTGGAGGATGCGGTCGCCATATAGCAGGGCCAGTCACCCATCTATCAAAGCTTGCTCCTTCAGCTTCTCCTCTCCAGTGGCCAGATCCTTTTAATGACTCTCTCTCTCTATCACCAAAGCTGCCTCCGAGTTAGCCCAATATTGCCTTAGGCTCGCAATTTCTGCCTTAGCCGCTTTTAGAGCCTTATGCTGCTCTTTGTTCTTTTCAGTAGCATCATCCACTTCTTTCTCCATTTTCTTCCTCTCTACCGCCCCAGCCAAGTGCTGGCTGTAGATGAGGTCCGCCTCCTCAACCCGCTTTAGCTCCTCAAAGAGGAAGGGGATGGCCTGTAAATAAACGAAAGGCGTCACCTAGTTGTTTCGAGAGGGGATATGGGTAATATAAGTTCAAGGGTACTCACAGTGTAGAGCTTACTCAGAACCCGAGTGCCAATGCTGCGGTTGCTCAAATTGTTCATCCGAACCATGTCAGCCGGCAGATACATCCCATTAGCTCCAGTTGCACCAAGGGGTCAGCTAGGCTTGCCCCCTCCCCAAGCTTGGACAGTAGGATCTTGTTGATGGTAGGACCATCATCAACAGAAGGCCTAGTGAAGTCCGAAACCACGTCTTGCAAAAGAAGCTTTAATCGTTAAAACCTTTGTTACACGTAAGAGGCAAGGAGGAAGAAGGAAATATCTTACCATGTAGAATTTTTTGCCCTAGTCTACAATAGGGGCAGGGGCCCTTTTCTTATCTGCAAGAGCACACTCAGTGCCCTTGCCGGAAGCTACATCCGGACCTTGGGCGCACAGCTTAGGCACTGATGGAACTAGAGGCACGGTGGCAATAGCAGTAGAGGTCTTCTTCCGGTTTCTTAAGGCTGTAACAGTATCAATAAATGACATCCCTGCCAAACATAGAAAGTACAAAATGAGTAAACAAGAAAAAGTAAGTTGGTGCTCCTCTAAGGGATCACTAAAGAAAACCAGAAGCCCTGTTCGGTCATCTAGCGCGGTTAAGGGTAAGTTCAGGCCTAGAGCCTTAACCGCGTATTGGAGCTTTTAGTACTTGGTGGGAACGGAGCTTAGCAGCTCCAGGTCAGATCTCTCCTGCGAGTAAAGGCTATCTTTCGCCGCCTTCATCTCCAGGGTATGTTGGAAGGACCAAGCGGTAGGGAATGTTGGAGCATCGTCCTTGCATCGGATGAAGAAGTAAAGATTTTTAAAACCCTTAACTGACGAGGTGCGGCTAGTAAAGAATCGGAAGTAGGTCCTTTCGCCAAGGTGAAGTGGTCGCTGTTGGTGTCTTGAAGGACCAGGGTGGCAATGTGCCGGAACATAGCACCCGTCAACGGGATGTCGAGATTGCGGCATAACCAGTAGAGTGCGCAAATGTCCTCCATAACATTGGGGTGCAGTTGCACCGGGCATACATTGTACCACTTTAATACACTTCAAATCTCTTCCGGCAGTGGATAGGTAAATCCACCTACTATGTGGTGGAGGTATATGGAGAAGAAACCCTCTAGGGGTTGGTGGACTCTTTGGCTAGGGGAAGGTTTAAGCCATTCGCAGGATTCTAACCAGGTATGGGAAGTCTGCAACTGACGTATTTCCCCTTCGGTGATGGAAGATGGCATATCAGTGATTCGTGGCGTTAGGATTTTTTCCCTTACCACCCTAGCCGCTTGGTGAAACGGACAGCGGCATGCTAGGACACTCATCTATTCGGTGGATGGTGTGCGTTCTGAGGATTCTGATGAGGATAGCCTTGCAAGGTCAGAGTCTACCTCCACTGGGGGAGAAATGGGGCGGTGATCAACGCTTGAGGACTAGGTATAATTTGGGGACTCTATGATTTTTAAGGGGTTTTCTCAAAAACTTTTGGGAACACTTAAACTAGATGCCAAATGGAAAATAAACCAGAAAGGAGAACAGCAGAAGAAGGGGAGAGAACTTACTAATTTTGTTTGAAAGGAGTTGAGAGGAAGACATAATGGAACTAGAAGATGCCTACAGAAGCCAAATGTACTAAATATATTTTGGGGGCAAAATGAAAAGTTATAAGCCTTTGAAAACTAACGGGTGGCCAAAAGGTCACATCTCTTCAGTTGCCAGACACTTGGCAGGAAGTCGGTAAGCACATGGCTCGAGACAGGATTTTTTGGAAGTTGAACCCTAAAGAGTTCTCCGGACTTGTGGGGGGGACTTATTATGACATCCGGATACCAGGATATTGGGTCTGTCATCCGATTTGTCAGTACGGAGTCTCTCATTCGGCTTCGTGGAAAGGATGCAACGGATTACGGATCTGATCTGGGCCAGATTGTCTTTTCTACAGAAAGGTTCTAGAAGGTGAGTGATGGAGTTTTCGCAGAAGTCTACTTACAGTGTTACGATTAAAGGAGGATTTTATATCCCATATGGAGTCTAGAGGGAAAGACTCCTAGTTTGACTAACACAAGGGCTTGGGAGTATTTCTAATCCAAAGCAAACTCTACCACCGATCTTATAAAAGAAGGGAGCGTTGAGGTAAAGCTAAGGAATTCTAAGAAAACTAGTATATTCTCAGCTTAAACAATCTAGACTGATTTAACCATCGGAGCATACCCTAGAGGTTACCAGTGTCTCAACTCTTCTGTTTCGCAGGAACGTTTCTAGATCCAGACCAGTACAATCCAAGCCCGGATCTCCCAAAGGATTTCTACCGAATCCATCAAAAGTCAATTTCACTTGCCAATTGACAATAATCATCAATGTACGATTCCATGGGAGAATGAATAACATTACATGAGTTTAACTACTAACCACAACTAATGCATTCATTTCTAAAAGTGCAATATTAATTTTTTTTTTTCAACCATCTAAGCATTTATCAGAAGCTTAAAACCTCTGTCATCTTTGAATTGAAGAAGTATAATCCAAGTACCTACTACCAAATGATTCGTAGACCTCAAAATACATTCATGGCTAATCGTATCACCATGATGAAATAAACCCACATCAAGGTTACATTTGAGCCAATTGACTCGAGGAGACTACCAATCTTAGGCAACGTTGTCTACTATTTCCAACCGAAGAGCCATGCCCCTTGCAATTTGTGCAGTTTGTCATATAGCCAAAAACCAAAACCAATCTATTGAATTGGAAAACTCTTGATAGATTCAGTTTGTTAAATTATAAAAGTATAACCATCAATCTACCATCCAAAAAAGTTACAGTACTATTTACTCCCGTATAAGCTCACATCCAAGTAGACAGTACTAAATGCGTATAAAAGGAGAAGCAAGTTCCTCATATAATTGCAATTGAGTTAAAAAAAAAAAAATACCCACAAACATAAAATTGAATTTGAGATAAAATATATACTCAAAAACAATATTTACCTTCAAATTCTATATAAGCAATCTTCATCTGCCATCAATATTGGTTGAGTTGCATAGAATCAATAGAAAATGAATAAGAAAATTAATATACAAACATGAAGAAAAAAAGAAGGGAAAGAGAGAAAAAACAATATATGTGCCGAGGCTACCTGAAAGTATATAATAAACATCAATTACCAAGAGAAAGACAAATAAAGGAAAACATAACAAATAAAATTATTAGAAAGTTCAATTGTTCTATTGAAGCATATATCTCGAAACAATCCATAAGAGGAGAAATTTTATAGCGGACCGGGTTCATGTGGACCATTCCAATAAGAAACTGACATGTAAGCAGTATGAGTATTGGGAAAATAAAAAACACTTATGTGTATTAGGAAGGTCTACATAGACCGGATCCATTGTATAATTTCTCCCATAAGAGAATCTCCTCAATCTAAAAGTGCAACTATAAAAGTGACACCAATTAGTTTTAATATTGAATTTCAATATTTACGTAATAATTAAAAAAAAAAATGCAAAGGGAAAATCAAGTATTGCAATCCTGAAAATTAATGTTTATTTATATATTTTTTAATGAAAAGTTAGCATCAATAGCATAAAACAAATAGTGAAAACATGAAAATTAGAGAATAAAAAATATCACCTGATTGTGATTTTGAGGTGGTAATTGAAGAGAATTGCGTGAAGTCTTATGTCTCTCTAGGCATATATTTTGTTGATATATAGAGAGGATATAACAAACAACTGATTTAAAAGAGAGGAAAATAGCAAGAAAATTAATTTAACTTCATGGGGGAAAGAAGAGAAAGACTTTTATCAATATTTATAGTATGAAACGTTTGTAGTCAATAAATTAGAGAAGAGTCAGAAAGTCTTTTAATTTGTGATGTACCTACCTGCATGTTTAAGATAAATAGTTAATTAAAAGGATAAATAAGTAACAGTTTTTATATTTTTCCTTTTTTTTAAGAGAGTGCCCCCCGTAAGCTACAGCACTCCTATAATTTAGAAAAGAGCAAACAAACCTAAAAAATCGAACAAACCAAACCAAATCAAATTGAATCGAATCGAATAAATTTGGTTCGGTTGTCGGTCTTTATGTGGGATAATTTCGGTTTTAAATTCGGTTTTCGGTTTTTACTATAAATGACTTAAAAAACCAAAAACTGAACCTAATAAAAAAAATTATAATTTGGTTACCATTTCGGTTTGTTAAATATTGTAATTTGAAGTTTGATTATAATTAAAATATTATATTGTACTTTCAAACTGGTTAATGGGGTTCTTTTATACTTTATATTAGATAAAATGATTATTGATACTTTATATTTTATATTATAATTTCAAATATCTCAATTAGTTTTTTTTTTTTGAACCAAAACGAACTCTATTAAATTCAATGTTTGGTCCTGTATATAAACAGTAAACATGAACGTGGGACTTGGGTTCGACATTATGTTGGTCTATCTGCTGAAATCGCAGCATATGGGAGGGTACACATGGTATATCCTAAAATTTCTCGGAAAAAGCTCCAAATTTCTTGACTAGAGAAATTTTAGAATATTTCTTAAGCGTATATTTCTTTAATTATAAAATATGATTTATATTTTTTTTACTATACCGTAAAAAAAAAAAAAAAAGAGTAAAAAAAGTAAAGCAGGAACATTTTTTCTAATAAATCTTACGGAGTACGCAAAGTGAAGTATTGACTATGGAAGGAAAGTCCATTGACACAGTTTTTCTTCTGTTTTGTTTTTTTGTGTGTTACCCTGCTTTCAGTCCTTGCTTCTACTCTTTCATTGCATGCTATGTGATTGGCGGAATCCGGTATGTTCTTCCTTCTTTATTTTCTTCTCATTTTTTCACCTGTTTTTATTACTATTTTGATCTTCTGCTTCCTTTGCATCTACTCATCAATCACCTCTTTACTCTTTTTTAATTTTTTTTTTTTTCTTTACAAAAAGTCTGATCCTGTAGTTGGAGCAGGTTATGTTAATCAGATTTTAGGGTTTTATAGAAATTGTGATTTTATCCAAATGGAATTCCTACAACTAAAGAAAATCGAAATTTAGCTCTGGAGAGTCAAGTCTACATGCATACTGTGACCTTAAGTCATATATTACGGATATTTTTTGGCACTTGCTGTGTTGGAGAGAAATTCCCATTGCAAGAATTTTTGGGGTTAGCTACTGAATTGTCTTGATTGTAAATGCAATTGCAATATCTATGTTATTTGCCAAGGAACCAAAGTGGGGGAATTTCGAGTACTAATGTGTTCATATTTTGATTGCAGAAAGTCTAGATGTCTTCTTTTCTTGATATCTTGCGGTGTGTACTTTGTTGTGTCGAAGATGATCGTGATGAAGGTGGGAATGAAGTATTGTATTGGGACACTTTGCATTCCAGTAATGAGCTTTTTAACATTGAGGAAACATATGGTAAGTTTGTGGCAATTTTTCGTGACCAGTTTAATGGTTCGAATCGAACAAGAAATGTATCTGGACATTCCTATGATCCACCTGAATCTTCCTTTAGGCTACCAAACCCTTCATCAATTCCTAATCCGTCTAGACTGAAGCCCCAAACATCTTCTTCTAACCAAATTCATTCATCAGCGCCCGAATCCTCTTGTGCTGAAACATTTTCGGTACATCCTAAATGCCTGCCGTCTGCCTCAAAATTATCCCTTCAATCCGCTTCAGTAAGGTCTTTAAATCCGTCCCCTTCTGCTCATACGCTGCCAACATGCTTTTCTAAACCTCCTCCCTCATTTCCTACACCTGTATCATCACCTTCTAAACAGACTCCTGTTTTACCTAAGCCACCTTTGTCATTTCCTACACCTGTTTCATCATCTTCTAAACAGACTCCTGTTTCACCTGTTGTACCTAAGCCAACATTGTCATTCCCTTCATCTGTTTCCTCATCTTCTAAACCGACTCCTATTTCACCTATATTACCTCATTCTTCCAAGCCAACTCTAGCTCCAGCTTCTGCGAATTCAATTGATCAGCAAAAGAAAGCTAACTATATATTGGATCAAAAGGATAAGTCACCTATTTATGCCATCCCCAAAGACATAAAAGATCTAATCAAGAAGGAGAAGGTACCTGAAATTCTGAAAAAGCCATTGACTCTGTCCACATACAAGGACTATTTCGCTGCCCTTCTTTATGCTGAAGACTTCTACATTGAGGTACGGACTATATGACTCCCATCTTGGCCGATTTCATGTCGATACATAGATAAATCATCTTGTATACTCGAGGGTGTTTGATGATTACTTGTGTACTGTAAATCTTAATTGTTGACTTGTGTACAATTCTGTAATAACTCCCTATAATGACAAATAGCTGGATGTAACCAAGAAGACTAGACTGAAGAATGGTAATGATGAGACTGTTTCCATCAAGCACTAGCAGTAAAGATCGAATGTATATGTGATGGTAAGAAAGTAGGCTTATTTTAAACTGGGAAATAGAGATAGAGTATCCAGACTAAAGTTAGTTGTATTTTATTCGGGGATTAGTAAGAAGTATTTCTGTCATAGAAACATATGCATATATACATCCATTTTCAACACTGAAATGCATTAGAGTAGCATTGGAGTGTTTTCTCCTCCACTTCATTTTAATTCATTGATGTCAGTTATGCGGATTTATCTCAATCTAATTAAGTACTTTTTAATTCCAAGTGCTACAATTTTTTCAGATAAGTTGATGTATGAAGGAATTTCCTTTTGTCGTTAAAATTTTGTTCAACAATGGTTTGATCTTTTGAATTCATCCTTTTGCATTGTATTTGGAATAAAAATGTGTATTGTTAAAACAGAAATGGAGTCAGTTCAAATTGGTGAATGTCACTTTAAATTTGCAAGAAGCAACAGTGTTTAAGTGGTCACACTCGAGGGACATGTATGTGAAGGAAGAGAAAACCTTCGTGGCATTCGAGATCGACAGTTGCCTTGAGAAACGGCCATTTCTTTTATCGCGGGACTTTGTTTTTGTGAGGCCATCAGGGAGAAATACGGAACCATTTCAGGTTAGCCTCCTGATATTTGTTTAGTGTATATTGTCATGGACTCATGTGCAAAAGTACACATATTCAAACTATGTTTATATCTCATGTTTTTATTGTCTGGAATGTCTTCAAATATTCAAAGCAGGGTATCCTTTGTCGAGTGGAAAGGAGTACTCGTGTCCTGGTTGAATTTGGTGGAGACTTTCATGCTCAGCATCTTTCATCTCGAAGATATGATGTTTGCTTCTCATTTAACAGAGTTTGTTTAAAGAGGGCACATCAAGCAATTATAGCTGCCTCAGATCCTTTGTTTGGAAGTTTTACTTTCCCTGACTGTAAATTCCGGAAGAAAATCCGCAATTCATCCCCTCCTTATATCAATTATAAACTGAATAGGAATCAAATATCAGCTGTTTGTCATATACTTGCTCATCAGGGGACACTACCTTATCTTGTTGAGGGTCCGCTCTGTGTACCTAAAGGCGGAAAGAGGAATACCTATTTAAAATGCCTATCAGTTACTGGAGAGGTAGTCCAACAAGCAGTACTGGAAATTTATCAGACCTCAAAAACAGATCGAGTTCTCATATGTGCGCCTATAAACAACACATGTGATGATCTGATGAAAAGCTTGAAGGAGATCCCTGAATCGGAAATTTTTCGAGCCAATGCTGCATTTCGTGAGATAGATGGGTTATCATTAGACATCCTTACTTCAAGTCTTTATAAAGACAATTGTTTTACTTGTCCTCCACTTGAAGAACTCAAGAAATTTCGAGTAATATTGTCTACTTATGTGAGCAGCTTTCGATTACATAATGCAGGCATAACTGCTGGTCATTTTAGTCACATTTTCATGGTGGATGCTTCTTCAGCTACTGAGCCGGAGGTAATGGTGGCTCTAGCTAATTTGGGAAATGAGAATACAGCTGTTATAGTTACTGGTGCACCAAACAACCATTCAGGTTGGGTACGGTCTAACCTTGCCAGAGAGAACGGACTGATGATATCTTACTTCGAAAGACTCCGCCAAAGAAATCCATACAAGAGTCTGGATCCGAGTTTCATCACACAGCTTGTAAACTCTGACAGCAATGGTTAATACAGCTAGTATCTCTTGTTTCTCTTATATATAGGCTGCACTTCTCTTACTCATGAATGATCAACACTATATATCCTGCTGCTGACGACTTGTAGTGATTTTTAAATTCTGGTCTTGCTTGTATATATTTTTGCATTTCAATTGTTTTGGAATGATGGCAGGAATTCTTTTTTTCTTCACTAGTCTTTCCAGCTGGCAATTTGCCAATTCATCGAAGAAGCCTTAGCAATATGTGTTGGGATGCATGCCAGGGTTTGAAATACATCACATAAATACTTGATTTTTTTCATTTTATTATTACTGGCCCCAAACATAACATTTACTTTGTGTATGTAACATGTTCCGTTAAGTGATGTAACCAATAAATTTTCAACATGTAGCACGATGTGGATAAGAAAATAGATTAACTGCAAATATTTGTCTCATAGTTTTAACACTTAACGGAACGTGTTAGTCGCATGGAAAAAGAAAGTTAAGTTCAAAACTAGTAATATTAATATTGAATTCAAAATGTTGATCAGAAGAATAATTATCATTCCATAAAAGATTAGGTTTCCAAACCTTTGAGAAAAAACCGTAATTTCATACCTTACTGTTGAATATGAAATTATTAATATGCACAAGTATCAAATATAAGGTTAGTAATTTAGTTATCAATTAGCTGCAATTAGCCACATTCGAGTTTGAAATACGAAGGTAAAATAATTAACATTTTTGACGCTGCAATCTTATTTTCCTATTTTTAGGTGAAGCCTAGTGAAAAGATTGAAAACAAGTTAAACCAACAAATAGATATTAAGATCTTTTTTTTTTTTTTTCGGTAGGAGATGTTAAGATCATTATCATGACACTAAGTGTATAGACTATTCCAAGTTCCAGAATGCAGAAAGACCAATCAAATTTGCATTATATCAACAACAAAAACAAGATTATGGAATAGGTTCAGACTATCTTGGTAAAAATCCATGTCGAGAAATTGCAATCTCAAATGCTCGAATCCTTTCACCACGAGGAAAACCATTGTGATCATAAGATGATATTTCATTGATGTTAAGATTTTCGCAAGCCTTAACAAGCTCTTCACCAAGGCGTTCAGCAGCTTCCTATGAACAGAACAAGAAAAAGGAGCAATGACATGAGTGAGAAACTAGAAAGAAGTAGGCTAATGATTAATCAAAGTATAAAAAATAAAGTTATTAACTTTATCCTTATAGACCTTATCCTCTGATACGAACAAACGTCTACGCCAAATAGGACACAAAAAATAGTAATTAGAATTTAACTTTTACGTAGCAAATGCCATCACTGAGAGTTAGGTTCTTCTACTATTTCCTAAAGTAAACGCTTCATGTCAAGTTTAGTAATACCGTGAATAGATTACTTACAGCCGTGGTACGAGAAGAACTTCCATTCAAAGATTTCTGCAAAGTGCTTCCATAAAATAATGACTTCTTGTTTTCATCATCTACCAGCATAGCATATAGTTGTTTAGTTGAACAGAACACTGACAACCTTGGTTTTGTTGATGTGCCATTGAACTGGTAAATAAATCAAAAACCGTACCATGATGTATAAGCAAACATTTATACCACGAAAAATTATTTCTAGGAAATAACAGCTTCATTTATGTGCATATTTCCACCAATAAGCAGTAAATCTCCTTCCTCAAAATTTGAGTCCAAAATTACTCTCAATTTGAAAAACTACCATTCAGAATGGAAGTTTCCAAATAAGGTGTTACATACAAAACTATAAAAGGAATTGGAGTCAGATTGGTGAAAATGTTTTCCCTATGATCTATAATCCGCTCAAATTATTGAATTCTTCTCTTTTCTTTAATCTTTTCCAAATAAGAGATTTGAGCGATTAAATTAAATTGAATTCCATCAAAATGGCGTTTCCAAATAAGATAACAAATTGCGCGTAGCATATTGGAGATTATCATTGGCCAAATTTTAGTGGATGGAATATGAATTTGCATACATCGATTTCTGAAATAGATTGTAACTATTTTAGCTATTCTCTGAACTTGCTATATTCATCAACCCTAAGAACTAGCTCCTGTAGTCACATGCCAACATGCTCCAGACAAGCAAACAAAGCTCTAACAGGCACAGTGCTTTGTTAGTGCTCCTATTAACTCAGTGATCAGGGAATGACAGTTTAGTATCTTGCTATACTTATCCCAAAATAACCTGTTTCTTTTGCTGCCAGTTATGCCTAATCAATGTGATACTTGTTGACTACCAAAACCAAAAATCCTGTAGAAAAGAAATTAATGTGGCTAATTCTTATAGAGGAAATTGGAAATAAGAGAATTAATGGAAGTGAAACGTGATTTAGCGATAAGATTTCAAATTACGGATAAAGTTCAAACTGCCCTGATTATTTGAGTAGATGAGTGTGATTTTTTTTTTTTTTTTTACGGAAAAATCAATCTCCACTAAAGAAAATCAATACAAATGAGGTGCTAAGAAAGGATCGGAGTGATGCCAATCTCCTACATGAGTCGAAGGACGTGCTGCTCTTGCAATACATTTACCTGACTGAATTTATTATTATTTTTTTCTTGGCCATGAATGCTCTTTTTTTGTTGACCTAATTATAGTGAAAGATTAATGATTACTCTAATCTGAATGTGCAGCTAAAGGACTAGCCTTTCGAAATAGCGTTTATAGGATAAAATTTGACGAAGAGTTTCTGATAAGGTAAATTTTTCTGCTTTAATTCTATTCTTGAAAGTAACCTCTAATCTGACAAGTGTCTTTTTTTGTTGGTGGATCAGTAATTAAGGTTATCTAATCCATATGGCATCAAGTACAAGTTCCACCTTCGGGTACTGCTCCATTAATTTTCTCTCATTTTTTATATCCTCAAGGGTTTTGCATTTCCAGATGTTCCTTCTCAATAGGATTGTTAGTGTATGGATTGTATCTATTTGAGTAATTGCTGATTATGATTACTAGTCTTGATTGTTAAACTACCATTTAACTTTTAAGTCACTACTGCACTTATTAATGAATGTATCACCATTTCTTATTCTAAGAATCCATTACACCAAAAACTATCATGAGTTTACATATATATCAAAAGCCAAATTTTAATAAAAAGCATACCTTCTTTCGCTTCCTTATATTAATGGTTTTTGCACTTTCTTTTCTAGTATTTGCCCTTTGTTTAGCCACCAATGTCATAACCTGAAAACCTACCACAATCAACTATGCATCATCAATAAAATAAACAACTAAGAAGAAGTAATTTTTGAAGTAATTTCAAAATTTCTACTAACTTGTGGTCTTAATGGGCAGAGGATTAAAAGCTGTGGAGTAATTCAGAAAGGTATCACAAGCCTTGAACTGGAGAGCCGGAACAGCTATAACATCCATACTGCGTAGATGATGAAACATGACAAGAAAACATGCAATTTTCTCTTAGGAATTTTATCGAACAGTAGGTGGGCGAGAACTAGTTATTCTCTTGACAGCCTCTTTCCCGTCAACCGTTTGTCAATTATATGATGATGAAAGTTGATTTTCGAAATTGGTTGCTTGCAAATATAATTCTCTGCATTTTGAATGAAGAATTGTTCAATATGCATAAAAGAGAAACATGAATGAAGCACAAACCTTTTCCTTATTTCGTATAGTCCTCAACATATAGCCTCTTTCTCTCATTTTTTTAAGGGGATAAAAGAAATACTAGTTTCAAGCATTTACTAATTACTATCATTCAAAATTTCACAAATTCATACCCGTTAATTTTATATGTTGCAGAAAATAATATATTTCACCACCCCATGTGAACACTATTTTTGTGCTAATCTAGATATCTCGAGTTCAACTCTGGATGTATGCAAAAAAACTTTAATCGGTAGAGGGGTCACCTAAAGAGTGTCTGATCAACTTCGAATCGAGTAATCAGTCAAATTTACCAACAAAAAAATATATCTAATACTGCATGCATGTATTGTAATTTTTTTTTTCCTACCACATTCAAAGTTTTCGATTTTTAAACATTGAAATTTCATGTATATATTTATTTTATATTTTTCCAGTGTGAAAAGGAATACATCAATAATTAAAGCTTATGCATCTACTCTTCTAGTTCTCCAATGTGATGAGATTATGAAAGAAGAGAAGATCTTAATTAATATTCTTAACGATTATCTCCATCTTAATCGAGTGGATACAAAGCTTGTTGACTGAGGCCGACTTTTCACAATATATATGATTACCGACATTGTTGCAATAAGTTGGAACTCACGAAACTTTGTTGTAATGTTTAATTATTCTACATAAAGTTTTTGAAGAAGCCAAAATTTAATGTCTAATTGATGCTATCGCAAAAATCACAACTGAATATTATTGCTTTTAATCAAGTTAGAGGGATATCAAATGAGAAGCTAACAAGGAGCTGGTATAACAAAATAGACATATACATAATGAAGGAAATGTGGCGCTCTCAATCCCACATCGACTAAAGAAGCAAAGCGTGGGCAGCAAGCCCTATATAAATAATGCTTAGAACAACAGATAAACTCACGCAGCCGCGCGGTGAGCACAAAGCGAACTATTCTTTCGCCTTTTACTAAAGAATACCGTGTGCTCGCCGCAAATAGCGGCATACGCCTATTTTTGGAGGGCCCTACCTTTTGGAAGGGCTCACATCAATTTTAGTTGAACGTTTTGCCTTGATAGTGCTGTTATGTTGTAGAAAATGAAAATTGTCATTTAAAGTTTAAGTTGGTACAAGCACATTTTTAACAAAACATAATCCAAACTTCGTTGTATGAAATCAAAAGACTTCTTTTTTTGGCGTCTGGGATGGTTATCCTTTTCGTCCTGTTATATATATATATATATTTTTTTTGCCCCTTATGCTGATATTGATTTTTTTTTTTCTTTTCGGCGGTTATCCTTTTGGCTTATATTTTATTAAAATTACCCTTTTGTTTCTTATGTTAATATTGACGTTTTCTTTTTACCTATGTGTTAATAAAAAAATTTCAAAAGGGCAGCAAAAAGGTTTGTAGTTCTTGTAAAATTGATATATTTGAATCTTTTGAATATATATGCATAACAAACCTAAATACATCAAGTGATTGATTGAGTAGTTGATTCCTATTTTACCAAAAATTTTAGTCTTTAAAGTTTCTATCAACTGGCAATGCTTAATCATAAATGAATCCCAAAACCCCAACAACTAGCACTCATGGTAGTTGTGAATCAGAAAGAAATGTAACATATTTACACTCGGATATAGCATCTAAATAATTCTCTAAAAATGATATATGCAGTAATATTATGATGTCTAAATTATTCAAATGAAAATAAATTACACAACCTTAAAAAAAAAAAAAAAACACCAAGTAAATGTTTGGATTCAATATTAACTGCAAGCTCCATCAGATGACTTACAAGGCTTTAAGAAATCGTTGTTAGAGTGAAATGAAAGCCTTTTGCAAAATTTATTCAAACTGGAGGGCAGTACTATATGATTTAATAATTCTTCAACATTAATAACCTAAATATGAAGCTTTACATCTCTATTTTGACACAAGTTTTAAAAGAAATTGGGTCTATGAGGCCGAGTTTTCAACAAGAAGATTCGGCCATTGTTGCAAAAGATTGGAAACTAAATAATGCGTATTCTACGACATAGTGTTTTCTTAAGGAGCCAAAGGTAAAGTGTAATTGCGATTCTATTGCTCAGATCACATGTGACGTTTATTGCTCTAAATAACCATTTTTACCTCTTTTAAGTTAGAGGGCATATCGGAGGTGAACAGGAATTCTAAGAAGGGAGGGGCTTTATGAATCCCACATCGACTACAAAAGCCAACAGCACTGTCAATTTATCTACGGGCGCAAAGAGCCATGAGCAATTTATATTTTTAAATTTGTCCTTTATTTTAGTCTTAATTTTTTCATCATCGTATTTTGATAAATTTTGTTATTTGTGTATTTATAAAATAAGATATAAACCAACAACTCTCGATGGCGAATTCAACTGTGCGAAGCGGACTATTATCAGAGAAGAAAGGAAAAACGACAGCCTATGTAGAAGGAAACAGATTGCAGAAAAAAAGAGGAAAAGAAATTCGAAATTCTTGCAAATGTATTCTGCAATTGATTGAGCAAGAAAATATAGGCTGGTTAAGAGGATTTATTGGATTAATAATGACAATTAATTGGATTAATTCTCTTATCAACAGAGAAAGAGGCTCAAAAAATAAAATATCTGGAGAAAATTAGTCGGATCGGAGCAAAAATTAGGCGGGCCCGATTCGGTCCGGCATTCGTGACGCCCACGTCTTGTGGGTGCGCATTGGCCCTTTGAAGGCTCGGGGCTAGGATTTGCAACCCCCCCTCTTCCCCTTGCACGCGCAAAAGAGAGCCTTTTGACTTATACAAGTTAACTCCTTACAAAAGTGTGTTTCAATATAAACACCTTTTCCACTTTATATTTTTCCCATGTGGGATAAGTTAACATAAGCCAATTTTTCTTCAAATATTTCATTCCATTAGGCTAACTTTGAGCAACAATTTCTCATTCACTACTTGTCCGTTTTGGGTAAATTATATACCATTGGAAAGCTCACGTTACGTACTATATAATGACACTAATCATTTGATGTAATATGCTTCCTTTCTATAATATAATTTAGCCCAAAGTTGACAAATAATCATTAGTATATAATCCAATATATTTGTCAAATTTCCAACAATCCCCCACATGAATGTAATTGATTGACGAAAAGAAAGATCAAAATCGAAGTGGTGATAGTAAACTACAGTCAACATTGTCAAAGGATAGGTAGGCATCAACCTTTGAACCTTCCCTTGTGCTAGTATATTTACTTTACTGGCTGACTAGTAGACACGATATCCTTGAACTATTCTGCTGTTTGTGTAAACGATGATATACCCCACACAAATACCAACATAACACAGTTTTTGGTTCTCATGGTTATGTCCATTATGGTCATGGACATCTCCTGGTTCTGAAAGAGGTTCAGATAACTAAGCCCCATTAGTCTCTTTTGAAGCGACCCCACTTCACTCTCACATAGGTGATCTCTTTTGCTCAAACTTTTGAAGCATAAAGAATCATTAAAAGCATAGCTTAACCTTTCCACATTTTATCACTGTTTACATCACAGTAAGGGACAAGGGGTTGACCCCCCACAGTGACCTCACAAGGTCTATGCAATTAGGTTGTCCCATTGAACCTAGATCTTGGGATCTCTAGTTAACAAGGTTGGGTTTTCCTTCACATAGTGCCTTAAATACTCATGGGCTTTAGTCCCATTCCCCTTGATGTCTTTTCAACTTGATCTCGGTTTAACCCCTTTTTCTCCAAATATTTCATTCCATTAGGTGAACTTTGAGCAACAATTTCTCATTCACTACTTGTCCGTTTTGGGTAAATTATATGCTGTTGGAAAGTTCACGTTATGTACTATACAATGACACTAATCATTTGATGTAATACGCTTCCTTTCCATAATATAATTTAGCCCAAAGTTGACAAATAATCACTAGTATATAATCCAATATATTTGTCAAATTTCCAACAATCCCCCACATGAATGGAATTGATTCACAAAAAGAAAGATATAAAATAAACATTCATTATATCGTTTTATAAAATAAACATTACTCAAACTAGTTATATCGTATAATATTCATTATAATATTCAATAAACATGCATGTATAATATTCATTATATGTTTTATAAAATAAACATTACTTAAACTAGTTATATCGTTTTTTGAAAGTTATTTTATTAAAATTATGCATGTACGCAAACAATTGCCTAATACGAATTTGCGTCAATTAATTATTGGAGATGCATATTTTAATATCTTTTATATAATTATAACACATGTTACAAATGATGACTGATGAATGGTTATTTGAGAAAAAATTCTTTTTAAATATTGAAGTTGCAAAATTTGTTAAATTTTTGAAAATAAAGGAAATAAGTAACATAGCGCAAAAACTCGAGAACTAAAGTTGTATTAAATATTTTATATTATGGTACAATAGAAAATCTATCATATGCTAGGCTTTAGAAAAAGAATTTTAATTAATAGAAAAATAGATAAAATCTGGATGAAAAGATTCAAGAAAATTGATTAAAAAAATAAAAATCATTTAGGAACCTGATAATCTATTTTAGAAAAGGTTAAATGATGTAATATATAAATTTAGAGATTAGTAAAATATTTATCCTAACTTTATGGTATTTGTAGATTTTTCTTTTAATTTAAGTTGGTGTTTATGTTTGTTTACATTATCGATCTGTTTAGATTATCCATTTTTTTTTTATATAGTTTTATCTGGTTAGTAATTAACATTTATAAATTTTATAA
Source organism: Euphorbia tirucalli (assembly GCA_039660915.1). Lineage (NCBI taxonomy): Eukaryota > Viridiplantae > Streptophyta > Magnoliopsida > Malpighiales > Euphorbiaceae > Euphorbia > Euphorbia tirucalli. Next base: position 53,407,302 of record CM077633.1, read on the forward strand.
GATGAAAATATTTGGTAAAATATTCTCTGCCCTAGTAGTCGTTTTCGCCCTATATTTATGAGAATTAGGGTTTATTGCTCAAGGGGTCTTTTATCATCCTTTTTTTTTTTTTTTGGTGCTGATTGCATCAAATAAACTAGTCTAATAACTCGACAAAGTAAAGCTTTCTGAGAATGAAGATGTCATTGATTTGGATGATGGTGAGGAAGAAAATAAACAAGAGAAAGAAAAGTTTTATCTGGTGGCGACATGCTTTACACATAAGCCTTTAAACCTAACAAGGATGTTAAAGGCTTTTATTGTGGCATGGAATACACGAAAGGGTTTTCAGTTAAGAGATATCACAGATGGCAAATTTTTGAGTGAGTTTATATCGAGGGATAAGGATAAGGTTCTTAGAGAGGGACAATGGCATTTTGAAAGGAATTTGGTTATTCTACAGGAATTGAAGGGTGACGAGCAGCTATTAAAGATTGCAGTAACAAAATGTTTCTTATGGATTCGTATTTATGATCTCCTAGTAAATTGTAGAAACGAAAGTGCAGTGAGGAAAGTATTCAATCTCCTTATTAACAAAATGTTTCTTATGGGTTCGTATTTATGATCTCCCAATAGAAGATGGGTGAGGTGAAGGAGGCGGATTTATAAAGTATTCAATCTTTGAGTATTTGTGACACCCAACTCCAAACTTATTTAACCTTAATACACCTTCTAACGTCACTCGAAACATCCAAAAATATTCTTAATATCCAAATAACAGTATTTTTGTTCATGCTAGGGTTTGTATTAATAACGAGAAATTTCTAATTAAGGGGGGTGGAGGTTTGCAATGCAAAAGGGGAGATCATGTCTGTTCCTTTTCAATTTGAGAGGCTTTGAAAATTTTATTTTTACTGTGGTATATTAGATGGCTGTGAAGCGATGTTAAAGGATTTTGATGATGAAGAATGGCCTTTTAATCCATTATTGAAGGCAACGCATGTAAAATTGTGTTTGGTGGTGTAGGGGTGAAGGAAAGTGGTACAAATTCTGAGAGAAAGAAGGGTGTTGGTCATGTTACACCAATTAGAAGGAAAATAGGGCTGATAATAAAGGACAAAATAGCGGAATACAAATTAATGAAAATAGAACAATTGGGAACAAATCTCAATTGAGTGGTGTAGTGGCAGTAGTAAGTGAAGAGAGCAATAATAGTTTCACACCTAATGAAGAGCTTGCGAAGGATGGATGAGTAGGTGACGGGGAAGGAAGTGGATAGATGTCACAATTTGGAGGAGTCGAGTGTTGAGAAGATTCGGTTAATAATGTTGTGGATAATAGTATGAAGAATGAAGCTGGTGACATTGGTGATGGGAAAGAATTAATGCATCAGGACCAAAGGTAAAAGGAAGTGGGAGTTAAAAGTACTAAAATAGAGCAGGTTTTGTTGAGAAAAAATTTGTTAATTCTAATGATGGGAAGAAGCATAGGTGGAAGAAACATGCAAGCGAGGGAGCTGGAATCAATGGGTCCTATTAAGAGAAGGAAACTTTGGCAACATCTTTAATAAGAGAGTAAAAACATATGGGCAAAAGGAAAATAAAATATTATTTTGATGTGGATTTGGAGGGAAACTATCATAAGAAATTTGGAGTGACTTTTATGGAAATTTATCAATTGACAAAGGCAAAGGTTGCTAGGCAACCTTGCTTGCAGCCATAAAAATCTTAAGTTGGAACATTTAAGGGATGGGCAACCTTGGGATGCTCCAAACCCTGGATTATTTTGTGAGCCAACATTGCCCATATATTTTCTTTCTAATGAAATCAAAATTAGGAAGGCAAGAATTTGAAGTTATAAGGAATAGGTTTATGCAGTATAAGTTTTTGAAGTTAAAAGGAATAGGTTTATGCAGTATGAGTTGTTCTTATTATTGATGCTATAGGAAGGTTGAGGGAGCTGATTCTTATGTGGTTGAAGGAAGTGCAACTAAAAATAACGAGGTTCACTTAAACTTGTGTTAGTTTTAGGTTTAATGATGATGATGATGATGGTAATCTGATGTCGAGAGCTATAAGGGTGTATGGCTGGCCAGAAGCTCATAATAAAAAGAAAACCTAGAGCTTGATTAAGGAGATTAGTCTCCTTGAGAATGTGTCATGGGTTTGCTTAGGGGATTTCCATAAGATTCTTTATTCTTCTGAGAAGGAAGGGAGAGCTGAAACATATTATAGTGTTGTGATAGAGTTTTGAAGTTGTTTGAGTGATTGTGATTTATTTGATATGGGGTTTAAAGGGGTTGTGTTTACCTAGACTAATAGAAGATGTGGAGCTAATGCTATTAGGGAAAGGTTAATTAGAGCTATGAGAACTGTAGATTAGGATATTATTTTCCTAAAGGCAATGCTTTTCCATCTCGCTATAATTTCTTCTGGTTGGTGTCTGATTCTTTCGGACACTAATGGTTTCAAGCAAAAATGAGGAAGACCTTTTAAATTTAATACGAGGTTTAATGAGAATTGCAGTGCTATTATTTAGGATGCATGAAACTCAGGGTTGGAGGAAACTGATCATCCGATGCTAGAAAAGATTGCTAATACAGCTAAATTCCTAAAATCTTGAAACCAAGACTATTTTGGTCATGTAGGGAAGCAAATTAAAGAATTATCTGAAGAACTTGTGTAGCTCGAGAAGGTAACATGGGATGGGAGAAGACTAGAGAAGCAAGATGTAACTAAAAAAAGAGCTCCGAGATTAAATGAGGAGGAGCTTATATGAAGGCAGAGATCCCGAGTGAACTGGATTACGGAGGAAGATAAAAATACTAAGTTTTTCCACTCTAAAGCTACACTATAAGAAAGGCCAATTGTATTGCGAAATTGTAAGACTTGAATGGAAGGGTGTGTCATAAACAAGAAGATATCCAGAGAATTATTGAAGAACATTTTTTGTTGTTGTTCTAGTCATCTGAATCGAATATGGATATCATTCATAGTGACAATGTGAATCGTGTCATAGGAGATGTGGTTGTCAAATTAAAGGAGTTGTTGAAAGAGAAAGTTAAGCAAACTCTTAAGCAACATATGGTTTTAAAGAGCTCAAACTAGATGGTATGTCAGCGATATTTTATAAATGTTTCTGGGGGACAGTTGGGAATGACGTGATGAGTTTGGTGCTTAGTATGCTAAATGGTGGAGAGATTCCAAAAGTTGAGTCATACTTTTATTACCTTAAACAAAAAGCCTCATTTGTATGCAAGATCTGAGACCGATAAGCCTTTGCAATGTTGTCTATAAACTTATGTCAAAAAGTATAGCTAACATGTTGAAGAAAGTCCTTGATTTAGTTCTGCATTTTACACAATGTGGTTTTGTTCTAGGTAGGCTGATCATAGATAATACCCTTTTTGCTTTTGAGGCTTTCCATTATATGAAAAGTTGCAGGAGTAGGCGAGAAGGGTCTTGTGCAGTTTAATTAGACATGAGCAAAGCCTATGACAGAGTTAAGTGGTCTTTTGTTAAGCGTATGATGGTTCTCATGGGCTTACCTAATAATTTTATTGGGTTGATTATGAAATGTTGGAGTTCTGTTTCCTTTTCCCTACTTATAAATAGGGTTCCTAAAGGTTTCATTAAACTGAGTAGAGGGCTATGTCAGGGTGGCCTTTTTTCCCCCTATTTACTTTTGTTGTGTGCAGAAGAGTTGTCATCTTTAATTAGGATGGCAGAACTACACAAGAGTCTTTATGGCATTCAAATTTGTCATAATGCCCCATCGATTGTTCACTTATTTTTCATTGATGATTCTCTCATTTTCTTTAAAGTTGATGAAGATGATTGTTGGGAATTTCAGCAGGTGCTTAATTTGCATGAAGTGATATCAGGTTAAGTCCAGAATTATGAGAAGATGAAGTGAGATTTAGTAAAGTCGTGCCAACTGAGATAAAGGGAAAAATTAAGGCTATCTTGAGTGTGAAAGAGGTTGGTTAATTCCCTAAAAATTTAGGAATTCTGATAGTTATAAAAAGATCGAAGAAATTTTTTTTTAATTTTTTGAAAGAGAATGGTGCAGAAGGTTAAGGGCTGGAAAGAAAATTTTTTGTCGAAAGCAAGAAAGTGTTGTTAAAAGTTATTGTGGAGGTGATCCTGCAGTACGTTATGAGTTATTTTGCTTTATCGAGTTCTTTTTGTGAGGAGTTGCAACAAATTATGGCACGTTTCTAGTGGGGGTCAAATGATAAAAAGAGAGGAATGCACTGGAGGAGGTGGAAGTACCTTTGCTTTGCTAAAAGTTAGGGAGGTTCAGGGTTTCAACATTTGTTATCTTTTAATGAGGTAATGTTAGCTAAACAGCTATGAAGATTCAATGATAGGCGTAGTTTTCTTTGTTTTAAAGTTTTCAAAGCTAGGTATTTTTCATAATGGTAGTGTTTTATCATCTTCAATTAGGGATGGGATGAGTTATGTTTAGCGAAGTTTGATGAGTGCTAAATTCATTATTGAAGTTGGTCATTATTGAAAGGTTAGGAATGGAGCTAATGTGAAGATTTTAAATTCAAATTGGGTCAATGGCAATCCTTATGCTTAGAGTTTGTGTTTTGGCCAATTGATCATGAGAGTAGAAGCTGGAAATTAGACGTCCTTAATCATATATTCTACCCAAAAATTATGGATGCTATTAAGTGTTTGCCGTTGCAAAGAATTACATATTGTTGAATCGAGTTTTGATGATAACAACTAATATGAAAGTTGACATAAAAGAGAAAAGGAAAATCATGCTTACTTTAATATTATTACAGATTACTTTGTAATTAATCATTAAGTAAACTATGATTATCAAAAAGATGAAGCCTACTACAACTTCAAGAAGACTTTTATCAAGTCTTACAAAGCATCAGGAGATCAAAGTCTTATAAGATAACAACAAATTGGCCTTGTGAACTCAATATCTTCCAATGGCTATTCTAGCTTCAGAAATTGGATATTGTATCAAGAGCTACAAGCTTCACTTGTTACAAGGATTTAAAAGATCTCTCCAATATCCATTTAAAAGGAGAAGCAATAACCATATATCTCTTGTGACTTAGAAGCAACAGCTATAATTCATTCAGAGGCTGCAAACAATGGTTGGTTCTCCTTATGATCTATAAGCAACAAGCCATAAATCTGGTTTAGGAGCTTCAACAGCTAGTACTCCTTCAAAAGTTCAATGCAAAAGCCATTTTTCCTTCACGAGTTATGTCCTATGGCTACTTCTCCTCCTAATGAGCTTTTCAACACCTATAAAAGCAAGAAAGATTGAATTAATCACTTGGGAGACTTACTTAGCAATATTCACATATAAAAGCAATATATTCAAGTCTTCTACAATTCCTTCAAAGAGCAAATCAAGAGAGAAAATCTTCATCTTTGTTTTATTAATTCAAATATTCATTTAAGAGAATTGTATTTTCACACAATGTTGTGTGAAGGGGGTTTACTTTATTGATAGTGTGATCAACAATGTTTGTAAAAGTTTGGTGCTTGAACTTTGAAAAAGCATTAGGAAAAGTTTGGTATTTGAGCTTGTAAAAAATACCAGATAAATTTGTTGCTTGAGCTTCAAAAAGCATCGGAAGAGTTTTGTTACTTAAACTCGGAAAAAGTAACGATAGAGGTTTGATACTTAGCCTGCAAAAATATTGAATTTGTTACTTGAACTTGTAAAAAGTAACACAGGTTTGTTTCCTACCCGTAAAGGAAACACTAATGGAAAATCTCAAGTGGTTGGCTTGGGGACTGGATGTAGACTAGTTGGATTGAACCAATATAAATCTCGATGTCTTCAATCTCTATCCCTATACTCTTTACTTGAATTACTATTTAAATTTTTGTAGTTTAAATTAATAGCTTTATTATTTGAAGACATTTTTTTTGTTAAGCAAATATATATTCACAAGTTTTACTATTTTATCAATACCGTATTTTTTGTGAAGCTTGTGTTTATTGAGAGAAAAAAATTTTTCTTCAAAAAGAATTTTCTAAATTGTTTGCAAAATTTTATTTGGTCTACAGTACTATTCACTCCTCTTAGTACTATAGCTAGCCTATTTGGGACCGTCACATATGATGATTCAATTTTCTAGTGATTCACTAAGGATGGAAGCTTTTTGGTCAAGAATGGGTATTGGTGTGCCTTCATGACAAATTTGTAGGATTTCATTTAACCTTCGACTTCAACAGGTCCATGCTCCTTTTAGAAGAGGATGTGGCGGATTAATGTGCTATCGGAGGTTATTCACTGTATGTGGGGAATAACCTCCCTTACTAGCTTAATTTGAGGTTGAAACAAGTTAATTGTGGGGAGCTTTGTGTTTCTTGTGGGTGTGGAGGAGATTGTCTAATTCATTTCTTTAGGGATTGCAGGTCTGCAAAGAGATTGTGGAAATGGGCTTTTGTTAGTTGTAAGGTGTATAAGGTGGAGGGTAGTAGTTGTTTAGAATGGTTTGATAATGTGTTATAGAGAATTGCAATAACTCTTTTCTAGTTATTTTTGTTGAGGATGTTCCTTTTTGTGTTCTTCCTTATATTCAATATGATCTAGCCTATTTGGCTTTCTAATACAAGGTCTTTCATTGATAAAAAAGAAAGATATTTGTCAAAATGAGAAAAAAATTATTTAACATAAATATAATTGTAAATCTATTTACTATATTTGATGTCATCTATAATAACACACACAAGAAAAAAAAATCACTATAAAGTTTATAATTGATTCCATTAAAGTTTATTTAAATTGATTTACAACATGACTTTATAACATGATTTTCAGACCTGGATCGGTCATCAAACTGGTGAAGGGATGAATTTATAGATTTTAAATTTAACCAAATGGAACTGGATTTAAGAAATTTATTAAAATAATAATATATTGGGAAAAGTACAAAAAAAAAAAACCTTGTGGTTTGGCCAGTTTGCAGATAAAGAGCTGTATTTCAAAATAGTACAAAATCATGACAAGTGGTTTGATGATTTTGCAGATCAAGGGTTTATCATCCAATATATTACCCTAAAACTCTCTTATACTTCAAAATTTCACCTGAAATTTTTCAACTTTATTGATTAAAGTACAATGAACCCTGATGTGGAAGCTTGAAAATTTTTAGGTTGTGGGTATATTTTTATTAATTAATAAGGCAAAAATATATATAAAAAAAATCATAGAATATATAAAAATTGCTGAAAAATATTCAGATTTTGGAAGTTTGTTAATTAAAATACAATAGACTTTGTTGTGGAAGTTTGAAAATTTTTCAGAAAGTGAGTATATTTTTATTAATTAATAATGAAAAAAAATAAAAAAAAAATCATAAAAATAGAAAAATTGTTGACAAATATCTAAAAAATATATGCATATTACATCATAACTTTACAACAAGTTTTAAAAATTTAAATGTTGTTTGGCAATTTTTCTTTTTCTTTTTTTTTTTCTTTTTTTGATTTTTTTTAATTTTTTTATTTTTAATTAATAAATATATACCTACTTCCAAAAAAATTCCAAATTTTCACACCATGGTCTATTGTATTTTAATCAACAAACATAAAAAACTTCAAGTGAAATTTTGAATGATAAGAGAGTTTTAAAAGAGTGTATTGGGTAATAAATACTTGATCTACAAAATCACTAAACCATATGTCATGCTTTTGTACTGTTTCAAAACACAACCCTTGATCTGCAAATTGGCTAAACCACATGGTTTTTTTTTTTTTTTTGTACTTTCCCTAATATATTTATTTAAATTTATAAGATGTGAAAATTTGATTATTTTTATTATAATTTTTTAAAACTAAGGATTTTAAACACAATATATTAATTAAAAAAGCCCAATATATTTAATATAGGTTTTATAATTACAATTAAATATCAATTTAATTCAAAATAATTAAAAAATTAAAATTATATTTTATTTCAATAAGAAAAATCTAAAAATAATACCTAAATTATTAGTTACAATAATTTTTTTAAAAAAAATAGTCTCGTCGAAATGGAAAATCGATTGGGTTCACGGTTTTCCTGTTAACCATAAATTGACTTGTTTTTACTAATCTTAGAATCGATTAAAAACTAATCGGATTGACTTTCGGTTCCGGTCAAACTTGTTACGACCGGTCGGCCTGGCTCGATTTTCATAACTGTGCCTAATAGATAATACATGTATGTATGTGTTTGATTGGTCCAATATATTTTTCTTTTTTTCTTTTTCATGTAAGCCATCTAAGATATTACCAAGGTTTAATCATGACTCGCAAATATAATTATCTTAATAAATTAAACTTTTTTTTTAAAAAGAAAAAACTTAAACAAAATATTTATGAAATGGATATGAAATTTAAAATGCGAATACAAAAGTACCCTATCCAAATGCCATATAAAGGATGGTAAAAGATCTCATATGAATTTAATTTAATATCTATGATCATAAAAAAAGATTATTTAACTCTTTTTCAATATTGATATTGGAATCATGTTCTGGAATAACGTGAGATTCATGTTATACCTATTTTCCTTTCTTCCTCTAATAATCTTCATTTGACCGTCAGATATGTCTTACAAAATGAAGCTCATAACCCTTTGTTTGGGGTTACATATAAACACTCTTTTGGTCCTTGTCCTATATAATAATTGCATTTTTACTTATTACCTTCTGGTTTGGTCCTGTCACCTCCTAATCTATTGCGTTTCTATCCAATTTGGCCCAATTTCGACACTGTTCTACACAGATCTAAATTAAATTAAAATTGGCAAAAAGAGAAGCTTATAATTTAGATAGTGTTATACTCATGTGCCTAAATTATATCAAATACCTAAATTTGTGTACAGGACAAGCGGCCAAAAAGTCTTTTTGCCATATTTATTCATAACATATATATTTGGGCTTCGATATCTGTGTGTCTTCAGTTAATCACGTTTTCTCGCTTCTAGTCCTCAACAAGATCTAAGATAGAGGATTCTATCATCTTACCTTTTTATTCTATACGCTCTTGGTTTCTCTAATGTGTTCTCCAAATTAGAAGCATCCTCCTCTGTTCATGGGGTGCAAGGTTGAACGTGATGCTCCTTCTTTATATATATATATATATAGTTATCTTTTTTCTATAGTTGAGTATGCTCAAATTAAAAACCGTTTACTCCAGAATGAAAGGGTCTGAAGCCAAATGATTAATTTCCAAAAATCTTGTGTCTCCTTTGGTAGTAAAGTGGGCAATTAAGACAGACTTATGCAGCACGGAATTGTATTGCTTCATTCGATCAAAGTGTCTTAGTTGAGGTAGGAGAGAAATCCCTATTAAATATGTGCTTCAGTTTATCCCACCATATATTATGAGTTTGTTTAGGCTGCCACTCAACTTGTGTAACTCTATTCTATTCATAAATTGTTGGACTCCTTTTGGTGGGCGTCAAACACTGACTATTTAATCCACAAACTTTAGTTTAAACTAACAAATAAACTACATAAACATCAACAGCCTGAATGTCTTCCACCTATATTATCTATATACAAGCCTTCTTCTTCTTTCTTCAAGTATTATTTTTGAAATTTAATATACTTCTTTCTAATTTAAAAATTTAGTGTCATATATGTCTAAAGATTTAGTGTTTATTCCTTAAAATTTGACATTTCGAATAAATATTTTTACTAGGACTCTAAAAATGGCTTTCTTAATTTGAAAACCAAAATTAATTGATAAATGAAGAGTTGACAACACAAAAAATATGAATGACATGCCACGATTTGATTTCTTTATCTTAATGCAAAGGAAAAACGCATCTTGAGCCCAGTAAATTTTTTTATAAATTTTGAATTAGCTTCCTGATTGATTTTTTCAACGTATTAAGTATATAATATTTCTGTATTGATAGTGTTACTCCTAAACTTAACATTTTTATCTCGTGTGCGTTATAGTGTCTTTTAACTATTACGTGACACAATTTTTAAGAAAAGTAGAAGACTATAACGTTTATTGGAGAAATCCAAATCATACTTTATATACAGTCGTGGGATAGCTACGAATATCAACTATACTTCTGATTTAGTCTCACGTGTTTGCAAAAATTATATCACATGTCAGCTAACTGATAATGTAGCCCACACGAGAGAAAAAAAGTGTCAAATTCAGAGTTAATACTATCAAAACAGAAAAATCATGTACTTAATATGCTGTGAAAATTGAAAGGAAGCCAATTATAAAATCGATAAACATTCAGGGATTTAAAATGCATTCTGCCTAATGCAGATGCAAAAGTAAATTAAAAGTGAGAGGAACTCATCATATAAATCTTATTCCTTTCTTTATTTTATTTTATTTTATTTTTTTTTTAGGACTTTGTGGGGGTGAGTGGTGAGGAATATTTGATGGGCCCCAAAATTGGAAAGATCCACTTATAAATGAAAACATTCACAATAATTAGTCAAGGCTATATTGCCCAATTATTTCTTTTATTTAGGATTGCCCATGGATATATAGGGCCCGTTTCTGTTTGGAGTCCGCCTAAAAGGAGACGGTGATTCTCCGTTTAAGATCCCCATATAACATAGATTGGGATAAATTTATTCTATAATGTTAAACGGAAATAGGGATGAGATTACCTCTTTTTGTCTTGCGGACCCTGTCCCCGTCCCTATTTAATCCTTATGAAGATCCTCGACAATATCCCCATAAATCTCCGTTAAAATCTCCAAATCTAATTAATTATATTATTATATATATAGTTATATATTTATCTTATATAAATAATTGAATTTTGTATTATTAAAATGAAATTAAAAATAATATTTTCAATTTTCAATTAAAACTTGAATTTACTTTTTTTTTTTTCTTTATAAAAAAAGTTATCTTAACAGGGATGGTTTCAAAATTGAATTTATATATATATATAATTGTCCTCATGGAGATGGCTTAAAAATTGAATTTATCTTTATATATATATATATATATATATAAATAGGTCTTAATGGGGACGGAGATCTCCGCAGGTAATCCATTATCCAACGAGACCGATGATGGGGATTAGAATTGTTCCCGTTTAATAAACGGAGATGGGGACAAGGATCCCCATCTAACCAGGAAACAGGGATGAGATAACCAATCCCCACCCCGCCCCGTTTACATCCCTACTTTTCTTCTTCAATGATTTTTTTCCCATTAAAGGATGTGCAGTTTTCATTTTCAGATAAGATTTTGGATTGGTAAGATTCTTTTAATAAAAATTGGTAGCTTTCAGATATGATTTTTTTTTTCCCCCTTTCACTACCTGTTTGTGTTTTTTTCGAGGTGAGGCCATCCCGTGTAACCAAAAGAAAAAAAAAAAAAAATATCTAATTGTTTAAAAAAAAAAACCCTCATATTTAAAGCTTATTCTAATTCTAATCACTTAGTATTTGGTTAACTATATAATTGTTGCATTATTTTTTTACATAATTTTGTAAATAATTACCCAAACAAAACATAACAAACATATTTTCAAAATTGTTTTAACCGGTAAAAATATTCATAAACAATCAAATTCAACCTTCAAATCTTAGAAACTTCTATGAAGAGCAAGAAATACTCATAACTAGCCGTTATTTTCGCAGTCATCTCCAAAGAACTCATTAATTAAATGTCGTAACACAATATAACTTCAAAGGAGTTATGTATTTGTGAGTTTTTTTTTTTTCTATAAGAAGTTGAATGGATACTACTTTCTTCTCATGTGCACGCTGAGATTTCCTCTAAACTACAACATTCATAAAATAAAAAATAAAAAAACCCACAAATTCATCATGTGACAGCAGCTTTCAATTCAAGAAAAAAGGTCTATAACAACACTTAGATATGTAATTTAAGGATGTTGGAATAATGACATCCTCAAAACAAATGAAGATGGCATTCCATGAGCCCTTGCCACATATATAAAACTCGGATTATTACACATTTATATCAAAGAACAATTTGGATGAACAATTTCCCATCTAAAAATTTTAGAAGAGAATACCTATTTGGTTCAAATATGCACCTTTAAAAGTTATTTTTCTCATTTTGGTTCATTAAAATTTTGGTAAGTAAATATTTATTTCATAAATAATATAAAAATTTCAAATCGTGTGCTATCATTTTACTTGAGTTTTCATTTTATTATTAAATTAGTTAAAAAAATCTATTTAAAATTTAGGTCTCTTATTTAGTATTGCGTTATCACTTGATTCATTAGAATTCATTTATCAAATTAATTTCATTTATTCTTATTTTAGTTTATTGACTCCTTTTACCTCTGTATAACTTCATCACCAATCTAGATAATGTTAGTTTTTTGTTGTTTAATTTTCTTGATTGGTTTGCTCCAATTTCTTGGTGGCAAAAAGAGCTGCAAAGTCAAATCCAATTTGAAGGTTTTTATGATTACAAGAAAAACAGGTTCAAAGAAAGTCAGATTGTAGGAATCTTCATTCTACACAGGCCATACTTGCAGAATACAGAGAAATGTTTTTGGACACAACCTCATGCTTATCACTGGAGAAATTTCAATCAACCATTGAAATAGGTTGGAGAACAAAAAGAACTTCAAAAATTCATTCATGAGATAAATGGTCATTTGGAAGTTTCTACTTGGATTTATTAAACCTCACTCTATTCAGTAACCTTCTCGGCAAGGTCAGAATTTCAAGTAGTTAAACTTTTCAAGTTCTTCATGCTTCACCAACACTAGCACAGAAAGCTTCCAGCTCAGCAGCTCATCCAGAAGCCTTAAGCCAAGCCAATCTTTCATTGAGTTTTGAAAATCTAATACTGTTCCAAGACTCTCACGATCCATATTTGGCCGATAGCCCTATTTTTGATGACTCAGATATTTTTTCACCTCTATCAAATTATCGTAAGATAGAAGTCCCAAATGAAGATAAGAATGACCTGGATAACATGAATATGTTACCATCTCATTGGATCTAAAAACCATATTTCACTTATTTGTCGTATATATATATAGTTTTGTTTTCACTGCATAAGAAAAGTTGTGTGCTCTAGTATAGGAGAATAATTGGCCTTAAGCGGTTTCTTCTATTTGGTCCTACATGGCCACTATCTTGTAATATCTTTTAGTATATGGTGTATAGAGATTTCTCCTTCCTATATAAAAAGGATCTTTCTAAGATGTATGAGGCAGAGGAAGAAAAAATAAAAAATCTTATTATTAAAAAATAATGTCTCTCTAAACTCTTTCTCTCTTCTCTCTCATATCTCTGCTTGTATACTTGATATGAGAAACTGAACAGTCTATGTAGTAGTCAGTATTAATTGAACAACAGGTCAACCATTGTTACACTAATTTTTGCCTTAGTATTGGCTTGTTGTATTTGTGCATTCAGTGAGAATTCATTAATGTTGATTATTGCATAACTTTTTGGTGCTTTCCTTATGAGAATGCTAGCGAGTTATATGAAAGAGAAGGAACTTATCATCCAAATATGACATCCTCATCTCAAGTTCCATGGCCAACTTCACAAACACCTACTATTACAAATCCAACTATTTCCCTAACCATGATCCTTTTACACAACCTTTGTAGGGATTAAATATCCTAAGATTTATCTCTCCCATCATTATTCCATCCTCTTATCGAACTTTTATCACTTCTAAAATAGAGAAGCTGATTGAATTCTCAACAATTCCTGAAGATGCATAAGTCTCTACATAGTTTATAGGAGTAATAGTTCTTTAACTTCCTCTATTCGTAATCCCATTACTACAAGGAGACCAACTGAAAAGGAGTATGTACAAACTTCCAGAATGGATCATTGTCATCTAAAGGCTACATCAGCAGAACAATATGTTACTATTTAGATTGAACCAGATCTGATAGTTAATTAGAGAAGAGAAGGTTATACTCATCTTCATGTTGGAGCTATTTGAATTATTCTTACTCTGTATGGAAGACATGGACTTGATGCATGTTCAAGAGTCAGTCTTTTAAACTCTAGGTTTTTGAAGTATAAAAAAGTTGTAATTGGAATTGTTTTTAAAACACTTCATGCAGGAAGTATTGTACTTACTTTCTTTTCCAACTTTAGCTTTTCTTTTCAAGATCCTCATCTGCTAACTACCTTAAAGATCCATGTCCAGATCACTAGTGTAGTGCAGATCCCAACTACTTTTGTTGCCACAATTCATCATCAAGTTCTATATAGATTGCAAGATCATACCATCATGGTGACACTTTTGCCCAAGCTTTGTTTGTTATTGCTCACAATGATAATGATCCCATTATCATCCAGATTCCTCAACAAATCCCTAACGAAGAATTAGCTCAGCTAATGCCCCTTGAATCACTGACTAATTATGAAAATCTCCATTAAGCATCTCAGCCTGTTGAGACCCAACAAGTTTAAAGGTTTCAAAGAAGGCCAAATGGTTTGGTAAGAACTTTCCAACCACCAAGAAGGTCATTTCACCAAGTTATGACTCACTCCGGTGTCAAAACCTATGGAAAAGAAGATCTATGTTCATAGCTTTTATCCTGATGGCTCTCATATGTATGTTGATAAAATTGATGGTCACTTTATTGGGATTTCCTAGGTAGTCGCATGTGTGATTCAAATTGCACTTGCCATCTTGATGAAAGCATTGATGAAGAAGAAACCTAAAAGGAAAATTCTAAGTTCTATTCTAGATGTCGTCCATATAAAAAAGGCTTTAATGATAGGAATCCTGATCATTCTTGGATTGGAATCCATGACTGGGTTCTTGAAAAGGAGTAGCAACTTAAGCATATAAAAAAGAGTTCAAAATCTTATTCCAACAAGATTTTACCCATATACCAAAAGACCCTTAACCAGACCCAAACAGAATAATTACCTATTCCTACTCCTTCTCCTACTTGTTCTAATTACAAATTTTTCAAACCACTCCAATAGTCCCTCCATGCGTGATGTTCAACCCCCATGATATGACAAAATTTCCACCTCTGTCCAAAACCATAAATCCCCAAACTAAAATAGTCTCCACTCCTCATGTCACTCTATAGACTGTTACGCCAGCTGGACAATTCAAAGACCTAACACCAGTTGAAGCAGTTTTAAATTGGCATACAGATAATGCTCAAGTTCAAAATCACAATTTGTACTAGATTGATAGGATGTTAGATCATTTAACTAATTCTCAAGCCTCAACTTCTAAAGAAATTAATTCTATGTCCTCTTTTATTCAGGATTCTTATCAAACGACTTTTGAAAATATTGAGCAATTAGATCGTTTTCTTAAATCTCTTATTGCTAAAAAGAGGTTTGGTCTTAAGTTCAAACAAAACGAAGTAGAGATCAGACATCTCAAGATTGAATTATAAAAAATGGAGAATGATGTAGCCAAATTAAATCCTAGCTACCACCTAGCGTTGAAGACCCTCCAAACCTTTTCCACTATCATCCTTTCACTCACCATAACCCATTCCCTCCTCCAACTCAATCTTTTCAACCATTTAAACCAATCTATGAAACCTTTGTAAATTTGCCTAAAACATCTACATCTTTTATTCTAAAAACTTTTCCTTCGTCTACACAACCTGTGGACAAAGATGAATACCTCAAAAAAAAGAAAAAGAAAAACAACCTATGCAATACTATTTTGATCTTGCTTTATCACATTCCAGTTTTTCCTTTGATTCCACTTCCTTTATTATTTCAAAATGTTGAATTAATTTTGAAGATCAAATGGCAGCTATCACAAAAATTCTGATGGCAGACAGAAAACCTTCCAACACTGATGAGCCTATAGTTGAAGAATATGATTTTGATCTTGATGAAATGGATAACTCTCTTTATGGCATTATCAACATCAAAATACTTCTTATTCTCCAACTGGTTCTAGTCCATGGTTTACTTTTGATAAACTTTCTCCACATGAATGGTATGAAGTCATTGATGAAATGGGAGCATGGATTGATGTTCGTATGACTAAGCCAGGGTCTTCTTTTCCAATAATTCTCTAAGAGCTTGTTTCTAAGTTTATAGGCACTCTTTAAGAATGGTATCAAAGTCTTGACGAATATAGATAAATCAGCTATCTCCAAACACCTAATGCTGTTGGTGCATTAGGAATAATTCACCAAAATTTCATTGGTGATTTTTTATTTTATGAGAGGAGAATCCATCAAGAATACTTTGATATGAAGTGTTGTTCTTTAAAACAACATGTTATTGAAAAACACTATACGATAATTTCACAAAGATATTACATGTTGAATGAGTATATGATCCTAATCACCGGTATGTATATATTTTTGCTTTGCATACAGAGTTACAGCTAGAGATTAATAAACTGATTGGTCAAACAAGGAGAGCTTTCTTTGATATTACTATTATAGAAATTCATCAATTCACGTTAGCTGCATTGGAGAAGAAGCATGAACAGTAGACTTTATTTAGAGATTTCCTCCATAACAACAAACTTGCAAAACAGATTTGCAATAAATCTCATCTTGAGACTAAATGCTATAAAAAGTGTGATTGCAAAACAAAATCCTTTTGCAAGGGTTTCCAAAAGAAGAAAGCTTTTCATTTTGGCAATTCATACAAAAGGCATCCATACAAGAAGTTAAAGTTCTTTAAGAAAAAGAATCACAAAGGAAAGCACAAAGGCTTTAACAGATGTTTTTCTTTTGGAAAGGCAGGCATTTTGCAAAAAATTGTCCTAACAAGCTTGCCAAAGCTCAAAAGCTTATTTCTCTATACAACATTGAACATGCAAATGCATAAATTAAATCCTTGTGAGTAGAGTGAGCAAGATGGAAATACAGTTTTTACAAATGAATGGGATTCATCAAAAGGACATTCATTAAACTCTTTCATCTTTCTCAACCAATGAAACTATTTCTATTTATTCTTTGTAGAAATGTAAGCTTTATATAGACAATAATACTTTCACTCTTGATAATGATGATTTATGCCTCCTGTGGCTGTCCATATTTTACTCTCCAAGTATGCTAAGCCAGTTCCACTGTTGGTGTGCCCTAGTTTTTAGGGTATTGGATTCTTGTATTTTGTATTATATATTAAGATTTTTTGTATGTATACACTATTTGTGTCATAGTAATAAAGGCATTTAATCTATTCCATTTATATCTTGTGCTATAACATGAATAGGGTATCCATTGATTGATAATCATAAAACATATCCTAAGTCTATTCTAATCATGGGAATGAATTGTTGGGAATGCCCTAGTCCCAAGGCATTGGTCCTTGTATTGTATCATAAATTTTGTATCTTATAATGAGATTTATGTATTATACGTTCGTGTCAATGAATAAAGGCATTAATCTATTTATTATATACATCTTGTGCAATATTTTAAATAGAGTATCCAATGGATATATCCATATCCATATTAAGAAGTGTCATGCACTTGGTAGTAAGACCATGGATAAGGAAAACGATAAAGTCATCCGTAGTCTATTCCAATCATGGGAATGAATGGAACCAAAGACTATCATAAGCTTGGCTGTATGTGTTGTCTTCCCGGTCATTGGATATGGAATGTCAACCAAGTTCATGGGTATATGTAATGGGGCATGGTACTAGATAGATCCAACAAACGAGGAATCCACATGGTATAGTATCGCAAGTGATTCTCGTGTAGTACTTATATAGATCTTTTATCCTGACCATGTTATGGTCTTGCATGTGAAGTGGAAAACTTTAGTGTATGCCTAAAGGGCCTGTAAAAAGGTACCAAGTGTGGGTATGTTCGGGTGTGGTAGTGAGCATGGCAAGACTATGAACATGCAAAAAGGAATGTCACTCAGTAAACCACTAAGAAGATATCACCGGCCTCTTGATGAATGCAACTGATAAGAGTGTGGCCACACCTAAACAAGTTAGAACTTGTTTGTGAGCATCAGTTCATTTGGGATGAAGTAAATATCTGGACATAAAAGAGGGTGATGACACCATGCCTCCGTGTTGGATACCGATATCAGCGACATGGGATATATAAGTTCAACTACAGGGTTAAGACTTCCGTTAGACTATTGTCTCTGTCTTAATTGGGGACTGTAATGGCTCATTAGAGTCCGCCTATAGTCTGTAGACCTTAAGCCCACTGCCAACATAAAGACGGGTCCACAGGATCATACATATAGAATGTCTGAGTTTGAACTTGTCAGATTACTAGTATACTTGGAGTATATAAACTGGAGAGATAAATATTAATTAATTAAATTATAAATTGGATTGATCAATATAATTTAATTGATATATACTTTAATTGGGAATTTATTTTCAGGTGGAAATAAAATACATATATAGGTTTATATGTATTTGATTTAAGTTAAATCTCAATTAATTTATTGGGTCAATTTTAATTTAATGATATGTACATTATATAATATGGTGTTATATAAATACATGCATGAAAATTAAAATAGAATTGCATTTAATTTACCCATGATAATTAATTTGGATTTAGGGATTTATGGTATTAAAATCCTAACTTAAAATCCAATTAAACCAAAGCCTTAAATCAAGGCCTTGATTAGAGCCAAGAATTAATTCTCATTAATGAGAATTTTAGGCCATAAGAGAAAAGGAAGGCTAAAAATTTCAGCTAAGCTCCTCCTTTGATCTGCTGCTAGCACGGATTCTACTCGATAGACGTTCGTGTACGTGAAAGTGGAGGGAATCGATTTCTGTTTCTACAGCCGTCTCTAAAAGAGACATTGAAAGGTGAGAATCTAATTCTTTATCTTTCGGTTTGTGTTTTTTTATTTCCATTTCAATTACTCCTGGATCATAGATTTGAGCAGATCAATCCAAGCTTCCTCTTTTATCGGTTGATTTTTTATGAAAAATCCCTACATGAATAGAATCACAGACTTGTATATTCGATGACTGTATAGTAGTTTTTAACTAGCCACAGTACTTGTAAAGTCAGTCGTGAATATAGGTACATATTGTTGACATGGGAATAGATCGATCTGCACAAGAAAGCCACATGGTTGTCATGACATAGGTCTTTCTTGAGTAGGTCTTTATTGTCCTCAGACCAGATTTCATTATAGTATCAATATGGAATCTGGTTCACTTTGACATATGCCTAAAAGGTCTGTAAAAGGATGCTAAATATGGGTATGATCGGGTAGACAAGTAAACATATTGGTATTGATGATGAAGTGATGGAATTGCCACTCGAGTAACACCAAGATGATGTCACTGGCCGCTTGATGAGTGTGACTGATAAGTGTATGGCCATACCCAAATAAGTCGGTTGCTTATTTGATTAATCAATCAACTCAAAACCAAGAAATATAATAAACAATAGAAGAGGATGACGGACACCGTGCCTTTTGTTTATTCATATCGATGTCATTTGGCAAAGGACAATGTGAGATTACTACTGGGTAAGTGTCTTCAACAGACTGTTGTATCTTTATCTTAATTAGGAGCTGTAACGGTTTGCTAGAACCCACTTACAGTCTGTGGGCCTTGGGCCTACTGCCAACATAAAGACAGACCTATAGGATCGTGCACATAGATCAACTGAGCTGGAACTTATAGAAATTGTACATGTAATGTACATTGGAAGGAATATGTTAATTAATTAGTTGACATTCGCTGTTAAGGTAATTAATTAATATTGGGTTGATTTAATTTAATTAATAAGTTTACATCATGTAATGTAATTAATTAATCAATTAATTAAATTGCATAAAGTAGATAATTAATTAAATTATTTTCCTAAGAAGGTTAATTAAATACATGTATAGTTAAGTGTGATTTAATTTTATTTAGGGGTAATTAAATTAGCCAAATGGAAATAAATTACATAGTATAAACCTTTTGGTATACGGTTTATTTATGTAATTCAAATCTTAATAGGCTTAGGTTTAATTAACCTAAATAGAAATCTAATTATAGAAGGACTATATAAGGCACACTTAAGTGAAAAAAAATTTGCCCTAACAGTAATTATTGAGCTGTAAATTTCATCTCCCTTAGAGCAGCCCCTTGGCCGAATTTTACAACTGTAATTTTCCATTCCTCCGCTTCTTCGGCTAGCACCAGTTCCCACTCGTTAGTTGGCCGTGCACTGATTGTGGAGATCGCTTTCGTTACAAGAATTGATTCTGCAGCAGTCTCTAGAAGAAACAAATTTGGTGAGTTTAATCTCTCTTTATCCAAATTGATTTTGTTCCACTCAATGGTAATCAGACACGATAAGTGGATTTTAGGAAATTTTAAACGGTGTAATTTTGCTGCGCTACTTTATTTTTCCGATGAGGAATCCCAACAGACAGTGGATCATTTCAAACAATCATGACTCCAGATGCTCTTCCTTTAGAAGAATGGGAGAAACACAAGAATTACTTTAGAGCTACAAACGGTGAAACCTTTTCCACAAAGCTCAGATCAAGAAGGCCAATTGGATTACAATTTTTTTAGACTGTGTAGTTTAGACCAAGGTTCCTGAATCCTCATTACAAAACAAAGTTACCCTTGTAAGTTTTAGGGATTACAAGAAGGCCAATGGGCTTAGAATTTTACCTGATAGGCTTAGGTTTAAAAGCTTCTTCAAACCCTACACTCATACCCCAAAAATATTTTCTCTTACTAAAGTCCAATATGATTACCAATCTATCTGAGATCTTATCCTAACCTCATATGGTGATTCACAATACGAATTCAACGATCCTAAAACTTTATGGACTAACCCATATTTTTTCATTTTCCTTACGCTTTAAACTAAATAAGGACATAATGTTGGGGTTTTGTCATCGAAAATCAACCATTGGCAGTAGAAGCCGATTTATATTTTCTCAAACCTGGTCCCAAAAGTTTATATAATAGAAATGAAAAACAACAAAATATCATAAGGGAAGAAATCGATTCTCACCTTGAATGTCTTTTCTAGAGACGGCTGTAAAAACCAAAGCAGATTTTCTCCAAAGTCTCGTACACGAACGCCTAACCAATAGGAACCCCGTGCTAGTGGAGGATCAGAGAACCAGAGAGAGAGAGAGAGAGAGAAGCTGGCCGGAATTCTCACTCCAGGAGGAAGAGTTTTGGCCGTATTCTACTGCTTGTGGTAGCTTACGGTTTCCTCTTTCCACTTAAGTGGGTTTTTATAGTCATTTAAAACCTTAGGTCTAAATTAAAAGCATAAGTTAAAATTAATTTCAACTTAATTTCAATTCCAAATGTATGTGATTATATTAAACTATATAATATAACACATAACATTTAAATTGAAATTAATTTGCCTAATTAAATTAACCTAATAAATTAATTTAGACTTTGCTTAAATGAAATCCATATAAACATATATATGTAAATTATTTCCACTAGGAAATATAAATTAATTTATTTAAATTAATTCAATGAAACCCAATAAATTGATTATATTATTTTAATAAATCCAATTGATCTATAATTTTAATCAATTAATAATTCCTCTCTAGTAAGTATACTCCAGGTTTACAGATGACCCGTTTAGTTCAAGCTCAGTCATTCAATGTGTACAATCCTGTGGGCCCGTCTTTATGTTGGCAGTGGGCCCATGGCCCACAAACTGTAGTTGGGCTCTAGCAAGCCATTACAACGCTCAATTAAGATGTAGACAACAGTCTAATGGAAGTCGTAACCCTGTAGTTAAGCTTATATATCCCATGTTGCTGATATCGATGTCCAACACAGAGGCATGGTGTCATCACCCTCTTTTGTGTCCAGACATAAACTTGATCCAGAATAAACTGATGCTCACAAATAAGTTCCAACTTGTTTGGGTATGGCTATACTTTTATCAGTTGCACTCATCAAGTGGCTGATGATATCTTCTCAATGTATTATTGAGTGACATTCCCTTTACATATTCATGACCTTGCCCTGTTCACTAGTACACCCAAACGTACCCATACTTGGCACCCTGTTACAGGCCCTTTAGGCGTACACCAAAGTGTGTGAGTTCACATGTAAGACCATAATATGGTCAAGTCCAAGGATCCAATATAAGTACTACACAAGAATCACTTGTGATATTATATCATGTGGATTTCTCGTTTAGTGGATCTATCCAGTACCATGCCCCATTACATTTACCCATTAGCTTGATTGACAATCCATGTTCTATAGCTGGTAAGATACCGCCATACAATCAAGGCTATGATAGTTTTTAGTTCCATTCATTCCCAGGACTAGAACAGACTATGGATGGCTTTATGGTTATATCATTTCCCTATCCATGGTCTTACTGCCAAGTGCATGATATTTGTCAACATGGATATGGATATGACCATTGGATACTCTATTTATAAAATTGCATAAGATATGGAATAAATGGATTAATGCCTTTATTTAATGACACAAATGTACAATACATCAATCTATTAAAAGAACCAAAAGTACATTACAATACAAGGACTAATACCTTAGGACTAGGGTATTCCCAACACATAAATCCAAAAGCAACCTATCCAGGTATGAATCCCGCCTGCAGATTTAAAGTTATCCCAAGACGAATGTTCTCAACTGTTGGCCCAAGGTCACATTAAGCCCACTTAATTTCCATGGGCTTGCCAAGCCTTTTATGTTGAAAAGAGATATGAGATTGTGAGAGGAAAGAAAAGACTTGTCATTGATTACAATCCCTTGAATCATTTCCTCTCCCAAAGACTAATTCTTTGTTTATTCATCTTCATGATGTGCATGTTTATTCTAAGTTTGATCTCAAAGTAGGTTTTTAGCAACTTAGTAGTTTACCAGAAGACAAATACAAAATAATATTTTATATCCCAATGACCCAATATCAATGGAAGGTTATGCCTTTTAGGCTCAAAACAGCCCCATCACTATTCCAAAAGGCCATGATGAGGATATTCGAGCCTATCCTCCATAATGCATTAATCTACATTGATGATATCCTACTGTTCTCTAAGGATGTCCAGGCTCATTATGAATTGCTGACTCAATTTCACTCTTTGGTAAAACAATATGGTGTTATGCTTTCTAAAAAGAAAAGCACTATTAGTGTCTAATCAATAGACTTTTTGGTAATGCATTTCAAAGACGGTCACTATATGTTGGGTCCTCATATTACATAAGAACTACTCAAATTTCTTGATAAAAATTTATTTGTCAAACAAATTCAATAGTTTCTTGGCACTGTCAATTTTCTCAGGGAATTTATTCCACAGGTGTCGGTGCACACTAGCTAACTGTAAAAAATGACAAGAAAACACCCACCTTTGTGGGGCACAGAAAAGACATAAGTTATCCAATAGCTAAGCAGATAACATAGTCTCCTCCACCATTGAAGATTCTAGGCAATGGGAAGAGAATTCTTCAAACTGATACAAATGATGAGTATGGAGCATATTTATGATTGAGCGCTTAGATGAGACAGGCTATTATTGTGGACATACAAATGGACAATTCAAAGAATCTGAGAAGCATTATCGCTCTATGATAGAATAGTTCCTAGCTATAAAATATAAAATAAAAAAATTTAACTTCCATCTTATATGTCATCATTTTACAGTAAGAATGAATAACTCAACTTTTCCAAAGATTCTCGATTTCCAAAACAAGTCTATCCTTAACAAACGAATGCTTAGGCTTAAGGACCGGTTTGCAAAATATGATTTCTCTGTCGAATGTATAAAAGGAGATAAGAACTTGATCCCCAATATGCTTTCCAGGCCAAATCCTCAAACCATCTCTTTGATAACTTCTCAAGCTGCCATCCTTTTAGTTTTCATGGCCACCTCTGCTTATTCTGTAAATCTTTGGCTAAAACCTTTATCCCTAAAAATCCAAATGTCATTTCCTCTAGGTACTAATTTCAGCACTATCCAGGAAATACAAAGTTTTCCAAGAATAATATTTTTTGTTATCTTGCCAAAACTATCCAACTTAAAAGATTACCAGATAATGTTTCACCATTTTTCAAAGATTGCCCATTTCTTCTTTTATGGGCTCTCTCCCCATTCCATTAGCTTCTTGAAAATGAACTATGGTGCATATGGTGTTTCACTGTTCTGTACTCCATTGCTGTACAGTACCCTATCCTACCTCTGTACAATTTCATCACTAATCCAAAAAATGTTAGTTCTTTGTTGTTTACTTTTCTTGATTGGTTTGCTCCAATTTCTTAATGGTAAAAAGAGCTACAAAGAAAAATCCAGTTTGAAGGTCTTTATGATTATAAGAAAAATAGATTCAAAGAAAGTCAGATTGTAGGAATCTTCATCTTGCACAGGCCATACTTTCAAAATACAGAGAAATGTGTATGGACACAACCCCATGCTTATCACTAGAGAAATTTCAGTCAACCATTGTTACAGGTTGAAGAATAAAAAGAATTTCAGAAATTCCTTCATGAGATAAACGGTTATTTAGAAGTTTCTGCTTGGATTTATTCAACATCACTCTATCTGGTAACCTTTTTGATAAGGTTAGAATTTCAAGCAATTAAGCCAATAGAATTTCAAGTTCTTCATGCTTCACCAACACTAGCATAGAAAGCTTCCAGCTCAGCAGCTCATCTAGAAGCCAGCTCAAGCCATACCAATCTTTCATTAATTGGATTATCAAAATTCAGTATTGTTTCAGGATTCTTAAGATTCCAACAGTCTTATTTTTTATGACTCAGATATTTTTCCACCACCATCAAATTATCATAAGATAGGAGACTCAAATGACATAGATGAAGATAATGATGACCTCGATAACATGAATATGTCACCATCTCATTGGATCTAAAAGGCAGATTCCACTTGTTTGCCATAATATATATGTACTGTTGTTTTCACCGACTAAGAAAAGTTGTGCGCTCTAGTATAGGAGAATAGTTGGCCCTAAGTGGCTTGTTCTATTTGGTCCTACGTGGCCATTATCTTGTAATATCTTTTAATATGTGGTGTGTAGAGATTTCTCCTTCCTCTGTAAAAAGGATCTTTCTCAATTGCAAGAGGCAGAGGAAGAAAAAAAATAAAAATCTTATTATGAAAAAATAATGGCTCTCTAAACTCTTTCTCTCTTCTCTCTCATATCTCTCATAGTATACTTGATATGAGAAACTGAACAGTCTATATAATAGTCAGTATTAATTGAACATGTTTATCATCGCTACACTAGTTTTTGCTTTAGCATTAGCTTGTTGTATGTGTGCATTCTGTGTGAGTTCATTAATATTGACAGAAATGTTAATTAAATAATTAAATTTTGAGTATTGTGAATATTATCAATAATAATAAAGTGGAGTTTTTTTTTTTTTTTTAAGTGAGAAGATGTTGATGTTATTAAAGCGGTGTGAATGTGGCCAACATACTGAAACTATTCATTCCTTAGCCATAAATTATTCTTGCTCAAGTCAAATTCATTTGAGGTCGAAATTATATATGTCAAATTGAATTTCATTATTCAGTTTTTTTTCGCAGATCGGTTTGTTCAAATGTTATATATATACATATGTTAAATTTATTTATACAAATTAAGGGAAGAGCATAGATTTCAAAATATAATTTATATTTTTTCTAAAATAAACTATAAATTTAACACATCAATTCTAACTAAATTGAAATGTGTATTTGCTTTGGGCGTATTGCTGACTCATTTATATTTATTATTTTTAAATTTAAAATTTAAAATTTAGATTTAGATTTTTGTTAAGTATAATTTTAATTAGAATAGAAAAGTTATGATCATGAAAAAGAAAGATGTAAATAATATAACTGTTTATGACACTGAAAGTTAGAATTGGAAAAAAAAAAAAAAAGTCAGTGTTTAAAAATTTAACATGATTTCTAAGTTTATACTTTATGGAAAACTTTTTTTTTTTTTGGCAAATTTACTATCAATCAGTATTTTGTTTTCTGTAATTTTTATATTTACTATGAATATATATTGAAATTCAAGATAAATTATGCCAAGAAAATCTATATTTTTACCTTAAAAATTTATGTAACTTTTCTTTTTTGAAACAAAAAAATTATATAACTTAATGATATGTACGTGTCTGCTCTTCCACCCCAAAACTAAAAAAAATATTGGTTTATACGAGGACAAATCATATTTTTCTAACAGCACTGCATATATACTTAATTTGAATGTGACTTCAATAATTTATTAGAAGTTAAAAGTTAAAACAACTATACATAATTAGTATTATAATTCATATAATTAGTTATGCC
The DNA here is from genome assembly GCA_039660915.1 of Euphorbia tirucalli. Lineage (NCBI taxonomy): Eukaryota > Viridiplantae > Streptophyta > Magnoliopsida > Malpighiales > Euphorbiaceae > Euphorbia > Euphorbia tirucalli. The sequence continues at coordinate 53,433,469 of CM077633.1, forward strand.
ATATTTCAAATGTAAATTCACAATATCAATTGTATTTGTGAAATTCATAATGAAAATTCAATAAAATTATTACATGTATATATATTAATTGTGGGTTAATTGCAACACAATGAAGTTTAGAGACAGTGAGTTACTAGTTAGTATTAAATTTTATGTTATTTTTAGTGGTAGTGTTAATAAAGTTACCATCGCTTTAATATGCCGAAATCTGGCTTAAGAATAATAACATGACAAGTCAACTCCAAGTTTAATCCATCAAAACGATGCACATCAACTTCAGTCAATGAAAAAATTGATATATCACTGACGTAGTACTCACATGTACAACACTATAAGAAAATAATAAAAACATTGAAAATTTCAAATTGGTTGGAAGTGACGTGATGTTGTGTTGGCATGTTAGATTTGTTATTGATTTTATTACATTATCATTTTGGCACTAAATTTCGACGAATTTGAATGAGTTTATCGATACTTAAATGAATGTTTAGTGATTTTATTAATATAAAATCCTAACCTTTTACTATATTAATTATTGGTGATTTAATAGTTATAAAGAATTATTATTATTATTCCCTCCATTCTGACTAGATGTCACTTAAGCCAATTCTATTTTTTCCAAAATAAATTGATTTTAGAAACCAATGCAATTTTAGATATTTTTTTTTTAGTTTACCCTCATATCTGTAAAATAATATTATTTTACTACATTGGCCTTATTAAATTTCATTTTGAAATTTGCTCAATTTGATATTTGAGTCTATATAGTTCATGATAAGTGGAACGAGAGAATTTAATATTTTTATTGAATTTTTTTTTTTTGTGCTGAGCAATTATTTACTTTATTCCAAAATAGATGTCATTTAAGTGGATTCTATTTTTTTTTTTCCAAAATAGATGTTACTTTCGAAATCAAGGTAATTTTTTTCCAAAATAAATTTTTCCCGTCTTACTCTTATATTAATTTCATATATAATTGCTTAGCCAAAAAAAAAAAAAAGCACATTAAATTCTCTACATTTCACTCATCATAAATTATGTAAAATTTAGACTTCAAGATGTGATAAATTTTAAAAAATAAATTTAAAAAGATTAATTTACTAAAATAATATTATTTTATAAATATATTAATTATTTTCTTAATATATGTAGTATCAATTGCCGGGAGGTGAGAGTATTATTATTATTATTATTATTATTATTATTATTATTATTTTTCTGGTCTTTTTGACAAACGATGGTCAATTATGAATCTTGAAGAAAAAAAAAATTTTTGTGAAAGTTAGGTGAGGTCCGGTTTAATGAGGTATTCCGGTTCATAACAAGCCACGCTACTGGAGAATATAAAAAATAAAATATAAATAGGCCCTCCTTTTCCGCACTCTTCTACTCACTTCATTTCATCACTATTTTTGCTGCGAATCTCTCCGAGAAAATGGCTTTAGAGATCTGTGTGAAGGCTGCTGCTGGTGCTCCTGATATTCTTGGAGATTGTATGTTTTCTCTCTCATTATTTTAATTCTTTTTGTGATTATTTATTTCTGCTTCTCTTGCCTCCATTTATATTTTTTATTTCTAATTTCTGTTGTACCTTGTTTTTGAGTTCTATAGGTCCTTTCTGCCATAGAGTTCTCTTAACTTTAGAGGAGAAGAAGATTCCCTACAAATTGCATCTAATCAATCTCAGTGACAAGCCTCAATGGTATTTTAATTTACTTGTCTTTTCGATAAGTATTTGTAAATCTATGTATCATCTCTAAATAGTTTTTATTTTAATTTAGAGAAAGATTGCTTTTTTTTCGTCTGATTGAAACGTTTTGTCAAATGGGTTATCTGCATTAGGATTTGGGTTTCAAGAAATAACTTTTTGTGATAATTCAGTTTCATGGAGACTACACTCTTTTTAGTTTTTCCTGAAGAATAGAATATTGAAAAAAATGTTAACTACGGCATTTTCTTTGATGAAAAGATCATGGAAATTTATTGCTGACGCTAAACCATTTTGAGTGTCTTTTAGCCTTAAGCCTTTTTTACCAAAACTGATGAAAATATCATCTTGAAAACCAGGAACAGGACTATATAGACTCTGTAAACAAAATAGGTGCAGCTTTAAGGATTGACGGGTAGCTGCTGTTGTTGTTTTTACAGGTTTTTGGATATTAGCCCTGAGGGAAAGGTGCCAGTGGTGAAATTTGATGACAAATGGGTGCCAGACTCTGATGTGATTGTTGGGATTTTGGAGGAGAAATACCCTGAGCCATCTCTTGTCACACCTCCAGAATTCGCTTCCGTGTAAGCATCCCCATTGCTATCATTTCTTTTTTTTTTTTTTTTCTCCGTCTATTTCAATTCTCACAGGAACATGTTTGAGAATCCCCTTTTTTTCTGTTATTTGTTATCAATTTGATTTTGGCAGTGAGATTTTGTGAACTAAACACCTATTTATTTTTGATCGGGTTCATGTTTGCACTTGCATTTTCATGCTGCAATTACTTTGAATTTGGAGAATTTTCTTGTTTTACTAATCTCAAGAGAACAATTGCAGAGGTTCAAAGATATTCCCTACCTTTGTCAAATTTGTGAAGAGCAAGGATCCTAATGATGGATCGGAACAGGCTCTGCTTGATGAACTCAAGGCATTAGATGAGCATCTTAAGGCACATGTATGTATCTGGTTGAAAAAATAAAGCAATCAAATTCTTTAATTTTTTGGAGTGGAACTAGTAATTTATTTGGTGAAGCATTGTGCCAGGGTCCATTCATTGCTGGGGAGAAGATCACTGCTGCTGATTTGAGCTTGGCACCAAAGTTGTATCATCTCGTAATTGCTCTTGGCCATTTTAAGAATTGGACTGTCCCTGAAAGCTTGACTCATGTCCATAACTACACCAAGGTATATGGTTGCGTTTTTTGGTTATTTATTGTTTCTGATTTTTGACTTGAACAGATTGGATGGCAAAATCAAAATTTTGACAAGTTTGCACTTTCTCTATTATGCTATGTGATAGTCTAATAATTGCATGCTACACCTTCTTGGTTGATGTTTTTATTGCTCAGGTGACTGTCTAAATTCATTCGTATTTTGTTTTTATTATTGAGGAGCAAGAAATAACATGGAGATTGATCGATAGAATATTGGTGACTTGATCTGGTGGAAGAGCAAGTAGTTGCTGCTTCTTAAGATAAGCGCTTAAAACTACTTACTAATAAATATGATCGTAAAGTATAGGAAAGAGAGTGAAAATTATCGGAATCGTCTCCCAATATTTGCTGTGTTATGACTTGTGCACTCAAGGAATACATATTGATGATTGGTCCTCAACTCGGAGTACGTTAATGGGATTGGCACGAGCATGTGTCAATGCTACTTGGTGAATACCCTTCATTCATTGCTTTAAGATTGGTTGTCTAATGAACAGAAATAGTAGTTTTATTTGATCATGTGGCTCCTGTAAGTTTGAAAGCAACATTACTGAGGTGGAAGGGGAATCCTTAGTTTCGTAAACTGCGGATTGTGCTGAAGCTGCAATTATCAATTGATAAGCCGTATGATCCTTGTAGCATCTTGATACTGGATATCACAAGTGGTAATGGACCTTACATAGTTGGCTTCACGTTCTCAAATTCATGACTGTCGGGTTTGTTTATAAATTCTGTCTTGCCTGTTATAGATTATTGTTCTATTCTGTTCCTCTGGAAATTACCTCCCTCAAGAGTGATTTCATTGCCACCTTAACGTGGTGTTTGAGAAGGCAGACATCCTAAGTTTTGATTCGTTCTACTAGTTGATCCCTCTTGCTGCTACCTTAGAAACGTCCCGGCACCTGCTAGTAACAGTTTTTGAAATTGTAACTAGCAAGTCACATGCAAAACAATGGTTATGGAACATCTGCACTGCAGTCTTTAGCATTTTATTGTCTTCATAACTGATCGATTGAGCACCAACTCAACATCTGCACGATGTTTAAACTTACGGTTAACTTTTTTTTTTTCTCAATCTGGCACGGGGATTGGCATTATCTATACTTTCTAAATACTAGTACACACTTCAAAAACAGTGCTTAATTTTTATTAGTGCACTTGATGCAGTGACCTTAATAGAAAACAAATGATTCTGCTCAAAATGTATCCTATGTTGATGTGTCTCTGTTCTTTACGTGTGTTGTGCATCTTATATGAAACGAGCAAAAAAGCCTCGTGATGCTGGCTCATTAGTCATCATAAATTTGATATATGGCTGGAAGTATGTTTCATCATCTCGCCTGTAATTAGGTGTAAGATTGCAGAGTTATGAGTTTGAAAATCAAATTCATGTATTTTGTTTTGCAGTTGGTGTTCTCTCGTGAATCGTTCGAGAAGACCAAGGCAGCAAAGGAACATGTGATTGCAGGTTGGGCACCGAAAGTCAATGCATGAAGCGATTCCAAGTTATGAGATAATCAAATTACTAATTATGAGATGTGAACGAGGATTGGTTGTTATGAGTGAAACCTGAGACAGATGCTACTGTCTGTGGTGACTGGATGTGAAGATGTTTCTGTAATAAAATCATTTGCTGTGGTTTCAGCTAGTATTTAGCAATGGCTGCCTCCTATTCTCCGTGCTTTTCCAGTCATACTATGGAAGTAGACTAGATATATTTTCATAATTGGAACCTCACAAAATTCCAAGTTGGATTGAGAGTTAATTTCTGCATACTATTTTCTTATAGAACTTTTTGCGTCTAACCCTGAAATCACATGGTAATAATTAATGCTCTGCCTTTTGGGGTGACAACTGTGCATAATCGTGTTATGTTATTCAATCTATTTCAATGCAACACATGATATTCGTGTTAAATGGCCGTGTTAGTTGAATCTTGTCGTGTCAGAAATCGCTACTCCTATCTATATTAAAACCTTTGAATTTTAATTTGGCACTTAAAAGTAAAATGTAACGTTGGTCTTCTTTTTTTCAAAAAAATAGGTAATTTTGTTAGAATGGAACTCACATTTCACCCATGAAAAAGAAAGTTGATTATCTAATTTGTGAAAGTGGAAGTAATCACACGATTATCTAATATGCACAATTGAATATTTAAAAGCTTCAAGATTGAAGGCCATAGGTCAATAGATTTATGGAAATCTACATTTTAGTAATGTTCATGTATTTTAAACAAGGTAAGAAATTTCATGAACGTTGTTTGCTATTGTTAGATTGTATACACACAATCTATTCCTTATTTGCCAGCTGTGGTAGTTAGTTAGAAAGGAGGGAATATTTACCAAGGGGACATTAACAATTCCAACCAACATAGCCAAATTAATGAGGAATTGTACATACTTCCTCTTGCAGCGATGATCACATTCCACCAGGATATGTTTACAAACTGTCCAAATCTCTTTATGGGTTGAAGCAGGCGGTGGAACATTGAGTTTACTAAACATTACTTAGTTTGAGTTTTGTTAAGTCCATACATTATCACTGTTTATTTACTAAGCAACCTGGTAGGGATTTTATGGCTTTGAGTGTTGTTAGTCCCAGAGGCTGTAGATAAACCAAGAGAATGGTGAATTGATTTTGAAAAACTTTTGACATCTTTAAAAAATTTTGATTCAATTGAAGTTTGAAGTGTTAAAACTTCAATCAACAGATAAGATACTCTATAGCAGTTGTTGTGTAACTTACTAATTAATTAACTCTATATTGAGAAATATGAAAAGTTAATAGTAGTAACAGTAGTATTGAAACAAAATCAATATCAAGAAAGTCAATAGTATATTACTAACAAACTGATCAACATTAAACAATCAACAACGATACTTAATGTTAAGTATTTGACTAACAGTATGAGTATAATACTTTGGTTAGTCAATCTACCATCACCAATATCAGTTTCTCAGAAAATAATCAATACATAGAATCAATAGCTATTAGGCACAATAGCAATATAAGGAAGATAACAGTAATGAGTAAAGAATAAGGGATAAGAAAAGCAAACACACATGTTTATAAAGGTTTGGCCTTTCTTGCCTACTCCTATCTCCAAGGTATCTTCCCTTAAAGTTTTCAATCCACTATAAATTCTTTCTCCAAGGTAGAATTCAAAACCTCTTTACAACTTAGTTCTATCTCACATAAGTAACTTCTATAGAATTTTTGATAAACTAAGTCACTGCTTTTCTTAAGTAGCTTGATTACAACATTTTGTGAATAATAGATGTATAACTATTGTAGAAATATTACAACAGATTTAGATCGTAAACTTTTCTCTTAAGATTTCTTTCTTCTTTAAAGCTTCAGCTAATCTTTAGTGGAGCTCTAAGCTTCAATTTATAGGCTCTTTACTTCAACTACCTGTTGTTGACCGTTTGACATATGTTACAAGCCATTTAGATAGATGAGACAAATTTGCCAAAGATAGTAATAGTCATTTGAACAATTTTGGCAAGTTTTGAGATACCTGAGTCCCTCAATAATGAGTAAGCTTCAATAGTAGCACAATTGTTGACCAAACAATAGAAAAAGGCGTTTGTCAGTCTTTTCTTTTAGACGATAACTTCGTGCTTTCATTGAAATGGGAAGATTATTTTTCTATCCTTTAGGTTAGCGTGTTAGTTGAGGAGATCCTTATCTTAGAGACAATTTCTTACCAACTTTTTCTACTGTCAGAGTACCATTGTTTCCAAAAATAGTGTTTCCTTTTTGTTCCATTTTACCAATGCACCAAAATAGTCTCAAAGAATATTTATTTATATTTACCTTAGAACAATGATTATGCTCAGTCATTATTTGAGAATTTTTTCTTAATTTCAAAATTTAAAATCCGTATTTTGTCATCTTTCAAAACTTAACAATAATTTATCCTTTGTGACAACAATTGTGTATGTGGATGATGTACTCATCACAGGAACATCAAATTTCTTGATTACAAAGGTGTAAGCGCCGGGTTTTTCCCGACCTCCATGATGAGTACCCGTGTTACCTACTATGGCAAATGGACGTGAAGTGGACTTGAGATTGACCGGGATGTCGCTAAGAGTGTCTCGAACGCCCCGAAAACCGAATGATGTTTGACTAGAAACCCCGAGATGGGCCCTTCAGGTCATTGGGGGGTTTAGAGGTGAGCATAAGATGTGAGAAAATCTGTCACGGCTCTGGTGGGTGGACAGATTTTCTACCAAAAATCTCAGAAAGTTGGTGGTAGGGTATGGGCGTTGAAAATTTCGGCAGATTTTGGAGGAAAAGAGGGAGAAACATTAATGAAACTCAGAAATGGGATAAAAAGGGAGGAAGGAGAGAGAAAAAAATAACAATTACAATCACAAAAAAAAAAAAAAAAAAACAGAGAAAAAGAAAGAAAGAAAAGAGGAGGAAAAACCAGAAAAACAGAAGCACGAATTCATTCTAGACACTGAAAGTCTTGAGTTCCAAACTATTGCACACTCATTAGGACTTGTTTCGGGTTTATTCGGATTGATTCAAAGTTAGGTTCGGAGGTTTTGAGACGATCAAAGAATTCAAGGCGTGTTCCGGCTTCTCTATCCACTTCTAGGCATTGAATACGTCAAAACATCAATAAGGTAAACTTTGAGAGGCCTTAAACTCACTGTTGTTTGTTGTTGTTGTGATTTTTCCTCATTTCTGCAAATTTTCCGGAAACTGGCTGTTGATTACAACCGCACGGCTCTAACTAGAGTCGTACGGCTCTAATCCTTAAAGAACAGAGCCGCATGGCTCTATTGATTAAGAACAGAGCCGTACGGCTCTTTTTTCCTGGGCAGAAACCCGAATAGCCCGAAATGGCCGAACACAGTCTGTTTCCCATTTTGTTTGTTCTGCAATTATCTATCTCGGCCAAATCGCACCAGCTATGGTTAAAGTTATGGTTCCCGGGTTTCTATTAGCATAAATGCAATTTTTTTTCGTTTCTTTGCTTTTGGTCTTTGAAATCTGGGATTACTCGGTCCAAATTAGAGTATGAGCGGACCCCCTGGATTCCATGAGAATCTCTGCAAATCATTGAAACGGACCAAAACATAGATCTTTAAAAGGAAGAGAACCATTTTTTGGGTTCTGGATACTACAGACGCACGGCTCCAACTAGAGCCACACGGCTGTAGTTTTCAAAAGGAGACAGAATTCCGGGATGACCCCTACGGACATCGTCGGGTAATGCTGTCTTCGAAATTGAACTGTTTTTGGTGTGTTTATGGTTTTTGGACCTTAGATGAATGCAAAAATTAGGAATCCCGCACGAACGGAATCCTGAGTTCCAGGATAACCGACCCACTATATGGAAGAATTTGCATGAAATTGAGCCAAATAGTTTTCTTAAAAAAAAATTTCTAGCACAAAATCTACAGGGCGTTTCAAAATTGTTTTCCAGGTCTAGTCGGGCGAACTAATCGAGTTCACCTGACTACCCCATAATGGCATGCCCCCGAATTCCTCAAATGCCCCATTCTGTCTTGTTTGAGTCCTATGCGTGTTTATAATATAATTGTGCTAACCATCTGTTTTACAGCTTTTAATTTTTATTTCTTATGTAATTTATAGATAATTTTGTATTCTAGGCAATTGTAAATTCTCTAGATTCTCGTGTATATTAGGCGTTTGTAATGTGAGGTTGAGAGTTTTCATTTTTATTCGATTTGGTTGTATAAGTGGCCTTTATTTTTATTCTTTTGAACTGTTTAGGTGTATAATTTATTTATTCCGCAATTTATTCCATTTTTTTCTTATGAGCATAGGTTAAATAAATAAAAAACAGAATCGGATAGAGAAAGATAATAAAGCGAACAAAATATGGTAATATAAACTATAAAGTAAATGCAACCTAGAGGTTGAATAGGTACGTTGCCTAGACCCTAAATCTCTGGATTAGGTACGGTAGTCTACCCTCGGTAGGGAGCTGTACCGGAATTTCTCGGATGAGCTGGGGTGGCGACTCTGTCACTGATCTTGAAATTTAGGTTTCGAGGTCTTTAAGTCAATAAAATGGGAAAAGGGTTTTCTATAAATAAGAATTTCAAAGCAAATCAATGGTTTCCTTAAATCAAGATAATCAAAATCCCATTTTCAAAACTCAAACACATTTTACTAATTTCCTTTTCCCTGGTTCACTTCACCGCGTTTGCAATTTTCATCAAAAAAAGGTCGTCCCCTCATAGTGGCAACTTTGCTGGGGAAATAGTTTCTTTAAAAGTTTTCATAAAAACTTAAGGAACTTAGGCAACTACTGAAATATAAGCTCGCTTGCTGTCAGTTTACTAGTTTATAAAATCATATTTTATTCGCACTTGCATATCATGACATTTTCTTCTTCTTAACCCCTCCAATACACTGATTAGCCTGGTTTACTCAAGAAGGTGACCTACCTCTACTGCCAGGATTGGAGGCACTTGACGGGGTAAACCACTCATAGCACCGGATGACCTTACATCATGTTCTACGGTGAGGAGTGTATATTCACTATGGGAATCTATACGACCCTTGGTTTTGACTTTGACCCCCATGTAATGGCTTAGCAACTTCCCCTAGGATTACCAAAACATAAATTCAAAACTGGACATTGAGCATATGCCTTTGGTATCCCCCGTTGATGCCAAAGAGACCCAACACCTAGGAAGAATGCGAGACCAATCAAAAGGAGAAATAAGGTTGGAAGGGAGTGCATATCATTGTGTGCGCTGATGTTTGTTCCCTGGTGTTTTTATTTAACCTTTTCACGAAGCATTAAACATGCATGACCATTTGTGTGCCATGCTAACCACATCTTTTGCAGCCATACATCCACTCATTGTGGGAAAAGCATTAATTCATGCGCATCACTTAAATGTCATAAGCATTAACCAATTTGTTTTGTAGCCATGTGGAATGCATACTTGGTAGGTGATGTGATGTGTGTGACCCTTATGGGATTGTTCAAGGTCCACATGAATGTTTTATGCATGTCATGCATAAAACATTCATGTGGACCTTGAACAATCCCATAAGGGTCACACACATCACATCACCTACCAAGTAGGAAACCATTTAAGCGCTCCGTGAATGCCGAAAATCCCATTTCATACATCAAACTGTTTAGGTGCTCCACGAGCATCGAAAATCTCATTTCATACATTACACTATTTAGGCGCTCCATGAACGCCGAAAATCTCATTTCATACATCAAATCGCTTAGGTGCTCCACGAGCACCAAAGACCTTATCTCATACCGCAAGTAGTTTAGGTGCTCCACGAGCACCGAAGACCTCATTTCATGCGCCAAACCATTTAGGTGCTCCATGAGCACCGAAAAATTTCATTTTATAACATCAAGTCATTTAGGTGCTCCATGAGCGCCAAAAATCCCACTTCATACATAGACGTTTCATAAACGCCGAAAAACCCTATACATCGTAAAAAAAAAACAAGGTGCCCCCCGAGCGCCAAAACTCTACTCTTGTGCTAAGCACGAGGTCATTTCATCTCATATCATGATATAAAACCCCGAGCGTCGAGACTTTGCCTATATGCCATTATAACCATGTTTTTGTGCAGCCATTTTCAAGACATCAACATATGCATGGTGTTTATGCTAACCACATTTTCGTGCAGCCACGACACTTTATTTGTGTGCCATGCACATTTATGTCCCGTATTTTGATATTTTCACGAAGCATACATGACATCATCATGTATGTCATGCATCCTAAACCACATTTTTATGCAGCCATTTTCAATCATCGATATATGCGTGACACTAATCACATTTTCGTGTAACCATGACATCTTATTTGTATGCTATTTTGCATCTCGTGTGTGACATTTTCACGAAGCATACACGACATCATCGCGTATGTCATGCATCCTAACCACATTTTTATGCAGCCATTTGCATTTTGTGTGACACAAGCATCCATATTATCTCATCTCATTTAAATTAAGGACGTTCCAAGTGTACCCATCACGGTCATTTCATTTCATTTCATAACATGTCGGGTATCCCAAAATTACCTGTGTTTTGCCCGTGCACCAGGTTGCACTCGGCCATTTCATTAGGCCATCTCATTCAATGGAGGACCACAATGGTGTAGGGATTTTTCACCGGAAATCACCCGATAAAAGTGGAAGAACGCGGTGATTTCCTCAAATCCAGTCCCAGGAGCAATTGAAGTGGAAATTGAAAAACTTAAAATTAAATGGAAAGGGATTAAATTTCTTACCAGAAAAATCTCTTTCTAGAGATGGATGATGACTGCAGAATTCAATTGAGAATTCCTCCACTCTCACGTACACGAACGCTTGGCGAATGCAACCCGTGCTAGCGTCGGAAAATACGAAACAATGGAGAGGGGAAAGCTATGGAAATTTCGGCTAGGAGGCAAAAATGCTTGGGTGGCCGAATTTTTCTAACCCTAGGTATTTATACCAAGGGTTGGCCGAATTCCTTAGGGGAATTCTGGCCCATCTTGGCTCCTCTCTATTCTGTGCGGGCTTCCATGTTTTAATTTAGGCCCAGTCTAATTTTAATTACTTCGGTTTAAATTAATTTCAAGCCCAATTTTAATATACCCATGTATTTAATATATTACTCCAAGTAATATATTATTTACATCTAAATTAAAATTAGTTTGACATTTAATTTAATCCATCAAATTAAAATTAACTCTACACAAAATAAAATCATATGCAAACCCATACATATGAATATTTCCACCTAGGAAATAATTTCATAATTAATCCAATTAATTATGAAGAGCCAATGGAATATATTAATTTTATTATTATGACCAATCCAATTGATCCTTATAATATGATTAATATATATATGCTTCTCCCTCCACTGTGTATACTCCAAGTATACAAGTGATTCCTTAAGTCTGCATTCTATCGTTCTATGTGTACGATCCTGTGGGCCAATCTTTATGTTGGCAGTGGGCCTTTGGCCCGCAGACTGCAGTTGGGCTCTAGCAAGCCACTGCAGCCCCCAATTAAGATGGAGATGGCAGTCTAACTGATATCATAACCCTGTAGTTTAAACTTGTATATCCCATGTCATTGATATCGGTGTCCAACACAGAGGCATGGATTGATCACCCTCTTTCGTGTCCGGACATTAACTTGATCCCGAATGCACTGATGCTCACAAACAAGTTCCAACTTGTTTGGGTGTGGCCACACTCTTATCAGTCACATTCATCAAGTGGCCGGTGATATCTTCTCAGTGGGTTACTGAGTGACAAATCCCTTCTGCATATCCATAGTATTACCATGTTCAGTGACATACCCGAAAGCACCCATACTTGGCACCCTATTACAGGCCCTTTAGGCGTACCCCTAAGTATGCGACTTCACATGTAACACCATCATATGGTCAGGTCAAAGGATCCATACAAGTACTACACGAGAATCCATTGTGATACCATACCATGTGGATTACTCGTTTAGTGGATCTATCCAGCACCATGCTCCCAGGCATGTACCCATTAACTTGATTGACATTCCATGTCCAATGACCGGTAAGACACCGCCATACAACCAGGCTAATGATAGTCTGTTGTTCCATTCATTCCCATGACTGGAACAGACTACGGATCTATTTATGGTCATATCGTTAACCCTATCCATGGTCTTACTGCTAAGTGCATGACACTAGTCATCATGGATATAGATATGTCCATTGGATACTTCATTTACTATACTGCACAAGATAAATATAATAAACGAATTGATGCCTTTATTAATGACACAAATGAGTACAACACATAAATCCAATAAATGTATAGTACAAATACAAGGATCAATGCCTCGGGACTAGGGCATTTCCAACAATCTCCCACTTGCACTAGTTCCAACTAGGCATGGGCCTAATCCCTATAGATCTGGTATGACCCTCGTGCTTGGGCTGGGCCAGATCCTTGGTCAATGGATCTGTGACATTATCCTCGGTGTCCACTCTGTGCAATGCAATGTCACCTCTCTCCGCGATTTCTCGTATGAGGTGAAACTTTCTGAGCACGTGCTTTGTGTTCTTGTGTGACCGGGGCTCCTTAGCTTGTGCGACGGCCCCATTGTTGTCACAGAAGATATCGACTGGGTCCTGGATAGTTGGCACTACTCCCAACTCAGTGATAAACTTCTTCATCCACACAGCTTCCTTAGCTGCATCACAGGCAGCGATGTACTCAGCTTCTGTTGTAGAGTCCGCTATGGTTGGTTGCTTTGAGCTCCTCCAGCTTACAGCACCACCATTCAGCAAGAATACATACCCTAACTGCGACTGGTACTCATCTTGGTCTGTCTGGAAGCTTGCATCAGTATACCCAGTAACTGATAGCACTTCCTGACCACTATACACCAAGAAGCTATCCTTAGTCCGGTTAAGGTACTTGAGGATTGCCTTGACAGCTTTCCAGTGATCCTCCCCGGGATCCTGCTGGTATCGGCTCGTCATACTCAGTGCAAAGGTGACATCAGGTCTCGTACACAACATAGAGTACATAATTGATCCAATGGCTGAGGCATATGGAACCAATTTCATGTTCTCCCTGTCCTCCCTTGTTTTCGGACAGTTCTTCTTACTAAGTTTCAGCCCATGGCCCATTGGTAAGAAACCTTTCTTGGCCCGGTCCATGCTAAATCTCTTTAGAACTTTGTCAATGTACGAAGCCTGACTTAGGCCCAGAAGCCGATTTGATCTATCCCTATAGATCCTGATCCCTAGGATCATCTCAGCTTCGCCTAAGTCCTTCATTGCGAAGCACTTACTTAGCCACTGCTTTACTCCTTGCAGTGTAGGTATGTCGCTTCCAATGAGTAGGATGTCGTCGACATAAAGTACCAAAAATGTGACAATGCTCCCACTAGTCCTCTTATACACACAAGGCTCATCCAGATTCTGTATGAAGCCATATTCCTTTATAGCCTCATTGAATCTTAGATTCCAACTACGGGACGCTTGCTTCAGTCCATAAATGGACCTCTGAAGTTTGCATACCCTTCCCGGATACTTAGGATCGACAAAACCCTCAGGTTATGTCATGTACACATCCTCGAGTAGCTTCCCATTAAGGAAAGCGGTTTTGACATCCATCTGCCATAGCTCATAGTCATACCATGCGGCTATGGCCAGCAGTATCCTGATGGATTTGAGCATGGCTACTGGTGAGAAAGTTTCATCATAGTCTATCCCATGGACTTGTCTGAAACCTTTCGCAACCAGACGCCCCTTGAAGGTATTATCAGCTTTTAGCTTATAGCACCACTTGCAACCTATAACCTTAGCACCAGGAGGTGGATCAACCAAGTTCCAAACTTGATTATCGTACATAGATTGCATTTCTGCCTCCATGGCTTTACGCCAGTTTGCAGACTGTGGGCTAGCCATAGCCTCTTGGTAGGTTTTAGGTTCTTCTTCATCCCAGATGAGAAGAGTTTGATCATCGGTGACGAGGAAACCATACCTCTCCGGTTCCCGACGATCCCTACCAGACCTTCTAGGTTCTTGTGTGGCCTGGGTTGGTGCTTCCACTTGTGGAAGCTCCACCTGGGCCTCCGAGTTATCCTCTTCAGGAGCTTGTGGACCTTGAACTTCCCTGAGTTCAACGTTGCTCCCACTATCTTTCTTGGAAAGGAACTCCTTTTCCAGAAAGACCCCCTTCCTTGCCACGAACACCTTGTTCTCGGCGGGGTTGTAGAAGTAATACCCTTTGGTTTCCCTAGGGTAGCCCACAAACAGGCATTTATCGGTTTTGGGCTCCAGCTTGCCACTAGTCAATTTCTTGACATGTGCTTCACATCCCCAAATCCTTAGGAAAGGCACATTGGGCTCCTTGCCCGTCCATATCTGATATGAGGTCTTTTCCACTGCCTTAGTCGGAGTATTGTTTAATATGAGAGCTGCTGTCTCGAGGGCGTGTCCCCAGAAACTAATTGGGAGAGATGCTTGACTCATCATTGAGCGGACCATGTCCAACAAGGTCCTATTCCTCCGTTCGGACACCCCATTCCATTGTGGTGTTCCGGGAGGAGTGAGCTGTGGAACTATTCCATGCTCTCTCAAGTATGAGTCAAATTCTAGGCCCATATACTCACCGCCTCGGTCCGACCGAAGGGCTTTGATATTCCTGCCTAGCTGGTTCTGTACCTCGGTCCTAAATTCCTTGAACCTATCAAGGGTCTCGGACTTGTGTTTCATCAGATAGACATAGCCATATCTGCTGAAATCATCCGTGAACGTGACGAAGTACAGATGCCCACCTCTGGTTGCTGTGCTCATGGGTCCACATACATTTGAATGTATTAGGTCCAACAAGCCAGTGGCCCTTTCAGCCCTTTTGCTAAAAGGTGCCTTTGTCATCTTGCCTCTTAAACATGATTCACATATATCAATTGACTCCAAGTCAAATGACCCTAGGACTCCAGCTTTGTGAAGCCTAGCTATGCGCTTCTCGTTTATATGGCCAAGACGACAATGCCATAGGTAGACTGGATTAAGTTCGTTAGGCTTAACCCTTTTCGTGTTTATGTTATAGATGTGATTGGTTTCATTTAAGTCCAGGACATACAGGCCATTATTTAATAGAGCATTTCCATAAAATAACCCCTCTCTGGATATAGAAATTCGACCATTTAAAATTGAAAATTCAAATCCAAAAATATCCAACATTGATACAGAGATAATATTCCTG
The DNA here is from genome assembly GCA_039660915.1 of Euphorbia tirucalli. Lineage (NCBI taxonomy): Eukaryota > Viridiplantae > Streptophyta > Magnoliopsida > Malpighiales > Euphorbiaceae > Euphorbia > Euphorbia tirucalli. The sequence goes on from CM077633.1 coordinate 53,449,125, forward strand.
CACATAGCAGGTACAAAGTAACAATGTTCTAAAATTAAAACCAATCCGCTGGGCATCATTAGGTGGTATTCGCCGATCTCTATGGCAGCAACCCTTGCTCCATTCCCGACCCGCAAGTCCACCTCTCCCGACCCCAGCAACCTTCTGTTCTTAAGTCCCTGCACATTGCAACAAATGTGAGAACCATATCCAGTATCCAATACCCAGGATGTTGAAACAGTAAGGTTAATATCTATAACATAAATACCTGAAGAGGACGCACCTTGGCCCCTTCTCTGCTCTCCCATCAGCTTGGGACACGATCTCTTCCAATGGCACGCCTGTCTGCACCCGAAACAGACGTCCTCAGGACCTGCCTTCTGCTGGGCCTTGGGTTGGGCCTTGGCCTTCTTGGCTTTGGCTTTCTTGGCCTTAGCCTTGGCCTTTTCCTTGGCCTTGGAGCGTTCCCCTTGTTAACCAGTAGCACCGGTGGAGTCTTCTTGATCGACTGCTCAGTAAGCTTTAGCATCCCATGCAGCTCACTGACAGTGCGGTTCATCCCTTGCATGTTATAATTTAGGATGAACTGATCATAAGAATCCGGCAAGGACGCGAGGATTGTGTCCACCGCCAAATCTTGAGAGATAGGCGATCCGAGACGGGCCAAAGTATCCAAATAGCCCTTCATCTTGAGCACGTGTGCACTCACAGATGTCCCGGCCCCCATCTTACAAGAGTGGAATGCCTTATTGGTCAGGTACCTTTCCTGACGAGCTTGCTCTTGAAACATCTCAGTGAGAGTTGTTATCATAGCATAGGCTTGGTGGTCCATAAACTGCTTTTGCAATTCGGGGATCATGCAAGCCAACATAAGGCACGTCACATCCCTGTTGTCCTTGACGTGCGCCTCGTATTCCGCCAGCTGTGCAGCTGTTGGATTACGTCCCTGAGGCGCAGCCGGCACAGGCCTTTCCAGCACATACTCTTTCGACTCTTGTCTTAGAACTATCCTCAAGTTCCTAGACCAGTCTAAAAAGTTAGGACCGGAAAGCTTGTCCTTCTCAAGAATCGATCGCAGTGATAAGGTATTAGTGTTTGCCATTTGGGTGTTTCTACACAAAAAAACATTTAGAGTGTTAATAAAGGGCTTTACTTTGTTGTTCCCATATAAAATTAATAATGAATCAAGTTATTAATTTAACCGAGTTGTTGGGCTCATGGGCCGAGATCCATATTTCATTAAGATATAGCCAAACGAGGGTTTGGTACAACTATACCTCAATTATTTAGGTAGGAACGCCGTCCAATCCCAACCTAGGGACTCTCGGTTTGATGGGCTTGTTGGCACTTACCCATCTGTGCTTAGGGCCAGGAGAATCCTACTACCCATGCTAAGTCAAAACCTCTATCCAAGTGTTAGAGTATCCCATACTCTAACCCAATACAAAGTGACAATACTCCAGTGCATCCTGCGAGGGCATGGTCTACAACTGGCCTATTCCCACTTCGATTCGGTTTTGAATGAGGGAAGCACTTTTAAGCGACTTAGTAATTTCCGTTTGGTTATTAGATTCAATTATAACGGCTTACATACATAAGGCGGGTGAATGAGCTATTTGTAACATACATTCATACATGCAAAAGAATATAAAATGATTAAACAAAATTAAAATGGACTACTATGGGCCTATGTTACATCCTAATATAATTTTAGTAAACCTATACTAGAAACATATATTAGGTGGGCCTCCATCTTCTCCTTCTGGGCTTGCACCTCCATTTGGGCTCACCACTCCATGGGCTTCTTCTTTTACAAATTTTTAAAATATTTAATTTAAATAAAATAAAATTACATTAAAAGAAAATGACACGCAGGCCGTATTTACCCAAAAGAAAAATACAACCCATCTCGTAAAAGGCCCAATAGCATCCAATCATACATTCATTCAACCATTCATATGCATCCAATACATACAATTCAAAAGCATGTCATAATGCATGATTTAAGCCCATTTAAATTATGTCAAAGCCATTATTAGGAAATCGCCAATTTTGGCCCGCCATGGTTCTAACCCTTAACGGGCTTTGGGCCTCCAGCCCAGGCAGTCCAACTGCTCCCACTGGAATTGGGAAACCATGGGTCCAATTTAGCCGTCCGAGTAATTGTGCCAAAATTACCCGAACCAATTTCCATTAACCATATTAATTTCCAAAACTAATATCACATGAACGAAATAAAATTCATCCAAGAAACCATGCGCATTTAAATTACATAAATTTAAACACACGAATTTTAAAACCAATTAAAATTTCAAAACTGGGCCCCGGATCCAAAATACCGGCAAAATCCAAAACATAGGGCCCAGCCCGCTGCAGCCGCCTGCAGCGGCACTGCCGCGGCAGCGGCTGCCGCCGCTCCTCCCGCCGCGTGCGGCGGCAGCCGGCGGCGATTCCGCCGCCGGCAGCCCCGCCCCAGGGAGGCCGATTTTTTTTTCTTTTTAAATTAAAACCAGAATTAAAAAAAATAAAATCCACCAATCATCACCAATAGCAATTCACCAAGAATTACAAAAATACAATAAAATTAAAACAACATAAACCAATATGCATTATTAATTTTCATTGTATCAAAACATATGGGAAAAATCATAAAACCAATACCATGAATCCCAAACAAAAACATCCAATTTCAAAACAGGGATTTAACCAAATTAATCAATTTCCACGGATCAAAAGCCTGCTCTGATACTACTGTAGGGATTTTTCACCGGAAATCACCCGATAAAAGCGGAAGACGCGGTGATTTCCTCAAATCCAGTCCCAGGAGCAATTGAAGTGGAAATTGAAAAACTTAAAATTAAATGGAAAGGGATTAAATTTCTTACCAGAAAAATCTCTTTCTAGAGATGGATGATGACTGCAGAATTCAATTGAGAATTCCTCCACTCTCACGTACACGAACGCTTGGCGAATGCAACCCGTGCTAGCGTCGGAAAATACGAAACAATGGAGAGGGGAAAGCTATGGAAATTTCGGCTAGGAGGCAAAAATGCTTGGGTGGCCGAATTTTTCTAACCCTAGGTATTTATACCTAGGGTTGGCCGAATTCCTTAGGGGAATTCTGGCCCATCTTGGCTCCTCTCTATTCTGTGCGGGCTTCCATGTTTTAATTTAGGCCCAGTCTAATTTTAATTACTTCGGTTTAAATTAATTTCAAGCCCAATTTTAATATACCCATGTATTTAATATATTACTCCAAGTAATATATTATTTACATCTAAATTAAAATTAGTTTGACATTTAATTTAATCCATCAAATTAAAATTAACTCTACACAAAATAAAATCATATGCAAACCCATACATATGAATATTTCCACCTAGGAAATAATTTCATAATTAATCCAATTAATTATGAAGAGCCAATAGAATATATTAATTTTATTATTATGACCAATCCAATTGATCCTTATAATATGATTAATATATACATGCTTCTCCCTCCACTGTGTATACTCCAAGTATACAAGTGATTCCTTAAGTCTGCATTCTATCGTTCTATGTGTACGATCCTGTGGGCCCATCTTTATGTTGGCAGCGGGCCTTTGGCCCGCAGACTGTAGTTGGGCTCTAGCAAGCCACTGCAGCCCCCAATTAAGATGGAGATGGCAGTCTAACTGATATCATAACCCTGTAGTTTAAACTTGTATATCCCATGTCATTGATATCGGTGTCCAACACAGAGGCATGGATTGATCACCCTCTTTCGTGTCCGGACATTAACTTGATCCCGAATGCACTGATGCTCACAAACAAGTTCCAACTTGTTTGGGTGTGGCCACACTCTTATCAGTCACATTCATCAAGTGGCCGGTGATATCTTCTCAGTGGGTTACTGAGTGACAAATCCCTTCTGCATATCCATAGTATTACCATGTTCAGTGACATACCCGAAAGCACCCATACTTGGCACCCTATTACAGGCCCTTTAGGCGTACCCCTAAGTATGCGACTTCACATGTAACACCATCATATGGTCAGGTCAAAGGATCCATACAAGTACTACACGAGAATCCATTGTGATACCATACCATGTGGATTACTCGTTTAGTGGATCTATCCAGTACCATGCTCCCAGGCATGTACCCATTAACTTGGTTGACATTCCATGTCCAATGACCGGTAAGACACCGCCATACAACCAGGCTAATGATAGTCTGTTGTTCCATTCATTCCCATGACTGGAACAGACTACGGATCTATTTATAGTCATATCGTTAACCCTATCCATGGTCTTACTGCTAAGTGCATGACACTAGTCGTCGTGGATATAGATATGTCCATTGGATACTTCATTTACTATACTGCACAAGATAAATATAATAAACGAATTGATGCCTTTATTAATGACACAAATGAGTACAACACATAAATCCAATAAATGTATAGTACAAATACAAGGACCAATGCCTCGGGACTAGGGCATTTCCAACAAATGGTCCTAGGTCTATTTCCGTGTGACAGGTCACATGATGCCATCACATAGCATCATACCCATTCATCATAGGCGTCACAAGTAACACCGAAATTCTGCTTGCACATCACGGTCCACATCAGATCATCTCATAACATTATGAAACCATTTAAGGTACTCCCTGAGTGCCAGATTAGTATGCATATGAGGGCATTTCATAGCATTATTAAATCATGCAAGGTGTTCCACGAACATCAAACCCCTATCCGTTCACAAGTTACACATGATTTTTTCTATATAATCATCTCATATCACACGCCTCAAAAGCATCAGAACTCTATCCATGGGACAGCCCCCATGTGACCACTTCATGTCATCTCATTAACCTACAAAGCGTCAAAACTCTGCTAATGTAATGATACACACGCGGCCATTTCACAACATCCATTAGGTGCCCCAAAGGTGCCGAACCTCTGTCCGTGTGACAGCTTGCACGAGACCTTTTCGCATAGCATGGGGCATCCTTGGGACGTCTTAAACAAAGGAAATCAAAATACAAAGATCATCCTCATTTTCATTTCCATTCATGAATCATCATTTGAGCACCATTCCCCACGCCATCACTTTATTCATTTATCATCCCTAAATTTTCACATGTGATGCAAAGGGGGTGGGAAAGAATCTCGAGAATGGCCGGCCCAATGAACTTCAACACTATCACAAACATTGTGGAAGATTATATCGCTTCATCACAGTTTTGAAAGTCAGTTAGGGAGGAAGCGACAACAATGTTGAGGGAAATGCTAGGGGGTGGTTTTGACAGAGTAGAAAGACTGATGGCAAGGTGCACTGAATTGGAAGCACGGGTGGTGGAGCTTGAAAGAAAAATAAAAGGGTTGACCGATGAAGTGGAACTGAAGGTACCTCTCAAGGCCAATGCTGACTCTGTTCTGCCACACGCCCGGAATCCACCTCCCAAAGGTAATGCAAAAGGCATATCCCCTTGGCCTGGCTCATTGAGCAGACTATTTACCAATGGTAGAAAGGAGAGTTTGCTGTAGAGCATTAGGCCTAATGTTGAACCAATGCCAGATCAAAAGAATAACTTCTGTAGCTATCATGTGATGACGGGTCACCGAACCAACGTGTGTTCTGCTTTAAGGAAGGAGATCCAGAAGATAGTTGATGAAGGAAAGTTAAGAGTCCCATCTACCTCTGATAAGTGACTATGGACAATCAGGGAGATCGCCAAAGAGATTCCTTAAGCTTCTCAGGGAGAGGACTATGATGAAGAACTACAAAGTTTGGTCTGATAAGGATGAGGTGCTGAAACCGAGACAATAATTGGTCGGAGCATAGTCAACTATGAAATCAATACCCTTAGAGGCTCCCTTCTTGTAGGGGACTCATTTTGTTTGTAAGGTGTATTGAACTCATTTTGAATGCAATGCGTCCTGCTATTCTGTTACTGATGTGGTGATTACATGTACATAGCATTATGCATGCATTTGATCATCTGAAATGACATATCTAATAAGCATAATATCAAAATGCATGATATCAGTCTGAATACTATAGGGAACTTAAAATTGAATCTTTCTTGAATGAACTCTTTCTTGAAAAGTGAGCTTGTGAGAGCCATTTACCAACCCAGATCAGCTGTCCTTACAAGTCACAACCTAAAGCGCTATTGGCCTTGCCCCTAGAGTTTCAACTTGAGTAACACACATAATACCTGAACCATTCCAAGCCAAAGGTTATTGCAAAAATTCAGAGTCAAACTCCAAAATGAAGATTCAAGCCTAATACCATACCCCAGAAACTACCCTGTACCAAAACCCCAAAGCTCAAATTCCAAACCCATCGAAAACACCAACCTATAAGAAATTCAAATGACCTTCATCACCCCTCATGTGGCAAAACTCTAAAGTAGTTCTTGGTTATAGTGCATGCATAATCTTGTTTGCATGACGTTCATGTGCACATGACATTACGCATGCATTGTTCATCCAAAAGCATATTAAACACACATGACATGCATGGATTTGAATGCAGCGGGAAAACCAAGAGGTGACTGTGGCTCGGATTTAGTTCCCTAAAAAAAAAAAAAAAAAAAAGATCGTTGCAGGCAGAAAAGTCCTTCTCTTTCATACATGGCTGTTACAGCTAACACTGGAATGTCTCACCATCCCAATTTCCATCACTATCAGATTTTTGCACCCTTCCTATGAAAGATTTGAACTTTACTATTTTCAAACAACCTGTGAAGAATTTGGGCCTTCCTGTTTCCAAACCCAAAGCACTTTCCTTCTCGACCTTCATTTATACCTTCAAAACCCTTTCTCTTCCGTTTACATATAAGGCACGAACACTTATCCGATGAACTACCCCTTTTATCTCCCCTCTTGAACTGATCCTGTGAAACCTTATTTCCTACCACCAATGGCTTCTAATAACAAATTGAACCCTAATACTGTCCCATATCGCATTTTTCCACTCATTTCATCACCAAAAAGGTGACGGAACAATTGGTCATGGCGTTGTTTCAATCAGTCTTTGTTTACCCTTAACCTGTACCAGGTTGGGAATACCTATTTATCCCGTGACACTCCTATTCAATCCAAACCCCCAGACTAATTGTTTTGTATCCTTGAACTACAGGAAGGATTCTCATTCCAAGGTAGAGAGAAGATTTGAATATAAGTCTGCTTCAAGTGAGCTGGATAAAGAGTAGCAGAAGTTACCCAAGAACTTGACTGTGGAAGGTGCAAGGCTGAATAAGAAAGAGATTGAAGTCAACTTTGATGGGAAGACAAGCATGGTGATAAGAAATATACCCAGTTTCTTACACCTTCCCATTGTTTTCAAAAGCAAAATGGATAAAGGGTATGCATTTGTAAACTTCATAAATCCAAAGGCCGTATGCAAGTTCCAGCGAGCAGTTCACAATAAGAGATGGCCACTTTTCTTCCCAGCAAGATCTGCACTATAGACTATGCTAGACTTTAGAGCAAAGAGGAGCTGGTAAGGCACTTTCAGAGGTCAATACTTGAGTGTGGAAAGATGATTGTTTGCCAACAATGTTCATTCCATTAAGGGATGGTATAAGGGATTCAGTTGAGCAAAAGCTGATAAGGAGAAAGTGGAGATTGACACTTAGTCCCTTTCATGCTAGAAAAAACCCTGGCGGTGCACTCATTAACTTCATCAACAATGTTGGAGCAACCAGGTTTTACAAAGCTTTCAACAATCATGAATGGGAGGACTTGCAAAGCCTGCTGTGCTAATGGACAGGGGAAAGTTGCATTTGCCAACCATGTTAAGAACTCAGTCTCTAGTTACTATGGAAGTGGCTACTTACCAGTGATTCTTTCACCTATTAGGGATGACACGACTTGCTCAAGAATTATTGTGATTTGCGGGCATAAACAAACCAAAATTACTCATGTCATTTTGAGTCAACCTATACCCTGAAGGACTAAAAGCTGTGTCCATCTTTGGGGGCCATGTGCAAATTGGAATCTGGGGTGAATTGAAAACATGTATATGGGTTCAAGCTCTTGGAGGTTTTAATGGGTAATCAATTGATTCAGTTCAATGCTCAGTTGTACACTCTGTTATATGTTAGCATTGTGAAAAAAAAAGATCCAATATGGAAAATCGAAAGGACGTATTGGTAATATAGAGGAACTTCAATCAAAATCAGAGCCACATCTTCAATTTTTCTAATGTATTCATATTCATTATGTCATATATGTTTCATACTCTATTTTGATGTTCAATATGCATTCGTCATGTCATTGCATGTCAATGTCCATACACAGATTGTAGCTCACAGTGAACCAGATCTGAAGAAGTGTTTTACATCTCAAATGCAAACCTCTAATATTAGGGGTAGGTGAAGGCCAAACCACTGAATTTCGTTGACAACAATGTTCTCGTAATTTTTGATGAACATATCGAGGTACACTTTTCAATCTAAAGACAAGCCAGTGCAAGGAGATCAACTTGGACGGAATGCTTGCGCAGAATTTTTGGGCCATTCATTCCTAAAAAAATAAGCAAAAAAAAGGGGAGAGAAAATTTCCGACAAGGAAAACCGAGAGGACATGTTGGTAACAAGAAGAGGGTGATGTTCATAGCTAGAGTCACCTCTGATTTCCCTATCATACTCATTCTGATGTCATCATGGTAATATTATACATGCTTGAATTTCTTTTTAGATATTCATCTTGCATGCATCAAACCATTACATATAAACACCCGTCAGTAGGACATTGCATCCAAGGCCATGCTGAAGAAAATGGAATTCATGCCATAAACAACAACATCCGACTAGAGTGTCACGTACGAGAATGCAATATGAAGTACAAGGTCTAATTCTCAATTTCCCGTTTAGACAAATAGTCCATTCCTTGGTGAAAAGGGTAGCAAAGTCTGTGGTATCGATATGCCAAGCCTGCTAGCACTTTGGCGCGTGTCGCGGATAAAATAGAAGGATATCTAAGAGGCACAACTTCTCTAGCAACCAGACTTATGTAATAGCTAGTTGATCAGGAAGGTCTGGAGAATACCAGATCAAGCAAGCATGACATGGAAACATGCCCCAAGCCGGGAAGAAGCATCTGTCGGTCTCAATGGGGTGAATAGAGCGAACAAAACTTAAGGAAGTCAGGGTCTCAGCTGAGATAACCCCCACAGGTGAAACGCCGTAAACCATAGAAGATCATCGCAAGCTGCAAATCCCTTCCCCAGCCTCGCGCGGATGCCAAGAGCAGTAGCATAAACATCATGTCGCATACATACATACATTCAAAGCATACACATACATATGTATACATGTATCACAGTCAATCAAAGTACAGGTACACATCATCACCATCGGGCTGTCCAGGATCGAGATCGCTCTCAAAGCAGAAATAGTTCAACACTAGGGCATCAAGCGGGCCCTAAGATATTGCACGGAGCCAAACCTCAGCACTTCCAGTAACCAAGGGCAAAGCAATCAAGCCGAATTTATTCTTAATCGAAGGGGCAAAAATTTGTGTTCCCAAAATTATCGATCAAGGAATAAATACTCATTCTCGACCCGGCTTCAAAATTATCACTCCTAGAGTCAACCTCATTCAATTCAAGCAAGATTTTAAATCCTTGAATCCAACTCAATTCAGGCAAGGCCGCCATTTCGTATAGACATTTAATCAGGTCCCTGAACCAAAAACTCAACTCAGTTCACCGCCTCGGATACAGATAAATCCGCCACAGGCTCATCTCATCTACTCAGCCTCAGATACAGATAAATCCGGTACAAGTTCATTCTGTCATCACTTCAAATCAGCAGATCCACCTTGGGTAACATAAACCCGGTGTCAGGTCCAAACCGACTTCACTTCAAATCAGCAGATCCACCTCGGATAACATAAACCCGGTGTCAGGTCCAGACCAGCTTCACTTCAAATCAACATATCCACCTTGGGTAACATAAACCCGGTGCCAGGTCCAGACCGGCTTCACTTCAAATCAGCAGATCCATCTCGGGTAAGATAAACCCAGTGTCAGGTCCAGACCGGCTTCACTTCAAATCAGTAGATCCACCTCGGGTAACATAAACCCGGTGTCAGGTCCAAACTGGCTTCACTTCAAATCAGCAGATCCACCTCGGGTAACATAAACCCGGTGTCAGGTCCAGACCGGCTTCACTTCAAATCAGCAGATCCACCTCGGGTAACATAAACTCGGTGTCAGGTTCAGACCGGCTTCACTTCAAATCAGCAGATCCACCTCGGATAACATAAACCCTGTATCAGGTCCAGATCGGCTCCACCTCAGAACCTTAGCAGATCCGCCTTGGATATATGTAAATTCGATATTGGCCCAGATCAGCTTCACCACAAAACCTCAGCAGATCCTCCTCGGATATATGTAAATCCGGTATTGGCCTAGATCAACTTCACCTTCAAACCTCAGCAGATCCGCCTCAGATATATGTAAATCTGGTATCGACCCAGATCGGCTTCACCTCAAAACCTCAGCAGATCCGCCTCGGATATATATAAATCCGGCATTGGCCCAGATCAGCTCCACCTCAGAACCTCAGCAGATCCGTCTCGGATATATGTAAATCCGGTATTGGCCCAGATCGGCTCCACCTCAGAACCTCAGCAGATCCGTCTCGGATATGTGTAAATATGATATCAGCCCAAATCAACTTTGCCTCGGGTAACATAGATCCGATATCAGCTTATTTCATCATCAACTTCACCTCGGATATATGTAAATCTAGTATCAGCCCAGATCAGCTTCGCCTCGAGTAATGTAAACCCGGTACCGGCTTATGTTAGATTCGTTGTTTCAAAAACTCAGCAGATCTGCCTCGGATATATGTAAATCCAATATCGGCCCAGATCAGCTTCACCTTAGGTAATGTAAACCTGGTATCGATTTATGTCAGATTCATTATTTCAGAAACTCAGCAGATCCTCCTCGGATATATGTAAATCAGGTATCAGCCCAGATCAGCTTCGCCTCTGGTAATGTAAACCCGGTATTGGCTTATGTCACCCAATCAGCTTAGATCATCGTCTCAACAAGACTTCGACGAGTCAGGTATGTCTTTCTTTCCTTACATTTACGGCGCTTCAATTGGCATTCTTAAATTCACCTCATGTATTTTAAACCTAGAATCGGGTTCCAAATTTGATCACGCGAGGGGCAGCTGTAAGCACCGGGTTTTTCCCAACCTCCAAAATGAGTACCTGTGTTACCTACTATGGCAGATGGACGTGAAGTGGACTTGAGATTGACTAGGATGTGGCTAAGAGTACCTCGAACTTCCCGAAAACCAAACGATCTTTAACTAAAAACCCGGAGATGGGCCCTTCAGGTCATTGGGGGGTTCAGAGGTGAGCATGAGATGTGAGAATATCTGTCACGGCTCTGGTCAGAGCCGTACGACTGTAGTTTCACAACTACAAGAGCACGGCTCTAATGGGCGGACAGATTTTCTACCAAAAATCTCAGAAAGTTGGTGGCAGGGTATGGGCATTGAAAATTTCGGCAGATTTTGGAGGAAAAGAGGGAGAAACATTAATAAGACTCAGAAATGGGATAAAAAAGGAGGAAGGAGAGAGAAAAAAATAACAATGACAATCACAAGAAAAAAAAATTAGAGAAAAAGAAAGAAAGAAAAGAGGAGGAAAAACCAGAAAAACAAAAGCACGAATTCGTTCTAGACACTGAAAGTCTTGAGTTCCAAACTATTGCACACTCATTAGGACTTGTTTTGGGTTTATTCAGATTGATTCAAAGTTAGGTTCGGAGGTTTCGGGACGATCAAAGAATTCAAGGTGTGTTCCGGCTTCTCTATTCACTTCTAAACATTACATATGTCAAAACATCAACAAGGTAAACTCTGAGAGGCCTTAAACTCACTGTTGTTTGTTGTTGTTGTGATTTTTCCTCTTTTATACAAATTTTCCAGAAACTGGCTATTGATTACAGCTACACGGCTCTAACTAAAGTCGTGTGGCTCTAATCCCTGAAGAACAGAGCCGCGCGGCTCTATTGATCAAGAATAGAGCCGCACGGCTCTATTTTCCTGGGCAGAAACCCGAATAGCCTCGAAATGGCCAAACACAGTCTATTTCCCATTTTATTTGTTCTGCAATTATCTATCTCGGCCAAATCGCACCCGCTATGCTTAAAGTTATGGTTCTCAGGTTTCTATTAGTGTGGATGCGATTTTTTTTTTTTCCGTTTCTTTGATTTCGGTCTTTGAAATCTGGGATTACTCGGTCCAAATTAGAGTATGAGCAGACCCCACGGATTCCATGAGAATCTCTAGAATCATTGAAACAGACCAAAACAGAGATCTTTAAAAGGAAGAGAACCATTTTTCGGGTTTTGGATACTATAGCCACACGGCTCCAACTAGGGCCGCAAGGCTGCAGTTTTCAAAAGGAGACAGAATTCCGGGACGACCTGCACGGATATTTTTGTGTAATGCTGTCTTTGAAATTGAACTATTTTTGGACCTTAGATGAATGCAAAAATTAGGAATCCCACACAAACCCCGAGTTCTAGGATAACCGACCCACTATATGGAAGAATTTGCATGAAATTGAGCCAAATAGTTTTCTTAAAAAAAAAATTTCCAGCATAAAATCTATAGGGCGTTTCAAAATTTTTCTCCCGACTACCCTATAATGGCATGCCCCTGAATTCCTCAAATGCCCCATTCTGTCTTGTCTGAGTCCTATGCATTTTTATAATGTAATTGTGCTAACCATCTGTTTTGCAGCTTTTAATTTTTATTTCTTATGTAATTTATAGATAATTTTGTATTCTAGGCAATTGTAAATTCTCTAGATTCTCGTGTATATTAGGCTTTTGTAATGTGAGGTTGAGAGTTTTCCTTTTTATTTGATTTGGTTGTATAAGTGGCCTTTATTTTTATTCTTTTGAACTGTTTGGATGTATAATTTATTTATTCCGCAATTTATTCCATTTTTTCGTATGAGCATGGGTTAAGTAAATACAAAACAGAATCGGATAAAGAAAGATAATAAAGCGAACAAAATATGGTAATATAAACTATGAAGTGAATGCAAGCTAGAGGTTGAATAGGTAAGTTGTTTGGACCCTAAATCTCTGGATTAGGTACGGTAGTCTACTCTCTGTAGGGAGCTGTACCGGAATTTCCCGGATGAGCTGATTCGGGTGGTGACTCTGTCATTGATCTTGAAATTTATTTTTCGAGGTCTTTAAGTCAATAAATGGTTTTCTATAAATAGGAATTTCAAAGCAAATCAATGGTTTCCTTAAATCAAGATAATCAAAATCCCATTTTCAAAACTCAAACACATTTACTAATTTCCTTTTCCCTGCTTCACTTCACCGCGTTTGCAAGTTTCATCAAAAAAAGGTCGTCCGCTCACAAAAGGTTAAACAAGCTTTGGATGTAACTTTTACCATAAAATACATGTGGTTTGTCGAGTATTTTCTTGGCTTTGAGTTAGCTAGGTCAGAGGCAGGAATCTTGTTAACATTACAGAATATACAGCTGATTTGCTAAGAAATGCTTGCATTAATGATGTGCATTCTGCTCCTAGTCCTTTTCCTACAAGTTTGGAGTTTTTTTTTTTTTGAATCAGTCCCTTTTGATAGTGAATTTTTTTATGAAAATTGTTGAGCAGTTGCTTTATTTAGGTTTACCAGGCTAGATATTGCCTATGTCACCTTACAACTTCATCAATACATGAATTCTCCAACTAAAGGTCATATGAAGATTGCTATTCATGTTGTTAGGTATCTAAAAGGAACTACTCAACTTGGTTTGTTTTATCCTTCAGACAATGACTTCAAGCTACATGGTTATTGTGATTCTAATTGGGAAAGGTGCAAACTCACTAGAATATCTGTCAAGGTATTGTGTGATGCTAGGAAATTCTTTAATTTTCTAGAAATAGAAGAAACAAAGTATAACCACATGACCTTCAACTGAAACTCAATATAGACCTATGGCAACAGCTGCTTGCGAGGTCAAATGGTTGACTTATTTGCTGAACAAGTTTGGTGTTACACCTAATCTACCTAGTCCTTTCCATTGTGACAATCAATCTACCATCTATATTGCATTAAATCCTGCTCCATGAGAAGATGAAACACTGTTGAGTCAGGCGCGGTTCTGATGAGACAATTAGTGATATGCAATATTTAAGGGAGAATAAGTTTTCATTAGTAAGGATTATTACTTTGGTGATAATAATTCAAGTACACAACTTCTATCTATCAAGAAGCTTGAATTATTCTAGGTAATATGTTGAAGATGAAGAACCACATACATTCAAAGGAGAAAATCATTCAAAGTATTTGATGGAAGCCAAGCATAGAAGTGTACAAAGGTCATTAGCATTCAAGACTTAAAGATTAAAGTAATGCTGAAAAAGTCAAGTCTAAATAGATTAACAGATTAATTGTTGCGGAGACAAATTTGAACAAGATTTGACAACTATGACTAATAGTTATAGACGGCTAGTTTTCCAATAAGCATAAAACTACTAGACTTTGGCTTATATAAAGAGGTTCAAATCAACATATCATAGCGGGAGACTTAATTGCAAAGCATCATACAACAAAGTTCAAAAAAATTCTTTCTAAGGATTCCAACCTTCAAATATTCATATATTCAAGTGCTTTTTATCAAATATTGTTCTTACACTAAAAAATTTCAAATATTTTTTAAGGATTTGTAAAACTCGTACAAGTGAGTGTGTGAGAGGGAGTTTCTCACTTTCTATGTGAAAGTGATTCAAATCACACAAGTGAAGTGTGAGGAGAGTTTCTTACTTTCTCTGTAAAAGTAATTCTGTTAAGGTTCATAAAGAGCCTAGAAAAGTATCAAGGTTTCCAAGCTTACTACAAAAAAAGTGCGAAGTTTGTTGCTTGTACTCAATCTGAAAAAGCATCATTTGGCTTGATTTCTGCCCGAATAGCAAGCGAAATTGAAAAATCTCAAGTTGCAACTTGCGGATAGGAGTAAGTCTAGGTTTGACTAAACCTATATAAAAAAAATTGTTGTGTCTCCTTTCTCTCCTCCTTACACTTTTTACATACTATTATTGCTGTTATTTCCATACCTGCTAGAATAGCATTCATATTGTGAGATTATCTCAAGTCAAGCACAATTAAAAAAAATTCATCTCATTCTTTTAAAACCTAATTCTATTCGGTTTTTGTTTTGAAAAATACTTTATTCGGCAAAATATTTTGATTTAAGTAAAAATCTTCGAAAATTATTCTTATTGTGAAAAATATTTTATTTTAGTATTTAATCCTATTCACCCCCCTCTAGGATTATTTCTAGCCTATTTGGAACCTACAACACATTGCAACAGATTGCCACATTGTTTAGGAATATATCATGGAAGGTTTTCTATGAACACCTTTCATTGCCTTACATTCTCAACTAGCAAACTTGTTTGCCAAACCTTATAAACTAATCAAATGCGTGCTTCTATGAGCAATATGAGATTGGTACAATGATAAGAAATGGGTATAAAACTAAGAGATACTAGAGAATAAGAATAAAGCTTAAGAAAAGACTCAGCCACGTAGTAATATTAATGGCAACCAAATAGTAGGACAATACCCTAACATTACGGTTTGCCTAACAATGGCAATCATTCCACAGGCACACAGTCCCTTGTCCCTCCAGGCATAGCTAGAATACCCAATTTAGCAAAATACCCAGTCACCCATAAGACACAACACACACAACATTTATTATCACACACACCACTAGTAGACAACACGCACACACTAACAGACAACTAACAATGACAGTCACAAATGCTTGTTCTTTCTTTCATAGACTTTGTAAACCCTAGGGAGAAAGAACAAACATCTATGACTGTTATTGTTAGTGTATATGTGTGTATGTGTCGTCTGCTAGTGGTGTGTGTGATAATAAATGTTGTGTGCTGTGACTTTTGGGTGAGTGGATATTTTGCTAAATTTGATATTCCAGCTACGCCTAGAGGGATAGAGGACTGTGTCCCTAGGGAAGGATTGTCATTATTAGGCAAACCTTAGTGTTAGGGTTATTGTACTACTATTTGGTTATTAGTGCTCCCCTCCACCCCTTCAATCCTAACCTACTTTAAAAAATTTCCTCATAGGGTCGCTTGTCCATTCTTCATTAAATAAGAGAATTGAGCTTACAAACCCTCAAAGGACTGTTGCATCTTACTCACTGATTGAGATAGGTTAGTAATCTCCTTTTGCATATTAGACATTTCTTTGTGTTTTGGAAACATGCTTCTGAACCCCTAAAAACCTCACATCCATAGCATCAGACTTATTGTGGACCTTTGGGTCCATTGGCCATCTGGCTAGTTGGACAATACAATCTGAATCTCCATCTTGGAAGGGGTGTCAAGTTTACTGTTGAATCAAGTTTTAATGATTACGTTATTAAAGAAAAGGAAGATGATTATAATAAAATAATCTCAAGTAATTAAATTAAGATTAATTAAATAAATGATCTTCATTAAGATTACAGAAATATATTTTATTATAATGACTTTTATCAAAGTCAAAATGAAGAAAGAAGAAAAAAAAATATACTCAAGTAATTAAGATTAAACAATAACCTTATTCAAGTTACAAAGAGTATCATATTATTGAAGATGAAGACATATAACAAATCTTGAAGACAAAAGAAAAGACTACTATGATCTACAAGAGGATATTGAACTCGGAGCTACAAAAAGAAGACTCTTACAACCAAAAAGTTATACACCTATAGGAGGCTATACAAAGTATAATGGTCACCTACAGGAGGCTATGCGTTGTATAACGGTCACCTACAAGAGGCTATACAAAGGATAACGGTAACATATAGGAGGCTATGCACTATATAACAATCACCTGCCAGAAGCTGTACAAAGCATAACAGTCACTTACAAGAGACTATACACTATATAACGGCCACATACAGAAGGCTGAAAAAAACTCAAATTATTACTATAGAAGGCTATACATTGCATTATAAGCTTACATAGAAGGCTATGGCAATATAAAATAACAGCTTCAGAGGCCTGAAGAGTTTTGGACAGATTTGTACAAAAAGCTCCATTACCAATGCTTGTGAGTAACGGTTATATTTTCTCTTTCACCTATAAATAGAGAGCAAAACCATCATTCACAAGTGGAGAAGACAAATAGCAAAATCACATATTCAAGCATACATGAGAGTCTTTTCCAACAAGTTTTCGAAGAGATATTCAAAGAATTCTAGTCTTCATCAATTCCCAATCAACAAATTTATTCATTTAATTGTAATTCACACAATAGAGTTTGTGTGAGGGGAGCTTTATTGTGGTGATTTCAACAAAGCAATTGTAAAATTTCACACTTGAGATTGAAAGTGTGGTAATAATTTGGTTGTTAAGCCTAAAAACAATAGTTGTAAAAGTTTAGTGTTTGATCTTGCAAAAAACATTGGGATAATTGTTGTTGAGCTATAAAATAACACCTATAAATTTGACACTAGAGCTTGTAAAAACTATTGGTAGAGGTTTTGATACTTTGCCTGGAAAAGTATTGAGTTTATTACTCGAACTCATAAAAAGTACCATTAGGCTTGATTTCTGCCCGTAAAGAAATCATAGGCTTGATTCCTACTCGTAAAGGAATCCTTAGTAGAAAATCTCAAGCGGTGGGCTTGGGGACAAGAGTAGGCCGGTTAGGCCGAACCTATATCTGTGTCTGAAATATCTCTATCCCTACACTATTTACTTATTGTTGTTTATATTCTAAGCATTTAAATTAATAGTATTACTTTTATTTAGAAATATTGTTTGAACTGATCAAGGACATTATATTTACGAGTTTTACAATATTTATTCCGCACTTTTAGTAAAACTCATATTATTAGGCAAAACCATTTTTATCGAAAATGCTTATTAAAATTTTTTTTTATTCGGTGATACACACTATTCACCCCCTCTAATATGTCTCTAGCCTATTTTGAAATCAACATTTACTAATCTAGGATTGTATAGACAATCTTTTCCCCGTTGCCATCTCTATTAATAGGTAGTTAAGATGAAGAGAAGATATGTTTTCTCTTCTCCCTTTTATTTATAAGAAATCAATTCTAATTTGTTCTATAAGAAATCAATTCTGATTTCTCCTCTTTTATTGAAGAAAAGTTTATTGGAGCACATATTAATATCCATGTTTAATAATCTTTAAAAAGAAAAATACACATGTTCAAATTTTGGTTCCCCTCTTGTCACCCTCTTGAAGTAGAATAAGCCGTGATTATATGATATATGTGTTTTGAAAGGAAGTATACATACAATTATACAAACTAGTCATATTCATATCGCCTAGTCTTCAATTATTTGATTAATAAATAGCAAAAATATTAGCAGCCGTACCATAATTTGAGTTTTTTTTTTTTTGCTGATAATTCGTATTACCAATTGAAGGGAATCATGCATGAAGACAATAATTAATTAAGATTAAATTCAAAAATATTTAATCGACAGTTAAAAGTATCCCTAGGGTTATAATAAGTTTGTGATGGATTCGGTAAAATCCTCTGGGTGATCCGGGTCTGGGTTGCTGCTCTGACCGGATCCAATATGGTTTCTGCAATACCAAACAATGAGACACCGGTAACCTCTGGGGTATACTCCGATGCCTAAGTTAGTATGCTCTTGAGTGTTGAAAAGTACTTTTAGGAGAATTAAGAAAAGAATTCAATTATTCCTACCTCAGGCAGAATATCCTCCTTTTATAGGAGGGAATAGTAGAGTTGGATTGATATTGAAAGAGCTTCCACGTGGGTGGCGTTCCTGCTCCAGTGAAACACGGGGGTGGACTCCTAGTGGGACACCACCTCTTCCCCTAGGATCTCTCCGCGGATCCAGGGAACTTATCTGCTCTGGGGTGGTTGGGATCCGGATGCGGGAAGCGGTTGCTTAGCCAGATGATGTGATACGGGTCCGGACTACCGGACTGGGCCGGGTGTTCCAGACCGAACCGTGAAGCCGGACCGGATGTCATCAGAAGTCCCCCCTAAGTCTGAAGTAAGCCCTTTAGGGTTTAGCTCCTAAAACCCTGCCTGGGAACGCGTGCCTACCCACTGCCTGCCACGTACTGTGCAGCCGCAGGGACGCGACCTTCGATGTGACTTAAATGCTGCGACCTTTCGATTTCTCGCCAGTTGGGTATTTAAGTTACTGATTTCTGGTCTGGGCGTCATTCTGAGTTTCAGGCGCTTTCATTTCCCCAAAAATCCAGTAAGTTTCATCTTCGTCCTTTCTGCAATTTTTCTTTCTTAAGTTCTTAGTTCCAGGGTCACTGTTTGGTATGGGTTCTTCGAGCTATTCGTGGACCGCAAGTACTGCTCCTCGCCCTGTGTCCCCTTCTGTGGAGGTGGATTCTGACGCCGCGAGGCTTTCCACCTCTGAGTCTTCTGAAAGAACTCGCTCCGCCGGAGAGACCAGTGCACCAGTCCGCCTCCCTGAGTCTTCTCGGTTGGTCAGAAGTATCTCAGGGAGAACCCTTACCCCCAGGATATCCCAGATGGCTTCCTCTATTGCTTTCCGCGAGATACATCAGTTGGTTTCTGATTACCCCTGGTTAGAAGCCTGCGAGTGTCTCATCCCTGCTTCCGACCAGCGGGTTCATCGACCGTCGTCCGGCTATTTCTCCATCTATCTTCACCATGTTGTGGGCGGCTTCACCTATCCGCTCCCGGAGGGCATATGCTCTGTCTTGAACCGGTACGGGGTATGTCCGGCCCAGTTGCACCCGAACGTGATGGAGGACGTGTGCGCCATGTATTGGTTGTGCTGTAACCTCAGCATTCAACTGACCGGTTCTCTCTTCCGGCATATCGCCACGCCAGTTCTCCGAAACTCCAATAGCGACCATTTGACAATGGCTAAGGGGCCTCTCTTCCGGTTTTTCTCTGGTCGTACCTCTTCGGTGAAGGGGTTCAAGGGTCTGTTTTTCTTCATCAAATTGAAGGAAAATGTGCCAACATTTCCCACCGCCTGGTCTTTCCGGCCCGCGAGCGAGATGAGGGGGGAGAAGGATAAGCTCTCGCCCCGGGAGCAAGCCAATCTTGATCTGTTGACAGCGGTCCCGACTCAGTACTGGAAGCTGCAATATGCCACGAGGGCTTACCGCGAAGGGTTGCCTCTGGCAGCGCTTGATGACCGGACCGGTCTCCCTGTGTTCTTTAATGATCCCTTAGAGGGCCGAGGTATTTATTCACTTATTTTTGCATTCTCCCTTTGTGGCAGGGATGTCACTCGCTGATACTGTTGCAGCCTTGCGTGCCCGAAAGAGCGGATCAAAGGCGTCTACTGCCGCGCCGGCTCCGGTTCCCGCAATCAATCCTGCTGTTCCGGGCCCTGCTGCTCCTGTAGTGGACGCGGAGCCTGTAGGAAAGAAGAGGCCCAGTGCCCTTGCATCCGGGTCGGGTAAGGGGAAGAAAACCCGAATGGTACGTTCTTTACTTTTTCCCTTTTAGCATGAGACTCCGGACCGTGCTTACTTTTTGTTATGCAGGAGGTGGTACCTGACTTCGCGGGTCCGGTGAACACTGATAGCTCGATACGGGATATTCTGATGTCCAAGTTTGGCCAAGATGCAAGCCTTGCTGATCCTTTAGTGCAGCTGGAGCTGAGCAACGGCATGTATCTCCCTGCTGACTCCTCCCGGGTGAAGACTATGTCCAACCGGAGCATAGGGACCAGAGTCCTGAGCAAGCTGTACACGGTAAGTCCTAGATTCTTTCTTTTACCTTCTGGCCGTATCTAACTGTTTCTCTGCAGGCCATCCCCTTTCTCTACGAGGAGTTGAAGAGGGTTGAGGAAGCTGACCGGATCCTCGATCAGAGCATTGCCGGTGCTCTGGAGAGGAAGAAGCTGGAGGAGAGCCTGGCGAAAGTGAAGGCTGAGGCAGAGCAACAGAAAAAGGCGCTTGATGATATGACTGCCGAGAATGTGGCCCTCAAGCGTTCTGTCGAACTAGCCGAGGCGGCCCTCGAGCAGGAGAAGAAATCCCGTGAAAGTGACCGACTGGCGGCAGAGGCGAAGTTGAAGGAGAGGACCCTGACCTATGGGCGTCTTGCCCTATTGTATGGGGACCGTATCCTTCAAAGGTGCTCTGAGGTCTACCCGGATGTTGCCTTCGGGGACATAGAAGTGGATTTCCCTGATGAAGCCGATCTCCCGGACGAGGATGAAGATGTCCCTCCAACCGCCTCGGCGCCTGAAGAGGGATCCGCTGAGGGGTCCGGTAATCAGAATAGGGATTGACATTTAGTACATGTATATTTTTCCCATTAAGGGTATTTAATGAAAGAAGTATATATTTTCTCATTCGATGCGGTTCAAGAATTATTTCTTTGTTTGAATGCAAACTTAACGCATCTGCTTATGACTGCCCTTTTCAAGCCGAGTCTAGGTTCGGAATCCAATGTTAACCCAGGACTTGAATTTTAATCGAATGCGAATGGGGGGGTCGTGCATATACTTATTCGAAAGCGTATTAAAATAGCCAAGTACTTCAGAAGAGTATTTTGAAAGCGAATGATAAAATGATGTATTCGAAAGCGAATCTCCCTTTAACATAAAGTTTAAAGTTACAACACTACAGCTATAGTTGCCTCATTAAAAACCTCGGTAGGGAAAACCCTGTGGGAAAAAACCGCTACCGAGGGAAAAAGGGTGCAACACGCTCTACTGGTAGTATTTCCTAAGTGCCCTGGAGTTCCATGTGCGGGGTATGCCCCTTCCATCCATGTGGCATAGTTTGTAAGTAGCTGGTCCAAGGACCTTAATGATCCGGTATGGTCCTTCCCATTTGATTGCCAATTTTCCTCTTCCTTCTCTAGCCTGTGAGGCTTCCGCGTCTCGTAATACAAGATCTCCCTGCTGGAAGGCGACAGTCTTTATTTTCTTGTCATGGTACCGGGCGACTTTATTCTTGTATGCCGCCATGAGGACGAAGGCTCTCTCCCTCCTTCCCTCCAGTGAGTCCAAGTGAAAGCACAAATTGATGTCATTCTGGGCTTCGCTGTAGTAGGTGACCCTGTCACTTGGAGAGCCAATTTCTACTGGGATTACTGCTTCGGTACCGTATGTTAGGGCGAAGGGGGTTTCCCCGGTGGCCCGTCTTGGCGTGGTTCGGTACGCCCACAGCACGCTGTTCAATTCATCCGCCCATGCTCCTTTGTGTCCCTCCAGCCTCTTTTTGATGCCGTCGCATATGGTGCGGTTGGTGACCTCTGTCATGCCATTGCTCTGCGGGTGGGCAACCGAGCTACACCTATGTGAGATGTGGAAGCTTTCGCAGAAATCTTTGAACTTTCTGGAGGTGAACTGAGTTCCATTGTCCGTGATGATGGTATTCGGTATGCCGAATCTTCCCAGGATGTATTCCTTGACAAAGGAAATCACTCTCTCGGGGGTGATGGTAGAAAGGGCTTCTGCTTCCACCCATTTGGTGAAGTGATCAACAGCTACGATCATCCATTTCCTCTGTCTGCTTGCTTCCGGTAATGGACCCACGAGGTCGATCCCCCATGTTGAAAAAGGCCAAGCCGTTAGGATTGGCTGTTGCTCCGCCGGTGGTCGGCTGGTTTTCTTTGCGTGTACCTGACATTGGTGGCAAGCACAGATGTAGGCCTCTGCGTCTTCTTTCATTGTTTCCCAGTAGTATCCCATGAGCATTGCTTTACGGAGTATGGTTAGGGCGGCCTGATGCGACCCGCAGATCCCTTCGTGGAGCTCTCTCAAAACATAATTGCCTTCCTCTGGCGGGATGCATTTCATCCAGGGCCGACTAAAAGACTTGCGGTAAAGTTGTCCGTCTATGATAGCATATCTTGAAGATTTCCTTGAGATCCGGCGAGCCGTTGGTTCGTCATCCGGTAATTTTCCTTCCTTCAGGAAGTCCATGATGGGTGTAATCCAGCAGTTTTCGTGGTGGTCCGCCGTCAGGACTTCGTTTTTCTGAATGCTGGGGTGCGACTGTACTTCATACGGACAGTGTAGATATTGCCACTCTTCTTTGCTGGAGGCAGCTTTAGCGAGTTCATCCGCAAGGCAGTTGGCTTCCCGGGGGATGTTTTCAATCTTCCACACTGTACCCCGCGCCTCAATCTGTTTCAGCAGGCCCCGGACCGTGTCCAAATATCCTTTCATGGCCGGGTCTCGGACTTCAAAGTGTTTGTTTATCTGGTTGGACACCAGTCTGGAATCACTGAGTATCCGGACTTTGTCTGGCCCTATTTCTTTGATTAGCTCCAGGCCTTTGATCATGGCTTCGTATTCTGCCGCATTGTTCGTTGTTGGGAAGTCCAACTTCACTGCATAGGAGAGTTGGATCCTGTTCGGTCCTTTGATGTATACACCTGCTCCGGCCCCTTCTTTTGACGACGCTCCGTCCACAAAGACGTCCCATTCTTCAGATGGAGGTGTTGAGTTGTGCTCAAGATTATGGAACTCTGTTACGAAGTCCGCTAGGATTTGGGCTTTTAAAGCCTGCCTAGGCTCGAATCTGATATCAAATTCCCCCAGGCGTATCGCCCATTCCGCCAATCTACCGGATGTTTCAGGCCGTTGCAGCACTTTTCTGAGTGGGAAACCGGTTCTCACAATGATAGTGTGTGCCTGGAAGTAGGGCCTCAATCTATTGGCTGCCGAGAGCAGGGCCAGTGCCATTTTCTCAATGTTGGGGTATCTTGTCTCCGCCCCTCGTAGTACTTTGCTGGTGTAATACACCGGATACTGTTGCCCATCCTCTTCTCTTACGAGGACCGATCCGACAGCTTCCTCCACCGCTGCCAAGTATACATACAATTTTTCACCCGGAATTGGTCTGCTCAGCAGCGGGGGTGATGTGAGGAATTTCTTCAATTGGTCGAACGCCTCGTGGCATTCCTTGTCCCACTTGAAGGCCTGCCCTTTTTTGAGCGCTTTGTAAAATGGCATGCATCTTTTAGCCGAGAATGAGATGAATCTTCCTAGGGCTGTGATCCTTCCATTTAGCTTTTGGATGTCATTGAGGGTCTTGGGTGGAGCCATCTCTAGTACTGCATTTATCTTCTCCGGGTTTGCTTCAATTCCTCTTTGTGAGATCATGAATCCCAGGAATTTACCGCCTCGCACTCCGAATATGCATTTTTCCGGATTTAGCTTAAGTTTGTACTTCTGGAGGATGCCGAATGCCTCCCTCAGATCCCTGGGGTGATCTTTCATTGTCCGGCTCTTGACAATCATGTCATCCACGTATACTTCGACAGTTTTCCCAATCAAATCTCTGAACATACAATTTACCAGCCTTTGGTAGGTGGCTCCGGCGTTTTTCAATCCGAAGGGCATGACCTGGTAACAGTATGTCCCTCTGTGCGTGATGAAAGAGGTCTTCTCTTGGTCCACTGGGTCCATAGGTATCTGATGATATCCGGATGCTGCGTCCAGGCATGAATATATGGCGTAGCCGGCCGTCGAATCCACCAGCTGGTCAATGTTAGGCAGTGGATAACTATCTTTCGGACATGCCTTGTTGAGGTCGGTGAAATCGACGCACATGCGCCACTTTCCATTCGCCTTCTTCACCATCACTACGTTCGCCAGCCATTTGGGATATTGAACTTCCCGGATGTGTCCTGCGTCAAGTAGTCTCTGGATTTCATCCTCGATTGCCCTCTGCCTTTCCGGCGCATACTTTCGCCTTTTCTGCACTACTGGGGTTGCTTTCGAATCTACATTGAGTGAGTGTTTTATTATTTCTGATGGCACCCCTTCTATGTCACTGATTGTCCAGGCGAAAGTGTTCTGCTCCTCTTTTATTGCTTGTATAATCTGCTCTTTAATGTCACTATCCAGCTCTTGGGATATCTGCACGTTCCTGTCCGATGCGACTGTCAGCGTTTCAAGTTTGTCCACCGGTTCTGCCTTCCTTTCTTCTTCTTCCGGGTTCTTTTCTGGCTGCAAGGAAGCTAGGTACGTTCGTTGAGCGGTCTGCTGGCTCCCCCTGGCTATCGCCCATCCGGAGGCGGTAGGTATTTGAAGTGTCAGGTACCGGATTGACAAGACGGCCTCTGATTCCGAGAGAAGCGGTCTACCCAATATGGCGTTGTATGCCAGAGGCGAGTCTATTATGGTGAAGTCAGCTTTTGTCCTCCATACATGCTTCTCATCTCCTATCTCCATATCCAGCGCTACCTGACCTGTTACCGGTACGGTGTGCCCACTGAGGCCTACTAATGGGGCATGAACCGGATGGATTCTACTAGGTGCAACTCTCAGCTTTTCTATTGCATGCCTTGTGATGATGTTTGTCGAGCTTCCCGTATCTACCAAGATACGTTTGACCAAATATCCTTCAATCTCTGCCTCCATGACCAAGGCATCGGTGTGACCCGGTGCTATTCTGTTCTCCGAAAGGGGAGGGTTAGGCTTAGCGTCTCCTTCGGCTTTCCTTTTGACCTTTTTAGCTGGCGGATCTCCTCCTGCTATTACCATGACCACTCCTTTCGTTTTTTTGGTCGGTTGGCAGTCTTCATCAGGCCTCTTTGATTCCTCCTTGCCCTTTCTCTCTACAAATTTTCGGAGTTTGCCCTTCTTGATCAGTTCTTCGATGTCCTCAGCTAACCGTTTACAGTCATTTGTGTCGTGGCCATTCACGCGGTGATATCTACAGAATGCCTTTTCGTCCTCCCCCATGATCTGCCCTCTTCTGGCTTCTGGGTAGGGGAGGCTCTTCTTATCTCTGCTCTTTTCCACCGCCACCAGTACCTCGCCTAACGGGCGGTTGAGGGGTGTGAAGTCTTTCGGTCTTCTATGATCCCTCCTCTCTCTTCTATCCCTCCTGGGTCGCTTGTCCTCTGATCCCCTCTCGCTATCTCTATGGTGCCGGGTTGGTGCACCCACCTCATCCAGTTCTATGAATGTTTTCGCCATCGAGATCATCTGTGTTACGTTTTGGGGTTTCCTCAATACGAGGTCGGCCCTTAACCTTTCGTTGGTTGTGTTGGCGATCAGTGCTTCTAAAGCCGTGTTGAAGTCCAATCTCCGAATCTCCACTGTTGCCAAGTTGAACCTGTCCACGAACTCTCGGAGGGACTCTCCTTGCCTCTGTTTCACGTCATGTAGGGTTCTACTAGCCGTTCCGGTGGGGACCGAACCATAGAACTTCGTGCAGAATTGCTCCCGGAGCTGCTCCCAACTATTAATTGACGCTGGCTCTAACGTCTCAAACCAATAGGAAGCCGGACCTACCAGCGTTGATGAGAATAATCTGCACATTAGACCCTCGTTGGCCCCGGCTATCTCCATCCTGTTCTTGTAATTTCTGGAATGGACGTAGGGATCTGTTTTCCCATTGTAGTTCTCGAAGTTTAGCTGTTTAAATTTGGGATCACATGGCATGCTCAGGATCCGATTGGTGAAACAGGATCCTCCGCTCTCTAGTAGCGGTTCTTGTATGGGCACTGAGAATCGGGAAAAGTAGTGTTTGAACAACGCCATCATCTTTGGGTCATCTACCCCTTCCGGCGTAGGCGTTGCCGCCTGTATTGGGGGTGGGCCCAACATGTACCCGTGGGTCGGGTGATAACTCGGCGGAGGTGTCTGAACTAGGGTTTGGAAGCTGGGTAGCCTGGCCTGTGACATCATCGGAGCCAGTGGAGCCCCGAAAACCGCATGTTGGGCTGTGGGATCCCCAAACCCATGGAATGTGCTAGGCTGATTCATCTGCCTAGTGTCTTCTGGAAAAACAGGTGCTGGGTTTGTGATTGGAGGGGCCCTAGTGTATTCTGGTAGTGGGAAAAGGTTCCGAGCTATTCCCATTCCCAAGCCATCAACTCCGGTGATCAGAGGGGATGTGCTGCTACTGATGGTTGGTCCAACCATGCCCTGATTCTGGATCTGGGGAAACGCCTGTCTCAGATCCCTGGCATCGGCGGGGCTCAAGTTGCTGGCTATTCGATTGACTATCGCTGCCTGGGGACATATGGAAGAGTTCAACGTCGCTTGTGGAGTTGTGGTTGTGAGAGAATCTCCCAAAATGTCTGAAGTCATGTTAGCGGAATTGGAATTCATGATTATCCGTCCACGCTCACCGCACCAAAATGATGGATTCGGTAAAATCCTCTGGGTGATCCGGGTCTGGGTTGCTGCTCTGACCGGATCCAATATGGTTTCTGCAATACCAAACAATGAGACACCGGTAACCTCTGGGGTATACTCCGATGCCTAAGTTAGTATGCTCTTGAGTGTTGAAAAGTACTTTTAGGAGAATTAAGAAAAGAATTCAATTATTCCTACCTCAGGCAGAATATCCTCCTTTTATAGGAGGGAATAGTAGAGTTGGATTGATATTGAAAGAGCTTCCACGTGGGTGGCGTTCCTGCTCCAGTGAAACACGGGGGTGGACTCCTAGTGGGACACCACCTCTTCCCCTAGGATCTCTCCGCGGATCCAGGGAACTTATCTGCTCTGGGGTGGTTGGGATCCGGATGCGGGAAGCGGTTGCTTAGCCAGATGATGTGATACGGGTCCGGACTACCGGACTGGGCCGGGTGTTCCAGACCGAACCGTGAAGCCGGACCGGATGTCATCAGTTTGAAAATTTAAATATAGTCCATTTAGAGTAATTTTCATTATACAATTTTATCTTAAATTAAATTTTAAAAAAAAAAGTAACTTAACTACAACATTATTTAATTGCATATAAAAAAAATTGCTATCTCAGGGACAATGGGTATTTAAGCATTAATATTCATATCTATAACATAAATATTTCTTATATTAATATTTCAACTAATTAACATTAATCACAATTACAATGACAAAAGATGACGAGGAATATGAATAGTTATTTTTATTTCATGATCAATATTTTTTTTATGAATGCATGTTATCAAATAATGGAAAAGAAATTAATAATTAATAATTTTATTCTTAATCAATTACCTTCCCCCGAATAGATATTTTATTTGAAGTTATTATTTTATTCCATGAACAAACACATGAGTTCAAAATTTTAAATTGAATCTCCTAAACATACATATTTCATATGAAAAAAAAAAAAAAAATGAATTGCATCATTTTAAATTAGATTAAGTAATTGATAATTATCAAATTTATCAGTTAAATGTGTCATAGTTCAATTTGAAGTAAATTTTTATGATATGGAAAAACATATCATTTAGCCCCTCTGTTTCCATTTTTTTTTTTTTTCCTTTAGGCCTTGTCCTTTAATTGGAAGTTGTTGAGTCATTCTGCTACTATTACTTTTACATGTATTTGGCTAGTATTGGGATCACAAAGCAAAGTTATCTACACCGAATGTTCTCCAACTCCGATAACATAACATAACACCACTAATTGATCTTCCATCTAAAATAAAAATATCACTAAATTTTTAAATAATTTACAGTCAATTATCATTTGTAAATACACTGTATTAAGGTATTCTTATGCACTTGTAATGTATTTCTCTCCATCTCAAGTCTCAAAATACGTGCAATTTAGAATTATTATTATTATTATTGTTATTATTGGGGTTCGAATCTACGTAATATAATCTAATTATCCTATTGAGATTTTTTAAGAAAACAATAATGATAACACAAGAGATTTTTATTTGAAAGGTAAGCATGAAAAGCATGTATTTATGACATGCTGTTGTACATAGTATAAATACATGCATAAGGGACCACATGAATGCATAAGACATCAGATCATGGTAATTGTAGTTTTGTTTTAGAGTGAAAATTAGACTAGAGAGAGGAAAGCCAAACGGAACAAGGAAAAAGCTAGAGAGAGATATATGTATTGGAATGGAATCAATAATTATAAATAATGTTTTAATTAGTCATCATCAGAAAAATCCTTAATTGTTAGAATTAGAGGATTCTTGTTGTGAGATCATCTTTTGTATCATTTCACTGGTTTCCTCCTCCGACATTCTCTCATCTTTCCTTTTTTGTTCTGCATACGCCTCAAAGAATTCCTTATTCTCCTTCTCCAGTTCCTTCCATACTGCAATTTCCATACAATTTTTCATTAAATTCAATTTTACTTTTTATATATACATCTGCATGGATTGTATATACATTTCTCTCTCAAAAAAAAAAAAAAATAGTCGGAAGTTAAAAGAAGAGAGCTCAAAACAAACAAGCTAATTAATTAAATTAACCAATCAGGTGAAGATTGAAATCACCTTCATCTTTATCTTCGAATATATGGCCACCAAGTTACAAGGATCGATCAGCATATGCAAAAGCTCTTTCAAGTGTATAAATTTAATTAATTAGACTATGATAATCCATTTTTCATTAATCATATAGAGATGAAGAGAGAATAGATCTTATCCAGGTTTGGACCATTTAGGGTTTTATATGTGGTTCTTAATTAATAGATCATTAATTCATGTACCGTGCAACTTTGATTGCCTTATTAATTTCTCATCCTATTATTCTTTTTACACATGTGATGTCAGCACCAAAAGTCAAAGGTTCAATGGACATTTTAATTTCATGTTCTACGCTTTAGCATCAATAATTGGATTCTCAAATTAAAATAAAAAGAAAATCAGAAGAGAAAGGAGTAAAGAGTACTCGTCTACTTGCTTCTACCTAGGGGTAAGGACATCTCTTTTCTGTGATCTAAGAGTTTGAATTTTGTAAGTAGCAATTACTCGCACTCGATATAAATTAGAAGGTTCAAAGAGCGAGGGAGAAGAAATATACAAACCAGTGGAGGTGATGACAGGTTTGATGTTTGCATGCTTGGAGAGGGCTTCCATGCACTCTTCTTTTGTCATATGAAAGATGAGGCACTTCTCTATAAGATGCTGCACCTAAACAAATTGATCATAATCATATAGTTAGATATTAATACAATAAAATCATGATAATTAATGAATTATATATCTCATATCATTGAGCTCGGGATCAAATTAAAGCTTAATGATCACACATCAGCAGAAACAAACCATATGTATATATGAAGCAGAAGAGTCCCCCATAGGAAAACAAAACTAGTGTTATATGCAAACTTAACAATCAAAGAAAAGAATATTATATTGAATTAATGGCCAAGAATTGATGAGTTGGTGCAATAAATGATAATTATGATTATTTATAGGGAGAGTGAGATAATTAAAATTTCAAACAAAGGGAAGTAAAAAGGAGGAGGAGGAAGTGATATATGGTGGGACAAGGAGTCCCACGTGGGAGATAAATGATAATTGGTCGGGAAGGGATTAGAGGAGATTTGTGAATGACCTATTCCTTTGTCTTGTAAGATTACCTATATTAAGCATCCCGCTCTCCACGTGATCAGTGGGTCCCTTGTATCCAGAAATTCTCTAAGCAGACAAACCCATTTATCCACGTGGCATCCTTCAGCAGTACCCAATTGATCCCCTACCTCTCTCAACCCCCTTTCTTACACAGGATTAGCCCCAATATACACAATGTTTTAATAACGGGTAAAAAGTTTGTATGATAATTCAAGCTGATTGTTTAGTGATAATAATAAGCGAATTTGGGTAAAATAAGGACATAAAATTTCATTATGTTTCCAATAAAGTTATTCCAACCTATTTTTTAACCCGATTACTGATGTAGTAAGTCAAAACTAATATCCAAATGTTCGTTTTTCGCCATGTCAGTTGTCGTTATTATCGTTACTTAGACAGCTACATTTGTCTTTTTGGTTCTGTTAAAGTAATTTTTTTATTTTTAAAATTGCTATTTGGCAAAAATCATGATAGCCCAAATATCCACATAACGGCTTGATATAATATAATACCAAACTGACATTTGGATCTCAATTTTGACTTATGACATCAGCAGTGAAGCTCGAAAATTGGCTAAGCTGAATTTTTTAGAAACGAGATAATACTTTAATGACTTTATTGGTCGACAATTTATTTAAATGACTATTCAGCAGAAACTAACGAAAACTTTTTACCACCTCTAACAATGATCACCGTGCCATACTTAACTCCATAGCCCATTATTCTCTATGTTCATTAATGAGCATGTACAACCTAACAACATATCAGTAACGTAAACTCACCGTTGGTGCAATTCACTTGTCATAATAAATTATCATGTTTTTCAGCAATTATTTTAGTCCTTTTCAAATAATAACTATTGAACCTAGAACCATTAGTAGATAAGTTATAAGAATAACTCAGCGCAATTATAACCAATCAATAAATTATAATGATAAGATTTTCCAAAACTAAGACTTTTTTGATCTAGGAAGTTAGAATACCACATAAAAAATAACCAATAAATAAAAGTTTAAACTAATTGATAAAATTCTAAGATTGGCTTTTATCATTTTCTAACATAATTGTTGGCTCACAGGGTTGGTTTCTACAAGAGTTTTCCAAGTTCAACCAAAAATATCATGATTGAGTTATGGAATTGAAACACCTTAAAAGTTTTCAGTTTTCGAAGTTATAGAGCAAGCAACAAATCCAACAAAACTGGCCCATACTGATGATCGTGACATTCAGCAATAAAGATGTCATTTTGAACCGTGGCTTCTTTCATCATTTTCTTAGAAGAGAATGCATTGTCTATAGAATTGAACTTGCAAGTTGCATGTTGTAGCTCAGTTCCTCGTCTTTCACAGGACTAGCGAGCTCTCTGTCCCGATATTTTTCAATTCTTTATACTGTCTCTCTCTCTCTCTCTCTCTCTCTCTCTCTCTCTCTCTCTATATATATATATATATATATATATATTTTTTTTTTCCAATTGGAAAGATCACAAGGTTGGTAGCATATCAGTCTATACCATCTAAAAATCAATGCCAAACTAAAGCACTTAATACTGGTTCAAGGCAAGTTGAAACCTATATATCTATGGCTGCTTTAACGGTGTCTTTTGCATCAACATATCTATCTATCTATCCATCTAACTACGGTTTGTCCAGTATTTCCTGAAGTTTTTGTTCTTTTCACTAATAGTTCATCACCCAGTTGCATCTGTAACTGAAAAGTAAGGGAATCATTATTAGGCTTTCTTTGCCGCAACAAACCAAACTGAATTGACCCAGCATCCAAAGAAAAAATAATTGTTTGCTCCTTCAAAGATATTTTTCTTCAAATAAAGCAGTTGTCAGTAGCTACTATATGAATATTAGTCCAACCTAGGGGGTGCGGCTCCACTTGCTGGGTATGTGGGGAAGAGTTGCAACCCTAACTATTACCATACGCCTAGATCAATTTTGGAGTTTTCTACTCTTTTAGAAGATGGAAACTATAATTTTATAATTTATACAGCCTGCTAAAAAACAGTGGTGGGCTACATTATGCATTTAAATAATAAGAAAAGAATAATGAAAAACTACATTACATAAATAAAAGCAAAGTAAACCTAAAATTTTACTTTAATTATTTAGAACTTCATTTAATATGTTTGTAATTGTTAACAATTTTTATCAATTCATCAATAAATGAATCATGAGAGATTTCCAAAGCAAATTCTAAATTGATTCAAAACTCAGCTCCTGATACTATAAAAGGATATCATTTTTTGTTCAATTTTCCTGGGTAGTATTAGCAAGAAGAATCCTATAGACAGTAAATAGTAGATTATCGTTCCGGAATAGATGTTAAGTATCTCATATTGGTAAGCTATATAGCTATATAGAAGCAATATATCATTTTAGAAGTGGAAGACAATCTTATCCTTTAAGATACCTTTTAGGATGATTTAGGCAGACATCTTCCAAAGAAGGCCAACCAAAGAAAAAAAATATATATATATATACAGTGGCGGAGCCCCCCTTTGATGAGTGAAGTTAATTGACCCCATTGAATGTTCTGAAAAAAACCTATATATATATATATTACAAATTTATGATATTGACTCCACATCTTCTATAGAAAAGCCCTACAAAAAATAAGTAAAGAATAAAATTTTTTTGTATTATTTTCGTTGTAGTATAGCTTACATGTAATTTAAATTTTTGCACCCACTCATTCAAAATCCTAGCTCTATATGTGTGTGTGTGTGTGTGTGTGTGTGTGTGTGTGTGTGTGTTGGTTCAATGAAATAAACAAGGAAAAAGGATTTCTCAACTATGCACTCTTCTTATAGTGTTTATTTGTATTATTATGCCCTAATCATCAATTCCTATTTCAGCTACATGCAAACACTATGGAACAAAGATGAATTACAGGTGGAGTAAAAAGCAGTATATTTTCCATGGATCTGTGGTTCACCAAGCAGGGTCCCCAACAATCACATAATGTGGATTCACAGTGTGCAAGAACATTGTACCTATCAAGGACAACCGATGCTACAACTTGAGCCTGTTCTGGCTGCCCATGTAAACAGACGACAACAGCCATCCTTTGATATCATTATAGATTGAGTTTGGTGATGTGTCGTATCCTGATTGGTTTAGAGTATGGGAAGAGTAAAATTTTCATCCCTTTATTACTTATAATGCTATTAAATTGTCTTCTACATAGCTACTTGGTGATTTTTTTTTTTTTTTTTATGTCTTGGAAGAATCAGAAAGATTACTAGCAACAAGACAAAAGATGTAAGTTTAATAGAAATATACCACAGATACATCCATTGCTGGAATTGCTTTCCTTTGCACAAGAAAACAATCACCAGTCCTGCAACACGTTTGCTGGCATATATGTCCCCATCAACTCTAGTCAGCTCAATCACCATCATACATGTTACAAAACTTATTCTCCCCCTAAAATCAAATGGAGCAGAAATTACACATGGTAATTAAAAATAACTCTGTTCAGCTTAAATTTCTTTTGAAATTTCACTATCCGCTTGAATCTGGTTGGAGCCGGAAAGGACCCAACAATTATTTTATTCTCCATAAACAAGACTTGAACTTGAAACCTTGCCTAAAGGGAAGGAGCTTCTAAGTTCTAACCACTCAAACTAATATCATGTTGACACAGTTCACTTTAAATATGTAATTAACTTGATGCAATTAATTCCAAGTATCTGAAACAAGTCACTTTCTAAGCAAGTAGCAACAAAAGTTCACATGATCCATCATCTTTGCCAACTTTGTTTTTTTAGTGATGAGAAACAAATAGCTACGCTTATCACCTAATACATTAAAAAAGTATAGTTTGAAAATGATTTTTCATTTGTGACCTAAGCACTCTATACAAAAAATAAGTTGAGGATATCACATCAAAAATATTGACTGGACATGGTTTCTATTGATTCATTGTAGATTGAGCTCGAAGACGTGTCAAGTATCGATTGGCTTTCAGTAGAAACTTTATTCTATGTGTCCCAATTTGGTCCCATTAGTCCTAGTTGATGTAAGTAAAATCCATTGCCTAGAACAACGGAGGAAAATTGAATAATAGAAGAAGCATATATTCCACTTGAGCAACCATTTATTCAGGGAATATTTACATCATTGTTTCTACAAACAGAAGTTCTCACTCCTAACAATCTAGACATAATTTGTCAGATTACAGGTGAGCAAAGAAGTTCAAATACAACTATTTAAGGCATCTACAATATCTCCTTCATTACCCCTTAGGTATAATTCCTTGAAAATTTCAGGATAAAGTAGAAACATCGGGAATCATATATATATGATCCATGTTTTGTTGGTGAGAATAAGCTTATCCAAAATATGTAGCAAAATCATTAACAGAGAGGCCATAGGTTCTATTTTTAATATTATTAACAATCAGCATATAAAAACAATGCAAGTTTATCACAACAAAAACAAATCTATTAAAATGGTTTGCTAATTGCAATGGCTTTCACTGAAATAATAATTATAGACAAAGAATGGAAATTGCAGGGTCATGTCAATCTCAACTCTTTCATTGCATAAATTAAAGCAATAAAGCTCTTCTCATTGCACAACATATTAGCAATTGATTTCAGTATATGATTACAATGAAACAGACAAATTATGAAAACATCAAGATTTGGTTAGATTTAGTGTGTCCTTCTTATACTTAGAATGTGCACGTGGTTCTAGACTTCACTCGTGTATTCGCATTCGAATTAAATTGCTTCATCTAATTTCAGTAATCATTGCACAAACAACTCCTCAAACACTCGTACGTACCATATGAGAAGTATCTGTTGGATTGAAGCTGATTGCAGTTGTGATCCTTTTTTGGTCCCCCTCTGCAGAACAAAAAGCAAGGATAATCAGATTCGACTTCAGCAAAAGAATCCCATCTTTTGTTTGATAAAATGCTCGAGTGAAAATTCAAATACCCAGGCAAAACTCCATCTGATCTTTGAAATGTTAAACAGAGCAACTCAGAATCAGACACATTTGGAAAAGGGAAACCAATCGACGAAGAGAACTTCGTATTGGAAATCAATTTTTTATCAGCAAATCCTCGCTCAAGTTTTTCCATAAGAAACTATGGTAAAATATATCCCCGCATTTTGATCCCTCTCACCATAAAAATAAAAAGTCAAAAGTAAATATTATCGAGAAAATATTTTTCAAATCCAACGGAATGATTCCATAATAAAAGGAGTCAAAATAATGTATTTGTATTCAGTAAAAACTTGATAAATATCAATCAAATATTCTATAATTTTATAATCTCAATTAATAATTTTGTTCCGTTTAGATTTTAAAATTTTCTTAAAATCCAACAACAAAAAAAAATAATAATAATAATTTATCAGATATATACAAAAATTTTCTATAAAAAATATACAAAATCTTATATAAAATTTATAGTATAAAATTATATTCTTGGACAATTTTTATTTGTTAAATTTTACTCTTTGCCAATTTGCATCTAAAGTAAAATATTTTTTCTTTCCATGTGAATTAAGTAGTGATGTAAATGGGAGACAGATGGAGCGGATGATGGTTCTAGCGTCCCCATACCTAAGAATTTTAGAAAATCCCGTTTAAAAATCAGGGAAAAAATTCTCTCCTTCTCCTCCCCGTTGAAATTCTCACGTCGGTGATCCCCATGAAAATTTTTTTGTTTTTAAATATTTAATTAAATTTATATGATAAATGTATATAATTAATTAAATAAAAGTGATAATCTTTCAAAATTTAAGCTAAATACAAATAATATGTTTAAATTTTTTTAATCAAAATCATAATTAGACTAATAAAATATAAATTCAATATTAATAGTTAAAAAACAAATGAAATAAAATTAGAATTTCGGGGATGTCAATTTGACGGAGGGGAGAACGGTATCCAAGTCTCTATCCCCATTTGTCTATCGAGCATAAAATCATCGACATCCATGCTTCATGGAAAATTTTATCAAGGATTCCTTGTTCCCATCAGGTGGATTCCCGATGGAGACGCGGAGAATCCTTGCCCCATTTACATCCCTAGAACTAAGATCAATTTTATCCTTTTTTTTTCATAGCAAATACCACGTTTAGTACATTTTTCTCATGATTTAGCAAGTAATTTTCGAAGTATGACTATAAAAAGTTTTTTCAGATAAACATGTGATAACTAAAACACTATTGTCATGTGGATCTTCATTATTAACAATAAGAATACCTATTATTCCTTGAATTATATTTTGATATTTACTTATAATTTGTATAAAATGTTAATTAAAAATAATGTTTAAAACACAAAATATTGTTTAAAGTAAACAAATATTAATTTATCAATAAATTAATAAAATATTTATTTATTGATAAATTAATATCCTTGATAGAATAATAGTTTTTTTTTAAGGATATTATTTTATAAAGTTTTGTTGTATTTCAAGTGAAATGGCTCAAATTAAATACTAATCAGAATTGAAAATATGTTAGATTGGAATGGTTCTCTAAAAGTTAAAAATAAAAAATAAAGAAAAAAAAATCTATAGGATACTCTAATATTTTTATCGATTTTTGTTGGCTAACAAATTTTTTCTTTTTTTAATTTTTCACATTAAACCGTTATTCAATCAGAAGAGATTATTGTTTGATTAACAAGTTTTTGATTTAAGTTTTTTTCTGTGTATAACATGTAAAATTAAAGAATAATTACCGAAAATACGCTCTTTAAAAGATTACGAGATTGTGTCCAGCCATAAATTTCATTATTTTCCTAAATACATTTTCTTATTAAATGTAGTTTTTAAATACCGGCAGCAACTTACATGGATTTTTTTATACCGTCTTCAATTTTCTTTTTGTACGATTATTCATTTTTATTCTCTTTTAACAAAACACATCGTAAACACCCTAAATTTTAAAAGATTTTACAATTGGTCTCCTATTCAATTTTTTCAACACATTGAATATATAATCTTTCTGCTTTGATAACATTAGCTCATACTGGACTTTTTTTTTAACCATGGATTGTAGTATCCTTTAACTGTCGCGTGATACAATTTTTGAAAAAAGTTGAAGGTTTTGGAGTTCACTGGAGGGGCCTAAATTATACTCTCCTGATCAATTTTTTCAACACATTAAATACATTATCTTTCTGTTTTGATAATATTAGCCCATATTTGACACTTTTTTGAACCATGAATTGTAGTATCCTTTAACTGTCGCCTGACACAATTTTTAAAAAAAATAGAAGGTTTTTGAGTTTACTGGAGGGGCCTAAATCATACTTCCTGTATGTGTCGTAAACACCAAAAATAAATACCTACTCCTAAAAACCAAAATATGTAGCAAGAGTGAAGTAGGGTCGAATTTACAGGGATTAGCCGAATTATTTCTTCTAAAATTAAGCAAGAAAAGTAAAAGGGGTTTGCTTATAAATTGCAATTAAAATTTGAAAATAATAGAAACAAAATAATTAAGTAAAAATCTATATGAGAAAGATTCCAACAAGAAGGCAGATTCAAGTCTTGAGTTAAACCAACAGATCATCGATCAACAACAACGAATAAACTTCAATGCGTTCAAGTAAATTAGCTATGGCTATCACAAAGCATGAATCACCTAAAAAGAAGCTCATTAATTATCTCTATTTAATCGAATAGTTCCAAACAAGCTTCGGAATTTAATTCAATCAAAAGCATTAACATATGAAAGAGACACTAATTCTACTCAATAATAACATAAGCGGGATTATTTAAAACATATCAATTTCATCCATAACATGAATTAAAAACTTATCCATAATTAACCATGAGTACAGTTAATTTTCTAGTTATTTTCAAATATTAATTGCAATTTATAAACAACCCCTATTTCACTTTTCTCGAATTAAAGAAGAAAGTAAGAACAGTTGATCTCACAGTTGATCCTACAAGACCGAATTCCTCCTAGCTAGAAGAGAAAATTGTCTCTCCATGAGAGAGAGAAAGAAAAAAACTAAAACTAAAAGAAAACTAAAAACTAAAACCTAAACAAACTCTCCTCCCATAAGAAGAAGAATGCTTTTCTTATAGAAGTTGGAAAGGAAAAGGAAATAAAAACCTAAATAGAAAAAAAGTATAACTAGGAAAATTAGAGAATATCCCAAATAGAATTAAAAGTTGATACAAATAAAATAAAACTAATTAGAAAGTCTTCTAATCCCATAAAAGACTATAAATTCGTAGCTCCCCCTTAAGCCATGATCCTGACTTATGCAAAAACAGCTTCTAGGTCAATTTCTAGCTTCAGCAGCACCCCACAAGTTGTGCTCATGGGTTATGACTTCAAGCTCCATCCTTTATGTATTCCAAGCTCCCAAAATCGGCTCTTTAAGCTTATTTTCAACTTCAAAGTTCCTAGTACGAGTAATTACACAAAATGAAGTAAATCCACCTAAGTTAACTAAAAATATAGCAATTAAAGCTTATAAATAAAGACAGATTACGTGCACAAAATGCACTTATCACTTCCTACGTAGGTATGTCATTACTACAAATGTGAACCATACTCTTAATTTAGTTTAACGTATTCAGAAAAATTATATCACGCTATGAGAGAAGAAAAATGTCAAGTCTAGGGCTAATATTACCAAAAATAAAAGGCTTATGAACTCAATATGTTGAAAAATTTGATAAGGGGCGAATTGCAAAATCCATGAAAGCTTAAGGGCTTAGATGCGTTTAGCCTCCCCTTTTTGTACGATCATTCTTCTTTTTATCTTTTTTAAATGATAGTTCTTCTTTTCTTCTTCCCTGTGAATTGTATTGACATAATAAGAGTATATATACACATGTACAATATTAGGAATCTAACCTTAATTAGGAATATAACTTTTATTAGGACTAGTCTCTATTATACCCTTATCACTCCTCCTCAAGCTAACGGAGGGGCGAACATTAAGCTTGACACACAAAGACTAAATCAGGTACGATGCAGACCCTTCACATAGATGTCAGCAACTTGATCAACTATAGAAATGTAATGCACAATTAGAGCCTTGGAGCGAACTTTATTTTGAACAAAATAAAAATCAATTTCAAGATATTTGCTATTATTGTGACAAATAGGATTGGCAGACAAATAGACACTTAAATTATCACACCACAAAATAGGAGGATTAGTCAAAGGAAAACTAAGTTCACGTATCAACCCCGCTAACCACCCTAGTTTATACGTCATTGTAGCAATAGCACGATACTCAGCCTTAGTAGATGAACGAAAGATCTGCATTGTTTCTTAGACACCGAGGACAACAAATTATGGCTTAGAAAAACAACAATAGTAGTAGAAGCCCTATCATCAGGATATCCACCCCAATATGAGTCAGAGAAACAATGAAGCCGAAATTCAGAGGAATGAGAAATAAATAATCATTGACCAACAATACCTTGCAAATAATGCAAAATGCATTTGACAGAGTGTAAATCAATTGGAGCATGCATAAATTGAGCCATATAATTAACGTCAAATGAAACATTAGGACGGGTGAAGGTAAGATATCACATACTGCCAAACTATACTTTTGTATAAACTAGCATCTTCAAATGGATCACCAACCTTAATTTTCAACTTGGTAGACGGATCAACAAAACTGGCAATATAACGACACCTTTGCATACCAGCTTTTAGCATAAAAGACTTCATATATTGTCACTAACTCAGAAGCAAACCACCATTTTCCTAATATGCTTCAATCCCGAGAAAATAAGAGAGTCGTCCAAGATGCCAAATAAAAAATTAACATTGCAAGTGAGCAATAAGTTGGCGGATAACACAAGAATCAGTACTAGTAACCAGTAAATCATCAATATATATCAAATAAAAAATACGAGTGGCTCCAGAAACATAATTGTATAGTGAACTATCACCCTTAGACCCGACAAACCCAAAATCCTGTAAAACAACAGTAAGCTTCTGAGATTTCTTCAACTTACATATAATATTAGGCCTTATAGAATCAACAAAGCTAGGGGATTGGGACATATTAACATCCTTATACAAATCCCCATTCAAAAAGGCATTAGAGATGTCTAATTATTGCACATCCTAACCAGCAGAAATAGCAAAAGACAAAATAAGACACATAATAGTAGGGTTCACAACAGGATTGAAAGTTTCAGTAAAATCTATTGGGATTCATCATTGGAAAATAACATGGCACAACGGAATTTACACCGTTAAAATTTCATAGAATCCACCTATCGTATCCAATTACCATTGATTGGAACAAAAACAATTTGGACAAAGAGAGATTAAACTCACCAAATCTGTCTCTTCTAGAGATTGCTGCAGAATCGAATCCTGAAACTGCGATCTCCAAAGTCCAGTGCATAACCAACTATCAAGCACGAATTGGTGCTAGCCGAAGAAGCGGAGGAAGGGAAAATTGTAGTTGTAAAATTCTCTAAAGGGGCTGAAATTTGACAACTTTAAAATTAGGGTTAGGGCTGATTTTTATTCTTAAGTGTGCCCTTATATAGACTCATTGTCTAATTGGATTTTGACTAGATTAATTAAACCTAAGCCCACTAGGATTATAATTATATAAATCAACTTTATATTAAAAATTTATACTATATAATTTAATTCTATTAGTCTGAATTTAATTACCCCTAAATTAAAATTAAACCACACTTAAGAAAATACAATACATGTATTTTAATTTTTCCACTTAGGAAAATAATTTAATTAAATGTTTATTTTATGTAATTCAATTAATTAATTACATTATGTAACTTATTAATTAAATAAAATCAATCAAATATTAATTAATTACCTTGACACCAAATGTCAACTAATTAATTAACGCATTCCTTCCAATGTACATCACATGTACAATTTTTATAAGTTCCGGCTCAGTTGATCTATGTGCACAATCCTATAGGTCTGTCTTTAGGTTGGCAGTAGGCCTAAGGCTCACAGACTGTAAGTGGGTTCTAGCAAACCGTTACAGCCCCCAATTAAGATAGAGATGTAGTTGTCTTTGGAAGACACTCACTCGGTAGTAATCTCATAGTGTCCTTTGCTAAAAGATATCAATATGAATAAACAAGAGACATGATGTCTGTCATCCTCTTCTACTATTTATTATATTTCTTGATCTTGAGTTGATTGATTAATCAAATAAGCAACCAACTTATTTGGGTATGGCCATACACTTATCAGTCCCACTCATCAAGTGGCCAGTGATATCATCTCGGCGTTACCCGAGAAGCAATTCCATCACTTCATCATCAATATCAATATGTTTACCTGTCCACCCAATTATACCCATATTTAGTATCCTTTTACAAACCTGTTAAGCGTATGTCAAAGTGAACCGGATTCCATATTGATACTATAATGAAATCTGCTCTGAGGATAAAAGAGACCTACTTAAGAAAGACCTAGGATGCAACAACCATGTGGCTTTCTTGTGCGAATCATTCCAGTCCCATGTCAATGACATGTACCTATATTTGTGACTGACTGAACAAGTACTATGGCTAGTTAAGAACTACCATACAGTAATCGAATATGTAAGTCTGTGACTCTATTCATTCCCACGATTAGAATAGACTTGGGATATGTTTTATGATTATCAATTAATGGATACTCTATTCATGTTATAGCATAACCTATAAATGGAATAAATTAAATGCCTTTATTAATGTGACCGTCATACTGTGTCTGCTGTAGCACCTTGGTCAACGGATCAGCGACATTATTCTTGGTGTCAACCCTCTGCAATAATACAGCACCTCTATTCACGATCTCCCGAATGAGATGAAACTTTCTGAGCATATGTTTGGATCTCTTATGTGACCGGGGCTCCTTAGCTTGTGCTATGGCCCCATTGTTGTCACAGAAAACATTAACTGGGTCTAGGATAGTGGGTACTGCTCCCAACCCAGTTATAAACTTCTTGATCCAAACGGCTTTCTTTGTAGCTTCGCATGCAGTGATGTACTTAGCTTCTATTGTAGAGTCAGCAATGGTGACCTACTTTGAGGACCTCAAACTAATGGCTCTGCCATTCAGGAGAAAACATAGCCAGACTGTGATTGGTTTTTTTCCTCATCAGTCTCAAAGCTTACATCAGTGTAACCTGAAACTACCAGCTCATCTTAACCTCCATACACTAAGAAAGCATCCGTAGTCCGATTATGGTACTTTAGGATTGCCTTGACTTCCTTCCAGTGTTCCTCCCTGAGATTCGACTGGTACCAACTAGTCATACTTAGTGCAAACACGACATCAGGCCTTGTACATAACATGGAGTACATGATAGATCCTATAGCAGATGCATAAGGGAACTTTTCCATGTTCTCCCGTTCCTTCTTTGTTTTAGGACCATCTTTCTTACTTAACTTCAACCCATGGTGCATAGGAAAGAATCCTTTCTTTTCCTTATCCATGCTAAATCTTTTCAGAACCTTGTCAATGTACGTAGCTTGACTTAGCCTAAGTCCTTCATTGTGAAGCATTTACTCAACCACTGCTTAACCCCTTGCAGTGTTGGTATGTCAGCTCCAATGATAAGGATGTCATCAACATACAGTGCTAGGAAGGTGGAAACCCTCCCACTAACCATCTTATACACACAAGGCTCATTAGAATTCTGTATGAAGCCATATTCTATAATGGCCTTTTTGAATCTCTGATTCCAAGACCTGGATGCCTGCTTCAATCCATAAATGGATCTTTGAAGCTTGAGTACCCGGTTAGGATACTTTGGATCGATAAAACCCTCAAGTTATACCATTTACACATCCTCAAGTAGCTTTCCATTAAGGAAAGCAGTCTTAACGTCCATCTAACATATCTCATAATCGTACCATGCAGCTATAGCCAGTAATATCCTAATGGATTTGAGTATGGCAATTGGTGAAAAGGTTTCATCATAGTCAATTCCTTAAACTTGTCTGAATCCTTTTACCACCAATCACCCCTTGAAGGTGCTGTCGGCTTTTAACTGAAACACCACTTGCAACCTATCACCTCAGCACCCAGAGGTGGATCCACCAAGTTCCATACTTGGTTATCGTGCATAGATTACATCTCATCCTCTATGGCTTTGCACCATTAATCTGAGTTTGGGATTTCAATAGCCTCTTGATAGGTCTTGGGCTCCTCTTGCTTAACGACCAAAAGTTCCCCATCACCAGTCATGAGAAAGCCGTACCTCTATGGCTGATGACGTGTCCTACCAGACCTTCTAAGGCCCTGTGTAACTGGCTCAGCTTCCTTAATTTCTTGAATCGCTGGTTTAGTTCCCAAAGCATCCTCAGCATTAGCTGTAAGAGTTTATGAGTCTTAAACTTTAAAAAGTTCAACATTACTCCCACTGTCTCTCTTGGAAAGGAATTCCTTCTCTAAGAAGACTGCATTCCTGGATATGAAAACTTTGTTTTCTGCCGGATCGTAGAAGTAATAACGCTTAGTTTCCTTAAGGTAACCCACAAACTAGCACTTGACAGATTTATACTCAATTTTGCCTCTTGTTAATTTCTTGATATGTTCATCACAGCCCCAAATCTTCAAGAAGGAAACATTAGACTTTCGGCCCTTCCATAGTTCATACGGTGTTCCCTCAACTGTTTCGCTTCGTGTATTATTAAGTATGTAGGTAGTTGTCTCTAAAGCATATCCCCAAAAGGAGACAGGGAGTGTAGCATGACTCATCATTGAGCGGACTATGTCAAGCAAGGTCTTATTCCTTCTTTCTGACACTCCATTCCACTGGGGTGTACCAGGAGGAGTGAGTTGGCATACAATCCCACACTCCCTCAAGAATAAGTCAAATTCATGGCTCAAATATTCACCCCCTCAGTCAGACCAAAGTGCTTTTATTTTCTTTCCAAGTTGGTT
This sequence comes from Euphorbia tirucalli, assembly GCA_039660915.1. Classification (NCBI taxonomy): domain Eukaryota; kingdom Viridiplantae; phylum Streptophyta; class Magnoliopsida; order Malpighiales; family Euphorbiaceae; genus Euphorbia; species Euphorbia tirucalli. The sequence goes on from CM077633.1 coordinate 53,493,319, forward strand.
TTCCACTTCGTTCTTAAAGTCCTTGAATCTCTAAAGAGTTTCAGACTTATGCTTTATCAGATACACATAACCGTATCTGCTGAAGTCATCCGTAAAGGTAACGAAGTATAGAAAACCTGATCTAGCACTAGTGCTCATTCGGCCGCATATATAAAAATGTATCAGCTCCAACAGCTCTAAGGCCCTTTCAGCAGTCTTGCTAAAAGGTGCCTTTGTCATCTTGCCTCTTAAACAAGATTTAAATGTGTCATAAGACTGAATGTCGAATGACCCTAGTACTTCACTAGAGTGAAGCCTAGCTATGCGTTTCTCGTTTATAGGGGTGAGCAAAACATAGTTCGGTTCAAAAATCAAACCGAACCAAAAACCAAAGTAGGAGAAAAATAGAAACCAAAGCAAAACCAAAATTCATATGGTTTGGGTCAAACTGAAACGAACCAATTCGGTTACAGTTTGGTTCGGTTAAAACCGAATCAACAAAAATTTCAATTTTTTAATTCTTATTCTTATTATTTTTTATAAATTATATGTAAAGTATTGCTTAAAAAGGATTTATATTACATGTATATAACTAAAGTCTCATAAATACAAACTATATAATAATATAAATATATAATATGCCAAATATAATTTATTTATATATGTATACATATTTTTAAAAAATATTTTTTCTTATTACGGCTCGGTTCAGTTTGGTTTCGGTTTTCTTAATAAAAACCAAAAACTGAGCCAAAAACCAAATTATTATATTTTATAAAACCAAAACCAAACCAAATAGAGTTTGGTTCTGTTCGGTTTGGTTTTTCAATCTCGGTTCGGTTTGGTTTTTGGTTCGCGGTTTGGTTTTGTTCACCCCTACTCGTTTATGTGGCCAAGTTGATAATGCCAGATGTAAGTAGGATTAATTTCATTTGTTTAATCCTTTTAGTGTTTATGTTATAGATTGAACTTTCACGTTTTAGATCAAGGATATATAAACCATTTTCAAGAAATGTTGTTCGATAAATAATATTTTCACATTGCATAAAAATTCTACCATGTCCAATATTAAATACAAAACCAGAAATATCCAAAAAAGAAACAGAAATAATATTCCTGTGCATCGCAGGTACAAAATAACAGTTTCTTAATTCTAAAACTAGTCCACCAGGCATCTCCAAGAAATAATCTCCGATCTCCATGGCCTGAACCCGAGTGCCATTTTTGACATGAAGATCTACCCCGCTAGATCCTAGCAATCTCCTATTTCTTAGTCCTTGCACATTTGAACAAATGTGAGAACCATATCCAGTGTCTAAAACCCAAGATGTAGAAATAGCAAGATTAATCTCAACATCATAAATACCTGAAGCAGCAAACTTGCTCTTCATTTGCTCCCTTAGCTTTGGACACGAGCTCTTCTAGTGCCCCTTCTCATGACACTCATGGTAGACATCTTTAGGAGAAGCAACCATCGCCTTCTTAGCCTTAGCCTTGCCCTTTTGGGCTTTAGCTTTGGCCTTAGACTTGGCCTTTCCTTTAGCATTAGGCGTGTTGCCCTTATTCACCAGCAGATTTTCAGGAGTCTTCTTAAGAGACTACTCAGCAAGCTTCAGCATGCCATACAGCTCAACAACCGATTTATCCAACCCTTGCATATGGTAGTTCATGATAAACTAGTTGTAAGACTCAGGAAGTGACCCAAGAATAATGTTTGCTGCTAAGTCCTGTGGAACTAGCAATCCATGGTAGGCAAGTGTATCAATCTACCCTTTTAACTTTAGCACACGAGTGCTAACAGAAGTCCTGGCTGCCATTGCAGTCGTGCAAAGTGCCTTGGTTGTCAGGTATCATTCCTAATGATCCTAATCTTGGAACATCTTTTTAAGCTGATCCATCATCTCATAAGAATGCTGCTCCATGAACTGCTTCTGAAGATCAGAAGCCATGGTATCCAGAATAAGGCACGAGACATCTCGGCCGTCCCTCACATGCCGGTCGTACTGCTCCACCATCGTTGTGGTGACGCCTCGACCTCCGGGAGTGCCATCTGGTAAAGGAGCATTTAGTACATACTCCTTGGACTATTGTCTAAGAATTATTTGTAAGTTCCTAGCCCAGTCCAGGAAGTTAGTCCCTGAAAGCTTCTCCTTCTCTAGGAGTAACCTAAGTGAGAGTGGGTTGTTGTTTGTTGCAGCCATTTAAATTGCTTATGTGAAAATGGGAATAATCTACATGGAACAAATCACTGCTTGAGTTAGAAATAAAGGACTTAATACCAATTCAAATTAATAATCCGATTTTAATTTGTTTGTTGGCGCTATTAATTAGCTGACTTGACCAAAATCCACAACTCCTCAATGATTGGTCAAACTACGGCTCACTAACCAATCATTGATTTGTTTGGTAGGATAACCTATCCAATCCCTCCACAAAGGACTCTTGGTTTGATGGGCTTATTGACACTTTACCCATCTGTGCTTAAGGCCCACTCTGAGCTAACGCTACCAATGTTGAGTTAAACCACCATTCATATGTTAACCATACCAAGTATCCTAACCCTCGACGGCCCACTGAATATACAAAGTATCCAGCTAGGGCATGACGAACATCGCAACATCAATGGGAGGAAAAGGTGTCAATGTGGGAAGCACATTTAAATGACTAAATATTTTAACTTCTGGATTAAAATTAAGTGATACGGCTTAGGATGCATAATCACAGGTTATAATCAGGTGATCCATACATTCATATTATATGACAAATGCAATAGCATACTTAATTTAAAATAATGAGATCCCATGGGCCTTTAATTACAACCTAATGAAAAACTAGACAACCTATCTAATTCTCCATCGGGTCAGCCTGCAATTCTCCTTGGACTCCCACCATGGGCTTGCTCCATCTAGGCCTTCCTCCATACTTAATGCAATTACAATAATTTTATAAAATAAAATATATTCTAAAATTACATCAAAATAAAAGAAATGGCGCACAGGCCATATTTCCCAAAATTAATTACAACCGATAATAATTTAGGACCCTTAAAACTCAACAAAACATTTCAAAAAAAGCAACTGTCGTGCACATACATACCAATATGATGCATGATCATGGCATTCCAAATTATAAATAGGCGAAACACATCCAAAACCCCCCGATCTTTCTCCTTTTATGCAATTAGCCCCATGATCTTTGTTTTACCTACATTGAGTACATGATTTTTTATTTTTTTGTCTAGTAGCCCGCATTTTTCACGGCCCCTTACGTGTGTAAACCAGTCTCCGTTATCTGGCGCGTGAACCGTTATGTATGCCGTGTCATTCGCCACATCAGCGTTTTGGTCCCACTTACCCATACCTATACTCGACCCAAAAACCCAACCAACCTAGCTAATATAACCTGACCCAAAATGCTGAAGCCAAATTTTTACATTCTAAAATAATGCCTTCTTCTTCTTCTAAAACTGGTTTTGATGTTAGGGTTTGAACGAATTCAAGAAGAAGAAGAAGAAGAAGGCGTTATTTTAGAATGTAAAATCTAGTTTCAGCATTTCGGGTCGGGTTATATTAGCTGGGTTGGGTATAGGTATGGGTAAGTGGGACCAAAACGCTGATGTGGTGGACGACACGAGATACATAACGGTTGACACGCCAGATAACGGAGGCTGGGTTACACGCGTAAGGGGCCATGAAAAATGCGGGCGACTAGACAAAAAATAAAAGATCATGTACTCAATGTAGGTAAAACAAAGATCATGGGGCTGATTGCATAAAAGGATAAAGATCAGGGGGCTTTGGATGTGTTTTTGCTTTATAAATATAAATGTTAAGTCTATTTACTTAAGGTGAAATCGCCAAGTTCAACAAATGTGACTAAGGTTCATAAAGGCCCAATGGATAACATCCATTAATTCAAAATTAACAATTTTGCTCCCATTGGAATTTGGGTTGTCACAAATTTAAAATCTAACGCTCTCAATTTTAACCGGTGCCATGGTTTATTAGGCCAATTTCACAAGATCCATATTCAATTTAATATGCAAAACAATTAAATAAAATATGCATGCTAATATAATAAACAATTTAAATACAAATTAATTTAAAATAAAATATTTTAATTTAATTTTCATTACGGGCCCGGGTAAAAAAAAAATACCCACAAAATCCAAAATTGGACCCTAACCCCGCGCGACGGTGCTGCTGTCCTTGGACAGCAACGCTGCCGCGCGGCAGCGATGCCAAAATTGGAATCGCAATTGCGAATTGCGATTCCAATTTTTGCCAACCTATAATTTTTTTTTTTAATTAAAACCAAAAAAAAAAAATCCAGCCACAAATAAAAAAAAACACAGCAAGCATAAAATTAATTAGCAGGAAAAAAAACGATAAAACCAATTGGGAAAGAATTATCAAAACCCGAGAAACCATTCTTGAAACCTATTATTTTTTCAAGAACACTATGAAGAATGAATTCTAATCAATCTAATGGACAAAACCTGGCTCTGATACCATTATTGGGATTCGTCATCGGAAAAATAACATGGCATAGCAGAATTTACACCGTTAAAATTTCATAAAATCCACCTATCGTGTCTAATTACCATTAATTGAAACAAAAATAATTTGGATAAAGAGAGATTAAACTCACCACATCTGTCTCTTCTAGAAATTGCTGTAGAATCAAATCCTGAAACTACGATCTCCAAAGTCCGGTGCACGATTAACTATCGAGCGGGAACCGGTGTTTACCGAAGAAGTGGAGAAATGGAAAAATTACAGCTGTGAAATTCTCTAAGGGGGCTGAGATTTTACAGCTTTAAAATTAGGGTTAGGTTGATTTTTATTCTTAAGTGTGCCCTTATATAAACTCCTTGTCTAATTAAATTTTGACTAGATTAATTAAACCTAAGCCCATTAGGTTTATAATAACATAAATAAAATTTATATTAAAAGTTATACTATATAATTTAATTCAATTAGATTGAATTTAATTACCCCTAAATTAAAATTAAACAACATTTAAAAAAATACAATACATGTATGTTAATTTTCCCACTTAGGAATATAATTTAAGTAATTGTTTACTTTATGTAATTCAATTAATTGATAAATTAATTAATTAAATTATGTAAACTTATTAATTAAATAAAATCAATCCAATATTAATTAATTACCTTGACACTAAATGTCAACTAATTAATTAACGCATTTCTTCTAATGTTCGTTACATGTACAATTTTTATAAGTTCCGGCTCAGTTAATCTATGTGCACGATTCTATGGGTCTGTCTTTATGTTGGCAGTAAGTCCAAGGTCCACAGACTGAAAGTGGGTTCTAGTAAACCGTTGCAGGCCCCAATTAAGACAGAGATGCAGCAATCTTTAGAAGACACTCACTCGGTAGTAATCTCATAGTGTCCTTTGCCAAAAGATATCGATATGAATAAACAAGAGACACGGTGTCCGTCATCCTCTTCTAATGTTTAATATATTTCTTGATCTTGAGTTGACTGATTAATCAAATAAGCAACTAACTTATTTAGGTATGGCCATACACTTATCAGTCTCACTCATCAAGTGGCCAGTGATATCATCTCGGCATTACCTGAGTGGCAATTTCATCACTTCATCATCAATATCAATATGTTCACCTGTCCACCAAATCATACCCATATTTAGTATCCTTTTCACAGACCTGTTAGGCGTATGTCAAAGTTAACCGGATTCCATATTGACACTATAATGAAATTTGGTCTGAGGACAAAAAAGACCTACTAAAAAAAGACCTATGATGCGACAACCATGTGGCTTTCTTGTGCGGATCGTTCCAGTCCCATGTCAATGACATGTACCTATATTTATGACTGACTGAATAAGTACTATAGCTACTTAAGAACTACCATACAGTTATCGAATATACAAGTCTGTAATTTTATTCATTCTCACGATTAGAATAGACTAGGGATATGTTTTATTATTATCGATCAACAGATACTCTATTCATATTATAGCACAAGATATAAATGGAATAGATTAGATGCCTTTATTAATGTGACACAAATAATGTATACATACAAAGAGTCTTAATGTATAATGTAAAATACAAGAATCTAATGCCCTAAGAACTAGGGCACACCAACAAAATCTACCCTAGGCCACTGATGAAAACCTTTTGCCACCAACCGAGCTTTATGACAATCAAAAGAACCATCAGACTTTGTTTTGGCCTTAAAGACCCATTTACACATAACCAGATTAGCATTATAAAATAAAGGCACTAAATCCCAATTTTGAATCTGTAACAAAGCATTGTACTCTAACAACATGGCATCATGTTAATGATTGTGTTGCACCGCCTGAGAATAGGAAGTATAGGCTCAGAAGCAGAAACCTGTGATGAAAAAGATCAAGGGCGCAGACTATCAGTCTGAGACCGAGTGACCATCTAAGGGTGGACAAGGGGAGCTAATATAGCCTGTAAAATATGAGACTTCAATTAAGTAGTGGATTCCTGCATAGGAGACACAAAACCAACACCCTGGAAGTCAATTACAAGACTAATAAATGGATCATAGGACGTGGAACAGAATTAGAGGTGAAGGAGTTTGGTGTTTGAGGATTTGGAGTAACAGGTGTAGGTATTGAAATGGGTGCGAAAGCAGGATTAGGTGGAGAGGAATGTAGGGAAGATGGTAAGTGAGGGTGAATTGGTTCAGTTGGAAAGGTGATAATAGGAGCAATTCATTAAGGTGGTGAGCTAAGGATACCAACACTCTTTTGTTGGAGAACCTCATATGGAAAATCATGTTCATAGAACAAAAAATTATGTGAGACAAAGAGACGATTAGATAAGGGGTCAAAACACTTGTAGCCCTTATGAAATTTAATGTAACCAATAAAAAAATACAACGAATAGAATAAGGATCTAATTTATTAGACACATATGGATGCAACCAAGGATAGCATAGACAGCAAAACATTTTAAGCATAGATGTATCAAGCAAATGACCAAATAGTTTATTATAAGGTATACCAAAGTCAAGTGGTGCTTTAGGAACACGTTTAATGATTTACGCAAAAATATCAAAGGCATAAGTCTAAAACATAGTAGGCAAATTTGCATGAGTTAACAAGGCAAGCCCCATTTCAATAATATGGCGGTGTTTGCACTCCACACATCCATTTTGTTCAGGTGAAGATGGATATAAGGAGCATTGTGCAATACCATTATTGGTTAGGTAGTTATTGAGAGTACGAAACTCACCACCCCAATCTGCCTGAAAGATCTTAATGCGAGAATCAAGTTAATTCTCAACTAATTAATGAAATTTAATGAACATTGGTAGATTTTCATATCTACATTTCAAAAAATAAATCCAAGTAAATTTACTGTGGTGATCATAAAAAATAACATAATAAGAGAAGCCATCATGAGAAGTAACCCGATTTGGGGGCCCAAACATCAGAATATACTAATTCAAGAGGCTTAAATGCTCGAAAATCAGACAAAGGAAAAGAAAGCTTCTGAATTTTACTAACAGCATAAGCAAGACAAGTAGCAACTTTATTAATGGAAATATCAAGAGAATTCGTATTCAAAAAATTCTAAACTAAAGGAATTGAGGCATGACTCTGAGTGTGGGATTTTCATCCTGGGTTTCGATGATAATTGAGTTCTTTCTTTGCTTCTATAGCTTTTCACAGTTGTAGGAGTTAAAGTCAATTCAAGATCAAAGCTCCGGTCGATCGAACTTCAAGCCTCAAAACACTTCCTTGACGAAGAGGAGGTTATCTGAAAACAACAGCCGCACGACTGATGCACCAACAGCTGCACGACCGTTACACTAATAGTCGTACGACTGTTGATCCCTAGAAGAAACCGTTATTTTTCTTCTTGGAAATGATTTTTTGGATTTTTTGGGCAGATTTTACAAAGTGAGACCAGATTTTGCCTATATAAGGGCCTCTACTCTCTGTTTTCAAGGGTTGACAATTTTAGAGTGAGAAGGAGGTAGAAAAAAGAGGAAAAAGAAGAAAAGAAATCCAAGATTTTTCTTCAATATCTGTTATTAGGTTTAAAATAGGTTAGAAATCTTAGGAAAACACTTCACTAGGACTTCTAATGGGTTTAGAGACTAATCTAGACACTAAAACATTAACTTTCAGAGCTTGAGACCATTTCTGGAACTTGAAGTTCGAGTTCAAATCAGAGCTTTTTCTTGAAGATTTTCATCTCCTAAAGTTATGGATCCATGCTATAAAGGTAAATATATGAGAAACCTATGTATTTGACTTGTTTGTGCTGTATTTGGGCATCATTTGCATCATTCTTCAAAATACTTTATTTTTCGGTTCTGGACTGAGTACCAGAGCCGTACGGCCATCGCAACAACCGCACGGTTGTTGGTTCTCATAATAGAACTATGAAAGTTTATGGTTCAAAAATCTTCACGGGTTTTGAAATGATATTCACGTGGGTGTAAATATAGCCACACGGTTGTTGTGTCAAGGCCCGCATGGGTGTTAATTCGAGATATAATCACCAAAAACTGATTTTCATGCATTTCACAACAATTGAGCCTTATATTTGCATTCTAGAAGCACGTATTAAAATAGAACAATGATGGAGACCTAGTTTCCTGATACCTGAGTCACTTGCTATGTTAAATAATTAATCGAAAAAACCATTTTCAAAACCGTTTATCAAAAATCAATGCAGGGATGTTCCAAAACGTTTTCCAAGTCTAGTCGGTGAGATTTATTGAGTCTTTCCGATTATTTTCCCCCTAAATGCATGATCCTGACTCAGTTGTTATCTAATTTAGTCATAATTATGTCCTACATGCAATTATTCGCGTACAAACCTCTGTTTTGCAGGATTAGATGTATGTTAGGGTTTTTTTATTATGCTAGATAAATCCATGTATTTTAGGCAATTGTATCCCTACTCCCCATTTGATTTATGTGTATCCCTTAAGGTAGTTTATGTGATTCGATATGGTTGTGATAATTGATTTATTTACTACTTCCTATACCTTGCATGAACGTCATATGCTTTAAAAAAATCAACTTAGTTCATAAAATGCTATAATTTAGTTATTGAAGCGTTTATTTTAATTAGATAATAAGTAAGTGACTTGTCCAGACCTAGATCTCTGAAAGGTATAATGGCCCTCACTCGGTTTTAGCTATACCTAAATTTCTCGGTTGAGCTGAGCCGGGTGGCGACTCCTATATTTTCTTCAAGATTTTGGTCTCAAACCTTTTATGAAAATATGATTTTCCAAAACGAATTTCATAACTATAACTATTATTACGTTAAACAAATTAAAGCCCCTCGGTTCACTTCGTCGCATTCGTAATAATAGAAAAACGTTGTCTGCTCATAGTGGCAACTCTGCTAGGGATTTCTTATAAAAAGTTTTTCAAAACTTAAAAGATTTTGACTAGCACTGAAAGTATCTAATTAAAATAGCTTCAACAAACTTCTCGTAGCATTTTATGTGCATTGCATATTAGCTAGACTGTGCATTAGGTTAAGGTGCCATTTTTAGCCCGGTGGACTGTTGAAACTGTCGCCTACATTTCCCCAGTTGTAGGGGCATAGATATGGAACACCAACTATAGCCACATACGAACCTTTTTGCGTGGACCCTTCAGTGGGGAGAAGTGAGGAGTATATATTTGCTATGGGGACCTTGATGTTATCTGGACTTAGACCGAACTCATATAAGTAACTGTAGTAATTTCCACTAAGATACCAAAATGATGTATGTGATATATAGCTATAGTTTCGCCTTTATCATCCCCCATTAATGATTAAAGAGAACCCAACCTAAGACTTGGTTAGAATATCAATTTTCGACCACGTGGAGAGATAAGGTTGGGAATTTGCATTCGCATTCTATGTGCTATGTGATTTATTCTTACTATATCATACCATTATAATCATTTCCTCATACACATATAATACCACTTATGTGATATTAACCCATTATTTTTGTGTAGCTATACGTATTATTTTTTTTTGTGTAAATAAGCCCATTCATGAACTCATTTGTGTGTGAAACATACACTAACAATTTTCATGCAGCCATATGCATTATTTTCTTGTGAAAGCAATCTCACTCATATACCATGCCCCATGTGACATACACTAACAAATTTGATGCAACCATAATTGCATGTCACTTATGCATAAACGAACCCACATTAATAGACCCATGTATGGTCATATTTAGGCAAACCCTAGATGTGATTTTAAAACCTCACACTTATTCTTCCATAGCCCATGGTTACTACAAGAAGCCCACGCTCTCACTTGTCATCTAAAGACACATCCCTTTTTGATACTCCACGAGTACGGAATCTTTGTCCGTGGGCAGACTCACACGCACCCCAAACCCCTGGGTCATTTTAGGTCTGAAGACTTCAAAACTTCTTAGTATCACTCTTAGGTGTCCCAAGGGCGCCGAAACTTTATCCGTATGTAGACTCATATGTATACTACTGTGACTAGCAGAATCTAGTCAATCTCTTTTTGATACACCACAAGTACCAAATCTCTGTCCGTATGCAGACTGACACGCACCCAAAACCATAGGTTGTTTTAGGTCCAAAGGATTCAAAACTATCTACCATCATTCTTAGGTGCCTCAAGGGTGCCGAACCTCTATCCGTATGTAGACTCATACGTATACTGTTGTGACTAGTAGAATCTAGTCAATCCTTTTTCAATACTCCCCTATTACCAAACCTCTGTCTGTGCACAGACTCACACGCACCTGAAATCCCTAGGTTGTTTTAGGTCTAAAGGCTTTAAAATCGTCTAGTATCGCTCTTAGGTACCCCAAAGGTGTCGAATCTTTATCTGTGTGCAGACTCACATATACCCAAAATCCTAAGTTGTTTTAGGTCCAAAGGCTTCAAAAATGTCTAGCATTGCTCTTAGTTACCCTAAGGATGCTGAACCTCTGTTCGTATATAGACTTATACGTATATCACTGTGACTACTAAAATCTAGTTAACCTTTTTTCGGTACTCCCCGGGTGTTGAACCCTTGTTCGTATGCTCCCCAAGTATTAAATCTACACCTATCCTACATAAGCATTCTTGTCACATACATATCATGCATCCACCTTGTCACGTCATCCATACATACACGCATACCATATTAGTGTAGTGGTTTTTCATCAAAAATCAACCGTTGGCAGCAGAAGCCAATTTAGATTTTCTCAAACCCGGTCCCAAGAGCTTATGCAATGAAATAAAAAAACATGAAATTGTGAACAAAGTAAGAAACAGATTCTCACCTTATATATCTCTTCTAAAGACGCCTATAGAAATCAGAACAGATTCCCTCCAAAGTCCTATACACGAATGCCTAATGAGCAGGAACCCGTGCTAGCGGAGGATCGAAGAACTAGAGAGAGAGCTATAGGGTGGCTGAATCTTTCATGGAAAAATTCTCTCCTTGGTCGAATTCTTTAGTTAGAAAATTAGGGTTAAAGTTTTCTCATTTAAATGGGTATTTATATCTGTAAAAACCCTAGGTCAAAATTAAAAGCATATGTTAAATTTAATTTCAATTCAATTTGAATTTTATATGTACGTGATTATTAAACCATATAATAAATCACATAGCATTTAAATTAAAATTAATTTGTCTAATTAATTTAACCCCAATTAACTAATTCAGACTTTATTTAAATGAATTACACATAAACCTATATCTATATATATATTGTTTCCACTAGGAAACCAATTCATGAATTAATTTATTTAAATTAATTCAATGAAACCCAATAAATTGATTATATTATTTTGATCAATCCAATTGATCTATAATTTAATCAATTAATAATTCATCTCTAGTCAGTATACTCCAAGTATATAGATGATCCGATAAGTTCAAGCTCAGTCATTCAATGTGTACGATCCTGTGGGCCAGTCTTTATATTGGCAATGGGTCCATGGCCCACAAACCGTAGTTAGGCTCTAGCAAGTCATTACAGCCTCCAATTAAGATGGAGAAAGTAGTCTAATGGAAGTCGTAACCTTGTATTTTAACTTATATATCTTATATCACTGATATCAGTGTCCAACACAGAGGCATGGTATCATCATCCTCTTTTGTGTCCGGACATTTACTTGATCCCGAATGAACTGATGCTCACAACCAAGTTCCAACTTGTTTAGGTATGGCCACACTTTTATCAGTTGCACTCATCAAGTGGCCGGTGATATCTTCTTGGTGGATCACTAAGTGACATTCCCTTCTGCATACATATAGCCTTGCCATATTCATTGGCACACCTGAACGTACCCATACTTGGCACCCTATTACAGGCCCTTTAGGCGTACACCAAAGTATGTGAGATCACATGTAAGACCATAATATGGTTAGGTCTAAGAATCCTATATAAGTACCACATGAGAATCACTTGTGATACTACATGTAGATTTCTCGTTCAGTGGATCTATCCAGTACCATGCCCCATTACATATACCTATAAACTTGATTGGCAATCCATGTTTTATAGCCGATAAGACACCGCAATATAATTAAGGTTATGATAGTCTTTGGTTCCATTTATTCCCATGACTGCAACATGTTGGGATTTTTCACCGGAAATCACCCGATTAAAGCGGAAGAACGCGATGATTTCCTCAAATCCGTGCCCAGGAGCAATTGAGATGAAAATTGGAAAAACAAAAATTTAATAGAAAGAGATAAATCTCTTACCAGGAATATCTCTTTCAGAGATGGTTGCAGACTGCAGGAATCAAACTAGATACCCTCCACGTTCACGTACACGAATGCCTAACGAACACAACCCGTGCTAGCGTCGGAAAACACAAATCTTTTGAGAGGAAGAAGGAGGGATTTTGGCCACCAAATGTGATTAACCCCTTGGCCAAAAAACCTAGGGGTACTAAGCCCCAGGTGGCCGAAATTCACCAGTGAATTTCGGCCCAAGCTAGCTCCTCCATTTGTGTGGGCTTCCTACTTTTAATTCAGGCCCAAACCTATTTTAATTAATCTGGTTTAGATTAATTTCAAACCCAACTTTAATTTACCCATGTATTTAATAAATTACACCAAGAAATATATTATTGACATTTAAATTAAAATTGGTTTGACCAATTAATTTAATCCATCAAATTAAAATTAGATCTTCACAAAATAAATTCATATGTAAACCTATACATATGAATATTTCCACCTTGGAAATAATTTCATAATTAATCCAATTAATTATGAAGAGCCAATTAAATATATATTAATTTTATTATTATGATCAATCCAATTGATCTTTATAATATAATCAATATATATACCTCTCTTTCCAGAGTTTATACTCCAAGCATACATGTGATTCCTTAAGTTGGTGTTCAGTCACTCAATGTGTACGATCCCGTGTGCCCATCTTTATGTTGGCAGTGGGCCTGTGGCCCACAGACTACAGTTGGGCTCTAGCAAGCCACTGTAGTCCCCAGTCAAGATGGAGATGGCAGTCTAACTGTTATCATAACCCTGTAGTTTGAACTTGTATATCCCATGTCATTGATATCGATGTCCAACACAGAGGCATGGATTGATCATCCTCTTTTGTGTCCGGACATTAACTTGATCTCGAATGCACTGAAGCTCTCAAATAAGTTCCAACTCGTTTGGGTGTGGCCACACTCTTATCAGTCACATTCATCAAGAGGCCGGTGATATCTTCCCAGTGGACTACTGAGTGACAAATCCCTTCTGCATATCCATAGCATTGCCATGCTAAGTGACATACCCGAAAGCACCCATACTTGACACCCTATTATAGTCCCTTTAGGCGTACCCCTAAGTATGCGACCTCACATGCAACACCATCATATGGTCAGGTCAAAGGATCCATACAAGTACTACACGAGAATCACTTGTGATACTATACCATATGGATTTCTCGTTTGGTGGATATATCTAGTACCATGCCCCTTATGCATATACCTATTAACTTGGTTGACAACCCATGTCTAATGACCGGTAAGACACCGCCGTACAACCAGGTTAATGATAGTCTCTTGTTCCATTCATTCCCATGACTGGAACAGACTACGGATCCATTCATGGTCATATCATTTACCCTATCCATGGTCTTACTGCCAAGTGCATGACACTGGTCATCATGGATATGGATATGTCCATTGGATACTTCATTTAATATATTGCACAAGATAAACATAATAAATGAATTAATGCCTTTATTAATAACACAAATAAGTATAATACATAAATCCAATAAATGTATGATACAAATACAAGGACCAATGCCTCGGGACTAGGGCATATCCAACAATCTCCCACTTGCACTAGTTCCAACTAGGCATGGGCCTAATCCCTATAGATCTAGTATGACCCTCGTGCGTGGGCTGGGCTAGCGCCTTAGTCAAAGGATCTGCGACATTATCCTCGGTGTCCATTCTGTGCAATGCAATGTCACCTCTCTCCGTGATCTCTCGTATGAGGTGAAACTTTCTGAGCACATGCTATGTGTTCTTATGTGACCGGGGCTCCTTAGCTTGTGCAACGGCCCCATTGTTGTCACAGAAGATATCAACTGAGTCTTGGATAGTTTGCACTACACCTAACTCAGTGATAAACTTCTTTATCCATATAGCTTCCTTAGCCGCATCACAAGCAGTGATGTACTCAGGTTTTGTTGTAGAGTCCGTGATGGTTGGCTGCTTTGAGCTCCTCCAGCTTACAACACCACCATTTAGTAAAAATACATACCCAAACTGTGACTGATACTCATCCTGGTCAGTCTGGAAGCTTGCATCTGTGTACCCAGTAACTGATAGCACTTCCTGACCACCATACACTAAGAAGCTATCCTTATTCCGATTAAGGTACTTAAGGATTGCCTTGACAGCTTTCCAGTGATCCTCCCCAGGATCATGTTGGTACCGGCTCATTATACTTAGTGCAAAGGTGACATCAGGTCTCGTACATAACATGGAGTACATAATTGATCCTATAGCCAAAGCATATGGAACCAATTTCATGTTCTCCCTGTCCTCCCTTGTCTTAGGACAGTGCTTCTTACTAAGTTTCAGCCCATGGCCCATTGGGAAGAAACCTTTCTTGGCCCGGTCCATGCTGAACCTTTTCAGAACTTTGTCTATGTATGAGGCCTGACTTAGGCCCAGAAGCCGATTTGATCTATCCCTATAGATCCTGATCCCTAGGATCATCTCAGCTTCGCCCAAGTCCTTGATTGTGAAGCACTTACTCAGCCACTGCTTTACTCCTTGCAGTGTAGGTATGTTGCTTCCAATGAGTAGGATGTCGTCCACATAAAGTACCAAAAACGTGACAATGCTCCCACTTGTCCTCTTATACACACAAGGCTCATCTTGATTCTGTATGAAGCCATATTCCTTTATAGCTTCATTGAATCTAAGATTCCAACTTCGGGATGCTTGCTTCAGTCCATAAATGGACCTTTGAAGCTTGCATACCCTTCCAGGATACTCTGGATCGACAAAACCCTCAGGTTGTGTCATATACACTCGAGTAGCTTTCCATTAAGGAAAGCGATTTTGACATCCATTTGCCAGACTTCATAGTCGTACCATGCGACTATGGCTAGCAAGATCCTGATGGATTTGAGCATGGCTACTGGTGAGAAATTCTCACCATAGTCTATTCCATGGACTTGTCTGAAACCTTTCACAGCCAGACGCCCCTTGAAGGTGTTGTCGGCCTTTAGCTTATAGCACCACTTGCAACCTATTACCTTAGCACCCGGAGGTGGATTAACCAAGTTTCAAACTTGGTTATCGTAAATAGATTACATCTCTGCCTCCATGGCTTTACGCCAATTCACAGACTGTGGGCTTGCTATAGCCTCCTGGTAGGTTTTGGGTTCTTCCTCATCCCGGATGAGAAGAGTTTGATCATCGGTGATGAGGAAACCATACCTCTCCAGTTCCCGACGATCCCTACCATACCTTCTAGGTCCTTATGCAGCCTGGGTCGGTGCTTCCTCCTATGGAAGCTCCACCTGGGCCTCTGAGTTATCCTCTTCAGGAGCTTGTAGACCTTGAACTTCCCTGAGTTCAATATTGCTCCCACTGTCTTTCTTGGAAAGGAACTCCTTTTCTAGACAGACCCCCTTCCTTGCCACGAACACCTTGTTCTCGGCGGGGTTGTAGAAGTAATACCCTTTGGTTTCCCTAGGGTAGCCCACAGGCATTTATCTGTTTTGGGCTCCAGCTTGCCACTAGTCAATTTCTTGACATGTGCTTCGCATCCCCAAATCCTTAGGAAAGACACATTGGGCTCCCTGCCCGTCCATATCTGATATGGGTCTTTTCCACTGCCTTAGTCGAAGTATTATTTAAGATAAGAGCTGTTGTCTTGAGGGCGTGTCCCCAGAAACTAATTGGGAGAGAGACTTAACTCATCATTGAGCAGACCATGTCCAACAGGGTCCTATTCCTCCGTTCGGACACCCAATTCCATTATGGTGTTCCGGGAGGAGTGAGCTGTGGAACTATTCCATGCTCTCTCAAATATGAGTCAAACTCTAGGCTCATATACTCACCACCTCGGTCTGACCGAAGGGTTTTGATATTTCTGCCTAGCTGGTTCTGTACCTCGTTCCTAAATTCCTTGAACCTATCAAGGGTCTCAGACTTATGTTTCATTAGATAGACATAGCCATATTAGCTGAAATCGTCCGTGAACGTGACGAAGTATAGGTGCCCACCTCTGTCGCTGCACTCATGGGTCCACATACATCTGAATGTATTAGGTCCAATAAGCCAGTGGCCCTTTTAGCCTTCTTGCTAAAAGGCGCCTTGGTCATCTTGCCTTGTAAACATGATTCGCATGTATCAATTGACTCCAAGTCAAATGACCCTAGGACTCCAGCTTTGTGAAGCCTAGCTATGCGCTTCTCGTTTATGTGGCCAAGACGACAATGCCATAGGTAGATAGGATTAAGTTCGTTGGGCTTTACCCTTTTTGTGTTTATGTTATATACATGATTGGTTTCATTTAAGTCCAGGATATACAGGCCATTATTTAATAGAGCATCTCTATAAAATAATCCCTCTCTAGGTATGGAAATTCTACCATTAGAAATAGTAAAATAAAATCCAGAAATATCCAACATAGAAACTGAAATAATATTCCTGCACATAGCAGGTACAAAATAACATTGTTCTAAAATTAAAACCAATCCACTAGGCATCACAAGGTGGTATTCGCCGATCTCTATGGCAGCAACCCTTGCTCCATTTCCGACTCGCAAGTCCACCTCTCCCGACCCCAGTGACCTTCTGTTCTTAAGTCCCCGCACATTGCAACAAATGTGAGATCCACATCCAGTATCCAATACCCAGGATGTTGAAACAGTAAGGTTAATGTCTATAACATAAATACCTGAAGAGGACGCACTTTGGCCCCTTCTCTGCTCTCCTATCAGCTTGGGACACGATCTCTTCCAATGGCCCGCCTGTCTACACCCGAAACAGAGATCCTCAGGACCTGCCTTCTGCTGGGCCTTGGGTTAGGCTTTGGCCTTCTTAGCCTTGGCCTTCTTGGCCTTGGCCTTACCCTTGGCAATAGGAGGGTTCCCCTTACTGACCAGCAGCACCGGCGGAGTCTTTTTGATTGACTGCTTAGTAAGCTTAAGCATCCCATGCAGCTCACTGACAGTGCGGTTCATCCCTTGCATGTTGTAGTTCAGGATGAACTGATCATAAGAATCCAGCAAGGATGCAAGGATTGTGCCCACCGCTAACTCCTGAGAGATGGGCGATCCGAGACGGGCTAAAGTGTCCAAATAGCCCTTCATCTTGAGCACGTGTGCGTTCACAGATGTCCCAGCCCCCATCTTACAGGAGTGGAATGCCTTATTGGTCAGGTACCTTTCCTGACGAGCTTGCTCCTGAAACATCTCGTTTAGAGTTGTTATCATAGCAAAGGCTTGATGGTCCATAAACTGTTTTTGCAGTTTGGGGACCATGCAGGCCAACATTAGGCATGTCACATCCCTATTATCCTTGACATGCACCTCGTATTCCTCCAGCTGGGCAGCCGATGGATTACATCCTTGAGGTGCAGCTGGTACAGGCCTCTCCAGCACATACTCTTTGGACTCCTGTCTTAGAACTATTCTCAAGTTCCTAGACCACTCCAAAAAGGTAGGACCGGAAAGCTTGTCCCTCTCAAGAAATATCACAGTGATAAAGTGTTGTTATTTGCCATTTAGAGTTTCTACATAGAAAAATATTTAAGAGTGTTAATAAAGGACTTTACTTTGTTATTCCCATACATAATTAATAATGAATCAATTTATTAATTAAACCGAGTTGTTGGGCTCATGGGCCGAGATCCATATTTCATTAAGATATAGCCAGACGAGGGTCTGGTACAACTATACCTTAACTATTTAGGTAGGAACGCCGTCCAATCCCAACCTAGGGACTCTCGGTTTGATGGGCTTGTTGGCACTTACCCATCTGTGCTTAGGGCCAGGAGAATCCTACTACCTATGCTAAGTCAAAACCTCCATTCAAGTGTTAGAGTATCCCATACCCTAACCCAATACAAAGTGACAATACTCCAGTGTACCCTGTGAGGGCATGGTCTACAACTAGCCTATTCCCACTTTGAGGTGGTTTTGAATGAGGGAAGCACTTTTAAGCGACTTAGTAATTTCATTTGGTTATTAGATTCAATTAACAACGGCTTGCATACATAAGGTGGGTGAAAGGCTGCTGGATCATACATTCATACATGCAAATAAAGCATAATTAAATAAATAAGTAAAATGGACTGCTATGGGCCTTTATTACATCCTAATGCTATTCTAGTAAACCTGTAATAGAAAACAATATCAGGTGGGCCTCCATCTTCTTCCTTCTGGGCTTGCACCTCCACTTGGGCTCACCACTGCATGGGCTTCTTCTTTTACAAATTTTATGATAATTGAATAAAATAAAATTACATTAAAAAAAGAAAAACAACACGCAGGCCATATTTACCCAAAAAGAAAATACAACACATCTTGAATAAGGCCCAATAGCATCCAATCATACAAAATATTTAATCACCCATATGCATCCAATACATATAATTCATAAGCATGTTATAATGCATGATTTAAGCCCATTTCAATTATTTCTAAGCCATTATATTGAAATCGCCAATTTTGGCCCACCATGGTTCTAAACCTTAACGGGCTTTGGGCCTCCAGCCCAGGCAGTCCAGCTGCTCCCAATGGAATTGGGAAACCATGGGTCCAATTCAACCGTCCAAGTAATTGTGCCAAAATTACCTGAACCAATTTCAATTAACCATATTAATTTCCAAAATTAATATCACATGAATAAAATAAAATTTCATTCAAGAAACCACACTCATTTAAATTACATAAATTTAAACACACGAATTTTAAAACCAATTAAAATTTCAAAACTGGGCCCCGGGCCCAAAACCCTCCAAATCCAAAAATATTGGGCCCGGCCCGCTGCGGCTGGGGCAACCAAGTTGCCCTAGCAGCAGCAGCCGCTGCTAGGGGCAGCAGCGGCTGCTGCTGGAACCAGCGGCAGTAGCCGCATAAGCGTCCGCCGCTGGTAGCCCCGCACCTTGGGAACAGCCAGATTTTTTTTTTATATAAACAGAAAATATAAAATAAAAAAAATATCATGGCATCCATAAACAAGAAATTCACCAAGAATTCCAAAACATACAATTAAATTAAACAAACATAAACCTATATGCATAGTCAATTTCAATTGTATGAAAATCAAATGGGAAAATATCTTGAACCCAAACCAAGAACCCCAATAAAAATCTCCAATTTTAAAACATGGGATTCAACCAATATTAACAATTTCCACGGATCAAAAGCCCGCTCTGATACCACTGTTGGGATTTTTCACCGGAAATCACCCGATTAAAGCGGAAAAACGCGATGATTTCCTCAAATCCGTGCCTAAGAGCAATTGAGATGGAAATTGGAAAAACAAAAATTTAATAGAAAGAGATAAATCTCTTACCAGGAATATCTCTTTCAGAGATGGTTGCAGACTGCAGGAATCAAACTAGATACCCTCCTCGTTCACTTACACGAATGCCTAACGAACACAACCCGTGCTAGCGTCGGAAAACACAAATCTTTTGAGAGGAAGAAGGAGGGATTTTGGCCACCAAATGTGATTAACCCCTTGGCCAAAAATCCTAGGGGTATTAAGCCCTTGGTGGCCGAAATTCACCAGTGAATTTCGGCCCAAGCTAACTCCTCCATTTGTGTGGGCTTCCTACTTTTAATTCAGGCCCAAACCTATTTTAATTAATCTGGTTTAGATTAATTTCAGGCCCAACTTTAATTTACCCATGTATTTAATAAATTACACCAAGTAATATGCTATTTACATTTAAATTAAAATTGGTTTGACAAATTAATTTAATCCATCAAATTAAAATTAGATCTTCACAAAATAAATTCATATGTAAACCTATACATATGAATATTTCTACCCAGGAAATAATTTCATAATTAATCCAATTAATTATGAAGAGCCGATTAAATATATATTAATTTTATTATTATGATCAATCCAATTGATCTTTATAATATAATCAATATATATACCTCTCTCTCCAAAGTGTATAGTTCAAGCATAGATGTGATTCCTTAAGTCGGTGTTTAGTCGCTCAATGTGTACGATCCCGTGGGCCCATCTTTATATTGGCAATGGGCCTTTGGCCCACAGACTGCAGTTGGGCTTTAGCAAGCCACTGTAGTCGCCAATCAAGATGGAGATGGCAGTCTAACTGTTATCATAACCCTATAGTTTGAACTTGTATATCCCATGTCATTGATATCCGTGTCCAACACAGAGGCATGGATTGATCACCCTCTTTTGTGTCTAGACATTAACTTGATCCCGAATGCACTGAAGCTCTTAAACAAGTTCCAACTCGTTTGGGTGTGGCTACACTCTTATCAGTTGCATTCATCAAGAGGCCGGTGATATCTTCCCAGTGGACTACTGAGTGACAAATCCCTTTTACATATCCATAGTATTACCATGCTAAGTGACATACCCAAAAGCACCCATACTTGGCACCCTATTACAGGCCCTTTAGGCGTACCCCTAAGTATGCGACCTCACATGCAACACCATCATATGGTCAGGTCAAAGGATCCATACAAGCACTACACGAGAATCACTTATGATAATATAACATGTGGATTTCTCGTTTGGTGGATCTATCCAGTACCATGCCCCTTATACATGTACCCATTAACTTGGTTAACAACCCATGTCCAATGACTAGTAAGACACCGCCATACAACCTGGTGAATGATAGTCTCTTGTTCCATTCATTCCTATGACTGGAACAGACTACGGATCCATTCATGGTAATATTGTTTACCCTATCCATGGTCTTACTGCCAAGTGTATGACACTGGTCATCATGGATATGGATATGTCCATTGGATACTTCATTTAATATATTACACAAGATAAACATAATAAATGAATTAATGCCTTTATTAATAACACAAATAAGTATAATACATAAATCCAATAAATGTATGATACAAATACAAGGACTAATGCATCGGGACTAGGACCTATCCAACATAATAGACTATGGATGGCTTTATGGTTATATCGTTTCCTCATCCATGGTCTTACTGCCAAGTGCATGACACTTGTTAAAATAAACATAGATATGACCATCGGATACTCTATTTATAATATTGCACAAGATATATAATAAATAGATAATGCCTTTATTTAATAACACAAATTTATAATACATTAATCTCTTAAAAGATACAAAATGTATAATACAATACAAGACCTAATGCCTTGGGACTAGGGCATTCCCAACAATTAGGTCAAAGGACTGTCTTGCATTCATCCATAGCACTAATGTCTAGCTGTGACTATCTGTAGTTTGGAATCGCCCTCCTAAAGGAAGACTAGAAAGAGTCAGCTATGCAGATCCCCAACCAAGGTGGAGGACTAGACCAAGATCAGTCAGTGTGGCATCCGGGTCAGTGGTTATAGTGTCAGGGTCAGATTCAAAACTGAAGGAACAAATTCAAACTTTGGGAATCGACAGTTTCTCTGTGATAAAGGAGAATATTACAGATATAGGGAATCAACAAAATACCAATCAGTAGAATGCTTCTATCATCACTACTTCTAAGGAAACAACCATCATAGACCTTTTTGGGTTCGGATGAATTTAGGGCTAGCATTCGCAGTCAGGTACAAGCCGCTGTGGCAGTATTAACACTAACAGGCAAGCAGAGTTGTGGTGGATCAAGGGGCCAATAATAGACAGCCAGAACTAAATGTAGACTATGGGAATGCAGGCAGACAAGTTCCACTAAGAGAGGTAGACCACCAGTCTAAGCAGGGAGATGCTTTTGATAGAGTTAGAGAGGTACCAGTTGAGTTAGCAGTTGAAAGGAAACAAAAGGAGAAGTATTTCGAGCTCGACGAGCTCATCCTCAAGCTCCGCCAGATGGCACAAATCCCTATTGTAAAGTGTATTGACTCAAATGTGTTGAGGGCCAATGGAATTGACATGCTTCCTCTAGGCTTCCAGATGCCAAAGTTCACTCCTTACAAGAGAAAGGGACCACTTAGACCTCAGATCGATAATTATGTGACCGTAATGATGATGAATGGCCTAACAACTAACCAGTTGTTAAGATTGTTCCCGACCACTCTTGAGGATGGTGTTTTTCCATGGTTTAGCAATCAGCGAGTTCACATTAAAAAAGACTGGAATTCTCTAGCCGAGGCCTTTGTGAAACATTAAAGTTATAATACTCAAGTTGAAGTAACCCGGAAGAACTGGAGGCAGTGAAACAGAAGCTGAACGAGACTTTTGCTGAGTATTTCAAGATAACAATGGACAAGCAAGTGTTTCTAGAACAGAGGCCTAGAGATTCCAAGCTTATTATCAAGCTCATAGATGGGAGTTTAAAGAATTACCTTGACAACATGAAGCTTCGTGACTTCAATTCCTTTGTGGATGTGTACAATCTCGCCAAGAAAATTGAAAAGAAGAAGATAAGCAAAATAATGGTAATGGTAATGGTTACAGAATTGGTTGGGGCTACACGTCTGGATTTAAGAGCAGTAGTCGTACTACCGTGAGTCTGGCTGATCCTAGCTCCAGCCTAAAGCCTACTCAGCCTTCCACCTCTGTAAAGTAGGTCAAGGTGGTAGTAGTAGCTCAGGTTCGGCTCCTCATGCCAATTTGAAAGTGATATCACCATGGGCAGAGTCATTAAGTAGAATATTAGCCAAATGCAAAAAGTTGGGGCTCTTGTAGAGCTTGAAGCCTTTCACTCCTCCCTCTGAGGCAAACAAAGACAATTTTTGCACCTATCATGTGACAAGAGGCCATCGAACAAATGATTGCCTCCGCTTAAGAGATACCATTAAACAGTTGGTAACTGAAAATAAAATCCAAGAGCCCGATGCTAAGCCAAGTGTGTAGAGGAACCTATTGCCCAGTTTCGGCAACCAAGTCAATATGGTGCAAACCAGGCTGCCGTCTAATTTTGTGTTTGCACAGATCATCCAAGCCATTCCTGCAGTACAGGTAGTTTCTTTTGATGGGGAGGCCAATAAAGCAGTTGAGCCCGTCGCAGTGGTAGAGAAGAAACCAAGACCAATCAATTTGAATGATGTGGAGTTAGATGATGATTATAATAAGTATGAGATTCCTGAGCCTAAAGCCATCTACCCGGTCTATACCAAGGCCGAGATGTATCTGAGAAAGGAGGATGGACCAGTTAACCACATTATTAGGAGTAGGAGAGTCTACCAACCCACTAGTTAATCACGGTAGAATGAGTTAACACCAAGAGTGGAAGCACAGATTCGTATTGACTCTCCCGCCACTTTTATGGAAGAGAATGACCTGGTACTGGAACAGTTGAAAAGAATGCCCACCAAAGCTAGTGTTTGGCATCTTCTAATGGAGTCCTAGAAACATCATGCCTTAGTGTTAAAGAAACTAATGGAAAGGGAAGCAACCCCTCTAAATTTTCCTAAAGAAGTCTGTATGTTGATAGGTAGGTCCATCAGTCGCCCAAAAGATCACCCCTTGGAGATAACTTTCAGCGATGCCAATCTGCAGCCAGAGGGAGTAAACCATAATAAGGCCATGTACTTGAAAGTGGAGATAATGGACAGAGTGATGTCGTATGACATGGTGGACGACGGCTCCGCCCTAAACATCTACCCCTTAAAGATTCTGAACATGAGCAAAGAAGCCTTACTAAGATCCTGCATTATGACGACTCGAAGTGCACAGTGATTGAAAATTTTGAAGCGGAAGTGGTCGTTGGGGAAGTGAAGTCCAAGGTGCTATTTACGATCATTGACATTCCAGTGACCTATTGTTAGGATGTCCATGGTTCCACTCAATGGTAGGTGTGTGGTTCCACTCACTAGGAGGTGTGCCATCCACCTTACATGAGAATGTCAAGTTCCCCATTGGAGGAAAGATAGTGACCCTCGAGGCTGATGAGCCTTCAGTTATTGCTACTTTGAGCATCTCTAATCAGCCTATGACCAGCTTCTAGGTTATTGTCGTATCTGGTGAGAAGGACAAGGAACCTGTGTTCATGGATTAGGCCCATAGATATTTAGAAAAACAAAAATTTGTCCCAGGAAAGGGTCTAGAAGCATAACAGTAAGGCATCCCAAGTTTGATATTGACATCGGGAATACACATTATGAGGGCCTTGGATACAAAGGAGAGACTTCAAAAAGAAGACCCAAGCAAAAAGCAGTACAACTCATGGACACTTTTGTTCACGCCATCAGTGGGGCTTATGATAGCAAGCTTGAGCCGGTAGAAGTAAAAAGGAGGTATGGTCCCGAGATTTGAGATTTTTGTTGACATTGTGGATTTTTCTAAGTATGGGATGGAGCCGATCAAAGGCATGCTCAAGTCGGAACCAAAGAAAGGGAAAGAATTTGTTTCACCAGCAGCTCTACTGAAATTTGAAGAGCTTGTGGATGCTGTTGTCCAAAGCAAGAAACCCGTCAAAGAAGGTCAAGGTGTGAAGGATATGGATACAGTGATAGACTCTGTCTCTAAGGCATTGTTCACCTTTTTGAAGAAAGACCTTATGCATCAGATCAAAGAAAAGCCTACAGCAATGGAACATAATGATCAATTCAAGAAGGCAGTAGCTGAATTTGTCGGATTGATAGGTATAAAGAAAGTAATGACAAAAGAATCCATCCTATCTGATGCACAGAGGGAGGCCCTAGAATCAGATTTGGAAGACCTATTGGAATAGGAGGCAGTTGAAGCTATGGTAACCACTAGTGAAGACCCTACGCGTGTGGAGGAGGAAAATGACTTCTATGTAACTATTTCCTCTATGTTTCATGTGAAAAATTCTGCCCACGGGGCCTTAAAAGCAATAAAATCCAACTTTGCTTACTTTTGTGATGTTTTTCCTGATGGATCCATACATACATTTAAGCATTCATAAAATGTGTTTAGCATACCTGAAACTCCATTACATGAAATTAACTTAGGAATGGATGAAAATCCCTAAATGGTATCCATTGTTGGCGTATGCCCTAGTAACTAGATGTTATACTTGGTATTTTGTATATTTGTATAGACATTTTCTAAATATTAATAAAAGACATAATCATATTTATTGAATTACTTGTACAATTAATAAATAGTGAAAATCCATAAATTGGTGTTCGCTCATGTTTGTTAGTGGCATGTATTAAACAAGTACGACCATGAGCTTGGGGAACATATTTTTAAAGCTATCTCTAGTCTGTTATAATCATGGGAATGTATATAACTAAAGACTAGTATGTTCCTTATGGGATGGATGGTGTCTTACAGACCATAAGACGTGGAAAGTCTATCAAGGACATAGGTAAATGTTAGTGAACAATGTACTGGATCAATCCGCTTGTGAGAATACTACATGGTATAGTGTCATATGTATTTCTCACATATTGCTTATATTGGATCCTTAGACCCAATATTACTACACTCTTAGATGTGACTTGGTATACTTTGATGTGCGCCTAACAGGCCCATAACTAGGTGCCAAGTATGGGTATGTTAGGTATATCTACAACCATGCTAAGACTGGGAGTAATGTGAAGGAAGTACCTATCACTTCACTGAAGAGATGATATCACTGGCCTCTTGATGAGTGAGACAGAGTAGTGTACGGCCGTATCCAAATAGAATGATTATTGGATAATCATTTATTTGATCTTATCAGTCTACTTGGATGTCAAGTCTATGTCCTAGCACTTAGAAGGATGATAGTACCATGCCTTGTGTAGGACACCGATATCAGATATGCAAAGGATCATATAAGAATACTTCAGGTGTATGTCGTTTTGATTTTGACATCTGCATCACAATTGTGGATTGTAACGGCTTGCTAGAGCCCACTTACAACTTGTGGGCCAAATGTCATTTCGGACCTATGACCAACATACGGATGGACCTCCATGATCGCATACAAAGTGTTAGGATTCATCATCGAAAAATTAACATGGCATAGCGGAATTACATCTGTTAAAATTTTCCTAGAATCCACCTATTGTGTCCAATTACCATTGATTGAAATAAAATCAATTTTGAATCAAGAGAGATTTACTCACCAAATCTATCTCTTCTGGAGACTGCTGCAGAATCGACTCTTTAAGGGACCTCCAATGTTCGGTGTACGACCAATTATCAAGCAGGAACCGGTGCTAGCCGAAGAAGTGGAGGAATGGAAGATTGATGCTGGAAATTTTTGGCCAAAGGGGCTGCTGTAGGGGGCTGAAAATTCCAGCAATTAAAATAGGGCTAGGGCTAGGTTTTCTTCTTGAAGTGTGTCCTTATATAGACTCCTTGTCTAATTGAGCTTTAATTAGGTTAATTAAACCCAAGCCCACTAAGATTATAATTACATAAATAAGCATTAATTAAAAATTATATACTATGTAATTTAATTCTATTTGGCTAAATTTAATTACCCCTAAATAAAATTAAATCACACTTAAGTAAATACAATACATGTATTTAATTTTCCTACTTAGGAAAATTATTTAATTAATTGTTTACTTTATGTAATTCAATTAATTGATAAATTAATTAATTACATTATGTGAACTTATTAATTAAATTAAATCAACCTAATGTTAATTAATTACCTTGACATCGAATGTCAACTAATTAATTAACGCATTCCTTGCAATGTACATTACATGTACAATTTCTATAAGTGTCGGCTCAGTTGATTTATGAGCACGATCCTATGGTTCTGTCTATAGGTTGGTAGTAGGCCGAAGGCCTACAGACTGTAAGTGGGTTCTAACAAACCATTACAGCCCCAAATTAAGATACAGATGCAGCATTCTGTTGAAGACACTGGTAGTAATCTCACAGTGTCCTTTGCCAAATGATATCGATATGAATAAACAAGAGGCATGGTGTCTGTCATCCTCTTCTGGTGTTTATTATGTTTATTATATTTCTTGATATTGAGTTAACTGATTAAACAAATGGGAAACCAACTTATTTGGGTATGGCCATACACTTATCAGTTCCACTCATCAAGTGGCCAGTGATATCATCTCGGTGTTACCCGAGTGGTAATTCCATCACTTCATCATTAATATCAATATGTTCACTTGTCCACCCAATCATACCCATATTTAGCATCCTTTTAGAGACTTATTAGGCGTATGTCAAAGTAAACTAGATTCCATATTGATACTATAATGAAATCTGGCCTAAGGACAAAAGAAACCTACTCAAGAAAGACCTATGACGTGACAACCATGTGGCTTTCTTGTGCGAATCAATCCAGTTCCATGTCAACGACATGTATCTATATTCATGACTGACTTTACGAGTACTATGGCTAGTTAAGAACTACCATATTCATCGAATATACAAGTTTGTGGTTTTATTCGTTCCTACGATTAGAACAGACCTGGGATAGGTTTTATGATTATTAATCAGTTGATACTCTACTCATATTATAACACAAGATATAAATGAAATAGATTAATTGCCTTTATTAATGTGACACAAATGATGTATGTATACAAGAGGTCTTAATGTATAATACAAAATATAAGAATCCAATGCCCCAAGAACTAGGGCACAACAACATTATGGAGTTTAGGCAGATTTTATAACGGACCATTTGATATGTATTGGATACATATTATATACTGTCAATGAATTATTTTATTTTATAGGGTTAATTGTTAAGTCCTAAAACAAAATATAATAATCCCCTTAGAGAATTGGTTATAATGAGTATGCATATTTACCACATGGTGAATTTAGGCTAAATCATTATGTTTATAAATATGGTAGATATTTTGGCTAAAGTGTCTAGATATTTATAAAGGAGAGCATAATGGGTTTTTCCCTTTTAGTGTTTGATATAAAAGGGAAAGGATAAAACCCTAAGGTCTAAAGGAGTAGACTAAGCCTCTAATTCTCACCATCTTCTCCACTTGAGCAAAAGGGTTTTGCTTCAAGGTGGAACTTTTGGTCTGGAGACCTAGCACTTATGTCCTACCGGTAAGACTCCATGTGTGTGAGCGTAGAAGGGCGACAAATGAAGCCCTTGGTCAAATTAATCTCTTATGCGAGGATGGCCTATGTGAGAAACCCATCTTCTCCCCTCTTTCCTTTACATCCATAACCTAGCTTTGGGATTTTAGGCACGAACCTTAGCTTAATGACATTGATTCCGCAATTTTGTTTTGTTTTCAAGCCAGGATAGGTTTCAACAGTGGTATCAGAGGTTCCTTAGCTTTGGTTATGGATTTTATTGAGTTAGGGTTTCATGTTTGATTTAAATTGGTTTTTGAATCTTTTGGTTTTTAGGAACCCTAGTTTTGGTTTGAATGGAATTTCTGGGTTTTAGGTTTGTTTTCCCTTATTTTCCATTCTTTTTTTGGTGTTTTTGGGTGGAGAAATGTACTATTTTTATTGGAAGTTTTTCTGCAGGATCACGCCTAAAAACCAGAGCCGTATGGATGTAATGAACACCTACACGGGTGACACAACAGCCGCACAGATGTCGAATAGTAATCCGCACGGCTATGGTTTCTATGGCGATTTTGGTTTTTTTCATTTTGTATAGACTACAGCCACATAGTCGTTGATACAGCCATACAGCTGTCGTGTAGTGAGCTGCACAATAGTAATGTCTTGGTTGGTAGAGGTTTTTCCTGGTCAGTCGTGCTGCAGACACCAAGAGCTTCATGACTCTAGGTGATAGCCACACGGCTGTACATTTTCTATTTTGTATAGCCATGCAGCTATTGCTTTGTGGCCTGATTTTCAGCATTTCTTTCCCAGGCCTGTTTTTCTAGTATGTAGGTTTTGTGTGCCTAGGATGATGAATTTTAAAGTCAGTTTTAAAATTTGAGTGTTTAATTATGGCATTGGATGCGCATGGTTTCTTGATTGAGATTTTATCATATTGGATATGTTCAAATTGAAATCGGTAAAGGAAATTGATTTGAGAGTTTCTGGCACCAATCTCTGAATGGCTGACTCAGGTTTCTTGGTTGTCCCATTCTAGCGGGAGACAATAGGTTTGGTCAATGAGCCTCGGGCCCAAGCCTGTTGCAAGGCTTAGACCAAAGATCCCAAAATTGGCAATTTCCATAACGGCTATGGCAAATAAAATTGGTTAACATATTTATGCATATTCAATTCCAATAAATATGATTTGATTGGATGGTGTAAAGTATGTTGTAATTTGATTAGCTGTGCATTTCATGTGCTCTTCTAAAAATGGATTGTAAATTTGGTTTTTAGTTACTATGGCCTATGTGCCATTATATTTGTTGTAATTTTTCTTTTATTTAGAATAGTTAGAGAAATTGTATTAGGCCAAATTCTTTTGTAATTTACAAGTCCAAGCCCAGAAGGTGAAGAAGCCTGGAGATGGTGCCCATGCCCGGCCTGTTGGAGAATCCATTTAGTATAAGATGCTAGTTGTTCTAGCCCATGATCTGTCACATTTACATATATCATTTATGCATGTTATATATGTTCTCCAGATCACTCACGTTTGCATGTAAGCCCGTTTAAATTGAATTGATTCCATCAAATATTAAGCCGCTTAAAAGTGCCTTCCACAATTGAACCTTGTCGAAGTGTCAATCATCTAAATGTGGGTTGTGCCAAAGCCGGTGCATTTGGGCTATCTTCATGAGACTACGGTTAGTTGTGCTTCAACGCTCGATTGGTGGCTTGACTTAACATGGGAAAGGAATGTCTAGACCCTAAGCACAGGTGGAAAAGTGCCAACAATCCCCTCAAACCAAAAGTCACATGGGATGTGCATTGGATCTTATCCTACTAAATAACCAAGACTTAGGTGTACAAGCTCAGCTTGACTAAGTCGTGGTGAAATATGGATCTTGGTCCACTTAAAGAGCATAACCAAAATGAATAAATAAAATTAAAATTTTAATCATTAAGTGGAAAAATCAAAAGACCCTTTATTAATTGCAACATTTTTTTCTGTATATGGCAAACAAAAGGGAAACACATTCTCCCTATGTTTTGTCCTTCTACGTTTTATCCTTGAGAAAGACATGTTATCTGGACCTAACTTTTTGGAATAGTCTAGGAATGTTCAGATTGTCTTACAATATGGAGTCAAGGAGTATGACCTAGATAGGGCCTTACCTAGAGCACTGCCAAGGAATGCATCTGAGGATGTTGTGGCTCAGTTTGAGGACCATAGGAAGGACTCTCAAGATGTCACATGCTTGATGCTAGCCACTATGACCTTTGAGCTACAACAACAATTTGTTAGGATTTGTCACCGGAAATCACCCAATTAAAGCGGAAGAACGTGATGATTTCCTCAAATCAGTGCCCAGGAGCAATTGAGATGGAAATTGGAAAAACAAAATTTAATAGAAAGAGATAAATCTCTTACCAGGAATCTCTTACCAGGAATATCTCTTTCAAGAGATGGATGCAGACTGCAGGAATCAAACTAGAAACTCTCCTCATTCACGTACACGAACGCCTAACGAACACCACCTGTGCTAGCGTCGGAAAACACGAACTATGGAGAGGGGAGGCTTGGGAAATTTCTGCTAGTCACTGTATCTTTCTCGTTGGCCGAAATTCCTAGGGCTAATAAACCCTAGGTTGGCCGAAATTCCTAAAGGAATTTTGGCCCAACTTAGCTCTTTCATTTGTCTGGGCTTCCTTCTCTTAATTCAGGCCCAATCTTATTTTAATTAGTCTGGTTTAAATTAATTTCAAGCCCAACTTTAATTTACCCATGTATTTAATATATTACACCAAGTAACATATTATTTACATTTAAATTAAAATTAGTTTGACCAATTAATTTAATCCATCAAATTAAAATTAGATCTTCAAAAAATAAAATCATATGTAAACCTATACATATGAATATTTCCACCTAGGAAATAATCTCATAATTAATCCAATTAATTATGAAGAGCTAATTAAAAATATATTAATTTTATTATTATGATCAATCCAATTGATCTTTATATAATTAATATATATACCTTTCTCTCCAGAGTGAATAATCCAAGCATACATGTGATTCCTTAAGTCAGTGTTCAGTCGCTCAATGTGTACGATCCCGTAGGCCCATCTTTATGTTGGCAGTGGGCCTGTGGCCCACAGACTGCAATTGGGCTCTAGCAAGCAGCCCCCAATCAAGATGGAGATGGCAGTCTAACTGATATCATAACCCTGGAGTTTAAACTTGTACATCCCATGTCATTGATATCGGTGTCCAACACAGAGGCATGGACTGATCACCCTCTTGTGTGTTAGGACATTAACTTGATCCCGAATGCACTGAAGCTCACAAACAAGTTCCAACTTGTTTGGGTGTGGCCACACTCTTATCAGTCACATTCATCAAGAGGCCGATGATATCTTCTCAGTGGACTACTGAGTGACAAATCCCTTCTGCATATCCATAGCATTTCCATGCTAAGTGACATACTCGAAAGCACCCATACTTGGCACCCTATTACAGGCCCTTTAGGCGTACCCCTAAGTATGTGACCTCACATACAACACCATCATATGGTCAGGTCAAAGGATCCATACAAGTACTACACGAGAATCACTTGTGATACTATACCATGTCGATGTCTCGTTTAGTGGATCTATCCAGTGCCATGGCCTTTTTGCATGTACCCATTAACTTGGTTGACATCCCATGTCCAATGACCGGTAAGACACCGCCATACAACCAGGTTAATGATAGTCTCTTGTTCCACTCATTCCTATGACTGGAACAGACTACAGATCTATTCATGGTCATATCGTTTACCCTATCCATGGTCTTACTGCCAAGTGCATGACACTGGTCATCATGGATATGGATATGTCCATTGGATACTTCATTTAATATATTGCACAAGATAAATATAATAAATGAATTAATGCCTTTATTAATAACACAAATAAGTATAATACATAAATCCAATAAATGTATGATACAAATACAAGGACCAATGCCTCAGGACTAGGGCATATCCAACACAATTCATGGACATGGAGGCGTATGCTATTATGGAGAATCTCAAGGAGATGTCCCAAGTATAAGCCTCTTAAGAAAGGTTCTTGACAGTTAAGGCTTTATACACCTGCAAGATGGCACTGGGCTCATCTATTAGTGCTCACGTGTTAAAGATGAAGGGATATAGTGATACACTGTTTAGGCTTGGGACTCCCATCCGACAGGACTTGGCTATTGACATTGTTTTTTCATCTCTACCGGAGTCTTATGACCAATTCATCCTTCATTACAATATGGAAGGGATGAGCAACATTGTTTTAGAGTCTCAAAGGATGCTTAAGACTACTGAACAGTCGGTCAAGAAGACCAATCCGATGCTCTCGGTAGACCAAGGAAATATCCTTATTGGCACGAGCAAGCAAAAGGACCAAGGTTACTCGTAAAGGCAAGAAAGGTTCTATGCCTAAGAGAAAGAAACCCACACCTACCGCTAAGCCCAAGGAAAGGAGATCCGCTTCCATTGCAACTTGCCTTGGCATTGGAAGAGATCAGGTCCTCTCTATATGGATAAGCTGAGGAAGAGCAAGTGTACTGTTTCCAATGAAGGTATCTATGTTATAGAAGTGAATCTTTCTATTTCGACATCATGGGTATTGTATATTAGTGTGGTACTCATATTTGTTGCAATGTGGAGGGACTAAGAAATAGAAGATCGCTAGCATCTGGTGAAATGGACCTCCGAGTTGGAAATGGTGCAAAGGTTGCGACCAGTGAGGTTGGGGAATTCCACTTAAGGATGCCAACAGGATTAGTCTTAGTTCTCAGAAATCGTTATTATGTACCTACTCGAGCAGGAACATCACTTTAGTTTATGTATTGGATTATAATGGATTTAATTTTATTATTTCAAATAATACTATTAGTGTCTATCATGGATACATTCTTTATGGTCAGGGACTATTAAACAATGGTCCCTACATCCTGGACCTAAGTGATACTAAGCCCATCTATAACATTAATACCATAGGTCTTTAGGCTCATTGGACCTAATACACTCCGACATATGTAAGCCCACGAGCAATAATCCAAGAAGTGGTTTTCTGTACTTTGTGACTTTTACAGATGACTTCAGCAGGTGTGACTATGTCTATCTAATGAAGCACAAATCTGAAAATCTTGAAAAGTTTAGAGAGTTTAGGAACGGAGTACAAAACCAGTTAGGCAGAAGTATTAAGGCCATTCGATCAAATCGGGGTGGCAAGTACCTTAGCCAGGAGTTTGACTCATTTCTTAGAGAGTGTGGGATAGTCTCACAGCTTACTCCACCTGGGACACCCCAATGAAATGGAGTGTCCGAGACGAGGAACTGGACCCTGTTAGACATGGATAGATCTATGATGAGTCATACAGCTCTTTCAGTATCATTTTGGGGCTATGCCTTAGAGACAGCTACATTCCTGCTGAACCGTACTCCAACTAAAGCAGTTGAAAGGACACCATATGAGATATGGACGGGCAAGGCATCCAATATGTCTTTTTTGTGGATTTGGGGATGTGAGTGCCATGTTAAGAAGTTAAGCATGGACAAGCTATCTTCCAAAACCGACAAGTGCTTGTTTGTGGGGTACCCTAAGGAAACAAAAGGGTACTATTTCTACAACCGTGATGAGAAAAAAGTGTTTGTGTCTTGGAAAGCTGTTTTTCTTGAAAAAGGAGTTTATCTCCAAGAAAGACAGTGGGAGTAGAATTGAACTCAGTAAAGTTCAACAACCACGAGCTCCTGAGCAGGATAGTTTGGAGATTGAGCAAAATATTCAAAGGGTTGAAGAATCTATACCAATCACACAAGACCCAAGAAGGTCTGGTAGGGCATCACCAGCCAGAGAGATACGGATTTCTCGTGACTGATGATAACACTCTTCTGATATGTGATCAGGAAGAGCCGACCACCTACCAAGAGGCCATGGTAAGCCCTAACTCAGCCAAATGGCTTGGAACCATGCAAGCTGAGATGTAATCAATGTACGATAACTAAGTTTGGAATTTAGTTGAACCACCTCCAGGTGCTAAGGTCATTAGTTGCAAGTGGTGCTTCAAGTTGAAATTTGACAACACCTTTAAAAGGGGATTACTGGCGAAGGGTTTTAGACAAGTCCATGGAATAGACTATGATGAAACCTTCTCTCCAGTTGCAATGCTCAAGTCCATTAGAATACTACTTGCCATTGTTGCATGCTATGACTATGAGATATGGCAGATGGATGTCAAGACCACTTCCTATATGGAAATCTCCTTGAGGATGTTTACATGGCTTAACTGGAGGGGTTTGTCGATCCTAAATATCATGATCTGGTGTACAAGCTGCAAAGATCCATTACAGTCTTATGCAAGCATCCCGAAGTTGGAATCTTCATTTTGATGAAGCAATAAAGGAATTTGGCTTCACCAAGAATGAAGGTGAGCCTTGTGTGTATAAGAAGGCTAGTAGGAGCATAGTTACATTTCTAGTCTTATGTGTGGACGACATCCTATTCATTGGAAATGACATTCCAACACTCTTAAGTGTTAAGGAGTGGTTGGGAAAATGTTTCGCAATGAAGGACTGAGGCAAAGCAGAGACTATATGGGTATGAGGATCTATGGGGATAGATGTCTTTGGCTTCTAGGCTTAAGTCATGAAAGGTACATAGATGATTTCCTTGAAAGGTTTAACATGAAAAATACGAAGAAAGGCTTCTTGCCATTTCTTCATGGTCTTACTTTAAGTATGAAGGACTGTCCTTCTAAGGGAGCAGAGGGAATACATGAGTAGAATTCCATACGCATCAGCTATCGGGTTTCATCATGTATGTCAAGCTATGTACTAGACCTAATGTCAGACATAAATTGATGACTAGGGATCGCAATGAGAGTATGTGTTTGAGATTTGTATAAGTGTTATGAGTGAGCAAGCTCTAGACAGAATTGTATTGCCATTCTACAATAGAAATTGAGTATTTTACTATACAGCGATGTGTAGTAAATCATTTGGATTAGGAAGTAGTCACTGAGTTAGTAGTTGATAATTCTCTCCTAGACCTAGTTGACTTCTTCCGTAACATCAACATGGTCGACGCACAATTTAAAGTGCCATGGTTGCACCTGTGACTAGGTTTGACGAAGAAATGTGAAGTTTAGCAAGGTTGCTTCTGAGGATAACATTGTTGGTCCCTTGACCAAAGCTATTGGTGAGACCATAGCGAGAGGGTCATGTGACATCTATAAGGACTATACCCCATCATAGTGGTGACTAGTGCAAGTGGGAGATTGTTGGTGTATGCCCTATTCCTTAGATGTTATACTTGGTAGTTTGTATTTTTGTATATACATTTTCTAAATATTAATAAAAGGCATAATCATATTTATTAAATTACTTGCGTAATTAATAAATATTGAGAATCCATAAACTGGTGTTTGTTCATGTTTGTTAGTAGCGTGTACTAAACAAGTAAGACCATGAGCTTGTGAAACATAATTTTAAAGCTATCCTAGTTTGCTATAATCATTGGAATTAATATAACTAAAGACTAGTATGTTCCTTGTGGGATGGGTGGTGTCTTACTGACCATAGGACTTGGAAAGTCTATCAAGGACATATGTACATATTAGTGAACAGTGTACTAAATCGATCCACTTGTGAGAATACTACACGTTATAGTGTCATACGTATTTCTCACGTATTCTTATATTGGATCCTTAGACCCGATATTACTATACTCCTAGATGTGACCTAGTATACTTTGATGTGTGCCTAATGGGCCCATAACTAGGTGCCAAGTATGGGTACGTTGGGTATATCAAAAACCATGCTATGACTGGGAGTAATGTGAAGGAATTGCCTATCTCTTCACCGAAGAGATGATATCACCAGCCTCTTGACGAGTGAGACTACTTAGTGTATGGCCGTAACCAAATAAAATGATTATTGGATAATCATTTATTGACCTTATCAGTCTACTTGGACGTCAAGTAAATGTCCTAGCACTTAAAAGGATGACAGTACCATGCCTTGTGTAGGGCATCGATATCAGATGTGCAAAGGATCATTTAAGAATACTTCATTTGCATGTCATTTTGATTTTGACATCTCCATCCTAATTGGGTATTGTAACAGCTTGCTAGAGCCCACTTACAACTTGTGTGCCAAATGTCATTTCAAGCCCATGGCCAACATACAGATGGACCTATAGGATCACAAGCTAAGGAGTTTAGATAGATTTTATGACAGACCATTTGATATGTATTGGATACATATTATATATTGTTAATGGATTATTTTATTTTATGGGATTAATTGTTAAGTTCCAAAATAAAATATAATAATCCCCTTAGAGAATTGGTTATAATGAGTATGAACATTTACCACATGGTAAATTTTGGCTAAGGCATTATGTTTATAAATATGGTAGAAATTTTGGCTAAAGTATCTAGATATTTATAAAGGAGGGCATAATGGGTTTTTCCTTTTTAGTGTTTGATATAAAAGGGAAAGGATAAAACCCTAAGGTCTAAGGGAGTAGACTAAGCCTCCAATTCTCACC
Organism: Euphorbia tirucalli; assembly: GCA_039660915.1. Taxonomy (NCBI): domain Eukaryota; kingdom Viridiplantae; phylum Streptophyta; class Magnoliopsida; order Malpighiales; family Euphorbiaceae; genus Euphorbia; species Euphorbia tirucalli. The sequence continues at coordinate 53,530,479 of CM077633.1, forward strand.
AATTCTCCACTTGAGCAAAAGGGTTTTGGTTCAAGGTGGAACTTTTGGTCCGGAGAGCTAGCACTCGAGTCCTGATTGTAAGACTCCATGTGCGTGAGCGTAGACAGGCAATAAGTGGAGCCCTTGGTCAAATCAATCTCTTGTGCAAGGATGACTTAGTGAGAAACTCATCTTCTCCCCTTTTTCCTTTAGATCTATAACCTAGCTTTGGGATTCTGGGCACAAACCTTAGCTTGATGACATTGATTCCACAATTTCGTTTTGTTTTCAAGCCGAGATATGTTCCAACATCCATCTCGAGCAATCTTACTTGTGAGGAAAGGAAAGAGATCATAAATGTTCTAGAGAAGCATGTTAGAGCATTTGCCTGGTCACATGAAGATATGCCTGGAATCATCAGGGAAATCACAGAGCACAGAATCCTTAAAGATCCTAAATTCAAACCGACAAAGCAGAAACTCAGGTGTCTTAGACCAAAATGGGTGGAAAAGCTTAAGGATGAAGTGGCTAAGCAGATCAAAGCCAAATTCCTGGAAGTCGTGGAGTATACTGAGTGGTTGGCTAACATTGTACCAGTTGTAAAGAAGGATGGAAGGATCAGAGTCTATGTTGACTATAGAGATTTGAACATGGCATCTTTTAAAGATGATGTGCTTATCAATAGTACGACCAGAGCGGTCATGTAAGCAGATCCTGATGGACATAATTGATAAGGTCAAGTCAACCTTCATCACAGATTGGGGCACGTATTGTTACAGGGTGATGCCATTCGAACTAAAAAATGCTGGAGCCATGTATCAAAGGGCCGTCACTACACTTTTTCATAACATAATCCACAAAGAGGTCGACCTATATTGCGATGACATGTTGGTCAAATCCATAACCCGGGAAGAGCACCCCATTGTCCTGGATTGATTCATTACCAGGTGTCGGAACCGTACCGACGGGCGGAAAATCTTAATTTTAGTTTAATTTTAGTTAATTTAGGTTTTATGATTATTCGTGTAATGATTTATTGTGATGTTTGGTTAGTAACAATATTTTATAGAGTCGCCACTGTTGGTGTGCCCTAGTTCTTAGGGCATTGGATTCTTGTATTTTGTATTTTACATTAAGAGTCATGTATGAATACATTATTTGTGTCACATTGGCAGTTAATCTATTTCATTTATATCCTGTGCTATAATATGAGTAGAGTATCCATTGATTGGTAATCATAAAACCTATCCTAGGTCTGTTCCAATCGTGGGAACGAATAGAACCATAGACTTGTATATTCGATGACTGTATGGCAGTTCTTGACTAGCCATAGTACTTGTATAGTCAGTCATGAATATAGGTACATGTCATTGACATGGGACTGGATCGATTCGCACAAGAAAGCCACATGGTTGTCGCATCATAGGTCTTTCTTGAGTAGGTCTCTTTTATCCTCAGACCAGATTTCATTATAATATCAATATGGAATCCGGTTCACTTTGACATACGCCTAACAGGTATGTAAAAGGATGCTAAATAGGAATATGATTGGGTGGACCGGTGAACATGTTGATATTGATGATGAAGTGATGGAATTGCCACTTAGGTAACACCGAGATGATATTATTGGCCACTTGATGAGTGGGACTGATAAGTGTATAGCCATACCCAAATAAGTTGGTTGCTTATTTGATTAATCAATCAACTCAAGATCAAGAAATATAATAAACAACAGAAGAGGATGACAGACACCATGCCTCTTGTTTATTCATATCGATATGGTTAGGCAAAGGACACTATGAGATTACTACCGGGTGAGTGTCTTCTAAAGACTGCTGCATCTCTGTCTTAATTGGGGGCTGCAATGGTTTGCTAGAACCCAGTTACAGTCTGTGGGCCTTAGGCCTACTGCCAACATAAAGACAGACCCATAGGATCATGCACATAGATCAACTGAGCTAGAACTTATAGAAATTGTACATGTAATGTACATTGGAAGGAAATTAGTTGACATTCGGTGTCAAGGTAATTAATTGACATTGGGTTGAATTTAATTTAATAAATAAGTTTACATAATGTAATTAATTAATTTATTAACTAATTGAATTACATAAAGTAAATAATTAATTAAATAGTTTTCCTAAGTAGGAAAATTAAATACATGTATTGTATTAACTTAAGTGTGTTTTAATTTTATTTAGGGGTAATTAAGTTTAGCCAAATGGAATTAAATTACATAGTATATACTTTTTAATTAAATTTTATTTATGTAATTATAATCCTAGTGGGCTTGGGTTTAATTAACCTAATTAAAACCCAATTAGACAAGGTGTCTATATAAGGGCACACTTAAGGAGGAAAAACCTAATTCAACTCTAATTAATTGCTGGAAATTTCAGCCACCATTAGCAGCCCCAAATCAGCCGAAAATCCCAGCATTGAACCTCCATTCCTTCGTATCTTCGGCTAGCACCGGTTCCCGCTCAATAGTTGGTCGTGCACCGGACTTTGGAGATCGCAGTTTCAAGAAACGATTCTGCAGCAGTCTTTAGAGGAGACGAATCCGGTGAGTCAATCTCTCTTGATTCTTGTTGTCTTTATTCTAATCAATGGTAATTGGACACGATTGGTGGATTCTAGGAAATTTTAAACGGTGTATTTTCCGCTGCGCCACGTTATTTTTCCACTGACGAATCCCAATAGTGGTATCAGAGCCTTGGTTTTGTCCATTTGATTTATTGAAATTGGTCCTTGAAAGCGTTCTTGAAGAAAGAATGGGTTTCAAGTTTGTGATTTTAGGGTTTTTTATTCAAATGGTTTTGTTTTTGGATGAACCCTAGAATTGTTGGATTGGGGTTTTTGATTATTTTTCCCCAATTGGTTTCCATCTAAAATTGTTTAAGGTTTTGTTTAAAATTTTTTGGCTGGAAATTTTAATTTTATGATTTATATATAAAAAAAAAATAATTGTTCACAATTGGAATCGCAATTTTGCGATTCCAATTGTGGGCTGCTGCTGGCAGCAGGCTGCCGCACGGCAACGCTGTTGTCTCCGGACAGCAGCGCCCCGCGCGGGATTGGGATCCGGTTTTGGATTTTGCGGGTAATTTTATCCCGGACCCTAATGCAAATTAAATTAATTTTTTTTTAAATTAATTTGTATTTAAATTGTTTATTTTGTTTGCATGCATATTTAATTTAATTGTTTGCATATTAAATTGAATATGGACTTTGTGAAATTAGCCCAATAAACCGTGACACCGGTTAAAATTGGAATGGCTAAATTTTAAATTTGTGAAAACCCAAATTCAAGTGGGAGCAAAATTTGTTAATTTTGCATTTTATGGATGTTATCCATTGGGCCTTTATGGGCCTTAGTCACATTTATTAATATTAGCGATTTCACCCTAAGTAACTCGACTTAACATTTATATTTAATTTGGAATGCCATGATCATGCATCATATTGGTATGTATGTGCACAACAGGTACTTTGTTTGAAATCTGATGTTGAGTTCTATGAGCCCTAAATTATTATCGGTTGTAATTTAATTTTGGAAAATATGGCCTGCGTGCCATTTTTTTTATTTAGATGTAATTTTAGAATAGATTTTATTTTACAAAATTATTGTAATTGCATCAAGTATGGAGGAAGGCCCAGATGGAGCAAGCCCATGGTGGGAGCCCAAGAAGGATTGCAGTCCGGCCCATGAAGAATTAGATAGGATATCTAGTTTTTCATTAGATTGTAATTAAAGGCCCATAGGATCTCATTTATTTTAAATTAAGTATGCTATTGCATTTGTCATATAATATGGATGTATGGATCACCAAATTATTACCCGCGTTTTTGCATGCTAAGCCGTATCACTTAATTATAATCCGGAAAGTAAAATATTGAGTCACTTAAAAGTGCTTCCCACATTCACACTTCTTCCTCCCATTGATGCTGCAATGTGCGCCATACCCTAGCTGGGTATATTGTAGTATTCGGTGGGCCGTCGAGGGTTAAGATACTTGGTATGGTTAATATGTGAATGGTGGTTTGACTCAACATGGGTAGCATTAGGTCAGAGCGGGCCTTAAGCACAGATGGGTAAAGTGTTAATAAGCCCATCAAACCAAAAGTCCTTCATGGAAGGATTGGATAGGTTGTCCTACCAAACGAATCAATGGTTGGTTAGCGAGCCCTAGTTCGGCCAGTCATTGATAAGTTGTGGATCTTGGTCAAGTTAGCCAATTAACAACACCAACAAACAAATTAAAATCAGATTATTATTTTGAATTGGCTTAAAAGTCCTTTATTTCTAACTCAAGCAATGATTTCTTCCATGTAGATAATCCCATTTCACTTAAGCAATTTAAATGGTTACAACAAACAACAACTCATTCTCACTTAGGTCACTCTTGGAGAAGGAGAAGCTTTCGGGGACTAACTTCCTGGACTGGGCTAGGAACTTACAAATAGTTCTTAAACAAGAGTCTAAGGAGTATGTACTGAATGCTCCTTTACCAGCTGGCCCTCCCGCAGGTCGAGGCATCACCTCGGCGATGGTGGAGCAGTATGACCGGCACGTGAGGGATGACCGAGATGTCTGGTGCCTCATGCTGGGTACCATGGCTTCTGATCTTCAGAAGCAGTTCATGGACGAGCATGCTTATGAGATGATGGATCAGCTTAAAAAGATGTTCCAAGATCAGGCTCGTCAGGAACGTTACCTGACAACTAAGGCACTTTACACGACTGTGATGGCAGCTAGGACTTCTGTTAGCACTCATGTGCTAAAGTTGAAGGGGTATATTGATACACTTGCCCGCCTCGGCTCGCCAGTTCCGCAGGACTTGGCAGCAGACATTATTCTCATGTCACTTCTTGAGTCTTACAACCAGTTTATCATGAATTACCATATGCAAGGTTGGATAAATCGGTTGTTGAGCTGCATGGCATGCTCAAGCTTGCTGAGCAGTCTCTTAAGAAGACTCTTGAAGTATTGCTGGTGAACAAGGGCAATACATCCATTGCTAAGGGAAAGGCCAAATCTAAGGCCAAGGCTAAGGCCCAAAAGGCCAAGGGTAAGGGCAAAAAGGTGGTGGCCCAACCTAAAGCAAGGGTTGCTTCTCCTGACGATGTCTGCCATAAGTGTCATGAGAAAGGACATTGGAAGAGCTCATGTCCAAACCTAAGGGAGTAACCGAAGGGCAAAACTGCTACTTCAGGTATTTACGCTGTTGAGATTAATCTGGCTATTTCTACATCTTGGGCCTTGGACACTGGATGTGGATCTCACATTTGTTCAAATGTGCAGGGTCTAAGAAATAGGAGATTATTAGGATCTGGAGAAGTAGATCTTCGAGTCAGAAATGGTGCTTGGGTTGAGGCCATGGAGATCGGAGATTATTTCTTGGAGATGCCTAGTGGACTTTTTTTGGAACTAAGAAACTGTTATTTTGCACCTGCGATGAGCAGGAATATTATTTCCATTTCTTTGTTGGATATTTCTAGTTTCGTATTTAATATTGGACATGGTAGAATTTCTATGCAATGTGGCAATATTATTTATGGAATAGCATTTCTTGAAAATGGCTTATATATCTTTGATCTAAAACGTGAAAGTTCAATCTATAACATAAATACTAAAAGGATTAAACAAAATGAAATTAATCCTACTTGCATTTGGCATTGTCGACTTGGCCATATAAATGAGAAGCGCATAGCTAGGCTTCACTCTAGTGGAGTGCTAGGGTCATTTGACATCCAGTCTTATGACACATGCGAATCTTGTTTGAGAGGCAAGATGACAAAGGCGCCTTTTAGCAAGACGGATGAAAAGGCCTCAGAGCTATTAGAGCTAATACATTCCGATGTATGTGGCCCAATGAGCACTAGTGCTAGATCTGGTTTTCTGTACTTTGTCACCTTCACAGATGACTTCAGCGGATACGGTTACGTGTATCTAATGAAGCATAAGTCTGAGACTCTCCAAAGGTTCAAGGACTTTAAGAATGAAGTAGAAAACCAATATGGCAAGAAAATAAAAGCACTTCGGTCTGACCGAGGGGGTGAATATTTGAGCCAAGAGTTTGACTTGTTTTTGAGAGAGTGTGGGATTGTATCCCAACTCACTCCTCCTGGTACACCCCAGTGGAATGGAGTGTCAGAAAGGAGGAATAGGACCTTGCTTGACATGGTCCGCTTGATGATGAGTCATGCAACACTTCCTATCTCCTTTTGGAGATATACTTTAGAGACAGCTGCTTACATTCTTGATAATACACCAAGAAAGGCAGTTGAGGGAACACCATATGAACAATGGAAGGGCCGAAAGCCCAATGTTTCTTCTTGAAGATTTGGGGCTGTGATGCATATGTTAAGAAATTGACAAGTGGCAAACTCGAGTCCAAATCTGTCAAGTGCCAGTTTGTGGGTTACCCTAAAGAAACTAAGGGTTATTACTTCTACGATCCGACCGAAAACAAAGTTTTCACAGCCAGAAATGCAGTCTTCTTGGAGAAGGAATTCCTTTCCAAGAGAGACAGTGGGAGTAATATTGAACTTTCAGAAGTTCAAGACTCACAAACTCCTGCAGCTACTGCTGAGGATGCTTCAGGATCCGATCTGACTACTCAAGAAATTGAGGAACCAAAACCGGTTGCACAGGACCTTAGAAGGTCTGGTAGGACATGTCATCAACTAGAGAGGTACGGCTTTCTCGTGACTGATGATGGGGACCTTATGGTCGTTGACCAAGAGGAGCCCAAGACCTATCAGGAGGCTATTGAAAGCCCACACTCAGATCAATGGCGCAAAGCCATGGAGGCTGAGATGCAATCTATGCACGATAAACAAGTATGGAACTTGGTGGATCCACCTCCGGGTGCTAAGGTGATAGGTTGCAAGTGGTGTTTCAAGTTAAAAGCTGACAACACCTTCAAAGGGCGATTGGTGGCAAAAGGATTCAGGCAAGTTCAAGGAATTGACTATGATGAAACCTTTTCACCAGTTGCTATGCTCAAATCCATTAGGATACTACTAGCCATAGCTATATGGTACGATTATGAGATATGGCAGATGGATGTTAAGACTGCTTTCCTTAATGGAAAGCTACTCGAGGATGTGAACATGGCACAACCTGAGGGTTTTATCGATCCAAAGTATCCAAACCGGGTATGCAAGCTTCAAAGATCCATTTATGGATTGAAGCAGGCATAAGGTCATGGAATCAGAGATTCAATAAGGCCATTACAGAATATGGCTTCACACAGAATTCTGATGAGCCCTGTGTGTATAAGATGGTTAGTGGGAGCGTTTCCACCTTTCTAGTGCTGTATGTTGACGACATCCTTATCATTAGAGGTGACATACCAACACTGCAAGGGTTTAAGCAGTGGTTGAGTAGGTGCTTCACAATGAAGGACTTAGGCAAAACTGAGACGATCTTAGGGATCAGGATCTACAGAGATAGATCCAATCGGCTTCTAGGCCTAAGTCAGGCCACGTACATGGACAAGATTCTGAAAAGATTCAACATGGACAAGGCAAAGAAAGGATTCTTGCCTATGCGCCATGGGTTGAAGCTGAGTAAGAAAGATGGTCCTAAAACAAAGAAGGACTGGGAGAACATGGAAAAGATCCCTTGTGCATCTGCTATTGGATCTATCATGTACTCCATGTTATGTACGAGGCCTGATGTCGCGTTTGCACTAAGTATGACTAGCCGGTACCAGTCGGACCCCGGGGAGGAACACTGGAAGGCTGTCAAGGTAATCCTAAAGTACCTTAATCCGACTAAGGATGCTTTCTTAGTGTATAGAGGTCAAGATGAGCTGGTAGTGTCAGGTTACACTGATGCAAGCTTTGAGACCGATGAGGATGAGAACCAGTCACAGTCTGGTTATGTTTTTCTCCTGAATGGCGGTGCCATTAGTTGGAGGTCCTCAAAGCAGGCCACCATTGCTGACTCTACAATGGAAGTTGAGTACATAGCTACCTGCAAAGCTGCAAAGGAAGCCATTTGGATCAAGAAATTCATAACTGAGTTGGGAGTAGTACCCACTATCCTAGACCCAGTTGATGTTTGTGTGACAACAATGAGGCCATCGCACAAGCTAAGGAGCCCGGGTCACACAAGAGATCCAAACATGTACTCAGAAAGTTTCACCTCATTCGAGAGATCGTGAACATAGGTGACATATGATTGCAGAGGGTTGACATCAAGAATAATGTCACTGATCCATTGACCAAAGCGATGTTGCAGACACAGTACGACGGTCATACCAGATCTATAGGAATTAGGGCAATGCCCACTTGGAACTAGTGCAAGTGGGAGATTGTTGGTGTGCCCTAGTTCTTAGGGCATTGGATTCTTGTATTTTGTATTATACATTAAGAGTGATGTATGAATACATTATTTGTGTCACATTAATATAAGCAGTTAATCTATTTCATTTATATCTTGTGCTATAATATGAGTAGAGTATCCATTGATTGATAATCATAAAACCTATCCCAGGTCTGTTCTAATCGTGGGAACGAATAGAAGCACAGACTTGTTTATTCGATGACTATATGGCAGTTCTTAACTAGCCATAGTACTTGTATAGTCAGTCATGAATATAGGTACATGTTGCTGACATAGGACTGGATCGATCCGCACAAGAAAGCCACATGGTTGTTGCGTCATAGGTCTTTCTTGAGTAGGTCTCTTTTGTCCTCAGACCAGATTTCATTATAATATCAATATGGAATCCGGTTCACTTTGACATATGCCTAACAGGTCTGTAAAAAGATGCTAAATACGGGCATGTTGATATTGATGATGAAGTGATGGAATTGTCACTCGGGTAACACCGAGATGATATCATTGGCCACTTGATGAGTGGGACTGATAAGTGTATGGCCATACCCAAATAAGTTGGTTGCTTATTTGATTAATCAGTCAACTCAAGATCATGAAATATAATAAACAACAGAAGAGGATGACAGACACCATGCCTCTTGTTTATTCATATCGATATGGTTAGGCAAAGGACACTATGAGATTACTACTGGGTGAGTGTCTTCTAAAGACTGCTGCATCTCTGTCTTAATTGGGGGCTGTAACGGTTTGCTAGAACCCACTTACAGTCTGTGGGCCTTGGGCCTACTACCAACATAAAGACAGACCCATAGGATCGTGCACATAGTGTTGGAGATTGTGCCCTAAGGCCAATATTGGATTATGTAATTTGACTTCTAAGATTAATCTAGTGTAGATTAATATTATCATTTATGTTTGTATGTTAGCATTTATGATAAGTATCCATGAATAAATCATGTTATTCTAAATATCCCTAGTCGATTGTTATTATGGGAATAATAACAAACTAAGACTAGTGTGAGTGATAATGGATATTCATAAGATGAATATAGTGTATACAGATACAGATTATACTCACGGGTAATATGTTAGAGAACATGTTACTGGAGACCCACTATGAGATCAAGTTCATGGTCATGTGTCACAACTGATCTTGATTATAGTAGTGTCATTAGCTGATTCCTTTGACCTGAGGTCACCATTGATTCCGAGATGAACTCATGTTGTGCTTTGACGCAGTCAAACGCTGCTTGTAACAGAGTAGTTATAAAGGCTGTGATTGGGTACAATATGACTCATGCTTTGGGATGTGAGTGACAGATATGGGATTTTGTCCCTCTCTATCAAGAGAGCGATATCACTGGGCCCCTCGATAAGTAAGACTGTTAAATGCATGGCCGTGCTCAAATAATTGATAGAGTATCAATTGATTTGTCTAAACAGTTTACTTTGAGATCGAGAAAGCATATGATTAATTATATAAGATTGACAAGTGTACCATGTCTTATTATTAATCATGATATCAAAGAGACAAAAGGGAATATGACATTCTATAAATAGGTATTGGATCATTCCAATCATGTTAATTGGGTAGTCGTAATGGCTTGCTAGAGTCCGCTTGTGACCTATAAGGACATTATGGTAATTTCCTTATTGCCAATTAATATGAACCTATGGGGTCACACACAAAGAGCAAAATGAAGTTCATCTTTTCGGGTATAAATTATTATTGGATAATAATTTATGAATGAGAAAGAGAATAAATATATATATAATGATATATATATTTATATATATATATGTATATATAAATATCAATATGATTAATATTGCATAAAGTATGCTACATATTATAATTTAATTATATAGAGATATAATTAATTATAATATCAATATACATATGTGTATGATGGAGAATGGAATTGATTTAATATTAATTGAGAATTAATATTAAGTTGTGTGGGTTAATTTATAATTATAACTAATAAGGGTATTAAGTTATAATTATAATTAAGTTTAATGGATATAAAAGGAAGTTTTATAACCTAAAATCTCTAACCCTAGCCTACACATAAGATGCAGTTTTTCTGCAGCCTCCATGGAGCCAGCCGACTTCACCCTTCTCCTTCACCCAAGGTTTTCGAAACTTTGGCTTTTCCATTCGAAGAAATCGTTCTTCAATCCCGGCGCTAGCACGCGGTGAATGAATTGCTCCGTGTGGATCAACCGTAGAGGGAAGCTACTTTGGTTCCTAATTGATTCAAAACCTGCAAAGAATTAAGGTAATTCTATAACCCTCCTTCCAATTCAATGCAATGTACATGGGTCCTTGGTGGGGATTAATCCGTTTTCTTTCCGCTGCGTATTTTGTTTTGTGTGATTAATTCCCCAACAGTGGTATCAGAGCCAGGTTGTGCATTGGTTGAATTGGATTTGTTATTTTGATTAGATCAAAATGCATGTTAGGGTTTGTGTGTTTTGATTTAGGGTTCTTTTGTTATTGTGAATAACAAATTGAAATTTGATTTCAATGCTGATAATTATGAATGATTTGTTCTGTTATTGTGAATAACTATTTTGAATTGATTTGGAATTGATCATTGTGAATGATGTGTTTCTTCAATTGTTTTGCTCATTCGTGCACTGGAAATCGTTTCCAGATATGAGTTCAGTTCCGAACTCGTCGGCGTGCAGGTGCTGCACGCCGTGTTAACATGCTGTGCACGCCGTGTGCTGTCTTTGCACGGCGTGCAACTGGAAATTGTTTCCATTATTGGCTTTCAATTCGGAACACGACGGCGTGCAGGCTCTGCACGCCGTGCAAACATGAAGTGCACGCCGTGTGATGGTTTGGCACGGCGTGCAACCGGAAATTGTTTCCGTGTGTGCTGAGACACAGCGAGGAACACGGCGGCGTGCAGGTGCTGCACGCCGTGCAAACCGGTTTTGCACGCCGTGTTCCCTTGGTGCTGCCGTGTAGAAATTGTTTCTACACATTTAGCCTTTTCAAATCAATTCCTCAATGCAATAAGATTGTATTTTGCCTTTGAACCCTAAATCTTGTAGATGTAAAATTATTGTGATAATTTTATGCATGGTGTTGTGGTATGGTTTTGCACCCCGTGGATATTTTTTTTTTTTTTGTTTTCTTTTGGTTTTGGTGGATGTAAGGTTTTATAAATACGGCCTGCGAGTCGTTTGTATTTATGTAACCTTATTTTTCTAGATAAACTGTATAGGATGCAATTTATTGTTTGTAAATTTTATTTTGCTAGAAAATTGTATAGGATGCAATTTTGTGTAATATGTAAATCCATGAGATGGTGCCAAGGAACAAAGACGTGAGGACGGATCCAAGGGGTGCGGCTGTGCTGTGACCATACGATGGTTACAATCACCTAGGATATGACTTGTTGATTTTCATATTGGCCTATGAAAATCAATGTAGATAAAACCATACCATAACACGGTTTTGAGTCTTATGCATGTTATATTTATTTTATGCCATAAGATGCCATGTTAATAAATATTGATGCATGTTAGAAATTATTTTGCATGTGATGCAAATGTTTATATATATGTGTAAATGCATGCCTTGTTTCTTTTAGATGCCATGTGATGCCATGCTAGATTGCATGCTTAACATATGTATGACATAGGATGCCATGCTAATTAGTATTAACAAATGTATGTTTAATATTAATGCCATGAATTTTATGAGATACAATTAAATCACAGGATTTTATAAACCCTAAATAAACTTAAGAAGTTTATATTTGCCACCCAATTACGTATAACACTAGTCAAGTACTATGTTCGCATCATGGTAGCCACGCCAAAGCGGGTACGCATGTTGTGACCTTAGCGAAGCGATAATATGAGAAATGGTGATTCTCATTGTGTTGTAATTGGTTTAACAAAGGGTTAATCAAAAAGGTGTTTGAGCCCGAGGCAAAGATGAGATGAGTAACATACAATTAAACATGATATATGATATCATGCATCTCATAAATTAGAAGAGTTGCATAATGATGCAATTGGCAAAGAAGTGCACATCCAAAATATGTTTAAATGGTTTAAAGCATGATTTTGAGTCTTTGCCTACCGAAATTATATTTAATCATAGGGACATGCCAAAGCAGTGCTATGGTTAAGTATGGATTTTGGATCTTCACCCACTTGAATATTTTAAAGGGTTTTATAATTTAAGTGGGAGCATTTAAATAAAAATCTTTACACGCTTTATTATAGTTATGATTGCTATTATCATGGTCTCGATTGTTATTGAACTTTGAGAATTGTTCTCAAATCAAAAGGAATCATATGTTCTCAATAATCCTTTTGCCCAATGAACCACTAGCAATTGTAACACGAGTATAAAAGATGCTTACTTGAAGCATCGAAGGGACTCTGTTTAAAATTTATTATCTTACACTTGCCACCAATTCTTCCGCACGTGGAAGTTTTACTTGAGGTATATGATACATCACAAATGGAAATGTTCCATCAGTTAGTAAGCAAGAAAAGATAAGTGTCTGAGGCAACATTTTCTCATTGGCCTCCAAAAGGCATTAAGATGTGATCTTGAATTCATTATTTGATAGTCATTGGTGATGAACTATCATTTGAATGACATGGGGAAATTGTGAATCAGTTGCATAGGATGCAAAAGAATGTTAAGTTATCCATAAAGGATATGCCCGCCTCGAATTGTGTGCTTATGGTTCAAAAGGAAAAGGATAAAAGGAAGGTCGAAAAGCATAAAGACCGAAAGGTTCGGGTGAAACATGTTTTAAAGACCAAAGCTGTTGGCATAGAGAGATCTCCAAAAGAAGGATGTTGCCATTTCTAGAATGAATCGTTCATTAGAATGAAAATAGCAAACTTTGTTTGGAGAACTATGAGAAGATGAAAGGCAGTAAGACTGCTACCTTAAGTATTTATCAACTATTCTACCTTTTGTTTCTATATCAAAGGTATTAGATACCCGTTGTGGATCTCATATTAGTAGAATATGAAGAATCTCAAATTGAGTAGAAACCTTATGAAGGTGAAAGGTGGAATGCGAATAGGCAAGAGAAGCAAAGGTTTTTACTTGAAAGTTATGAACTTTTACATGAAAGTTATGAACTTCTGGTTAAAAGTTATGAACTTTTGCATAAAAGTTATGAACTTTGGGTTAAAGGTTATGAACTTTTACATGTAAGTTATGAACTCTTGTTGCCTATTGAGCTTGTTGGCTTAAGTAAACAAATGTTGTTTATTTTATAATTGTGAATTATAAACTTTATAAAGACATGATTATGAAATGTAGATTTACATAATTGTCTTTATATGTGGAGCCCATCTGTAACATAAATACTGTAAGGATCGAATCAAATAGTTTGATTAAACCTATTTTGGCAATGTTGTCTTGGAAACATAAGCAAAGTCGCATTACGAAACTCCATGAGAATGGACTTTTGGATTCATGAGATTATGAATCATCTTGAATCATGCAAATGTTGTTTATTGTAAAAGATGACAAAAGTGGTTCTTTGCTAAAAGTAGTTAAAGAATAATCGATTTATTAAGCATTATACATGTGGATGTATATGAATTATAAATCAACTGCTAAAGGAGGTTTTAATACTTCATTATTTTGTGGAACTTTTCACTAGATAAGTGTATCTAATGAAACACGAGTTTGGAACTTTTGAAGTGTTCAAAAGCTTGTAAAAGGAGTATGAAGTATATTGACAAGATAGTAAAGTCACTTAGATATGATCCGAGTGGTGAATATTTGAGTCAAGATTTTGACAATCATCTTAGAGATTGTGGGACTGTCTCACAATTGACTCCTCCAAGTACGCCACAAAGTATGTTGTGTCGAAAAGGGAGTAGTCGAACTCTATACAGATATAGTTCAATCTATGATGAAGTCAAGATTGATCATTGTTTTCTCGAAAATATGCCATTAAAGCAGCTGTGTATATTGTGAACCAAGTTCCGTCTAAAACAATTCATGATTCAACATATGAGATATGGTTGGGTAAGAGACCCAAATTGTTTCATTGAATAAGTTTAGGGCTGTAAAGCTTATTTCGAACAAGTTGGTACCTAAATTTAAATGTCGTATTTTGGATTACTCAAAAAGAAAATAGGAGTTGTTACTCCTGTGTTTCTTTGGGATACAAAATAGTTGTAGCTAGAAATGGTTTCCCCTTGAAGAGGGAGTTAATTTCTAGAAGAGTTAGTGGGAGTAAAGTACACCTACAAAACTCGTAATTCACAAAGTGACATTAACGTTGAAGAGGAACATGGAAATGGTTCCATGATCATTGTTGAAATTACACAAGTCCAATGAAAGTCTAGTAGAATACGACATGAATAGGAGAGATATGGATTTCTCAAAATCATGATGTAGTTTTACTAGATTGGAATAAGTCTTCTTTTATGAAGAAGCAATGTTAGATTTTGAATCTAATAAGTGACTTGATGCTACAAAGGTTGAAGATAAGTCCATGTCTGACAATCAAAGTATAGACTTTGATAAATCTTTTAGAAGATGCATATGCAATGGTTGCAAGTGAGTTTTCAAATTGAAAACCGACATGAATGGTGATCTTCAAACTTATAAAGCACGACTAGTGACAAAAAGGGGTAATAAACAAGTTCATAGTAGTGACTATGAGGATACGAACAAATTCATAGTAGGACTATGATAAAATCCTTTTTCGTCATTAATCATGATCAAGTCAAATTGAGTTCTTGTTGCCACATCCGCATAATATGATTATAAAATATGGCAAATGGATATCAAAATCTGTTTTCTACGTGAAAACATGATTGAGGATGTGTACGTGACACAACCCAAAGTTTTTGAGCATCCAAAGAATTCAAATAGCGTATGCAAGTTTCAAAGATTCTTATAAGGATCGAAACATGCATCAAATAGTTGGAATCATAGTTTTGATAAAGAAATCAAATGGTTTGATTTTATCAAAAGGATGATGAATCTTGTGTTTCAAAAGGATCAGTGGGAGCATATCGGTATTCCTAACGCTATATGTGGATGACATATGGCTTGTTGGAAATAACATTCTTACCTTGCAAGAAGTAAAATCTTGGCTAAGAAAGTAATTTCGGTTAATGTTATAAGCATGACTGCCTGTGTTCTTGAAATTGGAATCTATAGAGATAGATCTAAAAGAATGTTTTGGCTTAAGTCAAAGCATTGAAAGCGTTCAATGTAAAAGACTTAATAGAAGCTTGCTTATGTTAACTGTGTAAATAGTTGCACATATACAACTGATTGCAATTAGTTGCAATATATCAGTCGAGATCTAGTATTCTCTTAAAAGGAGATGTTATGATTTTGAAAGGTTCAAAATAAAATGATATAGCTAAATATCTATAATAGTAGTCAAAGTATATTGTTACATATGATGTAAAGGAAATTTTGGATGAAGAAGTTCATCACAAAATGTTGTGTTTTGTTCTAAGCATTGCTTATCCTGTGAGACTATTGTAGGGACAATAGTTCAATGCGTAAGAACCTTGTATGACACAAGCATATACTTAGGCGTTTTTCACTAATTTAGAGAGGCTGTCTCTAAAGAGAGAGTGAAAATGTGTAAAGTAACAACGGAAGGTAAAATTAATAATTCACTGACAAAGACTCCTGCACGAGTGAATACATGAAAGTCATGTAGGTCAATGGGTGTGAGATACATGTATGATTGGCCATAGTGCAAGTGGGAGATTGTTGGAGATTGTGCCCTAAGGCCAATATTGGATTATGTAATTTGACTTCTAAGATTAATCTAGTGTAGATTAATATTATCATTTATGTTTGTATGTTAGCATTTATGATAAGTATCCATGAATAAATCGTGTTATTCTAAATATCCCTAGTCGATTGTTATTATGGGAATAATAACAAACTAAGACTAGTGTGAGTGATAATGGATATTCATAAGATGAATATAGTGTATACAGATACAGATTATACTCACAGGTAATATGTTAGAGAACATGTTACTGGAGACCCACTATGAGATCAAGTTCATGGTCATGTGTCACAACTGATCTTGATTATAGTAGTGTCATTAGCTGATTCCTTTGACCTGAGGTCACCATTGATTCCGAGATGAACTCATGTTGTGCTTTGACGCAGTCAAACGCTGCTTGTAACAGAGTAGTTATAAAGGCTGTGATTGGGTACAATATGACTCATGCTTTGGGATGTGAGTGACAGATATGGGATTTTGTCCCTCTCTATCAAGAGAGCGATATCACTGGGCCCCTCGATAAGTAAGACTGTTAAATGCATGGCCGTGCTCAAATAATTGATAGAGTATCAATTGATTTGTCTAAACAGTTTACTTTGAGATCGAGAAAGCATATGATTAATTATATAAGATTGACAAGTGTACCATGTCTTATTATTAATCATGATATCAAAGAGACAAAAGGGAATATGACATTCTATAAATAGGTATTGGATCATTCCAATCATGTTAATTGGGTAGTCGTAATGGCTTGCTAGAGTCCGCTTGTGACCTATAAGGACATTATGGTAATTTCCTTATTGCCAATTAATATGAACCTATGGGGTCACACACAAAGAGCAAAATGAAGTTCATCTTTTCGGGTATAAATTATTATTGGATAATAATTTATGAATGAGAAAGAGAATAAATATATATATAATGATATATATATTTATATATATATATGTATATATAAATATCAATATGATTAATATTGCATAAAGTATGCTACATATTATAATTTAATTATATAGAGATATAATTAATTATAATATCAATATACATATGTGTATGATGGAGAATGGAATTGATTTAATATTAATTGAGAATTAATATTAAGTTGTGTGGGTTAATTTATAATTATAACTAATAAGGGTATTAAGTTATAATTATAATTAAGTTTAATGGATATAAAAGGAAGTTTTATAACCTAAAATCTCTAACCCTAGCCTACACATAAGATGCAGTTTTTCTGCAGCCTCCATGGAGCCAGCCGACTTCACCCTTCTCCTTCACCCAAGGTTTTCGAAACTTTGGCTTTTCCATTCGAAGAAATCGTTCTTCAATCCCGGCGCTAGCACGCGGTGAATGAATTGCTCCGTGTGGATCAACCGTAGAGGGAAGCTACTTTGGTTCCTAATTGATTCAAAACCTGCAAAGAATTAAGGTAATTCTATAACCCTCCTTCCAATTCAATGCAATGTACATGGGTCCTTGGTGGGGATTAATCCGTTTTCTTTCCGCTGCGTATTTTGTTTTATGTGATTAATTCCCCAACACATAGATCAACTGAGCTGGAACTTATAGAAATTGTACATGTAATGTACATTGGAAGGAATGCGTTAATTAATTAGTTGACATTCGGTGTCAAGGTAATTAATTGACATTGGGTTGAATTTAATTTAATTAATAAGTTTACATAATGTAATTAATTAATTTATCAATTAATTGAATTACATAAAGTAAACAATTAATTAAATAGTTTTCCTAAGTAGGAAAATTAAATACATGTATTGTATTGACTTAAGTGTGATTTAATTTTATTTAGGGGTAATTAAATTTAGCCAAATGGAATTAAATTACATAGTATATACTTTTTAATTAAATTTTATTTATGTAATTATAATTCTAGTGGGCTTGGGTTTAATTAACCTAATTAAAACCCAATTAGATAAGGTGTCTATATAAGGGCACACTTAAGAAGGAAAAACCTAACTCAACTCTAATTAATTGCTGGAAATTTCAGCCACCATTAGCAGCCCCAACTCAGCTGAAAATCCCAGCATTGAACCTCCATTCCTTCACATCTTCGGCTAGCACCGGTTCTCGCTCAATAGTTGGTCGTGCACCGGACTTTGGAGATTACAGTTTCAAGAAACGATTCTGCAGCAGTCTCTAGAGGAGACGAATCCGGTGAGTTAATCTCTCTTGATTCTTATTGTTTTTATTCTAATCAATGGTAATTGGACACGATTGGTGGATTCTAGGAAATTTTAAACGGTGTATTTTCCGCTGCGCCATGTTATTTTTCCAATGACGAATCCCAATAGCCACCAATCGAGTTTTGGTCCGATTGGACACCATAAATAACTAGAGCTTTATATGGGTTCGTTTGCTAATTATGTGTAGGGAAGATAATAAACACTCTACCCCGTCCATAATTGGTACTAAAAGTCGTAAATTATTCTCGTGGGATGTATTTCTTTCATTTCATTTTTTATCCGTACACGAATATAAAAAAAAAACTATATATTAGCTAGATATATGTTCGTAATGATGCATTATTTTAATTAATTTTGTTTATTTATATCCGTGAAATGGACATAAAAATTTACAATAAATATTATATTTTTTGCTTAATTAAACTATATATTTTACATCCATAACATGGATACAAAATATACACATATCACATATAACATAAATACGGTAAATACGCAAATATCCATATACGATTATGTAGGTCATATATTCGTGCTAAAGACAAAAGCAATGAAGGATTTTATACTTCTTTTTATTAAAACAAAATTTAAAGTTCATTTGTGATAGAGTTAATAACATTACAAGCTTGGTCATAATGTAAAGTTAATTACATTAATATAAATTAATCTAACTCCACAACTATAGCATAGTTGTGAAATTAAATCTGTAAAATTATGCATATAAAGTTTTATTCTGAGTCGTTTATTTAATTTCGAAATTTTTTAATTTTGTAAACCCTAAATTTTTTTTTTTATTAATCTCTAACTAGTCCAAGTACATATATTAGTATGGAATTAAAAGAATGTTACAATAAAAGTTTTTATTTTGTTGGGCCTAAATTACTCTTAATCCAGAAAAAATTTAAAGCCCAAAATCTAACCCAAACCAGGTCCAAACCAAAACAAATACCCAGTAATTCTTATTACCCATAAACTCTCCTTCTAACCCGAAGGTCTAACTCCTCTCATCAGCCTTCGCACTTTCTTCCCTATCCTCCCGTCCACTCTTCTCTTTGCAAATCCTAAACCCTAGACCAACCGCCTCCTCCTCTCTCTCGGTCGGTCTCCGGGCATTTTCTCTCTCTCTGTTTCGTTCTCGTCAGCCGTTCTCTCTCTTTATCTCTGCTTCTTTCTCTAGTTTCAGTCCAGCCACCGACTTTTTTCCTCTCTACAGAGCCTGAAACCCCGATCTAACCACTGGCTGCTCCTCTCTCTCACCCTTGGCCTCGTTCTCGCTGGCGGTCAGGTCAGCATCTCGCTCCGACCCTTGGTTCCTTTCCCCCTGCTGCCGTTAACTTCTCCCTTCTCTCCTCTACTTCCGTTTTTCAGACACAGATCTGGTGACGGAGGAAGCTTTGTCGATCTCGTCAGAACCTCCCGATCTCCGACCCTACTAGCTCTACGGAGGTTCAGGTCCGGCGGTAATACTCATCACAGATCGGAGGAATTTTCCTCCCTATCTCTCTGTTTTTATTAGGTTTTTATTTTTTCTAGTTTTTTTTTTATTTCTCTATATGATTCGTGCTTTTTTTTTTTGGCTGGTTGGTGCTCTTTTCATGTTTTCTGGAGTATATTTCTGCTTCTTTTTTTTTGGACTTTTGGTTCTTTGATCTGTATTTTTGGGTGATTTGGGATTAGTATTTTTTACTACTACTATTATCATAATTATTATCATTACAGCTTGGAGTATGGAACGATCAGTGCCAAATTGCTTTTGATAGAATAAAGGCTTACCTAACAAACCCGCTTGTCTTGAAACCTCTGACACTGGGTAAACCTTTAATCTTGTATCTAGCTATTGAAGAGACTTCAGTATGGGCAATACTGGTATAGGAGCAAGACAACAAAAGGGAGCATGCTATTTACTACCTTAGGAAAAAGCTATTGGACTATGAAACCAGATACACCGTAGTTGAAAAGACCAGCACAACTATGGTTTGGTTGACAAAAAAGCTTAGATGCTATTTTCAGTCCTACGGAATACGAGCAGTGGCCAAAGTGGATCTAATGAAGTATCTGTGTGAGGCACCAACATTGGTCGGGAATTTATCTAGGTGGTTGTTATTGTTATCCAAATTTGACATTGAGTATGTGACTAAGAAGGTGATAAAAGGCAGAGCAGTAACAGAATTCTTAGCAAATCAACCGTTAGATTCAGAATATGTGGAGAACTTAGAGTTTTCAGATGAACAGCTTGCCATGATTGAATTGGAACCAAGAAGATGGATAATGTACTTCAACAGGGCCATGAATAATCAAGGATATGGCTTGGTAGTTATCATTACCACCCCAAATGGAAGATCATCCCACTGTCCAAGCATTTGGAATTCCCCCAAACGAACAACGGGGCAAAATACAAAGCATGCTTACTCGGTATTGATGCCCTGATTACTCTAAAGGAAAATGATGTATTGATAGTTGGAGATTCTTTGGTGGTCATTCAATAAGCCATAAGAGAATGGGAAATCAAGGTGGAGTCGCTACGACCGTATGGTGATGGATCAAAACATTTGGCTGATGCGAGTTCAAACATGTGATCAGGGATGATAACCAGATGGCGGACGCTCTGGCAACTCTCTCATCTATGTGGGACGGACCACAGAAACAGCCCATCAAACCCCTGGTTTTGGAAGTTTCCAAGAAACCCTACTATGACTGTAATAATGTCCTGAGTCTGGCGGTGGATGACAAGCCTTGGTACTTTGACATCCTTAAGTTTCTGCAAGACGGGCAATATCTGGTGGGGGCAGACACGGTTGACAGAGCTGCAATTAGTTGACTGGTAGTGCAGTTCAGAATCTTTAGAACCAGGTATTCAAGAGGACATCAGATGGTCTACTTCTGAGGTGTTTGGCAGAATCAAAAGCACATCGAGTAATGAAACAGGTGCATGCAGAGTCCTGTGGTCCGCACATGAAAGATACAGCTCTAGTAAAGAAGGTCCTTTGGCAAGGTTATTTTTGGCTTACTATATAGGCAGATTGTGTTAAAGAGGTAAAGAAATGCGACAAATGTCAAATTTATGGGGACATTAACCACCTCTCACTGATGGACTACAAAGCCTCTTTACTCTTTGGCCATTTTTAGCATGGGGAATAGATATCATTAGTGAGATTTGACCCCCAGCATTGAATGGTCACAGATTCATTGTGGTGGCAGTTGACTACTTCTTGAAGTGGGTAGAGGCAGAATCCTACACCAACAAAACAGCAAAGAAGATGGCCAAGTTTATAGAAAGAAATATTTTTAAGCGGTATGGCATTCCACAAAATGTGGTGACGAATAACAGAGTACAGTTCTAGAGTGTGGCGGCAGAATTACTCATAGAACATGGTATTGAGCATCATCGATCTTCGCCTACAGACCTCAGGCCAACAGGGCAGTAGAAGCGACCAACAAGTCCATTAAGAAGATCATGTCTATAGCGGTTGCCACTTACAGAGATTGGGAAGAAAAACTACCGCTCTCTCTTTGGGGATATAGAACTAGTGTTAGAACCCTTACTGTTGAGACCCTGTACTCATTAGTGTATGGGATGGAAGTAGTGTTGCCAGTAGAGACAAAATTGAAGTCCCTGAGGGTAGCCTTAGAAGCTCAATTGCTAGAATGGGTCAGGGCTTAGTTTGAACAGTTGGTATGGTTAATGAAAAGCATCTGAAGGCCTTGGATCATTTGCAAATGTATCAATAAAGGATGGCCAAGGCATACAATGGCCGGGTTCATCACCAGAGGCACCCTTTGAAAGCAGGAGACCTAGTACTAAAACAGCTGAAGCCTTCTAACACTAATGTTAGGGGTAAATTCAAGCCAAATTGCTCCGTATATGGTGAAGGAGATCCTATCAAAAAGTGCTACCAAAATAATGGATATGGACGGGAATGATTTCACCAACCTAATCAACCAGGACTGCCTCAGGTGCTACCATGTTAATAGGGGGATCAGAATAACCTGCTAAGCTATAAAGGCAGCTTAGGCAAAAGTTAAGGCGTGAAACTAGAGGTGTTGACTAGAAGACCTGTAAAGGCTAGTTGACCGCATGAGTATCTTATTCGAGATGTATATTATTTTGTGACTGTTCTCACTTTGATTTCATTAATGAAATGTCAATATATGCTTAAATGCTTTATGAATGTTTGAATCTATGTATGGATTCATCTACTAAAAAATCTAAGTAAGCCAAGTATTCAAACACACAAGTGCATGAGTTGTCACATCAAACTAAAATTTGCAATCAAAGAAGTTTCCCTTATAAAAAAACAATAATAAAAGAAATAATAATGGCCTGTTGAATCGAAAACCCAGTAAGGGTGATTTAGGAAAAAGTTAAAGCGATCCGATAAATTGAAAACCTATATAGGTTAGTCTATACAAAAATTAGGATCATACAAACAATAATAAAAACAACGATAAGGGAAATGACACAGCTACACCCTCTTCCTCTTAACAACCATGGATTCCTCGGTACCAGTCAATCCGAGCCACCAAAAGGTCACGCTTTAAGAATCCTTTCGGGTATGTAAGTCCCCGATCTCAACCAGCCATAACCTATATGACTCATCAGTCCCCACCGTAGCAAGGGAATCATACCTTAACTCCTCGTAAAGCAAGTTGCTGGACCATCAAGACAAAATGTGATTAGGCCACTACAAAGTATACTCCATACTTTTAGTAACAGAAGTCGACTCGGGGATCCCTTGCACTTGCCCATGTTGCCTACAAAGGCGAGTCGGAGAGTAAAAGCTCACCTTTGTTAAACCTAGCAGCTGAATAACTCCAGCCCACATGTCCACAGCAACGTGGGTAATCCTCCATCAAGGGTAAACCCACCTCATCTGACCATCAGTTCTCTGAGCCAGCCAGGTCTCTCACTCTGCTGAAGTCATCCAGCTATAGCCCGTCACGGTGAAGCCTCACTCTTAGAAGTTGGCAGGAAGATACTTCTTGAAATTCCCTCGAGGTACGTGGACGAGAGCTGATTTTTCCATAAGCCATACCTATTACAAGACAAAGTTCAAGGGTAATGGTTTGATGAAACTCTGCACCTAAGCACAAGCGATGATAAGAGGGTTACCTGGAGTAGTAGGAATTGGTTGTCAGTTTAAAATGACAGATTAGAGTGAGTAGCATCTAGTTAAATCAGAGACTCAGCCAGAATCAACACCACGAGTGAAGCTTCGGCAGCCATATGAAGGATGACAGAAGCAAGTTGGAATGGGCACACCCTAGAACTCACACTACAAAAACACTAGCTCATCAACAACAAGCTAACCATGCTAGCCCATTCAGGATGATCTCAAGAAGTATCCATACACCAGCTCAGCATAAAAATTTAGGTGGAAACCTGGAGTTGAAGCAGTAGTAGAAAGTAATTTCTTCATTTAAGATGGAGGGATGTCGAACATATCGACTAGAGAAGAAGTATCACCAAAGGCAACATTAGGAATGGTAATCTTAGTACCTTTGAGGCAAGGCACACTCAGAATTGCACTGAACTCCTCAAACAAGGGACACAACTCCTTATGTGAGAAACAGAAGACATGGTCAATTGGATCCCAAAACCGTATGGTGGCTTACAATAAAACTGGATTCCGTAATAACCTTTCATGTTTCAGAGCCCGAAAGGCTTCAGTTTCAGCCAATCCAGGTTTTTCAGAGCTCTGAGAAATGTGCAAAACTGAGAATCAAAAGAATCCATAGCCAAATTGAAATTTGTGATTCTGGATTCAATAGACGTGCGCCTGTATTATGAGTCGTGCAGCTATTGTAAGACCTGTACGGCTATTGGTCAACACTCGTGCGACTGTTGACTCTACAGTCGTGCGGCTATATCTATAGGCGGAGTGAATTTCTGTGATCCGTACGGGTATTGATGATTCAAAGGTATTGTTCAACATATTTAGGCATTTCGGTGCCTCATTATGTGCATCCTTGAACAAAAATGAATGAATTTGGTAAAATAGTGCAAATTTCTAAATCCAAGCAATGAATGAACAGAAAGAATTTAAAAAGGTGAAAACTATACGAATCCTAATGCACTGAATGTATAATCAATAACAAAACCGATCGTATAAAGATCCTATCATCTAGTGGCCTGGCCCCGGCGTCTCATCCTTATCCTCGGCGTACGAGTCTACCGCATTGGCTCTGCACCAGTCCAAGTCGGTCCGCAGCCTATGAGTCTTCTGCCCGTACCGCATCTGTAGTTCTAGTGCTCCCGCTCAAGCTGCGCCAACAACTCTGGGGTCCCCTAATGAGCTCACAACGACTAAACGTGGGTCTACAAAATCAAAGGCAAAATGGTCCATGTTAGCACGCTCATGCATTCATGCGTCTCATGCATACATCACATAATACATAATAATAACAATTATAGGAAACTCACCAACATCATCGCGTTCTCTCGAAGGAGGAGGTGATGCAGAGACTGGTACATCTGAATGGGCCCCTCTATGACCTCGCGCGCAACCTGCAAAGATCCAACCTCAAATCATTTGTCAAAAAAAAAAAAAAAAAAAAAAAACTCACATGGATAGTGTTAGGTGGGACGAAATCCACCAGGAACAGATTGTTTGGAGGTAGCTCCCTCTCCTCATACCGGCCCTCCAGGTTCATCAAACTAAACCGGCTCAAGAGAGGGGTGGAGAAGTCCCCATACACAGCCCCAACCGGCGCAGAAGAAGGGGCAGCCCCACTAGCAGCACCCGAGGAGGACCTAGCTCCCCGGGATCTAGTCCTAACCCGGTGCCTCGACCGGGTGGGCTCCACATCAACCTCGACAACCTCTGCCTCCTCCTTCTCATCTATCTCAGCAAATGCCTTCTCTTCCCCTTCTTCTGCATGAAAAGGGAAAGAAGCACAAAACAGATCAAAAAATGGTTGAAATGACAACGAGATATTCAAATCTGAGAGGCTCAAATTAAGATCTCTTACCTTGCGAGGGATCACCACACACAGAGTCTCAGGCACTAAATGCCTTAGGAATGTAAGGTAGCCACCCCGACACAGAGGGCATGGTCAGTTCAGCTCCAAAAATCATGGCCTGATTGACCAAAGAACAGGTGTGATGCTAGTTCACTTAGATTGGCATCCACTATTTATTCAATGATTTGGAATGAAATTTTGTTCCATTACTTTTGCATGCTTGTTTCTTGCTACCTTTTCTGTTTTAATAGTTCATTAATCAAATCAAGTGTAAGGTATCAAACATTGAAACACTCGAACTGCAAGATGCGAGTGATGATTGATGAGAATGATGGGAAAGATGAATCAACTGTTAATAGGGAAGTTGAATCACTCGAGGAAAATGAAAAGCAGAAAAGGAATGTAGTCAAGCCTAGATAAAAATCTGCTCCAAAGTTGTTTACAAGAAAAGAATAGGATTAAGAGCAGTAGCAATTATATTGTATCCAAGACGAGCCCTACTGTATGAGATTTGTGTTAATTTTACAGTTGAAATAGTCATTAGTACCTAATTATTATTATTTAGTATTTTAGCTATCGTGTGTTAATTGCATTTTACCAGAGTATTCATTCTTCGTATATATGAAGGGAAACTTGACTAGTTTCCTAAATTCTTGAATTTTTAGACTAAAAGTTTCGCAAATGAACTCTATTATATTGAAATTATATGCACATGTTAATTGTTGATGCTCTGAATCGTCAAAAAAATATGCCATTTTTTAGATTTCTTGTTAGACGATTGTTTAATATTAGCAACATTACCTTTCCTTGGGGAAGGGTGAATTCGTGTATTACAATTCTCGAGAGAAGAATTTATTTTCTTGCAGGATATAATTTTGGAACAAAGTCGAGTATACGTATGGATGATTATCATAAAAATTATTATTTTATATTAATATCTGTTAATTAAAATAAATATGCCGTTTATTTAGATAATGTATGTGAAAGAGAGATTAATAAAAAAATTATTAATATCTAATAATACATAAACAATTAAATTAAATAATATTTTATTTGTATAATCTGTACGAAAGAAATTATTACAAATTATTAATTTTTAATATCATTTAATCAATTAAATTAAGTTAAAATTAATTTATATCACTATTATTTTTATAATTTAAATATATATCCTTTTATGTCATTTTATATATTAACAGCAGTTTTATAGACAGTTTTACCAAATACCTTACAAATTGCTTATTAGAATAACTCACTCATATAAAAATATTACCAAACACTTATTAGCTTTCCTAAACGATATTTTCTTTGACAACACTTTCACTAACAGTATTCCCAAACTGGCCCTTAGATTAATATGAAGAAAATAGTAAAAAAATTAAGACAATAATAAAAAAAATTTTTGAAATTTTACCAATATATATATATATATATATATATATATACTATTCCTCTCTCCAACTGTTGCATCAATTTTTTTATTTTGCCCTTATATTAATTTTGTACAATAATCACTTAATACAAAAAAAGTTAAATAAAAGCATTTAATTCTCTCCATTGTACCTATCATAACTGATATAGAATTCAAATATCAAAGATGGAACAAATTCTAAAATGAAATTTAATAAGACTAATTTAGTAAAATAATATTATTTTGTAGATATTAATTATGTTCTTAATATATGTATAAACTAAATGACACCCATAAAATTTTACAAAAAATACGATTATCATGTGGCACAAAATCATTTCTCATACAAATAGGAGTTCACATCTCTTCTTGTTACGTGAACATATTTCACTAAAGTCTAAAGTCAAAACCTTAGGAATTCAATAGAAAATTAGAATTAATTTTAAACAAGTAATGCCACGCCCCCTCATGGTACTCATAAGCTGAACTAATAATTAATTAATTTGGACTGAATAGGGGGGTGGGTTCCAAATGGGAGGCCCGCTCAAGTGGGTTCTGCAAAGTAAGCAGCGTCAACACTTGGCCAGCCTATAACCCCTCCACAAATTCTTGCGCACAATTGATTCACAGCGCGGCGAGCGGCTCCCACCGCTCGCTTTGTTTTCCTTACTCATTAGTTTAAGGCAAATTTCTTTGGTGGTATTCAAACTCTATTTATAACACCAACCTTGGATTGGTTTCCTTCAACCATCCGATGTGGGATAGCAGATCCTATTTGTGAAAAGCCCAACATGACTGACGCAGCCAAATACTGGACCAATTGAATTATGTGCATAAACTTAGCTCCAGTATATTTATTATACCCCCGATTTATTATACCAGTTTGATTCGTTTGTGCAACTACTTTTTTAATTACACAAGTGATGTCTCATTCAAGTGTAGAATAGTATTTGAGACCTTCCCCAACTAGAAATAAGTGTTTTACTTTAGTCTCATTCCGTTAACATTAGTCTTTTGCTTAATCACGGGAGATTTAGATATGGTGTACAATTGCCTTGATGAAATATTGAAATGATCTGTAATAGTTTTTAAAATGTAGCAGTTACATCTTATTCATAGCAAACTCTCTTTTCCATTCATGCTATGAAAGCAATCTCTTTAACCTCATGTAAGTTTTTCGGTGTGTCCCTTTTTTTTCGGTGAAATCATATATTAAAAGCCCCCCTTTGTCAATAGTTATCATTGTCAACATCCTTCATCCTATGTTACCAGTTGTTTACTTGAGAAGTTCAATTTTAATCTGGAAAAGAGAACTATTTCATATTAATATATGTTGGATGATTTACATTGCCTTAACGTTATTTTATTTTAACTAAATTTTGTCAACTTTCTAATAAATACCAATAGAAAATTATCGGCCATCTAAAATCTGCCAATAATTTCTTACAGATTTACCAATAAAATTTCTTGAAAAATACAAAAATTATACATATATTGCAGCACTGGGGCACAAATTATTATAATTTCCACCCAGTGGCTGTAAAATCAAAATTTTAGACTTATTATTGAAAAGAAATCATTATGCAGACAAGAATTGATCCATGTCATGTCCCGCACATCTAGCTAGCCATTAAAAAAGCACACGATAGCCTTCAGCCAACTCAAGTGGCCGAGGATAAGACCAAGAAACTTGGTCATCTTTTTTCCATGTGAACAGTTGTACTGGTGTCCCTGGACTCGACTGAACTTTATTCTAACTAATAATGACCATTTATATATACTATTACAATGCAAATGATACATATACAATATTAAAATGATAGCTAATGATACGTAAAATATTAGAATGTTACAACAATGAATGCCTACTTACAACAATAGAACAATCAAATGCTTCAATACGAAGTTGGCAATCGGCTATTTACTGAAAATAACAAGAAAATTTCAGGACTTTCTAGATAACAATGGTTCTAATTCAGGGCGTTCGTTCTTGTTAATTGACAAGTTTTTACTACCCGACTCCAAATCAGCAACCGCCGAATCCTCCTCTCTTTGTTTTAATAACCTTCTCAAGAAATATGGCTTGTCCTCGGCTAATGGGTTCGGGTCCTTGGGTGCATGGTTTAAGCTTTGAACATGCTGAAGACAAACTTGAACAGCATCATGCACTCTCACAAAATACCATTCTTTCCCGATAAGCTCTACAATACCAGCTTTTGCTAAGGTCAGCAGAACTTCACGGTGGGGATTGGAAATAGCAATCTGTAAAAATAAAACAATGATATGGATAGTATGAGTATTGTACAATTTCTTCAATGGGAACAATCAATGGTGAAAATTGTAACCTGAATATCCCGTGATTTATACTCATGATACAAGTCTTTCAAAGCTTGAACGGCACTGGAATCTATATATGTGACAGCTACAGAACACAAAAAAAAAAAAAAAAAAAATAGCAATTACAACTTAAATATCTGGTTCATTATCAGATTTACTTCTATCAAGTTCAACGCTTAAAGTTAGAGAATATAAAACAAATATGGATCTGATAATTTATAGAATCTTTTAATCATAGTCAGTGAACTCAAGGACTTGGGAAATTATATGAAAATATCATACAAGTAATGAGAAATCAATATAAAAGTGTGGAGTGTAAAGAACATTCTGACATGATTTACCAGCTGAATAGTGTTCATGTGTCACCAAAGGCAAAGTGCACTGCTTATTACTAGAGCAAAATTATAAAGTATCATAGAATGGGACTTTGGAAACGTAAACAGTGCATGCCAACAACTAGCTAAATACACAAACACCTCTAAGATGCCTACTAACGTAGAATAACGAAACAAAGATAAATAACAGAAAAGTTGAAAAGTTCAATAGTACATGCCATAAATCTGTAGAAAACATGAAGTCTTGTGTTATAAATAAATTATTTCAGATTATATCTACTCTAAGAGCATGCATGCTTCTCTGTTCAATAATCATATAGTTGGAGAGTTCTGGAGAAATTTCCACAGATTTGCCAACAAATAGAACTTAAATACCTTAGCAGAAATACGAAAACACCTCACGTGGATAAATGAAGCTTTTTGGGTTCAGGGGATGGAACAATTTGCATGCAGGGATTTATAGGATTAGGATTTCTTTTTATTAATATTGTTTGGAATAACAAAACTATTCATGTTGCTTAAGCTTTTAGGTTGCGTGGTATATTGACACACAGAAATGTTTCATGCCTACTGTAAGTAAGATATAATTCTAGACACTGATTTCCTCGAAAAAAAAAAAAGCAGAATTCTTTCCCACGTTTCTTAAAAAAATTATTGGAGAACATGACACTTGTTATTTGCATGCTGTTAGGTTTAAATGGAATACATCTCATAGGTTTTGCTTACAGGATAAAAAACACTTACGTGCCATCTCTAAAATCACAAAGTGAATTCTTTCAACTTCTGGTCCTCGCCTGGTTGATTTGTCAACATCAACTTCATATTCCCTTAGTCTGATAATGGTGAATCTTAATGGCTTACATGAAACAATTTAACTAAATAATAGGAAGGAATATTTTTCTCTTCCAAAAAAAAAAAAAAAAAGGAAGGAATATTTAAAGATGTCACAGAAAATACTCCTTTGGATAAAATTAGTTCAGATTCAGGAAAGTGTATATGTCTACCTGTCCTTTATGTAACTTATATTGGCGAAATAGATAGGTGCATCAATGCGAACAATCACAATTCCGTTATAAGTATATGCTTCCGGATATTGTTGGGTGTTCCTATAAATAGTGGTACCAGGAAGTCGACCCAAGACAGCTGGAAACGCAAGAAAGGAAAAAAAAAAAAAGTAATAAACTTTTTGATTGAATTAAATCAAAGGAAACCATTTCTATCGTGATCAATACAATGATAACATGGAAGAGATAACAAAATAAAAGAACATAAAATTTTCCAGAATGCAGAAAATGATATATCCCTAGTAAGTCCCACAAACACCATCATGAGACAAACGTCACTTACCAATGTGTGGATTTGCTGATTCATGGATAACAAAAGCAAGTGATGCACCAACCTACAATTCCAAAACAGATTCAAGGTTCAAAACACAAGTTTCATATTCATCATGCACACAATATAGTGTGTTACCAAGCTGTTTCTCTTAAGTTAATTACATTTGTGGCATACTCCGTTGTTTGATCCTAAACATGACACTCATGAAATTTTGGGCATTAACAAAATTTTAAGAATTCCAAATCATAAAAATAATAGTTATCAACGGCTTATAGATTTTTCCTCTTGTGATATCAAAGTTACACAGAGAAAACATAAATTTCAAAATAATTGAATTATTATATCTGAATTCCAAAGATACTTACCCCGACAAGGACACCAATCTCAATGCCCAAAAACAAAGTTGTAGTGCTAGTAATGGTCCAAAGAAGAAAATCTTTCTTATCTACACGCCATAAAAAGATAGCTTCATGATAATCCACCTGACATAATAAACATCCAGCTTCTAGAATGTAAATATAAACTGAAATCTGAAATCAATATTATGCAATTTCCGGTACCAATGCTCATTTATGCAACAAGGACCAATTAAGAAATGAAAACTGAATGCAATCTTGTTCAATCTTTTCATTTATACAGAAATCAAATTTATTACCCATAAATGCTGATACCAATACATAACGATTAGGTAAAGTATTAATTTTTTTATGACTGTATCTATATGACTACTAATTGTAATGGTTGGAAATGGTGAGAATATCATTTAATAGACTGAAATATAAAAAGCACAGAGCATCATATATAACTATAGAGTATGCAATGTATAAATAGAATACAATGCCCTCCCATTGAAAATAAAAACAAAAAGCTAGTTTTATTGAAAGTTTTTGCATGCTTTTCATGTAAATATTATCGTATCTTCGGATCACAATGTCAAGATACTATCAAGTTCAAACTAAAACAGAAATTCCCAAGTTTTCAGTCTTACATTTGTTTCAAAACCTAACCAAGTTCCAACATACCAGAAAAAAAAAATGTCAATTGATCGGGTTCACCACAAATGTAAACAAATTAGCAACCATGGTAAAGGATCGATTGAGAAACATAACAGCAGGGATGCAAGCACGATGCAGACTCATGGTGCTAGAAAAATTAAGGAAAAAAAAAACAACCTTTTCTACTTTTCGAAAGTAGATAATTAAAAAACTCCTGAAATTGTGATATTCTGATACTCACCAGGCTCATTACAGCAGAAATTACTATTGCAGCTAGAGAACACTGTAAAGGACAAAAATCACCAGGAAAAAAGAAGTAAGATGAGAATTCATTTATCAATTACAAAGAATAGTAAAATGAGAGGAGGGGGAAGAATCTAATGTTCCCTCTTCGTATGACATTAATTCTATGAATATGTTACAGAACATCAATTATGTTGTTGGATGATTTTTTCATATTTGAGCATGATATGATTCGGTACAAAAGAACTTTTTCTTTTTTCTTTCAAAGAATTCAAATTCGAAGTAGTAGTATTATAGGTACTGAAACATACCAGGGGAATGTATTCGAACAATGGAGTCAAGAATAAAAGAGCACAGGCCATGATGATGCCAGTTACGATTCCAGACAAGCCAGTTTTTGCCCCACTGTCATTATTTACAGCTGACCGAGAAAAGGAACCTGCATGGCAAGTTTGGAAAAATAACCTTATATTTAGTTACATATGATAACAAAAAGTTCTCACAACAAAAAATATATATACATATGAAGAACAAAGTAATTTGCAATTTGTTCCTCATGGTCACATCTACAGTTAAGTTTGCAGCTTGTTGGACCCCATCAAAACTCTCACCTGTCGCTGGGTATGCTGAAAAGAATGAGCCAAGGATATTTGCTAAACCAAGACCGAACAACTGTTGAAAAAAGAGAATCAAAAAGTTATTACTCAATTTTGTGTGACTGTTATGATATATAATGAAAGTACAGCCGTAATCCACATGCCAAAATGGTGCCAATGCTGCTCTGAAGTGCACAATTACAAAGGTATACATATATTTCTGTGAAGTTAGCTATCCTCCAAATCACCATGGTGCCTGTCATCTATAGCCTAACTACTAATATGCAGGAAAAAAAAATGAACTTTTTACTTTGTCGATACTATGCAGCTATTATGCTACATTTATCATGGGCAGCAATTCCATTCCATACACATACCTCCTGACTTGAATCCAGCTCGTACCCATTCTTTGCTGCCAAAGCTTTAGCAATCCCCACGGATTCCTAAATTTCAAAATTTGGGTTATTAGATTCAGAATATCTATTTAAAATTACATCATAGTTAATAACAAAGTAGACAGAGATAGACACTCATAATTCCTTACCAGTATGGCTACGCCAGTAATAAGAAACGCTGTTGGGATTAAAGATTTTGCATACCCAAATTCTTTGGGAATAGAGAAGCTCGGGAGTCCTTGGGGTATCTCTCCTACCTAAAACAATACCAAATGTCACAGTTAGCTCCAGTTTTGATTGATTTGAATATGGCAAGAAAATTATGCCGAAAATGAAAAGAGGATTAACTTTGATGTTTGCTAGAAATATTAGCATTAACAGGTTTCTTATTATCCTTACTGTCAGTTCTACAAACAGTGAAAATTCAAAACACTAGGAAGGCAAACAATAGACTATTTCAGATTGGAGCAAACAAACTAAACAAGTCCTAATTAGATGAGTAAATAGGAAAAGTTGCAACTTTGAGATAGGCTACTGGAAATTGCTCACACTGTTAGGTTGTGGAGAAGTATGCAACAAAACAAAATCCAAAAGAACCTTATTGATCACAAATTAAACAGTTATAGCTGGGAAACAGAGAGTGTTCCATCTACTAATCATCAGTTATAAATGCTTAGATCAGTTGGAAAATTATGCACGCAGTTTTCTTGTTTGAACAGACAGCGAAGCGAAATGTCCCTTGGACTGCAGATTACCATGTGAACATAAGAATAAAAGTTTTAACATGACTTTTGTTTTCATGAATATCTATGCAGCATTTTCAGAAGAAAATCTCAAATAAGAAAAAGAATGACCTATAAGGCGATTTAACATTTATGTTATCTTACCAATGAAATAG
Source organism: Euphorbia tirucalli (assembly GCA_039660915.1). Classification (NCBI taxonomy): domain Eukaryota; kingdom Viridiplantae; phylum Streptophyta; class Magnoliopsida; order Malpighiales; family Euphorbiaceae; genus Euphorbia; species Euphorbia tirucalli. The sequence continues at coordinate 53,564,298 of CM077633.1, forward strand.
AGGATGGATGAAAGATTTTCACAAAAGTTGTACCTAAAACAACTGCTGTGAGGGGTCCTGCTGCTCGAAGGAATCTGAATTCCTTCCTCGATTTTCCCTTCACATGACATATATCAAAATCATGATCACAGATATAGGTAAAGACATTTATATCCAAAAAGATAAAAGAGATTTCATACCAGATGCTTCATGACCAGAATTATGGCAAGAATGCTAGATCCCATCACGAAAGGGGGCCATGAGAACTACAAAATGAAAACACCACCTGTGGTTAAAAAGGGAAGTAATGAGTTATAGTACCAGACCTGACACATTACACTGGAAGATTAGCAGATAGAGCATGGAGGGAAGCTTACATTTCACATATCACAAAAGGAATCAGCAATACAACAGGGGAAAAAAAAAGAAAGAAAGAAATTTAATCAGAGCAACACAAAATTATGGTCATCTTAGAAAAATTTAAAATTGTGGATATTAACTGCTTTTTGTGTCAGGTGGCATGAAAGATGAGCAGTCACTGAAAAGGTACAACACCAGATGAAATCATATGGTCACTATTCCGTTCAGAAACAACTGTCATCAACATTATGAGATTCGAACAGGATATAGAAGCTTAGATTTACAGGTCTTCTTTTACCACAGGTATGTTCTTGACAACCCAGATAGGTGCAACACTTCTTATGATATTGCATACACAGATATCCGATTTCTCTTCAATTTTGTCTGTTAAATGGACTCAAATAACAAATGAAACGCAGACTTGTCACAGCTTAAAAAACTAGGGTTGTACATGCATTGTATTCTGCCAAAGTTCTGTAATCTTTCAAAAGAAATTATAATAGTTTAACTCCATTCACATGATTCATCAAGCTGTTCAAAAACTGAAAATCAAATAATGAGCACATAAGAAAGAGAGGGTACCATGAGAATTCTTCAAACAAAAACAAGCAGACAAGACGTTAATCAACAAGATTTCACCCTACCAAGCATCCTAGAAAAAGAGTCCTAGTCAGGATCATGTAAGAAACAAATTCAGTAAAAAAATCCGCGAGAACATGCACCCGTATGACTACAGCATATCATATACCTACGGAATCATCTGCCACTTGGATAATCATACCTCATGCACTCCAGAGATTATGCTCTTAATCAGCGGAACAATCTTGCTACTTCGAACAACATCATATCCCAAGAAATACTTTGCTTGAGATAATGCAATCACAATGGCAGATGCAGTTGTGAAGCCAGAAATGACAGAATGGCTGATGAAGCGTATAAGCCATCCAAGCCTAGGAAGGAAAAGAACAAGTTGAGGAGTCTCCAATTTCAGATTTTACATGAAAATAAAATCAATTACTTCAGAGTGGATTTATAAGCTAAACAATCTATCTCTATTTAAAGCTTCAGCAGGTGTCAAAATTACTTTTGGGAAGATGGAAAAACTGAAAGCTTCATTTAAAATCGCAGTACGAGGATGGCTAATGAATATACACACATACATAAAATTAATCAGAGTCCAGAACAAATGTGGCGACTATTATTGTGATGATAATATTGTGTATAAATACCTCAAAAGCCCCATGATGCATTCCAGAACTCCAACCATGAATGCCAATAGTATTGCAAGTTCTGTATATAACTCATCAGAAGAATCAACAATTCCACCTAAAACATTAGAGACTAGGAGAGATACCAATGCCACAGGACCAGTTGCCAATTGCCTGGATGACCCAAATATGGCATAAACAAATACTGGCACAAAACCACAGTCTTCCTTGCAAAACCAGGACGTTAAAATGAAGAATTAAGTTAAAATGTGTGAGGCGAAGAGTGGGAACAAACAAAGAACTTGCAGCAGTAATATTACAGCAAAATGCAATGAAGTAATTGATTAGACTATAATTTATCAGCAAGTAATGAACAGTACCACCAAATCTAAGAACAAATTCAAGTCTTCATCATTATCATAATGTTTCAATATAAGGTAAGCTCCACACTACAAATGATATTTGAAAAAAAAAAATTTCTGCTGTTAAAATTTGAAAAATTATTTATGCCCAAATTTTTTAGCACGAGGACAAAAAAGTATCTGAAGTAAAACTTACAAAGTCCATAAATCGGTTGAAGCCCAGCCAATTTTGCATAAGACATTGCCTGCAGAATTACAACAACCAGTCAATTCATCTGCACTTCCATAGACAGGTCACAGTAACTATTGACTGATAACAACAGCAAAATAATAAGACGATACCAGACCGGGTAAAAATTTTCATCACGGTATATACAACAGGGATACTTACCTTCATGCAAATTAGAAACAGTAATCCAGACCCATATTTCTAGGCGACCTACCTGACTCATGAATATGAGAAATTTTATCTCAATAACTTGACTTATCCAAACAGATCATGAAAAGGTTAAATCCAGAAGCAACTTTTATCGCCAGTAACCCACATGATACAAACAAGTCATATAAATGCTAAATCCGGTATTGTCTCTGATTGGCTAACCACAACTAAGAGCCTAAAGTTTAAACTTAAAACAAATCAAAATACAATTATCACAGTTGAAAGCACAATCAAGGTCAGTACCGTCCCGATTTGGAAAAGACACCTAACCAACCAATTGCTATTGAGTGCTCGATAGAACAATGACAAAGTTCAAGAAAAGAAAAAAGAGACATGCATAACGTGCGTTGACATATTACAAATCCACAGTGCGGACAAATTACCCGAATTTGGAGAGAACATAATCAGGTCGCATAATTTTTTTTTTTCTTAAGTTACAGAAATTATATACTCATAATTAATAACTTAGAAACATCTGCACGCAAAATTGATTCATAGATGTTATCATTTTCAAACAGTTTCTCAGTAAACAAACAGAAAAGAAAGCTAAGCGAAAATTCGAGCAAGCAAAAAGTCTAACGCAACAAAATTGAGCTGCACATGTGTGTATGCAAACGCATGCAGATTTTCATTTTCCGAACTTGTTCATATTTCACCAACCAAAAATTCAAATAAAAAGAAAGGTAAAAGAAAAAGCCGCAACACATTTAAGTCGAAGATAAACAACAGAAGCGTGAAAAGCAGTAAACAAGCAAGAAATTTACAATCACCTGCGGGACGAGCATAACACCGATGGTAATACCGGCCATAAGATCGACCTGGAAATACTCGCGCCAATTATAAGTTCGAATCCAACGGCAACAGGGCAACAGAGTATCGATCCATTCAACGCAGGACAAGCGTTTCTTCTTCATTATCCAACGGAAGAGGGAAGAAGGAAGAGAAGAGGCGGCGGAGGAAGAAGAGGAGCTTACATTGGGATGCTGAAGAGGTATGATCTTAACAGGACGGGTGGAGGATGTCGGCATGGAGGAGCCGGAGGAAGAAGGAGATATGGTGGTGATGTCGCGAGAGCTGGTAGAGGCGTAGGATATATCCATGCGCACCCAGAAGGCGCACAAAAGCAAGCAAGATCTGTGGCGCACGGTCGAAGAAAATTCTTTACAGGGGAAAAGAACGTGGTCTAAATGTTCATTCAATGATCGTTTTCTGCCGAAGGGATATTTTAGACATTATTGGTAAATTTTGGCGGGCAGTTGAAAATAGAACAACTTGGGGGCTTAGCCAAAACAAAAAGATATATATATTACCAACAATATTTTATCTTTTAGTTTTAAATTTCTTTTAATATATGTTTTATGTCATAGATAAATTGGTTTTTACCCAAAAATTGCAAAAAAAAATAAAAAATAAAAAAAATAACAATAAAACTTGAAATATATTTATCGAATATAAATTCTGAAGAATATCTATAACATTATAGATGAAGATAGCAGTTTAACTTCCTTTTTCCTATTATCCAATCTAATCCCACCTGGCATGTACAGCTTGGTTAAATAACAATCAATCACAAAGAATTGTAACTGGCCTATAATGTGGCTAGATGCACAAATAATTAAAATGTTGCATTTAGACGGCATTATAAAGCTTATACATTTACATTTTATGTTTTTATTCTCTTCCACCTATTTGTATTTTGTTTATTTTGAGCAAGATAGCTACGAATAAAAACGAAAATGCATTTGGTTATTCCGCTTGTAAGTTCATTTCTTCGTAGAAAAGAGAACATGGATTTAAATCTCTTTTAGATATGATATTATGTCCTCAAAAAATAATAAAATTCATCAAAGTAATTGTATTCACACATTTTTCAGATATTCTTATTTCGCATGTGTCAAACACACTGATAAATATTTACAGATTATAATTTAATTGGCAGTGCAGAGTGAATTTTTTAAAAAAAGTCTAAAGTTAATTTGAATTAGGTACATATATCCGTATGGACTACGTAGGTCATGAACCTTCCGTGTATAATAAAAACTCAATTGAAACCTTTCATTTTCAATTTTTTTTTTTTTTTTTTTCTTGTACAACAACGAAATAAAGATAGATTTTGCACTGTAAGATTTTTAGAAATGTCAATTTTATATTTATCATATAGAAAGTACAATTTTATAATAGTAGAAATCCTATCTTAACTTTACTCTTTTTTTTGTACCCGTATTTTTTTTGTTAGTTTTTACTTCTTTTTTGCTATTTTTTTACTTCTTTTTTTGCTATTTTTTAAAATAATTTTCATTATTTAATGTAATATTTAGTTTGAAAAAATTTCAAATTCTAAACTTCCCATTTACAAAAGATACACTTATCAATTTACCACGAGGATGTACCTAGTTGTGTTCTAATTTCTAGTATTTACTTAATTAAAAACAGAAAAACCAAACTAGATTCTTACTATATATATATATATAATATACCATTGAAAAAAGTTAGTTTATTATGTACTTATAATTTTTTATCAGAGTGACAAAAGTATAATGGATCTTTCTCTATAAATTTAAGAGTAAATTTAATTTTTTTTTATCTTAAAAATAATTTAATAAGTTAGTAAGAGTAAAAAAAAAAATGGTATATTAAAATTGAGCTAGACTTTTACTGTAGATGTAAAATTGAACTAGATATTTTACTATAGAAATTTATCCAATAGCAGTATCGTTGATCTTTTCAATAACTTCATAAGTAAATTTGTTTTTTTTTTCTTAAAGAAGGATTTAATAAGTTGGCACATAGAACAAAGAAAATATAACAATAGAAATGGTGCTTAGAAATACTTAGCGGACGTTTTTTTTTTTTGGGTTGGGGGAAGGTAAATGATTAGCGGAAAGGACAAAAAAGATCGGAACCAATGCCGGAAGCGGTGAAAAGTGGGTAAAATTGGTATTCTCATAAGTCATTACTAGAAGAATAAAGATATTAAAAAAAAAAAAAAAAAAAAAGAAAGAAAGAAAGATGGTTGATTCAGATGTACATGGACATATTTTCAAAGAAGGTTCAATTTCAACCTAACCAAAAAAAAAAAAAAAAAGAAAAAAGAAAAAGGTGTAGATGGAAAATGCATTAAAATATAATTTTGCTCATGTGACGTTGTGTAGTTGGCCCATGTTATGCTCCTATTTAAGTATTAACGCATATAGCCAAAACCCATTCTTATTTAGGATTCATAACACTGAATGAGTTCTTACCAAATGGGATGCTTTGATTAGATTTGTTAATAATTCCGTGTAAGATACTCGACTCCATGGCTGATTCCACTTTCAAATATTATCAGTCTTTTTCCTTTTTTCTTTTTACTATTTGCTTTACTCAAACCAGGTTAAGATGTCTTCCACTAAAATGATTGAAGTTTTCAGCTAACTTGAGCATGAAGCCAGGGGTTGAGCTGCAATTCCAGGAATGTTTTTTTTTTTCTTTAAAATATATATATATACATGATTTCAATGAAATTGAAAAAAAAAAAAAAAAAAAAAAAAAAGTGAGCATGACATAATTTCAAAAATTACACTAACAAATTATTTTATTTTTGTAAATGCATTATAAAATTCTTGGATTTTATTTTCGTCAACATTAACCACTGGATTCCTCTGTCCAAAATATTTTCAATTTTTTTTTCTCAAGCAAACATTTAATATGGTCAAATAGCATTATGCTTGATGAAATAATGATAATTTTACTCATGTATCATATTTTATCAAATTCATAAGAAGCATTTCTTTCTTACATTGTTATTTTTCTTCTTTGTTTAATTTTCTCCCAAAAAATCATATTATTCTCTATTCTCCATATTATTACCTCTCTCTCTCTCTTGAAGTATATCCTTCTATGGTAAGAAAACGAGTATTAGGATGGGCAAGGTTAATTTAGACATAAATAAAGAGGGCTCTTTTACATACAAAGAATGAAGAAATGTTCAGTGCAAAGTATAAGCCTACTCAAGCCACTTCCCCGAAAACTGATCAATAGAGGACGTGAAGTTAGACTAAGGTTTCAGGGTTTAACAATTGTAGCCAAATAAGAACCGAGCAAGGAATTTAGTGTAGGAACTTGAAGATAAGTATCCGAGTCAAAAACCCTTCACAGATCTATCGAGAAGGGAATGAATAGAGTCAAAAACCCTTTCCCATGATAGAACTCGGAATATGAATGACAAGTGATAAGTATCTAACTTTCATTTGATATGTTATGGATTGGATAATGGGAAAACCTACAAATAAGTTTTTAAAACTTTCAATCTTAACAAGACATCTTTGCCATCCCATCTGATAGATTTCGATTATAAATCTGGATTTCCAGCCTGATCAGGTTAAAGAATGTTCTTGCGTGATCCGAACCTCTGCAAAATAAAAGGTTGAGACACCGGGTGATTGGAAGGTATACTCTGATGCTAAGTCAATTGATGATCTTAGAAAAGATTTATGAATTACTTGAGTATGAGTTGTGTATTTTACCTTTAAGTTATGTTGCCTTTAAATAGGGTACTTAGTAGTCTTAATCCTTTTTTGGCTCTTACTCCATCATATCTCTTTGGGATATATTAGGAATGCTTATCATGTTATCTCACTTAGATTCTAATTGGAATTCTATTGGACCTTTTCGCAGATTCACCGATTATTATTTTAATAGGACTTATCCTTATCCTTATCCTTTTAGGAGATAGGATTGAGTCTAGCCTCAAGGATCGGATTTGTAGCTATTGATCTAGCTTAACAAGAGATTCAATCTATGACTCATACAAATCCCTATGCAGATTTATTCTATGGATCTAATTTGACTTCTCTCACGGGCATAATGCTTAGATCTGGTATCATTTGTATTCAGATACCATCATAAGCCCCTCATAAGTCCGATAGACCCTTTTGAGCGTTGCTTCTTGGTGTCAAAGACTTATCGTGAAGCACCACCTCTACTCTTACGCCATGCATCCTCTACAGCTTTGGGAACTAGAAAGGATGCAACTTTTGGCTATCTTGTCAATAAATGTTGCCTTTTAAATTTCAAAAAACCTATCACTTTACCTTTCCCCTTTAGCAAAACTCTTTCAAGGTAGCAGGTTTTCATTTCTCCCAAGAGCTTCCTAGAAAAGTCTTTTTTTTTTTTTTTTTGCAAATCAGTAATCATCTTCTTCTTGACTTGCAATTCATTTCAATCATTCATTACATATTTGCTATAACTTATATTACAACTTGTAATTGTTGCCCTCTGAATTCCTAGTTGCTCCACTCTTGAGCATATTTTGCTCTCAATTTTAAAGATGTTTAGGTTTTTTCCCTTCTTTGCTTTTTTTTGGGAATTTTTTCCATTTTTTGGGTTTGCTTGAACAGAGTTTATAGTGCCCTCTTCTCCTTCATCCTCTCAGACTCTCCCTCTCTCCATAACCAATAGGAAGAAACCCTTCCCTTGACAAGGAACCGTCTTAAGACTAACTCTAAAAGAATAGCCAATGTTAGTTCTTCTAATGGGGATGCTATTAAGGCACCTATGAAGGATGAGAGGGAGATAGGTGAGGCTATTAGTGATGCTGATGAACACCCAAGGAGAAAAAAATGACTCCCTATATCGATATGGTGTCAGAGGTTACAAAGGGGCATTTGGAGCACATTCGGGATATGTACCCCTGGTTCAGATCGTGTGAGTACTTGATTCCCTCTATCAAGGAGTTTATAGGTCACCATATGAGTATTTCTCCATCTACCTCAATCATATTGAGGAAGGATTTGAATATCCTCTTCCAAATCTAATATGCAACATTTTGACTAGTCACCGTCTTTGTTTGGTCCAACTCCACCCTAATGCCATGGAGGAGCTTATCTCCCTTCACCAGTTATGCCAAAACCTAGGGGTTACTCGATATGTTGGGATTCGTCATCGGAAAAATAACGTGGCGCAGCGGAAAATACACCGTTTAAAATTTCCTAAAATCCACTTATCGTGTCCAATTACCATTGATTAGAATAAAACAATTTGAATCAAGAAAGATTAACTCACTGGATTCGTCTCCTCTAGAGACTGCTGCAGAATCGTTTCTTAAAACTGCGATCTCCAAAGTCTGGTGCACGACCAACTATTAAGCGGGAACCGGTGCTAGCCGAAGACGCGAAGGAATGGATGATTAATGTTGGGATTTTCAGCTATTTTGGGGCTGCTCTTAGTGGCTGAAATTTCCAGCAATTAATTAGTGTTTAATTAAGGTTTTATTCCTTAAGTGTGCCCTTATATAGACACCTTTTCTAATTGGGTTTTAATTAGGTTAATTAACCCCAAGCCCATTAGAATTATAATTATATAAATAAACTTTAATTAAAAGTCATATACTATGTAATTTAATTCCATTTGGCTAAATTTAATTACCCCTAAATAAAATTAAATCACACTTAAGTAAATACAATACATGTATTTAATTTTCCTACTTAGGAAAATTATTCAATTAATTGTTTACTTTATGTAATTCAACTAATTGATAAATTAATTAATTACATTATGTAAACTTATTAATTAAATTAAATTCAACCCAATGTTAATTAATTACTTTGACACCGAATGTCAACTAATTAATTAACGCATTCTTTCCAATGTACATTACATGTACAATTTCTATAAGTTCCGGCTCAGTTGATCTATTTGCACAATCCTATGGGTCTGCCTTTATGTTGGCAGTAGGCCCATGGCCCACAAACTGTAAGTGGGTTCTAGCAAACCATTACAGCCCCCAATTAAGACAGAGATACAATAGTCTTTAGAAGACACTCACCCGATAGTAATCCCATAGTGTCCTTTGCCTAACGATATCGATATGAATAAACAAGAGGTATGGTGTCTGTCATCCTCTTCTGTTGTTTATTATATTTCTTGATCTTCAGTTGACTGATTAATCAAATAAGCAACTAACTTATTTGGGTATGGCCATACACTTATCAGTCCCACTCATCAAGTGGCCAGTGATATCATCTCGGTGTCACCCGAGTGGCAATTCCATCACTTCATCATCAATATCAATATGTTCACCTATACACCCAATCATACCCGTATTTAGCATCTTTTTACAGACCTGTTAGGCCTATGTCAAAGTGAGCCGGATTCCATATTGATATTATAATGAAATCTAGTCTGAGGACAAAAGAGACCTACTTAAGAAACACCTATGACGCGACAACCATGTGGCTTTCTTGTGCGGATCGATCGAGTCCCATGTCAACAACATATACCTATATTCATGACTGACTATACAAGTACTATGGCTAGTTAAAAAGTGCCATATAGTCATTGAATATACAAGTCTGTGTAACTATTTGTTCCCACGATTAGAACAGACCTAGGATAGGTTTTATGATTATCAATCAATGGATACTCTACTCATATTATAGCACAAGATATAAACGAAATAGATTAATTGCCTTTATTAATATGATACAAATAATGTATTCATACAATGAGTCTTAATGTATATTACAAAATACAAGAATCCCATGCCCTAAGAACTAGGGCACACCAATAATCTCCCACTTGCACTAGTTCTAAGTGGGCATTGCCCTAATTCCTATAGATCTGATATAACCGTCGTGTTGTGTCTACAGCAACGCTTTGGTCAATGGATCAGCGACATTATTCTTGGTGTCAACCCTCTGCAATGATATGTCACCTCTGTTCATGATCTCCCGAATGAGGTGAAACTTTCTAAGCACATGTTTGGATCTCTTGTGTGACCGGGGCTACTTAGCTTGTACGATGGCCCCGTTGTTGTCACCGAAAAACATCAACTAGGTCTAGGATAGTGGGTATTACTCCCAACTCGGTTATGATTTTCTTGATCCAAACGACTTCCTTTGCAGCTATGTACTCAGCTTCCGTTGTAGAGTCAGTAATGGTGGCCTGCTTTGAGGACCTCCAACTAATGGCACCACCATTCAGGAGAAAAACATAACCAGACTGCGACTGGTTCTCATCCTCATCGGTCTCAAAGCTTGCATCAGTGTAACCTGACACTACCAGCTCATCTCGACTTCCATACACTAAGAAAGCATCCTTAGTACGGTTAAGGTACTTCAAGATTGCCTTGACTACCTTCTAGTGTTCCTCACCGGGGTCCGACTGGTACTGGCTAGTCATACTTAGTGCGAACGCGACACCAGGCCTTGTACATAACATGGAGTATATGATGGATCCTATAGCAGATGCATAAGGGATCTTTTCCATACTCTCCCAATCCTTCTTTGTTTTAGGACCATCTTTCTTACTCAGCTTCAACCCATGGTGCCTTGTCCATGCTAAATCTTTTCACAACCTTGTTTATGTATGTGGCCTGACTTAGGCCTAGAAGCCGATTGGATCTATCTCTGTAGATCCTGATCCCTAGATCATCTCAACTTCGCTAATTCCTTCATTGCAAAGCACCTACTCAACCACTGCTTAACCCCTTGCAGTGTTGGTATGTCACCTACAATAATAAGGATGTCATCAACATATAGCACTAAAAAGGTGGAAACTCTCCCACTGACCATCTTATACACACAGGGCTTATCAGAATTCTGTGTAAAGCCATATTCCGTAATGGCCTCATTGAATCTCTGATTCCATGACCTCGATGCTCGCTTCAATCCGTAAATAGATCTTTGAAGCTTGCATCCCGGTTTGGATACTTTGGATCGATAAAACCCTCAGGTTGTGTCATGTACGCATCCTCGAGTAGCTTTCCATTAAGGAAAGCGGTCTTAACATCCATATGCCATATCTAATAATCATACCATGCAGCTATGGCTAGTAGTATCCTAATGGATTTGAGCATAGCAACTGGTGAAAAGGTTTCATCATAGTCAATTCCTTGAACTTGACTGAATCCTTTTGCCACCAATCGCCCCTTGAAGGTGTTGTCGGCCTTTAACTTGAAACACCACTTGCAATCTATCACCTTTACACCCGGAGGTGGATCTACCAAGTTACATACTTGGTTATCGTGCATAGATTGCATCTCAGCCTCCATGGCTTTGTGCCATTGATCTGAGTGTGGGCTTTCAATAGCCTCCTGATAGGTCTTGGGCTCTTCTTGATCAACGACCATAAGGTCCCCATCATCAGTCATAAGAAAGCCATACCTCTCTGGCTGATGATGTGTCCTACCAGACCTTCTAAGGTCCTGTGCAACCAATTTTGGTTCCTTAATTTCTTGAGTAGTCAGATCGATTACCAAAGCATCCTTAGCAGTAGCTACAGGAGTTTGTGATTCTTGAACTTCTGAAAGTTCAACATTACTCCCGCTATCTCTCTTGGAAAGGAATTCCTTCTCCAAGAAGACTGCATTTCTGGCTATGAATACTTTGTTTTCCGCCGGATCATAGAAGTAATAACCCTTAGTTTCCTTAGGGTAACCCACAAACTGGCACTTGATAGATCTGGACTCGAGTTTGCCACTTGTCAATTTCTTAACATGTGTGAACACGAAATTTTTCTTTAAAAATAAAAAAAATTTCGTCGTTAACCGTTGACCCACGACTGTAAAATACAGTCGTGGGATTTTGTTACAGTCGTCGTACCACTGTACTTTCGGGGGCAGGTTGCAGAACCCATACTCCCTTAACTTGGAAAAGATGGGAAATCTTGAGCATTAAATGCTCAAGATTTCCGGGTTAGTAGGGGGTATATAAGGATAAAAAAATCAGAATTATGGGACTTTTGGCAAGAAATCTGATTGTTAGTGAGATTTAGTGAGAGAAAAAGAGAGAAGAGAGAAAATAAAATACATTGCTTCTTAAATTTTCTCTTTGATTTCTTGTTGTTAATCACTAAAACGAAGTAGAAATCTTAGGTTAACATCCACACTAAGAATCTAAATCATTTTGGGACAAAAACAAACACAAATCCGTGACTTTTCTGGGATTATTTGGACACCTTTGCAACCTTGACTTCTTAAGGAAAAAGAGCGAATTCACATGGATTGGTGCGTAGCCAGGGGTCATTCCAGCTGTGGATCGTCGCCAAGGAGGTAAACAACCTTTAACTCAACCCTTTTTCCAGCTTTCTGGGTGATTTATTTGTGTTTGGTGCTTTTTTATTCAAGTTTTCAGGTTTTTATTTCTGGAAAAATAAGAACAGTCGTACGACTGTTCTTGGAACAAGAACAGGGGCACGACACAGTCGTACGACTATTATTATTTTCCCAGCTTCAGGCTTCTGTTTTAGGGTTTTTTTAGCGATTTCTGCCTTAGCCAGGATTACAGTCGCACGATTGTAGTATACAGTCGCACGACTATAGTATACAGTCGTACGACTGTAACTACAGTCGCACAACTGTAGTCCGCGGCCAGAAGCAGAAATCCCTAAAAATCCCTAAAATCCAAAAAAATCATAAAAATCCAAAAAATTTTATTAAAATCCAGAAATTTCAGAAAATCGGAAAAAATTAGAAAACCTCGAAAATCATCAAAATGAATTTTGTTGTGTGCATCACGACCCTAGATTCAATTTTCAGTAAAATTGCATTTAGCACAATCCCACGACGGAGACCCGGTTCTCTCGAAAACCGACCCACTTGGTATGCTAAATTAAAATAAACCGGAAAAATGTTTTCAAAAATGATTTTCTCACAAAAACCAAAATACAGGGATGTTTCAAAAATGGTTTTCCAGGTCTAACCAGGCCGGCCGACCGGACCGACCCGGTTACCCCCAAATTGCATGAACCCAAATATCTAATTACCCATTCTGTCTGTTTGAGTCCTACTTATGGTGTGCTGTATAAATTGTGCTAACCTCTGTTTTGCAGCTTTTATTTTATTTTAATTTTCTATTTTATTTATATTTTAATAGAATTAATCGTGTATTTAGGCGGTTGTAAATATTTTTAGATTCTCGTGTATTCTAGGCAGTTGTATCAGTGAGGCGAGAGTTTTTATTTTTCCATTCGATTAGGTTGTAAGCTCTTAAATATTTATTCTATTTACTTTTATTATGTTGTATTATCACGTATGCGCGCTGCGTGTATTATTTAATGAAAATCAATCTTTAGCAAATTAAAGTGTCATAACTAGAACATTGGCAATAATATTTAAATTAGACACGAAATAAGGGACTTGTCCGAACCTAGATCTCTGAAAAGTGTGGCAGTTCCCGCTTTGGTTCAGCTACACTGTAATTTCCCGGTTGAGCTGAGCCGGGTGGCGACTCCTATATTTTTTTATCGAGATTTAGGTCTCGATTCTTTTTCGAAATAATCCGCTTTTCCAAAAAACGAATTTCCAAACCAAAAAACCCCACGCGAGGGAGGGCCCCGCCCAAAATCGAGGCGCCCCTTCCGAAAGAGAGTCCCGCATCCCGTCGAAAACGCGTCGTCCGCTCACAGTGGCGACTCCGATGGGGATTTCTCAAAAGTTTTTCAAAAACATAAAAGAATTTGACAAGCCCTGAAAAGTGTCTAATTTAAATTAAGTGGATGATTCTTATATGGCACTTTATGCATTTTTGTAGTTAGACATTTTTGCATTAGGTTAGGTATCCGTTATTTAGCCCGGTGAATCGTTGAAGTGTCGCCTAAGTTCCTCTTGGTCTTAGGGGCACGAATACGAAACACCACCCATAGCCTCATACGAACTCCTTCGTTCGGACCCTTGAGTGGGGAGAAGTGAGGAGTATATTTTGCTATGGGAGCCTTGATGTTATCCCGACTTTGGACCGAACTCATTTAGGCAACCTTATTTGGATTCCCTTAGGATACCAAAATAAAATGTGTGAATAAAATAAAATCCGCCTTCATCATCCCCGGTTGATGATCGAAGAGAACCCCTCCTAGGACTCAGTTAGAATTTTATCGACCTGACCACGTTTGGAGGAATAAGGTTAGAGGAATACGATCCGTGTGCTAATTGCTACGTGTCTTTTTGTCCCTCCATAATGTTGGAAATGCCCTAGTCCCGAGGCATTGGTCCTTATATTTGTACTATACATTTATTGGATTTATGTGTTGTACTCATTTGTGTTATTAATAAAGGCATCAATTCATTTATTATATCTATCTTGTGTAATATATTAAATGAAGTATCCAATGGACATATCTATATCCATGATGACAAGTGTCATGCACTTGGCAGTAAGACCATGGATAGGGTAAACGATATGACCATAAATAGATCCGTAGTCTGTTCCAGTCATGGGAATGAATGGAACAATAGACTATCATTAACCTGGTTGTATGGCGGTGTCTTACCGGTCATTGGACATGGAATGTCAATCAAGTTAATGGGTACATGCCTGGAAGCATGGTACTGGATAGATCCACTAAACGAGTAATCCACATGGTATGGTATCACAATGGATTCTCGTGTAGTACTTGTATGGATCCTTTGACCTGACCATATGATGGTGTTACAAGTGAAGTCGCATGCTTAGGGGTACGCCTAAAGGGCCTGTAATAGGGTGCCAAGTATGGGTGCTTTCGGGTATGTCACTGAGCATGGTAATACTATGGATATGCAGAAGGGATTTGTCACTCAGTAACCCACTGAAAAGATATCACCGGCCTCTTGATGAATGTGACTGATAAGAGTGTGGCCACACCCAAACAAGTTGGAACTTGTTTGTGAGCTTCAGTGCATTCGGGATCAAGTTAATGTCCGGACACAAAAGAGGGTGATCAATCCATGCCTCTATGTTGGACACCGATATCAATGACATGGGATGTACAAGTTTAAACTACAGGGTTATGATAACAGTTAGACTGCCATCTCCATCTTAATTGGGGGCTGCAGTGGCTTGCTAGAGCCCAACTGCAGTCTGCGGGCCAAAAGCCCGCTGCCAACATAAAGATGGGCCCACGGGATCGTACACATAGAACGACTGAATGCAGACTTAAGGAATCACATGTATACTTAGAGTATACGCAATGGAGGGAGAGGTGTGTATATATTAATTACATTATAAAGATCAATTGGACTGGTCATAATAATAAAATTAATATATTCAATTGGCTCTTCATAATTAATTGGATTAATTATGAGATTATTTCCTGGGTGGAAATATTCATATGTATAGGTTTACATATGATTTTATTTTGTGTAGATTTAATTTTAATTTGATGGATTAAATTAATTGTCAAACTAATTTTAATTTAAATGTAAATAATATATTACTCGGAGTAATATATTAAATACATGGGTATATTAAAATTGGGCTTGAAATTAATTTAAACTAGAATAATTAAAATTAGACTGGGCCCAAATTAAATCAAGGAAGCCCGCACAGAATGGAATGGAGCCAAGCTAGGCCTGAATTCCCCTAAGGGAATTCGGCCACCCTAGGTATAAAACCTAGGGTGAAATTTTCGGCCATTCAACCCTAGCACACCAAGTGGCCGAAATCTTCCCTTCCTCTCACTCTATTGTTTCGTTTTTCCAATGCTAGCACGGGTTGCATTCGTTAGGCGTTCGTGTACGAAATCGAGAAGGAAATCTGCTTTGGTTTCTGCAGTCTTCATCCATCTCTAGAAAGAGATTTTCTGGTAAGAAAAATTAATCCCTTTCTATTCAATTTTAAGTTTTTCAATTTCCATCTCAATTGCTCCTGGGACTGGATTTGAGGAAATCACCGCGTTCTTCCGCTTTTATCGGATGATTTCAGGTGAAAAATCCCAACAGTGGTATCAGAGCGGGCTTTTGATCCGTGGAAATTGATAAATTTGGTTGAATCCCATTTTTGAAATTGGAGGTTTTTAATTGGGATTCATGGTATGGGTTTTATGATTTTTCCCATATGTTTTATACAATGGAAATTAATTTTGCATATTGGTTTATGTGATTTTAAATTTATTGTATGTTGTTGGAATTCTTGGAGAATTGCCATGTGTTGATGGATGATATTTTTTTATTTATTCTATTACTTAAAAAAAAAAAAAAAATCTGCCTCCCGGGGTGTGGGGCTGCCAGTGGCGGAATCGCTGCCGGCGGCGGGAGGCGTGGCAGCAGCCGCTACCTGCTGCTGCACCAGCAGCAGCTGCCGCTGGGCGGCCACTGCATAGCGGCAGTGCCACTGCAGGCGGCAGCATCGGGCCGGGCCCAGTATTTTGGATTTTGCGGGTTTTGGGTCCGGGGCCCAGTTTTGAAATTTTAATTGGTTTTAAAATTCGTGTGTTTAAATTTATGTAATTTAAATGCGCATGGTTTCTTGGATGAATTTTAATTTTGTTCATATGATATTAATTTTGGAAATTAATATGGTTAATAGAAATTGGTTCGGGCAATTTTGGCACAATTACTTGGATGGCTAAATTGGACCCATAGTTTCCCAATTCTAGTGGGAGCAGTTGGACTGCCTAGGCTGGAGGCCCAAAGCCCGTTAAGGGTTAGAACCATGGTGGGCCAAAATTGGCGATTTCCTAATAATGGCTTGGACATAATTGAAATGGGCCTAAATCATGCATTATAACATGCTCTTGAATTGTATGTATTGGATGCATATATATAATTAAATGTTTGTATGGTTGGATGCTATTGGGCCTTTTACAAGATGGGTTGTATTTTTCTTTTTGGGTAAATACGGCCTGCGTGTCGTTTTTTTCTTTTTAATGTAATTTTATTTTATTTAAATATTATAAAATTTGTAAAAGAAGAAGCCCATGGAGTGGTGAGCCCAAGTGGAGGTGCAAGCCTAAATGGAGGTGCAAGCCCAGAAGGAAAGGATGGAGGCCCACCTGATATTCATTTCTAGTATAGGTTTACTAGAATAATATTAGGATGTAACATAGGCCCATAGCAATCCATTTTACTTTTATTTAATTATGTTTTATATTCATTTGCATGTATGTATGTATGTTCCAGTAGCCATTTCACCCGCCTTATGTATGTAAGCCGTTATAATTGAATCTAATAACCAAATGGAATTACTAAGTCGCTTAAAAGTGCTTCCCTCATTCAAAACCGAATCGAAGTGGGAATAGGCCAGTTGTAGACCATGCCCTCGCAGGATACACTGGAGTATTGCCACTTTGTATTGGGTTAGAGTATGGGATACTCTAACACTTGGATGGATGTTTTGACTTAGCATGGGCAGTAGGATTCTCCTGGCCCTAAGCACAGATGGGTAAGTGCCAACAAGCCCATCAAACCGAGAGTCCCTAGGTTGGGATTGGACGGCGTTCTTACCTAAATAGTTAAGGTGTAGTTGTACCAAACCCTCGTTTGGCTATATCTTAATGAAATATGGATCTCGGCCCATGAGTCCAACAACTCGGTTTAAATTAATAACTTGATTCATTATTAATTTCATATGGGAACAACAAAGCAAAGCCCTTTATTAACACTCTCAATGTTTTTCTGTGTAGAAACACCCAAATGGCAAACACAAATACCTTATCACTGCGATCCATTCTTGAAAAGGACAAGCTTTCCGGTCCTAACTTTTTAGACTGGTCTAGGAACTTGAGGATAGTTCTAAGACAAGAGTCAAAAGAGTATGTGCTGGAAAGGCTTGTGCCGGCTGCGCCTCAAGGACGTAATCCACCGGCTGCCCAGCTGGAGGAATACGAGGCGCACGTCAAGGACAACCGGGATTTGACATGCCTTATGTTGGCTTACATGGTCCCTGAACTGCAAAAACAGTTTATGGACCACCAAGCCTATGCTATGATAACAACTCTTAATGAGATGTTTCAAGAGCAAGCTCGTCAGGAAAGGTACCTGACCAATAAGGCATTCCACTCTTGTAAGATGGGGGCCGGGACATCTGTGAGTGCACACGTGCTCAAGATGAAGGGCTATTTGGATACTTTGGCCCGTCTCGGATCGCCTATCTCTCAAGAGTTGGCGGTGGACACAATCCTCGCGTCCTTGCCGGATTCTTATGATCAGTTCATCCTTAACTATAACATGCAAGGGATGAACCGTACTATCAATGAGCTGCATGGGATGCTTAAGCTTACTGAGCAGTCGATCAAGAAGACTCCGCCGGTGTTGCTGGTCAACAAGGGGAACCCTCCTCTTGCTAAGGGCAAGGCCAAGGAAAAGGCCAAGGCCAAGGCCAAAAAGGCCAAAGCCAAGAAGGCCAAGGCCCAACCCAAGGCCCAGCAGAAGGCAGGTCCTGAGGATGTCTGTTTCGGGTGCAAACAGGCGGGTCATTGGAAGAGATCGTGTCCCAGGCTGATGGGAGAGCAAAGAAGGGGCCAAGGTGCGTCCTCTTCAGGTATTTATGTTATAGATATTAACCTTACTGTTTCAACATCCTGGGTATTGGATACTGGATGTGGTTCTCACATTTGTTGCAATGTGCAGGGACTTAAGAACAGAAGGTTGCTGGGGTCGGGAGAGGTGGACTTGCGGGCCGGGAATGGAGCAAGGGTTGCTACCATAGAGATCGGCGAATACCACCTTATGATGCCCAGTGGATTGGTTTTGATTTTAGAACATTGTTACTTTGTACCTGCCATGTGCAGGAATATTATCTCTGTATCAATGTTGGATATTTCTGGATTTATTTTCACTATTTCAAATGGTCGAATTTCTATATCTAGAGAGAGATTATTTTATGGAGATGCTCTATTAAATAATGGCCTATATATCCTGGACTTAAATGAAACCAATCATATCTATAACATAAACACTAAAAGGGTTAAGCCTAACGAACTTAATCCTGTCTACCTATGGCATTGTCGTCTTGGCCATATAAACGAGAAGCGCATTGCTAGGCTTCACAAAGCTGGAGTCCTAGGGTCATTTGACTTGGAGTCAATTGCTACATGCGAATCATGTTTACGAGGCAAGATGACAAAGGCGCCTTTTAGCAAGAAGGCTGAAAGGGCCACTGGCTTATTGGACCTAATACATTCAGATGTATGTGGCCCTATGAGTGCAGCGACCAGAGGTGGGCATCTGTACTTCGTCACGTTCACGGATGATTTCAGCAGATATGGCTATGTCTATCTGATGAAACACAAGTCCGAGACCCTTGATAGGTTCAAGGAATTTAGGAACGAGGTACAGAACCAGCTAGGTAGGAATATCAAAACCCTTCGGTCGGACCGAGGCGGTGAGTATATGAGCCTAGAGTTTGACTCATACTTGAGAGAGCATGGAATAGTTCCACAACTCACTCCTCCCGGAACACCACAATGGAATGGGGTGTCCGAATAGAGGAATAGGACCTTGTTGGACATGGTCCGCTCAATGATGAGTCAAGCATCTCTCCCAATTAGTTTCTGGGGACACGCCCTCGAGACAGCAGCTCTCATCTTAAACAATACTCCGACTAAGGCAGTGGAAAAGACCCCATATCAGATATGGACGGGCAAGGAGCCCAATATGTCTTTCCTAAGGATTTGGGGATGCGAAGCACATGTCAAGAAATTGACTAGTGGCAAGCTGGATTTTCCTTGGGAGGTGTCGGGAAGGAATTGGAATGTAATAATATCGATTCATACAGATATAGAAGAAAAGGTTCTCTATTGATTCAAACGCTGTACCTATGGGATAGGGATAGCGAAAGAGGAAAAAACCGAAGATTTCACATAGTACTTTTGATCGAAAAATCAATCTGATTTATTTCGTACCCTTCGCTCAATGAGAAAATGGGTCCTGTTTGTGGGCTACCCTAGGGAAACCAAAGGGTATTACTTCTACAACCCCGCCGAGAACAAGGTGTTCGTGGCAAGGAAGGGGGTCTTTCTAGAAAAGGAGTTCCTTTCCAAGAAAGATAGTGGGAGCAATGTTGAACTCAGGGAAGTTCAAGGTCCACAAGCTCCTGAAGAGGATAGCTCGGAGACCCAGGTGGAGCTTCCACAAGTGGAAGCACCGACCCAGGCCACACAAGAACCTAGAAGTTCTGGTAGGGATCGTCGGGAACCGGAGAGGTATGGTTTCCTCATCACCGATGATCAAACTCTTCTCATCTGGGATGAAGAAGAACCCAAAACCTACCAGGAGGCTATGGCTAGCCCACAGTCTACAAATTGGCATAAAGCCATGGAAGCAGAAATGCAATCTATGTACGATAATTAAGTTTGGAACTTGGTTGATCCACCTCCGGGTGCAAAGGTAATAGGTTGCAAGTGGTGCTATAAGCTAAAAGCTGATAATACCTTCAAGGGGCGTCTGGTTGCGAAAGGTTTCAGACAAGTCCGTGGAATAGACTATGATGAAACTTTCTCACCAGTAGCCATGCTCAAATCCATCAGGATACTGCTGGCCATAGCCGCATGGTATGACTATGAGGTATGGCAGATGGATGTCAAAACAGCTTTCCTTAATGGAAAGCTACTCGAGGATGTGTACCTGACACAACCTGAGGGTTTTGTCGATCCTAAGTATCCGGGAAGGGTATGCAAACTTCAAAGGTCCATTTATGGACTGAAGCAAGCATCCCGCAGTTGGAACCTAAGATTCAATGAGGATATAAAGGAATATGGCTTCATACAGAATCTAGATGAGCCTTGTGTGTATAAAAGGACTAGTGGGAGCATTGTCACATTCTTGGTACTTTATGTAGATGACATCCTATTCATTGGAAGCGACATAGCTACACTGCAAGGGGTAAAGCAGTGGCTGAGTAAGTGCTTCGCAATGAAGGACTTAGGCGAAGCTGAGATGATCCTAGGGATCAGGATCTATAGGGATAGATCAAATCGGCTTCTGGGCCTAAGTTAGGCTTCGTACATTGACAAAGTTCTGAAAAGATTCAGCATGGACCGGGCCAAGAAAGGTTTCTTACCAATGGGCCATGGGCTGAAACTTAGTAAGAAGAATTGTCCTAAAACAAGGGAGGACAGGGAGAACATGAAATTGGTTCCATATGCTTCGGCTATTGGATCAATCATGTACTCTATATTATGTACGAGACCTGATGTCACCTTTGCACTGAGTATGACGAGCCGATACCAGCAGGATCCTAGGGAGGATCACTAGAAGGCTGTCAAGGCGATCCTCAAGTACCTTAACCGGACTAAGGATAGCTTCTTAGTGTATGGTGGTCAGGAAGTGCTATCAGTTACTGGGTATACCGATGCGAGCTTCCAGATAGACCAGGATGAGTACCAATCACAGTCTGGGTATGTATTTTTGCTGAATGGTGGTGCTGTAAGCTGGAGAAGCTCAAAGCAGCCAACCATAGCGGACTCTACAACAGAAGCTGAGTACATCGCTGCGTGTGATGCAGCTAAGGAAGCTGTGTGGATGAAGAAGTTTATCACTGAGTTGGGAGTAGTGCCAACTATCCAGGACCCAGTCGATATCTTCTGTGACAATAATGGGGCCGTTGCACAAGCTAAGGAGCCCCGGTCACACAAGAACACAAAGCACGTGCTCAGAAAGTTTCACCTCATACGAGAAATCACAGAGAGAGGTGACATTGCATTGCACAGAGTGGACACCGAGGATAATGTTGCAGATCCATTGACCAAGGCGCTGGCCCAGCCTAAGCACGAGGGTCATACTAGATCTATAGGGATTAGGCCCATGCCTAGTTGGAACTAGTGCAAGTGGGAGATTGTTGGAAATGCCCTAGTCCCGAGGCATTGGTACTTGTATTTGTACCATACATTTATTGGATTTATGTGTTGTACTCATTTGTGTTATTAATAAAGGCATCAATTCATTTATTATATCTATCTTGTGTAATATATTAAATGAAGTATCCAATGGACATATCTATATCCATGATGACAAGTGTCATGTACTTGGCAGTAAGACCATGGATAGGGTAAACGATATGACCATAAATAGATCCGTAGTCTGTTCCAGTCATGGGAATGAATGGAACAATAGACTATCATTAACCTGGTTGTATGGCGGTGTCTTACCGGTCATTGGACATGGAATGTCAACCAAGTTAATAGGTACATGCCTGGAAGCATGGTACTGGATAGATCCACTAAACGAGTAATCCACATGGTATGGTATCACAATGGATTCTCGTGTAGTACTTGTATGGATCCTTTGACCTGACCATATGATGGTGTTACATGTGAAGTCGCATGCTTAGGGGTACGCCTAAAGGGCCTGTAATAGGGTGCCAAGTATGGGTGCTTTCGGGTATGTCACTGAGCATGGTAATACTATGGATATGCAGAAGGGATTTGTCACTCAGTAACCCACTGAGAAGATATCACCAGCCTCTTGATGAATGTGACTGATAAGAGTGTGGCCACACCCAAACAAGTTGGAACTTGTTTGTGAGCTTCAGTGCATTTGGGATCAAGTTAATGTCCGGACACAAAAGAGGGTGATCAATCCATGCCTCTATGTTGGACACCGATATCAATGACATGGGATGTACAAGTTTAAACTACAGGGTTATGATAACAGCTAGACTGCTATCTCCATCTTAATTGGGGGCTGCAGTGGCTTGCTAGAGCCCAACTGCAGTCTATGGGCCAAAAGCCCGCTGCCAACATAAAGATGGGCCCACGGGATCATACACATAGAACGACTGAATGCAGACTTAAGGAATCACATGTATACTTGGAGTATACGCAATGGAGGGAGAGGTGTGTATATATTAATTACATTATAAAGATCAATTGGACTGGTCATAATAATAAAATTAATATATTCAATTGGCTCTTCATAATTAATTGGATTAATTATGAGATTATTTCCTGGGTGGAAATATTCATATGTATAGGTTTATATATGATTTTATTTTGTGTAGATTTAATTTTAATTTGATGGATTAAATTAATTGTCAAACTAATTTTAATTTAAATGTAAATAATATATTACTTGGAGTAATATATTAAATACATGGGTATATTAAAATTGGGCTTGAAATTAATTTAAACTAGAATAATTAAAATTAGACTAGGCCCAAATTAAATCAAGGAAGCCCGCACAGAATGGAATGGAGCCAAGCTGGGCCTGAATTCCCCTAAGGGAATTCGGCCACCCTAGGTATAAAACCTAGGGTGAAATTTTCGGCCATTCAACCTTAGCACACCAAGTGGCCGAAATCTTCCCTTCCTCTCACTCTATTGTTTCGTTTTTCCAACGCTAGCACGGGTTGCATTCGTTAAGCGTTCGTGTACGAAATCGAGGAGGAAATCTGCTTTTGTTTCTGCAGTCTTCATCCATCTCTAGAAAGAGATTTTCTGGTAAGAAAAATTAATCCCTTTCTATTCAATTTTAAGTTTTTTAATTTCCATCTCAATTGCTCCTGGAACTGGATTTGAGGAAATCACCGCGTTCTTCCGCTTTTATCGGGTGATTTCCGGTGAAAAATCCCAACACATGACATGTCATCATCCACATTTTTCATGAACATAACATACCGCATCTAAAGCATTTGTGTGATTCTAACTCACATCTTTTGTACAGCCATTTCCATTTTTCGAGTGTAAATACATTAATCACCCGCGTGACATTTACACTAACCACATTTTTTGTAGCCATGCATCCTTTCATCGCGTGAAGAAATTAATTAATTCACATACATCACTTGAATGTGATGAGCATTAACCATTTTATTTTGCAGCCATGGGAAACGCATGTCATGCATAAAGCATTCATACGAATCTTGAATAATTCCATGAGGGTCACACACATCACATTACCTACCAAGTAGGAAAGCATTTTAGGCGCTCCGCGAGTGCCGACAAAAATTCATCGCATTTCATTAAATCATTTTAGGCGCTCCACGAGTGCCGACAAAAATTCATCGCATTTCATCAAATCATTTTAGGCGCTCCGCGAGTGCCGACAAAAATTCATCGCATTTCATTAAATCATTTTAGGTGCTCCATGAGTGCCGAAAGAACGCATTCACTTCACATTACGACACGGAAACCGAGATACTCCCCGAGTATTGAAATTCCGCTCGTACACCAAGCACGAGTTCACTTCGTAACATCAAAAATTCGAGGTGTCCCCCGGACACCGAAACCCCGACCATGTGCCATGCACATACCGATCTCACATCACAAAGAACTGAGGCACTCCACGAGTGCCGAAGCTCTGTCCGTTCGCCAAGAACATTCATCTCATTTCACAAAACCCGAGGTGCTCCCCGAGCTCCAAAGGTCTCATCCATGCCAACTTAAATTGCAATATATGCATACATAAATAGGAGTTCATGCATACTTCACCACTCGAAGGATTAGTTATTCAAGGTTCGTGTTGCAAATCCATTTCATACAACATCCACATATCATTCATCCAACAAGCCATGCATACATGCATATCCCCTAAAGTTCATAACTCTTTGGGTGATCATATTTCACTAACTTTTGTTCGAAATGTATTGTAGTTTGGCTCCGGTCGGGACGAAGACTCGTGAGGCTAGAGCACACCGATTCATCATCTAGTGAGTCTGAGGAGTCTGCTCAGTTCGGGGAGGTTGAAGCGTCATCTGAATTAAGTGCTGAGTTTTCGCCGGAATTTGAACAGTTGCAACAGAGATTTCAAGATATGGCAATCACACCTGAAGCTGCTGCTGCCATGATGGCCACCACTGCTATTCGAGAATTCATGAATTCTGATGAGTTTAAGAATCTTATCAAGAACCAAGTGCAGAGTGCATTGACTGAATCATCTAATTAGCAACCGGAAAGGGCCGCCAGTGAAAAGAGTCGTGGCGGGAGATTGAATGATGGACAATCGGATGCTGAAGATGGCCAAAGGGATAATGCTGAGCAACCTGTAGAGTCTGCTTTAGAAAGGAAGATGAAGGAGATGGAAGAAACTATAGCAGAGCTGCGTGCCAGTTCTAAGATCCAATCTGCCAAGCGCATTGACCCGTCCACACTCATAGCCGGAGGGGTTGAAATGTTACCTGTGGGCTTTCAGATGCTTAGGATTGCACCGTATGTCGGGAAAAGTCCTCCCACGGCTCACTTGAATCAGTATGTGCAGATCATGACCATGGCAGGGCTTACAATGAATCAATTAGTGGGACTGTTACATACTACTTTGGAAGGAGGGGCCATCACATGGTACAACAAACAGCCCAAGAGTGTGCAAGGCAACTGGGATGCGCTGTCTGATGCTTTCATAAAGTACTTCAGTTTTAATACACAGCTAGAGGTCAAGCTACAAGACCTAGAGGCAGTAAAGCAGAAACCGAATGAGACCTTCTCAGAGTACTATCAAAGGTGGATGGACAAGATGATCCTCCTTCATCAGAAGCCGTTGGAAGATGAACTGATTGTGAAGCTGATTGATGGGAGCTTGGAAGTTTATCGGAACGTGATGAAATATCACAAGTTTCAATCCTTGGTGGAAGTACATGAGTTAGCCCGAAAAGTGGAGAAATACGAGATCGATCCGACTCATAACAGTTCTGGGGGAGGGTATCGAAGTCGGACATATTCTTCAGGGTACAAAAGTAATAACAATCCAGCAGCTTCCTCTTCAACCAGTGCCAAGCCGAGTCAGTCACCTGCTCCTGTCAAGCAAGTAGAAGTAGCGACAGTGGCACAAGGGGCAAGTCAACAAACAGCTAGAAAAGGGATTTCTCCTTGGGAGGATTCTCTTGGGCGGATTTTTCTGAAGTGCAGAAATTTGGGCTTTCTGTAAAGCCTGACACCGTACATGCCTCTGGCCGAGGCGGACAAGAACAACTTTTGCTCTTATCATGTGACCAAGGGGCATCGAACCAATGAGTGCCATGCCTTGAAAAAGGCAATTCAGCAGTTGATTGATGAAAAGAAGATAGAAGCGCCTCGCTCAAAGCCCAATGTTCAGAATAATCCACTGCCTCAGTTTGAAAGAAGGGTGAATATGGTGCAGTCGGGATTGTCTCCTAACTTTGTCCTAGCTCAAATTGCAAAGGCAAATCCTGCAATTCAAGTGGTAGTAAGTGAGGATGCTGATCCACCTGTGAAATAGAGTAAGCCCGTGAATCTAGATGATGTGGAGTTGGATGATGATGCAGATGAGTTCGAACTGATGAGTAGACCCAAGTTTATGGGCCAGACAACACCTGTTTATCCTGTTTGCACCAAAGACGGGATGTACATAAGAAAGGAGGACGCCCCTATGAACAATGTCACGAGGAGTGGAAGGGTATATCAGCCTGAGCCACAGCGGTTAGGGGAACCGAGTAAAAGGGCAGAGGCCCCGGTCTAGGATTATTTGCTTGTCAAAGTGGATGAAAAAGAAGATCTAGTGGTGGAGCAACTTAAAAAGATGCATGCACGTGCATCTATGGGGCATCTACTTATGGAGTCCCAAAGGCACCGAGCTGCAGTGGTGAAGAAGCTTATGGAAATGTATCGTAATCCGTTAATGTCTCCTGAGGAGGTGTGCATGGCAATTGGAAGTATAAGGAGTCTGCTACCTGACAGTCCCAAGGGGATCACTTTCACTGATGATGACCTGCCACCGGAAGGAACTAATCACAATCGTGCATTGTACTTGAAAGTGGAAATGATGGACAGAACTTTACCTTGTGTGATGGTTAATGATGGCTCAGCACTGAACATCTGTCCTCTGAAAGTATTACCTAGTCTCCACCTATCTGAAGAAGCATTATCACGGTTTAACACGGTGATCCGGGCCTATGACGATTCAAAGCGTACTGTGATTGGTACTTTTGAGGCGGAAGTGTCAGTTGGAGAAGTTAAATCGACTGTGCTGTTCACTGTCATTGACATTCCGGTGACTTTTTCCTTGCTTTTGGGAAGGCCTTGGTTCCATGCGTTGGGAGGCGTGCCATCAACCCTACATCAAAAAGTGAAAATTACAATGGGAGGAAAAATCGTGACTCTTGAGGCAGATGAATCTTCTGTGGTAGCTGCATTGAACTCAGTTGAACAGCCTCTGACCGGCTTCCAGGTGGCGGTTGTCTCAGAACATAAGGAGAGAGACTTGATGTTTTCCCCGTGGATCCATAAGTATTTTCAGAAGCAGAATTTCATCACGGGAAAGGGGCTAGGAGTCCATCAGCAAGGGGTCGCAAGGTTTGATATCACTATGGGCCAATCACACTGAGGGGGTCTTGGTTACAAAGGAGCTAAAAAGAAGGAGATCCCGGAGACAAAGAAAGTCCATCTCTTGGACACTTTTGTTCGAGCCAGTGGTGGGCCATATAGTGGTAAGCCGGAGTCGATGATTATTGATGGGGAAACAGTCCCCGGGTTTGAGATCTTTGCTGATGTCGTCGACTTCTCGAAATATGGGGTTGGTTCGGTGGAAGAAATTCTTAAGCTTGAAGCTGTGAAAGAGATTAGTCCTCCTCCAATAATCCAAGCTGAAGTGGTGGCTCCCATCATTCCGGAGGAGCAACCAAAAGAAGATGCAGACCCCCTGGTGGACGCCATTACCAAGGCATTTGCTGAATTACTGAAGAAAGGGTTAAAAGAGAGCCCTGTGAAGAAGGAAGCTGTTTCGGGGTTGGTAGAGTTAGTAGAAAAGGCTGTTGCTGAGCTCACCAAGATGATGGCTAAAGGGAAAGCGAAGAAAGAAGAAAATGTCCTGTCGGAAGCACAGAAAGAGACCCTCGAGGCTGACCTGAATGACTTGTTCGGGGAAGGACCTGCTGATCCAGAAGACCAAGCTGCTGAAGACCCTCCGCATGTGGAGGAAGAAAATGATTTCTTTGTAAACTTATCCTATGTATTTGATATGAACAATTCCGCTTTTAAGGCGATGAATGAAATGAAATCTAACTTTGCTTATTTGTGTGATGTTTTTCCTAATGGCTCTGTGCATACATGCAATCATTCATTCAATGTGTTTAGCATTCATGACACTGCATTACATGAAATTAATTTGGGCACAATTAAAAATCCTAAAATGGTATCTATCTCTAACAAACTCAATCCTGAAGAAGAGAGAGAATTGACAAAAATACTTAAAAAACATGTGGGAGCATTTACTTGGTCTTATGATGATATGCTGAGGGTTGACAGAGAGATAGCAGAGCATAGAATTCCGATTGATCCCAAGTTCAGTGCAGTAAAGCAGAAGCTCAGGCGTCTAC
The DNA here is from genome assembly GCA_039660915.1 of Euphorbia tirucalli. Taxonomy (NCBI): domain Eukaryota; kingdom Viridiplantae; phylum Streptophyta; class Magnoliopsida; order Malpighiales; family Euphorbiaceae; genus Euphorbia; species Euphorbia tirucalli. The sequence continues at coordinate 53,592,580 of CM077633.1, forward strand.
ATCCGGAATGGGCCGAGAAAGTCAAGGAGGAGGTAGCAAAGCAGATTAAGGCCAACTTCCTGGAGGTGGTGGATTACCCCGAATGGTTAGCCAACATAGTCCCAGTAGCCAAGAAAGACGGAAGAGTCAGGGTTTGTGTGGATTATTGGGATTTGAATAAGGCCTCCCCAAAGGATGACTTCCCACTTCCTCATATTGATGTCCTGATTGACAGTGCAGCAAGGGCAGTTATGTACTCATTCATGGATGGCTTCTCGGGGTATAATCAGATCTTAATGAATGTCATTGATAAAGTCAAGACGGCCTTCATCACCGAGTGGGGGGTATACTGCTACAGGGTAATGCCTTTTGGGTTGAAGAATGCTGGGACAACCTATCAGCGGGCGGTTACAACGTTGTTGCACGACATGATCCACAAAGAGGTCGAGGTGTACATTGATGACATGCTGGTGAAGTCCATGACTCGGGAAGAGCACCCTGCCATCCTGGATAGATTTATGACCAGGATTGAGAAGTATAACTTGCGGCTCAACCCAAAGAAATGTGTATTCGGAGTTGCATCGGGCAAGCTGTTGGGGCACATTGTCAGTCAAAAAGGCATTGAGATGGCCCCAGATAAGATTAAAGCTATTCGAGATATGCCAGCACCGAAAATAGAGAAAGAAGTCAGATCTTTTCTAGGGTCGCTTCAGTATATCAGCAGATTCATTGCCAGATTGACCACTGTCTGTGAGCCCATTTTCAATCTTCTTCGGAAAGAACAACCCGTTGTGTGGAATGACCAGTGTCAGGTTGCATTTGATAGGATCAAAGAATATTTGATTAACCCACCAGTGCTGAAGCCTCCAACATTAGGAAAGCCTTTGACCCTGTATTTAGCCATTGAAGAGACATCCATAGGGGCGATGTTGGTTCAAGAACAAGATGACAAAAGGGAGCACGCCATTTATTACCTCAGTAAGAAGCTACTAGATTATGAAACTCGGTACACCATGGTGGAAAAGACTTGCACTGCCATGGTTTGGTTGACGAAGAAGCTGAGACACTATTTCCAATCCTACAAGATACAAGCTGTGGTGAAAGTTGATCCGATGAAATACCTTTGCTCTGCCCCATCCTTAACAGGGAAACTATCCCGGTGGTTGCTGTTGCTATCAGAATTCGACATCGAATACGTGACGAAGAAAGTGATCAAAGGAAGAGCAGTGGCTGAATTCCTTGCCAATCAGCCGCTTGAATCTGATTATGTGGAAAATCTGGAATTTCCGGATGAACAGTTGGCCTTGGTGGAAGTGGATGTCAGAAAATGGATTATGCACTTTGATGGAGCCGTAAACAAAAGGGGAGCAGGCCTCGGAGTAATTATTGTAACTCTTGGGGGGAGATAATTCTTTTGTCAAAACGGCTAGAATTCCCGGTAACTAACAACGGTGCAGAATATGAAGCTTGCTTGTTTGGCATTGATGCTCTCACCACACTAGGGGCAAATGATGTGACCATTGTTGGAGATTCGCTGTTGGTAATCCGCCAAGCCACCGGGGAATGGGAAATCAAAGAAGAATCACTTCGCCCATACTTGGAGACTTTGTGGGAAATGGTGAAAGTATTCGGGCATATTGAATTCAAGCATGTGGCTGGAGATGATAATCAGATGGCGGATTCATTAGCTACCTTGTCATCCATGTGGGAAGGACCTCAGAAAGCACCGATGCAACCTTTGATCTTGGAGACCGCTAGAACACCATTCCATCATTCTAATGAGGTCCTGACATTAGCCACAGATGATAAACCCTGGTACCAAGATATAGCTGGTTTTCTACAGAATGGCCAATATCCTGAAGAAGCAGATGCATCAGACAAGACCACTTTGAGAAAATTGGCGGCTCAGTTCAGGTGGTTTGATGGACAACTTTTCAGAAGGACCGCCGATGGATTGTTATTAAAGTGTCTGACGGAAGCAGAAACCAAGAAGGTTATGCAAGAAATGCATTCAGGGATCTGTGGCCTGCACATGAACGGCTTAGCTTTGGCAAAAAAGATCATGAGACAAGGGTACTTCTGGCTTACTATGCACACTGACTGTGCAGAAGAAGTGAAAAAGTGCCACGAATGCCAGATTTACAGGGCATCAGCCATCTTCCACCTATGGAGTTGCAAAACCTCATGACTCCTTGGCCGTTTGTAGTATGGGGTATAGACATAATTGGTGAAATTCGGCCTCCAGCATCGAACGGTCACAAATTCATTGTAGTGGCAGTCGATTATTTCTCCAAGTGGGTTGAAGCTGAGTCTTATGTCACGTTCACAGCTAAGAACATGGCTAAGTTCGTGAAGAAGCACATTTTTGCAAGATATGGAATACCACATCATGTAGTGACTGATAACGGAGTGCAATTTCAGGGGGCTACAGCTGAATTATTTGAAGAGTACAATGTGGAACATCGCAAGTCTTCCCCTTATAGGCCACAAGCCAATGGAGCAGTAGAGGCGGCAAACAAGTCTATTAAGAAGATCTTGTCCAAGACCACTTCAACCTATCGGGATTGGGCATATAGATTACCTTATGCTCTATGGGGGTACAGAACCAGCGTTAGGATGCCAACTGGAGAAACACCTTATTCCCTGGTTTATGGGATGGAGGCAGTCCTTCCTATTGAAGTGGAATTGAAGTCACTAAGGACGGTCTTAGAAGCCCAGTTGCCTAAAACAGAATGGGTAAAGGCGAGATTTGAGCAGCTGGCTATGGTCAATGAAAGACGTCTTAAGGCTCTAGATCATCTACAGATGTATCACCAAAGGATGGCTAGGGCCTATAATCGATGGGTTCTTCATCAGAAACAGCCTCTGAAAGCGGGAGATCTAGTGTTGAAGCAGATAAGACCGACTAACACAGATGCGAGGGGCAAATTCAAACCCAATTGGGAAGGGCCGTATGTGATAAAGAAAATACTCTCCAAAGGTGCAGTGAAGATTATGGATATGGATGGCAACGAGTTTACCAACCCGATTAATCAAGATCACCTCAAGTGCTACCATGTTTAAAAAAAAAAAAAAGAAGAAGAAGGGCCTGTTAAGTCGAAAACCCGCAAGGACGATTTAAGAAAAAATTAAGGCAACGAGAGTTAGCTTATCGACTAGAAAACCTGAATAGGATGGTTGATAACAGGAATGAGTTCGTTCGAGATATATACTAATTTTAAAATTTTCAATTGATACGATAATTAAATTTCATTAATGAAGTGCGTTTTGCTCAACATATTGCATGAGTGTTTGGAGTATGTTCCATGATTCATTTGTCGAAACATCCAAATAAACAAAGACATTTAGACGCCTAAGTGTGCAATTGCGAATATCATCCATTTGTAAAAAAAAAAAAAAAAAAAAGAGAAGAAAAGCCTGTTAAGTCGAAAACCCGCAAGGGCGATTTAAGCAAAAATTAAGGCAAAAAAAAAAAAAAAAAGGAGCAAGATTGCATCAATAATAGAAAAGATGTATATAAATAATAATAATGGTAGCCAATACATGCATGATAATGAAAATCACTTCTTCTTTTATGTTCTCCTTTTCTTGATAGGGAATGATCTCGCGGCCTCAAAAGGAGCCAGCCAGCGAAAAGTCGCACGCTTACGCGCCTCACCGGTCGGTAAATCCTGGATCTTAGCCAGCCACTGCTTGTAACGATCATCTGTCTCTGTGGGAGCAAGTGAGGCATAACTCAACGCCACACGATGGGTATCTCCAGCCCAGCGAAGTCTGATGTGATCTGGCCAAGCAGCAGTGTACTCCTTACAACTGGTGATGCAAGAGCGCTGGGGGATATCTGCAGATGACCGTACTACCGGCAAAGGCGACTCGGAGAATAGAATGTCACCCTGGTCAGTCCCAACAACTGCACACCATGTGCCCACATATCCACAATCACGTGGGTAATCTTCCACCAGGGGCGCACCCACCTAATCTGGTCATCAGTCAGTCGATATAGCCAAACGCCCCACTCATCAGCAGACATATCAGTATAGGAGTCAATTGAGAAGCCTCGTCCCCTGAAATTGGCCGGATGGTACTTCTTAAAATTCTCTCTCGGAATCTTGAGAATCGATAGCTTCTCCAACAACTAGATCTGCAGTTGATGGTAAGCAAGGGTTAGAAGTTCATTCGACCTAGAAATCCACCAGACAATAAGGAGTTTTACCTGGAGCAGTGTGAGGTGAGGGCCAATGTGGAGAACACTGTTTGTCTTAGATGCATGCAAACTGATCAGTGTCTCAGGAAGCGCGAAAGGAGCTGGAGATGCCCCCGCAGCCATCTGAGAGATAAGGGAGACAACCCTGAAGGAGACAACCCCATCACTAGGACCATAGAAATATTGGCTCACAAGTAACAGACTAACCATGGAGGTCCAGCTCATGTGGTCCCTAGGGGCATTGATACACCACTCCAGTACAGAGTCAAGCTCAACCCGAGAGAAGGGGAACCAGTAGTAAGTAAAGCTTCTACCTCGGGATTGGGAAGCCCGAACAAGCTCACCAAGGAAGAAATGCTACCAAAAGTGAACTCAGGGACGGTAATGTCCACCCCTTTGTGGCAGGGGATGTTCAAGATGGCGCTGAATTCTTCATATAAGGGGCAGAGTTCTTGGCATGAGAAGCGGAAAACGTTATCCACTGGATCCCAAAAACAATAACAGGCGTTCAATAGGTCGATGTTCCAGGGGTGTTTGTAATAGGCCTTAAGATTCCACAACCCGAAAGGCTTCAATTTAAGCCAATCGGAGTCTTGTAATGATTCTAGAAAATTGTAAAAGCCTGGATAAAAAGAAGCAAAAAATTGAAGAAGAAAAAGAAGAAGAATGAATTTCCAAATATTAATAAAACAAAAGCAAATCCCATAATGTAAAAAGTGCAATTCACAATGTGCCTAAAAATCCAATATGAAAGACAAGAAACTATAAAGACAACGAATAAGAAGAGCAGGACGCTCCAGCTAGCTCTCATCCTGCCCCTAATCCTCCTCCTCCTCCTCGGACTCACTCTGATGCGTAGCCCTGTAGGAGTCAAAGTCCGCTTGTAGACGAGCCATCCCAGCCTGCAGCCTGGCTATCTCGGCTCTTGCCCTATCCACCTCTTGGTTTGCAGCCTGGGCCCGAGCCTCAGAAGAAGCAGCCTCCCTGACCTGATCTCGAAGCATCTCGACTCGGGACTGCAGTCAACAGTATAAATTAACATTCATACATACATACATGCAGGTTCATGCATTACATAAATCATGACATGATGCAGAAAACACGGGATGCTTACCGCCCAAACACCATTCTCATAGATCAAGAGGTCCCCCAGGCCCTTGTACCGATAGGCTATCTCCTCCACGTCAGCTCGCTGGACCCAGAGAACGCTAGAAAATTAGCAAAAAAAAAAAATCGTAGACTTACATGGGTGGTGTCCTCCGGGAAGAACACAGCTGGCTCCTCACGAGGAATATTCCACGTCTTGTAAGTGAGGGAGCCATCCAACCCTGTCAAATTGAAGCCGACTCTAAGCTCGGACACTAGGCGGCCCTCTACCACACCACTGGCGCCGACAGCTTGAGAAGCCGAAGCTGCAGCGCTACCTGCCTGGACAGGGTGGGTCATATCCTGAATAGGAGTATCCTCCCCGGCTGTAGCCGTGCCAACACTCTCGCCGGCAGGGCCACTGGGCTGAGAAGACCCGGCTCCCCTACGTCTCTTAACCTGCGAAGAGAATAAAGAGTAAAAAAAAAAAAAGGGAGAAAGTGAATACCTGGCGAGGACGAGGGGGAGGAGCCGCTGGCACGCCACCCGCAACAGGCAGAAGGCACTGCTGGATGTAAGTCGGATAATCTCCGTCCACTGGGTCTACACTATACTCCTCCCCGAATATATCAGGGTATGTCGTGGGGTCAGCAAGATGTGGCCAGAAGAGCGCCTGTGGAAGCGGTGGAGGCACAAGCCGGCTGACTGGACCATCGACGTGGTCGGAGAGGAAGAGGCGCTCGCCCAAGTACCACTCTTGGGACATAGGGCACTCCATGACGAACCGGCGATGGTCAAAACGCGCGGAGGTCTGTACAAGAAGGGTGATGGCACCCAGACGCTCCCAGGGATGGTGCCGGATCTTTAGAAGTGCAATAAAGGGAATTCAGTACAGGTAAATAAAAGTTGTTTAAATTTTCTTACTAACGAGTTTTGTCTACTTACCCTCCCCCAGGTGGTGTCAAGCAAACTCTGCCGCACCTCCTCTATATCGCGGCCTATGCCCTGCCATCCCTGCGTCCAGCAACGTAGGATAGTCGGCTGGACATCACCCTGGACGTCTCTCAACTCGGGCGGCTCCAACACACGATGCTCGAACGCCCAGATCTGTAGTTACAAAAAATACATAAATTAGTCTTTTTTTAAAAAAAAAGCGAGAAGAAAAGAGATAATACCAGAAGGCCAAACCAAAAGCCCAGAATCTCCTGCTGCGCTCCCCGGGCACATAAATCCAGCCCATAATATAGCTACCCTAATGCAGCTCGTGCCCAATCCAAGGATGGGAAGGCAGCCAAGTCCGCCAGTGTGGGAAGCAGAGTCAGATTGCAGGTGCTCTGCCCAGTGGGGAACAGCGTGCATGATAGGAGGACGAGCACGTAGGCTCTGGTGTACCGCTCCACGTCCTCATCGGACAAGCCTGGGCGAGTAGCCCAATAAGCCTCCACCCGGGAGCATAGGATCTTCCCCTTCTCAGGGGTGCAGCCAATCAGTCACCCGATGTAAGTGTCTACCTGCTGATGTCGGGTCCAGCTACAATTAAAGATAATAGGGGTCCCGCCGAACCCAAACCCGGTGATCGCAGTAAAGTCTAAAGGAGTGATGGTGAACTCCCCGATGGGTAGGTGGAAAGTGTGGGTTGTGCAAACCCATCTCTCGCACAAGGCCGTCAACACGGCATACGTAGTGTGGGGAGTGCTCATAGGCAAAGATAAGATGAAGGACTCGAGCCCGCACAGGCTCGGGAAGCCGATCCCACCAAACACGTGGCAGGGAGAGATTCCCGCTGCCGGCAATCCTGTGTACCTGCATTATGGGAAAGTACAATACATGCATTTAAAAAAAAAAAAGAGGCCTGGGTTTCTTGCTACAGTCGTACGACTGTAGTACGTGTTGCACGAGCGTAGCTACAGTCGCACGACATTAGTGCCTACAGTCGTACGACTGTTCTTCCTTGGCACGAACAGTCGCACGACTGTTCATATTCCTGCAGACAGATTTTGAAATTTATCCAATTTTCGCAATTTCTAACTCGTTTTCCCTAATTTCTTGTTTCTATTAACTACAGGGGACTCCTAGCATGCCTTCTACTCTATCAATTCACCCAGAAAGCAGTAAATCATGCAAATCAATTCCAAAAATTTCAAAAGGAAAAATATTGGAAAATGCAAAATCAAGGCTTAAAAGTCAGGTACCAACCTGTGTAACTGACAAGTGGGAGTCCATCGCCAGTAGGATTGGGATCTCCATCCCGAAGCGAATCCCGAAATGGTCTATGTAAAGCTGGTGCCCATATCCTTATGCAATCCCCACAAAAGGGATCTCATCGGGGTTATTGGGTTCTGGAATCAAGCTACTCTGGATCTTTTTCAACTTCTTTCCCATTTTCTTCAACATTTTGAGCGAGATTTTGAAGATTGGGGTCGGTTTCAAAGAAAGTGAGAAGAGAAGTTTTCGGAAAAATGAAGAATGGAAGGGGAAGGGGGGCGGAAACCGCCCCTTAAATTGTTTCTGCCCGCGAAGTACAGTCGTTCGACTGTACTTCGCCTACAGTCGTACGACTGTATTCAAAATTCGAATACAGTCGCACGACTGTAGTGGAAAAAAGGGGGAAATTTTTAATTTTTTCCTATATATTCTTTAAACCCTATTTTCATTATCTGATGCTTAATTATCCCTCACGGGAAGGTATTTTAGTAATTTTGTAGGGCTAACCCAGCGGCAAATAATTTCTTCCAACAACGGTCCGCCTCGCCCAAGGGGCACGAAACCCGAGAAAACCGTGAAAAATTCACTGTAAGTGCAATCTCACCAAACTGCATTTTCAACGCGTCCCGTGTGCCAAGCCACACCGGGCCATCACATACACAGAAAAATCATAGTCTCCCACGACTTTAAAAGGGAACCCAAATCCCGTGTTAGTCTGTTGAGTGCGCCAGTCGCACACGACTATCACATCTTGTATTCGTAAATCCAGTCCCGCAAGACTATAAAAGGCAACCAAGACACGCATTCCCGTATTTATTCTTGATCGAAGGGGCAAAAATTTTTGTTTCGAAATTATCGATCGAGGAATAAATACGTTCATCAAACACGCATTACATGCATTCTTGGCTCGGTATGACAAACCATACACGGCCTTTTGACTCCAAAAGTCATTCTATCTCGGCGCCATCCTTGCGCGAAAGCCATCGTAAGGAACCGCCCGACTCCAAAAGTCATCTATACTCTCGGTGTCATCCTTATGCAAAAGGCATATGGACCACCTGACTACCAAAGTCACCTGCAGTTCACCTGCGAAAACTGCGCTTGCATAGCAATGTGATTTCGTGTTCTTTGTCGTGTACCTAAATCCGTTTCGAAAATCGGACTTCAGTTACACGAGGGGCAGCCTGTGAATAAGAAATTTTTCTTAAAAAAAAAAAAAAAAATTCCGTCGTTGACCGTTGACCCACAACTGTAAAATACAGTAGTGGGATTTTGTTACAGTCGTACGACTGTAACGTAAGTGCAGTCGTACGACTGTACTTTCGGGGGCAGGTTGCAGAACCCATACCCCCTTGACTTGGAAAAGATGGGAAATCTTGAGCATTAAATGCTCAAGATTTCCGGGTTAGTAGAGGGTATATAAGGTTAAAAAAATTAGAATTATGGGACTTTTGGCAAGAAATCTGATTGTTAGTGAGATTTAGTGAGAGAAAAAGAGAGAAAAAGAGAGAAGAGAGAAAATAAAATACATTGCTTTCTTCTTACATTTTCTCTTTGATTTCTTGTTGTTAATCACTAAAACGAAGTAGAAATCTTAGGTTAACATCCACACTAAAAATCTAAATCATTTTGGGACAAAAACAAACACAAATCCGTGACTTTTCTGGGATTATTTGGACACCTTTGCAACCTTGACTTCTTAAGGAAAAAGAGCGAATTCACGTGGATTGGTACGTAGCCAGGGGTCATTCCAGCTGTGGATCGTCGCCAAGGAGGTAAACAACCTTTAACTCAACCCTTTTTCCAGCTTTCTGGGTGATTTATTTGTGTTTGGTGCTTTTTTATTCAAGTTTTCAGGTTTTTATTTCTGGAAAAATAAGAACAGTCGTACGACTATTATTATTTTCCCAGCTTTCAGGCTTCTGTTTTAGGGTTTTTTTAGTGATTTCTGCCTTAGCCAGGATTACAGTCGCACGACTGTAGTCCGCGGCCAGAAGCAGAAATTCCTAAAAATTCCTAAAATCCAAAAAAATCATAAAAATCCAAAAAATTTTATTAAAATACGGAAATTTCAGAAAATCAGAAAAAAATTGGAAAACCTCAAAAATCATCAAAATGAATTTTGTTGTGTGCATCACGACCCTAGATTCAATTTTCAGTAAAATTGCATTTAGAACAATCCCACGATGGAGACCCGGTTCTCCCAAAAACCGACCCACTTGGTATGCTAAATTAAAATAAACCGGAAAAATGTTTTTAAAAACGATTTTCTCACAAAAACCAAAATACAGGGACGTTTCAAAAATGGTTTTCTAGGTCTAACCGGGCGGGCCGACTGGGCCGACCCGGTTACCCCCAAATTGCATGACCCCAAATATCTAATTACCCAATTCTGTCTGTTTGAGTCCTACTTATGGTGTGCCGTATAAATTGTGCTAACCTCTATTTTGCAACTTTTATTTTATTTTAATTTTCTATTTTATTTGTATTTTAATAGAATTAATTGTGTATTTAGGCGGTTGTAAATATTTTTAGATTCTCGTGTATTCTATGCAGTTGTATCAGTGAGGCGAGAGTTTTTATTTTTCCATTCGATTGGGTTGTAAGCTCTTAAATATTTATTCTATTTACTTTTATTATGTTGTATTATCACGTATGCGCGCTGCGTGTATTATTTAATGAAAATCAATCTTTAGCAAATTAAAGTGTCATAACTAGAACATTGGCAATAATATTTAAATTAGACACGAAATAAGGGACTTGTCCGAACCTAGATCTCTGAAAAGTGTGGCAGTTCCCGCTTTGGTTCAGCTACACTGTAATTTCCCAGTTGAGCTGAGCCGGGTGGCGACTCCTATACTTTTTATCGAGATTTAGGTCTTGATTCTTTTTCGAAATAATCCGCTTTTCCAAAAAATGAAATTCCAAACCAAAAAACCCCACTCGAGGGAGGGCCCCACCCGAAATCGAGGCGCCCCTTCCGAAAGGGAGTCCCGCGTCCCGTCGAAAACGCGTCGTCCGCTCACAACATGTGCATCATAGCCCCAAATCTTTAAGAAGGAAACATTAGGCTTTCGGCCCTTCCATAGTTCATATGGTGTTCCCTTAACTACCTTGCTTGGTGTATTATTAAGAATGCAAGCAGCTGTCTCTAAAGCATATCCCCAAAAGGAGATAGGGAGTGTAGCATGACTCATCATCGAGCGGACCATGTCTAGCAAGGTCTTATTCCTCCTTTCTGACACTCCATTCCACTGGGGTGTTCTAGGAGGAGTGAGTTGGGATACAATCCCACACTCTCTTAAAAATGAGTCAAACTCTTGGCTCAAATATTCACCCCCTCGGTTAGACCAAAGTGCTTTTATTTTCTTGCCAAGTTGGTTTTCTACTTCATTCTTAAAGTCCTTAAACCTTTGGAGAGTCTCAGACTTATGCTTCATCAGATACACATAACCGCATTTGCTGAAGTCATCCGTGAAGGTGATGAAGTACAGAAAACCAGATCTAGCACTAGTGCTCATTGGGCCGCATACATCGGAATGTATTAGCTCCAATAGCTCTGAGGCCCTTTCAGCAGTCTTGCTAAAAGGCGCCTTTGTCATCTTGCCTCTCAAACAAAATTCATATGTGTCATAAGACTAGATGTCAAATGACACTAGCACTCCACTAGAGTGAAGCCTAGCTATGTGCTTCTCATTTATATGGCCAAGTCGACAATGTCAGATGTAAGTTGGATTAATTTCTTTTTGTTTAATGCTTTTAGTATTTATGTTATAGATTGAACTTTCACGTTTTAGATCAAGGATATATAAGCCATTTTCAAGAAATGCTGTTCCATAAATAATATTGCCACATTGCATAGAAATTCTACCATGACCAATATTAAATACGAAACCAGAGATATCCAACAAAGAAATGGAAATAATATTCCTGCGTATCGCAGGTACAAAATAACAGTTTCTTAGTTCCAAAACAAGTTCACTAGGCATCTCCGAGGTCTCTATGGCCTAAACCTGAGCACCATTTCTGACTCGAAGATCTACTTCTCTAGATTCTAGTAATCTCCTATTTCTTAAACCCTGCACATTTGAACAAATGTGAGATCCACATCCAGTTTCCAAGACCCAAGATGTAGAAATAGCCAGATTAATCTCAACAACAAAAATACCTGAAGCAGTAGTTTTGCCCTTCAGTTGCTCCCTTAGCTTTGGACATGAGCTCTTCCAATGCCCCTTCTCATGACACTCATGGCGGACATTGTCAGGAGAAGCAACCCTTGCTTTAGGTTGGGCCACCACCTTTTCCCCTTAGCCTTGGCCTTAGATTTGGCCTTTCCCTTAGCAATGGGCGTATTGCCCTTGTTCACCAGCAATACTTCAGGAGTCTTCTTAAGAGACTGCTCAGCAAGCTTGAGCATGCCATGCAGCTCAATAACCGATTTATCCAACCCTTGCATATGGTAATTCATGATAAACTGGTTGTAAGACTCAGGAAGTGACCCGAGAATAATGTCTGCTGCCAAGTCCTACAGAACCAGCGAGCCGAGGCGGGCAAGTGTATCAATATACCCCTTCAACATTAGCACATGAGTGCTAACAGAAGTCCCAGCTGCCATCATAGTCGTGCAAAGTGCCTTAGTTGTCAAGTAATCTTCCTGACGAGCCTGATCTTGGAACATCTTTTTAAGTTGATCCATCATCTCATAAGCATACTCGTCCATGAACTGCTTCTGAAGATCAGAAGTCATGGTACCCAACATGAGGCACGAGACATCTCGGTCATCTCTCACGTGCCGGTCGTACTGCTCCACCATCACCGTGGTGTCGCCTCGACCTACAGGAGGGCCAGCTGGTAAAGAAGCATTCAGTACATACTCTATAAACTCTTGTCTAAGAACTATTTGTAAGTTCCTAGCCCAGTCCAGGAAGTTAGTCCTCGAAAGCTTCTCCTTCTCTAAGAGTGACCTAAGTGAGAGGGAGTTGTTGTTTGTTGCAGCCATTTAAATTGCTTAAGTGAAATGGGATTATCTACATGGAAGAAATCATTGCTTGAGTTAGAAATAAAGGACTTTTAAGCCAATTCAAATTAATAATCCGATTTTAATTTGTTTGTTGGTGATGTTAATTGGCTGACTTGGCCAAGATCCATAACTTATCAATGACTGGCTAAACTAGGGCTCGCTAACCAACCACTGATTTGTTTGGTAGGACAACCTATCCAATCCTTCATCGAAGGATTCTTGGTTTGATGGGCTTATTGACACTTTACTTATCTGTGCTTAGGGCCCGCTCTGAGCTAATGCTACCCATGTTGAGTCAAACCATCATTCACATGTTAACCATGCCAAGTATCCTAACCCTCGATGGCCCACCGAATACTGCAATGTACCCAGCTAGGGCATGGCGCACATTACAACATCAATGGGAGGAAGAGGTGTGAATGTGGGAAGCACTTTTAAACGACTCAATATTTTAATTACCAGATTAAAATTAAGTGATACGGCTTAGCGTGCATAAACGCGGGTAATAATTTGGTGATCCATACATCCATATAATATGACAAATGCAATAACATACTTAATTTAAAATAAATGAGATCCTATGGGCCTTTAATTACAACCTAATGAAAAACTAGATATCCTGTCTAATTCTTTATGGGTCGGACTGCAATCCTTCTTCGACTCCCACCATGGGCTTGCTCCATCTGGGCCTTCCTCCATACTTGATGCAATTACGACAGTTTTGTAAAGAAAAATCTATTCTAAAATTACATCAAAATAAAAAAATGGCACGCAGGCCATATTTCTCAAAATTAAATTACAACCGATAATAATTTAGGGCCCATAGAACTTAACATCACATTTCAAACAAAGTACCTTTTATGCACATATATACCAATATGATGCATGATCATGGCATTCCAAATTAAATATAAATGTTAAGCCGAGTTACCTATGGTGAAATAGCTAATTTTAACAAATGTGACTAAGGCCCATAAAGGTCGAATTGATAACATCCATAAATACAAAATTAACAATTTTGCTCCCACTTGAATTTGAGTTGTCACAAATTTAAAATTTAGCCCTTCAAATTTTAACCGGTGTCACAGTTTATTAGGCCAATTTCACAAAGTCTATATTCAATTTAATATGCAAACAATTAAATTAAATATGCATGCCAACAAAATAAACAATTTAAATATAAATTAATTTTTAAAAAAATTTTATTTGATTTGCATTTGGGTACGGGATAAAAAAAATACTCGCAAAATCCAAAACCGGACTCGAACACTGCGTGCGGCAGCAGCAGGCTACAGCAGCAGCTAACTGCTGCAAATGGCATAAGGTGGAATCGCATTTGCGATTCCACCTTTTTCCCACTTTTTTTTTCAATCATAAACAAAAAAATGTTTCCAGTAAAAAAAAATATATAATTAATAGAGAAAAACAATTTTAGATGGAAAACAATTGGGGAAAAATAATAAAAAACCCCAATCCAAAATTCTAGGGCTTATCAAAAACCAAAACCAATTGAATAAAAATCCTAAAATCGCAAACTTGAAACCCATTCTTTCTTCAAGAATTCTTTCAAGAACTAATTCCAATCAATCTAATGGACAAAACCTAGGCTCTGATACCACTGCTGGGATTCGTCATTGGAAAAATAATGTGGCGTAGCGGAAAATATACTGTTCAAAATTTCCTAGAATCCACCTATCGTGTCCAATTACCATTAATTAGAATAAAACAATTTGAATAAAGAGAGATTAACTCACCGGATTCGTCTCCTCTAGAGACTGCTGCAGAATCGTTTCTTAAAACTGTGATCTCCAAAGACCGGTGCACGACCAACTATTGAGCGGGAACCAGTGCTAGCTGAAGACGCGAAGGAATGGATGATTAATGCTGGGATTTTTGGCAGTTTTGGGGCTGCTCTTGGAGGCTGAAATTTCCAGCAATTAATTAGTGTTTAATTAGGGTTTTATTCGTTAAGTGAGCCCTTATATAGACACCTTTTCTAATTGTATTTTAATAAGGTTAATTAAACCCAAGCCCACTACAATTATAATTACATAAATAAAATTTAATTAAAATGTATATACTATGTAATTTAATTCCATTTGGCTAAATTTACTTACCTCTAAATAAAATTAAATCACACTTAAGTAAATACTACTTAGGAAAATTATTCAATTAATTATTTACTTTATGTAATTTAATTAATTAATAAATTAATTAATTACATTATGTAAACTTATTAATTAAATTAAATTCAACCCAATGTTAATTAATTACCTTGACACTGAATGTCAACTAATTAATTAACGCATTCCTTCTAATGTACATTACATGTACAATTTCTATAAGTTCCGGCTCAATTAATCTATGTGCACGATCCTATGGGTCTGTCTTTATGTTGGCAGTGAGCCCATAGCCCACAGACTGTAAGTGCGTTCTAGCATACCATTATAGCCCCCAATTAAGACAGAGATGCAGCAGTCTTTAGATGACACTCACCCGATAGTAATCTCATAGTGTCTTTTGCCTAACGATATCGATATGAATAAACAAGAGGTATAGTGTCCGTCATCCTCTTCTGTTGTTTATTATATTTCTTGATCTTGAGTTGACTGATTAATCAAATAAGCAACCAACTTATTTGGGTATGGCCATACACTTATCAGTCCCACTCATAAAGTGGCCAGTGATGTCATCTCGGTGTCACCCGAGTGGCAATTCCATCACTTCATCATCAATATCAATATGTTCACCTGTCCACCAATCATACCCGTATTTAGCATCTTTTTACAGACCTGTTAGGCGTATCTCAAAGTGAGCCAGATTCCATATTGATATTATGATGAAATCTGGTCTGAGGACAAAAGAGACCTACTTAAGAAACACCTATGACGCGACAACCATGTGGCTTTCTTGTGCGGATGTCAATGACATGTACCTATATTCATGACTGACTATACAAGTACTATACTAGTTAAGAGCTGCCATACAGTCATCGAATATACAAGTCTGTGGTTCTATTCGTTCCCACGATTAGAAAAGACCTGGGATAGGTTTTATGATTATCAATCAATGGATACTCTACTCATATTATAGCACAAGATATAAATGAAATAGATTAATTGCCTTTACTAATGTGACACAAATAATATATTAATACAATGAGTCTTAATGTATAATACAAAATACAAGAATCCAATGCCCTAAGACCTAGGGCACACCAACACTATATGTCCGTGTCTTTCGCCACATAGCCACCTCGTATCTCTGTGATGCTAATAGTGATCACGTGACTTTTACAAAAAGAAAGTGGTTTCGATTCTTTGATGGTTGAAAGTCTTCTGTCAAGCACTTTAAAGAATTTGTTTAATGAAGAAACCATATGTTCCCTCCTTTCCCTCTCAATGGTCGTTTTGAAGTTTGAAAGACACATTGGGGAAGAAAGTGCCCATTATCATCTTGTCGATGAAGATAAGATGAGTTTAGACTTCTTGAAGTTAGTCCCCCAAAAATAATAGAAGCTTTTAATGCTGTGAAAGCTTTTCTATTGCTGATTGTGTTGGCTGGCATCGATAGTCGAACAAAGATGCCCGTTTTATATTCTGGATGTTTATAAGTTCATAAAGGTACTAGTCATTTTGTACTTATTTATGTTTTATTTGTGTCTTTGGCAGGAATGTCACTAGCTTCTACTATTGTAGCTCTTACGAAGAAAAGGGTTGGGAATCACCCTTGAGCTAAACCTTCGTTCCGCCTCCGTCTCCTTCTCTTTTATTTCCTATGGTGGTAAATTAATTTCATGATCCCTTATTGGATGCCACTGCTATACCAGTCCCTTCGCCCCTGAAAAGGAAGGCTCATTCAACAACCGGAGCAAGTAAGGGAAAGAAACCTTGCTAGGTATGGACTCTTAGCCCTACCTTAATGTTTATCCTTCCATACTTCAACCGTTAGTATTTTCTTAAACAACCGTGCTACATCGACCGCTTATGTCTTTTACCGCCCAATCCCGCTTCACGTGGCTTTCCTTTTTAACTAATGCTTTCTACATTAGATAATTAAGACTATTACAATTAATTTCTCATGTTTATTAACTTAATCAATATTTATTATATTTATATAAGAAACTTAAATAAAATAAATTTAATTATTAAAGAAAATATAAACCCTAAAACAAAAACCCTAAACTCTAAATATTAATTTATAAATTCTAGACTCTAAAAAAACTTCTATAGCCTAAAATATAACCAATGGAGGCTAATTTATAAACATTGAACCCTAAATACTAAACCATATACCCAAATATAAAAACCCTAAACCTAAAAATATAAATCCTAGAGGCTAATTTATAAACCATAGACCTTAAAATAAAAATCCTAAACCCTAAAATAAAAACCCTAGAGGCTGATTCATAAATCCTGAACTCTAAACATTTAAAACCTTAATCGTTAATTATAAACCTTAAATCCTAAATTATAAACCATAACCCTTAAAATATAAATCCTAAATTATAAATGATAGACCTAAAATGTAAATCCTAATTAGTAATTCTAACAAAGAATTCATGTAAAGAAAGTAATTAAAAAAAACAAAAAAATGAAAAGAAAAGTTTTCATAGAAATTTAATTAATTGTGGGATTAACATGTCAAACAGTATCTTAGCAGGATTGGATAATGGCGGTTTCTTTCCTAAATCTCACAGATTCCTTTCTCCAGCGCTGAGACTAGGCTCGATCAAGACCTGGGCCCCACCATAGAGGAAGCTATGATCATTTGGTATGGGGACAATGCAAGCCTTAGGACCTAGCCGGGCAAGCTGAACTGCGTGAGGGTTTATACCTTCCTTTTGATATGACCAACTTCTCAGTGCTTTCCAACCGGACGCTTGCTTCCAGAAATTCGAAGAGACTTTACACGATAAGTTTTACCTACTTTTTTCATGTGCCTTTTCTTATGCGTCTACTTTGATGATTTTTTTCTTTTCATGCTGTGTCATATGTGCGTACCATGGAAAAGCGGCTGGATGAGGCTGATTGCTTATATGGACAGCATGTTAGCAATGCCAAGTTCCTGAAAACAGGCAGAGGATAACGCTAAGGAGGCTAATGAGAAATTGGCCAAGACTGATGAAGAGTTGAAGGAGACGCAGAAGGCAAAGGATAAAACTCTTACAAGATCTAAGTCTTTGGAGAAGTCTCTTAAGGAGGCAAACAAAACTGGAGAATGAAAAGGCAGCTCGAGAATGTGACCGAATTGAGGAAAATAAAAATATTGATGAGAAGATGAAGGTTTATGCTCGACTCACCCTTCTTTACAGTGAACATCTTCTAGATCAATGTGCTTAGGCATATCTGGATCCATTGTTTGATGACATTGATGCCCCTTTCCCTGAGGAGAACAAGCTCCTACCTCTTCCGCAAAGGGCAAACCCCTCCAAGCCTATTCCTGATGTATTTTTATTTATTTGTAAAGTATTTACGGGGCATTAATGTGTATTATTCAAACATCACCCTTTTGCCTTGGGCTTTTATCCATATAGTTACCATTATAAAAAAAAAATTTAAGTGTTTAAATTCTGTCGTTTTACTATTACTACATTTGATCATATACATGTAGTTTTCCCCTAACCTATTGATGTGTGCGTGAGTCTTTAGACCGCTTGTGTAACCTTTTGGTCTGGCCGGAACTAGATTCATTTTAGTTCAGCTGCCTTATGGGAGTTGATTTTCCATTTTCATGATTATAAACCTGGACAGGGTTTTATTTTCATAATCAAACCGAACACCTTTTTGAGTTTTCCTCATTGAAAGTTTTACTTTAGGTTTTATTGCCTTTTGTCAAAGGTTTGTATTTAGTTAACGCTTTTCCTGTTCGGCTTCTACTGGATACATTTCTCTGATGTTGCTCTTTTGGAGATTTTGGCATTTAATGTGACAAGTAGAGATGACCATAATCGGATTTGACTGAAGTGAAATAAACTTTATTGATATAATGTATAATCTTTGTAATCTAAGAATTGGTTTTTCTACTTAGATTCTATGTGATTTGGGACATTGCCTTATTAAAAAACTTACCAAGGAAAACCCAGTGGAAAAAAACCATTGGTAATGGAAAAAGAGTGTGAAATATCTGTGACCCTAATTTGTGGTTTAGTGGATGATATTTTCAGAAATTTTTGGCATTCCACTCTGGTTAATTCTTTTCCATCCATTCAGCTTAGCATGTAAATCGCAGGACCTATAACCTTTCTAATTTGGTACAATCCTTCCCATTTTATGCCAGTTTGTTTTTTCCTTCTTTAGACTGAGATGCAATTGCATCTTTGAGTACTAGATCTCTTTCTTAGAAAATAACTTTTCTCACTTTTCTATCGTGGTAGCAAGAGACTTAGTTCTTGTATGCCACCATCAAGATATATGATTGGTCCCTTCTTTCTTCCAAAGAATCTAAGTGGAATCTGATGTTGATGTCACTCTGAGCTTCAATATAGTACATTACTCGATCACTAGGGTATCCAATCACTATTGGTACAACTGCTTGGACCCCATAAGTCATGGTGAAAGGCGTTTCTCTAGTTGCTTTACTTGGGGTGGTCTGATATGCCTAGAGGAGGTGATTTAGTTTATCTTCCCATGCTTCTTTATACTTTTCGAGCCTCTTCTTGATACCTTCCTCCAACATTCAATTGGTGATTTTAGTCATCTCATTGCTTTATGGGTGAGCAACTGAGATCGAGTTGTGCTTGTTCCAGAGGCTTTTGTAGAACTTGTCAAACTATTTTTAGATATGAAATGTGTTCCATTATCCGAGATGATAGTGTGAGGGATCCTGAATGTGGTGGTAATGTAGTCATAGACAAAGTTTATAATTCTCTCTAATGTGATTGTAGTTGTCGCTTCCGCTTCTACCCATTTGGTGAAGTGGTCTACTACTATAATCCACCATTTCCTCTACCTACTGGTTTCTGGTACATGCCCGACTATGTTAATTCCCCAGGTGGAAAAGGGTCATTCAGTCATTATATTTTTCTATACTAAAGATGGGAGGTTAAACTTCTTCGAATGTATTTAGCATTAATGATAGGCCATTAGATATGCTACCGAATCATCCTCCATCCTTTCCCAGTAGTGACCTAATAACATCGCTCACCTGACCAATGTTTAGGGCTCTTGGTGGGATCCACTTACACCTTCATATAATTCTTTGACGATGTAATTACCTTTTTATGATGTAACACATTTTAACTAGGGGTGACTAAATGACTTTCGATGTAGCACCTCCTTGACAAGTGTGTATTTGCTGATTTCTTGGATATTTAGACGGCTTCTGATTCATCACCCATCAATTTCTCCATCTTTAGATATTCGATTATAAGTTTCATCCATCCTTGATCAATTGCACCAGTAGCTATTACTTCCTTCATGTCAGTACTTAGGCAATTCTGCACTTCATAAGCACATTTCATGTATCTCCATTCTTCCAGACTAGCGGTGACCTTTGCCAATTTTTCAGCTTTGGCATTCTTGGTTTGGGAGATATATTCTATCCTCCAAAAATGGTGCCTTTGCTCCCGATTTCTTCTAGTAAGCTTTGAACTTGGTTAGGGACAAGTCTAGAGACACTCATCATTCTCACTTTGTTCGGACCGATTTCCTTAATTTAACTCTAAGTCTCGGATTGTGATCTCGTACTCAAGTATAGTATTTGTTGCTAGGAAGTCTAGCTTAACATCGTAGGAGATGCGGATTTTGTTTGGTCCTCTAATATAGACTCTAACACTGGTTCCTTATTGGGAAGAACCTCCATCCATGAATACCTCTCATTCTTTTACCCTTGGTGGTTGTTCTGGTTCTAATCTGGTGAATTCTACCATGAAGTCTACTAGAACTTATGCTTTAATGCAAGTCTGTGCTCGAACCGTATGTCAAACTCACTCACCTATATTGCCCATTCTATGAGTCTGTTGGACCTGTTTGGCATTTACAACACTTTTTACAATGGGAAATTTATTCTGACCACCACCTTACCAGCATGGAAATATGGTGTTAATCTTACCAAATCGAAAACAATCACAAGTGCTAGTTTTTCAATATTAGGGTGACACACCTCTGCCCCTCTCAGGACTTCATTGGTGTAATACATCGGGAACTGTTGTCTGTCGTCCTCTTTGATCATCGGAGCACCTAGTGCTTTATTAGTGGTAGCCAAGCACAAGTATAGGATTTCCCCTAAAGCCATTTTACTTAACAAAGTAGGGGAACTCATGAATTTCTTTACTTCCTCAAAGGCCTTTTGGCACTCACCATCCGATCCAAAATTTTGATCTTTCTTCAATCATGCACTTTTTTTTGCAGAAAATGAGATAAAGCGTCGTAGTGTATTGATCTCTCCATTCAACTTTTGGACCTCGTTCATTGTCTTAGGTGAAACCATGCCTAGTGTCACCTTTATCTTCTCAGGGTTCATTTCTACTCCTCTTTGGGATATCATGAACTTAAGGAATTTATGCTTACCCCATTTCTTCAAATTGAGCTTTAACCCGTACTTATGCAATATTGCAATGCCTCCTAAATGTCTCTATAATGATTAGCTTTGCTCCAGCTTTTAATTATCATATCATCTACATAGACTTCCATCATCCTCCCTACTTGATCTCTGAACATGTCATTGACAAGTCTCTGGTATATGGCTCTAACATTCTTTAACCCAAATTTATGAGTTATGAACCACATTTTTTCTTCATCCAATAGGTTCATTGGTATCTAGTGTGTTGGAGTTTTCCCAGTATAAATAAAAAAATTTTAGCGGAAGCATAATAAGATTTATAATCAAACCCAGACCCAAAAATAATCCGTTCTAAAAATAGATGAAAAAAAATGACTAAATCAACCAAAAAAGCAAATTTGAATCATATCTAGGTTGTCTCCATAAAATATTGATAATGAGTTCTTATGTTTACGAGAAGAACCTTCATGTTCACGCACATAAACACCTCAAGAACATGTCAGTGTGCTAGCATAGGACAAAAGAGCAGTCTCACACAATCCCCTATCTCGGCCGAAAATTCCCACCCAAAAGAGAGAGAGAGATTGTGATAGGATTAGGAAATTAGAACTAATTAGTTTAGGTTTTATTTATTCCTTATTTCTCTTATTCCCTTTTAGTTCTCTTACCCAAAAAAAGAAAAAAAAAAACTAGATGAGAAGTATTAGAAACTAAATAAGAATTAAAATAAACCTTATTATTCTAATTTCATGATTTAAATAAATACACCAAATATTTATTTAACATCCCATGTAATAATTCATTTAATTATACCATGCAATTAAACTAATTAATTCTCCGAGGGTTTATTTTTATTAGGCCTTAACAATAAGGCCCATAAGCCCAAATGCTCTATATAAATATGTATCCAATACTTATTATATCAATTCCATGGCAAACATGCTCAGATGCTCAATATGTGTGATTCTGTGGGTCCATCTTATGTTGATAGTAGGCCTAATAATCCATTTATCCCTCAAGCTATAAGTGGGTTCTAGAAACCACTATAGCTACAAAATAAGACAAAAACATCAATCTCAATAGAGAAGATTCCCATATAGTAAAATTATATATCCTATGCCACACGATATCATTGTCCTGCAAGAGGCATGGTGAAGTCACCTTCTGTGCTGTAAGGACATTTCTTGATACCAAGTAGACTAAAGCTCATCAATAACTAATCACCCAGTGGTTACCTTATTAGGGTATAGCCACACTCTTATCAGTTCTACTCATTAAGAGGCCGGTGATATAATCCCTCAATTAAAGAGAGAGGCAAATCTCTTCACATCACTCACATTCCCAGCATGTTCACTGGCATACCCAACTGTACCCATACTTGGCACCCTGTTACGGGCCTGTTAGGTGCACATCAAAGTATAAGAGTGTGAGAGTTGCAAATTAGTCTTCTTCCCTTTAAGCTTTTGATCTCAATTCCTTTTATAGGGAAAAGAATGCTTCATGGAAGGAAATGGTCGATTGAATCAATCCATAAAGAGAAACGATGGTTGATCTCAAGTCATAAGGAGAAATGGTTTTTGATTTCAAGTCATAAGGAGAAATGTTTACTCATGTAGCCGTTTGTATCAATTCACAAAGAGAAATGGTGGTTGATCTTAAGTCATAAGGACCAATGGTGGTGGATCTCAAGTCATAAGAATACTTATGTGGCCATTTGTTTAAAGTCATAAGCTTATACACAAAACTTTTCAAGTGTAAGCCAAGATTTTCCAAGTAATAAAGCAGTTAACTTTAAGTCGTAAGCCAAGGTGTTCAAGTAGTATAACATTTTACTCATAAGCCAATGTCTTTAAGTAATAAAGCAATTGAAGTTAACTCATAAGCTAAAATGTGTATCCAAAACATTATGTGGCCGAATACGCTAGTTTCAACTCATAAGTAATTTTTGGCCTATGAAAGAATTTTGAAGTCATAAAGAGAAATATATATCTTATAGGCATAAGTTGTATATCAAGTCGTAAATTCAACTCATAAAGCTTTTTAGTACATAGTGATATCATATTAAATTCCTTTTATTCAATGTCAACTTGTGATCATCAAAACCGAAGTCAACAAATATGATTGTGCTTTTTTATTTTAAAAAAAAATCCAATTACATCATATAGGGACTAGGGCATACACTAACATAGTGATACCCGGACTTAGCATCGAGGAATGAGTAGAGAGCACACCCAATAGTCAAATTGACCAACAGATTAATGGGGAGTGGATAACTATCCTTTTGGCATACCTTATTCAGATAAGTGAAGTCTATGCACATCCTCCAACATTCCAATTGCCTTTTTTACCATTATTATGTTCACTAGCCAATTCGGGCAAAATACTTCTCAAATGTGACCTACTCTTAGTAGTATCTAGACTTCCTACTCTATCGCCTTTTGTCAATCCAGTGCGTACTTTCTCTTCTTTTGAATGACCGGTTTGGCCAACATAACTACATTAAGGGAGTGCTACATTACTTCCAGTAGGACTTCTTTGATGTCACTCATTTCCCATGCAAAGGTTTCCTGCTTTTCTGTGATTACTTTTGATATCTCATTCTTTAGCCCCGCATCTAACTCTTTCAAAATTTTGATGGATAGATTTAAGGTAATGAACAAGTTTTACAGTAAACCACAAGTTCAAGTCTCTCATTATCTTCCTCGTGCTTCTAATTGATTTCCTTCAGTTTTAAGAAGGCTAAGTACCTCTTTTGTGCCCCCTGTTGAGTTCCCCTAGCTACTATCATCCCTAAATTAGTTTGTATCTACAATTCTAAGTAGCGGATGGATAAAATTACCTCAAATTAGGCCAAAAAAATTCTTTCAAGTACGATTCTTTTGGATAAACTTGCTTCTGAATATGCGAGGCTCTTTCTGTCTACACTCTTTTCTACCTCAAAGAGGACCTCATGGAGTGGAGTATTTAATGGAGTGAAAATTCTTGAAGCACTCTCTCTAGGGGCTTCTCTCTAGTTCCTCCTCCTCCTCCACTTATCATCTGATCTCTCGGACTTCTCCTTTTTAGCTTCCTTGTGACTTTTGGTAGGCAAGCCCACTTCATCCAACTCTATGAAATTTTTTTCCATGGATATCATATGCATCAAGTTCTATGGTTTTCTCAACACTAAGCTCGCTCTCAACTTTTCATTGGAGGTGTTAGTGTTGGGATTCGACATTGGAAAAATAACGTGGCGCAACGGAAAATACACTGTTTAAAATTTCCTAGAATCCATCTATCGTGTCCAATTACCATTGATTAGAATAAAACCAAATTGAATCAAGAGAGATTAACTCACCTGATTCGTCTCTTCTAGAGACTGCTGCAGAATCGTTTCTTGAAACTACGATCTCCAAAGTCCGGTGCACAACCAACTATTGAGCGGGAACCGGTGCTAGTTGAAGATGCGAAGGAATGGAGGATTAATGCTGGGATTTTCGGCTATTTGGGGCTGCTCTTGGTGGCTAAAATTTCCATCAATAATTAGGGTTGAATTATGGTTTTATTCCTTAAGTGTGCCCTTATATAGACACCTTGTCTAATTGGGTTTTAATTAGGTTAATTAAACCCAAGCCCACTAGGATTATAATTACATATATAAACTTTAATTAAAAAGTATATACTATGTAATTTAATTCCATTTGGCTAAATTTAATTACCCCTAAATAAAATTAAATCACACTTAAGTAAATACAATACATGTATTTAATTTTCCTACTAAGGATAATTATTTAATTAATTGTTTACTTTATGTAATTCAATTAATCGATAAATTAATTAATTACATTATGTTAGATTATTAATTAAATTAAATTCAACCCAATGTTAATTAATTACCTTGACACCGAATGTCAATTAATTAATTAACACATTCCTTCCAATGTACATTACATGTACAATTTCTATAAGTTCCGGCTCAGTTGATCTATGTGCACGATCCTATTATGTTGGTAGTAGACCCAAGGCCCACAGACTATAAGTGGGTTCTAGCAAACCATTACAACCTCCAATTAAGACAGAGATGTAGCAGTCTTTCGAAGACACTCACCCGGTAGGAATCTCATAGTGTCCTTTGCCTAACAATATCGATATGAATAAACATGAGGCATGGTGTCCATCATCCGCTTCTGTTGTTTATTATATTTCTTGATCTTGAGTTGACTGATTAATCAAATAAGCACTGACTTACTTGGGTATGGCCATACACTTATCAGTCCCACTCATCAAGTGGTCAATGATATCATCTCGGTGTTACCCAAGTGGTAATTCCATCACTTCATCATCAATATCAACATGTTCACTGATCCACCCAATCATACCCATATTTAGCATCCTTTTATAGAACTGTTAGGCGTATGTCAAAGTGAACCGGATTCCATATTGATACTATAATGAAATCTGGTCTGAGGACAAAAGAGACCTACTCAAGAAAGACCTATGATGCGACAACCATATGGCTTTCTTGTGCGGATCGATCCAGTCCCATGTCAACGACATGTACCTACATTCATGACTGACTATACAAGTACTATGGCTAGTTAAGAACTACCATACAGTCATCGAATATACAAGTCTGTGGTTCTATTCGTTCCCACGATTAGAACAGACCTGGGATAGGTTTTTTGATTATCAATCAATGTATACTCTACTCATATTATAGCATAAGATATAAATGAAATAGATTAATTACCTTCATTAATGTGATACAAATAATGTATTCATATAATCAGTCTTAATGTATAATACAAAATACAAAAATCCAATACCCTAAGAACTAGGGCACACCAATAGTTAGCAATTAGGCCTCCAACATCATGTTGAAGTTTAGCCATTGAATGTTCACATAAGCCAAGTTGAACTTGTCAATGAAATCTTTAAGAGATTCTCTCAATCTCTACAACATGTCATAAAGTTGGACTTGTGGACCAGTTGGCACCGACCCCAAGAACTTGGTGCAAAACTACTACCTAAGTTGATCCCATGTATATATGCATCCAAGCTTAAGAGATTCGAACCTGCATGATGCCGGACCAACCAACGTTAAGGAGAACTCCGTTCGATTCCAGTAGTTTCGAGAGTGCACATATGGATCTGTCTCCCTTGTAATTCTCAAAGTTCAACTTCTTAAACTTTGGATCACAAGGTTATTGAAGTATGTATTGTGCGAAAGGCGATTCACCACTCTCTATTAATGGTTTTTGAATTGGGACCGAATATCTTCCTATGCAATGCTTGAAGAGTGCCATGAATTTAGGATCATCTTTTTCATTTGGTTGTGTTATTGGTGCAGCCAGTGCAAGTTTATGAACCTATGTTACGAATGGTAATTTGGAATAAATACTTACCTTATAATTTGGAAGGTTGGGAGCTGATTTTTGGGAAATGTCTGTTACGGTGTCCCTCCATATTAAACGCCAAATGGCACCAGATTTGAGAAACCACTAAGAGCTTGAGTGGAAAATTAGTTAACTTGGTGAGTAAGCATAGTTCCCACCGACGCCACCATGCTCTCAAGCCTTGAAATTTGTCCCATCCCAAAAAGGGGTGGAGAGTGCTTCACTACTCAATCCATTCATGTTTGCAGCGAGGGCGAAAATAAAAACCTTAAAGTTCCAAAGCCACCAACATCACCTGGCAAGGAATGGTTAGGGATTGCAGGGTCACATTGCTCATGGTGGATCTGACCATTCCCCAATTCTAGAGTTGTAAAAATGCTCATCAGAGTTGTGTTAACCACTATCGTTATGGGTTGATGTTGCTGTTCAATGCCACAGATGATGACTAGGCTATTGTCTCTCCTCCGTTGGTGAGAAGATAAGCCAAGGTAGCATCTAAAATTATTGATTATCAAGCCAGATCAGGTTGAAAAATGTTCTTACACAAAACTGAAATTGTACAAAATGAAAAGGATATGACACTGGGTAACTGGGAGGTACTCTAATGCCTAAGTTAGTTAATTATCTTAGAAAAGATTTATGAATTACTTAAGTATGAGTTATGTAACATCTGAAAAATCAGGTTAGATGGAAGATCAAATTTATGTAGGGAATTTTCACAGGGAAAATCGGTGCGCAGCGGAAAATAGCAATTAAAATTTTCCCAAGAATTCCATGAGCCTAAGAACCATGATTTTGATAGAATCAAAGATAGAAGAAGAGAAAATAAATTTCTCACCTTTTTCGACTCTTCTAGGGACTGCTAAAGATTGCAGATACGAAGATCAGTAACTCTACATAGTCAGGTACACGAATAGCTCTAGAAGCAGACTCGTGCTAGCGAACGGAGACGAACGGAAGTCAGATTTTGCACAAGAAAATACGGCTGCCCTCTCCTTTTTGGTTGGCCGAATTCTATGAGTGGCCAGGATTTTGAGAAATTGACTTAAGGCTCCCTTTTTATACTCCTTGTATAATTAGATTTTAAATTAACTTTACATTAAATTCTAATTTAATTCACTGATTCAATTTATGCAATTAGAATTAAATTAAACCATATAATAAAATTAAATCCAATTAATTAAATTTAGTCAACCCAAATTTAATTTAACCCGACCTTAAATAAATACAACCCATGTATTTAGTTTTCTACCAAAGAAAATATATTTAATTAATTATTTACATATTGTAATTAATTAATCAAATATAATCAATTTCTCTTTTATATTAATTGAATTAATTTTGACAAAACCTATTGTCATTAATTCAATTAACCGAGTTTTCATTCTAAGTACACCCAATATGCACATATTCGATTTGTCACAAGTTCAGCTGTTCTATGTGTACGATCCTGTGGGTCTATCTTTATGTTGGCAGTGGGCCCAGAGTCCATAGACTATAAGTGGGTTCTAGCAAATCATTACAGCCCCCAATTAAGATGAAGAATAGCAGTCTCATGTGAAACATGACCTAGTAGTATTATTGAATATCCCTTGCCAATTGACATCGGTATATAAGCAAGAGGCATGGTTCTAGTCAACCTCTTTTATGCTTATTCATTCCTTGATTCCGAGTAGACTGATGATCATGAATAAGTATCCCAACTTATTCGGGTATGGCCATACACTTATCAGTCTCACTCATCAAGTGGTCAGTGATGTCATCTCAGGGGACGTCGAGTGGTAATTCTATCAACTCACTATCAACATCAACATGTTCATCGGCCCACCCAACATACCCACACTTGCACCCTATTACGGGCCCGTTAGGTGTATATCAAAGTGTATGAGATCCCATGTCATGTTATAGTGAAATAAGGTCTAAGGATAATATCAAGAACTACCGGAGAAACACCTATGACAATCGGACCATGAGGTTTTCTCGAGGTGGATCGGTCCAGTACCATGTAACCTAATATGTACCCATATACTTGATTGACATCTCATGTCCAATGGTCAGTAAGACACTGCCATCCAGTCAAGTACATACTGGTCTTTAGCTCTATTCATTTCCATGATTAATTCAGACCCGAGACTACTTTATGATTATAGCTTTAACATTACTCAAGGTCTCAATAGTAATGACCTACATTAGTTAACATGAGTATGGCTATAATCAATGGATACTCTATTTATTAAATTGCACAAGAAACATATAAATAGATTAATGCCTTTATTTAACACAATTTATAATACAAAATATTCATATACAATGTATAATACAATCAAGAACCAATGCCTTTGGGCTAGGGCACACCAATAATATATGAATTAGGTGGAAGATGGTTGGTTTAAAAGGGAGTACGACCAGTTAAGTTACGGGAATTAGTGAATTCAGTCTTAGTGAGAGAGTTAACTAATAGATATAGAATGAAAGTTGGATTGAATTATAGATTTGGTAAAAGAGGAAACTAGATGTAAGCTTGAAAGACTGGATAACAAGTTGAACTAGATTACAGAATGGGTAGATAAATGATCTGTTGCAAGTAAAGACCTAAAAAGATTAGAATGGGAACATATTGAATTTAAAGCAATATCAGGAGGTTGAGGAGATTAGAGATCCAGTTACGGAATTTCTATGACATGTCAAGACCAGGTTACATGGAAAGTAAAAGAAACATAAGTGATACAACAAAGAAAAGTAATACAGTAGAAGATATTCTTGAAGAGAAGAGAGAATAAGTGGAAGGAGATATTTTGCATGTAAAGGTTAAGTGGTAGAAGGAGAAGTAAACACGTGTTTGAGTAAATAAAAGTTTGGACAATAATGAGCCACATGTACTGAAGTATAGAGATTTCTATAGTGTAAAAGAAAGTAAGAAAGAGGAAGAAGGGACTTCTACCATTAAAAAAAATTTTGCAAGGAATTTTAGGGAGAGGAATAGAAAGATTTTAGGGAGAGAAGAGAAGAAAATGGCATATCAAAAAGAGAAAGAAGGAAGGAAGAACAGAACTACGTGGGCTTTGATTCCAAGATGAACAGCTGGGATACGTAGGTAGCTTAATAAATAATCTATTGAGTTCAAGCCATTGAATCAAAATGATTTAAATTTGAGTCACCAAAGGAATGGATAGAAATGGTAAGATTGGCAGAAGATGAGGCCTTGAAGGAATTGAACAAAGCTGGAAAAGAGAAGAAAAGGAGGAAATTCAAATACAGAGTAAAAACATGATTTTGTTGGGATTCATCATTGGAAAAACAACGTGGCGCAGCGAAAATACACCGTTTAAAATTTCCTAGAATTCACCTATCATGTCCAATTACCATTGATTAGAATAAAACCAAATTGAATCAAGAGAGATTAACTCACTGGATTCGTCTCTTCTAAAGACTGCTACAGAATCGTTTCTTGAAACTGCGATCTCCAAAGTCCGGTGCACAACCAACTATTGAGCGGGAACTGGTGCTAGCCGAAGACACGAAGGAATGGAGGATTAATGCTGGGATTTTCAGCTATTTGGGGCTGCTCTTCGTGGCTGAAAATTTCCAGCAATAATTAGGGTTAAATTAGGTTTTTCTTCCTTAAGTGTGCCCTTATATAGACACCTTGTCTAATTGGGTTTTAATTAGGTTAATTAAACCCAAGTCCACTAGGATTATAATTACATAAATAAACTTTAATTAAAAAGTATCTACTATATAATTTAATTCATTTGGCTAAATTTATTTACCCCTAAATAAAATTAAAACACACTTAAGTAAATACAATACATGTATTTAATTTTCCTACTTAGGAAAATTATTTAATTAATTGTTTACTTTATGTAATTCAATTAATTGATAAATTAATTAATTACATTATGTAAACTTATTAATTAAATTAAATTCAACCCAATGTCAATTAATTACCTTGACACCGAATGTCAACTAATTAATTAAGGCATTCCTTCCAATGTACATTACATGTACAATTTCTATAAGTTCCAGCTTAGTTGATCTATGTGCATGATCCTATGGGTCTGTCTTTATGTTGGCAGTAGGCCCAAGGCCCACAGACTGTAAGTGGGTTCTAGCAAACCATTACAGCCCTCAATTAAGATAGAGATGCAGTAGTCTTTAGAAGACACTCACCCGGTAGTAATCTCATAGTGTCCTTTGCCTAACGATATCGATATGAATAAACAAGAGGCATGGTGTCCATCATCCTCTTCTGTTGTTTGTTATATTTCTTGATCTTGAGTTGACTAATTAATCAAATAAGCAACCAACATATTTGGGTATGGCCATACACTTATCAGTCCCACTCATCAAGTGGCCAATGATATCATCTCGGTGTTACCCGAGTGGCAATTCCATCGCTTCATCATCAATATCAACATGTTCACCCGTCCACCCAATCATACCCATATTTAGCATCCTTTTATAGACCTGTTAGGCATATGTCAAAGTGAACCGGATTCCATATTGATATTATAATGAAATCTGGTCTGAGGACAAAAGAGACCTACTCAAGAAAGACTTAAGACGCGACAACCATGTGGCTTTCTTATGCGGATCGATCCAGTCCCATGTCAACAACATGTACCTATATTCATGACTGACTATACAAGTACTATGGCTAGTTAAGAACTGCCATACAGTCATCGAATATACAAGTCTGTGGTTCTATTCATTCCTACGATTAGAACAGACATGGGATGGGTTTTATGATTATCAATCAATGGATACTCTACTCATATTATAGCACAAGATATAAATAAAATAGATTAATTACCTTTATTAATGTGACACAAATAATGTATTCATACAATGAGTCTTAATGTATAATACAAAATACAAGAATCCAATGCCCTAAGAACTAGGGCACACCAACAATCTCCCACTTGCACTAGTTCCAAGTGGGCATTGCCCTAATTCCTATAGATCTTGTATGATCATCGTGCTGTGTCTGCGGCAGTGCTTTAGTCAATGGATCAGCGACATTATTCTTGGTGTCAACCCTCTGCAATGATATGTCACCTCTGTTCACGATCTCCCGAATGAGGTGAAACTTCCTGAGCACATGTTTGGATCTCTTGTGTGACCTGGGCTCCTTAGCTTGTGCGATGGCCCCGTTGTTGTTACAAAAAAATCAACTAGGTCTAGGATAGCAGGTACAACTCCCAACTCGGTTATGATTTTCTTGATCCAAACGGCTTCCTTTGCAGCTTCGCACGCAGCTATGTACTCAGCTTCCGTTGTAGAGTTAGCAATGGTGGCCTGCTTTTAGGACCTCCAACTAATGGCACTGCCATTCAGGAGAAAAACATAACCAGACTGTGCTGGTTCTCATCCTCATCGGTCTCAAAGCTTGCATCAGTGTAACCTGACACTACCAGCTCATCTTGACCTCCATACACTAAGAAAGCATCTTTAGTCCGATTAAGGTACTTTAGGATTGCCTTGACAGCCTTCCAGTGTTCCTCCCCGGGGTCCGACTGGTACCAGCTGGTCATACTTAGTGCAAACGCGACATCAGGCCTCGTACATAACATGGAGTACATGATAGATCCAATAGCAGATGCATAAGGGATCTTTTCCATGTTCTCCTGGTGCTTCTTTGTTTTAGGACCATCTTTCTTACTCAGCTTCAACCCATGGTGCATAGGTAAGAATCCTTTCTTTGCCTTGTCTATGCTGAATCTTTTCAGAATCTTATCAATGTACGTGGCCTGACTTAGGCCTCGAAGCCGATTGGATCTATCTCTGTAGATCCTGATCCCTAAGATCGTCTCAGCTTCGCCTAAGTCCTTCATTATGAAGCACCTACTTAACCACTACTTAACCCCTTGCAGTGTTGGTATGTCACCTCCAATGATAAGGATGTCGTCAACATACAGCACTAGGAAGGTGGAAACGCTCCCACTAACCATCTTATACACACAGGGCTCATCAGAATTCTGTGTGAAGCCATATTCTGTAATGGCCTCATTGAATCTCCGATTCCATGACCTTGATGCCTGCTTCAATCCATAAATGGATCTTTGAAGCTTGTATACTCGGTTTGGATACTTTGGATCGATAAAACCCTCAGGTTGTGCCATGTACACATCCTCGAGTAGCTTTCCATTAAGGAAAGCGGCCTTAACATCCATCTGCCATATCTCATAATCGTACCATGCAGCTATGGCTAGTAGTATCCTAATGGATTTGAGCATAGCAACTAGTGAAAAGGTTTCATCATAGTCAATTCCTTGAACTTGCCTGAATCCTTTTGCCACCAATCGCCCCTTGAAGGTGTTGTCAGCTTTAAACTTGAAACACCACTTGCAACCTATCACCTTAGCACCCGGAGGTGGATCCACCAAGTTCCATACTTGGTTATCGTGCAAAGATTGCATCTCAGCCTCCATGGCTTTGCACCATTGATCTAAGTGTGGGCTTTCAACAGCCTCCTAATAGGTCTTGGGCTCCTCTTGGTCAACGACCATAAGGTCCCCATCATCAGTCACGAGAAAGCCGTACCTCTCTGGTTGATGACGTGTCCTACCAGACCTTCTAAGGTCCTGTGCAACCGGTTCTGGTTCCTCAATTTCTTGAGTAGTCAGATCGGTTCCCAAAGCATCCTCAGCAGTAGCTGCAGGAGTTTGTGAGTCTTGAACTTCTGAAATTTCAATATTACTCCGACTGTCTCTCTTGGAAAGGAATTCCTTCTCCAAGAAGACTACATTTCTGGCTATGAAAACTTTGTTTTCGGCCGGATCATAGAAGTAATAACCCTTAGTTTCCTTAGGGTAACCCATAAACTGGCACTTGACAGATTTGGACTCGATTTTGCCACTTGTCAATTTCTTAACATGTGCATCACAGCCCCAAATCTTCAAAAAGGAAACATTGGGCTTTCGGCCCTTCCATAGTTCATATGGTGTTCCCTCAACTGCCTTACTTGGTGTATTATTAAATGTAAGCAGCTGTCTCTAAAGCATATCCCCAAAAGGAGACAGGGAGTGTAGCATTACTCATCATCGAGCGAACCATGTAAAGCAAGGTCCTATTCCTCCTTTCCACTGGGGTGTACCAGGAGGAGTGAGTTAGGATACAATCCCACGCTCTCTCAAAAACGAGTCAAACCCTTGGCTCAATATTCACCCCCTCGGTCAGACCGAAGTGCTTTTATTTTCTTGCCAAGTTGGTTTTCTACTTCATTCTTAAAGTCCTTGAACCTTTGGAGAGTCTCAGACTTATGCTTCATCAGATACACGTAACCGTATCTGCTAAAGTCATCTATGAAGGTGAAGAAGTACAGAAAACCAGATCTAGCACTAGTGCTTATTGGGCCACATACATCGGAATGTATTAGCTCCAATAGCTCTGAGGCCCTTTCAGCAGTCTTGCTAAAAGGCGCCTTTGTCTTCTTGCCTCTCAAACAAGATTCGCATGTGTCATAAGACTGGATGTCAAATGACCCTAGCACTCCACTAGAGTGAAGCCTAGCTATGCGCTTCTCATTTATATGGCCAAGTGGACAATGCCAGATGTAAGTAGGATTAATTTCATTTTGTTTAATCCTTTTAGTATTTATGTTATAGATTAAACTTTCACGCTTTAGATCAAGGATATATAAGCCATTTTCAAGAAATGCTGTTCCATAAATAATATTGCCACATTGCATAGAAATTCTACCATGTCCAATATTAAATACGAAACCAAAAATATCCAACAAAGAAACGGAAATAATATTCCAGCACATCGCAGGTACAAAATAACAGTTTCTTAGTTCCAAAACAAGTCCACTAGGCATCTCCAAGAAATAATCTCCGATCTCCATGGCCTTAACCTGAGTACCGTTTCCGACTCGAAGATCTACTTCTCCAGATCCTAATAATCTCTTATTTCTTAGACCATGTACATTTGAACAAATGTGAGATCCACATCCAGTGTCCAAGACCCAAGATGCAGAAATAGCCAGATTAATCTCAACAACATAAACACCTGAAGCAGCAGTTTTGCCCTTCAGTAGCTCCCTTAGCTTTGGACATGAGCTCTTCCAGTGCCCTTTCTCATGACACTCATGGTAGACATCGTCAGGAGAAGCAACCTTTGCTTTAGGTTGGGCCACCACCTTTTTGCCCTTAGCCTTGGCCTTTTGGGCCTTAGCCTTGGCCTTAGATTTGGCCTTTCCCTTAGCAATGGGCATATTGCCCTTGCTCACCAGCAATACTTCAGGAGTCTTCTTAAGAGATTGCTCAGCAAGCTTGAGCATGCCATGCAACTCAACAACCGATTTATCCAACCCTTACATATGGTAATTCATGATAAACTGGTTGTAAGACTCAGGAAGTGACCTGAGAATAATGTCTGCTGCCAAGTCCTACAGAACTGGCACGCCGAGGAGGGCAAGTGTATCAATATACCCCTTCAACTTTAGCACATGAGTGTTAATAGAAGTCCCAGCTGCCATCACAGTCGTGCAAAGTGCCTTAGTTATCAGGAAATGTTCCTGACGAGCCTGATCTTGGAACATCTTTTTAAGTTGATCCATCATCTCATAAGCATGCTCGTCCATGAACTACTTCTGAAGATCAGAAGCCCTGGTACCCAGCATAAGGCACGAGACATCTCGGTCATCCCTCATGTGCCGGTCATACTGCTCCACCATTGCCGTGGTGACGCCTCGACCTGCGGGAGGGCCAGCTGGTAAAGGAGCATTAAGTACATAGTCCTTAGACTCTTGTCTAAGAACTATTTGTAAGTTCCTAGCCCAATACAGGAAGTTAGTCCCCAAAAGCTTCTCCTTCTCCAAGAGTCACCTAAGTGAGAGTGAGTTGTTGTTTGTTGCAGCCATTTAAATTGCTTAAGTGAAATGGGATTATCTACATGGAAGAAATCATTGCTTGAGTTAGAAATAAAGGACTTTTAAGCCAATTCAAATTAATAATCCGATTTTAATTTGTTTGTTGGTGATGTTAATTGGCTGACTTGACCAAGATCCACAACTTATTAATGACTAGCCGAACTAGGGCTCGCTAACCAACCATCGATACGTTTGGTAGGACAATTTATCCAATCCTTCCACGAAGGACTCTTGGTTTGATGGGCTTATTGACACTTTACCCATCTGTGCTTAGGGCCCGCTCTGAGCTAATGCTACCGATGTTGAGTCAAACCACCATTCACATGTTAACCATACCAAGTATCTTAACCTTCGACGGTCCATCGAATACTACAATGTACCCAGCTAGGGCATGGCGCACATTGCAGCATCAATGGGAGGAAGACGTGTGAATGTGGGAAGCACTTTTAAGCGACTTAATATTTTAATTTTCGGATTATAATTAAGTGATACGGCTTAGCATGCATAAACGCGGGTAATAATTTGGTGATCCATACATCCATATTATATAACAAATGCAATAGCATACTTAATTTAAAATAAACGAGATCCTATGGGCCTTTAATTATAACCTAATGAAAAACTAGATATCATATCTAATTCTTCATGGGACGGACTGCAATCCTTCTTGGGCTCCCACCATGGGCTTGCTCCATCTGGGCCTTCCTCCATACTTGATGCAATTACAATAATTTTGTAAAATAAAATCTATTCTAAAATTACATCAAAATAAAAAAAATGGCACGCAAGCCATATTTCCCAAAATTAAATTACAACCGATAATAATTTAGGACCCATAGAACTCAACATCACATTTCAAACAAAGTACCTGTCGTGCACATACATACCAAATATGATGCATGATCATGGCATTTCAAATTATAAATATAAATGTTAAGCCGAGTTACTTAGGGTGAAATCGCCAATCTTAACAAATGTGACTAAGGCCCATAAATGCCCAATGGATAACATCCATAAATGCAAAATTAACAATTTTGCTCCAACTTGAATTTGGGTCGTCACAAATTTAAAATTTAGCTCTCCCAATTTTAACCGGTGTCACGGTTTATTGGGCCAATTTCACAAAGTCCATATTCAATTTAATATGCAAACAATTAAATTAAATATGCATGCCAACAAAAAAAAAATTTAAATACAAAATAATTAAAAAAATTTAATTTAATTTGCATTAGGGTCCGGAATAAAAAAAATACCCACAAAATCCAAAACCGGACCCAAAACCTGCACGCGGCGCTGCCGTCCCGACAGGGCAGCAGCAGCCCAGTGGGCTGCTGCCAAGGCAGCAGATGGAATCGCAGAATTACGATTCCATCTTTTGCCTAAGTCTCAATTTTTTTTAATTAAATCATAAAAAAAATCCAGCCATCAAAAATAATAATTAATCAATAAAACAACAATTTTAGATGGAAACCAATTGAGGAAAATAATCAAAAACCCCAATCCAACAATTCTAGTGTTTATCCAAAACGAAACCAATTGAGTAAAAACCCAAAAATTACAAACTTGAAACCCATTCTTTCTTCAAGAACGCTTTCAAGAACTAATTCTAATCAATCTAATAGACAAAACCTAGGCTCTGATACCACTGTTGGGATTCGTCATTGGAAAAATAATGTGGCGCAGCGAAAATGCACCGTTTAAAATTTCCTAGAATCCACCTATCGTGTCCAATTACCATTGATTAGAATAAAACCAAATTGAATTAAGAGAGATTAACTCACCGGATTCGTCTCTTCTAGAGACTGCTGCAGAATCATTTCTTGAAATTGATATCTCCAAAGTCCGGTGCACAACCAACTATTGAGCTGGAACCGGTGCTAGCCGAAGACACGAAGGAATGGAGGATTAATGCTGGGATTTTCGGCTATTTGGGGTTGCTCTTGGTGGCTGAAAATTGCCAGCAATAATTAGGGTTGAATTAGGTTTTTCTTCCTTAAGTGTGCCCTTATATAGACACCTTGTCTAATTGGGTTTTAATTAGGTTAATTAAACCCAAGCCCACTAAGATTATAATTACATAAATAAACTTTAATTAAAAAGTATATACTATGTAATTTAATTCCATTTGGCTAAATTTAATTACCCCTAAATAAAATTAAAACACACTTAAGTAAATACAATACATTTATTTAATTTTCCTACTTAGGAAAATTATTTAATTAATTGTTTACTTTATTCAATTAATTGATAAATTAATTAATTACATTATGTAAACTTATTAATTAAATTAAATTCAACCCAATGTCAATTAATTACCTTGACACCGAATGTCAACTAATCAATTAACGCATTCCTTCCAATGTACATTACATGTACAATTTCTATAAGTTCCAGCTTAGTTGATCTATGTGCATGATCCTATGGGTCTGTCTTTATGTTAGCAGTAGGCCCAAGGCCCACAGACTGTAAGTGTGTTCTAGCAAACCATTACAGCTCCCAATTAAGACAGAGATGCAGCAGTCTTTAGAAGACACTCACCCGATAGTAATCTCATAGTGTCCCTTTGCCCAATGATATCGATATGAATAAACAAGAGGCATGGTGTCCGTCATCCTCTTCTGTTGTTTATTATATTTCTTGATCTTGAGTTGACTGATTAATCAAATAAGCAACCAACTTATTCGGGTATGGCCATACACTTATCAGTCCCACTCATCAAGTGGCCAATGATATCATCTCGGTGTTACCCGAGTGGCAATTCCATCACTTCATCATCAATATCAACATGTTCAACGGTCCACCCAGTCATACCCGTATTTAGCATCCTTTTTACAAACCTGTTAGGCATATGTCAAAGTGAACCGGATTCCATAT
Source organism: Euphorbia tirucalli (assembly GCA_039660915.1). Taxonomy (NCBI): domain Eukaryota; kingdom Viridiplantae; phylum Streptophyta; class Magnoliopsida; order Malpighiales; family Euphorbiaceae; genus Euphorbia; species Euphorbia tirucalli. The sequence continues at coordinate 53,630,697 of CM077633.1, forward strand.
TGATATTATAATGAAATCTGGTCTGAGGACAAAAGAGACCTACTCAAGAATGACCTTTGATGCGACAACCATATGGCTTTCTTGTGCGGATCGATCCAGTCCCATGTCAACGACATGTACCTATATTCATGACTGACTATACAAGTACTATGGCTAGTTAAGAACTGCCATACAGTCATCGAATATACAAGTCTGTGGTTCTATTCATTCCCACGATTAGAACAGACCTGGGATGGGTTTTATGATTATCAATCAATGGATACTCTACTCATATTATAGCACAAGATATAAATGAAATAGATTAATTACCTTATTAATGCGACATAAATAATGTATTCATACAATGAGTCTTAATGTATAATACAAAATACAAGAATCCAATGCCCTAAAAACTAGGGCACACCAATAGATTTTTATTTTTAGGTTTTTATGTCTTAAATGATAGTTTATTAACTTTTTATGAAATCCTTTTGTGTTGGAAATTTATCTTTATTCAACAATGTAATTGTAATCTCTAAAGATATTAATGGCATTAATAGCATAGATGGTTGTAAATAGTATAATTGTTTGTTTTAAGCATAAGTAGTTTATTTTGAGTTTCTGGAATTATTTGAACAATGACAGTGTGTTGAATAAATATGTGGAATGCCGTTTAATGGAACAATCTGAGATTCAGTGAATTATTTATTGATGACTATTGTTGGAAAAATTTGAAATTTTATGACTTGGAAAGATTAGTAGGATGTAAAAATGGATGATTGGAGACTCAGTAAACACTGCCCTTGATCGATTCAGTTAGCCTTGGGGTTATTAATTAGGTAGTGTGCCTGGAGAAAATACTAATACTGTGGCAATCGGTTCACTATGAGAGTGAACTTATGAGTACACTCATAGAGGAGGAATTGATCAGTGATTTGGAGCAATTAAGATCTTATGGAGGGTGCTCAATGAGGCCAGGTGGTTGCCCATAAGGATGGCCTGAAAGGATCATGTTTTCATATGGCAGGTCATGGCCTGGAAAGAAAATGTAATTATGACTATTACTCAGGATGAATAGGCTCGAAGATGAATTGATGAATGAGACCCAGTATTGAGATCCGGTTACATTAAAATCCCTTCTAATATTTTCAAGGATATTATTGAGATACGACTGATAAATGAAATAATAAATCAGCGTGGAAAGTTATAAAAGGAGAAAAGATGGTTGAAAGTAGTGAATTGAGTTTGTGAATAATGGTCGTAGTAAAGTTCTTACTTACATTATACATGATAAAATGAAGGAAAACCTAATCAGATTAAGTATTGAGCACGTGAAAAGACACATATTTTTGTCTGACTAGATTAAATAAAAAGGTAAGATTAAAGACCCATTAAGTTGAATATAAATATGAAATTCTAATAGCACACTAATTCGGCCAAACAAATCAAAACCTTGTTAAATATCTAACTAGAATTTATGAAATTTAACGTGTGAAATGAGATTGAATAGGTTAATATATGTTTAATAACAACTTGATTGAGTGTAACTAGGTTGAGGCATTAAAAGTTATGTGTTTTACCTTTGAATGATGTTGCCTTTATATAGGTTGCTTAGTAGTCTTAATCCTTTTTGGACTCTTACTTCATAATATCTCTTTGAGATATATTATGAATGGTTATCTTGTTGTCTCAATTAGATTCTTGTTGGGATTCTAATGGACCTTTCCGCATATTCAGTTTTAAAAGGACTTAGCCTTATCCTTATCCTTTTAGGAGACAAGATCATTTCTAGCCTCAGGGGCTGGTTATATAACTATCAATCTGGCTTAAAAAGCGATTTGATATATTACTCATATAGATCTCTCCACTGATTTATTCTATGGTCTGGTTATAAAGAGGATCCAGCTCCATGCTAGATCCAACCTGACTTCTCTTTATAGGCATAATGCTTAGATCTGATATCATTTGTATTTAGATACCATCACCATCTTTAAGGGAAACAAACTTCATAGCTAAAATTTCAAGGAATCATCACTATTTATTGATAGTTGCCTATGTCGTATTAGGGGAAATCCCCTTTTCAAGGAAAAGGTGAATTTCAATCTTCTTTCCTTAAAAACTTCTTCTTATAGCATAGTTGGGGCCTAGAGATAGCCTTCAGAAAAATGCCCTGCTTTTGATTTTGCCTAGTAAGAATAGCATTCCAAAAGTACCTCTTCCAATAGGTTGAGAGTAAGGCCAATAAAACAAGGTCAGAAAAGTAATAAAGTAGATTTGTCATAACAATTTTGATTCAATATAGAAAGGAGACTCAAAAAACGATTTATCTAATGGCACATAACCAAAGAGAGATAATATATAGACTATTGTTGGATATGCCCTAGTCCCGAGGCATTGGTCCTTGTATATGTATTGTACATCTATTGGATTTATGTATTATACATTTCGTGTCATTGAATAGAGGCATTAATCTATTTATTATATACCTTGTGCTATGTTTTAAATAGAGTATCCAATGGACATATCCATATCCATGTTGACAAGTGTCATGCACTTGGCAGTAAGACCATGGATAGGAAAAACGATATGACCATAAATAGATCCGTAGTCTGTTCCAGTCATGGGAATGAATGGAACTAGAGACTATCATTAATCTGGTTGTATGGCAGTGTCTTACCGACCATTGGACATGGGATGTCAACCAAATTAATGGGTACATGAAAAAGGGGCATGGTATTGGATAGATCCACTAAACAAGAAATCCACATGGTATAGTATCACAAGTGATTCTCATGTAGTACTTGTATGGATCCTTTGACCTGACCATATGATGGTGCTGCATGCGAGGTCGCATACTTAGGGGTACGCCTAAAGGGCCTGTAAAAGGGTACCAAGTATGGGTACTTTCGGGTATGTCACTAAGCATGACAGTGCTGTGGATATGCAGAAGGGATTTGTCACTCAGTAGTCCATTGAGAAGATATCACCGGCCTCTTGATGGATGTGTCTGATAAGAGTGTGGCCACACCCAAACAAGTTGGAACTTTTTTGTGAGCATCGGTACATTCGGGATCAAGTAAATGTCCGAACACAAAAGAGGGTGATCGATCCATGCCTCTGTGTTGGACATCGATATTGATGACATGGGATGTACAAGTTTAAACTACAGGGTTACGATTACAGTCGGACTGCTATCTCCGTCTTAATTTGGGGCTGCAGTGGCTTGCTAGAGCCCGCCTGCATTCTGTGGGCCATAGGCCCACTGCCAACATAAAGATGGGTCCACAGGATCGTACACATAGAATGTCTGAGTTCGAACTAGTTGGATCACCTGTATACTTGGAGTATACTAATTGAAGAGATAAATATTAATCAATTAAATTAAAGATCAATTGGATTGGTCAATATAATTTAATTGACATATATTTATATTTATTGGGTTGGACAAAGTTTATTTAAATAAATTAAGTTGTGAATAAATTTCCTGGTGGAAATTTAATACATATATAGGTTTATATGTATTTGTTTCTAGTCAAATCATAAATTAATTTATTGGGTTAATTCCGATTGGCAAATCTATTTAATTTAAATGACATGTATCTTATATAATGTGGTATTATATAAATACATGCATAGAAATTAAATTAGAATTGATTAGGAATTAAACCTTACTAATTAATTAGATTTATGGAATTATGGCATTAATTCCATTTATAGAAACAAAGTTAAAATACCCAATAAATATAGACCATGATTTAAAGCTAATTGAGGTTTTTCCCTATGGGAGAATTTCGGCCATAATGGTTTATGGGGCTGAAATTTTCGGCCATGGCATGGATTCTTCTCTCTTCTCTTTGATCCGCCGCTAGCACGGGTTGGACTCGATAGACATTCGTGTACGTGAGAGTGGAGGGAATCTCCTTTGATTTCTGCAGTCATCTCTAGAAGAGATATTCCGGGTGAGAATTAATTCTCTTCTATTCAATTTTAAAGTTTTACAATTTCCACATTAATTGCTCCTGGGCACGGATTAGAGGAAATCACCGAGTTCTTCCGCATTTAATAGGGTGATTTTCGGTGAAAAATCTCAACAACTATATCCCTTTTGAGGGTGCTTGTCTTAGGAAAGAACTTTCTTTTCCACTTAAGAGTCTTCTCTTTCTTGGCGTGGAAGCCCTTTGACACTTTCTTCCGTATTGGCTGCAAGTGGAGTGGCAAAATTTCATTCATCATTTTTTGTCCACATGAGCTAAAGCTTGTGTGTTTGCCAATTTTATCAGAACTAGACCGAAAACTGAACCGACAAGGTTACTGGTTCATGGTTCAATCGATTTAACACCGGTCGAACCATATTTTTGCTTTTTTTTTTAGAAAAAAAAAATTATTTAATATAAGTTTAGAAAATTATTATACATATACATAATCAACAAATCTCCATATAAATTAGTATATAAAGTCACAAATATCTTACTGAGTTAATAAGTAATAACCAAGAATTCACAAAATACCAAAAAATAAAAAACTATCAAAAGAAAGCCTGTGAATCAATTAGCTCGATCTTTAGTTTGGGTGTTTAGGCTTTACTAATAAAATAAGATTGAAAGGGATTTTTCAACTTATTCTGCTTAATAAATTTTTTATTATTCTAATATTTCAATATTTTATAGCATCCATGGAACTAATGATCAACTAGTGAATTAATTAGAGGTTTAAATTAATATTTTTTTTATCATTACGATATTCTATAACACAATACTTCAAAATCATAAATTTCAGTTATTATTCTGCTCATTCTACATCTAATGTTATCATTATTATTTGAAGTGAATTACTGAGCACTAAAAATTATAGCTTAAGAATATGGGTCCTAAAGCAAATGAGTGAATTACTCAACATTCAAAATTACTAAAATCAAACTATACTGCGGACATTGAAAATTACTCAAGGTACGAGAATGCTACAATAAAACAAAATTCTAAAAATATTTCAAACTATAATGTAAATTTGGGAATCACAAATTGATAATTAATCAAAAAGCAATGATTCTGAAAAAAAATATAGTCAACAATAAGAAAGAGCAAAATCAAAGATATATAATAAATTTATAGAGATTTATGAGTTTAAAATTTAATCGGAGTTAAATTAGGTTGAATCAGAAATTTAAGAATTATAAAAAGAAGTATATTGAAATTCGTGGTTACAAATATAAAGTTCAATTATTTTGGATTAATATTTTTCAAAATGAATATATAAATTTGTTAATTATTGATATAATGTAATTAAAAAACATTAAACAAATATATATATATATATATATATATATATATATATATATATTACATTCAAATAGTAAATGTGGTTTGGCAGTAATATGCTCTAGACTCAAGGAAATGAGTAGGGTTTGAACTCCTATGGCAAGCATTTCAACTTCTTCTTTTTTAATTGAAAGAGAATAAATGATTGAAAACCGGGTTGTGGCCAATTACTGATTCGATCGATTTTCTTGGTTCGACTGACATAGTCCTGATTTTCATAGTGGCTTGTTCTGGATGATTAAACCAACCAGATAATTGACTGATTCTCGGTCGAATTGTCAGTCCGATTATGATAACACTGGTATTTGCACCTAAACCTGCACAACAAACAAAGTAATATTTAATATTTCTCACTATTAAGTTTTTTTATTTAATTGACTTAGACTAGTATTTGCAAATTTTCCTTTTTTTTTTTTTTTTTTTTTTTTTTATGGAATAGTATTACATTTTTTAAGTGTAAAAGGATATAGTTAAAAAGAATAAAATTGCTTTTTAAAAAGAAAAATTTTAATTAAAAGAAGTATATACACACAATCAACGAAGTAAAAATATATAAAGAACTATTAACATGTTTTTCTATTTGGCTTTATTTTATCCATGGTACACTAATTATTCTTGTTTTCCCTTTGTGGTACATGAACTTTATTTTTGTTCACTATTATATATGAACTTGTACATGACCTTTCCGGACACTCTCGGTTAACACGTACACGTCGACAACTCAACCAATTTTGAAGACCCATGCGGGCCCCAATCCACTTGAATTACCCATTATGCCATCAATCCAAATAATCCTTAACACTTTGTCTCTCCTCTCATAATCCCTCTCTTCAATCTCCTCTTCACAAACTGCAAATCCAAATAAAATCAAAATTAATTTATAAAATACAAACCCAAATCTCAACCCAATATTAATTTACAAGAAAACTCCTAAAAGATCGAATTAAGACGCAACAAAAAATATGGATCGCTGACGTTATAAAAAACATATGGATATCTAATGTTCGTCTTTGTAAATGTCAAATCTCACAGGTTTGCCCAAGTTTTATATAAATTTTGTGCGTCGTGGATTAAAGTTAGGTTGTTATTTTAGCATTTTGAATTTGGTGGTTTCTGGAGATTTATAATTTTTTATTTAGACGAAGGATTTTCTATGAAATTGCTCCATCTGTCCTTGCTTCGCGGCCTTACGTCTTGTCATTTTAGCACCACTGCTCCGCCTCAGCCTTATGCTCCGGTCAAACCAGCCATCACTAGTCGCTACTTCTCCAATGCGAACTGCATCTCTACCAGTGGAGAACGCTTCTACTACGCGCACCGAAGTTGTGTCTTCTCTGCCGATGCAAATCGCATCATCTATTGCACTGCCTCCTTCAACCATCACATCACTGTCTCCAGGTCGTCCCAATTGCGCATCTGACTCGCACCCAATCGCCATCGTTAGAGATGTCGCCTCCATCCCTACTACCTTGCATGAAAATCTTTTGTGATCTTGCCGAGTACGCTCCAGGCAAAATCATGATACCTTTGCACCATCGACCACCTTCAAGGCTGCGACTGTGAGACAATTGTGAGATGGAGATGATAAGAAATGTTATGGTTAGGTTAGAGGAAGAATAGAAAACAAAAATAGAAATAAAAAAAAATATGTTAGAAATAAAAAAATTTTTTTAAAAAAAATATAAAGTTTGTATTATGGTAAAAGAGTCTTTCCATGTGGTGGGTCCCACCATTTTATTTTTTAAATGGTCAAATACTGATGTGGCACTAGATACATCAAATAACAGGTCATATGTACCACATTAGGATGTTATGTACAAGTTCGTATATGATAGTGAACAAAAACGAAGTTTATGTACCACGGAAGAAAAACATATTGGTGTGCCATGGATAAAATTAAGCCTTTTTTTTTTCCAATAACATAAGAAAGATGATAATTGCACATATGTGGGATGATACACTTGATACTTGGCAATTGGCATACACAAGTATCAAAATTGCATTTGTAATGTCATGCCGCACATCAACATGACTAGTGGAACGAAATGAACCACTGAAATCTCATTTTGGCCGGTTTTCTCACAATGATTAATGAAACAAATCCTAAATAAAGATACCCCCACTAAATCCATAATTTGATGTTTTCTCAAAATAAATAAATAAATAAATAAATAAATAAATAAAAATAAAATAAATATCGTATTTATTAAAGTATCATTATATTCCTTTCTTAAATTATCAAAAGAAATTTGATAGGCCCACCATTTTATCATTTATAGATAATTGAATCATATCAGTAGTTCTAGCAAAAGAAGAAAAATCGTATCACTAATTCCATCAAAAGAAAAAAAAAAATCATATCACGATTTCATTTTCGACCAATCTTCGAGTCCAATCAGTTGATATAAACTACCTATTTTATAAAAAAACTGATATAAAAAGTTTGTTCCACGGTTGAATCGATGATGTGGACAAATTGAACTGTTATTTGAATCAACATTTAAATATTATTCTTAATAAAATTAATAAAATAGTATTTTTATAAAAATAAAAATTCAATTGAACTACAGGTCAAAACGGATTAAACCGTGAACTAATAACCTTACCAGTTCATTATCCAGTGTATTCTCAATAACATTGTTTTTAACATCCAACATATGGCTAGCAATTGTAGCATTGCATACATTCATGGTGTTTTATCTATCCTATGCCTACTTTAGATTTATATTTTATCATAGGGATGAAATAAATTATTTTAACATTAAATGTTTCATGATTCATTTTTATAATAACACTAACTAAAAATTTTAATTAAAAACAAATAATTATTGAACCTAAGAAAAACATATTAATTTGAAAACTTCAAGTTAAGCATTATTAGTCGTTAAATATGACGTTATTCTCCAATGCTTTGATTAATATCTTCTATTGTTATGTTTATCAATTTTTTAAATTATATTTTTACACTATTACGTTTTGTAATTTTTTTTTTTCGGTTGATACATACCAAATAACTTCATAGCCTAATTATTTAATTTTAAGATCTTAGTTTATGATTTCCTGAAAAGTCATCCAAAACTAGATGTATTTTCTCATTCAATTTGCCATTAAGTTATTTATTTCTTATAACATTCATATTCTTCCTAATTTGTCATCATTAATGCAAATGCAAGTCAAATAAGTGGTACTTTTTCTGAGCTGTTGGTACATAAAAACATGCTCACTCTCTAATAGATTGCATTTAATCAACAAATAGAACTGTCAGGATTCGAATCATCGATCTCTAGGTATAAGCAGATCGATACCATGTTATGGAATCGCTTAGACCTAAAAGCTTAAACTAATAAGTAATGCTCAATTATGGTTTTTATTATTATCTCTCATACTCATTTGGTTGGTAAGCATTTGCCAATGAAAATTCAAACCTCACACGTCATATAATATGTTATTGATGATAATGTTTTCATCTCCCACTGTCAATGGATATTAGAATCCTTTCTAATTAGAGTTTCTTCCTAGTTAGTGTTTATTCCTAATTTGTATATGTCTTCTATTCTGTTGTAATATCCTCTTTAGGTTTTTTCTATATATATATGTTGTTGTATCAAACATAATTAATTAATGAGAAATACTTTTATTCTCTAATGATTTACATGGTATTAGAGCTAACCTATTCTGAAAATCTAAATTCTGAAAACCCTAACCCTAATAGTAACTCGTCGCCTACTCCTCCCTCAACTTCACCGTTGGCCACCTCTCCTTCATCCTCTTCTTCTATTGTTCAAGGCCTAAACAACTCTTCTGGTATGGCCACTAACTATAACCAATCGGCTAATCCCCTCTCCACCACTTAAATTTTCACACATAAATTTAACCGTACCAATTACCTTGTATAGAAAACTCAATTTCTTCTTCTCCATTTCCATAGAGTTTTCGGTCATATTCATGGCTCTACTCCTCCTCCTTTGTGCACCATAGCCTGCCCCATTTATCCAAACATCCAAATAGAAAACCCTGAATATACTACCTAGTTCCAAAAGGACCAAACTTTATCTCCCCTGAAGCTTTTACTACTATCATTAGTATCACCAATGCACATGATGCCTGTCAACTCTCTCTCATGCCTATGGAATTGTCTCTAAGAATAGACAGCTACAACTTAATGTTCAATTACAAGAATTAAAACCAACTGATGCTAGTATTGCAGATTAACTTTAAAGAGCGAAAGCTTATACCGATGAACTTGAAGCAGCTAAAACTCCTCTGACCTAAGTACAATTTAAAGCGAATATCTTCGCAATCTTGATCATAATTATCATCCAATCATATCTCACTTATCTATGTAGGGTCCACTCCCATCTTATTATGTTCTTCATGGGGCCCTAACAGTTCATGAAATTCTGGTAAAGCATCTCATATCTAGGTCAGATTCTACAACCCTAATTGCGCCATGCTTTGCTGCTACAACTCCTGCTTCTGCTCCTATCCGAAACCATAGCTCTAAGCACATCATCACAAATGCTCTGTTCATACTTCTTCTTGGCAGCGTCTTTCTCAGCACACAACTCTTCTTCTTCATTTCAACAACTATTGCTGACTTTTCAAAGGTCTTTCTCTGACAAACAATAGGCTCTGGAAGAACTTCTTCTTTACTCAAAATTAGTGCAACAAGCTCTTCTGGAACTTTTTTGGAAATCCACAACATTGGAAAATACTTCAAAAGCCTGCCAAACTACATCATCCACTCTCAGTGGCTTTACTTGTCCCTTATATAATGATTCACCAGCTTGTTTAAATGGCTTCACCAAAGACTTGCCATTCTTTCCTTTCTTCAACTTCTTCTTAAATGCCTCAACTTCATATCCCAGACTAAATTGGCAGGATTTTCCAAAATCGATATTGAATTCATGCGTTCCTTGCAAATTGACTTCAAGCCCTAACCTCGGCACAAACTTCTGTCTATACAAATACTTAGACAACAATTCAGGCATATAGTTTTCATAGATAACCATCGGAGCATCTCTTTATTAATCATAACAACTTGAAAACCTCTAAATGGAAAAATCTCAAAGTTCAAGGCAGCAACCATTAATGTTGTATTAGCTGCAACTGTCACAACCTTATCGCTTACCGGAAATTTTATCTTCTGATGCAAAGTGGAGGGAACTCCACCAAAAGGATGAAACCAAGGCCTTCCCAGCAACAAAGAGAAAGTGACAGGGATATCTATCATAATGAAAGTCATTGTTGATTTGATGGTTCCAACCTCTATCTCAACTTCAAAGGTACCTATTACAGTATGCTTCGAGTCATCACATGCTCTGATCACTGTAAAGGACTTCTTTAATGCTTCTTCACGTAAATCCAAGTATGGTAACATGTTCTATGGACAAATATTCAGAGCTAATCCATCATCGACCATCACACATGGCATCATATTGTCCATAATGTTTGCTTTCATATAAATAGCTTTATTATGAGCCTTTCCTTCATTGAACAGATCTTTCTCGGTAAATACAATGTCAAGATTAGCAGAATTCAACTTATCCACCTTGTCAACATGGATTTTAATCCAGCTTTTAATGATGAAAATAAAGTTTTATTTGACTGGTTTCTAGAGCCAAACAAGTCGAATTCAACTCAAAGTCGAAGCACCAAAATGCGGAATCGGTCGAATTAGGCTTTGTAGTCAATAAATCAAAACCGTATGGATTTATTTCCAAGTAGAATGACCCACAAGATGTTTTCTGATTTTTTCACTGTATAATTAATCTTAGATCTAATTTCTAGAATTGATGTTAGAGAAAATCAACTCATGTAACATGTTAAATGTCAACCGATAAAACCGTTTTCTTGAAAATCAACACAAGAATGTCTCAAAACTGTATTCCATCTCTTGTATTATGCTCGAATCTCATGTGCATAAATATTTGTCGTGTTACTAACATTTTTTTTACAGGTTTCGATTTGCTTTTATTATTTTATTTTTATATTAGATAAACTTGTATATTTTAGGCGGTCGTACCTCAATTCCTTATTTGATTCATGTATACCCGTTAGGATAGCTTACTTGATCTGGTTTGTAATTTATATATTGTTCTACGTACCTTGCATGAACGTTGTCTGCTATAAAATTAAAGTCAATCTAGTTTTATAAAATGTTATAATCGAATGTTAAAGCCGTTATTTTAATTGGATAATAAGTAAGTGACTCGTCCGAACCTAGATCTATGCAAGATATAGTGGTTCTCACTCAGTTTCGACTATACCTAAATTTCCCAGTTGAGCTAAGCCCGGTGGTGACTCCTATACCTTATTTTCAAGATCGAGATCTTGAATCTTTTATGAATATCATTTTCCGAAAATGAATTTCTATATCTGCATTATCACTTATCCAATGAACAAAACCTCTAATTTTGTTGTCCGCTTCACAGCGCACTTTGCTTAACCACTTATTCCGTCTCGTGTAAACGTCATGCACTCACAGTGGTGACTCTGCTAGGGATTCTTTTAAAAAGTTTTTCAAAGCTTAAAAGATTTTAACAAGCATTTAAAATATCCAAGTAAAAGAGCTTTAATAAATTGTAATAACATTTTATAAGCATTGCATTTTAGCTAGATTTGAGCATTAGGTTAAGGTACCATTTTAACCCAATAAACTATTGAAGTGCCACCTATGTTCCACCAGGTCATAGGGACACAGAAACAGAACACCACTTATAGCCTTATACAAACCCCTTCATTTGTATCCTTGAGTGGGGAGAAGTGAGTAGTATATATTGCTATAAGAGCCTTGATGTGAACCCAGACTTTGACCAAACTCATGTAAAAAGCTGTAGTAATTTCAATTAGCTTTGCCTTTATCATCCCTTGTTTATGATTGAAGAGAACCCCGCCTAGGACTCGGTTAGAACATTGACTTTTGACCACAAGGAGAAATAAGGTCAGAAATTTATGATCACATTCTACATGCTACGTGATTCATCTTTCATACCATGTCATCATAACCATCCTCTCACACATATGTCTTATGACTTCGCATAAAATTTTGTGTGATGCTAACTCATTGTTTTTGGTGCAGCCATATACATCATTCTTATTTCGTGTGTACATACACCATTCATATGCATCATTTCGTATGACATCCACACTAATGACCTTCGATACAGCCACAATCCCGTGTAATGTATGCATGAATCATTTTGTGTTAATAAACCCATATTAGAGTGTCCGTAGGCCTCCAGATACGACTATGAACCCATAAATTCATCCTTCACTAACCACATGGTTATCGTGAGAGATCTACACACTTACAAATGTTTAAAAGATGAACCCTTGGGCACGCGAAAGAGCACCAAATTGCTTCATGTGTGAAAATTTATACATAAGGGTTAGGCATTCCAAGAATGCCAAACCTCTGCCCGTATGACTAACCATACGAGTTGACCCTCAACTAGTAGAATCCAGTATAAACCTCGGTTAGGCATTCCAAGAATGCCGAGTCGACCAACTAGTGGAGTCTAGCACAAACCTCGGTTAGGTGTTCCAGCTAGCAGAATCTAGCATAAACCTTGGTTAGGCATTCCAAGAATGCCAAACCTCTGCTTACATGACTAACCATATGCGTCGACCCTAAACTAGCAGAATCTAGCACAAACCTTGGTTAAGCGTGCCAAGAATGTTGAACCTCAGCCCGTACAACTGACATACGAGTTGACCCTCAGCTAATGGAATCTAGCACAAACCTCGGCTAGGCATTCCTCGAATGCTGTCCCTCCACCCGTATGGCTAACCATACGAGTCGACCTTTAGCTAGCGGAATCTAGCATAAAACTCCATTAGGCATTCTAAGAATATCGAACCTACACCCGTATGACTAACCATACAAGTCGACCCTCAGCTAGTGGAATCTAGCATAAACCTCGATTAGGCATTCTAAGAATGCCGAATCTCAGCATGTATGACTAACCATATGAGTCGACCCCTTAGCTAGTGGAATTTAGCATGAACCTTGGTTAAGCATGTTAGAGATTGTGCCCTAAGCCAATGTTGGATTATGTAAACAATCTTCATAAGTCATTAATAAAGACTTGTTTTATCATATATATTTGTATGTTAGTATTTATGATAATGTATCCATGAATTAATTGTGTAATTCTAAATTTCCCTAGTCGATTGTTATTATGGGAATAATAACAAACTAAGACTAGTGTGAGTTATAATGGATATTCATAAGATGAATATGGTGTATACAGATACAGATTATACTCACGGGCAATGTGTTAGAGAACATATTGCTGGAGACCCACTATAAGATCAAGTTCATGGTTAAGTGTCACAACTGATCTTGATTATAGTAGTGTCATCCGCTGATTCCTTTGACCTGAGGTCACCATTGATTCCGGATGAACTCATGTTGTGCTTTGACGCAGTCAAACGCTGCTTGTAACAGAGTAGTTATAAAGGCTGTGGTTGGGTACAATATGACTCATGCTTTGGGATGTGAGTGACAGATATGGGATTTTGTCCCTCTCTAACAAGAGAGCGATATCACTGGGCCCCTCGATAAGTAAGACTGTCAAATGCATGGCCGTGCTCAAATAATTGATAGAGTATCAATTGATTTGTCTGAACAGTTTACTTTGAGATCGAGAAAGCATATGATTAATTATATAAGATTGACAAGTGTACCATGTCTTATGATTAATCATGATATCAAAGAGACAAAAGGGAATATGACATTCTATAAATAGGTATTGGATCATTCCAATCATATTAATTAGGTAGTCGTAATGGCTTGCTAGAGTCCGCTTGTGACCTATAAGGACATTATGGTAATTTCCTTATTGCCAATTAATATGATCCTATGGGGTCACACACAAGAGCAAAATGAAGTTCATCTTAACGGGTATAAATTATTATGGGATAATAATTTATGAATGAGGAAGAGAATAAATATATATAATGATATATATTTATGTATGTATATGTAAATATTAATGTGATTAATATTGCATAAAGTATGCTACATGTCATAATTAAATTATATAGAGATATAATTAATTATAACATTACTTATACATATGAGTATTATGGAGAATTGATTTGATTTAATGTTAATTGAGAATTAATATTAAATTGTGTGGGTTAATATATAATTATGACTAATAGGTGTATTAGGTCATAATTATAATTAACTAATTAGGTTAATTATTTAAGGAAACTATTAACCTAAACCTAATCAATCCAATAATACAAAGAGAGAAGTAGATTTCGGCCATCCCATCCCCTAGCAGCCGACCTCCTCTTCCTCTCCTTCCAAGAGTTTTCGAAACCTTGCTCTTCTCTCGATTCGAAGAAAGCGTTTCTTCTATCCCGGCGCTAGCACGCGGTGGACGTATTGCTCCGTGTGGATCAACCGTAGAGGGAAGCAATTTTGGTTCCTATTGATTCAACCTTCAAAGAATTAAGGTAATTCTTTAACCCTCTTTTCAATTCAATGCAATGTACATGGGTCCTTGGTGGGGATTAATCCGTTTTTCCGCTGCGCATATTTTGTTTTGTGCGATTAATTCCCAACAGTGGTATCAGAGCCACTTGTGCATTGGTTGAATTGGATTTGTTATTTTGATTAGATCAAAATTGCATGTTAGGGTTGTATGTTCTTGATTTAGGGTTCAATGTTATTGTGAATAACATGTTTAAAATTTGATTTTAATGTGAATCATTGTGAATGATTTGTTTTAATAATTTGAAATGTTTAAGGGGTTGGTATCATGAATTTGATTCATGGGATTTTAATTGAAATTGTTTCAATTAATTAAATGAAATTAAAAAAAAAAAAAAACAATTGTTGTTTTCGTTATTCTGGGCATAATGCCCAGAATAATTATGGGTGCAATGCAATTGCAATTGCAATTGCGCCCAACTGCAATTGCAATTGCACATGCTGCGTAAGCAGCATGGGCTGCGCAGCCCGTCGGGCTGCACGCAGTATTGGATACTGCAGTGATTGGGTACGACGAGCATGCTGTCCGACAGTTTAACCTTTTTCGTTTTAGTGTGGAAAATTGTTTCTGCAAATTTGTGAATTTTTCCAAATTAATTAATTCTAAATACAATAGGATTGTATTTTACCCTTTATGAACCCTAAATCTTGTAGATATAAAATTATTGTGATAATTTTATGCATGGTGTTGTGGTATGGTTTTGGACCCTTGGATGTTTTTTGTTTTTCTTTTGGTTTTGGTGAATGTAAGGTTTTATAAATACGGCCTGCGAGTCGTTTGTATTTATGTAATCTTATTTTTCTAGATAAATTGTATAGGATGCAATTTATTGTTTGTAAATTTTATTTACTAGAAAATTGTATAGGATACAATTTTGTAAAGTATGTAAATCCATGAGATGGTGCCAAGGAACAAAGACGTGAAGACGGATCCAAGGGATGCGGCTGTGCTGCGACCATGCGATGGTTACAACCACCTAGGAAATGACCTGTTGATTTTCATATTGGCCTGTGAAAATCAATGTAGATAAAACCATACCATAACATGGTCTTTCGAGTCTATTGCATGTTTTATATTTTTGATGCCATGTGATGCCATGCTAAGTATGAAATATGCATGCTAGATGAATGTATGACATTGGATGCCATGCTAGAATTAATATTAACTTAGAAAGATTAATGTTAATGCCATGTATTGTATGAGATACATTTTAATCACAGGAATTAATAAACCCTAAATAAACTTATGAAGTTTATATTTTTGCCACCCAATTACGTATAACACTAGTCAAGTACTATGTTCGCATCATGGTAGCCACGCCAAAGCGGGTACGCATGTTGTGACCTTAGCGAAGCGATAATATGAGAAATGGTGATTCTCATTGTGTTGTAATTGGTTTAACAAAGGGTTAATCAAAATGGTGTTTTGAACCCGAGGCAAAGATGAGATGAGTAACATGCAAATTAAATATGATATATGATATCATGCATCTCATAAATTAAAAGAGTTACATAATGATATAATTGACATGGTGATGTCTACCGAAATTATATTTAATCATAGGGACATGCCAAAGCAGTGCTATGGTTAAGTATGGATTTTGGGTCTTTTACCCACTTAAATATTTTAAAGGGTTTTATAATTTTAGTGGGAGTTTAATTCTCTTATGTAATTAACTTTGCATATATTTTCTGTTGTAGATAAATGGCCAACACAAGCAATCCCGGTTCTATTCGATCTATCCTTGAGAAGGATAAACTGAACGGAACCAATTACCTAGATTGGTATCGCAACTTGAGAATTGTTCTCAAGCAAGAGCGAAAGCTGTATGTTCTGGATGGGCCTTTGCCCGCTAACCCTCCACCCACCACAGCTTCAAGAGCTGAAAGGGATGCTTTTCACAAGCATCAAAATGATCAGATTGATGTACAATGCCTGATGCTCGCATCAATGATTCCGGAACTTCAGAAGGATCTGGAAACATTTGAGGCATATGAGATGTCTCAAGAGCTTAAGGAAATGTTCCAAAAGCAAGCGAGAAGGGAAAGGTATGAGACCTTGAGATCTTTGGTTGGGTGCAAGATGACCGAAGGGAGTTCGGTTAGTGCCCATGTTCTGAAGATGAAAGGGTACATTGATCAGTTGGAGAGGCTTGGTTCGCCACTCAGACCTGAGTTGGCAACAGATTTGATCCTTAATTCT
The DNA here is from genome assembly GCA_039660915.1 of Euphorbia tirucalli. NCBI lineage: Eukaryota > Viridiplantae > Streptophyta > Magnoliopsida > Malpighiales > Euphorbiaceae > Euphorbia > Euphorbia tirucalli. The sequence goes on from CM077633.1 coordinate 53,647,702, forward strand.
CTTCCCGAGAGTTACTCCCATTTTGTCATGAATTATCACATGAATGATATGGACAAAACGGTCAGCGAACTGCATGGGATGCTGAAAAACGCTGAAGTAACGATAAAAGAGAAGCCAAGCTCCAAAGGGATCCATATGGTGCAAAAGGGTAGGATCCAGAAGAAGAAGGGTAAAGCAAACAAACCCAAAGAGTTTGGGAAGGATGCAAAGAAGCCCAAAGCTGTTACCAAGGCAAAGCCTCCAAAGGAAGGCACATGCCATTTCTGCAATCAGCCTGGTCATTGGCGCAGAAATTGCAAGCTTTATTTGGAGGACTTGAGGAAGAAGAGAGGCGGTGAGACCGCTAATCAAGGTATTTATGTTATTGAAATATTTCATTCTACTTCTGTTTCTACTTCGTGGGTATTAGATACCGGTTGTGGTTCTCACATTTGTATGAATGTGCAGGGGCTTAAAGGAAGTAGAAAGCTCAAGAAGGGCGAGGTAGAATTCCATGTGGCGAATGGAGCTAGAGTTGCTGCTTATGAAGTCGGTCGCTACGAGCTCAAGTTGCCAAGTGGACTTGTTCTTTCTTTGAATAATTGTTATTTTGTTCCTAATTTGTCTAGGAACATCATTTCTGTTTCATGTTTGGACAAGGAAGGATTTAAATGTATTATTGAGAATAATCACTTATTGCTTTTCAATAAAGACTTGTTTTATGCAAATGCGGATTTACATGATGGTCTTTATTTGTTAAACCTTAGTGAAGGTTATGATGCGCATGTATATAACATAAATATCAAAAGGATAAGAACAAATGTTGTGAATCCTACTTATCTCTGGCATTGTCGTCTAGGACACATTAATGAGAAACGCATTTCAAAACTCCATAAAGATGGAATTTTGGGTCTAGATGTTTTTGAAACATATGACACATGCGAGTCTTGTTTAATGGGTAAGATGACCAAGAGTCCCTTTACTGGTCACAGTGAAAGGGCTAGTGACTTATTAGAACTCATACATACAGATGTATGTGGGCCTATGAGCACAACTGCTAGAGGTGGTTTTCAATACTTCATTACGTTCACTGATGTTTTCAGTAGATATGGTTATCTATATCTATTGAAGCATAAGTCGGAATCCTTTGAAATGTTCAAAGCCTTCCAAAATGAAGTACAAAACCAACTTGGCAAGACAATTAAAGCACTTAGATCTGATCGAGGTGGTGAATATTTGAGCCAAGACTTTGACGATCATCTTAGAAAGTGTGGGATTGTCTCACAACTAACTCCTCCTGGTACACCACAGTGGAATGGTGTGTCTGAGAGGAGGAACCGTACTTTATTGGATATGGTTCGGTCGATGATGAGTCAAACAAATCTTCCTCTATCCTTTTGGGGATATGCACTTGAAACAGCGGCATTCACACTGAACCGAGTTCCATCAAAAGCAGTTGAAAAGACACCATATGAGATATGGGTTGGTAAGAGACCAAATTTGTCTTTTCTCAAGATTTGGGGTTGCGAAGCTTATGTGAAATACTTGATTTCAGATAAGTTAGCACCAAAATCTGTGAAGTGCAATTTTGTTGGTTATCCAAAAGAAACTAAAGGTTATTTCTTTTACAATCCTAGTGAAAACAAAGTGTTTGTTGCTAGGAATGGTACATTCCTGGAAAAAGAGTTTATTTCCAAAGGAATCAGTGGGAGTAAAGTACACCTACAAGAAAATATGGATAACCAAGTTGAAAGTGAGTTTCAAATGGAACAATCTGATTCACAAGAAGTTGTTGAGTCAGAACCGATAACACAAGTCCAACGTAGATCAAGTAGAGTTCGTCATGAGCCCGAGAGATATGGATTTCTCGTCACGAACGAAAATGATCTGATTCTGTTAGAAGAGAATGAACCTTCCACGTACATGGAAGCTGTCTCTAATTCAGAATCTGAAAAATGGCTTGATGCTATGAAGTCAGAAATTCAATCCATGGACGACAACAAAGTATGGACTTTGGTTGATCTCCCAAAGGGTGCTAAAGCAATAGGGCACAAATGGGTTTTCAAGTTGAAAACGGACATGGATGGGAATATTCAGACTTATAAAGCAAGGTTAGTGGCAAAGGGTTACCGACAAGTTCATGGTATAGACTATGACGAAACCTTTTCGCCAGTAGCTATGATCAAGTCCATCAGAATTCTTGTTGCCATAGCAGCATATTATGACTATGAAATATGGCAAATGGATGTCAAAACAGCTTTCCTAAATGGAAACCTTGTTGAGGATGTGTACATGACACAGCCTGAAGGTTTTGTCGATCCAAAGAATCCTGATAAAGTATGCAAGCTTCAAAAGGCCATTTATGGTTTGAAGCAAGCATCAAGAAGTTGGAATCATTGTTTTGATGAATCAGTCAAAAAGTTTGGCTTCATCAAAAACGAAGATGAGCCTTGTGTGTACAAGAAGTTCAGTGGGAGTAATATAGTTTTCCTAGTTCTATATGTCGATGACATATTGTTAATAGGAAATCACATTCCTACCTTGCAAGAAGTAAAATCTTGGTTAGGAAAGTGTTTTTCTATGAAAGACTTGGGTGAGGCAGCCTACATTCTTGGAATAAAGATCTATAGAGATAGATCTAAGAGATTGATAGGTTTGAGCCAAAGTACATACATTGATAAAATACTGAAAAGGTTCAGTATGGATCAATCTAAGAAAGGAAATGTTCCTATTGGGCAAGGGATAAAGCTTAGTCGTAAGCAATGTCCCGTGACAGTTGAAGAACGTCAACGCATGAATAAGATTCCTTATGCGTCAGCTATAGGATCTATCATGTATGCCATGGTATGTACTCGGCCAGATGTCTCATTTGCTTTGAGCATGACAAGTAGATATCAGTCTGATCCAGGTGATAGTCACTGGACTGCTGTCAAGAATATTCTTAAGTACTTGAGAAGAACTAAAGATACATTCTTGATATATGGAGGCTCGGACGAAGATCTTGTTGTAAATGGTTACACGGATGCCAGTTTCCAAACTGATCAAGATCAGATGCAGTCGCAGTCAGGGTACGTGTTCATCCTGAATGGAGGTGCGATAAGTTGGAAGAGTTCTAAGCAAAGCACGATAGCTGCATCTACAACAGAAGCCGAGTATATTGCTGCATCAGATGCAGCCCAAGAGGCTGTTTGGATCAAGAAGTTCATCGAAGAACTTGGTGTCGTTCCTAGCATAGTGAGTCCTGTGAGCCTCTTGTGTGACAACAATGGGGCAATATCACTTGCTAAGGAACCTAGTGTGTCACAGAAATCCAAACATATACTTCGGCGTTTTCACTACATAAGAGAAGTCATCTCAAGAGGAGATGTGAAGATATGCAAAGTTGCGTCTGAAGACAATGTTGCTGATCCACTAACAAAAGCTCATTCACAAGCTGTACATGATGGTCATGCTAGGTCCATGGGTATTAGATACATTTGAGATTGGACTTAGGGCAAGTGGGAGATTGTTAGAGATTGTGCCCTAAGCCAATGTTGGATTATGTAAACAATCTTTATAAGTCATTAATAAAGACTTGTTTTATCATATATATTTGTATGTTAGTATTTATGATAATGTATCCATGAATTAATTGTGTAATTCTAAATTTCCCTAGTCGATTGTTATTATGGGAATAATAACAAACTAAGACTAGTGTGAGTTATAATGGATATTCATAAGATGAATATGGTGTATACAGATACAGATTATACTCACGGGCAATGTGTTAGAGAACATATTGCTGGAGACCCACTATAAGATCAAGTTCATGGTTACGTGTCACAACTGATCTTGATTATAGTAGTGTCATCCGCTGATTCCTTTGACCTGAGGTCACCATTGATTCCGGGATGAACTCATGTTGTGCTTTGACGCAGTCAAACGCTGCTTGTAACAGAGTAGTTATAAAGGCTGTGGTTGGGTACAATATGACTCATGCTTTGGGATGTGAGTGACAGATATGGGATTTTGTCCCTCTCTAACAAGAGAGCGATATCACTGGGCCCCTCGATAAGTAAGACTGTCAAATGCATGGCCGTGCTCAAATAATTGATAGAGTATCAATTGATTTGTCTGAACAGTTTACTTTGAGATCGAGAAAGCATATGATTAATTATATAAGATTGACAAGTGTACCATGTCTTATGATTAATCATGATATCAAAGAGACAAAAGGGAATATGACATTCTATAAATAGGTATTGGATCATTCCAATCATATTAATTGGGTAGTCGTAATGGCTTGCTAGAGTCCGCTTGTGACCTATAAGGACATTATGGTAATTTCCTTATTGCCAATTAATATGATCCTATGGGGTCACACACAAGAGCAAAATGAAGTTCATCTTAACGGGTATAAATTATTATGGGATAATAATTTATGAATGAGGAAGAGAATAAATATATATAGTGATATATATTTATGTATGTATATGTAAATATTAATGTGATTAATATTGCATAAAGTATGCTACATGTCATAATTAAATTATATAGAGATATAATTAATTATAACATTACTTATACATATGAGTATTATGGAGAATTGATTTGATTTAATGTTAATTGAGAATTAATATTAAATTGTGTGGGTTAATATATAATTATGACTAATAGGTGTATTAGGTCATAATTATAATTAACTAATTAGGTTAATTATTTAAGGAAACTATTAACCTAAACCTAATCAATCCAATAATACAAAGAGAGAAGTAGATTTCGGCCATCCCATCCCCTAGCAGCCGACCTCCTCTTCCTCTCCTTCCAAGAGTTTTCGAAACCTTGCTCTTCTCTCGATTCGAAGAAAGCGTTTCTTCTATCCCGGCGCTAGCACGCGGTGGACGTATTGCTCCGTGTGGATCAACCGTAGAGGGAAGCAATTTTGGTTCCTATTGATTCAACCTTCAAAGAATTAAGGTAATTCTTTAACCCTCTTTTCAATTCAATGCAATGTACATGGGTCCTTGGTGGGGATTAATCCGTTTTTCCGCTGCGCATATTTTGTTTTGTGCGATTAATTCCCAACAAAGCATTCTAAGAATGCCGAACCTTAGCCCGTATGACTAACCATACAAGTCAACCCTCAGCTAGCCGAATCTAGTGCAAACCTTGGTTAGGTATACCACAAATACCAAACCCCGTCTGTTTGCTCCTTAAGCTTCAAACCCTTACTTTTTTCTAACATTTAATTATTCCACTCGCACAACATATACATCAAGCATATCATGTCATTCATGCACACATGTATATCACTTCATGTTAGAGTAATGCCATACATTCATTCATATTACTAACGTGTGTTCATGACTCTTTGTAGTTTGGGATCGTGCTCTTAAGAGAAGATTGATCAGAGTTGGCTACGTGAATTCACCATTAAGGTGAGTAATTACATCAAGATGGATAACCATGTCAAAGCAAATAGTGAGATCAAGAGTAGTAAGTTTAGAATCAGGATCAGTGACAACTGAGTCAGCTCCAGATTCGAAGATAGAAATAGAGGGATAGAATTTAGGAGTGGATGGTTCCTTTATATTGGAAGAAAATACTACAGAAATGGGGGATTAATCAAATGTAGCAACCATTACTGCCTCTATTGCAGCCGCTATTAAAGATCTCTTAAGCTTAGAAGAGTTCTAAGCAAACATCCGAACCAAGTGCAAGCAGCTATGAGGGCAATCCCGGACAGGTAGGGTGAACAACATGTAGACTCTGGTAATAGTGAGAGGAAAACCATTATCCGAGATGGGGATCACCTATCAGAACAAGGAGATGTTTCTAGAAGGATCAGGGAAGCACTATTAGAGTCAGCAGTTGAAAAGAAGTTTAAGGAGAAATGTTTTGAGCTTGACAAGCTTCTACCAAAGCTCTATCAAATGGCATAGATTACCACTGTTAAGTGCATCGAATTAAATACCTTAAAGGCCAACGGGATTGAATTGCTATCACCAGGATTTCAAATGCTGAAGTTTACTCTTTACAAAGGGACGGGGCCCCCCTAGTCCTCATATTGATAATTATGTCACAGTGATGGCAATTAATAGCTTAACCACTAACAAAATATTGGGCTTATTTCCTACCACTCTAAAAGATGGTGCAGCTAGATGGTTCAACAATTAGTTGATGCATGTCAGGAAAGATTGGAAGGCCTTGGTTGAAGCCTTCACTAGATACTATAGCTACAACACCCAGATGGAAGTAACATTGCAGGATCTGAAATCAGTTAAGCAAAACCAAATGAGACTTTTGTAGAATAGTATAAGTGATGGATAGATAAGTAGGTTCTGCTGAACAGAGGCCCTGGGATTTTGAGCTGATAGATAAGTTGGTGGAGTGAAGCCTGAAAGTTTATCGGGACAATATGAGACTCAGCAATTCAATACTTCTGTGGATGTATACAACTTGGCAAAGAAAATTGAAAAGTATGAAGAAGAGGATAAATAGAATAATGGTATCGGAAATGGTTACAGTGGGGGGTCAAAGTTACATGTCTAGGTACAAAAGCTATGGTAGTACTCCTGCTGCATCAGCTGGCTCTAGTTCTAGTCCTAAGCTCACATTATGCTCGTCCGTTGTCATGCAGGTAGAAGTAGCACACGAACTATCTCTTCAAGCTGGTCAGAAGAGTATCCACCCTTGGGTTGAGTCTCTAGGAAGAATTTTTGCCAAGTACAGAAAGATAGGGCTATTAGAGAGTCTGAAGCCATTTGTGCCTCCTCTTATGGCAAACAAGGATAACTTCTATACCTATCATATGGCAAAGAGCCACCGGACTAATGAGTGTTATCGGTTAAGGGATGCCATCAAACAGTTAATGGTAGAAAAGAAGATCCAAGAGCCTAATGTGAAGCCCAGTGTCTAAAATGACCCACTACCCAACTTTGGAGGTCAAGTTAACATGGCTAGACCGAATTACCTGTTAACTTTGTGTTTGCCCAAATCATGCAAGCCAACTCAGTGGTGTAGATGGTCTTCATGGGTAGAAGAGTTAAGAAAGCGGTGGAGCCAATAGTGGCAGTTGAAGAAGAGATTAGGTCTATCAATTTGAATGATATCAAACTCAATGACGAATTTGATGAGTTTAAAATACCTGTCATAAAGGAGGTGTTTCTAGTTTGCACTAAAGAAGGAATGTATCTCCATAAAAAGATGGACCAGTGAACTATGTCATTAGAAGCAGAAGAGTGTATTAACTAGATAGCTCTACTCAACAAGACAGCCCTATACATAGGACGAAATCCTTAATCCAAAGTGCTCCTCCTGTTTCACCATTGGAGGAGAAAGATTTGGTTGTCGAACATTTAAAGAGAATGCCTCCTAAGGCTAGTGTTTGGCATATGTTAGTTGAGTCATGGAAACACTAAGCAATGGTGGTGAAAAAGTTGATGGAAATAGAGGCCACTTCTTTGACTTCCCCTGAAGATGTGTGTATGATGCTCGGAGGGTTGGGTCGTCCAGTAGCTCAACCTTTTGAGATAACCTTGAGTAATACTGATCTGCCTTCTGAGGGGGTAAATTACAATAAAGCCTTATATCTCAAAGTCGAAGTCATGGATAGGATGATTCCATGTGTGATGATGGATGATGGGTTAGCATAGAACATCTATTTCTTAAAGATTCTGCCATGCTTAGGGATGCATGAGGAAACATTATTGAAGTCCAACATTGTCATCCGCACATATGACGACTCTAAGTGCATGGTGATTAGAACATTTGAAGCAGAGATCATGTAAGGGAGGTAAAGTCGAAGGTGTTGTTCACTGTGATAGACATTCTGATGACCTTTTCCTTGTTACTAAGGCACCCTTGGTTCCACTTCCTTGGAGGTGTACCATCTACCTTGCATCAGAAAGTTAAGATCCCTGTCGGAGGGAAGATTGTGACTCTTGAGGCTAACGAGCCATTGGTTATAGCTGCACTGAATGCTTTTGAACAACCCATGACTGGATTTCATGTTTCCATCATTTCGGATAAGAAAGAGAAGGACCTTTTATTTTCTGATTGGGTTCACATGTATCTTGAGATGAAAAAATTTATCCTTGGAAAGGGATTAGACTTTAACCAATAGGGTCCTTCAAAGTTTGGTATTGATGCAGGTAAGCTGCATCCGAATGGCCTTGGATACAAAGGGGAAACCAAGAGAAAATAAGATAAGAAGGTTATGAATCTTTTTGTTCGCTCCGTCAAGAAAATTTATGATGGCACACCTGAACCAGTTAAGGTCGATGGGTCAAAGTTCCTGGTCTTAAGGTCAGTATCGTTGTGGTAGATTTTACCAAGTATAGGGCCGAACCAGGGTGAATATGCTACAAGTCAAGATCAAGAGTGAAGAGAAGGATACTTTTCTAGTAAAGCAGTTGAAAGAAAGACTGGAAGTAGTGGCCTCTTTTGGTCAAAGGAAAAAGAATGCTGCAGAAGTTCATCATTTAAAGGAAATCGATGCGGCTGTGGATTCCATCTCTAAGGCACTGTCTGCCTTGATGAAAAAGTGGTTAAAAGAGCAATTTGAGAAGAAACATGCAGCAGCTAGCCAGAATGATGAGGTTAGGAATGTTGTGGAAAAACTAACAAAGATGATGACTAAGGGTAAGGCGAAGATGAGAGAAGCTGTTCTCTTTGAGGCATAAAAGGAAGCACTGGAAATGGACCTGATAGACCTATTCAGGGAAGATGAAGCCATTGATGCTGAGAAGCTATCAAGGAAGACCCTCTGCAAGTGGAGGATTAAAATGAATTTTTTGTATCCATTTCGTCTATTTTTTATGTGAACAATTTTACCTACAAGGCTTTGAATGAAAGAAACTCTAACTTTTCTTATTTATGTGTTGTTTTTCTTGTTGGATCTATTCATATTTTCAAACATTCATTCAATGTGTTTAGCATACATAACAACTCATTACGTGAAATTAATCTAGGAATAGAAGAGAATCCTAAAATGGTGTCTATCTCAAATAATTTGACTCGTGCAGAAAATAGAGAAATAATAAAAATTCTGGAAAAGCATGTTGGGGCATTCTCCTGGTCCTACAAATATATGCTAGGGGTGGAAAAGGAGATTGCAAAATATGGGATCCCAACAGATTCGAAGATTAGACTAGAATGGGCATAGAAAGCAAAAGCGGAGGTGGCAAAGTAGATCGCAGTCAAAATTTTAAAGGTGGTAAAATATCCTGAATGGTTAGCTAATATCATCCCAGTTACAAAGAAGGATGGCAAAGTTAGAGTTCGTGTGGATTATAAGGATTTGAACAAAGCATCACGGAAGGATGACTTCCCGCTCCCTCACATTGATGTCCTAATCGACAGTGTAGCTAGAGCTGTAACGTACTCTTTTATGGATGGGTTCTTAGGGTATAACCAGATTTCAGTGGATATTATCAACAAGGTTAAGACAACTTTCATTACTTAATGGGGGACCTATTACTACAAAGTAATGCCATTTCGGTTCAAGAATGCTGGGGCTACATACCAGAGAGTCATTACTACACTCCTCCATGATATGATCCATAAGGAAGTTGAGGTGTGTGTCGATGATATATTAGTCAAATCCATGACCTAAGAAGAGCACCCCGCTATCCTGGATAGATTCTTAACTAAGTATAACCTCCATCTTAATCTGAAGAAGTGTGTATTTGGAATAACCTCAGGAAAATTGCTCGGTCACATAGTCTACCAGAAAGGAATTGAAATGAATCCAGACAAGATCAAAGCCATCCAGAAAATGCCTGTGCTGAAAATCGAGAAAGAAGTTAGATCATTCCTAGGATCTCTTTAGTATGTTCATCACCACATTAACTACAATTTGTGAGCCTATCTTTAAGCTACTCAGGAAGAAAGAGCCAGTTGAATGGAACGATCAATGTCAAATAGCCTTTGACAAGTTCAAGGCTTACTCAATCAATATGTAAGTGTTGAAACCTCCAACACTGGGTAAACCCTTGATTTTGTATTTGGCCATTGAAAAGACCTCAGTAGGGGTAATATTAATGCAAGAACAAGATGACAAGAGAGAGCAAGCCATTTACTACCTTAGTAAAAAGCTGCTCGATTATGAGACCAGATACACCATAGTGGAGAAGACTTGTACCACAATGGTATGGTTAACAAAGAAGTTGAGACTTTACTTCCAATCATATAGAATACATACAGTTGTGAAAATTTGATCTTATGAAGTATTTATGTACAGGACCAGCACTACTAGGAAAGCTATCCTAATGGCTTCTATTGTTATCTAAGTTCAATATTGAATATGTGACAAAGAAGGTGATAAAAGGTAGAGCAGTTGTGGAGTTTCTAGCTAATCAGCCTCTAGAATCTGATTATATGAGAATTTAGAGTTCCCTGATGAGCAACTAGCCATGATTGAAGTCGAGTCCAAGAAATGGATAATATATTTCAATGGAGCTGTCAACAAAAGAGGTGCCAGTCTGGGAGTAATCATTGTCACACCAAATGGAGAGATAATTCCTTTATCAAAGCAACTAGAGTTCTTGGTAACCAACAACAATGCCAAGTATGAATCTTACTTATTTGGCATCGATGCGCTTATCATGCCAAGGGCAAATGATGTCTGAATCATTAGGGACTCGCTATTGGTCATCAGCCAATCTATCGTAAAGCGGAAAATTAAGGAAGAATCCCTTCACCCGTATCCGGAAATTCTGTGGGAGTGTATCAAGACATTTTAGGCAATTTGAATTTAGACACGTGGCCATAGATGACAACCAGATGGCCGATTCACTCACGATATTATCTTTCATGTGGGAGGGACCGCATAAGCGACCAATGGGACCTTTGATCTTGGAAACTTCTAAGACTACTCATTATCAGTTGTTTGAAGTCTTGACAGTGACAACCAAAGATAAACCATGGTATTTTGATATTTTCAGGTTTCTAAAAGATGGGCAGTACTCAATGGAAGCAGCCAACCAGTCCATCAAGAGGATCTTGTCCAAAATAGTTAATACTTACAGAGATTGGCTGTAGAAGTTACCTTTTTCTCTATAGGGCTATATGAATAGCGTTAAAACTCCTACTGGTAAGACTATTTACTCATTAGTATATGGGATGGAAGTAGTCCTCCTAGTATAAACGTAATTAAAGTCATTGAGAATTTCCTTAGAAGCACAGTTGCCAGAAATTGAGTGGGCCAGAGCTAGATTCGAGCAACTAGCTGTGGTGGATGAGAAGCATTTGAAGGATTTAGACCATCTACAAATGTATCAATAAAGAATGGCTAGAGCCTACAATTAATAGGTCCATCATCAGAAATGCCCTTTGAGAGCAGGCGACTTGGTGTTAAAACAGATGAAACCTTCCAACACAGATTTTAAGGGCAAATTTAAGCTGAATTGGGAAGGCCTATATGTAGTAAAGAAGGTTCTCTCAAAGCGAACTATAAAGATTATGGATATGGATGGTAACAAGCTTACCAACCTAATCAACCAAGATCGTCTCAAATGCTATCATGTTTGAAAAGGAAGAAACAACCTGTCAGATGGATAACCCAAAAAAGGCAGTTTGATGAGAAAATAAATGGCATATAAAAATAAGTCAAGATGGCCTACTAAGCTTAAAGCTAAAAAGGTGGCTTACGCAAAATTTAAGGTGAAAGATGAGAGATAAGAGCTAGAAAACCTTAAAAGGCTGGCCGATAGCACGAGTAGGTCATTTGAGATATGTACCACTTTCCAATTGTTCCTACTTTGAATTTCTTCAATGAAATGTCATTATGCTTAACACATTTTATGAATATTTGAATATATGCTTGAATCCATTCACTAAAACATTCATGTAAGCTGAGCATTCAAACATATACACGTATGAATTGCCATATCAACTAAAAAAAATAAATAATATAAAAGGAAAATAATAATAATAATAATAATAATAATAATAATAATAATAATAATAATGATAATAATAATGAGGATTGGCCTACTATGAGCGGACGACCTCTCTCGGACGGAACGCGGGGGCCCGACGAGAAAACTTGGATTTTTGGTTTTTGAAACGTTCTTCCTTTTCTTCATGGTGAGATTTTGGGAAAAACAGGATTTGTTTATCTTACTTAGAAAAATCCATTCATTCGTTTCGGAATTCCTTTTGTAGAAAACATTTTCCCGTTTTATTACTTGAAAGATCTCGAAACTTAAATCCCGAGATCAGTGACAGAGTCGCCATCCGGATCAGCTCATCCGGGAAATTCCGGTACAGCTCCCTACCGAGTATAGACTGCTGTACCTAATCCAGAGATTCAAGGTTCGGACAAGTCCCTTATTTCATGTCTAATCAAAATAAATGTGGCGGATATTCTTTGATGGTATTTTACGTTTCTAGAGTTGATTTTTATTGCATTAAGTTAAACACACGGTGCGCACACAAATAAAACAAAATAAAGCAGTAAACAATTAAATTATTACAGCCCGATCGAATAAATAATTAAATTATTACAACCCGATCGAATAAAAATAAAAATTCACTTTACAACCGCCTAAAATACACGGATAAATCTATTAAATACATCCAAAATAAAAAATAAAAGGCTGCAAAACAGAGGGTTAGCACAATTTATATTGCACACACAAATAGGACTCAAATCAGGACAGAGTTGGGAATTTTAGGACATGAGGGCATTCATTTAGGGGATAACCGGGTCGACCCGACCGGTTAGACCTAGAAAACGGTTTTGAAACGCCCTATGATTTTATGCTGGAAAATCAATTTTTGGAAAACAATTGGCTTGGTTACATGCAAATTTTGATTTTCGTGGGTCTGTTGTCCCGGAATCCATGGCTCCGTTCGTGTGGGTTCCTAAATTCATCGTCCATCTAGGGTCCAAAACGCAATAAACACACCAAAAAACATTTATTTAAAATGCAATTTTATTTGTTTAATATTTTCCAAGGACTTATAGAGTTCGGGGGTCCGCTAATGCTGGACAATTGATCCGGTTCGGATGTAACAACCTTGAAACTTGGAGAATAAATCCCGGGAAACTTGAAAATATTAATATCCGTACGTATAAACATTCAAAAACCGGTGTTAAAATGACGTACGAATATTTACGAGCCGAAATATGTCAAATCAGAACGCGTATAAATGGAAAACGGGCTATTTTCTCTTTTTTTTTTTCTCTCTCTCTCTCTCTTTTCCTCTGTGTTTTCTTTTTTTTCTTTTTCTTTTCAAATCCCCCCCTTTTCTTTTCGTTCTTTCAATCTTATTATTGCTCAAAAAATCTCTCAGACAAAATAATTTCCCCAATTAAATGGGGCAATTAATTGTTTTTGTCGTTTTTTTCATCAATTTCACAGAATTAGGACAAAGTATGGCACCCATGCCCGCCCACTAGAGTCGGCCGGCTCTAGTTTGCACTGGAGCCGGCCGGCTCTGGTTTGTGAACCAGAGCCGGCCGGTTCTGGTTGAACCGGAGCCCACACATTTTCTTTTTTTTTTTCTTTTTTCTATCTGACGTGCCTGAAAATCACTCGGAGAACCCGCTTTACGGTAGTTTCGGATTGCTGATAATTTTGTTTTCTGAGAATTCGAGACGTTTCGGGTAATATTCTGCTCTTTTCTATGACCGAAGGTAATAAAGATTTCTCATCACTGAGGTCAGGAAAACCCGTGCTCACAGGCTGCCCCTCGCGAGATCAAAATCGACTAGATCGGTAGCTTACGTCCGATTTGAGTTTTTGGTCTCGCGATTGAGAGCACGGTGAGTAAAGGAGAGAAAAACGCACCTGATGCCCCTCGCAGAGGGTACAGAGTAATCGACTTGCTGTGGTGGAGTGTGCCCGTGGTATCGACTCACTGTGGTGGAGTGTGCCCGTGATACTGTCTTCTCCGTATGGTGGAGTGTACCCGATGATTTTTAACTTTTCTCCGTATGGTGGAGCGACCAAATGATACTGTCTTCTCCGTATGGTGGAGTGTGCCCGATGATTTTTAACTTTTCTCCGTATGGTGGAGCGACCAAATGATACTGTCTTCTCCGTATGGTGGAGTGTGCCCGATGATTTTTAACTTTTCTCCGTATGGTGGAGTGACCAAATGATATTGTTTTCTCCGTATGGTGGAGTGTGCCCGATGATTTTTAACTTTTCTCCGTATGGTGGAGCGACCAAATGATACTGTCTTCTCCGTATGGTGGAGTGTGCCCGATGATTTTTAACTTTTCTCAGTATGGTGGAGCGACCAAATGATACTGTCTTCTCCGTATGGTGGAGTGTGCCCGATGATTTTTAACTTTTCTCCGTATGGTGGAGCGACCAAATGATACTGTCTTCTCCGTATGGTGGAGTGTGCTCGATGATTTTTAACTTTTCTCCGTATGGTGGAGCGACCAAATGATACTGTCTTCTCCGTATGGTGGAGTGTGCCCGATGATTTTTAACTTTTCTCCGTATGGTGGAGCGACCAAATGATATTGTCTTCTCCGTATGGTGGAGTGCGCCCGACGATTTTTAACTTTTCTCCGTATGGTGGAGCGTGTGGTTGGAATTGCGTCAAGTTGCGTATTTATTCTTTGATCGATAATTTTGGAAACAAAAATTTTTGCCCCTTCGATCAAGAATAAATACGGTTTGGTCATTTTTTCCTTTGGATGTCTGCAAAAATCAACAAAAAAAATACCCTTCTCGGGATCAAATTGGACTAAATTAAAATTATTTTTATTTTTATTCTTATTATTTATATCTTATTTTATTTTATTTTTATTTTTATCTTTTATATTTTTATTTATTTTTATTTATTTTTATTTATTTTTATTTTTATTTATTTATTTATTTTTTTTTCGAGGAATCAGAGACGGGGCGGCTCTGTCAGAAGAGACAGAGCTGGCCGGCTCTGACCAGCTTCGGCTGACTCTGACCAGAGTCGGCCGACTCTATCTTGCCAAGATAGAGTCGGCCGGCTCTAGTTGGGTGGCCAACATAGTTTAAGAAGGGGGATTCCTTTCTTTCACCCATTTCATTTTTCTTTCTTCAATTTCTTTCTCTGAGAGTGAGGTCTTTCTGTCCACTGAATCTACAGTGGAGATATACGGCTCGAGAGAGACGGTTCCTTACTGCGGAATTGGGAGGAACGATCCAGTACCCGTAACTTTAAGTCCATCCACGCACATCATCAAAGATCTGGTTAGTTTTTGTTTCTTCGATTTTCCCCTTTTTTTCCATTTTTTTGAATTCCGGCACAAGGGTCTAGGAGACTTCTTAGTCCGGGAGAAAGGCGTTTGGGCGGTAAGCATCCCGTGTTCCCTGCATCATAAGTTATGCAATACTTGAATGCATATGTATGTATGTATGAATGTTAATTTATGCTGTCGACTGCAGTCCCGAGTCGAGATGTTCCGAGAGCAGGCCAGGGAGGTCGCCTCTTCCGTGCTCAGGCCCGGGCTGCGAGCCAAGAGGTGGACAGGGCGAGGGCCGAAATAGCCAGGCTACGGGCTGGGATGGCTCATCTACAGGCGGACTTTGACTCCTACAGGGTTACGCATCAGAGTGAGTCCGAGGAGGGGGAGGAAGATGAGGGGCAGGATGAGAACTAGATGGAGCGCCCTGCTCTTCTTATTTGATGTCTTCATTCATTTTTTTTATCGGATTATGTGATTTGCTTTTGTTTCATTGATATTTGGAAATTCACTTTTCTTCTTTTTCTTCTTCAATTTTTGCTTTTTTCTCTTTTATCCAGGCT
This sequence comes from Euphorbia tirucalli, assembly GCA_039660915.1. NCBI lineage: Eukaryota > Viridiplantae > Streptophyta > Magnoliopsida > Malpighiales > Euphorbiaceae > Euphorbia > Euphorbia tirucalli. The sequence goes on from CM077633.1 coordinate 53,663,410, forward strand.
TTTACAATTTCTTAGAATCGTTACAAGACTCTGATTGGCTTAAATTGAAGCCTTTCGGTTTGTGGAATCTCAAGGCCTATTACAAGAACTCGTGGAACATCGAGCTGTTGAATGCCTGTTATCGCTTCTGGGATCCAGTGGATAACGTTTTCCGCTTCTCATGCCAAGAGCTCTGCCCCTTATATGAGGAGTTTAGTGCTATCTTGAACATTCCCTGCCACAAAGGAGTGAACATTGCCATCCCCGAGTTTACTTTTGGTAGCACCTCCTCCTTGGTGAGCTTGTTCGGGCTTTCTGATCCTGAGGTGGGATCTTTATTTGCTACTGGTTCCCCTTTTCCCAGGTTGAACTCGGACTCTGTGTTGGAGTGGTGTGTCAATGCTCCTAGGGACCACATGAGCTGGGCCTACATGGTTAGCTTGTTACTGGTGAGTCGGTATTTCTGTGGTCCTAATGATGGGGTTGTCTCCTTCAGGGCTGTCTCCCTTATCTCTCAGATGGCTGTGGGAGCATCGCCTTCTCCTTTCGCACTTGCTGAGACACTAATCAGTTTACATGCATCTAAGGCAAGCGGTGTTCTCCACATTGGCCCTCACCTCACACTGCTCCAGGTGAAATTCCTTATTGTCTGATGTATTTCTGGGTCGAATGAACTTCTAACCATTGCTTGCTGTCAACTGCAGATCTGGTTATTGGAGAAGCTATCAATTCTTAAGATTCCGAGGGGGAACTTTAAGAAATACCACCCGGCCAATTTCAGGGAACGAGGCTTCTCCATTGACTCCTACACTGATATGTCTGCTGATGAGTGGGGCGTTTGGCTATCTCGCCTGACTGATGACCAGATTAGGTGGGTGTGCCCTTGGTGGAGGATCCCCCACGTGATTGTGGACATGTGGGCACATGGTGTGCAATTGCTGGGGCAGACCAGAGTGACATTCTATTCTCCGAGTCGCCTCTGCCGGCAGTACGGTCGTCTACAGGGTATCCCTAGGCACTCTTGTGTCACCAGTTGTGAGGAATATACTGCTTCTTGGCCAAGTCACGTCAGACTTCGCTGGGTTGGAGACACCCGTCGTGTGGTGTTGAATTATGCATCACTCGCTCCCACAGAGACTTATGGTCGTTACAAGCAATGGCTAGCCGAGATCCAGGATTTACCGACCCGTGAGGCGCGTAAGAGTGCGTCTTCCCACTGGCTGGCTCCTTCTGAGACCGCGGGACCACTTCCTGTCAAGAAAAGAAAAACAAAAGAGGAAAAAATGTGATTTTCATTATCATGCATGTATTGGCTATCATTATTATCATTCATATCCGTCTTTTCTATTATTGATGCGATTTTTTTTTTGTGAGATGTTCGCAATTGCACACTTTGGGCGTCTAAATGTCTTTGTTTATCTGGATGTTTCGATAAATGAATCATGTAACATACTCCAAACATTCATGCAATATGTTGAGCAAAACGCACTTCATTAATGAAATTTAATTATCGTATCAATTGAAAATTTTAAAATTAGTACATATCTCGAACGAACTCATTCCTGTTATCAACCATCCAATACAGGTTTTCTGGTCAATAAGCTAACTCTCGTTGCCTTAATTTTTGTTTAAATTGCCCTTACGGGTTTTCGACTTAACAGGCTTTTTTTTTTTTTACACATGGTAGCGTTTGAGGTGATCTTGATTAATCGGGTTGGTAAACTCGTTGCCATCCATATCCATAATCTTCACTGCACCTTTGGAGAGTATCTTCTTAACCACATACGGCCCTTCCCAGTTGGGTTTAAATTTGCCCCTCGCGTCCATATTGGTCGGTCTCATCTGTTTCAATACAAGATCTCCCGCTTTCAGAGGCTGTTTCTGATGACGAACCCGTCGATTATAGGCCCTAGCCATTCTTTGGTGGTACATCTGTAGATGATCCAAAGCCTTGAGACGCCTTTCATCGACCATAGCCAGTTGCTCAAATCTCGCCTTTACCTATTCCGTCTCAGGCAATTGGGCCTCCAAAACCGTCCTTAGTGACTTCAACTCCACTTCAATAGGAAGGACTGCTTCCATCCCATAAACCAGCGAATAAGGTGTTTCTCCAGTCGGCGTTCTAACACTGGTTCTGTACCCCCATAGAGCATAAGGTAATCTATCTGCCCAATCTCGGTAGGTTGAAGTGGTCTTGGACAAGATCTTCTTGATGGACTTGTTTGCTGCCTCCACTGCTCCATTGGCTTGTGGCCTATAAGGTGAAGACTTACGATGTTCCGCATTGTATTCTTCGAAGAGTTCAGCTGTGGCTCCATGGAATTGCACTCCGTTATCAGTTACCACGTGATGTGGTACACCATATCTCGCGAAGATGTGCTTCTTTACAAACTTAGCCATATTCTTAGCCGTGACCATGACATAAGATTCAGCCTCAACCCACTTGGAGAAATAATCCACTGCCACCACAATGAACTTATGCCCATTCGATGCCGGAGGTCGAATTTCACCAATTATGTCTATGCCCCATACTGCAAATGGCCAAGGAGTCATAAGATTCTGTAATTCCATAGGTGGGAGATGGTTGATGTCTCCGTAAATCTGGCACTCGTGGCACTTTTTCACTTCTTCTGCACAGTCTGTTTGCATGGTAAGCCAGAAGTACCCTTGCCTCATGATCTTCTTTGCCAGAGCTAATCCATTCATATGCGGGCCGCAAATCCCTGAATGCATTTCTTGCATAACCTTCTTGGCTTCTGCTTCCGTCAGACATTTCAATAACAATCCATCCGCGGTTCTTCTGAAGAGTTGTCTGTCAAACCATCTAAACTGAGTTGGTAACTTTCTTAAAGTGGTCTTATCTGATGCATCTGCTCCTTCAGGATATTGGCTATTTTGCAGAAAGTTGGCTATGTCTTGGTACCAGGGCTTATCATTTACAACTAAAGCCAGGACCTCGCTGGAACGATGAAATGGTGTTCTAGCTGTTTCCAGGATCAAAGGCTGCATCGGTGCTTTCTGAGGTCGTTCCCACATGGATGACAAAGTAGCTAATGAATCTGCCATTTGATTATCATCTCTGGCTACATGCTTGAATTCGATATGTCCGAACACTTTCATCATTTCCCACAAAGTCTCCAAGTATGGGCGAAGTGATTCTTCTTTGATTTCCCATTCCCCGGTGGCTTGACGGATTACCAACAGCGAATCTCCAATGATGGTCACATCGTTTGCCCCTAGTGCGGCGAGAGCATCAATGCCAAACAAACAAGCTTCATATTCTGCGCCGTTGTTAGTTACTGGGAATTCTAGCCGTTTTGACAAAGGAATTATCTCTCCCTCAGGAGTTACAATGATTACTCCGAGGCCTGCTCCCCTCTTGTTTACAGCTCCATCAAAATGCATAATCCATTTCCTGACTTCCACCTCCACCAAGGCCAACTGTTCATCCGGAAATTCCAAGTTCTCCACATAATCGAATTCAAGTGGCTGATTGGCCAGGAACTCAGCCACTGCTCTTCCTTTGATCACCTTTTTCGTCACATACTCGATGTCGAACTCTGATAACAAAAGTAACGACCGGGACAATTTCCCCGTCAAGGATGGGGCAGAGCAGAGATATTTCATTGGATCAACTTTTGCCACAGCTTGTATTTTGTAGGATTGGAAATAGTGTCTCAATTTCTTCGTAAGCCAGACCATAGCAGTGCAAGTCTTTTCCACCACAGTGTACCGAGTCTCGTAATTCAGTAGCTTCTTACTGAGGTAGTAGATAGCATGCTCCCTTTTGTCATCTTGTTCTTGAACCAACATCGCCCCTACGGAGGTTTCTTCAATGGCTAAATACAGAGTCAAAGGTTTTCCCAGAGTTAGAGGTTTTAGCACTGGTGGATTGATCAAGTATTCTTTGATCCTATCAAATGCAACCTGACATTGGTCATTCCACACGACGGGTTGTTCTTTCCGAAGAAGCTTGAAAATGGGCTCACAGACCGTGGTCAATCTGGCGATGAACCTGCTGACGTACTGAAGTGACCCTAGGAAAGATCTGACTTCTTTCTCTTTTTTCGGTGCTGGCATGTCTCGAATAGCTTTAATCTTGTCCGAGTCCATCTCAATGCCTTTCTGACTGACAATGTGCCCCAGCAGCTTGCCCGATGCAACTCCGAATACACATTTCTTTGGGTTAAGTCGCAAGTTGTACTTCTCAATCCTGGTCATAAATCTATCCAGAATAGCAGGGTGTTCCTCCCGAGTCATAGATTTCACCAGCATATCATCAACATACACTTCGACCTCTTTGTGGATCATGTCATGTAGCAATGCTGTGACTGCCCGTTGATAGGTTGCCCCAGTGTTCTTCAACCCAAACGGCATCACTCTATAGTAATACACTCCCCACTCAGTGATGAAGGCTGTCTTGACCTTATCGATGACATTCATTAAGATATGATTATACCCCGAGAAACCATCCATGAATGAGTACATAACTGCCCTTGCCGCACTGTCAACCAGGACATCAATGTGAGGAAGTGGAAAATCATCCTTTGGAGACGCCTTATTCAAATCCCGATAATCCACACAAACTCTGACTCTTCCGTCCTTCTTGGCAACTGGGACTATGTTGGCTAACCATTCAGGGTAATCCACCACCTCCAGGAAGTTGGCCTTGATCTGCTTTGCTACCTCTTCCTTGACTTTCTCAGCCCATTCTGGACGCAGACGTCTGAGCTTCTGCTTTACTGCGCTGAACTTGGGATCAATCGGAATTCTGTGTTCTGCTATTTCTCTGTCAACCCCCGGCATATCGTCGTAAGACCAGGCAAACGCTCCCACATGCTTTTTAAGTATTTTTGACAATTCTCTCTCTTCTTCAGGATTGAGTTCGTTAGAGATAGATACCATTTTAGGATTTTCACTTGTACCCAAATTAATTTCATGTAATGCAGTGTCATGAATGCTGAACACATTGAATGAATGATTGCATGTATGCACAGAGCCATTAGGGAAAACATCACACAAATAAGCAAAGTTAGACTTTATTTCATTCATCACCTTAAAAGCGGAATTGTTCACATCAAGTACATATGACAAGTTTACAAAGAAATCATTTTCTTCCTCCACATGCGGAGGGTCTTCTGCAGCAGGGTCTTCCGGGTCGGCAGGCTCTTCTTCGAACAAGTCACTCAAATCAGCTCCAAGAGTCTCTTTCTGTGCTTCAGATAAGGCATCTTCTTCCACTTTCGCTTTCCCTTTGGCCATCATCTTGGTGAGTTCAGTGACAGCTTTTTCCACTAACTCTGCCTGTCCCAAAATGGTCTTCTTCCCCACAGGGCTCTCCTTCAATCCTCTCTTCAGTAAGTCAGCGAATGCCTTAGTAATGGCATCCACCAGGGGGTCCGTATCTTCTTATGGTTCCTTTTCTGGAGTGATGGGAGCCACCACTTCAGCTTGGCTCATCAGAGGAGGATTGATCACTTGCACCGCTTCACACTTAAGCATTTCTTCCACTGAAGCAATCCCATATTTTGAGAAGTCGACAACATCAGCAAAAATCTCAAATCCGAGGACTGTTTCCCCATCAATAACCATTGGCTCTGGATCACCACCATATGGCCCACCACTTGCTCGAACAAAAAGGTCCAAAAGATGGACTTTCTTAGTTTCCGGGACCTCCTTCTCTTTGGCGCCTTCGTAACCAAGACCCTTTCAGTGTGATTGGCCTATGGCAATATCAACCTTTGTGACCCCTTGTTGATTGACCCCAAGTCCCTTTCCTGGGATGAAGTTCTGTTTCTGAAAATACTTATGGATCCATGGAGAAAATGTCAAGTCTTTCTCCTTATGCTCCGAGACAACTGCCACTTGAAAGCCGGTCAAAGGTTGTTCAGATGAGTTCAGAGCTGCCACCATAGAAGATTCATCTGCCTCAAGTGTTACAATCTTTCCCCCCATCGGAATCTTCACCTTTTGGTGTAAGGTTGATGGCACACCTCCCAAAGCATGAAACCAAGGTCTCCCTAGAAGCAAGGAGAAAGTCACAGGAATATCAATGACAGTGAACAGCACGGTTGACTTAACTTCTCCCACTGACACCTCTGCCTCAAAAGTGCCAATTACAGTACGCTTTGAATCATCGTAGGCCCGTATCACTGTATTTGACCGTGATAATGCTTCTTCGGATAGATGAAGACTAGGTAAAACTTTCAGAGGGCAGATATTCAATGCTGAGCCGTCATCAACCATCACACAAGGCAGGGTTCTATCCATCATTTCCACCTTGAGATACAAGGCACGATTGTGGTTAGTCCCTTCCGGTGGTAAGTCATCCTCGGTGAAAGTGATCCCCTTGGGGTTATCAGATTGCTAACTCTTGATACTCCCAATCACCATACATACTTCCTCGGGAGACATCAATGGATTGGCATCCATCTCCATAAGCTTTTTCACTACTGCAGCCCGGTGCCTTTGGGACTCCATGAGCAGGTGCCACACAGATGCACGTGCAGGCATCTTTTTGAGTTGCTCCACTATAAGGTCTTCTTTCTCATTCACTTTGATGGGAAAATAATCCTGAACTGGTGCTTCTACCCTCTTACTCGGTTCCCCCAATCGTTGTGGCTCGAGTTGATAAACTCTTCCACTCCTTGTAACATTATTCACAGGAGCGTCCTCCTTCCTTATATACATCCCATCCTTAGTGCAGACAGGATGGACAGGTGTCATCTGGTTCACAGGCTTGAGCCTACTCATCAATTCAAATTCGTCCGCATCATCATCCAATTCTACATCATCCAAATTCACAGGTTTGCTTTCCTCCACGGACGACTCAACCTCTTCACCCATTACCACTTGAATTGCGGGATTCGCTCTTGCAATCTGGGCTAAGACAAAATTAGGAGATAATCCTGATTGCACCATGTTCACTCTCCCTTCAAATTGGGGCAGTGGATTACTTTGCACATTGGGCTTAGAGCGTGGAGCTTCTATCTTCTTTTCGTCAATCAACTGTTGGATCGCCTTTTTCAAAGAATGGCATTCGTTGGTTCGATGCCCCTTAGTCACATGATAGGAGCAAAAGTCATTCTTGTCCGCCTCGGCCAGAGGTGTGTACGGCTTCAGGCTTTGAAGAAAACCCAGATTTCTACACTTCAGAAAAATCCGCCCCAAAGACTCCTCCCAAGGAGAGATCCCTTTTCCAGCTACCTGTTGATTGGACCCTTGTGCAACTGTTGCTACCTCTACTTGCTTAACAGGTGCAGGTGACTGACTCGGCTTAGTGCTCATTGATGAAGAAGCTGCAGGATTGCCATTATTTTTATACCCCGAAGAATACGTCCGGCTTCGATACCCTCCTCCAGAACTGTTGTAGGCCGGGTCAATCTCATACTTCTCAACCTTGCGAGCCAACTCATGTACTTCTATCAAGGACTGAAACTTGTGATATTTCATTACATTTAGATAAACTTCCAAGCTACCATCAATCAGCTTGACAATCAGCTTATCTTCCAAGGGCTTCTGGTGAAGAAGGATCATCTTATCCATCCACCTTTGATAATATTCAGAAAAGATCTCATTCTGCTTCTGCCTTACCGCCTCTAAATCCAGCAACTTGACCTCCAGCTGTGTGTTGAAACTGAAGTACTTGATGAAGGCGTCGGACAGTGAATTCCAGTTGCCTTGCACACTCTCGGGTTGTTTATTATACCATGTGATGGCTCCTCCCTCCAAGGTAGTGGGGAACAGTCCCACTAATTGATTCATGGTGAGCCCAGCCATAGTCATAATCCGCACATACTGATTCAAGTGGGCCGTGGGTGGACTTTTCCCGACATATGATGCAATCCTAGGCATTTGGAAGCCTACTGGTAACATTTCAACCCCTCCGGCTATGAGCGTGGATGGGTCAATACGCTTGGCGGATTGAACCTTAGAACTAGCACGCAGCTCCGTTATGGTCTCCTCCATTTCCTTCATCTTTCTCTCTAAGGTAGACTCCACAGGTCGCTCAGTATTATCCCTTCGACCCTCATCAGCATCCGACTGCCCATCATTCAGTCTCCCTCCACTACTTTCTTCTCGAGCATGCCTTTCCGGCCTCTGATTAGGCGACTCATTCAAAGCGTTCTGCACTTGATTTTTGATAAGGTCCTTGAACTCATCAGAACTCATGAATTCTCAAATAGCAGTGGCGGCCATCATGGCAGCAGCAGCTTCGGGTGCGATTGCCATATCTTGAAACCTCTGTTGCAACTGTTCAAATTCCAGCGGGAACCCGACACTTAAATCAGATGATGCTTCAACCTCCCCAAACTGAACAAGCTCCTCAGACTCACTAGACGATGGTTCACTGCGTTCTATTCTCACAAGTCTTCGTCCGGATCGGAGCCAAACTTCAAAGTGATTTGGACAAAGGTCAGTAAAAAGAAATGATCACCTAAAGAGTTATAAACTCTAAGGGATATGCATGTATGCATGACGTGTTAGATGAATGATGTGCAGGTGTTGCATGAAATGTGTTTGTAACACGAACCTTGAACAACCAATCCTTTGGGGGTGAAGTATGCATGAATTCTTATTTACGTATCCACGAATTGCAATCTAAGTGTTAGATGTGTGAATGCGACCTCTGGTGTTCGGCGAGTACCTTGGGTTTTGTGAAATGATATGAATGCCCTTAGTGAATGGACAAAGCTTCGGCACTCATGGAGTGCCTCGGATTTTCATGATGCGAGATCGACACGCGCATGGCACTTGGTCGAGGTTTCGGTGTCCGGGGGACACTTCAGGTTTTTGATGATGTGAAATGAAGTCATGCTTAATTTGCGAGTGGAATTTCAATACTCGGGGAGTATCTTAATTTTCGTGCCGCGATGTGGAGTGAATGCGTTCTTAGTGAACGGGCAGAGTTCCGGCGCTAAGGGAGCACCTAAACGTTTTGATGCGTGAAATGAAATTTTCGGCACTCATGGAGTACCTAAAATGATTTGATGAAGTGATGGATTTTGTCGACACTCGTGGAGCATCGAAAGTGATTTAATGAAATGTGATGAGTTTTGACGACACTCGTGGGGCATCGAAAAGCGATTTAATGAAATGCGATGGAATTTTGTCGGCACTCGTGGAGCGCCTAAAAGTGATTTAATGAGATGTGATGAATTTTATCGGTACTCGTGGAGCGCCTAAACGTGATTTTAACGAAATGCGGTGGAATTTTGTCGGCACTCGTGGAGCGCCTAAAAGTGATTTAATGAGATGTGATGAATTTTGTCGGTACTCATGGAGCACCGAAAGTGATTTAATGAAATGTGATGAATTTTGTCGATACTCGTGGAGCACCGAAAGTGATTTAATGAGATGTGATGAATTTTATAGGTACTCGTGGAGCACCGAAAGTGATTTAATGAAATGTGATGAATTTTTTCGGTATTCGTGGAGCACCGAAAGTGATTTAATGAAATGCGACGAATTTTTGTCGGCACTCGTGGAGCGCCTAAAATGAAATGCAATGAAATTCGTCCGTACTCGTGGAGCACTTAAAATGCGATGATGAATTTTGTCGGCACTCGGGAAGCGCCTAAAATGATTTCCTACCCGATAGGTGGTGCAATGTATGTGGCCCCTATGGGGTCATTCAAGGTCCGTGCAAATGCTTTATGCATGACACGCGTCTCCCATGGCTGCAGAATAAGACGGTTAGTGCTTATGACACTCGAGTGATGCATGTGGATTGATTAATTAATTCTTCATACAATAAAAAAGATGCATGGCTACAAAAGATGTGATTAGTTTTATGTCACACGGGTGATTAATGTATTTACACGCGAAAGATGAAAATGGCTGTACAAAAGATGTGAGTTAGAATCACACAAATGCTTTGGATGTGGTATGTTATGCTTCGTGAAAAATGTGGATGATGACATGTTATGGAGGGACAAAAAGACACGTAGCAATTAGCACGCAGATCGTATTCCTCCAACCTTATTTCTCCAAACGTGGTCAAGTCGATAAAATTCTAACCGAGTCCTAGGAAGGGTTCTCTTCGATCACCAACCGGGGATGATGAAGGCGCAATTTATTTTATTCACCCATTTTCTTTTGGTATCCTAAGGGAATCCAACTAAGGTTGCCTAAATGAGTTCAGTCCAAGCCGGGATAACATTAAGGTCCCCATAGCAAAATATACTCCTCACTTCTCCCCACTCAAGGGTCCGATCGAAGGGGTTCATACGAGGCTATGAGTGGTGTTTCGTATCCATGCCCCTAAGACCAGGAGGAACATAGGCGACACTTCAACAATTCACCAGGCTAAATATTGGATACTCAACCTAATGCAAGGATGTCGAACTAAAATGCAAACATAAAATACCATGTAAGAATCATCCACGCTATTTTGATTAGACATTTTTCAGGGCTTGTCAAATTCTTTTAAGTTTTAGGAAAACTTTTGTAGAAATCCCCAGCAGAGTCGCCACTGTGAGCGGATGACCTCTCTCGGACGGAACGCGGGGGCCCGACGAGAAAACTTGGATTTTTGGTTTTTGAAACGTTCTTCCTTTTCTTCATGGTGAGATTTTGGGAAAAACATGATTTGTTTATCTTACTTAGAAAAATCCATTCATTCGTTTCGGAATTCCTTTTGTAGAAAACATTTTCCCGTTTTATTACTTGAAAGATCTCGAAACTTAAATCCCGAGATCAGTGACAGAGTCGCCACCCGGATCAGCTCATCCGGGAAATTCCGGTACAGCTCCCTACCGAGTATAGACTGCTGTACCTAATCCAGAGATTCAAGGTTCGGACAAGTCCCTTATTTCATGTCTAATCAAAATAAATGTGGCGGATATTCTTTGATGGTATTTTACGTTTCTAGAGTTGATTTTTATTGCATTAAGTTAAACACATGGCGCGCACACAAATAAAACAAAATAAAGCAGTAAACAATTAAATTATTACAGCCCGATCGAATAAATAATTAAATTATTACAACCCGATCGAATAAAAATAAAAATTCACTTTACAACCGCCTAAAATACACGGATAAATCTATTAAATACATCCAAAATAAAAAAAAAAGGCTGCAAAACAGAGGGTTAGCACAATTTATATTGCACACACAAATAGGACTCAAATCAGGACAGAGTTGGGAATTTTAGGACATGGGGGCATTCATTTAGGGGATAACTGGGTCGACCCGACCGGTCGGACCGGTTAGACCTGGAAAACGGTTTTGAAACGCCCTGTGATTTTATGCTGGAAAATCAATTTTTGGAAAACAATTGGCTTGGTTACATGCAAATTTTGATTTTCGTGGGTCTGTTGTCCCGGAATCCATGGCTCCGTTCGTGTGGGGTCCTAAATTCATCGTCCATCTAGGGTCCAAAACGCAATAAACACACCAAAAAACATTTATTTAAAATGCAATTTTATTTTTTAATATTTTCCAAGGACTTATAGAGTTCAGGGGTCCGCTAATGCTGGACAATTGATCCGGTTCGGATGTAACAACCTCGAAACTTGGAGAATAAATCCCGGGAAACTTGAAAATATTAATATCCGTACGTATAAAAATTCAAAAACCGGTGTTAAAATGACGTACGAATATTTACGAGCCGAAATATGTCAAATCAGAACGCGTATAAATGGAAAACCGGCTATTTTCGGCATGTCGGGACAGATCGGGGAGCCGTCCCTGAAAAGCAGAGCCGTACGGCTCTAGGTTAGAGCCGGCCGGCTCTGTTCTTGAAGAACAGAGCCGTACGGCTCTATTCGGATAGCCAATTTTTAGGATTTTCAGAAACAGAGAAAAATCACACAAAAAATGCGATAAACACAAGTTTAAGGCCTCTCAGAGTTTACCTTGGTGTTGTTCCAGTATATTTGATGCACAAGAACGGTTTGAAAATCAAGAATGTAACTCGAATCCTCGAATATCCCGAAAATCCGAAAGTTTACCCGAACGAATCTGAAATCGAACCGAGAATCGTTGTGAACCGATGAGTAAACACTAGAGTGAATGATTATGTGCTAGGAAATTTGATTTCAAAGATAAAATTAAAAGGATTTTTTTTCTGTTTTTTTTTTCTCTCTGTCTCTCTTTTCCTCTGTGTTTTCTTTTTTTTTTTTCTTTTTCTTTTCAAATCCCCCCCTTTTCTTTTTGTTCTTTCAATCTTATTATTGCTCAAAAAATCTCTCAGACAAAATAATTTCCCCAATTAAATGCGGCAATTAATTGTTTTTGTCGTTTTTTTCATCAATTTCACAGAATTGGGACAAAGTATGGCACCCATGCCCGCCCACTAGAGTCGGCCGGCTCTAGTTTGCACTAGAGCCGGCCGGCTCAATCTAGAGCCGGCCGGCTCTGGTTTGTGAACCAGAGCCGGCCGGTTCTGGTAGAACCGGAGCCCACACATTTTTTTTTTTTTACTATCTGACGTGCCTGAAAATCACTCGGAGAACCCGCTTTACGGTAGTTTCGGATTGCGGATAATTTCGTTTTCGGAGAATTCGAGACGTTTCGGGTAATATTCTGCTCTTTTCTATGACCGAAGGTAATAAAGATTTCTCATCACTGAGGTCGGGAAAACCCGTGCTCACACCTACTGAATTGAAAACTTGAAAAGGGTAGTTCAGGCAAAAATTAAGGTGATTCAATAAAATGAAAACCCAAATAGGCTAGTCTATGCAAAAGTTAGGATCATACAACACTTATCATAATGTGAAAAAAAAAGCGATAGCTTCATCCCCTTCCTTTCGACCTTGATAGGAGCTTCATCTATTGGTGTGCCCTAGTTCTTAGGGCATTGGATTCTTGTATTTTGTATTATACATTAAGAGTCATGTATGAATACATTATTTGTGTCACATTAATAAAGGCAATTAATCTATTTCATTTATATCTTGTGCTATAATATGAGTAGAGTATCCATTGCTTGATAATCATAAAACCTATCACAGGTCTGTTCTAATCGTGGGAACGAATAGAACCACAGACTTGTATATTCGATGACTGTATGGTAGTTCTTAACTAGCCATAGTACTTGTATAGTCAGTCATGAATATAGGTACATGTCATTGACATGGGACTAGATCGATCCGCACAAGAAAGCCACATGGTTGTCATGTCATAGGTCTTTCTTGAGTAGGTCTCTTTTGTCCTCAAACCAGATTTCATTATAATATCAATATGGAATCCGGTTCACATTGACATACGCCTTACAGGTCTGCAAAAGGATGCTAAATACGGGTATGATTGGGTGGACCGGTGAACATGTTGATATTGATGATGAAGTGATGGAATTGCCGCTCGGGTGACACCGAGATGATATCATTGGCCACTTGATGAGTGGGACTGAAAAGTGTATGGCCATACCCAAATAAGTTGGTTGCTTATTTGATTAATCAGTCAACTCAAGATCAAGAAATATAATAAACAACAGAAGAGGATGACAGACACCATGCCTCTTGTTTATTCATATCGATATCGTTAGGCAAAGGACACTATGAGATTACTACCGGGTGAGTGTCTTCGAAAGACTGCTACATCTCTATCTTAATTGGGGGCTGTAATGGTTTGCTAGAACCCACTTACAGTCTGTGGGCCTTGGGCCTACTGCCAACATAAAGACAGACCCATAGGATCGTGCACATAGATCAACTGAGCTGGAACTTATAGAAATTGTACATGTAATGTACATTGGAAGGAATGCGTTAATTAATTAGTTGACATTCGGTGTCAAGGTAATTAATTGACTTTGGGTTGAATTTAATTTAATTAATAAGTTTACGTAATGTAATTAATTAATTTATCAATTAATTGAATTACATAAAGTAAACAATTAATTAAATAATTTTCCTAAGTAGGAAAATTAAATACATGTGTTGTATTAACTTAAGTGTGATTTAATTTTATTTAAGGGTAATTAAATTTAGCCAAAAGGATATATACTTTTTAATTAAAGTTTATTTATGTAATTATAATCCTAGTGGGCTTGGGTTTAATTAACCTAATTAAAACCCAACTAGACAAGGTGTCTATATAAGGGCACACTTAAGGAAGAAAAACCTAATTCAACTCTAATTAATTGCTGGAAATTTCAGCCACCAACAGCAGCCCCAAAACAGCCGAAAATCCCAGCATTAAACCTCCATTCCTTCGCGTCTTCGGCTAGCACCGGTTCCCGCTCAATAGTTGGTCGTGCACCGAACTTTGGAGATCGCAGTTTCAGGTAACGATTCTGCAGCAGTCTCTAGAAGAGACGAATCCGGTGAGTTAATCTCTCTTGATTCAAATTGTTTTATTCTAATCAATGGTAATTGGACACGATAGGTGGATTCTAGGAAATTTTAAACGGTGTATTTTCCGCTACGCCACGTTATTTTTCCAATGACGAATCCCAACAGTGGTATCAGAGCCTAGGTTTTGTCCATTAGATTGATTGGAATTGGTTCTTGAAAGCATTCTTAAAGAAAGAATGGGTTTCAAGTTTGTGATTTTAGGGTTTTTATTCAATTGGTTTTGGTTTTGATAAACCCTAGAATTTTTGGATTGGGGTTTTTGATTATTTTCCCCAATTGGTTTCCATCTTAAAAATTATTGTTTTATTGATTATTTAATTTTTGATGGATTTTTTTTTATGATTTAAAAAAAAAAAACAGATTTTGGGCTGGATGGAATCGCAAATTGCGATTCCATCCAGCGGCAGCAGCTGTGGCAGGCTGCCGCGCAGCGAAAATGCTGCCCCACAGCGGCGCCGTGCACGAGTTTTGGGTCTGGTTTTGGATTTTACGGGTATTTTTTTTATCCCGGACCCTAATGCAAATTAAATTAAAATTTTTTTTAATTAATTTGTATTTAAAATTATTTATTTTGTTGGCATGCATATTTAATTTAATTGTTTGCATATTAAATTGAATATGGACTTTGTGACACCGGTTAAAATTGGGAGAGCTAAATTTTAAATTTGTGACAACCCAAATTCAAGTGGGAGCAAAAATTGTTAATTTTGCATTTATGGATGTTATCCATTGGGCCTTTATGGGCCTTAGTCACATTTGTTAAAATTGGCGATTTCACCCTAAGTAACTCGGCTTAACATTTATATTTATAATTTGGAATGCCATGATCATGCATCATATTGGTATGTATGTGCACGACAGGTACTTTGTTTGAAATGTTATGTTGAGTTCTATGGGCCCGAAATTATTATCGGTTGTAATTTAATTTTGGGAAATATGGCCTGCGTGCCTTTTTTTTATTTTGATGTAATTTTAGAATAGATTTTATTTTACAAAATTATTGTAATTGCATCAAGTATGGAGGAAGGCCCAAATGGAGCAAGCCCATGGTGGGAGCCCAAGAAGGATTGCAGTCCGGCCCATGAAGAATTAGATAGGATATCTAGTTTTTCATTAAATTGTAATTAAAGGCCCACAGGATCTCATTTATTTTAAATTAAGTATGCTATTGCATTTGTCATATAATATGGATGTATGGATCACCAAATTATTACCCGCGTTTATGCATGCTAAGCCGTATCACTTAATTAAAATCCGGAAATTAAAATATTGAGTCGCTTAAAAGTGCTTCCCACATTCACACCTCTTCCTCCCATTGATGCTGCAATGTGCGCCATGACCTAGCTGGGTATATTGTAGTATTCGGTGGGCCGTCGAGGGTTAAGATACTTGGTATGGTTAACATGTGAATGGTGGTTTGACTCAACATGGGTAGCATTAGCTCAGAGCGGGCCCTAAGCACAGATGGGTAAAGTGTCAATAAGCCCATCAAACCAAGAGTCCTTCGTGGAAGGATTGGATAGGTTGTCCTACCAAACGACTCAATGGTTGGTTAGCGAGCCCTAGTTCGGCCAGTCATTGATAAGTTATGGATCTTGGTCAAGTCAGCCAATTAACAACACCAACAAACAAATTAAAATCGGATTATTAATTTGAATTGGCGTAAAAGTCCTTTATTTCTAACTCAAGCAATGATTTCTTCCATGTAGATAATCCCATTTCAGTTAAGCAATTTAAATGGCTGTAACAAACAACAACTCACTCTCACTTAGGTCACTCTTGGAGAAGGAGAAGCTTTCAGGGACTAATTTCCTGGACTGGGCTAGGAACTTACAAATAGTTCTCAGACAAGAGTCTAAGGAGTATGTACTGAATGCTCCTTTACCAGCTGGCCCTCCTGCAGGTCGAGGCATCACCACGGCGATGGTGGAGCAGTACGATCGGCATGTGAGGGATGACCGAGATGTCTTGTGCCTCGTGCTGGGTACCATGGCTTCTGATCTTCAGAAGCAATTCATGGACGAGCATGCTTATGAGATGATGGATCAGTTTAAAAAGATGTTCCAAGATCAGGCTCGTCAGGAACGTTACCTGACAACTAAGGCACTTTGCACGACTGTGATGGCAGCTGGGACTTCTGTTAGCACTCATGTGCTAAAGTTGAAGGGGTATATTGATACACTTGCCCGCCTCGGCTCGCCAGTTCCGCACGACTTGGCAAGAGACATTATATTTTGTATTTTGTATTATACATTAAGAGTCATGTATGAATACATTATTTGTGTCACATTAATAAAGGCAATTAATCTATTTCATTTATATCTTGTGCTATAATATGAGTAGAGTATCCATTGCTTGATAATCATAAAACCTATCCCAGGTCTGTTCTAATCGTGGGAACGAATAGAACCACAGACTTGTATATTCGATGACTGTATGGTAGTTCTTAACTAGCCATAGTACTTGTATAGTCAGTCATGAATATAGGTACATGTCATTGACATGGGACTGGATCGATCCGCACAAGAAAGCCACATGGTTGTCATGTCATAGGTCTTTCTTGAGTAGGTCTCTTTTGTCCTCAGACCAGATTTCATTATAATATCAATATGGAATCCGATTCACTTTGACATATGCCTAACAGGTCTGTAAAAGGATGCTAAATACGGGTATGATTGGGTGGACCGGTGAACATGTTGATATTGATGATGAAGTGATGGAATTGCCACTCGGGTGACACCGAGATGATATCATTGGCCACTTGATGAGTGGGACTGAAAAGTGTATGGCCATACCCAAATAAGTTGGTTGCTTATTTGATTAATCAGTCAACTCAAGATCAAGAAATATAATAAACAACAGAAGAGGATGACAGACACCATGCCTCTTGTTTATTCATATCGATATCTTTAGGCAAAGCACACTATGAGATTACTACCGGGTGAGTGTCTTCGAAAGACTGCTGCATCTCTGTCTTAATTGGGGGCTGTAATGGTTTGCTAGAACCCACTTACAGTCTGTGGGCCTTGGGCCTACTGCCAACATAAAGACAGACCCATAGGATCGTGCACATAGATCAACTGAGCTGGAACTTATAGAAATTGTACATGTAATGTACATTGGAAGGAATGCGTTAATTAATTAGTTGACATTCGGTGTCAAGGTAATTAATTGACATTGGGTTGAATTTAATTTAATTAATAAGTTTACATAATGTAATTAATTAATTTATCAATTAATTGAATTACATAAAGTAAACAATTAATTAAATAATTTTCCTAAGTAGGAAAATTAAATACATGTATTGTATTTACTTAAGTGTGATTTAATTTTATTTAGGGGTAATTAAATTTAGCCAAATGGAATTAAATTACATAGTATATACTTTTTAATTAAAGTTTATTTATGTAATTATAATCCTAGTGGGCTTGGGTTTAATTAACCTAATTAAAACCCAACTAGAAAAGGTGTCTATATAAGGGCACACTTAAGGAAGAAAAACCTAATTCAACTCTAATTAATTGCTGTAAATTTCAGCCACCAACAGCAGCCCCAAAACAGCCGAAAATCCCAGCATTAAACCTCCATTCCTTTGCGTCTTCGGCTAGCACCGGTTCCCGCTCAATAGTTGGTCGTGCACCGAACTTTGGAGATCGCAGTTTCAAGTAACGATTCTGCAGCAGTCTCTAGAAGAGACGAATCCGGTGAGTTAATCTCTCTTGATTCAAATTGTTTTATTCTAATCAATGGTAATTGGACACGATAGGTGGATTCTAGGAAATTTTAAACGGTTATTTTCCGCTGCGCCACATTATTTTTCCAATGACGAATCCCAACATCATCCTCCTACTTTTAAGACATGTACAATTTAACACATTTCTCTATGCATTCAAATGTATAATTACAAAACTTGATGAAATAATGAAGTTTTAAAAGCAATGTGAGGTCAAATGTCAAAAATAAGTGTTATGAATACAAATGATGCTCAATCCAATGTAATGAACTAAAGAAAAGCACAAAGTAATAACAAGTATCTCCCACAATCCTATCAATTATTGCCCATTCCTAAGGCTATCATTTTGTATCCTTATCATCATCAACCCCAGCCTCAGCAGCTGACATCACAACATCTGGATATTATCTCTTGTACCAGTCAAGCAGCTTCTGCAACTTCTGTACCTTCCTCCAATCGACATGTGATTGAGTCCTAGCATGTAAAGTAGATGCACCACCCTATTGAGCATGCTGACTCTGAGCAAACTGTGCTTGAGCCTACATAAAAAATCAGAAAGAGAAACCATATGATATACATGCACATTCATGCATTAACATTGTAAACAACATGCATCATATCATTGCATATCTTTTTCAAGGAGACCAGCACCACCTGAAGATCCAAATCCAGGGTCATAACCGGAATACCAAACATGCACATAATATACTATTAGTGTGCCCTAGTCCAAATGGCATTGGTTCTTGTATTATATTATAATTTATACATGGATATTTTGTGTTATGCATTTTGTGTTGAAATAAAGGCATGAATCTATTTATTCATATCTTGTGATATTTATAAATAGAGTATCTATTGATTAAAACTATACTAAAGTAAACCAATGTAGGTCATTGGATTGTGAGACCTTAGAGTAATGTTAAAGTTATAATCATAAAGATATTCTTAGTTTGTTCTAATAAAGGGAATGAATGGAACTAAAGACCAGCATATCCTTGATTGGATGGTGGTGTCTCACCGGCCATTGGACACGAATGTTAGTCAAGAATATGGCTACATGTTAGGTTATATGGTACTAGACTAATCCACCGCAAGAATACCACATGGTCCGATCGTCATAGGTGTTTCTTAGGTAGGTCTTGTTATTATCCTTGGACCGGATACTCATTGTAACATAACATGGGATCTCATACACTTTGATATATGCCTAATAGGCCATAACAGGGAGTCAAGTATGGGTTTGTTGGGTGGACTAGTGAACATGTTGATGTTGATAGTGAAGCAGATGGAATTGCCACCAACATCCCCGGAGATGATATCATTAACCACTTGATGAGTGGGACTGATAAGTGTATGGCCACACCCGAATAAGTTGGGATACTTATTCGTGACGTTTAGTCCACTCAGTATCAAGGAATAAATAAGCATATAAGAGGATGACAGGGTCATGCCTCTTGCTTATATATCAATATCAGCTGGCAAAGGATATACAAGATCAATACCGGGTTATGTTTGATATTAGACTGCAAGTCTCCGTCTTAATTGGGGTCTTAACGGTTTGCTAGATCCCACTTACAGTCTGTGGGCCTTGGGCTCACTGCCAACATAAAGACGGACCCACAGAATTATACACATAGAACGACTGAAGATTGACAAATGGGAATTAGAACAGAAACCATATTAATTAAGTTATTGACATTAGGTTATGTCATAATTAATTCAATTATAAGGGAGAAATTAAATTTATTTGATTAATTAATTACATGTAGTAAATAATTAATTAAATAAAATAAAATTTCCTTGGTGGAATTTAAATACATAGGTTGTATTTATTAAAGTTGAGTTTAATTTAACTTAGGGCTATGTTAATTTGATGAAAATGTATTTAATTATATCAATTAGAATTTATAATATGGTGTATTTAATTCTAATGATACAAATTAAATCAATTATATAAAATAAACTTAACCTATAGTTTTAATTAAAACCCTATTATACTAAGGAGTATAAAAGGAAGCCTTAAACTAATTTCTCCCTAACCCTAGCACACTAGAGTAATCGGCCATCACACAAAGATTTAATTTGTAAAATCGTCAATTCTGGCATCTATAACCAATACTCGGTAACGAACCTGAATTAACCGTCCAATTCTTAACCCGTGCCAAGGGCCAATTAGACCAATTTCATTTACCAATTTAATTTTACCAAAAAATTAAATTACATGTATGATTTAAATCACACAAGAAACCACACAGAAACAATCGCAAAAATAAATCATGCCAATTTTTAAACCAATCTAAAATTTCACATAGGGTCCAAAATTTAAAAACACCCGTAAAATCAAAATCAGACCCGCGCCCCATGCATTGACGCTGCTATTCCTGCAGGGCAGCTGCAGCGTGCTATGGTCGACCAGTAAGTAAATCGCAATTTGTGATTTGCTTACTGCCCAGCATTATTATTATTATTATTATTATTATTATTATTATTATTATTATTATTATTATTATTATTATTAAATCAATTAAAACACTAAAATCAAAAACCAATTTGGGGAAAAACAATCAAAAACCCCAAATCCAAAAATTCTAGGGTTCATCAAAACAAATTGAAAAACTAATTCCAATAAATCAACCTAGAATCAAGAACCCTCTTTATGTTTCTGTGCTTGATTGTATGGATTAGAGTACTATTGGGCCTTAGATCAAGTTGGTTTGTAAAGTTTGATTTTGGGAAATTCAGCCTACATATTGTCTAATTTTGATTTAATTTTATTTAATTTGTATCTTGAAACTTTAATTGTAATTGCATCAACCCATTAGAGAGGAAGTCCATTAGAGCTTGGCCCAAGAGGAGTTTGCAAGCCCGCTCGGTAGATCTTTAGTATAGGCTTATTAGTTATTCATTAGGTTATAACATAGGGCCCATAGTGTCTCTTTTGTATATATATATATATATATATATATATACATATATGTATATTATGCTTATGTCGGATGTATGCATGTTAATATGAATGTATGTTAAAGCCATTCCATTCACCCACAATTATGCATGCTAAGCCGTCATTAATCAATCCAATAAAATATTGAGTGCATTAAAAGTGACTTCCACATTTGAACCTTGTTGGTCTTTGAATGGTGCAATATGGGCTGTGCCTCAACCGGGTACATTGTATTATTCATTTACCGTATAAGGTTAAGGTACTGGGTACACTTAATACTCGAATGGTGGTTGGACTTAACATGGGTAGTAGGATATGCTCTTGGCCCTATGCATAGATAGGTAAGTGCTAATAAACTCATTAAACCAAGAGTCCCTAGGTTGGGATTGGAAGGAGTTCCTACCTAAATAGTTAAAGGTCGGTTAACAGGCCTCCGCTTGGCCGATTCTTAATGAAATATGGATCTTGGTCTTTTAAGTGTATATTACCAGCAAATTAATTAAACTGGATTGTTAATTAACATGGTTAAAATAATAATGCCCTTTATCAATCACTTTGCAAATTTTTCTGGGTAGATCATCATTAAATGGCTGGTAATCTATTTTCACTGCAATCACTCCTCGAAAAGCTGGGCCTAACTTTCTAGACTGGGCTCAACAGCTAAGAATAGTGTTGAGACAAGAGTCCAAAGAGTATGTGTTGGATAAGGCCTTACCGGCTGCACCGCTTTCAGGTCAAGGGGTTCTCAATCTCAAATTGAGGACTGCGACCTGCATAGGAGGGATGATAGGGATGTGTATTGCCTTATGTTAGACACGATGGTTCCTAAGCTCCAAAAACAGTTCATGGACTAGTAGGCCTTTGCGATCATGGATGATCTCGAAAGGATGTACCAAGATTAGGCTTGTCAAGAGAGGTTCTTGACAACTAAGGCACTCAACACCTACAGGATGGCAGCTGGGACATCTGTGATCAGCCACGTGCTTAAGATGAAGGGCTATATCGATGCATTGGCTGGTCTCGGCATGTCGGTCCTGCAGGAAGTTGGCGATAGATGTCATCTTAGGATCCCTACCCGAGTCTTAGGATCACTTCATCGTGAACTATCATATGCAGGGCATGGAAAAGACTGTAGTTGAGCTGCATGGAATGCTTAAGCTTGCTGAACAATCTATCAAAAAGATTCCACTAGTGCTGCTAGTGAACAAGGGGAATACCCCTGCTGTGAAGGGCAAAGGCAAGGCTAAAGCCAAAGCTAAGGCCAACAAGGCCAAGGCTAAAAAGGCTAAGCAAGGGCCCAAGCCTAAGGCCACTCCGGAGGATATGTGCTTCGAATGCAAGTAGAAGGGACACTAGAAGAAGACATGTTCGTAAAAGAGCAAGTGAAGAACCAGGGTAGTTCTTCAGGTATATATGTTATTGACATTAACCTCACTGTTTCTACATCTTGGGTGTTGGACATCGGATGTGGTTCTTACATTTTTTGCAATGTGCAGGGACTCAGAAATAGGAGGTTATTGGGATCCGGTGAAGTAGATCTTCGAGTCGGGAATGGTGCTAAGGTTACTGCCATCGAGATTAGAGACTTCTAGTTAGAGATGCCCACTAGATTTTTTTGATTTTGAGAGATTTTTATTTTGTACCTGCTATGTGTGGGAATATTATTTCAGTTTCTATCTTGGATATTTCTGGTTTTGTTTTTAATATTGGTTTTGGAAAGATTGATATTTTGAAAGACAATATTATTTATGAAAATGCTTTTCTAAATAATGGTTTGGATATCCTTGACTTAAATGAAAACAATCCAATCTATAACATAAACACTAAGAGGGTTAAGCCTAATGAACTTAATCCTGCTTACTTCTGGCACTGTCGTTTAGGCCACATAAATGCGAAACGTATAGCTAGACTTCACAAAAGTGGAGTGTTAGGGTCATTTAACTTGGAGTCTTATGACACATGTGAGTCTTCTTTAAGAGGCAAAATGACAAAGGCACCTTTCAACAAAAAAAATGAAAGGGCCACTGGCTTATTATAGCTAATACACTCGGACGTGTGTGGGCCCATAAGCACTAGTGCTAGAAATAGTTTTCACTACTTTGTTACTTTCATAGATGACTTCAGCAGATATGGCTATGTCTATCTAATGAAGCAGAAGTTTGAAACTCTTGATAGGTTTAAGAAGTATAAGAACGAAGTAGAAAACCAACTTAGTAAGACTATAAAGGTGCTTCGGTTTGATCCATGTGGTGATTATATGAGCCTAGAGTTTGAATCATTTTTGAGAGAGTGCGGGATCATCTCACAGCTTAATGCAATGGAGTGTCAGAAAGGAGGAATAGGACCTTATTGGACATGGTCCGCTCAATAATGACTCAAACGACTCTCCCAATTTTGGGGATATGCATTATAAACAACTGCATTCACACTTAACCGTACATCAAGTAAGGCAGTTGAAAAGACGCCATATAAACAATGGATGGGCAAGGAGCCTAACATCTCTTTCATGTGGATTTAGGGTTGTAAGGCCCATGTCAAGAAATTGACAAGTGGCAAACTAGACTCTAAAACTGAAAAGTGCCTGTTTGTGGGTTACCCCATGGAAACAAAGGGATATTACTTCTACAACCCTACTGAGAACAAGGTGTTCACAGCAGAAAGGGTGTCTTTCTTGAAAAGGAGTTCATCTCCAAGAGAGACAGTGGGAGCAATATTGAACTCAGGGAAGTTCAAGATCCACAAGCACCTATACAGGATAGCTCAAAGATCGAACCTGAACCTCAAGCAGTTGAGGAATATGAACCAATCACACAAGACTTTAGAAGGTCTGGTAGGGTCCATCATCAACCCGAGAGATATGGATTTCTCGTGATCAATGATGGGAATCTTCTAGTCTTTGACCAAAAAGAACCTAAGACCTACTAGGATGCAATTGAAAGCCTATAGTCAGCTAACTGGCGCAAAGCCATGGAAGTTGAAATGCAATTAATGTATGATAACCAAGTTTGGAACTTGGTTGATCCACCTCCGGGTGCTAAGGTGATTGGTTGCAAGTGGTGTTTCAAGGTAAAAGTTGATAACACCTTTAAGGGGTGATTGGTGGCAAAGGGTTTCAAACAAGTCTAGGGATTGACTATGATGAAACCTTCTCTTCAGTTGTAATGCTCAAATCCATCAGGATACTACTTGCCATAACTGCATGGTACACTATGAGATATGGCAGATGGATGTTAAGACTACTTTTTTAAATGGAAAGCTACTTGAGGATGTGTACATGACACAACCTGAGGGTTTTATCAATCCAAAGTATCTAATCGAGTATGCAAGTTTCAAAGGTCTATTTATGGATTGAAGCAAGCTTCCCAAAGTTGGAATCTAAGATTCAATGAAGCTATGGAGTATGACTTCATACAGAATCCAGATGAGCCTTGTGTGTACAAAATGGTTATTGGAAGCGACATACCAATATTGCAAGGAGTTAAGCAGTGGTTGAGTAAGTACTTCATAATAAAGGACTTAGGAGAAGCTGAAATGATCTTAGGGGTCAGGATCTACAGGGATAGATCCAATTGGCTTCTAGGCCTAAGTCATGCCTCATACATAAATAAAGTTTTGAAAAGGTTTGGCATGGATAAGGCAAAGAAAGGTTTCTTGCCTATGTGCCATGGACTCAAACTAAGTAGGAATAATAGTCCTAAGACAAAGGAGGACCAGGAGAAGATGCAAAAGATCCCATATGCTTTAGCTATAGGATCTATCATGTACTCTATGTTATGTATGAGATTCGATGTCGCATTTGTACTGAGAATGACTAGTCGATACCAGTCAGATCCCGGGGAGGATCAATGCACAGTAGTCAAGGTAATCCTTAAGTACCTTAACAAGACTAAGGATAGCTTCTTCGTGTATGGAGGTCAAGAAGAGCTGTCATTGTTAGGGTACACTAATGTAAGCTTTGAGATCGATCAGGATGAAAACCAGTCATAGTCTTGTTATATATTCCTACTGAATAGCGGTGCCGTTAGCTGGAGGAGCTCAAATAGCCAACCATCACCGATTCTACTATAGAAGCTGAGTACATTGCTGTATGTGAAGCTGTAAAGGAAGCTATTTGGATGAAGAAGTTCATCACTGAGTTAGGAATAGTTCCATTTATCCTAGACCCAATGAATGTCTTTTATGACAACAATGGGGTAATCACACAAGCTAAGGAGCCTCGGTCACCTAGGAAGTCAAAACATGTACTCAAGAAGTTCACCTCATATAAGAGATCGTGGACATAGGAGACATTTCATTGTAGAGAGTTGACACCATGGACAAAGTCGCTGATCCGTTAACCAAGGCATTGGTAACATACAGCACGAAGGTCATACCAGATCTATAGGGATCAGGGCAATGCCCTGTTGGAACTAGTGCAAGTGGGAGATTACTGGTGTGCCCTTGTCCAAATGGCATTGGTTCTTATATTGTATTAAACTTTATACATGGATGATTTGTACTATATATTTTGTATTGAAATAAAGGTATGAATCTATTTGTTCATATGTTGTGCTATTTATAAATAGAGTATCCATTGATTATAACTATACTAAAGTAAACCAATGTAGTTCATTGGACTATGAGACCTTATAGTAATGTTAAAGTTATAATCATAAAGATATTCCTGGTCTATTTTAATCATGGGAATAATGGAACTAAAGACCAGCATATCCTTGATTGGATGGTGGTGTCTCACCGGTAATTGGACATGGAATGTCAGTCAAGAATATAGATACATATTAGGTTATATGTTTGGTTTCGTTTGATTCTGCTGTGTGTTTAATTTTTTACCATGACGATTCCCTACATATACTTCAACTTAGATGAAAGAATACTCATATAGGCAACATTAGGGGGGCGGGGGGGGGGGGGGGGGGGGGGGGGGGGGGGGGGGAAGATCTCAATGTGATGATGATAAAAAAGCGGCAGTGTCTTACCCTCATATCCTTCCCTTAACTGCATCAGTTGAAACCTAGTGGGGAGAGGAGTCACGAAGCGCCATGATTTCACCCTAGAAGGAGTAAAAGTAGACGGGCCTTTATTAGTGGTATCTAAGGTTGAGCCTCGCCTACCAGGCAAACACCTCACTCAATGTCTCGCCTTTGTGGGCTGAATGCTGCCCCCAATGCCATTATCGCCACTGTTCTCATCTTTGCCATTATCAGAGGTAACCACTGAGTTAAGAACAAAATGAAATGCAGAAATGGATGACGAATGGAAAAGCATCAAAGGTGAAAGAATAAGTAAACATACCAAATGGGGAATTGGCCTCCATGGTGTCGAAGGGAGTAAAGAGCTCATAAACCTGTATTTGTTCTCTATTGAAGTGGCATAAATTTTTGTTCTAAAATCATCAATCGATGAATAAATACATCTCTCTTCAAAACCATCTTGTCCCCGACATATTTCATAACTTACTGATCTACCCAAAATCCCATGACCAGTTAATTCTTTCTATCATTTTAGATGTTCCATAATACATCAAAACGTCCTTTATTGATTCTAGGTGTTTCATGATGTAGGAAATTCTCACGGGGAAAACCGGTGCACGGCGGAAAATAAAGATTAAAATTTTCCCTCGAATTCCATGATCCCAAGAAACATGATTTTGCTAGAATCAAAGATTAAATGAAAAGAAATTAAATTTCTCACCTTGTTCATCTATTCTAGAGACTGCTGTAGAAACCCAAACACGTTTCCTCCACAATCCGATACACGAACCGCTCTTGTACTGAACTCGTGCTAGTGAACGGAGACGAACTCTCGGATTGCACCAAGGAGAATTTCAATTCCCTCTCTCACTATGATGGCCGAATCCTATATGGTGCCTAGGGTTAGAGAAATAGACTTAAAGCTCCCCTTTTATACTCCTTGTATAATTAGGTTTTAAATTAACTTTAGGTTAAATTTTAATTCAATCAATTAATTTAATTTATGTAATTTGAATTAAATTAAACCATATAATAAAATTCTAATTGATTAAATTTATTTAACCCAAATTTAATTTAATCCGACCTTAAATAAATACAACCTATGTATTTAATTTTCACCAAGGAAAATATATTTGATTAATTATTTACATACTGTAATTAGTTAATCAAATATAATCAATTTCTCTTTTATATTAATTGAATTAATTTTGACAAAACCTATTGTCATTAATTCAATTAACCGATTTTCCATTCTAAGTACACTCAATGTGCACATTTCCAATATGTCACAAGTTCAGTTGTTCTATGTGTATGATCCTGTGAGTCCGTCTTTATATTGGCAGTGGGCCCAGGGCCCATAAACTGTAAGTGGATTCTAGCAAACCATTACAGCCCCCAATTAAGATGGAGAATAGTAGTCTCATGTGAAACATAACCCAGTAGTATTCATGTATATCCCTTGCCAACTGACATCGGTATATAAGCAAGAGGCATGGTTCCAGTTAACCTATTCTATGCTTATTCATTCCTTGGTTCCGAGTAGACTGATGATCGTGAATAAGTATCCCAACTTCTTCGGGTATGTCCATACACTTATCAGTCTCACTCAACAAGTGGCTAGTGATGTCATCTTAGGAGATGCCGAGAGGCAATTCCGTCAACTCACTATCAACATCAACATGTTCACAGGCCCACCTAACATACCCATACTTGGCACCCTGTTACGGGCCCATTAGGTGTATATCAAAGTGTATGAGATCCCATGTAATGTTATAGTGAAATCAATTCTAAGGATAGTATCAAGAACTACCTAAGAAACACCTATGACAATCAGATCATGAGATGTTCTTAAGGTGGATCAGTCCAGTACCATGTAACCTAACATGTACCCATATACTTGATTGACATCCCATGTCCAACGGACAGTGAGACACTGCCATCCAGTTAAGTACATGCTGGTCTTTAGCTTTATCATTCCTATGATTAGAACAGACTCAGGACAACTTTATGATTATAGCTTTAACACTACTCAGGGTCTCAATAGCTAATGACCTATATTAGTTAACATGAGTATGGCTATAATCAATGGATACTCTATTTATTAAATTGCACAAGAAACAAATAAATAGATTAAATGCCTTTATTTAACACAATGTATAATATAAAATATTAGCATACAATGTATAATACAATCAAGAACTAATGCCTTTGGACTAGGACACACCAACACATAATACACCGAAATTTCTTTCCATCATTTTAGGTGTTTCATAATACATCGAAAATTCCTTCATCATTACAAGAATCTTATAGCCAACTCTCAAGCACTCCATGGCCAATCCTTAGCCAATAGCTCAGCAAACGAAAGGGTTTACACCAATCCCCAACAAAGCTGCATGGCTCTAAATGAAAGATATAAGGACGCTAGACATTTTCGTCTTATAATTCTATGTTCTAATTTTTCTATCCAAAATCACCCTGAGGAAGGTAATTTCCTTTTCAGGTATCAAGGGACAGTTTTCATTCCTAATGAATCCCTCAGGTGTTGCTCTACTACCAGAACCAGTATCTTGGTGTCTCTACACACCCGTAAGGAATCAGTCTCTAGGTGTCTTCGTACACCCGAAAAGGAACCAGTATCTAAGTGTCTCCACACACCCACAAGGAACCAATCTCTAAGTGTGTCTACACACCCATAAAAGAACCAATATCTAGGTGTCTCCACACACCTACAAGGAACCAGTCTCTAGGTGTCTTTGCACACCTGTAAAGAACTAGTATTTAGGAGTCTCCGCACACCCACAAGGAACCAATCTCTAGGTGTCTCCACACACCTATAAGGAACCAGTCTTTAGGTGTCTCTACATCTTTAAGTGTCTCTACACACCTGTAAGGAACCAGTTTTTAGGTTTCTATATGCACATGTAAAGAACCAGTATCTAGGTGCCTCCGCACACCCAGAAGGAACCAGTCTCTAGGAGTCTTCATACACCTGTAAGGAACTAGTCTCAAAGTGTCTCCACACACCTCCAAAGAACCAATCTCTAGGTGTCTCTGCACACCTGCATTAACGAAGCATACGAGCAATGACTCATGGCTCAATGTCAGTAGATCGTCCCCTATCTTCACTCTTGATTAAAGGGGAAAAATTTTTTGTTTTCCAAAATAATCGATCAAGGAATAAAGACAGGGGCACACATAATGGTGGCCTCCGCCTTTTAACAACCTAACCTCCCGGCCAACGCAAGGGGTAGCCATAAGGGTCAAAGATCAACTCAAAATCGAATTTTGAATTGCTAAAACACTCAGTCCATCGTGACCCTAAAAGGTAGCCAACCATTGGTCCTTCACAACTTGTAAAAGGTAACAACAATTGGCCCATCATAACCCTGAAAAGTAAATGAACTCTTAATCCATCACGACCCTAAAAGGTAATAACTATCGGTCCTTTATGACTCATAAAAGGTAACAAACTCTTGATCCATCGCAACCCTAAAAGGTAACAAACTCTTAGTCCTTCACGACCCTAAAAGGTAACAAGCCATCGGTCCAACACTACAATAAAAGGTAGTTGGTATTGCACGATCCTTAAAGGTAAAAGTTCAGCCATATCGCTCAACTCACAACAAATACATATGTGTTTTCTTTCCATACTCACCATACTCTTTATTATGTATCCAAATTCACCTTAGGATTTGACAAAACTTGAGGATCGTGAATTTAGACATACGAGAGGTAGCCTGTGAGCATGGGATTTTAATCCCCAGTTTTAATGATTAAAAAAAAGTTTTATTTGACTTGTTTTTGTAGCCACATGAGTCAAAGTCAACTCAAAGTAAAGGCACAGGATTATTGAATCGGTCGAATTAGGGTTTCTAGTCAATAAATCAAAACCGTACAGATTTATTTCTAGGCAGAATGACCTCTTAGATGTTTTACGAGTTTTTCGTTGTATAATGAATCTTAGATCTAATTTCTAGAACTGATGATAGAGACCCGATCTCTTGAAAATCAACTCATTTAACATCTTAAACGTCCACCGATAAAACCATTTTCAAAACTGTTTTCTCTAAAATCAACACAAGAATGTCTCAAAACTGTTTTCCATCCCTCGTATTATACTCGAATCTCATGTGCGTATATATTTGCCATGTTACTAACATTTTTTTGTACGTTTCGATTTGCTTTTATTATTTTATTTTTATATTAGATGAATTCGTGTATTTTAGGCGGTTGTACCTTGATTCCCCATTTGATCCATGTGTCCCTGGGATATCTTACTTGATCTGGTTTGTAATTTATTTATTGTTCTATATACCTTGCATGAATGTGTATGCTATAAAATAAAGTCATTCTAGGTCTATAAAATTTTATAATCAAATGTTGAAGTTGTTATTTTAATTAGATAATATGTAAGTGACTCATCCAAACCTAGATCCCTTGAAGGTATAGTGGTTCTCACTCGGTTCCTGATAAACCTGAATATCTCGGTTGAGCAGAGCCGGGTGGCAACTCCGATACCTTGTTTTTGAGATCTCAGTCTTGAATATTTTATGAATATCATTTTCCAAAAATGAATTTCCATATCTACATTATTACTTATTCAATAAACAAAACCCCCCAAATTTGCAGTCTGCTTCATAGCGTGCTTCACTTTACCACTTTTTCCATCTCGTAAAAACGTCATCCGCTCACACACCTTATCCACCTTATCAAACAAGCAACACACCGCTTTTAGCAAAGTAATAGGAGAAACTTCAACCTCTGCCAACTTCTTTACCAAAGCAGCCAGATGTTCTTTGGAAACCATCAACAAATGCTACAGACTAACTGGAACTGGGGTTTTATTTAAGTGAGAAATAACCATATCTTCTTTTCCACCTCAGCAGATGTTGCAGAACTACTAGTCCCTGTTATTGGTGCTCTATATTTCTGTTGTTGGATTGTTGACTGTGGCTGATAGACTCATTCATTTTTAGTCACTTTTTTTACTTTTACTTAATCAAATTCTATTAAAACAGGCTTCACTTTCACAACAAGCATAATTAGCACTTCACCTCTACAATATTCTTCATATTCATCTTTAGAATCTAAATCTGACAAACTGAGTGGCTCAACTTTCTTCTTTTGATTCTCTGAACCACTGCCCTTCTCAGACTCAACCTCACCAGCTACCACAAACTGTACACTTGAATTTTCTTAAAGAATCTGAGTAAACACAAAGTTAGTAGGCAGACTAGATTGAACCGTATTAACTTGCTTCTCAAATTTCAGCAAAGGAATGGTTATGATGCTTGGCTTAGTATGCACAACTAATTTCCCTTCATCAATCAATTTCTGTATTGCATCCCTCAGCTTGTATCAGTTATTAGTTCTATAACCAACAACAACATGATATATACAGAAATTATCTCTATCTTCATCAGCGGGCTTTTTAAAAGGTTTCAAGGAAGACTACAAACCTCTATTTCTAAACTTAGCAAATATCTGAGATAAAGATTTAGACCATGTTGAAATCCCTAAACCCTCAGATTTCTTTCTTGCTCAAACTCTTGTGACATTGTAGCCACCTGAACTCGACGTAGCTCAAACATTGGTGATCTTTTTCTTGTAGAACCAGAACTACTGCTTGAACTAGATGGACCAGTAGCTTTATACCTAGAACTAGGACTTCTGCTACTTCTGTAGTTTGTTGTCTATTTTTCACTATCGTCCATTTCAATTTTGATTGCCATTTTATGAACATCTTCAAGCATGTTAAACTCCTAAAACTTCATTGTCTGCCTGTAAACATCTATGCTACCAACAATCAACTTCAAAATAAGTTCATCTTTATCAAGACAATTCTTCAACTGGACCATTTTAGCAATCCATCTGTTATAGTATTCATCAAAAGATTCATTCAGCTTTTGTTTCACGTTTTCAAGGTCTAGCAACTTCACTTGAATCTTAGTATTGAAGCTGTAATACTTTATAAAAGTTGCTGACAAACTTTTCCAGTCTAACTAAGTTTCTTTCAGTAGTGCATTGTACCACGACAGAGTTCCCTCGTCCAAAGTGGTGGAGAAAATATTATCAATTACTATTTTGATACAGTTGCAATCAACATTTACACAAGCATTTTGATTAATATGCATCATTGGTGAACCAATACCTTTGTACCTTGACATTATGAGCACTTGAAAACCTAGTAGAAAAGTTTCAATTCCTTGACTTATCATATTGTCAACTGTTGGGATTCGTCATTGGAAAAATAACGTGGTGCAGCGGAAAATATTCCGTTTAAAATTTCATAGAATCCACATATCATGTCCAATTACCTTTGATTAGAATAAAACCAAATAAGAATCAAGAGAGATTAACTCACCGGATTTGTCTCCTCTAGAGACTGCTGCAGAATCTTTTCTTGAAACTGCGATCTCCAAAGTTCGGTGCATGACCAACTATTGAGCGGGAACCGGTGCTAGCCGAAGACGCGAAGGAATGGAGGTTTAATGCTGGGATTTTCGGCTATTTTGGGGCTGCTATTGGTGGCTGAAATTTCCAGCAATTAATTAGAGTTGAATTAGGTTTTTCCTCCTTAAGTGTGCCCTTATATAGACACCTTGTCTAATTGGGTTTTAATTAGGTTTATTAAACCCAAGCCTACTAGGATTATAATTACATAAATAAACTTTAATTAAAAAGTATATACTATGTAATTTAATTCCATTTGGCTAAATTTAATTACCCCTAAATAAAATTAAATCACACTTAAGTAAATACAATACATGTATTTAATTTTCCTACTTAGGAAAATTATTTAATTAATTTTTTACTTTATGTAATTCAATCAATTGATAAATTAATTAATTACATTATATAAACTTATTAATTAAATTAAATTCAACCCAATGTCAATTAATTACCTTGACACCGAATGTCAACTAATTCATTAACGCATTCCTTACAATGTACATTACATGTACAATTTCTATACGTTCCAGCTCAGTTGATCTATGTGCACGATCCTATGGGTCTGTCTTTATGTTGGCAGTAGGCCCAAGACCCACAAACAGTAAGTGGGTTCTAGCAAACCATTACAGCCCCCAATTAAGACAGAGATGCATTAGTCTTTAGAAGACACTCACCCGGTAGTAATCTCATAGTGTCCTTTGCCTAACGATATCAATATGAATAAACAAGAGGCATGGTGTCTGTCATCCTCTTCTGTTGTTTATTATATTTCTTGATCTTGAGTTGACTGATTAATCAAATAAGTAACCAACTTATTTGGGTATGGCCATACACTTCTCAGTCCCACTCATCAAGTGGCCAATGATATCATCTCGGTGTTACCCCAGTGGCAATTCCATCACTTCATCATTAATATCAACATGTTCACCAGTCCACCCAATCATACCCGTATTTAGCATCCTTTTACAGACCAATTAGGCGTATTTCAAAGTGAACCGGATTCCACATCGATATTATAATGAAATCTAGTCTGAGGACAAAAGAGACCTACTCAAGAAAGACCTATAACGTAACAACCATGTGGCTTTCTTGTGCGGATCGATCCAGTCCCATGTCAATGACAAGTACCTATATTCATGGCTGACTATACAAGTACTATGGCTAGTTAAGAACTACCATACAGTCATCGAATATACAAGTCTGTGGTTCTAATCGTTCCCACGATTAAAACAGACCTGGGATAGGTTTTATGATTTTCAATCAATGGATACTCTACTCATATTATAGCACAAGATATAAATGAAATAGATTAATTGCCTTTATTAATGTGACATAAATAATGTATTCATACAATGAGTCTTAATGTATAATACAAAATACAAGAATCCAATGCCTTAAGAACTAGGGCACACCAACAATCTCCCACTTGCACTAGTTCCAAGTGGGCATTGCCCTAATTCCTATAGATCTGGTATGACTGTCATGCTGTGTCTGCAGCAGCACTTTGGTCAATAGATCAGAGACATTATTCTTGGTGTCAACCTCTGCAATGATATGTCACCTCTGTTCACGATCTTCCGAATGAGGTGAAGCTTTCTAAGTACATGTTTGGATCTCTTGTGTGACCGGGGCACCTTAGCTTGTGTGATGGCCCCGTTGTTGCCATAAAAACATCAACTGGGTTTAGAATAGTGGGCACTACTCCCAACTCAGTTATGAATTTCTTGATCCAAACGGCTTCCTTTGAGCTTCGCACGCAGCTATGTACTTAGCTTCCGTTGTAGAGTCAGCAATGGTGGCCTGCTTTGAGGACCTCCAACTAATGGCACCACCATTCAGGAGAAAAACATAACCAGACTGTGACTGGTTCTTATCCTCATCGGTCTCAAAGCTTGTATTAGTGTAACCTGACACTACCAGCTCATCTTGACCTCTATACACTAAGAAAGCATCCTTAGTCTGGCTAAGGTACTTCAAGATTGCCTTGACTGCCTTCCAGTGTTCCTCACCGGGGTCCGACTGGTACCGGCTAGTCATACTTAGTGCAAACACAACATCAGGCCTCGTACATAACATGGAGTACATGATAGATCCAATAGCAGATGCATAAGGGATCTTTTCATGTTCTCCCGGTCCTTCTTTGTTTTAGGACCATCTTTCTTACTCAGCTTCAACCCATGCCGCTTAGGAAAGAATCCTTTCTTTGCCTTGTCCATGTTGAATCTTTTCAGAACATTATCAATGTACGTGACCTGACTTAGGCCTTAAAGCTGATTGGATCTATCTCTGTAGATCCTGATCGCTAAGATCGTCTCAGCTTCACCTAAGTCCTTCATTGTGAAGCACCTACTCAACCACTGCTTAACCCCTTACAGTGATGGTATGTCACTTCCAATGATAAGGATGTCGTCAACATATAGCACTAGGACGGTGGAAACGCTCCCACTAACCATCTTCTACACACAGGGCCTTTAACTTGAAACACCACTTGCAACCTATCACCTTAGCACCCGGAGGTGGATCCACCAAGTTCCATACTTGGTTATCGTGCATAGATTGCATCTCAGCCTCCATGGCTTTACACCATTGATCTGAGTGTGGGCTTCCAACAGCCTCCTGATAGGTCTTGGGCTCTTCTTGGTCAATGACCATAAGGTCCCCATCATCAGTCACTAGAAAGCCGCACCTCTCTAGCTGATGACATGTCCTACCAGTCCTTTTAAGGTCCTGTGCAACTGGTTCTGGTTCCTTAATTTATTGAGTAGTCAAATCGGTTCCCGAAGCATCCTCAGCAGTAGCTGCAGGAGTTTATGAGTCTTGAACTTCTGAAAGTTCAACATTACTCCCACTATCTCTCTTGGAAAGGAATTCCTTCTCCAAGAAGACTGCATTTCTGGCTATGAAAACTTTGTTTTCGGCCGGATCGTAGAAGTAATAACCCTTAGTTTCCTTAGGGTAACCCACAAACTGGCACTTGACAGATTTGGACTTGAGTTTGCCACTTGTCAATTTTTTAACATGTGCATCACAGTCCCAAATCTTCAAGAAGGAAACATTGGGCTTTCGACCCTTCCATAGTTCATATGGTGTTGCCACAACTGCCTTGCTTGGTGTATTATTAAGAATGTAAGCAGCTGTCTCTAAAGCATATCCCCAAAAAGGAGACAGGGAGTGTAGCATGACTCATCGTCGAGCGGACCATGTCAAGTAAGGTCCTATTCCTCCTTTCTGACACTCCGTGGGGTGTACCAGAAGGAGTGAGTTGGGATACAATCCCACACTCTCTAAAAAATGAGTCAAACTCTTGGCTCAAATATTCACCCCCTCGGTCAGGCCGAAGTGCTTTTATTTTCTTGCCAAGTTGGTTTTCTACTTCATTCTTAAAGTCCTTGAACCTTTGGAGAGTCTCAGACTTATGCTTCATTAGATACACGTAACCGCATCTGCTGAACTCATCCGTGAAGGTGACGAATTACAGAAAACCAGATCTAGCACTAATGCTCATTGAGCCACATACATCAGAATGTATTAGCTCCAATAGCTCTGAGGCCCTTTCGGCAGTCTTGCTAAAAGGCTCCTTTGTCATCTTGCCTCTCAAACAAGATTCGCAGGTGTCATAAGACTAGATGTCAAATGACCCTAGCACTCCAATAGAGTGAAGCCTAGCAATGCGCTTCTCATTTATATGGCCAAGTCGACAATGCCAGATGTAAGTAGGATTAATTTCATTTTGTGTAATCCTTTGAGTATTTATGTTATAGATCAAACTTTCACGTTTTAGATCAAGGATATATAAGCCATTTTCAAGAAATGCTGATCCATAAATAATATTGCCACATTGCATAGAAATTCTACCATGCCCAATATTAAATACGAAACCAGAAATATCCAACAAAGAAACGGAAATAATATTCCTGCACATCGCAGGTATAAAATAACAGTTTCTTAGTTCCAAAACAAGTCCACTAGGCATCTCCAAGAAATAATCTCCGATCTCCATGGCCTCAACCCGAGCACCATTTCCGACTCGAAGCTCTACTTCTCAAGATCCTAATAATTTCCTATTTCTTAGACCTTGCACATTTGAACAAATGTGAGATCCACATCCAGTGTCCAAGACCCAAGATGTAGAAATAGCCAGATTAATGTCAACAACATAAATACCTGAAGCAGCAGTTTTGCCCTTCAGTTGCTCCCTTAGCTTTGGACATGAGCTCTTCCAGTGCCCCTTCTTATGACACTCATGGCAGCCATCGTCAGGAGAAGCAACCCTTGCTTTAGGTTGGGCCACCACCTTTGCCCTTAGCCTTGGCCTTTTGGGCCTTAGCTTTGGCCTTAGATTTGGCCTTTCCCTTAGCAATGGATGTATTGCCCTTGTTCACCAGCAATACTTCAGGAGTCTTCTTAAGAGACTGCTCAGCAAGCTTGAGCATGCCATGCAGCTCAACTACCAATTTATCCAACCCTTGCATATGGTAATTCATGATAAACTGGTTGTAAGACTCAGGAAGTGACCCAAGAATAATGTCTGCTGCCAAGTCCTGTGGAAATGGTGAGCCGAGGCGGGCAAGTGTATCAATATACCCCTTCAACTTTAGCACATGAGTGCTAACAGAAGTCCCAGCTGCCATCACAGTCGTGCAAAGTGCCTTAGTTGTCAGGTAACATTCCTGACGAGCCTGATCTTGGAACATCTTTTTAAGCTGATCCATCATCTCATAAGCATGCTCGTCCATGAACTGCTTCTGAAGATCAGAAGCCATGGTACCCAGCATGAGGCACGAGACATCTCGGTCATCCCTCACATGCCGATCATACTGCTCCACCATCACCGTGGTGATGCCTCGACCTGCGGGAGGGCCAGCTGGTAAAGGAGCATTCAGTACATACTCCTTAGACTCTTGTCTAAGAACTATTTGTAAGTTCCTAGCCCAGTCCAGGAAGTTAGTCCCCGAAAGCTTCTCTTTCTCCAAGAGTGACCTAAGTGAGGGTGAGTTGTTGTTTGTTACAGCCATTTAAATTGCTTAACTGAAATGGGATTATCTACATGGAAGAAATCATTGCTTGAGTTAGAAATAAAGGACTTTTAAGCTAATTCAAATTAATAATCCGACTTTAATTTGTTTGTTGGTGTTGTTAATTGGCTGACTTGACCAAGATCCACAACTTATCAATGACTGGCCGAACTAGGGCTTGCTAACCAACCATTGAGTCGTTTGGTAGGACAACCTATCCAATCCTTCCACGAAGGACTCTTGGTTTGATGGGCTTATTGACACTTTACCCATCTGTGCTTAGGGCCCGCTCTGAGCTAATGCGACCCATGTTGAGTCAAACCACCATTCACATGTTAACCATACCAAGTATCTTAACCCTCGACGGCCCACCGAATGCTACAATATACCCAGCTAGGGCATGGCGCACATTGCAGCATCAATGGGAGGAAGAGGTGTGAATGTGGGAAGCACTTTTAAGCGACTCAATATTTTAGTTTCCGGATTTTAATTAAGTGATACGGCTTAGCATGCATAAACGCGGGTAATAATTTGGTGATCCATACATCCATATTATATGACAAATGCAATAGCATACTTAATTTAAAATAAATGAGATCCTATGGGCCTTTAATTATAACCTAATGAAAAGCTAGATATCCTATCTAATTCTTCATGGGCCGGACTGTAATCCTTCTTGGGCTCCCATCATGGGCTTTCTCCATCTGAGCCTTCCTCCATACTTGATGCAATTACAATAATTTTGTTTAAAATAAAATCTATTCTAAAATTACATCAAAAAAAAATAAAAAAAATGGCACGCAGGCCATATTTCCCAAAATTAAATTACAACCGATAATAATTAGGGCCCATAGAACTCAACATAACATTTCAAACAAAGTACCTGTCGTGTACATACATACCAATATGATGCATGATCATGGCATTCCAAATTATAAATATAAATGTTAAACCGATTTACTTAGGGTGAAATCGCCAATTTTAACAAATGTGATTAAGGCCCATAAAAGCCCAATGGATAACATCCATAGCAAAATTAACAATTTTGCTCCCACTTGAATTTGGGTTGTCACAAATTTAAAATTTAGCTCTCCCAATTTTAACCGGTGTCACGGTTTATTGGGCCAATTTCACAAAGTCCATATTCAATTTAATATGCAAACAATTAAATTAAATATGCATGCCAATAAAATAAACAATTTAAATACAAATTAATTTAAAGAAAAATTAATTTAATTTGCATTAGGGTCCTGGATAAAAAATACCCGCAAAATCCAAAATCGGACCCAAACCACACGCGCGGCGCTGCTGTCCGGAGACAGCAGCAGCTGCAATTTGGAATCTTGCGATTCCAAATTGCAGCAAAAGAAATGTATACTTTTTTTCTGTCTTTTTTTTTTAAATCATAAAAAAAATCCATCAAAAATTAAATAATCAATAAAACAATAATTTTAGATGGAAACCAATTAGGGAAAATAATCAAAAACCCCAATCTAAAAATTCTAGGGTTTATCAAAACCAAAACCAAATGAATAAAGACCCTAAAATAACAAACTTGAAACTCATTCTTTCTTCAAGAACGCTTTCAAGAACCAATTCCAATCAATATAATGGACGAAACCTAGGCTCTGATACCACTGTTGGGATTCGTCATTGGAAAAATAACGTGGCGCAGCGGAAAATACACCGTTTAAAATTTCCTAGAATTCACCTATTGTGTCCAATTATCATTGATTAGAATAAAACCAAATAAGAATCAAGAGAGATTAACTCACCGGATTCGTCTCCTCTAGAGACTGCTGCAGAATCGTTTCTTGAAACTGCGATTTCCAAAATCCGGTGCACGACCAACTATTGAGCGGGAACCGGTGCTACCCGAAGACGCGAAGGAATGGAGGTTTAATGCTAGGATTTTCGGCTGTTTTGGGGCTGCTATTGGTGGCTGAAATTTCCCGCAATTAATTAGAGTTGAATTAGGTTTTTCCTCCTTAAGTGTGCCCTTATATAGATACCTTGTCTAATTGGGTTTTAATTAGGTTAATTAAACCCAAGCCCACTAGGATTATAATTACATAAATAAACTTTAATTAAAAAGTATATACTATGTAATTTAATTCCATTTGGCTAAATTTAATTACCCCTAAATAAAATTAAATCACACTTAAGTAAATACAATACATGTATTTAATTTTCCTACTTAGGAAAATTATTTAATTAATTATTCACTTTATGTAATTCAATTAATTGATAAATTAATTAATTACATTATGTAAACTTATTAATTAAATTAAATTCAACCAAATGTCAATTAATTACCTTGACACCGAATATCAACTAATTAATTAACACATTCCTTACAATGTACATTACATGTACAATTTCTATACGTTCCAGCTCAGTTGATCTATGTGCACGATCCTATGGGTCTATCTTTATGTTGGCAGTAGGCCCAAGACCCACAGACTGTAAGTGGGTTCTAGCAAACTTTGACAACCCCCAATTAAGACAGAGATGCAGCAGTCTTTAGAAGACACTCACCCGGTAGTAATCTCATAGTGTCCTTTGCCTAACGATATCGATATGAATAAACAAGAGGCATGGTGTCTGTCATCCTCTTCTGTTGTTTATTATATTTCTTGATCTTGAGTTGACTGATTAATCAAATAAGTAACCAACTTATTTGGGTGTGGCCATACACTTATCAGTCCCACTCATCAAGTGGCCAATGATATCATCTCGGTATTACCCCGAGTGGCAATTCCATCACTTTATCATCAATATCAACATGTTCACCGGTCCACCTAATCATACCCGTATTTAGCATCCTTTTACAGACCTGTTAGGCGTATGTCAAAGTGAACTAGATTCCATATCGATATTATAATGAAATCTAGTCTGAGGACAAAAGAGACCTACTCAAGAAAGACCTATGACGTGACAACCATGTGGCTTTCTTGTACGGATCGATCCAGTCCCATGTCAATGACATGTACCTATATTCATGGCTGACTATACAAGTACTATGGCTAGTTAAGAACTACCATACAGTCATCGAATATATAAGTCTGTGGTTCTAATCGTTCCCACAATTAGAACAGACCTGGGATAGGTTTTATGATTTTCAATCAATGGATACTCTACTCATATTATAGCACAAGATATAAATGAAATAGATTAATTGCCTTTATTAATGTGACACAAATAATGTATTCATACAATGAGTCTTAATGTATAATACAAAATACAAGAATCCAATGCCTTAAGAACTAGGGCACGCCAACATCAACATCAACACACTTTTTAGATGTTACATTAGCTTTCTTCTTCATCTTAGAAATTGCCTCATCCATTTCCACACATTTTATTTTCAATTTCCTTTCCATTGAAGCTTCTAACTACTGCAACCTTTCAGCAGTAACAGCCTCACTACCTCGGGATGACTTAAGAGTTTTTTTGCCTTTAACAGCATTGCGTTCAGTATCTTCTTTCATAATAGCTTTCAATTCTTCGTTTAGAATATTTTAGAAATCTTTTGATGTCAGGAAATCTTAAGAATATCAGCAATATTAGGTGTACTAGGAGCTGCCATTTCAACACTTCCTATGGATTATGTCTCGCTGTCAAACTAAAATAATACTGATCCTGCCAAATACCCCTTCATTTCTTCTATTAACTTGGATACACCGCCTTTCTCAGCTATGGCTATTCTTGACTTTGTTTTCTTTCCCCTGGTACTCACTAAACACCTCACTTGACAGTAAATAACACCTTTAATGCTCTTTCTAACTAATCTTTTGTTAGGCGGTCGTTTCCACAGAGGAACTATTTCATTCAAAACATGAAATGGTAAGGATTTAATGAATGAATACATTTTCACACATATGAAATGTTCATGTATACATGCGATGTGGAATGTGATTAGCACACAAATATATGATATGAAAAATGAATGATACTATAATGAAAATAAAACTATTTGAAATGTACAAAGGTTTGCCATGTACAAGGTTTTCATGAATGTGCACAAATTTGTGCATGGGGTTTTATCTGGAATATACATAGACTTTATGTACAGGTTTCTAATGAAATATGCACCGAAATTTACGCATGAGTTTTTGAAAAGTACATAAACTTTTATGTATGATGTTTTAAGAAATATGCATAGAAATTTTTGCATGAGTATTTTAAAAAATGCATAGAAACTTTTGCATAGGGATTTATGAAATGCACACACGTTTTTATGTATAGGGTTTTATATGAATTTGCATAGAAGTTTATACATGAGTGTAAGCGCCAGAATTTTCCGTCCTTGAAAAAAAAAATCGCGCGTGTCACACGACTGTAACATACAGTCGTGCAACTGTAATTAAATTACAGTCGTGCGACTGTAATTAAATTACAGTCGTACGACTGTAATGTCAGAGCAGGTGCAGAAGACCATACCCATGACATAAGAAAGCTAAGGATTTTGGGGAGCATTAATTGCTCCGATTTTTGGTGAAGCAAGGGCTGAAAATAAAGAGAGGGGAGAAGGAGGAAATAAAAGACTTTTAATACTTGATTTCTGGTGTTCAGAGAGAGAGAATTTAGAGAGAGAATTGGGAAAAAGGGAAGAAAAAGAAAGAAAACCACACAAATACAAGCTTCTTTTTCTCTTCTTTTTCTCTATAATTCTTAAGTGATTAAGTTTAAAATCTATTAGGCAATAATAGGTTAATAACTTAACACTCTAAATTCAATCAATTTCGGACTAGAAATCCTAAGATTCCTAAGCATTTTTGAGGTTTTGGACCCAAACTTCTTAACTTCAATTCAAGGAGAAAATAGCAAATTTAAGTGGATTGGTGCGATGCCAGGGGTCAATCCTACGGTGAATAAGCACCAAAGAAGTAAACACTTTTTGTTCCCTCTACTTTTCATGCTTTCTGGGTGAATTGGTGTGCTTTTGTGCATTTTGTTCCACTTTTTATGTTTTCTATTTCTGGAAATCAAGCACAGCCGTACGACTGTTCTTGAGTTGATGAACAATCGTATGACTGTAAATACCGTCGTACGAGTGTTCTTGATTTCCATTAACTTCTCAGTTATATTTTGAATAATTTTGGCGAAATTCTGAAGTTGGATTGATTTACAGTCGCGCGACTGTAATGCTCGTCCAAGGGCAGAATTTCAAAAATAATCCAGAAAAATTTCCTAAAAATTCAGAAAATTAGAAAATCGCCAAAACTGAATTTTGTTATGTGCATTCACTACCTTAGATTTAATTTTCAGTGTATTTGCATTTAGAATAA
This sequence comes from Euphorbia tirucalli, assembly GCA_039660915.1. NCBI lineage: Eukaryota > Viridiplantae > Streptophyta > Magnoliopsida > Malpighiales > Euphorbiaceae > Euphorbia > Euphorbia tirucalli. Next base: position 53,706,096 of record CM077633.1, read on the forward strand.
TACCACGACGGAGGCCCGATTCTCTTGAAAACCGACCCACTTTGCATGTTAAATTAAATTAAACCGGAAAATAAAATGTTTTCAGAATCATTTTCTCACAAAACCAAAATACAGGGACGTTTCATAATGTTTTCCAGGTCTAACCAGGCCGGCTAGCTGAGCCAACCCGGTTACCCCCCTAAATGCATGCCTCCAATTTCTAAATCCCCCATTCTGTCATTTTTTAAGTCCTATTTATGGCGTGCTGTAAATTATGCTAACCCCCTTGTTTTGCAGCTTTTCATTTTTTATTTTATATGTATTTAATAGAATTAATCATGTATCTTAGGCGATTGTAAATTTTTTAGATCTCCGTGTATATTAGGCGGTTGTAAAAGTGAGGTTGAGAGTTTTTATTTTGTTCAATTGGGTTGTAAGCCATTTAATTATTTACTGCTTACTTTTATTTTGTATTATATGTGTATCTGCGCTGTGTGATTTATTTTAATAAAATTGACTTTTAGAATTATGAAATACCGTCTATGAACATTGGCCGTTTTTATTTTAATTAGACATGAAATAAGGGACTTGTCCGGACCTAGATCTCTGGATAGTGTGGCGGTCGTGTGTCCGGTTCAGCTACACTGAAATTTCCCTGTTGAGCTGAGCTGGGTGGCGACTCCTACAATTTTCATCGAGACTTAGGTCTCGGTTCTTTTAAGATAATTAATTCTATTTTTGTCTAAAAAAAAATTTCCATTATAAAAACCCCACGCGAGGGAGGGGTCCGCCTGAAATCGAGGCGCCCCTCCCGAAAGGGAGTCGGCATTCCATCAAAAACGCTGTCCGCTCATAGTGGCGACTCCGCTCGGGAATTCTTACAAAAAGTTTTCTTAAAAACTTAAAAGAATTTGACAAGCCCTAAAACGTGTCTAATTAAAATAAGGTGGATGATTCTTGATTGGTGTTTTATTTTGCATTTTTAGTTAGACATGCTTGCATTAGGTTAAGTATCCCGCTTCAGCCCGGTGAATTGTTGAAGTGTTGCCTAAGTTCCTCTTGGTCTTGGGGGCACGGATATGAAACACCACCCATAGCCTCATACGAACCCCTTCGTTCGGACCCTTGAGTGGGGAGAAGTGAGGAGTATATTTTGCTATGGGAGCCTTGATGTTATCCCGACTTGGACCGAACTCATATAGACAACCTTAGTTGGATTCCCCTAGGACACCAAAATAAATTGTGTGAATAAAATAAAATCGCGCCTTCATCATCCTTGGTTGATGATTGAAAAGAACCCCACCTAGGACTCGATTAGAATTTTCGAGACCGACCACGCTTGGAGAAATAAGGTTGGAAGAATTCACTTCTTGTGCTACGTGTTACACGCCTCATACCATTCATAAAACATTTTTGTGTGATACTAACCCACATTTTTATGCAGCCATTTGCATTTTATTTTTGCATGAGAAACATTAATTCATCCGTTTGCCATTCATACTAACCGTTGGTTTTTGCAGCCATAGCATTATATTTGTGTGTTGGCATTTTTGTATAGCATACATAACATCATCTTATGTGTCATACATCCAAACCACGTTTTTTATGCAGCCATTTGCATTTTGTGTGACATAAGCATTCATATCATTTTAGTTAAATTAGGGGCATTCCAAGGACGCCCACCACGATCATATCATTCCATCATATATCAGGTATCCGAAAATACCCGTGTTTTGCCAATGCGTCAGATTGCATTCGGCCATTTCACCAAATCATTTCATTCAAAAGAGACCACAGTGGTCCTAGGTATATTTCCGTGTGACAATCCACACTATGCATTTCATGACATCATACCCATTCATCACAAATATCATATAACACTGTGGTCCACATCGGGTTACTTCATGACATTACTACATTACTCAAGGTGCTCCCCGAGTGCCGGGTTAGTACACATGTAGGGGCATTTCAGAACATCCCGAATCATAAAAGGTGTTTCCCGAATACCGAATCTCCGTCTGTGTCTCTGTTACACGTGACTCCCTTATAATATTATTTCATATCATATGCTCAAAAGCATCAGAACTCTGCCCAAGGGGCAGTCCTATGTGACCATTTCATATCATCTCATAGACCTACAAAGCGTCGAAACTCTGTCCGTGTGTCGGCACTCAAGCGACCATTCCACGAATTCACTTGGTGCCCCAAAGGCGCTGAACCTCTGTGCGTGTGACGGTCCACATGTGACATTTTTGCATAGCATTGGGTGTTCTTGGGATGTCCCAAAAAAAAGAAGAAAAAAGAATAAAAAATAGACCATTCATGCCATCATTTCACCCATAACTTCACTCCATTCATTCATTATAAGCACTTTCAATGCCTCATTCTTCATGTCACCATGCCATTCATTCATATCCCTAATACTTCCCATGTGATCCCAAGCAGAATAAGCTAGAGCAACCTTGGACGAGATCTCAGGCTTTGAGGGCTGTTGGGGAATGGAGAGCAGTTGAGACAGGAAGTGATTCTGATTCTGGGGAAGAAGTAGAGATGGCTAATCCAATATCGAGCATTGCTAATGCTTTGAAGGATTTTCTAAGATCGCCAGACTTTCGTGATATGCTGAGGAGGAAGTGCGGGCAGTAGTGAGAGAGGCTGGAGAAACTGGTGGTACTGGAGCCGGAAAAGAGAAGGAGGCCAAGTCATCCCAGTAGGGTGGTGATACCTCGGCTAGTCTGGAAAAGCTGTAGGAAATAGAGGCAGCCATAGAAAGAAAGATGAAGGCAAAATGCTCTGAGTTGGAGGAGGCGGTTGCTCAGTTGAAGAAAGGGGCCAGTGTTAGTGCAGAGTCTAAGAAGGGAGTTAACATTGATGCCATGATCAGCAGGGGCATCGAGACTTTTCCCATCAGATTCCAAATGCCAAGGGTGCCTTCTTACAAGGGAATGGGCTCACCAGAGGCCTATGTAAATCTCTACGCTCGGGGCATGCTGACGGCGGGCGCCACTAAGCAGCAGGTTAATCTCTTCCCGACTACCTTGGAAGGAGGAGCATTGGGGTGTTATAACTCGCTATCAGAAGAAGAACAGTCAGATTGGGAGGTTCTATCAGTAGCTTTTATTAAGTATTACAGCTTCAACACCAAGATTCAGGTGAAGCTGTATGATTTGGAGCGGATCAAGAAATAACCCAATGAGCCTTTTGATGAGTATTACCAGCGGTGGATTACTAAGATGATCCTTCTGAAGAACCTCCCTGATGAAGATGAACTGATACAGAAGCTGATTGATGGCAGCAAGGACATTTTCAAAAACAATATGAAATTCCATCCATCCAATGAGCTTAGTGAAGTCTACAGTATGGCGATGAAGATTGAGCAAGACGAAGAAGAGAAGGCACCAAGCCATAAGGGTGGAAGAAGTTCAGGTTACAGTTCTGGGTATAGATCAATGACTGCAGTCGGGTCTGGTGGTGGTTCCAGCTCAAGTTCTGGTGGAAAAAGAGGGCAGACTTCAGAAGTAAAGTAGGTTGAAGTTGCTACAGTGACCCAGCAACAAGGCAATCAGAGTAGGAATCCAGGAGGTCAGGGCATATCGCCTTGGACTCTCCCTTTGGTGAAGATATTTGCTAAGTGCAGAAATGGTGGGTTGCTACAGTCCCTGAGGCCATTTGAAAAACCTTCTGAGGCGGATAAGGACAATTTTTGCATGTATCATGTGGTTGCTGGTCATAGAACTAATAATTGTTACAAGCTAAGAGATGCCATTCAGAAGTTGATAGATGAAGGGAAGCTGCAAGAGCCAGCCAAGCCCAGCACGAAGACCAACCCGCTACCGGCATTTGAGAAGCGGGTCAACATGGTACATTCAGGACTGCCGGCTAATTTCATCTTTACCCAGATCCTTTAACCAAATCCCGCAATTCAGGCTGTAGCAGTAGAAGAAGCTGAAATGGAATCAGAACGCGAGAAGAAGGCTGAGCAGAAGGAGATCAAGCCGATAAGCTTGAATGATCTTGATTCTGAAGATGAGTATGAAGATTTTGGCGGAGAGGAGACGGGTAAGCCTCTAGCCATTGAAAAGCTGAAAGTTCAAGAGGTCCAACATGTGACCCGAAGTGGTAAGGTGTACCAACCGGCAGATCAGGTGAAGGATAAAACCCCGATGACTAGGTCGGGTAGTACATCAGCACTGGAGGGGGTTGAGAAAGAAGACTTGGTTATTTCCCAGTTGAAGAAGACTCCTACATAAGCTAGCCTATGGCATTTGCTTTTAACATCTAAGGAGCATAGGGCGGCCCTAGTGAAGAAACTGTCAGAGATTGAAGTCTCTCCTATTGCATCTCCAGAGGCCATGTGCTGTCTGCTGGACAAAGTCCATTCTGGGACTCCTGACATCATTTTTTCTGAGAAAGATCTGCCTGGTGAAGGGAAGGCTCACAACAAGGCCCTTTACATTAAGGCCCATGTGATGGATAAGGTGATGCCGTGTGTGATGGTGGATGATGGCTCAGCTCTGAATATATTTCCACTAAAGATGCTACCATGTTTGGGCCTAAATGAAGATTTTCTGAAAAAGTCCTCAACAGTAATCCGAGCATATGATGACTCCAAGAGAACAGTGATAGGGACTTTTGAAACTGAAGTAAAGGTTGGACCAATCAAATCAATGGTCGTTTTCACGGTGATATATATCCCGATCACCTTCTCCTTACTGTTAGGAAGGCCATGGTTCCATCCTCTAGGCGGTGTCCCTTCCACCTTGCACTAGAAAATTAAGTTCTCGATAGATGGTGAGATTGTGACTGTTGAGGCGGATGCCCAATCGGTGAGGAGGAAGTTATAGATGCTCCTATGGTAATCTATGAAAATTATATGCCGGAGTGGCTATCACGATATTTGCATAAACAGAACTTTGTCCCGGGTATGGGACTTGGAATCAACTTGCAAAGAGTACCTGAATTCAACATCGATTTGGGGAAACCAAAGCAGTTCGGGCTGGGGTATACAGAGGATACATCTGACCAGAAAAACCCGAGAAAGGGCAAAAATTGCAAGGTTATGATGAAACCATTCCTGAAGGTAGGAGAAGGGCTATACAAGGGCCAGACTAAACCAGTAAAGGTTGGAAATGTTGAATACCCCGGTTTTGAAATTTTTACTGATGTGGTTGACGTTGAGAAAAGCCAAGAGGAACCAATGGCCCCCGTGGTGGTAGAAGAAACAGCTGTTAAGTCTGATGTTCTACAATGTGAGTCATCTAAAGTAATAGTAGAAGCAGTGGAGGTGGCCGAGGAAAAAGATGACAAGAAAGCCTATAATGAAGCAGTAAAAGTAATTTCAAGTGCATTGACTGCTGCCTTAAGCAAGGCATTTAGGAAATCCAAGGAAGGGTTTGGTGAGGAGCTGATGGCCAAGGTGAACCTGTACTCTGTGGTTGCCGAGATAGCCAAGTTAATAGAAAAGGCTAAGGCGTAGGTGGCTAAAAAAGAAGCTGAAGTAGCTGTAGTCCCGGATAATGCTCGGAAGATAGAGGTGGAAGATGAAGAAGTACAAGGCCCTCCGCCTGTGGAGGATGAAAATGATTTTGTTGTATCTATTTCTTCCATTTTCAATATGAATGATGTACTTTATGACAAGTTTAATACAATGAAATCTCAGTTTGCTTACTTGTGTGATGTTTATCCTGATAGTTCTGTGCATGCATTTAAATCACCATCAAACATATTTAGTATACATGACACTGCATTGCATGAAATCAACATAAGTACAGATGAAAACCCCAAAATGGTATTCATTTCACGTGAGCTAAAACCCAAAGAAGAGAGAGAATTAATAAGAATATTACAAAAACATGTTAAAGCTTTCGCTTGGTCATATGAAGACATGTCGGGTGTAGACACAGAGATAGCAGTTCACAAGATCCCAACTGACCCCAAATTCAGGCCAGTAAAGCAGAAGCTGAGAAGATTGAGGCCAGAATGGGCTACACTGGTAAAAGAGGAAATGGCTAAGCAAATAGATGCCAAGTTTCTTGAAGTGGCTAGCTAACATCGTCCCAGTGCCTAAAAAGGATGGAAGGGTCAGAGTATGCATTGACTATAGGGACCTGAATAAGGTGTGCCCAAAAGATAATTTCCCACTACCTCATATTGACGTCTTAGTTGACAGTGTAGCAAAAGCAGTGATGTATTCCTTCATGGATGGCTTTTGATGTGATTGACAAGGTGAAGACATCGTTTATCACTGAGTGGGGTACTTTCTACTACAGAGTAATGCCCTTCGGGTTAAAGAATGCTGGAGCCACTTACCAAAAGGCTGTAACGACTCTGTTGCATGATATGATCCATAAAGAGTTTGAAGTGTATGTCGATGATATGCTGGTTAAATCAACGACTCGGGAAGAACATCCTGTTATCCTGGATAGATTTCTTACACATATTGGAGAATATAACTTGTGGCTTAACCCCAAGAAGTGTGTATTTGGAGTCACATCAGGGAAGCTGTTAGGCCATATGGTCAGCCAGAGGGGAATAGAAATGGAACCAGATAAAATCAAAGCCATACATGATATGCTAGCTCCAAAAATAGAAATGGAAGTCTGATCATTTCTGGGTTCCTTACAATATGTCAGTCATTTCATAGCATGGCTGGCTTCCACTTATGAGCCAATCTTCAAGTTGTTAAAGAAAGATCAGTCGGTTGTGTGGGATGGCAGATGTCAGCTAGCATTCGAGAAAATCAAAGCTTATCTGGTAAATCCACCAGTCCTAAGCCCACCAATTCCAGAGAAACCTGTGATTTTGTACTTGGCGGTTGAAGATTCCTCTGTAGGGGCAATGTTGGCATAGGAACAAGATGACAGAAAAGAGTATCCCATTTATTACCTTAGTAAGAAGCTACTGGAGTATGAAACTAAATACACACTAGTAGAGAAGACGTGTGTGGTGATGATCTGGTTGACCAAGAAGCTACGCCATTACTTCCAGTCCTACAAAATGCAAGTCGTCGCCAAAGTGGATCCAATGAAGTATCTTTATGAGGCACCAGTATTGGTGGGAAAGTTGTCTAGGTGGCTGTTACTCTTATCGGAATTCGATATTAAGTACATCACTAAGAAAACCATCAAAGGGCGAGCTGTGGCAGAATTTCCAGTAAATCAGCCTTTGGAATCAGATTACACTGAGAATTTAGAGTTCCCAGATGAACAGTTAGCCATGGTTGAAGTAAAAAGATGGGTGATATGCTTCAATGGTGCAGTGAACAGAAAGGGTGCTGGAATGGGGGTGCTAATAGCAACGCCAGATGGTGAAATCATCCCTTTATCAAAGAGGCTGAATTGTCCCATAACCAATAACAGGGCAGAGTATGAGGCATGCCTGTTTGGGATGGAAGCTCTGCTGACACTAGGGGCAAATGATGTCTTGATCGTTGGAGATTCACTTTTGGTGATCAGGCAAACTCAAGGTGAATAGGAGTTGAAAGCGGAAGCCTTACAGCCTTACTTAGAGCTGCTACAGTTCAGAAGAGAATTATTCAGCCAATGTGAATTCAGACATGTCCCCAGGGATGAAAACAAGATGGCTGATGCACTACCGACTCTATCCTCTATGTGGGAAAATCCAGAAGAAACTCAAGTCCAGCCACTGGTTATAGCAACTTCCAAACAACCTTGCTTTGAAGTGCATGAAGTAATGGAGTTGACGGCTGAAGAAAAGCCATGGTTCTTCGACATCTACCAGTATGCAAAGGAAGGAAAATACCCAGTACGAGCTAGTGTTGCTGATAAGGTGTCATTAAGAAAGCTAGCCAATCAGTTCAGAATCTTTGCAGATAAGCTATAAAAGAGAACAGCAAATGGAGTTCTCCTAAGATATCTGACAGAGCAAGAAGTAGAAACAGTAATGCAGCAAGTACATGCAGGATCCTGCGGGCCACACATGAATGGTCTAGCTATGGCCAGGAAGATAATGAGATAAGGGTACTTCTGGATAACTATGCAAGCAAATTGCATAAGAAAAGTGAAGAGGTGTCATGAGTGTCAGATATATGTGGACATCAGTCATCTTCCACCACTTGAATTACAAAACCTGGCGACCCCTTGGTCATTTTCAGCATGGGGGATAGATATGCTCGGTGAAATTCATCCTGCAGCATCTTATAGTCGTGGTAGTTGATTACTTTTCCAAATGGGTGGAGGCAGAATCCTTTGCTAATGTAACAACAAAACAAATGGTCAAGTTCATCCAGAAGAATATTTTTACTCCGTAGTGACTGACAACGGGGTGCAGTTTCAAGGGGCAACAGCTGAGCTATATATAGAACATGGCATTGAGCATCATAAATCTTCTCTATACAGACCACAAGCTAATGGTACGGTTGAAGCAGCTAATAAGGTGATAAAGAAGATTTTGTCAAAGATGGTGACCACCTACAGAGATTGGGCTGATAAGCTACCATATGCTCTTTAGGGTTACAAAACCAGTGCCCGAACACCAACAGGAGAAACTCCTTATGCCTTGGTATATGGTATGGAAGCAGTGTTGCCAATAGAAATAGAGCTCGAATCGCTCAGAGTTGCCCTGGAAGCTCAATTGCCAGAGATCAAATGGGTTCAAGCTAGATACGAGCAATTGGCAGCGTTAGATGAAAAGCAGCTGAAAGCACTGGATCATCTGTAGATGTACCAGTGCAGAATGGCTAGAGCCTATAACCAAAATGTGAAGTACTCCAAGCGGCAGTTGAAAGTAGAAGATTTAGTGCTGAAGCAGTTAAGGCATTCAAATGTTGATGTTCGAGGAAAATTCATACCCAACTGGGAAGGACCTTATGTTGTGAAAAAGGTGTTATCGAAAGGAGGTGTCAGCATCATAGACATGGACGGAAATGAATTCACCAATCCTGTCAACCAAGACTGTTTGAACCTTTATCATGTGTAAAAAAAAGTCTGCTAGGCTGAAAACTCGAAAAGAGGGGTCTAGGCAAAAATTAGGACGCGTAAGAAAATGATCAGTCGGAAAATCCGAAAGGGACGATTGATGACGGATTCTGGCTCTGTGTGGAATCTATATCATCTGGGAATTAATCTTTTCAAATGTACTCATTTTGATTTCATCAATAAAGTGAAATGTTTGTTTAAATATATTTGCAATCGTTATGACGAAATGCTTAAACAAAGTTATCTTGCTCAACATCCATGTAAAGAAAGTGCTTTGCATTTAACTAGTCGAACATATCATGTTATTCAACAATGAAAATGCATTAAATACATCTAATATGAAATCTTTTATCATCCTCCAAATCCTATTCAGCTTTCCGAAGAGCGACAGTGATTGTCCAAGAACTTGCTTTTTCAATCAGTCTTTACTAAAAAAAAAAAAAAAAAGAGCTCGCTGGGGTGAAAACCGAAAAGGCACCCCAGGAAAAAATTGGAGCAGCTCACTGGGGTGAAAACCGAAAAGGCGCCTCAGGAAAAAATTAGAGCAGCTCGCTGGGCTGAAAACCCAAATTGGGCAACCTAGGCAAAATTTAGAGCACTTCCAGATTCACCAATTACATGGGTGAGAAGCCAGTCTTCCCATCTTCTTCCCAGCAGGATTCTCTATATCACTTCCCAGTAAAACATTTACAAAGAACAGTATGATTCTTTTTCCCCAGCATCGTCACGCATTTCTAGCAATTATCTCATTTCCCCAGCAGTCCTCACATATATCTTCAACAAGGGGAAGCCTTATATGAAGAACGCCTTCCACTAGCCAAGGGCAAAACACACCTCTCCCCAGCAGAAAAAGGAAATACCAAATAGTGTGAAGTACATCCATGTGCATAATACATTATTATACATGCATACATAGCATACACAAATCATTCATCCCCAGCTAGTCTTCATTCTTGATCGAAGGGGTAAAAATTTTTGTTCAAAATCTCTCGATCAAGGAATGAAGACTTGCCATTTCAAATGCAGGAACTCATCATCCGCAGCTTCACATCTCCAGCAGATCTGCCTCGGGTAATGTAAACCCGGTATCAGTCCAGATCGGCTTCACTCCATATCTCCAGCAAATCCGCCTCAGGTAATGTAAACCCAGTATCGGCCCAGATCGGCTCCAGCATATCCACCTCGGGTAATATAAACCCGGCATCGGTCCAGATCGACTTCATTCCATATCCCTCAGCAATCCTTGCCTCGAGTAACATAAACCCGGTATCGGCTTATTTCATCTCCTTCCCTTGCCTCGGGTAACCTAAACCCGGTATCGGCATATTTCATCTCCTTCCTTTGCCTCGGGTAACCTAAACCCGGCATCGGCTTATTTCATCTCCTTCCCTTGCCTCGGGTAATCTAAACCCGGTATCGGCCAATTTCATCTCTTTCCTTGCCTCGGGTAACCTAGACCCGGTATCAGCTTATCTCAACAATGGGTTCTTTCTTGTGTTTGCGGCGCTTTGATTCACGCTCTCAAATTCATCATCTCAGGTATTTTAAACCTGGATCCGGGTGTCCAATTTGATCATGCGAGGGGCAGCTATAAGCACTGGAATTTTCTGTCCTTAAAAAAATCACGCGTGTCATATGATGTAACATACAGTCGTGCGACTGTAATTAAATTACAATCGTACAACTGTAACGTCGGAGCAGGTGCAGAAGACCATACCCATGACATAAGAAAGCTGAGGATATTGGGGGAGCATTAATTGCTCCAGTTTTTGGTGAAGCAAAGGCAGAAAATAAGAGAGGGGAGAAGGAGGAAATAAGGGACTTTTGACACTTGATTTCTAGTGTTTAGAGAGAGAGAATTTAGAGAGAGAATTGGAAAAAAGGGAAGAAAAAGAAAGAAAATCACACAAATACAAGCTTCTTTTTCTCTTCTTTTTCTTTATAATTCTTAAATGATTAAGTTTAAATCTGTTAGGCAACAATAGGTTAATAACTTAACACTCTAAATTCAATCAATTTCGGACTAGAAACCCTAAGATTCCCAAGCATTTTGGAGGTTTTGGACCCAAACTTCTCAACTTCAATTCAAGGAGAAAAGAGCAAATTTAAGTGGATTGGTGCGACGCCAGGAGTCAATCCTACGGTGGATAAGCGCCAAAGAAGTAAACACTTTTTATTCCCTCTACTTTTCATGCTTTCTGGGTGAATTGGTGTGCTTTTGTACATTACATTTTCTGTTTTTGGAAATCAAGAACAGCCGTATGACTGTTCTTGAGTTGATGAACAGTCGTACAACTGTAAATATAATCGTACGAGTGTTCTTGATTTCCATTAACTTCTCAGTTTTATTTTGAATAATTTTAGTGAAATTTTGAAGTTGCATTGATTTACAGTCGTACGATTGTAATTACAGTCGTACGACTGTAGTTATAGTCGCAGGATTGTAATGCTAGTCCAAGGGCAGAATTTCCAGAATAATCCAGAAAAATTTCTAAAAATCCCTAAAAATTCAAAAAATTAGAAAATGATCAAAAATAAATTTTGTTATGTGCATTCACTACCTTAGATTTAATTTTCAGTGTATTTGCATTTAGAACAATACCACGACGGAGATTCTCCTGAAAACTGACTCACCTCACATGTTAAATTAAATTAAACATCAAAATAAAATGTTTTCAAAATGATTTTCTCACAAAACCAAAATACAGGGACGTTCCATAATGTTTTCCAGGTCTAACCGGGCCGGCTAGCCGAGCCAACCCGGTTACCCCCCTAAATGCATGCCCCCAATTTCTAAATCCCCCATTCTGTCATGTTTTAAGTCCTATTTGTGGCATGCCGTAAATTGTGCTAACCCCCTTGTTTTGTAGCTTTTCATTTTTTATTTTATATGTATTTAATAGAATTAATCGTGTATCTTAGGCGATTGTAAATTTTTTAGATCTCCGTGTATATTAGGCGATTGTAAAAGTGAGGTTGAGAGTTTTTATTTTGTTCGATTGGGTTGTAAGCCATTTAATTATTTACTGCTTACTTTTATTTTGTATTATATGTGTATGTGCGCTGTGTGATTTATTTTAATAAAATTGACTTTTAGAATTATGAAATACCGTCTATAAACATTGGCCATTTTTATTTTAATTAGACACAAAAGAAGGGATTTGTCTGGACCTAGATCTCTGGATAGTGTGGCGGCACTTCATCTGGTTCAGCTACACTGAAATTTCCCGGTCGAGCTGAGCCGGGTGGCGACTCCTACAATATTCATCGAGACTTAGGTCTCGATTCTTTTGAGATAATTAATTCTACTTTTTTCCAAAAACAAATTTCCATTATAAAAACCCCACGCGAGGGAGGGGTCTGCCCGAAATCGAGGCGCCCCTCCCTAAAGGGAGTCCGCGTTCCGTCGAAAACGTCATCCGCTCACAACGAGGTTTTGTGAAAAATGTGTTTTTATGAAATGTATATAACCTTTTGTGTGCGTGGATTTATATGGGATATGTATAAGAGTTTATGCATATGGATTTATGAAATGGATTTTTGTGAAATATGCATAGAAATTTATGCACGAGATTTATGAAATATGCATAGAAATTTCTGCATGGGTTTTATGAAATGTACACAACCTTTTGTGTACGGAAATTTATATGAAATGTGCAGAGAATTTTATGCACGAGTCTTGAATGAGATTGTGTACAGGGTTTTAAATGAAATGCATAAAAATTATGCAAAGGGATTTATGAAATGTACACAATCTATTGGTAATCTGGTATGGAAAACAAAGATACACATGTTTTGTACACCAAAAAGTAGAATTTTAGGGTTTTGAGTGATTATGCATTTTAAACACATAATGTACATGGCTGCATAAAAGGGATTAGTGAAAATTCACATACGAATTAAATGTGTATTTATGACTCGAATGATTTGAATGTTTATGAAAATGAGAATGTTTATGTTTTCCTGCACAAAGAACAGATCATTAGCACAAGCATGGAATGTACACCCTTCCAACCTTATATCTCCATGTTGGTCGACACAAATCTTTCCTAGGAATTGGTTTATTTACCACTAACGGAGGGTGATAAATATGTTTCTTATGGAGTAACCAATGCATTTTATATTTTGGTTATCCTAAGGAAAATTACAATGGTGACTTATATGGGTTCAGGTTAATAGTCTTGAGTTTACATCAAGGTTCCCATAGCAGAATATACTCCTCACTTTTCCCCACTCAAGGGTCCAAACGAAGGGGTTCGTGCTAAGCTACAAGTGATGTACCATATCCGTGTCCCTAAGACCTAACGAAACTTAGGTGGCACGTCAATAACACATCCAGGTTTAAAAAGGTACCTTGAAAGAATGTGTGAAAAATGTTTCTAAGTGATATGCAATAAAAGGCATTGCGATGCAATCGCTAAAATATTTTGAACCAAAAATTTTTAGTATTTTTCGACTTTGATTTTTAAAATAAAAAAAAAATAAACGTTCCCAACGGAGTCGCCACTGTGAGCAGACGATCCTTCAGAGTGTAAGAACTATGAGGCTGGGTGGGAATTTTAAATAAATGTGAAAATTGGGTTTTAGAAAATTTAGTAAGAAAACGAACAACATTTATCGATCTCACTAAAAGTGATAGGAGTCGCCACTAGATTCAGGTCAACCGAGAAATTTTGGTATAGCCAAGCCGAGCAGGAATTGCTATGCCTTTTAGTCAGAGATTCGGGTTTGGACAAATCACCTATTTCTTCTTGGTTCAAAATATTACTTTAGCAATTTCAAGCAAAAAAGCTGTAAATAAATTCAGAAAAGCAAAACTATTACAACCCAAACAAATAGACTAAGCTAAGGGATACATTTCTCTGAAAGGGGAATTTGAGGTACAAAATACCTACATACAAAAATCTATATTTACATTCGGCTTAAAATACATAAAGTCAAAAAAAAAAAGCTAAACATACATCTAACCTAAATCGACCTGCAAAATAAAGGTTAGTATATAAAAAGATAAATCACATAGGACTCAAACAAACTCAGAATATGGGGATAAGATAGCTTGGGACGAGAATGGGGGTAGTTGAGATAATCCGATAGATTCATCCGACTATACTTAGAAAAACTTTTGAAATTGTTAAATTTGGTTATGAAAAAAATTATATAAAATAATTTATCCAATGTTATATATTTCACTTATAAAATGGGCCGGTTTTCAAGAAATTGAAATTTCTATCATTGAACTGTTTTATAGTATACCTCAGAAATTAAATCTAGGTCAAAACGATATGCAAATGCATGAAAATCATGTAAAAATACAATTCTGGATTCAAAACAATAATCGTATAGATGTGAAGACAACAACCATGTGGCTCTTACAAAAATTATACGGCTCTGGTTTTGAATAAGCTACAGAAATTGCTAAAAAAATAAAATTGCTAAATTTTAAAAACTAAACCATGTTGTACGATCCTAGGTGACATCCGTACGGATGTAGCAACAGTCATATAGATCCGGTTTACCAGAATTCTAGAAAACAGAGCAAATGGAAAATGAATGAAATGACACACCAAATCAACCCAAAAAGCGATAAATAGATTTAAGGCCTCTCCGAATTATCTTTGGAGCATTTTTCCAGTGTTAATGGAAAAGAAAACCAATTATAGAAGCTTGAATTCATATTAAAATGAACTTGAAACCTTGAACCAAAAAAAAAACTTGATCCTTCCTAATCGAGCTCCAAATTCCACAATCCTAGCTTTCAATGAGTCTCTAAAGGTGTAAGTTTGGTTGGGATTATGATTTAGTGACTAGATTTGATGAATTTGAGATCTAATTGCTTGAATTTAAGTTTGTGAGAATTTTTGTGTTTTTCTTCCTTTCATTCCTTTGTCTTGCTATTCTTTTTGTTAATCCAATGCTAATCCCTTCCTCCTATTTGTTACAGACTTCCTTCAATCTAAAGAATCCATGATACTCAGAATTAGTGGGATTAGAGTTGTCTCCCCAAAATCCAAACACTTGTCCCATTTACAATTGTCGTCCTAAGTCCATTCAGCTCTTACGATGGTCGTCTGGCTCTTATCTCTTTTCAGCCCTAATTCTTCAAATTCATCTCGGTTTCAAGTTTCAAGCTTGTTTGAATCTGAATCCTTGCTTTTTGTTATTACTGAAGGAATATAAAGAATTGAGAGGAACTTCTTATTCTATTCCTTATGAATACTATTGAATATATACACAATATAAGATTTCTAAACAAAACTAAGTCTATCCCTATGATTTCTCCTGTTTTTCCTTTATTTACAACTATACAGATTTAACGCTCCCCCTCAAGCTGGAGCATAGATGTTAATCATGCCCAGCTTGGTACAAATATAGTTGACCCAATTCCCCAGTAAGCCTTTGGTGAACACATCTACTAGCTAACTCCCTATTCTGACATGTTGAGTTGAGATTGTACCATCTTTTAGCTTTTCCTAGGTAAAGTGACAGTCAACTTCTATATGTTTGGTTCTTTCATAAAATATAGGATTATTGGCAGTATAAATAACTGCTTCATTGTCACAATGCAACATCATTGGTATTGTCTGAGGAAACCTAATTTCACCAAGCAAGTGACGTAGCCATATGAGTTCACATGTAGATTATGCCATAGTCCTGTATTCAAATTTTGCACTTAAAGAAGATACCACTTTTCATTTCTTAGTTTTCCAAGACACAAGATTACTGCCAACAAATACACAATAACCAGTTGTGGAATGCCTATTTGTGAGATTACCTTCATAATCAGCATTTGTGAATCCTTCTACTGGATGATAACCATGGTTTTGATACAAGATACCACATCCAGATTTTCCCTTTAGGTATCTCAAAATATGAGTAATAGCATCCCAATGTGAAGTTCTAGGAGATGACATGAACTAATTGAGAACACTTACTAGAAAGGCAATATCAGGATAAGTGATGGTTAGATAGTTTAATTTTCCAACAATAGCTTTCAACTTCACATTTAGTATCATTAGTGCATCACAAGTCTTGGCTTCAATCAAACCAGCATCACTCAATAAGTCAAGAAAATATTTCCTTTGAGTGAGGAAAATTCCCTTATAACTACGGAGGTCTTCAATCCCAAAAGAGTACTTCAATCATCCTATGTCCTTTATCTGAAAATAAGTACCAAGGAAAGCTTTTAGCTTCGAGATTCCAGTCTTATCGCTTCTAGTAACCACTATATCATCCACATTCACAACCAGTAAAATACATCCAAAGTAAAGAACATAGAATGATCATATGCACTACTTCATAAGCAAAATTCAATTACTACAGAACTAAATCTTCCAAACCAGGCACACGGAGATTGTTTCAAGCCATACAAAGACTTTTTCAACTTGCACATCTTTCTTGACTCCCCCTGAGCAATAAACCCCGGTGGTTTCCCCATGTATATCTCTTCAAATAAATCACCATGTAAGAAGGCATTCTCGACATCGAATTGATACAGATCCCAATTATAAGTAGCAGCCAAGGGGATAAATAGTCGGATCGAAGATAGCTTGGTAACTAGGGAAAATGTTTTAGAGTAGTTTATCCAATAAGTTTGAGCATACCCATTGGCAACCAATCGAGCTTTCAACCATGTAACAAAACCATCTGGATGCATCTTGATAGTGAACACCCATTTACTGCCAATATCTCATTTACTAGGAGGTAGAGACAGAAGATCCCAAGTCTGATTATGGTCAAGTGCCCTTATTTCTTCTTTCATTACCTTTTGCCAACTAAGATAAGCCAATGCTTCAGCCAAGGATGTCGAAATAGCAACAAAATCTAAAGAGGCTATAAGAGAATTAAAGGAGGGTGATAAAGCATTATAAAAGACAAAGGTAGAAATAGGGTAAGTTCATATGCATTTACCTTTTCAAATCACAATGGACAGGTTAAGGCTAGGTTCAGAAGGAGAAACAGGGTCTAGACACGAAGCCACGAGTGCAACATTAGTGTTTGAACCAATAAGAGGTGCCTCGATCATATATTGCACATGACGAGAGTAAACTTGATGAACAACGGGCTGAAAAGGAGAGGATTCCACATGTTTAGTAGATTATGAAGGAGATTGAACTTGTTTACTCATAGTATAAATAAGCAAGTCATCTTTCGAAGTACTTATGGAAGACACAGGAATAGACACAGAGTCAAAGAATGGAGTGTTCTAAAAAAATTTAACATCAACAGACACTAAATAACGAACCAAAGAAGGAGAGTAACATTGATACCCTTTTATTGCTGAAGATATCCCAAAAAGACACATTTAAGTGATTTAGCGTCTAGTTTGGATACCCAAGGTTGCATGTCTTGAACAAAACAAGTGCATCCAAATATGCGAGGGAGAGGAAATAAAGCATTTGATGGAAAAATGAGAGAAAATGGAATTTGACGGTTAAGGACAGAAGAGGGCATACGGTTGATTTAAAAACAGGCAGGGAAACAACATCAACCCAAAAAGGTTTTAGAACCTGCATATGAAACATTAATGCTCGAGAAACTTCTAGTAAATGATGGTTCTTTCGTTCAGCCACACCATTTTATTGTGGTGTAATAATACAAGAGGTTTGATGAATAATGCCATATTGGGAGAGATATGATGTAAAAGTACTAGAGAGATAATTCTTTGCATTATCACTCCCCAAAATGCAAATGGACTTGTTAAACTGTGATCTGATCCTGGCATTAAAAGCATAAAATATTACAAATAATTCTAAATTAAATTTCATAGGATAAAGCCAAATTACTCAAGAATAATCATCAAGAAATGTCAAAAAATAATGAAAACCAATTTTGGACAGAACAGGACAAGGACCCCATAGATCACTGTGAACAAAATAAAAGGAAGACTCGACACGTTTATTTATTCTAGGAGAGTAGGATATTTTATGGTGTTTAGAAAATTGACAAGCTTCACACTCTAAAGTAGACTCTCGTGGAAGACTAGAACAAAACTTTTGTAGAACTCGAAGAGGTGGATGACCAAATTAACAGTGTAGTTGTAAAGTGGTAAGTTCGTGCATGCAATTAATCATGGCACCATTTTAGAAGTTGACTCAAAAGCATACAAACTATTCACCAAGCACCCTTTACCAATAAGCTGCTTTGTCCAAAGATCCTGAAATAGGCAGTACTTGGGATAGAAAACAACATAGCTGCCGGAAATGTACCGACGGGAGGAAAATCTTGGTTTTGATTTAATTTTATTTAATTCAGTTTTTTATGATTATTCGCATGATAATTTATTATGATATCTATTTGAAAACAAAATTTTATAGAGTCGCCACCAATCGAGTTTTGGTCAGATTGGACACCTTAAGTAACCAGAGATTTATATGGGTTCGTTTGCTAATTACGTGTAGGGAAGATAAAAATCACCCTACCCCGCCCATAATTGGTACAAAAGTCGTAAATTATTCTTATCGGATGTATTTCTTTCCTCCTATTATTAAATATATGTTCATAAAGTTATTTTATTCTAATAAATTGTATTTATTTAAACCCATAACATGGATTTAAATATTTATACACATGCTATATTTGTATTTAAATAAATTTTGTATTTTTTTTCTTTTTACCTCCATAACATGGACGTAAAATATGTATATATCGTAGACCCAATAAAAGTGTAAAATATCTTCATATAATCACGTAAGGCATATATCTATGATCAATGCTAAAATTAACCAGGATTTTATAATGCCCATTATTAAATTAGTCCAAATTATCTTATATCATAAAATAAGGTTAACCTTATTAACTAAAAAGCAACTTAAATTATATTTTATAACCATAGCATAGTTATAAAATAAAAAATTCCAAAATTATACATACACAAATTTATTTTATGTTATTTTTTTTACTTTAGGAATTTCAAATTTTATTAACCCAAGTTTTTAATTAATGCCAAGTAAGTATACATATATATTAATATGAAAATAAAAGGGGAAATGGAAATAAAGGCTTAATATTCGGTTGGGCCTCCATTCTTCTTAATCCCAAATTTTTAAGCCCAAAAACCAAGCATTAACCCATTTGCTCTTAATCACCTCCACTTAAATTCAAGGAACCGGGCTCTAGCCTATTTATTCTTAACCCATCCATTTGAACTCAAGAAACTGGACCTTTAACCCAGCCCAACCCGGGATATCTACCCATGGGTTATTACCCATCATATAAAAACCATCTTTTTCTCCTTCCAACCCTAAATCTCTCTTCATCACCAGCCTCCATCAGCTTTTTCTCTCTACCCAAACCCTAGAATCAACCTTCAGCCGCCTCCTCCCTCTTGCCCGGCCATCTCGCCGGCCGCCTCTTCTCGCTCTCGTTCTCTCTTTCTTTCTCTCTCTATCGGCCTTGTTCTCCTCGGCTTCTCTCTCTCTCTCTCGTTCTTTCTCACTTCCTCTCGTTCTCTCTATTTCTCTCTCTCTTTCAGTCGCCGGAGCTTGACTCTTCACCGGCTGCTCTCTTCGCTTTCTCTCTCTCTCTCGTTCTTTCTCTCTTTCTCTCGTTCTTTCTCTCTTTCTCTCGTTCTCACTCTATTTCTCTCTCTCTTTCAGTTGCCAAAGCTTAACTCTTCACCGGCCGCTCTTCTCTCTCCCTCTCTCTCTCTCGTTCTCGCCGGCGGCCTCTCTCCCTTCCGATCTCCTGCTCTCCGTCGATCTGGTAATCAGATCTAAGGTGATTCATTTTTTCTGTTTGTTGTGTTTCGTTTTATTTTTATTTTATTTTTGTTTTTTTTTTATTGTTGTTTAATTTCTAATATTGTCTTGTGATTTACAGGTTTCAAAGATCGCAAAAACTAAATCTGGTCTAAGTTTGCTTGTGTTGGCTAAGTCTCTAAACTTTTTTTTTTGGTGAAAAGCATGAGCATATAATGAAAATATACTCTATTTATATGAGCTTACAATGGCCTCCTTACACATCCATGAATCTGATGTGTCTTTAAACTTGGGTTTTTGATGTTGGTGAATGGCTTTTATGTGATATGTTTGGTGCTGGAATTTGATTAAAAGAAATGATTGTATGCTGGAACAGGACAGGAATTGTGAATTTGCTGTGTTGCTGATTTGGATTTTATTATTTTATATTGGTGAATGGCCTCTGTTGGGGATGGTGAAATGAAAAGAAATATTATATGCATATCTTGTTCCCATGATGTGTTGTTTTGTTTGGTTGGTTTTTTCTGTTTATGAAAGGTTATGCTCTAAAGGGGCAGTGATGAAGAGGCCTTAAGAAAGACATCCTTTAACCATATGATTTTCTGTTTCTCTTAGTTTCTGAACATAAAAAAAATGAGTCTTGCATTCAGCCACCATTTTGTGTTAGACTAGTGTGGCTTCTTTCTTGAAATTTGTTTTTTGAGTTGAAGCCTATGGTTTTAATCTTGAGATTAGGAGGTAGAATGTGAGGCATTTTTAGAGTGTTTTTGAGACAGAGTACACAAAAAAATCATATGAGTTCTTATGATTTAAAAAAAAAAAAACTTCTGAGCCCTCTTTATTAGAATGGTTACTAATGTGAGCTATGGCCATCACATGACCCCTAGCTCCATTAGTGACCTTAATAACGTAAATGCAGAATAAATGCTATTTATTGAAATGATTATTCAGAAATGAAGAAAAAGGTAATAAAATTTAATTGTTTGCTGAAAATAAATACTAAGTATTGATAAACTTACTTGATACTCTGATAAGCTGAAAAACTGAATAAATGTTCTTTTGATTGTAGGTATATTTTGGAGGTTCTTTGAAAGGGGGAAACTTTGTATAGCAGAGATGGAAATGGATGAAAAGAGGCTGGGTTCCCTTTTTTTTTTTGTATCCCTTATTGAGCTGCTTTTTATAGGCCTTAAAATCACTGTAGAAACTGGATTGGTTGTAATTTAGTTTGCTTTTTTCCTGTCCCATTTGGTTTGAAACCAAAGGAAAAAAGGTCTAAGCCCTTGAAAATTGGCTGTATTCAGCCGTAAACCTTCCCCTCCCTTTTTTTGTAATTTTGCTTTTCTGTTTTGGCCATACTTTTGGCCATGCCCTGGTACTATTGGATTCTGCCCTCATTGTGCCCTTAATATGCATTACTATATTTTTTTAATTTATTTATTTATTCTTATTTTTGTATTATAAAAGGGCCATTTGAATAAAATCCCATTTAATTTCTCTTGTGCCTTCTGTTAGTATTTTAAATTTTAAAATTGACAAAATATCAACAAAATAAAAATAGGCTTGTTAATTGCTAGATTACAATTATTGGAATGACAAAATTAATTTGGACAAAATCGGGTATCTACAGTTGCCCCCTCTTTGTATATCTTTAAGAATTTAAAGTTATATAAAGTAGTACAAGATAGCCGTTTT
The DNA here is from genome assembly GCA_039660915.1 of Euphorbia tirucalli. Lineage (NCBI taxonomy): Eukaryota > Viridiplantae > Streptophyta > Magnoliopsida > Malpighiales > Euphorbiaceae > Euphorbia > Euphorbia tirucalli. Next base: position 53,727,403 of record CM077633.1, read on the forward strand.
TTGTCAATTTTGTCATTAAACGACTATAGCATAGCCATTAAAACTTCTCTCCTTTTTTTTTTACAAAACCGAGAACGTGATTTTTAATTTAAAAACATGCTTGATTATAATAATTTTTAATAAAAAAAATTGGACTTATATTCCTCATGATAGTTAGCTAGCGTTTCATTATTCCTTGTGATCAAACTTCAAAGGAAAACGTACGCAATCGAGCCAATATCAAGATACCAGAACCAATTGGCCCGCGATCTAATCTTGAGACCGAAATTGATCTTCATGTGATCAAGGTGTATCAAATTTTATTGAGATTAATTATTTCATGAGCTAATTTCAAGGATAAAGTTGATTCTCAGGTAACCGCACATCATTAAAATTACTCATTTTACGATCTAATTCGAGATTGACTTTCGCATAATCAGATCAAAACTAATAAAAACCAGATTGATTTTCTCGTAATCAAACCTGCATCAAATCTCTCGAAATTGACTGCTTCACAGTCAAATTTCACGCACAAGATCGATTTTCACGCAATCAGATCACAAATAATAAAAAAACCAGATTGATTTTCTCATAATCAATCCTGCATCAAATTTTTCGAAATTGACCGCTTCACAGTCAACTTTCACGTACAAGCTCGATTTTCACGCAATCAAATAAAAACCAGATTGATTTTCTCGTAATCAAACCTGTATCAAATCTCTCGAAATTGACTGCTTCACAGTCAAATTTCACGCACAAGATCGATTTTCACGCAATCAGAACACAAAAAATAAAAACCAGATTGATTTTCTCGTAATCAAACCTGTATCAAATCTCTCGAAATTGACTGCTTCACAGTCAAATTTCACGCACAAGATCGATTTTCACGCAATCAGACCACAAAAAATAAAAACCAGATTGATTTTCTCGTAATCAAACCTATATCAAATCCCTCGAAATTGACTGCTTCACAGTCAAATTTCACGTACAAGATTAGTTTTTTCTAATAATCAAAACTATATAATTTTTCAAAATTGATTATTCTATGATTGAATCGAGTGATAAAAAAAATTGTAGAACGTTGGATCAAAATCCTAGCAACGACCTCATTCCTTTGTTAGGCTGTCCATCCCGAACTTCGTGCTAAATAAGAACCACCAATGCTGGGCGAGTACCCTGTCATTTTGGATATGGAAATCGTTTACCATATTTTTATTTTCTATTTTTCTTTGGGAAAGCTCGTCTTTCGTATATTTTATATAAAGTAGGCGACTTTGTTTGAAATTTTATGAGTCGTTCCGACTACGTTTCCAATGTTATCTTTCTGGAATAGCCATTTTCATACTTCAAGAGCCTAGTCCTTATCCTCTTAACAAGGTGTGAGCAAGTGAGACATTATGAATTCTTTATAAAGGCTTCTTCTCTTTTTTCTTTTTTCTTTTTTTTTATTTTCTTTTTTTTTTTTTTTTTTTTTACTATCCACAATGGTTCGTCTCATAATTCCCTGTTCAGTAATAGCAAGAATATTCATGTCAATGGTTTATTAGTTTCCAATGCTGAATGTAATTACTCATTTAATATTATGCATGCGCAAAGATTTGAAAGTAACGTTGTTATTCAGTTAGGACAACAAGAACATTTTTATTGATAATCATGAGTACGTTCATACATAGTATCTTTTAACAGAATCTGAGTTTACAGGGTTTGGTAAATCTTTCCCATCCACATCTGCTAATATTAATGCTCCCCCAGAAAATGCCTTCTTAACAACATAAGGACCTTCGTACTTAGGAGCCCATTTTCCTCGCAGGTCTTGATGCCTCAATATGATCTTTCTGAGTACTAAATCTCCCTCGTTGAATTGCCTAAGTCTTACCTTCTTTCCGTATGACTTAATCATTCTTCTTTGGTATAGTTGACCATGACATAATGCTGTCAAACGTTTTTCTTCAATGAAGTTCAACTGGTCATACCTTTTTTGAACCCATTCAGTTTCTTCTAAGTTTGCATCCATGATAATCCTTAAGGAAGGAATTTCCACCTCTATAGGTATAACTGCCTCCATTCCATAGACCACGGAAAAAGGGGTTGCTCCAGTTGAGGTTCGGATAGTAGTTCTGTACCCGTGTAGAGCAAAAGGGAGTTTTTCATGCCAGTCCTTGTATGTCATTGCCATTTTCTGCACTATTTTCTTAATATTCTTATTGGCGGCTTCAACGGCTCCATTCATTTTTGGTCTATAAGGTGTGGAATTGTGATGCTTGATCTTGAATTGTGCACACATCTCTTCCATGTTTTTGCTGTTGAAGTTCTTAGCATTATCCGTAATAATGCGCTCTGGTAAACCATATCTACAAATGATATTATTTCTTATAAATTTTATCACCACTGCAGAGGTCACATTAGCATACGAGACGGCTTCCACCCATTTGGTGAAATAATCTATTGCGACCAAAATAAAACGGTGTCCATTTGAAGCTTTTGGTTCAATTGGTCCAATCACATCTATTCCCCAAATCGAAAATGGCCATGGTGATGCCATCACGTGCAGTGGTTCAGAAGGAGCATTTATGTCATTGGCATAAACCTGACATTTGTGACATTTCTGGACATATCTAATGCAATCGGACTCCATTTTTAGCCAATAATACCCTATCCTTAGTATCTTTCTGGCCAAGGCATACCCTCCGGGGTGAGTACCGCAAAATCCTTCATGTATTTCCTCCATTAGCCTTTGATTTTGAGGATAATCAATACATCGGATTAGCGTAGCGTCGTAGTTCCTCTTGTACAAAGCTTCCCCACTTAAAAAGAAATTCATCGCCAATCTTCGCATGGTTCTTTTATCTGTACTTGATGCCCCCGGTGGATAAACTCCCTTTTTAATGTATCTCTTGATATCATAGTACCATGGTTTTCCATCGGGCTCCTGTTCCATATTGCCACAATAAGCCTGCGTCTTTTGCAATTCAATTTTAATAGGTAACATTTCTTGACATCTTTCTATATCAAAAGCCGAAGCCAAAGTCGCCAATGCATCTGCTATTTTATTCTCACATCGGGACATGTGCTCAAATTCAATGGACTGGAAATTTTCAGCTATTGCAGATATATATTCTTGATATGGAATGAGTTTGGCATCTCGAGTTTCCCATTCTCCTTTTAGCTGATTAATAACCAATGTTGAATCCCCGTAGACTTTTAATTTTGTTATTTCCATTTCTAGGGCGGCTCGAAGACCAAGAGCGCATGCTTCATATTCAGCCATGTTATTAGTGCATTGAAAGCATAACTTTGCCGTGATTGGGAAATGTTTCCCTTTAGGAGATACTAACACTACTCCAATCCCGTGCCCTAGAGCGTTTGATGCTCCATCAAATTTCATGATCCATGTATCTATTAATTCTTCATCTACTTCAAGAGTGACAATATCTCCGTCCGGGAAAGCTATATCCATTACTTGATTATTTGTGCAGGGGCAATCGGCCAAAAATCCCGCAATCACAGATCCCTTTATCGCCTTTTAAGTGACATAAGTAATGTCATATTCAGATAGCATGACTTGCCACTTAGCCATTCTTCCAGTTAACGCTGGTTTTTCAAAGATAAATTTGATCGGGTCCATTTTAGAAATTAGATGAGTGGTGTTGTTCAACATGTAATGTCTCAGTTTATAGGCTACCCAAGCCAATGCTGCACATGTCTTTTCTAGGGATGAATATTTTACTTCACAATCAGTAAACTTCTTACTGATGTAATAAATGGCGTGCTCTTTCCTACTCATCTCGTCATGTTGTGCCAAGAGTGCCCCCATGGAATTTTCATGTACTGTCAAATACAGTAGTAAGGGCCTATCTGGGTTCGGAGGTTGAAGCACAGGTGGATGTTGCAAATATTCTTTAATTCTGTCAAAGGCCTCTTGGCATTCCTTGTTCCACTTGCAAGGATTGTTCTTTCTGAGCAATTTAAAGATTGGTTCACATGTGGCTGTTAGTTGGGAAATGAATCTAGCTATGTAGTTTAATCTTCCTAGGAAACCTCTTACTTCTTTTTCTGTTTTTGGAGGTGTCATTTCAGTAATTGCTTTGATTTTGCTTGGATCTATCTCAATTCCTCTTCTGCTCACCATGAATCCCAATAACTTTCCTGAAGTAATACCGAACACACATTTGGAAGGATTTAATCGAATTCTATATTTTCGAAGTCGATTGAAAACCTTCCTCAAGACTTCTACATGATCCTCATCTCTTTTGGATTTAGCAACCATGTCATCCACATATACTTCCATTTCTTTATGCATCATGTCATGAAAAAGGGTTACCATTGCTCTTTGGTAAGTTGCCCCCGCATTCTTCAATCCAAAAGGCATGACCTTATAACAGAATGTTCCCCACATTGTTATGAAGGTTGTCTTTTCTTTATCTAATAAATCCATCAAAATTTGATTATATCCTGAAAATCCATCCATTAAGGATAGCATATGATATCCTGCAGTGTTATCAACCAACACATCTATATGAGGCAAAGGGAAATTATCCTTTGGGCTCGCACGGTTTAGATCTCTGTAATCCACACACATCTGAACTTTCCCATTTTTCTTAGGTACTGGAACTATATTAGCCACCCATTCTAGATAGTTCGAGACTTCTAAAAAACCAACATCAAATTGCTTTTTCACCTCATCTTTTATTTTCAAGAGCGTTTCCGGTTTCATTTTTCTGAGTTTCTGTTTGATTGGCTTAGCATCGGGCTTTAAAGGCAGTTTATGTACCACGATATCTGTATTCAATCCCGGCATATCTTGATATGACCATGCAAACACATCTTTGTATTCCCTTAGTAGGTCAATGAGCCTCTTTTTTAGATCGTAATTCAAAGATCCATTTATTCTAACCTCGTTGGGTTTTTCCTCAGTCCCTACATTGACAGTTTCAACCACCTCATCCTAGGGTTCTAAGGTATTTTCTTTTTCTTCTACCATTTTTTCAAATTCGGGAGAAAATTCTTCTTCTGACTCCTCATCAGAATCGACGTCGTTCACTGGGCGGTCAAAATCGTATATGGATTCATGATTATCAATATTGTCAAGTTTTTCATCATCCTTCCTGAATATACAATGTGAAGAAAAGTAAAAAGGAAGAAGAAAGAAGGAAGTAAAAATCATAACATGAAAGAATAATTGAGAAGATTGTTTTTTTTTTTCAAAAAAAAAAAGTTGTATTTTATTAAACATAGTCATTCATTTAACATTGGAAACGAAATGCCCATTTAACAAAAACTAATAGTTACTATTACATTTCTATGGGAAGATCATAGACTTTCCAATTGCCCAATTCCCTATTACAGATGTGAATCCAATCTATTGATTCCGGTCCTTCTTCCTCTTCATTTGTTGTTGCAACCGTATCTTCAACGTCTACTATCAAGTTCTGATTCAATATGAATTTTCCTTTGCTCCAAAAGACATCCTTTATGAGAGGAAATAGCATTCCCTCTTCATTGATCTCTTTACCTTCTAACCTAGCCTGTCGCTTTTCCTTTCTTTGCTGCCGAATTCTCCATTTGTCTCCTTTGGTTGGCTTGTACCCTAGACCCACCCGAAAATGGTTAGATTGCGGGTCTAAAAACTTAATCATTCCTTGCCCGTCCTTTCCTAAACCCTTAGTTATTTGATAGCAGCCTGCTATCATTTCTTTGGCCATCATCCGTGAAGGTCTAGGAGTGAAAAAACATGGCCCCTCAGTAGTGTATGTTGCATTTACAATTTCAAAGGTTTGGAATGAACTTTCAACTACTTCCTCTGCGACTTCAATGTAGGGAATGGACGGGCATTTACTAATCAACAAGTCCTCTTCTCCTGACAACTCTATTAATTTCCCTTTTATGATGAACTTAACTTTCTGATGTAAAGAAGAAGGGACTGCACCCGAAGTATGGATCCAAGGTCTTCCAAGCAACATGCTATAGGCTGGGTATATATCCATGACTTGAAAAGGAATATTAAAAGTTATCGGCCCTATTTGGATTGGCAACTCTACATCGCCTATAACTTCCCTTCTCGTCCCATCGAAGGCTCGAATAACAACATTGCTCGGCTTGATATATGAACTATCAATTGGCAACTTGGCCACGGTGGATCTTGGCATGATGTTGAGTGATGAGCCGTTATCGATTAAAACTTTTGCTATCGAGTAATCTTTAAACTTGACTGAAATATGTAAGGCCTTGGTGTGACCTGTTCCTTCATGAGGTATCTCATCATCGTTGAATGTGAGATAGTTGGAAGAGACCACATTTCCCACAATATTATTCAAGTTTTCCACAGATAGGTCATGACAGATAGGATTAATGATAATAATGATAATAATGATAGGATTAATGATAATAATGATATGCGGGCAGGAGTCCGATTCAACTGCTCAATTATCTTGTATTCGCTTTGTTTTACCAATTTCAGGAACTCACATGCTTCTTGGTCGGGTATCAAATTCGTCTTTACTGGAATTTCTTCTAGCACGTCAGATCCTTCTCCTAAGAAATCGTTGATCCTTTCTCCTTCCTTTAGTTTACCCTTCCTTCGCCTTTCCATTACTTCTCGACGTCTTTCTTCAACTTCATTCGAGCTAAAACATCTACCACTTCTTGTCATTCCCATTAGTCCAGAAATATCCTTATGATGTTCTGCTTGATTTATATTACTGTTTCCAAGTGACAAAGTGCTTTCATATTTCCATGGGATAGCTTTAGTATCTTTGAAAGGAAAAGGCTTCGGAGCTTGAATGATCAATTTCATCATAAAAGATGATTCAAGAGCCTCAGCTGTATTATCCTTCTTCAACACATAATCGATTAACAATGGTTTGGGTGGCCCATTTCCTTGCATCATATTGACTTCTTCTGCTTCTTTATTTGAATTTCCAAAAACTAGAAACTTAGCATCCATGCATTCCTGTACTTTTTGCTTAAATTGTTCGCATTCCCCAATCATGTGATCAACCTTTTCTTGATGGTATTGACAAGACATACCCTTAGAATCATGAGACCCTTTTTGAATTAATCCAACTTTGCACATAATACCATATAATTGCTCCATAGGCATGATTATTTCATCAACCTTAGTTTGTATTAAACAGAAATCTTCCTCTATTACTGCATTTACTCCTTTATTTTCATGATTTGGTAATGGGTTGGTTTTCACATCTAGTTTTTGATTAAAATCAATCCAACCAGCTTTTATCAATTGATGTACTTTCTTTTTGAAGCCCGTGCAGTTATCTATGGAATGCCCAGAAATCCCAGCATGATATTCACACTTTGCGTTAGGATCATACCATTTTGGATAAGGTGGCGTCAATGGTTCCAAAGGACAAGGGCATACCCGGCCTGCTTGCAACAACAGAGGGTATAATTCTGAGTACGGGATCGGAATGGGATCAAATGATTCTTTCTTTGGACGAGTACTCTGGTTGGCCCTATCAGTTATGGTTCCTTGCGTTGATTGAGTACTTCCCGTTGCATGAGTAACAAATCCGCCTTGAGGATAAGAGAAACTAGGTGTATAAGTTTGGACGGCGTGTGTTTCCTCCTCCTTTTTCTTTCCTGCTCCATTTTTCCGGAAGGTGAATTTATCTTGCTGAGGGCTTTCAAGCCTTCATTTCTTAATTCCCTGCTCAATTCTTTCTCCAGCCATGACAAAATCGGAAAAACTTGTTGTAGTATTGGCGAGCATCATACTATAAAATGGAGGCCTTAATGTGTCCAAGAAAGTAGATATCATCTCCTTTTCAGTTAATGGCGGATTAACTTGGGCCGCCTTGTCTCTCCATTTTTGAGCATATTCTTTAAATGTCTCCGTATCTTTCTTTTCCATATATCTCAAGTCTTCCCTATTTGGAGCCATATCCATGTTATGTTTGTACTGTTTTAAGAATGCATCTGCCAAATCTTTCCATCTTTGGATATGGGCGCGATCCAACTGCATGTACCATCTTAAGGCAGGTCCCTTAAGACTTTCTTGGAATACGTGCATTAAAAGTTTATCATTGTCATCATGTGCAGCCATTCTACTACAGTACATAATCAAATGACTCTGAGGACAAGCTGTACCATTATATTTCTCAAATTCGGGCGACTTGAATTTATATGGGATCGTGACTCCAGGGACTAAACACAACTGAGTAGCATCAGTTGTTCCATTAAAACCTTCGATCGCCTTTAACCTTTCTTCTAGCAGACCAACCTTTTTGTTTACTAATTCAGCCGATGCCTTTCTTAATTCTGCCATTACTTTTGGATCGTCCAAATCCGGGGTCACATGCTCTTTTTGCTCTTTTTCTTCAGAATCAATAAGAATGAATCTCTTGTCTGCTTTCCCTTCATTCTTCTGGTGTTGAGAATGAGACCCATAAGGGGTATATTGGCTTGTTTCTTGATAAGACGGCATTTCTGGGCTTTCGAGAGTGTGTTTATTTTTTATAGATGCCATGAGCTGAGCCAACTGATCCTTCATACTTCGCATTTTGGTCATCTGCTCTTTTAGAAATTCCATATCCCTTCGCATTTCTTCTTGACTATGCTCATTCATGATTCTTGTTTTTAACCTAGTTCTGTATGGATGAGCCAGTAGGAAATGATCTTGTCGCTAGGCGTCGTATCCAAATGCTCTAATTTTAAGGAAAAAGGTATATTTTAGTTTTTTACCACTTTTTATATTTTTAAAGGAGATAATTAAAAAAGAAGAAAGAAAAAATAAAGTTTTTTTTAAAATAAAAAATAAAAATAAACAAAAATAAAAAAAATAAAACATAATTCAAACACACATGCTAATATCATTGAAACACGTCATTCAAACAGATACATTAACAAACTACTTCCTAAGAGCAAGTAGAACCTTCAATAAATGCTACCGACCTAATGATTACAAAATATGAAATGCAACAACTAATACTACTACTATTACTGTCTACATGGCACAGGTCTTTTAATAAAATCTCAATCTTCATCCGAGTTTTCCATAAAGCTCCATCTCCCTAATGAGCTTTCCCAGATATCCTGTTATGTGTTCACTAACAAAGGGAGACACCTCAAGCTCATCATTCAACGGCTGCAATTCGATTGCAATTGAGCGTGCTCTTCCTGCTGCTGCTTGAAAATTTTCCCAGGCGTTTCTTATATTTTCTTCCTTAGCAGCTATTTGTTCTTGATAAAATATCTCCTTTTGCTGTAATTCTTGCCACAACTGGTTTGCATGCTCTTGACTTTGCTGATATGCGCTCCTCCATTGATGAATTTCATTGTTGTATGCTTGAAATTTTGCTTTTTCCTCATTTTCCTGAACTTGAAGTCTTTGCATTAAATCATACTTCTCTGCTTCCATTATTAGCTTCTCCCTTTCTAAAGCAACATTCCTCATCTTTAATTCTTCTAATTCTATTTTCATCACTTGGTTCTGAAAGTTGGCATTTTTTTCCTCCATTATAACCGTACCCTCTGCGTGCATCGGTGCTTCTTGTTCGGCATCGTCGCTTTTTCTTTCGAGCACGACACCATTGACTCTTTGCTCACGCCAGATGAGATACTCCTCACTAACTCCTCCATTTGAATCTTTGTTGTTCACAACTCTTACTTCTCCCCAAGCTTCAATTATAGCTTTAACTCGCTCCTTGACTCGTGGTTCTCCATAGGTGAAATTTACTTGATCCAGACCAGCTGTAGCAGGTATAAACTGTCGTGCTCCGTATTGTCTCCTAACAAGATATGGGGCGTATGCTGTTCCTCCCCATGGACCAAGCAAGGGTACCCAAATGAATGTGCCACATTTATAAACTGTTATACTTCCATCAAACCAGTCTGCTACCCATTTAATACTCTGCTCCTCTAGATTCTGGAGAAATCTAATCCATTTTCTTTTTGAAGGGTACTTCTTTGGCCAGCTAGCGCTCCCGAAGTCAATAATATAGTTTTTGCCAGCATTGTATCTTTTTCCATAAGTGATCCTTGGAAAAGAGAAATTTTCTAGGAGTTGGAAATGATTCAATGCCCATATGCATAAGAGTGGTGCACATCCTTCAAATTGCCCGCTTCCTTGTCTTCTGCAACTGTCCAGAGATCGGAAAGTTTCTGCCAAGATCCCTATAACTGGATTAACTCCCTTTTTTTCGTTCTGCACAACCTTGGCAAAGTAAATAATGACTTTAGGGTCAATTTTCCCAACCTACCTCGGAAATAGCACTGTGCCATATATTATCATTGCTAGCATTTTCATGCCCTTATCATTGTCAATATTACCGAGGACAAAGTTTATCATTGGGACTAGGCTGAAGTACTAGTTCTCTTCCCATTCTGCGACATCTTTAGCTTGCAACCCACAGACATAAGCTACCTGCTTCTTAGCTTTTTCTTGCTTATGATAACTGAAAAGTCTGTTCTTTTTGCTGAACGGGATATCCAACAGCTGATGATACTCCTCCAGGTAGGAGTCATGTCGATTCTTCCAAAATTGAAACATTTATAACTTGGATCCCAGAAGTGGATCAACGCCTTTAACAATGTATGATGCGTTGGCAAATACATTAGGTATGCAATCTTCCCATATTCCCTGGAGAAGGCTACCCTTCTATTATTTGGCAACATTTCAAAGACCTTCTTTATCTCTTCCAAATTATTTTGTGTGATTTCTACCCCTGACAAAATGGGTATTGCAGCAGCAGGTCCGGTCATGACGCTGTCTCCATACTTGATTTGGCCTTCCCAAGACCACTCCCGCACCTGAGCTTCGTCATGGATTTCATACTCCGGGGAAGCCATTGAGATTTTATTAAATTCTCTGTGTTATGCATTCACAACAAAAAGGAAAACACGTAAGTATCATTTTCAGGCAAATAAACATGTTCCATAACAAACATACATTTAGGGTATAAAATTTATTAATGCATGATTTGAGTCCCCTCAATATAAAATTATAGATACAATAATTAAATTCTCAAAACGAATTTGTCCATTAACCTTCCAAAATATTACATTGTCCAAGGGATTACAAAACAGGGGTCGATGCCTTTACAAAGTCCTATATTGACAAAATAGTTAAGGGATTACCTTTAGAATGTTTAGATGACAATCCCTTACATATTTTATCTTACAAAAAGAGACTACCATATGCTGTTTCATACGGATTTACCATGAAACATTGAAAAGGTCACATTTCCCATGTTACAAAAGATTATCTTTACAACCAATCATTTCCTACTTTACTTCTAAAAGAAAAAGAAAATCCTAAAACCTACATCCCTTGGTAAATAAATTTTCACTTGGAGAAGGACTTGCTTGGAGATTTTTCATCAGATTCTTTATCGCTCTGATCATTTCCTGAGGACCCCACTCTTTTATTTTCCCACTCTTCCATACCTATCAATGGATTGTCTAGACTTTCTTTGACTTGCAGAACTTGGCATTGTTTAATTTTGCCGACGGACTCCTTTATCTCTACGTCTTGTCCTTCTTGCAACATTTCACTGTTGTCTTCTTCAGCAACTTCTATCAGTCCTTCAGAGTCAGCTTCCCCATCTTCAACTACTACCTGTTCCCGATGCAAACGCCTATCCAATTCTTCCTCTATGTCACTATCCTCTTCTTCGACTTCCATTGGTTCCCAATTCAAATATTCATCCCATTCATTATCTAAGTCATCATTCTCTCCTTCAACGTCCATCATTCTCCAATCAAATTCGACCTCAGAGTCTTCACTCTCATCATCGATTTCCCATTCTTCAATTATCATTACTTCTTCATCTTCAAGGTTAACCGGATTTAGAATAGGAAAAATTTCTCTCCAATCTTCTATTTCCATAGCAGCTTGAAATTCTTGTATTTCAACTTCCATGAACTCAGGAAGACGATAAAAATTCGCCTCCACTTTGGCATACATGAGAACGGTTGGTCTTGGGAGTATTCCAAGGCTAATCTTGATCCTTCCATCAGGGTGATAATTTGCAGGGTCTAAAAGTCCTGGAGGGATGTTAGCTCTATTCATATTATTTGCTCGGATCAGGCCATCTTTGACAGCTAACCATTCGGTCTTATTCTTGATTGGATCAATCATGGGATTTTCCTTGAAACTATTTTCCAACGTGACAAAGTATTGATACGTGTTATTTACCCCATCTTCTTCCATGATCAAAGTTTCCATGATTGTAAAGATGTATAAACCATATGGTAGATCAGGCGACTCCTAAAAAATTTGCAGCCACTCGTCTAAGTCTGCGAAGTGGATCAACCATGTAGTGAAATAGCTATTTGTTTCAAGATTTTCCATCCATTGGTGAATGCATTGAGTCAACCATGCTTTGTCAAGAACGAGTCCTACTCTTCCGGTACGGGCAAGATAGAACAGCATTGTGAACGCTTCTTTCGTAAATTTAGTCACATGATCTGCGCCAAGATAAAGGCAGTTGAGATGCGGGTAGGCGGGGTGCCAATCCAAGAATCTCAGTGGGGTCTCTTGCATCCAGTGTTGGCGAAGGAGAATAGTTTACAGACTGACTACCATTTTTATAGCTCGTAGGTCCAAAGTCCTTTTTAAAATGTCACGAATAAGATCATGAGGAAGTTGGACGTTCCTGGGAAGGTTTTCAGGTTGATTTTCCATTCCTGAAAAATTTAATTATTATACCTTATAATTTTAATGAGGGGATAATGATGATGTTTACAAACAACATAAAAATATTTCACCCATTCTTACTTTAAATTAAACCTTATCAACATATGCAAATTATGAACCCTAGGGTTTACTCCTTTTGCTTTAGGAGGTGGTAACTATTAGAGGGTTTTAGGCTAATACTACAGGGTGGATACGAGGATATGTTTTAAGGTCCTTAGGTCGCCATTTTACTAGGGCCATAGCATGGCTAATAAGACAGCAACCTAAGTTGAGAACGTTTCGGGAGCTTAACCAGATTTCTCATGGCGGCATCCGTACTTTGTTCTCTCCTACGATCCTAAAATAGGGTAAGATCATAACATGACCTTCTAGTCCGCGTGTGATAGTGTTAGGTGTATGCATGATAAATATATAATATCAAAATAATAATATTCACCATTTGAGTTAACACATCCACAAGATAAATTACAACATAAAATTAGCCTAGCAGGTCATCCCCAGCAGAGTCGCCAACTGACGGAACCGTACCGAAGGGAGGAAAATCTTGGTTTTGATTTAATTTTATTTAATTCAGTTTTTTATGATTTTCGCATGATAATTTATTATGATATCTATTTGATAACAAAATTTTATAGAGTCGCCACCAATCGAGTTTTGGTCCGATTGGACACCTTAAGTAACCAGAGATTTATATGGGTTCGTTCGCTAATTACGTGTAGGGAAGAAAAAAATCACCCTACCCCGCCCATAATTGGTACTAAAGTCGTAAATTATTCTTATGGGATGTATTTCTTTCCTCCTATTATTAAATATATGTTCATAAAGTTATTTTATTCTAATAAATTGTATTTATTTAAACCCATAACATGGATTTAAATATTTATACACATGCTATATTTGTATTTAAATAAATTTTGTATTTTTTTTCTTTTTACCTCTATAACATGGACGTAAAATACGTATATATCGTAGATCCAATAAAAGTGTAAAATATCTTCATATAATCACGTAAGGCATATATCTATGATCAATGCTAAAATTAACCAGGATTTTATAATGTCCATTATTAAATTAGTCCAAATTATCTTATATCATAAAATAAGGTTAACCTTATTAACTAAAAAGCAACTTAAATTATATTTTATAACCATAGCATAGTTATAAAATAAAAAATTCCAAAATTATACATACACAAATTTATTTTATGTTATTTTTTTTACTTTAGGAATTTCAAATTTTATTGACCCAAGTTTTTAATTAATGCCAAGTAAGTATACATATATATTAATATGAAAATAAAAGGGGAAATGGAAATAAAGGCTTAATATTCGGTTGGGCCTCCATTCTTCTTAATCCCAAATTTTTAAGCCCAAAAACCAAGCATTAACCCATTTGCTCTTAATCACCTCCACTTAAATTCAAGGAACCGGGCTCTAGCCTATTTATTCTTAACCCATCCATTTGAACTCAAGAAACTGGACCTTTAACCCAGCTCAACACGGGATATCTACCCATGGGTTATTACCCATCATATAAAAACCATCTTTTTCTCCTTCCAACCCTAAATCTCTCTTCATCACCAGCCTCCATCAGCTTTTTCTCTCTACCCAAACCCTAGAATCAACCTTCAGCCGCCTCCTCCCTCTTGCCCGGCCATCTCGCCGGCCGCCTCTTCTCGCTCTCGTTCTCTCTTTCTTTCTCTCTCTTTCGGCCTTGTTCTCCTCGGCTTCTCTCTCTCTCTCTCGTTCTTTCTCCCTTCCTCTCGTTCTCTCTATTTCTCTCTCTCTTTCGGTCGCCGGAGCTTGACTCTTCACCAGCTGCTCTCTTCGCTTTCTCTCTCTCTCTCGTTCTTTCTCTCTTTCTCTCGTTCTTTCTCTCTTTCTCTCGTTCTCTCTCTATTTCTCTCTCTTTTTCGGTCGCCGGAGCTTAACTCTTCACCGGCCGCTCTTCTCTCTCCCTCTCTCTCTCTCGTTCTCGCCGGCGGCCTCTCTCCCGTCCGATCTCCTCCTCTCCGTCGATCTGGTAATCAGATCTAAGGTGATTCATTTTTTCTGTTTGTTGTGTTTCGTTTTATTTTTATTTTATTTTTGTTTTTTTTTATTGTTGTTTAATTTCTAATATTGTCTTGTGATTTACAGGTTTCAAAGATGGCAAAAACTAAATCTGGTCTTAGTTTGCTTGTGTTAGCTAAGTCTCTAAACTTTTTTTTTTTTTGTGAAAAGCATGAGCATATAATGAAAATATACTCTATTTATATGAGCTTACAATGGCCTCCTTACACATCCATGAATCTGATGTGTCTTTAAACTTGGGTTTTTGATGTTGGTGAATGGCTTTTATGTGATATGTTTGGTGCTGGAATTTGATTAAAAGAACTGATTGTATGCTGGAACAGGATAGGAATTGTGACTTTGTTGTGTTGCTGATTTGGATTTTATTATTTTATATTGGTGAATGGCCTCTGTTGGGGATGGTGAAATGAAAAGAAATATTATATGCATATCTTGTTCCCATGATGTGTTGTGTTGTTTGGTTGGTTTTTTCTGTTTGTGAAAGGTTATGCTCTAAAGGGGCAGTGATGAAAAGGCCTTAAGAAAGACATCCTTTAACCATATGATTTTCTATTTCTCTTAGTTTCTGAACATAAAAAAAATGAGTCTTGCATTCAGCCACCATTTTGTGTTAGACCAGTGTGGCTTCTTTCTTGAAATTTATTTTTTGAGTTGAAGCCTATGGTTTTAATCTTGAGATGAGGAGGTAGAATGTGAGGCATTTTTACAGTGTTTTTGAGACAGAGTACACCAAAAATCATATGAGTTCTTATGATTTAAAAAAAAAACTTCTGAGCCCTCTTTATTAGAATGGTTACTAATGTGAGCTGTGGCCATCACATGACCCCTAGCTCCATTAGTGACCTTAATAAGGTAAATACAGAATAAATGATATTTATTGAAATGATTATTCAGAAATGAAGAAAAAGGTAATAAAATTTAATTGTTTGCTGAAAATAAATACTAAGTATTGATAGACTTACTTGATACTTTGATAAGCTGAAAAACTGAATAAATGTTCTTTTGATTACAGGTATATTTTGGAGGTTCTTTGAAAGGGGGAAACTTAGTATAACAGAGATGGAAATGGATGAAAAGAGGCTGGGTTCCCTTTTTTTTGTATCCCTTATTGAGCTGCTTTTTATAGGCCTTAAAATCACTGTAGAAACTGGATTGGTTGTAATTTAGTTTGCTTTTTTCCTGTCCCATTTGGTTTGAAACCAAAGGAAAAAAGGTCTAAGCCCTTGAAAATTGGCTGTATTCAGCCGTAAACCTTCCCCTCCCTTTTTCTATAATTTTGCTTTTCTGTTTTGGCCATACTTTTGGCCATGCCCTGGTACTATTGGATTCTGCCCTCATTGTGCACTTAATCTGCATTATTATATTTTTTAATTTATTTATTTATTCTTATTTTTGTATTATAAAAGGCCCATTTGAATAAAAGCCCATTTAATTTCTCTTGTGCCTTCTGTTAGTATTTTAAATTTTAAAATTGACAAAATATCAACAAAATAAAAATAGGCTTGTTAATTGCTAGATTACAATTATTGGAATGACAAAATTAATTTGGACAAAATCGGGTGTCTACAACAGCAGTTAAGACTTTTTATGATTTGGCTAATAGATAACAAGTTAAAAGGGAATTGTGATAAACATAAAACAGATGACAATGGGAGGGTTTTTGTTTGGTATGTTGTCCCAAGCCCAATAATAGAAGTGATAGATCCATTGGCTAAAGTAACAGGGGGTAAATTGGAAGAAGACACAAAAGAAGAAAGAATACTTATGTTGCCAGTTATATGATCTGTAGCACCTGAGACAATAACCCAGCTATGAGATTAGATGGAGAGACACGCAGCATGATTACGTGTATTAGCCAAGGCAGATACCGATGAAGAAGCACTAAAATTTTACCGTTGAGCACTGGTGAGACGAGCATATTCATCAACGAAAATAGTGATTGCTGGTGAAGGTGATGGGGGAAAGGGAAAGATTCCTTCTTGAGCAGCCACATTTGCAAATTTCTTGTGATTATTTTGACCCGAGTACTTGGGAGGCTTACCATGTGATTTCCAATAATTCTTCTTGATATGTCCCTCATCACCACAATAATGGCAGGTACAAGGAATGCTACCACTATTATTTCCACCCCTTCCACCTCGATTAACATTAGAAGTATTACTAACCAATGCCACTGTATCATTAGACATATTACCAGGAGCCATTTCCTCATCCTTAGAAACTCAGAGTAAACGGGCATATACTTCTGTAAAGAAAGGAAGTGCCCCACTGGTTAACAACTGCATGCATGCCACATCATATTCAGGACCCAAACCTACTAAGAAACATTGGACTATAATATGCTCTTTTTGCTCTTGCATTTTTTTAACATTAGCAATAACAGGAAACATAAACCGCTCTTCCTCAAAGGCTTGTTTCACTTGAGTATAATATTGCTTTAAAGTGTGACCCTTTTCGTCCGGTCGATAAAGTTTAAGAAATAAGTTATGCACATAAGACCTATCATCTTTGTAAGCATACATAAATTCCAGATATTCCTATAGTTCTTTAACAGATTCATAATGAGTCACAACATCATCAATAGTTGGGTCTAAAGTATGTTTAATTTGATTGAACAATTTATAGTTCTTATTTAACCATTTCTTCCTAGCATCAGCATCAATCTTAGGTGGTGGATTGCCAGTTAAATGATCCTCTAATTCAACATAAGTCACAAGCCTATGAACAGTCCTCTTCCATTGAGCATAAATTTTACTACCAATTAATTTCCCTTCAGTAATTTTAGTGTCCCCAAAGTGATTCCATTAATAATTTTCTTCTCACTATTGTCACCCATTATAACAGTCGAAAAATAGCCAACAAAAAACTAAAACAATAGCTGAACTAAAAGGAAAGAACAGGAAGAGCCAACCTCAAAAGCAGTGAAACATGAACACAAATCTACCCAACTACATTTGTAAGCATACTAATCGAATCGCCAAACTAATCGGACAAACCAATCAAAAATTCAGAGACAACACATGTGAGGATTCTAGTCGCCTGATTTTAGGGGTAGACCGGTCAAGGTTGTTCTTTCTGACGGAGGGGGCAGTGAGACAATAACAATTCTTTAGAAAGGGTATTCAACAAAACCCTAGAACCGACTAAGAAACTCAACTCATAGAAAAAAGAACTTACCAAAGCCCAAAGACGTTAGGCTCTGATGCCATGTTATCACTAAAGAAAGATAGAGAATTAAAAGGAATTTCTTGTTCTATTCCT
The DNA here is from genome assembly GCA_039660915.1 of Euphorbia tirucalli. Taxonomy (NCBI): domain Eukaryota; kingdom Viridiplantae; phylum Streptophyta; class Magnoliopsida; order Malpighiales; family Euphorbiaceae; genus Euphorbia; species Euphorbia tirucalli. The sequence goes on from CM077633.1 coordinate 53,745,370, forward strand.
TGTGAATACTATTGATATATACACAATACAAGGTTTTTAATATGGAAACAAAATTAAGTCTATCCCTATGATTTCTCCTATAAGCTCTCTATTTACAACTATACAAATTTAACACTTCTCAAATTGATTTCAACAGTAATTCTAACACACATGTTAACTGAATTGGTTTTCATCACAGGAGTCGTAAAAATCTTACGCTCACACTAACTCATGCAGATTTTCAAGTGTGTACCTTTAGCACCCATGGGCGACTTTCGAGTTTCTTTTGATCCATGTTACCTCAACACTAAGAAGTGTAGGTTTTAACCTATTTGCAGATGCGTTATTATTCATCCTGCTAGGTTGGTAGGACTTTAGTTTTCAACCTAAAATCACTTTGTTTTCTTTTTTAACTCTAATCTCATTTTTTTAAAGCTATTACCACTCACAATTTTTTATTTTAAACATAAGGTGTTTGGCTAATTAGTTTCGCTTTTTATCCATTTGGATGGATTTCTTCATCATCATTAGATAAAAATAGGGTTAAATAAGGGTTTAGCATAAATTAGTGACTCTCTCAGTACACTGGTGTATTTCGAGTGTTAAAGCTATGAAAGTCCAAAATAAGAGAGAATATATTGTATGCGGGAGTACACTATTCCCAACCAATTAAAACAAGCTAGGTTAGCACACATGCTGAGGTGTCACATTTTGATTGATCATGAGTAATGTACCCCTAGCTTATAGTAAAATTTTTTGCCAAAATAACTCGTATTTAATCAAATGCAACATAAACTAGGGGTTAGTTCTCTACAAAAGCGAAAGATATAAAATTAAAAAAAAAAACTCGGCAAATGTAATGGAACCATTTAACCCAAAGTTTAAATTGATAGGTAAGGTTCAATTATAGCTTAATTTAATCAATAAATGGAGCTATCAAGATTTGAACTTTCGATCTAAGGCTCAATCATAGTTTTTATTATTATCTTGTGCACGTGAATGCCTCTTGGACTTGAAATGTAGAGTTCTTTGAATTCAAACTCTCAACCTCTAGGACTAAGAAGTTTAGATATCATGTCATGAAACCATTTGACTTAAAAATTTAAACAGATATGTAAAGCTCAAATATAATTTCTATTATTATCGACAACATGGTATAGTAGAACTTTGGGCTCTAGCACATGTTTGTGTTTACATCTTGTACACATGATCATCACACATACTTTCTTCTTAAACTTAAGTACTACACGACAAAAAGAGAATTGAAAAGCATAGAATTACCTTGTCTAATTAATAAATCAAATTGGTTTCGTAATATATAAATTAAATTTTCTTTGATAGGCAATTTATAAATTTCAGTAAAAATTCTCATCTAAATTTGTTTTGCTGAAATTTTTACAATACTCCTAGATTATGATAATCTTTAAAATATACTTGAAAAAAAAAATTGATATAGATCCTTTTAAGCATAATTAAAAAAAATACAAATATCATTTTATAACTAAGAGAGCATGTAACATGAAATACTATAAAATATATCAGTTTACCATATGTGTGTGAAAGAACAATGAAAATTAAATACATTTATCATATTGTAAATATCACTTTGGTTTTAGAAATTGATTGACTTTAATTTAGTTTATACAACATTTAACGTTCTTTTTACCAATTTTGCTAAATTTATCTCTTTTTAATGAATTTGATGGAATTCCTTTAGTATGAATATGTTCTGAAACCTCATTCCCAATTATGGGATTTTATTTTTCATTTTTTACTGGGTATAGAATTTATGATTTTTTTTGCTATTTTACCTCTCGTGTTATTTTGCTTGTTACATTGATGAACTTTAATGCTTCTTTCATCTGGTGAAGTTCCTGAAATCCTTTAGCATGAAATTACTCTACAATTTAATTTACTCCATTTTATCAAGTATTTTGGAAAAAAAAAAAAGTGAAATACTTTTTATCAAAGAGGAAAAGGTCAATCATGTGGCAGTATTATTACAATTAAAAATTTAGGAATCCAAAAAATATCACAAGGGCTTAATGTGTTGAGCACTTTATGTTTGAGGAGTGATTATAACACAAACAAGTTTTAAGGGCTACGTTGCACAGAAATGGAAATGAAAAACGTCACTTCTAAAAACAAAGAGGACAAAAACAATGGAAATACATATAAATAATTTTAAAAAAAAATTATATAGAATATATTTATAAATATTAAAACAATGGAAATGTATTTATATAATTATATTTTCAAAGAAAATAAAAAAAATATGCACTTCAATAAATAAATTCTTTTTTTTTATTACAAACTAATTTACCATTGTATTGTGATATGTTAAATTTATAAAGGCTGCAATCGTCTAAATACGAATAGTTAAATGGAATAAAAAAGAAAAATATGATCAAATAAAAAGTTTAAATTATCAACTAAGAGTTTTGAATTGAAGAGTAAGTTTTAATTTACCAAAATTATATCATTTGAATTAAAGATTAATTTGTCAAATACGGTTTCCTAAATCATAGGAAACGGGTTTCTAACTTCTATTATAAAATTCGCGCCCAGAAACGTTTCATACAGGTTTTTAGAAGTTCCGTTTCCGAAACGGAAATGAAACACTGAAATATGAGCTACTTTTGCGCTTCATAGGGGCTCACCAAAAAGGAAGTTTAAATTAAAGGGGTTTTTAAGAAAATACTTACAATTTGCCCACCATTTCTTTTGTACACTTTAAGCTCACTCTCCAAAATAGCCGGTTTTTATCAATTTGGTTTTTCTTGTACGTAAGAAATTCTACAGTGATTTAGGACTACCACGTTATATATGGTCTCATCCAATAAAATAACTACATATCATTAAACAATGACACATCATTTATCTCCAAGCTCTATTCCTGTTAATAAACTCTTTAACTTCCTCGTTCTTCTATCGCTCCTCTTTTGCAACCCTAACTACGCAGACTATCTTCATCGCTAACCTCGAAATGGTTCCTCTCAAGTGAACCCTCATTATTTCTATGTTTTCTACACAGTTATTGGCGTCAATTTTCTAATTTTGGCTAACAGGTGGGCTTAATTAGGCTTCAAATCTGGGATTTTCAATTGGATTTTTTTTTATTTGATGGCTTTGCACAATTATGAGAAATCCGATTTGGTTATCATGAAACAATAGAAGTGTGTTTATATTGTAGTCAATATCAGGCATAGTTAAGAAGACCAACATAGATCAACGAAGGCAACTCAATGATTAAAACCATTGAAGGAGGCAGGATAATCCTCCTTTCTTCGGTTGCAAAATAGTTTATATGAAGTAAAACTCCAACTAATTCATCTTGGCCATTAACTCTCAAATCAGATGAAAAATCTTCATTAAAGTATCAATTTTGGAAACATAGTGAAGCTGCTTAAAATCTCAAAATTATTTACTTGTTAATTGGAATGGATTCTACAAGCACTTAATGTCAGAAACAGTTTCAAACCGATGGCAGATCATGATTAATCGGAAAAAGAGACATGAAGAAAAACATCTAAAAGGTTAAGTTTTGCTTGGAAGAGAAGGCTATTAATTTAAGGATAAAAATTAATTTAAGTTGAGATGTCATTTAATCGATGATTTGTCATTATTTCATTGGTTGGCACAACATATAATGTGGTGGTCCTGAATTTCTCCGTCCACCATCCCATTGGCTTACCTTCTGCCTCGTATTTTATAATTTAACCTTAATTTTGTTATTTATTTCTCAATCCATTCATTTTTTCAACATTTCACATTAAAAAATTCTTTTTGTTTTTTTTTTTTTCTCCTTTGAAATGAAATCCATATGTGTATATAATTTTCTCTTTTTTTCATTTTCAATTTTTAAGGTGACATGAAGGTATAAACACAACATATGGCAAAAAATTTATATATAACAACTAAAAACTAAAACAATGTATAGCAAATGTTTCATGAAGCTATATACACATTATATAGCAAAAAAAACGTATATATAACAATAATCAAACACCAAAACAGAGCATCGGAAAGGTATCACGAAGGTATAAACATAGTATATAGCAAAAAAAGGCATATATAATAACCAAACACCAAAATTAGAGTATTGCAAAGGTATCATTAATGAATCATGAAAGTAGAAACACTGTATGTGGCGAAAAAAAAAACGTATACATAACAAAAACCAAACACCAAAACAGAATATCGCAAAGGTATCATGAAGGTATAAACACTGTATATGTTAAAAAAATGCATATAAAACAACAACCAAACACCAAAATAGAGTATAGCAAAGGTATTATGAAGGTATAAACACAGTATATAACAAAAATAAATAAATAAATAAAGTATCGCAAAAGTATCATTAAGTTATCATGAATGTATAAACACAGTATATGACAAAAAAAAAAAACATAAAAAAAAAAAAAAACAAACGAATAAACAAAACATAGTATCTTAAAAGGTATCATGAAGGTATAAACACAATATATGGAAAAAAAAAAAACACATATAACAATCATAAAACACCAAAATAGAGTATCGCAAAAGTACTATGAGTGTATGATGTATAAGCACAGTATATGATAAAATAATGCATATATAATAAGAACTAAACACCAAAACAGAGTATAGCAAAGGTATCATGAAGGTATAAACACAGTACATGAAAAAAAACACATATATAACAAACAAACACCAAAACAAAGTATCGCAAAGGTATTATGAAGGTATCAACACGGTATATAAATACATATAACAACAACTAAACACCAATATATGTATCAATGCATTATTGTAAAGGCATTATAAAGGTATCATGAATGTATTAATACAAAATATGTAAAAAAAAAAAAAACGCATAAATAGTAACAACCAAACATCAAAACATGTATCAACACAATAATATAATGGTATCATGAAGGTATCAACATAGTATATAGCAAAAAAAAAAATACATATATAACAACATCCAAATATCAAAAAATATGTCACAACATCCAAATATCAAAAAATATGTCAACAGAGAATTATAAAGATACCATGAAGGTATGGACATATACTTGTTTTGCAGGCTTCTAATCATCAACTATTTCCAACAGTTTATCCAACATCAATTGCATCCGAAAATTTCTCAAATTTCATGTTTCTATTAATCAAAGATTATTTGCAAAATTGCAGCAAACTCATTACAACAAAATTGTAGTAAACTCATTATAACAAAACAAGATCAACACACAAATTGATTACATCTGTGCTACAAAATCAGCAGCGCGATGGGTCAATAAACTACCAATTCCGGGCAAAATTGATCAGGAAAGGCCAACTGAACACCGACAACACATATTTTGGCAGATCAGTGCATATATTTACAACTACCAACCTGCAAGTTTCTACAACCCGAAAAGAAACAGGGGCTGCTTCCAGACCAATTCCGGCAGTGTAGTCTTCTCCACTCTGATTCCCAATCTCAAGTGGTCCAGAGGTGTTTCCTTCTAGCCAAGTCTTTCTGGTGTTTGATGAAGACAACGAGGTGCCTCAGCACCGAGAAGCCTGTTCAGGAAGAACATGTGCTAGTTTACATCGACGATGAGATGGTTGAAGATGGAGAAAGTAGGAGAGGAAAGAAGATAGCAGTGGTTACGAGAGCGATGCTGCTGGCGATTGAGGATGGAGATTTTCAAGAAAGAGAGAGAAAGGGAGGTAGAGTAAGTACGAAAGAGAAAACGTGAACTTGTTGACGTATTTAGAAAATTAATTTAAGAAAAAGAGATATTTAGAGAAATAAAGCGTATATGTGGAAACAAACCTTAAAAAAGAGTAATTACGATAATTTCCCTAAATTAAGGGATTAGAAATAAATAATAGTTAGTCAATCTCATATCTCAAAGATTGAATCAGACACGGCCTTTACATATTCTTCTTCACTCTTATGTTACAGTTTGGTAATCTTCTGGATTGCAAAATGCAAATGGTATCCTATTTTTGTACTTCTTACCGCAACCGCAACTACTGTAAGAATTAATTTACTTCTATTTAAATGATCATGTAAAGAGTAGCCTGGACAATTTTCCTTCATATTAAAACAAATATATAACATTACATATCATCACCATCATCAAAACAAAACAGCCAGAATGCGTACTATACCCATTAGTGACTCTAAAAAACAGAGTTCCATTCTTAATTTTCCCCCTAATCTAAATATCCAACAATTCCTACTTCAGTTCCAAATTCAAGACTCGTGCGTAAGTATAAATCACAATTAATAATCACAATTAATAATCAATAATCATCTGCTGAGAATCTTACTACGGGTGTGTTTGAGCATGCTCAGGCTTATGCATGTACTCGTAGTCAAGATGAACAAAGGCACGCTCGATCTCTGGCAGAAGCTCAAGCTTCTCCTGTAACGATTCCCCAATGTCATGAGCCTCTTGCAAGGGCATGCTAGCAGGCAAAACAATGTCAACCTCAACAAAGTAGTGAGAGCCAAAGGTGTATGCCCGGACAGTATCAATGTGTCTAATGGCCTCGTGATGGTTCCAACAAAGGTATGTGAGTTTTTTCAGATAATCTGGAGTAGCCGATTTTCCAACAAGTGAATTCACATTCTCCAGAACTGTCATTGACCATGTACGAATGGTGTACAAGGCGAGCTGCAGGAATATCAAACCTCATTTTAAGTATGAGCAATGATCTGTACGTTAAACCAAGTAACTTATTCTGATAATTTAATGCACCAAATAATGCCTTCTATACCTGAGGGAAGTTTTTACAAGTCAAGGAAAGTGATATGTTTCTATTTAACAAGGAAACAGCGAGTTTACAATGTTAGGAACGAAAGGAACACACACACACACACACACACACACAAAAAAAAAAAAAAGGAAACACACAACATTTGAGTTTGATGGCATGGCAATCGGCACATCAGCATGTTGACATACCACATCAGCAAAATCTAGCACTGTCAGTTGAGTTTCCTTATTTTGCTAAAAACATAAAGTACGAAATCCCTTTTTGTAACAAAAGATTTCAGTCCTCAACTTATGAAAAAACGTGAAACCACACAAGGTCTTTTTCTATTTCCCTAAATTTAAAGATGGACTAAAATATTTGTCAGGAAAAAAAAAAAAGAAAAGATAACCACTTATTGCCCCAACTTCTTAGGTCATAAAAGAGTAGATACCAAACTGAAAACACAAATTCATGTTATTTTCCTTTACAGGATTAACATCTCAGATCTCATGCAGATAAACTGAATAGGTAAAGCACATATATACAATTACTCAAATTCCAGAGGAAAAACTGAATCTGATTATTATGATAACAGATAGAAGGAGAAAAAGGCAGGTCTTACTTACAATTATAGCTCCTACTGGGTCCAGCCAACCTTTTATGTAGTTAGCAAGTAGTGCAGCAATAAGGCCAATTACATTTGTGATAACATCAAAAAAATGATCTTGGGCATAAGCTTTAACAATCTCGTTAGTAAAAGTGCGGCAATAAATCATCAAAGCAAGTTTTACAAATGTGACCGAAACCATAATGCCTATAACCCAATGCTCCTGCTCTTTGGTCAATTGAAATTCATTCTCCTGCACAAAGCATTAAAAGAAATGAGATGGATATCATTTCACATATATCTGGGATTTTTCATCCTACCATTAAGGAACTGTTACATTCATTAAGGAAAAGGGACTTTCACAGACTATAAATAGATCAGGGTGCACTTACATCAGAAACCAATGTACGGATTGATTCCAAGATTATCTGCAGCCCAAGAGTTGCCATAACAGAGGCAAAAACAAGAATGCCCTACGCATGATTCAAAGGGTAATGGATGTGAATATCACACGGAATTTCATAAAAGTTATCATGAAGTCACCAATCTGTATATTTTTTTTAGCTTCAGCAGGCTTCAAGCAATATGCTAAAAGCATGTTTTATAGTTAATTAAATTCTTACTTCACTTGTTGAAAATATGGTGCTAAAATCCAAACTTCTATGTTAAAAATTACATTTTGAATATCTTGTTAAGTTTCTGATAAAAAGGTTGATATAGTTTGTCACAGTTGCATGCTTTTCTCCAAATTGTTTGCTGCTATATAGAAAAGGTACGCCAAACAAATCACATGACCAATAAATGTGTGCTACTTGACAGAGGACTGACCAATGGCTGCATCCGCTTCTTTCCGATGGGGTATTGATACGGGTTTGGTGTTTTCATAGTGAATGCAGTAAACCACAGGATAAAACCCGAAAGAAGATCAAGAAGAGAGTCCAATGTAGACGCAATAATAGCTAAAGAATGACTTCTAACAGATGCATACACCTTAGCAGCAAAAAGAACCATATTGGCAATATTTGATACTCTAATAGCAAAAGTCTCGCTTCTAGCCAAATTTTCCCTCTCTTCCTGCAGTCAGAACTCAAGAAGTTTCAGTTTTAAGGAATTTGAATGTGCATCAACTGCATCTCAGAGAAAAAAAAAAAAAAAAAAGGAAATAAGGCAAACCCTTGTCAATCCGGGAACAAAACCACGCTCTGCTAAGGCATCCATTTCATTGAAACCTTCAAGCATTTCAACTTGCTGCTGGTAGTATTCAGCAACATCATCTGGACCTACTAGAGCCATCAAACAATGTAAATGAGATGCAACACCTGAGCATTTTCTTGAACTTCAATTCCAAGCAAATCATTGTCCCTTCAACAATCACGTCGCTTTGATGCATTTATAGAATTGTATCTTATTCACCGTGTACCTCTTATATACATGGAAACAGATGGACTAACTACAAACAGCCATCAAAATTCAATCATAAGATTAAGATAGCACCAAATGCAACCCAGCATCCAATCAACGATTTCAAACGTACCAAACAGATAGAATAAAAATAAGTTATCAACACAGAGTTCTTATATCTACGCTCCATGTGGCTCTATGTGCAAGAATTTTCACATGCTTCTAGAGGTTCTGAAAATTAACAAGCTTAGCCTCATGTAAGATGATTTCCCAGAATACAGAAACATTACACTTAACAAACAAGAAAAGGTTAAAATAAGAACAACTTAACATATCTCTTAATTAAATAAACACAAGTTCAAACCAGAAAACTGGGCAGAGTAGAAAGGACAAAGAATTACCCTTTAATGCTAAAATTGTTATTATATAGCTAGGACAATTAGTCAACTAATCCATATATGTCTGAAGCTACTAAAACCCATAGACGTCACTTGTTGCCTAAATGCAAAATTTCTAATGTGTAGCCAAGACAACTGCTAACCACCCTATACCCATAAATGGCCAAAGCAACAATAATAATCACTTGTTATTAATTTCCATAACTCTATTGCATAGCCAGGAGTCCAGGACAATTATCCTGTAACCATATATTGCCAAAGCAAGTAAAGAAACCATAATCCTCAGTTGTTACCTATATAGAATAACAAACAATCAATACTTAATTCCCCCAATATGCAAATAAACACTCTGCTATTAGCCAATTAATGGCTTGCATGCTAGTAACGAACTGGAAACCTAGCTCAAGTGACTAGAGGTATTTCCGCCCAAACAAACCTTATTGGTGCAAAAAAAAACTCTGTTAACGATAAATAATCTTACAAAACAATACATGAATGCTCAAAGAAGCAAAAACAAACACTAAAAGGAAAAAATAAAAAGAAAAACAAATTATAATAATATAAAGTCCAGTGAAGTAAAAGACAAAGCAAGAATATTTCCATCCACAACCAAATCCAAATCCATAGTACTGCACAGTGCAAAACACTGGTGAAATTAAATTTTAAAAAAAAAACAAAAAAAAGGGAAAGCTAGTAAAGTTACCCAAAACCCCGAGGCAATCAGGGATACCAGAAGGCGGAGTTTTGCCTTTATGCTTCGGCGTTAACTGATAGCCGTCGAAGTTCAAGCGCCATGAGTGGTCGGCATTGGTGTTGAGAGGCAACAGTGAAAGCTCCTCATTGTCTTCCCTAGTTACGGGCTCCACCATTCTCCGACTCACTGAAGCAGTCAATCCCAGATTCAAGGACTAAAACTCTACAAGATTATTCCTATTTTATAGTATACGATAATAAAGTTTTTTTAATTATGAAAACTAGAGGGGTAGATTTCGAAGATTTAATAAGCGCACAAGGGTATTTTGGGGATGTAAAAAAACTCACGTTGTTGTTGGTGGCTTGGTGCTTGGCATAAGAAACCCAATTTTTTTAAGGCAGGCAAAGAAAAATAAGTAACCCGCAAGGAAAATAAATATTCATAAAGAGAAATTCGTGTTGTCCACGTGGTGGTTTTTTAGTGGATAGATCGGTGGCATGTGACTGGCTGAGTGCGGGAGTTCGGATATCGTGTGGAGCTTTCCACGTGTAGTTGCGTTAAACGCATGACGAGTGAATCACGCAGACTGACGTACAACATAATGATGCTGCTTCTTTGGTTTGGCATTTAGGTTGGATCTTGGTGGGATTGGACGGGAACTTCCTGTTTGGAGATTTTTTTTTTTTTTTTTTCACTTGTTCCATCATCTGATTGCTATTTTAGTCTCTGTAATTGTAACATTAGTCTTTTAACGTCTATTTTATACGAAATTATATTCAGTTGTGTCATAAGTAATCTTTTTGCTCCGTAGATAAGTTAAAAATAAAAAATATAATGGTCGATTATAGTCTAATTGAGTATACTTTTGCATATGACAATAAGAGTATATACGGTCGGTTAACCGTTCCATATGGACTTTTGCTAATGGTTAACCGCTTGAACAGTTTTTCTAATTTACTAACCGTATATTGTCCATTAAATTCGGTTAACCATTAATTTCGGTCGGTTAATCTTTCTTTACGGTTAACCATTGCCGAAATAAATATTATATTTTAAACCTCAAAATTTTAAACCATAAATCTTAAATATCAAAGACAAATATAAAATTACAAACCATAGTCTTAATAATTGATTAAAAATGACATTACAACCATAAACTAAAATAATTAAAACATTAACCAAAAAAAAAATCTCAAACATAGAATTTGTTCTTCAAAATGAAACATGAATGGAAGAAAAAGTACATGTCCATTGCACAAAACCGTAATATTTCCTGCATATATAATTTAAACAATAACTAAAATTAATACAATAAGAATTATAAGGAGAAGAATTTTATTTTTATAAACACAATATTTGAACAATTCATTATAGTTGTTTAAGCCGGAAGATTTACACAATTAATAAAAAATGTAACCATGAGAGTTTCGTACCAAATTGCTGCAAGTCTAACAGTATAACCACAGAGTACTATTAATTCTCCTTCTTTGGTCTCCATTTTATAAACCAATCATAAGCTTATTAGGCTGAATTTTTAGTTTCAATGGGAAATTTGAAGCAAGAAAACATAATTTTGATCGGTGAATATTGGAAATTATGGAGATAAAATTACATTAAAGATCCAAATGTTTCACCATTAATTCATAACCTATATATATAATTATATAATTTTTTAAAAAATAAATATTTTTCAACGGTCGGTTAACCGAGTCCACATGGACTTTTGGTATAAAAACCGAAACCGAAACCGAAAATTTAAAAACAAAAACCATATACTAGTCCATCGGTTTCGGTTAATCATATTTTTTGTCCGGTTTCGGTTCGGTTTTACGATTTTTTGGTTTTTTTTTTTTTTTTTTTTTTGTGCACCCCTATATGACAATGACTAAAAGGATAACTTTAATACGAAAAGATCGAAAAAGCAATAGCACGTGAGCCATAATTTTTTTTTGGCTTTTTTTAAAGAAAAAAAATTGTTCGTTAATTAGGAACCAATTAGTAAAACAACGGCTAAATTAAAAACAAATTATGTCGATAAAGGCATTGAATTTTCATTCAGATGTCAATAAAATCACTCTTGTCGTATTCCATCGCAATCTGATATCAAAATAATTACATGATAATTTAGAACTAAGTTTAACTTGTTATTACAATACCATATCAACTCTAATCAATTTTGAGTTTCAAATATATATATATATATATATATATATATATATATTGTTATATACGTTGGTGTTATAATGGTGACACATATCAATTTCTTAATTGGCTGAACTTAACGTGGCGTTGTTCTAATAGACCAAATTTAGTTTTAACTTGTCACGTTATTCTTTCGGTGTTAGATTTCGACGAATTAGAGCTAGCTTAATTTTATTGGCACCAAAACAAAATTTAAACCTTTATTGCCAAGAATTAAATTTTAATAATTGTGTACAGACAAGTTTCAAACTTCAACGCATTGTTGCAATTTACCCGTACAACAAGGCTAGAAAAAGAAAGTAAACAGATAAAGCAATCCTTCTTAAAAGCTAGAGATCCAGCCCTTGAAGCTAGGCTACGAGCACTCATATTTAGGGTTGAGCAAAGTTTGATCTAATTTGAAGAATTACAAACCTATATAATTAGATTATTCCAAAAATTTTGGTCCATTCCAGTTCGGATATTTGAAGATTCGGTTTCGGTCTTATCTGATTATGGAATCCAGAAATTATGTTCGGTCTAATCTAAATATATAAAATAAATCATAAAAATAAAAAAACATAGATATTTTCTTATACAATTTCAACTAAAAAATATAATTCTAATAATATTTATCAAAATATTATAAATTAAGTTGGTTCAGTGGTTAGTATTATTAAAAATTATTTTTTTCACATATATTATAAAATTCTAAAATTAAATAATCTTTTTATATATAAAATATGAATTTAATACTAATAAATTCTCGGTTATATCAGTCTGGTTCTTTGTCCAGTCCAATTCGGTCCAGTTCTCGGTTCGGTCCGAAATAAATTACGATCCAGTCCAGTTCTTTTTCTTTTTTTTTTTTTTAAGTTAACAATTCGATCCAATTCTGGATCTTTTTCCTCGGATATACAGTCCGATCCAGTATATCCAGTTCTCATGCCCAACCCTACTCATATTTGCTAATGACCTTAGAAAAGAAACTTTAACACAAAACAAATCCAATTGTCGAAATTTATAATCCATAACAATGGAGCCAAAAGGAGAAGCATTAAGTGAAAGGGTCATGTAAAACCTTGTATGGCCAAAACGCAATCGAACTCAAATAAAACATTGCTTCGACCTTAATGCTTCATCCATGAGAGAGCTTCTCAAATTCCTTCTCAAATTTCAATTTTAAAAATTTATAAAAAAATATTGTATTGAATATTATGTGTATAAAAATTTTAATTATTGAAATTAATAATATGCAAAATATAATTTTAAGAATATTTCTTAAAACAATAATTTTAATAAAATAAAAAGATAAACTATAATGATGTAATATATTTTGTATTTTAATCAATTTGACATATAATCAAAATTGAAATGATATAATAATAATAATACTTGAAATACTATCAATGAATCAAAATTATATTTCACGAATATAAATATCTTAAATAAACCTCAAATAACTATTTAAAATTAAACTATTTTAATATGAAATTTGATTTAATATATAAATATTTAATCCATTTGTTTCTTAAAGATGTCTTTTCTTTTCTAACAAATCTATTCATAAGTAGACCTGTTAATTGGGCGGGCTGGGCCGGGCTAGGGCCGGGCTTAACGGGCTTTTCATTAAAATTATATTGTCCAAGCCTTGCCCAGCCCTTCCTGTGGAAATGACGGGCTCGGGCCGGGCTGGGCCGGACTTGAAACCTCTCTTCCCAAGCCTGCCCAATTGAACCCGCAAAATTTATTTTTTTATTTATCTAAAAAAATTTAATAGCTTTAAAATAAAATGTAAGTTAAACCAATGCCATAAAAAAGTTAAATCCAAAATAATCTAAATTTCAAACACAACAATATCCTTGAAAAAAAATAGCACAAACTTGTTCTAATATTCTTAAATACTAAATAAAGTCTACTAGCAGCCAAACTTAAAAGTTTAAAATTTGTGGAATATGAAAAGCCTAGCGAGAGGCGGCAGTAGAGTTAATTACTTAATCAATAGTATTAAGATTTATATTTGATCAATAAATTATAATTTGTATTTAATATTTTAATAACCAATACATATATATAACGGGCGGGCCGGGCTACCAGGGCTTCATATTGTTTAATCAAGCCCAACCCTTTAGAATCCGGGCTTTTACGGGCTTGGGCCGGGCCGGGCCAAACATGATAAATGTATGTCCAAGCCCTCTAAAATTAGTGCGGGCTTGGGCGGGCTGAGCGGGCCGCCCGTCCAATTAACAGGTCTATTCATAAGTATGCAAGTTTTTAATATATAAAATAAAATGAAAAAAATGTTATATATTTTTCATTTACATTATATATATTTATATATATATATAAATTTAAGATTTTAAAAGAAATTCAACTTGGCCTAGTAGTCGTAAGAGCTCCTTTAAAGAATGAGGTGTTTGGTTCGATCCTACTTCTCAACAAAATTTATTTATTTTTAAAAATGAAATCAAGATATATGTTCAATAGCAATAACTGGTTAACCTACCGGTTCACAATTAACCAATATTGTCCAAACCAATTAAGCATTTAGATTCGATTAAAACTAGTGACCAGACGGTTCGATCCAGGTTTAATAACAATGATAATTTTGTTTTAAATTAACTGTCAAGACAAATTCATTTTTTAAAAAAAAAAAAAAATTGAGTGACATTAGTTTTCATTTGTATAGGTGAGGAGGTAAAAGGACCAATCTCAAATGTCATGGAACAAAATGACATTAAGTGGATATGTGAAAGAATAAAAGGTTGTTATGCCTTTCTCTCTATTAATAACCAGTAAGCAATAATCAGTAGAAAAGGAGGCAACTCTCGTTCGAGTTGCTAAAACAATTAACAGCCTGGCAGTTTTCGTGCAAACTAAACTCTCCTTAATTATTCCGATACATATTTAAGAGGAAACTGAATTAAATAATCAAAACTCATGCATCCAAATATCATGATATAGTGAAGAAAAAGCATACATTATATACTTCTCTTTCGATAGATACACATTATGCATGTACTTTTAGTTTCAATCTAATGAAAGTGATAAACTTATCTGTTGTTCAATGTGTACCCAACTCTAATTTGACATATGCCATTGATTAATTTTTTCGTATATCACATGATTTCAATTTTGATAGGAAAATTGTCAATATTATCAAACCAATCAATTATACATTGACGTTTTTGTCTTTTAAGGATGATTTTTTCTTCCTTCAAATTTTAGATTTTGTTTCACTTTTCAACCTATTAATTAGAGTTAGATCGGTTGAACACCTTCTATTGGTAGATATTTTATAAAGAAGAATTTAGTTTTGTAATTACCTTTTCTGTGGAGGATATTTCTTTTCTTTTTTTTTTTTTTTTTTTTTCTTTTTCTCTTATTCAAAATACTCCCAACCAATCAGAAAAATCTCTATTTGAATTTGATAGAATCAACGATCAAAAATTAAATACTAAATTAAGATTGAGGGGGTGGGGGTGGGGGTTTAAAAACAATTATTGTCAAAAAAAAAAAAAAGGGGTAAACAAGTATAATTATAATCTCTAGTCATTAGAAAGATGTTTTTTTTCCCGAATAATACTCATTAGAAAGATGTTAATATTGTTAGTAATTATTTAGTTATTATTACTTTTATTATTAAGTTTAAATATAATGACTGGCTGGTACAAGTGCAAACTTCTTTTAAAAGAAAGATTGAAGGCTTTGAGGTAAAAATTTATCCCAATTCACGGCAATTATGCTTCTGATTCTTTAAGTTTGCCATTTAGGTACTGGTGGGACCTGTTTTGCAATTATCTTTCAAATCAATTATTCTATTTTAGCGTCGAATTAATTGCAAAATCAATTATTCGACTACAACGTGGAATTGATTACGAAAGAAACTATATCTCCGTTTTTTCTATTTATATATATTAACCCGTTGATGTTGGGAGCAGACGATTTTGAGGAGCACGGACACGCGATTGGACCGGAAGAATTTTAAAGGTTTTATATGAAAATGAGTTTTATAGTCAGAAAACAAATAAATTTAAATACTCTCATTAAAATGATAGAAGTCATCACCCGATTCAGTTCAATCGAAAAATTACAGTACAGCCGAGATGAGCTATGACTCGCTATAACTTTTAATCATGGATTGGGTTCGGACAAGTCATCTTTTTTTATCAAATAAAAACGTTTTTAACGGTTTTATATCAATGCCTTTTATATTTTTATGGTTGATTTTATCTCGATTATTTTAGCCAATGCTCATATATAAGGAATAATAAAATGTTAAAAGCGATGAATAAATTCAAGAATAAGTAAATAAATTTAGGAAATTTAAAATATATATAGACCGACCTAATAATTATCCTAGGGAATGCACTTGTATAAAAGGGATTCGGGATACAATTTTGTCCATATATAGAATACCTAAAAATAAAAAGCTAGACATACATATTTCCTATAGATTAGTACAGAAAAATATATACACGTAAAACTCAAACAGACTTAAAATAGGAAATTCAAGATAGTTCGAGATGTGAAATGGGGAAAATCAGGAAATGATAAATTACCCGATTTGACTTGGAAAACATTTGAAAACGTAATTTTGATGGGACTGGAAATTCATTTGAAAATCATTTTTATCTGATTTAATATATACACTTACAAAATGGGCCGGTTTTTAAGAAACTTACGTTTCTATCGTTGAACTGATTTATGAAAATAAATGCAGAAATTAAATCTAGGTCAAAATGATATGCAAAAATATGAAAAATATACAAAAATGAAATTCTGGAATTCAAGACTACAGTCATATGGGTGTAAGAACAACAACCGTACGACTATTAAAATACCCGTACGGTTCTGGTTTTGAATGAACCAAAGAAATCACTAAAAAATTGAAATCGCTAAATTCTGAAATAAACCACAACCGTACGGCTCATAGGACAATAGCCATATGGGTCTCGATACAGCCGTGCGGTTTTGATTTACCAAAAATGCAGAAAAATAGAGCAAGATAAAAATTGATGAAATGTCAACCAATTCAACTCAGAAAGTTGTAAATAGGTTTAAAGCCTCTCAGAATTACCTTTTAGTCGCTTATCTAGTGTTCAATTTTGAAGAAAATCGATTCTTGAAGCTTGAATTCGAATTTGAATTGAACTTGAAACTTTGAACCCAATAACTTGTATTCCTCCAATTGAGCTCCAATTCAATGATTCCAACAACCCAATTAAGTCTCTAAAGGTTTAGGTTCGGTTTAGATGATGAATTTGTGGCTGAATTCAAGAATTTGTGGTTTGATTTTGAACTTTTTGAACTCTGAGAAATTGGTTCTCTCTTTTCTTCTTTTCTTTACTTAATTCCTCCCTTGATTTTCTAGTTAATCATCTCTGTTGTTGGTTCCTCCCTACCTAGAACTCCCTTTAATCTAAAATCATACCGTAATTTGACGATTAGTGGGAATTAGGGTGTCAAGCCCGTAATTCAACAATTGTCCATCTCATGCAAAGTTACTGGTGAAGCATCAATAGCCGTGCGGCTATCACGCAATAGCCGTGCGGCTATCACGCAATAGCCGTGCGGCTGTCTGATCAACACCCATACGACTATTACAACGGTCGTGCACCTCTTGTCTTCTTTTCAACCCTGATTCTTTATGTTCTTCCCAGTTTCAAGTTTCAAGTTCATTTAAATAAGAATTCTCGCTTCTCAAATCCACTCTCGTAAGGAACAGTAAGAATGGATAACATTTGGTATTCTATCATCATTGAGGTCGGAAAAACCTAATGCTCACAAATGTATTTTACAAATCAGTCACTTATAATTATACAGATTAAACTCTTGATCAATGTGATAGTTTTTTTTTTTTTTTTGGTCAATATGATAGTTAACAGGACGGAGTGAGGGGAGCTTTGGGATTGTGCCTCTCCAGTCGCAAGAAAACACCCCTTGAAAGAGTATTAAACCGGCGGCTCTACCCCTTTGATTTAGAGATTTGGAGGACGCTGATATGCCCCAAATTCTGATGGGTTGTGTCTCCTTATTTTTTTAATAGGTTTCGCCCTGGAAATGTTAAAAAAAAAATCCATCAGGACAAAACGTCGTTGTTTCTTGCTATGATGGTTTAAAAAAATAAAATAAAATTTCCTCCCCATACAACGCTCATGTCCCTCTCTACAAAATTAAAACCCCCCCTTCACCCAACCCTCTGTTCCCGTAATCTGCCATTGCTGCCCAGTGCTCCTCCACTACTGTCGCCCGTCAGCTGCCACTCCTCCTCCGATCACCCATCGTCGCCAGTGCTCCCTCCCCTCTTACATAATGAATTGTACCCCCAGAGTTAGAACTCTGCCTCTGCCACTGATAGCTAATTACATATATCAAAATATAAATTTGAGTAAGAATGCCAAACTTATTTTATTTATTGGCAATCTAGCATTTTTTAGAGTTTTAAAATGAAATCTTTATATATTAAAGGCCTTAAATCCAATCTGCCCACCCTCAAAAGTCAATTTAGTCCCTCAATTCTCAAAATTACCAATTTAGTTCTTTACCTATTCAATTACAAGCAAAATATGCTCCCTGTAATGAATGATATTAGTGCGTTAATATAAGATGCATCAGGTTGATTAACATTTGAATAAGTATGATACAACATGATATAATTTTCTCATTTAATCATCGAAAATTGTTTATGAATCGCAGATCAAGCATCACTGTTATCAATTTCTTCTCCTACGCAAAACAAATGTAGGGTAGAGTATGAATATGAAAGGAAAATTAGGTCCTAGAATCATGGAATTGAAGCTCTATGTTAAACATCTTGGTACCTTGCTAACAAAGTTGAAGATTGTATGGCTTATGGATAGAGTTTATACGTCTATAACAAGCATAGCTTTCAATCTTCGAATGTCATCTATTACCGAGAGTGTCTTGCTCAAAATTGCATACATGAGAGACTAAATTGGTAATTTTAAAAGTTGAAGAATTAAATTGACTTTTGAGAAATGACTTAGGAGCCAATTGAACTTAATGCCCTATGCTTAATGTAGTCGTAAAAAAATAAGTTTTGTACTTTTTATTTCCAAATGAAAACATAATTTGTAAAATATGAAATGTAATATGTAAATGATATAGATTAAGTGTTTTTAGCCAAGTTTCATTTTAACGGGTATTTGTAATATTAATATATAGTTTGATATATGCTATTACAAATGATATGATAAAAAAAAAACGTAATTTTTGAGTTTATTTTGTTGATTTGTTAATCCATAAACAACAAAATTTAAAACTACCAAAAGATTTTAATGCATGTTGACATTAACAGAGGTGCTAAAATTGATGTTACTAAAATACCCAATATGAAATTAATGGTTTAGAATTTTGTCTAATAAATAAAGATTATGGATTTAATCTCTGTGATTTGAGAAAAACAAAAAACCACTCATTCCCCACCATCTAATGCGAACAATAAATAAATAAACAAATAATGCGATGAGAATTTTCAAGTTATATAAGTTATATTGAATTTGACTTAGGTATTTATTTATAAACTAAGCGTTAGCGTTAAAAATTTAAATGTTGGATATTATAAAGGGAAAAGTCCCAAAAAAATACCTATAGCTTGTCTATTCTACCAACGTAAGTCTATCTTTTAAAAGTTGATAAAGAAAAATATGAGATTTTCTTATTGTTAAATAGACATCTCATGGTTAGCAAACAAAATTCTTATCCAACACATGTTCTAAAAACGATCCAATCTTTTAGATTTTTAGGTGAACTTGTGTACGTTTGTTGATATGAATATAGTGGCATTGATAATGAAGATCTGTAATTTTTAGAAAATGCTAGTATTTTTGTTAATTAAATAATGGAAAAAAGTATAATAATAGAAAAATGGTCTAAAATTTTTAAATTTTTTTGGAAAATTCTTCAATAACATGAATAAACTATTCAGATACTAATGATAAAAAAAGAGTTGAGTTTAATATAAGAATTGGGTTAATAGTGTAAACATAAGTTCTTTTTACTGGATCTCCATGCAATTCTCAACGAGTTTTTTTTTTTTTTTTTCATTTATCATCATAGTAATTTTTCCATGTTATGTAAGATTTTTTTTTATCAAGATTTGAATATTTATGATAATAATTTTTTTATGATTTTTAAATTTTTTTGCATTATTTAATTAGAAGAATCTCTGACCTTCTCGAAAATTTCACATCTTCGTTACCAACAGTGGTGGTGCCAGGGCAAGGAGAAGGGCGAAAATTCTCCTGGAAAAAATTTCGGCTGCCAAATCGAAATTCCAACCTACAAACAGAAAAAGCACCAGAAATTAATTCAATTCAATTCAGTAACAACACTATCAAATTAATTCAAATAGTAACTTCATTATTTACATAAATGACATATTAACAAACAGCATTGAATTACTCATAGTATGAGAACTTTTGATAGGTTTCAAATAATTTTTGTTTGATGCCAAAACATTGTAAAATGGCTTTTTTTGTCAATACTAATGAATATCTTTTTTTCAATGTAACACAATAAACAATTTGACAGTAGTTCATTTTTTAACCGATTGCGCATGCGTATCAGTCTTCATAATATTTATGGTAGAAAAATATTTTTAACAACCTCATTAATTACCTACCATTATATGAATAAAAACAATTTATAATATTCGCAAGAAAAATATGATATTTTTTTATGGAAAAGGAAATAAAAAATTGTGGCATTTTGGTAGGATTCCATGTGAGGACAATCATGGGGTTATTGTTCAATTAGTGGGTTATACCCTTCAATTTGATCCATGTTTCTGTATTAAAGTTTGATGAAAAAAAATTTGGGATCAAACAATAATTTAATTAAAAACACTCAGCAAAAGAAAAAAAAAAAAAAAAATTAAAAATGAATATGTTAATGTATAATCTAGGCTGAGTGGGATTGTGGTCCCCCCTGTAATTTGACTTCTTTTTTACCTGATTCTCGCCCCTTTCCGTTATCACCGTTGGATCTCTTTCCCAACCTTCATTAACGTTGGATGTGTATTTCCTACTTCTTAGTCCACATAGTTTCAGACACACTGGCAGCGGCCAAACAATTTAGAACAAATTTTTTTATTTTTTTTTTTAATTTCTTGTTTTGCCCTGTAATTAAAAGATAAAAAATAAAACAGCATAACGGTTTGGCCATCTTCTCCGGTCAAACCGTAGTCAAACCTGTATACTGTTTCAATGGAGGGAGGCTGCCAGAAATCCTCTACTTAGAGATTTCTCCAGCGGCTGGGAATCAAATGCCCCTCCATACACCCCTCTAGCACCGCCACTAATTATTAAGATCTATTATATTTGTATTGACTAGCATGCAAACTTTTAGCTTAAAATCTAAATAATAAGATAGTTTTTGGAGGGTGTACTGGATGGAGAATTCTATTTGCCAAACGTTGCAACCATATACCTCAGTTTGCTATCTTTTAAGACATGGACATGCGTTTGAAAATCTGGCAAACCATGTATTTTTTTGTATTTTTCCCTATTATAATTGTTAAACTATTAAATAATAGAGTTGTTTGATAAACGTATAAAAATAAATAAATAAATAAATTTACGGAAGTTATTAAGAATGTTCAACTTAAAATTTTAAGTTAGAAATTTTGGCTTACTAGATTAAGGGAATGTTTGGTAAGGTGAAAGAAGACATGAGAATGGGAATGAGGTATTCCAATTATTGATGTTTGGTTACAAAAAATTACTAGCGTGGAATGAAAATCTAATTCCCATTTGGAATGGTTTCCATTCCCCCTTAGTGGGGTGTTAATCAGTTTTTATTCCCTAGTGAAATCAAAATAAAGTCACGTGCATCTGTTTTATGTGATAACTTCATCCAGTTTTCTTCCGCAGCCATTATCGCCACCATTCCATCGTCTTCGCCATCTTCATTGAAATTTCATCTCTTCATCCTATATACGTATTTTTAGGATATTAATGTTCTTTATTTAGGATTAATTGAAGTATTATTATTATTATTATTATTATTATTATTATTATTCCTATTTCGATTATTATATAACCAAACAGGTTCAAAGGAAATTAGATTCTGATTCTAGATTAAACTAAACAAATTAAATAAATATTCATTCTGATTGTGATTCCATAGCATTTCCGATTCCGATTCCACTGTTTGAACCAAACGGCCCCTAAGTGATTTTTTTTACTTAACTTAAAATTTTTTAAGTATTATTATCAAACAAGCTTAAAACTAATAAATACTTAAAATATTAATTTTAAGTGTTGAATTCGGTTATCAAACACCTCATTAAATTAACAATTTAATAATAATGCCCTGTTTAGAATCCAAGAAGAAAAATATGAAAGTGGAATTAAATTGTAAATGAATTATTATGCTTGGAATAATTTAACTTAAATTATAGAATCAAAATCATTTCCATAAATTTATTCTTGGAATGAATGAACAAAAATATGTTATTTGCATTTATTTTTTGAATTACTTTTATTACTAAATTTTTATTGTAAGTAATCAATTAATAATGTACTATAAATATAAACTTAACCAACTAAAGTGTTTTTTTTTTTTTTTTGGTGTAAAGTCCAAATGATTTGTTCAAAGTTGTTCGAACATCTTTTATATATCCCTTTCCCAAATTAGGAACTTTTTTTTTTTTTTTGCCTAAGTTAAGAGTCGAACTTGAAACCTGATTTAAACAACTAGAGGCCCTTAACATGCAAACAAATCTTGATTGGTTATCATGTTGTATGGATAATTCAAAAAGAAATTTTACTTTTTTATTTTTATTTTTTTGTCTCATCTTTCATAAAATATATAATATAATCAATTAAAAAATAAAAATATAAGTATAATTATTAGTATTAAAAAATCAATAAACAAAAATATTATATGAGAGAATGAAAGCGTAATAAAAGAACAATGATAGTCAAATTGTCCTAAAATATTTTCCAAATTTTATCCATTTTGATAAAATTTTGTCAAGATATAACCAATTTAATAGTTCTATTTTCATTCCAATCATGAAATTTTGGAAGACAAGAGAAAAGAAGAAGAAAACAAAGAGAGAACAACCAGTCGATTCTAATCATGGTTTTCAGACCCGGACCGGTCATCGAACCGGTGAAGGGATGGATTTATGGATTTTGGATTAAACCGGAATAAACCGGAATCGAACCGGATTTAATAAATATATTAAAATATTAATATATTTTTATTTTTATATTTATAATTTATGAAAATTTGAATAATTTTATTATAATTCTTTAAGTTTAAGCATTTCAAACATAATATAGTAATTAAAAAAACCCAATTTATGACATATAATTTATAGTTACAATTAAATATCAATTTAATTTAAAAATACAAACTGTATTTTATTTTAATTAAAAACACATAAAATAATAACTTAAATTTTATATTTAAATAATTTTTTTTTTTTAAAATAGTCTGGTCGAGCCGGCAAACCGGTCCGGTTCACGGTTTTCCAGTTCGACCGGCCGGTCCAATCGAGCATTGACCGGTTGTTGACCAAAGTGAAAACCGGATAGAAACCGACCGGTCTGACCTCCGGTTCCGGTCGAACCCTGTCTGACCGGCCGGTCCGGTCCGGTTTTCACAACTATGATTCTAATTAATGGT
The DNA here is from genome assembly GCA_039660915.1 of Euphorbia tirucalli. Taxonomy (NCBI): domain Eukaryota; kingdom Viridiplantae; phylum Streptophyta; class Magnoliopsida; order Malpighiales; family Euphorbiaceae; genus Euphorbia; species Euphorbia tirucalli. The sequence goes on from CM077633.1 coordinate 53,769,026, forward strand.
TTGTGTAAATTGATCGTATACTTATGAATAAATTCCTCAAAAGTAAAATGACAATACAAATTATTTTACAACTTAAAAATTCAAAAGCAATTATATACCATTTTTGTCACTCACTTAGTTGAGTTGATGGCTCAGAATGGAAAAAAAAAAAAAAACCATAAAATTGACTTATGATTCTGCAAGTTGAAGAAAAAGAAACATATGTTGAAAAAACCAAAGAAAGTCCAAGTGGGAAATGTTATGGGGCTTACTTGCATCACCAAGAATGGTGATGTTTAATCAAATCAAATTGTGATGCAAAGTCGAAGAAGAATGAGTGGTGTGGAACGAATGAAAAGAAGACACGTCATCTATATCGTATACTTTGAAAAAGGAAGCCACAGGCCGGTGATACTGATTCCTCGTTCAATTGGGTGGCCCCATGTTTTTGGGCATTTTATTTATCCACTAAACGGAAATAAAAGTTTTTTTTTTTTTTTTTTTTTTTTTTTTTTTTTTTAAGTGAAACAGAAAAAATCTCAAAAATACTTTAACAAATTTTCATAATCTCTCAAATATGTTATTTATAATTCATCTATTTTTCTCTCCTATTCTATAATTAAAAATTAATTTTACCAGTTATTTCTATATCTATCCATTTTTCGTTATACAATTTTAGAAAGTTTTTTTTTCTTTTTGAAATTATATCCATATTTATATATATTTTCATCTTTTATTATATCTTCGATTTTTGTATAAATAACGTATAAACACAATATATTTCAGAAACGTATATATAATAATGTATAAATATAAACCATATATCATGAATTACAATCAACATAAAATAATATATAATAAATGAAAACGTATCGACACTATTAACAATGTATAATCAATGTATTATGATACACAAAAAATCAATACAATATGTATAAATAATGTGTAAACAACGTATAAACAATGTATCAACAATGTATCACAAATGTATCATAATCATAATCAGAACAATATGTATAAATAACTTATAAACAATGTATACATAACGCATAAACACAATATACGACAAAACACATATATAACAATGTATAAATATAAACTATGTATCATGAATCATAACCAACAGAAAACATTGTATAAAGAAATGAAAACGTATCAACATTGTATAAACACTCTATAACCAATGTATCATGATACACAAAATGAGCACAGTATTTATCAGCAATGTATCATGAATCATAATTAGAACATATATACAAATAATGTATAAACAATGTATCATAAGTGTATCATGAATCAAAAATATCAGAAAACAATGTAAAAATAATATATCATAAATGTATTATGAATCATAATCTTTATACATTGTTTATATATTGTTGATACAAAAACCTAACATGAAAAAAATATGAAAATATATATATACATATGGATATCATTCGAAGAGAAAAAAAAAAAGATAAAAACTTTCTAAAATCAAATTTCGAAAAATTGAATAGACATGAAGATAAATAGGGGTGCACAAAAAAAAACCAAAAAACCAAAAAACCGTAAAACCGAACCAAAACCGAGCTAAAAATATGGTTAACCGAAACCGATGGACTAGTGCACAGTTTTTATTTTTAGAAATTAACGGTTACGGTTTAGGTTTAGGTTTTTACACCGAAAATCCATGTAGACTCACGGTTAACCGACTTTTTACAAATATTTTTCTAAAAAAATTATGTAATTATATATATATATATATATATATATATATATATATATATATATATATATATATATATAGATATAGATATAGATATAGATAATATGAATAATAAGTGAAACATTTGGACCTTTGATGTTATTTTACTTCCTTACTATACAAAACCAAGTAATCTCGGTCACACCCTTCCAATCCTAACTCCTCTCAATTCTTATTTTCACACTCACTGAAAAACGAAGTGAAGAATAATTTCATTAATTAATGTTTGATCTTGTACAACAATTTCTATGTTTGGGAACTTTTTTTATTAATGTTTTAATTAAATGTTATTTTAATTAATAATTAATACTATGGTTTGTAATTTTATATTTTTATTTGACATTTGAGATTTATGGTCTATTTATTTGAGGTTTCAAATATTATAAATTTAGCAAAATCATAATGTCTATTTCATAAATAGTTAACCGTAAAACAATGGTTAACCGATCAAAATTAATGGTTAACCAAATTTAATGAACAGTATATGGTTAGTAAATTAAAACAACCGTTCAAACGGTTAACCGTTTATAAAAGTCCACATGGACCGATTAACCGACCGTGTGCACCCCTAAAAATAAATGTCATCATAGAAGAGAAAAGGGTAGAAAAAAGTAAAAGAACATATAAACACAAAGATATAGCAGCTAAAGAATGAAAAAAATATATTTAAAAAACATATTTTAATAAATAAGAAAATGTACTGGATAAAAGAAAAGTTAAAACCATGGTAAAAACAACAATTTTCCTTTTTTTTTTGCCTCACCTATCTAAAATTTAAACATTTGATATCTGATCTATTAATTTGATCATTTTAGTACCTAATCTATCGGAACAAAAAACATTTAGTACTTGACTTATGCAAATCGATAATATTTTGGTTTTAAAATAATTTTCAATATCACTGTAATGACTTCCATATTTACTGTCATTGCAATGGACGAATTAGTATTTTTCTTCACAGCTACTCTTTAAAAAACTAATATCATCAATTTCATTATTTCATCATTCATATATTAAATGTTCTCAATTCCTATTGTTGGTTTTTGGTTCGCCCATGACATTTTGGAATGGCAGGGACTAAACTGTAATTATGTGTAAATTACAAGGATCAAATGTGTAATTTGGTCTGACCCTATATATAGATGGAAGTTGGGATTTCCACTATAAATAGAGAAGAAGGTTCTCTATTTCCTGATGATGATGGAATCGTAGAAATTCCCTTCTGGTTCCAGGGAAAACGTCTCCAGAAAGGAAACACGATATACTTCTTCGTTCGTCGGAAGAATTCACGGAGATAGCCCGTACTCAGTGTTTTCATACACTCGTAGGAAAGGCAACCAGAACAATCCGGTTTCTCATGTAGATCAGATCCATTTCATAAACGAGTTTCCGCTGCATATAAACTGTTAGTCCATGAATAATTGATGTGTTCAAATCTTGGTTTATGGAAATCCGTGAATAAGAATACGTTTCTTTATCCGTTTAATGTGTATTTATTAGTTTAAATACATATTTGTTTTTTTTTATACGGATTTATATTGATATCGATGTCAAAATGATTCCATAAATCTTGATCTCTGATGTTCCATGAATAAGTTTATGTTTTTTTGTTCATTTGGATTCGTTTTTGTTCATTTTGATACAGATTTGATTTGATATCCGTGTCAAAATTATACCGTATTTGATCCAACAGTACAAAGTGTCAAAATTTTTTGTCAGAATTTCGAAAATCCGATCACACCACTGAAATCAGTAGGAAAAATTGAATCGGAATCTTAAATTTCATGGCCAACGGAGGCCCGAAAGGCGGCGTGTGTACCTCACGCGCCACCACTGCGGCTGGAATTGGCCGCGTGACAGTTGGGGGAAGTTAAGTAGATCAAACACGTGTCACAGCGCGATTGGATGAATTTTTTGACGGTTGAAAAGTCTGACAAATAATGTGCTGCCACGTGCACTGGGTCAACCGTTTTGAAACGGTCAAATGCCACGTGGACCAATAGCGTCACGACAAGTGGCAAGACAATGTGGATGTGCCACATCATGTGCCACGTCAATCAGTTGGGCCAATAAGGTGATGACACGTGTCATGTTGTCCACGTCAGCACGAATCATATATTGCCACATGTCACGTGAGGCAGCAAAACCCTTTGAGCGTGTGGAGGTGCGTGGTGGAGTTTCAGACGGCGTGTGTCGGCGCGTGCGGTCGTTTCCGGCGTCCAGATTTCGTCAAATTTTTTTCAGAATTAAAATTTACATTTTTCTTGAATTTTTGGTATATTTTGATGAATTTTTGGAATTCATTTGATATTTTAAACTAAATTTACTAGTATTTATTGTGTATAAATGCTTAATTTATGTTTAATAAATTCAAGAAAATTCAATATATTTATTATGTATTTATATACTGATTTTTGGTTGATCATTAACAAGTTTTTGTTATTTCTATAGATTAAAATGGCAACGTTCGTAAAAACGTCGAAAATAATCCAATCTTAAGAGGAGGCGAGCACTATACAAAAACTTGAAGATAAGCTTTTCTCTAAACGGTATTTCCCATTGGAGGAAGGGGATATTGTTGGAGTTATGGAACGGTTTAATGTGTTAAACCGGGAAATCCAAGAGCTTGTCTGGAAAGGAGGATTTTCCTCTGGAATTGATCAATTGAAAATGTTAAAATTTGCGAAAAAGGTTTTTCGTGAAAATTAGGTAACAAAAGAGCCAAATCGATAGGTCAGGTACTAAGTGGGTAAATTATGAATAGATCACAACCAAAAAAGATCTTTCTTTCATTGTAAATGTGCGGATATAATTTTTGACATTTTTTTTTAAAATCAAACAAAACAACTTAAGATGATATTATAGGAGTTCATTTTTAAATAATTATAAAATAAAATTATTCGAAAGTACATTTTATTCATTTCCTATGAATTTGAATAGAAATATTTTATTTCAGTTATGCACGGATAATAAAATTTAATTAATATTTATTCAATACAATAATTAATTTCGTTTTAATATATTATAAAATTAAGATAAAACCGTACGAGTTGACTCCGTGGATAATGTAAAATAAAATTATTAGGAAGTCCATAATATTGGATTTAGTCCCAGAATAATGTCCATGGGGAAGAAAAAAACGGTTTTAATGTTGGGTTGTAAAATAAATACCGGTTTGGGATCGTTTTAACCTGGTTATTTTCGGAACCACCGGTTCCGAAAGTGACATTTTTTATTTTTTTTTAAATAACAGTGTTTTCGGAAGTATAACTTCAGAAAACAATAAATATAAAAAAAATTTATTGTTTTCGGAAGTTCAACTTCCGAAAACATAAAATTTTTATAAAAAATTTATTGTTTTCGGAAGTTGGACTTCTGAAAACATAATATTTAAAAAAAAAATATTTTAATTTGGTCACGGGCGTAGGAATCCCCCAAATTCCCACGCCAAATACATGCAGGTTTGCCTATATATATACATACATATATAAATTTTTGAAGAGTAAAAGGCAGAGAGTTGATAGAGAAGGAGAGTGAGTTATATAGAGAAATATAATTGGTTTTGAGTTGAGGTGGAAAGCGTAGATACTTGTAATTCAGAGTTCCTCAAGGTAATTTTTTTTTATAATTTTTCAGTCTTATTTTTGTTCATGGAAGCTTGATTTTGAAGTTTTGAATTTAGAGGGTTTAACTTATTGTTAATTGTTACTTTTAATAAAATGAACCAAGTTTATCAGTGCATTTTGATTATATGGGAGTTATAAATATTAACCTTATGAAAAATTTTTCCATTTCATTTTGTTTGATGGGTTGGGTTTGTTATAATAAAATTGAAGCATAAGTTTTAGTTCTTGAGTTTTGTTATATACATATATATGGTGAATTTATAGTTTGCTGTATTATTATTATTATCATTGTTAAAATATTTGCTGTGACGTGTATAAAATTTGCTTTATTTTTTTATTTGTATTATTATTATTATTATTATTATTATTATTAGAAGTTAGTAAAAAAAAGAAAATTGGGGTTGTGACAGAAAAAAACTAAGATGTGGTGTAAGTTTTGTATTTATTTTTGTATTATTATTATTATTATTATTATTATTATTATTATTATTATTATTATTATTATTGTTATTACAGGTTATTAAGTATTGAGTAGTTTTATCATTATTAATTTTTTCATTTATGGTATTATTATTATTATTATTACATATTATTATTATTATTATTATTACAGGTTATTAAGTATTGAGTAGTTTTATGATTATTAATTTTTTATTTATGGTATTATTATTATTATTATTATTACACGTTATTGTTATTATTATTGTTATTATTGAGTAGATTTATTTTTTACGGTAAATTTTGATTTTTATTATTATTGTTGTTGTTAATAATATTATTGTTATTATTATTGTTATTAGAAGTAACCATAAAAAAAAATGTGTTAGTGAGGTGGAATATTTTGTTTAAGTTGGTAAATAATTTTTTAATTTATTATTGAATTGTTGAAATTAAGGTTTTATATAATTTTTCTTTTGTATACAATTTATAGATGGTGAAAACAATACTTACTCCGAAAAGACTCCGATTCCCCGAATTTGCAATGAAGAAATTAGAAAATTTGAAAGCAATTAAGATGAGAAGGGGAAAAAACTTGTTAGAGTACCTGCTAAATATGAATGAAAAATTGCAAGACATAATAATGTCTGGTTATAAATTTGATAAGCGCAGGAGGGAACAAATGACACTGTTAAGAAATGGATTATCCTTGCGTTATAAATGCTATTTTGACGAGATTAACGAACAATCACCTATAGAGTATGATGATATGGTTAAGATGTTAATTACGAAGGAAAGTGATTGTATGAATTTACCCAAAGAATTGGTTGGCAAAGTTAGAAACTCTGCCAAAATGTCAAGAAGACTATTGTAATATAGTGAATGCTAGGAATGGTTTCAAATTCAAGTTTAAGAAACTTCAATAGTACTAGTTTAATTTTATGATTTTATAAATTAGGTTATTTTTTGTTGTTTACTGTTATCATGTAATTTAATAGTATTATGTAATGTCATTGTATGATTATCTAGCTCGGTATTACTGTTTTTGTTAAAGTCCATAAATTATGTAGAACGCAAATAAACTCAAGAATTATAATATGATGGTTGATTAAGTATACAGTTCTAATATTGTGGTATTAATAATAACAGTCAACTGGGATAAAAAATTTCGAAATATATGGAAAAAATTTATTGCATGTATGCCATGAGTATTAAAAAAATAAATGTATTTTAAAAAATTAATTATCATACATAATATGTGATAAAGATATATAAATGTTTGAGATATTTTTTTATATGTAATTAAATCGTGCATAATATTTCTTATTAACATAATAACATTAAATCGTACATACATAAATTTATAATTATATTTCTCTTTACATTTTGTTTTTATATTTATTTAAATTTAATATTTACCATTTCATTTAATGTGTATATATATATATATAGATGAAATATATATATATATATATATATAAATATATATTATCATATAAATATAAATGAATTAATATTTATTTTATGTCATTTGATGTAGCTTGATATTGGGTAGCTCTTGATCAAGCACACTACAAATGAAATAAAATCTCGTCGATATAGCTCATTTGAGATTAGTAAAGTTCAATTATGTATTTATTTATATATATTACGTATTATTATTAATGAATATGCATTGGATGATTTTGTTGTTTAATGTACTATCGAATATGAACACGAAATTAGGCAAAGCAATTTGAAAATAATACAATATTTGTTAGCATTGTACGTATTTCAATTATATTATGATCACTAAGAATGACTATATATAATTTAGTAAATGTAATAAATCTAGTTCTAGATGTTGAAATTAATATAATTGTATATAATTTTGTTTAATTGTTCAATAATAAAACCTATAAAACAATGCACTTATTTTTATTATATTATCGTTACAGTAGGTGCGCAATCATGTCAGAGAATAGCAACTATTATGTTATACACTGGGGGGGTAGGATGTATGTAAGCGATTCCGTTTTTGAGTATGGTATGTTTAGCTCATCGGCTAGGCAGAAACGTTTGAAGGTTAAGAAAAAACCATCATTTGTTAAACTTGTTGATTGGATATCCAGTGAGATTGGATTTGGCACTAACGGAAGGGTGATAAAGATCATGTATAAATATCCTGTATCGCCCAATTCATTCTCCCACATGATAATCAGTTGCGACAGTGATGTTGGAATTATCCATGAAAATTTGGCAAACATTCCAAATTATCATACAGTCGAGTTGTTCGTTGATTATGAGATTGTTGCATCGGGAGATAATGAAGCATCAAGCGATGCGATGGTTTCAATTCCTACTTCCTTGAACAACGTGTATGATTGTACTGTTCTGGGGTATGGAGCAGGTGATTCCTTCATTGGCAACTCTGAAAGTCAATCTACCTTTCAGTCAATAGGTTCTTATGGGTGGCACGAACCTACCCCATCTGTTTCTTTCCAGGGATTTGAATCATTTCCTACTTTTGGCGCAGTAGAAGGTGGATCGGTTATTCCTTCAACACGCTTTCCAATTATGACAGTTGGTGGATTTGGTGAACCGAACGCATCATTTGATCCCTTTAACTCGTTCCCATCCATAAGAAACGAGGCTGGCACATCTCACAGTCCAGTTCCGGATGCTTATGATGGGTATCACGTCGAAGTTGTTGGTACAGAAAACAATAATGTAAGTAACATATCACCGATGGAGCTTGTAGATCCCAGAGCGTTTCGATCAGGAAGTTCCGAAGACATTACTAGAATTGCTACCCAAATTGATGATGAAGAAGAAGAAGATCCTATATGTCATTATATCGATGGCAGTGAGGAGCCTAATGAAATTGACAATACAGTGGATGAACAAATTGTTGAAGATTTTATACAGTTCGATGTTGACAATGATGACGATGATGACGATGAGGATAAAGGTCATGACGATGAAGGTCATGAGGGGACAAATGTTTATGCTACCGTTGAGCAAAATGTGAGTGTTGCAGCGATGGGGATGATTGATTTGTATTTATCTCCCCCCCATATTGCGGAAGGCATAGCTATTCCCCCTATTGCTCCATTATCATCTTTTGTATTCCCAGGTCCAACATATACTGCTATAGAAGAGCAGGATTATGTACAGCAATATGCAATTGATTCTGATGAAATAAAAGTATGGCATGGAGTATCTGAGCTAAAATGGGGTTTAGTTTTTGGTGGAAAAGAGGAAGTACAAGCAGCGATGAAGACATATTCGATGAAAAATCATGTTTCATTCAAAGTGGTTGAATCACATCCTCATAAATTGGTCGTCAAATGTAGGAACGAAGACCAAAACTGTGGTTGGTGGCTTCGTGCCCAATTCAAGAAATCTATAGGGTATTGGATGATAACTGTTTACCGGGGTCCACATACATGCGTAAATGCAAGATCATCACAAGACCATTACAATCTTGATAGTAAGATAATAGCGAGTTCAATTTTGGGGATGGTTCGAAAAGATTCAAGACTGAACCTGGATTTGATAATTGAGCACGTCAAAGCGGTGTTCCACTTCACCATTTCTAAGAAAAAAGCATGGGGTGCTAAAAAGAAGGCATTGGAGAAGATTTACGGCAATTGGGAAGAATCGTACAATATCTTGCCTCAGTACCTGAACGGGTTGACCCACTATAATCCTGGGTCGGTGACACTCTTACTCACGGATGAAACAACTGATCATCGATTTGCAATGTTTAAACAAGTGTTCTGGTCCTTTAAGCCATGTATAGAAGGATTCAAACATTGTCGACCGATCATACAGATTGACGGTACATTCTTGTACGGTAAATACCTTCACACACTTTTGGTGGCAACCGCGTTGGATGGTAACAATCATATCTTCCCAATAGCTTTTGCAACTGTTGAAAATGAAAACCAATCAAGGTGGGAATGGTTCATGGAGTGTATCAGGACATTCGTGACACAACGCACTGGTTTAGGTGTCATTTCTGATCGACATGCTGGTATCCTATTTGCCATGAACAATGAAGGATCTGGTTGGAAAGAACCCATGTCATATCATCATTTTTGCCTCCGTCATTTTGTGAGCAATTACAATCACAGCTTCCATAATACGACAATAAAAAAACTCTTGTATCGCGCAGGTATGAATCCTAAATTACTTACATCATGTCGTACCTGTTATTTGTTACCAACAGTTGTAATTTCATTTCTCATTTGCTTTTTAACAACGTAGGAGCTCAAGCACAACCTCGTAAGTTTACGAAGATTATGGATGCGATTAAGAGGTTAGATGAAAGATCATACCAATGGGCCATGGAAAGACCAGTGGGGAAATGGTGTTTGGTACACGACAATGGCTCAAGATGCGGTCACATGACTACCAATATTGCTGAGTGTGTAAATGGTGTGTTAAAGGGCATTCGTCATTTGCCAATTCAGAGCATCGTCGAACACACGCTTGGTAAAATTGTTAGTTATTTTGACTCCCGTTGAACTAAATACACCAATTTGCTCGAAAACGGTGAAAGGGTCACCCCTGAATGCAAGAAAATGTTGGTTAGGTATTCTAGTAGGGCCAATTGTCATACAGTGACAAACTACAATAGTCAAACTGGACTTTGTGAAGTGAGAACAGGATATGATCCAATCAGACAAAAAGGGAGCAACATTCAAATTGTGAATTTAGAAGCTCGTGAGTGCTCCTGTAAAAAATTCCAAAATTATCGAATGCCTTGTTCATATGCAATTACTGCTTGTAAGCACCTACGTCGTCGAATCTGGAACTTTGTAGATAAGACGCATACACTTGATGAGAATTTACAAGCGTATAGCTATCCGTTCCAGCCTTTAGCACACAGGGACTACTGGCCTGAGATCAACTCGGCAACATTGATTGTTAATCCAATATGTAAACGAAAGAAGGGAAGGCCAAAGTCAACAAGAATCCGCAATGAAATGGACGAGAAGGAAAAAGGAACAAATACTTACAACTGCAGTAACTGTGGTAAAGGTGGGCATAACAGAACCACATGTCAAAATCCCGGAGTGAATCTCTCCCGACGACACATACCGTCTTCTTCTAGGGGACCAAATAGGGCTGCTTCGACAAGACATTTCAGGGGGAATTGAATTAGGTTGTGAATTATTGATGCAATTTTAAATGGACTTTTGATTTTGTAGTTATTAATGTCTAAAGACAACCACTTATTTGCCTCGATGTTGTTAGTTCAAATTTCTTAATTGCATTTCTTTCTAACTTCAAGCCATGTGAACCATATCTTATTTTGTCAAATAATGTTATTGACTTGTATAATAAGTTGGTGATAATGTAATTTTATGCCATAGGCTTGCAAATTATGTCGATCACATATACTCCAGGAGATATATTTTGAGGTATGGGCCGTTGGTGGGCACTTAATGATGACTTTGTTTACCCACTTGATCCTAGAGAACATAATTCACCTTATGTCATACACCGTATGCAAGAAGAATGGCAATATCGAGTGACCGAGTCTGAGATTTTACGCGAAGATGCTACTACATGGGGAGTCCGAAAAACTCGTTACAAGTCAATCAACACGCCACGAAATAACAATGATGAACTCCTTGCTGCTTTATATAGAATAAGGGAAGAAAATAATAGGATAAAGATTAGGCTTAATCATTTCGAATTTCAAAAACGCGTTAGAGATTATGCTGAGCATGGTGACATACAGATGGCGCGGTTTTATGCAGCATGTTCACGCCATCCCGAGCATGCTTCTGACATTGATATGTCATATGAAGATAATTAAACGGCGCTTGTGTTATTCTCGTACTAGTTTCCTATTATAGTGTTCAACTATTATTAAATGTGTGTTTAATCATGTGTTCAAACCAAGTGTATGTGTGTCAAATTACTTGTATGTAGTAGTGTGTACTTTTATTATATAGCAAAAAAGTTTATTTGTTGAATTTATTTCTCAATTGGTGAAAACATGGCTTTATATTATGACGACAAATCATGTGATACCATTTTAATATTTAGAACCATTTTAATACTTAGTTACATCAAAATATAGACCTCTTACAATGACCTTGCTTTTTTTTCTTTTGTGGGATATAAGTCATGGCAAACTGGCGTAGGAATTGGATGTTGCCAGCTTTCACCGAGAACTACCGTAGATATCTCGAAAGTGACGGTGCGAAATATTATGCTGGTTTAAAGCGTGAGTGGGAATATCAAGTGCAAGAATCAGACAACCTTGTTGATGACCTACAGTCACTTGAAGCACCTGCTGTCAACCGCATTTCATTGAGTATGCCTAGACGAAATCCGCATGAGTATCGACTTGCTGTGAAACAAATCCAAGTGGAGAATAATAGGATGTTATTGAGGCGGTCACGGTATTATATATTGAAATTGGCTAAAGAGCATTCTGCGGCTAACGGTAGAGACCTATCAATTGTACATGAACGTCTCATATTATCAATTCCACATTACCAATCCGATGACGAAATGTCAGCTGATGGGTAACTCATATTCAATTGCTAAGTTTAAAATGCTTTATGTAGTAATGTTAATTTGTTCGAAACTGAGTTTGCTCCGATATGGGTAAGTTTGACATATGATTATTTAATAATGGTGGTTGTATGAATTTATTAGAATTTACAATTTTTTATGCCATAACCTTCTATTATGTAATCTCATAATAGTTTTTTAAAATATTATGTTCTACGATATGTTTATTCATAACACGATAGGTTGTATCAACGTAAGGAGAGGAAAGATATTTAGTATGATCGTCGTTAATAATTCATATACATCAATAAGTTAAACATAATAAAATTTACAAGACACAAAATATTTAATTTTGAGCATTTAATGTTTCGACTAAATTAAAAATTCCTATTTTGTCTTCGGGGTCGTAACATTTTAACGCTGCATGTTTCGCAACGAACGCCCTTACCTACACACTCACGACAATTTCGATTAGGCCGTGTATCAATCTGCTCTTCATAGGTTACAGCCGTCTCTGTTCTCGGTGTTAGATGCAGATTTAGGTCCACCGCATTTTGTTGGACAACCATGGGAGGTACATGGGGTTGGAACCCCATATATTGTTCATTAGGCATATTTAAAGCTACAGAGAAATCTAACACCGTGCCTCCAGGAACACCTTCTGAAAAATTCATGTTCATGTTAGCAAAGTACGTGTTCGGCTCTCCACTTCCAGAGCCCATCTCTTAGTTACCACCCATATTCAGAGGTGGCATAATTGTCTGACCAACATCATTATAGTTGTGTGAGCCGAAGGCTGGAATATTTTATTGCATCGGAGTGCAGAATGAAGACCCTTCACCGACAACATTGCTGAATGCATCGCTGGATTCCTCGTCGATGTTGCATCTTGTATTAAAATTAGTATTCAGTAGGTCTGTAAAAGAACCCCATCCAATATCCCCCTGTCCTTGTCTAGCATCGGATGTTCCAGCAACTAAAACACCACTAGTGAACTCAAACCCAAAACCACCTGCTTGCGTATGTTCATGGACTTCAATGGGAACATTCTGAACTTCATTCAGATTCAAATCAGAACCACCCGCCATATGTTGAACATTATCAAATTGTGTTGCTGCATTATCCTGACTTTGTTGCCGAAGTTCATGTAATGGGACTGTACTCCTCATGGATGGACCACCAAAATCACAAGGATTTTGAAATTGTGGTTGCTGCTGTTGGTAATAAAGATGCTGAAGTGGATGAGGAATCCGCTGAATCCCTTCTAGATATGGAGGGGGAGGAACTCTTGTACGTCTGTCAGTGAAGGTTAACTTCTTTCGGTTTCTTTCCGACATAGGCAACTCGACATTAGGAAACATCATTGCAGGAGGAGCAGGTTGTGATTCATATGAAGTACACATACAAAATTCTTGGTTTATCCCTCCTAGCATGCTTCCTAATAGATTGATCACGTTTGCCCTGTTGAATTGATCTGCACCCATGTGATACAAACGTTCAAGGCCATCTCCCTGCATAAAAAAAATCGACACCAATGAAATTGAACTGACATATGATAATATTTATTTTAGAATTTTTATTATACATATGATAATTTATATTTCAGAAATTCTACGGAATTTTCATACCAGCGCATCATTTCGTGCCCCTTCTGGGGTCATCCATCGTCGGGTTATTTTTTTGAACCATTGCATATATTCAGACTGTGGACCTAACGGATGATGCAATTGAGGCGTCATTGCAACCCTGTGATGACATGTATCCCACATTTCTATGTATAGGGCATATTTAACTGCCCAATCACGAGGTCCATGCCCGGTCATTTTCACGGTTGCTAGCGCAGAGTTTGATTGTTCTATCCCTTGCGGGATAGGTTGCTCCATACCAAATTGTCGCATACATCGATCGGGATGATGAAACTCGACAATATGAAAATATATAATTGGCACAATGGAACGCCAAATATTTTGCCCCCCACGACAATAGGCTGGCAATAATTGAATGACTTCCGTGTACGGTTCCCAGACGAACTGTATAAATAATGATATTAACAAGTATTAGTAGAAAATTTTATATTTCGAGAACCTAAATTCGGGATAAATATAGTTTAAGAACAAAATTAAACCTGATCAGGAGTTAAGCAATGCAACCGCATCCTCAGTTCCTTAACATTATGAGCGCCATGACCTTGTTGTCCAATAGCTACTTTCCACCTGTAAATTCATTCAATTATGTATATCAAGTAATCAGATGGCAAATCATAATATTTATTATAATAACAACATTTAATATAATAGAATTAAATTTGTAAGAAAATAATATAGATATTTACTTTATTGCATACGGATATTCATTATAAGGGATGTAGTTTGTTGTGACTGTAGGGGTAATATTTGTGAACCGCTCGTATGCCCATACTTGTATAATTTGGGCACATCCCCCAATTTGCTTCTTGTCTAGAGCAGTAGCTTTTGACATTTCCCGATACAAAAACGCCAATACTGCTGCTCCCCATGCAAAACCACCAACTCCATCCTCAGATAAATCCTCCAGCAAACTCAACATCATGATATGAACTATCGTGGATTTCGGATTAGCAAACATCAATCCACCAAACATACGCAACATAAAAGCTCGTGCATGATATTGAATGACTACATCAGCAGCATCATCAGGCAAGTCCATAAATTGCTGCTCCAGCCACCTTAACTTCAACCAATTTCTCTCCATATCATTTTCACCGGGAATCCTACCTAATAAACGATGGCATAACTGATGTGCCCTATTAGTTCCTTCGGATTTACCGATCACGGCTCTACCATCTACCTGTAATCCGGTTAAAATCTCAATGTCTTGAAGCGTTATTGTTGCTTCTCCAACACTGAGATGGAACGTGTAAGTTTTCGGTCTCCATCTTTCTACCAGTGCAGTGATCAAATGGTGATCTACGGGCATAGAACCAAGTTTCACCATGCCCTCAAATCCACATCGTTGCAGGTATGAAAAAATCCTCGGATCTATGTTCCGGTATATATCATCATTCCCGGCTTTTGTGTATTTCAACGATGGATATTCCTGAGAAGGATACAAATTTTATATTATAACGACATTATTCAACATTAAGGAATTATATATAATTCGAAAAAATGTATTTAATTAACTTAACAACATTTTTTAACCCTCCAGCTGGCAAAAATAATAAAGGGCCGTAGCTAATACTTTACCTGCCCCGTCCATAAAACTTGAAATCGATGAACATTTTGTTGCACTAACACGTGTGGCATGATTGGATCTGCCTCAATGATTTGTTCAGCTCTATGTTGGTAAGCCATTTCTCCTTATACAATATGGTTAAAATAATTAGTACAAAAAATAAAAAAAAATCCAGCACAATATTTTAAAAAAACCCACCACTAATAAGTAACATTTTTTATATTCGATTTTTTTTTATACTCTAAAAATAATGCAAAACGACTTAAATAAGTAACATTTATATACATATAAATATAAAAAATTTACCAACCTTTTTTAGAATATTTTTAATTATTGCATTGTTCAATAAAATTTTTTTTTAATCTTAATCAAATTTCCCCTTATATTAGTTTAATTTAGCTTCTCTATGATGACTATAATTTCTAATAAATAATCTAATATGTAGATGTATAAATATTTGTATGGAAAATTTACAAAATAAGTCAATGTTTAAAGCAACATATAGCCTTTTATACATTGCTGCATGAAAAATTCAATTTAAATGAATTCATTGTCACTAATGTTAACATACAAACAATCTTCAAAATACATATCAAAACAGCAGTAAAATTTAATTTATAAGATTCCCCTAAAATTAAATAATGTAGAATTTGTATACAACTTATAGGTAATAGGCAGGTATTAGGAAAATAGAAAAAAATATTAATAATAATAATATTACAAAAATTAATAAATTAACTCATAAATTACGTACCTTTAATCAAAATTTGCTAAACCACTGACTCAAATATCACTGCAACGATTCAAAAAAGAAAAAAAAAATAAATTTAAAAAATTTATCATATGTATAATTTACTATTGCCATTTGATAATATGCTAACGAACAAATTTTATATCTTAAACCCACCATAATTACATATTAACTTCGAAAAAATAACAAACATTATAACAAAATTAACATTATAACAATAACAATAACAGGTGTAACGAACCCAACATTATAACAAAAATATAATAAGGAAAAATACAAAAATATTCAAACTGGGAAAACTTTTAAATATTACCTTATACACTTGAAGAGTTATAGCTCATGCAAAACTTGAGATTTTATTTTCAATAAACACACAATTCTCTTAAACTTAAACTTAAACTTAAACTTAAACAATCTCACTCACTCACTCTATTTTTTTTTCTCACACCTTAAACTTCCAAAATCTCACTCACTCACTCTATATTTTTTTAACTCACACACCCACCCACATATATTTATATACGGATGAAAAAAAAAAATTGAAAAACAAAAAAAATTTAAACCTAAAGCTTGTTACGTCCCGTCTGCGTCTGCATGCATGCAGACGCAGACGGTTGGCGTGGGAATCCCCAACAGTGGGGATTCCCCCCCAAAAAAAAATTTTATTTTTTTATAAAAGACATTGTTTTCGGAAGTCTAGCTTCCGAAAACACTGTTATTTAAAAAAAAAAAAATTTTATATTTTCTGAACCGGTTGTTCCGAAAATGGTTCAACCAGTTTTCGGAACCACCGGTTCCAAAAATAACCTGGTTAAAGCGACCCCAAACCGGTATTTATTTTACAACCCAACATTAAAACCGTTTTTTTTCCCACATGGGCATTATTCTGGGGCTAAATCCCATAATATTCATCCCCAATAAACCTGAATAAAAAGATTTTATTTATGGTTACTTAATTAATATTTATTTCATATAATATGTAATTTTTTTAATAAATAATGTAATTAATTAAAACAAAATAATATATTTGTGAGTTATACTATAAATGTAGTTACCGTAAATGGAGGAAACCACTTTAGTAGCGGCTCTTAATATAGATGAGGTTCACCGTAGTTCGTACCGTTGGATGTTTAACATGTCATAATAGTTACTGACATATCACACATTCAACGGTACGGACTACATGAACCTGATCCATATTAGAAAATTTCCTCAAACTGGCTGATAATTTTCCGTAGTATTGAAAGCATCATGTGATAAAAATTTAAGATAAATATATGTTAATCTCTTCCTTATTAAAGGAATTGAAGCTCAAATATTTGGAAAGACTCCTACAGATCAATTGAATTGAAATTATTTTAAGTGTGTACATAAAAACTTTTACACACACACATATATATAAATATATGGTTACAAAGCTTACACTTGTCACTTCTCAAAAATAGTACTTCTCTTTAACAAAATCAGTACATTCAAGTTTTGATATTTATTAATTCAAGCTTCCCTCAACATCTGCGCCTACTTACTTTTCACTTTCAGTTTTACGTATTATTGAAATACCTTCCTCACATATGTTCTGCACTACAAACGTATTTATCACAAATAAAACAAATTAAATAACATCTCTGGAAAATAATAAATAATAAAAAGTGTAACAACAAATAGAATTCTCTTGTCAAATTTCAAGATTTTCTTCAATCTTTTCACTTTTGCAAACCTTATTTTAGTGATTTGAAAAATGCCAAGAAAGGAGTAAAAGATATTCCAAATAGTCCCCAGTATGATTCTCCTGCCTCATGTGAGACACTTGAGTGCAAAATGGATAATGATGAATAAAAAACTTACTTATTTATTGGTACACAATTATATATTAAAATATTAAGCTTAACATTTTGATGATAATCTTATGGTTCTTAAAATTTATCAAACTCACTCTTTTATATTATGTTAATTCAAACACACATATATATAATTGTACATTTAAAATTATAAATATACCATCAAATTAGTTCTACTAAAACTAAAATTTTAACATTAATAGGTGCAATTTGTTACTTGTATAGTTGTTGTTGGAAATTTGACAAATATATTGGATTATATACTAGTGACTATTTGTCAACTTTGGGAAAAATTATATTATGGAAAGGAAGCGTATTACATCAAATGATTAGTATCATTGTATAGTACGTAACGTGAGCTTTCCAACGGTATATAATTTACCCAAAATGGACGAGTAGTGAATGAGAAATGTTGCTCAAAGTTAGCCTAATGAAATGTAATATTTGGAGAAATTTTGGTCCAAGTTAACTTATCCCACATGGGAAAATAAAAAAAGAGGAAAAAGGTGTTTATATTGAAACACACTTTTGTAAGGTGTAACTTGTATAAGCCAAAAGGCTCTCTCTTGCGCGCGCAGGGGGAGTGCAAATCCTAGGCCTGAGCTTTCAAAGGCCCAATGTGCACCCGCACGATGTGGGCGTCGCGAATGCTAGACCGAAATGGGCCACTACTCGAATTCTGTGTCAGTTTTATTTTGAATGAAAAATATAACTGCAAAATTAATTCTCTTAATGAGAGAATGTCATTTAATTCCGTTTTTTTAAATCCCCTTTGTGCCTATTTTTCTTTTTGTTCTAACTGTTGCTGAGAGACTAAGAAAAAAAAAATTTCGAAGTTCCTTTCCTCCTTCTCTGCAATCTGTTTCCTTCAAGAATAGCCTTCCTTTTTCCGGTGATAGTCCACTTCGCACAGTTCGGTTCGGCTTCGAGAGTCATTGTATCCTGGGAGACAAATCACCAACTACGGGCAGATAATTATCTTAAAGAAACTGTATTTACAGGCCTCAACTTTACTGTTCATTGTGTTAAGATTGAAAAGTATAATTTATTTCATTCTTATTTTTCTTTTGTAATCTGCAATTTAATTATATAAATTGTATTTCAATTTGCTGCAACTAACAATCTTAAGACAATTATACGTAGTACTTGGTTAAGTATTGCAGGATTACCTTGACATTTTGGATATTTAATGCCTTGATATTCTAGATATTTTATACCTAAACATTTGGACAAATTCTTTGGACCTATTACTGAATTCTGTTGGACTGTTCGAACATTTGTTGTTCTATATTAACAGTTCTTATTTTGTAATTTATTTTCTATATTTGATTTATTGATTCTGGCATTTTACTAACTTTGTTTGTTTGAAATTTCAGATTGAAAAATGACTGATATTCTCCCATGTATTGGAGGCAATGGTTCTGAAACTAGCCAAGGCCAGAGTAACCAACATGGATAAAATGGTCCTAGTGGTTCTAGGCTTGTTATGCCTTCATACCTAGTAACAGTGCCTGAAAGACCGGAAAAATTCAACAGAATGAATTTTAAGATGTGGCACCAGAAAATGCTTTTCTACTTGACTAGCATGCAATATCATAGGTTGCTGAAAGAAGATCCTCCTGTTGTACCCGAGGGTGTGATGGATGCTTCTATTTTGTTAGCTGTTAATGGTTGGAATCATTTGGATTTCCTTTGCAGAAACCACATTCTGAATGGATTGGCTCTTGATTTGTATGAGGTTTACACTGTTAAACGAACTGCAAAGGAATTGTGGGACTCCTTGGATAGGAAGTACAGAACTGAGGATGCTAGAGCTAAGAAATACTTAGTAAGCCAATTCCTTAATTACAAAATGATTGATTCCAAATCTGTTATGAGTCAAGTGTAAGAAATCTAGCTTTTGATCCATGGGATGCAAGCTGAGAGGATGGAGACTAGTAAAACCTTCCAAGTGGCTGCAATCATTAAGAAATTGCCACCTAGTTGGAGTGTTTTCAAAAACTATCTCAAGCATAAACGAAAAGAGATGTCTGTTGAGGATCTGATTGTCCGACTTCGTATTGAGGAAGACAATAAAAGATCAGAGAGGAAATTTTCTATTGCTCCTAATCAAGCTATAGCTAGAGCCAATGTTATGGAGGTTAAGAAAGACCCCAAGAAGGGCAAACAGCCTGTTGGATCTAAGTCCAAATTGGGACCTAAAGGGGGCATTTCCAAGAAACCAAAGTTTAATGGAAAATGCTTCAATTGCAACAAAATGGGACACAAGTCCTCTGATTGTAGGCTGCCAAAAAGGGTCAACAAAAATAAGGCAAATGCTGTGGAAGAAATTGCTAAAGATGTGTCTGACATCGATCCGTGTGCAGTGATTTTTGAAGTCAACCTAGTTCACTCAAACCCATGAGAATGGTGGCTTGATACTGGTGCTACACGCCAAATTTACTGTGATAAAGGGTCTTTTGCTGGATTGACTCTTACAAAGAAAGGAGAGAATCTCTACAGGGGTAATTTTTCTACTTCAAAGATCAAAGGACATGGAACTGTCATTCTGAAAATGACTTCTGGAAAAGAAGTGAAACTGCAAAATGTCTTATATGTTCCTAAAATGAGGAAGAATCTGGTTTCTGGGAGCCTCTTGAGCTCACATGGCTTCAAGATGGTTTTTGAGTCTCAGAAATTTATTTTGTCTAAAGGAGGTATGTTTGTGGGCAAGGGATATGAATGTAATGGGATGTTCAAATTTAATTATATCTCTTGCAAATCAAATTCAATTAAAATGAATGAGAATAACGTTTCTTCTGCTTATATTATTGAGTCTTCTAATTTAAGGCATAGTAGACTTGAATATGTAAATTCTGATATGTTACGATGTTTAATTAACTTGAATCATATCCCCATGTTTCAAATTGATAAAAATCATAAATGGGAAGTTTATGTAGAGATAAAATTGAGAAGATCATTGTTTCATTCTGTTGAAAGAAATTCAAAACCACTTGATCTTATACACACAAATATTTAAGACTTGAAGTTTGTTCAATCAAGGGGAGGAAATAAATATTTTATTACCTTCATAGACGATAGCAGAAAGTACTGTTGTGTGTATTTGATTAAAAGGAAAGATGAGGCTTTAGAGAAATTTGTTCTCTATAAGCAAGAAGTAGAAAACCAACTTAATAAAAAGATTAAGGTGGTAAGAAGTGATCGTGGTGGTGAATACGTTGCACCATTTGGCGAGTTTTGCTCCCAACATGGTATTATTCACGAAGTAACACCACTGTACTCTCCTCAATCTAACGGTGTAGCTGAATGCAGGAATCGTACCTTAAAGGAAATGTTGAATGCGATGCTAACTAGTTCTGGGTTACCACAAAACATGTAGGGGATGCTGTGTTGTCAGCAAATTACCTTTTAAACAAGGTACCCATTAGAAACAAGACAAAACCCTTTATGAATTATGGAAAGGTAAAAACCTTCTTATAATTACTTGAAAGTGTGAGTGTGTCTTGCAAAGGTAATGACCCCATTACCTAAGAGAATGAAAATAGGCCCAAAGACAGTGGATTGTATTTTCATTGGATATGCGGAACACAGTAACGTGTATCGGTTTCTTGTGCATGAATCTAAAAACCCAGAAATACACAAGAATACATTAATGGAGTCAAAGGAGCCTCATTATTTGAAAACGTCTTTCCATGCAAACAAAACAATGTGGGGTCAGGATCAAATGGTCTCGTAAGACTGTTGAAGTCGACAGTCAAGATGGTCAACATA
The DNA here is from genome assembly GCA_039660915.1 of Euphorbia tirucalli. Lineage (NCBI taxonomy): Eukaryota > Viridiplantae > Streptophyta > Magnoliopsida > Malpighiales > Euphorbiaceae > Euphorbia > Euphorbia tirucalli. The sequence goes on from CM077633.1 coordinate 53,790,908, forward strand.
ACGAAGTCGAGAATGGTGAAGAACTTCAATAAGAGGTTGAAGAGAACGTTTAAGATCTTCAAGAAGAGGATGAGATGGACATAGAGGTTGAACATCAAAGAAGTAAAAGGGTAAAGGTGGAAAAATCTTTTGGTCCAGATTTTCTAACCTACATGTTAGAGGCTAAACCACAAACTTACAAAGAAGTTGTAAGTTCAACGGAAAGTCCTTTATGGAAAGAAGCCATAAGGAGTGAGATTGATTTTATTTTGCAAAATCATACTTGGGAATTAGTGGATCTTCCTGTCGGAACTAAACCAATAAGCTCTAAATGGATTTTCAAAAGGAAATTGAAAGCATATGGAACAATTGATAAGTACAATGCCCGTTTGGTTATAAAAGGTGTAAGCGCCGGAATTTTACTTTCAAAAAAAAAAAAAGAGTATAGTCGTACGACTATCGCTACAGTCATACGACTGTAGTCAAACTACAGTCGTACGACTGTAGATCATTACCCATAAAAGCAGAAAAGAAAGGCAGAAGAGGGGGATGGAAAAAAAAAGGGGGAGGACGAAAAAAAAAGAAAGAAAAACGGACAGATAGAGAGAAAGGGAGAAAAGAGAAAGAAGAGAAAACCAAAGAAAAAGGAGGAACTCCTCATCAAAATCCTCAGCATTTGGAAATCTCTGGACTCAAATCTCAAACCCTAACTCAAGGAGAAAAGTCCGGATTTTAGTGGATTGGAGCGACGCCAGGGGTCAATCCTACGGTGGACGCACGCCACGGAGGTAAATACTCCTTTTCTCCTCTCTTTTACAAGCTTTCTGGGTGTTTGGTGTGCTTTTTCTGCATTTCTGCCTATTTTTCTGCGTTTCTGTTCTGGAAATCAAGACCAGTCGTACGACTGTTCTTGAGTTGATGAACAGTCGTAAGACTGTAGTTGACTTCCAGGCGATTTGTTTTCCAGCTTGTTTTAAATAAGATTTTGGTGAAATCTTGAATTTTCAGCATTTACAGTCGTACGACTATAGTTGATTTTGCACGACTGTAATTTACAGTCGTACCACTGTAGTTTTCAGAATCAGAATTTTACCTTTAAAACCCAAAAATTTCATAAAAAATTCATAAAAATCCCCAAAAATTCCCGAAAAATCCCAAAAAATTAGAAAATCCCAAAAATCATCAAAATGAATTTTGTTGTGTGCATCACGACCATAGGCTCAATTTTTAGTAAAAATTGTATTTAGAACAATTCAACGACGGAGACCCATTTCTCCTGAAAACGGACCCACTTAAATATATAAAAATGCATGTAAACCGGAAAAATTGTTTTCAAAATATTTTTTCCACAAAAACCAAAAATACAGGGACGTTTCAAAATGTTTTCCAGGTCTAACCGGGCCGGCTAGCCGAGCCAACCCGGTTATCCCTTAAATGCATGCCCCTAATTCCTGATTTCCCATTCTGTCTATTTGAGTCCTAGTTGTGGCGTGCTGTATATATTGTGCTAACCCTCTGTTTTGCAGGTTTTAATTTCTTTTTATTTTTATTTTTATTTTGGATGTAATTTAATAGATTAAATCGTGTATCCTAGGCGGTTGTTTTTTTTTCTAGATTCTCGTGTATATAGGCGATTGTATAAGTGAGGCGAGAGTTTTTATTTTTTCCATTCGATTTGGTTGTAAGCCAATTAATATTTATTCCTTTTTCTTTATTTTTGTATTAAATATTTTGTATGCGCGCTGCATGTCTATTTATTCCAATAAAATTAACTTTAGATTTTGAAATACCATCTTTGAACATTGACCAATTTTATTTTAATTAGACACGAAATAAGGGACTTGTCCGGACCCGAATCTCTGGATAGTGTAGCAGCCGTTCGTCTGGTTCAGCTACATAAGAACTTCCCGGTTGAGCTGAGCCGGGTGGCGACTCTACAACATCCATCGAGACTTAGGCCTCGGTTCTTTTATGCATTAATTCTATTTATTTTCCAAAACGCGGATTTCCATTTATAAAAACCCCACGCGAGGGAGGGGCCTGCCCGAGATTGTGGCGCCCCATTCCGAAAGGGAATCCTGCGTCCCGTCGAAGATGCGTCGTCTGCTCACAGTGGCGACTCTGCTGGGGAAGTCTTCAAAAAGTTTTGTTAAAAACTTAAAAGAATTTGACAAGCCCTGAAAAGTGTCTAATTACAATAAGGTGGATGATTCTTGATTGGTATTTCATTTTGCATCTTTAGCTAGACATGCTTGCATTAGATTTAGTATCCATTTATAGCCTGGTGGATTGCTGAAGTGTCGCCTTTGTTCCTCATGGTCTTAGGGGCACGGATACGAAACACCACTCATAGCCTCGTACGAACCCTTTCGTTCGGACCCTTGAGTGGGGAGAAGTGAGGAGTATATTTTGCTATGGGGACCTTAATTTTTGACCCGACTTGGACTGAACTCATATAGGCAGCCCTAGTTGGATTCCCTTAGGATACCAAAATAATTGTGTGAATAATAATAAAATCTCGCCTTCATCACCCCCTGTTGGTGATCGAAGTGAACCCCGCCTAAGATTCAATTAGAATTTTTTGAGACTGACCACGCTTGGAGGAATAAGGTTCGAAGAATTCGCTTTATGTGCTACTTGTTACACGCTTTTCGACATTTCACGACATACCATAATCATCATCTTCATACATGATTAACATTTTCCACACACAAAGCATTTTTGTGTGATACTAATCCACATTTTATGCAGCCATTTGCATTTTATTTTCGCGTGAAATCATTAAATCATCTGTTTGCCATTCATACTAACCATTTCTTTTTCAGCCATAACATTATATTTGTGTGATTAGCATTTTTCACATAGCATACATAACATCATTATGTATGTCATGCATCCTAACCATGTTTTTGTGCAGCCATATGCATTTTGTATGTCATAGCATTCACGACATATCACCTAAATTAAATTAGGGGCATTCCAAGGACGCCCACCACGATCATATCATTCCATCATATATCGGGTATCCCAAAATACTCGTGTTTGCCAATGCACCGGATTGCATTCGGCCATTCCACCAAATCATTTCATTCAATAGAGACCATAATGGTCCTAGGTATATTCCCGTGTGACAATCCACACGTTGCATTTCATGACATCATATCCATTCATCACAAACATCATACAACACTGTGATCCACATCGGGTTACTTCATGACATTACTATATCATTCAAGGCGCTCCCCGAGTGCCGGATTAGTACGCATGTAGGGGCATTTCATAACATCCCAAATCATGAAAGGTGTTCCTCGAACGCCAAATTTTTGCCTATGTATCCTATGGCACATGACTTTCTTACAACATCATTTCATTTCATACGCTCAAAAGCATTAGAACTCTGTCTATGGGCCGGTCCCATGTGACCATTTCATGTTATCTCATAGACCTGCAAAGCGTCAAACTTCGTCCGTGTGTCAGTACACACGCGACCATTTCACCAAATTCATTAGGTGCCCCAAAAGCACCGAACCTCCATCCGTGTGGTGGTCCACATGTGGCATTTTTGCATAGCATTGGGTGTTCTTAGGATGTCCAAAAATAAAAATAAAAATAAAAATAAACACAAAGGGATCACCCTTATCATCTCAGGATGTACATCTCATTCATCCATCAAACATTCAAGCACTCCACAATGTTCGAGCATTCCATAAGCTCCAAGGACTTCACAGCATGCACTACCGCCATTTAAGTGTTCCAAAAACCTTAGAAACTCCATCAAGCCTTTTAGGTCCTCCATAATCATTAGAAACCCTGTCCTTGTGTCCCGCACACCCAAATACCAAAATATCTTCCCCGTGCAAGACCAGCTCTGCACGTACCGCATCAAATTCTACACTTCCTCCCCGTGTAAGACTAAGCTCTACACGTACCGTTCCAAATCTCCCCGTGCAACACCAGCTCTGCACGTACCGCACCAAATTCCACACTTCCTCCCCGTGTAAGACAAGCTCTACACGTATCGTTCCAAATTCCCCGTGTAAGACCAGCTCTGCACGTACCGCATCAAATTCCACACTTCCTCCCCGTGTAAGACAAGCTCTACACGTATCGTTCCAAATTCCCCGTGCAAGACCAGCTCTGCACGTACCGCATCAAATTCCACACTTCCTTCCCGTGTGAGACTAAGCTCTACATGTATCGTTCCAAATCTCCCCGTGCAAGAGCAACTCTGCACGTACCGTATCAAACTCTACACTTCCTCCCCGTGTAAGACTAAGCTCTACACGTATCGTTCCAAATCTCCCCGTGCAAGAGCAGCTCTGCACGTATCGTATCAAACTCTACACTTCCTCCCCGTGTAAGACTAAGCTCTACACGTGCCGTTCCAAATCTCCCCGTGCAAGAGCAGCTCTGCACGTACCGTATCAAACTCTACACTTCCTCCCCGTGTAAGACTAAGCTCTACACGTACCGTTCCAAATTCCCCGTGCAAGACCAGCTCTACACGTACCGCATCAAATTCTACACTTCCTCCCCGTGTAAGACAAGCTCTACACGTACCGTTCCAAATTCCCCGTGCAAGACCAGCTCTGCACGTACCGCATCAAATTCTACACTTCCTCCTCGTGTAAGACAAGCTCTACACGTATCGTTCCAAATTCCCCGTGCAAGACCAGCTCTGCACGTACCGCATCAAATTCCACACTTCCTCCCCGTGTAAGACACGCTATACACGTATCGCTATAAACACTAAACCTTCTCCCGTGTAAGACACGCTCTACACGTACCGCTTTAAACACTACATATCTTCCCCGTGTAAGATCCGCTCTACATGTACCGTTTCAAACGTCAAATCTTCTCCCGTGTAAGACACGCTCTACACGTACCGCTTTAAACACTACATCTCTTCCCCGTGTAAGACACGCTCTACACGTACCGCTTTAAACACTACATCTCTTCCCCGTGTAAGATCCGCTCTACACGTACCGTTTCAAACGTCAAATCTTCTCCCCGTGTAAGACACGCTCTACACGTACCGCTTTAAACACTACATCTCTTCCCCGTGTAAGATCCGCTCTACACGTACCGTTTCAAACGTCAAATCTTCTCCCGTGTAAGACACGCTCTACACGTACCGCTTTAAACACTACATCTCTTCCCCGTGTAAGATCTGCTCTACATGTACCGTTTCAAACGTCAAATCTCCTCCCATGTAAGACACGCTCTACACATAAACCCTTCGCAAGTATTACCTTGCTTCGATCCGTGGACACCCTATGTGTCATTTCATCCATGTGGTGTATATTTATATGCCACGCTATACTTCAGTATATAGCTTCATCAACAACATTCATTGCATTTTGCATGTTTCCATTCCTGGCTTTGTGTGCACATGACTAGCTTAAGATTGCATAACATGACATGGCATCACATGACATCATCATTCATGCATGCAAGTACCACGTCTCGCATTCATACCTGCATCATCCCTTGACTTGGTATCCTCTGTGCGCATGCCCCAGTCAGTGCTAACAAATGTTCTTATCAAGGGAGAAAGGGAAGGAGTCTCAAGAATGGCTGGCCCAGTGAACTTCAACACTGTAACAGATGTCCTAGATGATTATATTGCCTCATCACCATTCCGAAAGGCGGTCAGGGAAGAGGCAGCGGCAATGTTGAAGGAAATGCTAGGAGGTGACCTGGACAAGGTGGAAAAGCTGACGACAAGGTGCTCTGAATTGGAGGCCCATGTGATTGAGCTTGAGGGAGTAATAAGAGGGTTGAATGGTGAAGCAGAATCAATGGCTCCCCTCAAAGCCAACACTAACCTTGTTCCGCGACCAACCAGGAGCTCACTCCCCAAGGGTGATGGAAAGGGCATATCCCCGTGGCCTTTCTCGCTGAGCCAATTATTTGCCAAATGCAGAAAAGAGGGGCTACTGCAGAGCGTCAAGCCGTATGTGGAGCCGGCACCGGATCAAAAGAACAACTTCTGTACCTATCATGTAGCGACAGGTCATCGAACCAATGTTTGCTATATTTTAAGGAAGGAGATCCGGAAGTTAGTTGATGAGGGAAGGTTAAAGGTGCCATCCGCTACTAATGAGCGACTAAGGGCAAGCAGGGAGACTGGCAAGGAAATTCCTCAAACCTCCCAGGGAGAGGAATATGATGAAGAGCTTCAAAGCCTGATCTGACGAGAGTGGGGCAGTGACATTGAAGCAGGGGCAGTGACCGGATAAGGAATAGTCGGGCACTGTGAGATCAATGCCTTTAGAGGCTCCTTCTTGTAGGGAACTCATTTAGTTGTAAAGTGTATTGAACTCATTTTGAATGCAATGCATCTTGTTATTTTCTTACTCATGTGGTGATTACATGTAAATGGCATTAAGCATGCATTTGATCATCTGAAACGACATTGTCCATCACGCTTAATATTAAGATGCATGACATCAATCTGAGTCTTACAAGGAATTTACAAGTGAACCTGACTTTGGTAAAGTCCTTTTCTTCAAAACAACAACAAAAAAAAAAGAAAAAAAGAGAAAGAGTAGAAGTCTGCCAAGCAAATAATGGAATGGCACCATTTCGTTCGAATCAATTGCCAACGTAGATCAGTGATCCCTACAAACCACGATCCTAAATGCTGCTAATCTTGCCCTAAAAGTTTGAACTTGGACAGCCCACAATACACTCAAATCATTCCAAACCAAGGACCATTGCCAAGTTTCAGAGCCGAGCCCCTAAAAAAAAAAAAAAAAAAAAGAAAAAAAAACCTTTGAGCCTAATTCGTGCTGGAAAGAAGCATCCCACATCAAAAAACCAAACTGATTAAAAAGCACCAAGCCCTAAGAAATCCAAATGACCTTCACCACCCACCATGCTGTAAAACTCTGAAGCAGACATTAGTTTTAGTGCATGTATAGTTTTGTTTATGTGGCATTCATGTGCATATGACATCACACATGCATTGTTCATCCAAAAAGACATATCAAACACGCATGACATACATGAATCAGAATGCAGCAGGAAAATCAATAGGTGACTGTGGTTTGGATTTGGCTTCTTAAAAAAAAAAAAAAAACAAACAAACAAAGAGCACCGATGGAAGGCCTCAGCTCTCCCTTACAGTCAAATTTCTGCTCCTGGTCTAAAGTTGCACTCTCTTCAATCATAGAGTCAAACTTTGTTGAGTGCCTGGTGAATCTGGGGGCGGCCCACTTATTGCATGAAATGTCGAGGGCAATGGGTTGAGACAATGGAGATAAGTACGTTGTTGCCTATTCTGAAAAGTTAACTTTGTGCGGTGACAGAGAAGATCGGTGTCTTTACCCAAAGCAGTTCCTTTTTCACTCTCCTCTCTGTCTTCTCCATTTGCCTTCAACACCTTTGTCTACCCTTTATTGTCTTTCCTTCACTTTCATCTTCTATCTTTCATCTTGTCTCTGGAACTCGAACTGATTCTGTGACTCCATATTTTCCTACCTTCAATGGCTTCTAACAAGAAGTTGAACCCCAATGCTGCTCCATATCATTTTTGTTCCGTACCATCTCATCAGCGGAAGGGCATCGGAACAGGTGGTTATGGCGTCATTTCAATCCGTCTTCATTTATCATCAACCTGTACCAAATTAGGGATACCTTTTTAATCCCATGCCATTTCTCTTCAATCCAAACTCCCAGACTAATTATTTGGTACCCTCAAATAGTAGGAAGGGATTTGATTTGATGATAGATAGAGGATTTGGATATGAATCTGCTCCAAATGAGTTCAACAATGCTGAAAAAGGGGGAAAATGAAATATATAGCTCCGAGATTCTAGAGTAAGAAGAAAGTAGTTTCTGTAAGTGAAAAGGAACAACAGTGGTCGCCCAAGAAATTGACTATTGAAGAGACCAAGCTGGATAAAAGAGAGATTGAAGCTAATCTTGGTGGGAAAAAACAAGCCTGATGATCAGAAACCTACCAAATCAGTTTCAAAGACATAATCTGCTACAAATTCTGGGCAAGCGTTATCTGGAAGAAAACAAGAATAAGTCCAAAGGGAAGCCTGCTTATGATTTCCTCTATTTGCCTATGGATTTCAAGACTGGAGGAAATTTTGGTTATGCATTTGTGAACTTCACCAACTGTGTCGGGACAACTTGGCTTCACAAAGCTTTCAACAATCATGAAAGGGACAATACCATCAACAGGAAAGCTTATAAAGTATGTTGTGCTCATATTCAAAGGGAAAGTTGCATTTGCTAACCATTTCAAGCATGCAGTCTTTGGGAGCCGTGTCTGAACTGAAATCTGGGGTGAATTGGAAGCATGAATACAGTGTCAGACCGTAGGAGAATCCAGTGATTACTTGAATTCATCTCAGGTTGTCCATCCATAATAGCAACTCTATCCAGTGATCGAGCTTAAAAAAAAAAAAAACTCTCCAATGTGTAAAACCGAAAGGACATATTGGTAATTTGAAGGGGCATCAATTAAAACCAGAGCCACATTATAGATTTTCCTAATGCATCTGCATTCATTATGTCATGAATGTCTTATATTCAATTTTGGCGTTCAATATGCATTTGTCGTGTCATTGCATGTCAATGTTCACTTACGGGGTACATCGCGCAGCAAACCTTGTCTGTGGAAGTGTTTTACTCCCTAAACACAAACCTATAATACTTTCCGAACACAAACCTATAATACCAAGGGCAAGTAGAAAACCGAACCACTGGGCATCATCGACAGCATTATCTTCGCGAGTCGCAATGAACATATCAAGATATATCTTTCTCATCCTAAGACAAACCGTTGTGAAAGGGATCAACGTAGACAAAATGCCCATCATAGAATCTTTCTCTAAAAAAAAAAAAAGAACTTGTTGACATGGAAAACCGGAAGGACGTGTCGGCAACAGGAGAAGGATGATATACAAAGTCAGAGCCACTGTCATACTCCCTGTTATGCTCATTCTGATGTCACCATTGCAATATTGTGCATGTTTAGATTTCCGATCAGATGTTCATCTTGCATGCACCATGCCACTACATATAAACATCTATCAGCAGGACATTGCATCCAAGCCCATGATAATATCCCAGAAGTTCTTGTCATGCGGTACAGAAATGCAAAGTCTCACTCTTATCTTCTTGCTTAATCAAACGGACTGTTCGTCGGCACGGCCTACTATTCTGATCCGCTCAGCACTGACAATGCTTCAGAATATACAGAGGGTACAGTGGAAGGTCACTCAAGATGGCCAACTCCCCTAATACCTAGGTCAGTGTAGTATTCAGTCGGTCAGAAGACACGCCGGAATAATCAGACTAGGTCACCTGGGTTACCATCGGGGTCAGTCTCAAGCCGTGAATTCCGTCCTTGGGCTCGCACGGATACTAAGAACAAAGCATAAGTCACATGCTGCATGCATGCACTTAGAACTATACATGCATCCGTACATATATGCATACGTTTAAAGTAAACACATACAATTCATATGCATATGCATCGCAACTCATCCAAGTGCAGGTATCCACTGCCATCACTAGGTCTCCCATAACCAGGATCGCTCTCAAAGCAGAGATGGCACAATATCGGGACAGAACAATCAAGTTTCCAAGGGGCAGAACAATCAAGCCGTATTTATCCTTGATCGAAGGGGCAAAAATTTTTGTTTCCAAAATTATCGATCAAGGGATAAATACTTATTCCCCAGCTAACACCTAAATCATCCTTCCTAAACCTATTTACTCATCTCATTCAAGCAAGATTTCGAACCCTTGAAATCCACTACGTTCAAGCAAGGTTACAAATCCTTGAACCACTCTTTCATTCAAGCAAGATTTCGAACCCTTGAACTCCATTATGTTCAAGCATGGTTTCAGATCCTTGAACCTCTTATTATTTCAAGTCCACCTAACTCCAGTAAGATTTCAAATTGTCCAAATATCCACCTTCCTTTGCCTCGGGTAACATAAACGCGATATCGGCTAATCCATAATCCACCTTCCTTTGCCTCGGGTAACATAAACCCGATATCGGCTAATCCATAATCCACCTTGCCTTGCCTCGGGTAACATGAACCTGATATCGGCTAATCCACAATCCACCTTCCTTTGCCTCGGGTAACATAAACCCGATATCGGCTTAACCACAATTTCATTTTCCTTTGCCTCGGGTAACATAAACCCGATATCAGCTTAACCGCAATTCCATTTTCCCTTGCCTCGGGTAACATAAACCCGATATCGGCTAATCCATAATCCACCTTCCTTTGCCTCGGGTAACATAAAACCGATATCGGCTAATCCATAATCCACCTTCCTTTGCCTCGGGTAACATAAACCCGATATCGGCTAATCCATAATCCACCTTCCTTTGCCTCGGGTAACATAAACCCGATATCGGCTAATCCACAATCCACCTTCCTTTGCCTCGGGTAACATAAACCCGATATCGGCTTAACCACAATTTCATTTTCCTTTGCCTCGGGTAACATAAACCCGATATCGGCTTAACCGCAATTCCGTTTTCCCTTGCCTCTGGTAACATAAACCCGATATCGGCTTAACCGCAATTCCACTTTCCTTTGCCTCGGGTAATATAAACCCGATATCGGCTAATCCGTAATCCACCTTCCTTTGCCTCGGGTAACATAAACCCGATATCGGCCAATCTGTAATCGACCTTCCTTTGCCTCGGGTAACATAAACCCGATATCGGCCAATCCATAATCCACCTTCCTTTGCCTCGGGTAACATAAACCCGATATCGGCTTAGCCGCAATTTCATTTTCCTTTGCCTCGGGTAACATAGACCTGATATCGGCTTAACCGCATTCCATCTTTTCTTGCCTCGGGTAACCTAGACCCGGTATCGGCTTAGTTCTACATCAAACCCTTTATTTCATTCAAGCTAGATTTCGAATCCTTGAACTTCTTCAAGCATGATTCCTAATCCTTGAAAAACCACCCAAGCCACATTTTGGATTCTTGGAGATCGATTCAAGCAAGATCCTAGATCTTTGAAACCAATTCGAATCCCACACTTCAAACTCATCTTTGCCTCGGGTGACATAGACCCGATTTCGGCTTATTTCTTCCTCAACTTTGCCTCGGGTAACCTAAACCTGAAATCGGCTTATTTCCTCATCAGCTTTGCCTCGGGTAACCTAGACCCGATATCGGCTTTCTTCTTCCTCAGCTTTGCCTTGGGTAGCCTAAACCTGATATCGGCTTATTTCCTCCTCAGTATCGCCTCAGGTGACCTAGACCTGATATCGGCTTATTTCAACGGAGGGTTCTTTCCTGTGTCTGCGGCGCTTTGAGTCGCGTTTCTCAAATTCACATCATCTATCCTAGACTAAGTTCGGGTGGTGAATTTGATCACGCGAGGGACAGCTGTAAGCACCGGAATTTTACTTTCAAAAAAAAAAAAAGAGTATAGTCGTACGACTATCGCTACAGTCGTACGACTATAGTCAAACTACAGTCGTACGACTGTAGATCATTACCCATAAAAGCAGAAAAGAAAGGCAGAAGAGGGGGACGGAAAAAAAAAGGGGGGAGGACGGAAAAAAAAGAAAGAAAAACGGACAGACAGAGAGAAAGGGAGAAAAGAGAAAGAAGAGAAAACCAAAGAAAAAGGAGGAACTCCTCATCAAAATCCTCAGCATTTGGAAATCTCTGGACTCAAATCTCAAACCCTAACTCAAGGAGAAAAGTCTGGATTTTAGTGGATTGGAGCGACGCCAGGGGTCAATCCTACGGTGGACGCACGCCACGGAGGTAAATACTCCTTTTCCCCTCTCTTTTACAAGCTTTCTGGGTGTTTGGTGTGCTTTTTCTGCATTTCTGCCCATTTTTCTACGTTTCTGTTCTGGAAATCAAGAACAGTCGTACGACTGTTCTTGAGTTGATGAATAGTCGTACGACTGTAGTTACAGTCGTACGACTGTAGTTGACTTCCAGGCGATTTGTTTTCCAGCTTGTTTTAAATAAGATTTTGGTGAAATCTTGAATTTTCAGCATTTACAGTCGTACGACTGTAGTTGATTTTGCACGACTGTAATTTACAGTCGTACCACTGTAGTTTTCAGAATCAGAATTTTACCTTTAAAACCCAAAAATTTCATAAAAAATTCATAAAAATCCCCAAAAATTCCCAAAAAATCCCAAAAAATTAGAAAATCCCAAAAATCATCAAAATGAATTTTGTTGTGTGCATCACGACCATAGGCTCAATTTTTAGTAAAAATTGCATTTAGAACAATTCAATGACGGACCATTTCTCCTGAAAACGGACCCACTTAAATATATAAAAATACATGTAAACCGGAAAAATTGTTTTCAAAATGATTTTTTCCACAAAAACCAAAAATACAGGGACGTTTCAAAATGTTTTCCAGGTCTAACCGGGCCGGATAGTCGAGCCAACCCGGTTATCCCTTAAATGCATACCCCCAATTCCTGATTTCCCATTCTGTCTATTTGAGTCCTAGTTGTGGCATGCTGTATATATTGTGCTAACCCTCTGTTTTGCAGGTTTTAATTTCTTTTTGTTTTTATTTTTATTTTGGATGTAATTTAATAAATTAAATCGTGTATCCTAGGCGGTTGTTTTTTTTTTCTAGATTCTCGTGTATATAGGCGATTGTATAAGTGAGGCGAGAGTTTTTATTTTTTCCATTCGATTTGGTTGTAAGCCAATTAATATTTATTCCTTTTTCTTTATTTTTGTATTAAATATTTTGTATGCGCGCCGCATATCTATTTATTCCAATAAAATTAACTTTAGATTTTGAAATACCATCTTTGAACATTGACCAATTTTATTTTAATTAGACACGAAATAAGGGACTTGTCCGGATTCGAATCTCTGGATAGTGTAGCGGCCGTTCGTCTGGTTCAGCTACATAAGAACTTCCCGGTTGAGCTGAGCGGGGTGGCGACTCTACAACATCCATCGAGACTTAGGCCTCGGTTCTTTTATGCATTAATTCTATTTATTTTCCAAAACGCAGATTTCCATTTATAAAAACCCCACGCGAGGGAGGGGCCCGCCCGAGATCATGGCGCCCCATTCCGAAAGGGAATCCCGCGTCCCGTCGAAAACGCGTCGTTCGCTCACAAAAGGTTATAGACAAAAGGAAGGCCTTAATTACTTTGATACTTATTCTCCAGTGTCAAGAATAATATCCATTAGGATGGTACTTGCTATTGCTGCTCTACAAAATCTTGAGGTACATCAAATGGATGTGAAGACAGCTTTCCTGAATGGAGATCTAGAAGAAGAAATCTATATGGAACAACCTGAAGGTTATGTAGTTCCAGGTCAAGAAAGGAAAGTCTGTAAATAGATGAAGTCTTTATATGGTTTAAAGCAAGCACCAAAACAACGGCACAAAAAGTTTGATGATGCCATGATGGCTAGTGGCTATCGTATCAACAAGTGTGACAAATGTATTTGTGACAAATGTATTTATGTCAAAACTACAACTGAAGGATATGTTATCCTATGCTTGTATGTTGATGACATACTCATTGTGGGAAGCAATGAGAAGATGGTAAAGAGTACCAAGAACATGTTAAATTCGAGATTTGACATGAAAGATATGGGGCTGGCGGATGTGATTTTAGGCATCCAAGTCAAACGTTCACCCAACAGTCTCATTTTAACTCAGTCACACTACGTGGACAAGATACTTGATAATTTTAACAAGGATGATTCTGGTATAGCCAAAACTCCGTTAGACATTAGTCAACATTTGTCCAAAAACAAAGGTGAAGGCATAGACCAAGTGGAATATGCTAGGGTTATAGGTAGTCTGATGTACCTTTCGAGTTGTACAAGACCTGATATTGCTTACATTATAAGTAGTTTAAGCAGATATATGAGTAATCCAGGAAAGATTCATTGGGTAGCTATCGTGAGAATACTAAGGTATTTGCGATATACTCGTAATTATGGTTTACACTATACTAGAGAACCTGTGGTACTAGAAGCGTATTCTGATGCCAGTTGGATAGCTGACATCAAGAATTCTAAAGGTACAAGTGGGTACGTGTTCACTTTAGGAGGAGGAGCAGTGTCCTAGAAATCCTCAAGGCAAACAATTATAACTAAATCCACTATGAAAGCTGAGTTTGTAGCCTTGGATAAAACTGGAGAGGAAGCTGAATGGTTACAGAATTTCTTAGAAGATATTCCAGAATGGCCAAAGCCTGTGCCCACAATTTGTATACATTGTGATAATCAAGTAGTGATTAAAAGAGCACAAAACGTTATGTACAATGGTAAGTTAAGACACATGCGTCATCGTCATAAGACTATTAGACAACTGATCTCAACGGGAGTTATCTCTATTGACTTTGTAGGGTCAAAGGATAATACTGCGGATCCGCTAACCAAAGGGTTAAACTGAGATCAAGTTGAAAAGACATCAAGGGGAATGGGACTAAAGCCCTTGAATAATTAAGGCCCTATGTGAAGGAAAACCCAACCTTGTTAACTGGAGATCCCAAGATCTAGGTTCAATGGGACAACCTAATTGCATAGACCTTGTGAGGTCATTGTGGGAGTCAACCCCTTGTCCATTCCTGCGATGTAAATAGTGATAAAATGTGGAAAGGTTAAGCTATGCTTTTAATGATTCTTTTTGCTTTAAAAGTTTGAGCAAAAGAGATCACCTATGTGAGAGTGAAGTGGGGTCGCTTTAAAAGAAACTAATGGGGCTTAGTTATCTGAAACTCTTGCGGAACTAAGAGATGTCCATGACCATAACGGACATAACCATGAGAACCAAAAACTGTGTTATGTTGGTATTTGTGTGAGGTATATCGTCGTTTACACAAATGGCAGAATAGTTCAAGGACATCGTGTCTATTAGTTAGCCAATAAAGTAAATATACTAGCACAAGGGAAGGTTCAAGGGTTGATGCCTACCTATCCTATGCAAATATCGACTGTAGTTTACTATCACCACTTCGTTTTTATCTTTCTTTTCATCAATCAATTTCATTCATGTGGGGGATTGTTGGAAATTTGATAAATATATTGGATTATATACTAGTGACTATTTGTCAAATTTGGGACAAATTATATTATGGAAAGGAAGCCTATTACATCAAATGATTAGTGTCATTGTATAGTACATAATGTGAGCTTTCCAACGGTATGTAATTTACCCAAAACGGACGAGTAGTGAATGAGAAATTGTTGTTTAAAGTTAGCGTAATGAAATTGAATATTTGGAGAAATTTTGGTCCAAGTTAACGTATCCCACATGGGAAAATAACAAAGGGGAAAAGGTGTTTAAATTGAAACACACTTTTGTAAGGTGTTAACTTGTATAAGCCAAAAGGCTCTCTCTTGCCCGCGCAGGGGGGTGCAAATCCTAACCCCGAGCCTTCAAAGGCCCAATGCGCACTCGCACGGCGTGGGTATCGCGAATGCTGGACCGAAATGGACCACTATGGGCCTGCCTAATTTTTTCTCCGGTCCAACTAAATTTTCTCCAGATATTTTTGAGCTTATTCAAATTCTGTGTCAGTTTTACTTTGAATAAAAAATATAACAACAAAATTAATTCTCTTAATGAGAGAATTAATTCAATTTAATATCATTTAATTCCATTCTTTTAAATCCTCCTTCTGCCTGTTTTTCTTTTTGTTCTAACTATTGCTGAGAGACTAAAAAAAAAAAAATTTCGAAGTTCCTTTCCTCCTTCTCTGCAATCTATTTCCTTCAAGAATAGCCTTCCTTTTTCAGGTAATAGTCCACTTCGCACAGTTCGATTCGCCTTCAAGAGTCGTTGTATCCTGGGAGACAAATCGCCAACTATGGGTAGATAATTGCCTTAAGGAAACTATATTTACAAGCCTCAACTCTACTGTTTCTTGTGTTAAGGTTGAAAATTATAATTTATTTCATTTCTATTTTTCTTTTGTAATATGCAATTTAATTATATAAATTGTATTTCAATTTGCTGCAACTAACAGTTGTTTACCTTCAACAAATTATATTTGGCCCTTTAGGTAAATTAGGAATATCCATTTTCCTGTGATCAATGGACAAGATTCTAAATATGACCGATAGTAAAAATTTTCTTTAAGATGCACAATTTAATGCAAGAGATGCCTGAGTTTATGAAATCTAGCCTATAGATTCTTCTATGTGTTATAAGGTCTGAAAATCCTTGTTGGTTTCCAGTGCTGGTTTTCAACTGCAGCATATAAGCTTTTTGATTAGAAGGCTATGACAATTAGCTTGGAAAAGCTGATGCGTAAATAAATACACATGCTATGGAGTAAGTGCACTGAATCGCTTAAGTAATATAAGGTAAATAGACTATCAATCCCACCAGGACTAATCATGCAACCACTAAACGCAATTGGGTTATTTATCAGACTAGGTTAGATATTATAATTAATGATTTTTGATTTTATTTCTATAATTAATACTATAGAAAGCAATTAATTAAAATGAAGGGAAGTTGATAGAAGAAATTCGAAAAAAAGGCTAACCAAGGAGTCTGTTTCACCTAACATTTATTCTCATAATTCTTTAAGTCATACAACTAACTTAATTGAATTCCAAAGATGGCGATTTCTACAAATAATTAATATCGGTTAGAGCCATCAATTCCAATTTTTAACCTAAGCACTTAAACCTCTCAGTTCTAAGCAATTAAGCAATAAAACATTAAATTCATAAGAATCTAGCATAGATTAGTGAGTCACAAAAGTAATGATCATGTAATTATTGTGCTATGTGGTTTTGTTATTTTAGTCCTTTGGTCAATTGTAAATTAACTAAAAGCATTGAAATTGATGGTCACGTATTCAAAGTATTAGACAAATATAACACAATCAATGCGAAATAATAGTTAGTGATTGTAGGGATTTTTGTATAGTGTTTTGTATTTTTAATTTTTGATTTTTTTAAAAAATAAATAAATAAAACATGGTCCTGCGTAAATTGAGAGAAAAAACTCAAATTAGAGTTTCCTCAAGGCAAGGTCATGCCTTGAGGAAACTCAACAATTAAATCGTAATTTCATCCTTTTGACAAGGGCATCCCAAAAGGTGCATCATTTGTGATTATTTTAGAGTAGAAGTGAGATTGAACTTAGAATAGAACTTTCCTCAAGGTAAGGTCATGCCTTAAGCATTCTACAATGTTGAAATTTTCACAAAGAGCCTAGCTTAAGGCATGGGCATGCCTTAAGTCAAGAACCCAAAAAACAAAAATTAACCAAATTAAATCCTATAACAACTAACTAACTAACTAAAAAAACTAAAAAAGAACTCAAAATAAAAATTGTGTTGCCTCTCAAAAGAGCTAAGATTATAGTCATTTTGGTCGACTTAAACTTCCCTTTTATATAAAATCTTGGAACCGTAGATGAATTCAAACTCTTTGAGAAAAATCTTGTGTATGCACGTCGAAGGCTCTAATTAATCCCAAGTTAGAGATTTCCATACCAAAAATTTGAGTTATATAACAAAAATTCGCGATTGCTCCCGTTGTGATTCTCTTGGTAGCTTATAAACAACATAAAACAATTAAACAGGGGGCACCTGGAATTGTATATTCTTTAATCCCCATCATAGAAACTTCACACTTGGCTGGTTCACTAACAACCTCCAACGTACCTTTTTCTTGACTTAGAACTAACTCTAAATTTTCTTTAATAATTTTTTCATAGTGAGCTTCAACTAAGATAGAGATTTCAACTCTTTCATTTGAATCAGCCTCTATAATTAATGTGTCAGCAGCTATATCAACTACTAAACCTAATCACGTGCATAAATTTTGTGTTGAACTGTACCAACTATCAAGTTGAGCATCTTTTGAACCAAGAAAATTCATCATTAGTTCCTCCATCAATGGCTCGAAAGGGTTAATTGACATTACCTCGCAAAATAAAAGAAAAAAAAACAAGTGAAAAGAAAAATATATGTATAAAAAAACCTAAATCTACAAAAACCTTTTAATATAGCATTGCATAAAAATAGTCCACAGCAGCGGCACCAAAAACTTGATACGTAAATAAATACACACAATATAGAGCAAGTGTACTCAATCGCTCAAGTAATACAGAGTAAATAGAGTATCGATCCCATGAGGACCAATCATGGAATCACTAAACACAATCGAATTATTTATCAAACTAGGTTAGATATTATAATTAATGATTTTTTATTCTATTTCTATAATTAACACTAAAGAAAACAATTAATTAAAATGAAAGGAGTTGATAGAAGAAATTCGATAGAAATGCTAACTAAGGCGTCCGGTCTTACCTAATATTTATTCTCATAATTCTTTAAGTCATACAACTAACTAAATTAAATTCCAAAGATGGTGATTTGCACAAATAATTAATACCAGTTACTACTATCAATTCTTATTCTTAAGTTAAGCACTTAAACTTCTCAATTCTAAGCAATTAAGTAATTAAGCAAGAAAGTATTGAGTTCATGAAAATCTAGCATAGACTAGTGAGCCACAAAAGCAATAGTCATGCAATCATTGTGTTATGTGGTTCCTTTAACTTAGTCCTTTGGTTAATTATAAATTAATTATAAGTATTGAAATTGATGGTCACACATTCAAGCATTAGGCAAACATAACACAATCGATGAAAAATTATATGAGTTAAATAGTATTAAACTAAAAGAAATTACATAGAATTTATTCTAAGATCCACCATAGTCTTAGCTATGATGGATTTAGTTCATAACTAAACTAAATACAACCAAGGAAAACATAGAAAACATAATGGAGAAAAAGTTCAAAATAAACTAGAGAATCGCGATATTCAATGGAGACTTGTAGAAATCATTGGTGAAGATCGGATGAAAGTTTTCCAAATCCTAGCCTCTTCTTTCACTGCTCCGAATACACGTTCTTGTTGTTCCAAGGAAGAGAGAAAAATAATCGACTAAAAAAACTGTTTCCAAAATGTAAAATAAAAACTAATAATAATCCCCTAAAAATTGTCGACTTCTCTTTTTAAAAACTAAAACTAAAAGGAGTTCTAAAGAGGAAAACATATTAACAAGTCCTATTAGGAATAGGAAAATTACAAAAGACAAGGAAAACCCTAATGAAAAGGTTTTGACTCCTTCTCAAATAGAATTCGCAGCTCCAACTATGCTCACTATAAATGCTGGCTCAAAAAACAATTTCAACTCCAAAACTTAAAATTTAGCACCTTATAAGGCATGGTCAGGCCTTAAGACTACTCCTAAACTAATCTAAGCCAATTTTGCTCATTTTTCATGCACTTTTAGCTCCTTTTTCCTCCTCAAGGCCCTAAAACAAAAAAATAGCATAAAGAAAGTAAAATCTACCTTAAATAAAGTAAAACAACTCAATTATAGCTCATAAACTGGGGCAATTAAACATATAAAATACACTTATAAAAAGCTATATAGTTTGAGCTCTTATATGCATTTAATTGATTGATTGTTTTCTACTAAATGGTTTTCTTACATCTGAAACTTAAGTGATTGATTTTAAGTGGATGTATTAAATTATGAAACTATTTGGTTTATTCAAAAAAATAAAAAATTAAATGTAATTAATTAATTTACTTAATAACTAAATACTACAAATTATAAGGTGATGAATATGATAATTTTACCTTGATACAGTAGGTGGGAGGTACAAGTTTAATAAAAAAAACCTTGACTAAAGGAAGTTATGAATGCTATAAAAAATCCAGCAGCCACTTGGACCAATCCAAGAGAAAATTGAGAAAAAATCAAAGAGAAATACTATTAATCATCATCAAAAGTCTTAGAAATAAATTACAATCTCAAGTATTTATATGCTAACTATCTCAAGTATTTATATGCTAATTACATCATATTGGATCAAGAGACAAGGAATTAAATGCAAGTTTTTGATGATAACATATAAAAGGGAAGAACAATGATTGAAAGAAGATTGACACTTGAAATCCATACAATTAATATAAAGAGATGTCTACATAGTACATCGCATCTATGATATCATTTAAGGATTAATTGCAAGTTTAAGTGTTATATGAGCAACAAAAATGGACAAAATTGAAGTCTTAACCTTAGCTGAGTAAAAGGAGCTCACTTCTGAAGATCAAGATCGACTTAATTGACAACAAAAGTTTAGATGACTAAAATGGACCTCTTTCAGAAACGGAATGTTTTCCACAAAACATAAATCACAAATAGTCAACTAAAAGAAGGCATCTAAAGCTCGCCAATTTCAAGCATTTTAGGCATATCAGTTTTAATTTACTAAAGTAGAAGCCAAATTTTAGCTTAAGTCATACAGGACGAAATAACAACTAGTTTCTAAATAAGTTCAACGGTTAATTTTTGGAAATTTTCCTATAGAAAATCTTAAATAAGCTTGAAGAATAAGAGATGCTCAATGTACATCACAAACATTCTATCACTAAGAAATTAGCTTCTTTGTCTAAAGATTTGATTGTTTTGAGCTTCAACCATATATCTTCCAAGTCTCTTCTACAACATAACACCAAATCGAGTTCAATCTTTTTATTGTATTTTTGGAAGATTATCAATGTATTTTTGTGCTACAATCTTATTCCTACAAACACTTAAAGTTTCTCAATTGAGCTTGAAAATTGTCATTATAAAGTTTGTTAATTTCACTTTAAAATTAAGGGTTATATGTTTCCTATTAGAGATTGTAAAAATTAGGTGATAAGTTTCTCAATTTTCCTAGGGAAATTATGGTTGAATAAGTAAGAGATTTACTTATTTGGGGGTAGCTTTAAGTTGTAAAGCTCTAAGGCTTGATTCTTGCCTGGTTCAAAAGGATCATGGTGGAAACTTTCAAAACACTGTCTTAGGGAGATGAATGGGCTGGAGTCGTCAAAGCTCTATAAATCTCTTAAGTACAATCTCTCTACACTTATCCTATTTACTTACAAGCATTTAAATTATTGAATTATATCTTATATGCTTGTTGATTGTGTGCTTAAGATGATATATTATTGAATGTGCATTATACTTGTATGTTTATAATTCTGCATTGTTTTACAAGTATTGGTTTTAGGCAAGATTGACTATAATTAGTGGTATATTCAAATGACTCCCCTTTTGAATAGGGCTAGTCATTTGGAAATTACTATTGGTATTAGAGCCTTACTCATGCCCAAAAGATTTAACAATTTTAGAGTGATCTAGATGGCTAGTATTAGTAACATAGACCTTGCCACCAATATTAAAGAAGGACAAACTGTACATAGACCTCATTTATTTTATGGTGAAAATTATACATATTGGGAAGTAAGGAGGAACTTTATGCAATCCTATATGTGAAGAATGCGAAAAGAGGAAGTTGCTCAAATTTGCATATGAAGATACTATTCCAAATGAGCAAGGAAAAGAAAATACTCCCAATGATAAAAAAGACCTTGAGGTGAATTTTATTACTCATGATGAATTGATTAAAATTTTTTGTGATTTTTATGGTAGTGTTGAAAAGTACAAAGGGAAGTATAGGAAAAGTATGTCACTCATGCACGATCTAGAGCAAAGGAAGATAAATCTAGAAGCGGAAGTGAGATACCTAAGTGAATATAATGATGAGCTAGTCAAGGAAACTAGTTATTTGAAACTTAAGTTAAGTTATCTTGAGCGTGTGCATGGTAACATTAGAAAGGCTTTTAACAAGTATGTGAATGGGAGTAGATTACTTGATGAAATTGCACATAGTCAAAGGTCATCTTTTCTTAAGTCCGACATTGGTTATAAGGGTGAATGTTCAACATCTAAGGCATCACATGCATAATCACATAACAATATCTCACACAAGCATAACATTGCTAGAACTTATAATGTCATACATATTCATAAAGCAAATGTTACATATTATTACAATCAAGATGCCATTCCATTAGAACATGTTTTTTTTTAAGAAAAAGACCTTTAAAGGAAATGTAATTTGGGTTCTAAAGGGAACTAGGAATGGAAGTACTAACCCTTAAAACCTAAGATGAAATGGGTACCTAAAGTCTTTTTATTATGATGTAGGTTTGTTTGAGAAGCACCAAAGATCCAAACATTTGGTATATGGATAGTGCTTGCTCAAGACACATGACTAGATGTAAGGAAATATAAAAAAGTTTAGAAGAAGTAAAAGGAGAGAATATAAGCTTTGATGACAAAAAGAAAGGTCAAGTTGTTGGAAAATGATCAATTGGGAAAAATCCTAGCATTGAAGATGTCTATTTGGTAAGAAGACTCAAATACAATCTTTTTAAGCGTAAGTCAACTATATGACAAAGGTAAAGAGTTATATTTGATTTAAAGAAATGCATAGTTAAAGATGTTCCCATGAATAAAGTTGTATTTGAAGTACCTAGAATTGACAATGTATACATGTTTGACTGTAATGCATTATATCTACATAATACATGTCTAGTTTCCTAGATTAATGAAAGTTGGTTATGACATAGAAGGCTTGGTCATGGTAGTATGCATGTTGTATCAAAATTGTCTAGAAAAAAACTTGTTAAAGGTTTACCTAAACTTATATTTGATAAAGATCATATATCTGAAGCAAGTCAATTGGGTAAACAAACAAGAAGTTCATTTAAATTGAAAGGTGTTGTTTCTACATGTAAAGCCCTTGAACTTTTGCATCTTTATTCGTTTGGTCTGGTTCAACCAACTAGTTTAGTTGGTAAGAAATATGTTATGGATATTGTTGATGATTACTCACGTCTTAATTGGATTATATTTCTTATTAACAAAGATGAAGCCTATGAAAATTTTCTCTTTATAGGAAAGTTGAAAATGAGAAAGGTTTTTTAATCATCTCTATAAGAAGTGATCATGGAAGAGAGTTTGAGAATCAATTATTGGAAAATTTTTAAAATGACAAAGGCATCAATCACAACTTTTTCGCACCAAGGACACCTTAACAAAATGGTTTAGTTAAAAGGAAGAATAGGACATTAGAGGAAATGGCAAGAATAATGCTCAATCAGAATGCTTTGCGAAAATACTTTTGGACTGAAGCAATCAATAGCGCTTACTACATCCGAAATAGAGCACTAATTCGTCTTATCTTGAAAAAACGCCATATAAGCTATGGAAGGGAGAAAAGCATAAAATCGGTTTCATGCATTTGGATGCAAATGCTTCATACTCAACAATAAAGATAACTAGGGTAAGTTGGATGCTAAATCGGATAAATGTTTATTTTCCTAGTCACTTTACTTATTGTAAGACATATAGAATTTACAACAAAAAAACTTATGTTGTAGAGGAATCCATGCATGTTATCTTTGATGAAGCTACCTTTTCTGGTGAAAACAAAGAAGAAGAGCCTGTTGATATTGTTGAACATGTAAAAAATAGCCAAGTAAATCTACCAGTGCAAAATATTGAAATTCAACAAGATAATGTTGATTAAATGGAAATGAAAGAAAGAGAAGAAAATGATGTGCAACAACAAGAACTTTTAAAGGAGTTTAGATATCATAAGTAGCATCCCAAGTATGATATAATTGTTAGGATTTTTCACCAGAAATCACCCGATAAAAGTGGAAGAACGCGGTGATTTCCTCAAATCTGTGCCCAGGAGCAATTGAAGTGGAAATTAAAAACATTAAAATGAAATAGAAGAGAATCAATTCTCACCCGGAATATCTCTTCTAGAGATGGTTGCAGAAATTAATAGAGACTTCATCCACGTTCCCGTACATGAACGGCTTTAGAACATAACCCGTGCTAGCGTTGAGATCGGCTGGAAGAGAGGGAATGGCTGCTGTAATTTTCGGCTATCTCACATGTGTTGGCCGAAAATTTTCTCTAGGTTTTAAAAGCTAGATGGCCGAAATTCCCTTTGGGAATTTTAGGCCCAATTTCCTTTTAATTTTATGTGGGCTTTTCTCCTTTTTAAGCCCAAGTCAGATTTAATTCTTTCGACCCAATTTAATTTCAAATTTAATTTCAATTCAACATATATGCGAGCATATTATACCATATAATATATTACATACATTTAAATTAAAATTAATTTGGCCAATTAATTTAACCAAGGAATTAAATTAGACTTTCATAAAACCAAATACATGTAAACCTATACATGTAAAATATCTCCACTCAGGAAATAATATCATAAATTAATTATGAGAAGGCCAATACAAATATTAACTATATTATTTTTATCAATCCAATTGATCTATATAATATGATTAATACAATCCTCTCTCTCTGGTGCGTATACTCCAAGTATACTGGTGATCCCTTTAGTTCGAGTTCAGACGTTCAATGTGTACGATCTCTTGGGCCCATCTTTATGTTGGCAGGGCCTTTGGCTCACAGACTGCAGGCGAGCTCTAGCAAGCCACTGCAGCCCCCAATTAAGATGGAGATAGTAGTCCAGCTGTAATCATAACCTTGCAGTTTAAACTTGTATATCCCATGTCATTGATATCGGTGTCCAACACAGAGGTATGGATTGATCACCCTCTTTTGTGTCCGGACATTTACTTGATCCCGAATGAAACTAGAGATCCTTACCACATCCTTACCACTAAAAAAACCTTAATATATTATAAGCTTGAATTAATTTAATTAATAAAGAAAAACAAATTGAAATGGGAAAGATTAAAAAGAAATAAGTATTAAACAAAAAGGAATCGTGAGTTGTTTTTTGGATTAAGATGGAGTAACAGTAGGATTCTTTAATATGTAAGATGATACCAATACAATCTAGCAATATGATAGGTAAGTAACTAATCACAAATAAAAGACAAAATTTTAGCACTACAAACTTATAAAAGTAATCAGAACCGCAAATATATAAATATCATGGAGGGAAATAATTATACAAAGTTGTAATTAATTTTTGACATTCCCTCCAAATAGATAAACACTCGAATTTTCTATATTTATCTTTTATAATATCTGATATACAGGGCGTCAACATACATTTATCATTTCCTATTGATTTCTATACGAATAGAAAAGTTTTTTACGTTTCTAGTTCTTCCATTATCAAATCTATTTGTTGCTTTTCTAACTCATGTTGGTATCTATTCTGATCTACATTTTTTAATTGAATCTTTCTTTAAACCTTTCATGTTATTAGTTTGTTTTTATTAAAATATGCACAAGTTATTTATTTGTCATTTTTCTTCTAGCCGCTGTGGCTCCTAGCCGTTCAAGAAAAAATTCTTTCAAATCAAGCACAACAACTAAAAGTGTCTCACAATCCATAGAAAAGCTTAATAATTTACCAAGTCCACCAAATTAAGGTCGGTACAAGTTATTGAATTCATATAAACATATATTCGTGTCAGTATTATTGCAGATTAAAATAATTAAATTACCTTAATATTTTCGTTACGTGCATATGTGTTCAGTATCAACTTAATTTATTTTATTTTATTTAATTATAGGTGTACAAAGAAATTTGAACAATTCCAAAGAAAATGTTACTTTGCCTCTTAGTAGTGAAGCTCAATCAGAGTCATCAAAGTTGAATTCAATTTCTAGAAATTTAACTGCACAAATGATACAACTTCAATTGCATCAGAGAATGGCAAAGGTTCTAATTAATTTTCAGATTTGCTTTCGGTATGCCTAGTTGTTAAAAATTGTAATGAGAGAAATATAACAATAAAAGTTTTATATTATTTCTACAGGAGACAATCCAACAAAAAGGGGGCATGGTGTTGCTAAAGGTTTTGAAGTGAAGAGTAGAATGAAAGAGGGTAACAAAATTGGTGGTATTATCATAGATAAAGAAAGGCATTTACCTGAAAAAATATTCAAAATGGAAGTTGGTATCATAGCTAGAATATTAGCACCAACAAGAGTGTTTTATTGGAAAGAAATGACTGAAGAACATAAAACACCTATGATGGAGAGGCTGCAGGTTGGCGCTCTTCTTATTTTTCTAATTTTATTCATGTCTTTTCATTAATTTTCAAGTTAATTGCATATATATTTGCAGCAACGAATTTGACATAAATTTAGAAGATCCACATACGAAGAAGGTAGTTGATCGTATCATGGCTCGACGTTTCACAATCTATAAATATAGATGTCATTGTCACTGCAAAGGATTTTCTTCTCCTCAAGAATATTGATTCAAGTGATTGGATTGCTTTATGTGAGCGTTTTGAAAGTGATAAGTTCAAAGTAATCAATTAATTATGATATTATAATCTAATTCATTAAAAATTAAATGGATGCCACTGGTGAATATATATATTTTCTTATGTGTAGAATCGAAGTATGGCCAATGTAGAAAGTAAGAAAAAGATGAAAGTTTCACATACCTCAGGTTCAAAATCTTACTGCCAACACATATATGAAATGGTATGTACAATTATATAAATTTTTCATTATACAATATTAAATTAATTGAATATACATTCATATACATATATTGTGAGAATTTTTTCTTTTATTTTTTATAAATAATTAACTAAATATTGAGTATAATACTGTTTAACTAGGAAAATGAGGAGCAAAATATTGATGAGAATGTCGAAGAAAATCTAGAGAGGAAGAAAGATGAGCCTATTGAAATGAAGCTTTATTTTCAAATGCACCATAATAAAGATAAAATTGGTTCCTTCACAATACATACTATAACAAATATGTTTTTTCTCACAAATTTAAAATTGTGGCAATATTTATATTATCAGTATAAAATTTATGAAAAATAAATTTTTCTCACAACATCTTATGGTGACAAATTTCATTTATCAAAATATTAATTTATGATAAATTCAATTTTCTAACCTAAATAATATTATGACAAATTGTATTTCCTCGTACGAATAAAATTGTGACAATATTTATTTAATCATAACATATCTATTTTGACAATGTAACATTTGTCACACTATATTATTTAGTCACCGTAAATTCTATTTTATAGATTTCCCAATCCAATCTATTATGACAAAAAAGTATGTTATGATAAAAAAAAAATATTTGTCATGATATCTAAAGCGACAACAAATTTTGGTTGTCAAAATAGCTAATAGTTTATCGTGAGAAAATAAAATTTTGTCATTAAAAACTTATTGAGACGACTTTATTGTGGCTAAGTTGGTGACAAAAAATTTTGTAACAAAATTTTTCTTGTGACGAAAATAAGCTATATTTTGACAAACGGATTTGTCACAACAACCTTAAATTCTTGTAGTGAACCATCTTCTTCTTGCGCCTGAATCTTGGGGCTACATCATTTATGCCGCCCTATTGACCCATTTTCTTTATCACTTAAATTTCGAGGCTACGTCATCTATGTCGCCCTATTAACCCATCTTCTTTAATTCACCTAAATTGTAGGGCTACGTCATCTATGTCGCTCCATTAACCCATTTCCCTTCTTAAACTTGAACCTAGAACAATGTCATCCACATTGTCCCATCCACCTTTCTCTTTTCGCCACGGGGAACACGACTTAAGACATTTCCACTTACCCGATGCAAAACCAATAGAGTCCAAGATGAGATGCGGATAACACGAATGATGAAAAGAAAATTTAATATCCAAGCGCCAGAAACCAAAGGATTATCATACAACGCCTTAATCACAGAATGAATAGTGAAAGAGCGATTACAGCTCAAATTCTGAAGACTACTCAAGAAATATAGTCCTACATATGTCAAGTCAATGGAGCAACAGGCAACATGCCTTCAAAGTAAACTCTGCTTTTCCTCAAAGGCATAATTGAAAACTTCAGATCCAAGAGCGAATCCCTTAAAGAAGGAAAGCCCAATATGAAAGACATCGAAATGACACACATTAGTCCGCATGGATACTAACTCAAAAAAAAAAAAAAAAAAAGATACAAAAAAATCTCTAATGTGGTAAATCAAGAGGACACGTTGGTAACAAGAAAAAGCGTTGATCAAAGTCGAAGCCACAGATTGACTTTTCCTAATGCACCCACATTCATTATGTCATGAACGTTTTATATCCTATTTTGATATTCAATATGCATACATCATTTCATTGCATGTAAATGTCCACCTACAGGTTATAGCACGCAACAACCACATCTGGAAAAGTGTTTTACACCTAAGTACAAGTTCCCAACACTAGGAACAGATAATCACTGAGTCGTTTGATATGATCAGGGGTAATGTCCTCATGGCCTTTAACGAATATATCAAGACACACTTTCCAATCCCAAAGCCGAACAACACAGAGAAGTCAACTCAGCCAGATAATTCACACAAACTTTCAAGGCCACCTATCCAGGAAGCAAATGAAATCTTTAGATTTAAAGTAACCTATCGCAAAAAGAAAATCTTCCAAGAGAAAAACTCTAACATGGAAAACCGAAAGGACGTGTTGGTAATGAGAGAAGGTGATGCTCAGAGTCAAAGTCGATGTTGGTTTCCCTATTGCACTGAATTTGGCTGCATCATAATGGTGTTATACATGTATTTTCTAATTAGATGCTCATATTAGATTCATTGTGCCATTGCATATAAATTCTATCAATAGGTCATTGCATTCAAGTAGGTTGCATATAAGGAAAGCCGACATCTAAAATTAGACCATTAGCACTGACAAAGGACCACTCATCCCCAGTGGTCAATAGTTAACCCCAGTGACTACATCATGTTAAGTCCTAATCCTTTTGAAACCATTAGCAAACAGATGTCAAGCTAACTTATCCCAGGCAACAAGCAATAAAAGGCATGCTAAGATCATATAGCTACAAACCCAAGCAAGGGATATAACAACTCCCTAAACTGAAAATCAAAAAAGGCAGTTCGAGTTAAATTTGAATTGTATTCCATTCCCAGAGGTATGCTCAAGCCACGATTACCAAAGCTATTGATAAGGCAAAACAGACTCATTCATCCCCAATAATAGGTAATGAGGGGCATGCAGTAATCATCCGATAGCTAATAAAGGGCTTGCATTAATCATTTGACAGTTAATAATGGGCGTAATGTAATTACTCAATATCGGCTAGCGAAGGGGTGCCCTTTCGCATTACTTTGCAACATAAACAAACCAGTGATTGCACCTAAAAACCATCACAGTAGTAAGCTTCGAACCTAAATCCCCCATTTCAAGATGAAATATTCTCATCACTAGAACTCCATTCGCAAGCCTCTGAATACCTGAGACAAAGTGGTGCCTACCAAGCCTAAGCGGATGATCAACCGAGACAGTAGGCAGGACAAGCCCGTAAATATTTACATTTGCATTTGCATACATGCATGCATAAATGCATTTACATACATTGAATATGCATCACATTTATAGAAGTGAGCTTAACAATGAAAAAGTTTTCCCAGCAATATAAAGTATGCCAAAAGAAAGTACACGAAAAGATGACTCATGTGCATATTTATTCTCAACCAAAGGAGCAAGGATTCATGTTTCCAAAATTATTAATACGCACGTCATGCATCTTCAACTCCCTATAGCCATTAAATCTGACATCTGATAACTAACCCCGCTTCGTATTTATTCTTGATTGAAGGGGCAAAATTTTTTGTTTCCAAATTAATCGATCAAGGAATAAATACATATCTCATAACTTACCAACTTATTCAGTAGTCCTACACGACTTTAAAAGGTGACTAGTCCTATACGACTCTAAAAAGTGACCAATCCTATACGAGTCTAAAATGTGACCAGTCCTACACGAGTCTAAAAGGTGACCTGTCCTACATGACTCTAAAAGTTAACCAGTCCTACACAACTCTAAAAGGTAACCAGTCCTACACGACTCTACACGGTGACCAGTCCTACACCACTCTAAAAGGTAACTGGTTCCACATGACTCTAAAAGGCGACTAGTCCTATGTGACTCTAAAAGGTAATCAGCCCTACACGACCCTAAAAGATGAATAGTCCTACACGGCCCTAAAAGGTGAACGGTCCTACATGATCCTAAAAGGTAACCAATCCTACACGACCCTAAAAGGTAACTGGTCCTACATGACCCTAAAAGGTAACTGTTCCTACACGACCCTAAAAGGTAGTGGTAAACCAGGTCACTCAACCAACACTAGGGGCTAGTACGTTTCTTTTCTCTACTCACCACTCTCTCTATCGTGCATCTAAATTCATCATGGGAAAAGCTAAACCCATAAGTTGTGAATTCAGATACATGAGGGGTAGCCTATGAGCATCAGATTTTCATCCCTCGGTTTCAATGATGAGTAAGTAGTTTATTTACTTCTATAGCTTTCTACAACTGCAGGGATCAAAGCTGATTTAAGTTTGAGGCTTCAGCCAATCAAATTCCTAGTCTTAGATTGTTTACCACTCGAAAAACCGCTGATCCCGGACTAATACCCGTATGGATGTAGCTTTAACACCTGCATGGTTGTCACGTGCAGAGGCAGAAAACCTGCCATTTCTTCTTGGAACTCTGATTTGGATTTTAAGGGGCAGATTAATAAGAAATAAGGCTCTTTCTCCCTATAAAAACCTCACCAAAATAAAAAAAAATGGTTGGCTACTTTGACTAAGAAAGAAAGGGGAAGAAAAGGGAAGAAAAGAAGGAAAGAAAATCAAACTTTTTCTTTAATTTTCATCTTCAATCTCTATTATTGGGCTTAAAATCGGTTGGAAATCTTAGGAAAACACTTCACTAAGGGTTTAATAGGATTAGAGACTAATCCAGACACCAAAACCATAACATGTGGAGGTTGAAACCATTTTCAAAGTTTAAAGTTCAAGTGTTCAATCAGAGCCTCTGTGAATCGATTTTCAACCTCTCAAGTGATGGATTCACGCATCAAAGGTAATACTTCTGAGAAACCAAAAGCATAGACTCTTTATTTGTGATTTTGTACATCATTTCATCTAAAACTTTGATTTTAAAATGTTCTGGCCATAACACCCGCATGGACGTCGCAACACCTACACGGGTGTTATCCTTAAATTTTCCCAGAAACCTCAAAATTGTGTGTTTCAATATCTGAACCAAACACAAAAGCCACACCCGTACGAGTATGACAACAACCGTACGATTTTTGCCTCCACATCTGCACGGGTGTCACCGTGGGACAAAATTATTGAAGCTAATTTTTGCACATTTCATGACATTTAAACCTTAGATTTATATTCCAGAAGTGTGTATTAGACCAGAACAATGATAGGAACCTAGTTTCTTGAAAACCGACTCACTTTCCATGATAAATAATTAACTGGTAAAACCGTTTTCTCAAAAATCAATACAGGGACATTTCAAAACATTTTCTTGGTATAGTCGGTGAGATTATCAAATCTCTCTGGTTATCTCCCTAAATCCATGACCCGACTCATTTATTATCCCATTCCATCTTGATCAAATCCTACGTGCAATTATTCACGTACTAACATTTGTTTGGCAGGATTAGATGTATTTTTAGGTTTTATTATTATGTAGATAAATTCATGTATTCTAGGTGATTGTACCCCGTTACCCTATTTCATTCATATGTATCCCTTAAGGTAGTTTATGTGATTCGGTTTGTATAATTAATTTATTTCCTGCTTTCTATACCTTGCATGAACGCCATATGCTCTAAATAAAATCAACTTAGTTTTATAAAATGCTATGATTTGATTGTTGAAGCATTTATTTTAATTAGATAATAAGTAAGTGACTCACCCGGACTTAGATCTCTGGAAGGTATATCGGTCCTTACTTGGTTTCGGTTGTACCTAAATTTCCCGGTTGAGCTGAGTCGGGTGGCGACTCCTATATTTTCCTCTAGACTTCAGTCTCGAATATTTTGTTGTTATGATTTTCCAAAACTAATTTTGCAACTATAACTATTATTACACTAAACTAATAAAAACTCCTTGGTTCGCTTCGCCGCGTCTCTTATATGTCGAAAATGTCGTTTGATCACACATGTATGGAAAGAGAAACTTTTAGCAGCATTAAATGCTAAGGTGATTTACGAAGCAATATTTGAAAGAAAATGACGGTTTCTGATCTTTGAGATTAAAAAGGGAGAAAATCCATCATTACTAACTCTCCTAACCTAAACTCTCTCTATCTTTCTCATTCTTTCTCTGAGAATGACAAAACCCATTATTCATGCATTCTATCTTGTTATCTCTCTCACCGGTTACTTCCTTCTCCTCTTCTTGTTCAACTACCTCACTAAAAGAAAACCTTGGAAAAAGATATAAGAAGAGAAAACCCTCAACCTAGAAAAACCTAACAATGGTGCAACTTATGAAAATCACTCAAGAAAGAAATAAATTCTCTAAGAAGAAACCTCCAGAAAATAAGTGAAAGGCAGAGGATTTGGTTTGTTCTTCCAAACTGAAGAAAGTTAAACCAAAACCAATTCTAGCAAAGAAGAAAATCACTCACACAATAAACAGAAGAAGAGGAAAGGCTCCTAATCAGAAACCAATGCCAATCACCATCCTAGGCACAGGTGAATTTCTATACTATAATATTCCTAATAGAAAAATTATGGGATCAGGAATTTAAACTGGACTTGTTTCAATTCTAAGAGCTGTCTTTATTAAAAAATATGACAAGTTTTTGCAGGTTCATGAAGCACATTTTGATGGATTAGTTAGAGAATTTTATACGTCTCTTATTTTTGTTGACTCAAAAATTTAACTTTGCAATTGATAGGAAGACTTTTCTGCTTGATGAACATATGTGGAGCAAAGTGTTTGATTTGCCAATAGAGGGTGTGAAGATTAGTAACTGTGCTAATATTAGTATTATGGGTGATTACAAAGGGCATGCATTTACTAGATTGATTTTTAGCATTCCATTTAATCATTTATTCTCAAAGAAATTAAATGTCATTTACCTTGAAAAAATTCTTCGAATTCTGCACCATTTAATCCACCATATGTGTTATCCACACTCTAGCAGTCACACCAATGTAAATGCATTTGATCTATGTTTCATGTATAATATTATAAACTTGATTCCTATCAATTTACCATTCATACTTCTTGAATTCATGGCCACCTTAAGGCTTGATGAAACATTACCCTATAAAATGATTCTCACATGTTTATTTAAGCATTACAAAATCAATTTGAAAAACCAAGCAATTGGGATTTGTCAACGGAAATCACCTGATTAAAGCGGAAGAACGCAGTGATTTCCTCAAATCCGTGCCCAGGAGCAATTGAAATGGAACTTGTAAAACTTAAAAATTAACCAACAAGAGATTGATCTCTTACCCAGATTATCTCTACAAGAGATGGATGCAGACTATAGGAATCAAGGTAGAATCCCTCCTCGTTCACGTACACAAACGCCTTTCGAACACAACCTGTGCTAGCGTTGGAAAATCATGAACTTTGGAGAGGGAGATGATGAGAATTTTGGCTAGCCTTTCTTGTCACCACATGGTCGAAATACCTAGGGTTATTTTAACCTAGGTGGCTGAAATTCTCCTTGAGAATTTCAGCCCAATTGGCTCACCATGTGTGGGCTTTCCTTCTTTCATTTTTTAAGCCCAAATCTATTTTAATTTGTCTGGTTTAAATTAATTTCAAGCCCAACTTTAATTTGCACATGTATATAATATAATACACCATGTAACATATTATTTACATTTAATTAAAATTGGTTTGACTAATTAATTTAATCCATGAAATTAAAATTAGATCTTCACAAAATAAACTCATATGCAAATCTATACATATGAATATTTCCACCCAGGAAATAATCTCATAAATTAATCCAATTAATTATGAGAAGGCCAATCAAATATTAATTTTATTATTATGATCAATCCAATTGATCTTTAAATTATAATTAATACAATCCTCTCTCTCCAGAGTGTATACTCCAAGTATACAGGTGATTCCTTAAGTCTGTGTTCAGTCGCTCAGTGTGTACGATCCCGTGGGCCCATCTTTATATTGGCAGTGGGCCTGTGGCCCACAGACCGCAGTTGGACTCTAGCAAGCCACTGTAGCCCCCAATTAAGATGGAGATGCAGTCCAACTGTAATCATAACCCTGTAGTGAACTTGTATATCCTATATCATTGATATCGGTGTCCAACACAGAGGC
Organism: Euphorbia tirucalli; assembly: GCA_039660915.1. NCBI lineage: Eukaryota > Viridiplantae > Streptophyta > Magnoliopsida > Malpighiales > Euphorbiaceae > Euphorbia > Euphorbia tirucalli. The sequence goes on from CM077633.1 coordinate 53,824,898, forward strand.
ATGGATTGATCATCTTATTTTGTGTCCGGACATTTACTTGATCCCGAATGTACTGATGCTCACAAACAAGTTCTAACTTGTTTGGGTGGGGCCACACTCTTATCAGTCACATTCATCAAGAGGCCGATGATATCTTCTCAGTGGACTACTGAGTGACAAATCCCTTCTGCATATCCATAGCATTGCCATGCTAAGTGACATACCCGAAAGTACCCATACTTGGCACCCTATTGCAGGCCCTTTAGGCATACCCCTAAGTACGCGACCTCGCATGCAACGCCATCATATGGTCAGGTCAAAGGATCCATACAAGTACTACACGAGAATCACTTGTGATACTATACCATGTGGATTTCTCGTTTAGTGGATCTATCCAGTACCATGCCCCTTTTGCATGTACCCATTAACTTGGTTGACATCCCATGTCCAATGACCGGTAAGACACTGCCATTCACCAGGTTAATGATAGTCTTTAGTTCCATTCATTCCCATGATTGGAACAGACTACGGATCTCTTTATGGCCATATCATTTACCATATCCATGGTCTTACTGCCAAGTGCATGACACTTGTCATCATGGATATGGATATGTCCATTGGATACTTCATTTAAGATATTGCACAAGATATATATAATAAATGAATTGATGTATTAATAACATAAAATGAGTATAATACATAAATCCAATAAATGTATAATACAAATACAAGGTCCAATGCCTCGGGACTAGGGCATATCTAACACATTCTAGTAGAACTCTTACCTCTAAGTCATGCGTGAATGCCTTGAAAGTTGCTAAATTACTTGAGAATAAGCATGAAGTCCAGATTCCATCGGTTTCTAAAGAAAGGAAGAAGGAGAGTAAGGAAGCTAGTTGTGAGCAACATGCGGGACCGGAAAGGATGAGGTTTGCGATTTTTAGAGAACAGAAGGTGTGACAATCCAAACTCCCATACTCGTTTAGTGGGCGCGACTAGACTTAGTTGTTTGGTGATTTATTTTATTATTGCCGAGTCGCCACCCGGGATCAATACCCAGGAAGGTATAGTGATCCCTAAATGATTTCTATACCCTATTGAAGAGATTCTAAGTTCATGGATAATTACTTATTTTTTCTTGGTCTAATTATTTTAATACTTTATATCAAGAAATCCAAAAAATCATTTCCAAGATTGAAGATCAAGGTTCTATCAGAAAACGAGACTCGTGCAGATCTCAAGGTGACAGTTGTGTGGCTGATGGTGCAACAACCGTGTGATTATTGTTACAGCTATTCAGCTATTGATCTAGATAGCCTTCTCTTTTGAGGCTTGAAGTTTGATCAACCAGAGCATCGATCTTTAATTGACTATGACTCCTACAGCTTTAAAACACTATAGAAGTAAACAAAATGACTTATTCACCACTGAAACCAGGGAATGAAAATCTCGTGCACACAATAGGACTTATGAATCATATGAAGATCCTGTTTGAGATCATTCTATAAAGAAAATGGAGTCAAGTTAGTTTCCTAATCGATGCTAGAAAATTTGTGCTCACACTAGTGTCTTTGAGAATGTGGATATAGAAGGGTATATTGAGTTTGAGGAGAAAGACATAGCTAACCAGGAAAATACATGTGAAGAACAAGTTTCCTCACCGAGAACATCATCTAGACCTACAACGTCTAATGAGCAAGCACAATGATGAATCTATTGGATGATAAAGGACTTATAGATCCTATTAAGATTAATGAGCCTAAATCCTCTTTTGATCTCAATCGTCCGATAAGTCCGGCCGGATCTGATCTTTATTATCTAGATGAAGTCTCTCTCCATGATAAGACTTTAAAATTTAATTTTGATCAAAATGAATCCTTAGAAGTGGAAACACCTTTCTCCATCCAAGATCAAACCAAATTTCTTATAAGAATTGAATCCATGGTATACCACTAAGCAAATCCCAAATCATTCTAGTGACTATTTCAACTATGACTCCTGACCAAACTCTCGAGTTTGCTTTAGACAACATATTTGATCCTCCTTTGAGTCCAAGTAGTATTGATCTTGTTTTTATGATTATTGATGCTATGATGAAAGCTTCTCCTTTGTTGCCTCATCAACTATCCACGGTTCCTCTTGTTCCATTAGAGCCTATAGTACTGCCTGCAAGTTTGTTTGCCCCACCAGTGACAACAATATCATCAATGTCTTTTTAATTCATAGGCTTAAGTCCCCCTATGATGATTGACACTGCTTTTTTTTTTTAGTAATGAAGTCTATTTGTTAAACCACCACAATGATGGAGATCACTTTGAACTTGTCAAATGCTATTTCAAAGATGGCTCAAAATGTACTATAGCAAGCTGATGTCTCAAGAACCGTACAAGCCAGTACCACAGCTCCTATTCTAAGTCCTCCCATAACACCATCCATTTCTAAGCTCATTCCAACCAGTAATCCAGTGATTTAGTCGCATGAGGAATACTATCTCTTGCTCAAAGTTAGGCGTTTGGAAAAGAAGATTGATGAGATGACCGTGACTATTAAGAAGATGATGATGAGAAAAATGCTGCTATGGAACAAAATTTCTCCATTGTTACTTGGGAAATTAATCATCTTGCCAAGCATATGGTGTATTGGAAGAATGCACTTGATGGGATATGTGTTGATCTTAATTGTCCTTATTTTGGTCTATTCTAATTTCTATTTTCAGCATGAACAACTTTTTTTTGTTGTATTATTATGAACACGGAATTTTTCGGGTCTTAAAAAAAAAGCCTTGTGTACCACGACTGTTTACAGTCGTGGAACTGTAATTACAGTCGTACGACGGTAAGATCGGGGCAGGTAGCAAAAGCCCATACCTTACAATAAAAAAATTAGCTGATTTGAGGGGCAATTAATGCTCGGTTTTGTGCAGCAAGGAAAGGCAGATAAAAGGCAAAAAGAAGAAAGAGAAAGGGGACTTTTGGCAACAGAAGATTGAGAGAAAAAAATTGAAAGAGAAGAGGAGGAAAAGAAGAGAAGAAAAGAAGAAAGCCAAAAAATTTCTATTTTCTTCTACTCTTTTCTTTTGATTCTAGGGTGTTAAAGTTTAAAATCTATTAGAAATCATAGGTTAAAAATTGACACACCAAAACTAAATCAGTTCCAGACCTTAGACTTACATAAATCCGTGACCTTTTGGAGTATTTCGGATCTATTTTGCAACCTTAACTCATAAAGGAAAAGAAGCAATCCAGAGCCAATTAAGGTGTTTCCAGCGATCAAACCAACGGTGGATTAGCGCAACAAGGGTAACTATATTTGAAATCTTCGTTTTGCTTCATTTTATGGGTGTTTTGGGTGATTTTCGTGCATAAAACTCATATTTTTGGCTTGCTGTTTCTGGAAAATAAGAACAGCCGTACGACTATTCTTGTGACAAAGAACAGACGCCCGACTGTAATTACAGTCGTGCCACCGAATATACAATCGTACGACTGTTCTTAATTTTCCCTGCTTTCGCTTTTCATTTAAATAATTTTGGCGATTTTCTGCTAAGGGATGAACTACAGTCGCACGGCTGTAATTACAACCGGGCGACTATAATTCTCGTCTAATAGCAGAAAATCCAGAAAAATCCATAAAAATTCACAAAAATCATAAAAATTCCAAAAAATCAGAAAACTATCAAAATGAATTTTGTTGTGCATTCACGACCTTAGATTTAATTTTTGAAATTATTGCATTTAGAACAATGCAACGACGGAGATCCAAATCTCCCGAAAACTGATCAACCTCACATGCTAAATTAAAGCAAACCAGAAAAACAAAATGTTTTCAAAATGATTTTCTCACAAAACAAAAATACAAGGACGTTTCAAAACTGTTTTCCAGGTCTAATCGGGCCTGCTAGCCGAGCCGACCTGCTTACCCCTTAAATGTATGCCCCCGATCTCTAAAATCCCCAATCTGTCCTGTTTGAGTCCTATTTGTGGCGTGCTATAAATTATGCTAACTGTCTGTTTTGCATCTTTTAATTTCTTTTAATTTTCATTTTTAATGAAATTAATAGTTTAAATCATGTATTTTAGGCGATTATAATTTTTAGATAAATCGTGTATTTTAGGCGCTTGTAATGTGAGGGCAAGAGTTTTTTTTTTTATTTTTATTCAATCGGGTTGTAATAATTTATTTACTCACAGCTTTATTTTATTTGTGTGTACGCTATGTGTTTTGACTCCATATAATCAATCTTTAGAAATTTAAAGTGTCATCAATGAACATTGGCCAATTTTATTTTGATTAGACATGAAATAAGGGACTTGTCCAAACCTAGATCTCTGGAAAGTGTAACAGTCTTCGCTTTGGTTCAGCTACACGGTAATTTCCCAGTCGAGCTGAGCCAAGTGGTGACTCTTATACTTTTTATCGAGATTTAGGTCTCGATTCTTTTTAGTAATAACGAATTTTCCAAAACCCAATTTCCATCATAAAAACCCACGCGAGGGAGGGTTGCCCGATATCGAGGCTCCCTTCCGAAAGAGTTGCAAAAATCGTCGCTCGCTCACAGTGTTTCTGGAAAATAAGAACAGCCGTACGATTGTTCTTGTGACAAAGAACAGAGGCACGACTGTAATTACGGTCATGCCACCCAATATACAGTCGTATGATTGTTCTTAATTTTCCCCGCTTTCACTTTTCATTTAAATAATTTTGGTGATTTTCTGCAAAGGGATGAACTACAGCCACACGACTGTAATTACAGACGTACGACTGTAGTTATAGTTGCACAGTTGCAATTACAGCCGAGCGACTGTAATTCTTATCCAGTAGCAAAAAATCCAGAAAAATCCATGCAAATTCACAAAAATCATAAAAATTTCAAAAAATTAGAAAACTATCAAAATGAATTTTGTTGTGTGCATTCATGACCTTAGATTTAAGTTTTGAAATTATTGCATTTAGAACAATGCAACGACGGAGATCCAAATCTCCCGAAAACCGACCCACCTCACATGCTAAATTGAAGCAAACCGGAAAAACAAAATGTTTTCAAAATGATTTTCTCACAAAACAAAAATACAGGGACGTGTCAAAACTGTTTTCTAGGTTTAATCGGGCCGGCTAGCCGAGTCGACCTGATTATTCCCTAAATGCATGCCCCTAATCTCTAAAATCCCCAATTCTGTCCTGTTTGAGTCCTATTTGTGGCATGCTATAAATTGTGCTAACGGTCTATTTTGCAGCTTCTAATTTCTTTTAATTTTCATTTTTAATGTAATTAATAGTTTAAATCGTTTGTTTTAGGCGATTGTAATTTTTAGATACATCGTGTATTTTAGGCGCTTGTAATGTGAGGGCGAGAATTTTTTTATTATTTTTATTCGATCAGGTTGTAATAATTTATTTACTCACTACTTTATTTTATCTGTGTGTACGCTGTGTGTTTTAACTCAATACAATCAATCTTTAGAAATTTAAAGTGTCATAAATGAACATTGGCCAATTTTATTTTGATTAGACATGAAATAAGGGACTTGTTCGAACCTAGATCTCTGGAAAGTGTAGCAGTCTTCGCTTTGGTTTAGCTACATTGTAATTTCCTGGTCGAACTGAGCCAGGTGGCGACTCTTATCCTTTTTATCGAGATTTAGGTCTCGATTCTTTTTCGTAATAACGAATTTTCCAAAATCGAATTTCCATCATAAAAACACATGTGAGGGAGGGTTGCTCGATATCGAGGCTCCTTTCCGCGAGAGTTGCAAAAAGCATCGATCGCTCACAGTGTTTCTGGAAAATAAGAATAGCCGTACGACTGTTCTTGTGACAAAGAACTGCCTCCCGATATACAGTCATACGACTGTTCTTAATTTTCCCCGCTTTCGCTTTTCATTTAAATAATTTTGGCGATTTTCTGTAAGGGATGAACTACAGTCGTATAACTGTAATTACAGTCATACGACTGTAGTTACAGTCGCACGGCTGTAATTGCAGCCGGGCGACTGTAATTCTCGTCCAGTAGCAGAAAATCCAGAAAAATCCATAAAAATTCACAAAAATCATAAAAATTCCAAAAAATTAGAAAACTATCAAAATGAATTTTATTGTGTGCATTCACGACCTTAGATTTAATTTTTAAAATTATTGCATTTAGAATAACGCAACAACGGAGATCCAAATCTCCCGAAAACCGACCCACCTCACATGCTAAATTAAAGCAAACCGGAAAAACAAAATGTTTTCAAAATGATTTTCTCACAAAACAAAAATATAGGGACGTTTCAAAACTGTTTTCCAGGTCTAATCGGGCCGGCTAGCCGAGCCGACCCGGTTACTCCCTAAATGCATGCCCGCGATCTCTAAAATCCCCAATTCTGTCATGTTTGAGTCCTATTTGTGGCATGCTATAAATTGTGCTAACTGTCTGTTTTGCAGCTTTTAATTTCTTTTTATTTTCATTTTTAATGTAATTAATTGTTTAAATCTTGTATTTTAGGCGATTATAATTTTTAGATAGATTGTGTATTTTAGGCACTTGTAATGTGAGGGCGAGAGTTTTTTTTTTTTAATTTTTATTCGATCGGGTTGTAATAATTTATTTACTCACTGCTTTATTTTATTTGTGTGTACGCTGTGTGTTTTAACTCAATAAAATCAATCTTTAGAAATTTAAAGTGTCATAAATGAACATTGGCCAATTTTATTTTGATTAGACATGAAATAAGGGACTTGTTCGAACCTAGATCTTTGGAAAGTGTAGCAGTCTTCGCTTTGGTTCAGCTACATTGTAATTCCCAGTCGAGCTGAGCCGGGTGGCGACTCTTATACTTTTTATCGAGATTTTGGTCTCGATTCTTTTTCATAATAACGATTTTTCCAAAACCGAATTTCCATCATAAAAACCCGCGCGAGGGAGGGTTGCCCGATATCGAGGCTTCCTTCCATGAGAGTTGCAAAAAGCATCGCTCGCTCACAGTGGAGACTCTGCTGGGGATTTCTTACTAAAGTTTTTCTTAAAACTTAAAAGAATTTGACAAGCCCTGAAAAATGTCTAATCAAAATAAGGCGGATGATTCTTGCATGGCATTTTAATTTGCATTTTAGTTAGACATACTTGCATTAGGTTAAGTATCCAATATTTAGCCCGGTGAATTGTTTAAGTGTCACCTTTTTTCCTCATGGTCTTAGGGGCACGGATACGAAACACCACCCATAGCCTTGATTGAGGAGAAGTGAGGAGTATATTTTGCTATGGGAGCCTTGATTTTATCCCGACTTGTAACAAACTCATATAGGCAACCTCAGTTGGATTCCCTTCGGATACCAAAATAAATTACATGAATATTACGAAATAACGCCTTCATCATCCTCGGTTGATGATCGAAGTGAACCCCTCCTACGACTCGGTTAGAATTTTCAAAAATTGACCACGATTGGAGGAATAAGGTTGGAGGAATATGCTTCGCATGCTATGTGCTACGTGTTTCTCGTCCCTTCATAACATACTATCATCGATAGTTTTCACGAACATGACATGCCACACACAAAGCATTTGTGTGATTCTAACTCACATCTTTTGTACAGCCACTTGCATTTTTCATGTGTAAATACATTAATCACCCTTGTGACATTTACACTAACCATATTTTTTGCAGCCATGCACCCCCAAATTATGTGAAAAAACATTAATTCATGTGTATCACTTGAATGTCATAAGCAATAACAGATTTATTTTGTAGGCCTTGAATAATCATGTCATGCATAAAACATTCATGTAGGCCTTGAACAATCCCATAAGGGTCACACATATCATATCACCTACCAAGTAAAAAATCACTTAGGTGCTCCACGAGCGCCGAAAAATTTCATTTCATGCATTAAATCACGTGGAGCATCGAAAAATTCCATTTCATGCATTAAGTCATTTAGGTGCTCCACGAGTGCTGAAAAATTCCATTTCATACATTACATCATTTAGGTGCTCCACGAGCGCCGAAAAATTCCATTTCATGCATCGAGTCATTTAGGTGCTCCCTGAGCGCCGAAATCCCGACTGTGTGCCAAGCACACATTCATCTCATTTCACATCACAAAAACCCAAGGTGCTCCCCGGATACCGAAATGCTGACCGTGTGCCATGCGCACGTTCATCTCATGTCACAACATGAAAAACTAAAATGCTCCCTTGAGCATTGAAACTCTGCCCATTCACCAAGAACGTGTTCATCTCCCATCGCAATGTAAAACCCGAGGTGCTCCCCGAGTGTCGAGGCTTCATCCGTGCACCAAGCACACAAATCTCAATTCACAACCTACCCAAGTAGGAATTCATGCACACTTCACCACCCAATTGGTCAATTGTTCGAGGTTTACGTTACAAGGCCATTTCATACGATATCCACATATCATTCATTTGACACGCCATGCATACATGCATATCACCTGGAGTTCATAACTCTTTGGGTGGTCATCTTTCACTAACCCTGGTTCAATATTTTTTGTACTTTGGCATAGATCAGGACGCAGACTTATGAGAGTGGAACATAGTGATTCGTCATCTAGTGAGTCTGAGGAGTCTATTCAGTCGAGAGAGGTTGAGACGGTATCCGAGTCAAACACTGAATTTTTGCCAGAGCTCGAACAACTATAATAGAACTTTCAAGAAATAGCTATCACACCTAATGCTGCTACCGCCATGTTGGCCACTACTGCTCTTCGGAATTCATGAACTCGGATGAATTCAAGAACCTCATTAAGAGTCAAGTTCAGAGTGCCCTGGACGAGTCATCTTCTCAACGACCAGAAAGAGCTACCCGAGAAACGAATAGCGGAGGGAGATTGAATGATGGGTTGTCTGATGCAGAGGAAGCTCAGAGGAATAGTGCTAAAAGACCAGTAGAATCTGCCTTGGAAAAGAAGATGAAAGAAATGGAGGAATTCATGGAAGAAATATGTGTAAGCTCCAAAGCTCAGTCTTCCAAGAGCATTGATCCATCCACACTCATAGCCGGGGGAATTGAGATGCTACTAGTGGGCTTCCAGATGCCTAGAATTGCCCCCTATGTTGGAAAAAGTCCTCCTACTGCACATTTGAATCAGTATGTTCGGATCATGATGATGGCTGGACTCATGATGAATCAGTTGGTGGGGTTATTCCCCACTACTCTAGAAGATAGAGCGATCACTTGGTACAAGAAACAGCAGGAAAGTGCACAAGGAGACTGGGATGCATTGTTTGACACATTTATAAAATACTTTAGCTTCAATACTCAACTAAAAGTCAAGCTACAAGACTTAGAAGCTGTGAGACAAAAGCCTAATAAGACTTTCTCCGAGTATTACCAAAGATGGATGGATAAGATGATTCTCCTTCATCAGAAGCCATTGGAGCATGAATTGATTATAAAGCTGATTGATGGAAGTTTGGAGGTGTATCAAAATGTGATGAAATATCATAAGTTCCAGTCTTTGATAGAGGTGCATGAACTAGCCCGAAAAGTAGAGAAGTACGAGATTGATCCAGCCCAGAACAGTTCTGGAGGAGGGTATCGAGGCCGAACATACTCATCGGGGTATAAGAACAACAGTAATTCTTCAGCCTCTTCTTCAATGGGTGCTAAGCCAAGTCAGTCTTCTGCTCCAGTCAAGCAAGCAGAGGTAGCAGCTATAGCATAAAGGGTGAACCAACAAGCAACTGGTAAAGGAATCTCTCCATATGAGGATTCTCTGGGATGGATCTTTTTAAAGTGCAGAAATTTAGGCTCCCTTCAAAGCTTGAAACCATACATGCCTCCGGCCGAGGCAGACAAAAACAACTTCTGCTCCTATCATGTATCAAAGGGGCACCGAACTAATGAATGCCATGCCTTGAAGAAGGCCATCCAACAGCTGATTGATGAGAAGAAGATAGAGGACCCTCGCCTGAAACCCAATGTCCATAACAACCCCCTGCCTCATTTTGAAAAGAGAGTCAACATGGTACAGATAGTATTGCCCACTAACTTTATGCTTGCATAGATTACAAAAGCAAACCCAGTGATACAGGTAGTGATGGGTGAAGAAGCTGAGCTGACTATGAAGGAGAATAAGCCTATCAATTTAGATGACGTTGAGTTAGATGATGATGCAGATGAATTTGAGTTAATGAGCAGGCCGAAGCCTGTAAGCTAGACAAAGCTTGTATATCCTGTTTACACCAAGAGCGGAATGTACTTGAGGAAAGAAGATGCCCCTGTGAACCATGTCACGAGGAGTGGAAGAGTATACCAACCTAAGCCACAACGGCTAGGGGAGCCCAGCAGGAGAGCCAAAGCTCCGGTTCAGGACTATGTGCCAGTTAAGGCGGAAGAAAAGGAAGACTTGGTGGTGGAGCAGTTGAAAAAGATGCCTGCACGTGCATCCGTGTGGCATTTACTGATGGAGTCCCAAAGGCACCGAGCTGCGGTGGTCAAGAAACTCATGGAAATGGATGCAAGCCCACTGATGTCCCCCGAAGAGGTGTGTATGGCGAACGGGAGTGCAAAGGGCCAATGACCCGATAGTCCTAAGGAAATCACTTTCACTAATGATGACCTGCCACCGGAGGGAATTAATCATAATCGGGCACTATACTTAAAGGTCGAGATGATGGATAGAATATTGCCCTGCGTGATGGTTGATGACGGGTCAACATTGAACATCTGTCCCTTGAAAATACTCCCAAGCCTTCACATAAGTGAAGAGGCGCTCTCAAAATCAGCACAGTGATCTGAGCCTATGATGACTCAAAGCGCACTGTGATCGGCACCTTTGAAGCAGAAGTGGTGATTGGAGAAGTAAGATCTAATGTGCTATTTACTGTCATTGATATGCCGGTGATGTTTTCTTTGCTCTTGGGGTGACCTTGGTTCCATGCGCTGGGAGGAGTGCTTTCAACTCTGCATCAGAAGGTGAAGATTCTGATAGGGAGAGAATTGTGACCCTTGAGGCTAATGAATCATCTATGGTGGCAGCACTGAACTCACTCGAGCAACCCCTGACTGGCTTTCAAGTGGCGGTCATTTCAAAACAGGAGGAGAAAGACCTGGTGTTTTCTCCATGGATCAACAAATACTTCCAAAAGCAGAATTTCATTCCAGGAAAAAGGCTCGGAGCCCATCAGCAGGGGATCACAAAGTTTGACATCGGCGCGGGCCAATCACACCGCGGGGGTCTTGGCTATAAAGGAGCTGATAAGAAGGAAGTGCTCGAGTCAAAGAAGGTCCATCTTCTGGATACATTTGTTCGTGCAAGTGATAGGCCATATGACGAAAAGCCTGAGCCGATGATGGTCGAGGGGGAAACAGTCCTTGGGTTTGAAATATTCGTTGATGTTGTTGATTTCTCCAAGTATGGAGTTGGTTCTGTTGAAGAAATGCTCAAGCCTAAAGCAACAACCGAGATCACCATCCCTCTAAAAACCCAAGCTGAAGTGGTGACCCTTGTCATTCCGGAGGAAAAGCCAAAAGACGAAGATGCAGATGCACTAGTGGATGCCATCACTAAGGCATTTTTGGCTCTATTGAAGAAAGGTTTGAAGGAGTGTCCCGTGAAGAAGGAAGTTGCATCGGAACAAGCCGAGCTGGTGGAAAAAGCTGTAGCCGAGCTCACCCGGATGATGGCTGAAGGAAAGGTGAAGGAAGAAGAAGATGTTCTATCAGAGGCACAAAAAGAGACTCTGGAAGCTGACATGAATGACCTATTCGAGGAAGGATCTGCTGACCTAGAAGACCATGTTGCTGAAGACCCTCCGCATATGGAGGAAGAAAATGACTTTTATGTAAACATTTCTTCTGTATTTGATGTGAACAATTCCACCTATAAGGTGATGAATGCAATGAAATCTAACTTTGCTTACTTATGTGATGTTTTTCCTAATGGCTCTGTGCATACATGTAAACATTCATTTAATGTGTTTAGCATTCACGACACTGCATTACCTGAAATTAATTTGGGTACAGTTGAAAATCCTAAAATGGTATCTATCTCCAATGAACTCACTCTTGAAGAAAAAAGAGAACTAATAAAAATACTTAAAAACATGTGGGAGCATTTGCCTGGTCTTATGACGACATACTGAGAGTTGACAGAGGGATAGCAGAACACAGAATCCTAACACACCCCAAATTCAGTGCAGTAAAACAGAAGCTCAGACGTCTACGTCCAGAATGGGCCGAGAAAGACAAAGAGGAAGTAGCAAAGCAGATTAAGGCCAACTTCCTAGAGGTGGTGGAATACCTGGAATGGCTAGCCAATATAGTTCCAGTTGCCAAGAAGGATGGAAGAGTCAGAGTTTGTGTGGATTACTGAGATTTGAATGAGGCCTCGCCCAAAGGATGACTTTCCACTCCCTCACATTGACGTTCTGATCGACAGTGTAGCAAGGGCAGTCATGTAGTCATTTATGGATGGTTTCTCCGGATACAATTAGATTTTGATGGATGTCATTGACAAGGTCAAGACGGCCTTCATCACCGAGTAGGGGGTTTACTGCTACAGGGTGGTGCCTTTCGAATTGAAGAATGCTGGGGCAACCTACCAAAGGGCTATCACAACACTGCTACACAACACGATCCATAAGGAGGTCGAAGTGCATGTGGATGATATGCTGGTCAAATCCATGACCTGGGAAGAGCACCCTGCTATCCTGGATAGATTCATGACCAGGATTGAAAAGTATAACTTGCGACTCAATCTAAAGAAATGTGTATTTGGAGTTACATCGGGCAAGCTGTTGGGGCACATTGTTAGTCAGAAAGGGATTGAAATGGACCCAGACAAGATCAAAGCTATTTGAGATATGGCAGCTCCGAAAATAGAAAAGGAAATCAGATCATTCCTGGGGTCACTTTAATATGTCAGTAGATTCATTGCTAGATTAACAACTGTCTGTGAGCCCATTTTCAAGCTGCTTCGGAAAGAACAGCCAGTCGAGTGGAACGACTAGTGTCAAGTTACATTCGATAAGATTAAATAATACCGTATCAATCCTCCAGTACTGAAGCCCCCGACTCTGGGAAAGCCCTTGATATTGTATTTGGCCATCGAAGAAACCTCCATAGGGGCAATGTTGGTCCAAGAATAAGATGATAAGAGGGAGCATGCTATCTACTACCTCAGTAAGAAGCTGCTGGATTATGAGACTCGGTACACCATGGTGGAAAAGACTTGCACTGCTATGGTCTGGCTGACGAAGAAATTGAGACATTATTTCCAATCATACAAGATACAAGCAGTGGCAAAGGTTGACTCGATGAAATACCTATGCTCTGCTCCATTTTTAACAGGAAAGCTGTCCCGATGGTTACTTTTGCTGTCAAAATTTGACATTGAATATGTGACAAAGAAAGTGATCAAAGGAAGAGCAGTGGCCAAGTTCCTAGCAAATCAGCCGCTTGAATCAGATTATATGGAGAATCTAGAGTTTTCGGATGAGCAGTTGGCCATGGTGGATGTAGAATTCAGAAAATGGGTCATGCACTTCGATGGAGTTGTGAACAAAAAGGGAGCAGGTCTCGGAGTAATCATTATAACTCCTGAGGGGGAAATAATTCCTTTGTCAAAGCAGCTGGAATTCCCAGTAACCAACAATGGTGTAGAATATGAAGCTTGTTTATTTGGCATTGATGCTCTTATCACACTAGGGGCAAATGATGTGACCATTGTTGGAGACTTACTATTGGTGATCCGCTAAGCCACAGGAGAATAGGAAATCAAAGAAGAATCTCTCTACCCATACTTGGAGACTTTATGGGAGTTGGTAAAGGTATTCGGGCACATTGAATTCAGACATGTAACCAGAGATGATAATCAGATGGCCGATTCATTAGCAACCTTATCATCCATGTAGGAAGGACCTCAGAAGGCACCAATGCAGCCTTTGATCCTTGAAACTGCTAGAACACCATTCCATGTTCTAGCGATGTCTTGACCCTAACGGCGGATGATAAACCTTGGTACCATGACATAGCTGATTTCCTACAAAATGGCCAATATCTTGAATAAGTAGATTCATCGGATAAGGCCACACTAAGGAAACTAGCAGCCTAATTCAGATGGTTTGACGGATAACTCTTCAGAAGGACTGCCGATGGATTGTTATTGAAGTGTTTGATGGAGGCAGAGGCCAAAAGGGTTATGCAAGAGATGCATTCTGGGATATGTGGCCCACACATGAACGGTCTAGCTCTGGCGAAAAATATTATGAGACAAGGTTACTTTTGGCTCACCATGCAAATAGATTATGCTGAAGAAGTGAAGAAGTGTCACAAGTGTCAGATTTACGGGGGTATCAGCCATCTTTCGCCCATGGAACTACAAAATCTCATAACCCCTTGGCCATTCTTAGTTTGGGGTATAGACATAATCGGTGAGATTCGGACTCCAGCATCAAATGGTCACAGGTTCATTATAGTGGCGGTGCACTACTTTTCTAAGTGGGTTAAAGCCTAGTCTTGTGCCAAAGTCACGGCTAAGAACATGGCTAAATTAAAAAAAAAAAGCATATTTTCACGAGATATGATGTACCACATCACGTGTGACTGACAATGGAGTGCAGTTTCAAGGAGCCATAGCTGAATTACTTGAGGAGTACAATGTAGAGCATTACAAGTCCTCACCTTATAAGCCACAAGCCAATGGAGCAGTGGAGGCGGCGAACAAGTTTATTAAGAAAATCTTATCAAAGACCACTTCGTCCTATAGAGATTGGGCAGACAGATTGCCATATGCTTTATGGGGGCACAGAAACAGTGTTAAAACACCGATAGGGGAAACACCGTATTCGCTGGTTTATGGGATGGAAGCAGTCCTTCCTATTGAAGTGGAACTAAAGTCCTTATGGATCATCTTGGAAGCTCGATTGCCTGAGACAGAGTGGGTAAAGGCAAGGTTCGAATAGCTAGCTATGGTCGATGAAAAGCATCTCAAAGCTTTAGATCATCTGCAAATGTACCACTAAAGAATTGCTAGAGCCTATAATTGACGAGTTCGTCATCAGAAACATCCTTTAAAAATAGGAGATTTGGTGTTGAAGCAGATGAGACCATCCAACACAGATGCGAGGGGCAAATTCAAACCCAATCGGGATTGGCCATATGTGGTTAAGAAAGTACTTTCCAAAGGCACAGTGAAGATTATGGACATGGACGACAATGAGTTCACCAATCTGATCAACCAGGACCATCTCAAACGCTACCACGTGTCAAAAAAAAGTCTGTTAAGTTGAAAACCGCAAGGGCGACTTAAGCAAAAATTAAGACAACGAGAGGTAGTTTATCAGCCAGAAAACCTATACGGGAAGGTTGATAACAAGAGTGAGTTCATTCGAGATATGTACCAATTTTGCCATTTTTAATTGTTACTATAATTGAATTTCATTAATGAAGTGTGTATTGCTCAACATATTACATGAATTTTTGGAGTATGTTACATGATTCATTTGTCAAAACATCCAGATAAAGCAAAGTCATTCACATGCCTAGGCATACGAATTGTGAACATAAAAAAAAGGAAAAAAAGGAGAAAAATAAATAAAGAATATATATATATAATAATAATAATAATAATAATAATAATAATAATAATAAGAATCATGTCTCTTTTATGTCTTTCTTTTCTTGACAAGAAGCAATTTTGCAGCCTTGGAAGAAGCCAACCAATGGAAAGTCGCATGCTCATGCGCCTCACGGGTCGGTAGGTCCTTGATCTCAGCTAAACAATGTTTGTACCAGTCATCCATCTCCGTAGGAGCAAGGGAAGCATAGCTCAATGTCACATGGCGAGTATTGTTAGCCTAACAGAATCTGATGTGATCTGGCCAAGAAGCAGTGTACTCCTCATATGTGGTGACATAAGAACGCTGAGGAATAGTTTGTGGATGACCATACTAGCGACAAAGGCGACTCGGAGAATAAAATGTCACCCTAGTCAATCCCTACAACTGGACACCATGAGCCCACATCTCGACAACCACATGGGTAATCTTCCACCAAGGTTAGACCCATCTAATCCAATCATCAATCAGGTGAGCTAGCCAAGTAACCCATTCATCGGCAGACATGTCAATATAGGAGTTGATGAAGAGGCCTCTTTCCTTGAAGTTGGCTGGGTGATACTTCTTAAAATTTCCTCTCGGAATCTTAAGAATTGATAGCTTCTCCAACAGCCAGATCTATAACACGGTATGAAGCAATGGTCAGAAACTCATTTGGGCGTCAAGGTGCACACAAGCCAGTGAATGGAATTTCCTGGAGCAGTATAAGATGGGGACCGACATGGAGGGAACCACTCATCTTGGATGCATACAGATTGATCATGGTCTCGACAAGTGCAAACAGAGCTGGAGACACTCCCGCAGCCATTTGAGGGATAAGAGAGACAGTCCTGAAGGAGGCAACCCCATAACTAGAACCACAAAAGTATCGGCTCACTAACAAGAGGCTAACCATACTATCCTAGCCGACATGGTCCCTAGGGGAGTTCATACACCACTCAAGTACAGATTCTAGGCCCAGGCCAGGAGAAGAGGATTTGGTAGAAAGAAGAGCTTCCACCTTGGGATTGGGAAGCCCATACAAACTCACCAGCAAAGGAGTGTTGCCGAAGATGAATTTAGGAATTGCAATGTCAATCCCTTTGTGACACAGGATATTCAAGATGGCATTGAATTCCTCATACAAGGGGTAGAGCTCTTGGTGTGAAAAGCGGAAAACATTGTCCACCGGGAACCAGTAGCGACAGTAGGCATTCAGTAATTCGCTATTCCATGGGTGTTTGTAATAGGCTTTAATGTTCCATAGCCTGAAAGGCTTTAATTTTAGCCAATCGGAGTCTTGCAATGATTTCTAAAAAATTGTCAAAGCCTGGATGAAAGGAAGCAAAAATTGAAAAAAGAAAAAGAGTGAATCCCAAAAATAAGCAAAATGAAAGGCCATAATAATGAAAATAAAGTTCTTGTTGTGTGCAAAAATTCAATAAAAAAAATGTAATACAAAACACCCTATCTAACTCTCATCCTCTCCCTCCTCAGACAACTCAGACTCACTGGGGTGCGTTGCTCTATAGGCATCGAAGTCGGCCTGCACCCTGTTCAAGTCAGCCTGTATCCGACACAACTGGGCCTGTTGATCATATCGCATCTGAGTCAGCTCATGCGTCACAGCTAGGGCCCGAGCCTCAAAAGCAGTCGCCTGCCTAGCCTGCTTTTGCAACATCTGTGCCCGAGTCTGCAAAATGACAATACAAATTAACATGCATACATACTCATCCATGCATCGCATAAATCATATAAAAAACAGAGATTACAGAATACTTACAACCCAGGCGGTATTCTCCTGAGTCATAAAGTACTCCAATCCCAAATATTGCTGCACCATGTCCTGTGCTTGGGCCCGAGTGATCTGTTTAAAAAAGAAGGGTAAATAAAAAGAGTGTAAAAAAAATGACAAAACAGCCAGAAGACTTACATGAGTAGTGTCCTCCGGGGCAAACATAAGCTGGTGATGGCGATAAGTAGGCAGGTCCCTAAAAGCGTATCCGCCATCTAAACCCATCAGATTGAAGCTCGTCCTCAGCTCCATCACCAGCCGACCCTCTACTACTCCGGTGGTCTAGGAAGTGGACTCAGCACTGCTGGAATGCACAGGATGGCTCCTATCATGAATAGGCGCATGTCCTCCGGTAGTGGCTGCCTTAGTATCCTTATCTCCTGGGGCATACTGCTAAGCTGAACTCGACCCCCTCCGTCTCTTAGCCTGCAAGTGAAAAAATGTTGGACACTGAAGATCAAAACCAAACAACAAAGCAGCAATGATAGAAGATACCTGATAGGGAGGAGTTGCTGGCATGTTACCCCGTACAGATAGTAAACACTCACGGATAAAAGCCAGGTAGTCACCATCAGCGGAATCGACTACGTATCCGTCCTGGTAAATGTCTGAATACTCGGCTGGATATGCATAGTGTGGCCAAAATAGGACACGTGGAAGCAGTGGAGGAACAGCCCGGCCAGTAGGACCGTCTATATGGTCTGCAAGATGGAGGCGCTCGCCCAAATAACACTCCTGGGACATCGGGCACTCCAAGACAAGCCGGCGGTCATCAAACCACAAGGAAGCCTGCACAATGGGAGGCAGGACTCCCTGACAGCGCCATGGGAGGTGATCGAGCTACAAAAACGTAATCAAAGAAGCAAGCATTCCAGCACAGGTAAGTAAATACCGAATTAAATTTTTTACTAACGAAATTAGTTTGCTTACCCTCTCCCAGGAGACCTCCCGACGAATCTCTGCCAGATTACAACCGATGCCCTGCCACCCTTATGTCCAGGTGCATAGGACGATAGGGTGCTCCTCACCCTAAACATCCCTCAAATTGGGTGGCTCCAGAATACGGTGTTCGAACACCCAGATCTGCAATCAATGAAACAGTAAAAGAAGAAGAAGAAGAAGAAGAAGAAGAAGAAGAAGAAGAAGAAGGGTAATACCAATAGGCCGAGCCAAAAACCCAAGATCTCCTGCTGCCTCCATCTGGCATACAGGTCCAGTCCATAGTATAGCTGCCCCAGTGCAGCTCGAGCCTAATCCAGAGAAGGGAAGGCGGCCAGGTCCACCAGAGTCAGGAGCAGAGTCATGTTACAGGTACTCTGCTCGGTAGGAAAGAGCGTGCAGGATAGTAAGACAAGCACGTAGGCCCGAGTATATCTCTCTATATCCTCCTCAGATGGATCTGAGTGGGCAGACCAATACACCTCCACCCGGGAGCACAGTACCTTCCCCTTCTTGGGCGGATAACCAATCAAACTGCTAATATAATCCTCTGCCAGCTACTATTGGGTTAAAAAGCAGTTAAACTGGATCGGGGTCTTGCCAAAGCCAAATTTGGTGATTGCAGCAAAATCCGGCGGGGTGACGGTGAGCTCGCCGACAGGTAGATGGAAGGTATGGGTGGTGCAGACCCACCTCTCACACAATGCCGTCATCACGGCATGAGTGGTATAAGGCGTGCTCTCTTGCAGCAACAAAATGAACGCCTCTAGACCCAAGATCCTGACTCGGGCCGTCACGGCCTCGGGGAGCCGTCCCCACCAGACTCGGGGCAAGGAAAGGTTCCCACAACCTAAAATCTTCCTGTCCTGCTCATCCAGTGAAGTACAATACATACACATTTAATGTTTGTATATTTATCATAAAAAAGGGGTAGTGTACAGTCATTTGACTGTAGGAACACTTGTACGAGTGTTCATGCCATACTCGTATGAGTGTTCATATAGCACTCGTACGGGTGTTCTTCCCTGCGGGTAGAAAAATTCCAAATCCAATTGTTGTGATTTCTAACTCGTTTTCCTAGGTTCTTGTTCCTATGAACTACAGGGGACCCATAGCATGCATTCTACTCAACCAATTCATCCAGAAAGCAGTAAAATATGCAAATCGAATCGAAAAGGATTCAAATAGAAAATATCAAAAAATTCAAAATTGAGGCTCGCATTCGGATACCAACCTAGAGCGATGACAAGTGGGAATCCATCTCCAGCAAGATCTCTGACCCAAAACGGACTCCAAAATGGTCCGTGTAGTGCGGATGGCCGTATCCGTCCGAAACGCTCACAAATGGGATATCCTGCACATCACCGGGTCTCTAAATTTGGTTAGGAGTGAGCTTCCTTAACTTCTTGCCAAGTTTCTTCAACATTTTTATGGATTGGGAGGTTTGAAGTTCGGTTTTTTGAGAGAAATGAGAATAGAGGGAGAATGAGAAATGAAGGGGTAACACCTCTTTTTATTTTTCTGAACCGTGACTGTATTCGAAAAAAGGGGGGAAACTTTTTATTTTTATTATTTAATTATCTATAACCTCCTCATTTATTTTCTAAACCCTATTTTATCCCCAAATATTTAATATTCCCCACGGGAAAGTATTTCAGTGATTTTGTAGGGCCAACACGTTAGTGACCAATTTTTCTAACGATGGTCCGCCTCGTCCAGGGGCACAAAATCCGAGGAAATCGCAGAAAATTCACTGTAAGCACAATCTCATGCATCATGTCACTTCACAAAATTGCATTTTCGACTTATCCTGTATGCCAAGTCATAGGAGATCGTCTCACTTTTCCCAAATCACAGTCCACCATGACTTTAAAAGGGAACCCAAAATTCAATCTCAATGTGTCCCGTGCGCCAAGTTGCACGTGACTGTCACACACTTTTCAAATTCAGTCCCGCATGACTATAAAAGGTAACCAAAATGCATTTACCCGTATTTATTCTTGATCAAAGTGGCAAAATTTTTTTTTTTCAAAATTATCGATCAAGGAATAAATACGTTCACCAATTGCACACTACAAGCATTATGGCTCTGTATGGTAGGTCATACACGACCATTTGACTCCAAAAGTCATTTTTTCCCTGACGTCATCCTTATGCAAAAATCATCGTAAGGAACCGCCTAACTCCAAAAGTCATTTTTCCCCGCTGTCATCCTTATACGAAAACCATCTTAAGGAACCGCCTGACTCCAAAAGTCATTTTTTCCTGGCATCATCCTTACACGAAAATCATCGTAAGGAACTGCCTGACTCCAAAAGTCATTTTTACCTCGGCGTCATCCTTAAGTGAAAATCATCGTAAAGAACCGCCCGACTCCAAAAGTCGTCTTTCCCCACTGTCATCCTTTTGCGAAAGGCATATGGACCGCTTGACTACCAAAAGTCACATAAAATGAACACACGAGCCACACACGTGTATTCCCCATGAAATCCGTGTTCTTTGTCATGTACCTAAATTCGCACCGAAAATCAGACTTTAACTACACGAGGGGCAGCCTGTGAACATGGAATTATTTGGGTCTTAAAAAAAAGGCCTTGTGTACCACGACTATAAGATTGGGGTAGGTAGCAGAAGCCCATACCTTATAATTAAAAAATTGGCTGATTTGAGGGGCAATTAATGCCCGGTTTTGTGCAGCAAGGAAAGGCAGATAAAAGGCAAAAAGAAGAAAGAGAAAGGGGACTTTTGGCAATAGAAGATTGAGAGAAAAAAATTGAAAGAGAAGAGGAGTAAAAGAAGAGAAGAAAAGAAGAAAGCCAAAAAATTTCCATTTACTTCTACTCTTTTCTTTTGATTCTGGGGTGTTAAAGCTTAAAATCTATTAGAAATCATAGGTTAAAACTTGACACACCAAAACTAAATCAGTTCCAGACCTTAGACTTACATAAATCCATGACCGTTTGGAGTATTTCGAACCTATTTCGCAACCTTGACTCACAAAGGAAAAGAAGCAATCCGGAGCCAATTAAGGTGTTTCCAGCAGTTAAACCAACGGTGGATCAGTGCAACAAGGGTAACTATACTTGAAATCTTCGGTCTGCTTCATTTTCTGGGTGTTTTGGGTGATTTTCATGCATAAAACTTATATTTTTGGCTTGCTATTTCTGGAAAATAAGAACAGTCGTACGACTGTTCTTGTGACAAAAAACAAGGCACGACTGTAATTACAATCGTGCCACCCAATATACAGTCGTACAACTGTTCTTAATTTTCCCGCTTTCGCTTTTCATTTAAATAATTTTGGTGATTTTCTGCTAAGGGATGAACTACAGTCGCACGGCTGTAATTACAGCCGAGCAACTGTAATTCTCATCTAGTAGCAGAAAATCTAGAAAAATCCATAAAAATTCACAAAAATCATAAAAATTCTGAAAAATCATAAAACTATCAAAATGAATTTTGTTGTGTACATTCACGACCTTAGATTTAATTTTTGAAATTATTGCATTTAGAACAATGCAACGACGGAGATCCAAATCTCCCAAAAACCGGCCCACCTCACATGCTAAATTAAAGCAAACCGAAAAAACAAACTGTTTTCAAAATGATTTTCTTGCAACACAAAAATACAGGGACATTTCGAAACTGTTTTCCAGGTCTAATCGGGCCGGCTAGCCGAGCCAACCCGGTTACCACCTAAATGCATGCCCCCGATTTCTAAAATCCCCAATTCTGTCCTAGTTGAGTCCTATTTGTGGCATGCTATAAATTGTGCTTACTGTCTGTTTTGTTGCTTTTAATTTCTTTTAATTTTCATTTTTAATGTAATTTATAGTTTAAATCGTATATTTAGGCGCTTGTAATGTGAGGGCGAGAGTTTTTTTTTTTTTTTTATTCGATCGGGTTGTAATAATTTATTTACTCACTGCTTTATTTTATCTGTGTGCATGCTGTGTGTTTTAACTCAATAAAATCAATCTTTTGAAATTTAAAGTGTCATCAATTAAAATTGGCCAATTTTATTTTGATTAGACATGAAATAAGGGACTTGTCCGAACCCAGATCTCTGGAAAGTGTAGCAGTCTTTGCTTTGGTTCAGCTACACTGTAATTTTCTGGTCGAGCTGAGCCAGGTGGCGACTCTTATACTTTTCATCGAGATTTAGGTCTCAATTCTTTTTCGTAATAGCGAATTTTCCAAAACCGAATTTCCATCATAAAAACTCACGCGAGGGAGGGTTGTCTGATATCGAGGCTCCCTTCCAAGAGAGTTGCAAAAAGCGTCACTCACTTACAATTATATTATATCTATGGATGTGTATGTTGGATAGAAGTCTTTGTGCAGGTTACCCTTTTGTTGATGACAGAAAGAGGGAGTAGTAGCAAGCAAGCATCATGAACACAGACACAACCCTGCTTGGCCTACTTCATCTTTGCTAAGTCTTTATTATTTTGGCTTGCTTTATGAACAATTTCTTAAGTGCTTATACCATGTTGAGAACACTTTAAGTAGTATTGTGTTAAGTACTTATGCATGTTTATAAGTTATGATCTATGTTCAATAGTTATATTTGCTGAATATGTAATATCATTAGTATATATTTGTGAATGCTTAAATATTTAATCTACATATCTTAGAAATCTTGCACATGCTTAGATTTTTCCAGTTTAGAGGTTATTTGCTTATGCATATGTGATATTTTATTGCTCTAATAGCCTATGTCTAAGGCTATTACATGATAGATCATATGATAAAAACTGATATGAAAATATGAAAAGTTTTCTCATCAAAATGTTCTAATTTGAAAAATATGTGTTAGAAATCTCATTGGTTGATATAAATTTGGAATGAGAAATATACAAGTGGAGCTTGAGTTAAATAATTATAATGATATCCTCTGATACATTTGAGAGTCCATGCAAATTGCTTCCAAGTATGAAACTTTTTATGACCTTCAGCTTTTGTAAAATATCTGGCAAACTGTTCTGAAATTATCTTGCTTGAGTTTGCTTAATATAAAAAGTTTTTTGGAAGGAGCAATGTTAAAAAGTTTTATTAAAATGTTTTCAGAAATTTGTTTACTTGCATATAAAATGTTCAAATGCTCAAATGCAAGTTTCTCTAAACAAAATGGCAACATTATTTAATATATCCCACACGTGTCGGAGCGAACTAAGTTAAATTATATGCATGTGGTCAAGGGGAGTATATCATAGTAACATAATGTTTTTGCCTAAACGTTTTCTCTAAATTGACTTCTGTTCCTATAAATTCTCATTTCAAGATTCTTAAAGTTTTAAAGCATCTTTTCAAGGGGAAAAAGTTAGAAATTGTTGTAAAGGTTTTGTCATCATCAAAAAGAGAAAGAATGTTGGATCAAGAGGCATTTATGAGGAATTAAATGCAAGTTTTTTATGATAACAAATAAAAGGGAAGAACAATGATTGAAAGAAGATTGGTACTTCAAATTCATATAATTAATACAAAGAGATCTCTACATAGTACATCGAATCTATGATCATTCAAGGATACATTACAAGTTTAATTAAGTGATATGTGTATAATGCAAAGGGACAAACCTGAAGTCTTAACCTTATCTGAGTAAAAGCAGCTCACTTTAGAAGATCAAGACAGACTTCATATGACAACAAACTTTAAGCTAACTAAAATGGACGCCTTTCGGAAATAGAATGTTTTCCAGAAAATAGACATCACAAATAGTCAACTAAAAGAAGGCATCCAAAGCTCGCCAATTTTAAGCATTTCAAGAAGATAAGTTTTAGCTTACTAAAGTAGAAGTCGTTTCTAGCTCAAGTCACAAAGGACGAAATAATAACTAGTTTCTACATTAGTGTAACAGCTAGTTTTTGAAAATTTGCCTAAAAAAGAAGTTCAAATCAACTTGAAGAATAAGAGATAATCAATATACACTGCCGGCATTCTCAACACTATAAGAATTCTCTCACGAAGTAATTAGCTTCTCTCTCTAAAGATTTGAATGTTTTGAGCTTCAACCATATATCTTCAAAGTCTCTTTTACAACATAACACCAAATCGAGTTCAATCTTTTTGTTGTATTTTTGGTTGATTATCAAAATGTTTTTGTACTACAATCTCATTTCTGTAAAGATTTAGAGTTTGTCAATTGAGCTTGAAAATTGACATTGTAAAGTTTCTCAATTTCACATTAAAATTGAGGGTGATATGTTTCCCAATAGAGCTTATAAAAATTAATCGATTAGTTTCTCAATATTGCTTAGGAAAGTTATGGTTGAATAAGGGATTTACTTAGTCAGGATAGCTTTAGGTTGTAAAGCTTCACGACTTGAATCTTTTTTGGTTCAAAAAGATCATAGTGGAAACTTACAAAACATAGTTTTGGGGAGAGGAGTAGGCTGCAGTCTCCAAACCTCTATAAATGTCTTGAACACAATCTCCCTAACCCTATCATATTTACTTACAAGCATTTATATTATTGAATTATATCTTATATGATTGTTGATTGTATGCTTAAGGTGATAGGTTATTGAATGTGAATTATACTTGTGTATTTATAATTCCAAATTGTTTTACAAGTATTTGTTTTGAGAAATATTGGCCATAGTGGTATATTTAATTCACTCCCTCTTGAATAGAACTAGTCATTTAGGACCCACACATCAAAATAAGAAAATAAATCCTGATTAAACTAATATAAATAAAATAAGTAATCATTATCAATTTAGGATCGTTGTAATAGATACCAATTCTAATCCAAACTATAACAATTCCAATTAAAATAGAAATACCAATTGAAATAGATCTTTAATTCAAGTCCGTAACCCGTAGATATTTTCAAGTTGAATTGTAAACCAAATTGTTACCCTTTATATTTGTTCAATTCATTTTCTAAGAGAAATGATAGGTTGATGCAATAGTAAAAATTATTATTACAATAACTCATGTAAGGCAAATTTTGTATTATCACTAGTTGCGGAAACATGATTGAGTTTTTAAAGGCCTAGTTTGCACCCAAAAGTTCTATTTTTTTTATCTTCGTACTAACCGGTTCTGGACCATTGCGATTACAATACGTTGTTTTGGTTTTCAACCATTGTGGTATGGAATCACTGTAGAAGTTCTCATTTAAAATAATTCTTTTTCATTTAAATCACGAGATGATTCTTAATAGACTTGCATCACTACGGCGGGCATCTTTATACCCAAATTCACATTCTAGTTAATCCATGTTCAAGCCATATGAGTTCATTATAGGTGGTTAAGCTCTATCATTGATTTTCTAACATAGCTGCATTCCAGGACACAAAACCAAAATCTTTGATTGAAAAGGGAATTTCAGTAAGCTATATGTCTATTATAGGTTGAGACACATTTTCTAAAATTCAAAATTTGTGTTAAATTCTTAATATCTACTTATTATTGGGTTAAAATGTCATGTTATTATAGTTTTAAACCCGGGCAATGCTTCGGACGAATTCGATATTGTTTAAAAATAAAAATATAAAAATTATATATTTATGTTTATTTAAATACAAATTATTCATTTGTTTGTAAAGGATTTTTATTCTTAGTTTAATATGAAATCGGTGCCTTGCAAAGCATATATAATACAATGGATAGAACTAATTTTAACTTTTTTTCAAAGAATGAGAAATGATATTTTATATTTGCACATCGTTCGGGTGCACGCCCATGCGTCGATGCACCTAGAGTAAAAAAGCTTTTTTTGGCATTTGATTCTTAGTTTTAGTTATTATAGTTTATTTGTTTCATTTTAAGTAAAGGAATAAAAAAACTTTTTCTATATATAATTCAATTCTTTTTCAAGATGTAGTATATGCTCTTCGATAGACTCGAACTCTGACTTTTCAATTAGGAAGAGATTGCTTATACCATCAGACTATAATTGGATAAGCATTGATTAGAAAAACCCATCAACATCTATATTAAAAGAAAATACATTAATCACATGTCTCAGTTGGCAAAATTTGGCAGGCAATTAACATTACCAATCGAAGCTCTTCAGAAGTTGTAATACACTAGATAAAATTCATGAACTACTAAAATAGGTAGATGTCCTTTAGTCAATGTCGATCAGTGAATATGACCTATTGAACCGCCGAGCAACAATGAAATTTTATATTTTCTATTATTTTAATATTTATGACATAATATAATAAAAAAATTATAAACCCTAACAAAAATCCTTAGCTAAGCATTATTATTAACCATATAAACATACAATTATAGAATAACATAACATAGAACGGACCACCATACTTGTCAAAAGGTTGAAATAATATCCAATACTAAGTATAATATGATGAAAAAAAAAGTACAAAACAAATGACTGAAAGTGGACAGATACAAAACTATCATTCTCCACCTTAGCTCATAGAATTGATTTTGTTTTTCTTCTTTATTCCTTGTAAACCTGAAAATTTTCAATAATTATTTAATAACATTTTAATTGTTTTTGTTATTATTTAAACCTTTCATAATGACAGTTTAATTATAAAGCAAGCAAATAATAGTGAGAGAGTAAAACATTTCTATCTTCTCATCATCTTCTTTAGGCATAAGAGAGTTGTAAAGAAATCCTTTTTTGAAGGCAAAAGAATTAACAAAATTGTTATTCTATGCATATTCACTAACTACCATGATTTTACAATAGAAATCTTGATGAAACTTATCTTCTTTAACCATTTTCATAGGATATATATACATTCATGCATTCACTTGGCTAATTATAGAAAAGAAATGTTAGGAAGAAGAACTTACATAATCCAACGGCAAACTGTAGTTGTCATAACCAATATTAAATGAAGTTTCTTTTCAACTAAGTTTGTTCAAACTTACCTTTTTTGTTGCAGCTAAGTCTTACCTAGCTTAAATAGTTGTCTGATTTTCTTAAATGCTACTTTTTCATCCAAAAGCTGCTGAAAGCATGCAAAAGCACTTTTATCAACAATAATCACATACTAGCCCTAATACTACTATACTTATAATTAGAATTCAAAGTGTCACCTTATCACAAAGAATTTGAAATGTCTACGCCACTACAACAAATGCTAGATTTAACAGCAAAATGAATTTCGCTACCAAAGAGTATCTTTATCACAAAAATCTAAAAGTTGCTACCAAAAAATGCATTTTGTAGAAAAATTATATCAATTTTTTTGTTGCAAATATCAACGGCAACAACTTTATAGCAGTAACTTGCAGCAACTATATTTTTACTACCAAAAAGCACATTTAGTAGCAATAAAGTAGTTGTATTTTGCTGCTACAAAGTTGTGACTATAGATATTTGCAACAAAAAATTGATATAATTTTGCTGCTAAATGTGTTTTTTGGTAGCAATTTTTGAATTTTGCTGCTAAATATGCTCTTTAACAGCAAAATTATGCTTTTTTTTGTTGCTGAATCTAGCATTTGTTGTAGTGCGTACATGTTATGTTTAATAAAAAAAATGTGTGATATTTCAATTATTAATCTTTATGTTGCAACTATTTCACACTGCTTTAGTTTTTGGTTACATGCCCAGAGGTATCCATTGTCGGTTAAGGTTTCTAATCCCCTGGTTGGCTTGTAGGCACCTCAAAGGGTGGGACAACTAGCCTAGAAATTTAAGAATGCTCCATGCCTAAGGAGAGGATTGAACCCTTGACACTTTGTTAAGGATGGATGAGTCTCTGCCACTCAACCACACCTTCTGGGTTTTCACACTGCTATAGTTAGAATTGTATTTAAGTTACAATTTGAAATGTCTATTTTTTAATGAAGGAGAAGATTTATGCGATTTCGATCTATTATAGACAAATGGATTGAAGATTAATAGTTCATAGTCGATTCGAATTCTTAGAACTTCCAAAATAACTATCTAAACTAATAATGTTTGACCTAGTAACTATAATAGTATGATAAGTATTTAACAATTGCTCAACCTCAAAATACGTTTAGGTGAAAGTTTAATCAACATGTCCATCTTGAAATACGACCATAAACACATATACAATTAAGTACCTAGATAATATATATATATATAACATACAACAATTACAAAAGCTCAGAACTTTCTGTAATTGAAACCAAAAATGCCTCATCATAATTATGTAGGTGAAATGATGACAAAAAATCCGATCAACTTCAAAGGAGCACCGTGTCTCCTGTGCATAACTTCTATCAAAAAAATTTTAATTAGAAATGAAGATATGACTTATTTACTTTGGCTTTTCACTCAAGACAACTTAACCTTGACAGTCTTCTTGAGCTGAAGCGATTCTTGTATGTGGAGCATGCAATTACCTGTAATGCATACCAAAATATATAGCATGTTTCTTGATTCTTTGATATAAAAAATTAATCATAATAGGATGTAAAATAGAAGAATTGGATGCATAGGGTGATAGGAAGCATGGCCTTAATGTGTACGGAAAAATAGAAATAATTGCATTGATGGTTAACAATTTTTACAACATAATAACTCTGAAAAAATTTAGAAATGAAAAAAATAATTAGAAACAATGAAAAAGAAGAGAGGAAAGTCAAGAGAGCTACATTGAGAGAGAAAGGGTTGAGATTCAAAATTAAGGATAACCATGAATTTGATTAGATGTGTATCTCAATAATGGAAATGACACTTTGAATTAATGGATGAGGAGAGAGAACAGAGAAGAGGACCAGAGAAATAGAGTTCGTTTTGAATTAATTGAGTAAATAGATAATTTGAGATTTGATTAATTAATATTAGGAGAAATTAGGAGAAATGAGCTATTCGCTTTTAATATATATAAATGATAAATGATAGTAACATTACTTGGTTTAATATTTTTTATTTTTCAATGTTATTAAATATAATTTAGATTAAAAGTTTTAAAAATGAAAAAGTTTTGTAGATACGAGAACAGAATCGAAATTGTCCAACAGATTTTATAAGTACCTTTGGTAAAGTCATCATCTTGGTTGATATATAATTAGACAATGTCACAAATTGTGATGTACTGGTACTATGTCCTTTTTTAAATTAACCACCTTCATTATAATTAGGGGTACATGTAGTCCCTTACCCAGTCAATTAGTATGTTGGTCAATCCATTATTCTGATTGATTACCATTGAAGACTTTTCATTGAAAAAAGGCAAAACGCATCTTGAACCCCCTGATCTTTACCTTTTTATGCAATCAGCCCCATGATCTTTATTTTACCTACATTGAATACATGATCTTTTATTTTTTAGTCTAGTTGCCCTTATTTTCCACGGCCCATCACGCGTGTAGCCCAATTCCCGTTATATGGCACGTGAACCCGTTATGTGTGACACGTCAGCTGCCACATTGGTATTTTTAGTCCCACCTGCCCATGACTCTACCCAACCCACTAATCCAAACAACCCAGCCTGACCCAGAAATTTAAACTGGATTATATACCATCTAAAGAACGACATCTTCCTCCTCTCTTCTTCTTCTTTTTCTTCTTGTTCGAACACTTTCTCCCATCTTGTTACTCCTCTTCCTTGTTTCTTTCAAAGAGCCACAAAAATTCCCTTAAGCCTTATTTCATCTTTTCCTGTTTCTGTCAAAGAAAGATTGCGGAACCCTAACTTTTCCTCTCTCTTCTTCTCAATGAAACCCCAACTACTGACTCTGTGAAATTATTAGCTATCATACCTTATATCAACCGTTCCAGTCTATTTCATGTTGTATCGTGGAGATTGAAAGGTGGTTTAGCATTCCAATCGATTTCATTACCCTGTTAGCATTGAAAGGTGAGTTTATACCTTTTGACTTTCTTTTTTTCGAGCTGTTTAGTGGACATGGGAGGTTTTTTTTGTCTGTGATAGGAAACACATGGTTAGGCTTTGCTTTTTGTAAGTTTTACATCTTTTTCATACCTTTTACCTTTGAGGAGTGGTCCCAAGTTGTGAGGTCAGCATGGTTAAGATTTTTTAAGTTCCTTTCATTATTGTTAATGTTTTTTTGTTTCTTTGTTGTTTATGTTTTTTGTGCTTTTATAAAGTGAAGTAAACCCTAAAATACAGTAATTTTCTATTTCGAGTTTTGTTTGTTTACCCATAAATATCAATTATTTTAATCTTTCTTTTAATATTGAGTACTGACCCTAAAATGATAATTTTAAAAAACCTTTTTATTCAGCCTTATTCTCATTTGAAACATGTTTTGCTGTTAGTATAAATGTAATTATGGTATAGGTATTTCTTGGTTATTGCTATTACTTTATGGTGGGATATAACATAGATATTCATATTTGTATTTGTGCTTGCAGAATGATAGGTGTGGTTGTGAAGTTAGTTGTATGGCACAAAGGGTACTTTCGGCTCAACAGTGTTACTAATAAAGCTGATTATTTGTGTGGGAAAAGAATAGTACTTGATAAGGAGCTGAGTGTGGATATGCTTTCGCTGACTACCATGAAGGCTTATATGGAAGATATAGGCTATGATAGGAGCAAAAGATTGTACTACAAATGCCTATTGATGAATGAGCATGTGTTACTCTTCAACGAAAATGTTATGGATCCAATGAAGAAATTTTTGAACAATGGAGTTGAATTTGAAGTGTTTGTTGATGAGCCAGGGATGGAAGAAAGTGAAGAGGTTGTGGTGACGGATGAAACTGATGACATAGCCAAAGTAGATGGTATTCAAGCTGAAGAAGAAGAACATGATAGCACTGATGAAGAAGATAATGTATATGAAGCAGCTGAAGGACAAGGTGGCATCGTAGAAGCTGAAGATGAGCCACAACTTCCACACCATAATGCAGATGACATGTTATTCGAAGTTGGTTATCTAACCGATGACGATGAGCCTAAACTCCAGGCTGCAAGAGCCAATCTTAGAGCATGGAAAAAATCAACCATGATTGCTGTTAAGCCTGGAGCTTCTACTGCTGCTGCTGGTAATGAAAATCAGATAGAAGAAAATGATTTGAGAGCAGCTGAAGATGATAACCTACCTGAAAGTGATAGTGAGGAGTCTGCCCATGAATCAGATTATTTTGAATCCGATGAAGAAGGAAGTTACTACAGCGACACAGATGAGGAATGTGCAGATGAAGCTTTAAGGAGGCACAGCCATGTGATTCGGTTTGATCCTTCTACCAAAATACCTGTATTTTGCATTGGAATGGTGTTTCAAAGTATACCACAATTTTGAGAAGCAGTTGCACAGCATGCTATTGCAAAAGGTCTGGCAGTTAATTTTGTTAGGAACGAGAAGGATAGGGATAGGGTTAAATGTATGGAGAGCTGCCCATGGGAGTTATATGCATCTTATGAGTCAAAATATGACAAAACAGTGTTAGTGAAGATGTATCACCCTCATCATCAGTGTAAGCGGGTAAATAGGGTCTGTGTTTGCTACTAGTGATTGGATTAAAAAGAAGTACAAGACCACAGTCCAGCGGAACTCGAGAATCAAGATCTGAGAGTTGAAACAGCTTTTTAGGGAAGACTGGCAAATCGGGGTTGGTATCTATGTCGGTGTGTTTGAAAGCTAAACAGAAGATAATGGCAGAACTTCAAAGGGACTTCAAACAACAATTCTCTATGCTATATGCCTATCAACATGAAATTTTGAGTAAGAATCCTGGTTCTAGTTGTCAAGTTAAGGTGAACACAGAATACCTTAATGGAAATCCTAGATTTGTTGCCTTCTATGTTTGCTTTGATGCATGTAAACGTGGGTGGAAGGAAGGGTGTAGGCCAATTATCATTTTAGATGGTTGCTTTTTGAAAGGGTTATGTAAGGGCCAGTTATTATGTGCTATTGGGAGAGATGGGAACAACCAAATGTTCCCTATTGCTTGGGCTGTAGTGAATGTCGAGAATAAAGAAAATTGGTCATGGTTCGTAACTTGGATTAGAAGAGATCTACAACTTGGCATTGGATATGGGATCACGCTCATATCTGACATGCAGAAGGTTAGTGTGAAAATTTTACAGCTAAATTTTGAATACTGCTTAGTTGGTCAAATTTTTCTATTATTGTTTTGCCCTTGTGTATTAGTAGGTGGGCTTTTAGTTGTTCTAACAATCTAACTAGATAATGGGTTGCATCCTTTAAATGGGCCAATTAATCCATACATGATCTAATTATTTCAAAATCATTATTAGTTTGTTTATGAATATGAAAATAGTTAAATTAAGATGCACATGATGAAAAGTAGGCATAATTAGGCTGTTCATTTGTTATAATAATAAGGTGTATTTGGGGCTGGTTTATTAAATGGGCTTAAGTAGGTTAAGGCCCAATGGATATTTCATAAGAAAACAAAATGGAGTACAATAAATTTTTGGGAAATTATCAAATTTACGTTGGATTTGGGCTTTTGTTTTTGGGCCTACCTTTTCTTATTTACTGAAATACTTTATTTTTTTTTTTTTTACTTTCTCGGGGTCACGCTTTTCTTTCATACGTTTTTCATTTCTGCATTCCATAACTTTTTGTATTCCACTTTTCTTCTTCGTTTTTTCAGCGTTCTTCTTACTGCTTTTTCTTCGATTCTTCTACTGCGTGATTTTTATTCGTTTTTTATACTTTCAGCTTTCATGATTTTCTTCTTGGTTCGTGTGGTTTGTTTGTGGGTTTGTTCATCATTTTTTTTTTGCGTTCGTTTAGGTTTTTTTTTTGCGTTTGTTTGTTTTGTTTGTGTGTTTGTTTTGTGATTTTTGTAGTTTTGTTTGCAGTGTTATATTTTTCTAACATGGTGAAGGGTACAAAGAACACTGGGTCGCAAAAGGGAAAAAATGTTAAGAAGCCTCTTGCTGTTTTCAAGGGCAAATCCAGGGAGGATGTTGTTGCTGGAAAGTTTGTGGTAAGTTTTTTTGTTTCATTTATCCTGTATTTTTATAGTTTTTGTTTTTTTTTTCTGTGTTTTTATTTTTTGGGCTTACTGTAATACTGTAATAGTGTATTTTATAGTTTTTGTTTTTTTTTCTGTGTTTTTCTAGGTGTGTTTATTTTTCTGTTACTGTAATAGTGTATCTTATACCTTAGTGCATCCTATTATCCATTAGTTATACCTTATTTATACTTTATTTATACCTTAGTTATACTGTGTTTATACGTTAGTTATACCTTGATTATACGTTAATTATACCTTAAGATAAATTATTATTCCTTAAGATACACTTATTATAGACTTATTTATACTGTTTTTTCACTGTTTATACCTTATTTATACATTATTTATATCTTTTTTATACATTATTATAGTGATTATACCTTACTTATACGTTAATTATACCTTATTTATACATTAGTATGCACTATTACATTCATTATACATTTAGATAGAGTATTATATTGATTGATTATACATGAGTTATATATTTTTATACCTCACTTATACCTTAAGATACATTATTAGAGTGATTATACCTTTGTTATAGCTGAATTATACCTTTCTTATACTTTAAGATATACTGTTATAGTGACTATACCTTACTTATTGATTAATTATACCTTACTTATACATTAATATGCATTATTACAGTCATTATACATTAGTTATACCGTATTTTTTGAGTAGTTATACATTGTTTATACTTTAGTTATACATTGTTTATACATTACTTGTACCTTAGTCTGCTGTTTTGTTTCTAACAGATTGGTTACACACTGATTACACCCAACTTATACATCATTATAGCGATTATATGTTAGTTATACCTTTGTTATACCTTAAGATTCAGTTGTGTAGTAATTATACCTTAGTTATACCTTAAGATACGCTATTACAATGATTATATTTTCGATTTTAACTTTGTTATGTTTTTGTTATATTTTAACAGACACTATTACATTGTTTATACCTTAATTATACTTTTAGTTGTACTTTTTGAGTAATTATACCTTAGTTATATGTTAATTATACCTTTTAGATACATTATTACTTTGATTATACCTCCTTTATACCTTTTTTATACTTTAAGTTGCAGTTTTTCAGTAATTATACCTTAGTTATGCCTTAGTTATACCTTAATTATACCTTAAGATGCACTTTTTCAGTAATTATACCTTAGTTATTTTTTAATTTCTAAGGTATAATGAGTGTATAACCAAGTTATACACTGATTATACCCTAGTTATACCTTAATCATACCTTTTTGATACACTATTACTTTGATTATACCTTTGTTATACCTTTTTTATACCTTAAATTGCACTTTTTCAGTAATTATACCTTAGTTATTTTACCTTAGTTATTTTTTTAATACATTTTTCAGGTTGGGAGACCTATTTACAAGAAACGGGAGTATTAGGGAAGTCATCTTTCTGTTTTCTCTTATTACGATCTGCTCACATTCCTGAAGTTAAACCTGCCTGATCGAGTTATTCGGATGTTTAAGGAAACCATTTTTGGTTACTTCTTGGATTTACCTATTCTAAGGGTTACAAAGCAGCTCATACATTCTTTGCTGCTAAGGGAGATTTATCAGGAGGATGAAAATGATTCAATTATTGTTGAAGTAGCTGGCATTGAGCTGAGGTTTGGTGTGGAAGAGTTTTTGTTGATTTCTGGCTTGAAATCAACTGCTGATGATGAATTTGTAATGTGTTCCACTGGTGTGGGTTCTAGATTATTGTCCTCCTACTTTCCTAATAAGACTGAGGTGAAGAAGAAAGATATTGAAGAAGTCTTGAAGAAGGATTCTCATGTTTTTGATGATGATTGTGCTGAAGATTGCCTAAAGATTGCACTGATATATTTCATCAGCTTCTACCTAATGGGGATAGATTTTTCGAAATCTATTCCAAGTTCATATTTTGATGTGGTGGAGTCAGGTGACTATGTGAAGGCTGCATGGGGTTGTGAGTCTTTCGATGCAACCATATTTTCTTTAAAGAAAACTAGAATTTCTAGATCGAAGCCCAAGTCTTATCGAGTTGAGGGCTGTCCCATTTTTTTCCAGTTATGGTTCTATGAGGTTTGTACTGCATGCAGCGGACTAATTTGTGACAGAGTTATTAACCAGAAGGCTGCAAATTTTCTCCCTAGGGTTTTCAATTGGAGGACTTATGTTGAGGATTTTCGAAGGGAAAAGTTGGACAAGTTTTTATTCAACAAGTCAGCCAAAAGCGTATGTTATTCCTCATTCATTCATTAATTATACTTTTTTATACATTTTTTTATACTATTACAGTGATTATACCTTAGTTATACCTCAATTATACCTTAGTTATACCTTAGGATACACTATTACAATGATTATACTTTAGTTATACCTTAATTATACCTTGGTACTATTACAGTGATTATACCTTAGTTATACCTCAATTATACCTTAGCTATACCTTAGGATACACTATTACAGTGATTATACCTTAGTTATACCTCAATTATACCTTAGCTATACCTTAGGATACACTATTACAGTGATTATACCTTAGTTATACCTCAATTATACCTTAGCTATACCTTAGGATACACTATTACACTGATTATACCTTAGTTATACCTCAATTATACCTTAGTTATACCTTAGGATACACTATTACAGTGATTATACCTTAGTTATACCTCAATTATACCTTAGTTTTACCTTAGGATACACTATTACAGTGATTATACCTTAGTTATACCTTAGGATATACTATTACAGTGATTATACCTTAGTTATACCTTAGGATACACAATTACAGTGATTATACCTTAGTTATACCTTAGTTATACCTTAAGATACACTATTACAATCATGATACTTTACTTATACCTTAATTGTACTATAAGATTCACTAATTATACCTTTATTATACCTTAAGATACACTATACTTTGATTATATCTTAATTATAGTTTGTTGTACTTTAGTTATTGTTTGTGATACACTAATTATACCTTAGTTATACCTTTTTTCTTATTTGTTTTTTTTTTAGTTGGGATTGAAGAATATATATGCTACGGATGAGGAGATTGAGGAGCTGTCTTTGGAGAATTTTTATACGAAAAGGAACTTCTCCTTACAAAATTTGGTTGAAATAGATGATAATCAAGTTGAGCCTCCTATGGAAGAAGCTGATAGTGATGATAATCAAGTTGAGCCTGCTATGGAAGAAGCTGATGGTGTCCATGTACAGGTTGATGATGACAAGAATGATGTGAAAGTTGATGAGTTGAAAGGTTCTTCTTCTCAATCTCAAGCTTCTAGTCAAGGAGCTGTTCTATCTGAGATTGCATTGTTGAAGAAATACATGGAGCAACAATTTGGATTAGTTATGCAGAAGTTGGATTATATCAGCAGCCATGTTGATAAGCTGGTATTTCTATGTTTACTTATGATTTTATATATATATATATATATATATATATATATATATATATATTTTCTATTTTTTAACTTTTGTGTTTTTATTTTTTGTTTTTTAAAGGAAACCTCAAGGGACTTTGTGAATAAGGTTTCGTCTGATGGGGGTGATGAGGGCGATGATGATATGGATCATGAGGTTAGTAAATTGATCATCATGTATCTTACTATACATGAGTTATTTTTTTGGGATAAACTGATTATACCTTGGTTATACATTATGACACGTTAATTATACTTTAAGTATACTTAGTTATGCCTTAATTATACCTTAAGATACACTGTTACAGTGATTATACCTTAGTTATACCTTAATCATATTTTAAGATACACTATTATACCTTAGTTATACATTGATTATACCTTAGTTATACTTTGATTATACCTTAATATACACTTATACCTTAGTTATACAGTCATTATACCTTAGATATACCTTAAGATACACTATTTCATGTATTATACCTTAGTTATACCTTGATTATACCTTAAGATACACTTATACCTTAGTTATACAGTCATTATACCTTAGATATACCTTAAGATACACTATTTCATGGATTATACCTTAGGTATACCTTAATTATACCTTAGATATACCTTAAGATACACTATTTCATGGATTATACCTTAGTTATACCTTAATTATACCTTAAGATACACTTATACCTTAGTTATACAGTCATTATACCTTATATATACCTTAAGATACACTATTTCATGGATTATACCTTAGTTATACTTTAATTATACCTTAAGATACACTATTATACCTTAATTATACTTTAAGATATACTATTAGAATGATTATACCTTATGTATACCTTAATTATACGTTAAGATACACTTTTATACCTTTCATTTATTTATACATTTTTTTTGCTTTGCAGTATGTTAATAGTCAAGTACAGGAGGATAAGGATGAGAATATGGAGGATATGGAGGATAAGGGTGATGGAATGGATGCTCAAGATAAGAAGGATGTTGGTATGGAAGGGGGGGTTGAAGAATGATGGATTGGATTCTGAAGAGAAGGAGGATATTGTTGAAGGAAGTTTCAGTTTTAATGATGTGGTGCCAGAGAGGGCAATAGTTGTGTATAAACCTCCTATTGTTCCACCAATAACAATGAAGGATCCAGAGTTTGATTGCACAAGGTATTTCAACTTCGATGCTATCACTGCATTTGCTGATGAGGTTGTTTTGTCTTTGGATGATCAATTAGAGATCCCTGATGTTGCTAATAAGGAGAATGCTACTGAGGGGTGTGAGCAAGAAGGTGTTGCTGTTAATGAGGAGGGTTCTGTTGTTGGTAATGAAGTAGGTGCTGGAAAAGGAAATCTGGATTCTGACACAGAGCACCAAGCTGTTGTTGCTCTTGAAAAGCTTAAACAAGCTGTATGTTTTTCGTATTTATGATTTTTGTATTTTTTGTACTTTGATTATATGCTATATTATAATCTGATACATTATTCATTGTTATACACTTATTATTCATTGTTATACAATCTTTATACACTGCTTATACATTATTTTTTACACTGTTTATACATTGTTATACACTTTTTATACATTGTTATGCATCTATATATTGTTATGAATTGTTTATACACTTCTTATACACTGTTATACACTGTTTTTACACTTCTTATACACTGTTATACACTTCTTATATATTGTTATACATTTATGAATAGTTTATACACTGTTATACACTGTTATATAATGTTTATACATTGTTTACACATTGTTATACACTTTTTATAATTTGTTATGCATTTATATGTTGTTATGAATAGTTTATACACTGTTTATACACTGTTTATACAATGTTATACAATGTTATACACTGTTATACACTGTTATACCCTGTTATACACTGTTTGTACATTGTTTATACATTGCTTATTTGAATATAATGATTATATTTCTGAATTTACTGATTACATGTGATAGGGTATTGATTCTATGTGTTTCTTAGACTTTATTGATCCTGATATTTTGGATGAACTTGAAGTTGAGGGTTATGAGAGAGTATATTCTATCAAAGATGTGCGTATGTTTTTTTTTTGTTTTTTTTTTTTGTTGTTGTTGTTTTGTTTATGTCGAGTTTTTATTTTTCTTGTTGTTTTCTTTGTTTTTTCAGGATGATGATATTGTCGTTATTGAGGATGAAGTTGTGAAGAAGGGAATTTATAAAAGGAGGAGGAGAGTTGGTGGTGGTCGGGCGGTTTCTTCACCTTACACAACTAAATTTGGTTCTGATGAGAAGGTGTTGAAGGTTGTTACTGGATCATTTGTGTTGGATGATCTGTGCGAGTTAGGCGAGTATCCTCGTGATGATGAACTCACTCGTGATTTCATCCGATTTATTAACAAGAATAAATATGCAGCTAAAAAGTAATTTTTTTTTATTTTTCTTCTGTTGTTTTCTTTTAAGTTTTTTTTTTTTTTTTGATTTATGTTGTGTACTTTGTTTTTTTTCTTTCCTCTTTTCTAGTTCAAGGAACAACTGGTATGCTCCCAAGAATAATCTGTTAAATCCTCCTTTGCGTTATGGTGTTGCTACAATCGATTCAAAGACTTTCTTCCTTGAATTGTATCTTTGTGGTGAGTATTTAAGTAGTACTGTAAGTATTTTTGTCTCTTATACTTTAGTTATATTTCAGTTATACCTTACTTATACTTTAAGATATATTACTAGAGTGATTATACTTTAGTTATACATTAATTATACCTAAAAGATATACTATCATAGTGATTATACTTTATTTATACGTTAATTATACTTTAGTTATACGTTATTTTGACATTATGAGGGATTATTACATTGGTTATATATTATTTATACCTTAGGTACACAGTAAGATGCACTATTATTATATATTATACAAGAATTATACATTTTTTGTACGTTACTTAGACATTTTTTGTATATTTGTTTATGATGCACTGATTATACAATTATTATACTTTAGTTATACACTGATTATACCTTTGTTATACCTTTTGGTACAGTGATTATATATTAGTTATATCTCTAGTTTGTTATTTTTGTCATGTACATTGATTATACACAGTTTATACCTTAAACATACATTATACATAGTTTATACGCTGATTATACACAGTTTTTACCTTAATTATACATTGTATAATCATTGATTTATACTTATAAATGTTTTTTTTTTTTGGGTTAGCATGTGGATGTAATCATGTATTATCTGAGGAAGAAGGGCAAATATTGTGATCGCCTAACATATAACTTCACAACTACTAATATGAGGTTTGATGCAAGTGTGAAGTACATGTTTGGACAAGTGGATCCTATTCTTGGGAGTGGTGGGATTTTTAATCAGTTAAGATTTGATGATACCATCACCAGATTCATGATGGGTGCTGATTTATGGACCGGGAGGCCATGGTCTGATGTTGATGAAGTGTTGATGCCAATTCATGTTGGTCAAAATCATTGGGTTTTGGGAAGGTTTTGCTTGAGGTTGAGGAAGCTCTTCATATACAATTCCTATTTGGGTAGATGTAGTGCTGATTCAACTGCTGAAGGGGCAAATGAATATGCTGTAATTCTTCCATACTATCTGCATCATTGGTCAATTCTCAGTGGCAGGGTTGATCTTCTGGAATCTGATGTGTATAGTGTTGGGAATCCTTTACGTCCTCTCGTAGTGGAAATTGTCGAAGGTTTACCTCAACAGTCTGACTGGTGTGTTTTATTTATTTTTTGTTATATTTTCATTAAATGTTATTTGTTCTTTGTAATACAAGGATCATACATGAGTTAGACTTGCTGATAAACTGATTATACCTTAGTTATACTTTCTGATTCGTTAGTTATACATTAGTTATACTTCAGTTATACCTTTGTTATACCTTAGTTATGCATTGTGATACACTGTTTATAGCTTAGTTATACCCCAATTATAGTTATACCTTAAGATGCACTATTACAGTGATTATACCTTAGTTTTACCTTAAGATGCACTATTACAGTGATTATACCTTAGTTATACCTCAATTATACCTTAAGATACATTATTACAGTGATTATGGCTTAGTTGTACGTCAATTATACCTTAGTTATACCTTAAGATATACTATTACAGTGATTATACCTTATTTATACCTCAATTATACCGTAGTTATACTTTAAGATAAACTATTACAGTTTTTATACCTTAGTTATAACTTAATTATACCTTAAGATACCTTAAGATACCTTATTACATTGATTATACATCACTTATACTTTAATTATATTTTCAGATACAATATTGCAGTGTTTTTACCTTATTTATACTACAATTATACCTTAGTTTTACCTTAAGATATACTATTACAGTGATTATACCTTATTTATACCTCAATTATACCTTGATTATACATTAAGATACACTATTACAGTGATTATGGATTAGTTGTACCTCAATTATACCTTAGATATACCTTAAGATACATTATTACAGTTGATTATACCTTTGTTATACCTTAATTATACTTTAGTTGTACCTTATGATACACTATTACAGTGTTTATACCTCAGACATACCTTAGTTACACTATTAGAGTGTTTATACATCATTTATACATCAATTATACCTAGTTATACCTCAAGTTACACTATTACAGTGATTATATCTTATTTGTACCTCAATTATACCTTAGTTATACCTTAAGATACACTATTACAGTGATTATACCTTAGTTATACCTTAATTATACCTTAAGATACCTTATTACAGTGATTATACCTTAGTTATACATCACTTATACAATAATCATTTATATGGTTATTGATACCATGTTTATGCCTTTTTTCTTTTTTCAGTGATTGTGGAGTTTTTGTGTTGAGCTTTGCTGAGTATCTCATAGAGCAAAAGCCTTTCCCAGATCCATTTGATGTTGAAGCTCATCGGACAAGGTTGGTAGTTTCATTGTATAACCATGGAGTATTAAGGAATGAGAACGAAGAAGAAAGCGATAATGAATATGTTCGTCCAATGGATGTTTAAAGTATTTTTTGTTTCAAATACAGCATTTTTATTGAATGAAAAAACACAAGTGTAAAGTTTTTTTTATTCAATACAATTCAATTCAATACAACAATCAGTTAATCATTGTTTTGCTCCTCCACATGTTCTCTTATTATGGCCTGGATTGCCACAAGTTCCACATTTTACTTTCATTTTTGTTTTTTTCTCCCAAGCTGCTCTGAATCTCTATTTCTTTGGTCTTCCTGCTTTTTGTTTTGCTTCTGGTGGATTGAGTTTCTGATCCCTTATATCTTGAGGTATGTCCCACATATCTTTTGAAGGCATTGGGTATATTGTTGCTTCATAAGTTGCTAACATTTTTTGTTTTGTGTAGTAAGGGGCGCAGTAATTATATATGTTGAGGTGGAATTTCCTTATGTATGCAAGGGCATGTGGACATGGAAGCTCATCCATTTGGAATCTGTTGCAGGTACATGTCTTTTCTTTCATGTCAACTATGTAATCTATCCCATTTCTTGTGACTGTTACCAGATTACCTGTGGATGGTTTTACCTACATTTTTTGTAATCAATATTATGTGTATGTAGTGTATATTGAATGTATAATAGAAGTGATCAGTTGTGAATTTGAACCTGCATTTTCAATGCTGGTATGTAGTTTGCTTGCAGTACTTGTTCTTGCCTTTGTGTGAGTATTGTCATCGTTGCTTGTGCAATGCTTCTGTTTTTGTAGAAGAGATCTTGTAGCATGCTCCGTAAGTACTCCACTAGAGTCGTTATTGGTAGGTCTTTTGCTGCTTTGTTGAGAGAGTTTATTGATTCTACAATGTTTGATGTCAATATGTTGTATCTGTTGTTTGTTGAGTGTACTTTACTCCATTTGTCATACCCAACGTCTTGAAGGTACACTGGGATTTTTTTGTTGATATTTTCCAGTTCAGTCATGTATTTATTGAAATCCTCTATCGTGTATGCTCTTGTTGCTTTGTTGAAGTACTTCTTCATGTCTTTTGTGTTGTTTTTGTATCTGAGTTTGAGGTTTTGCAGCAGATGGAATGCACAGACACAATGTGGAACATCTGGTAGCACTGTTTTTGAAGCTTTTTCTATGCTCTTATGTCTGTCTGAAACTATAACCATTTCTTGTCTCTGTCCATAAGCATTTTTGAATTGTTTGAAAAACGATTCCCATGATTCATCATTTTCTCCATCAACTACTGCAAAGGCCAGCTGGAAGATCATCTCTGCATTTGTCAGTTTGTTGCATATTAGTATAATATTTTTGTTTATTATTTTATACCATAATTATATTTGTGGTTGAATTACACTATTAGAGTGATTATACCTTAGTTATACCTCAATTATACCTTAGTTATACCTTAGTTATACCTCAGGATACACTATTACAGTGATTATACCTTAGTTATACCGCAATTATACCTTAGTTATACCTTAAGATACACTATTACAATCATTATACTTTAGTTATACCTTAATTATACTATAAGATTCA
Source organism: Euphorbia tirucalli (assembly GCA_039660915.1). NCBI lineage: Eukaryota > Viridiplantae > Streptophyta > Magnoliopsida > Malpighiales > Euphorbiaceae > Euphorbia > Euphorbia tirucalli. Next base: position 53,868,003 of record CM077633.1, read on the forward strand.
CCAATTATACCTTTATTATACCTTAATTATACCTTAATTATACTATAAGATTCACTAATTATACCTTCATTATACCTTAATTATACTATAAGATTCACTAATTATACCTTTATTATACATTTATTATACCTTAAGATTCACTGTAACAGTGATTATACATTACTTACATTAATTATACATTATTTATACATTAAGATATTCTATTATATTGGTTATACGTTAATTATACCTTAGTTATACTATAAGATTCACTAATTATACCCTTATTATACCTTAAGATTCATTGTAACAGTAATTATACATTAGTTACATTAATTATACATTATTTATACATTACATTAATTATTTACCTGAAGCATCTTGCGTGCAGGCTGAGATGAGCGTTCCACTGTAACATGTTCTGAGGAATGTGGCATCAACCACAACAACTGGTTTACAATGTTTCCATCCTTCTATTGAAGCTTGCATTGCTACAAATATGTACAGAAATCTGTTTTCTTTTGTTTCCAGACTGATTTTTGTTCCTGGGTTTGTTTTTTGCAGCATATAGAGGTAGCTTGGTAGCATGTTGTATGATTCAGATGGTGAACCTCTGATTATTTTGAGTGCTTCTTCTTTTGAACGCCAGGCTTTTTGGTAATTGATTTCTGCCCCTATGTGTTCTTTCATGTCATATACTATATCTTTTGCTGTGTATACTCTTTTCAGTCTGATGTATTTGTTCTTGATGATGCTTGCTATAAGTGCCTTTGTTGCCTGTCTTTTATCACCATTCCTGTAATCAATGTTGCATGTGTGCTTTTCATCATCCTTGATGCGCTGAATCTCCATGTACACTATTCATCAATGCACTGCAGGAAGTACTGTTTTGCACAGGATTTTTTAACCTTGAATTGGATATTTTTTCTTATTGCATAGAGACTAATTACTTCTTTGAGTGTCTTTTTGTTTGTACAGATTTGTCCAGCTTGTATGTAGTCAACATTGGCATCTGTTATTTCATTGTCTTCTTCTCCTCCTGTAATTGTGTTTGCTTGTTTTGTGCTGTATATTTCTTCTATTGTTCTATCTGCTATGTTTCTTATGTAAGCTACATGGTCATCTTCTTCATCTTCTGCTTCTGTGTTGTACTGGTTGTACTCTAGTTGGTACACAGATTCTTCCATGTTACTGTTGTGATCCTTTTCTTCAGTTCCTATAATATATACACACAGACACACACCTGTTACATATCAGGTTATACATAGATTATACCTTATTTATACATTGTGATAAACAGATGTGATACCTTACTTATACATTGTCATATTTTTCGTACGACTTACTTATACATTACTTATACTTGAATTATATATTAGTTATACCTGAATTATACCTTAGTTATACCTGAGTTATACATTAGTTATACCCTAAGATACACTGTTATTGTGAGTATACCTAAGTTATACATTCAGATACACCTTAGTTATACCTGATTTATACCTTAGTTATACTGAGTTATACATTAGTTATACCTTAAGATACACTGTTATACCTGATTTATACCTTGGTTATACCTTAAGATACAATGTTATTATGATTATACCTAAGTTATACATTCAGATACAATATTTTCACTGATTATACCTTAGTTATACCTGATTTATACATTAGCTATACTGAGTTATATATTAGTTATACCTTAAGATACACTGTTATACCTGATTTATACCTTAGTTATACCTTAAGATACAATGTTATTGTGATTATACTTTAGATATACTTTCTGATACATTAAGTATACCTTAGTTATACATTGATTATACACTTTTTTCACTGATTATACCTTAGTTATACTGAGTTATACATTAGTTATACCCTAAGATACACTGTTATTGTGATTATACCTAAGTTATACATTCAGATACACTATTTTCACTGATTATACCTTATTTATACCTGATTTATACCTTAGTTATACTGAATTATACATTAGTTATACCTTAAGATACACTGTTATTGTGATTATACCTTAGTTATACTTTATGATACATTAATTATACCTTTGTTATACATTGATTATACACTTTTTTCACTGATTATACCTTAGTTATACCTGAATTATACCTTAGTTATACTGAGATGTTGTGATGATTTTACCTTGTTCATCTTCTATTTCTCTCTAAATTGTTGTTATGCATAGTGGATACTGCATTAGGATATTGCTTGCACTCTTTAGCTGTAAATAGAATCTAATGGACATGTCGTTCATTATATCCATTAGCGGATATCCTTCTGTTACTTGGAATTGGATCTTTAAATCTTCTTTTTGTTGATCGATCTTGATGTTTGCTTTGATAGTTTGGTTGAAGTCATTGAATGTTGATGTTGTTGGTATTAGGACTCCACTTACTTTGTAATTGATGAATCTGTAATCTTTAGTCCAAGTTCCATTATGATGGAGTAGAATTGCGATTTCTTGCATATCTCTGTGATCGATTGAATTGCTATGTTTCTTTTTGCAGTGATCGATTGTTTTGCAGTGATCAATTGAATTTCTAGGAGAGATCGATCCAGTTGTGCGATCTTGATTTTTGCGTTTCTGATCGATTTTGATGTGTTGCAATTCTTGGCGAAACTAATCTGCGATTCTTGGCAAAACTGATTTGCGATTCTTGGCTTTTGAGAGATTTTTGCGTTTGGGAGGTTTTTGAGAAGGTGCGATTCACGTATTTTAGAGATTTTGGTTTTTGTTTTTGTGATTTATTGTTACAGATTCACGTAAAACAGGAATGTCCTGTTTTAGGTATTTTTGAAATTTTTAAAAGTTTTTAAAGTATTTATGCAAACTTTTCCTTTATAGGTAAAAAAGTTAGATGGTGTCAAAAGGTAATTATTTATGTAAAAACCCCTAAATTTTTCCCTTAAACTTGTTTTGCTTGACTGCATCTTTGTTGACTGGTTGAATAAAACTAGTTTTCAACCTTAGATAATAGACATTAAAATAACAGAGTTCATACACCCATAAAAATAGAACTTAGAAGAAACAAAATGGAAAATTTTATTTTTTTGGCTTGGGTTCATGATGTATATTTCTGAATTTTGGTCTTACTAAAATTGTACATATTCTTGCAATAAATAATTGTGTATATTTGCAGGCCTGCAAAAGAATTCTAACAAATGTCTCTTATCTTTTGAATAAACTTTGTTCAGTTGCTTTTTCTTTTTTAAACAAATTTCTTTCATGTAATTCTATCCAGAAACGTGTTCAATTTATCTTCATCCTGTAGTATCAATAAGGGAATAGTTGTATTCCGACGGCAGAGAATTGCTAAAATTTAGTAGTTTTATAAAATGTTACTACTGCTCACATCTGACTGCTACTTTATAGAAATGTAGTGATATTATGTGCAACTGTTAGGGTATAACTTTTGTAATAGTATTATGATGTGGCTGGTATTATTTCTTTAATTATTATTTGAATATTTTGTTATTATTATACTTATCAGGGATTAGAGAGTGCAATACCTGAGATATTGCCTGAAGTCGAGCACAGAATGTGTGTTAGACATGTTTATGCAGCCTGGGCTAAGAAATGGAGGGGTGACGAACCAAAAAAGGCATTTTAGGCTTGTGTTAAGGCTTCAAATATGGCTGATCTAAAAGCAAGACTTGATCATTTACGTGATTTGGGTGAAGACGCAATGCAGGATGCACTAGAAATGTCTAGTCATACCATTGACCGTTGGAGCAGAGCATTTTTTAAACCTGATAGTCAGTGCGATGTGGTTGATAATAATCTGGCAGAGACATTCAATGGATGGATACTGGAAGCACGATGTAAGTCGGTTGTAACAATGCCGGATGAAATAAGAATCGAAACCATGACAAAAATCACTACAAAGTCAGAGTTAACAAAGAATTGGATTTGTGACATAAGTGAGAGGGCTATGAAGAAAGTGGGGAAGAATATTGAACTGAGTTATGATTGGATCGTGGCCTTCAATAGGGATGATGGCTATGAAGTCACATATATTAGAAAACCTACACTGAGGCATGTTGTCAACTTGAAACAGAAACAGTGTTCATGTAGGGCATGGGATATTTCGGGCATTCCTTGCCCTCATGCTATAACTGATATATATGATGCAAAAGCTGAGCCCACAGACTTTGTAGCACATTGGTACCATAAAGATACATATTTGAAGGCTTACCAGTATAAAATCAAACCGATGCGTAGGATGGATCAGTGGGAGAACGTTCCTAATCCTGTTATATTGCCTCCAACATTTAGGAAATTACCAGGCAGACCTAAGAAGGCGAGACGGAAGGATGCTTTTGAAGAAAAGAAGACTGGTATACTTAATAGGCGTGGGGGGATAATGACATGTTCAGTGTGCAATGAGAAAAATCATAATGCAAAGACATGCAAAAAAAGGACAAGCCCAGTAAAAATCTTAACTTTTATTATTTTTAAAACTGAAATGCTTGTTTTATTTATGCAAAGCCAATTCTATGTATTTTGCATTCATTGTGTGTATGTGTGCGTGTGTGTGTGTGTTTTTTTTTTTTTTTTTTTTTTACAGCTTATGCCAAACAAGTCCAATCTAAAAAGGAAGATGATTAGGGAAAAAAGGCAGGCAGAAGAAGCTTTGAAAGAGAAGGCAGCACAAGCTTCAAAATCAAGAAACAGAGCTCAGAATGAACAAGCAATCACTGCATTGAAGAAATCATACATGGGGAGGCTAAGAAAGAAACCAAGACACTTGGAGGTTGGTCAATCCAGTGGTACAACAAATACTGCACAAAAAGGTATGCAACAGACTCCAAATGTCAGACCTAGTCCAAGTGGTTGTTATGTGAACTTAAAGACCGGTGATGATATATTAAATGTTTATTTCTATTGCTTTTCTATTTTATGAAGCCATTGTTTAATGCTGTAAATTGGTTATAATGTATATTGTTGTTTTTTGCTCTTACAGCCAGGGACAACCAAATCTAAATTTCTTTACAAGTGAGATTTTGTGTTGATGGCTTTGATGTGATGGGGAAACTGAAGGTTTTTGAAGGTCTAGATCTTGTATTTTGCAAATATAAAGAACTGTATTGCCCATTGGTAACAAGATGGGAGAAAGTGTTGGGTTTTTGGTGTTAGGGTTCGAACGAGAAGAAGAAGAAGAAGAAGAAAAGGAGGAGTAACAAGATGGGAGAAAGTGTTGGGTTTTTGGTGCTAGGGTTCGAACGAGAAGAAGATGAAGAAGAAGAAAGGAGGAGGAGGAAGACGTCGTTCTTTAGATAGTATATAATCCGGTTTAAATTTCTGGGTCAGGCCGGGTTGGTTAGGTTTGTGGGTCGGGTAGAGTCATGGGCAGGTGGGACCAAAAATGCTAATATGGCACGTGGCACACATAACGGTTCACGCATCATATAACGGGAATTGGGCTACACGCGCGACTGGCCGTGGACAATAAGGGCGACTAGACTAAAAAATAAAAGATCATGTATTCAATGTAGGTAAAATAAAAATCATGGGGCTGATTGCATAAAAAGGGAAAGATCAGGGGGTTCAGGATGCGTTTTGCCTTGAAAAAATAAAATTTTTAAATATTAAAAATACTAAGTTATAAACTATGAATTTCAAAATTCAAACACAACTAAAAAAGATATATTTTTCATTATTATTGATTTTAAATTAAGGGTGTAGTTGCTACTCTTGAACTCTGAATCTCTTCGTTAGAAAGAGACACTACAATAAATGCTAAATTTAGCAGTAAAAAAATTAGCAGCGAAAATTCAAGAGCATATTTGCTAGCAGAAATTCAATAATTGCTGCCAAAAGTTACATTTAGTAGTAAAATCATATTAATTTTTTTGTTGCAAATATCTATGGTCTTAAATTTGTAGTAGCAACTACTTTTATTGCTGTTAAAGAGCATATTTAGCAACAATAAAGTAGTTACTGCTGCAAAATTCTGGTCATAGGTATTTACAACAAAAAAATAATATAATTTTGTTGGTAAATGTGTTTTTTAGTAGTAACTATTGAATTTTTGCTACTATATGTGTTCTTTGACAGCGAAATTTATTTTACTGTTAAATATAGCATTTGTTGTAGTGAGATGCTTTTACCTTTGAGATTTAAATAAATAAATTTGCAAATTTTAAATATTTTTAATTTATAAATTAAATATAAATATGTATACACGTAATTCATTAACTTTTTGGTTTCGGTTGGCCAATGATTTTTAAAATGAAAAATCATTATCTGGTTCATCCGCTTGATTTCAAAAATGGATTTTTTTTTTTATTATTTTAAATTTGCGTGTCCTGATTATAATTAATAATAAAAAAAAAGGTGTAACATCAAACCCCAATTCCAATGAGTATATGTATATTGTTAGGTAATTAAGGTAACTTGCACGAAATGAAAACTTAATTTTCTTATAAATACTATTATGAATTATTTCCTTTTGACCAGCGGAACCATGTTGATGGCAGTGGAGCCAATAAATCCCACTGATTTTTTTTTTTTAATTTATATAAAAAAATATTATTTACTAGTTTATGATATTGATCCCATTTATATATAAAAAATCTTATAAATAATAAAAAAATGTAAAGAATAAGGAAAAAATATAACTCAATTGGAATCTTGGCTCGGCTGAGAAAACTATTATATGTATGAATTATTAATATATATATTTTAATTTGTCTACCATGACATTTCCTATCAGTGTTCTTTTCAGATTTAATAATTATAATGATCGATGTAACCTGAGATTCAATTTGGACGAACCTCTTATATGATAACTACTAATTAATCACTCTAATACTATTTTCAGTTCCAATGTATTTTCGCAATCATTATAAATTAACGCACAATTTGGTCACTTGCACATACATATAGAGAATCTGTATTTTGTCTTTTTTTCTTATGATTTTACTTTTCCTTGTAGTTGGTCAAAGCATACTTTCATCCCAACTTACAAGACACGTATATTTAGCTCCTTTAAATTTAACGGACCCAAATAGATTAGTTACGTTACTAGAGGAGGGGTGAATAGTACTGTATACTGAATAAAAATTTTCGTAAACTCTTTTGAAAAATTCTTTTTGAAGAAAAACAATTTTCTTTTGATATACACAAGTTTTATAAAAATACATAAATAGTAAAACTTGTAAATATAAATATGCTTGACTAAATAAAATCGTCTTCAAATAATAATGCTATTAATTTAAATTGTGGAAATTTAAATGGCAATAAATGTAAAGAGTGTAGGGATAGAAAATTGAAGACACCGAGATTTATACTGGTTCGACCCAACTGATCTACGTCTAATCCCCAAACCAACCATTTGAGATTTTCTATTAACGTTTTTTTTACGGACAAGAAACAAGCTTGTATTACTTTTTACGAGTTTAAGTAACAAACTCAATACTTTTACAAGTTAAGTATCAAACCTCTACCGTTACTTTTTCCTAGCTCAAGTAACAAAACTCTTCCGATGCTCTTTCAAAACTCAAGTATCATACTTATCCGGTATTTTTTCAAGCTCAAATACCAAAGTTTTCCCGATGCTTTTTCAAAGCTCAAGCATCAAATTTTTACAAATTTTGTTGATCACACTACCAACAAAGTAAAACCTCCTTCATATAACCTTGTATGAAAATACAATTCCCTTGAATTAAATATTTGAATGTAGCCAAGGATGAAGTTTTCTCTTCTTTTTCTCTTTGAAGGAATTTGAAAGACTTGAAAATAATTGATTGAATGTGTGAGTGTTGCTTGAAGTCTCCCACTTGATAATTTTAATCTTCTTTGCTTTTATAGGTGTTGGAAACCTCTTCAAGAGATGGAGTAGCCATTGGTTACAGCTCTTGAACATAATGTGGCTGTTTCATTTAGCTCATAAATGAATTATGACGGTTGTAGCTCATGAGCAAGATTATGACCGTTGATTTTAGATCATGAGGAGAACTAGCCGTTGCATGCTGCCTCCAAGTCACAAGAGATATATGATTATTACTTCTCCTCTTGAAAGAATATTTGGAAAGATCTTTTACATCGTTATAACAAGTGAAGCTTGTAGCTCTTGAGGTCATTTTCATCTTCATGAACCTTGTAACTCTTGAAACAAATTCTTTCTTCTGAAGCTTAATGTAGTCGTTGGAAACCTTGAGTTCATGAAGTAATATTGTTAGCTTATAAGACTTTGATCTCCTAATGCTTGATATAGGTCTTCCTGAAGTGTAGTAGTTTTATCTTCTTCATAATAAACATATTTTACTCTTTTATTAATTAAAATTTGTAATAATATTCAAGTAAATATGTTTTTCTATTTCTCTTTTATGTCAACTTTTCGATTAGTTGTTATTATCAAAACTTGATTCAACAAAATTGACAAAACCGATTCACATAATTCTTTCAATTTGGCGTGGCAGAAATGATGGGTTTCACCCATACTGAGGATTGTGAAAAGTAATTTTACACCAAAAATATAAAAGAAATAATAAAAATTAACAACTCCTACAATCTGATCGAAATTTATTTCTTCTTCTTATGGAAAATCTCTTCAAGTTCTCAGAAGTTGATCTCATCATCATCTTCCTTGTCGGAACCGTACCGATGGGAGGAAAATCTTAATTTTGATTTAATTTTATTTAATTCAGTTTTTTATGATTATTCGCGTAATAATTTATTATGATATCTGTTTGATAAAAAAATTTTATAGAGTCGCCACCAATCGAGTTTTGGTCCGGTTGGACACCTTAAGTAACCAGAGATTTATACGGGTTCGTTTGCTAATTACGTGTAGGGAAGATAATAATCACCCTACTCCGCCCATAATTGGTACTAAAAGTCGTAAATTATTCTCGTGGGATGTATTTCTTTCATTTTCATTTTTTATCTGGATATAATTACATTTTACTAAAGATAAATTCATAATGATGTTTTATTTAAATTAATTTTTTTTATTTATATCCATATCATGGACATAAAAAAAAAAAAATTTACACAAATATTAAGCTTGTATTTGAGTAAGCAATATGTTTTACATCCATAACATGGATGTAAAATACATACATATAACATATGACAAATATGCAAACATCTATATACGATTATACGGGTTTAGAGTTCAATAGCTAGTGAATATCATATTTTAATCATAAAATAAAATTTTCACTAACAATATAAATTAATTCGATCTATATTCCACAACCATAGCATGGTTATGGAATTAAACTCATAAAATTACATGTATATGAATTTATTTTATGTCGTTTTATTCTTACCTTAGAAATTTTAAAATTTGATAAACCCAAATCTTAATTAATTTTTAGTAAGTATACATATACATTAACATGAAAATAAAAAAGAGAAATGAAGATAAAGGCTTAATATTCAATTGGGCCTCAATTTTCCTAATCCCAAATTTTTAAGCCCAAACTCAGCCTAAAACCGGACCCAACCTGAAACCATTGACCATGGGTTATTACCCATCATATAAAAGCCATCTTTTTCATTTCAAACCCTAGAATTCACTTCTCACTGCCAGCTGCCTTTCCCATTTTTCTCTCTTCAAACCCTTAAAACCCTACCTTTACACTGGCCGCCTCCCTCCATCTCGGCCTTTCCTTTTTTTTTTCTTCGCCGGCGACTCACACTCCGGCCTCTCCTTCTTTCTCTTTCGGTCGCCGGATTTTTCTCTCTCTCGGTTTCATTCTTCACCGGGTGCTCTCCTCTCTCTCTTTCAGTCGCCTCTTCCCTCTCTTTCAGTCGCCGGGTGTTTTCCCTGGAGTTTTTGGAACCGACGGTTCTCATCACCACCAGTATGAGGTTCTTGCTTCTTTTCCTCTCTATTTTTTTTGGTTTTTTACTATTTGATTTTTCTCTTTATTTCAAGGTTTTTAGTTTCTGATTTGAGATCATTTTTCAGGGTTAGAGACTCAAGAAAGCTACTTGGTTTCAATAAGAATCAGTCTAGCTAAGTTCCTAAACTCTTAGCTTCATATAATGTATAAAAATTAAATTAATGTTGTGAAATGCCTGTTTGTGTGTGTGTTGTTGGATTGGAATGGTGCTTCACCTATTTGTTTGGCTGAAGTTTCTGATATCGAAAATAGAATGAAACTTGGGTTCTAAAATCTTGGCTCAAAATGGGTTGAAAAATTTCTGATTTGTGTTAATGGTGATATGAGTGCTATTTAATACTTATGTGGATCTGGAAAAAAAATGGACTATTACTGATCGTTTGGTATACGACTAAGAATTCTAGAATAATCATAGAAAATAAAGAGAGGAGAAGTAAGCAATAAAGTGGAAAAACAATAAAGGATTAAATGAAATAGAGCACAATAGATAGATATATTAACCAAATAGGCATCAATATTTGGTATAGACATAACATGTCTTTACACAATATTTGACGAATCTGTATTAAACAAGATGCAATCTTTGTATAAGAAGAATATATATACGAGTTGCTGCCCAGACCTGTAGCTTCTGGTTTTGTTAATGTGCTATTTTTAGATCTCTCTAATTTATCTTCTTGTTGGGTACTTTGATGAGTTATGCTTTTATTTTCCTTTCGTATATTTGTCTTCAACAGGTGAAACTTAAAGAAACCTGAACGAAGAGAGGAAATGGAAAGAGGGAGTCTTCTTTCTCTCTAAGATTATTAGAACCAGGACCTGGTTCTCCTTACTAGAAAAGAAAAGAAAAAAAAATTGTATTATGTTTCTTCCTCTTGTTATGGTTTTTTTTTTTTTTTTGTGTCTTGTTCTTTTTTCTGATATTTGGTATGTCTTTTCAATTGGTGAAGTTCAGAGGAAGATCTGGGCAGCAAGAGGAGATGAAGAAGCTGAAAATGACTTGTTTAGGTTGAAAGAACCAGAACCTGGTTCTTCTTAGAGTTGAAGAATGTGACTTTTCTCTCTGTTTTTTTTTCCTTTTTTCGTGTGTTCCTTACTGTGTTGTGGGACTGCCCTTTTATAGGCAAATGAGGGGCAGTCCCCAAACTAGTAAAATTAGAGAGCTTTTAAGGTTAAATCTGTAATTTTAGCAATTTTGGGTTTTGCCCTATGTGTAATTTTAAGGACTGTTTTTTTTTTTCTTATAAATTCTATTTTTTTTATGTTTGGATTCAATTTTTTCACAATAGTGATATTATAATAGTAATGATAATAATTATGACAATAGTAGTAATATAATGGTGATAATGATAATACTTATAACAAAAGGATTAATGAAATAATAGTGATAATAATAATAACTGAATATTATAAATTAAATGTGTTTATTAATTTATGGATATAAACAAAAAATTATGTAGTGGAAAACGAGATTAGGTAGGACAAAACAGGTATCTACAGTTGCCCCCCTTTGTATAGCTTTAAGAATTTAAAGTTATACAAAGTAGTGTTAGATAGCCGCTTTTGTCAATTTTGTCATTAAACGACTATAGCATAGCCATTAAAATTCCCTTTTTTACAAATGATTTTTTATCTCAAAACTCGCATTATTATAATAATCTCATCTTATATTTTGATAACAAACTAGGGAATTATATCCGAGGCTGTTGATCCAGTTAAACTAGCGATACATTACTTTCTGTTGATCTTATCGTGATCCGACTTTAAAGTGAAAACATACATAATCGAATCCGTACCAAATTTCGTCGAAATTGATTATTTCACAATCAAATTTCGAAAACATTATTGATTTTCATGTAATCAAATCTGTATCAAATTATACCGAAATTTGACCACTTTGTGATCGATTTCACAAGCAGAAAATTGGGATCAATAATCTGGAAATTGAAAACCAAATGAGATCAATCACATGACGATCAAATCTCACAAACAGAAAATTTGGAGTCAATTTTCTAATAATTGAAATCCGAATGAGATCGATCACGTGACGATCAAATCCCACAAGCAGGAAATTTGGAATCAATTTTCTAATAATTGAAATCCGAATGAGATTGTTCGCGTGATGATCAAATCTCACAAGAAGAAAATTTGGAATCAATTTTCTAATAATTGAAATCCGAATGAGATCGATCGCGTGACGATCAAATCTCACAAGAAGGAAATGTGGAATCAATTTTCTAATAATTGAAATCCGAATGAGATCGATCGCGTGACGATCAAATCTCACAAGAAGGAAATGTGGAATCGATTTTCTAATAATTGAAATCCGAATGAGATCGATCACGTGACGATCAAATCTCACAAGAAGGAAATGTGGAATCGATTTTCTAATAATTGAAATCCGAATGAGATCGATCACGTGACGATCAAATCTCACAAGAAGGAAATGTGGAACCGATTTTCTAATAATTGAAATCCGAATGAGATCGATCACGTGACGATCAAATCTCACAAGAAGGAAATTTGGAACCGATTTTCTAATAATTGAAATCCGAATGAGATCGATCACGTGACGATCAAATCTCACAAGAAGGAAATTTGGAACCGATTTTCTAATAATTGAAATCCGAATGAGATCGATCACGTGACGATCAAATCTCACAAGAAGGAAATTTGGAATCGATTTTCTAATAATTGAAATCCGAATGAGATCGATCACGTGACGATCAAATCTCACAAGAAGGAAATGTGGAATCGATTTTCTAATAATTGAAATCCGAATGAGATCGATCGCGTGACGATCAAATCTCACAAGAAGGAAATGTGGAATCGATTTTCTAATAATTGAAATCCGAATGAGATCGATCACGTGACGATCAAATCTCACAAGAAGGAAATGTGGAATCGATTTTCTAATAATTGAAATCCGAATGAGATCGATCACGTGACGATCAAATCTCACAAGAAGGAAATTTGGAATCGATTTTCTAATAATTGAAATCCGAATGAGATCGATCACGTGACGATCAAATCTCACAAGAAGGAAATTTGGAATCGATTTTCTAATAATTGAAATCCGAATGAGATCGATCACGTGACGATCAAATCTCACAAGCAGGAAATTTGGAATCGATTTTCTAATAATTGAAATCCGAATGAGATCGATCACGTGACGATCAAATCTCACAAGCAGGAAATTTGGAATCGATTTTCTAATAATTGAAATCCGAATGAGATCGATCACGTGACGATCAAATCTCACAAGCAGGAAATTTGGAATCGATTTTCTAATAAATGAAATCCGAATGAGATCGATCACGTGACGATCAAATCTCACAAGCAGGAAATTTGGAATCGATTTTCTAATAATTGAAATCCGAATGAGATCGATCACGTGACGATCAAATCTCACAAGAAGGAAATTTGGAATCGATTTTCTAATAATTGAAATCCGAATGAGATCGATCACGTGACGATCAAATCTCACAAGCAGGAAATTTGGAATCGATTTTCTAATAATTGAAATCCGAATGAGATCGATCGCGTGACGATCAAATCTCACAAGAAGGAAATGTGGAATCCATTTTCTAATAATTGAAATCCGAATGAGATCGATCGCGTGACGATCAAATCTCACAAGAAGGAAATGTGGAATCGATTTTCTAATAATTGAAATCCGAATGAGATCGATCACGTGACGATCAAATCTCACAAGAAGGAAATGTGGAATCGATTTTCTAATAATTGAAATCCGAATGAGATCGATCACGTGACGATCAAATCTCACAAGAAGGAAATTTGGAATCGATTTTCTAATAATTGAAATCCGAATGAGATCGATCACGTGACGATCAAATCTCACAAGCAGGAAATTTGGAATCGATTTTCTAATAATTGAAATCCGAATGAGATCGATCACGTGACGATCAAATCTCACAAGCAGGAAATTTGGAATCGATTTTCTAATAATTGAAATCCGAATGAGATCGATCACGTGACGATCAAATCTCACAAGCAGGAAATTTGGAATCGATTTTCTAATAATTGAAATCCGAATGAGATCGATCACGTGACGATCAAATCTCACAAGAAGGAAATTTGGAATCGATTTTCTAATAATTGAAATCCGAATGAGATCGATCACGTGACGATCAAATCTCACAAGCAGGAAATTTGGAATCGATTTTCTAATAATTGAAATTCGAATGAGATCGATCGCGTGACGATCAAATCTCACAAGAAGGAAAAATTGAAATCCGAATGAGATCGATCGCGTGACGATCAAATCTCACAAGAAGGAAATGTGGAATCGATTTTCTAATAATTGAAATCCGAATGAGATCGATCCCGTGACGATCAAATCTCACAAGAAGGAAATGTGGAATCGATTTTCTAATAATTGAAATCCGAATGAGATCGATCACGTGACGATCAAATCTCACAAGAAGGAAATTTGGAATCGATTTTCTAATAATTGAAATCCGAATGAGATCGATCACGTGACGATCAAATCTCACAAGAAGGAAATTTGGAATCGATTTTCTAATAATTGAAATCCGAATGAGATCGATCACGTGACGATCAAATCTCACAAGAAGGAAATTTGGAATCGATTTTCTAATAATTGAAATCCGAATGAGATCGATCACGTGACGATCAAATCTCACAAGAAGGAAATTTGGAATCGATTTTCTAATAATTGAAATCCGAATGAGATCGATCACGTGACGATCAAATCTCACAAGCAGGAAATTTGGAATCGATTTTCTAATAATTGAAATCCGAATGAGATCGATCACGTGACGATCAAATCTCACAAGCAGGAAATTTGGAATCGATTTTCTAATAATTGAAATCCGAATGAGATCGATCACGTGACGATCAAATCTCACAAGAAGGAAATTTGGAATCGATTTTCTAATAATTGAAATCCGAATGAGATCGATCACGTGACGATCAAATCTCACAAGAAGGAAATTTGGAATCGATTTTCTAATAATTGAAATCCGAATGAGATCGATCACGTGACGATCAAATCTCACAAGCAGGAAATTTGGAATCGATTTTCTAATAATTGAAATCCGAATGAGATCGATCACGTGACGATCAAATCTCACAAGCAGGAAATTTGGAATCGATTTTCTAATAATTGAAATCCGAATGAGATCGATCACGTGACGATCAAATCTCACAAGCAGGAAATTTGGAATCGATTTTCTAATAATTGAAATCCGAATGAGATCGATCATGTGACGATCAAATCTCACAAGCAGGAAATTTGGAATCGATTTTCTAATAATTGAAATCCGAATGAGATCGATCACGTGACGATCAAATCTCACAAGCAGGAAATTTGGAATCGATTTTCTAATAATTGAAATCCGAATGAGATCGATCACGTGACGATCAAATCTCACAAGCAGGAAATTTGGAATCGATTTTCTAATAATTGAAATCCGAATGAGATCGATCACGTGACGATCAAATCTCACAAGCAGGAAATTTGGAATCGATTTTCTAATAATTGAAATCCGAATGAGATCGATCACGTGACGATCAAATCTCACAAGCAGGAAATTTGGAATCGATTTTCTAATAATTGAAATCCGAATGAGATCGATCACGTGACAATTAAATCTCACAAGCAGGAAATTTGGAATCGATTTTCTAATAATTGAAATTCGAATGAGATCGATCACGTGACAATCAAATCTCACAAGCAGGAAATTTGGAATCGATTTTCTAATAATTGAAATCCGAATGAGATCGATCATGTGACAATCAAATTCTCACAAGCAGGAAATTTGGAATCAATTTTCTAATAATTGAAATCCGAATGAGATCGATCCCGTGACGATCAAATCTCACAAGCAGGAAATTTGGAATCAATTTTCTAATAATTGAAATCTGAATGAGATTGATCACGTGACGATCAAATCTCACAAGCAGGAAATTTGGAATCAATTTTCTAATAATTGAAATCTGAATGAGATCAATCATTTCACGATCAGATCCCACCAGTAAGGAATTTAAATCGATTCTTGTCATAGGAATTAATTTATATTTTTCAAATCTTCATCTTACGGTTATGACATAACCGTAAGATTATTAGAAGTTCTTTGTAAAATCGACTATGTAGCAGTCGCTTGGTGGATTCAAATTAAATTGATGGTTGAATTAAATATGAAAGAAAATTTTTACTAATTTTTGGTTGTTTAATGGTCATCACATGATCATTAAATATTCCTATAAATCATTATCGAGTTAATTTTTAGAATTACAAAGCTACACCTATTAAAGGGAGCTAATCGTAGTAAAATAATCAAACTACTAAAGGGAGCTACTCTCAAGAAGAAAAGAAATGCTCCTCATTTCAAATCCTGAGAACTATAATCACAAGTGATTTGATTGTGAAAAAGATAGAGTTTGACTCCACAAACTCTGTTGCTAAGGGTTTGATTTCTTGTAAAAGATTGATTCCTACCTTGAGTGGGTTCAACCAGAAATGGTTCTGTTTTAAAAAAGGTTAAATTCTCTCTTGACTCAATGGAATGTGATCTCAACGAGTTAGAAAAACTCGACCCTACGAACTCTATCGTTAAAGGTTCTACTCTTGACAAATTACCTTGCTGGATTCTTATCACAATAGTATTGATTTTGGAAAAAGTTTCATTCGAAGAACTCGTTGTTAAGGGTTCAACTTTGAAAAGTTCTTGCCTCAATCTCTTGGGCTCGAATCACAAGAGGTTTAGTCTTTGAAAAAGGAAAAGGTTTGGCCCCAAGGACTCCGATTAATGGGGTTTGCAAAACAAAGGGTAAAGCTGACTTGTATCGGTCGACTTTTGATGAAAGATTGAAATTGGCATGCCCTAGTCAAATTTCAAAAAGGTGGGAATTAACTCGAACCAGTCGAATTTTGAGAAGAGATGAAATTGATCTTTATATTAATCAAATTTCACAAGACAAAGAATTAATTCTGACTGACATCCAAATTTAGTCAAAAGGAGATTCAACTTTTTATTGATCAAACCCCAAGAGACAAAAAGTGAACTTTGACTGACATCAGTTGAAAGATATGTTTGATGCTTGATCCCTGTGTTTCCACCAAGGGTTTGACAAATCAAACATGGATATGCGTATTATAAAAAATTTCAAACACTTTGACACAATTTTTACAGTGGGCATGCTTTTGAACACAAAATGCTAAAAGTAATTGAATTGCATTACAACTACCGTTTAAAATGACAAGTAAAGATATAATTCTTGCACAAGATAAACTTTTATAAAAATATTCTTAGAGGAACCTTCATGAAAATGTATGATATGATTTTTCTAAAATGTTTTATCAAATACTGAAAGATCAAAATTGGTTTGAGAATTAAATGAATAATTTAATTCATAAAATACTTCTTTGATTCATTCATATATATAACCGAGGAAAAATCAATGTTGCCTTTTTAGGAAGATACTTTGATGGCATCAATTATCTTCCTTAGATTTTCGAATATGTATCGTCTTGTTTTTCCAACAAGTCCTTAGAGTACTTTTTCAACTTTGAATGCCCTGTCTTATAGTGATTATTTCTTCAAACGAATAGGCACAGTTTTTCTCATGTGATTTTTCCTTTCAAAGAGATTGGTGCAAGCATTCAAAAGCTCTGCACATAGTCCATACCCTGAGAATCCTTTTTGCTAAATTGAACAGCTCTTGGAAGAATAAAAGTGATGGTTTAATCTTCATTTTATGTTTTATTTTGAACAAATTACTTGCAGTAACCTATTCCACTTGCAGCTTGTTTGAGCAAGACATCGGCGTACATCTATGAACTTTGCCCCCCATTCTTATGAGGAAGTTGTTGATCCAAAAATTATGCATTTTGGTCAAAAGAGCTAAATTGCTTGTTGTCCTTAGGGATCTCTTAGTGCAATACGCATGAATTTCTAGAGAATTATCCATCTTGTGGTCCTTGAGTAACCATGACATGCATCAATGTTGAACCACACATGTCGGGGCATAATTTGTCAACTCATTGTTCAAAGCAAAATATGCACTGGAAATGTTCATTTCTCTTGTTCACAAGATCATAATTATTTAACGAATGCTTAAAATCATTTAAATGCATTTATTTTGTGTAAGATTATTAAAGATTGGTGAATGGTGAATTTGAATTGATTGTTTGATAAGGGAAGGAAAATGCCTCGTGACTTGGGTATTTCGTAATGAGATATGTTCGAGAAGAAAATGGGAAGATTTTTAGATAATAAAGTCATATGAAAAATCCAAATGATTACAAAATAAGATATATTTCATTGCTCAAAATGTTCTGTCATAGTTTTCTTATTCATTGGAGCGTATTATTCTGATCCTTATTGGCGGTGACTTTAATTGCCCCCAGTCTTCACTTGCTTTGTTGATGAAGTCTTTGAGCCTATTCATCTGTGCTAATCTTGGGTTTCATTGCAAGTATCTTCTTAGTTGCCCCCATTATCAATTTCGTAATGCCCCCTCGAATTTCATTTTTGAGGCTTCAATCTACTATTGACACATTCCTTGTAAAGGGTCCTGAAATGATTTCTTTCTTTCTTTTTTTTCTTTTCTCTTCTTTTTCTTTCTCTTTTTTTTTCTTTTTTTTTCTTTTTTTTCTTTTTTTTTTCTTCTTTTCTTTTCTTTTTCTTTTCTTTTTTTTTTCTTTTTTTTTTCAGGATAGATGCAGTGCACCCACTTGAATCCGTCTGACTCAATGTGCTTATTTTGTTCCTTAGGATATCCCACTTAATTTACAATGTTGCATCCTAGAATGAAACATTTCTCCTTTTTATCGCCTTGAGGTATTGTCTCTTGGATAACTAAGAAAGAATATGTTGGTTATCTGGCGATCCTGCATTCATTCTTGCTTGCCTTCATCATAACTTGATTTTCTTAATTTCCATATCATGCATTTCTAAACGTTAACAAGATTAATGAATCGAGCTAATTTTTTTTAAACTACTATGCACATATTTTCATGTTCCTCTTCATTGACAAAGACTAACATCATAACTAGAGATCATAAGGATTTTTTCGGTTTATTAGGTTTACAAGTGAGATGGGTAAAAGGAATAAGAGGGATGTTAAGTGATTCAAGAAAACCAAATGAAATAAAGGTCCCCTAATAGCTTTATTTCTTGATCTTATTAAGGCATCAGGGCTTGGAACTCCGATTTGAAGTTTTTTTTTTTTTTGAATTCCTCACTTGATAATTCACTTGGTCGCTTAGACAACATATTGACATAAGTAGTCGTCTAAAGTTCATTGGATCTAAAATATTCTGCCAACTTGGATTCCGAGACTCAAAGTCACCACTTTTCCTATGATTAAAGTCCCAAAAATTTGATAATCTTGGTATTCTCCATGAAATTATCCAACTTCTTTGATTTGACCTTTTTGAAAAATGTACATCATCAAGAGATAAACCCTAGATCCCGGACAACAATTCTCATAAAAGATGTTTCTCTAAAATATTTCAAACTTTTGGATCATTTATCATCTTTTGGTAAATTTTCACTCCTTCTGAGACTTTCTTCTTATTGTCTATCTATTTTAATGAGTTAAGATCTTTCTAGAGGAGTATCCGATGCAATCACATTCTGACTACGGAAGCCGTCATCCTAACCAAGGTTAATAGCTCACAACATTGCACACCTTCTTCAAAAAGTATTATGAGCTTCTTTAAAGACTATCATTTGTCATTCTCATAAAGAACTTATTTAGACAGTTTTAAAAACACAATATTCCTTAAAAGACCATGTATTCTTGCCAGGATGATTATCCTTACTGTTTCCACTATACTAGGCTCTGATGTGATCATTGATACCAAGGGGAACTTCTTAAAAAATTCTCTTAGCGGTGCTATCACCATTAAAAGGTTTTGAATTTTATGAAAGGAATTCTTCTTATACTAATACTTTCCTTTGAGTATATGATTTTGAGACTCCAAACTTGAATGCTTCATAAGAATTTGATTCCCCCTATATGTATTAGAAGCTTCTTCTCATAACGTTGCCATATCATATTATGTCCTGTCTCAATATCCACATCGACACCTTTTAGTCCAATAGACTTTGACAAAAATAAGAGAAAACATAGCCGTGCACTTTAACAATCTGATAATGTATCTATCTACTCTCATTTCATGGACAGTAATCATTTCCTCACCGCTTGTTCTTGCCATCAAGTTCCTATTCCTCACCCTCTCAATCAAATGATTTTCTTGATTTTTAGTAGAATGGATAAGGTGAATACAAAGAAAGGGCAATATCTCAAAGGGGTATACAAAGGGATATAATGAAAAGGTAGGTAAAGGGCTTACATGTGTAATCTAAAGAATGCCTTAGTCCTTTCTTTAGTCACAAGTAGTCTAGCATTTCATCTCAAGGAATAATCAAATAAGTTCTAGAGTTTTGCAATTAACCTTATTCATTTATCGAGAAAAATTTAGAAATGCATGAATTGGTTATGAAGTAACTTCTCTGCAGATGAGTGAGATAGGCCACCCCACTAACTACTTTCATAGGCATTCACCTTGAACCAATAAAGTGTTTCTTCATTCCTAGCTCTTTGCTTTGCAGTCCATAATAAAATGATCAACATATGAATAATCTACTTCGAGCAATAAAAATTTACCTTGATTCATATATTCATTTCATTTTTCAAATTATTTATTATCTAATAACAAAAATTAGGTATATAAACAAATGATGAAAAGAGAAAAAAAACAAAAAACAAGAGCGTAAAGTTAAGTCAAGAGAATCGCATAAAATGATAAAATGCATTCCACTAAATCATTATTATTATCCTGAGAACATTAGAAACAAAAGCTTTGAGTGACAATTTGATTCCTTAAATCCTGGGCAGAATTTAAGGAGATCCTACTTTTACACAAGAGTTGACAAGATTACACATTTCACAATATCATTTTAAGATGTGGGATTATCAACTTTTCCAAAGCTGTCTTTTCCTCTTTAACAATTGACTCCTTCTCTGGGATTCCAAAGATTATGACCTTCTTGTCCATTAGCTCTTGAACCTTATTTCTAAAAGGCCAACACTCCATAATCGTATGATCCCCAGCTCCCTTATAGTACTCACATATAACTCTTTTGCTCATACCTGATGAAGATTTTTGTACTCGGACCAAATCAGCATTATAAAGTAGTTGAAAAAGCATATGCATAGGCATGCATATTTCTTCAACTTTTGTCTTGAACTGATATTCTTGACCTTCAAAGGTAATTGTATCATTTTCCTCGTCGAGTGGAGTATTCTTTTCAAATTTCAACCATCCTGACTTAATAAATAATTGGACCTTCTTCTTGAAACCAAGGCAATTTTCAACAGTATGCCCTCGAGCTCCAGCATGATACATACAGTTAGCATCATGATCATACCAATTTGGATATGGAGGTCTTAATGGTTCTAAAGGTGATGGACGGATTAGATTCTTTTCGAGGAGGATTGAGTACAATTCTGCATATGACATGGGAATGGGGTCATATCGATTATTCGCCATTTTCCTCTTATGGAGGTGTTGTTCCCTTTGACAATTTCCAATGGATGATCTTATGGGACCTAACTTGGAGAGCCCCTGATCCTTTGACACACCTGATGAATCATTATAATTACATTTTTGAGGTGCAATCAACGATGTCAATGATGATAAGTCCCCCTGTTCCTTTTGTTCTTGCTCATAAGGAGTGTATATGCCTTTCTGCAGCTCCTCTCCCTTAACGAATTCTAAAAATTTAGCCATCTGAGTCTTCAAATCTGAGAAGCTAGCAATTTGCTCATTTATCTCTTTAATCTCTCTCTGTACTTCCTTTAATTTCTATGAATTCATCATCTCTGAGCTTGCTTGGGTTCTATATATGAATGAAAAAATTAAAAAAACTAAATCAAGACTTTGAATTTTATCTATTTTGTTTTTTTTTTTTTAAAAAAAAAAACATATAAAAGTCAAAAGTTGAAATTGAATGAATAAAAATATCATATTTTAATCATCACAAAATTTGTACATAAATGTACCCTTATAGATGTGTATTCCTAATTTTAGGTATAAAAACAAATGCATTATGCCAAACATTCTTTTGAAGATTCCTCAAGAATTCATTCTTTTTATGCAAAATTTCAACTTTATGAAATACTACTTTATGTATAAAGAATTATTCAAAATAAATGAATGAATAAAAATAAAAAAAAATAAAAAATCTAATTTTCCTTTTTTAAAAAAAAATGGGTCAAAGAGTAATATCATCTATCGAGATCCTTTCAGGATCAATTTTCATTGTACAAACATACCTCAAGAAAAAGAAATTATCTTTAAACTTGTATATTTTTTCCTTCTTTTATAAACATAATATGATATTGTTTACAAAAAAATTCTTTTTTTAAAAAAAAAATTTGAACATACATGGTGGTAACGACATGTTTAATCACTTCAAAATAAAAAGGAAATGATTTTTAGGCGTAAATTAATTGAAGCGCCCATAGAAAAACAAAATGGGATATATACACATGGAAATATATGGGAACTTTTAAAATTGATGGACTAAAAAAAAGCTATTCTTGATGTCAAAATAACTCTTACTATTTCTAATAATGACGATCAAAAGAAGTGAAATATGACTAGGCCATGCTCTTCTTTCTAGCTTATTGGAAAATTATGATTATCATATATAGATATAAAACAAGAATTGCACAAGTATTATATGCAGTAGTATACATATGCCTAGAGTTTTTTTAATTGCTGGTGTTAGGTGGTTACTAGTTCTATCAGGTGGATACAAGAATATGTTTTAAGATCCTTAAGTTACCTTTTTACTGCCGCCATTGCATGGCCAGTAAAGTAGCAACCTAAGTTGAGAATGTTTCGGGGGTTTAACCAGATTTCTTGTGGCAACACCCGTACTTTATTCTCTCCTACAATCCTAAAGCGAGTTAAGATCATAACATGATCTTTTAGTGTGTGTGTGTGTGATAGGGTTGGGTGTATGCATGATAAATATCAAAATAATAATATTCACCATTTGAATTAATACATCCACAAGATAATTTACAACATAAAATTAGCCTAGCAGGTGTCCCTAGCGGAGTCGCCAACTGTCGGAACCATACCGACGGGAGGAAAATCTTAATTTTGATTTAATTTTATTTAATTCAGTTTTTTATGATTATTCGCGTAATAATTTATTATGATATCTGTTTGATAAAAAAAGTTTATAGAGTCGCCACCAATCGAGTTTTGGTCTGATTGGACACCTTAAGTAACCAGAGATTTATACGGGTTCGTTTGCTAATTACGTGTAGGGAAGATAATAATCACCCTACCCCGCCCATAATTGGTACTAAAAGTCGTAAATTATTCTCGTGGGATGTATTTCTTTCATTTTCATTTTTTTATCTGGATATAATTACATTTTACTAAAGATAAATTCATAATGATGTTTTATTTAAATTAATTTTTTTTATTTATATCCATATCATGGACATAAAAAAAAATTTACACAAATATTAAGCTTGTATTTGAGTAAGCAATATGTTTTACATCCATAACATGGATGTAAAATACATACATATAACATATGACAAATATGCAAACATCTATATACGATTATACGGGTTTAGAGTTCAATAGCTAGTGAATCTCATATTTTAATCATAAAATAAAATTTTCACTAACAATATAAATTAATTCGATCTATATTCCACAACCATAGCATGGTTATGGAATTAAACTCAAAAAATTACATGTATATGAATTTATTTTATGTCGTTTTATTCTTACCTTAGAAATTTTAAAATTTGATAAACCCAAATCTTAATTAATTTTTAGTAAGTATACATATACATTAACATGAAAATAAAAAGAGAAATGAAGATAAAGGCTTAATATTCAATTGGGCCTCAATTTTCCTAATCCCAAATTTTTAAGCCCAAACTCAGCCTAAAACCGGACACAACCCGAAACCATTGACCATGGGTTATTACCCATCATATAAAAGCCATCTTTTTCATTTCAAACCCTAGGATTCACTTCTCACTACCAGCTGCCTCTCCCATTTTTCTCTCTTCAAACCCTTAAAACCCTACCTTTACACTGGCCGCCTCCCTTCATCTCGGCCTTCCCTTTTTTTTTTCTTCGCCAGCGACTCACACTCCGGCCTCTCCTTCTTTCTCTTTCGGTCGTCGGATTTTTCTCTCTCTCGGTTTCATTCTTCACCGGCCGCTCTCCTCTCTCTCTTTCAGTCGCCTCTTCCCTCTCTTTCAGTCGCCGGGTGTTTTCCCTGGAGTTTTTGGAACCGACGGTTCTCCTCACCACCGGTATGATGTTCTTGCTTCTTTTCCTCTCTGTTTTTTTTGGTTTTTTACTATTTGATTTTTCTCTTTATTTCAAGGTTTTTAGTTTCTGATTTGAGATCATTTTTCAGGGTTGGAGACTTCAAGAAAGCTATTTGGTTTCAATAAGAATCAGTCTAGCTAAGTTCCTAAACTCTTAGCTTCATATAATGTATAAAAATTAAATTAATGCTGTGAAATGCCTGTTTGTGTGTGTGTTGTTGGATTGGAATGGTGCTTCACCTATTTGTTTGGCTGAAGTTTCTGATATCGAAAATAGAATGAAACTTGGGTTCTAAAATCTTGGCTCAAAATGGGTTGAAAAATTTCTGATTTGTGTTAATGGTGATATGAGTGCTATTTAAGACTTGTGTGGATCTGGAAAAAAAATGGACTATTACTGATCGTTTGGTATACGACTAAGAATTCTAGAATAATCATAGAAAATAAAGAGAGGAGAAGTAAGCAATAAAGTGGAAAAACAATAAAGGATTAAATGAAATAGAGCACAATAGATAGATATATTAACCAAATAGGCATCAATATTTGGTATAGACATAACATGTCTTTACATAATATTTGACGAAACAAGATGCAATCTTTGTATAAGAAGAATATATATACGAGTTGCTGCCCAGACCTGTAGCTTCTGGCTTTGTTAATGTGCTGTTTTTAGATCTCTCTAATTTATCTTCTTGTTGGGTACTTTGATGAGTTATGCTTTTATTTTCCTTTCCTATATTTGTCTTCAACAGGTGAAACTTAAAGAAACCTGAACCAAGAGAGGAAATGGAAAGAGGGAGTCTTCTTTCTCTCTAAGATTATTGGAACCAGGACCTGGTTCTCCTTACTAGAGAAGAAAAGAAAAAAAAATTGTATTATGTTTCTTCCTCTTGCTATGGTTTTTTTTTTTTTTTTTGTCTTGTTCTTTTTTCTGATATTTGGTGTGTGTTTTCAATAGGTGAAGTTCAGAGGAAGATCTGGGCAGCAAGAGGAGATGAAGAAGCTGAAAATGACTTATTTAGGTTGAAAGAACCAGAACCTGGTTCTTTTTAGAGTTGAAGAATGTGACTTTTGTCTCTGTTTTTTTTTTTGCTTTTTTCGTGTGTTACTTACTGTGTTGTGGGACTGCCCTTTTATAGGCAAATGAGGGGCAGTCCCCAAACTAGTAAAATTAGAGAGCTTTTAAGGTTAAATCTGTAATTTTAGCAATTTTGGGTTTTGCCCTATGTGTAATTTTAAGGACTGTTTTTTTTTTCTTATAAATTCTATTTTTTTTATGTTTGGATTTAATTTTTTCACAATAGTGATATTATAATAGTAATGATAATAATTATGACAATAGTAGTAATATAATGGTGATAATGATAATACTTATAACAAAAGGATTAATGAAATAATAGTGATAATAATAATAACTGAATATTATAAATTAAATGTGTTTATTAATTTATGGATATAAAAAAAAATTATGTAATGGAAAAAAAGATTAGGTAGGACAAAACGGGTATCTACATTCCTCATTCTTATTTCTTAATTAATTCTCTTCGCCTAATGTTATATATCGATCCCTTCTTCTTGTTGTTGCTTGTTGATTTTGTCGGATTGGAGAAGAAGAGTGGTTCAAATGTTGATTTTGAATTTCAATTATAATAGAAAGTAGAGGGCTTAGTGCTATGAAGATGGAAGGAATATCAGTCTACTACTTCCACCGAAGATTCAGATTGCGACAACAAAAAATTTGACAGCAGAAGGTTGCTTCAATCTCGATAGACAGATGAGATAAACTGTGGAAGAAGAAGCATGAAAATTCGTGTTTTTTTTTTAAACTAATTTTGATGCCACATATTATTATAGTTTGTTTCATGGTTTAACTCTTAAACTTGACATGTGGCAGCACATGTATTGCAAACTTCTAATTTTGTCTGATTTAGTTGGATTAAGGAGGTTATGTGGGTCGCTTTTGTCAATTTGAGGGGGGTAAACTGGACCTCTTGTAAGTTGGGGATGATAATAGACATTTTGAGCCAACTAAAGAGTGCGATATATGTATTTGGCTATTAATTTATTTATTTATCATCCAAGAATGAATGAAGTTGAAGAATTTGTCATATATAATCACTTGATTAGTACAGCAAGTGAGGGAGCTCCCAAATTGACTTAGCCTTTTTCATATACTCATCAATAGATTCATTCCGCTACTTTAAACTATGTAATCGATGTCTTAATTCTCTTATTTGTGCGCGGGATCCCGATGCATACACTGCATTCAATCTATTCCAAGCTACTCTAGTCGTAGCGATACCAACAAATTGATGAACTAAACTCAGAAAGGGAATTAACAATCCATGATAATACCTGTTGATCCCTTCTCTCCCACGTGACAAAGGCTAGATTTTTGGAGCCGCCTAGTAGCATCATCGGAGGTATAGGTTCTGACCTGTCTGAGTGCCCTTCAAGACCACAACCATGAATCATAGGTAGTAATTGTGTTTTCCACAAAAGAAAATTGGTAGATGTGAGTTTGTTTAGCATCTGTATCGAAAGATTTGGTAGTGAAAGGGGTAGCGGCTAGGTTAGGTTGCTGTCAACAGCGGGAATGGCACCGAGGACGACACCGGTTGCGTTGGACTGGGAGTTTTCACAGGTAGACATGGTCGGCATTTTGTGTTTTGGTCGGCAGCTCTCTTTCTTTTATTTTTTTTTTCTTAATTAGGGGTTTTCCTTGATAGGCTCTGATACCATAATAGATTGGTGAAAATCCCTTGTATTGCATTGCTGTACAATGTGATATTTATAGTTATAGAGAGTGGGGAGAAAATTACATAAAGCCCCAATAGTGTAAGTATAATACATCAAGTAGTCCCTAGAGCATATACTTCTAACAAGCTCAACAAATTATGGAGTAATTTTAATGTTGCCCTTGTAATACACTTATATATGTTCAATTTAACGAGGAAAAAAGCATCACAAGCCTTCAGATTCTTTACTAATTTAGTTTATGATGTTTAAATTTATATATATATATATATATATATATATATATATATATATATATATATAGTTTTATGCTAACACATTCAGTTTAGATTAACAAATAATCAAAACAATTACAATACAAATTAAAGATGAACATTTTAACTATGTCCTATTGAAGAATTATCAGCCTATGTTAGCAAATGAGCTGCTTTGTTGAGAATGATTCAAAATTCTAAGTTAGTTAGAAGTGTTTGAAGTCAAGTATTGATCTCGGGTCAAAACATTGTGATAGAAACACAAAAGAGTTTGAATAATTGAAGCACTAAAAAACATTAAAGAAGTTAAATTGGAATTAAAAAATAAGTTTGTATTGATTAAGAAATTGTAAAATTGATTTGGGCTAAAAAGAGAGTTATGCAATGAAATAATTAAATTGAAAAGAGTGGTAGAAGCTCGGCGAGCGTGGACGGCCAACATTTAATTATTTCAATTAAAGAAAACTATCTCTTTAATCTTTTTAGTTTCTGTTTCCTATTTAACTTGTAATTTCTAATCAGTTTGGATTTAGGTTAAATTGTAGCCTATATAAAGATACTAGGATGATGTTTTTAGTAGTGAGTTATTGTATGAACATTGGTGGGTCTTTGAGAGGAAGTTTTTTCAGATAGTTCTTGAGCATCAATAGGGTTGGTGAGTGTCTCAACAAATCTTATAATCTTATTTTCAGAAATTAAATTTTTCTTCTTTCCCGTGGAAGTAGGCATAGTCAGCCGAACCACGTAAATATATCTTGTGATTATATGTTAATTTCTTTTCCGCGTATCAAGTTTGTTTAATTAATACTCAATCCAACCCTAATTCCTAACATTGCTTGATTTGCCGACCGTCTCATATAAACAAAATGAAGAAAGTCATAGTTTTTTGGCCAAAATCTTATAATCTCGAATAAGAGAGCCAATAGAAAAATTAACTTTGATTTTTGATCAAGTTAGATGATGATTGATGAACCAACGTAATTATCTTTAGATGCATATTATCATATCCTAATTCCTTCAAGTAATTGAGAGCTTGTCTTCAACTGATTGCCACTCGTTATGCTGGATACCTACTGCTGCCATATAATAAAAAACTCTCCATCAATCGATAGATGTGTGATTTTTTTCTTTCGTGAAACTCCGAACATAATTTTGTCGTATACAAATATTTTGACTTGTTAAAATTCAACAAACTAAATTAGACATAACTATATTACCTAGTAATTAAAATTCTCATGAAATTAATTTCTCGTCCATCCCAAATTGATAAATTATTTTTAGATTTTATATAAATTAAGAAAAAATAGTTACAAAACCCTTAGCCGCCCCCCTTGCCTTTTTTTTTTTTTTTCCAAACTCCTCTCACCCCTTTCTTTTCTTTGTCATCTTGGTGCATTTTTACTTTTTATTTTTTTTTATGTGAAATACTCTATATCCAGCATTTTCTTCAGTTTTACCTACAAAATCGTCGTCCTTAGTTGTATATTTGTTACTACACAACATGATTTTGAAAGTTCTTTTTTTTCTACTGGGTTGGTCGTCATTTGCTCATAATCAAAGATATATGTCGAGTTTTACTTCGTAGGTATCCAAATCTATCTCTTTTAAACAATATCACTCCAGATCTACAAAAAATACTTACTGTTATGCAGTACGCAGAAGTTTCTATAGTTGTGGATCTCCGATTAGATTTGGTGGAGCTTAGCAAAATGTTGGTTGCAGTGTTATTTTTATTTTTTATTCTATGTATATTTCCTCTTACTCTTGTAGCAAGTTTTTCTTATCGCTCAATATAATGAGATTGTATTATTTCGATTATTATAGAAGAGATTGTTTGATTTTTTGGTATTTATTGCTAATGCATCATTCTTGATGTACTATATGTTTCAAAATATATGAAAACTACTTCATCCTTTCCCTTTTTTCTTTTTTTCTTTTTTTTCTTTTTTTTTTTTTTATGTATAAACCATATGTATGCTCATTGAGATAATATGTTCGTGGACTTAGTCACAGTTAAGGCTCATCACTCCTCCCTGCGAATGTATTTAGTTGGACTTGAACCTTAATCTTTTTCCACATACTCAGCCTGTGTTGCCAACTGAGCTACAACACGTATGTTTCCTCCATTTTTTTTTTATTATATGTAGTCTTAGATTTTTCACTTTGCTCCTTTTTATTTTACATTTTATATTACCAATGTATTTTTAACCATGTTTTCTCATATTTGTCTCTATTTAAAGTATGAGAGATGGTCATTCTTTAATGCAAAAAATATCATATCAAGCTTTGATAATTAAGAAGGAAGAGAATTTCAGCATAAAAAATAGAGTTTTAGGAGAAAAATATTAAGGGTAAACTAGTCATTTTAGTAACGTAATTAGTAGTTTATTGGTCTTGGTGAATCTTAAAGAACATATAATAAAAACAGAAGGAAATACTATTTTCTTACAAAAAAGAAAAAATAATTAAGTCAGGTATATGATAATTTTTATATGGGTAATTACTTTTGTTTCAAATTGAGACAACTAAGAGGGACTAAAAAGTCCTTTACTATATTTAATATAATTACAGATAGACTATCATTTTACTGGTTAAGAAAAAAAAAAAAAAAAATTGCTAATAATTATTTATATGAAGTTCAGACATCCCAAATGCATTAATGGAAGATCCCAAAATGCATCAATGCATTTCCTGTTATTATGTCAGCCATGTTTTGATCCGTGAGCCAAGTGGATTTCCGAATTTCTTTAAAAAAAACATATAATGATTTCATTTGCTTCATCTAGAAAATTTTTAATCAAAATCTATAAATATTATTTATTACAATGTTTATATTCCAATTATTTTTCAAGCCAATGACTAACACACTTTTTTATAGTTATATAATATTATAAATAATTGCAAATTAAGTATTATTATATTAAAATTGGAAAAATTCAATGGAGTGCTATTTTATATATATATATATATATATATATATATATATATATCAATAATGATATATAATGAAATTATTTCAAATTTTGATTCAATTAATTAAGAATTAGCTACTTAAAACAATTAAAATGAACTCTATAATGAACCATCATTATTAAAATTAAATATATCCTTTCTTAGCTAGTTTATATTTGTTTTCTATGTAGATCGGATAAAAAGTAAAATTTCGGACAATAATTATTAGATGCAGTAAATTCAAATACAATTTATATAAATAAAGTGCAGATTACAAAATACTGGAAATCGAAACAAATTGAAGAACAAAAATTGAAACCGAGATACTTTTCAACCTTAACAATAAAAGAAACATTAGAGCTAAAGCATGAAATCACAGTCTCCTTAAGATAATTATCTGCTCGTAGTTGACGATTTGTTTCCCAGGATACAACAGCTCTTAAAAGTGAATTCAACTGTGCAAAGAAAATTATCAACAGAAAAGAACAAAAAGGACAGCCTATTTTCAAAGAATCAAAATTGCAGAGAAGAAGGAAAGGAATTTTCGGATTTTTTAATGCCTCTGCAACTGATCGAGAGCAAGAAGAAATAGGCAAAAGGAGGATTGTAACAGCTTGGAAATAAATGACATTTAAATTGTATTAATTCTCTTATTAAGAGAATTTATACTGCAGTTATATTTGCATTCAAAAAATAAAAAATAAAAATGACACATATTTGAAGAGGCTTAAAAAAATATCTGGAGAAAATTAGTTGGACCGGAGCAAAAACTAGACAGGCCCCGTTGTGGCTCATTTCGGTCCCGTATTCACGGCGCCCACGTCATGCTGGTGCTCATTGAGCCTTTGAAAGCTTGAGGCTAGGATTTGCACCCCCCTTCTGCGAGGGCAAGAGAGAGCTTTTTTGGCTTACATAAGTTAACACCTTACAAAAGTGTGTTTCAATATAAACACATTTTCTCCTATACTATTTTCCCATGTAGGATTGGTTAACTTGAACTAATATTTTTCCAAATATTCTATTTTATTAGGCTAACTTTGAGCAATAATTTCTCATTCACTACTTATTCGTTTTGGGTAAATTATATACCGTTTGAAAGCTCATTTATGTAGGCTCAAATTTCCAACAATAATTTAGTTATAATACATTTTATTAAAGAATGTCATATTGTTAATTGAAAATAATTGGAAGAAAAACTAGAAAACGTTCTTGAACCAATTAATTCAATCTAATTATAAAAAATGTGATGTTGGAATCAATAATTCTAAAATAAATATAATTACTACAAAATCTAATTTAACGAAAAGTTTTATTTTACCAATTTTATTGAAAAGTTAATTTCAACTATTTAGTTATACATATTATTTTAAAAATTCTCAGACAAATTTGTTTTTGAGTCTTACCTGTTGTAGTGACCCAACTATAAAAGCATTTGGTTAGTGTAGGGAAATACTCTTCCCTTGCTTTCATTGATTGTGAATAATACAAATATATACTCTAGGGTTAGATCGATTGAGCAGACGACGATTCGGGCACGGCGAAGCGGGCTACCAGGCTTTTTTTTATTTGTTGGATCAGATCAGGCATAAAATTATAATAAGAAAATCTTTTTGGGAAAACACAGCATTCATAAAAGGTTCGAGACCGAAATCTCGAAGAAATTATGGGAATCACCACCCGGCTCAGCTCAACCAGAAAATTCAGGTATAGCAGTAACCGAGTAAGAACTACTATACCTTTCAGAGATCTAGGTTCGGATAAGTCACTTATTAGCCAATTAAAATAATAGCTTCAACATTCAACCATAACATTTTATAGAATTAGATCGAGTTTTATTTTATAATACACGGCATGCATGTAGAGTATAGGGAATAAAATTAAATTACGACACAAATCAAGTAGGCTATCCTAGAGGGATACACATAAATCAAAAAGGGGATCGGGGCACAACCGCCTAAAATACACAAATTCTACCAACAAAGGAGTAAAATAACGAAAGTTAACTTAATCCTGCAAAAACTAGTGTTAGCAATGCGATGAAACTTTTGCATATGAGACTCAGGCATAAAAGTAGAGGATGGAAAACGGTTTTACCGATTAGTGTTTAACATGCCTTAAAGTTGGTTTTCAAAAAAATTGAGTCATTATTATTAATTTAGTGTAAAATCAATTCTGGAAATCAGATTTACAGTTCATTATGCAACAAAAAGTTCATAATACAATTTACAAGCCATTCTATCCGAGTATAACATCCATACGGATTTGTACAATAACCGTAGTCATAGCCGTACGAATATCACTTTCTGCGCGAAACAGGTTTAAACTTTAGGGATTTCATTTAGGGAATTCGTGAAGCACAATAACCGTGCGATCAAGATACAACATCTGTGCGGTTATAAACATAGCCATACGGCTTTGTCGGTTGACTGTACGGATGTCATTTTTGGGCAGAAAAACCAAAGATAAACAAAAACAGAGCAACTTGAAAAACATGTGAAATGGCTCTCAAATGATGAAATTATGCAAGAATGTAAATGGTTTCTCAGAAATATATCTTTGATGTGTGAATCTGCTGCTTTTACAGGTTCAGAAACGTCTCAAAGGAGCTCTAGATTGTTAAGTTTTGGTTAAGGTTACACAAGTCCACAATCACTAAGACTCCTTAATTTTTACGGGTTTGTGTTCATTTTAGTCTCTAAACCTGTTATTAATCTTAATGATGTGTTTTCCTATGATTTTTAACAAGTTTTATAGCTGTGAGCGGACGACGTTTTCGACGGAACGCGGACTCCCTTTCAGAAGGGGCTCCTCGATTTCGGGCAACCCTCTCTCGCGTGGGGTTTTTAGAATGGAAATTCATTTTTCGAAAATTAAATGGTTTCATAAAGGAATCGAGACCTAAGTCTCGATGAAGATTGTAGGAGTCGCTACTCTGCTCAGCTCAACCGGGAAATTTTAGTGTAGCTGAACCGGACGAACGGCCGCCACACTATCCAGAGATCTAGGTCCGGACAAGTCCCGTATTTCGTGTCTAATCAAATAAATACGGCCAATCTTCTTTGAAGGTATTTCATAATTCTAAAGTCAATTTTATTAAATAAAACACACAGCGCATATACATAAAATAATAATAAAGCAGTAAATAATTAATTTATTACAACCTGATCGAATAAAAATAAAAATTCTCAACCTCACCTTACGACCGCCTAAAATACACAGAAATCTAAAAATTTACAATCGCCTAAATACACGAATTAATCTATTAAATACATCAAAAATAAAAATAAAAGAAATTAAAAGCTGCAAAACAGAGGGTTAGCACAGTTTACGGCACACCACAAATAGGACTCAAGTAGGACAAAATGGGATTTTAAGGAGTTCGGGGGCATGCAAATGGGGGATAACCTGGTCGGTTCTGCTAGCCGGTCCGGTTAGACCTGGAAAACATTTTGAAACGTCCCTGTATTTTGGTTTTGCAAGAAAATCATTTTGAAAACATTTTTATTTTCCGGTTTACTTTAATTTAACATGCGAGGTGGGTCGGTTTTCGAGAGAATCGGGTCTCCATCGTTGTATTGTTCTAAATGCAATAATACTGAAAATTAAATCTAGGGTCGTGAATGCACACAACAAAATTCATTTTGATGATTTCTGATTTTTTTGAATTTTTAGGATTTTTATGAATTTTTCTGGATTAAAATGGAAATTCTGCTTCTGGACGGAGATTACAATCGTGCGACTATAATCGTCCAGACACAGGATTTTGCCAAAATTTTATTTAAATAAAACTAAACTTGGAGAGAAATCAAGAACACTCATACGACTGTAATTACAGTCACACGACTGTTCTTCAACTCAAGAACGGTCGTACGACTGTTCTTGATTTCCAGAAATAGTAGGTTCAAAAATTAAGTTTATATGCACAAAATCACATCAAAACACCTAAAAAATGTAGGAAAATGAAGGTTTGAAGTATATTTACCTCTTTGGCACTGATCCACTGTAGGATTGACTGCTGGAAACGCCCAACTCCCCTTCAAATCACCTCTTTTCTTTTGCATGCAAAGGTTTTGAGGGTTGTCCGAGATCCTACAAAATGTCACAGATTTTGGTTGATTCAAGTCTGAAAATGATTGACTTTAAGTGTTAAGTTGTTAACCTATGATTTCTATCCGGTTTTAGACATTAACACTCAAGAATCAAAAGATAAAGAGAAAGTAAAGCTTGAGTTTTTTTTTTTATGAGTTTCTTTCCTTCCTCTTTTCTCTTTATCCCCTCTCAATCTTTTTCTGATCTCTCTCTCTAAAATCCCATACCTCCCCTTTCAATCTTTTTCTCTCTCTTTTTATCTCTTTTCTTCCCCTCTTTTTAGATTTCCGGCCCCCAGAAGCATTAAATGCTTCTCCCTTTTTTTTCTCTCTCAGGGCATGGGCTGCTGTACTTGCTACGACCTTATAGTCGTACGACTGTAATTCTGATTATAGTCGCACGACTGTTCTTACAGTCGTGTGACACGTGCATTTTTTTAGGATGGAAAATTTCGGCGCTTACAGCTGCCCCTTGCGTGATCAAATTTGACACCTGACTTCAGGTCTATAATACCTGAGGTGATGAATTTGAGAGCGTGGATCAAAGCACCGCAGACACAGGAAAGAAAACGTGCAACTGAGTTGCTGAAGTCTCACTACCGTTGTGATGCACTGAGTTGATTTGGATGAGATAAGCCGATACCGGGTCTAGGTTACCCGAGGCAAGGAAGAGTGGAAGGCGAATAAGCCGATACCAGGTCCATGTTACCTGAGGCAAGGAGAGTGGAAAGCGAATAAGCCCATACCGGGTCTAGGTTACCCGAGGCAGGGAAGGTGGAAGGCGGATAAGCCGATACCGGGTCTAGGTTACCCGAGGCAGGGAAGGTGGAAAGCGGATAAGCCGATACCAGGTCTAGGTTACCCGAGGCTGAGAAAGTGGAAGGCGGATAAGCAGATACCGGGTCTAGGTTACCTGAGGTAGGGAAGGTGGAAGGCGGATAAGCCGATACCGGGTCTAGGTTACCCGAGGCAGGGAAGGTGGAAGGCGGATAAGCCGATACCGGGTCTAGATTACCCGAGGCAGTGAAGGTGGAAGGCGAATAAGCTGATACCGGGTCTAGGTTACCCGAGGTAGGGAAGGCGAAAGGCGAATAAGCCGATACAGGGTCTAGGTTACCCGAGGCAGGGAAGGCGGATAAGCAGGTACAGGGTCTAGGTTACTCGAGGCAGGGAAGGTGGAGGAAGGCAGATAAGCCGACACCGGGTCTAGGTTACCCGAGGCAGGGAAGGTGGAAGGTAGATAAGCTGATACCGGGTCTAGGTTACCCAAGGCAAGGAAGGTGGAAGGCGGATAAGCCGATACCAGATCTAGGTTACCCAAGGCAGGGAAGGTGGAATGCGGATAAGCTGATACCGGGTCTAGGTTACCCGAGGCAGGGAAGGTGGAAGGCGGATAAGCCGATACCGGGTCTAGATTACCCGAGGCAGTGAAGGTGGAAGGCGAATAAGCCGATACCGGGTCTAGGTTACCCGAGGTAGGGAAGGCGGAAGGCGAATAAGCCGATACCGGGTCTAGGTTACCCGAGGCAGGGAAGGCGGATAAGCAGGTACCGGGTCTAGGTTACTCGAGGCAGGGAAGGTCGAGGAAGGCAGATAAACCGACACCGGGTCTAGGTTACCCGAGGCAGGGAAGGTGGAAGGTAGATAAGCTGATACCGGGTCTAGGTTACCCAAGGCAAGGAAGGTGGAAGGCGGATAAGCCGATACCAGGCCTAGGTTACCCAAGGCAGGGAAGGTGGAATGCGGATAAGCCGATACCGGGTCTAGGTTACCCGAGGCAGGGAAGGTGGAAGGCGGATAAGCCGATACAGGGTCTAGGTTACCCGAGGTAGGAAAGGTGGAAGGCAGATAAGCCGATACCGGGTCCAGGTTACCCGAGGCAGGGAAGGTGGAAGGCAGATAAGCTGATACCGGGTCTAGGTTACCCGAGGCAGGGAAGGTAGAAGGCGGATAAGCTAATACCGGGTCTAGGTTACCCGAGGCAGGGAAGGTGGAAGGCGGATAAGCGCATACCGGGTCTAGGTTACCTAAGGCAGGGAAGGTGGAAAGCAGATAAGCGGATACCAAGTCTAGGTTACCCTGGGCAGGGAAGGTGGAAGGCGGATAAGCCGATACCGGGTCTAGGTTACCCGAGGCAGGGAAGGTGGAAGGCGGATAAGCTGATACCGGGTCTAGGTTACCCGAAGCAGGGAAGGTGGAAGGTGAATAAGCTGATACCGGGTTTAGGTTACCCGAGGCAAAGTTTGCTGGGGATCTGCAATGAAGCAGATCTGCTAAGGATTTGAAGTTGTATAGGCGACACGTATTTATTCCTTGATCAACTATTTTGGAAACAAAAATTTTTGCCCCTTCGATCAAGAATAAATACAGCTTGATTACATTACCCTGAGATGTTGAGGCTTGGGCCTACACGGCTTTGATTTGTTTCTTGAGACCTATTTTCTGCTTTGAGAGTGGTCCTGGCTCATAGCGACCTGGTGATGGGAGTGGGTACCTGCACTTGGATTAGTTGTGATGCATATGCATATGAATTTTGTGTGTTCATTTTGAACTTATGCACGTATGCATGTATGATTTTGAATGTATATATGTATGCAACATGCTGCTTATGCTCGATTCTCGGTATCCACGTGAGCCCGTTGATGGAAGTCGTGGCTTGCGATTAGCCACAATGGTAGCCCAGATAACCCACAACACCATGCCTATACAGTCTATTCTTATTGAAACAGGTAGATGCCTCCTCCTAACTCCAAGCGTGCTTTTCTATCATGTTGACCCAGTCTGATCGTTTTGACATTTTCCCAATCGACTGACCATTACGCATATCTAGGTATTGGAGGAATTGGACCTCCCAAGTGTCCTTCCATTTTATCCTTTACACATTCTGGAGTGCTATCAGGCTCAGTGGATTAGGGTAATAGACCACGTTGATGGATCGTTCGTTTGGTTGAGCAAGAATATAAGGGTGAGACCTTGCATTTATGTGCTATATAATGCTTTTATGTGGTATTAGTGTGTATAACAGGAGTTCCTATGGCATTATCACAAGCTTGGATGCAATGTCTTACTGATGGATGTTTATATGTAATGGCACGATGTACACAAGATGAACATCTAACCAGAAATCCAAACATGCATAATATCACAATGATGACATCAGACCGAGTACAATAAGGAAATTAACAGTGACTCTGACTTTGCACGTCACCCCCTTCCCATTACCAACACGTCCTTTCGATTTTCCCTGTCGGAAGATTTTTTTTTTCTCTTTTTTCTATGGCCCAAAAATTTTGTGATGAGCATTTTGTCTGCGTTGATCCCTTTTGCAACAGTTTGTCTTAGGATGGAAAAATGTACCTTGATGTGTTCATCGGGACTTGTGAGGATACTGTTATTGATGATACCCAATGGTTCGGCCTTCTACTTGCCCCTAGTATTAGAGGTTTGTGTTTGGGGTGTAAAACACTTCAACAGATATGGTTTGCTGCGTGATGTAGCCCGCATGTGAACATTGACATGCAATGACACAACAAGTGCATATTGAACACCAAAATTAAAAAACAAAACATTTACGACATATTGAATATGGATGTATTAGGAAAATCCAAAGGGTAGCTTTAGTTTGGATGGATGCCCCTTCAATTACCAATATGCCCTCCTCGGTTTTACACATTGGAGATTTTTCTTTTTTTTTTTTTTGAAAATATGTAGCCGAACACTGAGTGGAGTCGCTACCGTGGATGGACAACCTGAGATGGATTCAAGTAACCACTGGATTCTCCTACGGTCTGATGTCGTATTCATGTTTTCTATTCATCCCAGATTCCAGTTCAAGCACAGTTCCCAAAGATGGACACAACTTCCAGCTCTCTAATTTGTGGTCTGATTCGGAATGGCTTAAGTTAATCTTGATTCCCTTGTGCCTGCCACTCACAATGACTCTATAACAAATTACACCACCTTCCGGAGATGAAAGGGTCACTGGTAAGTATTCACTTCTGTTGCAACTGAAGACTGAATTCTTGAAATGGTTGGTAAATGCAACTTTGTCCTAAATATTAGCACAGTAGGCTTTGCAAGCTTTTCTGTTGATGGCATCATCCCATTCAAGATTGTTGAAAGCTTTGTAAACCCAGTTGCTCCAACACTGTTGGTGAAGTTCATAAATGCATAACCGACATTTCCTCAAGTCTTGAAATCCATAGGGAATTAAGGGAAACCATAAGCAACTTCCCTTTGGACTTACTCTTGACCAGAATTTGTCGCAGATTATGTCTTTGGAACTGGTATGGTAGATTTCTGATCATCAGGTTTGTTTTCTCACTTAGATTGGCGTTGATCTCCCTCTTATTCGGCTTGGGCTCTTCGATAGTTAGGTTCTTGGGTAACCACTGTTGCCTCTTTTCACCTAAAGAAATTGATTTCTTCTTACTCTAGAACCTTGGGACTATACATTTCATTCTCCCTTTTTTTTTGGCATTGTTGAGCTCATTTGAGGTAGACTTATATTCAAATCCTTTCCCTGTTATGAACTCAAGACCTTTCCCATAGTTTGAGGGTATAAAATAATTAGTCTAGGAGCTAAGATTGAACAGAAATGGTGTGAGATTAAAAAGGTATCTCCAATTCAGTGCAGGTTGATGATAAACGAAGACTGATTGGAACGGCGCCATAGCCACCTGCTCTGTCGCCCTTCTGGTAGTGAGATGATACGGAAAAATGTGATATGGAGGAGCATTGTAGTTCAATTTCTTGTTAGAAGCCATTGATGGTGGAAGATAAGGCTTCACAGAATCGGTTCAAGAGAGAAGATGAAAGTGTTATGCCTTGCATATAATAAACGGAAGACAAAGGGCGTTGTAAGAAAGGGAGAAGAGAAAGACTTATGTCTGCGCCGATCTCTTTTTTTTTTTTTTTGAAGAAACTAAATCCAAACCACAGCCACCTGTTGATTTTCCTACTGCATCCAAATTCATGTATGTCATGTGTGTTTAATATGTCTTTTGGATGAACAAATGCATGCGTAATGTCATGTGCACATGAATGTCATACAAACAAGATTATATACACATTACAACCAATATCCGCTTCAGAGTTTTACTACATGGTAGGTGGTGAAGGTCATTTGGATTTCTTAGGGCTTGGTGCTTTGGGCGAGTTTAGTTTTTGGCTGCGAGATATTTTCTCGGGCATGGAATTAGGCTCGAAGCTTCATTTTGGGAATCAGCTCTGAATTTTAATGATAGCCTTTGATTTGGAATGATTTGGATGTATCGCAGGCTGTTCAAGTTGAAACTTTTCTTTTTTAGG
The DNA here is from genome assembly GCA_039660915.1 of Euphorbia tirucalli. NCBI lineage: Eukaryota > Viridiplantae > Streptophyta > Magnoliopsida > Malpighiales > Euphorbiaceae > Euphorbia > Euphorbia tirucalli. Next base: position 53,907,592 of record CM077633.1, read on the forward strand.
GTAAGACCAACAGCGTTTTGGATTGGAACTTGTAAGGATCATTGATCTAGGTCGGTGAAAAACTTGGCGGAAGTGGCGCCATCCCATTATTTATTTCGCAGACCCCCTTTTTTTAAGAAGGGCTCAATCAAAGTTAGGTTCACTTTTAGATTCCCTATAACACTCAGATCGATGTCATGCATGTTAGTATTACACATGTTGGATATGCCGTGTCAGATGATCAAGTGCATGTTTAATGCCATGTACATGCAATCACCACATAAGTAAGAAAATAACAAGACACATTGCATTCAAAACGAGTTCAATACACTTTACAAACAAAATGAGTTCCCTACGAGAAGGAGCCTCTAAGGGTATTGATCTCACATCGCCCAACCATTCCTCGTCCAGTCACTGCCCCAATTTCAGTGTCTCCGCCCTGCTCTCATCAGACCAGACCTTGGAGCTCTTCATCGTATTCCTCTCCCTGTGAGGTTTGAGGAATTTCATTGTCGGTCTCTCTGTTTGCCCCTAGTCGCTTGTCAGAAGTGGATGGGATCTTCAATTTTCCTTCGGCGACTAGTTTCAGGATCTCCTTTCCTAAATCAAAGCACATGTTGGTTTGGTGACCTGTCACCACATGATAGCTGTAGAAATTATTCTTTTGATTTGGCGCCGGCTCTACATATGGCCTGATGCTCTGGAGCAGTCCTTCCTTTCTACACTTGGCAAATAATCTGCACAATGAAATAGGCTATGGAGATATGCCTTTTCCTTTACCCTTTAGAAGCGGATTCCTAGTGTGTCGCAAAACAATGTCAGTATTGGCCTTGGGGGGCACCTTCGGTTTCACTTCACCAGTCAGCCCTTTTATTACTCCTTCGAGCTCGAGTACACGTGCCTCCAATTGAGAGCACCTTGTTGTCAGCTTTTCTACCATGTCAAGATCACCTCCTAGCATCTCCTTCAACATTGTTGCTGCCTCTTCCCTAACCATCTGTCGAAATCGAGATGAAGCAACATAATCATCCACGACATCTGTTATGGAGTTGAAGTTCATTGGGTCAGCCATTCTCGTGACTCTTTCTCTTTCTCCTCTTTCAAAATCACCGGTTAGGATTGGCCGGGGGCGTACACACGAAGGATACCAAATCAGTACATGGGATGAAGATGTTTAGCGCTTGAGGAACATATAACTGTTTAATAGATGAATGAGATGTACATTGTGAAATAATGAGGATGATTTCCCTTATTTTTATTCTTTTGATTTTGGACATTCCAAGGATAACCCATGCTATGCAAAAATAATGCAAAGGAGACTGTGTGTGGACCATCACACGGGTAGAAGTTCGGCGCTTTCGGGGCACCTAGTGAATCGTCATGAAACAACCGCGTGCGGGCCCGCACATGACAGAGTTTCGACACTTTGTAGGTCGATGACATGAAGTGAAATGGTCGCATGGGAACTGTCCCATGGACAGAGTTCTGATGCTTTTGGAGCAAGGTGATATGAAATGATGTGACAGAAGAGTCGCGTGTAACTCGAGACACGGACAAAAATCTGGCGTTCGTGGAACACCTCGCATGATTTGATAATGTTATGACATGCCCCTATATGTGTACTAATTTGGCACTCGGGGAGTACCTCGAATGATTTCGCAATGTTATGAATGGTTCGATGTGAACCATATTGTGCAAACAGGACTTCGGCATCACCGAGATACCTATGATGAATGAGTATGATGTCATACGATGACATCATGTAAACTGTCACATGAAAGTAGATCTAGGACCATTGTGGTCTACTATTGGATGATATGATATTTTATGAAATGGCCGAGTGCAATCCGATGCACGGGCGGAATACGGGTAGTTTTGGAGTACCCGATACGTTATGGAATGAAATGATCATGAAGGGCACACTTGGAATCATCCTTTATTGGGTGGAATGATATGATGTGGATGTGCATGTCATACGAAGATGCAAGTGGTTGCATAAAAATGTCGTTAAAATGCATGACACACAGAATGATGTCATGTATGCTTCATGGGATGTTGCACATGAGATGTAAATGGCATACAAACAAAGTATCGTGGTTGCACGAAAATGTGATTAGTGTCGCGCATATGCCGATGTTCAAAAATGGATGCATAAAAATGTGGTTAATGTCAATGTCCTACAAATGTCGATATCTTAAAAATGGTCGTGCAAAGGCACAATCAAAATGAAATACAGATGATTGTGTGCATTTGATGTTTTGTGAATGAAAATGATAATGGGCATGAATTCTCTATTCCGGACATCCCAAGAATGCACAATGCAATGCAAAAAGGTCATGTTTGGATCACCGCAGGGACCATGGTTCGGCGCCTTTGGGGCACCTAGTGAATTTTATGAAATGATCGCGTGTGTGTCGACACACGGACAAGATTTTGACGCCTTATAGGTCTATGAGATGACATGAAGTGGTCACATGGGACCGCCCCAAGGAGAGAGTTCTGATGCTTTTGAGCATATGATATGAAATGATGTTGTAATAAAGTCACGTGTAATAGGGGACACGGGCAGAGGCTCGGCGTTCGCGGAACACCTTTCATGATTTTGTAATGTTATGAAATAGACTTACATGTGTATTAATTAGGCACTCGGGGAGTACCTTGAATGATATAATAATGTCATGAAACGATCCGATATGGACTGCATTGTTATATGATATTTATGATGTCATGAAATGCCTCGTGTGGATCATCACACAGAAATATACCTAGGACCATTGCGGTCTCTATTGGATGAGATAATTTGGTGGAATGGACAAATGCAATCCGGTGCATTGGCAGAACACAGGTACTTTGGGATACCTGATATGTTATAAAATGATTATGATAGGCACTCTTGGAATGTCCTTAATTTAAATGAGGTGAAATGATATGGATGTTTATGTCACACAAAATGCAAATTGCTGCACAAAATGTGGGTTAGTATCACACAAATACTTTTGTGAATGCTATGTTATGTGCATGAAAAATGTTGGTTATCGCATGTCACGAGAGGGCGAGAAACACATAGCACACGAAACGTATTCTTCTGACAGAATCCTAGGTGGGGTTCTCTTCGATCATCAACCGGGGATGATGAAGGCGTGATTTTATTATATTCACACGATTTATTTTGGTATCCTAGGGGAATCCAACTAAGGTTGCCTGTATGAGTTCGGTCCAAGTCGGGTCAAAATCAAGGCTCCCATAGCAAGATATACTCCTCACTTCTCCCCACTCAAGGGTCTGAACGAAGGGGTTCGTACGACGCTATGGGTGGTGTTTCGTATCCGTGCCCCTAAGACCATGAGGAACAAAGGTGACACTTCAACAATTCACCGGGCTAAAAAGGGATACTTAACCTAATGCAAAAATGTCTAACTAAAGAGTGCAAAATAAAATACCATACAAGAATCATCCACCTTATTTTGATTCGACACTTTTCAGGGCTTGTCAAATTCTTTTAAGTTTTTAAGAAAATTTTTTTAAGAAATCCCCAACGGAGTCACCACTATGAGCGGACGATGTTTTCGATGGAATGCGGACTCCCTTTCGAAAGGGGCGCTTCGATTTCGGGCAACCCTCCCTCATGTGGGGTTTTTAGAATGGAAATTCATTTTTTGAAAATTAAATGGTTTCATAAAAGAATCGAGACCTAAGTCTCGATGAATAGTGTAGGAGTCGCCACCCAGCACAGCTCAACCGGGAAATTTTAGTGTAGCTGAACCGGACGAACTCTCTTCATATATATCAAATTCGGACAATTAGTACTATATATATATATATATATATAATATTCTTACTTTACTCTTATTTAACTAATCAATAGGGATAGATGATTACTAATTAATGGTAATTTTCAATAAAATTTGTATTAAAATTGAAAAAATAATTATAATTTCAAGTTAATATTGTGTAATTTGTTAATTTCAATGCACAATAAATAAAGATATCTATAATGGAAAAAAAGTAAAAACATAACTAATATTTATAAATCGAAAGTTGTCTATAATTTGGGACAAACCAAAATGGCAAAGTGGTCTATCATTTTGGAATGGAGGAACTACGTAACTCCGTTTTATTGATTAAAAAAAAAAGTTAACATGAACAAATTAATAGATAAATATAAGCATAAATGTAGAAAAAACTCATTTCTAGTTAAATTATGTGATTTCTTTATAATAAAGTTTTATCCCTTACTGTAGGGTTGTAAAAGGGAGAAGGTTTCCTCATTCCGAGGATCTGCCCCGATGGGGATTGAAAATCCCTGATAATATTTTTTATCCTCGAACCTTTAACGGGAATGGGGATGGAAATAACCCCTTCCACCTCGAGAAATCTCTAATTTGGACATCGAGATAAAATTAATTCGTTTCTATTATTCAATTCCCTTGAGGGGATTTTTGCTAATAAAATTTGGAGTCAAAAGGACAAAAGGAATTTTTTGGTCAGATAATCTTTTTTTTTTCCTTCTGTTAATCGTTGGATATTATGTTTTAGGCGTAATGTTTAATTAAAAAAACTGAAGGTTATTGAAATATGTATATTAGCTTTTTTAATGACAAATCATAGCGACGAAAGGAAACCCTCGCGTGGAAGGGGACATAAAAACTTTTTCCTGATTCGTTAATAGGGATGAAAATGGAGGTTGCATTTCCCACCTCTTTCGTTCTGCAATCCTATCCTCCTATCAAAGACTCTTATTGAGCCCAAACAATCTGATTTAGCCTATAAAGCCCTCATCCATATTTAGGGTTGCAAAAAGGATAATCAACTTAAAAATCTGTACGATTTGATGATTTCTTTTTCAGAAAATATATAAACATTAGTTTAGGCGTTTCAACGTTTAATATTTTTGTGAGAATTTTACATTTGGAACAGTTTTATAAAGGAAAAATGCATTCTGACGTTTATTTTCTTCTAATTCTAATCTTCAAGCTGAGGTCCTTGATATTTCAATATTTCTTGATTAAGCATCATCATCTTTAAATTTATATATTGAGCTTTTAATCAAATAATAAGTAATGACAAGTATTGCTTTCTTGGTTAATGAGGCAGACATTAAAGTCACTTAACAAAAATCCGTTTCAAAACATGTTTTACATTTGGATAAGAAGTTTTTGTCTAATGTGGTTTTATAGACAGCACAATAAAACTCTTTATTATTTGAAATGAAAAATTTCGTCAAAATTGCAATTTCAAATCGAATTCAATGTTCTCCATGTTGGTTAGAGATTCGAAATACTTGATTACTCAATATCATACGAGGGTTAAATGAATAAAAATAAATAAATAAAAAATATCGTGGACCTTAGCATTTTTTTTCCTTTTTTAGAACTATATATTGGTGGAGATTCTTTGAAAATGAATTCTTTTCTCTAATTTTCCTTATACAAAGATTGTGATATTTTGTATTTTTACAATGCGACATGTATCAACTGTTTCTTCTAATTAATTGGGTAAATACTTTTGAATTAAATTCTATTTTAATAATAAAAAGAAAATAGAGAATTTATGCCTCAAACATCTAGAACCTAGATGAAGTTGGTGACATGCTTATATATATTTAGGAATTAGGACCATCTTAAAGTTGGATAGCTAGCAGTGGGCTAGGGCAGTGTAACCAGTAATGGGCCTTCAACTTGGAAATTCCCAACTCCAGAAAATTAAGGGCTTAAACCCAATTAAATTGACACCTACTACGTAAAATATTATACCAGAAAAATTTCTTCCAAAAAAAAAAAAAAAAAAAAAAATCAATATTCTTAAATACCACTTTTCTAATTCCTTAAATACCAATACTATAACAGAAATAATAAGAGGAATGAGTTTCAAAATAACTCAAATATCAAAATCTATTGAGTCAACACATTTTTTTAGATAAGAAATGATTCAGTACGACGCAATCCATGATAATCCACTTTTTTCTAAAAGCTTAGAGTTATATGTTTGATGCATACATGATACGTGTTTGATATGCCCTTGATACATGAATGATACATCCTTGATTTCATTTTTTCCTTTTTTTTTTCAACTTTTACGTTGTTTTAATTACAGATGATGTAGTTTATATCTTGTTATTTGTTGTTGTTGTTATTTTTACATATATCTTCTCATTTGTATTATTTTTAAATGTATCATGCATTTATCAAAAAGCTGTATCAACATTGTATCTCAATAGTTTTTGTCTTGTCTTTAACTTAATTGATATTGCATTTTTATTTTTGCGTTGATTTAATTATATTTTGGTGTTGTTTCTACATCTATCTCATTGTTTTGTGTTATTTTAACATGTGTCTCTTTATTATTTTTAGTATTTTTAAATGTATCATACATGTAGGAGTGGAGACATGAGGGGTATGTGGGGCAATTGCCCTTTCACCCGCTAAAATCTGGCAGATTTCTCGGGTTGCCGCTGCCCTTGGCGCTGGTTTTGGGCAAACAAAGAAGACTTTGTCTTCTACTATTCTATGCACTTCTTCTTAAAATCATTTTTTATTTAAAAATATTGGTGACTACATGCAAGTGGTCATATTAAGATAAATAAGCTATCATAACGAGCATTCACTACCACACTAAAGGTTGGGGATTAATATCCCAGTTGGAGAGGCGCGGGTCCTGCAATACATCAATACCCATATGGTGAGTAATAATTGACAGGTGGGGCCGGGTTTGTTACATAAGGGGGTTGTGAGACTGAGCTGGCTTGATGAAGATAGGGTGCTTGATATAAAGACATCTTCCCAAAGATGGTTGCCTATGGGGGTGGCGCTAGTAAGATACCTGGTTATGGCATTTTACTAAATGTTAACTAAAAGCTTGCCACTGCCAAAGTCTCCATTCCTTCACTTCCTGTAACTCCAAAAATTGGTGTAGGGGGCTGGTTTTGAACTAATTAATCTGCTTCTGACATCGTCATCTGGCCTCTAGTGACAGGAGAAGGAAATAATTGTTAGTGTATGCCTTAATCCCTATATAATGTAATCAAACATTTTGTTATAAGTAAAAGGACATAATCTATTTTGTTAATTTCTTGTGCAATTAATAGTAATAGAGAATCCATTAACTAGTGTTTTACTTGAGTATGTCGGTAACGTTTTTTGGGCAGTAAGACCTTGAGTAGTGAAAGAACACAGTTATAAAGCGATCCCTAGTGTGTTAGAATCATGGGAATGATCTAACCAAAGACCAACATGTGCCTTGATTGTATAGTGGTGTCTTACCAATCATTGGACATGGAATGTCAATCAAGCGCATGGTTACATGTTAGGTTACATGGTGCTGGATCGATCCACTATGAAAACACCATATGGTTTCTATGTCATAGGTGGTTCTTTAGTAGTACTTATAACGAATCCTTTCACTTGATATCACTGCAGACCTCGGTGCTTGATCATATGCTTTAGCATATGTTTAACGGGCCTATAACAGGGTGCCAAGTTTGAGTACTTTCAGGTTTGTCAATGATTATGCTAAGAATATGAGTGATGTGATGGCACTTGCCTCTTGCTTAACTGAGCGTAGATATCAACGACCACTTGATGAGTGGGACTAAGAGAGTGTGGCCATACCCGAGTAAGGTAATCACTGGGTCATTAGTTACTTGAGTTTTTCAGTCTACTCAGAATCAAGGAACGTCCTTGCAGTTAAAGAGCATGACATTGCAGTGCCTCTTGCAGGACACAGATATCACTCACATAGGATATATAAGTTTACTACGAGGTTTATGTCTCCTATTTGGGTTCATATTTTCATCTTTATTGGGTAGCTATAATGGTTTACTAGAACCGACTTATAGCTTGTGAGCCTAAAAGCTTTTGGGTCCACTACCAACATAAGATAGACCTACAGGATCGCACACATAGGATGTCTGAGTGAGTTTGTCATGGACTTGTAAATATGTATTGGTTACATATTGTATTTGGAGCATGATGATTATTTATTTTATAGGCCTAATGGTTAGGCCCAATAAATTAAATAAGCCCATCTTAATATTTTATCTAATTAGAAGTTAAATTAATATTAAATGCATTTCTAAAATAATTATATTGGATATATTTATTTATGACATGGAAAAATTAAAATAGCAAACTTAATTCTTATTTAGTCCATTTATTCTTATTAGGATTATTTCTTGTAGGTGAATTAATCTTATGAAATAAAAGAAAAAAAAAAGAAGGAAAGTAGGCTTTTTAGTTTTCTATACACCACAAGGAAATCTCTCCTTTTTTTGGGTGATATTGATTTTCGCCCATAGGGTTTTTTGTGGATAATGCTTCAAACGTTCGACGCTAGCATGCTAGCTCTTTCCATAAGCATCTGTGTGCGTGGCGGTAGAGATCCTTTGTGGAAATGCAAGGGTTAGCAATCAATTCCATTATAGGACAACAGTCACTGTTTTACATATTCCCAGTGTTTGCACCATCGGATTGTCATGAAATTCAAAATGGAGCTTTCTAACATCCATACCTTGATTCAGAATAGCGGAGATTAGATTTGAACAACCAGAAGCAATTTTCTGATTAACTTCAGCTTGTGGCATAAATAAATTGTGGTCTGACCAACAATCGATATTTTGCAAATCCCTGGAGTTTGGACTGTTGGATCAAAACAAAATTTTTACTGGAGGTTCCTGACATCTTGCCTTGATTATGAAAGGTGAGAATTAGAATTGGTATGATAGAAAGCAATTTCATGATCAACTTCAGATTGGTAGAAATCAACTCCTTAGCAAGGATGGTAAAGGTATGGATTTAATCACTTTCTGGTTGAGTCTGTTTGTTTCTTCTATTATCTGAGTAATCTGTTCCTGGCTATGGGTTCAAGTGTGAAACAAATCACTTCCACTGCGGTTAAAGATTTTATTTTGCACCAGGAGAATCCCAACAATAACACCTTAACTGCCCCATAGTGGTTTGAACTTTCTAGCGAGGAGTTTATTATTGATGAAGATGTGGCTCCTTTCATTGTTGAACCCATCATTTCATAGTCTTGCATACGCAAAATGGCTCTTTTGAACTCATTGGCATCTTGAGGGTTGATTGAGTAGTTTCTTGTTATCTGTCGATAACAGAAGCTTATGAGCTAGTTCCACCACTCAAGGGTGTTATGGTGGCAGCAACACTGGGAGGAAGTGTTGAGATTCTCTCGGTGTAAAACAAAACGAAATAACAATGGAAGAAATAATATTTTACACTCAAATCTAATAATAGGAACAATTGTTCAGATTATAGAAGAATTGCAAACTGCCTCAACCAGAAAGCATAATAAATTATATTCCTATGTCGTCCCCGATTAAGATTGATTACTAGTTCTTGGCTTTTCATAAAGAACCTCCATGTTCATGCACACGAGTATCTCCAAAATACGTTGGTGTGCTAGCACATGACGATAAAGCAGTCTCCCAATTTTCTTAGGGTTGGCCAAATTCTCAATCATAGAGAGAGAGGGGGCTGAAATTTTCAATCAGAAAGATGGGAGAGGGAGAGTTTTTCCTTGGTTAGGAAATCTAATTAAATTAGGTTATATCATTTTCCTTTTATTTCTTTTAATTCCCAATAAGATATACTCTATAATAGAAAATCTCCTAAATAGAAACTAAAAGAACTTGAATAAGAAATTAATAAACCTAATTAATTTTACAATAAATAAATATGCCATATATTTATTTAAATAGTATCCCATAAATAATATAATTACTTAACAATAATTAATTAATTTATTGGGATGTAACACTCTCATATGGGTTTATTCAACTGGGCCTTTACCATAAAGTCCATAAACCCAAATGCTCTAAAATAAATATGTATTAAATACATATTAACATGTTAATGTCTAACATGCTCACCCTAAGTGTGCGATCTAGTAGTTCCATCTTATATTGGTAGTGGGCCCAATACCCTAAGGCCCATAAGCTATAAGTGGGTTCTAGCAAACTGTTACAACTATCCAAATAAGATAGAAATATTAATCCTATCGACGATGTAAACCTTGTAGTTGATTTATACATCATATGCCAATGATATCGGCATTTTGTAAGAGGCATGGCAATGTCACCCTTTTTAGTGGCAAGGGCATTCCTTGATTAGAGTAGACTGAAAAACCACAAGCAACTAATCACCTAGTGATTACCTTATTAGCACATGGCCATGCTCTTCTCAGTCTCACTCATTAAGTGGCCGATGATATCTACTCTCAATTAAGAGAGTGGTAAGTCTCTTCACATCACTCACATCCCTAGCATGATCACTGGCATACCCAACCGCACCTATACTTGGCACCCTGTTAAAGGTCTATTAGACATACGTCAAAGTATGTGAGTTAGCATCCAGGTCTGTAGTAATATCAGGTCAAAGTATCCGATATAAGCACTACTAGAGAACTATCTATGACATAGGAACCATATGGTATTCTCATGGCGGATTGATCCAATACCATATAACCTAACATATACCCATGTTCTTGATTGACATTCCATATCCAATGGTCAGTAAGACACCACCATACAATCAAGACACATGCTAGTCTTTAGTTAAAATCATTCCCATGACTTTAATAGGCTATGGATATATTTTTAACTAGTGTTCTTTTCCTACTCATGACCTTACTGCCCCAAGAACGTTACCAACATACATGAGTAAAACAACAGTTAATGGATTCTCTTTATTCATTAAATTGCATAAGAAATTAATAATAAGACCGTGCCCTTTATCAGAACAAATCATCTGATTACATAATATAAGGACTCGGGCATACACTAACGTGAAGTAATGGTAACTATGATGTTGGGTAGTGGTGTGGTCACTGTCGAAGAGGGTAGTTTTCCCTCTTCAAGGGGAATGATATTAGAGCTTATTTAAATAATCCTTAAACCTAATGACATCATGGATCAACAGGTGCACATTCACCACATCAATAATGTTTTCGGTCAATAAAACTTGAGTTTGAGGCCTACTTTGCTCTAAATGACTGGTTAGACTAGCTTGAAAATTGTCTCATTACAAGAAGACAAGAGTCAAACACCAGGTAATCTAAGGGGTATACTCCGATGTCTAAGTAAAAAATCTCACTTAGGAAGGAAAGAAAAAGAGAATGAAGAAGAGAGAGAATGTGAAGACACCTTCACCATGAATAGTGCTATCTTTTTATACCCCTTAGGGGCTGTATAGATCGAATATGACTGGGTAGGTGTGGTGAGGTAATAATGAACTCACCTATCCTCTTTACATGTGTAAGGCTTAGATCACTGTCCTTTCTCCAACTTATTGCGTAAGGTGTGAAGTTTTAGCCTTACATGTGGACACTGGTGATCAAGTATCCTTAAGGTGATTCCTTCACCCAATTGGTGTCCCTTTTGTTTGACCTAGGCTTCAAATCTCTTCATCTTAACCATAATTAAACTACTTTCTCCAGTCGGCCTTTTGGTATAAAGACCGACTGGTTGAGTTAACCGAATAAATCACTTGTTCTTGGCTATTTTATATAGGTTGGTTTAATTTTCTTCTCATGCCCGAGTCCTCCATGCTGTCTTTTGTTAAACTATTGGATATTTTCATTGTAGTGACTAGGGATGATCGTTGGGCAGGGATTCCTCATTCCCTGGGGTGACCCGCCCCACGATTCCATGGAGGTGGGGATGGGGACAAAATTTCCCCCATCATCCTTAATGGAGAAGGGAGTCGTATAGGGTCTCTGCCCTGCGGAGATCCCCTCCCCGGCCCCGTTTAAATCCCCGCGAAGATCCCATATGGATTTATTTTTTAAAAAAATTAATATATATAAATTTAATTGTATATAAAATTCAATTTTGAATATAATTCATGATAAAAACATAAAAGCAAATTACGAATAGCCTATTATGTTGGTGTGACTTGTGGAATTTCTTAGATTAGTTACATAGATTATTTACTGTTAATCAAAAGTTTTTATTTGTTAATCACAAGACTGCAACGTATAGATTATTCGTTAAAAAAGTAAATCAGTTCATTTCTTTAATTAGTTGAATTCATTTAGTGACAAATTCATTGGCAAATATACATTTTCTTATTCTGACTGTATATTATTTACTGAAAACATAATTAACTAATCCGTAAACAAAACAAGGACTAACCGGTATATCTTGTAAAAATCTCATTCACAAAACTTTCGAGTGCCACAGGTTAGATTGTCCTGGTTGCCTTTCCCACGTATGCAGTATTACACAGGGTACGGGCTATCTCCTTTAGTTCTGCCGAAAAACGAAGATGAAAAGTGTTTGTTCGGGAAATTATCGAGACGGATTCGATATTCTGGTTTTGGATATTACGTATGCCAAAAAGGTTACAAAAAACTGATGTGGAATGGGGTATTTATAGAGTTAGGGAGTAACCACCCATAACTCCCATAACTTCCCCCATGTTTATCCATTTTGATCAAATTACATATTTGGTCCCTGTAACTTATTATATATTATAGTTCAGTCCCTGCCAATCCAACAAATGTCATAGGCGGACCGAAAACCAACATCTCCCACTCACACATGACAAGACTTACTTTCATTGCGAGAAACACAATCACATACTGCTTTTGATTCTTACTCGATGAACCCACGCAACCAGTCGACGTATAAGCTAAACTTTTGAAGTTTCCTTCATAGCTCCAGCATTGGCTTGACGTGACTTCCCCCTAGTACATTTCCTTGATCACTGGTTTTTGACTCACTTTGATCTCTCGAAAACTTTCATATACACCACATACTTTTTCCACAGAAAAGAGTACCGAGCTCGAGTGTTATATGACATTCAAGTGACAAGTAACTAAAACGTACTTCCTCTTTATAAATAACCTTCCGCCATATATCCAATGCTTATCTAACTGGTCCTTATATGCCCGTTCATAGCTAACGAAGCCTGGTTTAGGGTTCCAATCAAGTTAATCATCAGACATACCCTTCTTGTTATTTACAAGAGTCCTTAAGGGTGAACTTGAAACTCATAGTTTCATTTGGGTCTCACATTAGGAAAGTTGAGATCAATTTTTCCATCCCTTGGTCGGCTCTTACACATATTACACAAATATGCCATAGTGTCCATCCACGCAGGACGTATGTTTCATGAACACTATGCGAAAGCATTCAATCTTCGGATATGACTCATGTATCAAGACCTGTAGTCCACTTTTAAGCCTTTCACAGAACAGCTTTCGGTATAAACAAAATGATGATATTACACAAAATATCACATATAGAGTAACTCATACTCCCACTTTTACCTATGAACACACAATCAAAGTAAAAGATTCATCCATGTGAGTAGATGACATTTCGCCAACATACTGAACTATAAATAATAGTTCTATGTGTATGGTTTTGAACAAATTTGAACAAAACAAATAACTTTCATTTTATTCCACATAAAATTTACAAAGTTATTACAATAGTTCAAAGATTATAGTATGTTCCTATATCTTACAAACACCAAATTCCGAAATATGTCTACTAAAAACATTTGGTGCTATTGGTTTCGTTAATGAATCTACAATCATATCTTGGGTAGGAACATATACCAAACTTATTTCTCCCTGTGCTACTTTGTCTTTAACAAAATGATATTTTATATCAATATGCTTGCCATTTCCATGATAACAGGGATTCTTGGAATAGGCAATCGATGCAGTGCTATCGGAAAATATAGTAGTACATTTCACTTTATGCAATAGATCCAAAAGATCTATGAAGCGTCTTAACCAGATCGCTTCTTATATAGTGGCTGTTGTAGTAATGTACTCAGACTCCATAGTCGATAATGCCACACAAGTTTGTTTCTTGCTACACTAGGAAATAGCACCATTTCCTAAAGTGAAAATGTATCCAGACGTAGACTTTCTACCATCTTTATCAGTTCCGTATAAGCATCTGTGTATCCCTTTAATTGTAGGTCTCTTCCTTGATAACAAAAGGAATAATTTGAAGTCCCCTTCAAATATCTAGATATCCATTTCACCGCTGCCTAATGCCTTAAACCTGGGTTTGACTGCTATCGACTTGCGAGCCAACCGCAAAACTGACATCAGGTCGTGTACAAATCATAGTGTACATCAAGCTACCAATTGCACACCTATAAGGAATTCTCTCCATCTTTTTTAATCTCTTAAGGAGTCATAGGACACATACTTGCATTTAGTTCCATACCTTTTGCAATAGGGGTTAGATTAGGATTACAATTTGCCATACTAAAACGTTCTAAGATCTTATTGATATACGTTTATTGTGAAAGAGCCAATAATCTCTTAGAACGATTTCTTGTGATCTTAACCCTAAGAATATAGTTGGCATCTCCTAGATCCTTCATCTCAAAATTAGAAGACAACCAAGTCTTTACTTTCTTCAGTGAGGAAGTGTCATTACTAGCTAACAAAATATCGTCAACATATAACGTTAGAATGACAAACTTCCCTCCGTTTTCGAGCTTAATGTAGATACATGCGTCTGCACTAATTCTCTTGAATTGAATTGATAAAACCGCCTTATGGAAATGGAAAAACCACTGTCCTGAAGACTGCTTAAGGCCATAAATTGATCTCTTCAACTTACAAACCTTGTGTTCTTGAGCCTGAACAATGAAACCTTCTGGTTGAACAATATAGATTTCCTCCTTTAATTCATCGTTCAAGAATGCAGTCTTTACATCCATTTGATGTAATTCAAGGTCCATACATGCTACAAAAGTAAGTACGATTCTAATCGATGCAAAACGGACAACAGGAGAAAAAGTCTCTTGATAGTCACTTCCTTCCTATTGTGTAAACCCCTTCGCGACCAGTCTACTCTTAGTTTGGATAGGATTACCATCTGCTGATTGCTTTATCGTATGTACCCACTTATTCCCAATGGCTTTACACCCTTTGGGCAGATAAACGTTCCCAAACTTTGTTGACCCTCATTGACTCCATTTCACTTTCCATTGCTTTAATCCATTCTTCTTTCGCTGGGGATTCCAATAACTCTCTCATGTTAGTTGGAATATCTTCAATTTGAGCTACGACCAAGAGTGCTTCGCTATCAATTAAATGACGGCACGGGATATTTCCCCTCTGTGATCATCTTAGAGGTTCTGTTTCTTGATAAACATATCTCATATATTCATCAAGATTCGGAACAGAACTCCCACTGGGACCACTCCCGCTGGGATCTATATCCATATTCACACCTGAATTTGGAACATGACTCCCACTCAAGTCAAGACTACTTAAGTTAGGGTCAGGATTACTCAAATCCATTTGTGAAGGTTGAAAACCATCATTTTCCACTTCCCTAACATCTTCAACTTCATTCCTCCCACTCGGATTAAGCGATCCTGAAGTTTCAGACTCTTGAGTTTCAAAGAAAGTGAAATCTTTATCCACTTCTCCCAGTTTAGGAAATTCATTCTCTAAGAATGTGATATCACGTGATTCAAATTCAGTTATTTGACCATTCTCACTTTCTCCCACTAGGACATACCCTTTAGAGAGATAAGGATATCTAATAAAGATTCCTTTCTTGCCTCTTGGGCCTAGCTTGCCATGCTTGCTAGAAGTGGTATGAACATAGGTAGTATATCCTCATGGTCGTAAATGGTTCAAATTTGGCTTAGGGCTCATCCACAATTCATAAGGCGTGGTTGCTACGGACTTAGAAGGTACTCGATTGAGTACATATGTGGCAGTCAATATTGCATCACCCCAAAAGGAGATTGGCAAATTGGCTTCAGCCATCATAGATCGTACCATCTCTAAGAGGATTTGGTTTCTTCGTTTCGCAACTCCATTTTGTTATGGAGTTCTGGGTATGGACAACTGATGCTCAATACCCTTTTCATCACATAAAACTTTAAATTCCTCAGAGAGGTACTCTCTTCCCCGATCGGTCCTTAAAGCTTTGATTGTCTTATCTTGTTGATTTTCAACTAGATTCATGAATCGTTTGAAACATTCTAATGCTTCGGATTTATGTGCAATCAAATAGACATAACCATACCGTGTATAGTCCTCTATAAATGTGATGAAATAATATGCACCGTGCCTTACCCTCACATTCATTGGACCACAGATATCAGAATGAATTACTTGCAACGGTTGGTTGGCTTGTGTAGCCTTACCAAATGGTTTTCTTGTCATTTTTCCTTTTAAGCAGCTTTCACAAGTTGGGAGATCTCCTTTTGATAAATCAACCAACAAACCTGCTTTGGCCAATAGTACTAAATGATTTTGACCGATATGACTAAGTCTCGAATGCCATAGTTTTGAAACATTTATAATATCAACAGATGAATTAACATCAAAGGAAAAACTTTCATTACAATCATAATTAGGATCTAAATCCAAAACAATAAAACCATTTGATAAATATCCACTACCAAAGTAAATATTATTCATAAACAGATTAAATTTATCCATTTCAAAAAATAACATGAAGCCTAACTTCATCAGGGCAGAGACAGACAAAAAGTTCCTTCGAATCCCTAGAGCATAAAGGACATCTTCAAGAAACAGTGCTCGACCACCATTTAAAGCTTACAACAGACAATCCCTAAGACATCCTCTCGAGAGTTATTCCCCACGTATATCCATTTTGTGCCCTTCGGTACACTATGGAACTCTATAAAGGAACCACGCTCCTTTGTTATATGGTCGGTTGCTCCCGAGTCTACAATCCACAAAGGACGAGATTCAATTAGGAAAATAGAACTTGAAACATATGTATAACTATTATACAAGTCGGTAACATTTACCTGAGAGGTTTTGCAATCTTTTGCAAAGTGCCCCTTTTGCCTGTAATTATAACACTTCATTTTAGAAATGTTAACTTTCTTCTTACCCTTCTTTTGAACAGGAACTTTGCCCGTCGTTCCCTTAGCCTTTTTCTTGAAGAACTTCTGTTTCTTCTTGGACTTCAAACCTAAACTTGAACTGGCCATGTGAACTTCTGATTTCACATTCAGAGAAGCCAAACGGTCCTTTTCCAATTCAAGATGATGAACAACATCGTCAAAGGTTTTGATGTCCGTCGAATGAGTAAGATGCAGTTTCATATGCTCCTACCCATTCGGCAGGGAACGTATCATAGTCTGAACCTTTTGCTCCTTGGTCAACTTATGACCTGCATCATTAAGTTCAGTTATCATGTTGGACATTTCACGTAAATGTCGTTTCATATTATGGTCAGCCAGCTTCTTGTAAGTATCAAATTTGATACTTAAAGAACGAAGTTTCATCATGGAGACACCTCCAAAATTTTCTTTTAGGGCATCCCATAATTCTTTTGCTGTGGGATATACGCGAAACTGTTGGAAATGCCCTAGTCCCGAGGCATTGGTCCTTGTATTTGTACTATACATTTATTGGATTTATGTGTTGTACTCATTTGTGTTATTAATAAAGGCATCAATTCATTTATTATATCTATCTTGTGCAATATATTAAATGAAGTATCCAATGGACATATCTATATCCATGATGACAAGTGTCATGCACTTAGCAGTAAGACCATGGATAGGGTAAACGATATGACCATAAATACATCCGTAGTCTGTTCCAGTCATGGGAATGAATGGAACAACAGACTATCATTAACCTGGTTGTATGGCGGTGTCTTACCGGTCATTGGACATGGAATGTCAACCAAGTTAATGGGTACATGCCTGGAAGCATGGTACTGGATAGATCCACTAAACGAGTAATCCACATGGTATGGTATCACAATGGATTCTCGTGTAGTACTTGTATGGATCCTTTGACCTGACCATATGATGGTGTTACATGTGAAGTCGCATACTTAGGGGTACGCCTAAAGGGCCTGTAATAGGGTGCCAAGTATGGGTGCTTTCAGGTATGTCACTGAACATGGTAACACTATGGATATGCAGAAGGGATTTGTCACTCAGTAACCAACTGAGAAGATATCACTGGCCTCTTGATGAATGTGACTGATAAGAGTGTGGCCACACCTAAACAAGTTGGAACTTGTTTGTGAGCTTCAGTGCATTCGGGATCAAGTTAATGTCCGGACACAAAAGAGGGTGATCAATCCATGCCTCTGTGTTGGACACCGATATCAATGACATGGGATGTACAAGTTTAAACTACAGGGTTATGATATCAGTTAGACTGCCATCTCCATCTTAATTGGGGGCTGCAGTGGCTTGCTAGAGCCCAACTGCAGTCTGCGGGCCAAAGGCCCGCTACCAACATAAAAATGGGCCCACGGGATCGTACACATAGAACGATAGAATGCAGACTTAAGGAATCACATGTATACTTGGAGTATACGCAATGGAGGGAGAAGTGTGTATATATTAATTATATTATAAAGATCAATTAGATTGGTCATAATAATAAAATTAATATATTCAATTGGCTCTTCATAATTAATTGGATTAATTATGAAATTATTTCCTAGGTGGAAATATTCATATGTATAGGTTTACATATGATTTTATTTTGTGTAGATTTAATTTAATTTGATGGATTAAATTAATTGTCAAACTAATTTTAATTTAGATGTAAATAATATATTACTTGGAGTAATATATTAAATATATAGGTATATTAAAATTGGGCTTGAAATTAATTTAAACCAGAATAATTAAAATTAGACTGGGCCTAAATTAAAACATGGAAGCCCGCACAGAATAAACAGGAGCCAAGATGGGCCTGAATTCCCCTATGGAATTCGGCCAACCCTAGGTATAAATACCTAGGGTTAGAAATTTCGGCCACCTCTAAGCATTGAGCCTCCTAGCCGAAATTTTCTAGCCCTCTCCTCTCTATTGTTCTGTTTTTCCGACGCTAGCACGGGTTGCATTCGTCAAGCGTTCGTGTACGTGAGAGTGGAGGAATTCTACTTTGAATTCTGCAGTCATCATCCATCTCTAGAAAGAGATTTTTCTGGTAAGAAATTTAATCCCTTTCTATTTAATTTTAAGTTTTTCAATTTCCACTTCAATTGCTCCTGGGACTGGATTTGAGGAAATCACCGCGTTCTTCCGCTTTTATCGGGTGATTTCCGGTGACAAATCCTAACAGAAACCTTTTCGCTATATCATCATCCATGGCACTTAGCATGATGATCCGGGCGGAGGAATTTTTCTTTTTCCAAGCCTCGTAACCTTCGAGGTCTCTCCTCGCTTGAGCAGAAGTTCCTGGAGAAGGATCCATAATCCTTTCCAGAGTTTGTAGAGCCTCTTGCTCCTCAATTATGTACTGGACTTTCATAGCCCAGACTTTATAATTATCTCCGTTCAAGCGGAGATCCTTATTAAGCTCAGCAATAATTGACTTTGTAGCAGCCATAGAAACTATTAAAGACAAAATAACTTGAATAAGTTAAGCGATACACCATATTTATTATAAGATCATTTAAAGCTAAGAATAGTGTTTGGTTCACATAAAATCGAACACTATGCGCGATGCACAGAGTCACCATTTATACGGGCTAATACAAACACTATGTTAGGTTTAAATTTCCAATAATAAATATTCTATTTTAGTTTTACTTTTAGAGTTCATTCTAATTTATTTAACATTCATATTTCTACAATATGAAACTAATGAGTCATTATAACACATAGTTACAATATCAGAATAAATAAATTAAAACTCTAAAACAAATGAACTAAAATAGTAATGTTTAACACTTAAACAAAACATTATGTTTAACAAATAAACATACACAATGTTTAACAAATAAACTTTCATTTAAAAAAAACTTAGTTCAACACTGAATAAGTAAAGAAATACGTACAACCACTAAAAGAAATGTTCTAAAAACACACAGCATAAGAACAACTCAAACCAACATAGAACTAATCTAATAAATCAAGTTTGGACCATCACAAGAACCAATCGACTCAGTCCAAGACCCCACTGAGTGGTAATGGTCTGGAGTCAGTGGGTCCTCCTCATCACTAAAGTCAACCTTATATATGGATTCGGAAATCAAATCCACCACCTCAATCCTCTTCGAGGTGACAGGGATAAGCTCTGTGAACCTAACATAAAGATCCAACAGGTCCAAAGGCATACCCTCGGCACCCTTTATCATAGTATCGAGGCAGGGACGTCAGATCTTCTTATTATTCCTAAGTAACATAGACCTAGGAAATCGGGCTACCTTAGCTCCGTATGAGAATATGTTCAGTACAAACACCTTGCACTGATTCATATACTCCTCCTCCGCATCCAAATTATCAATTGACTCTTCGATTCTATCATAGTCCATATTCCCACCATACCAAAATTTATCAAAACATCTTTCATGAAAAGCTCTTTTCGCGAAAACCAGCATTTGAAATTGATCTGTGCCAGCTGAGAAACCACCTCTCCAAATGAGTTTTTGGATCTCTTGGTTCAGCATATTGAACCGTTCCATAACTCCTACGATATCCCTTTCCTCTATCGGAGGATATCGCTTAGAGAACAGCTGTAGCTCTAGTTTTTGTATCATCCTCGTCTCCTCTTGAGACTGGATTTGTCTCAGACATTGCACAAAGAACGCCATTCCTATAACACATATAGGAATAACAAAAACTAGTCACTAATCAAGAATAATCAGAATAATAATACACAATACATATACTAAAACATTTCTTGATGCACAAAATCAATATTCATACACAATAAATCATACTGGAATTTTCTGGAATTTTTAAAACACATTTTAGGTATTTATACACAATAAATACTATTTATTTTGGCTTAATTTAATAATTAAAATTATTGAATGAATTATGAAAATTCTCCAAAATATACCAAAAATTCAGAAAAAAATGTAAATTTTAATTTGGTGGAAAACTGGAACAAATTGGATGCCGGAGGACATGTCACACGCCCACACGAGCCGCCTAGAGGGCTGGCCACGCGCCTGGCACGTGTAAGAGAGAAAACTTGACTTCAGTGACACGTGGCGCATTGTGAGTGGTGCTGACGTGTCAGAAATGCCACGTGTCAAATTTAATCGATCCAATCCTACGCTTGTGCTGACGTGGCTATGATGACGTGGCAATCAAAACATGGTCGTCGAAATGTCATTGGTCCACATAATCACCACGTCAGACAGAACAGTTACATGGGTGGTTATTAGGTGCCACATGTCATCCTCTGATTGGTTTGACCATTACTAAAACAGTTGACTCTTACATGTGGCTTTCAGTAATTGGCCGGTCAAAATTCAACCGTTTTGTAACTGTCCAATAACTGCTTGCCACATGTCAGTCGATTTTGCCTAACCAATCAGAGAATGCCACGTGTCTCTGTAAGCGCCGGGATTTTCTTACAAAAAAAAAAAAAAAAAGAAAAGAAAAAAAAAAGAAGAAAAAAAAATCGAAAAAAAAAATTTACAGTCGTACGACTGTATTATCGGGGCAGGTGCAGAACACCATACCCATGACATAAGAAAGAGGAGGAGAGGATTTTGGGCAATTAATGCCCGGATTTTGGAGAGAAAATGAGAGAAATCAGAGTAGAAAAGGAGAAGAAAAGGGAGAAAAAGTTTTGGTTTTGGAATTCTGGTGAAATCTAGAGAGAGAAAGGAGAAAAGAGAGAAGGAAAAGAAAGAGGACCAAAAACCCACAAAACTCATCTTTTCCTCTTCTATTTTCTTTAATTCTCGAAATTAGGATTAAAACTTGCTAGAAATCCATAGGTTAATGAGTTAACTTCACAAACAAATTAAAATTTCGGACTAAAACAATCAGAATCCCAAGTATTTTGGATTTTCAGACTCAAGGCTCTCAACTCCAATTCAAGAGGAAAAGTGCAAATTCTTGTGGATTGGAGCGACGTCAGGGGTCAATTTCGACTTGGAGGGACTTCTAAAAGGTAGGAGCCCCATTTCTCTCTACTTTTACTTGCTTTCTGGGGGTTGATTGTGATTTTTGTGCATTTTTATCTCATTTTCTGCGTTTCTGCTTCTGGAAATCAAGAACAGTCGCACGACTGTTCTTGAAATTGATGAACAGTCGTACGACTGTAGTTACAGTCGTACGACTATTCTTGATTTCCAGGTGATTTTATTTCCAGCTTGTTTTAAATAAGATTTTGGTGAAATCTTGAATTTTCAGCATTTACAGTCGTACGACTGTAGTTGAGTTTGCACGACTGTAATTTACAGTCGTACCACTGTAGTTTCCAGAATCAGAATTTCACCTTTAAAACCCATAAATTTCTTAAAAAATCAATAAAAAATCATAAAAAATTCCCAAAAATTCCTAAAAAATCCCAAAAAAATTAGAAAACCCCAAAAATCATCAAAATGAATTTTGTTGTGTGCATCACTACCATAGATTCAATTTTCTGGTAAATTTGCATTTAGATCAATTCAACGATAGAGACCCAGTTCTCCTGAAAACTGACCCATTTAAAATATGAAAAATGCACGTAAACCGGTAAAATTGTTTTCAAATGATTTTCCCGCAAAACCAAAAACACAGGGATGTTTCAAAATGTTTTCCAGGTCTAACCGGGCCGGCTAGCCGAGCCAACCTGGTTATCCCCTCTATGCATGCCTCCCAATACTTGATTTCCCAATTCTGTCTGTTTGAGTCCAACTTGTGGCGTGCCGTATAAATTGTGCTAACCTTCTGTTTTGCAGGCTTTAATTTCTTTTATTTTTATTTTTTTGATGTATTTTAATAGATTAAATCGTGTATTTAGGCGATTGTAATTATTTTTTAGATTCCCGTGTATTCTAGGCGATTGTATCAGTGAGGCGAGTGTTTTTATTTTTCTATTCGATTTGGTTATAAGCCGATTAATATTTATTTCTCTTTATTTTTGTACTATATATTTGTATGCGCGCTGTATGCCTTTTTTATTCAATAAAATTGACTTTAGATTTTTTAAAATACCATTCGAGAACATTGACAATATTTATTTTAAATAGACACGAAATAAGGGACTTGTCCGGACCCGAATCTCTGGATAGTGTAGCGACCGTTCGTCCGGTTCAGCTGCATAAGAATTTCCCGGTTGAGCTGAGCCGGGTGGCGACTCTACAATATTCATCAAGACTTAGGTCTTGGTTCTTTTATGCACTAATTCTATTTATTTTTTCCAAAACCGATTTTCATTCATAAAACCCGACGCGAGGGAGGGGCCCGCCCGAGATCGTGGCGCCCATTCCGAAAGGGAGTCTCGCGTCCTGTCGAATACGCGTCGTCCGCTCACAGTGGCGACTCTGCTGGGGATTTCTTAAAAAAGTTTTCTTAAAAACTTAAAAGAATTTTGACAAGCCCTGAAAAGTGTCTAATTAAAATAAGGCAGATGATTCTCTTTTGGTATTTTATTTGCATTTTTAGTTAGCCATTTTGCATTAGATTAGGTATCCTTTTATAGCCCGGTGGATTGTTGAAGTGTCGCCTAAGTTCCTCTTGGTCTTAGGGGCACGAATACGAAACACCACTCATAGCCTCGTACGAACCCCTTCGCTAGAACCCTTGAGTGGGGAGAAGTGAGGAGTATATCTTGCTATGAGAGCCTGGATGTTATCCCGACTTTGACCGAACCCATATAGGCAGCTCTAGTTGAATTCCCTTAGGATACCAAAATAATTGTGTGAATAATAATAATAAAATCGGGCCTTCATCACCCCCAGTTGGTGATTGAGGAGAACCCCGCCTAGGACTCGGTTAGAAATTTTTGAGACCGACCACGTTGGAGGAATAAGGTTGGAAGAATTCGTTTTGCTTGCTATGTGTCTTCACCATCTCGTGACATATCGCCATTGCTACCTATGCGTACATAACATATCATAATCACCATTTTCCATGCATGTGACATACCATACATAAACATTTTTGTGTGATACTAACCCATATTTTTATGCAGCCATTTGCATTTTATTTTATATGTAAAACATTAATTCATTCGCTTGTCATCCATACTAACGATTTCTTTTTCAGCCATAACATTAAACTTGTGTGATTAGCATTTTATTTTTGACATAGCATACATAACATCATTATGTATGTCATGCATCCTAACCCACGTTTTTGTGCAGCCATTTGCATATTGTGTGACATGTTCATTCACTACATTTCACTTAAATTAAATTAAGAAGGCATTTCAAGGACTCCTATCATGGCCATCCCATTCCATTTCATAACATATCGGGTACCCAAAATTACCCGTGTTTTGCCAATGCACCGGATTGCATTCGACCATTCCACCAATATTATTTCATTTAATAAAAGCCACAACAGCCTTAGGCCTATTTTCGTGTAATAATTTACACGATGCATTTCATGACATCACACCCATCTATCATAAACATCATATAACACTGTGGTCCACATCCGACCACTTCATGACATTAATTTACCATTCGAGGTACTCCCCGAGTGCCCGATTAGTATACATATAGGCCCATAACATCATCAAATCACGAAAGGCGTTCCTCGAATGCCGAATCCGTGTTCGTGTCCCTGTTGCACGTGACTTTCTCATAACACCATATCATGTGCTCACAAGCATCAAAACCTTGTCCGCGGGCCCGGCCCATGCTACCATTTCATATCATCTCACAGACCTACAAAGCGTCAAAACTCAGTTCGTGTTTCAGTATACACGTGACCATTTCATGAATTCATTAGGTGCCCCAAAGACGTCGAAGTTCTGTCTGTGTGACGGCCCACATGTGACGTTTTTGCATAAACATTGGGTGTTCTTGGAATGCCTCGAAAGAAGAAAGATAATAAAAAGAAAACATTCATATCATCATTTCATACATGATCCCATTCCATTCATTTCAAGCATTCTCAATACCCTAATTTTCATGTCACATCACGTCATTCATTCACGACCCTAGTACCTCCTGTCTACTCCCAAGCAGAATACGCTGGAGCAACCTTGGACAAGATCCCAAGCTTCAAGGGCAGCTAGGAGACAGAGGGTAGTCGAGAGTGACAGTGATTCCGAGTCTGGGGAAGGAGTGAATATGGCAGAACAAACACTAAGCATGGCTGATGTTTTGAGAGATTTCTTCAGGTCGTAGGATTTCCGCGACATGTTAAAGGAAGAAATGAGGGCAGTGGTTAGAGAAGTTGGTAAGACCGGTGGTAGTGGAGCCGGGGAAAGAAAAAGAAGCTGAGTCATCCCAACATGGTGGTGACGCTTCAGGTAGCCTGGAAAAGCTGCAGGAGATAGAAGCAGCTATGGAACAGAGGATGAAAGCCAAGTGCTCTGAACTAGACGAAGTTATGGCCCAGTTGAAGAAGGGGGTCAGTATCAGTGCTGAATCCAAGAAAGGGGTGAATGTGGATGCCATGATCAGTAAGGGAATCGAGACATTCCCCATTGGCTTCCAAGTACCGAAGATCCCTACTTACAAAGGGATGGGCTCGCCGGAGGCCCATGTGAATCTGTATGCCCGAGTTATGCTAACAGCGGGCACCACAAAGCAGCAGCTGATCAATTTATTCCCCACCACATTAGAGGTAAGTGCATTAGGATGGTATAACTCACTGTCAGAAGAGGAGCAATCTGATTGGGAAGTTTTATCTGCAGCCTTCATTAAATACTACAGCTTCAACACCAAAATCCAGGTGAAGTTGTATGATTTGGAGAGGGTGAAGCAGAAATTCAACGAACCCTTTGATGAATACTACCAGAGGTGGATGAATAAGATGATCCTCCTAAAGAACCGCCCTGATGAAGACGAGCTTATACAGAAGCTCATTGATGGCAGTAAAGACACTTTCAAAAACAACATGAAATTCCATCCCTTCAAGGAGCTTAGTGAGGTTTACAGCATGGCCATGAAGATAGAAAGGGATGAAGAGGAAAAGCCAACAGGTCATAAGGGAGGAAGAAGTACAAGGTACACCTCGGGGTATAGATCAACTGCAGCAGCTGGGTCTGGTAGTGGTTCTGGTTCAGGTTCCAGTGGCAAACAAGGGCAATCATCAGAGGTGAAGCAGGTCGAAGTGGCTACTGTGAATCAGTAGCAAGGCAACCAGAACAGGGGTCCTGGAGGACAAGGCATATCGCTTAGGACTCTTACTTTAGCAAAGATATTTGCCAAGTGTAGGAATGGCGGCCTGTTGCAATCCTTAAGGCCATTTGAGAAGCCATCAGAAGCCGACAAAGATAACTTCTGCACTTATCATGTGGTGACAGGCCACCAAACCAACAACTGCTACAAGCTAAGGGATGCTATCCAGAAGCTCATTGACGAGGGAAAGCTGCAAGAGCCAGCTAAACCTAGCACTAAAACCAACCCACTGCCGGCATTTGAAAAGCGGGTTAACATGGTTCAGTCGGGGTTGCCGGCTAACTTTATATTTGCCCAAGTTCTGCAAGCGAACCCTACGATTCAGGTAGTGGCGGTAGGGGAACCTGAAGTGGAGCCCAAATGTGAGGAAAATGAGGGATGTAAGGAGATTAAGCCCATAAGTCTGGATGATCTCGACTCCGAAGATGAGTACGAAGAACTTGACAGAAGAGAGGCTGTTAAACTCCTAGCTGTTGAAAAGCTGAAGATTTCAGAAGTGCAACACGTGACCCGAAGTGGAAGGGTATATCAGCCGGCAGATCATACGAAAGATAAAGCACCGATGAATGGGTCGGGCAACACTTCGGCACCGGAAAGAGTCGAGAAAGAAGACTTGGTCATTTCCCAATTGAACAAGACCCCTGCACAAGCCAGTTTGTGGCATCTGCTTATGACCTCCAAAGAGCATAGGGAGGCTTTAGTGAAGAAGCTATCAGAAATTGAAGTCTCCCCTATAGCTTCACCAGAGGCTATGTGCTGCTTGCTAGACAAAGTCCATGCTGGAGCTCCTAATATTGTTTTCTCTGAGAAAGACCTACCAGCAGAAGGAAAGGCCCACAACAAGGCTCTTTACATTAGAGCCTATATCATGGATAAGGTGATGGCATGCGTTATGGTGGATGGCGGCTCGGCTCTGAATATATGCCCACTGAAAATGTTACCATTTCTAGGCATGAATGAAGAAGTGTTGAAGAGGTCCTTGATAGTCATTCGGGCATATGATGATTCTAAAAGAACAGTGACAGGGACCTTCGAAACAGAAGTGGAGGTTGGGCCCATCAAGTCCATGGTTGTCTTCACAGTGATCGATATCCCGGTCACATTCTCCTTATTGCTTGGAAGGCCCTGGTTCCATCCTTTGGGAGGTGTTCCTTCCACATTGCATCAGAAGATTAAATTCTCTATGAATGATAGGATTGTGACTGTTGAGGTAGACGCCCAGTCGATGGTAGCTGTAGTGGATGAAGGAGTGGTTCCTTTTGGTGGATTCCAAATTGTTGTCATTAAGGAGGAAGAAACCACAGATGCCCCTATGGTCCTTTATGAGAACTACATGCTGGAGTGGCTATCCTGATATCTGTACAAGCTGAACTTTGTCCCGGGAATGGGACTCGGGATTAATTTGCAAGGTGTGCTAGAATTCAAGATCGACTCGGGAAAGTCAACGCAGTATGGCCTTGGTTATGTAGAGGGGTCATCCAAGCAGAAGAATCTGAAAAAGGGAAAGAATGGCAAGGTCATGATGAAGCCATTTCTGAAGGCAAGTTTACAAGGGCCAAGCTGAACCAGTGTAGGTTGGAAATGTCGAGTACCATGGCATTGAGATCTTTGCAGATGTTGTTGATTTTGAGAAAAGCCAGGAAGAGCCAGTAGCCCCTGTAATGGTGGAGGAAGCAATTGCTGAATTTGAAATTTTGAAAGGAGAATCATCTGAGGTGATAGCAGAAACCATAGAGGTGGACGAGGAAGAAGATGAAAAGGACACATGTGCTGAAACTACAAAAATCATCTCAGGTGCTTTGACTGCTGCATTGAAAAAAGCTTTTGGGAAATCCAAGCAAGGATTTGGCGAAGAACTGATGGCCAAAGTGAATTTTGACTCTATGGTCACTGAAATCACCAAGATTATGGAAAAAGCTAAGGCACAGGCGACCGAGAAAGAAGCAGAGAAAGTTGCAACCCCGGATGATGCTCTGGAAGGGAAGGTGGAAGCTGAGGAAGAACAAGGCCCTCCGCCTATGGAGGATGAAAATGATTTTGTTGTATCTATTTCTTCCATTTTCAATGTAACTGATGTACTTTATGATAAGTTCAATGCAATGAAATCCCAGTTTGCTTACTTGTGTGATGTGCATTTAAATCACCATTAAGCATATTTAGCATACATGACATTGTATTGCATGAAATCAATATAAGTACAGATGAAAACCCTAAAATGGTACTCATTTCACACGAGCTAAAATCTGAGGAAGAAAGAGAATTAATAAGAATACTCCAAAAACATGTTAAAGCTTTCGCCTGGTCATATGAAGACATGCCAGGTGTAGATACAGAAATAGCAGTGCACAAAATCCCGACAGACCCCAAGTTCAGACCTGTAAAGCAGAAGTTGAGAAGACTAAGGCCGGAATGGGCTACACTGGTGAAGGAAGAAGTGGCCAAACAGATAGATGCCAGGTTTCTCGAAGTGGTGGAGTATACAGAATGGCTAGCCAACATTGTCCCCGTGCCTAAAAAGGATGGAAGGGTCAGAGTATACGTTGACTACAGGGACTTGAATAAAGCATGCCCAAAAGATAACTTTCCACTGCCACATATTGACGTCCTAGTTGATAGCGCAGCAAAAGCGGCAATGTGCTCCTTCATGGATGGCTTTTCGGGGTATAACCAGATTCTGATGGATGTGATCGACAAGGTGAAAACATCGTTCATCACAGAGTGGGGTACCTTCTGTTACAGAGTGATGCCCTTCGGGTTGAAGAACGCTGGTGCCACTTATCAGAGGGCTGTCACAACTCTGTTGCATGACATGATTCATAAAGAAGTTGAAGTGTACGTCGACGATATGCTCGTTAAATCAGCAACCCGAGAGGAACACCCTATTATCCTGGATAAATTTCTAACACGAATTGGAGAGTACAATTTGTGACTTAGCCCCAAGAAGTGCATATTCGGGGTCACATCAGGGAGGCTGTTGGGCCATGTAGTCAGCCAGAGGGGTATAGAAATGGACCCAGATAAAATCAAAGCCATCTAAGATATGCCAGCTCCTAAGATAGAAAAGGAAGTCAGATTATTCCTGCGTTCCTTACAGTATGTCAGCCGCTTCATAGCACAGTTAACCTCCACTTGTGAACCAATCTTCAAGCTATTAAAGAAAGATCAGCTGGTTGTATGGGATGACAAGTGTCAGCTAGCATTCAAGAAGATCAAGGCTTACCTGGTAAAGCCACCAGTGTTGAGTCCTCTAATTCCAGGGAAGCCTCTGATTTTGTACTTGGCAGTTGAAGAATCCTCTATAGAGGCAATGCTAGCACAGGAACAAGATGGCAAGAAAGAGTATCCCATCTACTACCTCAGCAAAAAGCTGTTGGAGTATGAAACCAAATACACACTGGTGGAGAAGACATGTGTGGCGATGATTTGGTTGACCAAGAAGCTGCGCCACTATTTCCAATCCTACAAGATACAAGCCGTGGCTAAGGTGGATCCAATGAAGTACCTCTATGAAGCACCAGCATTGGTTGGGAAGTTGTCCAGGTGGTTGTTACTTTTGTCTGAATTTGACATCGAGTACATCACGAAGAAAACCATTAAAGGGCGAGCCGTGGTAGAGTTTCTGGCAAACCAGCCCCTAGAATCAGATTACACAGAGAACCTGGAATTCCCTGATGAGCAGTTAGCCATGGTGGAAGTGAAAAGATGGGTCATGTGCTTTGATAGGGCAGTGAATAGAAAAGGCGCTGGAATCGGAGTACTTATAGCAACACCGGATGGTGAGGTCATTCCTTTATCCAAAAGGCTGATCTTTCCTGTAACAAAAAATGGAGCGAAATACGAAGCATGCTTGTTTGGAATGGAAACTTTATTAACCTTAGGGGCAAATGATGTCTTAATTGTTGGTGACTCACTTCTAGTGATCAGGCAAGCTCAGGGTAAATGGGAGCTAAAAGAAGAAGCCTTGCAGCCTTATTTGGAGCTGCTGCAATTCAGAAAAGGTTTATTCGGCCAGTGTGAATTCAAACATGTCCCCAGGGATGAGAATAAGATGGCTGATGTGCTAGCAACTCTGTCCTCCATATGGGAAAATCCAGAAGAGACACAAGTTCAACCGCTGGTTATAGCCACTTCCAGACATCCTTGCTTCGAAATGCACAAAGTAATGGAATTATCAGCTGAAGAAAAACCATGGTTCTTTGACATCTACCAGTATGTTAAGGAGGGTAGGTATCCTAAAGAGGCCAGTGTTGCTGATAAGTTGACATTAAAAAGCTGGCCAGTCAATTCAGAATCTTCGAGGACAAGTTATACAAAAGAACAGCACATGAAGTTCTTTTAAGGTGTCTAACAGAACAAGAAGCAGGAGATGTGATGCAGCAGGTACATGCAGGATCCTGTGGGCCACATATGAACGGGCTTGCCATGGCCAGGAAGATCATGAGACAAGGTATTTCTGGATGACAATGCAAGCAGACTGCATAAGAAAGGTGAAGAGATGTCATGAGTGTCAAATCTATGCAGACATTAGTCATCTTCCTCCACTCGAACTTCAGAATCTAGCATCTCCTTGGCCATTTTCAGCATGGGGGATAGATATGATTGGTGAAATTCATCCGGCTGCATCTAATAGGCACAGATTCATAGTTGTAGCGGTTGATTACTTCTCCAAATGGGTCGAAGTAGAATCTTTCACTAATGTGACAGCCAAGCAAATGGTCAAGTTCATCCAGAAGAACATCTTCACTCTGTATGGGATTCCTCACCACATAGTAACTGATAATGGAGTACAGTTTCAAGGGGCGACAGCTGAGCTATTTGCAGAATATGGTATTGAACATCATAAGTCTTCCCCATACAGCCCTCAGGCTAATGGTGCAGTAGAAGCAGCTAACAAGGCAATAAAGAAGATCTTATCAAAAATGGTAACCACTTACAGGGATTGGGCCGATAAACTGCCTTATGCTCTCTGGGGTTACAGAACCAGTGTCAGAACGCCGACAGGAGAAACTCCTTATACCTTGGTATATGGAATGGAAGCGGTGTTGCCAGTGGAAATCGAACTCAAGTCACTCAGAGTTGCCCTGGAAGCTCAATTGCTAGAGACTGAATGGGTTCAAGCTAGATATGAGCAGCTGGCTGCACTAGATGAAAGGCGACTAAAGGCACTGGATCACCTGCTGATGTATCAGCGCAGAATGGCTAGAGCCTATAATCGAAATGTGAAATACTCCAAGCGGCAGTTGAAAGCAGGAGATTTGGTTCTAAAGCAACTAAGGCCTTCAAATGTTGATGTTAGGGGCAAGTTCAGACCTAACTAGGAAGGACCCTATGTGGTGAAGAAGGTGTTATCAAAAGGCGCTGTCAGCATCATGGACATGGATGGAAACGAGTTCACCAACCCGATCAATCAAGACAGGTTAAAGCTTTATCATGCATAAAAAAAAGAAGAGAGGTCTGCTAGGCTGAAAACTCAAAAAGAGCGGTCTAGGCAAAAGTTAAGACACGAGAGAAAATAATCAGTTGGAAAATCTGAAAAGGACGACTGGTGACGGATTCTGGTTCAGTGTGGAATCTGTACCATTTAGGAACCAACTTGTTTCAAATGTACTCATTTTGACTTCATCAATAAAGTGAAGTGTTTGTTTAAATATATTTACATGGTTATGATAAATGCACAAACAAATTTGTCTTGCATAAACACACATTCAAAGAAAGCACTTTGCATTCAACTGATCAATTTCATCACATTATTTGGCAAATGAAAATGTATTAAATACGTGCAATTTAAAATCTTTTATCATCCTCTAAAGTCCAGTTCATCTTCCCAAACGAGCAATAAAGGGTCACAACACCATTTTAGTCAAATCTAAAAACAAAAAAAAAAGCTCGCTGAGGTGAAAACTGAAAAGGCACCTCAGGCAAAAATTAGAGCGGCCCGCTAAGCTGAA
This sequence comes from Euphorbia tirucalli, assembly GCA_039660915.1. Taxonomy (NCBI): domain Eukaryota; kingdom Viridiplantae; phylum Streptophyta; class Magnoliopsida; order Malpighiales; family Euphorbiaceae; genus Euphorbia; species Euphorbia tirucalli. The sequence goes on from CM077633.1 coordinate 53,939,560, forward strand.
AACCTATATCGGGCAGTTTAGGCAAAAGTTAGGGCATATGAAAAGCTCGCTAAGGCGAAAACCGAAAAGGCACCTTAGGCAAAAGTTAGAGCGGCTCGCTGGGCTGAAAACCTGATTTGGGCAACCCAGGCAAAAATTAGAGCACTTAAAAAAAAAAACTCATAACTTCCCACGGAGCAGGAAAAGCAGAACATCCTTAGTATTCCCCACAGAATTCGTCACATTACTCTCCAACAGAGTTTCCCCCACTATTCCCCAGTGGAATCTACATAAAGAACACCATCAATTATTTCCCCGTAAAGTCTCCATATTACTCCCCAGCGTAGTCTATGCAAAGAACACCACAATTGTTTCCTCAATCGAGCTGTCACACTCTTCCCCAGCGGAATCTCTACTAGGAATACTACGATCATTTCCCCAGCGGTCACCTCACTCCTTCGATAATCACCAAACAATGCCCCAAGAAAAGCAAAATCAACCAGGGGCACAACATATCTCCCCAGCGGAAGATAGAAACGTCCAATAACAGAAAATACATACATGTACATATACATCATCATGCATCCATACATTGCATATATCAATTACTTATCCCCGGCTAGTATTCATTCTTGATCGAAGGGGTAAAAATTTTTGTTTAAAAATCTCTCGATCAAGGAATGAAGACTTGCCATTTTAAGTGCAGGAATTCTTCCCCAGCTTAATATCCTCAGCAAGTCGGCAGATCCTCCTCGAGTAATGTAAACTCGGTATTGGCCCAGATCCGCTCCATTATCTCAACTTTCTCCAGCGAGTCCGCCTCAAGTAATGTAAGCTCGGTATCGGCCCAGATCCGCTCCATCATCCAAGTCCCCCAGCAGATTCGCCTCGAGTAATGTAAACTCGGCATCGGCCCAGATCAGCTTCATCTATTTCCCGAGGAAAGTTCGCCTCGGTTAACCTAGACCCAGTATCGGCCAATTTCTTCATCAATTTCGCCTCGGGTAACATAGACCCGGTATCGGCTAATCTCATCTTCAGCATCGCCTCGGGTAACATAGACCGGGTATCGGCTAATTTCACCCATCATTTGCCTCGGGTAACCTAGACCCAGTATCGGCCTATCCGCATCAACTTTGCCTCGGGTAACCTAGACCCAGTATCGGCTTATTTCTTTCCCCAGTCTCGCCTCGGGTAACATAGACCCAGTATCGGCTTATCTCATCAGAGGGTTCATTCCAGTGTTCGCGGCGCTTTGATTCGTGTTCTCAAATTCATCATCTCAGATATTATAAACCTGAATCTAGGTGTCGAATTTGATCACGCGAGGGGCAGCTGTAAGCGTCGGGATTTTCTTACAAAAAAAAAAAAAGAAAAAAAAAGAAAAAAAAAAGAAAAAAAAAAGAGAAAAGAAAAAAAAATTTACAGTGGTACGACTGTAATTACAGTGTTACGACTATAATTTAAAAATTACAGTCGTACGACTGTATTATCGGGGCAGGTGCAAAACACCATACCCATGACATAAGAAAGAGGAGGAGAGGATTTTGGGCAATTAATGCCCGGATTTTGGACAGAAAATGAGAGAAATCAGAGTAGAAAAGGAGAAGAAAAGGGAGAAAAAGTTTTGGTTTTGGAATTCTGGTGAAATCTATAAAGAGAAAGGAGAAAAGAGAGAAGGAAAAGAAAGAGGATCAAAAACCCACAAAACTCATCTTTTCCTCTTCTATTTTCTTTAATTCTCGAAATTAGGATTAAAACTTGATAGAAATCCATAGGTTAATGAGTTAACTTCACAAACAAATTGAAATTTCGGACTAAAACAATCAGAATCCCAAGCATTTTGGATTTTCGGACTCAAGGCTCTCAACTCCAATTCAAGAGGAAAAGTGCAAATTCTTGTGGATTGGAGCGACGCCAGGGGTCAATTTCAACTTGGAGGGACTTCTAAAAGGTAGGCGCCACATTTCTCTCTACGTTTGCTTGCTTTCTGGGTGTTGATTGTGATTTTTGTGCATTTTTATCTCATTTTCTGCGTTTCTGCTTCTGGAAATCAAGAACAGTCGCACGACTGTTCTTGAAATTGGTGAACAGTCGTACGACTGTAGTTACAGTCGTACGACTATTCTTGATTTCCAGGTGATTTTATTTCCAGCTTGTTTTAAATAAGATTTTGGTGAAATCTTGAATTTTCAGCATTTACAGTCGTACGACTGTAATTACAGTCGTATGACTGTAGTTGAGTTTGCACGACTGTAATTTACAGTCGTATCACTGTAGTTTCCAGAATCAGAATTTCACCTTTAAAACCCAAAAATTTCTTAAAAAATCCGTAAAAGATCATAAAAAATTCCTAAAAATTCCCAAAAAATCCCAAAAACTTAGAAAACCCCAAAAATCATCAAAATGAATTTTGTTGTGTGCATCACTACCATAGATTCAATTTTCTGGTAAATTTGCATTTAGATCAATTCAACGATTGAGACCCAGTTCTCCTGAAAACCGACCCATTTAACATATGAAAAATGCACGTAAACCGGTAAAATTGTTTTCAAATGATTTTCCTGCAAAACCAAAAACACAGGGATGTTTCAAAATGTTTTCCAGGTCTAACCGGGCCGGCTAGCTGAGCTAACCCGGTTATCCCCTCTATGCATGCCCCCCAATACTTGATTTCCCAATTCTGTCTGTTTAAGTCCAACTTGTGGCTTGCCGTATAAATTGTGCTAACCTTCTGTTTTGCAGGCTTTAATTTCTTTTATTTTTTTGATGTATTTTAATAGATTAAATCATGTATTTAGGCGATTGTAATTATTTTTTAGATTCCCGTGTATTCTAGGTGATTGTATCAGTGAGGCTTTTATTTTTCTATTCGATTTGGTTGTAAGCCGATTAATATTTATTTCTCTTTATTTTTGTACTATATATTTGTATGCGCACTGTATGCCTTTTATATTCAATAAAATTGACTTTAGATTTTTTAAAATACCATTCGAGAACATTGGCAATATTTATTTTAATTAGACACGAAATAAGGGACTTGTCCGGACCCGAATCTCTAGATAGTGTAGCGACCGTTCGTCCGGTTCAGCTGCATAAGAATTTCCTGCTTGAGATGAGCCGGGTGGCGACTCTACAATATTCATCGAGACTTAGGTCTCGGTTCTTTTATGCACTAATTCTATTTATTTTTTCCAAAACCGATTTTCATTCATAAAATCCCCACGCGAGGGAGGGGCCCGCCCGAGATCGTGGCGCCCATTCCGAAAGGAAGTCTCGCGTCCCGTCGAAAACGCGTCTTCCGCTCACAGTCTCAATGTTATATAACTCATAAATAACTGTTCACCGGAATCCCAGTCTCATCGGCAGGAAGTGAGGTCCATCGCAGGCCTTCCAGTGCTCAGATGAACGTGAAATTTTACACCCCTACTCGATTTTTCATGTTGATTCCAGTGGTGTACCCAGAATTACAAAATTCCAACCAAAATTTTACGTATTACACTGTTAAACGTATTTACTGTATAATTTCAACCGAAAACAACATATAAATCAAGAACGAAATCCGACAAAACTCATTCTCATCGCAGATCAACCAGGAATTATAGATTCAAACACATCAAACTATAAACCTTGCTCTAATACCAATGAAAACATAATTAACTAATCCGTACACAAAACAAGGACTAACCAGTATATCTTGCGGAAATCTCGTTCACGGAACTTTCGAGTGCCACAAGTTAGATCTTCCTGGTTGCCTTTCCCACGTATGCAGTATTACACAGGATATGGGGCTATCTCCATGAGTGCTACCGAAGAACGAAGATGGAAAGTGTTTGTTCGGGAAATTATCGAGACGGATTCGATATTCTGGTTTTGAATATTACGTATGCCAAAAAGGTTATAAAAAACTGATCTGGAATGGGGTATTTATAGAGTTAGGGAGTAACCACCCATAACTCCCATAACTTCCCCCATGTTTATCCATTTCGACCAAATTACACATTTGGTCCCTGTAACTTATTATATATTACAGTTCAGTCCCTGCCAATTCAACAAATGTCATGGACGGACGAAAACCAACATTTACTGTTAATAATACTAATACTATTAATCAATTATACATTTTCTTGGACCTCCATTTCTTTAATTAGTTCAATTAATTATCTAACAAGCCTATATTATTTACTTTTAATAACAAGTATATTAATGAAGTACGGTATTATTTGTTGAGTTTTGGACTTGGTTGGAATTTTATTTGTTGAGTTTTAGACTTGTAGTCTATTAATAAAGTCTATTAACAAATTATACATTTTCTTATTTTGAATCTATCCTTTTAGAAAAAAAGAAAAAAAAAAAAAAAAACTAGTTATTAGAATTGTTCAAATGGAGAATGGGTATCTCTGCAGGGACAAGGATGGTATAGCATTCCTCGATCCTGCCCTGGACCACGAACGTCCCTACTAGTGACACCACACAGTAAATAAAAGAAGGTAGAAGCTCTTAAATACTAAAAATAAAAAAGGAGCCTTTTCCAATTAGGTTAGGTAATCAGATTTTTCTTCTTGACAATGTTCAGTAAAGGCGTTAGTACAAATTAAAAATAGAGAAGGAAAAATGAGAAAAAAAAATAAATAAAATTACAGGTCTTACACCTTTCGGAAACGTCAATGCTTCCAAATTGGTATATTCCATATCTAGTTCACCAACTTCACTTGTAATTTGTTTCAGTTTCGCTTCAACCTAATATTGTTTCTAAGATGCATCAGATAAATGAAATCATCAGCCAATAATAGGATACTTTCTCATCATATGAGTGACTCTGCACCTCTTTATAACTGTTTGGAGTTGTATTATCTTTTAGAACGCTAAGATTTGTAGGAGACTGTGAAGTAGTTCCTAGTCAGGTTAGAAATAATTTCACATAATGAAAACAGAACACAGTGACATAAACTTGCCTTCTATTGGAGCAGTAAACTGTATAATATTCAAGATAGTTTAATTAGTTATTGGTCATGTGGGAAGCATGTTCCATTGTAAGTTAGTTATAGGTTGTTAGTCCTTTTAACCACTTAGCTCTATATCAAACACCACACCAGATTCTGTTTCAGAAAGCACCATCTTATGCACATTTGAGAGTTTATGGTACTAGCATCTAGTTTAATAATTTGATTGTTACACCTACAGTACAATTATTCACTTCATACCTTTTCCAGAATGATCAAGAAACTAAAATTTGCTTGACTACTGAAGGCATAGTGTCAAGAAAATCATAAGCATATTCTAGAAATAAGCAACTGCAAACTTAACAAACAGAACTCACCTTTTCGTCCTCTATCCCCCACCGATTTTATACTTTGGCTTCTTCTGCTATTCATGATTCACACATGCAACATACCAGTGATTTTGATGTTAATAGACTTGATGTTAGTCACTGTTTGAAACAAAATATTTAAAGATGTAAATGGGGGGAAATAGATAGTATTAGAAACACAAAACAATATATCCTAAATTAGAATTCATAACTCTAAACAAGAGAACATAATCACATCATTTGAACTAATAATTTAGTCATACTCTAGGAATAAGCAACTGCAAATTTAATTAATAGAACTCACCTTTTCATCCTCTCTCACCAACTATTTTACCTTTCAATTCTTCTCCCATTCATGATTCACACATGCAGCATACAAGTGATTTAGATGTTAGTAGACATGATGCTATTACCATTTGCACATTCTGCAGAACAGAATGTAACTATAGCATCTCATATGCCTATTAGAAAATCATTGAGACAAAGAAAAGCACCAAGTTATTTAAATGAATTCACATGTAAAAGCCCTGTTGCTTCAACAAAATCAAGCTCTTCAGAAGTTGTCAGGTATCCTACATCATCTGTTTGATCTTATTCAAATTTGTCTTTATCATAAAAAGAATATGCTTTAGTAGTAGAAATACAACTTGAACCTAAGACTTGTCAACAAGCTATAAAACATGAGTGTTGGAAACAGGCCATGGAGGCTACTGTGCAAAGAATTGAAAGAAGAACACAGCGGAAGGGAGTGATCCACAAGGAAGTCAGTTGACTTTGGTAAATCATATAATAAAAGAAAGGCGGCACATAAAAAGAAAAGGTAAACCAACAAATCAGCTAAGACAGATGGCTTTGGATAGGACGTACGAGTGGTAAGCTTGACACATTCGCTAAATGGAATATGAAAAGAAATAGAATAAATAGAGCCATGCGCCTTTACGTACAGCGGAGCTCACAAGCCTAATTCAGCCATCAACTGAGGAACAAAACAAGATCATTTCGTTCCATTTTTTGTAAAATAGTGAAGGATATTCCATTAGAAATGAAAAAAGGGGTAGAGGGGATCCATATATCTTGTTCAGGTCGATTAGAAGGCGTATCAGTTTTGTTAACAAAATAGAAAGAGAACCAGAAACATTTCATAAACAAATCAAAGAAATATTACAGCCTAAGGAGAAGAGCTCTCAATTGATCATATAGCAGCCACCACTTTCCAACCTATTTATAAACCAAAGAAAAAACACTCCATTAATTACGACACCTCACTTGCACACAACAAAACAAACTTTGCCAACTCAAACATTAATCACCCAACAAGAAAATCTGATCTTGCTAACAATTATTAACCTAACAAATCATACCAACAATAATACAACATAAAATAAGACTAAAATATCTCAACCATTGACATTCTCCTCCTTTGAGATTTTTAGAACTCCCATATCAGTTCTTAATTTCTCAAATCTTCCATGAGGAATAGCTTTGGTCATTATGTCTGCAAGTTGGTCTTCTGACTTGCAGTAAATGACTTCAATCTCCTTGTTAGCTTCAGCTTCCCTAATGGAATGATACTTAACACTTATGTGTTTAGTTCTTCCATGAAACACTGGATTCTTTGTCATGGCAATAGCGGACTTGTTATCCACAAATAGTTTGACAGCTCCTCCTTGATTCAAACCCAGTTCATCCAAAACTTTGATCAACCACTTTGCTTGATTTGCAGCTCCAGCAGCAGCAATGTACTCTGCTTCAGCTGATGATTGAGCAACTACATCTTGCTTCCTTGAACTCCATGAAAATGCTCCTGAACTGAAAGAAAACACAAAACCTGAAGTGCTTTTCAAATCATCAACACTTCCAGCCCAGTCAGAATCAGAATACCCAATCAATTCCTTGCATTGATCAAATTTGTAAAAAATTCCAAGGTCAGCAGTGCCCTTCACATATCTTAGAATTCTTTTAGCTGCTCCCATGTGAACTTGTCCTGGTGAATGCATAAACCTTGACAACAAGCTGGTTGCAAACATCAAATCCGGCCTTGTGTTTGTTAGATAGAGTAGACTGCCCACCATACTTCTGTAAGTTGTGGAATTCGCAGGTGCTCCTCCATTCTCCTTTGAAAGCTTTTCACTAACAACCAGGGGTGTGTCAACAGCTTTGCATTTTTCCATATTGAACTTCTTCAACATCTCTTTAGCATACTTTGATTGGCTTATGAAGATTCCGAATTCGGATTGGTTGACTTCCATCCCTAAGAAGTAACTCAACTCCCCCAAATCTGACATCTCGAATACTCTTTCCATTTCTTTCTTGAAATCATTCACTAAGCCTCCATCATTGCCTGTGACCATCAAATCATCAACATACAAAGAAATAATGAGAATTTTCCCATCATCACTTCGTTTCACATACAAAGTAGCATCATTAAAGCTTTTGTTGAATCCCCATTTCAACAAATGATCATCAAGCTTGCTGTACCAAGCTCTTGGAGCTTGCTTGAGCCCGTATAGAGCTTTGTATAATCTGTACACCATCTCTTCCTTGCCTTGAATGTGAAAACCTTGAGGTTGTTCAACATAAATTTCCTCCTCTAGGTCTCCATTGAGAAAAGCTGACTTCACATCTAAATGGAACAGTTTCCATCTTTGTTGTGCTGAAATTGCTATGAGAAGTCTGATTGTATCATGCCTTGCTACTGGCGCAAATGTATCTCCATAGTCAATGCCAGGTTGCTGCTCAAAGCCCTTTACCACTAATCTGGCTTTCAATTTGTTGAGAGAGCCATCAGAATTCAACTTAGCCTTGTACACCCATTTCAAGCCAAGTACTTTCTTGTCTTCAGGCTTCTTGACCAATTCCCATGTACCCTTCTTGCTGATCATATCAATCTCACTTTGCATAGCCTGAAACCAACCTTTATGACTCACAGCTGCATCAAAAGAAGAAGGTTCATCAGCTACAAATTGACAAGACTCATATATTTCTTGAAGGCTCCTCGTTTTCTTGCTTCCTTCATCTTCAGAATTTGCATCATCATCCAGATTGTGAGTTTCCGGATTAGATTGCTTTGACTCTGAAGTACCACCAGCATCCTCTTGTTGAGTAGACACATTCAGCGGCATGATCTCCTTCAAATCCCAATTCCAGTAACTCCCTTCATCACAAACTACATCTCTGCTGACTTTGACCTTGTTGGTTGTCAAGTCAAACACCTTGTAACCTTTGGTTTTGGTAGCATAACCAAGAAAGATTGCGGGTTGAGCCTTTTGATCCAACTTGGTTCTCATTACTGCTGGAACATGTACATAACAAATGCAACCAAATACTTTTAGGTGTCTTGATGATGGCTTCTTCCCAATCCAAGCTTCAATTGGCGTAGTACCATTTAAAGCTGAAGTGAAGAGTCGATTTTGGATGTAGACTGCAGTTGAGGCCGCTTCTGCCCAAAACTTGCTAGGTAGCTTCATCTCACACAACATGCACCTAACCATTTCAACAACAGTTCTGTTTCTCCTCTCCACCACTCCATTTTGTTCAGGAGAATAAGGAGCAGTTAAATGATGACTGATCCCATTCTCTTGACAAAACACATTGAACTCCTTTGAGTTGAACTCCAGTCCGTTGTCGGATCTGATCCCCATCAACTTGCATCCACTATCATTCTCCACCATCTTTTTGAAGCTTTTGAACATAGCAAACACTTGAGATTTCAGCCTGATGAAATAAATCCAAGCCATCCTTGTCATATCATCAATGAACAATAGAAAATATCTGTTTCCACTGAGTGATTCAGTATTCATCGGCCCACATAGATCTGAATGGACCAGCTGCAACTTTTCAGTAGCTCTCCATGATGATGAATGTGGAAAACTCTCCCTGTGTTGCTTTCCATATTGACAAACTGAACACACTTCATTTGGTAGAGAGATAGCTGGCAAATCTCTTACCAAATCTTTGCTAGTCATCTGTTGCAAAGCATTATAGTGACAATGTGCATATCTCCTATGCCACAATCTAGCCTCATCAACTCTAGCAACATTTGCCATTTCATTCACACATTGCATCTCCAATTGAAAACTTTTATCTATCATAGGCAGCTTAGCAACCAAAACATTTTTTGCATTATAGATACAACACAAATTATTTTGAAATACTAAGACATACCCATTTTGCATCAACTGAGCAACACTGAGTAGATTCTGAGCAAGACCAGGAATGAACAGAACATTATGAATCATCATTGATCCCTTCTTTGTTGTCACTTCTATGCTTCCTTTTCCTTCAGCTTGTAAAAGCTCTCCATTGCCAATCTTCACTTTGGTCTTCACTGATCTATCCAAATTGCGGAACAAATCCTCATCTTTCGCCATGTGAGAGGTACACCCACTATCAATAAACCAAGTATGTTTGGTTGATTTACTGATATTTTGTGTAACCATGAAAAGGACTGCATTTCTCCCATCTTGCTCCTCTGCACAGTTAGCCTGTTGAGTAGGTTGGGCTTGGGTCTGAACATTTTCTTGCTGCTTCAATCTACAATTCTTCTCCACATGACCATCCTTCTTGCAAAACCAACACTGAATTGGCTTTTTACCCTTGAACCAACAATTCCTTTCAGGATGATTGGTTCTTTTGCAGAACTTGCACGTTGGATAGTTCCCCTTCTTAGCAGATCCACCTTGTGAGGAATCCTGCTTCTGCTTCTCGGCTTTATCACCCATGTGTTGCTTCCCTTCTTTCTTTGAGAACTTCCCCTTTTGCCTTGCTTGAAAGGCTCCTTCTGATGTCTCCTCATCTCTCATGTTCACCCTTTGTTCTTGTGCCTGAAGTTTGCTGATTACTTCAGCCACAGTTAACTTCCCTATATCATGGGATTCTTCAATGGCAGACACTTTTGCCTCAAATCTGCTTGGTAGACTGATCAGGATCTTTTCCACCACCATCGTATCAGGGTATTCTCTACCCAACAACCTTAGTTTGTTAACTAAGTTCATCAACTTGGAAGCATAATCCTTCACAAGTTCTCCATCCTTCATTTTAAGAGCTTCAAACTCCCTTTTGAGAGTCATCACATTCATGGCTTTCACTCTTTCACTTCCTTCAAACTCTGTCTTGAGTTTGTCCCACACCTCTTTTGGCTTCTTGGTGTGCATAACCCGAGTGAAAATCTCCTCGGAAAGTGCTGAGTGAAGGCATGTCAAAGCTCTAGGCTTTTTTGCTTTCAAATCTTCATGAGCTTTAATCTGATTTAGTGTTGGATTTGGTACGAGAGGAGGAAGATCTGTATCTTGCTCAACCATCTCCCACAGACTTAAAGCTTCTAGATAGGACTGCATTTTAATGGCCCAAATATGGTAATTTTCGCCATTAAACTGAGGTGGTCCTGAGCCTGGAAAAACTCCGGTAGACATCTCCAAATCACTTGCAAACAACTCTTTGAACCAATCTGAAAATAAGTAAACAACTCTCCAAAAAACAAATTTGGAAACAACTCAAGAAACTTAATTTTTTTTTTCCCTACAGCTCCCTTAAGAAAACAGCTCTGATACCACTGTTAACAAAATAGAAAGAGAACCAGAAACATTTCATAAACAAATCAAAGAAATATTACAGCCTAAGGAGAAGAGCTCTCAATTGATCATATAGCAGCCACCACTTTCCAACCTATTTATAAACCAAAGAAAAAACACTCCATTAATTACGACACCTCACTTGCACACAACAAAACAAACTTTGCCAACTCAAACATTAATCACCCAACAAGAAAATCTGATCTTGCTAACAATTATTAACCTAACAAATCATACCAACAATAATACAACATAAAATAAGACTAAAATATCTCAACCATTGACAAGTTTCTTGGGGGGGGGGGGGGGATGCCCTCCAACTACCTCCTGCCAAAGTCCCAATAGGTTGTGAATGGGTTTATAAAACTAAGCTTATGTCTGATGGCGCTTCAGAAAGATACAAGGCACACCTTGTAACAAAAGGTTACACGTAAACTGAGGGGGTAGATTATTTGGACACTTTTTCACCAGTTGTGAAGATGACTAATGTGAAATTGTTATTTGCTTTAGCCTCAATGAAACATTGGAATCTTTACCAATTTCATGTATATAATGCCTTCCTTCATTGGCATTTACATGAGGAAGTTTACATGACGTGACCTAAAGGTTTTAAATCAGAATCAAGCAATAAAGTTTGTAGATTAGTGAGATCTTTGTATGGCTCGAAACAAGAATGTAATAATGAAAACAATACACATTGATATAAACTTGCCTTACAATTTTGACTTGAAATTTTCATGTGTTTGCATATGACATCAAAGCGTAAGTCATTGACACAACCTTTTATCAGCAAGCAGTAAAAGGTAGGATTAACGCAACCCATAGTCAGGTTATAGTCACGAGAAGATAGGATGAAAGAAAACTTACATTATAATTGTTGAAAGAAGCACTTCGAGTAGACACACCCAAATGTGCGCTAATTTGATTTATTCTTGATGATAAATGCTCACACATTTGTGAGAGCTCAGCATCCCCATCATTGTTTTCTCTCATGTAATGTTTCATCTAGAAGTCACGATTTTCCATTTTACATTACGATCTGACAGCCATTTTTGAAAAATGAACACCATGGCGCCTAAACACCTTTGTCAACAATTTTCCAAATGGTAGATGGGGTTGCTTTAGGCTAGATGACGTTTCCTTCTCAGCATTGTCTTGTTTTCTTTTCTTGTGTTTTCCAATCAGCTCTATCATGTGGTCAATTAAAAGCTGTGGAAAGTCCATCTGCTCACAACCTAACATCTTCCTAATTAAATCTATTTGAGGACTACTAACCATGTTAAGACAGCCAGCTTTGGTTTCCATGTCATAGATAATGATCGTATGGAGAGCCTTTGATGGATTGTTATAAATGTTTGTTACTTTAGAACTCTGATCGTCAAAATCCTTCCTTTTGTCATCTTTGAGCAAAAACAGAGATTCCAATAGGTCTTTAGAGACCTCAACCTCCACACCCTTTACCTTAGATTTCACAAGCTTTCCTTCAGGTTTACTGTTCTCATAAAATTCTTTAACTAAACCAGTATAACAAAGTTTTTCTTTGGTCAATAATCCCCACAAATTTTGCCTTTCAATTATTTGCTTAAGTCACTCAAGTTCTAAATTTGGGGTACTCAAGGATTCCACATCATAAAACCTCCCTTCCACCACTACAAGATTAAAAACAGAGAAATCATCAGATTTATTGTTTATATTTCATGAAACTACGAATGCATTAGACCATCCAGAAGCAGTTGCAGTATACATAACATTCTTGTGCATGAAATTAATTTGGGTACAACTGAAAACTTAAAGTGGTTTTAGTTACAAGTACACCTAATCTTGTCAAAAAAAAAAAAAAAAAGTAAAAAAAACATGATGGTGCTTTTGTCCGGTTCTACAATGATGCGCCATGAGACCATAGAGAAATGTAAAGAACACAAGATTCCAAGTAATCGGGAAAGGCATTCGGTGAACATCTGTAATGAGATTGTCCAGCAATTAAGAGCAAGCTTCTTAATGATGGTCAAATACCCAAAATGGTTGGTTGATGCAATGCCAGTTAGAGAAAAGGAGTATAAACAAGCCTTCGTCTATGGAAGACTATCCTAATTGCCAAAGCGACTCGTGTGGCTATGTACTTGTTCCCGGTTGGTTTCCTATAGTGTATTCTGATTCTCACTGAAAAAATCCATAAAATTAAGGTTGTAGAATGGGGAACCTATTACTCCAAAGTTATGCTTTTCGGATTGAAGAATGCAAGAGCCATCGATAGACAAGCAGTCACAAATTTACTCCATAACATGATACACAAGGAAGTTGAGGACATGTTGGTGAAATCCTAAACACGAGAAGAGCATTCTGAGAGTTCTTGAATGCATCGAGGAGTTCAATCTACACCTCAATCTAAAGAAGTGTGTATTCAAGGTGACATCAGAAAAATCCCCACAACACATAGTTAGTTAAAGAAGAATAAAGATAAACCTGGTCAAGCAGAAACTTAGAAGGCTTGAACCAGAATGGGCACAATTGGTAAAAGAAGAGATCACCAAGCGGTTAAAGGCTAACTTCCTCGAAGTGGTTAGATACTCGAAATGGTTGGTGTAAGACAGCCCGGGTTTTTTGCCCCACTGCTCAAGTTACGGGACCACGTTACTGGCATATTACTATTGAACTGGATAAATAAAGTACATAGAGTTTCCACCCAAATTTACTATACCCGAAAGATACAGCAAACCGGTGTTCGGCTTACTGCACCCTTCAGAAATCAAATTGGGACCAAATGACTTACTTTATTATTAGGGTCTTATGTTAGGCATTTACAGTTTAATTTATTTTGAAATTTCTAAATTGATTTTATTATTGTATGCTTACATAATATAAAAATAAATGACTTACACACAATCTATTAACACATTTAAACCACAGGAGCAGGATACAAATATGTAAAGTGAGGATTGTAGTAAAATAAAGGAATCTATTTAAAGGGAAATATTTAAAAGACTAGAAATTAAATATGCATGATGTGTAGTGATTACATAATTAAACCAAATAAAATATTGGATCCACTGCAAAAGTTAGGGTTAGTCAAGTTTCCCCAGAACATCATCTGAGATGAACCTGGTAAGGGTGGAAACAACACTAACTTTCCATGCGATACACCTGAAAATAAGTTTCAGACCTTTGTCCTCTACTCATTCATAGATCCAACCAAGTCGGGCTTAGTACAAGCTGCTCGAGCATGGTATGATCAACTCAAGCTTAGGAATGCTTGAATGAGCATACCTATGCTTGAACAAGCATAGGTCCTCTAATAGAATGCTTTAAAAACTTCCTTGTATTTAGTTTTCCCATTTGAACACACAAACTGATCTGATTGAGGATAAAAGCCATTTTGGGTGTCAAATAGGTGTGAATATGAGTTTTAGAGGTTTTGAAAGTAGGTAATGAAATAAATAGAATTTTTAGGGTAGTGAAAACCTAAGATTCAGCAGATAAAGAAGTAAAACATGATTTTAATGCAATGAAGCGCGAGCAACAATATCAGTAACTCATGGACCTCCAACACACAGTAAAATAAATAAAGCAGTAGAGTGAAAACCAGTTTGAAATCAAATGAGATTTTTTGAGAAAAACCTTAAAAGCATTGAAAAGCTTAAAGAGTTGAGTCCCTGGTTTTATTTTGAAAACTAAAATCTTTTTCAAAGTAAATATGCAAAGAAAGGAAGGATTTTGAATCCCCTCAGTTTTGTACCTAGGAGCAATGTCAAGACTTTGATTCATAGTGAAGATGAAAAGGGAGATTTGAAGGGTTTGTGAGTTGATTGAAGGTAAAATTTGGGTTTGGAATGATTTTTTGAGAGATTTTCTGGAATCTAGAGAGTTTTAGAAAGATTTTGGAATTTTTAAGAGAAAATCAGACAGAAAATTCCAAAAAAAGGCCTCTTAATGACTAAAAAAGCCCTCCCCTCCTTCATTCTGCAGCTATTTATATGTAGAAAAAAGGGTGAGGTGGCACAACTATGCTCGTTTAAGCATAGTGTAACGAAAACTATGCTTGAACGAGTATAGTGATTTCTTAAGGAACAAGCCATTTTGACAAGTGGAAAAACATATTAGAACAGGCTTAAACAATGATCGTTCAAGCAGGAAGGGCAACCTACGATAGAAATAACTAGGTCTAAATGAACTCCTCATAATCGCCACCTATACTAGCCATAAGAAATCCAATAGTCGCCAGTCATAAAGCAATTGTAGAAGGAAAATCCGAAGGCCAAAACATGGATAGCGGTGGCCGAGGGGGCATAGGCCCTGAATCCGGGCCCTCCTCCCACTTCTTCACTCACTTGCCTAAATACCAAACTTTATCCACAGGGCCCTCCAGCAGCAACCTCAAATCATTCATCCCCGTTGCATCCTTTATGACCTGGGACCAGTCACACCCGTCGCCCCAAGGCTTGGTCTCCACTTGCAAAGAAATTGTAGCAAACATTCCAGGTAAAACCTTTAACTCTCTAAATAATATTCAAAACTGATTGGATTGTATACCATTTCCCAAGCGAGGTTCCTCAACATGCCTTGATTAGCCGAAACCTTCGGAGCCATGCGACTCTGGCTACTCTTCCACCTCCTAAGGCAGGGGAACAACA
The DNA here is from genome assembly GCA_039660915.1 of Euphorbia tirucalli. Classification (NCBI taxonomy): domain Eukaryota; kingdom Viridiplantae; phylum Streptophyta; class Magnoliopsida; order Malpighiales; family Euphorbiaceae; genus Euphorbia; species Euphorbia tirucalli. The sequence continues at coordinate 53,955,048 of CM077633.1, forward strand.
CTACCTTATTAGAAACGTTCTTTCCTATACACTTTCTTGCTCTCAGACTAACCTGAGAACCCCGAGACAGCCGAGAACTGGTTAGCCACTCAACTCTTTCAAAATAAGGCACATTAGGTTAGAATTTACCCTTTTCATCTTTTAGTTGATTTGAATCTATACTATTGTCCTGCCAGTTTAGAAGTCAAAGGATTTTCCTTTTGAATATGATGAGAGCTGACCAGTAGTAAGGAAGAGTCATATTAGCAGTTATCGATAAGGCGAGGCAGAGTTTTGTGCTTGTAGGCCTAAATCTTGTAAAGGAAAAGTGAAGAAATCAGCAAAGATTCAAGGAGCCAAAAGCAAACATACAATTCTTAGAACTACACATATGACCATAAGCGGCATACATAAACAACTATCTCAAGGCCTCAAAGCTGCACATAGCCCCAACCCTAGCGGATGGTGGTGTAACCTCTATTGTAGAGATCTAACCCGTATAGAGGTAGGCAATCCCATAACACCCCAACAATACCTTTGTGCCTAGCTCAAATTAGCTAAGGCAGAAAAAATCAAAGGATATGTTGAGTTCCCACTAGTGGAAAGATTGTCCTGCAAAGAAGAAAAAAATGAAGGATCAAGTGTACTACTCGACCTATACAACAGTTAAGCTCACAGGGTTCATCGCATGCCAATACCTCTAAAGCTCACTCCCTAACCCTTTCTTGTCACCTAAGAAGCCTAGTAACTTAGTCATTTCGTGCTCCCAGTAGTTTGGTATTAACAAATACACCCAAATAGAATGGGAAAAGACTAGTGAAAGGAAAACCAGTAATGACAACAAAATCAAGAGGAGTAATGGTCATATCCCGTATAGGAAAATGGAAATTGTGGGTCATACCCATCCATCTCTCTACCAAAGCGATTGTCATGCCTATACTAGTATAAGGATCCCTATTCTGCAAAATAAGAACAAACTCCTTAAAGCTGGCCTTTCAAACTCATCTCTTTACAGGAGGAGGCAGCTCATCGTACCAAATACGAGGTTCATAATAATTCCCAGCTCCTATGATCAATTGGGCCTAACCTGAAGAAAAAGAGCAATAGAAACATTCATTAGGGCGAATTGTGCCTAGAAAATGTTTTAGATTTACATTTGCATAAGTACATGCATACATACGAGTATGTATGTGTGTGTGTGTGTGTGTGTGTGTTTGTGTGTGAGTGTGAATATACATATATTACATGTGTGTGAATATGCACGCACACACACACACACCAACGCACACACACACACACTCACGCACGCACGCACGTATGCATGCACACGCACACACGCACGCACGCACGTATGCATGCACACACACACACACACACACACACATATATATTTGGTTTGATGGCTGTACAACAATCACAATGGCCGAATGGCCATCGTCAAACAGAAAGGAGTATTTTTCCCCTCCCTCGCCCTTTACCTAGAAGCAAGCTAGCCCCTTATGTTGGTTGCCTTTTTCCCCTTTTCATAATAATAAGGTAAGAATTTAAGCCCAGCAAAAAATGGCCTTTACTATAAATAGGCTAACACGCCTTGTATTACATAATTAGAAAAAACCTTTCGCGCAGCTCAAGCTTACTTACTAAGCAAACATAGGTTTTGCAAAATTGACCCGACAAATCCAAAATTGTGCATCCTAAGCCTAACCCAACATCAATTACATGCCAATTCAACCAAAAACATAATCAAAATAAACAAATTTCAACCAAATTTAACCAAAATAAAAACTTACTGCATGAGAAAATATGTGCATATCCATTTGCAATTGGAGAGGGTGTGAGCGGACGACCTTTTTCGGAACGCGCGGTGATGCGGGAACCGGGGCTTTTCTTTTTGGGTGATTATGTCTTGGTTTTGAAAACGAGTTTTAATCTTTCTTTAAAAAAAAAAAAAAAACCTTCCATTTTATTAGAAACGCCTTTTTGTAGAAAACTTCATTTCAAGCATGAATTTTAGAAAACAAGCTTTTTAGAAAATCCCATTTTAACTTAAAGATCTCGAAACACGAATTTCGAGATTAGATACAGAGTCGCCACCCGGATCAACTCATCCGAGAAATTCCGGTACAGCTCCCTACCAAATGTAGACGCAGTACCTAATCCAGAGATTCGAGGTTCGGGCAACATATCTACTAATCCTCACTAATTTTTAATTATTATTTCAAAATATGACATTTCATTCACTTAATTCTACCCATTTTATCTCTTCTTTTGCTATTAACCAATGCTCATACATATGACATAAACATAAAACCAAAATAAAAGTGCGGAAAAGTAAAAGTGCGGAAAAGTAAATCGGAGGCCAAATTATACAACCCAAAAAAAAAAGAAAACTCTCATCCTCACCTTTTACAACCGCCTATTATACACGATATTCTAAAAATTACAATCGCCTAGATACACGGGATAATCTATAAAATACATTCAAAAATAAAAATAAAGTAAAACTAAAAGCTGCATCCAAATATGGTTAGCACAAGTAAATAAATCACACTAAGGACTCATATAAGACAGAACATGGGTATTTTAGGAAACGGGGCCATGCAAAGGGGGTAACCGGGTCGACCCGACCGGTCGGCCCGGTTAGACCTGGAAAACGGTTTTTTAAACGCCCTGTAGGTTTTGTGGATGAAAAATCGGTTTTAAAAGCGGTTTGGCTCATTTACATGCATTTATCCAACTTTAGCGGGCCAGATATCCCGGGACCCGGGGGTCCCGTTCATGTGTGGGCCTAAAACATACATCCATCTAGGGTCCAAAAGTATACAAACACGCCAAAATTCATTTTTCAATGTACAAAGGATGCAAAATTACAAGTTTGGGGCCCAAAAGGGCAAAACTGTAATTCTGCCCATATTACAGCCGTGCCCCTGTAGGCTACAGCCGCGCGGTTGTAGATTATAGCCGCGCCCCTGTAGCTTACAGCCGGGTGGCTGTAATGCTCCAGAATCGATTCCGACTTATTTTTCGTGTTTTCGAAGATCATTTTGCAAAGTTTGATGGTTTTAGGTAATCCGGGACTTCTGGAAAAATACTAAAGCCAACAGAAAATACCCGAAATGGACCAAATCGAATCCGGAAGTCCCTAATCATCCAAAATCACTAAATTCATCACATCCACTCATTAAAAAAAAGAGAACATGGAATCGAAGCATGCACAGATGTGATTGGATCGATAACAAATGTGAAAAATACATTTAATTGAAGCGTGGGAGCGTTATCGATCGATTTGGGCCGATGGAGCTTCGGCCCCTATAGGTTACAGCCGCGCCCCTGTAGGTCACAGCCGCGCGGCTGTAGGTTACAGCCGGGCGGCTGTGATCACATGGGGCGGCTGTAATCACAGAAAAACCCAAAAAACATAAAAAAAACCCACTAAAAAAGGATTACAGCCGCGCTCCTATAGGTCACAGCCGGGCGGCTGTGATCTCGTGGGGCGGCTGTAATCAGAAAACTCCCACAGAACAGAAGGAAAAAAGGAAAAGAACTATAGCCGAGCCCCTGTAGGTCACAGCCGCGCAGCTGTAGGTTACAGCCGGGCGGCTGTGATCTTCGGTGGGGCGGCTGTAGCCCAAAAAAAATCAATCAAGTGCGAAAAAAAAACTCAAATCATGCAATAGAATCACAACCAAGATGAACACAATGGATTTTAAGGCCTCTCAGAAAATTACCTTGTACGTTTTCCAGCGTTTGGACCACCAAAAAGATTTTTGGATGCCGAAAAACGTCCCGTAGTCACAGACGACCCGAGCAAAGTGCGTTTCCCGAACCTCGAACAGAACCCCGTGGAAAATTCAAGGATTGGTTTTCAAGTGTTCTCTCTTTTCTTCCTTTCTTTCTTTTTCTTTTCTCTAATTCTCTTTTTTTTTTTTTTTTTTTTTTTTTTTTTTTTTGTATTGAAAACCCTAAGAAAAGCTATATGATTTTTCTTTTTTTTTTTTCTCTTTTTCTCTCTTTTTTTTCTGTTTTTTCTGCCTCCTCCCTGCCCTAATTCCCGAATAGAAGGCTTAAATATCTCCTGTTTTGGAATAAAATCGGAATTAATTGCTGATTTCGTCAAAAAAGGAAAACTGGACATTACAGCCGCGCGGCTGTAGGTCACAGCCGCACCCCTGTAATATACAGCCACGCGGCTGTAGTTTACAGCCGGGCGGCTGTAGCATGAAAAATTCCTATTTTGCTCAGAAACCGAATTAAATGCTGATTTTGCCCAAAAAGGAAATAATGAGATTACAGCCGAGCGGCTGTAGACTATAGCCGAGCGGCTGTAGGTTACAGCCGAGCGGCTGTAATGCCCAAAAATTACATTTTTCACTTATTTTCTTTGGTTTGTTCTTCGGTTCACTTAAATATACGCTCAAATTTTCCAGGGTTCCGTACTAGGACTTGTCACACACCTCCGGGCTATCCGGGACATTTCCGACGTCATTCTGGTCGGTCCGGATCCGCTTCACGTTTATCCGTGAAAAAGGTAATAATGGCTTTCATCACCGAGGTCGGGAAAAACCCGTACTCACAGGCTGCCCCTCGCGCGACCAAAGTCAACTTAAATGGGTGCTTATGCTCGATTCGAGTTTGGTCTCGCGATAGGGAGCACGGTGAGAAGGAAAAGGGAACGTACCTGAGGTGTTCTCCTCATGTCGACTTGTTTGGGTGTACATAGGGACTTGTCTCGGTTGCTTTTGAGACAGTGGTCTTGCCTAAATTGATTTGATTTTTTCCTTTTCATTTAGGGTCTTGCTTCGGTTCTGATGCGAAGTATAGGACTTTGCCCGAGTTGTTCCGATGTTATCTAGGGTCATACTTAGACTTCATTGTAAAGCAGAGGACAGTGCCCAGATGTCGTTTGATTCGCCAGGGTCATGCTTCAGCTCCATCGTGAAGCAGAGGACTGTGCCCAGATGTCGTTTGACTTGCCAGGGACATGCTTCGATTCTATTGTGAAGCAGGGGACTTGCCCGGACCATGTTTGGTTTGCCAGGGACATGCTTCGACTCTATGGTGAAGCAGAGGACTTGCCCGGATCGGGTTCTCCTTTCCATTCGGTGCCTACGAAAGGAAAGGGTATTTTGGTAATTTTACAACTTGGGAAGTTAACGTTCCTTGAAGTAAGGAGATTTTGGGCGTTTGGTCTTTTGCGGTGCTTATGTCACAAAGGAAACGGGTTTTTAGTGATCTGGTGTTTCCCTTTTTGTGGGAAGGGGTATTTTGGTCATTTGACAGCTTGGTGGCCAGCAGAGGGAATCTCGGCCATTTCGACCCTAATGGAGCTTGTGTCATTAAGGGGAGGAATATTTTGGGTGACTTGGTATCCCATATAGCTCATACCGCTAAAGGGAAAGTGTTTTGGCCATCCGGTGGTGTGGTTATTACCCAAAGGGCGTTTTGGACATTTCACTTCTTGTGAAGCGTGTGTCACTTGAAGGAGAGGATAATTATGACGTCACGGGGCTCTTGTAGTCAGCAAGTTGGTTCTTTGGCGGCTTGAGAATTTTGGCCAACACTTGAAGCTTTGAAGTCGTTTTGGGCGCATGTTCGTTCCTTGATCGATAATTTTGGAAACAAAAATTTTTGCCCCTTCGATCAAGAGCGAATTTGAGCCCAAAATCCTGTTCTTTAATGCCTGCAAAACAAGAAAATCACCTTTCACGGAGTCAAATGGACCTAAAATAAATTTCGGAAAAGAAAAACGAAACAAATTTTAAAGGAAAGGAAGCTACAGCTGGGCGGCTGTGTTACAGCCGCGCGGCTGTAGCAGCTACAGCCGCGCGGCTGTAGTTTTGAAAACTACAGCCGCTCGGCTGTAGTGGTAGGTGGGGATGAGTTTATAAGAGCCACACAATGTGGCAGCCCCCATTTACCCATTTTGGACGAAAATACTCTCCTTTCTGGCGATTTTTCTTGCTCCCAAGCCGAAACCATGAGGCGAAAGATGCGTAGAGTCCTTCGTCCCGTCCCGGCTGCTCAACCCGTGTTTCAAACTCGGTTTTCTACCCCGGAAGGAAACTTTACTTTACCCTTTGAACCCACCGAGTGTATTTATGGGTTGAAAGAGGAGGATGCATACTGTGGAGTGAAGATCGACGACCCGGTGCCCATTTTACTCCAAGTTTCGAACCATGCTTACACAAATCCGGTTAGTTTTCTCAAACTTTCCCACTTTTTCCAAGTTTCAATTTCTGCAAAATTGAGGAAAATATGTGAAATTGATGCATGATTTAAGTAGATTATGCCCTTAGGATGATTAATTGTTGGTTTGGCTCGAGTTAGGACGAGATTTAATCGAAAAAGCGAAAAAAATTGAGTTGGGCCGAAAAAATGCAGCTACAGTTGCCCTTTGATCACAGCCGCGCGGCTGTGATCATGTGGGTTACAGCCGCGCGGCTGTAACCCTACAGCCGGGCGGCTGTAGTCCTGCATTTTTAAGGCAACCCTATTTTTTCGATTCAAATAATGTTTCTTCGATTTTTATGGTGTGTATTCATTCTAAAAAGCTTATAAACTCCCTGATTATTAATTTTGCAGTCGAGATCTGGCCATTGTGGTTGCGGATCCATCACAGAGGCTTTAAAGTGGTATAGGCGTCTCCCTCAAGGGGTGAAGGATATTGTGAACTCCAACGGCCTGCCCCGACTTGTTCGCAGCATGTCAATCACTACTCCTCGCACGAGTCGGGGGCTTTTGGCCGCACTATTGGATAGGTGGATGGACTCTACCCACACATTTCATTTCCCTTCCGGGGAATACACCGTGACCCCGGAGGATGTCGTTGCTATTACGGGCCTTCCTTTCTCAGGCCAGACGAATCACTTCAATCAAGTCTTCATGCATGGCGAACATCGTCAGGAGTTGATATCCACGTTGATCGGGATTAGTTCTCCCCAGAGTCGGATCCAATGTAGTAGGCTCCGCGAGTACTGGCTCGGGCGGCAGCGTGCGCTTCCGGAGGGAACCACCTTTGACGCTGGTGATGAAAGGAAGTACGCCAGAGCGTACCTGTTGCATGCTCTATCCACTACTCTTTTCCCCACAGGCCGGAGCAATGTGAATCTGGCTCTATTACCTTCATTGATCGACTTGGAGGCTGTGAGGACCCTTACTTGGGCTCGGGCTGGATTGGCCCAACTTTATTATGCTCTAGATCTTTGTGCCCGGGGCTCCCATAAAGAGTTGAAGGCCTTTTGGATTATGCTGCACGTGAGTGTCTTGAATCTTTTTTTTTATTTTTATTATTTATTTATTTATTTATTTTTTTACTTGCTTTAAATTTTCCCTCGCAGATTTGGGTCTATGAGTATCGTTTCGTCCCTCCCCCGATCGTGCAGATTCCTGAAGGGGTCACTTTGGTTGAATTCCCCCGCCTCCGCCGTTACATGGGATACGTCTGGAGCGAGGTGGATAAGAACCGGGAGGAGTGCCGGCAGGCTCTGAGGGATGTGACGTTCGAGGGGGTATGATTTTTTATTTTTTTTATTTTTTTTTATTTTTTTTACTTTTTTTTTTTGGTACAATTGACGAGTTCCTCAATTTCAGATTGTCAAGGCCCCTTTGAGTCGGGAAGGGGAAAATTTGCCCCAGCAGCTTGCTGATGCGCAGGCACTCGCGAGCAGGCGCTTCGTGATGGAGTGGCCCTCCGGCCAGGAGTGGTTCTTAGGGGAGAGGACTTGCGACTGGCGCTCTGGTCCCGGGGCGCGTAGGATCCCGGCTGCCCTGCCAATAGGGTTATTCTGTCCTCATCTGCTATCCCTTGAGTCGCACCCGGACCTCTATGGTGTCGGATATGAGGCCGGCAGTGTAGATGGGGATTATAGCTGCTTCATCACCGTTCACTTGCTCCTACCATCCGCTGATGCTAGTGCTGGCGCTGGGGTAATGGAATTTCCTCCTCTCTCTCTCTTCTTTTTTTTTTTTTTTTAGCTAACGCTGTGGTGCTTGATTGACCCCAGCCATCTTCCCAGGATAGACGAGGACGCGCTTCTTCATCAGCTAGGGGGAGAGGAGGTAGGTCACGTCCCGCTGGTCCCAGGGCCGCTGGTGTGGATTCTGCTGCCATTGCGGAGGATATTCCGATCCCTGATTTCCAGGCTCCTCTGGCCCCCGATCTTGGATATGTGCATGGTCGGCTTGAATTCCCGATCGAAGACTCCATTCAGCTGTATGATGACTTCCAGCAATCTTATCGGGCTGATCTGCATCTGCAAGACCATAATTTTCCCCCGGCTATTCCTTCCGACACCACACATGTGAGTAGGGGTGAGCAAAACCAAACCAATGTCCAAAAACCGAAAATCCAAACCGATCCAAACCGAACCAAACGGATCCATTTTGTAGTTTGGTTCGGTTTGGTTTTAAGTTATGAAGAAGTTTGGACTTCGGTTCGGATCGGTTTGGTTCGGTTCAAAACCGAAAAAACCGAAAAACCGAATAATTTGTAAAATATTAAAATTAATTATAAAATTAATATATACTAATTGTAGAGAATTCTAGACATTATATTCTTTTATATTTTTATATTGTGATTTTTTTATGCTAATTTATAGTTGTTAAAACTTGAGAGTTGAAAAAAAGAAGAAGATAATTTTAGTATTTTATTGTGATTTAATAGTATTATTTAGAATTACTATTTTTTTAAGTTAATTTTTTTTGTATTTCTTTTTTTTTTTAAACAAACTACTTATATAAAATTTTTATTTTGATTTTTTTTTTAAAAAAAAGTTGATGTTTTTGGTTCGAGCTAGTCCAAACCGAACCGAACCAAACTAGTTCGGTTTGGACTGAACCGAACCAAAATTTAGTTTGGATCGGATTGGTTTATAAAATACAGTGTTTTTTGGATCGGTTTTTTTCGGTTTGGATCGGTTTTTGAACCGAACCGGTCCATGCTCACCCCTACATGTGAGTATCTCTTTGTTAATCTATTTTCTCCTTTTTCTGTCATTAGCTGATATTCTGAATCGCAACTTTTGTTTTTGCAGATTCCGGTGATGCAGGGTATGTACATGGGTCAGGCTATTAATGCGCTGAGGGCGCTCTCTTTCCGAGACAATTCTGCTAGGACAGTAAGTACCTGCACAGAATGCTATGCTTATGTCTGAATGTATGCATTGTATGCATGGATGCATGTGCGATGTTTTTCATGTTTTGTTTTAATGCAGACGGCGATCGGGATGGAGCGTCGTGAGTCCGCTCGCTTGAGGGTCGAGAACGATCAATTGCGGCGTCGAGTCACTGAGTTGGAGGTCATGAATCAGACCTTCAGAGACCAGGCAGGCGACTGGAACGTCGAGATGGGAGAAGCAGACGATGACGCCGACAATGATGATGATGATGAGGCAGAAGATGATGAGGATGACGATGATTCTTCTTAGCACATATCGGGTCCTGGTGTGGATCTGATTTAGCTTTGCTTTGGATAGGTCTGATGTATATAACTTTTGTATGACACTTGTACTTCTTATCTATGTATTTTCTCGCCTTCTCTTACATTTTATCGCTCTTTTGTTCAATTTGGTCCGGTCCGGGACGCATCTTGGCGCCTTTATACGTCGTTTTCCTTGAAAGGCGATCTCCAGAAACCTTATTTTTGCAATCAGAAAACATAAAAGGCCACAGATAAGAGATTAGCTGAACTACAGCCGCGCCCCTGTAGCAATTACAGCCGCCCCATATACTACAGCCGTGCCCCTGTAGCAGCTACAGCCGCCCCACATGCTACAGCCGTCCCATGCCAAAAGGTCCATCCCACATCGATTTTCAAGCTTTCTTCAGCACAACCGAGCCCCTGTAGACATTACAGCCGGCCCATGCATTACAGCCGCGCCCCTGTAGGCTACAGCCGTGCCCCTGTAGCAGCTACAGCCGCCCCATGCCAAAAAAATTATCCCACATCGGTTTTGCAAGCTTTCTTCAGCACCGCCGAACCCCTATAAATATTACAGCCGCCCCATGTATTACAGCCGAGCCCCTGTAACGCATTACAGCCGCCCCACATACTACAGCCGAGCCCCCGTAGTGCATTACAGCCGCCCCACTCATTTTTCAGCCCTTCTTCTTCTTTCGCTTCTCTTTTAACATGGATCAGCTTAGAGGACGACTCCGGGGCTACTGGGGTACGCTCCGCTCTTCTAATTGGGCCCTACTTGCACCCTTTAACTTGCAGTATCTCCGATATTACATCGCTTTGGCCCCGAATCGGGTCTTCTTGGACGCAGGTGTCAGCTTTTGGGATCCAATGGATCATGTGTTCCGTTTCTCAGGTCAAGAGTTATGCCCCTTGATAGAGGAGTTCAGTGCCATTTTCTGTGTTCCTTGCCCCCGGGGGGTCCGATTAGCTGTTCCTGACCCTGATTATGATGATGCCCGCACATTCTTAAGCCAGTTCGCTCCTTCTGTAAGCGGCATAAGTCGTGCACTTACCGGTAGATCTACCTCATCCAGACTTAGTCTTTCTATCGTTGCTGACTTGTGTTTTGCTTTATCTCCCACTGCCCCTGGGTGGGCTCCACTGATGAGTCTGTTACTGACGGCTTGCTATCTGTGCGAGTCCCAAGATGATACTTGTAGTCTTAGGCTGGCTTCAGTGGTGACTCAGGTGTCTCAAGGTGCATCTTTCATGGGGGTTGTTCTGGCTGAGACCTTGAGATACTTAGACTCCATCCATTCTGATTCTCCTATCGAGAGCCGTGGATCTTCCTTCCTGCTTCAGGTATGTTTTAGTTCTTTTTTTTTTTTTTTTTTTTGTTTTTTGAACTCAAACATTCATTGCCCCTTCATCCTGACTAAACCGTGTGCAGATTTGGCTGATGGAAAAGCTATGCCTCTTGAGTCCTCCCCCACCTCATCCGAGATATGCTCCGAAGCGCTATTGGTCTCGGCACATCGAGCTACCAGATTTTGGTTTCATGTCCATGGAGCATTGGTTTGACTGGCTAAGGAGGCGATCTGACGCCTTAATCCGATGGGTCTGCCCTTGGTGGGATATTACTGATGTGACTACCGAGACCTGGGCCGGAGGTGTTCAGCTGCTTGGGTTAACCCATGTGACTTTCTACTCTCCTGCTCGGCTGTGCAGGCAGTATGGGCAACTGCAAGGGGTTCCTCGATCTTTGTGCACTACTGAATGCGGGGTGTTTACATCACCGTGGCCTCGGCATGTGCAACACCAGTGGATGCATCCTACTCGTGCTGAGGTCCTGAAGTATGATAATCTTGCCTCTATAGAGACAGATGCTTGCTACAGAGCTTGGCTGGCAGATCTGGTTGGTTGTCCCACCCGGCGAGGACGTGAAGCGCTGACGCTGCGGTATCTTGGCCTCTAGATGATTAGGATTGATTACAGCTGTATGACTCCTTTTTTTTTTTTTTTGTCCTAATTTTTGCATAGGTCGCCCTTTTTTGGGTTTTCGGCCTATCGGACTGTCTTTATTTTTGCTTGAACTGCCCATTTTTGGGTTTTCAATCCAGCAGACCTTATTTTATGTCCTATCTTTTGCATAGACCGCCCATTTCGGGTTTTCAGCCTATCGGACTCCCATTTTTTTTTTTTTTTGAATGCATATGTTCAATCTATGGATGTGAGATATGTGGAAGATATATAAAGATAAATATGCACAGAATAATCTGAATTGCAGATGAACTTGGGACATTTAAACGAACAAAACCGAACATTCATTCATTCATTCATAAATAATGTTTTAGCACAATGTACATCGAATGATGAAATGAAACTAAGGACAGAATTATCGATGGTATAAATCTCGACTGAAGCCACACTTGCCACCAACCAGTCTTTGCAGATTTTCCAGTTGATGATCCTCACCTCTCTGTCCAAATTTCTGCATGGATCGCCTTTTCGGTTTTCGACCCATCGGACTGTCCTAATTTTTGCGTGGACCGCCTTTTTGGTTTTCAATCCACCGGACTCTTTCTTTTTTTTTCTTTTTTTTTTTTTACACGTAGTAGTGTTTCAGCTTGTCCTGATTGATGGGGTTGACAAATTCGTTCCCGTCCATATCCATGATTTTTACAGCACCTTTCGAAAGCACCCTCTTAATTACATATGGACCTTCCTAGTTCGGCTTGAATTTCCCCCGCACATCTGTGTTGGTCTGTTTCATTTGCTTGAGTACCAGATCCCCTGTCTTAAATGGAAGCTTCAGATGGCGAACCTTGTTGTTGTATGCCCTAGCCATCCGCTGTTGGTACATTTGCAACCGATCTAAAGCCTGAAGACGCTTTTCGTCAATCAGTGCTAGCTGTTCATATCTTGACTGAAGCCAATCAGACTCCGGTAACTGTGCTTCCATGACCACTCTTAACGATCTGATTTCCATCTCCACCGGTAACACCGTTTCCATCCCGTAAACCAGTGAATACGCAGTTTCTCCAGTAGGGGTTCTGATGCTTGTCCGATATCCCCACAAAGCCAATGGTAACATGTCGGCCCAATCTCTGTAGGTTACCACCATTTTTGACAGAATCTTTTTGATGGACTTATTGGCCGCTTCCACCGCCCCGTTGGCTTGTGGGCGATACGGGGATGACTTGTGGTGCTCGATCCCCTTCTCTTGGAATAACTGTGCTGTTACCCCTTAGAATTGTACCCCGTTGTCGGTCACGACATTATGAGGGATCCCATATCTTGCGAAGATGTTCCTTTCTATAAATTTGGCCATCTTCTTGGCAGTGATATTCGCGAATGATTCTGCTTCGACCCACTTGGAAAAATAATCTACAGCCACAACAATGAATCGGTGCCCATTCGAAGCAGGTGGCCTTATCTCTCCAATTATGTCTATACCCCAAGCTGCGAACGGCCATGGAGTCGAAGATACTTGAAGTTCAAGTGGGGGAAGATGATTGAGGTCTCCATACACTTGACATTCATGGCATTTCTTAACTTCCTCGATACAGTCGGCTTGTAGAGTGAGCCAAAAGTATCCTTGCCTCAGTATCTTCTTTGCTAGAGCCAACCCATTCATGTGCGGGCCACAAACACCGGAATGTATTTGTTTCATAACCACGACTGCCTCTTCCTCCGTGATACACTTCAGAAGAACTCCGTTAACCGTTCTCTTGAAAAGTTGATTCTCAAATATCCGGAACTGTGCCGCTAACTTCCTGAGGGAAACCTTATCAGATTCATTGGCGCCTTCAGGATATTGACCGTTCTGGATGAACAATAGGATGTCATGGTACCAAGGGCGTGCCTCAGTAGTTGCAACCGTATTGATTGACAAATAGCATGGGTTCTGAGAGATTTCCAGGATAACTGGCTGTATTGGTTGTTTTCGGGGGCCTTCCTACATTGATGACAATGTAGCCAAAGAGTCTGCCATCTGATTCTCCTCCCTCGGTACATGTCGGAATTCACACTGACTGAATACCCTTGCCCTTTCCCAAACCAACTCGAGATAGGGTCGAAGCGATTCTTCCTTTATTTCCCAGTCTCCAGTTACCTACTGAATCACCAAGGCTGAATCCCCGATAACTAGTACTTCGTTTGCCCCCAGCGTGATCAAGGCATCAATACCAAAAAGACATGCTTCGTATTTGGCCCCATTATTGGTCACTGGAAAGTCAAGTCGCCTTGCCAGAGGAATGATTTCTCCTTCGGGCGTGGCAATGATTACCCCCAAGCCTGCACCGTGTTTATTCACCGCCCCGTCGAAGTACATCACCCACCTATTCAACTCTTCTTCCACTACCGCTAGCTGTTCGTCGGGAAATTCTAAGTTCTCCACATAGTCCGAATTTATCGGCTGGTTAGCTAGGAATTCCGCTACGGCTCTTCCCTTGATTGTCTTCCTCGTCACATATTCTATGTCAAATTCTGACAACAAAAGCAACCACCTCGATAACTTTCCCGCTAATACCGGAGCTTGGCATAAGTACTTCATAGGGTCCACCTTGGCCACCGCCTGAACCTTGTATGACTGGAAGTAGTGTCTTAACTTCTTTGTCAACCATACCATAGCAGCACAAGTCTTCTCTACTATCGTATACCTACTCTCATACTCGAGTAGCTTTTTGCTCAGATAATAGACCGTATGCTCACGCCCATCCTCTTGCTCTTTCACTAGCATGGCTCCCACGGAAGTCTCTTCGATGGCCAAGTACAGAATCAAAGGCTTGTCTGGTATTGGAGGCTTTAGAACTGGGGGATTCATTTCTATCAAAGGCTATCTGACATTGCTCGTTCCATTTCACGGGTTGGTTCTTCTTCAGCAGTCTAAAAATTGGCTCGCAAACTGTCGTCAATCTCGCAATAAACCGACTGACATACTGTAGTGACCCTAGAAACGACCTTACCTCCTTCTCTGACTGTGGTGCCGGCATATCCCTGATGGCCTTAATCTTGTCTGGATCCATCTCAATCCCTTTCTGGCTGACTATACGACCGAGCAACTTCCCTGAAGTGACACCAAATACGCATTTCTTCGGGTTAAGGCGAAGATTGTACTTCTCGATCCTATTCAAGAATCTATCCAGGATGGCTGGGTGCTCCTCCCGGGTCATCGATTTTACCAACATATCGTCCACATAAACCTCAACCTCCTTGTGGATAATATCATGCAGAAGCGTCGTGACCGCCCGTTGATAAGTTGCCCCAGCATTCTTCAAACCAAAAGGCATAACTCTGTAGCAGTAAACTCCCCATTCTGTGATGAAGGCTGTCTTTACTTTGTCGACCACATTCATTAAAATCTGATTGTATCCTGAAAACCCGTCCATGAAGGAATACATGGTAGCCCTGGCGGCGCTGTCAATAAGAACGTCGATATGCGGTAGTGGAAAGTCGTCTTTGGGAGACACCTTATTCAGATCACGGTAATCCACACAAACCCTTACTCGACCGTCTTTCTTTGCAACTGGTACGACATTGGCCAACCATTCTGGATATTCCACCACTTCTAAGAACTTCGCTTTTATCTGTTTGGCTACTTCTTCCTTAACCTTTTCAGCCCATTCTGGTCGAAGTCGTCTAAGTTTCTGCTTAACCGGTTTCATCTTCGGATCTGTCGGGATTCTATGCTCTGCAATTTCTCTGTCAACCCCTGGCATGTCGTCGTAGGACCAAGCGAATGCTTTGACGTGTTTCTGCAGGATTTTTACAAGTTCTTTTCTCTCATCAGGAGTGAGGTCTTTCGAGACGGATACCATCTTTGGTTCATCATCTGTCCCTAGGTTCATTTCATGCAATGATGCATCATGTATGCTAAAGACATTAAATGAATGTTTGTATGTATGCACAGTTCCATCCGGAAAAACATCACACAAGTAAGCAAAATCAGATTTTATTGCATTGTATGCCTTGTAGGCAGAATTGTTCACATCAAAAATAGAAAAAGTAGATACATTTAAAAAATTTCCATCCTCCACATGTGGAGGGTCTTCATCAACAGCAGCACAGTCGACCTCTTCGAATAGGTATCCCAGGTCTCCTTCCAGGTCTTCTTTTTGTTCGTCAGTCAACTCTTCTTCTGTCATTTGAGCCTTGCCTCTCATAACCAGCTTGGTGAGTTCCTTTACCGCTTCTTCCACCAGGTCCTCATGTGTTTTTCCCACAGGCGATGTCTTCTCTTCAGCACCCTTGCTTGGTTTCATTAAGGTGAACAGTGCTCTCGTAATGGCCCCCATAGCCACTTCCATCTCGCTTCTCACCAGATCCGTCTTCTTGAAAGCTTCTCCCTTGTTCCCGAATTCAATCCTGACTTGGCCAACATCTTTCTGAATCTGAACCCCTTTGTTTCTAGCCCCAGCTTCAACACACAGCATGTTCACAACCGGTTCTACTCCATACTTGCTGAAATCCACCACATCAGCAAAGATTTCAAACCCAGGGAGCTGACCTCCCTCTACAATTACCGGCTCAGGAGTCCCATCATAAACTGATTCTGTGGCCCGGACAAAAGTATCCACTAGATTTACACTCTTCCTTTCTCGCTTGGTCCTTCCTTCTTGATATCCCAGCCCGAATTGTCGGTACTTCCCAGCCTCTATGTTGAATTCAGGGATTCCTTGTTGCTTAGCCCCTAATCCCTTTCCCGGCTCATAATTCTGTTTGCAAAATACCTATGAATCCAATTTGGAAACTCAGGCTTGTCAGCAATCACAGCAATTTGAAACCCAGTCATTGGCTGCTCGGTAGCACTCAATGAGGCCACCACAGAAGGCTCATCCGCTTCCACCGTTACTACTTTCCCTTCGATTAAGAATTTCACCTTCTGGTGCAAAGTTGATGGAACTCCACCTAAAGCATGGAACCATGGTCTTCCCAAGAGTAAGGAGAAGGTGACAGGAATATCAATCACGGTAAACAACACCTTCGATTTAACCTCCCCTACTTTGACTTCTGCTTCGAAGGTCCCCAAGACAGCTCTTTTGCTATCATCATAAGCTCTGATTACAGTGTTGGACCGGCAGAGAGCTTCAGAACTCACTCCCAGGAAAGGTAGGACCTGAGAAGGACAAATGTTGAAGGCCGAGCCATCATCCACCATCACACTCGGCATTATTTTATCCATGACTTCCACCCTTAAGTACAAGGCCCTATTGTGATTCACACCTTCGGGTGGGAGGTCTTCTACCCCAAAACTGATCTCCGGGGCCTTATTAACCTTCAACTCTGCTCCCCTTATCATTGCACACACCTCATCGGGGGACATGGTGGTGTTAGCGTCCATCTCCATCAGTTGTTTCACCACCGCCTCTCGGTGTCTCTTGGATTCCATAAGCAAGTGCCATACACTGGCACGGGCCGGTGTCCTCTTCAGCTGGTCCACAACCATATCTTCTTCTTTAACCGTTAGGCTATTGTTCTGCACTGGTGTTGTGTTTCTTCTTGGGGGTGCTGGAGGTGGTGCACTAACGGGTTGATAAACCCTGCCGCTCCTAGTGATGTGTATCACCGGCCCATCTTTTTCTATTACTGTCCCTCTTCTTGTCTCCACCGGGTAAACTGGCTTCGACTCTTGCACCTCAAACTCATCGTACTCGTCTTCCGCCTCAAAGTCATCTAAGTCAATCGGAACCATCTTATCCCCTACCACAGCAGTCTGTTCTTCACACACCTCTGGCTCTTCTTCCTTTTCTACCAGTATGGATCGTACACTCGGATTCGCCTTAATGATCTGGGCGAACACATAATTGGCTGGCAAGCCCGACTGCACCATGTTTACTTGACTACCAAAGGTGGGGAGTGGATTTTTCTGCACATTCGGCTTCAGAGCCGGCTCTACTATCTTGCCATCTATAACCAGCTGCTTGATGGCTTTGATCAATTGGGTACACTCGTTTGTACGGTGACCTGCCATTACATGGTAGGAACAGAAATTATCTTTATCTGCCTCTGCCGGAGGCGAGAATGGCCTCAAACTCTGTAGCACCCCTGCTTTCCTACACTTGGCAAAGATTCGGCTGACTGACTCAGCCCATGGACTGGTGATTCTTGGAACATTTGTTCTTCCTTGATTCACAGCGGCTACTTTGGCTTCTTGAGTTTCAATGGAGGCTGCCTTCGGTGTCGTCCTTGAACTAGGTCCTGCCGCAGTGGTCTTAGAACCTCCACTCTTGTATCCTTGGGAGTACCCCTGGTTGTTTCTATAGGAGCCTGAACCCTGCTTGCCCCTCTGTTCCTCTTCTTCGTATCGCTCGATACGTTTGGCAAACTCCACCACCTGATTGAAGGAGTGGAATCTCTTCAGCTTCATCTTGTCTTTGTATTGGGGCAAGCTGCCATCCACAAGCTTCACAATTAAAGATTCTAACTTCGGTGCCCCATCCACCAAAACCTGCACATCCATCCATCGTTTGTAATATGCCGGAAAGGACTCATTTGGCTTTTGGCGGATCCTCTCCAAATCCTCAAGAGTTGTCTCGACTTGGGTGTTATAAGCATATTGTTTCACAAAGGCATCAGCTAAGTCTTCCCAAGTGGAACGGGTGTACAATGGTGTCTTCATGTACCACTTTGCTGCAGCGCCGCTCAGAGTAGTAGGAAACAAATTCAGGAGATGACCCTTTCCAATCCCCATACTGGTCATCAATCTCACATAGCTATCCAAATGGGCCTCTGGTGGTCCTTCTCCGGTGTATGGAGGGAGGTATGGCATATGAAAACCAGCCGGGAGCGGTCCTTCCGCATCAGCAACTAATGTCGCGGGATCGGCACACTTGATAGGATTAAAGTGGACCATTTCTTTCAGCTTGGGCATCATAGCCCCTATGTCTGAACATTTCTGATTGAGCCGTTTCTCCAGCATTGACTCAATCGAGGATTCCCTCGCCTTCTCAAAAGCCCCATCCTCTTCAGACTAACGATCCGGCTCTCTGTGATTAGCAACTCCGCCAATGCCGCTAGGAGTATTCCCCCCGGCTCTATTAGTGGCTCGAACAGGCTGTCGTCCTTCGTTCCCAACCGAGGCCTGGGCTGGTTGGACAACTGGAACAGGGAGGGTAGTCATTACCGCCTGTACCTGCTCCCTAAGGGTAGCCCTGAATTCATCTGAGCTTAAGAAGCTCCTCATAAAGGCCGCCATGTCGAAGGGCATGGTTCCACTAGTTCCACTGTTTCCGTCAGCCATGTCTGCTCTGTCAACCTCTTCTAACAACGCCTGACTGTCAACCGGTAGAGTAGGCAACTGAACTTCGACTTCCCTGTCTGAATCCGACCCTGAATTGATTCCCTCCACGGTGACCGGTCCCGACCGAATTAACTGAACTGGTGTGTTTGGTTCTGATTCAACTCGAATTAACCTTCCCGAGATGCGACTCCAAACTGCACAATCAGCATAAGGTTAGAGTTTCGGATGGATGTCGTGGTCCTAGACTCGACACTCTAAATGGCACTCTTATGCTCATGTTTGAATGATGTCTCATGGATGTGGATGATGCTACGGATAGTCTTAGTGCTTTACTTTCTTTTGCTTTGGATGTTCCAAGTATACCCTATGCTATACACAAGACAATGCAACAACGTCACATGCGAGCCATCACACGGACAGAGGTTCGGTGCCTTTGGGGCACCTAGGGGATGTCGTGAAATGGTCGCATATGTGCCGACACATGGACTAAAGTTTGACACTTCGTAGGCCAATGTAATGACATGAAATGTTCTTGAGGGAACCATCCCGCAGATAGACACTCGATGTTTTTATAGCATCTTAACATGAAGTGATGTCACATACAAGTCACGTGCGAATCAAAACACGGACAGCATTTCGGTGTTCGTGGAACACCTTACATGATTTAGGAATGCTATGAAATGTCTTAATATGAAAACTAGCTCGGCACTCGTGGAGTACCTCAAATGGGTTGTCGATGTTATGTAACAATCCGATATGGATTGGGACGCGCAAGCAAAACAAAGGCGTCTCCATGACACCAAATGTGAATGATCAAGATGTGGTGATTTCGTGTGATCCATCACACAAATGTGAGCCTAAAACCGTTGTGGTCTTCTAATAATGTAATAGGACGGCCAAATGCAAGCCAATGCACAGGCGGAATATGGGTAGCCTTGGGGACTCCCGATATGTTATGCTATGAAATGGTCGTGAAGGGCATACTTAGAACATCCTTACATTTTTGATAAAATGAAATGATGTGGATGTCTATGTCATACAGAGATGCAAATGGCTGCATAAAAATGTGGTTAGAATGACACGCGAGATGATGTCGTGTATGCTTTATGAACACACAAAATGAACGTGGCATATGGGAAATGATTATGGCTGCACGAAAATATGGTTAGTATAACACACACGTATGAGGATGCTTAAAAATGGCTGCATAAAGAAAGTGATTAGAATATGACATACGTATGATGCGTGTTTATGTCGTATGAAAAGGTCAAAAATAAAACAACCATAGAGCAAACGTTAGCACACACATAAAAATATGCTCACCCTTCCAACCTTATTTCTCCATTCGATTGGTCTCGTATTCTTCCTAGGTATTGGGTCTCTTTGGCATCAACGGGGGATACCAAAGGCGTACTCTCGATGTCCATTTTCAAATATGTGGTTTTGGTAATCCTAAAGGGAAGTTGCTAGGCCATTACATGAAGGTATGAGTCAAGCCAAGGGTCATACAGGTTCCCATAGCGAAAATATACTCCTCACTTCTCCCCACTCAAGGGTCCAAACGAAGGGGTTCGTACAAGGCTATGAGTGGTTTACCTCCTCGGGTGCCTCCAATCCTAGCGGAAGAGGTAGGTCACCTTTAGAAATAAACCGGGTTTAAATGAGTGTTGGAGGGATTTAAGAAGAGAAAATGTCATGCTTTATGCAATGTGAATGAAATATTGGATTATGATTTAATAATCAACTATAAGTGAGGATGTACTTCAATTGTTACCTAAGTTCCTTAAGTTTTTTTTGTGAAAACTCTTTTGAAGAAACCGTTAATCCCCAGCGGAGTCGCCACTGTGAGCGGACGACCTTTATCGGAACGCGCGGTGATGCGGGAACCGGGGCTTTTCTTTTTGGATGATTATGTCTTGGTTTTGAAAACGAGTTTTAATCTTTCTTGAAAAAAAAATCCCTTCCATTTTATTAGAAACGCCTTTTTGTAGAAAACTTCATTTCAAGCATGAATTTTAGAAAACAAGCTTTTTAGAAAATCCCATTTTAACTTAAAGATCTCGAAACGCGAATTTCGAGATTAGATACAGAGTCGCCACCCGGATCAGCTCATCCGGGAAATTCCGGTACAGCTCCCTACCAAATGTAGACGCAGTACCTAATCCAGAGATTCGAGGTTCGGGCAACATATCTACTAATCCTCACTAATTTTTAATTATTATTTCAAAATATGACATTTCATTCACTTAATTCTACCCATTTTATCTCTTCTTTTGCTATTAACCAATGCTCATACATATGACATAAACATAAAACCAAAATAAAAGTGTGGAAAAGTAAAAGTGCGGAAAAGTAAATCAGAGGCCAAATTATACAACCAAAAAAAAAAGAAAACTCTCATCCTCACCTTTTACAACCGCCTATTATACATGATATTCTAAAAATTACAATCGCCTAGATACACGGGATAATCTATAAAATACGTTCAAAAATAAAAATAAAGTAAAACTAAAAGCTACATCCAAATATGGTTAGCACAAGTAAATAAATCACACTAAGGACTCATATAAGACAGAACATGGGTATTTTAGGAAACGGGGCCATAAAAAGGGGGTAACCGGGTCGACCCGACCGGTCGGCCCGGTTAGACCTGGAAAACGGTTTTTTAAACGCCCTGTAGGTTTTGTGGATGAAAAATCGGTTTTAAAAGCGGTTTGGCTCATTTACATGCATTTATCCAACTTTAGCGAGCCGGATATCCCGGGACCCGGGGGTCCCGTTCGTGTGTGGGCCTAAAACATACATCCATCTAGGGTCCAAAAGTATACAAACACGCCAAAATTCATTTTTCAATGTAAAAAGGATGCAAAATTACAAGTTTGGGGCCCAAAAGGGCAAAACTGTAATTCTGCCCATATTACAGCCGCGCCCCTGTAGGCTACAGCCGCGCCCCTGTAGATTACAGCCACGCCCCTGTAGCTTACAGCCGGGCAGCTGTAATGCTCCAGAATCGATTCCGACTTATTTTTCGTGTTTTCGAAGATCATTTTGCAAAGTTTGATGGTTTTAGGCAATCCGGGACTTCTGGAAAAATACTAAAGCCAACAGAAAAGATCCGAAATGGACCAAATCGAATCCGGAAGTCCCTAATCATCCAAAATCACCAAATTCATCACATCCACTCATTAAAAAAAAAGAGAACATGGAATCGAAGCATGCACAGATGTGATTGGATCGATAACAAATGTGAAAAATACATTTAATTGAAGCGTGCGAGCGTTATCGATTGATTTGGGCCGATGGCGCTTCGGCCCTTGTAGGTTACAGCTGCGCCCCTGTAAGTCACAGCCGCGCCCCTGTAGGTTACAGCCGGGCGGCTGTGATCACATGGGGCGGCTGTAATCACAGAAAAACCCAAAAAACATAAAAAAAAACCACTAAAAAAGGATTACAGCCGCGCCCCTATAGGTCACAGCCGGGCGGCTGTGATCTCGTGGGGCGGCTGTAATCAGAAAACTCCCACAGAACAGAAGGAAAAAAGGAAAAGAACTATAGCCGAGCCCCTGTAGGTCACAGCCGTGCGGCTGTAGGTTACAGCCGGGCGGCTGTGATCTTCGGTGGGGCAGCTGTAGCCCAAAAAAAATCAATCAAGTACGAAAAAAAAAACTCAAATCATGCAATAGAATCACAACCAAGATGAACACAATGGATTTTAAGGCCTCTCAGAAAATTACCTTGTACGTGTTCCAGCGTTTGGACCACCAAAAAGATTTTTGGATGCCGGAAAACGTCCCGTAGTCACAGACGACCCGAGCAAAGTGCGTTTCCCGAACCTCGAACGGAACCCCGAGGAAAATTCAAGGATTGGTTTTTAAGTGTTCTCTCTTTTCTTCCTTTCTTTCTTTTTCTTTTCTCTAATTCTCTTTTTTTTTTTTTTTTTTTTGTATTGAAAACCCTAAGAAAAGCTATATGACTTTTCTTTTTTTTTTTTTCTCTTTTTCTCTCTTTTTTTCTGTTTTTTCTGCCTCCTCCCTGCCCTAATTCCCGAATAGAAGGCTTAAATATCTCCTGTTTTGGAATAAAATCGGAATTAATTGTTGATTTCGTCAAAAAAGGAAAACTGGACATTACAGCCGGGCGACTGTAGCATGAAAAATTCCTATTTTGCTCAGAAACCGAATTAAATGCTGATTTTGCCCAAAAAGGAAATAATGAGATTACAGCCGAGCGGCTGTAGACTACAGCCGAGCAGCTGTAGGTTACAGCCGGGCGGCGGTAATGCCCAAAAATTACATTTTTCACTTATTTTCTTTGGTTTGTTATTCGGTTCACTTAAATATACGCTCAAATTTTCTAGGGTTCCGTACTAGGACTTGTCACACACCTCCGGGCTATCCGGGACATTTCCGACGTTATTCTGGTCAGTCCGGATCCGCTTCACGTTTATCCGTGAAAAAGGTAATAATGGCTTTCATCACCGTGGTCGGGAAAAACCCATGCTCACAGAGGGATTTCACTCCCATACTCAAGCCCAAGTGCATCATTATCCATCTTGTGCCCGTAATAAGATGATGCTTGCATATGGATCCTCCCACTCAAGTTGGGAACCATTAGATTCGGTTGATTCCTCGTGGGGTTTCGAGACTCATTTGGTCACCTAGATGAACTACTCTCCTCCACGTTTTGGGTATTATGGGAAGAACTAACATGGATTTTTCGAGAATGACCGTCAAACATGGTGATTTTTGAAGAGAAGTGAAAGATGGAGTAAAAGAAGAAGGGGAAGAAGAAGAAGATGAGGAAGAAGAAATACAAGAAATATGGGGTTGGTGTGTGTTTTAATGCCAATGCTGTAAAATTCCTCCTTTAGTCCTCAAACTTTCAAATTAATCATAATTAAGTCCTATGTATTATGCTCGGGTCCGTTTTTGAGTATTTTTTTCACCTAATTTTAATCCAATTGAAATATTTAATTAATTTTATAAATCAGTGAAAAATTATGGAATAATAATTTTACCCCCGAGAAGGGATTTTCTCCTCACCTTTTCTTGCATGTTTTCAACCAAATGAATTGCATAAAGCTACGACCTCGTATTCATCACTTAATAGAAGGGGCAAAAATATTTTTTCTCTGAAAAATTTTGATTAAATGATAAATACTCGACAAAATCATCTCATCCCTACCGAAGTCCAGGGGCACAAATCAACTTACCAACTAGTTGTAATTTCGTCCTGATTACGAACAATAATCAATTTATCAATTAGCTTTATAAGCAATAATCAACCAATTAACTGTAATTATATCTTGATTATGGGTAGTAATCAACTCATCATTAGTTATAATTCTGTGCTGATTACGAGCAGTAATCGACTTACCAACTAGCTGTAATTCTGTCTTGATTATAAGCAATGATTAATTTATCAACTAGCTATAATTTCATCTTGACTACGGGCAATAATCAATCAATTAGTTGTAATTTTATCCTAATTATGAGTAGTGATCAACTCATTGTTAGTTGTATTTCTCGTTCTGATTACAGATAGTAATCGACTTACCAACTAGCTGTAATTCCATCTTAATAATGGGTAGTAATCAACAAATTAGTTGTAATTTTGTCCTGATTATGGGCAGTGATCAACTCATCACTAGGTGTAATCCTATCCTAATTACTTGCAGTGTTCAACCTACCAACTAGTTGTAATTATGTCCTAATGACGGGGCAGTGATCGATTTATCAATTCGCTGTAATTCCATCCTAATTGCAGGCAGTGATTAACTCATTATTAACTATAATTTCACCCTTATGGGTAGTAATCAACTCATTGGTTATAGATAGTAATCAATTTACTAATTAGTTGTGTTCTTACCCTAATTACGGACAACAATAGCATATTAATGTTGCATAAGACCCATAATGGCAGTGGGCATCATGGTGCTAGCCTGTATCGAAATGATAGGTGCATCTCTATTGATCCTCAATTGGGTCCTCCAACCATTATCAACCAACATCTTGACAACAATGTCCTCATCAGAGATATCACTTATTAATTAATCAAAGGGGCAAAAACTTTTGTTCCAAAAATTCTCAATCAAAGAATGATTGCATGGATTCCTTAACTCAAGTGTAGTAGAATGCATGTGGCATCTCCTAGAGCAAAAGCCGCCGATCACATAGACCCAAATGTATTGTATCTCTAATTTAACTAACTACGATGAACTTCGCTTAGTGAACTTTATCTCGTGACCACTATAGTCAATGACAATCCAAAGTAAGCTAAGTGGGGGGCAGCCTGTGAGCACAAATTTTTTGGTTTTGATGATGAACCTCTCCGTAACCCTCACTTTTTTCTAAGAAAGACTCAAAATGGGCTATGCACCTTAATTTACATGAAGAGTCGTGGGAAAATAACCATGCCATTCAATTTCTTTCTTTCTTCCCTTTCCAAAATGTATTCACGAATCACGAGATGATAACTAGAACTCAAGATACCTGCAAAAAAGAAACCAAAAGTCAGCTTTCCAAACTAATGGCCAAGTGGCCATTGGAATAACCTCATGGCTATCATGATTGTCGTACGTATGCCCTAGTCCCCAGTTGTTAGACTTGGAGTTTTGTATTTTTGTATATATACATTTTCTTAATATTAATAAAAGGCATAATCATATTTATTGAATTACTTGTGCAATTAATAAATATTGAGAATCCATAAACTAGTGGTAACTCATGTTTGTGAGTAGTGTGTACTAAAGAAGTAAGACCGTGAGTTTAAAGAACATAGTTTTAAAGCTATAACTAGTTTGTTATAATCATAGGAACAGATATAACTAAAGACTAGTATGTTCCTCGTGAGATGGATAGGACTTGGAAAGAAAATTAGGGACATAGGTACATGTTAGTGAATAGTGTATTGGATTGATTCGCTTGTGAGAACACTACATGGTCGAGTGTCATAAGTGGTTCTCACGTATTGCTTATATTGGATCCTTAGACCCGATATTACTACACTCCTGGATATGACCTTGTATGCTTTGATGTGCACTTAACGGGCCCGTAACTGGGTGCCCAGTATGGGTACATTGGGTATATCAGGAATCATGCTAGGACTGGGAGTAATGTGAAAGAATTGCTTATCTCTGAAGAGATGATATCATCGGCCTTTTGACGAGTGAGACTGAGTAGTGTACTGTTGTACCCAAATTGAATGATAATTGGATAATCATTTATTTGATTTTGTCAGTCTACTTGGATGTCAAGTAAAGTCTTATCACAAAAAAGGATGACCGAGCCATGCCTTGTGTAGGATAAGAATATCAAGTGTGCAAGGGATAGTATACGAATACTATAGGTTTATGTCGGTTTGATTTTGATATCTACATCATAATTGAGGGCTTTAATGGCTTGCTAGAGCCCACTTACAACTTGTGGACCAAATGTCATTTCGGGCCCATTGCCAACATACAGATTGACATACAAGATCGCACACAAAGGATTTTAGATGGTTTTTGTAACAGACCATTCAATATGTAGGGATTAGATATTAATTATTATTGTTAGTGGATTATTTTATTTTATGAGATTAATTGGTTAAGTCCCAAATAAAATATAATAATTTCATTTTGAGAATTGGTTATAATAGCTTTTCAAATTTAATGGTAAATTTGGTTAAGTTATTATGTTATAAAGCATGGTAGATATTTTAGTCAAAATATCTAGATATTTTATAAGGAGGGGCATTATGGGTATTTTCCCTTTATGTTTTGTACATAAAGGATGAGATAAAACCCTAATACCTTATGGAGAATTAGTGCCACCTCATCTTCCTCCTTCTCTAGGTTTTAGAGAAACTTGAGAGCAAAATTGTTTTGGCTACTTGGGAGGAATTTTGGTCCAGAGCAAGCACTCGCATTCCACCAAGGAGACTCCTTATCATGGTGGTAAAGGGCTATAAGTGAAGCTCTAGTCAAATCATTTTATGTGAGGACAAATAAGGTGAAAAATCCTTTCCTCCTCTTTATTTTTTGTAGATCCATAATCAAGCCTTGAGATCTTAGGCACAAACCTTAGCTCGAGATCATTTTTCCATAATTAGTTTTTGCTCTGTAATTGGGATAGATTCCAATAGTACGTCCATTACCTAAAGCTAATTTTGTCTTCCATGTATCTTTTTATCCCCCAAAGGCATATTGATTGCCTATAAATACACCCATTCTGGTCTCTACCCTCAAGAACAAGCATGCACCTAGAGCTTTAAGATTTCTCTCTCTAAAAATCTGGTCTCATTCATCTCCTTCTCTCTCTACAAATTATCAAAAAATTGATAACTTTCTTAAGAAGGAAAAAGTTGCAAATCCTTTTTTGAGGCTCAAACGACCTCAAATAAAAAAATGTTCAAGTTTTAAACTTACTTAGGATGATATTATCCTAGAGAATGTGTTGTTAGTTTTCTAAAATCTCAAGTTTTATGAAAATAAGTTCAGTTTTCAATTTCAACTTAGTTTCAACCCAAAATCACTGAAAGAGCCCTTAAATAAGAGAAATTCAAGAATTAATCTTTCCTAAAACATCAGATATAATAGGATTGTGAACTTAATTTGGCCAAAAGGCTAACTTTTAGGACCATGACTTGAACTGAGAACATTTCCCGTGACTTTTTGGATAAAACGAGACTCATGGAGCATGGATTCAACTTCCAAAAGCATTTTAGAGGCCATGCTTCAAGGTTAATGCTTTAGGAAACCTTAAATCCCTTTAATTTCACTAATTTATTGCTTTCTTTAAGTTTCAAGTTTGCATTTTAGCAAGAAGAGTTGATGTTAAGAGTGTTCGGGATTGATGGTTGTGTAGCTATTATTAGGGCCGCACATCCATCACCCTAAACACCCAATTTTCCTTTGTTTTCCCTTATATTTGTGGTTTGGCACCTGGATTTTAAGGTTGTTATAGTTCTTTTTGTTTTGTTTCCATTTTTTAGGCATTTTTGGGTTTTAAAAAAAAGCTTTTGAGGCTTAAAGATACCTCTTTTAAAGCTCATATAAATTCAAAATTGTCATTTTTGTTCACCTACATGTTGTTGAACAACCCATGACGGGTATTTTTATGCTTTCTAGTTGGTTAAAGCCTTTTTACTTCAAAAAAAGTCTTGAAATTTTATTGTTCCATTTTGATTAGTAAACATTACGTGCATTTTTAATAGACATGGGCTATGATTTAGCTTTTTGCATAAAAGCAAATTTGTAACCCTTTTCTTAGCTTTCTAATGGATCTTAAATCACTAAAACCTGAGCTCAAGAGAGAGATAAAAGTCCAAAATACCTATCAATCTCACTAAAAGTGACAGGAGTAGCCATCTGGTTCTGCTCAATTGGGAAATTGCGGTATAACCAAACCTGAGTAGGAATCACCATAACCTTTAGTCAGAGATTCGGGTCCGGATAAACTACTTATTTCTATCTTGTTTAAAGTGATTATTAACTATTTTGTATTATGCCTTTTATTACCTAAATTGATTTTAATTTATTTACACTATATGCTAACACAAAAAATATAAATAAGTTCCGAAATATAAATAAATTCAGGAAAGATAAAATATTACAACCCAATTGAATGAACTATCCTAAGGGATACATATTCGATAAAAGAAGATCAAGGATACAAAATGCCTGTACACAATAATCTAATATTTACATTAGCCTATTTTATACGAAATTCTAACAACAAAAGCCAGCATACATCTAACCTAATTCTACCTGCAAAACAGAGGTTAATACGCAAATGAATATGCACATAGGACTTAAATATACAAATTAGAGAATTTAGATAGCTCGGGACGTGAATGGGGGAATCAAATGAATCTGAAAGATTCACCCGATTGGATCAGAAAAATTTTTTTAAACGCCCTTTCTTTAAATTGGATAAAACCATTTTTGAAAACATTTTTATCAATTTAATTATTTTATAATACATATGTGGGTCGGTTTTTATCCCGGGATTGAATCATATGTACCGCCCATAGGGGTAATTTCCTACTTTCCGAGAAAATAAACTATGTCTTTAAATACAATAAACATATCAAAAACTATTATAAAAAGCGCGCGCGCGCGCACACACACACACACACACACACACACACACACACATATATATATATATATATATATATATATATATATAATTGTACCCAAAATAATAATTTTTCATAAAATATATTTTCTCTTTATACATAATATAATAAATAAGAGAAGAAATAATAATAATAATAATAATAATAATAATAATAGTAATAAAACAAATATTAACAATAATAATATTAATAAAATTAATAATAACTTTGACAATAATAATAAAATTGGTAATAATAAAATTGATAATGGTTATAATAATACTATTAATACTAATAAAACTAGTAATAATAACAATAATACTACTTAAATTAATAATGGTGGTAAAAATAATATTTACACTAGTAAAACTAAGTAATGATAATCAAAATAATATTTATACCAATAAATCTAAATTTGATATATGAAAATAATCAAACACAAACAACAACAATCAATTCAAAGAGCAATAAAAGGATTTAAGGCCACTCAGAAATTACTCCAGTTATGTGTATCCGTGTTTGTTTGGAGATTTGAGTTGATCTTCGGAGCACCAACTGATTCAATCGAGCTTGGTTCACATCCAGAATTATCTTCGATATCATGAACAAAAGATATAGGATTGGAGGTTTGAAGTTTTGGAGTTTTGGATTGAGCTAATAAAGAGTGGATGAAGATTTTTTTTTTCTTCTTTTTGAAAAGAAAGAAAAGGAGAAGAAGGTTGGTGATTACAACATTTTGGTGTTTATACTGCGTTTCGTCCTTTTTTTTTCTTCTTTCTAACCCTATTGTCACAGAGTCATCCTCTTGACCCGCGCGGCGCTTAGGCACTTGCGACATTTATTGTGCTAAGCAAGGCTTTTGATGTGTGAGTGAAGGAAATAAGATGGGCACTTGGATGCTTTAGAGGACTTCGTGTTGGATGTCCCTTAGTCCTGAGGCATTGGACCTTGAATTTGTATTGTACATTTATTGGATTCATGTATTATATATATTTTGTGTCATTAATAATGGAATTAATTCATTTATTATATATTTCTTGTGCAGTATTTTAAATGAAGTATCCAATGGAGATATCCATATCCATGTTGACAAGTGTCATGCACTTGGTACTAAGACCATGGATAGGGAAAACGATATGGCCATAAAGAGATCCGTAGTCTGTTCCATTCATGGGAATGAATGGAACTAGAGACTATCATTAACCTGGTTATATAATGGTGTCTTACCGGTCATTGGACATGGGATGTCAACCAAGTTAATGGGTACATGCAAAAAGGGCATGGTATTGGATAAATCCATTAAACGAGAAATCCACATGGTATAGTATCACAAGAGATTCTCGTGTAGTACTTGTATGGATCCTTTGACCTGACCATATGATGGTGCTACATACGAGATCGCATAGTTAGGTGTACGCCTAAAGGGCCTGTAATAGGGTGCCAAGTATGGGTAGTTTCAGGTATGTCACTAAGCATGGTAGTGCTATAGATATGCAGAAGGGATTTGTCACTCAGTGGTCCACTGAGAAGATATCATCGGCCTCTTGATGAATGCAATTGATAAGAGTGTGGCCACACCCAAACAAGTTGGAACTTGTTTATGAGCATCAGTACATTCAGGATCAAGTAAATGTCTAGACACAAAAGAGGGTGATCAGTCCATGCCTCTGTGTTGGACACCGATATCAATGACATAGGATGTAAAAGTTCAAACTACAGGGTTATGATTTCAGTTGGACTACCATCTCCATCTTAATTGCGGGCTACAGTGGCTTGCTAGAGCCCGCCTGCAGTCTGTAGGCCATAGGCCCACTGCCAACATAAAGATGGGCCCACGGGATCGTACACATTAAACGTCTGAACACGGACTTAAGGAATCACCTGTATACTTGGAGTATACACATTAGAGAGAGAGGATTATATTAATTATATTATGAAGATCAATTGGATTGATCATAATAATAAAATTAATATTTGCATTGGCCTTCTCATAATTAATTAAATTAATTTATGAGATTATTTCCTAGGTGGAAATATTTCACATGTATAGGTTTACATGTATCTTTATTTTATAGATGTCAAAATGAATTCCATGGTATAATTAATTGATCAAATTAATTTTAATTTAATTGTATCAAATATATTATTTGAAATAATACGTTAAGAATACAAGTTAAATAAAATTGAGTTTGATGATTAATTGGACCTAAGGAATTAACCTTGGCTCGGGTTTTAAATGGAGAAAAGCCTATATAAAATGAGAGAACGAATTGGGCCGAAATAGAGAGGAGAATTTCGGCCAACCCTAGGTAAAATACCTAGGGTACAATTCGGCCAAGTAGTGCTAAGAACACAGCCGAAAAATTACAACTCCTCTCTCTCAAAAAGTTCTTCGATTGCGACGCTAGCACGGGTCGTGTTCCATAGCTATTCATTTACGTGAACGAGGAGGGAATCCACTTTGATTTCTGTAGCCATCTCTAGAAGAGATATTCCTGGTAAGAATTGATTCTCTTCTAGTTTAATTTTTGATTTTACAATTTTCATATCAATTGCTCCTGGGCACGGGTTTGAGAAAATCATCACGTTCTTCCGCTTTAATCGGGTGATTTCCGATGAAAAATCCCAACATTGGTATCAAAGCGGGCTTTTGATCCGTAAAAATTGTTTAATTGGATTGAATCCCTTGTGTGAGCACGGGATTTTTCCCGATCTCAGTGATGAAAGCTACTGTTACCTTTTTACGGATAAACATGAAGTGGATTCGGACCGACCGGGATAACGTCGAAAATGTCCCAGATAGCCCGAAGGTGTGTGACAAGTCCTAGTACGGAACCCCGAAGAATTCGAGTGAGTATTTTAAGAGAACCGAGGAAAAGAAGGAAAAATAAGTGAAAATGGCCTTTTCTGGACATTACAGCCGCTCGGCTGTAAACTACAGCCGCGTGGCTGTAGTCTACAGGGGTGCGGTTGTAACCTACAGCCGTGCGGCTGTAATCTTTATATTTCCTTTTTTGGTCAAAATCAGTATTTAATTCGGTTTTTAAGCAAAATAGGCATTTTGGTCGCTGCAGCCACTCGGCTGTAACCTATAGCTGCGCAGCTATAGTCGATAGGGGCGAGGCTGTAACCTACAGCCACGCGGCTGTAATATTCATATTTCCTTTTTGGGTCAAAATCAGCATTTAATTCAGTTTTTAAGCAAAATAGGCATTTTGGTCGTTACAGCTGCTCGGCTGTAACCTACAGCCGCACGGCTGTAGTCTACAGGGGCATGGCTGTAACCTACAGCCGCGCAGCTGTAAGTGTCAGTTTTTCTTTTTTTACCAAAATCAGCAATTAATTTCGATTTAATACCAAAAAAGGAGGTATTTAAACATCCTAATCCGGGATTAGGGTTAAGAGAGGCAGAAAACTAAAAAAGAAAAATAGAAAGAAAGGATTTTTGGAGAGAAAAGCACCATCACTTAGATTTTTCTAGGGTTCTTAACACAATTGAAAAAAAAAGAGTTGCACCTAAAATAAAAAAAGAAGAAAACAAAGATAATATTAAAAGAACACATAACAACCAATCCTTTAAACTTCTTCGTGGTTCCGTTCGGGCTTCGGAAATCGCGCTCTATTCAAGTTGTTGGTGATTGCAAGACGTTTCTAGGATCCGAATCCATTTTTTGTGGTCCAAGCACTGGAACACAGACAAGGTAATCTTCTGAGAGGCCTTAGAAATCCATTTTGTTCATTCTGGTTGTGATTTGATTACATGTTTTGAGTTTTTTACGATTTTTGGGAGTTTTTCCGGCTACAGCCGCCCCACTCATAATCACATCCGCTCGGCTGTAACCTACAACCGCTCACAGCCGCGCGGCTGTGACCTATAGGGGCGTGGCTGTAATACCATGTTTTGAGTTTTTTAAGATTTTTTGGAGTTTTTCGGCTACAGCCGCCCCACTCATGATCACAGCCGCTCCGCTGTAATCTACAGCCGCACGGCTGTAGTTGAGGCAAAATCACTAAATTTGCAAAACGATTTTCAAAAACGAGAAAACACACTAGAATCGATTCTGGGGCATTACAGCCGCTCGGTTGTAAGCTACAGGGGCGCGGCTGTAGCCTACAGCCGCGCGGCTGTAATGGAGGCAGAATTACAGTTTTGCCCTTTTGGGCCCCAAACTTGTAATTTTACAATCTTTTTCAAAAATGAATTTTGCCTTGTTTGCATACTTTTGGATCCTATATGGATGTTTGATTTAGGCCCACACACGAACGGGACACCCGGGTCCCAGGATATCCGGCCCGCTAAAGTTGGAAAAGTGCATGTAAATGAGCCAAACCGCTTTTAGAACTGATTTTTCATCCATAAAACCTACAGGGTGTTTAACAAACTGTTTTCCAGGTCTAACCGGGCCGACCGATCGGGTCGACTTAGTTACCCCCTTTGCATGATCCCGTTTCCTAAAATACCCCTATTCTGTCCTATATGAGTCCTTGGTGTGATTTATTTATCTGTGCTAACCATATTTGGATGCAGCTTTTATTTTTGCTTTATTTTTATTTTTGAATGTATTTAAAGGCGATTGTAATTTTTTAGATCATCGTGTATAATAGGAGGTTATAAAAGGTGAGGATGAGAGTTTTCTTTTTCTTGGGTTGTGTAATTTGGCATCTGATTTACTTTTCCGCACTTTTATTTTTCCGCACGTTATTTTAGTTTTATATATTTATGTCATTTGCATGAGCATTGGCTAACGATTAAAGGAAGATAAAATGGGTAGATTTAAGTGAATGAAATATCAAATTATGAAATAATAATTAAAAATAAGTGAGGTTAGTAAATCTGTTGCCCGAACCCTGAATCTCTGAATTAGGTACCGTGTCTACACTTGGTAGGGAGCTGTACCAGAATTTCCTGGATGAGCTGATCCAGGTGGCGACTCTGTATCTAATTTTGAAATTTAGGTTTCGAGATCTTTAAGTTCAAATTGGGATTTTCTAAAAACCTATCTTTCCAAAATTCACACTTACAACTAAGTTTTCTACAAAAGACTTTTTCAATAAAATGAAAGGTTTTTTTTCTAAGAGAGATTAAAAAACCGTTTTCAAAACCAAGACATCAACACCCAAAAAGAAAATCCCCGGTTCCCGCTTCACCATGCGTTACGAAAAACGGTCGTCCGCTCACACCTTGGTTTTGAAATTGGATTTTTTGATTTGGGATTCTTGGATTGGGGTTGGTGATTTTCCCCTTTGATTTTTGCAATTGGAAATTGAATTTACATATTGGTTTATGTTTATTTGATTTTGTTGGTTGGATGTTTTTCTTGGTGAAATTCATATTCCTTGGCTGCAATTTTTTTTATTTTTGCTGGAATTAAAATCACAGGTTGTTTCCACGCATTCGGAACTACCAGCCGTGGAATCGCCGCTGGCAGCCGCCGAGTGCGGCGGAAACAGCGGCTGCCGCATGGCAGCAGTGGGCTGCCGCTGCTGTTAGGGTTACTCCGTAGCACTAGCTGCAGCAGGCGGGGCCCAGTGTTTTGGATTTGGAGGGTTTCGGGGCCGGCGCCCAGTTTTAAAATTTTAATTGGTTTTAAAATTTCATGTGTTTAAATTTTTGCAATTTAAATGCACATGGTTTCTTAAATGAAATTTTAATTTTATTCATGGGATATTAATTTTGGAAATTAAAATGGTTAATTGAAATTGGTTCGAGTATTTTGGCACAATTACCCGGATGACTGATATGGACTCATGGTTTCCCAATTCCAGTAGGAGCAGTTAACTGCCTGGGCTGGAGGCCCAAAGTCCGTTAAGGGCTAGAACCATGATGGGCCAAAATTGGTGATTTCAAAATAATGGCTTGGACATAATTGAAATGGGCTTAATTTTGTGCATTATAACATGCTTATAAATTGATGTATTGGATGCATTTTATATGATTGAATGGATGTATGATTGGATGCTATTGGGCCTTATTTCAAAATGGGTTGTATTTTCTTTTTGGGTAAATAAGGCCTACATGTCTTTTTCTTTTTAATGTAATTTTATTTTCTTCATTTATTATAAAATTTGTATAAGAAGAAGAAGCCCAATGGAGTGGTGAGCCCAAGTGGAGGTGCAAGCCCAGAAGGAAGGAAATGGAGGCCCACCTGATATTTGTTTCTAGTATAGGTTTACTAGAATAATATTAGGATGTAATATAGGCCCATAGTAGTCCATTTTACTTATTTAATTATATTTTGTATTTATTTGCATGTATGTATGATCCAAACCCATTCTCACCCGCCTTATCCATCCATTATTAAATGAATATAATAACCTAATGGAAATTACTAAGTCGTTTAAAAGTGCTTCTCTCATTCAAAACCAGATCGAAGTGGGGATAGGCTAGTTGTAGACCTTGCCCTCGTAGGATACACTGGAGTATCGTCATTTTGTATTGGGTTAGAGTATGGGATACTCTAACACTTGGATGGAGGTTTTGACTTAGTATGGGTGATAGGATTCTCCTAGCCCTAAGCATAGATGGGTAAGTGCCAACAAGCCCATCTAACCGAGAGTCCCTAGGTTGGGATTGGACTGCTTTCCTACCTAAATAATTAGGGTATAGTTTTTCCAGGCCCTCGTCTAGCTATATCTTAATGAAATATGGATCTTGGCCCATGAGCCCAACAACTCGGATTAATTAATAATTTGATTCATTATTAATTATAAATGGGAAACAAAATAAAGTCCTTTATTAACACTCTTAAATTTTTTTGTGTAGAATTTAAATGGCAAACAACAACAACTCATTTTCACTGCGTATAATCCTGGAAAAGGACAAGCTTCTTGGGTCCTAACTTCTTGGATTGGTCTAGGAACTTAAGAATAGTTCTAAGACATGAATCTAAGGAGTATGTACTAGAGAGGCCTGTACCGGCTGTGCCTTAGGGACGTAATCCAACAGCTGCCCAGCTGGAGGAATACGAGGTGCACATGAGGGATAATAGGGATATGGCATGCCTCATGTAGGCATGTATAATCCCTGAGCTGTAAAAGCAATTCATGGACCATCAGGCCTATGCTATGATAACAACTCTAAATGAGATGTTTCAGAAGCAAGCTCGTCAGGAAAGGTACCTGACTAATAAGGCATTCCACTTCTGTAAGATGGGGGCTGGGACATCTGTGAGTGCACACTTGCTCAAGATGAAGGGCTATTTGGATACTTTGGCCCGTCTCGGATCGTCCATCTTATAGGAGCTGGCGGTGGACACAATCCTTGCTTCCCTACCGAATTCTTATGATAAGTTCATCCTGAACTATAATATGCAAGGGATGAACCACACTGTTACTGACCTGCATGGGATGCTGAAGCTCACGGAACAGTCGATTAAAAAGACTCCATCGGTGCTGCTGGTCAACAAGGGGAACCCTCCTCTTATGAAGGGCAAGGAAAAGGAAAAGGCTAAGGCCAAGGCCAACAAGCCTAAGGCCCAGCCCAAGGCCAGTCCTAAGGATGTCTGCTTCGGGTGCAAGCAGGCGGAGCATTGGAAGAGATCATGTCCCAAGCTGATAGGAGAGCTGAGGAAGATCCAGGGTGCGTCTTCGTCAGGTATTTATGTCATAGACATTAACCTTACTATTTCAACATCCTGGGTATTGGATACTGGATGTGGTTCTCACATTTGTTGCAATGTGCAGGGACTTAAGAACAGAAGGTCACTGGGATCGAGGGAGGTGGACTTTCGGGTTGGTAATGGAGGAACGGTTGCTGCTATAGAGATCGGCAAATATCACCTCATGATGCCTAGTGGATTGGTTTTAATTTTGGAACAGTGTTATTTTGTACCTGCTATGTGCAGGAATATTATTTCTGTTTCAATGTTGGATATTTTTGGATTTAATTTTTCTATTTCTAATGGTAGAATTGTTATATCTAGAGAGGGATTATTTTATGGAGAAGCTATATTAAATAATGGCCTATATATCCTGGATTTAAAAGAAACCAATCATGTCTATAACATAAACACTAAAAAGGTTGAGCCCAATGAACATAATCCTGTCTACCTATGGTATTGTTGTTTGGGCCACATAAATGAGAAGCGCATAGCTAGGCTTCACAAAGTTGGAATCCTAAGGTCATTTGACTTGGAGTCAATTGATATATACGAGTCATGTTTACGAGGCAAAATGACTGAAGCACCTTTTAGCAAGAAAGCTGAAAGGGCTACTAGCTTATTAGACCTAATACATTAAGACGTATGTGGGCCTATGAGCGCGGCGACTAGAGGTGGACATCTGTACTTCATCATGTTCACTGACAATTTCAGCAGATATGAATATGTCTATCTAATGAAACATAAGTCTAAGACCCTTTATAGGTTCAAGCAATTTAGGAATGAAGTACAGAACCAGCTAGGCAGAAATATCAAAACCCTTCGGTCAGACCGAAGAGGTGAGTATATGAGCCTAGAGTTTGACTCATATTCGAGAGAGCATGGAATAGTTCCACAGCTCACTCCTCCAGGAACACCACAGTGGAATGGGGTGTCTGAATGGAGGAATAGGACCCTGTTGGACATAGTCTGCTTAATGATGAGTCATGCCTCTCTCCCAATAAGCTTCTGGGGACATGCCCTCGAGACAGCCGCTCTTATTTTAAATAATACTCCGACTAAGGCAGTGGAAAAGACCCCATATCAGATATGGATGGGCAGGGAGCCCAATGTGTCTTTCCTAAGGATTTGGGGATGTGAAGCACATGTCAAGAGATTGACTGGTGGCAAGCTGGAACCCAAAACCGATAAATGCCTATTTGTGGGCTACCCTAGGGAAACCAAAGGGTATTACTTCTATAACCCCACTGAGAATAAGGTGTTCGTGGCAAGGAAGGGGGTCTTTCTAGAAAAAGATTTCCTTTCCAAGAAAGACATTGGGAGAAATGTTGAACTCAATGAAGTTTAAAGCCCACAAGCTCCTGAAGAGGATAACTCGCAGGCCTAGGTGGAGCTTCCACCGAAGGAAGCACCAACCTAGGCCACACAAGGACCTAGAATTTATGGTAGGGATCGTTGGGAACCTGAGAGGTGTGGTTTCCTCGTCACCGATGATCAAACTCTTCTCGTCTTGGATGAGGAAGAACCTAAAACCTACCGGAGGCTATGGCAACCCCACAGTCTATAAATTGGTGTAAAGCCATGGAGGCAGAGATGTAATCTATGTACAATAACCAGGTTTGGAACTTGGTTGATCCACCTCCTGGTGCTAAGGTAATTGGTTGCAAGTCGTGCTACAAGCTAAAAGCCGATAATACCTTCAAGGGGCGTCTGGTTGCAAAAGGTTTCAGGCAAGTCCATGGAATTGACTATGATGGAACTTTTTCTCCAGTCGCTATGCTTAAATCCATTAGGATCTTACTGGCCATAGCCGCTTGGTACGACAATGAGGTATGGCAAATGGATGTCAAAACCGCTTTCCTTAACGGAAAGCTACTCGAGGATGTGTACATGACACAACCTGAGGGTTTTGTCGATCCGGAGTATCCTGGGAGGGTATACAATCTTCAAAGGTCCATTTATGGACTAAAGCAAGCATCCCAAAGTTGGAATCTTAGATTCAATGAAGCTATAATGGAATATGGCTTTATACAGAATCAAGATGAGCCTTGTGTGTATAAGAGGATTACTGGGAGTATATTCTTGGTACTCTATGTAGATGACATCCTACTCATTGGAAGCGGCATACCTACACTGCAGGGTGTAAAGCAGTGGCTGTGTAAGTGCTTCGCAATAAAGGGCTTAGGCGAAGCTGAGACGATCCTAGGGATCAGGATCTATAGGGATAGATCCAAGCGTCTTCTGGGCCTAAGTCAGGCCTCATACATAGAGAAAGTTCTGAAAAGGTTCAACATGGATCAGGCTAAGAAAGGTTTCTTGCCAATGAGTCATAGGCTGAAACTTAGTAAGATGAACTGTCCTTAGTCAAGGGAGGACAGGGAGAACATGAAATTTGTTCCATATGCTTCGGCTATAGGATCAATTATGTACTCCATGCTATGTATAAGACCTGATGTTGCCTTTTCACTAAGTATGATGAGCCGGTACTTGCATGATCCCGGGGAGGATCACTAGAAGGCTGTCAAAGCAATCCTCAAGTACCTTAACCAGACTAAGGATAACTTCTTGGTGTATGGAGGTCAGGAAGAGCTGTCAGTTACTGGGTACACTGATGCGAGCTTCCAGACCGACCAGGATGAGTACCAATCATAGTCAGGGTATGTGTTTTTGCTAAATGGTGGTACTGTAAGCTGGAGGAGCTCAAAGCAACCAACCATCACAGACTCTACAACAGAAGCTGAGTACATCGCAGCGTGTGATGCAGTTAAGGAAGCTGCGTGGATAAGGAAGTTTATCACTGAGTTGGGAGTAGTGCCAACTATCCAAGACCCAGTTGATATCTTCTGTGACAACAATGGGGCCGTTGCACAAGCTAAAGAGCCTCGGTCACACAAGAACACAAAGCACATGCTCAAGAAGTTTCACCTCATACGAGAAATCACCGAGAGAGGTAACATTTCATTACATAGAGTGGACACCGAGGATAATGTCGCAGATCCTTTAACCAAGGTGCTAGCTCAGCCTAACCACGAGGATCATACTAGATCTGTAGGGATTAGGCCCATGCCTAGTTGGAACTAGGGCAAGTGGAAGATTGTTGGATATGCCTTAGTCCCGAGGTATTGGACCTTGTATTTGTATTGTACATTTATTGGATTCATGTATTATACATATTTTGTGTCATTAATAAAGGCATTAATTCATTTATTATATATATCTTGTGCAATATTTTAAATGAAGTATCCAATGGACATATCCATATCCATATTGACAAGTGTCATGCACTTGGTAGTAAGACCATGGATAGGGAAAACAATATGACCATAAAGAGATCCATAGTCTGTTCCAGTCATGGAAATGAATGGAACTAGAGACTATTATTAACCTGGTTGTATGGCAGTGTCTTACCGGTCATTGGACATCGGATGTCAACCAAGTTAATGGGTACATGCAAAAAGGGCATGGTACTGGATAGATCCACTAAACGAGAAATCCACATGGTATAGTATCACAAGAGATTCTCGTGTAGTACTTGTATGGATCCTTTGACCTGACCATATGATGGTGCTGCATGCGAGGTTGCATACTTAAGGGTATTCCTAAAGGGCCTGTAATAAGGTGCCAAGTATGGGTACTTTCGGGTATGTCACTAAGCATGGCAGTGCTATGGATATGCAGAAGGGATTTGTCACTCAGTAGTCCACTGAGAAGATATCACCGGCCTCTTGATGAATGCAACTAATAAGAGTGTCGCCACACCCAAACAAGTTGGAACTTGTTTATGAGCATCAGTACATTCGGGATCAAGTAAATGTCTGGACACAAAAGAGGGTGATCAATCCATGTCTCTGTGTTGGACACCGATATCGATGACATAGGATGTACAAGTTCAAACTACAGGGTTATGATTTCAGTTAGACTGCCATCTCCATCTTAATTAGGGGCTGCAGTGGCTTGCTAGAACCCGCCTGTAGTCTGTGGGCCATAGGCCCACTGCCAACATAAAGATGGGCCTATGGGATCATACACATTGAACGTTTGAACATGGACTTAAGGAATCACATGTATACTTGGAGTATACACACCGGAGAGAGAGGATTATATTAATTATATTATGAAGATCAATTGGATTGATCATAATAATAAAATTAATATTTGCATTAGCCTTCTCATAATTAATTAAATTAATTTATGAGATTATTTCCTAGGTGGAAATATTTCACATGTACATGTTTACATGTATCTTTATTTTATGGATGTCAAAATTAATTCCATGGTATAATTAATTGATCAAATTAATTTTAATTTAATTGTATCAAATTATTTAGAATAAAATTTTAAGAATACAAGTTAAATAAAATTAAGTTTGATGATTAATTGGACCTAAGGAATTAACATTGGCCCGGGTTTTAAATGGAGAAAATCCCACATAAAATAAGAAAACGAATTGGGCCGAAATAGAAAGGAGAATTTCGGCCAACCCTAGGTAAAATACCTAGGGTACAATTTGGCCAAGTAGTGCTAAGAACACAGTTAAAAAATTACGGCCCCTCTCTCTCAAAAAGTTCTTGGATTTGGACATTAGCACGGGTCGCGTTCCATAGCCGTTCGTGTACGTGAACGAGGAGGGAATCTACTTTGATTTCTACAACCATCTCTAGAAGAGATATTCCTGGTAAGAATTGATTCTCTTCTAGTTTAATTTTTTATTTTACAATTTTTATATCAATTGCTCCTGGGCACGGATTTGAGGAAATCATCGCGTTCTTCTGCTTTAATCGGGTGATTCTCGGTGAAAATTCCCAACACTTCGAAATATATTTGAGAAGATATAATGGTTTGGGAATGTGAGAGTAATTTTATTACTCAATCTAACACTCAACCAATACACCAAAGTATCTTACAACACTTTTGAAATATATATTACTTTCAATTACTAATATATATCATAATGATAAAGCTTAGTACCATTATTATATATACATATATCGTATATTAGTGTGTGTGTCTATATATATATATATATATATATATATATATATATATATATATATATATATATATATATATATATAGACACACACACACACATATTATTAACACATAAATACATCTATTATTAGGATTATTATTACATAATACTGTTTATTATTATATATACACAGTGGTCCGATCATATTTTGGTCCAATTAAATTTATACTGGAGGAAAGACAAATGTTCTATGTAAATTTAGGTTAAAAGTCGATTATCTCGTGTACAATTTTTGGGTCGTCTCCTAAGCTCGTTGAAATCTGACTTTGACACCTCAGATCGTGTTCCTGCAAAAATCTCATTACAAGAGATAATCTTTGGTTTTTCATCACTGAGGTCGGAAAAATCTGGCACTTACAGTGAACATAATAAATTAGACCTAAAATCAATCTAGAAATTAAAGTAAAATATATGCAATAAAGAATTAAAAGTATTTAGCTCAAGTAAGTGAGTGTCCTAGCTAATAGATTAGTGAAATCCCATACTTTGTATTGCTGTACAATCTGATTTATATAGTTACATAGGGTGGGGATAATTACACAAAGCCCTAATAGCGTAAAATATATACATCAAGTGGTCCTTAAACTATATACTCCTAACACACCCCCTCAAGTTGAGCAGGGGGAGCCTACAATGCTCAACTTGTCTCGAAGAAACTGAAATCGTGTCTTAGCCAGAGATTTAGTGAGGACATCGGCAACCTTAGCATCCGTGGGAAGATACCGAACAAAAAGTGAGCGATTGGCCACCCGTTCCCGCACAAAGTGAAAATTGATCTCCAGGTGCTTTATGTAGGAATGAAAGATCGGATTAGTAGTCAGGTATGTAGCATTAAGATTATCACACCAGAGAGTGGGAGTAGTGGAAAGTGGTAGGCCAATATCACGGAGTAGTATAACCAACCAAGATAGCTTAGACGTGGTGGTGGCAAGGGCACGATACTCTGCCTCTATAGACGAATGAGAAACAGTACGCTATTTCTGAGAGACCCATGAAATCATATTATCTCCCAAGAAAATCGCAAATCCAGTAGTAGACCGTCGATCATCCGGATCACCGCCCCAATTAGAATCAAAAAACCCTTGCAGGACAAGATTGGAGGACATCCTATAATGTAAACAGTGACTAGATGTGGCCTGAAGATACCTAAGGATACGTTTAACTGCTTGCCAACGAAAATCTATAGGTGTATCCATGAACTTAGCCACCTTATGAATGGCAAAGGCGATGTCAGGGAGAGTAATAGTCAAATACTGTAGGCCACCCACTATACTGCGATATAGCATCCCATCAGAGAGAGGCTCACCCCCTACGACAGATAAGGATGAGGAGGCAGAA
The DNA here is from genome assembly GCA_039660915.1 of Euphorbia tirucalli. Classification (NCBI taxonomy): domain Eukaryota; kingdom Viridiplantae; phylum Streptophyta; class Magnoliopsida; order Malpighiales; family Euphorbiaceae; genus Euphorbia; species Euphorbia tirucalli. The sequence goes on from CM077633.1 coordinate 53,997,737, forward strand.
GCTGGGGTGGCTAATGGCTTACAAGTGTCCATCTGTGCCCGCTTGAGCAAATCCTAAATGTACTTATGCTGATTGACAAACAAGGAGCCATTATGCCATGTAGTTTCCAAACCAAGAAAATATTGTACCCTACCCAAATTTTTGATGGCAAACTGAGTTTGGAGGTATTGAACCAGCCGTGATAGATGAACTAAATCATTATCCAGAAGTAGCAAATCATCCACATAAATGAGACAAAAAATCAGGACTTTACCCATACAAAGCTTATAAAGTGAGACATCAGCCTTTGAACAGCAAAATCCAAACCCAAACAAAGCAGTAGTAAGGCATTTGTGCCACATATGTGGGGACTGTTTCAACCCATACAAGGACTTCTTTAGAGAACAGACATGAGTCGGATGGACCGGATCAATAAAACCAGGGGGCTGAGTCATTAATACCCGTTCTTCCAAGTCTCCGTGTAAGAAAGCATTAGACAAATCAAGATGAAGGACTTGCCAGGAGTAGGTGACAACCAAGGATAGGAGAACCCAGATAGTTGTGGGTTTGACTACCGGGCTGAAGGTATCCATGAAGTCCATGCCAGGACGATGGTGGTACCCTTTAGCAACAAGCCTCGCTTTATACTTATCAAGTGACCCATCCAGTTTTTGTTTGGTCTTGAACACCCATTTACGACTAATGATATTCGCTTATGGAGGGGCAAGAACCAGTTCCCAAGTGCCATTAGCAAGCAAAGCATTATATTCTTCGGCCATGGCCTGACGCCAATGAGCATGTTTGACTACAGTAGAATAAGAAGTAGGGTCTGAAGCAAGCACTTCCGTGTGAAAAATTTAAGGTCGAGAGGACCCTGTTAAAGATCTAGTAATCATACGCCGGGGAGGCAAAGCAGGTGCAGGAGCATGCTTAGGTTCGAGGGGTGCAAACCAAGACAAATCAACAATGAGAGGCAGGCCCGGAGAGGAAGTGGTGGTTGGTTGCGGGTTGACTGGAGGTGAGGGGAAAGGAGATGGTGAGGGGGTTGCTAGTTGTGTGGGTGAAGGTGGTGCGGGTGATATTGAGGGAGGTGTAGTAGTCATTTGTGAGGCAGGTGGTGTGGGTGATGGTAAGGCGGGTGAAGACGGGGAGGGTTACGGGCTGAGGGGGGCAACAAGTTTGGGCGAGGTTGGTGTGGTGGGTTCAGGGTGGCCAGGAGATGGCTGCGGGTGTGGAAGAGGGCTTTGAGGCAGTTGATATGTGAGGGTTGGGTTAGCGGGCATAGTAGGAGCCGAGACACGAGTGAGCTCTGGATAGGGGAACACCTGTTCATCAAAAATTATATGGCATGAGATAAAGATTTTTCCAGAAGAAGGATCAAGGCAACGGTACCCTTTATGAAGGTGACTATTGCCAATAAAGACACACGGACGAGACCAAAAATCAAGCTTATTGGAGTTATAAGGACAAAGCCATGGGTAACAAGCAGCCAAAAATACGTAAAAAAATTATAATCAGGGGCAGCATGCATTAAATTTTTAAAAGGAGAGACAAAGTTCAACAGTGGTGTCGGTATTCGATTAATCAAATAAATAGCAGTGTCAAAGGCATTAGTCTAAAATTTTTTGTCCAATCCAAAATGAGCAAGTAAAGCCATACCAGTTTCAACAATATGATGGTGTTTCCTCTCCGCACACCCATTTTGTTGTGGGGTGTGTAGACAAGACACACGATGAGTGATACCTTGAGATGATAAGTAACGGGATATAGGATGAAATTTGCCACCCCAATCAGATTGAAAAGATTTAATGGAGCAATTAAATTGTTTTTCAACAAGTGACGGAACTTAATAAAAGCAGACAAAGCCTCAGATTTATATTTTAGAAAATAAATCCAACAGAACTTGCTAAAGTGATTGTAGAACAAAATATAATAGGAAAAATTGTCATGCGATAAAATCAGGGATGGACCCCATAAATCATAACAAACCAATTCAAGAGGCCTTTTGGCCTGAAAATGAGACTCAACAAAAGGCAATCTGTGACTCTTACTCAAAGCACAACTAGAACAACAAAAAGTATTTAATTTATTGGAGACAGATAAGCTATGCTGACTAATTATTTTCTTGACAATAGGCAGTGTCGCATGACCCAACCGGGCATGCCACGTGGACAAGGTCGTGACATGGACATCTGCTAGAGGAGCAGCAGAAAGCGGCATAGTGTAGAGTCCTTGCATATTCGGCCCTCTAAAATGTATTCTTTTGGATTTCAGGTCCTTCACCATAAAAAATTTGTTAAAGAACTCAACAGAAACATCATTCTGATTAGTCAAGGCAGATACAGAAATGAGATTAGTATCAGAGCTAGGAACATGAAGAACATTAGATAATTTTGAAGAACAAACAGGATGAGAAAGAAAAGATTGACCAGTATGAAGAATAGGAAGTTTAGCACCATTACAACCACTTCCTCAGGCCCGGTATAATCCAAATGAAGAGCAAGGTTCCCCATATCCGAAGTGAGGTGATGAGTGGCACCCGTGTCCATGATCGAAGGTTAGTACGAATGATGGCTAAGGGTGGTGTTATTGGCTTGGGGAAAATGGTGGGGCTGCTGATTTTGTCTCGGAGACGGGCACTACCTAGCATAATGACCACTGCCCTTGCAATTATGATAGACAATGGTAGAAACATCTACTGTGGTGGAGGTACTCTGATTCTGATTCCATGGCTGGTTTTGTTGCCAATTCTTTCCCCCACGGGACTGCTGCTGAAAATTACCCGAATAATAACCATGCGGTTGAAATTGCTGAAAATTATTATGGTGGTGGGGCTGCCTACCACGGCCTCTACCTCTGCCTCTACCATGCCCTCTCCCGGCGCTAGAAAACAAACTGAACCCATGTTCGGACAGCTACTATTTGTGTTGGATATGCCCTAGTCTCGAGGCATTGGTCCTTGTATTTGTATCATACATTAATTGGATTTATGTATTATACTTATTTGTGTTATTAATAAAGGCATTAATTCATTTATTATATCTATCTTGTGCAATATATTAAATGAAGTATCCAATGGACATATCCATATCCATGATGACCAGTGTCATGCGATTGGCAGTAAGACCATGGATAGGGTAAAAGATATGACCATAAATAGATCAAAAGTCTGTCCCAGTCATGGGAATGGATGGAACAAGAGACTATCATTAACCTGGTTGTATGGCGGTGTCTTACCGGTCATTGGACATGGGATGTCAACCAAGTTAATGGGTACATGCATAAGGGGCATGGTACTGTATAGATCCACTTAACGAGAAATCCACATGGTATAGTATCACAACTGATTCTCGTGTAGTACTTGTATGGATCCTTTGACCTGACCATATAATGGTGTTGCATGTGAGGTCGCATACTTAGGGGTACGCCTAAAGGGCCTGTAATAGGGTGCCAAGTATGGGTGCTTTCGGGTATGTCACTTAGCATGGCAATGCTATGAATATGCAGAAGGGATTTGTCACTCAGTAGTCCACTGAGAAGATATCACCGGCCTCTTGATGAATGTGACTGATAAGAGTGTGGCCACACCAAAACAAGTTTAGAACTTGTTTGTGAGCTTCAGTACATTTGGGATCAAGTTAATGTCGGGACACAAAAGAGGGTGATCAATCCATGCGTCTGTGTTGGACACCGATATCGGTGACATAGGATATACAAGTTTAAACTACAGGGTTATGATATCAGTTGAACTGCCATCTCTATCTTAATTGGGGGCTGCAGTGGCTTGCTAGAGCCCAACTACAGTCTATGGGCCAAAGGCCCACTACTAACATAAAGATGGGCCTACAGGATCATACACATTGAGCGACTGAACACCGACTTAAGGAATCACATGTATGCTTGGAGTATACACTCTGGAGAGAGAGGTATATATATTAATTATATTATAAAGATCAATTAGATTGATCCTGATAATAAAATTAATATATTTAATTGGCTCTTCATAATTAATTGGATTAGTTATGAGATTATTTCCTAGGTGGAAATATTCATATGTATAGGTTTACATATGATTTTATTTTGTGAAGATCTAATTTTAATTTGCTGGATTAAATTAATTGGTCAAACTAATTTTAATTTAAATGTAAATAATATATTACTTGGTGTAATATATTAAATACATGGGCATATTAAAGTTGGGCTTGAAATTAATTTGAACCAGATTAATTAAAATAAGATTGGGCCTGAATTAAAAGAAGGAAGCCCACACAAATAAGGAGCCAAGTTGGACCAAAATTCCCCTAGGGAATTTCGGTCCACCTAGGGTTAAAATAACCCTAGGAATTTCGGCCAAGGCAAGATAAATAAGCATAGCAAAATTTGTCTCTTCCTCCTCTCCACAGTTCGTGTTTTCCGATGCTAGCACAGGTGGTGTTCGTTAGGCGTTCGTGTATGTGAACGAGGAGGGATTATATATCGATTCCTGCAGTCTGCATCCATCTCTGAAAGAGATATTCCGGGTAAGAGAATTATCTCTTTCTATTAAATTTTTATTTTTCCAATTTCCATTTCAATTGCTCTTGGGCACGGATTTGAGGAAATCATCGCGTTCTTCGGCTTTTATCGGATGATTTCCGGTGAAAAATCCTAACAGTGGTATCAGAGTGGGCTTTTGATCCGTGAAAATTGTTAAAATTGGTTGAATCCCATGTTTTAAAATTGGAGATTTTTTATTGGGGTTCTTGGTTTGGGTTTAAGATTTTTCCCATTTGATTTTCATACAATTGGAATTGAATATGCATATTGGTTTGTGTTTGTTTAATTTAATTGTATGTTTTGGAATTCTTGGTAAATTTCTTGTTGTTGGATGCCATGATATATTTTTATATATTTTTTTGTTTAATAAAAAAAAAAATCTGGCTGTTCCCGGGGTGCGGGGCTGCCAGAGGCGGAATCGCTGCTGGCAGCCGCCGCTGCCCGTGTGCGCTGGGCGCCACAGGCAGCGGCTGCTGCCGCTGGGGGGCAGTTGCTGGGCGGCAGCCATTGCTAGGCAGTGGCTGCTGCCCCTAGCAGCGGCTGCTACTGCTAGGGCAACTTGGTTACCCTAGCCGTAGCGGGCCGGGCCCAATGTTTTTGGATTTGGCGGGTTTTAGGCCCGGGATCCAGTTTTGAAATTTTAATTGGTTTTAAAATTCTTGTGTTTAAATTTATGTAATTTAAATGCGTGTAGTTTCTTGAATGAAATTTTATTTTATTGATGTGATATTAATTTTGGAAATTAATATGGTTTATTGAAATTGGTTCGGGTAATTTTGGCACAATTACTTGGACGGCTGAATTGGACCCATGGTTTTCCAATTCCAATGGGAGTAGTTGGACTGCCTGGGCTGGAGGCCCAAAGCCCGTTAAGGGTTAGAACCATGGTGGGCCAAAATTGGCGATTTCAATATAATGGCTTGGACATAATTGAAATGGGCTTAAATCATGCATTATAACTTGCTTATGAATTATATGTATTGGATGCATATGGGTGATTAAATATTTTGTATGATTGGATGCTATTGGGCCTTATTCAAGATGGGTTGTATTTTCTTTATTGGGTAAATACGGCCTGCATGTCGTTTTTCTTTTTTTAATGTAATTTTATTTTATTCAATTATTATAAAATTTGTAAAAGAAGAAGCCCATGGAGTGGTGAGCCCAAGTGAAGGTGCAAGCCCAGAAGGAAGAAGATGGAGGCCCACCTGATATTGTTTTCTAGTATAGGTTTACTAGAATAATATTAGGATGTAATAAAGGCCCATAGCAGTCTATTTTACTTATTTATTTAATTATGCTTTATATTTATATGCATGTATGAATGTATGATCCAACCGCATTTCACCCTCTTTTGTATGCAAGCCGTTGTTAATTGAATCTAATAACCAAATGAAATTACTAAGTCGCTTAAAAGTGCTTCCCTCATTCAAAACCGGCTCGAAGTGGGAATAGGCTAGTTGTAGACCGTGCCCTCGCAGGATACACTGGAGTATTGTCACTTTGTATTGGGTTAGGGTATGGGATACTCTAACACTTGAATGGAGGTTTTGACTTAGCATGGGTAGTAGGATTCTCCTGGCCCTAAGCACAGATGGGTAAGTGCCAACAAGCCCATCAAACCGAGAGTCCCTAGGTTGGGATTGGACGGCGTTCCTACCTAAATAGTTAGGGTATAGTTGTACCAGGCCCTCGTCTGGCTATATCTTAATGAAATATGGATCTCGGCCCATGAGCCCAACAACTTGGTTTAATTAATAACTTGATTCATTATTAATTTCATATGGGAATAACAAAGTAAAGTCCTTTATTAACACTCTAAATGTTTTTCTGTGTAGAAACTCTAAATGGCAAACAACAATACTTTATCACTGCGATCGATTCTTGAAAGGGACAAGCTTTCCGGTCCTAACTTTTTGGACTGGTCTAGGAACTTGAGAATAGTTCTAAGACAGGAGTGCAAAGAGTATGTGCTGGAGAGGCCTGTACCGGCTGTGCCTCAAGGACGTAATCAACCAGGCTGCACAGCTGAAGGAATACGAGGTGCATGTCAAGGATAATAAGGATGTGACATGCCTAATGTTGGCATGCATGGTCCCCGAACTGCAAAAACAGTTTATGGACCATCAAGCCTTTGCTATGATAACAATTCTAAACGAGATGTTTCAGGAGCAAGCTCGTCAGAAAAGGTACCTGACCAACAAGGCATTCCACTCCTGTAAGATGGGGGCTGGGACATCTGTGAGCATACGCGTGCTCAAGATGAAGGGCTATTTGGACACTTTAGCCCGTCTCGGATCGCCCATCTCTCAGGAGTTGGTGGTGGACACAATCCTTACATCCTTGCTGGATTCTTATGATCAATTCATCCTGAACTACAACATGCAAGGGATGAACCGCTCTGTCAGTGAGCTGCATGGGATGCTTAAGCTTACTAAGCAGTCGATCAAAAAGACTCCTTCGGTGCTGCTGGTCAACTAGGGGAACCCTCCTATTGCCAAGGGTAAGGCCAAGGAAAAGGCCAAGGCCAAGGACAAGAAGGCCAAGGCTAAGAAGGCCAAAGCCTAACCCAGGCCCAGTAGAAGGCAGGTCCTGAGGATGTCCGTTTCGGGTGTAGACAGGCGGGCCATTGGAAGAGATCGTGTCCCAAGCTGATGGGAGAGAAAAGATGGGGCCAAGGTGCATCCTCTTCAGGTATTTATGTTATAGACATTAACCTTACTATTTCAACATCCTGGGTATTGGATACTGGATGTGGTTCTCACATTTGTTGAAATGTGCAGGGACTTAAGAATAGAAGGTCACTGGGGTCGGGAGAGGTGGACTTGCGGGTCGGGAATGGAGCAAGGGTTGCTACCATAGAGATCGGTGAATACCACCTTGTGATGCCTAGTGGATTGGTTTTAATTTTAGAACAATGTTATTTTGTACCTGCTATGTGCAGGAATATTATTTCAGTTTCTATGTTGGATGTTTCTGGATTTTATTTTACTATTTCTAATGGTAGAATTTCCATATCTAGAGAGGGATTATTTTATGGAGACGCTCTATTAAATAATGGCCTGTATATCCTGGACTTAAATGAAACCAATCATATCTATAACATAAACACAAAAAGGATTTAGCCCAACAAACTTAATCCTGTCTACCTATGGCATTGTCGTCTTGGCCACATAAACGAGAAGCGCATAGCTAGGCTTCACAAAGCTGGAGTCTTAGGGTTATTTGACTTGGAGTCAATTGACACATGCGAATCATGTTTGCGAGGCAAGATGACTACGGCGCCTTTTAGCAAGAAGGCTGAAAGGGCCACTGGCTTATTGGACCTAATACATTCAGATGTATATGGACCCATGAGCGCAGCGACCAGAGGTGGGCACCTGTACTTTGTCACGTTCACGGATGATTTCAGCAGATATGGCTATGTCTATCTGATGAAACACAAGTTTGAGACCCTTTATAGGTTCAAGGAATTTAGGAATGAGGTACAGAACCAGCTAGGCAGAAATATCAAAACCCTTTGGTCGGACCGAGGTGGTGAGTATATGAGCCTAGAGTTTGACTCATATTTGAGAGAGCATGGAATAGTTCCACAGCTCACTCCTCCCAAAACACCACAATGGAATGGGGTGTCCGAACGGAGGAATAGGACCCTGTTGGACATGGTCCGCTCAATGATGAGCCAAGCCTCTCTCCCAATTAGTTTCTGGGGACACACCCTAGAGACTGCAGCTCTTATCTTAAATAATACTTTGACTAAGGCAGTGGAAAAGACCCCATATCAGATATGGACGGGCAAGGAGCCCAATGTGTCTTTCCTAAGGGTTTGGGGATGTGAAGCACATGTCAAGAAACTGACTAGTGGCAAGCTGGATTCCAAAATCGATAAATGCCTGTTTGTGGGCTACCCTAGGGAAACCAAAGGGTATTACTTCTACAACCCCACCGAGAACAAGGTGTTCGTGGCAAGGAAGGGGGTGTTTCTAGAAAAGGACTTCCTTTCCTAGAGAGACAGTGGGAGCAATGTTGAACTCAAGGAAGTTCAAGGTCCACAAGCTCCTGAAAAGGATAACTCGGAGGCCCAGGTGGAGCTTCCACAGGAGGAAGCACCGACCCAGGCCGAACAAGGACCTAGAAGGTCTAGTAGGGATCGTCGGGAACCGGAGAGGTATGGTTTCCTCGTCACCGATGATCAAACTCTTCTCATCTGGGATGAGGAAGAACCCAAAACCTACCATGAGGCTATAGTAAGCCCACAATCTGCAAATTGGCGTAAAGCCATGGAGGCAGAGATGCAATCTATGTACAATAACCAAGTTTGGAACTTGATTGATCCACCTCCGGGTGCTAAGGTAATAGGTTGCAAGTGATGCTGTAAGCTAAAGGCCGATAATACCTTCAAAGGGCGTCTGGTTACGAAAGGTTTCAGATAAGTCCATGGAATAGACTATGATGAAACTTTCTCACCAGTAGCCATACTCAAATCCATCAGGATCTTGCTAGCCATAGCCGCATGGTACGACTATGAAGTCTGGCAAATGGATTTCAAAACCACTTTCCTTAATGGAAAGGTACTCGAGGATGTGTACATGACACAACCTGAGGGTTTTATCGATCCAGAGTATCCGGGGAAGGGTGTGCAAGCTTCAAAGGTCCATTTATAGACTAAAGCAAGCATCCCGAAGTTGGAATCTTAGATTCAATGAGGCTATAAAGGAATATGGCTTCATACAGAATCAAGATGAGCCTTGTGTGTATAAGAGGATAAGTGGGAGCACTGTCACATTTTTAGTACTTTATGTGGACGACATCCTACTCATTGGAAGTGACATACCTACACTGCAAGGGGTAAAGCAGTGGCTGAGTAAGTGCTTCGCAATGAAGGACTTAGGTGAAGCTGAGATGATCCTATGGATCAGGATCTATAGGGATAGATCAAATCGGCTTTTGGGCCTAAGTCAGGCCTCGTACATAGACAAAGTTCTGAAAAGGTTCAGCATGGACCGGGCTAAGATAGGTTTCTTACCAATCGGCCATGGGCTGAAACTTAGTAAGAAGCACTGTCCTAAGACAAGGGAGGATAGGGAGAACATGAAATTGGTTCCATATGCTTCAGATATAGGTTCAATTATGTACTCCATGTTATGTACGAGACCTGATGTCGCCTTTGCACTAAGTATGACAAGCTGGTACCAACAGGATCCCGGGGAGGATCATTGGAAAGCTGTCAAGGCAATCCTTAAGTACCTTAACCGGACTAAGGATAGCTTCTTAGTGTATGGTGGTCCAAAAGTGCTATCAGTTATTGGGTACACTGATGCAAGCTTTCAGACTGACCAGGATGAGTACCAGTCGTAGTCTGGGTATGTATTTTTGCTAAATGGTGGTACTGTAAGCTGGAGGAGCTCAAAGCAGCCAACCATCTCGAACTCTAAAACAGAAGCTGAGTACATCGCGGCATGTGTTGCAGCTAAGGAAGCTGTATGGATGAAGAAGTTTATCACTAAGTTAGGAGTAGTGCCAACTATCCAGGACCCAGTTGATATCTTCTGTGACAACAATGGGGCCGTTGCACAAGCTAAGGAGTCCCGATCACACAAGAACACAAAGCACATGCTCAGAAAGTTTCACCTCATATGAGAGATCGCGGAGAGAGGTGACATTGTATTGCAGAGAGTGGACACTGAGGATAATATCACAGATCCATTAACCAAGGCACTGGCCTAGCCCAAGCACGAGGGTCATACTAGATCTATAGGGATTAGGCCCATGCCTAGTTGGAACTAGTGCAAGTGGGAGATTGTTGGATATGCCCTAGTCCCGAGGCATTGGTCCTTGTATTTGTATCATACATTAATTGGATTTATGTATTATACTTATTTGTGTTATTAATAAAGGCATTAATTCATTTATTATATCTATCTTGTGCAATATATTAAATGAAGTATCCAATGGACATATCCATATCCATGATGACCAGCATCATGCGCTTAGCAGTAAGACCATGGATAGGGTAAAAGATATGACCATAAATAGATCCGTAGTCTGTTCCAGTCATGGGAATGGATGGAACAAGAGACTATCATTAACCTAGTTGTATGGCGGTGTCTTACTAGTCATTGGACATGGGATGTCAACCAAGTTAATGGGTACATGCATAAGGGGCATGGTACTAGATAGATCCACTTAACGAGAAATCCACATGGTATAGTATCACAAGTGATTCTCGTGTAGTACTTGTATGGATCCTTTGACCTGACCATATGATGGTGTTGCATGTGAGGTCGCATACTTAGGGGTACACCTAAAGGGCCTGTAATAGGGTGCCAAGTATGGGTGCTTTCGGGTATATCACTTAGCATGGCAATGCTATGGATATGCAGAAGGGATTTGTCACTCAGTAGTCCAGTGAGAAGATATCACCGGCCTCTTGATGAATGTGACTGATAAGAGTGTGGCCACACCAAAACAAGTTTGGAACTTGTTTGTGAGCTTCAATACATTTTGGATTAAGTTAATGTCCGGACACAAAAGAGGGTGATCAATCCATGCCTCTGTGTTAGACACCGATACAAGTCTAAACTACAGGGTTATGATATCAGTTGGACTACCATCTCCATCTTAATTGGGGGTTGCAGTGGCTTGCTAGAGCCCAACTGTAGTCTGTGGGCCAAAGGCCCACTACCAACATAAAGATGGGCCCACGGGATCGTACACATTGAGCGACTGAACATCGACTTAAGGAATCACATGTATGCTTGGAGTATACACTCTGGAGAGAGAGGTATATATATTATTTATATTATAAAGATCAATTGGATTGATCCTGATAATAAAATTAATATATTTAATTGGCTCTTCATAATTAATTGGATTAGTTATGAGATTATTTCCTAGGTGGAAATATTCATATGTATAGGTTTACATATGATTTTATTTTGTGAAGATCTAATTTTAATTTGATGGATTAAATTAATTGGTCAAACTAATTTTAATTTAAATGTAAATAATATATTACTTGGTGTAATATATTAAATACATGGGCATACTTGAAATTAATTTAAACCAGATTAAGTAAAATAAGATTGGGCCTGAATTAAAAGAAGGAAGCCCACACAAATAAGGAGCCAAGTTAGACCAAAATTCCCCTAGGGAATTTCGGCCCACCTAGGGTTAAAATAACCCTAGGAATTTCGGCCAAGGCAAGATAAATAAGCATAGCCGAAATTTGTCTCTTCCTCCTCTCCACAGTTCATGTTTTCCGACGCTAGCACGCGTGGTGTTCGTTAGGCGTTCGTGTACGTGAACGAGGAGGGATTCTATATTGATTCCTGCAGTCTGCATCCATCTCTGAAAGAGATATTCCGGGTAAGAGAATTACCTCTTTCTATTAAATTTTTGTTTTTCCAATTTCCATTTCAATTGCTCCTGGGCACGGATTTGAGGAAATCATCGCGTTCTTCCGCTTTTATCGGATGATTTCCGGTGAAAAATCCCAACCATTTGACAGTAACATTAGCGGCAGGTAGGGAGGTCACTCGCTTTACACACCGATTCAAATTCCTCTCCTCGGTAAGTAATAAACCATACAAGTCATCATACCCAATTTCATCCATACGAATCTCAAGAGAACGACAAAAATCATGAAAAGCATCGTCTAAACCATCCAAAATAAACTCAAAAAAATCATCCTCCCTTACTTCATAACCCAAAGAAATTAATTGATCCTAAATTGACTTAGCCTTTTTCATATACTCATCAATAGATTCATTCCTTTGCTTTAAACTATGTAAACGATGTCTCAATTCTCTTATTTGGGCACGGGAACTCGAAGCATACACCGTATTGAATCTATTCCAAGCTACTCTAGCTGTAGTAATTCCAACAACTTGATGAACCAAAGATGTAGAGAGAGAGTTAACTATCCATGAAAGTACCTACTGGTCTCGTCGCTCCCACATGATGAAGGCTGGATTTTTTTAGCCATCTGATAGCATCATCAGAGGGATGGGTTCAGACCCATCTAGGTGACCTTCAAGACCGTAGGCCCTAATCATAGGTAACAATTGAGTTTTCCACAACAGAAAATTGGTGGATGTGAGTTTGTTAATCATCTGTGTTGAGATGTTGGGGAGTGGAAGAGGAAGGGGCTGGACCACATGGCTGTCGACGGCAGGGTTGGAACCGTGAACAGCATCAGAGGTGTCAGATCGAGAGTTATCACCGGTGGACATGGCTGGTCACTGGTCGGCTGGTCGACGTTTAGGGCTAGGGTTTTGGTCGGCTGAAACTTTTCTCTCTTCTCTCATTTCTTTTCTTATTTAGGGTTTTCCTAGTTAGGCTCTGATACCATAATAGATTAGTGAAATCCCATACTTTGTATTGCTGTACAATCTGATTTATATAGTTACATAGGGTGGGGATAATTACACAAAGCCCTAATAGTGTAAAATATATACATCAAGTGGTCCTTAAACTATATACTCCTAACACCAGCCCCTTTCTCCGAAAGATATGGTAATCCATCCCGGCTTCTATCAATTCATTCCCTGGTATGATAAAACTGGGTGGGGACTCCATGTCACCCTATTTCAGAAAACCCAAATCATTAATAATTAGTTCAGCTTATGTAGTCAAACCTCACTGAGCGAGGGGCTTAAACTCTCTGACCGCTCATAGGTACATTAAAAATGGTTCATCTTTTATGAGGAAGATAACTTACTACTTTGATGCATACAATTCCAATCTTCAATGTTGCTAAGAAATATGGTACGCAAAGCAAAAAGTTCATATTCAATGAGGGAGGACAACTTGCTATCATGACACATGTAGTTGCATTCTTCAAGGTTGCTTAGACCTATGATAAGCTAAAAATATTTCATCTTCTATGAAGGAAGATAACTTGCTACCATGATGCATGCAATTTCACCCTTCAAAGCTTTTAAGGCATGTGGTACACTTAAAGGTTTATCTTGTATAAGGGAAGATAACTTGCTATCATGAGTCATACAATTCAAGGATGTTAAGGCATATGGTATGCCAAAAAAAAGGGTTCATCTTTTATGAAGGGAGATAACTTGCTACCATGAGCCATGCAATTGAAGCATGCTAAGATAATACACAAAAAAAGTTCATCTTCTATGAGGGAAGATAACTTGCTACCATAATGAATGTAGTTTCACTCTTCAAGGTGGCAATTAACACCCTTAGATAAATCAATTATTGAAGAAGATCCATACTTGACTTTTGTAGCACTAAGGTTCTTATATAATATAAGAAGGTTGATCTTAAGGAAAAGGGTATCCAAAGTCAAACTTAAGCTACCCTTTCCTATCCTATTTCTTTAAAATGACCCTCGAAAGGTGACGACACATGTAAAATCAAAGGGTTATCACCCTTAGATGAATCAACTAATGGGAGAGCTTCATACTTCATTTTTGTTTTAAGAAGGTAGAAACCTATGCATAGCCTCCATATGTTAGGATAAAGATAAGGTGTTGACAAATTTTCCATGTTTAAGAATTCCATCATGAAGGGTGGTGGAGGAAAATGAACACTCATACGTAGTATAATCTTAAATTTGTCTTGAGGTTAGAAAAAAAGTGTTAATCTTTCAATTTGGGATGACAAAATTGAGCATATGAGTTGTTTGTCTTAGGATCAACTGGTGTCCAAATAGCTTTCATCTCTATCCCATGGGATAAAGTTTAGTAAGCAATTGCTTGATTGTCTCTAGGTTAGAAAAAATTTACAGGATGGAGACAATCAAGTGATGCCTTGATCATCTTGGGATCAAAAAAGCTTTTCATCTCCATCTCATAGGATGAAGTTGATCAGGCAATGAATTGATCTTTTTGGGGGTCAAAATAGTGTCAGAGATAATAATAAAAGTTATGATTGGGCCCTACCTATCAGCTTAAGCTTTTGGTTCAAACGGTTGTGAGCGGAAGACTTTTTACGGAACGCGCGGTGAAGCAGGAACAGGGGATTTTCTTTTTGAAGTGTGATGATGTGGTTTGAAAACGGGTCTTTAATCTTTCTTAAGAAAATCTTTCATTTTATTGGAAAAACCCTTTTGTAGAAAACTTAATTGTAAGTGTGAATTTTGGAAAAATAGGTTTTTAGAAAATCCCAATTTGAACTTAAAGATCTCGAAACCTAAATTTCAAAATTAGATACAGAGTCGCCACCCAGATCAGCTCATCTGGGAAATTCCGGTACAGTTCCCTACCAAGTGTAGACGCGGTACCTAATTCAGAGATTCAGGGTTCGGGCAACAAATCTACTAATCCTCACTTATTTTTAATTATTATTTCACAATGTAATGTTGCATTCACTTAATTCTACTCATTTTATCTCCTTTTTATTTTTAGTTAATGATCATGCAAATGACATAAATATTAAACCAATATAAAGTGCAGAAAAGTAAAAGTGCGGTAAAAGTCAATAGAGGCCAAATTATACAGCCCATAAAAAGAAAAATCTCTCATCCTCACCATTACAACCGCAAATAATACAGGATGATCTAGAAAATTACTATCGCCTAGATACACGATTCAAACTATGAAGTACATTCAAAAATGAAAATAAATAAAAAATAAAAGCTGCATCCAAATACGGTTAGCATAGGTAAATAAATCACACCAAGGACTCATATAGGACAGAATAGGGGTATCTTAGGAAACGGGATCATGTATAGGGGGTAACCGGATCAACCCGACTGGTCGGCCCGGTTAGACCTGGAAAACGGTTTTTTGAAACGCCCTATAGGTTTTGTGGATAAAAAACCAATTTTGAAAACCACTTTGGCTCATTTACATGTATTTTCCAATTTTAGTGGGCCGGATATCCCTAGACTCGGGGGTCCGGTTCGTGGGCGGGCCTAAATTAAACATCCATCTAGGGTCCAAAAAGAATGTAAACACACCAAAATTTAGTTTTGAATAGGAAAAAAAAATGCAAAATTACAAGTTTGGGGCCCGAAAGGGCAAAACTGTAATCCTACCTCAACTACAGCCGCACCATTGTAGCTTACAGCCGCGCCACTGTAGCTTACAGCCGCGTAGCTGTAAAGCTCCAGAGTCGTGTTTCGGCCTTCTTTTCTCATTTTTGAAAATCATTTTGCGAATTTAGTGATTTCGGGTAATATGGGATTTCTGGAAACACACTGATTTCAACCAAACGGATCCAAAACGAATCGAAACAAGTCCGGAAATCCCTAAAAACTCGAAATCGCCAAACTTGAAATCACATCCATCAATTAAAAATAAGAAAACCGGGAATCTAAGCATACATGGATGTAATTGGACTAATAATAAACCTGAAAAACACATTAAATCTGAAAACGGAAGCTTTATTGGTCGATTCGGGGCGATTGAAGCTTCTGCCCCTGTAGGTTACAGCCGCACGGCTGTAATCTGGAAATTACAGCCGCGCCCCTATAGGTTACAGCCGGGCGGCTGTAATCATAAGTGGGGCGGCTGTAATAAAAAAATCACTTCCAAAATCGTAAAAAATTCAAAAACACCAACAAAAGAAAAAGGGATTTTTAAAGCCTCTCACAATGTACCTTGTCTGTGTTCCGGTGTTTTGGACCACCAAGGATGAATCCAGATGCCGAGAACGCCTTGCAATCACGAACAACCTAAAAACTTGTACGATTTCCAAGGCCCGAACGGAACCCTGAATGAGATTGAATGAGCGATTATGGTCTAAGAACGTTTCTAGCAAACTAATCCCTCCAAAGTTATATGATTTAAACAGATTTTGTTAAAGTTTTTCTTTTAATGTAGGATTAAAACATTCAATTTTAGTCTTTTTTTTCTCAAAAACCCTAAGTGTGGATGTCTTTCTCTCTAAATTTCTTAATTCTCTAATTTTTGTCTGCTGTTCTTAACCCTAATCCCAATCATTAGTCTTTTATATCTCTTATTTTGGTTAAAAATCCGAATTATATGCTGCTTTATCATAAAAAAGGAAATCTGATGATTACAGCCGTACGGCTGTAATGTCCTACAGTCGCGCCACTGTAGTACAGCCGTGCGGCTGTAGCCACTACAGCCAAGCGGCTGTAGTGACCAAATTAGTCTATTTTGCTTATTTTTTGTTCTTTTCTTTGGTTCTCTTAAAAACTCACTCGAATTCCTTCGGGGTTCCATACCAAGACTTGTCACACACATTCAGGTCACCCGAGACATTTCTGACATCATCCCGGTCATTGCAAATCCGTCTCATATTTATCCGTGAAAAAGGTAATAATGGCTTTCATCAGCAAGGTCGGGAAAAAAACCCATGCTCACAGGCTACCCCTCGCGTGACCAAAGTCGACTTGAACGGGTGCTTGTGCCCGATTCGAGTTTGGTCCAGCGATAGGGAGCACGGTGAGAAGGAGAAGAGAACATACCTAGTGGCTCCTCCCGCGTCTACCAGCTTTGATGTTTGTAGGGACTTGTCTCAGTTGTTTTGCAAAATAGCGGTCTTGCCCAGGTTGATTTGATTCTTTAGGGACTTACTTTGACTCTGTTACGGAGCATAGGACTTTGCTCGAATTGATTTGATGTTCTCCAGGGACGTGCTTCGACTCCATCGTTAAGTGGAGGACTTTTCCCGGATTGTAATGGTTTTCTAGGGTCGTGCTTCGACTCCATTACGAAGTAGAGGACTTTGCCCAGATTGAATTAGTTTTCCAGGGACGTGCTTTGACTCCATTGCGAAGCAGAGGACTTTGCCCAGATTGAATTTTCCTTGCCATTTGATGTTTATGAAAGGAAAGGGTATTTTGGTAATTTCATAATTTAGGGTGTTGGCACCCTTTGAAGGAAGGCTATTTTGGTCATTTGACTTCTCATGGGGCCTATGTCACGAAAAGGAATGAGTTTTGATGATTTGTTTCCTTTTTTTGGTGAAAATGGGTATTTTGGTCATTTGGTAACTTGGTGGTTAACAAAAGGGGTATTTTCGTCTTTTCGCCCCTAGTGGAGCTTGTGTCACTAGGAGAAGAAATATTTTAGTGATTTGGTGCTCCATATAGCTGGCGTCGCTAAAAGGAAGAGTTTTGGCCATCCGGTAGTTCAGTTCCTAACAGAAAGGCATTTTGGTCATTTCACTTCTAATGATGCCTGTGTCAATGAAGGGAAGAGTAGTTGTGTTTCCCACGAAATTAGTGTATTCGAGGAAAAGATGCTTTGATGATTTGAGAAATTTGATCGTCTCTCTCGAAGCTTTGCAGTTGTTTTGGGCGCGTATTCGTTCCTTGATCGACAATTTTGGAAACAAAAATTTTTTGCCCTTTTGATCAAGAACGAATACGTGTCGAATGCTCTGCCCCTTGACACCTGCAAGACATGAAAACTACCTTTCTCGGGATCAAATCGGCATAAAATAAGCTTTGAAAGACGAAAATAAAGTCAATTTGCAAAGAAACAAACTATAGCCGCGTGGCTATAGCACTACAGCAGCGCGGCTGTAGTGATTTGAAACTACAGCTGCTCGGCTGTAGTGATGGGTTTCAGAAGGCTTTCTTTTAAAGACATAAGAAATGAAAACTTATCCATTTTCTCAACTGAAAATCCTTGCTTCTCTCAGTGATTTTCTTGCCCCTAACCCAAAATCATGACGCGAAAGATGCGTCAAGTCCTCCGGCCTGTTCCTGCTGCTCAACCCGCGTTTCAAACAATGTTTTCCATTCTGGAGGGAAACTTTACTCTAGCATTCAAACCCATGGAGTGTATTTGCAGAATAAATGAGGATGATGACTATTGCGGGGTGAAGATCGACTCCCCAGTGCCCATCCAATTCCAAATTTCGAATCATGCTTACACGAATCCGGTTAGTTTTCTCCAATTTTTCCAATTTTTCCAAGTTTGAAATTTCTACAAAATTAGAGAAAATAAGTGAAATTGATGCTTGATTTGAGTAGGATATGCCCTTACGATGTTTATTTGTTGATTTGGCTTGAGTTAGGATAAGATTTGACCGAAAAAAAGAAAAAAAAAAAAGGAATTGGCCTAAATTGTGCAGCTACAGCCACCCCACACATGATCACAATTGCGTGGCTGTGATCATGAGGGTTGCAGCCGCGCGGCTGTGACCTACAATCGGGAGGCTGTAGTGCGAAAATTCAGGGGCCGTCCGATTTTTTTTTTTTTGATGGTGTTTCTTCGATTTTTATGATATATATGCATTCTGAAAAGCTCATAAACTCCCTGATTATTTATTTTGCCAGTGAAATGCGACCATTGCGGTTGCGGGTCCATTAAGGAGTCCTTGCAGTGGTAGAGGCGACTCCCCCAAGGAGCGAAAGATATTATGAATTCCACTGGTTTGCATCGGTTGGTTCGCAGCATGACTGTCACTACTGATTGCACGATCCGAGGGCTCTTAGCTGCACTCCTGGGAGGTGGATGGATTCCACCCACACATTCCATTTCCCCTCTGGAGAGTACAGGGTGACTCTGGAGGACATCGTCACCATCACCGGTCTTCCTTTTTCTGGATAAACGATACACTTTAACCAAGTCTTCTCACATAGAGGCTATCGTCAAGAGTTAGTATCATTGCTTATCAGGATCGACTCCCCAGATAGCCGGATTTAGTACAGGAGTATCCAGGACTACTGTCTCGGGCAATAGCGTACACTCCCAAAAGGGGCTAGTTTCGAGGCGATCGACGAGAGGAAGTATGCTAGAGTCTTTCTGTTGCATGCTCTTTCTACCACTCTTTTTCCCACAGGCCGGTGCAGTCTAAATCTAGCTGTGTTGCCCTCCTTGATCGACCTGGAGTCTGTGAGGACTCTTAATTAGGCTCGGGCGGCCTTAGCTCAGCTTTACTACACCTTGGATCTCTGTGTCCGAGGCTATTTTATGTAGCTGAAGGCTTTCTGGATTCTGCTACATGTGAGTATTTTAGACCTCCTTTTTTTTAACTCTGGTTCTTACTTTCCCTTTTTTGTAGATTCGGGTTTACGAGTACCATTTTGTTCCGCCCCCAATAGTGCAGATTCCTGATGGGTATGAACTGGCTGAATTCCCCCGCCTCAGATGGTATATGCGGTTCGTCTGAAGTGAGGTCGACAAGAATGAGGATGAGTGTCACCAGGCTTTGAGGGAGATGACGTTCGAAGGGGTATGCCTCTTTTTTTTTTAACAATGTTCTAACTTTCTGGTTCCAGATCGTCAAGGCTCCTTGGAGATGGGAGGGTGATGATCTGCCCTAGGCGCTTCGTAATACGCAGGTCTTATCCAGTAGGCACTTTGTCATGGAGTGCCCGTATGGTCAGGAGTGGTTCCTGGGCAAAAGGACTCACGACTAGCGCTCCGGTCCTGGGGCTCATAGAATTCCAGCTGCCTTGCCGGTGGGATTATTCTAGCCTCATCTTCTATCCTTGGAGTTGCACTCAGACCTTTATAGTGCTAGATTCAAGGCTTGTAGTGTGGATGGCGATTACAGTCATTTTATCGCCATCCATCTGCTTCCACCATCTGTTGATACCGAGGCTGGGGTAAATTTACTAACTTCTCTTCTCCCTTTTTTTTAACGTCATTCTACTTAATTGACTCCAGCCATCTTCACAAGGTGGGCGTGCTCGTCCGTCTTCATCTGCTAGAAGGAGAGGCAGGAGGTTTGGTACTGCTACTTCTCAGACTATTGGAACAGGTTCTAGCGCCGAAGGAGAAGGTATCCCTATTCCCCAACCTCAAGTTCCTCAAGCTCCTGAGGTCGGGTATGTATATGGTCGGCTTGAGTTCCCGATTGAAGATTCCATCTAGCTATTTTATGATACTCGGCACTCTTATCGGGCCGATCTCTACCTCCAGGATCATAATTTTCCCCCAGTAATTCCTCTCGATACCACTCATGTGAGCGTTTCCGCCCTTATCTATCCTTGTCCCTTTTCCTGATTATCTATCATTAGCTGATCCCCTTGAATTGTGATCTTTGTATATTCCAGTGATGCAGGGTATGTACATGGGCCAGGCCATTTATGTGTTGAGGGCACTCTCCTTTCGGGACAACGCCGCTTTGACAGTAAGTACGTGTACTTGATTTTATGCTTATGTGTGGATGTATGCATGTATGTATGGATGCATATGCATGTAATTATGATGTCACTCATGCTTCGTTCAATGCAGACGATGATCGGGATGGAGTGCCGTGAGTCCGCTCGCTTGAGAGCCGAGAATGATCAGTTAAGGTGTTGGGTCACCGAATTGGAAGTCATGAATCATACTTTCAGAGACCAGGCGGGTGATTGGGATGCCCAGATGGAGATGTGGGCGAGGACACGAGCGGGGTTCAAGACGATGAGGCAAGAGATGACGGAGATGATGACGATGATGCCGACTTTGACTCCTCTTAGGCTCATTTCTCCATTCCTACTTGATGTATTGACCCATCTGTGGGTTGTTTCTTTACACATTTCGGCCCTTGCATAGGCCTGATTGATGTATCTAATGTATCTGATGTACATGATATTCATATAACATTTGCATCTTTTTCACCATGAATTTGAGTTTTTGAATGCGTATTTCTTTGATTTCCCTTTTTTTACCTAACTATTGCATAAGTCGCCTTTTTGGGTTTTTGACCTATTGGACTATCTTTATTTTTGCCTGAACCTCCCTTTTGGGTTTTCAATTTAGCAAATTTTTTTTTTAATTTATTTATCTATATATACATGTTCAATTCATGGATGTGATATGTAAAAGACATGAAAGACAGATGCGCACAAAATAATCTGAATTGCGATTAAACTTGGGACATTTAAACGAACAGAACCGAACATTCATTCATTCATTCATAAATAATGTTTTAGAATAATGTACATCAAATGATGAAATGAAATTATGGATAGAATCATTGATGGTATACGTCTCGACTGAACCCACGTCTGCCACCAACCGGTCTTTGTAGATTTTCCAGCTGATAGTCCTTACCTCTCTGCCTTAACTTTTGTATGGATCACCTTTTCGATTTTCGACCCATTGGATTGTCCTAACTTTTACGTGGATCGCCTTTCAGTTTTCAACCCACCGGACCCCCCCTTTTTTTTACACGTAGTAATGTTTCAGCTTATCCTAGTTGATGGGGTTGACAAATTCATTCCCCTCCATGTCCATGATCTTTGCAGCGCCCTTCGAAAGTACCCTCTCGATTACATACGGACCTTCCCAGTTCGGTTTGAACTTCCCCCGTACATCTGTGTTGGTCTGTTTCATCTACTTGAGTACCAGATCCCTTACCTTCAACGGATGATTCTGATGACGAACTTTGTTGTTGTACGTCCTAGCCATTCGTTGTTGATACATTTGCAACCAGTCTAAGGCCTGAAGACGCTTTTCATCAATCAGTGCCAGCTGTTCATGTCTTGACTAGAGCCAATTGGATTCTAGTAATTGTGCCTCCATGACCACTCTCAATGATTTGACTTCCATCTCTACCGGCAAAACTGCTTCCCTCCTGTAGACCAGTGAATACGGAGTTTCTCCGGTAGGTGTTTTGATGCTTGTCCGGTATCCCTACAAAGCCAATGGTAACATGTCAGCCCAATCTCTATAGGTTACTACCATTTCTGACATAATCTTCTTTATGGACTTATTAGCCGCTTCCACCACCCCATTGGCTTGTGGGAGATACGAGGATGACCTATGGTGTTCAACTCCTTTCTCTTGGAACAACTGTACCGTCACCCCTTGGAACTGTACCTCATTATCATTCACAACATGATAAGGGATCCTATATCCTGCAAAGATGTTCTTTTCTATGAACTTGACCATCTTCTGAGCACTGATATTTGCAAATGATTCCGCTTCGACCCACTTAGAAAAGTAATCCACTGCCACAACGATGAATCGGTGTCCGTTTAAGGTGGGTGGCCTTATTTCTCCAATTATATCTATGCCCCAAGCTGCAAACGGCCACGGAGTCCAAGATACTTAAAGTTCAAGCAGGGGGAGATGATTGAGATCCCCGTACACCTGACATTCATGGCATTTTTTAACTTCCTCAATACAGTTAGCTTGCAAAGTGAGCCAAAAGTAGCCTTGTCTCAGTATTTTCTTTGCCAGGGCCAGTCCATTCATGTGCAGGCCACACGCACCGGAGTGTAGCTATTTCATAACCACAACTACCTCTTCCTCCGTTAGACACTTCAAAAGAACTCCGTTAGCAGTTCTTTTGAAAAGTTGATTCTTAAATATCAGGAACTGTGCTGCCAATCTCCGAAGGGAAACCTTGTCAGACTCATTAGCACCTTCGGGGTACTGACCATTCTGGATGAACTATAGAATATCATAATACTAGCGTTGTGCCCCAATTGTCGCGACGTTGTTAACTGACGAATAACATGGATTCTGAGTGACTTCCAAGACGACTGGCTGTATTGGCTGTTTTTGGGGACCTTCCCATATTGATGATAGTGTAGCCAAAGAATTTGCCATCTGATTCTCCTCTCTTGGCACATGTCGGAATTCACACAGGCTAAATACCTTTGCCCTTTCCCAAACCATCTCAAGATAAGGTCGGAGTGACTCTTCTTTTATTTCCCAGTCTCCAGTAACTTGCCGTATCACCAAAGCTGAATCTCCAATAACCAGCGCCTCATTTGCCCCTAATGTGATCAGAGCATCAATACCAAAGAGTCATGCTTGGTATTCTACCCCATTGTTGGTCACTTAAAAGTCAAGCCGTCTTGCCAGAGGAATGATTTCTCCTTCTGGTGTAGCAATGATTACCCCCAAGCCTGTGTCGTGTTTGTTCACTGCTCCATAGAAGTATATTACCCATCTGTTTAACCCCTCTTCTACCACCTCCAGTTTTTCCTCGGGGAATTCTAAATTCTCCACATAATCTGAATCTATCAGCTGATTGGCTAAGAACTCCGCTACATTTCTTCCCTTGATTGTCTTCCTTGTCATATATTCTATATCGAACTCTAACAACAAAAGCAACTACCTTGATAACTTCCCTGCTAACACTGGAGCTTGACATAAATATTTCATGGGATCTACCTTAGCTACCGCCTGAACCTTATACGATTGAAAGTAGTGCCTTAACTTCTTCGTCAACCATACCATAGCCGCACAGGTCTTCTCTACTATCGTATACCTAGTCTCATATTCTAGGAGCTTCTTGCTCAAGTAATAGATCGCATGTTCGCATCCATCCTCTTGCTCTTGTTCCAGTATGGCTCCCACAGAAGTCTCTTCAATGGCCAACTACAGAATCAAAGGCTTGTCTAGTATTGGTGGTTTTAGAACTAGAGGGTTCATCAAATAATTTTTTATTTTGTCGAAGGCTATCTGACACTACTCATTCCACTTTACTGGCTAGTTCTTCTTCAGAAGTCTGAAAATTAGCCCGCAAACTATCGTCAATCTTGCAATAAACCGACTGACATACTGTAGTGAACCCAAAAACGACCTTACTTCTTTTTCTGACTGCGGTGCCGGCATTTCCCTGATGGCCTTAATTTTCTTAGCTGACTATATGACCAAGTAGTTTCCCAGAAGTTACCCCGAATACACATTTCTTAGGGTAGAGGCGAAGATTGTACTTCTCGATTCTGGTTAGAAATCTATCCAGGATGGCTGGGTGCTCTTCCCGGGTCATGGATTTGACTAACATGTCGTCCATATAAACCTCGACTTCCTTGTGGATCATATCATGTAGAAGTGTCATGACTGCTCGCTGATAAGTCACCCTGGCATTCTTCAACCCAAAAGGCATAACCCTATAGCAGTAAAACCCCCATTCTGTGATGAAGGCTGTTTTCACTTTGTCAATTACATTCATCAAAATCTGATTATACCCCGAGAACCCATCCATGAAGGAATACATAGCTGCCCTGGCGGCACTGTCAATCACGATATCGATATGCGGGAGTGGGAAGTCGTCTTTGGGAGATGCCTTATTCAGATCTCAGTAATCTACACAGACCCTAACCCGGCCATCTTTCTTTGCAACCAGCACGATGTTAGCCAACCATTCCGGGTACTCTACTACTTCTAAGAACTTGGCCTTTTTCTGTTTGGCTACTTCTTCCCTAACCTTTTCAGCCCATTTTGGTCAAAGTCGTTTGAGTTTTTGCTTAACTGGTTTCATTTTCAGATCTGTCGGGATTCTGTGCTCTGCTATTTCCCTGTCAACCCCAAGCACATCGTCGTAGGACTAGGCGAAGGCTTTGACGTGTTTTTACAAAATTTTTACTAGTTCTTTCCTCTCGTCAGGCGTGAGGTCTTTCGAGATGGATACCATCTTTGGTTCATCATCTGTCCCTAGATTCTTTCATGCAATGATGCATTATGTATGCTAAAGACATTAAATGAATGTTTGCATGTATGCACAGTTCCATCCGGAAAAACATCACACAAGTAAGCAAAATCCAATTTTATTGCATTGTGTGCCTTGTAGGCAGAATTGTTCACATCAAAAATAGAAAAAGCATATTCATTTAAAAAATTTCCATGCTCCACATGCGGAGGGTCTTTGTCAACAGCAACACAGTCAAATTCTTCAAACAGGTACCCGAGGTCTCCTTCTAAGTCTTCCTTCTGCTTCCCAGTCAGCTCTTCCTTTGTTGTCTCAGCCTTACCCCTCATTATCAGCTTGGTGAGCTCCTTCACAACTTCCTCCACTAGTTCTTCATGTGTCTTCTCCGCAGGTGGCACCTTTTTTTCTGAACCCTTGCTTGGCTTCATCAAAGTGGATAATGCTCTTGTGATGGCCCCCATGGCTACTTCCATCTCGCCTCTTACCAGGTCAGTCTTCTTAAAGGCTTCTCCCTTTTCTCTGAATTCTACCCTAACTTAATCAACGGCTTTCTAATTCTGAACCTCCTTGCTTTCATCCTTAGCTCTGGCTCGCAGCATGCTCACAACAGGCTCAATTCCATATTTGTTGAAATCAACCACATCAGTAAAAATTTCAAATCTCGGGAGCTGACCTCCCTAAACTGTTATGGGCTCAGGAGTCCCGTCATACACTGATTCAGCCCGGACGAAAGTGTCCACCAAGTTCACATGCTTCTGCTCTTGCTTAGGCCTTCCCTCATGATACCCTAGCCCAAACTGACGGTACTTGCTAGCTTCAATATTGAATTCAGGGACACATTGTTGTTTGGCCCCTAATCCTTTACCCGGTTCATAGTTCTGTTTAGCAAAGTACCTATGAATCCAGTCCGGAAACTCATGCTTGTTAGAGATCATAGCAACCTGAAACCCTATCATCGGCTGCTCGGTAGCACTCAATGAAGCTACAACTGAAGGTTCATCTGCTTCAATAGTTACCACTTTCCCCTCGATCAAAAACTTCACCTTCTGATGCAAGGTTGATGGAACTCCCCCTAGAGCATGGTACCTCGGTCTCCCTAAGAGCAGGGAGAAGGTGACAGGAATGTCGATCACGGTGAATAATACTTTTGACTTAACCTCCCCCACTTTGACTTCAGTCTCAAAGGTTCCCAACACAGCTCTCTTGCTATCATCATAAGCTCTAATTACGGTGTTGGACAGGCAAAGAGCTCCAGAACTCACACCCAAGAAAGGCAAGATCTGAGAAGGACAAATGTTCAAAGCAGAGCTGTCATCCACCATCACACTCGGCATGACTTTATCCATGACCTTAACCCTTAAGTACAGAGCCCTGTTGTGATTAACCCCTTCAGGTGGGAGGTCTTCTACTATAAAACTGATCTCGGGGGCATTGTTGGCCTTTAAATCCACTCCCCTAATCATTGTACACACCTCGTCGAGGGACATGGTAGGGTTGGGATCCATCTCCATCAGTTGTTTAACCACTGCCTCTCGGTGCCTCTTTGATTCCATGTGTAAGTGCCACACACTAGCACGAGCAGGTGTCCTCTTCAGTCCACCACCATGTCTTCCTCCTTGGCCACTGGAGGTGATCAGACTGTATCATTCTGCACAAGTGTAGTGTTCCTTCTTGGGGGTACCGGAGGTGGTGCATTGGTGGGTTGATAAACCCTACCGCTTCTTGTGATGTGTATCACCGGCCCATCTTTCTCTATCATGGTCCCCATCTTTGTCTCCACCAGGTAAACAGGCTTCGACTCTTGCATATCAAACTCATCATATTCATCTTCTACTTCAATTTCATCCAAATCAATAGGACCTGTATTATCCCTCACTGCCAAAGTCTGCTCTTCAACCACCTCTGGCTCTTCCTCCCTTTCCACTAACACAGCTCGCACGCTTGGATTTGCTTGGATGATCTGAGCGAATACATAATTGGCCGGCATACCAGAGTGTACCATGTTAACTTGACTCCCAAAAGTCGGGAGTGGATTTTTCTACACGTTCGGCTTCAGAGCCGGCTCTACTATCTTGCCATCTGTGACCAGCTGCTTGATGGCTTTAATCAGTTGGGTGCACTCGTTTGTATAATGACCCACCATCACATGGTAAGAATAAAAATTGTCTTTATCTGCCTCATCTGGAGGCGAGAACGGCCTCAAACTTTGTAATAACCCGGCCTTCCTACACTTGGCAAAGATTCGACTGACTGATTCAGCCCACGGACTGGTACTCTGAACACTTGGCCTCCCTTGATTTACAACAGCCACTTCTACCTCCTGCCCTTTAATAGAGGCTACTTTTGGTGTCGCCTTTGTGTTGGGATTTTTCACCGGAAATCACCCGATAAAAGCGGAAGAACGCAATGATTTCCTCAAATCCAGTCCCAAGAGCAATTGAAATGGAAATTGTAAAACTTAAAATTATAATAGAAAGAGATTAAATTCTTACCAGGAATATCTCTTTCAAGAGATGGATGAAGACTGCAGAAATCAAACTAGATTCCCTCCTCGTTTTCGTACACGAACGCCTAACGAACACAACCCCTGCTAGCGTAGGAAAAACAAAAACTATGGTGAGAGGGGACTAGGAATTTCGGCTATCTCTTGGTTTGTGTTAGGCTGGCCGAAATTTTCACCCTAGGTTTTTATACCTAGGGTGGCCGAATTCCCCTAGGGGAATTCAGGCCCAGCTTGGCTCCTTTTCACTCTGTGCGGGCTTCAATGTTTTAATTCTAATTTTAATTATTCTAGTTTAAATTAATTTCAAGCCCAATTTTAATATACCCATGTATTTAATATATTACACAAAGTAATATATTATTCATATTTAAATTAAAATTAGTTTGACCAATTAATTTGATCCATCAAATTGAAATTAAATCTTCACAAAATAAAATCATATGCAAACCTATACATATGAATATTTCCACCTAGGAAATAATCTCATAATTAATCCAATTAATTATGAAGAGCCAAGTGAATATATTAATTTTATTATTATGATCAATCCAATTGATCTTTATAATATAATTAACATATATACACCTCTCTCTCCATAGTGTATACTCCAAGTATACATGTGATTCCTTAAGTCTGTGTTCAGTCGTTCTATGTGTACGATCCCATGGGCCCATCTTTATGTTGGCAGCAGGCCTTTGGCCCGCAGACTGTAGTTGGGCTCTAGCAAGCCACTGCAGCCCCCAATTAAGATGGAGATGGCAGTCTAACTGTTATCATAACCCTGTAGTTTAAACTTGTACATCCCATGTCATTGATATCGGTGTCTAACACAGAGGCATGGATTGATCACCCTCTTTTGTGTAGGACATTAACTTGATTCCGAATGCACTGATGCTCACAAATAAGTTCCCACTTGTTTGGGTGTGGCGACACTCTTATCAGTTACACTCATCAAGAGGCCGGTGATATCTTCCCAGTGGACTACTGAGTGATAAATCCCTTCTGCATATCCATAGTATTACCATGCTAAGTGACATACCCGAAAGTACCCATACTTGGCACCCTATTACAGGTCCTTTTGGCGTACCCCTAAGCATGCGACCTCACATGTAACACCATCATATGGTCAGGTCAAAGGATCCATACAAGTACTACACGAGAATCACTTGTGATACTATACCATGTGGAATACTCGTTTAGTGGATCTATCCAGTACCATGCCCCCATACATGTACCCATTAACTTGGTTGACATTCCATGTCTAATGACCGGTAAGACACCGCCATACAACCAGGTTAATGATAGTCTCTTGTTCCATTCATTCCCATGACTGGAACAGACTACGGATCTATTTATGGTCATATCGTTTACCCTATCCATGGTCTTACTGCCAAGTGCATGACACTCGTCATCATGGATATAGATATGTCCATTGGATACTTCATTTAATATATTGCACAAGATAAATATAATAAATGAATTGATGCCTTTATTAATAACACAAATGAGTATAATACATAAATCCAATAAATGTATAATACAAATACAAGGACCAATGCCTCGGGACTAGGGCATTTCCAACACTTTGAACTATATCCCACTGCAGTAGCCTTAGAACTGCCACTCTTGTACCCTTGAGAGTACCCCTGATTATTTCTGTAGGAGCCCAAACTCTGTCTGCCCCTCTGCTCTTCCTCCTCGTATCGTTCGATACGCTTGGCAAGCTCCACCACCTTGTTAAAGGAATGGAACCTCTTGAGCTCATCTTCTCCTTATACTGGGGCAAGCTCCTGTCCATCAGCTTCACTATCAAAGACTCCAACTTTAGTGCCCCATCCACCAAAACCTGTACGTCCATCCACTGTTTGTAGTAAGCCGGGAAAGACTCGTTCGGCTTCTGGCGGATTCTCTCTAGATCCTCGAGAGTTGTCTCAACCTGGATGTTATAGGTGTATTGCTTCACAAAGGCATCAGCTAAGTCCTCCCAGGTGGAACGGGTATACAGGGGCATCTTCATGTACCACTTTGCTGCAGCGCCCTTCAGAGTAGTAGGAAATAAGTTCAAAAGATGACACTTTTCAATCCCCATGCTGGTCACCAACCTCATGTAGCTGTCCAAGTGGGCTTCCGGTGGTCCTTCCCCGATGTAGGGGGGAAGGTAGGGCATATGAAAACCAGCTAGAAGCGGCCCTTCTACATCAACCACCAATGTGGCAGGATCGGCACACTTGATAGGATTAAAGTGGACCATCTCCTTCAACCTGGGCATCATAGCATCTATGTCAGAAAATTTTTGGTTGAGCTGTTTCTCCAGCATCGACTCAATCGAGGCTTCCCTCGCCTTCTCAAAAGCCTCATCCTCTTCAGACTGACGATCTGGTTTCTATGTGATTGGCAACTCCGCCACTTGCGCTAGGGGTACTCCCTCTGGTTCCATTAGTAACTTGAACGAACTGTTGTCCCCCATTCCCAACTGAGGTCTGAACTGGTTAAACAGCTGGAATAGGGAGGGTGGTCATCACCACCTGCACCTGCTCCCTAAGAGTAGCCCTGAACTCATCCGAGCTTAAGAATCTCCTCATAAAAGTAGCCATGTCAAAGGGCAAGTTTCCATTGTTTCCCTTGTTTCCGTTGTTTCCATCGGCCATCTCTGCTTTGTCAATCTCCTCTAACAAAACTTGATTGTCAACCGATAGAGTAGGCAACTGAACTTCGATCTCCCCGATCTGAATCTGACCCCAAACTAATTCCCTCCATGGTGACAAGCTCTGATTGAACTGACTGAATTGGTGGGTTCGGCTCTGATTCAACACGAACTAACCATTTCAAAGTTCATCTCCAAACTGCACGTTCAACATAAGGTTAGAAGCTCGGATGGATGTCATGGGCCTAGACTGGACACACTAAATGGTGTGTTCATGTGGACGATGATGAAAATTACTTTTGTATTTTTCTTTCTTTTGCTTTGGATGTTCCAAGCATACCCTATGCTACACAAAAGACAATGCGATAATGCCATGTGTGAGCCGTCACATAGACAGAGGTTCGGTGCCTTCGGGGCACTTAGGGGATGTCGTGAAATGGTCACATGCGTACCGACGCACGAACAAAAGTTTGACACTTTGTAGGTCAATGAGATGATATGAAATGGTCAAATGGTAACCATCCCACAGACAAATGTTTGATGCTTTTATGGCATCTAAGATGAAGTGATGTCACATATAAGTCATGTGCAAATCGAGACACGGACAGCATTCCGGCATTCATGGAACGCCTTGCATGATTTAGACATGTTATGAGATGTCCTAGTATAAGTTCTAATTCGGCACTCGTGGAGTACCTTGAATGAATTTTCAATGTTATGAAATAATCCGATGTGGATCGTGACACACAAATAAGACTTTAGTGCCACCATGACACCATGATGAATGGACATGATGTCACGTAATGGTATTGTGTGGTCCGCCACACGAACACAAGCCTAAGACCATTGTGGTCCTCTAATGGTGCAATGATGTAATGAAATGGCCAAGTGCAATCCGATGCACAGGCGAATATGGGTAATCTTGGGGATTCCCAATATATCATGAAATGAAATGTCGTGAGGGGCATAATTGGAACATCCTTTATTTTAGATGAGATGAGATGATATGAATGCCCATGTAATACAAAATGCAAATGCCTGCACAAAAAACGTGGTTAGCATGCATGACACATAAGGTGATGTCGTGTATGTTTTATGGGAATATGAACACACGGAATGAATATGGCATACGAAAAAAAAAATCATGGCTGCACGAAAATGTGGTTAGTATAACACACATGTATGATGATGCTTCAAAATGGCTGTATAAAAATGTGGTTAGGAAATGACACATGGATGATGCGTGTTTATGTTGCATGAAAAGTTCGAAAACAAAACAACCACAAAGCAAACGTTAGCACACGCATAAAGATATGCTCTCCTTTCCAACCTTATTCCTCCTCGATTGGTCTCGTATTCTTCCTAGGTTTTGGGTCTCTTTGGCATCAACCGGGGATACCAAAGGCACATTCTCAATGTCCATTTTGAAGTATATGTTTTGGTAATCCTAAGGGGAAGTTGCTAGGCCATTACATGAAGGTATGAGTTAAGCCAAGGGTCGTACAGGTTCTAATAGCGAAAATATGCTCCTCACTTCTCCCCACTCAAGGGTCCAAACGAAGGGGTACGTACAAGGCTATGAGTGGTTTACCCCCTCAGGTGCCTCCAATCCTGGCGGAAGAGGTAGGTCACCTTTGAAGATAAACCAGGCTTAAATAAGTGTTGGAGAGATTCAAGAAGAGAAAATGTCATGCTTATGCAAATGTGAATGAAACATCGAATTATGTTTTAATAATTGACCACAAGTGAGGATATACTTCGGTTGTTGCCTAAGTTCCTTAAGTTTCTGTGAAAACTTTTTAAAAAGAAAATATTAATCCCCAGCGGAGTTGCCACTGTGAGCGGACAATGTTTTTACGAAACGCGCAACGAAGTGGGAACCGGGGATTTTCTTTTTGAAGTGTGATGATGTGGTTTGAAAACGGGGTTTAATCTTTCTTAAGAAAATCTTTCATTTTATTGGAAAAACCCTTTTGTAGAAAACTTAAGTGTAAGTGTGAATTTTGGAAGAATAGGTTTTTAGAAAATCCCAATTTGAACTTAAAGATCTCGAAACCTAAATTTTGAAATTAGATACAGAGTCGCCACCCGGATCAGCTCATCCGGGAAATTCTGGTACAGCTCCCTACCAAGTGTAGATGCGATACCTAATTCAAAGATTCAGGGTTCGGGTAACCAATCTACTAATCCTCCCTTATTTTCAATTAGTATTTCATAATGTAATGTTGCATTCACTTAATTCTACTCATTTTATCTCCTTTTTATTTTTAGTTAATGCTAAATGACATAAATATAAAACCAATATAAAGTGCAGAAAAGTAAAAGTGCGGGAAAAGTAAATAGAGGCCAAATTATACAACCCAGAAAAAGAAAAAGCTCTCATCCTCACCATTACAACCGCCTATAATACATGATGATCTAGAAAATTACAATCGCCTAGATACATGATTGAAACTATGAAGTACATTCAAAAATGAAAATAAATAAAAATAAAAGCTGCATCCAAATACGGTTAGCACATGTAAATAAATCACACCAAGGACTCATATAGGACAGAATGGTGGTCTCTTAGGAAACGAGATCATGTATAGGGGGTAACCGGGTCGATCCGACCGGTCGGCCCAGTTAGACCTGGAAAATGGTTTTTTGAAACGCCCTGTAGGTTTTGTGGATGAAAAACCAATTTTGAAAACCACTTTGGCTCATTTACATGTATTTTCCAACTTTAGTGGGCCGGATATCCCGGGACCCGAGGTTCCCGTTCGTGGGTGGGCCTAAATTAAACATCCATTTAGGGTCCAAAAAGAATGTAAACACACCAAAATTTAGTTTTGAATAGGAAAAAAATGCAAGATTACAAGTTTGGGGCCCGAAAGGGCAAAACTATAATTTTGCCTCAACTACAGCCGCGCCTTTATAGGTTACAGCCGCGCCTTTATAGGTTACAGCCGCGCCACTCTAGCTTACAGCCGCGCGGCTGTAAAGCTCCAGAATCGTGTTCCGGCCTTCTTTTGAAAATCGTTTTGCGAATTTAGCGATTTCGGGTAATCTAGGATTTCTGGAAACACACTGGTTTCAACCAAACGGATCTGAAACAGATCGAAACAAGTCTGGAAGTCCCTAAAAACTCAAAATCTCCAAACTTGAAATCACATCCATCAATTAAAAATAAGAAAACCGGGAATCTAAGCATACATGGATGTAATTGGACCGATAATAAACCTGAAAAACACATTAAATCTGAAAAACAGAAGCGTTATCGGTCAATTAGGGGCGATTAGAGCTTCTGCCCTATAGGTTACAGCCGTGCGGCTGTAGGTTACAGCCGAGCGGCTGTAATCATAAGTGGGACGGCTGTAATAAAAAAAATCACTTCCAAAATCGCAAAAAATTCAAAAACACCAACAAACAGCAATCACAACGAAAGAAAAAGGGATTTTTAAAGCCTCTCAGAATGTACCTTGTCTGTGTTCCAGTGTTTTGGACCACCAAGGATGAATCCGGATGCCGGGAATGCTTTGTAATCACAAACAACCCAAAAACTTGTGCGATTTCCAAGGCCCAAACGGAACCCCGAATGAGATTGAATGAGCGATTATGGTCTAAGAATGTTTCAATAAAACTAATCCCTCCAAAGTATATGATTTAAACAGATTTTGTTAAGGTTTTCTTTTTATTTAGGATTAAAATGTTCAATTTTAGTCTTTTTTTTCTCAAAAACCCTAAGTGTGGATGTCTTTCTCTCTCAATTTCTTAATTCTCTAATTTTTGTCTGCTGTTCTTAACCCTAATCCCGATCATTAGTCTTTTATATCTCCTATTTTGGTTAAAAATCTGGATTAAATACTGATTTGTCACAAAAAAGAAAATCTGATGTTTACAGCCACGCCACTGTAGTACAGCCACGCAGCTATAGGCACTACCGCCGAGCGGCTGTAGTGACCAGATTAGCCTATTTTGCTTATTTTTTGTTCTTTTCTTTGA
The DNA here is from genome assembly GCA_039660915.1 of Euphorbia tirucalli. Classification (NCBI taxonomy): domain Eukaryota; kingdom Viridiplantae; phylum Streptophyta; class Magnoliopsida; order Malpighiales; family Euphorbiaceae; genus Euphorbia; species Euphorbia tirucalli. Next base: position 54,031,651 of record CM077633.1, read on the forward strand.
TTCTCTTAAATACTCACTTGAATTCCTTCGAGGTTCCGTACCAAGACTTGTCACACACATTCGGGTCACCCGAGACATTTCTGACATCATCCCGGTCATTCCGAATCCACCTCACGTTTATCCGTGAAAAAGGTAATAATGGCTTGCATTACCGAGGTCGGGAAAAAACCCATGCTCACAACAGTTCCATAACATGGTATCAGGGCTGCTTAGACCTAGAGGTCAAGGGTTCGAAACTTGACAGCTCCATTTGTTTGCTAAAATTCAACACATGGCAAGATATGCCTGTGTTGTACACGTTTCAAGCCTAAGGGGCATTCGCATGCGAAAAAGTGTTAGAGATAATAATAAAAGATATGATTGGGGCTTACCTATCAACTTAACCTTTTAGGTCAAATGATTCCATGACAAACAGCTTTCATCTCCATCATGTAGTATAAAGATAAATATGTGATGATCGTCTTAGGATTAAAAGGAAAGTTCATCAACCTTTAATTTGACAAAAGTGAAAACTTTACTTAGAAAGCCTCGACATCGTCTTCTTTGAAAGAAGTAAGGGTATAAAGACCATTAGAGGTACAAGTCACAAATACATCTTCATAATGAGCTGTTAACAGATATATAAACAATAGATTTAAGTTTCTCCTTAACTGCAATGAAACAAAACGGATAACTTTATTAAATGTGTTAACATTCATAAATTAAAAAGGAAGTGAAAAAAGAGATTGATGATATGATTTCATTGCGAAGAATGAAACTGATAAATATAAAATGGAATAAAGAAATGCCACAACATCGATGACTAAAATAAGAAGAGGCCACCACAAAATCAAACACAATAATGAAAAAAAGTTTAGAACGATGATTGTTGAAGGTGAGTCATCTGTACTTGAAGAAATCATATACTCTATAAAAAATAATAAGAGTAAATGGTAGCCGAAATTTTCAATTAAAATCGTTGTGTTGAAGGCTTTTAAATAATTTTTTAAAAAAAAAAAAGAAAAGGGCAAGTGAATGATACTATAAGGATAAAAAGAAGTTCAATCTCAATTTGTGGGCAGAGGTGAAGACTTCAAATAATAAAGGAATTCTTATAAAATATATCCTAGTAGCGAAGGAATATTACTTCTTTTAAAAATTAAAAGAAGGTACCTACTTGAAGTTGATTTCAATTGTTATGGTGCAATTGAAAAGTTAAATGCTCGCAACATGTCTTTTGGCTTATTGAAAACTCAAATACCCTCCTTTACCCTCTTATTTATTTTGGTCAATTTCACTTGTATCCATATTTTATCTTTATAAATACATTATTTATATATATATATATATATATATATATATATATATATATATATATATATATATATATATATATATATAAATAAGCATGTGAGTATCTAATATTGGATTAATGTCGAAGTTTTTAATCATATCTCTAGAAAATCCAAAAGTTAGGAGTGAAAAGCAATTGATGTAACCTTGATTCTCTGTCATTTTTTATTATGGTTATTATTAACAAACCTACCATATCCGTGTTCTAAAATATGGAGCATGATCCCTTGTAAGGTAAATTTCATCCCTAAAGCTACAAATAGCTTCTCATTTTATGATACATAGGTTAGATCATTTGGGGATTACAAAGCAAAATATTATGTTATCTAACTTAAACATCAAAGTGTTTATAGGAAGAACGCCTTCCTTGCTGCAACTTGTAACATCATCCCAAAGATCACCCTAGTGTCATCTCAAGGCTAATTGTAGCATCATGCTGTAGCTCACCATAGCATCATCTAAAGGTTCACTGTAATGTTATCTCAAGGCTTTAATATTCGGATTAAAACTTCCACCAGAGCATGATCCCTAAAATCTCCAAATTAAACCTTCCACCCCATTGTCTTCCTAAGGCTTTGATCTGCATATTAAACCTTTCATCCTCTCAAGACCCTCAAGTTCATATGCTAAAAGAATGATCTTTCCTTCATAAATATATTTTTGTATTAAGGCTACAACAAGTATCAATTTAGTTACAGACTTATCATTTTTTAATTGGTGATTATTTTGACATGTGTCATTGTAAAGTGAATTAATAAGTCATAATATATAATGCCATTATTCACCTCTAATATTGTTGCAAATCAATGCTCCACTTTCTATTTGTTTCTCTGTCATAATGATTTTCAATTTCTCAGGTTTTAGTAAAAAGAAATTTTAAGTAGACAAGGAGGGATTTGGTTGAAGAACATATAATGAGAGAGAAAAAACTTACTTGGTGTTTATGTTTCTGAAAGGACACGTGAAATGTTTGAAGCCTCTCTAGATGAAATGGACAAAACTTGAGAAGTCAATTGAGCTTATAAGTGTTGGATTTGTAGGACTATGCTAGAAAGAATATAGAAGATAAAACACTTTGAACTTATTTGTGATTATTGTGTTATGTCATCTTACAATGCATTATATATATTTTACTAGAAAAATGCAAATCTTAAATCTTAACTAATAGACTTATAAAGACTTATAACATAATCTCTTAATTTTTTGTAACATAAAAATTAACTTATTATCTTAGATGACACTAAGTAACTTATTAGGTACTAATTAAAAAAGTTGCAAGTTTAGTTTTTTTTTCTACACCCATTATTAAACTTAAAAACTTGCATTTCAAATAGAAATGATTTTCGAATTTTATTTTGGATTGATTCTCAATTTGAACATTTTCTTTTTCCACAAAGGTACTTTGCAATCACTTTACTTTTGGAATCTATCATATTTTAATGTGGTAATCAGTCATATAGTAAACTTTTTCCAATGATTTTTTTCAATTTTACGCCCCTTAATTAATCTTGTACTCCTTTTCTAAATCATACAACTTAATTTATTCTTACATTGTACAATTACTTCAGCTTATTAAGTTTAAGTAGATTTAGCTTACACAATTTTAGCTAACCATAAATAAAGAAATTATTGGAATTATTATTAAATTGAAACTTCAATATTAAACTAAATAATTTCAATTTATTCTAAAATGAATAACTATCCATTCTTGCAAGTTAATTTGGAATTTAATCAATTAAGTAGTCCTTCACAAACTAGGTGTTAAGTTTATAATTTACTTGGATTCTAAACGGTAGACCAATCTCACCTCGGAGAAGGATTTCCATTTCTTCCCTTTTTATATATTACTCAAATTCTAATTTTTGATTGTATATTTTTTTGCTTAAATTATTCGTAAATGTTGAGCTGACTATTAACAATGGAGACCATGTTGTGCTTTTGGAAACAAGGTGCTTGTCTTATGGATAAAGGAAGCCTTATTTTTTGGTATAAATTTTTTTTTTTTTTTTTGTGGTAATTCTTTGGATGAAATTAGATGATACCTTTTTATTTGAAAGCCTATAAATAAAAATGCAACGATGCATTTTTTTTTATAGAGAAGTGTAAGTGTATTTTGAGTAAATGCAAAGAGCAAGTGTGTAGTACATCTGAACTTGTGAGAAATAGGTAAACACTAAGCTTTTAATTTTTAGGAAAAAATTCTTGGGTTTGTAAGATTTTAATAGCTCTCTTTTAATTTTTCTTGGTTTCTTCACTCAATAAAACTTCTCGTCCGTGAAAGTAGGCACGAATTGGCAAAACCATACTTTGTGTTGTTTAATTTTCTTTTCAATTGTTCAATTAATTCACATAAGACAATCCTAATTTCCTTAATGTAAATTAGATTAATTTCTTATAATGGATGAAATTGATGAGAGAGAGGGTAATGAGTGAATTGGATAATAAAGATTGTGGCTCTTTCAACTAGCTTGATGGAAAAAATTGCATATTAGTCGCAAATAGTGATATTTTAGAAAATAAAATTAAAACTTGATATTATTTAAGAAAGAGAAAAAAAATCGATTTGCATATTATGCCCGCTCCATATCATTTATATTTCATATCTTTTCTCTAACAACTTCCTAATATTTATGATATTCGACTTTAAGGATGGAATATAGTATACATCTAATAAATTAATGATCTCCATTGAATAAGATTGTCCCTTAATGTTGATTAATACTTTAATTTTATCACTAAAGCAAACACTATCTTCATCAAATTCATCAAGACTACAAAATCTTTCTTACAAGTAATATGACTATTAGCTCTATAGTCAACATACCAGAACTCTTGTTTCCTTGCTTCATCTCAATTGCAAGTTAACAAAAAGGTGGAATCTTCTACGTCATCTACCTCAACAACTTTAGTATTTTCATCTTTATTGGTAATTGATCTACAATCTATTACCAAGTACCTAAATCCTTGACATTGTAACATTGGACATCTCTTTGATTATTGTTACATCCTAAAAAACATCTACCTTTTTTGTGTCCTCTTTATTATTGAAAGTTTATTTCTTCATTGTAACAATTTCTATCTCCTTGTTTTTTCCACATCCATATCCACGACTCCAGCCTCAAGTTCTTCCTCTTACTATTTCTTCATCTTTGCCACATGTGAGAATTTGGTTTTCATCCAACTTCAGTTTCAACTACAACATATGAGCAATTAATTCTTTTTTCTTCATTCTCTCTTCATGGGCTAGTAATGATCCCAAAAGCTCATCTACCATCATGGACTCCAAATCCATTAACTCTTCAATGGAAATAATAACAAAATAAAATTTTGAAATTGACAAACAAAGAGCTTTTTCCATGAAACGAATATATTTAATTGAACGACTATAACCACAACTCTATTCAAATACTCTTTAATATATTCAAAGTTCTTCGTCTTGAAATTTTCATATTCCCCTCTCAACCTTTGCACATGCACCATAATTAATTGTCTTTTTCTTTAAAGGAATTTTGAAAAATTTCTCATACATCCTTTGTACTAACGATAATGAAAACTTCGTAAACATACTCCCATTTAAGCACATATGGAGAAGAGTGAGTGCTTTATATTCTTTCTTTTTAGCTTCTTTGATGCATGTATTTGACCAGTAGTTATTTCTGCCTCATTTTGTGGCAGTTCATAACCCTTTTCAACAATCTCCAACATATCTTGTAACCCAATAAATCTGTTATTCTGATGCATCAAATATCAAAATTATTCTTGGAGAGTTTTTAAACTTAAAATGGAACCATACCATTCATCATTTTGGTGGTGGTATTTGATGGATGGCTTTAACACCACTTTGATAGATATGATGGAAAGGAGGAAGCACTTAATCTTGTAATTCTTATTTGTTTGGATCAGAATCCCCTCCTATTTTGGTAAAAAAGAGAAATCATGTTAATCAAATCTCAGCCTTTCAAATAATACGAAGGGCTAAGATTTGAGATTATGGAAAGTTGAATCCGCATCTACAAATTCGTATCTAACATTAACATTAATTTATTGAGACATTAACTTCTACTCAACTCACCCTTACTCTCTCAATATTCTCCCTTTTTTCCAACATTCTCTCTCCTCTCTTGACTTTTTTTTCTTTTCTATTTTTCCTCTTCTTAATTCTATACTAAATCAAAGATTTTATATGCAAAATAAAAGTTTTTATATTACAATATGATAAGTTTAAACAAGGAGAGATTTTTTTTTAATATGATTTTGAACAAGTTTTCCATTTTGTTCTCTCTCTAAAATTTCCTGACTCAACTTCATATGCAACTTTCTAAAAGAACAATACCTAGAGAATATTTACGAAAATTAGATTTTGCTATTTTACTAGACAAAAAATAATTGGGTCCACCATAAGATGTAAAAGAGATTTGCAACAATTATTTAGATAACTCAATGGTCTTACATGTTGCTGTCATTTTCACTTCAATGGAATTGGCTGTGTTTTTTTTTTAGCATAAGAGAGAGAGAAAAGAAATGGACTACTGTAAAGGAGGATCGATATTTTGGGAAGAGAAGAGTGAGCAGCGAGAATAAAAATCTCTTTAATGAGGTGAGAGAAGAGGAATTTTTATTGTTAAATTAGTAATTTTTTGATTAAATATTACTAATTATAAATTATTAAATCCTAGCCTTTCATATTATTTTAAGGGCTAAGATTTGATTCATAGGATCTCTCTTGTTTGAGCAAACTAGGAAAGGCTCCTGATCTATATACATAGACTTATATATACCACTAAAATATGTAAATATGAACTCTAGAACTTAATTCACACAAAAATAAAAAAGAAGCAACAAAGAAACAAGCGAAAAACAAATGGAGAACAAAGAAGGAAAAATAGAGGAGAAGGTCCTGAAAAATTTTCTCTTTTATTCGAAAATGATTCATACAAAATATCCAATATATACAAGATTTGAAATTCTTTAGAAGATGATACATTGGCCATATGTTTGTCTTTAGTTGATTGGTTACTAATTACAAGAAGGTAGAACAAAATTACAAAAGGAATATTGACAAAAATAACAAAAATAGATAGATATCCCTACCCAAAGTGGCACAACTCAACACTTTGGCTACAAACTCCGAGCTTGCTCTTAAGATATTCAAACATGATTGTTGGTAAGGCTTTTGTTCATATATATACCAGTTGATCTTCAGAGCAGCAATATACCAAACTCACATCTCCTTCATTTATAACTTCCTTTATAAATAATTCTTAATCTTCATATGTTTTGTTGTTTTATGGAAAACATGATTCGTAGTTATTATAATATCTAATTGACTGTCCCACATAATCTCAGTAGCTTCATATTACTTAAAATTCATACATGAAAGCAAACTCCTCAACCACAAAGCCTGGTTTACAACAGCTGATACTGCACTAAGCAACAACAAATTTCTTCTTAGAATTCCAAATAAACACACCAATCCCAAGTGAAAAGAATAAATAGAAGTGCTCTTTATAACAATATCTAATCTTGCCCAGTCACCATCACTAAAACCAACTAGCTTCACTTCAGTTTTTCTTTTTCAAATAGAACTCCAAAATCTGTTATACCTTTTAAGTACTAAGAATCCTTTTAACAGCTCTTAAATGTAGTTCACTTAGAGATTACATGAACCTTGAAAGAAAACTAGCAGAAAATATTATTTCAGGTCTTTTAGTAGTCAAATACAAAAAGCATCCCACCATACTTCTAAACATGTGCATAAACCTTAATAACTTTATCTTCCACAACTAATTTTAACCTTGAGCAAAAGGATTACTAATAGGTTTACAATTAAGCATTCCAAATTTCTTTAAAACCCCATGAACATGTTTTCATTGGCATATAAATTTCCCTTTCTTTAGATTGGGATATTTTTATGCCAAGAAAATAAGTCATTAACCCCAAATCAGTCATCTTAAAAACTTTTTGCTTTTCATCCTTAAAATTATCAACTTGTAATTTGTTATTTCTAGTTACATAAAGATCATCCACACAAAAGAGAACTATTAAAATCTCACTCCTTCAAACTAAACATAAAGAGTTTATTCACTTGGACTCTTTCTAAATCCCAGCTTCAGTAAATGATAATTCAATAAGCTATACCAAGCCGTAGAACTTTGCTTCAAGTCGTACAATGTTTTCTTTAGCAAATATTCTTCACCTTAATGCCCTTTTACAACAAAACCTTTAGACTATTTAAGAAATATCTCCTCTCCAAGTGACCATTCAAGAAGGAAAATTTAAGATCTAATTGAAATATTAGCCAATTCAATTAAGCTGCAAGAAAAACTAGTAATCTAGTAGTGTACCTAGGCTTATCAACGAGTCAAGGAATGCCCATCCCCATCGAGGATCAGTCCTAACGGGGACGGGGATTCCCCGATAAGGATCCGCATGTGGTGAGGACTAGGGAAAAAATTATCCTAGAATCTTTATGGGGGACAAGGATGAGATTACCCCTCCTTGTCCTTATCCCTGATAAGTCCCCATTAGGATCTGTGGGCAATTCCTCGATATGTCCCTGGTATTTCCCTGATAATACCGCAATTATTCCTCATTATTTTTTTTAATATTATGTTTATAATATTATTTTAAACAAAACCTAGGTACACGACTCTTCTCACATCTTATTCTTTCAAAATTTCCAATATCCTATCCGTTGGTCACACCTTACTTACCTCAATCTCTAGTTTTACGACTCTACCTCAGTTAACTCTCGAGCCACTACAAGAGCTTCACAGTCTCCCTACTCTAGTGGACTAACTCCGCCACTCTTTGCTTTTCTCTATCTCTCTACATCTCTCTGACCCTGCCTCTCTCTTGTCTTCTTCATTATTTATGATCTTTCTGATGGAGCTATTTGGTTTATTTTGGACTGTTTTTGTTTTAGTTTATTGATGTTGTTGTTGGGGTGCTTGCTTACTATGCTTGTTTGAAGTTGAAGTGGAATTGGTTCATTGCTTGTTGTGTTTGTTTGGATCAGCTGAGGAATTTGGTTTCTTCTTTTGAATAGATAGCTTCTACTCTTTCAATTGTGGTTCTTTTGATTTTTTTTTTTTTGTCATTTAGTTGCATTAGGTAGCTTGTTTTATCATGTGTAGTGACTCTTCTTTATAGAATAATATCATATGTTTTGGTTGTCTTGTTCTCCATTCCATGCTTTTTTTAATAACAATAGCAACACTGATTTATTCTTCATTCCATACTAATTTTTTTTTAACAAATTAAGAGGTGTATTTGACTATTTATTAAAAGAAGGGACCCAAATAGGGGTAAAAACGAAAATTGTTGGATAAATTACAGATTGATTAACAAAATCAATTTTGGTTGAATGGGGACAAGGATCCTCGCAAGGAATCAATTCCCTACTGGGGATGGGGATGGGAGACAAATCGGTTCCTAATTGCTTATCAGGGATCTAAATGGGGAATCCTTGACTAGTCAGGGATCAGGGATTGTAGTTCCATTCCCCTCCTTGTCCCGTTTACAATTGGAGAAAAAGTTTCTGAGAAATCAATGCCAACTGTTGGGTGTAGCTTTTTGAAATTAGCCTCACTTTCAACTTGCTCAGAGACTTATCAACATTCAATTTGGTTTTGTTGACCCATCTAACACCAATATTTTGGGCCTCTTCACAAGCTGTCATGTAATTTTTTTCAATCATACCCATTTCATCTCTTATAGCTATTATCCAATATGCTGACTTACTAGCTTCTTCATAATTAGTAGGCTCCATTATTTCCACATTACAATTTATATATATATCAATCAATAATCTAGTGACTCTTACTCTTATTTCATATTCTTCATCATCTTTAGAATTTGATGGTGCCACCACTTTTTTCTATTATATTTGAGCCACTATATTGCTAGATTGATGTTTCAACTTACTTTTTCTCCTAATTCCAAGCCGATAATCCGTCAAATCTCACATCTCTACGTGTTACTAGCTTGTTGAAATTAACATCCCAAACTCTATAGGCCTTTGACTGATTATTGTACCCAAGCCCTTTTGGAGTTAGGTACATTGAAGTAAATGCGTTCGAAGACCCTAAGTTGATTAACATTAGGTGCAACTCCATACCATTAAGTATAAAGAATTTCACCATTTAAAGATCGAATAGGCATCCTATTTTGTAAGTAAGCACCCGTATTCATGATGTGTACTCTTGGAGATGTTAATTTATTGTGAAAATTGTTGTTTTTCCTTCAAAGGTTGATGTGGACCCCTTTCAAAGGTTGATGTGGGCCCCACCAGATGTGTCCAGTCTTAGTATTGTTGCTCCCGAGCATAGAAAAGGTCCACGGGATGAGCTCAAGCATAGTTGATAACACTCGGGCTTAGGTAAGCTTGATCAAGCTTAGTTATTAGGGAGTTGATTGTCTAAATTTTTAAAATTTGAAACTTGGCCATGCTTAACTGAACATGTTAACTATGCTCAATTGAGCATAGGGGGCCCACACTATGCTCGATCAAGCATGGCATTGAGGAGAGTGAGAGCGAGTTAGCACAAGAACCATGCCTTGGCGGTTTTGATACACATTTTTTCTTCCTTTTCTTTATTTATTTCGTTCTTCTTTCTTCTCTTTATTACTTCTCTGAGGGTTTAATTGATGTTAGATTGGACCTAATACATTTGAAAATATTCGTTTGCAGCATAAGAAGCCCACCCCCCCTCCCTACGAGTCTGAAAAAGCCTTTCAAGGCTTAATTAAAGACATCTAATTCTTATTTCTTCATGAATGCTTATCCAACCCATAACACATAGGTATTTTTGGAACCCTATATGTGGCTATTTGAACTATCTTATCATTCATACAAAAGAGGAAATCTTCATCTTCTCTTCATCATCTCCATTTCCAGAAAAAACCTCTCCCATTATCCATCATTGCGTCAAGTGACAATTCTTCATCATCGTCGCTGTGGGAGGACGTTCCATCTATTTCATCTTTTATAAAATTTTCCCCTTCAACCAATTTATTTCTTGAATTTCAACTATCTCAATACTTCGTAAGCATTTGTAACAACTTATATTTACTCAAATACCCCTCCATAAAACCTTGATTCCTAACAAGTCCCTATCATTCTTGTTGATAACGAGGTTTAAAATGTCAAACCTCCTAATTATCTTCCAAGACTACCATTATAGAAGGAATTTTCGAGAATCAAGGACACGATTTCTAAGGTTGATTTTATAATTCTTGATTCATACTCGGAGACTTATCCTTGGCTAAAGTCCTATGAGTTCATCGTCCTAACAAAAAGACAAAAAGTTGTTTATCCTCTTCCTCAAAACTTTGGTTTGAATCTCAAATTAAGGTATCACAAGTAAAAAAATAAATAAATAAATTGAAGACCTCAACACCATAGTCATTAGACTAAATAAAACAAAACTCTTGTTGCTTTGTTATAATAGATATACAAATATTTATACTTTATAACAAAACTTAAAATCTAAAATTGATGTTTGTGAAACACTTTCAAAAATTAGCTCAAATCTAAAAATTAAATAATAGAGTATGTTGGATTAGAGGTGGCCAAATTGAATATGAAACGGACGAACCATACTGGACCGGACTGGGTCAAAACCGGTCAAATTGTGAACCGGACCGACGATTTAGTAGAAAATAAGGTTACGGGTCAAAGTCGATCAACCCCTGACCCTTGGAACCGGTAGTTCAACTGGCGGTTCAACCCTTATATTTTTAACATGTTTAACTTCTTTCACTGGATTTTCTTTTTCAAGGTGTAAGAGAAATAAATGTTGTATTTGTACAAATTATATTTTTATAATAATTTGCATATTATGTAAATTATTAATTGTAAAATAAAAAATGTAAGTTGTTTTTCATATTTGAAAAATTATATTATTTTGTTACGTATATTAATAATTTATCGAGAAATATCTACATCGAAACCACACAAATTGAATTCTAAATGTTTATTCAAAAGGGTTGAACCTGAACCTAGTCAAACCCTGAACCTGAACCGAACCGGACCAAACTGGTGGTTCAACTCTTTTGAAGGTTAAGATTTAGGTTCAAGGATTTCTTAAACCTGAACCGGCGGTTCATAAACCAGAACTAGCAGTTCATGAACCTTGGCCATGTATATGTTGGATTGATTAAGCAAACAATTAATAGCCATTTACTTGTGCAAGAAAGTCATTTCTAAGCTTATTGAATATCAAATATAATAAATATAAATAATACTATTTAAAGTTTAAAGTTGTATAGTGTACAGTATACATTATCTCCGAATACCAAATACAAACATGAAATGAGAAGCTATCTTCAAGAACTCAACTACTAGATCATATCACATACTTCACTGGTAGGAGGCAAAGCTAAAGAAAAAAAACTATTAGTGCGAAACCATGTGAACTTGTGCAATTATAAGATGACATTGTTTACTAAATTCCACAGAACATTACCTTCTAAAACTAAATTTCCAAAATCAAATTTAGCGATAAGTTAATGCAAAATAACAAAACAATTTGCATATAAGGTAAAGTAATACCTAATTGAAACAAGATTCTCTTTCACAACGTTGGTAATAATCATAATAACAATAAACTGTATCACAAATGTATCAGAAAGTTTGAATTTATTTAACCACATACATAACATAGAAAGTATCACAAAAAGTATAACAAAAGCATCAGAAAAGTATCACAAAATAATCACAGAGGTAAAACAAAAGTATCATAATTGTATCAAAAATATATCACAAATGTGTCAAAATTGTATCAAAAAGGTATCAAACTATATCAGAAAGGTATCACATATGCAGTTTTAATACGATAAGAATGTATCAAAATTGTATCACAATTGTATCATAATTGTATAACAAATGTATCACAAATGTGTCAAAATTGTATCATAAATGTATCAAAATATATCAAAAAGGTATCAAAATGTATCTGAAAGGTATCACACATTCAGTTTTAATATAATAAGAATGGATAAAAAATGTATCATATTTGTATTAAAAATGTATCACAAATGTGTCAAAATTGTATCAAAAAGGTATCAAAATGTATTAGAAACGTAACACACATGCAGTTTAAATACGATAAAGAATGTATCAAAAATATATCAGAAACTTATTAAAAGCTAACTCTTTCTGCAGCTCAGTATGCAGCTATAATGCCAAACACACCAGAACAAGAACAACTAGAAGAAGAAATGCAAGAATCTCAGTACACAATAGTGTACAACCAGGAAGAAAAAGATGATCACTAACTTTACATAAGTAACATTTCAACTAATAGAATTCAAGAAATATACAAACAACAAATAGCAAAGCAAGGAGAAGAAGAAGAAACAACATTACAAATCCTGATACAGGCATTATACAAACTGGACAGATGTACAAAAACAAGGACACCTTAAAAGAAGCCATTACTCATTATGCAATTCAAAAAAATTTCCAGTACAAGGTGAATAAATCATATCCAAGATAGTACTACCTCAACCGCATCAATGACAAATGAACGTGGATATTCAGAGCTTCCAAAAAGGGTAAAACAGAAAGATTTGTAATAAGAACATACAATAAACAACACATATGCAACATTGATGAGAGAAACAGTGAAAAAAGACAAGCAACAAGTAGATTCATTGCAACTATAATCAAGAGCAAAGACCTGAAACTGAAAAGAATATACACAGCTTCAGATATAGTTCAAGATATGAGAGACCAAATTGGAGCAGAAATCACTTACCAGAAAGCCTGGAAATCGAAAGAAGAGGCGCTTAGAATCATAAGAGCAACACCATCAGAATCATACAAAAACCTACCAAGCTACCTCTACATGCTCAAAAAGATAAATCCAGGAACAATAATCAACCTCAAAATAAGAGAAAACAGATTCCTATACCTCTTTGTATCTATGGAAGCATTGATACGAGGTTGGCAGCACTGCAGACCAGTTGTAGTTGTTGATGCCACACTCCTACAAACATGCTACAATAGAACATTAATATCAGCATGCACACAGGATGCCTCAGGTAAAAGAAATTATTCAATAAATAAAACACTTTTGATCTGTTTTGATCATGATATATTGTATCATTTATGTATCAAAAAAGTATCACCTAAGTAACATAAACTTTGCGTTATGTATATGCAGAGAAGATATTGCCACTCGCATATGCAATAGTGAATACAGAAAATGATGAATCCTGGGAGCGGTTTTTCAGCCAATTTAAACAAGTGTATAGCCAAAGAACGGGAATGACCATAGTTTTAGACATACATAAAAGCATAGAAAAAGCTTCCAAAACAGTGTACTCAGAAATACCACACTGTGTGTATGCATTCCACCTCTCCAATCAAGACCGGATACAAAAGTAACATACCAGAAATGGCAAAGTACTACAACCTAGCATCAAGAGCATACACAGTGAAAATGTTTGACAAGTACATGTCTAAATTATAGAAAATAAAGAAAAAAATCCTGGAATATCTCCAAGATGTTGGATATGAAAAATGGAACAAAGTTACATTCACCCAACAAAAGATATAACAGTCTCACAATAAACATAACAATAAACTCAATCAACAAAGCAACAAAAGGATTACCAATCACAACACTCGTAGAGTACCTACATAGCATGATCTAGGATCTTTTCTATAGAAACATAAATATCACTATAGCAACAATGACAAAACTAACACAAAAGTAGGAATAGAAAATAAGAAAGAACTACATTCCAGAATTACAAATGTAGGTAAACATGAAAAAAATAACACAACAATATTATGTTTTGCTTCTAATACATTTCTAATACATTCCTGATACAATTCTAACACATTCCTGATCGTATCAGAAATGTTTCAGAAATGTACCAAGAACTTGTCATAAAGGTATCAAAACATAACTCATACATTTCTCATATAGTACATGTATGATACATCTATGATACAATTTTATGACTAATTAAACAAAACTTGAAAAAAATAGGTAAAATCATCAACAAATCGCCAAGTCACAATCTCAAAAGATGGCATAGACTACACAGTTGACATGAAAGAAAAGACATGTTGTGAGTGGATGACCTAAAAGGTGGGACACGGCGAAGCAAACCGGGGGTTTTTGAAAATGTGTTTCAGTGATGTTTTGAGAAAAAGGTAGTGGGTTTATCTTCTTTTAGGAAAAATCGTTTATTTGTTTCGAAATTCATTTTGTAGAAAACATTTTCCCCTTTTATTACTTAAAGACCTCGAACCTAAATTTCGAGATCAGTAACAGAGTCACCACCCGGATCAGCTCATCCGGGAAATTCCAATACAGTTCCCTACCGAGCGCAGACTATTGTACCTAATCCAGAGATTCAGGGTTCAGGCAACTTACCTATTCAACGTCGAGCTTGTATTCAATTTATAATTTATATTACCATATTTATTCAAGTTATTATCTTTTCCCTACCTAATTTCGTTTATCTTATTAGCCCGTGCTCAAGCAAATGACAGAATTAAATTACGGAAAGATAAATCATACACATAAATTATACAAAAGAATAACAGAGGCTGCTTATACAACCAAATTGAATGAAAATAAAAACTCTCGTCCTCACATTTACAAGCGCTTAGAATACACGAGGAATTAAATATTACAAATGCCTAAATACACGAATTAATCTATTAATTACAACAAAAATAATAAAAAAGAAAAAAAATGCTGCAAAACAGACGGTTAGCACAGTTTACGGCACAACGCATATAGGACTCAAATCAGGACAGAATTGGGATTTTTAGGATCGGGGGCATGCATTTAGGGGGTAACCGGGTCGACCCAACCGATCGGACCGGTTAGACCTGGAAAAAGGTTTTGAAACGCCCCGTAGATTTTTTATACTGAAAAACGATTTTAGAAAATTATTTGGCTCGATTTCATGCAAATTTTTAGATTTCGGCGGGTCTGTTATTCTAGAACTCGGCGTTCCGTTCGTACGGGTTTCCTAATTTTTTACAAACATCTAGGGTCCGAAAAGCAATAAACATGCCTAAAACAGTCCGAATCTGAAAACAGCATCACCCAACGAAGTCCGCACAGGTCGTTCCTCGATTCTGTCTTTTTCGAGAACTACAGCCGCGTGGCTGTAACTAGAGCTGGGAGGCTCTAAACTCAGCCGGGAGGCTGTAATACCCGGACCCAAAACTGGTTTTCTTGTTTTTCGAAAAATCATTATTTTGCTCTTTTTCGGTGTTTCCTAAAGATTTTATAGGGTTCGGGGGTCCGCTGATGCTGGACTACGGATCCAAATCAGATCGAATGACTCTGAAATCAGAAAATAAAATCCAAGAAAAACCAAAAATCTAATATCCGTACGTACAGAAATCCGAAAACCGAAGCTTAATAATTGTACGAATATTTTTGGGCAGAAAAATATCACAACAGAATGCATAAAAATGGAAAACGGGCTATTTTAGTCCGATCAGGCAGTTTCAGGTTTTCGTCCAGAAGGAACAGAGCCGCGCGGCTCTGTTCTTGGAGAACAGAGCTGTACGGCTATATCCGGGTAGCCTGTTTTCCAAAAATTGAGAAAATAGAGAAAAATCACACGAAAAATGCAATGAACACAAGTTTAAGGCCTCTCAGAGTTTACCTTGATTAGGGGTGAGCAAAACCGAACCGAGAACCAAAAACCAAACCGAACCGAGATAGAAAAACCGAACCGAACCGAACCAAACTCTATTTTGTTTGGTTTTGGTTTTATAAAATATAATAGTTTGGTTTTTGGTCCGGTTTTTGGTTTTATTAAAAAAACCAAAACTGAACCGAACCGAACCATAATAGGAAAAAATATTTTTTTAAAATATATATATGTATATAAATAAATTTTATTTGGCATATTATACATTTATATTATTATATAGTTTGTATTTATAAGACTTTAGTAATATACATGTAATATAAATTATTTTTAAGCAATATTCTACATGTAATTTATAAAGAAAAATGATAATAAAAATAAAAAAAATAAAATTTTTGTTGATTCGGTTTGAACCGAACCAAACCGAAACCGAACCAAACTGATTTGGTTCGGTTTGACCCGAACCATATGAACTTTGGTTTGGCTTTGGTTTTTATTTTTCTTCTACTTTGGTTTTTGGTTCAGTTCGGTTTTTGAACCGAACCGTGTTTTGCTCACCCCTAACCTTGACGCTGTTCCAGTGTATATTTTGAAATCCCGAAAATGAATCCAAATGAATCCGAAACGAAACCAAAAATGTATACGAACCAATGAGTAACGATCGAGACGGGTCATAAAACGATTAGGTTATGAGTTCCGGGTTTGAAAATCAAAGTTTCCCTTTCTCTCCTTCTCTCTTCTTCTTTTTCACCTTTTTGTTTTTCCTTTTGTAACTTTTTCTTCTCCTTTTCCTTTTTTTTTCAATTGATTTTTAATTTCCTTTTTATATCTCACAATCGAAGAAATCATTTCATGAATTAAATGCGCCGTCTTCTATTTTTTCAATTTCGCCGAATTCATTATGCTTCAGGGCAAGTTGCCCTGCTTTGCAGAGCAACTTGTCCAACCCTCTAAAGCCGAGCGGCTCTAGAACTACAGCCGCCCAGCTCTAGGTAGAGCCGGGGGTAAAAATTGCAAAATCCTAACGTGCATGCTAAAAACCTTAAAACTACTCGGGGGACCTTTCTCAGGGTTTCGGATCGAGGATTGTCCGGGTTTCTGAAAGTTTGAGGCATTTTAGGCGACATTCTGCTCTTTTCCGGGTCCGACTACTTAACAGAGGTAACAAAGAGTTCTCATCACAGAGGTCGGGAAAACCCATGCTCATAGGTTGCCCCTCGCGGGACCAAAGTAGACTTATGGTCGGCCGTGAAGCCTATATGGAGCTTGGTCTCACGATTAGGAGCGCGGTGAGAAAGGATAAGAAGACGCACCTGATGCCCCTACTTGGGGGTGCTGGCTCTGGCCTCGAGCCGACTCGCTGTGGTGGGGTGATCCCGTGCTATTGACTCAATGTGGTGGAGTATTACCCCTGGTGTCGACTCACTGTGGTGGAGTGTTGCCCCTGGAATTCGGTTCTCTGAGTGGTGGAGTACACGATCAAAATTTTTCTTTTTCCTCCGTGTGGTGGAGTACCCGATAAAAGTGATTCTCCGTGTGGTGGAGTACCCGAAAGGCTGTCAAAGTTGATTCTCCGTGTGGTGGAGTAGACCGTTGAAGTTGATTCTCCGTGTGGTTGAGTGGACCGTTAAAGTTGAGTCGAAAACGCGTGTTTATTCCTTGATCGACAATTTTGGAAACAAAAATTTTTGCCCCTTCGATCAAGAATAAATATGGCTTGGTTATTTTTGCCCCTAGATATCTACACAAGCGAGAAATACCCTTCTCGAGATTAAATTGGAATAAACGGAAATTATGAAAAAATCGAGAAAAAAAACGTACCTGGAGAATCAGAGCTGCACGGCTCTGTCTTGGGAAGACAGAGCCGGCAGCTCAACTAGAGCCGCGCGGCTCTAGTGGGTAAGGGTGGAGAGAAATAAAAGGGGGTCGACGCCCCTTGTTTATTTCACCCGCATAGCTTTTTTTTTCTCGCTTCTTTTCTCTGAAAATTTCTCTCCAGAACCTTTCTGCCAAAATGAGGAAAATGCGAAAGGCTCTTCACCCAAACACACCCGCACAACCCTCTCCTCATGTGAGATATGCTATTCCTGAAGAGGAATTTTTTCTACCCACTGAGTCTACAGTGGATGTGTACAAATTATCGGGGACGGTTGCTTACTACGGTGTTAGGAGGAACGATCCCGTGCCCGTGACTCTGAAACCGTCAACACATATTATTCAGAATCTAGTTAGTTTTTTCCAACTTCCACTTTTTTCTCCATTTTTAAATTTCTACAAAATAGACAAAATTAGGTGAAATTACATTAAATTGATGCATGTTTAGAGTAGATTATGCCCCTAGAAGTCTTAATTGATGATTTAAAGTTTATTAGAATCGATTTTAGGGTGAAAAATTATAAAACCTAGGTTTTGGAACCAAAACCGCCGGTTTCCCAAACAGAGCCGCCCGGCTCAACATTAGAGCCGGGCGGCTCTATTCTTCGCCCGGCGGCTCTAGTGAAGAACAGAGCCAGGCTGCTATGGTTGGGGCCGGGCGGCTCTGGTTCGACAGAATAGGGATTTTTTGTGTTTTAATTTTATTCTAAATGCTTTCGGTCAATTTATTCAAGCAATGCACAATATAAATGACTCATGAAACTCCCTGTTTATTGTTTTGCAGAAGCGGGCCCATAACCGAAGGGCCGGGTCCGTGTCCGACGGGCTAGTTTGGTACCAGTGGCTTCCTGATGAGGTGCGGGAGATCGTCGACTCGACCGGTTTGGACCGGTTTGTCTGCTCTATGTTCAAGGTCCCGCCCTGGACAGTAGGGGTTTACTGATGGCACTTCTGGAGTGGTGGATGGATTTCACCCATGCTTTCCACTTCCTGATCGAGGAGTTTACTATCACGCCCGAGGACTTCGTGGCCGTCACGGGGCTATCTTTTGGCAGGCGCACTATAGAGTTTAATCAGATCCTGGAGCGAGGAGGCTTCAGTCCAGATCTCGTCGCCATGTTGATCGGCCTGACTCCTCTGGGCAAGCGGGTCTAGGGGAGCACACTGCAGGATCACTAGTTGAATATGCAAAACAGCCTTCCTGAGGGTTCCGCATTCTCTCCCGGGGACACGAGGTTTTATGCCTGGGCGTTTCTGTTGTACGCCCTGAGTACTCTGCTGTTCCCTATGGGTGAGAGTGACCTGAACCTAGTAGTGCTCCCTTTACTGATACAGCTGGAGGACGTGGGGAGCTTAAACTGGGGATGAGTCGGGTTGGCGCAGTTGTACTATGGCCTTGACATCTACACCCGCGGGAGGCACCGGAAGGTGAAGGGCGCATGGATAGTCCTTCATGTGAGTTTTCCCTCTTTTTTTCTTCTTTTTTTTACCGACTTTTTCATTATGTAGATTTCGGTATATGAGTACGCCTTTGTTCCTCAGCCGAAATTGGCCATACCGGCCAATGCTGAGCTTCCTGATTTCCCCCGGCTGCGGCAGTGGCTGGGCTTTGGTTGGAGTGAGATAGACACTGACCCCTGGATCTGCCGTCAACTCTTGGTGGGTATGAGCTTCGAGCAGGTACACCTTTTTTTTTAAATAACTTTCTGGTTCCAGGTCATAAAGAAGCCATGGGGGAACGTTGTGTGGTCCTCGGAGCTGATAGATGCTCAGAGGTTGATGCCCTGATGGTTTGTGATGGAGAGCCCATTCAGCTTCGAGTGGTATCTTGGAGAGAGGGTCACCGACTGGCGTACAGCCCTAGGGAGCATAGGATCCCGCCTGCACCTCTCGTTGGACTATTCTAGCCGCACCTGCTGTCAGGGGAGGACCACCCGGATCTATTAGGGTCCGGATATATGGTTATGGGGGACGACGGCGACTATCCCCAGTTTATTAGCACACAGCTTCTTTCTTCCACCGGGACTGCACCGACAGAGGATGCGCCAGCAGGGGTACGTCTTTGTTCCGCTTTTATCCTTTGCTTGTTTGGACCATTCTGCTACTTGCTGACCCCCTTTTTTTTATAGTCGTCTGAGAGCGGTAAGCACCCTCGCACAGCATCGGTCAGGCGTTCCAGTGGCTGTGGGTCTGTGACCATCGGCGGATGGGAAGATGGAGGTTCTTCAACTCATACGAGTATGCCTGGTGCTGACACCGAGGCAGGGTACATTGAGCCTGTTCCCCCGATAGTGCCTCCGGTGGTCCCTCCGGCTGGCTTCATTCCCGGCCATCTGGAGTATCTGGTGGAGCCGTGGGTCATGTTGCATAATGAGGCTAGGCAACTTTATTGAGCTGGTATGTACATCGAGGCACACCCCTTCCTGCTACTACTCCTCCTGACACGACATATGTGAGTGTCCTTGCCCCTGTTTATTTTTTACCATTACTGTTGCCACTGGTCTGACTTGTGCATCGTTCTTTGTGTAGATCTTAGTGTCATAGGGGATGGCTCTGTGCCAGGCAACTTCTGCTCTCAGGTCCCTCTTACTTCGGGATAACGGGGCAATGGCAGTAATTACCTGCGTCAATATGTATATATACGTGTATGTATGTTTCAAATGCATGTATATGTATGACATGATGTCTATGTTTATTTAATTCTTGACGTAGGCTGCAGTCGGTGCACGTCAGCATGAGGAGGCCAGCATTAGGGCGGAGATAGAGGAGCTGTAGAGGACCGTTGCGGACCTCAGATCCATGAATGGGACTCTCCGCACTCAGTTGGACGACTGGGAGACCGGTCAGCGTGTCTTCGGCGATGATGGCGGGGTCGAGGGCAATAAGGAGGATGATGATTCGAATGATGAGGGATAGCCGTAGCCCTTTTTTATAGCTTTTTGTAGTTTGTGTTGATGCAGCCCGTTTATGGGCTTAGACTTGATGTTGTTGGACATGTTGCTTGCTCGTGGGCTTTTTCTTGTTATGTGACTGTTGACTGTTGGAACTGGTGTACTGTTTGTGTTGACATTTTATGGAACTCTTTACCCACTTTGCTGTTTTGTTACTTTCCCTTGCTAGACTTACTTTTCTGAGTGCATTTTATCTGTTTTCACTCATTTTTATCACCGTCTGACATGACTTATGATTCCTCGAAGCTTTATTCTACGATTCTGGGGTTGATTTCGGTCGGATACTGATTCCAGGTAACAGAGCCGTGTGGCTCTAGATTCAAAATTCTGTATAAAAGTATATAGTGCATGATGTTGCCAAACCAGAGCTGCCCGACCCAGACCAGAGCCGTCTGACTCACACTAGAGCCGTTCAGCTCAGAACAGAGCCGTCCGACCCAAACCAGAGATGCCCGGTTCAAACTAGAGTTGTCCAACCCAAACCAGAGCCGTCCAACCAAACCAGAGCTGCCTGGTTCAAACCAGAGCCATCCGACCTAAACCAGAGCCGTCTAACCCAAACCAGAGCCACCCGGTTCTTCATGTATTTCAGCCATTTCTTCTTCTTTCTATGCCCTTTTAGAATGGATCAACGCCGTGACCGCCTCAGAGATTATTGGGGAACATCCCGCTCTTCCAAATGGACCTTATTGGTGCCCTACAATTTGTATTCCATGCGGTTCTATATGAATCTAACTCTGAACTGGACCTTTCTGGTGGCTGCAGCCAGGTTCTGGGATCTGATGGATCATGTCTTCCGATTTTCCAGGCAAGAGTTATGCCCTATGGTTGAGGAATTCAGAGCCATCCTCTACGTTCCTTACCCAAGTGGAGTCAGGTTAGCTGTCCTTGATCCCAGTTCAGACAACCTACAGACACTTTAGAGGCTAACTGCACTGGACACAGCACGTTTAGACCGCTTGCTTCCTGGCGGGGCTGCCACTAGGAGTCTTAACCTGTCTACTGTTATAGACCTGTGCTCTGCCCTGGACACCTCTGCCTTTGGTTGGGCTTTTCTAATGAGTCTGCTACTAATGTCCCTCTATCTATGCGAGTCAAGAGATGGGACCTGTGACTTTCGGTTGATCCCGGTGGTGGCCTAAATGGCCGATGTTGCTTCACCCATAGGGGTCATTTTGGCTGAGACCCTGATTTTATCTAGATTTTGTCCACACTGGTCACCCCGTCGAGACCAACGGGTCTCCCCTTCTACTTCAGGTTTGTCCCTAACCCATGTTTGACATTCTGATTAATTCTGCATCCCACTAATTGGCTGTCTTTCTTGTAGATTTGGCTACTGGAGAAACTGAATCTCCTAAGTGTTCTTCTACCTCAACCGAGATATGTCCCGAAACGTTTTTCGGCCCGGCGTGTCGAAACTACACTTTGCCACCCGGGCTACAGAGGAGTGGCTTAGTTGGCTGAGAGGAAGGACGGATGCATCCATCCGTTGGATTTGCCCCTAATGGGACATTTCGCATATGACTACGGAGACTTAGGCAAGAGGTGTGCAGCTCCTCGGACTATCCAAAGTGACATTTTACTCTCCTGTGCAGTTATGCAGACAATACGGGCAAGTACAGGGGGTGCCTCATTCCTAGTGCACGACAAAGTGTAGGGAATTCACACAACAGTGGCCCTGACATGTGCAGCAGTAGTGGATGAACCCCATCCGTTCTAAGGTTTTGAGATATGGCAATGTAGCTTCGACGGAGATGGATGGTCATTATAGGGCCTAGCTGGCTTACTTAGTGACCTGTCCTATAAGACGTAAGTGTGAGATCCTGACCCTGAGATATCTCAGCTTGTAGGTTTCTTTCATGTTGTGTGGAGTTATTGCTATATGATTTTTATTTTGCTATTTTATTTTATGTCATTACTTTTGCATAAACTGCCCTTGTGGGTTTTCAATCTATCGGACTGTCTTAACTTTTGCCTGGACAGTCCTTTCGGATTTTCAACCCAGCAGACTTTTTTTTTTTTGAGAATGTGATGCATGCGAAGCATGGAATGTGCACAATCATATATACATGTATAACAAAAATCCAATTTCGGGCAAACTCGAGAAATTTAAGCGAACAGAAAAAGCATTCATTCATTTATTCATTAATAATGTTTTAGTACAATGTGTATCAATAATGAAATGAAACTAAGAACAGAGTCAACGATGGTATCCATCTCGACCGAACCCGCGACTGCCACCAGCTGGTCTTTGTAGATTTTTCGGCCGATGGTGCTCACATTTCTGTCTTGACTTTTGCATGGACCGCCCTTTTGGTTTTTAATCCATCGGACTGTCCTAACTTTTGCATGGACCACCTCTTCGGTTTTCGATCCACCGGACTTTTTTTTTTACACATAGTACCGTATGAGCTTGTCTTAATTAACGGGGTTGACGAACTCATTCCCATCCATATCCATAATCTTTACAGCCCCCTTCGAAAGTATCCTCTTCACCACATACAGACCTTCCTAGTTGGGTCTGAATTTTCCCCTCACATTAGTGTTGACCTGTTTCATCTGCTTTAGTACCAAATCTCCGGCCTTGAGTGGTTGTTTCTAATGGCAGACTTTGTTGTTGTAAGCCCTAGCCATTCTCTGCTGATACTTCTGTAAGTGATCCAATGCCCAGAGACGCCTCTCGTCCATCAGTGCCAACTGTTCATATCTTGATTAAACCCATTCTGATTATGGTAACTGTGCCTCCATAACCACTCTCAGTGATCTAATCTCGGTTTCCACTGGTAGTACAGCTTCCATTCCGCAAACTAGGGAGTACGGTGTTTCCCCGGTGGGGGTTCTGACACTGGTTCTGTAACCCCATAAAGCAAACGGCAACATATCAGCCCAATCCCTATATGTAACCACCATATTTGATAGAATCTTCTTAATGGATTTGTTGGCCGCTTCTACCACACCGTTAGCTTGTGGGCAGTACCGAGATGACTTATGGTGCTCAATCCCCCTATTTTGAAACAACTGTGCCGTGGCCCCTTGAAACTGTACCGTATTATCTATGACAACATGACACGGAATCCCGTACCGTGTCAAAATACTCTTTTCAATGAACTTGGCCATTTTCTTGGTTGTAACATGTACAAATGATTTCGCTTCCACCTACTTCGAGAAATAATCAACAGCCACAACTATAAACCGATGTCTGTTTGATGTAGGTGGCCTTATTTCTCCGATGAGATCTATCCCCCAAGCAGCGAATGGCCATAAGGTCGATGATATCTAAAGTTCAAGCGGTGGCAGATGTTTGAGGACAAGCGGTGGGAGATGATTGAGGTCTCCGTTGTTGGGATTTTTCACCGGAAATCACCCGATAAAAGCGGAAGAACGCGGTGATTTCCTCAAATCCAGTCCAAGGAGCAATTGAAATGGAAATTGAAAAACTTAAAATTAAATAGAAAGGGATTAATTTTCTTACCAGAAAATCTCTTTCTAGAGATGGATGAAGACTGCAGAAACCAAAGTAGATTTCCTCCTCGATTTCGTACACGAACGCCTAACGAATGCAACCCGTGCTAGCGTTGGAAAAACAAAACAATGGAAGAGAGAGGAGGGGAAGATTTCGGCCAATGGTGTGCAAGGGTTAGGGTGGCCGAAATTTTCACCCTAGGTTTTATACCTAGGGTGGCTGAATTCCTTTAGGGGAATTCAGGCCCAGCTTGGCTCCATTTCATTCTGTGCGGGCTTCCTTGTTTTAATTTGGGCCCAGTCTAATTTTAATTATTCTAGTTTAAATTAATTTCAAGCCCAATTTTAATATACCCATGTATTTAATATATTACACCAAGTAATATATTATTTACACTTAAATTAAAATTAGTTTGATCAATTAATTTAATCCATCAAATTAAAATTAAATCTACGCAAAATAAAATCATATGTAAACCCATACATATGAATATTTCCACCTAGGAAGTGACATACCTAGCTGCAGCGGGCCGGGCCCTGTATTTTGGATTTTGCGAGTTTTGGGCCCGGGGCCCAGTTTTGAAATTTTAATTGGTTTTAAAATTCGTGTGTTTAAATTTATGTAATTTAAATGCGCATGGTTTCTTGGATAAATTTTAATTTCGTTCATGTGATATTAATTTTGGAAATTAATAAGGTTAATGGAAATTGGTTCGGGTAATTTTCGCATAATTACTTGGACGGCTAAGTTGGACCCATGGTTTCCCAATTCCAATGGGAGCAATTGGACTGCCTGGGCTGGAGGCTCAAAGCCCGTTGAGGGTTAGAACCATGGTGGGCCAAAATTGGTGATTTCCTAATAATGGCTTGGACATAATTTAAATGAGCTTAAATCATGCATTATGACATGCCTTTGAATTGTATGTATTAGATGCATATGAATGGTTGAATGAATGTATGATTGGATGCTATTGGGCCTTGAACAAGATGGGTTGTAATTTTTCTATTTTGGGTAAATACGGCCTGCGTGTCGTTTTTCTTTTTAATGTAATTTTATTTTATTTAAATTAAATATTATAAAATTTGTAAAAGAAGAAGCCCATGGTATGGTGAGCCCAAATGGAGGTGCAAGCTCAATTGGAGGTGTAAGCCCAGAAGGAGAAGATGAAGGCCCGCCTAATATCTATTTCTAGTATAGGTTTACTAGAATAATATTAGGATGTAATATAGGCCCATAGCAGTCCATTTTAATTTTATTTAATCATGTTTTATATTCATTTGCATGTATGAATGTATGTTCCTATAGCTCATTCACCCGCTTTATGTATGAGGGCAGCGACCACAGGTGGGCATCTGTACTTCATCACGTTCACGGATGATTTCAGCAGATATGGCTATGTCTATCTGATGAAACACAAGTCCGAGACCCTTGATAAGTTCAAGGAATTTAGGAACGAGGTACAGAACCAACTAGGCAGGAATATCAAAACCCTTCGGTCGGACCGAGGCGGTGAGTATATGAGCCTAGAGTTTGATTCATACTTGAGAGAGCATGGAATAGTTCCACAGCTCACTCCTCCCGGAACACCACAATGGAATGGGGTGTCCGAACGGAGGAATAGGACCTTGTTGTACATGGTCCGCTCAGTGATGAGTCAAGCATCTCTCCCAATTAGTTTCTGGGGACATGCCCTCGAGACAGCAGCTCTCATCTTAAGCAATACTCAAACTAAGGCTGTGGAAAAGACCCCATATCAGATATGGACGGGCAAGGAGCCCAATGTGTCTTTCCTAAGGATTTGGGGATGCGAAGCACATGTCAAGAAATTGACTAGTGGCAAGCTGGAGCCCAAAACCGATAAATGCCCGTTTGTGGGCTACCCTAGGGAAACCAAAGGGTATTACTTCTACAACCCCACCGAGAACAAGGTGTTCGTGGCAAGGAAGGGGGTCTTTCTAGAAAAGGAGTTCCTTTCCAAGAAAGATAGTGGGAGCAACATTGAACTCAGGGAAGTTCAAGGTCCACAAGCTCCTGAAGAGGATAACTCGGAGGCCCGGGTGGAGCTTCCACAAGTGGAAGCACCGACCCAGGCCACACAAGAACCTAGAAGGTCTGGCAAGGATCGTCGGGAACCGGAGAGTTATGGTTTCCTAGTCACCGATGATCAAACTCTTCTCATCTGGGATGAAGAAGAACCCAAAACCTACAAGGAGGCTATGGCTAGCCCACAGTCTGCAAATTGGCGTAAAGCCATGGAGGCAGAATGCAATCTATGTACGATAATAAAGTTTGGAACTTGGTTGATCCACCTCCGGGTGCTAAGGTAATAGGTTGCAAGTGGTGCTATAAGCTAAAAGCTGATAATACCTTCAAGAGGCGTCTGGTTGCGAAAGGTTTCAGACAAGTCCATGGAATAGACTATGATGAAACTTTCTCACCAGTAGCCATGCTCAAATCCATCAGGATACTGCTGGCCATAGCCGTATGGTATGACTATGAGGTATGGCAGATGGATGTCAAAACTGCTTTCCTTAATGGGAAGCTACTCGAGGATGTGTACATGACACAACCTGAGGGTTTTGTCGATCCTAAGTATCCGGGAAGGGTATGCAAACTTCAAAGGTCCATTTATGGACTGAAGCAAGCATCCCGTAGTTGGAACCTAAGATTCAATGAGGCTATAAAGGAATATGGCTTCATACAGAGTCTAGATGAGCCTTGTGTGTATAAAAGGACTAGTGGGAGCATTGTCACATTCTTGGTACTTTATGTAGACGACATCCTACTCATTGGAAGCGACATATCTACACTGCAAGGGGTAAAGCAATGGCTGAGTAAGTGCCTCGCAATGAAGGACTTAGGCGAAGCTGAGATGATCCTAGGGATCAGGATCTATAGGGATAGATCAAATCGGCTTCTAGGCCTAAGTCAGGCTTCGTACATTGACAAAGTTCTGAAAAGATTCAGTACCCTAGGTTTTATACCTAGGGTGGCCGAATTCCCTTAGGGGAATTCAGGCCCAGCTTGGTTCCATTTCATTCTGTGCGGGCTTTCTTGTTTTAATTTGGGCCCAGTCTAATTTTAATTATTCTGGTTTAAATTAATTTCAAGCCCAATTTTAATATACCCATGTATTTAATATATTACACCAAGTAATATATTATTTACACTTAAATTAAAATTAGTTTGATCAGTTAATTTAATCCATCAAATTAAAATTAAATCTACACAAAATAAAATCATATGTAAACCCATACATATGAATATTTCCACCTAGGAAATAATCTCATAATTAATCCAATTAATTATGAAGAGCCAATTGAATATATTAATTTTATTATTGTGACCAATCCAATTGATCTTTATAATATATTAATATATACATACCTCTCTCTCCATAGTGTATACTCCAAGTATACATGTGATTCCTTAAGTCTGCATTCAGTCGTTCTATGTGTACGATCCCGTGGGCCCATCTTTATGTTGGCAGCGGGCCTTTGGCCCGCAGACCGCAGTTGGACTCTAGCAAGCCACTGCAGCCCCCAATTAAGATGGAGATGGCAGTCTAACTGTTATCATAACCCTATAGTTTAAACTTGTACATCCCATGTCATTGATATCGGTGTCCAACACAGAGGCATGGATTGATCACCCTCTTTTGTGTCCGGACATAAACTTGATCCCGAATGTACTGATGCTCACAAACAAGTTCCAACTTGTTTGGGTGTGGCCACATTCTTATCAGTCACATTCATCAAGAGGCCGCTGATATCTTCTCAGTGGGCTACTGAGTGACAAATCCCTTCAGCATATCCATAGTATTACCATGCTCAGTGACATACCCGAAAGTACCCATACTTGGCACCCTATTACAGGCCCTTTAGGCGTACCCCTAAGCATGCGACTTTACATGTAACACCATCATATGGTCAGGTCAAAGGATCCATACAAGTACTACATTAGAATCCCTTGTGATGCTATACTATGTGGATTACTCGTTTAGTGGATCTATCCAGTACCATGCTCCCAGGCATGTACCCATTAACTTGGTTGACATTCCATGTCTAATGACCGGTAAGACACCGCCATACAACCAGGTTAATGATAGTCTCTGGTTCCATTCTTTCCCATGACTGGAACAGACTACGGATCTATTTATGGTTATATCGTTTACCCTATCCATGGTCTTACTGTCAAGTGCATGACACTTGTCATCATGGATATAGATATGTCCATGGGATACTTCATTTAATATATTGCACAAGATAAATATAATAAATGAATTGATGCCTTTATTAATAACACAAATGAGTAAAATACATAAATCCAATAAATGTATAATACAAATACAAGGACCAATGCCTCGGGACTAGGGCATTTCCAACAATCTCCCACTTGCACTAGTTCCAACTAGGCATGGGCCTAATCCTTATAGATCTAGTATGACCCTCGTGCTTTGGCTGGGCCAGCGCCTTGGTCAATGGATCTACGACATTATCCTCCATGTCCACTCTGTGCAATGCAATGTCACCTCTCTCCGTGATCTCTCGTATGAGGTGAAACTTCCTGAGCACGTGCTTTGTGTTCTTGTGTGACCGGGGCTCCTTAGCTTGTGCGACAGCCCCATTGTTGTCACAGAAGATATCGACTAGGTCCTGGATAGTTGGCACTACTCCCAACTCAGTGATAAACTTCTTCATCCACACAGCTTCTTTAGCTGCATCACACGCAGCGATGTACTTAGCTTCTGTTGTAGAGTCCGCTATGGTTGGCTGCTTTGAGCTCCTCCAGCTTACAGCACCACCATTCATCAAAAATACATACCCAAACTGCGACTGGTACTCATCCTGGTCTGTCTGGAAGCTTGCATCAGTGTACCCAGTAACTGATAGCACTTCCTGACCACCATACACTAAGAAGCTAACTTTTTAGACTGGTCTAGGAACTTGAGGATAGTTCTAAGACAAGAGTCATAAGAGTATGTGCTGGACAGGGAACAATAGGTGTGCACTCTCTTCCACTCTCTGTAATGAGATGTCACCCCCTCAACGATTTCTCGCAATAGGTGAAACTCCCTAAGTACGTGCTTCGTGTATATGTGTGACCGGGGCACATAGCTTGTGCAACAACCCCTCGATGTCACAGAAGATATCAACTGGTTCCCGGATAATAGATACTATCCCCAGTTCTATGATAAACTTCTTTATCCACACAGCTTCCCTAGCTGCTTCACACGTTGTAATGTACTCAGCTTCTGTTGTAGAGTCCGTGATGGTTGGCTGCTTTGAGCTCCTACAGCTTACAGCACCACCATTCAGCCAAAATACATACCCAGACTGCGACTGGTACTCATCCTGGTCGGTCTGGAAGCTCACATCAGTATACCCAATAACTGACAGCACTTCCTGACCACCATACACTAAGAAACTATTCTTAGTCCGATTAAGGTACTTGAGGATCGCCTTAACAGCTTTCCAGTGATCCTCCCCGGGATCCTGCTGGTATCGGCTCATCATACTCAGTGCAAAGGCGACATCAGGTCTCGTACATAACATGGAGTACATGATTGATCCAATAGCTGAGGCATATGGAACCAATTTCATGTTCTCCCTGTCCTCCCTTATTTTAGGACAGTTCTTCTTACTAAATTTCAGCCCATGGCCCATTGGCAAGAAACCTTTCTTGGCCTGGTCCATGCTGAACCTTTTCAGAACTTTGTTAATGTACGAAGCCTGACTTAGGCCCAGAAGCCGATTTGATCTATCCCTGTAGATCCTGATCCCTAGGATCATCTCAGCTTCGCCTAAGTCCTTCATTACGAAGCACTTACTCAGCCACTGCTTTACCCCTTGCAGTGTAGGTATGTCACTTCCAATGAGCAGAATGTCGTCTACATAAAGTACCAAGAATGTGACAGTGCTCCCACTAGTCCTCTTATACACACAAGGCTCATCTAGATTCTGTATGAAGCCATATTCCTTTATTGCCTCATTGAATCTTAGATTCCAACTACGGGACGCTTGCTTCAGTCCATTTTAATTTTATTTAATCACGTTTTATATTCATTTGCATGTATGAATGTATGTTCCTATAGCTCATTCACCCGCTTTATGTATGTAAGCCGTTATAATTGAATCTAATAACCAAACGGAATTACTAAGTCGCTTAAAAGTGCTTCCCTCATTCAAAACCGAATCGAAGTGGGAATAGGCCAGTTGTGGACCATGCCCTCGCAGGATACACTGGAGTATTGTCACTTTGTATTGGGTTAGAGTATGGGATACTCTAACACTTGGATGGAGGTTTTGACTTAGCGTGGGTAGTAGGATTCTCCTGGCCATAAGCATAGATGGGTAAGTGCCAACAAGCCCATCAAACCGATAGTCCCTAGGTTGGGATTGGACGGCGTTCCTACCGAAATAGTTAAGGTGTAGTTGTACCAAACTCTCGTTTGGCTATATCTTAATGAAATATGGATCTCGGCCCATGAGCCCAACAACTCGGTTTAAATTAATAACTTGATTCATTATTAATTTTATATGGGAACAACAAAGCAAAGCCCTTTATTGACACTCTAAATGTTTTTCTGTGTAGAAACACCCAAATGGCAAAAACAAATACCTTATCACTGCGATCTATTCTTGAAAAGGACAAGCTTTTCGGTCCAAACTTTTTAGACTGGTCTAGGAACTTGAGGATAGTTCTAAGACAAGAGTCAAAAGAGTATGTACTGGAAAGGCCTGTGCCGGCTGCGCCTCAGGGACGTAATCCACCAGCTGCCTAGCTGGAGGAATACGAGGCGCATGTGAAGGACAACCGGGATGTGACATGCCTTATGTTGGCCTGTATGGTCCCCGAACTGCAAAAACAGTTTATGGACCACCAAGCCTATGCTATGATAACAACTCTTAATGAGATGTTTCAAGAGCAAGCTCGTCAGGAAAGGTACCTAATCAATAAGGCATTCCACTCTTGTAAGATGGGGGTCGGGACATCTGTGAGTGCACACTTGCTCAAGATGAAGGGCTATTTGGACACTTTGGCCCGTCTCGGATCGCCTATCTCTCAAGAGTTGGCGGTGGACACAATCCTTGCGTCCTTGCTGGATTCTTCTGATCAGTTCATCCTGAACTACAATATGCAAGGGATGAACCGTATGTCAGTGAGCTGCATGGGATGCTTACGCTCACCGAGTAGTCGATAAAGAAGACTCCGCCGG
Source organism: Euphorbia tirucalli (assembly GCA_039660915.1). Classification (NCBI taxonomy): domain Eukaryota; kingdom Viridiplantae; phylum Streptophyta; class Magnoliopsida; order Malpighiales; family Euphorbiaceae; genus Euphorbia; species Euphorbia tirucalli. The sequence goes on from CM077633.1 coordinate 54,063,128, forward strand.
TGCTGCTGGTCAACAAGGGGAACCCTCCTCTTGCCAAGGGTAAGGCCAAGGAGAAGGCCAAGGCCAAGGCTAAGAAGGCCAAGGCCCAACCCAAGGCCCAGCAGAGGGCAGGTCCTGAAGATGTCTGTTTCGGGTGTAGACAGACGGGCCATTGGAATAGATCGTGTCCCAGGCTGATGGGAGAGCAAAGAAGGGGCCAAGGTGCGTCCTCTTCAGGTATTTATGTTATAGATATTAACCTTACTGTTTCAACATCCTGGGTATTGGCTACTGGATATGGTTCCCACATTTATTGCAATGTACGGGGACTTAAGAACAGAAGGTCATTGGGGTCGGGAGAGGTGGACTTGCAGGTCGGAAATGTAGCAAGGGTTGCTGCCATGGAGATCGGCGAATATCACCTTGTGATGCCCAGCGAATTGGTTTTAATTTTGGAACATTGTTATTTTGTACCTGCTATGTGCAGGAACATTATTTCTGTATCAATGTTGGATATTTCTAGATTTAATTTTACTATTTCTAATGGTAGAATTTCTTTATCTAGAGAGGGATTATTTTATGGAGAAGCTCTATTAAATAATGGCCTATATATCCTGGACTTAAATGAAACCAATCATGTCTATAACGTAAACAATAAAAGGGTTAAGCCTAACGAACTTAATCCTGTCTACCTATGGTATTGTCATCTTGGCCATATAAACGAGAAGCGCATTGCTAGGCTTCACTAAGCTGGAGTCTTAGGGTCATTTGACTTGGAGTCAATTGATACATGCGAATCATGTTTACGAGGCAAGATGACAAAGAACCCTTTTAGCGAGAAGGCTGAAAGGGCCACTGGCTTATTAGACCTAATACATTCAGATGTATGTGGACCTATGAGCGCAGCGACCAGAGGTGGGCATCTGTACTTCGTCACGTTCACGGATGATTTCAACAGATATGGCTATGTCTATCTGATGAAACACAAGTCCGAGACCCTTGATAGGTTCAAGGAATTTAGGAATGAGGTACAGAACCAACTAGGTAGGAATATCAAAACCCTTCGTTCGGACCGAGGTGGTGAGTATATGAGCCTAGAGTTTGACTCATACTTGAGAAAGCATGGACTAGTTCCACAGATCACTCCTCCCGGAACACCACAATGAAATGGGGTGTCTGAATCGAGGAACAAGACCCTGTTGGACATGGTCCGCTCAATGATGAGTCAAGCATCTCTCCCAATTAGTTTCTGGGGACACGCCATCAAGACAGCAGCTCTCATCTTAAATAATACTCCGACTAAGGCAATGGAAAAGACCCCATATCAGATATGGACGGGCAAGGAGCCCAATGTGTCTTTCCTAAGGATTTGGGGATGCAAAGCACTTGTTAAGAAATTGACTAGTGGCAAGCTGGAGCCCAAAACCGATAAATGCCTATTTGTGGGCTACCCTTGGGAAACCAAAGGGTATTACTTCTACAACCCCATCGAGAACAAGGTGTTCATGGCAAGGAAGGGGGTCTTTCTAGAAAAGGAGTTCCTTTCCAAGAAAGATAATGGGAGCAATGTTGAACTCAGGGAAGTTCAAGGTCCACAAGCTCCTGAAGAGGATAACTCGGAGGCCCAGGTGGAACTTCCACAAGTGGAAGCATCGACCCAAGCCACACAAGAACCTAGAAGGTCTGGTAGGGATCGTCGGGAACCAGAGAGGTATGGTTTCCTCGTCACCGATGATCAAACTCTTCTCATCTAGGATGAGGAAGAACCCAAAACCTACCAGGAGGCTATGGCACAGAGCGGGCTTTTGATCCGTGGAAATTGATTAATTTGGTTGAATCCATGGAAATTGATGGGTAAGTGCCAACAATCCTATCAAACTGAGAGTTCCTAGGTTGGGATTGGACGGCGTTCCTACCTAAATAGTTAAGGTGTAGTTGTACCAAACCCTCGTTTGGCTATATCTTAATGAAATATGGATCTCGGCCTATAACAACTCGGTTTAAATTAATAAATTGATTCATTATTAATTTTATATGGGAACAACAAAGCAAAGCCCTTTATTGACACTCTAAATGTTTTTCTGTGTAGAAACACCCAAATGGCAAAAACAAGTACCTTATCACTGCGATCTATTCTTGAAAAGAACAAGCTTTCCGGTCCTAACTTTTTAGACTGGTCTAGGAACTTGAGGATAGTTCTAAAGACAAGAGTCAAAAGAGTATGTGCTGGAAAGGCCTGTGCCGGCTGCGCCTCAAGGACGAAATCCACCGGCTGCCCAGCTGGAGGAATACGAGGCGCACGTCAAGGACAACAGGGATGTGACATGCCTTATGTTGGCTTGCATGGTCCCCGAACTGCAAAAACAGTTTATGGACCACCAAGCCTATGCTATGATAACAACTCTTAACGAGATGTTTCAGGAGCAAGCTGGTCAGGAAAGGTACCTGACCAATAAGGCATTCCACTCTTGTAAGATGGGGGCCGGGACATCTGTGAGTGCACACGTGCTCAAGATGAAGGGCTATTTAGATACTTTGGCCCGTCTCGGATCCCCTATCTCTCAAGAGTTAGCGGTGGACACAATCCTCGCCTCCTTGCCGGATTCTTATGATCAGTTCATCCTTAACTACAATATGCTAGGGATGAACCGTACTGTCAGTGAGCTGCATGGGATGCTTAAGTTTACTGAGCAGTCGATCAAGAAGACTCCGCCGGTGCTGCTGTTTAACAAGGGGAACCCTCCTCTTTCCAAGGGTAAGGCCAAGGAAGAGGCCAAGGCCAAGGCCAAAAAGGCCAAAACCAAGAAGGCCAAGGCCCAACCCAAGGCCCAGTAGAAGGCAGGTCCTGATGATGTCTGTTTCGGGTGTAGACAGGCGGGTCATTGGAAGAAATCGTGTCCCAGGCTGATGGGAGAGCAAAGAAGGGGCCAAGGTGCGTCCTCTTCAGGTATTTATGTTATAGATATTAACCTTACTGTTTCAACATCCTGGGTATTGGATACTGGATGTGGTTCTCACATTTGTTGCAATGTGCAGGGACTTAAGAACAGAAGGTTGCTGGGGTCGGGAGAGGTGGACTTGCGGGTCGGGAATGGAGCAAGGGTTGCTGCCATAGAGATCGGCAAATACCACCTAATGATGCCCAGCGGATTGGTTTTGATTTTAGAACATTGTTACTTTGTACCTGCCATGTGCAGGAATATTATCTCTGTATCAATGTTGGATATTTCTGGATTTATTTTCACTATTTCAAATGGTCGAATTTCTATATCTAGAGAGGGATTATTTTATGGAGATGCTCTATTAAATAATGGCCTATATATCCTGGACTTAAATGAAACCAATCATATCTACAACATAAACACTAAAAGGGTTAAGCCTGACGAACTTAATCCTGTCTACCTATGGCATTGTCGTCTTGGCCATATAAACGAGAAACGCATTGCTAGGCTTCACAAAGCTGGAGTCCTAGGGTCATTTGACTTGGAGTCAATTGATACATGCGAATCATGTTTAAGAGGCAAGATGACAAAGGCGCCTTTTAGCAAGAAGGCTGAAAGGGCCACTGGCTTATTGGACCTAATACATTCAGATGTATGTGGGCTCATGAGCGCAGCGACCAGAGGTGGGCATCTGTACTTCGTCACGTTCATGGATGATTTCAGTAGATATGGCTATGTCTATCTGATGAAACACAAGTCCGAGACCCTTGATAGGTTCAAGGAATTTAGGAACGAGGTACAGAACCAACTAGGCAGGAATATCAAAACCCTTTGGTCGGACCGAGGCGGTGAGTATATGAGCCTAGAGTTTGATTCATACTTGAGAGAGCATGGAATAGTTCCACAGCTCACACCTCCCGGAACACCACAATGGAATGGGGTGTCCGAACGGAGGAATAGGACCTTGTTGGACATGGTCCGCTCAATGATGAGTCAAGCATCTCTCCCAATTAGTTTCTAGGGACACGCCCTCGAGACAGCAGCTCTCATCTTAAACAATACTCCGACTAAGGCTGTGGAAAAGACCCCATATCAGATATGGACGGGCAAGGAGCCCAATGTGTCTTTCCTAAGGATTTGGGGATGCGAAGCACATGTCAAGAAATTGACTAGTGGCAAGCTGGAGCCCAAAACCGATAAATGCCTGTTTGTGGGCTACCCTAGGGAAACCAAAGGGTATTACTTCTACAACCCCGCCGAGAACAAGGTGTTCGTGGCAAGGAAGGGGGTCTTTCTAGAAAAGGAGTTCCTTTCCAAGAAAGATAGTAGGAGCAACGTTGAACTCAGGGAAGTTCAAGGTCCACAAGCTCCTGAAGAGGATAACTCGGAGACCCAGGTGGAGCTTCCACAAGTGGAAGCACCGACCCAGGCCACACAAGAACCTAGAAGGTCTGGCAGGGATCGTCGGGAACCGAAGAGGTATGGTTTCCTAGTCACCGATGATCAAACTCTTCTCATCTGGGATGAGAAGAACCCAAAACCTACCAGGAGGCTATGGCTAGCCCACAGTCTGCAAATTGGCGTAAAGCCATAGAGGCAGAAATGCAATCTATATACGATAATCAAGTTTGGAACTTGGTTGATCCACCTCCGGGTGCTAAGGTAATAGGTTGCTAGTGGTGCTATAAGCTAAAAGCTGATAATACCTTCAAGAGGCGTCTGGTTGCGAAAGGTTTCAGACAAGTCCATGGAATAGGCTATGATGAAACTTTCTCACCAGTAGCCATGCTCAAATCCATCAGGATACTGCTAGCCATAGCCGCATGGTATGACTATGAGGTATGGCAGATGGATGTCAAAACTGCTTTCCTTAATGGGAAGCTACTCGAGGATGTGTACATGACACAACCTGAGGGTTTTGTCGATCCTAAGTATCCGGGAAGGGTATGCAAGCTTTAAAGGTCCATTTATGGACTGAAGCAAGCATCCCGTAGTTGGAACCTAAGATTCAATGAGGCTATAAAAGAATATGGCTTCATACAGAATCTAGATGAGCCTTGTGTGTATAAAAGGACTAGTGGGAGCATTGTCACATACTTGGTACTTTATGTAGATGACATCCTTCTCATTAGAAGCGACATACCTACACTGCAAGGGGTAAAGCAATGGCTGAGTAAGTGCTTCGCAATGAAGGACTTAGGCGAAGCTGAGATGATCCTAGGGATCAGGATCTATAGGGATAGATCAAATCGGCTTCTGGGCCTAAGTCAGGCTTCGTACATTGACAAAGTTCTGAAAAGATTCAGTACCCTAGGTTTTATACCTAGGGTGGCCGAATTCCCTTAGGGGAATTCAGGCCCAGCTTGGCTCCATTTCATTCTGTGCGGGCTTCCTTGTTTTAATTTGGGCCCAGTCTAATTTTAATTATTCTGGTTTAAATTAATTTCAAGCCCAATTTTAATATACCCATGTATTTAATATATTACACCAAGTAATATATTATTTACACTTAAATTAAAATTAGTTTGATCAGTTAATTTAATCCATCAAATTAAAATTAAATCTACATAAAATAAAATCATATGTAAACCCATACATATGAATATTTCCACCTAGGAAATAATCTCATAATTAATCCAATTAATTATGAAGAGCCAATTGAATATATTAATTTTATTATTGTGACCAATCCAATTGATCTTTATAATATATTAATATATACATACCTCTCTCTCCATAGTGTATACTCCAAGTATACTTGTGATTCCTTAAGTCTGCATTCAGTCGTTCTATGTGTACGATCCCGTGGGCCCATCTTTATGTTGGCAGCGGGCCTTTGGCCCGCAGACTGCAATTGGGCTCTAGCAAGCCACTGCAGCCCCTAATTAAGATGGAGATGGCAGTCTAACTGTTATCATAACCCTGTAGTTTAAACTTGTACATCCCATGTCATTGATATCGGTGTCCAACACAGAGGCATGGATTGATCACCCTCTTTTGTGTCTGGACATAAACTTGATCCCGAATGTACTGATGCTCACAAACAAGTTCCAACTTGTTTGGGTGTGGCCACACTCTTATCAGTCACATTCATCAAGAGGCCGGTGATATCTTCTTAGTGGGCTACTGAGTGACAAATCCCTTCAGCATATCCATAGTATTACCATGCTCAGTGACATACCCGAAAGTACCCATACTTGGCACCCTATTACAGGCCCTTTAGGCGTACCCCTAAGCATGCGACTTCACATGTAACACTATCATATGGTCAGGTCAAAGGATCCATACAAGTACTACACGAGAATCCCTTGTGATGCTATACCATGTGGATTACTCGTTTAGTGGATCTATCCAGTACCATGCTCCCAGGCATGTACCCATTAACTTGGTTGACATTCCATGTCCAATGACCGGTAAGACACCGCCATAAAACCAGGTTAATGATAGTCTCTGGTTTCATTCATTCCCATGACTGGAACAGACTACGGATCTATTTATGGTCATATCGTTTACCCTATCCATGGTCTTACTGTCAAGTGCATGACACTTGTCATCATGGATATAGATATGTCCATTGGATACTTCATTTAATATATTGCACAAGATAAATATAATAAATGAATTGATGCCTTTATTAATAACACAAATGAGTAAAATACATAAATCCAATAAATGTATAATACAAATACAAGGACCAATGCCTCGGGACTAGGGCATTTCCAACAATCTCCCACTTGCACTAGTTCCAACTAGGCATGGGCCTAATCCCTATAGATCTAGTATGACCCTCGTGCTTTGTTGTTCCCATATAAAATTAATAATGAATCAAGTTATTAATTTAAACCGAGTTGTTGGGCTCATGGGCCGAGATCCATATTTCATTAAGATATAGCCAAACGAGGGTTTGGTACAACTACACCTTAACTATTTAGGTAGGAACGCCATCCAATCCCAACCTAGGGACTCTCGGTTTGATGGGCTTGTTGGCACTTACCCATCTGTGCTTAGGGCCAGGAGAATCCTACTACCCACGCTAAGTCAAAACCTCCATCCAAGTGTTAGAGTATCCCATTCTCTAACCCAATACAAAGTGACAATACTCCAGTGTATCCTGCGAGGGCATGGTCTACAACTGGCCTATTCCCACTTCGATTCGGTTTTGAATGAGGGAAGCACTTTTAAGCGACGTAGTAATTCTGTTTGGTTATTAGATTCAATTATAACGACTTACATACATAAAGCGGGTGAATGAGCTATAGGAACATACATTCATACATGCAAATGAATATAAAACATAATTAAATAAAATTAAAATGGACTGCTATGGGCCTATATTACATCCTAATATTATTCTAGTAAACTTATACTAGAAATAGATATTAGGCGGGCCTTCATCTTCTCCTTCTGGGCTTGCACCTCCAATTGAGCTTGCACCTCCATTTGGGCTCACCACACCATGGGCTTCTTTTTTTAAATAAAATAAAATTACATTAAAAAGAAAAACGACACGCAGGCCGTATTTACCCAAAATAGAAAAATTAAAACCCATCTTGTTCAAGGCCCAATAGCATCCAATCATACATTCATTCAACCATTCATATGCATCCAATACATATAATTCAAAAGCATATCATAATGCATGATTTAAGCCCATTTAAATTATGTCCAAGCCATTATTAGGAAATCGCCAATTTTGGCCCACCATGGTTCTAACCCTCAACGGGCTTTAAGCCTCCAGCACAGGCAGTCCAACTGCTCCCACTGGAATTGGGAAACCATGGGTCCAATTTAACCGTCCAAGTAATTGTGCCAAAATTACCCGAACCAATTTCCATCAACCATATTAATTTCCAAAATTAATATCACATGAACGAAATTAAAATTCATCCAAGAAACAATGCGCATTTAAATTACATAAATTTAGACACACGAATTTTAAAAGCAATTAAAATTTCAAAACTGGGCCCCGGGCCCAAAACCCGCAAAATCCAAAATACAGGGCCAAAGGCCCGCTGCCAACATAAAGATGGGCCCACGGGATCGTACACATAGAACGACTGAATGCAGACTTAAGGAATCACATGTATACTTGGAGTATACACTATGGAGAGAGAGGTATGTATATATTAATATATTATAAAGATCAATTGGATTGGTCACAATAATAAAATTGATATATTCAATTGGCTCTTCATAATTAATTGGATTAATTATGAGATTATTTCCTAGGTGGAAATATTCATATGTATGGGTTTACATATGATTTTATTTTGTGTAGATTTAATTTTAATTTGATGGATTAAATTAATTGATCAAACTAATTTTAATTTAAGTGTAAATAATATATTACTTGGTGTAATATATTAAATACATGGGTATATTAAAATTGGGCTTGAAATTAATTTAAACCAGAATAATTAAAATTAGACTGGGCCCAAATTAAAACAAGGAAGCCCGCACAGAATGAAATGGAGCCAAGCTGGGCCTGAATTCCCCTAAGGGAATTCGGCCACCCTAGGTATAAAACCTAGGGTGAAAATTTCAGCCACCCTAACCCTTGCACACCATTGGCCGAAATCTTCCCCTCCTCTCTCTTCCATTGTTTCGTTTTTCCAACGCTAGCACGGGTTGCATTCGTTAGGCGTTCGTGTACAAAATCGAGGAGGAAATCTACTTTGGTTTCTGCACTCTTCATCCATCTCTAGAAAGAGATTTTCTGGTAAGAAAATTAATCCCTTTCTATTTAATTTTAAGTTTTTCAATTTCCATTTCAATTGCTCCTGGGACTGGATTTGAGGAAATCATTGCGTTCTTCCGCTTTTATCGGGTGATTTCCGGTGAAAAATCCGTGGAAATTGATTAATTGGGTTGAATCCGTGGAAATTGATTCAACCCAGTAATAAATGTAGGTATGTCGCTTCCAATGAGCAGAATGTCGTCTACATAAAGTACCAAGAATGTGACAGTGCTCCCACTAGTCCTCTTATACACACAAGGCTCATCTAGATTCTGTATGAAGCCATATTCCTTTATAGCCTCATTGAATCTTAGATTCCAACTACGGGACGCTTGCTTCAGTCCATAAATGGACCTTTGAAGTTTGCATACCCTACCCGGATACTTAGGATTGACAAAACCCTCAGGTTGTGTCATGTACACATCCTCGAGTAGCTTTCCATTAAGGAAAGCGGTTTTGACATCCATCTGCCATACCTCATAGTCATACCATTCGGCTATGGCCAGTAGTATCCTGATGGATTTGAGCATGGATACTGGTGAAAAAGTTTCATCATAGTCTATTCCATGGACTTGTCTAAAACCTTTTGCAACCAGACGCCCCTTGAAGGTATTATCAGCTTTTAGCTTGTAGCACCACTTGCAACCTATTACCTTAGCACCCGGAGGTGGATCAACCAAGTTCCAAACTTGGTTATCGTACATAGATTGCATTTCTGCCTCCATGACTTTACGCCAATTTGCAGACTGTGGGCTAGCCATAGCCTCCTGGTAGGTTTTAGGTTCTTCCTCATCCCAGATGAGAAGAGTTTGATCATCGGTGACGAGGAAACCATACCTCTCTGGTTTCCGACGATCCCTACTAGACCTTCTAGGTTCTTGTGTGGCTTGGGTCGGTGCTTCCACTTGTGGAAGTTCCACCTGGGCCTCCGAGTTATCCTCTTCAGGAGCTTGTGGACCTTGAACTTTCCTGAGTTCAACATTGCTCCCACTATCCTTCTTGGAAAGGAACTCCTTTTCTAGAAAGACCCCCTTCTTTGCCACGAACACCTTGTTCTCGACGGGGTTGTAGAAGTAATACCCTTTGGTTTCCCTAGGGTAGCCCACAAACAGGCATTTATCGGTTTTGGGCTCCAGCTTGCCACTAGTCAATTTCTTAACATGTGTTTCGCATCCCTAAATCCTTAGGAAAGACACATTGGGCTCTTTGCCCGTTCATATCTGATATGGGGTCTTTTCCATTGCCTTAGTCGGAGTATTATTTAAGATGGAGATGGCAGTCTAACTGTTATCATAACCCTGTAGTTTAAACTTGTACATCCCATGTCATTGATATCGATGTCCAACACAGAGGCATGGATTGATCACCCTCTTTTGTGTCCGGACATAAACTTGATCCCCGAATGTACTGATGCTCACAAACAAGTTCCAACTTGTTTGGGTGTGGCCACACTCTTATCAGTCACATTCATCAAGAGGCCGGTGATATCTTCTCAGTGGGCTACTGAGTGACAAATCCCTTCAGTATTACCATGCTCAGTGACATATCCGAAAGTACCCACACTTGGCACCCTATTACAGGCCCTTTAGGCGTACCCCTAAGCATGCGACTTCACATGTAACACCATCATATGGTCAGGTCAAAGGATCCATACAAGTACTACACGAGAATCCCTTGTGATGCTATACCATGTGGATTACTCGTTTAGTGGATCTATCCAGTACCATGCTCCCAAGCATGTACCCATTAACTTAGTTGACATTCCATGTCTAATGACCGGTAAGACACCGCCATACAACTAGGTTAATGATAGTCCATAGTTCCATTCATTCCCATGACTAGAACAGACTACGGATCTATTTATGGTCATATCGTTTACCCTATCCATGGTCTTACTGCCAAATGCATGACACTTGTCATCATGGATATAGATATGTCCATTGGATACTTCATTTAATATATTGCACAAGATAAATGTATTAAATGAATTGATGCCTTTATTAATAACACAAATAAGTATAATACATGAATCCAATCAATGTATGATACAAATGCAAGGACCAATGCCTTGGGACTAGGGCATTTCCAACAATCTCCCACTTGCACTAGTACCTACTAGGCATAGGTCTAATCCCTATAGATCTAGTATAACCTTTATGCATAGGCATAGCCAAGCATATTGGTCAAAAGATCTGCGACATTGTCTTTGGTGTCCACTCTTTGTAATGAGATGTCACCCCCTCAGCGATTTCTCGCAATAGGTGAAACTCCCTAAGTACGTGCTTCGTGTATATGTGTGACCGAGGCACATAGCTTGTGCAACAACCCCTCGATGTCACAGAAGATATCAACTGGTTCCCGGATAATAGATACTATCCCCAGTTCTATGATAAACTTCTTTATCCACACAGCTTCCCTAGCTGCTTCACAGGTTGCAATGTACTCAGCTTTTGTTGTAGAGTCCGTGATGGTTGGCTGCTTTGAGCTCCTACAGCTTATAGCACCACCATTCAGCAAAAATACATACCCAGACTGCGACTGGTACTCATCCTGGTCGGTCTGGAAGCTCGCATCAGTATACCCAGTAACTGACAGCACTTCCTGACCACCATACACTAAGAAACTATCCTTAGTCCGGTTAAGGTACTTGAGAATCGCCTTGACAACTTTCCAGTGATCCTCCCCGGGATCCTGCTGGTATCAGCTCATCACACTCAGTGCAAAGGCGACATCAGGTCTCGTACATAACATGGAGTACATGATTGATCCAATAGCTGAGGCATATGGAACCAATTTCATGTTCTCCCTTGTTTTAGGACAGTTCTTCTTACTAAATTTCAGCCCATGGCCCATTGGCAAGAAACATTTCTTGGCCTGGTCCATGCTGAACCTTTTCAGAACTTTGCCAATGTACGAAGCCTGACTTAGGCCCAAAAGCTGATTTGATCTATCCCTGTAGATCCTGTTCCCTAGGATCATCTCAGCTTCGCCTAAGTCCTTCATTGCGAAGCACTTACTCAGCCACTGCTTTACCCCTTGCAGTGTAGGTATGTTGCTTCCAATGAGCAGAATGTTGTCTACATAAAGTACCAAGAATGTGACAGTGCTCCCACTAGTCCTCTTATACACACAAGGCTCATCTAGATTCTGTATAAAGCCATATTTCTTTATAGCCTTAATGAATCTTAGATTCCAACTACGGGACGCTTGCTTCAGTCCATTTTAATTTTATTTAATCATGTTTTATATTCATTTGCACGTATGAATGTATGTTCCTATAGCTCATTCACCCGCTTTATGTATGTAAGCCTTTATAATTGAATCTAATAACCAAACAGAATTACTAAGTCGCTTAAAAGTGTTTCCCTCATTCAAAACCGAATCAAAGTGGGAATAGGCCAGTTGTAGACCATGCCCTCGCAGGATACACTGGAGTATTGTCACTTTGTATTGGGTTAGAGTATGGGATACTCTAACACTTGGATGGAGGTTTTGACTTAGCGTGGGTAGTAGGATTCTCCTAGCCCTAAGCACAGATGGGTAAGTGCCAACAAGCCCATCAAACCGAGAGTCCCTAGGTTGGGATTGGACAGCGTTCCTACCTAAATAGTTAAGGTGTAGTTGTACCAAACCCTCGTTTGGCTATATCTTAATGAAATATGGATCTCGGCCCATGAGCCCAACAACTCGGTTTAAATTAATAACTTGATTCATTATTAATTTTATATGGGAACAACAAAGCAAAGCCCTTTATTGACACTCTAAATGTTTTTCTGTGTAGAAACACCCTAATGGCAAAAACAAATACCTTATCACTGTGATCTATTCTTGAAAAGGACAAGCTTTCCAGTCCTAACTTTTTAGACTGGTCTAGGAACTTGAGGATAGTTCTAAGATAAGAGTCAAAAGAGTATGTACTGGAAAGGCCTGTGCCAGCTGCGCCTCAGGGACGTAATCCACCGGCTGCCCAGCTGGCGGAATCCGAGGCGCATGTCAAGGACAACCAGGATGTGACATGCCTTATGTTGGCCTGTATGGTCCCCGAACTGCAAAAACAGTTTATGGACCACCAAGCCTATGCTATGATAACAACTCTTAATGAGATGTTTCAAGAGCAAGCTCGTCAGGAAAGGTACCTGATCAATAAGGCATTCCACTCTTATAAGATGGGGGTCGGGACATCTGTGAGTGCACACGTGCTCAAGATGAAGGGCTATTTGGACACTTTGGCCCGTCTCGGATCGCCTATCTCTCAAGAGTTGGCGATGGACACAATCCTCGCATCCTTGCCGAATTCTTATGATCAGTTCATCCTGAACTACAATATGCAAGGGATGAACCGTACTGTCAGTGAGCTGCATGGGATGCTTATGCTCACCGAGCAGTCGATAAAGAAGACTCCACCGGTGCTGCTGGTCAACAAGGGGAACCCTCTTCTTGCCAAGGGTAAGGCCAAGGAGAAGGCCAAGGCTAAGAAGGCCAAGGCCTAACCCAAGGCCCAGCAGAGGGCAGGTCCTGAAGATGTCTGTTTCGGGTGTAGACAGACGGGCCATTGGAATAGATCATGTCCCAGGCTGATGGGAGAGCAAAGAAGGGGCCAAGGTGCGTCCTCTTCAGGTATTTATGTTATAGACATTAACCTTACTGTTTCAACATCCTGGGTATTGGATACTGGATGTGGTTCCCATATTTGTTGCAATGTACGGGGACTTAAGAACAGAAGGTCATTGGGGTCGGGAGAGGTGGACTTGCGGGTCAGAAATGGAGCAAGGGTTGCTGCCATGGAGATCGGCGAATATCACCTTGTGATGCCCAGCGAATTGGTTTTAATTTTGGAACATTGTTATTTTGTACTTGCTATGTGCAGGAACATTATTTCTGTATCAATGTTGGATATTTATAGATTTAATTTTACTATTTCTAATGGTAGAATTTCTTTATCTAGAGAGGGATTATTTTATGGAGAAGCTCTATTAAATAATGGCCTATATATCCTGGACTTAAATGAAACCAATCATGTCTATAACGTAAACACTAAAAGGGTTAAGCCTAACGAACTTAATCCTGTCTACCTATGGCATTGTCATCTTGGCCACATAAACGAGAAGCGCATTGCTAGGCTTCACTAAGCTGGAGTCTTAGGGTCATTTGACTTGGAGTCAATTGATACATGCGAATCATGTTTACGAGGCAAGATGACAAAGAACCCTTTTAGCGAGAAGGCTGAAAGGGCCACTATCTTATTGGACCTAATACATTCAGATGTATGTGGACCTATGAGCGCAGCGACCAGAGGTGGGCATCTGTACTTCGTCACGTTCATGGATGATTTCAGCAGATATGGCTATGTCTATCTGATGAAACACAAGTTCGAGACCCCTGATAGGTTCAAGGAATTTAGGAATGAGGTAGGCAGCTAGGCAGGAATATCAAAATCCTTCGGTCGGACCGAGGCGGTGAGTATATGAGCCCAGAGTTTGACTCATACTTGAGAGAGCATGGACTAGTTCCACAACTCACTCCTCCCAGAACACCACAATGGAATGGGGTGTCTGAATTTAGGAACAGGACCCTGTTGGACATGGTCCACTCAATGATGAGTCAAGCATCTCTCCCAATTAGTTTCTGGGGACACGCCCTCGAGAACTTGGCCATTTTCTTGGTTGTAACATGTACAAATGATTTCGCTTCCACCTACTTCGAGAAATAATCAACAGCCACAACTATACACCGATGTCCGTTTGATGTAGGTGGCCTTATTTCTCCGATGAGATCTATCCCCCAAGTAGAGAATGGCCATAAGGTCAATGATATCTAAAGTTCAAGCGGTGGGAGATGTTTAAGGACAAGCGGTGGGAGATGATTGAGGTCTCCGTACACTTGACATTTCTGACATCTTTTCACCTCTTCGATACAATTTGCTTGCAGTGTAAGCCAGAAGTAGCCTTATCTTAATACTTTCTTAGCTAGGGCTAACCCATTCATATGTGGCCCACAAGTCCTTGCGTGGATCTGCCTCATGAATTCTTTGGCTTCTTTTTCCATTAAGCACTTCAGGAGCAGGCCATTGGCGGTTCTCTTGAAGATCTAACCCTCAAATAATCTAAACTGTGCTGCTAACCTCCTGAGAGAGATCTTATCTGCCTCACTGGCATCTTCAGGGTACTGTCCATTCTGGATAAATTGTAGAATGTCATGATACCAAGGGCGTTCTTTCGCTGTTGCTATAACGCTGACCGACAAGTAGCAAGGATTCTGTGCGAGTTCCATTACTATTGGCTGCATAGGGTGTTTTCGGGGTTCCTCCCACATTGACGAGAGTGTGGCTAAAGAGTCTGCCATCTGATTCTCATCCCTCGGCACGTGTCTGAACTCACGCAGTCTAAATGCTTCTACCATGTCCCAAACCAACTGGAGGTATGGCCGGAGCGACCTTTCTTTCACCTCCCATTTACTGGTGATCTGATGGATTACAAGTGCTGAATCTCCAATTATCAATACTTCATGTGCCCCTAGTGTGATCAGAGCATCAATTGCGAATAGGCAAGCTTCATACTCTGCCCCGTTGTTAGTCACTGGGAATTCAAGGTGTTTAACTAGGGGGATAATTTCTCCATCAGGTGTGCCAATGATCACTCCCAGTCCTGCCCCATGCTTATTTACAGCCTCGTCGAAGTACATTATCCATCTGCTCGGTTCTGTCTCTATTACAGCCAACTGTTCATTAGGAAATTCTAGATTCTTAACATAGTTTGACTTCAGGGGTTGGTTGGCCAGAAATTTTACATAGCCCTTCCTTTGATTCTCTTCTTGGTCACATATTCAATTTCAAATTCAAATAATAGGAGTAGCCACCTTGATAACTTTCCAGCCAATGTGGGGTCTGGCATAAGTACTTCATAGGATCAACCTTTACCACTACCTGAACCTTGTACGACTAGAAGTAATGCCTCAACTTCTTAGTCAGCCATACCATAGTAGCACAAGTCTTTTCTACTACAGTATATATGACCTCATAGTCAAGCAGCTTCTTGCTCAGGTAGTAGATTGCGTGTTCTCGCCCGTCTTCCTGTTCTTGAACCAATATTACCACTACTGAAGCATCTTCAATAGCCAAGTACAGGACTAAAAGTTTGTTCGGCATTGGAGGCTTCAGGACTGGTGGATTCATTAAATAAGCCTTTATCTTGTCGAAGGCTAACTGGCACTGATCATTCCACTTCGCCGGCTGATTCTTCCTTAGGAGCTTGAAGATGG
Organism: Euphorbia tirucalli; assembly: GCA_039660915.1. Lineage (NCBI taxonomy): Eukaryota > Viridiplantae > Streptophyta > Magnoliopsida > Malpighiales > Euphorbiaceae > Euphorbia > Euphorbia tirucalli. The sequence continues at coordinate 54,079,043 of CM077633.1, forward strand.
GTTCACAGATCATTGTCAACCTTGTAATGAACCGACTGACATACTGTAGCGATCCCAGAAATGATCTTACCTCTTTCTCTATCTTTGGCGCAAGCATGTCACTCATAGCTTTGATCTTATTCGGGTCCATTTCAATTCCCCTCTGACATACCACATGGCCGAGGAGCTTTGCTGAGGTTACCCCGAACACACACTTCTTGGGATTGAGGCGGAGGTTGTACTTTTTGACCCTAGTCAGGAATCTATCCAAGATAGCAGGGTGCTCTTCTTGGGTCATTGATTTGACTAGCATGTCATCCACATAAACCTCAGGTCATTGATTTGACTAGCATGTCATCCACATAAACCTCATCCTCTTTATGAATCATGTCATGCAATAGTGTTGTGACAGCCCTCTGGTAAGTGGCTCCAGCATTCTTCAGTCCGAATGGCATAACCTGTAGCAGTAGACCCCTCACTCTATCATGAAGGCTATTTTCACTTTGTCAACTATGTCCATGAGGATCTGATTATACCCTAAGAACCCGTCCATTGATGAATACATTGTAGCCCTGGCGGCACTGTCGATCAAAACATCAATATGTGGCAACGGGAAGTCATCCTTAGGAGAAGCCTTGTTCAGATCTCTATAATCCACACAAACCCTGACTCTACCATCCTTTTTGGCGACCAGCACTATGTTGGCCAACCATTCCGGATATTCCACAACTTCTAGAAACTTTGCTTTTATCTGCTTGGCCATTTCCTCTTTAACCTTTTCTGCCTATTACGGTCTGAGTCTTCTGAGTTTCTGTTTGATGGGCTTCATTTTTGGATCTGTCGGGATTCTGTGTTCTGCAATTTCCCTATCAACCCCGGGCATGTCATCGTAGGACCATGCGAAGGCTTTTATATGTTTCAGGAGCACATTCATAATTTCTTTCCTCTCTTCAGGCGTAGGTCTTTCGAGATGGATACCATTTTTGGATCATCATATGTTCCTAGATTCATTTCATGTAATGATGCATAATGTATGCTAAAGACATTAAATGAATGTTTATATGTATGCATAGTTCCATCAGGAAAAACATCACACAAGTAAGCGAAATTAGATTTCATTACATTAAAAGCCTTGTAGGCTGAGTTATTTACATCAAAAACAGAAAAAGCAGATACATTAAAATGATTATCATCCTCCACATGCGAAGGGTCTTCTCCTATTGCAGCCTCTTCAACTTCCTCAAATAGGACCCCTAGGTCACCCTCAAAGGCTTCTTCCTGGTCAGCAGATAGTTCTTCCTTGGTCATCTTAGCCTTTCCAGCCATCATCAGCTTAGCCAACTGCTTCACAGCTTGATCCATCAGTTCTTCCTGAGTCTTTGCCACAGGTGCTTGCTTCTGATCAGAACCTATGTTGACTTTCATCAGTGCGGCCAGCACCTTGGTCATAGCTTCCATGGCCACCTCAGCTTCCCCACTTCCTTGGTTTACCTTCTTAGCAGATTCTCCTTTGTTTCCAAACTCAACACTGACTCGGCTGACTGCTGTTCCCTACTTTTTCAAAACTTTTCCCTTATCATCCTTAGCTTCAATACGGAGCATGTTGACAACTGGCTTGACCCCGTACTTCTTGAAATCCATAACATCAGAAAAGATTTCAAATCCTGGGAGTTGATCCCCCTCGACTTCTACCGGCTCTGGATCCCCTTGTACACTTTCTCAGTTGGACGCATAAACGTGTCAACCAAATTCACAGATCTCCTACTCAGCCCATCTCCCTTCTCGCGGTAGCCAAGTCCGTGCTGATGGTACTTCCCTGGTTCAATGTCGAATTTGGGGATGCCTTACTGCCTTGTCCCCAGGCCCTTGTCGGGCTCAAATTTCTGCTTGGCGAAGTATTTATAGATTCATTTCTGGAACCTCGGTTCATCACCGCTTTCCTCTATCACAACTGCCACCTGAAAACCTATTATGGGCTACTCCACAGTGTTTAAAGCAGCTACTACCGATGGCTCGTCGGCTTCTATAGTCACTACCTTCCCTCCTATGAGGAACTTCACCTTTTGATGCAAAGTGGAAGGCACTCCTCCCAGGGCATGAAGCAACACATTGGATCTGACTTCCTAGGAGCAGGGAAAATGTAACCGAGATGTCGATGACTATAAACAACACATTGGATCTGACTTCCCCCACATTGACTTCGGCTTCAAATGTGCCTATCACTAATCTCTTGCTGTCTTCGTAGGCCCTAATTACAGTACCAAACTTACAAAGTGCTTCTATGCTAATACCTAGATATGGTAAGACTTTGGAGGGGCAGATACCATCGTCGACCATCACACAGGGCATTACCCTATCCATGATCTCTACTTTTAGATACAAAGCTCGATTATGATTCACACCCTCTGGCGGCAAGTCAGATACTCCAAAACTGATCTCTGGGGCCCGGTTGGCTTCAGATCAACCCCTTTAATTGCAGCACACACTTCATCTAGAGACATAGTAGGGTTTGCTTCCATTTCCATCAACTGCTTCACTACCGCCTCACGGTGTCTTTTGGATTCCATGAGAAGGTGCCATATGCTTGCCTGCGCAAGTGTTCTTTTCAACTGCTCAACTACGGCATCCTCTTGCTTACTCTTTAACCCCAAAGTAGTGGTGCCTATTTCTGCAACTGGGTTGTTCCTTCTGGGTGGCTCCTGAGGAGCCATATTAATAGGTTGGTAAACCCTGCCACTCCAAGTGATATGCATGACTGGGCCATCTTTCGAGACCACTGTCCCTTGCCTTGTCTCCACTGGGTATATCAGCTTCAGTTCCTTGAACCCAAAGTCTTCATCATCATCCCCTAAATCAATGTCATCCAAGTCAATCAGACCTTGCTTGTTCTGTACCATAGATGCCTGCGCTTCGGTTTCCTCTGGCTCTTCCTCCCTTTCCTGAGCTGTAACTGCTTGGACACTCAGATTGGCCTTAATTATTTGAGCAAACACACTGTTGGCTGGCATCCTAGACTGAACCATGCTAACCTGACCCCTGAAATTTGGCAAAGGGTTTTTCTGAACATTCGGTTTTAATGCGGGCTCCATAATTTTCCCCTCAGTGACTAGCCTTTGAATAGCCCTTATCAGACTAATACATTCATTAGGACGGTGACCTGCTGTCACATAGTAGGTGCAGTAATTGTCTTTATTTGCCTCAGAAGGAGGAACATACGGCTTCACACTCTGTAACAAACCAGCCTTTCTGCATTTGGCAAAAATACAGCCTAAGGGGTCGACCCACGGGTTTGTGAGTCTTGGAGGGATCCTCGGCTGTCTGCCCTGGGCTACTCCTGCTACATCTGCCTCTCGCACCTAATATGTCACTGTAGTTTGGGCCGGTTTTGAACTAGACCCTGACGGGGTGGTTGTGGAACTACTGGCCTTGTACCCCTGAGTATATCCCCGGCTACCCCGGTAAGTACCTGAACCCTTTCTATTCATCTGATCTTCTTCCGCATATCTCTTAATGCGTTTAGCAAAATCCATAACATCATTGAAGGAGTGGAACCTCTTTAGCTTCATTTTCTCCTTGTAAGGCGGCAAGCTACCATCAACAAGTTTCACAATGAAAGATTCCAGTTTAGGAGCCTCGTCCACCAATACTTGCACATCCATCCATCTCTTGTAATATGCTGAGAAGAATTCATTAGGCTTCTAACGGATTCTTTCCAGGTCTTCCAGTGTAGTTTCAAACTGAGTATTGTAGGCATATTTTTTCACAAACGCGTAAGACAGATCCTCCTAGGTGGAACGGGTATGGATTGGTGTCTTCAGATACCACTTGGCTGCTACACCTCGTAAGGTGGTTGGAAACAGATTCAGCAAATGGACCTTTCCGATCCCCAAGCTAGACATAATTCTCACATAGCTATCCAGGTGAGCTTCTGGCGGACCTTCCCCAGTGTACAGGGGTAAATACGGCATCTGAAACCCAACTAGGAGCGACTCTCCCCCCTCTGCCAATAAAGTAGATGGATCCGCGCATTTAATAGGCTGATAATGTACCATCTCCTTCAGCTTCAGCAATAGTGCTTCAAAGTCAGAGAATTTCTCCTTAAGGCGCCTTTCTGTGGCTGTCTCAATTGAAGCCTCCATAGCCCTTTCAAAGGCCTCATCCTCCTCAGAATGGTGATCAGTCTCCCGAGGTGGGATGACCACCTTGCTACTACTAGGGATGTTCCTTCCTAAATTAGGACCCCTCTAAATGACATTCCCTTTGTTCTCGACTAGGGCTTGGGCCTGCTGACTAGTTTGGCCTGCAGTGGCAGTTACTGCGGTTTGCACTTGCTCCCTGATGGTAGCCTTGAACTGATCCGAATTCAGAAAAGTAGTCATGAATGCATTCATATCAAATGGTGGATTTCCACCATTCCCACCTTGAGCCATTTCTGTTCTGCTTGTTTTTTCCAACACAAACTGATTATCAACTGGCAAGGAAGGCAACTGTCCTCCAAACTCTTGCTATGAGTCTGAATTTGAATTTGAACTGACCCTAACCTCCTCCACGGTGTCTGACTCTTTCTAAACTGACTGAACTGATTGACTAGACCTTGAACCAGCCTGTACTAGTTGCTTCGAAGTTTGACTCCAAACTACACATTCAGCATAGGGTTAGCATCACGGATGAATGTTCTGCCCTAGACACAACATACTAAATGGCATGTACGGTATGATCATGGGATGATCATGGTTGGATGATGTTTTATGAACGAAAATGATAATGAATATGGTTTCCTTTGTTCCTATTTCGGACATTTCGAGAATGCCCAAAACTATGCAAAAGACAATGCAAGAATTGTCATGTGCGAACCATCATATGGATAGAGGTTCGGCGCCTTTGGGGCACCTAATGGATGTTATGAAATGGTCATGCATGTACTGACACACTGATAGATTTTCGACGCTTTGTAGGTAAAAATGAAATGGCGTGAAATGGTCAGGTGAAAGCCGTTCTAGGGATAGAGTTCCGATGCTTTTGGGGCATCAAATATGGAATGATGTTGCAAATAAGTTGCGTGTAAGCAGGGACACGGATGGAGGTTCGGCGTTCGTGGAATGTCTTGCATGAATTATTAATGTTATGAAATGTTATTATGTGCATAAAAATTCGGTACTCGTGGAGTACCTCGAATGAGTTATTAATTTCATGGAACAAATCTGATGTGGATTGTAACACACAAGCAAGATTTCGGCATCGCTGAGACACCAATGACAAGTGGACATGAAATGGGGATGATGTAATGTTATGTTGTCGCATGACTTGCCACACAACCAGACCTAAAATCTTTGTGATTTTCTAGTGAATGATATGATATAATGGAATGGCCGAGTGCAAACAGGCGCACAAGCAGACTACGGGTAGTTTTGGGGTATCTGATATGGTATGAAATGAAATGGTCATGATAGGTATTCTCAGAACGTCCCATATTAGATGAAATGGAATGAAATGGCATGAATGTGTATGTCACGCAAAATGCAAGTGGCTGCAGGAAAAGTGGTTAGGAATATCACATGGAATGATGTCGTGTATGTTCTATGAAAATGTTGGCACACGAGATGTATATGGCATGCGAACAAAATGTCATGGCTACATGAAGACGTGGTTAGCACAAATGCCATACATATGTATATGTAAAAAGATGGCTGCACGAAAAAAATGTGATTAGAAATGGCACGCGAATGATTGATGTTTCATGAAAGGTAAAAAGAAAATCACCACGGAACAAACGTTAGCACATGCAAAAATATGCTCTCCCTTCCAACCTTATTTCTCCTTTCGATTGGTCTCGCATTCTTCCTAGGTATTGGGTCTCTTTGGCATCAACGGGGGATACCAAAGGTGCACACTCAATTGTTCAATTTTAATTTTATGTTTTGATAATCCTAGGGGAAGTTACTAAGCCATTATATGTGGGTCAAAGTCAAAACCAAGGGTCGTACAGGTTCCCATTGTTGGTGTGCCCTAGTTCTTAGGGCATTGGATTCTTGTAATTTGTATTATACATTAAGAGTCATGTATGAATACATTATTTGTGTCACATTAATAAAGGCAATTAATCTATTTCATTTATATCTTGTGCTATAATATGAGTAGAGTATCCATTGATTGATAATCATAAAACCTATCCCAAGTCTGTTCTAATCGTGGGAACGAATAGAACCACAGACTTGTATATACGATAACTGTATGGTAGTTCTTAACTAGCCATAGTACTTGTATAGTCAGTCATGAATATAGGTACATGTCATTGACATGGGACTGGATCGATCCGCACAAGAAAGCCACATGGTTGCCATGTCATAGGTCTTTCTTGAGTAGGTCTCTTTTGTCCTCAGACCAGATTTCATTATAATATCGATATGGAATCCGATTCACTTTGACATACGCCTAACAGGTCTGTAAAAGGATGCCAAATACGGGTATGATTGGGTGGACCAGTGAACATGTTGATATTGATGATGAAGTGATGGAATTGCCACTCGGGTGACACCGAGATGATATCATTGGCCACTTGATGAGTGGGACTGATAAGTGTATGGCCATACCCAAATAAGTTGGTTACTTATTTGATTAATCAGTCAAATCAAGATCAAGAAATATAATAAACAACAGAAGAGGATGACAGACACAATGCCTCTTGTTTATTCATATCGATATCGTTAGGCAAAGGACAATATGAGATTACTACAGGGTGAGTGTCTTCTAAAGACTGCTGCATCTCTGTCTTAATTGGGGGCTGTAATGGTTTGCTAGAACCCACTTACAGTCTGTGGGCCTTGGGCTTACTGCCAACATAAAGACAGACCCATAGGATCGTGCATATAGATCAACTGAGCTGGAACTTATAGAAATTGTACATGTAATGTACATTGGAAGAAATGCGTTAATTAATTAGTTGACATTTGGTGTCAAGGTAATTAATTGACATTGGGTTGAATTTAATTTAATTAATAAGTTTACATAATGTAATTAATTAATTTATCAATTAATTGAATTACATAAAGTAAACAATTAATTAAATAATTTTCCTAAATAGGAAAATTAAATACATGTATTGTATTAACTTAAGTGTGATTTAATTTTATTTAGGGGTAATTAAATTTAGCCAAATGGAATTAAATTACATAGTATATACTTTTTAATTAAAGTTTATTTATGTAATTATAATCCTAGTGGGCTTGGGTTTAATTAACCTAATTAGAACCCAATTAGATAAGGTGTCTATAAAAGGGCACACTTAAGGAATAAAAACCTAATTCAACTCTAATTAATTGCTGGAAATTTCAGCCACCGATAGCAGCCCCAAAACAGCCGAAAATCCCAGCATTAAACCTCCATTCCTTCGCGTCTTCGGCTAGCACTGGTTCCCGCTCAATAGTTGGTCGTGCACGGGACTTTGGAGATCGCAGTTTCAAGAAACGATTCTGCAGCAGTCTCTAGAGGAGACGAATCCGGTGAGTTAATCTCTCTTGATTCTTATTTGATTTTATTCTAATCAATGGTAATTGGACACGATAGGTGGATTCTAGGAAATTTTAAACGGTGTATTTTCCGCTGCGCCACGTTATTTTTCCAATGACGAATCCCAACAGTGGTATCAGAGCCTAGGTTTTATCCATTAGATTGATTGGAATTGGTTCTTGAAAGCGTTCTTTGAGAAATAATGGGTTTCATGTTTGTGATTTTAGGGTTTTTGCTTAATTGGTTTTGTTTTGGATAAACCCAAGAATTGTTGGATTGGGGTTTTTGATTTTTTCCCCAATTATTTTCCATCTAAAATTGTTTTGTATATTAATTATATATTTATATATTTTTTTGTTGGAAACCTTTTTTTGTTAATGATTTAATAAAAAAAAAATATTTGGGCAAAAGATGGAATCGCAGAATTGCGATTCCATCTGCTGCCGCGGCAGGCTGCCCCGCAGCGGTACTGCTGCCCCGCCGGGACAGCAGCGCCGCGCGCGGGTTTCGGGTCGGTTTTGGATTTTGCGGGTATTTTTTTTTCCCCGGACCCTAATACAAATTAAATTAAATTTTTTTTTTAAATTAATTTGTGTTTAAATTATTTATTTTGTTGGCATGCATATTTAATTTAATTGTTTGCACATTAAATTGAATATGGACTTTGTGAAATTGGCCCAATAAACCGTGACACCGGTTAAAATTGGGAGAGCTAAATTTTAAATTTGTGACAACCCAAATTCAAGTGGGAGCAATATTGTTAATTTTGCATTTATGGATGTTATCCATTGGGCCTTTATGGGCCTTAGTCATATTTGTTAAAATTGGCGATTTCACCCTAAGTAACTCGGCTTAACATTTATATTTATAATTTGGAATGCCATGATCATGCATCATATTGGTATGTATGTGCACGACAGGTACTTTGTCTGAAATGTTATGTTGAGTTCTATGGGCCCTAAATTATTATCGGTTGTAATTTAATTTTGGGAAATATGGCCTGCGTGCCATTTTTTTATTTTGATGTAATTTTAGAATAGATTTTATTTTACAAAATTATTGTAATTGCATCAAGTATGGAGGAAGGCCCAAATGGAGCAAGCCCATGGTGGGAGCCCAAGAAGGATTGCAGTCCGACCCATGAAGAATTAGATAGGATATCTAGTTTTTCATTAGGTTGTAATTAAAGGCCCATAGGATCTCATTTATTTTAAATTAAGTATGCTATTGCATTTTTCATATAATATGGATGTATGGATCACCAAATTATTACCCGCGTTTATGCATGCTAAGCCGTATCACTTAATTATAATCCGGAAATTAAAATATTGAGTCGCTTAAAAGTGCTTCCCACATTCACACCTCTTCCTCCCATTGATGCTGCAATGTGCACCATGCCCTAGCTGGGTATATTGTAGTATTCGGTGGGCCGTCGAGGGTTAAGATAATTGGTATGGTTAACATGTGAATGGTGGTTTGACTCAACATGGGTAGCATTAGCTCAGAGCGGGCCCTAAGCACAGATGGGTAAAGTGTCAATAAGCCCATCAAACCAAGAGTCCTTCGTGGAAGGATTGGATAGGTTGTCCTACCAAACGAATCAATGGTTGGTTAGCGAGCCCTAGTTCGGCCAGTCATTGATAAGTTGTGGATCTTGGTCAAGTCAGCCAATTAACAACACCAACAAACAAATTAAAATCGGATTATTAATTTGAATTGGCTTAAAAGTCCTTTATTTCTAACTCAAGCAATGATTTCTTCCATGTAGATAATCCCATTTCAGTTAAGCAATTTAAATGGCTGCAACAAACAACAACTCACTCTCACTTAGGTCACTCTTGGAGAAGGAGAAGCTTTTGGGGACTAACTTCCTGGACTGGGCTAGGAACTTACAAATAGTTCTTAGACAAGAGTCTAAGGAGTATGTACTGAATGCTCCTTTACCAGCTGGCCCTCCTGCAGGTCGAGGCATCACCACGGTGATGGTGGAGCAGTACGATCGGCATGTGAGGGATGACCGAGATGTCTCGTGCCTCATGCTGGGTACCATGGCTTCTGATCTTCAGAAGCAATTCATGGACGAGCATGCTTATGAGATGATGGATCAGCTTAAAAAGATGTTCCAAGATCAGGCTCGTCAGGAACGTTACCTGACAACTAAGGCACTTTGCACGACTGTGATGGCAGCTGGGACTTCTGTTAGCACTCATGTGCTAAAGTTGAAGGGGTATATTGATACACTTGCCCGCCTCGACTCGCCAGTTCCGCAGGACTTGGCAACAGACATTATTCTCGGGTCACTTCCTGAGTCTTACAACCAGTTTATCATGAATTACCATATGCAAGGGTTGGATAAATCGGTTGTTGAGCTGCATGGCATGCTCAAGCTTGCTGAGCAGTCTCTTAAGAAGACTCCTGAAGTATTGCTGGTGAACAAGGGCAATACGCCCATTGCTAAGGGAAAGGCCAAATCTAAGGCCAAGGCTAAGGCCCAAAAGGCCAAGGCTAAGGGCAAAAAGGTTGTGGCCCAACCTAAAGCAAGGGTTGCTTCTCCTGACGATGTTTGCCATGAGTGTCATGAGAAGGGGCACTGGAAGAGCTCATGTCCAAAGCTAAGGGAGCAACTGAAGGGCAAAACTGCTGCTTCAGGTATTTATGATTAATCTGGCTATTTCTACATCTTGGGTCTTGGACACTGGATGTGGATCTCACATTTGTTCAAATGTGCAGGGTCTAAGAAATAGGAGATTATTAGGATCTAGAGAAGTAGATCTTCGAGTCAGAAATGGTGCTCGGGTTCAGGCCATGGAGATCGGAGATTATTTCTTGGAGATGCCTAGTGGACTTGTTTTGGAACTAAGAAACTGTTATTTTGTACCTGCGATGCGCAGGAATATTATTTCCTTTTCTTTGTTGGATATTTCTGGTTTTGTATTTAATATTGGACATGGTAGAATTTCTATGCAATGTGGCAATATTATTTATGGAACAGCATTTCTTGAAAATGGCTTATATATCCTTGATCTAAAACGTGAAAGTTCAATCTATAACATAAATACTAAAAGGATTAAACAAAATGAAATTAATCCTACTTACATCTGGCATTGTCGACTTAGCCATATAAATGAGAAGCGCATAGCTAGGCTTCACTCTAGTAGAGTGCTAGGGTCATTTGACATCCAGCCTTATGACACATGCGAATCTTGTTTGAGAGGCAAGATGACAAAGGTGCCTTTTAGCAAGATTGCTGAAAGGGCCTCAGAGCTATTGGAGCTAATACATTCCGATGTATGTGGCCTAATGAGCACTAGTGCTAGATCTGGTTTTCTGTACTTCGTCACCTTCACGGATGACTTCAGCAGATACGGTTACATGTATCTGATGAAGCATAAGTCTGAGACTCTCCAAAGGTTCAAGGACTTTAAGAATGAAGTAGAAAACCAACTTGGCAAGAAAATAAAAGCACTTCGGTCTGACTGAGGGGGTGAATATTTGAGCCAAGATTTTGACTCGTTTTTGAGAGAGTGTGGGATCATATCCCAACTCACTCCTCCTGGTACACCCCAGTGGAATGGAGTGTCAGAAAGGAGGAATAGGACCTTACTTGACATGGTCCGCTCGATGATGAGTCATGCTACACTCCTTGTCTCCTTTTGGGGATATGCTTTAGAGACAGCTGCTTACATTCTTAACAATACACCAAGCAGGGCAGTTGAGGGAACACCATATGAACTATGGAAAGGCCGAAAGCCCAATGTTTCCTTCTTGAAGATTTGGGGCTGTGATGCACATGTTAAGAAATTGACAAGTGGCAAACTCGAGTCCAAATCTGTCAAGTGCCAGTTTGTGGGTTACCCTAAGGAAACTAAGGGTTATTACTTCTACGATCCAGCCGAAAACAAAGTTTTCATAGCCAGAAATGCAGTCTTCTTGGAGAAGGAATTCCTTTCCAAGAGAGACAGTGGGAGTAATGTTGAACTTTCAAAAGTTCAAGACTCAAAAACTCCTGCAACTACTGCTGAGGATGCTTCGGGAACCAATCTGACTACTCAAGAAATTGAGGAACCAGAAACGGTTGCACAGGACCTTAGAAGGTCTGGTAGGACATGTCATCAGCCAGAGAGGTACGGCTTTCTCGTGACTGATGATGGGGACCTTATGGTCATTGACCAAGAGGAGCCCAAGACCTATCAGGAGGCTGTTGAAAGCCCACACTCAGATCAATGGCGCAAAGTCATGGAGGCTGAGATGCAATCTATGCACGATAACCAAGTATGGAACTTGGTGGATCCACCTCTGCGTGCTAAGGTGATAGGTTGCAAGTGGTGTTTCAAGTTAAAGGCCTTGTGTGTATAAGATGGTTAGTGGGAGCATTTCCACCGTCCTAGTGCTGTATGTTGACAACATCCTTATCATTGGAAGTGACATACCAACACTACAAGGGGTTAAGCAGTGGTTGAGTAGGTGCTTCGCAATGAAGGACTTAGGCGAAGCTGAGACGATCTTAGGGATCAGGATCTACAGAGATAGATCCAATCGGCTTCTAGGCCTAAGTCAGGCCACGTACATTGACAAGGTTCTAAAAGGATTCAGTATGGACAAGGCAAAGAAAGGATTCTTGCCTATGCGCCATGGGTTGAAGCTGAGTAAGAAAGATGGTCCTAAAACAAAGAAGGACCGGGAGAACATGGAAAAGATCCCTTACGCATCTGCTATTGGATCTATCATGTACTCCATGTTATGTATGAGGCCTGATGTCATGTTTGCACTAAGTATGGCTAGTCGGTACCAGTCGGACCCCGATGAGGAACACTGGAAGGCAGTCAAGGCAATCTTGAAGTACCTTAACCGGACTAAGGATGCTTTCTTAGTGTATAGAGGTCAAGATGAGCTGGTAGTGTCAGGTTACATTGATGCAAGCTTTGAGACCGATGAGGATGAGAACCAGTCACAGTCTGGTTATGTTTTTCTCCTGAATGGCGGTGCCATTAGTTGGAGGTCCTCAAAGCAGGCCACCATTGCTGACGCTACAATGGAAGCTGAGTACATAGCTGCATGCAAAGCTCAAAGGAAGCGGTTTGGATCAAGAAAGTCATAACTGAGTTGGGAATAGTGCCCACTATCCTAGACCCAGTTGATGTTTTTGTGACAACAACGGGGCCATCGCACAAGCTAAGGTGCCCCGGCCACACAAGAGATCCAAACATGTACTCTGAAAGTTTCACCTCATTCGGGAGATCGTGAACATAGGTGACATATCATTGCAGAGGGTTGACACTAAGAATAATGTCGCTGATCCATTGACCAAAGCGCTGTTGCAGACACAACACGACGGTAATACCAGATCTATAGGAATTAGGGCAATGCCCACTTGGAACTAGTGCAAGTGCGAGATTGTTGGTGTGCCCTAGTTCTTAGGGCATTGGATTCTTGTAATTTGTATTATACATTAAGAGTCATGTATGAATACATTATTTGTGTCACATTAATAAAGGCGATTAATCTATTTCATTTATATCTTGTGCTATAAGATGAGTAGAGTATCCATTGATTGATAATCATAAAACCTATCCCAAGTCTGTTCTAATCGTGGGAACGAATAGAACCACAGACTTGTATATTCGATAACTGTATGGTAGTTCTTAACTAGCCATAGTACTTGTATAGTCAGTCATGAATATAGGTACATGTCATTGACATGGGACTGGATCGATCCGCACAAGAAAGCCACATGGTTGTCATGTCATAGGTCTTTCTTGAGTAGGTCTCTTTTGTCCTCAGACCAGATTTCATTATAATATCGATATGGAATCCGATTCACTTTGACATACGCCTAACAGGTCTGTAAAAGGATGCCAAATACGGATATGATTGGGTGGACCAGTGAACATGTTGATATTGATGATGAAGTGATGGAATTGCCACTCGGGTGACACCGAGATGATATCATTGGCCACTTGATGAGTGGGACTGATAAGTGTATGGCCATACCCAAATAAGTTGGTTGCTTATTTGATTAATCAGTCAACTCAAGATCAAGAAATATAATAAACAACAGAAGAGGATGACAGACACCATGCCTCTTGTTTATTCATATCGATATCGTTAGGCAAAGGACAATATGAGATTACTACAGGGTGAGTTTCTTCTAAAGACTGCTGCATCTCTGTCTTAATTGGGGGCTGTAATGGTTTGTTAGAACCCACTTACAGTCTGTGGGCCTTGGGCCTACTGCCAACATAAAGACAGACCCATAGGATCGTGCACATAGATCAACTGAGCTGGAACTTATAGAAATTGTACATGTAATGTACATTGGAAGGAATGCGTTAATTAATTAGTTGACATTCGGTGTCAAGGTAATTAATTGACATTGGGTTGAATTTAATTTAATTAATAAGTTAACATAATGTAATTAATTAATTTATCAATTAATTGAATTACATAAAGTAAACAATTAATTAAATAATTTTCCTAAATAGGAAAATTAAATACATGTATTGTATTAACTTAAGTGTGATTTAATTTTATTTAAGGGTAATTAAATTTAGCCAAATGGAATTAAATTACATAGTATATACTTTTTAATTAAAGTTTATTTATGTAATTATAATCCTAGTGGGCTTGGGTTTAATTAACCTAATTAGAACCCAATTAGACAAGGTGTCTATAAAAGGGCACACTTAAGGAATAAAAACCTAATTCAACTCTAATTAATTGCTGGAAATTTCAGCCACCGATAGCAGCCCCAAAACAGCCGAAAATCCTAGCATTAAACCTCCATTCCTTCGCGTCTTCGGCTAGCACCGGTTCCCGCTCAATAGTTGGTCGTGCACCGGACTTTGGAGATCGCAGTTTCAAGAAACGATTTTGCAGCAGTCTCTAGAGGAGACGAATCCGGTGAGTTAATCTCTCTTGATTCTTATTTGATTTTATTCTAATCAATGGTAATTGGACACGATAGGTGGATTCTAGGAAATTTTAAACGGTGTATTTTCCGCTGCGCCACGTTATTTTTCCAATGACGAATCCCAACACCCATAGCAGATATAAACTCCTCACCGTACAACACGATGTAAGGTCACACGGTGCTATGAGTGGTTTACCTCGTCAGGTGTCTCCAATCCTGGCAATAGAGATAGTCCACCTTCTTGGATAAACCGGGGCTGATCAGTGTATTTGAGGGGTTGAGAAGAAGAAAATGCATGATATGCAATGCACAAATAGATATGGCATTTATAAATCGACAAATGAATACAGGCGAGGTTATATTTCAGTAGTCGCCTAAGTTCCTTACGTTTTTATGAAAAATTTCAAGAAAACTTTTAGAATCTCCCCAGCGGAGTCACCACTATGAGCGAACGACCTAAAAGGCGGGACACGGAGAAGCGAACCGAGGTTTTTCAAAAATGTGTTTCTGTGATGTTTTGAGAAAGAGGTAGTAGGTTTATCTTCTTTTAGGAAAAATCGTTTATTTGTTTCGAAATTCGTTTTGTAGAAAACATTTTCCCATTTTATTACTTAAAGACCTCGAAACCTAAATTTCGAGATCAGTGACAGAGTCGCCACCCGGATCAGCTCATTCGGGAAATTCCTGTACAGCTCCCTACCGAGCGCAAACTACTGTACCTAATCCAGAGATTCAGGGTTCGAACAACTTACCTATTCAACCTCGAGCTTGTATTCAATTTATAATTTATATTACCATATTTATTCAAGTTATTATCTTTTCCCTATCCAATTTCGTTTATCTTATTAGCCGTGCTCAAGCAAATGACAGAATTAAATTGTGGAAAAATAAATCATACACACAAATTATATAAAAGAATAACAGAGGCCACTTCTACAACCAAATCGAATGAAAATAAAAACTCTCGTCCTCATATTTACAAGCGCCTAGAATACACGAGGATCTAAAAATTACAAATGCCTAAATACACGAATTAATCAATTAATTACAGTAAAAATAATAAAAAGAAAAATAAATGCTGCAAAACAAACGGTTAGCACAGTTTACGGCACAACACAGATAGGACTCAAATCAGGACAGAATTGGGATTTTTAGGATTGAAGGCATGCATTTAGGGGGTAACCGGGTCGACCTGACCGGTTGGACCGGTTAGACTTGGAAAACGGTTTTGAAACGCCCTATAGATTTTTTGTGCTGAAAAACAATTTTAGAAAATTATTTGGCTCGATTTCATGCAAATTATCAGATTTCAGCGGATCTGTTATCCCAGAACTCGGGGTTCCATTTGTGCGGGTTTCCTAATTTTTTACAAACATCTAGGGTCCGAAAAGCAATAAATACGCCAAAAACAATCCAAATCCGAAAACAGCATCGTGCAACGACGTTCGTACAGGTCGTTCCATGATTTTGTCTTTTTCGGGAACTACAGCCGCGCGGCTGTAACTAGAGCCGGGCGGCTGTAGTTCCCGGAAAAGACAGAATCGAGGCCCGAAACTGGTTTTTTCATTTTTCAAAAAATATTATTTTGCTCGTTTTCGGTGTTTCTCGAAGATTTTATAGGGTTCGGAGGTCCGTTGATGCTGGACTACGGATGCGAATAGGATCCAACGACCCCAAAATCAGAAAATAAAATCTGAGAAAAATCGAAAATATAATATCCGTACGTACAGAAATCCAAAAACCGAAGCTTAATAATCGTACAAATATTTTTGGACCGAAAAATATCACAACAGAATGCATAAATATGGAAAACGGGCTATTTTCGGCCGATCGGGCATTTTTGGGTTTTTGCCCGGGAGTGGCTCTGTTCTAGAGAGACAGAGCCGTGCGGCTGTGTTCTAGAGAGACAGAGCTGTGCGGCTCTGTTCTTGAAGAACAAAGCCGTACAGCTATATCCAGGTAGCCTGTTTTCCGAAAATTGAGAAAACAGAGAAAAATCACAAGGAAAATGCAATGAACACAAGTTTAAGGCCTCTGAGAGTTTACCATGATGTTGTTCCAGTGTATTGGATATGTAGAAACGGATTGAAAATCAAGAATGTGACTTGAATCCTCGAATACTCCGAAATCCCAAAAATGAATCCGAACGAATCCGAAACGAAACCGAAAATGTATACGAACCAACGAGTAACGATCGGGACAGGTTATAAAACGATTAGGTTATGAGTTCCGGGTTTGAAAATCAAAGTTTCCCTTTCTCTCCTTCTCTCTTCTTCTTCCTCACCTTTTTGTTTTTCCTTTTGTAACTTTTTCTTCTCCTTTTCCTTTTTTTTTGGCCGAATCAATTTTCCTTTTTTTTCAATTGATTTTTAATTTCCTTTTTATATCTCACAATCAAAGAAATCATTTCACGAATTAAATGTGCCGTCTTCGATTTTTTCAATTTCGCCGAATTCGCTCTGCTTCAGGGCAAGTTGCTCTGCAGAGCAACTTGTCCAACCCTCTAGAGCCACCCGGCTCTGGGTAGAGCCGGGGGCAAAAATTGCAAAATCCTGACGTGCACCCTAAAAACCCTAAAACTACCTGGGGGACCTTTCTCGGGGTTTTGGATCGAGGATTGTCTGGTTTTCGGAAAGTTCAAGGCTTTCTAAGCGACATTCTGGTCTTTTCCAGGTCCGACTGCTTAACAGAGGTAACAAAGAGTTCTCATCACAGAGGTCGGGCAAAACCCATGCTCCCACATGTACCTACAACATATTCCAAACAGATGAGATCCCCTGTGCACATGCCCTAACATACATAAGGAAATTCTAACTCAGCACCTATGATTACTGCTCAGAATACTAAAAAAAAGAAAAGATGTTGGACACATAAAAGGGAACAATATATCCAATACCATTAAAAGACACATGGGACACACTTAAAGAAATTATAAATCAGCAACTTCAACCACCAAATCAGAAATCAGGACTACCGAGAATGAGACCTGGTTGGGAAAGAAAATCAACAAAAAGACTAAAATGCGGAACATGTAAACAAATAAGGCACAATAGGAGAACATGCGGAGGAGCAACATAAAATTAATGTAATTTCATTTTATAATAACAGATACTGTAGAAAATATAAAACAAATTACTCATTCAATAAAAAAAGACATTCAAAAAAATTGAGCCCAAGTATATCTTTTAACCCGAATTGCATAAAAGATAATACATCTAATGTATATATTTGAATAAAAAAGAAACTAGACCTTTATCAACAAAAAAAGAAACGTTCTACAATATACAATACTACCGTAGAAAAAAAATCAATTTCCATCCAGCATCTTAATATACTCTGTATCACTCTCCAGCCCTTCTTCAACCTTTGTCAATCCATAATTATATAAACTGATGGCCAATCTGAACCTATGAGCTTCCATATCAAGAGGATTAGGGATCTCCCTTTGCTGTATCAAATACTCAGCAAAAGACAAAGAAAAGATTCCATAATTACTAAAAAAAAAAAATCATCAGCTCCATGCCAAAAAAATGTATCCCAAATGTATCAAGATTGTATCAGGAATGTATCAGGATTGTATCAGACTTGTATCAAAAATGTATTAAAAATGAATCAGGTATCTAACAGAAATGTATTAGAAATGTATCACAAAAAAAAAAAAAACTTACCAATCAGTCTGTTGAGGTACATTATCAACAACAACAACAACATCAAGTGGATGAAGAGGATCCTTCCCAAAGTACTCTTTGGACTTAAGAATGTCAAGTCTGGAAGAAAAAATCTCAAACTTCTCTATGAAATAAGGAAGCAAGGTTGCATACTCATCAGCAGAGTTATATGTCGTATGAAAACCAGCCCTCTCCTTCAATGAATCATAGATATACAACTTCCGATCCAAAAACACAAACCTTCCCAACACCAAATGATTCTGATCACACGCATTGGGAAAAAAACTACATCCACCTCACTCTATGGCTTCCCACAAAAAACACCACAGCCAAACATAAAGTTGGTGATCGTATCAGTAAACTGCAACTTCTTATTACCCTTATCAGTATGTAAAATATCTTTCACAATAGTAAAAAGATATTTCACCCTCTGGTCAAAGCGCAAATCTGTGGTAGTGAATCTGAGAGTGATACTTTTCAAATACTTGCCCTTTTTCCTCAAATAATAAAGCACCAAATCTATGTGTTACAAAAAAAAAAAAAAAGCAAAATCAAAAACAAAAATACAATTATCACAAAAACTACAAATAAAAAAATATAAAGAAAAGACAAAAACAAATACATACATCACTAGATAGTAGCTCCCCTGGTGTATAAAGTTCATAAAAGAAATTCTTGCAATCAATTTTATAGATTCGTAAATCCAATGGTGGTTTAAGAGTATTAACTGCCGCTCTATACATCTTGTTCAATTTCTTATTGAAACAAAAACAAACAACAACATAAGAAAAAAAAACACAAAAGAATAAAATAAAAAAGATTCAAACTAGTTACCTCCTGATAGCCAACTTATTCTTATTAATATTGGTGGAATGAAGCCACATCCTCAACACTTGGATACTCCTCCAACTTAGCAAAAGTATCCAAAGGACACATTCCAACCACAATTGTCCTAGCATTTTGCATAGATCTAGACAAAGGAGTATAGGGTGACCTCAACACACGACCAGCTCTCTTCTTTCGCTTTGGAAAAGTAGCTGTTGCATCAGCACAAACAATAGTCACCTCCTTTGTACTCACATTCTACAACAAAAAATAAAAACACAAAATCAAAAAAATCAAAACTAGATTCCAAAAAAAAAAATAAAATTAAATAAAATTAAAAACAAATAAAAAAATATACACATAATGCGACAACTTCATTCTCTTAATACTATCAACTTCAATTTTATCCAAAAGAACAGGATCAATAAAATCTAAAAAGCAACTAGAAGAATCCTGAACATATATAAAAAAAATATCATAAATGTATTAGACTTGAATCCAACATGTATCACAAATGTATCAGATTTGTATCAGAAATGTATCAAAAAAGTATCAGACTTGTATAAAAAATGTATAACAAAAAATGTACCATAATAGTATAATAATATTATCAATAAAGTATACAGAAAATTTAACACTAAAAAATCATAAAAACAACAAAAGTTTAAAGAAAACATACTACTTCCTTAAAATTTCCAAGTGCAGTCACAACTTCATGCTTAGCCTTATCACCAACAACAGCTTCTTCAATAATCGAACTACCTGCTTCACCAGCACATCATCTTACACAACAGATTTCACTAAATCACAAGCTACACCGACTACATCACTGAAATCAGTTATACAATCAAAAGTGAAGATTGGATTAACATCAAGAACAGCTCCTTCAACATCCTACTTATCAATAAACACATTTTGCTCTTCACAAACCTTCTCATTCTCATCTCCCTTGTCATACTCATCTCCCTTCTCCTCCTCCTCATCTTTTTCCCCTTGATCTTTCTTCTTATTCTCCTCCTCATTTACCTTCTCATTAGCATCAAACACATCAACATCATCCTCCTTCTCTTCCTCCTTCCCATCCTCCTCCTCCTCCTCCTCCTTCTTCTGTCCCTCTTTCTCATCCTCCTCGTCCTCCTCTTCCCCCTTCTCTTCCTCCTCCTCATCCTCCTTCTCATCCTCCTCATCCTTCTTATCAGTCTAGTATCACAACATGTATCATAAAAGGTATCAAACTAGCATCATAAAATGTATCAGACTTATATCAAAATGTGTCAAAAATATATCAGACTTGTATTAGAAAAATATTGTAAATGTATCAGATATGTATCATAAAATGTATCAGATTAGCATTATAAAATGTATCAGACTTATATCAAAATGTATAAAAAATGTATCAGACTTGTATCAGAAAAGTATCGAATATGTATCGAAAATTTATCATAGAATGTATCGGACTAGCATCCTAAAATGTATCAGACTTATATCAAAATGTATCAGACTTGTATCATAAAAGTATCGAAAATGTGTAATAAACATAAAAAAAAACCTTTTCAGCACTATACCTCATAGCTTCCTGCAAAACAAAGAAAGAAGACAATAAAAAATTCAAAGCACATTATAAAAACAACTAATAAAAAAACTAAAAAAAAAATACAAAATAAAAGCAAATTACCAATTTATCCAAACTTTGGCTAATAGAAGTCAACATTCCAACAATAAAAAGAAAAGAAGACTCAACAGATGCCCGAAAAGAGGCAATCTTAGCTAACAAACCAGCCTCACCAGAAGACCCTTTCCCAGCATCAGTATTCTTATTCCCAGCATTAGTCTTCTTAGACTTTTCTCTCTCCAACAACCTTAGCAACACCATCCTTACCCTTACTTTTGGAGTGAAAATCCCCCAACTCCAGGTTCTTAATCTCTTCTGCAGAAGCTTCTAAATCCTTCAAACCCAACTAAAAAAAACATAAGAAAAATAAATATAATAACAACAAATGCAAAAAAGTAAAGAAAGAAAAATGAGAAGTATAGAAACATACACTCATATCAGATCTTGAAAAACTCATAGAATCCAATTTAGCACTCTGAAACTACTTATCAAAAGCCTTCCATTTATATATCCTAAGAATGAGAGCAATCTTTCCAACCCTATTGTAAATAACACCATTACAGCTAGGACACAGTTCGTAAAACCAAATCTGAAAAAACAAAGGACAACCCTCCAAATGATAGCATCTAGGACGAGACCTTGAAAGACCAATTTTCTTCAATTGATAAATGGTTTTATCAAAAACCATAGAACCCCAACTATGCTTCACATAGTCACTAAACTCAACCAAATCAATATGCTCCATCGGCACAGAATGCTTCGGACCAAAACCCAGCAAAAAACCCTCCATAAAATACAATAGAGCAATCTTTAAAAAAGTCCTCATTGGACTTAAACTTCCCATCCTTCAAAACAGAAACCAAATCATGTCTGTACACCTTAAACTTTCCAAGAAAATACAAATCCACCAACCTAGAACCAACATCGCTATAACGAATCTCAAAACCTCATCACCAAACATTTTCATTCTAGCTATTTAACATAAAATCTTGAACCCTAAAAAGAACCCTCTTCCTGTTCATATCAATCAACAAAGAATCATTATTGTCTCCATCATATATCCCTCTAAGCAAAAGAGAATGCACCAACTGCCTGCTTACCCTAGTATTAGGAATATCCAAAAAATAACCAAAAATACTACTCTTAAACATACCAATAACTTTCTTTGACAAATGCACCTTCAAAAATTGAATAATATCAGGATTAGAAAACACGTAGACCCTAGCTTGCCAACGCTCATCAATATTATAAATAGGTTCATCAACCTGAGAGATATTACAAAAAAAATTCAGAAAAGTATCAAAAATGTATCAAAGTCAAAAAAATAAAAAATAAAAAAGTATCAGAATAACAAAACAACAAACAAAATGTATTAGAAAAGTATCAAAGATGTATCAAAGTCACAAAATCAAAGAACCAAAAAAGTATCAGAATAAAAAAATAACATACAAAATGTATCGCAAAAGTATCAAAAAAGTATCAAAACTGTATAAAAACAACAAAAAAATCAGAAATAACACAACATCCAAATGTTTCAAACAAGTATCAGAAAAGTATCAAACCTGTATCAAAACAACAAAACATACAAAAAAGTATCAAAAAATAATAAAAAACTATAACAAAACCATAAAAATATCAGAGACAACAAAACATACAAAATGTATCAAAAAAGTATCAGAAAACAATAAAAAACTGTATCAAAACCACAAAAACCATTAGAGATAACAAAACATACAAAATGTATCACAAAAGTATCATAAAAGTATCGAAACTGTATAAAAAAAAATCAGAAATAACAAAACATGCAAATGTATCAAAAAAGTATTAGAAAAGTATCAAAACTATATCAAAACAACAAAAATCACTAGAAAAAACAAAACATACAAAAATGCATCAAAAAAGTATCATAAAAGAATCAAAACTGTATAAAAACCACAAAAATCATCAGAAATAATAGAACATACAAAATGTATCAGAAAACAAAACACACAAAAAGTTTAAAAGACATGCATCAACAGAATACCTTCAATCTCCTAGTAATTAGCTCTCTCTTGACTTCCTTAATAGCCCTCTTACAAGAAACCTTCTTAGTTTTGAGTTTTTTACTCTTAAGTTCACTAGAAACCCTTTGCGAACTAGAGGCTTTAATAGAATTCAATTTAGAAAGCAGAATATCATCATCACCCTCAAAGCCACTTCTCTTCCTCTTCGCCATTTTTAAATTAAAGCAAAACATAGAAAAACCTAAATACAAGATGAAAAAACAAAAACAACAATTATGGAGAAATGAGTAAAAATTACCTCAAATATAAAGCAGAGAAAAGTAGATAACCATCGCCCCACTAACGCAGAAGTAGAATCGTGGAGAAATGTAAAAAAAAAAACGAAGTGAAATGGTGCAGGAAACGTGAGCTAAAAAAGATCGTGGAGAGAAAACACGAATTTCAAAAAGCGGTTAACAAAAAAGAACGTATGTAAGAATAATGTTCAAAAAAAGTATAAAAATAAAAACATACGAACGTACGCACAAAAGGAAGTTTAAATTTGGGCTAAATCCAATAATTTCCCTTGTTTCATTTTGTTTGAACTCTCTTTCCTAGCCTACTTACGAAAAAAATGAAATACACTATTCTCAACGAATAAAAATGTGTCACTTTAACATCCGAACATGACACATTTCTATTGGTAATGAGTAATTAGTGTGGTCGTATACAATAAGGTCCTAAAAGGATACAACAGATGATAATTTCCACTTATAAACCAATGATGTATAACACAACCTAAGAATACTATTTTTTTTTTTTTACTTTTATGAAAAAAGAAAAGAGATCAATACAAAAAATAAACCATGTGGGTTTGACCATTTGCAAACTGGTACATATAGTTTAAAACGTAATAAACCGGGATATGTGATTTCGTAATATTAACATAAGTAATCTATCATCTATTACATTCCCCTAAAAACTCTTTTACCTTTCACATTTTAACCTAAAATGCATGTTGGTTGATAAAAATATAATGGATCTTAGTGATAAAACTCAAAAATTTTCAAGGAGCGTGTGTATTTTTTTTTTAATAACAATTTGAAAAATGAAACAAATCACTAAAAAATAGAAAAATGGCCGTAAATGTTCAAATTTTTGTGACATCCTTAAATAATGCAACTAAACTATTGAGATGTTAAACAGCGAAAAAATTAAATTCGTACAATGATCGGGTTAATGGTGTGAATCTTAGCCTAATATCTATGCAAAATTCAACGTTTTCTACTATTTAAAATCGTAAAAATTTATATACATTATTTAATAACTTACCATCAAAATTCGAACATTTGAACATTTTTCTACCATTTTTAATTTTTTTTAATTTTTTTATATTTTTACATTATTAATTAATAAAAATATATGCGCTTTTCAAAAAATTTTCAAGTTTCGATTTCAAAGTTTATTGTATTTAATCAACCAACATATAAAATTTCAAGTGAAAATTTGAAAGATAAAAGAATTTTTAGACCAACATATTAAATGATAAACTATTTTATTAATACTGTGAAAAACTACATTTCCCGTTTGTAATGTTGTATATCACATACAAGTCTGTAATTTACTTTTTTATTTAAGTAATTTTTTTTACTAAGTACAAGTCACCGCCTTCAGTTGTAAATTACCGAAGGACCCCGGAATCACGCCCCCAATTTTAACTTGCTCACTCATATATATGTAAAGTGGAAACCAAACCGTAAGTCGATTCACGCTTGTTTTCTGCAAGTCGCCCAAAATCTTCCAATCACTACACATTCTCAGCAGAGCAGCCATGGCTATCAGTCTCCGCAAGGGCAATACTAGGTTGCCACCTGAGGTCAACCGAGTTCTCTACGTTCGCAACCTTCCTTTCAACATATCCAGCGAGGAGATGTACGATATTTTCGGCAAATACGGTGCTATTCGCCAAATCCGGATCGGGACTAACAAGGACACCAGAGGGACTGCCTTTGTCGTCTATGAGGACATCTACGACGCCAAAACCGCCGTCGATCACTTGTCCGGTTTCAACGTTGCCAATCGGTATCTCATTGTGTTATACTACCAGCAGGCTAAGATGAGCAAGAAGTTTGACCAGAAGAAGAAGGAAGATGAAATTGCTAAGATGCAGGAGAAATATGGGGTTTCTACTAAAGATAAGTAAAATTGAACCCTTTAATTTCAACCACATCTAAGATAAGTAATTTTGTATAAGAAATATTAGGGTTTATGTCCTCTTTTTAATTTTCAGTGCATAATCTAGATTTTATTGATTTAATAACAATATAAGTTTAACCTTTATATGCTTTTGTTTCGATTTGGATTAAATGTAGATTGGGTGATTGATATTATGTTTTTTTAATTAGACTTCAGGATTTTCATTTTTCTATGAATCAATGCATGAATTACGGACCGGGATAAGTCTTGCCTATCTGTTAAAATGGCGTCATTGAGTTCTTTCCTATCTTCCTAGAAATATGAAGCCTTTATTGAGGTAGTTATCTCTTGGGGGGAGGTATTTGCTGTTATGAGAGTTAACTTGTGTATCTGTGTTATTTTGGGAAGGGCACAACCCGTTTTTGGCCCCTATACTTGCCTAAGTTCCCGTGATTTGATTTGGTTTAGTTGGCCCCCGTAATTGTAATTTTTGAAAAATCTATCCCCTGTTAACAAAATTGTTAGACTTATTTTCGAGTTTTGGTAAATTGGCTCATAAAAAACTAACAAGATTGTGTGCGTGATGACATGCCAGTTAACGAAAAATGTGAGATATATCTGAAAAATTTGTTACTTAGGGGTTAGATTATCCATAGTAGAAGGGCTAACCAAGGCCAAATCAAATTACGGGGGTTTAGGCAAGTATAGGGGCCAAACTTTGGTTTTTGCCTTTTCTGGAAGAAGTTGCAACTATTCAGGCATGATGGACCTCGTCGATGCATGTTCTTGTAGTTAAATGATTAAATAAATATGTTTACCATGTGACCTTATGTGAAAAGGTTTATGTTAAGGACCCACGATCGTGATCGAGTTACGGGTCGATTCTTCCAATCTGAAATAGATCTTTGCTTTGCTTTTCTACCCTTTGAACCTATGTTTACTGTTGCTTAGAGGCTCGTTAAGAGAGAACCTCTATATCTTAATCTTTCTTTGATGATTAGGAACTCAAAAAATGTCGTTCACTTCAGTTTTCATTGCATAAATAGTTAAAGTTGCTTCGTTCGGTACCGTGCCTCTTTGGTCTCGCATCTTGGTCCCTCTCCTTAACAGTTGAGTAACTTCGTCCCTTTTCTCTCCCAGTTGGTGGAGCTGCTTTCGTACCTTCTTTTTTCTCTTCCCCGCTACGAAGGCAAGTTGGGTAGTTGGTCTCGTAACTAAGTACCGGGGCAGACTACTTAAGTAGCTGTACCACTCGAGCAGACCAGACCTACTCGGGGAGGAGTGAAGCAAAGATGCTCGACCATTACATAAACTGCCTACCACAACTAAACTGCCAGAAAACTGTCAGGGCAAGTTAGCAGTACATACCCACTAAGCACAAGTGACATGAATAGAAACACACATACAAAAGCACAAAGCCACACATAAACATAATAATTAAATAATAGGCTTAAGTAGTACTCCTAACCCATCTGCTGCTCTGCCGTGGGAGAACCTCTTGTACACTTGCAATGGCTCAGTGATCATAGCAGTATAGGTATATATTTGAATGAGAGTAGGTCAAGCTCGTGTTGCAATAAATATGGTTATGTGGCTGACTTGAATTGTGAGATTATTATGTATTTTGAGGCTCCTTATTTTGTTGGATCTAAAATCTCTACTGGATGGAGTTGTGGAAGACATTAAACATGGGAGTAGGATCTTCCTCTGCTGTGAGGCCTTAAAATCCTTAGTCAGCATGAAATGTTGATGTGAAGTATATTTGTTATGGTAGGACGTGCAGAAGAGATGAAGGAGACCTTCTGTTTTTTTATTTTTTTTTTTTCATTTTTATTTCTTTTGCATCCATTAGGTTAGGAAACTAAAATGTTGCTGATTGGATATTACTTCCCTCTTTTTGGAAAAGTTTGGAATGCTCTTTCGTCTTTTAAGGATTTGGATTCTGATATTGCTGGGACTAAAGTTCACTGAATGTAGATTTTCACCATGAAAGTTTGGATATAAGTACTAAAGATGTAATTAGGTATGAATGTGAGTTGCTTTTTAGGCGTGAGGAAGTGACTAAGGAGAATAGGTGCACTTCTTTGCATCCCCTAGGTATGATATTTTATTAATTGCCCTCAGCCTGATGATGTATTTAATTGTGTGCTAATGGGAGAAATATCCTAAGTTGCTTAACATGAATATGTCTATCAGTTCTTGTGTCCCCTGTATAAAGAGTATATGCTGTAGGTTTTGTAGTTGTCAATGATACGGATGATAAGGGATATGCTATTAACTG
The DNA here is from genome assembly GCA_039660915.1 of Euphorbia tirucalli. Lineage (NCBI taxonomy): Eukaryota > Viridiplantae > Streptophyta > Magnoliopsida > Malpighiales > Euphorbiaceae > Euphorbia > Euphorbia tirucalli. The sequence goes on from CM077633.1 coordinate 54,106,002, forward strand.
TAGGATTAATGTACATTGTTTCAAAGCTTTGAGGAACTTTCTGTTATTTGGTCTTATCTATACAGCATATTGTCCAGTAGTTTTGCATCATGTGTTTGTTGCATTTATCAAACACGATACAGAAGGGGCCCTAGCAATAATGTCGTGCAGTTGAGGAACTGCAGAGCTTCAGCTTGTTCCAAACATAATATATTAAGTTGGGTTCCTTTGTAAAGTCACTAATCTTGGTAAAAATCTAAAATTTCAGCTAAAAGCTGGAAAGGATGAAAAATTTCGATGTTGGGTGTTTGTCCTCTCTCAAGAGTCACTAGATTTGGAGGCAGAACCGAACTCGTAAAAAAAATCTTTGTCTGTCTTCATTGTTTCTGGTTTACCTTCATCAATGCAGCAATACAGGCCTTGAAATGGAGGGTATTGAGTCAGGGTTGTATCATGTATTCTTTATTTCTTTTTAACTCCCTTCACGTGATGTATGTAATATACAACAAAAGTCGAATGTTCGAGTATTTCTATTGATCGGTCATCTCATAGAGGCCCGTGTAAGAGATCCAATTGCTTTGATTTGAATTATCCAGATTACAATCTTGAAGAGTTCCCGGTTGAAGTCAAGCCATTGCCTTTGTGTCATATTTAGATTAGGGCAGAAAAGATTTTACACAAATGAAAAAGAAATTATATTTTTCTTTTATCTTGGTAGCAAAATAAAAGTGGCTTGCTGAGAATCTGGAGAAAAATGTAATTGTTTTTCTCGTTTCATAATCAGCACAAGATAATATGGGAATATGGTTACATGAAAATTTAGACTCTGATTGGATATGGCTCTAAGCACATTCCATTTTGTTTGGAATTTTAAGTTATTGAATGTGAAACATATAATTGTATCCTACTGCGTTAATAAAAGGGTAATTCCAATCCATAGCAATTCAAGAAAGACAGTTTGATGGTTCTAGTCCATGAAGCACAGGAACGCTAATGTAGTATTTCGAACTGTTCCGGTTACAAAATGACTAGAAACTAACACACTAATGTAGTATTTCGAACCGCTCCGGTTACGAAATGACTAGAAACTAACACTTAGCATGTCTGGGCTCGTTTCTATAATTAACGAAAGAAGGAAACCTTATTTCCTATGGTTAATAAAACTGTAACTAGCTTCCATTTCTACTGAACTGAAATTCCTTTTGACTTCAAATTCAGTAATTGTCGACAAATATCAAATTGAGTTGTACCTTTCTCATGCCTTTTTTTTTTTTTTTGCTTTTGGACCTAAACTACTTTGAGAGTTTTTGTCCATAAATGTCATCTTCTCTATGAGCAATTTTGTAAGTGGGTTCTACGGGTAAGATTCATTGGGATGGCTATCCACTGGGCAGGTGGCTCAATTAGCTTAATTAGGTTCTATTTACTTCTCACCTTTGGTTTTATAAATTTGATTCATAAATTTTAGGGTAAATATCCTATGTTTTTACATATTATGCTAGTCCGTCTTTATGATTATTATATAACCCTTAAGTTTTATTATTGTTAATTGTTTAGTCCTTTTAATACTGTTAATGGTTAAATTAGACTAATAATACCAAAATTACCTTTTATTCTATTTTATAATGATAAAACATATTATATTTTATATATTTTTCCTATCACATAATCATAATATTACTAATATTGATTAATTAATTTGTAAATTTTATATAATTATATAACTAAACTCTATTGACATTGAACTTGTTTTATTAAAACAGCTAAATAAACAGATGTTTCAAGAAATGTAAAATTCGGATTAGAAGTACATAAAATTATAGATTCAAATTTTTAATCTCTAATTAATATATCTTACGGATAATATTAATAAACAAAAAAGTATCATTTTAACATAAATTATTAAGATTTAATATACATTTATTGTTAGTTTATAAATATTATATTAAACTAGTAAAAAATGAAAATATATATTAATGATAACAAATAATTGATGATAATAAATAATATCAATATTTTCTAATATATACAGAAGTATAGATTTGTTGGTGCATGTATATACATTACAAAAACTTTTATTAGAAATACTTTAATTAAATTTGAAAACTAAAATATAAATTTTTACTTATACCCAATGACAATTTTGTAATTTCATATGAAAAAAAAAAAAAAGAAAAAAAAGCAAATGAGCAAAGATTTTATTGAGAAAATTTGAGGACCTTAAAATATATATATGGACTAACAAATATAATGTGTAAAATCATAGGGATTAATAAATTGTAACATGTAAAATCATAGGGATTAATAAATTGTTTAACCTAAATTTTATATATAATCTTTATAGTTTTAATATGTAGTAATATTTTGAAATATATTCTTATATTATAATTATTTATACATTTTTTCCCGGATTTAGTTTTGTTTATAGTTTTTAGAAGTACTATTTCTTCGTATCTGTTTCCGTTTTAGTGTTACATAAGTTCTAATGATCTGCAATTGACATCAAATAACTTAAATAAGAAGTGAGCCATTACAAATACAAATACTGATTCAGTAGAAGGCCAATGAGACCCTAAATGACAAATATAGCTTGTGTAAAATGCACCTCTTTCTTTTGATATATATGCAAGAACTATGCGCATGACTATGAAGTTGTAATCTGGAACGAACTGAATTTGTGGACTGTTGTTTGATACTAATAATTTTACAATCCCTTTTCTTATTTTGTATTAAAAGTATACATTAGTTTTTTTTTTTTAATCTTCTTAGTAATTATATTTTTGTATTTGGTTTATCAAGTTTGATTTTGGACTAACTTGACCCCATAAACTCAAGAACCAAATTACCATATATTCTTATACGATTAAGATTTTTTTTTTTTCATCTTTTTTTAAACACCATGTATTTAAGCCATATCCTTAATAAGAACAGTAAGAAAACTACAGACTTCAATGGCATTTTGAACTCCATAGCGAATGTATTTACAATGTGAGCTTTGGCTTGTTGGTCGCAGAGGCTATATTAATCCAACGGGGGTTGGGGGGTGTTAATTGGGTCCTTTAAAATTTCTTGACTACTGAAAAATTTTTGCAATGTTGACAATATAATAATTGTGGATCAATAGCAACAACCGCGAATCTCAATACTGATTGTTGTGTAATTAACTAATTAATTTACTTAGTGATAAGAATTTGACAAGTCACTGTTACCAATAGAATTATTGCAAAGTAAAGCAACAGTTATCAAATCAATAGCAAGTATACAATATTTTCAACAACAATAGAGTTTGATATTTCCAACAGATAAAAATCACGACTGAAAAAGCTAGTGGTTCCTAATTTTCCCACTCCCTCAATCACCATAACCAAACTGATATAGGTTCAAATTCACCTATCAACAACTCACTTCAAAATGAATTCTTACACACTGGCAGCCTTGTAACCTGGCTTGCTTATGCATTTCCCCTTGGATTGGATGATGGAAGAGATTTCCTAGGAACATCATTTTAGATATTATATTGTCCGACCTAGGGTGGGCCATGTTGTTAGCCTGTGAGGGTGAGGCTAATGAAGGAAGTAGTTCTTCGACAGATGGCTTGGGACAGTAGCCTTTCGTCGCCGCGAAGGAATTCACTATCAAACGCCCTACTAAATAAAGGTGCGCGCCGCTCGGTGACTAAGAAATCTACTGATTGGCTCGAGGGAAGGAATAAACAGATATTCTTTTTGGAAGAAAGACGAATAACTACTCGCATTCTGATTGAATTAGAATTCTAGTAGTACGAGCACAGAATAGCATTCATAGAAATGTTCTCACATAGAGTAGAAACGAAGATTGAAGAGATTAGTTATGTGTTGCTTCCACCCGGTCGACCGAATCCACTAGTTTTTGGGATGGATGTGTAGTGTAAATGCTATCCACCGTTGGATATAACAATATTGCTTTTAATATGAGTTTCAAGACAAGATCAATATTAACAAGGCACAGAAGCAAGATTCAATATTGATAATAGTAAAAGCACAATTATCAATTCAATAGCACTTGTATGATATTGTCAATAGCAATAGAAATAAATCGTCCTAATAAACAAAGTTCAATAGTGCTATTCACTATTGGATATCTGAATAGAAGTATTGAATAAATACTTTGTCTAGTCAAGTTTCCAACAACGATATTGCTTAATAGATGGTTTTAAAGACAAGATCAATATTAGCAAGGAACAAAAACATGATTCAATATTGACAGTAGTAAAGTAAAGAGTAAAGGATCGAAAGTTAAGCACGGTAGATTTTATGGGGATTCAGCCTCCTTACCTACTACTCTCTCCCCAAGGTACCTTCCCTTGAGACTTTTCAATCCACTATGAGTTTTTTTCATAGTTAGAATTCAAATCTCTTTACAACTTAATGTTATCTCTCATAAGTAAGTACTCTCTTTGCAAGTTTAGATACACTAAGCTTACTACTTCTTCCTTATCAGCTCAAACAAACAGATTTTGAATGAGAGATGTGTTACAATATGAAGAAAGAAATTTGACAATTTAAGAGCTCTTCAACTTTCTTAAGGTTTCTTTCTTTTCTTCTAAAAGCTTCTCATCATCTTCAATAGCAATACAAGCCTGAATATATAGGCTCCAAACCAAATATGGTTGTTTGAGATACTAAAGAGTCATTTGAAAGAGATTAGACTTCATTTAGAATAGGTGAAAAATGTCTTGATCAAAATATGGCTGTGAGTGGGTGATCCTCGAGACCACGGCAGCGAGGCCAGGCCGGAGGGTTTTCTTATTGGAAAACGGGTTTAATTGAGAAATTGGGTTTTGAAGTGGTTTTAAGGTTTGGAAAATTCGATTTTGGTGTTTTGGAGAAAAGGTGAAACGAAAAGGAACATATGAAACCGATTCCTTGCGCCTTAAAGGTCGACAAAAGTCAACACCTAGCTCAGTTCTTATAGGGAAATTGTGGTATAGCCAAGCACGACAAGTATTCCTATAACTTTAAGATAGAGATTCTAGTCCGAACAAACCACTTATTTCTGTTTCATTTTGAAATAACATTTACTATACCAAATATGTGCTTTTTGTTAATTAATTCTTCTTCCGTATTGAACCTTAGTAATTTTCCTATATGCTAATACAAAAAGCCATATATAAATACGGAAAGCGATAAATAAATTTGAGAGGTAAAATTATTACAACCAAATTGAATAGACTAGCCTAGGGGACACAATGGATAAAATAGGATGGAGGTACAAACACCTAGTTTGCACAAAGTAATCTAAAAATAGAAAACTAACATACATCTATCTACAAAACAAAGGTTAGCAGTGCAAATAGATATATACACGTTGGACTCCAACAGGACAGAATAGGATATCTAGATAGCTCAAGATTAGACATTTAGGGGATAATTGTGAAAAACCGACAGGTTTATTCGATTAGACTTGTAAAACAATTTTATAAACGCTCTGTATTTTAGATTGGAGAAAACATTTTTTAGAAAACAATTTCGCCAATTTTATTGTTATTAAGCATGCCGAATGGGTAAGATATCCAGGAATTTATGGAAAAATCCCTTTCCTTCGGGTCCTAAAAATGGTTCAAAATCAAACTAAGCGAGAAACTGTATAAACACCCAAAATCAATTTCCTAATGATGAATAATGCATAAATGAAATAAATGAGAAACTAAAATAAAAGCTGGAAATAAGTTGTATAACTCAAACAGATCAAAGATAGGCCGTTCGGCCTAACACGAAGAGAAACAGTGCCAACATTGATCCTGGGTAAGATTGGATCGTATAGCCCAAGTACATATGAACAAGGTCGAACGACTTTATTTTTCCAGAAAATAAGGTCGTGCTTATGTTCGACAGGAAAACAAATTTTTGGATTGGATTTTTAACATGTAGAAATTCATTTTGGTGTTTCTCCCTTTGGATTTTGAGATCCTTTAGGGGTCTATCAATTGGTTAAACTCAGAAATTACATATTTTCACCCCCAATTCCACAAAAATCAAAGATCCTAGAAACAGAGAGATTTTGGCTGCAAAGACCTATGGGATATAGATGAGTTGTGTGGCTCAAAATCCTTTCCAGATAGGCCGTACGGCCTAATTTTAAAAATTTATAGCAAAATCATTTGTGATTTTAAGCAGCAAGAACACAACATAAACATACCAATCAATGTAGAAATGAAAAGAAGGGATTTTATGGTCTCTCAGAAGTTACCTTTAACGCATTTATCTAGGATTTATTTGAGTAGTCCAGATCCGATTCTCAAAGCTTGAACCCGATTCCAACTCGCTGAATGTCAAACTAAAACCCATGAAGAACCAAAAACAATCACAACCAACCTTGACTCTGATGTTAATATGTGTGCTAAAAGTGAATTTGGCTTGGAAAATGGATAAGGATGGAGGTCTTGGCTTTGGAATATTTGGTGAGTTTTAGAAGATGAAGTCTCAGGGTTAAAGGAAAGATTAGGTTTTAAGTCTTTTACTGTAATCACTTTCTAAGTCCGTAACGATGCCCTTCTCTTCTGTCCATCACCGTCTCGTTCTTTGTTTGAAGAGAAAGCTTTTATACTCTGTTTCAGCAAGTGGGACAACTTAGCTCTGCTATTTCATGAAGGGATTTTTCATCGCAAAACGTCCGAATAAAGCAGAAGCTCAGATCATTTTCTTAAATCCGTGACCTAGGAGTAATTGATGTAGAAATCAAAACAATAAAATTGAAATGAGAAAATAGATTCTCACCAAAGAATATCTCTTTCAGAGATGGCTGTAGAAACCAAAATTGATCTCCTCCATAATCCCATACACGAACGGCTTCAGAGAGAGAACCCGTGCTACAGTCAGATCATCGAAAGAGAAGAAAAATAGGGCTGAAATTTTCTACCTTAGAAGTCCCCCTAGCCGAAAAGTACGGTAGTAATTTAAACCCCCTTGGCTGAATTCCACCTTGTGGAATTTAGGTTTTAGGGTTTTAATTTCACGTGGGCTTTTTGCTCACTAAATCCCAAGTCCGAAATTAATTGTTATAGGTTTAGTTTTAATTGCAAATTTAATTTTAATCTTTCATGTATATGAATGTATTATACCATATAATATATTACATGCCATTTCAAATTAAAATTAATTTGACCAATTAATTTAACCTAGAAATTAAAATTAGACTCTTCATAAAATTAAATACATGTAAACCTATACATGTGAAATAATTCCACCTAGGAAACAATATCTTAAATTAATTCATTTGAATCAATTATAGGAAAACCAACACAAACATTAATTATATTATTTTGATCAAACCAATTGATCTATATAATATAATCAATAGAATTCTCTCTTTCCAATTGGTGTACTCCAAGTATACGGTTTATCCGTTAAGTTCAAGCTTAGATGTTCAATGTGTACGATCCTATGGGCTCGTCTTTATGTTGGCAGTGGGCCATTATGTTGGCAGTGGGCCTATGGTCCATAGACTGTAGGCAGGCTCTAGCAAGGCACCATAGCCCCCAATTAAGATGGAGATAGTAGTCCAACTGAAATCGGAACCCTATAGTTCAAACTTATATATCCCATGTCTTTGATATCGATGTCCAACATAGAGACATGGAATAATCACCCTCTTTTGTGTTCGGACATTAACTTGATCCCGAATGAACTGATGCTCACAAATAAGTTCCAACTTGTTTGGGTGTGGCTTATCAATTGCATTCATCAAAAGGCCGACGATATCTTCTCAGTGGTTCACTAAGTGACATTCCCTTCTGCGTGTTCATAGTCTTGCCATGCTCACTGGTACACCCGAACGTACCCATCCTTGGCATCTTGTTATAGGCCCTTTAGGTGTACACCAAGTGTGTCACTTCACATGCAAGACCATAACATGGTTAGGTTAAAGGATCCATATAAGTATTACATCAGAATCACTTATGATATTATACCATGTGGATTTCTTGTTTAGTGGATCTATCCAGTTCCATGCCCCTTTGCATGTACCTATAAACTTGGTTGACATTTCATGTCCAATAGCCGGTAAGACACCGCTATACAACCAAGCTTATGATAGTCTTTTATTCCTTTCATTCCTATGACTGGAACGAACTATGGATGTTTTCGTAGTCATATCGTTTACCCTATCCATGGTCTTACTCTCAAGTGTATGAAACTTGTCAACATGGATATGGATATGTCCATTGGATACTCTATTTATAATATTGCACAAGGTATATAATAAATAGATTAATGCCTTTATTCATTGACACAAATTATATAATACATAAATCTCATAACAAGGTATAAAATGTATGATACAAAATGAGGACCAATGCCTCAGGACTAGGGCATACCCAACATTTCAACCTTTGGAGATAGGCTGTAAGACCTAAAGCTCTCAAAATTAGGTCATACGACTTTACTTCTAAGTTGTATGGCTCTTCTTGAAATTCATTTGTATCCACTTTTAGTAGCTCTCTTCCATGGCTTATCCCTCTTTGCACAGCTCAAATCCCCTTCCACTTGGGCTGTACGACCTAACTATTGAACTAAAACTTCTCCTTTTTGATTCACTTGGATACGAGTTAGAATCCAGTCCTTGCTTCTCAGGCCGGTGTCTTTAGAGAACTCAAGATAAAAGATGACTAGAAAACTTCATCATAGAGGTTGGACAAAAATCCATGCTTATAGGCTGCCCCTTGTGTAGTTAAATTCAACTCTCACCAAGTCATGCTAGATCTTTGGGATGAATTTAAGTACACGGTAGAGAGCATGGTGAACAAAGGATAAAAGACTGACTTTGGGTGTAAATTTGAACTTTTGTCTATAAACTTTTATAAAGAATCGGGTCTTGTACTTGTCAATTGTTCCATCTGCTTTCATTTTCCATTTGAAAATCCATTTAGAAGTCAGTGGTTTAGTTCCTGGAGGAAGATCCACTAATTCCCAAGCATGATTCTATGAGTTGGAACCAATTTCACTTTTTTATGGCTTCTTTCCATCGAGGACTTTTAGTAGAACTTACAGCTTGTCTGTAATTCTAAGCTTTATCCTCTAGCATATAGACTAGAAAATCTGGACCAAAAGTTTTTTCTACCCTTGCTCTTTTACTTCTTTTATGCTATTCCTTTTCTTTTATTTCAGTTTCATCCTCTTGTTGAAGATCTTAATCGTTTTCTGTTAGATATGCCCTAGTCCCGAGGCATTGGTCCTTGTATTTGTATTATACATTTATTGGATTTATGTATTATACTCATTTGTGTTATTAATAAAGGCATTAATTCATTTATTATATTTATCTTGTTCAATATATTAAATGAAGTATCCAATGGACATATCCATATCCATGATGACAAGTGTCATGCACTTAGCAGTAAGATCATAGATAGGGTAAACGATATGACCATAAATAGATCCGTAGTCTGTTCCAGTCATGGGAATGAGTGGAACAAGAGACTATCATTAACCTGGTTGTATGGCAGTGTCTTACCAGTCATTGGACATGGGATGTCAACCAAGTTAATGGTACATGTAAAAAGGGCATGGTACTAGATAGATCCACTAAACGAGAAATCCACATGGTATAATATCACAAGTAATTCTCGTGTAGTACTTATATGGATCCTTTGACCTGATCATATGGTGGTGTTGCATGTGAGGGTGCATGCTTAGAGGTATGCCTAAAGGGCCTGTAATAGGGTGCCAAGTATGGGTACTTTCGGGTATGTCACTTAGCATGGCAATGCTATGGATATGCAGAAGGGATTTGTCACTCGGTAGTCCACTAGGAAGATATCACCGGCCTCTTAATGAATGTGACTGATAAGAGTGTGGCCACACCCAAACGAGTTGGAACTTGTTTGTGAGCTTCAGTGCATTCGGGATCAAGTTAATGTCCAAACACAAAAGAGGGTGATCAATCCATGCCTTTGTGTTGGACAGGGATATCAATGACATGGGATGTACAAGTTCAAACTACAGGGTTATGATAACAGTTAGACTGCCATCTCCATCTTATTTGGGGGCTGCAGTGGCTTGCTAAAGCCCAACTGCAGTCTGTGGGCCACAAGCCCACTTTCAACATAAAGATGGGCCCACAGGTTCTTACACATTGAGCGACTGAACACTGACTTAAGGAATCACATGTATACTTGGAGTATACACTCTGGAGAAAGAGGTATATATTAATTATATTATAAAGATCAATTGGATTGATCATAATAATAAAATTAATATTTGATTGGCTCTTTCATAATTAATTGGATTAATTATGAGATTATTTCCTGGGTGGAAATATTCATATGTATAGGTTTACATATGAATTTATTTTGTAAAGATTTAATTTTAATTTGGTGGATTAAATTAATTAGTCAAACCAATTTTAATTTAAATGTAAATAATATGTTACTTGGTGTAATATATTGAATACATAGGTAAATTAAAGTTGGGCTTGAAATTAATTTAAACCAGACTAATTAAAATAGATTTGGCTTGAAAGGCATTACTCTGTAGCAGAAAGTGCCCCACTCTGTAATGAAGGATGTCTTCACCTTGTCAATTACATCCATCAGGATCTAGTTATACCCTGAAAATCCATCCATGAAAGAGTACATTGCTACCTTGGTTGTGCTGTCGATTAAAACATCAATGTGAGGCAAAGGGAAATTATCTTTCGGGCAGGCTTTGTTCAAGTCCCTGTAGTCGACACATACTCTAACCCTTCCGTCTTTCTTAGGCACTAGCATAATATTGGCTAACCATTCTGTGTATTCCACCACTTCGAGGAACTTGGCCTCAATCTGCTTAGCCACCTCTTCCTTCACTAATGCAGCCCATTCTGGTCTTAGCCGTCTCAACTTCTACTTTACTGGTCTGAATCTGGGATCTGTTGGAATCTTGTGAACTGCTATTTCTATGTCGACCCCTGGCATGTCTTCGTATGACCAAGCAAAAGCCTTAACATGTTTTTGTAGTATTCTTATCAATTCTCTCTCTTCTTCGGATTTTAGTTAGTGTGAAATGAATACCATTTTGGGGTTTTCATCTGTACTTATGTTAATTTCATGCAATGTAGTGTCATGAATGCTAAATATGCTTGATGGTGATTCAAATGCATGTACAAAATTATCAGGATAAACATCACATAAGTAAGCAAACTGTGATTTCATTGCATTAAACTTGTTAAAAAGTACATCGTTCACATCAAAAAGAGAAGAAACAGATACAACAAAAGCATTTTCATCCTCCACAGGTGGAGGGGCTTGAACTTCTTCAGCATCCTTGCTTAGCTCTAGGATGTTGTCCAGGTCAGTAGCAGTTTCAGACTCCTGTTCAGCAGGAAGAGCAGTCTTTTTAATTTCAGCCACCTGTGCCTTGGCTTTCATCATGATACCTGTTATCTCGGCAATCATAGAATCCAAACTCGCCTTGGTCATTAACTCCTTAGTGGATCCCTCCTCAGACTTTTCAAATGCCTTGCCTAAGGTGTAGTCAGTGCCTCTAAAATTGCTTTCACAGATTCATCACAGGCGTTTTCTTCTGCTTTCTCCTTGGCCACTTCCACTGCTTCTGCCATTACTTCAGATGGTTTCTCCTGGGGGATGACAGGCTTAATAACTGCCTCCTCCACTATTACTGTGTTAGAGATTGTGCCCTAAGCCAATGTTGGATTATGTAAACAATCTTCTTAAGTCATTAATAAAGACTTATTTTATCATATATATTTGTATGTTAGTATTTATGATAATGTATCCATGAATTAATTGTGTAATTCTAAATTTCCCTAGTCGATTGTTATTATGGGAATAATAACAAACTAAGACTAGTGTGAGTGATAATGGATATTCATAAGATGAATATAGTGTATACAGATACAGATTATACTCACGGGCAATATGTTAGAGAACATGTTGCTGGAGACCCACTAAGAGATCAAGTTCATGGTCACGTGTCACAACTGATCTTGATTATAGTAGTGTCATCAGCTGATTCCTTTGACCTGAGGTCACCATGGATTCCGGGATGAATTCATGTTGTGCTTTGACGCAGTCAAACGCTGCTTGTAACAGAGTAGTTATAAAGGCTGTGGTTGGGTACAATATGACTCATGCTTTGGGATGTGAGTGACAGATATGGGATTTTGTTCCTCTCTAACAAGAGAGCGATATCACTGGGCCCCTCGATAAGTAAGACTGTTAAATGCATGGCCATGCTCAAATAATTGATAAGAGTATCAATTAATTTGTCTAAACAGTTTACTTTGAGATCGAGAAAGCATATGATTAATTATATAAGATTGACAAGTGTACCATGTCTTATGATTAATCATGATATCAAAGAGACAAAAGGGAATATGACATTCTATAAATAGGTATTGGATCATTCCAATCATATTAATTGGGTAGTCGTAATGGCTTGCTAGAGTCCGCTTGTGACCTATAAGGACATTATGGTAATTTCCTTATTGCCAATTAATATGATCCTATGGGGTCACACACAAGAGCAAAATGAAGTTCATCTTATCGGGTATAAATTATTATTGGATAATAATTTATGAATGAGAAAGAGAATAAATATATATATAGTGATATATATTTATGTATGTGTATATAAATATTAATGTGATTAATATTGCATAAAGTATGCTACATATTATAATTAAATTATATAGAGATATAATTAATTATAATATTATATATATACATATGTGTATTATGGAGAATTGATTTGATTTAATATTAAGTGAGAATTAATATTAAATTATGTGGGTTAATTTATAATTATAATTAATAGGTGTATTAGATTATAATTATAATTAACTAATTAGGTGTTTTTTATTTAAGGAAATAAGAAAAACCTAAACCTAATGTAATTCTCATATAACAAAAGTGGAGTTTTTTTTTTTTCGGCAGAGAGTAGGTTGTTGAAGAATAGCCAGCCGAAATTCATCCAAAACCCCAAAGGAAAATTTGATTTTCTATCTCTCTCTCTCTCGTTCGAAGAATTGTTCTTCAAATCCGGCGCTAGCACGCGGTGGACGTATTGCTCCGTGTGGATCAACCGTAGAGGGAAGCTATTTTGGTTCCTGCTTGATTCAATCTTCAAAGAATTAAGGTAATTCTTTAACCCTCCTTCCGATTCAATCCAATGTACATGGGTCCTTGGTGGGGATTAATCTGTTTTTCCGCTGCGTTTATGTTTTTTGTGCGATTAATTTCCCAACATACTGGTGCAACTGGCTCCTTCTGGCTCTTTTCAAAGTCCACAACATCAGAAAATATCTCAAAGCCTGGGAGTTTGATGCTCCCGACCTTTACTAGTTTAGTTTGCCCCTTGTACAGTTGTTCACTAGCCTTAACGAATGGCTTCACCATGGGCTTGCCATTCTTTCCTCTTTTCAGACCTTTCTTCTCAGATGCCTCTATTGTGTAGCCCAGGCTAAACTGCCTCAGCTTTCCAGAATCAATGCTAAATTCGAGCACCCCCTGTAGATTGGCTTCAAGTCCTATGCCCGGAAAAAAGTCATACCTGCGAAGGTATTTAGATAACCATTCTGGCATATAGTTCTCATAGATAACCATCGAGGCCTCTGTAGTTTCCTCCTCACTAACCATGGTAACTTGGAATCCACCGAATGGTATGGTCTCCTCACTGACAGCAGCAATTACGGACTGAGAATCTTATTGCCTACTGAAAACTTGATCTTCTGATGCAAGGTTGAAGGGACACCTCCCAACGGGTGGAACCATGGCCTCCCTAAAAGCAAGGAGAAGGTGACTGGAATGTCAATTACAGTAAAGGTGATCGTCGAATTGACCCGTCCCACTTCCACTTTAGCTTCAAAAGTCCCAATCACAGTCCTTTTGGAATCATCATGAGCCCTGATGATAGTGGAGGACTTTTTGAAACTGTCTTCGCTCAGACCCAGGAATGGAAGCATCTTCAGTGGACATATATTCAGGGCAAATCCATTATCCACCATCACGCATGGCATAACTCGGTCCAGGAGGTTAACCTTGACATACAGAGCTTTGCTATGAGATCTCCCTTCGTGTGGAAAATCTTTTTCGAAAAATACAATCTCAGGGGACCCTATATGAATCTTGTCCAGTAAACAACATATGGCCTCTAGAGAAGCAAGCGGAGAAACTTCTATTTCAGACAACTTTTTAACCAGTGCTGCTCTGTGTTCCTTGGAAGTCAACAACAGGTGCCATAGACTAGCCTGTGTTAGAGTCTTTTTCAATTGTGAGATAACCAGGTCCTCTTTTCCTACCTCTTTAGGTGCTGACATACTACCTGATCCGATCACTGGAGTCTTGTCACTCTGTTGAACCACTGGCTGGTATACCCTACCGCTCCTTGTCACATTCTAGACTTTAGATACCTTTGGTTCCCCAACAACTGGCAGCTTGACCATCTCACTACTGCCATATTCTTCGTATTCATCTTCTGAATCCAGATCATCCAGACTCACAGGCTTCACTTCCTTCTTCTTTGTCAACTTCTCACAATCAGACTTTGCCCCAGCCCCACTAGCCACTACAGACTGTACGGTGGGATTTGCCTACAGGACTTGTGCAAACATGAAGTTGTCTGGCAAGCCAGACTGCACCATATTGAATTGCCTTTCGAATGCTGGCAAAGGGTTAGTCTTAGTACTGGGCTTGGCAGGCTCCTATAACTTCCCTTTGTCGATCAACTTCTGGATAGCCTCCTTCAGCCTATGACAATTATTAGTTTTATGTCCCACCATGACATGGTAGGTACAAAAACTATCTTTGTCTTCCTTCGTTGGTTTCTCAAAAGGCCTGAGAGAGCTTAACAGGCCGCCATTCCTACACCTGGCAAAGATCTTAGCTAAGGAGAAAGCCCACGGAGATATATCTTGGCCTTCTGAATTTCTGTTCAGGTTTCCTCGCTGCTGAGACACAATAGCAACCCCTACTTGCTTATTCTCTGAAAACTGTCCACTTTTACTTGTAGCACCAGACCCTGACCCATTGCTTGACCCAGCTGCAGTAGTCAACCGATACCCGAAACTATACTCGGATCCTCTGTTGCCCCCTGTAGCTTGCTGCCTTTTCCTCTTCACCCCTCTCAATTTTCATGACCATGCTATACACTTCACTGAGCTCATTAAAGGAGTGGAATTTCATGTTGTTTTAGAAGATGTCACTACTACCGTCAATCAACTTCTGAATCAGTTCATCCTCATCAGGGTGGTTCTTCAGTAGAATCATTGTGTTCATCCACCTATGGTAGTAAGCATCAAAGGACTCATTCTGCTGTTGTTTAACCCTTTCCAAGTCATACAGCTTCACCTGGATCTTGGTGTTGAAGCTGTAATATTTGATGAAGGATGCTGACAAGGCCTCCCAGTTTGTTTACACATCTTCAGAAAAAGAGTCATACCAGCTCAATGCACCCCCCTCCAGTGTAGTCGGGAAGAAGTTAATCAGCTGCTGCTTAGTGACACTTGCCGTTGGCATAACCCGTGCATAAAGGTTCACGTGAGCCTTCGGTGAACCAATCCCCTTATAAGAAGGAACCTTTGGCACTTGAAACCCAATAGGGAAGGTCTCAATGCCTTTGTTGATCATTGCATCTACATTCACTCCTCTCTTGGAGCCCAGGCTGATGTTGGCCCCTTTTTCAGTTTAGCCATTATTTCGTCTAATTCTGAATACTTAGCCTTTATTTTCTTTTCCATAGCTACCTCAATCTCTTGCATCTTTTCTACGCTGGCTGAGACATCAGCCTCGTACTAAGAAGACTCATCCACCTTTTCCTTTCCGGGCCTACTCGTCCCGATTTCCCCACTCTCTTTTACAACAGCCCACATCTCCTCTTTCAGCATGTCACGGAAATCCTGGGATCTCAGGAAATCGTTCAAGGCATCAGCAAGAATTGGTGTTTGATTGGCCATTTCCACTTCCTCTCTAGAATCAAAATCACTATCAGTTTCTACTGTTCTCTGTTCCCCAACAGCCCTCAAAGCCTGAGACCTTGTCCTTGGTCGATCCAGCTTACTCTGTTAACTATCTTTACGGTGCTTTGGTATTTCCTGGTCTCATGTGTGTATGATCCTACATAATAAGTGAAGAGTTAGGGATGGTAAATGAATGATGTGGTGTCGTGGAGAATGATGCTTGGATTATGCTTCATGAATGGAAATAAAAATGAGGATGATCTTTGCATGTTTGAATTTAGCTGTCAAACAGACAGAGGTTTGGCGCCTTTGGGGTACCTAATGAATTGTAGTGAGATGGCCACGTGTGCGCCGACACACGGGCAGAGTTTCGACACTTTGTAGGTCAGTGGTATGAAATGAAATGGTCGTATGGGGACCGTCTCACGGACAGAGTTTTAATGCCTTTGAGGTGAAGTGATATGAAATGATGTTACAGGAAAGTCGAGTGTAACCGAAGACAAGGACAAAGGTTCAGCTTTCGTGGAACACCTTGCATAATTTTTGATAATGTTATGGAATGCCCCTATATGTCTACTAATCCGGTACTCGGGGAGTACCTTAAATGATTTCACAATGTCATGAAATGGCCCGATACGAACCATAATGCACAAATAGGATTTCGGCATCACCGGGACACCTATGATGAATGCATATGATGCCATGTGATGACATCGTGTGAACTACCACATGGAAATAAATCTAGGACCATTGTGGTCTATATTGAATGACATGGTATTTGAAATGGCCGAGTGCAATCCGGTGCACAGGCAGAGCACTGGTAGTTTTGGGATACCCGATATGTTATGAAGTGAAATGGTCATGAGGAACACACTTGGAACATCCTTTATTAGATGAGATGAAATGATGTGGATGTGTATGTCACACGAAAAGGCAAATGGCTGCACAAAAATGTGGTTAAAAATGTGTGACACACGGAATGATGTCGTGTATGCTTGGTGGAAATGTGGCACGCGAGATGTAAATGGCACATAAATAAAATGTCATGGCTGCACAAAAATGTGATTAGTGTCACGCATATGTCGATGTTTGAAAATGGCTATGTAAAGATGTGGTTAGAATGACATACGAAAGCTATGCATGCTTGATGCTTCGTGAAAAGTTAAAAAAAAAAAAAAGAAAACACCCCAGAACAAACGTTAGCACATGCAAAAATATGCACTCCCTTCCGACCTTATTTCTCCTTTCGATTGGTCTTGCATTCTTCCTAGGAATTGGGTCTCTTTGGCATCAATGGGGGATACTAAAGGCGCACACTCAATGTTCAATTTTGAATTTAAGTTTTGGTAATCGTAGGGGAAGTTGCTAAGTCATTACATGTGGGCCAAATTCAAAACCAAGGGTCGTACAAGTTCCCATAGCAAATATTCACTCCTCACCGTAGAACATAATGTAAGGTCATACGGTGCTATGACTGGTTTACCCCGTCGGGTGTCTCCAATCCTAGCGAAAGAGGTAGTCCACCTTCTTGGGTAAACCGGGGCTGATCAATGTGTTGGAGGGATTGAGAAGTAGAAAATGTCATGAAATGCAAGGTGCAAACAAATATGGTAATATGAACTAGTGAAGTGACTGCAAGCGAAGTTATGTTTCGGTAGTTGCCAAAGTTCCTTAAGTTTTTGTGAAAACTTTTTAAGAAACTTTCTCCCCAGCGGAGTCACCACTGTGAGCGGACGACCTTTCAAAAAGCGGGACGCGGCGAAGCGAAACGAGGAAAACGTTTTCGTTTTGCTTTGATTTTGGTGGAAAACGGGTTTTGATTATCTTGGAAAATATCATGAATTTGGAAATCCCTTTGTAGAAAACATTTTCCCATTTTAACTTAAAGACCTCGAAACTTAAATTCCATGATCAGTGACAGAGTCGCCACCTGGATCAGCTCATCCGGGAAATTCCGGTACAGCTCCCTACCGAGGGCAGACTACTGTACCTAATCCAGAGATTTAGGATTCGGGCAAGTGACTTACTTTAACCTCCAGCTTGCTTTCACTTTACAGTTTATATTACCATATTTAATTTGCTTTATTATCTTTCTTTATCCCCATTTCGTTTATATTTATCAACCCATGCTCAGGCAAATGACAGAAAATAAATTACAGAAAAATAAACCATGCATCCAGATTATACAAAAAATAATAAAGGCCGCTTATACAACCAAATCGAATAAAAATAAAAGCTCTCAACGTCACTTTCCAAACACCTACAATACACGAATATCTAAAAATTATAGTCGCCTAATTTACACGAGAATCTATTAATTACAGTAAAAATAATAAAAATAAATAAAATAAATGCTGCAAGACAAATCGGTTAGCACGATTTATGGCACAATATAGATAAGACTCAAATGAGGACAAAATTGGGATTTCAGGAACGGGAGCATGCATTTAGGGGGTAACCGGGTTGACCCGACCAGTCGGACCGGTTAGACCTAGAAAACAGTTTTGAAACACCCTGTAATTTTTTATGCTGGAAAACAATTTTCAAAAAATTATTTGGCTCAATTCCATGCAAATTTTTCTTTTCAGCGGGTCTGTTATCCCGGAACTCAGGGTTTCGTTCGTGCGGGTTCCTAAACTCAATATCCATCTAGGGACCAAAATGCAGTAAACACACCAAAAATAATTTAAATTCAAAAACAACATCGTGCGAGGACATCCGTTCGGGTCACTTTCGCGGCTCTGTTTTATTCCGGAAATTATAGCCGTACAGCTGTAATTTCTAGAACCCGAAAAATTGGGTTTCTTATTATTATTTTTTTTCTTTGTGAAAATACCGTTTTGGTCGTTTTCAATATTTTTCGAGGATTTTATAAGGCTCGGGGGTCCGCTAATGCTGGACTACAGATCCGATTCGGATAAAATAACCCCGAATACTCAGAAAATAAAACCCCGAAAAAAACCCTAATATTCGTACGTACAGAAATCCGAAAACCAGAATTTTACAACATATGGATAAATTTGGGCCGAAATTGATCACAACATAATACACAAAATGGAAAACGGACTATTTTCGGCCAATCGAGACGACTTGGGAATCTACCCCCTACAGAGCAGAGCCGCCCAGCTCTGTTCATCAACATGACAACACAGCCGTACGGCTATGTTTAGGTAAGTCCGGTTCCGAAAATTGTAAAAATGAAGAAAACGCAAAGAAAAAGCAATGTACGCAGTTCAAAGCCTCTCAGAGTTTACCTTGGTGTTGTTTTGATGCTTTGAACGTCCAGAAACGATTGAGAACTTGGAATTTGCCCTGGATACTCAACCGGCCGAAAACCAAAACGATCCGAAACAAGTCAAAATCAATCTGAAACGATCCTGAATCAATGAGCAAAGGTTAAGGAACTTGTTATTAGAGTTTAAGGATTAGTTTTCCAGCCACAGCTTAGGTCTTTGGATCACTTTAGCTCTTGATTTTGCTTTCTCCCTCTTTCTCTGTTTTTCTTTCTCTCCGTCTCTTGAATTTTTAGTTTTCTGCCTTAAGATTACCAACCCCTTGATTTGATTTTACTTTTCTTTTTATACTTTCCATCATCATCATAACAAACAATTAATGAGCTACCTGTAACTCTGAGAATTTTGCCCATATATCTCTTCTGTCGAGCCAAGTTGCTCTGCTTTACAAAGCAACTTGGGTCACCCGCTACTAGAGCCGAGGCACAATCTTCCAAAGTCCAACGCTCACCCTAAACCCTAAAAAACACTCGGGAGACCTTCTCGTGGGTTTCGAATCGCGGATAGCTTGGTTTTTAGGACGTTTGAGACACTCCAGGTGACATTCCGGTCATTTTCAAGTCCGATTCGAGTCCATCCGCTCTACAGGTAATACAAGAATTCTCATCATAGAGGTCGGGAAAACTCAGCGCTTACAGTGTTGGTGAGGGAGAGATAGGCCGTGGGATGTGTAAAACCTTAGGGGGAGCAATTGATTTGTTTATTCCTTGTAATCCTCCGTAATAAGTTTTCTACACTCATAATCAACAAGCTTTGGAGAAATTATTTTTAATTTTGCCACAAAGATGGACCGTGAGGCCTAAATGTTATGTTGTACGACTCTTCCTTGAAGTCTAGCTATACCCACTTCAAGCATATCTCTTCCACGGCTTAACCCTCAAATTTTGGGCTGTGCCTCCTCTTGAGATGGGTCGTACGGCCCATCTTCCATGGTGAAAATGCCCTTTTTCGATTTCGGCAGTTCTCAGTTCATTTCAGCACGAGTTAGAATCCATTCTTTGCTTTTCAGGCCGGTATTCTAGAGAATCTCAGATAAAGGATAACCAGAAATCTTCATCATAGAGGTCAAACAAAAATTTGTGCTCACGATCACCATACGTTTAGCATGCATTTCATGGATTAAAATTTGAAGTCTTGCACTTGACTAACAACAGCTTCAGAATCATTCATCTTAAAATCAAGAAATTGGCATACTAAGAATTTCTTAGCACCTGCATCCTTAGTTTTTATATTTCCTAACCAAGGAATCCCAAACATGTGTTTTAGTTTTTAATGGTTCATAAATACTATAAAGTGAATCCACTAAACAGTGTAGGATATAATTCTTGCAAACAAAATCTCAAAGGTTCCAGACATCCATTGCCAGCTAAATTGAAGGATCAACTGCATCCTTTCCAACATTGGGAGGATCCTCCTTTACTAACAGTTGGAGGCCCAAAACAGTTAAGAAAAAGAACATCTTCTTCTAGTAAGTCTTGAAATTTGCACCAAAGATTTTCTTAGGCCTATCCACATGATTCGCACCAGGTGCTACCACATGTATAGAACCATGTCTAGTACCATTAGGACCATTAAGTCCTTTAGTAGGACCATTTCCTCCATTTGGTGGGAGTAAATCGTCAGCCATGATAATTTTGAAATTCCAAACAAACCAAGTTAGAACACATTTTAGAATATGAAATAGAATAGTATAGGTAGCACAATAAAAATTTTTACAATTAGAACAACAATATTGTTTAAAATAGTCCATATGAAGAGTCCAAAATTATTGAAACAATTGTCCAAAAGTCTCCAAAGTTAAGGTATCCTATAAAGGTATTCTGTTTGTCTCTTGTTATAAATTCTGCCTTAAGATTGTTAGATACAGTATAATATATATATATATATATATATATATATATATATATATATATATATATAAAACAAAAGAAGAAGAGAAAGAATGGAACAATGTAAACCTTAACCGAGAAGGAATGAATAGCAAGAATAAGTTGAGGCCTGAAACTCAGTCTCCTTAAGGTAGAATTTGTCCGGCAAAATAATTGCATCCTAGGATACAACGTCAGAATCGAACTCAATCACATGTAGAGAGAATCACCAGAACCTAATCTATCAGACTATAAATTTCGAAATTAGAGAAAGTAGGCAAGCCATAGTGGCTCATTTCAGTTCGACATTCATATCATCTATGTAGTGTGGGTGTGCATTGGGCCTTTGGAAGTTCGGGGTTCGATTTGCAGCCTTCTGCAAACGCAAGAGAGACCCTATTGGCTACCAACCTAAGGAAAGGAATTTTCTTATAAACCACATGTCTTTCCCATAAATAAGAGATTTGAGATTTGAGATTTGAGAATTTTATTTCATTATCCTTTATAAAATCTTTTCTTCCAAGCTCACTTTGAACATCAATTTCTCATTCATTCTTTATCTATTTTAGACGTATTATATATCATTAGATTGATCTCGTTGTGTAGAATACGATAACGTGATTCACATTATTCGAATCAAAATCTATTCATGATATAATTAAGCCTAAAATTGATAAATAATCACTTTGTCTAAATCAATTTTTTCAACAAAGGGAAAATAGAGAAGATGTTGAATGAGAGGAGCAAATTATTTGATTTGCAATTGATATTTTCGCCGTTAAATATGAAATGATGACCACGTTATTTATCATTTGGGCAGGATCATCCATTAATTAATTCAATGATTAGATTTTATTTTCCCTATTAATTTTTGGTTGGAAAGAGAGTTTTAAGCGAATTACAGTGAAGTGTAAATGAATCTTCTACGTGAATGAATCGATATTAGAGATAAAGAGATACTGAAATTTTAATTAAAATAAAACATGTGTTGCCATGAGACTAGAACAATTATCACACGTGGCGTCCTAGTCATAAAATATAACAGACTTTTTATAGTCAATCGGTCAATTCTGTAACTTTGGGTTTTTGGTATTTAATGTCAACCCCATGCCCAATTTGGTGTTATTTAAGAGGTTGGGGAAATTTTTAATTTTTTGCCAACCTTACTAGTGTTTTGTACCATTTTCCTATATTTAATAAATTTCATTCGATTATAAACTTATCATACATATTGTTTTTTATATAATTTTTATTCTTTTTAAAGATGTAGTATTTAATTCTAAAGCGACTCGAACCCTAGATCTCCCAATTGGATAAAGTTTTAAAAAGTAGTTTGGTATAATTATTATATTTATTCTCTTTGGTATGAAAGAAAATCATTTTTTTTTACAATTTAAATAGTATATTTTACTAATATTATGAGATAATTAAGTTTTGTTACTGGTTGTTTCCTGATATAATTGTATGTTTATTCACATTTTTCCATAACAAAATATATTAGAGATAGAAAGTTTAAAAAAGATTTAATAAAAGAATAATTAATTGACCATTGAATTTGAATTGAATAATTATCAATGCCTCATTCCTTTGGATGTAGTTATTGTGAGGAAAAGAAAAACATGATGTTGATCCAATTATGAAAGCAAAAGAAAATCAAGATGAATATTAAATATTAGGTAGACAAGTAAATAAATCAGCATAAATTTAAATCTCAAGTCAATAAAGCATCTAATCTAAATGGAAACTTAATTATGAGTTAATGAGTAATGAATACACTTTCATAGCATTACCATATGAAATTAGCACATCATAAAAAGCAAAAATTCGTTGACTAATTTTTCCTGTATGAATTATTATGGCTAATGCATAAGACGACTCATAATCATAGTTAGGAAAATATTATCATTTGCTCTAATAAAAAAAAAACATAGTTGCAATGAAATTTATTTCTAAATTCCTTCACTTTAGGAATTTATTATATTGAATTATAAATTTTTATCGTCCAAATTCCAAGACTATTATTTTATAAACTAATGTAGTGAATTCCATGTATATATATTTCCTCTAATATATGTGAATTCGTCCTTTGGATATCGAGAACTTAAGGCCAAGAATGAACTTGAGCTTGCATAGATCCTTAATGCCGAAACATTTATGTAAATATGCTTTGATTTCTCGAACTAAATTAGCATCATTGCTTTGCTATTATAATATCACCGGCATAAGCTGTTAAGGCTATAAAAGATTAATTGTTAATATTTTCAAAAACAAGGAGGGATATGTTATGAATTGTTTAAATCCCACGGCAAACTAAGATGTAAGCTTGGAATTTCTTTCTCTACTCGTTTACTTTAAGCCATATAATAACTTTTTAAGCTTGTAAAAAACTAGTGGAACATCTCTTTTAACTCCTTAAGGTAGTTTCATATAGATTTTTTCATCCCAATTATTATGAACAATATTTATTGATTTATTTTCTGAACCATCCAGTTAAATCTGGATTCGAGCTGGGATGGACCCTTTAACATGATCCGAAACAAACCAAGTTCTAATAATAGTAATCTTAGCTACAAGAGTAACATATCATTTTATTAATTTAAACTTTTAGCTAATGGTATAGCTTATAGCATTTTTTTTTTCTACAGATTAATCACTTTTCCTCTTCACTTACAACCTGTATAGTTTGAGTGCCTTAATTTTTGCATCCAGTGCTTCCTACCCTCCTTGTTGAATAGATCCATTATATGATTTAGGCTCTTATTTAGTGCTCAATAAAAAAAAAAATAGTCTGAATGTATTAAGAAATTAAGCATTATAGAATGAGGATGATATTTACCTTGCTCAAGATGAGTTGGTGGATTTGCATTAGCTAGAAGACAATAATAATCATTCAAATATAGATATTGATTGTATTCTAATAGACTTTCCAGTGAGGCAAAACACATTTTGAGCCCTTTAATATTTCTCCTTTTATGTAATGATCTCCCTAATCTTTTGTTTGCCCACATTGAGTCTCATATTTAGTTGCCCCATTTTCAACCCCTCCATCACACGTGTATCACAAACATTGTTACTTGGCGCGTCATCCCATTGGAGTTGCCATGTCAGATGCCACGTCATTAAAATGTTGCCACGTTAGTTGGGCCCTGCTCACTCCTCAACCCATATTATTCAAACATCCGCCCATTTACTTGCCTAATTACCCGTATGGCTAAACCCTAACCTAACCATATAAAACTATAGTTTCCATCACTTCCCCCCACAAAACTCGATCATTTTCATCCACCTCCTTCTCTCTCTCTCTCAAAATGGCAAAAACCCTAACTCTCCCAACATAATTAAAACCCTAACTCACTAACACGAAAATATAGAGCCCTGAGTTTGTGACTTTCTATTTTGCGAATTGATTAGAGTGGAGTTTGAAAGTTTAGTGAGGGCTTAGTTTTTGAGATTGAAGATACAAAGGACTGAGGTTAGTTTAATATTTACCGCCTTCGTTTTTATATTATTTGTGTGGTGGTCTATATGTGTCTTTTGTCTGAAAATGATACTTTTTAACACATGGTTTGATTTAATAGATTTTCTTTTCCTAAGTTTTGTCTTTTTCTAAAATGAAATTTTTTAACTGTGGTCCTTTTCGTGCTATTGTTTTTCACTTTATTTCCTTCCAGAAAGCATAATGAATAAATTATTAGAGCAGTTTCATCATTTTCATTATGGTTTTGTTCTATTTGATCTAGGGTTTAGTAAACCCGAAACCAAATTATTTTTTATGGTCTGGTACATATTGTTGCATTATTCTATTTGAGATTTGTTGCGTTTGCCGTAAATTTACTTTATTATATTGATTCTTGTAATATTAAACAAAAAACACTAAAATTGCAATGCGGCCTAATCGACACCCACCTCTTTTTGACATGATTCAATTTATTAAAGTGTTGTTCAGCTTAATATAGCTATTCATGTTATAAGAAATAGCTCATTTGCTTAAATTTATCTAAAAACACCCTATGAATTTTAAAGCAAATATATGTATCATTCTTTATGGTTTTGAGTATGACTTTTGAATTGTCCAATTTTGGAGAAAATTTCTATACCATTTTTCACCATGGCTTTATCAATCTGTTTAATCTATGAATTAAATTCTTGAGACTAATCTCTACCTATTGAATTGATAAGATAAATTATAAATGTGTTTTGATTCACTCTAATGTAGTAGCAAAAATGTGTCATTGTAAACCTCATGAGTAAATAAATGATTGACAAATATGTCATTAATCAAATTGATGGATTAGATCATACATATGCTAGATATTTACATTAAAAATTTTTCTACTTTTATAATTAACCAATGTGATTGAAGCCTTCATTGTTTTATGTTTATGACTATCATTCACAATATTATATCTAGATATTTTGATCTACTGCTTAGTCCATATGTGATAGGTTCTTGTATTTTGTGAGTCTATTTCAATTTTTTTTGCTTAGATACATGAGCAGTTGTGCTCTACATACTATGTCTTAGGCGTTTGCACTATATGAAAACATTTACCAATTTAGATTTTTGTTATATAACTTATTAATCTTATGGCTTTTATTTGTTAATTATTTGTACAATGCCATTTGTGCTAAAAACGCTTATTATTTGACACAAGTGATAAGTGCATTTTGTATACATATTTTCGTCATATTCTGTGGGCTTAAATTGTGCTATTTTGCTTTAATTTAGGCGGATCTTATCTCATTTGTTTTATTTTTGTGTGTTAGGGCATTAAAGTTGGAATTTGAACATTTAGAGGCTAAATCGCCTATTTTTGGAGCTTAAATGTGCTATTTGGAAGAGCAAGGAAGTCCTAAGGCATGGGCGTGCCTTATGAGGAGCCAAAACTGAAGAATTCTTGAGAAACAGAAGCTGACCAGTCTTAAGACACGTCCGGGCTGCAGAATTACGAATTTTGTACTCCAACTAGGGTTAGGAGTTTTGGCTTTTCAACTTTGGGCTATTTTATTTCTTCTGCTTTTGTAATTAGAATAAGGAGAAATAACTTCTATTTAAGACTTTTATTTTAGGAATAACTCTCAATTAGAATTTAATTGTATAATTAATTTTGGGAGAGTTATTTCCTAACTAGGTTTTTCTTCTCTTTCTCTCTCTTGGAAACCTTTTAGCTTAGGGATTTTGAGAGGGGGTGGGACTTTTTTCTTTTTTCATTCATGAAGGGAGAATTTGATTTTGGCTCTCAACTGAAGAGAACGTGATTTTGGGAAGAAAGTCAAGAACTAGGGTTTTGAAGGTTCAATCCATAATTCTTCTCCGATTTCTCTCTGCAAGCCACCATTGGGATCTCCATCTTCCTAGTTTTTTTTTCTTAACTCTCTTTATCATGTTTTCTATATTTTATTTATTTGTTTATAACTCAATCATGAACTAATTCCTCCATAACTAAGGCTATAGTGGAGCTTAGTAGGATTTCTGTGTAATTTCTTCTTTTTAATGCAATTAAAAGCTTTGAATGCGTGACCATCTATTTCAAAGATCGTAGTTAATTCATAATTGACCAAAGGACTAAATTAACGGAATTTCATAAGATGACAAATGCATGACCATTGCTTTGTGGCTCACTAGTTTGTGCTAGGATTTCATATGCTTAATGCTTTCCAAACTAATTGCTTAAGACCGAACCAGTTTAAGTAGTTAGGTTGAGAATTAGAGTTAGCATCCATAACCGATGTTAATTGCTTTAGGAATTCACCATCTTGGGAATTTCATAAGTTTAATTGGATAACTTGAGGAAATTGCTAGAATAAATGCTAAGTAAAACCATATGCCTTAGCCGACTTCTCCATTGATTTTTATCCCATTGCATTTCAATCCTAGTTTAAATTATTTTATTTAATTTGTTGCTTAGTAGTAGGTTTTATTTTATAAATTACAATTAAAGATATAATTTCCTCCGCCTAAATTAATAGAAACCCGACTGTATTTAGGATTAGCATACATAGTCTCCGTGGAATCGACATCCTTCTTATTTCTATATTACTTTAGCGACAGAATACACTTGCTCTATAGTATATGTTTTAGACGCATCAACAAGGGTTATTTTCATAGCAGTAAACTTAGTAAGACAATGGAATACGTTAATAGAAAAAGAACTATGCTGGACAATGAGTTGGATGTGGAAATGCTAATTTTATCCAACATCAAGACCTATATGGGAGATGTTGTTAGATATGCCCTAGTCCCGAGGCATTGGACCTTGTATTTGTATTGTACGTTTATTGGATTTATGTATTATACATATTTTGTGTCATTAAACAAAGGCATTAATTTGTTTATTGTATATCTTGTGCTATATTTTAAATGGAGTATCCAATGGACATATCCATATCCATGTTGACAAGTGTCATGCACTTGGCAGTAAGACCATGGATAGGGAAAACGATATGACCATAAAAAGATCCGTAGTCTGTTCCAGTCATGGGAATGAATGGAACTAGAGACTATCATTAGCTTGGTTGTATAGTGGTGTCTTACCGGCCATTGGACATGGAATGTCAACAAAGTTAGTGGGTACATGCAAAAGGGGCATGGTATTGGATAGATCCACTAAACAAGCAATCCACATGGTAAAGTATCACAAGTGATTCTCTTGTAGTAATTGTATGGATCCTTTGACCTGACCATATGATGGTGTTGGATGCAAAGTCGCATACTTTGGTGTACGCCTAAAGGACCTGTAAAAGGGTGCCAAGTATAGGTACGTTCGAGTATGTCACTAAGCATGGCAGTCCTATGGATATGCAGAAGGGATATGTCACTCAGTAGTCTACTAAGAAGATATCACCGGCCTCTTGATGAATGTGACTGCTAAGAGTGTGGCCACACCCAAACAAGTTAGAACTTGTTTGTGAGCTTCAGTACATTCGGGATCAAGTAAATGTTCGGACACAAAAGAGGGTGATTAATCCATGCCTCTGTGTTGGACACTGATATCAATGACATGGGATATACAAGTTTAAACTCCAGGGTTATGATTTCAGTTAGACTGCCATTTTCATCTTAATTGGGGGCTGCAGTGGCTTGCTAGAGCCCGCCTACAGTCTGTGGGCCATAGGCCCACTGCCAACATAAAGATGGGCCCACAAGATCGTACACATTGAATGTCTGAACAAGGACTTAAGGGATCACCTGTATACTTGGAGTATACACACAGGAGAGAAAGGATTATATTAATTTATTATGATGATCAATTGGATTGATCAAAATAATAAAATTAATATTTGTATTGTCCTTCTCATAATTAATTCAATGAATTAATTTATGAGATTATTTTTCAGGTGGAAATATTTTACATGCATAGGTTTACATGTATTTAATTTCATGAAGTGTCGAATTTAATTCCTTAGTTAAATTAATTTCAATTTAAATGTATGTGATATGGTGTGATGACATACATGTTAAATAGAAATTGAATTTGAAATTAAATTGGACCATAAAAATTAAAATTGGACACAGGCTAAAGAGGTAAAAACCCGCATGAAAAAAAAATCGATTTGGGCCTAAAATTCCCTATGGAAATTTCAGCCCCTAGGTTAAAAACCTAGGAGATTATTTGGCCAAGGTAACCAAAGGTGATAGCTGAAATTTTCAGCCCCCTCCTCTCTCACTTTCGTTTGATCTCATCGCTAGCACGGGTCATGTTCGATAGCTGTTCGTGTACGTGAACGCGGAGGGAATCAATTTTGGTTTCTACAGCCATCTCTAGAAGAGATATCTCTAGTGAGAATTGATTCTCTTCTTGTTAAATTTTAAGTTTTACAATTTCCTTTTCAATTACTCCTAGGCACAGATTTGAGGAAATCACGAAATTCTTCTGATTTTATCGGGTGATTTCCGGTGAAAAATCCCAACAGATGTAGGATAAATAGACAACAAAAGAGCTTTCTACAATTGCAAGATGACGAATGAGTACTTGCTGATATTCAACGACATCAGTGTTACAATGGTGTAGAAATTCCTAAAACATGTTGAAGTATTCAAGGTGTTTACCGATGAACCATTTATGGAATCAATTGAAGAGGCAGTAGTTTTGGATGAAATAGACAACAATGTCAATGCTCATGGTACTCAGGCTAATTGTGATGAAGAAGAACCCAATGCAATAACTAAACGAGGACTTAATGACACTATTGAAGTACCTAATAGTGAGCAAAATGGTAAGGCTGAAGATGGTGGGGGAGAATCATAGCAACTTCTGAGTACCAATCCCGATGGTGGGGGAGAATCACAGCAACTTCTGAGTACCAATCCAGATGAATTTTCGTTTAATGTGAATTACCTCACAGATGATGATGAAAAGAAACTTCAAGCTATTGGAGCAAAGGTTAGGGCAAAGAAATCAAAGACAATCTGGTACTCATACAAATGAAGGGGGTTCTATCAACAATATTACTCCTATAACTAATGGGTCTAATGAAAAATAAACTCAAGATGAAGATAGTTTGGGTCCAATGGAAGATGATGAGCTACCTGATAGTCATGGTGATAGGTCATGGAATTTATCAGATTACTCCACGATTAATGAAGAAGGAAGTTACTACGGTGACATAGCTGACGAAGTTGGGGATGATGATATGAGGACGCATAATAATGTTATTAGGTTTGATCTTAATACCATGATTCTAGTGTTTAATCTTGGTATGGCTTTTA
The DNA here is from genome assembly GCA_039660915.1 of Euphorbia tirucalli. Lineage (NCBI taxonomy): Eukaryota > Viridiplantae > Streptophyta > Magnoliopsida > Malpighiales > Euphorbiaceae > Euphorbia > Euphorbia tirucalli. The sequence goes on from CM077633.1 coordinate 54,135,782, forward strand.
AAAGTGTGCAATCAGAGACATAGTTGCAAAGTATGCTATTGTCAAGGGACTTGGAATGCATTATAAAAAGAATGATACGGATAGGGTGAAGGTGAGAGTAAGGGTAGAATTTGTAGATGAATGTTTGTGGAAGTTGCTTGTATCATTTGAGTCCAAGTATGACCATACAATGACTACAGACCTATCATCCTCATCATAAATGCAAAAGGTGAGGTAGGTCAATGTTTGCCACTAGTGATTGGTTGAAGCGGTAGTATAAGTCAACTGTTTAGTGGAATTCAAGGATCAAAATCAGAGAATTGAAGCAACTTTCAGAGAAAATTGGGTTATTCAGGTAAGTATGATTGTATGTTTGAATGCAAAGCACAATATTATGGAAGAATTGCAAGGGCATTTTTCTAAAAGGCGGTTTTCTATGCTTTATGCTTACCAAATGGAAATTCTATGGACATCCTGATTGTAGTTGCGAGGTTAAATTCAGCAATGAGCATCTTGATAGCATCCTTCGATTCTAAGAATTTTATATTTGTTTTGATGTGTGCAAACATGGTTGGAAGGAAGGATGTAGGCCAATATAATTAGGCTCGACTGATTATTTTTAAAGGCAATATGCGAAGGCCAATTACTTTGTGCGATTGGTATAAACGGGAACAACTATATATTCCCTATAGCATGGGCAGTGGTGAATGTTGAGAATAAGGAAAATTGGTCCTGGTTTCTAACATAGAAGTGGAGTCGCTCTTTCATCTAACATGCATCTTTTAGTTGTTGTTATGTTAATTTCATATTCCTGATAGTTTTGTTGTTCTGTTGGTATGTTTTATTGCTACTGTTAATTTATATATTCTCTGATTATTGCATGTTAGTTATGATTTTGGTCTAAGTTTGCTCTAATAATGCATTTATATAATTTTGCATTAATGTTTCTATACTTAGCAACTGGCATGATAACTCCTATGATAAAAACTTTCATTTTATGAATTTACAGGTGTATGCTTGGTTTGCCCTTCTATGATTAACTAAAAAAATGAAAATAATTAATAAAAAGAATTAATTTATAGGTGTATTTAGTTTTGTAAAGTTATTCCATTTTCCAGTACAAGTATATTTGGCAAAATTGGAATGGGATTATTGTTTTATGTCTCAGTATTATTTCTGCAATAACTTTTATTAGTTTTGCTCTAGGTATTTGTGGTTGTTAACAAGAGTTTATTTGGTTAAAATCTTTTAATATGTATTGTTATCTTACTTAGATTGATAAATATATTCCTTTAAATATCAGAAACTGCACTTCTCCATAATTTTTTAGTTTTGCTAATATCATTCTCTAGTGTTATATGCATTCTTATTATATGTACTTGACCACTATGTTAGTCATTTTGTTGGTCATCTTATTCAACATTTTTAGCACATATGAAATAGACTTTTACAATGAAATTTATTCTGAGATTTTTCTCTTGATCCTGTCAATTTATTAAGGGTTTGGAATCATAAATTCCTAAAGTATTGTTAGAGGCCTTGCATAGAATGTTTGCTAAGAATGGATATGATGTATGGGCTAAAGATGGAGAGGTGAAGAAAGGAAAAAAGCCTTTTGGGCTAGTGCAAAGGCAACAAAATTTCTAGAATTGAAAGATAGGCTTAACCACTTGAGGGATCATAGTGATGATGTATTATAGGATGCGCTTAAAATGTCTGGACATATAATTGATTGTTGGAGTAGGGCATTTTTCACAACAAATGTGACATGGTTGACAATAATCTAGTTGAGAACTTTAATGGTTGGATCTTGGAAGCACGGTGCAAGCCTGTTGTGACAACGGTAGACAAAATCAGAGTTGCTACAATGAAGAGAATTGCTGCAAAGTTAGAATTACCAAATACTTGGATTTGTGATATCAGTGAGAAGGCTTTAAAGAAGTTAGAGGAAAATATTGAACTGAGCTACAACTGGATTATGGACTTCAACGGAGATGATGACTATAAGGTGACAATAATCAGGAAGCCTACTATGAGGTATCTAGTGAACCTAAAACAACGTCAATGCTTATCTAGTAAATGGGATATTTCAGGTATTTTTGACCCTTACTATAATTGCTATTAATTATGGTTTGTTTTATTGTTTATTGAAGTTTCTATTGTTCATTATTTATGGTTTGTTACTTCAGGTATTCCCTGCCCCCATGTTATAACTGTTATCTATGATGCCAAGTGTATGCCAATAGACATTATTGCTAACTGTTATTGTGTCATGTATGATAATTGATTGTAGATATGATATACTTTATGCTTGGTAATTTTCATTTTATGCCAGAATTAGAGAAGAAAATAGGATTGATAAAGCTAGGAAAGCAAAAAAGATAAGATAAAATGAAGATTTTGTTAATGCATTAAAGAAAACATAGAGCAAGAGATAGATAAGTAAGAAACCTAGAAATTATGAGTTTTGTCAAACTAGTGGAAATGCGAATGGAGGTAAAAAAAAGGTACATGAAGCACTCCATCAATGTAAACTACTCTTTAACCAAATCCAACATAAGAAGCATTTAAATTTTGGGGAAAAAATGTGTTAAAAAAAGTGGGGCTCATCAATTCACCTGTCATCCACCCTCTAAGGTGAAGAAAGATTAACATGCCCTTCATATCATTCTAAATCATAATGCAATTACTTAATGGAATATTTGATATTGGGTTAATAGTAATAACTTTACCCTTTTCTCTAAGCAAGATGCAAAATTACCTAATTCTTTTGTTGTCACTTCAATTTTGGAATTTTATATTAATACAGATTTATGACACAATAGACAAGGAAGTCAAAAAATGGTGGGTAAGCAATTAGAAATAGGTAAAGATTCTTCCAGATAAAATCAGTGACAACGAAATCAAAAATTACCAAAAATTATCTGCTGGAACTTAGTTTCAACAAAATATCCACATCAAAATTACAAAACCACAACAAATAAGACTTAGGTTTTCACTTCATACCTCTCGTTGAGTTCATTTCCATAAAGACCTTTCGGGCTTGCTCTCCGTTCTTGACACTAGGTACCTCGCACGATTTCCACACTTACAAAGAAGAACAACATTATTTGTTCCAACAGTGGTCGAGCTAACAAATTGAGATGAAGCCTTTTGTCGGGAAAGAAGGGTTGTTAAAGCTTCAAATAGAAAAGGAGAAGGGACTTAGAGCCTCTAATTAGAGAAGAGTAACTTGGGGTTTTGAATAAGAGGAAGGGGAGAGTGATTTTGAGAGAGGAGATTCTAATGGAGGGAAAATGAAATATGGAAATGATAGTTTTAGGAGGGAAATTGCCGAGTTTGTGTTCACTCAAATACGAGTAAATGGGCAGATCATTGAATAATATGGGTTGAGGAGTGAGTGGGGCCTAGCTGACGTGGCGACATTTTAATGATGTGGCAACTCCAACAGGATGACATATAAGGTAACGGTGTTTGTGATATACATGTGATGAAGGGGTTGAAAATGGAGCTACTAAGATACATATAAGGATATTAGGGACTCAATGTGGGCAAACAAAAGATTAGGACGCTGATTACACAAAAGGGGAAAGACCAAAAGGCTCAAGATTTTTTTAGTACAGAATCGTTCTCTGAGCTGTTTCCAACTATTGATTGAGGCCGGCTCTAACGTTTCGAACCAATATGAAGCTGGGCCCACCAGTGTTAATGAGAATAACCTACACATTAGCCCCTCGTTTGCTCTTGCTATCTCCATTCTGTTTTTGTAGTTTCTTGAATGGACATAGGGATCCGTTTTCCCATTATAGTTCTCGAAATTCAGTTGTTTGAATTTGGGATCGCATGGCATGTCCAGGATCCGGTTGGTGAAGCAGGATCGTCCGCTTTCTAACAAAGGCTCTTGGATGGGTACTGAGAATCGGGAGAAGTAGTGTTTGAACAACGCCATTATCTTTGGGTCGTCTGCTCCCTCTAGCATGGGTGTTGCTGTTTGTGCTGGAGGTGGGCCCAACATGTACCCGTGGGTAGGATGATAACTAGGTGGGGGCGTTTGGACCAGGGCCTGGTAACTGAGCAGCCTTACTTGTGACATTGGTGGGGCTAGTGGTGCCCCTATCAATGTATGCTGGGCTGTGAGTTCCCCATATCTTGGGGAGATCGAGTTTGGCTGATTTATCTGCCTGGCGTCTCTTGGGAAGGCGTATACTAGGTTTGTTGTTGGCGGGGCCGTTGGATTTTCTGGTAATGGGAAAAGGTTCCTGGCCACCCCTGTTCCCAGGCTATCTATTCCTGTGATTAGAGGGGACGTGCTGCTGCTGATGGTTGGTCCAACCATGCCATAATTTTGAATTTAAAGAAACGCCTGCCTCAGGTCTCTAGCATCGGTGGGGCTCAGATTATTGGCTATGCGATTGATTACTACTTCCTGGGGAGATATGGATGAGTTCAACGTTGCCAGGGGAGGAGTTGTTGTGGTCGTGAGAGTTATCTCCCAAAGTGTCTGAAGTCATGTTAGCGGAACTTGTATTCATGATCAGTCGTTCCACGCTTACCGCACCAAATGATGGATTAGACTAAATCCTTTGAGTGATCCGGGTTCCGGTTACTACTCTTGACCGGATCAAGTATCGTTCTTGCAAGACAGAAAAGATAAAACACCGGTAACCTCTGGGGTAACTCCGATGCCTAAGTCAGTGTGTTTATTTTGGATTATGAGTATTTTAATAAGAATAGAATGGAATAAATTTACCTTAAAGAGCGCCCTCCTTTTATAGGAGGGGTGATAGAGTTGGATTGGTATTGAAAGAGCTTACCAATTCAACTTCTAGTCAATCTGAAAGAACAACCTCAGAGGTTCTACGTGGGGTAGTGCCCTTACCCTAGTAAAACACGGGGAGTAGACTCCTAATGGGGCACTCCTAATGGGGCACTTTCTCTTTCCTCCTAGAATCTCTCTGCAGATCAAGGGAGCTTAAGCCGGACCTGTTGTGGAAAGTTTAGGTTCCGGATGTGGTAACCCGCTCGCTTGGATGGGTGAGGGCATCTGTTTCGGGACTAGCGGATGGTATTGGGCCGGATGTCATCAACTACAATACTATTTTTTCTCAAAATTTTGTTACATCTTTTTCAGTACTTTCCACTGGGAAAATGAATTTTATAAGAAAAACATTTGTATTGGCCATGATTGTGGTTTATTTGAAATTGAGGAGTTTATATCTTTTTTATGCCTAGCTTGATGAAGCTAGTTCTTGATCTAGTTTAGTTATATTCCTATATAATATACTTCAAAAATCCTAAGCAACCAAAAGAGTTTAGAGAAGAATAATCTGGTTGTTTATACGAGAGCCCATAAGGAGTTTTGTTTTTGAAAAGTGGCATAGCATTTTGTTGGTTAAAAGTGTTCTGTACTCCCATCTCCCCCCATACACAAAAAAAAATGTCTAGAAAAGTTTGAAAGGATTTTACTGCAACATTTAAAACATGTCGATGCATTTTCTCAACCAATGCATTTTGTTACAAAATTTTAACACAACTCATTGGATGAATAACTCCTTAGTTGGCATAATATCATTTTGAAGCAAATTATAGTCCACTATCATACCCAATACTTAAATTCGCTTATCAAATTGTGTTTTCATCGTTTGAACAAACATCTTATTTTTGCCTTTTGTTTTCATGGAAATAAGCCAAGTAAATCTATTAGTATTATTAAATAACTCCATCATTAAAATATTTTAATGTTTTTAATACTCAACATTTAAATTTTACCATTTATCCAGCTATATCTGGTGATAAAGGCATCTCTCTCGAACTAAGAGCTTTAATATTTGAGTCTCATTGAAACCAAATACTATACCCAATCAATAAAATAAGGACAACTCCCACCATCACCAATAAAAAATAATGTATGGTTAATTAATTAATTATTTAATCTAGTTAATTATTTAAATAAAATTCTACACTATAAAATACGATCACTAGAGACTAATTTATAAAGGCTAAATACATAGATACCCTTTGAACTTGTCCAAAAACGCCTACTGACTTCTTGAACTTTTAAAATGTCCTAATATCCCCCTGAACTTTGAAAAAGTGACCCAGTTTGCCCCCTTACTGCCACGTATCATTCAATTATTGGTTATCTTGTGTTTGACTTTTCAAAGCAAACTCTGGTTTTTATGAGACTTATAGGGAAAACTAGGCAAATTTTAAGAAATTCAAGGGGGCATTAGAACACTTTTAAGAAGTTCAGGAGGATATTAGGACATTTTTAAAGGTCAGGGGGCAGTAGGCGTTTTTTTATCAAATTTAAAGAATATATATATATGTATTCGGCTATTTATAAATCCTAATTAGTAAAATACATTCTATAGTATATATATATATATATATTTTTTTTTTTGCTAAATGCACAACTAATTTAGTGTACTAAACGTATTGTTTAATTTCTCGTAAAATTAACTTGATATTGTATTTTGGATTATGTTACGTGAATAATAAATTATACGTGCACTTAAATTCATTTATTCTAGTCTTGAAAATTGATGTTAAGATTCAGTGTTTTTTTATTTTATTTTATTTTATTTGAAAATCGAAGTGCAATAATTTAGTCGCCATAAATAGAAAAAGAAAAGATCGAAATATGATGATGATGTAAGAGCTGTATAAATATTGGGCTAAAACAATGTTAATGGTTATCTCTCTCTGAGTCAATTGAAAACAACTGAAAAAGACTGCTACTGCCCCTTCCTTTTCCCTCTCCTCCACCTTACTATTCACTTCTCCTTCGTCCTCTAAATCTAACTCCATTTCTCCTCGATTCACCTTCTTCTTCTTTTACACTGTAATTTTCAAATCTCACCTCTTCCTCTTTCTATTCAAATTTTCGTCACAGGAGATAAAAAAACCCTAGGATATGATTTCTGTGCTTCTTTTTCCAATCCCTACTTCAAAATTTTGACCAGGTTCGTTTTTAATGGTATCCTTAATCTTTTGGTTTCTGAAATCTCATCTATGAATTATTTATTACTGTTAATTTTGCTTCTGCTTATTAATTTTCTCGTGTTTACTTGATGGAATAATAGCTTGATTTGCTGCTAATTTATGCTCGCACTGATGCTCTGTAGGGTTGGACACAATTTGATCTGGTATGAGCTTTCGGTTCTCCAATTCTAGTTAAGGTGTCCAGTTTTGTTCTCGAATTCAAGTATAAATAACTGGAAACGTAATAAGAAGGTTTTAAAGATTTCTGGTTTTGGATCACATCTGCGGTATTTTCCCTGTTAAAGCGGAGTGGGCATGGTGGGGAAAGAGGATGGGAATCCTCAGGCTCCACGCCAGCTTCCGACGGCAGCTGGGTCCCTCAAAACGTTCTGGCGTTCTGCTTCCTGGTCCTCTTCTAGGACTGCCCTTCAAAATCCAGAAACCGATGAGAAAGATTGTGTCATAGATCCGAATGGTAATGCTATTGGTAATGGAAACAATGGGCAACACCGTAAGTACCCTGCTCCATTAACCCCAAGGTCGCAGCAAAACTTCAAAGCAAGATCATGCTTGCCGCCCTTGCAGCCGTTGGCAATTGCTCGTAGAAGCTTAGATGAGTGGCCGAAAGCGGGGTCTGATGATGTAGGCGAGTGGCCTCAGCCGACCACCCCTAGTGGGAACAAGAGTGGTGAGAGATTGAAACTTGATTTATCTTCTATTCAAAGAAATCCAGACAAGAATGCTGGTTTAGTGAAAAGAGATAGGATTGCTTTCTTTGATAAAGAATGTTCTAAAGTAGCAGAGCATGTGTATCTTGGCGGGGATGCAGTTGCAAGGGATAGGGAGATCTTAAAACAGAATGGGATTACACATGTACTGAACTGTGTGGGTTTTGTTTGTCCTGAATATTTTAGGGCAGATTTTGTTTATAGGACCTTGTGGTTGCAGGATAGTCCGTCTGAGGATATTACAAGTATTCTATATGACGTTTTCGATTATTTTGAAGATGTTAGGGAACAGGGTGGGAAGGTTTTTGTTCATTGTTGCCAAGGGGTTTCTCGGTCTACTTCATTGGTGATAGCTTACCTCATGTGGAGAGAGGGTCAGAGTTTTGATGATGCCTTTCAATATGTTAAGGCAGCAAGAGGGATTGCTGACCCTAACATGGGTTTTGCTTGTCAGCTATTACAGTGCCAAAAACGGGTTCATGCATTCCCTCTTAGTCCTAGTTCATTGTTAAGGATGTACAGAGTTGCTCCACACTCACCATATGATCCCTTGCATCTTGTTCCGAGAATGTTGAATGATCCATCACCATCTGCCCTGGATTCTAGAGGTGCTTTTATTATTCATATTCCTTCTGCAATATATATCTGGATTGGTAGAAGTTGTGAGGCTATTATGGAACGGGATGCTAGAGGAGCTGTATGTCAGATTGTTCGTTATGAGAGAGTTCAAGGGCCGATATTTGTAATTAAAGAAGGGGAAGAACCATTCTATTTTTGGGATGCATTTTCAAATTATCTACCTTTGATGGATAAATCTGGGAATAAAGTGAGCAATGGAGGAGCCGCACTTAAAACCTGTGCTGGTGAGAGAAAAGTGGATGCTTACAATATTGATTTTGAGATTTTCCAGAAAGCTATTAAAGGAGGTTTTGTGCCTCCGTTTGCATCATCAGAGAATGAACATGAAACCCACCTTCCCGTTAGAGAAAGTAGTTGGAGTGTGCTGAGGAGAAAGTTTGCTCCTTGTGACATGAAGGAGTTTGTCTCAGCACCAAAAATATTTCTCTCCCGGGTTTATTCTGATTCCATGATGATTGTGCACTCCTCATCACCATCATCTTCGTCATCATCTTCATCATCTTCTTCTTCTCCTACTTATCTCTCTCCAGATTCAGTCTCTTCTGATTCTAGTTCTAGTTCAAAATGCTTTTCAGAATCATCTGTAGATTCTGCATCAGCATCATCAAGTTCTGTACCTGTATCTTCAACATTGTCTAACCTCTCTAACTTGTCTCTTTATTCACCCAGGGCTCCTTCTCAAACACTATCTAATGCCCCTGGATTTCATGCTGTCAATAGCATGTCAAAAATAACTACCTCAGCATCTAAAAGGTCATCACCCTCACTTGCAGAACGCAGAGGTAGCTCATCAAAGTCCTTGAAGCTGCCCGTCGTGAATGATAATACCAGGGTGACTAACACTCCTCTAAGTTCACTTGCCTTACAGGAAGATGTTAACAAACTAAACAATGAAAATTTTTCGTGGTGTAATTCAGATGCTTTAGAAATTGTCTTAGAGTCCAAGAATGATATTAATGGAGAAAATGATTCAGCTAAAAAATTCCTGTTGAATATATCTCCAGATAGGGTTGATAGTGCTGATTTATGTTATGAAGAAGCCATTATAAATAAATGCGGACCCATAAGAAATTGTCTTTTGGGGGAGGGATCGGGGTGTTCCACCTCAGATGAAAAGGATGAAGATGTTTCATATCAGTGTAAGATAAAGCTACCACTGGTATTCCAGTGGCCCAGCTTGGAAAAAGTTGCAACTTTTGGTAGGGGTTGCTTGGATTCAAAAGCTGCTTTTATAATTTTAGCACCAAGTTCAGAAAGGGATGAGAATAGGAGTCTATATATTTGGGTAGGAAGATCTTTTGATGAGGGCTTGCTTTGTAGCAATGGATTAATGAAGGGAACTTATGTTGACTGGAATCAAGCTGGTTGCCATGTTCTAACTCAAATGGGTCTTCCAAAGGATATCCCTGTTAGGGTATGTATCTGTCCTTCATAATTTTTGCTTTTTTGTATTGTGGAAGAAGTAATTCTGTGACATGTTCATTTTTCCAGTTTCATCTGTACATGCATGTCTTCTTTGGTATTTGTGTGTTGCAAATTATTAGAAATGGTGAATCACTGTCTGCTGCATCCCCTGCTCTGAATTTGTTTTCTTTTGCTCTACATTCAGTTCTTCTCAAATAAATATGAAAGTTGGCAAGCAACGTAGGGAAGTTGAGAAGTCTTAGTTATGAGTTTCTGAATCCTTTTCCAGGGGAAATAATATCTGAATTCTTGTTTAAATGAAATGTTTTAGATGGAATTTGGATTTGGAAGGTTATTGACTTCCAGGTGCATAGTCCTTGTGAGCTTCTGAGAGTAAAAATATTTACCTCCATTTTATGAGAATGTGGATGTATTTTACAGTGAGGATAATATGTGGATATGTTTTCCAGTGAGGATATACCAAGAGAAGTAGCCGATATGTGCTGTATTTGATAATCATATTTGTATGAATTACTTGCGTGGATAGGGAATATTCATGTAGATGAAATTAGAAAGCTTGATGTCCCTCTACATGCTAAATCCTCCAGTGTAAATATGCCATGAGAATTGGAAAACCATTTAAGAGAGAGGGGATCAATATTGAGTCTTTGATTTAAGTCCAATGAAATAATTCATGGGCTTTTGAAGTGGTTGTGCTGAATTACTTTCAGTGAGGAATTAAATATATGCTTACTTTCTCGCAGTCTTAACGGTTTTTAGTTCTATCATTAGTAATAAAAAAGAACATACCAGTTGTTAAAAAATGATAGTATGTCATAGTAAAGAAAAGACCATTAAAGATTGTGTTAAACAACCGTAGCTTTCTCATTTTTGAAGCAAGCTTGGACGGTAGACATACAAAATTTCAATTTGATATGGTTAACGTGAAAGGATAGAGGAAGGCTGAGATTAACTTGGTTGAAAGTTTCTGAAAATGACCTGTTATTATTAGAAATTTTAGAGGATCGTACAATGAATATGAATGAATGATAAAAAAAATCTGCACTATAGTTGTAGGGCTTGGCTGTTGCTGTTGATTTTTACCATTGTGTTTATGTTGGACTCTGCTACCTTTTCGTGATGTTACTTGGCTGCTATTCTTGGCCTTGCTATTAACATGTTTATGATGAAATACATGCGTTCAAATTGCTTGTTTAATTAAAATGTTCAAATAAAAATTTGATTTAAAGCAGTAATGCTTTATGATAAATTATACCTCTTTAATTCTGAATTGTCAACAGATTATCAAAGAAGATGAAGAACCAGCAGATTTTCTTGCATTTTTTAGTGCATTGTAGCTCATCATGATCAAGGACTTGAAGGTTCTGCAACTCGGTAGCTTTACTCTCCTTTCTCTTACTTCAGCTGGGCTAATTTACTTCAAAATTTCGGGCATTAAAACGGACTTTCATGGAAAAACCGGTGAGGTAATTCATTTGCTGATCATTTATACTTGATAAAGCTAATCCAGTATTCATGTTTAATTGGCTAGTTATGATGCATGCACTGGTGGCATTTGACTGCATCTAGTTTACCGATTGAAATATCTAGTTTTTGCAGAGTTCTTTTTCTCTTTTTTTTTTTTTTTTTTTTTTTTGGGGTATTCAGCTAACTTCAGGCGAGTGAAGCCAAATGGGCACCTCACATATCCCAGAATGTCTAAAGATCTATAAAAAGAAAAATCTTTGAAAAATCTTTCTTTGTGGGGGTAGTTCAGAAATTTTTGAAGGCATCAGTTATTTTGACATGGCAGGATTAATGCGCCTGTAGAATAGTTAGGGGTCAGTCTTGGCTCAAGCTCTCAAAATGGGTTACCATGTTGTGTTGACCAGCTCTAGTGACGTGTACAAGGTTAACACTAACACCACCCATTTATTGAACAAGTTAAAAGCATCGGCCCGTTTTCAACATTAATCCACATACTCTCAAATTTATGTGATACGAATTGTGTTGGCTTGCTGTGGCCCATTTTATAGATTGGTTGCTTTATTGTGCCATAAGCATATCATTGTTAAATATTGCACATTTAAACTTTTGTCATGACCCCAGTTCATTTCCTCTTATTGTATTCTCATTCAGAGTATTTATTTATTTGAAGGTGGCTGCTTCCTGAGCTTTCGTTTTGTTGGCAATTCATATGGTTGTACAGTGCTGTAACACCCTGATAACTGAATCATTTTGTCCCACAAATTGAATGTTGTATATTCATTATTGTTAGAAACAAAATCTCTACAGGCCATTTCAGGCAAAATAGATACATCAAAGTTCTCTCTCTGCCAATGCCAGTGATTTTCATTTCTGAAGTTAGTTTTTATTTGGGAATTAATTGTTAGGTTTTACTGCACTCCATATTGAAGAGGAGAGCTTGAATTCAAATATCAGATAATTACAAAGTTAGATGGGGAATGGCAATGAGGTTCTCTTTAGCCATATGGCTTGCTTAAAACAATTTCTGCCATCCCCAGTTATTATAGTTGAATTCAAGTATGCTATTTAGCTTTTGAGGATGTAAAAATTTGCTAGCATGTTAATTTCTTTGATGGAATAAGATAAAATTAAGATGGCCTTTGCCCCTAAAACGATCATGTGCGTACGTAAATTGTCAAAATGCTTCAAATTTAAATATTAAAATTATACTCACTCCGTGTACAATAGTGGAAGGATGAACATTAACACAATAGATAAAGGCGAAGAATTTAACTGCAAAGGGTAATTTTCGCTAACTATTTTATTAACGTATTCTTATTTAACTTTGTAATATAAGTGGTTGTATATTAAATTATTACACTTTTCAACAAAATTTGTATCGAATTGGTAGAATATTTATAGTTTCAAGATAAATATTGATATATTTTGTATTTCATCATACATAATAATTAAGAGTATATTAGAAAGATTAGAAATAACTAATTTTATAAAAGGAAAGTTCTCTTTAACTTGGGACTGTCAAAATGGAAAACTACTCTATCAAATTGGAACAAAGAGACTAGCTAGTAGTAGTTGGTTACGTAGGTACCAGGTTGACATCTCTTTGTTCATGTCATGGATATGAATTTGATCACTGTCTTAGTTTGAATCCAAAATTTTTCAGTTAAATGCTAATTTTGTTTCGAGAGTCATTTTTTCGTAAATAAATCACTTGCATATATAATAATTGCTGAAAAACCAAAGAGGATAATTAAACAATAGCTGTATCATTTCAGGTTCAATCATTTCTTTTTCCTATATTATCATCGTAATAAATAATCTACACTTCCCTCTTCCCCATGCATATCATACTTTCAATCTTTTCCCCTTTCACTACAAGAAACTATATAATTAGAGCTGTCAAAATGGGTGGTGACGGGATAACACGATTCGTTTAACACGGAATTTAACGAATGAGGATTAGGTTTATGAGGGTTAGTATCGGAAAAGGGTCGACACTTTTATGACACGAGATAAACAGGTTGGGTCATGAGTCAACCCATGAACCCGTATAACCCGTTTAAAAAATTAGTAATTTTGACTAAGATGAAAGTTAAGACTACCATTTGCACTTGAGAGCTGATAGTATAAATTTATCCTTTCTACAATACTTCCAAACCCTTATTCATTGTGATTTAATGTATATTTTTTGGACTATCCTAGGCTAGTATCTATTATGGTTTTGATGTAGAAATTGCAGCTTCGAGGGGACTGCATGAATGAAATGTAAAAACTTCACCAGATATTGTTTAATTAGTAAAAATGCAGAAATTTAAACTAATTTTTACTTTCTATTGCCTATTTGCAAAGTTGCATGTTTAATTAAGTTGATGAATTTATGTTGATTTATTTTTAGAAGTGTAATTGTTATTTTTATAGATAATGTGGGTCAATATTGAATTGATTTATAAATAATTTTTTTTTATTATAAATAATCTATTTTTAAATAAATGGGTTGAACATGTTAATAGTGTCAACCCGTTATAACATAGTGTCGTGTCCTGTCAACCCATTTAATATATGGGTAGTGTCAGTGTTGACCTTATAAGTGTCACTAAATTGTGTCAACACGGCACGAACACGATACACGAACCCATTTTGACAGCCCTATATACAATGGTTCTGATTTACGTGGACATTTCCAATAAAAAAGAAAAACATCTACAAAATAGGTATTGGAAAACTAAAAATACATTGGTCTAACCAGGAATAAGAGGGATCCACCGAAGAACATCCTTCTGCTTTCCTTTTTTCGGAAGAAAAGGAGGCTGTAGACAAAATCGACGAAATCGAAGAGATCCAAGTGAATAGAAAGGAAAAAACAAAGGATGAATTCCATTTTCACTTTAAAAAGACATGCTATCGGCCCCCACCAGGGATGCCCAACCTATATAAATAATTTTTAATTTCCCAATGTACTTTTTAGTTTTCCTATACCTATTTTGTAGATGTATTTCTTTTTTATTGTAAAGGTCCACGTGAACTAGATCCATTGTATAGTTTCTTGTAGTAAAATGGGAAAAGGTTGGAAGTATGATATGCATGGAGAAGAGGGAAGTGTAGATTATTTATTATGATGATAATATAGGAAAAAGAAAGACCAAATACATAGATACTCTCCTGAACTTGTCCAAAAACGCCTATTACCCCTCTGAACTTTTAAAATGTTCTAATGCTCTCCTGAACTTTGAAAAAGTGACCCAGTTTGCCACCCTTACTGCCACGTGTCGCTCAATTATTGGTTATGTCATGTTTGACTTTTCAAAGCAAACTCTGGTTTTTATGGGATTTAAGAGGTAAACTGGGTCAATTTTAAGAAATTCAGGAGGACATTAGAACATTTTTAAGAAGTTCAAGGGGCAGTAGGTGTTTTTGGCCAAATTCAAGGACGTATCTATGTATTCGGTCAAAAAAAAATGGTTGAACCTAAAGATACTCAAAACACCATTGGAGACAATAGCTCTTTAAGAATTAAAGTGGCGCTCAACTCGAGGAACACAAATATCCTATAAAAGCTGACTTTTGTGTCAGCTTTATCTTTTTTTTTTTTTTAATATTTTCAAAAAGTTTGAAATGAGTTTCAGCAGTAAAACAATTTGTATCTTTATTTAATGACTCATTTAAGAGATCAATTAATTGAAAAAAAACAATATAAATAAACATATTTACTCATTTTCTACCATGTGTCGTCTAATGCATCCCTTGTTCCTTTAAAGCATGTGATTCATCAAATAGCCATTTGATTTTTCAACTCTTCAAATTACCCTTAGAACAATCATAGTTGTTTGATGAGGTGAAGCATTAATGATCAAACAGTAATATTGACATTAAGTCGTTTGATACCAACAATAATATTATCGTTTCAAAAGATTTACGATGTAAAATTCTATTTGACCCTTTATTTTTGTCTATTACAGTATTCAACGGTCCAATTCCAGAGTTTGGTACAATCCTCAAAATGAACAAAGAAATTCGGATGAAAAACTCACATTAACTTGCAAGAAAATCTAATTGAGCATATTTGGCAACGTTTTGGAGATCATCATGATTAGAAATAAACTATTTGGTTTTGTATTAGTATATTAATTTAATATTTTGTTATATAATTGTTAGTCTAAATATGTAATAGTTTTATATTAAAAATTTATTTGGTCTTGTATTTTTTTAATTTTAAATATTATTTTATATAATTAAAATATAATTGTGAGAAATAGTTAATTTTTAAATTTAATATATCAATTAAAAAATAAATATGATGTTGCATTAAATAAAGTATGTGAGATGAGATATTTATGGGACCATTGTTTGAAGAACTCTTTCCATTGTAGAAGGAAAATGAAAAAAGCACTGAGGTCTTCAAAATGATGAGGTGGTACAAAAAGTAATTTGGAAGACTCCTTTGGAACTCTTTCCATTAGGATGCCCATATGTGTTAATTTTTAATTTTTCATTGAAATAGTCTACGTGGAATGAGTTTATTATAAAATTTCTCCTTCCACTACTTAACTAAGCCTCTCTTAGATAATTCCTTGTTCATGTCTATATATTTGTTTAAATGAACAACTTCATTTCTTAACCTTATAAATCAACTCAAAAAGAGCCATCGAGTTGAAGCTTCTCATCGACAAAAGGTCCCAGGAAGTGGTATTTGCAGAAGCAAATAAGGACTTTGTAGATTTCCTTTTCGTCTCATGTCTTTGCCTTTAGGAACTACAATTAAATTCCTAAGAAATAAGAACATTGCGGGTTGCCTGGGCAATGCACATGAACACATCGTCTTGCTGCCTGAAACATACTTTCAACAAACCCAGAATAAAGATTATGTTTTGAATCCAAATGTTGAATGATATAGGAAGCACCTTTCCTTTTGCCAAACAGTTTTGAAGTAGTAAGAAACAATCAATTGAAGGTGTACATGTGTGGGGGTTGGAATGTTGGTGTTCTTCATACATTTGTGTCTGATGATCCCAATTTGCAATATATGATCTTGTTTTCAGATTTTGCCTTCGCTGAGTATTAACATATTCTGTCATAATCTACTTATTTCTTTAACATAGAAAACAAGAAAGCACATTTATATGAGAAAACAGAAACTATACAAGAAGTGGTTGTGCATTGAAGTTTTAAGGAGGTAGCTTTTTTTGACTTTCAAGTTGGCAATCTCATAATTCAAGGATGCAGGATCTTTCTCAATCCAAGGAAGATTTCAAATTATAGTTTTGATTAGTTTTTTTTCATCTTCAAAATAGTTTAAGCAAATTTTAGAAAAGTCGTGCAATTGATATAGAGGGTAACTGGAGTAGATGGTTTTAGTTTAGTTTAGTTTAGTACAGTAGTCTATTCAGAAGGTGGAAGAAAAATGAAATAATAATAATGGAACTTAAAAAGAGTTATAAAAGGTGAAAAGTAGGACCTTCTAAGGAATTTGATGTGGAATATAAACACATGCAATCTATTACATATATAAATCCTAATTTAATGCGGAATATAAACACATCCAATCTACACCGATGGTAGCTGCTCCTAGATATCCTAGTCTTCAAATGAACATAGTAGAAAGAATCTTTGTTTATGTTACCGATTGGATTAATATCCACAAGTGCAAGATAGTACGTAATACGATTTCTAACCACAGCGAACAACGAAACGAAGAGAGACGAATTTGGGCTAAAGGAGAATTGTGTTTAGTTCAATTGCCTTGAATTAAATTTATGTACAATTGAAAAGGTCCCTATTCTCTTTTTTTTTTTTTTTTTTAAATAATTAGATCTAGTCTTCTATTTATAGAGGGACTAGGTTCTATTCCATATAGAACTATGAGTCTTATTAATCAATTAAATAATATAACTTAAATGATTTATTTTGACTCACAGACATGTCAAGGAATATGGATTATATTGCAATTGTATTTATACAACTATGGATTTCCAAAAGAAATTATTTTTTATTTAAAATATAGTTTATTAATATTTTAGTTTACTTCATGGATTTGTTTATCTTTCGTAATAAGAGATCATGAATTCAAATTCCAATATAGGTAGTAACTGGGAGAAGATACACATTTTTATTTACTAAGAAACTGATTAATGTGATAAATGTTGAGAAATAACATCTCTAATGTGAATATGTGAGGAGAGAAGATATACCTTAACTGAACATAACAAAAAGAAAAGAAACGAAAAGAAAAATGATTACAACACAGTGATCACATGTTGCATAAGAATGGTAATATCAATTAAAATTCATTAATAAAATATAAACAAACGAAAATCACAAAGTATGGGGAATAAAGTAATATACATTTTTTTGGGTAAAAAAAAAGAGTAATATACTTTTTTCTTTGGAAAATTACCAAAAATACCTCATTTTTGCTTTTGTTTCATGCATATGTTGTAGCATTCTTTGAAATACGTTCAATTGATTGTCAATTTTGTTTTTACCCACTTTCTTTCCCCCTATATATTGCTCCTATTTGATATTTTTAACCTTAATTTTGTCATTTATCGCTTCATTCATTAATTTCTTTTGTCACGCCACTTTAGAATGTTTTTATCATCTTTTTTTTTTCCTCTTTAAAGTGAGATCTATATTTATATACTTTTTTGGATTTTTGTTTTAGATTTTCAGAAATGTATCAGAATCGTATCGGAATGTATCAGAATTGTATCACAGATGTATCAGAATTGAATCAAAAATGATTTTATCTGTAGTGAGGAACTAAATTAGTTTTTTTTATTGTGCCGAAGGCTAAATAAAAGCTAACCATAAAAACAAATATAGAATAAAGTATATTGTATCAATGTCTATTTATTGATCCATTTTTTATACAATTCTGATATATTCATGATACAATTTTCATACTTCATGTACTGTGTTTTATATATTAATTCCACATGTCTTATCTATAGTGAGTAATCACCTAAACTGATTTTTTTTTAATTTTTATAATGGATAAACAAAAGCTAACACATGTGGCATTAATGCATAACAAAATACAAAAAGTATCAGAAATGGATCAGAAATGTATCAAAAAATGTATCAGAGAAGTATCAGAAATATATAAAAAATGTATCAGAAATACATCAGAGAAGTATGAGAAATGTATCAGAAAAGTGTCAGAAATGTATAAAAAATGTATCTTTAATACATTTCTAATACAATTTTGATACATTTATGATACAATTATGATATATTTCTAACAATTGGGAAAAAAAAAATATACATATGAATATCAATTCGAAGATAAAAAAAGAAACGTAAAGAACTTGCTAAAGTAGAATATAAAAAAAGTAAATGGTTTGAGAGACAAATGAAAAAATAATGTTTAAATAATAAAAGAAGAGAGAGAATTTGATGGAGTAATTGAGGAATGTGTGGAGCGTAAAATAAGAATTGGGCAAAGTTTTGAGCGTATATTTGAGAGATTCGGGGCACAACGTAATTTTGATAAAATGTTGTAAAAAGTAGTATTTTTCTAGAATTGCCCTTTTTCTTTTCGCAAATAAATTTACAAAAAAAGAAAAAAGACAAAGACCAAGCATATCAATATACAATTACTAATATTGTATAGAATATATATCATAAAACTAGAATTATGCCAGTAGGATTTTCAATCTCTAAAAGGAAACACAATATCAATATAAAATCCTAATACTAGAAATATTACCCTCGCGTTGCTTTAGGACAACTTTTTTTTTTTTTTATCAATTGAATGTGTAATATAGCATAATCCAAATTTAGTAAAATATTTTATAAGCGATAGTTATAAATATTCTGAGAATATATTTCAAGAGAGAGGAAAAGAAATATTCAATTGTCCTTAGTAGAATAATAAGCAGATAATTAAAATTTTTGTCATTTGATTAGTAGGAGATGTTGTTAGGCGGATTTCTTCTCCTCAGATGTTGTAGCTGATGACCTGGGAGAAGAATTTTGATAAATTTTGGTGAGAAGTTGAATTTTATAAAGAAAGAGTTGTTATTAGTAAAAAGTCGAATTACCCAATTTTTTGCTTCTTAGATAGTGTATTGGAAGTGGAATCATCATTAAAATCCAATGAACGACGTGCTACAGTGGCAATTGCATTTGGTGGAGGTTCACCATTTCAAATGGCTTGTTGGAGCAAAAGACTGGGCTAGGAATCTCTTTTTTTGGAATTTCACAATATTCCTTGAACCTGTAAAGCACTTTAAATATAATCCGTGAAGGATCTTCAATTGCATTGCTTAGCTGAATTTGGAATATTTTTATGGCTCCACATATTTTGGCCATTGATGGAGGAATTTCATGGCATTCTTTAAAAGCAGAAGCCAAAGTATGTGCTTGTACTCCAATAAGTTCTTCAGCAATATTTCCAAAAACAATATCTTCCGCGGTTATTTTTAACCTGTACTCGCAACAAAGTGAAAATGTAGTGTTTTGAAAAAGGAAATAGTAAATAAAGATGTTAAATAAATTTAATTAGTTGTTACCATCGCAAAGAAATTTTCTCTATGAATTCATGATTTTTGCACCAAATCCAGTCCATTGTAACTTGAATTCCACTCTTGCAATCATGACATGCTCGGTACCACCAACCATCAGTTGCATCAATTTCTTTGATCTTTGCCTCATATGTGAATTTGATATCTGAATGTAAAACAATAAATTAGAAAATTTCGCAATAAGGTTTTTAAATTTTAAAAGCATCAAACCTTATCTGTATGAATATCAACTTGCAAGAGTTCTGATATCATTTTTCTATTGGTCATTTTTTCTTTTTGAATGTCCAATACTTCTCCCAATTTATTTTCAACCTTTTTTAGCTTTGGGAAGGGAGGAGGAATTCTGGGATAAAGACAAAAGGCAAAATATTAATTTTGAAACAATTAGGTCTAATTAATTTCAAACAATTTAAAATTTACTCTTTCAAGATAGTATTAATCTCATCAAGCGGTAGGTTGATATAGATTTTTGTTCCAGCTGAACTATTGAGAGAAAAGTCATCTAAAAAAAGGAAATGAATTAGAAAACTTATATATAAGCATGGCTATATATTAGTCAATTCATTGTTTTTAAGAAACACTTACCCTTGAAAGATTTAGGAATCATACCGGTGAAAAACAAAATAACTGGTTTGGTGCTAGCATTTAGAACGATTTCATTTTCTAGGAATTTTTCAGCTGTTATCTCCTATAGCAACACTTCCATTTGTTTTCCACTATTGTTGTAAATATAATATAAATTGGATCAAAACAAAAGGCATAACTAAGGTGCATGTAAAAATGTGTGTAAGCGAACCTGGAATTTGTTATGTGAATAGTCCGCCTTTTTTTCACTGCATCATAAGTTCGGACTTGCTTAAGAAATCCAATGTCAACCACCAGCCGATGAGCATCTGATGAGAATTAACGTAGTAACACATTCAAATGAAGAATAACTCTCTAGATATTTTTAAAAGATTTATTAAATAATATAATAATACCGCGTAGATAATCTGTATGCCCTACTCGTCGTTCTAGATCTTCAAAGCTAAGGAAATTGAATTTCTCATAAGGAATATCATCATTAACTTCTACTTTCTTGACATTGGCATTGTCTGGTAGTCTTAAATGAAAGAGATGATAAATATTTTCTTCTATCATCATAGGTAGAAATGTGTCTGTTTTTCTGCAGATGTTGTTCCTTGGATAGTGTCACCCTGTGGTAAAGGTTATGGTTAGGTAGTAATGATTTATTTATTTTTTTGTAAATAATTATGTAAAATACTAATAGAAGTAACAAATTTTCACCTTCTCATCTATCAGTAAAAATTCAAAGCTAAATATGTGGCTTGAGTTTATTGGATTGACAAAGTCTCATCATCTTAATAATCTAGCTTTAATAGCAACATTTTTTTTGTCTTTGTTTATCATTGATATTGGAGCGTATTTCATCTTTGAGCTACAAAAAAGACAAAGAAACATAAAAATATAAACCAAAAAAAATTAAAATTTATAGTTTCTTTCTTAAAATAGCATTTCATAAATTTTCAAAAACTTAAGGATAAACAATATTTTTTGTGTAATGTTTGATTTTGTCTTCTATTTCTAAAGTAGTGTTTTCTATGGCTACATTTATTCCTTGCTCACTTGTAACTCTTGAGAGCGCAACATAAAGCTGGTCATACGTAAAATAAGGTTCTTTTAGATAAAGGCTTACTTGTTTAAGAGTTTGGCCTTGACATTTATTTATTGTCATAGAATAACTAACTCTAACGGGAACTATCATCTTTGTAAGATAAAAGAAAATTTTGGGTGTGTGTAGTTAAGTGTAATTCTAGGAATAAAAAGTTTTTCTCCCGTAAAAGAGCCATTTAAAATTTGGGCTTTTATGATTTCGTTACCTAAATGAAGAATTATCAATCTTGTGTCATTACATAACCCAATAGATGGCTATATTACGTAATAACATAATCAGTGTGTTAATTTTTAATTGTAGTTCGTGTTGTGGGTAACCATAAGGATTGATTACATTAAGAAGTTCTAAAGGGTATAAGGTTTGTAGTTCTTCTATGTTTGCAGATGAAGTACATATTGAGTCTTTGCTATAATATATATGTGGTTCTTCTGGGACTAAATTTAATAGAAACTTATTTATTCTAGTAACTATTTCATTTTTAGGTGTGATGCACACACACACACACACACACACACACACACACATATATATATATATATATTGTAAACTTTCAAATATTTCATGGTAAACAATATTTTTTGTGTAATATTGAATTTCATTTTTTGTTTCTAAATAAGAATTCTATATAACTATACGTATCCCTTTTTCACTTGTAACTCTAGCTAATGCTACATAAAATTGACCATGTGTAAATACAAATTCATTCAAATAAAGACCAACTTGTTTAAGAGTTTGACCTTGACTTTTATTTATGGTCATAAAATAACTAATTTTAACCGGGAACTGACGTCTTTGTAAAATGAAAAGAAATTTTGGATCTGTATAATTAAGTGTAATTCTAGGTATAAATACTTTTTCTCCAATAAAAGATCCACTTAAAATTTGTGCTTCTATTATTCTTTCACCTAACTGTAGTATTACTAATCTTATGCCATTACATAAGCTTATCAATGGATTTATATTACGCAACAACATAATTGGAGTATTAATTTTAGTAATAATTTGTGTTGTATATAACCATTAGGATTGATTGTGTTAAGATATTCTAACGGGTATAAAGTTTGAAATTCTTCTAAGTTTGTAGAAGACGTACATATAGAGTCTTTATTATAATATATATATGTGGTTCTTTTGGTACTAAATCTAATATAAAGTTATTTATTTTATTTACTTTTTCGTTTTTAGGTATGATAATAGCTCTTTCAGTTAAATATTTATAATACTTATATTGATTTAAAAAGTCTAGATAAGTTTCATTTATTATAAACATAGTTATAGTATCTTGTATATCAGCACATGTGTTCATATCAAGGCAGGATACTTAAGTAAAGCATTAGTTCTCAGAGCATAATAGAGACCTAAAAAAAATTGTATTTACAGTGCATATATATATATATATATATATATATATATATATATATATTGAAGCTTATCAACTCATTTAGACCAGCAGACATACTCAGATGCATCTATCCAAAGCATCAAGATTTATCTATGATTTACTAGCCCAAAAAAAAAAAAAAAAAATTCATGTCCATCAAAAAGATAGGTCATAGTGTACTGGCATATTTTTCTAGCACATAACATAATGGCATTGAGAATCAAAGGATTTTATATATCTTATCACGATATCTATCAAGGTAAAATTACCATGCTATCACTTATACCAGCATAACATTCGTTCACATACAGTCAGTATCAACCATATTTATATATATAGGCATAGTAGTCACAAACCAACTTAACAAGAACTTTTTCAAAGTATAAAGCATTTTCATCGGTAAGATTTAATAGCTTACTAAGACATATGGCAGTTGAAGCATAAGATTATCACATAAATAGGAATACTATCATCATAGATTAGAACAATTTTGGCATATGTATCAGTGCATACAACATTTAAACAACACATTATTATATCAATATTAACATTAGTCATGACCTGTTGCTCAAACTATCTATGATTCAATAATTTTTTGCATAATCAATATATATACTAGACAATAGTAGCTAAGAATAAGTGCCTGGTCAGTCAATAGCATATTGGTACATCATAGAGATTAATAGAAAAGAGTTGATATCCATTGATCATATACAAACAATTCCTGCTATTAGAGCAAGAGCCAATTCTACTGCTTGCATTTTATCAGTAGAATAACTCATGCCAATTTGTCAAATGAGTGCACACACATACTAGCATATATTATGTAAACACAAAGTAAGCATGCTATATCAGTATATGAGCATAGATACAGTAGTCCTATAAAGTCCAATCATATTGGATGAAGTATTTATACTGATAGATATTTATACTAGTATACATATTGTATCAGTACTTTTCAGAGCCAACTTATACTTGTGTCCTATCAGCATATCTCAATATATTAGAAAAGATTAGTACACAAAGCACACATCTATTGTTCATAAATATCAAATCAGACCCTATCACTACATATGCCAGTAGTTTTGCAAATGTTAACATTACATACACCAGCAAATCAGTAAGATATATCAGTTAAGCACATAATGCAACAGATCATTTAAGCATATCAAATCAGTTTAAGCATATCAGTTGAGTATACTAGTCATTTCAGTCATATCACTTATCATACCAAAACATATTATGCTAGTTATATCAACCACATACAAGATGTTTCTCACCCTTTGTCATCAACAAAAAGAAGAGAAAAAGTTAAGACAGATAAATACCAGAATAAAAGGATAAACATTACTTAAGAAAAGTTTTGACAAGCATTCAATTCCATATTTTGGTTATAAAGACCAAAATATAGTAAAATACCTGTAGCAACATAAAACTTCTTAATAATAGAAAAGTGCAGACATAACTAAGAGATAGAAATATTCCAAATGTAACAAAACTGAAAGTACAGAGAGCCACTTGTAAATTTAGAAGAAGCTTCACAACATGGCTTCTGCTCAAAAGATCTCTCTACTTGTGCAAACCTAAGCTTTAGGGCTGATTGGAGATGGATGGAGTTGAAGCTTCAGTGGAGTCATTGTAGAGATGAGATATCATATAATGCATGGAGTCAACTTTGCTAGATAGTTCTCTGACTTCTTCAATGACTCGAGCAAGAGTATCTTTTTAATATTGGACAATGTTGAGCAGCCTGGATTGAAGCTCCATGATCTGGATTTGAGCATCATGTAAACCACTAGGAATTTACTAAAAAATGTCATTGTTCATAATATTTTATGCAGTTTTTAGAACTTCAGCTATGACTTTGAGAGAGGATTCCAAGGTAAATGCTATTGTTCGAATGTGATCCTGAGTGGTGGTAAAGTATATGTGTGGAAAATCTGGTGGAATGGTAGAGTGAATGGGCTTGGTAGGAATGTTTATGATAGGCAGAGATGGAGTTGGGGGTTTAATGGTCAAGAGATTTGAAGAAAAAGTGGGAGATAAGTACTGCTGAGCCATTCAGATGGAATTTGGATGGATACACTAAAAGGAGGGTGAGTTCAAGATCCCTTCAATGAACTTGTCTAGATAGAAATTACCAGCAAGGGTTTTTAAAGGGCTTATTGGTGGTTGGGTGGAAGGATTTGTACTTGAGGATGCCATAGATGGAGAAGAGAAAGGTATAATAGGAAGGAGTACTTCATCTTCTGAATTTATAAAGCTAGGTTGGAAAGTGGGACTTAGTTCATCTAATGAGTCAAAAAGTTCAGTGTCAATAGGAGATGACTTTGTGTCAAAAAAGTGGTTATCATATGTATTCTTCTCAGCTTCGGTAGCTAGCAATTCTATCCCATTAAAGACATTAGAATGATGAAAATCTTCTAAGATGGCTGCAAAGAAAAAGTCAGATTTTTCTTGCAGATGCATATTTCTGCCATAAATTTCAGGCATACTACTGGCTTCAGAATTTTCTTTCCCTGAGTTGACAACCTCCACAAAGCTATGCTCCTTACCATTGACATTTTCAGATACAAGAACCTAATAGGAGCCATGTTCCTTGTCACTACTTCTTTCCAACTGAGTTGGTTGCTTCCTTGCACAACTTTCCTATGCACTTTCACCCTGTCTTTCCTCTGTGGCTGCAACTTGAAACTCCATATCATCATTTCTTTTACATGTTCTAAGTGAGGACCAGAACTATTGTACTCTAGGGGAATGGTAGGTATTTGTATCTTATGTTCATTCATTCTAATGATGCTTTCTATGGATAATTTGTTCAAAACAGACTTTGGTCCAATGGTAAGGACTGTGAGATCATTAGTGGGAATATTATGGTATTGGAAGAATTTTTTCAAAAGCATTCCATAAGGAATATGGGAAGAACCTCTTGAGCTAGTCAGGTAGTTCATCATTATCCAGGGCAAGTTGATTGGCTTTCTATTGATTAGATGCTAAGTAAAGCATGCATCAAAGGTATCCATAATGGCTAGGCTTAAAGATTGTTGCGCAAAGAAAGTTGAGTTGATCATTGCAGAGTTCTAAATGTGCCACCTAGATAACCAGAGTCAAGCTTTGATATGGGAATTTGGTGGTCAGGGGGAATATTGAACAGTCCCCTCACAAATTCCTCATATTTAAAGTAGTCAAAAGAGGGGTGTTTGGTTATTTTTGCTCCTTTATATGGCAGGTTAAACACTTTGGCAAAAACTTTCTCATTGGCAGAATGAAGACCCTTCACCGACAACATTGCTGAATGCATCGCTAGATTCCTCGTCCATGTTGCATCTTGTATTAAAGTTAGTATTCAGTAGGTCTGTAAAAGAACCCCATCCAATATCCCCCTGTCCTTGTCTAGCATCGGATGTTCCAGCAACTGAAACACCACTAGTGAACTTAAACCCAAAACCACCTGCTTGCGTATGTTCATAGACTTCAATGGGAACATTCTGAAAAGAAACAGATGGGGTAGGTTCGTGCCACCCATAAGAACCTATTGACTGAAAGGTAGATTGACTTTCAGAGTTGCCAATGAAGGAATCACCTGCTCCATACCCCAGAACAGTACAATCATACACGTTGTTCAAGGAAGTAGGAATTGAAACCATCGCATCGCTTGATGCTTCATTATCTCCCGATGCAACAATCTCATAATCAACGAACAACTCGACTGTATGATAATTTGGAATGTTTGCCAAATTTTCATGGATAATTCCAACATCACTGTCGCAACTGATTATCATGTGGGAGAATGAATTGGGCGATATAGGATACTTATACACGATCTTTATCACCCTTCCGTTAGTGCCAAATCCAATCTCACTGGATATCCGATCAACAAGTTTACAAATGATGGTTTTTTCTTAACCTTCAAACGTTTATGCCTAGCCGATGAGCTAAACATATCATACTCAAAAACGGAATCGCTTACATACATCCTACCCCCCCAGTGTATAACATAATAGTTGCTATTCTCTGACATGATTGCGCACCTACTGTAACGATAATATAATAAAAATAAGTGCATTGTTTTATAGGTTTTATTATTGAACAATTAAAAAAAATTATATACAATTATATTAATTTCAACATCTAGAACTAGATTTACTAGATTTACTAAATTATATATAGTCATTCTTAGTGATCATAATATAATTGAAATACGTACAATGCTACCAAATATTGTATTATTTTCAAATTGCTTTGCCTATTTTCGTGTTCATATTCGATAGTACATTAAATAACAAAATCATCCAACGCATATTCATTAATAATAATACGTAATATATATAAATAAATACATAATTGAACTTTACTAACCTCAAATGAGCTATATCGATGAGATTTTATTTAATTTGTAGTGTGCTTGATCAAGAGCTATCCAATATCAAGCTACATCAAATGCCATAAAATAAATATTAATTCATTTATATATATATAATAATATATATATATATATATATTTATACATTAAACGAAATGATAAATATTAATTTTAAATAAATATAAAAACAAACTGTAAAGATAAATATAATTATAAATGTATGTATGTACGATTTAATGTTATTATGTTAATAAGAAATATTATGCACGATTTAATTAAATATAAAAAAAATCTCAAACGTTTATATATCTTTAACATATATTATGTATGACAATTATTTTTTTAAAATATATTTATTTTTTTTAATACTGATGGTATACATGTAATAAATTTTTTCCATATCTTTCGATTTTTTTATCCCAATTAACTGTTATTATTAATACTTAAATATATAGAATTGTATATTTAATCAACGATCGTATTATAATTTTATAGTTCATTTATGTTCTATATAATTTAAGGACTTTACCCAAAACAGTAATACTG
The DNA here is from genome assembly GCA_039660915.1 of Euphorbia tirucalli. Lineage (NCBI taxonomy): Eukaryota > Viridiplantae > Streptophyta > Magnoliopsida > Malpighiales > Euphorbiaceae > Euphorbia > Euphorbia tirucalli. Next base: position 54,163,491 of record CM077633.1, read on the forward strand.
AATTAGATAATCATATTATGAAATTACATAATAATATTAAATTACATGATAACAGTAAACTATAAAAAAACAACCTAATTTATAAAATCATAAAATTAAACTACTACTATAGAGGTTTCTTAAACTTGAATTTGAAACCATTCCTAGCATTCACTATATTACAATAGTCTTCTTGACATTTTGGCATGGTTTCTAAAACTTTGCCAACCAATTCTTTTGGTAAATTCATACAATCACTTTCCTTCGTAATTAACATCTTAACCATATCATCATACTCTATAGGTGATTGTTTGTTAATCTCGTCAAAATAGCGTTTATAACGCCAGGATAATCCATTTCTTAACAGTGTCATTTGTTCCCTCCTGTGCTTATCAAATTTATAGCCAGACATTATTATGTCTTGCAATTTTTCATTCATATTTAGCAGGTATTCTAACAAGTTTTTTTCTCCTTCTCATCCTAATTGCTTTCAAATTTTCTAATTTCTTCATTGCAAATTCGGGGAATCGGAGACTTTTCGGAGTAAATATTGTTCTCACCATTTATAAATTGTATACAAAAAAAAAAAAAAAAAAATTATATAACACCTTAATTTCAACAATTCAATAATAAATTAAAAAATTATTTGCCACCTTAAACAAAAGATTTCACCTCACTAACACATTTTTTTTATGGTTACTTCTAATAACAATAATAATAACAATAATATTATAAACAACAACAATAATAATAAAAATCAAAATTTACAGTAAAAAATAAATCTACTCAATAATAACAATAATAATAATAATAACATGTAATAATAATAATAATAATACCATAAATAAATAAATTAATAATCATAAAACTACTCAATACTTAATAACTTGTAATAATAATAATAATAATAATAATAATAATAATAATGATAATACCATAAATAAAAAAATTAATAATAATAAAACTACTCAATACTTAATAACCTGTAATAATAATGATAATAATAATAATGATAATAATAATAATAATAATAATAATACAAAAATTAAAAATAAATACAAAAATTACACCACATCTTAGTTTTTTTCTGTCACAACCCCAATTTTCTTTTTTTTTACTAACTTCTAATAATAATAATAATAATTATAATAATAATAATACAAATAAAAAAATAAAGCAAATTTTATACACGTCACAGCAAATATTTTAACAATGATAATAATAATAATATGGCAAACTATAAATTCACCATATATATGTATATAACAAAACTCAAAACCTCAAACTTATGCTTCAATTTTATTATAACAAACCCAACCCATCAAACAAAATGAAGTGGAAAAATTTTTCATAAGGTTAATATTTACAAACTGATAAACTTAGTTCATTTTATTAAAGGTAACAATTAATAATAAGTTAAACCCTCTAAATTCAAAACTTCAAAATCAAGCTTCCATGAATAAAAATAAAACTGAAAAATCATAAAAAAAAATTACCTTGAGGAACTCTGAATTACAAGTATCTACTCTCTCCACCTCAACTCAAAACCAATTATATTTCTTTCTAAAATTCACTTTCCTTCTCTATCAACTCTCTACTTACTTAAAAAATTTTTACATGTTTGCCTGTATATATAGGCAAACCAGGCTGCATCCTCCCGTGACCAAATTAAAATATTTTTTATTTTTTTTTTAAATATTATGTTTTCGGAAGACTAACTTCCGAAAACATAATATTTTTTTTTTATTTTTTGTTTTCGGAAGCTAGGCTTCCGAAAACAATAAATATATATATATTTTTTTAAAAAAATCATTGTTTTCGGAAGCCTAGCTTCCGAAAACAATGTCTGTGTCAGGCGCTTTTTCAGCGCCTGACACGGACAGTATTTTCGGAAGCTTGGCTTCCGAAAACACCTTAATTAAAAAAAAAAAATAATAAATTGCCATTTTCGGAACCGGTGGTTCCGAAAATGGTTCAACCAGTTTTCGGAACCACTGGTTTCGAAAATACCGTGGTTAAAGGAACCCCAAACCGGTATTTATTTTACAACCCAACATTAAAACCGTTTTTTTTTTTGCCCATGGGTATTATTCTGGGGCTAAATCCAATTAAAAATGTAGTAAAAAGCACCCAAAAAAACAAAAAAAAAGGACAAAGGGCCAAAACTTAAGGATAAGGCCGAACCGTAGCCCAGCTAGGTTAAATTTGTATTTGAAAGAGTCTTATAAAATTCGTCATTTCAATCTTCTCCACTGCACAGCCGCTGCTGATTAGGTATGTCTAAAATCTCATCTTTCTCCGTCTTTTGTCTACCCGGAGATATTATCATTTGTTGTGCAAGTGTTATCTTATCACAGATTTATGTTTTAAGCAAAGTTTTTTGTGTCTCTTTTCTTGATTTTAAAAAAGAAATTCTCTTTCGAATAGTTTTCTGCTGCCATAGAATCGATTCACGTTACGGTGGTTTTTTTTCCCCTATTTTTTGCGATTGAATTCGTTACGGCATAATTGAACAATTTAAAGTTCCTGTTTATTAATTTTAGCTTCTATTTTCGTTTTCGTTTTTGGTTTATGCATATTTTGGTCGCAGTTCATGATGGGTTTGGGTGTTTTGCTTTTATTTCTTTGTTTAAATGGACATTTAGCTAACCTGTTTTTGCTGTTCTCTTGGTTTTCTGTTTTTTCCAGGTTTAGTAATTCTTCCACAACGTTCTTCATCAATGGCGCCTAAAGGTAATGTAGAAAAAGTTATTTAGTAAGCATAATTTATTGTTTATTCTACCTTTTCCCCTATGCAATTCTGTTGGGTTGTTTCTGCTATTTGTTCTTAGCATTAGTACTTCCTATCAGTCGATTGGAGCTGTTTTACATTCAAATCAGGTTATACTTGTTGATTACTTGTGACTACTCTGTATAACAGCCATTGGTAGAAAAATGTGTATATTCTTGCGGTACAAAATCAATTTTCATAAACTTAACAACAATCAAGTTTGTTGATTGGTTTATTCTCTTTATTTCTAGCTTGTCATTTTTAGAGGTTGGAAAATAAAAAGTGTTTATTGGGTTAATTTTTGTATTTTATATTCTGGTTTGGTACTATGGTGAGTATTGTCTGATAGAAGTATTGCAATATTAAATATTTCAGTGTATATCGGTGAAGTTTAGAAATTGTTATCAAGATTAACACTTTGTTAGTGCAAAGATAGCGTTTAGTATAGGTTGAACATTGTTAGTTTTGGGGGTCTTGAGAGGCTGCCTGTAATTAAGTAAACCCCAATGACCATACCTATTAGGAACTGTTGATTCAAAACATGTTTTCATGGTATGAAGATGGAAAATGCTATAGCTCACCATCGGAAATCTCATTCGAAACAGGCTTATCAGAGATGAAACTGTTACAGTGTAGTATAACGGAGATTTTGGTGGACTTCTTTTTGTTCTTCTAGGAATCAGTGTTTGTTAAGTTGTAATGGTTTGTGTTTGTTCATTTTTGGAGTCTTTTTTTTTTCTCTGCTGAGATAGCTTCACTTATTGTTGCAGTGTCTACCAAAAAGGCCGATCCTAAGGCTCAGGCTGTGAAGGCTGCAAAGGCTGTGAAATCAGGACCAACATTTAAGAAAGCTAAGAAGATCCGGACTAAGGTCACATTTCACAGGCCTAGGACATTAAAGAAAGAGAGAAACCCAAAGTATCCACGAATAAGCGCACCCCCAAGGAACAAGCTAGACCACTATCAAATTCTCAAATACCCACTGACTACCGAGTCTGCCATGAAGAAGATCGAGGATAACAATACTCTTGTGTTTATTGTTGACCTAAGGGCTGACAAGAAGAAAATAAAAGATGCTGTGAAGAAGATGTATGACATTCAGACTAAGAAAGTGAATACTCTGATCAGGTAATTATTCGTAGGCAAACCCTAAGCGTTATGATGGGAGTTCATTCATTCTTTCAAGCAAAATTCTCTCAGTAGTTGTTTGCTAATTCAAATGGATGAGATGTGGAACTTGCTTAGGTCGGTCATACTAAACTGTTCTTTTCTCTATTGCAGGCCTGATGGAACTAAGAAAGCATATGTAAGGTTGACTCCTGACTATGATGCCTTGGATGTAGCGAACAAGATTGGCATTATATAAATCTGGTCTTGATAAAATTTGGTACCAACTCAATTGTTGACGATTTTGTTAGGTGTAATGTAGTTTTTTCTACCAAGTTCTATCTGTTTTCTATATATAGAATATTTTGAGAACTATACAGTTTTTTTGACACTTCTTTTCCTGATCAAGTTGATTTGGTATTGCTATGTTTCAATTATAGTTCTGAACTTAAACACGGCGTTATGTGAGATGAAACAAGTCCCCTATGCAGGTAAGTCACTTTGATTATTCTCAGGGATTTCAATGCTGATATCCTGACTTGAATGATTCACGACACAAAAATATAAAGTCATATCAGCAAATGTCAAAAATACTGTGGCACATAGAATCTACCATATTGTAAGTTCATATAATTGCATGTGTCATGATATATTTGACACTTAGCTATGATGTGGTATTATATTTACGTTGTAAACCATGCCAGCTAAGCATTTTGGGATCGCAATTGTTCAATAAATAGACAAAGTGACTTGACTAAAACAAATATTTTAGTGATTTGTTGAAGTTTAGCGCAGAGTCTCTGCTTTTAACTTGTTACCTGCAGAAGCTGAAAATGGAAGGTTGATTGATGTGATTGGCTGTTCAATCCATTGCCGTTTCATAATGTTTGTGTTACAATTTAATTTTGGCAAAACAAATTTTATATCATTTGGACTTCTATGGATTTTTCAATTGGCGTTTTAATTAATTTTTACAGCACAATGTGTTCTCGATTTTTCTATTTTGATGCTAATAATTTCAAATTTGATTCTTTTTCTCGTGAGAGTAGTGTTTATTAATTGACACGTAAAACAATTTTGGCGGACATTTGAGGTTAAATCGAATGTATAGTTATTGCACTACTCTGATTCAGTTTTTTTGTGTGAACTCTATAATTTTCTATTTAAAAATTGTAAGCATATACTGTATGAAACTCGCAACTAAAAATTAAGTTTGACCTTAATACTATGAAATAAAAATATTATGTATCAAAGTATTTAGAAAATTGGACAGGAGGTAATTGCGAAATCTATGAAGGGGTCTTTTCCGTTACTTTTTATTTAAACTAATGTCAAAATTTCCTTATTTTCTATTGAAGGTCATTTTAGATATATATATATATATATATATTTTGTTTTTGGTAAATGAAGGAAAACAAAAACAAAGAAAAGAAAAAAGGAGCTATTTTGGACTCATCCGAGGAAATGAGACTTTAATTTAATAATTCTCTAACAGCTTTGAAATCTCGGACGGAGACATTGACAACTTATTATCGCCCATGGGAGTATTGTGAGCAATCTTAGAAAGACAATCTACAACTCTATTTTGCTCTCTGAAAATATGCTCGATTTTAATTTCTTCAAAAACCATCCATTAAGGATCAGATTTTGGTGAATAAAATTGGGCAAGGGTCCAGAGTATCTTGCAGCAGAATGCACTTCAAAACCTCGACATAGTCATTCTCCACCATAATCTTTAACTCCTACTTCTTTAGCTAGTCTGAGACCCAAGTAAATACCCCAAACTTCTGCCACAAAGGAATCCCCAATTCCAATATTATGTAAAAAAATCGGAAATCCAGCCACCAATATTGTTTCTTAACAAACAACCAGCACAAATCCAATTGGAAGAAATACCCATCAAACCATCAGTATTGTCTCTTGAGCAATCACCGCATTATCTACTAATTGTCTCCTTGGCACAAAACTGCATTGAGGCGCCTGAACAATCTTTAGTAAAATCAACTTCAGTTGATTACTAATAATCTTCAAGACAAACTTGTACAACAAGTTGCAAAGATTGATCAGTCTCATTTTGTTAAAATACATAGGATTCGACACCTTAGGAATGAAGACAATGAGAGTTTCATTAACAAACTTGATATCAGTAGTGCCATTGAACACTCCTTGAACAAAACAACATAAACCATCCTCTAAGATATGCTAGTTCTTCTGATAAAACACAGCTGGTAGACCGTGAATTCCCAGGCTTTTGTTCCATTCATATCGAAAATAACTTCCTTAATATCTTTCTCCATCACAGGAAGAAAAACATCTTGTAACTTCTAGCTTGAAATGATAGGGAAAGAATTAACTGCCATCAGAAACCCCTGCACATTATCCACTTTTATAAAAAGGGACCACTAAAATTCTATAGCTTCGGATTTAAAAACTAAACTATTATGCAACCACTCACCATTAGGGAGCTTTATGTATTCATTCCGATTGATCTTCCTTATAAAAGTTGACAAGTAGTAGAATCTTATATTTCTATCCCCATCCACAAGCCATTTCCTTCTGGATTTTTGGAATCAATACAACTCCTGATGCAAAACTTCAATCAACTCTTTTTGCAGCAAAGACTGAAGCCTTAAATCCCTTTCAGTCGAATTTCTCTTAATCAATTTTTCAATACTATCTAATCTGGGAAGAATACTATGCTTCCAAGCAAAAATGTTCCCAAAAGTTTCTTGTTCCATTCTATGCATTTCCTCTTGAAATTGTTAGCTGCTTCTATTGGGGTTACTACTCGGCTTCCAAGCTTTGCTAATAATCTCTTTAAATCGTGGGTCAAGGTCCTAAGCCATAAGGTATCTAAATGGTCGATTATTGGGGGGTAGTACTTGAGTTGTCAAATCTGAAAAGGATCGGGCTATGATCCGAATGCTTGAAGGGCAAATTGAACATTGCAGCTTCAGGAAACACCATTTGAGCTTGAGAACAACCATAAACTTTGTTAAGTCTAACAAACACCCTATTTCTTCACCAAATGTAATGGTGACTCAAAAATTCAAAGTCATCACAATCATCCATAGCTTTCTTATGAGTTAGAACCCTTTGCAAATAATGATTACCACCTCCTCATTGATCCTGCAAAGAGTGGATATAATTGAAGTCCCCCATCAAAAGCCACAGACCAGTCATACTACCACTAATGTCTTATAACTCCTCATAGAGGTGTCATCTTAGTTTACAAACAGGAGAAGCATAAATGAAAGAGACATCACAAACAATCATTCCACTTCTTTTATTTGGCAGTGAACATATTGGTTGTGAATTTGCAAAGGCTTAATCTCAATAATACACAAGTTCCAAAAGATCCATATACCTCTGGCAAATCCTTGAGCTTCAGATTAAACACACTTCCAATTTTTAAATTGAGAAACGATTTTGTCAGCTCGAGCACCACTGACCTTGGTTTCAAAGATAGCAAAACACGCAGGACGAGTTTGCTTAATTAAATCTTTTAGGCGTAGACGAGTAGACTTGCTCGTCGCACCACATACATTCCATATGAAAAAATCCATAACAAGATTTTGAAACAGGTACCACACACTAAATGAATCAAGCTGAGTTGCCTCTAGGCCCATTATTGTTGTATAAAACAAGATTCTCACTTCTCGCAGACTATAAAGTGTTGCAAACATTTCTCAGTTTGGACTCCAAATTCTTTTGCTTATCCCTCAAACTTGATTTCTGTGGACTAGAATGAGGGAGGGGAGAAGAATCTTTCTTCCATGTTGATTATCGAGAGAAGAAAGCTGATTGTAGCCTTTCTTCTTTCTCGGGGTTTCTTTTTTTTTTTTTTTTTTTTTTTTTTTATCAAGTTTAGTCCTTGTGTAGAAGGAAAGTGCACATTGTCGGCCTCGGCAGCCTCCTACATCATGGCCTCACTCTCCATGTTATCCATAGTCACTACATCATCCATATTGCCTTCATTTTCTATTTCGCGAGTAGCAAACCTGGAACCCGAGGCTTTCACAATCGAAGCATCCTCTTGTGGTAACTTTTCTTGGACAACTGATATGATACCCACATGTTGGGGAAGCATAGCATCCGCTCTAGATTTAGTTTGCTCAATTCGTTGGTGATCATTCATTTGTGCAGCTTGGGGTTTTCCTTTACGTTGTCCATTGTTACTTCTACAATGAATCGGGCGCTTGGCAGCTATCCAAGCGTCTTAATGATTAACAACCTCTTTTCTTACATCCTTGTCTAACTCATACTCATTCCCTTTCTCATTCTCCCCTTCTAGTTCAGCCCTCTTAGCAATCTCAATCGGGCAGAATTCCTGGTTGTGACCATAAACACCACATCCATAGCAAATATTATATAGCCCCTCATATTCAATATGATATATTCTTCTCTTAAGTTTATATTTTTCTAGCAGGGGTATATTCAAATCAATTTCAACACATATACGAGCAAATTTCCCTCTCTCTGCCTTTATAGTCGTCTCATCCACATGGTGAACAAGTCTGATCTCAGCTTTGATTTTCATCATAAACGACTTATTGTAGTATTCAATTGGAAGGCCTGAAAATCTCACCCAGGTTAAAATTTTTGTGACTGTGTCAACATTTGGGTTAAAATTAGGTTTCCATGGTTGTATAGTTTAGATATGATTTGCCACTAGGTAAGGTCCTCCTGTCATGGCTCGTTCATAATCTTCAAGATTGGAGAATTGTGCTATGTAATAGTCATTACTCAGATCAATCAGGGAAACTACGCCATACTTTTGCCAGAAACCTGATATTTCTTGCTGTAAATAATAGAATCTAACCTTCATTCCTAAGACCTTCATAATAAGTGACAAAGGCCAGGGTTTCCAGAGAGCTTTCTTCTCTTTAGCAGTAAGACGGATTGCAGGGCATTTAGGGTCATCCTATTCGTCATCTGAAATTGACTGCACAATATCCTCCTTGAGGAAGAAATTAGATTCTTGCACGAATTCCATGTCCTCATCCTCCTGAGTTTGCCCTCACACAACACCTTTATCTATTTTTACGCTTCTCAATAATTAACATAAATTATTCTGAAAGGAAATTGTAACCTATATCATGTAAGGAAACGAATTTCTACACATCAATTTACTAAGGTAACCTATAAATAAATTAAATAATATTAATTCCACAAATCAATAAGATTCATTACACATATTCTCCTAAACAGAAAAAATGAACGATTAACGTGTATTGGAGGTTCATATTATTGCTGAATAATTATGTTGTTCCAATACTTTCACAAAATTCTAGAATTGGAAAATCAAATTCATGGTTTGTACACCAATTTTGATGCACTATGAAGGTACATAGGCAGAAGATTACAAATCAACAAGTATATTGATTAAACATTGTGGGTGTTTCCATACAAAATCAACACATTATGAAATTTTCCTTACATCATGCACTCAAAACGCATATGTTATGAATTTTATTTATTTATTACAATGATACAACAATTTAAAAGTTAAAAGTTCACTAATATGCTAATGTTGTAAGAATGAGATTTCATTATTTTCAAATTAATCTACGAATCAACCATATGTTAATATGCAATCGACTAACAATACTCCTTAACTAAATTATCAATAAACCAACTATATATGTCGAATATGGAAGGAAATCAACTTAAAGAATTGATAAGTGGTAATTATAACAATAATTTCAGGTATTAATTGGAGTTAAAATGAGCTTAATTGGTTAATTATTTGCTAATTAGAGCTAATTTCAGGTTAAAAATTAAATTGGAGTAAAAAGTGTGAAAAAGCTGAGCAAGCAGACTCGTGAGCAAGCTGGAAGAGGATTGGGAAGCAGCTGAGACCAGAAAGAGAAAGAGGCCGGCAGAATCGCCATACCGTGGGACCTAAAGTGGAAGGGAGAAGAAATAATGTCTTGTCTCAAGAAAGATATTTGACTTTGTGAAGATTTGTCTTTCATATCTTGCCAAACAATTACTGGTTGAACTATTTCATTATTTTATTTGTGTGGACTACATTAAGCCACATTATTAAGTATAATTTTATAATTTTAATCCTTAGGGCATTTTAGTCTTTTTGAGGGAGTGCTATATATACCTCCCTTGGTTCTAGTTGTAGGGAGCATTTGGTTCTTAACTCTTGGTTCATTTTACTTGTATTCTCTTTCTAAGTTTAATATAATTAATTTCTTTTCATTTTATTTTCCCATTTTAATTTTCTGTTGAAGCTACTCGTGTATGAATAAGTAGTCCGTCCATGAGGCTCAAGCCAGCTTGGCTGGCATGAGTAAGTGACTTTTTCTCCTTATTTATTATGAGTTTCATGTTTTGATGATTGTTTTATGGTGGTCTTCATTTATTTATGAGTTTGGTCACCTCATACTTTAGTAATTATGATGAAACCGAGAGGAGATTCATGACTATGGAAAAGACCATAAAACACATGCATGTTTATTGCTGAAGAAATTAGAGTAGACTGCATGCTAGGGGTTTTTATCTTTGATAAAATGCTTACTAGATCTTAATGTATGACTAAGTGGTCTTTTGCTGAAGAGATTCGATTAGGCTACTTGTCATAGTATCCACATGTCCGGAGGTTCCTAGTGTGGTGATTTGAGAGTGAGATACCCTAAATCTATGTTCTATAACCCTGCTCATAATGTTTAAGGAGAGAAATATCGCTAAAATTGCTTGCTACGCTTGGTTTGAGTCCGCTGCCTTTTATCATTGTTGTGTTTATATTTTGTCTGTTTTCAGCAATCTCAACTCTACTAAATCTGTTTAGCCTATTTACTTAGTTTTATTTTAGAATCTATTTTAATTCATTGAAAGAAATCAGATCTGTTAGTTTGCTTGAAAATTTGAGATTGCCCACATCAATCCCTGTGGAAAACGATAGTTGGACTCACCATCATGCTACAACCGACCTGGTGCACTTGCTAGTGTCGCATTTGGGGACAACAAGAATACGGGAGATGTGAAATAGTAAATCCCAAATAATTCTTTGAAAATCTTAGAAGAAAAGCAAAAAAAAATTGACTGATTGAAATGCGAAGAGGGTGTGGATGAATACAAATGTATGACTAACTTTGAAAAGACAAACTATTAAATTTGGAATTGATATTGAAATTAATCATACGTTGGAAATTTATCGATCAAGTTTAATTATAAGTTAAACTATTATAATTGTACCTAAGAGATATATATCCAATTAACAGATTTTTAGTATTATTAATAAAAAAAGCCTATATTTATTATAATAAATTAGTCTAAATAAATATATTACTATATATAACATATTGTTCAAAATGGAAACCAAATAACAAATAAATTACCATACATATTATTTATTGATATAAAAATAATTAGTATTTATTCTAATTGACAATGTAATAAATAACAAACAAGATTGCTAAAAGGTTAATATATCCACCCGAGGTTGAAAAGAGAGGGAAATTATACAATGGACCCGGTCCATATGGACATTCCCAATGAAAAATTGATACATAAGCATTTTTTATTTTCAAAATGGTTATATTGCTTACGTGTCAGTTTTTCAGTGGAACGATCCACTATAAAATTTCTCGAAAAGAGAAGCTATCCTTCTTATCCTCATTATGAACATCCACATCTGTATCATCAACAATATCCTCCTTATCAACAACATCCTCCTTATCAACAGTATCCTTCCCAACAACAACATCCTTCACAATAGCATCCTCCTTATCACCAACTTTACCATCTGCATCCTTCTCAACAACAACCTTCTTATAATCACAATCCATACCCTCCTTAACCTTCTCATCATCAGACATACTCTCCACAATAATCTTATCATCTCCATCTTGGTAAATTGTGAGGAAAATTTCAATGATGCTGAAAAATATTTTATAATATGACAATGAGGATTTTGAGTTCAAAATATGTGATTAGTAATACTCTTTGGCATGAAGTTAGTGGCATAGTAGTGTTGGATATGCCCTAGTCCCAAGGCATTGGTCCTTGTATTTGTATCATACATTTGTACTTTGATATGTGATATATGTATTATACAATTTGTGTCATTAAATAAAGGCATTAATCTATTTATTATATATCTTGTGATATTTTTTTAATAGAGTATCCAATGGACATATCCATATCCATGTTGACAAGTGTCATGCACTTGGCAATAAGACCATGGATAGGAAAAGCGATATGACCATAAAGTCATCCGTAGTCTGTTCCAATCATAGGAATGAATGGAACTAAAGACTATCATTAACCTGGTTGAATGGCGGTGTCATACCGGCCATTGGACATGGGATGTTAACAAGGTTAATGGGGTACATGCAAAGGGGCATGGTATTGGATAGATCCACTAAACAAGAAATCCACATGTTATAGTATCACAAGTGATTCTCGTGTAGTACTTGTATGGATCCTTTAACCTGACCATATGATGGTGCTGCATGTGAAGTGGCATACTTTGGTGTACGCCTAAAGGGCCTGTAAAAGGGTGCCAAGTATGGGTACGTTCGGGTATGTCAGTGAACATTGCAGTGCTATGGATATGTAGATGGGAATGTCACTCAGTAGTCCACTAAGAAGATCCTCTTGATGAATGCAACTGATAAGAGTGTGGTCACATCCAAACAAGTTGGAACTTGTTTATGAGTATTAGTTCATTCGGGATCAAGTAAATGTCCGGACACAAAAGAGGGTGATCATTCCATGCCTTTGTATTGGACACCAATATCAATGATATGGGATATACGAGTTTAAACTACAGGGTTATGGTTCCAGTTAGACAGCTATCTCCGTCTTAATTGGGGGCTGCAGTCGCTTGCTAGAGCCCGCCTGTAGTCTGTGGGCCATAGGCCCACTGCTAACATAAAGATGGGCCCACAGGATTGTACACATTGAACGCCTGAACTTAAACTAAAAGGATTTTGTGTGTACTTGGAGTATACACGCTGAAGAGAGAGAGTTCTATTAATTATATTATATAGATCAATTGGATTGATCAAAATAATATAATTAATATTTATTTAGGCATTCTCATAATTAATTCAATGAATTAATTTATGAGATTATTTCCAAGGTGGAAATATTTTAAATGTATAGGTGTTTACATGTATTTAATTTTATGAAAGTCTAATTTAATTCCTTGGTTAAATTAATAGGTTAAATTAATTTTAATTTAAATATATGTAATATATTATATAGTATAATATATAAGTATATATATTGAATTAAAGTTACATTTGAAATTAAATAAAACAAAGGAATTAAAATGGACTTGGGCTTGAAAAGGAAAAGCCCACATAAAATTAAATTTGGGTTGGGCCAAATGTTTCAAATAGGAAACTTGCCCACCAAGTTTAATTAACTTGGATATTTTGGCCTATATAAGGATAAGAGATAAGATTAAATTTGGGTTTTGTTTTGGGATCCTTTCCTCTGTTCTTCAATTTTTCCTACTACTAGCACATGTGTGAGCGGACGACCTTTTTCGGAACGCGCGGTGAAGCGGGAACCGGGGATTTTCTTTTTGAAAGTGTGATGTTGGGGTTTTGAAAACGGATCTTTAATCTTCTTTAAGAAAACCTTTCCTTTTATTGGAGAAAACCCTTTTCATAGAATCTTAATTTTAATGGTGAAGTGTGAATTTTGGAAAAATAGGTTTTTTTAGAAAATCCCAATTTGAACTTAAAGATGTTGAAACCTAAATTTCGAAATTAGATACAGAGTCGCCACCCGGATCAGCTCATCCGGGAAATTCCGGTACAACTCCCTACCAAGTGTAGACGCGGTACCTAATTCAGAGATTCAGGGTTCGGGCAACAAATCTGCTAATCCTCACTTATTTTCAATTATTATTTCATAATGTAAGGTTGCATTCACTTAATTCTACTCATTTTATCTTCTTTTTATTTTTAGTTAATGCTCATTGACATGACATAAATCCAAAATAAAATGCAGAAAAATAAAAGTGCGGGAAAAGTAAATAGAGGCCAAATTATACAACCCATAAAAAGAAAAAGCTCTCATCCTCACCATTACAATTGCCTGTAATACACGATGATCTAAAAAATTACAATCGTCTAGATACACGATTTCATCTATAAAATACATTCAAAAATAAATATAAAGTAAAAATAAAAGCTGCATCCGAATACGGTTAGTACAAATAATCAAGACATACAAAAGACTCAAATAGGACAGCATAGGGATTTATAGGAGCGGGGACATGCATTTAGGGGGGTGACCGGGTGGACCCGACCGGTTGGACCTGTTAGACCTGGAAAACAGTTTTTTGAAATGCCCTGTAGGTTTTGTGGGTGAAAAACCAATTTTGAAAATGGTTTGGCTCATTTACATGCATTTTTCCAACTTTAATGGGCCGGATATCCGGGACCCGGGGGTCCCGTTCGTGTGTGGGCATAAGTTAAACATCCATTTAGGGTCCAAAAAGAATGTAAACACACCAAAATTCAGTTTTGAATAGGAAAAAGATGCAAAATTACAAGTTTGGGGCCCAAAAGGGCAAAACTGTAATTCTGCCTCAACTACAGCCGCGCGACTGTAATGCTCCAAAATTGTTTTCCGGCCTTCTTTTCTCGTTTTTGAAAATCGTTTTGCAAATTTAGCGATTTCGGGTAATTTGGGATTTCTAGAAACATACTGATTTCAACCAAACGGATCTGAAACAGATCGAAATAAATCCGGAAATCCCTAAAAACTCGAAATCGCCAAACTTGAAATCACATCCATCAATTAAAAATAAGAAAACCGGGAATCTAAGCATACATGGATGCAATTGGACCGATAATAAACATGAAAAACACATTAAATATGAAAACGAAAGCGTTATCGGTCGATTCTGCGGCATTCGGAGCTTCTGCCCCAGAGATTATAGTTGACCGACTGTAATCAGAAGATCATAGTTGTGCGACTATAGGTCACAGTGGCGCGACTGTAGGTTACAGCCGGGGGACTGTGAACTTAAGCGAGGCGGCTGTAATGAAAATTCACTTTTGAAATCATAAAAATTAAAAAAAAAATCAATAAACAACACCCATAATGAACAAAAATGGATTTTTAAGGCCTCTCAGAATGTTACATGGTCTGTATTCCAGTGTTTGGATCACCAGAGATGGATTCGGATGCAGGAAAGTGTTTTGTAGTCACGAACAACCCAAAAAATGCGCGATCAACGAAGCCCGAACGGAACCCCGAGAGAGATTGAGTGAGTAGTGATGATTTAAAAACACCTTACCACGGTTTCTATGTGTTTTGTTGAATTTTTTTTAGATCAAACCCTTTTATTTTTCTTAAGAACCCTAGAAAAAGTCCCAAAATCTGTGTTATTGTGTGTTTTTGTTTGTTTTTCTCTAAAAAATCCTTTAATTTTCTACCTCTCTCTGTGTTCTGTTTTCTTAACCCTAATCCCGGATATGAGGCTTTTATATCTCCCATTTTGGTTAAAAATCAGAATTAAATGCTGATTTTTGGTAAAAAAGGTAGTCTGGTGATTGCAATCGCGCGGCTGTAGGCACTACAGTCGAGCGACTGTAGTGATCAGATTAGCTTATTTTGTTTAAAAAGACCGAATTAAATGCTGATTTGGACAAAAAAGAAAATCTGATGATTACAGTTGCGCGACTGTAGTACAGTCGAGCCACTGTAGTGACCAGATTAGCCTATTTTGCTTATTTTCATTCTTTTCTTTGGTTTTCTTAAATACTCACTAGAATTCCTTTGGGGCTCCATACCAAGACTTGTCACACACATTTGGGTCATCTGGGACATTTCCAACATTATTCCGGTCGATCCGAATCAGCTTCACTTTTATTCGTGAAAAAGGCAACAATGACTTTCATCACAGAGGTCGGGAAAAAAACCCGTGCTCACAACAGGTTTTAGTTCTAAAGCCATTTGTGTACATGACCATGGAGGAAGTCTAGTTTGATTTCTGCAGCCATCTCTTAAAAGATATACTGGTGAGAATCTAACCATCCTCTTATTGATTTTGGTTTTTGATTTCCACTTCATTAGCTCCTGGGCACGGATTTGAGGAAATCAACACATTCTTTTGCTTTTATCGGGGGATTTCCGGTGAAAAATCCCAACAAGTAGGTTCTTTGATGTATTGGATTAATGGTAAGGATGATTAATTAAAAGCCATGGCTCTTAAGATAAAGTAAAAATTTGATATGGGGATCGAACTAAAATGAACAAAATCATTTGGTTTACTGCTGTCTTTGATCCCCATGAAAAATTTGAGGTGATTAACATTTCTTTGACTAAGATTTATAGCTCTATGAAAGGCACTGTGATTTTTAATGATGTGAAGAAGTCATTTCTTTTGCTATTTTAAAGAGTATCAAAAGATGTATGATTCTCAGGAAGTTGTGAGTGATAGCTTGAATGAGTCACAAAAATAGGTTGAGGATTTGAGTGAGATGGGGAAGTCACCGAGTAGCTATGAGCCACCAACACATATATTCTATGAAATACTCAAGAAACAAATTAAGATAATAGGAATAGGCCTGAGAGATCTGAGTTGGATTTATATTTGGATGAGGCTTTAATGGATCCAATTAAAGGATTTGACATTCTAAATTGGTGGAAGATGAACTCTGTTAGGTGTCCTATTCTTAGCATTATAGCTTGGCATATATTGGCTATACTAGTGTTTACAATGGCTTCAAAATCAACTTTCATTACATGTGTGTTCTTTATCCTTATAGGAGCTCATTATCTCCTAAAGTCGTGGAAATTTTGATTCGTGCACAAGATTAGATCCGAGAAAATGATGATGTGGAGAGACTTGATAAAGATACATTCATTTTACAAATTAATTTATCAAATCTGAATTTACTAAATATTTCTTTGCTTGTGCATTTTGATAATGTCACTTATAAATATATTTTAATGTGCAGAGTTTAAAGCTATAATGAGCAGTTCATATGAATCGACAATTAGTAACAAAGAATTTACCTTCTAATTGTTACATTTTTATTTATTTGATTTGTTTGTCATTTATTATTATATCAATTTATCAAATTATATGTATAATTATAAACTTGATTGTTGTTGTTGTTATTGTAAATTGAAATTACAAACTTATATGTTGTATTCATTTATTTAATTGTTTATACTGTATAATTGTATTTTTGTATTTGACATTTTGAGTTTGTGTGACAAATTAACTGATAAGTGAAAATTATACATATTTATTTAGGTATTAATTGAATTAAAATGAAGCTTAAATGGGGAATATTTGGCTAATTAATTATGTTTTAGGTTGCTAGAGAGTGGCAGTGGCAAAAGAATAAGCAATCTGTTCATTCAAGTTAGAGACTGCTGGAATGGAGGAAATAAAAGGATAAACGCTTGCAACCTGGTCACGTAAGTTGAGAAGGTTGCTGAGTTAGGATAGATTTAGTTGATTCTAAAAGGAGGAGGCAAAGGCACATGGGAAAGAGAAAATAAAAGAGTGACACGTCACCCACATGGGAAGAAAGAGAGAGGCAAGAGAAGAGAACATCATGGGAGCAATTCTATTTTACAATTTCTAGATCCAAGTCTATGTTATTTAATTATACACAATTTCTTTGTTGTATTTCCCATCATTTGCAAGACTATTTTGTTATTTATGGCTATTTAAGCTACAAAGGAGCCTTGGATTAGAGATTATTCGGCCATGGATGGTTTTCCATCCATAGGCTTTGTATTATTTACTTTATGAATGTTATGCCTATTGTGGTCTTGTTATTTTTATTTTCTTTCCTACAACCCTAAGGTTGCTTGGTGTATGAGCAGAAGCATCAAGTAAGTCTGTCTAGTAGGTTGAGCTTGCCGGATAGCATGAGTAAGTAATCTGCTTATTTGTTATTAATGAGTAATCATCTCTAGGAGATTGTTTCATGGTGTATTTAGATTATATAGAGATTGATCACCTCTTATTTAGCATGTTATGAGAAAGGAGGTTCTGCATCATAAATGTGGAAAGATCATAAAACACATGTAATAGACTACTGGATGTTCCGAGTAGGTTACATGCTAAGGGTTGATAAATTGTTTGCTAAAACTTAATGCATAATAATTGGTTTATGTAGGATGTTCCTATTAAATGCATTATCATAGAATCCATATGTAGGATGTTCTAAGTATAGTGATTGAAGAAGTAAGAGGCCTCAGATCCATGTATTTTATCTTGCTCATAAGTAACAAAGGAAAGATTAACTGAAATTGCTTGATCTTGTAATGCTTAATCATATGCTTCTTTAAATTTGTTTTCACGCTACTTGAATTAATTTCACATAACTTGCTTGATATGACTCTCTGCAACTTGAAACATGCTATTATTTATTTCTTTTTATTGTTATAATTAATTTATCCATACAGCTTACTCAATTAATTGAAAGAAATCAGATCTACTAGTTTACTTAAAAGATTTGAGGTTGTTCACATTAATCCTTCAGGAAAACGATACTTGGACTCACCATTGTGTTATATTATGACCTAGTGCACTTGCTGGTATCACTTTTGGAGACAACAAGTTTTTAGCGCCGTTATCGAGGATTGGAAGTGAAAAATTTTATATTTTCAAGTAAGTTAGTAGTTTTAACCTGTTTGCTCCCTATGTAGTTGATTTGGTCTGAACAGCCTACTGAGAAAGGGAAAAAGCTGTTAATCTCTTCCAACAAGCAATTCAACATGCAACAAACAGGTTGAGCAATAAAAAAAAAACATGGTGGAGGGAGATGCAGCCCATTCAAGGCACAAACTCAAGGAGTATTACAACTCTTCATTAATGGGACATATGTCATGCGTAGTGATACCAAATGAAGGAGATAACTTTGTTGAAACTAAAGCCTCCATGAATAAATTCTTACAACAATTTTTCAATTTAAAGGAATGCAAAATAAGGACCTTAATGATCATATTTATGATTTTCTTAATGTTTGCAATACCTTTAAAAGTAATAATATTGTTTCTAATGATGTGATTAGGTTGAAGTTGTTTCCATTCTAAATGAGGGACAACGCAAAATCTTAGTTCAACTTTTTACGACTAAGATCTATTACAACATGGGAGGAGAAAGCTGGAGCTTTCTTGACAAAATATTTTCCACCTTCAAAGGTTGTTCGAATGAGAAATAAGATCTCTAAGTTCACTCAAGTTGAAGATGAGTTACTCCAAGAAGCTTGGGAGAGATTTAACAAGCTACTAAAAAGGGCACCAAATCATAGGTTGCCTATATGGATGCAAATGCAAATCTTTTACAATGGGCTAATCGATGAGCAAAAAATTCGACTTGAATCTCTTGCAAATGGTGACCTAGAAGTGATGGAACTCGAAGCCATCTATAAACTTATTGATAATTCGAAACATGTGTTATAAATGGCATTAAGAGAGCGATAGTGTTAAAAAGAGTAAGTTTTCCTGGAGTTGAGGTTGTGCAACAACTTTTAATGCAAGTTCAGAAACTATCCAAGTAAATAGGGAAAATGAGACTGTATAATCTTTTTGAGCACCTTCAAAACACATATGGACAACCTGTTTTCCAGCACCAACAAATGGAGCAACCTTAGTTTTCATTCACACAACCTCAATCTCTGTTCCAACAACCTCATTCACCATTCTAGCAACCTGTCTAGCAATCTCAACCTTTGTTATGGTAACATTATCCACCTCAATCATCATTCAAGCAACTTCATACCCATTCTCATCAACCTCAACAAGCTTAGAGTACTTCCCAGCAATATCAGCAATCCCAATTACCATTCTAGCAATCTTCACATAACTTCTAGTAGGCTGAACCTTTACGATATCTAAGAAACCTGACTTGGAAGATATAATTCTATAATTTATGGAGCATACTCATGCCTCAATCAAGAACTTGGAGACCCAATTCCAACAACTAACCACATTTGTAATTTCAAAGAATGAAGGGATTGTTCCAAGCAACAACGAGCTTAATCTAGAGGGTGAATGCGAATCCATAATGGAAAAGAATGGTAAGGTTGTTGATAATTCTAACAAGTTTGTTGTTGATGATGTTTATGATGCAAGTAAGCGAGCTTAACATATAAACAAGCAACCTGCTTGAAACCAAGAGCACCTTGCTGAAATGGAGCATGTTTCTCTTTAAACATTAGATTACCTTGCTCATAAGAAAGTGGTTTCTAAAGACCAACCTCTTCAAAAGTAGCAATCAAAGATACCTTTTCTAGAAAGAGCAAGGCAACATCCTGTGCATGATGAATTTGGCAAGCAGCCTACTCGAGCAAGGCAACATCAAGTGTATGATGAATTTGGCAAGCAGTCTGCTCCAATTGAATTATTCTTCATTAAAGAACAATTGCAAGCTTCATCATGGAGAGATATGGAAGCTACAAAGCAAAAGACTCCATATATCAATCAAACATATTCACCATTCACTATGAACCTCCATGAAAAAAAATATGCATTGGTGTCTGCTTTAAACACCAATTAAAGCACTTGTTGGGCAACCCCAACTTTTCTAAACTTGTGCATGTTTTGTGTGTTTTATTTTATTTTTCAACTTTTAATGTGTGTTTTCCTTTTCCTCTTTGTAGGTACCCATGATCAACTTTAAATATGGGGATAGCAACATAAAGTTCAAAGTTTAATTATTTGATATTTTTTCATGTTATGCTGATTTTCATACTTAATTCCATGATCTTGAAATCACACATGTTTGCCAAATAAAGAATTATGGACAAGGATGGAAACTCTAATACTTCTCTAGAGCTTAACCTAAAGCCAACAACCTTAAGGGTTTCTGAATTTCAAACCCCACAGCTTGGTGATAAAACCATGAGGAGGATCAACAACCTTCCAAGCAGTTTTCTAAGTAACATTGCCTTTTTATTTTTATTGCTTTGGTATGTGTCGCAACCATTAGCCCTTGTAAGTTAAATTTTAATGCCATGTGATAGGTAATTCATTTCCTTTTCCTTATCACTTTGTGCTTACCTGATTGTTTAATTTCATTTGGGACAATGCAAATTTTTAAGTATGGGAACGAGGAATCTATCTTTCACAACCTGAAATTCAATTTGTGTTTGCTTGTTAAATATTGTCATACTTGAATAAATTACAAGTCCTCAAAGTGATGTTTAAAATCTGTTTTCTATTTTCAAGCAGTCTGCTCAAGTTGTCTGTTTTGAGTTTCTACAGTGTTTTTAAGCAATCTGTTTTATGTTCAAAAATGTGTTTTCTTTTGTTTTTAAACTCAAAAAAAAAAAAAATTGGCAAAATTTTTCGAGTTTTATGTTTTCAAAACTATTTTGTGGCAGCTAATAAGAAGCTTTTGAGTTTGTGTGCACTAGTGATAACTTGTAAAATGCATAGAGTTTGGAAGCATGATATTAGATTTACATTTGAAACTTGTATAGGAATATTAAGCATTCTAAGACTTAAGATTTTAAGGAATTTTTCAAATTTTTAGCTTGATTTGGATCAACTGTAACTTTTTAACCCCTAATGTGAGAAATTTTGAGCCTATTTGTTTTTTATTTTCAAATCATAAATCTTTCTTTTCTCAATTTTCTTGTGGGTGGGCTTACACATTCAATCATAACTAGAACTTGGTTTGGCTAGTATTTTTCAAGACCACATAATTATTCACATGCATAAAATGATTAAGGCATTAGGTTTTTTTACCCACTTTAACTTAAAAGCCACCCTACTTGTATTGTTTTTCCTTCATTATAGATTAACCCTGTTGAGCCTAAGCCTTTTCTTTGTTTTAAACCCACTTAAATGTTTCCCTTTAGCCATTTCACTTTATGTTTACCCAAAATACTCAATAATTTACCAAGGAAATGAATTTTTCTTTGTGAGCAAGCTATTGATCAATTGAAGTATTGCTAAGCTTTTATGTCTAAAATTTTTTTAAGCTTTCTAGACATTCAATGTTATATATCCTTTTAAAAAAATCACAAGAATTCTCAAAAACCATCTTTTGTGCTTCATTATTACATTCCAGCAATTTCAATTTTCAATAAGGTTTCGAAGGATTCAATCATTTGTTTCTTTTCCTCTTTGTGTATTGAGCAGCTCACTAAAAATTCATTCATACATTTTAAGCCTGTTATCGTTGAGTATGCAAGCTTACCTTCTTTACTCCATTCATTATCATTTAAGATTGCTTGCCTTGTTCTTTTTGCAGACAAGCTATTTCATTAAGGCTATTGTCCAAGTTATCAAGCAGCTTAAACTCCTCTTTGTTTGATTAAAAAAAGAAAAAAAATCAAAAGTGTCCAGTTATATTCTTATCTTTTATTCCTTTTGAAACATCTCTTTGATTGCTTGACACCTTGTGCGAATCTTTCCATCTCTTGTGATACTCTTAGCTTGAAATATCTTATTGAGTACTAACCAAAATTAATTCTTGTGTACCTATTTAGACTGCTTGAGTTTAGAAGTGCTACAATTGTTGAGGTTGCTTGCTTTATAGTTCATTATATGTTTCTTTGATAATTATTTTAGACTAACTGTTATCCTTTTGACACACCCTACCCTTAACCAAGTTACAGCCCTATGAAAAGTCCTTTTTGATTGTGCATGTTGTTTAATGTGAGTGGTGGTGATCAGAATGAGAATCAAGCTTATGGTTACGTTATTAAGTAAGCTGTTGAGTGAACCTTAAAACATTTTCCCCCAAACACATTAGAGTGATTAAGTGGCAACCTTTTGTGAGGCAGTTTGATTCGAATTCTTGCTAAGTTATTGAAATATGAAGTTTAATCCTTTCTCTTAGCTTGTTTTTGAAGTTGAAGAAAGTTGCCCTTGTGAGCTGAATATCTAGTTTCCTTAAACCTTGTATTTTCCTCATGATTACTTTGTTGTTCAAGGTTTGGAAGTGACTGTAAGCTACTGCCCTAGTTTCCTTTGTGCTTCTTTTATTTTATTTTGTTGTTTTTAAGTGTTTTAAGTTTATTGTTTTCAAGTATTCAAGTCTCTTAAATTTTTGTTTTATTGCTTGAGGACAAGCAATGTTTAAGTATGAGGATATTTGATAAGTGAAAATTATACCTATTTATTTAGGTATTTGTTGAATTAAAATGGAGCTTAAATTGAGAAAATTTGGCTAATTAATTTTGTTTTAGGTTGCTAGAGAGTAGCAGTGGCAAACGAACTAGCAATCTATTCACTTAAGTAAGAGATTGCTAGAATTGAGGAAATAAAAGGATAAAGGCTTGCAAACTAGTCACACAAGCTGAGATGGTTGCTGGGTTAGGACAGATTCAGTTGATTCTAAAAAAAGGAGGCAAAGGCACGTGCGAAAGAGAAAACACGTAACCCATATAGGAAGAAAGAGGGAGAGAGAAGAGAATATCATGGGAGCTTTATTATTTTAATCAAAAGCATGGGAAAATTCTATTTTACAATTTCTAGATCCAAGTTTATGTTATTTAATTATGCACAATTTCTTTATTGTATTGCCCATCATTTGCAAGACTATTTTATTATTTTGTGCCCCAAGTTGCAAGTTGCCATTGGCTATTTAGGCCAACAAGTAGCGTTGGATTAGAGATCATCCGGCCATGGATGGTTTTCCTTCCATCGGCTTTGTATCATTTACTTTACGAATGTTAATTGTATTTTGGTTTTGTTATTTTTATTTTCTTTCTTGCAACCCTAAGGCTGCTTGGTGCATAAGCAGAAGCATCAAGTAAGCTCGTCCATTAGGCTTGAGCTTGATGGGTAGCATGAGTAAATAATTTATTTCTTTGTTATTAATGAGTAATCATCTTTAGGGGATTGTTTTATCGTGCATTTAAATTATATAGAGATTGATCACCTCCTATTTAGCATGTTTATGAGAAAGGAGGTTTCGGATCATAAATGCGGAAAAATCATAAAACACATGTACTACACTAACGAATGTTCCAGGTAGATTGCATGCTAAGGGTATTTGTCTTTGATAAATTACTTGCTAAAATTTAATGCATGATAATTGGTTTATGTAGGATGTTCCTTGTAAATACATTATCAAAGAATCCATATGTAGGATGTTCCAAGTATGCTGATTGAAGAGGTAAGAGCTCTTAGATCCATGTATTTTATCTTGCTTATAAGTAACAAAGGAAAGATTAACTGAAAATGCTCGATCTTGCAATACTTAAGCCTGTGCTTGCTTAAACATATTTTCACGCTACTTGAATTAATTTCACACAACTTGCTTGATATGACTCTCTACAACCTGAAATCTGCTATTATTTATTTCTTTTTATTGTTATAATTAATTTATCCATACACCTCACTCAATTAATTGAAAGAAATCAGATCTACTAGTTTACTTAAAAGATTTGAGGTTGTACACATCAATCCATAAGAAAACCGATATTTTGACTCACTACTATGTTATATTTGGACCTAGTGCACTTGCTAGTGTCACTTTTGGAGACAACATTAACTAATGTAGTTTTTTGTCTTCAAATTTTCTGGTTCAACTTTGATCGATTAATTGGATTCTCAAGTTGAACATGAACTTAAAGTTTGATGGATAATTGCATTTTGTGTCATTATGAAAATTGAAATGGTGTTGAGCTATTGGGGATTGGTTTATAAGTTATAACTTAAATTAGATTATTTGATTTTGTTATATTTTTCAATTTTAGTTGAATTCATGTGATGATATATTGATATTATTCTATTATCATATTACTATATTAACATGATTTATATTTTTTTTGTTTAAACTTTGGGGTGATTTTTTCAGCAATTATAAAATTAGTTTATTAGTTATATATGATTAATGATAATAACAACTTTTAAAAAATTTAAAAATTTGATACTTTTGGTTTTTTTTTTTATATAATAAAGCATATATTATTTCAATAAAGGAAATAATACATCAGGAAAAAAAGGAAAATATCTGCATCATAACTCAAGCTAAAGCCTGGTAACAAATTCCATAAACGGGAAAAATACCACAAAGGGTAAAAACAAATCCTGATACTTTGGTTTTTAACCGAACTGAATCCAAATGGGTTCAGTTTCAATTTTTATATTTCTCCCACTTTGGTTTTCGGTTCGGTTCGAACCATGTTTTGCTCACCTCTAGTCCAAGTTACTCGTGGAAAATCATAAGGCAAGTGAATTCATATTGAAATCAACCAATATTTTATTCTTTGTTTGTTTAATTTAAATATCTTTTGAATTGTTATGCACTTTTAAATAGACTTGTCAATAGGGTGGATTGGGGATAGAGTGAGTTATTCCATCCCCTTCCTTATCTTTGATGGGGATTCTTCGTTTCCTTCCTGTTAAGAAAGATATCCCTATTCCCGCAGGATTACCAATTGGGAATACCAATATTTTAATTTTTTCTAAATAAATATAAATTCAATTTACTAAAATAAAATTTTAAAATAACCAAACTTAAAACTAAATTTTAGGGTAACGTTTTTAGAATTTTAGATTAATTAAATAAATTATATATTTTTATTGTGTATACATTATTTAAAACCATCGCGATATTTTATTTATTAATTTCTAAAATTAATGGGTTATGCTGCTCGACCATTTAAATTTTAAGCATATCCATTTGTTTGGCTACAGATGAATTTCTGCAGCTGTGAATTTCTTTGGCACACATCCTATATAACACTTCCCACATATACTTTCTCATCTTAATTTTATCAATAGCTGACAATAATTATTATAATTGTATAACAACATAACAACTAGCTTTTTACCCGCACGTCGCACATTATGTCTTTTTTGTAATTTTTTTTATTGTTTTTATTTATCTTTCTATTAAATCATAAATTTTTGAATATATTAAATAGATTTATAATAACTTTTATGATTATATATATATATATATATATATATATATATATATATATATAAAATACTTTAAAAAGTACTTGCATTTATCATTAAAAATTAAACCGTTATTCTCGAGTAATAATGTGTTTATCCACAATGTAAGATCAAAATGTCTAACAACAATTATAATATGGGGAATTAATGCTTGAATTAAAGCAAATTATTTGTCTGTTTGTTGGAAATAAAATATTACCTATTTATGTAAAAAATTCCATAAACTAATAAAAATGAAAAATCTGAATGGAAGTAAGAGTGAAAAAAAAAAGCATTAGAATAAATACAATAATTGATGTTTATACTATACGTCTTGCAAAGCAAATACAAATAAGCTATATGAAATCGATATAGATAAATCACCAATTATATCTCTTTTGAAGAAGTTGTAAAAGAGATGTTTACAATAATATGATTTCGTAGTAAAAAAGATTGACACAAACACTTCATATTAAACTGAAGGAGATTTAAGGAATTGAATTCAATCGAGGAATCACTTTAAAAGTGTTCGTAAAATGTTTATTTTGATTTATAAAGTAATTTTCCTTTTCAATTGATTTTTTATATGAGAACTATTTTAAATGATTTTATAGAAAACATAATTTAAAAAATATTAAACTTATATTTCATTTTTAGGTAGAATTGTTAATTTGTTTTGTTTATCTCTTTTATCACATATTATTTATCAAAGCTTTTGAAAGACCTAATACATTTGGAGCACCATGTATTTGGCTGAAATTGTCTATTGTCCCTCTCAACTTAAAGATTATCCACTTAGCCCCCTCAAGTTGACAAATTCGACCCACATAATCCCCTCCATCTCATGTGGATAGATGCGTGAATAAACATAAAAGTAACGTGCGTGAGCCATCGTAACAACCAATAAAAATGTGAGACGTAGCATACTAACTTAAATCTTTTGAACAACTCTAAGATTCACCCATATCCTTGACCCTACCGCCCATCTCTTCCCAATTAACTCTAGGCCTGCACTACCAAAACTATCATTCTTCTCTGATCATTGTTGGCACCTTCGTTCCTCTCCAATCACCGCTGCCACCTCCGCTCTTCTTTCAGACCTTTCTTTCTCAACATCAAAGTTCACGTTCATTTCTTTTTTGCTCAACCTTTTCAGGTTCATTTCTTCTCTTTCTTCCATATTTTATTTTTATCTTCAGCTATGTTTTTGTGTTTCCTTATGGTAGCATCTCTTTAAAACTCCTTTTCTCATCCCTGCATGTTTTCTTTTTTACTCTTATGATATGATCTTCAGTTTATCGGATTTTTTTTGTCATTTTCTACTTCGGTGTGATATTATATTAATTGGGTTTTATTGTTGTTGGATTAGCTTGGAGTTTATTTGATTTAAGTTGTGGTGATAGTTAATTTGTAATAATTTTTATTTAGTACTTCAATTATGTTTGTATCAAGCATAATTGTTGTTTTCTTTCTCTTTTCTTAATGAGTTTTTTATTTCTCTTTTTCAATAGTGCTTGAATTTGTAACTAACATAAAATGCAATTCATGCCTTGATTTTGGGAAATTGAATGTTATTCATTGAATTGGGGATCAAATTTGATTGTGTGAAGAGAAACGAAAGTGTGAGGGTGATGATTAGAGAGGAACGAAGGTGGCAGAGTGATTGGACAATAATGATGGTGAGGCTTTCTGTGGTGGAGGACTGCTGGTTAAGGGTTAATTGAGAATAGATAGACGAGTTGGGTAACAAATATGGGTGTGTTTTAGAGTTGTTAAAAATATTTAAGTTAGTATGTCATGTGTCACATTTTTATTGGGTAAATTATCCAATAAAATATTTTTGAAAATATTTTAGACACGTGATAGCGAGTGTATAATACTCTCTTAGCCTAAATTGATAAAGTCTGATGGAGGTGGTTATGTGGGTTGATTTCGTTAACTTGGGAGAGCTAAGTGGCCAACCTCTAAGTTGAGAGGGAAAATTGGTAGTTTGGACCAAGTACAAGGTCCTCCAGATTTATTAGCCTTTTAAAAATGATTATGATTATTTTTTGTAGTTTAGTATAATCACTGAACAAATTTACTGAAATATAAATATTTATGTTTATTAGTTTTAATGTAATATTTTTTTTAAAAGACCATAGTTATTTTTATTGAAATTTTCCAGTTCGGGGCTTAGTCACAGTTTAAACTCCTAACCCTTCCTTAAGTCTCCTTCCACAAATCCAGTTTGCATTGTTAACTAAGCTACAATCCATGAAATAATATTGTTTATAAACCATTATTTTTTTTTACTTTTATTAATGTATTAAATAATTTTCAATAATTTTTTTGTGTTAAATTTAAGAGGTATTATAACTTCTGAACCTATATATATATATATATATGTGTGTGTGTGTGTGTGTGTAAATTAAATTTATACTATTTTAATATAATATCTATCCTATATCACAAATTTTCAAGTGTTGGAAATTTAAAAGTAAGATATTCGCATAAACCATATTTTTTTTTCTTTTTCTTTTATATATAGTAAATTAAAGACAATTACTTTTAGAATAATAAGGTATGTATATAACTGTAATAATAAACTCAAAAAACTACATTAAAAAAATTATATATATGTGTAAACGTATAATCAACAAATATATTGGAACACAACACTATAACTTTTCCACACAATACATATTAGATAAATTATTACAATGACTATAAAATGGAAATGTAAGAACTTTGAAGCTCCATAGACAAAAACAAATTTCCAACGTGATAGAGGTGCAAATCACAATGTTGGTCGTTCTCTAAGGTTAACACGAGGTTAAAACTTTGAAATAGCAGAACTACAATTGCCCATAAAATGTAGAGAAAAACAAAAGGTCTTAAGAGAGAAACATAGTTTTTTGATATATGTAAAAATGAAAGCATTAAGCTCTTTTTTATAGTGAATATTTCAAAGTAAGTTACAAAACCATTAAAGAAGTTACAAAACATTTAAAATTTTGTAACCACCATTATGAACTTAATGCATTTTGCATAAATGAATTAATTTACTGGTTATAAAGAGAAAATATATATATATTAATTTATTAGTAATTGCTTCTTGAATGATAATTTAAGGAAAAAATGTTCAAAATTTTGAAAAATAGATATATAGGCTAGAACCAATTTAAAAAGTAAGAGTGAAAATAAAATCCTAAAACTTTGTTCCATTACACAAAATATTCACATATCAATAGTGAAAAGGTAGATTTTTTTTTTGAAAGGAAAACGGATTTGACCAAGGACGAGACTAATCATCCCAACGAGGTTGGCACAATTAGAACCCGACCCAACCAAATCCGAAAGAAAACATATTAATAGACCTCGAGGAAAGGTCAAAAGAATTACAAGAGAAGATCCATAGGGTTTACAATGACATCAGTAGGCGAAAAAGGAAAATTCCTAGTTCTAGATTTTACGAAAGACCACGAAAGATAGATACAATTGAATAAAATATCTTCTGAAACCGAATCGTTTTGAAAAATGGCTATGTTTCTTCTTTTCCATAAGCTCCAACTAATTGTCATCCATAAAGCTGAACAAAAGTTCTTCTGAACGGGGCCTTTAAAGCAACCAATCCATTGCCAAAACAAATCAGTTGCCGAATTAGGGATGACAAAAGAAAGATTTAACCAAGAGAACAACTCCATCCAAATCTTAAAGCTATCAGCACAGTGGACGATGATATGGTCCAACGACTCAAAATCGGAACAAAAGCTACAAATAGCCTCTTCCAAAGGCAAGAAATTAAGATGGGCTAAGAAAAGACGAGTAGGTAATCGTCTATGCACTAAAACCCACATAAAGAACTTAATTTTAGGGAGCACCTTTGCACTTTGAATAGCCAAAAAAACTAGAGCTTCTGGGTAGCAGTTCTCCAGATCAAACAGTCCCCGAATGAAGGAAGCTGAAGTGTAAAAGTAGTTTGGGCTGCAACCTTTCGTCCAAGACATAATATCTAGCACACCATGATTCAGATTTCTCGGGAGAAGAGCTGCTAAATCTTGCTGTTGAACACGATGGCAGCTGCGCAAAGATCTGACCCATAACGGACGTCCCCTAACAGTTGCTAGCTAATCAAAAACGTCAGCCACTGTAGCCATTTTTTTCGAAGCCAGTGAAAAGAGAGCAGGAAATCGCTGACGGAGAGGCGAAGTTCCCGACTAAATATCATTCCAAAAATTAGTAGAGGTGCCATCTCTCACCTGAAAGCGGACAGCATTAGTGAACAGCCCCCACACTCTATCATTCTTGACATAAGTCAATAAAATCCCCTTCCAAATTAGAGAAACATTATGAAAATTACAGTCTCTTAAAGTGTTCTAATCACCCATATCATTACGAAGCACACAAAAATTATACCAAAGAGAATTCTCTTCGTGAGATCTAGTTTTCCAAATCCATTTAAAAAGCAAACTAACGTTCTTGTCAAAAAGCTTACGAACATTCAGCCTCCCTAGACGATAAGGTTTACAAATCGAATTCCAACTGACTTTATTCAGCCCCTTCTCAAACATTTCCTTTCCAAAGGAAATTCCTCATGTAGCTCTCAATAATCCTTGATATTTCTTTTGGAATTCTGAAAATTGACAGCCGATATACCGGAAGGCTACATAGCACCGACTTAATCAAGGTCAATCGCCCGGCATAAGAAAGACAAGAACCTTTCCATAAAGCCAACTTTGATTCAAATTTCTGAATGAGGGCATCCCAATCTCGGTTTCTTAATTTTTTAAAAGTTAAAGGAACACCTAAATAGTTAACTGGAAGATCTGAAATTTTGCAGCCCAGTTTGGAAGCACAAAGTTCTGTCAAAGACTCATTAACACCTAAACCAACAAGTGAGCTCTTTGAAAAATTAATGCGAAGACCCGAGATGATTTCAAAACAACGAAGAATCCGTACAAAGGAAGAAATCTCATCCATAGCTACTGGAAGGAAACAAATAGTGTCATCCGCAAACTGCAAAATAAGAGGAATTGGAAAATCCCCATCAGAGTGGAAACCCGAAAGGATATTCAACTCCCTGGCTTTGTCAATCAACTTTTTCAGCCCCTCAACAGCAATTACAAACAAAAAAGGAGACAATGGGTCTCCTTGTTTCACACCTCTTTGAAGATAACAGGTTTAATCCGATTTCCATTAACAAGAACTGAAGTTGATGAATTTGACCTGCAAGCTTTCATCCAATTGGTCCAAGTGTTCAAAAAACCAAGGCTCACTGAAATTGAATGTAAATAATCCCAAGAAATGCTATCAAAAGCCTTATTGAAATCCAATTTGAGAATAAAAGATGGCCGATTTCTTTTCCTAAGACTGTGAACAATTTCTGACACCAAAAAGGAACAATCATGAATATTCCTCTCCTTAACAAAAGCAAATTGACAACCCGATATAAAATGAGGGAGGACATGTTGAAGTCTACGAGATAACATCTTCGAAATAATTTTATAAACCCCATGGATCAAAGAAATTGGTCTAAAATTCTTGATAGAGGAACTTCCCGCTAACTTAGGGATCAAAACTATAAAGGAGGATTTAAGGGCAGCAGGAAGGGAGCTGTGATGATAGAAAGAATCAACGACCTTTAGAATTTCAAATTTCAAAATACACCAAGCACGCCGATAGAAGAAGAAATTCAAGCCCTCCGGTCTCGGGGCCTTATTTTCTCCACAAGCTGTCACAGCTTCCCAGGTCTCTTCTTCGGTGAAAAGAGCAACTAAACCTCTGTTCAGATCATCAGGAACCTTCGAGAAGTTTAAAGAATCCAGGTTAAAGGGAACATAGGGCTGCTTCCTAAAGAGATTTTTATAAAATCTGAAAATGCACTCCTTGATTGCTTCCAGATTCGTGACTGATCCCATATCCGTGGAATTTTCTGAAATTCTGTTATTTCTGAATCTAGCTAAAGCAGTTCTATTGAAAAAAGTTGTATTGTTATCTCCTAGAAGGCTCCAATTCAATCTCGATTGTTGGTGCCTAATCGATTCGAAAAGTCTTTTCTTTGCATACAACTCTGCTTTTAAAGAAGCCAATAAGGCTTTTTGATTATCTGATAAAGGCCGAGGATATCGATCAGAGGAGAGATCAAGTATCTATTGTTCTAAAGAAGTAATGGAATTTTCAATATTCCTAAAATTGTTCCTGTGCCAGTTTGATAATTTGCTTCTCAGAAATTTCAGCTTGGAAGAGAGCGAGCAATCCTGATCATTAGAACAAATCTCCTCCCAAGAATCCTTAACAAAAGGGAAAAAAACTTGAATCATCCCACCAGCAGTTTAATGATCTAAAAGGTTTCGGGCCTCTCCACAAATCCACTGAAGATTTAAAAATAATCGAAAGATGATCCGAGAGAGTTGAATCAAAAGAAAAAGCTGAATGGAAAGGCCATAGGCTTGTAATTTCAGAAGAGACTAAGACCCTGTCAATCTTTGAAAAAGAGGAGGCATTATGCCAAGTGAAGTTCCTGCCTTGAATGGGAACGTCGTGAAGCTCCCCTTCGTTGACAAAATCTTGGAAATGTATAATAGAATTTGTTAAGGTACCATTTGACCTCTCATCTGGACTGAGAACTTCATTAAAATCCCTGCAAACAATCACCTGAGGAAAAGGAGAAATGATGGGAAGAATGTTGCTCCGAAGAATTGCTCGATCAGCCCAATCGTTCGGAGCATAAACAAGAAGAACAAAAATTTCAATGTCCTGATTAACACACTGAATAAGCAGCCATCTGTCATTCGAATTTCTCAAAGTGCAATTGATTAACCTAGAGTTCCAGGATAAGATCAAACCCCCTACTACCCTATTCGACGGAGAAAAAACATGATCAAAATCTGAGTGTCCCCAAATAGTCCTCAAACCAAAATTCTCAATCATATCAACTTTAGATTCCAACAAGCTAAAAAAATGTAAACCATTTCTATTGATCAAAGACCGGATAAGTTTTTGTTTTGCTGTATTCCTGAAACCCCCTCAACAATTCCAAAATGCAAAATGTAAACCTGGAAAAATCAGAAAGTTCAAACGGCTTTGATTAGTTCCCTTATACTTCCCTTGATAAAGGCTCTGTCTTTTTCATTAAAAATCCCAATGGCACTACCCACCTGCCATGTTCCCTCAATTTCATCCTCAGAAGATGAACAAGGATCTGCATTAAAGTTGTTCCAATTCCTATTATTTGTGTTTTTGATGTCGATACTGCGATCACCATTCGAAGATAGACTGACAATGGACCTAATATTTCCCTCAATTAACACCGCTCAACCTTTTTTTTTTGAAAACAGATGCATCAGCTGCAGGCAACAACTCTGGAACAGGCTGATTCTGAACAAAATTAGCTTGAACTGATTAAGGAACAACTAACTTTTCCGAAATTGGAGTTCTCTCTTCCACCGACTCTGAGGGAATTTCATTTAAAAGAGAAACCAAGACAGCCGCAAAATCTGATTCTATACTATCACAAGAAACGATAGTTTCGATAATCTCCAGCACCACCTCCATGCCGTTAATATTAATAAGAACCTGCTTGTTCAGAAACTTCTTTGTCATCGAAACCAAGCAAGAAATAACATCTAATCGGTTTCCATCCACAAAATCCTTATGGATCCCGACGATGTCTCCAAAATCTGACATAATGAACTCGATAAAGGATGTATTGCAATAATTTATTGGAACCCCCATAATATTGACACAAGTTAAACGATGAGAAGGAGTAGTAATTGGGTTAAACTGCTGAACTTGAAGAATAATGTCATTCAAAGATAACCAATCTGACTGCATAAAAGCCTGCAAAGCCTCCTTTGAAAAGAAAGAAATAAGCACAGATGAATCTCCCAATAGAGTAATGTTCCGAAAACCATAGTTCCTCTCCCTAAGAGTCCGTTTCAGAACAATGAAAAACTTGATATCCTTCATAATCACAATGCAGGAATAGTTATTCCAAGGGGGGGTTGACATATTCTCTGTGGGGAGAAAGGTTTTTGGTTTAACCGCTTGAGAGTGTTGAGTGACTGAAACATGAGAGCGATCATCCCTGTGAGCAGAGTGTTGAGTGACTGAAACATAGGATCGTTCATCCCTGTGGGTAGGCTTGAAAACTGGTCTTGATATGGGAGCAGATGTGGGTTTTGAGCGATTGAAAAACTGCTGATTAAATGGAAAGGAATTTTGCTTCTTGGGATAACGTACCTGGAATGCACGCAATCTCCTAGCTCCAATGGAAATCTTGTTAATATCAGCAATAACATTCACCATACTCAGGTCTTGGTGTATACGTATAAAGCCAAAACATAGATTCCTAACATTCTTCTTCCGTGCCAAAGAGATGAGACCGTGGATATTGTACAAAATAAAAAGCTTGTTAAGATTCTGAATGGAGCACCCCTCAGGAAAACCTTCAAAGTACACGACAAAGGGTTGAAGGGAAAAGTTTGGTTTTTTAGTGTCATGGATTGGTGGGCTGGTTTTTGGCTGTGGCTAGGTTGAAGACGAGGATATGGGATGGCAATTTAGTGGAGGTTGGGTGGATGCCTGCCGAAAGGAGGTGCCGACGGCGGTAAAGGGTTTTGGTATGGGAGGCGGCTGGAAGGGAAGGGACGGCATTAGGGTAGCCAAAAAAAATATAAATTAGTGAAAAAGGTAGATTGAATATTTTTTTTTTTAATCTAATATATGATTCTATAAATTTCTAAGTGGCAACCTTGATTAAAAGTGAAAGAAATGAAATTTGACTAATTAAAATTTTCAATTGACAAAAGTATTGGTAAGAGATGAATTAATGTATTAAAAAGAGACAATGAATTGATTTTAAAACCAATGAGGTAAAAAAATTAAAACTAATTTATTAGTAAAAAGTTGAAATGGAAAATATTAATGACTTGTTGTAGAATTAAAGTTGTTGTTATAAAATATTAAAAGAGTACTTGAATGAGAATTTGAATTTAATGAATGCATGTCTAAGGGTTAAGATTACAAATTTACCATTTATATAAATATTAAGAACCTTGAAATTTAAGTAACAATTCTCAAATATTTAAAAATTGATAAAAAAATAATCATAATACTATAAGGAAAATGACATATAGGAAAGATGTAAATAATTTGAGTATAAAAACTTATATATTCTTATGTCAGCTAAAAATTAATGTTTCACCAAACAAAATTAAATAATAAATTGTATTTTTTTAAAATTAGAACATGAGTTACAAATTATTACATAAAAATTAATGAAAGCATTAAAACATACTAAACTGAGACAAAAAAATTTAGAAAAATATAATAAGATGTATAAAAGAAATACCAATGAGTATAAAGAATAAAAAAAAATTAAAAATAAATAAGTAACAAAGAGAAAATAGTTCAAATTTGAATTATTAAACCTCTCATCTTAAGAAATAAAATTATTTTATGCATTCATGGAATTAAAGAAATTTGTCTTCTTGTGACTTTGATATTAAATTTTTCTTCCATAACTATCAATGTATCCCAACAAATGTGTAAAAATATTAAAAAACAAAATGGACCAAGACTTTAAATATTATCTTTCGTATAGGAATTTCTTTTGCATGGTAGTGAAATATTAGAATGGCTCTTTCGATGAAATCAATTCATCAATATAATAAAAACTTGAATGTTTAAAAACATGAAAAAAATATATTGAATGCCATTAAAATAAACACAAAAGAAATTATATAAATGGAAAACAAGCATCTATGAACAAATATTTTCTCTAGAAATACAAAAAAAAAAAAAAAAAAAAAGAATCAAATTATATCGGAATTCATATGTAATAGAGAAATCAATATAATTCTTTTTCCCTAAATAAAAAAAAAAAAATAAAATCACTTTACACTTCTAATATGTAACTTATATTTTCGATAATTTAAATCTCATTTTGAGTTATGATGATCATTAATATCTCAAATAATAGATATGAGCTTCAAATAAAATTATTAAATAATTTTTAACGATATAGAATAACCTAGAAAATAGAAATAGCATGAATGAAAGTTTTTTAGGGATTTCAATTAACAGAGAGAGAAACTATATACATTAAAATAGTTATATTAATGTTCAAAAATATAATCAACAAATATTTATTTTACCAATTTAACTTTCACATTCCTGGGATTTTGCCTCTTCCTAGCTATTAAACCCTCTTTTTTATGATTTTTCCATCTAGAAATATGATGAGAAGGCACATTTAAACGTATATAATTGCTCTTTTATCTAATCTCACATGTGTAATCTCATTTTAAAGATTCTTTATTATCTCTGTCTCTCTGTTGTTCTTGAAACTCTCCATTACTATGACAGCTAACAATTTCATCTCATCCATTCAATTTTTTACTAAAATGTGTCACCTCTTATATTAGATGAAAAAAAAGGAGCTACAGTTGTAAGGAGGGAGCGAATAATTGTAAGGAGGCAATACGTAGGGAGATGAAAATTAAATTGATAAAATAGGAGGTATTAATGTATTTGCGCAAACATCATGGACATTACAATTGTTTACGTTGATAATAATTTTGATAATAATATGAATAATTACTGATTGGAAATTATTTCAGTAAAAAAAATGTGAAATAATATAATATGTAAAATATCTACATCTACATCTAAATCTAAATAATTCTATAAAAGTTGAAACAAAAGCAACTTATACATTCGGCCACATCAACATACTTCCTTACTTGTAAACAAAATGAAGAAAGAGAAAAGAAGTTATAGAGTACACCGGTACACCACATCGTTTGTGTGACAAGCCAATAGAATTTTGATAGATCACTCCAATCAATAAAAAAATGACACTTTATAGTTAATTAGTTACTTATTTAAATAAAATTCTAGAACCTAAAGTAGAATTCCTAGACCCCAAAGTATAAACCCTAGATAGTCCTTTATCAACTGTACACCCTAAAATATATTACGTGACGTGATTTCATTAGCTTGTGACACAAATGACGTGGTGTGTTAGGAATATTCTATAATTTCTGGAAAGCGAATATATCTTTGTCTCCTAAAGTTTTTGCCTTCTATTCTCTGTCCCAAATTAATTATCTTAATAATCAATGTATTATTTTCCTTATATTACCCAACTGATCAACGTTAAAAATAATTGGAAGCCAAAAGGTTATTTTCTACAGCAGTTCTCTTTGTATTTCATCTCCTATCAATCCTTAATTTTTCTCCTTTCGGAAGCCAAAAAGGAATTTCGTAGAGTAGCACTCTTTGTATCTCATTAACCTCTATAAGTTATTCAGGTAAAAATCGATTTTCCATTGGATTTTCTCAAACTCTCAATTCAACATTATACTGCTATATAACAACCATTAATTATGAGTACTCATAGCTTTAAAGCAACAAATAAACATTTGATTTTTATATATCGTTTCTTATTCTTACATTTCTCGCAAAAGATAGATGAAATTTCCCTGGTCATTGTCGTTCTAATTTGTGTTTGTGTTTGTAATGGATTTCAAAAGTTATCGACAATTCTACAGAGGACTCTCAGTTCATCTACAATGAATTTAATAGTTTGCATAATGATTTCATAGGTGTGGTGAGGGACAAGTTTATTCTATCAATCTGGTATTTCACCGCGAGTTGTTTTACCCTTTTTTTCCAATTAAATTGTTTCCATTTTTTTAGATAGAACGAAAAGGTTAGTGTTTAAAGATGTGAAGGTCAGCCACTCATGCGAAATTGTAGATGATCTCGATGTGCTTGAATCAAAAGTTTTAGGGGTTTTTACATAAATACTTACCTTTTGACACTATATAACTTTTTTACATACAAATCAAAAGTTTACATAAATACATAAAAAACTTTCCAAAATTTCAAAAATACCTAAAAAACTTATTCCTGTTTTACGTGAATTTTGCCCAAAAAACAACAAAAGTAAAAAATCATAATCTCCAAAATACATCCTCTAATTTGTCCACGTTTCTCTCTCCTTTTTTATAATTTTAAATCTAATTTTATATTTATCTCTCAATCCGTTTATTTTTTTTGTCATCCGACTTTAGAAAGTTTTTTTTTTTTTTTTTTTTTTTTTTTTTTTTATCTTCGAAACAAAGTCCATATGTATATACTTTTTCCGACATATGTTTTTCACTAAAGTATAACTAATTATGCTTTTGTATATTAAGGTATAACTAAGGTATAATTAAAGTATAATCATTGTAATTGTGTATCTTAATGTATAACTAAGGTATAATTAAAGTATAACTAAGGTATAAGCACTGTAATAGTGTATCTTAATGTATAATTAAGGTATAACTAATGTATAATCAATGTAATAGTGTATCTTAAGGTATAACTAAGGTATAATTAAGGTATAACTAATGTATAATTACTGTAATAGTATATCTTAAGGTATAATTACGGTATAACTAAGGTATAATTACTGTAATAGCATATCTTAAGGTATAATCAATGTATAAGTAATGTATAATCAATATAATAATGTATCTTAGGGTATAAATAGGGTATAAATAAGGAATAACTAAGGTATAATCACTAGAATAGTGTATCTTAAGGCATAATTAAAGTATAATCACTGTAATTGTGTATCTTAATGTATAACTAAGGTATAATTAAAGTATAACTAAGGTATAAGCACTGTAATAGTGTATCTTAATGTATAATTAAGGTATAACTAATGTATAATCAATGTAATAGTGTATCTTAAGGTATAACTAAGGTATAATTAAGGTATAACTAATGTATAATTACTGTAATAGTATATCTTAAGGTATAATTACGGTATAACTAAGGTATAATTACTGTAATAGCATATCTTAAGGTATAATTAATGTATAAGTAATGTATAATCAATATAATAATGTATCTTAGGGTATAAATAGGGTATAAATAAGGAATAACTAAGGTATAATCACTAGAATAGTGTATCTTAAGGTATAATCAATGTAATAGTGTATCTTAATATATAAATAGTGTATAATAATGTATAAGCAGTGTATAAAGAAAGTATAACAATGTATACTAAGTGTATAAACAGTGTATAACAATGTATAACCAATGTATAATAATATATAAGAAGGTATAACAATGTATAACAAGTGTATAAACAGTGTATAACAATGTATAAAGAGTGTATAAACAGTGTATAAACAATGTATAAAGCTATAATTGGGTCTTATCTATAAAGAGTGTATAAACAGTGTATAACAATGTATAAAGAGTGTATAAACAGTGTATAAACAATGTATGAAGGAATGAGAACCACTCGTTCCCATTATCATTGTTTGTTTACATGAAATACGTGAGAAATAATAATAAAGCTAACAGTGTATAAACAATGTATAAAGTATATAAACAATGTATAAATTATGTATAATAATAAATAAGAAGTGTATAATAATGTATAACAATGTATAAGAACTGTATAAACAGTGTATAACAATGTATAACAGATTATAAATAATGTATAAACAATGTATAAACAGTATATAATGTATAAACAATGTATAAATAATGTATAAACAATATATAAATAATGTATAAACAATGTATAACGGTGTATAAATAATGTATAAACAATGTATAAACAGTGTATAAAAAGTGTATAACAATGTATAATAAGTGTATAAACATATAACATTGTATAAGAAGTGTATAATGTATAACAATGTATAAGTAGTGTATAAGCAATGTATAAACAATGTATAACAGTGTATAAGAAGTGTATAAACAATGTATAACAATGTATAACAGTGTATAAATAATGTATAAACAAAGTATAAACAGTGTATAATGTATAAACAATGTATAAATAATGTATAAACAATGTATAATAGTGTATAAATAATGTATAAACATTGTATAAACAATGTATAAACAGTGTATAACAATGTATAATAAATGTATAAACAATGTATAAACAGTGTATAATGTATAAACAATGTATAAATAATGTATAAAAAATCTATAACAGTGTATAAACAGTGTATAAACAGTGTATAAACAATGTATAAATAATGTATAAACAGTGTATAAAGAGTGTATAACAATGTATAAGTAGTGTATAAATAATGTATAAACAACGTATAACAGTGTATCAATAATATATAAACAATGTATAAACAATGTATAAACAGTGTATAAAGAGTGTATAAATAATGTATAATAAGTGTATAAACATATAACATTGTATAAGAAGTGTATAATGTATAACAATATATAAGTAGTGTATAAACAATGTATAAGCAGTGTATAAACAGTGTATAACAATGTATAAGAAGTGTATAAGTAGTGTATAAACAGTGTATAATAATGTATAAGCAGTGTATAACAATGCATAATAAGTGTATAAACATATAACATTGTATAAGAAGTGTATAACAATGTATAATAGTATATAAGAAGTGTATAAATACATTAGAAACAAAAGGACCTAATCTAAATTACAAGATAATACTAATGTTGCAAAATTACAGCTCAAGCCAAAATCATCAGACTTTGATGACTACAAGAGAAAAGAAAATGAAACTAATACCACTTGAGCAACAAACATACAACAATTGACATGCATCTGTAAGTACATAGAACTGTGTACATAGAAAAACACAATATCTACTGCAACTCAACTAATTAATTCCACAATTCCACGTGGTGATGGCTTCCCCTTGTCAAGTGAATGCCGCTTGTGTGGAGGAATGTAAGCCATTGCACCAACGGTAATCCCTCCTTGCCTAATGACTCTGTTGCACAAGGAGCCAAGTGTGAGAAACTAAATAAAAAATGACTCAGAAATCAAACCTGTAATAAAGCTGAATTTTAATTATGATCAATTAAGGTGTCAA
This sequence comes from Euphorbia tirucalli, assembly GCA_039660915.1. Classification (NCBI taxonomy): domain Eukaryota; kingdom Viridiplantae; phylum Streptophyta; class Magnoliopsida; order Malpighiales; family Euphorbiaceae; genus Euphorbia; species Euphorbia tirucalli. The sequence continues at coordinate 54,204,060 of CM077633.1, forward strand.
ACCCAATCATTTCATAATTTGGCCAAAAAACACTGCAATTACTTACAATTTCTAATTAGAATTTTGAGCCATCGAAGGATAGAAATGCCAAAGATTTTAATTGTTTTCAACTCATATCTAACACATCAATAGCAACAACAAAAATCACATGCGACTAAATTCAATTTATTAATATATTTGACTGCTTTAATTTGCATTTAAACTACTTCGCAGCTGTTTCACAATGCTGTTGCTGTTGCTGTTGTTTTTTGAATTTCGTCGCAGAAGACCCCAGTCTACAACTATGTCCCAGTACGTACTAATAATGGTTGCAAATCATGAGGTTGCGGCTGCCAGAATCAACCACTTTGTTGTCTTGTTCAATTCATAGTTTGTCTTCATGGCTACTGCGACAATTGTTGACAAGTATTTGATTGAATTATGTGCTTGGCTTGCATCTTTTTCTTTGAACAAGTGGCGCAGGCACTAAAACATGATTCAAAATTCAATTAACAGCTCAAAATATTTAAATGAAGCAAAAAAAAAAAAAAAAAAAGCTACTGGGAATGAAGTTGTATGTACCTGAAGGAAATGAGTCCAGTATGGAATAATTGCTACAATGAAGTAAAAGATCAACAATCATTGACTGCCAAGTAACTACGTTTCTCTGTGGCATTCTATCAAACACTTTCTTTGCATCGTCTAAAATTCCACATTTTCCATACATGTCCACTAAACTACTAGAAACAAAAATACATCCATCCAAATCCATCTTCAAGGCATAACCATGAACACCACTTCCTAACCTAATCCTCTGCAATGCACAGCGCATGCTTTCAATGCATTAGGCACCACAAAATTATCAGTCGAAATTCCACCAGTTATCATGTCACACAGACCCATCAAAGCATCTTCATTAAAACCCATTCTGCAACGCAATCCAATGATAGCAGCCCAAGAACTGTGACACTCTTTACCAGAAACAATCCAAGTCAACTCTGTCTCTCGCAAATACGCAACACTCGTTTCATCATCTCCTTTTCATTTCTTCAATTAAATTCAAGTATTAATCAATTAAACGTATTACAGACTGAGCAGATGTAAACACTACAAAACATGAGAGGGGTTAGGATTGTAGCAGAGATAGGTCTAGAGAAAAAGAGAGAGGCAACCAGCTAATGGAGAGAAAGGTAGAAGAGAGAAATAAAAAAAAAACGTAAGAAAGAAAACCTGAAACACCAGCGTAAGGGGGAAAAATGTAAAAAAAAAACCGTAATAATGTAAATAAGAAAAGGTAAACTATCAAAATAAACCCTAAAATGAGGGTAATTTTGATAATTTCCCAAAGTTTTAATTATGTGCTTTTGTATATCCTAATTTAGGGGCAGTAATAGATTTTATTGTATATTATACAGTGGATCGGCACCAATCTGGTGGGTTCCACTGGGCCTTGCAATTGCCAACAATTCATATCTATACTATTAGTAATAGGCGAAGCAGTGAGAAACTGAAAAATCAATTCTAAGGTGGTTTTGGTAGATGTAGCAAATTTGTAGAGACATTTTATGTTTTCTATTACCTTCTTAATTAAAGAGACTTCGAATTTTTAATTCTTCTCACGAGAGACCTTTGGAATTTCTTCATGCTTCTGTTTAGTCTCTATATAAATTTAATTAGTATAGATGTATTCTGCCTTTCATAGATTAATTTTTAATTAGTATATATTTGTGTCTTCTTTGTAGAATTTATTTTCGTTATAGACTCATGGTTGTGTACTTTTTCCTGATGCTACGTTTGCCTCGTATATATCCCCCTTGATGCCATAATTTTTGCAGCATATTGCTTATATCACTAAGGGATCATAGAAGCACTATTACAAGAGGTAAGAACTTTTTATTACTTATTATTTTTAGGAACAACAGGTAAGAATATAGATGATTAACCATAAAGTTAAAGTGCTGTTTTTTATTATTATTATTTTCTTTCCAATTCGAATTTAATTAATTAACTCTCTAAAATTTCATATAAATGTCATGAGTATGTGAAATATTAGATAAAAACTGACTATCTTCCAGCCCATGAAGCTTTTGAAGTTAGTTTTTATTTTTAAGGCTCTCTACATATTTTCCTTTTTTTTTTTTAATAGGGTAGTCCGGTTAAACTCTGGTTTTCTAGTTTTTTTTTTTTTTTTTTTTTTTTTTTTTTTTTTTTTTTTCAACTAGAGACATCACAACTACCTGTTAATGGTGCACAGGCTGATTGTATAAGATCCAAAAAAACTTACACTCTCTAAAAAGATCCAATTATACAAGTTAGAGAAATTTTACAGTACTATGAAATTTTAGATTTATATTTTCTTGATTAGACCCTACAAGGACAAGCAACAACCCTTTTTGCTAATATAATTTTAAAGGAAAACCATATTCCAAGAGTATTCTAAACTTTTTTCAATATCTTTGCCATTCTAACATCACCCTTTTCCTTGTACTTGATCCACCGCTATTAGTATTCCCCTTGAAAGTTAAAATCATATATGCAAAGAAAGCAAATAAATTAGCCGGTTTACAATTTATAAACTATTAAAGTATAAAAATGAAACACAGTCACAGACATGCAAATAACAAGTTTATTAAACCTAGCTATTGATAGATTCAATAGGAATCCTCAAGCAGATCTGAAGACAGGGTTTTCAGTTTTCTTTACCGGTCACACTGATGATCGACAAGGTGCCTTATCTATCTGTATTTTACTTATCGTATGCTTGTGTTTTTGGCAGGGATGTCATTAGCTGAGTTTGTCGCAGCTATTAAGAAGAACAGAAAAGGAAGAAACCGACCTCCTAACCCTCCTCTAGTGCCTTAGTCTACACTGAATGTTGCCTCTACACTCGCCTCTCCTACTGCACGGGGCAGAAGTTCAATAAACTTTTTCAGGAGGGTGCACCAAACCTGTTGCTCAGCCCAAGAGGAAAAATATAGAGGTTACCGCATCAGACAAGGGGAAAAGGGTCCGCCTAGTATGTTTTCCCCTCAAATTCTCTCATTTTACTATTGTTCCATTTTTTTTTTTAATTTACCCTCTTTCACAGGACATGGTTCCGGACTTCAATGGAAGGAAGCACTCCTGTAAGGAAGTGGTCCTACCATAAAGGAGATCCTGATGTCCAAATTTGGGACTGAAGCAAGCTTGGGGGACCCAGCCGTGCAACTTGAGCTAAGTGAGGGGATGTTTCTTCCTGCCGATATGGCTAAGATGAGCAGCCTTTCCAACCGCACCATGGGTACCAAAATCCTCGACGAACTCTATACCGTAAGTCCTTCTTCAACTCCCTTTCGGGTTTCTCTTTCAACTGGTTTACCCTGGAATTTTCGCAGGCTATTCCTTTCCTATATGAAGAGCTCAAGCGCTGTGAGGAGGCAGACCGTATATACGATTAGCATTTGGAGGGGATGAAGGAAAGGAAAAGGATGGAGAAGGAACTTATGGACTTTACAGAGAAGGTTGTTGAACTGCAGTAAAAGGGCCACTTCAGAGATTATGGCCATGAAAAAGTCTTTAGTCGAGGCTTAAGAGGCCCTAAGGCAGGAAAAAAAGGCTCATGCTATAGATCTCGCTACCAAAGAGAGCCGTCTGAAAGGCAAGATGGATCTTTATGCGCGTTTGGCCCTATGCTATAGTGATTTGCTGATGGAGAAGTGTGCTGCAACCTATCCGAATATGTCGTTCGATGACATTGATGTTACATGCCCCATAGAAGCGAATCTTCCTCCACCGTCTTCTCGCTGACCTTGATGACGGCCCTGCTATTGCCTCTACTAAGCCGAAAGATGAGGCTATATCCTCTTATCCTGACGCGAACGAGCCAAGAGTGTCTGAATAGTTTTTATTGTAATTATCCTTTTAAGTCCTCCGAACAGAGACATTTGTATTATAAAATTTTCCCTTTTTTGGTGAACCTTTAGTAACTATTGTTTTGAACGTTTGCTTAACATTCTTTAAGTATTTGCTAGAGTCGATTCAGTTTATATCTCGGTGCTCTTCCCTTTTATATTAGTTATGATTTTGATTAGGCTAACATTTCATTACTATCAACTTCTGCATTCACACTCCAATGTTTGGTTAGGTTTCTGCTTTTTATTAACGTCTTAACTTAATAACCTTAATTGTGCTAGATGTGTGAACTATGCAATTTTTAACTTAGATTTTTACAGTTAAAAGAGTTGAACATAACAACAGATTGAAAAGTGAAATTTTATTGATATGAATTGAGAGTGTTTTATGAGTTCCTATGTGATGAGGGACATTGCCTCATTAAAAATCTTACCAAGGAAAACACTGTAGGAAAAAACTATTGGCAAGGGAAACAAAGTGCAATGTATAACGTTTAACTATTATTATAATAATATTTTTGGAGATTTCTAGCATTCCATGTATGAGGCTCTCCTTTCCGTCCATCCGATTCAATTTATATACGGCTGGACTGTGAGCACGGGTTTTTCCCGGTCTCGGTGATGAGAATTCCTTAATTGCCTGTGGACCGGACGGACTCGAACGGGACTTGAAAACGACCGGAACGCTGCCTGGGGAATCTCGAACGACCTGAAAACCAGGTTATCTGTGATCTGAACCCCCGAAAAGGTCTCTTGAATCATTTCTAGGGTTTGATCCGCGCGTCTGACTTTTCAAAATTTTGCCTTAACTCTAGGAAGAACTGGGCGGCTCTGGTTTTTGAACCAGAGCCGGCTTGCTTTAGTGGTCAAGAAAAGTTGCTCTGCTTGACAGGCGAAAGTTTTGGCTGATTTTCAATCTGTTGTTTGATGTAACGAGAGAAGATAGGGAGAGGTAGATAAAAGGAAAGAAAATGAGAGAGAGAGAGGGGGGACTTTTTGGGTTCTCAAGCAAGAAACAGAGAAAAAGAGGACAAGCAAGCAGAAGAGAAAAAAAGAAGAAGAAGAAGAGAGACCGACAAATCCCATAAACACTCTCATCTAACCCTAAATCAACCCTCAAGCATTAACAACATAGCCGACAATCTCTTCTCTTTGATTCGGGATCATTTCAGCTTGGTTTCGGATACAGATCCCCGATCTGTCCCAATCAGCCGAAACAGCACGTTTTCCATTTTGATTTTTCTGTTGGGATCATTTTTGGCCCAGAATCATCTTTATGTATTTGTATTTTTTATTTTCTGACTATTGCATACTTGAATATCGGGGTTTTCAGTGTTTCCCGGGGTTTATTTTCTGAGTTTCGGGGTAGTTTTATTCGAATCGAATCCATAGTCCAGCATTTGCGGACCCCCGAATCCCACAAAATCCCTGAAAAACATTGAAAACGAGGAAAATAATATTTTTACAAATATTTTTAGTGTGTTTATTGCATTTTGAACCTTAGATGGCTTGTGCATTTAGGAACCCACACGAACGGAACCCCGAGTTCCGGGATAACCAACCCACAAAAATGGAAATTTGCATGAAACAGAGCCAAATGGTTTTCCAAAATTGATTTTCCAGCACAAAAATTACAGGGCGTTTCAAAACCATTTTCCAGGTCTAACTGGTCTGACCGATTGGGTCAACTCGGTTACCCCTTAAATGCATGCTCCCAATCCTAAAATCCCTATTCTGTCCTGATTTGAGTCCTATTTGTGTTTATAATATAAACTGCACTAACTAATCTATTTTGCAGCATTTATTTTTATTTCTGTTGTATTTAATAGATTAATTCGTGTATATAGGCGGTTGTATTTTAGAACCTCGTGTACTTAGGCGTTTGTAAAAGTGAGGATGAGAGTTTTTATATTTTATTCAATTTGGTTGTATAATCAGCCTCTATTATTCTTTTGTATATTTTTGTGGATGATTTAATTTCTGCAATTTATTTCTGCATTCTGCTTTAGCACGGGCTAATAAAATAAATGAAATTTGGGTAGAGAAAGATAATAAATTGAATAAATATGGTTTTATATATAATAAACGAATACAAGCTTGAGGTTAAGTAGGTAAGTTGCCTGAACCCTGAATTTCTGGATTAGGTACAGTAGTCTGCGCTCGGTAGGGAGCTGTACCGGAATTTCTCGGATGAGCTGATCTGGTTGGCGACTCTGTCACTGATCTCGAAATTGAGGTTTCGAGGTCTTTAAGTTATAAATGGGAAAATATTTTCTACAAAATGAATTTCCAAAATCAACTTGATAGTTTTCCCAACTCAACATAAACAAAATCCCGTTTTCCACAAATCTCACTAAATCAAATCTCATTCCCCGGCCCACTTCACCGTGCTCATTTTATTTCATTTAGTCGACAAGGTCGTCCACTAACAGTGGCGACTCTGCTAGGGAGTCTTAGTTTCTTAAAACATTTTTCTTAAAAACTTAAGGAACTTAGGCAACTATTGAAATATAACCACGCTTGTATTCGTTTATCGATTTATAAACATCATATTTATTCATGCCTTTGCATTTTCGTGTGACATACACATCCACGTCAATTCATCTCATTTAATAAAGGATGATTCCTATTGTACCCTTTACGATCATCCCATTCCATAACATGTCGGGTGCCTCAAAACTACCCATGTCTCGCCCCTGCACCGGATTGTACTTGGCCATTTCACAAATATCATATCATTTGATAGAAGACCATGATGGTCCTAGATTCATTTCCGTGTGGTAGTCCACATGATGTCATCACATGACATCATACGCGTTCATCATAGGTGTCCTGGTGACGCCGAAATCCCGTCTGCGCATTGTGGTTCACATTGAACCACTTCATGACATTGTAAGATCATTCGAGGTGCTCCCCGAGTATCGGATCAGTACACACATACGGGGCATTCTATAACATTATCAAATCATGCAAGGTGTTCCACGAACGCCGAACCCCTGTCCGTGTCTCAAGTTACAAGAGACTTTCCTGCAACATCATTTCATATCACATTGCTTCAAAAGCATCAGAACTCTGTTCGTGGGGCAGTTCCCATGTGACCATTTCATTTCATGCTATCAACCTACAAAGTGTCGACACTCTACCCGTGTGCCGACTCACACGTGGCCATTTCACGATGATTCATTAGTTGCCCCAAAAGCACCGACTTTTTACTCATGTGACGGTCCACATACGGTTTTCTCTGCGTTATTTTTGCACAGTATAGGGCATTCTTGGAACATTTGAAATAAGGAATTCGTGCCTATTCTTGTCTTCATTCACGAAGCATCAAATGCACATAATCATCTGTATGTCATTCATATCATGTTTTGTATAATCATTCCCAAGGCATCAACATTTATGTAGCATTGATACTAACCACATTCTTCTGCAGCCATAATACTTTATTCACATGTGCCATACATATATTAATTTAATATTTTCATGAAACATGCAAGACATTACTTTGTGTGTGTGTTATGTGTACTAATCATGTCTTTGTGTCTCTATGATGCTTTATTTGGGTGACATATGCATTCATTCCTTGCACACATAACATCATCTTGTATGCCATGCATCCAAACCACATCTTCTGTAGCCACCTGCATTCTGTGTGACATGTGCATTCACACCATTTCATGTCATTACTCCTAACAAAGGACGTCCCAAAGATGCTCATCATAATCATTTCATTTCATAACAGGTGCCCTAAAGCCACCTATGTTTTGCCTGTGCCTTGGCTTGCAGTGGGTCATTTCTACATTCCATTCATTAGGAGACTACAACGGTCCTAAATCTATGATCATGTGGAGAGTCGCATGATAAGCATTACACTACATCTCATTTATCTATCTGTTCCCATTGTCATTGGGATACCGAGATTTCACTTGTGTGTCGCGATCCACGTCGGGTTGCTCATGACATTATTAAATCATCCAGGGTATTCCATGAGTACCTAATTACTATATATACAGGGGCATGTCATGACATTAATAAATCATGTAAGGCGTTTCATGAATGCCAAACTTTTGTCTGTACCTTGAGTTACACGTGACTTAATTGTAATATCATTTCATGTCAGATGCATCAAAAGCATCAGAACTCCGTCTTCATGTCGGCATACACGACCATTCCATAACATCCATTAGATGCCTCAAAAGCATAAGAACTCTGTCTATGTGCCGGCCACTCGAGACCATTTCATGATATCCATCAAGTGCTCCTAAGGCACCGAGCCTGCACTTGTGTGTTGATACACATACGATCTGTCTGCATTGCTTTTAGCATAGTGTTGGGGCATCTACGGAACTTCTAAAATAAAAAAAATCATACTCATTCATGTTCCTATCCGTCTAATATCATTCGTTTGCATTAACCCGTGATCGTGCATCTCATTCATGCATAAGCATAAAGCACTCCTCGAGCACCGAAACTCAGCCCACATGCCAAGCACATTATCTCATATCATTTCATCACATAAAAGCCCAAGGTGCTGTTCGAGTGCCGAAAAACCATTCGCATGCCAAGCACTCTGTTCTGTCTACCTCATATCATGTTTCATCATCCAAGGTGCTCCCTGAGTGCTGAAGATTATGTTAGATCATTATGCGCATACACACCACCATAGCATTTAACTTCCCTCACAAGCAATGTCTTGCTTCGACCCATGGACACCCCAGTGTGTCGTTCTTCCCAGGGGCATAACTATGCACCCTATCTCAACTTCCCTTATAAGCAATGTCTTGCTTCGACCCGTAGACACCCCAGTGTGTCATTCTTCCCAGGGGCATAACTATGCACCCTATCTCAACTTCCCTCATAAGCAATGTCTTGCTTCGACCCGTGGACACCCCAGTGTGTCATTCTTCCTAGGGGCATAACTATGCACCCTATCTCAACTTCCCTTGCAAGCAATGTCTTGCTTCGACCCGTGGACACCCCAGTGTGTCATTCTCCCCAGGGGCATAACTATGCACCCTAATTACAAGTACTACTTGCTGCGATCCATGGACACTACCGAGTGTCATTCTATCCCTGTGGTGTATTTTTATACACCATGTTTTATTTTAGCATGCATCATCCCCACCAGCATCCATTGCATCTGTATGGTTGATCTTCGATAGTATAGCATGACATGGCATTACAAGACATCACACATACAATTCATCATCCACACACATGCGCATCATGTCATCCATTTATGCATACACTGTTCCCTGTTTGGTATCTGCCTGTTGACACTAATAAGCTCTCTCATCAGGGGAAAGGATCTTGAAAATGAGCAGCCCACAGAACATCAACGCCATAGCAGACGTGGTGGAAGACTATGTCGCTTCACCATAATTTCGGAAGGCAGTTAGGAAGGAAGCAGCAGCAATGTTGAGAGAAATGCTGGGGGATGATCTTGACAGAATAGAGAAGCTAATAGCGAGATGCGCTAAGTTGGAAACCCGAGTGAAAGAGCTCAAAGGGAAAATAAGGGACATGACAAGCACAGACTCCAATGTTAGAATGGATAAGGAGCACAACGCCAAAATTGCCGACACTCCTTCTCGACACCTCGGAAGGCCCTCTCACCAAAATTTGGGCTTATCGGGGTCATCCAATGAAGGAGAACTGAAAAGACATATAGAGGCCAATGCCAACATTGACTCTGTCTCGTGACAAATCCAGAGTTTTCTTCCCGAAGACAAATGGGCAGTCACTACCTCTGGACCTTGTTCGGTGAACAGACTATTCTCTATATGCAGAAAGATGGGCCTGCTACAGAGTGTCAGACCATATGTGGGGCCAACAGCAGAACAAAAGGGAAACTACTGTAACTATCATGTAGTAGCAGGCCACCGGACCTATGAATGTGTCGCTCTGCGAGCGAGGATCCAGAAGTTGGTCGACGAGGGAAAATTGATGGTCCCATTCACCTCTAATAAATGATCAGGGGCAATCAAGGAGACCACCAAGGAAATTCCTCAAACTTCTTAGGGAGAGGAATATGATGAAGAGCTACAAGGTCTGATCTGACGAGAACGGGGTAATGGTACTAAAGTCGAGGCAGCGACTAGTCGGGGGCTAAAAAAAAAAGAACTACCCTTGGAGCTTTCCTTTTTATAAGGGAATCATTTTTGTTTCTACAGTGTATTAATATCATTTTGAATGCAATGCATTTTGTCATTTTCTTACTTATGTGGTGATTGCGTGTACATGGCATTATGCATGCATTTGAGCATCTAAAATGACATATCAAACACGTACAGTATCAAAATGCACGACATCAATCTAAATACTATAGGAAACTTAAAAGTGAACTTGGTCCTGACCAAAATCTCTCTTGAAAGGTGAGCTTAAGAGATAAATAAATGATATGATGACACCACCTTTGTCGAGGCATCTGCTGATCCAACTCCATGATGCAAGATGCTACCAGTCCTACCCCAGAGTTTCAATTTAAATGGCACACACGATGCCCAAACCATTCCAAGCCGAAAACCATCCTTTAAACTCTAAATCTTACCCCAAAAAGGGAAAAGCCCTCCTTGAGGCACCCAAACCGAAGAAAGCCCTCCCTGAGGCAAAATCAAATCTAAAAAGCCCTCCTAGAGACAATTAAACCCAAGAAGTCCTCCCAAAGGCAAAACTTGGTCCTATATCCAAGAGGGCATTCCACGCTAAAACCCCAAAGCTAAAAATTCCAACCTCACCAAAATCTCCAACCCGTGGGGGATTCAAGTGGTTTTCATCCTCTTTATCACTCACCCACCATGTGCAAAATGCTGAAGCAGTCTTGGTCATAGTGCATATATTATCCTGTTCCTGTGACATTCATATGTACATGCCATTTCACATGCATTATTCATCTAAAAAGCATATTAAACACGCATGACATGCATGGATTTGAATGCAGTAGGAAAACCAACAGGTGGCAATAGTTTGGGCATAGTCCTTCAAAAAAAAAAAAAAAAAAGAACATACAAAAAGGGGATCGGTGCAGACAGGAGTCTTTCTCTCTCTTATGCATGGCACCATAGCTAAAACTGGAGTATCTTATAGCATTAAATAGTAATCTTCAGCTCTCAACATTGTCAGATCCTTCCCTGCTATCTGTGAAAGATTTGGACTTTCCTGTCTTCAAAACCAAAGCTCTTCCTGTTGGAGATTGTGCCCTAAGGCCAATATTGGATTATGTAATTTGACTTCTAAGATTAATCTAGTGTAGATTAATATTATCATTTATGTTTGTATGTTAGCATTAATGATAAGTATCCATGAATAAATCGTGTTATTCTAAATATCCCTAGTCGATTGTTATTATGGGAATAATAACAAACTAAGACTAGTGTGAGTGATAATGGATATTCATAAGATGAATATAGTGTATACAGATACAGATTATACTCACGGGTAATATGTTAGAGAACATGTTACTGGAGACCCACTATGAGATCAAGTTCATGGTTATGTGTCACAATTGATCTTGATTATAGTAGTGTCATTAGCTGATTCCTTTGACCTGAGGTCACCATGGATTCCGGGATGAATTCATGTTGTGCTTTGATGCAGTCAAACGCTGCTTGTAACAGAGTAGTTATAAAGGCTGTGATTGGGTACAATATGACTCATGCTTTGGGATGTGAGTGACAGATATGGGATTTTGTCCCTCTCTATCAAGAGAGCGATATCACTGGGCCCCTCGATAAGTAAGACTGTTAAATGCATGGCCGTGCTCAAATAATTGATAGAGTATCAATTGATTTGTCTAAACAGTTTATTTTGAGATCGAGAAAGCATATGATTAATTTATATAAGATTGACAAGTGTACCATGTCTTATAATTAATCATGATATCAAGAGACAAAAGGGAATATGACACATTCTATAAGTAGGTTTATTGGATTATACCAATCATATGAATTGGGTAGTCATAATGGCTTGCTAGAGTCCGCTTATGACTTATGAGGGCATTATGGTAATTTCCTCATTGCCAATTTATATGATCCTACGGGGTCACACACAAAGAGCAAAATGAGATTCACTTAATTCGGGGATAAATCATTATGAGATAATGATTTATTATTGATGAGAAATTAAATATATATAAAGATATATATTTACATGTATATGTATATACACATGAACATATTAATAAGATTAATATATTTATGGCATAAAGTATGCTATATATATATATATGTATATTATAATTATATTATATGGTGATATAATTAATTATAATATACATTTACGTATATGTGTATATATATATATGTATGTATGTATGTAAATATTAATAAGATTAATATAGCATAAAGTATGCTAATTATATTATATGGAGATATAATTAATTTTACATACATATGTGTATATGATGGAGAATTGACTAAGTTTAATATTAATTGAGAATTAATAAAACTTATGGGGGCTAATTTATAATTATAATTAAATATAGTATTTAATTACAATTATAAGTTAATAATAAAAGAAAAAAAAAACCCTAGAAGATGTGGTAGAGTTGGACGAAAAAGTTGCAGCCCCATTATCTCCATCAAATAGCCGAAATTTGCTTTGGCCAAGAATGAAAAATATCAATTTTTCACCTTCTCATTCGAAGAACTGTTCTACGATCCCGGCGCTAGCACGCGGTGAGTCAATTGCTCGGTGTGGATCAACTGTAGAGGGAATCTGCTTTGGTTCCTGTATCCAATCCTGCAAAAATTAAGAGGTAATTCTTTAACCCTCCTTCCAATTCAATGCAATGTACATGGGTCCTTGGTGGGGATTAATCCTTTTATTTCCGCTGCGTTTTGTTTTGTGCGATTAAATCCCCAACACTTCCCCTTCCCTTTTCCAATTTCTTCCACACCTTCAACACCCTTTGTCTTCCGTTTACCACCCAACCACCAACACCTATTTGACGAAACCCCTTTTCCATCCTTCCCCATGAACTGACTCTGTGAAGCCTTATTTTCCACCATCAATGGCTTCCAACAAGAAATTGAACCTTAATGTTGTTCCATATTTGCATCATCTCATTATCAAAAAGGTGACGGGGGCTTATGACAAAGTACTGACTCAATCAGTCTTTGTTTATCATCAACCTGTACCAGATTAGGAATTCTTTTTCTACCTCATGCCACTTCTTTTCAACTTAAACCCCCAGACCAAATATTTCGTAACCTCAGAATGATAGGAAAGGCCTTGATTTCATGACAGAGAGAGGATTTGAATATAAGCCTGCTTCAATTGAGCTGGAGTTTGCCACTGTTCAAGCAACTATTGATGGAACTCCTAAATGACCACTGTTCTCATCCAGCAAAGTCCGCACTATACCCTATGCTGAAATTCAAGGAAAAGAGTAGCGGGTGGGACATTTTGTGAAAGGAATGGTCATCCACCAGTATCACTCAACCTGGTAAGGAATGGGTCTGTTGAGCAAAAATGTGCTAGGAAGAAAAGGAGACTGACATCTACCCTGTGAACTTCACCAATAGTGTTGGAGCAACCAGGTTTTACAAAGCTTTCAACAATCATGAATGGGATATTCCCATCAACAGAAAGACTTGCAAAGCCTGTTGTGCTAATATTTAGGGGAAAGTTGCATTTACCAACCATTTCAAGAGCTCAGTCTTCAGCTGCAACAGAAGTGACTACTGACCAGTGGTTCTTGTGGTTCACAGACAAAGGAAAACCATAATTAACTCAAGTCATTCTGAATCAGGTCATACCTTGAAGGACTAAAAGCTGTGTCCATCTTTGGCAACCGTGTGTGAATTCGAATCTGGGGTGAATTGAAGGCATGGATACAACCTCCTACCTTAGGAGAATCTAGTGGTTAATTGACCCCATCTCAGATTGTCCGCTCACAGTGGCGACTCTACTTCAATCACGTGATCCGATCAAACTGAAGCCATGGTTGGAATTTCCTAATGCATTTACATTCATCATGTCATAAATGTTTCATATGCTGTTTTGATGCTTGATAAGCATGTGTTATGCCATTGCATGTAAATGTCCATGTTCAGGTTGCCGCACGCAGCAAACCCAATTCGATGAAGCGTTTCACATCCAAACCCAAACCTCCAACACTTGGGGCAGGTAAAAGTTAAATCACGAAACATCATCAAGGACAATTCTATTATGATCCCCGGCGGAATCGTCAAGGCATACTCTCCAATCCTAAGACAAGCCAGTGCTATGAGATCCACTTGGCTGACGCACTCTTATAGACTTGGCCATCTTCATATAAAGAAAATGACAACGATCTTCAGATAGAGAATCTCCGACACGGAAAACCGAAAGGACGTGTTGGTAACAAGAAGAGAGTGACATACAGAGATAGTGTCACTTTTGAGTTTCCTATCGCATTCATTCTCATATCATCATAATGATACTGGGCATGTTTAATTTTCTGCTTAAATGTTCATATTGCATATATCATGCCATTACACATAAACATCCATCAGTAGGCCATTGCATTCAAACCTGCGATAGCTCCGATGGAATTATTATCACTGTATACCATTCCCAGTAAGATTAGCCTAGAAGCACATCCATATCTGGGAGGAAGTGTCCATCGATCTCAATCGAGCAGACGAAACGAACAGAATTCAGGGTAAACGGAATCCCCAGCATAGACAATTTCTCACAAAAATTAGATGGGCCAAGGTTCCCCAGAGTCTCCTGCAAAATCCCCAATGGAATGCCTAGCTAAGATCATTCCCACCGAGTCAAAATCTCTAGCAGATCCCCAGTAAAGTTAAATGGGTCAAGACTCCCTAGTGGAGTCTACAACTAAGACGATCCCCACTGAGTGAAAATCCCCAGCAAGGTCATCCGATTGAGATAGTCCCCACAGGAGATCATCAGGAGTCACAATTTCACTCCCCAGAATAGTGCAGATACCAAACATATTATCAGAAGTATCATGACGCATATACGAGCACACGAATCATGCACGCATTCACACATACAGGCATCAAACAACCTCAACCATGTTTTTCTTTGATTGAAGGGGTCATCTTGAGAAGAGATCCTGCCCAATTAAGAAAGGCCTAACCCAGAGTCATAGTGTGCAAATTCGAGCCCTACGACTCCAAAACCTTAGGTATGAAAAATTTCCATAATTATCAGAATTTTTTGTTCACGCCAATATCACACCAAGAACGGTATCTTTCTTGCCTTTAACAGGGATCTGGGGGCAAGACAGCAACCAAGCTCACACTGCTTCTACACCACATCGAAGGGACATTGCATCTCTTGTTTCAACCTTGTTGTCACATGGACAGGGAAGAATGTCTGTTGAAGAACTTCTCGCCTTTAATAGGTATCTGGGGGCAGAACAATAGACCAATTCGTTCAACCATTTTTCATCACATGGGAGAGGAAGAACATTCATTTCAATCCTGTCGTCACATGGGCAGGAAACAAATGCCTATTGAAGAGGTTTCTTACGTTTAACAGGGATCTGGGGGCAAGACAACAACCAACCTCGTGCCATATTTTCGCCACATAGAAGGGACAATGCATCTCCTATTTCGACCTTTTTGTCACATAGACAGGGAAGAATGTCTGTTGAAGAATTGCTTGCCTTTAACAGGTATCTAGGGGCAGAACAACAGACCAATTCGTTCGACCTTTTTTCATCACATGGGAGAGGAAGAACATTCATTTCAATCCTGTCATCACATGGGCAGGAAAGAAATGCCTATTGAAGAGGTTTCTTACCTTTAACAGGGATCTTGGGGCAAGACAACAACCAACCTCGTGCTATCTCTTTGCCACATAGAAGGGACAGTGCATCTCCTACTTCGACCTTGTCGTCACATAGACAGGGAAGAATGTCTACTGAAGAACTTCTCGCCATTAACAAGTATCTGGGTGCAGAACACCATAACAGATCGTTCAACCTTTTCATCACATGGGAGAGGAAGAACATTCATTTCAATCCTTTCATCATATGGGCAGAAAAGAAATGCCTATTGAAGAGGTTTCTTATCTTAAATAGGGATCTGGGGGCAAGACAACAACCAACCTCGTGCCATCTCTTGGCCACATAGAAGGGACAGTGCATCTCCTATTTCGACCTTGTCGTCACATAGACAGGGAAGAATGTCTGTTGAAGAACTGCTCGCCTTTAACAGGCATCTAGGGGCAGAAAAACAGACCAATTCGTTCGACCTTTTTTTATCTCATGGGAGAGGAAGAACATTCATTTCAATCCTGTCGTCACATGGGCAGGAACGAAATGCCTATTGAAGAGGTTTCTTACGTTTAACAGGGATCTGGGGGTAAGACAACAACCAACCTCGTGCCATCTCTTCGCCACATAGAAGGGACAGTGCATCTCCTATTTCGACCCGGTCGTCACATAGACAGGGAAGAACGTCTATTGAAGAACTTCTCGCCTTTAACAGGCATCTGGGGGCAGAACAACATAACAGATCGTTCAACCTTTTCATCACATAGGAGAGGTAGAACATTCATTTCAATCCTATCGTCATATGGGCAGGAAAGAAATGCCTTTTGAAGAGGTTTCTTGCCTTTAACAGGGATCTGGGGGCAAGACAACAACCAACCTCGTGCTATCTCTTCGCCACATAGAAGGGACAGTGCATCTTCTATTTCGACCTTGTCGTCACATAGACAGGGAAGAATGTCTGTTGAAGAACTGCTCGAACTTAACAGGTATCTGGGGCAGGATAACAGACTAATTCGTTCAACCTTTTTTCATCACATTGGAGGGGAAGAACATTCATTTCAATCTTGTCGTCACATGGGCAGGAAAGAAATGCCTATTGAAGAGGTTTCTTTCCTTTAACAGGGATCTGGGGGTAAGACAACAACCAAACTCGTTCCATGTCTTCGCCACATTGAAGGGACAGTGCATCTCCTATTTCGACCTGGTCGTCACATAGACAGGGAAGAACGTCTATCGAAGAACTTCTCGCCTTTAACAGGTATCTGGGGGCAGAACAACATAACAGATTGTTCAACCTTTTCGTCACATGGGAGAGGTAGAACATTCATTTCAATCCTGTCCTCACATGGGCAGGAAAGAAATGCCTATTAAAGAGGTTTCTTACCTTTAATAGGGATTTGGGGGCAAGACAACAACCAACCTCGTGCCATGTCTTCGCCACATAGAAGGGGCAGTGCATCTCCTAGTTCGACCTTGTTGTCACATAGACAGGGAAGAATGACTGTTGAAGAACTGCTCACCTTTAACAGGTATATGGGGCAGAACAACAGACCAATTCGTTGGTCCTTTTTTCATCACATGGGAGAGGAAGAACATTCATTTCATTCCTGTCATCACATGGGTAGGAAAGAAATGCCTATTGAAGAGGTTTCTTTCCTTTAACAGGGATCTGGGGGTAAGACAACAACCAACCTCGTGCCATGTCTTCGCCACATTGAAGGGGCAGTGCATCTCCTATTTCGGCCTGGTTGTCACATAGACAGGGAAGAACGTTTATCGAAGAACTTCTCGCCTTTAACAGGTATCTGGGGGCAGAACAACATAACAGATCGTTCAACCTTTTCGTCACATGGGAGAGGTAGAACATTCATTTCAATCCTATCGTCACATGGGCAGGAAAGAAATGCCTATTGAAGAGGTTTCTTTCCTTTAACAGGGATTTGGGGGTAAGACAACAACCAACCTCGTGCTATCTCTTCGCCACATAGAAGGGACAGTGCATCTCCTATTTCGACCTTGTCATCACATAGACAGGGAAGAATGTCTGTTGAGGAACTGCTCAACCTTAACAGGTATCTGGGGCAGGATAACAGACTAATTCGTTCAATCTTTTTTCATCACATTGGAGAGGAAGAACATTCATTTCAATCCTGTCATCACATGGGCAGGAAAGAAATGCCTATTGAAGAGGTTTCTCACCTTTAACAGGGATACGGGGGCAAGAAAACAACCAACCTCATGCTATCTCTTCGCCACATAGAAGGGACAATGCATCTCCTATTTCGACCTTGTCGTCACATAGACATGGAAGAATGTCTGTTGAAGAACTGCTCGCCTTTAACAGGCATCTGGGGGCAGAACAACAGACCAATTTGTTCGACCTTTTTTCATCACTTGGGAGAGGAAGAACATTCATTTCAATCCTGTCGTCACATGGGCAGGAAAGAAATGCCTATTGAAGAGGTTTCTTGCCTTTAACAGGGATCTGGGGGCAAGACAACAACCAACCTTGTGCTATCTCCTCGCTACATAGAAGCGACAGTGCATCTCCTATTTTGACCTTGTCGTCACTTAGACAGGGAAGAATGTCTGTTGAAGAACTGCTCGCCTTTAACAGGTATCTAGGGGCAGAACAACAGACCAATTCGTTCGACCTTTTTTCAACAAATGGGAGAGGAAGAACATTCATTTCAATCCTGTCGTCACATAGGCAGGAAAGAAATGCCTATTGAAGAGGTTTCTTGCATTTAACAGGGATCTGGGGCCAAGACAACAACCAACCTGGTGCTATCTCTTCGCCACATAGAAGGGACAGTGCATCTCCTTTTTCAAACTTGTCGTCACATAGACAGGGAAGAATTTCGGTTGAAGAAGTTCTCGCCTTTAATAGGGATCTGGGGGCAGAATAACAGAATAGATTGTTTAACCTTTTCATCACATTGGCGAGGAAGAACATTGATTTCAATCCTGTGATAACATGGGTAGGAAAGAAATGCCTATTGAAGAGGTTTCCTGCCTTTAACAAGGATCTAGGGGTAAGACAACAACCAACCTCGTGCTATCTCTTCGCCATATAGAAGGGACAGTGCACCTCCTATTTCGACCTTGTCCTCACATAGACAGGGAAGAATGTCTGTTGAAGAACTGCTCACCTTTAACAGGTATCTGGGGGCAGAACAACAGACCAATTCGTTCGACCTTTTTTCATCACATGGGAGAGGAAGAACATTCGTTTCAATCCTGTCGTCACATGGGCAGGAAAGAAATTCCTATTGAACAGGTTTCTTACCTTTAATAGGGATCTGGGGGCAAGACAACAACCAACCTCGTGCCATCTCTTTGCCACATAGAAGGGACAGTGCATCTCCTATTTCGACCTGGTCATCACATAGACAGGGAAGAACGTCTATTGAAGAACTTCTCGCCTTGAACAGGTATCTGGGGGCAGAACAACATAACAGATCGTTCAACCTTTTCGTCACATGAGAGAGGTAGAACATTCATTTCAATCCTATCATCACATGGGCAGGAAAGAAATGCCTATTGAAGAGGTTTCTTGCCTTTAACAGGGATTTGGGGGCAAGACAACAACCAACCTCGTGCTATCTCTTTGCCACATAGAAGGGATAGTGCATTTCCTATTTCGACCTTGTCGTCACATAGACAGCGAAGAATGTCTGTTGAAGAACTGCTCGACCTTAACAGGTATCTAGGGCAGGATAACAGACTAATTCGTTCAACCATTTTTCATCACATTAGAGAGGAAGAACATTCATTTCAATCCTATCGTCACAAGGGCAGGAAAGAAATGCTTATTGAAGAGGTTTCTCACCTTTAACAGGGATCTGGGGGCAAGACAACAACCAACCTCGTGCTATCTCTTCGCCACATAGAAGGGACAATGCATCTCAAATTTCGACCTTGTCGTCACATAGACAGGGAAGAATGTCTGTTGAAGAACTGCTCGCCTTTAACAGGCATCTGGGGGTAGAACAACAGACCAATTCGTTCCACCTTTTTTTATCACATGGGAGAGGAAGAACATTCATTTCAATCCTGTCGTCACATGGGCAGGAAAGAAATGCCTATTGAAGAGGTTTCTTACCTTTAACGGGGATCTGGGGGTAAGACAACAACCAACCTCGTGCCATCTCTTTGCCACATAGAAGGGACAGTGCATCTCCTATTTCGACCTGGTCGTCACATAGACAGGGAAAAACGTCTATTGAAGAACTTCTCACCTTGAACAGGTATCTGGGGGCAGAACAACATAACAGATCATTCAACCTTTTCGTCACATGGGAGAGGTAGAACATTCATTTCAATCCTATCGTCACATGGGCAGGAAAGAAATTCCTATTTAAGAGGTTTCTTGCTTTTAACAGGGATTTGGGGGCAAGACAACAACCAACCTCATGCTATCTCTTTGCCACATAGAAGGGATAGTGCATATCCTATTTCGACCTTGTCGTCACATTGACAGCGAAGAATGTCTGTTGAAGAACTGCTCGACCTTAACAGGTATCTGGGGCAGGATAACAGACTAATTCGTTCAACCTTTTTTTATCTCATGGGAGAGGAAGAACATTCATTTCAATCCTATCGTCACAAGGGCAGGAAAGAAATGCCTATTGAAGAGGTTTCTCACCTTTAACAGGGATCTGGGGGCAAGACAACAACCAACCTCATGCTATCTCTTCGCCACATAGAAGGGACAATGCATCTCCTATTTCGACCTTGTCGTCACATAGACAGGGAAGAATGTCTGTTGAAGAACTGCTCGCCTTTAACAGGCATCTGCGGGTAGAACAACAGACCAATTCGTTCGACCTTTTTTTATCACATGGGAGAGGAAGAACATTCATTTCAATCCTGTCGTCACATGGGCAGGAAAGAAATGCCTATTGAAGAGGTTTCTCACCTTTAATAGGGATCTGGGGGTAAGACAACAACCAACCTCGCGCTATCTCTTTGCCACATAGAAGGGACAGTGCATCTCCTATTTTGACCTTGTCGTCACTTAGACAGGGAAGAATGTCTGTTGAAGAACTGATCGCCTTTAACAGGTATCTAGGGGCAGAACAACAGGCCAATTCATTCGACCTTTTTTCAACACATGAGAGAGGAAGAACATTCATTTCAATCCTGTCGTCACATAGGTAAGAAATAAATGCCTATTGAAGAGGTTTCTTACACTTAACAGGGATCTGGGGGTAAGACAACAACCAACCTTGTGTTATCTCTTCGCCACATAGAGGGGACAATGCATCTCCTATTTCAAACTTGTCGTCACATAGACAGGGAAGAATGTCTGTTGAAGAACTTCTCGCCTTTAATAGGGATCTGGGGGAAGAACAACAGAACAAATTGTTCAAACTTTTCATCACATTGGCGAGGAAGAACATTGATTTCAATCCTGTCATCACATGGGCAGGAAAGAAATGCCTATTGAAGAGGTTTCTTGCCTTTAACAGGGATCTGGGGGTAAGACAACAACCAACCTCGTGCTATCGCTTCGCCATATAGAAGGGACAGTGCATCTCCTATTTCGACCTTGTCCTCACATAGACAAGGAAGAATGTCTGATGAAGAACTTCTCGCCTTTAACAGGTATCTGGGGGCAGAACAACATAACAGATCGTTCAACCTATTCGTCACATGGGAGAGGAAGAACATTCATTTCAATCCTGTCGTCACATGGGCAGGAAAGAAATACCTATTGAAGAGGTTTATCACCTTTAACGGGGATCTGGGGGCAAGACAACAGCCAAGCTCGTGTTATCTCTTCGCCACATAAAGGGGACAGTGCATCTCCTATTTCGACCTTGTCATCATATAGGCAAGGAAGAATGTCTGTTGAAGAACTTCTCGCCTTTAACAGGTATCTGGGGGTAGAACAACAGACCAATTCATCGACCTTTTTTCATCACATAGGAGAGGAAGAACATTCATTTCAATCCTGTCATCACATGGGCAGGAAAGAAATGCCTATTGAAGAGGTTTCTTGCCTTTAACAAGGATTTGGTGGCAAGACAACAACCAACCTCGTGCTATCTCTTGGCCACATAGAAGGGACAGTGCATCTCATATTTTGACCTTGTCATCACATAGACAGGGAAGAATATCTGTTGAAGAACTTCTCGCCTTTAACAGGGATTTGGAGGTAGAACAACAGAACAGATCGTTCAACCTTTTCATCACATGGGCAAGGAAGAACATACATTTCAATCCTGCCATCATATGGGCAGGAAAGAAATGCCTATTGAAGAGGTTTCTTGCCTTTAACATGGATCTGGGGGCAAGACAACAACCAACCTCGTGCTATCTCTTCGCCACATAGTGCATCTCCTATTTCGACCTTGTTGTCACATAGACAGGGAAGAATGTCTGTTGAAGAACTTCTAGCCTTTAACAGGTATCTGGGGGCAGAACAACAGAATAGATTGTTTAACCTTTTCTTCACGTGGGAGAGGAAGAACATTCATTTCAATCCTGTCGTCACATGGGCAGGAAAGAAATGCCTATTGAAGAAGTTTCTTGCCTTTAACAGGGATCTGGGGGCAAGACAACAACCAAGCTCGTGCTGCTTCTTCACCACATAGAAGGGACAGTGCATCTCTTATTTCGACCTTTTCATCGTATAGACAAGGAAGAATGTCTGTTGAAGAAATTCTCGCCTTTAATAGGTATCTGGGGGCAGAACAACAGAACAGATCGTTCGAACTTTTTCATCACATGGGAGGGGAAGAACATTCATTTCAATCCTGTTGTCACATGGGCAGGAAAGAAATGCCTATTGAAGAATCTTTTTGCCTTTAACAGGAAGCTGGGGGCAAGACAACAATTAACCTCGTGTTGCTTCTTCGCCATATGGAAGGACAATGCATCTCTTATTTCAACCCTGTCGTCACATGGATAGGGAAGGAATGTCTATTGAAGAAGTCTTTTGCCTTTAACAGGTATCTAGGGGGAAAACGATTCAACCGTATTTATTCTTGATCGAGGGGGCAAAAATTTTTGTTTACAAAATTGTCAATCAAGAAATAAATACGCAGCTTGATTTCAATCTTACGGGAACTCCACCACACGGAGAAGAACTCCAAGTTCGTGCTACCTCTTCATCACATAGAAGGGACAGTAAGTTTCATTCAGCCTTCTCACCACAAAGAAAAGGGGACATATGTCAATTGGAAAAGAAAAGAAGAGATGTATGTTCACCACTCCACCACACGGAAAAGAATCGAATTTCCTTATGGGCACACTCAGCCATAGAGAGCCAACTTTACGGGCACCCTCCACCACAGTGAGCCAACATCACGGGCATGCTCCACTGCAATGAGCCAACGTCATTGGAGTACTCCCCCGCAATGAGTCAACTTGGAACCACAGTCGACCCCTCCAGAAAGGAACGCCAAGAACGTTTCCTTTTCCTTCCTCATCGCGCTCCCAGTCGTGAGACCAAACTCGATTTAGGCTTTACAGCCCACGATGAACTTACTTTGATCCTACGAGGGGAGCCTATGAGCATAGGTTTTTCCCAGTCTCGGTGATGAGAATTCCTTAATTGCCTATGGACCGGACGGGCTCCAACGGGACTTGAAAGCGACTGGAATGATACCTGGCGAATCTTGAACGACTTGAAAACCAGGCTATCCGTGATCTGAACCCCCTAAAAGGCCTCTCGAATCATTTCTAGGGTTTGGTCTGCATGTCTGACTTTTTAAAATTCCGCCTTAACTCTTAGAAGAACCGGGAGGAGCTGGTTTTTGAACCAGAGCCAGCCGGCTCTAACTAGAGCCGTACGACTCTAGTACAAACTAGAGCCGAATGGCTCTAGTGGTCAAGAACAGTTGCTCTGTTGTCTTGACAGGAGAAAGTTTTGGCAGATTTTCAGTTTGCTGATTGATGTAACAAGAGAAGATAGGGAGAGGCAGATAAAAGGAAAGAAAATGAGAGAGAGAAGGGGGACTTTTTGGGTTCTCAAGTAAGAAACAGAGAAAAAGAGGAAAAGAAAGCAGAAGAGAAAAAAAGAAGAAGAAGAAGAGAGACCGACAAATCCTATAAACACTCTCATCTAACCCTAAATCAACCCTCAAGCATTAGCAACATAGCCGACAATCTCTTCTCTTTGATTCGGGATCATTTCAGCTTGGTTTCAGATCGTTTTGGGCTGTTGAAGGATTTGGCTGATTGGGTTCTAGTGCACATTCCCGAGCTTCCAATCTGTTTCTTGACACTCTAAGCATCCAAACCATAATCCAGGTAAACTCTGTGAGGCCCTAAAACTTGTCAGTATCGATTTTTTGTGCGTTTCTGTCATTTTTGCCAAAATCCGGAACTAGTGCTGCCCATCACAGTTGGCTGGCTGTGCTTCTGAAGAACAGAGCTGGTCGGCTCTAACCCAGAGTCGGCCGACTCTGTTCCTCGGGGACAGATCCCCGATCTATCCCAATCGACCGAAACAGCCCGTTTTCCATTTTGATTTTTCTGTTGGGATCATTTTTGGCCCAGAATCATCTGTATGTATTTGTATTTTTGATTTTCTGACTGTTGCATACTCGAATATCGGGGTTTTCAGTATTTCTCGGGGTTTATTTTCTGAGTTTCGGGGTAGTTTTATTTGAATCGGATCCATAGTCCAGCATTTGCAGACCCCCGAATCCCACAAAATCCCCCGGAAAACATTGAAAACGAGGAAAATAATATTTTTACAAATGTTTTTGGTGTATTAATTGCATTTTGAACCCTAGATGGCTTGTGTATTTAGGAACCCACACGAACATAACCCCGAGTTCCGGGATAACCGACCCACAAAAATGGAAATTTGCATGAAACCGAGTCAAATGGTTTTCCAAAATTGATTTTCCAGCACAAAAATTACAGGGCGTTTCAAAACCGTTTTCCAGGTCTAACCGATTCGACCAGTTGGGTCGACCCGATTACCCCTTAAATGTATGCTCCCAATCCTAAAATCCTTATTTTGTCCTGATTTGAGTCCTATTTGTGTTTATAATATAAACTGCGCTAACTAATCTGTTTTGCAGCATTTATTTTTATTTCTGTTGTATTTAATAGATTAATTCGTGTATATAGGCGGTTGTATCTTTAGAGCCTCGTGTACTGAGGCGTTTGTAAAAGTGAGGATGGGAGTTTTTATATTTTATTCAATTTGGTTGTGTACTCGGCCTCTATATATTTTTGTGGATGGTTTAATTTCTACAATTTATTTCTGCATTCTGCTTTAGTATGGGCTAATAAAATAAATGAAATTTGGATAGAGAAAGATAATAAATTGAATAAATATGGTTTTATAAATAATAAACGAATACAAGCTTGAGGTTAAGTAGGTAAGTTGCCCGAACCCTGAATCTCTAGATTAGGTACAGTAGTCTGCACTCGGTAGGGAGCTGTACCGGAATTTCTCGGATGAGCTGATCCGGGTGGCAACTCTGTCACTGATATCGAAATTGAGGTTTTGAGGTCTTTAAGTTATAAAATGGGAGAATATTTTCTACAAAATGATTTTCCAAAATCAACTTAATAGTTTTCCCAACTCAACATAAACAAAATCCCGTTTTCCACAAATCTCACTAAATCAAATCTCATTCCCCGGCCCGCTTCGCCGTTCTCGTTTTATTTCATTTCGTCGAAAAGGTCGTCCGCTCATATGGACCTATAACCTTCTCGATCCGCTATGGTCCTTCCCGTTTGACTACCAGCTTTCCCTTTCCTTTTGTGGATTGTGACGCCTCGGTACCTTTGAGTACTAGATCTCCTTATTGGAATGACATGTTTCTCACCCTTCTGTCATGATATCATGCAATTTGACTCTTATAAGCGGCCATCAGGACATAGTCTAGATCTTTTCTTTCTTCTGACAAGTCTAAGTGGAACCAGATGTTGTTGCCGTTCTATGCTTCGTTGCAGTATGACCTTGTTGCTCGGGGACCCTTTCTCAACTGGGATAATAGCCTCGACTTCGTATGTCATGGCAAAGGGTGTTTCCCCCATCTCCCATCTTGGGTGGTTCAGTATGCCCATAAGACACTACTTAGCTCTTCTTCCCACGTCCCTTTATGTTTATCCTACCTCTTCTTTATTTTGTCACACAAAGTTCAGTTTGTTACCTCGATCATGCCATTACTTTGGGGTGATATATCGAGCTGGATCTATGAGTAATGTGGAAGCTCTTGCGGAATTCCATATATTTCTTAGATGTGAATTGTGTGCCATTATCTGAAATGATAACATGTGGGATGTCGAACTTGCTTAAGATGTATTGTTAAATGAATTTTATCATCTTTTTTAGAGTTATTATAGTCACTGCTTTGACCTCAACCCATTTGGTGAAGTGGTCAACTACCACGATCAGCCACTTTCTCTGCCTACTGGCTTACAATATAGCCCCCATTAAGTCGATTCCCCATGTAGAGAAAGGCCAAGCTGTCATGATCATCTTTTATTCTGAGGGAGGGAGTGTTGTCTTTCTGGTGTGTACTTAGCATTGATGACAAGATGCTACATAAGTTTTAGAATCTTTCTTCATTGACTCCCATAAGTACCCCAACAACATTGCCTTCTGAACTATTGCCAGGGTGGCTTGGTGACATCCACATATACCTTCATGTAGATCTCTCAATACATAATCACCTTCCTCTTACTTTATGCACTTTAACCAGGAGCGGGTAAATGACTTTTGGTATAGTTCTCCACTAATTATCGTGTACCTGCCGGATTTTTCTAGAATTATGCACAACTTCTTCTTCTTCTTCCGATAACTTACCTTGCTGTAGAAAATCTACAATGGGTTTCATGCAACCCAAATCGGAAGTGTCTAATTTCATAGCCTCCAACTATTTTGTACTTGGATGATTTCTATACTTTATATGGGCAATAAAGATGTTGCCAGTCCAATTGGCTCGCAGCTGTTTTTGGTAATCTGTCGGCCACACTGTTTCCATCCTTGGTGATGTTCTTTATCTTCCATATTATGCCTTAGCACTTGATCTCTTTTAGTAATGCTCAAACTTCTTCAAGTTCTTGCTCATCGATAGATCTTTGACCTCAAAGTGTTTATTACTTGGTTCATTGCTAGTTGGGAATCGCTCAACAGCAAGACCATTTAGGGTCCTATCTCTGTAATTAGCTCTAAGCCTTAAATCATGGCCTCATACTCTATCGTATTATTTTTTATGGGGAAGTCTAGTTTGATAATATAGTGTAGTCGAATCCTGTTTGGCCTCCGGATGTAAATCCTGCTCCTGCTCCTTCTTGTGATGATGCTTTGTCTACAAAGACCTCGCACTCTTTGGATAGTAGTGCTAGATTCGATTCTAGGCCTGCAAACTCTATACTTCATATGGGCAATAAAAATGTTGCTAGTCCGATTGGCTAGCAGCTGCTTTTGCTAATCTACCGGCCACACCATTTCCATCCTTTGTGATGTTCTCTATATTCCATATTATGCCCTAGTGCTTGATCTCTTTTAGTAATGTTCAAAATTATTCAAGTACTTGCTCATCGATAGATCTTTAACCTCAAAGTATTTATTACTTGGTTCATTTCTAGTTGGGAATCGCTCAACAGCAAGACCCTTTTGGGTCCTATCTCTTTAATTAGCTCCAAGCCTTAAATCATGGCCTCATACTCTGTCGCATTATTTATTGTGGGGAAGTCTAGTTTGATAATTTAGTGTAGTCGAATCCTGTTTGGCCCCCGGATGTAAATCCCTACTCCCGCTCCTTCTTGTGATGATGCTCTGTCTACAAAGACCTCCCACTCTTTGAACAGTGGTGCTAGATTATATTCTAAGGCTGCAAAATCTACCACGAAGTTGTCCAGGACTCATGCTTTCAAGGCTTTTCTTGGCTCAAAGTGGATATCAAACTCGCTTTGCCGGATTGCCCACTCTGCTAGCCTTTCAGATGTGTCCAGTCGCTATAATACCTTCTTCAAGGGAAAACCAATTCTAGCTATCAATGTGTGTGCTTGGAAGTATGGTCTTAGCCTGGTTGATGCTAATATTAGATTAGGGCTAACTTCTCAATGTTTGGATAATTAACTTTCACCCCTTTCAGCACCTTACTTGTGTAGTAGACTAGGAATTGTTGCCCCTCTTCTTCTCAGACTAGGACGGGTCCCTCTGCTTCTTTAGTAGTAGCTAAGTACAGGGATAGAGCCTCTTATTCCATTAGTCTACTAACCAATGGAGGAGAACTTAGAAACTTCTTGATCTTATTAAAAGCTTTGTGGCACTCTTTACCCCATTTGAAAGCTTGTGCCTTCTAGAACAACATACATCTTTTGGCTAAGAACAAAATGAATCTTCCCAACTCAATGATCTAGCCATTCAACTTCGGGATTTCATTGAAGGTCTTGGGAGGAGCCATGTCTAATACTACTATGACTTTCTTTGGATTCACTTCCATCCCTCTTTGGGAATTTATGAATCCTAAGAACTTTCCTCTTTTCCCTCTAAATACCCACTTTTTTGGGTTGAGTTTAAGCTAGTATCTTTGAAGGATGGAGAAAGCTTCTTTAAGGTCCCTAAGATGTTCTTTTAAGGTTTGGCTCTTAACGATCATGCCATCAATATAGACTTCTACCGTCTTCCCAATTTGTTCTTTAAATATGACATTAACTAACCTTTGATAAGAAGCACCTGCGTTCTTTAATCTGAAAGGCATGACCTTCTAATAATAGGTCCCTTCGTGAGCGATGAATTAGGTTTTCTCTTGGTCGAGTGATTTCATTAGGTCTGGTGGTAGTCAGATGCCGCATCTAAAAAGAAATAAACAACATATCATGCTATAGAGTCAACCAGCTGATTTATGCTTGGTAAAGAGTAATTGTCCTTTGGGCATGTTTTGTTTAGATCTGAGAAATCCACACACATGCGCCACTTTTTGTTTACTTTCTTTATCATTTCCACATTTGCCAACCATCTCCGGTAATAGACTTTCTTGATGTGTCCAACATCCATTAACTTCTGGACCTCTTGCTTTATAGCTCTCCATTTTTTCGGTGCATATTTTTGTCTCTTTTGTATCATTGGTGTTACTTTTAAGTCGATATTGAGTGAGTGCATTATTATTTATGGGGGAACGCCTTCTATATTACTGGTCTTCCAAGCGAAAGTTCTTTGTTCCTCAACTACAACCTATACTATCCACTCTTTGTGTTCTTTGTTCAATTCTTTAAAGACCCGAATTGATCTTCCTGGTGCTATTACTAATGTTTCCATTTCATATACTGGTTCTACTTTCCCTCCTCGTTTGGGTTCTGAACTTGGTTTCTCTTACTATAATGATGTTAAGTATGTTCTATGTGCAGTCTGCTAACTTCCTCTAGCTATTGCGACCCTTAATGTAGTTGGTATTTATAATGCTAAATACTGAATGGATAGGACTACTTTGGGTTCAGTTAGGATTGGTCTTCCCAAGATTACATTGTACGCCAGTGGCATTTCTATTATTATGAAGTCTGCATTTGACCTCCACATGTGCTCCTGGTCACCAATCTCTAAATGGAGGGTTACTTGGCCTACAACAAAAACTAAATGGCCGCTTAGCCCTACCAGCAGTGGATGGATGGGCTGGATTCAGTCTAGAGTTATCCTCAGCTTTTCCACTGTATGTTTCGTGATGGTATTGGTAGAACTTCCTGTATCCATACTCACTACACCAAATGATGGATTCGGTTGGATTCCTCAAGCATATCCGGATCTTAGGCAAGGAAGATGCTGCTCTTACTCGGATCCCTGTAAGCCAAAACGAGTCAAACATCGGTTAACCTTTGGATTAAGCTTAATACCTAAATTAGTATTGTGAGTAAAGGTATAATTTCTAGCTTCATTAGCTAAGAATGATTCATCCCTCTATTTCTACTTTCATTAACAATGAATGTTTTGTATGGATGGGATTTTGGCAATAGAATGGGTGACTCAGCTCACTACCTTTCCTGGTGTCCCGGGATCTTTTGGGCTTCTTATTAGATGGTTCTCCCCCTGTTATCACCATTGCAACACCTTTTGACTTTTTCTCGGGTCTGCTATCGCCTGGGTCTTGATCTTTTGGCTCATCTTTGCTTGCCTTCTTATTAACAAACTTTTAAAGTGTGCCTTTTTTTTATCAACTCTTCTATATCTTCCACCAGGTGTCTGCAGTCATCAGTATCATGTATGTTGACTCAGTGGTATTTACAGTAGGCCTTTTTTTCATCACCTATAGTTTGCCCCCTTCTTGCTTTTGGGTAAGAAAAATTCTTCTTATCCGAACTCTTCTCAACTGCAACCAAAACATCACTGATAGGTCTGTTTAAAGGAGTGAAACCACCGAATTACCTTAATTTAGGATCATTCCTGTCCCTCTTTGTCTGTTTATCATCTAATTTACTCGACTTTTCTTTATTTAAGTCCCTACGGTTCCTAATTGGAGCCCCTACTTTGTCCAGCTCAATGAACGTTTTTATCATAGAGATCATTTAAGTCACGTTATATAGCAATCTAAGGGGTAGATCTGCCTTTAATCTTTTGTTATTGGTGTTTCCTATCAGTGCTTCTAGTGCTGTATGGAAATCATGTTTCCAAACTTTCATGGTTGCTAGGTTGGTCATGAAGTCCTTGAGGGACTCACCTTGTCATTGCTTTACTTCATTTAAGGTTCGACTAGTCATTCCTGTAGGCACAAATCCATAAAATTTTATGCAAAACTACTTTCTCAGTTGTCCTCAGTTATTTATTAAGTCTTGCTCTAGTGTTTCGAACCAATAAGAGGCTGGACCAACCAGAGTCAAAGATAAAAGTCTGCACATTAGCCCTTCATTCACCCCTACAATCTCCATTTGGTTTTTGTAGTTTCTGAACTAAACATATGGATCAGAATCTCCTTTATAGCTTTCGAAATTTAGCGGTTTGAACTTCAGACTGTAAGGCATCTCCATGATTCAATTTGTGAAGCAAGATCTATCACTATCTACTAATGGCTCCTCAATTGGCACCAAGAGCCGGGCAAAGCAGTGTTTGACTAGTGCCATCATCTTTGGATCATCAGCTCTTTTTGATACCACACTTGTTATTGCCAGGGTCACTAATGGTCCTAACATATATCCATGCTTAGGATGATAACTTGGCAGAGGAGTCTGCATCACAGCCTGGTAACTAAGGAAGCCGTTGTGTAGGGTTACTGGGTGTCTGAATTGATTTGCTTGCATTACTAAGGTCGGATGTTGCTGATATGCCACCAGGTAATCTCTATATTGCATGTCCTGTCCCCTTTGAAAAAGGGAAGGTTGGAGGTGTTGCCATATACTGCACCATTTGATCCCTTAGTGGTGGGAAGAGGCTCCTCGCTGCATCGGTCCCCCTAAAGCCAGCTGTTATACTGGTGATGAAAGGAGATGTGCTATCGTTGGTGGTGGATCCCACCATGTTGAGTTTTTAAAGGTGTAACATGGATTGCTTGAGCTCCCTGGCATTAGCGGGATTGAGCCTGTTAGCAATATTGATGATGGCTGCTTGAGGGGCAATGTCAAAATTCAATAGGGCCACCATATGTAAGGTTGGGGTTACCACGTAGCTCGTGGAAGAACCTCTAGTGATTATGCCTGAAGTATTCATGTATGTCGAACCCGATGAAGCCATTTTTCAGTCAGGTCCATGCTCTTCACACAAATGATGGATTCGGTAGGAATCCTCAAGTAGATCCAGATCTTAGTCGAGGAAGACTATGCTCTTACCCGGATCCCTGCAAGACAAAAACAAGTCAAACACTAGTTAACCTTTGGGTTAAGCTTTGATGCCTAAGTTAGTATTGTGAGTAAAGGTATGATCTCTGGTTATTAGCTAAGAATGGTTCATCCCTTTTTTACCTCGTTGTTTATCCTTTTTATAGGGCTCATATTTGAGTCCGTCATGGATTTAAATTGTCCTATATGCTCATGCTAAAGTCCTTCTAGGACACAATAAATTGAGTTCCATGTGATGTCTATCTGAGAGCCCAATCTAGACGTGTTTCCTCTATAGAGATTGGTTCCAAAGATGACACCGTCCACTTTTCCTTCTAGAACATTCTGTTTGCCCTAGTGTGAGCAGATGATCCTAAAAAGCCAGCCTCGTGATCGGGCCGGGATTATTTTTAATTAGGTGTTGTGAAAACGGGGTTTGATAGTGAACAAACAAACTCGAATGCTCTCACTAAAGTGATAGGATTCGCCACTCGGCTCATTTCAACCGGAAAAATTGCTGTACAACCAAGACGATCTATGAATCACTACACCTTTAGTCAAAGATTCGGGTTTGGATAACTCACCTATTTCTCCTCAATTCAAAACATATTTAACAGTTTATATCAATGCCTTTTATATTTTCTACACTTGATTTTATCTTTATTATTTAGCCGATGCTCACACACGAGATATAAATAAAATGAAAAAAAGCAATAAATAAATCCTAAAAGTATTAAATAAATTCAGGAAATCTAAAATATACAGACCAATCAAATGACTAACCTAGGAGGTCCGATTGTAAAAAGGATTCGGGATACAAATTATAACTATATACAAATATCTAAAAATAGAAAGCTAAAAATTCATCTAACCTAACATAAATCTACCTACAAAACAAAGTTAGTGCAAATAAATATATACACATAGGACTCAAACAAACTCATAATTGGGATTTAAGATAGGGGCATGAAACGGGGATATTCAGGAAATTCGATAATTTACCTGATTTGACCTGGAAAAATTTTGAAAAGCGATTTTGATGGGACTAGAAATTCCTTTTTTAAAATTGTTTTGTCCAGTTTAATATTTACGCATACAAAATATCGGTCTACATTCAAGAAACTGGAGTTTTTATTATTGAACTGGTATACAGAAAACTAAAACAGAAATTAAATAAATACAGAATGTAAATCTAGGTCAAAATGACATGCAAAAATAGAAATAATTCATAAAAATTAATTCTGGAATTAAAACTACAGCCATGCGGGTGTAGCAGCAACAGCCGTGCGGCTATCAAGACACCCGTACGGCTCTGGTTTTAAACACAACATAGAAATTGCTGAAAATCTAGAAATTCCTAAATTTTGAAACAAACTATAGTCATACAGCTGTAATGCAGTAGCCGTACGGCTGTGATGCAATAGCCGTGCGGCTCTCGCAATAGACGTATGGCTTTGGTTTGTCAGAAAACTCAAAATCAGAGCAAATTTCCAAATGATGAAATGCACAACAATTCAACCCAGAAAGCTGTAAATGAGCTAAGGCCTCTCAAAATTACCTTTTAGATGTCTCTCCAGGGTTCAATTTTAAAGAAAACCAGTTATAAAAGCTTAAATTTGGATTTGAGATAAACTTGAATTTTTGAAACCAAAAGCTTGGAATTCTTAATTCACCTCCAATTCTCCAATTACAGCTACCCAATAATTTCTGAAGGTTCAGAATTCGGTGTTGATAATGAGTTTGGTGATTGTAATTACTACATTCTTGGTGTTGATTGTTGAATTTGAGTTTGAGAGTTTTAGAATTTTCCTTTCTTTCTCTTAAGCTTTTTCTTCCATGATTTTCTTAATCTCCTTTATTAGTTCTATATCCTGAGCTTCCTTCAATCAAAATCCACCGTAATAAGAAGGAATTAGTGGAGAATTAGGTGTAATCCTCATTTTACAACAACTATCTTTCTTGTGCAATATTGCTGGTGATTCATCAAGATCTGTGCGAATGTCGCATGACAACCGTGCTGATGTTGACACAATAACCGTGCAGATCTTCCAATGTCCTTTTGGTTGTTTCTTCAGTCAACCCTAATTCTTCAAATTCTTCTCTGTTTCAAGTTTCAAGTTCATTCAAATCCGAATCTTCGCTTCCCGAATTGACTCTCGTAATGAACGGAAAAGATATATGACATTCGGTATTCTATCATCATTCAGGTTAGGAAAACCCAATGCTCACAGCTGCCCCTCACTTGATCAAATTCAATACTGATACCAGGTCTAAAATACCTTAGGTGAATTTGTAAATGCGGAAAAGAGCACCATGAATGAAGGAAAGAAAACTTACTCGCTTTGGGAACCAATGTCGGAGATGATATACTTCGACTGTTGAATCCACTAAGATTTAGCAATTTGACTTGCTGGGGATTTGATAAGGGCTTCAATAATTAAGGCTTTCATAATAAGGGCTTTGATAATGAGGGTTTTGATAATAAGGGCTTTGACTATTGAGGAAAATTATGATGTTCTTACTTTGATTCCGCTGGGGAATAACGAAAAATTTCTATAATTTGCCTCTTAAAATTGCTGCTGGGGAAAAATGAATGCAAGAATGCTCTAATTTTTGCCTAAACTGCCCAATGTGGGTTTTCAACTTAGCGAGCTACTCTAATTTTTTCCTAAGGTGCCTTTTCTATTTTCATTTGAACAAGCGTTTTTTTAAAATGAAATGAAGAATTATATGTATTTTATTTATACACATCAAAATTTACACCAAGTCTTACATCGTTTAGACTTAAATTTCAATCAAAATTTTCAGCGACATTAAGAGAAGATGAATTAGATTTAGAGGATAAAAATGATCTTAAATTGCATATGCTTAATACATTTCCATTGTTAAACAGTGTGATCTTTATAACCAACTAAATGCAAAGTGCTTTCTTTTAATGAATGTTCAAACAAGATAACTTTGTTTATGCATTTTGACACAATCATATAAGCACATTTAAAACAAAGCATCACACTTTATTGATGAATTCAACATTAGTGCATTTGAAAGAATTGATTCCCAAAATGGTATATATTCCACATAAAACCAGACTCGTCACCAGTCGTTCCTCTCGAATTTTCCAACTGATTATTTTCTCACATGTCTTAATTTTTGCCTAGGCTGCCCTTTTTGGGTTTTCAACCTAGTAGACTATTCTTTTCTTTTTCATTCTTTTCTTTTCCTTTCTTTTTACACATGATAAAGCTTCAATCGATCTTGGTTAACTGGATCCATAAATTTATTTCTATCCGTATCCATGATTCTGACACCACCTTTTGATAGCACTTTCTTCACAACATATTGTCCTTCCTAATTTGGCTTAAACTTTCCTCGAACATCAACATCTTTAGGTCTCAACTGCTTCAAAACTAGATCTCCAGCTTTCAACTGCATTTTAGGATACTTCACTTTTTGATTGTATGTTTTAGCCATTCTACGTTGATACATCTACATATAGTCTAGTGCCTTCAATCTCTTCTCATCATCTGCTGCTAATTGATCATATCTAGCTTGAATCCATTGGCTTAAGCTCTATCTCAACTAGGAACACAGCTTCCATACCATACACCAAAGAATATGGTGTTTCTCCTATTGGTGTTTTGACATTGGTTCTATAACCCCAAAGAGCATACGACAACTTCTCAGCCCAATCTCTATAGGTGGTTACCATCTTTGAAAGAATCTTCTTTATTAACTTGTTAGCTGCTTCTACTGCACCATAACTTGTGGCCTATATGGAGAAGATATATGATGTTTAATACCATGTTCTGCAAATAATTCAGCTATTGCCCCTTGAAATTATACCCCATTGTCAGTCACTACATGATGTGGAACTCCATATCGAGTAAAAATATTTTTCTGAATAAACTTAGCCATCTTCTTAGTTGTCACACCAGTGAATGATTCTGCTTCAACCCACTTCAAAAAATAATCAACTGCAACTACTATGAATCTGTGCCCATTAGATGCTGCAGGATGAATTCCCCCAATTATATCTATTCCCTAAGTTGAAAACGGCTAAGAAGATGCCAGATTCTGTAGTTTAAGCGATGGTAGATGACTGATATTAGCATAAATTTGGCATTCATGACATCTTCTCACTTCATTCACACAGTCAGTCTGCATTGTCAATCCAAAATACTCCTATCTCATTATCTTTCTTTCTAAAGCTATCCCATTCATATGATGTCTACATGATCCCAAATGTACTTGCTAAATCATTGCTTCTACTTCTCGTTCTATTAAACACCTCAGAAGAACTCTATTTATTATTCTCTTATATAGCTTATCTTCAAAGATTCTAAACTGTCTGGCTAACCTTCTCAATGAAACCTTATCAATAGAACTAGCTCATTCTGGATACTTACCCTCCTTCATATACTGGTAAATGTCAAAAAAACCATGGCTTTTATTCAGTTGTCAATTCCATCACTTTCTGAACATCACAGCATAGTTGTCTATGAATTGCTATAATCAGAGGTTGTACTTGTGTTCTTTTTGGATTCTCCCATATAGAAGTCAATGTTGCTAAATCATCAGCCATTTTATTTTCTTCTCTGTGAACACTTCTAAACTCATACCAGCCAAATAACTCTTTTTTGTACTACAGCAGTTCTAAGTAAGGCCTTAGTGCTTCTCCTTTCATATCCCATTCACCCTAAGCTTGTCGAATCACCAGAAGTGAATCTCCAACAATCAACACATCATTTGCCTCTAGTGACAGAAGAGCTTCCATTCCAAATAAACAGGCTTCATATTCTACGTCGTTATTCATTATGGGAAAATCCAATCTCTTCGACAACGGAATAATTTCACCATCTGGCGTTGCTACAATTATCCCAATTCAAGCACCTTTTCTATTTACAGCACCATCAAAGCACATCATCCAACCCTTCACTTCTACAATAGCCAGCTGTTCATCAGTGAATTCCAGATTTTCAACATAATCTGATTCCAGAGGTTGATTTGCCAGAAATTCTACTACAGCTCATCCCTTGATGACTTTCTTGGTGACATACTCAATATCAAATTCTAATAAGAGTAGTAACCATCTGGAAAATTTTCCAACCAACACTGATGCTTCGTACAAATATTTCATTGGATCAACTTTAGCCATAGCTTGTACTTTATATGACTGGAAATAATGCCTTAGCTTTTTGGTTAACCAAACCATTGCTACACATATCTTTGTAGGGATTCAACTTCAAAAATCAACCGTTTGGCAGCAGAAGCCGATTAAGATTCTCTTAAATCCTAGCCCAGGAGCCTATGCAATAGAAATAAAAAACATTGAAATACAAACAAGAGAAGAAACCAATCTCACCTTATATGTCTCTTCTAGAGACGGCTACAGAAACCAATCATGATTTCCTCCATGTTCCCGTACACAAACAGCTATGGAGCAAGAACCCATGCTAGTGGAGGGTTGAAAATGAGAGAGAGAATGCAAAGGGGGCCAAAAATTTTCTCTCAAAAAATCTCTCCTCGGCCAAAATTCTATGTGCTAGAATTAGGTCAGAGGTTTCTTCCATTAAGTGGGTTTTTATACCTTCAAAACCCCAGGTCTAAATTAATTAGCATAGGTTAAAATTTAATTGCAATTCAATTATAATTTCATATATATGTCATTATATTAAACCATATAATATAACACATAATATTTAAATTAAAATTAATTTGCCTATTTAAATTGAGCCAATAAATTAATTTATACTTTACTTAAACGAAATACATATAAACCTATATATATATTATATTTCCACCAGGAAATAAATTCATGAATTAATTTATTCAAATTATTTCTATAAAACCCAATTAAAAAATTTGATTATATTATTTTGATCAATCCAATTGATCTATAATTTAATTAATAAATTTCTCCTCTCTAGTAAGTACACTCCAAGTATACAGTTGACCCGTTTAGTTCAAGCTCAAATGTTCAATATGTATGATCATGTGGGCCCCTCTTTATGCTGGCAGTGGGCCCATAGCTCACAGACTATAGTTGGGCTTTAGCAAGCCATTACAGCCCCCAATTAAGATGGAGATTGTAGTCTAACGGAAGTCATAACCCTATAATTTAACTTATATGTATCCTATGTCATTGATATCGATGTCCAACACGGAGGCATGGTATCATCACCCTCTTTTGTTTCTGGACATTAACTTAATCCCGAATGAATTGATGCTCATAAATAAGTTTCAACTTGTTTGGGTGTGGTCACACTCTTATCAGTTGCACTCATCAAGTAGCCGATGATATCTTCTCAGCGGACTCCTGAGTGACATTTCCTTCTGCATATTCATGGCCTTGCCATGTTCACTATCACACTTGAACGTACCCATACTGGGAACCCTGTTACAGGCCCTTTAGGCATACACCAAGGTGTTTGAGTTCACACGCGAGACCGTAATATGGTCAGGTCAAAGGACCCAATATCAGTACTACACGAGAAACACTTATGATACTATACCATATGGAATTCTCGTTTAGTGGATCTATCCAGTACCATGCCCCATTACATGTCCCCATAAGCTTGATTGTCAATCCATGTTCTATAGCTAGTAAGACACCGCCATACAATCAAGGCTATGATAGTCTTTGGTTCCATTCATTTCCATGATTGGAACAAACTATGGATGGCTTTATGGTTATATCGTTTCGCTATCCATGGTCTCACTACCAAGTGCATGACACTTGTCAATATGGATATAGATATGACCATTGGATACTCTATTTATAATATTGCACAAGATATAAAACAAATATATTAATGCCTTTATTTAATAACACAAATGTATAATACACGAATCTATTAAAAGATCCAAAATGTACAATACAATACAAGGACTAATGCCTTAGGACTAGGGCATTCCCAACAATCTCCCACTTGCACTAGTCCCAATTAGGTATGGGCTTAATCCTTATAGATCTAGTATGAACCTCATGCTTAGGCTGAGCCAGTGCCTTAGTCAAAGGATCTAAGGCATTATCCTCGGTGTCTACTCTGTGTAATGAAATGTCACCCCTCTCAACGATCTCTCGTATGAGGTGAAACTTCCTGAGTATGTACTTTGTGTTCTTGTGTGACTGAGGCTTCTTAGCTTGTGCAATAGCCCCATTGTTGTCACAAAAGATATCAACTAGATCCTGGATAGTTGGTACTACTCCCAATTTAGTGATAAAATTCCTCATCCACACAGCTTCCTTAGCTGTATCACACGCTGTAATGTACTAAGCTTTTGTAGTAGAGTCTATGATGGTTGGTCGCTTTGAGCTCTTCCAGTTCATAGCACCACCATTTAGCAAAAACATGTACCCAGACTATGACTGGTACTCGTCCTGGTCGGGCTGGAAGCTTGCATCAGTATACCCAGTCACTGACAGCTCTTCCTGACCACCATACACTAAGAAGCTATCCTTAGTCCGATTAAGGTATTTTAGGATTACTTTGACAACCTTCTAATTGTCCTTGTTGGGATCCTATTGGTATCGGCTCATCACGCTTAGTGCAAAAGTGACATCAGGTCTCGTACATAGCATGAAGCACATGATTGATCCTGTAGCTGATGCATATGGAACCAACTGCATGTTCTCCCTGTCCTTCCTTGTGTTAGGACAGTTCTTCTTACTAAGTTTCAGCCCATGGTTCATTGGAAAGAAACCTTTCTTGGCCTAATCCATATTGAATCTTTTCAGAACTTTGTCTATGTACGTAGCTTGACTTAGCCCAGAAGCCAATTAGGTCTATCCCTGTAGATCCTGATCCCTAGGATAGTCTCAGCTTTGCCTAAGTCCTTCATTGCGAAGCACTTACACAACTACTGCTTAACCCCTTGTAGTGTTGGTATACTGCTTCCAATCATAAGGATTTCATCCACATATAGCACCAGAAAAGTGACAAAACTTCCACTAATCCTCTTATACACACAAGGCTCATCTTGATTCTTCATGAAGCTGTATTCATTTATGGCTTCATTGAATCTAAGATTCCAACTTTGGGATACTTGCTTCGATCCATAAATGGATCTTTGAAGCTTTCAAACCCTTCCAGGATGCTTTAGATCGATGAAACCCTAAGGTTATGTCATATACACATCCTCGAGTAGCTTCCCGTTAAGGAAATCGGTTTTGACATCCATCTACCAGACCTCGTAGTCGTACCAAGCAGCTATCGCCAATAAGATCCTTATGGATTTGAGCATGGTGACTAGTGCGAAGGTTTTGTCGTAGTCTATTCTATGGACTTGTTTGAAATCTTTCGCAACCAGTGGCCCCTTGAAGGTGTTGTCGGCCTTCAGCTTGCAGCACCATTTACAACCTATGACCTTAGCACCTGGAGGTCGATCAACCAGGTTCTAAACCTAATTATAGTACATAGATTGCATCTCAGTCTCCATGGCTTTATGCCAATTTGCAGATTACGGGCTATCAATGGCCTCCTGGTAGGTTTTAGGCTCTTCTTCATAAAAAAAAAGAGAAGAGTTTGATCATCAGTTATAAGAAATCCATATCTCTCGAGTACTCGAAGATCCCCACCAGACCTCCTAGGTTCTTGTGTGACCAGGGTTGGTGCTTCCACCATTGGAGCTCTTCCCTAGTCACTGAGTTATCCTCTTCAAGAGTTTGTGTGCTTTGAACTTTCCTGAGTTCAACATTACTCCACCATCTTTCTTGGAAATGAAATCCTTTTTAAGAAAGACCCCTTTTGTGCCACGAACACCTTATTCTCGGTGGGGTTGTAGAAGTAATACTCTTTGGTTTCCCTAGGGTAGCCTACAAATAGGCATTTATCGATCTTGGGTTCTAGTTTGCCATTAGTACTAGTGGAGTCTTCTTAATTGACTGTTCCACGAGCTTAAGCATTCCATGTAGCTCACTAACAATGCGATTCATCCCTAGCA
Organism: Euphorbia tirucalli; assembly: GCA_039660915.1. Taxonomy (NCBI): domain Eukaryota; kingdom Viridiplantae; phylum Streptophyta; class Magnoliopsida; order Malpighiales; family Euphorbiaceae; genus Euphorbia; species Euphorbia tirucalli. Next base: position 54,244,326 of record CM077633.1, read on the forward strand.
TGTTGTAGTTCAGGATGAACTGATCATAAGAGTTTGGCAGAGACACCAGGATCTTGTCAATCGCCAACTCTTGCGAGACAGGTACGTCGAGATGGGCTAAAGAGTCTAAATAGCCCTTCATCTTGAGCACGTGAGCGCTCACAAATGTTCCAACTCTCATCCCAATGCCTTCACAGTCAAGTATCTCTCTTGACGAGCTTGCTCCTAAAACATCTCAATTAGAGTTGTTATCATAGCAAAAGCTTATTGGTCTATAAATTGCTTTTGCAGCTCAGGGACCATACATGCCAACATTAGGCATGTCACATCCCGGTTGTCCCTTATATGCACCTCGTATTCCTCCAGCAGTACAGGTGGTATAGTCCTTTCCAACACATATTCCTTGGATTCTTATCTTAGAACTATCCTCAAGTTCCTAGACCAATCCAGGTAATTAGGCCCGGAAAGCTTGTCCTTCTCGAGGAGTGAACGCAGTGATAGAGTATTATTTGCCATTTGAAAACTACACAAAAAAATTAAAGAGTATTAATAAAGTTCTTAACTGATTTTCCCACATTTGCTTAATAATGAATCCAAGTTATTAATTAAGTCAAGTTGTTAGGCTAGTGGGCCGAGATCCATATTTCATCACGATATAGCCAGACGAGGGCCTAGAAAAACTATACCCTAATTATTTAGGTAGGAGCACCATCTAATCCCAACCTAGGGACTCTCAGTTTGATGGGCTTGTTGGCACTTAGCCATCTGTGCTTAGGGCCAGGAAAATCCTATTACCCATGCTAAGTCCAAACCTCCATTCAAGTGTTAGAGTAACCAATACTCTAACCCAATACAAAATGACGATACTCCAGTGTATCCTACGAGGGCATGGTCTACAACTGCCCTATCCCCACTTTGAGTCAGTTTTGGATGAGGGAAGCACTTTTAAGAGACTTAATGATTTTTGTTTGGTTTAGATTCAATTTTAATAAAGGCTTAGATGCATAAAGCGGGTGAAATTGGAATTAAATCATTGCATAAAACATGTAAATAAATAAATGCATAATTAAATAAATGATGGACTACTATGGGCCTCAAATACATCCTAATATAATTCTAGTAGGCCTATACTAGAAGAACATTAGGCAGGTCTCCATCTCTACTTCTGTGGCGCCCAACGCTACAGGCAGCGGTTGCTGCTGCTATGGCGGCAGCCGACAGTGGATTCCACCGCCGGCAGCCCTAGAGCCTAGAAACAACCCCAATTTTTTTTAACCAGAAAATTAAATAACCGATTCAACCAAGAATCAAATCAACAAATAGAAATCCAAGAACACATAACCAATATGCATATAACCATTTCCATTTGCAAAATCAACTTGGGGAAAAATAAAAAAAGCCTAAAACCAAGAATCCCAAAATAAAATACCCAACTTCAACACCATAGGATTCAATCCTGTTAAGGATTTCTACGGATGATAGGTACATTTTATGCACAAATCTGTCTTTGTTTATAAGTTTTAATTGCTATATTTTTAGTTAACTTAGGTGGATTTACTTCATTTTATGTAATTACTCGTGCTAGGAACTTTGAATTTGAAAATGAGCTTAAAAAGCAGATTTTGGGCACTTGGAATGCATAAAGGATGGAGCTTAAAGTCAAAACCCATAAGCACAGCTTGTGGGGTGCTGCTGAAGCTAGAAATTGACTTAGAAGCTGTTTCTGCATAAACCAGGATCATGGCTTAAGGGGGAGATACAAATTTGTAGAGTTTTTATGGGATTTGAAGACTTCCTAATTAGTTTTGTTTTATTTGTATCAGCTTTTAATTCTATTTGGGATATTCTCTAATTTTCCTAATTAGAGTTTATTCTATTTAGGAATTTATTTCTTTTTCCTTTCCAACTTCTTGAAGGGGGAATCTTCTTCTTCTCAGGAGAGTTTTAGAGTTTTTAGGTTTTAGTTTGAGTTTCTTTTAGTTTTAGTTTTGTTTTCTTTCTCTCATGGAGAGATAATTTTCTTTTCTCGCTAGGAGGAATTCGGTCTTGTAGAATCAACTGTGAGATTAACTGTTCTAAATTTCTTCTTTAATTCAAGTAAGTAATTTCATTCTGTTCTTATTTCTTTTGCATGATTTAATTGAATCCTTGATTTAATTATATACTTGTGATTAATTTGCTAGTTAGGTGATTAAATACGTAATTGTTTAATTCACTTAACCGAGGTAGCGAATAACACGGTTGATTATGGATAAGTTTCTAATTTGTGTTATGGATATGATATGCTTTAAATGATCCCGCTTGTGTGATTATTGAGTAGAATTAGTGTTCTTTCGTGTATTAATGCTTTTGATTGAATTAAATTCCGAAGCTTATTTGGAACTGTTCGATTAAATTGAGATAATTAATGAGCTTCTCTTGGTTGTCTATTCCGTAAGAAGAGATTAGGTGATTCATGCTTTGTGATAGCCATAGCTAATTTATTTTAATGCATTGAAGTTATCCTTTGTTGTTTATCATGATTGATTGGTTTGACTCAAGACCCGAACCCGCCTTCTAGCTGGAATCTGCCTCATATAAATTTTTATCAAATTATTTCATTTCTGCTATTTCTAGATTTTAATTGCAATTTACAAACAACCCCTTTTTTACTTTTCTTGTTAAATTTTGGAAGAAATAATACGGCCAATCCCTGTAGATTCGACCCTACTCCACGCTTGCCACAAAAATTTGGTTTCCGAGAGTAGGTATTTATTTATTTTTGGTGTGCTCGACATGCATCAACAGATCATAAGCCTGCTCTGATACCACTGTAGGGATTCATCATCGAAAATCAACCATTTAACAGCGGAAGCCGATTAAGATTTTCTCGAATCCTAGTCCAGGAGCCTATGCAATAGAAATCAAAAACATTGAAATAAAAACAAGAGAAGAAACTAATCTCACCTTGTATGTCTCTTCTAGAGATGGTTGTAGAAACCAATCGAGATTTCCTCCACGTTCTCATACACGAACAACTATGGAGCAAGAACCCGTGCTAGCAGAGGGTTGAAAATGAGAGAGAGAATGCAAAGGGGGCCAAAAATTTTCTCTCAGAAAATCTCTCCTTGGCCAAAATTCTATATGCTAGAATTAGGTCAAAGGTTTCTTCCATTAAGTGGGTTCTTATACCTTCAAAATCCTAGGTCTAAATTAATTAGCATAGGTTAAAATTTCTAGCTTAAGTTTAGACTTTAAATTGACTAATTTGCCTAATTAAATTGACCCAATAAATTAGTTTAGACTTTACTTAAATGAAATACATATAAGCCTATATATGTATTATATTTCCACCAGGAAATAAATTCATGAATTAATTTATTCAAATTAATTCTATGAAACCCAATTTAAATTTGATTATATTATTTTGATTGATCCAACTGATCCATAATTTAATCAATAAATTTCTCCTCTCTAGTCAGTATACTCCAAGTATACAGTTGACCCATTTAGTTCAAGCTCAAACGTTCAATGTGTACAATCCTGTAGGCCCGTCTCTATGTTGGCAGTGGCCTCATGGCCCACATAATGTAATTAAGCTTTAACAAGCCATTACAGCCCCCAATTAAGACGAAGACTGCAGTCCAATGAAAGTCATAACCCTATAGTTTTAATTTATACATATCCCATGTCATTGATATCGGTGTCTAACACGGAGGCATGGTATCATCACCCTTTTTTGTGTCTGGACATTAACTTGATCCCTGAATGAACTGATGCTCACAAACAAGTTCCAAGTTCTTTGGGTGTGGCCACATTCTTATCAGTTGCACTTATCAAGTGGCCGGTGATATCTTCTAAGTGAACTACTGAGTGACATTTGCTTCTGCATATTCACGGCCTTGCCACGTTCACTAGCACACCCGAATGTACCCATACTTGGCACCCTGTTACAGGCCCTTTAGGCGTACACCAAAGTGTGTGAGTTCGTATGCGAGACCATAATATGGTCAGGTCAAAGAATCCAATATAAGTACTACACGAGAATCACTTGTGATACTATACCATATGGATTTCTCATTTAGTGGATTCATCGAGTACCATGCCCAATTACATGTACCCATAAGCTTGATTGTCAATCCAAGTTCTATAGCCAGTAAGACACCACCATACAATCAAGACTATGATAGTCTTTGGTTCCATTCATTTCCATGACTGGAACAGACTATGGATGGCTTTATTGTTGTATCGTTTCCCTATCCATGGTCTTACTGTCAAGTGCATGACACTTGTCAACATGGATATAGATATGACCATTGGATACTCTATTTATAATATTGCATATGATATAAAACAAATAGATTAATGCCTTTATTTAATAACAAAAATGTATAATACCCCAATCTATTAAAAGATCCAAAATGTACAATACAATACAAGGACTAATGTCTTGGGACTAGGACATTCCCAACAGTCTTCTCTACCAGTGTGTATTTGGTTTTGCAATCGAACAGCTTCTTGCTGAGATAATAAATAAGGTACTCCTTCTTTCCATCCTGCTCTTATACTGGCATTGTCCCTATTGAAGAATCTTCAACTACCAGATATAGAATTAAAGGCTTTCTTGGAACTGGAGGGCTTAAGACTGGAGGATTTACCATATAAGCTTTAATCTTTTCAAATGCCAACTGACACCTGTCATCCCATACAATTGGCTGGTCTTTCTTCAAAAGCTTAAAAATTGGCTCGAAAACTGAAGTCAACCGTGCTATGAACCAATTGACATATTGCAAAGACCCAAAAATGACCGAACTTCTTTCCCTATTTTTGGCGCTGGCATATCCTGAATAGCCTTAATTTTATCCAGGTCCATTTCAATTCCCCTTTGACTAACCACATAGCCGAGTAGCTTTCCTGATGTAACCCCGAATACAAGTTTGAGATTATACTCCCAAATACAAGTTAGAAATCTATCCATGATAACAGGATGCTCTTCCCGAGCCATCTATTTAACAAGCATATCATCAACATAAACCTTCATTTCTTTGAATCATATCATGTAAGAAATTTGTGACGGCCCTCTGATAGCTAACTCCAGCATTCTTTAGTCCAAACGGCATTACCCAATAGCAAAAAGTGCCCCATTCTGTAATAAATGATGTCTTCACTTTGTCGACCATATCCATCAAGATCTGATTATACCCTAAAAACCCATCCATAAATGAGTACATCGCTGCTTTAGTTGCACTGTCAATCAGAAAATTAATATAGGGCAACGAAAAATCATCCTTCAAATAAGCCTTTTTTAGATCCCTGTAATCCACACATACTCTAACTCTTTCATCTTTCTTAGGAATTAGGACAATGTTGGCTAGTCATTCTGTATACTCCACCACTTCGAGAAATTTAGCTTCAATATGTTTAGGCAGTACTGCTTTTACGAGTGTAGCCCATTCTAGTCTCAGTCTTCTCAGCTTCTACTTTACTAGCTTAAATTTTGGATCTGTTGGAAATACACTGCTATTTCTGTGTTAACCCCTAGCATATCTTTGTATGACCACGCAAAAGCTTTGATGTGTTTTTGTAATACTTTTGTCAATTCTCTCTCTTCTTCTCAGAATTTTCCTTGGACACTTCTTTCTCAGCATAGCTCACTTTCTTCTTTATCTATTTTACTACATTGGTTGACTTCTTAGATAATTTCCTCTAGCAGATAACAGGCTTCAAAACTATCTCTTCTTCTATCAATGGTGTAATCGGCTCTTCTTGACTCTTCTCAAAATCAACCACATCCAAGAATATTTCAAAGCCATACCACACAACACTCCAACTTTCACAGGCTCAGTATGCTCCTTGTACAACTCTTCACTAGCCTTAATGAATGGTTTCATCATGAACTTTCCATTCTTTCCTTTCTTCTAATTCTTCTTTGATGCTTCAACTTGATAGCCCAATCCATACTATTTTGGCTTTCCAGACTCAATATTGAACTTTGACAAACCCTGCAAATTAGTTCAAGGACCTAACCCTGGTACAAACTTCTATTTACATAGGTACTCAGACAACCACTTCGGCATATAGTTCTTGTATATAACCATTAGAGCATCTATGACTTCTTCATCATTAATCATGGCGACCTGAAATCTGTCGAATGGTGGAACTTCTTCATTCATAGCAGCTATCATGGATTGGGAATCCGCTTCAATTGTCACAACCCTATCACCTACAGGGAACTTTATCTTCTGATGCAGCATAGAAGGGACTCCTCCTGACGGATGAAACCAGGGTCTTCCCAACAATAGAGAGAATGTAATAGGAATATCAATTATAGTGAAAGTAACCATTAACTTAACTGGTCCCACTTCCGCTTCAGCTTCAAATTTATCAATCACGGTTCTTTTTTAGTCATCATAAGCCTTAATCATAGTCAAGGACTTTTTCAAAGCTTCTTCACTTAAGCCCAAATATGGCATCATTTTCAATAGACATATGTTCAAAGCTGACCAATCATCTACCATTACACATGGCATTATTTTGTCTATTATATTGGCTTTGACATAAATGGCTTTGTTATGAACTTTCCCTTTATTCAGAAGATCTTTCTCATAGAAAACAATATTAGGGTAACCAAAGTTAACCCTATCCAGCAAACAACACATTACTTTCGGAGATGTAATTGGAGAGACTTCAATCTCAAACAACTTCTTCACTAAAGCTGCCCTATACTCGTTTGAGACCAACAACAAATGCCACAGACTAGCCTAAGTTGGAGTCTTCTTTAACTGTGATATAACCAAATCTTCCTTCTCAACTTCTTTTGGGGGTGATGCACTACTTGATCCAGTCACTGAGGCTTTATCTTTTTGTTGCACAACAGGCTGAAACACCCTACCATTTCTTGTCACATTCCTCACTTCAACAACTTTTGACTTCTCAACAACTAACCGATTCACCTTTATCATACTCTTCATACTCATTATCTGAATCCAGATCATTAAGACTTACTGGCTTTACAACTTTTTACTCTGCTGACTTCCCACTTTTTTATTCCACTTCAGCTTCACTGGCCACCATAGACTGCACACTGGGATTGCTTGCAAAATTTGAGTAGAAACAAAATTAGCTGTAACCGTGACTGCACCATACTAACTTGTCTTTTGAACTTTGGCAGTGGATTAGTCCTAGTACTAGGTTTTGTAGGCTCTTGCAATTTTCCTTCATCTATCAGCTTCTGGATATCTTCTATCAACCTGTAACAATTATTGGTTTAGTGACCAACAACAAAATGGTATGTTTAGAAATTATCCCTATCTGCATCAACTGGTTTTTCAAAGGCTTCAAAACACTCAATAAGCCACCATTTCTGCACTTTGCAAAAATCCTGAACAAAGGTAAAGTCCAAGGAGAGATGCCTTGACTTCTCGGATATCTCTCTTGACTACACTACTATTGTGACATTGCAGCAACTTCATCTTGTTTTACTTCAGATGACTATCCAGTTTTACTTACAGAATTAGAACCAGATCCACTACTTGATCCAGCTATAGTCATTGATAGATACCCAGAACTAAACCCAGAATTTCTACCACCTCTGTGGCTTACAACTTTCCCCTCTTCATCTCTTTCAACTTTCATTGCCATGTTGTACACCTCACTAAGCTCACTAAGAGTATGAAACTTCATCTTGTTTTAGTATACATCTCTACTGCTACATATCAAAATCTAAATCAACCCATCTTCATCTGGATGCTTCTTCAGTAAGATCATCTTATTCATCCATCTTTGATAGTACTCATCAAAGGATTCATTCGGTTTCTGCTTTATCCTTTCTAAGTCATACAGCTTCACCTGAATCTTGGTGTTGAAATTATAGTATTTAATGAATGTTGCTGACAAGGCTTCCCAGTCTGACTGTACATCTTCGAACAATGAACTGTACCAAGACAATGCCCCTTCTTCAAGCATAGTCGAAAAGAAATTGATCAATTGTTTCTTCGTAGCACCCGCTGTTAACATCACATGGGCATACAGATTCACGTGAGCCACTGGGGAGCCAATACCCTTATAAAAAGCAATCTTCAGAACTTGAAACCAAATAGGGAAAGTTTCAATGCCCTTGTTAATAATGGAATCCACATTCACACTCTTCTTGTACTTTATACTAATACTCACTCCTCTCTTCAATTCGGAGACTACTTCATCAAGCTTTGTGCATTTTTCCTTCAATTTCTTCTATATTGTAGCCTGAATTTCTTGCAACTTCTCTACACTAGCACTAATATCACCCTAGATTGGGATGATTCAGTTATCTTCTCCTTCCTAGGTTTAGTGGCACTGCCTTCACCACCTTTTCACATAACAACCCACATCTCTTCTTTCAAAATATCTTGAAAATCCTATGACTTTAGGAAATCCTTCAATAAATCAGCAATATTTGGTATCTGTTGGCCATCTCAACTTCCTCAACTGATTTTGTCTCAATTTTTGTTTCAACAGTCGCTTCTTCCTCAACCCTTGCAGTCTGAGCTTCTTTCCTCCTTTGATCCAACTTCTTTCTCGATGGACTCCCCAACTGAAGTTTCTTTCTTTCTAACCTCTTCCTCGGTTTCCTTTTCCATGTACATTTTGTTTCAAATAAAACATAAAATATTAGGAATGATTCATGATGAATGAATGAGATAGTGATGTGAAGAAGACCGAGTGAATGAATGAATGAATACGTGCATGTATGTATATATACATGAGATGGAATGAAAAGTTATGAAATTTAATAAAAGAACTCTTACCATAGATGAGTCCATACATGTAGTCTTTGAAGAAACTAACTCTCTCCTAGATAAAGATAAATCTGATGATACCGTTAAGATATTTGATTCACAGGTTGAACATCAAAATGGCATTAGTAATAATCTACAGAAAAATGATGAAAATGGTGATCAAGATGAACATAATATACAACAATTGCAAATATAAGAAGAACAACATCAAGATCTACCAAAAGAATTCAGATATCATAAGTATCACTCAAAAGGTAACATCATTGATAATCCATTACAAAGAATGATGACAAGGAACCAGTTGAGAGAATACTTTGACAATAGTGCCTTTGTTTTTTAGGTAGAATCTAAGAATTTTTAAGAAGTAGAAAATGAAGAAATTTGGATGAATGTTATGCAAGAAGAACTTGATTAGTTCAAGAGAAACAATGTCTGAGAACTTATTCCTAAACCCAAAGATCAAATTGTTATTGGAACCAAATGAGTTTATAGAAACAAGCTTGATGAATCGGGTAAAGTTGTCAGAAACAAATCCAGATTGGATGTACAAGGATATAACCAGCAAGAAGAAATAGACTATGATGAAACTTTCACTTTGGTTGCAAGATTAGAAGCCACTAGAATGTTATGTACATTCACTTGTTACAAAAATTTTAAACTCTATCAAGTGGATGTGAATAGTGCATTTCTAAATTGCTACATCAATAAAGTAGTCTATGTAAAGCAACCACCAGGATATGAAGATTGTCATCATCCTGAATATATCTATAAACTAACCAAGGCACTATATGGTTTAAAGTAAGCTCTCAGAGCTTGGTATGAAAGGTTAAGTGCTTTCTTACTTGCTAAAGGTTTTACTCGAGGTAAAGTTGACACAACTCTTTTTATTAAACATATTAAGAATCATAAATTAATTGTGCAAATTTATGTAGACGATATTATATTTGGTTCTACTAACAAAGTTTTGTGTAAGGAATTTTCACAAGAAATGAGCAAGAAATTTGAAATGTCTATGATGGATGAACGAACCTTCTTTCTTGGTTTACAAATTAAACAAGGAAAGAAAGGAACATCCATTTGTCAAACAAAGTACATAAAACAGCTTGTTAAGAAATATCAAATGGAAAATTCAAATCCTATGAACACACCAATAAATTCTGCAATTTCACTAAACAGTGATGACAAAGGTAAAAATGTAGACACCAAACTATATCGAGGTATGATTAGGTCTCTACTTTACTTAACTGCTAGTAGGCCAAATATCTTATTCAATATTTATTTATGTGCAAAATTTCAAGCTAACCCTAAAGAGACAAATTTAAGTGATGTTAATAGAATATTTAAATACTTAAATGGGACTTTAGATATTGGTATATGGTATCCAAAGTGCAGGGATTTTGATCTTATTGGCTACATTGATGATGATTATGTTGGATGCAGACTAGAAAGAAAAAGTACATCCGGTACTTGTTAATTTCTTGAATAAGCACTAGTTTCTTGGTCAAGTAAGAAATAAACTTCAGTAGCAACATCAATAACAGAAGCTGAATATGTATTTGCAAGTCAATGCACTGCACAGATACTATGGATGAAGCAACACCTAGAAGACTATGGGTTAAAGTATGATCACATTCCTATAAGATGTGATAATACTAGTGCTATTAACCTAACAAAAATCCAATTCAGCATTCAAAAATGAAACATATAGATATTAAACATCACTTTATTAGAGACCACGTATTAAAAAGTGATATCTATCTAGAATTTGCTCCTACCGAAAAACAAATTGCAGTCATTTTTAGGAAGCCTGTCAACGAAGAAAGATTCAGTCTATTAAGAAGAGAAATAGGGATGTGCAATCCTATTGAAAAATAAATCTATAAATATTCAGGAATGTATATGAATATGTTCTTAAATTAATTCAATTATCACAAATTGGGGTATTTGTGTTTTATCAAGAACATTAATAAGTCATCTACTTGTTATTTTTTTTATTGTTAATTAATAGATCACTTATAAAATAATAAAAAAAAAGGTATATATAAATATATCATAGTTTTAAAAACCGGACCGGACCGGCCGGTTCGACCGGGTTCAACCGGAACCGGAGCCTGGTCCGGTCGATTTCCAGCCGATTCTGTCTCTCATCAAGAACCGTTTCTCACTCGGTGAACTGACCGGTCGAACCGACAAACCGGAAAACCGGTCCCGGGTGGCGGGTCAAAGCGGTTCAGATTTGAAATTTAAAAAAGAAAAAGATAAAAAAAACTTTAAAAAACCCTAAACTTCAATCACAGAACTTATTTCTTCACTGCCTCCACACCATTCTATTCTTCACTCAACTTCTTCACCACAAATCATCATCAATAATCACGAATTATCACCGATAACTACTTCTGCTCCACTCATCGCTTCCTAATTTCGGATTATCATCAATCTTCTCCTCGCTTCAGCAGCTCCCTTATCAAACTGGTAAGTAACCCATTTCTGTTTAAATTTTCGCCATTGTTGGTTGTGTCTGAGTTTCCATTGTTAATTTACAACAATTTAGGCTTTAAACTTTTGAAAGGTAGCTATTTACTAACAGAGAGCTTATCATAAGAGAAGCTAACTGTGTATGTAGCAAAGACCTTTTCATAATTTGTTTCTGCCCTTCTAACGAAACACCCAGCCATGGAGAGAGGGACTGAGCATTTAATAATATATATAACTAAATCACTATCGTTGCATTTTAACTGTGTACATGCACTTAAATTAAACCTAGATATAATTAAGTCAGAAAATGGATGGTGGAGAAGTAATTAGAGTGGCGCAAAGCTTGTAAATGAATTAATGTTTAGAAAAATTAAGATTACGATTGAAAGCTAAATTAGCAAATAAATTGACAGTTCAATTTCAATACATATAATAATTTAAGGAATCAATCAAATTCCACCTAATAAAAACAAAAGTGGAAAAAAAAATTGAAAGGGGAAGACGGTATAATAGATTGTAGTGAAATTAGAAATTTAGATGGTATAATAGATTGCAGTGAAATTAGAAATTTAAGTTCCGTTGGCTTCTATTAATCCACTGTTTTTTTTTTTTCTTTATTTATCTATATAATAGAATGGCAAGTGAAAATGCTAGTACAGCATCAACTCCTCATGGCCTTGGGAAGACTGATCCCACATGGAAACACTGTGAAGAAATCTTAGAAAATGGAAAACCAAGTTATACAAAGAAGGAGGGATTAATAGAATGAAGCAACATCTTGCAGGGAAGTAGGGTCAAGTAGTACCATGTCAGAAAGTTCCTCCTGATGTTCGCGAACAAATGCTTTCATGCCTTAAATCACTAGACAAGAACATTAGAATTAAGAGAACATTGAAGCAGTATAATGAGGATCCGTTTGAACTAGGATTGGAAGAAGCAGATGTGGAAGAGTCTAATCCATCAAAGTTAAAGGAGTCACCAGCTTTAGAAAAGGGAAAGGAAAAAGAGGGATTGGGTACTTTTCTTGGTCCAAAAACATCTTTAAGGTCTCAACCGGGAATTATGAACTTATTGTAAGACATTTTTATTTTTATTAATTATTATGGAGTGTTTAAAATTTCTTAATTATTTCTAATTATTGTTGTAAAGTAAATTTTATTGCACATTAGAAAATGAAATGTCATAAATATTAAATATATTAATAGTTTAATAGTTTCTATTAAATCCGGTTCAGTTCAATTCCGGTTTATTCCCGTTAAATCCAAAATCCATGAATCCAGGTCTTCACCGGTTCGATGACCGGTACGGGTCTGAAAACCATGATATATATATATATGGGTTTAAAAACGAAAGAAAATTAGCCTCAATAGAAAGGCTACTTGGGCCGAAAATCCAAAATCTACATTTGGATTCAAATCCTTTTCTCTTTAGCTTTATTGAATTAAAACAAATGACTATCATATACCATGAATGGAACGCAGTGTTCCTATTTTCAAAATCCATCAACTGTCAGATTTCCTTCTCTAAATCATAGACTTCAGTGAAAGAATTGAAAAGACAGCATCACACCTCTATAGCCACCATTTTCTCAAAGCTCAAGAAACTTTCTCTACTAAATCCTTTCCATCTCTCACCATCTCTCTGATCCTCCTATACTAAAATACAAAAGCAAATCAAAATGATGAAGACCAGTGAACGAAAAATTGGGATTAAGAAAGCCGGAGTCAGAAAGTTGAGAGATTCAACTTTGAAGTAACAACCAATACTCACCATGGAAAGCAAAATCTCGAAGAAACAAAGAAAAGGGGAGTCTTTTGATCAAGCCTCATCCAAAAATCTCAAACCAAAACTAGAGCAAATAAGCTGGTTGCTTTGCGCCCCCGAAGAAAAGCCAGAAAAGGGTATCAACCACCAATTCCCGCCATGGTATTTATACCAAAAAAAGGTACGGTTGTTTATCCTAATGGTTTCACTAGAACGAGAGTTGATTGTGGGAGAATATACTAGATTATCTGGGAAAAGATGAGTTTCCATTTACCAAATAGTTTAGATTTCAGGGATGGGAAGATTATATGAAAACTAATGAGGTCATCTATCCAACTCTAATTTATAAGTTTTGTGGAACTCACACTAAAATTAGAGAAAAACAATTTGAAGTCACCATTGGAGGAAAGGTGTTTGCTGTGAATGATAAAGTTCTTAGTAATGTATTTAATCTTCCTAGAGCTGATGCTAAGATAAATAGATTTGCTGACATGTCTGTATCTGGGGATTACAATTTTAAAAGCTTCACTAGAACCTTATACAATATACCTGCTGATCATAAAATTCCTAGAGCCAATTTAGATGCTGGTTATCTAAATGGAACTTTTAGAACCCTCCAACTGCTGAACTCTACCCTTTTCATGCCTCAAACCTCTAGTTTAGCCATTATGGATGGATTTAATATATATTTTGTTTGATCATAAAATTCCTCCCCTGGATGATGAACAATTACATTACTAGTATTAGATGCACCTCTTTTTTGCCTTATGGAATGATGCTCACTGGGTTCTTCTACTACCATGGCATCTCCATTGAAAACCATATTACTGTAATAATAGGAAACAGGTATATTTTGGACGAGATAAACATTGAAAACACCATTCAAAAAAATGAGCATAAAAATCAGTTACCCACTGAGCCTTTGAATTATGAGCAATCCGATGACTTTGAAGAAAAAGAGGATGAAAATGAGTGTGCAAATAATAGGAACAATATCATTGAGGAGAATTTTACAAGTGAAGAAGTGGTTGAAGAGAGCTTGATGGCAACAAATGAAGCTCTAACAGAACAAATGAACAGCTCCCACAGATATGATAATTGCAATTTTGAAAATGCATATGTTCAAAACATAGAGGAAAGCATACAAAGCAGTGACAAAGTAGAAAGCTATAACCCTATGTACAACTTTATGATTGCTGACAGCCTTATTGGAGGGAAAGTTGGACTCTCTAGTACTAGCATCAATTTGAATGACAAATTTGAAGAAGTTTATAAAGAGGATCAGGCTTCTATGCAACTTCAAAGCATTCAGAGGCTTGCACAAGAAGCCGTTGAGGAGTTAGATAAAGAATCAAGAGGATTCCTCTAAAGGTGAAAATGAGATTTTTGAGACAATTGATGACCTGTCCATCCTTACCCATCCTTGTTATATTTCAATTAAAAAAGTAAAGGAAATTTTGCCTCTTGTACAACCTTTTCCAATGACCAACTCAAACTCTCTCTCTCTCTCTCCTACTGAGAAACCAAATTCACCCTACAATTGTTCTTCAAGATCCACAGGGGACAACCACTATATTGATAGAGTTTATCTTGGCCTTATAAACTCCTACTCACCTTACACCATGTACCTTCTTCACAATCCCTTATTGTCTTCACCGTCAATTTCCTTAAATGGCTCAACAACACCATCCTCCTCTTTTCAGCCTCAAACTCTCAGGATTACCATTCATATCCTAAACACCACCACAAATCCCACTTCATCAGAAATTCCATCAACATTTCTTCCCAACCACATGCCATCCATCTATGATAACTTAAGATCAGTGCCTTTTCATTGGAATCCTCACTCAAACTTATTGCTGATGTTCTGAAAGTGGTATAAGAAATGATGAATTTTGAAGCACTTCACCAGATTCCAACAAAGTTAAAGAACATTCAAATGTGGATGCTTGAAATACAAAATCGAAAGCTGGAAATTACACATTATTACGAGGAGACTTTATTTAAGGTCACCGGTGAGATATGGCACTTAACTTAAACTGTTGAGTCCCTAAAGTTTCTAGTAATCAAGATCTGCACTAATGCTCCCAGCAGCACCATAGGAAAGCCTTAATCAGGTTTACAGCCCTATCAGCTTTATGGTTTAGAGATTAAAAACAGAGACGGCTTGGATTAAAACTGAAGTCTCTCTTGTATTGTTTAGTTCCTCTCTTTACCTGTTTCTGAAGAAGCTCTTGGTTTTGTCTACGTTTTCTTCCATCTCTTAGTCTGTCTATCTCTTCGTATTTAACCTTATTATCTAGTACTATTATGCTTTCTTCAAGTATTTTGTTGTATTTTGATCTTTAGACCAAAATATGGTGGTCAATACTTGATTCTTTATCTATGTTACTTGTGATTTTGTACTTTTGTTCATCAATATGGTTATAATTATATGTGTATCTGTCTCTTTTTTATTATGACAAAGAGGGAGAAAATTGTGTGCCTTTGAAATATTTTGTGTATTTGTATTTAGTACTTAGGTTGTGTTAGGCAAAAGCCCATAATAGCCCAGCTGTCTCATGGGCCCAAAATATGGAATGTATATGAAAGAAGGGAAAAGCAGAAAGGGAAGGGGGGTGCTATGAATTGGTGATTTGGTGTCAGTGTGAATAGGGCACTTTGTCTTTTATGGGTACAAGGGTCTTAAGTTAGTTAGGAAACACCTTAATGGGATCGGGGATATTTTTTGGTGTTTTTCTTTTGATTCCTCCAGCATTGCTGTGAGTGAGAGAGGGCTAGGCCTGGGGAGAGGGATTATCCTTTTGGTTGTAATAGCTACTGATCTATTTCCTTATTAATCAATATTTCTCAAGTTCATTCTCTATTCTTTCTGTGTTATTCTGATATTGTGGGATTGTTGAGTGTTTTTCTATCAAATTGGTCCGACCTACATGATGTCTAACGCCGGTGACATGGATCCTAGAGTGCAAGGAAAACTGGATGAAACTGCAGAAAAAATTTCTGGGTTGGATAAACAATTGGGTACCGTTCAAAAAGACGTGGGTGGGTTGCAAAAAGATGTTTCAGTCATAAAGAAGGAGATTCATCTTATGAATCAGACTTTAGCGTCGTTAGAGCAAACCATGGAGGACATCAGGGTGCACATGAGAAGACCAGACAAACGACCAATCGGAGCAGATGAATCAGTCTTTTAGGCTGAAAGGAGTGAAGGGGTCCATACTCAGATGGGACAGAATGAGACACCATATTCAAGAGGACAACTTGAATTAGAAGGGCAAGCCTCAGGTGCAGGAGATAGAATGCAGGAAATAGGCAGGATATTGGATATGGGCAGGGGCATTTTTTTCACATGGAAAAGGCATGTTTGGGATGGAGGGGACCAATAATATGCAAGGTGGTTTGGACTCTGTTAATGGACCATTGGCGGGAAGAAAGATCAAGCTGCCATTGTTTGAAGGGTTGGACCCAAGAGGATGGATAACCAGAGCAGAGACTTATTTTCGTATCAACCATCCTCCTAGGGAGTTATGGCTTCCAAACACCGAAATATGCAAGGAAGGGGCCGCAATAAACTGGTTCACGGTATTACAGGAATCAACTCCACAGATAACATGGGAGATTTTTAAGGAGGAGCTGATGCAACGCTTCAGTAATTTGGAGATTCAAAACCCATATGAGGAACTTGCCTCCATGAAACAAACAAGTACAGTATCTGAATTTATAGAAGATTTTGAGATGGTGGAGTCACTAATTCCGAGGCAACCCGAAATGCAGTATATGGGATACTTCATTAGTGGGTTGAAGGATGAAATTTATGAAAAAAATTAAAATACACAATCCGAAAAATCAGCTGGAGGTGATGAGATTGGCTCGGTCGACAGAAGCTTCAATAAACCGAGAGAGGGGAATTGGCGGTGGAGGTCGAGCAGCAAGGGGGGCGTTCCAGAGAAGTGGAAGTTCTATGAGTCAAGGTGGGTGGAAAGGAGTTGTTAGGCCTGGAGGTGCAATGGGCTCCAGTAACAGTAAATGGGCCGAAACTAAATACCCTGCCAAATGGGCTGGAAATGTTATGGAATCAGCTAGTGTTACAAGCCCTAGAGGAGAAACCCATAAGGGAGGCAATTACTCAGCAGCTTCACGTCAATCTGCTCCAAGAGACAGGGGCACATGACACATTTCCCAAAAAGAGTGGGAAGACCAACGCAAGAGTGGGCTGTGTTTCCGGTGCGGCCAGGTGTACTCGCCGCAACACCGTTGTCCGAAAGGGAAGTTGCAGCTACTGTTGTTAGCCGATGACGAAGAGGTGAGCGAGGAAGGCGAGATTGTTTTGGCTGAGGCTGAAAGAGAGGAGCAAAAGGCGGAAGAGGACGGCGAAATTGGTGAGTGCTGCGTCCTGGAGTGGAAAGGAAAAATAGAACAGCAAGAAGAGGAGCTGAACATAGTGAAATATCAAGGTGAGGTACAGGGAATTCCTATCTTAATTCTTGTTGATAGTGGAGCCACTCACAACTTTATTTCTAAGAGGTTGGTGAGTTCTCTGGGATTAAGAAGGGAGATATTAATTCGTTTGGGGGATGGGTATGGGGTCAGAATTAGGGAGCAATGCCCTTCTGTGAAGGTAGTGATGGGAGGATTTGAGTGTGAAGTAAAGGCTCTTGTATTCGATATTGGGAATTTAGACATGATTTTAGGGATGGAATGGTTGAGAACATTGGGTGAAGTTTGGCATAATTGGGGGCAGCGAAAGATGAAGTTTAGGCAAGGGAATAGAATGATTGAGATAGTGGGAATTAGTAATAAACAAAAAGGGCCCTCATTACAAGCATGGCTAGACGACAGGGATGAGGGGTTAATTCCTCCCAAGTGTACTAGTGTCAGTAAAGAGGAGTTAGGAGAGAAGCAACAGCAGCTTAATGAGGTACTAAGCCAATTTTCACAAGTATTTCAAGACCCTAAGGGACTACCTCCTCCCAGGCGGATCAAGCATGCCATTAATTTGCTCCTCGACAGCGGGCCAGTGTGCGTTAGGCCTTATAGGTACCCTTATAGCCACGAGGACGAGATTCAACGACAGGTTCAAGAGATGCTAGAACAGGGGATAATTCGCAATAGCAGCAGTGCTTATTCCAGTCCCGTTTTGCTTGTTAAAAAGAAAGATGACACATGGAGATTGTGCGTGGACTACAGGGCCTTAAACAAGGTGACTATTCCTGACAAATACCCAATTCCAGTAGTTGATGAGCTATTGGAGGAATTATATGGCACTCAATTCTTCTCCAAGGTGGATTTGAAATCGGGATATCATCAGATTCCAATGAGGAGTGAGGATGTGGAGAAGACTGCTTTCAGGACTCACAATGTACACTACGAATATTTAGTGATGCCATTTGGATTGACAAATGCACCAGCTACCTTCCAAGCCACCATGAACGAATTTTCTGGCCTTTCCTGCGGAAATATGTTCTGGTATTTTTTGACGACATCTTAGTTTTCAGTCCAAATTGGGAGAACCATTTACAGCATGTGGAAAATGTGTTACAGGTATTAGGTCAACATCAGTTTATGGCTAACAGAAAAAAGTGTCAATTTGGATGCAAGTTTGTTGAATATTTAAGGCATATCATCAAGGATGATGGTGTTTCAATGGATCCAACCAAGGTAGAAGCGGTCTTGACATGGCTAGTTCCGAAATCAGTCAAGGCAGTAAAAGGCTTCTTGGGTCTTACAGGCTATTATCGTAAATTCATTGCTAATTACGGAAAGATAGCAAAACCTTTTACAGAATTGACCAAGAAGGGTGGGTTTTGCTGGAAGGAAGAAGCACAAGAAGCTTTTGAACAGCTCAAGGCAGCACTCACTTCAGCCCCAGTATTGGCGCTGCCCAACTTCACAAAACCATTTGATATCGAGTGCGATGCTTCAGGTAAGGGGATTGGGGCTGTTCTTATGCAGAACTCAAGACCAGTCGCTTTTTTAGTAAGGCCTTGGCGGACAGAAACCTCTCCAAATTAGCGTATGAAAAAGAGATTATGGGCTTGGCTCTTGCCATTTATCACTGGAGAACATTTTTGGTGGGTAGGAAATTCAGAGTTTTCACTGATCAAAGGAGTTTAAAGCATCTTCTAGAACAAAGAATTACAATCTGTGATCAACAGAATTGGGTGCCCAAGTTGTTGGGATACCAGTTTGAGATTTTTACAAACCAAGAAAGCTGAATTCAGCCCCTGATGCATTATCACGAAAGGGGGAGGAAGGGGAGATGCAATTACTAAAATCATGTCCTCGTTGGGAGGAAGGAGCACAATTAATTAGGGAGGCAGAAACATATCCTCAATTGCTTAAGATCAAGGCAGATTTGCTACGAGATCCGGGGTCAAGACTGGGATACCAATTGAGAGATGGAGTGTTGCTTAACAAGAATAGATTGGTCATTTCCTCTACATCCCCTCTCATACCTTCTCTGCTGCAAGAGTATCACACCACTCCTACTGGAGGGCATTCGGGATTTTACAAAACATACAGGAAACTGGCTGCAAATATCTACTGGGTAGTCATGAGCAAGACTATCCAACAGTTTGTCAAAAATTGCGATATCTGCCAACGTTATAAGGTGTCTACTTTGACCCCAACAGGACTCCTACAACCGTTGCAAATCCCAAGAATTGTTTGGAATGAAATTTCTATGGATTTCATAACAGGACTCCCAAAGTCCAAAGGCTTCGATGCTATTTTGGTGGTGGTCAACAGGTTGAGTAAGTATGCTTATGTTGCTCTACTCAAGCACCCTTACACGGCTAAGACTGTAGCGGATATGTTTGTTAGAGAGGTAGTGCGCCTGCATAGATTCCCACAATCTATTGTAAGTGACCGAGACCCAATCTTTATGAGTTCTTTTAGGCGAGAATTGTTTAAACAGCAGGGTACTCAGTTGCACTTCTCCACCGCCTACCACCCGGAAACTGATGGACAAACGGAGGTCACAAACCGCTATTTGGAAGCTTATCTGAGATGTTTCTCAGTGGAACAGCCGCGTACTTGGGTTCATTGGCTTCCATGGGCAGAATATTGGTACAATACCACCTTTCATGCTTCAACGAGAGCGACTCCCTTTGAGATAGCGTATGGCTGGAAACCTCCTACCCCATTTCAATATGTTCCAGGCGAAATCAAGGTAGAATGGGTGGCGCAGGAGTTGGAGGATATAACAGAAGCACTAAGACAGCTGAAGTTTAATCTAGGGAAGGCACAATAGGCCATGAAGAAAGAAGCAGATAAACACAGGAGGGAGCTGGTCTTCGGGGTGGGTGTTTGGGTTTATTTAAAGCTCCGACCTCACAGGCAACAGTCAGTGATCCGGAGAGTAAATCAGAAATTGGCAGCCTATTTCTATGGACCTTGTCAAATCAAACGTTGCATTGGGGACGTTGCATATGAACTGCTGCTACCAGAGGGGTCTAGAATCCACCCGGTTTTCCATGTTTCGATGTTAAAACCAGCTACATAGCCTCAAGAAGTGGAACCTAAGCTTCCGAAAAGTTTAGAAGTGGAGATGGATCCGATTACACAACCGGAGCAAATTTTGGCCCACCGGGTGACCACAAGAAATGAGGAAGAAATACAGCAGTGGTTGGTTAAATGGGCAAACAAACCAAAGGAAGACACGACGTGGGAAGACGAAAGCGTGATCAAGGCCCAATTTCCTAACCTCAGTCTTGAGGATAAGACTATTTCTCACGTGGGCGGTAATGTTAGGCAAAAGCCCATTATAGCCCAGCTGTCTCATGGGCCCAAAATATGGAATGTATATAAAAGAAGGGAAAAGCAGAAACGGAAGGGGGGTGCTGTGAATTGGTGATTTGGTGTCAGTGTGAATGGGGCACTTTGTCTTTTGTGGGTACAAGGGTATTAAGTTAGTTAGGAAACACCTTAGTGGGATCAGGGATACTTTTTGTGTTTTTCTTTTGATTCCTCCAGCATTGCTGTGAGTGAGAGAGGGCTAGGCCTGGGGAGAGGGATTATCCTTTTGGTTGTAATAGCTACTGATCTATTTCCTTATTAATCAATATTTCTGAAGTTCATTCTCTATTCTTTTTGTGTTATTCTGATATTGTGGGATTATTGAGTGTTTTTCTATCAGGTTGCTTAAAATTCTGGTTAATATATATGTTGTTGTACTGATATATGGAATATGACTACATGTTAATTATATGAAATAGTTGCTAATTGTGTTGATCTGAACTTATACTCTTTAATATGCTGATAAAAATCTAGATCATATATCTAAGAACTTTGTTGAAAGTTTCTAACTATATAGTTATGAAAAGACTAATCACTAATATAAGTTCAAGCAGCTTAAACAATTTCCTTCTTTGAATACTGAGTTTATAATATAATCTGAAAATGAACCACTAACTATGCCTCTCTAGCTACCACTTATTAAAAATATGAAACTGCTTTCTGATAAGATAAATAGAATTCTTTAGCTCTTTAAAGGCCTAATGCATCTGAAGGCCAATGAACTTGTCCTTAACATCACAAGTGCCCCCCTGAATTTTGTGTTTGTCCAGTTACTCCCCTAAACTTTGAAAAAATGACTCAGTTTGCCCCTTTACTGCCACGTGTCAATCATTTACTGGTTATGTCACGTTTGACTTTTCAACATCGTGTGTCACAAACTCGTAATTTTAGCTGGTTTAGGGGATCTTAGGGGACAAATTTGGTTGGTTTTCAAAATTTAGGGGGCAATTAGACACTTTTTAAGTTTATAGGGGCAGTTGGCTCTTTGTACCAAGTTTGGGGGGTCCGAATGTATTAGGCCCTCCTTAAAATGTGATGATTATGGTATACAGAATGGATCCACTATGTATCCAGTTTGTTTGAAAAACTGTTTGTCTAGGGACTATGCAAAAGCATATTTGGGGTTCTATGGTGTTTGATAAAACCATTTAACATTTGAAGAAAACTAATCTTTCAAGGACTCATCCTGGCTGCTATCACTTGGAGAGCTATCCTTTGTTTTTTCAGATTTGGTACAAAGCATGTCCTGGCTATAATGGTGTTATTTGTAGTAGGGTTAGGAAGACTACTCTTATCCCTAGGATGTATAAATGGAAGGCTTTTGATAAGCAGTTTCAGAGTGCTACATTAGATTTTTTTTATTTTCTAAAGATCAACTAGGAGTGTATGTTCCTATATCTCTCATTTTTCTTTCTTTATTTTTTATGTTTGTTGTTATTATGTTTGTTATCATTATCATTTTTTATTTCTTCTATTTTTGTGTTTCTTTGTTTGGGTTTGAAGGATTTAGAAGCTTCTACTGAAGACATTAAGAAGCTAGATTTGGAGGATTTTCACTCCAAAAGTAAGGGTAAAAATGTTGTTGCTGAATTTGGTGTTGAGAGGAAGTCTAAGAAGACTAATATTGGGAATAGGAATACTGATGCTAGAAAAGGGTCTTCTGGTGAGGCTGGTTTGTTAGCTGAAATTGCCTCTTTCCGGGCATCTGTTGAGTCTTCTCTTGCTTCTATTGTTGGAATGCTCGATTCTATTAGCGAATGTTTGGATAAATTGGAAATTTCCTTTTATTTATTATTATTTTTTGTATTTTTTTCTTGGTTGTTTTTATAATGTGTTTTGTGTTTATTATTGTTTTCTTTTTATGTTTTGCAGGAAGCTGTGAGGTCTAGTGGTGAAAGGTTTTTTTTTATTTATTCTACATTTCTTATACATTTCTTATGCAATTTTGATACTTTTGTGATACAATTCTTATACTTTTATGATACAATTCTAATATAAGTCTGATACATTTCTAATACAAGTATGATATATTTCTTACACAATTTTGATACATTTCTTAAACATTTCTGATACAAATATGATACATTTCTAATACATTGCCAATACATTTTTGGTTTTAAAATAGGTGTTTTCTAGTGATGAGTCTAGTCTTTCTGATAGTGAAGATGAAGATAATGATTGTGATGATAAAGATGAAGATCAGGATGAGGATGATAAAGAAGAAGAAGTTAAGAGGGAGGAGAATGAGGAGGATGAAGAAGTTGAGCGGGAGGATGAGAAGGAAGAGAAGACGGAGGATGTCGATGAGGAGGTAAATGAGGAGGAAAATAAGAAGGAAGATCAAAAAGAGGACGATAAGGAGGAGGAGAAGGAAGATGAGAACGAGAAGGAGAAGGATTCTAAAGATCAAAATGGTGTTAAGGTTGATGGTTTAGATAATGTGTCTAATAATAAGCATGATGCTGTTGAGGGTGTTGCTAAACATTCTAGTGTTCAAGGAGTTCCTTATGCTAATTAGAGAGACGGTAATGTCAATCCAATTTGCACTCTTAATTGTATAACTGACTCCATGATGTAGTTGATTTAGCTTCTGATGTTGTAAAATTTGTTGTGGATGATGAAGTGACTCTTAAAGCTGGTAGTGCGATTATGAAAGAATCTATTATTATTGATAATGTTGAGCATGAAGTTGTGGCTGCTCTTCGAAAGCTTAAGGAAGTAGTATGCTTTTTTTTAAAATGTTGGTGTTTTTATAATTCTTTAATGTTTACTTTTCTGTATACTTTGTTGATACTATTATGATATACTTTTGATACATTTTTGTTATTTTGTTGATACTTTTTATATGCATTCAGGATTCTTCTAGTTGCTTTTTATAATTTATTTATCCTGTTAATTTGAAGCTGATAGTATTAAGAGATGGAAGTTGTCACATTATATGCGTCTTTTTTTATTTGTTTTTATTTTTATTTTTTTGTTTCCAGAAGCTAGTTTTTTTTTTTTATGTGAGTGTAGATGAGGTTATTGTTGTTGGTGCTAATGAGTCAAGTCCTCTTTCGAAGTGAAAGAAAAGAGCTGGTCGTGTGTTGAGCTCACCTTATACTCCTTTAGGATCTGTGCCAAAGGGTCCTTCTGTTAAGACAATTCTGGTTGGGCTGTGTCTTTTAGATACTTTTGCTCAATTGGGGGAGTATCCAAGTAGTTCAGATGTGGCTTTATTCCACATTTTTATTATTAAGAAGAAGTTTCGAGGAGGTAATTAGTTTGAACTTTTTTATGTTTTTTGTGTTTTTTTATGCTTTGGGTTTCTTATGTTGTTTATTTCTTTTGTTTCAGTAAGAAATTGAACAAGATGTATAGACCAACGGAGAACACTCTAAAACCTCTGTGGGATTTAGGAATCTGTTCAATTAACTACAAGAATTTCTTTTACGAACTTTATACACCGGGGGAGTTTCTGTCTGGCGCTGTATGTATTTGTTCTTTTTTTGCCTTTTCATTATATTTTTTTATTTTTAGTTTTTATGATAATTGTATTTTTGTTTTTAATTTTGTTTTCTCATTTTTTTTTTTTTTGTGTTTTTGTAGCACATGGATTTGGTGTTTTATTATTTGAGGAACAAGGGCAAGTAGTCGAAATAACAAAAATTTGCGCTTTGACCAAAGGGTGAAATATCTTTTTACTGTTGAGTGATACAATCACAACAGTAAAAAGATATTTTACATACTGATAAAGGTAATGAGAAGTTGCAGCTTACTAATACGATCACCAACATTATGTTTGGTTGCAGTGTTTGTTGTGGGAAGCTATAGAGTGAGTGGATGTTATTTTTTCCTAATTCATGTGAATCAGAATCATTGGGTATTGGGAAGGTTTGTGTTTTTGGATAGGAAGCTATATATCTATAATTCTATAAAGGAGAGGACTAGTTTTTATACTACATATGATTGTGCTAATGAGTATGCAACCCTGATTCCTTATTTCATATAGAAGTTTGAGATATTTACTTCGAGGCCTGACATTCTTGACTCTGAATAGTACTTTTGGGAGGATCCTCTTCGTCCACTTGTTATTGTGGTTGTTCATAATGGATTCATCTAATATTTGTCTCATACATTTTTGATATATTCTTGATACAATTCTGGTACATTTTTTATACATTTTTTGACATGGAGCTGATGACATTTTTTTCTAGTGATTATGGCATCTTTTGTTTGTCTTTTATGGAGTATCTAATAGAGCAAAGGGAGTTACCTAATCCTCTTGATGTGAAAACTCGTAGGTTCAGGTTGGCCATTAGCTTATATAATCATGGATTAACGAAGGTTGAAGAAGGGCTGGAGAGTGATACAGAATATAGTGAGATGCTAGATGGAAAGTGATTTTTGTTGATATTGAATTATATATTGGATGTATTTTCTTTGATACAGATCAGTTTAAAGATTTATTAGGGCTCAATTTGTTTGAATGTCTTTTTTTTATTATTAAATTAGAAATTTGTTTTATATTTTCTACAGTAACTGTTATTATGCTATTTGTAATGTAAAATTACATTAATTTTCTATTGCTTCTCTACATGTTTTCCTATTGTGCCCTCTTTGTCTACATGTATCGTATTTTATTCTCTTATTGTTTTTCTTTCCCAAGCAGTTTTAATTCTCCATTTCCTTTCTTGTCCTGATTTCTGTTTTTTTTTTTCTAGTGGTTAGAGTTGCTGATGTCTGATTTCTTCAAGTATGTCGCATTTGTCTTTTGATGGTATTGGATATATTGTTCCCTTATATATGTCCAACATCTTTTCGTTTTTGTAGTATTCTGAGCAGTAATCATAGGTTCTGAGGTAAAATTTTCTTATGTATGTAAGATCATGTGCACAATGGATCTCATATGTTTTGAATCTGTTGCAGGTATATGTCTTTTTTTCATGTCAACTGTGTAGTCTATGCCATCTTTTGAGACTAGTACTAGGTGACTTGTAAACAGTTTTACCTTTTTTTCATGTTTTGTTTTTGTAAGTGATCAAATTATATAACAAATGTATCAAGCATCTATTGTGTTTTGTATAATGTTTTATTATTGTATGAGAAATGTATGAGTTGTTTGCTATACTTTTCTGATACATTCTTGAGACATTTCTCATACAATAATAACACATAACTAAAAAGAAAGTATCACCAAGGTATCAGACATGTATCAGCAACGTGTCAGAATTGTTTCTAAAATGTATCAAAAGAAAAACATAACATATATGTGTTGTTACTTTTTTTTTTAATGTTTACCTCCATTTTCAATGGTGGAATGTATTTCTTTCTTATTCTCTATTCTTGCTTTTGTGTTAGTTCTTTCATTGTTGCTAGAGTGATATTTCTATTTCTGTAGAAGAGATCCCGGATCATGCTCCATAGGTACTCCACGAGTGTTGTGATTGGTAGTCCTTTTGCTGCTTTATTGATTGAGTTTATTGATTCTGCTACGTTTGTTGTAAGATTGTTATATCTTTTATTGGGTGAATGTACTCTGCTCCATTTTTTGTATCCAGTATCTTAAAGGTATCCCAGGATGTTTTTGTTTATTTTTTACAATTCAGACATATAATTGTCAAACTTTTTTACTGTGTATGCTCTTGATGCTAGGTTGTAGTAATTTGTCATGTCTGGTATGTTATTTTTGTATCTAGTATTGAGGTTTTGGAGCAAGTGGAATGCGCACACCTAGTGTAGCTTTTCAGGGTACACTGATTTGGAAGCTTTTTTTATGCTTTTGTGTCTATCTGAAACTATGGTCATTCATATTCTTTGGCTATACACTTGTTTAAATTAGTTAAAGAACTACTCCCAAGATTCATCATTTTTCGTATCAACCACTACATATGCGAGTGGGAAGATCATCTCTGCATATACATATCACAGCTTTATGTTAGTTTTCTTTTTTTTTTTTTTTTTTAACTTTTGTTACTTAGGTGATACTTTATTGATACTTGTTTGATACTCCGTTGATACTTTTTTGATACATAAATGATACAATGAAAAAAGAATGTATCAAAAATGTATCAGAATTGTATCAGAAATATATCAAGAACGTATGAGACATGTATCAGAATTGTATGAGAATTAAAACAAAACAAAAGTATGTTATTATTGAATAATTTCCTTTACCTAAGGCATTATGTGTGCATGTTGATATTAATGTTCCATCGGATCATATATTTAAGAATGTGGCATCAACAACTATAACTGGTCTACAGTACTGCCAACCTGATATTGATGCTTCCATAGATACAAAGAAGTATAGGAATTAGTTTCCTGTTGTTTCAAGGTTTATTATTGTTCCTGGATTTGTCTTTTTAAGCATGTAAAGGTACCTTGGTAGGTTTTTTTTATGATTCTGATGGTATTCCTTTTATGATTTTAAGAGCCTCTTCTTTTGATTTTTAGGCTTTCTGGTAATTGATTTATGCTCCAATTTGGTCTCTCATATCATGCACTATATTTGTAGCTGTGTATATTCTCTTTCGTCTCAGGTATTTGTTCTTAATCATATTTGCAATGAATCTGCTTGTTGCTTGTCTCTTTTCACTCTTTCTCTCATCGATGTTGCATGTGTGTTGTTCATTGTATTTCCTTATCACAAATCTTTCTATTTTACCTTTTTTGGAACCTCTGAATATCCATGCGCATCCGTTATCAATGCAGTTGAGGTAGTACTATCATGGACATGATTTATTCACCTTGCACTAGTGTGAGCGGACGACGTTTTCGACGGAATGCAGACTCCCTTTCGGGAGGGATGCCTCGATTTCGGGCGGACCCTCCCTCGCGTGGGGTTTTTAGAATAGAAATTCGTTTTTTAGAAAATTAGATTATTTCATAAAAGAACCGAGACCTAAGTCTCGATGAATATTGTAGGAGTCGCCACCCGGCTCAGCTCAACTGGGAAATTTATAATGTAGCTGAACTTGGCAAACGGCCGCTACACTATCCAGAGATCTAGGTCCGGACAAGTCCCCTATTTCATGTCTAATTAAAATAAATATGGCCAATGTTCAAGTTTGGTATTTCAAATTCTAAAGTCAATTTTATTGCATTAAGTTAAACATACAGCGCGCATATGGATAAAATAGGAGTAAAAGTAGGCAGTAAATAATTAAATGGCTTACAACCCAATCGAACAAAAATAAAAACTCTCAGCCTTACTTTTACAACCGCCTAAAATACACGATTTATCTAGAAAAATACAATCACCTAAAATACACGTATTAATCTATTAAATACACCAAAAATAAAAATAGAAGAAACTAAAAGCTGGAAAACAAAAGGTTAGCACAATATACGGCACACCACAAATATGACTCAAACATGACAGAATTGGGAATTTAGAATTCGGGAACATGCATATATAGGGTTAGACCTGGAAAACATTTTGAAACGTCCTTGTATTTTTGGTTCTGTGAGAAAACTATTTTGAAAACAATTTATTTTCCGGTTTAATTTAATTTTAGCATGTGAGGTGGGTTGGTTTTCAGTAGAATCGGTTCTCCGTCGTGGTATTGTTCTAAATGCAAATGCACTGAAAATTAAATCTAAGGTAGTGAATGCACACAACAAAATTCATTTTTTATGATTTTCTGATTTTCTGAATTTTTATGAATTTTTAGAAATTTTTAGGGATTATTCTGGAAATTCTTTCTTGGACGAGCATCACAGTCGTGCGACTGTAACTACAGTCGTGCGACTGTAAATCAATCCAACTTCAGAATTTCGCCAAAATTATTCAAAATAAAACTGAGAAGTTATTGGAAATCAAGAACACTCGTACGACTGTAACTGTTCATCAACTCAAGAATAGTCGCACGACTATTTTTAATTTTCAGAAACAGAAAACGCAAAAGTTGAAATAAAATGTACAAAAACACACCAAATCACCCAGAAAGCATGAGAAAAAGAGAGAATGAAGTGTGTTTACCTCTTTGGCACTGATCCACCGTAGGATTGACCCTTGGCAACGCACCAATACACACCAAATTGCTTCTTTTCCCTTTGAGTTGAGGTTTGGAGAGTTAGGTCCAAAATTTCCAAAATGTCACGGATTTGAGTGAAATCAGAGTCTGAAATTGATTGATTTTAAGTGTTAAGTCGTTAACCTATGATTTCTATCCGGTTTAGACATTGACACTCAAGAATTAAAGGAAAAGAAGAGGAAGAAAGACTTGAGTTTTTGTAGGTTTATTTTGCTTCTCTTTTTCTCTCTATTCTCTCTCAACTTCTCTCTCTAATCCCCTCAAATCCCAGACCAGAATCCTCTCCTCTTTCCTCTTTTCCTTCT
Source organism: Euphorbia tirucalli (assembly GCA_039660915.1). Lineage (NCBI taxonomy): Eukaryota > Viridiplantae > Streptophyta > Magnoliopsida > Malpighiales > Euphorbiaceae > Euphorbia > Euphorbia tirucalli. Next base: position 54,273,423 of record CM077633.1, read on the forward strand.
TTTTATCCCCCTTAGTTGCTGCCAGAACCGGAGAAATTAATGCTCCCCTTTTCTTTTTCCACTTTTCTGCTTTCAGGGTATGGGCTGGTTCACCTGCTACGACCCTACAGTAAAAAAAAAGAAAAAAAAAAGATAGAATAGTCGTACGACTGTAACTACAGTTGCACGACTGTAGTTACAGTCGTACGACTATTCTATCTTTTTTTTCTTTTTTTCTTTTTCTTTTTTTTTTTGTTGAGATGGGAAATTTCGGTGCTTACAACTGGAAATTTTGTTGAATTACATGATGAGCAATTACTTCTTTTAGTGTGTCCTTATTTTTATAGATCCGTCTAGTTTATGCAATGCCTACGTCAGGATTTGAAATGTTGCTGTCTTCTTCTTCTTCATCTTGTTTTATTGTTTGTTGTTTGTATATTTCTGAAATTTTTTTGGCTGTGATGTTTCTTATGTAAAGTTGGTGATCATCTTCTTCTTCTTGGTTGTACACTATTGTGTACCAAGTTGTTCATGTTCTGTTGTGTTTGCCATTATAGCTGCATAATGAGCTGCAGAAAGAGTTACCTTTTGATAAGTTTATGTTATCTTTTTTATACATTTTTATCATATTAAAAATGCACAGAAAGTTGTGTGTGATACTTTTTTGATACATTTGTGGTACCATTTTGATACATTAGTGATACAAGTTTGATACAATTCTGATACTTTTGTCATACCTCTGTGATGTTTTTGTAATACTTTTTTAATACTTTTGTCATACTTTTCTAATACTTTTGTCATACTTTTTTTTTATACTTTCTATGCTATGTATGTGCTTAAATCATTTCTAACTTTATTTACATTTGTGATACGGTTTATGTGATAATAATACATTTCTAATCTATTTTTTCTTTGTGTGTGGTTTTAATGCACAGAGGATATTGTATGAGATTGTTACTTTGAGTTTTGAGCTATAGATAAAATCAGATTCTCATTTCATTGTTAACTTGCATCGGTGGATATCCGTCTGTTATCGGGAATTGTATCTGTATGTCCTCCTTGTTTTGATCAATATTGATGTTCTCTATGATTATGCATTTGAATTCATATAATGTGCAAGTTGTTAGTACTAGAACTCCACTTACTCTGTAGTTTATGTATTTATTTTCTTCATTCCATTCACCATTGAGTAAAGTAGAATTACGATTTCTGAGATGATGTTGTAGTAGAAATGAGTTTTGCGTTTTGTTTGTTTGTTGTAATTGTTTGAGCCAATCAGAGAGAGGAAAAGAGATCGCGATGGTAGAGAGATTTCGATTCGAGAGAGATCGTGATGGTGAACAGATCGCGTCTTGGAGAATTAAGGTAATTTAGAATTTCTGAAACTTTGATATGTTGTATTTCTTTTATAGTTGGCATAATTGAGGAATATTTAGATGATCGTATTTTAGGAATATTTCATATTTTGCAGCGTAATTTTTAGAGTTTTCGCACTTATAATAGTTGCAAAGATGTGTATTTCTCTAAATTTCTCTTAAATTTGAGGATTAATTCAGATTTTGAAGCAATTTAATCAAAACCTCATAATCTTCCATGTAATCGCCACGTAATAGTAGAACACTCTTTAGGGTGGGAGGGACATTATCGACACCGGAGTATGGAGGAGGGATAAGGGAAGAACAAGAGAGGGATAGAATTTAATAGTGACTCATGACGATTTTGTAATCAAATTCAAATTGATTGACACTTCTATCATTCCAATTTTTTCTACATTTTATTTGTCCCTTTGATCCCATCAAACACATCAGAAATCTGTTGTAAGTTCCCTCCAGAAATCTGACAGCAAGGTAGTTGCACCGGTTGCTTCCAGTAGTTTCTTTACGAGAAAATTATGATGGGCACAAATAATCAACCGAATCAGCATATCAATTTGGAAAATTCTAATGGGAACAATTATCTTCTAATAACCACTACCACGAAACCCTTTATTTCGTATGCAGTCCAAAATTGGATTTGGACTCGGTGATTTATTTAATTATCCATCCAATATATAGAAAATTAAAAAAGAATATACGTATCTGGCTACACCTAATTCATTTGATATATAATTTATTTTGTTTATATGTACAGCGATGTCTTTTTGAAAGCATTCGACAGGAAGATAGCATTAACAATAGTGAACAATTAGCTAGGTCACTATAATTGCGGCTTTGCACCTTTTTTCTTATGGTGCAAACCCACATGATATTTTTGTTTATCTTTTTATTTTAAAATTCTTGTTAAAATTTGAAAACACATGTGGAGGAATTTTGCTCAAGTAAATTTGGCAATGGGTTAACGATCACCAATTAAGGATTGAAAAATAAAGAGAACAGTTTCATTGATAGCACACATAAAAAGACAACTTGAAACACAGCTAATGAAATGAAAACACCACCAACCAATCAAACACCCTATAAAATAAACCAACAAAAATGCCAACTAATTTTAATATATTACTCCTCAATCTAAAAAAGGGAGGAGATAATTATATTGGCATTTTCTATCTACTAAAAAAAAAACTCTTAATTAAATAGCTTAAAAATCATTGCCGGGAAGTGGCTCAAAGGCAGCATCACCAATAAAAATATTGTCATAGACAATGGCAGCAATGGCAGAACCAATCAAGGGACCAACCCAATAGACCCAGTGGTTGGTCCAAGTCCAGCTAACAACAGCAGGGCCAAAGGAGACAGCTGGGTTCATGGATGCACCATCAAAAGCACCACCAGCTAAAATGTTAGCACCAACTATGAACCCAATTGCAATTGGTGCTATTGTTCCTATATTTCCCTTCTTAGGATCAACTGCTGTGGCATAAACTGTGTACACTAGCCCAAACGTCATCACTATCTCAAACACTACTGCATTCCATGACGATACTCCTGATGACAACGCAAATGCTGATGTTTCCTGCAATTTAAGTAAATTTCATGAATTACTAATCTAACTATATTTTCAAAAGCTAAAATTTCATGTTTTTCTTTCACATGATTCCACATTTTTTACTTGTGTTTTTTTTCAAGCTACGAAAGAACAAAATGATACAAGATTACCCCATAGTAGAAAGTATAGTTTAATTTATTCTTTCTCAAGGGGTTTTTTCTGCAATTTTCATCAATATCAGACTTAGAAAATCATTGAAGTAAAATTTCTATCATATGGATGAAGCTAAATTAAATCCTCTATCATATATGCAAAATTGGTCCATTTTTTATGTTTGGGATGACATACATAGACTTTCATGTGACCTCACGGGGCAATTTGACCCTCATTTTAATTATAAAACTATATGCTGGAAGGGTTTATCAGGTGATAAGTTATATGGGTGCATCCCATTGTCAAATATTTAAGTGGTTAAAATCAATTATAGATAAATATATATGAAGTTGTCATGAATATACCAGTCCACCGGTGGCAAATTTAAGAAGCAAGCATGCAACAACAGATCCAAGCAATTGAGCAATCCAATATAAAATCCCTCTCAACAGAGAAATGTGACCTCCCATGAATGCACCAAAAGTCACTGCCGGATTTACATGACCGCCGGAAATGTTTGCACCAACTGAAACCGCCACAAACAGTGCAAAGGCATGAGCCAGTGCCGCTGCTATCAACCCCGCTGGTGTTGTTGACGCGTTGTCCGTTAGCTTATCTGCCAAATTAATTATATTCCCCAATCATTATCAATCCAAGTTAATTCCTTCCACATATCAATATAATATCAACATATGTACAATAATATATCAAATTTCATATCCCCAAAAATAAAATTCCAACATTCATAATTGTGAGGATTATTTGTTACTTTATGAGGTTTTGCATGTGACAATTTTAAACTACATAGAAAAGAAAAATACACTAGTGACATTGTATTAGTGCTCAAGTACCACTGTAAAAGATATTCTAGATTTGGCAATAAAAAATTTTGTTCTAATAAATATAAAAATTATTGTCATAGTTTTAGGCAATACTAAAAATCTATTGTGCGATACTGTTATAAAACTGCAACAGTATGTATTTAATAAAAAAAATGATATAATTTTATAACTACTAATATACATATATTAAATAAGCTTATTACTAGCGAATATCGTAATTTTGTGCCGTTGTTTGTAAAATCTAATATTTCTATCAATGTGCATTAGAATAATAGATTTAAGCCACTGAAGAATATTCAGTCTGGGAAAGAATTATTGGCTGAAATTTTCCAAAAAAAAAAAAAAATCATGAAATGATTTAGAAAAAGCAATCAATAAAGTGCTTGTAATTAATAGAAAAGAATTGACACATGTAAAATTAATTAATTGATACATCTTAATTAAATTGAACTTACTGAAGGCCATGCCGGATCCTTCACCGGCAAATACAAAAATAACCATTGAAAAGAACTCGGCTAGGGCCGCCCGGAGAGCATCCGGTTGGCTAGCCTCTTGGGGGTGTCCAACTGCAATTCTATGAATTGGCATTTTTCTTTATAGTTTTTAAACAAATTTAGAAGCTTTTATTTGCTTATTTTCCTTTGCTTTTTGTACTTGTAAATTGTACAGCTTTCTCAATTTGTAGTGAGAGTCCATTATTCCTTCACCCTTTTATATACCTGAAAAAACGGCTAAGGAACTGGTATAACCCGTGCCCGGTAAATCAGTCCTTCGACCAATCTACAGCCCAGTTCTATATTAAAAGTCACAGTCGGTCACTTTACAGCAACTGAAAGAGACATGCTGGCCACTCTAAACGCGCCACGTTTGTGGTGGACATTGAATTTCGCGGCGACGAAATCGGCGATGAGGACATAATCATAATCCAGATCGCCGACCATGGTCCCACTTTTCCATTATGAATAAGCGGTTGGTCACTATTACATCTTGAGTTTCTCAAGGGCCGAAATGGTCGGCGAGTTTTTGTGATTAGGGTCGGACCGACGACCGTCCTTTATGTTTGAATATTCAAAACAATTGTGATTGGTGTGGCTTGTGGGTCCACTACAAGGTGGCTATTTATGAGTCCCATTTAGGATGACTACGGACGATCATAAAATTGGACTATGAAGTGATATTTTCTTATGAGGATGTTAATGGTAAAAAAAACATGTGGATCATCAATCATCAATTTGTGTCTTATTAGTCAAAAATCATTCTAAATTGCTCATAGTTTATAAATTCCAAATTTAATTTTTCAAAACATTAAATATATATATATATATTTTTAATAATATTAGCCCGAAATTTGATATTTTTGTCCCGTGTGGATTGTAACATCCATTAACTCACACGTAATATAATTGTTATGGATATGTGAAACTGAATTGGAAATATATTTTACATTTGTAATTATTAAATGATTGCATAAAAATTATCATTTATATCTCTCTAGTAAACTTTGAAGTCTTTTATTTTTTTTTTAAAAAAAAAATTATGTGACTTATTAGTTAACTTATACTGTAGCGCACACAAGATAAAAATATCAAATTTAGAATTAATACTTTTAAAACTGAAAAATTATGTACTCAATATGTTGAAAAAAATTGATCAATGACCAATTATAAAATTCATAAAGGTTGAAGGGTTTAGTTTGGAATCTGTTTTGCAGTCTTATTGCTATATGATTATTTACATTATTAACATATGGCCAAAGCAAATAATTGAACTCTTCAATTTGGAGTTTTTTGGGGTAATATTTGAATTAGTAAGATGATTATGGTAAAAAAACAAAACATGGTGATGAAATTTTAACAAAAGCAACTAATGCAATATATATATATATATATATATATATATATATATATATATATATATATATATATATATCTATCTTCTTTATTTATGGGCATTTAAATTTGTTTTAATATGTTTAATTTGGTTGATTGAATATAAAAATTTACATCCATGAATTGAACTTTTTTTTTTTTTTAGAAATGATGGAGCTCGATGGACAATAACTAAAGAGAAAATTATCTCATATGTTTTTAAGTTGGTAAATAAATACAAAAGCGTTTTTCCTTTTTATACGTTAAAACACTTAAGTTTTACCTGATCATGGTTTTGGACTTTTTAGAATAAATACTTTTCCTAAATTATATTTATGGCATCTTTGGTAATTAAGTCATAGTTTCTTATACGTATTCTAACTTCCTTCTCTAACAAGTTTCTCTCTCCCTTTATCTACTATTTTTCTCTTTTTTCTTTTATAATTTAAAAACTAATTTTTCATTTATCTTTTTATCCGTTTATTTTTTCATTATTCCGTTTTAGAAAGTTTTTTTGGTTTTCTTTTTCTCTTCAAAATGAAATACATATTCATATATTTTTTTCTTTTTTTTTATCTTCGTTTTTTGTACTAAAATTGCACACAGTATGAAACCACTATAATCGCAGCATGACTGTAGTATAAAACCAGTAGAATCCTAGTATTTACAGTATAAAACTAGTATAATCGCAGTATATTACAGTATAAAACTAATATAATCTTTTGTATAAGTTACAAAATACAATATTAGTATAACTACAATATACATGCAGTATACAATTAGTTTTTATAAATTGTGTGCAATATTAATGTAAAAAATGAATACAAAAAAGAGAAAAAAATATATGAAAATGTATCTCATTTTGAAGAGAAAAAAAATCTAAAATGGAATAATAAAAAAAAGAACAGATATAAAAACAAATGAAAAAATCGATTTTTTAATTATATAAGGGGAGAGAAAAATAATGGATAAGGGAGAAAGAAAAGTAGAGATAAAAGTAAAATTAGGGATAAGGAATGACAAACAACTATTATTATAATTAATATTTTCATGTAAGACACTTTTAATATACCATTTTTTTTAAATAGTAATACTAAATTATATTATTTAATTTGAAAAGCCTACCAACTTTTGGAGGTGGAACTCTATTAAATGATATGATCCAACTAATAAAGCAAGTTGCTTTTTAATATTCAATGACTATAAAAGATTATTATGGAACCAAAATTAGGTAAAAGAAAGAATAAGTGCCATATCCACCATACTTGATCAAATGCACCAATTATTGGATAAGTGGTAAGGTTTCTCTTTTTAATTATATTTCATGACACCGGCCACTTATATATATATTCCACCACATATAATAATATTTATTTATATATATAGACACATGTACGTTAATCCATCTCTATTTTGTTTTCTTATTGCTAAGGGTTTTGTTTTGTTTTTTTGTTTTTTTTTTTTTTTTTTTACATATAAAAGAACATATCAGTTTATTGAATTAAAATATGCAGCAGTCCCTTAGATTAAGTGGTTGACGGTTCAAATTTTGATAAGCTCATACCGTTGGAGTTTTAACATGTGATAGAGTGGGTATGTGTTGTACTCACTTCAAGTCCAAGAGTCATTTACGTGAGGAGATATATTCGAAATAGTAAAGGTTCCAAGGTAATATTGGAACGTTCATGGATATTTTCTTCAAACTTCACATAGTTTTTGGGCATGAAAGGGTGTATTGAATATCCATCATTAGTTAGTGAGGAAGTTATATAGCTTTTTATGTATATGTTTAAGATTTTGAGTCAAATGGTTTTGCGACACTCATAATCCATGCTAGAACCGGAATAAAATGGACAAAAGGAATAAAACAACCCACAAAGGAAAATAAAATTCATAAAAATGTAAACCTAAAACAAAAAAACTATGAAATACGCATTGAATGAAATTCTAACACTTTTCAAAAATTAAGAACGGTAGAAATTAAGACAGCTGCAATATACTTTTCATTGCCGAAATCATTCTGGATAAATAATTTTGAATGGATCCTATTGAAATTATGTAGATCTAACAATGTATAGTACACTAATCGGGAATTGGCTTGATAAATCACTTCTGTTTAGAAAAGGAATATGATCAAAGATTAAACAAAGGACTCACGATGCAACAAAAACACACAATAAAATGGGGTGGAGATATAATAGGTGAAAGGAGGAGAAAAGCTGACAAGTTTTTCTCTTCCTACCAAAAAGAAACGAAAAACAGCTAGTGTTTTTGACTTTTTGCTATGAACAAAATTAACCATAGAAGTATGTAATTTTTATATTAACCAACTAATTATTGGTTAGAGTGACAAGAAGTTTCTTTTCCTTGAATAAGATCTCAGCAGTTCCACTCATTTTTGAAGATCTATTCCGGATCCGAATCAATATTCAACCAATGAAAAGGCTGACTTACAATTATTTGAATTATTAATGTAATTTCCCCAATGAATGGCGGGAATTGACTTACTAGGTGAATAATTAATATTATCAACTATATGAAAGCAAGATTAGTCGTAAGTGAGAGATAATTATTAATTATAGTGCATGTGTAATATATGATTGAATTGTAATGAAACGGTGGAACAAACCATAACATCAATATATATATATATATATATATTGCAAGCATAACATATAATAATTTGTTGTCATGTGGATTCATGGTATAAGGGATTTAATTAGTCAAATCAAACATATAGTAGTAATGAAGTCGTATAATAAAAATTCGTTGAAAGCAAGCTGGAAGAGAACATCAATTTTGATCATTGGACCGACCTATTCCTCTAGCACACAAATATTAAGATACTCGCATTAAATAAGATCATCATACGTCAAACATGACAAACTCTAGTAAGGTAGAGGTTGCTCTTTTCTGAATTATAATTTTTGATTGATTGTATAGATATTTCTTGTAACTTAATTAAAATTGTCTTGTATGCCATTTCTGCTGCTGCTGGTGGCCCCCCAGCAAGTAGCAGCACCACCCCTAATTTCTAGTTGGACCACTTACGATCAGGGGTGAGTTCAAATCCAACACAACCAAAAACTAAACTTAGAAAAAAAACAGAAAAAAAAAAAAACTAAACCTAATTGTATTTGGTTCGAATTGAACCAAACAAAATAAAATCATTTTGGTTCGATAAAAATAAATTACTAAAAATTTTCTAATTTAAATTTCTTCTCGTTATTATTATCATTATATCATCATTAATTATATGTAACTTATTGCTGAAAAAGGGTTTATATTACATATTATATTAATTACTAAAAAGTCTCACAAATACAAATCAATGTACCACTGATAACTAAATCAATGGCTTTTATATAATGATATAAATATATAATACATCTGAAGTCAGAATTCCATAGATAATCATAAACAGAATAAATAAACAGACTTACGGTTTATGTGCAGCGGAAACTCGTTTATGGAATGGATCTGATCTTCGAGAGAAACCGGATCGTTCTGGTTGCCTTTCCTACGAGTGTATGAATACACTGAGTACGGGCTATATCCGTGAATTCTTCCGACGAACGAAGAAATATGTCGTATTTATCGCTAGGGACGTTTTCCCCGGATCTTCAAGGGAATCTCTACGATTCTCCTGTCTTTGGGAAATAGAGAAACTTCTTCTCTATTTATAGTGGAAATCCCAACTTCCATCTATATATAGGGTCGGACCAAATTACACATTTAGCCCCTGTAATTTACACATAATTACAGTTTAGTCCTTGCCATTCCAAAATGTCATGGGCGGACCAAAAACCAACATCTCCCACTCGCACATGACAAGACACACTTTCATTGCGATTGAACACACATACTTCTTTCAATTCTTATTTGGCGAATTCACTCGACCAGTCAACGTAACGGTTAAACCTTGAAGCTCTCATCGTTCCACCTTTAGCTTAACGTGACTTCCCCCTAGTCCATTTTCCATGATCACTAGTTTTCGACTCACTTTTGATCTCACGAAAACATTCATATACACTACATACCTTTTCCACGAAAAGTATTGAGCTCGAGTGTCATATGTTTACTAAGTGACATGTTACTGAAAATGTACTTCCTCTCTATAAATAACCTTCCACCATATGTCTAATGCTTATCTGACTGGTCCTTATATGCCTGTTCATAGCTAACGAAGCCTGCTTTAGGGTTCCAATCAAGTTAATCATCAGACATACCCTTCTTGTTATTTACAAGAGTCCATAAGGGTGAACTTGAAACTTATAGTTTCATTTGGGTCTCACATTAGGAAAGTTGAGATCAATTTTCTTCTTTCCATCCCTTGGTCGGCTTTTACACATATTACACAAATATGCCATAGTGTTGATCCACGTAGGACGTATGTTTCATGAACACTATGTGAAAGTATTCAGTCTCCGGATACGACTCATGTATCAAGACCTCTAGTCCACTTTTAAGCCTTTCACAGGACAGCTTTCGGTATAAACGAAATAATGATATTATGCAAAATATCACATATGGAGTAACTCACCCTCCCACTTTTACCTATGAACACACAATTCATAGTAAAAGATTCATCCATGTGATTAGATGACATTTCGCCAACATACTGAACTATACTCAATAGCTCTATGTGTATCGCTTTAAATAGTGAATGAATTTGAACACAACAAATAACTCACATTCTATTCCAATAGAATTTGCCAAAGTTATTATAACAGTTCAAAAACAACAACATGTTCCTATAACCTACGAAGACCAAATTCCAAAATATGTTTACTAAAAACATTTGGAACTATTGGCTTTGGTAACGAATCTGCAATCATATTACCAGTTGGAACATGCACTAAACTTATTTCTCTCTATGCTATTTTGTCTTTAACAAAATGATATTTTATATCGATATGCTTGCTTTTTCCATAATAACAAATATTCTTGGAATAAGCTATCGATGCAGTGCTATTAGAATAGATAGTCGTATATTTCCTTTTAGGCAATAGATCCAAAAGATCTATGAAGCGAACCAAAACGCTTCTAGTACTGCAGCTACTGCAGCTACATATACCGACTCCATAGTCGATAATGCCACACAAGTTTGTTTCTTGCTACATTAGGAAATTGCACAATTTCCTAGAATGAAAATATACCCAGACGTGGACTACCTCCCGTCTTTATCAGTTCCGTGATCAGCATCTGTGTATCCCTAATAAAGGGAATAATTTAAAGTCCCTTTTAAATATCTCAATATCCTTTTCACTGCTGCCTAATGCTTCAAACCTGGATTAGCCTGATAACGGCTTGCGAGACCCACCGCAAAACTTATATCAGGTCGTGTACAAATCATAGCATACATCAAGCTACCAATTGCACACCTAAAAGGAATTCTCTTTATCCTTTTAGCCTCTTCTGGAGTCGTGGGACACATACTTGCATTCAGTTCCGTACCTTATGCAATAGGGGTTGGATCGGGATCACAGTGAGCCATACTGAACTGTTCTAAGATCTTATTGATATACGTCTCTTGCGAAAGAGCCAATAATCTCTTAGATCGATCTCTTGAGATCTTAACCTCAAGAATGTAATTAGCTTCTCCTAGGTCCTTCATCTCAAAGTTAGAAGACAACTAAGTCTTTACTTTCTTGAGTAAGGAAGTATCATTTCCTACTATTAAAATATCGTCAACGTATAACGTCAGAATGACAAACTTCCTTCCGTTTTCACGCTTAATGTAGACACACGAGTCTGCATTAATCACCTTAAATTGCATTGATATAATCGTTTCATGGAAACAAAAATACCATTGTCTTGAAGACTGCTTAAGGCCATAAATTGATCTTTTCAACTTACAAACCTTATGTTCTTGACCCTGGACAATGAAACCATATAGATTTCTTCGTTCAGTTCATCATTTAAGAACGCAGTCTTTACTTCCATTTGATGTAATTCAAGGTCTATACATGCTAAAAAAGCAAGTACAATTCTTATAGACATGAAACGGACAACAGGTGAAATAGTGTCCTGATAGTCAATTCCTTCCTGTTGTGCAAACCCCTTCGCAACCAGCCGACTCTTAGTCTGGATAGGTTTACTATCCGCTGATCGCTTTATCGTATGTACCATTTATTCCCAATGGCTCTCCGCCCTTGGGTAGGTCAATTAGTTCCCAAACTTTGTTGACCCTTATTGACTCCGTTTCACTTTCCATTGCTTTAATCCATTCTTCTTTCGCTGGGGATTCCAATAACTCTCTCATGTAAGTTGGAATATCTTTAATTTGAGCTATGATCGAGAGAGCTTCGCTATCAACTAAATGATGGCGTCGCGGGATATTTCCCCTCTGTGATCGTTTTAGAGGTTCTGCTTCCTGATAAACAAATCTCATATATTTATCAAGGTGTTGGGCAGAACTCCCACTGGGACCACTCCCACTGGGATCTATATCCATATTCACACTTGAATTTGGAACAAGACTCCCACTCAAATCAAGACCACTCAAGTTAGGGTCAGGATTACGCAAATCCGCTTGTGAAGGTTGAAAAACATCATTCTCTTCCCTTTCCCTTACGTCTTCAACTTCATTTCTCCCACTCGGATTGAGTGATCCTGAAGTTTCAAACTCTTGAGTTTCAGAGAAAGTGAATTCCTTATCCACTTCTCCTAGCTTAAGAAATTTATTCGCTAAGAATGTGACATCTCGTAACTCAAATTCTGTTATTTGCCCATTCTCGTTCTCTCCCACTAGAACATATCCTTTGGAGAGATCAAGATATCTTATAAAGATACCTTTCTTGCCTCTTAGGCCTAGCTTGCCCTGCTTGCTAGATGTATCACGAACATAGGTAGCACATCCCTATGGTCGCAAATGGTTCAAAATGGGCTCGTGGCTCGTCCACAATTCACAAGGCGTGGTTTCAACGGACTTAGAAGGTACTCTATTGAGTACATATGTGGCAGTCAATATTGCATCTCCTAAAAAAAAAGGAGATAGGCAAATTGGCTTCAGCCATCATAGACCTTACCATCTCTAAGAGGGTTCGGTTTCTTCTTTCCGCTGTTGTGGAGTCCTAGGTATGGTCAACTGATGTTCAATACCTGTTTCATCACATAAAACTTTAAATTCCTTGGAGAGGTACTCTCTTCCCTGATCGGTCCTTAAAGCTTTGATTCTTTACTCTAATTGATTTTCAACTAGAGCCATAAATAGTTTGAAACATGCTAATGCTTCAGATTTATGTGAAATCAAATAGACATGACCATACCTTGTATAGTCATCTATGAATGTAATGAAATAGCACACACCATGCCTTGCCCGAATATTCATTGGGCCACAGATGTCAGAATGGATTAGTTGCAATGGTTGGTCAGCTCGCGTAGCTTTACCAAATGGTTTTCTTGTCATCTTTCCTTTTAACCTGCTTTAGCCAATCGTACTAAATGATGTTGACCAATGTGACTAAGTCTCGCATGCCACATTTTTGAAATGCTAACATTATCCATAGATGAGTTAACAGTAAAGGAAAAACTATTATGACACACATAATTTTGGATCCAAATCCAAAACAATAAAACCATCCAACAAATGTCTACCACCAAAGCAGATATTGTTTATAAAGAGACTAAAATTGTTCAATTCAAAAGATAATATGAATCCCAAATTCATGAGGGTAGAAACAGAAATCAAGTTCCTTTGAATTCCTAGGAGCATAGAGGACATCTTTAAGAAATAGTGGTCGACCACCATTTAAGACCAGCTGACAACAACCAATCCCTAAGACTTCCTCTTTAGAGTTGTTTCCCACGTATATCCACTTAGTTCCCAGTGGAACACTGCGGAACTCAACAAAAGAATTTCGATCCTTTGTTACGTGGTCTGTTGCTCCTAAGTCTACGATCCACAAAGGACGAGATTCAGTTTGGAAAACAGAACTTGAAACAAATGTATAACACTTATACACTTCGGTAACATTTACCTCAAGAGTTGTGCAATCTTCTACAAAATGGCCCTTCTATCTGCAATTATAACATTTCACCCTAGAAATGTTAAAATCTTTCTTGCCCTTCGATTGAACTTGAACACTGCCCACCGTTCACTTTGCCTTCTTCTTGAAGAACCTCTTGTTCCTCTCCTTGGACTTCAGACCATGACTTGAACTAGCCATGCAAACCTCATATTTCACACTAAGAGAGGCTAGACGGTCCTCTTCTAGTTCAAGATGGCGAACTGCATCGTCAAAGGTCTTAATGTCGTTGGTATGGGTTAGGTGCAACTTTATATGCTCCCACTCATTCAGCAGAGAACGTATCACAACTTGAACTTTCTGCTCCTCGAGAGCATAAATCGTATTAAGCATGTGTTTTATTCGTGAAACTTTTTCACGATATCATCATTCATCGCACTAAGCATGATGATGTAGGCAGATGAGTTCTTCCTCTTCCAGGCTTGATAAGCCTCAAGGTCCCTCTTTGTTTGGGCGGTGTTACCCTCTACAGGAGGAACCATTATTCTCTCCAGAGTGTCAAGAATCTCTTGTTCTTTAATTATGTATTGGACTTTCATAGCCCAAACTTCATAATTGTCACCGTTCAAACGAAGGTCCTTATTTAGTTAAGCAACTATTGCTTTTGAAGCAGTCATTGAAAAACTGTTAAAGACAAAAGTAGCACTAATAAGTAAGCGATACACCATATTTATTATAAGAACATTTAAAACTAAAATAGTGTTTGGTTCACGTAAAATCGAACATCCATGCGCAATGCATCGAGTCACCATTTACATAGGCTAATATAAACGCCATATTAGGTTTAAATTTCCAATAATAAATATTTATTTAGTTTTGTTTTAGATTATATTTTAATTTATTTAACATTTATACTTCTCTTAAGTATAAAACTAATGAGTAATATAACACTTAATCATAATCTCAAAATAAATAATTTAAAAATTACTTAAACAAATAACTAAAATAGCAATGTTTAACAAATAAACATTTTATAATACATAAAATTATCCAACATTTAGTCAAAATTACCACTACAATAAAAACTTTAGCACAAAGCCCTTCAATACAAAATTGAAAAACGAAATCAACAATAGAATAAGTGAAAAATGAAGAGCTCAATCTTCATTTTCATTGAGTGGAACTGTCTCAATTTCTTTTAAGGTGACTGGGATCATCTCTACGAACTTACAGTAGAGATCCAAAAGCATGTTCACAACACCCTTATTAACAGCATTCAGACATGGGCGACGAACCAACTTGTTACTTCTAAGTAACATGGTTCCAGGATTATAAGATAACTTAGCTCTCGTTTCAGCCAAGTTCAACACAACTACTTTGCATTGGGATTCATAATCCTGTTCAGGAACTAATCCATCAATGGAGTCCACCAGTTCGTCAAAAACAGAATTTTCACGAAAAGCCTTTTTTCGCAAATTTTAACATTTTTTAATTGATCAATTCCAGAGGAAAATCCCCCTTTCTAGACAAGCTCTTGGATTTCCCGGTTTTAACGCATTAAACCGCTCCAAAACTCTAACAATATTCCCTTCCTCCAACGGGGAATACCATTTACAAAAAAGCTCATCTTCAAGTTTTTGGATAGTCCTCGTCTCCTCGTGAGACTGGATTATTTTCACCGTTTTTACGAACGCTTTCATTTCTATAACATATATAGAAATAACCAAAACTTGTTAATGATCAACCAAAAATCAGTATATAAATACACAATAAATATACTGAATTTTCTTGAATTTATGAAACATAAATTAAGCATTTATACACAATAAATACTAGTAAATTTAGTTTAAAATATCAAATGAATTCCAAAAATTCATCAAAATATACCAAAAATTCAAGAAAAATGTAAAAATTCATTCTGAAAAAAATTTGACGAAATTTGGACGCCGGACGACACCGCACGCGCCTACACGCGTCCTTTGGATCTGCTCCAAGCGCCGACACGTGCAGGCACGCATCCTCACGCGCTCCATAGGTATTGCTGACTCACGTGACACGTGGCAACTTGTGATTCGCGCTGACGTGGCACATATGCCATGTGTCATCACCTGATTGGGTCAACTGATGACGTGGTGTGATGATGTGGCACAACCATGACACGTGTCATAACCCTACTGGTCCACAGTGATGATGTGGTAGGTGACAGGTCACGATGACGTGGTAAATTCGCATGCGTGTTGACACGTGGCAACATACTATTGGTACAAGTTTCTGACACGTGTCTTTTGACCGTTGCAGAGGGAGTTGACTTGGACACGTGGCATAACGTGATTGGTTGAATTTTTCAATCGTCAGAAAAATAAACGAATCGCGTCGCGCCACGTGTCCCTGAACATAACTTCCCCAACCGCTTGGAAACAAATTCCACTCGCGGCGGTGGCGCGTGAAGGCCATGCGCTGTCTTCTGGGCCTCCATTGGCCGTGAAATTTGACATTCCGACTCGATTTTTCGTACTGATTTCAGTGGTGTGGTACGATTTACGAAATTCCGACAAAAAATTTTGACACTTTGTACTGTTGGATCTAATACGGTATCGTTTTGACTCGGATAACAATGTAAATCCGTATCAAAATGAACAAAAACGAATACAAAATAGACAGAAACATATTCTTTTCATGGAATTTCAGATTTCAATGTCTACGGAATCATTTTGACGCTGATTTCAATATAAATCCGTATCAAAACGAACAAATATGTATTTAAACGAATAAATACGCATTCAAACGAATAAAGAAACGCATTCTTATTCACGGATTTTCATAAACCAAGATATGAACACATCTATATTCATGGAATACCAGAAAACTAGATTCGAACACATCAATCGATAAACCTTTCTGCTCTGATACCAATGAAGTCAGAATTCCATAAATAATCATAAACAGAATAAATAAACAGACTTACGGTTTATGTGCAGCGGAAACTCGTTTATGGAATGGATCTGATCTTCGAGAGAAACCGGATCGTTCTGGTTGCCTTTCCTACGAGTGTATGAATACACTGAGTACGGGCTATATCCGTGAATTCTTCCGACGAACGAAGAAATATGTCGTATTTATCGCTAGGGACGTTTTCCCCGGATCTTCAAGGGAATCTCTACGATTCTCCTGTCGTTGGGAAATAAAGAAACTTCTTCTCTATTTATAGTGGAAATCCCAACTTCCATCTATATATAGGGTCGGACCAAATTACACATTTAGTCCCTGTAATTTACACATAATTACAGTTTAGTCCTTGCCATTCCAAAATGTCATGGGCGGACCAAAAACCAACAACATCAAATGAAATATATATATATGTATGTATGATTTTTTTAAATATTCTTTTGCTAATTTAGTTTATTTCGGGTTTTTTCCAATTGTTTCAACAACAATTGAAAACTAAACCTAAAACCAAGTTACCATATTTTGTAAAACTAAAATCAAACCAAATGGAATTTGATTCAATTTGGTATGATTTTTTTGATTCGGTCTGGTTCGGTTTTTATGTTTGGTTCAATTTTCCTCACTCACTTACAATATTGTTTTTCGATGGAGGAAATTACCCTATATGACCCTAGTCTTAAATTTTATTTATTTTTCCATCCTCTCTTTCTTACTTTCTTTCTTTCTTTTTCTTTTTCTAATAAACTTTCTTACTTTCTTTCTTAATAGTTAATAGAAATAATAATCAATTCATTCTCATTTATTTATCTATGTAACTATTAATTATATACTTTACATGCTTACGAATACTAATTAACATAGGAGTGATATATACATATGTGTTCTCTCCACATGCAATTATGTTTATTTGGTAAGTGCACTCTCCAAATAAGAAATCCAATGTTTGAATCGCTTAGAGACCGGATATAATATTATACTCTTAAAATATATATATATATATATATATATATATATATATATATATATAAGAAAATGAGATATTTCCTATTTTTAATCTATAAGTAATCATAAGTATAATTTCAAAAAAGTTTTGAAAACTTCTAGAGTATAGTTTTCCTCTAAAATTTATGGGTAGAATAGTTCACTACAAGAATGTTAAAAATAAAGAGGGATTAGAGATTTTCTAGTTAATTTGATAGAAACTAGAAAATGAAATCTATGTCCTTTTAAATTACAATGGAAATTAAAATAGATTTTATTTTCCATTAAAATTAAGTACAAAACACGAAGGAAATATAAAATGTCTCGCTGCAATATTTTAAAAAAATTATCATAATTCCAATGTTAAAAAGAAATTCACTTTTCCAAGCTAATCCCTTTTAAATTTTAGCTGTTGGAATTTAAAATAATAATTAAATAATTAAAATCTAAACAAAGAGGGAGTTCCTTCAGTCGTATGTTTCTCTTACTCCCTCTTCTTCACTATGACCTCTTTAGGTTAACTTGATTTCATTAATCACCGCTAACAATCACATTCGTCGTTCACTGTTGTCGTTCTCAGTCCTCCTCGTTCATTGATGTCTTCTAAAATATTTCTATTTGGGGTTGGTCTATGTTCTCTAATCACTACAATAAATATTAGATTTATTTAACAGTAAAACCCAAAAGTTACTACTAAAAGCACATTTAGCAGCAAAATTGTATTAAATTTTTATTGCAAATACTTACGATCATAACTTTATAGCAGTAATATGTAACAATTATTTTATTGCTGCTAAATAAGTTTTTTGACAACAACTTTTGGATATTACTGCTAAATGGGCTATTTAGCAGTGATAATATAATTGTTGTATGTTACTGCTATAAAGTTGTAACCGTAGGTACTTGCAACAAAAATTTGATACAATTTGCTGCTAAATGGCCTTCTTGGTACTGAAATTTGTTTTGCTGTAAATTATTTTTGCTAAATTTAACATTTCTTGTAATGAGTTAAGCTTAATCATTCTCCAATCTCTAGTTTAGCTTCTTCTCTGATTCTTTTTTCTCCCAATCTACTTTTTCATATTGTTTGTTCTCCCCATGAATGTTGTTTCTGTTAGATATGCCCTAGTCCCGAGGCATTGCATATTGTTTTTGTATTATGCATTTACTGGATTTATGTATTATACTCATTTTGTGTTATTAATAAAGGCATTAATTCATTTGTTATATATATCTTGTGCAATATATTAAATGAAGTATCAAATGGACATATCCATATTCATGATGACAAGTGTCATGCACTTGGCAGTAAGACCATGGATAGGGTAAACGATATGACCATAAAAAGATCCGTAGTCTGTTCCTGTCATGTGAATGAATGGAACTAGAGACTATCATTAACCTGGTTGTATGGCGGTGTCTTACTGGTCATTGGACATGGGATGTCAACCAAGTTAATGGGTACATGTAAAAAGGGCATGGTACTGGATAGATCCACTAAACGAGAAATCCACATGGTATAGTATCATAAGTGATTCTCGTGTAGTACTTGTATCGATCCTTTGACCTGACCATATGATGATATTGTTGGAGATTGTGCCCTAAGGCCAATATTGGATTATGTAATTTGACTTCTAAGATTAATCTAATGTAGATTAATATTGTCATTTATGTTTGTATGTTAGCATTTATGATAAGTATCCATGAATAAATCGTGTTATTCTAAATATCCCTAGTCGATTGTTATTATGGGAATAATAACAAACTAAGACTAGTGTGAGTGATAATGGATATTCATAAGATGAATATAGTGTATACAGATACAGATTATACTCACGGGTAATATGTTGGAGAACATGTTACTGGAGACCCACTATGAGATCAAGTTCATGGTCATGTGTCACAACTGATCTTGATTATAGTAGTGTCATTCGCTGATTCCTTTGACCTGAGGTCACCATGGATTCCGGGATGAATTCATGCTGTGCTTTGACGCAGTCAAACGCTGCTTGTAACAGAGTAGTTATAAAGGCTGTGGTTGGGTACAATATGACTCATGCTTAGGGATGTGAGTGACAGATATGGGATTTTGTCCCTCTCTAACAAGAGAGCGATATCACTGGGCCCCTCGATAAGTAAGACAGTTAAATGCATGGCCGTGCTCAAATAATTGATAAGAGTATCAATTGATTTGTCTGAACAGTTTACTTTGAGATCGAGAAAGCATATGATTAATTTATATAAGATTGACAAGTGTACCATGTCTTATAATTAGTCATGATATCAAGAGACAAAAGGGAATATGACACATTCTATAAGTAGGTTTATTGGATTATACCAATCATATGAATTGGGTAGTCATAATGGCTTGCTAGAGTCCGCTTATGACTTATGAGGGCATTATGGTAATTTCCTCATTGCCAATTTATATGATCCTACGGGGTCACACACAAAGAGCAAAATGAGATTCACTTAATTCGGGGATAAATCATTATGAGATAATGATTTATTATTGATGAGAAATTAAATATATATAAAGATATATATTTACATGTATATGTATATACACATGAACATATTAATAAGATTAATATATTTATGGCATAAAGTATGCTATATATATATATATGTGTATATTATAATTATATTATATGGTGATATAATTAATTATAATATACATTTACGTATATGTGTATATATATATATGTATGTATGTATGTAAATATTAATAAGATTAATATAGCATAAAGTATGCTAATTATATTATATGGAGATATAATTAATTTTACATACATATGTGTATATGATGGAGAATTGACTAAGTTTAATATTAATTGAGAATTAATAAAACTTATGGGGGCTAATTTATAATTATAATTAAATATAGTATTTAATTACAATTATAAGTTAATAATAAAAGGAAAAACCCTAGCCTACAAATAGAGAAGGTTTTTCGGCAGCCAAACTAAGGGAATAGTAGCAGCCCCATTTTCTCCAAAAATGGCCGAAAATTGTTTTGGCCAAAAAGTGAAAAATATCAATTTTTCACCTTCTCATTCGAAGAACTGTTCTACGATCCCGGCGCTAGCACGCGGTGAGTCAATTGCTCGGTGTGGATCAACTGTAGAGGGAATCTGCTTTGGTTCCTTTGATTCAAAACCTACAAAGAATTAAGAGGTAATTCTTTAACCCTCCTTCCAATTCAATGCAATATACATGGATCCTTGTGGGGATTAATCCGTTTTCTTTCCGCTGCGTATTTTTTTTTATGCGATTCATTCCCAACAGTGGTATCAGAGCCACTTGTATTTTGATTGAATTGGATTTATGTTTTGATTGGATCAAAATTGCATGTTAGGGTTTGTATGATTTTGATTGGATCAAAATTGTTGTTAGGAGTTTGTATGTTTTATTTAGGGTTCTATGTTATTGTGAATAACAAAATAAAATTTGATTTTATTGATTAATCATTGTGAATGATTTTATGTTAATGATTTGGAATGTTTAAGGGGTTTTTGGAATCATGAATTTGATTCATGGGTTTTTATTGAAATTGTTTCAATTCAATTTAATTAAAAAAAAAAAAAAAAAAGAAATGCTACAGTTCGTATTCTGGGCATAATGCCCAGAATACTAATTGCAATTGCAAATTGCAATTGCAACTTGCAATTGCAATTTGCAATTGCCGTGCTGCGTAAGCAGCATGCTGCTTACGCAGCATGGGCTGCGCGCAGTATGCGCAGCCCGATGAGCCTGCTGTCCGACAGTTTTTACCCCCTTTTTTCGTTTTAAGTGTGGAAAATTGTTTCTGCATATTTACGAATTTTTCCAAATTAATTAATTCTAAATACAATGTGATTGTATTTTACCACTTTGAACCCTAAATATTTTTAGATATAAAA
Source organism: Euphorbia tirucalli (assembly GCA_039660915.1). Taxonomy (NCBI): domain Eukaryota; kingdom Viridiplantae; phylum Streptophyta; class Magnoliopsida; order Malpighiales; family Euphorbiaceae; genus Euphorbia; species Euphorbia tirucalli. The sequence continues at coordinate 54,294,989 of CM077633.1, forward strand.
TTATTGTTGATAATTTTATGCATGGTGTTATGGTATGGTTTTGGACCCCGTGGATGCTTTATTTTATTTATTATGGTTTTATATAAATACGACCTGCGAGTCGTTTGTATTTATGTAAATTTTAATTTTAATTTTACTAGATAAATTGTATAGGATGCAATTTATGATATGTAAAATTTATTTTACTAGAAAAATTGTATAGGTTGCAATTTTTTGTAAAATATAAATCCATGAGATGGTGCTTAGAAGCAAGGACGTGGAGGCGGATCCAAGAGGCGGTGCAATGACCATGTGATGGATGCTACCACCTAGGATATGACCTTGTTGATTTTCATATTGGCCTATGAAAATCAATGTAGATTTAAACCATACCATAACACGGTTCGAGTCATATGCATGCTTTATTTTATTTAGATGCCATGTGATGCCATGCTAGATATTCTATATGCATGCTAGACAATTGTATGCCATAAGATGCCATGCTAATTAATATTAACAAAAGTATGATTAATATTAATGCCATGAATTGTATATGATACAATTAAAATCACAGGATTTAACAAACCCTAAATAAACTTATGAAGTTTATATTTGCCACCCAATTACGTATAACACTAGTCAAGTACTATGTTCGCATCATGGTAGCCACGCCAAAGCGGGTACGCATGTTGTGACCTTAGCGAAGCGATAATATGAGAAATGGTGATTCTCATTGTGTTGTAATTGGTTTAACAAAGGGTTAATCAAAATGGTGTTTGAGCCCGAGGCAAAGATGAGATGAGTAACATACAATTAAATATGATATATGATATCATACATCTCATAAATTATAAGAGTTGCATAATGATGCAATTGGCAAAGAAGTGCACATCCAAAATATGTTTAAATGGTTTAAAGCATGATTTTGAGTCTTTGCCTACCGAAATTATATTTAATCATAGGGACATGCCAAAGCAGTGCTATGGTTAAGTATGGATTTTGGATCTTCACCCACTTAAATATTTTAAAGGGTTTTATAATTTAAGTGGGAGCATTTAACTAAAATCTTTACACGCTTTATTGTAGTTATAATTACTATTACCTTGATCTCGATTGTTATTGAACATTGAGAATTGTTCTCAAATCAAAAGGAATCATATGTTCTCAATAATCCTTTTGCCCAATGAACCACTAGCAATTGTAACACGAGTATAAAAGATGCTTACTTGAAGCATCGAAGGGACTCTGTTAAATTTTGTTATCTTACACTTGCCACCAATTCTTCCGTACGTGGAAGTTTTACTTGAGATATATGATACATCACAAATGGAAATGTTCCATCAGTTAGTGAGCAAGAAAAGATAAGTGTTTGAGGCAACATTTTCTCATTGGCCTCCAAAAGGGCATTAAGATGTGATCTTGAATTCATTAATTGATAGTCATTGGTGATGAACTATCATTTGAATGACATGGGGAAAATTGTGAATTAGTTGCATAGGATGCAAAAGAATGTTAAGTTATCCATAAAGGATAAGCCCGCCTCGAATTGTGTGCTTATGGTTCAAAAGGAAAGGATAAAAGGAAGGTCGAAAAGCATAAAGACCGAAAGGTTCGGGTGAAACATGTTTTAAAGACCAAAGCTGTTGGCACAGAGAGATCTCCAAAAGAAGGATGTTGCCATTTCTAGAATGAATCGTTCATTAGAATGAAAATAGCAAACTTTGTTTGGAGAACTATGAAAAGATGAAAGGCAGTAAGACTGCTACCTTAAGTATTTATCAATTATTCTACTTTTGTTTCTATATCAAAGGTATTAGATACCGTGGTGGATTTCATATTAGTAGAATATGAAGAATCTCAACTTAAGTAGAAACCTTATGAAGGTGAAAGGTAGAATACGAATAGGCAAGAGTAGCAAAGGTTGTTACTTGGAAGTTATGAACTTCTGGTTAAAAGTTATGAACTTTTACATGTAAGTTATGAACTCTTGTTGCCTATTGGGCTCGTTGTTTTGAGTGAACAAATGTTGTTTATTTTATAATTGTGAATTATAAACTTAATAAAGACATGATTATGAAATACAGATTTACATAATTGTCTTTATATGTGGAGCCCATCCGTAACATAAATACTGTAAGGATCGAATCAAACGGTTTGATTCAACCTATTTTGGCAGTGTCGTCTTGGAGACATAAGCAAAGTCGCATTTTGAAACTCCATAAGAATGGACTTTTGGATTCATGAGATTATGAATCATCTTGAATCATGCGAATGTTGTTTATTATAAAAGATGACAAAAGTGGTTCTTTGCTAAAATTAGTTAAAGAATAATCGATTTATTAAGCATTATACATGTGGATGTATATGAATTATAAATCAACTGCTAAAGAAGGTTTTAATACTTCATTACCTTTATGGAACTTTTCACTAGATAAGAGTATCAAATGAAACACGAGTTTGGAACTTTTGAAGTGTTCAAAAGCTTGTAAAAGGAGTATGAAGTATCTTGACATGATAGTAAAGTCACTTAGATATGATCCAAGTGGTGAACATTTGAGTCAAGATTTTGACAATCATCTTAGAGATTGTGGGACTGTCTCACAATTAACTCCTCCAATTACGCCACAAAGGAAGTTGTGTCGAAAAGGGAGTAGTCGAACTCTATACAGATATAGTTCAATCTATGATGAAGTCAAGTTGATCATCGTTTTCTCGAGAATATGCCATTAAAGCAGCTGTGTATATTGTTCCGTCTAAAACAATTCATGAATCAACATATGAGATATGGTTGGGTAAGAGACCCAAGTTGTTTCATTGAATAAGTTTAGGGCTGTAAAGCTTATTTCGAATAAGTTGGCACCTAAATTTAAATGTCGTATTGTGGATTACTCAAAAAGGAAAGTAGGAGTTGTTACTCCTGTGTTTCTTTGGGATACAAAGTAGTTGTAGCTAGAAATGGTTTCCCCTGGAAGAGGGAGTTAATTTCTAGAAGAGTTAGTGGGAGTAAAGTACACCTACAAAACTCGTAATACACAAAGTGACATTAACGTTGAAGAGGAACATGGAAATGGTTTCATGATCATTGTTGAAATTACACAAGTCCAATGAAAGTCTAGTAGAATACGACATGAATAGGAGAGATATGGATTTCTCAAAATCATGATGTAGTTTTACTAGATTGGAATAAGTCTTCTTTTATGAAGAAGCAATGTTAGATTTTGAATCTAATAAGTGACTTGATGCTACAAAGGTTGAAGATAAGTCCATGTCTGACAATCAAAGTATAGACTTTGATAAATCTTTTAGAAGATGTATATGCAATGGTTGCAAATGAGTCTTCAAATTGAAAACCGACATGAATGGTGATCTTCAAACTTATAAAGCACGACTAGTGACAAAAGGGGTTATAAACAAATTCATAGTAGTGACTATGAGGATACGAACAAATTCATAGTAGGACTATGATGAAATCCTCCTTCATCATTAATCATGATCAAGTCATATTGAGTTCTTGTTGCCATATCCGCATAATATGATTATAAAATATGGCAAATGGATATCAAAATCTGTTTTCTACGTGAAAACATGATTGAGGATGTGTACGTGACACAACCCAAAGTTTTGAGCATCCAAAGAATTTAAGTAGCGTATGCAAGTTTCAAAGATTCTTATAAGAATCAAAACATGCATCAAATAGTTGGAGTCATAGTTTTGATAAAGAAATCAAATGGTTTGATTTTATCAAAAGGATGGTGAATCTTGTGTTTCAAAAGGATTAGTGGGAGCATATCGGCATCCTAATGCTATATGTGGATGACATATTGCTTGTTGGAAATAACATTCTTACCTTGCAAGAAGTAAAATCTTGGCTAAGAAAGTAATTTCAGTTAATGTTTTAAGCATGACTGCCTGTATTCTTGAAATTGGAATCTATACAGATAGATCTAAAAGAATGTTTTGGCTTAAGTCAAAGCATTGAAAGCGTTCAATATAAAAGACTTAATAGAAGCTTGCTTATGATAACTGTGTAAATAGTTGCACATATACAACTGATTGCAATTAGTTGCAATATATCAGTCGAGATCTAGTATTCTCTTAAAAAGAGATGTTATGATTTTGAAAGGTTCAAAATAAAACGATATAGCTAAATATCTATAATAGTCGTCAAAGTATATTGTTACATATGATGTAAAGGAAATTTTGGATGAAGAAGTTCATCACAAAATGTTGTGTTTTGTTCTAAGCATTGCTTATCCTGTGAGACTATTGTAGGGACAATAGTTCAATGCGTAAGAACCTTGTATGACACAAGCATATACTTAGGCGTTTTTTCACTAATTTAGAGAGGCTGTCTCTAAAGAGAGAGTGAAAATGTGTAAAGTAACAACGGAAGCGAAAATTAATAATTCACTGACAAAGACTCCTGCACAAGTGAATACATGAAAGTCATGTAGGTACATGGGTATAAGATACATGTATGATTGGCCATAGTGCAAGTGGGAGATTGTTGGAGATTGTGCCCTAAGGCCAATATTAGATTATGTAATTTGACTTCTAAGATTAATCTAATGTAGATTAATATTGTCATTTATGTTTGTATGTTAGCATTTATGATAAGTATCCATGAATAAATCGTGTTATTCTAAATATCCCTAGTCGATTGTTATTATGGGAATAATAACAAACTAAGACTAGTGTGAGTGATAATGGATATTCATAAGATGAATATAGTGTATACAGATACAGATTATACTCACGGGTAATATGTTGGAGAACATGTTACTGGAGACCCACTATGAGATCAAGTTCATGGTCATGTGTCACAACTGATCTTGATTATAGTAGTGTCATTCGCTGATTCTTTGACCTGAGGTCACCATGGATTCCGGGATGAATTCATGCTGTGCTTTGACGCAGTCAAACGCTGCTTGTAACAGAGTAGTTATAAAGGCTGTGGTTGGGTACAATATGACTCATGCTTAGGGATGTGAGTGACAGATATGGGATTTTGTCCCTCTCTAACAAGAGAGCGATATCACTGGGCCCCTCGATAAGTAAGACTGTTAAATGCATGGCCGTGCTCAAATAATTGATAAGAGTATCAATTGATTTGTCTGAACAGTTTACTTTGAGATCGAGAAAGCATATGATTAATTTATATAAGATTGACAAGTGTACCATGTCTTATAATTAGTCATGATATCAAGAGACAAAAGGGAATATGACACATTCTATAAGTAGGTTTATTGGATTATACCAATCATATGAATTGGGTAGTCATAATGGCTTGCTAGAGTCCGCTTATGACTTATGAGGGCATTATGGTAATTTCCTCATTGCCAATTTATATGATCCTACGGGGTCACACACAAAGAGCAAAATGAGATTCACTTAATTCGGGGATAAATCATTATGAGATAATGATTTATTATTGATGAGAAATTAAATATATATAAAGATATATATTTACATGTATATGTATATACACATGAACATATTAATAAGATTAATATATTTATGGCATAAAGTATGCTATATATATATATATGTGTATATTATAATTATATTATATGGTGATATAATTAATTATAATATACATTTACGTATATGTGTATATATATATATGTATGTATGTATGTAAATATTAATAAGATTAATATAGCATAAAGTATGCTAATTATATTATATGGAGATATAATTAATTTTACATACATATGTGTATATGATGGAGAATTGACTAAGTTTAATATTAATTGAGAATTAATAAAACTTATGGGGGCTAATTTATAATTATAATTAAATATAGTATTTAATTACAATTATAAGTTAATAATAAAAGGAAAAACCCTAGCCTACAAATAGAGAAGGTTTTTCGGCAGCCAAACTAAGGGAATAGTAGCAGCCCCATTTTCTCCAAAAATGGCCGAAAATTGTTTTGGCCAAAAAGTGAAAAATATCAATTTTTCACCTTCTCATTCGAAGAACTGTTCTACGATCCCGGCGCTAGCACGCGGTGAGTCAATTGCTCGGTGTGGATCAACTGTAGAGGGAATCTGCTTTGGTTCCTTTGATTCAAAACCTACAAAGAATTAAGAGGTAATTCTTTAACCCTCCTTCCAATTCAATGCAATATACATGGATCCTTGTGGGGATTAATCCGTTTTCTTTCCGCTGCGTATTTTTTTTTATGCGATTCATTCCCAACAGATATTGCATGTGAGGTTGCATACTTAGGGGTACGCCTAAAGGGCCTGTAATAGGGTGCCAAGTATGGGTGCTTTCGGGTTTGTCACTTAGCTTGGTAATGCTATGGATATGCAGAACGGATTTGTCACTCAGTAATCCACTGAGAATATATCACCGGCCTCTTGATGAATGTGACTGATAAGAGTGTAGCCACACCCAAACAAGTTGGAACTTGTTTGTGAGCTTAAGTACATTCGGGATCAAGTTAATGTCCGGACACAAAAGAGGGTGATCAATCCATGCCTCTGTGTTGGACACCGATATCGATGACATGGGATATACAAGTTTAAACTACAGGGTAATGATAATAGTTAGACTACCATCTCCATCTTAATTGGGGGCTGCAGTAGCTTGCTAAAGTCCAACTGTAGTCTGTGGGCCACAGGCCCACTGCCAACATAAAGATGGACCCACAAGATCGTACATATTGAGCAATTGAACACTGACTTAAGGAATCACATGTTACTTGGAGTATACACTCTGGAGAGTGAGGAATATATTAATTATATTATAAAGATTAATTGGATTGATCATAATAATAAAATTAATATTTGATTTGCTCTGTCATAATTGATTGGATTAATTATGAGATTATTTCCTGGGTGAAAATATTCATATGTATAGGTTTACATATAAATTTATTTTGTGAAGATCTAATTTTAATTTAATGGATTAAATTAATTTGTCAAACCAATTTTAATTTAAATATAAATAATATGTTACTTGGTGTAATATATTAAATACATGGCTAAATTAAAGTTGGGCTTGAAATTAATTCAAACCAGACTAATTAAAATAGATTTGGGCCTGAAATAAAAGATGGAAGCCCACACAAAAGAAGGAGCCAATTGGGCCGAAATTCTCCTTGAGAATTTCGGCCACCTAGGGTTAAAATAACCCTAGGATTTTTCGGCCTAGGGAGGTAATGCAAGGATAGCCGAAATCTCCCCTCCCTCCTCTCTATAGTTTTGTGTTTTCCGACGGTAGCACGGGTCGTGTTCAAAAGGCATTCGTGTACGTGAACAAGGAGGGATTCTAGTTTGATTCCTGCAGTCTGCATCCATCTCTTGTAGAGATAATCCGGGTAAGAGATTCATCTCTTGTAATTAAAATTTTGTTTTTTCCAATTTCCATCTCAATTGCTCCTGGGCACGGATTTGGGGAAATCATCACGTTCTTCCGCTTTAATTGGGTGATTTCCGGTGACAAATCGCAACAGTGGTATCAGAGCTGGCTTTTGATCTGTGGAAATTGTTAAAATTGGTTCGATCCCTTGTTTTAAATTTGGAGATTTTTTATTGGGGTTCTTGGTTTGGGTTTAAGATTTTTCCCATTTGATTTTGTACAATTGAAATTGTATATGCATATAAGTTTATGTTTGTTTAATTTAATTGTATGTTTGAGATTCTTGGTGAATTTCTTGATATGGATGCCATGTTTCTTTTTTTATTTATTTTCTATTTTAAATAAAAAAAAATCTGGCTGTTCCCGGCGTGCAGGGCTGCCGGCGGGGGAATCACCGCCGGCTTCCGCCGCACGCGGTGGCAGCTGTGCCGCTGCGTCCCTGCTGCCTCTAGCAGCGGGCCGAGCCTAGTGTTTTTGGATTTGGCGGGTTTTTGGGCCCGGAGCCCAGTTCTGAAATTTTAATTGGTTTTAAAATTCGTGTGTTTAAATTTTGTAATTTAAATGCGTATGGTTTCTTGAATGAAATTTAATTTTATTCATGTGATATTAGTTTTGGAAATTAATATGGTTAATTGAAATTGGTTCAGGTAATTTTGGCACAATTACTTGGATGGCTAAATTGGACCCATGGTTTCCTAATTCCAGTGGGAGCAGTTGGACTACCTGGGCTGGAAGACCAAAGCCCGTTAAGGGTTAGAACCATGGTGGGCCAAAATTGGCGGTTTCAAAATAATGACTTGGACATAATTGAAATGGGCTTAAATCATGCATTGTACCATGCTTATGAATTATATGTATTAGATGCATATGGGTGATTAAATATTTTGTATGATTTAATGCTATTGGGCCTTATTCGAGATGGGTTGTATTTTTTTTTTTTTTGGTAAATACAGCTTGCGTGTCGTTTTTCTTTCTTAATGTAATTTTATTTTATTTACTTATTATAAAATTTGTAAAAGAAGAAGCCTATGGAGTGGTGAGCCTAAATGGAGGTGCAAGCCCAGAAGGAAGAAGATTGAAGCCCACCTGATATTAGATTCTTGTATAGGTTTACTAGAATAATATTAGGATGTAATATAAGCCCATAGCAGTCCATTTTACTTATTTATTTAATTATGCTATACATTTATTTGCATGTGTGAATGTATGATCCAACAGCAGTTTCATCCGCCTTATGTATGCAATCCGCTATTAAATGAATCTAACAACCAAATGGAAATTACTAAGTCGCTTAAAATTGCTTCCCTCATTCAAAACCAGCTTGAAGTGGGGATAGGCCAGTTGTAGACCTTGCCCTCGCAGGATGCACTGGAGTATCGTCATTTGGTATTGGGTTAGGGTATGGGATACTCTAACACTTGAATGGAGGTTTTGACTTAAAATGGGTAGTAGGATTCTCCTGGCCCTAAGCATAGATGGGTAAGTGCCAACAAGCCCATCAAACCGAGAGTCCCTAGGTTGGGATTGGACTGCGTTCCTACCTAAATAATTAGGGTATAGTTGTACCAGGCCCTCGTCTGGCTATATCTTAATGAAATATGGATCTCGGCCCATGAGCCCAACAACTCGGTTTAATTAATAACTTGATTCATTATTAATTATATATGGGAATAACAATGTAAAGTCCTTTATTAACACTCTAAAATGTTTTTCTGTGTAGAAACTCTTAAATGGCAAACAACAACTCATTATTACTGTGATCTATCCTAGAGAGGGATAAGCTTTCCGGTCCCAACTTTTTGGACTGGTCTAGGAACCTAAGAATGGTTCTAAGACAAGAGTCCAAAGAGTATGTATTGGAAAGGCCTGTGCCGGCTGCGCCTCAAGGATGTAATCCACCGGCTACCTAGCTGGAGGAATACGAGACGCATGTCAAGGATAATAGGGATATGACATGCCTTATGTTGGCCTGCATGGTCCCCGAACAGTAAAAACAGTTTATGGACCATCAAGCCTATGCTATGATAACAACTCTCAACGAGATGTTTCACGAGCAAGCTCATCAGGAAAGGTACCTGATATGGCATTCCACTCCTGTAAGATGGGGGTTGAGACATTTGTGAGCGCGCACATGCTCAAGATGAAGGGCTATTTGGATACATTGGCTTGTCTCGGATCGCCATCTCTCAAGAGTTTACGGTGGACACAATCCTTGTATCCTTATCGGATTCTTACGATCAGTTCATCCTGAACTAAAACATGCAAGGGATGAACCGTACTGTTACCGAGCTGCATAGGATGCTAAAGCTCATGGAATAGTCGATCAAGAAGAGTCCGCTAGTGCTGCTGGTCAACCCTCCTCTTGCCAAGGGCAAGGCCAAGGAAAAGGCCAAGGCTAAGAAGGCCAAGGCCCAGCAGAAGGCAAGTCCCGAGGATGTCTGTTTCTGGTGCAGACAGGTACGTCATTGGAAGAGATCGTGTCCCAAGCTGATGGGAGGGCAGAGGAGGACCCAGGGTGCGTTCTCATCAGGTATTTATGTCATAGACATTAACCTTACTGTTTCAACATCATGGCTATTGGATACTGGATGTGGTTCTCACATTTGTTGTAATGTGCAGGGACTTAAGAACAGAAGGTCATTGGGATCGGGAGAGGTGGACTTGCGGGTCGGAAATGGAGCAAGGGTTGCTACCATAGAGATCAGCGAATATCACCTCATGATGCCTAGTGGATTGGTTTTAATTTTGGAACAATGTTATTTTGTACCTGCTATGTGCAGGAATATTATTTCAGTTTCCATGTTGGATATTTCTGGATTTTATTTTACTATTTCGAATAGTAGAATTTCTTTATCTAGAGAGGGATTATTTTATGGAGATGCTCTATTAAATAATGGCCTATATATCCCGGACTTAAATGAAACCAATCATGTCTATAACATAAACACTAAAATGGTTAAGCCCAACGAACTTAATCCTGTCTACCTATGGCATTGTCATTTAGGCCATATAAACGAGAAGCGCATAGCTAGGCTTCACAAAGCTGGAGTCTTAGTGTCATTTGACTTGGAGTCAATTGATAAATGCGAGTCATGTTTACGAGGCAAAATGACTAAGGCACCTTTTAGCAAGAAGGCTGAAAGGTCCACTGGCTTATTGGACCTAATACATTCAGATGTATGTGGGCCCATGAGCACAGCGACCAGAGGTGGACATCTGTATTTCGTCACGTTCACGGATGATTTCAGCAGATATGGCTACGTCTATCTGATGAAACATAAATCTGAGACCCTTGATAGGTTCAAGGAATTTAGGAACGAAGTACAGAACCAGCTAGGCAGGAATATCAAAACCCTTCGGTCGGACCGAGGAGGTGAGTATATGAGCCTAGAGTTTGACTCATATTTGAGAGAGCATGGAATAGTTCCACAGCTCACTCCTCTAGGGACACCACAATGGAATGGGGTGTCCGAATGGAGGAATAGGACCCTGTTGGACATTGCCTGCTTAATGATGAGTCAAGATTCTCTCCAAATTAGTTTCTGGGGACATGCCCTCGAGACAGCTGCTTTTATCTTAAACATTACTCCGACTAAGGCAGTAGAAAAGACCCCATATCAGATATGGAAGGGCAAGAAGCCCAATGTGTCTTTCCTAAGGATTTGGGGATGCGAAGCACATGTCAAGAGATTGACTAGTGGCAAGCTGGAGCCCAAAACTGATAAATGCTTGTTTATGGGCTACCCTAGAGAAACCAAAGGGTATTACTTCTACAACCCCACCGAGAACAAGGTGTTCATGGTAAGGAAGGAGGTCTTTCTAGAAAAGGAGTTCCTTTCCAAGAAAGATAATGGGAGCAACGTTGAACTCAGGGAAGTTCAAGGTCCACAAGCTCCTGAAGAGGATTACTCGGAGGCCCAGGTGGAGCTTCCACAGGAGGAAGCACCAACCCAGGCTATACAAGGACCTAGAAGGTCTGGTAGGGATCGTCGGGAACCGAAGAGGTATGGTTTCCTCATCACTGATGATCAAACTCTTCTCATCTGGGATAAGGAAGAACCCAAAACCTACCAGGAGGCTATGGCAAGCCCACAGTCTGTAAATTGGCGTAAAGCCATGGAGGTAGAGATGCAATCTATGTACGATAACCAGGTTTGGAACTTGGTTGATCCACCTCCGGGTACTAAGGTAATAGGTTGCAATTGGTGCTACAAGCTAAAAGGGCGTCTTGTTGTGAAAGGTTCCAAACAAGTCCATGGAATAGACTATGATGAGACTTTCTCACCAGTAGCCATGCTCAAATCCATCAAGATCATGCTAGCCATAGCCGCATGGTATGACTATGAGGTCTGGTAAATGGATGTCAAAACCGCGTTCCTTAATGGAAAGCTACTCGAGGATGTGTACATTGTTGGGAATTAATCGCCAAAATAAATACGCAGCGGAAAGAAAAAAAAAAAAAAAAAAAAACGGATTAATCCCCACCAAGGACCCATGTACATTGCATTGAATCGGAAGGAGGGTTAAAGAATTACCTTAATTCTTTGAAGATTGAATCAAAGGAACCAAGATAGCTTCCTTCTACGGTTGATCCACACGGAGCAATTCATTCACCGCGTGCTAGCGCCGGGATTGAAGAACGATTCTTCGAACGAGACAGAGAAAGCGAAAAATCAAATTTTTCCTTGGAGTTTTTTGAGAATTTCGGCTGCCACTATTCACCTTTGGTGTGGCTGCCGAAATCAGTTTTGTTATATATTACAATTAGGTTATATTATTTCCTTATATATATAACCTAATAAGTTAATTATAATTATACCCTAATACACTTATTAGTTATAATTATAAATTAACCCACACAACTTAATATTAATTCTCAATTAATATTAAGTCAAATCAATTCTCCATAATACACATATGTATATACAATATTATAATTAATTATATCTCTATATAATTTAATTATAATATGTGGCATACCTTATGCAATATTAACCATATTAATATTCACATACACATGCATAAATATATATCACTATATATATATTTATTCTCTTCCTCATTCATAAATTATTATCTCATAATAATTTATACCCGTTAAGATGAACTTCATTTTGCTCTTGTGTGTGACCCCATAGGATCATATTAATTGGCAATAAGGAAATTACCATAATGTCCTTATAGGTCACAAGCGGACTCTAGCAAGCCATTACGACTACCCAATTAATATGATTGGAATGATCCAATACCTATTTATAGAATGTCATATTCCCTTTTATCTCTTTGATATCAAGATTAATTATAAGACATGGTACACTTGTCAATCTTACATAATTAATCATATGCTTTCTCGATCTCAAAGTAAACTGTTTAGACAAATCAATTGATACTCTATCAATTATTTGAGCACGGCCATGCATTTAACAGTCTTACTTATCGAGGGGCCCAGTGATATCGCTCTCTTGTTAGAGAGGGACAAAATCCCATATCTGTCACTCACATCCCTAAGCATGAGTCATATTGTACCCAACCACAGCCTTTATAACTACTCTGTTACAAGCAGCGTTTGACTGCGTCAAAGCACAACATGAATTCATCCCGGAATCCATGGTGACCTCAGGTCAAAGGAATCAGCTAATGACACTACTATAATCAAGATCAGTTGTGACACATGACCATGAACTTGATCTCATAGTGGGTCTCCAGTAACATGTTCTCTAACATATTACCCGTGAGTATAATCTGTATCTGTATACACTATATTCATCTTATGAATATCCATTATCACTCACACTAGTCTTAGTTTGTTATTATTCCCATAATAACAATCGACTAGGGATATTTAGAATAACACGATTTATTCATGGATACTTATCATAAATGCTAACATACAAACATAAATGATAATATTAATCTACACTAGATTAATCTTAGAAGTCAAATTACATAATCCAATATTGGCCTTAGGGCACAATCTCCAACAATCTCCCACTTGCACTATGGCCAATCATACATGTATCTTATACCCATTGACCTACATGACTTTCATGTATTCATTCGTGCGGGAGTCTTTGTCAGTGAATTATTAATTTTCGCTTCCGTTGCTACTTTACACATTTTCACTCTTTCTTTAGAGACAACCTCTCTAAATTAGTGAAAGACGCCTAAGTATATGCTTGTGTCATACAGGGTTCTTACGCATTGAACTATTGTCCCTACAATAGTCTCACAGGATAAGCAATGCTTAGAACAAAACACAAAAATTTTGATGAACTTCTTCATCCAAAATTTCTTTTACATCATATGTAACAATATACTTTGACTACTATTATAGATATTTAGCTATATTGTTTTATTTTGAACCTTTCAAAATCATAACATCTCTTTTTAAGAGAATACTAGATCTCGACTGATATATTGCAACTAATTGCAATCAGTTGTATATGTGCAGTTAACATAAGCAAGCTTCTATTAAGTCTTTTTACATTGAACGCTTTCAATGCTTTGACTTAAGCCAAAACATTCTTTTAGATCTATCTCTATAGATTCCAATTTCAAGAACACAGGCAGTCATGCTTATAACATTAACCGAAATTACTTTCTTAGCCAAGATTTTACTTCTTGCAAGGTAAGAATGTTATTTCCAACAAGCCATATGTCATCCACATATAGCGTTAGGAATACCGATATGCTCCCACTGATCCTTTTGAAACACAAGATTCATCATCCTTTTGATAAAATCAAACCATTTGATTTCTTTATCAAAACTATGATTCCAACTATTTGATGCATGTTTCGATCCTTATAAGAATCTTTGAAACTTGCATACGCTATTTGAATTCTTTGGATGCTCAAAACTTTGGGTTGTGTCACGTACACATCCTCAATCATGTTTTCACGTAGAAAACAGATTTTGATATCCATTTGCCATATTTTATAATCATATTATGCGGATGTGGCAACAAGAACTCAATTTGACTTGATCATGATTAATGACGAAAAAGGATTTTATCATAGTCCTACTATGAATTTGTTCGTATCCTCATAGTCACTACTATGAACTTGTTTATAACCCCTTTTTGTCACTAGTCGTGCTTTATAAGTTTGAAGATCACCATTCATGTCGGTTTTCAATTTGAAAACTCACTTGCAACCATTGCATATGCATCTTCTAAAAGATTTATCAAAGTCTATACTTTGATTGTCAGACATGGACTTATCTTCAACCTTTGTAGCATCAAGTCACTTATTAGATTCAAAATCTAACATTGCTTCTTCATAAAAGAAGACTTACTTCAATCTAGTAAAATTACATCATGACTTTGAGAAATCCATATCTCTCCTATTCATGTCGTATTCTACTAGACTTTCATTGGACTTGTGTAATTTTAACAATGATCATGAAACCATTTCCATGTTCCTCTTCAACGTTAATGTCACTTTGTGAATTACGAGTTTTGTAGGTGTACTTTACTCCCACTAACTCTTCTAGAAATTAACTCCCTCTTCAAGGGGAAACCATTTCTAGCTACAACTACTTTGTATCCCAAAGAAACACAGGAGTAACAACTCCTACTTTCCTTTTGAGTAATCCACAATACGACATTTAAATTTAGGTGCCAACTTATTCGAAATAAGCTTTACAGCCCTAAACTTATTCAATGAAACAACTTGGGTCTCTTACCCAACCATATCTCATATGTTGATTCATGAATTGTTTTAGACGGAACAATATACACAGCTGCTTTAATGGCATATTTTCGAGAAAACGATGATCAACTTGACTTCATCATAGATTGAACTATATCTGTATAGAGTTCGACTACTCCCTTTTCGACACAACATACTTTGTGGCGTACTTGGAGGAGTCAATTGTGAGACAGTCCCACAATCTCTAAGATGATTGTCAAAATCTTGACTCAAATATTCACCACTCGGATCATATCTAAGTGACTTTACTATCTTGTCAAGATACTTCATACTCCTTTTACAAGCTTTTGAACACTTCAAAAGTTCCAAACTCGTGTTTCATTAGATACTCTTATCTAGAGAAAAGTTCCATAAAGGTAATGAAGTATTAAAACCTCCTTTAGCAGTTGATTTATAATTCATATACATCCACATGTATAATGCTTAATAAATCGATTATTCTTTAACTACTTTTAGCAAGGAACCACTTTTGTCATCTTTTACAATAAACAACATTCGCATGATTCAAGATGATTCATAATCTCATGAATCCAAAAGTCCATTCTCATGGAGTTTCGTAATGCGACTTTACTTATGTCTCCAAGACGACACTGCCAAAATAGGTTGGATCAAACTATTTGATTCGATCCTTACAGTATTTATGTTACAGATGGGCTCCACATATAAAGACAATTATGTAAATCTACATTTCATAATCATGTCTTTATAAAGTTTATAATTCACAATTATAAAATAAACAAAATTTGTTTACTCAAGCCAACAAGCTCAATAGGCAACAAGAGTTCGCAACTCACATGTAAAAGTTCATAACCTTTGAGTAACAACCTTTGCTTCTCTTGCCTATTCGCATTCTACCTTTCACCTTCATAAGGTTTCTATTCAAATTGCGATTCATCATATTCTACTAATATGAGATTCACAACGGTATCTAATACCTTTTGATATAGAAACAAGAGTAGAATAGTTAATAAATACTTAAGGTAGCAGTCTTACTGCCTTTCACCTTCTTATAGTTCTCCAAACAAGGTTTGCTATTTCTATTCTAATGAACGATTCATTCTAGAATTGGCAACACCCTACTTTTGGAGATCTCTCTATGCCAACAGCTTTGGCCTTTAAAACATGTTTCACCCGAACCTTTCGGTCTTTATGCTTTTCGACCTTCCTTTTATCCTTTCCTTTTGAACCATAAGCACACAATTCGAGGCGGGCTTATCCTTTATGGATAGCTTAACATTCTTTTGCATCCTATGCAACTAATTCACAATTTTCCCCATGTCATTCAAATGATAGTTCATCACCAATGACTATCAAATAATGAAATCAAGATCACATCTCAATGCCTTTTGGAGGCCAATGAGAAATTGTTGCCTCAAACACTTATCTTTTCTTGCTCACTAACTGATGGAACATTTCCATTTGTGATGTATCATATACCTCAAGTAAAACTTCCACGTGCGGAAAAATTGGTGGCAAGTGTAAGATAATAAATTTTAAACAGAGTCCCTTCGATGCTTCAAGTAAGCATCTTTTATACTCATGTTACAATTGCTAGTGGTTCATTGGGCAAAAGGATTATTGAGAACATATGATTCCTTTTGATTTGAGAACAATTCTCAAAGTTCAATAACAATCGAGATCATGGTAATAGCAATCATAACTATAATAAAGCGTGTAAAGATTTTTATTTAAATGCTCCCACTTAAATTATAAAACCCTTTAAAATATTTAAGTGGGTGAAGATCCAAAATCCATACTTAACCATAGCACTGCTTTGGCATGTCCCTATGATTAAATATAATTTCGGTAGGCAAAGACTCAAAATCATGCTTTAAACCATTTAAACATATTTTGGATGTGCACTTCTTTGCCAATTGCATCATTATGCAACTCTTCTAATTTATGAGATGCATGATATCATATATCATATTTAATTGTATGTTACTCATCTCATCTTTGCCTCGGGCTCAAACACCGTTTTGATTAACCCTTTGTTAAACCAATTACAACACAATGAGAATCACCATTTCTCATATTATCGCTTCGCTAAGGTCACAACATGCGTACCCGCTTTGGCGTGGCTACCATGATGCGAACATAGTACTTGACTAGTGTTATACGTAATTGGGTGGCAAAAATATAAACTTCATAAGTTTATTTAGGGTTTATTAATTCCTGTGATTAAAATGTATCTCATACAATACATGGCATTAACATTAATCTTTCTAAGTTAATATTAATTCTAGCATGGCATCCAATGTCATACATTCATCTAGCATGCATATTGAATATTTAGCATGGCATCACATGGCATTTAAATGTATCAAAACATGCATTTACATACATATATATTAACATTTGCATCACATGCAAAATAATTTCTAACATGCAGCAATATTTATTAACATGGCATCTTATGGCATAAAATAAATATAACATGCATAAGACTCAAAACCGTGTTATGGTATGGTTTTATCTACATTGATTTTCATAGGCCAATATGAAAATCAACAAGGCCATTTCCTAGGTGGTTGTAACCATCGCATGGTCACAGCTCTCCCGCACCCCTTGGATCCGTCCTCACGTCTTTGTTGCTTGGCACCATCTCATGGATTTACATATTTTACAAAATTGCAACCTATACAATTTTTTTTTAGTAAAATAAAATTTACATATTATAAATTGCATCCTATACAATTTATCTAGTAAAATTAAAATTAAAATTTACATAAATACAAACGACTCGCAGGTCGTATTTATATAAAACCATAATAAATAAAATAAAGCATCCACGGGGTCCAAAACCATACCATAACACCATGCATAAAATTATCAACAATAATTTTATATCTAAAATATTTAGGGTTCAAAGTGGTAAAATACAATCACATTGTATTTAGAATTAATTAATTTTGAAAAATTCGTAAATATGCAGAAACAATTTTCCACACTTAAAACGAAAAAGGGGTAAAACTGTCGGACAGCATACTCGACGGGCCGCGCACTGCTGCGCAGCCCATGCTGCAGGAGCAGCATGCTGCTTACGCAGCATGAGAAGAAGGGCGTTGAAATTGCAATTGGTTTTGCAATTTCAATGCCCAAAAAAAAAAGTTTCTGGGCGTCATGCCCAGAAAAAAAACATTTTTTTTTTTTTTTTTTTTTTATAATGATGTGTGTGGCAGTTGCAATTGCAATTGGTGTTGCAATTGCAATTACAACGCCCAAATAGGTTTCTGGGCGTCATGGCCAGAAAAAAAAAAAAAAAAACAATTTTTTTTTTTTTTTTTTTATTAATTGAAACAATTTCAATTAAAAACCCATGAATCAAATTCATGACACCAACCCCTTAAACATTCCAAATCATTAAAATAAATTATTCACAATGATTAATGTATAAAATCAAATTTTAATTGTTATTCATAATAACATAGAACCCTAAATAAAAAACATACAAACCCCTAACAACAATTTTGATCCAATCAAAATATCAAATCCAATTCAACCAATGCACAAGTGGCTCTGATACCACTGTTGGGAATTAATCGCCAAAATAAATACGCAGCGGAAAGAAAAAAAAAAAAAAAAAAAACGGATTAATCCCCACCAAGGACCCATGTACATTGCATTGAATCGGAAGGAGGGTTAAAGAATTACCTTAATTCTTTGAAGATTGAATCAAAGGAACCAAGATAGCTTCCTTCTACGGTTGATCCACACGGAGCAATTCATTCACCGCGTGCTAGCGCCGGGATTGAAGAACGATTCTTCGAACGAGACAGAGAAAGCGAAAAATCAAATTTTTCCTTGGAGTTTTTTGAGAATTTCGGCTGCCACTATTCACCTTTGGTGTGGCTGCCGAAATCAGTTTTGTTATATATTACAATTAGGTTATATTATTTCCTTATATATATAACCTAATAAGTTAATTATAATTATACCCTAATACACTTATTAGTTATAATTATAAATTAACCCACACAACTTAATATTAATTCTCAATTAATATTAAGTCAAATCAATTCTCCATAATACACATATGTATATACAATATTATAATTAATTATATCTCTATATAATTTAATTATAATATGTGGCATACCTTATGCAATATTAACCATATTAATATTCACATACACATGCATAAATATATATCACTATATATATATTTATTCTCTTCCTCATTCATAAATTATTATCTCATAATAATTTATACCCGTTAAGATGAACTTCATTTTGCTCTTGTGTGTGACCCCATAGGATCATATTAATTGGCAATAAGGAAATTACCATAATGTCCTTATAGGTCACAAGCGGACTCTAGCAAGCCATTACGACTACCCAATTAATATGATTGGAATGATCCAATACCTATTTATAGAATGTCATATTCCCTTTTGTCTCTTTGATATCAAGATTAATTATAAGACATGGTACACTTGTCAATCTTACATAATTAATCATATGCTTTCTCGATCTCAAAGTAAACTGTTTAGACAAATCAATTGATACTCTATCAATTATTTGAGCACGGCCATGCATTTAACAGTCTTACTTATCGAGGGGCCCAGTGATATCGCTCTCTTGTTAGAGAGGGACAAAATCCCATATCTGTCACTCACATCCCTAAGCATGAGTCATATTGTACCCAACCACAGCCTTTATAACTACTCTGTTACAAGCAGCGTTTGACTGCGTCAAAGCACAACATGAATTCATCCCGGAATCCATGGTGACCTCAGGTCAAAGGAATCAGCTAATGACACTACTATAATCAAGATCAGTTGTGACACATGACCATGAACTTGATCTCATAGTGGGTCTCCAGTAACATGTTCTCTAACATATTACCCGTGAGTATAATCTGTATCTGTATACACTATATTCATCTTATGAATATCCATTATCACTCACACTAGTCTTAGTTTGTTATTATTCCCATAATAACAATCGACTAGGGATATTTAGAATAACACGATTTATTCATGGATACTTATCATAAATGCTAACATACAAACATAAATGATAATATTAATCTACACTAGATTAATCTTAGAAGTCAAATTACATAATCCAATATTGGCCTTAGGGCACAATCTCCAACATACATGACACAACCTGAGGGTTTTATCGATCCAGAGTATCCGGGAAGGGTATGCAAGCTTCAAAGGTCCATTTATGGACTGAAGCAATAAAGGAATATGGCTTCATACAGAATCAAGATGAGCCTTGTGTGTATAAGAGCAACTATCCTAAGACAAGGGAGGACAGGGAGAACATGAAATTGGTTCCATATGCTTCGGCTATATGATCAATTATGTACTCCATGCTATGCACGAGACCTGATGTCACCTTTGCACTAAGTATGACAACCCGGTACCAGCGGGATCCCGGGGAGGATCACTAGAAGGCTGTCAAGGCAATCCTCAAGTACCTTAACCGGACTAAGGATAGCTTCTTGGTGTATGGAGGTCAAAAAGTGTTATCAGTTACTGGGTACACTGATGCAAGCTTTCAGACCGACCAGGATGAGTACCAATCACAGTCAAGGTATGTATTTTTGCTAAATGGTGGTGTTGTAAGCTGGAGGAGCTCAAAGTAGCGAACCATCACGGACTCTACAACAGAAGCTGAGTACATCGCGGCGTGTGATGCAGCTAAGGAAGCTGTATGGATGAAGAAGTTTATCACTGAGTTAGGATTTGTACCAACTATCCAGGACCCAGTTGATATCTTCTGTGACAACAATAGGGCCTTTGCACAAGCTAAGGAGCCCCGGTCATACAAGAACACAAAGCACGTGCTCAGAAAGTGTCACCTCATATGAGAGATCGTGGAGAGAGGTGACATTGCATTACACAGAGTGGACACCGAGGATAATGTCACAGATCCTTTGACCAAGGCACTGGTCAAGCCCAAGCACGAGGGTCATACTAGATCTATAGGGATTAGTCCCATGCCTAGTTGGAACTAGTGCAAGTGGGAGATTGTTGGATATGCCCCTGTCTTGAGGCATTGAACTTTGTTTTGGTATGATATATTTATTGGATTTATGTATTATACTCATTTTGTGTTATTAATAAAGACATTAATTCATTTATTATATTTATGTTGTGCAATATATTAAATAAAGTATCTAATGGACATATCCATATCCATGATGACAAGTGTCATGCATTTGGCAGTAGGACCATAGATATGGTAAACGATATGACCATAAAGGAATCCGTAGTCTGTTCCAGTCATGGGAATGAATGGAACTAGAGGCTATCATTAACCTGGTTGTATGGCGGTGTCTTACCGGTCATTGGACATGGGATGTCAACCAAGTTAATGGGTACATGTAAAAAGGGCATGCTACTGATAGATCCACTAAACGAGAAATCCACATGGTATAGTATCACAAGTCATTCTTATGTAGTACTTGTATGGATCCTTTGACCCGACCATATGATGGTATTGCATGTGAGGTTCCATACTTAGGGGTACGCCTAAAGGGCCTATAATAGGGTGCCAAGTATGGGTGCTTTCGGGTATGTCAGTTAGCTTGGCAATGCTATGGATATGCAGAACGGATTTGTCACTCAGTAATCCACTGATAAGATATCACCGGCTTCTTGATGAATGTGACTGATAAGAGTGTGGCCACACCCAAACAAGTTGGATCAAGTTAATGTCCAGACACAAAAGAGGGTGATCAATCCATGCCTTTGTGTTGGACACCGATATCGATGACATGGGATATACAAGTTTAAACTATAGAGTTAGACTGCCATCTCCATCTTAATCGGGGGCTGCAGTGGCTTGCTAGAGCCCAACTGCAGTCTGTGGGCCACAGGTCCACTGCCAACATAAAGATGGACCCATAGGATCGTACACATTGAGCGACTGAACATTGACTTAAGGAATCACATGTATACTTGGAGTATACACTCTGGAGAGTGAGGAATATATTAATTATATTATAAAGATCAATTGGATTGATCATAATAATAAAATTAATATTTGATTGGCTCTGTCATAATTGATTGGATTAATTATGAGATTGTTTCCTGGGTGAAAATATTCATTTGTATAGGTTTACATATGAATTTATTTTGTGAAGATCTAATTTTAATTTAAATGTAAATAATATGTTACTTGGTGTAATATATTAAACACATGGGTAAATTAAAGTTGGGCTTGAAATTAATTGAAACCAGACTAATTAAAATAGATTTGGGCCTGAAATAAAAGATGGAAGCCCGCACAAAAGAAGGAGCCAATTGGGCCGAAATTCTCCTTGAGAATTTCGACCACCTAGGGTTAAAATAACCCTAGGATTTTCGGCCCAGGGAGGTAATGCAAGGATAGCCGAAATCTCCCCTCCCTCCTCTCCATAGTTTTGTGTTTTCCGACGCTAGCACAGGTCGTGTTCATAAGGTGTTCGTGTACGTGAACGATGAGGGATTCTAGTTTGATTCCTGCAGTCTGCATCCATCTCTTGTAGAGATAATCTGGGTAAGAGATTCATCTCTTGTAATTAAAATTTTGTTTTTTCCAATTTCTATCTCCATTGCTCCTGGGCACGGATTTGAGGAAATCATTGTGTTCTTCCATTTTAATCGGATGATTTCCGGTGACAAATCCCAACAGTATCTGGTAACTCTTTTTTTATTTGTTGAATCGATATGCTTGTTATAGATTGAAATATAAATTTAATTTTGAGTTTTAGATCGCTTAACTCACTGGAATGAGTTTCAGGTATTGGTTAATTGGTTTTTGCTCAACTTTTTAGGACCAGTTTGGGATTGCTATTGATAAAAGTGTTTTTGGATGCTTTCAACAGTTTTTGGATGTTTTGCTTCTGGATGGAAAAACACTAGCTTTCCTAAAAAGCACTTAAAAATGTATTTTACCAAACAACACCTTCATCTACTTTTTAATAATAAAAAAAAGGCAACTAAAAGATGCTTTTCCAAATGGGAAAGTAACACTAAACGCACCCTTAGTGTCTTTATTTTATATTTGTTGTCTGTGCATTTGATTGAGCTTAGTTTCAAAAGTGATAGATGATATGTTTTCTGCCACTACATTTTTTATTTATTAATGCAACTTGGTTTCATATTGAAGTTTTCTCTTCCATTGATTTTAGGTTTTCCTAAATTTATTACCTATGGAGTTCAACTTTTTAATTTGATCATGAATAAAGAGACAATTAAATCTAAAGACTTTGGATTGATTGCCAATTTACTTTAGTTTTAATTTTATAGGAGCGAGTTAGTTTTATTTTTAATGGAGTTGATGAAGCAAACAAATGCTTGGAGGAGTTTTGTGTGTATTCCAAAGTCAAATCAAACATAGTAGTAATGAAGTAGTATAAGATAAAAATTTGTTGAAAGAAAGTTGAAAGAGAACATCAATTTTGATCATTGGACCGACCTATTCCTGTAGCACACAAATAGCAATTAAGATACTTGCATAAAATGAGATTCTCATGCATCAAACATGAAAAACTCTAGTAGAGGTAGAGGTTGCTGTTTTCTGAATTATAATTCTTGATTGATTGCGTAGATATTTCATGTAACTTAATAAAAAAACTTGTCTTGTATGCCTCCTGCTGCTGGCCCACCAGCAAGTGGCAGCACCGCCCCTGTTGGACTACTTATCATTATGGGTACGGTTAAAAACAAAAACTAAAATAGAAAAAATATAAATTGAAACCAAACCACTGTTCGGATTGAAGCGTAATAAATTAAATTGATTTGATTAAAAATTAAATTAACAAAAATTTTCTAATTTTAATTTTTATTGCTATAATTATCATTATATTATTATTAATTATATGTAAATTATTATAAAAAAGATATTTATATTACATATACATTACTAAATTCCCATAAATATAAATTATATAATATGTTAAATAATATATATATATATATAATATTTTTTTGCTAATTTAATTAGTTTCAGTTTTGTTTTAGTTTTTTTTAACAAAAATCAAAAACCAAATTACTATACTTCGTAAAATTGAAACGAAACCAAATAGAATTCGGTTCGGTTCGGTTTAGTTTATTTAAGTTTAGTTCGATTCAGTTTTCATGTTTGGCTCAGTTTTGCCCTTCCGTAATTATATACTATGTTGTTTTTTGGTGGATACATGACCCTAGTCTTAAATTTTATTTGTTTTCTGGTGCATCATCTGTTTCTTACTTTCTTTCTTTTTTGATAAACTTTCTTACTTTTATTCTTAATAGTTAATAGAAATAATAATCAATTCATTCTCATTTATTTATCTATACGGTAACTATTAATTACACGCTTTACAGGATTACCAAAACTAATTAACATATAAGTGATATATAAATTTTCTGCACATGCAATTATGTTTTAATAGTAAGTGAACTCGATCTCTAAATAAGAAAATCCAATGTTTGAATCTCTTAATGACTGGATATATACTGTTCAAAAAAATAATTTTCTTAAAAAAAAAAAGAGATATTTCCTATTTTTAATTTATAAGTTATCGTGAGTATAATTTGGAAAATTTTGGAATATTTCTGAAGTATAGTTTTCCTCTAAAATTTATGGGTAAAATGGTTTACTACAAAAATGTGAAAAATAAACAAGGATTAGAAAGGAAATTAGATTTTCTACTTAATTTGATAGTACTAGAAAATGAATTGATGTTAATATTTGTCATGCAATGTCAACTTAAATCTCGTGATAATTTATCTAGTTGTCACAGAAATATTGTTTGCTACAATTTTGTACTGTCACGATTATATCGGTGACAATTCTACATTGACTATTGGATATAAATTTGTTGTTTTTAATTATAGTAATTTCTCAAAATTTATAAGTAAATGTCAATTTAAAAGCGTAAACACAAAAATTAATACATACATAAATAAATAAATAAATAAATATATATATATATATATATATATATATATAAAATGAAAAACGAGATATATAAAAACAATAAATTTACATCATCCAAAATATTCTTTTATAATTGCATATAACATTTAAAAACACTCCATTTAAAGTAATACAAATTAAACTAAATAGCATTCTGCACTTTTTATATGTGCATGATTTCTGTAATACCTCAAATTAACTGTGCTATAATTATCCAATTAAATCATAATATGAATATATGTTTATACTAGACGTAGACCCGTGTGTTGCACGGGATGTGATTATATGTGTCATTATTTATAATAACTATTTTATTATATTTATGAAATTTTTTATACGTTTGATAAAGTTACGTGCTTTATCGAATTTTTTTTTTTTATCAAAGAGAAACTATGAGTATGCATATACTATAAATCACACATATATATTTTCTTTAAAAAAAAAAAAAAGGAGGGGGGGTGGTTAAATTTTGTTCTTTGCAAAAATGATACCAAAAATGATTTATATCATTTATAACACTATCCGTAATATTACTTGCTCTGAAATTAAAATGCAAGAGTTTTCAAATAAACATACTACTTAAATTATTAATTTAATAAAAAATTATATAATTTTTACTGTTCAGTCAAAAACAGTTTTGAAGATGCATAATTAAAATTCTCGTGATCATCAAAACAATTAAACTGCTAGTAAACAATTTACATTTATCCCTACATGTTCACAATGATAATCATTTCTTTAATTTGAATTTATACACAATTTACATTTATCCACAAATAAATCTTGACTTATTAATGCAACAATAATCATATACAATCAAACTAATAAAAAATAAAAATCCAATAGCCTCCTGACGTTGAGAACAATATATATATAAAAGATCATTGAAGCAAATCTATCAACTCAAAATCAAAAAGTACAGAACAAAGTATATATATACAAACTCAAGTCAAAAATATAAACCATAGTCAAATAGAAGAATCGATCACTAATTGTATAGAAAAGAAGTCAAGAAATGGAGAAATATAATATCCTCCCCTACTGAATAAAACAACAATTTTGCGCGTGAAATCAAATAATTAGTCATTTTATTATCTTTCTCTCTATGAATTAACAATTGCAAGGCCCTAGTGCAATCACCAGATTGGTGCAGATCCAGTGTTCGTTTCTATAAATCCGATAAACAACAAAACATAACACATATAATTAGAATATAAAATACAATGAAATATATTACAGCCCCTCCAGTACCTAATTATAAACATACCTATGAATTGTGAAAATCAGGATTTAAAAAGCACATAAAACTTTTGATTCAAGCCGATCAAGATCATCTACAATTACGTTTGAGTGGCTGACCTTTACATCTTTATTAACTAACATTTTCATAGGGTAAAACAACTCGCAGTGAAATGCCAGATTGAGAATAACTATAACTATGAGAATAAACTTATCCATGACCACACCAATGAAATCATTTTGAAAACTCATAAATTAAATCCTTCTTAAACACCTTCATTGTATTTATAGATGAACTGAGAGTGCCCTCTACAGCTGTCGATAACATTTTAAATCCATTACAAACACAAATTAATTAGAATGACAATGATCAGGGAAATTTCATCTTTTGCGAGAAATGTAAGAGTAAGAAACGATTTATAAAAATCAAATGTTCATTTGTTGCTTTGAAAATATAAGTACTCATAACTAATGGTTGTTATATAACATATAATTTTGAATTGAGAGTTCAAGAAAATCCACTGGAATATTGATTTTACCTTAATAACTTCATTGAGGTTGATGAGATACAAAGAGTGCTACTCTACGAAACACCTTTTTGGCTTCCAAAAGGAGAAAAATTAAGGTTTAATAGGAGATGAAATACAAAGATAACTGCCGCAGCAAATAACCTTTTGGCTTCCAATTATTTTTAACGTTGATCAATTGATAAAATAAGGAAAATAATACAATGCTAATTAATTTGGGAGGGAGAATATATGGGAAAAACTTTAGGAGAGAATGCTATATTCTCTTTCTTCATTTTGTACACATGTAAAAGAAATATGCTAATGTGGTAGAATGTGTAGTTCCTTTTGTTTCAGCCGTTTTGGTGGATGAGTTTTATAGTTCAACCTGCTAAACATAAGCTCAAGAAACTCGTATTAGTAACTTGAGTAGGCCAGCTTCTAAACTTATGAACAGAAAGTTATGACAATGGGCAAATTGGTATTCTATATGGACAAATCGCAATGCGCAGATAAAATCTAATAGGATAATATTCAAATGGATTCAAGTACCAAAATTGATTAAATCACCATATCGGAATCCTCATATTAAATAATAAAAAAGAAAATACGTCTGCAATAACTCAAGATTCTAAATTTAATTTAAAGAGCATAAAACAAAACCTTCGGCATGGAAAGGTACCAGATCATACAATCACTTTCTTCTGCTCAACATCAACACTAGACTCTAGCCAATGATTAAATTTCACAATTTAATTACGAATAAAATAAAATCAATTACTGATTTAGCATATAACTATCATCAACCCTCAATCCCTTACAGGCTCTCAAATTTATGTGCTCTTGAGGATATAAAAGTCCTTAGAATTGTCTGCAAAGTGGGAAGCAGTGGAAAACAAAGATGAGAAAGAGAGACGCGACGAGATTTGAGAGAAATGGGATTTTCTTTTAATTATTCCTATTGCTTGAGAGACTGAAGCTGAAATGATGGACGACATGAAGATGAAACTAGGATGAGAAACAAAGGTGGAACACAGGGATTTTGTTGCGTTTGAGAATGAGTTTAACTAATTGACACTTGCAAAACCATGAATTAGTTTTTAAAGGTCTTTCTTCGGTAGAGAATTTGAGAGAGACACAACATTTGATTTTGAAACGGAAGGAAGAGGAAAGGGCAAGGGAAGAGGAAGAGATTCTCAGGCTTTAAAACTCAATTAAGAATTAATAAATTAATGATGACATATAATTATTTTATGAAAAATAAAATTTGAGGTAACTTTGTTTAAGTGACACGAATTCTTTTCTACTGAGGTGGCATCACCTTAGAGCTTTGGATGTTTCAGCTTTTAGAGAGATATAATTGATATGTTCAAGAGAGTTAATGATAATTTATAAAAGTTTGGAAAAAATTGAAAACGAGTCTAGTAAGAAGGGATTTAATATGATATTTTACACTATCAATCGGATTAAAGAACTGATGGTCGTTCATCAGCCTCTCCTTCTCATTCCTTCAAAATTTCTTTACCCATTTTTTATACATAACTTCAACCATCAAATTCTCCCTTAATTCTTGCCCCTTTTTCACAATCTTTATACCGAACCGAAGCTCTCAACATGTATTACAAGTTTATGTAAGTTTTAGGAGGAGAAATTGAGTGTTTAGAGAGATATATAAGCAACAAAATTCGTGATGTTGGCTGTCCCCCTTGATTCACTACCTTCTGCTCACAATTTCGCAAATCTGACACTAGAAATGGACTCAAGAGGTCGGAAAACTCTTGGATAGGTTGATTCTCGAGGTAAGCTTAGGCCTTTTTTTGGTGATCGGAGCTTCGCCGGACGACTTTAAATTTTTTCAGTGACGGATTCCAGCGAGACATTCAACCGGTAGGCGGAGCAGCAGAACCGAAAAAATAGGATTCGTCAAATAGGAACACTACTACATTTAAGACCTAATGCAACAGGTTTTTGCTGTTGCATTAGGTGCCATAACTGTTGCAATAGACCATTTAACTGTTGCATTAGCTCAACATAGTGTGTTGCACTAGCTTCAGTTGCATTAGGTCTAATGCAACAGTTAACGCGACCTAATGCAACAGTTCCATCCTTTTTTTTTAACCTGTTGCATTTGCCCTATGGCAACAGCGTAATACATCTATTGCAACACCATTATATTAAATTGTACACCTGTTGCATTAGACGTATTGCAACACAAAATATCAATAATGCAACAGTTTTTACAAAATTTTACACCTGTTGCATTAGAGTTACAGCAACATCAGATTTTGTAATGCAACAGCTTTAGGAAAATTTTACACCTGTTGCATTAGACATATTTCAATTTTCATTCTAATTTATTATTAATTATTTGCTATAATATTTATTTGGTTTCTTTAATCTAATGCAAGATTATCCAATTTACAACACATTCCATCAAAAATAGAAATTTCATTCTAAAAAATACATATAATAGAATATTTTCATTTCATAATATAGAAAAGTCACTACAAAATTCATTATCCATAATTTAGTTCAAATGTATAACATAAAAATATAAAAATTCATTGTTAACTTTTGTTCTACCTCAAAGGTCCACAAACTTGATAAAGAAAGGTATACATCATAGACATTCTAATATGCCTTCCATATAATTCACTCCGATGGTTCTTCTTCTTCATCTTCATTTTCTTCCAAGTCGTCGTATTGAATCAACACCATGATCAAGTCCTGATATACCACGATTATCAACAGACATTCTTCTTTTAGAAGCAGACAGTGTTCTTGCAGGTGTACCTTCAAAGTGATCAGTGTCAATGCTATCAGCCTCTTGTTTGATATTCTCAAGAAGAAGTGCAGCATTTGTTGGGCTGTGGATGCTCTGCCCCTCATAAAATAACCTGGACTCCTTGAACTTGGACACTGAAGTGTCTTGATGGGGTGATACACTTGAGGTGGAGTGCCTTTTTCTGCATATAACACAGGAGGTCTTAAGTGCCAGCACATACAACAAGAATCACTGTGGTACAATCAAAAAGACTCACAAAACCAGCAGTAAACCAACAATAACTTAACAAATTAGAACATAAAGTAAAAATAAAAGCAGAATGACACAATTAGTGCTCTATGTCAGCTCTCTGAGACTCCAACTTAACATTTAGTTATTCATAGGAACATATGGTTTATTATAGGAACATATGCTCAACACCAACACTCCAGCAGCAGCCTGCAAAAATCGGAATGAACAAGCAGATAGAATTGAACACAATAAGATTCATTTCCTGAAAAAATCATTTCAGGAAATATTATAAGATACTGAAATATTATAAGATTCCAAAAAGCATTGGGGGTGTTTTCTGTAAAATTCTAATGACAAGTGATTACTAATGCTACTCTTAGAAATATTATAAGATTGTTAACTCTGACTACTCAGGACACTATAATTGTACAAAGTCAATAAAATTCGAAATTTTAACATTGTATTTTTACAAACAAAAGCATAACATTGCAATCCTATCATGATACTAGAAATACAACATGAAGAGTGAGTAAATTGAAACATAGAAAGAGAACACCCCTCCAAGCACTAAGACTTCTGCCTTGACAGTATGAAGACAGGAATTGGTATAAGCAGCTGCTGACTTGAGCAGTTTCAACTTCCAAATAAGACTTTCCTTCGGAAGGATATTGGCTAAACCCTAAATTAAACACATTTAAATCTTTGAATAGGCCTAATAACATATTTCAAGAGATGAAATAATAATAAGAATGCACAACAAGAACCAAAATTATTTCACAACAGACGTTAATAGGTACTAGTCTTTGAATAAATCATGCATTCTACATACATAATTTGCATTCCCACTTGTTTCGATGTGTATAAACATGAGATAAACTACTCAGTTACATAATTACATTAAATTAGGAGGATTAATGTTTTGAGTTTAAGCATCAATTCTTGCTTGCAGTATAATTTTAAATAGAAATTGGAGTTCTTAGACACAAAAAAAAGGGCACACCTATAAATCTAACACGTTAAACAAAACCTCAGATAGTGTGAAGTTAGGCCACAGGTACTAGGAAGCAAAAAAGCATTCATTGCATCCATACTTCTACTTTGTTATCAAATTAAAAAATGAGTGTTTATAAGAATGGCATACCATAAAGACAGCATTTCTTTTCCCATCCCCAGTTTAATAAATGAGAGAAACACCTTTACACAATTTGAGCCAAAAGAAGTCTATTCCTATATGCAAGTCCTATCCTCTTCAAAAATTTTAAATCTTGCCATTGATGACCACATTTTAAATGTGGGCAACATTTTAATTTGTTGGCAAGTTTACCATCCATCTTTTGTATAAAAAAACCAACATTCAAGACTATATGACAAGTTGTGTCACAAGGCATGTTAACTTCACTTAAAAAATTTGATCTGCAAAGCCTATCAAATGTGTACCCAGATCTCTCTTCCTACACTACAGCTGCCGTGGGAAACATTTGTATGTTCATAAATTAGCAAATGGAAAGTAAAATGGACATGCATACCCAACAAAATAAACACAAAGCAAATAAAAAAAACAGATGCAATGTATAGGTAGTGCTGCCTAAATTTCTTGTGGAAAGATGTGGAAGAAACCCAGTAAGATTTGTAGTGACTTGTTCAATTTTCGATCTGGGAGGAAGCCTGTGTTCAATATCTGCCATTGACATCTTCATTGGACTACCTAATGTATGAAAAAAAAATTAGCCATAGCAGAGCATTGTGTTCACTGCATAGACACACTTCTTATTTTCAGTGTTGGAGATAAAGCCATTTGAAAACTGCAGAATGGTGCAAAATAACTTGAAGCACATTATATACTTTTGATGGGCATCGAATATGTTTCTGATGAATTGCATGATTTCATCTTTGATAAACTCAAAAGAGTTGCATGCAGTAAATATAGAAATATGCATTCTCAGGACAATAGATCAAGCACATAAATTAATCAACAAAGAATCCAGGTTCAGAATTTAAGCATAGAGAAACATGTCAGAGGAAAAAAGAATGTTTTTAGCTTGTAGGTCAAAAGAATTTAGAGTGCAAAAGAAATTAGGGACTTGAACAAGAGTCAAGAAATGCTTTTCTGAAGTGTATCTTTATGTCGTAACTATAATGTTGTAAAAATGTTGAGCTTGGGTTTTGGTTAATTATTTTAAGTTCATGGGAATCCATGAGGTGTTTGGGTCATGAATATGTTAGTCTCTTTGATCACCCTTGAGGGGTTTTGTGAATGGGTTATTTGTACTTGAACTTGATGCTTGACCTAATAGATACAAGGGTAAAAGGAACAGATAAATAATCATTACTGTCTAGACATTTCAATACCTTGTTAAAAAGAGGAAAAAAATGAATAAATTCAGTAACCATGTGATTTGAATTCATCTGTGCCAATGTGCTTCATTTCAGTATCTGATAATGTTGAAATGAATCTGCAAAATTCATTTCAGTACCTGCAAAAATCATTCTTAATGCTCCTTTTCGATGAAGGCAGGGGCAAAGGAGACTACACCATGAGTAAGAGAGAAGAATGGGCTAAACAAAGTTCAACAAAGTTCAAAAACTGACTAAAAGCTAAACTCTGCTCACATGCTAAACAACTGAAGAGAGAACTAAGCAACAGTATTGTTTTATGATTAGAGGTTAGTTGAAATATACCAGCAGATATAATCAACCCATTATCACAGCACTCTTATCAGCATAGCAGCAAATATTAACAAGTATCAATAGCCTAATTTGGTAGTGACACCAGAACATGAAGTTAGCAGGATACCGTAGTGCAGGTGGAAATGTGAACTCAAAAATAGAAAACCTCTAATTATTTGATGGCAGACCAAATAAACAGAAAACCTCATTGTTCATATCTTAGAATATATGTAATTCTTACCCTGTAAATAGATTGAGGTCTTGAACAGCATAAGCATCAGCATCTTGAGAACTTGTTTCTAGAGTTCCTCATCCTTCAACCTGAAAGAAACATTATAAGCATAATTATTATGAACCATGTACTTTCAGCATTTGACATGTGAAAAGGATTCAATTAATTAGGGTTAGACATTTTGTATCATTAATATATATAGATTATGAAAAAGAAACAAGTGAACTAACAGCATATCATCAATGTATTAAAATGCACAAGCAGAATAACACAATTAGTGCTCTATGTCACCACCCTGCCCTCCCTCAGCAGGAATTGTTCCCGGATTATATGGAGGATGAACAAGCACAGCCAACAAATTCTGACCTTCAGGATTTAGAATATCAGTAACATCAAGAGAATGTCTTCGAAACATCCCTTTTGGCAATAACTTTTGGTATCCATTTAGATATACTTCAGCAGAATAATTGATTGCATGAAAATCAGTTCTGGCACTCAATAAAAGATTAAAATGCAATGTGAAAGATATAGAGAACAAAATGAGGAAGTTAGAGGAAAAATAAGTTGTACTGACCCCAGGCAATGTTTTCTTATTATGGCACGCAGTAACGGCCTTATCTGCTTCCTGCCTCGACGGGTATATTACAAAACAACATCCTAAAAACAACAAACTACAAATTAGGGTTGGAATGGCCATAAATCTGGAACTAAATGGAGCAAATCAAGCCAATCAAGACGAAATCAGAAGCATAACCAGATTCATTGAATGTGAAACGAAGGAGAAGGAGAATAAAGAAAAAGAAATCACCTCTAGAGGCACGCGTAGTCTTGTCTTTGATTATGTTGACCTCGTCGACCAGAGCAAATTCTTTGAACATTGCGAGAAGCTGAGCTTCCGTCATGTGCTTAGGCACCTGACCTACGAAAAGCTCAACGCTCTCTTCGGCCAATTTCTTCTCCTTATTACTCTCCGCCATTAATGCCTGTAAAACATAGACAGAGACAACAACAAAGGGACACGCAGGGCATAGTATTTCTCTTTGTATCTCTCAGCTTCGTGTTCTCTCTGTAGAATTCGCTGGCTGTGTTTTCCCTCTCTCGATTCTTGTTGGTGGTAAGCAATGCATTTTGGAGTTGGGAATTGGGGGCTAGGTATTTTAATTGAGAGAGGAGCAGCAGACAGAAACGCAAGAGGAGAGGAGCAGATTAGTATCGATGAAAAAAAATAATGATTTCTTTTTTTTGGGTATTATTTTAGGTGGCGCCAATTTAAAATTTTGGGGGTATTTTTATTAAGTGTTGCAATAACCCACCAATACTGTTGCAATTGATCAATTAATTAACATGTTGCATTAGGTGTGTTGCATTAGCCTAGCATGTTGCATTCGGTGTGTTGCATTACCCTCGCAAGTTGCCTTTGTGTGTTGCATTAGTCTCACCTGTTGCATTTGGGTGTTGCATTAGCCGTGTCTGTTG
The DNA here is from genome assembly GCA_039660915.1 of Euphorbia tirucalli. Taxonomy (NCBI): domain Eukaryota; kingdom Viridiplantae; phylum Streptophyta; class Magnoliopsida; order Malpighiales; family Euphorbiaceae; genus Euphorbia; species Euphorbia tirucalli. The sequence continues at coordinate 54,329,088 of CM077633.1, forward strand.
CATTTGGTTATTGCATTAGCCTTACATGTTGCATTAGGGTGTTGCATTAGCCGTGTCCGTTGCATTTGGTTGTTGCATTAGCCTTACATGTTGCATTAGGGTGTTGCATTAGCCTCGCCTGTTGCATTAGTTTGTTGCATTAGTTCTTTAATGTAGTAGTGGAAAAATATGCGAGTTAATTATATGTATTGCATTTTTAATTTAGCATTTGCATTCACGACATATTTTCAAAGTGTATTTCTATTACGTGATTATTATAATTATTTTAAGAAGAGTATTTCCTACATTTATAATTATATTTATATATAATTCCAATTGTGGTTTAAATACGTGTTATGGACTTGCTCCCTGGTGAGCAGCATCAGGACCTTATGCGCATAGGTACAATAAGTCTTATGGAATATAAGTATGAGATTGATGATGTGGATTATGGATAAGCTCGGTTGAGTTATTCTCGGGCTATACGATATTATGGAATTGGAATTAAGTGAGGTTGGGTATGGGTTTGGTTGAGTTATTCTCAGTCCTCCAACCGACTGGGTGCGGGTTCGGTGAAGTTAATCTCAGTCCCCCAGTCATTGGATGTAAGAGAGTCGGATGGCTATGTAGATTATTTAATATGTTGGGTATTAAGGTTTAAGGTCTATAACTTATGGAAACTGGATATTGAAAATTGATTTATTATTTGATTTACCGAAATCATGTGTATGAATGCTTGTATGATATATATGTATATACATACGTAAAGTATTGTGCGATTGGATGAATGATAAATTACTCATGCATTACATATAATTAATTCACTATAGGAGGTCTGACTCCCTAAATTTTTTAGGTAGCTAGAAGCGAGTTGTAGCCCAAGATCTTCCTTCGGACGGCCTTTAGCTCTATTATGTAGGTTATTATTAATGGCATTTGATGTATTAAATTCTACACCGCGTACCAGATTGAGGATTATATTTCAAGATGTGTATGTGAAAAGGATTTAATGTGACAAGTAGGATGGATTTAATTATTGTATAATTGAGTATTTAATTTTGATATTGGTTTTAAGGCTTGCTACGGGTTCCGGTGGCAACATGCTTACCCGTTCCCTAGCGCCGGTCACGGTTCGGGGGATGGGTAATGATAAAGTTGGTATCAGAGCTTAGGTTAAAGATTGTCTGACCTAGAAACCTAGTACTGCGGAGTTAGTATTCGAACTCGTCTTTGACAGTCTCCTCATAGTTAGAAATCAGCTTACCGTAAGAGTCTTGTTATTTCTAATATCTATTCTTGATTTTAGAATGAGGCGATCAAGAGCTCTAAGACCATCTGATGAAATAGAAATAAAGGATTTGGGAGATGAGAATTTCGAGCATCACGAAGGTAGTGATTTACCGCCACCACTACTGCCTCCACCCCTTCGAAGAGGTAGAGACAGACCTAAAAGGCAAGAAAATCCGGAGGATGAACAAGTAGAATGTTCGCATAATGTGCAACAAAACCCTTCACAACTTCCACAAGGTAGGTATGGAAGACAAGGAAATTTGGAAGATGAACAAGTAGAGCATCCACATACTGTGCAACAAAATCTTCCACAGTTTCCATAAGGATTCAACTTTAACCAATTCTTATCAGGTGTTGAAGTAATGCAGCAAATGCTGATAAGAAAAGGGCAGAACGATGATAGTTCTAGTGGTATGGGTACAGTTGAAAGATTTGCTCTAATGAATCCTACTACATATAATGGTGTTGATGGGGATGCTATGGATTATCTTGATGAAGTTGGAAAGAATGCAAGATATTTGAAAGCCAACAAATCCGAAACTATCCAAATGGCAGAATACTTTTTAAGAGGTGATGCAGGAGTTTGGTTCAAGGATTATGTTTTCCCTCAAATGTAGAATATGTCGTGGGATGAATTCAAAGAGCTATTTAAAGAGGCTTTCATTCCATTTACTTATAGTGAGGAGCAAAAGAGAAAATTTGTAAGCTTTAGAAAGGATAGGAATATGTCTATGAAAGAGTTTCATCGACAATTTCTAAGGTTGGGCAGATATGTTCCTGAAGTGATGAGAAATGAAAGGATTAAGTGTTCTACTTTCATTTCAGGATTAGGAGAACAATATACTTCTTTGCATGCTTTCTCAACAATGAGTGGATGCACTTTTTCTCAATTGGTTGATGCTGCAAAATTTAATGGAGCTTGATTTTAAGTAAGCAAATTTGATTTCTCAATCTATTTAGAACCCTAAGCTAAGGGATGGTGGTTAGTCTTCTTCCGCTACAACAAGTAAAACAGGCATTTTTCATATGGGAAGTGCACAGCCTTCTAATCAGAAGATAAGATTTCATAAGAAGGGGTGCCATAATCAAAGGTGTGGTAGAGGTTTCTACCAATATAGTAGTTGACAAAGTTCCAGTTCTGGTCATAGTAGTTCTACATCAGATTCTAGTGCTTGTATTAATTGTGGCAGAAATCATTAAGGTCCTTGTTATGTTGCTTCTGGTAGTTGTTTTAAATGTGGGCAACCTGGACATTTTGCTAGACAATGTCCACAACTAGGATTTCAACCAACTTCTTCTTAAGGGTCTTCATCCAATGCAATAAGGCCTAACTTTCCAATGCAGCAGGGAAATTTCTCTTCACCATCACAATTTCAGCATGCGCTAGGTATGTCACAGGGTCAGTCGAGTCGTTCTGGAGGTAGAGATAGGGGAGGAGGAAGGAATCCTCAAACTGGATAAGAACAAGCAAGGGTGTTCACTCTCACTCCACACGATACTCAAACTTCAAATGCTATAGTTTTAGGTACTATTCCTGTATGTTATATGGATGCTAAAGTACTTTTGGATCCTGGTGCTACACATTCTTTCATTTCTCCTTGTTTTGCTATGAAAATAAGTAGAATTCCTGAAATGCTAGAGTGTTCTTTATTTGTGACTACACCACTACATAAGTCAGTTGAAACACAAATTGTATTTCCTTCTTGTCCTGTTACCATTGAGGGAAGAGATTTATTAGGGGATTTAGTTCTTCTTGACGTGATTGATTTTGATGTTATCTTAGGAATGGATTGGTTGTCCAAACACTTTATAACTTTGGATTGTCGAAGGAAAGTGGCAAGCTTCGGTGTGCCAGGAGATGTAGAATTTGAATTCCAAGGTGATAAAGAAATGTATTCTTTGAATTTGATATTAGCCATAACAGCTAGAAAGCTTTTGCACAAAGGATGTCAAGGGAATTTGGCCTTTGTTAAGGATACAACCGTCGAAGAAGGCAATATTGTGAATGTTCCTATTATAAATGAATTTCCTGATGTGTTTCTCGAAGAATTACCAGGAATATCTCCCAAACGATAGATTGAATTTTGTATTGACTTAGCCCCGGTACCGCTCCAATATCTATGCCACCTTATAGGATGGCACCAACAGAGTTGAAGGAGTTGAAGGAACAGCTACAGGAATTACTCGATAAGGGTTTCATTCGGCCTAGTGTATCTCCTTTGGGTGCTCCCATGTTATTTGTCAAGAAGAAAGATGGGTCACTACGACTTTGCACTGATTATAGGCAGTTGAACAAGGTGACTATCCGTAATAAGTATTTGCTTCCTCGAATTGATGATTTGTTTTAACAGTTGCAATGTGCATGTTACTTTTCTAAATTTGATTTGTGGTCTAGGTATCATCAGTTGAGAATCAGGAGTGAAGATGTACCTAAGACAGCATTCAAAACATTATATGGTCATTATGAATTTTTAGTAATGCCGTTTGGCCTAACCAATGCACCAGCAGCATTTATGGATCTTATGAATAGAGTGTTCAAGCCATTCTTAGATCATTTTGTAATTGTGTCATTGATGATATACTGGTGCATTCAAGAAGTGAGGAGGAGCATGCACACCATTTGCGAATGGTATTGCAAACTTTGAGAGAACATCAGCTTTATACCAAGTTCTCTAAATATGAGTTTTGGTTGGATAGTGCGACATTTTTAGGACATGTAGTTGTTAGGATTTTCACCGGAAATCATCCAAATAAATGCAGAAGATCGCGACAATTTCCTCAAATCCATGCCCAGGAGCAATTGAGATGAAAATTGTAAAAATAAAAATTTTATCAAGAAGAGAATTAATTCTCACCCGGAATATCTCTTCTAGAGATGGCTGTAGAAATCGAAGCAGATTCCCTCCGCGTTCACGTACACAAACGGCTCTCAAACACAACCCGTGCTAGAGTCGGAATCAAAGATTTTGGGAGAGAGATGGCTGCCAATTTCGGCTAGGGTGTGCTATCCCTCTTGGCCGAAATCCCTAGGTCATAACATGACCTAGTGGGCTGAAATTTTTATGTAAAATTTAGGCCCAGGCTTCCTCATTTTTACGCGGGCTCTTTTCTCCTTTTCAAGCCCAGTTCAACTTTAATTCCCTTGGTCCAATTGATTATCAAACTTAATTTTATTTAACATGTATCCTAACATATTATACCATATAATATGTTCTATACATTTAAATAAAAATTAATTTGATCAATTAATTTTACCATGGAATTAAATTTGACAAACGTAAAATTAGGATACATATAAACCTATACATGTGCAATATTTCCACCTAGGAAATAATCTCATAACTTAATTTAATTAATTATGAGAAGGCCAATGCAAATATTAATTTAATTATTATGATCAATCCAATTGATCTATATAATATAATTAATATAATCCTTTCTTTCCGATGTGTATACTCCAAGTATACGGGTGATTCCTTAAGTCTGTATTCAGACGTTCAATGTGTACGATCCTGTGGGCCCATCTTTATGTTGGTAGTGGGCCTATGGCCCACAGACTGTAGGCGGGCTCTAGCAAGCCACTGTAAACCCCAATTAAGATGGAGATGGCAGTCCAACTGAAATCATAACCCTGTAGTTTGAACTTGTATATCCTATGTCATTGATATCGGTGTCCAACATAGAGGCATGGATTGATCACCCTCTTTTGTGTCCAGACATTTACTTGATCCCGAATATACTGATGCTCACAAACAAGTTCCAACTTGTTTGGGTGCGGCCACACTTTTATCAATCACATTCATCAAGAGGCCGGTGATATCTTCTCAGTGGACTACTGAGTTACATATCCCTTCTGCATATCCATAGCACTGCCATGCTTAGTGACATACCTGAAGGTACCCATACTTGGCACCCTATTACAGGCGCTTTAGGTGTACCCCTAAATATGCGACCTTGCATGCAACACCATCATATGGTCAGGTTAAAGGATCCATACAAGTACTACACGAGAATCACTTGTGATACTATACCATGTGGATTTCTCGTTTAGTGGATCTATCCAGTACCATGCCCCTTTTGCATGTACCCATTAACTTGGTTGACATCCCATGTCCAATGACCGGTAAGACACTGCTATACAACCAGGTTAATGATGGTCTCTAGTCCCATTCATTCCCATGACTGGAACAGACTACGGATCTCTTTATGGTCATATCATTTTCCCTATCCATGGTTTTACTGCCAAGTGCATGACACTTGTCAACATGGATATGGATATGTCCATTGGATACTTCATCTAAAATATTGCATAAGATATATATAATAAATGAATTAATGCCTCTATTAATGACACAAAATGTGTATAATACATGAATCCAATAAATGTACAATACAAATACAAGGTCCAATGCCTCGGGACTTAGGCATATCCAACAGTAATGTCCAAGGATGGAATACAAGTAGATCCGAAAAAGGTAGAAGCAATTACAAATTGGAAGAGACCTACTATAGTGATAGAAATTCGAAGTTTTCTAGGTTTAGCCGGCTACTATAGGAGATTTGTTCAAGATTTCTCCAAGATAGCAGCACCTTTAACCCGACTAACTTAAAAGAATGTTCCTTTCATATGGTCAGAAGCATGTGAGAATAGTTTTCAAAGATTGAAAGATTGTTTGACTTCGGCACCAATACTCACTTTACCATCTGGATCTAGAGGATTCACTGTATATTGTGATGCTTTTAGAGTTGGTTTGGGTTGTGTGTTGATGTAAAATGGTAAGGTTATTGCTTATGCATCAAGGCAATTAAAGAAGCATGGACATAATTATCCAACTCATGATTTAGAAATGGAAGCAATGGTTTTTGCATTGAAGATATGGAGGCATTATTTGTATGGAGAAACATGTGAGATTTACACTGACCATAAGAGTCTTAAATACATATTCCAACAAAGGGATTTGAATTTGAGGTAAAGACGTTGGATGGAGCTGTTGAAAGATTATGATTGTACCATATTATATCACCCAAGTAAGGCTAATGTTGTGGCAGATGCTCTAAGTAGAAAATCTTCAGGTAGTTTAGCTCATATTAGTGTTGAAAGAAGGCCTTTGATTAAGGAGATGCATTATTTATATGATTATGGAGTGTAATTAGAACTGGTCAACTCTAGAACAATGTTGGCACATTTCAAAGTGAGATCACTGTTATTTGATAGAATCAAAACTGCTCAAGCTAAAGATCCTTAATTGTGCAAAATTTTAATAGAGTTGAAAAACGATGATGGTCGTGATTTTAGAATTGATGATGATGGATATCTACGTCATGGGGACTGACTGTGTGTTCCTAATGTGGATAATTTAAGAAAAGAGATCATGGAAGAAGCTCATTTTGCAGCTTATAATGTACATTCGGGTTCTACAAAAATGTACCAAGATCTTAAGAAGTTTGTATCTAGTTGTTTGACTTGCCATCAAGTCAAATTTGAACATCAAAAGCCTTCGGGATTATTACAGCAGTTACCTATTCCTGAGTGGAAGTGGGAGCGAGTAGCTATGGATTTTGTAGTTGGATTGCCTTGTACGTTGAATGGATATGACTCAATATGGGTGATTGTTGACAGATTAACCAAATCAGCTCATTTTCTCCCAGTTAAGACAACATATTCAGTAGCAAAATTAGCACGTCTTCATTTGGATAGAATTGTTTGTTTACATGATGTTCCAATGTCTATTGTGTCAAACAGAGGATCAGTCTTTACATCCAAATTTTGGGAGAAACTTTAGAGTGCTCTAGGCACTAGATTGGATTTTAGCATGGCTTTTCATCCTCAAACTGACGGTCAATCTGAACGAACAATTCAAACTTTTGAAGATATGCTAAGAATGTGTGCTAGATTTTGGTGGTCATTGGGATGCACACTTACCTCTCATTGAATTTGCTTACAATAATAGCTATCATTCAAGCATTGAAATGACTCCGTATGAAGCACTATATGGTAGGAAGTGTAGATCCCCTTTATGTTGGGAGGAAGTCAGTGAAAGGAAACTTATTGGCCTGGAGTTGATTCAGATTACTTCAGAAAAAGTCCTGATTATTCGTTAAAGAATACAAATAGCTTAATCGACAGAAAAGCTATGCCAATCCAAAGAGGAAGGATGTAACATTCATGGAATGAGAGTATGTATTTATTAAAGTGTCACCAATGAAAGGAATTATGAGATTTGGCAAAAAGGGGAAGTTGACACCCCTGTATATCGGACCGTTTGAGATCTTAAAGAAAGTAGGTAAGGTGGCATATCATTTGGCATTACCTCAAAATTTATCTCAAGTTCATCCAATGTTTCATGTATTAATTCTAAGGAAATATGTGCCAGATCCATCTCATATCCTCCATCCTCAAAATGTACAAGTTATGGAGACTTGTCATACGTGGAACAACCTGTGGCAATTGTTGATCAACAAACTCGTCAACTATGAACTAAAGAAATCCCAATGGTGAAAGTACTATGGAGTAACCATTCCGTGAAAGAGTGCACTTGGGAATCAAAGTGGGAGATGCGGAACAAATATCCTTACTTATTTCAATCATAAGGTTAGTCCTTTAATTTTAAATTCGAGGACTAATTTCTTTAAGGGGGGAGAATGTAGTACCCTAAATTAATTGTGCTATAATTACCCAATTAAATCATAGTATGCATATATGTTTAAATATATGTAAGAGACTTAATGATAATTTATAAAAGTTTAGGGAAGAATTAAAAATGAGTCTAGTAAGGAGGGATTAAATATGATATTTTACACTATCAATTGGATTAAAGAACTGATGGTCGTTCGTCAGCCTCTCCTTCTCATTTCTTCAAAATTTCTTTACCCATTTTTCATACATAACTTCAACCATCAAATTCTCCCTCAATTCTTGCCCTTTTTCACAATCTTTATACCGAAACTAAGCTTTCAACACGTATTACAAGTTTATGTAAGTTTTAGGAGGAGAAATTGAGTGTTTAGAGAGATATAAAAGCAAGAAAATTCGTGTTGTTGGCTGTCCGCCTTGATTCACTACCTTCTGCTCATAATTTTCACAAATCTGATACTAGAAATGGACTCAAGAGGTCGGAAACCCCTTGGGTAGGTTGATTCTTGAGGCAAGCTTAGGCATTTTTTCGGTGATCGGAGCTTCGCCGGACGAGTTTGAATATTTCCAGTGACGGGAAGAAATTCCGACGAGACATTCAACCTGTAGGCGGAGCAACAGAACCGAAAAAATAGGATTCGTCAGCTAGGAAAATATGTGAGTTAATTATATGTATTGCATTTTTAATTTAGCATTTGCATTCACGACATATTTTCAAGGGCAAATTACAAAAAAAAAAAAAAAAACCCTGTGGTTTCATTTTTTTGCAGATAAAGGACTGTGGTTTTTTTTGTTTAAAAAAGAGGATTGTGTTTTAAAATGTTAACAAAAAAACCAAGGAGTTCTTCACAATCTTCTCAAGGTTAGAAAAGATCCTTATTTACATTAAGCGAGCGAACAACCATTGGATTGCTTAATGGATGTGCTTTATTCAAGACCAAGGAGTTCTTCACAATCTTCTCAAGGTTAGAAAAGATCCTTATTTACATTAAGCGAGCGAACAACCATTGGATTGCTTAATGGATGTGCTTTATTCATATTAAATCATTTAAGGATCTTTTCCATGTAATGTAATTGATGATAAATTCCCTTCTCTATGTGATCAATTTGTAAACTAATACAAAATTTTGTTTTGCCAAGATCCTTCATCAAATTCTTTTTTCAAACAATCTACTGCTTTTGGAATCTCTTCGAGAGTTCCGAAATCATCCACATAAATAGAAATAATTGTAAATATGGATCATGATTTCTTTATAAAAACACATGGATAGATTTGATTATTTTTATAACCCTCTCTTATAAAAAAAAAGCCACTGAGACGATTAAACCACATGTGCCCAGACTGTTTTAGTCCATACAAAGACCTTTGTAACTTTACCGAATAAAGTTCACATTTGTCATGTGTATCCAGTAGTTTAAATTCTTCTGGGATTTTCAAATAAATATCATTATCTAGTGAACTATATAGATAAACTGCAACTACATCCATAAGATGCATATTCAAATTTTCTTGTAGAGCAAAACTAATGAGATATGAAAAAGTTATTGCATCCACCATAGGAGAATATGTTTCTTCATAATCAATCCCGAGTCTTTGGGAAAAACCTTGTGCAATAAGCCTTGCATTATATCTTACAACTTCATTTTTCTCATTTCTCTTTCTCACAAATACCCATTTGCATCCAACAGGTTATACACCTTATGGAGTTCAGACTACTGGTCTAAAAATTTCACATTTTTCAAGAGAATTTAATTCGGCTTTAATTGCATCTTTCCATTTCTGTTGATTATCTTTAATTTGACATTCTTGAATAGATTGTGATTCATGATCCATATTTTCATTCGCAATATTCATTGCCACATTATATGCAAATATATGGTCCACAACTATTTCATCTCAATTCCATCTGTTACTGGTACTAACATAGTTTATTTGAATTTCTTCATTTTTAATAACTTTAGGTGCTTGTACTTCTTCAGGAAGTGTATTCATATTAGTACCTTCTTCCTCAATAAGATCATCTTTATCATTGATCCCTTCATCCTTAATAGAATCATTTGTATTATTAACACCTTTTCTTTTTCAAGGATTTTTATCCTTAGAACCAATAGGTCTCCAACGCTTCAGGCATGTTTGGGAACTATTATTAGGTTGTTCTTCAGAAATTTCAATACGAATTGGTGCATTTATTGCTGGTATATGCGACTTTGTTACTCGTTTTGGATCAACAGGTGCATCTAGCAACTGATTTGCTAAGCTTTGAATATGGATTATCTTTTGAACTTCTTGTTCACAAAGATTTAACTTAGAATCCATTTGAGAAAGTGATGGAACTTTCCATGTGATTCTCTTTTCCACATTTACAACATTATTCATATTTTCTTTCCCTAATTTTGGAAATGTGGTTTCATCAAAATGACAATCTGCAAATCGTACAGTAAACATGTCTCCCGTTAATGGCTCAAGATATTTAATTATTGAAGAAGATTCATATCCAAAATAAATTCCTAATCTCTTTTGAGGACCCATTTTCGTACATTGTGGTGGAGCAATAGGAACATATACTTTACAACCAAAAACTCTTAGATGAGAAATATTGGGCTCATGACCAAAAGCTACTAGTAATGGGGAATATTGATGATAGCTTGTTGGTCTAATATATACAAGTGATGCTACATGCAAAATTGCATATCCCCATACTGAGGTTGGAAGATTAGTTCTCATAAGTAATTGTCTAGCAATTAATTACAAATCTTTAATAAGTGATTCTGCTAGACCATTTTATGTATGAACATATGCTACAGGATATTCAAATTTTATCCTAATTGACATACAATAATCATTAAAAGTTTGGGATATAAATTCAGCAGCATTATCAAGACAAATTGTCTTAATTGGATAATCAGGAAATTGTGCTTGTAATCAAATAATTTGAGCAAGTTATCTCACAAAAGCCATATTGCGGGATGATAATAAACATACATTTGACCATCTAGTAGAAGCATCTATCAAAACCATTAAATATCTAAATGGTTCACATGGTGGATGAATCGATCCACATATATCGCCTTGAATGTGTTTTAAAAATGCTAGTGATTCGATTGCAACCTTAGCCTTCAATGGCCTTAGAATTAATTTGCTTGCAAACAAGCAACACAGAAAAATTCATTATTGTGAAGAAACTTTTGGCTCTTCAATGGATGCCCATTTGCATTTTCTATAATTTTTTTATCATTATTGATCCAGGATGTCCCAATCGACCATGCCAAATTTTTTAAATATTTGAATATGTAAACTTCTAGTTCACAGTAAAATTTGCTTCAATCACATTTACAAATGTGTAATACAAACCAAATGAAAGAACATTAAATTTTTCAAGTACACATTTCTTTCCTAAATTTATTTTGGTAATGTAAAGATATTCATGATTATCTTCACCTATAGTCTCAATATGATATCCATTTCTGCGAATATCTTTAAAACTTAATAAATTTCTATGAGACTTTGGAAAAAATAATGCATTATCTGTAATAAATTTTGTTCCCCTTGGTAAAATTATACTAGCTCTTCTGAAGCCTTCAATTGTTTTTGTGTTACCAGATATTGTAGTAACAAATGCTTCACCCATTCTTAATGTAGAGAAATATTATGCATCTTTAAGAATGGTGTGTGTGGTGGCACTATCCACGATACATATATTCACTTCATATATCTTGAAGTCACTTAAAACTAGGGAAAAATTCATGTTTTTGGACTAATTGATGGATAATTGAGTTGATCTTGATCGTATGAGCAAACTCGTGCTGATAACGTGTTGTGAAATGACTTAAATAAACAGAGGTTATATGGAGATTATAACAACAAGAAAACTAACAGAGAGGAAAATATCATAATATAAACTTTCTATTACTGAATCTTAGTTACATTGAATAACAAAACCTAGCATCTATTTATAGGAAAATTTGAGGGGTAAAAAGGTAATTTCACAATATTTAATTAAATAAAGGTGTGGTGCGGTTGCTGTGTACATCAATTTCCAACAAAAATAAAATTTTAACTCAATTGTTCAAGATTTTTTGGTCGAACTATAGGATATTTGTTTTATGTAATATTATCATGGGTTAAAAGCTTTACAAGCTAGAATATGTGGTTTGCACCATTAGATAAAATACAATCTACCCCTAAAAATGATCATATCCCTAAAATTATTTTTTATGAGATGAAGTATCTTCATAGCTAGGTATAACTGTATCTTTGTCTTTGTTTCTTTGGGTAGAAAGTGGAAACTGTTCATACAGTTTTTTGCTAAAAAAAAAAAAGAACAAAATGTATTACTAATTCCCTTCTAATACCAAATGTTGTACCAAGTTGTTTAACTAGAAGTTTTCCAATTCATGAAAGCTTATCATTTAGGGCTTGCTTGGGATTTTTGTGAGTTGATAAAGGGTTATAATCACCCATCATTTGGAAGGAAGTTATTTGACATGGAAGGTTTTATAAGAGTTTAAAATCCTCAATTTTCTTCTAATTTTTAACACTCCAAATTGGAGTGTTAGACTATCATCTTACATGTCATTCCATTCATTTCCTTTAATGACCCTCGTTGCACTCCATCTAAGCTTAGTTTTTTCCCTTTTTAACATACATTTTGTAGATACTGGTTTTTGTCCACTAGTTAGAATCTCTTTACTTTTGAACTCTCTATTCTCTCATTAATACTATTTAGCTGTGATTTTGATCGCTTCTCTCAGAAGAAAAAGTTTTCCTTCTGCAAAGCCTGAGGAGGATTCCCGTATTATAGTATTTGCATTTTGGTCATATGTGCTAACTCGCACCTGTGATATATCAACTGTTGTATACCAAGGGCTAATTTGGTATTGTTATTAATGAAAGTGATGTCAGGAAAAGGGCTGTTAGGTAAAGAGCTGTTAAGGAAAGTGTTGTTTGGGAAAGCTGATAAGTGTTTGGTAATATTTTTGTAGAAATAACTTTATTCTTAAAAGCAGTTTATGAGGTGTTTGGTAAAACTGTCTATAAAAGTGTTGTTGATGTATAAAACGACATAAAAGGACATATATGATATAAATTAATTTTTACTTAATTTAATTAATTAAATATTATTAGAAATTAATAATTTCTTTCACACACATTGAATAAAAAAAAATTTTATTTTATTTATTTATTTGTATATTATTTATTTGGGCTAGATGGCTTTCCGTATTTTTGGCTTTTAAAGAAAGCTTGGATTTGAGGCTTTGCTTGCAAGGAAATTTAGCTGCTTTCCTTGTTTCGGGCTTTCCCTTTTTTTCTTTTACCAAACACTCATCAGATGACTTTCTTGGTTTTCCTTCGTTGAAAGAAGCTTTCCCAATCTTTTACGGTAAGTAATTTTATTATGTTAAAAAAAATTGAAAATATATTACTAGTAATATGAAGTAGGGATAATTACGTAAAAGATCCTTATGGTTATACTGGTTTGCAAAAAAGTCCTAGAGAATTCTTTTTTGTAAAAAACATCTCTGTGGTTTCTGACTGTTAACAAAAAATGAATTTTGGCCTAACAACGTCAAAAATTGAACACGTGACAATTTTTACTTCTGCCACGTCATCAAAATTTTCCTACCACATCATCATTTTTTTTTATGGTGTTGACCAAAATCCCTTTTTTTGTTGAAGTTTAGAAACTACAGTGATTTTTTTGCAAAAAATAAAACCTCTAGAACTTTTTCGTAAAAACTGAAATCTCTCGAATTTTTTTATAAATAAGTGTAACTATATGAATTTTTTTACATAATTATCCCTATAAAGTATTGTATGAAATACATGTGATAAATAATAGGGCTTCTAATGGAAATTAGAGTTTCGTGTAACTTGTTTTTTTATGCTAAAACCAGAAAGGACCAAGACACAACTTTGAGCTGCGTTTTGGATGTATATATATATATATATATTGTTGACTTGCAATGGTGTTATTTTAGCTCCCTCGTTTACCTCCGACACTCGCCGCACTCGCCGTCTTTAATCGTCGTTCACAGGTGTCGGCCGAGCTTCTCCTCCTTTTCGCCCTCTCTCCATTTCCAACAACTATTTGGCCCCTTCCGCTCTTCCTCACCACCAATTTGCCTATTTTCAGCGCTGTTGGCCGTTTCACCTTGTCGTTCTCTCCATATTAGCAGTATGGTTCGTGTCTCCAAAGCTACATTCTCCATTTACTTTGGATTCTGATAGTGATTTCTAATTCTACGTCCTAATTTTATTTCTAGCCTTTTATTTCAACCTCTTTCAATTTTATTGCGATCAATGTTAGAGATTTATACTACAATTTTGGCCCTCTAGTCGCTGTTCCTTTTGTCGCTCTAACCCGGATTGAGCTCATTACGATTTATGTGTGAGTTCACGGTGGTAACAAGCCTAAATGGACTAGTTTTGTGAGAATTCGTTGCTGCATTTTGTGACCTTTTTTTTTAGTATTAACTTGTGATTGATTTGCTTGCAACTGGCAAACTGTAATATTGGACATTTGGACTTACAGCTTTGGTTATGCTGCTCTTCTTAACTTAGGTCGGTATTTTTGGTTTTTCACATGTCAATTATGCATTAGCATATCCCCATTTTGAATTCAGCAGAGGAACTTATTAGTGTTTTACATGTCAATTAAGGTGAAATTTTACTTATTTCAAGTGGCAACTATTGTGTAGTCTTTATCTTTTTGCTATCTGTTACTGAACGTGATATTTGGTTGGTTGATTTCTCCCTTTATTTCCATTACTATGTAGTTGCTGTAGAATATTCGTCAATGTATCTATATTGGCAACCGTTGTGTAGTGTCTATCTTTCATCCCGGCTGCTTGATTAATATGTCTGATCGATTTTCTCTGCTTAACGTGATAGAAACATGAGTTACTGTTTCCTAGCTTATTGTGCCGGTGGCAAAGGTTTCCAAATCTTCTCTCTTGAACTGATAGTTACAAGAAGCTCCTGTAGACTGTTGTAGATTATTAGAGGCTGAGCAGGCTGTTTCTGACTCGTTTAATGTATTCCCCTATGCTTTTTCTTTCTAATTTTCTGTTTCAAGAGAATAGGAAATTCTTTCAGGGTACATGGTTATAGATGATTCTGGCCATTCCTCATTTTTTCATCGTTGAATTGTTCACAAAATTTAGCTTGGATGAATTACTATTCCTCTCAATTCTCATTGTAATTGAATAGTTAGGATTGATGTCTCTTTTGACTCTTGTAGTAGGAAATAACCCATCAAGTGTATGGGCAGACTAGATGATAGATACATATACTCTGTTTGACATCTTTTGGTGAATGGTTTAATGAACGAATCAACTGGTTCATGTTGTAAATGTTTGAAATGAATGTCCTTTCTCTCGCCTTTTTTTCTAAATATTATTACTATTATTATTATTATTGTTATTATGGACTTTGATAAGTTGTTCCAAATCAATGTTCTGCCCTCTGGCTTTTTTGTAGGAACAAAATAGTGCCAGATGATTCCTCTTCTTACCCTCATTTGCTCGTTCTGTATCACTTTTCTATCACATTCTTTGACTCGCAATAATTTTAAAATAAGAAATAAAGCCGAGCATGAAATAAAACAAGTGTTTTTCAATATCTATTTCCAGAATGAAGGACCAGCAAGCGTGGATGGTAAGAAACACAGCCCTTGGGACACCTTCCTGCAGAATATACAGGTCAAGTCTTCTTATCTGTAGCTTTTTCAGTCAATTTTATTAAATTGCCACAGTACTTTATTTTTGGGCATATTTGACCCTTGTATATATTTGGCACAATTTGTCATTTTTTAAATATTACAAATTAATTTAGGCATACCTGCCATTTATTGACGGTTCCAAAATACATGCGTGGTGACACAAGTGGTAGATAGAGTTTGATGACAAGCTATCTAATAGCATGTGTTATACACTGTCAAAAGAATCGTCAATCGATGGTCAGATTTTGAGAAAAATTAAATAAGTACATGGATCCAAATTTAAGTACAAGGGGAAAAAAAAAAACAGATAAATTATTCCAAGCACAAAGGGTCAAATAATATGTTTTGGCTTTTTATTTAATTAATTTTATGGATGATTCTGAAACTATTTCATTGTAAGCGTGGTTGTTGAATTGGTTTATGTATTATTATTGCAGAAAAAGTTTCATAACAAAATAATGGTGATGTAGCTGAAGACTTATACCAGAGTTTCAGGTATTATTACTTGTTGAAACTTCTGCACATGTACAGTGCAAAAAAAAATGGTATCCTATTATAAGCATTCTGTGCATGAAAATGTATATGTGATTTTCAATATACCCACTTTAATTGGGTATCTAATATTTCCTCTTTCTATAGCATATATATATATATATATATTGCTTTTTTTGTCGGTGTGACTGAATTTGAGATGGATTGGATCACTGGTAAGCTGAAGCAGAAGTGGAGAGGAATGGAGTAGGTGTCACCACTGAAGCTCATAACATTTTTGATGCATTATCTAAGATGTATGTGTGTTATCCCTATTTAATGCTTTAATTTGATTCCTTTTCTTTGACTTCTCATTCTATTTTGATTATATAGCCTACAATCCAGTTAGTAAGTTTTTTGTTGTTTTATTTTCAGTTTGTCACTGTTGTTGATTTAAAACATTTAGTGTGGCATAAATTAATCCCAAAGTTAGATTTAGCCTGAGTTTGACTGGCTCTAACAAGAATGTGTCATCAAGTGTTTAGTGGTTAGCTCTGTAATGTTTTATTATTGCACATTGACAATAGTTAAAGCTGAAAGTAGAATATTTTGACTCAGGTATTTTTTCATTGATTTTTCTGTATATCTCAGAATATTGGGATCCATTTTTGGATGTTGGATATATTCATGTTCAATGGGATTGGATTGAAGACTGATTCGGATGACTAATGTAATCACTATGCGTCACAGGTATTGGTTATTCTATTGGTGGATGACTAAATTTAATTAGTGGATTAATTACTAATTTGTGTTTGTGAATTCATGCTGATGCTGTAATTTTTATATATTTATTTTGTAAGGGATGATATATAAGGCTTTTTTTTTTTTTTTAAGGTAAATGACAATTTATTAATCCTTATGTTTTCCATAGATAAATTTTAAGGTTCTTAAGATAAATTTATTAGTCCTTATTTTTGCTTATAAAAATACAAAATTACCCTTGCTTATAAGTAAAAATTTATCTTTTAGTTTTTAAATTTAATTACAGTAATTCTAATAAAAAAATTTTTGTAGTATATACACATGTACTAACATTTTTATATTGTTATATATTAGTTATAAAAATAAAAATCTCTATTATTTATTCTCTATAATATATATTGTTATTTTTTATTAGTTTAATATAATATTTATAAACTAACAATAAATGTTATTATGAATCTTATTAATTATTTTAAAATGATATTTTATTTTATTAATGTTATTAATTCTATAATTATATAAAATTTAATAAATTAATTAATCAATATTTGTAATATTATTAATATTTGGATTATGTGAGGAAAAAATATAAAATAGAAAAGATAATATGTTTTATTATTATGAAATAGGATAAAGGGTAATTTTGACATTATTAGTCTAATTTGACTTAAATGGACTAAACAGTTAACAATAAGAAAACTTACACTATGTTTAATTTAGGGGTTAATAAAGTATAGTATGGTAGATGGGGTGTGGAATTAGGGATATAAACGGAACGGGATGGGGATTGGCAATCTTATCCTCGTTCCCCGGCTAGGCGGGGATCACATTCTTTGTTCAGTAAACGGAGACGATTCTAATTCTCATCCCCGGTCCCGTTAGAGAACGAGTTTCCCACAGAGATTCTCAACTCTATTAAGACAATTTAAAAAAAAAAATAATAAGTAAAATTCAATTTTTAAGCCATGGCGTTTTGAAGTTCAACATAATATTGATAAATATCCATAATCTAAATAAATACCTAATTAAATCTATAAATGTATTAAACCATCAACATAAAATTCTAGTTTTAATTTAATTTTAGTATTACAAAATTCAATTATCTATATAAGATAAATATATAACTATATATATAATATAAATAATTAAAAGTGAGAATTTTAACAGGGATCCCTGCAGGAACTAAATGAGGCCTGGGGCGGGGGCTCGTGGGATGGGAAGAGGTAATCCCGTTCCCGTCCCGGTTTAGTATTCGGGGATAAATTTGTCCCCCGTCCCTGTTCCACGAAAATCCTAAATGGGGAATCCCTCACCGTTCGGGCGGCTTCAGCGGGGACAGACCCCTGTATTCCTGTAAACAACCCTACGTGAAATATCATATTGTGTTTGGATTTATAGTAAAGTAAAATCATGGTTTAATAATTATATCCCTTTTGTAATTTAATAATGTTATGTAAAAATTATAATTATAACCTTAAACTTTCAACTTTTTTAAGTTTAAAAAGAATATAATAACCAGACATGAAAATAAGAAAGAAGATTTAGAGCAATTTAATAATAATCAAACATCTTATCATGAAAACACTCCAAATTGGGGTGTTAAAAAAAACCAATACCTTCAACCCATAGATTTACCATTGGTTACCATACCATCCATTAACACTTTAAAACAAATATGGATACAATTATATACTTATTTTACCGTACTATGAAAACCTCAAGGTAAACATAGTATTAGGGATTATATATTTATCATGGGGATATATTAGTATAATATGTAAATATATAGGAACCAATGAATAGTCAACAATTTTTTAATTGCTTACAGATATTAGCAAGGAAATAAAGGAGGGTAAGATCGTATTTCTCATTTTGAAAATATTAAAAATATACAGGAAGGAAATTTCTTCCGTAATTGGTTGTCAAAGAACGAGGACAAAATTATAATTCCACAAAATAGGAAGAACTTTGCAGCGGGTTTGTCCTGCGAATTAAACAAGGAATCTTTCTTGTTAAAAAAAAAAAAATGGAAGGAAAATCATTGTTTAGCGACGAGTTTTCTAATATTAGCAATATATAGCAGCTATTTTTTAAAATTTCTGACAGTAGAAAAAATGCACATTATGCGTTTCAATTGTGTGAATTTGTTACCCACTGTTTGGAACCAAATTCCATGCTAAAAAAAATTCAATTTCATTCACAAAATTCAATTCAATTCATCTATTATTTCCCTTGTTTGAAGAGTACTTACGAATCATTTGATGTATTTTCATTAATATCTATATATTAAATATAAATTTTAATTAGTTAAAATCAAAAATAAAAAAAAGTAAGAGAAAAGGAAATGGTAAACTAATTAGGCGTATTTTTGTAAAAATAAGATTAACAAGCTTTCCCCCAATTTGAATTTTCACAAAATCCCTCCACATTTGGGATGATTTCTATTTCTCATATCTAGGCTAATATAAATCACGAAAAAATTCATTTCTCTTTAACTTTTCTTATTTCCAAACTTGAAATTTGACTAAATAAAATTCAATTGAATTGAATTCCTTCTAATTTGGTTTTTCCAAACACACTCTTAAAGAAAAATCAAAAGCTAATTTAGTTTAAAGGAATTAGTTTCAATCAATATGTTTCTCATGTTTGTTTTGAGTTTTTACATACATTTCTATGTCTACATCATGTTGTAATCAAACTGAACACACCAAAAGCACCGTACATGAAGAAATTTTATAAAGGACTTGGTCCATATGGAAACTTTCAATAGAAATTCAACACATATGTGCTTTTTTAGTTTTTCGATACTCATGTTGTATATGTGTTTATCTTTCATTGAAATGATCCACATGAACAGAATCTATTATAAAATTTCTCCTGCACCAGTAGCTAAAAGTAATTAACTTAAACTTTATCAGAAAGAAAAGGGTTCCAATGTAACGATCTAGGTTATATTTTTCCTACGTTTTATACATATGCTATACAGAGATATTTCACCCCTGCCTTTGAAAGAAAGAGAAGAAAATTTCAGTCTACTTGAGCGTACAACAAATGTTTTGGATTGGTGAGAGCTTCTACTCTAATTCTACTCGGAATTGGACAAATATAGCTAGAAGCATACCCATAAAAAGGCTTCAGTTAATGTCATAATTATGCAAAACTAACTTTTAAAATGGGTCTATTATTACCACATATGATCATTTTAAATTGTCATTTATAGAATTTTCAAAGATTCTTCGACATGTAACAGCTGCTTTTATTTGAACAATATTAATTAAAGCATGAACATCAACATAGCAAACAACAGCATCGATCTTTTAAGGTAATCTTTCTCAACTAATTAGTTTTATTTATTTATTTATTTATTTTTGAATCAGCTAACTAATACATTATACATTTAGACATATAGAGAAGGTGATGCCCATGGAGCTCACAGAAAAACAAAATTGCTCATATGGGATTGGACCAACATTAACAATATAAACAGAAACCCAATACATTCAAATAATAATAATGAAAAAATGCACCACT
The DNA here is from genome assembly GCA_039660915.1 of Euphorbia tirucalli. NCBI lineage: Eukaryota > Viridiplantae > Streptophyta > Magnoliopsida > Malpighiales > Euphorbiaceae > Euphorbia > Euphorbia tirucalli. The sequence goes on from CM077633.1 coordinate 54,349,476, forward strand.
TCAGAGCTCAAGACAATGGCCAATAATCAACGTACGGAATATTCGTATCTTGATAGTTATTAATATAAAGAAGCTGATCATCGCTGCTTGTAAAGTTGCACTTATCTTCTTCCTTTGAATTGCTTCTCTCTCCAATTTCATAACTATCACACGAATTTTGAAATTTGATGTCTGCTACACAGTTCTTCTCCGATTCTGCACAAAAGTCCATCAAATTAACCACAATTCGTAATTAATTAATATTTGTACAATTAATTAGTTACGTACCAGCGTAAGAAGCAGATTCTTCAAGTCTCCCCAATAATCCATTGCCGTTGTTACAAGCAGGAAGAAGGCTGTTGTTGCTATCGAAATCGAAATCGAAATCAAAATCAAAATCAAAATCCTGGAGATCGAACAGTAATTGATCAGAGTTGCTTGTTCCGCAAGTATAGTTAGGGCTTCTTTTAGCATGATCCACCAATTTCTCCAAACCCTCAACCAGCCTCACCAATTCCTCCACCGATTCAGATTTCTCAAAATCATCCAAAATTGAAAGAGCCTCTTCTGTTGAATCAGTGCCGGAGTGGGCTAGGGTTTCGTTCCAGAGAGAAATTAAAGAATTCTTAACAGTATCATCATCATCAATACTTGGAGTAGGAACAGAATTATGCAGAAAAGCACGAAGAACAGAAGGGACAGAAGTGTGGCTGAAAGAGTGAAACTTTCGTTTGCTGGAGGAGGAAACAAGAACAGCAATTTGAGCATCGCAAAACAACGATAATTCAGCGGCTTTATTGAAGAGACCTTGGCGTCTTTTTGCCAAACAAACTTGGATTTCTTTCTGTGTTTGTCGCCTCTCCATTGGCAGCTTCCTTGATTTCACCATTGTTGATTTTGAAGTTAATTAGATTTGTCTTCTGTGCCCTAGCGCTTCGCCGGAGTTGCTTGTTATATATTTATAGAAGGATAAATTGGGAAAGATTCACTTTTTTTTTTTTTTGCCTTGAAAAGTTTTTCTTTCGCTGACAGGAAAATCTATTGGCAGATCTTCCCGCGCCTTATTTTTCGCTCTCTTATTATTTTCAAAATTATTTTAATTAATATTATTATATCAGTAATCATAATCACGCGTTCTTCTATTTTTATTATTATTCCTGCAAAAAAAAAAAAATATATATATATATATATTGTACGCTTAGTTTTCTTTTATTATTATTATTATTATTATTATTATTATTATTATTATTTCATCCATTAAATATATATTTACAGTAATTTATGAAATATATTTTTTCTTTTTGGTATACTAGTACTAACTACATTGGCAAAATTTTTTTATAATACTTATGGTATATCACGTCATTTATGCGTTATATCAATAATATTATAATAAACAATTTTTTAATCCCTGTATTTTTACCTATTATACTAGTTAGTATCCATGATAATTATATAGTATCTAAGTTTTATCATTTCCAACTGTATAGTCCTTTGAAGTTAAATTAGACTAATAATACCAAAATTAACATTTATTCTATTTTATAATAATAAAACCTATCATCTTTTCTATTTTATATTTTTTCCTCACATAATCTTAATACTAATAATATTACTAATATTAATTTATTTATTTATTAAATTTTATATAATTATATAACTAAACTATTGGCATAGAGCTTGTTTTATTAAAGTAACTAAATAAAAAAATATTTAAAAAAAATATAAAATTAGAAGTAGAACTATATAAAATTACAAAATCAAAATTTTCATTTCAAATATATAGATAAAATTAATAAACAAAAAGATATTATTTTAAAATAATTAATAATATTCATAATAGCATTTATTGTTAGTTTATAGATATTACATTAAACTAATAAAAAATGATAATATATACTAAAAAGAATACATAATAAGAATATTTTTATTTTTATAACTAATATATAAATGTATAAAAATATTAGTGCCTGTATATATACTACCATAATTTTAATAAGAAATATTTTAATTAGATTTAAAAACTAAATGATAAATTTTTACCTGTAACTAAGGGTAATTTGTGCTTTCATAGGCAAAAATTAAAAAAATTACTAAAGAGTTTATTGAAACAAAAGTTAAGGAAACATAGGGACTAATAAATTCTTTAGTCATAATATTCTCCCATGTAATATATTCTTTCCACTATTTAGCATCTCAACGTTTATCTATATTATTTAAGAATATGTTACAAGAATTTGTACATTTTTTGGCGATAAATATATTTTTCATAATTTTTTTTCATTTTTTCATTATTAATAAAAAATATATGCGCTTTACAAAAATTTTTTAGCTTTGCCACTAAGGTGTAGTGTATTTTTATCTACCAATATATTAAATTTCAGGTAAAAATTAAGAGGGTAAACGAGTTTTTTGGAGAATGTATTAGACGATAAACTACTTTTATTAACATTATGAAACCATATGTCCCGATTTCCAACATTTTAAACCACAATACTAGTTCGTATATGGTTGAGACCACGTGATTTATTTTTGTACTGATCTTTTTTAACTTTTTACTAACTTACCGTACTTTCACTTTTGAATCAGGGATAAAATCTATGATTTTTTTTTCGCTACAAGTTTCTATGTTTTCTTACATTTTTTTTATTAATTATATGTTGCATAACATCCAATCAAATCTTTAGCTCCCATTTCATAGATAGTTGATATATAATGGATAGGGTTTGTAGGCTTTGAGTTTTATGTAGTGATATATTAGTATTTGAAGCTTACGTACGCTACAAGAAAAAAAGGCTATAACGGTGATTTGTTTTTAACTGGTAGCAGCTGTTTTAACCTCCTCTACAAGTGATACAAAAGGCTTTGATGACCGCCTAAAATCCGTCAACAAAGGGGGGCCAGAAAGAGATTTCCATGGCTTTTAACCCCCGATGGGGTAGGTTAAACTCTAGCAGCGCTTTTCTAGGTGGATCCAACTGTCCCTAAGAGTTGTCTATGAGTATTATATGATTAGAGGTAAAACCTCCTCCAGAGCTTTTTTTTTTATTTTCCATTTATTTGTTTTTTTATATCCTAATTAGAAACTAAAATAGAAGATCAATAATAAATAAAACCACATCAATAAACATCAATGACTACAAACAATCATTTCAAATTTTATATGCAACAGATTTAGAGAATTATGTTGTAGGAAACCAAACTACTCATAGAGTTTTGTTAAGTAGCAATGCTAAAAGGTACAAGTGGAAATCCATTAGGGCATTGTGAGCACCGGTTTTTCCCAACCTTGATGATGATAAAATACCAAATGTTATCCATTATTACTGTCCCTCATGAGAGTCAATTCGAGAAGCAATGATTCAGATTTGAATGAACTTGAAACTGAGAAGAATCTAGAGAATTAGGGTTAAAAGTGAGACAAAAGTAGCACGGATGTTGGAATAGCCGTATGGCTAATGAGTAGACAGCCGCATGGCTGTTGATCGAGAGCCACACGACCATCGATGAATGATAGTGTCTTTGCATGGAGAAGACATGTGTTTGGATTTTGGGGTGACATATCATATCCCATTACGGGATTCTTTGGATTGAAGGGAGCTCTGTAATGAGAGGTGAAGGAATTAACAATTAACAACAGAAGCATTAAGCAAAGGGAATTAAGCAAGAAAAAGGAACTAAAATTCTCAAAATTTCATAAACCCAAAATCAAGTAATCAAAACCACAATTCTCTGAACTCAAACACCAACTTCACATTCCAAACCAAACCTAAGCTTTTAGAGACTTATTTGGTTGCTGGAATCACAAGAATTAGAGATTAATTCGGAGAATTTCAAGTTTTCGGTTCAAGATTTTAAGTTCGATTGAAATCCAGATTCAAGCTTTAAAGCGAAAGCTCACATTGATTTTCTCAAATCCGTGACCTAGGAGCAATTGATGTGGAAATCAAAACAACAAAATTAAATAAGAGAAATTTTGATTCTCACTAAGTGAATCTCTTTCAGAAATGACTGCAGAAACCAAAATTGATCTCCTCTACAATCCCGTACACGAACGGCTTCGAAGCGAGAACCCATGTTAGTGTCGAATCATCGGAAGAGAGGGAAATTTGGGGCTGAAATTTTCTGCCTAGAAATTCTGACTTTGGCCGAAAATTACAGTAGTATTTTTATTCCCTTGGCCAAATTCCTTCCCTTGGGAATTTAGGTTTTAGCGTTTCAATTTTATGTGGGCTTTTTCCTTACTAAAACCCAAGTCCGAAATTAAGTTGTTTAGGCTTAGTTTTAATTGCAAATTTAATTAATCTTTCATGTATGTGAATATATTATGCTATATAATATATTACATGTCATTTCAAATTAAAATCAATTTGACCAATTAATTTAACTTAGAAATTAAAATTAGACTCTTCATATAATTAAATACATATAAACTTATACATGTGAAATATTTCCACCTAGGAAATAATATCTTAAATTAATTCATTTGAATTAATTATAAGAAACCCAATGCAAATATTAAATATATTATTTTGATCAATCCAATTGATCTATATAATATAATCTATAGAATCATCTCTTTCCAGTTGGTATACTCCAAGTATACAATTGATCTGTACGATCCTGTGGGCCCGTTTTTATGTTGGCAGTGGACCTAAGGTCAACAGACTATAGGCGGGCTCTAGCAAGCCACTACAGCCCCCAATTAAGATAGAAATAGTAGTCTAACCGAAATCAGAACCCTGTAGTGTAAACTTATATATCCCATGTCACTGATATCTGTGTCCAACATAGATGTATGGTTTAATCACCCTCTTTTATATCCGGACTTTAACTTGATCCTGAATGAACTGATGCTCACAAACAAGTTCCAACTTGTTTGGGTGTGGCCACACTCTTATCAGTTGCACTCATCAAGTGGTCGATGATATCTTCTCAATAGACTACTAAGTGACATTCCCTTCTGCATATTCCTGGCCTTGCCATGTTCATTGACACACCTGAATGTACCCATACTTGACACCCTGTTACAGGCCCTTTAGGTGTACACCAAAGTGTGTCACTTCACATGCAACACCATGATATGGTCAGGTTAAAGGATCCATATAAGTACTACACGTGAATCACTTGTGATACTATACCATGTGGATTTCTCGTTTAGTGGATCTTATCCAGTACCATGCCCTTTTGCATGTGCCAATAAACCTAGTTGACAATCCCTGTTTAATAGCCGATAAGACACTGCTATACAATCAAGTTTACGATAGTCTTTGGTTCCATTCATTCCTATAACTGGAACAGACTATGGATAACTTTATGGTCATATCGTTTTCCCTATCCATGGTCTTACTGCTAAGTGCATGACACTTGTCAACATAGATATGGATATGTCAATTGGATACTCTATTCATAATATTGCACAAGGTATATGATAAATAGATTAATGCCTTTATTTATTAGCACAAATTGTATAATACATAAATCTCATTATAAGATACAAAATGTATGATACAATACAAGGACCAATGCCTTGGGACTAGGGCATCCCCAACATTAGACATATAGTCTACAGCTACAAGTATATATTCATTGTTGTAGGACTTAGGGAATGGTCCTATGAAGTTGATACCCCAAACATCAAAAAGTTCACAAATTAAAATTCCATTTTGAGGCATCTCATGTCTATGAGAAATACTACCAGTTCATTGACATGTATCACAAGACTTAGCAAAATTAAAAGCATCCTTAAACAAAGTCGGCTAATAAAAGCCACATTACATGACTTTAGCCGTAGTCCTTGTAGGACCTAGATGACCACCAGGCTCTTTTGTGTGACAGAGAGTTAAGATAGGGGTTACCTCTTTGTCAGGTACACAACGACAAATCATATTATCTCCACAGATTTTAAATAGATATGGATCTTCCCACGAGTAATGTCTCGCATCCGAGAAAACTTATGCCTTTGCTGATAAGAAATACCAGGGGGGACGATGTTACATGCTAGGAAGTTAGCAAAATCTGCATACCATGGAGATGAGGAAACCACCATTGGTCTTTCATCAGGGAAGACCTCCTTGATTTCATCACTAGGCAAGGTCTCTCTAGCCTCAAAGTCTACCCAAAAAAGATGGTTGGCTACGACATTTTTGCATCCCTTTTGTCCCGTATTTCAATGTCAAACTCTTGAAGAAGGAGTATCCATCGGATTAACCTTGGCTTCGCATCTTGTTTTGCTAGCAAATACTTAATCGCTGCATGGTCAGTGCAAACAACAACCTTGGATAACACCAAATAGGAATGAAATTTATTAAATGCAAACACAACAGCAAGTAATTCCTTCTTAGTCACAGTATAATTTTGTTGTGCTTCATTCAAATTCCTACTAGCATAATAAATAGGTTGAAAAATTTTATCTAACCTTTGACCTAAGCATGCTTCTACGGCTACATCATTAGCATCACACATTAATTCAAAGGGTAATGTCCAATTTGGTCTTATCATAATTAGTGCTTTCATCAATCTCTCTTTCAAATCTTTAAAGCATGCAAACATTCTTCGAAGAAATTAAAAGTAGAATCTTTCAATAGCAATTGGGACAAGGGCTTAGCAATCTTAGAAAAATCTTTTATAAAAGCTTATAAAAACCTGCATGACCCAACAAGCTATGCACCAATTTGATAGTGGTAGGTGGTGGCAATTTATCAATCACCTCTGTTGGGATTCGTCATCAGAAAATAACGTGCCGCAGTGGAAATTACACAGTTATAATTTTCCTTGAATCCACCTATCGTGTCTGATTACCATTGATTGGAATAAAACCAATTTGAATCAAGAGAGATTCACTCACTAAATCCTTCTCTTCTAGAGACTGCTGCAAAATGGAATCTTTAAGCAGAAACGATCTCCACAATCCGGTGCACAACCAACTATCGAGTGGGAACCGGTGCTAGCCGAAGAAGCAGAAGGAATAGAGAATTGTTGCTGAAATTTGCGACTGTTTTTGGGGCTACAATGGGGCTAAAATTTCCAGCAATTAAACTTAGGGTTGGGCTAGGTTTTCTTCCTTAAGTGTGTTCTTATATAGATTCATTGTCTAATTTGGTTTTAATTAGGTTAATTAAACCCAAGCCCACTAGGATTATAATTGCATAAATAAACTTTAATTAAAAGTATATACTATGTAATTTAATTCCATTTGGCTAAATTTAATTATCCCTAAATAAAATTAAATCACACTTAAGTAAATACAATATATGTATTTAATTTTCCTACTTAGGAAAATTATGTAATTAATTGTTTACTTTATGTAATTCAATTAATTGATAAATTAATTAATTACATTATGTAAACTTATTAATTAAATTAAATCAACCCAATGTTAATTAATTATCTTGACATTGAATATCAACTAATTAATTAATGCATTCCTTCCAATGTACATTACATGTACAATTTCTATAAGTTCTAGCTCAGTTGATCTATGTGCCCGATTCTATGGGTCTGTCTTTATGTTGGCAGTAGGCCCAAGGCCCACAGACTGTAAGTGGGTTCTAGCAAACCGTTATAGCTTCCAATTAAGACAGAGATGCAGCAGTCTTTAGAAGACACTCACGCGACAGTAATCTCATAGTGTCCTTTGCCAAAAGATATAGATATGAATAAACAAGAGGCATGGTGTCCGTCATCCTCTTCTATTGTTTATTATATTTCTTAATCTTGAGTTGACTGATTAATCAAATAAGCAACCAACCTATTTGGGTATAACCATACACTTATTAGTCCCACTCATCAAGTGGCCAGTGATATCATCTCGGTGTTAACCGAGTGGCAATTCCATCACTTCATTACCATATCAATATGTTCACCGGTCCACCCAATCATACCCGTATTTAGCATCCTTTTACAGACCTGTTAGGCGTATGTCAAAGTGAACCGGATTCCATATTGATACTATAATGAAATCTGATCTGAGGATAAAAGAGACCTACTCAAGAAGGCTTATGACGTGACAACCATGTGGCTTTCTTATGCGGATCGATCCAGTCCCATGTCAACAACATGTACTCATATTCATGACTAACTATACAAGTACTATGGCTAGTTAAGAACTGTCATACAGTCATCGAATAAACAAGTCTGTGATTCTATTCGTTCCCACGAATAGAATAGACTTGGGATAGTTTTTATGATTATCAATTAATGGATACTCTATTCATATTATAGCACAAGATATAAATGAAATAGATTAAATGCCTTTATTAATGTGACACAAATGATGTATTTATATAAAGAGTCTGAATGTATAATACAAAATATAAGAATCCAATGCCCTAAGAACTAGGGCACACCAACAACCTCTACCTTGGCCGGATCGACCTCGATACCCTTCTTAGACACCTTATGTCCAACGACTAAGCATTCCCTCACCATGAACTAGCACTTCTCCCAACTAAGTGCTAAATTAGGGTCTTCACACCTTCAATCTAGCATTGCATAAAAATAGTCCCTGGCAACGGTGCCAAAAACTTGGTGCATAGTAAATACACACACTCCAGAGCAAGTGCACTCTGTCGATCAAGTGATGTAAGATAAGTGAAGCGTCAATCCCTTGAGGACTATACATGCAAACCTAAATGCAATTAGATGTCTATTGATCTAGGCGGAGATTATTATATCTTTGATATTTGGTTTACAAAATATATCTACTCTTAAGAACAAATTAAATAAAATAATTCAAGCTATGAATAAAATAATATTGATATAAGAAATCTAATGGGAATGCTAACTAAGGCATCCGGTTTCACCTAACATATATTCTAGTAATTCTTTAAGTCTTACAACTAACTCGATTAAATTCCAAAGATGACGATTTCCATAATTAATCAATACCGTTAGGGCTATCAATTCTAATTCTCAACCTAAACACTTAAACCTCTCAGTTCTAAGCAACTAAGCAAGAAAGTATTAAGTTCATGAAAACCTAGCACAAACTAGTGAGCCACAAAAGTAATGGTCATGCAATCATTATGTTATGTGATTCTATTAATTTGTCCCTTTGGTCAATTATAAATTAACTAGAGGCATTGAAATTGATGGTCACGCATTCAAGACATTAAGTATACACAACTGTGAGCAGATGACCTTTTTATGGAACGCGCGGTGAAGCGGGAACCGGGGATTTTCTTTTTGAGATGTGAAGATGTGGTTTGAAAACGGGTATTTAATCTTTCTTAAGAAAATCTTTCATTTTATTGGAGAAACCCTTTTGTAGAAAACTTAATTGTAAGTGTGAATTTTGAAAAAAAATAGGTTTTTAGAAAATCCCAATTTGAACTTGAAGATCTCGAAACCTACATTTTGAAATTAGATACAGAGTCGCCACTCGGATCAGCTCATCCGGGAAATTCTGGTACAGCTCCCTACCAAGTGTAGACGCGGTACCTAATTCAGAGATTCAGGGTTCGGGCAACAAATCTACTAATCCTCACTTATTTTCAATTATTATTTCATAATATGATATTTCATTCACTTGAATCTACCCATTTTATCTTCCTTTAATCATTACCCAATGCTCATGCAAATGACATAAATATAAGTACTAAAATAAAGTGCAAAAAAATAAAAGTACGGAAAAGTAAATCAAAGGCCAAATTATACAACCCAAGAAAAAGAAAACTCTCATCCTCACCTTTTACAACCTCCTATTATACACAATGATCTAAAAAAATTATAGTCGCCTAGATACACGATTTAATCTATAAAATACATTCAAAAATAAAAAAATAAAGCAAAAATAAAAGCTGCATCCAAATACGGTTAGCACAGATAAATAAATCACACCAAGGACTCATATAGGACAGAATAGGGGTATTTTAGGAAACGGGATCATGCAAAGGGGGTAACCTGATCGACCCGACCAGTCGGCCCGGTTACACCTGGAAAACGGTTTTTTGAAATGCCCTGTAGGTTTTGTGGATAAAAAACCAATTTTGAAAACCATTTGGCTCATTTACATGCATTTTCCAACTTTAGTGGGCCAGATATCTTAGGACCCGGGGGTCCCGTTCATGTGTGGGCCTAAGTTAAACATCCATCTAGGGTCTAAAAAGAATGAAATACACCAAAATTCAGTTTTAAATAGGAAAAAAATGCAAAATTACAAGTTTGGGGCTCAAAAGGGCAAAACTGTAATTCTGTCTCAACTACAGCCGTGCGACTGTAATGCTCTAGAATTGTTTCCGACCTTCTTTTCTCGTTTTTGAAAATCGTTTTGCAAATTTAGCGATTTTGGGTAATCTAAGATTTCTGGAAACACACTAACTTCAATCAAACGGATCCGAAACGGATCGAAAGAAGTCCGGAAATCCCTAAAAACTCGAAATTACCAAACTTGAAATCACATCCATCAATTAAAATAAGAAAACCGGGAATCTAAGTATACATGGATGTAATTGGACCGATAATAAATATGAAAAACACATTTAACTTGAAAACGGAAGCGTTATCGGTCGATTCGGGGCATTTAGAGCTTCTGCCCCTGTAGGTTACAGCCGCACGACTGTAATCATCAGGTGAGGCGGCTGTAACCGGAATCGCTTCCAAAATCACAAAAAAACTCAAAAACACAAACAAATAGCACCCAGAATGAATTAAAAATGATTTTTAAGGCCTCTTAGAAGATTACCTTGTCTGTGTTCCAGTGTTTGGACCACGAAAAATGGATTCGAATACCGGAAACGTCTCGCAGTCACGAACAACCCGAGCAGTGCGTGATTTCCGAAACCCGCACGGAACCCCGAAGAAGATTGAAGGATTGATTATGATATCACAAAACCCTACGATCATTTTTATGTGTTTTATTGAGATTATTATTTTAGGTCCAACTCTTTTTTTTTTCAATTGCCTTAAGAACCGTAAAGAAAATCTAAGTGATGGTGTTATTTTCTCTCAAAATCCCTTTTTTCTTTTCTTTTCTTTTTTTTTTTTTTTGTTTCTGTATTCTTAACTCTAATCCCAGATTATGATGTTTATATATCTCCCTTTTTGGCATTAAATCAGAATTAATTACTGATTTCGGCAAAAAAAGGAAAACTAACGCTCACAGCTGCACTGCTGTGCTACAGCCGAGTAGCTGTAGCGGCCAGAAAAGCCTATTTTGCCTGTTTTCTATTTTTTCTTCGGTTCTTTCTAAAATACTCACTCGAATTCTTTGGGGTTCCGTATTAGGACTTGTCACACACCTTCGGGCTATCCGGGACATTTCTGACATTATCCCGGTCGGTCTGAATCCGCTTCATGTTTATCCATGAAAAAGGAGAAGAGGATATACTTAGCGGCTCCTCCTGCGTCGACTAGCTTTAATGTTTGTAGGGACTTGTCTCGGTTGTTTTACGAAACAGCGATCTTACCAAGGTTGATTTGATTTTTCGGGGACTTACTTCGACTATGTTACGAAGCATAGGACTTTGCCCGAATTGGTTTGATGTTCCCCAGGGACGTGCTTTGACTCCTTCGTGAAACAGTGGACTTTGCCCAGATTGTATTGGTTTTCTAGGGTCGTGCTTCGTCTCCATTGCGAAGTAGAGGACTTTGCCCGGATTGGGTTGATGCTCCAGGGACATGCTTTGACTCTATTGTGAAGCAGAGGACTTTGTCCGGATTGGGTTAATGCTCCAGGGATGTGCTTCAACTCCATTGTGAAGCAGAGGACTTTGCACGGATTAGATTCTCCTTGTGAATTGATGTTCATGAAGGTGAAGGGTATTTTGGTAATTTTGTAGCTTGGAAAGTTGGCGCCCTTTGGAGGAAGGTTATTTTGGTAATATCATCGATAGTGGAGCCTATGTCACTAAGGGAAGACATATTTCGATGATTTGGTTTCCCGTGAAGCTTGCATCACTAAAGGGAAGTTGTTTTAGCCATTTGGTAGTTTGGTTACTAAAAGAAGGGCATTTTGGTCATTTCACTTCTTGTGGGGCCTGTATCACTGAAGGAAAGGATAATAGTGTTTCCCGTGAAGCTTTTGTGGCTGGGGAAAGAAAGTTTGGTGATTTGAAAAGCTTGATGATCTCTTTTGATGTTTTAAAGTTGTTTCGGGTACGTATTCGCTCCTTGATCAATAATTTTGGAAACAAAAATTTTTGCCCCTTCGATCAAGAATGAATACAGACTGAATACTTTGCCCCTTGATACCACTAAAATAAGCTCTTTGTGGTGTGAGCAATGCTGTTGACATCGGCTCTCTGTGGTGGAGCAATACCGTTGACATCGGCTCTTTGTGGTGGAGCAATACCGTTGAAACCGGCTCTCTGTGGTGGAGCAATGTTGTTGAAATCGGCTCTCTATGGTAGAGCAATACCATTGAAGTTGGCTCTCTGTGGTGGAGCAGTACCGTTGAAATTGGATCGGGAGTGCGTATTTATTCCTTGATCGATACTTTTGGGAACAAAAAAGTTTTGCCCCTTCGATCAAGAATTAATACGGCTTCATTGTTTTGCCCCTGGATACTTGGGATTTGATAATGCCCCAGTGTTGGGTTATTTCCGCTTTCGGAGTACTCATGGCTCGAGACAGCCTGATGATGACAGCATGTACTTGTACTTGAGTACACATTGATGCGTGTATGCATGTGTGTGTGTGTGTGTACGTTTTGAGTGTATGTGTATGTGTGTGTCTTAGATGCATATGCATATGATTATAGTGCTTTTTCATGTTTTGTTTGTTGCAGACGACAATTAGGATCGAGGGCTGTGAGTCCGCTTGTTTGAGAACAGAGGTTGACCTATTACGTCAGCGGGTCACCAAGTTGGAGGTCATGAATCAGATTTTCAGGGACCGGACGAATGATTGGGATGCCCAGATGAGTCTATCCTTGGTGGGATATCGCATTGAAGTTTGGTTAATTGACCTAGTTGCTTGCTCCACGAGGCGTGGACGTGAGGCACTGGCTTTGATGTACCCCAGTTTTTACTGGATTAAAGTTGTCTGAGCTTGATACTACTGTATGACTTTTGTGTTATTTTCATTGCTTGTCCTAATTTTTGCATAGGTCGCCCTTTTTTAGGTTTTTGGCCTATCGGACTGTCTTTATTTTTGCTTGAACCGCCCTTTCGGGTTTTCAATTCAGCAGATTATATTTTATGCCCTAGCTTTTGCATAGACCGCCCTTTTCGGGTTTTCGATCTATTGGATTGTCCTAATTTTTGCATGGACCACCTCTACGGTTTTCGATCCATCGGACTTTTTTTTTTTTAAGTGAAATGCATGTAAACAGAAAATGTGCACATCCATACAAATTCAATTTCAAGCAGACTTAGGACATTTAACCTGAACAGAAAACGGCATTCATTCATTCACTCATTTAAAATGTTTTAGCATAATGCACATCAAAGATGAAATGAAGCTAAGGACAGAATCAGTAATGGTATCCGTCTCGACCGGACCCATGCCTGCCACCAACTAGTCTTTGCTAATTTTCCCGCTGATGGTGCTCGCCTCTCTGTCCTAACTTTTGCATGGACCACCTTTTCGGTTTTTGATCCATCGGACTGTCCTGATTTTTGCATGGATCGCCTTTTTGGTTTGCGACCCATCAGACCTTTTTTTTATTTTTTTATGTATTTATTTTTTTTATTTTTTTTACACGTAATAGTGCCTGGGCTTATCTGGGTTGATGGGGTTGACGACTTGGTCTCTATCTCCCCTGGTGGAACCGCTTCCATCCTATAGGCTAAGGAGTATGACGTTTCTTCAGTGCGTGCTCTGATGCTAGTTCTGTGTCCTTGCAAGACAAATGACAGCATATCGACCTATCCTTTGTAGGTGATTGTAGTTTGGACGGAATCTTGTGAGCAGCTTCTATCGCCCTATTGGCTTGTGGGAGATGCAAAGATAATTTATGATGCTCCATCTTTGCCTCTTGTAATTGTAGGCCATTATTGGTCACGACATGATAATGCTTTTTTTTCTTCTTTTTTTTGTGTTTTTTTGTCTTTTTTTTTCGGTCCACTCTGAGAAGTAGTTGGCGGTTGCGACCATGGAGCGATGCCCATTCGAGTATACGGAGCTCCTGCTTGATTGATTTCGTCTTTGAATCCTTTGGAACTTTGTATTCAGTAATTTCTCCATCAATCTCCACGCGATATCGTTTAGTCAGGGAAAGATTTCCATGTTCTTTTGTAGTATGTTGCAATTTTCTTTCCTCTCATCAGGTGTGAGGTCTCCCGAGACGGATATCATTTTTGGGTCGTTCATCTGTCCATAGATTCATTTCATGCATTGGTGTATCATATGTGTTAAAGGCATTAAATGAATGTTTGGATGCATGCACAGTTCCATCCGAAAAATATCGCATAAGTAATTGAAATCAAACTCTATTAAATTAAACACCTCAGAGGCCAAATTGTTCACATGATAAATGATAATGATAATAAGATAAAACAAATTAAAACATCAAAATGAATATCGCCTCCACATGTGAAGGGTCTTCTCTTTATTGCAGCTTCATGGTCCTCAATGTCTTGTGCACCTGAATCACCCGAGGTTGGCCAAGGGATTATTCTGAATGCTAGCTGGCTCAATGATCCATCCATCAGCGACCAATTGCTTGATAGCCTAAATCAACTGGGTGCAGTCGTTTGTACGGTGACCCATCATCACATGGTAAGAGCAGAAATTGTCTTTATCCGCCTCAGCCGGAGGTGAAAATGGCCTCAAACTCTGCAATAGACCAGCTTTTCTACACTTAGCATAGATCATGCTTACTGACTCAGCCTACAGGCTAGTGACCTTTTGAGGAGTCTGCCTTCCTTGGATCACGGCGGCCACGCCCACCCCTTGCACTTCAAACTAAGCTGCATCTAGAGTCGACTTAGCATTGGACCCCGCTGAAGTAGCCTTAGAGCTACTACCCTTGTACCCTTGAGAGTACCCTTGGTTATTTCTGTAGGAGCCCGAACCTTATTTGCCTCTCTGCTCCTCTTCCTCGTATCACTCGATATGCTTGGCAAATTCAACCACTTCATTGAAGGATTGGAATCTCTTCAGTTTCATTTTATCCTTGTATTGGGGCAGACTACGATCTACCAGCTTCACAATGAGCGACTCCAACTTTGGTGCCCCTTCCACCAAAACTTGCACATCCATGCACCGTTTGTAGTAAGTCGAGAAGGACTCATTTGGCTTTTGGCGGATTCTTTCCAGGTGTTCAAGGGTAGTCTCTACTTGGGTATTGTAAGCATACTACTTTACAAATGCTTCAGATAGGTCCTCCCAAGTAGAAGGGGTGTATAGAGGCATCTTCGTATACCACTTCGCCGCAGCACCCCTCAGTGTAGTCGGAAACAGATTTAAGAGATGACCTTTCCCAATCCCTATGCTAGTCATCAACCTCACATAACTGTCCAAATGGGCTTCCAGTGGGCCCTCTCCAGTGTATGGAGGCAGGTAAGGCATCTGAAAACCAGCTGGGAGTAGCTCACCTCCATTAGCCATCAAAGTAGTCGGGTCGACATACCTAATAGGGTTATATTGGACCATCTCCTTCAGCTTAGGTAGCATGGCTTTAATATCAGAAAATTTCTGATTGAGACGCTTTTCCAGCATCGTCTCAATCGAGGCTTCCCTTGCCTTCTCAAAGGCCTCATCCTCTTCGGACTGACGATCGGGTTCTCTGTGGTTAACCACTCCACCACTTCCTCCAGGAAGGCTTCCTGTGGCACCATTAGTAATTTGGACAAACTGTTGTCTCTCACTTCCAAAGGTAGTCTGAGCCGATGGAACAGTCTGAACGGGGATGGTGCTTATCACATCTTGCACTTGTTCCCTAAGAGTAGCCTTGAACTCGTCTGAGGTTAGAAAGCTCTTCATAAAAGCAGCCATGTCAAAAGGCAAGTTTCCGTTATTTCTGTCTGCTATCTCCGCTCTATTAGCTTCTTCTAATAAAATCTGACTATCAACTGGTAGAGTAGGCAATTGAATTTCGATCTCCCGATCTGAGTCCGACCCTGAACTAATTTTCTGCACGGTGACCGGCTCTGATTGAACTGAGGGGTTTGGCACTAACTCGACACGAACTAACCGCTTTGAGGTTCGTCTCCAAACTGCACATTCAACACAAGGTTAGAGTCGCGGATGGATGTCATAGACCTAGACTCGACACCCTAAATGACATGTATGGTGTGTTCATGTTCATGATCGGATGATGCTTTATGGATGCGGATGATGATGAAAAGGACTTTTGTATTTACTCTCTTTTTATGTTGGATGTTCCAAGCATGTCCCATGCCATGCAAAAGATAATGCAAAAATGTCACATGTGGACTGGCACACGGACAGAAATTCGGTGCCTTCGGGGCACCTAGCGGATGTCGTGAAATGGTCACGTGTGTACCGACACATGGACAGAGGTTCGACGCTTTGTAGGTCGATGAAATGGTATGTGATGGTCATATAGGAGTCGTTCCATAGACAGAGGTTTGATGCTTTTATGGCATCTTAGATGAGGTGATGTCACAAACAAATCGCGTGTAACTCGAGACACGGACATCATTTCGGTGTTCATGGAACACCTTGCATGATTTAGGCCTGTTATGAAATGTCCTAGTACAAGTTCTAATTCGGCACTCGTGGAGTACCTTGAATGAGTTTTCAATGTTATGAAACAATCCGATGTGGATCGTGACATACAAATAAGACTTTAGTGTCACCATGACAGCATGATGAATGGATATGATGTCATGTAATGGTATTGTGTGGTCCACCATACGAACACGAGCCTAAGACCGTTGTGGTCCCCTAATGGTGCAATGATGTAATGAAATGGCCAAGTGCAATCCGGTGCACAGGCGAACACGGGTAATCTTGGGGATTCCCTATATGTCATGAGATTAAATGTCGTGAGGGGCATACTTAGAACATCCTTCATTTTAGATAGGATGAGATGATATGAATGCCCATGTCAAACAAAATGCCAACGGCTGCACAAAAACGTGGTTAGAATGCATGACACATGAGATGATGTCATGTATGCTTTATGAAATGTGGGCACACAAGATGTGTATAACATACGAGTATGATGTTATGGCTGCACGAAAATATGGTTAGTATAATAGCACACGTATGGTGATGCTTGCAAATGGCTGCATAAAAAAATGTGGTTAGAAAATGGCACACGGATGATACATGTTTGATGTTGCATGTAAAGGTCAAGAATGGAACCACCATAGAACAAATGTTAGCACATGCAACAATATGCTCACCCTTCCAACCTTATTCCTCCATTCGATTGGTCTCGCATTCTTCCTAGGTATTAGGTCTCTTTGGCATCAACCGGGGATACCAAAGGCGCACTCTCAATATCCATTTTTAGATATATGTTTTGGTAACCCTAAGGGGAAGTGTTGCCCTAAAATTGTGCACTAGCAAGTGTACTAGGTCAATTGTAGTGGTGGTAAGACAAGTGTCGATCCCACAGGGAATAAGGGAAAACTATAAGATTTCCTAATAAACCATCAGAAGATAACGTAAGAAGGTTGCCTAAAACAGAAGATGACAAACAATAATAAAAACACAGACTTCCACCAGTTAGACAGGCAATCTTGAGATATCTTTCTTTAGAATTTACTATGAATAAATTAAGGACCGTAGATCTAAGGTTTCTTGCTCTCTACCCACCAAGCTTATCTCTCGACCTCACTTGGATTCTATGACTACCCAACTAAGCTTATCTTTGACCTCACTTAGCATAGGCATTCATGCTTTAAGTCAAGCAAGCATTCTACCTTAAATAGAAACCCTTAGCACACCCCCAATCTCCTCTCGGTCTCATGGCAAGTGTGTGTGTGTGTGATTTTTCCATATCCCCAAATCTCCTCTCGGTCTCATTAGGAATACTAAGCACACAATGGGGCCCCATCGTAATTTTGATAAGCACATCACCACACAATCAGCTGAGCATATTATTCATAGTAAACACAAGAAAGACTTCCCAAGATCACCAGCCTAGGCTGGCTTCAGCATGCTGGAAAGCTACTCACAATACATAATTAACATCAAAACGAGATTGCTTAACTAGAAGACTTGAAAGAAGAATTCAGTAAATTAAAATTAGAGCAAAGAAAATAATGGTAGTTGGAGAAACATTCAATGCCCAACCCCCCTTGAATAGCAGACTATATATAGTCCCCTTAAAGAAAAGAAAAATAATCTACCTTGAGACATATTCCTTGATTATAATAATAACAAAAAAATTAACAACCACAAAATGCAATGGCTTCCTTAAGAAGCCAAGGATAAGTTTGGAATTTCCCAAAAGAAAATATCTTTTCCTCCTCTCTAGGCCGCGCCCCTTCCGTCAACTTCGGCCCATTCACTCCGCAGCCCACTCTAATTCCTTTTTCTCTCTTCTGCTCCCTGAGACTTCCCAAATTCGGTAGCCTTCCTGAGCGACGCCTAAGACCTGGAAAAACTCAATATTAGCTGTGAATTCTCTACTTTCAAAGGAATTTAACCAATTTAGCTGCTGAATTCTTGCATAATTAACTGGTATTAATTTCACTTATCAAGAACCCCCACACTTGAACATTGCTTATCCTCAAGCAATCTTAGAATAAAACATAAAAGAAAGGAAGAAAAACTTTAAAGGAAAACACATTTAAACATTTTAACTTAACTCAAGCAGCAACCAATAATCAATCCATCACCCTTGAACAACAAGACTTCTATGCAAAACACAAAAATTGAGAATACCAAATCAATCAGAGCATTCTTAAGAGACCTGGCTTAGCTTCAGAAACATCCTAAGGCAGCGAGACCAAACCTTAAACTTCAGCAAGCTAGCAAGAAATTAGACCTAATTTGCCTCTCTTAAAAGAGTTCACTCACTCTCAAGTGTTTGGGTGATTTGAATAAGAACTCTCAGCAGCAACACATATTAACATTAAACCAAAAACTAAGTAAACATCCTATCGCTACCCCTTAATTTGATGCATGCAAAATCAAAAGATCTTTACAAAAGGTTGTGATGTAAGGCTTAGGTTAGGGGTATGACAAATAGGCTTTTTAGGCTAAAGGAATACCATATCAAGCTACACAATAAAACAACAAGTAACTTATCCAAAAAGAACTTATGCAACCAAGGACAGATTAGAATAGGAAACTCAACACTTTAGATGCAGTATCAAGAACTTCAAGACTTTAAGCACAAGAAGAAATATGAACATCTTAAGCTTTTTTTTGAAAGAAAAATTGGATGCAATCAGTTGATGATATGGTACGGGGTAAAATTGATCTTGCTTACACTTTTGATTCTCAAGCAGTTTGAAAAGAGTAAAAATTCCAACTGCCTTTTTACACAGATTAAGCAAAAAGATGCAAACTCAAATTTTGAAAGAATGATTATCATGAGAACATTTGTTTTTAGGACCACATGAATTTCCAAGGAAACAGGTTGTAAAAAAAATTCAAATGAACTAAACTACTTGCTATTCGAAAACAACTTGATTTATGGCTATGGCATTCCTAGGGTAATTTGGACAACATAGTATGAATTGGCTAAAGGAAGGAATCTAATTTATGGGCAAAACAAAACAACAGGTAAAAAGGCTTAAAGGGGCTTAAAAAAATTGGGAAAAAAATTGGTTAGGAAGGCTTTTTGGGATTAAAAGCAGAGAGGGGTAAAAACAATTGCCTTAATCACTTTATGCATGTGAAAAATCTTGTGGTTTTGATAAAGACAATCCACCAAGTTCTAGCTTAAAATTGAATATGCATGCCCACTTTGCAAGGAATTCAGCAAAAATTCACGTTGATATCAAAGAAAGCAGGCTCAAAAACCTCACAAAGAAATATAGGGTTAATGCAATTGGCCTAATTCAAGCTATCACGATGAAATAAATTTTAAAGTCTAGAAGCCCTAAGCTGTTAATCAACAAAAACCAGCATTTCTTAAAGTCTTTTCTAATCAACAGGCAATCAATTATAAGTGTTTTATATAGACTTCCTGCATCCTTAGGATCAGAAAATCTCACTGGCTGCTATACTCAAGTAAACACAAAGAAATCGAAAAATTTAAGACAAATTTTTACAGACTGCTAAGAAACCTAAGCCAACACAAAAGTTTATAAAATCACACAGAAAACTTTACAAATTCACACATAAAACTTAAGACTACTTAAAACAGCAAATGTTCAGGGAAGGATTCCAATCAGTAGACCAGCAATTACCAAATAATCAACCAACAATCATCAGCAATTTCAATTTAAAATCTATTAGGCAGTTCTTCTCCCCCACACTTAATTCATGCTTTGTCCTCAAAGCATCAAACGCATGCAATAAAGTCCAAAACAGGGCAAGAGAAACCACCTACTTCATGGCATAGAAAAATTATTGAGAGTGGGCATTGAAAAGAAGCATACTAGAGTTGATTGAGGAGGAAAGGAGAACATATCACTCAGCAGGCTTAGAGGAGACTTGCTCCTTTTCTTCTTCCTCAGATGCATCCTTGATTTCTTCATCAGTAGAATCTTCGTCCTCCTCTTCTTCAGGGATTTTCAACAGAAGCTTCTTGACCTCCTTGGGATGGACAGCCTTCTTATGCTCTGTTTGCGCTTCTTCGATAGTGTCAGAATTCTCATCCTGCTTCTCCACTTTGGCTTCAAGGAGAGCAATCTTATTCTCTAGAATAGCAATTTTGGCCATGTCCTCAATTTGCCTTGCCCAAATGCGGTCAACCAGGTTTACCAACTCTACCATGGTCATCTTGGAGATTCTTTTAAAATGCCTCACTTCTCTTGGTCATTCAATGTCAGGTCTTCAATGATTTGCGGCTGGGATGATGTGGAGGAATGAGTAACAGGCCTTCTTCGCTTTGCTGGGGGTTCAGAAGGTTGCTTGGAGGCTGAATTGGCTTCTTTCTTCAGTTCAAGCTCTTTTTCCAGTCGGAAAGCATCGTCCCAAAGCATCCACTTTCCTGCTACCTTCTTGCATACCCCCATCTGATTCAGGTTGACAAACTCAAACGGCGTTGGATGGCATTCCAGGTCCAGACCTTCTTCAGAGAACTCAGTCAGGCAAGCTTTTGCAATCCTTGTCACATACGACCCACAGAGAATTTTTCCTTACGGCTTGATGCTGTCAATTTAGTGAGCAAACCAGGCTCCAACATTCATCCTTCTCCCTTCGATCATGCACCAAAGAGAGAAAAGATCTTGATTTGGAACATGAGATTGGTTGTTCCTACCGAAAACTGAACTGGCAATAAACTTATAGAGAATTTTATGGCTATACTTTTTTATGTATGAGGCAGAGGAAGTTGTTGATGAATACTCCTTCCAGTCAGTGATTTCCTTCCAAAAGTCTGTAGGGTTAAACTTTGGCGCGAAGTCAGTGTAGGCCTGCGCGAACTCTTCAGATTCAAGAAAAGCAGCGTCTGCTACCCCCAAATATTGGCTGAGTTTAATCAAAGAACAAGTTTTCCTTTTTCCCATCACTCTGAAGCTAAACTTGCGCTGATCATCCATTTCAGAGATCTCCAGATTGAGAGTGAAAGTGCTGAGGAATTCCAATGTCAGTTCTCTGAAGGCCAGCTCCTCAATCTGCGCGTAGAATTTGAAACCCCTATTGGCTAATAACTGCCGGATTTTGTTATCAAGGCCCAAGGTTGACAGGATGTTCCAATCAAATGTTCTTGAGGGTGCAAAGGTTAAGCCCTTGAATTGCTCGTACCTCTCGTTTTCCCTATCGACGAAGGTCTGCATCTTGGCGAGCGTCTTTTCCACAATATTGGTTTCAGAACCAGAAGGCTGAACGCTGACAGAGGACGATGAGGGTTTTGCGCGGGAAGCACTTGGGGCTCGCTTAGCAACTTTCTTTTCCCTGGCCATACTTACAATCTAGCCATTTTATCTTCCTTTAATCATTACCCAATGCTCATGCAAATGACATAAATATAAATACTAAAATAAAGTGTGGTAAAATAAAAGTGCAGAAAAGTAAATTAGAGGCCAAATTATACAACCCAAGAAAAAGAAAACTCTCATCCTCACCTTTTACAACCACCTATTAGACACGATGATCTAAAAAAGTTACAATCGCCTAGATACATGATTTAATCTATAAAATACATTCAAAAATAAAAATAAAGCAAAAATAAAAGCTGCATCCAAATACGGTTAGCACAGATAAATAAATCACACCAAGGACTCATAAAGGACAGAATAGGGGTATTTTAGGAAATGGGATCATGCAAAGGGGGTAACCGGCTAGACCCGACTGGTCGGCCCGGTTAGACTTAGAAAACGATTTTTTGAAACGCCCTGTAGGTTTTGTGGATGAAAAACCAATTTTGAAAACCATTTTGCTCATTTACATGCATTTTCCAACTTTAGTGGGCCAGATATCCTGGGACCCGGGGGTCCCGTTCGTGTGTGGGCCTAAGTTAAATATCCATCTAGGGTCCAAAAAGAATGTAAACACACCAAAATTCAGTTTTGAATAGAAAAAAATGCAAAATTACAAGTTTGGGGCCCAAAAGGGTAAAACTGTAATTCTGCCTTAACTACAGCCACGCCACTGTAGGCTACAGCCGCGCGGCTGTAATGCTCCAGAATTGTTTTTCGGCCTTCTTTTCTCGTTTTTGAAAATCGTTTTGCAAATTTAGCGATTTCCGGTAATCTGGGATTTCTGGAAACACACTAACTTCAATCAAACGGATCCGAAATGGATCGAAAGAAGTTCGGAAATCCCAAAAAACTCGAAATCGCCAAACTTGAAATCACATCCATCAATTAAAATAAGAAAACAGGGAATCTAAGTATACATGGATGTAATTGGAGCGATAATAAATATGAAAAACACATTTAACTTGAAAACGAAAGCGTTATCGGTCAATTTAGGGCATTTGGAGCTTCTACCGCTGTAGGTTACAGCTGCGCCCCTGTAGGTTATAGTCGCGTGGCTGTAATCATCAGGTGGGGCAGCTGTAATGGGAATCGCTTCCAAAATCACAAAAAACTCAAAAACACAAACAAATAGCATCCAGAATGAATTAAAAAGGATTTTTAAGGCCTCTCGGAAGATTACCTTGTCTGTGTTCCAGTGTTTGGACTACGAAAAATGGATTCGGATGCCGGAAACGTCTCGCAGTTATGAACAACCCGAACAGTGCATGATTTCCGAAGCCCGCACGGAACCCCGAAGAGGATTGAAGGATTGATTATGATATCACAAAACCCTACGATCGTTTTTATGTGTTCTATTGAGATTATTACTTTAGGTCCAACTCTTTTTTTTTCAATTGCCTTAAGAACCCTAGAGAAAATCTAAGTGATGGTATTATTTTCTCTCAAAATCCCTTTTTTCTTTTTTTTTTTTCTATATTCTTAACCCTAATCCCGGATTATGATGCGTATATATCTCCCTTTTTGGCATTAAATCAGAATTAATTGCTGATTTCGGAAAAAAAAAAAAGAAAAACTGATGCTCACAGCCGCGCGGCTGTAGTAACTAGAAAAGCCTATTTTGCCCGTTTACTATTTTTTCTTCGGTTCTTTCTAAAATACTCACTCGAATTCTTTGGGGTTCCGTATTAGGACTTGTCACATACCTTCGGGCTATCCGGGACATTTCTGATATTATCCCGGTAGATCCGAATCCGCTTCATGTTTATCCATGAAAAAGGTAACAGTAGCTGTCATCACCGAGGTCGGGAAAAAACCCGTGCTCACATCAATGAAAAATAGTACGAGTTGAATTATATAAAACTAAAAAATAATTACATCGAATATATGCTAAGATCCGCCGTAGCCTTAGCTATGGTGGAATTAGTTCATGACTAAATTAACTACAACCAAGAACATTAAAGAAAACATAATAAAGAGAAAGTTCAGAAGAAACTAGAGAGTCGAGATGATCGATGGAAAATTGTACGAATCGTTGATGTAGGTGGAATGAAACTCTCCAAACGTTAGCCTATCAATCACGGCTTCCTCAAATTCATGTCTCTAAGAACGTTCTTGCCAAGAGAAAAAAAGAAAAAATAAATAAAACTAAAACTAAAAACTAATGAATTCAAAATTTCTAAATTTCCCCCTTTTTTAAACTTAAACTAAAAAAGAAAGAATAAAATAATAATAATATTACAATCCTCTTTAGGGGAAACAACTTAAAACACTCCAATTAGGAATAGGAGTATTTAAAACAAGGAAGAATCCCCAAACAAAAAGCTTTGACATCTCTTCCATAAGTCAAACACGCAGCTTCTTTTAAGCCCACAAAAAATTCTAGCCCAAATCACTATTTCAGCTCCAAGTCTTCAAAATCAGCACCCCCTAAGGCATGGTCATGCCCTAGGACTGTTCCTGGGTTGTTCTAAACCAATTTCACTCCTTTTGCTTTCACTTTTAGTTTCATTGTCCTCTTTAAGGTCCTAATAAAGAAAATAGCACAAATGAAGTAAAATACGCTTTAAATAGAATTAAAAACAACTCAATTAAAGCTAAAAAGCCAAGGCAATATAAGCATATAAAATACACTTATCAATACAAGATCAAGATTATGCAAACAACTATAAAATGAAGACCTATTCAATCATATCAGAAAAAACCATTGTCATATATCTTTGAAATGTAGCAGGTACATTACACAAACTGACCGGCATATGCCTACATGTAAAAATACCATATGGACAAGTGAAAGTGGTTTTCTCTTGATCCACGGGATCAGACAAACCATCTAAACAACAATAAAATTCATGCCCTGCCATTCGTTCTAACATTTGGTCAATAACTGGCAATGGAAAATGGTCTTTTCTAGTGGCCTCGTTTAACTTCCTATAGTCTATACATATATGCGAACCAGTAACTTTCCTTACAGGAATCAGTTCTTGCTTGTCATTTTCCACCACAGAGATTCCACCCTTTTTGGATACCACTTGCACCGAGCTCACCCATGGACTGTTAGAGATGGCATAGATAATACCTGCATCCAGCAGCTTGATTACCTCGAATTTTACCACCTCTTTCATATTAGGGTTTAACCGCCTCTGAGGTTGCATCGTGGGCTTCACCTGGTCTTCCATGAAGATTTGGTGTGTGCATAAGGAAGTTCAAATTCCCTTAATATCCGTGATTGACCACCTGAATGCTCCTTTATGATTTCTTAGCACTTTTTGCAATCTGTTCTCCATGTCACCTGTCAAAGAAGAAGAAATTACTACAGATAGAGAAGATGGAGGATTAAGAAACACATATTTAAGATGGGAAGGCAAGGGTTTTAGTTCTAAGATAGGAGCTTCTTCGAGTGAGGGTTCTAGTCTTGGTTTATCCTCATGATCTAGACCTTCGTAATGGTCTTTTAGCCACAAGCAATCTTCCATGTTATTATTGAAAGAATCAAGGATTGCTTGCGCTTCTTAGTCAACCAGCTCTTCTTCATCATCTGACCTTATACAACAGAGGCTTATCATAACCTTCCTCAGCGGGTCAGAAAATTGCATCGCCTAAAAAACACCTTCAACAAAATCATCAATAGAATCAAGAAAATTGACACTCTTATGATCATTGCAAGGGTACCTAAGCGAATCATAAACATTAAAAACCACTTCCTTATCTTGAAACTGAAGAATCAACTTTCCTTGTTGAACATCAATCAATGTTCCACTGGTTGCTAAGAAGGGTCTAAGTAACAAAATAGGGGCCGTGTCATCTTTGCCATATAGATGATTACAAAATCAGCCAGAAAGATGAACTTGTCCACCTTAAGTAGGACATCGTCCACTATACCGTTTAGCCGAACAAATGATCTATCACCTCACTGAAGATTCATGTTAGTAAGCTTTGGATCTCCTAATCCCAATTTCCTAAAAACAGACAAAGGCATTAAATTAATACTGACACCTAAATCACGTAATGCGTTTTCAAAAGTACAGTTGCCAATAGTATAAGGGATAGAGAAACTCCTTGGATCCTTATGCTTGGGGGGGTAGCTTATTAAGGATGATAGATGAACATTCTTCAGTCATGGCAACTGTTTTGTTGTCCTCTATCTTCCTTTTCTTAAATAAAATATCTTTCAAGAATTTAGCATAAACAGGCATTTGTTCTAAAGCTTTTGCAAAAGGTATGTTAATATGCTATTTCTTGAAAATCTCTAGGAATTTAGAGTACTGTTGATCTTGTTTTTCTTTTCTTTTTTATCCTTTGAGGAAAAGGTAATTTAGGCACATATGGTTTATAACAAGATTAGCAAACAATTTAGGAGGTACAGAGTTATCAGGTTTATCATTAGAATCACGTACTTCAGTCATGGCAACTGTTCCATTGTCCTCTATCTTCCTTTTCTTAGACAAAATATCTTTCAAGAATTTAGCATAAACAGGCATTTGTTCTAAAGCTTCTCCAAAAGGTATGTTAATATGATATTTCTTAAAAATCTCTAGGAATTTAGAGTATTATTGATCTTGTTTTTCTTTTTTTTTAACCTTTAAGGAAAAGGTAATTTAGGCACATATGGTTTAATAACAGGATCAACAAACAATTTAGGAGGTATAAAGTTATCAGGTTTATCATTAGAATCACGTACCTTTTTAGGTTCCTCACCTACTTGCAGAGATGGAGATGGTTGCTTAAGAGGTTGAGTTTCCACTTCCTTTCAACTCCTAAGAATAATAGCTTAAGCTTGCTCCCTTGGGTTCACTTCAGTGTTACTAGGAAGAGCACCAAGAGGTCTTTCCGCTCTACTTCTGTTCAGCTGAGCCACTTGAGTACCCAAGTCTCTACAATACACCTCATTAGTTGCAAGGCAAGTCTGAATGTCCTTCAAAATGGATAAAACTGGATCAACAAGCTGTGGATTCTGTCTTGGAGCCTGTTGTGCTTGTTGTTGATGCTGAGTTCTCTACTCATTCTCATTGAACAGAGGAGGAGGTCTCAACATTTTCTGCTGATTTGTATAAGAAAAGTTGCGATGATTCCTCCATCTTGGATTATATGTGTTACTATAGGAGTTATTCTGAAATCTACTTTGATTAGTCCCCATGTAGCGCACATTAGCAGTGTCTTTTTTAAAAGGATTACCTAGATGGCAATCATGACTCTGATGATCTCCTCTATAATTCCTACACACCAGGACTCGTGTAGGTTGCTTTAAGCTTAAATGGGCCATCATAAAGTCCATCTTGCGAATTAGCTCAACTACCACTGGATCACTTGACCTTGTTTCGGCGGCAAAAGCATTTTGCCTCCTGCCACTTGGCTTCTCAACTTGCCACTGAGCACTCTTCTTAGCTAGCTCATTCACTAGCTCATAAGCTTCCCATTGTGTCTTCTTAAAGATGTTACCAGCCGTAGCTAAATCAATGATGGCATAGTTGGTAGGGGTCAAACAATTATAGAAAGTGCTCACTTGCTGCCATTTTAGAAGGTCATGATGAGGACAATTCCATAGGAGCTTTCAAAACCTCTCCTAAGATATAAATAAGGTTTCAGATCTCATTCCTTAGTATTACTATCTTGGATGGCAGAAAATAATATGATAGGAACTCTTTCTCCAGCTCATCCTAAGTTGTAATCGACCTCGGCTCCAAAGATTTCAACCAATCCAGAGCTCTACCCTTCAAAGAAAATGGAAAGAGCTTCATTCGAACAGAATCAGCTGAGACACTTTCTTCTCTAAAAGTGTCAACATTTATCAAATTGACCATAATGTTTGATCAATTACAGCATCCCGGTCTTAATCTCAAAACTTGATGCATTTATCGGTGATGCTTGAATTGTTTTGATGCCTATGTCGAGCCAAAATTTCCATGATTGGGTGATCATTCTACTGCCTCTGCTCCTCCTCTATCTAAGCCTGTCTTTGCTCTTCTGTCTCCATAACTTGTCTTCGTTCCTCACGTCTCTATTTTCGATTCCTGTGACAAGTTTTCTCAATTTTAGGGTCAATAGGTAAAGGAATAATACCACTGCTTCTACTCAGGATACACAACCAACAAAATAAAGAAAAAGAAAAACTTAGACCAACAAAAACCTTTGAATCTAGTATTGCATAAATTAAGTCCCCGGTAATGAAGCCAAAAACTTGATGCGTAATAAATACACACACTTTAGACCAAGTGCACTTTGTCGATCAAGTAATATAAGATAAGTAAAGTGTCGATCCCTCGAGGACTATGCATGCAAACTTAAACATAATCGGGTGTTTATCAATCTAGGCGGAGATTATTATATCTTTGATTTTGGTTTGTAAAATAAATTTACTGCTAAAAACAATTTAATTAAAACTAAGAATGAAACAAAAGCTTGATGTGAGAAATTGGATGAGAAAGCAAACTAAAGCATCCGGTTTCACTTAGCACTAATCCTAATAATACTTAAAGTCATGTAACTAACTCGATTAGATTTTAAGATGGTGATTTTTAATAATAATTAACACCGGTTAGAGATATCAACTCTAATTCTTAACATATCACTTAAATCTCTCAGTTCTAAGTGTCAAGCAAGAAAGCGTTAAGTCCAAGAAACCCTAGCACGAACTAGTGAGCCACAAGAGCAAAGGTCATGTAATCGTTGTGTTATGTGATTCCATTAATCTAGTCCTTTGGTCAATTATAAATTAACTAGAAACATTGAAATTGATGGTCATACATTTAAGCCATCAAGCATACACAACACAATCATTGGAAAATAATACGAATTAAATTGCATTAAACCAAAAATAATTACATGGAATTTATAGTAAGATCCACCACAGCCGTAGCTATGGTGGAATTAGTTCATGACTAAACTAATTATAACCAAGAAAATTAAAGAAGACATAATAAATAGAAAGTTTAGAAGAAACTAGAGAGTCAAGATGGTCGATGGAGAATTGTACGAGACGTTGATGCAAATGGAATGAAGTGCACCCAAACCTTAGTCTCCAAATCATGTTCTCCAAGAACATTCCCAACCCAAAGAAAAAAAATAGAAAGACTAAAAAACTAATGCTAAAAGTAATCATTCTCATTCCTGCCAACTTACTTCCTTTTAAACCTAAACTAAAAAGGAAAGAATAAAATAATAGAAATATCTGAAACAAAAGGCTTTGACTCCTTTTAAGTCAAACCCGCAGCTCTTTTTAAGCCCACAAAAAATGCTGGCCCAAATCACTATTTCAGCTCCAAGTCTTCTAAGGCACGTTCATGCCTTAAGATAACTCTTGGACAGATCCAACCCGTTGAATCAAATGAAATTTGATTATCTCTCCTTAGTGGGAGAGGTTAATAGTGGGGGGTTAATAGATCCTTATTAACCCCCCCCCCCCCCCCCCAATTAAAGATGCCTTTATTTTGGTTATTTTTTACTTTTGTGTCCTTATTTACTTATTTATTTATCTTTTTTATTTATTGAAGTTTTATACGAAGAGTTAGTATTTTTTACTTCTACCTCTTAGATAAACTCAAATGTAGAAGTGGGGAACAATTGATGTAATCCTAATATAGACTGATGGTCAATTATATATTTTATTTTTACGTTATTAATTAAGTGGTTATCAAATGATCCAACTGTCAACTCATATCTTTAGTAGTTACAAGCTAAATGCTGAACATGGCTTTTCATAAGGTAACTTCTACCCATGAAGGCTATAAATTGCTCTTCATTTAATGTGACGGTCCCAAAAGGCTAGCTACAGTACTAGAGGGGGGTGAATAGTACTGTAGGGAGAATAAAAATTTTTGCAAACTTTCTTTTGAAAAACCCTTTTTGAAGAAACACAAGTTTCTTTTTGAAACACAAGTTTTATAAAAATGCGGAATTAATTAAAATAATAAAACTTGTAAATATAAAATTGCTTAAGTAAAAATGACTTTAAATAATAAAGCAATTAAATTTAAATTGCAAGAAATTAAATTGCATAAAAATAAAGAGAGTAGGGATAGAAAAATGCAAACGCCAAATTTTATCCTGGTTCGACCCAACCGGTCTGTGTCTAGTCCCCAAGCCAACTGCTTGAGATAACCACTAACGTTTCCTTTACGGGCAGGAAACAATCCTATGTTACTTTTTGTGAGTTCAAGTAACAAACTCAATACTTTTACAGGCTCAGTATCAAACCTATCCCGTTACTTTTTGGAGCTTAAGTAACAAACTCTACTGATGCTTTTTCAAAGCTCAAGCACCAAACTTTTACATCCTTTGTTGATCAACCACCAACAAAGCAACATCCCTTTCACACAACCTTGTGTGAAAAACAAATTCCCAAAATATGTGAATATAAAAATGAACAATATTTCTCTGCCTCTCTTTGAGCTCTTTGGGAATATGGAAGACTTTATAACTTAAAAGCTTAAGTATGAATGTTTCTTGAATTGTCTTCCACACCTTCAAATCTTCTTCTTCCTTTTTATAGTAAAATGAAGAAAGTAGCTGTTTGATACATTCCTAGCTGTTGTCTTCAAGTTATGTGGCCGTCGGAAGAAGAATGAGTTGAAGTTTTCAAGTGATAAACATAAGAAAGGAATATAGCCGTTGATATCACATGTGTTATGGTGGAGTGAGCACGGGTTTTCCCGACCTCAGTGATGAGAAATCTTTATTACCTTCGGTCATAGAAAAGAGCAGAATATTACCCTAAACGTCTCGAATTCTCCGAAAACGAAATTATCCGCAATCCGAAACTACCGTAAAGCGGGTTCCCCGAGTGATTTTCAGCCGCGTCAGAAAAAAAAAAAAAGAAAGTGGGCTCCGGTTCAACCAGAACCGGCCGGCTCTAGTTCACAAACCAGAGCCGGCCGGCTCTAGATTGAGCCGGCCGGCTCTAGTGCAAACTAGAGCCGGCCGACTCTAGTGGGCGGGCATGGGTGCCATACTTTGTCCCAATTCTGTGAAATTGATAAAAAAACGACAAAAACCATTAATTGACGCATTTAATTGGGAAATTATCTTGTCTGGCGATAATTGAATAATAATAGGATTGAAGGAAGCATAATGAAAAGGGAAAAAAAAGAAAAAGGGGAGAAAGGATTGAGAAAAAAAAAAGAAGAAAAAAAACACAGAGGAAACAAGAGATAGAGAGAAAACAAAAAAAAAAAAGAGAAGATCCTTTAGTTTATTTTTGAAATCAAATTTCTTAGCACACAATCACTCATTCTAGTGTTTACTCACCGGTTCACAACGATTCTCGGTTCTAATTCGGATTCGTTCGGATAAACTTTCGGATTTTCGGGATATTCGAGGATTCGAGTCACGTTCTTGATTTTCAAACCGTTCTTGTGCATCAAATATACTGGAACAACACCAAGGTAAACTCTGAGAGGCCTTAAACTTGTGTTTATCGCATTTTTCGTGTGATTTTTCGCTGTTTCTGAAAATCCGGAAAATTGGCTACCCGAATAGAGCCGTACGAGAACAGAGCCGGCCGGCTCTGGTTCAATTAGAATAGAGCCGGCCGGCTCTAACCTAGAGCCGTACGGCTCTGCTTTTCAGGGACAGCTCCCCGATCTGTCCCGACATGCCGAAAATAGCCCGTTTTCCATTTATACGCGTTCTGATTTGACGTATTTCGGCTCGTAAATATTCGTACGTCATTTTAACACCGGTTTTTGAATTTTTATACGTACGGATATTAATATTTTCAAGTTTCCCGGGATTTATTCTCCAAAGTTTCGAGGTTGTTACATCCGAACCGGATCAATTGTCTAGCATTAGCGGACCCCCGAACTCTATAAGTCCTTGGAAAATATTAAACAAATAAAATTGCATTTTAAATAAATGTTTTTTGGTGTGTTTATTGTGTTTTGGACCCTAGATGGACGATGAATTTAGGAACCCACACGAACGGATCCATGGATTCCGGGACAACAGACCCACGAAAATCAAAATTTGCATGTAACTAAGCCAATTGTTTTCCAAAAATTGATTTTCCAGCATAAAACCACAGGGCGTTTCAAAACCGTTTTCCAGGTCTAACCGGTCCGACCGGTCGGGTCGACCCGGTTATCCCCTAAATGCATGCCCCCATTTCCTAAAATTCCAAACTCTGTCCTGATTTGAGTCCTATTTGTGTGTGCAATATAAATTGTGCTAACCCTCTGTTTTGCAGCCTTTTTTTTTTATTTTGGATGTATTTAATAGATTTATCCATGTATTTTAGGCGGTTGTAAAGTGAATTTTTATTATTTATTCGATCGGGTTGTAATAATTTAATTGTTTACCGCTTTATTTTGTTTTATTTGTGTGCGCGCCGTGTGTTTAACTTAATGCAATAAAAATCAACTCTAGAAACGTAAAATACCATCAAAGAATATCCGCCAAATTTATTTTGATTAGACATGAAATAAGGGACTTGTCCGAACCTTGAATCTCTGGATTAGGTACAGCAGTCTATACTCGGTAGGGAGCTGTACCGGAATTTCCCGGATGAGCTGATCCGGGTGGCGACTCTGTCACTGATCTCGGGATTTAAGTTTCGAGATCTTTCAAGTAATAAAATGGGAAAATATTTTCTACAAAAGGAATTCCGAAATGAATGAATGGATTTTTCTAAGATAAACAAATCCTGTTTTTTCCCAAAATCTCACCATGAAGAAAAGGAAGAACGTTTCAAAAACCAAAAATCCCAAGTTTTTCTCGTCGGGCCCCCGCGTCCAGTCCGAGAGAGGTCGTCCGCTCACAGTGGCGACTCTGCTGGGGATTTCTACAAAAGTTTTCTTAAAACTTAAAAGAATTTGACAAGCCCTGAAAAATGTCTAATCAAAATAGCGTGGATGATTCTTACATGGTATTTTGTGTTTGCATTTAGTTAGACATCCTTGCATTAGGTTGAGTATCCAATATTTAGCCCGGTGAATTGTTGAAGTGTCGCCTATGTTCCTCCTGGTCTTAGGGGCATGGATACGAAACACCACTCATAGCCTCGTACGAACCCCTTCGATCGGACCCTTGAGTGGGGAGAAGTGAGGAGTATATTTTGCTATGGGGACCTTGATGTTATCCCGGCTTGGACCGAACTCATTTAGGCAACCTTAGTTGGATTCCCTTAGGATACCAAAATAAAATGTGTGAATAAAATAAATTGCGCCTTCATCATCTCCGGTTGGTGATCGAAGAGAACCCCTCTTAGGACTCGGTTAGAATTTTATCAACTTGACCACGTTTGGAGGAATAAGGTTGGAGGAATACGATCTGCGTGCTAATTGCTACGTGTCTTTTTGTCCCTCCATAACATGCCATCATCCACATTTTTCACGAGCATAACATACCACATCCAAAGCATTTGTGTGATTTTAACTCACATCTTTTGTACAGCCATTTTCATCTTTCGCGTGTAAATACATTAATCACCCGTGTGACATAAAACTAACCACATCTTTTGTAGCCATGCATTTTTTTTTTGTATGAAGAATTAATTAATCAATCCACATGCATCACTCGAGTGTCATAAACACTAACCGTCTTATTCTGCAGCCATGGGAAAAGCGTGTCATGCATAAAGCATTTGCACGGACATTGAATGACTCCATACGGGCCACATACATCGCATCACCTATCGAGTAGGAAATCACTTTCGGTGCTCCACGAGTACCGACAAAATTCATCACATCTCATTAAATCACTTTCGATGCTCCACGAGTGTCGACAAAATTCATTACATTTCATTAAATCACTTTCGATGCTCCACGAGTGTCGACAAAATTCATCACATTTCATTAAATCACTTTTAGGCGCTCCACGAGCACCGAAAAAGTTCATCAAATCATTTAGGTGCTCCACGAGCGCCGAAAACTTTTCATTTCACATATTAAATCATTCAGGTGCACCCCACGAGCACCGAAAAGTTCATTTCATTTCACTAAATCATAGGTGCTTCACGAGCGCCAAAAAATTCCATTTCATGCATTCAATCATTTGGGTGATCCACAAGCACCGAAAAATTTCATTTCGTGCATTAAATTGTTTCGGCACCTCACGAGCGCTGAAAAATTTAATCGCATCCATTACCTTGTTTAGGTGCTCCACGAGCACCGAAAAAGTTCATCAAATCATTTAGGTGCTCCACGAGCGCCGAAAACTTTTCATTTCACATATTAAATCATTTAGGTGCTCCACGAGCACCGAAAAGTTCATTTCATTTCACTAAAACATAAGTGCTTCACTAGCGCCGAAAAATTTCATTTCATGCATTAAATCATGTAGGCGCTCCACGAGCGCCGAAAAATTTTATCACATGCATTAAGTCATTTAGGCGCTCCACGAGCATCGAAAAAGTTCATCAAATCATTTAGGTGCTCCACGAGCGCCGAAAACTTTTCATTTCACATATTAAATCATTCAGGTGCTCCACGAGCACCGAAAAGTTCATTTCATTTCACTAAATCATAGGTGCTTCACGAGCGCCAAAAAATTCCATTTCATGCATTCAATCATTTGGGTGATCCACAAGCACCGAAAAATTTCATTTCGTGCATTAAATTGTTTCGGCGCCCCACGAGCGCTGAAAAATTTAATCGCATCCATTACCTTGTTTAGGTGCTCCACGAGCACTCAGAATTCGTTTCATCAAATCGTTTAGGTGCTCCACGGGCGCCGAAAAATTCATGTCATTCCATCAAATTATTTAGGTGCTCCACGAGTACCGAAAAATTTATTTCATTTCATTGAATCATTTAGGTGCTCCACGAGCGCCGAAAAAAAAAATTACATCCATTAAATTAGTTAGGTGCTCTACGAGCGCCGAGAATTCATTTCATTAAAGCACTTAGGTGCTCCACGAGTACCTGGAAAATTCATTTCGTTCCATCAAATCATTTAGGTGCTCCATGAGCACCGAAAAGTTCATTTCATTTCATCAAATCATTTAGGTGCTCCACAGGCACCGAAGATTTCATTTCATTCAATCATTTAGGTGCTCCACGAGTGCCGAAAAATTACATTTCATTCATTAAATCATTTAGGCGCTCCTCGAGCACCGAAAATCTCAACCATGTGCCACGCGCATGATCATCTCATATCATAATATGAAATCCCAAGGTGCTCCCTGAGCGCCGAAATTTTGCCTATATGCCATTCTAACCACATTTTTGTGCAGCCATTTTCAAGACATCAACATAAAATTATTATCTTTGCAAAGCATACACGATATCATCATGTATGTCATGCATCCTAACCACGTTTTTGTGCAGCCACTTGCATTTTTGTATGACACAAGCATTCACGTCATTTCATATTATTTAAATTAAGGACATTCTAAGGATATCCTTCACGGTCATTTCATTTCATAGCATATCGGGAGTCCTAAAGCTACCCGTGTTCTGCCGTGTATCGGAATACAATCGGCCATTTCACTAAACCATTTCATTCGATAAGAGACCACAATGGTCTTGGGTCTATTTTTGTGTGGCAGGTCACACAACATCATTGCATGGCTTCACGTCATTTATCATTGGCGTCTTGGAGATGCCGAAGTTTTGTTGGTGTGTCGCGATCCATTTCGGATTGTTACATGACATTGACATTATTGTATCATTTGAGGTACTCCATGTTGGGAATTAATCGCATAAAATAAATACGCAGCGGAAAGAAAAACGGATTAATCCCCACCAAGGACCCATGTACATTGCATTGAATTGGAAGGAGGGTTAAAGAATTACCTTAATTCTTTGTAGGTTTTGAATCAATTAGGAACCAAAGTAGCTTCCCTCTACGGTTGATCCACACGGAGCAATTCATTCACCGCGGGCTAGCGCCGGGATTGAAGAACGATTTCTTCGAATGAAAAAGCCAAAATTTCGAAAACTTTTGGGAGATGGAGAAGAGGAGATTTCGGCTGGCACACATTGTGGCTGCTGGAAAAATCTGCTTTTCTTGATGATGGCTAGGGTTAGAGATTTTAGGTTATAAAACTTCCTTTTATATCCATTAAACTTAATTATAATTATAACTTAATACCCTTATTAGTTATAATTATAAATTAACCCACACAACTTAATATTAATTCTCAATTAATATTAAATCAATTCCATTCTCCATCATACACATATGTATATTTGATATTATAATTAATTATATCTCTATATAATTGAATTATAATATGTAGCATACTTTATGCAATATTAATCATATTAATATTTATATATACATATATATATATAAATATATATATATCATTATATATATATTTATTCTCTTTCTCATTCATAAATTATTATCCAATAATAATTTATACCCGAAAAGGTGAACTTCATTTTGCTCTTTGTGTGTGACCCCATAGGTTCATATTGATTGGCAATAAGGAGATTACCATAATATCCTTATAAGTCATAAGCGGACTCTAGCAAGCCTTTATGACTACCCAATTAATATGAATGGAATGATCCAATACCTATTTATACAATGTCATATTCCCTTTTGTCTCTTTGATATCATGATTAATCATAAGACATGGTATACTTGTCAATCTTATATAATTAATCATATGCTTTCTCGATCTCAAAGTAAACTGTCCAGACAAATCAATTGATACTATTATCAATTTATTTGAGCACGGCCATGCATTTAACAGTCTTACTTATCGAGGGGCCCAGTGATATCGCTCTCTTGTTAGAGAGGGACAAAATCCCATATCTGTCACTCACATCCCAAAGCATGAGTCATATCGTACCCAATCACAGCCTTTATAACTACTCTGTTACGAGCAGCGTTTGACTGCGTCAAAGCACAACATGAGTTCATCCCGGAATCAATGGTGACCTCAGGTCAAAGGAATCAGCTAATGACACTACTATAATCAAGATCAGTTGTGACACATGACCATGAACTTGATCTCATAGTGGGTCTCCAGTAACATGTTCTCTAACATATTACCCGTGAGTATAATCTGTATCTGTATACACTATATTCATCTTATGAATATCCATTATCACTCACACTAGTCTTAGTTTGTTATTATTCCCATAATAACAATCGACTAGGGATATTTAGAATAACACGATTTATTCATGGATACTTATCATAAATGCTAACATACAAACATAAATGATAATATTAATCTACACTAGATTAATCTTAGAAGTCAAATTACATAATCCAATATTGGCCTTAGGGCACAATCTCCAACACTCCACGAGTACCGGATTATTATGTATATAAGGGGCATCTCATAGCATTACCAAATCATGAAAGGTGTTCCATGAATGCCGAACTTTCGTCCGTGTCCTTGCCTACACGAGACTACCTGAAAACATCACCTCATATCATATGCCTCAAAAGCATCAGAACTCTGTCCATGGGCCGGCCCCTATGTGACCACTTCACTTCATCTCATAGACCCACAAGGTGTCGAAACTCTGTCCGTGTGTTGGCACACACACGATCATTTCACGATATTCACTAGGTGCTCCAAAAGCATCGAACCCTTGTTTGTGTGGCGGTCCACACGTGTTTTTCTTTTTCGCATTATCTCTTGCATAGCATTGGGTGTTCTTGGGATGTTCAAAAAAAAAAAAGGTTAAAAAATAAATAAATAAAATAAAATAAAATAAAAACACCGTCATCATCATCTTCCTCATGAACATCATGTATGCGACTCATCATTCATACACATACATATCCCATCATGCATTCATGCCTACATCACCTGTAATTTGGTGTTCTTCAGGCATATGCGCTCGTTAATGCTAATAAGTCTTCTTATCAAGAGAAAAAAGGGAAGAGATTTCGGGGATGGCCAACACCATGAACTTCAAATCCATAACGGATATCGTGGAGGATCATATCGCCTCATCACGGTTCCGAAATGCGGTCAGGAAAGAAGCGGCAGCAATGCTGAGAGAAGTGCTGGGGGACGACTTTGACAAAATAGAAAGGCTGACAGCGAGGTGCACTGAGTTGGAAGCGCGAGTGGCAGAACTCGAAGGGAGAATGAAAAATGCAGCATTCTCAGGCCCCAATACTGATGCTAGCAAGGGACAGAAAGCCCAGTTTGATAACACTCGCCCTCGACACCTTGGAAGACCCTCTCTCCGGGATTCAGGTTTGCCAAGGCTAACTGATGAGGTAGAACTAAAGAGGCCCTCAAGACGAATGTTGGTGCCGCCTCCGTTCCGCGGCATACCAAAAACTCGATTATCGGGAGTAGCGGGAAAGGCATTTCTCCATGGGCTGACTCATTAGGTGCGCTATTCCTCAAGTGCAGAAATATGGGTCTATTGCAGAGTGTCAGACCTTATGTGCCACCAACACCAGAGCAAAGGAGTAATTTTTGCAGCTATCACGTGATCACAGGCCATCGGACCAATGAATGTCATACTTTAAGAAAGGAGATCCAGAAGCTGGTCGATGATGGAAAATTGGAAATCTCGTCTTTCTCTGATGAACAACCAGGGGCAATCAGGGAGACCAAGAAAGAAATTTTTCAAACCTCCCGAGGAGAGGAATATGATAAAGAAATTATGAGTCTGCTCCGATAAGAGTGGGTCGAGGATGCTGAAACTGAAATGGTGACCAATCGGCGAATAACCGGATTCTGTGAGATCAATACCTCTTGGAGATTCCTTCTTACAAGGGACTCATTTTGTTTATGGGATGTATTGAATTCATTATGAATGCAATGAAAGCTATCTTCGTCTTACTTTTGTGATGATTACTTGTACATGGCATCATGCATACATTTGACAATCTGAAATGACATGTCCAACACACATAATATCAAAATGCATGACATCATTCTGAGTATTGTGGGGAACCTAAAAGTGAACCTGGCCCTGAACGAACTCTCTCTTGAAAGGTGAGCTTGTGAGATAAATAAAATAATACGATAATACCACTTCC
The DNA here is from genome assembly GCA_039660915.1 of Euphorbia tirucalli. Classification (NCBI taxonomy): domain Eukaryota; kingdom Viridiplantae; phylum Streptophyta; class Magnoliopsida; order Malpighiales; family Euphorbiaceae; genus Euphorbia; species Euphorbia tirucalli. Next base: position 54,388,256 of record CM077633.1, read on the forward strand.
GCTGAGGCATCTGCTAATTCAATTCAACAATCCTTGAAAGACACTACCAATCTTGCCCCAAAGCTTCAATTTAAAAAGCGCGTACGATACCCAAATCAACCTAAACCGAAAAGCCCTTCTTAAGGCAAAACAAAACCAAAAAGCCCTCCTTGAGGCACCCTAAACCAAAAAGCCCTTCTTTAGGCAAAACCAAACCAGAAAGCCCTCCTTGAGGCACCCAAACTCAGAAAGCCTTTCTTAAGGCAAAATAAAACCAAAAAGCCCTTCTTAAGGCAAAACAAAACCAAAAAGCCCTCCTTGAGGCACCCTATATCGAAAAGCCCTTCTTAAGGCAAAACAAAACCAAAAAGCCCTCCTTGAGGCACCCAAACCCAGAAAGCCTTTCTTAAGGCAAAATAAAACCGAAAAGCCCTTCTTAAGGCAAAACAAAACCAAAAAGCCCTCCTTGAGGCACCCTATATCGAAAAGCCCTTCTTAAGGCAAAACAAAACCAAAAAGCCCTCCTTGAGGCACCCAAACCCAGAAAGCCTTTCTTAAGGCAAAATAAAACCGAAAAGCCCTTCTTAAGGCAAAACAAAATCAAAAAGCCCTCCTTGAGGCACCCTATATCGAAAAGCCCTTCTTAAGGCAAAACAAAACCAAAAAGCCCTCCTTGAGGCACCCTATATCGAAAAGCCCTTCTTAAGGCAAAACAAAACCAAAAAGCCCTCCTTGAGGCACCCAAACCCAGAAAGCCTTTCTTAAGGCAAAATAAAACCGAAAAGCCCTTCTTAAGGCAAAACAAAACCAAAAAGCCCTTCTTGAGGCACCCTAAATCGAAAAGCCCTTCTTAAGGCAAAACAAAACCAAAAAGCCCTCCTTGAGGCACCCTATATCGAAAAGCCCTTCTTAAGGCAAAACAAAACCAAAAAGCCTTCCTTGAGGCACCCAAACTCAGAAAGCCTTTCTTAAGGCAAAATAAAACCAAAAAGCCCTCCTTGAGGCACCCTAAACCAAAAAGCCCTTCTTTAGGCAAAACCAAACCAGAAAGCCCTCCTTGAGGCACTCAAACCCAGAAAGCCTTTCTTAAGGCAAAACAAAACCGAAAAGCCCTCCTTGAGGCACCCAAACTCAGAAAGCCTTCTTAAGGCAAAACAAAACCAAAAAGCTCTCCTTGAGGCACCCTAAACCGAAAAGCCCTTCTTAAGGCAAAACAAAACCAAAAAGCCCTCCTTGAGGCACCCAAACCCAGAAAGCCTCTCTTAAGGCAAAATAAAACCAGAAAACTCCAATTAAGGCAAAATCAAACCAGAAAGCCCTCCTTGAGGCGAAATCAAGCTTATCCAAACTTATCCAAAGCACCAACCACCAAAAAAAATTCAAATGACCTTCACTATCCAACTTATTGTGAAACTCTGGGCCTTTCCCTGGTTGTAGTGCATGTATAATCTTGTTTGTATGACATTCCTGTGCACATGACATTACGCATGCATTGTTCATCCAAAAAGGCATATTAAACACACATGACATGCACGAATTTGAATGCAGTAGGAAAACCAAAAGGTAGCTGTGGCTTTGATTTAGTTCATTTAAAAAAAAAAAAAAACCTCAATGCTGCTCCATATCGCATTTTTCTGCATCATCTCATCACCAGAAGGGCGACAGAGCAGAGAAAGAATTTGAATACAAGTCTACTTCAAACGAGCTCAATAATGGTTACCCAAGAAATTGACTATTGAGTAGACCAAACTGGATAAAAAAGAGATTGAAATTAATCTTGGTGGAAAAACAAACCTGATGATCAGAAATCTACCAAATCAGTTTCCAAGACGTGATCTACTGCAAATTCTGGACAAGCATTGTCTGGAGGAAAACGAGAATAAGTCCAAAGGGAAGTCTGCTTATGATTTCTTCTGTTCGCCTGTGGATTTCAAGACTGAAGAAAATGTTGGTTATGCATTTGTGAACTTCACCAACAGTGTCGGGGCAACTCGGCTTTACAAAGCTTACAACAATCATGAAGGGGACGATGCCATCAACAGGAAAGCTTACAAAGTTTGTTGTGCTCATATTCCAAGGGAAATTTGCACTTACCAACTATTTCAAATATTCAGTCTTCAGAAACCTTGCCTGAACTGGAATCTGGGGTGAACTGGAAACATGAATACGGCATCAGGCTGCAGGAGAATCTAATGGTTAATTAAATTCGTCTCAGGTTATCCGTCCACCATGGCAACTCTATCCAGTGGTAGGGCATCCATCCCAAAAAAAAAAAAAAAAAAAAAAAAAAAAAAAAATTGGTAGTTTGAAGGGACACCAATCAAAACCAGAACCACACTTTGGATTTTCCTCATGCATCCACATTCATTGTCATAAATGTTTCATATTCAATTTTGATGTTCAATATGCATTCGTCATGTCATTGCATATCAATGTCCACATACGGGTGACAGCACACAGCGAACCATTAATGCTAGGGGCAGGTGAAAGCCAAACCACCGGGTGTCATCATCAGCAACGTCCTCACAACTTCTGTTGAGCGTTGTCAAGATGTACTTTCCAATCTCAAAACGGATCAATACAAAGAGATCAATTTGGTTGGGACGCTCACGCAGAACTCTCGGACAATCCGAAAAAAAAAAGAACACAAAGAGAAAATTTCTGAGACGGAAAACCGAGAGGATGTGTCGGTAACAAGAAGAGGGTGATGTCCGAAGCCGAAGTCACTATTAATTCCCCTATCGTACTCATGATGATGTCGTCGTAATGATGTTATGCACGTTTGACATTCTGCTTAGATGTTCATATCACATGCATTGTGCCATTACACGTAAACATCCATTAGTAGGTCATTGCATCCAATTCCCATAATAATAAAAATGAAGTCCATGTTGTGTAAAAAAAAAAAAAGAAAAAAAAAATTTTAACAATAAATAAATGAGTACGATACAAGTGGCATAAGATCCGGGCCTACAGACAGACTACATCAAACATGAAGCTACAAATGAGCAGATTAAAGTCTACGACTGCCCTCCGTCAGTCGAGTCGTGGTCCTCCTCGTCCTGGGGCTCGACGCCATCACCAAAGAAACGCCGACCGGACTCCCAGTCTTCCAACCGAGTACGAAGACCTGAAATAGACCTCTGCATAGTCTCTCTCTCCACTCTCATATTCTCTATATCCGATCTCAAGCGAACTTCTTCACAACGGCTAGCGGCAAGTGCAGCCTGAGATAAAAAAAAAAAAAAAAAAGAGCATCATGTCATACATACATGCATTTGAAGCATACATACATGCATATATACATGGGGACACAGGTACTTACATTCATGACGCTGTTATCCTGAAGCAAGAGGTCTTTGAAGGCATAACCCACCTGATACAGAGCCGTCGCATGTGGTATTGGAATCTGAACAAAGGATAGCACAAGAATCAGGACAGTGACAACGAGTGCAGTCCGAAATTAAATAGGGACAGAAATACTCACATGGGTCGCGTTAGGTGGAATATAAGCAGGAGAAGGGTATTGCTCAGTGTACAACTCAGCCTGGTAGAGTTCTCCTGCCGCATTATAGAGCATCACCCAGGGCTCAACTCTGTGCACTAGATGACCTGAAACAAAGCCAACAAGGGACACCCTCGAAGGGACAGGCCCGGTGTCACCTCTGAACACAGCTGTGTGAGCAGAAGAATCTCCATCTCCCCTGCCGCGGGAAGTCCCAGACCCACGACCGCTGGAACGTCTACCTGAAGATGCACGAGGGCGCTTACCCCTCTCAGATGGCTAAAAAAAAAAAAAAATTTAACAGGTAGCAGAATAACCTCAAACCAGCAGAAAGTAAGAGTAAGGCAAAGATATACCTCAGCTGGCATATCCTCTTGCGGTACATCCACGGTAGGGGGAAGAAGCTGTGTCCTGATGAACTCGAGATAGTCGCCATCACCCCTCATAACCGTGTAACCAGACCCAAACAGATCTTGATGTTCCTCCACTGGTAGCAGGTGTGGCCAGAACAATCCGACAGGAGGTGCAGGCGGTATCCTACGCTCGGGGGGACCAGCACGCCAATCAGACACTCTCTCCCCGAGATACCACTCGAGGCTGACGGGCTCTCCATAACGAATCGCCGAGGTAACAGTCTCCGAGCATCGAAAAGCTCTGGGAACCACGCAGCATGCCCCCAAGGTTCCCTAATCACCTGAAGGCAGACGAAGGTAAAAAAAAAAAAGAAAAAAAAATTATATATATATATTTTAATTTACCTGCTCGAAGCTCATGCTTGCTAAGAGCTGGCGGCATGCCCAAATGTCGGTGTCCAAATCGCTCCAACTAAAGCCCAACCACCGCGCAACCGGGGGAAATCAGGAATCTCAGCATTGGCCGGTATAACCAACTTTGGCTAAGGAACGAAAGCATACTCATACGCCCAGATCTACACAATAAAGAGAGAGAATTATTGAAAAAAAAAAAAACTCACATGAAGGACAATCCACGCTCCCTTCACCTCCTAATGCCTTCCGCGGGCGCAGACATCGAGGCCGTAATATAATTGGGCTAGCCCGGCTCGCCCCCAATTCAAGCTCCCCACGTCCTCCAGTTGTATTAAAGAGGGGAGCACAGCAAGATTCAGGTCACTCTGTCCTGTGGGAAACAACAAAGTACTCAAAGCGTAAAGCAGGAACGCCCGAGTATAGCGTCTCACATCAATAAGGGAGAATGCAGAATCCTCGGGAAGGCTGTCCTGTCTACCCAGCCAATAGTCCCTCAAGGTGCTCCCATGGATCCGCCTGCCTGCAGGTGTCAAGCCGATCAGCATGGCAATCACGTCGGGATTAAAACCTCCACGCCCAAAGGTCTGGTTGAACTCGACAGTGCGCCCGCCAAAAGATAATCCTGTGATAGCCACAAAGTCCTCGGGTGTGATCGTAAACTCCCCAATCGGAAAATGAAAAGTGTGGGTGGAATCCATCCACCGCTCTAGAAGCGCCATCAGCAAACCCCTGCTTGTCCGAGGTGGGGTCTCACACATAGAACAAATAAACCGATCCAATCCGGTTAATTCAACCAACTCCCGCACCTCGTCAGGGAGCCTCTTATACCAAATTAGCGCATCGGATACAGAACCGGCACCCCGGTTATCTTTTCAATCCTACAAGATAATAATCAGAGAGTTTTCTCAATCACTTATATATTGCATTTTTTTTCTTCTTTCTACATATACATATATATACATGCATTAAAAATAATAATAATAATAATAATTTCGGCGTGTCCAACGGCTCAGTAACCGTTGAAATGGCGCCCAACGGCCACATTTTCAACGGTCACATGGCCGTTGGAGACGACGAGTATATATACATATCCATTCCATCTCATTTCATACATTCCTTATTCCAAATCTAATTTCTACATCTCTATCACTATGGATTCCGAAACATCGCTTCTTTTATTCCAGTTTGTCCTAATAGTATACGTCGTTATTTTAGCTATTTTATTCGAATTGAAGGTGAACCGTGCACCCCTTCCACGGGAGAGGTACTTATGAACACGGTTAAATAAAAATGATAATAAAAAAATATATATATATATAAAAAAAATAAAAAAAATAAAAATAAAAAAAATAAAAAAATATATATATATAAAAAAATAATAAAAAAAATATATATATAAAAAAAAAGAGTCGAACCGTCCGGCCAAACCATAGCCGGACGGTTCGGTTCTGGCAAGAACAGAGCCGGCCGGCTCTGTTCTTCGCCGGAACCAGGAACAGAGCCGCCCGGCTCTAACGGTGAGCCGGCCGGCTCTGTCCGGAAAAATACCTGTTCTCTGGTTTTCTGGTCCCGTTTTTTACCCTTTTTTTGTCCTAAAATCATTTCTAACCAACTTTAAATCATCAATTAAGTTTCCTAGGCACGAAATCTACTCTAAACATGCATCAATTTCACATAATCTTGTACAATTTTGCATTTTTTTGTAGAAATTCAAAAAAAAATGAAAAAGGGGAAAATGGAAGAAAAACTAACCAGATCTTTGATGATGTGCGTGGATGGGCTTAAAGTTACGGGTACTGGATCGTTCCTCCCGATTTCGCAGTAAGGAACCGTCTCTCTCAAGCCGTATACCTCCACCGTAGATTCAGTGGACAGAAAAAACTCACCCTCAAGTAATGTGTATCTCACATGGAATGGAGGTTGGGAAGGAGCATTAGGGAGCACAGCTCTCCTCATCTTCCTCATCTTGGTAAGAAATGCAAAGAAATTGAAGAAAGAAAAATGAAATGGGTGAAAGAAAGGAATCCCCCTTCTTAAACCATGTTGGCCGCCCAACTAGAGCCGGCCGACTCTATCTTGGCAAGATAGAGTCGGCCGACTCTGGTCAGAGCCGGCCGGCTCTGTCTCTTATGACAGAGCCGCCCGTCTCTGATTCCTCAAAAAAAAATAAATAAATAAATAAATAAATAAAAATAAAAATAAAATTAATTTTAATTTAGTCCAATTTGATCCCGAGAAGGGTATTTTTTTTGTTGATTTTTGCAGACATCCAAAGGAAAAAATGACCAAACCGTATTTATTCTTGATCGAAGGGGCAAAAATTTTTGTTTCCAAAATTATCGATCAAAGAATAAATACGCAACTTGACGCAATTCCAACCACACGCTCCACAATACGGAGAAAAGTTAAAAAATCATCGGGCACACTCCACCATACGGAGAAGACATTATCATTTGGTCACTCCACCATACGGAGAAGACAGTATCACGGGCACACTCCACCACAGCGAGTCGATACCACGGGCACACTCCACCACAGCGAGTCGATACCACGGGCACACTCCACCACAGCGAGTCGATACCACGGGCACACTCCACCACAGTGAGTCGATACTACGGGCACACTCCACCACAGCGAGTCGATACCATGGGCACACTCCACCACAGCGAATCGATATCACGGGCACACTCCACCACAGCGAGTCGATATCACAGGCACACTCCACCACAGCGAGTCGATACCACGGGCACACTCCACCACAGCGAGTCGATACCACGGGCACACTCCACCACAGCGAGTCGATACCACGGGCACACTCCACCACAGCGAGTCGATACCACGGGCACACTCCACCACAGCGAGTCGATACCACGGGCACACTCCACCACAGCAAGTTGATACCACGGGCACACTCCACCACAGCGAGTCGATTACTCTGTACCCTCTGCGAGGGGCATCAGGTGCGTTTTTCTCTCTTTTACTCACCGCGCTCTCAATCGCGAGACCAAAAACTCAAATCGGACGTAAGGTACCGATCTTGTCGATTTTGATCTCGCGAGGGGCAGCCTGTGAGCACGGGTTTTCCCGACCTCAGTGATGAGAAATCTTTATTACCTTCGGTCATAGAAAAGAGCAGAATATTACCCGAAACGTTTCGAATTCTCCGAAAACGAAATTATCCGCAATCCGAAACTACCGTAAAGCGGGTTCCCCGAGTGATTTTCAGCCGCGTCAGTAAAAAAAAAAAAATGGGGGCTCCGGTTCAACCAGAACCGGCCGGCTCTAGTGCAAACTAGAGCCGGCCAACTCTAGTGGGCGGGCATGGGTGCCATACTTTGTCCCAATTCTGTGAAATTGATAAAAAAAACGACAAAAACCATTAATTGACGCATTTAATTGGGAAATTATCTTGTTTGGCGATAATTGAATAATAATAGGATTGAAGGAAGGATAATGAAAAGGGAAAAAAAGAAAAAGGGGAGAAAGGATTGAGAAAAAAAAAAGAAGAAAAAAAACACAGAGGAAACGAGAGATAGAGAGAAAAAAAAAAAAAAAAAGAGAAGATCCTTTAGTTTATTTTTGAAATCAAATTTCTTAGCACACAATCACTCATTCTAGTGTTTACTCACCGGTTCACAACGATTCTCGGTTCTAATTCGGATTCGTTCGGATAAACTTTCGGATTTTTGGGATATTCGAGGATTCGAGTCACGTTCTTGATTTTCAAACCGTTCTTGTGCATCAAATATACTGGAACAACACCAAGGTAAACTCTGAGAGGCCTTAAACTTGTGTTTATTGCATTTTTCGTGTGATTTTTCGCTGTTTCTGAAAATCCAGAAAATTGGCTACCCGAATAGAGCCGTACGGCTCTGTTCTTCAAGAACAGAGCTGGCCGGCTCTGGTTCAATTAGAACAGAGCTGGCCGGCTCTAACCTAGAGCCGTACGGCTCTGCTTTTCAGGGACAGCTCCCCGATCTGTCCCGACATGCCGAAAATAGCCCGTTTTTCATTTATACGCGTTCTGATTTGACGTATTTCGGCTCGTAAATATTCGTACGTCATTTTAACACCGGTTTTTGAATTTTTATACGTACGGATATTAATATTTTCAAGTTTCCCGGGATTTATTCTCCAAAGTTTCGAGGTTGTTACATCCGAACCGGATCAATTGTCTAGCATTAGCGGACCCCCGAACTCTATAAGTCCTTGGAAAATATTAAACAAATAAAATTGCATTTTAAATAAATGTTTTTTGGTGTGTTTATTGCGTTTTGGACCCTAGATGGACGATGAATTTAGGAACCCACACGAACGGATCCATGGATTCCGGGACAACAGACCCACGAAAATCAAAATTTGCATGTAACTAAGCCAATTGTTTTCCAAAAATTGATTTTCCTGCATAAAACCACAGGGCGTTTCAAAACCGTTTTCCAGGTCTAACCGGTCCGACCGGTCGGGTCGACCCGGTTATCCCCTAAATGCATGCCCCCATTTCCTAAAATTCCAAACTCTGTCCTGATTTGAGTCCTATTTGTGTGTGCAATATAAATTGTGCTAACCCTCTGTTTTGCAGCCTTTTTTTTTATTTTGGATGTATTTAATAGATTTATCCGTGTATTTTAGGCGGTTGTAAAGTGAATTTTTATTATTTATTCTATCGGGTTGTAATAATTTAATTGTTTACCGCTTTATTTTGTTTTATTTGTGTGCGCGCCGTGTGTTTAACTTAATGCAATAAAAATCAACTCTAGAAACGTAAAATACCATCAAAGAATATCCGCCAAATTTATTTTGATTAGACATGAAATAAGGGACTTGTCCGAACCTTGAATCTCTGGATTAGGTACAGCAGTCTATACTCAGTAGGGAGCTGTACCGGAATTTCCAGGATGAGCTGATCCGGGTGGCGACTCTGTCACTGATCTCGGGATTTAAGTTTCGAGATCTTTCAAGTAATAAAATGGGAAAATGTTTTCTACAAAAGGAATTCCGAAACGAATGAATGGATTTTTCTAAGTAAGATAAACAAATCCTGTTTTTTCCCAAAATCTCACCATGAAGAAAAGGAAGAACGTTTCAAAAACCAAAAATCCCAAGTTTTTCTCGTCGGGCCTCCGCGTCCCGTCCGAGAGAGGTCGTCCGCTCACAGGTGGTTGGTACCTTTGTTTCATATCTTAGTGAGGCCATAAAGCAAAGTATAGGTGGATTCCTTTAACATAAAGACATGTGACAAAATGAGGAGCAAATGCAACCTTAGTTACAATCCGTAGCTATAATGGATAGAATGAAGAGTGTTCTTTAGTCTTGAGATAAGGTTTGACCATAATGTAACATATGATCTCAAGTTAAAGACTTTCTTAGCTTAGGTTGCAAACTTAGGTGAATAATGTCACATGTGGTACTTAAAAAGATATCAAATCTTTTTCACCTTACAAGTACACATTGTGGTCGAATTGATTCTTCAAGTATTTCACCTTATAAGTCAATGTGAGGTCAATGAATGAGATTGATCTCAAAAGGTAACTCACCCCATAATCAAACATGAGATCAAAGTAGGTGTATACAAGTTTCCAAATATATGCTTAAAGGCATTTCTTCCCATGGTTAAATATAAGGTTAACATATGTGTATGATCATAAAACCATTTCACCTTATAATTGAATATGGGGTCATCTTTGGTATATATATGCCAAAAAGATTTTTTAATTCTTTTCAAGTCATAAGCTAACCTTGGGTCAACTTTGAGCATATATATATATATATATATATATATATATATATGGCCGAAATATAAAAACTTTCAAGTCATAAGCCATCCTTGGGTCGACTTAAATCATATATATATGGTCGAAATATATAAACACTTTCAAGTCATAAGCCATCCTTGATTGAGCAAATATGGATTATCAAGTCTTTTTATCTCATAAGCTCATATATGTGCATGTAAGTGGCCTAAATGATCTCAAGAATATTTCACCTCATAATGGAACATGAGTTCAACCTTATAAGTATATATATATATCGCCAAAAAGATCTTCAAATCTTTTTAACTCATGAGCCAATGTGAGCTTAATAATACATGCACATATATCATTCCTTTATGATATAAACTTAATATTGTCAAGAGAGTTTATCCTCAACTCATAAGATAAACCAAGTTTTCTCAAGAAGTGAGCTTCTTACCTTTAAGACTTTAAGCTCATAAGCATATCATGGCTGAATCTATGTATATCATTTGAGCTTAAATCTTTCATCTAATAAACTAATATCATCTTTCCATATCTTTCAATATCTTTTGATATCTTTCACTTAATAAGCATATATCAAAACTTTATATTATGCACTTTCTCAAGTCATGAGCAATAAAGTTGTTGATCTCATTATAGGTCATAACCTTAGTATAAAGTATGCCAATAATTCTCAAGTAGGAAGGCACTCTCTTCAAGACTTATTAGCATAGTATTAAGCTCATAAGCTAAAGTGAGCATACAATGGCCGAAAACATGACTTTCTTCTCATAAGTAATCATTTAACTTATAAAAGACTTTTGAAGTCATGAAGAGAATTTTATACTTCATAAGTATGAGGTCTTTTTGTCTTAATATATAAAGTAAAAAAAATCAACTCATGAAGCACTTAAAGCTAATTGTTGATTAAGAAACACATTTTATTGAATGTCAACTTGTGATCATCAAAACCGAAGTCAACATAATGGAAGAGGGATTGGATCTTCTAGGATTTCAGAGCTATTATTACGACATCTGACTTTACCATCGAAATGTTTGCGGGAAGAACATCTTCCCCCACTGCAATAGGTATCTTGTCAAAGATTGCCTATAGTCACATCAAAGCTACATTCATCTAAGGTCAACTGCACATTAACTCAGGGTTAATATCAGGATTAAGCCTCTTATCATATCAAGACTCAAATCAACATACGACGATCGATCTTTCCATTTTAAATACACTGCTATACTAAGGCTACAACACCTGACATTAAGAATTTTTCCTATAATAATTTAGCTTATTTTGGATTGAATAGAGTTATGTTTAATAAATATACAAAGCCAATTGAGTTATGTCTTTGATATCAAATAAAAAGAAATTTTAGGATCATCTCAAGATCAATAATAAACTTCAATATGCAAAAGTGCAATATCAAACATCATAATAATAATAGTAGTAATGGTGACCATTGATAACTTCATTTTTTCATTATGCTCCATTATTTAAATCAATGCTCTGACTCAATCCGAGCAAGCCATTTTACTAAGACTCAAAATAAGATAATCAAAAACTCCAAATTCCAACTAAACCTCTAAACTGAGAAATAAGGTGTTCAACTCAGCTCAATATCATCAAATTTGGACTCAAAATACAAAATATAAACTAAATCGATGGAAGCTTATGTAGTAATACTTTGTTTGTCCTTATTGATGCTAAACCTCGGGGATTAAAATGAAGAGCAAGTACAGGCAAAACAGATCCAATCACAACGAGAAAACTGATATGAAACCATAAGATGAAATTGTGAATTTTAGAGAAAATCAAATTGTGAATTGTAGAATTGAGAGATGAAATCACTTTTAATCTTTGTGAATTAAAAATCGGTAATGTAGTCTTGAGAGATGAAATCCAGAATCTCAAAAATTTTGCGAATTTGGAAAATGAAACTTAAAATCGTAAATCATGAATCTCAGAATGTAAAATTCTGAATTTAGGGAATTTCACATGAAATTTTTGTTTACAGGCATTTTCTTGGGCCACCTCAATTTTAATACATAGGCTTTTGTCACTTATTGATTTTTGGGCGGATCATTAGTGGGCTTCTATGAAAACGCTGTTGTAGTCCACTTTTTTTTTATAGTGATAGATACTATAAAAAAAGGGTAATTTACAAAAATACTACTTTTTTTAACAATCATATCAAATATATGCTTGGCCCAAAATTTCTCAAAAATAAGCTCAAAAGTAAGTGAAATTTCTGTTTTATGCTCCAAGCATTCCTTAATTACTATATCTTATTTTATCTCGCATCTTTTATTATTTAAACGTTGTTTTTCCATTTATCTCTCAAACCATTCTCTTTTTTGACATTCTGCTTTAGCAAGTTCTTCTCATTTCTTTTTTATCTTCAAATTGATATCCATATGTATATATTTTTCTGATTTTTTTATCTTCAGAATTTTATCAACAAACAAACATTGATACAACTCTTTCGGCAGTTTTAATATAATATAATGTATCAAAAATGTATCACCAACTTTACATAAGAAACATTATAGACAACACAATTTAGGAAAAGTACAAACAAACAAACAACACTTTAGAAGGTATCAAAAAATATATCACAAAAATATGATAAAAGTACCATAAAAAGTATCAGAAATGTATCAATAAGCAGAAATTGGTTCAATATATTTAATTTTTATTTAGCTTTCATAACAATAAAAAAACCAGTTTAGGTGATTCCTCACTATAGATAAAATATGTGAAATTAATACATGAAACATAGTACGTGAAGTATCAGAATTGTATCATAAATGTATCAAAATTGTACAGAAAATATAAACAAACAAACATTGATACAATATACTTTATTCTATATATTTTTTCTATGGTTAGCTTTTATTTAACCTTCATAACAATAAAAAAAATCGGTTTAGTTACTCACTGCAGATAAATTCATTTTTTATACAATTCTGATACATTTCTGAAAATCACGAAAAAAATTCTAAAAAGCTATATACATATGGGTCTCATTTTAAAGAAAAAAAAAAGATGATAAAAACATTCTAAAGTGGCATGGAAAAAAAATTAACCTATTAAGAGATAAATTGACGAAATTAAGGTTAAAAATATAAAATAGGAGAGAGAATTGCATGAGGGGAAAGGAAGTGGGTAAAAGCAAAATTGACAATCAATTGAGCGTATTTCAAAGAATGTCACACCGTATGCATAAAGTCATATTTAAGGTATTTTTGGTAATTTCTTTAAAAAAAAAAGTTATCTATTATGTAGAAGTTATAACATTCAATTTAGCCATTTTAGAAAAATGTTATTATTTTGAATTTACTGTCATAAATGTCACACACAAAAAAAACTCTCCAAAATACTTTTCTTTTCAACTTCTATTCCCAAAAAACCATAAAAATTAATGGCAACGTGTTTTATTTAGAAATTATTCAATACGATGTATTTGGTAATGCACATTTTATGTGAAACTCTATATATGATACGTATGTGAAATTTTTTTCTTGTCTTTTAATTATTTCGATTGATTTTCTTTTATTTTTGGCTTCATTTAATTATATTTGGGTGTTGTTTCTATACCACCAAATGTAAAAAGGTCAACAGTATATAAATCAATGAAAAGGGAATGGGATCGAACAAAAACGAAAAAAAAAAAAGAAAAAAATTAAGAAAACCAATGAAACGGTGTTGAATATATAAAAAATAGTATTACAGATCAAAAGAAATAGAAAACAATGGGAATAAACACCCTTTTGTCCCTCGACCTATCCACCAAATGCCTTTCCCCCTTACTTATGGGATTGGTCCTTTTACCCCTTGTCTTATGTAAAAGAAAGCTAATCCCACCCCAATTAAACAAATTTAAATTTATTTAAACGATTTGAGAGCAAAATTATCACTAATTAAATATCATCCTTGTAAAGCAAGAATTGTATATTTTATAATTTTGCTCTAGAATTAACAAAATAAATTCAATTTTTTTAATAAGGTGAGATTGGATTTCTTTTGCATAATTTCATGGGGTAAAAGGGCCACTTTCAAAGGTCGACAGGTAAATGGACAATTAGTGGATATATAAAGTGCCAAAAAGGTCTTTAAGCCCAAAAAATGAAAAAAAGTGTGGAACAACTAAGAAAGAATAAAAGATTAGTTGATATGGTCATGAAAAACTCCGAAGAAAATCATTTTTGTAGTGAATAAGCAAAAAGAAAAAGAATAAATGGTAGTTTTGAAGAATAAAATATGTATGAAAAATGATATATGATAAAGAAAAACAGTATTTTAGGAATGATAATTAATAATGTTCGTACATTAGAGATATAGAGGTGGTAGTGACTAGAAAAATTTCCTTAAATTATGATATTTACATTAATTTCCTTCAATTTTCAGACATTTACATTTAAGGCTCTCCCTATGGCCCATCATTGATTAGATAACTAAGTTCGATTATTTGATGGCCACTTTTATTGCTTCACTAATCACTAAGCCAAAGCATCACAAAATTAGAAAACGCTCAACATAGTTAAAAAATAATAATCATTCTGTTGAAAAGTGAAGATTGCATAAATATAAATTATAATGGTTAAAAATAACAATAACAATAACAATAATATCCCCTGCAATATGTGTGGTATTGTTTGATCCATTTGTGTATCCATTATGTCCACGACTAACATCCTTAATACTTTCAATCTCATTGCAAGGTATTAAAAATGGTTGGTTAGTGTTTGCCATTCGAATAAGAATCGAAAAAAATTAACACTGACAATGCGTTTAAAAAATCTCTCAACCAAGCTAGGGCCAGTGGTTTGATTCGAAATTCTAAGGCTCAATGGTGCACTAGGTTTTCAATTAATTTGGATCTGAATACTACTTCTTTAAAAGCTGAGTTTTGGGGTATTTTGAATGGTTTACAACTTGCTTGGAATAAAGATTATAATGATGTCATGCTTAAGATTGATTGTCTCATTGCAACAATAACTCTCGTAAAGAATAATGAAAGTGATGATTTTCTAATTCGAAGTATTATGTAGAAATTGAAACAATTTTATCATTCAACTTAAATATCGTTAAGCCAATCAAGGTCTAGTTTTTAGTCAATTTGAGATTTCAAATGACAATTAGATACGATGAATTTCTTACTCCACCTTCTAGAATTATCCACTTCATCATCAGCGATGTTAATGGCATCATGTTTCCAAGATTATATGAATTGTAGTTGAGTTTAATTAGCTTACAATCAATATGTAAAGCCATTAATAATTTTTAAATTTGTTGTAAAAACAACAAAGTTTATGGAAATTTTTATGTTCATGTATTACAAGCATATATATGCAGCCTGTTTTAATTTGGTAGTAATATTTTAGTAAATAAAATTTCAAATTTATTCACATTTTCTTTCTTTTCAATTTTCTTTCGTAAAATCCATTCCGATTAACTACTAATGCATCTGGTTTTTTAGAAGACAAAAAATGAAGATTTTTCACTTATAATCTTTCAATTAGTGTTATCACTGTCATTATGTATTTCTATCTGTTTATGAAAATGTAGTCTTCCTAGTGAATAGTTTCCTACTTCAAATTGAACTTCAGAGTGACTTAATTATTTAAATGGTTATTTATTTGATTATTGAAGTGGTTGTTACACGAAATATGCATTTTAAATCTAGTATAAAACTTTAAGTTCAGTAACAAAATTAGTTAAGTGGCGGACCAAGAATAATATATTTGAAGGACAACGAAATAAATAATATTACTTGAAGTAGATTCTTTTTGTGATAAAAAATTGCAAATATATTTTGTATTTCATCTTACATTCATTCAGATAGGTATCACAACAAGATATTCATAATTACTAACTAAATTATTCATTGTACAATGCATTAACTGAGAGAAATTGGAAAATTTTGACCAAAATTTTTATTGCAAAATATTTTTTGATGAAATTTATTATTGGTGGAGGGTTGACTCTTGATAGTAATGCAATTTTCTATTAGAAAAATATTAAGACTAGTGTGTGTTGAAGCTTTAAGATGTCTAATGAAATACAATTCTAATTATGGCTTCCATTTCACGAGAAATGCTGATGTGCCATAATTTTTGCGATTCTAGACCAATCTGTTCTAGGATCATAATTGAAATTTCACTGCTAAATTCATCCAAACTGGTTTAAATTAAATTTTTTTTATAATAACTTCTTAACTCGCTCTATTTTAAATTAATGGTATTTAAGTTTAAGAATAATCAAACTATTATTCAACTTTTATGAACATTTGGGATTTCATTATTAATTTTTATAATGCTAATAATTTCTCATTCTTTTTTTTCTTATCTATAAAAGGACATAATTTTAAGTTATTTTTCAAATTATATCTTTTCCATAGATTTTTTTTTTTAAAAATCAATATGGTGCTTATTCCATATTCCATACAACAACAATTCTTTTATTCAGAATGAGTTAAGACAGGAGAACCAAAAATTTTCTAATGGTAATGAATTTCTCCTAATTTGTCTCAAGATCTATTCAGTTTGGGAAAAAGGGTTAGACCCTCAACTTAGGTGTTGATTTCTTTAGTTTTCTCTTACAATTTTTGAGAGTCTAAAGTGGAGGTGGCAAGAGAAGAGATTCGACAAAGACATTCGCACCAATTTTAGAGTTTTTTCCCCATGTTTTTATTTCTCTTTAGTTATTTTGTGTGTTTTTGACATTATGAGCAACCAAGTTTTTTTTATCTATGATGTTGATATTGTTGAGAAATGATGAGTATAAGTTGAGTGAGTTGTTTTGGTTGTTATGGTAGTTACTAACTATAATTAACAATAAACTATGATTTGTTAGTTAATTAGTTGGTTACTTGTAGAAGCCATATAATACTAAAAAGTTCAACTAAGAGAGATAATTCACTTTGATTAATATTCAAGATCATTTTCATTTTTCTTCTCTCCTAACTATACATGGTATTATAGTTTAGTTTTCTGCAAGTAATCTTTCTAAATTGAGCTGTTGCTTGAGAGAAAACAGTGAACATGTTTGAATTAACAAAAACAGATATAAAACTTTGAATGTTGCTATTAGTATAAAAGAAGAGGTAGATGAAGTGAGTATGGTTGATCAACCACATTTATGCTACATCAACAGAGAGATCAGCAGAAAGGTGAATAACTTGATAATTTTTCATCTCTATATTTACAGATTTTAGATAATTATTGTTCTTCTCTTGTAAGTTCACTTCTAACTATAACCAATTATCTATCATGGCTGAGAGTAACTAAGATTGGATTATCTGCTAAAGATAAATTGGATTTTATGTTAAGAGATGATCTTGAACCATAAATTAATTTTGCAAACTTTAAGAAATGGAAGTGTGTGATAATATGGTTCTTTCTTGGATTTTGGACTTTGTTGAGTCTTTCTTATATGAAAAAACTATGAGAAAGTTGTGGTTAGAACTTGAACAGAGATTTGGTGAATTGAATGACCCTTTGATCTATCAATTGAAGAAAGACTTGAGTTCCTTAGTTTGAGTTGGAATGATCATGTGTTTGTATTTTATGAGAATAAAGAAGTTCTAGGAAGATCTAGCTAAATTAAACCCAAGTTGAGTTTGTAACTATGGAATTTCTATGAACAAATGGAAGATATGGTGGAAGTAAATCACCTAATGTAGTTTTTATGGGTTTAAATGATGTATATGGTTCAATAGGGGATCAAATATTGATGATGGATCCATTACCTTTAGTGAATAGAGCTTATTCCATTATACATAAAATGAAAAAGTAAAAGCAAAATGTTGGAGGCAGTTTTGATATTGCAAAACCAGTAGCAAATAAAGGATAAAGTATTTTCTGTGAGTAACAAAAAAGAAGTGAAATACACTTATTGTAATGGAACAAACCATGAAAGGGATTCTCACTGGAAGTTACATGGATATTCTGATAAAGGCATATTGAAGAAGTGTACTAAAAATACAAGGAGCTAGCTCATGCACCATTGGTTCAAGGTGGTGATTCTGATTGCAGAAGATGATGAAAGTGAGAATTCACAAATGATGTCATAGTTGATTTAAAAAAAGGTACACAAGCATTTATAGGCACAAATAAGAGCTTCACCTACTCTGGCAAATCTTGCCTGTTCTACAGGTTTTGCAGGTAATGTAGCTTGTACAACCTTAGTAGATAATACTTTAGATTCTTGGATTGTTGATTTTGGTACTTCATCACATATGTGTGCAAATATGAGTGGCTTTGTTTTATCTAACAAATTTGCTAGAACAATGTTATTTCCTGGTGGAAGTATTCAAAAGATTAAGAGTTCTAGAGTTGTCATTTTTAATTCTAGATTAAAGCTTGAGAATGTGTTGTATTTTCCATCCTTTAAGTTTTATCTATTATTAGTTGGTCAGTTGTTACAAGAAGCAGTAATTATGGTTAGTTTTCACCCCAAAGTACTGTGTATTATAGGACCAACTGACTAATGAGGTGATTGTAGTGGGATTTTTTGAAGGAGGTCTTTACATATTGACATCAAGATCTTTCCACGAGTTATTCTTAAAGAATGAAATTGAATTCTCTACTTTCTCATGTCGAGCATTATTCAAAAGGCTTGGTATATAACATCAGAAGTCTTATGCATACACTCCTCAACACAATTATGAGAGGATGATCCTTTAAAGCGCATAGGCTGTGAGGTCAAGCTAGGGTTTTACACAAAATAATGATTTGGGGTTTCTAGAAAATTAGTAAGAAAAACGAATGAAACTAATCAATCTCACTAAAAGTGATAAGAGTCGCCACATGTTTCAGCTCAATCAAGAAATTGCAGTATAGCCAAATCGAGCAAGAATCACTATACCTTTTAGTTAGAAATTCGAGTCCAGATAAATTACTTATTTCTTTTTGGTTCAAAATATCATTTTAGCAATTTCATTTCTTTGTCTTTTATATTTCCAAGGTTCATTTTTAAACTTGATTATATTTAAATGCTCAAGTAGGAAAGATGTAAATAAATTCTAAAATGTAAATAAATTTAGAAAAATAAATTATTACAACTCGATCAAATAGACTAACCTAAGGGATACATTTGCATAAAAGAAAAATAGGGGTACAAACGCCTATACACGAATCTAATGTTGACATTTGCCTGAAATATATAGAATCCAAAACAAAAGCTAAACATACATCTAACCTAAATCTACTTGCAAAATAAAGGTTAGTGTATAAATAGATATTTCACATACGACTCAAATAGACTTTGAATAGGAAATCCAAATAGCTCGGGATGTGAATGAGGATAGTTAGGATAATCAGACAAATTCATCCAACTAGACATGGAAAACTTTTAAAAAAGCCAAGTTTGATTCTGAAAATAATTTTATAAAATAATTTATCCAATTTTATATATTAAACATACAAAATGGGTCGGCGTTCAAGAAATTAATATTCTTATGAGCTGGTTTACAATATGCTTCACAAATTAAATCTAGGTTAAAATGATGTGCAAATGCATGAAAACTCATAAATTCAATTTTGAAATCAAAACAATAGCCATATGGACATGGGAACAACAACCGTATGACCGTTATAACATCTGTGCGGCTCTGGTTTCGAATGAAAAAATATATTGCTAAAATTTAAAATTACCAAATTTTGAAGATTTAAACCATAGTCGTATGGCTCTAAGCCAAAACTGGACGGTCATCATTATAGCCGTATGGCTCTAGCTTACCAAAATTCCAGAAATTATAGCAAATTCAAAATGAATGAAATGATGTACAAAATCAACTGAGAAAGCGATAAATAGATTTAAGACCTCTCAGAATTACATTTGGAGCTTTATCCAGTATTTAATTCAAATGAAACCTAGTTGTTGAAGCTCAATTTTAGATTTAAAGAAACTTGAAACTTTGAATCCAAAACTTGAATTCTCCCAATTGAGCTCTAAATTCCACAATTTCAGCAACCTAATAAGTCTTTGAAGGCTTAAGGTTTGGTTACGATTATGAATTTGTGACTAAATTTGGTTAATTGGTGGTTTGATTCTTTTGATTTTGAGATTGTGAACATGGTTTTTTGTGTTTCTTTCTGCTCTTAGTTGGTAATCCTTGTTGTTCTTAGATCTTATTAATTGTTGTTAATCTTCCTCTGAGCTCTCTTCAGTCCAAAACAACCCATTACCCAAAGAATTAGTGGAGAATTTGTTGTCATCTCCGTCAATTCACACATGTCTTTCTTTCATGCAATTCTGATGATGTATCAATAGCCGTGCGGCTGTCGAATCATGTACGGATCTTGTTCATTTTAAGCTTTAATTCCTCAAATTCTTCATGGTTTCAAGTTTCAAGTTCGTTTGAATACAAATTCTTGCTTCTCGAATCGGGTTTTAACAATGATTCTAACCCAAAGATTAATTGATTTAGTTTTCATTCTAGAGGTCATAAAAATTTGACGCTCATAATAATAGAATTATTGAAAGAAAATACATGCATTTGTTGAAGGTAGCAGGGTCATTACTATTTGAATATGGAGTTCCAAATAGTTTTTTAGGAAAGGCAATTTTAGTTGCTACACATTTTATTAACTTGTCACTAGTAGAGAGTTTAGATTGGCAAACTCATTTTTAAAGATTGTATGGTAGGGAACCAAATTACAATCATCTTAAAAATTTTAGATGTCTTTGTTTTGTTTCAACCTTGTAACCACATAAGGACAAGTTTGCATAAAGAGCTGATCTAATAATTTTTATGGATTATAAACATGGTCAAAAGGGGTCTGTTGTCTACAGAGCAAAAATAGGCAAATTTTTGGTTTCTAAAGATGTGATCTTCCATGAGCATATTTTCCCATATAAGCAAACAATCTTAAAGAAAGGGGGTTGATAGATACAACAAAGCCAGTTTTGTAAGTTTTCCATATATAAGATGAAGTGTATGCACTAGTGCAATAATTTCAGACAATAGAGCCACAACAAGCTGCTACACTTCAATAATTGCCCCAATCCCCACTAGTTTTTATGCAACATGCGGAGGTGACATGAATATTGCATCATGATCAGAAGTATTTTCAATAAGGGGTGTTTCTCTAGATTAGAATGACATAGAAGAATATAGTTTTGGTTAATGTGGATAACATTGTAGAGTCAAATCATCATGTTGTAAAGCCAAATCATCATGTTATAGAGCCAAATCTTCATAATGGTCACTCTAATTAGATTTTGCTATAGCAGCAAATTGTATTAGTTGAAGTACTGTAGGAAGGACAAATCTCAGAAATGGTAGTTGTACTCTAGTCACAAGTTACAAAAGTTGGTAGAGCTATAAAGAAGCTAGTCTAGTTATCTGATTTTATGTCAAATGCAGTTTTGACAATGGAAGATAATGTTATAGATTGTTTAAAAATTTCTTGTAATGCCTCTCATTTAGCTTTTTTAGCTAATGTAGCAACTATTTATGAACCAAAATCTAATAGAGAAGCAATAAAAGATGTTAAGTGGATTAAAGCAATGAGGTAGCAACTACATGCATTAAAAGATAATCAAACCTAGAACTTGACTAAACTACCACAAGGGAAGAAAGAAATAGCTTCCAAGTGAGTTTACAAAATCAAGTATAAGTTAGATGTCACAATTGATATATATAGCGCAAGGTCAATCGCAAAAGGGTACAACCAGCTGTTTGGAATTGATTACACAAATTCTTACTCACTAATAGAAAAGTAGTTACAATCAAAATTATTTCTTATTATTACAGCAACTAATAGTTAACTAGTGCATCAAATAGACATAAACAATGCTTGTTTTCTTGGGTTTATAAAGAAAAATTTATATATGTTAGGGTACACTAAAGCAGAAAAAGGACAAGTTTGTGAACTTGTAAAAGTCATTATATGGCTTAAAACAAGGAGGGAACAATGGAATAAAGAAATATGAACAAAGTTAGTTGGTTTTGAATTTCACAAATCACCACATGATCATTGTTTGTATACGCTTAGTAGAGATGGTCATCTCACTGTAATTACAATATATGTAGATGACCTATTATTGATAGGCACATCTGAAGCATAGGTTGTTGCAACGAAGAATTACATACATGATTAGTTCCCTATAAAAGATCTTAATTATGTTAAGTATGTCTTGGGCATAAAAGTGCAAAGTTAAAACAAGGGATGATGATCTCTAAAATGAAGTACATACTAATCTCTTAAAAGATTCAAATATGTAGGATGTAGTTGTAGTTACATCTGTTGGAAATTTGACAAATATATTGGATTATATATTAGTGATTATTTGTCAACTTTGGGCCAAATTATATTATGGAAAGGAAGCGTATTTAATTAAATGATTAGTGTCATTGTATAGTACGTAACGTGAGCTTTCCAACGGTATATAATTTACCCAAAACGGACAAGTAGTGAATGAGAAATTGTTGCTCAAAGTTAGCCTAATGGAATGGAATATTTGGAGAAAATTTTGGCTTATGTTAACTTATCCCACATGGGAAAAATATGAAATGGAAAAGGTGTTTATATTGAAACACACTTTTGTAAGGTGTTAACTTGTATAAGCCAAAAGGCTCTCTCTTGCGCGCACAGGAGGGGGGTGCAAATCCTAGCCCCGAGCCTTTCAAAGGCCCAATGCCGGACCGAAATGGTCAACTACGGGCCTGCCTAGTTTTTGCTCCGGCCCAACAAAATTTTCTCCAGATATTTTTTTTTTAGCTTATTCAAATTCTCTGTGACAGTTTTATTTTTGAATAAAACTGTAACTGCAAAATTAATTCCCTTAATGAGAGAATTAATAATGTCAGTTATTTCCATTCTTTTAAAACCCTCCTTTCTGCCAATTCTTTCTTTAACTTCCATCTATTGATTTTGATTTCCAAATCCTTCTCCTTCACTGCATTCTGCTTCCTCCAAAAAAAAAAAAAATCTTTCCTTTTTCCGGTGATAGTACACTTCACATAGTTCGGTTCGCCTTCGAGAGTCGTTGTATCCTGGGAGACAAATCGCCACTACGGGGCAGATAATTGTCTTAAGGAAACTGTTTTTACAGGCCTCGGCTCTACTGTTTCCTTCCTTCCGTTCAGGTTGAAAAGTATTTTAAATCTTTCGTTTGTTCTTCGTTTTATTTTCAATTCTGTTTTTCTATAATCTGCAACTAACATTCTTAAGATAATTATATACGTAGTGCTTCGTTAAGTTTTGCAAGATTACCTTGACATTTTGGATTTTTAATACCTTAACATTTTGGATATTAAAACCTTGACATTCTGGATATTTATACCTTGACATTTAGAGAATTTTTGGACCTTTTACTGGATTATTGTGGACTGTTTGGACATTTGTTGTTCTAAATTAACAGTTCTTTTTTTTTATTCATTTTCCGTGTTTAGTTTGTTGATTTTGGAATTTCACTAACTTTCTTTGTTTGAAATTTCAGATTGAAAAATGGCTGATATTGTCCCACCTTTTGGAGGCAATGGTTCTGAAACTGGCCAAGGCCAGAATAACCAACATGGACAAAATGGTCCTAGTGGTTCTAGGCTTGTTATGCCTAACGATCCTGTAGCTGGTTCGGGTTCATACCCAGTAACAGTGCCTGAAAGGCCGGAAAAATTCAACAGAATGAATTTTAAGATGTGGCAGCAGAAAATGCTTTTCTACTTGACTAGCATGCAATATCATAGGCTGCTGAAAGAAGATCCTCCTGTTGTTCCTGAGGGTGTGGTGGATCCTTCTGTTCAATTAGCTGTTGATGCTTGGAATCACTTGGATTTCCTTTGTAGAAACCACATTCTGAATGGATTGGTTCCTGATTTGTATGAGGTTTACACTGTTAAACGAACTGCAAAGGAATTATGGGACTCCTTGGATAGGAAGTACAGAACTGAGGATGCGGGTGCTAAGAAATACTTAGTAGGCCAATTCCTTAGTTATAAAATGGTTGATTCCAAATCTGTTGTGAGTCAAGTGCAAGAAATCCAGCTTTTGATCCATGGGATGCAAGCTGAAAGGATGGAGACTAGTGAAACCTTCCAAGTGGCTGCAATCATTGAGAAATTGCCACCTAGTTGGATTGATTTCAAAAACTATCTCAAGCATAAAAGGAAAGAGATGTCTGTTGAGGATCTAATTGTCCGACTTCGTATTGAAGAAGACAATAAAAGATCAGAGAGGAAATCTTCTGTTGCTGCTAATCAAGCTATGGCTAGAGCCTATGTTGTGGAGGTCAAGAAAGACCCCAAGAAGGGCAAACAGCCTGCTGGATCTAAGTCCAAATTGGGACCTAAAGGGGGCATTTCCAAGAAACCGAAGTTTAATGGAAAATGCTTCAATTGCAACAAAATGGGACACAAGTCCTCTGATTGTAGGCTGCTAAAAAGGGTCAACAAAAATGAGGCAAATGCTGTGGAAGAAATTGCTAGAGATGTGTCTAACATCGATCTGTGTGCAGTGATTTCTGAAGTCAATCTGGTTGACTCAAATCCACGAGAATGGTGGCTTGATACTTGTGCTACACGCCACATTTGTTGTGACAAAGGGTCTTTTGCTGGATTGACTCTTACAAAGAAAGGAGAGAATCTCTACATGGGCAATTCTGCTACTTCAAAGATCAAGGGACATGGAACTGTCATTCTGAAAATGACTTCTGGGAAAGAAGTGAAGCTGCAAAATGTCTTGTATGTTCCTGAAATGAGGAAGAATCTGGTTTCTGGGAGCCTCTTGAGCTCACATGGCTTCAAGATGGTTTTTGAGTCTCAGAAATTTATTTTGTCTAAAGGGGGTATGTATGTGGGCAAGGGATATGAATGTAATGGGATGTTCAAATTTAATTGTATCTCTTGTAAATCAAATTCAATTGAAATGAATAAGAATAACGTTTCTTCTGCTTATATTATTGAGTCTTCTAATTTATGGCATAGTAGACTTGGACATGTTAATTTTGATACGTTGTGATGTTTAATTAACTTGAATCATATCCCCATCTTTCAAATTGATAAAAACCATAAATGTGAAATTTGTGTAGAGACAAAATTGACAAGATCCTCATTTCATTCTGTTGAAAGAAATTCAGAACCACTTGATCTTATACACACAGATATTTGTGACTTGAAGTTTGTTCAATCAAGGGGAGGAAATAAATATTTTATTACCTTCATAGATGATAGCACAAAATATTGTTATGTGTATTTGCTTAAAGGCAAAGATGAGGCTTTAGAGAAATTTGTTCTCTATAAGCAAGAAGTAGAAAACCAACTTAATAAAAAGATTAAGGTGGTAAAAAGTGATCGTGGTGGTGAATATGTTGCACCATTTGGTGAGTTTTGCTCCCAACATGGTATTATTCACGAGTAACACCACCGTACTCTCCTCAATCTAACGGTGTAGCTGAACGAAAGAATCGTACCTTAAAAGAAATGATGAATGTGATGCTAACCAGTTCTGGGTTACCACAAAACATGTGGGGGGATGCTGTGTTGTCAGCAAATTACCTTTTAAACAAGGTACCCCGTAAGAAACAAGACAAAACCCCTTATGAATTATGGAAAGGTAGAAAACCTTCTTATAATTACTTGAAAGTGTGGGGGGGGGGGTGTGTTGCAAAGGTAATGGCCCCTTTACCTAAGAGAATGAAAATAGGCCCAAAGACAGTGGATTGTATTTTCATTGGATATGCGGAACACAGTAATGCGTATCGGTTTCTTGTGCATGAATCTAAAAACCCGGAAATACACAAGAATACATTAATGGAGTCAAAGGATGCCTCGTTCTTTGAAAATGTGTTTCCATGTAAACAAAACGATGTAGGGTCTGGATCTAAACGGTCTCGTGAGACTGTTGAAGTTGACAGTCAAGATGATCAACATGACGAAGTTGAGAATAATGAAGAGCTTCAACGAGAGGTGGAAGAGAATGTTCAAGATCTTCAAGAAGAGGATAAGATGGACATAGAGGTTGAACCTCAAAGAAGTAAAAGGGCAAGGGTGCAAAAATCTTTTGGTCCAGATTTTCTAACTTATATGTTAGAGGCTGAACCATAAACTTACAAAGAAGCTGTAAGTTCAACTGAAAGTCCTTTATGGAAAGAAGCCATAAGGAGTGAGATTGATTCCATTCTGCAAAATCATACTTGGGAATTAGTGGATCTTCCTCCTGGAACTAAACCATTAAGCTCTAAATGGATTTTCAAACGGAAATTGAAAGCAGATGGAATAATTGATAAGTACAAGGCCCGTTTGGTTATAAAAGGTTATAGACAAAAGGAAAGCCTTGACTACTTTGATACTTATTCTCCAGTGTCGAGAATAACATCCATTAGGATGGTACTTGCTATTGCCGCTCTACGAAATCTTGAGGTACATCAAATGGATGTGAAGACAGCTTTCCTGAATGGAGATCTGGAAGAAGAAATCTACATGGAACAACCTGAAGGTTGTGTAGTTCCAGGTCAAGAAAAGAAAGTCTGTAAATTGGTGAAGTCTTTATATGGTTTAAAGCAAGCACCAAAACAATGGCACAAAAAGTTTGATGATGCCATGATGGCTAGTGGCTATCGTATCAACGAGTGTGACAAATGTATTTATGTCAAAACTACAACTGAAGGATATGTTATCCTATGCTTGTATGTTGATGACATACTCATTGTGGGAAGCAATGAGAAGATGGTAAAGAGTACCAAGAACATGTTAAATTCCAGATTTGACATGAAAGATATGGGACTGGCGGATGTGATTTTAGGCATCCAAGGAAAACATTCACCTAACGGTCTCATTTTAACTCAGTCACACTACGTGGACAAGATACTTGATAAGTTTAACAAGGATGATTCTGGTATAGCCAAAACTCCGTTGGACATTAGTCAACATTTGTCCAAAAACAAAGGTGAAGGCATAGACCAAGTGGAGTATGCCAGGGTTATAGGTAGTCTGATGTACCTTTCGAGTTGTACAAGACCAGATATTGCTTACACTGTAAGTAGTTTAAGCAGATATACGAGTAATCCAGGAAAGATTCATTGGGTAGCTATCGTGAGAATACTAAGGTATTTGCGATATACTCGTAATTATGGTTTACACTATACGAGAGAACATGCGGTACTAGAAGCATATTCTGATGCCAGTTGGATAGCTGACATCAAGAATTCTAAAGGTACAAGTGGGTACGTGTTCACTCTAGGAGGAGGAGCAGTGTCGTGGAAATCCTCAGGGCAAACGATTATAACTAGATCCACTATGGAAGCTGAGTTTGTAGCCTTGGATAAAACTGGAGAGGAAGCTAAATGGTTACGGAATTTCTTAGAAGATATTCCAGAATGGCCAAAGCCTGTGCCCGCAATTTGTATACATTGTGATAATCAAGCAGCGATTAAAAGAGCACAGAACATTATGTACAACGGTAAGTTGCGACACATGCGTCGTCGTCATAATACCGTTAGACAACTGATCTCAACGGGAGTTATCTCTATTGACTTTGTAGGGTCAAAGGATAACACTGCGGATCCGCTAACCAAAGGTTTAAACCGAGATCAAGTTGAAAAGACATCAAGAGGAATGGGACTAAAGCCCATTAATATTTAAGGCGCTATGTGAAGGAAAACCCAACCTTGTTGACTGGAGATCCCAAGATCTAGGTTCAATGGGACAACCTAATTGCATAGACCTTGTGAGGTCACTGTGGGGGTCAAACCCTTGTCCATTCCTACGATGTAAACAGTGATAAATGTGGAAAGGTTAAGCTATGCTTTTAATGATTCTTTGTGCTTCAAAAGGTTGAGCAAAAGAGATCACCTATGTGAGAGTGAAGTGGGGTCGCTTCAAAAGAAACTAATGGGGCCTAGTTATCTGAAACTTTTGCAGAACCAGGAGATGTTCATGACCATAACGGACATAACCATGAGAACCAAAAACTGTGTTATATTGGTATTTGTGTGAGGTATATCGTCGTTTACACAAACGGCAGAATAGTTCAAGGACATCGTGTCTACTAGTCAGCCAGTAAAGTAAATATACTAGCACAAGGGAAGGTTCAAGGGTTGATGCCTACCTATCCTATGCAAATATCGACTGTAGTTTACTATCACCACTTCGATTTTGATCTTTCTTTTCGTCAATCAATTTCATTCATGTGGGGGATTGTTGGAAATTTGACAAATATATTGGATTATATATTAGTGATTATTTGTCAACTTTGGGCCAAATTATATTATGGAAAGGAAGCGTATTTAATTAAATGATTAGTGTCATTGTATAGTACATAACGTGAGCTTTCCAACGGTATATAATTTACCCAAAATGGACAAGTAGTGAATGAGAAATTATTGCTCAAAGTTAGCCTAATGGAATGGAATATTTGGAGAAAAATTTGGCTTATGTTAACTTATCCCACATGGGAAAAATATGAAATGGAAAAGGTGTTTATATTGAAACACACTTTTGTAAGGTGTTAACTTGTATAATCCAAAAGGCTCTCTCTTGCGCGCGCAGGAGGGGGGTGCAAATCCTAGCCCCTAGCCTTTCAAAGGCCCAATGCCGGACCGAAATGGTCAACTACGGGCCTGCCTAGTTTTTGCTCCGGCCCAACAAAATTTTCTCCAGATATTTTTTTTTAGCTTATTCAAATTCTCTGTGACAGTTTTATTTTTGAATAAAACTGTAACTGCAAAATTAATTCCCTTAATGAGAGAATTAATAATGTCAGTTATTTCCATTCTTTTAAAACCCTCCTTTCTGCCAATTCTTTCTTTAACTTCCATCTATTGATTTTGATTTCCAAATTCCTTCTCCTTCACTGCATTCTGCTTCCTCAAAAAAAAAAAAAAAAATCTTTCCTTTTTCCGGTGATAGTACACTTCACATAGTTCGGTTCGCCTTCGAGAGTCGTTGTATCCTGGGAGACAAATCGCCACTACGGGGCAGATAATTGTCTTAAGGAAACTGTTTTTACAGGCCTCGGCTCTACTGTTTCCTTCCTTCCGTTCAGGTTGAAAAGTATTTTAAATTTTTCGTTTGTTCTTCGTTTTATTTTCAATTCTGTTTTTCTATAATCTGCAACTAACAACATCTCCTTTACCATTCTATTTTTAGCATCATATGACAATTGGGAAATACGAATCACCTGATCCTTACAGAAGAATCATTAGGAGGCTTTTATATTTAGGCTTCATTAGGCTAGATATTTGTTTTACTACACAAAAGCTCAATCAACATTTGGTAAAACCACATCAACATCACATGGATGCAACCTTACAAGAAGAAGGCATTTGAAAGGCATTGTATTCAGAGGATTGTTTTATCCTGTGCAGAATCACTTAAAGGGCACAATATCAAGAGGATTGTTTTATCCTGTGCATAATCACTTGAAAGTTATTGCATATAGTGATACGGATTGGGCAGTTGACAAGCTCCCTAAAAATTTATAATAGGGTACCGCGTTTTCAATGGAAAGGCATTGGTCTATTGAAAAAGTAAGAAACAAGCTACAATAAGCAAATCCTCATCAGAAGCTGAGTATAGAAGTTTAACTACTACAGCTTGTGCGGTCAAATAGATCACCTACATTCTTAAGGAATTTCAATAGCAACCAATGTTACCAATTTCAATCAATTGTGATAACACTTCAGCCATTTCCATTGCTAATCCTATTGATCATGAGAGGAGTAAACACTTCGATATCAACATTCATTTTATTTGAGATTATGTGAAGAAGGGATTTATAGTTACTCCTAATTTAGCAACTACAAGCAATTAACAAATATGTTTACAAAGGCTATGATTGGTTGTCAACTTCATGATTTCATGTCCAATATTGGAATTGTCCAAATATCAAATCCATCTTGAGGATGGGATGTAGAGAATGAAGAAGAGTATAAGTTGAATGAGCCATTTTGGACATTATGGTATAGTTAACAATAGACTATGATTAGTTAGTTACTTATAGAAGCTATATAATACTGAAAAGTACATCTAAGAGAGCTAATTCACTTTGATAATTATGATCATTTTCACGTTCCTTTTCTCTCCTAACTCCAAAGATATGGTGTAACTCAATTAAGTCTATGAAAATATTGGAATTTTTTTTACTTTGTTTATGTAATTTTTATTATGTTACTTAATGCTTGTTAATTGCTTGATCACTAATTATATGTTTTTGGATTGATTATTATTGATTAGAAGGGATATTCTTACCACATAATCTTTCATTCAAGTTTTTATATAAATGATAAAAAATAGTTGTTAGAGAATACTCCCTCTGAGAAGAATTTTAGAATACTTTCCGCTTGATTTTGGATTTAACCAAATAAAAACTAAAAACCATAACAATTTATACCAATTGAAGTGTAATTTAATACCTTTTCCTATAACATGACATTAAGTGTTAATTTTCTTAAATATATTTTATAAAAAAAGGTGCACTAATTTGTGAAATTAAAATAAAACCTATATATGATAACATTTGAGTGTACGTAATTCAATTCTTAATTGATATATTTTTTTAATTTTATAAGCCAAATGTGTTTTCATCCAGATAATTTTGTTCACCCGTTTTTGGTAATTAATTTTTTATATTCCAATTGTATGAAGGACAAAAATACTTATTAGAAAATTCTATCCCAAAAAATATATTAACTCGGGGTCTGTTTAGATTGAGGGTTTTAGTGGATTAATAAATGAAAGGTTAGAATCAAACCCTTGTTTTGGAGGAAGCTTATTTAACATTGAAGGTCTTATGAATGTATAAAACCCTCAATTTTTTTTATCTCTTTAAATTTGAGTGTAAGATCAACCCTTGAATATCCCTTTTTTAAATAACCAATGTTATGAAAACCGGACCGGACCGGCCGGTTCGACCGGTTTTACTGCGAACCGGCCATGGGTCCGGTCGGTTTGATTAAAATAAATGGTCTGATTAAAAACCGGAGATGACCGGTTCGACCGGTTAAAAACCAGTAAACCGGCGAACCGGTCAAAAACCGGTTTTGACCATTTTCTATCTTTGGTTTTGATTCGGTTCGGTTTGACGGTTCGGTTCCGTTCGAACCGAACCGAACCGAATCAAAAAATAAACATATAAAATTATAAAAACCAAAATCAAACCAATATACATTCGGTTTGACATGAACCAAACCGAACTAGTTTTGTTTGGTTTTGGTTTGGTTTGGTTTCAAACCAAAATTTTTCAAATTTTAAAATTTAAATCAATTATCATTAAAATTTAAAATTGATGAAGTTTTAAACCGAACCAAAAAATAAACATATAAAATTATAAAAACCAAAATCAAACCAATATACATTCGGTTTGAGTTGAACCAAACTGAATTAGTTTTGTTTGGTTGTGGTTTGGTTTGGTTTCAAACCAAAATTTTTCAAATTTTAAAATTTAAATCAATTAACATTAAAATTTAAAATTGATGAAGTTTTCGGATATTTCATGATATTATTTTGAGTATTAAATATTTGAAACTTGTGTTTGATGAATTTATAAGCTTATTTATTTTTTAAATAATATTTTTTTAAAAAAAATAATAATCCGGTATAACCACCGGTATTACCCGGTTGAACCGGTTATACCACGTACCAGTAGCTTCACCGGTTTGATGTCCGATACGGTTATGATAGCATCGTAAATAACCATTCCCCACTCCATCTAAGCATTCCTTTTTTTTAGGGTGATTAAAAAAAGAGACAAGGGACCACATAAAAATCTAGGCATATACCTAGACATATATTAGGTTTAGGTTTTGTAGGTGGTCTTGCTTGATTTAAAAAGTCTCACTACTATGAGACACAAAAAAAAAAAAAAAAAAAAAAAGACAATAGTGTATGATCCTAATTATGAAGTAAAACAAACAAAACCATCAACTTCCCATATGATCGATAAAATCAATATTAAGGTAATTAACGGAAAACAACATTAATAAAAACACACAAGTTGTCTCTTGTTTTTCTATTTCTTACTTTGCCCTCTTCTCTTCTATTTCACATTGCCACGATCAATTAATAAATTTAGTTAACCCAAATCAAAAAAAACCTAAAAGTCATTAAATTTTGGAATTAAAAAGAAAAAAAAAGGGATTGGACAGAAAATTTGCACTGGCAGTCTTGCATACAGACATAAAAAGCCCACACAACCTCTCAATGATGTCTGCTGCTCCAGTCTTTATTTAATCACATTTTGTTTTTCTTTTTCATTATTGCTAAATGTTAAGCTGCACTAATCTCACCCACGATCGCATATGATTTGTACATTACCCAACAAAGATCACTTTTTATTTTTGAGCCAACTCAACACAGCTGTTGTGGTCTAGTATACACTATTACCAATACCTTGGAGAATTCTACAATTTTGACTAAGAGATATATAAATCAAAATTTAAATTTTTGTCTCTTCAAATTTAACAATATAATGTATGCTTTTTATGTTTATTCTTCCACACAAGTCAATTTATATTATGATTTTTTTTTTCTACTAACAATTTTTGGATATCTATTTCCTGGATAACGAGTTAAAATTTCCTTAAATTTGATTTGAATATTCAATTCAAAATAAATATTAAATATTAAGTTTGTCATTCAATAAAATAACAAGTGTGATTATTAGAAATTTGTTTTTACAAAAATGATATATCGACATTGGTCTATTTTGAAAATATGTCAATTTGAAGAGTTAAATCATACCTAATCTTTATTTTGATGCAAATTGTTATTTGGAAATAGCTTCTTTCTTCCTCCTCTATATTCCCTTTTATTTCCATCTTTACCCATTTATGTTTTTATTTCATTTTGAATTATTTGATTGAAGATTATCCGTTAAATATTGATTATAATTGTTGGATCAACATTTTTGTTTCACTATCTATTCGGTTTATATCCTTTCAAATCTAGCACAATGAGCGGAAGCGTTTCTTTCTTTCAAAGACCTTCGGTCATAATCAGTGCATTTTATTAAAATGATCTTTTTATATATATTTACTTGAAGAATTATAGCGTTGGAGATTTTGTTGCAATCGTTATCCTGCAATTGTGAATCGATCGACAACGGCTGGATTTTTTTCAAATTACAGTTTATAGTTTTAGTTTTTATTTTTTGTTTTTGCCTTTGTGGATTTATTTTTTCCCTTTGTGGTCTTTTTTTTCCTGTTTGTAGAATTTGTTATCTAACTTTAATCTGGATTATGATAGGGATAATTTTTTTTTTTCTTGATGTATTATTTCCCTTATTAAAATAATATATACTTTAATTTATATAAATATATACATTGGAGTTTACAGTTTTGATTTTTACAACTCTGTTAAAGAAAAAGAGAAATTAAAATATTTTATGATATAGGTTGGGATATTTTCTTTAAGCTTTATAACAAATTAATTTCTTTTTGTTACTTTGTAACAACTTAATTAAAGATATTAAATAAATAGCAAATGTATTTAAGACCCACAACGAACATTTTCACTTTAAACTGTAAAGGAATATATATATATATATATTTTTTTTCAAAAGAAAGTGTGATGAACTGACTTGTCTTATTATTTATTAATTAATAATATTCGAGATTTTACGATGCCATTATACGATTAAACAAATTTATTAATCACTACACAATATTTAC
The DNA here is from genome assembly GCA_039660915.1 of Euphorbia tirucalli. Lineage (NCBI taxonomy): Eukaryota > Viridiplantae > Streptophyta > Magnoliopsida > Malpighiales > Euphorbiaceae > Euphorbia > Euphorbia tirucalli. Next base: position 54,421,862 of record CM077633.1, read on the forward strand.
GTACGTTTATATTTGACAAATTGCATTTTTTTTAATATATAACTAAAATTATATTTCTTAATGACATTTTAATTTGTTATTTAAATCATACCCCACCGAAGAAAATAAAATTTAAATACATGGACAGCAACAATATATATATTATGATAATTTTCTCTATGATTTTTTTAATTGATATTCAATTAATTAATGACTTTTTTTTTCATAGATTTAAGGGTAAATAATTTAATAATTCCTATAGTTTTACATATTGTTGGTTTTTGGTTCGCCCATGACATTTTTGGAATGACAGGGACTAAACTGTAATTATGTATAAATTACAGGGATCAAATATGTAATTTGGTCCGACACTATATATAGATGGAAGTTGGGATTTCACTATAAATAGAGAAGAAGTTTCTCTATTTTGTAAGGAGATGGAATCGTAGAGATTCCATTCTGGTTCCGGGGAAAACGTCTCCAGAGAGAAAACACGATATACTTCTTCGTTCGTCGGAAGAATTCACGGAGATAGCCCGTACTTAGTGTATTCATGCACTCGTAGAAAAGGCAACCAGAACGATCCGGTTTCTCGTGTAGATCAGATCCATTCCCTAAACGTGTTTCCGCTGCATATAAACTGTAAGTCCGTTTATTTATTCTGTTTATGAAATTCTGACTTTACATATTATATTAATCAATTTGTATATTTTTAGAACTAATTATATGGTCTTTAAATTTTATGTTAATAAACTCTTTAATTTTTTTATTAAACTTAATAGTCAAATTAAACTAAATAATGACAAAATTACCCTTAAATCTATTTATAATGTTAAAATATTTATTATTTTTTCTATTTTATATTTTTTTCACATAATCATAATCTTTCTAAGATTGATTAATGTATTTATTTATTAACTAAATTATTATAGAAATTTAATCGGCACAGAGCTTGTTTCATAAAAAAAAAAAATTGACATTTATTGTTGTTATGTATTTTATATTAAATTAATAAAAAAAATTATAAAATTTAAAGAATAAAAAATGGATAAATTTTTATTTTTTTTATAGCTAATATATATAAATGTAATATTTGTGTATATGCGTAACAAATAATTATTATAATTTTTTAATTAAAAACTTAAATTAAAATATGTAAAAATATAAACACTATTTAATTATTTTATCTAGAATTAATAACTTCAAGATGCTATTAATAGGATAATAACTTAACTTCGTTAATTATATTATTGATTGAAATGCCAAATAATTAGTTAAGTATTTGCTCGGCATAAAAAGTACTAGTAAATAAATCAAACAAAAACAGACATAAAAAATTATATTAATTCTCATTATTGAAAAATTCATAAATTGGAATTTGTTTTTGTTTTACTCAACTCATTTAACTTTATTCTAGTTTTAAATATGCTCATCGAAATTATTTTATTCAAAGTTTAGTTATATATAGATAAAACTACTCATGTCTAGTTACGAATGTATTAGTCGACATCGAACTTGATAACTCTTCTCATAAACTTAGCACAGGTAATCAAGTTTTATGACTTTCAATTATATTTAAAAATAATTTATCATTTCCAATATTTATGTGTATAACACATACTAAACTAAAAAAGTATACAGCTCACAAATTTTTATCCCCTCTTTATTTTTGTGAATTTAAGTAAAATTATGAATCTTGGTTGTAAATATGAAAAATAATTCATAAATTTAATACCATTATAAAAAAAATTCATTAAAATGGAAGTTCCTTTGGATAATATTTTAAAAAAAAATTATGGGTCAATTATATTCACATCCATTTATTCCATTTATCATAACAGAAAGAAATTTGTCAAAGATTAAAAAAAAAAAAGAAGCTAATTTTCATATAACTTTTATTTATTTTATTGTTTTTTGGCATGAAATCATTAAATTCAACGAGAAAGTCACGTGAGTGTTAGATTACCAATGTTTTTAACACTTGGCACATGATATTACTCCTAAGTAAATGTATATTTTTTTTATTTAGTAATGTGACAGGTGTTACAAAAATTGGTGGTTTAGCACCCATTTGACATTTCTAGTAAATGAATTTACTGCTTTCATGTCAAAATAATAACAATAGAAACAAAAATCGAACAATGAATTTCTCCTTAAAAATTAAAGTGTTATGACAATTTTTTTCTGTTAATTAAATTAATTTTAAAATTTATGGTTATCTTATTAAAGAAAAAAAAGCTTACTATGTCATATTTTGCTTACTATTTGCATTGATAATAGAGTTTTGTTGTCTTACGGGAATGAGTGCAAAGCATGAACATTTTCGGCCATAAGAAGAACATAGGTGTATCGTTGTTCTCTCAGTCATTGGCTTTCCTAAGAGCAACAATTAAGGAAGAATGTGTTTTCACAGTATTGTTGTTCCCTTAATTGCTGGCATTTTTAAGAGCACCGGTAAAGATAAAGTGGGTTTTTCTCCTTTAAGAATTAGTTAAAGGCTCAGAAGGAGTGGAGATGAAAAATCTAATAATATGTAGAATGCAGTAATTTTGTCTATACCCTTGAAGTGATAAATTTAGGTTTTTAATTAGCTTAATTTGCTCCAAATAAATAGCTAAAGTAAATTTAAGAATTAGACTTGGCAATAATGACAACTATAAGGTGCTAACGTTGTTGTTGGGAGAAGCAATTCAAGTCAATGTTGTCTCCCAAGAAAACCAGGTCGTAATATGATAAAAAAAAAAAAAAAAAAAAGGGGTCAAAATCAAAATGTGTCAATGAACGGCATAGTAATAGTAAGTTAATAAATTAATGGAAGAAAATGAAATAAATGTTTTCCTTGTAGTATAACTTAAAACTTTTTGAAGAAAGATAAATGTTAAACTCCATGTGCAGCTGGATTAAATCTTTTCATGTGCGGTTGGTTATTAATTTAAAAAAATATAGAGATTTAAAGGTCTCCTTTTTTGTTGTAATTGTCTTCAAATAATTGATTGATGTGTTTTATATATATTTTTTTACAAGAAATTGAAATTTGTTTGAAGTCAAGTGGTTAAAAAAACAAAAATTAAAAAACTTTTCGTTAGGAAGCAGACGCAGAAATTTCATGAATAATCATTATTTTGTATAAATGAAAAAGTAAAATAAATAAGAAATTGTAATTTGGAAAAACAGAAGCAGTCTTAAGATTTAATGAAAGCAGAGTAACATATAACGCTCAACTCAACATTGTTGTTCGCCGGCGGCACTTGACCGTTAACCTAACTCTCCAACTCAAAAACAAAAACAAGAACAACATACATACACCGATACGGAAACGTTTCTTTTATTTTTTATTTTTCTATTCTAACTGGTTTCGTACTATCCTGGGTAACACTGCACAATTCTCCCTCTTTGTCCGCCTCTTTTGACTCACTCACCTTCTTCTTCTTCTTCTTCTTCTTCTTCTTCAGTCGTCTCCTTTTTTCTTTTCTTTTTCCTTTTCGAAATCGGAAATCAAAATCCACAAAATTACAGACCCCTTAAGCAGTGACGATTCCAACTGTTTTATTTTTGCTTTCCTCTAAATTTAGCGGATCTGCTGCTAAATTTAGAGGGTTAGGAATCAATTAGGGTTTTTGATTGTGAGGTGTGTAGGTCAGTGAATCCTTCAAGATGATGGTCTCTAGGGGACTGTTTGGGTGGTCCCCGCCTCATATACAACCGTTAACGCCGGTTTCCGAGGTGTCGGAGCCGCCGGAGTCCCCGTCTCCGTACTTGGACACTACTGCGGAGGCCGCTGCGGCAGCTGCTGCCGCTGCGCAGGCTGAGGAAGAGGAGATGGAAGAGCAGGAAGAGATGGAACCGCCCCCTGCTGCTGTTCCTTTCTCGCGGTTGTTTGCTTGTGCGGACCGGCTTGACTGGGGACTGATGATCGTTGGTTCGCTTGCTGCTGCTGCTCATGGGACTGCACTTGTTGTGTACTTGCACTACTTTGCGAAGATTATTGAGGTTATGAAGATGGGTCCTAATAGAACAGAGGAGCAATTCGAGAGGTTCAAAGATGTAAGGATTCTTGATTTTTGAATTGTTGAACACTCTCCTTTTTCTTCTTGAAAATTCAGTCTTTTAGTAGTTTTTGTGTTCGTTTTTTTTATGTGAAAATATGGGAATAGAAAAGAGGTGAGATGAGATTTTGAGTTACTGGGTTTTGGTGCTTGTGAACTCTGGACCGAGTTTGTTGAGTTCATGTGAATTTTCATCACCCCAAGAAGCACATTAAATAATTTGCTGAAGTTTGGGATTTTGTAGTTCGATCGACTCTACTACTTGTCTGTCAAGCTTAAACTACATAGGTATTTTTGTTAAAATGGATTGATGAATGTGTCAGAAGTGTAGTTTAGTTTTTTTTTTTATCTCAGGATTCTGTTGTTTAACACGGGATAGCTATTAAATGTGGTCTTATAAAGTGTATAATAAACTGAGTACATAGCATGTTCGTCCATGATGTTTTCTACCTCAAGAAACTTTTTGTAGCTTTTAGCAGTTAGACATTCTGCATACTGTTCAAGTACTCAACTGGAGTTTTATTTTGGTTTAGATTTGAAGATGATATGTAATGCCTTATCAAGTTTGAGAATTCTTATGTGGAGCATGTTTCTAGTGTAGTTTTTAAGGATTTATGTTCATTTAGGAAATAGTTCTTAATTTTGTGCTAGATTTTTTGCTCACTTTGGAGAAATCTGGTATACAGAATTTATAATTTAAATTTCCAATAATGTGAAATTTTAAATTAAGACAATTAAAATAAAGGAAGTTATGTACCTCTAGCACTACTTGGGAAGTTAATTGCTATTAGAAATGCTTGTGTGCATATCGTATTGTCAGTTGCTGTTTCTATGGTTAGTTGGGCATTAAGGTTTTGGGATTGCATGATTTATTGATTGCCCATTGAAGCATGGTACAGGATAATTTACTTTCATTTTGTGTCGCAGTGGGGGTTTTGCTCAATAGTGGAATGGAGATACTATCAATCTATGTTACCGTCATCTCTTTTCTATCAATATCAGCATTGCGCAATAGCTGTTTGAGACGTGGTGTTTATCTTTTTGTTTTAATATTATCTTTGTGGAAAGGATCTAGGTTCCCTATTGTTCATGATATCCAGGGGATACTGTTAGTTTTTTTTTCTGTCTTCATCTCTAGGGGTCCGTTCAGTGTGAAATCCTACATGCTTTTGTGGTGCTGTATTTGTCTTCGACTTGAAATTTTGTATACACATGTACTTTGTGACAATGGATATCATAGTATATGCTATGATCATTATTGTTTATCTTAATTAATGGAGAGGAAATATTACAATAGGGAAAGAAATTGACTGGTGTAAGTTGCTAATTGTGCCACACCTACCAATGGCTGGCTGATGAGAATCACAACAAGAACACAGCCAAACAGATACAAATCAACACACAAACGCAGAACAAGTAATAGATATTTGGAATAATAGACTAGTATTGACGATTCTCAATCTAATTCAAAAAGTGATTAGAATACAGATGAACTAGAAAAGGAAAACAATGCTAAACATAAATCTATGCGGAAGCACAAACCAGAGATTTCTCCCTTCTCCTAGCTAAAAGCGAAGAGACCCAAAATGCCCAAATGCATAAATCCAAGCTACCTTTCTCCTTTCATACAGCATGTATATATGCTCCTCACCCTCATTTACACAAAACCCATGATACTAATGCTGATTATAACTAAGATAGCCACGTGTCCCTTCTATTCTCCTGTTTCCCCTAATTATCATATAGTATCATCTATCACATTCTCTATCGTTACCCTGCCCTTCAAAACAGTATTGTCCTCAAGACTGCAGTTTAAGAAACTATATTTGACGGGAAATGCATTGGCCAGAATAACTAATTTTAGGTAAATAGTCTTCCACAGAATCATCCTGTGAAAAGAATCTGAAATCGTAATGATTACAGTTGATTGTCAATCCCAATTTATGCTTCATGTTCAAACTAAAAATTGACACTAATCCATTCAACATCTTTGATGAAACCTTGGTTTGGTCTGTGTGATCCAAAAGCCTTGCCCTATGAACCTTAAGGAAAGCAGGAGATCCAAATCTTCTCAATTCCCCTGCTTCAAAAGTATCTACCTTCCGGTGAATTTCTATAAGATAGAACAAATCTTTTCTGTTTAGTCAAATTCTTAGCAAATGCCCATCTTGAATTTCCAAGCCAATTGTAGGTGAATTCCTATTCTCCAGCACATACCAACAATTCTCAAGCGGCTCATCAACATGACCAAACTACCCAAATGCATAAATCCAAGCTACCTTTTCTCCTTTCATACAGCATGTATATATACTCCTCACTCCCACTCACACAAAACCCATGATATAACTGATTATAGCTAAGATGGCCATGTGTCCCTTCTATTCCCCTCTTGCCCTTAATTATCATATAGTGTCATATATCACATTCTGTATCACAGGTCCTTGTTCTCTAACTAAAATGTAGCTAAACCCCAACCGCAATCATCCAAGTTCAATTTTTTTATATCCTTTTTTGTCAATCTGTTCAGTTGAGGATCATATCTTACACAAAGGGTAGTGACTAGCTATTTACTAAATAATCTATGTCATTATAGTTTCCTCTAATTTACTTTAATTTTTAATTTGTGTGTATGTGTGATCTTTTGCATTAATGAGTGTGCCAATCTGCATCATATTTATTAAGTATGAGGTGCACTTTACTAAAGCATATGAGTTTCTAAGATTCAATATGCAAATTTTAAAAACTGAAATGCAAAAAATCCAAAAATCTTAGTAAAACTAGTTCAAAATCATTGTTGAAACTTGTTCAAGACGTCATGTCCCTTCCAGAATGCATTGAAGTTACATTTAGAGGATTATTTCATATGACTACTAAGATAAGTTCAATATCCATGTACGTAAAAGAGCTAGCTGAACTTGAAGTGTTTAAGGGATTTTTGCCGTGAAAATAGCGGAAAAGAGTTTTGAGTGATTTTATGAGCAGAATGCTTAGAAAAACTGCAAGATTTAAGGGGTAAATGTTGTTATAGTAAAGGGTAACAGCTAAATGACTGCATTTGCTATCATGCAAAGGCCATGTCATTTCCCTTTAGAAGAATAGAGTGCAGTTAAGGTAACAGGGTATTGGTAAATGTACAAAAAAGGTTTTATATATAGCGGATTTCATGCACAATGTAACAGCCTTTGTTTAATCTATTATTCTTACAATATGAAGTTCAATTGAGAAAGATAGCACATGTGGCAAGAGTAAAGAACTGAAAAGCCCAACAAGTGTTCTTCCAAATTAAATCTATTTGTGTTTTTTCATTTATAAATAAGCATAAGTCTTCTGGAATTACAAATCAACATCTCAAGTTTTATTTCTATGGCCTTGATGTTTGTAGTTGAAACTTCATATTGATGTATTACATGAAGAGACAAGGTGAGATGCGCCTCTTTGGCGAACTGGTTTTGCATTGTCAAAGCCTTTTGTACAGGACATAAGAATACAATATTTTTCTAATATGGATAGAGGGTCACAATTCTGATGCTCAAGTTTTTTGGCTTGAGCCTTTAGATTTTTTATGACCGACACATTTGTATATGAGTCAACTTTGATATCACAGTTCCCTTCCTGCTATTATTGGGATAAATAGTGGGGATGAGGGGAGGAAACTTCTATTGTAATTTTTGCATATGTCCAAACAATTTTACTGGGTTCCTCTAACCTATGTGTTGTTTGTTTGCAGCTTGCTTTGACTATTGTTTATATAGCAGTCGGTGTTTTTGCAGCTGGTTGGATTGGTAAGGTTCAGATATATATGGCTATTTGTCTTTAAAATTTTTCGTGCATAATTATATGTACTAATCTGCCTCCTGTAATAGAGGTCTCATGCTGGATTCTAACTGGAGAGCGTCAGACGGCTGTCATCAGGTCAAACTATGTTCAAGTATTGCTTAATCAGGACATGAGCTTTTTTGACACGTACGGTAACAATGGAGACATTGTGAGCCAAGTATTGAGTGATGTGCTGCTCATTCAGTCTGCTCTTAGTGAAAAGGTAGATCGAAGATAAATTGTTCTTCAGTTTCTAATTCTTTAAATATCTTTTGTAACATGATGAGAGATTTTTGATGTAGGTTGGAAACTATATACATAACATGGCAACATTTTTTAGTGGTCTTGTCATTGGATTTGTGAACTGCTGGCAGATTGCCCTATTAACATTAGCCACTGGTCCTTTTATTGTTGCTGCTGGCGGTATATCAAATGTATTTCTTCATAGGCTAGCTGAGAGTATTCAAGATGCATATGCTGAAGCTGCTAGTGTTGCTGAACAGGTTTGTTCATTTTCCTATTTATCACAAAATTTTTGCACTTAGAAGGTTGAACCCCAAAGGACCCCCTCCATCCCCCCATGGTAAAGCCCTAGCATCTCTTGTTTCAGAAAGTAGAGAAGAAACCTTCCCTGTTGGCCTTTTCTGTTGCAATCATTTCTATATTTGTCATACTCTTTCTGTGTGATTTGAGAGTTGCTTGTAATTTGCTGTTGTTGGATTCTGTCCGAAATGTCTCTTCTTGATCTGACAGGAAGTTAATATTGATTGTTCTGGAATTATAGCTTATACTCTATCCACTTTTCATTGTCTCCATGCATGTACTGTTCCCTTGCACCCGACAAATTTTTTGAACTTTTGGTGCATGTCATGTCTCACTGTAAACATTCATTGTCCTCGCTTCAGAAGATTGGATACGTACATCCCGCAACAGTTCATGATACTGAATGATGATATGTCTTAATCATGCAGGCGGTCTCATATATTAGAACCTTATATGCATTCACTAATGAAACTTTGGCGAAGTATTCTTATGCAACCTCATTACAAGCAACTCTGAGATATGGTATTCTAATTAGTCTTGTGCAAGGACTTGGGCTTGGGTTTACATATGGCCTTGCAATATGTTCTTGTGCCTTACAACTGTGGGTTGGAAGATTCCTGGTTACACGAAATAAAGCCCATGGCGGTGAAATAATAACAGCCCTGTTTGCTGTAATTTTGAGTGGCCTGTAAGTGCCTTGTTCTTCTCTGTTGTTAGTGTTTAGTTTTATGCATTCTTATTTGCTCTGTCATGTCTTGTAGTGGGCTGAACCAAGCAGCAACAAATTTTTATTCTTTTGACCAAGGTCGGATTGCTGCCTATAGACTTTATGAGATGATAAGCCGATCATCCTCAACAGTTAATCAAGATGGGAATACCCTAGTTTCAGTGCAAGGAAATATTGAGTTTCGCAATGTGTATTTTAGCTATCTGTCTCGTCCTGAGATCCCAATCTTGAGTGGATTTTACCTCACAGTACCAGCTAAAAAGGCTGTCGCACTCGTTGGTAGAAATGGCTCTGGAAAGAGCAGTATTATCCCTCTCATGGAACGGTTTTATGATCCCACTTTAGGTAGTGCCTTGAGTCTCATTTTCTTTAGTCTAAAGTTTCAGTGAATTAGGAATTTTATTTTCATGTGTGTTCCATTTTTTTATTTGTCATTTCTTTTTGCCATGCAGGAGAAGTTCTTTTAGATGGAGAAAATATTAAAAACCTGAAACTGGAATGGCTTAGAAGCCTAATAGGACTAGTCACCCAGGAACCTGCATTGCTCAGTTTGAGTATAAAGGATAATATTGCTTATGGACGAGAAGCTACTTTTGATCAGATTGAAGAGGCTGCCAAGATAGCACATGCGCATACATTTATCAGCTCACTCGAGAGAGGCTATGATACACAGGTACATCTAAATAGAATAAATAATTGCTTAAACCTGTTTTATTTGTTGTTACATTTTTGGTCAATCTTTTGAGAGATTAATTGTTTTGCATTTTAGGTGGGAAGAGCTGGTATATCATTGACAGAGGAGCAAAAAATTAAACTTTCTATTGCTAGAGCAGTACTTTTAAATCCAACGATTCTTCTGCTGGATGAGGTTACTGGTGGTCTTGACTTTGAAGCTGAGAGAGCTGTGCAGGAGGCTCTAGATCTCCTCATGTTGGGACGGTCAACCATCATAATAGCTCGGCGTCTCAGTCTTATTAGGAATGCTGATTACATAGCTGTTATGGAGGAAGGTCAACTTGTTGAAATGGGTACACATGATGAGCTGTTAAACTTAGATGGTCTATATGCTGAGCTGCTTAAATGTGAAGAAGCTGCTAAACTGCCAAGGAGGTATAACCCGGCAACCATCTCCATTATGACGTAGTTTGTTTGATTATAACTTCCTTTTTGAAATATATGGTTCACTTGTGTTGTGAAAGTGTATTGTTATACTAGCATCCATTATAAATATGCTGCTTATCTTTCTTCAGAATGCCAGCAAGAAGCTACATGGAAACATTCCAAATTGAGATGGATTCTTCTGCCGGTCACAGCTTCCAAGAGCCATCTTCTCCCAAAATGATGAAATCACCCTCCCTTCAGAGAATACCTGGTGTATTACGGCATCCAGATAGCAACATCAACTCTCAAGAATCACCCAAAGTTCGAAGCCCACCACCAGAGAATATGATGGAAAATGGTCTTCCTTTGGATGCAGCAGAAAAGGAACCATCAATAAAAAGACAGGATAGTTTTGAAATGAGACTACCGGAGTTACCCAAGATTGATGTACAGTCTGCGAATCAACAAAAATCAAATGGGTCCGATCCTGAATCACCAGTATCACCACTTTTGACATCGGATCCTAAAAATGAGCGTTCCCACTCACAGACTTTCAGTAGGCCCCATAGTCATTCTGATGACATCCCTACTAAATTCAAGGATCCAAAGGATACAAAACATCAGGAACCTCCATCCTTTTGGAGACTAGCTGAGCTTAGTTTTGCAGAGTGGCTCTATGCTGTGTTAGGAAGCATTGGTGCTGCTATTTTTGGTTCTTTTAACCCAGTTCTTGCTTATGTTATTGCATTGATTGTGACTGCATATTATAGACCTGGACATCATCACTTGCAGGAGGATGTAAACAAGTGGTGCTTGATCATTGCCTGCATGGGTGTAGTGACAGTGGTTGCAAATTTTTTGCAGCATTTCTATTTTGGTATTATGGGCGAAAAAATGACTGAACGAGTTCGAAGAATGATGTTCTCAGGTAAATGATATCTAATCTTGTTTTTAGGCACTTAGAAAAGAACATAACAAAACAAATTTCTCTGTATGAACTTGGCCTTATTTATGCCCATTGTAACAGCTATGCTGCGCAATGAAGTTGGATGGTTTGATGAAGAAGAGAACAGTGCCGATACATTGTCAATGCGGTTGGCAAATGATGCTACATTTGTCCGAGCTGCATTTAGCAACCGACTTTCAATATTTATACAGGATTTTGCTGCTGTTGTTGTGGCTGTTGTCATTGGGATGCTACTTGAATGGCGATTGGCTCTTGTGGCTTTGGCAACTATGCCAATTCTCATGGTTTCTGCAATAGCACAGGTTTGTATGTTCTATTCTGCTTTTCAAACTAATAATACTTGATTGACGGTTCATATTTTCAACATATTTTTCTGACTTTGTGAATGAATTAAATGTTTGGATTGTTATTCTGTTAGCCAACATAATTAGCTACATTCTGAATGAAACAGAATAATATATGGTTGTTGTTTCTCTTAAGAGTCTTTTTAATGTGTACACATTGATGATAAATAATATATGATTGCTTACTCTTCAGAGTCTTTTTTAATGTCTACTTTTGCTAATTATTTAGTTAATTTCCTCCCCTAATTCTTTTCTTTCCAATAAGATGGGCGTTTCTGCACATTATGAAGTGACAATTTCAAATTTTGGTTTGTTTTCTACTGTCTTCAAGGATGACTAGTCCAATTTCCACCTATAGAAAGGGCTTTTGGTTATATTATTGATTCCAACAAAAAAAATGGAGAAGTTTTTCATAGTTGCTTTTTAGTGTAAATAGTTCGGACCATGAATTTTGAAATAGGGTTCTTGATAAAATATTCAGTCGACAAGAAAAAACATGAAAGTAGAGGAAAGAAGTTTATTTATGCAATAACTCCAAGTGAATGCTATAACCAGAAAACGAATTCAACTGGAAATATAGATTATTAGAACTAGATCATTTGAACTAACTCTCCTCCCTTCATTGCAGTGAAGAGCCAAACTGTCATAACTTTCTGTGCCCCTATACCAGCTCATCAGCACTGCCCCTCTCTTTACAAGCTTCTTGCCGTTGTGCTCCTCTACCCTTCCTCGTTTGAACCCTCCACACCTTTATTCCCTTGCCCATATCTGATAGCAATTCACAAGGCCCATTAGCATTTTTATCAGTTTCGTATCTAGTGTGACAATGAGGTTTGTTTTCATTGGGATTGATACAAAAAAATCCCATGAGTTTTTAGTAGTCAGACTGTGCATCCTTTTTTTCTCATGATTGTAGTGATTCTTTTCCAATTTTATTGCGTAATTGCTAAAACTGCAATGAAGGTCAACCAAGAAAAAAATGTTGAATTCACATAGTGGTATCCTGTATTAATTTCCTAGTTTTATATCGCATTTCAAGATAGCGAATGAAAAAAGTTTTTCTCGGATATACTTTAATTTCAAAGCAATTTATATGTGAGTTAAAGAAAATCTTATGTTTGTAGGTGATTGGTAAAGACATTTATTTTTTCTTTTTTACCCAAAAAAAAAAAAATCTAGAATTTTTTATCATCTAAAATTTTGATAAATGAAGATTTTTCATATGCTAGTTTTATGTGAACAAGTATTGAATGGTGGGTAACTGAAATATTGCAGAAATTGTGGCTTGCTGGATTTTCACGGGGCATCCAGGAGATGCACAGGAAGGCATCGTTGGTCCTTGAGGATGCTGTTAGAAACATTTACACTGTTGTAGCATACTGTGCTGGTAACAAAGTCATGGAGCTTTATAGATTGCAATTAAAGAAAATATTCAAGCAGAGTTTTCTGCATGGAATGGCCATTGGTTTCGCATTTGGCTTTTCACAGTTTCTTCTTTTTGCCTGTAATGCCCTTCTTCTCTGGTACACTGCATATGCTGTTAAGAAAAAGTATACGGATCTGCCTACAGCAATCAAGGAGTATATGGTTTTCTCATTTGCAACATTTGCTCTAGTTGAGCCTTTTGGATTGGCCCCATACATTCTTAAACGGCGGAAATCTCTCATTTCAGTTTTTGAAATTATAGATAGAGTGCCCAAGATTGATCCTGATGATAGTGCAGCCCTGAAGCCACCTAATGTTTATGGGAGCTTAGAGCTGAAGAATGTAGATTTCTGTTATCCAACTCGCCCAGAAGTATTAGTGTTGAGCAATTTCACTCTCAAAGTAAATGGTGGACAAACTGTAGCTGTGGTAGGAGTTTCAGGGTCTGGAAAGAGCTCTATAATCTCTTTAATCGAGAGATTTTATGATCCAGTTGCTGGTCAGGTTCTATTAGATGGGCGAGATTTGAAACTTTATAATTTGAGATGGTTAAGGAGCCATTTGGGTCTTGTTCAGCAAGAACCAATTATATTCCCGACAACAATCAGAGAAAATATCATATATGCCAGGCACAATGCCAGTGAAGCTGAAATGAAAGAGGCTGCAAGAATAGCAAATGCTCACCACTTCATCAGCAGTCTGCCTCACGGTTATGACACACTCGTTGGGATGAGGGGTGTGGACCTGACACCGGGACAGAAGCAAAGAATTGCAATTGCTCGAGTGGTGCTGAAGAATGCACCCATTTTGTTATTGGATGAAGCTAGTTCATCCATTGAATCCGAGTCAAGTAGAGTGGTGCAAGAAGCACTCGATACGTTGATTATGGGAAACAAAACAACCATTCTAATAGCTCATAGAGCTGCAATGATGAGGCATGTTGATAATATAGTGGTTCTAAATGGAGGCCGAATTGTGGAGGAAGGGACCCATGATTCTTTGATGGCAAAGAATGGCTTGTATGTCAGGTTAATGCAACCCCACTTTGGGAAGGGTTTGCGACAGCATCGACTTATTTAGCTTGGGTTTTGACATTCAGGCCTAGTTCCTTTGTATAGCTCTTATTACTCAATTTTACTTAGCTGGAAATGTTGATATTTGTTGGCAATTATACACATTTTCCAGAGCGGCGATTGCAGACAAGAATGATGAGAGGCTTGTAGAAATTTTTGTACGGTTGGATGGGAGGGTTGAGGCTGTGGCACTGACAGTTATAGTGGTTCCGATTTAGGGTTTAGAAATAGGATTCGGAGGGTGGTTGGTGATTGATAACATGCTCTGGGGGGGCTAGACGCATCATATTCTTTTAGGAGCCTGAGCTAATATAGGTGTTGCTTGGTCTCCATGGTATAATTATTTGTTCGTTAATCAGAAATTTGGGGTGGAAAAGGGGATAATGTTAGTCTTAATGAGGTGTGCTTCCTTGCATTTTGTTTTCTGCTTTCCTAGCTAGATTTTTTTTTTTCTTTTTTTTCTGGCATTATTGTGAATCATTGCTACTATGGCTTAGCTTGGAAGATGAATGTGTTTGATAGTGTACATTTTTTTTACATTTGTGAAAAGAAAAGGAAGTTTAGAAGAAAGAAGAGGAAGAGGTGGAAGCAATTGTTGTAATCTATGTACATAACCACGTGGATAATTTATAGGCTTTTTTAACATGTACATTTTCTTATTCATTTTCCCCCTTCTTATGTCCCGTTGATAGCAGAAAACTAGCTATTAATGGCATTCGTTGCATGCTAATCAGAAGAATTGCATATCTTGTCCTTTTTTCAAAATTTTCAATGCTTGGAGATACGACTTCTGAAGGAATGATAATGCAAATTTCACTTTATGAAGCAATTCATGTATGGTGAAGGGGAGACTATGACAACTTTTCTGCTTAGTATACACGAGCAGATGCTGTCCTTTTTCAATATTTTCATCAAATATCAAGCATCTTGAAAGAGTCTGCCACAATTTTAAGCTGGTTCCGATATCTTTTCCAACGTCTTTCGTTTGCCCCTACGATCAGTGTGTAATATCTCCCTGCACACAATGGCAACCAAACCCAATTAGCTTGCCTGGCCTCAGAATTTTAATGACGCTCAAAAGTAAGCACCAGGACCGACCGGAACTAGTATACATAGATGCACTTGACATGGTTATATGTGCATATCTGTAAAAAGGGTCGATATCAGTCTCAGCACTTAACTAGGCAAGTCATTAAAAATTGAAGTTCTATGCATTTTTTGTGCTTAAAAATTAGACATTTTCTGAAGTAGACTTTTCTCGCATATTGATTACAATAGAAGAGAGCAAGGGAGGTTACCGTTGCCAATTGCAATGGTTGCAAAGGAAACGCTGGAGTAATTGGGAGATGTTAGCTTATATTCAAAGGTGTAGTAGTTCTTCCCATCTTCGGATCTCTGCATTTAGCCATCAAAAAGAATATCAGTAGCTGGTAATTAAGCACATTTTGAACAAAAATTGTATGCAATAATTGCATCAACCTCTTGTATGCCAAATATAGCTGGCCTCTGATTCGGTGCAGCGTACACCTTCTCAACCAAGTCAGACACAACCTGCTCATACAAATTCATTCTTGCCATTGATTTTAGACATGAACAACATTCTTTATATAGTGTCTTTGTGTCAGTTACCTGTTTCATTGATCCCAACTCATGTATGTCTTTCTTGTCAGTAGGAATGAATCTCACTCTAACATTTTGCAACTGCATTGTTCGGTCCTTAAACGCCGAATCATGCCCCCGGAAATCAAAATCCTAACCGTTTCACAAAAAACGTTGTTCTTAGCTGATTCAAACTTGAACATGTTAAACATTTAGGTACTGTTTGGTATGGGTGGATGGGATGTAATGTAATCAAAAGTGAAATGGAATCAAAGATAGACATGAATGGTTCATCTGTTTAATTCTATTACAATCTTGATTACATTACATTGCATTTGCTCGTACCAAACGACACCCTAGTTCCTAATAACTTACAATCCAATCTGAAGGGTAGTAATATGAATATCCATCTCTTTTGTCCACAAATGCACTATAATTCGGCGGCACCTCTACAAAATCCAATTTCATCATATCTCAATCACATAATTTTTAAATAATAGAACTCAGGCGAAAATTGGAGAAAATGTGATACCTTCAGCAAAAAGGGGGCTTGCTGGGAGTAAACTTGCTGTCAATGTTCCAGATCCTAATAGTAGCAGTCTCCTTGTGCAATTGCCTAGGACAAATTGAGGAATATGATAGTAAAATATTTTGCATAAAAAACCCTAACTTATCTCTATATTTCAAGTGGGTAGTAAAATATATGAAAAAGTAATCAAATTGAGATGAATATATGAATGGATATCTTACTACTTTCTTCAATGGAGGCTGATTCTGTAGAGCAATTACCATTATTAGAAGCAAATGGAATGGTTCGAGGCAGTTCATTTGAACAAGGCACATTATTCAACTGCAAATTAAAAGTAATGGAATATGTTTGAATTATTACAAGAAAGAATAGTATGCGCAGAGCAGAGGGAGAATTAGACCTTTTGGGATAAGGTAGTTGAAGCCCAGGTGAAAGAAAGTGAAGATAGTGCCATGGATGACTAAAGAGAATCGGCCACAGGCTACAGCTTCTCATAAAGCTCAAGTAATGGATAATTTCAAAGAGATTGTGGTCGTTATACAACTTGTTTCCATTTCTTGCTAACTTCTTTCTTTTGTCTTTAAAACAAAATATTTATATGAAAAACATGCTTTTTTTTTTTTAATGATGAATAAACCAATATATTTTTTAAATTAGATTATAATATTATAAATGCAATAAAATGATTACATGTTAAAAAAAAAAAAAAAAGAACTAGTTTTATTTGGTCAGCAACGGAAATTTTGATAAATTAAACTCACAAAATTTTGTAGTACGAATATGATTTATACATGTATTTCATAGCATATGGATAATGAAGATAGAGCGAGTGTTGTGTCACATTTGAAGCTTAGAATCAATTTAAAAGGAATTATCTTATCCAAACATACCATGACATGAGACATGCATCATGTTTTACTTTTTACTGTATACTAGTCTTAAATCCGGATAATATACGGATCAGTTTAATATTATTTAAAAATAAGTAGAAAATTATATTTTAGCTTATTTAAATATGAATTTTTTATTCATTTATTAGTATTAATTATTTTGCATGTATTCTCTCTCTATGTTATTCATGGGTTTCAAAGTTTATTTATTTTAATTATAGTTATTCATGGTCAAACATATAAAAAGTAGATTATATAGTATACGGTAATTAACTATAAATGAATAAAAGAAAATTATAAATACAGTTTTACTCATCTTATAAACATATAATATGGTACATGATAGATAAGTGAAATTAATGATAATCACACAAGTTAATTATGTAAAATAAGCATTGAATGATTGGAGGTATAGATAAAAGATAAATTGTTGAATTGAATTATGCAACATAAGCATTGAATAATTGGATTTTTGAATAAAATGTAATTAGTCAATTAAACAAATTGCATGCTTAATAATAAAAAGTTTCAAGAAATTTTATAGATACACAAAGAAGAAATCCATTATATATTATTAAAAACTTCCTCGAAAACTACATTTTGGGTACAATTGTATATTTTATCTTTCTTGTCACAAATAAGAATCTTCAATCCTTATTTGCTTGTAACTCTAGAAACTGTAACATACATTTGACCATGGCTAAAAACTGAGCGATGAAGATATAAACCAACATGTGCAAGAGATTGTCCTTGACTTTTACTTATTGTCATGGCGAAACAAACAACTAAAGGAACTTGCCTTTGTTGGAATTTGAAAGGCAACCTAATATCTGATGGAGTCAAAGCAAGCCAAGGAATGAAAACCTTTTGACTGATATGGCAACCAGTAATTTTTTCAGATTCAATCACATATTTCCCCATTGAGTTACCACTAACCAAGTACCGTTACACGGATTAAAGAAAAAATTATGGTACTATTCCAAACTATTACCCAATATAGGGTAGAAATCAAACTAATTCCAATTTTATGGTGTTTTTGTCAAAGTCTGCATATCACATTGGCGGACATTCCTTTTTTTTCTCCCGCCGCAGGTCCGCCAGTCAAACTAATAGACCCAAAGAGGTCCGCCTATAAAAGTAGCGGACTCAAAATGTCCGCCCATAGGACAGGCGGACGATTAGGTCCGCTTTCAAGAAAAGTGGACCTAAAAGCTGCCTTGTCCCAGGTGATGGGACAAGGCAGAGTCCGCCTATAGAGAATGCGGACACAGAGGTCCGCATTCCAAATACGCGGACTCATTTAAGTCCGCGTCTTTGAAATGTGGACCTCTGTGTCCGCATACCCAACAGGCGGACTTCATGCAGAATCCCTGTCTCCCCCCATCCAACCGACATATCCCAGCCATCCGATCAAAATGAAAAATAATCCCAGCCGTCCGATCAAATTTTATACCTTCATCTTACCTTCATCTGCTTTCTTCAGCTCATTTATACGTTTAGTAAAAAAAAAACCAGATTTGTTCTTCCTCTCCTTTTCCAACCTTCATCTGTAAAAAAAATTGATTTCCTTCCATCTTTAATATTTTAGAAGTTAAATTTGTTCAACATTATATCTCTTTCAAGTAAGCTTCCTACCTCTTTTAATTATCAATTTAATTAATTTTTAGTAAGTTTTTAGTAATTATAATTTTATTTTGTATTTATATATATTTAATTAAGTTCTTAATTTTTGTTACAATTTTTTTTTTTTTTTGTAGGATTAGCATTATCAAATTAGGAACGAAAATACTAACAATAATATAACCACCAAATAACAAATATTGTGAAGTATTCAACCCAAGAAAGGTAAATACTAAAATTTTTTACAAATTTTATATTTTGTAGATTTTGTAGAAATTATGTTGTGAATTTCTATAAATTTTTGTAGTAATATATATGTAATGTGTAAAAAAATGGAATATGTATAAAATGTTCGTTTATAAATTTATATTAGATATATAATATGTGTTTAATTAAATGTATAAATTTTTTGTATTTTATATATAGGAATAGCATCAACAAATTAGAAACGAAAATCCCAGCACTACAATCATCAAATAGCAGCTATCGTCCGCGTTTATTAAACGTAATAAAGGTAAATAAAAAAAATTTATGAAATTTTGTAATTTTTGTATTTTTTTGAAATTATGTTGTGAATTTCTTTAAATTTGTGTAATATATATGTGATTGATTCATGGAAAAATTGAATATGTATATAATATTTGTTTATAAATTTGTATTAGATTGATTTTTGTGTAGTATATAAGACCATCTCCAACTCTCCACTCCAAATTTCCAATTATAATAAAAATATTTGAAAATAATTCCTTTCCACCTAACATTTTTATTATTAATATATTTCTTTTTACATACTATATAATATTATTAACATATTTTTTATGAAATTCTTAGAAAAAAATTTAATGTTAATTAAATATAAAAAAATAATTTAAATTATATAATAATTTTTTAATGTTTATATGTTTCGAAAATCTTAAATATATGATATAAACTATATAGTTTGTATTAGAAATGTCTATTTGATTTATATATATATATATATATATATATATATATATATATATATATATATATAAATTTTCATTTATGTTAGAATTAATTAAAAAATATCATAATTTTATTTAAGATAATTTTTTACATATATATATTGAATGATTTTTAATTATATGACAGAATAATGTCAACTTCATTACCAATATATATATGATGTATGCAAAAATAGAATATGTATATAATATTTGTTTAGAAATTTTTATGAGATTGATTTTTGTGAAGTTAGTATATAAGACCATCTCCAACTATGCAGTCTAAATTTGCACTCCAAATTAAAATATTTTTAATTTATTCCTTTCGACAAACATTTTTATTACTATTATATTACTTTTTACATACAATTATATTATTCATTGTTTTTAATAAAGGGTAATTCAAAACATTTTAGTGTTAATAATATATTAAAAATTTTAATGGACTGGGTAATGTTTTAATAAATAAATAATTTTATAAAATAAAATCGTATAGGATATAGTTAAAAAAAATTAACATATTAATGCAAAAAAATAACACTTAATGATTAAAAAATAGGATATATCAAATTTTATGATAGTTCCAAGTTGTATATGTATTAATATTTTTTTGAATTTGCAGCATTTTAATTTAGTTTTGATATTTTATCAATATTAATTTAAAAAATTTTAAGAATTTAAGCAAAATTATTAAAATAAATGAAGATGACAAATACACATATAAATTATCAAACACACAAATTAATGAAAACCATATTTGTGAAAACCAAACAAGACCGGCCGGTCGGACCGGGTTCGACTGGAACCAGAGGGCAGGCCGATCGGTTTGGATCCGGTTCGACCAAACTATTTTTTAAATCTTTTTTTAAATATAAAATTTAAGTTATTATTTTGAGGTGTATTTATTTAAAATAAAATATAGTTTGTATTTTTAATTGTAAGTACAAAACCTATATTTCATAAATTGAGCATTTTAATTTACTATATTGTGTTTGAAATGCTTAATTATAAGAATTATAATAAAAATGTTCAAAGTTTCGTATATTATAAACATAGTTGTGAAAACCGGACCGAACCGGCCGGTCGGTGTCTATCCGGTTTTCACTTTGGTCAATAACCGGTCAATGGCCGGTCAGACCGGCCTGTTGAACCGGAAAACCGTAAACAGGACAGGTTTTCCGGTTTAACCAGAAATTTTTTTAAAAAAAAATTTATTTAAATCTAAAATTGAAGTTATTATTTTGGGGTGTTTTTAATTAAAATAAAATATAGTTTGTATTTTTAAATTAAATTGACCTTTAATTGTAATTATAAAAACTATATTTCATAAATTGAGTTTTTTTAATTAGTATATTGTGTTTGAAATGCTTAAACTTAAAGAATTATAATAAAAATATTCAAATTTTCATAAATTATAAATATAAAAATAAAAATATTTTAATATTTTAGTATATTTATTAAATCCGGTTTGATTCTGGTTTATTCCGGTTTAATCCAAAATCCATGAATCCATCCCTTCACCGGTTCGATGACCGGTCCGGGTCTGAAAACCATGATTATAAATATAAAAAATATTTATTAATATATTTACAAAATCCGGTTCGATTTAGGTTTATTACAGTTTAATCTGAAATCCATGAATCCATCCCTTGACCGGTTCGATGACCAGTCCGGGTCTGAAAACCATAATAAAAACACATAAGCGAAATACTGTAAAAAATTAGACATTTTGAAAAAAAAAAATTAACACTGAAATAAAAATGGAAAAGAAACTAAAATAACACTAAACATCAAAAAAAGAAATTGGATATTGGTGGTGGGTTAGAGATGCCTTAATGAATACTTTTTAATTATATGACAGAATAATGTCGACTTCATTGCCAATATATATTCATTGGGGTGGTCAAATCATAAGGAATCAATTTGGAGTTGATTATGAGAATGGATGTTGCAAAGTAATATCAATGAATGGTTTATTCAATCTTAGTTCATTGTTTGATAAGATTAGGACTGTTATGAATATACCAGCGACCGAAGATTTGATTAGGGTGCAATTTCGAAACCCAATTGCAATGAATGGAGTACAGTTAGTGTATAAGTGTTTTGATCTGTGTGACGATGATGATTTGAATATGATGTTGGGGATAGTCAACAGTTTAGGTCATACCTTGTTCTGTATTGAATTATACGTCGAATGCAATCATAATACACCTTCTACACACAAGAGGGATATAGCTGGACCTTCTACTTCTCAAGCTGTTGATTATGATGTTGGTGGTAGTGGTGGACTTGGTGGTTATGGTTGTGATGATGATGATGATGATGATGATGATGATGATGATGATGATAGCGATGATTATGAACCTATTGGTTTTAACGGTGGTGGTGGTGGTGGTGGTGGTGGTGGTGATGGTGATGGTGATAGCGAATCTGATGATGATGAAGAGGATGATGTTGATGTTGATGGTGATGATAGTGAATTTGAGGATTATGCTGATGCTGATAATGATCATGATGGGTTGCACAATGAGGATGAGCTTCAAGGGAATTATAGGGCTTCTTCTTCAAATGTTGATGACACTGCATTATACAATAATTATACCCCTACATTTTTCCCAAATATTCCCCAGCTTACCCAAT
Organism: Euphorbia tirucalli; assembly: GCA_039660915.1. Lineage (NCBI taxonomy): Eukaryota > Viridiplantae > Streptophyta > Magnoliopsida > Malpighiales > Euphorbiaceae > Euphorbia > Euphorbia tirucalli. The sequence continues at coordinate 54,444,126 of CM077633.1, forward strand.
TTGATGCATCAGCTATGACAGTCCATGATATTGATCAAACCAGGAATGCTATAAGATGGGATTCGTCAATGGAACTCTCAAAGGGGATGTTATTTTATTCAAGAGAAGCAGTTAAAAATGCAGCTAAGGAATACTCAATGAGAATACAAAAAGAGTTTCGGAGTAGGGAGACAAGGATGAATACTATCACATTGGTATGTCATTATTATGATGAGGGATGTCCATGGAGGTTACGTGCGACGCTGAAGAAGAAGTCTCATCTGTGGGAGATCACAAAGTATGTCGGTGAACATACTTGTCATGGGTTAAAAAAGTCTCAAGACAACCGAAATCTTGACACGGCCTATATGTATCCCATAGTGGAGGCTATGATTAGGAAGGATCCCTCACTAAAGGTCAAGGTCATTGTTGCAAACTTTGATCAAAGGTATAAGATAAAAATCTCTTACAAGAAGGCATGGTTGGCAAAAAATAAAGCCATTGAGAAGATATATGGAGGTTTTGATGAGTCATGTAACCATCTTCGCCCTTGGCTTTATGCTGTAACCGAAATGAACCCCGTCTCAATCTACCATATTAGTGAGTCTAATCACTTTGTCGATGGTCGTTTTGTGCCAGGAGTTAAACGTTTTGAGCGTCTTATATTGATTCTGAAACCATGCATTGATGGTTTCAAACATTGTATGTCAGTGTTGTACGTTGATGCCACTTTTTTAACTGGAAAGTATAAAGGTGTAATACTAGTAGCATCAGCGCTTGATGGCAACCGAAACATATTTTCGATAGCATTTGGCATAGCTGAAGTTGAAAATATTGCAAATTGGGAATTCTTCTTGCGTTGTGTACGAGATTTTGTTTGCCCAGACATGCCCGATGTTTGTGTCGTATCTGATAGGCATGTTGGAATCTTAAGAGCCATGGAGTCTGAAAAATGGAAGACGGCACCTCATCGATTCTGCATTCGCCATCTAGCGAGCAACTACAATAAGCAATTCAAAAATAAAGAAGTTAAAAACTTTATCATCAATGCAGGTATTTAAGAGTATTGCTTTTTCAATTACCGTAAACCTAAACCATAAGGATCAAGTATACAATTGTTTAACTCATTATGCTTTCAAATATGTTTTTTTTTTAGCATATCAACATCAACCTCGGAAGTTTAAACGGATGATGAGGTTGCTTGAGGAGAAAGAACCTGATAGCTTTCAATGGTTGAATCGGGGTGCCAAAGGAGAAATGGGCTCTCGCTTTTGATGGTGGTTGTCGATGGGGTAGTATGACAACTAACATTGCTGAATCAGTAAACGGATGGCTGCTAAAAGATATTCGGGGATTGCCAATAACAACAATGATGGAAAGCCTTTTTTTAAAATTGGTCGATCGTTTCGAAAAACACGGACGTGAAATTGCAGCCGAAATGCAAAAGGGATTCTCATATACTACATTTGCAATAGACCTATTGAGGACAAGGTTTGAAAAGGCATCTGGACATGTAGTACAACGGTTTGATACGAGGAATGGTGTTTTTGAGATTAAAACTGCCCGTTGGAATTCAGGAAGGAAGGGAGGACACAAGCAAGTGGTCAATCTGAAAGAAATGACTTGTAGTTGTCGAAAGTTTCAACAACTGCGAATACCATGCTCCCATGCCATTGCTGGGTGTTTGGCATATGGCATTGACCATAGACAATTTATTCATCCAATTTATAAATTAGAAAACAACTTGAAATGTTGGTCGACAGCATTTACCCCACTTGGAGAACGTGACTACTGGCCAACAATCGATGGACCATCACTTGTACCAAATCCGAATTTGATGAGAAAAAAGGGTCGACCAAAAACAACACGGATTCGGAATGAGATGGATTGGAAAGTTGCCGGTGCTAACACCTTGAGTTTTTGTAGTAAATGTGGCTTACCCGGTCATAACACTAGGACATGTGGGCGTAGTTAAATATGTTGTAATTATAATGACTAATTTGTAATGGATTCTAATATGTTATTTGGGAATGCAAACTACTATGATAATGTGTGTTTTGTGACTATATTGCTTTAATTAATAGTGATACACTCAATTGGTAAACCTTATTAGTATGTTGAAATCTTAATGTGCATCATTTTATTATATTGACATCAAATGTTTGTGTTGTTAGGTATGTCAGGTAATCCACGACCACAGCCAGCATACATTGAGCCTGGGCCGATTGACCCTAGCGTTTTACATTCACAGAGATCACATAGATCGGAGGCAGTATGGTTCAATGAGGTGCAAATATATCACTTTCTATTTACATAATTTAACTATTAATTAAATATTGTGTGATGAATTAAATTAATGTTACTTATGATAATAAGTTGCATTATTTTATAAATTTATCCAAAATTTTTACTTAAAAAAGCATTGTCCTCTTTAATATATTAAGAAATATATTAAGTTCATTTAAGTGTATATTATTTTGTTATATTTGTTACTATGTTATTAATTAATATAATTTTTCGTAAAAATATTAGGATGAGGAGACAACCCTTACTTGTAGGAGGGACGGTACGATACTACGTGAGGAAGAAATTGATGAGCGACTAGAACAAGTCTTGAGACAGACTGGTTTCTATGGAGTTGCACGGTTGGGTTTTTTTCAGTTGGACCATCATCTCATTACGGCCCTAGTTGAGAGATGGAGACCGGAGACTCATACTTTTCATCTTCCCGAAGGTGAGGCAACAATTACACTGCAGGATGTTGCTATTCAAACTGGATTGCCAATAGATGGTAATCCATTGATTTGCCCACTTCCTTTAAAATGGGTAGATGAGTGTGAACGACTATTAGGCGTTCGTCCTCCTAGAAATGCCTTAAAGAAAAATATGCTGCAATTGAGTTGGTTAAATGCTACTTTTCCTGCAATGCCGGCTAATGATAACGAAGAAGACATTGCACGGTACATCCGTGCATACTTGTTGCAACTACTATCCGGCATATTGTTTAGCACAAAAACATCAGGTTATGTCAACCTTTTGTTCCTACCTTTGTTGGAGAATATTCCAACAATTGGTCAGTATAGCTGGGGGAGCGGGTGTTTGGCATATCTTTATAGAGAGCTGTGTAAAGCCGCCAGACACAACACTGCACAAATTGGTGGTGCTTTAATTTTGTTGCAGGTTTGGGCATATGAGAGATTGAGAGATATATCGCCGAACCTACGGAGTGGAGTTATCACGCCTGGTTTACCACTTGGTCGGCGGTACGTATACATAACACTTATGATATATATGTATTAATATATCAATTTTGTTTTCACATGAGTCATATATATATATAGAGTGAGAGACAAATCATTGAAATTACAAATAAGCAAGAGAAACCAATTTTGCTCTCAAAGGAAAACAAAATAGAATTCACATAGTTCCTACCGAATAGTTAATAAAATACAACAACTTAGGGTATACGATGCCGAACTTGTGTAATTTAGAATTCAAAATTACTTATGCATAGTTATATTTCGTTGTTATGATATAGTTCTACAATTTTCTTATATGTTTACCATGTAAAATAATATCTCCTAATTAATTACAGATGGAGCACACCTAAGGATTGTACTGCTGTGCCAACTCATACGCTGAGACATATACGATATGTACTTGATTTGGCTGACAAAGATTCTGTAAGTCATACAAATTAGGCATGCAGTCATGTTAAACATTGTACGAAAAAAATATTTTTTTTGGAATGGTAAAATCATATAAATATATATGTTACTTTGTGTTGCTTGTAGTTCACTTGGGAGCCATACACAGATGAAATCCGGGCAGCATTACCAGAATATTGCTTTCAAGGAAATCATTTATGGAGAGCTGTTGTGCCATTGATTTGCATGCACATTGTGGAATGGCATCAACCAGACAGAGTTCTTTGACAATTTGGTTTGCAACAACACATACGTATTGCGCCCATGCAATCCAATGAGCTGCATGATATTGAACTGATTCAGGTTAAAGGTTCCATTATGCAGAAAATGGCCTACTGGGTTGCAATATGGAATAATAGGGCAAATTTGATATTTGCAGCTCAACCATGTGCCGAACCACTCCATTATCATTCCGAGTACATGGAATGGTATAGGCGAATAACAAGGAGATGGATTTCTGTTAGAGGTGCTGCCCATGGTGCCACTGTAAGTCATTAAAATTGAAAATTCATGTGTTTAATTTTTTTATGACCTGTACATAGTAATAATATATATTATGTACAGGTTGATGGAATGGAGCAACTTGCCTTGGTTAGAGATTTGGATGCTGTGAACAGGATCAGAAACAGCATATGCGGGGCGCTTGGGGAGGAACGGCGTTATGTTCGGGGTTCCCAACCTCCTCATCCAGCTCCGTCTGCTATTTATCCAAATTTTGAAGTGGATGAAGAGGCACCCGTTGCTGCCACTGGTAGACGCCACCAACGTACCACATCGAGGAGACGTGAGGTCACAAGACCAACAGATCCTTCTTGTGACATTGTGCCACATCCAGTATCATACCATTCACAAGATCCATATGGAGCAAGCACTTCACAACAATCACAACCAACACAGCAATATTCATCATGGGTTCCTAACCCATCTGCTCCTGGTTCATTTGTTAGTCCAACTGGTCCACCACAGTATGGGTTTAACACTTCTCAAAACCCATTTACACAATGGAGTGGGTCGGGCCAATCACCTTGGGCTATGCATGGTATGGGTACACCACATACTCCTTCTAATATGATATTTCCATCGTTTGCGCGGCCATCTTCAGCGGAACAGTGTGTTGGTATGTCTAGTATGTACTCTCAGCAACAACCTCCTTTTCCATATTCCAACTTTGGAACAACATCAAATGTTGAATATAATCCATCACAGTGTACTGATCCATCGCAGCCTTCCAATAGAAGTGGACGTAATATTTGATGTTTCTTTTTAAACAATGTATAATATTTTTATGTTTTAGTTCAAGACTTATATCTTTGAATATTTAGAACATTGACTATAAATTAAAAGGTCATATATTTTTTAAATTGTGCAATCCAATTCCTTTGAAATCGAACGATTTGTAATTAAGATTAATGAGCTTAATTGTCAAATTAAATTTCAATTTTGATGAGCTCTTAATTTTTTTTTTCTTTGTAGTTATTAAATTCTAATCATATCATATTTTAAGAATTAAAAATTTAACTCTAGAAATAAGTCTCCCAATCTTAAAAGTACAAAATTAATTAAAAATTAAAAAAATTTGAACTAGAAACAATTAAGAAGAAGAGCAATATGGTTATTTGACATGTATTTAACAACAAAAATACCTTTAATACTCATGGAAGACGATTATACAAGGACAAAATAAAAATATAGAGAGGTTGAAATTTTTGTTCAAAATCAAATTTTAGGGAAATTTAAATTGTTAAAATGGGAGACAAGAATGCGTAAATTTGTCTTTTAAAAATTGCCATTTCATTATTTTCAACGAAAATAATCAAAAATAAATGAAAAGATGTTATAGCGTAATAAATGTATAAATTAAATTAATGGGTAAAATAAAGAGAAAATGATTGACCAAAATGCAAAAAGTCCGTAATTAGTTGCTCTTTCATAAAACACTCTCAACATCCAAAGCAATAAAAAAAACCATTCAATTAATTTTTTTTTCCTTTTTTTATATAGGATTTTTCTACATTAAAGTGAATTCTTCTTCATGCCTTTCATATGGTTGACAAGAGTCCAAAATTTGGATGATATAAGGGAAATTAGGTGGCAAGGGTTGAATTAAAAAGGAAAAAGTTAAAAGAAAAAAATTGCAGTGAGAAATCTTGCTACGAATTCCAATACCAAATTGCAGAAATCCTTTAATTGGAATGATTGTTTGATGACATCTTTTGATTAATTTCACACTTGGAAAATGTTATGGTCAAATTGGCAATATTAAAATTGGAGATAGAAAATGATGCTAATCACTTTTCTAAATGCAAGCTCTTAACGACTGGTCATAAATTATTTTCATATTTATTTTATTTTTTCCCCCTTTTACTGTTATTAATAATACCATAATAGTAAAATTGTATATTTATTTAACGATTGTTATAACTCTAGAGTTCATTTATGTTCTATATAATTAAAGGACTTTACTAAAATTATTAATGCTGAATTAGATAATCATAATACTAAATTACATTATAATATTATTACATTATAATATTAAATTACATTATAACACTAAACAATAAAAAAAATACATAAGTTACATAATTATAAAATTAAACTACTACTATAGTCATCTCCTAATTTTAAATTTAAAACCATTCCTAGCGTTAACTTTATTACAATAGTCTACTTGACATATTGGCAGAGTTTCTAGAACTTTGCCAACCAATTCTTGGGGTAATTTTATACATTCACTCTCCTTCGTAATTAATATTTTTACCATATTATCATAATCTACAGGTGATTCGTCAAAAATCTCATCAAATAAGCGTTGATAACGCCAAGATAATCCATTTCTTAGCATCCACATTTGTTCTCTCGTTCGCACATCAAATTTGTAGCCAGACATTATTATGTCTTGTAATTTTTCGTTCATATTTAGCAGGTACTCCAGTAACTTTTTTCCCCTTCTCATCCGAATGTTTTTTAAATTTTCTATTTTCTTCAATGCAAATTCCGGGAACTGCATAATCTTTGGGGTCAGTATTGTTTTAACCATCTACAGGTTGCATAAAAAAATATTAACCTTAATTGAACCATTTCAAATATACATTAATTAATTAATTAATTACACAACAACTTAAATAAAATATTATATATCACTACACCAGTTTTCTATTTTAAACCCTTGTAATAATAATAATCATAATAATAATATTAATATTAATAACAACAATAATAAAAATAAAAATATAATTTACAAAAAAATAACTTGTATTAAAAATAATATCAATAACAATAATAATGATAAAAATAAATATAAAATTTTACACCAAATTAAAAAAAATTCTTTTTTACTAGCTCAGTTTTATTTTTTTTTCAAATATTCTGTAAAAATAATAATATTTCAAATTTTAATAACAATTTTTAAACAAAACTTATAGAGATATTTACTAACTATATAGTTTATATCATATCTATATGATTTTTCAAACATATAAATATTATATACTAACTTCACAAAAATAAATCTAATACAAATTTATACATATTCCATTTTTTCATAAATCTCCTATATATATATATATATATATATATATATATATATATTATTCCAGAAATTACAAATTTTTACAAAAATTTTATATTTACCTTTTTTCCTGTTTAATACTACAATAACTGTTGTCTGGTGGTTGTAGTGATAAAATTTTTTGTTTCCAATTTGATGCTGACAATCCTGAGAAAAAATTACAAAAAGTTGATTAATATTATTAACAAAAATTAATTATATAATTATAAATATAAAATAAAAATTACGGTTAATAAAATAAACCTACCAAAAAAAGAAAACAATGTAGAAGGAACTGAAGTAATAAGTTTAAAAGGAGAAGAAAGAAGAAGGAAGGTTTAGAAGGAGAAGGAAGGAGAATGCAGGAGAACGAAGCTGAAAAGAAAATTTCTTATTCACCGATATGTGTTTACAACATATAAATGAGTAAATATATAAATTCATCGGACGGTTGGGATTATATTTACATTTGATCGGATGGCTGGGGGGGAAGATTTTGGATGCCGGTCCGCGTGTTTGGAATGCGGACACAGGTGTCCGCATTTCAAAGACGCGGACTTAAAATATGTACATGAGTCCGCGTCTTTGGAATGCGGACCTCTGTGTCCGCATTCTCTGTAAGCGGACTCTGCCTTGTCCCATCACCTGGGACAAGGCAGCTTTTAGGTCCGCTTTTGATGAAAGCGGACCTAATCGTCCGCCTCTCCCATGGGCGGACATTTTGAGTCCGCTACTTTTATAGGCGGACCTCTTTGGGTCCATTAGTTTGACTGGCGGACCTGCGGCGGGAGAAAAAAAAGGAATGTCCTCCAATGTGATATGCAGACTTTGACAAAAACACCATAAAATTGGAATTAGTTTAATTTCTACCCTATATTGGGTAATAGTTTGTAATAGTGCCATAATTTTTTCTTTAATCCACCGTTACACAGTCCAGAAGTCTGATCTATATGACGAAGCAACATCACAGGTACACCAATCTTCAACTTGAGGTTATGGTATGACAAACCTGTTGAATATATAGTATTCAAGAATTCTGGAGTATAAATATTGTTTTGGCGATCAGAGTAACTGTCCCTTTTGCAAATCGAATCAGTACTTAAATAGCATACTTCTTCACATGGCCACAATGACAACATGTAATCATTCACCATATTTATAACATCCAATGTAGGAGCAAGAATAGCACGTCCTTGTAAATATGTTCGATCTCCAAAATTTTCTAACAAACCGGGATACGTGTTATGAACAATTGATCCGATTGGATTTTGAGTATCTTTAATAAGAAACTCATCAGGCACATCAAATGTAGCTTCACCATCATTGTTTCCACTGATCGCTCCATCTCCAATACTTAATATCCATTTTGAAAATGATTGCAACTCTTCTGAATTATTATTTGCAGTACCAGTCTAAAGCCTCATGTTCTTAGTTAATTTAAGTACTTTACAATAGTTCCATAAGTAAGAGGCGTTGAGAGTAGCTGAAACTATATTTTGTCTGCTGCCTTTTGGAATAACGGGTAAACTTTGTCTAAAATCACCACTGAAGACAACAACCTTCCCACCAAATGGCAAATTCAAGCTGTTACTATAATGGAATCTCAAGATGTCTCTGAGTATTTTGTAAAATGCTTCAAAACAGTGTTTGTGAACCATTGGTGCTTCATCCCATATAATAAGGCAAGTTTTAGCAATTAACTCAGCTAATGGACTTCCTTATTTGATGTTGCAAGTGGAATCTTCATTTATAGTAAATGAAATACCAAATCTAGAATGAGCAGTTCTACCACCAGGCATAAGAAGGGAAGCTATTCCACTTGAACCTACTGTCAAGGACAATTTCACCTTTGGATCTTAGAAAAGATGATAAAGTTCTCCATATTCCCAGTACCTCCGAATCCATAGACAAAAAAATATTCCCCCATCTTCCTTTCTTATTGCATTAATGATAGTTTCGAACACCATTTTCTGATCATCATTCAATGATGAAATAAGCTTTTCACTTTCTCTTTCTAATAACACCCTATCATAATTAAGCTCATCTTGAATTAACCTATTTCTCCCTTCATCAATTAGTGTTAAATCAGGGAATGGTAAAGTAGGATAATCCCTCAAGCTTCTTCCATTTCTGTTCAAAATTTTCTCTATTTCAGTAAGTGTGTAATTCTTTGATTGCTCATCTGTCATCTGTAAATATGAAATTATACATAAAAAAATATAAATGAACAATATCATAAAATAAAATTGAAATTACAAAAATTTTGTAATGTACTTGACAAACTATATAAATAAAAAATTATCAACTAAAATTAAGCAAATATAAAACTATAACATAAGTCGTTAAAATGGCATATTTTTGGAAATTAAGGAAACAATATTTTTCAAAATTTTTTTTAGAAAGTTAATAAATAATAACTTAATTCATTACCTAGTTGCCAAGTATTTGACTCTGGCAATGTAGAATATCATCGGAGAAAAGATGCCATGTTTCATTCCAAACTAATTCTGACCTTGAAATATAGTTGGAGAACAACATAGTACTAAACAATGAGCGTAGAAAATGAGCTAAACCCCAAAAAGATGCTTCAACTATTGCATCTATGTACTTCTTGTCATCATCTAGTAACCCTAATGCAAAACACGTGTTTTTAAATGTTGGGTATAATTTACCATCTACGGTCTTGATGTCGTCATATTTTGTTGGCTCTCTTACAATATTCAACAAAATCCTGAGATAGTATAATTTTCCAGCTCCCGGATGGACATAAAATATTCTTCCTATAGACATTCCACGCTGTCTTGGACACCATTTCCTGACCTTCTTCACAAATCTTGATGATTCGTTAACTACCTCGACTTCTTTCCATATAAACCTAGTTGGAAATTCAACATAAGTCAATTATTTGGCCTTCGGATATTCTCTATTCGCCTTCATCCATTGCAGAAACATAGTTTGCACTTCATGTTGGTGTGCCCTAGTTCTTAGGGTATTGGATTCTTGTATTTTGTATTATACATTAAGACTCATTATATGAATACATTATTTGTATCACATTAATAAAGGCAATTAATCTATTTCATTTATATCTTGTACTATAATATGAGTAGAGTATCCATTGATTGATAATCATAAAACCTATCCCAGGTCTGTTCTAATCGTGGGAATGAATAGAACCACAGACTTGTATATTCGATGACTGTATGACAGTTCTTAACTAGCCATAGTACTTGTATAGTCAGTCATGAATATAGGTACACGTCGTTGACATGGGACTGGATCGATCAGCACAAGAAAGCCACATGGTTGTCGCGTCATAGGTTTTTCTTGAGTAGGTCTCTTTTGTCCTCAGACCGGATTTCATTATAGTATCAATATGGAATCCGGTTCACTTTGATATATGCCTAATATGTCTGTAAAAGGATGCCAATACGGGTATGATTGGGTGGACCGGTGAACATGTTAATATTGATGATGAAGTGATGGAATTGCCACTTGGATAACACCGAAATGATATCATTGGCCACTTGATGAGTGGGACTGATAAGTGTATGACTATACCCAAGTAAGTCGGTGTTTATTTAATTAATCAGTCAACACAAGATCAAGAACTATAATAAACAGAAGAGGATGACGGACACCATGCCTCTTGTTTATTCATATCGATATCATTAGGCAAAGGATACTATGGGATTACTACCGGGGTGAGTGTCTTCTAAAGACTGCTGCATCTCTGTCTTAATTGGGGACTGTAATGGTTTGCTAGATACCACTTACAGTCTGTGGGCCTTGGGCCTACTGCCAACATAAAGACAGACCCATAGGATCGTGCACATAGATCAACTGAGCCAGAACTTATAGAAATTGTACATGTAATGTACATTGGAAGGAATGCGTTAATTAATTAGTTGACATTCGGTGTCAAGGTAATTAATTAACATTGGGTTGGTTTAATTTAATTAATAAGTTTACATAATGTAATTAATTAATTTATCAATTAATTGAATTACATAAAGTAAACAATCAATTAAATAATTTTCCTAAGTAAAAAAATTAAATACATGTATTGTATTTACTTAAGTGTGATTTAATTTTATTTAGGGGTAATTAAATTTAGCCAAATGAAATTAAATTACATACTATATATACTTTTTAATTAAAGTTTATTTATGTAATTATAATTCTAGTGGGCTTGGATTTAATTAACCTAATTAAAACCCAATTAGACAAGGTGTCTGTATAAGGGCACACTTAAGGAAGAAAACCCTAATTCAACCCTAATTAATTGCTGGAAATTTCAGCCACCAATAGCAGCCCCAAAACAGCCGAAAATCCCAGTATTAATCCTCCATTCCTTCGCGTCTTCGGCTAGCACCGGCTCCCGCTCAATAGTTGGTCGTGCACCGGACTTTGGAGATCGCAGTTTCAAGAAAAGATTCTACAGCAGTCTCTAGAAGAGACGAATCCGGTGAGTTAATCTCTCTTGATTCAAATTAGTTTTATTCTAATCAATGGTAATTGGACACAATAGGTGGATTCTAGGAAATTTTAAACGGTGTATTTTCCGCTGCACCATTTTATTTTTCCGATGACGAATCCCAACACTTCGCCACTCTTTTAACAACATCTTCAATAGGGTCAACATCATGAAATACAATAGTCTGCTCACCTGGAAGATGGAAGCTGAGTCTTTTAACTCCAGGCTCTCGGTAATTAATAGAAAATACAAATATTCAACAAGCCGCCTCACACGGAGAAATGTATCTATAATCGTAATACATTTTCACTTCATCCTGTCCTTCACCATTATTGCCATTTGCATCTTGATCCCCTTATTTATGTACTTGAACAAATACTTGATGGCCCTATGTTGATTGCACCATTCGACATCTATATGAGCATTATACTTCAATAACAACTGACAGTTGTAAGGAACAACAAATCCTTTGTTAAGCCGAATGTTACTTTTCTCAATATTCCTCCCATTATCCCTTCTTCTATACAAAGGATATCCTTGTTCATTCATGGTTGTCTCCTTGTTAAATTTCTTAGGGAAGTGCTTTGAACATTTTCCATCTTTCATGCACGGTGAATTTATATAGAAGCACCGCAAGGACCATGCATCATGAAATTTTTCACTATTTCATACAAATAAGGAATTTCATCTTTATCAGGAATCTCAGTTGAGATTATCTTATCAATATCCTTTCCAGATGGGTGCTTATCTTTTGGGTGCAAGAACAATAATATATGTGCATGAGGGAGACCTTGTTTTTGGAATTCTATTATGTATAGAACTGCAAATAAACACCAGTATGAATTAAAGCATGTGATGATGACTAAATATTCATTTATTGTATAGATAACTAAAAATAAACACTAAGATGAATTAAAGCACAACGTGATATCTAAAATTTTCATCTATTGTACACATTACTATAAATAAACACTAACATGAATTAAACCATGTGATGATAACAAAATATTCAAATAAAAATATCAATATTAAATAGAATCAGAGACATACTCGCTCGTGTTCTTCCAAATAGTTTTTCAACCTTCAAGTCATGAACCAATCTATCTAGCTTCATTTTGAAAACTCTAGTTATCACATCAGGCTTATCTTATGCTCTTAAATTTTCTTTACCAATAAATCTCTGTATCTCAGGCCATCTTGCATTACATGTGAAAGTAATAAAGAGATCAGGATATCCTGTCCATTTACATATGGCCATCGCATCTTGATAGTTCTGTATCATGTACCTTGAAACAATTTTCACAGTTTTTAATTGCTAAACGATTTAAACGAAGATAAATAATCACAAGGAGCATGAATAGTTAGATGATATTTTTAATAACACGCACCTTGCACCACCGACATATGTGGATGGTAATATAATCCTTTTACCAACTCATGATGGATTTGTTTCACCTCTCAATACTACTTCCGATAATCCTTTGTATAAATCTACCCTGAGATTTTTTTGGTTGTGTCAAATGAATGATAATCTTTCTGCCTCTATCATTGTGTAAGAATCAACCATAAATTGCTGTAATAACTTGCTTGATCTCAAAATTGTCGGTGGTTCATTGATCCTCTGTTGTATTTTAAAGCCAAAAAATTAGTGCAAGCTAATGGACTGCCTTTTTAGCTTTTTATTTTCCTCACTAAATGAAATAATCTTTCGATATCCATCTTCTCCATACGGAAAAAGCAATGGATAATGCATTGCAAGATAAGAAGAGTGTAACTCATTGGTACATTGTAGTGCACCAGATTTGGCCTCAATGATAATGTCTCTAAAATTTTCAGCAGTGTCAACATCACCAACAACTAAACTAGCAATTTCTGAAGCAATAGGCACGTTATATTTCCGACCATCTTTAGTTCATCCTCTAATCAACCTCAACTTCAAGTCTCTATATTCACAAGTAGCCAATCTATCTCTAGCTAATCTGAATGATTGTGCTAGAACATTCTTTTCATCAAGCATACTTTTTAAGTCTTGAATTATAGAATGATCGAACTGTGTTTTGCTATTTTGTGCACTGAAAGAAAACATTAAAAGCATGTTAATTTTCATTAAAAATAATTTAGATTTTTAATGATAACAACCTTTTAAAGTTCATAAATTAACATACATAAGAGTTCCACCCTATTTGGAATCTCATTTTCTGTATCATAGATATATAATTGCGCAAACTTGGGACTCGATCCTGACTGTGGTAAGAGACTACCAATCATGTGATGACTTTGACCGTTAAGTCTAAAAACATAAGGACCAGTTCCATGTTTCACTGATGTATCAATTTTACCTCCCATCAACGTGAAGGAAAATATCATATTATACCCCCTTATAATTTCTAAGAATGTTTTTCTTCTTCTATCAAACCCAAATAGTAAATTTTCAAATGTAAGTAAAAGCTCTTTCAATAATGATAATTTGATTTTTCCTGATTCACAACAAAGTGAAAATACTGGATTGCTGCTCCTTCGATGCTTACTAAGTCTCTCTTCATACCACATGAGCACACCACATGACGAACACGAAAATTCTGGATCACCAAGATCCAAAATACCTATATTTTAATATTAAACTCTCATTATTAATCTATATACATATATATACATATTCATACACACATAGGGTTTTGTACAACTAAATGAACAAAATATGATCATAGTGAACGGAATTATGTTTTTTGTTTCATTCGTCTGATTTCGATATTATAAGAGAAACCTAATATCAAATATAATCAATTATTACCATGCAAAAAACCAAAATTTTTAATCAAAATTGCATCATCAAAAAAATCTACCACCTTCTATTATCTTTAGATATTTCCTTAAAATGTGCAAGCTACAAATAGCTTCTATCAGCAAAGCTAAATATTGCAGTTTTTATTTACTTAAACAACCTGCACAAATTAAAGCTCCTTCCTAAGATGTCCTAATCAACTCAAAAGCCACAAAAAAACCAAATAAATTAACTACAATTAAGGTACTTAAACAAAAAAAAAATATCATATAGCAACTCAAGGAAAAAACAAAAATAGTTGATTAATAAACCTGCAAATCATGAATATAAAACTACCAAAGTCATGAATGTCATCGTTCATTCAATAAAAAGTATACAAATTAGATTAACAAAGGCAGGGAAATTAGAAAGAGGAGAAATAAAAGGACACATACCATTGTAAATGTATTTTTGCCCACGAAACCAAAAAATTTTAATAATTTTAGATGGAATAAAGAAAAGAAAACTCCCAGAAAAGATTCAAAAGTGTGCATACTATATATATACAATAAACTGAGGTGAAAAGACTTCCATTGGGTTACAATTACTTAACGCTCTAGATTTTAAGGACATAAAAAAATATTTAAAATTTGATTGGGCAACAAAAATTGTGATTTAAATAAATTATAATATTTGGAACTTGGATCAAACTTTTTTTTTTTTTTTTGGTTGTTGGTGATCAAAGAAACTAAAGAAACCGAAGAAATAGAAAAAAAGGCAGCTAATAGAAGAAAAAAAAAATCTAATAGCTAACAAATCAAAATAGTGGAATTCCTTTCCATGTCATGCCATAAGATTAATTTGATTTAAATTAAAATATTTATCAGAAATAAAAAGCTAATTAAAGATAACTATTATGTTTAAATTTGAATATTTAAAAAAAAAAAAACCTAAAATATAACTTTATAACTTATCCTAAATAAAATTAGAGTATTTTATAATATTTAAAAATAACACCAAATAGAAAATCACGTAATCGAAAGCAAATAAAATCTCTGGCATTGGTCTTCTTTGGACACAAATCAAGAGGCAAGCAAGTAAGAACTTTGTTTTGTACGCTTTTGTCAATTGACTAATTAAAATATAACAAATCAGATTAAGAACTTAACAGTTTTAGAGGAGCAACATGTATTAGCTCTTGCAAAAACAATTTTAATTATATAGTCAATAAGAATAAATCAACAGAGAAACATACGGTTACCTCCTAATCGAAGCTAACCTTCACCCACAACGCAACCGCTAACAAAAAACACAACTGAAGGTGCAAAAATATTTTGGCACCAATCTTTTGCAAAAATCATTATCCTTTTGTTCCAAGAACACCCTTTAAATCTCACTTATATCGGCACCAGATGTAATTATCAAGTATATCAAAAGGGATAAGTTAGGATAAGAATTTGGCATAAATGTTGCTGGAACCATAAGCAAACTAAAGACTAACTCTTTATGATATTATAGCTTCTAAGGGTGCTTACATCGCCCAGCTGCAACCTCAACCTGTGTAATAGCATAAAGGGATAAAGGAACTATCATTAGTGAGAAGCAATAGTCTACAATCTCCTCATCCCCACCTCACAGATTACCTCATCGTCATTTATCTACCTCCATTGCTTGAGCAGGCTTAGCTTTTGTTAATCCAGTCAATTTGGTATGACCTTTATCTTCCCCATTGATAACCAACTTGCACCCTCTATAAGTAAACAGACACTGTGAAAGCAATTGAAATTATGCACTGAAATCCCAGCAAAAAGAAAAATGCATAAAGTTAGCTAGAATATGTGAAACTAAATGGAGCCAAAAATATGTTTACCAAAATATAGTAGCCAGAAATTATTCTAGCTTATAATATGTTTTCAAGTGATAATTCAAGTGGAGATGAAGAGAGAAAGTTCAAGTGAGAATCACGAATTGTAAAACAGACCTATTAGAAAGTGATTTCAATGAAAGAAAAAAACAAAGAACAGTATATTCAAAATACAACAAAAGAAAGAGAAAGAGAGAGTGCAAATTGTGGGACTTGGAGAACCACCTCATGTATATATTTTATGTTTCTTGCAACATCATGACTTTAAAATCATTCTTACTCACAACTGCATCTTCAACTCTCTTGTTCTCACCCTGCAACTAATGCTTCAGTTCCAAATTACCAAATGTTTCTATGTATTTTCATTCAGAATCAATGAAAATAATAAATGTAACCTTAAGAGTGAAAAAGGAAAGACCATAGCAAGCAGCAGAAGTACATATTGAAAAAAAAAATCTTAAGAATTAATCTTAAGACGCAGTAGCTAATCAGTGAAAAACAGTCTTGAATCCATAAAATGAACCGTACACAAACCCATTTCAATTACCTCGGAGAAGAAAACACTATTGAATTGTCGCTAGCAGAATGTTTCTTGCAGCATCATTGACTTTAAAATCATCCTTACTCACAACTTGGCCACTGTCCATAGCTACTTCGCACCACAATCACTCGATCAAATACATCATCCCTTAATTAGCATCCTCTTTTGAGCAAACATTTAATATCCGAAACAAAATCCTCAAATCGGCTTCTCAACTCGATAATTGAACCCCAAATTAAATCAAATTTCCAAAACGTAGTACAGAACTTGAAACCAACAGCAACTGAAATTGAAAATTGAAACTCTAAGATACCTTATTAAGCACGCATTCTCTCAATTTTTGCAAGAGGAGAAGGCATTTTTCTTGATCGTAAGGGGATTGGACTCCGCAATTGAGCAGATCCAGAGACTCTTGGCCGCAAACGGCCTTTGAACGCTCTTCCTCCATTGTTGATTCTATGCCTTTTCTTCTCCTTTGGAGTTAGGGTTTTTGGTGTCTCACATATAAACCCTTTTTGTTCTTTCTAGAAAAATGGAGTTTCAGATTCCCGCCTTCGTCTCTAAACAGCGGCTTCACTAGCTGAGTTTTCCTTGCCTGTGGTTTTTACCGCGAATGGAAAATGTTAAAGCGACCGGGTTCACCGTATGAGCATATACTTGCAGCATCTGCTTGCCATCTATTATTTCTGATTGCACTGTGAAACCCAAAAATGTGCAGAACAAAAGCCGTGTGATTTTCACCGTATGAGCATATACTTGCAGCATCTGCTTGCCATTTGTTAATTCTAATTGCAAACCCAAAAATGTGCAGAACAAAAGCCAGTGTGATTGATGACAAATTTCAATTCCAAAAATGGATAATTGAACTTGAAACTGCTTGTTAAGAGAATACAAAAATGAGAAAAAGAGAGATCCTTGATGGCAGTAAAGATCGGAGAGAATGCGAAAATAAGAAAAAGAGGGAGATAGAGCTGACGGCAGGGAAGATCAGAGAGGATACAAAAATGAGAAAAAGAGAAACCTGATGACGGAGAAGATCGGAGAAGAAGAAACAATTTTAATTAATTTTAAATTTTAAAAAATTAAATATTTAAGTAATTAATAAATATTTAAAAATTAAATAAAATCAATTATTAATAATTTAAAAAAACCTACAAAATGGTAACTCAGTGATATATATTCATTTTTAGTTTATATATATATATATATATTGCTTTTGGCTCTTTTGCAATTTCGATTAAACTAAACTGCCTCAAAATATTAGTTGAGACTTGCTACAATATCTAATAATTCCAGATTTTTATTTTTGGTGAATAAAAAAAATTTATTACCAAAACAAACTGGAGGAATTACAACCAATTGGACCAGTCAAAACTGGAATTCCTATATATAAAAAAAAAAAAAAGTCTAAGCTTTACACTATAAGAAATTCGAAAAATAACAAGAATATGATAATAAGGGAACAGAGGTTATATACTTGTAAAATTGGCAATTCAAGAAAACCTGAAAAGATAAAATATAATAATAAAATACAATGTGTCAAAGCCATCTTTGTAAACAAGTGACTGCCATGAACCAATCTTCGCCACACGTGTGAACCATGCAAAAGGAGATCATTGCTAGGGGTGTACAAAAAAAAAACTGAAAACCGAAAACCGTGAAATCGAACCGAAACCGAGTTAAAAATATGGTTAACCGAAATCGATGGACTAGTGTACGGTTTTTATTTTTAGAAATTAACGGTTACGGTTACGGTTTAGGTTTGTACATCGAAAGTCTATATGGACTCACGGTTAACAGACTTTTTACAATTATTTTTCTTAAAAAATTATGTAATTATACGTATATAGATAATATGAATAATAAGTGAAACATTTGGGTTATTTTATTTCCTTACTATACAACACCAAGTAGTTTTTGGTCAATCCATTCCAATCTCATCTCCTCTCAATTCTTAATTTCACATTCACTGAAAAACGAACAACGAAGAACAATTTCATTAATTAATGTTTGATCTTGTACAACAATTTCTATGTTTACAAACATTTTTTTATTAATGTTTTAATTATTAAAGTTTATGGTTAAAATGTTATTTTAATTAATAATTAAGACTATGGTTTGTAATTTTATATTTTTATTTGACATTTGAGATTTATGATCTATTTATTTGAGGTTTCAAATATTATAAATTTAGTAAAATCATAATGTCCATTTCGTAAATGGTTAACCGTAAAGAAATGGTTAACCGACCGAAATTAATGGTTAACTGACTATTGGTTAACCGAATTTAATGGACAGTGTATGGCTAGTAAATTAAAAAAAATGTTCAAACGGTTAACCGTTTGTAAAAGTCCACATGGACCGGTTAACCGATCGTGTGCACCCCTAATCAATGCTACCAATCAACCCCAAAATCACATTTCTCCACTATAAATTTAACCTTGCAGTAAATACACAAAGCAGTAGTACGTTAGATTGATGAATTAATTAGAGTATATATAAATGGCATGTATTAAGATTTCTCTTCAGGCAAAACCCAACTCCCGCTACTCCAAATATCACAAACCCTGCTCATAGCAGAATCAGCAATGCAGAGAGAAGGTTGCAACCAACGATCAAACCAAAAAGATATTCGAAGAAACATTTACCAAGCAACGAGAAAGATATTCCATAGCAATAACAAACAACAAAGGAGACAGAGGATCCCCCTTGTCTGAGACCCTTCCTACCAGGGAACAAACCTTCAAATCTTCCATTAAAAGAGATAGAATAAAGACAAGACTTCACACAAGCCATTAACCAACCAACCAACAAACCTGGAAGGAAACTGGAAACCTAGCAAAACATCTTCTAAAAAATCCCAATGGACAGAATCATAAGCCTTCTATGAGGTCCACCTTCAACAAACAACAAGATTTTTTATTCCTGTGATAATTTGAACCAATTCATGAGCCAGCAGAACATTGTCAAAATTTCATCTACCAGGAACAAAAGCAGATTGAGTACCACTAATAATCTGAGTCAAAAAGCCTCTCTTACTTCTAACTCACTAACATCAGCACGAACCAAATCACCGGCATCAGAGGCAAGCACAGAACCCTTCCCAATAATACCCACAACAACATGTTCAATCCAGATTACATATTCCCATTTTCCAGCAGTTCCTCCTAGATTTGCTACATTATCATATAATTTTTCAATTAAACACATTAAGGGCTTTAATTACAGGGATGCCAAAAAAATATGCAGTATTTTTTTTTACATTACATTGAAGAATAGTAGATGAAAATGTGTAAAAAAGAAAAAGGCTTTTTTGCAGAGTTCCTGGAATCATACAATTATCAACATAGAACAATAAAATAAGAAAAATGAGGATGAAAACGAGGTGCGATATAAATTAGGGCTCATAAAACTATGGAAAATGCACAATGGTGCTTTATGTTAGCCTCCGGCTGCACCTGTTCGGATAACTGAAATCGCCGAACTACATCAAACATTGAAAAGTTTGAAGGAATCAACAACCTCGTGCAATTTATCCTTCATCTTACCCCACCTCCGCTCATTTGCACCTGTTGTCAATGTGTAGAATTTACCTGCCACAAATATGCCAGATCAGAAAATGAACAGCAGAGCCGAGAGAAAGTAAGCTCTGCAAATTTGATTTCTTTTAAAGGATGCATCTGACAGAAGTTACTGTACTACGATATTAGCATTTCCAGGAACAAACATATGAAATATTCAGATTGACTGGAAACATTCATATGGCAAGATGACTAACGAACAAGAAAGAAAACAACATGTATGCTATTTTCAAATGCTGATACTAATTACCGAGTTTAACCGTTGTGGTGACAATCTTAAGGCCCTAAATTTGTTTATTTGCTTTTCATCAACTTTGATAATTACAGAGCCAGACAGTAAAAAGTTTCTTGAATATTTTAAATCAGGGAATGGATTCTTAGCTATAGGAAACAGTACAATCCATTTTCCAGTAAGATATAAAATATAGCAAAATATTTTCTTACCATTACCAATAGAGACTGTACTAAGAGCATGCCGGGTATAGTTTGGAGCCTGAGCAATGAATTCAAATGTGTAATAAGCTTTTCCATCAACATCATGCTACAACATAGACCAAAAGAAAAAAATCGATTAACACTTTTTTTATTACCACAAGTCAAATGCAAGTGCTGATGTGGCATATAACAATGAAAAGAAAGATAATATTTAACCAGGTAAAAAACTTTGTTTGCTGAGAAAAGGAACTTATGGATGACTTAGAAGTTAATACTGTCCATAAATTTCACATTAGATTACCAGTCAGATCATTTATAGATAACATTCTTGGCTCTGGCTTCTATTAAAAGTGGGCATCAATTAACATACAAATGCCTTCCCTTCAGAGTATTTATTTTCACATGTGACTGTAGATTTGAACTCATGTAATGGAAGCTGCATTTCGTTTCCAATTGTTTTCTGAGCAAAGACATCAAAACAACCTTCTACAATCATTTTAACTAAGAAATGGATTTGTTAGGATCCAATATTTTGTATCCATTTCATCATTGGCATCCTTAATAGTTTGTTGATTTGCTATGTAGTTGAAAGCAGATACTACAAGTTAATTATGGTTATCACAAAAAAATTATGTAAATGACATAATTATTAATGACGTAACAAAACTGCTCTATAAAATTGAACAGAAAAATAAAAATTACATTACAACAAAAAAGTGAGAATCAAACCTCAGATGCCTCAATTAGTTTTGCTTTCTGGGAGGGAGGGACTAAAACTTTCTTTATCAATGATTCAGCAAGCTTACAATATTAAATGATGAACATTAGTTCCTTCTAATAGCTAGAGAAGTGCACTCAAATTATTGTACTTTGCAAAAGCATGAAATGATATGTATTGCAAACCTGTTGCGGAGGTCCAAAGTCTCGGATATCTTGTTTGCTGGTTGGGATCAGATTTACACTGACACTTTCCAATGGCTCAATAACATCTTTGAATACCTTGTCTTGACCTTCAATGACCACTTCCTGCCAGAATTCCAAGGACCAATATATGAAAAGTGAAATCAGAACAGTAACAGACAAAAGAATGTATGGTTCCGCATACCTGCCACCCAAATGGATAGAGGAATGAGTAGCCATCTTTCTTGTCTGTGACTGATAGGAAACCCTTTTTGTTTTCTGCAGCAACTGAACCATATCAAGGATGTCCTCTTAGGATACCAGGATCATTATTTAAGGAACCAACACACTGCATAATTAACAATAGGCTTCTATCTATTCCAGAGCAGAGTAAAATAGAATTCAGATATTCATTAGCTAAATTGCAAATTGAGACAGAGAAAACATCTGGTACAATAAATCTTACAAGATGGAGAAGTTTGGGTGACCAGAGCAACCCAAGGGGCAATCACACTCACGGAAATTAATTCGCGTCTCCCTGATCTAACTGCAAGGGAAGATCAAAATCCAAAATCAAATAATAGAATTAAAATGAAATTAACTCTTGTATGTTATTGACATACTAAAGGGTCCTGTGAGAAAAACATAATCGTGTGAGCAAAAAATTTTAATGGCCAATTAGACGTATTCCATTCGAACTTAGATTATGTCATATATAGCAATCAGGCAGAACTCCAATATTCTTGAAAAATGATTTCTTTTGCAGGCAACAAGTATGAGTTCTTCTCTGTTATTTGTGATGTTCTTGATAACATATCACTTTGTCCAACAAACATTCCAAAGCAATTTTTTGCTATCTTTGGTCCTTTTAAGTGATCTTAATACCAGCAATACAAGTCGATATTATTATTAAACCATTAATCTATTAATAGACAGACAGTTTCTAACGCCTCTTTAACGAACAATTGAAAAAGGAATTTCCCCTTGAGAATATAATTAATTAATTAATAAGTCCTCATAAATTAAGCATTCATCAAATGCCATTCAACTTAAACCTTAATTTCAGGACCAAATTGCAAATGAAGGATTAAGTTTTCCATAATTTACTTAAATATATGAACTCTTACATATGTACACATTTCTCACTTATGTTTAACCATTAAGATGTAGTAGTAGTTTCCCACACATTCAGACACTGGTTTGAGTGAGTAAAGATAAAATTGCGAAAAAGGGGGAAAAAGCTTAGGCATCCACAAGGATATTAGAAATCACAGATTAATAAACTAAATGGCAGATGTTTATAACAGAGAACTAATAGGCATGGCATCAAACACATAAAAGACCTTGAGAATGGGAAGTTGAAGTGGGCAAAGATTGTTCAGCCCGAGGCATAAATGAAATGCCTCTTCCACAGCAAGGAAATGAACCATGCTTCCGCTGTAATCCTAACTAGAAACACAACACAAGGAACCCAAATTAGAGCACAACCAAAACATAAAACTTTCAGAGAAAGAGAGGGGAAAAACCTGAGGAAAAGAAGAAGGAGATAGCGTTTGATAAAGAGAAGGCGAGTTTTGTAAAGAAGCCATTAATGGGTAGAAGTTGCAAGAAGAAGAGAGTAGATTGAGAATGAGCAAGGAGGGGTTTTTGTGGTGGAGAGCTTTCGTTTTTCCTCGTCTTCTATCCGTTAATCGTTAATGTCAATTGGAATCGCAACTTTTCATCATATTTTTTTTTTTTTTTTTGGCTTAGCATAATTGATTAAACCAATTCCTCGGTTAATCATTTTATCAATTTTGAAAAATTTATAACCACTTCATACAGTCGACTAATTTTTGTTTCAATGTTTAATCATTAGTAATAAATTTACAAAAAATTGAATCACAATCTCAAAACTTAATTAGTAGTAGATATGGTTATTAAGAAATTAAAACAACAACAGTAAAAAAATGAAATGTAGATTTTAAATAGGGAAATTGCCATATTTACGTGGAAAAAAGTCTTTGTTTTATACCATACCATAATCTATTTACACAAATACGTGATTTTTGAAAATCTTTTTATTAAATAGGTTTTGAAGTTTTTTTCTATTTTTTTTACGTTCTTTCCTACCTTCTTTTATCCATTGCTGTAAACCATTGCTGTGCATAGGGGATTTGCAGAGAAATTGAAGAAGAGGCTCAGATCCTCTTCTCGGGGAGTCTTTTGGATCTCTTCTTCTCGCTCTCTGGCGGATCTTTTCTGTAATTTTTTCTACGCTTCCCCTCAATTATTTTTTTTTTCCTTTTTTTTTGTTGAAAATTCTTGATTTGGTTCTTCTCCATAGGTTTTTATCTGCGATTATGGTTGTGTTTGTAGCAGGCGTTCGTGGAAAATGAATCAATGCAGATATGAGCAAAAGAGCGCCGTTAGAGGCAACGAGAAGAGGAGGATGCTCATGGTGGACTCCATGATTTGCCCTAAGCCCAGGCGTTTAGGTCTTTTAAATCCTTCAATAAACGATCAATTGAGAGTTAAGATTGTCCATCAAGTATGCTGTTTTTTTTCCCCCGAGTTTCATTTCAATTTTCAGATTTCAGATGGCTAAATTTTGCGGTTTTTTATTTTTGTTCCAAATAGCTCCACGCAAACTGCTGAAATTATGACCTACGGGGCTCTGTGCATCAAGAATCTATTTAAGATTTTTCAAATCAGGTATAGTTTACTGTTTTGAACTCTTGACTCCGTGCATCAAGTATCCTATTTAGAAACTGGAGATGTCAGATAGAAACAGGGTACTTGGGAATAGCTGTTAGTAGGAGTGGTGGAATGAAATGTCTATATAAACTAATGTGATTTCATTTTGATTCAAAGTGTGAAGTGCATATCTAGCAAATGACATATCCTACTCCCATGTGATTAATTGGAGTTTTTCATCTTTATGGTTCTGTGTCTGAGATGCTTGCTTTTATAACGCATGTGAGATTACAGAGAAAGACATTTGACTTGATTACTACCACTTCTATTGGTGTTCTTTCTTATCCTTTCCAATTTTTCATCTTTGGGTATAACGCATGTGAGATTACAGAGAAAGACATTTGACTTGATTACTACTACTTCTATTGGTGTTCTTTCTTATCCTTTCCAATTTTTGTCTGCAACCAGTCAACCAAGTTGATATATATATATTTCTTCTTTAATACTTGCCAAATATATTAATTGCTGTTACCTTTGAGTTATTAATTGTTAAAAATATTAATATTATGCTAAATTTGTTGAATTCATGATATGATATTTATTACTGGGATTGTAATTTTTTTGATGAATCGTTGTGTTATTAGATCTTAAGGATTTTCTTGTGCACTAAAATAACATAAGTCATATTTTAATGTGCGGAATGTTGTCTCATTAGTAGTGTTAATTGAGGTCAAAATGTTGATTAACACTCATGGGAAATCCCTTAATCGGTGATAATTATTAGAGCCAAGTTTCGAAGGAAATATTAAAGATTGTAGCTTTATGCTTCCTCTGCAAGTTTCTGGTTTCCCATTTTAGCATTTTACCATTGAGAATAACAGGAGAAGAATTGCAAATTTCATTGCACAACGAATGCTATTGAAATGAAATGCCTCTACAGCCTGAGATTCACCAGCTAGCCAGCAACAACTTTTTTTTTGCTGTTGAGAGAAACGAATATTTACGGTATCTGGATTCACAAAACAAAGTCCATGTGATGAATTTTTTCAATCATTTTCTAATATTCTAATCAAACTCAGCAAAAACAGAATGTGTCAATTCTTGCAATCAACTCGAGGTATGATCTTATATATAAATAAGTTCCTTTTTGCTCCTGCTACGGTCATAAGAGAACATCAATAGATGTCGTTTCCAATTGTTGTTTCGGTTAGAGGTTTTACATTTTGTGGTGATCAAAGCACATGATTGATAAAGAATTGGTAAAAATGATCGTAGAGAAATAGGACACGTAAATATAAAAGCTCTTTTGTTCATCGATTGTGGTGGAGAAGCGCAATACATTCAGTTGTTTCTTTTTGTGTTTGTAGCTGTTGTCATGGTGGAGTCCTCATAAAAAAAGAGATGCCTACAAGAACTTGGAATTATCTCCTGCAGAAGAAAAAGAGGAGACTTGAGCTTGCAATTGAATTTGAAGCTTACATGGTATCCAGAAAGAAGTTCAACAAAGTCATGAACAAGCAAGCACCTAAGAAATTTGAAAACACATTAGAACGATTGTTGTACACTATTTATACATTGTTTATATACTGTTTATATATTGTTTGTACACTGTTATACACTATTTATACATTGTTTATACATTATTTATACACTGTTTATACATTATTTATACATTATTTATACACTGTTTATACATTGTTTATACACTACTTATACATTGTTATACATTACACACTTCTTATACAATGTTATATGTTTATACACTTATTATACATTATTTATACACTCTTTATACATTGTTTATACATTGTTTATATATTATTTATACACTGTTATACATTGTTTATACACTACTTATACATTGTTATACACTCTTTATACACTGTTTATACATTATTTATACATTGTTTATACACTATTTATACATTGTTTATACATTATTTATACACTGTTTATACATTGTTTATACATTATACATTGGTTATACATTGTTTATACATTATTTATACACTGTTATACATTGTTATACACTGTTTATACACTTCTTATACACTGTTATACATTGCTTATACATTATTTATACATTGTTTATACATTGTTTATATATTATTTATACACTGTTATACATTGTTTATACACTACTTATACATTGTTATACACTCTTTATACACTGTTTATTGTTTATACACTATTTATACATTGTTTATACATTATTTATACACTGTTTATACATTTTTATACATTATACATTGGTTATACATTGTTTATACATTATTTATACACTGTTATACATTGTTATACACTGTTTATACACTTCTTATACACTGTTATACATTGCTTATACATTATTTATACATTGTTTATACATTATACACTGTTTATACATTATTTATACACTGTTATACATTGTTATACACTGTTTATACACTTCTTAGACAATGTTATACATTGCTTATACTTTGTTTATACATTATTTATACATTGTTTATACATTATACACTGTTTATACATCGTTTATACATTATTTATACACTGTTATACATTGTTATACACTGTTTATATACTTCTTATACACTGTTATACATTGCTTATACATTGTTTATACACTACTTATACATTGTTTATACACTACTTATACATTGTTATACATTATACACTTTTTTATACAATGTTATATGTTTATACATTTATTATACATTGTTATACACTTTTATACACTGTTTATACATTGTTTATACACTGTTTTACATTGTTTATACATTATTTATACATTGTTTATACATTATACACTGTTTATACACTGTTTATACATTATTTATACACTGTTATACATTGTTATACACTGTTTATACACTTCTTATACACTGTTATACATTGCTTATACATTGTTTATACACTACTTATACATTGTTATGCATTATACACTTTTTATACAATGTTATATGTTTATACATTTATTATACATTGTTATACACTTTTATACACTGTTTATACATTGTTTATACATTGTTATACACTGTTATACATTGTTTATACATTATTTATACATTGTTTATACATTATACACTGTTTATACATTATTTATACACTGTTTTACATTGTTATACACTGTTTATATACTTCTTATACACTGTTATACATTGCTTATACATTGTTTATACACTACTTATACATTGTTATGCATTATACACTTTTTATACAATGTTATATGTTTATACATTTATTATACATTGTTATACACTTTTATACACTGTTTATACATTGTTTATACACTGTTATACATTGTTTATACATTATTTATACATTGTTTATACACTATTATACATTGTTTATACATTGTTTATACACTTCTTATACATTGTTATACATTATTATACACTTCTTATATATTATTATATATTATTTATACACCGTTTATACACTTTATATATTGTTTATACACTGTTTATACCTTAGTTATACCTTAATTATACCTTAAGATACACTATTCTAGTGATTATACCTTATTTATACCTTATTTATACCCTAAGATACATTATTATATTGATTATACGTTACTTATACATTAATTATACCTTAAGATATGCTATTATAGTGATTATACCTTTTTTATACCTTAATTATATCTTAAGATACACTATTACAGTAATTATACCTTAGTTATACCGTAATTATACCTTAAGATATACTATTACAGTAATTATACATTAGTTATACCTTAGTTATACCTTAATTTTACCTTAAGATACACTATTACAGTGATTATACCTCAGTTATACCTTAGTTATACCTTAAAATATACTATTACATTGATTATACCTTATTTATACATTAATTATACCTTAGTTATACATTAAGATACACTATTACAGTGATTATACTTTAGTTATACCTTAATTATACTTTAGTTATACCTTAATATACAAAGGCATAATTAGTTATACTTTAGTGAAAAAAATATGTCGAAAAAAGTATATACATATGGACTTTGTTTCGAAGATAAAAAAAAAATAAAAAAAAATTTCTAAAGTCGCATGACAAAAAAATAAACGGATTGAGAGATAAATGCGAAATTAAATTAAAAATTATAAAAAGAGGAGAGAGAAACGTGGACAAAGTAGAGAAGGTATTTTGGAGATTTTGATTTGTGTTTTGTTGTTTATTTTGTGAAAGAATCACGTAAATAGGATAATTTTTGCTTTAGGTATTTTTGAAATTTTGAAAAGTTTTTAAGGTATTTAAGCAAACTTTTTCTTTTAAAGTAAAAATGTTATATGGTGCCAAAAGTTATGTATTTATGTAAAATGCCCTTTTAAATATAGTTAAAAAAAAAAAAAAATCATTTTGACTTTAACATAACATGATTTTTATTTATTATTTATTTTGGGTAAAACTCATTTTGAGGACCTTATAATTTTCTCCGTTTCATATATAAAATAATCGTCAATTATTTTTCACAATAAATTTATGAATAATTTGCTCCCTCATTAATTTTTGAACTATTGGCTTCGATTATTTTGACAGATGTGGAGCACAGTGATAATAGAATTGTGAGATGACAGTTACAATTGCAATCCATAAGATAATCTAACTAGCTGTTTTTATCCATGTTATCATAACCGTACTGAACATCAAACCGGTGGAGCTACTGGTACATGGTATAATCTGTTCAACCTGGTTGAACCGGTAGTTATACCGGATTATTGATTTTTTTGGAAAAAATATTACAGAAATAATAAATAAGCTTATAAATTCATAAAACACAATTTTTAAATTTTAATATTGAAAACAACTTCATAAAATATCCTAAAACTTCATCAAATACAAATCTTAAATAATAAAAATAAACTAGTAACTTAAAATATTATTGAAAGTCTTAAACATTACTATTGTGCTTGTCAATTATCTCTGATTTCGCTGTAATCCCGCTCCTCATCATCTAAATAATAAAAATAAAATAAATTAAACTTCAGCCTTTAATTTAATATGTAAGAAGAACTAAACTCATAAATCAAAATAAATTACGAAAAGAGAAAAAAGTTAAAGAACAAACCTGGTGGAGTGTTATTTGGTTCTTCAAGACCCAAATTCTCAATCAAATCAAAATCAAGTTCAGCTTCCTTATCAACGACCCAAAAGTCAGTTTCATCAATTGTTTCATAATCAATTAGATCAAAAGGTCTCTTAGACAATGACAACCTAATAAATAAAAGTCAACAGTATTAGTTTGATGCAAAAAATACAATGCAAATATAATCAATTATAAAAGTTACAATAATATACATATTCTTTAATCACAAATTGTAGTGGATATAAACCAAGTCATTCAATCTCTCATAAGCTTTCTACAAGAGCAAGCCAACCTTTAATCGAATGATACATGTTTTAATAAAAAATAAAGCTTCTAGTGAAACAATGCACCTTTATAAATGTCAAGTTCTAGTGATTATATATATAGCCGTTTAGAGAAGAAAAGAGTTTAATTGCAATCAAAATCAATATTAGTAACTTTTTCCAATAACTAATTTCTTGCCCATTGAGCTCACCTTTTAAAAACATTGCTATATGATTGAACAAAAATTGTAATAATAAAGAGAAAAATAAAATAATTAAACTATGTATTGTACCAAAGACTAACCACAAGTAATACAAATAAACAAAACAATAGAACAATAATTTTGAGGAAAGAAAGTGGACAGAGTGCTATTTTACTCTGAAATAATACAAACAAATTATATGCATTACTTGTGCGTGCGATGTATATATGTTTAAACAACTAGTACACTCCGTAAATTATCATAAGATACAAGAAGTAAACAATTTAAATAGCAGCAGTAATGCAGTAATATCCATTGTAATTGTATGATATATAAGCACATAAATTATAATTATCATGAAAATTACAATTTCAAAACAAAATTACTGATTAAAAATTATCATTCCAATCCATTGCTTGAAGGGAAAACACAGAGTAGAGTAGTATAATTTCCTTTTTGAGAAATCCTTAACACAGATCAACTCGAAAAATTTACATATTAAGCACATTTGTTTACTGACATGGCAATGTAACCAATCGACACTTAAGCTTGTTAATTTAGTAAACCAATAAAGGTTTGTGCACTACTTCACATAATAATTATGTAGAATTCATGAACTATTTGTGAATAATGCTTATTTTGGAGGAGAGGGCTTAATTATCAAATTATACAAATATGTACAAGAAATGAGATGGAGGCTAGCAAGAGAAAGAAGATTTGTCAGCATAGCCAAAGGAGACTGCCCGGAGCCGGAAAAATGGTCTCCGAAACAAAAATTGAAAGCTGTATTTCTATGGAGTGGGCAAGTCATCCTTGGCTACCAAAGAACACTCTTCTCTGTGATTATTATGATGCATTTCTAACCTAGATTCTGATGCCCAAAACTTATCAGATCCAAGATTTTACTTCATTGATTCAACCAATTCAAATCACAAATTACAAATTGCAACCACAACAAAAGGAAATCAATGTTCCAAAACCCAAAAAATAAAGAAAAGAAAATAGAAAAAACAAGAGTTTCTGTCCCAAAAAAAATACCTGATCGGAAGTAAATCGGTCTCTTTGATCGGCAACGGAGCTAGATTTTCATGGAAGTGACAGTCGCAGGAGATTTTTACAGCAGAGATTGAAGTGAGGGTGAAGAGAATGAAGGAGCTGAAGTTGCAAATGAAGATTTTTAGGGATTTCTCTTTGGCTCAAATAAAACGCAGAGTATATGGAGAAGAAAACCGGTTTTTGACCGGTTTGCCGATTCACCGGTTTTCTGCGGTTCGAACCTGTCATCTCCGGTTTTCTATCAAACTACTCATTTTAATTAAACCGACCGGACCCATGGCTGGTTCGCAGTAAAACCGGTCGAACCGACCGGTCAGGTCCGGTTTTCATAACATTGGTTTTTATACTCCGTCATGTCTAATATAATCCCAGTTAATAGTCCAAAATACCATTCGCATGCCTTTCACAAAATATGAAGCACATTTGTGACAAAGTTATTAGTAAATGATCAGTGAATATAGAAAATCAATGATTAGGGAATCAATATGGTAAAATATGAGGGTCTTATGTATCTATGTATGTATTGAAATTATGGTAGAGTTTGGACTAGTAAAGAAAGATTAGATACGTTGATGATCTTCACCTCAAATGAGATAGACAAAACAATATTTGACAAGTCATAATTGTTTCAGGTCCGATTGCACTTGAGGGAGAGTGTTGAAAATCTCACAGTAGATAAAAATAAGTATAAAGAGTGATATATAAGTGGTGTAGATTAATTGAGTCTTAACACCAATTGGTTTCGTATTATATAGACCCAACCCCACATATGTGCTCACTATATAATTAAGCTCA
Source organism: Euphorbia tirucalli (assembly GCA_039660915.1). Taxonomy (NCBI): domain Eukaryota; kingdom Viridiplantae; phylum Streptophyta; class Magnoliopsida; order Malpighiales; family Euphorbiaceae; genus Euphorbia; species Euphorbia tirucalli. The sequence goes on from CM077633.1 coordinate 54,475,982, forward strand.
CACTTCTAAAGCCCACAAATCTCTTCAAAAATATGGTTTTGGAAGAGGATGTAAGCAAAATTTTGTCCAAACTCTATAAATTACTGTGTCTATGGTGTCTATAAAGCACTTTATGTTTGATATCTATATTGCTTATGAGATAGAAATTTATAAATTATTCAATTTATGAAACTAAATTTGGTGGAAAAAATTTTTTATATGAAAAAATATTTCATAATAAGATTCTTTGTCCTTTTGAAAATATTTTTATTTGGTATTATATTATATTCACCCCTCGCTAGAATATTTTTCTAGCATATTTGAAACCAACACTTTTCTTGAGTTCTATCATCAAATATTAAAGAATTTTAGTGTTCTTTCAAATGTTAAAGATGTGCCTTACCTGGTGAAAGATGTCTTCTATTCATAGGGGAGGAAAAGGGCTTCAAGTTTTTTTCCTATTTAAGGTCTTCCAAAATAGATCCATTTCTTTTTATTTTAAGGATAAATTTCATATATTTCAAAATGATAATTTATCAAGATTGTTCTACAAAAACTAGACAAATCAAATAATTTCTCTTATAATAAACCAAATAACATAAACTCACCATATCAAGTGACAATAAAAATTTGCCACCACAACAATATAAAATACATGAGACAATAAAAAAAAAATACAAAACAACACTAGAACATACAATTTGTTAAGCTTCATTATACTTTATCAGTAATCCACAACCATAAAAACTCTAATTTACTGCATACACCAAGTAGTTAAGCACAATTGAATAAATCTTGCACAAAGAAAATATATAGATTTGAGAACCTAAAATGCAAATACCTCAACCATAAATTTTTAACTTAAAGAAAATGACAATCTTACTATGGAATAAAAACTATAAAGAAAATGACAATCTTACTATGGAATAAAAACTATCATGTTTGTATTGTACGAAAGAAAATTTATTACTAAGGAAGTTGAATTTAAAGTAGAAGTCAAAGAAAATGTCGGATTTAGATTACTTCAAGCAGAATAAAGAACAAGACAAAAAATAGGAGTAGAAAAAAAAGAAAGAGAAGATGGATGTGAGGTGGAGGAAATTATTTTTTCCTCCTCCTTAAAGATGATGAAGAAGAAGTTTTTTGAGAGTAATTTCTATAGAGAGAGACTGTAAATCCTCATATATATAAATTAATTCCTTGATGACAAACTAATTTTTTTTAATTTGGAGAATAAAAAGAACTCTAATCTTCCTAGAATTAGAAATACCTTTTCCAACCCTGTTTTAGAGTACACAATAATAAAGATTAGAAGTTCAATTCTTGTGAAAAATAGTAAACTATTGCATATGCATAATTAGCTCGGGCATCAGCTCGCCTAGCTACACCTATAGTAGAATACAATTATTAGGAATTGGGTTGGATCATGTATTAATTAAACAAGGTTGATATGTAGAAAGGAAATTAGTATGCAATCACAAGAAGCAATATTTACGTGGTTCGGTCAACAATGCCTACTTCTAAGGGAGAAGAGAAGTATTTGATTTCTAAGGACAAGGTTACAAGATTCATTGGAACACTCAACAAACCCTTTTGATACCCAAGAACTTTCTAAAAAACTTTTACTTTAACCTCTCAAAGACCCATCAATGTTCATATGATGATCTCATAACTAAAAACCATCCTTCTAATGCCCTTGTATAGGCAACAGTTTAACTTAAGCCCAAACTGATTAGGAACTACAAGTTAAATAGGAAACAGAAACTATAAGAATTAAAGAGAAGTTTTGCCTAAATGAATAATCAATTTACAAGGTGAGTTGCTACTATTGTTTCGTCAAAATAATTAATTTCCTTGCACAACTTCCTTTTCAGCCCATATCAATTTCACAACTTCCTAATCAACACGAACTTATTCTTTAACTCCAATTTAGGCTAGTTGATATTTTTTAGTGCTTCAATTATTCAAACACTTTTGTGTCTCTAACACAATGGTTTGATCCAAGATTAATTCTTGGCTTCAAACACTTCTAATTCAATTAGAATTTTGAGTCATTCTAAATAATATAGAAGATTTATCTTGAATAGGATTCAAAACAAGGTGGAGGTTAAGGTATGTTAAAGAATCCTATTTATGTTGGTTTTCCTAATTAGAATAGGAATTGAAAGCTTCCTCATTAAAGGGAATCCTATTAGGGAAAGGACTACTTTGAAGCCTATATAAGCAAGGGTTGTTTTCTTATTTCTTTACACAAGAGTTTTAGAGCTTGCACTCTATGAATATGCATTGTGAGTAGTAGGTGTAATTGGGCTCATGGTATTTGAGAGGTAGGTAGTGTGTAAAGGATGTGAGTAATATCAATTTACCGATTACTAACGAATTATGTGCTCATTTACGCCTGTGGTGTAGGTAAAATTGGCCGAACCATATAAATCTCTTGTTATCGTGATTGCATGTCTAATTTCTTATTTTGCATATCAAGTTATTATAATCAAACATAGATCCAATTCCTAACAATAATGAAGGGCTACAAAACTTGTTCTAGCTCGACAACACTTGTCCTAGCTAGAATTCTGTCTTGTTTGTTCTTTTTTCCTTCACATCAACTCGATGAGCTTACATTTAGCTTGGTGATATGAAGCCGTTAAGACTACTAATTTTGACCTGATTTCCATCTCTCTTCAATTCTACTTCAATGGGTCTTCGTTAAAGTGTCCAAAACACCATAAATTGTACCTAAATAAAGTAAAATCGATAAAATAAGTACCAAAGACACTAAAATAAAATGAAAACAAATAAATTGAACTCAAATAATGTATGAATATACAAAACCTTAAGTAACATAAATCAAACTATACATGATTTAAATGACTTATCATCAAACATGTTACTTATCAATCTTACTTTCTTCTTCTTTGTTTTCTTCACTTTTACCTACCTATGGATATAGATTGTCTTTAGGCTATTTAATATGTGATTGCTTAACTTTATTGACATCTATTAGTTGGATTCAAATTATTTTTTACCAATTGGTCGGTCTGCGAATATTGTTGCTCATATCAATATTGAAGATGTGTATCTTCTTTGACAAGTAATGGATAAAAAATGGTTCTATAAATCAGTTAAAGTTGTAAGATCTATAATTGATTCATATTTGTTTTATTGAATAACACAAGAATTTCTTTAAAAAGAAAGGGTTGGACAAATCGAGAAGCAGTGAAATCTTAGTCCTTCCAAGTCCTTTTAAACCATCAGCTAGACCTTCAAGAAGAAGGGTGGAACTAAAAGTTAGAAGAAAAAATCTTATCAATCAAGAGTCAACTTTACATGGCACTAAAAATGTTCTTTATATAAATTGCTTTAACAAAACATTACGGTTATATGCTATTTTTAATTATTCCTTCATCAAATTGTGTAGAAATTACGTCCCAATTATTAAAGGTGGTTTCATTATTATCCTCAAGAGCAGAAAGATTCTATAGGAGAGAAAAATGAGTAAAGTTAAGGAGAGAGCTTTATATATTGTCAGGGGTGGCGCTGAGGGGGGTCACGGAGGGGCAGCTGAACCCCCCAGTCACCGGAAAAACCCCTGAGTAAGGGGCATTCGGCGGCCCCCGCTTTAGCTACCGCCCCCCAAGCCCCTGCTCTACGTTACTGATACAGGGCATCGTCCCAGTATCAGCTGTTCTTAATTTTTTTTTTTAATTTTCTTGGAAAAACGATATCGTTTTGCCCTGGAAATTAAAAAAAATAAATCTTTTTTTTTTAATGCCAGGGCAAAACGATGTTGTTTTGCCCTGGCATTTGAGTAAAAAAAAAAACAGATTTAAGCCAACTTTGGCTTTTCCCCTTTCCTCTCCTCTAAATCGCACACTGCTCTACCTCTGTTTTGCTTCCTGCTACTGCTGCTGACGACGCCGTCCTCCACCTCAGCTGACAGCCGTTCTGCTTTCACTCAATCTCCTCTATCTTTGCTTCTTATCCGGTTAGTTTTAAATTTAAATGTTTAGGTTTCTAATTTATTTAGGTTTGATTTTAATTAGGTTTTAAAGAAAAATATTTGTGTAAATTAGGTTTGAATTGATAAATTGAGGCATTGATTGATAAATTGATAAGTTTATATTAATAAATTGATTGTGTATTTGTGTTGTTACTTTTGGATTTGAATTAATAAATTAGGTTTGAATTGATAAATTGAGGCATTAATTGAGTTTGAAATTTAGCACTAATTGATAAGTTTGAATTGATAAATTGGTTGTGTATTGTTATTTTTGGGTTTCAATTGATAAAGTATGTTTGAAATTAGTTATGAATTGATAAATTGATTGTAGTATTTGTTTTTTTAATTTTTAGGAATTACAAATATGGATAAGTTTGTTACTAGAACAAAGCGGAATCCTTTATCAACTCTTGAACCATCATTAAGTAGTAATGAAACCCTTATTGATAAAACTAGTGAAAAAAAAAGCCCCCACAGAGGTATAAGTTTCAGATAATGATATTATTGGTGATCCGGGATTGAGGAAACCAATTAATAGTAATCTATTTGAGATGAGAGATACATTGAGAAGGAGATACTTAGGGTTAGGGCCTTGTCAATCAATTGGGCATCAATTTCCTCAAAGTAATTATAGTGGATGTAAAAAGAGGTTTCGATCTGCTTGGTTTAAAAAATTTACTTGGCTAGAGTTTAGTGTTTCTATAGACAAAACATTTTGTTTATATTACAACTTGTTTCCTACTAATAGCAATAAAAGTGGGGCTACGTCTTTTACAAAATTTGGGTATAATAATTGGAAACATGCTATGGAAAATTTTGTTGGTCATGAAGGAGGTCCGGATAGTCCACACACTTATGCTAAAGTTAAGGTTGGGAAATATCATAACCAAAGAGAGAATGTGGATTTTGTTTTATCATCTAAAAGTGATGCTTTAGATGATGAGTATCATACTCGATTGACAATGGTTGTAAGAGTAGCTAGATATCTTTTAGGAGAAGGTTTAGGTTTTCGAGGACACGATGAGTCTTAAGAATCAATGCACATAGGTCATTTTCTTGAACTCATTAGTTGATTTTGTAAATATAATGAAGAAGCAAATAAAGTAATACAATCAAATACTCCTAAAAATAATCAAATGACTTCATCTATGATTCAAAGACAAATAATTGAAGCTTGTGCAAAAGAAACGAGAAAAGTCATTTTGAATGAGATCAAAGACAAGTTCTTTTCTCTTTTGCTTTATCAGGCCCGAGATAGTTCCGTGAAGGAGAAAATGGCTGTGGTTTTGAGATTTATGAATGATAATTGAGCAGTTATTGAACGATTTTTTGGAGTGGTATGATAAGGTCGGTTTCGACCTTGTCTTCTAGCCAAATTCGTGGTTTGAGTGATAGTTTTTAGAATCATTTATGTGAATGTTGGATTGTTTTTTTTTCGTATTTTGTGATTTTCATGTCTTGGTTTGATTTCTTATTTTTTTTAGTATTCCTCGTGTTTTTCGTGTTTTATGGTCCGTGGTTGTGGTGCGGTTATGTCTCTTTGTGTTTGTTTTGGACAGGCATTAGGACCCGGATCGGAAGTTGGAGCAACGGTGGCAAGGAAAGGCTTGAAGTGCTGAAAATCAGAATGGCACGGCGTGCCACAATGGCAGCACGGCGTGCCAAGCCAACCAGCGTGCCAAGAGTTCCAGAGAAGCAGCACGACGGCGTGCCATTCCAATCAGCGTAGCGTGCCGATCCCAACAATGGCAGCACGGCGTGCCACAATGGCAGCACGGCGTGCCGAGGCCCGAAAATCTGCTGTTGCCCTAATTTCAGCTTTTCTTTTCTGTGGTTTTAGCCTAGCCGTATAAATAGGTTATTTTCTTTGTTTTAGGGGATCTTTTTCCCAACTTGTAGAGGCAGAGCAAAAACTTGTAGCTAGGGTTTAGCTTGACCTTTTTGTTTTCTTTGAATTTTGGAACCATCGATTGGTAGATTGCTTTGCATTGAACCTTCCCCTTTTGCAACGTTCTTAGTTTCGGCTCGGGTTCGTTAATAGAGGTACACCTCCAAGCATCTTCACACCGTCGGCATCCGGTTAATTGGATCAAGAAGGGCATAAGTTTTTCTTTTTGTCTTTTGTAATTCAATTTAGCTAGCTTTTGATTCCGCAATCGATTTTGTTTGGTTGAAAACATTGAATCTGTTACATCTTTCTTGATTAATACAGTTGAATGCAAGTTAATTTCAATCTTTATCCCTTTTCTTTATGCAATCCCTTTAGTGATAATCTAGTCTCATAAGATCTTAATCTATTAAGTTCATATTCGTGGCATTACCTAGATTGACACCTAGGCAACCATTAGTATTGACGACACTGTGGAACATACGTGCCCCTATTTTCTGAGCTTTAAGAATTAGACCGCCTCTAAACAAGGAAAACCGGCTAAGGACCTAAAAGATCTAGATACGCTAGGTTGATTTAATTGGAGGAATATAATTGAGGGTTAATTGTTGAGTTGACTTCGTCTTTTGTAGTTGATGAAGTAAGCCATCCCCATCAGTCTTCATAGGTCGGTAAAACCGCCAATTGATATTCCAAATTCAAGAGCAAAGTAAGCTGGGATAGATCAACTAGGAGTAGACTAATATAGTTGTTAATATAATCAAACTTAAATTTAGTTCCGCTTAGACACGTAAAGACTCTTAGTAATTTAGTGATTATCGAGGTTTAAATTCCTTGTGGGATCGATACCTGGACTTTAGGCCAGATTTTATTACTTGAACGACGAGGTACACTGCCTTTGTTTGTGAGTCCGTTCAGGCTCCACCAAGTTTTTGGCGCCGTTGCCGGGGAATTTTAACTTGTTTCGATAACATTAGATAAAAGGATTATTTTCTGATCTAAGCATTGTTAATACTGTTCATATTCTGTTTTTGGTTTTATTATTTGTGTATTAAATTTATTTTCTTTTTGTGTGAGTGTTTCCTAGCTTATGCAAACTCGTTCTCAAAGTTCTGAATTATTACCTTTGGATACTGAAATTGACCGTACGTGTAGGAATATTCGAAGATCCCAAAGAGTAGTAACCGCAGCCATGGACGAGGAACAAAGGCGACAAATGAGGAATGAAATCGAAGCCGAGATGAGGGCGAGGATTGAGGCTGAAGTTCGGGAGCAGGAACGTCTCCGTCAAGAACGTCAGTTGGAAGGCGCGGGAGATGATAGAATTATGGCGGATATGATGGCACCCCATCGTCCTAGAAACCGGGCTGGTGTTATTCTACCACCAATCACTGCTAACAACTTCGAGCTCAAGACGAACATGATCCAAATGGTGCAAAGTAACGGCCAATTTAGTGGAGCTAGCAATGAAAACCCGAACGATCATCTTGATCGATTCCTAATGGTGGCTGATACTGTAAGGCTCAATGGAGTTCCTCAAGACGTGATCCGATTGAAGTTATTCCCATTTTCTTTGATCGGAGGAGCTGTTGAATGGTACAAGTCCCTTCGAGCGGGATCCGTAACGTCATGGGACCAGCTTGAGGAAGAATTTTTGGCTTATTACTTTCCTCCGTCTAAAACAGTCCAATTGAAGAATGAGATCACAGCCTTCCGGCAATTTGGTTCAGAATCCATGATGGAGGCATGGAGGCGCTTTCAAAGGCTACTCAGAAACTGCCCACACCATGACCTTCCTAAGTGCACTCAAGTAAGTATTTTCTATCATGGGATTTCGCCTTCTCACCGTGCTATCATTGACTCATCTGCAGGCGGGGATATTTTCAATAAAACCGCAACGCAAGCGGAAGAACTTATTGAGGAACTAGCTAGGAAAAGCCCCTTGTGGCAACAAGAAGTGCCCACGCGAAGAGATGTCCATGCTGTAGAAATGGGACGCCGTGATACAGCAGTGGAAGAATTGAATAAGAAGGTTGATCTTATGATGGCACATCTGAGTTTGAACCCAACACACCAACCTGTGCTGTGTGTGTCTTGTGGAGGGGACCATCCCGGTCAAGAATGTGGAATGGGCAATCCATCAGCCCAAGAGGTAAGCTATGTTGGAGGTAACCAAAGGTATAATCAACCACCCCTTCAAAATGCTTTCCAAAATAATAACAACTTTCAAAGAAGATTTCAACATCCGAATCTATCCTATGGTAACAATCAAAATGTGTTGAAACCTTCTAATGATTTTTTGCAAGACTTTCGTAATCAAGAGCTTGGTAGGGCTCCTCAATCTCAATTTGGTCAAAATAGTAATGCTCACAATGTTAAACAAGATGAGTCGGTATTAAGCCTTCTTAAGGACATATCAACTCGTCTGGCTACTAACGAAGCTCGTTTGGCCAATAGTGAAGCTTTGAACAGGGACCTCACCAACCAGTTGGCTCAAATAGCTAGAAGCTTGCAAGAACGGCCTCAAGGAAGCCTTCCTAGTACAACGGAACCGAACCCAAGACAAAACCCAAGGGAGACAGCCCAAGCAATTACTCTAAGGAGTGGGAGGCAAACGGAAGAACCAAGGGTTGATCAACCCATGAGAGTAAGTAATCAATCGGAAGAAGTAAGTCATTCTAAACCCGAAAACATCTCTACTTCTTCTAATGCGCAAAAGGAAGATATTTCTGTTCCTATTAGTCCTTACATTCCTAAACTTCCTTATCCAAGGAAGGAGAGAAAGGACAAATTGGACCAGAAATACTCTAAGTTCCTTGACATCTTTAAAAAGCTTGAACTTAATATCCCTTTGGTGGAAGCTCTTCAAGAGATGCCCACCTATGCTAAATTTTTCAAGGAGCTAATTGCAGGAAAAAGGAGATTAGGGAATGACGAAGTAGTGGCCCTAACAGAAGAGTGTTCCGCGATTGTAAGCAACAGACTTCCACCTAAACTAAAGGATCGAGGCAGCTTCACGATTCCATGTCAAATTGGGAATCTTAAAATTGCAAATGCCTTATGTGATCTGGGAGCAAGCATCAACTTGATGCCACTTTCAATGTTTAGGAAGCTTGGTTTGGGGGATCCAAAACCTACGAACATGACACTCCAATTAGCGGATCGATCTATAGCAAGGCCACAAGGTGTAATAGAGGACGTGTTAGTCAAGGTAGACAAGTTCATTTTTCCAGCGGATTTTGTGGTACTAGACATGGAGGAGGACACGGTAGTCCCAATCTTGCTCGGGAGACCATTCCTTGCAACCGGTAGGACCTTGATCGATGTGCAAGAAGGTAAACTTATCCTACGGTTGCAAGATGAGGAGGTAACCTTTAATGTTTATAATTCAATGAAATATCCGCTGAATAATGAAAATTGTTATGCTATTTCTTCTTTTTCTCCGGTTGATGAATGTGTGAGTGAGACTTTCTACAGTGAATTAGAGACCCCTTTAGATGAAGGTCTGAACTTGGAGGCGGAGCAAGATGAGGCGTCTGCCTCAGAAGAAGAAGAACATTGTGCATGGGTACAAAGGTTTGAGAGGCTAGAAAGAGAGATCAAACCAGCACCACAGTCATCACTAGAAAAGCCTCCTACTTTGGAACTCAAAACTCTACCCATGAATTTAAAATACGCTTTCTTACATCCTCCCAATGACTTACCGGTTGTTATTTCTTCTTTATTGACAGTTGAGCAAGAAGAAAAACTTATCTAGGTGTTACGGAAGCATAAGGGAGCTTTTGGATGGACGATCCATGACATTAAAGGAATTAACCCAGCATTTTGCACCCACCGGATATTCCTTGAAGAGGCGGTAAAACCCTGCGTACAACCTCAAAGACGCTTGAACCCAAACATGAAAGAGGTTGTTAAAGCAGAAGTGATCAAACTCCTCGATGCGGGCATAATTTTCCCAATCTCGGACAGTCAATGGGTAAGTCCAGTCCAATGTGTGCCTAAGAAGGGCGGTATGACGGTAATTGAGAATGAAAAAGGTAATTTAATTCCATCTAGAACGGTCACCGGTTGGCGTATGTGCATCGATTATAGGAAACTAAACAACGCCACCCGGAAAGACCATTTTCCTTTACCGTTTTTGGACCAAATTTTGGAACGTATGGCGGGTCACGATTTCTTTTGTACGTTAGATGGTTTGTCCGGGTATATGCAAATCCCTGTGGATCCTCTTGACCAAGAGAAAACCACATTTACATGCCCATTCGGGACATTTGCATATAGACGGATGCCATTTGGCTTATGTAATGCACCAGCCACGTTCCAAAGGTGTATGCTTGCCATATTTACTGACATGGTTGAGGATTTCATGGAGGTATTTATGGATGATTTCTCTGTGTATGGATCTAATTTTTCTACTTGTCTTGGAAATTTGGATAAGGTTTTGCAGCGGTGCGAGGACACGAACTTGGCCCTTAGTTGGGAAAAGTGCCAATTTATGGTAAGGGAATGTATTGTGCTTGGACACAAGATCTCGGGGGAAGGGATTAAGGTCGACCCGGCCAAAATTGAGGTTATTGCAAAGTTACCTCCCCCTAGTTCAATTAAGCTTGTGAGGAGTTTTCTCGGCCATGCCGGATTTTATAGGAGATTTATAAAAGATTTTTCTAAAATCTCCAAACCACTAACCGAGTTACTCCAAAAAGATGTTTCTTTTGAATTCTCTGATAAATGTTTGCATGCTTTTGAATTGCTAAAACAGAAATTGATTGAAGCACCTATAATGATCGGCCCTAATTGGACTCTTCCCTTCGAACTTATGTGTGATGCATCCGATGGTGCAGTAGGTGCATGCTTAGGTCAGCGGGTGGATAAAATCCTCCGCCTAATTTATTATGCTAGTAGAACGTTGAATGATGCTCAAATAAACTATTCTGTAACGGAGAAGGAATTACTAGCTATTGTGTTTGCCTTTGATAAATTCCGGTCCTATTTGGTTTTGTCAAAAGTAGTCGTGTTTACTGACCATGCTGCACTCAAGTATTTGATGTCTAAACAGGATGCAAAACCTCACCTTATAAGATGGATCTTACTGCTGCAAGAGTTCGATATCGAAATCCGAGATAAGAAGGGAGTAGAAAATGTGGTAGCAGATCACTTGTCAAGGCTGCCGCAAGAAGGTGAAAGTAAGCAAGAACCGGAGATCCAAGATGCATTCCCGGATGAACAACTCCTTGCGGTTACTTCCGTACCATGGTTTGCCGATATTGCAAACTATAAAGTTGGTAACATCATTCCGCCTGATCTCACACGAAACCAAAAGGTAAAATTTTTTCATGATGCTAAAAACTACTTTTGGGATGATCCTTTCTTGTTTAAGTCGTGTGCAGATGGTATTATTCGAAGATGTGTACCTTTTGAGGAAGTTACCTCAATCATCCGAATGTGCCATGATAGAGAGGCGGGAGGACATTTTGGGCCGGATAGAACCATGGGGAAAATTCTGTCTTGTGGATTCTTTTGGCCAACAATGAAAAGTGATGTGGAGGCTTATGTTCGAGCTTGTGATGCGTGCCAAAGGACCGGAAATATTTCACACAAAAATGAGATGCTCCAACAAGGAATTCTAGTGTGTGAGCTCTTCGACGTATGGGGGATCGATTTCATGGGACCATTCCCAAACTCTAATGGGAATCAGTTCATTTTGGTGGCGGTCGAATACGTGTCAAAATGGGTAGAAGCAGTAGCATTGCCTACGAACGATGCAAAAGTGGTAATCAAGTTCTTAAAAAACAATATATTGACTCGTTTCGGGACCCCTAGAGCTATCATTAGTGATGGGGGCTCCCATTTTTGTAACAAGCAGTTTGATTCCCTTTTGCAGAAATATGGCGTTACCCACAAAGTAGCCACACCTTACCACCCTCAAACGAGCGGACAAGTGGAAGTGTCGAATAGGGAACTGAAAAGAATCCTTGAAAAGACGGTCAGCATGTCGAGGAAAGATTGGAGTTTAAAGCTTAACGATGCACTTTGGGCTTACCGGACGGCATTCAAAACACCAATAGGAATGTCACCATACCGTCTTGTGTTTGGAAAAGCATGCCATCTTCCCGTTGAGCTAGAGCACAAGGCGTTTTGGGCCTTAAAATTCTTGAACTTTGATATGAAAGCAGCGGGAGAGCTCCGGCTTCGTCAACTCTTCGAACTTGAAGAATTACGCCTCTCGGCCTACGAGAACGCCAAAATTTATAAAGAAAAGACCAAGAGGTGGCACGATCAAAGGATCCAGGAAAAGAGCTTCGAGGAGGGAGAAGCGGTACTCTTGTACAACTCAAGGTTGAGGTTTTTTCCCGGAAAATTGAAGAGTCGTTGGACAGGACCGTTTACCATTCACAAAGTCTACCCTTCGGGCATGATTGAGATACTTACTCCGGAGGGCATCCAAAAGGTAAATGGTCATCGCCTCAAGAAATATTTCACGGGGGCACAAGAGCAAAGGCAAGTGATGCTCTTGAGAGACCCATGAACACAAGAGAAGCGAGAGAGTCGAGCTATTCCGACTATAAACATAGCAATGAGGTACGTGTGCCTCACTTGTACATTAATTGTGTTTGTATTATTATGTTTTTGTGTGTTTTTATGTGTAGGAATAGGGTATTGAGCAAGTTAGCCAAGAGTCATGATCAAAGTGTGGAACAAGGCAAGGATTGGCAATTTTAAGTGCAGCACGCCGTGCCGCAATTCAGCACGCCGTGCCAATGTGCAATCTGGTCAGCACGTGGCGTGCTCAAGCGGCACGCCATCGTGCCGCGCTTCTGTCTCAACATCGCGTGCAAGCGACATCGGCACGCCGGCGTGCTGTCATTCTGCTTCAAAGAGGCATTGAGGAGTTGGAATCGGCACGCCGTGCCAAATCGGCACGCCGGCGTGCGGGTGTTCTGTTTCCAGGTATGTTTTCGTTGCTCTGCTCAGCACGCCGTGCTGAACCATTGGCACGGCGTGCCGAGCGTTTAAAATTTGAAATCCTAGGTCGAAAATTGCGCCTCTCTATTTAAACCTCCTTTTCCCCCTTCTCTTCTTCACGCCCCTATTCATCTTCTTCTTCTTCTTCTTCGTTTTTTTCTCTCTGATTTCTCTCTCTCTCTCTCTCTCATCACTTCTCTCTCTAAACCTCTCCCCTTACTTTCTCTCTCTCCCTCTTATTCCTCTTCTCTTCTCCATTTTTCTCTCCTTTCCCCTTCTCCTCCACTCCCCTTTTGACCTAGATTTCTGCTTGTGCTTCATTTTCCCTACACCAAGGTATGAATCTACACTTTATTCTTCTTTTTCTAGTTTTGATTTTTGCTTGGTTACTTGCTTAATAGGGTCTTTCTTTTGTTATGTTTTCTTTTAGTAAATTGAATTTCTGCACTTAGGTTGTTTATGGTTTTGCTTTCTTTTGTTGTTGAGTTTTGTTTTGTTTTGTTTTTTTTTATGGATGTGCAATTGTAGGATGAAGAGAAAGTCTGTACCCGCTAAGAGACATGGTTCTTCCCGTCCGCCTGTGGATCCGTCACCGGAATCGGAGCCACGCGCCAACCTTCCTTCCGAGCCGCAAATGGCTCCTTTGACGAGCCTTTCAACTAAGTATAAGTGTCCTTTTCCTCTGCTCTCGGACGAGGAAGGTAAGCGCTATAAAACTTTGTTCCCTCTTGAAAGCACTCCCTACCGAATCTTCGATTGGGGATTTTTGAGTGTGCTAGATCGGTCTGATGATTTATGTGCTAAATTGCATAGTATGGGTTGGTATTCGTTTGTCAAATCTAGCGTACCTGTTTTTAGGGAGTTGAACCTCGAGTTCTACTCCACATTGAGTTTCAAGACTGACCCTAATTCAGGCCTTAGGAGCATCACCTTCCGACTCTTCGGGGTTGCACACTCCCTAGACATCGATGGTCTTCGGGATTGCATAGGCATAGAAGGAACTAGTTATACATGGCCCGAAGATATGGATGCCAAGCAATTTTGGCGTTTGATAGGCACTGGGGTATACAAACCCCGGTTTGCCAAGACTTCCCAAATCCAGGACCCCATTTTGCAACTGTTGCATAAGTTTGTATGCTTTAATTTTTCTGGGAAAACTGAAAGTAATCGGGTCAATGCCTTTGAGCTGTTACTCTTGTGGCATGTGCACAATAATGTTAAGGTGCACTTAGGATTTTTTGTCATGGAGGCCCTTTACCTTCACCACAATAGGTCCAAGTCTGAACTCGGGTTAGGGCACATCGTCACTTTAATTGCCTATTTCTTTCATTCTAATACTTGTTCTAGGCACCTCGATAGCATTCTTCCCAAGAAGCTTTCGAAGGGCATTTTGTCTTGTGCCCCGAATGTGACGGCTGCAGGTACCTCGAGCGCGGGCGGTTCGCGTAAAGGAAAGGCTCCCATGGAGGTCGATGAGGAGGAAGCTTATGAGGAAGCGGAGGCCGCCGAGGAGGATGCGGAAACTGTCTCGGTCGGCGTGGATTTTATGGCGCGGGTTGAAGGACGGTTAGATGGCATCGTTGAACAACTGGAAAACTTAACCGTCCATCAGGTTATGCTTGGGCAGCGGATGGCCAATATCGAGGCGTTTGCCACTCGTTTTTGTGCTGATCAAGGTTGGCCGTATCCGCCGCCGCCTCCTCCCGGCCCCGATATGTGAGGTAACCCTTTTCCTTCCCCGCTTTATTTTGCTCTTTCTTCCTTTGCACTTTTGGAAGTAAGTGCAATTTAAGTGTGGGGTGGGTCAAGGGATTTTCCCTCTCTCTTTTATTTCTTTTTACATTGCACTATTTGTTGTTTGTTTTGTATGCTTATCTGAGTTTTTGCATGTTTTGTGTGGAGTTATTTCTGGTTGTTTTTGGTTTGATAATATTTGTTTTTTGTTTGTCACTTGCAACTTAATGATCCAACTCCTCATAAGCAATGTTTTACAATCTTTAAAAAAAAAAAAAAAAAAAAAAAAAAAAAAAAAAAAACCATAACCGCATAACCTCTTATTTTGCATCTTTCTTGGTTAAGTATGCTTGTTAATAGGGATGTTTACATTGAATGCAACATGAGGCCCCATTTGATTGTCACCTTTGGAATAATATAGACTTTGGGGTTGAGATGCATCGCTTTTAGACATATACTCTCTAAGAAGCTTCTTTTTGATTGAGCATGAGTAAAGAGATGAAATAGGCAAATTGTGTGTATTATTTTGATTAACCTTGGGGTAAGGGAAACTAATTATCTGTACTTAATGAACATTGACAAAAAGTCAAGAATGAAAAATGGAAATTTATTCCGCTGGCTTCACTTACAAGGTGAAGTTATGAATAGTGCTAGTAGCCGCTTGATTGAATGTGCTTAGTTGAGTAAGTCGGGTGCATTGTGTTTGCTCCATCTTTGTTATCTGTTCGGAAAAGCTAAGTGACATCTCAAGTAAGGTCGAAAGTTATAAAGTAAATCAAATGGAATCGATCAATGCATCGTGATAATTTTGTGTTTCTCCCCAAGAAAATTGTGTGAATTCTAAAGTCCTATTGATCTTTATCTATGTGATTGATTGGGAAGTGACTTAGAAGTGTACTATTTTAGTGATGCAAATCATATTCTGATAGTTAATTGAGTTGCTTTGTGTGCATGAGATTGGGGTTAAATGTTAAATTCTTTGTGACAGCCTTATTGATTGAGTATGCTTGACTTGTGGATAAAATTGAGGTTGTGGTTTGTGATTTTGTAAAAATCGATTATTTGATCTTTAATCTTGCTTCATTGTTTTCGGGAGTTGGAGATGTTTTGTTTGCTTGAGGACAAGCAAGACTTTAAGTGTGGGGTGGTTGATAAGGTCGGTTTCGACCTTGTCTTCTAGCCAAATTCGTGGTTTGAGTGATAGTTTTTAGAATCATTTATGTGAATGTTGGATTGTTTTTTTTTCGTATTTTGTGATTTTCATGTCTTGGTTTGATTTCTTATTTTTTTTAGTATTCCTCGTGTTTTTCGTGTTTTATGGTCCGTGGTTGTGGTGCGGTTATGTCTCTTTGTGTTTGTTTTGGACAGGCATTAGGACCCGGATCGGAAGTTGGAGCAACGGTGGCAAGGAAAGGCTTGAAGTGCTGAAAATCAGAATGGCACGGCGTGCCACAATGGCAGCACGGCGTGCCAAGCCAACCAGCGTGCCAAGAGTTCCAGAGAAGCAGCACGACGGCGTGCCATTCCAATCAGCGTAGCGTGCCGATCCCAACAATGGCAGCACGGCGTGCCACAATGGCAGCACGGCGTGCCGAGGCCCGAAAATCTGCTGTTGCCCTAATTTCAGCTTTTCTTTTCTGTGGTTTTAGCCTAGCCGTATAAATAGGTTATTTTCTTTGTTTTAGGGGATCTTTTTCCCAACTTGTAGAGGCAGAGCAAAAACTTGTAGCTAGGGTTTAGCTTGACCTTTTTGTTTTCTTTGAATTTTGGAACCATCGATTGGTAGATTGCTTTGCATTGAACCTTCCCCTTTTGCAACGTTCTTAGTTTCGGCTCGGGTTCGTTAATAGAGGTACACCTCCAAGCATCTTCACACCGTCGGCATCCGGTTAATTGGATCAAGAAGGGCATAAGTTTTTCTTTTTGTCTTTTGTAATTCAATTTAGCTAGCTTTTGATTCCGCAATCGATTTTGTTTGGTTGAAAACATTGAATCTGTTACATCTTTCTTGATTAATACAGTTGAATGCAAGTTAATTTCAATCTTTATCCCTTTTCTTTATGCAATCCCTTTAGTGATAATCTAGTCTCATAAGATCTTAATCTATTAAGTTCATATTCGTGGCATTACCTAGATTGACACCTAGGCAACCATTAGTATTGACGACACTGTGGAACATACGTGCCCCTATTTTCTGAGCTTTAAGAATTAGACCGCCTCTAAACAAGGAAAACCGGCTAAGGACCTAAAAGATCTAGATACGCTAGGTTGATTTAATTGGAGGAATATAATTGAGGGTTAATTGTTGAGTTGACTTCGTCTTTTGTAGTTGATTAAGTAAGCCATCCCCATCAGTCTTCATAGGTCGGTAAAACCGCCAATTGATATTCCAAATTCAAGAGCAAAGTAAGCTGGGATAGATCAACTAGGAGTAGACTAATATAGTTGTTAATATAATCAAACTTAAATTTAGTTCCGCTTAGACACGTAAAGACTCTTAGTAATTTAGTGATTATCGAGGTTTAAATTCCTTGTGGGATCGATACCTGGACTTTAGGCCAGATTTTATTACTTGAACGACGAGG
The DNA here is from genome assembly GCA_039660915.1 of Euphorbia tirucalli. NCBI lineage: Eukaryota > Viridiplantae > Streptophyta > Magnoliopsida > Malpighiales > Euphorbiaceae > Euphorbia > Euphorbia tirucalli. Next base: position 54,493,131 of record CM077633.1, read on the forward strand.
TACACTGCCTTTGTTTGTGAGTCCGTTCAGGCTCCACCATGGTACATGTAACTAAGACTTCTGCATAATGTTTAAAGAATGTCGTTGATGAATTCTTTACGAAGAATGGATTATCATTGTCAAGACTTTGAGGTCAGGGTTATGACGGGGCTTCCAATATGTGCTACAAGCTTAATGGATTGAAATCACTCATTCTAAATGAAAATAAGCATGCACATTATATTCATTGTTTTGCTCACCAACTTCAGTTAGTTATTATGTTTGCTACCGAGGAAAATGATGATGTGAGCCAATTCTTTGACTATGTTTCTATGATTGTGAATATGGTTGGAGGTTCATGCAAAAGGCATGATACTCTTCGCCAATTACACTATGAAGAAGTTGTGAAGCAAATACAAAGTGGTGAGATTCCAACAGGAAAGGGGCAGAATCAAGAAATAAGTTTAGCAAAACCAGGGACTACACGTTGGGGTTCTCACTATAAAACATTACTCCGGCTTTTTGATATGTGGAAGAAGTGGAAGAAGTGCTTTTAGCAATAAATAAAGATGCTGATACAAGAAAAAATCGAGGCACGACTAAGGGCTTGGTGAATAAAATGGGTTCTTTTGAATTTATGTTTATTAGAAAGTTAATGTTATATATTTTGGGAGTGATAGATCCTTTATCAAAGATTATTCAAGTCAAGGATTAAAACATAGGAACTGCTGTTTGTATGGTTCAAGAGCTGAAAAAAAAAGTTACAAAGATACAAAGAAGATGGTTGGGAAAATTTGTTGAAACAAGCCACTGAACTTTGTGTGAAACAAAAAATTAAAGTGCCCAATATGGAGGACATTATTGAAAGCCGTAGTAGAACACTTATTGATGGAGAACCCCGTGACTCATTTTCACTATTTTCGGGTGGAAATCTTTGCAAAGGTATATATATATATACACACACATTAGTCTTTATTCTTTGAATGGATAGTGTTCTAAATTATTTTTACTCATATAATAATAGGTAATTGATGATGTTGCTATAGAATTGAATAATCGTTTCAATGAGGCAAACACAGATCTGCTTCAGCGCATAATGAGTCTTGATCCTTCAAAATCATTTGCTCATTTTGATTATCATGAAATACTCAATCTTGCTGGGTTATGCTCTGAAGATTTCTCTAGTATTGAGCTAGCTAAGCTTAACTACCAACTTGGACTATACATTTTTGCTGTGAGAGAGAATCCAGAATTCTCTAATCTTGATGATATTGGAGCTCTTGCAAGAAAGATGATGGAGAATGAGTATCACATTTTTTTCCTTTTATGTATCATCTTATTGAGTTGGCATTGGTCTTACCAGTTGCAACAACTACTGTTGAAATATGTTTTTTTGCCATGAATATTGTGAAAACTGATCTGCGCATAGGCTGGGAGATGAGTTACTGTCAGATTGCTTATTGTGTTACATTGAAAAAAAGATATTCATTAAAATTGATGAAGAAGACATTTTGCAGTGTTTTCAAAAGTTGGCATCTTGCAAAAACTATTTGAAACCTATCAAAACTTTTTATGTTACTAGAACTTCATCGTCTCCATCGATTAGATTAAATTAATTATTAGTATGTCATGTGTATTGAATTGTTTGGATTAATTTGATTGTGTTGTTGTTTGGATTAGATTGATCTTTCAAATGAAGTTGTTGTTTGAATTAATTTAATTGTGTTGTTATTGAATTGACTTGAATTAATTTAGGTTTGTTAGCCGATCGAAAATTTTTGTTCACAGGTCGAAAATTTTTTTAAGGAAATTCTGCCCCCTCCCCCCCCCCCCCCAAAAAAAATCTGCGGAATCCTAGCACCACCACTGTATATTGTAAACTCTCTACGATTAAAATATTCTTATAAACTATCCTAATTGCATTTAAATAATTAAACTAACTAATCCTATATAATATACAACTACATATATAGAATATAAGTATAAAATTACCTAAACAAATATTTAATAAAATAATACTAATATAAAAAGATCCTTTTATATTCTAAAAATATTATCTAGTTTAGGATATTTCTATTGTTTGTCTCTTAACTTATTGCGCTAGCTTTTAAAACTTTTGCTATGATAAGGACATCCTTGCTAAGAAAAAAAAAGAAGTCTTAAAGAAAAATTGTGAAGATTTTGGAGGTAGTAGCCAACAATCCTTAAGGCATGGGTGTGAGTACAGGTTTTTTGGCATCAATGAGGAAATTATCCTAACCCTTTTGTATTGTAGAATAATCTCGAATGAAACTTCTAGACAATTTGCAAGCTCTATGAAAGAATGATTGCAAATTGGTCTCATGGGTGTTAGGGTCAGAAGTCAAATTTTCTCTTAAAGTGTTAGGTTTTGGACCAAACCAAACTTAGTATTCATACCTCATAAGGATTTTCTTCTAAACTCCACCTGTGAAATCCGTCTTGGACTCACAGTCTTAATGCACTTGGAATCACTCAATTTTGAGGTAAAACAAAAGAGTTATGGCACAAACTATGTCAAGCTTGTCTGATGGCACGTCAAAATGCATAGGTTTTATTCAAACCCAATTATCTTTCCTTTCCTTCAGGAATTTCCTCAAGAAGTCTTCCAACCAAATGATACTCTCGGATAATGTAGGCAAGAGAAGTCAGCGAAATGGATCTATAACCTCAAGAAAAGGATTAGCTCTAAGGGTTGTACCTAAGGGTCCCAGTCCTAAACTCATAGACTATTGGTAGATTGCATCGATAGCTGCCTACCCCAAGCCTGATTCGGTCAGTAAAGTGCATGGAAAGTGCACGCAATGCTGCATACCTCGCCCACGCTTGAGACATTAAGGCAGTGTGTGTGCTTGCAGCGGTGACTGCCTCCTTCCGCACTGCTCACTGAGATTCATCCCTCCCTCCCCAAACTTAACTTTTATTTATTTCCAAAATATCCATTTAAAGGGGTTCGTAATTTTGGCTGGGGCGACACATCTGTTAAAAGATAACGCAAGTGTCTTAAGGTGAGTTAAACGAGAACAGAAGTCTCATGTAGAAAAAAATGGTAGAAGCTCATTTGTGACAGGTAGCGCTGTGAGCTGCCCCACATGCCTCGGCCTCCCATGCACAAGTGAGGCATCCAACGCTACTTGTCCATACGAGCTTTTTCCATTTTTTTGCTATGATAAGGACATCCTTGCTAAGAAAAAAAATGCAATCTTTAAAGAAATTTGTGAAGATTTTGGAGGTAGTAGCCAACTTTCCTTAAGGCATATGTGTGCCTTATGCTACGAAAGAATCAACAAATGCTTCTAGAGATGAAGAGAGATAGACTATCACTATCCTTAAAGCATAGGCATGCCTTATGCCGACAACAAAATCCAAAATTGTTTTGAAACTTCTATTTATTTAATGTTTTGTCATTACTAAGGCTATTTTAATCTTTTGTCTTTTATTTACTATGAAATTTATGTAATTTCATTATTAGCATTTAGGTGGGAATATAAATACTCATGTTTCTCTTGTAGCCAATAACTTATTATCCTTTATCATCAATTATCAAATCTAAGGTTTCAAACATTGAATTTGGAGATATTCTCCATGGAAGCTCTTTGAGCTTGGATTTCTATTTAAAAATCTATGATTAAAACCTTTACATTCTAATCTCGACCCTTCTTTAGATCATGCTAAAATAAAAAAGGTAAGCAAATGGGTAAATAAGACCTACTAATAATAGATATTCTCACAAGAATGTATTCTGTAAAAAGAATCTGTTTCAAAGTCAACCTAAGAAAGTCTAAAAATAAGAATAAATTAAGTGGCAGAATGAAAAAACATACAATTTTTGTTGAAAATTTGGTGATTACTAAAATAAGGTATTGATTATGGGTATTTAAGGAAATGATTAGAATTGAAGATACAATTAATAGGTTCATCTCAAATTGTTATTAGTAATTAAGGTAATAAAGAGAGACAAAAAGTTAATTAATCAATTGATAGAAATGGAGAAGAAATTAGTAATAGGATATATGATAATGTGGATTTTGATAGTGGGAATGTGTGAGTTGGCATCAGCTAAACTATGTGAGGATAACTGTATGGCAACTTGTATTGACAATCAATCCATTTGTCGCCTCTTATGTTCAGCAACGTGTTCACAAAATGGAAATTGAAGCCTTCCTTCAAGGGAAAGAAGATTTCAATATTTATTTCCTTCATCATTTTTACTCTTTAGTTATAATACTATATATTAATGATATCTATAGATAATTATTTTTCATTTAATTTATCCTTACATAAATAATATAATATTGTTATGTTGTTGTATAATTATAACAATTATTGTATCTTGTAATTTAGCTATTAATAAAATCAAGTTTATTTAGGAAGTATTATATATGAGGTGGGTCAAAGATATTCACAATTGCAGAAAATATATATATGGATATGCTTATACCAATATTATCAAAATCAGAGTAGACCGGTTGCTTCGACCGGTTTAACTCCAGACCGGTGCTGACAAGTTCGAATTGCAAAAAAGGGGGTTTAAGAGAAAACCGGTGCTGACCAGTTTGAATAGCAAAAATTGACGAACCGATAAATAGGTCAGAACCTAATTTTCTCTCCAATTAATTTACACTATCGTTTTTTGTGCTAAAAAAAAAAAAGCTATGAAGCCTAAAATAACGATCTGTATCTCCTCTTTTCAGTCTTCATCTTCACAATTCACACCTACATTGCTCTGCAACCAAAGAAAAAACCCTTCTTGATGATCATAATCAAATATGGCCACATCAGGATTAATCTTCAACCTCCCTTATCATCACCATATCTAAAAACACTAAAATTTCTTTCTCTGTGTTCCATTAAATAAGAGAAATTAGAAAAAAATTTGAAGAAAGCAATGATTTGGGTGGATTTGATTTTGTGATTCCCATTTATGGCGAATGATTACTAAAAGAAATAAACAAGAGTAGATATGAGAAAAGAGAGACCACAGAGATATGAGAAAATACATAAAGAATGGAAAAAATTGAATCCAAGAGTGAGGATGAAAATTTAAAACAAGGAGAAGAAGAATGAGTAAAAAAATGAAGGAAATTAAGCTTTTACACAGTCGTTTTGAGAAAAGTTGAAGAAGGAAGAGCAATGTGGATTTTTATTCAATTCAATTATTACTTTTTACTTTGATAGATTTTAACTCCATATATTCTTTTATTACAATTAAATATTGAAATTATATCACCTTAGGGGAGAGCGAAAAATATAAAAAACTGAATCGAACCTAAAAAACTGACAAAACTGAACCAAACTGAACTGCATAAATTCAGTTTTAGGTTCAGTCTTTATATGAGATAATTTTGGTCTGTGTTCTTCGTCATCTCTTCGGTAACCACCGTTTGCCAATTACCATTACCTTCCCTCGTTGCAACCTGAATCTGAATCAAGTAAGCTGAATCTCTACTTCTCTTAAATGTTCTTGGTGTTTGAGTTTCAGTTTAAAGGTAAAGAATTGATTTCCTTCACGTTGATGCTTTTAAGAAAATTATATTACGGATAAATTCATATTTTAATAATAGTGTTATATGTACCTCTTTTTCCATGATCATTATAGGTTTACTAATTAAATCTTTGTATTGTAGTCTGTAGAATACTAAATTATTCTACTGAACTCCAAATGTGTTGCTAAATGCAAATACATTGAATTAATATACTACTGAAATCCAAATGTGTTGCTAAATGTGTTTTTAAATCAGTATTACTAATACTTGGATGCTATATAATTATAGCCTATTTCATAAATTAGCTTTCGTAATTGACATAAAGGTAATAAGTGTCTCTTATAGGTTTAATTATATGATAATTTGGATGCAATCAGTTTGAACTTACAATTAATAGATAGTATTACTCATTTACTCCAATTTAATGAATTCAATATTATCTTCTATTTAGATGGCAGAAGAAGGATCCAATAAATCCAATAAAAAATTGGATTATATATGAAAGACATTAACACCATGAGCAAGGATGTGGAAGAAGCTTAAGCTACCGCCGAGCCAACTAAATTGTTATAAAAAAAATTGAAGATGAAGTTGAGTCCAAGAAAACCAGAACAAAAATGGCTTCAAGTGCAAAGTGCTAGAATCTTTTTGAAAAGTTTATGGATCTAGTAACTGGTAGACAGAAAGGTAAGTGCATTCACTGTGGTAACTCCTATTTTTATGTTGGTGCAATCAATAGCACTTCTGCTTTGAATAAGCACTACAGAAAATGTGATAAAAATCCAGATAATGATTCTAAAGAAAATGCAAAGCAGACTCAAACTCAACTTGTTTTTAAACCTTGTATGATGTCTAAGGAGGATGGTAATGGTGAGAATACATGCAATTTGACTACTTGGAAATTTGATCAGCAAGCTTACAGCGAAGATATTGCTAGATGGGTTATTAGTGAAGATTTGCCCTTTAGGATTGTAGAAGCAAAATCCTATAAAAAGATGATGAGAACTGCTTGTCCTAGATTGAAGGTTCCATCTAGGTAGATCGTTAGTAGAGATTGGGGTAAAATCTATGATGATGAGAAAATGAAGTTGAAAACTTACTTCAAAACTCATGCTCAAAGCATTTCAATTACAACTAATACATGGACATCTGTTCAAATAATTAATTACATGTGCATCATTGCTCATTTCATTGATGATTGTTGGCATTTGCAAAAGAAAGTGATCAATTTTGTGAAATAGATTCTTATAAGGGTAATGATACTAACATGCTGATTGAGGAATGCTTGTTGGATTGGGACACAACAAAATTGTTTACTATCACTATTGATAATGTCTCTTCCAATGATGTTGCCATTGCTTATATGAAAAAGAAAGTAATGAATTAGGGTTTTGCTATTAATTCTGGTCAATTCATTCATATGAGATGCATGACTCATATAATCAATCTAATTGTGCAAGATAGATTAAAAGAATTGGTTTATCAATCAAAAGAGTTAGTGCTGCAGTTAGATATATTAGGTTTTCACCTAGTAGACTCAAAACATTTAGTAAGTGTGTGGAACAAGAAAACATATAGTGCAAGAATTTGCTATCCTATGATTGTCCTACTAGGAGGAATTCTACATATCTGATGTCAACTGTAGAAAAGTTTGCAATGACATTTGAGAGGTTAAAAGATGTAGATAAGACCTATAATTAGACTTGAATGGTGAGGAAGGGGATAGAGTTAGAGAGCCTACATCTGATGATTGGGAAAATGTGAGGAAAGTTTTGGTTATGTTGAAAATGTTTCATAATTTGATTGTGAGGATTTCGGACATAAAATATGTGACTAGCAATACTATTTGGACTGAAGTTAGTGGTGTGCTAGGGGCATTGATGTATTGGATTAGGGGTATGGATGACCAATTAAAATCCATGGCTCTTAAGATGAAGTTTAAATTTGATAAGCATTGGGGGGGATCCAACCAAAATGAACAAACTGATTTGGTTTGCTGCTGTCTTTGATCCTCGTGAAAATTTTAAGGTTATCAACATTTCTTTGACTAAGATACATGGTTTTGTAGAATGCACTAAGATTTTCAATGATGTGAAGGATTCATTTAGTTTGTTATTTGAAGAGTATAAAAAAAATGTATGATGTTAAGGAAGGTGCAAGTGGTAGCTTAAATGAGTTAGAGAAAGAAGTTGATGATTTGACTGAGATATGGAAGTCATCTGTAACCCTAGCTCGTATGAGCCTCCAACACTTTACTTCCATGAAATTCTCAAGAAACAAAGGGGAGATACTAGGAGGTCTAAGAGATCTAAGTTCGATTTGTATTTGGATGAGCCCTTAGTGGATCGAGAAAAGGAATTTGACATTCTGAATTGGTGAAAGTTGCATTGTGCTAGATTTCCTATTCTTAGCATTACGGCTAGAGATATATTGGCTGTACTAGTGTCTATAGTGGCTTCAGAATCAACCTTCAGTACTGATGGACGTGTGCTTAATTATAGGAGTTCATTATCTTCTAAAGTTGTTGAAAGTTTGATTTGTGTACAAGATTGGATCCGGGAAGGAGATCATCCATTGTTTGCTAAAGAAAACATTGATGATGTGCAGAAAATTAAAAAAGGTACTTTCAATTTACAAAGTTAGATTACCAAATCTGAATTCATCAAAATTTGCATGTGTTATGAACTTATGATCATATAACTAATAATTGGATTTCAAATATGTAGATTCTATAGCTATGAGAATCGGCATTACAAGTGAGTCAATAATGTGTAGTACTAACATATAATATAATGATATAATTTAATTCATATTTTGTTTTTTTTTTCTTATTGATTTGATTTGTTATTCTTTTACTATTGTAACTTGTAAGTTTGTAACAAATTTTATGTACACTTGGTATTGTTATTTTTCATGTTCAACTGTGATAAATTAATTAAATTTTCAAGTCAAAGTTGAAGATTAAGAATGAATGCTTTGTCACTTTGGTTTTTTAAATATTGTAATTTCAAGTTTGATTATAATTAAAATATTAGATTGTAGTCTCAAACTTTTTACTTGTGTTCTTTTATACTTTATATTAGATTGAATGATCATTGATATCATTTAAGAATTCTTTTATTAGTGTACTTAAATTGATCATTTATGTTCTTTAAAAGTTTAAATTGTTATTTTGTAGTTTGAGTCTTTATATTATTTTATTTAATTATTATAGTTAATGTTGATAATCTTAATTAAAAAATTTTGAACAAAATAAGATTATGTAATTTTTTATTCTATTAGACAGGTGAAAGTAATAATAAAATAATTAAGGTAGACATCTTTTGTTTTGTTTTGCCTAAATAGTTTAATTTGTCCTAACTAAGCAACAAATAAGACTTTTATTTTAGTCAAAAACAAAAGGCAATAAATAAGACTAATTACGGAAAATAAAAACCCAAATATAATATAGAGAACTCGCTGTTGGTACATATGCTATTATCAAAATTCGGTTTTTTTAACCAAACCTAAATATTTCAGTTCAAATAGAACTGAATCGAACTCTATTAGGTTTGGTTTTCAGTCCTAAATATTTTCACTAGTATCTAGGTTCGGTTCGGTTTTGGACCAAACCGACCTTTGCTCTCCCCTGTATCACCTTGCATATAGTCGCATTTTATATATTATATCAACTAATAATTTTTTTTAAAAGTCAACAATCCGGTAGAAGCTAAATCGATTCAATCATAAATGTTAGTTTAATCGGTCCATTTTCCGGTCCGATTTTAATAATACCGTGTAAAACTTAAATGCTGGAACAACATGACACATAATTATTGAGATTAAAACATAATATATCTCGATGGTTTGAAATAATGTCTAAATTATTGTACTTCTAGTGTTTTTCCTTAATCCAACGATGACACTCGTAGCATGATCGATAACTTTGGCAAAGGTGCATATGTTGGAAAAGTATGCAATAAATTCATAGAATGAATTTGATTTGATCATATTAATTGGTTTGACATTGTTTAAATATTTTTTAGTTGTTCATTCTTCAAAACAAAAGCAGAAATCGAACACAATATATAAATTAAGAAGTAAAGATCTTTATTAATCGGTTTTGGGGTCAAACATCCACATGAACTATTTTCCAAAATTTGATTTGATCTCTAACCTTTCGAAATTATAGTGTCCCTCTCATCTCTTGAATTTTCAACAACTTGCTTTATATTACAATGAGAACTCACTAATGATTAGGAGATTTAGACCATTATACGTATCAAGAATTTTCCAAGTTATGTTATTAGTGTTTCCTACAGTTTGTGCTACTCATCTGCTGTTTGCCTTAATGTTTAAAGTTGGTGGAGATTTTCAGTAAAAAGAGATGTCTAGAAAAAAAGAACTTGTATTTAATAATTGTTTGAATCAAATTTAAATATGTTATTTTATATAAATTTTCAAATGAATGCACAAATAGCCGTTGCAAGAGGAAATAAGTTGTTGAAAATTTAAAAAGAAAGGAGAAATTCAAAAGATTAAGGACTAAATCGATTTTCGAAGAATCTATCGAGGAGCAATTTGATCTTAACGCCTTATTATTCAAGCAATTAATTGATTTTAAACACTTGTACAATAAAATAACTTAACAAATAACAATAATAAACGTTTATGTATTGTTTAACAAATAATTTTTGTTTGATACAATTTACTCTTTTGAAAATGCATAAATTTTTTAAAGATATATACATTAAACAAACAAAAAATAAAATAAAATAAAATAAAATAAAATAAAAAATAAAATTGATTGGTTTGAATATGAATTCACTGGCACCCTGATTTCCAGGATTAACATGGTCTAGATAACAAATAGCCCCTCCTTCAATAAAATCTTGATACGGATCATACCAAATTTTACACTCGTTAATATTTTCTTGGAAAGCTGTGTGATAACTTCCTAGCTTGGCGATCATTGCAAAATGCGTTCTTAGTATCTAAAATAAATTTACTTAGACATAATAAATTAAAATAAAATTTTTATTAAAAATATTTAATTACACATACTAATAAAAAAGCTACGTATTAATATGAACCTCTTTTTATTTTTCTATCGGTTGAAGAATAAGTTATCAATATTTTATAAGTTTGACACATCAATAATGTGATACGTTATACGTACCATAAAATCTCTCCATAAAACATATTATTTTACAAGAAATAAAAAGTGCAAATAAAATATATACAAAATATAGTAATTACATTCCGAAAAAAGTACTATGCAAAAAAATTATAGTTTATACATAATAATAATAATAATAATAATAATAAATTTTGGTTGTTTCACTTTTTTGCAAATAAAGGATTGTGGGCTTTTTTGTTAAAAAAAGATGATTGTGTTTTAAAATGTTAACAAAAAAAGGACAACGAAAATTAAACCATGACACTATATAAGTATTTTTGTTCATTTTGAACTCAAAATTTTCAAGTTGGTTAATAAAAATACAATAGACATTAATGATCAATTTTGAAAATTTTTGAAAAACACAAATATTTTTCTAAATTAAATGATAATAGTAAATTTTAAAAAATCATAACAAATTGAAAAATCTTTGAAAAATATTCAAATCTTGATGTAAACTTCTTAAATAATATGCATAAATTATTGGTATGTTAAATAACAAAAAATACCTCCTGTTATATCATCATTTTTAACGGAAAAATGTTAACATTTTAAAACATAATCCTCTTTTTTTAACAAAAAAAAAAAACCATAATCCTTTATCTAAAAAAAAATGAAACCACAAGGTTCTTTTTTGTAATTTGTCCTAATAATAATAATAATAACATAACAATTTAAAAAGATGTAAAAAAAAAAAAATACCAGGATATGTTTTAGGAAAATTGATTGAGTGGAAAAAGAGAAATATTTTGTGGTTGGAGAATATATTGGAATAAAATAAATAAAATAATGAGGAAATGAAATTTGAAAAAAGTAAAGAGGAGAAAGCAATAAAAGAGAAATACCATAAGGATCTATTATGCTTTTTATCATTTTACTAAACCTAACTAAATCTTTTTAAAAATATAAAAAGAAAAGAAGTGGAGTGGGGTTGTCATGACTGCAATGGCTGCTATGCAAGTCCTCTGCTCGGCGGTAATGAGAAATATTTTTTTACTAATTTATATGATATATGATGTTATATAATACTTGCATCGGAGTTTGGTAGAATCATATTCTTGTTGAAGCAAATCCCATAAGCCGATGAAAAGATGAATGGTTCACTCTCACTACTCACAATCTCTCCCAATAAACCTTCAGCCAAATGGATTTCACCTATTTGATTTTTGAATCCATCTAATTAATTTTACCACTTTTAGATTCCCCAGTTTTGTCTTTCTCCCACCTTCTATACAACAACATCATACTACTCTTGCCTTTTCCGCACTATAGCTTTTTGGATCAATCTGCATTTATATATATATATATATTTCCACTACAGCTTTATAAATTACCATGAAAATATAGATAATTTCATCCCAAGAATTTCCAATTTGTGTAATTCATATTTATGGAGTGAATTTAATTGCCTTAAAGGTCCATCGTTTCATATCTTGTACAAAATATAAATATTTGCCTTTTCCCCATATGTATATGATTTTGGAATATGTCATATATAAATTATAATCATTTGCATCAAAATAGAGAAAAAAACAAAAATGTGTAAATGTTTAGTAATTGTAATTCCTTCACCATATTTTTGTACAACCACGAGTTGATTAACATTTATTGTACTACATCCGTGTTTTCCAATTTGTTTGGATATTGATGGTTGTAATTTGTATACAATAAGCGACAAACATTTTAAAATCATATAACAAGAGGAAAAAAAAATGAAAAACATTTTGTACAAGATAGAGCAAATGTTTCAAAATTATAGCAAACGGGTAAAGATAAACATTTTGTATAAGATAGGGCAAAGGGAGCTTTAAGCCGAATTTATTTCTTTAGTGTTTTTTTTTTTTCTTTTTTGGTGTGTAAATATATAAAATCAATGCATGTTAATGTGTAACCAAAAATGCATGTTAATGATATTGGGCGAGATTAGTTATGTTTTAATCATCTACAATCAACTTATATGAAAGCTATATTTGTAAAAAAATATAAGAAATTAATGGAAACATGCATGCGTAAACCTGGAAATAATAAAAAAAACATGATAGTATTAGTCAAAGAACAAAAAAATTACATTTTGGTTATGGTCCACATTGGCCGGGTATAGTTAAGATTGCGACACGTCGGTACTATTACTGATGTGTCACAATCGTAGCGGTTTTAAACGAGTGTGGATTAGGACAAGCAAGAAGTTCTCATCAAAGAAAACTTACGATCACAAAGAGTCGCTCTAACGATCGACATAGTTTGAGAAAACATAATAAGGCATCAATATCATATTCATTATCAATCCACCGTAGCTCTTTCAGGTAGTACAATTGAAATTCTGCATGAAATCTTGACAATGATCTACATATCAATGCCTGCAATACCACAAAATTAATTAATTAAGATTAATCACAATATTTACTATAATATTCAAATGAAATTAACATACCTGAAATGTCCATTTACATAGAGTAAGCACTCTTACATTCTTTATTGTCAACAACATCAAATCAAAATTACAGCTACTCTTCAAACTATTACTAATTCGGCCTAATCTAAAATCAAGCAAAGCATCAACTAAATTATAGTGATATCCAGGCCAGAGAGATGGCAAAATCCCTCGGTATCGAAAAGTTTGAAGCTTGAAACATCTAATATGAACAAATTCCAATTGCAGACAATCAAAGATTGTCAAGCTTTGAAGCTTCGTTTTCGAACCGACACTTAGAGACTGTAAGCAGTTACAGTTTGAGATATTAAGGTCTCAAGAAACTGAAATTTTGTTAATAGTGAAGAAGCTACCTCATTTGTTAGGCAACTGACTGATTTTAGGTGAAGATTTTTGATAAAAGAAGTGGTAGAGGGTGAATTTTTGGGATTGAATTCTAATTGTAACTTGAATGATTCGAATAACTGATTTGAAGGTACTGATGAGAAATTGAGATGAAGTTTATTGTTTGGTGCAATTATAGCAAAGAGGATGCTGCCATTGCTAAAATGGAAGTTGAATTTTGTTGTATTATTGGTTGGATTTTGCCCATTAAAATTGGCAATGAAGCTACATATTGCATTTGCCACTTCTTTTGAGGTGCCATGTTGAACCAGAGTTGTATCCCATAGAAATCTCCATCTTTTTTACAGGAATATGGTTTGAATGGCAGATTCAGAAGGAAGTGAAGAGATTATGCGGAATAGTATCTCATTTGGCAAACTACTAATTCGATTGTATGCATCCATGTTTTGTAGTAATAACAATTTCCTCTTCACAAATACTGTATATATATGTTGGTAGTATTTATACTAACTATATAACAACAAATAATTTTTTTTTATGGGGAAAAGTTTAGGTTAGGGTAGGTGGTGACATTGTAATTAGGACTGGATTGGAATATTATGCACAAGGTAATAAACAGTGGGCAGAGATCCGCGAACCAGATTCTACACTTCGTTGGTTAAGTTAGACATAGTACTCTACAGAAGATAAAAACCATGGAAATTGGGTTTCAAGGGTTTTATTGTTACTTTGAACCATCTATGGAGGTAGAGGTGTTGGACGCTCGGCATCGTGCCACTTGTATGCTAAGGATGTAATCGTCCTGGTATAATGGTTTTGGCAGCCTTTGGTATGGGTCGTGATGCTAGAAACTATTATCTGGCTCATGAGTGTCTTTTGCCTTATACATGTACGGGTGATGAGGTGAAGTCCGGACCTGAGTCCAACATGGTGCGTTTGGTGTGGTCTCATCCATCTACGTGTTGAGTAAGATGAGAATACTGCTTGATGAGCAAGTTATCGTTCTACGTGTCTAGTAGATGTGAATGATGTATTGCCTATTATTAGTAGAATAGATCTTAATAAGCGTTTATAATAGAATTTACAGAACGCTAATAAGAGAGAGATTAGTTATATTTACATTAAAATTCACAAACCATCTATCAAAGATTGGTTAAATTAGTACAATTTATAGATCACCTATACCAAACAACCTTAACTTGTATTTATAGTGGAATTTACAAGAGACCTATTAGAAAGGATTAAATTAGTGGAAAATTGAACCTCAAACATGACAAATAGAAGATCAATTCTTTACTAGTCATACTAACCATCCTTTTTTTTTTTTTTTTTACTCACAACAAATTAAATTATATATAAACATAATTATTATCAATATTCGAAATAAGCATATTTGGTCGGTAAGTTGGGTTGTGCATGGTAATAGAAGGTTATCTGTCATTTTGCACACCTAAAGAAGAAAGAAAAATGAAAAGAGTTAATTGCTTTAAACTAGAGTTTGAAATTGGGCTAGGGATGTAAGTACTTTCCATTTGACAATTTCGTACGTTACACTTTCATTTTGCAACGAAAATGCCATTAATTTGTTTAATAGTAAATAGTTTCAGTCATCATATTCTATGGGCTGTTTTTGATTTATTGCTTAAATTATAGATGTTCTATTTGACCAA
Source organism: Euphorbia tirucalli (assembly GCA_039660915.1). Lineage (NCBI taxonomy): Eukaryota > Viridiplantae > Streptophyta > Magnoliopsida > Malpighiales > Euphorbiaceae > Euphorbia > Euphorbia tirucalli. Next base: position 54,508,218 of record CM077633.1, read on the forward strand.
TACAAGTTATAACTACTCACCAAACTCCCTGTCTCTTTCATTCACTCTATACTCTCTTTTAAACAATTTTTTTTTTTTCCTGATCACATTTAACATGATGATGAGATCATATCTCGGTAGATATGACAATTCATTAATTTTTAAAAGAAAATAAATGATTTTGAAATAAAATCATTATTAAAAATTAGACCGAACGAGTTTCGGCAAGGTTCACCACCGTTCATGTGGTATGCCTTGGCGAATAGATTAGCTACAATATGATTAAATAGCAAGCACAAAAAGCAAAAGCTAGCCAAATCTTACTATCTAGGATTAATAACCCTGAATGAAAAATTTTGCATTTACTAAGAATTAATTACTGATCCCACATGTAGGACTAAATCCCTTTAGAGAGTTCAAAATTCCATCATGCATGAAATCATTTTTTGTTAAATTACGGGAAATCTCTATTTGAGTCATCGTGGGTGTGATGTGTCTCCTGCAGGCATTTAGAATATTCTTTTCTCCGATTCTTGTAATATTAGCTTTCCACTCTTGCTACGAAGCTATTCAAGGATTTTTTTTTTTTTTTTTTAAAAAAAAATTTGAGGTTTAACCTTCTCCCTTTACCAAAAAAAAAAAAAAAAGGTAAAAGTTTACCTCTAAAATTTGATAATTTTTTTGCTGATAGAAATTACAGACTAAGAAAATCCCTTGATAATTATCAACGAAAATTTCTAATAAATTTCATACTCATCTTCTCTCAGTTGGGTACATTGATCCCCATGGGATCCGACCCATTTTATTTTATTCTTTTAAATTAATATAAAATAATCATATATTCAATTAACATATAATATTTTAAAAAATAAATAATAAACTAACGTAATAAATAATAAAATAACTTAATAAATTCATCCATATAACAAATAACAAAACATCTTGTGTATAACAAAAAAAATTCAATAAAAACAAAATATCCAATAAAATTATAATTTTTTACTAAAATTGCCAATTTGTATAAGATATTTGAATATCAGGTAAACCAAATTTTAAAGCTATAAATAGATAGTTAAGTAGGGATTCCCATGGGGTATTGATACGAATTACAATCCACATTCTATCCCCAAGAATGGAGATAGTTTTTATCCCCATTCACAATCCTATGCAAATCGGTTTTGGAGATTCTCCGACTCTAACGAGGCTAGACCCAATAGGTATGGGCACTACTCACCCCATTGACAAGCTTAGCAGCTTGAGTTTTTACTTTTTCACTATTTACTTTAACATTAGATTTCGGTAATTAGTGAAGTGTGATACTAGGATATAAAAAAAATCATTAGTGAAGTATGATATTGTTTAAATTATTCTCAGCCTCTAACAAATTAACTGTTTTCTCCATTGAGAATGTGCTTATAATATCACATGTTTCTGTATGTTTCACCCATAACGTATATAAATGGTCGTAAAAAAAATATGTAAAGTACTCAAAATCATTGCACTATTTCCAGCTACACAGTTTTCTCAATCTTACATACTTATGTAACCCCCTTGTCATAATACAAAAATGACCATTATACATTCTGCAATTTAATCACATATTAATTAACCTGTCTGTTGAGACAGAAGAACAAGAAGGCCTTGAGGGCCAACCAGAATTTCATTAAGGAAACTAACCAATCCAAACCACACCACAGGAGTCACATCCACTCCTCCAAGTGGTGGAATCACCTTCCGGGTTACAAGGAGTATCGGTTCGGTTGGAGCATATGCTATTACGTATGGAAATTTCCCAACAGGAAGCTTTGGGTACCAGGACATCACTATTCTCAAAACGAACAGAAAGCCGAATGCTGAGAGAAATGGCCCCAATATACTAATTGCTAGCTTTGCTGTGGCAGGGTCCAAGTCTGCCAGTGTCAAACTCGGAATGAACTTCGACGCGCTGTTGTATGCTTTGAGTACATTCAGATTCATATTTTTCGCATTCTCACAGCTGCTTAATTGATTCTCTGAAAGATCTACATATGCTTGCAGCAATTCATTGTTAACAGCAGTGCAGCAGATTCCAGACCGTGAGACTTGATGACCCTCATTTGGACTTCGCCCCGTAGAATATTTATATCTTTCCTGCTTCAATGTAGATATCAAAGACAATGAGTCTAAGCTTATAACACGTAAGTTCAGGGTGTGGAGGTTGCAGGTTTTGATTGACTTTGGAAGTTCAAATTTGCCATCTAGTTGTATCATTCTTCAATGCAGAAGAGAGATGATGCAAATCCATAATTTCAATAATTGGTTCGGAGTTTCTCAACGATGTAAAGAGGCAAAATGAATCCCCAGATGTGGATCTCAGGTCATGGAAAAGCGACACAAGAACAGATTGGCCTTCAGAGGAAACCTCAGGAGATTGGTTAACAGTTAAGTGAAACAGAGAAAGGAAAAAAAAAAACAAAAAGGAAAAACCCGACTGCAGGGTAAAAGAACTACTTATCAAAAACCAACCAAGGAAAGGATATAAAAGGCATAAAACTAGGACCGAATATCATCTGAAGAAAGATAAAAAAAAGTGATATCATTTCTGTAAGATATTCATTCCTCTCTTGAAAAACACAGCATTGTGATTGTATGCCAACATAGTCCCAAACAGTAAGATTGATATTTGAATTTGATATTGGATACATCGAGAATCAGCCAAAGAATACATCACATGTGCAGCTCACACTCTGAACTAAAACAGAAATAATAGGAAGGCAACCAGCAAAAGATATACTATACTAGGATAAACTTCAAAAGAATGTCCGTTGAATTATTGCCCAAATTATGGGTTTTTATGCGTATTAATCAACTTTCGAAATTGATTAACAATTCTCAGTTACATGATATAAATTCCTGTTATTGGTAATGTTAATTCAATATTGCTGCTTGTTCACTTATTTAAAGATAGAGACATCATCTTTCAATCAAATTCTCGACAAAAAGGATTGCTAATCTAACATAGACTCGTAGAGATTTATAATGACTTGGAAATACTTACAGAAATGTTGAATTTGTCTTTCTTCTGTACCGAAGGCCTCCATCCTAAAAATTTTCAACAAAGAAATGAAAAATCAATGAAAAAGAGCGGGAAACAGCCTGCTAAAGATAAGTGGATGTAATCCCCATTGAAATTCCTGTTGAAAGATATAAAAGCAGATAAGATGATGATACCTCCAATATGGTTGTTGCTGAAGAGGGAAGAACACGTCGCCATTTTGGGCAGAGGGAAGGTTATCTGCTCAACGACCCTGCTTTAATGGTTCTGGTCATATCCTTTCCTATCACTTTTCTATACGACGCCGTGTCATTCAAATATAAAATGCTTGCGTTTTTCCTTTTTGTTTTAATTTAAATTTCTTTTCTTAACAGAACAAAACCCTAAAATTAGGTTTTTTTGCTTGGAAAGCAGCAATGGTGCTATCGAACAAGAAGCTAAAACAGAAGTTAAGAGAAGCAAAGGCAGAATCTTTAGCGGCAAACGAGTTTGGTGAGCTCATCCCAAAAAGCGAGCAATCAGCAGTAACTCCCGAAGGGAATTCGCGGCTTCAAGACCTTCTAGAGGCAGCAAAACAGAAGAGCAGATTGACAAAGAGAGAGAAAAGAAGGAAGAGCTTCCCCGTGCTAGAATCAGTTGCTGAAAAGAATAATGTAAATAGGGATATAGACGAAGATAAGTCAAATGGGAAGGAATTGGTGGGTGAGGATGATCATGAAGAAAATAGTGGAAAGAAGAACAGGAAGGAAAGAAAGAGAAGGAGAGAGGAGGGAGAGAGTGAAGAAAAGGGCTTGGTAGATGATGGCATAGTGAATGAGGCAAAAAAGCCGAAGAAGCCAAAGAAGAAGAAGAAAAGTAAGAAAAATAAGAATAAGAAGGCAGCAAAAACTGTAGAGCAGAAGGTAGGTGTAGAAGCAGAAGGGGTTACTCAAGAAACAGAGCATGTTAGTCAAAGGTAATTAGAAGAACATACCAATGTGATCAAAATCCGATTTTCATGGTGCCCATTTGCTCAAACTCTAAATTGTGCTTCTTCTTTTTTTTTCCCTGATTGTCATTAACTATTGGTCTTTATCATTTGATCACTGTGTTATTGATTAACACTTTTTATGGCTTTTGCTGCTTGTGCAAAAGTTTATCCTGTCCTTGCAGTTGGAATGATGTTATCTTGGTGCTAAATAAATCGCAGTATTTCTAGATTATTCGTACTGCAGTTTGAATGATTCAGTTATCTTGTTTTTTTAGTGTAGTGGCATCCATTTAATTGTTTAAATGCATTTCTTCTTTTTTTTTTCTTGGTGTACTAGATGTTGCAAGTTGTATCCAGGTAATTATGTTTTAGAGGCATCAGGCAAGCATTAGTTAATACAGCATAATGGGTGTATATATGCCAGCCTTTCTGAGCATTGTGTTATTCTTCCGATATGTCTTTGCCTGGATAGACAACAATGCGGATTTTAATACCTTTTGTTTACATTAGTTCTGAAAAAAAGGAGCTCTTTGAATCTTTTACTTGATATTAGGACAGCTGGTGTTGGCTTCTTTCTACTCTGCAATGATGGATGTTTTGAGTTCCAAAATAGCCTATTTGCTGTTTATTCTTTTGCAGTCTCACGAATGAGGATGCTGCCACAAAAATTTATGTTGGAGGCATTCCATATTACTCAACTGAGGATGACATTCAAAGTTACTTTGAAGGTTGTGGAACCATAACTGAAGTTGATTGTATGAAGTTTCCTGACAGTGGGAAGTTCAGAGGAATTGCTATAATTAGATTCAAGGTAATGATAGTTTTCACAACTTAAACAGTACTTATTCCGGTTTAGTTGGCTAGCTTGATATAGTAACTTTAATTTGACAGGAAGTGTTACTAATTGTAAGTTACTCAGTCAACAGTCTGCTTACGGCCAAATGCAAGTTTTCTTTTTTTTTTATAAAATTCTCAGCAGTGATATTAGCTCTAAGTCAGTTGGTTCCAGAGTCTACTTACATCTAAATGCATAAGAACAGTGAGTCCTAAATGATTGTTTTCACCTCTATATTTGAAATGCTTCAAATTGATTCTAGATTTTATTTTACTTGATTTTCTTGCTCTGTTTCTGAGGCAGTAAGTAAATGAAGTAGAAAACTGGACTGTAAATCAGTCAAATTTAATTTACACAGGATTAAACTCACTAGAAATAATATTGGGCAATAAGATCTTTTTCTTGCGGATCATATATTTTTAGATGAACTGCCACCATTTAGATCAAGCCAATGGTGGGAATTTCAAGTCGCTTTCTCAGTCATGCTACAAATATATGCCTATGAAACTAAAATGGATCTCAGAGGATGGATAATTTTTATTGTACGGTGCTTACTCATTCTGAATGTTATGTCTCCATAAGAACCATTCAGATTTCTTTCTTGAATTTGTTGTGGTTACTGTGAAACTGTTGAAGGTTGAATATATTGGAATTCGCAAGAACTTGTTGGTTGAATTAGTTGATACCCTTGTATTAACTCTAGTTGAATAATCTCTTTCAGACTGATGCTGCAGCTAAACGAGCGTTGGCTCTTGATGGATCTGACATGTGAGTAATTTGTAAATGACATGCTATTCAATCACCTTAAGTGTTATTTTTTTTATTTCCTGATCATGCTTATGGAACATCTAATATTTCAGGGGCGGATTTTATCTGAAAATTCAACCCTACAAGACAACCCGAACCAACAAAGTGGCTGATTTTGCACCAAAAATTGTTGAGGGATACAATAGGATCTATGTTGGAAATTTGTCGTGGGATATAACTGAGGATGACCTGAAGAATTTTTTCTCAGATTGCAATATAGCATCCATACGCTGGGGTATGGACAAGGAAACAGGGGAATTTCGAGGATATGGCCATGTGGATTTTAGTGACAATGCATCACTGCTGAAGGCACTAAAGTTGGATCAGCAGATTGTTTGTGGGCGACCGATCAAGATAAGTTGTGCAGTTCCTTTGAAAGGAGCAAAAACGCATGCTACTGCTGCACCTGCAAGTACAGTTAGTGAAGCTCAAAATGATGGATTGAACACAAATGTTCCTGCTCCCACAGTCCCAGCAAAAGAAGCTGAAAATGGGGGTTCAATTGCAGTCAGCGGCAAGATAAGGAGGAGAACCTGCTACGAGTGTGGGGAAAAAGGTCATATGTCTACAGATTGCCCTAAGAAGCAAAGTGCTGAAGCAAATACGGATGCTGCACCCACAGTTACCATTAATGAAGCTCAAAATGATGGATCAAACACAAATGTTCCCGCTCCCACAGTCACAGCAAAAGAAGCTGAAAATGGGGGTCAGTGGTAAGATAAGGAGGAGGACTTGCTACGAGTGTGGGGAGAAAGGTCATATGTCTACAGCTTGCCCTAAGAAGCAAAGTGCTGAAAAAATTACGGATGCAAGTTAAAACATATCTTGCATACTGTGTCAATTTTCAATCTGTTTCGGACAAGTCATTGGCAATGGCAGTTACAATTTTGTATTCGAGTTTTTTTTATCTGTTAAAGTTTTTGACAGAATGATTAGATTTATTCAACAGGATTTTTCTAAAATTTAATTGGAAGTTCTTTCCTAACTTCCTTTCCAGTAAACACTGTAGTTTGTTTAGTTCATACATATTTTTCTATCATCTTAGAAAGGGAATATATGTCTATGAAGATTTTCGTTCTTTGTTAGAATTTTGAAATGGTTTGAAACTTCTACTAGTGAAATGTTGATCCTGCCAATACCGTAGAAAGCATTATTCCTTAAATGTGATTAGATCAAGAAATATTAGAATTTTGTTTCAAATCTGTTGAAGCAGTATCACAGGTGATCAAGGTTTCTTGCCTAAAACCAGTCTTCTCCTCTGGCCATCCATCAAGGTTAGAAACTCTTAATCTTTTATTTTCGCAGTTCCTGATTTAATTTTGTGCTTCACTTTAGAATCATTAAAATTCAGAACATATGTTACCGCATAGATTACGTGAATCTCATCATGATAAATAACAATTGTTTTCTTTAACAGGTTTTTCCTTCGGCAGAAATGTCGATAAGCAGAATCCTTTTTGGAGATTGCGAGAAAGACTTATCAGCTACACAAGGTGAAGCATAGGTACAAATAATAGAATTTGAAATGGAGAATATTGTGTGAATCGGTACACGGATTTAGTAGGAGCCATGGATAATTTAGCACATGAGATATGGTTGTCATACTGATACCTTTACCTCTTGTTTGCTTATGAGTCACAGCTTCTTGACCGGAGTTAGCGAACTTGTCATTTTCTTGATCAGCAAATTGAAAGTTTTGAATATTAAGATACAACCAAATTGCCAAATTTGGTTCCATGTTTATGTTTCATGATTTCATGGGGATGGCGTTGACTTATATTGGTATTATAATAATGGAGGTTTTTGTCTTAAGTGTACTTTGGTCCCTGAGCTTATAGTTAGCATATGCAACAATGACCTAAATTTCAGAGCAATTGTCTCACATTTGTCATGCACATTGAGAAGATTGCCTCCTTATGTAAACAAATATCCAGAACGTAAACTTTGATCTCTTTACTTGATGTAATTTGTCTTTGAATATCAATTGTGCATATGTATTTAATCTGTACGTAGTGCAATATGTTAATTTGATCCCTGTGTTTCAATTGCAGCACAATTAGGCTGTCTTTTATGCAATATGCCAGTTTTTGCATGGTCGTGCTTAATAAGGCCTGTGTTTGCAAAAATTCTAGCATACATCGAAGTAGACTACTCCCACCCAATGGTATCATGCCACTTCACTACATTGATGTGACACGATATCATTGGAAGAGTAATCTGCTCCCGGTGTATGGTAAAATGTCTTGTTTTGATGTATGTTTATGACAAGCCCTACCAAATTGCCTAATTGTGTCCAAGTAGGAGACTGAATGTGTCTGAATTGAAGTTTAAAGACTAAATTGACTAAATGAATAATTACAGAAACTGAATGCGTCATAATTGAAGTTCATAGGGCAAATTGATAAATTGCACGAGTATCATATTTTAAGTTTCTTGTAAACAAATTGAACTCAAAATCTCCAAAACAATAAGAATTATGAGGGTGATTTGTATGTAATTGGAATGTAAGTGGATGTCATTCATCAGGATAATTATCAACATTTGTTCCAGTTTTTGGAATTTGTTGATATAAAAAATCAGAGTCAAAATTTTCCAGCTGTGAACAAGATAAAACGGAATCCATGGGGTCTTTGGCAGCTTTATGGAATGAACAAACCTATGTGGGGTTTCAATAAATAACCATTTTTTGACTGTTAGCAGTTGTCTTCATATAAAATCTACTGCCTTTTAAAGTAGAGCAAATTCCATTCTTTCATCCAACTTGTTCCCTCTACCCATAACAGAACAGCAACAGATTCTTACTGAAACCATCAAATATTTAGGCCTTTGATTATTTACTGAGCATTTTTTCAACATACATTTCTTGCATTTCAATGGCTGTCAATTCCTCACAAACAACACCAATTCCTGCAACTGCAACAAGTAAGACACTGATTCAACCACAACTTAATACAGAGAAAAAGGTGGGTGTTGTGTACTACTTATCGCTAAATGGCCAGCTTGAGCATCCCCATTTCATTGAAGTACCTCTCACTTCTCCTCATGGACTCTTTCTAAGAGGTAAACACCACAAGTCTTTTTTTCTTTTTTATCAAATTTTGCAGGATCCTTTTTACTATCATAATGTTGACATTGTACTTGCTTGTTATTTTAGATGTCATCAATGCTTTAAATCTCCTGCGAGGTCAAGGCATCGGTGGCATGTACTCATGGGCTTCGAAAAGGTAAATTATCTGCTCGTATACAAACAGATTTCATGTCTTCATTTTCTCAGACTGCAATCTTGGTCTCATTGTTTCCACCGTAACTCAATTTGACTTTTCTCGTTGAATTTTGTCAGAATGGATGTAAATACTAATAGATTCATTCGTATGTAATTTTTATCAGTATATATATACTTGAATAACATACTATGCTTGCAATCCAATATTAATTTCCTGTAATGGCAGGAGCTACAAGAATGGATATCTATGGCAAGATTTGAGGGATGATGACTTCATACACCCTAGTCATGGCCAAGATTACATTCTCAAGGGATCATTACTCCCTGAAAATTCTCTCAGCTTTCGATCCACTGACTCTATTTCATCATCAAGATCTAGACATTCCTCCGTAACAAATAATTCTAGCAGCGAGGACTCGAATTCTCCTCCATGTCCCAGAAGAAAGAATTACTCGTGGAGTTCAACTGATGGCATCAATGCTGAAAACAAAGTTTACAAAGCCAGAACCAGCTCTGAACTATCCAGAACGGGTTCCAATGTTTCAACACAGACGGAAGATATAATTCGGAGAGTACAATCTGAAATCCAAACTAGTGCAGATGAACTCAGCATTTTAAAGCTAAGCAGAAAACAGATGTCTGCACCAACTCTGAAGTCCACACAAGTATATAGTTCAGGCAATAATGTTAGATATCAGAAAGTCGTCAGGGACCAAGAGCGAGGGAAAACGAAGGGTTCAAATCTTGTGATGAAGTTGGTTGGATGCGGATGTGGATCGAAAAGATTCAATGATTTTGACAAGATGCATAATCACTATTGATGAATAGCATTAATTGCAATGAAAGAAAATTATCATGGAGAGGATGAAAAGCCTGCAAATCAAGGTGAGGTTTGTGAAGTTTATAACTCAATCTAATGCCTGAAATTCTATCCTGTAAGAAGGATTGGTAGCTTTGAAGATGGTGAAGTGTTTTTTGTAGATGTTTTTATATATTATGTGTTTTTCACTATCAAATAAAGTCCAAATATATGTACAGGAGCTAAAATTATACTTTGGTCTTGGTTCACACTATTCCGGGACTTTGAAGATTGTGACACGTTAGCACCATTGCTAACGTGTCACAATCGTAGTGGTCTGGGACCAGTGTGGACCGGGACCACTGTGAAAGTTCTCGTATAAGAGAGATGAGTAGAATTACATGTTTAATTTGTATAATTATGTTTGTAATTAATTATGTGCCTTTATTGGTTTAAGTTTGAGATACTAAAAATTGATGGGGATGAGAATAGAAATGGATTATTATGAATTTTATTAGCAATTTTATTTCATATATTCTCCCTTCAAAGCTTTCATCTTGTACAGTCATCAACAAGCATGTGTTGAAAAAATGTAATTTTATTATGTTGGAAAATATTATTTTTCATTATAGATAAAACGTAACTACTAATAACTTTTATTATTATTATTATTATTAATGATAACTTATTTTTATTTTAGATTTGTGAATTATGTCTTTTAAGTATAGCTGATGTGATGTTTGTAATGCTATTTCAAATAATCTATTATGTTTAGAATTTGAAATTTTAATTTGGAATATTATGTTATTATGTCATATATTAATTTGAGATTTTTATTTAATAAAAAAAATTAGAGAATAAATTTAATTTTTGCATTTTTTTTTTTTGAAAATAAAGTATATGTTATTTCAAAAAGGGAAATAATGCATCAAAGGAAAAAAGGAAAAAATCTACATCATAATCTAGACTAAACGGATAAATCTAGATAACAAATTCCACAAACGGATAAATCTACAAAGGGGAGAAACAATTGCAATAGAACCTTAAATGTTATCTAAAAAGATCGTTTTAATAAAAAATGCACTGATCATGATCGAAAGTATTTGCTAGAAATAAACGTTTCCGCTCATAGTGCTAGACTTGAATGGATATAAATTGAGTAGATGGTGAAACAAAGATGTTGATTCAACAATATAAATCAATTTTTATGATGATGAAGAGGAATATGGGAGAGGAAGAATTCTTTTGTCCTCAAAAATTGAAGCTTTAAAAGTGTTTTCTTTTGAGAGAGAAGGGATGGTTACTAGGGTTTTGAATATATAATTTTTGGAGATTTTTTAATAGTTAATAACCAAAATAAAAAAATCAACCGAACAAAATAATATGTTAACTTGTTAATGGTTAATTGCATTTAATACACTAGTGTATGTTTATCTATTTTCAAAAATCAATTAGATATTAACGTATCTTAGGGTTGTAAATGGGGCGGGGCAGGGATTGCACTTCCCATCCCTGTCCCTAGACTATTCAGGGATCACCGTCTCCGTCCCGTTTATTAATTAGGGATAAATTTCTATCCTATCTCCAATCCCGGCAGGGAATCGGTCCCCAGCAGTGATTCCCATCCCCGTCAAACTAATTTTCAATTTTATAAAAAAACCTATAAAATTTCAATTTTCACCCTCTTACTTATCCAAACGTGCATTAAACTATAGACATAAAATTCTCAAAACTCAATTCTCAAATACACTAACATATAATTAATTATTTATGAGAGATTAGTTTTCTTCTTTACTTTAGTTTATAAAATTATAAATTATAAATAATAATAATAATGTAATATAATAATATTAATAATAAAGAAATATAAACAGGGAATTGTAGGGGATTTGAGTATTTAACCGGGAAATTTACTGGGGATCCCCACGGGTTTTAAACGAGGATGGGGACGGGGCCAGCTGAGCGGGTAGAGCTATTACCATCCTCGATTAAGAAACGGGAACAAATTCATCCCTATTCTCGCCCACAGGAATTTTAATAGGGGATTCCCCGTCCTCATTTAGGCGGGTCCCCACTGGAAACGGACCCCTGTCGCCCGATTGACAACCCTAACATGTCTCCTTTCTCACCTCCTTCATTTTCTTTTCAAGCCACCGTTGTTACATTTTCATTGACTATAACCTAACTTCTTTAATTCTTATGTGATTTCTTTAGGGTTTTTTTTTTTTTTTTTTGGTAATTTTCTTTATTTATCTTAATTTTTTTTTTCGTTTTTTCTTCAATTTTCTTTTCCCTTTTTCAGTTTTTTTTATTCATTTATGATTGGTTTTTTTTGTGTTTTTGACATTTTTCACCATAGTTTTACCAAAATAATAATGATATAAATAATCAATAAAATAAAATAGAGATTAGGGAATGATATAGAAAAAAATTTTAATTATATAGAAAATTAGTATAGAAATTAGTATAGAAATATTAATATTATATATATATATATATAATATTATAATTGTAATACAAATTTTAAAAAATTTATAAATAAAAAATAATCAAAATTGATACTTAAACTAAAAATAAAATTAAATAGTTAGCTATTGTATTTAACAGGTTTAATTTTAATTTATTTTGTTATTATCTTATATAATTATGATAATTTAGGAATTACAAAAACTAAGTATTTAATGAATGTAATTGTTTTCAATTGTTTTGTTGGTATTCTAGAAATAAAGTGGAATTTTTGTGTAAATTTTGAGTATAACGTTTTGTGATTTTTTTGGTATGCACTATGCAGATTGAATGAATAGAGAGTAAAATGCTGATTCGAGATGTTTGAGGGACCAAAAATGTAATTTTTGCCTCTGCATCGCCTGTCGCACTCTTTCTCCATTTATACTTTCTACGTCTCCGAGAAGTTCGTCCCATGGGTTTCACCCTCGTCCCCTTCAACTCCAACTCATTGCATGTTTTCAAGCAAACACCTTCCATTTCCAATTCCTCCCTTCAAACATATTTCTTTCTGATTTCCTGATTAAGAAGCCAGGAAAAACTATCTTCAGCTCCGTAGGGCAAGGCTGTTCTAGGAAACCCCGTAGAGCTACTCTTTCTTCTTCTTTTTCGCTTCGCAAATGACGCCCATTAGAGATTTCAAGAGAAGAAAGAAAGCACAGAAAAAGGTTGACCACAATGTCTTGGCTGCTGCTGTCTCTTCTTTGCCACCTCAGCCCAACCATTCCTTAGACTGGTGGGATCATTTCTCCACCAGGATTACTGGTATTGTATACTCCATTTTTCGTAGGTTTTATCTTTACTCTTGTTAACTCTGTACATTGGTATTGATCTTTTTAGTTTTCAAAGCTTAGCGAATTTTTCATATGGTTGAGCTTTCTTCGCGTTGTGTGATTTCTTATCACATGGGGCTGGTCGACTGCATTGTAATTAGATTGGTAATTGCTTCTGTTTGTGGATTAAGAATGAGATTGTACTTTTTCTCTTATTTTTACTATGTTGTTTTCAAATAAATTGCTGCTGATATTTTCTGCTTATACATCAACTGGTTTTCTTGTTGAGTTCATAATGAATCTTTATTTTTATCCTGCTCATTCAGCTTGTATCTTTTTGGTTGAGTTTTTGATATAGAATATGCTACTAGGGATAAAGGGTTGTATGGGAATTGAGGGACATGTAGTACGTGAGTTAGCTATATGAGGGAGGGATTTGTTAGTAGTATATTTACGGTTGTAGGGAGAGAAGAAATGGATTATTGGAGAATTATGTTAGTAAGCACCGTTGGAATGTTTAGTTCTGTTCTTTCAGCAGAGAGGGAAGAGTTCTTCATGTGGGGATTTGGGTTTAGGTTTAGTCCATTTCTATCCTTTTTATTTGCTTTTTCTTTCAGTGTATTAGTTCTTTGAATTCGATCAAACAGCCATTGTTTGGCTATTTCTATCAATTTCTCTATTCCTATTGTTTTGTTCCTATCATTTTTTAGTTGAGTTTTTCATTATCAGATTGTTTGGTAGCTTATTGATTTGAGTAGAAGTTCTAATTATGCATCTTTTTTCATGTTTTTGGAAGGACATATTGTGTCTGGTGGGATCATAACGAGAAAGCTTAATTTAATTCTTAGTTATGAGATTAATAAATTGTTTGCGCTTGGTTAAGGTTGGACAAGGGATTTGCAACAATTTGCAACTTGAGTTAGATGTTTCTTAAAGCTGTTTTAAATAACTGTGTTAACTCAATGTTGTTTTAATGTACATTTAGCATCTGTCCTATATCATTAGAAATCTTATCTGGCATGGCAGCATAAAAAAAATTTCATACTGAACTCAATAAAGAAATTATCTGTTGTCAAATATATGATGTATGAAATTGCTTTTTTAAGGTATTAAAAATCCATCCATTTAACAATCATTCCAACACAAAAGGAATGCACATTCATTTGTATACTTGAAATGAAATGATGGCATTGTAATTCCTTATTATATGAAAAGGATAATATTAACAGCACCAGCTTCCTAGAAATTGCTTCTATACTGTCTGTGATTTTTTTGTTCAAACTGTATGAAAGAATTTTTGTGCTGAATTCCTTGTGACATCAGTGTTTTCATGTGGATCAATTCAACGTAATTTCTTTCTAAAAACATGTCAAATTGTTTCAGGCTTTTTGTTTATTTGTGTCTGAACTCTGAAGTATGTATTTCAATTTGCCTCTTAGGGAACACTTGCTTGCACAATAGTTGCTTTATGTTATCAGCTCAATGCCAGAAATCCAATATTATTTTATGAAGTTGAATGGTTTTCCCTTACCTTGACTATTTACTCTTATTGTTTTACAATTACAAAATATATATATCTATATTTTTTTATTGTTTATGCAATATCCAACATTTATGTTACAAGAGAAACTTTAGTGCTTGTTTTACACATGAAGTAACAGTTATTCTCTTTTCGTGTGTCTTAGAACTTAATTGGCATATCACATATGTTTGAATTTGCTCCAATTATATGTAATACCATGCCAAACATTCATTAGTTAAGCCTAAGTACATCGTCCTTTGTCCATTCCATTAAGCAATTTTGACATGTTACTGTTGAATATGCACTTGCTTGAAATAATTGAACTGTTATTCCTCCTCGTAGGGCCTGTTTCTAACTCAAGAAAGCCGTATACGTTTGGATCTGTTTTCAAAATTTCAAGAAAGACATTTGATTACATCTGTTCAATTGTGAACGATACACTAAGGGCTAGATCAAACCTCACTGGTTCAGACGGAAAGCCATTATCGCCAACTGATCAAGTAGCTATTGCTCTTAGGAGGCTTAGTTCTGGTGATTCATTGTCAAACATTGGGGATTTATTTGGCATTCATCAATCAACTGTTTCTCATATTACATGGCGGTTTGTGGAAGCAATGGAGGAGAGAGGATTGCGTCATCTTTGCTGGCCATCCACTGAAGCAGAGATGGGAGATATTAAGTATGAGTTTGAGAAAATGGAAGGTCTTCCCAATTGCTGTGGTGTGATTGATACTACACATATTGTAATGACTCTTTCTACAGTAGATGATTCAAATGATGCATGGATTGATCAAGAGAGGAACCATAGCATGGTTATGCAAGCAATAGTTGGTCCGGAGATGCGGTTCCGAGATGTAACCATTGGTTACCCAGGTAGCTTAAGTGATGCCCTTGTGCTCCAGAACTCTGAATTCTTCAAACTTTCTGAGGAAGGAAAAAGGCTAAATGGGAAGGAGATAGAGCTTAAGAAAGGAACAAAATTGAGGGAATACATTTTAGGGGATGAAGGGTTTCCTTTATTGCCTTGGCTACTCACTCCTTTTCAGCACACACTCCATGATTATCAGGTCAAGTTTAATAAGCGACATTCTGCAACACTAATGGTAGCACAAATTGCATTGGCAAAACTGAAGGAGATGTGGAGGATAATTCATGGAACTATGTGGATGCCTGATAAGAATAAGCTGCCAAGAATTGTTTTAGTCTGCTGCTTGCTTCACAATATTGTTATTGAAATGGAGGACAAGGTGCTTGACAAGATGTCTATATCTCATGCACATGACAAAGATTATCGTCAGCAAATATGTGAGTCTGCATCTCAGACAGGCACTGATCTTAGGGAGGAGCTATCCCTCCATTTATCTGGTAAGTTGCCGCTCTAGTAAGAATCATACTGTTGTATTTATAGAAGCAGTATCGCTTGGCATTCTTTTAACTGACAATGTTAGTGACTTCGTGGTGTCAATTGCCCTTACCTAAGGAAAAAAGCATGATTTGCAACAACGATCAGTTTGGTTCAAAATCCAAGCCAAACTGAACAAACAACAGATTGGACGCCTTAACGAATGCAGACCAAAACTTGTTGTTTTCTTTTGTCTTTGTGCTGTGATATCTGCTAATCAGTCTCCCAATAAAACTTTCCTAACTATTCAAGGGGAGCTCGTGAAGAAGAATAAGAATCCTCAAGGCCAAGCTCCATATGAGGTTCAACCAGTTCCTCCGACCTCCCGACCACTCCGGCCTGAGGAAGTTCTTTCTCAGCCAAAATACTTGTCCCTACAGGTGGTGCAAGTGGATGCTGATGCCAGTAAGCCTCCTCAACCTGTTACTACGGCTTCAGAGAAGGTTGAAAAAAGAAAGCAGATGGATTCACCAGCTGCAAGTTACCCTCCCTTGGTAGGTTGTTGTCTTTTAGTATTTTACCAAGCTTATATTTTCATTTTTCCCATTATATGATTCTTATACAGCTTTGGATTTACCATTGACCATCCGAGGGCGCTGACGAATCTTAGCTGTTTTTGTCAGATTCCTGGAGAGAAGAGATATGAGGGGAAAACCCATTCGGATCACGCATTACAGGTGGTAACTTCGTGTGCTAAGGTACATTTGCCTTTATATTTCAGCTGATTTAACTTTTAGTTTGTGGCTGATCTACATTCTGTCCCCTTTGCTTGGCATTTTCTCTATGGTCGTCCATTTGAGAGACAAGATTGAGAACTCAGGCAGTTTTGCCGAGCAATTATTGGCCCTTGAGGTGGAGGCGTCATTAGTTCATGATCTCCACGAGCTCCTGGACGAGATGAGATTGATCCCGGACAATTTTCATGCTGATGCTAAAAAAATCCAGGAGCTGACTGGAACTTGTAATCTTCTAGCATCCATGATTGGAGAGGCTCAAAATAAGATAGGGGACAAGTTCAAGGAGCTACTTTATCATGTGGGATCATGTGTTCAAGCGAAAGATGAAGAAGTCCAGGAGCCTACCGGAACTTTTATGTGTGAACTTCAAGAATACCTGTACGAAGTTCAAAAATGCTGAAAAGAAATTATGGGACAAGTTTGAGGAGCTAGATCATGTATTCAATCGATATGTGAACATGTAAATAGAAGAAATGTATGTCTTCAGTAAGAAATTCCTGCGTGCCTAAACTCTGTCAATTTCATTCAGCACTGGTGGAGATTAATACTTCATTAAACCAACTCTTAAAAAAATGGTTGAAAAGCCTAATTTTGTAAACTGTAGAATGCATATATTGCAGTATAAATTTAACCTTTCATACTTTTTTTTTTTTTTTTTTTTTTTATTTTTTTTTTTATTGAAAGAGAAAAAATTTTCTTCAAAGTAATTCGACGTGTCCATGGGCCTAGGGGCCTGCCCAAGTCCACCTATAGTGGGCTGGGCTTGGGCAGACAAAAGTTTGAAAAGTCTGGGTCGAGCCTGAGCCTGAGCCTGCAGAAACCCGCTTAGTTAAGGATTGTGTTTGGATATTAATAGTATAGGGTGGTCTAGGATTAAATTATATTGTTATATGATTCTAATATTAAAATATTATCAATATTATGTTGGACGGACTAGGCTGAGCTTTGAATATGCTTTTTTTCGGCCCAAGTTTGCATAAATTTGAGGTGGGCCGGACTTGGTCTCAGTATTTTTTGACTTAGGCCTGCTAGGCTTGGCCCGAGTCCACCCAAGCCTGTCCGTGGACAAGTTTACAAGTATTGAATATGGACAAGTTTACAAGTATTGGATATCTCGTACAGAAAATGGCAGCATTCACGCGTTTAGCTACTACAAGAGTTACCCTGTTGCCATCTCTTTCGATACAACTGAAAGAATATGGAGAAAATTTACAATAGCGAGCAGCAGTTTGTCATCCAGGATAACACTCGACGGTTTAACCACTACCCGAGATCTTTCAAGCATTTGATGAGCGTTAGACGATCTCCTTCCGACTATTGAGATAATCTAGGAGAAATTGTATTCAAGCTTAACGAATTCTATAGACACTACTAACTTATATATTACATATTGAACAAGTACATACTATTCTCCATGTGATATTAGTCTTTCACTTTTTTTCTATAAAGGTTAGCGAAAATTAGTTAATGTAGTATATATGTATCTCCATATATACCCAATTAGTGGTTACAGTCATACATAGGGGTTAGCAAATACCAAATCTAACAAAAATAACTGTCTAAACTGTGAAAGTTTGGTTTTTCGGTTTGGTTTTTTAAAATGGTTCGATATCAATTCTATTTTATTGATATTTTCGGTTATTTTGATCGGTTCGATTCAAATGACATAAAATATTGGTTAAACCGATGGACCGATTCAAAATGATATATTATTTTATTATAAGTAATATTCTAAGTTAATGAATGATTTATTATTTCTATTATAAGTAATGTTCTAATTTAGTGACTCTTATTTTATCATCACAGGCCTAAATTCACTCCTTGACGTTATTCCACTCTATTGTCCGTGCGCCTCTGGCTCTCTAGTCTCCCCACTCTCTTCTCTCATCCTTATTATTTTCCAGTTAACAGCAGTGCACTCACTGCCATTAAAAGGTAAATCAAGCAGTTACATTTAAGTTTATATAATCTAGAAATAATTTCAATGCCTTTGTTTGTGTATAATATGAAAAGCATTTGGTTCGATCCATATGCATAAACTATCCAACTAATTATACAATTATATCTTCTATTACAGTTGTTAGTGTAATTAATTTTTTTTTATAAGCCAATAATTCTTTTTTAAACCAACAAGGTGAGGTACAAAGAGTAATCAAAACAACTACTTTACCCAGGAACACACATGTATCAGTGTTGAATTAATTATTACGTTATATACATTATATGTAATGTATAATTCCAAATAAATTGATATACTTAATTTAATTTTGTCATGGATTTAGTTCAACACATTATATTATGTGTTTTATTATTTTACATTTCAGTATTTTTATTGAATGTTTGGTTTTTCCTTTTAAATACCTTTTTATATGATTTTTATATTATAAAATGGGGTGATATTATTTTCCAATGGGCTAATACTGGTTTAATTTTATATTTAATATTGATGTCATTGTTATTTATCTTATCCCTGGTTTAATTCTTTATTTGAGATTTTAAAATGGTTCATCAAATATATTTTTTTTGCAAAAGAAAAAGAAATGTAGATTAATTTGTTATATCCAAATTTAGTTTGGTTAAATAAGTGAACTAAAAAGTGCAGTTCGAGATTCTTACTAAAATTGGTTCAATTTGGTTCCATTTTTTAGTCTTATTCGGTTTTTAGTTTACTTGGTTTGGTTTGATTTGTGAAGATAACCTACCATTGCTCACCCCTGGTCATATAAATTGAGTTTTCTAAGAACCATTATAGTTATAAGATTGCAGTTCAGATTGAAAAATAGATATAAAATCGAAATCATTAAAATTAAAATGTTTAATAGTTGTGAGTGATTTGCTACATATATAAACAAATAATATTAAATTATTTCAAATAAGAAACGTAGATTAAACACTAAGGATATTTGATACGGCAAATTACAATTGGGGATGAAACTGTTATTTCAAGATTTCAACTTCTGAAGAGGAAGGAGGAAGATATCTTGTTCTTTCCCATTTTTATTTTGTATAATGTTAATCTTATATTCTGTTATTTGTTTGAAAATACTTCTTTAGAGATCGATTTGTAACTATTGGATCTACATCTGTCTTTTAACATCTACTTGATTAACGTCTTTTCAAGTCCAGCACAGCGAGTGGAAGTATTTTGTCTCAACAATGACCATTGGTCATGGTCTGTGCATTATTTGCAAACGACCGATTCGGATTTATTTACTTGAAAGGATTGTAGCGATGTAGGTTATATTGTGATTGTTGTCCTGGTTGGATTTTCTTCAAGTTGCAGTTTATGGTTTAGGTTTTTATTTTATGTTTTTAAACTTTGTGGATTTATTTTTACCTTTTGTAGTATTTTTTTTTGGGCATTTTACATAAATACATAACTTTTGGCACCATATAACATTTTTACCTCAAAATGAAAAGTTTACATAAATACCTTAAAAACTTTTCAAAATTTCAAAAATACCTAAAACAAAAATTATCATTTATACATGATTCATTCAGAAAATAAACAACAAACACAAATCAAAATCTCCAAAATACCTTCTCTACTTTGTCCACGTTTCTCTCTCCTCTTTTTATAATTTTTAATCTAATTTC
This sequence comes from Euphorbia tirucalli, assembly GCA_039660915.1. Taxonomy (NCBI): domain Eukaryota; kingdom Viridiplantae; phylum Streptophyta; class Magnoliopsida; order Malpighiales; family Euphorbiaceae; genus Euphorbia; species Euphorbia tirucalli. The sequence goes on from CM077633.1 coordinate 54,528,401, forward strand.
GCATTTATCTCTCAATCCGTTTATTTTTTTGTCATGCCACTTTAGAAATTTTTTTTTATTTTTTTTTTATCTTCGAAACAAAGTCCATATGTATATACTTTTTCCGACATATTTTTTTTCACTAAAGTATAACTAATTATGCCTTTGTATATTAAGGTATAACGAAGGTATAATTAAGGTATAACTAAAGTATAATCACTGTAATAGTGTATCTTAATGTATAAATAAGGTATAATTAAGGTATAACTAAGGTATAAATACTGTAATAGTGTATCTTAATGTATAATTAAGGTATAACTAATGTATAATCAATGTAATAGTGTATCTTAAGGTATAACTAAGGTATAATTAAGGTATAACTAATGTATAATCACTATCTTAAGTATAACTAAGGTATAATTAAGGTATAATCAATATAATAATGTATCTTAGAGTATAAATAGGGTATAAATAAGGAATAACTAATGTATAATCACTATAATAATGTATCTTAAGGTATAATTAACGTATAACTAAGGTATAAAGATTGTATAAACAGTGTATAAATAGTGTATAAGCAATGTATAACAGTGTATAAGAATTGTATAAACAGTGTATAAACAATGTATAAACAGTGTATAATGTATAAACAGTGTATAAAAAATGTATAAACAATGTATAACAGTGTATAAATAATGTATAAGCAATGTATAACAGTGTATAAGAATTGTATAAACATTGTATAAACAGTGTATAATGTATAAACAGTGTATAAAAAATGTATAAACAATGTATAACAGTGTATAAATAATGTATAAACAATGTATAAACAGTGTATAAAGAGTGTATAACAATGTATAATAAATGTATAAACATATAACATTGTATAAAAAGTGTATAATGTATAACAATATATAAGTAGTGTATAAACAATGTATAAGCAATGTATAACAGTGTATAAGAAGTGTATAAACAGTGTATAACAATGTATAAATAATATATAAACAATGTATAAGCAGTGTATAATGTATAAACAATGTATAAATAATGTATAAACAATGTATAACAGTGTATAAATAATATATAAACAGTGTATAAAGAATGTATAAACAATGTATAAACAGTGTATAAAGAGTGTATAACAATGTAAGCATTGTATAAACAATGTATAAACAATGTATAAACAGTGTATAAACAGTGTATAATTAACGTATAAACAGAGTATCTTAGAGTATAAATAGGGTATAAATAAGGAATAACTAATGTATAATCACTATAATAATGTATCTTAAGGTATAATTAACGTATAACTAAGGTATAAAGATTGTATAAACAGTGTATAAATAGTGTATAAGCAATGTATAACAGTGTATAAGAATTGTATAAACAGTGTATAAACAATGTATAAACAGTGTATAATGTATAAACAATGTATAAATAATGTATAAACAATGTATAACAGTGTATAAACAATATATAAACAGTGTATAAAGAATGTATAAACAATGTATAAACAGTGTATAAAGAGTGTATAACAATGGAAGCATTGTATAAACAATGTATAAACAATGTATAATAATATATAAGAAGTGTATAAACAATGTATAAACAATGTATAATAATATATAAGAAGTGTATAATAATGTATAACAATGTATAAGAAGTGTATAAACAATGTATAACAATGTATAACAGTGTATAAATCATGTATAAACAATGTATAAACAATGTATAAACAATGTATAAGTAGTGTATAAAAAATGTATAAACAATGTATAACAGTGTACAAATAATATATAAACAATGTATAAAGAGTGTATAAACAATGTATAATAAGTGTATAAACATATAACATTGTATAAGAAGTGTATAATGTATAACAATGTATAAGCAGTGTATAAACAATGTATAAGCAGTGTATAAAAGCTGTATAAACAGTGTATAAAGTGTATAAACGATGTATAAATAATGTATAATAATACATAAGAAGTGTATAATAGACATTGGGAGTAGAACATAGACATTATAAACCAAAAAAAGCTAAACAATCTGATATGGCTCCAAAATCAAAAAGCTAAAAAAAAAGCTATAACTCCATCATACATCCCATTGGCGATAGGCGCAGGCCATTTGAATTATATGGCGGTCATTCCTTGATGGAAATCATATCAAACACCCTTCTAGCTTGGTTTACATTTCCACATTTGACATACATGTCGCTCAAAGCATTTGCAAATTGGAATTTGGAGCCAGAGGTCATGTCTTACTATGTATCCATGTATGGCTCTTCCTTGCTGCAATGATAGCTGATCCGTGCAAGCTGAAATTGCACTTATGATGCTTGCTGTTTCTGCTCATGGAGGTAACGACCTCCTCTTGAGGAATAGTATTTTGACTCTTTGTGGAGAAAAAGACAATGCAGGAAGAGGAGGAGCATCAACAATATCTTTAATCTCTGGTGGAGGAATTTGGTACTTACGTCCCAATGCTTCTGCAGAATACAAATTAATGAAACATATGAGATTATTAAAAAAACACTGCTGCAACTTAAAAATCGAATCGAGTACCAAACCCATTACTTACAGCTTAAAAAAAAGAAACTATTGCAATTTTTAGGAGTAAATTAACCTCGTATTTCCACTCCGAGATAAAGATATACCAAACCCATTACTTAGATCATTTCCAACGGGAATACTCTATAGACAAGTTTTTGCATTATTTTACAGTGTCACTTCATCCACTTAATAAATACACTCTCAAGTGCACATTTCACTCCAATGCTAAAACCCCCGAAAAAGTATTTTTAAGCCTCCCTTTTTGTTTTGATCCAATGATCAAAATAATAGTATTTCAAATGGGCCCACTACAAATATTAGTACTTTGTGCTGATGCAAAATACACAGCAGATCCCTGCAAGTACATATCTCAACAAAAACCAAAATGAAATAAGCTTCTCAAAATCCCAACCTTCTACTGATACTGAATACATATAAATCAAATGTAGCAAATTACAGATATTAGAAGTAGGATAGCAGATCCCTGCAAGTACATGATTACTGAAAATACACAGCAGTAAATACATTTACTTTATGTCCTGTTTAGCTCTTCTAGACCAACTCAAAAAAAAAAAAAAAAGTATTAATAGTAAACAAGATTTACTTTGGAACTTCTAAGTACAAAAAATTGCAGTTCAACTACTCTCAAGCATCAAATATTGAGATTGTGTTAAATTTTCACCAATTTTCATCAAATATTGAGTTCAACTACTCTCAAATTGGGAAAATAAAATCTTGTTGCTTCATATTATAGAACTTTTCTCAAATATTTAACTGCTTGATAACCTAACTGCTCAGAAGGTATTACATTTTTAATTGACAGCTCAAAAAAGGGAGAAATACTAAAGGGAAATACTAAAGAAAAAGGGAGAAGCGAATCGAGTACCGTCATCTTCAGTTGCGATATTAGCTGAAGAATTAAAGGAGCCATTAAAGCCAGCAGCAGCACCATTCTCACCGGAAAAGGAATTTCCAGGCACGAGATTGGCAAGCCTAGAAGTGGCAGACATCATAAATTGGCCTTAATCTAGCGGTATTTGTGAAGTGAGATGTGTGCAGGTGAATTCAAGCCTAGCAATTCAAGCTTTCAAATCCCTAATACATGAATTTAATCTCCGGTAGAGATCCGGTGGGTTGGATGAGGAAGATGAGGAAATTTCATGGATCGTTGGTCGCAGAGCAGAGCTCCATGGGGGAGGGAAAGATCGCCGGAAGAATCTCCATGCAGGAAGTGGACTAGCTGAACTACCATGGGGATAGGGAAAAAAAATTGACAGAAAAAGAGAGAAAGAGAGGGGAAGAGAGAGAGAGAGAGAGAAAACATATAAAAACGTAAAAAAAAAAAACATAAATATTAAAGTAATGAATAAAAGAATTTTAAAAAAAAAGGTAATTTAGTAAATAGTTAAATGTATTGTTTGAAAGTAAACTTAATTTTGGGTGTAAAACTGACAATTTCCCTTTTTTTTTTTCCAATTTGTGGAATTTGTTGTTAGATGAGAATATTTTTCTTTTATTCTAGCTGTATTTTTTCGGCTTAGTGAAATGGTATGTTGCTTTTTATATATATAAAAAAATCTGTCAAATCTAATTTTATTATTTCTCCTTTTCATTTAACTTTCTATTTTTTTAAATTTATGTCCAAGAAAAATTTGGAATTATACAGTGATTTTTAGCAAAATACTCCTATTTTGGCACATAGTAACTTTTTTACCTAATAAGAAAAACTTCTCCAAAAATACTATAAAATACTTTCAATATTTCTAAAGTACCCATTTTTTGTAATTCCTAAAATACTTACATACATTACAAAAGATCCAACAAGAGGAATGAGTTTTAAAATAACCAAAATATCTTTTTTTCAAGCCATCCATTTTTCTCCTGTAGCTCTACTTTTCGCTCCCTTCTTCTAGAGGTAAAAATTAATTTTGTCATTTATCTCTAAATCCGTTTATTTTTTTTTTTGTCATTTGATTTTAGAAAGTTTTTTTCATCCTTTTTTCTCTTCGTAATAAGATCTATATATATTCATATTTTTTCCATTTTCGTTTTGTTGTTAAATGTATCAACACAGTATATGGCAAAAAAATACAAATATAACAACCAAATACCAAAACATGTGTAAAAAGTATCGACAATGTATATGGCAAAAAATGCATGTATAACAACAATTAAACACTAAAACATGTATCAACACATTATCATAATATGTATCAACAATGTATCATGAATTATAATAAGCACAAAACGTATCAACAATGTATAAATAATATATCAACACAGTATCACGAATGTACCAACATAGTAATGGCAAAAAACTCATATACAACAACAACAATCAAATACTAAAATATGTATCAACACCGTATCACAAATGTATTAAAAATGTATCAACTTAGTGCCTGTTTGGTTCAGCTGTTAGCTAATAGCTGTTGCTGTTGCTGTTAGCTGTTTGCTGTTGCAGTAAGCTGTTTGCTGTTGCAGTAAGCTGTTAGCTGTTAGCTAATTAATTGATAGCGTTTGGTAAATTTAGTATTAGCAGTTGTTGTTGAAATATAAAAAGACTAATATAGATATATAATTTATACTATTAAACAATAATTATAAAAAAATAATAATGTTACATAAATATTAGTAAAAATAATTAGATAATTAAAAAATTTAAAAATAATTTTTATTACACTTTAAAAATTATAATTTTCATTAAATAGAAACTTCATAAGCATATAAAAATAATTTAAATTATAGTTTCATCTATGTAAAATGCATCAAAATAATATGTTCTTAATTGTTGACTAAATTAATATAAATAAATTTAAAAAGTGAAACTAGCATAAATAAATTAATTTGAAGAATTGATCTCGCTTAATTTTCAACATTTATAGAGATGAAAAAAATTTCATAAAAAACCTACATATTTATATAAAAGTATAATTTATTATTTTGAGAAGGTTAAATTTGTAAAAGCCAAATAATTATAAAAAGCTTTTTGTGAAAAGCTCTAAAAAAGAGCTTTTCGTGAAAAGCACTTTTTTCCTGCAGAACAGCTAAAAGCAACTATTTAAAAGTTCTAACCAAACGCTAGTTTTTCTGCTTTTTGGATTAAAAAGCTAAAAACTGCTGTAAAAAGCAGAAACAAACACCCCCTTAGTATACAGAAAAAAACGAATATATAACAACAGCCAAGTACCAATACATGTATCTAGGGGTGTCAATTTTTGACACGACACGATAACACGACACGACACGACACGACCCGCATTTTTGCGGGTTTGGGTTGGGGGTTAAACGGGTTCGGGTCATAAACGGGTCAACACGTTTATGACACGAAATAAACGTGTTATAAACGGGTCAACCTGCATAACCCGTTTCTGACCCGCGTAACCCGTTTATTTTATTATATTTTATTAGGCATAAATAAATAAGTTAATAATTATATATAGTAAGTATATATTACATCAATTAAATATAAATTATTAATATTTATTTATATAATTAATTATATTGTTGGATGATGTTAGATTTTAATTAATGGTATTAACTAATATTTATAGTCGGGTTGCTAACCGGGTCGTGTTGCTAAACGGGTCGTGTTATATATGGGTACCGTATAATTGATTTTTTTTATTAATCGTGTCAAACGGGTCGTGTCGTGTTACCCGTTTATTAAATGGGTCGTGTTCGTGTTTCAATTAATCGTGTCAAACTTAAACGGGTCGTGTTCGTGTCGTACTTAAACGTGTCAACAGAATATCCAAACACGACACGAACACGACCCGTAAACACGAATTGACACCCCTACATGTATCAACACAGTATCAAAAATTGATAAAAAAAAATGTATCAACAATCTATAAAATTGCATATTCCTCAATTAAAGTAGTATCAAATGAGGATTAATTAAGATCCTATTGTTAGTTGTACAAAATCTTATTGATAATATTGTTTATATTCTTCCTTATCTTTTCCACATTCACGTAATTAGGAAGTCTTCTTTACATGTAACTCTTGTTACTATTTATTCTTTGTATCCTTGTAACACTGATTGAGCAGAAATACAAATATTCTTTTCATATATTAAACATGGTATCAAAGCAAACATCTCTTCTGATTACTGCTTCCATATCGGTAAGCACAATTCCAGCCTCTTCTCCTTTGATTCCGACCATGTCTCTACCTACTTTCTCTCTTTCGCCACCTATCCCAGCCTCTATAATGCCATCTTCATTAAATACTTCTTCTCATGAGACACCTTTTACCTTAATCACTAACACTGCATCCTCAATCCCATCTCAATCAAACCCATTCCTATCTTTCACGCATCCCTCATGATCACAAGTTCGACCACCACCTCCATTCCAAATGGATTCTGCCTTCTTCGTCCCTAATAGCGATACTCATCCATTCAATGGTCTTGTCCTCTCCGTAAACCCCTTATCTCCACTTCCTTATCCTCCATATTCCATTCTTTCATTACCATTCAACTTTCAAAATCCTTACTTGGACCCTCCTCCATATGGATTTGCTCCATCTAATAATTCCTAAAATCCCAATGTTACTAATATGGCCACTCCTGAGATGTTTAATCCACCACCCCATAATTATCAACCTCGCCAGCCGATTCCTGTCTCATTTCCAGCCAATCATTAAACTTTTCATCCCACCTACACTCCTAATCTTGTCTCTTCTCATCTTTATTCTTCTAATCCTATTTATACTCCCATTTCAGCAAATATCAACTTCAAAATCACTCTCGATTCCACCAATTATTTGGCTTGGCATATGCAGCTAATTACAGCCATGGAATCCCATAATGCTAATGGGCATGTGACTGGAGATATGGAAATGTCGGAATCAAATCTTTGAGAACCCTATTCGGCTTATCTGAATCCTTTATTTGAGCTATGGAGACGTAGAGACAAAGCAATTATGTCATGGATTTTTACGTCCATCTTTGAAGACATTTATCCTTTGGTTAACAATTTAATCACTGCTCATTCTCTTTGGGAAACTCTTGCTCGAACCTATGGTTCTATATCAAAAAATAAGAAACTGCAAATCAGAGTTGAACTTCTTGAGTTAAAAAAAGAATGACATGTCTGTTGGCGAGTATCTTAACAAAGTAAAGGTAATGGCAAACCAATTATCTCTTATAGGAAACCCCATCTCTGATTCTTTTCTCAAAACCATTGTGTTTCGAAACATTGGTACGGAATTTCATCCCATTATTTCTGCTCTCAATGCATGTGAAGATAAGAAAATAGATTTTGCGGAACTATATGACCAATTTGTGGCTCATGAAGTTATCTTGAAAAGTGTTGATCCAGTCCCTCAAGCTAATGTCGATTATCGGCCACCTGTAGCTTCACCACCACCTCCTCATCAAACTGCACCACAGAACCAATCGGTCTATAAACAAAAAGAGGGGTAGTGCATGTAACATTTGTGGTGATCCATGACACTGGGCAAATAGATGAAATAAACATGCAAACGAGGGCATTCGCACTTATCTAGTGTTAAACAATGAGTGTCCTTACTTTGGGTTGTTAAAAAAAAATACTATCTTATGGCAAATTAAAAATCTCCAATTCCATTGCCCTTAATGGATTTAGATAGGACATTTCCGTGTGCAGGCTCTTCCACACATTGACTGCTAGGATGGCATTCACCCCATCGGTTGGATGGAATTGGTATCGGGATATTTGGATGCTAGCATTACCATTAGTCTAAGCCATTTCGGGTGAAAAAGATATAATCAAGCCCTTCACATACCTAAGCCAGAGAAAGCATATCAGTACTTAGATGAAAAAAAGAAAGGCAAGACATCGAGAGTAGGTATTCTAATCATCCATCCCTTTAAGGTGGACTGGACTCTTGTTTGGCCTTGAAAGCACTAATTTGAAAAGTTCTTTCCTTTGTATGGGGCACCAAAGTGATTCAAATCAAATAAGACAACTCAAAATCCCCAACTAAAGTTAGCGTGTCACCCCAATCCTTATCCTTATACTATTGGCTTAGTAGTTTCGACTTTACATAGATAGATTGAATTTACATAGATAAGATAGGTTGAATTTCATAGCTAGCAAAAAGAAAACTAATGTAATTACTTAGAATATCAATATACCTAAGAGCTTACCTTAGCAAGCTTCGATAGCACTATACTTAGCCTACTTACCAAGCTTTCACTACTTATCCTTTCTCTTCGTATTCACACTTACAAATAAATATTAAGTAATTAAGTTCTAAATTTCTACTAATTAAGGTTGCATTAATCAAAGGAAGCCCAGCCCAGTAAAAGTAAAGAATCTACAAATTAAGCTTTTCAGTCTTTTCAAAAGCAAGTTAAATAAGATCATGGTCCTAGGCTGTCCCAGCTCTTTCTCTTTGCCTTGGCTTAGTAGAGATCGAATTAAGTTGGTACCGAAAAAGTAGGGTCAGAGGGCGATGATGAAGAAAGGATCAAAATAATGATTATTACCATGCTTAGACCTATAAGTATGACTCCTTTCCAGTTTTTTTGGCTGCTCCCATTTTCACTTTTATTGGAAGTCCACACCTCTACCATGTCATGGGGCGTACTCCTATAAGGTTCTATGGCCCTACCCTCGTCAGATTCTACAAGAATAATTTTTAGGTCTTCGGCAGAATCGAGAAAATACTTTATATTATTTCCAAAGTTCTCATAAAAATCGAGAAAATGTGATACTGTATCTGTGAGCACGGGTTTTTTCCCGACCTCGGTGATGAAAGCCATTATTACATTTTTCACGGATAAACGTGAAGCAGATTCGGAACGACCGGGATAACGTCGGAAATGTTTCGGATGACCCAAATGTATGTGACAAGTCATGGTACGGAACCTCGAAGAAGTTCGAGTGAGTATTTAAGAGAACCGAGGAAAAGAATAAAAAATAAGTGAAAATGGCCTTATCTGGACATTACAGCCGCGCGGCTGTAGTCTACAGTGGCACGGCTGTAATCATCAGATTTCCTTTTTCATCCAAATCAGCATTTAATTCGGTTTTTTAAGCAAAATATGCTATTTTTGTCACTACAGCCGTTCGGATGTAGTGCCTACAGCCGCGCGGCTGTAAGCTACAGGGGCGCCGCTGTAACCTACAGCCACGTGGCTGTGAGCTCTAGTTTTCCTTTTTTTTTACAGAAATCAGCAATTAATTCTGATTTAATGCCAAAAAGGGAGATATATAAGCATCATAATCCGGGATTAGGGGTCAGAATATAGAAAACAAGAGAAAAGGATTTTTAAGAGAAAATAACACAATCATTTAGATTTTCTCTAGGGTTCTTAAGGCAATTGGAAAAAGAAAAGAGTTGCACCTAAATAATAATCTTAATAGAACACATTAAAATAATCATAGGGTTTTGTGATATCATAATCAATCCTTCAATCTTCTTCGGGGTTCCGTTCGGGCTTCGAAAATCGCGCACTGTTCGGGTTGTTCATGATTGCAAGACGTTCCCGATATCCGAATCCATTTTTCGTGGTCCAAATACTGGAACACAGACAAGGTAATCTTCTAAGAGGCCTTAGAAATCCGCTTTGTTCGTTCTGGTTGTCATTTGATTGCATGTTTTGAATTTTTTATGATTTTTATGAGTTTTTCCGGTTACAGCTGCCCTACTTATGATCACAGCCGCTCGGCTGTAACCTACAGGGGTAGAAGCTCCAATCGCCCTAAATCGATCGATAACGCTCCCATATATTTCAATTAAATGTGTTTTTCTTATTTGTTATCGGTCCAATTACATCCCTACATACTTAGATTCCCTGTTCTTTGATTTTTAATGGATGGATGTAGTATAAAATTTGGTGATTTTAGACGATTAGGGATTTCTGGATTCGATTCGATCCGTTTCGGGTCTTTTTTGTTGATTTTGATTTTTTCCAGAAATCTCAGATCGCCCAAAATCGTCAAACTTTGCAAAACGATTTTCGAAAACGCAAAAAAGCACACTGGAATCGATTCTGGAGCATTACAGCCGCGCGGCTGTAGTTGAGGCAGAATTACAGTTTTGCCCTTTTGGGCCCCAAACTTGTAATTTTGCATCATTTTCTTATTCAAAAATGAATTTTGGCGTGTTTGCATACTTTTGGACCCTAGATGGATGTTTGATTTAGGCCCACACACGAACGGGACCCCCGGGTCCCGAGATATCCAGCCCGCTAAAGTTGGAAAAATGCATGTAAATGAGCCAAACCGTTTTTAAAATTGGCTTTTCATCCATAAAACCTACAGGACGTTTAAAAACCGTTTCCCAGGTCTAACCGGGCCGACCCGGTTACCCCTAAATGCATGTCCCCCACTCCTAAAAATCCCTATTCTGTCCTATTTGAGTCTTTTATATGCCTTGGTTATTTGTGCTAACCCTATTTGGTTGCAACTTTTTATTTTCAATTTTCTTTTTACTTTTGATGTATTTAATCGATTATCCCCTGTATCTAGGCGATTGTAATTTTTAGATTATCGTGTATAATAGGCGGTTGTAAAAGGTGAGGATGAGAGTTTTCTTTTTCTTAGGTTGTATAATTTGACCTTTGGTTTACTTTTCTGCACTTTTATTTTTTCGCACTTTATTTTAGTTTTTATATTTATGTCATTTGCATGAGCATTGGTTAACGATTAAAGGAAGATAAAATGGGTAGATTCAAGTGAATGAAATATCATATTATGAAATAATAATAATTAGAAGTAAGTGAGGATTAGTAGATATGTTACCCGAACCTTAAATCTCTGGATTAGGTACTGCGTCTACACTTGGTAGCGAGCTGTACCAGAATTTCCCGGATGAGCTGATCCGGGTGGCGACTCTGTATCTAATCTCGAAATTCGTGTTTCGAGATCTTTAAGTTAAAATGGGATTTTCTAAAAAGCCTATTTTCTAAAATTCGTGTCTGAAATTAAGTTTTCTATAAAAAAAAGACTTTTCCAATAAAATGAAAGGTTTTTCTAAGAAAGATTAAAACCCGTCTTCAAAACCAAAACATCAACATTTAAAAAAGAAAATCCCCGCTTCACGGCGCGTTCCGAAAAAGGTCGTCCGCTCACAGTGGCGACCCTGCTAGGGATTAACGGTTTCTTCAAAAAAGTTTTCACAAAAACTTAAAGTACTTAGGCAACAATTGAAGTATATCCTCACTTATGGTTGATTCTTAAATCGTAACTCAATATTTCATTCACATTGTATAAAGCATGAAATTTTCTCTTCTTAAATCCCTCCAACACTCATTTAAGCCCGGTTTATTTCCAAAGGTCACCTACCTCTTCCGCTAGGATTGGAGGCACCTGAGGGGGTAAACCACTCATAGCCTTGTATGAACCCCTTCGTTTGAACCCTTGAGTGAGGAGAAGTGAGGAGTATATTTTCACTATAGGAGTTTGTACGACCCTTGGCTTGACTCATACCTTCATGTAATGGCCTAGCAACTTCCCCTTAGGGTTACCAAAACATATACTTGAAAATGGACATTGAGAGTACGCCTTTGGTATCCCCCGTTGATGCCAAAGAGACCCAATACCTAGGAAGAATGCGAGACCAACCGAATGGAGGAATAAGGTTGGAAGGGTGAGCATATTTTTATCTGTGTGCTACCGTTTGCTCTATGGTTGTTTTATTTTCGACCTTTTCATACGACATAAACACGCATCATCCGTATGCCATATTCTAATCACTTTCTTTATGCAACCATTTTAGAGCATCCTCATACGTGTGTGTTATACTAACCATATTTTTCGTGCAGCCATAATCTTTTTCCGTATGCCATATTCATTTTGTGTAAAGCATACACGACATCATCTTGTATGTGTGCACTCTAACCACATTTCTGTGCAGCCATTTGCATTTTCGTATGACATAGGCATCCACATCATTTCATTTCATTTAAAATGTAAGGATGTTCTAAGTATGCCCTTCACGACCATTTCATCTCATAACATATCAGGAGTCCCCAAGGCTACCCGTACTCTGCCTGTGCACTAGTTTGCATTTGGCCATCCCATTACATTATTAGAAGACCACAATGGTCTTAGGCTTGCGTTTGTGTGACGGACCACACGACATCATCATACCTTGATCATTCACATTTGGTGTCATGGAGACGCCTTAGTTTTGTTTGCGTGTCCCAATCCATATCGGATTGTTACATAACATCGACAACCCATTTGAGGTACTCCACGAGTGTCGAGCTAGTTTTCATATTAAGACATTTCATAGCATTCCTAAATCATGCAAGGTGTTCCACGAACACTAAAATGCTGTCTGTGTTTTAACTCGCACGTGACTTGTATGTGACATCACTTCATGTTAGATGCCATAAAAGCATCGAATGTCTGTCTGTGGGACGGTTCCCTCAGGACCATTTCATGTTATCACATTGACTTACAAAGTGTCAAACTTCTGTCCGTGTGTCGGTACACAGGCGACCATTTCACGACATCCCCTAGGTACCCCAAAGGCACCGAACCTCTGTCCGTGTAATGGCTTGCACGTGATGTTATTGCATTGTATTTTGTGTAGCATAGGGTATACTTGGAACATTCGAAGCAAGAGAAAGAAAAGCACCAAAACCATCTTCAGCATCATCCATATCCATAAGACATCATCCGAACATGAGCATAAAAGTACCATTTAGAGTGTCGAGTCTAGGACCATGACATCCATCTGAAACTCTAATCTTATGTTGATTGTGCAGTCTAGAGTCGCATCTCGAGAAGGTTAGTTCGAGTTGAGTCAGAACCAAACACCCCAGTTCAGTTAGTTCAGTCAGAACTGATCGCCGTGGAGGAAATCAGTTTAGGGTCGGATTCAGACAAGGAGTTTGAAGTGCAGTTGCATACCCTACCAGTTGACAGTCAGGTTTTGTTGGAAGAGGTCGATGGAACAGAGATGGCTGAAGGAAATAACGGAAACAATAGGAACAACGGGAACAATGGAAACCTTCCTTTTGACATGGCTGCCTTTATGAGGAGCTTCTTAAGCTCGGATGAATTCAGAGTCACTCTCAGGGAGCAAGTGCAGGCGGTGATGACCACCCTCCCTATTTAGGTTGTCCAATCGGCCCAAACGTCAGATGGAAGTGGGGGACAACAGTTTATCCAAGTTACCAACAGTGCTAGAGGAAGTCTTCCCGGGGGGAATGGCCCAGTGGTGAACCAGAGAGAACCTGACCGTCAGTCCGAAGAGGATGAAGCCTTTGAGAAGATAAGGGAAGCCTCAATTGAGACGATGTTAGAGAAGCATCTCAATCAAAAATTTTCTGATATTGAAGCTATGCTACCTAAGCTGTAGGAGATAGTCCACTATAACCCTGTTAAGTATGTCGACCCGACTACTTTGATGGCTGATAGAGGAGAGCCACTCCCAGCTGGTTTTCAGATGCCTTACCTGCCTCCGTACACCGGAGAGGGCCCACCAGAAGCCCATTTAGACAGTTATGTTGTTGGGATTTTTCACCGAAAATCACCCGATAAAAGCGGAAGAACGCGATGATTTCCTCAAATCCAGTCCCAGGAGCAATTGAAATGGAAATTGTAAAACTTAAAATTGAAATAGAAAGAGATTAAATTCTTACCCGAAATATCTCTTTCAAGAGATGGATGAAGACTGCAGAAATCAAATTAGATTCCCTCCTCGTTCTCGTACACGAACACCTAACGAACACAACCCGTGCTAGCATAGGAAAAACGAGCAATGGTGAGAGAGGGGGTTAGAGAATTCGGCTATGGTGTGTGTTCTATCTCCTTGGCCGAATTCACCTAGGTTAAAAACCTAGGTTGGCCGAATTCCTTTAGGGGAATTCAGGCCCAGCTTAGCTCCTTTCATTATGTGCGGGCTTCCATCTTTTAATTTAGGCCCAATCTAATTTTAATTATTCTGGTTTAAATCAATTTCAATCCCAATTTTAATATACCCATGTATTTAATATATTACACCAAGTAATATATTATTTACATTTAAATTAAAATTAGTTTGACCAATTAATTTAATCCATCAAATTAAAATTAAATCTTCATAAAACAAAATCATATGTAAACCTATACATATGAATATTTCCACCTAGGAAATAATCTCATAATTAATCCAATTAATTATGAAGAGCTAATTGAATATATTAATTTTATTATTAGGATCAATCCAATTGATCTTTATAATATGATTAATATATATATATACCTCTCTCTCCATAGTGTATACTCCAAGTATACATGTGATTCCTTAAGTCTGTGTTCAGTCACTCAGTGTGTACGATCCCGTGGGCCCATCTTTATGTTGGCAGTGGGCCTATGGCCCACAGACTGCAGTTGGGCTCTAGCAAGCCACTGCAACCCCCAATTAAGATGGAGATGGCAGTCTAACTATTATCATAACGCTGTAGTTTAAACTTGTATATCCCATGTCATTAATATCGGTGTCCAACACAGAGGCATGGATTGATCACCCTCTTTTTTGTCCGGACATTAACTTGATCCCGAATGTACTGAAGCTCACAAACAAGTTTCCACTTGTTTGGGTGTGGCCACACTCTTATCAGTCACATTCATCAAGAGGCCGGTGATATCTTCCCAGTGGATTACTGAGTGACAAATCCCTTCTGCATATCCATAGCATTACCATGCTAAGTGACATACCCGAAAGCACCCATACTTGGCACCCTATTACAGGCCCTTTAGGCGTACCCCTAAGTGTGCGACCTCACATGTAACACCATCATATGGTCAGGTCAAAGGATCCATACAAGTACTACACGAGAATCACTTGTGATACTATACCATGTGGATTTCTCGTTTAGTGGATCCATCCAGTACCATGCCCCCTTTATGCATGTACCCATTAACTTGGTTGACATTCCATGTCCAATGACCGGTAAGACACCGTCATACAACCAGGTTAATGATAGTCTCTTGTTCCATTCATTCCCATGACTGGAACAGACTACGGATCTATTCATGGTCATATCGTTTACCCTATCCATGGTCTTACTGCCAAGTGCATGACACTGGTCATCATGGATATGGATATATCCATTAGATACTTCATTTAATATATTGCACAAGATAAATATAATAAATGAATTAATGCCTTTATTAATAACACAAATAAGTATAATACATAAATCCAATTAATGTATGATACAAATGCAAGGACCAATGCCTCGGGACTAGAGCATTTCCAACAATCTCCCACTTGCACTAGTTCCAACTAGGCATGGGCCTAATCCCTATAGATCTGGTATGACCCTCGTGCTTGGGCTGGGCCAGCGCCTTGGTCAAATGATCCGTGACATTATCCTCGGTGTCCACTCTGCGAAATGCAATGTCACCTCTCTCCATGATCTCTCGTATGAGGTGAAACTTTCTGAGCACGTGTTTTGTGTTCTTGTGTGACCGGGGCTCCTTAGCTTGTGCAACAGCCCCATTGTTGTCACAGAAGATATCAACTGGGTCCTGGATAGTTGGCACTACTCCCAACTCAGTGATAAACTTCTTCATCCACACAGCTTCCTTAGCCGCATCACACGCAGCGATGTACTCAGCTTCTGTTGTAGAGTCCGCTATGATTGGCTGCTTTGAGCTCCTCCAGCTTACAGCACCACCATTAAGAAAAACTACATACCCAGACTGCGACTGGTACTCATCCTGGTCGGTCTGGAAGCTCGCATCAGTGTACCCAGTAAGTGATAGCACTTCCTGACCACCATACACTAAGAAGCTATCCTTAGTCCTGTTAAGGTACTTGAGGATCGCCTTGACAACTTTCCAGTGATCCTCCTCAGGATCCTGCTGGTACCGGCTCGTCATACTCAGTGCAAAGGCGACATCAGGTCTCGTACATAACATGGAGTACATAATTGATCCTATAGCCGAAGCATATGGAACCAATTTCATGTTCTCCCTGTCCTCCCTTGTTTTAGGACAGTGTTTCTTACTAAGTTTCAGCCCATGGCCCATTAGCAAGAAACCTTTCTTGGCCCGGTCCATGCTGAACCTTTTCAGAACTTTGTCTATGTACGAGGCCTGAATTAGGCCCAGAAGCCGATTTGATCTATCCCTATAGATCCTGATCCCTAGGATCATCTCAGCTTCGCCTAAGTCCTTCATTGCGAAGCACTTACTCAGCCACTGCTTTACCCCTTGCAGTGTAGGGATGTCGCTTCCAATGAGTAGGATGTCGTCTACATAAAGTACCAAGAATGTGACAATGCTCCCACTAGTCCTCTTATACACACAAGGCTCATCTTGATTCTGTATGAAGCCATATTCCTTTATGGCCTCATTGAATCTTAGATTCCAACTTCGAGATGCTTGCTTCAGTCCATAAATGGACCTTTGAAGTTTGCATACCGTTCCCGGATACTTTGGATCGACAAAACCCTCAGGTTGTGTCATGTACACATCCTCGAGTAGCTTTCCATTAAGGAAAGTGGTTTTGACATCCATCTGCCATACCTCATAGTCATACTATGCGGCTATGGCCAGTAGTATCCTGATGGATTTGAGCATGGCTACTGGTGAGAAAGTTTCATCATAGTCTATTCCATGGACTTGTCTGAAACCTTTTATAACCAGACGCCCCTTGAAGGTATTATCAGCTTTTAGCTTGTAGCACCACTTGCAACCTATTACCTTAGCACCCGGAGGTGGATCAACCAAGTTCCAAACTTGGTTATTGTACATAGATTGCATTTCTGCCTCCACGGCTTTGCGCCAGTTTGCAGACTGTGGGCTTGCCATAGCCTCCTGATAGGTTTTGGGTTCTTCCTCATCCCAGATGAGAAGAGTTTGATCATCGGTGACGAGGAAACCATACCTCTTCGGTTCCCGACGATCCCTACCAGACCTTCTAGGTCCTTGTGTGGCGTGGGTCGGTGCTTCCTCCTGTGGAAGCTCCACCTGGGCCTCCGAGTTATCCTCTTCAGGAGTTTGTGGGCTTTGAACTTCCCTGAGTTCAATATTGCTCCCACTGTCTTTCTTGGAAAGGAACTCCTTTTCTAGAAAGACCCCCTTCCTTGCCACGAACAGCTTTTTCTCGGCGGGGTTGTAGAAGTAATACCCTTTGGTTTCCCTAGGGTAGCCCACAAACAGGCATTTATCGGTTTTGGGCTCCAGCTTACCACTAGTCAATCTCTTGACATGTGCTTCGCATCCCCAAATCCTTAGGAAAGACACATTGGGCTCCTTGCCCGTCCATATCTGATATAGGGTCTTTTCCACTGCCTTAGTCGGAGTATTATTTAAGATGAGAGTTGCTGTCTCGAGGGCATGCCCCCAGAAACTAATTGGGAAAGAGGCTTGACTCATCATTGAGCGGACCATGTCCAACAGGGTCCTATTCCTCCGTTCGGATACCCCATTCCATTGTGGTGTTCTGGGAGGAGTGAGCTATGGAGCTATTCCATGCTCTCTCAAGTATGAGTCAAACTCTAGGCTCATATACTCACCGCCTCGGTCTGACCGAAGGGTTTTGATAGTCCTGCCTAGCTGGTTCTGTACCTCGTTCCTAAATTCCTTGAACCTATCAAGGGTCTCGGACTTGTGTTTCATCAGATAGACATAGCCATATCTGCTGAAATCGTCCGTGAACGTGACGAAGTACAGATGCCTACCTCTGGTTGCTGCGCTCATAGGTCCACATACATATGAATGTATTAGGTCCAATAAGCCAGTGGCCCTTTCAGCCTTCTTGCTAAAAGGTGCCTTTGTCATCTTGCCTCGTAAACATGATTCGCATGTATCAATTGACTCCAAGTCAAATGACCCTAGGACTCCAGCTTTGTGAAGTATAGCAATGCGCTTCTCGTTTACATGGCCGAGACGACAATGCCATAGGTAGACAGGATTAAGTTCGTTAGGCTTAACCCTTTTAGTGTTTATGTTATAGACATGATTGGTTTCATTTAAGTCCAGGATATATAGGCCATTATTTAATAGAGAATCTCCATAAAATAATCCCTCTCTAGATATTGAAATTCTACCATTAGAAATAGTGAAATTAAATCCAAAAATATCCAACATTGATACAGAAATAATATTCCTGCACATAGCAGGTACAAAGTAACAATGTTCCAAAATTAAAACCAATCCGCTGGGCATCACAAAGTGATATTCGCCGATCTCTATGGCAGCAACCCTTGCTCCATTTCCGACCCGCAAGTCCACCTCTCCCGACCCCAACGACCTTCTGTTCTTAAGTCCCTGCACATTGCAACAAATGTGAGAACCACATCCAGTATCCAATACCCAGGATGTTGAAATAGTAAGGTTAATATCTATAACATAAATACCTAAAGAGGACGCACCTTGGCCCCTTCTTTGCTCTCCTATCAGCCTGGGACACGATCTCTTCCAATGGTCCGTCTGTCTACACCCGAAACAGACATCTTCAGGACCTGCCTTCTGCTGGGCCTTGGGTTGGGCGTTGGCCTTCTTAGCCTTGGCCTTCTTGGCCTTGGCCTTGGCCTTACCCTTGGCAACAGGAGGGTTCCCCTTGTTGACCAGCAGCACCGATGGAGTCTTTTTGATCGACTGCTCAGTAAGCTTAAGCATCCCATGCAGCTCACTGACAGTGCGGTTCATCCCTTGCATATTGTAGTTTAGGATGAACTGATCATAAGAATCCGGCAAGGATGCAAGGATTGTGTCCATCGCCAACTCCTGAGAGATAGGCGATCCGAGACGGGCCAAAGTGTCCAAATAGCCCTTCATCTTGAGCACGTGTGTGCTCACAGATGTCTCGGCCCCCATCTTACAAGAGTGGAATGCCTTATTGGTCAGGTACCTTTCCTGATGAGCTTGCTCCTGAAACATCTCATTTAGAGTTGTTATCATAGCATAGACTTGATGGTCCATAAACTGTTTTTGTAGTTCGGGGACCATACAGGCCAACATAAGGCATGTCACATCCCTATTATCCTTGACATGCACCTTGTATTCCTCCAGCTGGGCAGCCGGTGGATTACGTCCTTGAGGCGCAGCCGGCACAGGCCTTTCCAGTACATACTCTTTTGACTCTTGTCTTAGAACAATTCTTAAGTTCCTAGACCAGTCCAAAAAGTTAGGACAGGAAAGCTTGTCCTTTTCAAGAATAGATCGCAGTGATAAGGTATTGTTGTTTGCCATTTAAGAGTTTCTACACAGAAAAACATTGAGAGTGTTAATAAAGGACTTTAATTTATTATTCCCATATGAAATTAATAATGAATCATGTTATTAATTTAAACCGAGTTGTTGGGCTCATGGGCCGAGATCCATATTTCATCAAGATATAGCCAAACGAGGGTTTGGTACAACTATACCTTAATTATTTAGGTAGGAACGCCATCCAATCCCAACCTAGGGACTCTCGGTTTGATGGGCTTGTTGGCACTTACCCATCTGTGCTTAGGGCCAGGAGAATCCTACTACCCATGCTAAGTCAAAACCTCCATTCAAGTGTTAGAGTATCCCATACTCTAACCCAATACAAAGTGACAATACTCCAGTGTATCCTGTGAGGGCATGGTCTACAACTGGCCTATTCCCACTTCGAGTCGGTTTTGAATGAGGGAAGCACTTTTAAGCGACTTAGGAATTCCATTTGGTTATTAGATTCAATTTCTAATGGCTTACATACATAAGGCGGGTGAAATGCTGTTGGATCATACATTCATACATGCAAATGAACATAAAGCATAATTAAATAAAGGTAAAATGGATTGCTATGGGCCTATATTACATCCTAATATTATTCTAGTATACCTATACTAGAAATAAATATCAGGTGGGCCTCCATCTATTCCTTCTGGGCTTGCACCTCCACTTGGGCTCACCACTCCATGGACTTCTTCTTTTACAAATTTTATAATAATTAAATAAAATAAAATTACATTAAAAAAAAGAAAAACGACACGCAGGCCGTATTTACCCAAAAAGAAAAATACAACCCATCTTGTACAAGGCCTAATAGCATCCAATCATACAAACATTTAATCATACATATGCATCCAATACATATAATTCATAAGCATGTTATAATGCATGATTTAAGCCCATTTCAATTATGTCGAAGCCATTATATAGAAATCGCCAATTTTGGCTCACCATGGTTCTAACCCTTAACGGGCTTTGGGCCTCCAGCCCAGGTAGTCCAACTGCTCCCACTGGAATTGGGAAACCATGGGTCCAATTCAGCCGTCCAAGTAATTATGCCAAAATTACTCGAACCAATTTCAATTAACCATATTAATTTCCAAAATTAATATCACATGAATAAAATAAAATTTCATTCAAGAAACCACACGCATTTAAATTGCATAAATTTAAACACACGAATTTTAAAACCAATTAAAATTTCAAAATTGGGCCTCGGGCCCAAGACCCGCCAAATCCAAAACACTGAGCCCGGTCCGCTGCTGCCGGCGGCGGCAGCCCCACACACCGGGAGCCAGATTTTTTTTTTTTTGAACAGAAAAAAAAGAACAAACAAATATTGCATCCATCAACAATAAGAAATTTACCAAGAATTCCAAAATCATACAATTTAATTAAACTAACATAAACGTATATGCAAATTTAATTTCAATTGTACAAAACAAATGGGAAAAATCTTAAACCCAAACCAAGAACCCCAATAAAAAATCTCCAATTTTAAAACATGGGATTCAACCAATTTAAATAATTTCCACGGATCAAAAGCCTGCTCTGATACCACTGTTGAGATTTTTCACCAGAAATCACCCGATAAAAGCGGAAGAACGCGATGATTTCCTCAAATCCAGTCCCAGGAGCAATTGAAATGGAAATTGTAAAACTTAAAATTGAAATAGAAAGAGATTAAATTCTTACCCGAAATATCTTTTTCAAGAGATGGATGAAGACTGTAGAAATCAAATTAGATTCCCTCCTCGTTCTCATACGAGCAATGGTGAGAGAGGGGGCTAGAGAATTCGGCTATGGTGTGTGTTCTATCTCCTTGGCCGAATTCACCTAGGTTAAAAACCTAGGTTGGCCGAATTCCTTTAGGGGAATTCAGGCCCAGCTTAGCTCCTTTCATTCTGTGCGGGCTTCCATCTTTTAATTTAGGCCCAATCTAATTTTAATTATTCTGGTTTAAATCAATTTCAAGCCCAATTTTAATATACCCATGTATTTAATATATTACACCAAGTAATATATTATTTACATTTAAATTAAAATTAGTTTGACCAATTAATTTAATCCATCAAATTAAAATTAAATCTTCACAAAACAAAATCATATGTAAACCTATACATATGAATATTTCCACCTAGGAAATAATCTCATAATTAGTCCAATTAATTATGAAGAGCCAATTGAATATATTAATTTTATTATTAGGATCAATCCAATTGATCTTTATAATATGATTAATATATATATACCTCTCTCTCCATAGTGTATACTCTAAGTATACATGTGATTCCTTAAGTCTGTGTTCAGTCGCTCAGTGTGTACGATCCCGTGGGCCCATCTTTATGTTGGCAGTGGGCCTATGGCCCACAGACTGCAGTTGGGCTCTAGCAAGCCATTGCAGCCCCCAATTAAGATGGAGATGGTAGTCTAACTATTATCATAACCCTGTAGTTTAAACTTGTATATCCCATGTCATTGATATCGGTGTCCAACACAGAGGCATGGATTGATCACCCTCTTTTGTGTCCGGACATTAACTTGATCCCGAATGTACTGAAGCTCACAAAAAAGTTCCCACTTGTTTGGGTGTGGCCACACTCTTATCAGTCACATTCATCAAGAGGCCGGTGATATCTTCCCAGTGGATTACTGAGTGACAAATCCCTTCTGCATATCCATAGCATTACCATGCTAAGTGACATACCCGAAAGCACCCATACTTGGCACCCTATTACAGGCCCTTTAGGCGTACCCCTAAGTATGCGACCTCACATGTAACACCATCATATGGTCAGGTCAAAGGATCCATACAAGTACTACACGAGAATCACTTGTGATACTATACCATGTGGATTTCTCGTTTAGTGGATCTATCCAGTACCATGCCCCCTTTATGCATGTACCTATTAACTTGGTTGACATTCCATGTCCAATGACCGGTAAGACACCGTCATACAACCAGGTTAATGATAGTCTCTTGTTCCATTCATTCCCATGACTGGAACAGACTACGGATCTATTCATGGTCATATCGTTTACCCTATCCATGGTCTTACTACCAAGTGCATGACACTGGTCATCATGGATATGGATATGTCCATTGGATACTTCATTTAATATATTGTACAAGATAAATATAATAAATGAATTAATGCCTTTATTAATAACACAAATAAGTATAAAACATAAATCCAATTAATGTATGATACAAATGCAAGGACCAGTGTTAGAGTCACTCATTGTGAAGCTGGTAGATGGTAGTCTCCCCCAATACAAGGACAAGATGAAGTTGAAGAGATTCCACTCCTTCAATGAGGTGGTGGAGTTTGCCAAACGTATCAAGCGATACGAGGAAAAGGAGCTGAGGGGCAGACAGAGTTCGAGCTCTTACAGAATCAATCAGGGGTACTCTCAAGGGTATGAAGGCAACAGCTCTAAGGCTACTCCAGTGGGATCTAGTGCTAAGTCGACTCAGAATGTAGCCCCGATCAAAGTGCAATGGGAGGACGTAGCTGCTGTGAACCTGGGAAGACAGACTCCTCAAAGGGTCACCAGTCCATGGGCTGAGTCAGTAAGCAGAGTTTTTGCTAAGTGTAGAAAGGTTAGGTTATTACAGAGCTTGAAACCATTTTTGCCTCCAGCTGAGGCAGATAAAGATAACTTCTACATTTATCACGTGATGACGGGTCATAGTACAAATGAGTGTACCCAGTTGATTAGAGCCATCAACTAGTTGGTCATTGATGGAAGGATCATCGAGCCGGCTTTGAAACCCAGCATTCAGAGTAATCCCTTGCCCAACCTCAGATGATTCGGCTTCACAAGACATTAAGGACCATGACGCTGCAATAAAGAGAAGACCCTCCGCATGTGAAGGCAATAGTCATTTTGATGTTTTAATTTGTTTTATTGTTTTTTTATTATCATTTATCATGTGAGCAATTTAGCCTCTGAGGTGTTTAATTTAATAGAGTTTGATTTCAATTACTTGTGTGATATTTTTGGAATGGAACTTTGCATGCATCCATACATTCATTTAATGCCTTTAACACACATGATGCATCAATGCATGAAATGAATCTAGGGACAGAAGATACCCAAAAATGATATCCGTTTGGAAAGTTTTCACACCTGAAGAGAGAAAAAGAAGATCGCAATAGTACCACAAAAGAACATGGAAATCTTCACCTGACTGAAAGATGGCGTGTCGAGGTGACAGAGAAATCACTAAACATCGAGTTCCAAACGGTTCAAAGATGAAACCAGCCAAGCAGGAGCTCCACAAACTCAATCCAGAAAAAAGAGAGTTGTCACAACATGAGGAATTGATAGCGTTGGAAAAATAAAGCTGTCCACATCGAACGAACATTGATTCATGGTCATGCCCGTAACACTACTTCTCAAAGTGGGTAGAAGCAGAGTTATATATAAGTATCATACCCTAAAAAAAAGCCATCACGTCACGACCAATAATGGCCTATAATTCTAAGGGGCAACAATACAGTGTTCCAGAATAAAGGGTTAAACATCATTGACCGTCTCCATATCCCTCACAAGCTGGCGGGACAACAGTGGCAGCCAATAAATCTATCAAAAGGATTCCGTCAAAAGTAGTGGTTGCCTACAGAATATGGGTCGACATATTACCATCTGCTTTGCAAGGGCACAGAAATAGCATCAGAGTATGCACTGAAGAAACGTCATACTCCTTAGCCTATAGGATGGAAGCGGTTCCACTAGGGGAGACAAAGACTAAGTCGTCAATCCCATTAACCTAGACAAGCCCAGGCGCTATTAGGTGTTTAAAAAAAAAGGTCCGATGGATCGAAAACCGAAAAGGTGATCCATGCAAAAGTTAGGACAGAGAGGCGAGCACCATCAGCAGGAAAATCTACAAAGGCCAGTTGGTGGCAGGCATGGGTCCAGTCGAGACGGATACCATTACTAATTCTATCCTTAGCTTCATTTCATCTTTGATGTGCATTTTGCTAAAACATTATAAATGAGTGAATGAATGAATGTTGTTTTCTGTTCAAGTTAAATGTCCCAAGTCTGCTTGAAATTGAATTTGTATGAATATGCACATTTTCTATTTACATGCATCTCACTTAAAAAAAAAAGTCCGATGGATCGAAAACCGAAGAGGCGGTCCATACAAAAATTAGGACAGCCCGATAGATCGAAAACCCAAAAAAGGGCGGTCTATGCAAAAGCTAGGGCATAAAATAAAGTCTGCTGAATTGAAAACCCGAAAGAGCAGTTCAGGCAAAAATAAAGACAGTGTAATAGGCCGAAAACCCAAAAAGAGGGACCTATGCAAAAATTAGGACAAGCAATGAAAATAAAACAAAAGTCATACATTAGTATCAAGCTCAGACAACTCTAATCCTGTAAAAACCGAGATACATCAAAGCCAGTGCCTCACGCCTATGCCTCGTGGAGCAAGCAATCAGGTCAGTCAATTAAACTTCAATGCGATATCCCACCAAGGACAGACCCATCTGGGCATCCCAATCGGCCGTCCGGTCCCTGAAAGTCTGATTCATGACCTCCAGCTCGGTGACCCGCCGACGCAATTGATCAACCTCTGTTCTCAAACGAGTGGACTCACGGCACTCGATCCCAATCGTCGTCTGCAACAAACAAAACATGAAAAAGCACCGTAATCATACGCATATGCATCCAGGACACGCACATACACATACACTCAAAACATGCACACACACATGCATACAAGCATCAATGTGTACTCAAGTATAGGTACATGCTGTCATCATCAGGTGTCTCGAGCCATGAGTACTCCGAAAGCGAAAATAACCTGACACTGGGGCATCCTCAAATCCCAAGTATCCAGGGGCAAAACAATCAAGTCGTATTTATTCTTGATCGAAGAGGCAAAAATTTTTGTTTCCAAAATTATCGATCAAGGAATAAATACGTACCCCCAATCCAATTTCAAAGGTATTGCTCCACCACAGAGAGCCAGTTTCAACAGTATTGCTCCACCACAAAGAGCCTGTTTCAACAGTATTGCTCCACCACAGAGAGCTAGTTTCAATGGTATTGCTCCGCCACAAAGAGCCGATTTCAACAGTATCAAGGGGCAAGATATTCAATCCATATTCACTCTTGATCGAAGGGGCAAAAATTTTTGTTTCCAAAATTATCGATCAAGGAACGAATACGTACCTGAAACAACTTCAAAACATCAAAGGAGATCATCAAGCTTCTTAAATCACCAAAGCATCTTTCCCTAGTCACAAAAGCTTCACGGGAAACACTATTATCCTTTCCTTCAGTGACACAGGCCCCACTAGAAGTGAAATGACCAAAATGCCCTTTTGTTAGTAACCAAACTACCAAATGGCTAAAACAACTTCCCTTTAGTGATGCAAGCTTCACGGGAAACCAAATCATCGAAATATGTCTTCGCCTAGTGACATAGGCTCCACTAGAGGTGATATTACCAGAATAACCTTCCTCCAAAAGGCACCAACTTTCCAAGCTACAAAATTACCAAAAAACCCTTCACCTTCATGAACATCAATTCACAAGGAGAATCTGATCCGGGCAAAGTCCTCTGCTTTGCAATGGAGTAGCAGCACATCCCCGGAGCATCAACCCAATCCGGGCAAAGTCCTCTGCTTCGCAATGGAGTCGAAGCACGTCCCTGGAACATCAACCCAATCTGGGCAAAGTTCTCTGCTTCACAATGGAGTCGAAGCACATCCCTGAAAAACCAATACAATCTAGGCAAAGTCCTCTGCTTCACGATGGAGTCGAAGCACGTCCCTGGAGAACATCAAACCAATTCAGGCAAAGTCCTATGCTTTCTAACAGAGTCGAAGTAAGTCCCTGAAGAATCAAATCAACCTGGGCAAGACCGTTGTTTCATAAAACAACCGAGATAAGTCCCTACGAACATCAAAGCTGGTCGACGCGGGAGGAGCCACCAGGTACGTCCTCTTCTCCTTCTCACCGTGCTCCCTATCGCAGGACCAAACTCGAATCGGGCACAAGCACTCGTTCAAGTAAACTTTGGTCACGTGAGGGGCAGCCTGTGAGCACGGGTTTTTTCCCGACTTCGGTGATGAAAGCCATTATTACCTTTTTCACGGATAAACGTGAAGTAGATTCGGAACAACCCGGATAACGTTGGAAATGTTTCAGATAACCCAAATGTATGTGACAAGTCATGGTACGGAACCCCGAAGAAGTTCGAGTGAGTATTTAAGAGAACCGAGGAAAAGAATGAAAAATAAGTGAAAATGGCCTTATCTGGACATTACAGCCATGCGGCTGTAGTCTACAGTGGCGCGGCTGTAATCATCAGATTTTCTTTTTCGTCCAAATCAGTATTTAATTCGGTTTTTAAAGCAAAATAGGCTATTTTTATCACTACAGCTGCTCGGCTGTAGTGCCTACAGCTGCGCGGCTGTAAGCTACAGGGGCACGGCTGTAACCTACAACCGCGTGGCTGTGAGCGCCAGTTTTCCTTTTTTTATGGAAATCAACAATTAATTCTGATTTAATGCCAAAAAGAGAGATATATAAGCATCATAATCCAGGATTAGGGGTCAGAATACAAAAAACAAAAAATAGAAAAAGAGAAAAGGGATTTTTAAGAGAAAATAACACAATCACTTAGATTTTCTCTAGGGTTCTTAAGGCAATTGGAAAAAGAAAGAGTTGGACCTAAATAATAATCTTAATAGAACACGTTAAAACAATCATAGGTTTTTGTGATATCATAATCAATCCTTCAATCTTCTTCGGGGTTCCGTTCAGGCTTCGAAAATCGCGTGCTGTTCGGGTTGTTCGTGACTGCAAGACGTTCTCGGCATCCGAATCCATTTTTTATGGTCCAAATACTGGAACACAGACAAGGTAATCTTCTGAGAGGCCTTAGAAATCCGCTTTGTTTGTTCTGGTTGTGATTTGATTGCATGTTTTGAATTTTTTACGATTTTTGGGAGTTTTTCCGATTACAGCCGCCCTACTCATGATCACAACCGCCCGGCTGTAACCTACAAGGGCAGAAGCTCCAATCGCCCAAAATCGATCAATAATGCTCCCATATTTCAGTTAAATGTGTTTTTCATATTTGTTATCGATCCAATTACATCCCTGCATACTTAGATTCCCTGTTCTTTGATTTTTAATGGATGGATGTAGTATAAAATTTGGTGATTTTGGACGATTAGGGATTTTCGGATTCTATTCGATTTGTTTCGGGTCTTTTCTGTTGATTTTGATGTTTTTCCAGAAATCCTAGATCGCCTAAAATCGTCAAACTTTGCAAAACAATTTTCGAAAACTCAAAAAAGCACACTGGAATCGATTCTGGAGCATTACAGCCGCGCGGCTATAAGCTACAGGGGCGCGGCTGTAGTTGAGGCAGAATTACAGTTTTATCCTTTTGGGCCCCAAACTTGTAATTTTGCATCCTTTTCTTATTCAAAAATGAATTTTGGCGTGTTTGCATACTTTTAGACCCCAGATGGATGTTTGATTTAGGCCCACACACGAACGTGATCCCCGGGTCCTGGGATATCCGGCCCGCTAAGGTTGGAAAAATGCATGTAAATGAGCCAAACCGTTTTTAAAATTGGCTTTTCATCCATAAAACCTACAAGACGTTTAAAAAACCGTTTTCCAGGTTTAACCGGGCCGACCAACCGGGTCGACCCGGTTACCCCCAAATGCATGTCCCCCACTCCTAAAAATCCCTATTTTGTCCTATTTGAGTCTTTTGTATGCCTTGGTTATTTGTGCTAACCCTATTTGGTTGCAACTTTTTATTTTTAGTTTTCTTTTTACTTTTGATGTATTTAATAGATTATCCCCGTGTATCTAGGCGATTGTAATTTTTAGATTATCGTGTATAATAGGCGGTTGTAAAAGGTGAGGATGAGAGTTTTCTTTTTCTTGGGTTGTATAATTTGGCCTCTGGTTTACTTTTCCGCACTTTTATTTTTCCGCACTTTATTTTAGTTTTTATATTTATGTCATTTGCATGAGCATTGGTTAACGATTAAAGGAAGATAAAATGGGTAGATTCAAGTGAATGAAATATCATATTATGAAATAATAATTAGAAATAAGTGAGGATTAGTAGATATGTTGCCCGAACCTTGAATCTCTGGATTAGGTACTGCGTCTACACTTGGTAGGGAGCTGTACCGGAATTTCCCGGATGAGCTGATCCAGGTGGCGACTCTGTATCTAATATCGAAATTCGTGTTTCGAGATCTTTAAGTTAAAATGGGATTTTCTAAAAAGCCTGTTTTCTAAAATTCGTGTCTAAAATTAAGTTTTCTACGAAAAAAGATTTTTCCAATAAAATGAAAGGTTTTTCTAAGAAAGATTAAAACCCATCTTCAAAACCAAAACATCAACACTTAAAAAGAAAATCCCCGGTTCTCGCTTCATCGCGCGTTCCGAAAAAGGTCGTCCGCTCACAGTATCGTGGAAGAAAGAATTAGAATTGAAATACCGTTCAAGAATTAGAATTGAAATACCGTTCACCCAAGGTACCATAAAAATCGGCTAGAGAAGAAGTATCCAACTGACAACGATATTGAACGTCAATTGCTTATACTCGACTTGCTAGCTTCCTTTTTTCGAGTAGGTAAACAAAAGGGCTAAGGACTGGAATAGGGTTTCAACCTACAACCAAAGTAAGGGACTGGCCACACTGATTAGATTGTTTTCCTCGTCTAAGAAAAAGAAGCAAGCATTCTATAATCCTACCAAATTCCTACATGTTAGAACTAGACTATAAATACATAAAAGGAAGATATAGTGTTTTATTAACTTAAATAAGGAATACATAAACCTTAACCAGTAAACAAAATGGTAGAAACACTAAGGCCTGAAATAGTATCAGTCTCCTTAAGATAGATTAGTCCGCGTAGAACTTTTATCTCCCAAGATACAATAGAGACAAGGACAAACTCAACCGTGTGCAAGATTTATCACTAGGCAATATGAACCTAGCACTAGCAGCCTTAAATTTGAAAATAGAGATAAATTTTTGTCTGGAAAATCTGATTCAGTGCTTCAAAACAGAATAAAGAATTTGAATATATTAAGGCTGTAGGAGAGAAGTTGAAGGAAATAAATGGCATACAATTAAGGAGAATAATTCTCTATAAAGAGAATTAAAAATGGATTTAATTGTATTTAATGCAATTAATCTCCAGATATTTTTCTGTTAAGGATTCAAAAAGATTATTTTAGAGGAAAAAATAAACGGACTAGAGCAAAATTAGGAAGGCTCAAAGTGGCCCATTTCGGTCTGGCATTCGTGTCGCCCACGTCGTACGGGTGCCCATTGAGCCTTTGGAAGACCGGCCTTGGATTTGCACCCCCCTGCACACGCAAGAGAGAGCCTTTTGGCTTTAAATTCTTAACAACATAAGGAAAGACTTTTCCTTATAAACCCATCAACCATCTCATAAGAAAAGGATATGGGAATTATAATCCATTTTCCTATACAAATTCTTTTCTCCCAAGCTCACTTTAAGCGTTAATTTCTCATTCATTTTTAATCTGTTTTTGGCATATTATATATCATTGAAAAGATTCTTTGCGTAGAATACAATGACATAATTTACGTTATTCAAATCGTAAACTAACCATAATACAATTAAGCCTGAAGTTGACATATGATCACTTTGTCACATGCCAATTTTTCAACAATCCCCTATATGAATGAAAATTGAAAAAATGGACATTTCAAAATTCAAAGTGGTGATAAGACTTAACAGTCGATATCTACATAGGATAGGTAAGCTACAACTTTTGAACCTTCCCTTGTGAAAGTATATTTACTTTACTAGTTGACTAGTAGACGTGATGTCCTTGAACTATTCCGTCGTTTGTGTAAATGATAATATACATCACACAAATACCAACATAACATAGTTTTTGGTTCTCATGGTTATGAAAATCTCTTAGTTCCGCAAGAGTTTTAGAAAACAAAGCCCCATTAGTCTATGTTGAAGCAACCCTACTTCACTCTCACATAGGTGAATTCTTTTGCTCAGACACCTGACACATAAAGAATCATTAAAAGCATAGCTTAACCTTTTCACGTTTTATCACTGTTACATCATAGGAATGGATAAGGAGTTGACCCCCCACAGTGACCTCACAAGGTCTATGAAAATATGTTGTCCCATTGAACCTAAATCTTGGGATCTCCAATCAATAAGGTTGGGTTTTCCTTCACATAGCACCTTAACTTTTTTATGGTCTTAAGTCCAATTCCTCTTGATACCTTATCAACTTGATCTTAATTTAACCCTTTGGTTAGCAGATCTGTAATGTTATCCTTTGAACCTATAAAGTCAATAAAGATAACTCCCGTAGAGATCAGTTGTCTAACAGTATTATGTCGATGAAGCATGCGTCTCAACTTACCATTACACATCACATTCTGTGCTTTTTTAATCGCTACTTGTTTATCACAATGTATACAAATTATGGGCACAGGTTTTAACCATTCTGGAATATCCTCCAAGAAGTTTCATAGCCACTCAGCTTCTTCTCCAGTTTTATCCATGGCTATTGTGAGCGGACGACCTTGAAAAAAGGGTGGGAACGACCTTGAAAAAAGGGTGGGACGCGGCAAAGCGAACCGAGGAAAAAAAGGAACGAGATTGTTTTATGATTTGATCTGATGCAAACGGGTTTGATGCCTTATTTTAAGGAAAACTATTAGTTTGTTTAGAGATTCCTTTGGTAGTTCCCATTTTATTACTTCAAGACCTTGAAACCTAAATTTCAAGATTAGTGATAGAGTCGTCACTCGGATCAGCTCATCTGGGAAATTCCGGTACAGCTCCTTACCGAGTGTAGACTGCCGTACCTAATCCAGAGATTTGGCAACTTACCTATTCAACCTCGAGCTTGTATTCATTTTATAATTTATATTACTGTATTCATTCAATTTATTATCTTTCTCTACCTGATTTTGTTTAATTATTTGCTGATTTTCATACAGATGACAGAAATAAATTGCAGAAAAGTAAATCATGCTTCCAAATTATACCAAAATAATAGAGGCCGCTTATGCAACCAAATTGAATAAAAAGAAAAACTCTCGTCCTCACATTACAAGCGCCTAGAATACACGGGTATCTAAGAATTTACAAACATAAAAAATACACAAATTATTAATTACATCAAAAATAATGAAAAAAAGAAATAGATGCTGCAAAACAGACGGTTAGCCCGATTATCACACAAACACATATATGACTCACACAGGACAGAACTGGGATTTTTAAGAATGGAGGCATGCATTTAGGGGATAGACGGGTTGACTCGGCTAGTCGACCCGGCTAAACCTGGAAAACGGTTTTGAAATGCCATTATATTTTTTATGCTGGAAAATAATTTTAGAAAACCATTTGGCTCGATTTCATACAAATTTCTGTATTTCAGCGAGTCTGTTATCCCGAAACTCGGGGTTCCATTTGTGTGGGTTTTCCTAATTTCAAAAATCATATAGGGTCCGAAAACAGTAAACACACCAAAAACGATTTGATTCTGAAGGTAGCATCGCGCGACGATGTCCGTGTGGGCTGTCCCGCGATTCTGTCCCCTTCTGGGAACTACAGCCATGGAGCTCTGTTTAGAGCCGTGCGGTTTAAGATCCACAACCGTACGGCTGTAACACCCGGAACCCGAAATCGGTTTTCTTGTTTTTTTGAAAATTGTTATTTTGTTCGTTTTCGATGTTTCCTAAGGATTTCTGTAGGGTTCGGGGGTCCGCTAATGCTGGACGGAAGATCCGATTCGGATCGAATAACCCCAAAAATTTAGAAAATAAAATCCAGGAAAAACTAAAAATCTAACACCCGTACGCATAGAAATCCGAAAACCACAGTTTGATAATACACAAATGTATTTAGGCTGAAATATGTCTTAACGGGATGAACCAAATGGAAAATGGGCTACTTTGGGCTGAATCACAGGCTTTTCGGGTTTCTGCCTAGGAGGAACACAGTCGTGCGGCTATAGTATTACAGCCGCACGGCTCTGTTCCAAGTGACCATGGCTGCGCGGCTATGTTGTAAGGAAACACAGCCATGCGGCTCTGTTGGTTTAGCTGGTTTTTCGGAAATTGAGATAACAGTGAAGAAAATGCACCAAAACACAATGTACATAAGTTTAAGCCCTCTCAGAGTTTACCTTGTTGTCGTTCCAGTGTATTGGATAATCAGAAACGGATTAAAAAGCTAGAATGTGCCTCGAATCCACAAACTTCCAAAATTCCAAAAATGAATACCAAAGCAATCCAAAACGAATATGAAAATGTAGCCGGACAAGTGAGCAATGGTCGAGAATTGTTGTTAGGTGTTTTTGGGTGTGTGTTGGCTTTGGTTGCTCTCTTTCTCTCTATCTCCCTTTTTCTCTCTTTGCTTTCTTTCTTTGTCTCTTTTTTTTTTTTTTGCCGAAAACAAATGTGAGAAAAGCTCTTTTCTACCAATCCAAAAAATCCTCCTTTTTATATCTCTCATTCTTTTTCATCATTTCAAACATTAATTAGCCACCTGAACTTTTGGGATTTCGGCCAGAATCGAAAGTCAGCCCCCATTTCAGACAAATTGCTCTGCTTTTGCAGAGCAACTTGGCCGCCCACTAGAGCAGCGCGGCTCTAAGTGTTAGAGTAGTGCAGCTCTAAGCCTTAGAGCCGTACGGCTCTAATCTACAGCCACGCGGCTGTAGTCTTGCAACTACAGCCATGCAGCTCTAGACAGAGCCAGGGTAGACTCCCCTAATTCCTACGCTCACCTTTAAACCCTGTAATCACTTGAGGGACCTTTCTCGGGGTTTCAGATCATGGGCGGTTTGGTTTTCAGAGTGTTTGAGGTGTTCCAGGTGGCCCTCTGCTCAATTCCAAGTCTCTTAACAGGTAATAAAGGGCTCTCATCATGGAGGTCGGGAAAACTTATGCTCACAATTATCAGCTTCCATAGTGGATTCGATTATGATCATTTACCTAGAGGATTTCCAAGACACACCTCCTCCACCTAAAGTGAACCCACATCCACTAGTACCTTTGGAATTCTTAATATCAACTATCTAACTAGCATTAGAATATCCTTCTAGCACAGTTGGTTCTCTCATATAATGCAGTCTGCAATCATGAGTATGTCATAAATACTTCAGTATTCTCACGATACCTTGCCAATGGTTCTCCCCAGCGTTACTCATGAATCTGCTTAAAGTGCTTACTGTGAAAGCAATATCAGGTCTTGTATAGCTTGAGAGGTAGATTAGACTGCCTATAATCCTTGCATATTCCACTTGCTCTATGCTTTCACCTTTGTTCTTGGATAGATGTTGGCTAATGTCTATCAGAGTTCTGGCCATACCAGTATCATCCTTGCTAAACTTCCCAAGTATCTTGTCCATATAGTGTGACCGAGTTAGAATGAGACCACTAGGTGAGAATTTAACTTGGATGCCTAGTATCACATCTACTGGTCCCATATCTTTCATGTCAAATCTAGAATTTAACATATTCTTGGTACTCTTTACCATTTTCTCATTGCTTCCCATAATAATTATGTCATCAATATATAAACATAGGATTACATATCCTTCGTTGGTAGTTTTGACATAAATACAATTGTCACACTTGTTAATTTGATAGTCATTTGCCATCATGGCATCATTAAACTTTTTATGCCATTGTTTTGGTGCTTGCTTTAAACTATATAAAGACTTCACCAATTTACAGACTTTCCTTTCCTGACCTGGAACTACACAACCCTCAGGTTGTTCCACGTAAATTTCTTCTTCAAGATCTCCATTCAGAAAGGCTATTTTTACATCCATTTGTTGCACTTCAAGATTTCGCAAAGCAGCAATTGCAAATATCATCTTAATGGATGTTATTCTCGATATAGGAGAATACGTATCAAAGTCATTAAGGCCTTCCTTTTGTTTATAACCTTCAATAACTAAATGAGCCTTGCATTTGTCAATTGTTCGATGTGCTTTTCATTTTTCATTTGAAAATCCATTTAGAAGTTAGTGGTTTTATTCTTGAAGGAAGATCCACTAATTCCCAAGTATGGTTCTGCAGAATGGAATCAATTTCACTTCTTATGGTTTCCTTCCATAAAGGACTTTCTATAGAATTTACAACTTCTCTGTAAGTCTAAGGTTCAGCCTCAACCATATAGGTTAAGAAATTTGGACCAAAAGATTTTTCAACCCTTGCCCTTTTACTTATTCTAGGCTCTACCTATTCTTCTGATTCATTCTCTTAATAAAGATCATAACCACTTTCTTCAACCACTTGTTGAAGATCATCATTGTTATGAACAATGTGTCGTTGATCAAGTTAACCTTTATTCTCAGTAGTTTCATGAGACCGTTTAGATCCCAACCCATCATCTCTTTGCTTGTATGGAAAAATGTTTTCAAAGATGAAGCATCCTTTGACTCCATTAAAGTGTTCTTGTGTATTTCCGGGTTTTTAAATTCATGCACAAGAAATCGATATGTGTTTTTGTGTTCTGCATATCCAATGAAAATACAATCCATTGTCTTTAGACCTATTTTCATTCTTTTAGGTAATGGATTCATTACCTTTGCAAGACACCGCCACACTTTCAAGTAATTATAGGAAGGTTTTTTACCTTTCCATAATTCATAAGGAGTTTTGTCTTGTTTCTTATGTGGTATCTTATTCAAAAGATAATTTGCTGACAAAACAACATCTCCCCACAAGTTTTATGGTAAACTTGAGCTGGTTAATATTGTATTCATCATCTCTTTCAAAGTACAATTTTTGCGTTCTGTTACTCTGTTAGATTGAGGAGAATATGGTGGTGTTACCTCATGAATAATACCATATTGGGAGCAAA
This sequence comes from Euphorbia tirucalli, assembly GCA_039660915.1. Taxonomy (NCBI): domain Eukaryota; kingdom Viridiplantae; phylum Streptophyta; class Magnoliopsida; order Malpighiales; family Euphorbiaceae; genus Euphorbia; species Euphorbia tirucalli. Next base: position 54,563,975 of record CM077633.1, read on the forward strand.
ACTCGCCAAATGGTGCAACATATTCACCACCACCACGATCACTTCTTACCACCTTAATTTTCTTATTAAGTTGGTTCTCTACTTCTTGCTTATAAAGAATAAATTTCTTTAAAGCCTCATCTTTGCTTTTAAGCAAATATACATAACAATATTTTGTTCTATCATCTATAGAGGTAATAAAGTATTTATTTCCTCCTCTTAATTGAAAAAATTTCAAATCACAAATATCTGTATATATAAGATCAAATGGTTTTAAATTTCTTTCAACAGAATGAAATGAAGCTCTTGTCAATTTTGTCTCAACACAAATTTCACATTTATGTTTTTTATCAATATCAAATGAGGGTATATGGTTTAAATTAATTAAACATCGCAACGTGTCATAATTCACGTTTCCAAGTCTACCATGCCATAAACCATGTGACACAACCATATAAGAAGAAGAAGAAGAAGAAGCAACATTCTGATTCATTTCAATTGAGTTAAACTTACAAGAGATACAATTAATCTTAAATATTCCATTAAATTCATATCCTTTGCCCATATACATACTCCTTTTAGACAAAACAAACTTTTAGGAGTCAAAAACCATCTTGAAGCCATGTGCACTCAAGAGGCTCCTAGATAAAAGATTCTTCCTTATGTCAGGCACATACAGAACATTCTGCAGCTTCACATCTTTTCCAAATGTCATCTTCAAGATCACAGTTCCTTTCCCTTTGACTTTTGAAACAGTAGCATTTCCCATGTAGAGTTTCTCTCCTGTTGTTATAAGGGTCAATCCAATAAAAGACTCTTTGTTACAACAAATATGACAGCTAGCACTAGTGTCAAGCCACCACTCCCTTGGATTAGAATCAGCCATGTTCACTTTAGAAATCACAACAAATAAATCAATGTCAGACACATCTTCAGCAATTACTTCCACAGCATTTGCCTCGGCTGTTTTGACCTTCTTAGGTAATCTACAATCAGATGACTTATGGCCCATCTTGTTGCAATTGTATCATTTCCCACTAAATTTGGGCTTTTTAGAAACACCCTCTTTTGGTCCCAACTTCAACCCAGTAGGCTTCTTACCTTTCTTGGGGTCTTTCTTGACCTCCACCACATTTGCCCTCGGCACAGATTGGCTAACAGCATTGGAATATTTTTGTCTCAAAGCCTCTATCGTCTTCCTCTATTCAGAGTCAGATAATGAGATCCTCAATAGTCATTTCCTTTCGTTTATGCTTAAAGTAATTTTTAAAGTCACTCCATCCGGGTGGCAATTTCTCAATCACTAGCAGCCACTTGGAATAGCTTGTTAATCACCATACGTTCAACATGCATTCCATGGGTCAAAAGTTGAAGTTCCTGCATTTGACTAACAATAGATTTAGAATCAATCATCTTTCTAGGAATTGGCCTCTTAAGAATTTCTTAGTACCCGCATCCTCAGTTTTATATTTCCTATCCAAGGATTCCCATATTTCCTTTGCAGTTGGTATCACTTCATAAATATTGTAAAGTGAATCTACTAAACAATTTAAAATGTGGTTTTTGCAAACAAAATTAGATTGATTCCAAGCATCCACAGCCCATAGGATTGAAGGATCAACCACATCCTCTCTAACATTTGGGAGGATCCTCCTTCAAGAACCGCTAAAGGTTCATCATAGTCAAGAAATAGAACATCTTCTTTTGCCAAGTCTTTAAATTCACATTAGAGAATTTCTCAGGCCTATCCATATGATTCGCACCAGGTGGCACCACGTGACCAAAACCACTCAGACCCAAAAATGAAAGGATCCGATTCGGTAGGACCCAAACCAAAGAAACCTGATCCAATAGGACCCGAATCGAAGAAACTTGATCTAATAGGACTAGAACCAGTAGGACCTGATCTAGTAGGACCATCATGTCCATGTTGGCCATTTTATCCATTATAGGATCCTTCTTTCACAGGTGGAGTGGAGTCAAATCAGCCATGATAATTCTGAAATTTACAAACCAAAAGAAGTTAGTACAATTACAGAATATTAAATAGAATATATAAACTATGAAAATACTATTTTCAATAGAACAAAAAGATTGTTTAAAAAAAATTCACACGTTTGAGTTAATTTGTCCAAATTGTTCAAATAATCAAAATAATTCTCCAAAGTCTAGGTATTCCAGTAAGGGTATCCCTATTCGTCTCTTTCTTAATCTGTCTTAAGATTGTTAGAACCAGACTATAAATATATACATGGAACAAGAGAGAACAAGAACATATATGGTGTTTTATTAATGTGAATAAGGAATATAGAAACCTTAACCAGTAAACCAAATGGTAGAAACACTGAGGCTTGAAATATTATCAGTCTCCTTAAGACAGATTAATCCGTGTAGAACTTTTATCTCCCAGGATATAACAGCAACAAGGATGAACTCAACTGTGCGCAAAATTTATCACCAGGCAAGATGAACCTAGCACTAGCAGCCTTAAATTCGAAACTAAAGAGAAATTTTGTTCTAGAAAATCCGATTCAATGCTTTAAAATAGAATAAAGAATTTGAATATAGTAAGGTTGCAAGAGAGAAGTTGAAGGAAATAAATGGCATACAATTAAGGAGAATAATTCTCCATAAAGTGAATTAAAAAAGGATTTAATTGTATTTAATAAAATTAATCTCCAGATATTTTTCTGTTGAGAATTCAAAAAGATTATTTTAGAGGAAAAACTAAATGGACTAGAGCAAAAATAGGCAGGCCCAAAGTGGCTCATTTCGGTCCGACATTCGTGTCGTGCAGGTACGCATTGGTCCTTTGGAAGACGGCCTTGGATTTGCACCCCCCTACACATGCAAGAGAGAGCCTTTTGGCTTTAAATTCTTACCAACATAAGGAAAGGCTTTTCCTTATAAACCCATCAACTATTTCATAAGAAAGGAATATAGGAATTATAATCCATTTTCCTCTACAAATTCTTTTCTCCCAAATTCACTTTGAGCATCAATTTTTCATTCATCCTTAATCAGTTTTAGACGTATTATATACAGTTGGAAAGATCTCTTTGCATAATCACAATGATATAACTCACATTATTCAAATCATAAACTAACCATAATATAATTAAGCCTAAAATTGACAAATAATCACTTTATCACATGCCAATTTTCCAACACCACTTTTACTCAAGCAGCGGATATGAGACCAGTAAGAGCGGATTCAAGACTTTTAACCTTGCCCTTTCTTTTGTTTACAATATAGTCTTTAGAACTACTTACATGGCTCAATTTACTTTACTACGAAAGAAGTTGGATTATAAGTAAAAATACAACTAGAGTGACTTAGGCGATCATATCCCTATCCTATAATTACTTACTTTTCCATTTTTTCAATGGGAATAAGGGGGACAAGATAAAAGAAGGCAGATAGAAGAGAAGTAAAAGTGATTACAAAACAAAGGGAGGAGCTTCAATATGCTAGCATCCCCCAGGATTTACGGAACCAACCTTGAAAGAACCTTTCTTTCATCTTATCCATAAGGTTGAGAAACTTCCCTTTACTTTTGACTTTCATTTAAATTATGCTATTAAATCAAGATCTGAACCCCGCTTCACCTATGATGCCAATTCCTTAAACTTCACCAGACCCGCTTACGATCTACTAAATTAAAGGGATAAATCCTGTGAAAGCCCACTAGCCAAATACGCCTGAAGGTTTTATACATACAGAGCATCATCTAGTTTTGCTAAAAAAAAGCTACCATTCTTTCTTTTCTAAGAACTTTTGCTTTGCTACCATCACTATATGTGATTGAACCAACTTGAGTATCTTCTAGATTTTTAAATATGGCTTTATCACTTGACATAAGTCTTGAACAGCTACTATATAAGTACCAAACATTTTTCTATAAGTCTTTCAAGATAGTATGTACAACTAGAAATTTGGGACTTTCCTTCCTAACCCAAATTGCTCTAGTAAGGGGCTTCACAGTTTTGAGTATCTCTTTTGTAATTAAGTTACTAAAAGATTGATTCTCTTTGTCCTTTTTGGACTATTAATGTTTTCTCTTATATCGTCGTGAGGAAAAAATGTTGGAGAATGCCGATTTGAATTCTTCCCTTCTAGTTATCACATCTTGGTCTAAAGCGAGGATTGGGATAAGTTTAACCTATTCTCTTTAGTTTTCTTTTTTCAACTGATGAAATGAGCTAATGCAGTTAGAGCAGATATAGGAGTTCAAGAGCTCCGAGTTGTTTGAGCTACTGAGAGCTACAAGCTAAGGCAGTTACTATCTTCTTTGCTCCTACAATGAGTAAGGGGAAGGAAAGAGTGCCTCGTTCTTTCTGCCTTATGGCTTCTGGCTGTTAGAGGAGTTGGAGCAGTGGGAATAATGATCCCAAGGTTAGAGCAAATGAGTGTAATACATGGAATGAGTAAAGCCAGAGCCAAGGAGCTTTTAGTGAGCAGAGCTAGAGTAACTAGCGATAAAGTAGAGCTACATGCCTAATAGCTACAATTAAAGAGTTAAAGTTTCTCCTTTGGGCAGATTGAACTGTTAACTTGTGGACATACTTAGAAGATTAGTTTTTCAGGACTAGACATACTTTTATCAAGGCCAAAGGGAGACTTAAAATGCCTAAATTACCAAGTTCACTGCCTCAAAATTTACCATAAAAGGACCCCCAATAGCTCCCCTAGCCACTGCATGCAACCTCTGTGATGATTTTGTCTACAAGTCAATCTTCTCTATGAAAATCTTTCACTTACTAGAAAGATCAAGCATTGATGTAAAAGTAATTAAACTATGATTTTTGGGTGTGGTATTTTTCATCTCTTACATCCTTATAATAAACACAAATTTGATTTTCGAGCAAAACTATGTGTTTATCTTAGTCCATCCTCTGATCATTGCGGCAAAATTTGCCTTGACTTGGATACTAGTTATATCTATTTCTGCAAACATGTTGAATTCTGAGAACACCAATTTACAGCACGCTTGGCACAGTCTCAATCTTCCACATCTACTGCCAATGAAGCTCATTAATTAACAGGTGGTACATCACTCATTCTATCTATACTTGGGCCTCATCTAAGAGTTGTCTCCTTATCAAATTGGTCTCCCTCCTATACCCAACAACCACAATTAAATTCAATATCTTCCACTTCTAAGGCACTTGTATCTTATGCCTCTTCAAATTTGAATTTTAATTCTAATTTGGATAATTTACAATCTTCTATAATCTCATCTCCTCAACCACGTTCCACTTTTCAAATTAATTCACCTAATTGTATCTCTACGTCTACATATGGAACCCATGCAAACTCTCTTTTGCCTACTAACTCCATTCTTTCTTTACCCACTTCTAATTCAAATCATATTACCTCATCTTATCATCTAACCACCTTGGTCCCACTTTCAAATTTCACATCTATCTCATTTAATCACATTACTTCCTCGAAAAATTCTTGAATGCACCGGGAGTAGACTACTCCCGGTCCATTCATTGCTTGCCACATCAGCAAATGTGCTGACATGGCAAGCAATGATTGGCCGGGAGTAGTTACTCCCGGTGCACAGGAGAATTTCTCTACTTCCTCACCTTCTTTAAATTCAAATCAAATTAATCATCAATCAATTCCACATCTCTCGGACCCTACCTTACCTAATTGTTCTTCGTCTTCAAATTCTTTTTCCCCTCATTCCATAAATTTAAATTTGGATAATGATCCAATTTCTTTTACTAGTCATTCTCAATTTAATTTGGATCACTCCCCTCCGCCCTGGTCAGTAATGCCTTATCCTTTATCACTTCTTCTTCGAGTACTACATCTATTCAACCTTCTTCATGTTCTACTCAGTTCCCATCATCCTTTAACTCTCTTATTGATCTCTCAACCTGCCTCACTTTTCCTATCACTCAATCAATAGTTACCCTCCGTCAACTGTTATGATTTAGTTTGTAATTTAGTTGGCAAGAATATAATAAATATGTATATATGAGGAATTATAAGCCAATAGTCACCAACCATTGTGTCTTTCCAATGGGCTATGTCTTTCCAAGTTGAAAAGATACAATGGTTCCTAACAATTGTGTCCTTCCAACGGGTTATGTCTTTTTAAGTTGAAAAGAAACCATGGTTCCTAACAATAATATCTTTCCATGGGTTATGTCTTTCTAGGAAAAGATACGATGGTTCGAAATAATTCCTATATATATATGAAAAATTGGGTGAGACATAACTAAAAAAAAAAAATCATTTTCAATTTCTCTTATCTTCTTGCATAAATACTTCTTCTCTTTCTTGGGGTGTCTATATTTTATTGCTGAAATAAAGACACATTATTGACTTTGTGTAATCCTAGAAGATATTGCCATAATCCCAGCAACAATTAGTGGGGGCAAATATTCTTCAAGGACAATATCAATTTGGTGTGCAAAGTCAAGTTGTTCTTAAAGGATTATCGTTTTGTTTTCCAACAATCTTGAAGAATATTTTCACAATAGAGGCTGCAAGTTCGGATGTTATGATCAACAAAATATTTAATCCGGAAATGTTCAAATTGGACCGTTTTGATGGCACAAATTTCTCAAGATGGAAAGCTAGAATTTAATTTCTCTTAAATGAAGTTGGTGTTGCCTATCTTCTCACTACCAATCTTCCTTCAATTCTGAAGACAAGTGATCAAGATACAGATACCATAAGGGCTTCAAGGAAGAAACGCGAAGAGGATGAAGTTCGTTGTCGAGGTTTCCTACTCAATTCTCTATCCGACCGTCTTTATGATATTTTCCGATGTATAACCTCACCATAAGAGATTTGGAAGGCGTTAAAAAATAAATATACATCTGAAAAGCAATGCACGGATAGATTCCTTAGCATGAAATTTTTTGAATATCAAATGAATGAGAATGTTTCTATAATGAGTCAAGTTGATGATTTGTTGGTTTTGGTATCAAGACTCAAAGAATTAAAGGTGGAAGTGTCTGAGCCATTACAAGTGGCTGTTGTAATTGCTAAATTGCCAGTTACTTGAATAATTATCGAAAGAAATTATTGCACACTTCTAAAGATATCACTATTGACCATCTAATAAAGCATATTAGAATTGAAGAAGAAACTCGCATACACGATAACAAATTTGCTTTAGAGTCTGGTTCAAAGGTGAATGTAATTGAGTCCAAAGGTAACAAATCATTAAGTAAGAAAAGGAAACATTCTGAAAGTGTTGAGAGTTCCACCAACAAGAAAAATAAGACTTGCTACTTTTGTGGGAAGAAAGGACATTTTAAAAGGGAATGTCGTTTCTTTAAGAAAATGAAAACTAAAAATTCTTCCCAACCATAGTTTTCAGACCCGGACTGGTCATTGAACCGGTAAAGGGATGGATTCATGGATTTTGAATTAAACCGGAATAAACCGGAATCGAACCGGATTTAATAAATATATTAAAATATTAAAATATTTTTATTTTTATATTTATAATATATGAAAATTTGAACATTTTTATTATAATTCTTTAAGTTTAAGCATTTCAAACACAATATAGTAATTAAAAAGCTTAATTTATGAAATATAGTTACAATGAAATGTCAATTTAATCTAAAATAATATAAAACTACAGCCTATATTTTATTTTAATTAAAAACACCTCAAAATAATAAATTAAATTTTTAATTCAAATATTTTTTTTAAAACAGTCTAGTCGAACCGGAAAACCGATCAGGTTCACGGTTTTCCGATTCGATCGGTCGGCCCGACCGAGAGTTGATCGGTTACTAACCAGAGTGAAAACCGGACACAAACCGACCGGATAGACCTCCGGTTCTGTCGAACCCGGTCCGACTGGCCGGTCTGGTCCGGTTTTCACAGCTATGTTCCCAACAAAAGAAAGGAAATCTTATTGAGGATTCTGTTGAAATTATTGCCATGATTCGTGAACTTAATATAAGCATGATTATGGAATGCAGTATGGCAACAAATGAAAAATCCACTGATTAGTGGTATGATTCTGGTGCAACTATTCATATTTGCAACAACAAATATTTATTTAAACAGTATGAACTTGTTGCAAATGATGAAATGGTATTAATGGGAAATAATAACACCGCTAAGGTTCTTGGAAAGGGAACTATGGAGATACAATTTACTTCAGGAAAGAAACTCATTTTGACTAATGTCTTCCATGTTCCTGATGTGAGAAAGAATCTTGTGTCCGTAAGCTCATTATGCAAAAAAGGACTTAAAGTTGTACTTGAAGAAGAAAAAGTTATTTTCTTAAAGAATGGTGTGCTTGTTGGTCAAAGATACTCTTGTAATGGAATGTTCAAACTAAGCATTAATAAAAGCAATGTTTCTATTTATATTGTTGATCCTCCTTATTATTTATGGCATGTTAGATTATCACATGTAAATAATAGGTATATTAAATTTATCTCTAAAGAAGGGTCGATACCTAAAATTGACACAAGTAATGATAAATGTGAAATATGTTTACAAGCAAAGATGACAAAGAAACCATTTCCTAAACATGAAAGAAATACGGAATTGCTTGATATGGTACATTCTGATATTTGTGAATTGAATGATCATTTAACTAGAGGTGGAAATAGATATTTTATAACCTTTACAAATGACCATTCTAGATTTACTCATGTTTTTTTATGAGAACAAAGGATCAAGCTTTTGACATGTTCAAAAGTTACAAAAATCTAATAGAAAATCAATTGGAAAGGAAAATTAAAGTCTTACAAAGTGATCGTGGGGGTGAATACTTTTCAATTGAATTTTCTAATTTTTGTGAGCAACATGGTCTAATTCATCAAACAAGTGCTCCATATACCCTACAACAAAATGGTTTGGCTGAAAGAAAAAATAGGACATTGGTAAACATGGTCAATTCAATGCTTGTACATTCCAAGTTACTAATGAATCTATGGGGGAAGCTTTGTTAACTGCTTGTCATATTCAAAATAGAATACCTTCAAAGAAAAGTAAGATTTCACCTTATGAAATTTTGAAGGGAAGGAAACCCAACTTAAATTATATTAAAGTTTGGGGATGCATTGCTTTCTATAGAGTACCTAATCCTAAAAGAACCAAATTAGGACCTAGAGCTTTAAAAAGTTTTTTGGTTGGTTATGCTAAAAATTCTAAAGCTTATAGGTTACTTGATTTAGAATCAAATGTTATAGTTGAATCTAGAGATGTTGAATTTTTAGAAAATAAATTTATCAATGATTCAATTAATAATAATATGGAAAGACTAACTGGTGAAAATTCTATTTCGTTAAACAAGAAAAGAAAAGAAATAGAAACCTCTAGTGAACCTAGAACGAGTAAACGAACTAGGATTGAAAAGGACTTAGGTCCTGATTTCATTTCTTCACAAGCTCTAGTCTTCTTGGTAGAAGGGACAAGAACACAAGTATTAAGAACAATACCCATAGTACTAAATGTGGAAGAAGATCCTAAAACTTTTCAAGAAGCTATGTCTTCACGAGATTCGGCTTTTTGGAAAAAAGCAATTAATGATGAAATGGATTCTGACGGTCCCAAATGGCTAGTTACAGTACTAAAGGAGGGGTGAATAGTACTGTAGGGCAAATAAAAATTTGCAGACTCTCTTAAAAAAAACTTTTTATAGAAACACAAGTTTCTTTTTCAAAAACAAGTTTTATTAAAAATGCGGAATTAAAAACTATAATAAAACTTGTGAATATAAAATTGCCTTTGTAAAATAACTTTCAATTAAAAACTATAATAAAACTTGTGAATATAAGATTGCCTTTATAAACATAACTTTAAATATTAAAGCAATTAATTTAAATCGCAAGAAATTAAATTGCATAAAATAATAAGAGAGTAGGGATAGAAAAATGTAGATGCAGAATTTTATCCTGGTTCGACCCTACCGGTCAACGTTCAGTCCCCAAGCCAACCGCTTGAGATTTCCACTAACGTTTTCTTTACAGGCAGAAAACAAGCCTATGTTACTTTTTCCGAGTTCAAGTAACAAGCTCAATACTTTTACTGGCTCAGTATCAAACCTGTACCGTTACTTTTTAGAGCTTAAGTAACAAACTCTACCGATGCTTTTTCGAAGCTCAAGCACCAAACTTTTACAGCCTTTATTGATCACACCACTAACAAAGTTAAACCCCCTTCACACAACCTTGTGTGAAAATACAATTCCCGAAAATGTGAATATTTGAAAGAACAATATTTCTCTTTCTCTCTTTGAACTCTTTTAGGACTATGGAAGACTTATGAGTTGAAAGCTTAAGTATGAATGTTTCTTGAATTGGCTTCCACACCTTCAAATCTCCTTCTTCTTCCTTTTTATAAGCAAATGGAGATTATAGCCGTTTGATACATCTCTTGAAGAATGATGACCATTGGCTTCAAGTCATATAGCTGTTTGTTTCACCTCATAAAGAAGAATAGGTTTAGGCTCTCAAGTGATAAGCATACATAAGGAATATAGCCGTTGATATCACATGTTTTATAGCCGTTTGTACTTTTGGATACATAATCAATAAGGCCATAAAGCAAAGTATAGGTGAGTTCCTTACATACAAAAGACATGTGACAAAATTTGAAAATGAAAAGCATGTATAACCTTAGTTTCAATCCGTAGCTTGAAGAGAGAGATAGGATATAGGTTGGTCTTTAGTCTTGAGATAAGGTTTGACTATAGATCCATATGTGAACTCAAGATGAAGACATTCTTAGCTTAGGTTACAAACTTAGGTTATAAGGTCACATGTGGTACTTAAAGAGATCTCATATCTTTTTCATCTTACAAGTACACATGAGTTCAATTTGTGGCTGAATATGTTCTTCAAGCATTTCACCTCATAAGCAAACATGAGGTCAATAAATGAAATGATCTCAAAAATAATTCACCTCATAACCAAAAATGAGATCAACATATGTGTATATAAGTGGCCGGAATTGTTCTAAAAAATATTTCACCCCATAATCAAATATGAGGTCAACTATGTGAGTATATATATATATATACACATATATATATATATATGTCAAAATGACTTTTGAATCTTTCAAGTCATAAGCTAACATTAGGTCAACTTAAAGTACACACACACACACACACATATATATATGGCCGAAATATATTGATAAAAAACTTTCAAGTCATAAGCCATCATGGATTGAGCAAATATGGATTATCAAGTCTTTTTATCTCATAAGCTCATATATGTGTATCTTTATTTGTTATTTTGCATTTAGCCATATATCATTCTTTTAAATATGGAATGGCTAAGAGAGTTGATTCTCGACTCATAAACCGAGCATTTAAAATGCTATAAAAGAGCTTTTACAAATTATAAAAACATTTTAACTTATAAAGCTCATTTATTAAAAATATCAATCTTTGTGATCATCAAAACTCAACTCAGCAGATTCTTTATTGTCTAATGGTACTTGGGTATTAATCGATTTACCTCCTGGTGCTAAACCTATCGGTTGTAAATGGGTTTTTAGGAGGAAATTCAATACTGATGGGTCTCTTCAAACATTCAAAGCGAGACTAGTAGCTAAAGGGTTTAAGCAAAAAGGAGTTGATTATTTTAATACTTATGCTCCTATTGCTAGAATAACCTCTATTAGGGTGTTATTTGCTTTGGCATCTATATATGACTTGCATATTCATCAAATGGATGTTAAAATAACATTTTTAAATGGTGATCTTGGTGAAGAAGTTTATATGGAACAACCTGAAGGGTTTGTGCTTCCAGGAAATGAAAAGAAAGTATGTAAATTGATTAAGTCCTTATATGGATTAAAGCAAGCTCCTAAGCAATGGCATGAGAAATTTGATAGTGTCATTTTTTCTAATGATTTCATTCATAATGGAGTTTATAGATGCATGTATTCCAAATTTACTAAGGATTATGGTGTAATAGTATGTCTATGTGTTGATGATATGCTAATTATAAGTACCAATATGCATGGAATTAAAGATATTAAGAAATATTTGACTTCTCAATTTAAAATGAAAGATTTAGGAGAAGTAGATACTATCTTAGGAATTAAAGTTAGAAAACATAATGGGGGTTTTGCTTTGTGTCAATCACATTACATTGACAAAATACTGTTAAAGTTCAATCACTTAGATATAAAAGAAGCAAACACCCCATATGATGTTTCTAATAAGTTGACTATAAATAAAGCAAGATCAACAAGTCAACTTGATTATGCTAGTTCAATTGGTAGCTTAATGTATGCAACGCATTGTACAAGACCTAATATAGGATTTGCAGTTGGTAAATTGTCAAGGTATACACATAATCCTGGTAATCAACATTGGGAAGCCATTGGTAGAGTTCTTGGTTATCTCAAAAGGACTAAGTCATATGGCTTATTTCACAATCGGTCTCCTTCAGTTTAGAAGGATATAATGATGCACGTTGGGCTACTAATGTTAAAGATACAATTTCAACTTCTTGCTTGATATATATGTTAGCCGAAGGAGCTATTTCTTGGGCATCCAAGAAACAAACTTGCATCACTCATTCCACCATGGAAGCTGAGTTTATAGCTTTAGCAGCTGCAGGCAAAGAGGCAGAATGGTTGAGAAGTTTATTATTTGATATAAAGTTGTCGCCATAACTAATGCCAACGATCTCTTTCCACTGTGCAGTGAAGCAATAATGTCTAAAGCTTTTAGTAAGATTTATAATAGTAAAGCAAGACATGTTGCTCTAAGACATTAATATATATGACAACTATTATTTGATGGTGTAATTATAGTTGTCTATGTTTGGTCTAAGAAAAATCTTGTTGACCCATTAACAAAAGGACTCTCGAGAGGTATAATTACAAGCACTACAAGTGCGAGGGGTCTAAAGTAATTCTAACCTTATCACTATCAATAGGAACCTTACCTTAAATTGCTAAGCAATACAAAGGTTTAAGAGGTAATAACAAGTTGTTAGTGATAGTTAAGTGAGCACTAGTGAATTACTAACAAAGTAAGTTAGTGCTTATGAAACAGAGGGTGAATAATTAGTATTCTTAATGAAGTTATACTTTGGTAAAGAACTAATTAGTCTAAAGTTATGAGACTAAACTTCACCTATGTAAAACACGTGAAGTGGTGCCGCTTCAAATGAAATTTGGAAGAAGCTACAAATTTCATAAGTGTTTTATAAACAAGGACGTAGTACAAGGCCATTCTAGTGCTGCTAAAGCTCATGGTGAAAGAATGAAGAAGTAATGGGTTAATTGTGTGTGTAAGTATTTCTGGTTCTAATATTAAGGAATCAAGGTTTAAAGTAATCACACTACCTTTGATTTCATTAGAATTTTGAAATATTACACTAAGATAAAAGTTTAAATCGAAAGATACTTTATTTATGCACAATTACCAAGAAACTAAATTACAAGCTAAAGTGGGGGATTGTTATGATTTAGTTTGTAATTTAGCTGGCAAGAATATAATAAATATGTATATATGAGGAATTATAAGCCAATAGTCACCAACCATTATGTCTTTCCAACGAGTTATGCCTTTCCAAGTTGAAAAGATACAATGGTTCCTAACAATTGTGTCTTTCCAGGTATGTCTTTTCAAGTTGAAAAGATACAATGGTTCCTAACAATCATATCTTTCCAATGGGTTATGTCTTCTTAGGAAAAGATACGATGGTTTGAAATAATTCCCATGTATATATGATAAATTGGGTGATAGGTACATTTTGTGCATAAATTTTTGTCCTATTTTGTGGCTTTAATTGCACAATCTTGCTTTAATTTAGGCGGATTTTATCTCATTTGTTCTATTTTTATGTGTTAGGGCATTAAAAAAGGAACTTGAACATTTGGAGACCAAATCGCCTATTTTTGGAGCTCAAACGTGTAATTTGGAAGAGCAAGGAAGTCCCAAGGAATGGGCGTGCCTCATGAAGAGCCAAAACTGAAGAATTTTTTAGAAATAGAAGCTAACCAATCATAAGACACGCCTAGGCTGCAGAATTACGAATTTTGTACTCCAACTAGGGTTAGAAGTTTTGACTTTTCAACTTTGGGCTATTTTATTCCTTCTCCTTTTGTAATTAGGATAAGGAGAAATAACTTCTATTTAAGACTTTTATTTTAGGAATAACTCTAATTAAAGAATTAGTTTAGCATTAATTTTAGGGAGTTATTTCCTAAGTAGGTCTCTCTCTCTCTCTCTCTCTCTCTCTCCCCATCTTGGAAATAAACGTGTTTTAGTAGGGGGAGTGGGACGTTTTGGCAGCATCATTCATCAAGTTTGGAATTTTATTTTTTTCTTTGTTAAGGAAACCGGGATTTTTGGGGAAGGAAGGAAGAAGCTAGGTTTTCAAAGGTTCAAACCGCAACTCATCTCCGATTTCTCTCCGCAAGCCTCCATTGGGACCTTCATCTTCCTTGTTTTTCTTCTTAACTCCCATTACTATGTTTTCTTTAATTTATTCATTTGTTTATAACTCAATTATGAACTAATTCCTCCATAGCTAAGGCTATTGTGGAGCTTAGTAGGATTTTTATGTAATTTCCCTTGTTATGATTGCTTAAAGCTTTGAATGCGTGACCATCTATTTCAAAGTTCATAGTTAATTCATAATTGACCAAAGGACTGAATTAACGGAATCTCATAACATGACAAATGCATGACCATTGCATAGTGGCTCACTAGTTCGTGCTAGGTTTTCGTATGCTTAATGCTTCCCAAATTAATTGCTTAAGACCGAACAAGTTTAAGTAGTTAGGTTGAGGATCAGAGTTAGCAGCCCTAACCGGTGTTAATTGTTTTATGAATTCGCCATCTTGGGAATTTAGTAAGTTTGATTGCATAACCCGAGGAAATTGCTAGAATGAATCTAAGTAAAACCATTTGCCTTAGCCAATTTCTCCATTGAGTTTTATCCAATTGCATTCCAATTTTAGTTTAAATTATTTTATTTAATTTGTTGTTTTACAGTAGATTTTATTTTACAAACCACAATCAAAGATATAATTTCCTCCGCCTAAATTAATAGAAACCGATTGCATTTAGGATTAGCATACATAGTCTCCGTGGGATCGACATCCTTCTTATTTCTATATTACTTGAGTGACAGAGTACACTTGCTCTATAGTGTGTGTTTTAGACGCATCATTGGGTGACACATAACTCAAAAAAAAAATTATTCTCAATTTCTATTACCTTTTTGCATAAATACTTCTTCTTTTTCTTAGGGTGTCTATATTTGCTGAAATAAAGACACATTATTGACTTTGTGTAATCCTAGAAGATATTGCCATAATCCTAGTAGCAACTAGTGGAGGCAAATATTCTTCAAGGACAACATCAATTTAATGTGCAAAGTCAAGTTGTTCTTAAAGGATTATCGTTTTGTTTTCCAACATCAACACCCTATGCAATTATGATCTTCTACACTAAATTCTAAGGGCAAATTCTTGGTATTTGTTGCTGAACTTGACAAAAAAATAGTGAACCACTTCTTTCTCTCAAGCTAATAAATCACCAGATTGGCGGTAGGCAATGTCTGTTGAAATAAAAGCTCTCCTTGACAATAGTACCTGATATCTTATACCTTGGCCTCCTAATAGAAATATTGTTATCTATAAATAGCTTTATCGGAACAAAAGAAATGTTGATGGGTTAATCAAACATTACAGAATTCACTTCGCAGCTCGAGGATGCACTTAACAATATGGGATTAATTATGAAGAAACGTTCAGTCCGGTGGTCAAAGCCACTACAATTCGTATCATTTTCACTTTGGTTGCCTCTCACAGTTGGTTTATCAACCAACTAGATGTTTTTAATGCTTTCCTATGTGGCATTCTCACTAAAACCATTTACATGGAGCAACCTCAGGGGTTTGTTGACCGTGATAGGCCCAATCATGTTTGCTTATTGCAAAAATCTCTATATGGTTTAAAGCAAGCTCCGAGGGAATGGTTACTAGACTAAAACTTTTTCTTCAGAGCTTGGGTTTTCAAATTTTTATGGTTGATCACCCTTATTTATTAAACGAACTGATGCCAACAAAATTTTCAATTTTATGCTATGTAGATGATATCTTAATCACATGCACCAATGGTGACATGATAGCAAATATAATAATAACTATTGAGAAAGAGTTCCCTATTCGAAATTTGGGTTGGGCAAATTACTTTCTTGGACTTGAAATCACATATACCAAGTAAGGCATCCATCTCTCCCAACTAAAATACCTTAGGGATCTGTTAGAATGAGCTAAGATGGAACATTGTAAACCATGTCTCTCTTCCATGGAAACTACTCCTAACCTCTCCAACCTTCTTGGCACACTTCTATCATCTGGGGATGAATACCAGAAAATTATTGGTGCTCTTCAGTACTTAACAATCACTCAACTAGACCTTGCGTTTTCCATTAACAAATTATGTCAATTCATGCATTGTTCGACTGATGAGCATTGGAAAGGTGTCAAAGGGATCCTACAATAGGTTCATGGCTCATCTAACTATGGTCTTTTCTTCTCTAATAAAGCATTAAACTCGATTCATTGTTACTCTGATTATGACTGGGGTGGATGCCCTGACAATCATCGCTCCACTAGTGCTTATTGCATCTATCTTGGTCCTAATCTAGTATCTTCGCAAACAAGAAAGTAGCCTACAATTGGCGATCCTCCATTGAAAGTGAATATATTGTATTTGCGAATGCTACTGTTGAACTGCTATGGATACGGTCTTTTTTTTTCATCGAACTTGGGTTTCCTATTCCTCGACTAGTCCAATTATGGTGTGACAATGTTGGTGCAATCTACCTCACGGCTAATCCAGTGTTGCATGCTCGTACAAAATACATTGAACTTGATTATCACTTTGTTCGTAAACAAGTTGCTTGTGGTTTCCTTCATGTCCGATATATCCTAACTGAAGATCAAGTTGCTGAATACTAACCAAGTCGTTATCAAATACTCGCTTTACAACTTTTCAGCATCAACTTGAAATGCGATCTAGCCTATGGCTTGAGGGAGTTGTTAGATGTACAAAATCTTATTGTTAGTATTGGTTATATTCACCCTTATCTTTCCCATATTCACATATTAGAAAGTCTTCTTTAGAGCATCTCCAATAGAAAGACTTCTCAAGTGGTCTTCTCATCTCACTTACAGTGTCACATCATCCAAAAACATCAAAATATTAATCTAAATTTTTTTCATTATAATAGAAAGACTCTTTAAAGAGTCCTCAAATGATCCCACCAATCGTACATTATACTATATTATTTTATTTAATATTATTTTGAAATTGAAGAGTCCAACAGAAACAACTTTTCCATAAAAAAATAAGGGTCTTCAAGTTGAAAACCCCTCCCAATTTGGAAGACCTCTCCAAATCCTCTCTAGTGATAAAAGAAGGGTCTTCAAAGTTAGAGAACTCCTTTAAATCTCCCCATCAGAGATACCCTTATATGTTACTATTTATTCTTTGTATCCTTGTAACACTAAATACGAATAGTCTTTCACTAGAGCTACCACTATGACTCCGATAATCTACAAATTAGAACCATAATTTTCAAATTTCCAGATCCATTAAACAAAAACACAAAAAACAAATACAGTAATGGAATATGAAAACTTATTAATTGAATTAATGGAGTAGAACAATTACAATATGTATTTATACGATACAAAAGAAGAGAAAACGAGCACTGCATCTAATGCCAGCTCACTGACTAATTTTTCAATTCCACTAACAGACTTCTCAAGCTAACATAAAGATCAAAACAAATACATCTAGCCGAACATATTGCGCTTCCAAACTCGCCGGCTTGTATTGCAACAGCAAAGAAATCCCAAAAATCTCTCAATAATATTATAATCTCCATATACAAGAAATTCAAACGAGACGATCGTTGATATAATAATCAAATACCGTTGAGATTCAACCGCCGAGATCATCTTGATTCAATCATCGCTTCGACAGAGTTGATTTACTACCACAGTGGACTGCTTCAACGGTGGTGATTCACGATGGAGAAAGACTGCTTCAATGGAGGTCTTCAGTGAAGTTGATTTACTAGTGCGACGATAGTGAGATTGGGTAAAGGAAGAGAGAAAGAAGTAAGGGACTCAAGAGCGTATTTTAAAAAAAGATATTTAAAAAAAAGTGTATTTGAAATAAAGATGTATTTAGAAAAATAGAAAAAAATATGGGTGGAAACAAAAGTTAGAAGAAACCATTTCTGGTAATTGCCCAATTACCCAAAAGCCCACAGTGTCCAAGAAGGGCCCATGCGGGTCAACTAAGAGAGTCCATGATCCATGGCCCAATAAGACAAAAAACCAAAGTCTATATAAAGGCTTTTGGACACCATAGACTAGGGGTGAGCATGGACCGGTTCGGTTCAAAAACCGAACCGAACCGAAAAAAACCGATTCAAAAAACACTGTATTTTATAAAACAATCCGATCCAAACTAAATTTTGGTTCGGTTCAGTCCAAACCGAACTAGTTCGGTTTGGACTAGCTCGAACCAAAAACATCAATTTTTTTGTAAAAAAAAATCAAAATAAAAATTTTATATAAGTAGTTTGTTTTAAAAAAAAAGAAATACAAAAAAATTAACTTAAAAAAATAGTAATACTAAATAATACTATTACATCACAATAAAATACTAAAATTCTCTTCCTTTTTTTTTCAACTCTCAAGTTTTAACAACTATAAATTAGCATTAAAAAATCACAATATAAAACTATAAAAGAATATAATGTCTAAAATTCTCTAAAATTAGTATATATTAATTTTATAATTAATTTTAATATTTTACCAATTATTCGGTTTTTCGGTTTTTTCAGTTTTGAACCGAACCAAACCGAAATCCAAACTTTTTCATAACTTAAAACCAAACCGAACCAAATTATGAAATGGATCGGTTTGGTTCGGTTCGGTTCGGTTTGGTTTGGATTTTCGGTTTTTAGATATTGGTTTGGTTTTACTCACCCCGTAATCAACTATCCAATAAACACTATATATAGATATACATATATATATGCACCAATGATGACGTAGCCTAAAGAGGGATATTGTTTGGAGTTTGATGATGAAGAGATTTCTAATGATGTGTCTGCCTATGAAAGTGATTACATATGGTACTTGATGGACAAGAAATTGCTAAGTGATGATACACTCTACGGATAGCTCAAATTTAAGTCCAATGGGCCTGCCCCAAAGCCCAAGACAGATAGATTTCTAATGATCTACCAATTAAGGTAAACCACTTCATTTATACATTCATCTCTACCTCCATATATGTTGCACGGATACGGAAATTGACATTGAGAATCGATATTTGTGAAAAATATAAGACACAAAGACATGAGGAAACGTATAAATAATAAAAATATGAAGTTATATTTATAAAATTAAAAACTATAGATAAGAATACATTTTTTTAATTTTTTTTATATATACATTAAAGAAAAAATAAATACAAATCATATAAAAGAAAACAAAAATAAAACTTCAATTTTTTCCATTCTAAAATAAATTTTTAATCTTTTAAATTTAAAAAAACGTGATCCTAAACATTTTGTACAATGTTTCAGAAACATGAAAAAAAAAAAGATTCAAAATTAAAGTTTTCATGCAATATAGAATAATATCTTTTTAGGATCTATTTAGGCCAAATACATACGCGGCCCCTTCAACTTTAATTTTTGAGCCGCTTGGCCCCCTCAACTATTTTAGCGACCTATCTAACCCCTCATCTAAAAGCTAAATACATATGTGGCCCCTTCAACTTTTATTTTTGAACCGCTTGGCCCCCTCAACTATTTCAGCGACCCATCTAACCCCTCATCTATTTTAAAGTGGTATTTTTAGACACTTGAATGCTGATGTGTCGTATGACCTGGAGATAAAAGAAATCTTAGCGCGTTTAGGATGAAGTTTACGATTTTACAAAGATAATATTTTGTAAATATTATATAAAAAAAATTATCTGTATTTTTTTCTCCCTCTCTCCTCATTTTGGTTAAACTCTCTTCGTTCTTCTTTGTTGTCTCTTCTGCAATCATATTTCTTCCTCCTCTTGAGTTTTATTAATTGCTGGGAAATCTTCACTTTATAATAGTTTGTAATATTAATTAAATAAAAGATGGTTTCCAACGTGTGTCCTACATGTCTTTAGTGTCAGACGCGTGTAATGCATGGTACTCTGTTGTGTCTAGTTATGTTCACTCAAAGGTTTAAAAATACCACTTTAAAATAAATGAAGGGTTAGATAGGTTGCTAAAATAGTTGAGGGGGCCAAACGGCTCAAAAATATAAATTGAAGGGGCTATATATGTATTTGACTTTTAGATGAGGGGTTAGATAGATCGCTAAAATAGTTAACGGGGCCAAGCGGCTCAAAAATTAAAGTTGAAGGAGCCGCGTATGTATTTGGCCATCTATTTACATCCATATTGACTTAGTCATGGGAGACCTCGATGGACTACCAAGCTTTTTTGTTTTTTTAATTCTACAAGTGGCCGAGTTTTAGGCCCAACCCTGACCCGACGTTATCAAAAAGCAACATGAATTGATGAGTATGTAGATGCCAATGCAGTCAACGAGGTGCTGATGGCCAATTATGCAATTGAAACCGAAATCACCGCCACCACTTAATCTTTGTCTTATTGTATTTTTGCTTCTCTTGTAAGAGCAATTAATTCAGAATGTTTGTATATATATATATATATAAGCATTTGATGTGTGAGCAAATATCTATGGATGACTCTATAACTCATATTCATATAAATGTTTTTAGGTGAATTTTATTGTTTGATGTTAGTATTTTCATGCATATTTGATTCTAATTTTAGTATTTTATTTACTTTTAGATATTTTCTGTATAATCTTTAGGGTAAACAATATAACAATATATTAATCCTTATATTTTTACATATTACACTAGTTAGTCCATACAAGTATTATAAGGTCTCTAAGTTTTGTCTCAATTAACTATTTATCCTTCAATCTATTTTTGCATATGAAAGTACAAACAAAAAAAATAAATCTTTTATTTTTTATATCAAATTAGAGTACTTGTAATAAAGTTTTGTTGTATATATACGCTCACCAATATTTCTATACTTGTATACATTAGTTATAAAAATAAAAATTTCACTATTACTTATTCTTATAATTTTTTCTATCGTTTTCTTTATTAGTTTAATATAATATCTTTAAAATAGCAATAAATGTTCCCATAGTTTTGATAATTTTTCAAAATGATATATATATATATATATATATATATATATTGTTATTGTTATTCATAAGGTTAAGATGAAATGTCCGTATTTCCAATTTTATAAAGTTCTACGTACTTATTTTATATTTTTAAAATTATTATTTATTTATTTTAATGAAAAAAATTCCACACAAATAGATTAGTTTATACAATTATATAAAATTTAACAAATTAATTAATATTAGTAATATTAGAATTATATGAGAAAAAATAAAATAGGTATGAATATGTATTTTACAATTATAATTTTAGATTTGGTATTTTCTGTCTAATTTGATTATTCATTCCACTACAAGGACTAAATAGTTGACGGTGATAAAATTTAAAGGATCTTAAAATACATGTATGTACTAATTAGTTTAATATGTAAACATATATCGACTAATAATTGTTTGGTCTAATTTTTATTAAGGTAATTTTCTAGGAGTACTAAACTTGAAGTACAATAGTCAAAATTTCAACTGAAGATTAAAGCTAAAGTAGAATTCAACTCTAGAGTTTTGAACAAAAAATTGTATGCCTCTATCTCATCTTTCCAACACATCTTCAAGGAGCTGAAACAAAGCTGATCACAGCTATGCAGGACAAACAGAATTTTCACAATTTCAAGTTGATTTTTCTCGATAAGTTAAATCTTTCTTTACTAAAATTGGCTACCTAATTCAAATTGGATTCTCAACTCTACTTTGGTAATATGCATATAATTAAGAGAGGGATGCAACATGAACGTTTTTAGACCATTTAAAAAAAATTACGAATTAACTCAGATCTCTTAACATAACATATAATATATAGTCTTTGCCAATGAAGTACTACTCACCAAAACTATATTTCATGTGCATGACATCATGCTTGTCTCATGGATATGTCATAATTTAGAAAAGAAAAAAAATCCCAATTATACCACAAATTGCAGAGAGCAATATAAATGAGACTAACCTTCCATACATTAATATAGCTGTAATATCCATTGTATCCATATGAACAAATGAATTAATATAAAAAAAACATAGCTATCCTAAATCGAAAAGGCAAAAAACAAAATTAAAAAAAAAAAAACAAAAATTGTAAAAGCCCTAAATCTATATATACACATACTATATATGATGTATGTATGTATATATACGTATAAATATATAGCTTATACATGAGATTTAATAAGAAATAATTATGTTCTTTTAAATAAAGCAATCCACCACCATTGGAGTTGTTTTCCCAATCTTAAACAACTCCAAATCATTTTCAAATGGAGTTAAATTCAAATCCAAGCACAAAACCCTTCTGCTATTCGATTTCTTCACAATTGTAGATGGCTTCATCACCATTTCTGCGTTTTGATGATGATCATTCATGGCAGCTCTATGTCTTCTCATATGACCTCCTAAAGCCTGTCCAATCGCAAACTCCAATCCACAAATTGAACATTCATGGGTTTTAGGTTTCGCCGGAGAAGACGAAGAAGTCGTGGACGAATGATTCTCCGACGACGATTCTCCCCCCATTAACCGCGGCTTCTTGTGGCTGGCACGGTGGCCGCCAAGGGCTTGGAAGGACGGGAACTGCCGGTTGCAGGTTTTGCACTCAAAAACACGATTTGGAGAAGAAGAGGTAGAAGAAGAATTATGAATTAGAGTAGAATTATTTTGGAAGAGAGGAAACGACACCGTTTCTCCTCCTTGAGATAACAACATCAAGCAATTAGCCATGGTTAAGCTATCAACCTCTGAAAAGCTTCTCTTCATAATCTTAATTAAGGCTGTGTTTGGTTGAATTAATGTGAAAAGAAAGAAAGCAAAATAAAAGAATATGTGAAAGTGTTAGGGTTAAGGTATTTATATAAGTTTGGCTTTGGACAAATGGGATTAATTTAATTACTTGTTGAGCAACGCTACCGCAAAATATAGAAAATATTATGTGTTGACTTTATAGTATAGTTGACCTTCTGATGAATGACGTTAGTGCCCTTGTTTCTTGATGGATTAGGCAGTGAGAGAGGTGAGGACATTTTGGGAATAAAATAATGTTGGATATGCATAAATCATGATATAACGCGTAAGCATGACTTGGGTGCTGAGCCAATAAGTATGAGAGAAGAACGAGTAAGGAAGCGGGTAGGGTTGAGTCGAGTCGGCTTGCGTGGAATCTTCATACAGCTTCTGGAAGATTCTTTGTGTGCTACTGCTAAGTATGAAAAGGAACCAGTGAGTGAACAAAATTAATAATAATGTGAAATGGATAAAATTTGGTGGACCAATTTTATAGGGTAATATTGAATTGTTGAATACCATTTTTAATGTTATTTTTCAGAATAAATATCCGAGAAATACATTATATTCCAACTAAGGTAGCTAACTAACAATTTTATAAAAATATAAACAAATTGGATTGGACGGATGGGTACATGTGAACAATTTATTTAAATAGAACATGAATAATGTTTTTTTATGAATTATGATACATCCATTGTATTTTTTTTTTTTAATGGTGTTTCATATGAACTATATAAGGAGCAAATGTAAAGTTAACTCCGATAGACTCATCCGATATGTGTCATAGTTAGACATTGGACGGTCTCATTGGTCCGCCTTTGAACAAAAGAAAAACAATAAAAAGAGTCATATTTATTGGTGAGAGAGAACTCACTCTAATTACTGAGAGGAAATTTATACATACCCGTGATAAAGAAAATATAAAATAAACTTATTAAAGCAATAAAATCGCACTTCATCCTATATTCTATCAAACTCCACCAAACAATATCAAAGATCCGTAGTGACAAAAACTTTCACTTCCCGTATAACATCGTGCAGCTTATCTTATCTGGAGATATCTTCCAAATCTTATAAACATGATAGATTTAGGGTACATAAAGTGTAAAAATCTCAAAAGATCTTTGACTAAGAACAACCAGCTCACTGTATAAAAGTTTTTTGATTTGTATTGTATCGAAGTAGATCGATAACTGAGTAAGTCGATTCTGATAATAAAACTAAAAGAATATTGAGATGTAGATTATTTGATGTAAAATACAAGGGAAAAGAAGAAGAACTGTAATTAATGTTACATTAGTCAACGAAAAAGGAGAATAAACTATATATGGTATTAGTGTGAGACAGAGAAAAGAGAGGGAGAGGGGGCGTATTAGGAAGGGAGGGTAAACTGATTAAATTGAATTAAATTAAAGAGAAGACTTGGTAGTAGTAAATTGAAGAAGTTGAGTTTGAAGTAGAGAAAGGGCTATTGTTTCCCTTTACGTCTCTTACTAGCTATAAGTAATAACTATTACCTAACTACCAAAGTCGGTCCCCCACTTCCGCTAATGACTTGCTCTTAAGTTATGCCAACTCACTTTTTAATTTTTCACCCCATGCTACTTAAATTGAACTAACTATCTAAGAATGCTAGTAGCTAATATTGATTGATGTTAACTTTTAGATAATTTGTTAAATATCTCATACTAGTTATCTATAAACTTCTTGGGTTATTTATAAGTGTATAAAAGTTTTTTCAATTCAAAATGTCTTTGGAAGGTGAATTACACCTAATTTATTATGATATCATAAGCTCCTAGTTGCTCTTGTTGGGTTAACTACAGATGTTCAATCCTGCAAACTTTACACTCTAATTATTCAGCCTAAAGCCTCATGCATGAGGTGTGTTAATATGTCATATTGGCAAGCTATAATTGTCATGGGTTAATTTATAAGTGCTTAGTGCTTTTGGGACGAGTTAGTCTCAGTTTGTTATGATTGATAATTAGTATTTGTCATGATAGGTCAATGTAAAAAATAAAAAGTAATATATATGAACTTTTTGTATGTAATAAGACCAGTATAAACATATACACTTTAAGAGTCCGTTTGGATACCTATTTTTCAAGTGTTGTTTTGTTGTTTGATACCAAATAGCAAAAATATAGGTGTTTCGTTAGGTTTTGTTAATAGCTGTTAATAGATTTTTTGGAATGAAAAATTTTTGTTTTTAATCAGCAAATAAAACATGTCTTTCACGAAAAATATTTTCTTTTATTGTTTTTTTCCATATTAGTTATTTTATGTCCAAACATAAAAAAAAAAAAATTATCATATTTTTTTACTAAATACTAACTATAATCAACAAATAACAATCAGCAACAACAAACAACAACAGCAAACAGTAAACAACAACGACAAACAAATAATAACAACAGAATCAAACATATATAAATATCGTACGACTTAAAATATTATACCAATATTAGTAAAAATAATTGAGATAATTATATAATTAAAATTAAAATTAAAATTAAAATTAATCATAGATTATAGCTTGATAGAAGATATTTATATCTTTCTCAAATTCGCATAACTGTATATAAAAAAAGGGACTTATTACTATAGTATTATTTGTATGTTTTAATAAAATGCATGTTTTCTTTGTTCGCCAAAATATATTAAAGTGATTCAATATATAATAAATTATATTTTACACATAAAAATATAAATAAAATTAGTTGAATTATATATATATATATATATATATATATATATATATATATAGTGAAAATAACGTTAGAGAGAAAGAGATATAGCTAGGAAAATGACTTCAATTGAATTAGAAAAATATAATTTAGTCAAACGTGAATAAAAGGAAAAGCTTTTACTTAAAATTACGGTTAATATCAGTTGTTTCAAAATCAAATTGCAGTTTACAACCACCTTGAAATTTGAGGTTCCACATTTTATTTGATTATCGTACCAACAAATTTTTACGTAATCAATCCATCCAAAAGTTTAAACTTATAAATAAAGACCAATAATAAAATTTTGTATGTTATTACTAACAACCGGCCTCGTATATCCAGTTCCTCTTATAAAATTCACTAATAAAATAAATTCACTAATTATGTCCTAGTTATTGCCCAATTAAAAAATGTCTATTTGCCTTTAATTGCCAACTATTATATACCCCCTCTGGTTTTGAATATTTATCGTTTAAGGTTATTCATCAAAACCAATAAATTATTAATTGTGTTATTAAATTGACTAATTTACCCTTAATAATTTTGTACTAAAGCTCTACTTTCTATGTTAAAATTCTCTTCCTTCTGAATTATTAAGACTTATTTGTATTAAATATTGAACTTTTCTCATACTTTTAATAAGGGTAAATATGAGAAAATATTACAAAAAATGCATTGGTAATCTAATATGACATATAAAAAAAACCAAAGTAAAAATCTTAAAGTGACTAATATTTAAAACCGGATGGAGTATATATTTTAGAAGCAAATTACACCTTAGCCCAATTACTGGACAAGTTTTTACTTTGAATTAATTCGTCCATCATTTCAAATTTATTATATTAAAAACAATGATTATTTCTATATAGCTCGTCACTGCGCACCCCTTAGCATTCTAATAATTAAGATTATTTTAAATCGGAAATACAAAACTATGATGGGTTTTGTCCATAGTTGTGAAAACCAGACCGGGCAGATTGGTCGGTTTGTATCTGGTTTTTACTCTGATCAATAATCGGTCAATTTTCGGTCGGACCGACCGATCGAACAGGAAAACAGTGAAACGGATCCGTTTTTTGGTTCGACCAGACTGTTTTTAAAAAATATTTGAATTAAAAATTTAATTTATTATTTTAAGGTGTTTTTAATTAAAATAAAATATAGTTTGTATTTTTATCTTATTTTAAATTAAATTGACATTTAATTATAACTATATTTAATAAATTGAGCTTTTTAATTATTATATTGTGTTTGAAATGCTTAAATTTAAAGAATTATAATAAAAATGTTCAAATTTTTATATATTATAAACATAAAAATAAAAATATTTTAATATTTTAATATATTTATTAAATCCGGTTCGATTCCCATTTATTCCGGTTTAATCTAAAATTTATGAATTTATCTTTTTACTGGTTCGATGACCGATCCGGATCTAAAAATCATGGTTTTGGCAGAGATTTATAAGTAAAAAAACAGGCTTTTTTAAAATAATAATAATAATAATAATAATAATTGAAGTGCAAAAGTGGCTTTTGAAGTAGATTTTGTTGTGAAGTTGAACAAACGGCAGCTAGCAAGTCAACTTAATTATATAATGAATTTGGTGCAACGTTCGTAAATTAGAATCTTACGTAAACCCAAAATCCAACGTGCGCCTCTATCTTCTCATTCTGATTTTTTTTATTATTATTATTTTTTTTTAACATATTACGTATTTGATATTTCCATTTTGATATTATTAACTTCAAACTTGATGTTTTTTCTTATGCTTAGATTAATGGCGGAACTACGAAACAAAAATTTCCAAATACTTTAAATATTGCATGATTTTATCACTTAAAACTATGGAACAAACACTTCCAGCTAATCTATTTTCTTATACAAACAATTTGTTGAAATTATGTTACATGTTGAAATATTATTGTTTACGGTAATTAATATAGCATATTACAAAAATAAAACCAAGTTAAGGGTTAATAATATTAAAATGAAAAAATCAGATGCCTAATGTATTAAAAAAATTGATCAAGAAACCAATTGTAAATTTATAAAAAAAAGACTAAGATGTTCATAATGTGTTCTGAGTTACATAAACGTATATATTTCGGATACCATCATCATCTTTAACTAATAAATAATCTATTAATTGTTACTTTGCTTGTTTTATTTATTAATTTCTTAAATAATGGCTTAAGAAATTGACTTCCTTAAAAAAAACTCTTTCCTTTTGCTCAAAGGGGAAAAAAAGCAATGTTTATCAAGTACTACTTTCTAATTTTCTCAAACATGCCGTCTGAATTTTCGATAATTAATTGCCTCATAATTGATTAAGGTGTTGTTTCGTTGAATTAGTATTTCGTACATTATGTATTCGTTGAATTAGTATTTCATACATTATAGTTTGTACTAAATACAATAAAATAAATTTTAATTAGTTATCAATTAATATATATATATATAAAAACTAAAATGGCAAGACAAAAGTCGGTTGGATGGAATTTACTTTAATATATATTTCAATTTTTAATTATTGAAATATAATTAGAGGCCTAGAAGGACGTTATTTGATGGTTAAAGTGTGAAGTGCAAGTCATCTGTTAAGACTTTTCTTGCAAACTTCCCAATGAATTTATCAACTAGACTTTTAAAAATCAACAGATAATTCCTCGTAAAAGAAATTGAAGAAAAATCCTTAGAATTCATTAATTGTGAAATAAACGGATTGAGAATTCCAATTAATTTATAGTATAGCATTAGACCTTCTGATAACGAATCCACGTCAATTCATTTGGAGCAGATATGTATGAGCTGAGTAACTTCTTCTCAATTTACATTCATAAAAAATATAATAAGACTTCAGAATCTCTTTACTGACTTATTTAGCTAATTAATTAATTTTTTTTTTTTTTTTTTTTTTATGATGTTCAGTGGGTTTGTAGCGATTAATTAATGAACGATTAATCATCAGTAAAATATAGAGTTAGCCACTGATGTTGAATAATTCCTGTTTTGGTTACGAACTAATGATTCAAAAACGTTGTCTATTTATGTACAATTGATCAAAACTAAGAAAATACCACACATTGTTCTCCCCCAATATTTTGTACAAAATATTTTCTTTTTTCGTTTTTTCAAGTAATTAATTAATAGTGTATGTATATTTTGTATTATATATGTTTAGAAATGTAAAATCAGTTAATCGGACACATATGATGAAAAATAAATAAACAAATAAAATTAAAAAAATAAAAAAACCACCGTGACTTATGTTTTGTTAACTTTCACCACTGTATCAGAGATCTACGGCTATAAGAACTTCATATAATAGAACATTATGCATTTTAACATGTGTAAATAAAAATGGAAATTACCAAAAAAATACTCCATTTATAGGTTTTGTTTTGTCCATATGATATATGAATTCTTGGAATACGCCCTTTATTTTTAAGTTTTGCTTTTGCTCATATTCATTCCTTTTTTACTTCCAGCTCATGCAATGCCCTCTTATTGTCTCTCATATTTTATATTTTAAACTTAATTTGTTCATTTATCTCTTAATTCGTTAATTTTTCGACATGCCATTTTATAATATTTTTTATCGTCTTTTTTGTCTCTTCGAAACGAGATCCATATATATATTTTCTGATTTTTTTTTTTTCAGATCGTTAGAAAAGTATCAAAAATGTATAAAAAAGTATCGTGTTACATGTTTTGATACAAGTCTAATACTTACTTGACAATCAGAAAAAAAATCAGATATATTTTTTATACATTTCTGATACTTACCGGACAATAAAAAAAAAAAGAAAAAGAAAAAGAAAAAAATATATACATATGGATCCCCTTTCGAAGATTTAAAAAAAAAAAAAAGAAATGAAAAGAATTTACTAAAGCGGAATGTCAAAAAAGTAAACGGTTTGAAAGATAAATGAAAAAATAATGTTTAAATTATAAAAGAGAAGAGTAAATAAGAGAGAATCGCATGGCTAGAGAAAGGGGAGTATTTTTGAGATTTTTAATTATTTTTTATTGCTCTTTAAAATAAATAAATAAATGAGCTTATTTTTAAGCATGACAAATGAAATTATTTTAAGAATTAGTTAAAGTTTTGTAGGAATTTTGGAAAGAATTTCCTTTTTATATATTTTTGGAAGAATTCTTTAAAATGAGGTATTTTTCTAAAGTGCCCGAATGAAAAGGGAGAGCCACATGCTGGCCCACAATGGCTCAAATGCTTGTAAATTCTTGTGATAATTAGTTTACTAGCTTGTTTACTATAATATGGAAAAATCAACTAAATGTCAGTTATTAGAACAAAATTAGTTAGAAGTGAATAGGTTGCAAACTAATTGACAACTAATCAGATATATTGCATAAATTAGGTAAATGTAATGAGATTGGAATAAGAAAATTCCTAAAATATTGGATACAGATTTTACAATTTAATGACATAATTAAATAAGCATTGTATTGTAATTAATATGGGAATAAATTAATTAAGATACAAAATCCTACCAATTAAGTCAATTGGATTTGAATGAGATTTTAATTTTTCTCTTTGAACTTCTACTTAATTAACCATACTATTATTACATAATCAAAAGAAATCAAATCATTTGGAGATTGAATCAATAATACGTTGCAACGATAATATGAAATTCAAAAAATTAAATAAGAATTTGAACTGATAATATCAATTTTGATTGCAATATGATATCATTGTTGCAAAATCATATGAATTCAAATATCAAGTAGATTTTTTTTTACGTAAATTAATCGAACAATATAAAAAAAAAAATAAAGACACAACCATAAATGATAACCATATGGAGAAATATATTTATGTACTCTTTATGTATATTATTAATAATCCAGAAACAGAATACAATATACTACAGTATAATCAAAATATAATCAATAAAACATAAAAAAATAAATAATAACTATATGAAGAAATCATATACTTATATAATCTTAAAGTATACTACTACTAATACATAAGGAGACTAACAATATACTAACAATAAGCAAGCAAGTAATGATGTGAAAATTTCAGAAAAATGACAACGAGAATCATAATAGAAATTCATATTAATTAATATATACCATATTTGCTAAAATGAGATTGTGAATTCGAATTATTAACAAAACCCTAGAAAAATTTATAAAAATGATCTCAAAAAATTATTTTTGATAGCAAAACGGTGCACATATGAAATCTCAAAAAATTATTTTTGATAGCAAAACGGTGCACATATGAAAAACAAATCCAAATCTCACCAAATGTAAATGTTGATGGTAGATATAGTTGGTGGCATATTTAGGGTACTAATTGCGAAAGAAAAATGTCAAGAAGATTTATGAGAAGCTAAAAAATAAAGAATGGAAACCAGATGGACATGAAACGAAGGACTAAAGCAATTTTAAGATAAACAAAAAAGAGAGTTGACATAAAAGGAAATAGAAATGGTGAACAGGAAGTTAATTTTGGCGTGGAATTATTTGGCGCATAATCAACTATATTAAATTATTAGTTTATTGAACACAATTTAAGAAAAAGATACTTAAATACAGCTAATTTCCATGAAACTGTATATTGACTAAAAATTAGATTTTTCGGTCATCAGTTGATAACTAACTAATTTTGGTTAAAAATTGATTTTTAATTAATTATGGGTTGATATTTAATTATATAAGTTTCAATTTATGACTAATTATATAATTTTTTCCTATAATAATCACTCAAATAACCCAATCACAATTATATTTTCATAATATCCAATTTTCATTAAAGAAAATCTGAATTGATATATGTTAGTTTTTGGTCCGCCCATGATATTTTGGAATGGTAGAGACTAAACTGTAATTATATGTAAATTATAGGGACTAAATGTGTAATTTGGTCCGACCCTATATGTAGATGGAAGTTGGGATTTCCACTATAAATAGAGAAGAAGTTTCTCTATTCCCTAACATAGAGAGAATCATAGAGATTCCTATTCTATTCCCGGGGAAAACGTCCCTACCGATAAAACACGGATTACTTCTTCGTTCGTCGGCAGAATTCACGGATATAGCCCGTACTCAGTGTATTCATACACTCGTAGGAAAGGCAACCAGAACGATCCGGTTTCTCACGTAGATCAGATCCATTCCATAAACGAGTTTCCGCTGCATATAAACTGTAAGTCCGTTTATTTATTCTGTTTATGGAATTCTAACTTCATTGGTATCAGAGCCGAAAGGTTTATAGATTGATGTGTTCGAATCTAGTTTTTTGGTATTCTATGAATAATTGATGTGTTCATATCGTGGTTTATGGAAATCCGTGAAAAAGAATACGTTTTTTCATTCATTTGAATGCGTATTTATTCGTTTAAATACATATTTGTTCGTTTTGATACGGATTTATATTGAAATCCGCGTCAAAATGATTCCGTAAACATTTAAATCTGATATTCCATGAAAAGAATATGTTTCTGTTCATTTTGAATTCGTTTTTGTTCGTTTTGATATGGATTTGCATTGTTATCCGAGTCAAAACGATACCATATTAGATCCAACAGTACAAAGTGTCAAAATTTTTTGTCGGAATTTCATAAATCTGACCACACCACTAAAATCAGCACGAAAAATTGAGCCGGAATGTCAAATTTCACAGCCAACGGAGGTCTAGAAGGCGGCGCGTGGCCCTCACGCGCCACCACCGCGAGTGGAGTTTGTTTCCAAAGCGGTTGGGGAAGTTTTGTTGTTGGACACGTGGCGCGACAGGATTGGTTACTTTTTCTAACCGTTGGAACGTCCAACCAATAAAGAAAGGGACACGTGTATCAGTCAACCGCTTTGGAACGGTCAAAACAGACACGTAGACCAATAGCATAAAGCCACGTGTCAAAACGCATGTGATTTTACCACATCAGTGTGACACATCATCACTATGGACGAATAGGGTGATGACACGTGTCGATGCAATGCCACATCAGCACAACACGTCATCATCCATGTCATCCGTTGACCCAATCAGGTGATGACACGTGGCATTTTTGCTATATTAGCACGAATCACAAGCTGCCACGTGTCACGTGAGTCAGCAGAACCCTTGGAAGCGCGTGGAGGTGCGTGGAGCAGCTTCAGGCGGTGCGTGTTGGTACGTGCGGGAGTTTCCGGTGTCTAAATTTCTTCAAATTTTTTCCAGAATGAAATTTTACATTTTTCTTGAATTTTTGGTATATTTTGATGAATTTTTGGGATTCATTTGATATTTTAAACTAAATTTACTAGTATTTATTGTGTATAAATGCTTAATTTATGTTTAATAAATTCAAGAAAATTCAGTATATTTGTTGTGTATTTATATACTGAATTTTGGTTGATCATAACAAGTTTTTGTTATTTCTATATGTGTTATAGAAATGGCAATTTTCGCAAAAATGGTGAAAATAATCCAGTCTCAGGAGGAGGCAAGGACTCTACAAAAACTTGTAGATAAGCTTTTCTCTAAACGGTATCCTCCGTTAGAAAAAGAGAGGATATTGTTGGAGTTATGGAGCGGTTTAATGCGTTAAACCGTGAAATCCAGGAGCTTGTCTAGAAAGGAGGATTTTTCTCTGGAATTGATCAATTAAAAATGTTAAAATTTGCGAAAAAGGCTTTTCGTGAAAAGCATTTTAAGAAATTCTGTTTTGGAGAAAATTCTGATTTTGATGAACTAGTGGACTCCATTGAAGGATGAGTTCCTGAATAGGATTATGGATCCTAATGCAAATTATTTGTGTTGAACTTGGCTAAAACGGGAGCTAAGTTATCTTATAATCCTAGAACTATGTTACTTAGAAGTGACAAGTTGGTTCGTCACCCAGGTCTGGATGCTGTTATCGAGGGTGTTGTGAACATGCTTTTGGATCTCTACTATAAGTTCGTAGAAATGATCCCAGTCGCCTCAAAAGAAATTGAGACAGGTCCACTCGATGAAAATGAAGATTGAGCTCTTCATTTTTCACTCTTTCTCTTGCTGATTTCGTTTTTCAATTTTGTATTGAGGGCTTTATGCTATAGTTTTTATTGTGGTGGTAATTTTGACTAAATGTTGGATATTTTTATGGTATTATAAAATGTTTATTTGTTAAACATTGCTATTTTAGTTATTTGTTTTAGTAATTTTTAATTTATTTATTTTGAGATTATAACTAAGTGTTATATTACTCATTAGTTTTATACTTAAGAGAAGTATAAATTTAAATAAATCAAAGTATAATCTAAAACAAAACTAAATATATATTTATTATTGGAAATTTAAACCTAATATGGTGTTTGTATTAGCCTATGCAAATGGTGACTCAATGCATTGCGCATGGATGTTCGATTTTACGTGAACCAAACACTATTTTTAGTTTTAAATGATCTTATAATAAATATGGTGTATCGCTTACTTACTAGTGCTACTTTTGTCTTTAACGGTTTTTCAATAACTGCTTCAAAAGCAATAGTTGCTTAACTAAATAAGCACCTTCGTTTGAACGGTGACAATTATAAAGTTTGGGCTATGGAAATCCAATACATAATTGAAGAACAAGAGGTTCTTGACACTCTAGAGAGAATAATGGTTCCTCTTGCAGAGGGTAACACCGCCCAAACAAAGAGGGACCTTGAGGCTTATCAAGCCTGGAAGAGGAAGAACTCATCTGCCCGCATCACCATGCTTAGTGCGATGAATGATGGTATCGTGAAAAAGTTTCACGTATACAACACATGCTTAGTGCGATTTTTGCTCTCGAGGAGCAGAAAGTTCAAGCTGTGATACGTTCTCTACCGAATGAGTGGGAACATATGAAGTTGCACCTAACCCATACCAACGACATTAAGACCTTTGACGATGAAGTTCGTCATCTTAAACTAGAAGAGGACCGTCTGGCCTCTCTTAGTGTGAAATTGGAGGTTCACATGGCTAGTTCAAGTCCTGATCTGAAGTCCAAGGAGAGGAACAAGAGGTTCTTCAAGAAGAAGGCAAAGAGAACGGTGGGCAGTGTTCCAGTTCAAAAGAAAGGCAAGAAAGATTTTAACATTTCTAGGGTGAAATGTTACAATCGCAGACAGAAGGGGTATTTTGCAAAAGATTGCACAGCTCCTAAGGTAAATGTTACCGAAGTGTATAAGTGTTATACATTTGTTTCAAGTTCTGTTTTTCCTAACTGAATCTCGTCCTTTGTGGATCGTGGACTCAGGAGCAACAGACCACGTAACAAAGGATCGAAATTCTTTTGTTGAGTTCCGCAGTGTTCCACCGGGAACTGAGTGGATATACGTGGGAAACAACTCTAAAGAGGAAGTCTTAGGGATTGGTTGTTGTCAGCTGGTCTTGAATGGTGGTCGACTACTATTTCTTAAAGATTTCCTCTATGCTCCTAGGAATTCGAAGGAACTTGATATCTGTTTCTGTCCTCATGAATTTGGGATTCATGTTATCTTTTGATTTAAACAATTTAGTCTCTTTATAAACAATATCTGCTTTGGTGGTGGACATTTGTTGGATGGTTTTATTGTTTTGGATTTGGATCCAAATTATGTGCGTCATAATAGTTTTTCCTCTACTGTTAACTCGTCTGTGGATAGTGTTAGCATTTCGAAAATGTGACATGTAAGACTTAGTCACATTGGTCAACATCCTTTAGTACGATTGGCTAAAGTAGGTTTGTTGGCTGATTTATCAAAAGTAGATCTTCCAACTTGTGAAAGCTGCTTAAAAGGAAAGATGACAAGAAAACCATTTGGTAAAGCTACGTGAGCTGACCAACCATTGCAACTGATCCATTCTGACATCTGTGGCCCAAATGAATGTTCGGGCAAGGCATGGTGTGTGCTATTTCATTACATTCATAGACGACTATACAAGGTATGGTCATGTCTATTTGATTTCACATAAATCTAAAGCATTAGCATGTTTCAAACGATTTATGGCTCTAGTTGAAAACCAATTAGAGTAGAGAATCAAAGCTTTAAGGACCGATCGGGGAAGAGAGTACCTCTCCAAGGAATTTAAAGTTTTATGTGATGAAATAGGTATTGAACATCAGTTGACCATACCTAGGACTCCACAACAAAACGGAGTAGCGGAAAGAAGAAACCGTACCCTCTTAGAGATGCTAAGGTCTATGATGGCTGAAGCCAATTTGCCTATCTCCCTTTTGGGGAGACGCACTATTGACTGCCACATATGTACTCAATAGAGTACCTTTTATGTCCGTTGAAACCACACCTCGTGAATTGTGGACGAGCCGCAACCCCATTTTGAACCATTTGCGACCATAGGGATGTGCTACCTATGTTCATGATACATCTAGCAAGCATGGCAAGCTAGGCCTAAGAGGTAACAAAGGTATCTTTATAAGATATCTTGATCTCTCCAAAGGATATGTTCTAGTGGGAGAGAATAAGAATGGTCAAATAACAGAATTTGAGTCATGAGATGTCACATTCTTAGAGAATGATTTTTCTAAGCTGGGAGTAGTGGATAAGGAATTCACTTGCTTTGAAACTTAAGAGTCTGAAACTTCAGGATCACTCAATCCGAGTGGGAGAAATGAAGTTGAAGACGTAAGGGAAAGGGAAGAGAATGATGTTTTTCAACCTTCACAAGCGGATTTGAGTAATCCTAACCCTGACTTGAGTGGTCTTGGTTTGAGTGGGAGTCTTGCTCCAAATTCAAGTGCGAATATGGATATAGATCCCAATGGGAGTGGTCCCAGTGGGAGTTCTGCCCAACACCTTGATAAATATATGAGATTTGTTTATCAAGAAGCAAAACCTCTAAGACGATCACAGAGGGGAAATATCTCGCGACGCCGTCATTTAGTTGATAGCGAAGCTCTCTCGATCGTAACTCAAATTAAAGATATTCCAAATAACATGAGAGAGTTATTGGAATCCCCAGCGAAAGAAGAATGGATTAAAGTAATGGAAAGTGAAATGGAGTCAATAAGGGTCAACAAAGTTTGGGAACTAGTTGACCTGCCCAAAAGGCGTAGAGCCATTAGGAATAAATGGGTACATACGATAAAGCGATCAGCGGATAGGAAATCTATCCAGACTAAGAGTCGGCTGGTTGCGAAGGGGTTTACACAAAAGGAAGGAATTGACTATCAAGAGATTTTTCCACCTGCTGTTCGTTTCACGTCAATAAGAATAGTACTTTCTTTTGTAGCATGTATAGACCTTGAATTACATCAAATGGATGTAAAGACTGTGTTCTTAAATGGTGAACTGAACGAAGAAATCTATATGGTTTCATTGTCCAGGGACCAGAACATAAGGTTTGTAAGTTGAAAAGATCAATTTATGACCTTAAGCAGTCTTCAAGACAATGGTATTTTCGTTTCCATGAAGAGATTATATCAATGCAATTTAAGGTGATTAATGTAGACTCATGTGTCTACATTAAATGTGAAAATGGAGGGAAGTTTGTCATTCTAACGTTATACGTTGACGATATTTTGTTAGCAAGAAATGACACTTCCTTACTCAAGAAAGTAAAGACTTAGTTGTCTTCTAACTTTGAGATGAAGGATCTAGGAGAAGTTAATTACATTCTTGAGGTTAAGATCTCAAGAGATCGATCTAAGAGATTATTGGCTCTTTCACAAGAGACGTATATCAATAAGATCTTAGAACTGTTTAGTATGGCTCACTGTGATCCTGATCCAACCCCTATTGCATAAGGTACGGAACTAAATGCAAGTATGTGTCCCACGACTCCAGAAGAGACTAAAAGGATGAAGAGAGTTCCTTAAAGGTGTGCAATTGGTAGCTTGATGTACGCTATGATTTGTACACTGCCTGATATAGGTTTTGCGGTGGGTCTCGCAAGCCGTTATCAGGCTAATCCTGGTTTGAAGCATTAGGCAGCAGTGAAAAGGATATTGAGATATTTGAAGGGGACTTCAAATTATTCCCTTTATTACCAAGGAAAGGATCTGCAGTTAAAGGGATATACAGATGCTGATCACGGAACTGATAAAGATGGGAGGTAGTCCACGTCTGGGTATATTTTCATTCTAGGAAATGGTGCAATTTCCTAGTGTAGCAAGAAACAAACTTGTGTGGCATTATCGACTATGTAGTCGGTATATGTAGCTGCAGTAGCTACAGTACTAGAAGCGTTTTGGTTCGCTTCATAGATCTTTTGGATCTATTGCTTAAAAGGAAATATACGATTATCTATTCTGACAGCACTGCATCGATAGCTTATTCCAAGAATATTTGTTATCATGGAAAAAGCAAGATATCAATATAAAAATATCATTTTGTTAAAGACAAAATAGCACAGAGAGAAATAAGTTTAGTGCATGTTCCAACTGGTGATATGATTGCAGATTTGTTAACGAAGCCAATAGCTCCAAATGTTTTGAGTAAACACATTTTGGAATTTGGTCTTCGTAGGTTATAGGAACATGTTGTTGTTTTTGAACTGTTATAATAAATTTGGCAAATTCTATTAGAATAGAATGTGAGTTATTTGTTGTGTTCAAATTCATTCACTAATTAAAGCGATACACATAGAGCTATTGAGTATAGTTCAGTATGTTGGCGAAATGTCATCTACTCACATAGATGAATCTTTTACTATGATTGTGTGCTCATAGGTAAAAGTGGGAGTGTGAGTTACTCCATATGTGATATTTTACATAATATTATCATTTCGTTTATACCGAAAGCTGTTCTGTGAAAGGCTTAAATGTGGACTAGAGGTACTGATGCATGAGTTGCATTTAGAGACTGAATGCTTTCGCATAGTGTTTATAAAACATATGTCCTAAGTGGATTAACACTATGGCATATTTTATTAATATGTGTAAAAGCCGACCAGGGGATGGAACGAAGAAAATTGATCTCAACTTTCCTAATGTGAGACCCAAATGAAACTATGAGTTTCAAGTTCACCCTTAAGGACTCTTGTAAATAACAAGAAGGGTATGTCTAATGATTAACTTGATTGGAACCCTAAACCAGGCTTCGTTAGCTATGAACGGGCATATAAGGACTATTCAGATAAGCCTTAAACATATGGTGGAAGGTTATTCATAGAGAGGAAGTACATTTTCAGTAACATGTCACTTAGTAAATATATATAGGGGTGAGCATGGACCGGTTCGGTTCAAAAACCGAACCGAACCGAAAAACTGATCCAAAAAACACTGTATTTTATAAACCAATCCGATCCAAACTAAATTTTAGTTCGGTTCAGTCCAAACCGAACTAGTTCGGTTCGATTCGGTTTGGACTAGCTCGAACCAAAAACATCAACTTTAAAAAAAAATCCAAAAAAAATTTTATATAAGTAGTTTGTTTAAAAAAAAAAAAAGAAATACAAAAAATTTAACTTAAAAAAACAGTAATACTAAATAATACTATTACATCACAATAAAATACTAAAATTCTCCTTTTTTTTTTTTTTACAACTCTTAAGTTTTAACAACTATAAATTAGCATAAAAAAATCACAATATAAAACTATAAAACAATATAATGTCTAAAATTCTCTACAATTAGTATATATGAATTTTATAATTAATTTTAATATTTTACCAATTATTTGGTTTTTCGGTTTTTTCGGTTTTGAACCGAACCAAACCGAACCGAACCGAAGTCCAAACTTCTTCATAACTTAAAACCAAACCGAACCAAACTATAAAATGGATCGGTTTGGTTCAGTTCGGTTCAGTTTGGATTTTTGGTTTTTGGACATTGGTTCGGTTTTGCTCACCCCTAAACATATAACACTCGAGCTCAATACTTTTTCGTGGAAAAGGTATGTAGTGTATATGAATGTTTTCGTGAGATCAAAAGTGAGTCGAAAACTAGTGATCATGGAAAATGGACTAGGGGGAAGTCACGTTAAGCTAAAGGTGGAACGATGATGGAGAGCTTCAAGGTTTAACCGTTACATTGACTGGTCGCGTGAATTCGCCGAATAAGAATTGAAAGAAGTGTGTGTGTTCAATCGCAATGAAAGTGTGTCTTGTCATGTACTAGTGGGAGATGTTGGTTTTTGGTCTGCCCATGACATTTTTGAATGGCAGGGACTAAACTGTAATTATGTGTAAATTACAGGGACTAAATGTGTAATTTGGTCCGACCCTATATATAGATGGAAGTTGGGATTTCCACTATAAATAGAGAAGAAGTTTCTCTATTCCCTAACGTAGAGAGAATCATAGAGATTCCTATTCTATTCCCGGGGAAAACGTCCCTACCGATAAAACACGGATTACTTCTTCGTTCGTCGGAAGAATTCACGGATATAGCCCGTACTCAGTGTATTCATACACTCGTAGGAAAGGCAACCAGAACGATCTGGTTTCTCGCGTAGATGAGATCCATTCCATAAACGAGTTTCCGCTGCATATAAACTGTAAGTCCGTTTATTTATTCTGTTTATGGAATTCTGACTTCAATATATTTAATAACAAAATTATAAATTGATAATTTTTCCGGATAATGATAATCTGAATCACTCCATCCCAAATTGATAGACTATGTTTAGTCGTTATATAAATTAAAAAAAATAGTTATGTTTGTTAAAAGATAATTTTTTTATATGATATCCCTACTCTATCCTTATTTAACTAACCAATAGAAATAAATGAATATTAATTAGTGACAATTTTTTTAATAAATTTTGTATTTTAATTGAAAAAAACATTTATAATTTC
This sequence comes from Euphorbia tirucalli, assembly GCA_039660915.1. Lineage (NCBI taxonomy): Eukaryota > Viridiplantae > Streptophyta > Magnoliopsida > Malpighiales > Euphorbiaceae > Euphorbia > Euphorbia tirucalli. Next base: position 54,604,448 of record CM077633.1, read on the forward strand.
AAGTTAATATGGTTTAATTTGTTTATTTCTATGTACAATAAATAAGAATGTAATGAGAAAAGTAAAACATAACCAATATTTATGAATAACGGATCAAAATGACAAAATAATATATCAATTTTGGGAGGAAGAAGTATATTAATAAAATAATCATGAACCACATAGAATCTTAACCTAAATGAATTGCCACTTTAAACAATATATATTACAATAATTTTGCAAATCAAAAATCAAATTCTTAAATACCTATTCTCCTTTCAATTTTTTAAAGTAACTTTATTACAATATTTAAAGATTCTACAATTGATTATAGCTATTTTTTTTTTTATTCACACTGTGGTTCGACTTCTCAAATTCACTTATTTACTATATCATTTTGAATATGATAATATATTAGAAATTATGTTTAGAATATATCTTCAAATATTCAAAATAAACATTTAAATATACTCTATAAATACACTAGTACAATATTTCATCATTCATTTTATATTTTCAAAATATACTTAAAATACATTAGTAAAGTATTTAAATTCCAAAAGTACATACATTCTTACTGTAGGAATTATATTAGGTTTCAAATTGTAGTCCGCCAGCAACAGTGATGGGAGGATAAATATAATTCAAATAGAGATATAATCATCTTAGTTAATTAGGATTTATCATAATTTAAGAGTTTGATTCTAATTTGATTGTCCTATTCACCTGCTATAAGAGACAGCAGTGAATCAAAACACAACAACAATGATAAACACAAAAATCAGTGCTTGCAGATTTTTCTCTCAATCTCTCTGACCAAAATAGTCTATCAGCGTCTCTTTGTTTTTCACGTATCTAGTTCATAGATTTATCTAGGGGTGAGCATGGACCGATTCGGTTCAAAAACCGAACCGAACAAAAAAAAACCGATCCAAAAAACACTGGATTTTATAAACCAATCCGATCCAAACTAAATTTTGGTTCGGTTCGGTTCGGTTTGGACTAGCTCGAACCAAAAACATCAACTTTTTAAACAAAAAAAAAATCAAAATAAAAATTTTATATAAGTAGTTTGTTTAAAAAAAAAAAAAAGAAATACAAAAAAATTAACTTAAAAAAACAGTAATACTAAATAATACTCTTACATCACAATAAAATACTAAAATTCTTTTTTTTTTTTTTTTTTCTACTCTCAAGTTTTAACAACTATAAATTAGCATAAAAAAATCACAATATAAAACTATAAAACAATATAATGTCTAAAATTCTCTACAATTAGTATATAATTAATTTTAATATTTTACCAATTATTCGGTTTTTCGGTTTTTTCGGTTTTGAACTGAACCAAACCGAACCGAACCGAAGTCCAAACTTCTTCATAACTTAAAACCAAACCGAACCAAACTATGAAATGGACCGGTTTGGTTCGGTTCGGTTTGGATTTTCGGTTTTTGGACATTGGTTCGGTTTTGCTCACCCCTAGATTTATCGATTACGCTACTCGTGACCGGTAATAAAAATCTATGGTTCAAGATCTTTCTGCTACAAATCAAACTTAGGTAATCTTTGTTACAAGGGTAACCCAATTATTCTGTTCGGATATTTAGGTGCTCATATCCTACATTGGTATAAGAGCCGTACAACTGTATTTTGTCTTAGAAATTTCCGAATCACATGATTAGAGGTTCTTATATGCATGATTTGATGATTATATATGGTTGTGATTGATTATTATGCATGATTTGGTGTTTTAGGGACTGATTTGTGGTTTTTATAGACTGAATTGCATAGAAAATTGTTATGTACCTATAGGGGATGCGTGCCTCAACTCTAATTTACGTCTGTGAAATGGACAAATGGGCCTCATTATCGTGACTAGAGACCCTAGAAATCCTAAGACGGAAAAAGTTTCGAAACCTACGGATGCTCAGAGGCTACATGTGCGGCCACACGGTGTGCAACGATTGATCTGTTGAGTGTCGCGTGGCTCCCTGGTCCCCAAGGACCAGCTTTTGCATCAGACATCCTTAGAGGGGTATTTTTGTTCCTTTTTTGGTAGACCATATTCTTACAATTTTTCTGATTTTCTGGTTTTCTTTATGAATTTTTTTGGATAACAAAAAAATAAATTCCATATTATGTATTATATTAAAGGGAAAACTTCAAAAACCACTACTATGATTCCACTTTCTGACAAATAAAAAATTGTGTTTTTTTTTTTTATCAAAAAGAGGACTTGTAGCTTCAAAAGGTAGCAAAAAAAAAGGATAACTAACATTTTTTATTAAAAAATAATGACAAAGACTTGTCTTATAATTTAAGTCTCATTAATTAATTCCACCATTAACAAGTTTAGTGTGCTCACAATAAGAGAGGTTAAATTCAGCAGTAAAAAAATTTGCATCAAAATAAATTTTGCTGCTAATAAGCTCTTTTAGCAACAATTAATCTCTAAAAGGTTTTATAAAAAAACTCATTTAGCAGCAAAAGTATATCAAATTTTTGTTGTAATTATATATCGTCATAACTTTATGACAGTAATATACAACAACTTTCTTATTGCTACCTAAAGTTATAACAACAAGTTTTATATTTTTCGAAACAAAATTTTTTTGCAGCTAAAGTTTAGATCTTTTACGGTGGCTAATGAATACACCCAAAGTTCACGGTGCTTATCTAATGTATTATGACAAGTTCAACTGTTCTAAGGGCTTGATAGTTTGGTATTCAAAAATTTACATTCTCTTGTCTTATGGATAAAGGCACAACACTATCTACACATTAACAAAATTCTTTTTATAATATGTAAGCAATAAGTTTTGATTTTTTTTTTTCCGACTCTTATATTTATAGTGTAGTTTAATAAATAAAATATTAAATTTAGAATTTTATTTCTAAAATAATAATCTTTATCAATCAGTAGTGATGACTACTTAATACATCATTCATATAACATAATTTGATGTGTAAGATGTATTCTATAATTTTCCATATATGAGATATGAATCTGAATTCTTAATTATACCCTCTATTTTTAATTCAAAAATAAAACAAAAAATTTGAACTAATTTAATTCCACAGTTTTGTAATTCTTTTTGTCTCAATGTAATATGTTCTTCACTACTCTATATATATATATATATATATATATAGTCAACATCAAATGAATTAAAGGGGCAAAATTTGAAAGTGAATAGAGTACTTACAAGTTGTCAATTAATTAAAAATTTGGAAAATAGGATAGATCAAGTGGCATTGACTTTGTTGAGGACTATCATAAGTCAGTAAGCAACTATCATTTTATTTCAAAAAAATAACAAATAAGCTACTTAATTAATTAATCATTAACTATGTGTCTTAATCACCAGCCAACCTCATTTTTAGCTTATATATCATATCGGTTGTGATTTTTATTTTTTCAATCATTGAATAATAAACTATATTATTTTTAGGATTTTCACATGAAATCATGGTATATGCGCATGATTTCCGATTTATATTTATTAAGATAATTTCGAATAAATCCAGTGTAACACGTTATTCTGTAATATATATGTGAATTTAATTATTTATGAATTACTTATTTTTAATTATTTAAGTAATAAATAAGATTATGCAAAATCTTAAATTTCTAAATTTCATACCCAAAAATATAAACTTTAAATCTTGACTTATAAATTTTAAATCATAAAACATACCATGTGCCGTTATCTGATTAGCCATGTATATATATAAAATATAAATAACATAGTGCATCGGGTATAATCTAAAATTCTCTCTGAGTGGAACCAATATCTTAATAAAATTCTAGAATGTTAATGATAAACGAAATAAAATGGATGTATATTGCTAAATACAAAATTATCCAAACATTAGAAAAATCCCATTCTAGATAAAATTGACTGCAATTTCTGTGGTCCAACAAAATTTCCCAACTAGAAAATTCGGGCAATGCTCATCAGCTCCACGAATACAATGAATTTGAACAAAAAAAAAAAAAAAAAAAAAAAATCATATTACTTTTAAAATTCCAAATTTTAAGTAATATTTTGGGTTAATTTCTCAAGAAGGAAACTCACAATTTTCAGCATAAAGACTAAAGAGTGGTATAGGTGGACTATAGATGTACACACACGTATGGTGACTCGGTCAAGACCATCTATATGTATAAATGTATATAGCAAATTGATCAAAACGGTTGAGACAATTGAATTGACTTGATTGGCTCCCAAATTGGGTTCAAAATCAACATGTTTTATTACCAGCATTGGACCAATAAATTAATATCGATTTACATTTTAAAAGATGAAAATAATATCAGTCAAAAATAAATGAAATAATTTAAACTGTGTAAAATAATTAATTAATTATTTGTTTATTATTAGTTAATAATGATTTAAATAAAATTTGAACTTTTAAAATAGAAAGTATAAACCCTACATGTCTTTTTTTCTTTAATTTATTAATTCAATGCAAAGATGACATACATTTGGTGCACATATATATTTACCAATGAGCTAGCTAGAATTTTAATGAGATCTAATTGCTGGTCATTGTTGTAGATCCCATATCGGAAATAAATGAGTCTAAATAAGTCATTCAGTTTTGTATTACATGTGCTCAATCTCACTTATGTGGCCACTCATACAATCACTCTCAAAACCCATGAAGTCTCTTCATGATTCCAAGTATTGTCACAAGAAAAGAAAAATACTACAATATTGGAGTTGGATGAATGAATGAATCAAGTATTTGTCAATACAATAGTCAAAATGATTTGAACATTATTAGTGCTAGAAAGTATGAATTGGTGGAGAACTAGTGTTAAATACAATGACGGTCACTAAACTTTGATGTATATATGTAAAAATAATTGAATTTTCTTTTCCACTAAAGTTATTGTTATAAATTTCCAGCTAAATCTTTGTCCAAAAGAACAAAAAAAAAAAAAAAAAAAAAATTAACGTGCTGTTACTTGGAACATGAATTAAGGGATTGAATTATGTAACACTAGCTTCGTTAATTTCTTTCCACACAGAAAACCCCAATAATTATCTAATAATTAACAATAAAACAAAGTTTGAAGTGTTTATGTAATTTTTAAGACTTTGACATGATTTGAGTCTGTGATTAAGTCATATTACATTATTATCTAAAATAAAATTAGTTAAAAAAAATTCATAACTGTGAGTTTAAGTTCAATTATAATACTTAATTTTCAGTTTTGTTAAATATCATAACACGATAATGAGTAGGAATCCAAATCCAAATGTTAAAGTCGAATGTTTATGATTGTAAATCATAGTATACGTTTACCAATATGACAAATTGGAGGATAAATTGGAGAATAAATTAATATGAAAGCAAAGATACAGTATTAATGTGAATTGCATTTGTTTGGTTGTTTATTTATTCAACAAAAATGCATATTACTTGCAGTACAGTAATGTAAATGTTTATATATCTTAAAGAAGAAAAGAATAATTTTTACGTACATAAATTTGTGATAAGAATAAAGAATTATGTTCTCTCTTAATTTAAATTTTCAAACATGAGTTCTATATATCTTAAGTCAAATTAATTAATTACTTAAATTCCACAAAATACAAATACATACAGTGTTTAACTACCCACGAAAACATCATAATTACGACGAACATTAGTCCATAATTAAGAAATATTTATAACTAAACACAAATCAAATCAAATCATACCAAATTACTATACATAATTTCCGACCCCGTACAATTGCTCTCCGCGCAGCATTTGTTTAATACTTAAACTAACTCCACAGCTGTTACCATTGTATAACTCCTACACACGTGCTAACTAATGTATATATGTCACTGTCCAAATTGATGAAAAATTTTTTTGGAATTTAACGTCTATATGCATGCACTTCTTCTTCGGTCTGATGCTGTGAACAATTAACAAGGGGTAAAATGGAAACATAAAAAATTTTAAAAGGGCTTACATGTCAGTTTTTGACCGGAAATTTTTAATAGCGACGATGAAAATCACTTTTCCATTGGAGCGGCGATGAAATCACTTCTCCATTCAGCAGATTCCTCCTCCGCCGTCGCTTCTACTTTTCAATTGTTACCACTATTAGTAACACGATACGAGTTAATTTGGGGGAATAGGTGGTCGATGAGATGCGCGGACAGGGAGAGATTGTGGTCGGCGTCGAAAGGCGGTGGTAAATGGGAGAAAACGAAAGGGAGCTTTGGATTTGGATGTCATGTATCTGAGATTTTGTTTTTCTTTTAATTTTGTTTTCATTTATTATTTTATGGAGTCTGCAAATTGTTTTCCAGTCTGGATCTAATTTTGTTATGAAATCTTTTTGTTTATCCAATTTCTAATTCATAATTTTTGGATTTTCTGGGTTGTAAGCTATTAGTATTTTTGGATCTTTTATCATGTTCGTAAGGATCATTTTCTCAATTCTCATTATTATGGATTTTAATCATATATATTAATGTGCTTTTTTATTTAGTCAAAATTTTATTTAACATTAATTAAAGAATAAGATGACTAAGAGGGGTATAAAGAATTAGGGCATTTTGTTTAACAATGATTTGGAGAAGACGAGAAAAAAGGAGAGGACAAAAGTAAAGAATTAAAGGAGAGAGAGACAAACAAAGGACAAAAAATTGAAAGAATATATTTATATGAAGGGTGTAACAGTGATTCAATTAAGGGTAAATAATTATAAATTAGATATGTGATAGGGTTTAGATATGTGATACTTGCAAATTTCAGATAGATATAAATTAGATATGTAAAACACAAAGAGGTACCAGTGTATCTGACTAAACCTAAGAAATGTTATAATTATTTACCCTTTAATTAAAATTATAGTTGTTTTTTACCTACTCAAACATAGTGAACTAGTTTTTTCCATAGTCAACGGTAATGGTGATTAAACTTTTATGTTAGTGGAGATAAAAATTGATGTATTTTTATGTCAAATTTTGAAATCCATGTACCATTATATCAGTAGGGATAAAGTTCACGTTCCATGTATGATTTTTAGCCAAATTATTTACTTAAAAGTACGTGTTGTTTGGTTCACAAAATTTAGGGTTTTAGCGTCAAAGTTCAACCGCCTTATCTATTGCAATAACCGACGTACCCAATCATTCTACAAATCATGTTTAACTTTTCATTTAGTTAATTAATTAAATATCTAACGCGGATTATCCAAAATTATCCTTTATCTTATTGCCTAATAATCAAACTTGATTCATATATCTTTTTTATAAACAATATATATTTTCAATGAGATAATTTTGTTCAGAGCTTAATTGCAATTAAAGTTTTTCACCTTCTCTGTAGATTTTTTTAATGGGATTTTAACCTGTTATTAAGATAGCTTTTGTTAGTAATGTATGAAATAAAGGAAAAATTACAAAAAAAAAAAAAAAAACCCCAAATTTTTACATGCATTTATAAAGAAACTTTAGAGGTTTCATTATTTACAAATCGAGTACTGTTGTTTTGACCCATTAGCAATAAAACATAAAAATCAAATAGAGTTGTTGACGTGCCAAGGGGAAAAATCATCCATGTCAAAGTCAGCAACTCTATCTAACGTGTAATCACATCACTCTATTCTTGTGGAGGTGGAATCTCTACATATGCGAACTAGTAAAACCGTCGAAGAAACAAAAGATTGTTGGTTGCAAATGGGTCTTCAAAAGGAAGATGGCATTCTATGTGTTAAGGATGCTAGATACAAAGCATGATTGGTGGCTAAGGGGTGTAGTTAGATACAAGGATTCGATCTCAATGATGTTTTCTTTCCTGTTGTTAAACATAGCTCTATTCATGCTTTGCTTGCTATACATGACTTAGATTTGGACCAACTCGATGTCAAGACTGCCTTCTTACATGGAGAATTAGAGGAACAAATCTATATGAAACAACCTGAAGATTTTGAAGTTCAAGGCAAGGAAGTTCATATTTGCTTGTTTCAGAAATCACTGTACGAGTTAAAGCAGTCTCCTCGACAATGGTATAAGCGGTTTCATTCCTTTATGGTTAGACATGGTTACTCTAGGAGCCAATATGATAGTTTTGTATATTTTAGAAAACTTGTGAATGCCTCATTCATTTATTTGTTGCTATATATTGATTATATGCTTATTACTGCCAAGGACATGTCTGATATAAATAAATTGAAAGAAGAGTTAAGTAGTGAATTTGAGATGAAAGATTTGGGAGCTGCCAAGAAAATTCTTGGTATGGAGATCAAAAGAGATAGAGCTGCAGGAAAACTTTATTTAACTTAAAGGAGTTTGGTTGAAAAATTGTTGGTGCATTTTGGCATGAAAAATGCTAAACCTGTAAGTACTCTACTTGCTGCTCATTATAGACTTTATGTTGCTCTCGAGAAGGATATCGAGTATCTGTCACATGTTCCTTACTCTAGTACTGTTGGCAGTATTATGTATGCTATGGTTTGTACTCATCCTAATATTTTACATGAAACAATGTTGTTAGTAGATATATGTCTAATCTTGGTAAATAACATTAGCAAGCTGTGAAATGGATTTTAGGATATTTAAAGGGTTCTACTAATGCTTGTTTTGAATTTGGAAAAAGTAAGAACATGGTGGTTGGCTATGTTGATTCAAACTATGCAAGTGATCTTGATAAAAGAATATCCATTATGGGTTATGTGTTTACCCTTGGCATTACGTTATCAGTTGGAAAGCTACTTTACAACCTATAATTTGTTGGAGATTGTGCCCTAAGGCCAATATTGGATTATGTAATTTGACTTCTAAGATTAATCTAGTGTAGATTAATATTATCATTTATGTTTGTATGTTAGCATTTATGATAAGTATCCATGAATAAATCGTGTTATTCTAAATATCCCTAGTCGATTGTTATTATGGGAATAATAACAAACTAAGACTAGTGTGAGTGATAATGGATATTCATAAGATGAATATAGTGTATACAGATACAGATTATACTCACGGGTAATATGTTAGAGAACATGTTACTGGAGACCCACTATGAGATCAAGTTCATGGTCATGTGTCACAACTGATCTTGATTATAGTAGTGTCATTAGCTGATTCCTTTGACCTGAGGTCACCATGGATTCCGGGATGAATTCATGTTGTGCTTTGACGCAGTCAAACGCTGCTTGTAACAGAGTAGTTATAAAGGCTGTGATTGGGTACGATATGACTCATGCTTTGGGATGTGAGTGACAGATATGGGATTTTGTCCCTCTCTATCAAGAGAGCGATATCACTGGGCCCCTCGATAAGTAAGACTGTTAAATGCATGGCCGTGCTCAAATAATTGATAGAGTATCAATTGATTTGTCTGAACAGTTTACTTTGAGATCGAGAAAGCATATGATTAATTATATAAGATTGACAAGTGTACCATGTCTTATAATTAATCTTGATATCAAAGAGACAAAAGGGAATATGACATTCTATAAATAGGTATTGGATCATTCCAATCATATTAATTGGGTAGTCGTAATGGCTTGCTAGAGTCCGCTTGTGACCTATAAGGACATTATGGTAATTTCCTTATTGCCAATTAATATGATCCTATGGGGTCACACACAAGAGCAAAATGAAGTTCATCTTATCGGGTATAAATTATTATTGGATAATAAATTTATGAATGAGAAAGAGAATAAATATATATAGTGATATATATTTATGTATGTATATATAAATATTAATGTGATTAATATTGCATAAAGTATGCTACATATTATAATTAAATTATATGGAGATATAATTAATTATAATATTATATATACATATATGTATTATGGAGAATTGATTTGACTTAATATTAATTGAGAATTAATATTAAGTTGTGTGGGTTAATTTATAATTATAACTAATAAGTGTATTAGGGTATAATTATAATTAACTTATTAGGTTATATATATAAGGAAATAATATAACCTAATTATATATAACAAAAACTGTTTTTCGGCAGCCACCAAAACAAGGAATAGTGGCAGCCAAAATTTACATAAAAACTCCAAAGAAAAATATGATTTTTCGCTTTCTCTGTCTCGTTCGAAGAATTGTTCTTCAATCCCGGCGCTAGCACGCGGTGAATGAATTGCTCCGTGTGGATCAACCGTAGAGGGAAGCTACTTTGGTTCCTAATTGATTCAAAACCTACAAAGAATTAAGGTAATTCTTTAACCCTCCTTCCAATTCAATGCAATGTACATGGGTCCTTGGTGGGGATTAATCTTTTATTTCCGCTGCGCATTTGGTTTTGTGCGATTAATCTCCAACATAATTGCATTATCCATTACCGAAGAAGAGTATATGGCTATAGTTGAAGCTATAAACGAAGCTATTTGGCTATGAGGTTTGGTCGATGAACTCAGTTCAAATTTGCAAAAGATTATCGTTCATTTTGACAGTCAGAGTGCTATCTGTTTAACAAAGGATAAGATGTTTCATGAAAGAACAAGGCACATTGATGTGAAATACCAATTTATTCGAGATATTATTTCTAAAGGAAATATTGGTGTTAATAAAATTTTGTATCGCAGACAATCCAACCGACATGATGGCGAAACCTCTTCCAATAAGCAAGTTCAAGCATTGCTTGAACTTGTTTAGTGTTTGTGACAATTGAGCATTCCCAAAGGGGTAATAATGGTGAAGGTAGAATCACTTTGAAATCAAGATGGAGATTTTTTTGCATGTGATTTGAAATTTCACCAACACAAGTCAAAATTGAATTCAAAGTCCTTATTTATTAGTGTTTAGGTCTTGAGTCTTTGTTATTTTGTGTTTACTTACATCTTGAGTCTTTGTTTGATTGTGTTTACTTAACTTTAATTTTCCACCATTCACATTACAAAATATGCCTATAAATACCATCGTCAAAGGCATAATTTGATCATCCCATCAATTACCAAAATCATTAGTCATTTATAAGAAATTCTCTCTTAAAAGAATTGTGTGAGGTATTTGGTGTAATTGGGTTTAACGGTATTTTGAGTGCTATTTTTCTCCATGTCTTTTGTACCCCTTTTTAGTTCATTAGTAGATTAATTTATGTTCTTCTTCACCCGTGGAGTAGACAATTTGCTGAACCATGTAAATTCTTTGTGTTTGTCGGTTTGAGGACTTGGCCCTTTTATTAGGTGGATCAAACTTTGGGTCTCCTACTATCATCATCACCACCCCATTGGTTTCTTGCAAGGTCGGCCTTCCTCATCTTTCTTCTCCTTACATTCCATCGCTCTGCCCAGCGGGTCCATATCTTTTATTTACAAACTTGTCAAATTTGCCCCTTTTGATCAACTTGTCAATATCTACATCTAGGACCATGCAATTATCCTTTCCCATGACTTGATTAGGCTTTGTCTCTGAGTATTTGAGCTCCCTTTTATCTGAGATTTTTTGCAACGCCGTAAGTACTTTGCTAAGTGGTGTGTTCAAGGGTGTGAACCGAGGCAAAGACTTCTCCATAGGCCGATCTCTTCTATCATGTCTATTATGTCTATCATATGGCCTACTAGTCTCTTCCTTGTCAGCTGACTAGCTACTCTTCTTTGGGATATCTACTTCATCTAGCTCTACCATGCTTTTCACCTATGAAATCATCTAAGGTCAAGTCTTTTAGGTTCCTCAACACTAGCTGCCCTCTTAACCATTTGTTGGAGGTCCTTTTTATCATTGCCTCCATTGTTGTGTTGAAGTCTATCTTTCTTGCCTCCAGGCATGTTAAGTTGAAGCCGTTTATAAAATATCTAAGTGATTCACTTGGCTTTTGGACTTCATCATGAAGGGTTTGGCTAGCCACCCATGTCAGGATGGATCCCTCAAACTTCGTATAAAATAACTTCTAAAGATGGTCCTAACTTTGGATAGATCCCAGTTCCAAAGACTCAATGAAGGAATTTGTTAAAGAAAATCAACTGATTAAAGCGGAAACTCACGATGATTTTCTCAAATCCATGCCCAGGAGCAATTGAAATGGAAACCAGAGACAACAAAATTAAAATTGAGAAAGATTAGTTTCTCACCAGAAATATCTCTTCTAGAGATGGCTGCAGAAATCGATATCGACTTCCTCCACAATCCCATACACGAACGACTATTGAACTCGAACTCGTGCTAACAATTTGATCGACCAAAAGAGAGGAGAAAGATGGCTGGAATTTTCTGCTCCTTCAATGGCTATGTTGGCCGAATTCTATTAGGGGTTTTAACCCTAGTTGGCTGAAATTTACCTAGCAAATTTTAGGCCCAATTCCATTTAATATTATGCGGGCTTTTTCGCTTCTTTAAGCCCAAGTCTGTATTAATTCTTTTGATCCAATTTAATTGCAAACGTAATTTCAATTTAACATGTATGTTTATATATTATACATATAATATATTACATTCCATTTAATTAAAATTAATTTGACCAATTAATTTAACTGAGGAATCAAATTAGACTTTCATAAAATTAAACACGTGTAAACCTATACATGTGAAATATTTCTACCTAGGAAATAATCTCATAAATTAATTAATTGAATTAATTATAAGAATGCCAATACAAATATTAATTATATTATTTTAATCAATCCAATCGATCTATGTAATATAATTAACGGAATCCTCTCTCTCCAGTGTGTATACTCCAAGTATAGACTTGATCCTTTTGGTTCAAGCTCAAACGTTCAATGTGTACTATTATGTGGGCCCGTCTTTATATTGGTAGTGGGCCTATGGCCTACAGACTGCACGCGGGCTTTAGTAAGCCACTACAGGTCCCAATAAAGGACAAAGATAGCAGTCCAACTATAATCAAAACTCTATAGTTTAAACTTATATATCCCATGTCATTGATATCGGTGTCCAACACAGAGGCATGGATTGATCACCTCTTTTATGTCTGAACATTTATTTGATCCCGAATGAACTGATGCTCATAAATAAGTTCCAACTTGTTTGGGTGTGGCCACACTCTTATCAGTTGCATTCATCAAGTGGCCGGTGATATCTTCTCAGTAGACTACTGAGTGACATTCCCCTCTGCATATCCATAGCCCTACCATATTTACTGACATACCCGAACGTAACCATACTTGGCACCCTGTTACAGACCCTTTAGGCGTACACCAAAGTATGTCACTTCACATGCAGCACCATGATATAGTCAGGTCAAAGGATCCATACAAGTACTACACGAGAATCATTTGTGATACTATACCATATGGATTTCTAGTTCAGTGGATCAATCCAGTACCATGCCCCTTTGCATGTACCCATTAAATTGGTTGACATACCATGTCCAATGACCGGTAAGATACCGCCATACAACTAGGCTAATGATAGTCTTTAGTTCCATTCATTCCCATGACTAGAACACTACGGATGATTTTATGGTCATATCGTTTCCCCTATCCATGGTCTCACTGCCAAGGGCATGACACTTGTCAACATGGATATGGATATGTCCATTGGATACTCTATTTATAAAATAGCACAAGATATATAGTAAATAGATTAATGCCTTTATTTAATGACACAAATTGTATAATACTATAAACCTCATAACAAAGTACAAATGTATGATACAAATATAAGGACCAATGCCTCGAGACTAGGGCATATCCAACACTTGAATCAGTAAGATGTCGGACCTATAAGCATAGAGGAGAAAAGACGATGAATCATCCCCTCATTTTCTCTTGCAATATCCATCTTATTCTTGAAATTCTGCATATAGATTTTGGCATATATCTCCCTTACAGTTGTCAATAGATCATCCCCTTATTTGAACCCGCTATTACGTAGTCTTGCATATGTAGAATTACCTTTGTGCACTGGTTTGCATAATTGGGGCGAATTAAGTAGTTCTGTATGATTCTTCCAATAACAGTGGCGTGTGAGCTGGCTCTACCACCTAACGACATTATGGTGACAACAATACCTGGTGAATTCATACTAAAGGGGATGTTAGGGGGTGCTCTTGTCGCCGCTAGGGAAAGTAGATTTCCTTCTTGAGGAGGAGTGACATCAGAAATTACATTAGATGTGTACAAAACCCAATGACGCCATGGTTCAATGAGTCCACGCTAATCACTCCATGAATGTTTCTGGTGAATAAAACTTGAGTATAAGAGCTGGTTTATTCCAAATGACCAATGGATTCCCTCAAAAATCAAGTGACTGCAAAAGAATAAGGGTTAAACACTGGGTAACCTGAGGGGTATACTCCGATGCCTAAGTTAGAAAATTTGCTAAAGGAGGAGAGAAAGAAAAAATAGGGAAGAGAAAGTAAGAGATACCTCAACCATGAATAGTGATATGCTTTTATACCACTTAGGGATGTTGTCACCATTAGGTTGTTATGTATGGTTTACATATGATTAGGTAGGCTGGTGAGGTAATGATGGGCTTACTTATCCACTCTACACGTATATGGCTTTGATCATCTTGTCCTTGCTCTAACTTACTGCATGCATAAGGTGCGAGGTAGTGACCTTCCAAGTGGATGCTGATGATGAAATCCCTTCAAGGCAACGCCTTTAGTCGATGTGTGTCCTCACGTATGATCAGGGCCTTAGACCTTTGCATTTAACCAAGATCCAACTATATTCGTCACTTATCCTTTTGATGCTTAGATCGACTAGACAAGTTAGTCTATTGATTCATTTACTTTTAGCTATGTCAGGCAATTTGATCTAATCTGTCTTCTAGTATATGGGTCCTTGTAAGCATAGGATTTTAATCCTTGGGTTTCCATGAATATATATATATATATATATATATATATATATATATATATATATATATATATATATATATCCTTTGTTTCTATGGTTTCAGTGGTCTAGGTCAACTCAAGATCGAAGCTCCACGTTGTTGAACTCCATAACTCGGAATACTTTGTTGCTGTTTTCGAACAATATCCCTATGGACATCATTGACAACCCTACAATTATCAAAGAAAACTATACGGATGTCATTCAAATCAGCTGAATTTTAATGATAAAATCTCAAAATCATTAATGCCTTGGCCTCTTAGTTTAGTGGATGGGCAAAAGGAATAAAAAATAAAAAGATAAAATTCTTGGAATAAGAGAGGAAGTTGGAGGCCAAAGGAAAAGGACGAAATAATCTGCATTATAGGGATATAAGGTGAGAAAGATGTTGGGATTTTTCACCGGAAATCGCCCGATTAAATGCTGAAGAACGCGATGATTTCCTCAAATTCGTGCCCAGGAGCAATTGATGTGAAAATTGTAAAACTTAAAATTAAATTGAAGAGAATAGATTCTTACCAAGAATATCTCTACAAGAGATGGCTGCAGAAATCAAAATTGATTCCCTCCGCGTTCACGTACAACGGCTATCAAACACGACCCGTGCTAGCGAGAGGATCAACCGAGAGAGAGAGAGTTTGGTGGCTGAAAATTTTTTCTCTAAAACTCCTTACCTTGGCCGAATTCTACCCTAGGTTTTTAACCTAAGGGGCTGAAATTCCCCTTGGGAATTTTAGGCCCAATTCCATTTAGTTTCATGCGGGCTTTTCTCCTCTTTAAGCCCACGTCTAATTTAATTCTTCTGGTCCAATTTAATTTCGAATTTAAATTCTATTTAACATGTATGCTAACATATTATACCATATAATATATTACATATATTTAAATTGAAATTAATTTGACCAATTAATTTAACCGAGGAATTAAATTAGACATTCATGAAATCAAATACATGTAAACCTATACATGTAAAATATTTCCACTTAGGAAATGGTCTCACAGAATTAATTTTGAGAAGGTCAATGCAAATATTAATTTTATTATTTTGATCAATCCAATTGATCCTTATAATATAATTAATATAATCCTTTCTCTCCAGTGTGTATACTCCAAGTATACAGGTGATCCCTTAAGTCCGAGTTCAGACGTTCAATGTGTACGATCTTGTGGGCCCATCTTTATGTTGGTAGTGGGCCTATGGCCCACAGACTGCAGGCGGGCTCTAGCAAGCCACTGCAGCCCCCAATTAAGATGGAGATCACAGTCCAACTGTAATCATAACCCTGCAGTTTAAACTTGTATATCCTATGTCATCGATATTGGTGTCCAACGTAGAGGCATGGATTGATCACCCTCTTTTGTGTCCATACGTTTACTTAATCCTGAATGTACTGATGCTCACAAACAAGTTCCAACTTATTTGGGTGTGGCCACACTCTTATCAGTCACATTCATAAAGAAGTCGATGATATCTTCTCAGTGGACTACTGAGTGACATATCCCTTCTGCATATCTATAGCACTGCCATGCTCAGTGACATACCCGAACGTACCCATACTTGGCACCCTTTTACAGGCCCTTTAGGCGTACACCAAAGTATGCGACTTCGCATGAAACACCATCATATGGTCAGGTCAAAGGATCCATACAAGTACTACATGAGAATTACTAGTGATGCTTTACCATGTGGATTTCTCATTTAGTGGATCTATCCAGTAGCATACCCCTTTTGCATGTATCCATTAACTTGGTTGACATCCAATGTCCAATGGTCGGTAAGACACTGCCATACAACCAGGTTAATGATAGTCTCTAGTTCCATTCATTCCTATGACTAGAACAAACTACGGATCTCTTTATGGTCATATCATTTTCCCTATTCATGGTCTTACTGCCAAGTGCATGACACTTGTCAACATGGATATGGATATGTCCATTGGATACTCCATTTAAAATATAGCACAAGATATATAATAAACATATTAATGCCTTTATTCAATGACATAAAATATGTATAATACATAAATCCAATAAATGTACAATACAAATGCAAGGTCCAATGCCTCGGGACTAGGGCAAATCCAACAAAAAAGAGAGAAGAGAGAAAGGTGAGAGTTTCTTAGATTTTGCTCTTTAATCTTTCATTCAAAGACTTCAGCAAGATCAATAATAGGTTTAAAGACGAATTGAATCACTAAATCCCTAAATTCGGAGCAAAAATCTGAGTTTTTGGAGTTTGGAGTTTAAAGTCTGATTTCAAAGAATTGGAGCACTCTTGAGTTGATTTTCGACATTTGAGATCGTGGATTCACACTACAAAGGTATACTTCTGAGAAACCAAGCATAGTTCTCTTGTTTGACTTGATTTGGATCATCATTAATATCATTTTTGCTTTATTTCATTCCTGAGAATTTCTGGGTTCTGTCTACAAACAATAGGTGTACGGTTGTCGCAACATCCACACTGTTGTAATCATAACCGCATGGTTATCTAAACCCAAAAATTCCCAGAAATCAAGCCAAAAGATGAACTAGGAACAACATCCTTACGGTTCTATCTGTAAATAATAGCCGTACGGTTATCAACAACATCCGCACTACTGTTGTCTCAGTCTAGATTCTTTAAAATCTGTTTTACGGGTATTTCAAGATATTCGACCTTAGATTCAATTTCCAAAAGCTATATTTAGACCATATCAATGATAAAGATCAGATCTCTTGAAATCCGACTCACTTTATCATACTGAATAATTAAATGGATAAACAGTTTTCTCAAAAATCTTGACAGGAATGTTTCAAAATGTTTTGCAAGTCTAGTCGGGTAAATCTACTGAATTTTTACAACTATCCTCTTTAAAGGCATGATCCGACCTTTTTACTATCCCTTTTTGTCATTTTTTAGTCTGAAATATGATTATTAGTACACTAACCTTTGTTTTACAGTTTTAAATGAATGTTTAGTCTTCCATTTCTAGATTCTCATGTATTTTAGGGGATTATACCCCAATCCCTGTTTTATACGAATATATCCCCTATGATAGTATTTGTTTGATTTAGGTTGTAATAGTTAATTTATTATACAAATTTATTGCATGTGCATCGTGTGATTAAAATAAATTAACCTTATGCAATGGATCTAATGTTGTGTTTTGGTTCAATTAGATAATGAGTAAATGACTTGTCCGAACCTAAATCGCTGGAAGGTATAACGGTCCTCACTTGATTTCGGCTGTACTGAATTTTTCGGTGGAGCTGATCCTAGTGGCAACTCCTATACCTTTTTACGAGATTTGGTTCTTGAATCTTTTATGAACATTAATTCTCAAAAAGAATTTCCTCAATTAAATAAACAAACAAATAAACAGAAAGACCACGCAGCACACTTCGCCACATCATAAAAAGTCGTTCGCTCACATACCTCCATTCGGTTCTTTACGAAACCGGTTGGATGTTTTATTCTAGGTGATATCACTCATTAGTTAATTCAAAGTTGTTCCAACATTATTTATTTAAATGGCATATGATGCAGGCCACAAGTAATAAAAATGATTAACAATTCAACTTGGAAATAATTACTTGTCATGGAAAGAAATTAAAAATACATTTTATATTGTATCTTTATTTTAATTGTAATTATTTTATAATTTGGATTATGAATAGATTTTATTCTAAGGATCCTAAATTGCTAAAGATTCCTATTTTTGTTTGTATTTTTTAAATTTATTTAGTATTTTTTCTTATTTAATCTAATTTGGAAGTTTAGACTATTTAGGACTTTTTATTATTTAGGAGTTTTATTATATTTAGAATAATTTGCCTATAAATAGGCCACAATGTAGTTTGTAATAGTTAGTTTTGATGATTAATACAACTTCGGATTTATTCCAATTCCTATTCCTTGTGAATTTTGCAAAATTCATGCTATAGAAAGCTAACTTTTGGCATCATCTGCGATAAACGAATTTTAGTAATTATCCCACTGTATCAGTTAGCATCAGAGTCAGGTTTGCTCTTGGGTGGTGAAAAATAGAAAGAAAAACTCATTTTAGTAATGAGAAGCTTGAAGGGTTCTATGAGAGAGATAATGAAGTAATTTTCTCTCAAGAATCAAAGCTTGTAGAAGGTAAATTCTTTGATTTCTCATTACCCCCAATATATGTTGAAGATTACACTTGTGTTGAAGTAGTAAATTATGATTCTTATGGCAAGATTATTGGTGTTGAAGAAACTTTACAGTCAATTTATGATCTATATGAAGATGAATATGAGAATTCTTATTTGAATGGTGATATCGATTTTATTGGAATCAATTATATTTTGAATATGGATCCGTTTAACAAACTTAAAACATGGTTTCTTACGAGTTTTTTCTAAGAGGAGAAGTATGATGCGGGTCACAAGTAATAAAAAGGATCAACAATTCAACTTGGAAATCATTACTTGTCATGTAAAGAAATTAAAGATATATTTTATATTGTTTTCTTTATTTTAATTGCAATTATTTTATAATTTGGATTACGAATATATTTTATTCTATATAAGTATTCCTATTTTGTTTGTATTTTAATTTATTTAGTATTTTTTCTTATTTAATTTAATTAGGAAGTTTAGACTATTTGGAACTTTTTATTATTTAGGAGTTTTATTATATTTGGAATAGTTTACCGATAAATTGGCTATAATATAGTTTGTAATAGTTAGTTTTGATGATTAATAAAATTTTGGATTTATTCTAATCCCTATTCCATGTGAATTTTGTGAAATTCAAGTTATGAAAGGCTAACTTCCAACATCATATGTGATCAATGAATTTTAATAATTAACCGCTACATCAGTATCTCTTTCAATTAAAGTCCACTGTACATATTGACTTAAACTCTAACTCGAGATATTAATTAGATTAAGAGATTTAATTTCTTTACAACTCATTTCAACACTAACCAGTAGGTAGATTGTTTTCATGGGAATACATATTTAATTTGAAATATATTTTTATAAATAATTAATGAAAATAATCATACGCAACTATTTACTTGACTTATTAAATAATTTTTTTATTAATTGATTCACGAAGTTATTGTACATATGAGACCGTTATTTTTCTTGTGAACTATTTGTCAAAGTGGAGGTAACACTCTAGAAAGTCAGCCTTTTACATAAAATTAAATTTTTTTTTTTTAAATCATGAATTAGAGTTTTATTACCTAGCTTAATTAATGACTCTTGTCCTATGATTTGTGGTATTTTCCGCCTACGCTATTAAAATTGAGAGTATTGTATCTAATTTTTTTAATATTCTCTAACATTTTCAATTTTTGGACAAAAGCATATGACTTGTAAAAAAAGTAAAATGGTAAAAAATATTAATAAAGAAATCTAAAAACAAAATTTCTAAGGTTTTTCCCTATTCTTCGTGAGTTTGATGCCAAACCGTACGACATTCAAAAACTATAATTTTTAATTCAAATTACACTGTGCTAAAAAAAACAGTATTTAAATTGGATGCAATATTGATTTTTGGTAGGACTTTTTTACATAATTGAAATAGAAGCTACAAATATTTTGCATTTAATTTTAGTTTTGATATTAAACTATCATAAGATTGGAGAAGCATGGAAATGAAAGTAAATAGTGTATAAGAAAAAAGATTTACTGAAAAGATTAAATTTTGTAAATTTTTCTTCTGACAGCAGAGGAGATTGCGTTTCTCAATTAATTTGATAAGAAAAAAAGGTTCAACAAGTCTAAGAAAGCAAATTAGAATACAGGAAAATAAAGAATTTTATCGGCTGCTATTTAAACTAATGTAACTTTTATTATGTATGTCGACTCGTCAATTATAATATGTCTACGGAAAAGAAATTTCGAGTCCTAAATTCACCATTGGATTTACAGCGACAACCCAATTTAGAGCTTAAAACATTCAGTTAAAGGGCTCAACCGTCAATTTAAAGTTTAGTTGGGTATTTTGTAATTTCGATTTCATTTCTTTTTCCTAATTTAAGGTTAAAATCAAAGTCCTAACCGGTGTCTTCCTATGTATTGAGACATACTTCAATTTTATTAAAAGATTTATAGAACTTGTTCTTTACAAATTTGAAATTTTTAACTAATTAGGAATCAATTGTTGATACAGTTTATTTATGTGAACATGTTGCGTCAAATGGTACAAATAAATAGGTCCGTAAGCTTAATGGTACAAATAAATAGGTCGATAAGCTTATTATTTTTGTGAAACCTATATTTTAGAGATGGAATAAGTAATTTATATAGAGATTAGAAATTTTTTTTTTTATATTATTTATTATTATTATTTTATTTATCTTTTTCTTTTATGTCTAGGAGCGGATTTATTATCATGTCTATTGACGAAGGATTTAGAAAAGGACTTAAAAAGAACAAGAAAAGTTCCCCAAAAAAGTGAAAGCACCAAAAGAAAAAAAGGGATCATTTGATGACAAGTCAAAGAAATGGGTTTAAAGTCAGTGGGAAGTTCAACAAAAACGTTAAATGGGATATATATAAAATATTTTATATACACACACACACGTTAAATAGGAAAAATGGAAACTATATGTACCCCATTTAGTTACAGTATTGACTTTTCAACGAAATTATACTAAGACTTGGAATTAGACTTCTTTTTATTATTAATTTAAAAATGTGATAATTATGAAATATTAATATTAACACTTGATGGAGGGTTTTATGTATAATTAATTTCATGATGGGTTTTCCATGCGCTCCTCGAATCTCTATCTGCTATGTAAACAGAAACTATTACCTAAAATCACCCAGTCAAACATTACCACCATATACAATATCCATTTCATAATCATCTCCGGAAATTAATTATACTTTTAATCTTCAATCAGCAGTCACCATAAAACAAATTATTATTTATTCAAGTTCAATTAGGATCTAGAAGATCACAACAATATATACAATTAAATTCTAAATATATAATCAAATTTTGGTTTTGGTGTATTCTTTTTTAAGTAAATTAGAGGAATTATTCTTAAATGAACTCAACTAAAGATGAAACCTGTGAACATACACAAGTCAAAGATGGTTTTATCATATGAATATCACAATTTTTAACAATTCCCACCCTCTAAAACTACAAACATACAAAGAATAAAGAAATTTAAAATTAAAAAAATCTTGAATAAATCTCTTTCTAGATGATCATAGGTTACCAAATTTAAACATAATATTAAGAGCATCAGTAAAAGGTTTGTGGTTTTAAATTTTCTTTCCTTTCCCAACATATAATAGACTTCAGAGTCAATATTTGTTTATAATATTTGACTTTATCTAGCTTTCCTAGAAATTAATTTTCTCAAAAGACCTTTTGCAAGTATCCATTCCTTTCTTTTTTATATTTCATTTAAAGTTATTTATCGAAACCAAAATTAAAATAAATAATATATCCTTAATATTTTTCTCCTAAAAATTTACTTTTCAATGTAAAATTCTTTTTCTTCTGGCTTAGTTATATAACAGTCTCCGTTAATATTAAATCTCTCGTAGTACAAATAAGGTAAACATGAAAAAAAAAGTGGCAAAAATACACATGTAATATAAAACGTTATATAAAATGAAACAAATTGCAAAAGCTAAAAACAACATATGAAAAGAAACGGAAGGAGCAATAAGTAACTGAGCGTGTAGATGTGTAAAAATTTACAGTACTCCAGAAGTATGCACTCCCTTAGTTATAAAATGATATTTGTTTTTTTTATTGTAACCTAATAGGACATATATTAACCCTTTTTGCTAATATATTTTAAAAGAGTACAATATTTCAGGAGTATTCTAAAATTTTCCGTAGATGAGAAGCTACAGATAATGTCAATTAGATTGCTAATGACATTTCTTCAGCAATCTCCATCTTTTTGCCTAACTTACAACTTAATGATACATTAATATTAATACAAGTATTAATTAACATTATTTATCCACAATAGAAAATAGCACTCTTCTTTGCAATTATTAACTTGAATAGTACATTTATATATGCAGCGAAAAAAAAAAAGAATTGGTAAGCTACCAAACCACCCTTATAAATTTATTATAACACTAATAACAGTTCCCATATGTAACAAAGGAATAAAGTCGTCTAATGTAAGTTAGAATTATTAATTATTGACATTTTGAACATTTCACACGTTTTCCTTGCACAACTAAGAGGATGAGTGAGCTTCAAAAAAAAAAAAAAAAAAAACTACAAATGCAAGTCAAAATTGTAATAGGGAATTAGTGCCATTTTAATAGATATAGATGCCAAACAGGGATGCAAAAGATGGATGGTGCTTTGCTTAAATAGGGTGTTATCTAATCATGTCTAATCCCCATAAATTTATGCTCATCAGGGAAACAAAAAGTGCAAACATGATATTTAATCAAATGCAGGAATATATCTTGCACTTTTGGATAACATATCTATTGAAACTCGTAAAAAACTAAAGAGCTGATAGTTACCAAATGCTGAGTTTCCTCGAGGAGATCCATCTTTGAATCCACATTTTTCCTAATACACAGCTTTGCAATTATAAACTACAGACTATTAAAAGAAAAACAGTTGGTGGCTAAAGTATTAACAAATTTGAAAGAATTTGGAAGTTTGCTACGGAGACCAATCACTCACATCTCCAACCATTCTCATGCCTACAAACATGATCATAAAGAGCATTAGAGACTTATTTAAAGGATAGCGCAAAAGAACCTAAATGTGAAGGGCATTCAAACCCTCACAGACTCACAGTACTGTCCAATTGGAGGACAACTATGACCATCCCATGTTTAAAATTATATGTGAGGTTAGATTTGGCATATTGATTAACACATCATTCCATCTTCATTAATGACTTCAGAAGTAGTCTGGCAAACTAATTCGCAACTGAATGAATACCTAGTGTCAAGCAAATTAAAGTATTCAGGAGAATACACAAACCAACATATACAGAACATTAAGTGCGATTTCTGCACACATTTCTCTAGTGAAACAGTTTAACACGAAGCGAAGTGTGACTTTTGGAACACACCATGGGCAGGAAGGACGAAGGGAACCCTTTCAGAATCAAACATTTAAATGGTTTAGGACCTATTAAGAGACCAAATTCTTTAAATTTTGGCCCCTTTCCGCAAAAATGATAATTTCATTTAAAACACGACTTATATGTAAGGCATCATGATGCAATCCGAACTGAAAAAGTCTCTACAACTCTCTTTCGCAACACTGTGAAAAAAGCAGCAAATGTGATAACCAGAGAGCTAATACCAAGATGTCATAACAGAAAATGTGATAACCATAGAGCCAATACCAAGATGTCAATCTGAAGCTGATCATACAAATTACCATCAAGTGTTAATATATTTTTTTTCTCCATAGGTGAGTTAGATTAACGGTTTGAGGTTCATCAAGTAGTCAGACACCCTTTTGTTGTTCTTTTCCATATTAAGGTCTGTTGCGTACACTAGGAATCAAACTCTGGACCTAGGTTAAGCTAGAGGCTCTTTCCACTCAAGCCAACTTAACTGATCCAACTATTAAATTTCACATCTCAAATCTTAGTGAACTTAGTCAGCAGCTTCATCTTTATAAAGACTCCAACCTTACACCTATAAAGTTAAAGATGTTACTATTTTAGCACACTTGAATACAAGTAATAGCATCCAAGCTCAATCTGCACACTCAGATGAAACAGTTTGAATAATGCTGAATTATCCTCAATGTGTAAAAATGACTATATATGCAAATGAACAACACAACATACAACTGCATCAAACTTCATGATCTCAATCATACTTATACAGGCACTCCTTCTGTTTAACACAATAATATCTTTTCATAATTTGATTTATTGCACATACTGCTCTGAAAGGACGCTCCACAATTTACAAAATCATCCCATAAAATTAGGAAAAATGTATTCAGTGTATTCAGCATACACATATGTCAAACTTAGCAACTATCAGATTAAGTAGCAGAAGAACCTGTAATTAAAAATTGAACGACAACACCACTTTCTCAGTCGGTCTCTTCATTATCAATTGATCACAACCTTAATGCGGATCATTCTTGGGCATTATTGTAATTTTGATTATCTCTTTCGTTCAGTGTCCCGAACTTCTCCTTGAAGGTGTCCTGCCTCTGTAACCACATCATGTGCCCCTTCAACACAAAGAAACAAATTGCGATATTCAGAAACTATCGCTAAATGAATCAACAAAAAGCAAGTAAAGAACAACTATGTATCAATTGATACCTGAAGAGCAGCAGCCCATGTGATGAGGAAAGAAGCGAACCAGAATTTCTTGTCCTTAAGCAACTGCTTTGCTTCCATTTTTTTTTTTTTTTTTTAAAGATTGATTTGAGAATTTAGATGGTTGAAAAGTGTTTTCTTGATGAATTGGGGATGAAACTTGGTTTTGTCTCCTCCTGTATTCTTCAGCTAAGCTCCATTCCTTCATCCAAGGATTTAGAAATAGTTATGGGCTGAGATTTGTGACCCATGTTCCAAGCCCATAATCAAGCTATGGGTTCAAGTCAAAATTACTATACTCAATTAGATGAAAACAATGGTAAACAACTAAATAAGCTAATTATCATAATTGACAACTTATTACGGTAAATATCAAGCATTGATTAAAATGGAAATAGTTGTTATACATTATTGCTGATCTTAAAATCTGCTAATAAATGATTTAAAGAAAGGAAAGTTACCTATCCTTATTAAAATTTAATTAATTACACTTTGAGCCCGCACGAAGTGTAGTTTAGTTAAGGGATTTTTACATAAATACTTACATTTTGGCATCATATAACTTTTTTACATACAAATCAAAAGTTTGCATAAATACATAAAAAACTTTTCAAAATTTCAAAAATACCTAAAAAATTTATTTCTCTTTTACGTGATTCTTGCCTAAAAACCAATAAGAGCAAAAAATTATAATCTCTAAAATACCTTCTCCAATTTGTCCATGTTTCTCTCTCCTTTTTTTATAATTTTTAATCTAATTTTGCATTTATCTCTCAATCCGTTTATTTTTTTGTTATGCGACTTTAGAAAGTTTTTTTTTATTTTTTTTTTATCTTCGAAACAAAGTCCATATGTATATACTTTTTCCGACATAATTTTTCCACTAAGGTATAACTAATTATACCTTTGTATATTAAGGTATAACTAAGGTATAATTAAGGTATAAATAAAGTATAATCACTGCAATAGTGTATCTTAATATATAACTAATGTATAATTAAAGTATAACTGAGGTATAAACACTGTAATAGTGTATCTTAATATATAATTAAGGTATTACTAATGTATAATCAATGTAATAGTGTATAACTAAGGTATAACTAAGGTATAATCACTGTAATAGTGTATCTTAAGTATAACTAAGGTATAATTAAGGTATAATCAATATAATAATGTATCTTAGGGTATAAATAAGGAATAACTAAGGTATAATCACTATAATAATGTATCTTAAGGTATAATTAAGGTATAACTAAGGTATAAAGATTGTATAAACAGTGTATAAACAATGTATAAAATGTATAAACAATGTATAAATAATGTATAATAATATATAAGAAGTGTATAATAATGTATAACAATGTATAAACAATGTATAACAATATATAACAGTGTATAAACAGTGTATAATGTATAAACAATGTATAAACAATGTATAACAGTGTATAAACAATGTATAAACAGTGTATAAAGAGTGTATAACAATGTATAATAAGTGTATACATATATAACATTGTATAAGAAGTGTATAATGTATAACAATGTATAAGTAGTGTAAAAACAATGCATAAATAATGTATAATTAAGGTATAACTAAGGTATAATTAAGGTATAACTAAGGTATAAAGAGTGTATAAACAATGTATTAAAAAGAAGTGTATAATAATGTATAACAAGTGTATAAACAGTGTATAAGAAGTGTATAAACAGTGTATAAGAAGAGTATAAACAATGTATAAACAAAGTATAACAGTATACAAACAATGTATAAACAATGTATAAGCAAAGTATAAACAGTGTATAAACAATGTATAAGCAATGCATAACAGTGTATAAGAATTGTATAAACAATGTATAAATAATGTATAAACAATGTATAAACAATGTATAATGTATAAACAATGTATAAATAATGTATAAACAATGTATAAACAGTGTATAATAGTATAAAACAGTGTATAAGAAGTGTATAAATAATGTATAAACAGTGTATAAACAATGTATAAGCAATGTATAACAGTGTATAAGAATTGTATAAATAGTGTATAAATAATGTATAAACAATGTATAAACAGTGTATAATGTATAAACAGTGTATAAATAATGTATAAACAATGTATAAACATGTATAATAGTATAAAACAGTGTATAAGAAGTGTATAAATAATGTATAAACAGTGTATAAATAATGTATAAACAGTGTATAAACGATGTATAACAGTGTATAAGAAGTGTATAAACAGTGTATAAGAAGTGTATAAAGAATGTATAAACAGTGTATAAATAATGTATAAACAATGTATAAACAGTGTATAATGTATAAACAATGTATAAACAGTGTATAATAGTATAAAACAGTGTATAAGAAGTGTATAAATAATGTGTAAACAGTGTATAAACAATGTATAAGCAATGTATAACAGTGTATAAGATTTATATAAACAGTGTATAAATAATGTATAAACAATGTATAAACAGTGTATAATGTATAAACAATGTATAAATAATGTATAAACAATGTATAAACAGTGTATAATAGTATAAAACAGTGTATAAGAAGTGTATAAATAATGTATAAACAGTGTATAAATGATGTATAAACAGTGTATAAACGATGTATAACAGCGTATAAGAAGTGTATAAAGAATGTATAAACAGTGTATAAACGATGTATAAATAATGTATAATAATATATAAGAAGGTATAACAATGTATAACTATGTATAAGAAGTGTGTAAACAGTGTATAACAATGTATAAACAATGTATAACAGTGTATAAAAGAATGTATAAACAGTGTATAACCGATATATAAACAATGTATAATAATATATAAGAAGGTATAACAATGTATAACTATGTATAAGAAATATATAAACAGTGTATAACAAATGTATAAACAGTATATAAAGGATGTATAAACAGTGTACAACAATGTATAAACAGCGTATAACCAATGTATAATAGTATATAACAATATAAGTGCAATCCCAAAATTACAATCCTAAAAATACAATCCTAAGTACAGATGCAGTCCCAAAAATGAAATGCAGTCCTAAAGTGCCATCTTCAGTCCGGATGAGCTTGACTGTATGCAAGTTTATACTTCTGTCCCAAAATGCGTGTAAGACTGAAATCACATCTACATCTGCGAACAGGAAGGCTGGTACTCAATACTTTAAATCAACTCCAACAGGTCTCTAGACTATTACTCTGTCGAAAACATGCTTCATACATGCTTCTGACCCTTAATTATAGAAAATGGTTCAACTTAAAGCTGCAGAAGTGCTGACTGCTTACAATGCGATTCACACCAGCATTGGGTTGGAGATCTGTTGCTGCAGAAACAAAATCAATCCCGTATTTCTTCTCAAAAATCTTCACAAGTGCCATTAGTTCTGGAATTTCGGCACATCTGGGGGCTGCAAATATCAAACTAGCAATGCCTTCCTTAAGGTCTGCCGGGCATTCTCTGGAGTAATTTCGAATAAGAAAACCACTCTACTGAAGCTTTACAGCAATTAAACATGTTCCCACTATAACCAACTCATCATTATGAACTTTGATATTATTCTTTAATATAAATGACTCGTTAATCTCAGTGCTTCAAACATTAAATACTGCAATTTTATTATAATTATTTTATATTTGCTATGCAAATAGATCCTCAGTTCAGAGATACGACGCTTATCCAGCAGAACAGAAAAAAAGTTCATGCATTTCAAACACCATTCTCCAATATGATAGGTATGACTTCCATAACTACATACCAACAAAAAAAACTGTACATCACACATCATACAATCATATGTGTGTGTGTGTGTGTGTGTGTGTGTGAATTAAAAGCTCATGGATCAGAAGTTTGGAAAGAATAACAGGATAGAAAATTGGATTTGCAATTGGAAGAAAAAATAGTTAGCAGAAGGAAGAAGAAAAGAAGCCACAGCTGACCTTACTCCATCTACCCAAACCCTGTTGCTTAGCTTGTTCTTCTTGGGCTTGCAATTCAGCAAGAAAAAGGACTGGCCTCACCTTTCTGTTGACCTTGCTTCCGTACCTGTAAGCAGCAAACCCAATCAGAACCCCTTTAAAATAAAATCAAAACAAACTTCTGTGGATGGTTAAAACAAGAGTACGAGACCTTTGCCCAGCCTTTTGAAACAATTAGCGTTCCAACATTTAGTTTACTGGATATTTATAACAAGATAGACTAGCAGAGGCTGTGTAAATCTGAAGAGTATGAATGTAAGTTTGCTTTGTTACATATGATGGTGTCCTGTTTAGTTTACTTTTAACATTATGTTGGTGAATTGCAAGTGGTGTTTAGTTTAGGAATTTGTCACAGCACATACAATTAATTAAAAGTTGCCTTGAGCTTTTTGTCTGTGAATTATTGTCGCGGCCTTGCAGCCATTTTCTTCTCTCGTTTAAAGAAAACTATCTGTTTATATCAATCCTTTCCAGGCCAAATTGTTTATATCTAATGATTAAATTGATAAACTTTTTTTTATATATATAAAATTAAAATAATGATATACTAAAATTTAAACTTCCGCTACATTCTTATGAAGCAAAAAATGGAATAATAATAATAATAAAACCAATTGCAATATGATTTCAAAATTGTGCACCAGCCACATTCATAGTCAAAGCAGAAGTCTTTCCCACAAGCAAAAACACGGCAAGATTCAAGGCAAAAGCGCAGAGTGAATTAGTACCAAATATGGCAAAATCAAAGTGAAAACTCCAATTCTCCTTCAAAATCAGGTACTCAACAAAAACCCAAGGCACAAACAAGAAAACCAAACAACACGGGGCAACGTAATAAAGAGAAATAATAGGATTTAGCGTAATTCCTCTAGAGGTAAGCAAGATTTGAATCAATACCAGTCTGGTAGCCTCAAAAGCAACAGCACCGAGCTGAAGAAGAACCCCCAAGGTATCAAATCTGGCTTCACCATAAGCGGCAATTGCAACACCGAACGAGATCGACAGCATATTAACCATCGTTAGCTCTCTCTTTTCAACAAAACCCCAATCGAATAAACAGCGACAGGCATCAAAGCCTTGAGCATCTGAATAAATGAAACCGACAGATTGATATAAGCCGAATTAGAAAGCCAGAGAGTTGAAGTGAATGTTCAACGAAACTGATTTGAAAAAACGTAGAAAAGGAAGAATTAAAAAACGAAGGTAAAGAAGAAATTGATCTGAAAAAAAAAACGTAATTATGTAAATAAGAAAAGGTAAAACATCAAAATAAACCCTGAAACGAGGGTAATTTTGATAATTTCCCTTTAGTTAATATATATAGATATATATTATAAGATTTGCATATTTAAATAATTTATTAAAAAAAATTTTGATTTCTATAAATTATAGTGAGCCTTTACGTATTGAATATTTACGAAAAATATATATATTAAATGAAAAAAGGTTTAAGAACTTTTTCTTTCTCTTTCTAAAATTGGAGAGTTAATATTTTTCTCCCCTCTCAATTTTTTTTTTTTTAAATTTTTGGCTCAAATTTTCAATTCTAAAAGTTGATAACTCCTAATACATTAACCAACAACATTTAAATGCAATATAATTACAATCAATTAATGCATATAAATTTTCTTAATGCCATTATTTATCATATTTATACTTATGATTGTAACCTCTGAAATTCAATTGCTATAAAAATTATATATTCTTCATGGTTTTGTAACGTTTCAATCAAGAATTAAATAGTCTTTATTGTTTCGCTTTCTTCATCAACCCCATGATTTTTCAAATTCTCCGCTATTATTTTCCTTTCTTTTGGCTTCCAATGTTAAGTTTGATTTTTCATTTTCACTAATTTGTGTTTTGTGTTTCTATAGTTCAATAGCGTACAATGAGTAAAAAAAGACATTGAGATGAGAGGCATAATCTTATTTGTTGAATTAACAAGTGTAGCTCTATTTGATATTTTAAATTATGGAATAATTATTGCTTCTCAGTTCAGTGTAAGTAAGTAATCATCGATAGAGTTTTTTTAACCTGATTTATTTTTGTTCTTATTTATAAATTTGTTTCGTTAATATCCATTGTTTTTATCTCCTCGATCTCTTTTTTACATACATTATTTTGGTAGAGTAAATTATTTATATAATGATTTATTCATGGTCATATTTATCAAGGTGGAGTGTCCATAATTCGAGGGAATGATTTTGAGAAATCAAAGATGCAATTATTATATAGAATACTATTATTAACGCTGATAAATGATAGTGTTTGAGTTCTATAAACAACGGTAAATCTAATTAGTCTTAAGATCAATCTTCTTGTTGAACCTTGTTTTGATGAAAACAACTTTTATATTTAAAGAAGATAATAATTAAATAAATACTTTAATAATTAATTAAAGATAAATGCATTTTTAATTAATTTATTAAAGTATAAAGATGAAGACTTTCTACAAGAATATTGGAAGAATTATACAAAAATATAACAAGTTTGGGGAGATAAAGAAACATCTGGCTTCAGAAGGTTGAAGGTTTAAGAAATTTATTTACATATCTTCAGAAACCTAAACAACATATAATGACTACGTTCAGAGACCTGAAAAAGTCAAGATCAAATGATTAAAGTCCTATATACTACGTAACGGTCATATTCAGAGACTTGAAGAAGTCAAGTTCAAATGTTCAGAGTCCTGAACACTGTATAACGGTCATATTTAGAGACCTAGAGAAATCAAGTTCAAATCTTCAGAAACCTGAACATTGTATTACGGCTACATTCAGAGACTTGAAGAAACCAAATTCAAATTTTCAAAGACCTGAACACTGTATAACGGATACATTCAGAGACCTGAAGAAAGTTCATTACTAACCTTCAGAGGGCTAAACACTGTGCAACGGCTATTTTTAGAGACCTGAAAGAAATCAAATCTAAAGCTTCAAAGGGCTGAATACACTATAACAGCTAGTTTCAGAGACCTGAACAGAATTTGAATTTCCTCTCCAAACCACTTCTCCAATGCCTATAAATAGAAGACAAATGCAAACATTTCAAAATGGGAAGACAAATTACAAAGTTTACAATATATACAAAGCATTCTTGAGTAGTCTTTCCAACGATCTTCAAAGAGAGCAATCTAGTCTTCATCAAAGCAATTCACATTCTTTCAAATACAAAATTTTGAATGAATTGTAAATTTACACTAAGAGATATTAGCGTGAGGGGGAGCTTTGTTGTTAGAGTTCTTTGCAACAAAGTTTGTACAAAAGTTTTGTTGTTGATCTTTGAAAACAACAAGTTGTAAAAGTTTAGTGTTTTAGCTTGCAAAAAGCACCAGGTGTCTCGATCCAGATAGAAGAAGGATCACCGTCCTAATCCTAGACAAAAGTAGGATTAATTGTCCCAATCTTAGATAAAAGAAAGATCAATGTGGTTTGATTCCTACCATTAAAGGAATTATAGTAGAAAATCTCAAGTGGCTCACTTGGGGACAATAGTAGGACAGTTGGTCCGAACCTGTATAAATCTCTGTGTCGACAATCTTTCTATCCCTACAGTTTTTACATTACTACTATTTATATTCTTGCATTTATTTTACGCATTTATAGCTCTTTGATACTTTACTTTATTTATTCAAGAGCAATTAAATTTACAAGTTTTACAAACCTTTTTATTCCACATTTTTTAAGTAAAACTTGTTTTTTGGGCAAAATTGTTTTTGAATAAAAGGTTTCCATTAAAGAATTTTTATTTGGGTATTTACACTATTCACCCCCCCTTAGTGTACCTTATAGCCTATTTGGGACTAACACTTCTCTACATCTATCGATCTATAGTTATATTTGCAAATCATAACATTTGTATTTTTATATTTTTGTTCATTTTATAGGTGCTTTTTATATAAATATTGAAGATATTGACAAAGAGCAACTCGATATGAAAAAAAAATAAAGAGAAATATAAATCATTTGTACGGCTTTCAGATAGGTTAAAGATTATTTGTCTTCTCTTCACTTATATCTATTTGGTCTTTTTTTTTTTTAGTTTCTTTAATCAATCATGTATGTATAATAAATAAATTTTTATTTGCACGGTTTTAATTGCAAATCATTACTTTTATGTATTTTTATATTTTTATTGTCAATTTATAGGGGTTTTTTTATGGAAATTAAAAATGTTAGCGATGAGCACTTGGATTTGACAAAAAATAACGAGAAATATAAACTATTTGTGAGATTTAGAGAAGTTAAAGAATATTTATCTTCTCTTCATCCTCTTTGTTTGGTCCTTTTACCTTTTTGTTTTTTTTAACTAATCATGTAGAAAAATTAAATAATTTTTTTATAATTATAATTCTAAATAATAACTTTTCTATTTTTATATTTGTATTGTCATTTCATATGTGTTTCTTTTATGGAAAATGAAGATGTTAGCATGGATGAACTTGATTTGAGAAAAAATAAAGACAATAAAAGTATTTTTAAGGCTTTTAAAAATGTTATATTCTCTTCGTCTCTTTGTTTGGTCTTTTTTCTTTTTTCTTTTTCATTAAGTAGACATATGGAAATTAAGTAAATTTTTTATTTTTACATCCAAAGTTTCTCTCATTGTTACTAATAACATAATAAATATTGTGAATTCCAAAATTAATGGAATTCTATATATATATATATAAAAAAGACTGTGAAATAGAAGAGTTTCATGTAATAATCTAATAAATCAATTGATTATAATAACCATAAAATCATGTAACGTTAATTTATCTTTTATGTATTGCGTCTATTAATTTTTTCCTCAATTTTTTTATATTATTTTAATTTTTAAAAAGTGAAAGGTGTAATAGAAACAATTTATTGGTAGTACTTCTCATGTAGTTAGGACAAAGTTTAAACTTTTAATTGTATATATTATTTCATAATTTTAAAAAAATAAAAAAAATATTATATAATATATTATCTCTTTCATATAATATGATTTCTTTTTGATTTTATATATTTTTTTCTTGGTTTTACTGAAAAAAATTTTAAATAATTTTTCAATGCTTATTTCTCAATCTATAGTTTACAATTTCTATATGTAGTTTTTCTTTACTAAAATTAAATTTTGTAATTTATACTATTAATTAATTTACTTAAACATTTTAAATTATAGCCTTTACACTTATTTACTAATCTATATTTCCAAAGATAGTTTATTTTACCTATCTAAAATCTCTCCATTAATATTTATATATTTTCTTGAGTTTTTAAGTATGTTTATATATTATTTTCATGATAATTAAGCAATAATTTATGAACTAGTAAAACTAAAATTCAAGTATTCTTAATACTTACACTGCACTCTTAGAAAAAAATGTGAATTGTCAAAGAAAAGAATAAATAAGTAAAAGATTTTAAATTGTACATGTATATATTTAAAAATTATTCAATAAACTCACGCAATGCACGGGTTCAAAGCTAGTTTAATCATGAAACATAGAGTTTTTATTATATTCATTTTACAAAATAAAAACTAAAGTAGTTTAATTGAAAAAAAAAAAATTCCTAAGCTTTTAGATTATAGTTTTATTTTAACTTTATGTTTTCATAAGACAATAATTTTGATTGATTAGAACAACTTCTAATGTCGTTATTGTTAATTAATTATGAGTTAGAAATTAAAAAATTATGTAATGAATGATAAAAACTAATGTGTGATAAGTGAGAAATATAACAATAATTTCATTTATTAATTGGAATTAAATTGAGCTTTATTGAATTAATTTTGGCTAATTAGAGTTTATTTCAGGATAAAAAGAAATTTGGAGCAAAATCATGAAAAACCTCAGCAAGCAGGCTCGTAAGCAGGCTGAAGAGAGCTAGAAAAGAGCTTTGGAAGTGAGAGAAAAAGATAAGCAGAAATTGTCCATGTCGTGGGATCATGGAGGGATGGAGGAGAGATGTGATTTATCTTAAAAAGAAGAGATTTGACTTTTGGAAAGATTTTACTTGCAAATCTAGACCAAACTTTAGTGGTTGAACTTAATATGATTTTAATTTGTGGTTATTTTTAAACCACCATGCTAAGTACTTTATTATTATTTTAATTTTTAGGGTATTTTAGTCTTTTGGGGAGTACTATATATACTCCCTTAGTGTTAGGGTTAGAGAGCTTTTGACTCTTGGCTCATTTTTCTCTCTTGTATTCTAACTCTTTAGTTTAATATAATTAGTAGTAATTTCTCTTTATTTATTATTTATTTTTCTATCGATGCTGCTCATATGTTGTGAGTAGTCCGTTTCAAGCAGGCTTGAGCCAACTCGGTTGGCAGTAATAAGTACTCATTCTCATTCTTTATTATGGGTATTATGTATGTGATGATTGTTT
This sequence comes from Euphorbia tirucalli, assembly GCA_039660915.1. Taxonomy (NCBI): domain Eukaryota; kingdom Viridiplantae; phylum Streptophyta; class Magnoliopsida; order Malpighiales; family Euphorbiaceae; genus Euphorbia; species Euphorbia tirucalli. The sequence continues at coordinate 54,639,832 of CM077633.1, forward strand.
CTTAGTGTGCTTCATCTTTTCTTGAGACTGATAACCTCATTTGCTAGTGGTTAGAATGAGACCGAGAAGAGATTCTTAACCATGGAAATACCTTGAAACACATGCATGTTTATTACTGAAGAAATTCGAGTAGACTGCATGCTAGGGGTTTTTATTTTTTGATAAAATGCTTGCAAGATCTTGATGAATGATTAAGTAGTCTTTTGCTGAAATGATTCGATTAGGCTGCTTGTCATAGGATCCACATGTCCGGAGATTCCTAGTGTGGTGATTTGAGAGTGAGATACCCTATATCTATGTTCTGTAACTCTGCTCATAATGGTTAAGGAGAGAAATGTACTGAAACTGCTTGCTTGTGCTTAGTTTGGGTCTGCTGATTTTATCTTCATTGTTGTTGTTATTTTTATTCTTTGCCATATTGAATTTGTTAATGCTAGAATCTATGTTAGTCTACTTAGTTAGCTTGCTTAAGATCTTTATTTTATTTGGGAAAGATATCAGATCTGCCTGTTTGCTAGAAAATTCAGGTTGTTCGTATAGATCTCTGAGGAAACGATACTTGGTGTTGCCTGAATACTACAACTGATCTAGTGCACTTGCTAGAGTCCAATTTTATAGACAACAATATGTTACAAATTAAAAATAACTAAAAGAGTTCAATTATAAACATGATTTAAGATAAAATGAATAAATAATATAAAATAGAAAAATAGACACCAATCTAAAAAAACAATATGGAAATTCGTTTTATTTGATTCATAATATACATATATATGTGTACAGACTAAACTATTGTGTTTTATGATAAAAAAAAATATTATATAATATAAAACAATAAATTATATTAATTATGTTTGACATTCAAAATTATGACAAAACTATATAAAAAAGTAAATAAAATGGCATATAATGATTTATCAAACATAAAAATTAAATATAAGAAAAAAGAGAAAAAACCAAAATTGATATCAATATTATTCTCATGCTTAAGCTTCCAAATGTGAAAATAAAATTATGAATCTACTAACGAAGTTAAAATCTAAAAAAAAAAAAAAAAAAAAAAAATAACAATTTAGTAGTAAGAATAAGATGTTACAACAAACAAATTTGTTTGGAAAAAAAATGACATCATGCCGTAGTTGTTTTGACTTTTGGTTTGGCATGAGATAATTTGTAATCATTTTTAGCACCTTAGCGGGTAAACTCCAATGCTTATAATAAAAAGTGACAATAGATGAGATAACAAAAAGTTTTACCTTTACTATATAGTTGATTATGTATCCTTAAAAATGAACTTTATACTCATGAATGGTTTTTAGTTTTGTTACCATCATGAATTTGTGATTGACATTAATTGCTTTTAATAATAGAAAAGTTGCATATTGAGAATTGAAAAGCAAATTGATATACACATTTTAAAGGCTTATTGACTTAATCACGATTGATATTTTTTTATTTAAAAATATGCAAAAAATTAAGAAAATAGATACATATGAATGGAAGGATTTGAGGCATGCCCAGTATGAGAAGAAATAGCTTTACCACATTATACTTTTCACTCAAAAGAATCAAGGCATTTCAAAAAAATAAATAAATAAATAAATAAATAAATAAATAATAAATAAATAAATACATGATGAATACCTAAGATGTATAGAACAATTAGTATTTTTTTGAATCACCAACTTAGACTGATTTAGTATACAAATTATTCTATCTATAAAGAATGTTAAACCAATTAAACATAGACCTTTAAGTTTACAATATCAAAATAAATATATTAGTTAAAGATGCGTGAAAGCACATGTAAAAGAGATTAATGCATTTACAAATGATTAAAAATTAGAAAAAAAGGAAAAACACAAAATTGACAAAAAGAAAAAGAAAAAGAAAAAGAAAAAGAAAAAGAAAAAGAAAAAGAAAAGAGTAAGAACCTCACGCAAAGAGCAGAGTATATCCCATATGACTCGAATTGCTGTAAACTCTTGAACTCATGTTTTTGAGTTTTCACGATATGATGTAAAGTAAAAAAATATTGCAATTTAAGTTTATATAATATCAAGATTAAAATAAATTTTTTTCACTATCAAAATACAAACTTTGAGAACTTCTCCCACTCCACATGTACATCTTATGCATTTAATTGTCTATGATCTTATAATACAAAATTAGAAGATGTTAATATTATGTTAGCTTATGCAATAAAGTGTATTTAACAATTTAAGAATTATGAGAAAGGTTAAAAACTATATAATATATTATGAAGATCATGAATAACAATTAAGGCAATAAATTGTATTAATTAGTTAGTTTCAAGATGAATTATCATGCAATTTTTAGTGAAAAAATATATAAAATATCATTTAAAATTGAAAATTATAAGAAAATAGTAAATAGGATCTGAAAAAAGTAAGCACGAGAGAGAAAATGTTTAGGTTCCTTTTCATATATACAAGAGGCAATGCCACTATGCTTAAAGACATGTAACTCTTACTCCCTTCATTATGGAATTTTATTAGTTTCATACCAATTTACAAAGAAAAAATGTTATACCTAGAAAATTTTTAATGGTAAACAAAATTTCTAGTAATTTTTTCTACAAAACTAATGAAGAAAAGATAAGGAAAAAAAAACTCATGATCAAATAAAGAGTTATAAGAGAAGATATACCTTACAAATTATTGATCATCAGTATCCTCTTCAACAACATCTTAAATTTCATTAACGCGCGTGTAAAATGATAATGATAATTGACATTGACAAACGTATAAAAGTATAAGAGCTACAATTTTGCGAACACAACTTGATACAAATTTACAACTAAATCAAAGAGAGATTTAAAATTTATAAACTTGATAAAGAAATAGATTTAAAATGAGCAAATGTCAGAGAGAGGGAGAGAGAGAGGTTAGTATAATGAACAAAACTTCAAACCTATTTAACTTACATCATATGGTTGTAAGAAAAGAAAAATTACTATAGATGGAATATGTCATACTTATATATACATGAAAGATTACTGAATGTTTGTTGTCGCCAAAAGTGACACTAGCAAGTGCACTAGATCAGTCGTAAAATAGAAATGGCAAATCCAAGTGTCGTATCCACTGAGACTAATAGTAACCAATTTTAAATTATTCAAGCAGATTGATAGATATGATTTTCTTTCAAATAATTAAGTGATATGATTAAACTAATTTTAACAATGGAAAAAAATAATTAAAGGAGAGTTTAGGTTGTAGGAAGTTGAATTAAGCAAGTTGCGTGAATACAGATTTAAATAAGCACAAGCTTAAACATTGCAAGGTCAAGCATTTTCAGTTAATCCTTTCTTTGTCACTTATGAGCAAGATAAATATATGGATCTAAGGTCTCTTACTTCTTCAATCACCATACTTGGAACATCCTACATATATGATAATGCATTTACTAGGAACATCGTACATAAACCAATTATCATGCATTAAGTTTTAGCAAGAAATTTATCAAAGACAAATACCCTTAGCATGCAATCTACCCGGAACATCCATTAGTGTATTATATGTGTTTTATGATTTTTCCACATTTATGATCTGGGACATCTTTTCTCATAACATGCTAAATAAAAGGTGATCAACCTTTATTTAATCCAAATTCACCATAAATCAATCATTTAGAAATAGACCTGCTCATGGGCCGGGCTAGGTTCCGGTCGGGCCTCATGGGCTTTTACTTAAAATTGTTCGGCCTAAGCCCAGCCTAGCTCGTCTAAAATTTTGTCGGTCTCAGGTTGGGCTCGGGCTTACACAATAATGAAAATAAAACATAGCATTCAAAAACAACATAATTCCACGACATCCAAAAAAACAACATAATTCCCCCCCAAAAAAATCATACATTGCAAACATGTGTGGAACTACAAATATTTATATGTGCTTTTACCTAAATCATACATAGTCAAATATCACCTAATATCCAATCTCAAACGGTATCTGTATATCATATTTCTAAAATATAAATTAATTGGTGAATCATATAAATTTGAACAAGTGGCTAGTGTTGACTTGAAATAGATGGGAACCCTTTAAGCAGCAATATCGACATTATAATATAATAAAAGTTTCTGGTGAAGGACATAACATGTACAAAAACCATGCCTTTTTTTGGCTAATTACAGGTGGTGGTGGAGGCTGCGGTGGACGGACTGGTGGTGGAGGCTGCGGTGGACGGACTGGTGGTGGAGGCTGTGGTAGACGGACTAGTGTTGGGATTAAGCAGAGCAGCAGTAGAGTAGTAGAGAAAGATAGAGAAAAGAGACAAAAAGAGAAAAGAGAAAGATATAGCAAAGAGGAATTTAGGGTTTTATTTTAACTTTTTATAATATTATTATTTTAATTATATATTTTATTAATTATTATTATATACAAAATTATATTTTTAATTTTTTTATTAATATACAGGCTGGGTTCGGGCTAGCCTACCATATTAATAAACAACCCAAACCTAGCCCTATTTTTTACGGGCTTTTATGGGCTCGAGCTTAGGCAGTCTTTTATCATATTTTGGCTGCCCAAGCCTGACCCTTAGAGCCTGGACTTGGGTGGGCCTTTGGGCTTATGAGCAGGTCTACCTAGAAATGATTACTCATGAATAACAAAGAAACAAATTACTTACTCATGCTGCCCAGTGAGCTTAAGCCTACTGAGAAGGAAGTACTCACCCTGCATGAGTGATTGCTTTCTCATGACTTCAGAATAATAATATAAAAAAGATATAAATGAGAAATAGAAAACGATATTGATGATTAATCCATAACACAAGAATTGGAACTAACTTCCCCCAAAAAGATGTCTTCAATCCAGGGCTGCCTGATTGCTTAAATAGCCAATGGTTTGCTTACAACAAAATAAAATATTGCTAAATAGTTATTCATATGATGGAAAAAGACAAAGCATGCTGTGGCAGATTATAATACCATAATAATCCAAAAGACACACATCTCAATTTGACTAAAATAATATTGTTTCCAAGATTGTGATACCCTTTTTCTCTCTCCAGTGTCCATTTGTTAGTGTATGCCCTAGTCCTTTTGACAATGTAATCAGATTTTTGATAATTAATAAAAGCCATTAATCTATTTTATTAATTCTTGTGCAATTAATAGTTATAGAGTATCCATTAGTTAAGTTATACTCTTGTTTGTTAGGAGCATCTCCTAGTAAGAAGGACTGAGACTAGGTTAACACTTAACTATAAATATCCCTAGTCTGTTATATCATGGGAATGATATTAACTAAAGACTAGCATGGTCTTTGATTGTATGGTGGTGTCCTACTGACCATTGGACATTGATTGTCGATCAAAGAGATGGGTACATGGTACTAGATCGATCCACTCAGAGTATTTCACTTGATCCCTATAAGACAAGTGAAAATCTGGTAACACTTATATTCGATCCTTATACCTAATGTTGCTATGGACTTAGGGACAATCTTATATACTTTGACATATACCTAACGGGCTTGTAAAATAGTGCCAAGTATGGGTATGATTGGGTATGCCAATGAATACCTAAGGATCATGAGCAATGTGAAGGGAAATGCCAATCTCTTAAATGAGATCATGATATCATCGGCCACTTGATGAATGAGACCGAGAAGTGCTTGGCCAAGCCTAATGCTTAATCACTGGATGATTAAGTGATTTATGTTCTTCAGTGTACTTGGTATCTAGAAATGAACTCGCAACCATAGGGGATGACTTAGTCATGATTCTAGCAGTACATAGATATCTAATAGGCATGGGATGTACAAGAAAAAGGCTACAAGGTATATATGTCCAAAAGATATATTCATCTTAATTAGGGGCCATAATGGTTTGCTAGAACCCACCTATAGTCTGTGGGTCCAAAGGTTTGGGACCTACTGCCAACATAAAGATAAACCTACTAGATCGTACGCATAAGGTAAAAATTGGATCTTTAAGAAATAAATATATATTTAATTAAAGGAGCAATTGTTATATTTATATTGATTTAATTATTGGATGGTGCTATAAATAAATTAATTGAAATATAACTGGTCAAAATTGGATTTTGACATTTATGGGATTAGAATTATATTCGTGTTAAATTAATTGTTGTATGGTTCAGTAAATAATTTAATTAGAATGTAATTTGTCAAAATTGGATTTTGAGATTATAGGAAATTATATTATAGTTAGATTAATTTGTTTTATTGCATGGTGCAATAAATAAATTAAAGCTAAAATATAATTATGTTAAAATTGGATTTTGACATAAAGAATTAATTATATTTATATCATAAGGTTGATAGGGATTCAATTGAATTAAAACTTTAAGCTAAAGTTTAATTAATAAAAAAACCCTAATTGACCTAGAGTATAAATAGATTAATTTTTCCTTAATTCCTTAACCTAACACAAACTGCCTCCTTCCTATAGAACATAGTGAAATTTTGGCCCCCTCTAGCTCTCCCAAGGGTTCGGTCATTCTTGCTCCGGTCTAGCGCTAGCACACTTATTTGATCGTTTGAGGCCTGCGTGTGTGAAGGTGAAGATTTCCTACTTGGAAATCAACTGTAAAAGCTTCAAAATTTTTGTTTTGCACGGTGAAAATTCCTACACCATTCCCTAGGCATGTGCTGGTGGGTGGTTGCTGCATGTGCTTCTACTGTTGCTGTCCCTTCCCTCCAGGCAACTTGCTAGCTGCTCTCCTTCTAGAAACAATTGTAATTTGGCTTATTGCAGCAGCCTTCACACCTTCCAAGTCTAGACTGCTCTATTTTAATTGGAATTCTTCAAAGCAATTGATCATTTTAGCTTATTTGTTCTTCAAAATAAATCCATTTAATTCAATTTACATCCAATTAATTAAGTATAATTTCCACTTATCAATATTACATGATTTTATGACCATTATAATATATTAAATTCTTGAAATTATTGCAGACATAATTTCTATTTATTATTTTTTATGAATGACAATTAATTTCATAACGTCCCAATATAAATTCCTTACTAATTATTTTAAATTTTATTAATTGATAAATTATAATATATATCTTTAAAATTGTATATAAATTTGAAAATTACACGAAATTAGATAAACATGATTGAAAGAATCTAAGTAATAGAGAGAAATGGCTTTAAACCTTGTTTTATTTTATACGCTAGCTTTAAACCCGCATGTTGAGCGGATTTATAAATTGATTTTTAAATGTACGTATATGTATAAATATTAAAATTTATTGGCATTACAAATGAATATTTTTAAACTTTTTCTTAAACTTTAATTATTTTATCGCTAATTTTTTTAATGGCTTAAATAGAAAAATATAACTTTTAAAATGGATTCGAAATCGAAAAATTAGTATTTGTGAAACAAAGAATAGTTGATACTTAGATATCTAATATACTTGCATTACTATTTTTTTTTCTACATAACCCAGTAGCTTTTATTTTGTAGTATATGATGATATTAATATCAAAAAATTTGTATGTTTCACCAATATCAACAAACTTATTTATTTTATTGTCAAGTTATGTCCCTTTATCAAGAATTTAAAATTTTTATATCGTGTTATCTTAATTATAAAAATTACTTTTAGTTTCATTATACTTCTTCATACTATTTAGTGTATTCAAATGATACATTTGGAGAGTGAAAGAAAAAGAGCCTCCTATATAAAGGTGATAATATATATAAGGGTAGAGTATTCTTTAATAATATACAAATTGAATACAGAAAGATGAAAGGTTTTGAAATTGAATTTTAAATATTAATTGGTGTTAATAATTATTAGAAAAAAAATTTAAAAATTTAATATATATATATATATATATATATATATATTCAAATTGGAAAGATATAATTAATTTTTTCAGTTAAAAACAAATAGTTCGATAAAAAAAGATGAATGGAAGAGGAGGATGATAAGAAAGAAAGAGAAAAAGTAATTATAAATATATGTCATGATTTAATATTGGTTATCCTTTTTTTGTTAACTTTTGAGACCACAAGCCCTCTTTTTGACAAAAAAAAAAAAAAAAAAAATAAAATAAAAAATCACAATCCTTGATTTGTTAGAGAATGAAATCGCATGAGTGATTTTTGAAGTTTCCCCTCAAGATAATGAATTAATAAATTGATCTTAAAACCAATGAGATAATGAAATAAAACTAACTTATTAGTAAAAATGAAATGAAAAATATAAATGAATATTTATTATAGAATTAAATAACTGTTGTAAAATATTTAAAAAGTAATTGAATGAGTATTAAACGGAAAATATAAATGAGTACTTATTATAAAATTAAATAACTATTATAAAATATTAAAAGAGTATTTAAATGAGCATTTGAATTCAATAAATGCATCTCTAATAATCATTATTAAAAATATATTATCATAAATATAAAAATTAACAGTCTTGAAATTTAAGTTTAAATTCTCAAATTTATAAAAAACAATTAACAAAAACATTCATAAACTATAAGGAAAATGATGTATAAGAAAGATAGAAATAATTTGAATTTTGTATATGTATTTATAAATTTTTATGCTAATTAAAAGTAAATAAATTTTATGCTAATTAAAAGTAAATAATTCACATAAAAGAATTAGACAATAATTTGTATTTTTTAAAACCGCAGAAGAGTTTAAATTTGGAAAACGGTATTCAACAAATCAAAACATATCGCATGTAAAAATTATTATACAAAAATAAATAAAAATATTAAAATATGTTAACTTGACTAAAAGCTACAAAATAAAATTGAGAAAAAAATATATATGGGCATATAAAAAATATCGAGGAGTATCAAAAATTCAAATTAATAAAAAATATGCAACGTAAATGAAATAAAATATTGTTAATTTATTTATACATATATAAATCTTTATTTCTAAAATTAAATATTTACTTTATGTTGTAAAAAAAAAAGTAATAAAGACAAAATAATTCGATTTGACTTATTGACCTTCCCTAAAAAATGAAATTATTCTGTGCATTTGGTGAAATCTAAGAAATTATTTGTCCTATTTTTGCTTTGATTTTAAATTATTCTTTTATAACCATCAAACCGGGCCCAAACAAAATTCAAACAAATATATAATTTCAATAAAATATTAGCGAACGAGATAGATGAAGACTTATATAGAGTCTTACCTTTTGAATTAAAGTTTCTTTTGCATGATATTGGAATATTAGAATCTTTGGTTTGAGGAAGTCAATTCATCAACATAATTTCTGCGTAACAACTTGAAAGCTTCAAAAATAAGAAAACGAAGATTCGAAGCCATTGAAATAAATTGAAACGACTACTAAAACATGTAAGAAATTATATAATTTGAAAACAAACATTTAAGAAAATATATATTCTCTAGAATTACAAAACAAAGTGAATCAAATTAATAATAATAAATCTCATATGAAACATAGAAATCACTAAAATCTGTAAGGTGTATATATATATATATATATATATATATATATATATATATATATATATATATATATATATATATATATATATATATATATATATATACTTCCAATATGTAACTATATTTTGAGTCATTTAATTTTTTTTATAATGATCATTAATGCTTTAAATAGAAATTATAGCCTTTAAATGAAATTTATAAACAATTTTTAAAAAATTAAGAAAAATCTAGAAAAAGGAAAAATAGGAATGAAAGCTTTTGAGGAATGCCAAGTAAGAGATGGAAAAAATCTTTAAAACCTTGTTTTTATATATATATATATATAGCTATTAATTAAATCAGAAGAAATTAAAATAAACATTGATTTTGCAGAAATCAAATTCTTTCATTTATTATTTAAAAATAAGCATAAATAATTTTTACTTTTTGGTTCACAATTGGTTTCGTATTGAACCATAAACGCTAGGGTATGTAAGAGATAATATTTATTGTATAAATATGTAATAGTATAGTTAGTCTTGGGTTACTTTTGTAATTGTTCATACTAGGGTTTATGTATTGTCACGACCCAAACCCCGGCCGTGACCGGCGCTAGGGAACGGGTAGGCATATCGCCACCGGAACCCGTAGCAAGCCTAAAATCATACTTTAAACTACAGTCTCAAAATATAATATTTCAATCCGTCATTACTTAACACATTAAATCCTTTTCACATACACAACATCAAATATAATCCTTACTCTGGTACTGCGGTCTAGAAATTTAATACATTGGAAGTAATTAATGATAACCTACATAGTAAAACTAATGTGCCGCCCGGAGGAAGATCTTGGGCTGCAACACGCTTCTAGCTACCTGAAAAATTTAGGGAGTCAGACCTCCCATAGTGAATTAATTATATGCAATGCATGAATAATTTAGCAATCCACCAATCACACAATACTATACGTATGTATGTATATTTATATACATATATATTGTACAGGCATTCATACACATGATTTCGGTAAACCAAATAATAAAACAATTATTAATAAGTGGTTTCTATACGTCATGGACCCTAAACCTCAATACCCAAAGTATCGCATAATCTACATAGCCATCCGGCTCTCTTATATCCAATGACTGGGGGACCGAGAATAACTCAACCGAACCCACACCCAGTCGGCTGGAGGACCGAGAATAACTCAACCGAACCCATACCCAGCCTCACTTAATTCCAATGCCATAATATCACATAGCCCGAGAATAACTCAACCGAGCTTATCCATAAACATATCATCAATTCATACATTTATTCCATAGGCCCGATAGTACCTGTGCGCACAAGGTCCTGATGCCGCTCACCAGGAAGCATGTCCATATACGTATTTAAACCACCATAGGAATTATAAATAAATATAATTATAATGCTAGGCGATACTCTTTTAAATAATGATAATAATTACATAATAAGATTTAAACTTTAAAAAAATCTGTCATGAATGCAAATGCTAAATTAAATATGCATAACATATAATTAACTCACAGATACTCCTAGCCGACGAATCCTATTTCTCCGGCTCTCCTGCTCCGCCTACCGGTTGGACGTCTACACAAGAGAATTTATAATGGAGATGAGGAAGGAACTAATTATTCTATTTATCCGAAATATCAATAGAAATTTCGGCAGAGTTTCCCCTATAAACTGGATATCCCCCTAATTAATATTAGGGTCAAACCTGCATAAAATTACACTTCTATAATCCACAAAACAATTCCAGTCGGTCTCCATAGACTGCAATTCAATAACTCGACTGGATAGCCAAACTCAATTAAATTCCATAATATACCAATTCTTCAACACATACACTAGCATTAAATTCAGTCCATATCACATCAAATATTCTCTTCCTATTAACATTCTCAATTAATTCATTCCATCAACATAATTATATCCTTCACAAACCAAGAATTCACATCTATTTTCTTTTTAATTAATTAACTAATATATTTCTAAAATTAATAAAATTTAACACTTAAGGAATTTGGGCAAGGTCTAAGAATTAATCTTTCTCCAAATAAGACTAGGAATATTTTTGAAGTACCTAATGTACCTCGCCGGAATTACTGACCGTCGCCGGAAAATTTCGAACTCGCCCTATGTGAAAACGATTCATACCATTAGCTAGATTATAATCTCAGGAGTTTAAATATACCATTACATTACTCTAATTCCAACTAAAACTCAAGAAATCGGAGAAATTAGAAATTTACCGACGAAGCTCCGATCACCGGAAAATCAAGCTTGCATGTTCCGATTCTCAAAATACCCAAAGGTTTTCCGGCCTCCTGAGTTCATTTCCGGGGTCAGATTTTCGAAATTTTGGACGGAAGGTAGTGAATCGTGCGGGACAGCAATTAGCACGAAATTTCAGGTTTTAATCTCTCTCTCAACACTTGATTTCTCCTCCTAAAACTTACATAGGATTGTAGTACGTGTTGAGAGCTTCATTTCGGTATAAAGTTTGTGAAAAACGGATGAGAATTGAGGGAGAATTTGAGAGTTGAAGTTTGAAATGGAAAAAAAATGAAAGAAATAAAGAAGAGAAAGAAGAAGAAGAAGAAGAAAAAGAAAAGAAGGAGATGGCTGTCGGCCATCTCCCCAATTTAATTGAATTGATTTTTGTAAAATATCCTCTATGATCCCTCCTTATTCGATAATTTTCCAATTCATCCCTAAACTTTTATAATTTCTCATTAATTCACTTAAATATATACAACCATATATGCATCTAAACACTCTATATGGATATTCATATGGTAATTAATTCGGGGTATTACATGTATAAATACCCTACATATCAATGAATAGAATCATGGTTTGCCATATACTCTTTATGGTATCAGAGCTTGCAATTAGGGTTTGAAATCCCCATATCAACGTGATTCACAATAGCCACCATATCCACTCAATCCGCCACCGTCTCAACTGTTCTTGATGTCTCAAATTCTAGAATCATGGCAACTAGAACAACGGCTCCTGCTCCCTTATTCTCTACATCCAGCCCGAGTGTTACTCACTCACACACTAAGTTGAATCCGTCTAATTTCTTGATTTGGAAGGCACAAATTACACCGATGTTGAAAGGAAACGGTCTTATGGGCCATGTGGATGGCACAATTGTCCCTCCACTGTAATTTCTATCCAAAGGTCATGAAATCCTAATTTTCAAGCATGGGAAAGAAAAGATCAACAGATTCTTTGCTAGTTATTGAATTCCATCTCGGAATCATTGATGTCGTAGGTTATTGGGGCCACTACGGCCAAGGGTTTTTGGGACAAACTGATAACCACCTACTCTATGGGGTCTCGTCCTTAAATCCGTATTCTCTGTCACGAGCTGCAGACTCTTGAATGAGGTAATTCACCTATCATGACCTATGTCCAACACGCTAAATCAATTGCTGATAAATTAGCAACCCTTGGCTATTATGTACCCGAAGAAGATTTAATTGATTGTATTTGTAATGGTTTGGGGGAGGATTATAATGACTGCAATAGAATTCAGAATTCCAAAACTGAACCCGCAACGTTTGATTATTTACTAGGCTCCTTACTAACTAAAGAGAAGTTGCTTCAGTAGTAAAAAATCGTAATTTCCTCAGCAGTCCAGCCTTCCGCTCACCTTGCTGCTAGCTCTAGTCAGCATCGTGGGCGTGGCAGAGGCAGCGGAGGCTCTAGAGGTCACGGTAGTGCTGGCAAAAATTCTGCTGGGTATTATTCAGTGCAGGGACAGATGATTGGTAACCCTGGAAATTATGGAAGTGCTGGAAATTATTGGAGCAATTCTAGACAGCAAAACTTTGGCTCCCAATCGTCTCATAGAGTTGCTGCCATGGGCCAATCGGATGATGCTATTGTCACGTGTTATAATTACCGTGGGTTGGGTCACAAGGCTAATCGGTGCCCATCCCTAAAAATGCCTCGAAACCAAACCAACTCCCTTTAATCCAACATTGCAGCCACTAATACACCTACTCAACCATGGGTTGTGGACTCAGGAGTGACTTACCACCTAACATCGAAGGAAAATCTTGCTCTTCACTCTAAATATTTCGGTCTGGAGGAGATTCAAATTGGGAATGATATGTTTCTTCCTATAACTTATGTTGGTGAGAACTCTTTTCAATTTGGTTCCAAATCTCCTAAGTTTCGCAATAGTTTGCATGTCCCAATTGCCAATCATAATTTATCATCTGTTTTTGCACTAACAAATTCTAACCCTGTATCTGTTGAATTCTTCTTTGATTATTTTCTTATCAAGGATTTGGAGTCGAAGGAGATCATGTTTCGAGGTCGGAGTGATAATGGGCTCTTTAATCTTTGTTTAAATTCCAGTCCATCTTTAGTTAGTGCAAATGTTGCTTCTTTCAATACTTGGCATGCTCGTTTAGGGCATCTTGCCTTACCTATTATTAAACTTACTCCGCATTCTAATAAAATTGAGTTTCAAAATTTTGTTGTTTTTTTGTACAATGCATGTGCTATTAGCAAAAGTCATAAATTGCCCTTCTCTAATTTTATTACTGTGTCTCATTCACCCCTTGAACTTATTTGTGCTGATGTTTGGGACCGGCACTGGTAAAATCTTTTGATGGATATGCATATTATATGCTATTTTTTTATCACCATTCTAAATACACACGAGTTTATTTTATGCGTAAAAAATCTGAAGTGTTGGAAATCTTTATACAATTCCGTACCTTAGTTGAAAAATATTTCCACACACCTATTAAAATTTTTCAATCTGATTAGGGAGGGGAATTCTAGGCCCTTACACAATACTTGAAATAGAATGGTATTACCCACAGAGTGTCATGTGCCCACAAACCTGAACAAAATGGGAGAGCTGAGCACAAACACATACACGTTGTTGAAACTAGCCTGTCATTGTTGCACCATAATCACATGCCAATCAAATACTGGATTGTTGCCTTTGAATGTGCTATTTAAATATCAATAGGTTACCTACTAGCACAATTTCCTTTGATAATCTGTTTCATAAGTTGTTTGGTGTTGATCCTGAATATAAATTTCTTCCTGTCTTTGGCTGTCGCTGTTACCCTTGGTTACGACCTTATGATAAAAATAAGGTTGATCAATGGTCCCTTCCTTGTCTTTTCCTGGGTTACAGTAAAGTTCACAAAGGGTACAAGTGTCTTGATAAAAATAAGCTTGATCAATGGTCCCTTCCTTGTCTTTTCCTGGATTTCAGTAAAGTTCACAAAGGGTACAAGTGTCTTGATTATCGTACTGGCAAAAGTTATATCTCACGTCATGTACTCTTTGATGAACAGGTTTTCCCATTCGCTGTTAGCAGTGATTTTGTGGCTCTAGAGTCGGTACAACCTATTACCTCCCTTTTTCAAATAAGTTTGCCCATAAATACACTGACCCAGCCATATATTTTCGATTCCCCTACCTTGAACACACACAACAGTAACCCCTTTTCGCAACAGCCACACACGTCTCCCTTTACTGATTCTGTCCCCATACCTGTAAGCCAAACCAACCCGGTTCCCGTACCTGATCCTGGCACAGTCATACTACCATCACCTCGGGCTATGACTCAGTCTCCAAGTCACTGAGACATATAGTCACAGACCCTGAATTGCCCCTGGTAGTTGATCTTCACAATCATTGTCCTTTACGGCCTCTAGCACTAGCAAGTGTACAATTGCCTTATCCGATAGTCACTCGGGCCAAACTGGTTCGCTGAAACAGAGGGAGATTCTTGATTTGGTTGCCACGGCCACTGGAGATCCTCTAATTGAACCTTCTTCTTATACTCAAGCAGCAAAAATTCCTACATGGCGAGAAGCAATGGTGTCTGAGTTTACTACTCTTCTACACAATGGCACTTGGGAGCTTGTTCCGCTATCACAAGCTCAGAATGTAATCAGATGCCAATGGGTTTTTCGAATCAAGCAGAAGTCTGATGGTTCCATTGATCGTTATAAAGCCCGTCTAGTTGCTAAGGGCTTTCACCAATGGCCGGGAATCGATTTTCATGACACTTTCAGTCTGGTTGTCAAGCCCACAACTATTTAGATACTTCTTACTCTTGCCATATCTTTTAAATGGACAGTTATACAACTTGATGTCTCTAATGCCTTCCTTCATGGTACTCTAGATGAAGTTGTCTATATGCAACAACCACCTGGGTTTATTGATCCTCGCTTTCCTGATCACGTCTGTCGACTCAAGAAATCCCTATTGTTTGAAATAGGCACCTCGTCAATGGCATCGGTGTCTCACTGCTGCCTTACTCAGATTTGGCTTTCAAGGTTCAAAATCGGATAGCTCCCTATATTTCATGCACACTGCTTTTGTCAAAATTTTTTGTCTGATATATGTTGATGACATTTTGCTTATGGGAGATACCCCCTCATTCTTGGATAGAGTTATTGTTTATCTTCAGACTTAGTTTACAATTAAAAATTTGGGTCGGCTACATTATTTTTTGGGTATTGAAGCTGATTGGACTTCCTTTGGGTTGTTTCTACATCAAACTAAGTATGTCAATGACTGACTGCTTTGTGCTAAAATGCACAATTGCAGCTCCATTGCTTCTCCTATCAACTGTAGCGAGAAATTAACTCTTGAGAGTGGGGATCCATTTCCTGATCCGACACTTTTCCATGCTATTGTTGGTGGTCTTTAGTATCTCACCTTCACACGATCAGATATTGCCTTTGCTGTTAACCGCATTTCTCAATATATGCATGCTCCAACTACTCTTCACTGGGGTGCGGTGAAACGGATTTTGCGGTATCTATGTGGCACTAGTACCTTTGGTATCTCTCTTCGTCCTTCTAAGATAGTTTTGATTGGATTTACCGATTATGACTGGGCGAGCTGTCTTGATGACAGAAAGTCCACTACTAGATTTGTTATTTACGTGGGAGCAAATGCCATCTCTTGGTCTTCTAGGAAAAAAAAGGCCCTATCTCGTTCATCCATAGAAGCTGAATATAAGGCCTTGGCTTCAGCTACTTTAGAATTGCATTGGCTACATGTTTTTCTTCATGAGCTTGGTTTCATTAAGGTTCCACCTCCTACCTTGTTTTGTGACAACTTGGGAGCTACATACCTTACCTTAAATCTGGTTTTTCATAATTGGAGTAAACACTTAGAAGTGGATTTTCATTTT
This sequence comes from Euphorbia tirucalli, assembly GCA_039660915.1. Classification (NCBI taxonomy): domain Eukaryota; kingdom Viridiplantae; phylum Streptophyta; class Magnoliopsida; order Malpighiales; family Euphorbiaceae; genus Euphorbia; species Euphorbia tirucalli. The sequence goes on from CM077633.1 coordinate 54,656,474, forward strand.
GTTCGGGATAGAGTTCGGAAAGGTTCTCTTTGTGTGGCTTATCTTTGCTCCAATGATCAAATTACCGATGTGCTTACCACAGGGCTCTCCAAGCAGCGTTTTCTATGGCTCCGTGACAAGTTGACCATTGGTTCTTCCCCAGCTCAACTTGCAGGGGGGTGTAAGAGATAATATTTATTGTATAAATATGTAATTGTATAGTTACTCTTGGGTTACTTTTATAATTGTTCATACTAGGGTTTATGTATAAATACCCAACATATTAATGAATAGAATCATGATTTGCCATATACTCTTTAGGGTACTTAGATAATCACATTCTTGCATCATATATATGAAAGAATATCATATTATTAGCAATGAAAAACATAAATAATAGTGGATAATTATAGAAAGAAAGAAGAGAAGACATTGAAAGATGAAGAAGAAGAGAATAGAATAGAAGATAATTGTACAAGCTATGAAACTACTGATTATATAGTAGTTATAACCCCAGCTAAACTAACACCCACCCCTCTGATGTGCAATTTGTGCATTGTGAGGATTCAGTAATCCTTACCTTCTGACAAAAGAATCAAACATTGTGGTATGGAGAGGCTTAGTATAACAATCTGCAAGCTGGTTTTCTATTGAAATTGGTAACAAGTGAACAATGTTAGATTGAACTTTAGATCATATGAAGTGGTAGCCGACCTCTATATGCTTTTTTCCTCTCATGGAAAGCTAAATTCTTTGCTAAATAGATGGATGAAGTGTTGTCATAATAAAGTAATGCTGGTTGTTTATGTGAAACTTGCAAGTCTGTTAAGAGATAAAGTAACCAAGTGATTTCACAAGCTATTGTAGCCATAACACGATACTCTGTTTCTGTGGAGGGTTTACTCAAGGTGTTTTGCTTTTTAGATTTCCAAGAAACTAAAGAATCTCCCAAGAATATACAGTACCCAGTTATTGATTTTCTGGTATCTTTACAAACTGCCCAATCTGAGTGTGTAAAACATTTGAGTTGTATATCTGATTTTACTGAGAGAAACAGGCCTTGTGCTAGTTCCTTCTTCAATTACCCTAGAATTCAATATGTTGCCTTGAGATGTTGTACTGTTGGCTTCTCTAAATGTTGAGATAATTACTAACTAGATATGAAATATCCAGTCCTGTATTTTTTAAGTACAAAAATTTACCAATCAACTTGTCTTCATGCACAACATTGTCTTCTAAGTCTCTAGATTTAACTGCCATAGGTGTAAATGCTCATTTGCAATCAAGAAATTCATTTTCTTCTAAAAACTCTAGAGTATACTTCCTTTGGTTTATATGAATTCCTGTTTTATTTTGAGCCACCTCCAAACCAAAGATATATTTCAGAGTTCCCAAGTCTTTAATGCTGAATTTATCATGTAAAAATTTCTTAACTTCCTTTATAGCTTTTGTACTCTTGCTGGCTAAGATAATGTCATCCACATATATAATTAAAGCTATAAACTTCTCATCTATACCTCTACTGAACAAATATGGATTTGAATGTGATTGCTTAAAACCCAATTCCTATAGAGCAATTGTTAGCTTGGTGTTCCATTGCCTACTGGCCTGTTTTAGGCTATACGAGGATTTCTTCTAAACTACACATAGGCTGTGGTATATCTATTGTGATCACAGAGGTAAAGCCATATATATCTCTTCAGTTAAGTCCCTATGAAGAAAGGCATTATTGATATCCAACTATTCTAATTGCCAATTTTGCACTGCTACCATAGCTAATAGCATCCTTATTGTTGGTAATTTGGTAATTGGTGAAAAGGTCTCTATGTAATCTATACCATTTTGTTGGGTATAGCCTTTAGCAACTAATCTTGCTTTTAACCTTTTCACTGAACCATCTATAATACCCCAAATTAATTGTGCTATAATTACCCAATTAAATCATAGTATGCATATATGTTTATATATATATTTAAGAGAGTTAATGATAATTTATAAAAGTTTAGGGACGAATTGAAAATTAGTCTAGTAAGGAGGGATTAAATATGATATTTTACAATATCAATTGAAATTAAGGACTGATGATCGTTCATTAGCCCTCTCCTTCTCATTCCTTCAAATTTCTTTACCCATTTTTCATACATAACTTCAACCATCAAATTCTCCCTTAATTCTTCTCCCTTTTCCGCAATCTTTATACCGAAACAAAGCTCTCAACATGTACTACAAGTTTATGTAAATTTTAGGAGGAGAAATTGAGTGTTTAGAAAGATATAAAAGCAAGAAAATTTGTGCCGTTGGCTATCCCCCTTGATTCACTGTCTTGTGCTCAGAATTTCACAAATCTGACATTAGAAATGGACTCCAGAGGTCGGAAAACCCTTTGGGAGGTTGATTCTCGAGGCAAGCTTAGGCGGTTTTCGGGTGATCGGAGCTTTGCCATATGAGTTTTAATTTTTCTGGTGATGAATTCCGGCAACGGGAAGATATTCCAGCGAGACATTCAACCGTTAGGCGGAGCAGCAGAACTAGAAAAATAGGATTTGTCAACTAGGAGAATCAGTGAGTTAATTATATGTATTGCATTTTTAATTTAGCATTTACAGTCACGACATATTTTCAAAGTGTAATTTTGGTACATGATTATTATAATTATTTTAAGAAGAGTGTTGCCTATATTTATAATTATATTTATATATATTTTCAATTGTGGTTTAAATACGTGTTATGGACATGCTTCCTAGTGAGCGGCATTAGGACCTTGTGCGAACAGGTACTATCAGGCTTATGGAATATAAGTATGAGATTGATGATGTGGATTTTGGATAAGCTCGGTTGAGTTATTCTCTGGCTATATGATATTATGGAGTTGGAATTAAGTGAGGCTTGGTATGGTTTAGTTGAGTTATTCTCGATCCTCCAGCTGACTGGGTGTGGGTTCGGTTGAGTTATTCTTGGTCCCCCAGTCATTGGATGTAAGAGAGCCGGATGGCTATGTAGATTATTCAATATGTTGGGTATTGAGGTTTAGGGTCCATAACGTATGGAAACCACTTATTGATAATTGATTTTTTATTTGATTTACCGAAATCATGTGCATGAAACTTGTATAATTTATATGTATATACATACGTAAAGTATTATATGATTGGATGAATTCTAAATTACTCATACATTGCATATAATTAATTCACTATGGGAGGTTTGACTCTCTAAATTTTTCAGGTAGCTAGAAGCAAGTTGCAGCCTAAGATCTTCCTCCGGGCGGCACATTTAACCATACTATGTAGGTTATTATTAATCGCATTTAATGTATTAAATTCTAGACCACAATACCAGATTAAGGATTATATTTCAGGTTATGTATGTGAAAAGGATTTTATGTGACAAGTATGATGGATTTAATTATTATATAATTGAGTATTTAATTTTGATATGGTTTTAAGGCTTGCTACGGGGTTCTGGTGGCAACATGCTTAGCCGTTCCGTAGTGCCGGTCATGGTCTGGGGGATGGGTCACGACACCATCACTCTTCCTCTTGATATGATAAACCCGCTTGCAACCAATTAGTTGTTTCCCTTAAGGCAAAGAACAAACCTCCTATGTTTCATTATGCTGTAGAGCTTCTATAGTCATTGCCTCCTGCTAACCTTGCATTTTTTATGCTTCCTCATATGTTTTGGGTTGCTTACCAACCTGCAAAGCTAATGAAAAAGCTTTCTGATGATCAATACACTTGTTTAAGCTTTGTAATTGTGGTTGGGTCAATTCTTGTTGCTGCACTAAATGACAATGATAGTCCTTTAAATAACTTGGTTGTGTATGAGGTCTCATGTTCTTCGACCAAAAGATTACCACTTGAACTATTCTGACTCAAAAATATGTGTTTCTAATTGCTGTTCTACATAATTAGTTTATGAAAAAGGAAAAATGGTCTCATTAAACACTACATTTCTAGAAATGCTAACATCATGTGTTACTAGATTACATACCATTATAAACTTTCATTCCTGGATAAAAATCCATAAAACACCCTTATGTGCATGTGGATCAAATTTTGTCTTATTTCTCTGCAATGTATTAACATAACACAAACATCCAAACACCTTTAATATAGAGTAACCAGACTGCCTACTATACAGAACATGATAAAGAGATTGTTGTTGCAATAATGGTAATATAGACAAAACATGTAATAAAATAAGGCCAAAAAGTATTTGGCAATGAGCTTTGAAATTTTAATGCTTGAGCCACATTAAGTATATATTGATGTTTTCTTTCTACTAAGCCATTTTGCTGTGGTGTTTCAACATAGCTAGTTTGATGCAAAATACCACTACTATTATAAAATTGTTTCTACAAAAATTCAAGTCCATTATCACTCCTTATGCACTTAGCAACTACACTAAATTGTGTTTTTACCATTGGCACAAAAGATTGAACTAAACCAGGGACCTTAAATCTTGCCTTAAGAAAATAAACCCATGTGTGCCTACTATAACCATGCACAACAGTAAAAAAGTATCTATAACTAGAAAAAGATATAATAGTAGGCCCCCATATCTCCATATGCACTAACTCAAAACAACTAGTTGTAATGGAATATGGCAAAGGAAATGGTAATTTCTCCTATTTAGCTTGAGGACATACATCACAGACCATATCAGATGAAGTTCTTATATCAGGAAAAACTTTCTGTATTTGCAACAAAGTAGATGAAGATAAGTGCTCTAATCTATGATGCCATAAATCCTTAGGATTACAATTGTTTGATGTAACAACATTAAGAGAAGAACATGCAACAAAAACAGAAGGAACATGAAAATGATAATGTCCATGCCAAGCTCTAGCCAAACCAATCTTCCTCTCGGTCTTGATATCCTGAATCAAATAAGAAGAAGTAGAAAATATAAGCTCATAATTATTAGTTGCAATCAATTGGGTTATGCTTTGGAGGTTCTAAGCGAGAGATGATATATATAAAACATTATATAATAATATCTATTGATAATCTAGCAGTTCCTACTAACTTGGATTGCAATTTCAAGTTATTAGGTGAAACTACTGTCCAATCATCAACTTTCCTATAAGACTGAATCAAAGATAAAATCAGAAGATATATGGCAACCAGGTCCTATGTTAAGTATACAAGTTGATCTACCTGAACCAAACTTGATACATGGAAATTCTTACCGTCAAAAGATGACTTAAGAGACACTGGTACATGTATTGCTGCTGCATTAGCATGAAATTGCATAGATGAACTAGAATGTGCACCAGCTTGTTGAGTTTGCAAATACTGAGCACTTTGCTGCAATTGTTCTTGACTCAATAGATTAGGTCCAGGACCAAGAATACAAATATTCATTGAATTTGATGAATAAGATGCATAAGATTCTTAAGGCAATTCTTATTCAAGATCTAGTTCCTCATCATTACCAACTGTATTAACTTTTCCCTTTAACCTTCTTGCCGCCAAACTTGGTGGATAACCATGTAATTTGTAGCAGGAATCCACATTATGCCTATTATCACCATAATGTGAACACTTCATAGTAGGGGTGAGCAAAACCAAACCGCGAACCAAAAACCGAACCAAACCGAATCAAACTCTATTTGGTTTGGTTTTGGTTTTATAAAATATAATAGTTTAGTTTTTGGTTCGGTTTTCTGTTTTTTTTAATAAAAACCAAAACTGAACCGAACCAAACCGTAATAGGAAAAATTATTTTTTAAAAATATATATATGTATATAAATAAATTTTGTTTGGCATATTATATATTTATATTATTATATAGTTTGTATTTATGAGACTTTAGTAATATACATGTAATATAAATCCTTTTTAAGCAATACTTTACATGTAATTGATAAAAAATAACGATAATAAAAATTTAAAAATTAAAATTTTTGTTGATTCGGTTTGAACTGAACCAAACTGTAACCGAACTGAACTAGTTCGATTCGGCTTGACCTGAACCATATGAACTTTGGTTTGGCTTTGGTTTTTATTTTTCTTCTACTTTGGTCTTTAGTTTGGTGGTTTTTGAATTGAATCATGTTTTGCTCACCCCTACTTCATAGTAGTAGGAACACAAGGAACCAAAGTCAGCCTCTTTCCAGTAAAATACCCTTGGGATTGTGTGACCTTTGGCCTTGATAAGAACCTTATGATTGTGATTTTTGACCTTGATAAGGTACTTTTCCTTGATAAAACCCTTTTCCTCTGACAAAAGCTACAAGATTCACTGAATTCTATTGTTCAACATCCAAATCTTGAACCAAGAAATTCCTCTAATGTTGTAAAATTAATGCAAAAACCTTATTTATAGCATGAAGAGGGTCTAGTTTACTTGCGACTTAATAGTAGCAAAAGATCCATTTAAGCCTTTCGAAAAACAAATAACAAGATCTTTAACAAGATTACATATACAACCATCATATGTACATATTGGAAAAGGCCTCAAATCTACATACTCATCCCATAAAACTTGTAACCAAAGTAATCAGTATAAGAACGATTACCTTGCTGAATGTTATAAATCTCCCTTTAAAGATTAGCACTACAATAGACATCAGTCTAAGAAAAATGTTCCTTCAAATTATCCCAGAAAATCTTTGCATTATCATCCTAAACCATATTCTACACAACAGAAGATGCTAAAGATTTATTGATCCAAGACAAACCCAAATTGTTGCATCTACGCCAAGCTTTGTATAGTGCACTTCACACATTTGGCTTTCTAGTAGTTCCATCAATAAAATGGTAATTGGAACCATTCCTAGTAAGAACAAGAGTCACCAAAACCAATGCTAGATTCTCTCCATGCACATAATAAGGGCTACTTTCTTCAACTTGATTCTGTGCCATTGAAGAGGAATAGAAGATTAATCAGAAAGGTGGAATAAATGCACAAGAAAATAAAAGAAAGAAGACTATTTTCCTCTGAATTATGCTCTGATACTATGATAACAGTCAAAGAAAGAAAGAAGAGAAGACATTGAAAGATGACAACGAAGAAGAGAATAGAATAAAAGAATAAAAGATAATCATAGAAGTTAGAAAACTACTGATTATATAATAGTTATAACCCAGGTAACCTAACAACTAATTAGCTAGCCTTTTAACAAATCTAATTAATTGTCTAAGTAATTAAATAACTTAACAATAGTAAAACCTTATAAATACAAGTGCATTGGGTAACACTCATATATATAACACATACACGGACAAACATAAAATGTAAATCACATGTATACATTCACACACACATACACACACACACACACACACACACACACACACACACACATATGTATGTATGTATGTATGTATTGTGTGAGCGCGGTATTTTCATCCCTCGGTTTTGATGATGAATAAATCATTTGTTACTTTAATAGCTTTCCATAGTTGCAAGGGTCAAAGTTAATTCAAGATTGAGGCTCCGGTCAACAGAATTTCAAGCCTCCTATTGTTTCCAGGACAAAAGAGAAATTTGTTCTCAGATCGATATCTGCACGATTCTTGATACAGCTGCGTGGCTATAGTTATACAACTGCATGGCTATTGTTCTTACAACCACACGGCTATCTCGTCGACACCCGCACGAGTCTCATTCTTTGGCAGAACCATGACTCTTCTTCTTGAAAATGATTTTTTTAGGTTTTTTTAGGCGGATTCAACAAGGAAAAACCTCTTTTCTGCCTATATAAATCCTGGCTGATTATGTTGTAAGGGTTGGCAACTTTGACTTAGAGAGAAAGAGGAACCAAAATTTTTCTTTAATTTTTATCTTCAATCTCTGTTATTAAGTAAAAATCGGTTAGAATTCTTAGAAAAACAATCCACTAAGGCTTTTAATAGGTTTAAAGACTAATTTGAACACCAAAATTGTAACATTTTAGAGCTTAAAACAATTTTTTGGAGCTTGGAGTTCGGTTATTCAATGGGAGCCTCTTTTCAAGGATTTTCATCTCCTAAAGCCGTGGATCCATGCTTCAAAGGTAAATATCTAAGAAACTGAAAGCATTTGACTTGTACAGATTAAAAACCTAGAATGATATACATTTCACGTGATCTTAATCCCAAAGAAGAGAGGGAATTAACAAATGTATTAAAAAAACGTGTCTAGCTTTTGCTTGGTCGTATGAAGATATTCCAGGGGTTGATACAAAGATAGCAATGCATAAAATTCCTACAAATCCCAAATTTAGGCCTGTTAAGTAGAAATTGAGATGACTGAGACGAGAATGGGCTATACTGGTAAAGGAAGAGATAACAAAATATATTTAAGCTGAATTCTTAGAAGTGGTAGAGTTCACATAATGGTTTGCTAATATCGTGGTTATTACTAAGAAAGATGGAAGGGTAAGAGTTTATGTGGATTATAGAGACTTGAATAAAGCTTCTCCAAAAGATAATTTTCCTTTGCCTCACATTGATGTTGTGAGCTGACGATCCTTTGGGTGATATTTTGCAAGCTATGAGATCAGGCCAGGGGCTTTGAATATTTTAGAAAACTTGGTTTTCGGGTTTTGGAAAATAAAAAGGCAAAACAAAAGGAATGTATGAAATCGATTCCTCGTACCTTAAAGGTTGACAGGAGTCGCCACCCCGACTTAGCTCTTACTGGGAAATTGTGGTATAGCCAAGCTCGATAGGGATTCCTATACCTTTAAGATAAAGATTCTGGTCAGGACAAATCACTTATTTATGTTTTATTATGAAATAGCATTTAACTATACCAAATATGCGCCTTTTTGTTATTTAATTCCCTATTCAATGTGCAACCTTAGATATTTGCTATATGCTCATATAGAAATCAGTAAAAAAAAAATTCAGAAAACGATAAATAAATTCAAAAAATAATATTATTACAACCAAATAGAATAAACTATCCTAGGGGATACATTTGATAAAAATGGGATAGGGACACAATCACCTAATTTACCTAAAATATTCTAAAAATAGAAAGCTAACATTCATCTAACCTAGCATACATCTACCTACAATACAGATGTTAGTGATATAGATAAATATAAGTACATTGGACTTAGATCTAATAGAATGGGATATCCAGATAGCTCGGGGTCATGTATTTAGGGGATAATCGAGAAAACTTGACAAGTTTGCCCGTTTAGACCTGGAAAACAATTTTATAAGCACCCTGTTTTTTTGGATCTTGAGAAAATAATTTTGGAAAACAATTTTGCCAGTTTTATATTTTTCATTTAGCATGGCAATGTGAGTCGACTATCCATAGATTTATTTGGAGATCCCTTTCGTGGGGGTTTTGAATAATGCTTCAAATATTAAATTAGGTCGAGAAACATATAAACACCCCAAAATCATTTTTGTGAAAAATGATTAAATGATAAATGATGAGATAAATAAAATGTTATGCTGGGAAATGAATTATTAGAACCATGCTGCTCAAAAAGGGTCAAAAATGGACCTTGGGGTCCATATTCAATGATAAAAACAGTTTTGTTTTTATGATTTTAATACGTAGAAATTCATTTTAGGGTTTTCTCCTTTTGAATTTTATGATCCTTTAGGGGTCTATCAATTGATTAGACTTGAAAACTAGAGATTTTCACCCTAGATACATAAAATCAAAAATCCTAGAAAATGTAGAAAATCTACCGTAAGAGTTCATGGGCCATGATGAGCCGTGCAGCCCAAAAGATGGGCTGTACCTATTATAAAAACTTACAGCAAGCTCATTTGGTTTTTCAATGATTTTGGAAAAGTATAGACAAATCAGACAATGCAGGAATTAAAAGATAGGATTTGTGCCTCTAAGAGATTACCTTTAGCTTGTTTATCCAAGTTTCAAGGAATGATCTGAATTCGTTCCTTAAAGCCTTGAATCTGGTTTTAACTCGTGAAAACAAACCAAAACTCAACGAGAATCAAAATGTAGCTGTGAATAACTTCGAACCGTAAAGATTCACATATCAAAATGGAGTTTAATGTTTGAAAGGGTTGGATTTGGTTGGTTTTGGTGTTAGACACTTGAAGAGTAGTTGATGAAAAAGTGGTAATGGAAGGCTTGCTTTAGAGAAAAAATGTTGCAGAGAAAAGTTGAAAAGAAGAAGATGATAAAGTGTTGGTGAAGATGCTGAAGAATGAACTGTGGGTTATTGTGATGTCTTGATTTGCTCAATTCCTTTATTTTTCCTTTTTAATTCTTTGTAATAATTTTCCTGCCTCCGTAATCAATATGCCTCAGTCAATTATTATTTTAATTCTACCCTAGAGATGGGCCGTACGGCCTATTTGCCTTATGAATTGGCCCGTGCGGCCTAATAGTTGAGCCATGTAGCTCTTCCTTGAAGTCCAGCTATATTCACTTTAAGCAGCTCTCTTCCATGGCTTAACCCTTAAATTTTGGGCCATGCCTCATCTTGAGATGGGCCGTACAACCCATCTTCCAATGATGAAAAAGCCCTTTTTCGTTTCTAGGGGTTTTTGGTTTGTTTCGACACAAGTTAGAATCTGTTATTTGCTTCTCAGGTCGGTATTCTGGAAAGTCTTAGATAAAGGATAAAAAAAAAATCCTCATCATAGAGGTCAGACAAAAATTTGTGCTCATAGGCTGCCCTCCCCTATCAAGTCTTTGATGGACCTTTGATATGAATTTAAGTACACAATAGAAAGCGCAGTGAACAAAGGATAAAGACTGACTTTAGGCTTGTCGAGCTAAATTTTGGTTGACTTGGAGATTAGGGGTGCTTCGCTGAATGTCACTGTCTTCCAGGTTTGGATTTGTCAATCGAGTGGTGCTTCACTCGTTTTTTGAGAACGAGACAAATTCGTTATTCCTCTCAGGAGAGTGGGATCGTTTCGCTGAACATCTCTACTTCTGAGGATTCGAATGATTTGCATTCATCGGGGTTGAACTTTGATAATTTACTAGAGATTAGGATCGTTTTACTAAACATCGCGGTCTCCCAAGTCTGGATTTATTGGTTGAATACAATCTACTTGCCTTTGAAGGTCGAGGTGGATCTGTGATATTCTTTAGGATAACGGGATTACTTCGCTGAACATTCCTACTTTTAAAGATTTGACTTATTAGGGATAATATCGAAGTTACTTGCATTAGCGTTTTTATCCTTTGATCGATAACTTTGAAAAAAAAAAGAAATTTTATCCCTTCGATCAAGAATAAAGACATGAATCATAGAGTTCATGGCTTCGCTTTTTCGGGTGTTGCCCCTAGATTTCTACAAATAAGAAAGAGAAAATCCTTCTTAAAGTGATTTGGCAATTTAAAATGAAGAATTGAATTTTAGTGATTTGGGGAGGATGGGCCGTACAGCTTATCTATTGAAGAACTTAGGTCGAGCGACTCATAGCTCGGGAGAAAAAAATTCTCAAACAATCGTTGGGTCGTATAGCCTATCTTAAGGGCTAATTGGGCATACTATCCATCTTACCTGTGTTAAATGAATTTGAAATCGTGGCCCCGCTTCATTTTTCCCTCTGCTTCTTTTCTTTTCTCCTCTTTTTCTCTTAAAACAGCTGACCCTTTCCTCTCATTTACACACTTCTAAAATCATGACCCGTGTGTTATTGTGATGTCTTGATTTGCTCAATTCCTCTGTTTATTCTTTTTAATTCTCCGTAATAAGTTTCTTGCCTCTGTAATTAACAAGCCTCAGTCATTTATTTTTTATTTCTTCCACAGAAATGGGTTGTACGGCCCATTTGCCTTGTGAATTAGGCCGTACGGCTTAATAGTTGAGTTGTATGGCTCTTGCTTGAGATCGAGCTGTATACACTTTTAAGCATCTCTCTTCCACATCTTAACCCTCAAAATTTGGGCCGTTCCTTGTCTTGAGATGGGCCCTATGACCCATCTTCCAATGTTGAAAAACCACTTTTTCAATTCCGGCAGTTTTCAGTTCGTTTCGACATGAGTTATAATCTGTTCTTTGCTTCTCGAGTCTATATTATGGACAATCCTAGATAAAGGATAATTGGAAATCCTCATCATAGAGTTCAGACAAAAATTCATCCTCACAAATGTCTTAATTGATAGTGCTACAAAAGCTACATTGTATTCTTTTCTGGATGTATTTTGAGGGTATAATCAAATTCTGATGGATGTGATAGACAAAGTTAAAACATCTTTCATGACAAAATGGAGGCACTTGCTTTTATAGAGTAATGCCATTTGGATTGAAGAATGCTGGAGCTACTTATAAAAGAGCTATTACAACACTGTTGCATGACATGATTCACAAAGAAGCTGAATCATATGTCATTTGTATGCTTGTTAAATCAATGACTCGGGAAGAGCACCTTGCTATCTTGGATAGATTCTTTACATGCACCGAGGAATATAATCTTCGACTTAATTCTATGAATTGTGTATTTGGAGTATCATCAGGAAAACTGCTTGGCCATATGTGAGCACCAGATTTTCCCGACCTTAATGATGATAGAATACCAAATGTTATCCATTCTTACCTTTCATTACGAGTGTCGATTAGAGAAGTGAGAATTCAAATTAAAAGAAGTTGAAAGTTGAAACTGAGAAGAATCTGAAGAATTAGGCAAAAAAGAAACAACAACCGCACGCATGAAAGGATAGCCCTACAATTATTGTGTTAAAATCCGTACGGATTTTGATCGAGAGCCGCACGATTGTTGATGAGTGGCAGTGACCTAGCATAGAGGAGATAGTTGTTTAGATTTGAGGGAGACAACTAATAATCCACTAATCTTGAGATTACGATGGATTTTGGATTGAAGGGAGTTCCAACACTTATAACAACAAACAACACAATAGCAGAGAAGAGGAAAAAAGGAAGAAAAGGTAGAAGGGAGAAAGAGAGAAAAAAAATTCTCCAACTTGAAGACTCAAAATCAAAGAATCAAAACCATGAATTCCTTAATTTTAGCCACAAATTCATTATTTAAGCCAATCCTAGACCTTTAGAGGCTTATTAGGTTGCTAGAATAGAAGAATCGAAGATTAATTTGGAGGATTCAAAGTTTTCAGTTGAAAATTTAAGTTCAATTTAAATCCAAAATAAAGCTTCAGGAATCGGTTTTCTTTCAAATTGAACCCTAGATAAACATGTAAAAGGTAATTCTGATAGGCCTTAAATCTATATACAGTTTTCTGGGTTGATTTGTTGTGCATTTCATACATTTTAATTTTTCTCTTTTTTTTTCTGTTTTTTGAAAACCAGAGCCGTACGACTGTTGCGAGAGCCGCACGGCTGTTGCACTATAGCCATACAGCTATTGTTTATTTTAGATTTAGCAAGTTCAAATTTTTTAGTGATTTATCTGGTTAATTCAAAACCAGAGCCGTACGTGTGTTTTGATAGCTGCACGACTATTGTTTCTACATACGCATGGCTGTAGTGTTGAATCCAAAATTGAATTTTTGTGTATTTTTGCACATCATTTTAACTTATATTTAATTTATGTATTTACTTTTGTAAACTAGTGCAATGACAGAAACATCAGTTTCTTAAAAACCAGCCCATTTTGCATGTAAAAATAATAAACTGGATAAAGTGTTTTTCAAAATGAATTTCCAGTCCCATCAAAACCACATGTAAAAAATGTTTTCCAGTTAAAATCGGGTAATTTATCGAATATCTCAATTTTCCCCATTTCATGCCCCGAGCTATCTTGATCCCCAATTCTGAGTCTTTTTGAGTCCTATGTGTATATATTTATATGTACTAACTTTGTTTTATAGGTAGAAGTATGTTAGGATAGATGAATTCCTAGCTATTTCAGTTGTAGGTGCTTTGTATATAGATAAATTAATACCCTGAATCCCTTTTGTATAATTGTATCCCCTAGGATAGTCATTTGATCAGTTCGTATATTTTAAATTTCTTGAATTTATTTACTGCTTTTCGAATTTATTTATTGCTCCAGCATTTTATTTGTGTCTCTTGTGTGAGCATTGGCTAAATAATGAAAGATAAAATCAACTGTAGAAATATAAAAAGCATTGATATAAATTGTTAAATACATTTCAAATTGAGAAGAAATAGGTGAGTTGTCCAGTCTTAAATCTTTGATTAAAAGGTATAGCGAGTTGTAACTCATCTCAGCTGTACTACAATTTCCCGGTTAAGCTGAGCTGGCTGGCGACTCCTGTCACTTTTAGTGAGAGCATTGGAGTTTTTTTGTTTTCTTGCTATAAAACTTTTTTTTATAAAACCCCTTATTTAAAAATCACCTCGGCCCGGTTGCGAGGCCCCTTTTTATTCGGATCGTCCGCTCACAGTGGTTTTGACATGTTTATATCAATATCTTTTATTTCCATGTCACTTAGAAACACTTTGTACACACAGTTTTAAGGTACCATTCTTACGGGCACGAAAATGGTACATCCCTCATAGCCTCATATGAACCCCTTCATTTGTACCCTTGACGGGGGAGAAGCGAGGAGTGTATTCTGCTATGAGAACCTTGACGTGAAACTGAGACTTTTGACTTGACCCATTTTAAGCAATCGTAGTAACTTTCCTTAGGAAACCAAAACGCAAATTGCATTAACCTATAGAGAGACGACCTTTATTATTCCCCATTGATAATAAAGAGAACCAACTCCTAAGAAAGATTTATGTCAACGAAACATAGAGAAATAAGGTCGGAAGGGAGTGCATATTTATGCATGTTCTAATGTTTGTTCTGTGTGCATGAATTCACATTTCTTGCATTTTTCATAAATCATTTGAATTTGCATACATTTGTGCATTTACAGATAGTGTCATTTCATTACAAAATCTCCAAATCCCCAAATCACTAAATCCTAAAAATTGCCAAATCTCCAAATCGCAAAATCCTTAAATTTCCAAATCCTCAAATCTCCAAATCCCCAAATCGCTAAATCCCTAAATCGCTAAATTCCCAAATTGCTGATTCCAGAAATCTCTTAAATCCCTAAAATACGTTGAAATGCCATCCATGCATAGCCAAAATTTCTTCCCAAATCCCTGAAATACACCGAAATGCTGCCCATTTTTTTTTTACCAAAATTCATGCAAATAAATCCAAACATGCATCTAATCCAAGCCTTGTATAAGATCATCTCTATACACTTATTCAAAGCCCTGCATAAGACCAAATCTATACACTAATCTAATCCCCGTATAAGATTAGCTTTATACATTTATCTAAATCTCCGTGTAAGACCAGCTCTATACACTAATCCAAGCCCCGTATCACACCAGCTGTATACATTAATCTAAAGCCCGGTATAAGACCAGCTTTATACATCTATCTAAATCCCCGTATAAGACCACCTCTATACACATATCCAAAATCCTGTATAAGATCCGCTATATATATCTGCTATAAAAACCCCAAATAAATTAAGTTTATTCATTTATCCAAAACCCCATACATGGTACATATTATCATGTATATTCAAACAAATCTCATTTACTCAAAGCCTCATACATGATACACATATGTCATGTATATTCAACCAGAATTTCATAGCATTTCACTCGATCTCATACATAAATACATCCATCTATCCATCCATTCATTCATTTTGTTCGATTTTCCTCATGTTGTCATTTCATTCATTCATCATGAATTGCATTCCTAATGTTTCTTGTATGATTTGAAATAGAACGTACGTGGAAAAGGAAACTAGGCAAGAGGTTAGAAATAAAGAAGTTTTAGTTAGGGAGTCCATTAAAGGAGGGCAGTCATCAGAAGTAAAGCAAGTAGAAGTGGCTGCAATATCTCAACAGCAAGGTAGTCAAGACAGGAATCCAAGAAGTTAAGGCAAATCTCCTTGGACTTTGTCTTTGTCCAAGATTTTTGCAAAGTGTAGAAACGAAGGTTTGTTGAATTCCTTGAAGCTGTTTGAAAAACCAACTGATGTAGATAGGGAAAATTTCCGCACATATCATGTTATCGGTGGTCACAGAACCAATAATTGCTACAAGTTGAGAGATGCTATCCAGAAATTGATAGATGAAGGCAAATTACATGAACCTGCTGTTAGAGCCGGAACTTTTCGGACTCAGAAAAAAAAAGAAAGAAAAAAATCCAGCGTGTCATATGACTATAGTTACAGTCGTGCGATTGTAATTAAAAATTTCAGTCGTACGACTGTAATTACGGAGCAGGTGCAGTAGCCCATACCTATGGAATAGAAAATTAGGGCTGATGTGAGAGCAATTAATGCTCACCCCTTTGCAGCAAGAAAAGAGAAAATAAAAGGAAGAGGAGAAGAAAGAGAAAGGGATTCTGATCTTGGGAATTAGGGAGAGAATTTGATAGAGAAAAGAGAGAAAAAGGGAAGGAAAAGAAAACTAACATAGCTCAATTTTTTCCTGTTAAAGTTAAAACTTGTTGGAAATCATAGGTTAATAACTTGACATTTAAAGCTCAATCAATTTCAGACCTTAAATCTAACTAAATCCGTGACACTTTGGGAGCATTTGGACAACTCTTGAAACCTTAACACACAAGGAAAAAGAATCAATTCGGAAGGGATTGAGGCATTTCCAGCGGTCATTCCTATGGTGGATCAATGCCAAAGAGGTAAATATACTTCAAACCTTCAATTTTGTTGCTTTTCTGGGTGATTTGGTGTGATTTGGTGCATAAGAACTTAATGTTCAAACCTGCTGTTTCTGGAAATCAAGAACAGTAGTATGACCATTCTTGAGTTGAGGAATAGTCGTACCACTGTAAATACAGTCGTACGAGTGTTCTTGATTTCCCTCCAAGTTTTTTTTAATTTCATTTGAATAAAATTTTAGAAATTTTCCGCATCTGGATGATTTACAGTCGCATGACTATAATTATAGTCGTACGATTGTAGTTACAGTCGCACGACTGTAATCTCCGTCCAGAGGCAGAATTTCCATTTTAATCCAGAAAAAATTCTAAAAATCCATAAAAATTCAGAAAAATCAGAAAATCATCAAAATGAATTTTTTTGTGCGCATTCACGACCTTAGATTCAATTTTCAGTATAACTGCATCTAGAACAATATAACGACGGAGACCTGATTCTCCCGAAAACCGACCCACCTCATATGTTAAATTAAAGTAAACCGGAAATTAAAATGTTTTCAAAATGATTTTCTCACAAAAACCAAAATACAGGGACGTTTCAAAATGTTTTCTAAGTCTAATCGGGCCGGGTAGCCGAGCCGACCCGGTTATCCCCCTAAATGCATGTTCCCAATTTACAATTTCCTATTCTGTCCTATTTGAGTCCTATTTGTGGTGTGCCGTAAACTGTGCTAACCCTTTGTTTTGCAGCTTTTAGGTTCTTTTATTTTTATTTTTGATGTATTTAATAGATTAATTTGTGTATTTAGGCGACTGTAAATTCTTAGATTATCGCGTATGTTAGGCGTTTGTAAAGTGAGGTTGAGAGTTTTTATTTTTATTTGATCGGGTTGTAATAATTTAATTATTTACTGCTTTACTTTTATTTTATGTGTATGCGCGCTGTATGATTTAATTTAATAAAATTGACTTTAGAATTATAAAATACCATCTGTGAACATTGGCCAATTTTTATTTTGATTAGACACGAAATAGGGGACTTGTCCGGACCTAGATCTCTGGATAGTGTAGTGGCCTTTCGTCCGGATCAGCTACACTGTAAATTTCCCGATTGAGCTGAGTTGGGTGGCAACTCCTACACTATCAATCGAGACTTAGGTCTCAGTTCTTTTATAAATTAATTTTCCAAAACGAATTTCTATTATAAAAACCCCACGCAAGGGAGGGTTGCCCAATATCGAGGCTCCTTTTCCGAAAGGGAGTCCGCGTTCCATCGAAAATGTCATCCACTCACACTTTCAAAGCCCAACACTAAGACTAATCCATTGCTAAAGTTTGAAATGCAAGTTAACATGGTGCGATCAGGATTACCAGCTAACTTTGTCTTTGCTTAGATCCTACAAGCAAATCCCAATCTGCAATCTGTGGTAGCTAGTGAAGTTAAGGTAGAATTAGAGAGTGGGAAGTTAACAGAACATGAAGTAATCAAGCCAATGAGTTTGAATGATCTAGATTCAGATAATAAGTTTGAAGAGTATGATGGAGGTGAATCAACTAAGCCATCAGTTGTTGAGAAGTTGAAAGTTGTCGAAGTGAGAAATGTAACGAGAAGTGGTAGGGTGCATCAGCCAATTGTTCAACAAAAAGATAAAGCTCATGTGACTGGATCAAATAGTGCATCACCTCCAAAAGAAGTTGAAAAGGAAGATTTAGTTATTTCACAGCTAAAGAAGACTCCAACTCAAGCTAGTCTATGGCATCTGCCATTGGTTTCAAAAGAACACAGAGCATCTTTAATGAAGAAATTGTCTAAGATTGAAGTTTCTCCAATCACATCTCTAGAAGCAATGTGTTGTCTACTAGATAGGTCAACTCTGGTTGCCCTGATGTTGTCTTCTCTGAGAATGACCTTTCGGATGGAGTAAAAGCCTAAAACAAAGCCATTTACGTGAAAAGCGAATATAATGGATAGAGTCATGCCATTTGTAATGGTAGAAGATGGGTTAGCTTTGAACATTTGTCCAATGAAAATGCTATCATATTTGGGCTTAAGAGAGGAGGCATTGAAGAAGTCCTCAATTGTTATTAGGGCGTATGATGATTCTAAGAGGACTGTGATTGGTATTTTTGAAGCTGAAGTGGAAGTACGACCAGTTAAGTCAATGGTCACCTTCACTCTATTGATATCCCAGTCACTTTCTCCCTACTATTAAGAAGGCCTTGGTTTCTTCCGCTAAGAGGAGTTCCTTCCACATTACATCAAAAGATAAAATCCCCTGTAGGTGATAGGGTTATGACTATTGAGGTAGATTCCCAATCCATGATTGCTGCAGTGAATGAAGAAGTTACAACTTTTGGTAGATTCCAAGTCACCATAATCAATGAAGAGGAAGTCACATATGCTCCAATGGTTATCTATGAAAATTACATGCCAAAGTGGTTATCCAACTACTTGTATAAGCAAACATTTGTACCTGGGCTAGGGCTTAAAGCTAACTTACAGTGAGTGTCGGAATTCAATATTGAATCTGGAAAGGCTTAATAGTTCGGTTTGGGCTATGAAGTTAAGACATCTGAAAAGAAGAAATTGAAGAAAGGAAAGAATGGTGGGCCAATGATGAAACCATTTGTTAAAGCTGGTGAAGAACTATATAAGGGGCAGGCTAAGCCTATGAAAGTTAGAGAGGTAGTATGGCTTGGTTTTGAAATATTTTCAGATGTGGTTGATTTTGAAAAAAGTCAAGAAGAGCCAATTGCACTAGTGATAGAGGAAGAGATAGATTTCAATCCTATCGTCTGTCAAAGGATATTGTCTGAGAAGTCGACCAATGCAGTAGAGATAAAGAAGAAAGTAAGTTGTGCTGAGAAAGAAATATCTAAGAAAAAGGCTGAGCAGAACATTTGTGATGAAGCTGTGGAAGTGATTTCAAAGGCATTGACTGTTGCCCTAAACAATGCTTTTGTGAAAACTAAGAAAGGATATAAGAAGAAGTTGATGACCAAAGAAAGTCTTGATTCTATAGTTTCTGAAATTGCAAAAATCATGATGAAGGCCAAAGCACAGTTGGCTGAAGTTGAAAAGACAGCCCTTGCTACTGAGCAAGAATAAAAAATGGTTGCTAATCTAGATGACATCTTGAAGCTGAATGTCAAGGAAGATGAAGATGTGAAAGGCCCTCCACTTGTGGAGGATGAAAATGACTTTGTTGTATTTGTTTCATCCATTTTCAATGTAAATGATGTATTTTACAACAAGTTTAATGCAATGAAGTCTCAATTTGCTTATTTGTGTGATGTTTATCCTGATAATTTTGTGCATGCATTTGAATCACCATCAAGCATAATTAGCATTCATGAAACTGCATTACATGAAATTAATATAAGTACAAATGAAAAACCTAAAATGGAATCTATTTCATGTGATCTAAGCCCCTAAGAAGAGAGATAATTGACAAAAGTATTGCAAAAACATGTTAAAGCTTTTGCTTGGTCATATGAAGATATGCCAGGGGTTAACATAGAAATAACAGTGCATAAGATTCCAACAGATCCTAAATTCAAGCAAGTGAAGCAGAAGCTAAGGAGGCTAAGACCAGAATGGGCTATACTAGTAAAAGTGGAATTGGCTAAACAGATTGAAGCCAAGTTCCTTGAAGTTGTGGAGTATACAAAATGGCTAGCCAACATTGTTCCAGTGCCTAAGAAAGACGAAAGGGTTAGAATATGTGTTGATTACAAAGATTTGAATAAGGCTTGTCTAAAGGATAATTTTCCGTTTCCCCACATTGATGTTCTAATCGATAGTGAAGCCAAAGCAACAATGTATTCTTTTATGGATGGGTTTTTGGGCTGTAATCAGATCCTAATGGATATATTTAACAAAGTGAAGATATCATTCATTACAGAATGAGGTACTTTCTACTACCGTGTAATGCCCTTTGAATTGAAGAATGCTGGAGCTACTTATTAAAGAGCTTTCATAACTTTGTTGCTTGATATGATTCATAAAGAAGTGGAGGCTTACATTGATGACATGCTTATTAAATCAATGACCAGGGAAGAGCACCCTATTATCCTAGATAAATTTCTAACATGTATTGAACATTATAATCTCAAACTTAATCCCAAGAAGTGCATATTTAGGGTTACATCAGGAAAGCTACTCGGCCATGTGGTTAGCTAGAGGGGAATTGAAATGGATCCAGATAAAATCAAGGCTATTCAGGATATGCCAACTCCTAAAATAGAGAAAGAAGTTTGGTCATTTCTGGGTTCTTTACAGTATGTCAGTTGGTTGGTAGCATGGTTGACTCCAATTTGCGAGCCAATAGGTGTCAATTGGCATTTGAAAAGATTAAAGCTTATCTGGTAAATCCTCCAGTTTTAAGCCTACCAATCCCAGGGAATCCTTCAAATTTAGATTTGACAATTGAGGATTCTTTGATAGGGGCAATGCTAGTGCAAGAGCAGGATGGAAAGAAGGAATATCTTATAAATTATCTTAGCAAGAAGTGCTCGATTATGAAACCAAGTATAAACTGGTTAAGAAGACATGTGTGGTAATGATTTGGCTAACAAAGAAGCTATGACATTACTTTCAGTTATATAAAGTACAAGTTGTAGCCAAGGTGGATCTACTGAAGTATTTGTACGAAGCACTAGTGGTTGGTTGGAAAATTATCCAGATGGTTACTACTGTTATCAGAATTCGATATCGAGTATGTCACCAAGAAGGTCATTAAAGGACAAGCTGTAGCATAATTTCTGGCAAATCAACCTCTTGAATCAGATGATGTAGAGAATCTGGAGTTCCCTGGTAAACAGCTAGCTATGGTAGAAGTGAAGAGATGGATTATGTTCTTTGACAATGCTGTAAATAGAATAGGTGCTAGAATTGGGATAATTGTACTAATGCCAAACGATGAGGTTATTGAATTATAAAATAAGAGGGCAGAGTACGAAGCATGTTTGTTTGGAATGGAAGCTCTCTTGTCACTAGGGGCAATTGATGTGTTGATTGTTGGAGATTCACTTCTGATGATTAGACAAGCTCAGGGTGAATGGGATATGAAAGAAGAAGCCTTAAGACCTTACCTAACATTGCTGCAATGTAGAAAAGAGTTATTTGTCCAGTGTGAATTCAGACATGTTCTCAGGGAAGAGAATAAAATGGCTAATGCACTAGCAACATTATCTTTTATATGGGAGAACCTAGAAAGAACACAAATACAACCTTTGATCATAGCAATTTGCAGACAACCCTACTTTGATGTTCAAGAAGTGATGGAATTGACAGCTGAAGAAAAGCCATGGTTCTTTGACATATATCAATATGTAAAGGAGAGAAAATATCTAGAAGGAGCAAGTACTGCTGACAAGGTTTCATTAAAAAGGTTATCCAGTTAGTTTAGAATCTTTGAGGATAAGCTATATAAGAGAACAATGAATGGTGTTCTTCTAAGGTGTCTGACAGAACAAGAAGCAGAAGTAGTGATACAGAAAATACATTTGGGGTCACATGGACCGCATATGAATGGAATAGCTTTGGCCAAAAAGATAATAAGAGAAGGGTATTTCTGGATGATAATGTAGTTTGACTGTGTGAAGGAAGTAAAAAGATGTCATGAATGTCAAATCTATACTGATATCAATCATTTACCACTACTTGAACTACAGAATTTAGCATCTCATTGGCTGTTTTCAGCATGGGGGACAGATATAATTAGGGAGATTCATCCTGTACCATCTAATGGATAAAAAGTCATAGTAGTTGCAGTTGATTACTTTTCAAATTTGGTAGAAGCAGAGTCATTCACTGGTGTGAAAGCTAAAAAGGTGGCTAAGTTTATTCAGAAGAATATTTTTGCTCGATATGGAATTCCCCATCATGTAGTGACAGATAATAGAGTATAGTTTCAAGGGGCTATAGCAGAATTATTTGTAGAACATGGCATTAGACATCATAGGTCTTCTTCATACAGACCATAAGCTAATGGTGTAGTAGAAGCAGCTAAACAAATCAATAAAGAAGATTCTATCGAAAATGGTAACCACTTATAGAGATTGGGCTGAGAAGTTGTCATATGCTCTTTGGCATTATAGAACCAGTGTTAGAACGCCAATAGGAGAAACACCATATTCTATGGTGTATGGTATGGAAGTAGTGTTGCCAGTAGAGATAGAGCTCAAGTCACTCAGAATAGCTTTGGAAGCTCAACTACCAGAAACTGAATGGATTCAAGCTAAATATGAGCAGTTAGCAGTAGTAGATGAGAAAAGATTGAAAACATTGGATCATTTATAGATGTATCAGCACAGAAGGGCTAAAGCTTAAAATCAAAGAGTGAAATATCCCAAAATGCAGTTGAAAGTTGGAGATCTAGTTTTGAAACAGTTAAGAACTACAAATGTTGATGTTCGAGGAAAATTTAGGCCAAATTGGAAAGTTCCAAATATAGTGAAGAAAATGCTATCAAAAGGTGGTGTTAGAATCATGGATATGGATGGAAATGAATTCAAGGATCCTATCAACCAAGACCGCTTAAAGCTTTATCATGTATGAAAGAAAAGAAAAGTCTACTAGGTTGAAAACTTGAAAAGGGCAGCCTATGCAAAAATTAAGACATAAGAAAAAATAACCAGTTAGAGAATCTGAAAGGGACGACTGGTGACGGGTTCTAGTTCAGTGTGGAATATATACCATTTGGGAATCAATTCTTTCGAATGTACTCATGTTGAATTCATTAATAAAGTGTGATGTTTTGTTTAAATGTGTTTATACGGTTATGTCAAAATGCATAAACAAAGTTATCTTGTCTGAACATTCATTAAAAGAAAGTACATTGCATTTAGCTGGTTATAAAACTCACACTATTTAACAATGGAAATGTACTAAACATATTATGAGCAGACGACGTTTTCGATGGAACGCGGACTCTCTCGGAAGAGAGCCTCGAGATCGGGCAACCCTCCTTCGTGTGGGGTTTTTGGATTGGAAATTCATTTTTGTAAAATTAAATATTTCATAAAAGAATCGAGACCTAAATCTCAATAAAAAGTGTAAGAGTCGCCACCTGGCTCAGCTCGACTGGGAAATTACAGTGTAGCTGAACCAAAGCGAGGACTGCTACACTTTTCAGAGATCTAGGTTCGAACAAGTCCCTTATTTCATGTCTAATCAAAATAAAAATGGCCAATGTTCATTGATGACACTTTAAAGTTCTAAAGATTGATTTTATTGAATTAAAACACACAGCGTACACACAAATAAAAATAAAGCAGTAAATATATAAATTATTACAACCTGATCGAACGAAAAATGAAAAAAAAAACTCTTGGCCTCATATTACAAGCGCCTAGAATACACGAGAATAAAAAAAATTACAATCGCTTAAAATACACAAATTAAGCTATTAATTACATTAAAAATAAAAATAAAAGAAATTAAAGCTGCAAAACAGATAGTTAGCACAGTTTATAGCACACCACAAATAGGACTTAAGTAGGACAGAATTGGGGATTTTAGAGGTCGGGGGCATGCATTTAGGGGGTAACCGGGTCGGTTAGGCCGGTCGGCCCGATTAGACCTGGAAAACAGTTTTGAAACGTCCCTGTATTTTTGGTTTTGTGAGAAATCATTTCGAAAACATTTTATTTTCCAGTTTATTTTAATTTAGCATACGAGGTGGGTCGGTTTTCGAGAGAATCTGATTTCCGTCATGGCATTGTTCTAAATGCAATAACACTGGAAATTAAATCTAAGGTCGTGAATGCACACAACAAAATTCATTTTGGTGATTTTCTGAATTTTTATGATTTTTGGGAATTTTTATGGATTTTTCTGTATTTTCTGCCATTGGATAAGGATTACAATCGCACGACTGTAATTACAGTCGTGCGACTGTAACTACAGTGATATGACTGTAGTTCATCCCTTAGCAGAAAATCGCCAAAATTTTATTTAAATGAAAAGGGAAAAAAAGGAAACTAGGAACAGTCGTACGACTATTGTTTGGGTGGCATGACTGTAATTATAGTCGTGCCTCTGTTCTTTTTCACAAGAATAGTTGTACGAATGTTCTTAATTTCTAGAAGCACAAAGCCAAAAATATGAGTTTTATGCATGAAAATCAACCAAAACACCCAGAAAATGAAGCAAAACAAAAGTTTCAAGTTTAGTTACCCTTGTTGCGCTGATCCAACGTTGGTTTGACGGCTGGAAACACCTTAATCGGCTCCTGATTGCTTCTTTTCCTTTGTGAGTCAAGGTTGCAAAATGGGTTCGAAAATCTCCAAAAAGTCACGGATTTGTGAAAGTCTAAGGTTTGTAACTGATTTAATTTTTGTGTGACAAGCTTAACCTACGATTTCTAATAGATTTTAGGCCTTAACGCTTTAAAATTCAAAAGAAACGAGTAGAAGAAAGATGGGAGTTCTTTGAGTTTTCTTCTCTTCTTTTCCTTCAATTTCTCTCTGAAATTTTCTCTCAATTATTATCTGTTGCCAAAAGTCCCCTCTCTCTCTTCTTTTCTGCCTTTTATTTTTTCTTGCTTCTGGAGATCAAACGAGCATTAATTACTCTGCCATTTAGCAATTTTTTTAATTGAAAGGTATGGGCTCTGCAACCTACCCCGATCTTACAGTCGTACGACTGTAATTTCAATTACAGTCGTACTATTATAACAATATCCCCACGACTATAATTATAGTCGTGGTACATATGGTTTTTGTAACCCCGGAAAATTCCGTGTTCATAGGCTACCCCTAATGTAGCTAAAGTCTGATTTTCAGTGCGGATTTAGGTACACGATAAAGAACACGGATTTCACGGTGATATACACGTGTGTGGCTTGTTGTATTAAACCTATGTGACTTTTGGTAGTTAGGTGGTCCATATTCCTTTCGTGTAAAGATGACACCAGGGAAAGACGACTTTTGGAGTCGGGCGGTTCCTTACGATGGTTTTCGCATAAGGATGACACCACGAAAAAATTACTTTTGGAGTTAGGCGGTTCCTTACGATGATTTTCGCGTAAGGATGACACCGGGGAAGAATGACTTTTGGAGTCAGGCGATTCCTTATGATGATTTTCGCGTAGGGATGACGCCGGGGAAGAATGACTTTTGGAGTCAGGCGATTCCTTACGATGATTTTCACATATGGATGACGCCAGGGGAAAAAATGACTTTTGGAGTCAAATGGTCATGTATGACCTACCATACAGAGCCATAATGCTGGTAGTGTGTAATTGGTGAACGTATTTATTCCTTGATCGATAATTTTGAAACAAAACGTTTTACCCCTTCGATCAAGAATAAATACAGTGATTGCAATTTGGTTACCTTTTATAGCCATGCAGGACTGAATTTGTGAAGTGTGTGTGACAGTCGTGTGCAACTTGGCTCACGGGACATACCAAGATTGAATTTTGGGTTCCCTTTTAAAGTCGTGGTGGACTGTGACTTGTGAAAAATGAGACGATCTTGTATGACTTAGCATATGGGATATGTTGAGAATGCAATTTTGGATTCCCTTTTAAAGTCGTGGTGGACTGTGATTTGTGAAAATTGAGATGATCTTGTATACTTGGCATATGGGATACGTCGAGAATGCAATTTTGTGAAGTGATATAATGCATGAGATTGTGCTTACAGTGGATTTTCCATGATTTCCTCAGATTTCGTGCCCCTTGACGAGGCGGACCGTCGTTAGAAAAATTAGTCGCTGGCGTGTTGGTCCTACAAAATCACTGAAATATCTTCCCATGGGGAATGTTAAATATTTGGAGATAAAATAAGGTTTAGAAAATAAAGTAGGAGGTTAAAAATAATAAAATAGAATAAAATCAAAAATTTCCCCCCTTTTTCTCATTACAATCGTATGATTGTATTTGAATTTCGAGTACAGTTGTACGACTATAGACAAAGTACAGTTGTACGACTATACTTTGTTGGCAGACAAAAATAAAAGGGATGTTTCGCCCCCCTTCGTTTTTCATTCTCCATTTTCATCGTTTTCTCTCAAAAAATTGGATTTCAAACCTTTGATTTCGACACTATGTTGAAGAAACTCGGTAAGAAATTGAGGAAACTCACTCCCAATCAAATCTAGGGGCTCGGTAGTGTGCAAGATATGCCTTTTGTGAGAGTTGCAGACAGGCACGGCCATCCGCGTTATACGGACCATTTCGGAGTCCGTTTCAGGTCGGAGATCCCTATCTTGCTGGAGATGGATTCTCACTTGTCTTCTCTCCAGGTTAGAATCCGAATCTGTCCTTAATTATGAACTTTTTGAAATTTTTTATTTGAATATTTTCCGAATTGATTTGCATGTTTTACTGCTTTCTGGATGAATTGGTTGAGTAGAATGCATGCTAGGGGTGCCCTGTAGTTCATAGGAACAAGAATCTAGGAAAAACGAGTTACAAATCACGAAAAATTGACTTGAAATTTTTCTGCCCGTAGGAAGATGAACACTCGTACGAGTGTTCCTACAGTCGTACGGCTGTAGTTGCCATTCCCAACTTTTCTCTTTTCTTTCTTTCTTTATATATATATATATATATATATATATGATGTTGATTAATACGATAATAATTATGATACATGCATGCGGTTTTTTTTAATTAATTAATTAATGATGATGATGATTATTATGATGCATGTATGTGTTAAATAATGTTAAATATGTATGCATTATACTTTCCTGGATGTGTAGGAAGATTTCAGGTTGCTAGAGCCTTTCCCTACCCCAGGTTTGGTGGGGGCGGCTCCCTGAGTCTATAAGGCCCCGAGTTAGGATCTTGGGTCTAGAGGCGTTTATTCTGTCATTGCCGGAGAGCACGCCTCACACTACTCATGCTGTGATGACGGCATTATGTGAGAGGTGGGTCTGCACCACCCATACCTTCCATCTTCCCGTCTGCGAGCTCACCGTCACCCCGTCGGACTTTGTGGGGATCACTGGATTTGGCTTCGGTGGGACCCCGATCTAGTTCAACTGCTTCTTGACTCGACTATAGCTGTCGAAGGACTACGTCAGCAGATTGATTGGTTATTCCCCCGAGAAAGGGAAGGTTCTATGCTCCCGGGTGGAGGCATACTGGGCTGCTCACCTAGATCCGTCGGATGAGGACGTGGAGAGGTATGCTTGGGCCTATGTGCTGATTATGTTGTCTTGCACCCTTTTTGCCACTGGGCAGAGTACCTGCAACATGACTCTGCTCCCGACTCTGGTGGACCTGGCCGCCTTTCCTTCTCTAGATTGGGCTCGAGCTGCGCTGGGGCAGTTATATTATGGACTGGACCTGTGTGCCAGATGGAGGCAGTAAGAGAAATTGGGCTTTTGGCTTGGCCTACTAGTATTATCCTTCTTTCTCTCTCTCTCTCTCTCTTTTTATACTGTTTCAATGACTGCAGATCTGGGTGTTTGGGCACCGTATCCTGGAGCCACCCGATTTGAGGGATGTTTAGGATGAGGAGCATCCTACCGTCCTGCGCACCTTGACACAGGGGTGGCAGGGCATTGGTCGTAATCTAACAGAGATCTGGCAGGGTCTTTGGGAGGTCTCCTAGGAGAGGGTAAGCAAACTAATTTTGTTAGTAGAAAAATTTAATTCAATATTTACTTACCTGTACTGAAATGTTTGCTTCTTTGATTGTGTTTTTGCAGCTTCATCATCTCACATGGCGCAGTCAGGGAGTCCTGCCTCTTGTCATGAAAACTTCCTTGCTGTTTAATGACCGTCGGCTCGTCCTAGAGTGCCCAATGTCCCAGGAGTGGTATATGGGCGAGCGCCTCCACCTTGCAGACCATGTAGACGGCCCTTCTGGTCGTGCTATTTCTCTGCCACTCCCGCGTGTCCTATTTTGGCCGCACTATGCTGATCCCGCTGAGCATCCAGATATTTACATAGATGGATATGTAGTCGATTCCACTAGTGGCGACTACCAAACTCTTATTTGTAATTGCTTATTGCCCATCCAGGGCAACGTGCCGACGGCTCCTCCTCATCAGGTATCTTCTATTCATTACTGCTTTATCGTTCGGTTTTGATTTTTTTTTAATATCCTTTCACTTGTAGGCCAAGAGACGGGGGGGTCGAGTTTTTCTCGACAATTTTCCCCAAGAGATGAGGATACGGAGGCAGCCACTATCGGAGGACACGCACCTATTCATGATAGGAGCCATCCTGTGCACTCCAACAGTGCTGCAGCTTCCACTTCCCAGGCTGCCGGAGTGGTAGAGGGTCGGCTAGTGACAGAGCTGAGGATGAGCTTCAATTTGATGGGCCTGGATGGTGGATACGCTTTCAGGGATCTGCCTACTTATCATCATTACCAGATTATATTCGCCCCAGAGGACACCACTCATGTTAATATTCCTTTTTTTTTACCCCTTTCTTGTTTAAACAGATCACTCGGGCCCAAGCG
This sequence comes from Euphorbia tirucalli, assembly GCA_039660915.1. Lineage (NCBI taxonomy): Eukaryota > Viridiplantae > Streptophyta > Magnoliopsida > Malpighiales > Euphorbiaceae > Euphorbia > Euphorbia tirucalli. Next base: position 54,685,415 of record CM077633.1, read on the forward strand.
CAGTACATGGCACAGCAGTACTTAGGCCTGGAGTACTTCATGACCTAGGAGAATGCCGCCTGGGTTGTAAGTATTCTGTAGTCTCTGTTTCTTCATATGATTTATGCAATGCATGAATGAATATGTATGTATGTATGCATGTTGATTTGTATTGTTATTTTGCAGACTCAGGTGCAGATGCTGCAAGAGCAGGCTAGGCAGGCGGCTGATGCTGAGGCTTGAGCTCTGCCTGTGATGCATAAGCTGACTTGGATGTAGGCTGATTACCATGCTTAGTTTGGCTAGATGCAGGCTGATTTAAACCTAGTGTAGGCTGACTTCGGCGCCTATAGAGTAGCGCATCCCAGTGAGTCTGAGTCGTCTAAGGAGGGAGAGGATGAGAGCTAGATGGGATGTTTTGTATTACATTTTCTTCTTTTTTTTTTGTACTGAATTTTCGCACACAACATGAACTTGATTTTTTTTATTATCGGCTTTCATTTTGCTTATTTTTGGGAATTCACTCTTTTCTCTTTTTTAATTTTTTGCTTCCTTTCATCCAAGCTTTTACAATTTTTTAGAATCGTTACAAGACTCCGATTGGCTCAAATTGAAGCCTTTCGAGTTGTGGAACATTAAAGTCTATTACAAACATCCATGGACCAGTGAATTGTTGAATTCCTACTGTCGCTATTGGGATCCGATGGACAATATCTTCCGTTTCTCGCACCAAGAGCTTTGCCCCTTGTATGAGGAATTCAGTGCCATCCTGAATATCCCGTTTCACAAAGGGAGTGACATTGCAATTCCTGAATTCACCTTCGGGAACATTCCTTCATTGGTGAGTTTGTTTGGGCTTCCCAATCCCGAAGTGGAAGCTCTTCTTTCTACCGGACCCTCTTCTCCTGGCCTGAGCCTAGAATCTGTACTGGAGTGGTGTATCAATGCCCATAGGGACTACGTCAGCTAGGCTAGTATGGTCATCCTTTTGCTGGTGAGCCGATACTTTTGTGGTTCTAGTGATGGGGTTGCCTCCTTCAGTACTGTCTCTCTTATCCCGTAAATGGCTGGGGAGCGTCTCCGGCTCCGTTTGCACTCACTGAGACCCTGATCAACCTGCATGCCTCCAAGACGAGTGGTTCCCTCCATGTCAGTCCCCATATTATACTGCGCCGATTAATTTTTCTCACTGGCTTATGTGTAATTTGGCACCCAAATGAGCTTCTAACCGTTGCTTCATATCATGTTGCAGATCTGGCTTTTGGAGAAGCTATCAATTCTTAAGATTCCGAGGGGGAGTTTTAAGAAGTACCACCCAGCCAACTTTAAAAAAAGAGGCTTCTCCGTTGACTCCTACGCTGACATGTCTGTCGATGAATGGGCTGCTTGGCTGGCTCGCCTGACTGACTCGGATCAGATGGGTCTACCCTTGGTGGAAGATTATCCACGTGGTCATAGAGATGTGGGCGCATGGTGTCCAGTTGTTGGGATTGACCAGGGTGACATTTTATTCTCCAAGTCGCCTTTGTCGGTAGTATGGTTATCCACAGAGTATTCCTTAGTGTTCTTGTGTCACCACCTGTAAGGAGTACACTGCTTCTTGGCCTAACCACATTAGGTTCCGTTGGGTTAACAATACTCGCCATGTGATGCTGAGCTTGGTCCTACGGAGACGGATGACTGGTACAACTCACTGGCTGGCTGATATCAAGGACCTACCGACCTGTGAGGTGCGTGATCTTGCGACTTCCCATTGGCTGACTTCTTCCGAGGCTACAAAATCGCTTCCTGTCAAGAAGAGAAAGCCATGAGAGAGACATGATTCTTATTATTACATGTACATATTTTATTCTATTACTTCTTTTTCGTTTCTTTTTTTTTTCTTTTCTTTTTTTTTGTTTTTGTTTTGTTTTGTTTGTTTTTTTTTTTTTGTGATGTTCACAATTCGTATGCCTAGGCGTATGAATGACTTTGCTTATTTGGACATTTTAACAATGAATCATGTAACATACTTCAAACATTCATGCAATATGTTAAGCAATACGCACTTCATTAATGAAATTCAATTATTGTAACAATTAAAAATGCCAAAATTGGTACATATCTCGAACGAACTCACTCCTATTATCAACCATCCCATACAGGTTTTTTGGCTGATAAACTACCTCTCGTTGTCTTAATTTTTGCTTAAGTCGCCCTTGCGGGTTTTCGACTTGACAAATTTTTTTTTTTACACATGGTAGCGTTTGAGATGGTCCTGGTTGATTGGATTGGTGAACTCATTGCCGTCCACGTCCATAATCTTCACTGCACCTTTGGAAAGTACTTTCTTAACCACCTATGGCCCTTCCTAATTGGGTTTGAATTTGCCCCTCGCATCCGTGTTGGATGGTCTCATCTGTTTCAACACCAGATCTCCCATCTTTAACGGATGTTTCTGATGACGAACCCGTTGATTGTAGGCTCTAGCCATTCTTTGGTGGTACATCTATAGATGATCTAAAGCTTTGAGGCGCTTTTCATCGACCATAGCCAGCTTTTCAAATCTTGCCTTTACCCACTCTGTCTCAGGCATTTGAGCTTCCAAGACGGTCCTTAAGGATTTCAATTCCACTTCAATGGGAAGGACTGCCTCCATCCTATAAACCAGCGAATACGGCATTTCCCCTGTCGGTGTTCTGACGCTGGTTCTGTAACCCCATAAAGCATACGGCAATCTATCTGCCTAATCTTTGTAGGTCGAAGTGGTCTTTGATAAGATCTTCTTAATAAACTTGTTCGCTACCTCACTGCTTCGTTGGATTACGGTCTATAAGGTGAAGACTTGCGATGCTCTACATTGTACTCTTCAAGTAATTCAGTTGTGGGTCCTTGAAACTGCACCCCACTATCAGTCACCACGTGGTGTGGTACGCCGTATTTATCGAAGATGTGCTTCTTTATGAATTTAGCCATGTTCTTAGCTGTGACTTTGGCATAAGACTCGGCTTCAACCCACTTGGAAAAGTAATCCACCGCCATCACAATGAACCTATGACCATTTAATGCTGGAGGCCGAATCTCCCCGATTATGTCTATACCCCAGACTGAGAATGGCCAAGGGGTCATGAGATTCTATAATTCCATGGGTGGAAGATGGCTGATATCTCTGTAGATCTGACACTCGTGACACTTCTTCACTTCTTCAGCACAATCTGTTTGCATGGTGAGCCAGAAGTACCCTTGTCTCATAATCTTTTTTGCCAGAGCTAAACCATTCATGTGCGGGCCACAGATCCTAGAATGCATCTCTTGCATAACCTTTTTGGCTTCTCCCTCCGTCAGACACTTCAGTAACAATCCATCGGTATTTATCTGAAGAGTTGTCTATCAAACCATCTGAACTAGGCTGCTAGTTTCCTTAATGTGGCCTTATCTGATGAATCTGCTTCTTCGGGATATTGGCCATTTCTTTGTAGGAAATCAGCTATGTCTTGGTACCAGGGTTTATCATCCGCCGTTAGGGTCAAAACATCACTAGAATGATGGAATGGTGTTCAGCGGTTTCAAGGATCAAAGGTTGCATTGATGCCTTCTGAGGTCCTTCCCACATGGACGATAAGGTTGCTAACGAATCGGCCATCTGATTGTCATATCTGGCTACATGTTTGAATTCAGTATGCCCGAATACCTTCACCAACCCCTATAAAGTCTCCAAGTATGGACGGAGAGATTCTTCTTTGATTTCCCATTCCCTCGTGGCTTGGCAGATCACCAATAGTGAGTCTCCAACAATAGTCACATCATTTGCCCCTAGTGTGATAAGAGCATCAATGCCAAATAAGCAGGCTTCATATTCTGCACCGTTGTTGGTTATCGGGAATTCTAGCCGCTTTGACAAAGGAATTATTTCCCCCTCGGGAGTTATAATGATTACTCCGAGTCCTGCTTCCCTCTTATTCACAGCTCCATCAAAGTGCATGATCCATTTTCTGACTTCCACATCCACCATGGCCAACTGTTTATCTGGAAACTCTAGATTCTCCACATAATCAAATTCGAGTGGCTGATTTGCTAGGAACTCAGCCACTGCTCTTCATTCGATCACTTCCTTTGTCACATATTCAATGTCGAATTCTGACAGCAAAAGCAACCATCGGGACAATTTTCCTGTTAAAGATGGGGCAGAGCAGAGGTATTTCATCAGATTGACCTTCGCCACTGCTTGTATCTTATATGATTGGAAATAGTGTCTCAATTTCTTTGTTAGCCAGACCATAACGGTGCAAGTCTTTTCCACCATGGTGTACCGGGTCTCATAATCTAGTAGCTTCTTACTAAGGTAGTAAATAGCATGCTCTCTCTTCTTGTTCCTGGACCAACATTGCTCCGATAGAAGTTTCTTCAATGGCTAAATACAATATCAAGGGCTTTCCCAGAATCGGGGGCTTCAACATTGGAGTATTGATCAAGTATTCTTTGATCTTGTCGAATGCGACTTTACACTGATCATTCCACATGACTTGTTGTTCTTTCCGAAGTAGCTTGAAAATGGGCTCACATACAGTTGTCAATCTGGCGATGAATCTACTGACATATTGAAGTGACCCCAAGCATGATCTGACTTCCTTTTCTGTTTTCGGTGCCGGCATATCTCGAATGGCTTTGATCTTATCTGGGTCCATCTCAATCCCTTTTTAACTAACAATGTGCCGTAACAGTTTGCCTGATGTAACCCTAAATGCATATTTCTTTGGATTGATTCGCAAGTTATACTTCTCATTTCTGGTCATGAATCTATCCAGGACAGCAGGGTGCTCTTCCCGGGTCATGGATTTAACCAGCATATCATCAACATACACTTCGACCTCCTTGTGGATCATGTCATGTAGCAGTGTCGTGACAGCCCTTTGGTAGGTTGCCCCAGCATTCTTTAATCCGAAAGGCATCACCCTGTAGCAGTACACCCCCCTACTCGGTGATGAAGGCCGTCTTGACCTTGTCAATGACATCTATCAAAATCTGATTGTACCTAGAGAAGCCATCCATAAATGAGTACATGACTGCCCTTGCTGCACTGTCGATCAGAACGTCGATGTGAGGGAGTGGAAAATCATCCGTTGGAGAGGCCTTATTCAAATCTCGGTAATCCACACAAACTCTGACTCTCCCATCCTTCTTGGCAACTGGGACTATGTTGGCTAACCTTTCTGGATACTCCACCACTTCTAGGAAGTTGGCCTTAATCTGCTTCGCTACTTCCTCCTTGACTTTCTCGGCCCATTCCGGATGTAGAAGTCTGAGCTTCTGTTTTACCGCACTAAACTTGGGATTTATTGGAGATAGATACCATTTTAGGATTTTCAACTGTACCCAAATTAATTTCATGTAATGCAGTGTCATGAATGCTGAACACATTGAATGAATGTTTACATGTATGCATAGAGCCGTTAGGAAAAACATCACACAAATAAGCAAAGTTAGACTTCATTTCATTCATCGCCTTATAGGCAGAATTTTTCACATCAAATACAGAAGAAATGTTTACATAAAATTCATTTTCTTCCTCCATATGTGGAGGGTCTTCAGCAGCAGGGTCTTCAGGGTCAGCAGATCCTTCCTCGAATAGGTCATTCAGGTCAGCTTCCAGATTCTCTTTTTGTGCCTTTGACAGAATAGCTTCTTCTTCCTTCACCTTTCCTTTGGCCATCATCTGAGTGAGCTCGGCTACAGCTTTTTCCACCAGCTCGGCTTGTTCCGATGCAACTTCCTTCTTCACGGGACACTCTTTCAAACCATTCTTCAACAGGGTAGAAAATGCCTTAGTGATGGCATCCACCAGTGCATCTACATCTTTTTCTTTTGGCTTTTCCTCCGGAGTGACAGGGGCCACTACTTCGACTCGGGTTCTTGGAAGGGTGATGATCTCAGTCGTTGCTTTAGGCTTAAGAATTTCTGTGAGCGGACGACGCGTTTTTGAAGGGACGCGAGACTCCTTTTCGGAAGGGGCGCCTCGATCTCGGGCGGGACCCTCCCTCGCGTGGGGTTTTTATGAATGGGAAATCGTTTTTGAAAAATAAATGGAATTAATTCTTAAAAGAACTGAGACCTAAGTCTCGATAAATATTGTAGAGTCGCCACCCGGCTCAGCTCAACCGGGAAATTCTTAAGGTAACCGAACCGGGCGAACGGCCGCTACACTATCCAGAGATTCGGGTCCGGACAAGTCCCTTATTTTGTGTCTAATTAAATTAAATGTTACCAATGTTCTTGAAATGGTATTTTAAATTCCAAAGTCAATTTCATTGAATGTAAAAGGGCATACAGCGCGCATACTAATACATAATACAAAAATAAAGAAAAGAAATAAATATTAATTAGCCTACAACCAAATCGAATGGAAAAATAAAAGCTCTCGCCTCACTTATACAATCACCTAGAATACACGAGAATCTAAAAATAATTACAACCGCCTAAATACACGATTAATTCTATTAAAATACAAATAAAATAAAAATAAATATAAATAAAAGCTGCAAAACAAAGGTTAGCACAATTTACATAGCACGCCACAATTAGGACTCAAATAGACAAAAGAGGAAAATCAAGAATTGGGGGCATGCATTTAGGGGATAACCGGGTTGGCTCGGCTAGCCGGCCCCATTAGACCTGAAAAATATTTTGAAATGTCCCTGCATTTTGGTTTTGTGAGAAATTCATTTTTGAAAACAATTTTACCAGTTTACATGCATTTTTATATTTAAGGTGGGTCGGTTTTCGGGAGAACCGGGTCTCCGTCGTTGATTTGTTCTAAATGCAATTTTATTGAAAATTGAATCTATGGTTGTGAATGCACACAACAAAATTCATTTTGATGATTTTCGAATTTTTTTGAATCTTTATGGATTTTTGGAAATTTTTGTGGCTTAAAGGTGAAATTCTGATTCTAAAACGAGGGTTACAGTCGTGCGACTGTAAACGGCCCAGAATCAAGATTTCGCCAAAATTTTATTTTGAATCAAAATTGAAGAAAAACAACCTAGAAATTAAGAACACTCGTACGACTGTATATACAGTCGTACGACTGTTCATCAAATCCAAGAACAGTTGTGCGACTGTTCTTAATTTCAAGAAATAGAAGCACGAAAACACAGCAAAAATGCACAAAAAAATCACTTCAACCACCCAGAAAGCAAGAAAAAGTGAAAGGAAAAGGAGTGTCTACCATTTTAGAAGCCTATCCAAGTCGATTTGACCCCTGGCGTTGCTCCAATCCACACGAATTCACACTTTTCGTTTGAAATTGAGAGGGGAAGCTTTGTGTCCAAAGATAAAAAATGCTTGGGATTCTGATGATTTAGGTCCGAGATTTTAATTTGATTGTGAAGTTAATTGATTAACCTAAGGATTTCTATCAAAATTTTAACCCTAATTCTGAGAATTAAAAGAAAATAGGAGAGGAAAAGAAGAACTTGTGGGTTTTGGTTTTCTTTCTTTTCCTTCTCTCTTTCCTCCTTTCTCTCTTTAATTCTTTCACCAGAATTCAAGTTGGCTTTTTCTTCCTTCCTTTCTCCTTTTCTACTCTGATTTCTCTGCTTGCTTCCTGTCTATCTCGGAGCAATTAATGCTCCTCCCTCTCTCCTCCATTTTTCTGCTGTAGAGGTATGGGCTCCTGCAACTGCTCCGATATTATAGTCGTACGATTGTAATTTTTAAATTACAGTCGCACGACTGTAAGGACAGCCGTACTACTCTTCTTCTTCTTCTTCTTCTTTTTTAAGTATAGAAAATTTCGGCGCTTACAGCTGCCCATCGAGTGATCAAATTCGACATCTAGATCCAAGTTTACAATACCTGAGATGATGAATTTGAGAGCGCGAATCAAAGCACCGTGAACACTGGAGTGAACCCTCTGATGAGATAAGCTGATATCGGGTCTAGGTTACCTGAGGCGATGCTGGGGAGGTAATAAGCCGATACCAGGTCTAGGTTACGCAAGGTGAAGTCGATACGGATAGGCCGATACCGCTTCTAGGTTACCCGAGGCAAATGAAGGGTGAATTGTGGTTTAGCCGATACCGGGTCTAGGTTACCCGAGGCGAAGAGAGATGGATTGCGGATTGGTCGATACCAGGTCTAGGTTACTCGTGGCAAAGAAAGATGCATTATGGTTTAGCCGATACTGGATCTAGGTTACCCGAGGCAAAGGAAGATGGATTACGGATTGGCCGATATTGGGTCTAGGTTACCCGAGGCAAAGGAAGATGGATTGCGGATTGGCCAATACCGGGTCTAGGTTACCCTAGGCAAAGAAAGATGGATTACGGTTTAGCCGATACCGGGTCTAGGTTACCAGAGGCAAAGGAAGAGTGAAATTAGCCTATACCGGGTCTATATTACCCGAGGCGAAAGATGAGTGAAATAAGCTGATACCGGGTCTAGGTTACCCGAGGCGAGCTTTGTTGGGGAAATAGATGAAGCCGATCTGGGCCGATATGAAGTTTACATTACTCGAGGTGGATCTGCTGAAGAAGTGAATGATGAAGCTGATCTGGGCCGATACCGAATTTATATTACTCGAGGCGGATCTGCTGGGGAACTTAGATAATGAAGCCGATCTGGGCCGATACCGAGTTTATATTACTCGAGGCGGATCTACTGAGGAATTGAAGCTGGGGATGATGAATTCCTGCACTTAAGATAGCAAGTTTTCATTCCTTGATCGAGAGATTTTTAAACAAAAATTTTTGCCCCTTCGATCAAGAATGAAGACTAGCTGGGGATAAGTGATTGATGTATGCAATGTATGAGTGCATGATGATGTATATGTACATGTATGCGTTTTCCGTTATTTAACGTTTCCGTCTTCCGCTGGAGAGAGATATGTCGTGCCCCTGGTCGATTTTGCTTTCTTCGGGGGCTTTGCTTAGTGATTTTCGAAGGAATGAGGTGACTGCTAGGGATGTATGATACTGCTGGGAAGATAATTGTAGTGCTCCTTACAGAGATTCCCCTAGGGAGAAAGTGTGGCAACTTGATGGGGAGACGATTGCGGTGTTCTTTACGTAGATTCTGCTGGGGAATTGCGTGATGACTCTATGGGGAGTCGATGTGATGACTTCTGTGGGGAATGTTGGGGACATTCTGCTTTTCCTATTCCGTGGGGAAATTATGAGCTTGTAAGTGCTTTAATTTTTGCCTGGGTTGCCCAATACGGGTTTTCAGCCAAGCGAGCCGCTCTAATTTTTGCCTCAGGCTCCTTTTCGGTTTTCACCTCAGCGAGCTCTCTTTTTTTTTATGATGATTGCGATGTCACGATGACCATTTCATTGCTCTTTTGGGAAGATGAACTGAGTTTTAGAGGTCGACAAAAGATTTCAAATTGCATGTATTTAGTGCATTTTCACTTGTTAAATAATGTGATAATTTTAATCAGTTGAATGCAAAGCGCTTTCTTTAAATATATGTTTATGCAAGACAACTTTGCTTGTGCATTTGTCATAACCATGCAAACATATTTAAACAAACATTTCACTTTATTGATGAAGTCAAAATGAGTACATTTGAAACGAGTTGGTTCCTAAATGTTACATATTCCACACTAAGCTAGAAACCGTCACCAGTCGTCCTTCTCAGGTTTTCCAACTAATTATTTTCTCTCATGTCTTAACTTTTGCCTAGACTGCTCTTTTCGAGTTTTCAGCCTAGTAGATTTTTTTTATACATGATAAAGCTTTAGCCTGTCCTGGTTGATAGGATTGGTGAACTCAATTCTGTCCATGTCCATGATGCTGACAGTGCCTTTTGATAGCACCTTTTTTTACCACATAGGGCCTTTCCCATTTGGGTCTGAACTTGCCCCTAACATCGACATTTGAAGGCCTTAGCTGCTTTAGAACCAAGTCACCTGTTTTCAACTGTCGTTTGGAATACTTCACATTCCGATTATAGGCTCTGGCCATTCTGCGCTGGTACATCTGAAGATGATCCAGTGCCCTTAGTCACCTTTCATCTAGTGCTGCCAACTGTTCATATCTGGCTTGAACCCATTCAGTCTCTGGCAGCTGAGCCTCCAGGGCGACTCCAAGTGACTTAAGTTCTATTTCCACTGGCAATACTGCTTCCATTCCATATACCAAGGCATAAGGAGTTTCTCCTGTCGGCGTTCTGACACTGGTTCTGTAACCCCAAAGAGCATAAGGCAGTTTATCAGCCAATCTCTGTAAGTGCTTACCATCTTTGATAAGATCTTTTTTATTGCCTTGTTAGCTGCTTCCACTGCACCATTAGCCTGTGGTCTGTACGAAGAGGACTTATGATGTTCAATACCATGCTCTGCAAGTAGCCCAGTTGTTGCCCCTTGAAACTGTACTCCATTGTCAGTTACTATATGATGAGAAATCCCATATCGAGTGAAGATGTTCTTCTGGATGAACTTGACCATCTGCTTGGCCGTTACATTAGTAAAGGATTCTGCTTCGACCCATTTAGAGAAGTAATCAACTGCTACAACTATGAATCTATGTCCATTAGATGCAGCTGGATGAATTTCACCAATCATATCTATCCCCCATGCTGAAAACGGCCAAGGAGATGCTAGATTCTGAAGTTTAAGTGGTGGAAGATGTCTGATATCTGCATATATCTGACATTCATGACATCTTTTCACTTTTCTTATACAATCTGCTTGCATCGTCATCCAGAAATACCCTTATCTCATTATCTTCCTAGCCATGGCAAGTTCATTCATATGTGGCCCACAGGATCCTGCATGTACCTACTGCATCATTTATTCTGATTCTTGCTCTGTCAGGCACCTTAAAAGGACTCTATGTGTTGTTCTTTTGTATAACTTGTCCTCAAAGATTCTGAATTGACTAGCCAGCTTTCTTAGTGTCAAGTTATTAGCAGCACTGGCCTCTTCGGGATACCTACCTTCCTTAACATACTGGTAGATGTTAAAGAACCATGGTTTTTCTTCAACTGTCAACTCCATTACCTCGTGTACTTCGAAGCAAGGATGTCTGGAAGTGGCTATAATTAGTGGTTGCACTTGAGTTTCTTTTGGATTTTCCCATATAGACGATAATGTTGCTAGAGCATCAGCCATCTTATTCTCATCCCTAGGGACATGTCTGAATTCACACTGGCCGAATAAACCTTTTCTGAACTGTAGTAGCTCCAAGTAAGGTCGTAAGGCTTCTTCTTTCATCTTCCACTCACCCTGAGCTTGCCTGATCATTAGAAGTAAATCACCAACAATTAAGACATCATTTGCCCCTAAGGTTAACAGAGCTTCCATTCTAAATAAGCATGCTTCATATTCTGCCCCATTATTGGTTACGGGAAAGATCAGCCTCTTGGATAAAGGAATAATCTCACCATCCGGTGTTACTATAAGTACCCCGATTCCAGCACCCTTTTTATTCACAGCACCATCAAAGCACATTACCCACCTTTTTACTTCAACCATGGCCAACTATTCATCTGGGAACTCTAAATTTTCTGTATAATCTGATTTCAGCGGTTGATTTGCTAGAAACTCTACCACCGCTTGCCCTTTAATGGTTTTCTTTATGATGTACTCGATCTCGAACTCAGATAAGAGTAACAGCCACCTGGATAGCTTCCCAACCAATACTGGTGCTTCATGGAGATACTTCATTGGATCCACCTTAGCCACTGCTTGTATCTTGTAGGACTGGAAATAGTGGCGCAGCTTCTTGGTTAGCCAGATCATCGCTACACATGTCTTTTCCACCAGTGTATACTTGGTTTCATGCTCCAGCAATTTCTTACTAAGGTAGTAAATAGGATATTCGTTCTTGCCATCTTGTTCTTGTGCCAGCATTGCCCCTATAGAGGATTCTTCAACTGCCAAGTACAAAATCAGAGGTTTCCCTGGAATTGGAGGACTCAATACTGGTGGCTTTACCAGGTAAGCCTTGATCTTCTCGAATGCCAACTGACACTTGTCATCCCATACAATCGACTGATCTTTCTTTAATAGCTTGAAGATTGGTTCACAAGTGGAAGTCAACCGTGCTATGAAGCGGCTGACATACTGTAAAGAACCCAGGAATGATCTGACTTCCTTTTCTGTCTTTGGGGCTGGCATATTTTGGATGGCTTTGATTTTGCCTGGGTCCATTTCTATTCCCCTCTAGCTGACTACATGGCCTAACAGCTTTCCTGATGTGACTCCAAATATGCACTTCTTGGGGTTAAGTCACAAGTTGTAATCTCCAATGCGTGTTAGAAATCTATCCAGGATAACAGGATGTTCCTTCCGGGTTGTTGATTTAACAAGCATATCATCGACATACACTTCGACTTCTTTATGGATAATATCGTGCAACAGAGTTGTGACAGCCTTCTGATAAGTGGCACCGGTATTCTTTAATCCGAAGGGCATCACTCTGTAGTAGAAAGTGCCCCACTCTGTGATGAATGATGTCTTCACCTTGTCGATCACATCCATCAAGATCTGGTTATACCCTGAAAAGCCATCCATGAAGGAGTACATTGCCGCTTTTGCTGTGCTATCCACTAGGATGTCAATATGGGGTAGTGGAAAGTTATCCTTTGGGCATGCTTTATTCAGGTCCCTATAGTCGACGCATACTCTGACCCTTCCTTCCTTTTTAGGCACGGGGACAATGTTGGTTAGCCATTCTGTGTACTCCACCACTTCGAGGAACCTGGCGTCTATCTGTTTAGCCACTTCTTATTTCACCAGCGTAGCCCATTCTGGCCTTAGTCTTCTCAACTTCTGCTTTACCGGTCTGAACTTGGGGTCTGTTGGGATTTTGTGCATTGCTATTTCTGTGTCCACACCCAGCATGTCTTCATACGACCAGGCGAAAGCTTTAACATGTTTTTGGAGTATTTTTATTAATTCTTTCTCTTCCTCGGATTTTAGCTCGTGTGAAATGAGTACCATTTTAGGTTTTCATCTGTACTTATATTGATTTCATGCAATGCGGTGTCATGTATGTTAGATATGCTTGATGGTGATTTAAATGCATGCACAGAATTATCAGGATAAACATCACACAAGTAAGCAAACTGGGATTTCATTGCATTGAACTTATCATAAAGTACATCAGTTACATTGAAAATGGAAGAAATAGATACAACAAAATCATTTTCATCCTCCACAGGCGGAAGGCCTTGTTCCTCTTCAGCTTCCATCTTCCCCTTCAGAGCATCATCCGGGACTGCAGCTTTCTCTGCTTCTTTTCCGGTCACTTGCATCTTAGCTTTTTCCATAATCTTGGCAATTTCAGTGACCACAGAGTCTAAGTTCACTTTGGCCATTAGTTCTTCACCGAATCCCTCCTTAGATTTCCCAAAAGCTTTGCTTAATGTAGCAGTCAAAGCACCCGAGATCACTTCTGTAGTTTCAACACAGGCCTTCTTTTTATTTTCTTCTTCGGCCCCCTTTACTGCTTTCTCCATCATTACAGGTGACTCGCCTTGTGGCACATCAGATTCAACAGTGGTTTCTTCCACCATTACAGGGTTATCGGCTCCTCCTGGCTTTTGTCAAAATCAACTACATCTGCAAAAATCTCAAAGCCAGGATACTCGACATCTCCTACCATCACCGGTTCAGCTTGACCCTTATAAAGGCCTTCTCCTGCCTTCAGAAATGGCTTCATCATAATCTTTCCATTCTTGCCCTTCCTCAGATTCTTCTGCTCAGATGGCCCTTCTACATAGCCATGGCCATACTGCTTCGACTTTCCCAAATCAATTTTAAATTCTGGAACCCCTTGCAAATTAATTCCGAGTCCCATTCCCGGGACAAAGTTCTGCTTATACAGATACCGGGATAGCCACTCCGGCATATAATTCTCATAAAGGACCATAGGGGCATCCGTGGTCTCTTCCTCTTTGATTACAGCGACTTGAAATCCACCAAAGGGAACCACTCCTTCATTCACTGCAACTACCATTGATTGGGCATCCGCCTCAACAGTTACAATTCTACCATTCATAGAGAACTTGATCTTTTGATGCAATGTGGAAGGGAAACCTCCCAAAGGATGGAACCAGGGATTTCCAAGCAATAGGAAAAATGTGACCGGGATATCAATTACTGTAAAAGCAACTGTGGACCTAACTGGCCCAACCTCTACTTCTGCCTCAAATGTCCCTATTACCGTTCTTTTAGAGGCATCATATGCCCGAATGACTGTTGAGGATCTCTTTAACACTTCTTTGTTTAGCCCCAAAAATGGCAACATCTTTAGTGGACAAATATTCAGTGCCGATCCATCATCCACCATAACGCAAGGCATTACCTTATCCATCACATGGGCCCTGACATAAAGAGCCTTGTTGTGGGCCTTCCCTTCAGCAGGCATGTCTTTTTCGGAGAAGACAATATCAGGGCTTCCAACACGGACTTTATCTAACAAACAGCACATAGCCTCTGGTGAAGCTATAACGGAGACTTCAATCTTTGACAATTTCTTTACTAGAGCAGCCCTATGTTCTTTGGAGGTCACAAGCAAGTGCCATAAGCTAGCTTGGGCAGGAGTCCTCTTTAGCTGAGATACGACTAAGTCCTCCTTCTCAACTCTTTCTAGTGCCGAAGTACTGCCCGACCCATTCATCGGTGCTTTATCTTTCATCTGATCTGCCAGCTGATATACTCTACCACTTCGGGTCACATGCTGCACTTCTTGAATCTTCATCTTTTCAACAGCTGGGAGTTTAACTGCCTATCCTCTGTCAAATTCTTCATACTCATCCTCGGAGTCAAGATCATTCAAACTTATGGTTTTATCTCCTTACATTCCTCCTTTTTCTCACATTCGGGTTCCACTTTGGGTTCCCCTACTGCCACTGCCTGAATTGTAGGGTTCGCTTGAAGAACTTAGGCAAATATAAAGTTAGCCGGCAACCCCAACTGGACCATGTTGACTCGCTTTTCAAATGCCGGCAACGGGTTGGTTTTAGTGCTAGGTTTAGCTGGCTCTTGTAGCTTTCCCTCATCAATAAGCTTCTGGATGGCATCCCTTAGCTTGTAACAGTTGTTGGTTCGATGGCCTGTCACCACATGATAAGTGCAGAAGTTATCTTTGTCAGCTTCAGATGGCTTCTCAAATGGCCTTAAAGACTGTAGCAGGCCACCATTCCTACACTTAGGCAAATATCTTCACTAAAGGAAGAGTCCAAGGCGATATGCCTTGTCCTCTAGGACCCCTACTCTGGTTGCCTTGCTGCTAATTTATAGTAGCCACTTCAACCTGCTTGACTTCTAAAGATTGCCCCTGTTTGCCACTTGAACCTGAACCAGAACCATTGCCAGACCCAACTGCTGCGGTTGATCTATATCCCCAAGGTGTACCCTGTACTTCTTACCCCCTTATGACCAGCTGGTTTGTCCTCTTCGTCCCTTTCTATCTTCATGGCCATGTTGTAAACCTCACTGAGCTCCTTAAAGGGATGGAATTTCATGTTGTTCTTGAAAATGTCTTTGCTGCCGTCAATGAGTTTCTGTATAAGCTCGTTTCGTCAGGGTGGTTCTTTAGGAGGATAATCTTATTCATCCACCTCTGATAGTATTCATCAAAGGGCTCGTTGAATTTCTACTTCACCCTCTCTAAATCATACAGCTTTACCTAGATTTTGGTGTTGAAGCTATAGTATTTAATGAAAGCCGCCGACAAAACTTTCCAATCAGATTGTTCCTCCTCTGACAATGAGTTATACCATCCTAAAGCACCTCCCTCCAGTGTGGTGGGGAATAAATTGATCAGCTACTGCTTTGTGGCGCCCGTCGTAAGCATAACTCGGGCATACAGATTCACATGGGCCTCCGGCGAGCCCATCCCTTTATAAGTAGGGACTTTCGGCACTTGGAAGCCAATAGGGAATGTCTCGATGCCCCTACTAATCATGGCATCAACTTTTACGCCCTTCTTCGATTCAGCACCGATATAACCCCCTTCTTCAGCTGGGCCATAACTTCATCTAGCTCAGAACATTTTGCTTTCATCCTCTGTTCCATAGCTGCTTCTATTTCCTGCAGCTTCTCAAGGCTAGCCGAAGCGTCACCACCATGTTGGGATGACTCAGACTCTTTTTCCTTCCCCGCTCCACTGCCACCGGTCTCACCAGCTTCCCTTACAACTTCTCTCATTTCTTCCTTCAACATGTCGCGGAAGTCTTGCCATATGAAGAAATCCTTCAGAACATCAGGCATACTTGGTGTCTGATCTGCCATATTCACTCCTTCCCCAGACTCAGAATCACTGTCACTCTCAACTACCCTCTGTCTCCTAGCTGCCCTTGAAGCCTGGGATCTTGTCCAAGGTCGCTCCAGTGTATTCTGCTTGGGAGTAGACAGGAGATATTAAGGTTATGAATGAATGACATGACATGGCATGAAAATTAAGGCTTTGAGAATGCTTGAAATGAATGGAGTGATTATGTATGAAATGATGGTAGGAATGATTTCTTCTTATTATTTTTCTTTTTCTTAGGACATTCCAAGAACACCTAATGCTTATGCAAAAATGTCATGAGTGGGCCGCCACACGGACAGAGCTTCGGCGCCTTTGGGGCACCTAATGAATTCGTGAAATGGTCGCGTGTGTACCGTCGCACGGATGAAGTTTCGAAACTTTGGCAGGTCTATGGGATGATATGAAATGGTCGCATGGGACCGCCCCTTGGACAGAGTTCTGATGCTTTTGAGCATATGATATGAAATGATGTTATGAGAAAGTCACGTGTAACAGGGACATGGACAGAGATTCGGCATTCGGGGAACACCTTTTTATGATTTGGTGATGTTATGGACCTATATGTATACTAATCGGGTACTCGGGGAGTACCTTGAATGGTGAATTAATGTCATGAAATGGTCAGATATGGACCATGGTGTTATATGATGTTTATGATAAATGGGTGTGATGTCATGAAATGCATCATGTAAATTGTTACATGAGAATGGGCCTAAGACTGTTGTGGCTTTTATCAAATGAAATGATTTTGGTGGAATGGCCGAATGTAATCCAGTGCATCAGCGAAACATGGGTAACTTTGGATACCCGATATGTTATGAAATGGAATGGGATGATCATGATAGGTGTCCTTAAAATGCCCCTAACTTAATTTGAGTGAAATGTGATGAATGAACATGTCACGTAATATGCAAATGGCTGCACGAAAACGTGGGTTAGGATGCATGACACGCATAATGATGTTATGTATGTTATGTGAAAAATGCCAATCACACAAATTTAATGTTATAGCTGAAAAAGAAAGGGTTAGCATGAATGACAAACGGATGAATTAATGTTTTACACACGAAAAAAAAATGCAAATGGCTACATAAAAGTGTGGGTTAATTAACACACAAATGTTTAATGTTTGAAAAATGTCATGTGTATGAATTATGGTATGCTATGCACGCATAGGTAGCAATGGCGATGTGTCACGAGACGGCGAGAAACACATAGCAAGCAAAACGAATTCTTCCAACCTTATTCCTCCAACATGGTCATTTTGGCAAAAATCTAACCGAGTCCTAGGTGGGGTCCACTTCGATCACCAACTGGGGGTGATGAAGGTGCAATTTTATTATTTACATGCGATTTATTTTGGTATCCTAAGGGAATCCAACTAAAGTTGCTTATATGAGTTCGGTCAAAGTCGGGATAACATCAAGGCTCCCACAGCAAGATGTACTCCTCACTTCTCCCTACTCAAGGGTTCTAGCGAAGGGGTTCGGATGAGGCTATGAGTGGTGTTTCGTATTCGTGCCTCTAAGACCAAGAGGAACTTAGGCGACACTGCAACAATCCACCAGGCTATAAAAGGATACCTAACCTAATGCAAAAATGGCTAACTAGAAATGCAAATAAAATACCAAAAGATAATCATCCCCCTTATTTTAATTAGACACTTTTCAGGGCTTGTCAAATTCTTTTAAGTTTTTAAGAAAACTTTTTAAGAATATTCCCCAGCAGAGTCACCACTGTGAGCGGACGACACGTTTTCGAAGGGACGCGAGACTCCTTTTTGGAAGGGGCGCCTCGATCTTGGGCGGGATCCTCCCTCGCGTGGGGTTTTTATGAATGGGAAATCGTTTTTGATAAATAAATGGAATTAATTCTTAAAAGAACCAAGACCTAAGTCTCGATGAATATTGTAGAGTCGCCACCCGGCTCACTTAACCGGGAAATTCTTAAGGTAGCTGAACAGGACGAACGGCCGCTACACTATCCAGAGATTCGGGTCCGGACAAGTCCCTTATTTCGTGTCTAATTAAATTAAATGTTGCCAATGTTCTCGAAATGGTATTTTAAATTCTAAAGTCAATTTTATTGAATATAAAAGTGCATACAGCGCGCATACAAATACATAATACAAAAATAAAGAAAAGAAATAAATATTAATTAGCCTACAACCAAATCGAATGGAAAAATAAAAACTCTCGCCTCACTTATACAATTGCCTAGAATACACGAGAACCTAAAAATAATTACAACCGCCTGAATACACGATTAATTCTATTAAAATACAAATAAAATATAAATAAATATAAATAAAAGCTGCAAAACAAAGGTTAGCACAATTTACACAGCACGCCACAATTAGGACTCAAATAGACAAAAGCGGGAAATCAAGAATTGGGGGCATTTATTTAGGGGATAACCGGGTTGGCTCGGCTAGCCGGTCCAGTTAGACCTGGAAAATATTTTGAAACGTCCCTGTATTTTGATTTTGTGAGAAATTCATTTTTGAAAACAATTTTACCGGTTTACATGCATTTTTATATTTTAGGTGGGTCGGTTTTCGGGAGAACCGGGTCTCCGTCGTTGATTTGTTCTAAATGAAATTTTATTGAAAATTGAATCTATGGTCGTGAGTGCACACAAATAAATTCATTTTGATGATTTTCGAATTTTTCTGAATTTTTATGGATTTTTGGAAATTTTTATGGCTTAAAGGTGAAATTCTGATTCTGAAACGAGGGTTACTGTCGTGCGACTGTAAGCGGCCCAGAATTAAGATTTCGCCAAAATTTTATTTTGAATAAAAATTGAAGAAAAACAACCTGGAAATCAAGAACACTCATACGACTGTTCATCAAATCCAAGAACAGTCGTGCGACTGTTCTTAATTTCCAGAAACAGAAGCGCGAAAACACAGTAAAAATGCACAAAAACATCACTTCAACCACCCAGAAAGCAAGAAAAAGTGAAAGGAAAAGGAGTGTCTACCTTTTTAGAAGCTTATCCAAGTCGATTTGACCCCTGGCGTCGCTCCAATCCATACGAATTCACACTTTTCCTTTGAAATTGAAAGGGGAAGCTTTGTGTCCAAAGATCCAAAAAGCTTGGGATTCTGATGATTTAGGTCCGAGATTTTAATTTGATTGTGAAGTTAATTGATTAACCTAAGGATTTCTATCAAATTTTTAACCCTGACTCTGAGAATTAAAAGAAAATAGAAGAGGAAAAGAAGAACTTGTGGGTTTTGGTTTTCTTTCTTTTCCTTCTCTCTTTCCTCCTTTCTCTCTCTAATTCTTTCACCAGAATTCAAGTTGGCTTTTTCTTCCTGCCTTTCTCCTTCTCTACTCTGATTTCTCTGCTTGCTTCCTGTCCATCCCGGAGCAATTAATGCTCCTCCCTCTCTCCTCCATTTTTCTGCTGCACAGGTTTGGGCTCTTGTAACTGCTCCGATATTACAGTCGTACGACTGTAAGGACAGTCGTACGACTCTTCTTCTTCTTCTTTTTTTTTTAAGTTTAGAAAATTCCGGCGCTTACAATTTCTTCAACAGTACCAACTCCATACTTCGAGAAGTCAACGACATCAGTGAATATCTCAAACCTAGGGATTGTTTCCCCTTCGACCATCATCGGCTCATGCTTTTTGTGATATGGCTTAATTGTGATATGGCTGGATATTTGCCAAAGAATGGCTGGTACGGGCCAATCACACCGTAGGGGACTTGGTTATAAAGGAGCTGATAAGAAGGAAATGCTCGGCTCCGGTGCTTGCTAAGCATCCTCCTTTGCAACCCATATATTTCTGCATGCTATTCAGAACGAATATTCAGACCAAAACATCAAATTTATGATTAGTAAATAACCAGCCATTCTTTGGCAAATAATCACTATTGAGTGAAACTCGATAGATTTGATCAATCATTCCTGAACCAAGAAAACTGGCAGGAATTTAAATTTACAATGTCCTCCAAATTCGTACTCTAAAATCGAAAAGTCTACCATCTGTAGATTAGAGCCAGATATTATTGTAACATGCTTCCTTAAACATTTTCCAGAAGCCAGATTCATCATTAAATTTTTAAAACATTCAAAACCATATGGTATGCATTTTAAAGAAAGTCAGAAAGCTTAGATGGAGAAATCCTCATTGTTATCAAGACAATAAAGGAGACTTGGTTATAAAGGAGCTGATAAGAAGGAAGTGCTCGAGTCAAAGAAAGTCCATCTCCTGGATACATTTGTCCGGGCAAGTGATAAGCCATATCACAATTAAAATAAAAACTCTTGCCTCACTTATACAATCGCCTAGAATACACGAAAATCAAAAAATAATTACAACCGCCTAAATACACGATTAATTCTATTAAAATACAAATAAAATATAAATAAATATAAATAAAAGCTACAAAACAAAGGTTAGCACAATTACACAGCACGCCACAATTAGGACTCGAATAGACAGAAGCGGAAGATCAAGAATTGGGGGCATGCATTTAGGGGATAACCGGGTTGGCTCGGCTAGCCGGTCCGGTTAGACCTGGAAAATATTTTGAAACGTCTCTGTATTTTGGTTTTGTGAGAAATTCATTTTTGAAAACAATTTTACCGGTTTACATGCATTTTTATATTTAAGGTGGGTCGGTTTTCGGGAGAACCGGGTCTCTGTCGTTGATTTGTTCTAAATGCAATTTTATTGAAAATTGAATCTATGGTCGTGAGTGCACAAAAAAAAATTCATTTTGATGATTTTCGAATTTTTCTGAATTTTTATGGATTTTTGGAAATTTTTATGGCTTAAAGGTGAAATTCTGATTCTGAAACGAGGGTTACAGTCGTACGACTGTAAGTTACAGTCGTGCGACTGTAAGCGGCTCAGAATCAAGATTTTGCCAAAATTTTATTTTGAATCAAAATTGAAAAAAAACAACCTGGAAATTAAGAACACTCATACGATTATATATACAGTCGTACGACTGTTCATCAAATCCAAGAACAGTCGTGCCACTGTTCTTAATTTCCAGAAACAGAAGCGCGAAAACACAGCAAAAATGCACAAAAAAATCACTTCAACCACCCAGAAAGCAAGAAAAAGTGAAAGGAAAAGGAGTGTCTACCTTTTTAGAAGCTTATCCAAGTCAATTTGACCCCTGGCGTCGCTCCAATCCACACGAATTCACACTTTTCCTTTGAAATTGAAAGGGGAAGCTTTGTGTCCAAAGATCCAAAATGCTTGGGATTCTGATGATTTAGGTCCGAGATTTTAATTTGATTGTGAAGTTAATTGATTAACCTAAGGATTTCTATCAACTTTTTAACCCTAATTCTGAGAATTAAAAGAAAATAGAAGAGGAAAAGAAGAACTTGTGGGTTTTGGTTTTCTTTCTTTTCCTTCTCTCTTTCCTCCTTTCTCTCTCTAATTCTTTCACCAGAATTCAAGTTGGCTTTTTCTTCCTGCCTTTCTCCTTTTCTACTCTGATTTCTCTGCTTGCAACCTGTCCATCCCGGAGCAATTAATGCTCCTCCCTCTCTCCTCCATTTTTCTACTGCACAGGTTTGGGCTCCTATAACTGCTCCGATATTACAGTCATACGACTATAAGGACAGCCGTACGACTCTTCTTCTTCTTTTTTTTTTTTAAGTATAGAAAATTCCGGCCCTTACAATTTCTTCAACAGTACCAACTCCATACTTCGAGAAGTCAACGACATCAGCGAATATCTCAAACCTAGGGATTGTTTCCCCTTCGACCATCATCGGCTCATGCTTTTTGTGATATGGCTTATCACTTGCCCGGACAAATGTATCCAGGAGATGGACTTTCTTTGACTCGAGCACTTCCTTCTTATCAGCTCCTTTATAACCAAGTCCTCTGATTTGACTCGAGATTACATGACTATTATTATAAATTTATAATAGATATAAAATCATAAAAATTATTATATACCATATTACACTTCGAGCCGGGCCTAGGTTTTTAGACTAAACCTAAACCCAACCCATCGTAAAGTCAGGCTTCTTTGGGTTTGGGCTAGCCAAGCCTAGACTCTAACATGCATGTCTAAGCCCAAACCATGAAGGGCGGGCTTGGTGGGCCAATAGGCCTGTGCCCAAATCTACAATCCATCTTGTAAAATGAAGAGAGAAACTTTTTAATTAAATCTATGTGATTTTACATCTGTATGCCTAATGTGTGATCGCTTGATGTGAACTTCACCTTATGGCATTTTCACATTTTTAATGGCATATGAAGGAATTCTTAATACAATGCAAAATTTAATTAATCCTCTCACATGATAATGGGTAATTTTCATGTCTTACATATCTCAATTTTTGCATGATAAATCCAATATTCTACAAAGTCCTTATTTTTGAATTATTTTGTTTTGATAGGTATAACGGAGGTTAGCAAATACAATGCTTTTTTTTTAGCTGAACTTTTCCTTATACTGTAACTTTGACCTTCAATTAAAGTACTAATATAAACAATCTATTATTGCACTTGGATCTTTATTTGTCAAGTTTATAGTGTTAGTTCAATGAAAGATTAATGACAATTTTGTGGTGCTAAATCAAACTATTTACATATGCATGGTGTGTCTCATACAGTTTACGAGTTGTGTTTTTTGCAATGTTTCCTAGTCCTTTACATAGACACTTGAATTCTTTAAGTCAGAGTTCTCCCTCAATGCATCCGCCGGTCAAATAATTGGACATTTACAAAACGGACTAAAGTAGTATGCTATTATCAAAGCTGGACATATGTTGTAAGGAATATGTCTAACTCCTGCAAAAGTTGTCTCATCAGACGACATTAGGTCTGCAAGTGCTAAAATTGGATGCATATATGTCTATGTTTTAGAAAATTGGATACTAGAGTCTATGAATTAAAATTGTGGATTGGTTGTGTCCAATTCCTATGTTGGCAGACACAATTAACATGCAAGTTTTTTCTCACTTTTTTTGTGATTTTTAAGTCAAGTATTTTTGAAATAGCAAATTCAAGTATTTTTCTATTTATTGATGATTATGATACAATGACTCATCGCCAATATAATAATTTTTGTTTGAGAATATTATCTTCAAATGAAAATGATAATTTGAAATACTAAATATTACATACCATTCTTTTGATATCATATGCGAAATAAAAAATTATATTAATAAGCATACATATTAATTAATTCAAAAATTCTTCTCCAATTAAAATATAAAAATATTACACATTATTTAAAACACAACATCAAGTATTAAGTCTGCTACTATGTGGAAGCTGTGGTGGCCTAGTGCACTGCGATGGATCATATTCAACAATTGGTATTGTTCCATAATTGGTTTATGTGAATGTGGATTGTTGTTGAGAATACATAGTAGACATACCAATACATTGTTCTACTAAAGATGGTCATGCAAATGATGCAAATGTCATATTAGAAGGTGTACAGCGTGTAACCATAGTATGCATAGCCCAAGATGATTGGCATGATTTAGGCCATTGTGTAAATGGGTTTTCAGAAGTGTTAAACCCATTTTGAGATGGTCCTGATGGGTGGAAAAATCAACTAGGTGCAGATGGGTTGGGAATCTATGATGAATGTTGTTGTGTTGATTGTGATGTACTGGCTCCATATGAATCATGTGATAGTAAGAAAGCGGATGTGGCATAATGTCACATGTAGAAGCAGCTAGTCATGGGACCTCAGGTCTTCGTGATGTACCACGCCAGCATCGTCTAGTGGTAGTTGTAATAAGTTCATCTTCACCCAGATTAAGATTGGGATAAGTAGTAGTGGGAGTTGGATGAGATGGTGGAGAACCACGAACATAAATTTATTCCTCCCCAAGTGCCCCACATATACTGTTCTTTATCATATGCACAATATTTGAGTCTCTAACCAGTGCTAGTTGCTCCATTCCATCAACATGTACATAACATATATTTTTACAATCTACTTGCATAGAAAAAACTTGTAAACATTAATTTATCAATTTCATTTACTTATAGTAGCACCATGGGCAGTACCTTAAAAATACATCTCTTTGTTATACGCATATACAATTTCATGTATTTAGAATGATAATGGAGTGGTTCAGCACAAGGTTTAGCCATAAAAATTAAACTTGCCTTATTATTCCATATTGCAATCCAATAGGCCATTTTTTGCATAATGGAACTTTTAACTTGAATGAGTTCAATATCATGCGACTCATTTGTTTGCTTAGGTTTAGCAAGAATGTGTTGTTGCAATCCAAATTGCCGAAATACTCATCAAGTTGATGCCATTCTACAATATCCATGTAAACCATTGGGACAACAACTGTCCATAATTGATTTCCTTGAAAGCAATACTCTGGTTATGTTGTCTGATTATCATTGGTATAGGACTCCTAAATGGACTACAAATTAAATAAGTTAACATCAATATCTCTATAATTTAATCATCCGAAAGCATATTATGAGTCATAATTTTTTTAACATCAATATACATTAATTTGTTTGACTTACAAAATCTTTGTCAACTAAATCAAGTATATATTGTATATGTATGAGAGTATGAGTAAGCACTTCAGTGGAATCCTTAGGTGTGATCCATCTTTAAATATATATGTGTGTGTATGTGTGTGTGTGTGTGTGTGCGCGTGTGTAAATATTATATATATTTACCGCTGACTAAGAGATAGACCAATTGCAATAACTTCATTGCTGAGGTTTGGCGATATATCTCACAATCTATCATATGCTCGTACCTGTAATAAAACTAAAGCTTCACCAATATGTGCAGTGCCATGCTTTGGCTTCGCATAACTCTCTATACAAATATGCTAAACACTCCGCTCCCCAACTATGTTGATGAATTGTTGCAATATTCTCCAACAAAGGTAAAAACATAAGGTTTACAAAACCTGTTTTTTTTTATTAAACAATATACCCGATAAAGGCTGCAACATGTATGTAATGTGCAATGTCCTCTTCATTATCATTATCTAGCATGCCAGGTTAATTTGCATTCAACTAACTCACTTGCAACATATTTTTTTAAAATAAAAATCCTAAGAGAATGAATGATTAATAATCTTTCACACTAATCAGCCCATTTCGCAGGAAGTGGACAAATTAATGGATTACCATCAATTGGTAGTCTGGTCTGTATAACAACATCATGTAATGTATTCTTGCCTCACTTTCTAGGAAAATTAAAGGTATGAGTCTCTAGTCTCTATCTCTCAACTAGATTCGTAATGAGATAGTGGTCCAGCTGTAAAGAAAACCCAAATGTTCAACCCCATAAAAACTTGTTTGTCTCAATACTTGTTCAAGCCTTCCATCAATTTTGCCTTCATGTAGGAGTGAAATGTCTCTCCTACAAGTATCTTCATCCTAATATATTCATATAAAAATAGTTCAATGTTAAAACAAAAAGATGGAATGAGATTATAATTTCATCCTTTTTCTATTTTGAATACATTGTTTCCTTGTTAAAAATATGGGATTGAAGCCAAAATATTAGAAGGATTGATTATAATGACAAAAAAATATGTAAGAAAGTAATATATTTGTCCTGATTAAACCATATAGCCTCATATCTATTTGATCTCTGCGAATGTAGCACATTGTGAGGATGGATTATCTGACATATGTAGGTACACAAACAATTGATATTAATACATTTTAATTCTACATAATCATATTAGTAAATATAACCAAACTAGTATCAGTATTACAAATAATTAGTTCAATCCACACATGTTCATAAGCAACACTACATTTCATATAGTAAACATTACAAAACATTAATATATAATTACAATATATTCAACTATGCTCATATGTCCTACAGTTAAGGCCAGGTATGCCACATTTCCTATGTAAACTTGTAGTGTGTACACCAGTAATATTCCAGTCCATCTTATTGCAAATTTGAGTTGTCTTTGGTCTCTCCTTCTTTCTCATCCAATTTGGATCTAGTACAAGTGTAGGTCCACCTATTACCGGCTAGTAGTCACAGTCCCCAATTGGGATAAAACGTGTGGACCAACATTTTATATTGCTTTCCAATTTGTAAATGGGTGAAATATATTTCATGTGGTCAATGTCATATGCCAAACACATAACAAGGGCATAAAAACATGGTATTCTTAGCTGTTGGAACTTCCCACAACAAGAACTCATTTCCTTAAGAGTCACTATTTGCTTATGTCTCCCCTTCCTTATCGAATTCCTACGAGCAGTTTTTATATCAAACACACCATTACTGCCTTCAAAGCTTTGTACATGATTTCCATTTTTCTTTTCAATTCGATTTTCCAAAATTTCAATTGTAAAAGTAGTATAAACACATCCCTTCCACATTTTGGATATGCATTTACGTCTATTTGTATTAAAAAGTTCAACCACTTAAAAAAAACTTTCCATCATTGTTGTTGGAGGTAATCCTCGAATATCTTTCACCAGCCATCCATTACCATATTCAATAATCTTACTTGTAATGCTACTCCAACGCCATCCACCATCAAATGCAATAGCCCATTTACTCTCTGGAAATTGATTCAACCAGTCAAAGCTATCAACGTCTTTTCTCTCAAGTAATATCATCATCCAATTAAAATTTCATGGTTATGTTGATATGCTAAAAAAAACATAACAATAGATTTCAAAGTAGAATGAGTTCAACAATTGTAAATTTTGTGTATTATTTGAAAACAACTGATAGATGAAGTCTCAAATACTTGCATTGATGATAAATTGTCTTACTTATGTATTTTTGAATTGCTTGTTGTAGTTACTTGATAGATTTAATATGCAAAATCAATGACCTACCATATTCTACTTTTCACTCTGCATAGCACTTAAGATTTTAGGATGTTAGTCAGATACAATACAAACATTGGGGCTATCTAGACAAATGAATTCTCATAAACAATGCAAAAAGAAATCGCAATTTTTATGTTTTTAACTTCAGCTACAACAAATGCTATATAAAAATGGTATTGGTGCCATCAAGCACCGATACTACTAGCAATACACCTTTATACTTTCCAGTTAGAAAAGTATCATTGAAATATAACACTGGCATACAATGTTCGAACCCATGTTTGCAAAATCAACAATAGACAATCAAAATGTCTAACCCCTAGCACAAATTGCCTATTCACGAAGTGATTGCAATCTTTAATATGGTAGATTGAGACTAGGTTCATTTTGGTTACAACATGAATCTAGGGGTGACGATGGTAATAAAACTCATCAAAACTTCTATATATCTTCTTAATTGCTTTATTTTTTGCCATTCACAACTTCCTATAAAAGACTTTTATCTTGAATAGTTCATTAAAGTTTGTAACAATCACCTTTACGTTTAGTGAGGCATCTTCCTTAGTCATAGCCTCCACTACACGATACATATAGTTTGAGCTAAGATTTTTGTTATCTTGGGACTTCTTGGTTTCATAAGTATGTTTACAAACATATTTCATGATCTCCTATAAAGAAGCCTTCTTTTTAAGTGTTGCACGTAACCTCCAGGTGCATCATTCGGCATAATGGTGGCATTCCAATGTGATGGTATTGTACCTGGTCTTCTTACTCTAGAACTCTATTTTAATTCTCATTGAGTACTCTTTTGCTGAAGTTTTTACTACTCTTGAATAAAAAAAATCCCTTTTTCAAGATTCATATTCGAATCCCACACTATAACATTATTGTTTTCATCATATGGATGGATTTTCATAGTTGATATATCAAATTGTCTAAGTTAAGGAATATCTAGAAAAAATAAGGGAGTAAAATTATTGCTTGACAATATGCCATCAATATTTGAAAAAGATGCCTATAATTCACTTAACCTCACCCTCCTCCTCCTCCTCCTCCTCCTCCTCCTCCTCCTCATCATCATCATCATCATCATTACTAAAACCAATACCAACACAACCACCAATAAAATCAACATCATTATAATCATCATTATTATCATCACCATCACCGCCACCACCATCATCATCATCATCATCAATATCATCATCATAAGCACCAGCACCACCATCATAATCATAATGCTGAAAATTAGATGTGCCAGCTTTATCCCCCGGATGTGTAGAATGTGCATTATGATTGCATTCGACATGTAATTCAATAAAAAAAACAAGCTATTACATAAACTATTGGCTATCGCCAATATCATATTCGAATCATCATTATCACACATTTCAAAACAACTACACACCAAGTGTACATCATTTATTACAACAGGGTCCCGAAACTACACCCTATCCAAATTTCCATTCATTGATAAATTCATAACATCCCTAATCTTATCTAAACAATGAACTTATATTAAACTCTCGATGCATTGAAATTACTTTAGTATATCCATTAACATCATCCCCTCCAAATTGATTCTTTATTATTTGACCACCCCAATTTATACATATTGGTGCCAATGTCGAATTATTTTGCCATACTATTGAAAAGCATACATTAATATAATGCAAATTAGAACTATAATTACAAAATTATATTTGATTTATATTCTTATTATGGATAATTTAAAAAAAAATTATAATATTTTTTAATTCATTCTAATGTTAACATGCCACAAAATTAATATGTTATATTTTTTATTTAAATAACAACAATTTTAAACAAACTAATCCAGAAATTGTTTCATTGACACTATAACTTATATCATAAATTTGGGATTTATTCCCATACATACCAAATTTTTTTAATATAATTTTCTACAATTCATTTTAGAAAATTATATACTCGTTTATTATAAAAATAAATCTACTACAATTTATAATTATAAAAATCAACATTACTTAGAAAAAAACAAGATAATACATATATTTTGCATACATCACATATTATTGTGAAGAGAATATTAGAAAAATTAAAAAAAAATTACAAAATAATTTCTAAAAAAATGCACAAAATAAAGAAATAAAAAATATTTATATATTTGCCTCTTTGCAGTTATTTGAAGGTTGTGGTGCTAGAGTATTTTTTGCCAAGTTGATGGTCTACTTGAGGTATAAAAAAATTAATTAAAAATTAGACAAGCAATTTTTTTCATCAAAGAAAAAAAAAAAGAAACAAGATGAGAGAAAAATTATGAAAATATTTAAGAATAGAAGAAAATAAATAAAGTAAGAATAATATACCAAAATGATTAACACTAAGAAGAAAAGATTTAGGCATGAAATGTGAAAAATAAAGAAGGAAATGGGAGATTGGAGAGGAGAAGAAGACAATGCTAAGGAGGAAAGGAGTAATGAGTTGGTAAGTGAAAAAATTTGGCCTTTTTTTTTTCAACCGATATTGATTACTAAAAATCGAACGGTTGGGATAATCCAAGTGGGTGTCCAATTTAAGCGGACCCTATGACCTTTCTTGTCACACGATTCCCTCCAGGAAAAGCGAAGTGCAGAAGGGACACGGACTATGCACGTCTGCCTTCATAGCACGCGGCCTAAAGAAGTCCAAGTTTAAGAAACATGGACTCCAACTTGTCCAATTTCCATAAAAGCAGACTCTACTTGGTCTGATTATTAGCTTCGAAGATAGCTTTTGCAGTGTCAGAATATTCCCTGCAAAAGTTCTCCAGGTTTGACTATAGCAGACACATTAAGTCCATTGTTTTTAAATGCGGACAGAACGACGTCTAATTTTTTTTATCTACATACACATTGAGGGGACTCCGACTTAAATATTTAGAGTGTTCATGTATATAGCGGAACTTGCTAAATACACCACAAACTTGTAAAATGTATGAGACACACCATGCTTATGGAGTTTGATTTAGCACCACAAAATTGTCATGGATCCTTCAGTGGACATATTATATAACTCTTTTAGCCTTAATTGAAATTAGCTTCTTCAATAAATATCATTTTCCTTGCTTTGATAATTATTTGTTGTATTTTAATTTCATTTAATCAAAATAAAATTTAATTTCCAATCTTTAATGAAAAATACACAATCTGTCATGAATAATCTGCTGAAGAAGAAATAATTTATTGTGCCACTAATTATATTTATGGTAATATTTTTTTCCCACAAAAAATCAATAAAAGGAATTTGCAACTGTTGATTATTCTATCTTACGGCGAAGCGTCTCGCCACTAAAACAACTTTATTTTGTGGCAAAATCACTTTATTCTCTGGCAGTGTATATTTGGACAGAAAAGGGTGTAGCTTTCTTACTCTTTGTGTCAAAATCTAGACGGACTAATTGTATGCCACAAAAGCTTTTTGTGACAAAATTTATAATTATAGGTGAAATTACGAGGCTTTACTTAAAGGTGCATCATATATAAAAGAATATTATGTCACAAAATTCTATATTTCTACTTTTTGTTTTTCTTAGCATCATATCAAGCTGCTACTTGTGAACTTGAGCGCATTTATGGAAAGGATGAAATTCCAATACTATCTTGAGTTGAAGATCTTAGTCTCCCAATACGCAAAGTTAAATATTCTCTATATAGGTAATTTCCGGGAAGATAAGTACGCCTACCATACCACGTCATCTGTATGTCAAGTCAATAACATTATTATAAGTTACACTCCAACCAATAAAAAATGACCGTGTAATTAATCCATTATTTATTTAATAGTTGATTATTTAAATAAAATTCTACACCCTAAAATGAAAACCCTATCTTAAAATATAAACTTTAGATCCTAATTTATCAATCCTAAACCCTAAAATATATTACGAGACGTGATTTTATTGGCTTGGCACACGGATGATGCGGTACGCCAGGGGTATTCTATAATTTCTCTTAATTTAGTCAATTCGTTTGGGCTTTTAATTTAGTAACATGAAGGAGACAATGGGTATTTAGATATTTACTGTCTAAAATAATTTCAAGTTTACTTTGGATAATATTGTCTTTCAAAGGTATGAGTTTTGCTATCAATTTATCTTGTACGTGCATGAATGGCACTAGAGGTATTGGTTCTCCATGTAATTTAAGAAGGCAGACCTCTTGCATCTTGAGAGGAAGCAAAAGGTAACAGGCTGAATGAAAAACTAACCGGTAATTATTTGCTCATGGTTGGTAGATCAAATTAATGAATTTTGGAGTTAGTGAGGCCTTTACAATGGGAAACGTTCTGGTTTACGATGAACTGCTGTACTAATCTAGGTGCATATATGTTATTAATGGGCATGGAATTAGGAGTTTGATTTCTTTGTTTTTCATTTCATTTTCCAATCAATAACATATCATAATAACATGCAGCTATATATGTTAGTCCGTCAAACAGTTTCAGATGCAGTTTGATTTAACTATTTCTGTCATGAACTATGGCATTAGGCCCGAAAATATCAAAATTATATAATCTGTTGAAATGAATATCAGTGGCTTTACATAAAGATTAGAAGCATTATACTTTGTGATGAGTGGGAGGATTAGAAGCACTCACAGAAGAAACTTTTCGATTTTCGTATGTATCTGCTTGCACTTGGCTAATAGGGTATCTTAAACGTCATTAGGAAAGTTTATGCTTTTTAATTGCACCAAACTTCACATCAAGTTACAAGCTGATTTACACCTTTCGTATGTCATTATAGCACTATAAGTGGCCTTTGTTGTTGTTACATTTGTCATTAAATTGGATTGTTATGTAGTGAATCTATTCATGAAATATTTGAATTCGACTTCACATTCAAAAATAGCCAAAATGCTTTTTATTTGCCAAATTTTTACCTTTGACCTTTGCGCTACCCTTATATATATATATATAAAGGTAAAAACATATAACAAAATAATACCTAAGTTTCATAACAATAACTCGTACAAGTTATAAATTATCTACAAACGTCTCTCCCCAATTAATCTTTTAAAATTTCGGTTACTTCCTATTTCTCTTGTTCCCAAATATTTTTAATTGTTTGAAGAGAGATAAGTTTTGTCCCAATTAATCTTCTAACATTTTGCTAATTTCCTACTCATCCTCTTCCCTTAAATATAATTAATTTGTTCTGGAAAAAATTTGGTTTTCAATAAAATCATTAATCATGATTTTGTTACCTCAACTTTGTAATTTATCTTTCCAAAGTTGTATTTGATCTATAAGGTAGCAACAACATAATTAACAGAAACTAATATTTTCTTAAAGAGATAATATTTGTGCCTCTAAAATGATGGAAAATATAAAAGCACGCTTTTATGTGCCTTTGTACCTGGGTAGATGCGCTCATCTAGGTGGTATTTCCTTGAAGGCATCACATCCCAGGAGATTCTGAGACAATCCTCACCTCGCCTAAGCATTTAAAGTAGTACCTCAATGGATAACTCTAAATATATTCTTTAAAATTTTATTTGGTAAATTTTTGTCTTGAAATTTAATTTTTGTTAATGAACGGCTCAAAAATTAAAGGATAGATTCTTTTATTATTCTATTCATTGTGAATGTGGAGTTGATAGCGTGTGGTATTCAAGCATATTAAGTAGAAGATGTAATACTAAAAGTCAATGTTTGGAGGGACTTGAAGGACAAAAATAGAATTATATATTGAATATGCTGGTAGTGAAGTGGAGTTCCATTGATGATAGAATTTAATTAATATAAATTAATTTTATGGTGCAATGATCAGTTTTTTCCACTACAAATCTGAGTCCGGAGCTATAGGAATAGAATTGATTTTAGTGCTAATTTATGATTTCCTACCTTGCATGTATTGAGTTAATTATATATTTTAACTGTCAACGTTATGTGCCATTTAATTTCTTGGGTGCAATGGGGGGTGAGGAAGATGCCTGAATTTTTTAATTTCAATTATTATGATATTGGCACTTGATGTAGAAGGGCATTAAGGGCCGGTTTCCAGACTAATTATCCATTGGGCCCACAAGATATGAACAAGCGACACGTGGGAGTAGCCTGTATTCATTCGACCAAAGTTTGAAATTTTTATAATTAAATTTTTGATTTTGTGTGGTTTGTTTAACATACCATTGTAATGCATCAAGAGTGAGAATATCATTTAAAATTTGATCGAGTAAAATTACTGCTTGATGAGTGAAAATATTACCAGATAATCATGCAAGAATTCAGTAACTAAATTGGTTACATTCCATTGAGAATAGAGAATTCATAGCTAATATTGAGCTTTTCCAAGTCTAAGGCGTCGTTCAGAATGGCTGCTGGATTTAGGAAGTCTTAAGGAGCAGCAGAAGGAGAAAAAGGAATTGGAGTGGACTGCGGCGTGAGCCGGCCGGAGTTGAAGGAAGGGGCGCGGCCCAGAGAGGAGGAGAATATATTTTCTTTTGGAAAATTTCAGAACTATCATTGGCTTCTTAAGGAAGCCAATAGATTTTGTGGTTGTAAAATTTAGTTATTAGTTTAATCTATGAACATGTCTCTAGGTAGATTATATTTCTTTTCTTTAAAAGGACTATAAATAGTTTGCTATTTTGGGGGGTTGGGGCATTGAATGTTTCTCCAACTACTATTATTTTCTTTGCACTAATTTTAATTTACTGAATTTTCTTCTTTCAAGCTTTCTGGTTAGGAAATCTCGTTTTGATGTTAATAATATGTTGTGAGTAGGTTTCTCAGCAGGCTGAAGCCAGTTTAGGTTGGTAGTCTTGGGAAGTCTTTCTGGTTTTTATTATGAATATTATGCTGAGATGATTGTGTTGTAATGTACTTACAAAAATTACAATGGGGCCCCGTTGTATGTTTAGTATTCCTAATGAAACCGAGAGGAGATTTGGGGATATGGAAAAATCACACACACACACATTTGCCATGAGACCGAGAGAAGATTGGGGGTGTGCTGAGGGTTTCTATTTATGGTAGAATGCTTGCTTGACTTAATGCATGAATGCCTATGCTAAGTGAGGTCGAGAGATAAGCTTAGTTGGGGATTCATAGATCCAAGTGAGGTCGAGAGATAAGCTTGGTGGGTAGAGAATAAGAAACCTTAAATCTGTGTTCCTTATTATATTCATAAGAAATTCTAAAGAAAGATATCTCGAGATTGCCTGTTTAATTGGTGGAAGTCTGTGTTTTTATTATTATTGTTTTCCATCTTTTGTTTTAAGCAACCTTCCTTACATTGTCTTGTATGCTTTATATTAATTGTAGTCTATATAAAATTGTATTGCTGATTTTATTGGAAAACCTTACATCTGGCGGTTTATTAGGAAGTCTTATAGTTTTCCCTTATTCCCTATGGGATCGACACTTGTCTTGCCATCACTACAATTGACCTAGTACACTTGCTAGTGCACAATTTTAGGGCAACACTGCTCAAATGAAGACTAGCTAGATTAAGGCTCCTCTCAACAAAATTAAACTTAATAAAATCAATCCATGGAACAATTCATGGAGTATATGATGTTTAAAGTTGTTCACTAAGACCAAGGAAGTATTAATTAGGTTATTAAAATGACTAGTTTACCCTCAATTCTTCTCTTCTAAAACTCTATTTTCCATGCAAAGATTCTCTTTCTTTTTAATTATCAAAGTCACTGTAGTACTTTTTGCATTAAATAACGAACCTCTCTCATATTTTAAATAAGGATAAATATGAGAAAACATGGTAAAAAATACATTAGTAATGTAAAGTGTCAAATAAAAAAGAACAAAGTGAAAAACCTAAAACATCATATAATAAAAAACCGAGGGAGTACATTAATTTTGATAATTAAGATGAAAGAGAATTTTTGCAAGGGAAATGGAGTTTTAGGAGAGAAGTATTAAGAGTATTAGTTATTTTAGTAACATAATTAATACTTTATTGGTCTTAGTGAACAATTCTCAACGTCATATATTAAAAATCGGAGGGAGTATAAAAGAAAAAAATATATATTAAATTTACCAGTAAAAATGATTGCAGCAAAATAAATTAAGAAAACTCATTTAGATATTTGCAAATAAGTTATGGCAGTAATAAATAAGTAGAAGTAGTTGCATGTTGCTACTATAAAGTTGTGAACGTATGGATTTGGTATTTGAAACAAAAATTTAACATAATTTTGCTGCTGAATATGCTTTTTCGCAACAACTATTGCTGCTAAATGAACTTTTTGTCAGCAAGTAAAGGTTTTTGCTGCTAAATATAATACTTCTTGTAGTAAAGAAGCTTGATGTTGCCTATAAAATTGGACTCTAGCAAGTGCACTAGGTCAGTTGTAGTACGTAGGCAAGATCAAGTATCGTTTCCTCAGGGATTTGTACGAACAACCTTAATTTTCTAGCAAACAGGCAGATCCGATATCTTTCACAAATAAAATGAAGATTTTAAGCAAAATAACTAAGTAAACTAAAACAGATCCAAGCATTAACAAGTTTTAAATTGCAAATAGTAAAAGTAACAACAACAATGAAGATAAAAGCAGCAGACCCAAGCTAAGCACAAACAAGCAATTTCAGTACATTCATCTCCTTAAACATTGTGAGCAGGGTTACAGAACATAGATCTAGGGTATCTCACTATCAAATCACCACACTAGGAACCTCCAGACATGTGGATCCTATAACAAGTAGCCTAATCGAATCTTTTCAGAAAAAGACTACTTAATCATGCATTAAGATCTTGCAAGCATTTTAACAAAGATAAAAACCCCTCGCATGCAGTCCACTCGAATTTCTTCAGTAATATGCATGTGTTTCAAGATATTTCCACGGTTAAGAATCTCCTCTCGGTCTCATCCTAACCACTAGCAAATGAGGTGATCAGTCTCAAAAAAAGATGAAGCACATCAAGAAACAATCATCACATATATAATATCCATAATAAAGAAGAAAAAGGAGTACTTACCACTGCCAGCCGAGATGGCTCAAGTCTGCTTGAAACGGACAACTCACAACACATTAGCAGCATCCAGAAAAATAAAAATAATAAAAATAAATAAATAAAGAGAAATTGTTACTAATTATATTAAATTAAAGAATTAGAACACAAGAGAGAAAATGAGGCAAGATGCAAAAACTCTCTACTACTAACACTAAGGGAGTATATATAGCACCCCGCAAAGACTAAACTACCCTAAATATAATAAAAATAAAGTACTTAGCGTTGGTGGTTCAAACTTAGCCACAAAATAAAATAATAATAAGTTCAACCACTAAAATAAAATCTAGGATTACAAGCCAAATTTTCTCTCCAAAAGTCAAATCTCTTTTCAAGACAAATCAAATCTTTTCCTCTATCCCTTCATGGGCCCATGATATGAATGAATTCCTGCCCATCTTTTTCTCTCTCCTCCAAAGATCTTGTCCGACTCTCTTTAGCCTGCTTACTGAGGTTTTTCCAGATTTTTTGCTTCAAATTAATTTATAACCTGAAATAAGCTCTAATTAGCCAAAATTAATTAAATAAAACTCAATATAAATCCAATTAATACCTGAAATAATTTTTATATTTTACACTTATCACTTGATTTTTAAGCTGATTAATAAGAATTTGGCAATCACTTGTAAAATAATTTCCATGGAAAAATATTTTTTACCAACTGAGGGTTTTGGTTATGTGATTTGAGATCCGTTTGTTTCGAGAAAAATAATTTCCCTTGTAAAAAATTTTCCATGTAAAATATTTTCAAAAGAAAATAATTTTTTTTTTGTTTGACATTTAATATGGAAATATGCAAAATAAAGATATGGATATAAAATAATTATTGTAAGTAGAGAAATCAGTATTGATTTGTATTTTTTCTTTCTTCAGGAAAATTACTTCCCATTTACGTTACAAACACTAAAAAATAAAGAAAATATTTTTGTAAATTTTGGTTTTCGTTGGAATGTAGTTCTTAGTGGATAAGATTGTCATTTCCAGGTTTTATACAATTATACTTCATGATAAATTTCTATACAACGTGAGAGCGATAAGTTTCATCATCAAGGATTATATGTCATTAGAAATTAAAATTAAAGAGGTAGATAACTACCACATCCCTCAAATTTGGTTAAATATACTAGTATCTCACTCTAATTTGCTTTTGCCATATTATTACCTCTAATCCATTTGTTGCATTTTTTTCTATATTTTAATTATTGCTGTGATGTATATGTAGACAAAATTGACCTTTTTTCGATTAATTTTGTATTGTCTTTAATCAGGAAAATTACCCATTAGTTGATATGAGATATTTTTTTAACCCTTCGAATTATAGTCGCATTAGAAGGAAATGGTATTAAAGGGGGTCTTTTCTAAAAGAATTTGACTCTACATTTCAAGGATACAGTACAAGAGACTAACTTTTTTCATAAATATTATAAACTTTAATAGAAAAATATAATAACAAACAAGTGAAAGTTCGTAATGTGATAAAGGTAAAATAAAAGGAGATATTAATTAGATAGGTCACAGGTGAAATAGTGGTAAATATTTTTTTTCTATGCTCCACGTGGTAAACTTGGACAGGTTTACACTATCGCGATGAGCACCTTTTCTGAGGTTGTCTCTTCTAATGGTGTTTTTTACATCCATAAGGTTCGAACTCAAACCGCTTGGACCAACACCAATTGATAAGTAGTGATAAATATTGATATAAAATTTGAGGGAGATTATAGTTAATTACCCAAAAACTAAAGGATGGAAGTCATATATATAGAATACAATTTTCACTTAACATGTTTGTGAGCTACGAGGCACAAAATTATAATCAACTAATAAAAAGTAATTGTATTCTGAGCAAAAGAGAAACTGCATCATATTCTTGCCTTCACAAGTTTCAATTTATAGAAAACAAACCTTTAAGGAAATGAATTGGAAGTTCCACCAGTTTCCTAAGCAGCTACCATGTTTCGTTAGTAAGACAATTTGTACATATTAAACAACAATTCCTACGTTTGCCATAGCTCCTTCAATTCTTTTTTCGCATGCTTTACAAGTTGTTTCTGCTGCTTTAATTTGTGTTGAAGTTCTCCACCATATGACAAGGAAAGATAGAAAAAAAAATATTTAATCAATCATTAAAAAGAATAAGTACTATGCAAA
This sequence comes from Euphorbia tirucalli, assembly GCA_039660915.1. Taxonomy (NCBI): domain Eukaryota; kingdom Viridiplantae; phylum Streptophyta; class Magnoliopsida; order Malpighiales; family Euphorbiaceae; genus Euphorbia; species Euphorbia tirucalli. The sequence continues at coordinate 54,723,587 of CM077633.1, forward strand.
GAAGAGAATGCACAAATAAATAGGTCTTTAATGTAAGCCATCATTTCTGTCTTTTTTATTAGATTATCAACTGTCATTGCTCAAATAAAAGTAGAAGGCCAAAATTAAGTTACCTGTTGAAGCACATGCAAAAAAGACAGAAAAACATTAGCCTTTTGAAAATAGAAATTAAAAAAAGGGTTTTGAGCTCAGCCAATTATTGTTGTTTAAGCTAGGATTATAATAATGAAACAACAATAAAATTTATTAATCAGTTGTAAATTTGATCAAATTTTATACTTATATGTACTGCTTCTCATGTTCTTTATCAGCTAAACTCAAGCTGCTAATCAACTCAAACTCAAAATAAAGATGAAAGCCTAAATTAACTAATATACAGAAATTGATAAATTGCAAACAATAAGAGGAACACAACAAAGAAAAAAAGCTTATTGACAATAATAATAATAACCAACAATTCCACACATGGTGTGGGCACTAAATTAATAGCATTCATTCAACAATTAAAAGGAAAAGTAAAGAATTGGACGCCTCCAAGCTTAAGAGAAAGAGAACAGTATGATGGAGATTGAATATCGGCACAGTTGTTCAAGGAAAAAATAAGACCGCCGGTGGATGACGGCCTGCGTATGGTTTCACTGAAACCTGTATATAGGAATCATAGTTTATTTAATTTCAATTACGGGCAAAGCTACAAATTTACGCCAACCTTTTTGGATGAGCTGATTAACTCTTTTAAGCTTTGAAGTTTGAACCACTGTAACTGTATTAGCATATGTTAAAAAGTTTCTTCGGCCTTGGCTAGTTTTAACTCATTTGCTGCTATTAGGAATCGCAGAACCTTTGCTATCATGTGTGCCTTTTCCCCTCCATTAATCCAGACTTATTTTACTGAGAAAGACATAAAAATGCAGACTAAACAACCTCCTTATCAGGACATTGCATTAGTCACTTAAGGGTGATAACTTGGGAAGAAAAAATTACATTAGCAAGATGAATAGATGATACGTTGTCCATCTTTATCATACATGCATACAAGATTGATGCAGAGCTGGTAGCAGATAATTTCCTGGACCGAGAATCAAGAAAGAAAAAAAATCGTAGGCTCAAGAGAGGAAATAAGTAACTTTAATTTCGTAAAATCTTCAATTGGATGTAACTTTTTGCATAGGAGTCCGATTATTTATTATAATATGTTTCCGGAATGTGTTTTTCGAGTTCTATAACAGTTGTTATAGGTTTACCTTAACAGGTCTCGTTTGGGCCCAAAAAAACGTTGTTTAGGCCTTCATCTGGCAGTTTTAAGTTTTTAGGTATTTTTGTAATTTTCGTTTTTTTTTTGTGTATTAGGGCTGGATTTCCTTGTTAGGGTTGGACTATAGCCTATATAAGGCTTTCTTTTTCCCTATTGTAAGGCAGTTTTGAATTTATTCAAAATAAAAATGACTTTCGTCTTGAATTTTCATTGTTTTCGGTTTAGGTATTAATCGTTCATTGATTCCGTTTCCACGCGAACTTGCTGCGTCAAATATCAGCCAGATTCGGTGCAGAGTTGCTCCAATATTTTTGTTCAAAAATTCTTCCAAGTCCATACAATATTACAAAAGATCCATTAACGAAAATATAGCACTCAATACAAAAATACATTATTCATCAAGAATAAAATGAATACACTTTGCATAAAAGAAATTCAAACTGCAGAAATTACCGAAACAAAAGAAATACTGCAATAATGATAATTTAATATGGAGTATCGGCACTTCTGCGCTTAAGAATCTCAACTCCCAAATGATCCAAAGGACCATGAACAGCAACATGGGGCTACCCAACTTTTACATGGACAGCAGATATTCTGGGGTGCTTATTCAGGGTAGAAGAAGCAATTTTCTCAGCCATCGACTCAAGAAGATTCTGCAAGGTTCCCTCAACAACTTCCTTAACGATGCTGTTGAAAAACCAATTAAACGATCACAACAAACATCATGCTCAATCAAATTGTAGCTCTGAGTAGACCAACATTGTTATCAGATGACTTGGTGCATCCAACTAAATTGTGTGTTCGAACCACAATGGATCTACCATACGTGTGAGAATATGATGTAGAAGAGAAGGCTTTGGCCTATTTATGCAAGTTTTATGGAGACTAGAGAAAATTAGCTAATTTTGGTGATTTTTGAGCCTAAACTTATTGGAAACGGGCCAACGATCAAAACCCATGCCTTTGGCCATGACGTCCGTCGCTTTTCGGCCAAAAAACGTCGTTTAGGCCTTCAAATTTGCATTTTTTGGTTTTTTTGACTTTTCGGGAAAGTTTTCGGTTGTTTCTTTTTTTGTTAGTTTTTCTTTCCTTCTCCGCTTTAGACTGTTTTGTCTTATATTTTTGCCTATATAAAGGCCTGGATGTAATTGTTTGAGATAGTTTTTGATTTGAATAATAATTCTCTGTATTTCCTTTATACTCTGAATTGTGTCAGTTCTAGTATCTAGAAGATCTTAATTACGGTATCATGCGCCATCAACGAAGTTGAGATAATTTATTCGTGTCCTCTGCATCAGTTGGTATCAAAGCCGAATTCCAAAACCCTAGCCATCATCATGCCGCTAAGAAGAAAGCGAAGAGTTGATGAGGTTGCGGGTCAGGATGATATGAATCGGTTGGAGCAGAGGTTAGAGCAACGTGTCAACGCCATGATGGACCAGAGGATGGAGGTCATGATGGATCGATTGGCAGAACGTATAGATGGGCTGCTTGTGGCTTGTCTTGGGGCGAATCGTCGACAGAGGTGAAAACCTAACCCTAATTTCGATAATCTTTAGAATCAAAATCCGTTCGCTAGGCTGGAGGAGGATGAGGATGACTCAGATGAGGGAGATTACCACCAGCGTAGACGTCCTGCAGAGGTGGAGGATAGACGTTGGGAGGCTGGATTAAGGACGGAGATTCCTGAGTTTTGTGGTACTATCCAACCAGAGGAGTTCCTAGACTGGTTGGCTACGGTGGAGGAGGTACTGGAATACAAAGGAGTCCAGGAGGACAAAAGAGTACCCCTGTTTGCTACTAGGTTCCGAGAAAGGGCGACGGCTTGGTGGATGCAAGTCAAACAGACCCGACTTCGGATGGGTAAGCCCAAAATTGTAACCTAGGAAAAGATGAAGAAATAAATGAGAGCCACCTTTTTGCCATCGAATTTTCAAAGATTGATGTACCAGAGATTGCAAAATTTAAGGCAACGTAGTCAATCAGTTGATGAATACACAACTGAGTTTTATCAATTGATTGCTAGGAGTGATATAATGGAGACCGATGAGCAGTTGGTGTCTAGGTACATTGTAGGGTTGAGGGAGCAGATTAGGGAAGCCGTTAATGACTTTGATCCATTAAATATCTTTGATGCACACTAACAAGCCTTGTGGCTTGAGAAGTGATTGTCACGTCATAATTTTGGTTTTCCTGATGGTAGAGACGGCAGGAGGATAGTAGAGGTAGTTTCGGTAAAACCTCTAGAAGCGGCACCTAAGAGAACTGTTCAAGGTAGCACCCTGTAATTCTTTGCTTGTGGTGAGGTGGGGCATAGGCAGGCAAATTGTAGGAAGGCAAGAAAACGGGCCATGTTTGTAGAGGCAGAAGAAGGTGTAGAGGCAGATACTGAAAATCCAGCTTATGATGATGAAGAAGAGGTTGAGGAAGAGATGGTGGTGGGAGATGTTGGCACTGCTTTAGTGGTGTGGGGATCTTGTTTGACACCAAGAGCTTCTGTTAACGATAAATGGTTGAGAAGTAACATATTCCAGTCTACTTGCACCATTAAGGGAAACGTGTGCAAATTCGTGATTGATGGAGGTTGTTGTGAGAACATAATTTCAAATGAGGCTGTTCAAAAGTTGAGTTTATCAATAGAAAAATATCCAAAACCCTACAAATTAGTATGGCTGAAACAAGGGGGAGAAGTGTTGGTGTCTAGGAGGGCAATAGTAGCTTTTTTGGTAGGGTCGCGATATAAGAATGAGGCGTTGTGCTATGTGGTAGATATGGATCCCTGCCATCTATTGTTAGGGAGACCATGGCAGCATGATCGAGATGTGACTCATCAAGGAAGGTGTAATGCCTACACTTTTCTGTTTGAAGGGGTGAGAATTACTCTCGTTCCAAAGAAGGAGGAAGTTAAGAGTAGTACATGGGCTGAAAGTGTGGTATTGTTGACTGTATCCCAGTTTGAGGAAGCCGTGTAAGAGAATGCGATGGTATTTACATTAGTGGGGAAAGTAGCTGAGAAGGAGATCGAGATCCCTGAACAGATCAAGCCCATGCTGAAAGAGTTTGATGATCTGTTTCTGGATGAGCTTCTTACCGGATTACCGCCCCTTGAGATATCCAGCACCAAATTGACCTTAAGCCTGGGGCTGTTCTTCCAAACCGGAACATGAGGAGTTGCGGAGACAAGTAGAGGAGCTGCTGATGAAAGGCTATATTCGGGGCCCTTATGCAGTGCCAGCCCTCTTGATTCCAAAGAAATATGAGAGTTGGTGGATGTGTGTGGACAGCAGGGCCATCAATAAGATCACTATCAGGTATCAGTTTACTATTCCCCGACTTGATGATTTGTTAGATCAACTTAGTGAAGCAACTATTTTTACTAAGTTAGATTTAAAAAATGGGTACTATAATATTCGTATAAGGCTTGGGCATGAGTGGAAAACTGCATTTAAGACTAGGGAAGGGTTGTATGAGTGGATGGTCATGCCTTTTGGGCTACCTAATGCGCCTAGCACTTTTATGCGTGTTATGAACCAGTTATTAAGGCCTTTTATTAGAAAATTTGTAGTTGTGTACTTTGATGATATGTTGATATATAGTGCTAATAAGGAAGAACATGTGTGCCATTTAAGAGAAGTATTATCGGTGTTGAGAAAGGAGAAAATGTTTGCTACCCTGAAAAAATGTGTATTTATGTCTCCCCATGTCTTTTTTTGGGTTACATTGTTTCTGCTGAAGGTTTGAAAGTAGATGAGGCAAAAGTGGAGGCGATTAAGTCCCGGCCTAGGCCTAGTTCAATTACTAAAGTAAGAAGTTTCCATGGCCTAGCTTCGTTCTATTGATGGTTCATTGAACACTTTAGTAGCATTATGGCACCAATCACGGAATGTATGAAACATAAGGGGAAGTTTGAGTGGACTGAGCAAGCAGAAGAAGCATTTTATTCAATTAAAGAATGACTAATTACAGCCTCTATTCTCATTTTACCAGATTTCCAGCCACCTTTTGAACTGCATTCTGATGCCTTGAAATTAGGCATTGGGGCTGTATTGAGCCAGAATCAGAAACCTATTGCTTATTTTAGTGAAAAGTTATCGGGTGCTAAGCTTCGATACAATACCTATGATGTGGAGTTTTATGCAGTGGTTCAAGCTGTTAAGCATTGGAGGCACTATCTATTTCAGCGGGAGTTTGTGTCGTTTACTGACCATGAGGCGTTACGGCATTTACACAGCCAAGATAAAATTTTGGCTAGACATGCTCGATGGGTGGCTTATCTCCAACAGTTCACTTTCGTGGTTAAACATAAGTTTGGTGTGACTAATAAGGTGGTTGATGCCTTAAGTAGGTAGAGAGGGCTAATTGGACGTCTTTCCGTTGAGGTTCCTAGTTTTGCAGCTTTTACTGAGTTATATGAAACAAATCCTTATTTTGATGCTATTATTTAGCGAGTGTAGATGGGAGCACCATCGGATTTTCACCTGCTGGATGAATTTCTTTTCAAAGGAAATCAACTTTGTATTCTCAAAAGTAGCCTGCGGTTGAAGATTATTCCAGAGTTGCATGGAGAGGGACATGTTGGAAGAGATAGAACTTTGCAGCTCATATAGACTAGTTATTTTTAGCCAACTATGCGCAAGGAAGTTGATAGATTTGTGCAACGTTGTCGGATTTGCCAGGTTTCTAAGGGAGCAGCCATTAATGCTGGATTATATACACCTTTGCCCATTCCGTCTCAACCATGGGAAGAGTATGGACTTCGTGTTAGGATTGCCATGTACTCAGCGGGGTAGTGACTCTATTTTTGTATCCCTTGTAAGAAAACCACATATACAGTAAATGTTGCTCAGTTGTTCTTTAGAGAGGTGTACAAGCTTCACGGACTGCCTAAGTCTATTGTTTCTTATAAAGACACCAGATTTCTCAGTCATTTTTGGCGTAGTTTGTGGAAGTTTGTCAACACACAATTGAACTTCAGCAGTGCATACCATCCCTAAACCAATGGGCAAACAAAAGTGGTTAATCGGTCCCTTGGTAATTTGTTGCGATGTCTAGTTGGTGAGCATGTAAAGAGTTGGGATCAGAAGTTGTGTCAAGCCGAGTTTGCACATAACCGAGCTGTCAATCGTAGCACTGGTTTTAGTCCTTTTGATGTGGTGTTTTCGGTTGTTCCACGCAGTCCGTTAGATCTGTTACCTCTCTCAGATAAGTCTCGAGTATATAGGAAGGTGGAGACTTTTGTGTCTGAATTATAAGCCATTCACCAGACTGTCCATGATAATTTGGAACATGCTGCAGCCAAGTATAAAATGGCAGCCGACAAGAAGGGTCGCCTTGTGGAGTTTGAAGTTGGGGATTATGTTTGGGTTGTTCTCACTAAAGACAGATTTTCGGTGGGTGATTACAACAAGGTGTCGACCAAAAAGATTGGCCTTGTAGTGATCATTGAGAAAATTAATCCTAATGCCTACCGTCTCAAGCTGCCTAGCCATATTTGTACAGTGGATGTATTCAATGTCAAGCATTTTATTTTGTATTCTAGAGATTCATCGGACGATGACAATTCGAGGGCGAATTCTTTTCAGCCGGGGGAGAATGATGTAGAAGAGAAGGCTTTAGCCTATTTATGCATGTTTTATGGAGACTAGTGAAAATTGGCCGATTTTGGTGATTTTTAAGCCCAAACTTATCGGAAACAGGCCAACGATCAAAACACACGACCTTTGGCCATGATGTCCATTGCTTTTTGGCCAAAAAACGTCGTTAGGCCTTCAAATTTGCATTTTTTGGTTTTTTTTACTTTTCGAGAAAGTTTTCGGTTGTTTCTTTTTTTGTTATTTTTTTTTTCCTTGTCCCCTTTGGACTGTTTTTTCTTATATTTTCACCTATATAAAGGCCTTGATGTAATTGTCTGAGATAGTTTTTGATTTGAATAAGAATTCTCTCTATTTCCTTTATACTTTGAATTGTGTCAATTCTAGTATTTAGAAGATCTTAATTACGGTATCGTGCCCGATCAACGGAATTGAGATAATCAATTCATGTCCACTGCATCAGAATATGTGCAACTGAAATCCAACAAACTCAGACACTTGATACATTAATCCTTCTTTTTCCTTTGTTCCTTTTCTTTTCCTTTCAAAAGAAAAAGAACAACACAACATGCAGCACATAATATAATTTTGGAACCTACTAATACATGTTACTTGAAGATTAAGGAATTATCATAAATTTAATAGGCCAAGTTGGAGTCCTTGTAATTCCCTAGCTAGATGAGAAAGAATCCATGCATGAGATTGTATGTCAACTATTCCAGTGATAACCAATAACATCTTTCTGGTTACATCTAAATATTAATTGAAGTATATAATTTAAAGTTGAAGTTAGGATTTCACCTACAAACTCAAATTCGTCATGAAAATGATTGCACTAGCATCAAACCTCGCTAGAAGTAAAACATAGTTTGAGCTACAAACTCAGTTATTAAATCAGTTCTCAATTTGAAGTTTAACAAAACACTTAGAGTAAGCAGTAAGCACATACATTGAAATTTGACATACATATGGAAATGTAGAAATGGTATGCTAGTGATGAACTTTGAGTAATCAGAAACACAAAAGAAAAAGAAACATCAACAATAAAATGTGATTTGGTAACAGATAAAGGATGAAGAAATTGCTCACCTGTAAATATCAGTATAGCTAATTGTTGGGATTTTTCACCGGAAATACCCCGATAAAAGCAGAAGAACGCGATGATTTCCTCAAATCCGTGCCCAGGAGTAATTGATGTGAAAATTATAAACCTTTAAAAATTAAACAAAAGAGAATCAATTCTCACTCGGAATATCTCTTCAAGAGATGGCTACAGAAATCAAAGGAGATTCCCTCCACTCTCACGTACACGAACACCTGTGGAACACGACCTGTGCTAGTGATGGAATCACATAGGGCTGGAAATTTCGGCTATGTGTGTTGTCTTCCTCTTGGCCGAATTGATATACCTAGGGTTGGCCGAAATTTTCAAGCCATACTTGGCCCAATTCTCTTTCATTATTTTATGTGGGTTTTTCTTCTTTTAAAGCCCAGTCCAAAATTAATTTCCTTAGTCTAATTAATTATCAAACTTAATTTTATTTAACATGTATTCTTAACATATTATTCCAAATAATATATTTGATACATTTAAATTTAAAATCAATTTGATCAATTAATTTTACCATCGGATTAATTTTGACTCTCATAAAATAAAGATACATGTAAACCTATACATGTGAAATATTTCCACCTAGGAAATAATCTCATAAATTAATTCATTGAATTAATTACGGGAAGGCCAATGCAAATATCAATTTTATTATTTTGATCAATCCAATTGATCCTTATAATATAATTAATATAATCCTATCTCTCTTGTACGTATTCTCCAATTATACAGGTGATCCCTTAAGTCCGTGTTCAGTCGTTCAATGTGTACAATCCTGTGGGCCCATCTTTATGTTGGCAGTGAGCCTGTGGCCCACAAACTGCAAGCGGGCTCTAGCAAGTTACTGCAGCCCCCAATTAAGATGGAGATGGTAGTCCAACTAAAATCATAACCCTATAGTTAAACTTGTATATCCCATGTCATAGAAATCGGTGTCCAACACAGAGGCATGGATTGATCATCCTTTTTTGTGTCCGGACATTTACTTGATCCCGAATGAAATAATGCTCACAAACAAGTTCCAACTTGTTTGGGTGTGGCCATACTCTTATTAGTTGCATTCATCAAGAGGTCGGTGATATCTTCTCAGTGGACTACTGAGTGACATATCCCTTCTGTATATCCATAGCACTGCCATGCTTAGTGGATAGACCCGAACACTTGGCACCCTTTTACAAGCCTTTTAGGCGTACACCAAAGTATGCGACTTTACATGCGGTACCATCATATGGTCAGGTCGAAGGATCCATACAAGTACTACACGAGAATCACTAGTGATACATTACATGTGGATTTCTCGTTAAGCGGATCTATCCAGTACCATGCCCCTTTTTCATGTACCTAGTAACTTGGTTGACATTCCATGTCCAATGGCTTGTAAGAGACCACCATACAACCAGGTTAATGATAGTCTCTAGTTCCATTCATTCCCATGACTGGAACAGACTATGGATCTCTTTATGGTCATATAGTTTCCCCTATCCATGGTCTTACTTCCAAGCGCATGACACTTGTTAACATGGATATGGATATGTCCATCGGATACTTCATTTAAAATACAGCACAAGATATATAGTAAATGAATTAATGCCTTTATTGATGATACAAGATATGTATAATACATTAATCCAATAAATGTATAATACAAATACAAGGTCCAATGCCTCGGGACTAAGGCATATCCAACAATCTCCCACTTGCACTAGTTCCAACTAGGCATGGGCCTAATCCCTATAGATCTAGTATAACCCTCGTGCTTGGGCTGTACCAATGCCTTGGTCAACGGATCTGCGACATTATCCTCGGTGTCCACTCTATGTAATGAAATGTCACCTCTTTCCTTAATTTCTCGTATGAGGTGAAACTTCCTGAGTATGTGCTTTGTGTTCTTATGTGACCGAGGCTCCTTGGCTTGTGCAACAGCCCTATTGTTGTCACAGAAGATATCAACTAGGTCCTGGATAGTGGGTACTACTCCTAACTCAGTGATAAACTTCCTTATCCACATAGCTTCCTTAGCTGCATCACACGTTACGATGTACTCAGCTTCTGTTGTAGAGTCCGCAATGGTCAGTTGCTTTGAGCTCCTCTAGCTTACAGCACCACCATTTAGCAAAAACACATAACCAGACTGTGACTGGTATTCATCCTGGTCAGTCTAAAAGCTTGCATCAGTGTACCCAATAACTGATAGCTCTTCCTGACCTCTAACACTAAGAAGCTATCCTTAGTCTGGTTAAGGTACTTGCGGATTGCTTTGACAGCCTTCCAGTGATCCTCCCCGGGATCTTACTAGTACCGGCTCGTCATACTTAGTGCAAAGACAACATCAGGTCTCGTACATAGCATAGAGTACATGATTGATCTTATAGCCGAGGCAATGGGAGCAACTTCATGTTCTCCCTGTCCTCCCTTGTCTTAGGACAGTTCTTCTTACTAAGTTTCAGCCCATGGCTCATTGGAAAGAAACCTTTCTTAGCCCGATCCATGCTGAATCTTTTTAGAACTTTGTCTATGTATGAGGCCTGACTTAGGCCTAGAAGTCGATTGGATCTATCCCTGTAGATCCTGATCCCTAGGATCGTCTCAGCTTCACCTAAGTCCTTCATTGCGAAGCACTTACATAACCACTGCTTTACCCCTTGCAGTGTAGCTATGTCACTTCCAATGAGTAGGATGTTGTCTACATAGAGTACCAGGAATGTGACAATGCTCCCACTAATCCTCTTATACACATAAGGCTCATCTTGATTCTGTATGAAGCCATATTCCTTTATAGCTTCATTGAATCTAAGATTCCAACTTTGGGATGCTTGCTTCAGTCCATAAATAGACCTCTGAAGTTTGCATACCCTCCCAGGATACTCTGGATCAACAAAGCCCTCAGGTTGTGTCATGTACACATCCTAGAGTAGCTTTCCGTGAAGGAAAGCGGTTTTGACATCCATTTGCCAGACCTCATAGTAGTACCATGCGGCTATGGCTAGCAAGATCCTGATGGATTTGAGCATAGCGACTGGTGAGAAAGTTTCATCATAGTCTATTCCATGGACTTGTCTGAAACCTTTTGCAACCAGATGCCCCTTGAAGGTATTATCGGCTTTTAGCTTGTAGCACCACTTGCAACCAATTACCTTAGCACCCGGAGGTGGATCAACCAAGTTCCAAACCTGGTTATCGTACATAGATTGCATCTCTGCCTCCATGGCTTTACGCCAATTTGCAGACTGTGGGCTTGCCATAGCCTCCTGGTAGGTTTTAGGTTCTTCCTCATCAAAGACGAGAAGAGTGTGATCATCGGTGACGAGGAAACCATACCTCTCTGGTTCCCGATGGTCCCTACCATACCTTCTAGGTCCTTGTGTAACCTAGGTCGGTGGTTCCTACTGTGGAAGCTCCACCCGGGTCTCCGAGTTATCCTCTTCAGGAGCTTGTGAGCTTTGAACTTCCCTGAGTTCAACATTGCTCCCACTGTCTTTCTTGGAAATAAAATCCTTTTATAGAAAGACCCCCTTCCTTGCTATGAACACCTTGTTCTCGGCGGGGTTGTAGAAGTAATACCCTTTGGTTTCCCTAGGGTAGCCCACAAATAGGCACTTATCGATTTTAGGTTCCAGCTTGCCCCCAGTCAATCTCTTAACATGTGCTTGGCATCCCCAAGTCTGCAGGAAATACACGTTGGGCTCCTTGCCCATCCATATCTGATATGGGGTCTTTTCCACTGCCTTAGTCGGAGTATTATTCAAAATGAGAGAGGTTGTCTCGAGAGCATGTCCCCAGAAACTTATTAGGAGAGAGGCATGACTCATCATTAAGCGGACCATGTCCAACAGGGTCCTATTCCTCCGTTCGGACACCCTATTCCACTGTGGTGTTCTTGGAGGAGTGACCTGTGGAACTATTCCATGCTCTCTCAAATATGAGTCAAACTCTAGGCTCATATACTCACCCCTCGGTCTGACCAAAGGGTTTTGATATTTCTGCCTAGCTGGTTCCATACTTTGTTCCTAAATTTCTTGAACCTATCAAGGGTCTCAGACTTATGTTTCATCAGATAGACATAGCAATATCTGTTGAAATCGTCTGTGAACGTGATGAAATACAGATGTCCACCTCTGGTCACTGTGCTAATGGGCCCACATATGTCTGAATATATGAGGTCCACTAATCCAGTAGCCCTTTCAGCTTTCTTGCTAAAAGGTGCTTTAGTCATTTTGCCTCGTAAACATGACTCGCATATATCAATTGACTCCAAGTCAAATGACCCTAGGATTCTAGCTTTGTGAAGCCTAGATATGCACTTCTCGTTTATGTGGCCCAAGCGACAATGCCAAAGGTAGATAGGATTAAGTTCATTGGGTAACCCTTTTAGTGTTTATGTTATAGACATGATTGGTTTCTTTTAAATCCAGGATATATAGGCCATTATTTAATAAAGCTTTCCATAAAATAATCCCTCTCTAGATAAACAAATTCTACCATTAGAAATAGTAAAATTAAATCCAGAAATATCCAACATTAAAACAGAAATAATATTCTTGCACATAGCAAGTACAAAATAACATTGTTCCAAAATTAAAACCAATCCACTAGGCATCATGAGGTGATATTCGCCGATCTCTATGGCAACAACCCTTACTCCATTACCGACTCGCAAGTCCACCTCCCCTGATCCCAGTGACCTTCTGTTCTTAATTCCCTGTACATTGCAATAAATGTGAGAACCACATCTAGTATCCAATACCCAAGATGTTGAAACAGTAAGGTTAATGTCTATGACATAAATACCTAACGAAGATGTGCACTGGCTCTTCCTCTGCTCTCCCATCAGCTTGGGACACGATCTCTTCCAATGCCCTGCCTGCTTGCACCCCAAGCAGATATCCTCAGGACTGGCCTTAGGCTGGACCTTGGGCTGGGCCTTAGGCTTCTTGGCCTTGGCTTTCTTAGCCTTAGCCTTTTTCTTAGCCTTGCCCTTTGCAAGAGGAGGGTTCCCCTTGTTGAGCAGCAGCATCGGTGGAGTCCTTTTGATTGACTGTTCTATGAGCTTTAGCATCCCATGGAGCTCAGAAATAGTACGGTTTATCCCTTGCATGTTATAGTTCAGGATGAACTGATCATAAGAATCCGGTAGGGAAGCAAGGATTGTGTCCACCGCTAGCTCCTGTGAGATAGGCCATCCAAGACGGGCTAAAGTGTCCAGATAGCCCTTCATCTTGAGCACGTGTGCACTCACAGATGTCCCAGCCCCCATCTTACAGGAGTGGAATGCCTTATTGGTCAGGTACCTTTCTTGACGAGCTTGCTCCTGAAACATCTCATTTAGAGTTGTTATCATAGCGGAGGCCTAATGGTCCATGAACTGCTTTTGCAGCTTAGGGACCATACATGCCAACATAAGGCATGTCACATCCCTATTATCCCTCACGTGCACCTCGTATTCCTCCAGCTTGGCAGCCGGTGGATTACGTCCCTGAGGGGCAGCCGGTACAGGCCTGTCTAGTACATACTCCTTAGACTCTTGTCTTAGAACTATCCTTAAGTTCCTAGACCAGTCTAAGAAGTTAGTACCCGAAAGCTTGTCCCTTTCAAGAATAGACCGCAGTGAAAGTGAGTTGTTATTTTCCATTTAGAAATTCTACACAGAAAAATTTAAGAGTGTTAATAAAGGACTTTATTATTATTTTCCCATATATAATTAATAGTGAATCAAGTTATTCATTAGTCCGAGTTGTTAATCTCATGGGCCGAGATCCATATTTCATTAAGATATAGCCAGATGAGGGCCTGGAAAAACTATACCCTAATTATTTAGGTAGGAACGCCGTCCAATCCCAACCTAGGGACTCTTGGTTTGATGGGCTTGTTGGCACTTACCCATTTGTGCTTAGGGCCAGGAGAATCCTACTACCCACGCTAAGTCAAAACCTCCATCCAAGTGTGGAGTAACTAATACTCCAACCCAATACAAAATGATGATACTACAGTGCATCCAGCAAGGGGATGGTCTACAACTGGCCTATCCCCACTTTGAGCTGGTTTTGAATGAAGGAAGTACTTTTAAGTGACTTAGTAATTTCCATTAGGTTATTAGATTCATTTAGTAACGCCTTACATGCATAAGGCGGGTGAGAATGGGTTTGGATCATACATACATACATGCAAATAAATATAAAGTATAATTAAATAAGAAAAATGGACTGCTATGGACCTATATTACAACCTAATATTATTCTAGTAAACCTATACTAGAAAGCAATGTCAGGTGGGCCTCCTTTTCTTTCCTTCTGGGCTTGCACCTCCACTTGGACTCACTACTCCATTGGGCTTCTTCTTCTTTTACAAATTTTATAATAAATAAATAAAATAAAATTACATTAAAAAAAGAAAAACGGTGCACAGGCCGTATTTATCCAAAAAGAAAAATACAGCCCATCTCGAATAAGGCCCAATAGCATCCAACCAAAAAAATATTAAATCACACAAAATGCATCCAATACATCCATTTATAAGCATGTTATAATGCATGTATTAAGCCCATTTCAATTATGCCCAAGCCATTATTTTGAAATCGCCAATTTTGGCCCAACATGGTTCTGTCCCTTGACGGGCTTTGGGCCTCCAGCCCAGGCAGATAACTGCTCCCACTGGAATTGGGAAACCATGAGTCCATATCAGCCGTCCGGGTAATTGTGCCAAAAAAAATGAACCAATTTCAATTAACCATATTAATTTCCAAAATTAATATCCCATGAATAAAATTAAAATTTCATTCAAGAAACCATGCACATTTAGATTGCAAAATTTAAACACACGATATTTTAAAACCAATTAAAATTTTAAAACTGGGCCCCGGGCCCAAAACTCGTCAAATCCAAAACACTGGGCCCAACCCACTGCAGCTAGGCAACCGTGTTGCCCTAGCAGCAGCCGCCGCTGCGCTGCCGCCTGTTGAGATTTTTCACCGGAAATCACTCGATAAAAGCGGAAGAACGCCATGATTTCCTCAAATCTGTGCCAAGGAGCAATTGATGTGGAAATTGTAAAACTTTAAAAATTAAACAGAAGAGAATCAATTCTCACCCGGAATATCTCTTCAAGAGATGGCTACAGAAATCAAAGGAGATTCCTTCCACTCTCACGTACATGAACACCTGTGGAACATGACCCGTGCTAGTGATGGAATCGAATGTGAGAGAGATAGTTAGGGCTGGAAATTTCAGCTATGTGTGTTGTCTTCCTCTTGGCCAAATTGCCCTAGGTGATATACCTAGGGTTGGCCGAAATTTTCAACCCTTACTTGGCCCAATTCCCTTTCATTTATTTTATGCGGGTTTTTCTTCTTTTAAAGCCCAGTCCAAAATTAATTTCCTTGGTCCAATTAATTATCAAACTTAATTTCATTTAACATGTATTCTTAACATATTATTCCAAATAATATATTTGATACATTTAAATTTAAAATCAATTTAATCAATTAATTTTATCATGGGATTAATTTTGACTTTCATAAAATAAAGATACATGTAAACCTATAAATGTGAAATACTTCCACCTAGGAAATAATCTCATAAATTAATTCATTGAATTAATTACAGGAAGGCTAATGCAAATATCAATTTTATTATTTTGATCAATCCAATTGATCCTTATAATATAATTAATATAATCCTATCTCTCTTGTACGTATACTCCAAGTATACAGGTGATCCCTTAAGTCCGTGTTCAGTCGTTCAATTTGTAAGATCCTGTGGGCCCATCTTTATATTGGCAGTGAGCCTGTGGCCCACAGACTGTAAGCGGGCTCTAGCAAGCCACTGCAGCCCCTAATTAAGATGGAGATGGCACTCCAACTGAAATCATAACCCTGTAGTTAAACTTGTTTATCCCATGTCATAGACATCGGTGTCCAACACAGAGGCATGGATTGATCACCCTCTTTTGTGTCTGGACATTTACTTGATCCTGAATGAACTGATGCTCACAAACAAGTTCCAACTTGTTTGGGTATGGCCACACTCTTATCAGTTGCATTCATCAAGAGGCCGGTGATATCTTCTCAGTGGACTACTGAGTGACATATCCCTTCTGCATATCCATAGCACTGCCATGCTTAGTGGACATACCCCAACATACCCATACTTGGCACCTTTTTACAGGCCCTTTAGGCATACACCAAAGTATGCGACTTTACATGTGGTACCATCATATGGTCAGGTCGAAGAATCCATACAAGTACTACATGAGAATCACTAGTGATACATTACCATGTGGATTTCTCGTTAAGCGGATCTATCCAGTACCATGCCCCTTTTGCATGTACCCATTAACTTGGTTGACATCCCATGTCCAATGGCCGGTAAGACACCACCATACAACCAGGTTAATGATAGTCTCTAGTTCCATTCATTCTCATGACTGAACAGACTACGGATCTCTTTATGGTCATATCATTTCCCCTATCCATGGTCTTACTTCCAAGCGCATGACACTTGTTAACATGGATATGGATATGTCCATCGGATACTTCATTTAAAATATAGCACAAGATATATAGTAAATGAATTAATGCCTTTATTGATGACATAAGATATGTATAATACATGAATCCAATAAATGTACAATACAAATACAAGGTCCAATGCCTCGGGACTAAGGCATATCCAACACTAATAGTATCTGATAGCTTATCAGATTTACCAACAGCCCTGAGATCCATCCAGGCATCCACATCTATTAAGAATTTCTTCCCTAATGTCCTTTCTTTAGGTTTAACTCCATGGAAACCATGGAATTTCAAGCCTCTTAATATGAGTTTGTCTCCGCCAACAATCTCCTCATTTTCCATCATTAATCCTGATGAATAATATAACAGTATTCTTAGCATATTCAGATAAGGATTCCCGTTCCCCAATTAAAAGCTGAATAGGATGTATAAAATTCCCAAATTAGTCGCTTAAAATGCATTATGTACTTGGGACGGCAACGAGTAGGGTATCCATGGGTAATGGAATTGCCCGTCCCATTCCCATTTACAAATACAATTACCCGTCCCATCCCACTAAAAATACAATTACCTGTCCCGTCCCACTACCCACGAGTATTGGATAAGTCAATCCCATTCCCATCCCAACATAGATTGCGGGTATCCATACATTAAGTTCACAATTCACAAATAACAATCCATAAATCCATAACTTAATAGACAAAATTAGTACACTAAAGAAACAAGCTCAAACAAATCCACAACTTAATAACCAGCTCGAACAGCTACTAAACCTCACTAAAGAAAAACCACAATCTTGAAAATTCTTCAGTTGATCCAAGCAACAAAATCTTGATGCCTTTCAATTCCCCATTTTGCTAAACTGAGGTGGAATATGAAAACCAGCACATCAGTTGCAGACAAGGAAGAGCTGATTCTTTGACAATTTAAACTATTTACAGCTCTAGAATAAGAACATTCAAAACATAAATGGTGAATGGTTTCCTTTCTAGAATGACACAAACAGATGGGATAAGGGATTTTCTGTTTTCAAATCTTAATTGAAATCGAAACCTGCAGCAGTAGAACAAAGCATACGACCGCAGTGGTTGAGCAAAGAAGCGGCAGCAATGAGCAACGGAATGAGAGCCACGAATACTTCTTGAAGAAGCAGAAGAAGTGGACCTTAGAATGAGGAAATTAAACAGAAATGAGTAAGAAGAAAAGAGAAGTAGCTAATAGCCACTAAGTGATAATCAACATGAGATGCATGCTTTAACTATCAACAAACCCACCAATTTTAGATCCTTCACTTCAATCAATTGGCTGAAGTTTTAAGGTCTAAGTTCAATCAATTGATTTAGATTATTACTGAACTTTATCTGCTTTCTAATTCTATGATTATATAATCTTATTTATTATTATTATTATCAGAATTATGGTGATGGTTTAAAACAAGAACTGGAAGTTGCCAATGTTGAGATTGCTCAACTAATAAATTCAAATTAGCAATGAAAAGAAATAGAGATCGAAAGAAAGATGACTGAAACTTGTATTGAATAGAGGTAATAGTAAAAAAGTATAAAGAAGGATGAACAAGATGAAAAATAACACAGAGAATTCCAAGGAACTTCCCTCTCTCCAGCCAAAATCTAAGAGCCAAATTCACGAAATCATTCCTTGTCCTTCTCATGCCGAATCACATGCTTGTGAGTGGATGATCCTAAAAAGCATGAGTCTCATGACTGGGATGGAAGATTTTAAGAAGTGAAAATGGGTTTTATACTGAGCAAATGAACAAACGCTCCCACTAAAAGTGACAAGAGACACCATTCGGCTTAGCTCAATCGAAAAATTACGGTATAGCCGAGACCAGCTACAAATCGCTATACTTTTTAGTCAGAAATCAGATTCAAACAATTTACTTATTTCTTCTCAATTCAAAATATTTTTAATAGTTTTACATCAATACCTTTTATATTTATATAATTGATTTTATCTTGGTTAATAAATGCTTAAAGCAATAAATAAATTTGGAAAGCAATAAATAAATTCAGAAAATTTAAAATTATATACAAACTTATCAAATGACTAACCCAGGGGATAAATTCAATAAAACATGATTCGGGGATACAAATTTGTCTATATACAAATTATGTATAATATGAAAAGCTAGGCATACATCTATCCTAACATACATCTACCTGCAAAACAGAATTAGTACAAAAATAAATATATACACGTAGGACTCAAACAGACTCATAATAAGGGATTTAGATAGCTCGGAACGTTAAATGGGGAAAATTCAATAAATTTACCTGATTTGATCTGGAAAACGTCTTGAAATGCGCTTTGATGGACTGGAAATTCATTCAAAAATCATTTTGTCCGGTTTATTATTTTCAAATACAAAATATCGATTTATAATCAAGAAACTAGTGTTTCTATCATTGAACTGATTTATGAAAATAAATACAAGAAATTAAATCTAAGTCAAAATGATATGTAAACATATGAAAAATACACAAAAATGAAATTCTAGAATCAAGACTATAGCCGTGGGGGTATAGGGACAACAGCCATGCGACTGTAATAACACCCGTACGGCTCAGGTTTTAAATGAGCCAGAGAAATCATTAAACATTTGAAATTGCTAAATTCTGAAATAAACAATAGCCGTGCAACCATTTGAACAATAATCGTGTGGAGTAATACCAGTACGGGTCTCGAAACATCCGTGCTGCTCTCGTTTACCAGAAACACAGAAAAATAGAGCAACATGAAATGAATGCAAAAACACACTAATTCAACCCAAAAAATGATAAATAGGTTTAAGGCCTCTCAAAATTACCTTTTAGTTGTTTATCTGAAGCTTGAATCTAGATTTAAACAAAACTTGAAACTTTAAACCAAGACTTGAAATCTCCCAAATTTAGCTCTAATTTCCACGATTCTAGCAACCAAATAAGTCTCTAAAAGTTTGGGTTTGGTTTGGACAATGATTTGGTGACTGATTTTAGCTAATTTCTGGTTTGATTGATTGATTTTGAATTTGTGAAACTTTGAGAAATTTTATTCTCTTTTCTCCTCTTCTTTGATTCTTTTTTTTTTCTTTTGTTAATTGTTAATTTCGGTGTTTTTCTGATCTCCCTTCAATCCAAAGACATTAATACCATATTAGTGGGAAATTTATTATCTCCCTCAAATCTAAACATTTGTCTTCTCCATGCAAAATTCTGGTGACACATCGACAGTTATACGACTATCAAGCAACAGTCGTGCGGCTCTTCCTATAGTCGTACGGATCTTCTCTTAGTTTTAGCCCTAATTCTTCAAATTCTTCTCGGTTTCATGTCTCAAGTTCATTTGAATCTGAATCCTTGCTTCTTGAAACTATTCTCATGAGGAACAATAAAAAATGGATAACATTTAGTATTTTATCACCATTGAGGTCGGGAAGACCCAGAACTTATAGCTGCCCCTAGTGTTATCAAATTCGATATCGATATCAAGTCTAAAATGCCCAAGGTGAATTTGTGAACGCAGAAAAATGCCCTATGAACGAAGGAAAGAAAAAACTTACTTGCCTTGGAATTTAATGCTGTGGATATCATGCTTTAACTGTTGACTCCACTAGGGATTCAACAATTTTACTTTCTGGGGATTTTGAGAGTTTATAAGGACTTTGATAATGAGGGTTTTGATAATAAGGATTTTGATAATAAGGGCTTTGATAATAAGGACTTTGATACTCTATAGGGAAAAACAAGCTTTAATAGCAACTGGCCTGGTGGGAATGAGGTTCCACTGCCTTGTGCGTCACTCTATTTGAAGCCTTGTAAATCCTTTGTTGAGTAATTTACTGGAGATAAAATTCTTTCCATTGAGGATTGCTGAATTTCTGTCTTTGGTACAGTGAGTCTTCATTCCTTGATCGATAGATTTTGGGACACAAATTTTTGCCCATTCGATCAAGAATGAAGACTAACTGGGGAGAATTCAAGTTTCCTGTGAATGAATGTTTAATGCATGTTATGCATGTATACATGACAATTCATATGCATGTAAACATTAAAGGATACACTTTCGACTATTGTTCAAACTTGAGATTCTTTTTACCATGCTAATAGTTGACTTCAGCTAGAGAGCACGTTCTTTATTCAATGAAATCTTTATTAGAGAATAAACTTTGAGAAATCTGCTGAGAATATATGATTGCTGCTAAGGAAAAATTGATATATTCTTTATTGCAATTTTGCTAGGGAATAATGAAAATTTTTTACAATTCGCCCCTTGTCAACTGCTGCTGGAGATAAATGAATTTAAAAATGCTTTAATTTTTGCCTAAACTGCCCATTATGGGTTTTCAGCTTAGTGAGCTGCTCTAACTTTTGCCTGAGGTGCCTTTTCGGTTTTCACTTTAGCAAGCTTTTTTTTTCTTTTTTACAGAAATGAAATGATGAATCATATTGGCTTTATTTATACAGATCAAGTTTTACACAATGCTTTAAAAAATTCAAGCTTAAATCTCTATCAAAATTTTTAGATACATCAAAAGAAGATCAATCAAATTTAAAGGGTAG
Source organism: Euphorbia tirucalli (assembly GCA_039660915.1). NCBI lineage: Eukaryota > Viridiplantae > Streptophyta > Magnoliopsida > Malpighiales > Euphorbiaceae > Euphorbia > Euphorbia tirucalli. The sequence goes on from CM077633.1 coordinate 54,744,615, forward strand.
AAAAGATTTCAAATTGAATATGTTTAGTATATTTCAATTGTTCAACAATGTGAGCTTCATAACCAGCTAGGTACAAAGTGCTTTTTTTTCAATGAATGTTCAGACATGATAACTTTGTTTATGCATTTTGACATAAAAACATTACACTTTATTGGTGAATTCAACATGAGTACATTTAAAAGTGTCAATTCCCAAAATGGTATACATTTCACACAAAACCAGAACCCATCACTAGTCGTCCCTTTCAGATTTTCCAACTGATCATTTTCTCTAATGTCTTAATTTTTGCCTACGATGCCCTTTTCAGATTTTTAACCTAGTATACTTTTCTTTTCTTTTCATTTTCTTTTCTTTTACATATGATAAAGCTTTAAGCGATCTTGGTTGACTGAATCTATGAAGTCATTTCCATCCATATCCATGGTTCTGACACCACCTTTTGATAGCACTTTCTTCATAACATATGGACCTTCCCAATTTGGCTTAAACTTCCCGCGAATATCAACATTCGAAGGTTTCAACTGCTTCAAAACTAGATCCCCGGATTTCAACTGCTTCTTGGGAAACTTCACTCTTTGATTATAAGCTTTAGCCATTCTGCATTGATACATCTGTAAATGATCTAGTGCTGTCAACCTTTTCTCATCTACCATTGCTAACTACTTGTATCTAGCTTGAATCCATTCAGTTTTTGATAATTGACCTTCCATTCTGAGTGACTTGAGCTCTACTTCTACTGGCAACACTGATTCCATACCATACACCAAAGAATGTGGCATTTCTCTTGTTGGTGTTTTGATGCTGGTTCGATAACCCCAGAGAGCATGTAGCAACTTCTCAACCCAATCTCTATAAGTGGCTATCATTTTTTATAGAATCTTCTTTATTGACTTGTTATCTACTTCAACTGCACCCTTAGCTTGTGGTCTGTGTGGAGAAGATCAATAATGTTCAATGCCATGTTCTGCAAATAATTTAGTTGTTGCCCCTTGAAATTGTACTCCATTATCAGTCACTACATGATGGGGAATTCCATATCGAGCAAAGATGTTTTTCCAGATAAACTTAGCCATTTTCTTAGCTATCACACCAGTGAATGACTATGCTTCTACCTATTTTGAAAAATAATCAACTGCAACTACTATGAATCTATGCCTATTAGATGCCAAATTATGTAGTTCAAGTGGTGGTAGATGACTGATATCAACATAGATTGACATTCATGACACCTTCTTACTTCTTTAACACAGTCAAATTGCATTGCCATCTAGAAATAACCTTGTCTCATTATCTTTCTAGCCAAAGCTATCCATTCATATGCGGTTCACATGATCCTGAAAGTATTTACTGTATCACTGCTTCTACTTCTTGTCTGTTAGACACCTTAGAAGAACACTAATCACTATTCCCATTTACAGCTTATCTTCTAAGATTCTAAACTGGCTAGCTAACCTTCTTACTAAAACCTTATCAGCAGTACTAGCTCCTTCTGGATAATTTTCCTCCTTCATATATTGGTAAATGTCAAAGAACCATGGATTTTCTTCAGTTGTCAATTCCATCACTTCTTGAAAATCAAAACACAGTTGTCTAGAAACTGCTACAATTAGAGGTTGTATTTGTTTTCACTCTGGATTCTCCCATATAAAAGATAATGTTGCTAGCACATCATCCATTTTATTCTCTTCCCTGGGAACATGTCTGAATTCACATTGGCCAAATAACTCTTTTTTGTACTGCAGAAGTTCTAAGTAAGGTCTTAAGGCTTCTTCTTTCACCTCCCATTCTCCCTGCACTTGTCTAATCACCAAAAGTGAATCTCCAAAAATCAGCACATCATTTGCCTCTAACGACAAAAGAGCTTCCATTCTAAATAAGCATTCTTCATACTCTGCCTTATTATTTGTTATGGGAAAATCCAATCTCTTCAACAATGGAATAACATCACCATCTGGCGTTGCTATAATTATACCACTTCCAGTACCTTTTTTGTTTACAACACCATTAAATCACATAACCCATCTCTCCACTTCTACCATAGCTAGCTATTCATCAAGGAACTCCAGATTCTCTACATAATCTGATTCTAAAGGTTGATTCACCAGAAATTCTACCATAGCGCATTCTCTGATGACTTTCTTAGTGACATATTCAATATCAAATTCTAATAAGAGTAGCAACCATCTGGATAATTTTCCAACCAATGCTGGTGCTTCATACAAATACTTTATGGGATCAACTTTAGCCACAACTTGTATTTTATATGACTGGAAATAATGCCTCAGCTTCTTCGTTAGCCAAACCATTGCTACACATGTCTTTTCTACTAGTAGTTTCATAATCCAACAGCTTCTTACTAAGATAATAGATAGGGTATTCCTTCTTTCCATCCTGCTCTTATGCTAGAGTTACCCCTATTGAGAATCTTCAACTGCCAAATATAAAATCAGAGGCTTCCCAGGGATTGGTGGACTCAAAACTGGAGGATTTAGTTGATAAGCTTTAATCTTTTCAATTACCAATTGACACCTGTCATCCCATACAATCGGCTGATCTTTCTTCAACAATTTAAAAATTATCTTACAAACTGAAGTCAACCGTGCTATGAAACGACTGCCATATTGCAAAGAACCCAATTATGATCAAACTTCCTTCTCTATTTTAGGAGATGGCATATCTCGAATAGCCTTGATTTTATCTAGATCAATCTCGATTACCCTCTGGCTAACCACATAACCTAGCAGCTTTCCTGATGTAACCCTAAATATGCACTTCTTGGGATTAAGTCTGAGATTATATTCTTCAATACGTGCTAGAAATCTATCCACGATAGCAAGGTGCTCTTCCATGGGTCATCGATTTAATAAACATATCATCAACATAAACCTCAATTTCTTTGTGAATCACATGGAGCAACAATGTTGTGACAGCCCTCTGATAGATAGCTCCAGCATTCCTCAATCCAAACAGCATTACTCGATAGTAGAAAGTACCCCATTCAGTGATGAATAATGTCTTCACTTTATCAATTATATCCATTAGGATTTGATTATACCCCGAAAACCCATCCATAAATGAATACATTGCTGCTTTAGCTGCACTGTCGATTAGAACATCAATAAGGGGCAATGGAAAATTATCCTTCAGACGAGCCTTATTCAAATCTCTATAATCAACACATACTCTAACTCTTCTGTCTTTCTTGGGTATTGGAGCAATTTTGGGTAGCCATTCTGTATACTCCACAACTTCAAGAAACTTGGCTTCAATTTATTTAGCCACTCCCTCTTTCACTAGTGTAACCCATTCTGGTCTCAATCTCCGCAGCTACTGCTTTACCTAGCTTGAATTTAGGATCCATTGGAATCTTATGCACTGCTATTTCTGTGTCAACCTCTGGCATATCTTTGTATGGCTATGTGAAAGCTTTAATATGTTTTTGCAATACTTTTGTTGATTCTCTCTCTTCTTTAGGGGCTTAATTCACATGAAATAGATACAATTCTGGGTTTTTCATATGTGCTTATATTGATTTCATGCAATACAGTGTCATGAATGTTGAATATGCTTGATGGTGACTCAAATGCATGCACAGAATTATTAGGATAAACATCACACAAATAAGCAAACTGGGACTTTATTGTATTAAACTTGTTGTAAAGTACATCGTTTACATTGAAAATTGATGAAACAGATACAATAAACTCGTTTTCATCCTCCACAGGCAGAGGACCTTCCACTTCTTTATCTTTTTTGACATCCAGCTTCAAAATGTCATCTAGATTAGCAGCCATTGTAGACTCTTGTTCCATAGAAAGTGTTGTCTTTTCAAATTGGAATCACTGTGCCTTAGCTTTCATCATGATTTCCGTAATCTTAGAGTCTACAGAATTGAGACTTTGTTTATTCATCAGCTTCTTCTTATCTCATTTCTTGGCTTTGGCAGAAGCATTGTTCAAGGTGATAATCAATGCCTTCGATATCACCTCTGCAGCTTCATCACAAATCTTCTACTCAACCTTTTTCTTGGATGCTTCCTTTTTAGCCTAGATCTCTTTCTTTTTTATCTCCACCATATTAACCAACTTTTAAAATACTTTCCTTTGACAAACAACGGCCTTTAGAATTATCTCTTCTTCTTCATTCAACACTAGTGCAATTGGCTCCTCCTGACTTTTCTAAAAATCAACTACATCCAAGAATATTTCAAAACTCAGCCATACTACATCATGAACTTTCACAGGCTCAACCTGCCCCTTGTTTAGCTCTTTACCAGCTTTACAAATGGTTTCATCATAAGCTTACCATTATGCCCTTTCTTTTATTTCTTCTTAGATATCTCAACTTCATAGCCCAATCAAAATTATCGTGGCTTTCCATATTCTATATTGAATTTAGGCACTCCCTGCAAGTTAGCTCCAAGCCCTAGCCTTGGTACAAACTTCTACTTATATAAATAGTTGGACAGCCACTTTGGCATATAATTCTCATAGATAACTATTGGAGCATTTGTGACTTTCTCTTCATTAATCATAACGACTTGGAATATGCCAAATGGTGGAACTTCTTTATTCACTACGGCAATCATGGATTGAGAATCTGCTTCAATTGTCACAACCTTATCACCCATAAGGAATTTTATCTTTTAATGTAAGGTAGAAGGAACTCCTCCCAATGGATGAAACCAAGGCCTTCCTAACAGCAGGGAGAAAGTGGCTAGAATATCAATCACAGTAAAAGTGAACATTGACTTGATTGATCCTACTTCCACCTCAGCCTCAAAATTACCAATCACAATTCTTTTTGAATCATTATACACCCTAATCATAGTTAAGGACTTCTTCAATGCCTTCTCACTTAAGCCTAAATACGACAGCATCTTCATTGGATAGATGTTCAAAGCTGACCCACCATCTACCATTACACATGTCATGATTTTGTCCATAATATTAGCTTTCACATAAATGAACTTGTTGTGCACTTTTCTTTCATCTGGAAGGTCTTTCTTAAAAAATATGATATCAAGGTAACTAGAGTTAACCTTATCCAGCAAATAACATATTGCTTTCAGAGATGTAATTAGAGAAACTTCAATCTCAGATAACTTCTTCACTAAAGCTGCTCTGTGTTCCTTCAAGACCAACGACAAAGGCCATAGACTAGCTTGAGCTAGAGTCTTTTTTAACTGTGAAATAACCAAATCTTCCATCTTAACTTCCTTTAGAGATGACACACTGCCTGATCTGGTCATTAGGGCTTTATCTTTTTGCTGAACAACAAGTGACTAAAAAACCCTACCACTTGTTGTCACATTTCTCACTTCAAAAGCTTTTGGCTTCTCGATAACTAGTGGCTTAACTGATTCACTTCAGTCATACTCTTCATATTCATTATCTAAATCAAGATCATTCAAACTCATTGGCTTTACTTCTTTTTGTTCTGCTGACTTCCCACATTCTGATTCTGCTTTGACTTCTCTAGAATGTACACCAGGATTTGCCTACAGAATTTAAGCAAAGACAAAGTTAGCTAGTAACCTTGAATGCACCATATTGACTTGCTTTTCAAACTTTGGCAATGGATTAGTCTTGGTGCTAGGCTTTATAGGTTCTTGCAATTTCCTTTCATTTATCAACTTCTGGATAACATCTCTCAGCTTGTAACAATTATTGGTTTTGTGACCAACAACTACAAGATATGTGCATAAATTATCCCTATCTGTATCTGCTGGCTGCTCAAATGGCTTCAAAGAATTCAGTAAGCCTCCATTTCTGCATTTCGTAAAAATCATTGACAAGCACAAACTCCAAGAAGAGATGCCTTGACTTCCTAGATTCCTTGCTTGACCACCCTACTATTGAGACATTGCAGCCACTTCTACTTGCTTCACTTCTGATGACTGCCCCTTTTTACTTGCAGAACTAGAACTAGATCCACTGCTTGACCTAGTTGAGGTTGTTGATCTGTGCCCTAAACCAAACCTAGAACTTCTGCCACCTCTGTGACTTGTGGCTTTCTCTTCTTCATCTCTATCAACCTTGCTTGCCATACTGTACACTTCATTGAGCTCACTAAATGTATGAAACTTCATATTATTTCTATACACATCCATACTACTGTCTATCAACTTCTAGATTAATTCATCCTCATCAGGGCAATTTTTCAAGGGAATCATTTTATTCATCTATCTTTGATAATACTCATCAAAGGATTCATTTGGTTTCTACTTTATCCTTTCCAAATCATACAGCTTTACTTGAATCTTTGTGTTGAAACTATAGTACATGATAAAAGTAGCAGACAAAGCTTCCCAGTTTGACTGTATTTCTTTAGACAATGCACCTTTCTCAAGTTTAGTTGGAAAGAGATTAATCAACTGCTGCTTCATAGCACCTGTTGTTAACATCACACGAGCGTACAGATTCATATGAGCTACAGGAGAACCAATACCTTTGTATGTAAAAATCTTTGGCATTTGAAACCTGATAAGGAAGGTTTTGATGCCTTTGTTAATCATGGCATCTACATTCACACCCTCTTAGAATTCATACTGATATTGGCTCCTTTATTCAATTCAGAGACTACCTCATCTAGCTCTGTGCACTTTGCCCTCAACTTCTTTTCCATTGCACCCTCAATCTCTTGAAGCTTTTCCACACTATTAGAAATATCACCCCCAGACTGGGATGATTTAGCTATCTTATGCTTTCCTGGTCTAGTAACACTGCTATCACCAGCAGTTTTTACAACATAAATTAACTCTTCCTTCATAATGTCTCAGAAATTTCGTGACTTCGAAGTCCTTTAGAATATCAACAACATTCAATGTTTGGTTTGCCATCTTAAGTTCCTCAATAGAATTTGTTTCACTTTCAGTTTCAACTGTCATTAATTCCTCTTCAACCTTTGCAGACTCAGCTTCCTTCTTATGTCAATCCAGTTTCTTTCTTAACGGACTCCTAAACTAAAACTTCTTTCTCTCTAATCTCTTACCTGGTTTTCTTTTCCACGTACATTCTATTTCAAATCACACATGAAACATTAGGAACGTGATTCATAATGAATGAATGAAATAACAACGTGAGGAAAATCGAACAAATGAACAAATGAATGAATGAATGTGTATATACATGAGATGGAGTGAAATGTCATGAAATTTGTTTGAATATACATGATATAGTGTATCATGTATGGGGCTTTGGGTAAATGAAATTTGGTTGAATATGCATGATATAGTGTACCATGTACGGGCTTTGGTAAATGAATAAAAATAAATGAATAGAGCGGGTCTATACAGGACTTTGGATATATGTGTATGGAGGGGCTTTGAATATGTGTATATAGCTAGTCTTATATAGGGCTTGGATATGTTTATAGTGTTGGTGTGCCCTAGTTCTTAGGGCATTGGATTCTTGTATTTTGTATTATACATTAAGAGTCATGTATGAATACATTATTTGTGTCACATTAATAAAGGCAATTAATCTATTTCATTTATATCTTGTGCTATAATATGAGTAGAGTATCCATTGATTGATAATCATAAAACCTATCCCAGGTCTGTTCTAATCGTGGGAACGAATAGAACCACAGACTTGTATATTCGATGACTGTATTGTTGGAGATTGTGCCCTAAGGCCAATATTGGATTATGTAATTTGACTTCTAAGATTAATCTAGTGTAGATTAATATTATCATTTATGTTTGTATGTTAGCATTTATGATAAGTATCCATGAATAAATCGTGTTATTCTAAATATCCCTAGTCGATTGTTATTATGGGAATAATAACAAACTAAGACTAGTGTGAGTGATAATGGATATTCATAAGATGAATATAGTGTATACAGATACAGATTATACTCACGGGTAATATGTTAGAGAACATGTTACTGGAGACCCACTATAAGATCAAGTTCATGGTCATGTGTCACAACTGATCTTGATTATAGTAGTGTCATCAGCTGATTCCTTTGACCTGAGGTCACCATTGATTCCGGGATGAACTCCTGTTGTGCTTTGACGTAGTCAAACGCTGCTCGTAACAGAGTAGTTATAAAGGCTGTGATTGGGTACGATATGACTCATGCCTTGGGATGTGAGTGACAGATATGGGATTTTGTCCCTCTCTAACAAGAGAGCGATATCACTGGGCCCCTCGATAAGTAAGACTGTTAAATGCATGGCCGTGCTCAAATAATTGATAGAGTATCAATTGATTTGTCTGAACAGTTTACTTTGAGATCGAGAAAGCATATGATTAATTATATAAGATTGACAAGTGTACCATGCCTTATGATTAATCATGATATCAAAGAGACAAAAGGGAATATGACATTCTATAAATAGGTATTGGATCATTCCAATCATATTAATTGGGTAGTCGTAATGGCTTGCTAGAGTCCGCTTATGACCTATAAGGACATTATGGTAATTTCCTTATTGCCAATTAATATGAACCTATGGGGTCACACACAAGAGCAAAATGAAGTTCATCTTATCGGGTATAAATTATTATTGGATAATAATTTATGAATGAGAAAGAGAATAAATATATATAGTGATATATATTTATATATATATGTATATGTGAATATTAATGTGATTAATATTGCATAAAGTATGCCACATATTATAATTAAATTATATAGAGATATAATTAATTATAATATTGTATATACATAAGTGTATTATGGAGAATTGATTTGATTTAATATTAATTGAGAATTAATATTAAGTTGTGTGGGTTAATTTATAATTATGACTAATAAGTGTATTAGGTCATAATTATAATTAACTTTTAGGTTTTATATATAAGGATATAAAAACCTAAAAGAGACAAGATTTTTCCAGATATACAAAAACTGGTTTTCGGCAGACATATAAAAAGTAAAGTAGTGTGGCAGCCGAATTTTCACCATTGACACCCAAAGAAAATCTGATTTTTCGGTCTCTCTCTCTCTCGTTCGAAGAATCGTTCTTCAATCCCGGCGCTAGCACGCGGTGAATCAATTGCTCCGTGTGGATCAACCGTAGAGGGAAGCTAATTTGGTTCCTTTGATTCAAAACCTACAAAGAATTAAGGTAATTCTTTAACCCTCTTTCCGATTCAATGCAATATACATGGATCCGTGGCGGGGATTAATCCGTTTTATTTCCGCTGCGTATTTTGTTTTGTGTGATTAATCCCCAACAGTGGTATCAGAGCCACTTGTGCATTGGTTGAATTGGATTTGTTATTTTGATTAGATCAAAATGCATGTTAGGGTTTGTGTGTTTTGATTTAGGGTTCTTTTGTTATTGTGAATAACAAATTGAAATTTGATTTCAATGTTGATCATTATGAATGATTTGTTCGTTGTTATTGTGAATAACGTTTGGAATTGATTTGGGAATTGTTGTTTTGAACAAATTGACGCAGACTTGTTTTTCCAGAGCAGAACACGTCGGCGTGCAGGCTCTGCACGCCGTGCAAACGTGTGTTGCACGCCGTGTACTGGTTTTGCACGGCGTGTAATCGGAAATCGTTCCGTGTGCTGAGAAACAGAGCAGAACACGCCGGCGTGCAGGCTCTGCACGCCGTGCAAATGTGTGTTGCACGCCGTGTACTGGTTTTGCACGGCGTGCAACCGGAAATTGGTTCCGTGCGTGCTGAGACACAGCGAGGAACACGGCGGCGTGCAGGTGTTGCACGCCGTGCAAACTGGTTTTGCACGCCGTGTTCCCTTGGTGCTGCCGTGTAGAAATTGTTTCTACACATTTAGCCTTTTCAAATCAATTCCTCAATGCAATAAGATTGTATTTTGCCTTTGAACCCTAAATCTTGTAGGTATGAAATTATTGTGATAATTTTATGCATGGTGTTGTGGTATGGTTTTTGAACCCCGTGGATGGTTTTTGTTTTCCTTTGGTTTTGTGGATGTAAGGTTTTATAAATACGGCCTGCGAGTCGTTTATATTTATGTAGCCTTATTTTTCTAGATAAACTGTATAGGATGCAATTTATTGTTTGTAAATTTTATTTTACTAGAAAATTGTATAGGATGCAATTTTGTAAAATATGTAAATCCATGAGATGGTGCCAAGGAACAAAGACGTGAAGACTGATCCAAGGGGTGCGGCTGTGCTGTAACCATGCGATGGTTACCACCACCTAGGAAATGACCTGTTGATTTTCATATTGGCCTATGAAAATCAATGTAGATAAAACCATACCATAACACGGTTTTGATTCTTATGCATATTATATTTATTTTATGCCATAAGATGCCATGTTAATAAATATTGATGCATGTTAGAAATTATTTTGCATGTGATGCAAATGTTTATATATATGTGCAAATGCATGCCTTGTATCATTTAGATGCCATGTGATGCCATGCTAGATTGCATGCTTAACATATGTATGACATAGGATGCCATGCTAATTAGTATTAACAAATGTATGTTTAATATTAATGCCATGAATTGTATGAGATAAAATTTAATCACAGGATTTTATAAACCCTAAATAAACTTAAGAAGTTTATATTTGCCACCCAATTACGTATAACACTAGTCAAGTACTATGTTCGCATCATGGTATACCGCCAGGGCGGGTACGCATGTTGTGACCTTAGCGAAGCGATAATATGAGAAATGGTGATTCTCATTGTGTTGTAATTGGTTTAACAAAGGGTTAATCAAAAAGGTGTTTGAGCCCGAGGCAAAGATGAGATGAGTAACATACAATTAAATATGATATATGATATCATACATCTCATAAATTAGAAGAGTTGCATAATGATGCAATTGGCAAAGAAGTGCACATCCAAAATATGTTTAAATGGTTTAAAGCATGATTTTGAGTCTTTGCCTACCGAAATTATATTTAATCATAGGGACATGCCAAAGCAGTGCTATGGTTAAGTATGGATTTTGGATCTTCACCCACTTGAATATTTTAAAGGGTTTTATAATTTAAGTGGGAGCATTTAAATAATAATCTTTACACGCTTTATTATAGTTATAATTGCTATTACTTTGATCTCGATTGTTATTGAACATTGAGAATTGTTCTCAACCAAAAGGAAATATATGCTCTCAATAATCCTTTTGCCCAATGAACCACTAGCAATTGTAACACGAGTATAAAAGATGCTTACTTGAAGCATCGAAGGGACTCTGTTTAAAATTTATTATCTTACACTTGCCACCAATTCTTCCGCACGTGGAAGTTTTACTTGAGGTATATGATACATCACAAATGGAAATGTTCCATCAGTTAGTGAGCAAGAAAAGATAAGTGTTTGAGGCAACAATTTCTCATTGGCCTCCAAAAGGCATTAAGATGTGATCTTGAATTCATTATTTGATAGTCATTGGTGATGAACTATCATTTGAATGACATGGGGAAAATTGTGAATTAGTTGCATAGGATGCAAAAGAATGTTAAGTTATCCATAAAGGATAAGCCCGCCTCGAATTGTGTGCTTATGGTTCAAAAGGAAAAGAATAAAAGAAAGGTCGAAAAGCATAAAGACCGAAAGGTTCGGGTGAAAGTGCTTTAAAGACCAAAGCTGTTGGCATAGAGAGATCTCCAAAAGAAGGGTGTTGCCATTTCTAGAATGAATCGTTCATTAGAATGGAAATAGTAAACTCTGTTTGGAGAACTATAAGAAGATGAAAGGCAGTAAGACTGCTACCTTAAGTATTTATTAACTATTCTACTTTTGTTTCTATATCAAAGGTATTAGATACCTGTTGTGGATCTCATATTAGTAGAATATGTAGAATCACAACTTGAATAGAAACCTTATGAAGGTGAAAGGTAGAATGGGAATAGGCAAGAGAAGCAAAGGTTGCTACTCGAAGGTTTTGAACTTTTACATGAAAGTTGTGAACTTCAAGTTAAAAGTTATGAACCTTTTACATAAAAGTTATGAACTTTTATATGAAAGTTATGAACTTCTACGTAAAGGTTGTAAACCTTTTACGTAAAAGTTATGAACTTTGGTTAAAGGTTATGAACTTTTACATGTGAGTTACGAACTCTTGTTGTCTATTGAGCTTGTTGGCTTGAGTAAACAAATGTTGTTTATTTTATAATTGTGAATTATAAGCTTTATAAAGACATGATTATGAAATGTAGATTTACATAATTGTCTTTATATGTGGAGCCCATCTGTAACATAAATACTGTAAGGATCGAATCAAATAGTTTGATTAAACCTATTTTGGCAATGTTGTCTTGGAGACATAAGCAAAGTCGCATTACGAAACTCCATGAGAATGGACTTTTGGATTCATGAGATTATGAATCATCTTGAATCATGCAAATGTTGTTTATAGTAAAAGATGACAAAAGTGGTTCTTTGCTAAAAGTAGTTAAAGAATAATCGATTTATTAAGCATTATACATGTGGATGTATATGAATTATAAATCAACTGCTAAAGGAGGTTTTAATACTTCATTATTTTGTGGAACTTTTCATTAGATAAGAGTATCTAATGAAACACGAGTTTAGAACTTTTGAAGTGTTCAAAAGCTTGTAAAAGGAGTATGAAGTATCTTGACAAGATAGTAAAGTCACTTAGATATGATCCGAGTGGTGAATATTTGAGTCAAGATTTTGACAATCATCTTAGAGAATGTGGGACTGTCTCACAATTGACTTCTCCAAGTACGCCACAAAGTATGTTGTGTCGAAAAGGGAGTAGTCGAACTCTATACAGATATAGTTCAATCTATGATGAAGTCAAGTTGATCATCGTTTTCTCGAAAATATGCCATTAAAGCAGCTGTGTATATTGTTCCGTCTAAAACAATTCATGAATCAACATATGAGATATGGTTGGGTAAGAGACCCAAGTTGTTTCATTGAATAAGTTTAGGGCTGTAAAGCTTATTTCGAATAAGTTGGCACCTAAATTTAAATGTTGTATTGTGGATTACTCAAAAGGAAAGTAGGAGTTGTTACTCCTGTGTTTTCTTTGGGATACAAAGTAGTTGTAGCTAGAAATGGTTTCCCCTTGAAGAGGGAGTTAATTTCTAGAAGAGTTAGTGGGAGTAAAGTACACCTACAAAACTCGTAATTCACAAAGTGACATTAACGTTGAAGAGGAACATGGAAATGGTTCATGATCATTGTTGAAATTACACAAGTTCAATGAAAATCTAGTGGAATACGACATGATTAGGAGAGATATGGATTTCTCCAAATCATGATGTAGTTTTACTAGATTGGAATAAGTCTTCTTTTATGAAGAAGCAATGTTAGATTTTGAATCTAATAAGTGACTTGATGCTACAAAGGATGAAGATAAGTCCATGTCTGACAATCAAAGTATAGACTTTGATAAATCTTTTAGAAGATGCATATGCAATGGTTGCAAGTGAGTTTTCAAATTGAAAACCGACATGAATGGTGATCTTCAAACTTATAAAGCACGACTAGTGACAAAAAGGGGTTATAAACAAGTTCATAGTAGTGACTATGAGGATACGAACAAATTCATAGTAGGACTATGATAAAATCCTTTTTCGTCATTAATCATGATCAAGTCAAATTGAGTTCTTGTTGCCACATCCGCATAATACGATTATAAAATATGGCAAAAGGATATCAAAATCTGTTTTCTACGTGAAAACATGATTGAGGATGTGTACGTGACACAACCCAAAGTTTTTGAGCATCCAAAGAATTCAAATAGCGTATGCAAGTTTCAAAGATTCTTAAAAGGATCGAAACATGCATCAAATAGTTGGAATCATAGTTTTGATAAAGAAATCAAATGGTTTGATTTTATCAAAAGGATGATGAATCTTGTGTTTCAAAAGGATCAGTGGGAGCATATCGGTATTCCTAATGCTATATGTGGATGACATATGGCTTGTTGGAAATAACATTCTTACCTTGCAAGAAGTAAAATCTTGGCTAAGAAAGTAATTTCGGTTAATGTTATAAGCATGACTGCCTGTATTCTTGAAATTGGAATCTATACAGATAGATCTAAAAGAATGTTTTGGCTTAAGTCAAAGCATTGAAAGCGTTCAATGTAAAAGACTTAATAGAAGCTTGCTTATGTTAACTGTGTAAATAGTTGCACACATACAACTGATTACAATTAGTTGCAATATATCAGTCGAGATCTAGTATTCTCTTTAAAAGAGAAGTTATGATTTTGAAAGGTTCAAAATAAAACGTTATAGCTAAATATCTATAATAATAGTCAAAGTATATAGCTACATATGATGTAAATTTTGGATGAAGAAGTTCATCAAAATTTTGTGTTTTGTTCTAAGCATTGCTTATCCTGTGAGACTATTGTAGGGACAATAGTTCAATGCGTAAGAACCTTGTATGACACAAGCATATACTTAGGCGTTTTTCACTAATTAAGAGAGGCTGTCTCTAAAGAGAGAGTGAAAATGTGTAAAGTAACAACGGAAGCGAAAATTAATAATTCACTGACAAAGACTCCTGCACGAGTGAATACATGAAAGTCATGTAGGTCAATGGGTATAAGATACATGTATGATTGGCCATAGTGCAAGTGGGAGATTGTTGGAGATTGTGCCCTAAGGCCAATATTGGATTATGTAATTTGACTTCTAAGATTAATCTAGTGTAGATTAATATTATCATTTATGTTTGTATGTTAGCATTTATGATAAGTATCCATGAATAAATCGTGTTATTCTAAATATCCCTAGTCGATTGTTATTATGGGAATAATAACAAACTAAGACTAGTGTGAGTGATAATGGATATTCATAAGATGAATATAGTGTATACAGATACAGATTATACTCACGGGTAATATGTTAGAGAACATGTTACTGGAGACCCACTATAAGATCAAGTTCATGGTCATGTGTCACAACTGATCTTGATTATAGTAATGTCATCAGCTGATTCCTTTGACCTGAGGTCACCATTGATTCCGGGATGAACTCCTGTTGTGCTTTGACGTAGTCAAACGCTGCTCGTAACAGAGTAGTTATAAAGGCTGTGATTGGGTACGATATGACTCATGCCTTGGGATGTGAGTGACAGATATGGGATTTTGTCCCTCTCTAACAAGAGAGCGATATCACTGGGCCCCTCGATAAGTAAGACTGTTAAATGCATGGCCGTGCTCAAATAATTGATAGAGTATCAATTGATTTGTCTGAACAGTTTACTTTGAGATCGAGAAAGCATATGATTAATTATATAAGATTGACAAGTGTACCATGCCTTATGATTAATCATGATATCAAAGAGACAAAAGGGAATATGACATTCTATAAATAGGTATTGGATCATTCCAATCATATTAATTGGGTAGTCGTAATGGCTTGCTAGAGTCCGCTTATGACCTATAAGGACATTATGGTAATTTCCTTATTGCCAATTAATATGAACCTATGGGGTCACACACAAGAGCAAAATGAAGTTCATCTTATCGGGTATAAATTATTATTGGATAATAATTTATGAATGAGAAAGAGAATAAATATATATAGTGATATATATTTATATATATATGTATATGTGAATATTAATGTGATTAATATTGCATAAAGTATGCCACATATTATAATTAAATTATATAGAGATATAATTAATTATAATATTGTATATACATAAGTGTATTATGGAGAATTGATTTGATTTAATATTAATTGAGAATTAATATTAAGTTGTGTGGGTTAATTTATAATTATGACTAATAAGTGTATTAGGTCATAATTATAATTAACTTTTAGGTTTTATATATAAGGATATAAAAACCTAAAAGAGACAAGATTTTTCCAGATATACAAAAACTGGTTTTCGGCAGACATATAAAAAGTAAAGTAGTGTGGCAGCCGAATTTTCACCTTTGACACCCAAAGAAAATCTGATTTTTCGGTCTCTCTCTCTCTCTCGTTCGAAGAATCGTTCTTCAATCCCGGCGCTAGCACGCGGTGAATCAATTGCTCCGTGTGGATCAACCGTAGAGGGAAGCTAATTTGGTTCCTTTGATTCAAAACCTACAAAGAATTAAGGTAATTCTTTAACCCTCTTTCCGATTCAATGCAATATACATGGATCCGTGGCGGGGATTAATCCGTTTTATTTCCGCTGCGTATTTTGTTTTGTGTGATTAATCCCCAACATGTATGGTAGTTCTTAACTAGCCATAGTACTTGTATAGTCAGTCATGAATATAGGTACATGTCATTGACATGGGACTGGATCGATCCGCACAAGAAAGCCACATGGTTGTCATGTCATAGGTCTTTCTTGAGTAGGTCTCTTTTGTCCTCAGACCAGATTTTATTATAATATCAATATGGAATCCGGTTCACTTTGACATACGCCTAACAGGTCTGTAAAAGGATGCTAAATACGGGTATGATTGGGTGGACCGGTGAACATGTTGATATTGATGATGAAGTGATGGAATTGCCACTCGGGTAACACCGAGATGATATCATTGGCCACTTGATGAGTGGGACTGATAAATGTATGGCCATACCCAAATAAGTTGGTTGCTTATTTGATTAATCAGTCAACTCAAGATCAAGAAATATAATAAACAACAGAAGAGGATGACGGACACCATACCTCTTGTTTATTCATATCGATATCGTTAGGCAAAGGACACTATGAGATTACTACCGGGTGAGTGTCTTCTAAAGACTGCTACATCTCTGTCTTAATTAGGGGCTGTAATGGTTTGCTAGAATCCACTTACAATCTGTGGGCCTTGGGCCTACTGCCAACATAAAGACAGACCCATAGGATCGTGCACATAGATCAACTGAGCTGGAACTTATAGAAATTGTACATGTAATGTACATTGGAAGGAATGCGTTAATTAATTAGTTGACATTCGGTGTCAAGGTAATTAATTGACATTGGGTTGAATTTAATTTAATTAATAAGTTTACATAATGTAATTAATTAATTTAAGTAGGAAAATTAAATACATGTATTGTATTAACTTAAGTGTGATTTAATTTTATTTAGGGGTAATTAAATTTAGCCAAATGGAATTAAATTACATAGTATATACTTTTTAATTAAAGTTTATTTATGTAATTATAATCCTAGTGGGCTTGGGTTTAATTAACCTAATTAAAACCCAATTAGACAAGGTGTCTATATAAGGGCACACTTAAGGAAGAAAAACCTAATTCAACTCTAATTAATTGCTGGAAATTTCAGCCACCAATAGCAGCCCCAAATAGCCGAAAATCCCAGCATTAATCCTCCATTCCTTCGCGTCCTCGGCTAGCACCGGTTCCCGCTCAATAGTTGGTCGTGCACCGGACTTTGGAGATCACAGTTTCAAGAAACGATTCTGCAACAGTCTCTGGAGGAGACAAATCCGGTGAGTTAATCTCTCTTTATTCTTATTTGATTTTATTCTAATCAATGGTAATTGGACACGATAGGTGGATTCTAGGAAATTTTAAACGGTGTACAAATGAAGGGGTTCATACGAGGCTATGAGTGATGTACCATTCTTGTGCCCCTAAGACCTAGCAGAACTTAAGTAACACTTCAACAGCACATCGGGGTTTAAAAGGTACCTCAAAAGTGTGTGTGCGCAAATTATTTCTTAGTGTTTGTCAATTTTTGATTTAAAAAAAAAAATCATATCCCCAACAGAATCACCACTATGAGTGGATGATCCTAAAAAGCACAGGCCTCGAGACCGAGCTAGGAAGATTTTATTAAGTGAAAATGGGTTTTTATAGTGACAAAATGAACTAACTCGAACACTCTCACTAAAATTGATAGGAGTTCCCACCCGGCTCAGCTCAACCGGGAAATTACAGTATACCGAAGATGAACTACAAATTGCTATACCTTTTAGTCAGAGACGGACAACTCACCTATTTCTTTTTAATTCAAAACATGTTTAATAGTTTTATATCAATGCCTTTTATATTTCTACAATTGATTTTATCTTGGTTATTTAGTCAATGCTCACACACGAAGAATAATAAATGCTGAAAGTAATAAATAAATTCGAAAAACAATAAATAAATTCAAGAAATTTAAAATATATACAAATCGATCAAATGACTAACCAAGGGGATGCATTCAATAAACCGGGATTCAGGGGTACAGATTTGTCTATGTACAAATTATCTACAATATGAAAAGCTAGGCATACATCTATTCTAACATACATATACCTGCAAAATAGAATTAGTACATAAATAAATATATACATGTAGGACTCAAACAGACTCAGAATAAGGGATTTAGATACCTCGAAATATGAAATAGGGAAAATCGGAAAATTCAATAAATTTACCAGATTTGACTTGGAAAAGTTTTGAAACACAGTTTGATGGGAATGGAAATTCATTTGAAAATCATTTTGTTCGGTTTATTATTTTCATATACAAAATATTGGTTTGTAGTCAAGAAACTGATGTTTCTACCATTGAACTGATTTATGAAAATAAATATAGAAATTATATCTAAGTCAGAATGATATGCAAATGTATGAAAATACACAAAAATGAAATTCTAGAATTAAGACTATAGCCGTGCGGGTGTAGGGACAATAGTCATGCGACTGTAATAACACCCATACGGCTTTAGTTTTGAATGAGCCAGAGAAATCACTAAAAATTTAAAATTGCTAAATTCTAAAATAAATAATAGCCGTATGGCCCTTTGAACAACAGTCGTGTGACTATAGTAATAGCAGTACGGGTCTCGAAACAACCGTGCAGCTCTCACTTACCAAAAACATAGAAAAACAAAGCAACATGAAATGAATGCAAAAACACACCAATTCAACATGGGAAATGATAAATAGGTTTAAGGCCTCTCAAAATTACCTTTTAGTTGTTTATCCAGTGCGCAATTTCAAAGAAAACCAATGCTTAAAGCTTGAATTTGTATTTAAACAAAACTTAAAACTTTGAACCATGACTTGAAATCTCCCAAATTGAACTCTGATTTCCATGATTCCAATAACCAAATAAGTCGTTGAAATTTTGGGTTTGGTTTGGACAATGATTTGGTGACTGATTTTAGCTAATTTATGGTTTGATTGATTGATTTTGAATTTGTGAAACTTTGAGAAAGTTTATTCTCTTTTCTTCTCTTCTTTGATTCTTTTTTTTTTCTTTTGTTAATTATTAATTCCTATGTTTTTCTGATCTCCCTTTAATCCAAAGACCGTAATACCAAATTAGTGGGAAATCTATTGTATCCCTCAAATCCAAGCATCTATCTTCTCTATGAAAAATTCTGGTGCACATCAACAGTCGTACGGCTGTCGAGCAACAGCCATGCGGCTCTTCCTATGGTCGTATGGTTCTTCTCTCAGTTTTAGCCCTAATTCTTCAAATTCTTCACGGTTTCAAGTTTCAAGTCCATTTGAATCCGAATCCTTGCTTCTCAAAATGATTCTCATGAGGAACAATAAAAAATGGATAACATTTGGTATTTTATCATCAGTGAGGTAGGGAAAACCTAACGCTCACAATGCCATGTAACAAACTCTCATATCTTTCCCCGGTGTAAAACTAATTATGTTAGCTTAGTCCTTTTTTCCCACACTATACCCTTGGATCTTCTAGATTATATATTCCAAATCTTAGGCCCATAATCCAATTGAGCCAAAGCTGGGCTATTGTGTAATGATTCTCTATCACTACCCCTACCTTCTGTATCAGTCTTGTCCTCAAGACTAACGTTAGGAAATTGACTCTAAATCAAAACTGCATCCTCCTATATCACTTCCTCTATAGGGCGATCTTTCCATTGAATTAACCATTGCAGAATGTTATCCCCCAACTGAGAAAGAGAAAGCGAAGCAAAAATCACTTGAGGGACAAAATGATCAAAAATTTCTGAGTCCAACTCCTCTGGTTGACTACTCTCTATTGACGTAGATGTCACCGCTTTCTTAAGTAAAGAGACATGGAAAACTAAATGAATCTTGTAAGAAGGGGGCTATTGTAATTCGTAAGCCATAGAAGCAACCTTTTCTACAATTTGAAATGGGCCAAAATACCTGGTTTCTAAATTCTGATTGATGTGCTTCAACGCTAATAGTTGGCAATAGGGTTTTAACTTCAAGTAGACTAATTCACTAATGTCAAAATGAACTTCACAAAGCTTTTATCAGGTTGTTCCTTCATTCTGACCTAAGCTTAATGGAGGTGAAGTTTCAACTATTTCAAGGTCTTGTCTCTGTTTTGCAATTCACATGCATCCAACTGCCTCCACACGAACTTCGCCAAAAATATACTACATCATAAATGGTGGCTTAGAGCCATACACTATCTAAAATAGAGAAAGACTCGTGGAGCTATAAAAAGTAGTATTATATCAAAATTCAGCCTAAGGAACCCACAAGGACCAAGTCTAAGGCTAATCAATAGCAAAGCAATGAAGATAGGTCTTTAAACATCTATTTATCACCTCTGTTTGTCCATAAGATTCTTGGTGTTAGGCGGAGCTCATATGTAGTTCTATCCCTTGTAAACAAAAAATTTCTTGCCAAAAATGACTCACAAAAATGGATCTCAATCACTCAAAATGGATTTAGGCAAGCCCTGATGGTGAACCACCTCTTTAACCAAACAGCATTTCTAGAAATATATAGATGTGTTAATAGAATAAAATGATTGTATTTGGATAGTCTATCCACTACCACTAAGAAAGCATCAAAATCTTTAGACTTGGGCAAGCATAGAATCCAATCCATAGGCATATGTTCCCAAATAACCTGTGGAATATCCAATGGTTGTAAAAGACCCCCGAGAGTCAAAGAACTTACCTTGGAATGTTGGCAAACATGACCAACTTGAACATATTGTTGGATTGTAGAACTCATACCTAACCGGTACATATTTATAGCTAATCCATGATATGTATGATAATAACCAAAATGCCCTCTGATGGCTGATTTATAAAATTCGTCCAACAAATTGGAATCCATCGAGAGTTTTTAGAGATCATCAGTCACTGTTTATGATAGAGTACACCCTGTTGCACAGAATAACCTTTATAAGTAAAAGGATCTACCTATAAATCTTGGATAATTTGTTTTAATACTAGATTAGCTTGACTTTCAGCTAGCAATAGCATTCCTTAATGCCACACAAGACTAAAAAGTAAAGCAGCGAATTCTCCTTCTTCATCTTTGCGATACAATGCATCAGTGGCACGATTCTCCTTTCTTGTTTTATAACAAATCTCAAAATTATACTCCAAAAGCTTAGTCACCCAATTTTGCTTTCCACTATGGTGATACTCTGCTGCAACAAATGCCTAAGACTTTTTTTATTTGTATAAATAATAAATTGAGTTCCAACAGATAAGAATGCCAGTGTAAACTGTAAGCACAAGAGCCATAATTTCCTTTTCATAGGCAGACTTGCCTAAATTCCCATCAGATAAAGCTTTACTAAAAAAATGAAATAGGGTGGTGATACTACATTAACAAGGCTTCAATTCCCCGCCCTGAAGCATAGCATGCTACTGGAAATGGAACTGAAAAATTTGGACAAGACCATAAAACCACGACTGATTTCAACTCTTCAAAAGCCAATTTAGTGTTTATATTCCAACAAAAAGCATCCTTTTTGTTAATTCGGTGAGAGGCTTTGTTATACTACCATAGTGTTTGATATAAAATTACGGTATTAACTTGTCAAACCTAAAAATCCCCTAACTCTCTTCACTTGCTTAGGAATAGGCCAATCAAGAACTGCTTGAATCTTCTTGGGGTCTATAGAAACTACCTTTCTATCAATAATATGACCTAGATATTCCACCAATAGCTTACCAAATTCACACTTATTACCATTCACCTTAAATTGATTATCCATCAAAATCTGCAAAGCTACAAGAAAGTCTTCCAAATGTTGGACCCAAGAAGGGCTGTAAATGAGAATATCCTCAAGCAAAACCACTATAAACTTCCTTAGATAAGGTTGAAATATATCATTGATCACTATCTGCAGGGTAGTAGGAGCATTGGTAAGCCTAAAAGGCATAACCGAATACTCATAATGATTGTCGTGTGTACGAAAAGTTGTGTATCCAATGTTATTAGGCAACATCCGAACTTGATTGTAACCAGTCTTGAGATCTAATTTGGTGAAGAATTGGGCCCTTTTAACTCATCAATCAGCTCTTTGCATTGTCACCTTATTTGAATATGCCATGTCTGATCCTTTTTCCTCACCAGAATCACCAAACTAGAAGAATCACTCTTACTCGGACAAATTCCTCCCATCGATAACAATTCTTTCACTTGTCGCTTAATTTCCTCGTTTTGGTGATAAGGATATATGTACTGGTACCAACTGATGCAGCGGAAACTCGAGCAAAGGACACTAGAATCCGTTGATCGCACATGATGCCGGATAATAGTCTTATACTAATTGAATTTCGCAAAATTCACAAAAGCAGGGTACCAATACATTGCCTCCAACCGTGAAGTCGAACAGTGGGACATATCCATCGTTTAATCTCACTATTTAATCCACTAAAGAAAATACCCTAAAGCTTAGCATTTTGGTAACCGCAGAACCAGAGATAACAAATATTCAAAATCGTCAATATAATATTATACGGAACTTGTTTATTAAAGGGAGGAAAGTTGCTCATATGGATTCTAAATCTCTTATCTACTAAATCATTGAAGCAATTAGATAGTAAATTGTTCCCATATCAATGGATCATACACTTCTTTCACAACTATAAAACAATGATAAGCAACTTCAACCATGCTAAGTTGGGCCAAACAAATTTAAACTTCTTCTAGAATTCCATGAATTTCAAAATAGATCTTTGGCTTTGAGATCCATCCTCAAAGATCATACATAAAAAACTCAGGTAACTTCACCTTTTTCGCTACTAAGTGTAATTCTTCCCCTTTCTTTGAAAAACTATAGTTTAACTAAGTAAACTTAGAATCGGGTGATTTAGATTTCTCACCAGTCAATTTCTCTAGTTTACTGCCTGAATGTGTCACAACCTTTTATTTGTCTCCCTCATCTTCAACAAGCTTCTTCTCTTATGTTTTCATCGAGTTTATTACCAACGTCTGAAATTCTTCCTATTTGGCATTAGCAGCCTTTATGGACTGAATAGAATGCTTAATATCTTTAACATCACCTCGAAATTCAAGAATATGCTCCTCATGTACATCCAAATGAGCTTCATAAGAGTATCCTGTTGGGATTCATCACCGGAAATCAATCGATAAAAGTGGAAGTTCGTGTAGATTTCCTCGAATCCAGGCCCAGGAGCTAGTGATGTGGAAATCAAAAAAACTTATCACCATAAAGAGAAAGTTTAGATACTCACCAGAATACCTCTTAAGAGATGGCTACAGACTGCAAAAATCTAAGTAGACTGCCTCCACCGTCACATACACAAACGGCTATCGGACTAACCCCATGCCAACGGATAGAATTTTTCTAAGAAGAGAGGAGAGAGTACAAGTAGCTCAAACTTTTCTTACCAAAAGAAAAGCATGAAGTGGGTGACCAAAGAAGTGATAAGTGGGTTAATTATTTTTCACCAAAAGGATTGGATAATAATCAAAACCAAGAAAGCAAAGTCCAACTTTTCTTTCTCTAAAGTCAAAAAACATGACTTATCACTTTATCGCTTCTCATTATCCACCAAAAGAAGGTGATGGACGGCCGAAATAGTGGTTCATTCATTCATCCTACTTTCTTACCAAAAGAAAATAATAAATGCCTAAAGGAAGCAAAGTCTAACTTTGCTACCTTATAAGTCTAAGAATGACTCACCACTTCTCTTTTGTCCATAAGAATGAGTCACCCTTCTTATTACCAAAGAATGACTCATCCTTCTCATCCATCATAGAATTTGGCCATGGCACCATTTTATGTGGGCTTTTAATTTTCTAGCCCAAGCCCATTTAATTCTTGGGTTTTTTTTTATTTAATTTCAAATTAAATTTTAATTTAACATGTATGCATATATATTATACCATATAATATCTTGCATACATTTAAATTAAAATTAATTTGACCTATTAAATTAACCAAGGTATTAAATTAGACATTCATAAAATGAAATACATGTAAACCTATACATGTATAAATAGTTATTTCCACCTAGGAAATAAGCTTATAAATTAATTCATAGAATTAATTATAAGAAGGCCAAAATAAATATTGCTTATATTATTTTGATCAATCCAATTGATCCATATAATATAATTAATGGAACTCTCTCTCTTCAACGTGTATACTCCAAGTACATATAAAATCCTTTAGTCTAGTACAGACGTTCAATGTGTACGATCCGATGGGCCCGTCTTTATATTGGCAGTGGGCCTATGGCCCACAGACTGCAGGCGGGCTCTAGCAAGCCACTGCAGGCCCTAATTAAGACGGAGAAAGCAGTTAAACTGGAATCATAGCCCTGTAGTTTAAACCTGTATATCCCATGTCATTGATATTGGTGTCTAACACAGAGGCATGGTTTGATCACCCTCTATTGTGTCTGGACATTTACTTGATCCCAAATGAACTGATGCTCACAAACAAGTTCCAACTTGTTTGGGTGTGACCACACTCTTATCAGTTGCATTCATCAAGAGGCCGGTGATATCTTCTCAATGGACTATTAAGTGACATTTCCATCTGCATATCCATAGCACTGTTATGTTCACTGATATATCCGAATATACCCATACTTGGCACCCTTTTACAGGCTCGTTAGGTGTACACCAAAGTATGCCACTTCACATGCAGCACCATCATATGGTCAAGCCAAAGGATCCATACAAGGACTACACGAGAATCACTTGTGATACAATACCATGTGGATTTCTCGTTTAGTGGATCGATCCAGTACCATGCCCCTTTGCATGTACCTATTAACCTGGTTGACATCCCATGTATTATGACCAGTAAGACACCGCCATACAACCAGGCTAATGATAGTCTTTAGTTTCATTCATTCCCACGATTGGAATAGACTACGGATGACTTTATGGTCATATCATTTTACCTATCCATGGTCTTACTGCCAAGTGCATGACACTTGTCAATATGGATAGGGATATGTTCATTGGATACTCTATTTAAAAAATAGCACAAGATATGTAATAAATAGGTTGATGTCTTTATTTAATGACACAAATTGTATAATACATATATCTCACATAAATAAATGACACAAATACAAGGACCAATGCCTCGGGACTAGGGCATATCCAACATTTCCATGACTGCAATGTTAGTTCTTTCCATTCAGTATGCGGCAGGTTGCACCATTGTTAAGATTCCTCAATTAACAATTCAAATTAGCAATGAGAAGAAATAAAGATAGAAAGAAAGATGATTGAATAGATGTAAGTAAGAAATTACAAAGAAGGATGAACAAGATGAAAGATAATACAAAGAGATTCCTAAGGAACTTCCCTCTCTCCAGCTAAAAGCTAAGAGCCAAATTCATGAAATCATTCCTTGTCCTTCTCATCCCAAAATACACACTGATAAGAGAAAATATGATAGTATTTTGTCTAGTGATTTGTGCTAATTTAAATTCTTTGCATGATTAAAACAACTTAAAATGGTAGTAATTATCGCTAATTTTATGTATGACTATTCTTTTTGCAGTTTTTGGGATTTCTTGGGCAAAAATCCCTGTTTTGGTGCCAAAAAGATGCCTATCGCAGACGCAAGAAGTAGACTAGAGCTGAAAATGAAAAAAAGGCAAACTAGATGCAGAAACAGTTTTTACCAAATCTGGAAATACATTGCAAGGAATTTTTGTTGACTAATTTTTATTGGCTGAAGCTGGGAGACAATTTCAAAGCACCTTTTGAATCTTCTTTTTAATTTGTAACTATTGGATTAAGGATACGTGTCACTTTGTGATGTTTTGAGGGCATGTTGCCCTAGTTTGCTTGGAGTTCCTATATATACTACTTTAAAACAGTAGTTATGGGACACACCTACCTCTTCTCTCATTTCTCTGCCTCTTTCTTTAATTTTATAGTATTTTTAGTTAGTTTCTCTTCAGTGCCTTCTACGGCAAAACCTGTTCTTTCCATGGAGTAGTAACCCTTGGGATGTAAGCCAGCAATGGCTGGTTTTAGTAAGTGCTTCTAATTAATTTAATGTATTTTTCAGTTATATGCGTGTCTTTCATGTGATTGTTGTGATAAATGAGTTTGATCACCTCATTAGCAGTATGTCAAATGTAATGAAAGTTGATTTAATATATGGAAATGCATGAAATGACACATATGGTTAACTTAGTAATGGCTTTGAATCATATGCTAGGGGTTCCATATAGAATGCGTTCTTTATTTGATGCTCTCTTAATTTCTATGCATGTTTTTAGCCTCTAATTACGGAGAATGCTTTGATTAGTTGCTCAAGAATATAGGATCCATAGTACAACGAATGTTGACTATTGTGAAAATTGTGAGAGAAACCCTATTGCATGAAAAACTGAAAAATCCTTAGACTAAGAAGAAAGATCTAGCTGTTTCCATGACATTGGCCATGCTGCTCCACTTTTATATGCTATTTTCACTAGATCCATCTAAAGTCTTGTCATTTAATTACTTAAACTATAGATCTATTTGTTTTGAGTAGTTTTTAGTTGTAAAAATCTCATCTTCAAATATCTATAAATCTGCCACAAGCTGTTTTCATTTTAGAACCATTCCTGTTTAACTTGTACTAAAACCAAGATCTCCACAGGACAATATCTAGACTTATATCCGCTTTATTACCGTTGACCTAGTATATTTGCTAGTAAATTTTGTATGCTAAGTTAGGCGTAACACACGCCATATAACAAACTCCCATATCTTTCTCCAATGTAAAACTAATTCTACCAGCTCAATCCTCTTTCTCCATACTACCCTTGGACCTTCTAGAGTACACATTCCAAATCTTAGGCCCATGAGCCAATTGAGCCAAATCTGGCCTATTGTGTAACGATTCTCTATCATCAACACAGTGTATGAAATCCAAAGCATTTGACATTTTAAACTTAGATAAGGTACAAACACTTTTCGGAGCCTTTACAAATATGATTGTTGGTTATATGCTTTTCTCTCTTTAATATTGTGTAGATGTTCATATTTCTTTTGACCATTACACTAAAAGTTTGCACCTGTATGCCAAACAAAAAAAGCATGAGAAAGAAATAGAAAATTTTTTATGTGTAGATGAAAAAGAAGAAACGAAAGTGATAGGATGCAAAGGACGGAAATGACATTCGATGCACTTAATTCATTAAGATATAACAACCCAACCAAAATATATAATATATATTTAACTACATATACATTTCCTTTGAGAATTAAATTTTATCTTTTTTCCAACTCTTGCAACAAAATCCCTATGCACTGGTGTTGCCCATCGATCATCTCTATTAACATAAGGTGGAATGCTAGTTTCTTCCATCAAATACCTACAAAGGGCAAACCATAAACAAACATTTGAAAAGAATGCAATAAAAACATTAATCATGGCAAAAAAAAAAAAAAAGCAACTGAACCCAGACGAAAGGACCAACAAACAACAATAATAACAAGAAAAGAAAACAAACATTGCAAGCTTTAAGGGTAGGGCTAGGAATGGAAACCAACCCAAATATCCAAGGAAAATGATCTAGAATTGGATCAAACTATTGACTTTTGTTCAAAGAACTGCATTGGAATGGACTGTTGACTTGTTTTAAAGAACTGAAGTGGATTTGACTGATGTTTATTTAGAATTGGATCGGATTGAATTGGACTGGGCTGAATTGGACTAGGCTAAGGAGATTATTTAATGAGATTATTAAATTCATATTTATTAGTGTTAAATTCATAATTCATATATAAAAAGATTATTTAATCTTAGAAATCTTATAATATATATGAAAAATAATAATTATTATCATGTAATATAATTTATAAAATTTCTAACCATTAAGCTAACTTAATTTATAATATTTTGATAGATATTAATTGAATTTATATTTTTTAATTAAAATTGAATAAGAAAATACCTTTTTCTATTAGTATTATGATTTACTTTATTTATCTGGTTTGGATTGGACTAAATTTCTAAACTTTATAACCTAAGAGGTCCGGAGTTGAATTCTCGAATACAAGAATTAGACTGACCGAAATTTTTGGGATAATACAATTCTGGAAATTTATTCCTCCAATCCAATCTTAGAGATTTAGTTTTACCAATCTCTGAATTTTCTAATCCAAT
The DNA here is from genome assembly GCA_039660915.1 of Euphorbia tirucalli. Lineage (NCBI taxonomy): Eukaryota > Viridiplantae > Streptophyta > Magnoliopsida > Malpighiales > Euphorbiaceae > Euphorbia > Euphorbia tirucalli. The sequence goes on from CM077633.1 coordinate 54,772,826, forward strand.
TCTAGAGGTTTCTAAATCTACGGATTGGAACGGACTGTGTCCAACCCTGTTTATGGGATGTAACTCCATCATGAAGAAAGCAAAACTCGAGAAGACCAATCAACAAATAGAATAGGAAAAAATGTACAAGATTGTAAATGCTTGAAGAGCTAGATCTGATGATTGAAAGAAAAAGAACAAGAAACTAATCAGATTGATGGGACGAACAATAAACTGATAGAAGCAGAAAGGAAAGAAATCCATCATCAAGAGAGCAATCCAAAAAGCTAAGAACGAACGCCTAAAGAGAACAAAGGAGATCGCACCAATCGTAGGACAAGATAGAGCAAGGATCGATTGACTTGGTGAAGAAGAGAGCAATAGTTGCAGGAGAGAAGAGAAAACGGAATGAGGGGTAGAGCACGAACCCTATAAGCCCCCCTCTGAAAAGATGAAATTACCCAAAAAGGATGACGTCATTTTGTCGTGGGTTGTGGAAATTCCCAAGTGGCCAAACAAAGAAACAGAAGTTAGCAAAATTGAGGGCAAATTGGTATTTTTAAGGATTGAAATTGACACTGTTTCGGACAATCTTCCATTGTATAAGAGTAATTGATATAATCGAGATATATATATATATATATATATATATATATATATATATATATATATTGAATGAAATATTATAAAATTCAATTGTTTAGATTAAAAAAGGTATAACCCTTTAAAAGGTGATGATGAAAAATAAGCAGCTATATAAACAAAAAACCTTATTCATTATAAAAAAAAATGTTAGATTTAGTAGAAAAATGAGTTTTACTGTCAAAGAGCATATTTAGCAGTAAAATCCAAAAGTTACTGTCAAAAAACACATTTAGCATCAAAAGTATATCAAATTTTTGCTGCAAATACCTATGATCACAACTTTTTAGTAACAACATGCAGCAACTATTTTATTACTGCTAAAGAGCATATTTAGCAGTAATATCCAAAAGTTGATGCCAAAGAATACATTTAGCAGCAATAAAGTAGTTGCTGCTACAAAATTATGACCGTATGTATTTACAGCAAAAAAATTGATATAATTTTACTGTTAAAAGTACTTTTTAACTTTTTTTCTTATATTACTGCTAAAGGTAATTATTTTTTTCTACTAAATCTAACATTTTGTGCCCTGTTGACAAACCAATTCACAAAATTAAATTAACATAGTAAATGGTTATAAAATATTATTACATTGATATTATTAACATTTAAGAATTTGATACGTTGATTTGAAAGTTTAGGAACTTAAAGTATAAAAAATATGTATAATTAATTATACACATATATAACCATGGAAAATTATATTGCTATGATTTAGATTTAATTAGATTGTATTTAATTTATTCGAAATAAAACTCTTATCTCTTACTCCCAAAAGCAGCAGTCTCTCGTCATTTTTTACATATATAATTAAAATTACCTGGAGTAAATTTCAAAAATTGAAATAATAGCTTTAATAATTATCTTAATTAAATATACTTTTCTTGACAAATAGATACATTTATTTAAATCATCATTCCTTTGATAATAAATTTTATGCTTCAGTTCATAAAATTTTAATAACAAAGTTAATTTTCCTAATAAAAGACTTAATTCTTTATTATTACAAAGATCTAAGATTAAAAGAGTATTTATGAAATGATCAGAAACTCGATTATTTTGAAGTTCTGATGGAAACATGTTTATAAATAGTTTTAAATAAATAAAATCAAGATTCTTAAAAGATGAATCTTTCTATTAAAATCTATACAATTGCAAAAACTTTCAATATGAAATTTATTATGTTCATTAATTAAATGATCCCGAAAAGAAATCAGTTCATTCTTTAAATTGATTAAATCTCTTTAATTAGAAAAATCTATTAAAGCAAAGCTATTAATAAAACTTTCAATATAAAGAGGCAAATTACCAAATACCTTATTTATTACTTGAAAATACTTTACAAATGTTTGTTTCTAATGAAACTGGACATTCTTGAATACTGGATTGAGACTCTTGAATAAATAATTTAGGAGGAATTGAAAGACAAGAACATGACTCTGAGAATACTAATTGGAGATCTAGCGATTTGTTACAGAGAGAAGTTGATATAACTAAAGGTTTTCTAAAGGTTTCTCTAATTTTTCAGACTTGGGTTTTGCGCATTTCCTCATGAATGGTTCTTTGTTTCCTTAAATAATTGGAAGAAACTCATGCATTATTGCATTCTGATGATAAGCTTTCTACATGGATTGCTGCAAATCTTGAAAGCAGATTCTTAATAAAATAATTGAGATAGGATGCTGACTTGATAAACACTTGGAGAAATAATTGAGATAAAGCTTGTCTAGAGATAAGATGCTGACTGGACGAAATTTCTCTGGAGATAAGATGCTGACTAGTCCAAATTTGTCTGGAGATAAGATGCTGACTGGTCGAAATTTGTCTAAAGATGAGATGTTGTCTTGATAAAGGTTGCTTTTGAATAATTGAAATAAGACTTGATAAAATACTTGGCCTGTTCTAGAAGAATTTAAACTGTTCATGATATTTTTACCTTTCTTTATTTTATTTTATTTTATTTCCCTAATTTTTGCCTGGTCCTTTTGGCACCAGCGGGTTTTATTTAGTCTTAATTTTTGCCTGCGCTGCCTTTGCAGGTTTTCAACTCAGTAGGCTTACATATAAATTATCAAAACAATAATTTACAATTCTATAACATCATATGGATCCTGAGAGTCTTGGAAAAGTTTGGCGGCAAATTTTTGTCATGAAGAAGAAGTTTGTCACGACCCATCCCTCGAACCGTGACCGACGCTAGGGAACGGGTAAGCATTTGCCACCGGAACCCGTAGCAAGCCTTAAAACCATAATCAATATTAAATACACATTTATAAAATAATTAAATTCATCATACTTGTCACATTAAATCCATTTAACATATACAACTTGACACATAGTCAATAATCTGGTACTGTGATATAGAATTTAATACATTAAATATGATTAATAATAAACCTACGTAATAAGGATAATGATGCTGCCCAGAGGAAGGTCTTGGGCTATAACTCATTTCTAGTCACCTGAAATATTTAGGAAGTCAGACCTCCATTAGTAAATTAATTATATGCAATGCATGAGTAATTTAGCATTCATCCAGACACACAATACTATACATGTGTTTATATATTATACAGGTATTCACACACATGATTTCTGTAAAACAAATAATATATCAATAAGTGGTTTTCCATACGTTATGGACCTTAAACCTCAATACCTAACATATCATAATCTACATAACCATCAGGTTCTCTTAAATCCAATGCTAGGAGACCGAGAATATCTCAACTGAACCCATACCCAGTCGGCTGGAGGACCGATAATAACTCAACCAAACCCATACCCAGCCTCACTTAATTCCAAGTCCATTATATCATATAGCCTAAGAACAACTCAATCGAGCTTATCCATAATCCATATCAAGATCATATTTATATCTCATAAACCCGATAATACCTATGTGCACAAGTTCCTGATGCCGCTCACTAGGAAGCATGTCCATAACGTGTATTTAAACCACAATTGAAAATATAAATATAAATATAAATATAAATATAGGCAATACTCTTTTCGAAATAATCATAGTAATCTTGTAGAAGATATACACTTTGAAAACATGCCATGAATGCAAATGCTAAATTAAAAATACAAAACATATAATCAACTCACTGATTTCTCCTAGCTGACGAATTCTGATTTTTCGGTGCTGTTGCTCCACCTACCGGTTGAATATCTACATAAGAGAATTTAGAGCTTTAAATTCGAAGGAAGAGTGGAAATAAGGAAAAGATAATTAATCTAGTCACTCGAAAATCCCATCAAAATTTCGGCAGAGTTTCCCCTACAAAACGGATATCCCCCTACTTATAATTAGGGTCAATCCTACATAAAAACACACTTCTGTAATCCACATAAACAATCCAAATCGGACTCCATAGACTGCAATTCAATAACCTAACCGGATAGCTAACTTAATTCAATTCCGTATCATATCACTTCTCTTCATTAATACATATGCTAACGTTTAATTCAATTCTTATCAAATCAAATATTCTCCTTCTATCAACAGTCCTTAATTAAATCACTCCATTAACAGAATCATATCCTCCATAGTCTAAGAATTGAACAACTATTTGCTTTTAATTAACTAATTAGTATATTTCATATTTAATAGAATCCAACTCTTTGAGAAATTAAGCAAAGTCAAAGAATTAATCTTTCTCCAAATGATATTTAGAACATTCTAATATTAATTTCAAGTATATTTTGTACCTTGCCGGAAATAGTTTCCGTCGCGGGAATCCGTCACCAGAAAAATTCAAACTTGTGCTATGTAGAAACGATTTACACCATCAGTCTGCTTATAATCTCAGGAGTCTAAATATACAATTAGATTATCCTAGTTCTACTGAAAACTCAAAAGATCGAAGAAATTAGAAATTTACCAATGAATCTCCGATCATCAGAAAAACGATCTTGTATGTTCTGATTACCTGCCTACCCAAAGGTTTTTCAGCCTCTTGAGTCCATTTCCAGTGTCAGATTTGTGAAATTATGAGCAGAAGATAGCGAATCAATAGGGGCAACTAACAAACACATTTTCTTCCTTTAATATCTCTCCAAAACTCAATTTCTCCTTCTTAAACTTACATAGACTTATAGTACATGTTGAGAGCTTCGTTTTGATATAAAGATTGCAAAAAAGGGGCAAGAAACGAGAGAGAATTTAATGATTAAAGCTTAAAGAATGGAAAATGGAAATGATTTGAAAGAGAAGGAGAAAAGGAGGCCAATCATCAGTTCTTAAATTGGAATTGATATTGGCAAATATCAGGTTTGATCCCTCTTTATTGTTTAAAGTTTCAAATCTTCTCTAAAGTTTATAAATTATAATTAACTCTTTCAATATATATAAATATATATACATGTAATTTTATTTGGGTGATCACAACATAAATATTTTGGGGTATTACAAAGTTGATGATTTTGATTATGATGTTTCCTCTGAATCACTAACTTCTGAACATGCTTTTTCTAAAATTGATGCAATTTCGGATTCTGTCTTGGTTGCTGAGATAAGATTGATTAGCTGTTCTTTATCTTGCTGGAGCTTTGATACTTGAGTAGGAGTACTTGTCAATAATTTTTCTGAACAATATGATTCCACTACCTCTAGAGAGGCTCTTTTCAAAACATATGTATCCCAAAACTTAATTCTGTATGCACAATAGAGGATTGGGAGAGAGAATTCCTTGTTCTTGTGATAGTGTGTCCATGACATGATCTAAGGAATTGAAAAAAGTGAAGCAAATCTAATAACTTTGTCTGGTTTGAATTATCATAAAATTTTAAAAAGCTTGATTAACAACTGAAGGGAAAATATCTGGAATAGGACCAAAATATTTTGACCACTTTACAAACCAGTTAGTAAAAATTCTGTTAAAATTATGGTGGAAGTGGAAAAACCATGAATGATTGAAAAATCTCATAGGGAAGGTTCTGTACCAAGCGTCTTGATAATCATAGTAATTAGTCTGTATCTAATAACATTTTTGGGGCAAATGGTCTCTATCCCCATTCATTAAGAGAAATGATCTTAATAATCTTAACTTTATTATAAGAAATTTTACCATTATCCTGAACATGTTTTATTTCTACGGATTCGGAATGCACAAGAATAGCTTCATAATATTCTCTTGTGTTATTTATATCTGACTCTACATAATGGAATTCTTGAGAAAAAATGCAATTAATGACACTAGAAAAACTTTGATTTTCTAAACACAAGGACTTCTTCTAGTTCTAAAACTTTGATGAATTGTCTAAGAGGATTAGGGGTATACTAACTAACACTTTTCTTGGCTGAAGTTGAGGGGGGAGAAGAAGAAGGAGAATGTGCAAGAACAGAAGAATAAGTTGATGACTTAACTATTAAAGAAAAAGGGACTTGAGGACAAAGACTAGGAGAAGAAAAACGAGGAATGGTAGGAACTAATGGAGAAAATCCATTTGACGTGACTAATTGACTGGATTTATTATCTTAACTTTTTAAAGAGGCTTCAGTTAAAATCTTCCTATTCGGATTCATTTCCCTTGTAAAAATTCACGAGATAAGAAGTCTGGTAAACTATTATTTTCTCCTTTTATATATTCAATTTCAAAATCAAAATTACTTAAAAGGGCTTGCCATCTAGCGAAATTCTGTTTTGAAGTTAGGTTTTTAATATCCTTTTCTAAAACAAATTTTGCAAATAAACAATCAATTCTAAGTAAAAACCTCTTCATGTAAAGATCATCTTCAAATTCTAAAATACTTAAAAATTCTTTTTTAATTGTAGAATAATTTCTTTGAGCTTGATTCCAAGTTCCTGAATAAAATCTTACTAAAACCTTTTTATCTTTATTGGATTCCTTTTGTTTAAGTATTCTTCCAAAATCAATATCACTTGCATCTATTTCAACAATAAGATAAGCATCTGGATGAGGAATATTTAAACAAGGAAGGCTTTTAATCTTTTCTTTAATTTGCCTAACAATTTTGGTATGTTCTTCCGGCCAAGGTTCTAAATTTTTCTTAAGTCTATTGTATAATGGCTAGATAATTTTCCAATGTCTTGAAAGAAATTGTGAACATAATTTAAGCATCCCAAAAATCTTTGAAGTTGTTTTTTTTTTATCCTTAATCTCATCTGGAAATTTAGAAGTGAATTAACTCCTATTAATAGGCTTAATAGTTCCTTGATCAATGTCATAACCTAAAAATCTTACTTTAGTCTGACAAAGGTTCATTTTGGGTGTGAAACAACTAATCTGTTATTATGAATAACATTGTAAAATTTTTTTAAATGACTTATATGCTAATCAATGGAAGTTGAGTAAATTAAAACATCATCTATGTAAACAATTAAATAGTCACTAATCGGTCTAAGGATATCATTCATAATATTCTGAAATTCAGATGATGCATTTTTTAAACCAAATGGCATTACATTCCATTCATAGTGTCCAAACGGTACATTAAATCATGTCTTATATCTATCCTTTTCTTTGATTTGAATTTGCCAAAATCCCGATTTCATATCAAATTTTGAATGTATTTTTGCGTTATAAAGTTTCTTTAATAGATATCTCCTATTTGGTATTGGGTATATTATCCATTGCAAAACTTTATTTAAATTTTTTATTTATTACTAACGAAGGTATTCCTCTTTCAATTTCGGCTGCATTCATCACATTAAAGGTTGAGCATGACCATGGTATTTGAATCCCTAATTAATCCCTTATCTTTTAATTCTTGTATTTCTTTCCTACAAGTTCTTTCTAATTCTTCTGACATATGTATTGACTTATACTTGGTAGGAATGTTTCTTTCATCAAAGTCTTTAATATAAGGTAGGGTTACCATGTGTTGTTTTCTATCCCAAAAGGCATAAGGAAATGGAGCGCATATATTTCTTGAAAACATTTCTTCAATTTCTTTAATTTTTTGTTTAACATTTCTATCTTCTAATTGTATATCTGAAATTAAAAATTATATTTGTTTATGTTTGTTCTAGATCAAATTAATACTACTTTCTAATTGACTACTTCTTTTAGGTAGCAATGGAAAAGCAAATTCAAAGAAAATTTCTTTATCAAGAACTCTTGTTCTAATTCCATCATCACAAACTTGGAAAGGGTAAAGCATAGTAATAAAGGGAGTTCCTAAAATTACTCCTAAATCTAGATTCTTGACTAAAACCATATAAGTTTTATAACAATAACTTTTATTGCAAATTTTAACTTTCGATAATTAATAATGAATTATTAGTTTTGATCCTTTACTGCCCTTAATCTTTCTGAAGTTTTTTCATAATAGGCTGTTGGAATTAATCCTTCTTAAATACAATTTTGATCAGTTCCTGTATTTATTAGGGCTGGAGTTTGGAAATGATATTCATCTTGGATAACTATATCTAGCTTGACATACCATTTTTGATAATTTACTCTATTAATAATATTAATATATTCTTCACCAGAGTCTTGTATATCTTTCTCAAATTTCAATTCGTTATTTTTTTTTTTTTACTTGAAAATGAAACACTATTTTTCTGTAATATATTACTTAATCTCATTTTAAAATTTTCTTCTTCCAAAATCTGAACCCTATTTTCTATTTGTGGAATCCTATTACTTAATTGCTTTAACTATTTTATTTCTGTACTAAGGTTTTTAATTTCTTCCCGAAGGTCATGAATAGACCTTTCTTTGGATGCATTAAATCTATTATACATTTCTTTAAGATTGTATGGTTCAAAATTTTTACTTTCTTTAGCTCCTATAATATTCTTTTTTATCTCCTGGATTTTCAATCTTTTCTAGCATATTTAAAAAGAATTCTTGTTCATTTCATAACATATTAATTTTACTGCACTTACAAGGTCCTATACACTTGTATGATCCTGATTCAGTTTCCGATTCTTAATCACTAATCCTATTTAAATCATTTTATGAAAAATCTGAAATTCTATACTAGATTCCGAGGATTCATTAATCATTATTTTCATAATTTCATTCTTCAATTCTTCATATATATCTAAATTATTTATCTTATTTGTTACCTTTACAATCTCTTGAATAATGTCCTTGCTTTCCACATTTATAACAAATTACTATGTCTTTATTCTTTTTATAATTCTTATGTTTTCCTTTCTTATATCTATTCTTAACTAGTTCTTGAGATTTTTCTTGAAATTTCATTTTTCCTTTTCTAGGTTTGTAATTATAATAATTTTTCTTATAACTATATCTCTTTTTTTTTTTTAGTTTTAATTCTATTTTCAGATGAAGGTGCTTTTATCTGTTCATACCCATACTGTTGACAAAATGATCCTAATTCTTTTCTTCCTACCAAATTATCCTTTTTTAATTTTGCTTTAAACTTCATATCTGAACAAATTTTTAGTCCTTCATTAGTTATATAATTGCTTAATTGACCATAAGTTAATTCTTGATAGGAAATCATATTATCAAATTTTGATTTTAATTTATTTCTAACTCTTTCAGCAAATAATTTAGGCAATCCTGCAATGAATCTTTCTTCCCAATAAGAATTATTACAATCATCTCTACTCATAACTTTAGTTAAGGAAAAATCTTTACCATATAAGTCTTGTAATTACATACAAGTTAAATTTTGAAGTATCTTTGAGCTTCTATCTTGATAAACTCTATGGTCTCCTACAAAGTTCTTTAAAATGGCAAAAACTAAAGTTGGCACTATGTCTTTCTCTTTTGTTTGTAATAAATAAATAAGCCTACTAGGTTGAAAACCTGCAAAGGCAGTCCAGGTAAAAATTAAGGCTAAATAAAACCCGCTGGCCTAAAAGGACTAGGCAAAAATTAGGGTAATAAAATAAAATAAAAAGAAAGGTAAAAATATCATGAATAGTTTAAATTCTTCCAGAACAAGCCAAGTATTTCTCAAGTCTTAATTCAATTATTCAAAAGCAACCTTTATCAAGACAACATCTAATCTCCAGCCAAATTTCGACCAGTTAGCATCTTATCTCCAGACTAATTTGGACCAGTCAACATCTCATCTCCAAACAAATTTCATCCAGTCAGCATATTTTCTCCAAACAAGCTTTATCTCAATTATTTCTCCAAGTGTTTATCAAGTCAGCATCCTATCTCAATTGTTTTACCAAGAATCTGCTTTCAAGATTTGCAACAATCCACGTAGAAAGCTTATCATCAGAATGCAATAATACATGAGTCTCTTCTAATTATTTAAGGAAACAAAGAACCATTCATGAGGCAGAGCGCAAAACCCAAGTCTGAAAAATTAGAGAAACCTCTAGAAAACCTTTAGTTTTGTCGACTTCTCTCTGTAATAAATCGTTAGATCTCTAGTTTGTATTCTCAGAGTCATGTTCTTGTATTTCAATTCCACCTAAGTTATGTATTCAAGAGTCTCAGTCCAGTATTCAAGAATGTCCAGTTTCGTCAGAATTTTCTAAAGAAACAAACATTTGTAAAGTATTTTCAAGTAATAAATCAGGTATTTGGTAATATGCCTCTCTATATTGAAAGTTTTATTAATATCTCTGCTTTAATAGATTTTTCTAATTTAAGAGATTTAATCAATTTAAAGAATGAACTGATTTCTTTCCTGAATCATTTAAGTAATAAACATAATGAATTGCATATTAAAGGTTTTTGCAATTGTATAGATTTTAATAAAAAGATTCATCTTTTAAGAATCTTGATTTTATTTATTAAAAACTATTTATAAACATGCTTCCATTAGAACTTCAAAATAATCAAGTTTCTGATCATTTCATAAATACTCTTTTAAGATTAGAACTTTGTAATAATCAAGAATTAAGTCCTTTATTAGGAAAATTAACTTTGTTATTAGAATTTTATGAACTTAAGCATAGAATTTATCATAAAAAGGAATGATGATTTAAATGAATGTATCTATTTGTCAAGAAAATATATTTAATTAAGATAATTACTAAAGCTATTATTTCAATTTTTGAAATTTACTCTAGGCAATTTTAATTACATATGTGATCCTTTTGTTTTTGGTATCGGAGCCCGGTGAGGATATTGGGATTTAAAACTTATAATTTAACATTCTCAAATTTATGACTATTGAGTTTAAGTAGAAGTTTAACAATGGTGGTAAAGATTGTTGTTGTTGAAACGTTGGCCAGCCCTGAAGGTCTAGTGTTGGTCAGCCAGGAGAAAGGCCACGTAGTGCCAACTAGACCTGTTCATAGGTCCGGGGGCCCGCCCAAGCCCAGGCTCAAAGGCTGGGTTTAGGTAGCCAAAATATAATATAGGCTCGTTTAAGCCCGAGCCCGTAAAAGCCCGCAGATAATAATGCTGGGTTTGGGTAGTTTATTTATATGGTGGGCCGGCCGAGCCCAGCCCGTAAAAAACATAATTATATATATATATATATATAATTATATACAAACATTTATACAAATAACTCCGCTGCATATATAGATGATGTATTATTAATTTGTAATTTATTTTCTTTAGTATTCAGTTAGTACATAGATGATCTCCAAAATTTCATTTAAATTATTATTTTTAACAAACTCAAAGTGAAAGATGTAAACGGTAAAAATATTCTAGATTAATAGTATTTAGATTAGGAATAATAGTTATTGAACTCTCCTAGTTTTCATGTATTAATACGATGATTTGTATTGTGAAATTACTATCTTTGCACAGTTTCACATGAATTTTCTAATTCGAGAAATTTGGGTGATAGAGGTTTTTTTTTAATTGAAAAAAACATAAATTCTATCAACTAGGGAAAATTCTTATATTTTTCAAGAAAGGCAAATAGCATCTTGGTGATCATTAGAATGTGACAACTTCTTTACCACCCTTTTCAATTAGTAATATAAAATTAGTTAATTAATTAATTCCATTCGTAAACAATTTACCTTATGGAGATTAATTATTCTTAGTTAGCAATTTATGTTTTAATTTTATCTAGGGGTGAGCACTATTCGGTTTAACCGAATACCAATACCGAACCAAACCGAAAAAAAAATTCGGTTCGGTTACCGAATTTTTTTTGGTTTGGTTTGGTAACAATAATATATATATTTTGGTATTCGGTTCGGTTCGGTTTTTCCGTAAAAAAATTCGGTTTAACCGAAACCGAACCGAATTATTATATATATATATATATATATATATATATATATATATTAGGTTTGTAATATTCTAATTTACTTAATTGAATTTTATATTTCATTAAAAAATATAAAATGACTAAATAACAATTAATTACAAAAATAATATATAATGGTTCAATTAATTGCCCTAAAAATCATTTCAAATATTTTTTTATTTATTTTTGGTAAAAATACCAAATTTCGGTAATAACTGAACCGAACCGAACCAAAAAATTTCGGTTCGGTTCGATTAACCCAAAATTTGGTTCGATTCGGTAACCGAACCGACCGATGCTCACCCCTAATTTTATCATGCCCTTTTACATTTCAACTTTTTTTTTTTTTGTGGTGTGAAATTATATTGTTTTTAAATGGTATGTTTTATTTTTATTATTGTGTAAGCCCGAACCCCAAGCCCGAAGAAATTTTATATGGGCTGGGCTTGGCTTGGACCGAACATTTTTACATAAAAGCCCGTAAGGCCCAGCCTGACCCGGCCCATGAACAGGTATAGTGCCAACGTGGTCCCGATAGACTGGCTGATCCTATGATGAACAACATGTTTAATCTTAATTGTTAACTATTTCTTATTTAAACCCAATAATTATAAATTTGGAATCTATAGATTGTCAAGAATTTTCTCCAATAGAGAACTAGTATCTAGTTCTAGAACAGAAGATAGTAATAGTTTAGATATGAATTCTATGGAAATAAATATTGCTAAAATAGAAAATGATTTGTTTGACTGGATTATCCCCAAGAAAGATATTAGTACTATATATTCAATAGGAACATTTGAATTTTTAAGACATTATTCAATTAAAACTGTAAAGCAAACTATAGCTATAAATCAAGAACATAAAAAGTATTCAATTATTTTCAGAAAAGGCGATTAATGAGCATAAACAAAGGAAATACAAATTTTTACATATTGGATCAGTTCAAATAGCAATTAAACCATTGTTTAGGATAGGGTTAGATATTCTAGTTTTGATGTGTTTAAGAGATGCTAGACATGTAAATTTTTCAAATTCTTTACTAGCTATGGCAGAAACTAATTTAGCAAATGGACCAATATATTTTAATTGTTACCCAAGATTTTTCATTAGCTTATATGATCCAAACATATTAGACACTTTAACGTTAACGGTTAAAAAAAAGAATTTGGAATTTAAAGATAATGTAAGATCTATTACTATACTCTATAGGATATATTATAAAGTTACGACAACTACATTAAATCCTATGTCTAAAAGAACATGTAAGAGAGATGAAACTATTTTTTTAAGCTAATAAAACTCATTATAATATTCAGATTCCAAAGAGATTAAAATGGAATGAAAATTACTAGGTCAGGAACATGGGACTTGAAAGAAATTTATGAACCTAAGCCTTTAGAAATAAATAATCAAATGTCAAGAATAATAGAACATAGTGACGGATCAGTAATAATAGATTTTTCTTCAAGTATGAATCAACCAGCTAGAATGTCTATTTTTTCAAATAATAGGCCAACAGCTAGTACAAGTACTATGTCTAGATCAAATTCAATAAGAAATTTAATCTGGAGTAGATTTTAGTGAAAATATTCGAAGACTGATTTATGTAGAAGAAAAAAATGACGCCTCAATTAGTCCAACAAGATCACAGATGGAAGCATTTTCTGTTTTGAATAATCAAATATGAATATGTTTCAGATTAATAAAGAGATTTTAAGGCAAGACTTAAAGGCAGATTATAATAAAGAAAAAAAGAAAAATGGTATTTTAGTAATTTTTCAGATTCTAAATTAAAACATTTTAGAACTCTTTGGTATGAAGATATGGAAAGGCAAGCGGTAAATATTCCATTGTTTCTATGGTGTGAAAATTACTGTAATAAAAATAAAATCAATTTCCCTTTTGAAGGACAAATAAATGTTAACACTAAAATTGCTAAACTTTGGAAAACAATTAATGAAGAATCTATAGTTTCTATACATCCTCCTTTATAAAGTATACTAATTAAAAATACTGATGAATCATTTATAGGAACTCCTTTTAGGAAAATATATACAACAGAAAACACTTCGTCTAAGGAAATACAACAAGTTATATTACAAAACAATTATTCTAATAAGATTTTACATACTAAATTGAACAAAGTTGAATCTATAGTCTAGACTCCAAGTACAAATCCTAGTTCAAGTTCAAGTTTAAGTCCCAAGAATCAGACTTCCACTTTTGTACATATAGGTAGTGAAACCCCTTTGTTTAAACCTTTGGAATTTTCTTTGGGAGCAAAAATTAGGCTTAAGAAAGAAGACACGGTTCTAGATAAGATAAAGGCAAGACTTGCTCAGTTAACTATTAATGCGAAAGAAAAACAAATAATAGTTATAAATAAAGAAATAGATTCATAATCAGATGATATTAAAGATTTAGAAGAACAATTTATTCAGAAAATAAAATTTAATACTTATACCCCTAAGCCATAAACTAAAAATTATTATGCTAGACCTACACCTCCAGATACTCAATATGAAGAAAGAGGAAATACTATTCAAGCTAGATATGATGGATAATCTTTATATGAATGGAATATAGACGGTTTAGCAGAATATCAAATTATAAATTTGCTTCAAGAAATGTCCATGGCAGCTATTGCTTATAGATCTAGAAATAATAATGAATTACAAGTAATGCTAGCCCTAGTTTCAGGATTTACAGGACAATTAAAAAGATGGTGGGATTATTACATAACCCCTACAGAAAAATAAAAAATAATTACAGCTAAGAAAGTAGTACTTAAAAAAGAAAATAATCAATGATTACAAACAGAAGAGGAAGATATAGTGCGAACTTTACTTTTTGCCATTTTAAAGAACTTTGTAGGAGACCCTAGAGTTTATCAAGATAGGAGCTTAGAGATACTTCAAAATTTAACTTGTCCGTAATTACAAGACTTTAGATGGTATAAAGATTTGTTCTTAACTAAAGTTATGAGTAGAGATGATTGTAATAATTCTTATTGGAAAGAAAGATTCATTACAGGATTGCCCAAATTATTTGCTGAAAGAGTTAGAAATAAATTAAAATCAGAATTTTATAATATGATTCCCTATCACGAATTAACTTATGGTCAATTAATCAATTATATAAATAATGAAGGACTAACAATTTGTTCAGATATGAAGTTTAAAGCAAAATTAAAAAAGGATAATTTGGTAAATTGAAAAGAATTAGGATCATTTTGTCAATAGTATAGGTATGAACAGATAAAAGCACCTTCATTTAAAAATAGAATTAAAACTATAAAAAAGAGATATAGTTATAAGAAAAATTATTATAATTACAAACCTAGAAAAGGAAAAATGAAATTTCAAGAAAAACCTGAAGAACTAGTTAAGAATAGATATAAGAAAGGAAAACATAAGAATTATAAAAAGAATAAAGATATAGTAATTTGTTATAAATGTGGAAAGCAAGGACATTATTCAATAGATTGTAAGGTAAAAAATAAGATAAACAATTTAGATATATTTGAAGAATTGAAGAATGAAATTATGAAAATAATGAATCCTCGGAATCTATTATAGAAATTTCAGATTTTTCAGAAAATGATTTAAATAGGATTATTGATTAAGAATCAGAAACTAAATCAGGATCATACGAGTGTATAGGACCTTGTAAGTGCAATAAAATTAATATGTTAAGAAATGAACAAAAATCCTTTTTAGATATGATAGAAAAGATTGAAAATTCAGAAGATAAAAAAGAATACCTACAGAAGTTTAAAAAAATATTATAGAAGCCAAAGAAAGTAAAAATTTTGAACCATACAAGTTTAAAGAAATGTATAATAGATTTAATGCATCCAAAGAAAGTTCTATTCATGACCTTTAAGAAGAAATTAAAAACGTTAGTAAAGAAATAAAACAGTTAAAGCAATTAGGTAATAGGATTCCACAATTAGAAAATAGGGTTCAAATTTTGGAAGAAGAAAATTTTAAAATGAGATTAAGTAATATATTACAAAAAATAGTGTTTCATCTTCAAGTAAAGAAAATAATGAATTGAAATTTGAGAAAGATATACAAGACTCTAGTGAAGAATATATTAATATTATTAATAAAGTAAATTATCAAAAATGGTATGTCAAGCTAGATATAGTTATCTAAGATGAATATCATTTCCAAACTCTAGCCCTAATAGATACAGGAGTTGATCAAAATTGTATTTAAGAAGGATTAATTCCAACATCCTATTATGAAAAAACTTCAAAAAGATTAAGTGCAGCAAATGGATCAAAACTAATAATTCATTATAAATTACGGAAAGTAAAAATTTGCAATAAAGGTTATTGTTATAAAACTTATATGGTTTTAGTCAAGAATCTAGATTCAGAAGTAATTTTAGGAACTCCTTTTATTACTATGTTTTACCCTTTTCAAGTTTGTGATGATGGAATTAGAACAAGAGTTCTTGATAAAGAAATTTTCTTTGAAATTGCTTTTCCAATGCTACCTAAAAGAATTAGTCAATTAGAAAGTAGTTTTAATTTGATCCAGAACAAACATAAACAGATAGAATTTTTGATTTCAGAGATAGCATAAAAAAGGATAGAGATACAATTAGAAGACAGCAATGTTAAACAAAAAATTAAAGAAATTGAAGAAATGTTTTCAAGAAATATATGTGCTCCAGTTCCTTATGCGTTTTGGGATAGAAAACAATACATGGTAACCCTATCTTATATTAAAGACTTTGGTGAAAGATTCATTCCTACTAAGTCTAAGTCAATACATATGTCAGAAGAATTAGAAAGAACTTGTAGGAAAGAAATACGGGAATTAAAAGATAAGGGATTAATTGGGGATTCAAAATCACCATGGTCATGCTTAGCCTTTTATGTCATGAATGCAGCTGAAATTGAAAGAGGAACACCAAGGTTAGTAATAAATAAAATCTAAATAAAGTTTTGAATGGATAAGATATCCAATTCCAAATAAGACAGATTTGTTAAAGACTTTATAACGCAAAAATATATTCAAAATTTGATATAAAATCCGGATTTTGGCAAATTCAAATCGAAGAAAAGGATAGTTATAAGAAAGGATTTAATGTACTGTTTGGATACTATGAATGGAATGCAATTCCATTTGGTTTAAAAACTACACCATCCGAATTTCAGAATATTATGAATGATATCCTTAGACCGATTAGTGACTATTCAATTGTTTACATAGATGATGTTTTAATTTACTCAACTTCCATTGATCAGCATATAAGTCATCTAAAAAAATTGTACAATGTTATTCATAATAATGGATTAGTTATGTCAGCACCTAAAATAAAACTTTTTCAGACTAAAGGAAGAATTTTAGGTTATGAAATTGACCAAGGAACTATTAAGCCTATTAATAGGAGTTTAAAATTCACTTCTAAATTTCCAGATGAGATTAAAGATAAAAAAAAACAACTTCAAAGATTTTTGGGATGCTTAAATTATGTTCACGATTTCTTTCAAGACATTGGAAAATTATGTAAGCCATTATACAATAGACTTACAAAAAATCCAGAACCTTGGACAGAAGAACATACCAAAACTGTTAGGCTAATTAAAGAAAAAATTAAAAGCCTTCCTTGTTTAAATATTTCTCATCCAGATGCTTATCTTATTGTTGAAACAGATGCAAGCGATGTTGGTTTTAGAGGAATACTTAAACAAAAGGAATCCAATAAAGATAAAGAAGATTTAGTAAGATTTTATTCAAGAACCTGGAATCAAGCTCAAAGAAATTGTTCTACAATTAAAAAAAAAATTTAAGCATTGTTTTATGCTTTTTAAAATTTGAAGATGATCTTTACATGAAGAAGTTTTTACTTAGAATTAATTGTTTATCTGCAAAATTTGTTTAGAAAAGGATGTTAAAAACTGAACTTCAAAATAGATTTTCACTAGATGGCAAGCCCTTTTAAGTAATTTTGATTTTGAAATTGAATATATAAAAGGAGAAAATAATAGCTTACCACACTTCTTATCTCGTGAATTTTTACAGGGGAAATGAATCCGAATAGGAAGATTTTAACTAAAACCTCTTTAGAAAGTCAAGATAATAAATCCCGTTAATTAGTCACATCAAATAGATTTTCTCCATTAGTTCCTACTCGTCCTCGTTTTTCTTCTCCTAGTCTTCGTCCTCAGGTCTCTTTTTCTTCAATAGTTAAGTCATCAAATTATTCTTCAGTTCTTGCACATTCCCCTTCTTCTCCTTCCCCCTCCACTTCAGCCAAGAAAAGTGTTAGTCAGTACACTCCTAATCCTTTTAGATAATTTATCAAAGTTTTAGAGCCAGAAGAAGTCCTTTTGTTAGAAAATCAAAGTTTTTCTAGTGTCATTTAATTACATTTTTCCTCAAGAATTCCATTATATAGAGTCAGATATAAATAAAACAATAGAGTATTATGAAGCTATTCTTGTGCATTCTGGATCATAGAAATACAACATATTCAGGATGATGGTAAAATTTCTTATAGTAAAGTTAAGATTATTAAGATCATTTCTCTTAAGGAATGGGGACAGAGACCATTTGCCCTAAAAATGTTAT
Source organism: Euphorbia tirucalli (assembly GCA_039660915.1). Lineage (NCBI taxonomy): Eukaryota > Viridiplantae > Streptophyta > Magnoliopsida > Malpighiales > Euphorbiaceae > Euphorbia > Euphorbia tirucalli. Next base: position 54,791,168 of record CM077633.1, read on the forward strand.
CAGGTTACCTTTTACTTAAGTCATACAATTACTATAATTATCAAGATGCTTGGTACAGAACCTTCCTTATGAGATTTTTCAATCATTCCTGGTTTTTCTACTTCCACTTTAATTTTAACAAAATTTTTCCTAACTGGTTTGTAAAGTGGTCAAATTATTTTTTGGTCCTATTCCAGATATTTTCCCTTCAGTTGTTAATCAAGGTTATGACAGATTTTTAAAATTTTATGATAATTCCAAACCAGACAAAGTTATTAGATTTGCTTCACTTTTTTCAATTCCTTGGATCATGTCATGGACATACTATCACGAGAACATGGAATTCTCCCTCCCAATCCTCTATCACGAATACAGAATTAAGTTCTGGGATACATATGTTTTGAAAAGAGCCTCTCTAAAAGTAGTAGAATCATATTGTTTAGAAAATTTACTGACAAGTCCTCCTACTTAAGTATCAAAGCTGTAGCAAGACAAAGAATAGCTAATCAATCTTATCTCAGTAGCCAAGATAGAATCCAAAATTGCATCAATTTTAGAAAAAGCATGTTCAGAAGTTTGTGATTCAGAGGAAACATCAGAATAAAAACCATCAACTTCTTCTTCAAGACAGCAATTTGCCGCCAAAGTTTTCCAAGACTCTTAGGATCCATATGAGGACATAGAATTGTAAATTATCGTTTTGATAATTTATATGTAATAATGTAATAAATAAATAAGCCTACTGGGTTGAAAACCTACAAAGGCAGCCTAGGAAAAAATTAAGGCTAAATAAAACCTGCTGGCCCAAAAGGACCAGACAGAAATTAGGTTAACAAAATAAAATAAATAGAAAGAAAGGTAAAAATATCATAAACAATTTTAATTCTTCCAGAACAGGCCAAGTATTTATCAAGTCTTACTCCAATTATTCAAAAGCAACCCTTATCAAGACAACATCTTATCTCCAGACAAATTTCGACCAGTTAGCATCTTATCTCCAGACAAATTTGGACCAGTCAGCATCCTATCTCCAAACAAATTTCGTCCAATTAGCATCTTATCTCCAAACAAGCTTTATCTCAATTATTGCTTCAAGGCTTTATCAAGTCAGCATCCTATCTCAATTGTTTTATCAATAATCTGCTTTCAAGATTTGCAGTGATCCACGTAGAAAGCTTATCATCAGAATGCAATAATTTACGAGTCTCTTCCAATTATCTAAGGAAACAAAGAACCATTCATGGGGTAGCGCACAAAAACCAAGTCTGAAAAATTAGAGAAACCTCTAGAAAACCTTTAGTTATATCAACTTCTCTCTGCAATAAATCGTTAGATCTCCAGTTAGTATTCTCAGAGTCATGTTCTTGTATTTCAAGTCCTCCTAAGTAATGTATTCGAGAGTCTCAGTCTAGTATTCAAGAATGTCCGGTTTAATCAGAATTTTCTCAAGAAACAAACATTTGTAAAGTATTTTCAAGTAATAAATCAGGTACTTGGTAATATGCCTTTCTATATTGAAAGTCTTATTAATAGCTTTGCTTTAATAGATTTTTCTAATGTAAGAGATTTAATCAATTTAAAGAATGAACTGATTTCTTTTCGGAATCATTTAATTCAAGAACATAATGAATTTCATATTGAAGGTTTTTGCAATTGTATAGATTACTTGATTTTATTTATTCAAAACTATTTATAAACATGTATCCATTAGAACTTCAAAATAATCAAGTTTCTGATCATTTCATAAATAATCTTTTAAGATTAGATCTTTGTAATAATCAAGAATTAAATCTTTTATTAGGAAAATTAACTTTGTTATTAGAATTTTATGAACTCAAGTATAATATTTATCATCAAAGGAATGATGATTTAAATGAATGTATCTATTTGTCAAGAAAAATATATTTCATTAAGATAATTATTAAAGATATTATTTCAATTTTTGAAATTTACTCTAGGCAATTTTAATTATATATGTGATCCTTCTGTTTATGGTATCAGAGGCCGGTGAGGATATTAGGGTTTAAAAACTCACAAGTTACGTTATTGATCAGATTGCTATTCAATAATTGTAGAACTTCAGTTCTGATTTCTAGTTAGAATTCAATCAACTTTGATTCTTCCAATTCAACCAGTTGAGGAATGGTATGTATAATGTATTATTTTCATATATAACCATCCATATTCGTTGCATCAAATTGTATTAAATATTTTTGTTGTAAAATTGTTGAATAGGAATTGCGTTGCACACAACTTTTCTTTTAGCAATTCAAGACTTTGAAATCTGGACTAAGAAAAACTTTACGTTAGAGCTAGTCTATATGTATCTTTCCAATAAAAAATTAACATATAAATATTGTTTCTTTTTTTAATGTGCTTTTTAGTTTCTTAGAACTTTTTTTTTTTGTATTTGTGTTTGTTTTTTTATTACAATGGTCCATATGGACTGGATTACTATTAAATAACATTATTCTATTTTAGTGGAGTTGAAATATATTATAGAAAATGTTTCTAAAATTGTACATATTATAGAAAGAAGTATTATACTCACTCCATTTCAAATTGATAGACTACTTTTAGCCTTTACTTAAATTAATAAGACAAAAATAGTTAAGTTAGTTAAAGAACAATTTTTATATATGATATTCCTTTTTTACCTTTATTTAACTAACCAATAGGAATAGATGAGTATTAATTAGTGAAAATTTTCAATGAAGTATTGGAATTGAAAAAAAAATATTTATAATTTCAAGTTAATATGCCGTAATTTGTTGAATTCTATGCACAATAAATAAGAGTATCACAGGAAAAGTAAAACAAAATCAATATTTATAAATAGAAATTTTCTTATAAAAAAAAATATAAATAGAAATTTGTCTGTAATTCGGGAAAGACCAAAATAAAAAGTAGTCTATTATTTTGTGACGGAAGGAGTATATGATACTTCTAATTTCTTTTCTTTTTTCTTTTGACATATTAAAACTTCAGTTTCTTAATTTGAAGCCACTAATAATGCAAAAATGAGATAGTTACCTATAAGCATTAAGTCCGGTTAAATGTATGAGATACTCCCTCCGGTCATTTTTATATGACATTTAAGGTTGTTCACTAAAATCAATGAAATATTAATTATTTATTAAAATGATTTATTTACCCCTACTAAAATTTTATTCCATCCATTTCAAAATATAGGTTATTCTACAAAATTCACAAAGTTTAAGGACACATTTATTAAGAGTATTAAATTACTTATTTACCCCTGTACAACTTTCAAAATTCTCTCTTGAAAATTGGTTTCATTTATAATACCAAGAATTGAATGAGGGTATAATTGAGAAGAAATAGCAAAAAATACATGGAAAAGAGAGAAAAACTTCTAAAAAGAAATTCTTAGTTTTTGGTAGAATAACCAATATTTTGAAATGGAGGGAGTATTTCTTATGAATAATTATAGTTTAATATGTATTAACTCTAAGTCTCTCATCATAAATAAGGTTAAATTTAATAAAATATATCCAAAAGTGCATTGATAATACAAAATGTTATATAAAAATCAAGGACTAATCTCATACAATTTAAAAATTAAAAAGATATTTACGTCGGCAATAATTTATATAATGTTAAAATACAAATAAAACAAAAGTGATAAAGTATGTAGGTCATGCCCGAGTTAAATGAAAAGAAATTGGTTAAGTCCACAAATGTTAAACAAAATTAAGTGCAGTATTTTCCAATAATTGAGCCGAAATGAATTTTTACTAGTGTCTTTTTTATCAAAAAAAAAAAAAAAAAAGGAATTTGTTAGCCCTTTGTTCATTATATATACTTTATTAACGCGTTATATTGTTGTTCTTCAAGAAATATTAATTTTTTTATATTTTCTCCAATCATTTTTATAACTTTTTAGCATCATTTATATAGTTATTTTTGTATGATTTTTGTATATTCAGTCAATTTTTTTATAATATTTTTTAAATTTTCCTGATATATACAAGGAAAGAGATTCAGAAATTAATATAATATTTAAGAGCCATAATCATTGAAAAAAGAATTAACATAAAAAGTAAAATTTTTGGAGAAAAGTCTTTAATCATTTTAATAATTCAGGTATAGGTCATTAGTGTGAGTGGACAGCATTAAATATAATATAAAAATAAGCCGGATAAATTACAAAATTAAAATTGCTTTGGCTATGTTACCATAGCAGCCAATTAAAAAACTCGAGATAAATGTAAGAAATTGGGTACAACTTATTGAAAGCTTGTAGAATTTCAATAAATGATAGTATATCAATTGGTAGGGATGAATGAGATCCTGTGATATTATATATTAGTAAAATAAAATAATGGATATGGTTTGGCTTTTTAATTAATTTCTTCTAGTCTGTAAAATCTGGCGGATAGCGATATAATTGGCTGTCCCCATTTCCTGAATTATTGGCTTTGTTTTTATTTGTATGTTTTTGACTACTTTATAAAAAAAAAAAAAAAATGAAAAAATAATGTTGAGGTTCTAAAAACATAAAATAACCATTGTGCTGCTCACAGATTGGCAAATACAGCTTTCATGTGTTCGATGCTGTCCGACTGGGACTGCATTCTTGGATGGTTCAAGATAATTTCGGAGTTACATTTCTCCCATGTTGTGCTCATTAGCCCATACAGGCTTTTTTCTCTTCATAAAAAAAATTTATTTTAAACATGGAATAATGTAATCAAATTATTGAAAACATATAGCTATTAATTGGTTAATACTTATTCTATTAACTGCTTCCAATTCCTTTTCAAAACAAATTAACTTTTTTATTATTTATTTTAAAATTATTTTTTTTAACCAAATCTAATTGATTGGTTCTATGTACTCTTATCACTTCTTAATTAAATCTTTCTCAATTAAGATTTCATGCCTGATATTAGAAATCGGACTCAAAACTTAACTTAATTAAATAACTAGATACATTTACTATTCAAACCAATTTTAATTGGTATTTTGAAATTATTAGTTAAATTGTATACTTTTATTATTTATTTTTTTTATACGAGAGACTTTATGTTTAATAATTGTGTGAGTTTTGGATTTTTATTTTTTTAGAAAAGAATCCAACTCCAAATCTCAGTCTTTTGTCTCCATTTTGAGTAATTGAAAATCAGTTGTGACATATAGTGCATGAAATTATCACTAATAAAGTGATTATTATATTGGCACAGTCCCTTTTTTTAATTTTTCCCCTGTCTCCCTCTAATATAATTTTAAGGTTCCGTCTTAATCTGGAGAATTAAGGAAATTAGTGGTTGTTTTCAGTTTTGACCACTCATTTACTTTATTAATTCTCTTCCACTACAACCATGAATTGTTTGAGTTGGAACTGTCGAGGTTTGGGTCAACCTGCGACGGTTCATGAGCTACAGGATGTAATTTCTGCATATCGACCCAGGGTGGTGTTTTTAATGGAAGTTAAGGTGGATCGTAATAAGGTTGACGCGGTGAGTCGTAAATTAGGCTTTTGTGACTTTTTGTATGTTCCCCATGTTAATCATGGTGGTGGATTGGCTCTATTTTGGAAGGATGAAGGTGGTGTTGATCTCCTTTCTATGGAAGTGAATTTTATTGATGTGATCGTGAGACATAATGCTGGTAATTGGAGATTAACGGGGTTTTATGGTTTCCCAAAACGACATAGACGAAAGGAATCTTGGGAATGTTTACTTCGGTTATCTACGGCTTCCTCCCTTCCATGGTGTGTAATGGGGGACTTTAATGATATGGTATCGATGAGTGAGAAATGGGGGGGGCAGCCCCAACCGTTACACCTACTTCATGGTTTTCGGGATACTATAGACCAATGCGGTTTATTGGATTTGGGTTGTAGGGGCCCTCGATTTACGTGGCAGCGAAGTCAATATGGGAAAGTCATTTTGCGTGAACGATTGGACCGTGTGTTGGTTCGTGTGGAGTGGCTAGATAGATTCCCCAATATGCAGGCCATAGTTTCTCCGTCGGTAAACTCTGACCATGCGTTTTTGATCCTCCAAGCATTGGATAAAATGAAGCCTTCGGGTCACCCTTTTCGGTTTGAGAATGCCTGGAGGAATAATAAGGAATGTCGCAAAGTGATAACCCGAGCGTGGTCTTTGGTGGAGACTGTGGATGACCCGATACAGAATGCATTTCGGAAGCTGAAGGGCTGTAGGGAGGCGCTGCAAGTCTGGGGGCAGGAAAATAGATTGCTTTACCGTCGAAAATTGAAGCAATGCAGGCTACAACTGAAAGCGCTCCATATGCAGGTGGGGGGGGATGTGTCGGACCAGATTATTCCAATTTAGAAAGAGTACAACCAACTCCTGCAGCAACAAAATGAATATTGGCGTCAACGGGCTAAGAAATTATGGCTTCGTAGTGGGGATGTTAATACAAAATTTTTTCATCGGAGTGCAACATTTAGACAGAAAAAGAATCTGATTCAGTCACTAATGGACGACCATGGGACGTTATTACGGTGGGGAGAGGGATTGGAGCAGCACATTCAAGGCTACTTTCAGAATATTTTTCGAAGTAAAGGGACTAGTATGGACGCAATTATTGACTGTGTAAACAATCGGGCTTCACATGATATGTGTATAGATTTGATGAAACCATTTGATGCGAATGAGGTGAAAAGCGCTTTCTTTAACATGCACCAGGATAAAGCACCGGGGCCGGATGGTTTTAACCCGGGATTTTTTCAAACTTATTGGGATGTTATTGGTCCGGATATCACTGCATTGTGCTTGCATTGTTTAAATACGGCTTATATTCCTGAAGAGCTGAATACCACTCATATTATCTTAATCCCGAAAATTAAAAGCCCCACTCGAGTTATGGATTTCCGGCCTATTTCTCTTAGTAATGTCATTATGCGAGCTATCTCGAAGTGCATTTCGGCTAGATTACAACCGTATATGCATTTATTGATCTCAGAAAACCAAAGCGCTTTTATTCCAAATCAGCTAATTTCTGATAATGTTATGATTGCATTTGAGATAGGGCATTTCTTGCGGAGGAAGAGAAGTGGAAAGACTAGGATTGGAGCTTTGAAGATTGATCTTTCGAAGGCATATGATCGGGTTGAATGGCCGTTTCTTGAAGCGATGATGAAAAAATTGGGATTACCAAATGGCTTTGTTAATCTGATTATGCGATGCGTCTCTTCGGTTGGATATTGTATCGATTATAGTGAGGCTAAATTTCAGAGTTTTCAGCCAAGTTGTGGAGTTCGCCAAGGGGATCCGTTATCTCCGTATTTGTTTCTCTTTTGCGCAGAAGGTTTATCATCGCTCTTAAATTCATGGGTGGATAGAGGTCTGTTACATGGATGTGCCATTGCTACTAACGCGCCAGTAATTTCACATTTATTCTTCGCGGATGACAGTATATTTTATTTCCGGGCTAATGTTGAGGAAGCTGCTTGATTGAAACAGGGTTTTGAGCTTTATTCACGCGCTTCGGGACAGGTGATTAATTTTGATAAATCCAGTATTTTGTTCAGCAGAAATACAGTTACGGATATTCGGAGTAGCATATGTGATATTTTTCAAGTTCAAGATGTTGCTTCACATGGTATGTATCTAGGTTTGCCCTCCACTATTGGTAGGTGTTTGGATGCTTCTTTTCACTATTTGGTGGATAAATTGGCGGCCAGGATTCAGGGGTGGTGTAAACGTGGCATTTCACAAGCTGGCAAAGAGGTGCTTTTGAAATCTGTTGCGCAAGCTTTGCCTGTATATGCATTGGGAACGTTTCTGTTACCGCGCGGCCTATGTGATAGAATGGAGAAAATGCTTAATGCGTTTTGGTGGGATAATAATGTCTTTAGGCGAAGGGGAATTCGGTGGATGACGTGGGCGAAATTATGTCAACCAAAGGATGAAGGGGGGTTAAATTTTCGGAAGCTTCACGAATATAATTTGGCACTGTTGGGAAGATCGGTTTGGAGATTGTTAGTTCATCCCGAAGCCCTTGTTAGCCGATTGCTGAAAGCGAAGTATTATCCAAGTTATGGGGTTCTTCATGGTGTGTTTCGGCCTAACGACAGTTATCTTTAGAAAAGCCTTGTAGCAGTGATCCCTCTAATTCGGACGGGAGTTCGGTCAGTTGTAGGCGATGGTAGAAGTACGAGAGTGTGGCATGTGCTGTGGCTCCCCGATCCTAATTCCCCTATGATCCACACTCCAATAATTCCAGGAGGGGAATCTATGAAAGTATGTGATTTATTCCTTCTGGGACAAGCCTCTTGGAATTTGGACCTCCTGCACTCGATGTTCAATCAAAGGGATGTGGAATTAATAAGGCAAATCCCTTTACCGATTGCTAGAAGACCGGATCTGGTGCGATGGGTGTTTGAAGAAAAGGGACATTATTCAGTCAAGAGTGCCTATTACGAGTTAATGAGGAGATATAGAATGCGGCAAGATCTGATGGCGGCTCATTGGAAAACTGTATGGAAATTGCACTTGCCCCCTCGCCTTAAGAATTTCTAGTGGCGGTGTGTTAATCAGTGTTTACCGACGAAAGCCAATCTTCGCGGGAGAGGAGTTCAGCTGCATGGGGGCTGTGTTTTATGTGGGATGGAGGAGGAAACAGTTGAACACGTTTTGTTTGGCTGCTCCCAAATTTCGACACTTTGGGCTGATTTTCGAGATATTCAGCTGCTGCTCCAAGGAATGCGGCTGGATCAGTGGGTTACCAGTGTCTCCTTGCCGGAATCGAGATGGGTCCAACTGGTGGCATGTGCTTGGAGTATTTGCTCTGCCCGTAACGGGCTCCTATGGAGACAAGAGGGCGTTGATGTCCACCGAATTACACGAGCAGCTGCTTTGACGGTTCAAGAATGGAGAATGGCCTAACAGGATGCTACGCCGCCTGCTGCCATTGATCACGAATTGCAGGTGGAGGTGGAGAAATGGAAACGGCCGCCGCGGGGGTTCTTTAAATGCAATATTGAAGCAAGCTTTGATTTACATCGACATGTGGTTGGGGGAGGGATGATTCTGCGGGACTCCTTGGGCAGTATGGCTGCTGCTAGGTGTATGCGTTTGGGTGGAGCAAGCTCGGCTGCGGAAGCGGAGGCGATGACATGCCGGGAAGCGTTATCTTGGTTAAAAGAGTTGGGATATTCGGCTATTATAGTGGAGATGGATGCCAAAATCATTGTTGATACTATTAACTCTAGGGGTCAAGTTTTTACCTCCTTGGGCTTTGTTATTGATGATTGCATTCATTTAGCTAGGGAGGCGGGTGTAGTTTGTTTTAAATTTGTTCATCGGTCAGCGAATTTGGTCGCCCATAAGTTAGCTCAGGCGGCTAATTCAGCGACAGTTGGGGTGTGGTTCGGTTCTCCGCCACCCTTTGTCCTTTCTATATTACAGGACGATTTGAGTTATTGAATTTACATGGTTTCAAAAAAAAAAGGTGTGGCCCTGCGTACTAATTAATTACTAATACTATCTTATTAGGAGTAATTAAGATCACAAATTAAGTAAGTAGTGGAAGTGAAGCGATAAAAAATACCTTAATCGTGATTTGTTTGATTAAAATTGTATTACAGGTAGGGTGTCTCATCAAATTTGAACCAAGTAATAAAATATATTTGAAAAATAACTTAATTTGATCTAGTACACAAAATTCTAGTTTATTAGTTATCTTATCTTCTTATCATAAAGCTCTTGTGTAGTACTAAAAAAAATTTAATAAAAAGAAAAAAGAAAACATACAGGAGATTAATTATAATTACAAAAAGAGAAATTTTACAATACTTTTCAGAATATATAATCTTTCCGTTATAAAAACATAATTTAGGAAATAATAAAAATACATAGGTGATAAATTGTATATTCACAGCTACGGGACAAGCTTATTTTGAGTCTTGTTCAAATTAACTAATTCAACCGTAGATTTCAATTTTGTAAGATCAATGGCTACATATTCTTGTTGAGAAGGTTGAATTTTGGTTTGAACTTGCATTGCAGTTGTTGGTGTTATTTTATCATCATTGCTTGAAGATGGACTTGGATCCTTGCTCTTCCCCCATAACACTAGGTATAATCCTACCACTATTACAATTGCTCCAATTACCCTACAAACAAATATAATAATAATAATAATAATAATAATAATAATAATAATAATTACTACAAAAGAATATTACTCAAATTCAAAATTATGATCGATAGTAATTAGTAAATTGTAGCCGAGAACATAAAGATTTACATAAAAATATATATATATATATGCTCACCTTCCAATATAAATAATCTCTGATAAAATAAATGATCCCAAAATTGTAACAATAACCATGCTTAAAGGATTGAATGCTGTCACAAAAACTGGATCTTTTGTCTTCATTACAAATCCTTGTACATAATAAGCTACTCCACTCCCTGCATTTATAATATATAAATTCATCCAAAAATTTAATCAAATGGCCCCGCATCCTAATTCATATTAAAAAAAAATTTATATGTTTTAAGCCCCTTGAACTTTAATTGATTTCCAAATTGGCCACTGATCATTCTAAGCCCCTTAAATCCATTGATTTTTTTGTTTTGATAGCATCGATCTTTGTCTTGCTTAGGCTGCAGTATCTGTTAATTAACACATGACACAGTTCTTGTGAAAAGTAGAAGATTCTAGAGGGATCTGAATTTTATTTCTTTTGCATGTGTGTCACAGCTACATATGTAAACTATGTTCGCAAAAGGTTGTGTTACATGCCAGTTAACGGATATTACATTCAATGCGAGACAAATTTGTCAATTTTGGAGCTAATACTACCAAAACAGAAGATAATATACTCAATCTGTTGAAAAAACTAATCAATGACTTATTGCAAAATTCATAAAAGTTCAAGAGCAGAGAATGCGTTTGCCAAAATAAAAAAATTGAAATAATTACGTACACTGTAAACAGCAGCTAATAACTTAGAATCAAAGTGTATAGCCCATGGTGAAGGATTGCCTTTTTCCATTATAACAGCAAATATGCTCCCTTCAATACTCCCCGTAAAGCATATCAACGCTGTTAGGGACAGCTCAGCCGGGTATGTTTTCAGTGTAATCGCCTGTAAAATCATTCACTAATTAATAAGTTAATTAACTAACTAATTAGTTAATAGTCACTGTCATTCTGTATATAAAAAATTACCTGAAGAATGATGAAAGCAGACCAGCAAACACAGCCAATACCAATCATCAGAGCACCCTTAAGAGTATCATCATGGGTGACTAAAGCCGTATTAGCAACATGATTAACATAATCTCTAGTCCATGGTAAATCTAATTTAGCACCTTTAATCAGAGTCATAACCATTGCTCCCCCTACTGTCACTATTGTCCCTATTACTTTCACCCAGCTATGCACTTTCCTTAACCTTACCTTCTCCAGCCTGAAATCAATTAATTAAACTCTACAAAATTAATCACAATTAGTTAGTTAATTAATTATATACTAGTTACAAATTTTAGTAAATAATTAAGTATACCTTAATAACCAAGCTAAGAGAAATGAAAAAGCAGGAAGAATGTTACACATGGTAGCAGCAAAAGTTGCTGTTGTATACTTCATACCAGTGTAAAATAAGTTTTGGTCTATAGTTGGTCTGCAACAAATTAAACAAAGTATTAATTTATTAATAAAAAAAAAAAAAAAATTAAGAACATGTGAAAAGGATGAAAATTCTTACTCTAGCAATCCAAGAATCATTATCTTAACAAAGGTGGAGATTGTCATCTTTGGCCTGACTTTCCTGTTATACAAATTAAAAGATGTGATTATTATAATTAATACTTAATTAATTAATTAATTTATAAGATATATAGAAAAATTGAATTGATACCTATCAAAAATGAGAGCAAAGGGAGCAATAACAATGGTAGCAATAGCATGTCTGTAGACAGCTAAAACATGTTGGCTCATCCCTTTATTTAGAGCAAATTTTGAAATTATTGACATTACAGCATACCCAAATTGCAGAAATATCACTGCCAAATATGGCTTTGCTCTTTCCCATAAGTCGGCCATTTCCTCTATTACTCTAATTTCTCTCTTTACTTAGTTATTATATGTAGCATATGGCTTGCTTATTATAACATATTTATAGGAGGATTTTTTTCATACAAACACAAAATCAACACGTCTCGGTTACAGTCTTGGGATTCCACTAAGGAAGTCCAATCCATATTCATCTTTTTTTTTTAAATATATATATATATATATTAAAAAATAAAAGAAAGAAAGGAATAAAAAAATTAATTAAGTTCGTCGTATAATCATATTTAATCCCATGACTTTTATTATATTTTTTGTATATCTCCTTTTGTAATAACTCCATGGACTTTAAGAATGTTGGGCTCATGCATAAGTGATTACATATGTGAAATTTAATCTATATAATATAAACCAATTGGCTTATACTAAGATCCTACACAGCTCATATGTTATTTTTTTTATTTTTATTTGTTTTTCAATGTAAGACTATTATTATTCTCAAATTTCAATCTACACCACTTAGGCTCCATTTTTTTTTACGGAAAAATATTTTTTTAAAAAAATGTATTCCTTATTTTTTTTTTTCTGTTTTTGTCTTAAAAATAAAATAAATCAAATGAAAAATATATTCACAGTCAAAGGAAAATATTTACGAAATAGGAGAAAAATCTTTCCCATTTCACAAAAAGAAATTTTTTGGAATAGAGAGAAAACAAATATTAGAGAAAAGTTCAAAAATATACCATATGGTTTCGCCTATTAACAAAATAAGGGCGATTTTTTTTGGAAAAAAATATCTCGTGGTTCGTTTCGCTGCACAAAAAAAAAAAAAAGGGTTATTGAATAAGTAGTCAAAATTAATCACGTCATCAATTTTGACTATTTCGTTAAAAATTTTTATTTTTTTTTTTCTTATAACGAAGTAAACCACGAGACAATTTTTGGCCAAAATATATTGTATTCGTTTTGTTAATGGATGAAATCACAAGATAAGTTTTTGAGCTTTCTCCAATATATTAATACTAATATTCACTCCCCGTAAGTATTCTACAATTATGTCGTTATTTTATAAATTTGTATATTACATGTCAAACAAAAATATTCAATTTTCAATGATAAATATTCTAACATGAAAATTTTTTTTTCACAAAATAAACAGAGACTTGTATATTACTTTTTAGTCTCATTAATCTATTGTTAATGCAGGATGATTATTTATTCTTTACTACTTTTATTCTTATATAAGGACATAATTGGAACCAAAAAATGGAACAAATTTTAATTTTATATTAATTTTACATCAAATCAAATGTGCTTTCTCGTATTATTTTGCATATAGTATGCTTTTATACAAATTTCGGGTAAAAAAGAATCCTTGATTGGCAGGTGACATGGCCACTAGCATCCTTGAATATTAATCTTTTGATGGGAAATGAAGGTTACCAACATTGATTTTGGGAAAAAAATTATGAGGGCATCATTAGTATCAAAAATATTCTAATTATTAGAATATAAATATTCTAATCAAAATATAATAGTATAAAAATTAAATAAAAATTCCAATGAATATAAGTCTAGACCAGATTACTCTCCCCAATCAAAATGTAAAACATTTGCATTTATGCTGACATGGCGCGTTTTGATTGGTCGGAAATAGTCTACTATTGACTTATGCTAGATTCTTACATTAACACACGCACTCACACATACACAAATATATAAAGTTAGCTATAAGGATTAAACTAATACTAATTCTAATTGGGAGCTAACTCGCATCTTAACCCATTATTAATTCTTCTTAAAGGTTTTACATGACCAATACTAAATAAATCATGATTCAATACCGTTAAACATATATAGAATCACACAATCACGTCAAAGTAAATTGACAAACTATGAAATAGGTTTTCACAACATAAATATCTCTTATAGATTCTTAAGCGAATCTTTGATGCACATGTACAATTAGATTGATTGATTGACAAAATAGAAAGAATCAAAATGTTGAAAGAGGAACATACAAAGAGACTTTCTCCTTTTTCTTTGTAAACGTTAATCTATTTAAGAAGAAGTAGTAATTCTATTAATTTCTTCCTATTTATACCCCATTACATATCTATACAAACATATGAATCAGGGCCGGGGTCGGGGTCAATCAAGAATGACCCGCCCAATACTTTCAGGATTTCCTTACTTCCTCCACTTTTCCCACATCTTTTGTGATTTATTTAGTCTCTGTTTTTATTTTTTATTTTTTTTTCTGTGCTTCCATCGAAAATAGTTCTATTGAAATCTAGATTTTCAATTGTGGGGTTTTTATTTGTTTTCACAAGCTTTTTAATCTACAACCTTAAAACACTTCTAGGGTTTGTGAAACTCTCAATCAAGTGTAGAGAGTGCATTCCATTCATTTATATACTGTACATGGTAAATTACATAAATACACCAGAACTATTTAAGTATATACAACTAAATACAAAATGAGAAATTACATTATAATCCCTATCACGCCCCCTCAAGTTGAGCGGGGGTGGAAACCACAGCCAACTTGTCCCTCAATAGTTGAAAACGTGTCTTGTGCAAGGGTTTAGTTAGAATATCTGCAGCCTGATCATCAGTAGAAATGTAGCGAATCCGTAGCTGCTGTGAAGCTACCCGCTCACGAACAAAATGAAAGTCTAGCTCCAAATGCTTAGTGCGGGTATGAAAGATAGGATTTGCCGTGAGATAAGTCGCACTAAGGTTGTCACACCAAAGGGTTGGAGCTGCAGACAAGGGAAAACCAAGTTCAAGAAATAACATTTGAAGCCAAGATACCTCAGAAGTCGCGGTGGCCAAAGCCCTATACTCGGCCTCGGTGGAGGATCGAGAGACCGTCCTCTGCTTCCGGGAAGCCCATGAAATTAGATTGGTACCATGAAAAACCGCAAAGCCCGAAGTGGACCGTCGATCATCAACATCACCCCCCCAATCCGAGTCCGAAAAACCATTTAAATGAAGAGAAGACTGAGGCCTATACCTTAACCCATAGGAAGCCGTAGCCTGTAGGTACCTCAGGACACGTTTCAAAGCCTGCCAATGGAGAGTGGAAGGAGCATGCATAAATTGAGCCACCCGATGAACAGCAAAGGCGATATCGGGGCGGGTAAGAGTGAGATACTGCAGACCCCCAACTAAGCTTCGGTAAAGAGAAGGATCAGGAAGAGTAGTGCCACCCTGAACAGATAATTTATCAACGGTGCTGGCAGGTGTAGAAACCGATTTGCATTCAGTCATATTGGCCTTAGCAAGCAACTGATTAATGTATTTCCGCTGCATGAGAAATAGGCAATCCCGCTGCCGAATAAATTCCACACCAAGAAAATATTTAACGGGTCCCAAATTCTTAATGGCAAATTTGGATTGCAAATGAGAAATCAGAGAAGCAGCAAGCACCGAATCATTCCCCAATAAAAGGAGATCATCCACATAAATGAGACAAAACAAAACAACAGGCCCTTTCCGCAGAAAATACAGAGAAACATCAGCCCTAGAACACTGAAAACCAAAAGCAATAAGGGCCTGCGTGAGGCATTTATGCCACATCCTGGGGGATTGTTTCAAACCATACAAAGACTTTCGAAGTCAACACACATACCGCGGAAAATTCCGGTCAACAAAGCCAACTGGCTGAGTCATAAACACAGGTTCATCCAAATCACCATGAAGAAAAGAATTTGAAACATCCATATGAGTAATAAACCAATTAAAGGAGACAGCAAGAGACAATAGTAAACGAATAGTTGCAGGCTTAACCACAGGACTAAATGTGTCATGAAAATCCATACTCGGTCTTTGATGAAAGCCCTTTGCAACCAGACGCGCTTTGTAGTGCTCAATTGACCCATCCGGATTTAATTTAGTCTTGAACACCCATTTACAACCAATTACATTTGGAGCTTGAGAAGGCGGAACAAGTTCCCACGTACCATTAGAAATAAGTGCTGAAAATTCATCAGCCATGGCTTGACGCCAATGAGGACTTTTCACAGCTTCACTATAACAAGGGGGGTCTTTTGGGGTGACAGACGACATGAAAGAACGAGGAGGCAGCTTGCCCGTCATCTGCCTCGTAACCATCAGCCGTGTGGGAGCCGAAGGCGGAACAACTAAGGGAGAAGTAGGAATAGGATTGTCTGAAATTACTGGAAAAATAGTGTCCTGTGCAGCAACGGAATACTTCTGAAAATCAACCACTAAAGGGAGCCCAGGGGAGGATGAAGGCGGGGAGGAAGGGTCAGATGTAGACGGTGTAAAAGGAGGGGTATCAGGTGCGGCGGAGGCGGCTGAAGTGGCGGCAGCAAGGGCTGGTGGCGGGGACGCCTGCAGCGCTGGTGCTGGTAGCGCAGAAGGCGTAGGGGACGAGTGGGAGGCTAAAGCTGATTCTGGCCGGTTTTGTGGGTTGGTTGAGAGGGGGAACAGCTGAATTGTGGGTAAGGAGGAAGGAACCGAACTTGGATCAGGAACAACCATGGAACTCAACTCCTGATAAGGGAACACCTGTTCATCAAATACCACATGACGTGAGATAAAGAATTTGGCAGACAAAGGATCAAAACAACGATAGCCTTTATGCAACTTGCTATAACGTAGAAAAACACACTTGCGAGAATGGAAATTTAATTTGTGTGAATTATAAGGACGCAACCATGGATAGCATAAACAACCAAACACACGAAGAGACAGATAATCAGGATGAGTACCAAACAAGCATAGATACGGAGAAATGTGATTAAGAACAGGGGATGGCATACGATTAATGAGAAAAACAGCAGTGTCAAACGCATAAGACCAGAAGGAAAGTGGTAAATGTGCACGATTAAGAAGAGCAAGACCCGTTTCGACTACATGACGATGTTTCCTTTCCGCTGCCCCATTTTGTTCTGGGGTATACGGACAAGACATGCGATGTTGAATACCATTCTCAGACAAATAAGATTTCATTGCAATAAATTCCCCTCCCCCATCAGACTGAAAGACTTTAATAGGACGTCCAAAAAACTTCTCAACCACAGTACGAAACTTAATGAAAGTTTGCAGCACTTCAGATTTATAACGCAAGAAATATATCCAAGAGTATTTGCTGTAATGATCATAAAATAATAAATAATAAGAGAAACCATCATGTGAATTAACCGGGGCTGGACCCCAAACATCCGAACAAATTAAATCTAAAGGACCATCAACAACAGAATCGGAAAGTTCAAAAGGTAAACGATGACTCTTACTGACCGCACAACTAGAACAAATGTGACGGTCAGATTTATTGGAAAATTGAATATCATTATTTTTCAAAATTTGACTAACTACAGAAGAAGCCGGGTGTCCAAGCCGTTCATGCCAAGTTGATAAGGATGTGAGATGAGACTTGATTGGAGCGGAGAGTGGAGTGGGCATAGCATAGAGTCCGTTCCTATTCGGGCCGCGGAGGAGCACCTGTTTGGAAGTCAGGTCCTTTACCACAAAAAATTTATCAAAGAATTCAACAGAAACATCATTAGAACGGGTTAGTGCACTAATAGAAATTAAATTAGACTTGGAATCAGGCACATGTAAGACATTAGATAATTTAAGTGCACTATCAGCAATAGGAATTAAGGAAGACCCAACATGTTTTATTGGGAGAGAAGACCCATTACCTAAATGAACTTCCTCGGGGACCGGTATACTCGGAGTGAAGATTCAGATGCCCCAAATCAGAAGTGAGATGGTGAGTTGCACCGCTGTCCATAATCCAAGTTGAGTCCGAAGGGGAGACGGAAGTATGGTTAGATTGAGGGTAGGATGGAGGGTAGGATTGGCTCTATTAGTGGTCACCTTTGGGGATGGACATTGCCGGGAATAATGACCAAATCCACGGCAATTATGACACGTAACACCTGAATTCTGAATAAAGTGGGGCTGCTGGCCAAACTGAGGCCGAAAACCGGCCGAACTACCCGCTGGAACGCCAGACGCAGCGGCTGGACGGGGCTGACCAAACTGGGGACGCTGCTGTCCCTGGTGCACCTGGAAACGACCTCTACCTCTGCCTCTTCCGCCGGCAGCAGAGTGTTTCATGGTTAGGTGAGCCGTGGGCGCATTAATATCATCCAAAACTGATTTCTCCCTTCGAATATGCCTCTCTTCCGTCAACAGCAGCCCAAACAAATCATCATACGACACTACTTTTGATCCTAAACTCCTGCAAAAATCTCTGAATGGACCCCAAAGGCCGTCCAAAATAGCATCAACCAAATCATCATCCGAAATCGGATATTGCAACGAGGCTAACCGATCAGCAATTAACTTAGCTCTTTGCATAAACTCAGTCACAGACTCACTATCACTTTTCACCAAAGAATGCAGTTGTTGTTTTAACTCTCTAATTTGCGCCCTTGAACCCGAAGCATAAGCGCTTTCTAACTTAATCCAGGCTTCTCTAGCCGATCTAACTCCAATAACTTGAGGTAAAATAGAAGTAGAGATAGAATTGAGCAACCAACTCAATACCTGTTGATCTTGACGATACCACAATTGATATGCCGGATTGGGCACATTATTTTCCAGCCTCTCTGCTGGAATTACAGCCGTACCATCGACATGATTGACGAGATCACACCTAGCCAACATCGGAAGAATTAATGTTTTCCATAAGACATAATTGCCGGAATCAAGTTTTAAAGGCAGCTGATGTGACACAGACGGCAAGGGAGCAGCGGCGCCGGCAGCAAGGGCCGGAACGGTGGTGGTGAGAGCGGCTGACTCGGTGTTCATGGTGGTCGGCGGCTGGTCTGCAATTCTGGTGGTCGGCGGCTGGGCTGCAATTCGGCTATTATGCCTCTAGGGCTCTGATACCATAAAACACTTCTAGGGTTTGTGAAACTCTCAATCAAGTGTAGAGAGTGCATTCCATTCATTTATATACTGTACATGGTAAATTACATAAATACACCAGAACTATTTAAGTATATACAACTAAATACAAAATGAGAAATTACATTATAATCCCTATCAAACCTTGAGTTTCAACTTTCATGGGGAAGCGCTTTTTCAAAAATACGATAATGGTTATGGTTAGTGTACTTTATTATTATTATTATTTTTATTATTATTATTATTATTAGATTTCTATAAGAAATACAATCTAAAAATGATTAGATAACAATAAATTAACAAGTGTTGCATGTTGCTTGTAAAAATAAAAATCTTTTTGGTAGTGGGGTTCGATAATAATCATCTATTTATAGACAAAGGTGAAATTTCCTTCGAAATTAAAGCATACTTTATGATATTAATGTGTTTTTTTCATGTTTATACCTTTTAATTATAGATTTGGCTTTTGCATTTGTAAATTTTCTTGTTCGGCATATAACCTGAATCTAACTAATATCTTTCTTCGTTTGCTTTTACTTTTACAGTATTGTTTTGTTTTATTGGTATAATATATATTTTTATAATTTCTCAACTATTAATTACATAATTGTCCGGAAGTGAAGTAAAAAAAAAATCACCTTAATCGACAATTTGTTTAGTTAAATATTACATGTATAATTTATTAAAAAAAAATACAAAAACATAAATTAGATATATAATGAGCTTCCACTAGGAAAGCTTAAATACAAAAAGGACTGGACTTGATTTAGTACACAATTTTAGCATATTGGTTAGCTAAAAACTCTTGTGTTGTACCTCAAAATTTAACCAAAAACAAAATCATAAATTAATTAGAGGCTCTATCAAAGTTGGGCAACAGAAACTGATTGATTTAATTTTGTAAGATCCTCTTCAAACTGATTCAACTGTAGCTTTTGGTTTTGTAAGATCAATGGCTACAAATTCTTGTTGAGAAGGTTGAATTTTGGTTTGAACTTCCATTGCTGTAGTTGGTATTATTTTATCATCATTGTTTGAAGATGGACTTTGATCCTTGCTCTTCCCCCATAATACTAGATATAATCCTACCACTATTACAGCTGCTCCAATTACCCTACACAAAGATTAAAAAAAAAAAAAAAAAAAAAAATTATGATAAAAGTTACAACTCAAATTCCCAATTATAATAATTAGTAGTAATTAGTATATAAAATGATGCTCACCTTCCTACATAAATAATCTCTGATAATACAAATGAGCCCAAAATTGTAACAATAACCATACTTAAAGGATTGAATGCTGTCACAAAAACTGGACCTTTTGCTTTCATAATTAACCCTTGTACATAATATGCAATTCCTGAACATATCACTCCCTGCATTTGTAAAAATATAAATTAAATTAACAAAAAAATTAAATGGGCATCCTTAACACAAATTCTATTTTCTTTTTGAAGCTTACAACAAGAAAATTACTTACACTGTAAACAGCAGCTAATAACTTAGTATCAAAGTGTATAGCCCAAACTGAAGGATTGCCCCTTTCCATTATGACTGCAAGTATGCTTCCTTCAATTGTGCCCATTAAGCATATTAGAGCTGTTAGGGACAGCTCAGCCGGGTATGTTTCCAGCGTAATCGCCTGTAATTCATTAATTCTAACATGTTTAATTAAGTTTATTAACTAAAAATGTAACTAATATTTAACTTAATCACTATCATTATGTATGAATTACCTGGAGAATGATGAAAGCAGACCAGCAAACACATCCAATTCCAATCAATAAAGCACCCTTAAGAGTATCATCATGGGTGGCTAATGCAGTATTAGCAACATGATCAACATAACCTCTAGTCCATGGTAAATCCAATTTAGCACCTTTAATCAGAGTCATTAACATTGCTCCCCCCACTGTCACTATTGTCCCTATTATCTTTGCCCAGCTATGCACTTTCCTTAACCTCACCTTCTCCAGCCTGAAATTAAATCAATTAATTAAACTCCACAAAATTTAATTAATTATATACTAATTACAAATTTTAATAAATAAATCAATTATACCTTAGCACCCAAGCCATGAGAAATGCAAAAGCAGGAAGAACGTTACACATGGTAGCAGCAAAAGTTGCTGTTGTATACTTCATGCCAGTGTAATACAAATTTTGGTCTATAGTTGGTCTGCAACAAATAAACAATGTCTTAATTTATTAATCAGTTACAAATTAATTAAACATTACCACATAAAATAATGATTAATTAAAAACATCCGAAAAGTATGAAGAGTATTCTTACTCTAACAACCCAAGAAACGCTATCTTAACAAAGGTGGAGATTGTCATCTTTGGCCTGACTTTCCTGTGATGCAAAATTAAAATTAAGTACAAAAAAATGTGTTTATTGAATTACAATTATATTTAATTAATTTAATAAAATTGAATTCATAATCATACCTATCAAAAATGAGAGCAAAGGGAGCTATGACAATGGTAGCAATAGCATGTCTATAGACAACCAAAACATGTTGGCTCATCCCTTTATTTAAAGCAAATTTTGAAATTATGGACATTCCTGAATACCCAAATTGCAGAAATATCACAGCCAAATATAACTTTGCTCTCTCCCAAAAACTGGCCATTTTCTCCACCTCTCTAGTTTCTCTATTTACTTGGGTATTATATATATTAATATGTATTTCTAAATATCTGAAGAAACTATAGCATATGGCTTACTTATTATAACATATATATAGGAGGATTTGTTTTCAATTTTAAACAAAATCAACACGTCTTGTTTACAGTCTAGGGACTCCACTAATAACTGAAACCACAATTCCTTTTAAAAAATAATAATAATAAAGGAAAGAAAAGAAGAAAACCATAAAATCAGCTTTAATAATATATATATAAATAAAATAATAAAATTTTATTATATATGAAGACACACAATTTGATATGTTGGTGAGTAATGAAGAGGGAAATAGGAGAAGATGATTAATGCACCAAGCAAAGATATATTGCATATGAAAGTGGTTTTTTTTTTAGATGGAGTTTTCTTAAACGTAACCTTTTTATTAATTTTTTTAAAATTAAATTTCAAAAGCATTTTCATATTAGGAAGTTAAAGGGTTCTTTTGATGCAACATCTGGGGCTCTTTTCCTTTCTTTTTCCTTTTTTTTCTGCCTTGCTATTTCACGTGAAAATTTATTTATTTATTTATTTATTTATTGCAATTATTTAATTCATTTTTGTCTTCTTTTCTAATTCCCTTACCACGTCATAAGTCCGTCATTTTTACATTGATCGTCTTCTGTTTATATAATTTAGATTGACATTGACACTTATTAAAGATTTTAATTACCAACTTTAATTCTATCACTATTTCTTTTAAGTTGTGTCACAATTGATCAAGTTTTAGCTACGTTTGTTTGATTGAGAGAATGATAATGAAAACTGTATCTGGACATGTGCATCTTAATTTCATTCATGTAAGATATATATGAATATATGTATATATACAATATACTTCTCTTTTCTGTTGTTCTAACTATAAATTAATTGATTTTGCAAGAAACATATTTTCATATGCATATATCTTGTACTATAAAGTTTTATATTTTTAGTTTTTTTTTTTTTGGCAAAACATATCATGAGTCCCTGATCTTTTACCAAAACTGCAATTGACCCCCTGATCAATTTTTTCAACACATTGAGTACATGATCTTTTTATTTCAATATTATTAGCTCCAAACTCGACCTATCTTTTGCATATGTGTAATATGCTTCGTTCAGTGACCAAACTGTGAAACAAATATTTTTAAATAATTTAAAAATTACATGATTTTATCGCTTGAAACTGTAAAATGAACGCTTCCAACAAATTTGTTTTCTTATCCATGCAATTTTCTGAAATTGTGTTACGTAGTAAAATATTATTGGTCACGTCACTTAATAGTGCTTGTTACATACACATAAAATAAAATCGAGCTTAGGACTAATAATATTAAAATGGAAATATCAGGTACTCAATGTGTTCAAAAAATTAATCAAAGAGCTTAATGCAGTTTTGATAAAAGATCAAAGAACTCAGGATGTGTTTTGCCTTTTTTTTATTGAACTTATATTAATTAAGAAGCAAAAGAAAAAAAGTACCTTGTTCAACAACAAAATCTCATTTTGCTAGTCAATGAGCAACACTATTAGCTTAACATCTCTCGCACAAAAAGGAGAGAAAATCGAAACATTGAGTTAAGAGGTGGCTGCAATTTTTGCCCGATTGTCAATAGCGGGCCAAACAGGTTTTCGCAAGCTTCAGGTGGCTTCGAATAATTGTGAGGCGATAAACTTATGTCGCAAGGTTTCGGTTGCGCACTTTTTCATTGATATTTATTAATTTGAAATGGTATTGTAAATGCATTTTTTTTTTTTTTTTACAATTCTTATTCTTTATAAATAGTGTAGTATCTGATTTTAAGAAAATTTGAATCATGAACCTCTCAGTTGGGAAGAAATATTTTTACCGCTAGGATGTAGATTAATTGATTTTTGTATATATATATATATATATATATATATATATATTTGGATTTTTTAGAGTCATATGACAATGATTTATTATATTTTAAACAATTTCCATAATTCAATTAAAAAACAGTGACTAAAATGTTATTATTAAACAAATATATAACAGAGGAAATTAACCACTTTTTAAATGATTATATGAATATCATTTTTGGTATAGAAAAATTTATAAAGGAGATATAGTACAAATTGAATTCTTAATATTTTGCGTTATTAATTAGACGCTTACCTGTTGTTGACTCATCAAGAATTGGGTGCAAGCAATATATATGTATATATATATATATAGCCACAAGACAAGGTTTTTGTTCTCCCTAAGATATGTATGTTTATGAGTCCACAGGAATATTAGAATACGGTCAAATGTTTTATATCTCTATGTATTTACTCATTTTCTGCTTGCTTTGTCACTCTCCCACTCATACACTAATCTAGATTTTGACTTTTGACAATATATATTAATTACACTTGAGATTTCGCCAATAAAAATAATTTAAAATCAGTGAAGTGGGTCTCATGCCTATTCTTATATATCGGATTGGATTACTGAGTGGATGGAATCAGTTTGCGGCTCTTAATCAGAAGCAAATTTTTTTTTATTTTTTATTTTTTTTTCCCAATAGCTCTCCATTTCACCTTTTTTCGTATATACCGTTTGCTTTAATATTGGTCACCAGATAATTAATTAATCTGTTAATTAACTATTTTCATCACTAGCAAAATTGCAATCCTTCTCATTCTCTGATAACTCGTTCATGTCAAGTGTGTCATCATTATCATATATGTTTATGTGTTTCTAATTGCCCCTTTTTTTTTTTCCACGTCTAAGCCATTAATGTTTTTTTTTTTTTTTTTTTTTGAAATAATACCACTTCATTAATTCAAATCATTCTGTAATACAGAAAGAATAAAGGGAGAAGGTTCACCAACCCACTCCCCAACTGTCGCTGAATAAGCCGTCTGAGCCAATCTATGGGCGACTTGATTCGCAGACCTACGAACAAAATGAAAAGATACCCCTCCTATTACTCTAGCCAACTCTAAACAATCATCGAGAACGAAACCCAAAGAAGTATTTATTTGGTCGCTAGAGTGAAGGTAATTAACAATCAATTGAGCATCCAATTCGACTATAATAGGCGAGAACCTCATCTCTTTTATCCAGGAAAGTGCTTCTCGACATGTCATAGCCTCCGCCTCCGCAGCTGAAGATGCCCCATACAGACGAACACATTTGGCGGCAACCATTTGGCCCAATGAATTTCTAATAATTAGGCCTGCTCCTACATCGCCTTGCTGAGCAAAATAACTGGCATCAATATTGCACTTGAATGTCCCCATAATTGGCCGTTGCCACTTCACCTTTGGGTCATGGACGTTGCCGGCAGCAGTTGCAGTTGCTGCTACAACAGGTTGAGCCAATCTCCATTCCTGAATCGTTGCCGCAGCAGACCACCTGATCCGGCTTACTTCCACTGGTTCTTGCCGCCAAATCAGCCCATTCCTTGCCATCCAAACACCCCAAGCATTGGCTATCACCTGGATCCACTCGGTTGCTGATAAGGAAACAGCCGATATCCATCGCGTCAATGACAGCCCCTGCTGCAACTGATGAATTGCAGGAAAATCCGCCCAGATTGCCGAAATCGTGGGACAACGAAATAGTATATGCTTAATTGTTTCTTCCGTTATATTACAAAGACCGCAACCACCATCTACTGGTACACCCCGCCGTTGGAGATTGCCCTTGGTCGGTAAGCAACAAGTAACACATCTCCACCAAAAGTTTTTAAAACGGGGAGGTATATGTAGTGTCCATAGTAGTTTCCAGTGAGTCGACATACTACCATTACGAATACGATATCTTTGCATTTGAGCGTAATAAGCACTCTTGACCGTGTACAGCCCCTTGTCCTCATGCACCCATCTCACTCTGCCCGGCTTTCTAGAATACGGTAGAGGGATTTTTCGAATTAGATCCACATCCCGTTGATGAAACAGTGCTTGAATTAGTGGCATATTCCAAGTCCGTTGTTCTGGCAACATTAATTCACTAACATTCATATTCTCCATGCCCGGTATTAATGGCGTCTGCACTAATGGTGAATCTGCGTCCGGGAGCCATGCCACATGCCAAACTCTCGTACTTGTCCCATCACCTATGACCGATCAGACCCCATGTCGAACTAGAGGGACAGCAGCTGCAAGACTTTTCCATAAGTAACTATCATTGTTTCTATACACACCATGTAGAACATTAGAATTGGGATAATATTTGGCCTTCAGTAATCGACTCACTAAAGCTTCCGGCTGCACCAGTAATCTCCAAACCGAACGACCAAGTAACGCTAAATTATACTCCTTTAACTTGCGAAAATTTAATCCCCCATCATCTTTCGGTTGACATAATTTACTCCAGGTCATCCACCGCACCCCTCTTCTGCGAGATACATTATAGTGCTTAATATTTTTACAGCGTCCTCTACCCTAACCTAGGGTTTTATGTTCTACCCCATATTAGGGTTTCGGAATTCCCTTTGATTACTCTCTGATTTCCTATCAGTGTCACCAAAATCTTTCCCTATCCTAGTATCATACCCTGGTTAGCGCACCTGTGGAGACATTCGAACTGCCCAGAATACCTGCCTGGGACTGACTTGCGTTCAATTACAAGTATGGCCGGCACGCTGGATGCAGACGCCATAGCTAAGGAATATGAGCAGATGAGATTGGCAGAAGAAGAAGGCGAACCTGTAATAGTTCTTGCGGAGGAGGAAACACAACAATATGACCTTAGCCTTAGTCTTGTAGGCCGATTCCTCACAGATAAGGAATTGAACACAGATGGAATGCGAGTTACCTTGGCTAAAGTTTGGAAACCAGTGGATGGAGTATCGATAACACCATTGCAAAACTCTAGGTATTTGTTCCAATTTAATCATATCTTTGATCTGAATCCGGTTATAAGGAATAGTCCATGGAGTTTTGAAAATCGCTTGTTAGTTTTTGAAAGAATTTTTACAATGCAAGACCTGTATTCTGTGGAATTATGCTTTGCTGAATTTTGGGTCCAACTACATGGGTTACCGGTGGGTTTTCGCACGGAAAGGGTAGTAAAAACTGTGGCAGCTTATATTGGCAAATTTGTTAACGGGGACCCTCAGGATTTTGTTGCACCATTTAAAGGGTATTTACGTGTTAGGGTTCGCTTGGATGTACGTCAACCTTTAAAAAAGCGAATGCGACTTGGTCGAAATTCGACGGATTGGTTTTGGGTTCAGTTTAAGTATGAGAAACTTCCTTTATTTTGCTTTTTCTGTGGAATCTTGGGCCATAGTGAACATACTTGTGCAGCTTTTCGAGCACTGGGGAACCAGAATATTGAAAAATTATTTGGTGTGGAAATGAGGGCAGTACCTAAGCGGATGGAAATTATGTCTGTACCATGGTTGAGGTCGGGACCGAACATACAGGTGCCAATCTCTCAAGCGCGATCCCAACAAGGTGGTTTTGTGGACCTCTTGACAGTGCAGGAACTACAGGCGCAACAGATGAATAATGAGCAAAGAACAATAGTAATACTGGACCCTAAACGGAAGAGATTGGAAACAGGAGAGCAGAGCCATGAACCAAATGCGGAGGTAATGGAAACGGATCTTGTACCACAAATTGAGACATCGGCCGGTCCCATGGGGACCTGCCGACAGCCATGAATTGCCTCAGTTGGAACTGTCGGGGATTGGGTCGTCCGGCGACAGTTCATGAATTGCAGGATGTGATTTCTGCATATCGGCCTAGGGTGGTGTTTTTAATGGAAGTTAAAGTTGATCGTGTTAAAGTCGCGGCTGTGTGTACCAAAATAGGCTTCTGCGATTTTCTGTATATTCCACATGTGAATCATGGGGGAGGATTGGCTCTTTTATGGAAAGATGAAGGGATGATTGAATTACTTTCTTCGGATGTTAATTTTATTGATGTGGTAGTCCGGCAGAATATGGGTAACTGGAGATTGACGGGATTTTGTGGTTTCCCTGAAAGAAATCGACGACGAGACTCTTGGGATTGTTTAATTCGGTTGGGTAACGTCACAGCGCTACCGTGGTGTATTTTCGGTGATTTTAATGATATGGTCTTCGTGGAGGAGAAATGGGGTGGTCACCCTCAACCGTTACATTTATTACATGGCTTCCAGGATGCAATTAGTCAATGTCAGTTAATAGATTTGGGGAGCAGTGGACCAAGATTTACATGGCAAAGATGGCATAATGGAAGGGTGGTGTTAAGGGAACGGTTGGATCGGGTGTTGGCTCGGGTCGAGTGGATGGATCAATTTCCACAGATGCAAGTCATGGTGGTTCCAACGGTGAATTCTGATCACACCATTCTGGTTTTACAGTCCTCGGAAAGAGCTCAGTCTTTTTGCCCTCCATTTCGATTTGAGAATGCATGGAAAGACATCCCGGAATGCCGAGATGTGATTCTCAAGGCCTGGACGGAACCTGCAGCAGTAGATGACTTGGTTCAGGGCGTCCTATTGAAGCTGAAAGTTTGTCGCCAAGCGCTGTGTGATTGGGGCCATAATTACCGTAATTCTTTTCATCGCAAACTGAAGCAGTGTCGACAGCGGTTGCAAACGTTGAGCATGGGGGACGATGACAGCAGCGTGAACCAAATTGGACAGCTTAAGCACGAGTATAATCAATTGTTATAGCAACAGAATGCATATTGGCAGCAGAGGGCAAAAAAATTATGGCTTCGTAATGGTGATGTTAATACAACATTTTTCCACCGAAGTGCGACTTTTAGGCAGCAGAAAAATCAGATTACATCTCTAGAGAATGAGTAGGGGGTAACGTTAACATGGGGTGAGGGTCTGGAGCAACACATGCAAGAGTATTTCCAAAGAATTTTTCAAGCAAAAGGGGGGAATATAGAGCCGATCCTTCAAGGGGTACAAAATAAAACTACTGATGCCATGGGCTGGGATCTAATGCGACCTTTTGACGAGGATGAGGTAAAACGAGCATTCTTCAATATGCATCCAGATAAGGCTTCGGGTCCAGATGGGTTTAATCCGGGGTTTTTCCAATATTATTGGGATATAGTTGGGGGAGATATCACTAAACTTTGTTTGTACTGCTTGAATAATTCTTTTATTCCCGAAGAACTCAATGCCACAACGATAATTTTAATTCCAAAGAAAAGTAAGCCGAGGAAAGTAACAGATTTACGACCAATCTCGCTTTGTAATGTTATTATGAGAGCTATTTCCAAATGCATTGCTACTCGTCTACAGCCATATATGCAATTGCTAATATCGGAAAATCAGAGTGCATTTATCCCGAACCGGTTAATTTCCGATAACGTAATGATTGCATTTGAATTAAACCATTTTTTGCGACGCAAACGGAAGGGTCGTGTAGGTTTTGGGGCTTTGAAAATCGACTTGTCGAAGGCTTATGATCGAGTGGAGTGGGACTTTGTGAAAGCGATGATGCTGAGGTTGGGTTTACCGATTGCTTTCGTTGGGCTGATTATGACGTGTGTTTCCTCCGTCACATACACTATAGCATACAGAGGAGCGGATTTTCAGAGTTTTGCACCAAGTTGTGGGGTCCGTCAAGGGGATCCCATTTCTCCGTACTTATTTTTATTCTGTGCAGAGGGGTTATCATCATTGCTGAATGGTTGGGTAGATCGAGGTTTACTACACGGCTGCTCTATTGCTACAAACGCACCAGCTATTTCTCACCTATTTTTTGCGGATGACAGCATTTTTTACTTCTGAGCAAACTTGGAGGAGGCCAACCGATTAAAGCAAGGCTTTGAGTTGTACATGCAGGCTTCGGGACAGGTAATTAACTTTGACAAATCGAGTATCCTATTTAGTATGAATACAATGATGGAGGCACGGAACAGTATATGTGATATTTTCCAGGTCCAGTGTGTCTCCTCCCATGGCATGTATTTGGGCCTTCCTTCGACGATTGGTCCAAGTCCAACAACTACATTTCAGTACTTAGTGGATAAGTTGGCTCACCGCATTCAGGGATGGAGTAAAAGAGGGATCTCACAAGCAGGGAAAGAAGTTCTTCTTAAATCAGTGGCTCAAGCTTTACCAGTGTATGCCTTGGGAACATTCCTCTTACCGAGTGGCCTTTGTGATAGATTGGAGAAGCCATTAATGTTAAACACATAATAAACCAGTATTTTCTCATAATATATAATATTAACAAAAAAACCATGTGTTCATGCCCATTGTTACATGTTATAGAAACAAGACCCCAAAGTGGGAGTATACGATCCTTTTCTTCATTCTACGGAGCCATGCATTATTATTTCTATTGAAATTATTTGTATAATATTTTATATGTACATAAACTATAAAGAGATAACAACCGATTAATAATTATGCATCAATATGATAATTATTATAAATTCTAGGTTAGAAATAAATGAGATTAAAGAGTGATATACAAGTGATATAGATTAGGCTTTAACATAAACCAATTGGTTTTGTGATACATGAGTTCAAGCCTATTTATGTGTTCACTTGTACAATTATGTTCAACACTCTCAAAGCCCACAAAATCTCTTTAATAACAAAGACATTGATTACTCATGAACCGGATAGTCCTAAGTGGTGGTTATCCGATTCTTATGAAGGAAAAGGTTGCAGTTTTAAGCATAATAAGTAGGATTATCAATGGGGCGAGGATTTCCTGTCCGCTATAGGTATTCCCCTCTATGCTAACAAGAAATCTACATTTAATTTTCCAATGGGGTGGTGATGGAAAAAAAATTCCCAAAGGCGATAATATGGGAGGGAACAGGGACTTCTCTCCTTACATGTCCCCGCGGGAAATTCTGTGGGAATTAGCCTACATAACTTTTTAGATGTTTAATTTAGATATGGATTTTTTTTATGTACTTTTAGACGTTTATTTCTCTATTTAGGTACTTGTTATTTATTTTTATATTTTGTGCATTGATAGATGCATATGAATTATGGTTGGTACAATTTTATATAAATTAATTGTACGAATTTGTCTTATAATCATTTTTGCAAGATTCTATTATCTTGAAAAAAAAAATTCACTAAAAAAGTTCTTTTATAATATTTAGAATTTTTGAAATGGAGAATAGGGATCTCCAAGGGCACCCACTCTAATCCCTACCGGAACTAGAATGAATATTATTTTTTCTTTGTTTCGTAAATAAGAGAACGGGATGGAAAATCTCCATTAGACATGCATGAGAACGGGGAGAGCAGTCCTATCCCACACCCGCCCCATTGACAATCCTACTAATAAGTAATAAGTAGGCTTTTAGATTCCATCCTGAGAGCTTAAATCCCTCTAGAAGTATGATTCATTCACAAGTGTTAAATGAACATATATATATTTATTTATTTTATTTCAGTAAGAACTATATTAAGAATCTATAGAAAGGCTTCATATACCTCAAAATTATCATTTATACTCTCATCGCACAAATTGTAATCTCATAACAAAGAATTGTAGGATTTATTTACAATCCTTTGATCTCTTTTTCACAACATAGACTTGAAATCCTTTTATTGCCACTTCAACACTCTGATTCTAACTATATATGAGTTACTTATAGTGCTCAATATCTATGAAATAAATACTAAAAAAAAAATCCTTCATAGTTATAAAATAATCTATAATAGTGTACAACTTGTACTAAGAGAATTCGAGCTGAAATAGAAAGGTTTGCACTCGGTTCAATCGAACCATATTCTAGTTCGCACAAATCAAGAATACCGACCTTCTATTCATGGTTAGTTCGCATGAATCAAAATATGGTTTTGTCGAACAAGTTGTCTTTAATAGCTTACAATTTATGTTCGTTCTTTGTTTCACTCCCATTCTGCATCTGATGTTAATCCTTGGATCTGTACTTAGTTTTAGGTGACTTCATGATGAATTTAAAGTCACAAGATAACAATTATCCACCTTGAGTTGAAATTTATCAAACACTACTATATCCAAACGCCATTTTGGGCTCATTGACAAGCTCGACATTAACCTACAAGGGTTGTTCCTTGTAAGCATAGAAAGCACCAATTATTTACTGATGCAACAACCGATATTTTCAAGTTATCCGTATGATATAGCATCAAAACTAGCTTCCAAGGAGTCTTGGACATTGACCAAACAAAGGTCCAGCCATTTGGCAATTGATCCTTAGACTTGATGGAGAACATGCTTCTCACCTAAATAAGAGGATAATACATCTGCCTTTCTAGGTATTCTCGTCTAATTAAGAGATTAATTCCTAAAAGCGTATCCTGTATAAGAGAGTTGCATTCTAAGTAGTATTCTAACTCTTAAATAGGGAAATAAAGCTACCTTTGTTTTAGTGGGACTGTGCATCCCTTATGTCTATATAAGGGAGTTAGCCCCTAGGTTTGATTCATACAATATCTACACTTTTTACCTATTATTTCTTTGACAATAATCATTGACTTAGGCATTAGAGTGTCCGTAGCTAGGATGACATCGCCTTTCTCTTTTTCTTATTGTTCAAACAAAAAAACCTAGTTGAACCTACAATGACTATCCAACATTTCAATGCATTTTTCCCTTAGTAACAATAGTAATACGGTGAGCATGGACATAATGACTTCAAACTCAGTAAACAAAATAGAATTAGTCATCCACAAGGATAGACAGGGTGATCAAAAAACTAAGACGCACTAAAGAACAAACAAAAAGAGCCACTGACGAGAACAACGGAGGGGCCTTTCCCCATTATCGTACCCTAGAGATCAAGGCAATGATAGAAGGATTCCTAATTAAAAGAACCCCCATTCACACGAGACTATCAACATGATAACAAAGGAAGCCACACATAAAATTTAACCAATAAAGGTGTGAATCTCGTTAGCGTTATGTTCACTTTAGATATCATGTGCCAAAAGGATTATGGCATAAGCTATTTAATAGGTTATTAAGGTGCAATGATCTTCATATAAATTGGATAATCATAATGCTTTGCTAGAGACTGCTTTTGACTTTTTTTTTATAAAATTATTATCTCACTGTCATTTTATTTGAACCTACAAGGTCACACATAAAGAACAAATTAAGACCCATAAACATTATTTTTAAATTTGGAATTCTAATAGAATATGCTATTGGGAAATGTTGGATTTAGAATCCAAATTTCATAAGAACTAGTAAAAAAAATTGTGAGACAAGAAAATAAAATTATAGAGTGAATTATTTCCTAACTAAGATTTATTTTGCTACTATAAATAACTCCAAAATTCAAAATTTAGGGTTACTCCATAATAGTCCAAACACAACAGCCTTTTCTCCTAAATAGTTATAGAGAAATTTCCATCTTACAGGCTAGCACTCAATCGTTCGTCATATGGATAACATTAGAGGGTGTTTTTCTCCATTGGCAGCGTTAGATCCTTCGGATTACCTTATGAGACAATTCAAAATAGTGTAGTGACTGTCGATCTAATCAGCAATCTCGTGACTTGTTTTGATTATATTATGTCGCATGAATCATGTGTTTGAAGATTTTAGATAATTTTTTCGCTACGTCTATTGTATGTTTTTGCCCATAAATTCCCAATAGCAAAGACTAGTTAACTAGATAAAAGTGCATATTTTTTAATGTTTAGAGATAATTTTTTTTATTTTTTTTCAATCTTTAACATTCTTCTCCCATGCTTTACTTAAATCTTCGTGAGCCTCTTCCTAAAAATTTAGGGTAGCTTCTAGGTCCAAATTGAGTAGAGTGATTCTTTCAGATATGTTAGTGACTTTTCTTCAGTTATGACAAAATCCATGACACTCACAAGCTTTTTCATTAGCCTTCTTTACCATAATCCGCATGTATTTAAGTTTGGTCGTAACTTGATCTTAGTATTTGACAGTCCCAAATAGGCTAGTTACAGTACTAGAAGGGGATGAATAGTACTATATATAGAATAAATATTTTCGTAAACAATTTAGAAAATTCGTTTTGATGAAAAATAATTTTCTTTCAATAAACACAAGTTTCACAAAAATGCGGAAATGATGAAATAGTAAAACTTGTGAATGTAAATTTGCTTGAATAAATAAAAAGGTCTTCAAATAATAATGCTAATAAATTAAATTGCAGAAAATTAAATAGCAATAAATGTAAAGAGTACAAGGATAGAGAATTGAAGACAATGAGATTTATAGTGGTTTGACCCAACCGGTCTACGTTTAGTTCCTAAGCCAACCATTTGAGACTTTTCACTAGTATTTTCTTTACGGGTAGGAAATAAGCCTGTGTTACTTTTTACGAGTTCAATTAACAAACTCAATAATTTTGCAGGCTAAGTATCAAACCTCTATCATTACTTTTTCTGAGTTCAAGTAACAAAATTCTTCCGATGCTTTTCCAAAACTCAAGCACCAAACTTATCCGGTATTTTTTACAAGCTCAAATACCAAACTTTTTCGATGCTTTTTCAAAGATCAAGCACTAAAAATTTACAAACTTTGTTGATCACACTATCAATAAAGAACCCCCTTCACACAACCTTGTGTGAAAATACAATTCCCTTGAATAATGAATAAAACAAAGATGTGGCTGTTGAAGCTCTTGACGGCAATATGGTAGTTGCTTTCAAGCTCATAAGTAGAGTATTTCAGTTATGATTTAGCTCCTAAAGGAATTATGGCTGTTGCTTGTAAAGGTCAAAGTGGAATATAGCTGTTAGGATCACCTCTTGAAGAAGATATAATCGTTGGAGCTCTTGAAGCAAAATATGGTAGCTGATTCTTGATCATAAGATGAATATAAATGTTGAGATCAAGGTCTTGATCACATGACAAGTAAGATATAGCCATTGGAGAGATTCAGTTCATGTGATAAGTGAAACATGGAGCTCTTGAAGCATTTTTCTCCTTCTGAAGCTAAAGTAGACGTTGGAAGACTTTAAGTTCACAAAGTCAATTGGTTGTTAGCATATAAGACTTTGATCTCCTGATGCTTTGTATGACTTGATAAAAAGTCTTCCTGAAGTTGTAGTAGCTTCATCTTCTTGATAACCATATTTTACTTAATGGTTAATTACAAAGTAATTTGTAATAATATTAAAGAAAGCATGATTTTCCTTTTCTTTTAACTTTTCAATAAGTTGTTATCATCAAAACATAATTCAACAGTCTTTTAAAAGCTTCTTGACCCAGAATAAAAGGGATAGATAACAGGGAAGGAAAAGGACTCAGGATGAAATCAAAGGACAACTTGAAAAATTAGAAAAGAAAAACCTTGCAACATACACTAATTACTTTTTTGAGGGCCCTGAATTAGATGGATTCATTTGATAGATGTAGATACACATTTTATCCAGCTGTTATTTTATTTTTATTTTACTTGGTTATTTAGGGAAAAAATCACAAAATTTTTTGAATTTTTAATTCAATTTCACCTTTTTATTTGAATTTATATACATTAAGAGAAACAAAATAAAGTGCAAAAAATAGGAGAAAATAAAGAAGGTATTTTATCACTAAATTATTTTTTATTTACAAGTCTCTTAATATAACAAATAAACAATATTGTCTTACAAAAATTTAAGGTCTTGATCCAAGACCTAATGGATTTACAAACCCAACCCAACTACAAATAAATGGCATAAATTTAAAAAAAAAAAACTCAAAATTAAATAAATTTTAAAATACAGTTGTCTAGGACAGTTGTCATTCTACTATACAAGGGATTAGGTTTTTCCTAAAAATGGGGGTGATATTTCTAGAATTATAGTTTTATTAAAACTAAAAAGTAAAAATTGAACAAAGAGAGCAGTTAGTTCAGTTGGAATCAAACCAGACAAAAAGGACTATAAAAGTGTTTTCTGTAAAGTAGGACAAAGGGGGGGCAGAAAAGACAGCAATCAAGAGAGAGAATATTAAGAGTGAGAAACTCTATTCAAGGGAGAGGGTAGCAACACACACCCTTCTTTGTTCTCAAGAATCCTTCTATTATCCCCTTCCACATCTGCCTTTTCATTTAAATCATCATTTCCCTTGCTCAAAAGTGGTGGTTGGAGGCCATTCAAGACAATCAAACCCAAGAAATTAAAGATAACAATTCATTCAGACCATTTTCTAAGATATCACCTATAGAAGCAGGTTCCTCTCTGTGCTAATCTAATTAAACTCTTGTTCTATTGTGTTTAGTAGTAAATCTGAATGTAAGTCATTTAAGACTCAAAGGGAAGTCTTTACTCTTTGTATATAGAGAAAGGACACCCCTTTGAGTAGTGTTTAGGAAATGGGGCATAAAATGCATCAATTTCCTATTAATAGTTGGTGGTCTAGGATTTGTAATTTCGAATTAAAAAATGTGGGTGGATCTGATAATGCATGTAAAAATGGGTTCATATTAGGTGTTTAGATCATTGGTCTTGGATTGCTCAAACTTAATTTTCTTTCTTTACTTGAAATGCTTCAATTTAGGAGATTTTCCTAAAACCATCGAAGTTCATTTGAAAAGCTTTTTTTCATTTAGAGAATAACAATACCAACAAAAATTTAAGCTTCTAGCCCTAAAGCTTACTGAAAGAAAACACCTTCAAAATAGCAAACTAGTTGCTTTAGAAGACTAACTCAAATTCATTTTTAAGCAGCAAAAGAAATTATTGAAAGATTATAAGTCGTAAGCCTCATTTAT
This sequence comes from Euphorbia tirucalli, assembly GCA_039660915.1. Classification (NCBI taxonomy): domain Eukaryota; kingdom Viridiplantae; phylum Streptophyta; class Magnoliopsida; order Malpighiales; family Euphorbiaceae; genus Euphorbia; species Euphorbia tirucalli. The sequence goes on from CM077633.1 coordinate 54,827,336, forward strand.
GGCCTCTTCATCATTACCCATTTTTTTTCCTTTTGTGTGTCTGTGTGCTTTCATTTCAAAAGTTATGCATGAAATGTATTATATAGAGGCATTTTCCTTTTGTTTAAATCAACATAGCATTTAGGGCTTAAGAGCACTTGCATCATATAATAAGCTGGCCTGCTTATATCTTTCACTTTTCTCTTTTCCACTTTCAAAGATTTTCAAATAAGCCAAATTGTTGCCAATCTATTCTTAAAACCCCTGTATAAAGTGACTTGGATTCAGTTTTATTCATCCATTTAGGCATCCCAACATGATGAATAGCAAAACAGAACCAACATTTGCATTATTTCATTAGAAGCCATTAGCATCAACTAGTCAAGTATAATCACGTTCACCAGTTGACTGGAACTCAAGGTTCCATAAACAGCCATATATTCGTGCATTTTTAATTTATCATCATCTCATAGCAGTATGATTTAGAAGCCTTACATATGCTAGCATAATCAATTTAGGGTCCAAAGCACCAACACACATATCACAGTAGATAGTATACTTGCATATTCAAGAATAATCCTAATTTTATGTCTAAGAGATCATAGGTACCAACAAGCACTACCCACATAGATAATCAAATAAAAAAAACACAAAGGCCATTTGAGGGTCAGTCCTGTCAAAATAAGAGCACGCGTATAGGCTAATTTTTCTCAAGTCTAGTTTATAAGCAAAACATGCATATAAATAAAAAAATCCATATCTAATTCATAAACAAGAAAGCAAGCATTTTTTGTCATCAATAACAGAAGTCACCATCTAAATCATGCACATATACACTGCATTGAATAAAAGAGGTTTTCCATAACTTATTTTTGAGGTCATTTCTGTCTGAAAAGCTCCGAGCGCACTGATAAAGTTACAGTTAGGGATAAATCTTTGAATCTATAAAAGAGAGGTAACCAAGTCCATGAGTATTAAGTTTGGACAATAACTAAAAGTGAAACAGTAGAAAAAACACAAAAAAAGGAATTTGAGAGAGAGGAGATACTTTAAGCCCATTATCATAGGAGGTAAGTTCTCTTATTGTTGTTATTCAATCATAGCGAGTTCTAGTGGGTCATCGGTGGCTGAACTCGATTGGATTCCTTTAAGTCTGACAAGACAAATAGTAAAATTAGAAAGGTTTTATTGTAAAAATGGAACTTAGAAATGAAACCAAGATAGAGAGAAGTGAAACAGGGAAAAGAAAAAAAAATACCTCTAATCAACAATGAAAGTAAGCGTTACTCTATAATCTCCATGGATCTAGTATAATTGATCGTCGGAGTTGTGAAGGTGAAGCTTTTAGGTGTGAGTATCGTAGGAAAACCGAGCCCGATTTCTGGTCAGGTGAAGAAATTGATCGTGGTCTCCACCGAGAGAGAAAGGGTTGAGAGAGTTTTTTCAAGCGAAAGAGCGAGAGTACACTATCTTCAAGTTGCCAGAGGGAGTGTTCAGGCAAGAAGGAGAGGTGGTCGATATGAGATTGGCTGTGAGATGGGCTGTTAGAGGGATAAAGAGAGGGCGAGAGATTGTAGCAAGAGTTTAGGGTTGAGAGAGGAATAACAATGCTTTATGTGGTGGGGATCATAGAATCAGGTCAGAATTTCGATCGATTTGTGCCCATCACCCCGGTCCATTTTAATTCTTTCTTTCTTCTTTTCCTTTATATAGTTTCCTTTTAATTTTTGATTTCTTTCTTTCTTGAATAAAATTTGTACCCTAAAGTTAGCTAATTAAAGTTCATAATGTCGAATTTCTAAGTTATTTAGAGTCTTTTACTATAAAAATAGGCCTTTTTTTCTTTGGAAATCTTTTACTATAAAGGAGAACATTAGAATACATAACTACACTTCCAAAAGTTTCTTTTGATCTATGTAGTTGAATCTAATTGAGGAGTGATTATCTGGTTTTAAGATTAGTAGCATGCCTACAATGCAAGCTCCAATTGCATTACCAAGCTTCCTAGAATGAAAAGCATATTGCTCAACTTGCTTTAAAGAGCGGATATCAAAGTTATCAAGGTGAAGTTTTGTAGCCTAGTTGAATTTATCCTCTTTTAACCAACATATGATGATGGTATTGCCTAAATAATCTTACACCCTTAGCAAAATGAAGTACTCCTTCCATAGTTGAGGGAGAAGAGGACCCCCGTAACAATTAAACACTTGATAAGGCTCCTTCTTGTCTAAAGTATAGAAATCATCCTTAGTGTCATGGATGTGCAAAGTGATCATATTCCAAAACAAGTGATCGATTAATTGAAATCCCAAATTTTGGTATAAGCAATGGAGTACAGTTATCCAAGCCCATGCATTCCAGTGAAATTAAGTTAGGGTGAGACCATATGTCCTAACGAATTATGCTAAGTTGGTTGGAAAAGGCTTGGAGAAGCTGGCATCGATATGGCCTAAGTATAAAGGAAAGTATACGATAGGAGGATAGAGTGCTCTTTAGGTTTATAGCAGAATAATAATCTTACATGATTTCAGCCCCAAGTATGTCTATAAGTATGCATCAAGGATCACTACATCTACTTAAGAAACCACATCATCAATTCTTAGTGACACCTTCTGAAGAGGAGTCTTTTGGATGATGTATTTTCAGGATGATTAGAAGGTTTGGCTCCTTTTGCTTCATCGTTAAAAAGAGCGATGAGATCTTATTAGGAATTCAAATGATGCAATGGGATGTGTTGGGGAGTGGTGGTTGTTGAACACATCTAGGGAACCTTAGGATAAACAAAAGTATGAGAATATATCATTTGTAGAAGATGGCTTATTATGGGATTATTGAAAATTGAATCATTGAATAAAGACAATGATGAGGAATTGACATTTGACATTATAAAAATGGCCATAAACTTAAAGATAGAAAAAGAGAAATCCTAAAGGAAAAAGCTTCTTTTTATTTGAAATAGGTATGGTAGAAGATGATTTATTTCCTCTTTTATAATATAATGATGGATCCATTTGTATAGCTACAAATAGGGTTTTTGTGACATATGTTCATCATGGAATGGATGAGCATTGAGTACACAATAAAAGTAGTAGTTTGGCATTAAGCCATAAAAGGCTTATCCAAACTATTACGGTGAATTGGCGGCCAAATATTTTCAAGTTCTTGGTCCAACCTAGTATCAAACCTAAACACTAAGGAGTCTTTGGCATCAAATCAAATGTAGGTCCAATTTTAGCTTTACGCTGGATATAGGTTTGGTCCTCCACCATTCATCCTTAGATAGGCTGGAAAATGTGGTTTTTACCTCAATAAAATGATAAGATGCTAGTCTTTCTAGAAGATTAAATCCTAAACATGTGTCTTATATATTGGAAATAAAATCACTGACTTAATTAAGTCCAGAAATCAAAAGAATTTTCTAGTAATATAAATATTTTTAACATCAATTATTAACTATAACAAAATTGTAAAAGGAAAATATCTAAGATGTGTGGTGATTGCTTTGTTAAGTATAGCCGACATAAAATTGTGGCTAATTTAAGATGATGCCATCGACATCTATTGCTATAAATAAATAGTGTTGGATGGCAGTGAGAGCATGAGTGGCATGAGTAACAAATAAATATTTATTAACTTGAATTAAAAGGAATTTAGAGTATCTAGTGTGTGATAGTGTGAGTTGTTAATTAATAAAATAATATTGATATTATATCAATTCTGTTGTCAATTATCCTCCATATTTTACATTTGGTATCAAAGCAGGGTGTCAAGGATCGGTTACAGAGTGCTTTGTGAGTTCTCAATTCGGGATCGCAGTGATTCGAGGTATTGCTAAAGTGTGGGGACCGTGAAAATTATTGGTCTAGGACGAAGCTTGATTAAAGGAGTTAATCAATTTATCATGGCAGCTATGGCAACCTCGGTAAGCACTCTTGAAAAACTTAATAATAATAATAATAATAATAGTACATGGAGTATGCGTATGTTGTTATATTTGCTCAGCTAAGATTTGTGGGAGATTATTGGAGGCAAATGAGACATCACCTCCGACAAAGTGAAAATGACCTTAAGAAGTGGAAGGTCAAGTCCAGCAAAGCAATGTATGCTTTGTCAATATTGGTGGAGGGTGATTTGCTGCAGCACATCAAGGATGTGAGAACACCCAAGCATTGGATGCTCTGGCGAAGTTATTTGCGAGGATGAACAATGCCAAGCTCCAACAACTTAAGGATGAGTTATTGTTGATGTCACAACAAGATATGATAGTAAGTGAGTTCTTTACTAAATTTAATGCTTTATGTAAAGAAATTTCAAAATTGGATATTGAGAACAAAATTGCTGAAACAAGAATAAGACAAATTATAGTCCATGGCTCGCGTCTTAAGTATAATGTGCTCGTCACTACAACTCGTGGATGGGCTAAAGAGCCAACTTTAAATGAGTTGGAAAAAATCCTAGCTAACCAAGTGGCTTTAGACAAACAAGTGTCTAAAGTCTCAATCAAGGATGAAGAGAAGGCTCTTTTTAGTAATAAAATGAGTAAGGATCCAACTGATCGGAGATCAAGAAATGAAGGAAGATTCAAACAAGAAGGTTTATAAAGAAGACAAGGAGGGAGTTGGCATCAATAGAGAGCTTATCACAACTATGACCAAGAAGAGGATAAGGCACAATGACTTGAGAACATTGAATGCTATGTTTATGGCAAGATAGGTCGCATAGCTCAAAAGTGCCGATATAAGAAGGCAGAAGGAAATTTTGTCACATTTGCACACTGCCAAGGTGAAAGCAAAGAAGATTGGGACTTCCAAGCATCATGTGCAATTACAGGGCCACTATTATGTGATTTGGTTATGCCCTCTAGAGTTTATGCGAATAAAGAGCAAGCACTTATCGATGTATGTAATGAATTTATTGACTGTAATTAAAATTGGATAGTAGACTTTGGATGTTCTAAGCATATGACTGGAGATGAATCAAAATTATCAACCATGATAGAGTATCAAGGAGAGCGAGTTGTCATCGAAGAACTCAAAATTACCAATAACACATATTGGCAAGATGACTGTTGTGCCATGATACAATTCTAAAGAAGTACAATTGGAGAATGTATTTCGTGTGCCTGGAATGGAGAACTTGATATCAGTGTTGCAACTGACATCCTTAGGCAACTACGTGGTGTTTGGACCAAATGATGTGAAAGTCTATAAAGTTTGAAGTTGATGAGCAAAACACTTATGGAAGGGCGAAAGCTATAGTATGTCTACAAAATGTAAGCACCAAGTGTCTATATAGAGAAGATAAAAAGAACGAGACAGTAGATTTATGGCATGCACGTTTGGGACACGTAAGCTATCACAAGCTAAAGGTGATGATGAAGTTAATGCTTAAAGGACTTCCACAGCTTGATGTTTGAGATGGTGTAGTATGTGTTGGTTGCTACTTTAGGAAAGCACATCAACTGCCATATGAAGGTTCTCAGTATCAAGCTAAGGAGCCACTTTAGTGTTGGAGATTGTGCCCTAAGGCCAATATTGGATTATGTAATTTGACTTCTAAGATTAATCTAGTGTAGATTAATATTATCATTTATGTTTGTATGTTAGCATTTATGATAAGTATCCATGAATAAATCGTGTTATTCTAAATATCCCTAGTCGATTGTTATTATGGGAATAATAACAAACTAAGACTAGTGTGAGTGATAATGGATATTCATAAGATGAATATAGTGTATACAGATACAGATTATACTCACGGGTAATATGTTAGAGAACATGTTACTGGAGACCCACTATAAGATCAAGTTCATGGTCACGTGTCACAACTGATCTTGATTATAGTAGTGTCATCAGCTGATTCCTTTGACCTGAGGTCACCATGGATTCCGGGATGAATTCATGTTGTGCTTTGACGCAGTCAAACGCTGCTTGTAACAGAGTAGTTATAAAGGCTGTGGTTGGGTACAATATGACTCATGCTTAGGGATGTGAGTGACAGATATGGGATTTTGTCCCTCTCTAACAAGAGAGCGATATCACTGGGCCCCTCGATAAGTAAGACTGTTAAATGCATGGCCGTGCTCAAATAATTGATAAGAGTATCAATTGATTTGTCTGAACAGTTTACTTTGAGATCGAGAAAGCATATGATTAATTATGTAAGATTGACAAGTGTACCATGTCTTATAATTAATCTTGATATCAAAGAGACAAAAGGGAATATGACATTCTATAAATAGGTATTGGATCATTCCAATCATGTTAATTGGGTAGTCATAATGGCTTGCTAGAGTCCGCTTGTGATCTATAAGGACATTATGGTAATTTCCTTATTGCCAATTAATATGAACCTATGGGGTCACACACAAAGAGCAAAATGAAGTCCATCTTATCGGGGATAAATTATTATTAGATAATAATTTATGAATGAGAAAGGGAATAAATATATATATAGTGATATATATTTATATATGTATATAAATATTAATATGATTAATATTGCATAAAGTATGCTACATATTATAATTCAATTATATAGAGATATAATTAATTATAATATTAAATATACATATGTGCATGATGGAGAATGGAGTTAATTTAATATTAATTGAGAATTAATATTAAGTTGTGTGGGTCAATTTATAATTATAATTAATAGGAGTATTAAGTTATAATTATAATTAAGACTAAAGGTTATATAAAATAAAACATAACCTAACCCTAACACAATAAGGAATTCGGCAGCCACACCAAGGAAAGGAGCTAGCCGAAATTCTCTTCTCCAAGCCAAAAGAAAAGTTTGATTTTCTGCCTCTCTCTCAATCGAAGAATTGTTCTTCAATCCCGGCGCTAGCACGCGGTGGATCAATTGCTCCGTGTGGATCAACTGTAGAGGGAAGCTACTTTGGTTCCTAATTGATTCAAAACCTACAAAGAATTAAGGTAATTCTTTAACCCTCCTTCCAATTCAATGCAATGTACATGGGTCCTTGGTGGGGATTAATCTTTTATTTCCGCTGCGTATTGTTTTTGTGCAATTAATTCCCAACAGTGGTATCAGAGCCACTTGTATTTTGATTGAATTGGATTTATGATTTTGATAGGATCAAAATTGTTGTTAGGAGTTTGTATGTTTTATTTAGGGTTCTATGTTATTGTGAATAACAAAATAAAATTTGATTTTGTTGATTAATCATTGTGAATGATTTTATTTTAATGATTTGGAATGTTTAAGGGTTGGTGTCATGAATTTGATTCATGGGTTTTTAATTGAAATTGTTTCAATTAATAAATAAATAAAAAATGTTTTTTTTTTTTTTCTCTTTTCTGGGCATTGCAACACCAATCGCAATTGCAACTCTCATTATTAAAAAAAAAAAAAAAAAAAAAATATGTTTTTTTTCTTTTCTGGGCATGACGCCCAGAAATTCTTCTCATGCTGCGTAAGCAGCATGCTGCTCATGCAGCATGGGCTGCGCAGCCCATCGGGCTGCGCGCAGTATTGGATACTGCAGTGCGCGGCCCGACGAGCATACTGTCCGACAGTTTTACCCCTTTTTCGTTTTAAGTGTGGAAAATTGTTTCTGCATATTTACGAATTTTCCATATTAATTAATTCTAAATACAATGTGATTGTATTTTACAACTTTGAACCCTAAATATTTTAGATATAAAATTATTGTTGATAATTTTATGCATGGTGTTATGGTATGGTTTTGGACCCCGTGGATGCTTTATTTTATTTATTATGGTTTTATATAAATACGACCTGCGAGTCGTTTGTATTTATGTAAATTTTAATTTTAATTTTACTAGATAAATTGTATAGGATGCAATTTATGATATGTAAAATTTATTTTACTAGAAAAATTGTATAGGTTGCAATTTTTTTTTTTTGTAAAATATAAATCCATGAGATGGTGCTTAGAAGCAAAGACGTGGAGGCGGATCCAAGAGGCGGTGCAATGACCATGTGATGGATGCTACCACCTAGGATATGACCTTGTTGATTTTCATATTGGCCTATGAAAATCAATGTAGATTTAAACCATACCATAACACGGTTTTGAGTCTTATGCATGTTGTATTTATTTTATGCCATAAGATGCCATGTTAATAAATATTGATGCATGTTAGAAATTATTTTGCATGTGATGCAAAATGTTAATATATATATGTAAATGCATGCTTTGTTTCTTTTAGATGCCATGTGATGCCATGCTAGATTGCATGCTTAACATATGTATGACATAGGATGCCATGCTAATTAGTATTAACAAGAGTATGTTTAATATTAATGCCATGAATTGTATATGATACAATTAAAATCACAGGATTTAACAAACCCTAAATAAACTTATGAAGTTTATATTTGCCACCCAATTACGTATAACACTAGTCAAGTACTATGTTCGCATCATGGTAGCCACGCCAAAGCGGGTACGCATGTTGTGACCTTAGCGAAGCGATAATATGAGAAATGGTGATTCTCATTGTGTTGTAATTGGTTTAACAAAGGGTTAATCAAAACGGTGTTTGAGCCCGAGGCAAAGATGAGATGAGTAACATGCAATTAAATATGATATATGATATCATGCATCTCATAAATTAGAAGAGTTGCATAATGATGCAATTGGCAAAGAAGTGCACATCCAAAATATGTTTAAATGGTTTAAAGCATGATTTTGAGTCTTTGCCTACCGAAATTATATTTAATCATAGGGACATGCCAAAGCAGTGCTATGGTTAAGTATGGATTTTGGATCTTCACCCACTTAAATATTTTAAAGGGTTTTATAATTTAAGTGGGAGCATTTAAATAAAAAAATCTTTACACGCTTTATTATAGTTATGATTGCTATTACCATGATCTCGATTGTTATTGAACTTTGAGAATTGTTCTCAAATCAAAAGGAATCATATGTTCTCAATAATCCTTTTGCCCAATGAACCACTAGCAATTGTAACATGAGTATAAAAGATGCTTACTTGAAGCATCGAAGGGACTCTGTTAAATTTTGTTATCTTACACTTGCCACCAATTCTTCCGTACGTGGAAGTTTTACTTGAGATATATGATACATCACAAATGGAAATGTTCCATCAGTTAGTGAGCAAGAAAAGATAAGTGTCTGAGGCAACATTTTCTCATTGGCCTCCAAAAGGGCATTAAGATGTGATCTTGAATTCATTAATTGATAGTCATTGGTGATGAACTATCATTTGAATGACATGGAGAAAATTGTGAATTAGTTGCATAGGATGCAAAAGAATGTTAAGTTATCCATAAAGGATAAGCCCGCCTCGAATTGTGTGCTTAAGGTTCAAAAGGAAAAGGATAAAAGGAAGGTCGAAAAGCATAAAGACCGAAAGGTTCGGGTGAAACATGTTTTAAAGACCAAAGCTGTTGGCATAGAGAGATCTCCAAAAGAAGGATATTGCCATTTCTAGAATGAATCGTTCATTAGAATGAAAATAGCAAACTTTGTTTGGAGAACTATGAGACGATGAAAGGCAGTAAGACTGCTACCTTAAGTATTTATTAATTATTCTACTTTTGTTTCTATATCAAAGGTATTAGATACCGTGGTGGATTTCATATTAGTAGAATATGAAGAATCTCAACTTAAGTAGAAACCTTATGAAGGTGAAAGGTAGAATACGAATAGGCAAGAGTAGCAAAGGTTGTTACTTGGAAGTTATGAACTTCTGGTTAAAAGTTATGAACTTTTACATGAAAGTTATGAACTTCTAGGTAAAAGTTGTGAACTTTTACATAAAAGTTATGAACTTTGGTTAAAGGTTATGAACTTTTACATGTAAGTTATGAACTCTTGTTGCCTATTGGGCTCGTTGTTTTGAGTGAACAAATGTTGTTTATTTTATAATTGTGAATTATAAACTTAATAAAGACATGATTATGAAATACAGATTTACATAATTGTCTTTATATGTGGAGCCCATCCGTAACATAAATACTGTAAGGATCGAATCAAACGGTTTGATTCAACCTATTTTGGCAGTGTCGTCTTGGAGACATAAGCAAAGTCGCATTTTGAAACTCCATAAGAATGGACTTTTGGATTCATGAGATTATGAATCATCTTGAATCATGCGAATGTTGTTTATTATAAAAGATGACAAAAGTGGTTCTTTGCTAAAAGTAGTTAAAGAATAATCGATTTATTAAGCATTATACATGTGGATGTATATGAATTATAAATCAACTGCTAAAGAAGGTTTTAATACTTCATTACCTTTATGGAACTTTTCACTAGATAAGAGTATCAAATGAAACACGAGTTTGGAACTTTTGAAGTGTTCAAAAGCTTGTAAAAGGAGTATGAAGTATCTTGACATGATAGTAAAGTCACTTAGATATGATCCAAGTGGTGAACATTTGAGTCAAGATTTTGACAATCATCTTAGAGATTGTGGGACTGTCTCACAATTAACTCCTCCAATTACGCCACAAAGGAAGTTGTGTCGAAAAGGGAGTAGTCGAACTCTATACAGATATAGTTCAATCTATGATGAAGTCAAGTTGATCATCGTTTTCTCGAGAATATGCCATTAAAGCAGCTGTGTATATTGTTCCGTCTAAAACAATTCATGAATCAACATATGAGATATGGTTGGGTAAGAGACCCAAATTGTTTCATTGAATAAGTTTAGGGCTGTAAAGCTTATTTCGAATAAGTTGGCACCTAAATTTAAATATCGTATTGTGGATTACTCAAAAGGAAACTAGGAGTTGTTACTTTTATATTTCTTTGGGATACAAAGTGGTTGTAGCTAGAAATAGTTTCTCTTTGAAAAGGGAGTTAATTTCTAGAAGAGTTAGTGGGAGTAAAGTACACCTACAAAACTCGTAATTCACAAAGTGACATTAACGTTGAAGAGGAACATGGAAATGGTTTCATGATCATTGTTGAAATTACACAAGTCCAATGAAAGTCTAGTAGAATACGACATGAATAGGAGAGATATGGATTTCTCAAAATCATGATGTAGTTTTACTAGATTGGAATAAGTCTTCTTTTATGAAGAAGCAATGTTAGATTTTGAATCTAATAAGTGACTTGATGCTACAAAGGTTGAAGATAAGTCCATGTCTGACAATCAAAGTATAGACTTTGATAAATCTTTTAGAAGATGTATATGCAATGGTTGCAAATGAGTTTTCAAATTGAAATCCGACATGGATGGTGATCTTCAAACTTATAAAGCACGACTAGTGACAAAAGGGGTTATAAACAAATTCATAGTAGTGACTATGAGGATACGAACAAATTCATAGTAGGACTATGATGAAATCCTCCTTCATCATTAATCATGATCAAGTCATATTGAGTTCTTGTTGCCATATCCGCATAATATGATTATAAAATATGGCAAATGGATATCAAAATCTGTTTTCTACGTGAAAACATGATTGAGGATGTGTACGTGACACAACCCAAAGTTTTGAGCATTCAAAGAATTTAAGTAGCGTATGCAAGTTTCAAAGATTCTTATAAGAATCAAAACATGCATCAAATAGTTGGAGTCATAGTTTTGATAAAGAAATCAAATGGTTTGATTTTATCAAAAGGATGATGAATCTTGTGTTTCAAAAGGATCAGTGGGAGCATATCGGTATTCCTAATGCTATATGTGGATGACATATTGCTTGTTTGAAATAACATTCTTACCTTGCAAGAAGTAAAATCTTGGCTAAGAAAGTAATTTCGGTTAATGTTATAAGCATGACTGCCTGTGTTCTTGAAATTGGAATCTATAGAGATAGATCTAAAAGAATGTTTTGGCTTAAGTCAAAGCATTGAAAGCGTTCAATGTAAAAAGACTTAATAGAAGCTTGCTTATGTTAACTGCACATATACAACTGATTGCAATTAGTTGCAATATATCAGTCGAGATCTAGTATTCTCTTAAAAAGAGATGTTATGATTTTGAAAGGTTCAAAATAAAACAATATAGCTAAATATCTATAATAGTAGTCAAAGTATATTGTTACATATGATGTAAAAGAAATTTTGGATGAAGAAGTTCATTAAAATTTTTGTGTTTTGTTTTAAGCATTGCTTATCCTTTGAGACTATTGTAGGGACAATAGTTCAATGCGTAAGAACCTTGTATGACACAAGCATATACTTAGGCGTTTTTCACTAACTTAGAGAGGCTGTCTCTAAAGAGAGAGTGAATATGTGTAAAGTAGCAACGGAAGCGAAAATTAATAATTCATTGACAAAGACTCCTGCACGAGTGAATACATGAAAGTCATGTAGGTCAATGGGTATAAGATACATGTATGATTGGCCATAGTGCAAGTGGGAGATTGTTGGAGATTGTGCCCTAAGGCCAATATTGGATTATGTAATTTGACTTCTAAGATTAATCTAGTGTAGATTAATATTATCATTTATGTTTGTATGTTAGCATTTATGATAAGTATCCATGAATAAATCGTGTTATTCTAAATATCCCTAGTCGATTGTTATTATGGGAATAATAACAAACTAAGACTAGTGTGAGTGATAATGGATATTCATAAGATGAATATAGTGTATACAGATACAGATTATACTCACGGGTAATATGTTAGAGAACATGTTACTGGAGACCCACTATAAGATCAAGTTCATGGTCACGTGTCACAACTGATCTTGATTATAGTAGTGTCATCAGCTGATTCCTTTGACCTGAGGTCACCATGGATTCCGGGATGAATTCATGTTGTGCTTTGACGCAGTCAAACGCTGCTTGTAACAGAGTAGTTATAAAGGCTGTGGTTGGGTACAATATGACTCATGCTTAGGGATGTGAGTGACAGATATGGGATTTTGTCCCTCTCTAACAAGAGAGCGATATGACTGGGCCCCTCGATAAGTAAGACTATTAAATGCATGGCCGTGCTCAAATAATTGATAAGAGTATCAATTGATTTGTCTGAACAGTTTACTTTGAGATCGAGAAAGCATATGATTAATTATGTAAGATTGACAAGTGTACCATGTCTTATAATTAATCTTGATATCAAAGAGACAAAAGGGAATATGACATTCTATAAATAGGTATTGGATCATTCCAATCATGTTAATTGGGTAGTCATAATGGCTTGCTAGAGTCCGCTTGTGATCTATAAGGACATTATGGTAATTTCCTTATTGCCAATTAATATGAACCTATGGGGTCACACACAAAGAGCAAAATGAAGTCCATCTTATCGGGGATAAATTATTATTAGATAATAATTTATGAATGAGAAAGGGAATAAATATATATATAGTGATATATATTTATATATGTATATAAATATTAATATGATTAATATTGCATAAAGTATGCTACATATTATAATTCAATTATATAGAGATATAATTAATTATAATATTAAATATACATATGTGCATGATGGAGAATGGAGTTAATTTAATATTAATTGAGAATTAATATTAAGTTGTGTGGGTCAATTTATAATTATAATTAATAGGAGTATTAAGTTATAATTATAATTAAGACTAAAGGTTATATAAAATAAAACATAACCTAACCCTAACACAATAAGGAATTCGGCAGCCACACCAAGGAAAGGAGCTAGCCGAAATTCTCTTCTCCAAGCCAAAAGAAAAGTTTGATTTTCTGCCTCTCTCTCAATCGAAGAATTGTTCTTCAATCCCGGCGCTAGCACGCGGTGGATCAATTGCTCCGTGTGGATCAACTGTAGAGGGAAGCTACTTTGGTTCCTAATTGATTCAAAACCTACAAAGAATTAAGGTAATTCTTTAACCCTCCTTCCAATTCAATGCAATGTACATGGGTCCTTGGTGGGGATTAATCTTTTATTTCCGCTGCGTATTGTTTTTGTGCAATTAATTCCCAACATTTAGTTGGTGCACTCTGATGTATTTGGTAGTGTGAAGCAACCATCGATCAGTGGTTATCAATACATGATAACTTTCATTGATGACTTCTAAAAGTATGTGTGGGTGTATTTCATAAAGAATAAATCATAAGCATTTAGAAAGTTTAAAGAGTTCAAAGATAAGGTTAAGAGAGAAAGTGGTCAAAAGATCCAATGCTTGCGTCCTAACAATAGAGGAGAGTATACCTCATATGAGTTTTTGTGGTACTTATAAGAGAATAATATATGAAGCCAGTTGACATGTCCTGGCACTCCACAATAAAATGAAGTAGCAGAAAGGAAGAAAGGACACCTTATAGAGATACGCAAGAGTACATTACATGCGAAGAGTATTCCGCCTCAATTTTGGGTAGAGTGTATGAAGATGATTACAAATATCATTAATAGACTGCCACAAACACCAGTGGGACTTGTTTCACCTTTCTAGAAGCTATGGAATATTAAACCCATTGTAAGTCATTTTTGAGTTTTTGATTATGTGTGTTATGTTTTTGTCCATGATCGTTTGCGTACTAAATTCGAGAAGAAAGCTATAAGATGTATCTTTGTGGGATATGATAATCAAAGAAAGGGGTGGAAGTGTTGTTATCCAACAACCAAGAGATGCTATGTTTCAAGGAATGTGATATTTGATAAGGCTTCATCCTGGTGGTTTCCTCATGAAGTAGTTTTACCAGATACAAAGAATTTGAAGAAAAATTAGAAGAAAGACTTGAAAGAGATGATATGATTGAAGAAGTGACTCCAGAAAAGGATCCATTAGAAGACACTAATAGGAGAAAGTCACCAAGGAAGGCTCAATCCTTATGGTAGATAAGAATACAACATCCAACACTTGAAGAAGAGCAACCAAGTCAGCTAAAGGATATTATTGATAATTATAAAATGATAGAAGAGCGTCAACCATAAGTGTGGAGATCAAAAAGGAAAAAAAAAAATCAAATCCTAATTATGTCAATGTTGCATTAATTGAAGAAGTAATGATAAGAGAGCCTACAGCGTACCATAAAGCATTTCTAAGTAACACATAAGAGAAGTCAATGTTAAAGGGGAGTATTGGAAATAACATCATCAACTTAATTAAGTGAGTGCTTACGATAATCCCTTTAAGAAAAATTAAATCTAGAATACAAAAGATGAGTATTTATCTATATTAATCAAGAAGGGTTTTGAAAGACTCCAGTAAATCTCAAATATATAATATTTGTAATGCAGTCTACCAAGTAGGAAGTGTGAAATTTTTATCCTTTATTTATACGGAAATTTGAAAAAACAAACAGTTAGTTGTATAGTCGTTAAACACATAAGTAACATCAAATTAAAATTATGCCAATTGTAAATTAGTCCTCTAGAACTAGTATTTATAACTAAATTAGCTAATTGATTCTATCACTTAGTCCACTAATTCTTGTTGGATAGACTTTCTTCAAAATTTCTATATTCTTCAGTCCAATGATTGATGTTGAGTCCTTTATAGCCTTTTTATTATTCTAAGCTTTATTAACCTTCTTAAAAAAAAGTCATATCCAATTATGTTACTTTAATATCTAAGATGATAAATCGTTTTGATCTAATCTTAGATTTAAATCACAAAGTAAAAATTTCTTGATAAAAAACTTTTATCTCTTCTTTTAAAATAGTTATTTAGATGTTACCATCAAAACTTGATTGAACAATCGCCTTCACCACCATGAACTATTAAATCTTCTAGATCACCAATTGGATCTTTCTCTAGTAGAACTTTATTTACATCTTTCATGGTAATTTTCTCGCGTATGTTCAACAATAATCAAATTCTCATCATTTGCAACAATTAATATCATTTGCAAAATAATTATAATTCTAAAGAACTTATCAATATTAATTTTAATAAACTTACCTTTCCACCGACGAAGTTTCTTAGTGACCAACTTTTCCAAAATATAGAGGGTTTCCAATCAAAGCCTTTTACCAGTTGTGGTAATTTTCTCTGTTTCCTCTCTCAATAATTATTTGTGGATTGATGTATGTGTTTGATTCGCAAAAAATAATTGAAAGATCAAATAAAGCAGAAACAACAATACAAGAATTTATGTGATTCGATAATTTGGCTGAGTCCGTGAACGAGTAGAAGATGTATTAACTTGATGATATGGAGGGTCTACTCCCACAAAACTTTTTCATCTCTTTTTCACAAGATATAGCAAAAATCCTTAAACTGTCACACCAAATTTTGCCACACTAATTCTAAGTTTACATGAGATATTTATAGCGTTTAATAAACATGAAATAATTCCTAAATATTGTCCTTTTATAGTTATAAAATAGTCCAAAATAATGTATAAGTTGGAAAATGAGAGTTTGAGCCGAAATCGAAGGATTTGCACTTTTGGTCAAACCATAGTTTGGTTCACACGGACCAAGCATACCAACCTTCTGTATGTGGCTGGTTCACACAAACCAAAATATGGTTTGGTTAAACTTGCTATCTTTTACAGATTTCACATGATTTTCTGCCTCGTTTATTTTCATTTCGCCTACGATGCTCTTTCTAGTATCTATACTTTGTATCGTGTGCTTCATGATGAATTTAAGATCATAATATAATAAACACTAAATAAATAAACACATTATAACATATTACTATTGTGAGCAAATGATCCTATAACAGGGCCTTAAGAGAGGGCCGGAAGATTCTTAATTGCATTTTTATGAAAACGGGGTTTGATAGTGAGAAAACAAACAAACTCGAATGCGCTCACTAAAGTAACAGGAGTCGCCACCCGGTTCAGCTCAACTGGGAAAATTGTGGCATAACCAAGATGAGCTACGAATTGCTATACCTTTAGTTAGAGATTTAGGTTCGGACAACTCACCTATTTCTTCTCGATTCAAAACATATTTAACAATTTATGTTAATGCCTTTTATATTTTCTACAGTTGATTTTATCTTGATTTTATTTAGCCAATGTTCACACACGAGATACAAATAAAATGCTAAAAGTAATAAATAAATTCAGGAAGTAGTAAATAAATTTAGGAAATTTTTAAAATATAAAGACCGATCAGATGACTAATCTAAGAGGTACAATTATAAAAGCGAATTGGGGTACAAATTATGCCTATATACAAATATATAAAAATATAAAGCTAAAAATTCATCTATTCTAACATACATCTATCTGCAAAACAAAGTTAGTATATACACGTTGGACTCAAACAGACTCAGAATTGGGGTTCAAGATAACTCGGGGAGTGAAACGGGAAAAATTGGGAAATTCGATTAATTACCCGATCTGACCTGGAAAATATTTTCTTTTAAACACGATTTTGATGGAACTGGAAATTTATTTGAAAACCAACTTGTCTGGTTTATTATTTTCGCATACAAAAATGGGTCGGTTTTTAAGAAACTGATGTTTATATCGTTGCTTTGGTTTATAAGAAATTAATATAGAAATTAAAATACAGAAATTAAATAAATACAAGATGTAAATCTAGTTCAAAATGATATACAAAAATAGAAAAAATTCATGAAAACTAATTATGGAATTAAAACTATAGCAGTGTGGTTGTAGTAGCAACAGTCGTGCAGCTATTGAAACACCCGTACGACTCTAGTTTTAAATGCAACAGATAAATCGTTGAAAATCTAGAAATCCCTAAATTCTGAAACAAACCACATCTGTGCGGCTATTGTGATAGCTATATGGATCTGGTTCGCCAGAAAAGTAAAAAACAGAGCAAAATTTAAAGTGATGAAATGTACAACAATTCAACCTAGAAAACTATAAATGAGTTTAAGGCCTCTCAGAATTACCTTTTAGATGTCTCTCCATGGTTCAATTTGATAGAAAACTGGTTCTAAAAGCTTGAATTGGAATTTGAGATAAACTTGATTTTTGAAACCCAAAAACTTTGAATTCTCCAATTCTCTAATTCTCATGGCCAAATAAGTCTCTGAATGCTTGGTTGTGGTTTGGATGATGATTTTAGTGTAAATTAAGGATTATATGGTTTTGATTGTTGAATTTGAGTCTTTTTGAAGTCTTGAGAGACTTTGTTCTTACTCTCATTAATTCTTCCTTAATCTTATGTATTCTCCTTGTTAATTTTCAGTTGTGAGCTTTCTTCAATCCAAATCCCCTATAATAAGAAGGAATTAGTGGAGAGTGTAATGTCCGTTTTGTAACAGATTTCCATTTCATGCAAAGCTGCTGGTGATTCATCAACAACTGTGCAGATGTCTTGTAACAACTGTACGGATATTGAATAGCCATATGGATAATCCAATGGCCATATAGCTGTTGTCTTCAGCCAACCCTAATTCTTCAAATTCTTCTCTGTTTCAAGTTTCAAGTTCAATCAAATCCTCATCTTTTCTTATTGAATTGATTCTCGGAATGAAGAATATGAATGGATAACACTTAGGTATTCTATCATCAATGAGGTCGGAAAACCCGCTCATGGCTACCCCTCGCGTGAGCAAATTCATACCGATACCCGGTCTAAAATACCTGAGGTGAATTTATAAATGCAGAAAAGAGCACCGTGAACAAAGGAAAGAAAAACTTACCTTCCTTGAGATTCAACGCCGTAGATGCTATACTTCGACTATTGACTCCACTAGAGATTAAGCAAATTTGAATTGCTGAGGATTTGATGAAGGACACTTTGTGGGGAAAATAAGCTTCATTAGTAACTGGCTTGGTGGGAATGATATTTTGCCACCGGAGATGAAATTCTTTCGTTGAGGATTGTTGAATCTCTATCTTTGATGACATGAATCTTCATTCCTTGATCGATAGATTTTGAAACAAAAATTTTTACCCCTTCGATCAAGATTGAAGACTAGTTGAGGAGGAATTTAGATTTTGAAACAAAAAATTTTTCCCCTTAGATTAAGAGTGAAGACTAGCTGAGGAGGAATTTGAATTTCCTATGAATGGATGTTCAATGCATGTTATACATGTATGAATGATAATGCATATGCATACGAACATCAACAGATACACTTTCAACTATTGTCTAGGTTTGATATTATTTTCCAAATGATTATTTTCTCTCATGTCTTAATTTTTGCCTAGGCTGCCCTTTTCGAGTTTTCAACCTAGCAGACTTTTCTTTTCTTTTTCATTCTTTTTTTTTTAACAAGATAACTTTGTTTATGCATTTTGACACAATCATAAAAGCACATTTAAACAAAACATCACACTTTATTGATGAATTCAACATGAGTACATTTGAAAGAATTAATTCCCAAAATGGTAAATATTCCACACAGAACCAGACCCATCACTAGTCATTCCTTTCGGATTTTCCAAATGATTATTTTCTCTCATGTCTTAATTTTTGCCTAGGCTGCCCTTTTCGAGTTTTCAACCTAGCAGACTTTTCTTTTCTTTTTCATTCTTTTTTTTTTCTCTTTACATATGATAAAGCTTTAATTAAACATGGTTGACTGGATCCATAAATTCATTTCCATGATTCTAACACCACCTTTTGATAGCAATTTCTTCACAACATATGGACCTTCCCAATTTGGCTTAAACTTTCCTCAAACATCAACATTTGTAGCTCTTGACTGTTTAAAAACCAAATCCCCGACTTTTAACTATTTCTTAGGATGCTTCACCCTTTGATTATAAACTTTAGCCATTCTGCATTGATACATCTATCAATGGTCAAGTGCTTTCAATCTTTTCTCATTTACTGCTGCTAACTGCTCATATCTAGATTAAACCCATTCAATTTCTAGAAATTGAGCTTCTAAAGCTATTTTGAGTGACCTAAGTTCCACTTCCACTGGCAACACAACTTTCATACCATACACTAAGGAATATGGTGTTTCTCCTGTTGGTGTTCTAACACTGGTCCTATAACCCTAAAGAGCATACGGTAACTTCTTAGCCTAATCTCTATAGGTGGTTACCATTTTTGATAGAATCTTCTTTATTAACTTGTTAGTTGCTTCCATTTCACCATTAGCTTGTGGTTTGTATGGAGAAGATCTATGATGTTCAATAACATGATCTCCAAATAATTCAGTCACTATATGATGAGGAATTGTACTCCACTGTCAGTCACTATATGATGAGGAATTCCATATCGAGCAAAGATATTCTTCCGAATAAACTTAGCCATTTTCTTAGTTGTTATACCAGCGAATGATTCTGCTTCCATCCATTTTGAAAAGTAATCAACTGCAACTACTATGAATCTGTGTCCATTAGATGCTATAGGATGAATCTTTCCAATTATATCTATCTCCCAAGCTGAAAACAGCCAAGGATATGCCAAATTCTGTAATTCAAGTGGTGGTAGATGACTAATATCAGCATAAATCTAGCATTCATGAAATTTTCTCACTTCCTTCACACAGTCAGTTTGTTTTATCATCCAGAAATACCCCTATCTCCTTATCTTTCTGGTTATAGCTATCCCATTCATATGAGGCCCACATGATCCCGAATGTACTTGCTGAATCACTGCTTCTGATTCTTGTTCTGTCAAACACTTCAAAAGAACACCAATCACTGTTCTCTTATATAGCTTATCTTCAAAAATTCTAAACTGGCTGGCCAACCTTCTCAATGAAACCTTATCGGCAGAACTAGCTCCTTTTGGATACTTTCCCTTCTTTACATACTAATAAATGTCAAAGAACCATGGCTATTCTTCAGCTGTCAATTCTATCACTTCTTGAACATTAAAACACGTTTGTTTGGAAATTGCTACAATCAAAGGTTGTATCTATGTTCTTTCTGGATTCTCCCGCATAGAAGACAATGTTGCTAGCGCATTAGCCATTTCGTTTTCTTCATTGGGAACATGTTTGAATTCACACTGGCCAAATAAATCTTTTCTGCACTACAGCAGTTATTAATAAGGTCTTAGGGCTTCTTCTTTCACATCCTATTCACCCTAAGCTTGTCTAATTACCAGAAGTTAATCTCCAACAATCAGTACATCATTTTCCCCTAGCGATAGAAGAGCTTCCATTTCGAAAAAATATGCTTTATATTCTGCTTCATTATTTGTGATAGGAAAATCCAATCTCTTCGACAATGGCATAATCTCACCATCTAGAGTTTCTACAATTATCCCAATTCCAGCACCTTTTCTGTTTACAGTATAATCAAAGCACATAATCCATCTCCTTATTTCTACCATAGCCAGTTGTTCATCAGGGAACTCCAAATTTTCTACATAATTTGATTCAAGAGGTTGATTTGCCAGAAATTCTGCTACAGCTCGTCCTTTAATGACTTTCTTAGTCACATACTGAATATTAAATATTAATAAAAGTAACAGCCATTTGGAAAATTTTCCAACCAACACCAATGCTTCGTACAAATACTTCATTAGATCAACTTTAGCCACAGCTTGTACATTATATGACTAGAAATAATGCCTCATCTTCTTCATTAGCCAAACCACTGCTACACATGTCTTCTCTACCAATGTGTACTTAGTTTCATAATCCAGCAGCTTCTCGCTAAGATAATAGATAGGGTACTCCTTTCTTTCCATCTTGATCTTGTGCTAGCATTACTCCTATTGAGGAATCTTCAACTACCAAGTATAGAACTAAGGGCTTTCTTAGGATTGGTGGACTCAACACTGGAGGATTTATTAGATAAGCTTTAATTTTTTCAAACGCCAATGGACATCTATCATCCCATACAATCAGTTGGTCTTTCTTCAACAGCTTAAATATTGGCTCACGCTGTGCTATGAACCGGTTGACATACTGTAGAGAACCTAGAAATGATCGAACTTCTTTCTCTGTTTTTAGAGCTGGCATATCTCGAATAGCTTTGCTCTTATCTGGATCCATTTCAATTCCCCTCTAACTGACCACATAGCCGAGTAGCTTTCCTAATGTAACCCCGAATATGCACTTCTTGAGATTAAGTCTGAGATTATACTCCTCAATACATGTTAGAAATATATCTAGTATAGTAGGATGCTCTTCCCGGGTCATTGATTTAACAAGCATATCATCAACAAAAACCTCCACTTCTTTATGAATCATATCATGCAACAGAGTTGTGACAGCCCTTTGATAGATAGCTCCTATGTTCTCTAGCCCAAACGGCATTACCCGATAGCAAAAAGTGCCCAATGCATCTTCACTTTGTCAATTATATCCATCAGGATTTGATTATACCCTGAAAACCATCCATAAATGAGTACATCACTGCTTTAGCTGACTATTAATCAAAACATCAATGTTGGACAACGGAAAATCATCCTTTGGACAAGCCTTATTCAGATTCTTATAATCAACACATACTCTAACTCTTCCTTCTTTCTTAGGAACTGGAACAATGTTGGCTAGCCATTCTGTGTACTCTATCACTTCAAGAAATTTAGCTTCAATTTGCTTAGCCACTTCTTCTTTTACTAGTGTAGCCCATTCTAGCCTTAGCCTCCTCAGCTTCTGCTTTACTGGCTTGAATTTCGGATCCGTTGGAATATTATGTTCTGCTATTCCTATGTCAACCCCTGGCATATCTTTGTATGACAACACGAACACTTTAATGTGTTTTTGTAATACTTTTGTCAATTCCCTCTATTCTTCAGGCCTTAGATCGTATGAAATAGATACCATTCTGGATTTTTCATCTATACTTATATTAATTTCATGCAATGTAGTGTCATGAATGCTAAATATTCTTGATGGTGATTCGAATGCATGTATAGAATTATCAAGATAAACATCGCACAAGTAAGCAAACTGAGATTTCATTGCATTAAACTTGTTATAAAGTACATCCTTTACATTGAAAATTGATGAAACAGATACAACAAAGTCATTTTCATCCTCTACAGGCGGAGGGCCTTCCACTTCTTCATCTTCCTTGACATTCAGCTTTAAAATATTATTCAGATCAACAGCTAACTTAGACTCTTGTTTAGTAGAAAGATCAGTCTTTTCAATCTCAGCTAATTGTGCTTTCGCTTTCATCATGATTTCTGCAATTTCAAAAACTACAGAATCGAGGCTTTCTTTAGTCATCAACTTCTTCTTGTATCCTTTCTTGGTCTTTACAAAAGCATTGTTCAAGGCAACTATCAATGCCTTTGAAATCACTTCTACAGCTTCATCACGTTTCTTGTTCTTAACATCTTCCTTGGACACTTCCTTCTTAGCATAACTTACTTTCTTCTTTATCCCTTCCAATACATTGGTTAACTTTTTTGATGCTTTCTTCTGACAAACAAGATACTTAAAAATTATTTCTTCATTTTCATTCAGCACTGGTGCTATTAGTTCTTCTCAAATTTTCTCAAAATCAACCACATCATAGAATATTTCAAAACCCGACAACTTTATATCTCCAACTTTCACTGGCTCAACTTGCCCTTTGTACTATTCTTCACCTGCCTTAATGAATGTTTCATTATAAGCTTGCCATTTTTTCCCTTTTCTGATTCTTCTTTTCAGATGCAGATGCTTCAGCCTTATATCCCAATCCATACTGTCTTGGCTTCCCAAAATGTATATTGAACTATAGCACACCCTGCAAATTAGCTCCAAGACCTAACCCTGCTACAAACTTCTGTTTAAACAGGTAGTCAGACAACGACTTTGGCGTTTAGTTCTCGTATATAACTATTAGAGCATCTGTGACTATTTCTTCATTAATCATGGCAACTTGGAATCCGCCGAATGGTGGAACTTCTTCATTCATAGCAGCTATCATGGATTACGAATACGCTTCAACTATCACAACCCTATCACTTACAGGGAACTTTATCTTCTGATGCAGCATATAAGGGACTCCTCCTAACAGATGAATCCAAGGTCTTCCCAATAGCAGAGAGAATATGATAGGAATATCAATCATAGTGAAAGTGACCATTGACTTAAATGGTCCTACTTCCACTTTAGCCTCGAAAGTACCAATAATGATTCTTTTTGAGTCATCATAAGCCCTAATCACAGTTGAGGACTTCTTCAAAGCTTCTTCACTTAGGCCTATATATGGTAGTATTTTCAATGGACATATATTCAATGCTAACCCATCATCTACCATTACACATGGTATAATTCTATCCATTATATTGGCTTTGATATAAATGGCTTTGTTGTGTGCTTTTCCTCCATCTGACAAATCTTTCTCAGAGAAGACAATATCAGGGTACCCAATTAACCTTGTCCAATAAACAACATATTGTTTCTAGAGATGTTATTAGAGAAACTTCAATCTCAGATAATTTCTTGACCAATACTGCTCTATTCTCTTTTGAGACTAATAACAAATGCCACAAACTAGCTTGAGTTGGAGTTTTCTTCAACTATGAAATGACTAAATCTTACTTTTCAATTTCTATCAGAGGTGATGTACTGCTTGATCCAGTCACTGGGGCTTTATCTTTTTTTTGAACAATAGGTTGATACTTACATTTCTCACTTCAGCAATTTTCAGCTTTTCAACTACTAATGGCTTAGCTGCATCACCTCTATCATATTCTTTATATTCATCATCTGAATCTAGAATGTTCAAACTCATGGGCTTTACAACTTTTTCCTATTTTGCTGACTTTCCACTATCTAACTCTAGTTTAACTTCATTAGTGACAACAAACTGTACACTAGGATTTGCCTGCAATATCTTAGCAAAGATAAAATTAGCTGGTAAGCTTAACTGCACCACGTTAACTTTCTTTTCAAACTTCGGCATGGATTGGTTTTATTACTGGGCTTTGCTGGTTCTTGCAATCTGCCTTCATCTATCAACTTTTGAATAGCATCTCTTAATTTGTAACAGCTATGGTTTTATGACCAACAATGACATGGTATGTGCAAAAATTATCCTTATCTGCATTAGCTGGATTTTCAAACGGCTTTAGAGAATTCAACAACCACCATTTCTACATTTTACAAAGATCCTGGACAAAGACAAAGTCTAAGAAGAGATGCCTTAACTTCTCAGATTTCTATCATGACTACCACCCTGTTGAGACATGGCAGCAACTTCAACTTGCTTTACTTCTGACAACTGCCCACTTTTACTTGTAGAATTAGAACCAGATCCACTGCCTGACCTAACTATGGTCATTGATCTATACCCAGAACTTCTGCCACCTCTATAGTTTGTAGCTTTCTCCTCTTCATCTCTTTCAACTTTCATGCCATATTGTATCACCTCACTAAGCTCACTGAAGGTATGGAACTTCATGTTGTTTTTGTATACATCTCTGCTACCATATATCAAAATCTGAATCAACTTATCTTCATCTAAATGATTCTTCAGTAAGATCATCTCATTCATCCATCTTTGATAGTACTCATCAAAGGATTCATTTGGTTTTTGCTTTATCCTTTCCAAGTCATACAACTCCACCTGGATTTTGGTGTTGAAATTATAATATTTGATAAAAGTAGCTGGTAAAGCTTCCCAGCATCCTCTGACAATGAGCTATACCAAGACAATACCCGTTCTACAAGTGTAGTTGGAAAGAAATTAATCAATTACTGTTTCATGGCACTCGCTGTCAACATCACTCGGGTATATAGTTTCATATGAGCTACCGGTGAACCGATACCTTAGTAAGAAGCAATCTTTGACACTTGAAACCCAATAAGGAAAGTTTCAATGCGCTTGTTAATCATGGCATCCACATTCACACTCTTCTTGGACTTCATACTGATACTAGCCCTTTTCTTCAACTTAGATACTACTTCATCTAGCTCAGTGCATTTTGCCCTTAACTTCTTCTCCATTGCAGCCTCAATCTCTTGAAGCTTCTCCACACTAGCAGAAATATCACCCGTAAACTGGGATGATTCAGCTACCTTCTCTTTCCTAGTTCTAGAGGCACTGCCTTCAGCACCTTCTTTCATAATAGCCCACATCTCTTATTTGAAAATATCTCAAAAATTCTGTGACTTCAGGAAATCCTTTAATACATAAGCAATATTTGGTGTCTAATTGGCCATCTCAACTTGCTCAACTGATTCTGTCTCAGTTTCTGTCTCAACTGTCACTAACTCTTCCTCAACCCTTGAAGACTCAACTTTCTTCCTACCACGCTCTAGTTTTTTCCTTAATGAATTCCCCAACTGAAGTTTCGTTCTTTTTAACCTCTTTCCCAATTTCCATTTCCATGTACATTCTATTTCAAATCAAACATGAAACGTTAGGGATGATTCATAATGAATGAATGAGATAATGATGTGAAGAAGACCGAGTAAATGAATGGATGAATACATGTATGTATGAGATGTTATGAAATTTGGTTGAAAATACATGATATATATGTGTCATGTACGAGGCTTTGGATAAATGAAATTTGTTTGAATATACATGATAATGTGTACCATGTGCGGGGCTTTGGATAAATGAAATTTGTTTAAATATACATGATAATATGTACCATGTACGGGGCTTTATAATAGATGTATAGAGCGGATCTTATATAGAGTTTTTTGGATAGGTGTGTAGAGCTGGTCTTATACGGGGTTTTGAATATGTGAATAGAGTTCGTCTTATATGTGGCTTTGGATTCGTGTATAGAGTTGATCTTATACGGGGCTTTGGATTAGCGTATAGAGCTGATCTTATACAGGGCTTTGGATTAGCGTATAGAGCTGATCTTATACGGGGCTTTTGGATTAGTATATAGAGTGGTCTTATACAGGGCTAGTGAATTTGAGCGTAATAGGTAGCATTTAGACGTATTTTAGGGATTTAGCAATTTCAGGATTTTTAGTGATTGAGGTTTTGGTAAATTTGGGTATTTGGTAATTTAGCGTCTTTGAGAAATTTGGCTATTCGAATAAATTTGGCAATTTTAAAATTTGGTGATTAGCAGTTTGGCAACTTGGGGATTTGGTAATTTAATGTTTTTAAGAAATTTGGCGATTTGGGGAAATTTGTGGATTTTAGGATTTAGCGATTTTGTGATTTGGTTTTTTGGAATTTGGCAATTTCAGAATTTGGCAATTTTAATGGTTTTGGGGTTTGTTTAATGAAATGACATTACGTGTGAATGCACAAATATGCAAATTTAAATGATTTGTGAAAATGCAAAATATGTAAATTACTGCACACGGAATAAACATTAGAACGCGCATAAATATGCACTCCCTTCCGACCTTATTTCTCCACGTTTAGTCAACACAAATCTTTCCTAGAATTTGGTTCTTTTTATCATCAATAGGGGATAATAAAGGTCATCTTTCAACAGCTTAATGCAATTTGTGTTTTGGTTTCCTAAGGAAAATTACTACGATTACTTAACATGGGCCAAGTCAAAAGTCTCGGGTTCATATTAAGACTTCCATACTAAAATATACTCCTCACTTCTCCCCCGTCAAGGGTACAAACGAAGGGTTTTGATGAGGCTATGAGTGATGTACCATATCGGTGCCCCTAAGACCTGGCAGAACTTAGGTGATGCTTTCAATAGCACATCGGGGTTTAAAAGAGTACCTCAAAAGTGTGTGTACAAAGTATTTCTAAGTGATATGCAAATAAAAGGCACTGATATAAAGTGCTAAAACATTTTGAATCGAGAATTTTCAGTGTTTGTCAATTTTGATTTTAAAAATCAAAAACAAAAATCTCCAGCAGAGTCGCCATTGTAGGCGGACGATCCTAAAAACGGGCCTTAGGATCGGGCCAGGAAGATTCTTAATTGGATTTTTATGAAAATGGGGTTCGATAGTGAGAAAACAAACAAACTTGAATGATCTCATTAAAGTAACAGGAGTCACCACCCAGCTCAACTTAACCGGGAAAATTGCGTTACAGCTGAAACAAGCTACGAATTGCTTTATATTTAGTTAGAAATTCGGCTTCTGACAACTCACCTATTTCTTCTCAATTCAAAACATATTTAACAGTTTATGTCAATGCCTTTTATATTTTCTACAGTTGATTTTATCTTTATTTTATTTACCCAATGTTCACACACAAGATACAAATAAAATGCTAGAAGTGATAAATAAATTCGAGATACAGTAAATAAATTCAGGAAATTTAAAATATACAGACCGATTAAATGACTAACCTAAGGGGTACAATTAGAAAAGGGATTCGGGGTACAAATTATGCCTATATACCAATATATAAAAATAGAAAGCTAAACATTCATCTAACCTAGCATACATCTATCTGCAAAACAAAGTTAGTACAGATAAATATATACACGTTGGACTCAAACAGACTCAAAATTGGGATTTAAGATAGCTCGGGACGTGAAACGGGAAAAATCAGAAAATTTGATAAATTACCCAATTTGACCTGGAAAACATTTTTTTCAAAACGCGATTTTGATAGGACTAGAAATTCATTGCAAACCAATTTGTCCAGTTTATTATTTCTACATACAAAAATGGGCCGGTTTTCAAGAAACTAATGTTTCTATCGTTGCACTAGTTTACAGGATATTAATACAGAAATTAAAATACATAAATTAAATAAACATAGAATGTAAATCTAGGTCATAATGATATGTAAAAATAGAAAAAATTCATGAAAACTAATTCTGGAATTAAAACTACAGGCGTGCGGTTGTAGCAACAACAACTGTGTAGCTATTGAAATACCCGTACGACTCTGGTTTTAAACACAATAGATAAATCGCTGAAAATCTAGAAATCCCTAAATTCTGAAACAAACCACATCCGTGTGGCTATTGCGATAGCCGTACGGATCTGGTTCGCCATAAAACTCAAAAACAGAGCAAAATTTAAAATGATGAAATGCATAACAATTCAACCCAAAAAAGTTGTAAATGAATTTAAGGCCTCTTAGAATTACCTTTTAGATTTCTCTCTAGGGTTTAATTTGAAAGAAAAGTGGTTCTAAAAGCTTGAATTCGGATTTGAAATAAACTTGAATTTTGAAACCCAAAAACTTTGAATTCTCTAATTAACCTCCAATTCTCCAATTCTCACGGCCAAATAAGTCTTTGAATGCTTAGGTGAGGTTTGGATGATGAGTTTAGTGTCTGAAATTAAGGATTATGTGGTTTTCATTGTTGAATTTGAGTTTTTTGAAGTCTTAAGAAACTTTGTTCTTGCTCTCCTTAATTCTCCCTTGATCTTGTGTATTCTCCTTGTTAATTTTCTGTTGTGAGCTTCCTTCAATCCAAATCCCTTGTAGTGAGAAGGAATTAGTGGAGAATTAAGTGTAATGTCTGTTTTGCAATAGCTATCCGTTTCATGCAAAGCTACTGGTGATTCATCAACAACCGTGCGGATGTCTTGTAACAACCATACGGACATTAACACAATAGCCGTACGGATCTTCCAATGGCCGTGCGGTTGTTGTCTTCAGCCAACCCTAATTCTTTAAATTTTTCTCGATTTCAAGTTTCAAGTTTAATCAAATCTGAATTTTCATTTCTTGAATCAATTCTCGTAATGAACAATAAGAATGGATAACGGTTACGTTTTCTATCGTCGCTGAGGTCAGAAAACTAGGCACTCACAACTATTTCTTTCTTATTTTCTAACTGACAAGTGTTATATATATATAACCCATTGCTTAAATTTTCGAAATTCATAAAAATAGTAATTAGAAATTCCATTTTGAATGAATTCCATTAATTACATTCTACTTTTTCAAATTTTATATTTGAAAGAAAAAATAAATTAATTTTCTGATACTTAAAGTAGTGTATGATGTGAGGATTAAAAATAATTTAATAAATAAATTAAATTAAATTTTCATGAAGAAATTCAATTTTTTTGCCTCCAATAAAATTGGTTGCAGAATGTGAATTGCACAGAATGTATGATGACATAATTCAAAATATAGTTGAAGTGGTGTAAAGCATTTCAATTCCTTGAAGACATCAGCAAACCATTCTCTTTTTTCTTCATCTAATTGTCTTTCTTATCCGTCCAGTTAGGATTGGTTATTTATATATAATAAACAACTGAAAGCTACATATTTGAAATTCAAAACAAAAATAAAAAGTCTATTAAAAAAAAACAGGAATTTGTAATTATTTAAAAAATTTCCAAGTTGAAACAGAGCGTTGATTTTTTTGGATTTAGCAGATGTAGGAGTAGGACAGCTCAGTTCCAGGACAAACAATTTCCTTTTTGGGGCAAATCCAAATTTAATGATAACAGATTTTATTTCCACATGCTAGTTTGTTATGCAATGTGTCAAATTTTCACCCAAAAAAAAAAAAAAAAAATCAATCAATCAACCAATCATGAACAAAAAATTAATAAATTTCGGTGATTTTTGGCTTTTCTTTGTTATTGTTTGAACTAGAAATTATAATGATTATGATTTCTCCAAATAAATTATCAAACAACAAATATACTGCTTTCCGTTAATTTTTAGAAATAAAAGAAAAGAAGAACTAATTAAAAGCCAAAAAAAAAAAATATAAAATAAAATAAAACAGATAACCCAGTACAATTTATTCTATATAATTTATGTAATATTGATATTAATTTTCTAAAATTTATGTAATATTGATATTAATTTTCTAAAAGAGAAATTACCAAAAAATGTGTTAAATTTAAAGAAAATTGTCAAAAATACCTCTGTTTTATGTTTTGTTTTTGGACTCTACATTTTCAAAATTACTTTTCTACCTTTTTTTCTTTCATAATTATTGAATTGCCTTTTTTTCTTAATTCATATCTTTTATACATTGTCTCTTGTAAAATCCCTTTCAAACTTTTCAAATTTACTAAAATACGTGATCCTACTTTATCCACATTTCTTTTTATCTTTTCATGATTTTAATCTAATTTCATATTTATCTCTTAAACCGTTTATTTTTTTGTCATGTGACTTTAGAAAGTTTTTTTTTTTCTCTTCGAAATAGGATCCATATATGTATATTTTCTCCAACATTTTTTTTCATTAAGGTATAACTCATTATACCTTTGTATCTTAAGATATAACTAAGGCATAATAACTGTAATAGTATATCTTAAGGTATAACTAAGGTATAATCATTGTAATAGTGTATAACTAAGGTATAATCACTGTAATAGTGTATTTTAAGGTATAATTAAGGTATAACTAAAGCATAGCTAAGGTATAACCATTGTAATAGTATATCTTAAGATATAACTAAGGTATAATAAAAGAATAATCACTGTAATAATGTTAGTATACCTTAGTTATACCCTTGATACTCTTATTATACCTTAATTATACCTTTATACAACTATTATACCTTAGTTATACCTTTAATGTTCTTATTATACCTTAGTTATACTTACTGATACATTAATACTTTGGTTACACCTTATTTATACATTGTTTGTACCTTATTTATTCATTATTTAAGCATTGTAGTGTATAACAGTATATAAGCAATGTATAACAATGCCCAAGCAGTGTATAACAGTGTATCAAAAGGTATTAAGGTATAATCAGTGTATCAGAAGGTGTAACTAAGGTATAATCAATTTATTAGTGTATCAGTAAGTATAATTAAGGTATACTAAGAGTATCCAAAGTATAAGTAATGTATAATAAGAGTATCTAAGGTATAATAATACTATTACAGTGATTATACCTTAGTTATACTTTAAGATGCACTATTACAGTGATTATACTTTAGTTATACCTTAGTTGTATCTTAAGATACACTATTATAATGATTATACCTTAGTTATACCTTAAGATACACTATTACAACGATTATACCTTAGTTATATCTTCGTTATACCTTAAAGATACAAAGGTATAATGAGTTATACCTTAGTGAAAAAAAAAAGTCAGAAAAAATACATACATATGGATCTTGTTTTGAAGAGAAAAAAAATGTCTAAAGTCGCATGACAAAAAAATAAACAGTTTAAGAGATAATTGCGAAATTAGATTAAAATTATGAAAAGAGAAAAGAGAAATGTGGACAAAGTAGAATCAAGTATTTTAGTAATTTTGAAACGTTTGAAAGGGATTTTGGCAAAAATTTCTTCTTCACGTAAAAAAGAAAGAGAGTGCCAGAATGTAAGTATTTTTGTAAAATCCTCTAAATTTAACTTTTATTTCATGTGTACAGGGGTGTTGTGAGCGGACGACTTTTCGATGAAGCGAAAGACAGAACGCGGCGAAGCGAACCGGGGAAAAATCTGGGTTTGAAGTTCTGATTTAGGAAAACTATCTTGTCTTAGGAAAACCATTAATTTATTTGGAAATTCCTTTTGTAGAAAACCTTTTATTTAAATATGAGTTTTGGAAAACTGGTTCTGTATTTTAGAAAATCCCGTTTTATTACTTAAAGACCTTGAAACCTAAATTTCGATATCAGTGACAGAGTCGCCACCCGGATCAGCTCTTCCGGGAAATTCCGGTACAGAGTATAGACTATTGTACCTAATCCAGAGATTTAGGGTTCGGGTAACTTACCTATTCAACCTCAAGCTTGCATTCATTTTCTAATTTATTTTACCATATTTCATTCACTTATTATCTTTCTCTACCCATTTTATGTTTAATTATCAGCCGATGCTCATACAGATAGCAGAAGTAAATTGCAAAATAATAAAGTGTGGAAAAGTAAATATGCATCCAAACAATCCAAAGAAACAAAGGCCAGCTTATACAACTAAATCGAATAAAAAGGAAAACTCTCTTCCTCACATTACAAGCGCCTCGATACACGAAGATCTAAAAATTACAAACGCCTAAAATACAGGAGTTAATCTATTAAATACATTCAAAATAATAAAAGGAAAAACTAAAAGCTGCAAAACATATGGTTAGTACAATTATATTATAAACACAAATATGACCCACAGCAGGATGGAATTAGGATTTTAGGAGCAGGGGCATGCATTTAAGGGGTAGCCGAGTCAACTCGGTCAGTTGGCCCGACTAGACCTGGAAAACTTATTTTGAAATGCCCTGTAGGTTTTGTGCTGGAAAACAATTTTGAAAAATGATTCGGCTCAGTTTCATGCAAATTTCTCTCTTTTAGCAGGTCGGTTATCCCGAAACTCGAGGTCCCGTTCGTGTGGGTTTCCTAATTTCGACATACGTCTAGAAATAATAAACAGGCCAAAAATAGTTTAATTCTGAAGACAGCATCGCGCGACGATGTCCGTACGGGTCGTCCCGTGATTCTGCCTCCTTTTGGAGACTACAGCCATGCGGCTCTAACCACCATAGCCGCTGCGGCTGTAATAACCAGAACCCAAAATTGGTTTCTTATTTTGAAAATCACTTTTTTGCTCGTTTTCAATGTGTCCTAAGGGTTTTTGTGGAATCTGGTCGTTAATGCTGGACAACGGATCCGATTTGGATTGAACGACCCTGAATTCAAAAAACTGAAACCATGGAAACCGAAAATCTCACATCTGCACAATTAGAAATCTAAAAACCAAAGTTTGTAGTGCACAGATATGTTTGGACTGAAATAGATTATAATAGAATGAACAAAATGGAAAACAGACTGCTTTCGGTCGATTTCAGGGCTTTTTGGGTTTCTGCCTAGAAGAACACCGCTGTGCAGCTGTAGTATTACAGTCGCTCAGCTCTGTTCCAAACAACTATAGCCACGCGGCTGTATTTAAAGTAAATACAGTCGTGCAGCTCTAGCTGGGCAGCCAGTTTTTTGGAAATTTGATGAAACAGAGAAAACATACAAAAAGAAGCAATGAACACAAGTTTAAGGCCTCTCAAAGTTTACCTTATTGATGTTCCAGCGTATTGAATGTTCGAAAGTGGATTGAAATGTCAGAATGCACTTAGAATTCCAAAAACAATCTGAAACACTGAAATTGAACCTTGAGGCAATCCGAACTCGGAAACAATCCCGATCGAATGTGATACGGATAGGAACTCTTAACCAATATGTCAAAATGTACTTTTTGTTTTCCTTTTTGTCCCAGTTTTTTTATCTTTCTTTTCTCCCTCTCTATTTCTTCTATCCTTTTTTCTTTTCAATTCTGATTTTTTTTTTCAAAATGAGAATCCTCTTTTCTATTTCTGCCTCTCTCTTTTTTTGTCCAATTTTCTCCTCTCTGTTGCTATCCCTTTCCCATTGATTCTCCTCCAGGATTTCAACCCAAAAATCTTGAGCCTCACTCCCTGCAGCCAACTTGCTTTGTTTTTCGCAGGCAAGTTGGCCACCCATTAGAGCTGCGTGGCTATAGGGGTTACAGCCGCGCGACTTTGGTTCTATAGCCGTGTGGCACAAACCAGAGCCGTGACTAATTCTCCTAAATCCTACACTCACCTCTAAGCCCTTTAATCCCTCGAAGGACTTTTCTCGGGGTTTCGGATCAAGGACGGTTCGTGGTCGGGCTGTTAAGCCTGGATCGAGTTTGGTCCCGTGATTGGGAGCACGGTAAGAAAGGAAAAGAAAATGTACCTGACATCTTGGTTTGTCGAGGAATAGGCACAACACCTAGATGGGGACGTTGGCTTTGATTCTGAAGTCGGCTCACTGTGGTGGAGTTATACTATCGAAATCGGCTCTCTGTGATGGAGCTATGCCATCGAAATTGGCTCTCTATGGTGGAGATATACCATTGGAATTAGCTCTCTGTGCATTAATTTTGAAGTCGGCCTAGGGGGCGTTGGTTTGCAGTCGGTCCAGAAGGCATTGGTTTGAAGTCGGCCCAAGGGGCGTCGGTTTGAAGTCAGCCCAGGGGGCGCTGATTTGAAGTCAGCCCAGTGGCCGTCAGTTTTGAAGTCGGCCCTAGGGGCATTGATTTGAAGTCGGCCCAGGGGGCGTTGATTTGAAGTCAACCCAGGGGGCGTTGATTTTGAAGTCAACCCATGGGGCGTTGATTTTGAAGTCGGCCCAGGGGGTGTTGGTTTGAAGTCGGCCCAGGGGGCGTTGGCTTTGAAGTCGTCCCAGGGGGCATTGGTTTGAAAGTTGGCCCAAGGGGAGTTGGTTTGAAGTCGGCCCAGTGGGCGTTGATTTGAAGTCGGCTTAAGGGGCATTGATTTTGAAGTTGGCCCAGGGGGCGTTGGTTTGAAAGTTATGTTGAGAATGCGTATTTATTCCTTTATCGATAATTTTGGAAACAAAAATTTTTTCTCCTTCGATCAAGAATAAATACGGCTTAGCTGTTTTTGCCCCTGGATACCTGCAAAAAGCAAGAAATACCCTTCTCGGGATTATGTTGGCACGAATGGAAATTATGAGAAATTGAGAAAACTTACTTAATTAAGTGTTAGAGCCATGTGGCTCTAATTTTACAAGACACAACCATGCGGCTGTAGAAGAGCTGCACGGCTGTGACTTGCCATGTTGCTAGAGCCGCACGGCTTTAGTGGGAAACGAGCAAAATCTTTAAATAGTAGACAGACGGCCTCATTTTGCCAAATACACTATTTTCTTCTCCTTCTACCTCCCTTTTTCTTTCAAATCTCTTTGAGCCCAATCTCCAACCCTTAAGATGATGAAGAAGCTCAGGAAGGCACTTCGCCCAGCTGCTCCCTCACAGCCCGCCCCGCACACGAGATACGTTCTACCGGAGGGAGATTTTTTTCTTACCTACTGAGACCACGTGGATGTTTATGGGCTCTAAGACTCTGTTGCATATTGCAGTGTCAAAAGGAATGATCCCGTGCCTGTCATGCTTTAACCATCCACGCATGCATCCCAAAATTGGTTAGTTTTTCCAATTTTCTCCTTTTTTTAGTTTTTTTCAATTCCTACAAATGTAGACAAAATATGACGAAATTAGGTGAAATTGATACATGTTTAGGATAGATTTTGCCCCTAGGAACTTTAATTGATGATTTGGTGATGATTAGAATTGATTTAGGTTGAAATTACAAAACCTAGGGTTTTTCTTCGAAACTGTGCAGTTTCCAGATAGAGCCGCGCGGCTCTATGCTACAGCCATACGGCTCTGTTCATGAACCTGGCTGAAGAATGTTTGAACAGAGCCACACGGCTCTAAGTTTGAATATCATTGCGGCTATAACTACAACCTTGCAGCTATAAGACACATCACATAAAATTTTTCATTTTTCCTTTAATTTGAATTCTTTTTATTCGGTTCATATGATTCATGTGTAACCCCGATAACTCATAAAAACTCTCCATTCATTGTTTTACAGGATTGGTCCCATAACCATGGGGCTGGAGCGCTATCAGACGCTCTGAGATGGTACAGGAGACTCCTTGACGCAGTGAGGGGGATAGTTGATGGTACGAGGTTGGATAGGATGGTGTACTCGATCTGTGAGCATCCTCCCCAGATGAGTCGTGGTCTATTGACGGCTTTGATTGAGCGGTGGATGGATTCCACGCACACCTTTCACCTCCCAACTGGGGAGTACACCATCACACCCGAGGATTTTGCTGCTATCACTGGGCTTTCCTTCGGTGGGTGGATCATTGACTTCCACCAAATGTTGGAGAGGGGAGGCTTCAGCCCTGAGATCATAGGCATGCTGATCGGCTTATCTCCTTGGGACAGGAGGATCCAGGGTGGTGCCCTCCGAGACTATTGGTTGGGGAGGTAGGCCGAGCTTCCCGAGGGCTCTGCTTTCACACCCGAGGATGTGAGCACTATGCTAGGGCTTTCCTCCTTTACGCCCTTAGCACCTTAGTCTTCTCCACAGGTCAGAGCGACCTGAACTTGGCTGTTCTCCCCTCGCTAATCCAGTTGGGCGACGTGAGGGGTTTGAGTTGGGGACGAGCTGCGTTGGCTAAGCTATACTATTCCCTTTTTATATGCGCCCGGGGGAAGCATAGGGAGGTGAAGGGCCTATGGATTGCCGTTAACTTTCTTATTATGCACCCTTTACAGATTGGGACGTATGAGTATAAGTTCATCCCCCGACCGATGGTACACATCCTTGAGACCACAGAGCTCCCCGATTTCCCCTAATTGAGATAGTGGTTGGGTTTCAGCTGGGGTGAGGTGGATAAGACTATGGAGGACTACCACTCATTTCTGGCCCAGATGACATTTGAGGGGGTATAAATCTCCCCTTTCTATGCATTTTGAATTATGTTATTTCATAACTGTTCCTCTGGTCTTCAAACTTCTGGTCTTCTGATTTCAGCTGATCAAGGTGCCGTGGAGGAGAGCTGTGTTGCCCTAGGAGGTGCTGGATGCCCTGAGGCTAACGCCTAGGAGGTTCGTCATGGAGTGCCCGTTCGGTCTAGAGTGGTACCTTAGAGAGTGGGTCTCCGACTGGCATGTTGGTCCCACAGGATGCAGGATCCTAGCTGC
The DNA here is from genome assembly GCA_039660915.1 of Euphorbia tirucalli. Lineage (NCBI taxonomy): Eukaryota > Viridiplantae > Streptophyta > Magnoliopsida > Malpighiales > Euphorbiaceae > Euphorbia > Euphorbia tirucalli. The sequence goes on from CM077633.1 coordinate 54,864,369, forward strand.
TCTGCCTGTAGGACTGTTTTGGCCGCACCTACTGTCAGCGGTGGACCATCCCGACCTCTTTGGGTCTAGGTACGTGACAGATGGAGTGGAGGGAGACTACCTCCAATTCGCCACCACACACCTCTTCCCTCCTACCAGAGTGATGCAGGCAGAGGTATGTTTCTTCTCCCACTTTCTATTTATTTGTACTGTATTGTTGTTTTCTAACATCATTTTTTTTCTCTTTTTTTTTATAGCCATCTGGGAGGTGCAAGTGCCCCTGTACTTTGTCTGGCAGGCGCTCCAGTGGTCGGGGCGATGGGAGCTCCTCAGCATATGCGAACAAGTACGATGTTGATGCTGGGATGGAGAGCACTCCACCTGTTCCTCTGGTGGTCCCCACTACTAGTTTTATTCCTGGGCGTCTTGATTTTCCAAATAGAGCCATCCATGCAGCTGCTTGACAAGTTTGGGTGTTCATATCAGGCTGACTTGTTTCTCCAGGACCACTTCTTCCTTGCTGCTATCCCTTCTAATACCACCCATATGAGTACTCGTGCTTTTATCTGCTTTTTGACCCTCACTGTTGCCATTTTCTTGATTTGCATGACTGTTTCCCATGCAGATTTTGGAATCTCAGGGGATGGCTTTGTGCCATTTGCCTCAGGATGTTTACGATCCGGGACAACACGACGTTGACGGTAAGTACCTGTATTTGAGTTAGCGTTGATGTGTATATGTATATGTGTGTGCATGTTGCAAGTGCATGCATATGTGTGACATGATGTTCATATTGTTGATTTTGGTGTAGTTCTCGGTTGGCCCTCATCGACGCAAGGAGACTCGCCTAAGTCGGAGGTGGACCGGCCACAGAGGCGTTGCTTGGATCTGGAGCTTATGAAACTGACCCTCCACACACGGGTGGCACATGGGAGGCTGAGGGTGCCATCTCTGAGGGTGAGGATGAGGCGGATGGTCAGGACGACGAGGGCTGTCTTAGCCTTCTTTTGTTTTTGTTTTTTCTCGTTGTGATAGCCCGCCTGTGGGTTCAGCTCTCTATATCGTAGTACGTTTTGTCCGTCTGTAGGCCTTACTCTGTTGCACTTGTTCATTTGACTTGGTACATTGTGATATTTTTTCTAATATCCATGGCTTTTCTTTTCTGCCAAGTTTGTATTTCTGAATGAACGCTCTTCGACTATACTCGCCCTTGCTGCTATTTGAATCAGTTTAACATTTCTCGGGTCTTAATGTGCTACTGCTGGTTGATCTTTATTTTCCCCTTTTCTTCTTTTTTTTATGTCCTTCTTTTGCATAGACTGCCCTTATGGGTTTTTAGCCTATCGGACCGTCTTAACTTTTGCTTGAACCGCCCTTTTGGGTTTTCAACTCAGCAGACTTTTATTTGTATCCTAATTTTGCATAGACCACCTTTTTGGTTTTCAGTCTATTGGATTTTTTGTTTGGAATGCACGCAAACTGAAAATGTATATAGCCGTATATGCATGATATGAATTCAATTTCAAACATACTTGGGACGTTTAAACGGACAGAACGAAGCATTCATCCATTCATCCATTAATAATATTTTATCGCAATGCACATCAAAGATGAAATAGAGCTAAGGACAGAATCAGTAATGATATTTGCCTTGACCGAATCCCATGACTGTCACCAATCGGTCTTTGTAGATTTTCTCACTGATGGTGCTCACCTCACTATCCTGACTTTTGCATGGACCACCTTTTCGGTTTTCAATCCATTGGAATTTTTTTTTCAAGCATAGTATCGCCTAAGCTTGTCCTGATTGATGAGGTTGACGACTTGGTCTTTGTTTCCATTGGTAGAATTTCTTCCACCCCATAGGCCAAAGGGCATGGTGTTTTTCTGGTAAGTACTCTGATGCTAGTTTTATGTCCTCACATGGTGGATGACAACATGTCGAACCACTATTTGTAGGCAACTGTCACTTTCCCGGAATCTTCTCTGATAGACTTACTGACCTCTTCTATCGCCCCATTGTCTTGTGGATGATACAGAGATGATGTGCGATGCCCCATTCCTTTACTCTAGAATGACTATGCTATTGCCCTTTTAAATTGTAGTCCATTCTTGGTTATGACATGATGCGAAATTCCGTATCATGCAGATTTTTTTTGACATTCATATATGGCTTCACTTCGACCCACTTTGAGAATTAGTTTGACGGTTACGACTGTGGATCGACGTCTATTCACTGTAAGTGGCCTGACTTCTCTGACACTATCAATTCCCCATGCTATGATTACTCCCCTTTTTCTGGTCTGAATCCATAGAGCTTCTACTTGGCTAGTTTCGTCTTTGGACCCCTCGGAACTCGGTGTTCGGTAATTCCTCTGTCAACCCCTGCATGAAATCATACAGCCAGACAGAGGTGTTCATATCCTTTTGTGGTACTTTTGCAATTTCTTTTCCCTCTTCAGGTGTGAAATCTTTCAAGATGGATACCATTTTTGGGTTATCATCTGTCCCTAGATTCATTTCATGCAATGATGCAACATGTATGCTAAAGGCATTAAATGAATGTTTGTATGTATGCACAGGTCCATCTGAAAAAATATCACACAAGCAATTGGAATCAAATTGTATTAGATAATCCAGAGACTGAATCATTCACATAATAAATAATAATAATAATAATAATAATAACAACAATAAAATAAATACATCAAAATAACTATCGTCCTCCACATGTGGAGGGTCTTCTGTTGCTGCAACATTATGGTTCTCAATAGCTTGTGCCTCCGGGCTAGCCAAAGTTGGGTAGGGGATTGTTCTGAATGCTTGGCTTCCAAGGTGGTTCCATAATCTTCCCCTCAGTGATCAATTGACGAATGCCTTTATCATCTAAGTGCAATCATTGGTGTGGTGACCTAGTGTCACGTGATAGGCACAGAAGTTGTCCTTTTCAGCTTCAAATAGGGCTCCAAACTCTGCAATAGTCCCGCCTTCCTACGTTTGGCAAAAATGTGGCTTAAAGATTCGACCCACTGGTTGGTGATCCTCTGAGGAGCCATTGCCTTCCTACCTTGATTCACTATGGCCACATCCACTTTTGTTGCTTGATCTAATGGTGCTGTTTGAGCTGGTTTTGAACTAGACCCAGTTAGCGTGGTCGTGGAGCTACCAGCCTTATATGCTTGCGTATATCCTTAGCCAACTCAATAAGTGCCCTCGCTCTATGTATTCATCTATTCTTCCTCTTCGTACCTCTTGATATGCATAGCAAGCTCCATAACATCATTGAAAGAGTGGAATCTTTTCAGCTTCATCTTCTCCTTATAAAGTGATAAGCTACCATCAACCAACTTCACAACAAGGGATTCCAGCTTCGGAGCCCCATCTACTAGTACCTGGACATCCATCCATCTCTTGTAGTATGTCAAGAAAGATTCATTAGGTTTTTGGTGAATCCTTTCTAGATGTTCCAGAGTGGTCTCCACCTGAGTGTTATAGGCATAGTGCTTCACGAATGCCTCAGCCAAATCTTCCCATGTGGAGCGGGTATGAATTGGCATTTTTAAGTACCACTTAGCAGCAGGTGGACTTTCTTGATCCCCAGACTAGACATAATCCTTAAATAGTTGTCTAAGTAAGCCTCTGGTGGGCCTTCTCTAGTTTACAAAGGCAAGTATGGCATCTGGAAACCGACCGGGAGTGGCTCTCCTCCTTCTGCCATCAGGGTAGCTGGGTCTGCACACTTGATAGGAATGTAATGTACATATCTTTTAGTTTTGGCAGCAGCGCTTCAAGATCAGAGAACTTCTCTTTGAGATGTTTTTTAGCAGCAGTCTCAATTGAGGCCTCCCTTGCCCTTACAAAAGCCTCGTCTTCTTCAAACTGACGATTAATTTCCTGATGTGGAATGGCTACCCTGCTACTGCCAAGAATCTTTCTTCCCGAGTTGGGGGCTCCTTGAACAACATTCCCCTCATTCTTGACTGGAGCTTGGACTGGTTGACTAGTCTGACCCGCACTGGTGGTTATCGCAGCTTGCACCTGCTCTCTGATAGTAGCTTTAAACTGATCCGAATTCAGAAAGGCATTCATGAATGCATTCATGTCAAAAGGCATCCCTCCACTAGATCTGTCTTGAGCCATATCTGTTCTGCTTGCTTCTTCTAACACAAACTGGCTGTTGATTAGTAAGGAAGGCAACTGTCCCTAGAATTCCTGCTCTGATTTTGAATCTGAACTGACCCTGACTTCCTCCATGGTTACTAATTCTGATTGGACTAACTGAACTGGCTGACTGGAACCTGGTTCAACTCGTACTAGTCACTTCGAAGTTCGACTCCAAACTGCACATTCAGCATAAAGTTAGCATCGTGGATGGATTTCTTGACCCTAGACACGACGTGCTAAGTGACGTATATGGTATGACCATGAGATGATCGTGTTTGAATGATGTTTCATGGATGAGAATGATAATGAATGTGACTTTCTTTGTTTTCATCCTTCTTATTTTGGACATTCCAAGAATGCCCAATGCCATGCAAAAGATAATGCATAAAGAGGTCGCGTGTGAGCCATCACAAAGATAGAGGCTCAGTGCTTTTGGGGCACCTAGTGGATGTCATGAAATGGTCGTATGTGTATCAACACACGGATAGGGTTTTGACGCTTTGTAGGTCAATGAAATGATATAAAGTGGTCATGTGGAAGCCGTCCCACGGACAGAGTTTTAACGCTTTTAGGGCATCCGAGATGGAATGATGTTGCAAACAATTTACATGTGAATAGAGACACAGACAAAGGTTTGGCATTCGTGGAACACCTTGCATGATCTGGTAATGTCATGAAATGCCCCTATATGTGTAATAATCTGGTATCGGTGGAATACCTTAAATGGTTCGACAATGTTATGACATAACACACACAAATAAGATCTCGGCATCTGCTTGACACCAACGATGATGTTATGATGTCATGTAATGATATCGTGTGACCCATCACATGAAAAGACCTAAGACCATTGTGATCCTCCTAGTGGATGACATGGTATAGTGGAATGACTGAGTGCAATCCGGTGCATAGGTAGGACACGGGGTAGTTTTGGGACACCCAAAATGATATGAAATGAGATGATCGTGATAGGCATTCTCAGAACGTCCTTATACTAAATGTAATGATATGAATGTCCATGTCACACAAAATGCAAATGGCTGCACAAAGACGTGGTTAGGATGCATGTCATATAAGGATGGTGTATGCTTCTTGGAAATGTCACACACAAGATGTATATGGCATAAAAATGTCATGGCTGCCTGAAGATGTGGTTAGCATCAATGTCACACATATGTACATGTCTTGAAAATGGCTGCACGAAGATGTGGGTAAAATGGCACACAAATGATTGTGTGTGTTTAATGCTTCGCGAAAAAGGTCAAATAAAACTACCATAGAACAAATGTTAGCACACGCAATAATATGCTTATCCTTCCAACCTTATTTCTCTTTTCGATTGCTACGCATTCTTCCTAGGTGTTGGGTCTCTTTGGCATCAATTGGGGATACCAAAGGTGTACTCTTAATGTCCAAATTCATGAATTTATGTTTTGGTAATCCTAAGGGGAAGTTACTAAGTCATTACATGTGGGCCAAAGTCAAACCAAGGGTCGTACAGGTTCCCATAGTGAATATACACTGCTCATCATAGAACATGATATAAGGTTCATGCGGTGCTATGAGTGGTTTAGCTCTTCGAGTGCCTCCAACCCTAGCAGAAGAGATAGGTCACCTTTAAAGTAAATCGGGCTGATAAGTAAGATTGAGGGGTTCAGAAGAAGAAAATGTCATGATATGCAATTGTGAATAGAATATGGTACTATTAACTAGTAAAATGACTGCAAGCGAGGTTATATATCAATAGTTATCTAAGTTCCTTAAGTTTTTATAAAAACTTTTTTAAGAAACTTTTATCCCCAGTAGAGTCGCCACTGTGAACGGACGACCTTCTGATGAAGCAAAAGACGGAATGTAGTGAAGAGAACCGGGGAAAAATCTGGGTTTGAAGTTCTGATTTAGGAAAACGGGTTTATATCTTGTTTTAGGAAAACCATTAATTTATTTAGAAATTCCTTTTGTAGAAAACCTTTTATTTAAATATGAGTTTTGGAAAACTGGTTCTGCATTTTAGAAGATCCTGTTTTATTATTTAAAGACCTCAAAACCCAAATTTCGAGATCAGTGGCAGAATTGCCACTCGGATTAGCTCTTCCGGGAAATTCCGGTACAGCTCCCTACCGAGCGTAGAGCACTGTACCTAATCTAGAGATTTAGGGTTCGGGTAACTTACTTATTCAACCTCAAGCTTGCATTCATTTTCTAATTTATTTTACCATATTTCATTCACTTATTATCTTTCTCTACCCATTTTATGTTTAATTATCAGCCGATGCTCATACAGATGATAGAAGCAAATTGTAGAATAATAAAGTGCGAATAAGTAAACATGCATCCAAAAATCCAAAGAAACAGAGGCCATCTTATACAACCAAATCGAATAAAAAGGAAAACTCTCATCCTCACATTACAAGCGCCTAGATACATGAAGATCTAAAAATTACAAAAGCCTAAAATACATGAGTTAATCTATTAAATACATTTAAAATAATAAAAGGAAAAACTAAAAGATGCAAAACAGATGGTTAGGACAGTTATATTATAAATAGGAATAGGATCCAAAGCAGGACAGAATTAGGAATTGAGGAGCGAGGGCATGCATTTAGGGGATAGTCGGGTCAACTCAGTTGGTTGGCCCGACTAAACCTAGAAAACTTATTTTGAAACACTCTATGGGTTTTGTGCTGGAAAACAATTGTGAAAAATGATTTGGCTCAGTTTCATGCAAATTTCTCCTTTTTAGCAGGTCGGTTATCCCAAAACTCGGGGTTCCGTTGTGTGGGTTTCCTAATTTTGACATACGTCTAGGGTTTAGAAACAATAAACATGCCAAAAATAGTTTAATTTGAAAGACAGCATTGCGCGACAATGTCCATGCTGGTCGTCCCATGATTCTGCCTCCTTCTGGAGACTACGGCCATGTGGCTCTAACCACCACAGCCGTGCAGCTGTAATACCTAGAACTCGAAATTGGTTTTCTCGTTTTGAAATCACTTTTTTGCTCATTTTCAATGTTTCCTAAGGGTTTTTGTGGAATCCAGCAGTCCACTACTGTTGAACAACGGATTCGATTTGGATCCAATGACCCCGAATTCAAAAAGCCGAAACCAAGGAAACCGAAAATCTCACATCCACACAATTAGAAATCCAAAAACCAAAGTTTGTAGTGCATAGATGTGTTTGGACCGAAATAGATTATAATAGAATGAACAAAATGAAAAATGGACTGCTTTCGGTTAATTTTGGGGCTTTTCAGGTTTCTGCCAGGAAGAACACAGCCGTGCGACTATAGTATTACAGCCGCTCGGCTCTGTTCAAAAGAACCATAACCGCGAGGCTGCATTTAAAGTAAATACAGCCGTGCGACTCTAGCTGGGCAGCCAGTTTTCTGAAAATTTGATGAAACAGAGAAAAACTAGTCGGTTGTTGCCAAAAATAAATTTATAAAAGTCGCTTAAACCTTAAACAAATGAGTTTGTAGTAGGTAAGTTGAGGTTGAACCTTAAGGAGTTAATACTTGACTAAAGATTGCTAAATACCAAATATAATTAAAACAAATAAATAATAAAAAGGGGGGGGGGGGGGGGGGGTTTGAGAATTGATTTGGATTAATACTAAATTATAATCTTAATAAGTAACCATTTTTTAACACTGAATTAACAACTGAATTTAATGTGAAAATAGAGAAGATCGATTAATGTGAAATTTCATCTAAGGTAATTCTTCGGCCTGGAATTAACACGATTGGTCATTGATTGAGAAAAGATAAATTAATTCTTCCAGACTATTTATAGCCCTTAATTTAGCGCATCCGGATCAGCTTTTCCTAATGCGAAATTATCTAGCACGGCTCAAACAATTCCCTTTTCGACAAATAACCCTTCCTTAGCGGCTAGGATTTAGTTCTCCAAAAGCATTCAGATTTAGAAAAGCCTAGTCAAAACCAACCAATTCTTAGCGATATTGATTTAAGTTTAAATTCTTATTCTTTTATTGTTCTAGATACAATGAATCGAATGATTACGAATCCTATTCACTGATAACAGTTTATTAAATTGCAATTCAAACAACTGGCCAGGAATTTTAAATCACAAAATAACAAAAGAGAGAATTCCCTCTTGAAGCAAGAATAAGAATAATGAGAATTTGATTGAAAATTAAGGTTTAGAACAATCTCACAATCTAAGATATCCAAGCCTTGAATCCTTTAGATGAAAGAAGAAGATTAGCTACACATTGACATTGATAGAACTCCTAAGAAAAAGCAATTATTTTTCTGATCTCTCCCCCTAAAACAAACGTCTCTTCCCTATTTATCTAACCCTAAAGACTATAAAAATTAAAGATGTTCCCAAAATCGCCTCTTCAATCCCATGTCAAAATTCCCTAAATTAGGGCCTTAATCTGCTCCAATTTTTGCCAACTCGGATGCTTCCACAACTACCAGCTCGAAATTAGAAAATTTCCTGAACAGCCCCTGACAGAAGAAGTTTAGCCTTGGGCAATGTTAAAATCGGAAAAATGCACTTCAGCTCCAGTCTTGCAAAGATCTCGCCCAAATCAGCCTTTATAGTCCAAATCTCCAATTAAGCATCTACAAATGTAAAAATACACACAACAGTAGATAGCCCATAGAATTTTCCAAAATATATCCATGAAGCCCTAAAACAAAGCCAAAACATGCAAAATATAGCATAGAACACATCCCCACACCTAGACCATGCTTGCCCTCAAGTATGGACCAAAAGGAATAAAATTTAGACCTGCTCAATTCACCTAAGAATAGTTCCCAAATCGCTTGAACAAGATAGAGAAGTATTAGACCCAAAAAGGTTCACATAAAGGTATCAAACTAACTAAACATCCCTTAAAAAATGCACACAAAGCACAAATCACCTTCAAAAATTTTTAACTCCCATTACCAAGCCACAACAATTTAAGCACACAATCAATTTAGGTTTCACTTTTCAAAAATCACACCTTGCAAATAGGAAGCTAAGCCAAGAACAATCCTAGGAATCTATCAAACTAATGATTTCAATGCTAAAACAGAGGGAAAACAGAAAATTTACACAAATTTTTCTTCCTTTATTTTACTTTATTTATTTATTTATTATTTTTATTTTGTTTACTTCAGGTTGTAGGAGCCCTTTTTACGCGAAGATACCCGGTTTTGACCTGCATATACCCGATTAATCAGGCAACACAAACCTTGGCTGCTACTAGCTTGGCTCATGGCGCATTGGCCAGCGGAACCTTTATTTGACAAAATAGAAAACGGAAAATTTTTGTTTCTTTTCTTTTCTTTTTTTTTTTGTTTCTAATCCCCTCATTTTAACAAAGAAACAAATGCGATTTGATTTCCTAAGAAACCCTAACACAGCCCAAATTAAGCAAGATGGCAAATTTTCAAGCTTATGCAAAGAATTTGATATTTTGATATTCAAATTAAGGCTTGACAATAGAAAATCAGAAAAATTACTAGCTATTATGCATGGCACACATTGAAGCTCAGATTTTGTTAACTGATAACTTTTTAAACACCCTTCAGTTCAATACTTCTCTAATTACCAAATTTCTAGGGAACCATTCTTAGACAAAAGCTGTCCTCTAGGTCAGAAAAATTTTAGGCTACAAAACTAAGCATTCACCAACATATTGTTTTTTTTTTTCCAAATTTGCCCTTTAAAACATCCCTACACCTAAAGATAGCTTGTCCCCAAGCTGGATCTAGATAGATAAGCAAATATGTAGGAAGAGGGGAAGAGCTTGCCTGAGGGGAGGGGGTGCCGAAAACACTCAATGGTGATGGGAGGGCGGAATGAATCCCACATACTCAAAATAAGCGGACATGTCTGCTTGGAGAGACTGGAGCAGCTGTAAAACAACGCCCAACCGGTCATCGATAGGTGGCTGAGGCGGGTTCAGCGTGCGTGAAGCAGTAGGCTTAGTAAATCTAAGCAGTAGCCTTAGTACATCAGATTGTATAAAAATGGAAAACGGGCTATTTTCGGCTTGTCGGGACGGATCGGGGAGCTGTCCCTGAAGAACAGAGTCGTACGGCTCTGGTTAGAGCCGGCCGGCTCTGTTCTTGTGGAATCAGAGCTGGCCGGCTCTGTTCTTCGATGAACAGAGCCGTACGGCTCTATTCGGGTAAGTTCGGTTCTAAGACTTGCAAAAACAAAGAAAACGCACAGAAAAAAAAAATGCAAACAGGTTTAAGGCCTCTCAGAGTTTACCTTGATGTTGTTTTGATGCTTTGAATGTCAAGAAATGGATTGGAAACTTAGGATTTGCCCTTAAAGTCCAACCGGCCGAAAACCAAACAATTCCAAAACTAACCCGAAATGATCCGAATAAATGAGCAAAGGTTATGTAACTTGTTATGGATCTTTGGAGATTTGTTTTAGTGTTAAAACTTTGAGCTTTTGGATTCACTCTCTTGTTCTCTATCTCTCTGCCTCACTCCTTTCTTTTTTTCTTTTTTCTTTCTTTTTTTCTTCCTCCCCCCACTTTTTTTCTTTTCTCTCTTTCTCCTTTATTATTGTTGATTGATTTTTCCAAAATCTCTCTCCAGACAAAATAATTTCCAGAATTAAATGCGTCGATTAATTGTTTTTGTCGTTTTTTACCAAATTTCGCAGACTTGGGACAAGGTGGGACAACTTGTCCAACCCACTAGAGACGGCCGGCTCTAGTTTGAACTATAGCCGGCCGTCTCTAACCAGAGCCGGCCGGCTCTATTTTGCACTAGAGCCGGGTGGTTCTGGTTTAAAAACCAGAGCCGTCAGGTTCTAGCTAGAGCCGTGGCGACATTTTGACTATCTGACGCGTACACTAACCCTGAAAATCACTCAGAGGATCCGCTTTACGGTAGTTTCGGATTGCGGATAACTTGGTTTTCAGGACATTTAAGACTCTTCGGGCAACATTCTGGTCGTTTCCAAGTCTGATTCAAGTACATATGCTTCACAGGTAACACCGGAATTCTCATCATAGAGATCGGGAAAAAACCCGTGCTCACATTACTCTAGCCCTAATAGATTTTATTAATTTACGATTCAGCTCCTTAGAATCCAATTGAACATAAATCTATAAAAACATCGCAAAATTAGATCAATAAACCAATAAAATTAAATACATTTGGGGAATAAAAATACGTAATTTGTAAGAATAACAACTAAAACCCAAATAATAACAAAAAAGTAATTTTCAAACAATATTTTTTTGGAAAATGGAGTTTTAGTCATAAATTTGTATTGGAAAATTCAATTCAAAACCTAAAATAAAGAAGATGTGCATAAATAGATTAAATAGAAGCCTGTCACGAGGAAGTGCAAAATGTTAAATAAAGAGGTTTTTTTAAAAAAAAAAAAAAAAACCTAAAGTAGGGGCAAATTTTAATAAGTTAATCAAATAGCAATAAGGAATAACTTCAACAATTGACTTTTACAATAATAAAAAATAGGTACATTAGCTCAAAAGTCATTTACAAGGAAGTTACTGTTGGATAATAATGCAGATTTTTTAAGTTAAAAGTTTTATCTCTAGTTAAATTGTTTTAAATATTTTTAGTCAATTTCTGTTGCTATCTTTTAGGCATTTAAATGTTATTTTGAGATTCTATAGGATTTGTTTTCTAGCCTATAAAGAGCAGACTGATCATTTAATAAAAGTGTGTGAGTATTATTTGTTCTCTCTTTGTAATTTCAATTTCTTCTCTTCTTTCTTTCACCATGTTCATTAAATAAAAACCTACAGTTACAACAAAAAGGAATAAATATGATATACTAAAACACTCCAATTTTTTTTCATAGAAATTAAATATGACTATTAATAATTAATAATAACAAATTTTGAATTAAAAGGGAAAGAGTCAAAACTTCAACTCCCGATTTCAGACGCAAAAGTAGATGCATGACCAAAACATATGCAATATAATTTGCTGAACAAAACAAAAGAAACAACTAAACTAAATAAAAAAAAAAGAATAATTCAACTACAAATTATTAAAAGCAATACTTATACATCTCTCCATAAAAAGAAATAAAAAATAAAAGAAAGCATTAATTCAAAAAAGCATTTTCAATTTGCAAAAGATAGCTGTCTCTTTCTATAATATAACCAATGATATAAACACATATACATTTTTCTCTCTAGACATTTAATTTTAATAACAACTTATTCCCTCACACAAGAAGAATGTCGAAGGAGAGAAATTTCCTCTCTTTAAACACTTAAAAAAAAATCTAACTCAGTTCTTAATAGACCTGTGCAAACGACCCGCGGCCCGCAAAGCCCGCCCGTTCTGGGTTGGGTTTGAACATACATATTTTACTTTAAACTCCGCTCGGCCCGAACCCGTAGAAGCCCGAGTTAATGATGGGTTGGGCTTGGGAATAACTATAAAACCCATGACTGGCCCGGCCCGGCCCGGATAATTTTATAATATATACTTTTATATTTTTATTTATATAATTATATACTAAATATTTAATCTAAACCATTGAAAAACTTATAGAAGATATTGACCATTATAATTTCTCTATGAATGCTATCTGTAAATTAAATTTATCTATGAATACTATTTATAAATTAAATTTGTTTAAAATAAGTTATATTAGAAAAATATAAACATTTATTTGATGGGCTAGTTGGGCTGGGCTTGGGAATGAGGTTTAATTGTCCGATGTAAAATTAGTACGGGTTGGGCTGGGCTTGGACAAGAGATTTTTATATCAAACCCGATGTAGCCCGGCCCGAACCCGGCCCAGCCCGACCCATGAACAGGTCTAGTTCTTAATCAAAAAGCATTAAATCCAATTAACAAAGAAAATGGATGATCTTGAAATAAATCTACATTGAAAAAGAAAAAGAAAAAGAAATGAAAAAGAAAAAGAAAAAGAAAAGAAAAGAAATCACACGAGGTTAGGGAATAAAAAATCATCAATATCACCCATTAAAAATCACTCTGATTGACCCTTTCCTATTCAACTAAACCTATTTATTGAAAAGATATACAACCCAAGTACGATTTCCCTCTAAAGAAAAAGTCTAGAAGACTAGTACAAATTCAACATATGCACAAGTATATGTTATAAATAAAACTAACATTAAAAATCAGTTTAATTCTTCTGATACAGCTGATTGTTCACACTAAGGAATGCACTGAAGAATCCTTGGAATCCACCAAAAAAATTGAGAAGAATTTATTTACAAACAAGATATTCATATTGAGAAACTAGAACATTAATAACTATCAGATAAAAAAAAAAAAAAAAAAGAACATTAATAACTAAAATAAGGCGTAAATATTAAATGAAAAGGGCTCTCTCTCTCTATATATATATAAGAAAAAATGAATTTGAATGGAATTAGTAGGGATAGGTGATTGGTGAAGGTTGCACGGCAAGCTGAACAAGCTCAGTCTGTTCATTCTTGTGAGCTGAATAAAAGCCAGTAGCAGTGGAGGCAGAAGGAGCTCGACCAACGTATCTAATGTCCTCGAAAGATCCTCTTCCCATCTCTTTCATGGCCGTGTAGAGACGAGGTGCAATGTAATTGTATGCTCCCATGTTCATTGGCTCTTCTTGGCACCATACGATCTCTGCATCTGAAACACCAAAACACTAACATAGTTAACAATATGCAGTTCTCGCTTCTACAAATTGCAGTTAACTTATCCAAAACGTACTTGGATAACGCTTCATTTCTCGTTCGATAAGGTCATACGGGAAGGGACAAAGCTGTTCCACCCTACAGATTGCAATGTCTTTTCCATTGATCTTGTTTCGCTCTTCATCAAGCTCGTAATAGACCTGCGCTAAGTTGAGATTAACAACGGATGGACACATAGAGCACACAAAAGTACTGGTTGTTTTAAGAGTAGGACCTTTCCAGAGCAGAGAATTAGTCGCCTGATGTTCTCCTCAACATCAGAGAGATAATTATGGTCCTTTATAAGTCGCTTAAATCTAGTGCCTTGTTTGTCGAAACCTGGATGGCCTTTAACATCGTCGAATTCTGATAGATTTGATTTGCAGGACTTGTGACGAAGCAGGTTTTTCGGTGACATTACTACTAAAGGTTTACGGAAATCCCTGTGTATCTGTCTCGAGTTTCAAAAGTTAGAAGAAACTATGAAACTTTACTAAAATTCTGAAAGGTATTGATGAGCAGACTCACCTGACGGCGCAGAACATGGAAGTAATTGGCAGGAGTAGTAACATTTACAACCTGCCAATTACATTCTTGGATTTGCTTTCGAAGCGATGACTCCATCTCTGGTACAACATAGGGGTCACTATCACTCATCTGCTAATCATTTATTCGTTGAATTATTCATCATTTTCAATCTCATGTAAAACGACAAGATTCTAGTATAGGATTGGTTTAACCGATTGGTGGTACCTGAAGGAAACGCTCTAATCGTGCGCTTGAATGTTCAGGACCTTGGCCATCATAACCATGAGGAAGCAGCACAACGAGTCCGCTTTGACGTAGCCACTTTGATTCCCCACTACTCATGAACTGATCAAACATCACTTGTGCCCCATTCGCAAAATCCCCAAATTGAGCTTCCCACATTACCAATGCATTTGGATTTTCCATTGAGTATCCCAATTCAAATCCAAGCACACCAAATTCTGAGAGAGAGCTGCATACAATAAGCCGAAGCAACCTTTTGTAAGAAACATTTAGAAAGCTAACAATCTTTAGACACAATGTATAGAAAGCTAAGATCACCTGTTGCTGACAGTAAACATCTCTTCTTTCTGGTCAGGCATGACATGATCCAGAGGACAATACTTCTCACCCGACTCCTGATCATGAACTATAGCATGCCGATGACTGAATGTACCTCTTTGAACATCTTGGCCACTCAGTCTAACATGGTTACCTTCTGCTAGTAATGTTCCGAAAGCTAGTGCTTCCGCTAGTGCCCAGTCAATCCCATCCTCTGTCTCAATCATCTGTGCCCGTTCTGAATATATCCTTTTCACTTGTTTGTGAGCCTTCAGATCATCAGGCAGCACTGTGATTGCTTTGCCAACTTGCTTCAGCACATCCGGGTTCACCCTGTGTAACATCAGAATATCAGCAAACAATACAAGAATGCAACAAGAGAGTTAGAATTGATTCACAAGCTACTGTTACCCTGTGTTTCTGATACGAGAAAGCTGTTTAGGGGACTTGAAACCAGACCAATGAGATGAAAGCCAGTCTCTTGTCTTAGGAGTATAGTCCTTGCTGTTGGAGTACTCCTCATTAAGTATTCTATTAACCTTTTTGTGTATCATATCAATGTATTCTTGTGCAACCACCCCGGATTCTAAGAGCTTATCTTCATATATTTTAAGAGAGGATGGATGATTCTGAATAACCTCGTACATTTTTGGCTGTGTGAAAAATGGCTCATCAACCTCATTATGCCCGAAACGGCGATAACATATTATATCAACCACAACATCAGAATGGAAAGTCTGGCGCCATTCGGCTGCAAGCTCACAGACATGAGCAACTGCCTCCATGTCATCTCCATTTACATGAAATATCGGTACATTTAAGGCAATTGCAGCATCTGTGCAGTACTGTGAAGATCTCCCAGCTTGCGGGTCTGTTGTAAAGGCTACTTGGTTGTTCACTACAATGTGTATAGTCCCACCAGTTGTGTAGCTAGGAAGTGCGCTAAGATGCAGAGTTTCGTAAACTACACCTTGCCCAGCAAAGCTACCGTCTCCATGGATCAAAATAGCCATATTCTTAGTCCTGTCAACATCATCACAATAATATTGTTTCGCTCTAGTTTTGCCTAGAACAACCGGGTCTACAGCTTCTAAATGGCTGGGATTTGCTAGCAACGATAAATGAATTCTCTTCCCAGCTCTTGTTGGTCTATCATAGGAAGTTCCTAAATGGTATTTGACATCACCAGTACCTGTAAAAAGTCCACCCTCGTCGAGAAATTTCGCATTCTTGTCGAATTCGCTGAATATCTGGGCAAGCGGTTTTCGAAAAACATTACCCAAAACATTTAGTCTACCTCTGTGAGGCATTCCAACAACTATGTTCTCTACACCAAGATCTGAGGCCCGATCAAACATCTCCTTCATTCCAGGGATGAGAGTTTCCCCACCTTCAAGCCCAAACCTCTTTGCTGCTATCATTTTAGTTGCCAAAAAGTTTTCGAATACAGTACTCCATGTCAGCCTGTCAAGCAAAATTTGTCGCCTTTCCTCGTTGTATGTCATTTGGGTTGGAGTTTCAATCTTATCTCTTAGCCAATTACATTTCTCACTATCTTGAATATGCATATACTCATATCCAATGTTTCCACAGTATGCTTGTTCAAGTCTTGTAATTATAGACCTAAGGGTCATCACCGGACGATTATCAGACAAAAACCCAGACGTATTCCACACTCCTATAAAGAATTCTCTATCGAGATCAGCTTCTGTAAAGCCATGAGTTGCAGGATCCATTGTATCAGGGAATTCTCTTTGCTCCAAGCCTAATGGATCCAAATTTGCTTTCATATGGCCATTAACCTGGTAAGCTCGAACCATCAACAACAACCGCATACTTTCTGTAATCGTTTGGCCGGAAATTCCTCCAGAATTAGATGTCTGACTCTGTCCCATAAAATTCCTAAAAAAATTATCCCAAGATTCATCAACATTAGAAGGATCAGCTTGCCAGGATCTTTGCAGCTCTTCTAAGTACACATTGCTTGCAGCATCTAAAAAATTGTCGGTTTGCCTTGAGACTTGCTGCCCCTTTGATGTAAAGACTGTAGAATGATATGCTGATTTGTGCCTTGAATGGCATTGGATTTGTATTCTGTTCATATAAGATCCATTATTCTGTGATAAAGTTTTTCTGATTGCAGTTCTTGCTGCACTGTAACCAGCTCTAAACCAAGCCATTGCTATCAAAGAACTACAGAAGATTGATTATATTGAATCAATCAGACCGCATCTTTTTATTCCCTGCACATCAATCAAATTGAAGTTAATATTAAGATAATCAATCTTAAGCAGCACAAATTTTCAAATTTTTCATATGGATCCATCAGAAACAAAACAGATTCAATATGTAAGCAGATGGAAAAATGTTGAAACAAATGCAGAACATTATGTTATCTAAAATGAAATATACCTACTGATTAAAAATTGTAGAATCCATATATATAAATGACGTATATTTGAGATGAGTTTGATAAAATTGACGATGTAGAATAAGAGGAAAAAAGGAGAAGAAAAGCTTATTGGGTTATGGAGAGAGAAATGGAGAGATTTAGAGGTGGTAACTAACTTGAGAGAAAAGTGAAAAAGTCTGTAGCAAGAATGACAACCTAAAATAACGCATTAATTTGCCATGTGTCCCGCCAAATCTTCCGACTATTATTTATTTACGAATCATTGTCATCTTCAGTTTTTAACTAATTGCATGGATCAGGAACAAAAATACAGACAATTTGGGAGTCAATTGTAACTATAAGCACCCATGTTCATTGGCTCTAAAACAAACAATCCAATAAAAAGTTATCGAAGTTAAGCTTTGACAAAGAAGCCATCAAGTTCTAATGACAAGATATTCATAGAACACAAGAATAATCAACTTCTTTGTCATATTTCAGGAATGATAAAGGGACTGTCATCACTCAACTGCAACTGAATTAGTTGCAACACTTGGAAGCCTTGCGAGAATACAAAAACGAAAGACAGTACTCAACAATCAAACAACAGAACCATGGTGGATAAGGGCACAATATTGGATTCCAATGTACTGATCAGTTTCTTGCCCCAATACCAATTTCAGTGGCAGACCACACTGAGATGTGAAAATCAAATTCACCAAACTAAGCTTCCCAAATAAACAATGAATTGGCACTTTCCATTGAGTAACCCAATTCAAATCCAAGAACACCGAATTCTGAAAGAGAACTGTAAAAAAAAAAAAAAAAAAGTGCACGAGTGCAACAAAAACTTTTTCCATATCTCAATCAACATAAAATAACAGTCTCAAATGATCTTGAAGAGCTGGAGAAAAATATATCATTTTTCCATCAAAAGAACTACCAATTGTTTGTTTGTTCCTAATGATACTCAAATCATGTTCAATAACAATATATATTTTCACAGTGCACTAGAAACATGAAATATAGCATATGTGGAGCAGACAGTCTTGGGTCTTGGTATAACCCTTGCCTAGATCTTAATCTTTTCACTTGCTACGAAAAACTCTCAAATGGAGTGACAGGTTTTTTTCTTTTTTCCAGTAACTAGAATCCCTTATATGCATATGGGAACCATGTTAAGGGAAATAAATCTAATTTATTTGATTTGCACATATCCTGTAATTATAACCTGTAATTATCTCAATTAGTTTTCTTTCCCTACAAGACTCAATGTAATCTATATAATTACAGCGGTATACGTTTTACACAATCAATGAGAATTACCAACTTTGATTCTCTTCATGGTATCAGAGCTTTCCTAGGGCTCTATGTCAGATATTGAAAACCCTAAATCTGATTCCTCTCCCTCAGCCTCATCCTCGACCAACGACTCCTCTAACTCTACCCCTTCACACACCTCTGAAACTACCCACCTTGAAATTCCTGTAAACACCTTATCAACCATGACCACTCCAAATCAAACATCTTTAAATTCCAATCAAGTTTTTGGCGTGAAACTTAGCCGCACAAATTACCTAGCCCGGAAAACTCAGTTCTTTCCCATTCTAAACACTCACAATCTTATGGGTCATGTGGACGGCTCCTCCCCAGCTCCACCTCAGTTTATCCCTTCTCAAACCGATGCAAACGTTCCGGTTAAAAACCCAGAATACTCAGCTTGGTTCACAAAAGATCAAATCCTTCTTAATTGGATCTTTTGCTCTCTATCACCAGAAGTATTCAACACTGTAATTGGCATCAAGTCTTCCTTTGCTGCTTGGGAAGCCCTAGCCCATGCTTATGGAACCATATCAAACCAACGACAGTTCCAGATCCATATTCAACTATCACAATTGAAGAAAACTAATGCCGGAATTGCTGATTTCATGGAGAAAGCTAAACTCCTTGCCGATGAACTTGAAGCCGCAGGTGCTCCCCTCACACAGGCCCAATTTAATGCTACTATTTTCTCCAATTTGGGTATTGAATATCACCCAATAATTTCAAATCTGAGTATGCAAACACCACCACCATCTTATTACACTCTTTTGGGCCATCTCACCGCTCATGAAATTTTGTTGAAGAACTACACCGAAACCCCTCAAGCCCTTCTTGCTCAACGACCAGCCCCATATACACCACCTATTCCAGCTCCTGTTCGCAGTCAAGCACCTCGACAGCGAATGAGTTGGCCACCATGCTCTTATTGTGGTCTCAGCAACCACTCAACTGACCGTTGCCGGAAATTAAAACGAGTCCAGCAACCTCATTTCTCTACAGTATAGCAGCCGTACTTACAGGTTCACAGAAACCCCAATTTTTATCAACAGGTCCAGCCCCAAGCCAATCTTGCATGGAATCCCTATGTGTATCCGTCTATGCCGGGCAGAATTACTATACTCCTCCACCAATGGCACCGATACCTACTCCTCAAAGACCGTGGTATCCAGATACAGGAGCAACCCATCACATCACTGCTGATCCTAATCACTTTCAAACAATGGCTCCGTATCATGGTCAAGATACTATACGTGTAGGTAATGGTCAAGGTATGACAATCACTCACACCGGTAATTCTATTGTTTCCAATTTTCACCTGAGAGATGTTTTACTTGTTCCAAAAATCACAAAATCCTTATTGTCTGTACAAAAATTCGCTACTGATAATAAATGTTTCTTTGAATTCTGGCCTACCCATTTTTTGGTTAAGGATCAGGTGTCGAAGGAAATCCTGTTGAGGGGCCCGAGTGACAGAGGGTTATATGTGCTACCAACTGAATTGAAGCAGGCTTTGCTTGGTGAAAAGGTCTTGTTTGATACTTGGCACGCTCGTTTTGGTCATTGCAACAAACAGACTACTGCTCGTATTTTGAATTCAAATAGTATAGATTTTTCTTCTTCTTCAAATAAAATTTGTACTGCTTGTCAATTGGGCAAATTGACTAAACTTGATTTACCTCCAATTGTAAGACACGGTACAATGCCCTTTGAAATTGTTCATTCGGATTTATGGGGACCGGCTCCTATGGATTCGTATCTTAATCAAAAATACTTTGTTTTATTCATTAATGAATTCAGTCGATTTACTTGGGTTTATTGCATTCAATTTAAGAGTGATGTGTTCAAAATTTTTATTGAGTTTAAAGCTATGGTTAAACGTCAATTTAATTGTAATATCAAACAATTTCAATCTGACTATGGTGGAGAGTTTCAAAAATTGCATACTTATTTTAAAACTACGGGCACCAAACATTATTTTGCCTGCCCGTATACTCATGAACAAAATGGAATTGCCGAATGAAAAATTCGGCACATTGTTGATACGGCATTAACATTATTAGCTCATTCCTCTGTTCCTTTCAGGTTTTGGAATTATGCTATTAATACTAGTGTTGAATTAATCAATTGTCTTCCATCTCCAAGTCATGATAATACATCACCTTATTTTAAATTATTTCACAAAACCCCTGACTATTCAAGCTTCAAAACTTTTGGTTGTGCCATTTGTCCTTTACTTCGACCTTATAACAAAAACAAATTTAATTTCCGAAGTGACAGATGTATTTTTCTTGGCAAATCAAAATTGCATTCGGGTTTTATTTGTTTTTCACCGGATCGTGACCGTGTTTTTATTGCTAAACATGCTCGATTTGATGAAAGTATATTTCCTTTTGCAATAATTTCGAAACCTGCTGTGCCATCTTCAGAACATCCTTCTTCAAATCAGTTGCCTTGGCACATTATCACCTCTGAACCGGCTGTCCCCACAATAGGTAATTCCTCCACTCCTGAACCAAAATCAATTTCTGTTCCTATTTTACTCGAAACACCTCCTCCATCATCCCGTAATACATCATCATCACCAAATACACCAATTCCCTTCTACTTCTATTCTTCCAACTCAAAATCAAATCCTTCCTCATACATCACCATCTCCTGGACTGAAAATCATTATTGATCCCACTCATAACCACAATCCCATTTTACATCAAACAGCCCCTTCTCGCATGACACTTTGACCACCACACTTACGAAAACAACCTGATCGATTATGTCTTCTTTCAGAATCGATTTCTTCCAACTTTCTTGTTACAGAACCTCGTACTTATTCTCAGGCTCGGAAATTACAGGTGTGGCGTGATGCTATGCATACAGAAATCAAAGCATTACTTGACACAAAAACCTGGACTATAGTACCTCGACCTCATGATACTAATGTTGTTGGGTGTAAGTGGCTATACAGGATTAAGCGCAAGACAGATGGAAGCATTGAACGATACAAAGCACGTTTGGTGGCTAAGGGGTTTTCGCAGAAGGCAGGTATTGACTATAAAGAAACGTTTAGTCCAGTTGTTAAATCAACTACTATATGTACTATGCTTGCTCTTGCTTCTGCTCACAATTGGCCTATTTATCAACTTGATGTAACAAATGCATTTCTTCATGGAAATCTCCATGAAACTGTTTATATGCAACAACCTCTGGGCTTTGTTGATTCGGCCAACCTGACCATGTTTGTCTTCTTCGTCGATCCCTCTATGGACTTAAACAAGCCCCACGGGAATGGTTCACCCGGTTATGCTCATTTTTATTAAAATTGGGGTTTCGCAAGTCTCAAGCCGATAACAGCCTTTTTATTCGGATATCTAACACCAATTTTGGCTACATTTTGTGTTATGTTGATGATATATTGGTTACAGGAAGCTCTCTTTCAGATATTTGTAGCATAATCTCCACTATGGAATCTGAATTCCCTATTCGGGATTTAGGCCGTACAAGCTTTTTCCTTGGTGTCGAAATTGATCACCACCCATCAGGCATTATGCTTCGACAAACTCGGTACATTCATGATCTACTTGACCGCGCACAAATGCAAGAATCCAAACCTTGTGCCACACCTATGGCAACATCTCCCAACCTGTCCAAATCCATAGGGTCGGTTCTCTCATCCGGGCAGGAATACCGCAGTGTAGTTGGTGCCCTTCAATACTTAACTGTCACTAGACCTGACATTGCTTTCAGTGTTAACAAGCTTTGTCAATTTATGCATAGCCCCACGGATACTCATTGGAAGGCAGTAAAACACCTACTCCGTTATTTACAAGGCTCAGCTTCTCATGGGTTGTTTTTGCCTCGAACCACGGCAAAAGGTCTCTCAGGATATTCGGATGCTGATTGGGGAGGATGTCCTGATGATAGACGATCAACTGGAGGTTTTTGTATTTTTCTTGGTTCTAGTCTCATCTCCTGGGGTGCAAAGAAATAACCCACCATTGCTCACTCTAGCATGGAGAGTGAATACAAA
The DNA here is from genome assembly GCA_039660915.1 of Euphorbia tirucalli. Lineage (NCBI taxonomy): Eukaryota > Viridiplantae > Streptophyta > Magnoliopsida > Malpighiales > Euphorbiaceae > Euphorbia > Euphorbia tirucalli. Next base: position 54,886,997 of record CM077633.1, read on the forward strand.
GCCTTAGCAAATGCTGCCTCGGAATTGTTATGGGTTCATTCTCTTCTAAAAGAAATTGGATTTCCCACGGCTGGTAAGATTACAATGTGGTGTGATAATATCGGTGCCATTTACTTAAGCAAAAACCCGGTTTTTCATGCACGCACCAAGCACATTGAACTTGACTTTCACTTTGTTCGGGAACTTGTCGAGAATGGTACCCTTGATATCCGGTTTCTTCAAACTGATGATCAACTTGCGGACATATTCACCAAGCCTCTTGGTGTCACACGCTTCCTACACCTTCGCAACTGTCTTCATGTTTATGACACCCATCGGCTTGAGGGGGGGTGTTAAGGGAAATAAATCTACTTTATTTGATTTGCACATATCCTGTAATTATAACCTGTAATTATCTCAATTAGTTTTCTTTCCCTACAAGACTCAATGTAATCTATATAATTACAGCGGTATACGTTTTACACAATCAATGAGAATTACCAACTTTGATTCTCTTCAAACCATTCACTATTATTTAAATTATTCAACATTATATATATATATATATATATATATATATATATATATATATATATATATATATATATATATATATATATGCTTATCTCCTAGCTTGTCAATGGGAGCAGGCTGGGGATGGGTCTTAATTGAGATTCCCGGTACCCGTCCCATTGAGAAAAGTGGAAAAAAATTTTATACCAATCCTCACACCTAATGGGTACATGGGTCCCCATGGGAAATCCCCGACTCATTCTATTTTATTCTTTTAAATTAGTATCATACTACTTAAAATATTTATTTTAAATTATAAAGAATAAAATAACTTAAATAAATTTAGCCATATAACATATAACAAATGATTTATGGAGAATTCAAAATATTATTTTTGTATACAACAAAACATTCAACATAAATAAAATTACCAATAAATTATAGGAAGATTTCTAAAATTCATAATTTGTATAAGATATATAGATAATTTTTTCCTTTAAACAAAATTAAATGTTTAATTAACGAAAAATATTTTATGTAATATATAATTAAAGTTATATATATATATATATATATATATATATATATATATATATATATATATTAATGGGTATACCCATAGATAACCATAATGGTGATAGAGTAAGGAACCCCATGGATTAAGGACACGAATTACTGTCTGGATCAATCGCCGACCCTATACAAATAGGTTTTCGGAATTCTCTGACCTTAATGGACGGGACCCAATGGATATAGATATGATCTACCCATTGAAAAGCATATTATCTCCTTTCTAATTAGAAATAATAATAATAATAATAATAATAATAATAATAATAATAATAATAATAATAATAATAATAATAAATCTACACTTATGATCAATTTGGAAATTACTACTATTATGATTATTAATATTATTAGTAGTATTGTGCATATAAAACACTGCCAATGTTTTGTCACTCTAATTTAAAATTTGTAAATATACATAAAAGATATATATGAACTTGGATAGAATTTCAGCCTATTGGGAGAACAGCTACAGTTTGAGGAACTAAAGAATCTCTTGCAAATCTTCGGACATAGCGTTTCTTTGTTAGAAAAAGCGGTTGCAACATGAATACTCATTGTGACAAATGTATAAGCAACAAATTTTTATCATATACAATGCTCGTTAATAATAACTTATATTTGAATGGATAATTAATTGATTGATTGGTAATTCATATCATATAAAATGTGTTTATAGCGACAATTATGAAAAATTGACATAATTATGTTTTTAATACTATACTAATTAATTAATTTTGATGAACAACATAGCCATTCAAACAAGATCGCTAATATTTCAAATCAGAATATCAAAAAACATTAAAAAAAAAAAAAAAGAACTCAAACGGAAACGTAGAAATGAATTAGATTAAAAAAAAAAAATAAAAGAGTAAATAATAAAATGTAAGCCATCAAAATAAACCTTGAAACGAGGGTAGTTTTGATAATTTCCCTACATTTATTGGGATATATTTACAAGTGAAGTCTTGCAAAATCATTATATTTTGCACTATTTTATTTTAATTAATTAATCTTTACCATTTTATTTTAATTAAGCTAAGAATTTAATTTATTTGAACTTGACCCAGTCCAATTTTCTACTATCTTGGTAAATTCTTCTAACTTTAGAATCTTCAATTATACTTAATTAGTTAGATATTACGAAAAAAAAAGGTATCTACAACTAATAGTTATAACTATTTAAATATTATATGAAATGTAAAATAATAATAAATTTAAATATCATTAAATGTAGAAATAATAATTATTAACTTAGTATAAATAAAAAGTTACGAATCTATTGGGAAAAAAAATGTACGTCATTGCATTTACCCTTTACAAAAATTAAAAATATATCCTTCCACATTGGAAAAATATCTTGGCAAGAAAAAGAAAAATTCTACCCCCGTTACAATTTTTTTTTTTTTTTTTTTTTTTTTTTTTTTTTTTTTTTTTTTTTGAGGTTTAAACCCAGGTTCTATAAACTTCTCTCTCAATCCATCTAAAGGTGAATTGGTCCATTACAAGTTAGTTACCTACCAATATAATGAGAAACGTATTAAAACAACATTAAAGCTAATATATATATATATATATATATATAAAACAAAATAAATAAAAAAATCTAAGAGTTTCACTTAAGTTTCAGCGTCTTGTACTTATTTAGGACGCGTCACACTGCATTGCTTTATTATTACTTTATATATTTGTAGGTATTGGTTGCTTAACCAGTACTTCCTCCTATTTTTATTATATGATGTTTTAGGTTTTTCACTTTATTCTTTTTTATTTGACACTTTACATTATCAATGTATTTTTTGTCATGTTTTCTCATATTTGCTCTTATTTAAAGTACGAGAGTGGTTCATTATTTAATGCAAAAAGTACTACATTATCATTAAGAAGAAAAAGAATCTTTGTATGGAAAATAGAGTTTTAGGAGAGAAGTATTGAGAATAAACTAGTCATTTTAGTAACCTAATTAATACTTCATTGATCTTAGTAAACAACCTTAAACATCATATGATAAAAAACATCATATAATAAAAAACGGATAGAGTATTACGGTATTTAAGAGTCTTAATTTGTATACTTTCTTATTACTTACATATATGCTATTAAATATTTTTCTATTGATTCTCATTATTTGCTATACTTAGTTTCCTCCTCTCTCTCTCTCTCTCTCTCTAAAAGTCTGTTTTCTAATGTAGAAAAAGCCAGAAAAATTTAATTATTAAACATAATTAATCTGAGAGTCCCTCCAACTTCAAATTAAAACCTCAAACTATCAAAAAGTAATGGTGAAAAAGAAAGGTGTAAGTTGAGAGCAATATAAAATCAGACCAACAAAAACATGTAATAAAGTTTCATAGGGATGAATCCAATTCGTGATGCTAAAGAATAAAACGAAATGAGTAGAGGAAACAACATCTTCCACTAACCCAAAGAATATTTCTAATAGATTCCAACAATATGCTTAAATGTCTATTTCAATTATTATTAACAAGAAAAGCCAAAAAAAAAGTGAAAAAAAAAATTATAAAAATAAATATATAAGTAATGCAAAGCTAATAAAGTTGTGGTATAAAGCATATACTTTGAAGATCCTATCTCCAATATCACTCCTACCTCCTCATCCTTCACTACTAAAACCCACTTCCCATTTCTACTTCTCAACCCTTTTTCCTTCTTCCTCCATTCTCCACAAAATGACCACCAATTTTGGTGTCCGTCAGCAGCCGTTGGCCGTGAAGCATGGAAGATGAATTACCATTATTATTTATATGAATCAAGTGATTAATTAGGTCATGATGGTTTATACCATTAGGGCAACTACGATCCTTTGGCAACGGCAATTGTATTACTACTAATTACATTATTATGGTATTAATTACCTTTCTATTTTGTTGGCTATATTATTAATTATTCTGCTGTGTTTTCATTAATATTGCTTTGTTTTTTGTTTCTGTTTTCTTGTTTAGTTAGTTGATGATGAGATTGTTTTTGTTTGTTTGTTTGTTTTTTTAGGGCTTCTCATTTTTTATCGTAGTTTTATCTTTATTTTATAAATGATGAGAACTAATTAGTCATGCTTTGTGAATTAATTATCTTATGCTTAGCCATTAATAGATGTCAATTTTTCATTTCTCAAGTTCATTGCTGTCTCAGTTAAAAATGTAATGTAAAATATTTTACTACTCATATTGTTAAGGGTCCATCCAAATTACAATTTTTAATTTCACATTGGCTTAGGATGATAAGCCGAATGAAAATTTCTGAGATCTCTTCTGGTAGATGGAAAGCTTTAACGCAAAAGAGGTGAAACATAATTTAATATTTGATTTATCTAAGCCTGCCAATGCTTCTATTATTTGTCATAAAATAAATAGAACTATCATTTCTAAATTATTGTAATTGCATGATGTTTGTCATATTTATCTGTTTGGTTTGAAGGCAAGTTTGGATTAAAGTTTATATTCGATTCATGGAGTCATTTTATCGAGTTTAGATCCATACATTGACTCTTTAAAAGAAGAAAACCATTTTCATCTCACTAATCGCAAAAATGGCTACTCCTGTTGTATCGGTAGATGGGAAATACATCTCTAATCTTCCAGTTATACAGACAGCCTCGAGTACCCACAACCAGAGCCTTTCAAGATTTTTATTCTCTTTAACCATATCCCTCGATCCCAAAAAATCAAATTAAAAAAACAGTCCACTTCGAGATTATACGTCATTGGAAAAAATATTACTCTATCTTTTAAGAATTATTTTTTACAATCATTTTTTTTTACTTTTTTGAATTTAAATACCACCGGTCAATTTATAATTTTATATGTGAACTTATGAAGTAATGATCGTTCTTTGCAAATAACAATGCACAATAAGTAACCACTCCAATAGATTGACTAGGAAGAACTTCAAAGCGGAAACAGGGATCACTTACACCTCATCCCCAATTTCAATTTTTTTTTTAAAAAAAAATCCAATGTCGACAATTTGAGACGGCGAGAGTAAAAGATTACATTCTTCTTGGCATTGGCATGGAAATGATCAACATTTATATCATGCCCATTCAAATTATAGGACGATCTTACAATTATAAGTTATGATATTTTTACGAAGGGGAGAAAAAAAAAAAAAAGCAAGATTTCCATCCCAAAAAAAAAAAGAGCCAATCAGAGGCTTTAATTTTGAGAAACAATAGTAGATGATAGATTCTGAGATTCATCAAAAAATCTCTCATAAAATTGGTCAACAAAAGTTGGCAGGCTACAACAAATTTCATTTGGATCAGACCTGTTCTTAACTAAAATGAGCCATTTAGTGCAAATCATAGTCTAACAAGCATACACTTTAGTATCTTTACATTTACATCATGCTCTCTATCAAATTTGCCTAGCGCAATTTTACCTTTTGTGTCTTTTGAAACACAAATATAACTAGCAAGTTGCAATAAGGAACTGATGCATCAGAAAGGAGGCAGGAGATGTTGAAGAAGAAACACTACTAGATATAACAGACCCGTTCTAGCAGGCAAGACAAGTTCTACCTTTTTGCTATCTCCTAATATAAGTTACAGAAGCAACTGAAGCAGATTTCTACAATCCAAAACAATAAAACCAAACTAATATTGAATATTAGTTCAATTGTTTGAGAAAAAAAACAAGTTTCATTTCATTTTGTGTGAATAAATCACAAAATCTAGCTGTAAGAAATAGAAATTACAGGAACAGCCAGCAAAAATTATGATAGGGATGGTGTAACAGGAGATAAGATTGATCTTCGATTAAAGCAATTGTAGTAACCAACATAAATCCTTTCAAGAAAAAAACAACACAACTAAATTAAATAAGGCGTACATCTCTGTCCTACCGTTATCAAAATCACATGTTCAAAAAAACTCCTCAGATGCATAATAAGATTTTCGCAAGCAGACAAAAATAAATTGAAGATGAGCCTAATAAAAGAAACCAAGAACCTTGCCACCAACATTTTTTCTTCTGGCCTCTTCATGGTCCATAATGCCAGCAGAAGTTGTCAAGACAATGTAGCCAAACTGCAATAAGTATCATTGAAGATGTCAAAGACCAAAAGCAACTTCTAATCAATTGGATGCTTCATGATTAACTAATGCAGACAAATCCGCAATTACATATATCAAGATATATGTATATATGCCGAGACATAAAATTGGTAAAATACAAACAGACAAAACAAGTATACTTGCTTAGCAACAAAGTAACAAAAGGCATAAACATTTATTTGCTAACCTGTCTTGAGGGAAGCAATCTTGCAGTCCATCCTTCAATCTCCTTGACACCAATGTCAAAACGAGGGCTAATAACACCACATTTGTTCAACCTTCCATTTAGTTCGACCACAATTTTACCAGATCTGTGATCATCGACGTACTCAAACTCACCAATGTATCCTAAATGGAAACAATAAAGAGTCAAGCAAAAAACAGAAACAGCTCATTAACCTCATCCAAAATGCAAAATAAAAAGTAAAATTCAACTGATACCATGCTTTTGCATCACAAGCAGAAATTTGATGATCACTTTTGAGGAAGGCCTGATCATGACCTGGCGCTTCCCTCGCTTCTCAGCATTGTACATGCACTTCAGAGCATCATTCAGAACACTAACTCTCACCATTGTTGCTGCTAACAAGTTTAAGAAGTGTCAGTAAAAAATGCAACTTCTATTATCGTCACAACATATGGTAACAAAATGGGACTTCACTGAGACCAAAAGGGATCACAAAGCATGTTTTCACACCACAATTTCGCCATCTAATAATAAGGCTACTAAAGCAGCCAGCTCAAGTATCAAATCCCATGCTATTTGTGGAAAAAAAAAAAAAAGAAAAAAACCAATATAAAAAGATCAATCAACAAGATTATGAAATAAATTAACTTATGAGCGCAACCTCAAAATCCAGTTGTAGCTAGCTAAGCAATAAATCTTATCAAAAGCGTACATTTCAATAACCAGTCAAACTAAAAAAACCATAAAATTGTAAACACAGGAAAATAAACAACGAAATAAACTATAAGAGTTTGTTTTGTTAAATTGATTGTAAGTTAAAAACGAGCTCAATCCGAGCCAATCTAACAGGGGTATTCAAATATCACAGTCCAGCTTCTTCATCTCGCCCTCAAGGAGATAGAGTGGGGGGGGGGGGGGGGGGGGGGGGGGGGGGGGGTTGGTGTCTATTTCATTGAAAAGGTATTTCAAAATAGCTTCGTTGCAGGTGTGACTTGCAATGCGAAGAGAGGTGGACCTTCAGTTCATTTTGTTTTGGTTTAAAAAGAAGAAACAAATTCAATAGAAGAAGGATCAAATCGACGACTAAGTTCTTAAGCTGTTTCAATTTCAGGCAATCGATCACTATTAAAGTATATGTACGAGAAACGGAGCGATGCAATTGTAGAAACCAAACACATAGATCGTACGTATAAATGAGAACAAATTGAAATGAACGTACCTCACGCAGGAGAAAACGAAGATGCAGAGGCGCAACTGAGAGCTAGGGTTTTGCAAGGAATCAGAAGACAGCGGACACTAGTTTTTATATAGGTAGAGAGCAAAGCGATTTTACTATATTATCCTCTCATGTAAATGCTCGTTTTTGGGCTTGTTTATATCTCCTATCTTCATATTAAAGCCCAGGTCCACATCCTTCTTAGAAACAAAATTTCGGGAAATTAAGGCCTCTTTGTATTTTACAGTTTTCATTTTCTTTTCCATATTTTCCATCTAAAAAACTAGAAAACATGTTCAGTTTATCCCCAGTCATTTTTTATTTCCTACTTTTTACTTTTCAAATTTTAATTACAAATTATAAAATTTATTTTATATATATATAATTTAAATTAAAAGCAACAATGTACCTACAAAAATAATTTTAAAATTATTAAATCTTTTAAGTTAATTTTGAATAACTTAGAGTATTTATATACAACAATCAAAATTAAATGTCAATAAATCAGAAGTTGAATTAAAATGAAAAATCAGTCAAAACTACCAACAATCATAATACATGTTTTTTTTTTTTTTATGACTAAAATGAAACCTGCTTAGTTTTTTTTTTTTTTCATTTTATTTGATCTTCAAATGGTAAAACTATATTTAATAGACATTTATATCCATAAGATTGTCCTAAAAATAAGACAATAAAATTGTATAAAGTATGAATAATTATTATATATACTAAAAGTGTGTACTCAAAGTGCACATGTCTTGCTCTCTTAATTTTTAATTAATTCTTATTTATTTTTTATATTGTTATGTAATTATTATTTGTTAATTAAAAATAATCCACAGATAATCTACTTTCAAATTTTGAATTAACGATTATCTCTGTTATCATTATGTCATCATTAGCATTATACATACTAAAAGACTCAAAGTCCACGTGTTATGCTCTCCTAATTTTCAATTAATTCTTATTTATTTTTTATATTGTTATGTAATTATTATTTGTTAATTAAAAATAATCGACTGATAATCTACTTTCAAATTTTGAATTAGCGATTATCTCTGTTATCATTATATCATCATTATATATACTAAAAGTGAATACTCAAACTCCACGTGTCATGCTCTCCTAATTTTCAATTAATTCTTATTTATTTTTTATATTGTTATGTAATTATTATTTGTTAATTAAAAATCATCCACTAATTATCTCTGCGCCACTCCCTTTCAGGGCACTTCACTCCTCTATTAGCCGATCTTTGTCTTTTTCAACTGCAGCTCATGATTGTCTCTTTAACTATGGAGTTATGTAGAGGTAGTAATTATGTACACGACCTAATGATACGACACGAACAAGACACGAATTATTGGGTTTGGGTTTGATTAAACAAATAATCATTATATATACTAAAAGTGAATACTTAAAGTCCACGTGTCATGCTCTCCTAATTTTCAATTAATTCTTATTTATTTTTTATATTGTTATGTAATTATTATTTGTTAATTAAAAATAATTCACTGATTGTCTCTACGCCACTCCCTTTCAGTGCACTTCACTCCTCTATTAGCCAATATTTGTCTTTTTCAACTGCAGCTCATGATTGCCTCTTTAACTATGAAATTAGTAGAGGTGACAATTATGTACACGACCTACTGATACAACACGAACATGACACGAATTTACTGGGTTTGGGTTTGATTAAACAGGTAATGGGTCATTTTCGGGTTGACACGAAAGTGACACGATAATTTTTGTGTAGGGTTAGGGTTGGCCTGCTAACCCGAAAATGACATGAATATTTAAAATTTATTATTATATTTTTCCTATATTTTTACATATCACCATTAAGAAATGTAATATAATATATATAACTCACAAACACAAAACAACTTTTTAATAATTTTACACGTCATTCTTAATAGATGTAGTAAAATGACATATAAATACGAACAAAACATAATCCAAAATAAAAAATAGTGCATTAAGATTTGTAAAGTAGGTTTTGGATCAATATTTTAGATCGACAATGGTTAAATTGTTAATTTAAATACGACATAATATTTAAAATTTTTAATATTTCCTTTATAATATTTTTGCATTTAACCCGAAAACACGACACAAAACCGACATGAACACGATTGGGTTAACTCGATTATGATACGAAAAATTTTGGGTCGGGTTTGGGTTTTGCTCACTGAAACACGAACCCGAATTCGATACGACACGAACACGACCCACCTACACGAATTGCCACCCCTAGAGTTACGCAATAGGTGCTCTAGGAGATTAATTGAATAATCAAGTAATTCCTTTTTATCAAATGTTGTTTTATGCCTTTGCAATTTTATATATTAATTAGTCTTATTTGGATTATGATATCAAGACCCCTCCCAATGTTGATATTGGGACTCGAACACCTGTTTTGTCCCTAGCTCAGCCCACCATCTACCATCTGAGCTACCAAACATTGGTTGCAATTATATATCTTAAATAGTCTCATTTGTAATGGGTTTTTCACTGTTTTGGTGCTTCTACAAGATTAATCTCGTGGTTGTTCTTGGTGAAAGTTTGTTGTCGGTTTTTTTGTGTTATTCTTTTAAATTATTTTACTAATGTGTTATTGTTGAGCATGGTTTCTTTGCAGGGTTGCTCATGTTCTTACAAGTCTTTTTGTATCATTATTGGTAATTATTCCATTTTTTTGTGTATCTTTTCCTATTTTTTTTCCTAGCTATTTTACTTTTTATATTTTTTGTTCTATTTTCTTATTAGATGGAAGGAACAAGTGTTGTGGAATAATTAGGTAATCCATTTTATCAAGTGTTGTATTGTGCTAATTAGTCTAATTTATTTTTAGTTGTGAGTTATAGGCATAAAATGTTTAAAGGAAGAAAAATATAGGGGTCTTTCACCAATTCATCTCTTTTGTTGTGATAGGCTCATTTGTTCCTTCTAAAGGTAAAATATTCAGTAACTTATTAGATCACTTCGTATTTTATTCTAAGAGTTCTTGATTTTGATTTTTCACTTCCATGTCATACTTTCAATTGTTAACTCGATTTACTGATCAGACATAACTTTCAATTGTCACTGTTGATTGAAATGCGAGATGTTGGAATTTTAATGTTATCATTAATTGAAATTTATATGATTCTTCAAATAAATTTTCTATTTTTCTGTATAATGAATCAGTAGCCATAATAAGCTTTTTTTCTATTGTCCATGTAAATGTTGTACACATGCTTAACACTTTTTTTTATTATCATAATAAGGTGAGAATGGTTTGATAATTCAATCTTTGTTTATCATTAATTGAAATTTATATGATTCTTCAAATAAATTTTCTATTTTTCTGTGTAATGTATAATGAATCAGTAGCCATAATAAGCTTTCTTTCTATTGTCCATGTAAATGTTGTACACATGCTTAACACTTTTTTTATTATCATAATAAGGTGAGAATGGTTTGATAATTCAATATTTGTTTAGTTCAGTTGTGAAGTTATCATAGGGAGAAAGTAGGATGCAGACTTTTGTGATACTAATAATTCATCTATTACTTTCAAGTTGGGAATTTTGAAGTAAATTATGCAAGTTCTCCTCTTTATTCTATTCTTCAATTTATAAGCATTTCTTGAGTTCTCAATGATTTTTTTCATTTGTTTATTTGAAGGAACCAAAGCTACTCCCAATTGATGCAAAAATGATTCAAAGGCAAATGAAAGAAGTTGTTATTTGCAATTACTGTGCTGATGCACTTTTTGCAATTAGAGAGGAAGTGTTGTCTATTGATAAGCATCATGAATCTCTGTTATTGATTATTGCTATTATCCTTATTTATTTATGGTAAAGTTATGAAGACTTTGAAGTGAAATGCATTTCTTTTTGGTGGTATGCTTACTTATTTTGTGACTTAAATGGTAATGTTTTTTGGATTTCAACATAAGTTCTGGTTTTTTATTAAAAAATTTATGAACTTCTAGTGCATTAGAAGTCTGTATCTCTTGCCGAATTAGTTTACACTTTACAGTAACACTGTTGTTAAAATGTGTTAAGAAATGTTGCCATGTAGTCTGATATTTGTAAGGTTATATTAATATACTCCCTTGAGATCATAGAATCTTTGGATTTAATTCTGCAGAGTCGTGTTAAGGAGATTTTTGTTCCGAAGGCTTCTAGGAAAGCTACTCATGCTCTACATGTTATTTTTTAAGCACATAAGCAATGAAGTTACTTAATGAGACTTCTATGGTATATCTTTTTCATAAGTTATTTATTATAATAATCAGTACCTGGTTATAGTCTCATTTTCTTAGAAATAATTGGCATATTCACAAAGTTTGAAAAAGAAATTTAGACAATTGCTTTTAAGTTGGCATCAATCCTTGCCTTTCTGGGATGAGATAGATTTAGAATTCTTGAGTGGTGATCCTTACAGTCTTCATACTAATCTGTTTAGCCAAGGCAAAGGCAAGTGGGCAATACAAAGCATAATTATATATTTGGTTTGATCTAACTGATGGTTTCACACCTATTTCATCCTCTGGAATTATTTTTTTATTTATTGTTGTACTTAACTTCAATTCTTTTGTTCCTTTCGTCTGTCGAATTTTAGATTATCAGTGGATGGCACACCAATTAGAGAATTCAAGAACATGGAAACAAAGGGAGTTGCAATTCCAAAGAACCAACCAATGAGGATTTACTTTAACCTTTGGAATGTAGTTGATTGGGCCACTAGAGGTGAATTGGTCAAGATTGATTGGTCTCATGCTCTATTCACTACTTCTTATAGGAAATTCGGTGCTCATAATGCTTGTGTTGCCTCAAATGAAGCAAATTCTTATGAAACTAAATCTAATTCAAAAGAGTTGCATTCAACAAGTCAAGAAAGGCTTCAGTGGTTTTATAAGAATTGCTTAATTTACAATTACTACTCTGATCTCAAGAGAAGTCTCCAAGGACTCCCTGTTGATTGCAAAATGTTCTAAGCCTATTCATCTACTCAAAGATATTTCCTAGCCATTATCCCTTACTATATTCTTTCTTCTTTTTGTCATATTATTCATGTAATTTTGGAATACTTCTTTTATCAATTTGTAAGATTATTGAATTCGAACTTTCAAATTCTTAATTAATAAAATAAAAAATTTTAGGGAGCCTGCTTTTTTTATCGAAATGAAACGTATTAAGTTGAATTATTTTCCATAAATTGCTTTTAAATAAAATTCTTTTTTTGTATGATTGTCATTTTTATCTCCATAAATTAATCACTGACCGGAACAAATTTACTTTTGAGATGTAATTTATATAGACGTAAACAAATCCGCGCGTTGCGTGGGTGGAAATCTAGTAGAAATTTAATTCTGATAACATAAATAAACCCATGAAAGAGAAAGTAAATAATAAAAAAAAATATATGTTAATAGCATATTGCAGTAGCTTTCATGAAGTTAATAAACAATTGAAGGATGTAAAGGAAAATAGATGTCAATGAGTTATTGGGTTTCAAACTCTGCTTATATCATTTAGAAAATTCTGGAAAACATCTCAAACTTGTTTTCTTCCGCTGAACATAAAATCGCATAATTTGGAAAACAATTTTTTGATTCTCTGTTTAGAGAATTTTACAACTAAACACCAATTTCTACTTCTCCATTTTCAAATAAAAACTTTCCGGAAAACAGGGGTTATTCTCCACAACTTAACATGGCCTTAGCTTATTAAGCTCTTTGGTAGAAAATATACCCATTCATAATTATAATATTTAGAATATCTAAATATGTGAAAATTAGCCAATTTAAGTTCTCCAGCATGCTAAATAAAAAAGCAATTAAAATAATGTATTAAAACATCATATGGTAACATTTTATAAATCTATTTAGTACACACACATTTTTATAGTATATACATGATAATACACTTGTAACATATTTGCAGTATATTACTTGTAATATATTATGAATCTATGATGATGATAATAGTATATAAAATTATTGAATATATATGTTTGCAATATACTCATTATACATCAATAATATATCTACAATATACATAAAATACACTTGTAATATATTTTGAATAGTAATAAATATATGATAAGTCAATTAATAATTATAATTCTCAAGCCTTGTTAAATACTTTCCACCGATCATTCCATTTACCCTGCTTCCACAGCAAACACACGTGTTATTGAAAATCACACGAATCCACCAATAGCAACTTTCAACCTTTGCAATGCAACCAACATCCATCAATGTCATCCCCTCACCGAAACAGCATACCCCAATCATTAAACAACTGTTATATAATTTTATCTCCTACCACTGCCATAGGAAATACTACCACCGTTCCTCTCTCCTTTTTCCATTTTATCTTCTACCTTTCAATTCATCTTCTCACCTTAAACTTTTTCGATGCTACAATTTTACTGTGAAAGCAAAACCCACTCACCGTCAACCAAATTGTCAATACAATAGTTCAAGGTCAGGGTTTTTAATTCCTCAAAACAATTGTAAATTCGTTTAAACTAATGCACTACAACACAGAATTTTGCTAAATTGTACATATGTAAAAGTTTTATTATATATGATATGATATATAATGTTATTGTACTTCATATAAACCACAAATAAAATATTAGACAAATTCAATTTTTAATCAAAACAAAACACAAAAATTTTATAAATTTATTTACAATAAATTACAACTTGCAATCCCATGCGAATTCGCGCGGCTTTCGCTTGGTATATTTAATTACTTATAGTAACTCGTAGTATGTAAACAATAAATATACAAAAAATATACATACCATAGAGGTTATAAATTAAAAAAAAAAAAAAAGAAGTGATCAATAAAATCATAAAGCAATGAATATGAAAAGCGAAATTATTAGCCTTCAAATTAAGTGATAGTTTGATGAAATTAAAAACCTAATCAAGAAAATAAGCAGATGGATGAAATAGAACTTGATAAAAAAAAATCATAAAACAATAATAATCCTCTTTTCTTCACTAGTGTAGAAGTAGAACTCTTGAACAAAGTTGAATTTCTTGGAATAGAATTTGATAAAAATAAATAAATAAATAAAAAGAAAGTAAGAATGAACCTGGGATGCCATTCGATTGCTTAAAATGGAAATAAAAGCTTCAACCCCAAAATTTCAACCTTCATAATTTTGTCAATGCTTCTATTATTATTATTATTATTATTATTATTATTATTATTATTATTATTATTATTATTATTATTATTATTATTATTATTATTATTATTATCAACTTATTTCTATATAAACATTTCAGTTCACTTATGTTTGTTGACCAATGACTTCTATCTTCAAAACTAAATCAAAATTAAACGCAATATCTTCTCTCTACAATCCTCATTCCCTTTATTTCTTCTACTCTCCTTTTTTTTTTGGCGTGAAATAATCTACATTAGTTTTTTTTTTTTGCTTCATCTCTTGAATTGGTGGTGTTCCCAAATGCGACACTAGCAAGTGCACTAGGTCGGTTGAGCACGGGGGTGAGTCCAAGTATCATTTTCCATAGGGATTGATGTGAACAATCTTTAATTCTCAAGCAAACAAGTAGATCTGATTTCTTTCAATAAATAAATAAAGATTTAAAGATAAAAATAACTAAGAATGCTAAAATAAACTACAACACAGACAGCAGACTCAAACCAAGTAAGATCAGGCAATTTCAGTGACATTTCTCTCATTAAACACTATAAGCAGTGTTACAGCACATAGATCTAGGGTATCATGTGGATCCTATGATAAGCAGCCTAATCGAATCTCCTTAGTAAAAGACTACTTAATCATGCATTAATCTCTTGTAAGCATTTTATCAAAAGATAAAAATCCTTAGATGTAATCTACTCAAATTTCTTTAGCAATAAACCGCATGTATTTTATGATCTTTTTCATAGCCATGAATCTCCTCTCGGTCTCATCACAACTACAAAAGCATGAGGTGGCCAAACTCATAAATAAACGAAGAACACTATAAAACAATCAACTACACATAAAACTCATAATAGATAAGGAGAAAAGTCACTTACTCATGCCAGCCAAGCTGGCTCAAGCTTGCTGGATGAATTACTCAGTCATACACAGCCTTAATAAAATTAAAGACAAAAATTAAAATAAAAGAAATTATAATTTAGAAGAAGAGTGTTACAAGAGTAGAGAGAAATTGAGCCAAAAGCTCTACAACTAACAAAGAGATGGAGTATTTATAGTACTCCTAAAGACCATTCTAGACCTAGCATTAAAATAATAATTTACTATTCAGCAACCTTGATCGCTAAAAAATAAGCACACAATAAAATATTGATTAGTTCACCAACTAAAGCTTAACTTGTAGCTTAAGTAAAATAAACTTTTTACAAATCAAATCTTCTTTTTCTCCTCTCCACCTTGGGCCCATGGCATGGCTTCAAATTCAGCCCATCCTTTTCTCTCTCTTCATGATCTTTCTAGCTACTTTCAGTTTGCTTTTCAGTCTATTTGCTGTGGTTACTCGAATTTGAGCTCCATTTTATCTTTTAACCTGAAATAAGCTCCAATTAGCTAATAATTATCCAATTAAGCTAATAATTATGTTTTTAAAAAAATTAGAAAAAAAGACACGAAACCGTATTTGATAACTCCACTCTCTCTTATCTTCTCAGCAGCTACAGTGCCGCCCATCACTGCCCCCTTTGTCCAGCCGCCCTTCATCTGCAACCCCAGTCCGCCCTCCCTTTAACCTTTATCGTCGCCTATAGGTTGCAAGTGAACTCAGGCGGGACAGATACCTCTATCGCAAGCCGCGATGTCGCTTGCCTCCCCGCCTACTTCACCACCGCACTTCTCCTCTGCAGCCACCTCTTACCTAGACATCATTCCATTCTGCCTCATCTCCCCCCGCAGTCTCGTCGACCATAGCACTGCCCTCATCCGTAACCTCTGTCGCAGCGCCTTCTTTGTGCCATATAGCAGGGGGCATCCTCCGCAAGTGGCGTTCTTCTGGCAAGCCACCTCAGTCTACCTCTCCAGCTGTTTTCGATGACGGGGAGGACATGGTTCCAACGTCAACAACTGAACCTCCAGCACCAAAAAATTTGACTTTAATTGAGCAGAATCAGAAGGAGAAAAATTTCAAAAGAAAAGCCACATCCACATCAAAATCAATCCATATTCCAGTCCAAGAAAAAGAAAGGGAAAGAAATTGTTGAACCATCTGAGCACAAGGAGATTTCTTCTGAGGAAGAAGAACCAGATAATCCGCCTCCTCCATAAAATCAACTGGCATCTTGGGTAATTCGAGGTCGTTCTCAGTTACCTAAAGGTATGAAAATTTCAATCCCGAATAATCATTTTCATGATAATTTAAATTTCTCAAAAGCAAAAAGTTAATGTATAAGGACATTAAAGAAAGAGAGATTGTTGCATGTAAATCCATCAATGATAATGTGATGATTGAGCTTGATTTTGTTGATGAATTCAATTACTTGGTTGATAATATTGAATGGAAGTCATTCTTTAATTTGAATTGTCTCGGTTATGTTGAGTTGGTTTGGGAGTTCTTTGCCACATTTAAATTCCATAAACTTGATAATTTTACCATTGATTTGCCCAAGTTGATTGAGTATAGGTCAGGGGGTAAAGAGTTTAAGCAATCTATTACCAAATCCAATTTGTCTTGTGGTTTTATTGATCAACCTTTTGCTAAAACTGATGAGTATAGAGTATCTGCGTTAAATTATCTAGAAAAATGGGATACTATTGATGCTTGGAGGGATTTTTCTAATGATTGTGCTGCTTATAATCCTCATCGATATAAATCTAGGGCCTTGAAAAAACCTGTATGGCAAAACATTGAAGAATAATATGAACTATAATACTCAAAGTAAACAAGAATAGTTTCTTAAAAGTCTTAATAAATTAATTAGTTAAGTTTAAACACAAAACATTTTGAAACAAGTTTAAGAAAAGTTTCAAGTAATTATCCAAATAACCTAAACAACACTAGAAAATGTTTCAGACAAGTTTCTAAGAGTTTGAAATATAGAATGATGTATAGTTAAGGGAACGGGGTAGTTGTCCTCCTATACCATTGTTAGAGTAAAGTAAAAAACAATCTTATTCTTCAAATTTTTCTAAAGTAGAGCTTGTAATTCTTGGAATTCAAGTGAACAATTATATCGTTGATTTGAGTTTGTCCCTACTATACTTAAATCCTAAATATGTTCCAAGTTTAAAATGATCAAGTTTAATCATTCAGATAGTACAAATTCAACAATTTGAAAGTAGTTAAAATTAATATAAAAGGATTTAAGATAATTAAAATTAGTGGAAGCATTTAATATGCAAATGTAAAGAAATTTCCAAAAGGTTTGATTAAAGTGTCAAAAATATACAGTGGGATATGTAATAGGAGGAAAAGATATTATAAATCATGATTATGTGTCACATTTGATTATTCCTAGCTACAAGGAAGTAAGAGTGTATTTTCTAGCAAACTGTTTGTTATTAGTGAAATAAGAAATAAAATATAATTGTTAGTATGTTATTTTCATGCATTTTAGGACTAGATTTCATATCATTTTCCTATGTGTTTGTCTTAGTTTGGTAGAATTTCAATTAATTTTAGTTTGTTTGTAAAGTTCTTGTGCCATAATTGAGTGTGCCATTTTGTTTTTAGATTTATTTCAGGTGATTTGGAGCATTCAAAGAAATTCGAGGATCGTCGATAGGCATTTCAGGTGTTGGAATCAAACCTCAGGATCAATCGAGGATACTCGCCGAGTGTGTTTTGTTCCACTCCCTAAGTACGTTGAAGAATTAATCACCTTTTGCCCATTTTTGAATTCCACTCGCTGAGTAAGGCTGGGAACTTGCTGAGTGTGGAGTGTGATTTAAAAACTGAAGATTTTTGTTTCACAGTGATTCGAATCCTATTTCCATAGGGACTTCTCCCCTATTTTTTTTTTATGAATAATTAAAAGTTTTTAAGTCCTACTTAAGCTAGAATAAGTGGGAGAAACCAAGAGGGATTAAACTTATATTATTTGGTGCAGTTTTGGTTTGATTATAATTCCTATTCGAAGTTGGTTTATTCCCTTATACAAAGAGCACTATTCCAAACATTTTGAGGCATCCTTAGCTGACAGAAAGCATAATATTTTTGTGGAGAATCTAGTTGAGATGAGCTGAAGATTGAGAGAACTTTGAGCATGAGAATTCTATTGGCTTCTAGTATTTGATTTATTCTATATGCTACTTTTTCTTAAAGACATGTTTTGCTTTGCTTTTAACATTAGTTTGTATTTAGTTTTAAGCATGAACTAAATTCCATGTTAGTTATGGTAGATGCATCTTAACTTTATCGATTTGTGAGTATTTTCAATTCTTAGTTAATTGATTCGTATTTTCTTCCGCTACAAATTTTGAATTGTATGTTGTGTAATGCTTATTGTGGACGATTTGTCAATAACATGATTATGGTTTCTAACTTGATTAATCGATGAAGTTAGATAGAAACCATATCTCGTGGTTTTTCGGTCTTACAACCAGGTTCTTGTAAGTAAATAATGCATTAAGGGTTTAATAAATTGACTTGGCTGAATTTATTTATTAATATCTTTAATACGTTCGTTAATTTGGCTTGAATGAATAGATAATTTTGAGAAGAACGCCAACCTATGAGAAGAAGAATTAATTTGATTATCTAAGGTAGATTAACTTTGCAAATTGAATAATTAAGTGAAATCGATTCCTAGCTATCTTTAATCAATTATTTTTACCTTGTTTTGTGTGTGATTGCTTTAGTCTTTAAGTCTACGTACTATTAGTTTAGATAAGCGAACTTCACTTAATCAATCGTCTAATTAGCGGGTTAACACTATTAGAAACGATAGCTAAATAATTTATGGGATGGACTCGTGCTTGTCGCGATACTACTTGATACGATAAGGTACAGTTGCTCTAGGAATAGGAATGCATACTTTTTTTAACTATCTATAATTATTAATATTTATATGAGGTACAATGGTGATTGCACGAAACTACAAGGCTGAGGCGTAGATATCTCACTCTTTTTAAGGAGATTCGAGCCTCTATAATTAGCAAAGTTTTAAACCGATACAGCAGAGAATAAACCTTGACTCGCCCCCTCCAGTATACAATAGTCCAATAGTCTCGTTGTGTAGCTCATGGCAATTCTGCATAATTGCTCAAGTTTAAGCACAAGAACACCATTTTCTAACTAGTTTTTCTCTCCAAAGATGAAAGAATTACTATAATAAATATTAGATTCAACAACAAAAAAAATTAAAATAAATTTTGTTTCCAAAGAGAACATTTAGCAACAATATCCAAAAGTTGTTAAAAAGCACATTTAGTAGCAAATTTATATCAAACTTGTGTTGCAAATACTTACGCCACAATGCAACAACTATTTTATTCTTGCCATAACTTATAGCAACAATAAAATAGTTGTTGCTATAAAGTTGTGACCATAGGTTTTTGTAACAAAAATTTTGACATCATTTTGTTATTCAATATGTTTTTTAACCGCAATTTTTGAATATTACTGTTAAATATACTCTTATATTTTACTGCAAAATTTTATGAATAATTTTAATTTGTTGTGAGATTAAGAAAAGTAGTGTACGTGTTTGATATTTTTTAAACTTATTTATTTATTTATTTTTATTTTTTTATGGAAGTTCCACAAACTCACTTTGAATATTAAATTGACGATACAAACAACATTAAAAGGCTAATGAATGGATTCACACTTATCACTTTTAACTATGTTGAATACATAATAGTACAATAATCATTTAGTTGTATTATCTCATAACTCTACCCATCACATTAAAAGACATTGTTTTGAAAAGGCATCGTTTAAATTAAATTTGATATCATATACGTACACATTAAATTTCTCTATTCTATAATGATCCTTTCAAAATGCTTCCATATGCACGATAATATATATTTTTTTTTTATTGAAAGATCAATAGCATTTATCAAATCATATCAACATCAATTACAGGACGTGAAAAAGAAACAAAAATATCAAAATTAGTTTCCCCTCACATATGGAAGAATCAAATGTTTAAATTAAGACATGAGCTACATGATCACAAAACTACGAATAAAAGTAGAAGATAATAAGAGATTAATAACTAGTTTACAACAATCACCAATAACAAAACGGGAGGGGAATGAACCTTTTTTGATGTAAACATCAACAAAGCATCCATTTCGGCTACGATTGGAGCGTAATTTAAGCTCTTAAGGCAACTCAACGCCTCCGAAAATTCATGGCCCCGGCAAGTTAATCTCCGCTACCAAGCATCAATGCACTATGGCAGCAAAAAACGCCCCAAAGAATTTATGGCCAATTTGAGCACCAATAGTGAACACTTTAGTATTGATATATGATCGCGTGATATAGGAAAGTAGAGTCCACGAGGTAAATAGAATGTTATTAAAGTTATTAATAGGTTTACGGACCGTTTGGCTCATGTCCAGTCAACCATTTGCCTTTTTATTATTTGTTCTATTTTAACTTTTTGTTTTTGCCTCGTGCAGTATTGAGAATATTGATATTAATGTAACCCAAAGTTAATGGAAACTAACACATAATTTAATAACATTAATAATGGAATATGTTGCTTTTCATAAACTCTGGTGTAACATTGACCTGTAGTTTAATAGTTTAGGAAATAACAACGAAATGTCAATAAAACTGTTGACTTCGGTTTTGATAATCACAAAGTTGACATTTAATAAAATGAATTTCTTAAACTCTTTGAACTTTTTGAGTTGAGAATTACGCTTTATAAGATAAAATGATTTTATAAGTCACATAAATACTTTATGACTTAAAAATTTTAAAATGACTTATGAATTATATTCTCTCGGTCTCAAGAAATTAATATGACTTATGACTTAAATATGATATCACTTGAAAGAATCTTAGCTTATGAGTTAAAAGATCTTAACTTATGAGGTGAATTCAAAGATCTTAACTTATGAGTTGAAAGATATATGTGTATATATATATATATATATATATGTATGTATGTATGTATATATATATATATATATACATATATATACATACATACATATATATATGTATGTATATATATATATATATATTCGGCCATTGAACAATGTTGTTTATGACTTGAAGAAATTGCCTTATTACTTGAGAATTCTTGGCATACTTATGACTTAAGTCAAACGGCTACATGAAGAGAACTTATGACTTGTGTTCAAATAGCTTATGACTTGAGTTCTCCTTATGAATTGATATCAACATATACATAAGCCTATCTCTTGAAGTCAATAATTGCTTATTACTTGAGATCAACATACATTTCTCTTTGTGAGATGATTCATACGGCCATCAATCCTTTATTACTTGAGATCAACATCTATATCTCTTTGTTAGATGATTCAAAAAACCATCAATCTTTTATTACTTGAGATCAACATATATCTCTCTCTGTGAAAAAGTTCAAATGGCTACATAGTGCTTATTACTTGAGATCAAAGTACATCTCTCTTTAAAAGTTAGTTCAAACGGCCATCATTCCTCATGAGTTGTATCAAACGGCCATAATGCTACCTTTTCCTATAAAAGGAATGAAGATGAAGACTTGAAGATAAGGAAGACCAATTATCAATTCTCACATCGTGAAGCATTCAATATCTAGTCTTCTAGATTCCCAAAGGGAGCAAAAAAAAAGCGCTATATTTGTCTCATTCAAATATTCATATATTCAGGAATTGTATATTCACACAAGGCTATGTGAAGGGGGTTTCTTTTGTTGGTGGTGAGATCAACAAAGTTTGTAAAAGTTTGGTACTTGAGCTTAGAAAAAGCATCAATTGAGTTTTCTTACTTAAGCTCCAAAAAGTTACAGTAGATGTTTGATACTTAGCCTGCAAAAGTATTGAGTTTGTTACTTGAACTCGCAAAAAGTAACATACGCTTGTTTTCTGCCTATAAAGGAAACGTTAGTGGAAATCTTAAGCGGTTGGCTTGGAGACTAGACGTAGACCGGTTGGGTCGAACCAGGATAAAATTCGGCGTCTACACTTTTCTATCGCTACTCTCTTTATATTTTATGCTATTTAATTTCTTACAATTTAAGGGTGTGGTATTCAATTGAAACTTTTATAGACTTTTTTAAAGTGAATGACTTTTATAGATTTTGATGACTTTTAGTGATTTTTAATTACTTTAATAGAGTTTTTAAAAGTATTGATGACTTTTAAAAAGTTTATTTCATAGACTTTCATAAACTTTTAAAGACTTTTGTAGACTTATTAAAATACTAAAATATAATAATATGCATGTGTTTAATGATAATACATCAAAATATAAATAATTACAAAAATCTACAAGCATAAAATATAAAATAATAACACTAAAATTGAATAGCAATGTTAATTAAAAAAATTGTAATTTAACTATAAAATTTCTAATCTTCATTATCATTCCACATGTAAGTAGTAATCATAGCTCTCGATTCATTAGCATCATTTTTATGTTGTTTTTATGTTCTAACAAATTGTTCAAAATATTATTTTTGATTAATTGACATTGGTGTAGATAAAAAAGTTTCACCATCTGGTTCAATTGAAATATGGAACAACCACAAACCTGAGTAATGAAGTATCGAATAAAATTTACAGAAGTTCACCAAGAGAATATCTCATTTAAAAGAGTAGACTATCGAAGCATAAATTATAAAGGTAATCTATCTAAAAGAAGTATAGAACCAGCTCAAACAATAAAAATCATCTAAAAACACATACTTATTTGAATTAAATCTCAAATCAATAAATTTTACCATAAAATAATATTTAGGCTAGACTTAAGGGTTGATTTGCTTACGGTTGAACAATTTCGAGGAGATTCAACAAAGAAAGCAAAGAATGGAGGAAGAAATTAGACAAATATCTCATTAAAAGAATGGCAAGTGGTTTGGAAAGGAGGAGCAGTGGAACAGAATGGTGGCAAGAGGAGAGTAGCCAATCAGCGACGGGAAGCGGGTACGGAGTGGAGGTTTTCGGGTGGCGATAAGATGGAGGAGAGAGAGGAGGTGGAGGAATAGTGGGAGAGCAGAGAGAGGCAATGAAGGAGGGAGAGTTATGAAAAATCACGATTGAAAGTGAAATTAAAAAGTCTTCCATTAAAATAAAAAGTCTTTCATCAATATGCATGACTTTTTTAATTGTGTTTTGAGTTTTGAGTTAAAAAAATTGTAAAAAAGTATATAAAAGTCATTGTCATCAATTGTTAATGACTTTTTGAATACATGATTACTTTTATAGACTCTATAAAAGTCTTAATTGAATATTTACTGACTTTTAAAGACTCTTAAAAAGTCTTAATTGAATACCTGATGACTTTTAAATACTCTTAAAAAATCTTAATTGAATACCTGATGACTTTTAAAAATTTCTAAAAAGTCTTAACTGAATACCATTGGATTTTAAAAGTCTTTAAAAGTTTATAAAAGTTTTAATTGAATACATCCTTATAAGTATAACATCCCGAAATTTTTATATTTAAATTTTGATTTCTAATATTTTTTTAGATAACTATGATTATATATATAAAGAAGAAAGTTTCAAAATTATATATATTAGTTATCCTATTAATTATTTGAGGAAATTATAATGTATTATGGAGAATAATTTGATAATTTTATGTAAAATAAAATTAAGGGGTAAGAATTAAAGGAAAGTGTAAAGTTGGAGGAAATTAGAAATTTAACAAATATATATATATATATATATATATATATATATATATATATTACTTTTAGGGTAAAATTATAATTTTGGAAGAAAAATGTTTAAAAAATAGTAAATAAATAAAAATTAATATATATATAATGAAAAGAAGGAAGAGGGAGGAAAAAAAAAAAAAAGGGGAAAAGTTAGAGGCTTCTCTGCCTCCATCAACTCATAGCCATTTCTTTCTTCCTCTCCCTTCTCAAGCTCAATTCTTCCCCATACGAGCTCCGTTTTTCGAGTTTTTGGTACCGAATTGAAGCTAATGACATGTACTATAAATAGATGTAAGTTTTAAGGCGCATAATTTAGTGTTTGGAAGGGGTATTAAGGAGAAGAAATTCGTGACTATGGCTGTCACCCCCCATTTCTACATGTTTCAGCCCTAGGTTTCGAAAATCTGACTTCAAAAACGAACTTAAGACGCCAAAGAACCTTTGGATAAGGTGGAATTCGAAGCTTTCAAGGTAGTTTGCCCGGCGGTCGGAGCTGCGCCGGAGAAAATATGATTTTCTCCAATCCGTTGACTTCCCGACTGTTTTAATGCGAACCAAAGTTACTTTTGAGCTCCTGGAATTACAAGGGTCGTGAGGATGTACTCGGTTTGTCCATGGGTCAAAATTTAAATTTCTGGCCACCACACATGGTGGCGACGGCAGAGTTTTCCGGCGAGATACAGTAATTATAAAATTAAGTTTAGAGAATTTTAAATAATTATTTAGAGCAACTTTAATCCTTGGAGTTTTTGGTGATTTCTAGTATATTATTTGCTATTAATTATTGAATGTTGTTAAATTACCCAATATTGTTGGTTAATTAGCTTAATTGGTAGTTATATGTGGAAAAAAATATGAGAAATAATCTAGAAGTGCATATGGTTGAATTTGAGATTAGTTTGGTAGATTACATTTTATATGAATAATGTTACATGCATGAGTTATATTATACGAACTCAAATAGTTTACTCTAACATGAAAGTTCTTTAAATTTGACATTTTATTTTTGACAAATTAGTTCAAATGATGTGCGTCAGTATGTGGGTCAAAACCTTATAAGATCTAGTCACAAGTAGAATGTTGCAAGTACCAAGTCCTTGTTCAGTGAAGATAGAATTAGCTGATTCGTACAAATATCATTAGCAGACATGTATGACATAGGAATCTGATCTCTATTTGTGTCCAATTTTATTTGGCAAGACACATAGTTTTTATATAGGTTTTTCAAATTTCTCCAAGCTGAATGACATCAGGACGAATTATATATGATATCTACATTCATGGCTTGAGTGCCAAAGCCCTCTTCAAGATGAAGCTTAGATTGCTCATGTTCATTATAATTTATCATATACTTACTTTTCCATTATCATTTAGAAATTTAAAACGCGTGTCATAAAACCAGTGCTGAAGAATTACATATATATTGAAAAATCTTAATGAGAATGGAAGTTTTAGAAGAGAGAATGAAAGTACAAAGTTGTATGAGCTGTGCTTGATATGATAATCTTGAAGAATAGAACAAAAAGCATGGGTAATGTTTTTCAAAGAAAAAGTTAATTAAGTAGAAGATAATTTCAAGGCAGGCTGACCCAAGCTCATTACTCTTTACCCACTTCATGCTCTCTCTAACATCCAACTCAAATCATCATATCAGAACAAAACCTGAAATAGTTAAGTGATTACCATTGCTTCTTTGGGGGCTGGTATGATACAAGAATTGTGACGAAGGAACATGTGTTTGTTGGATATGATTCGTATGGTGAGCTTAGAAACGATCATTTGTTTGATAAATACCGAGTGTCAATATTGAATTATATCTTGAAGACATCAGTGATCATCCTTTACTATCCTGCTCTCTGGTCAGCTATGGGGAATTGTGCTGGACAAAATGCAGTAAATTTTGGGGCTTGGGGTTTTTAATAGTGTTATTAAAGTAAGGTAAAGTAAAATTATAATAGGCAAATGACTTATGTAACATCTTTTTGTAAATGGGTAAAGATAGAATGATAAGCTTGGCACTTCAACTCTGCTCATGGAATTATTTTGCTCTAAAATGAAAGTAATGTATAGTTTGGTTTTTCAACTTGACATTGATCTGACCACATTGTAAATGTTTTAGTGCTTTGTTTCCACCATACTATTATATTTTATGGAGTACATGGACATGGAATTTGAAGTAGGATGTCATTGCATGGTCAAATCATTGAGTTTGTCTAATCAAATATTTTACTCTAACATGAAAGTTCTGTATAAATTTGGTCTTTGAATCTGACATATAGTTGAAATGATGTAGGTCAGTATGTAGTCAGAAGTCGAATGTTGCAAGTAAGAGTAAGTACCAAGTCCTTGCTCAGTGAAGATAGAATTAGCTGATTCGTGCAAATATCATTAGCAGACATGGATAGACATAGGAATCTGATCTTTATTTGTCTCCAATTGATAGAGGAATCTTGTAACTTGTAACGTCATAATTTAGTTAACGATTTTGCTGAAGTTTGTCAGAAGTAGTCGTTAAAACGTATTAGTTGCAAGCTAAAGTACAAACTCAACAATCAAGGTTCAAAGGACATTGTGCGACACTCTTTAATTTTGATCTGCATTTATACAATAACTATAAATAGTACAATTTTGAAATGTTAATAAATATACAAATCTTCAATTGATAAATTTGATTAAAAATAGATACCCAACATGACATGTTTCCATTTTTTCAAGGATTTTCAATGATCAAATTTGAAAAAAAAAAGGAATCTTTTAAAACAAAGAAATGTTTTAGACTTGGTTTCTTGTTGATGTCGTTGCAAGCTATTAGCTAAAACAGTAACAACTTGTTTAAGAGACATACTTGGCTTGCTTTGCGGCCGAGGCGCATGGGTTGGTTTGCATCATCATGCCTCGAGGAAGAGAGAGACGAGTCGGTGACATCGCAGGGGAAGAGGACCTGGAACGACGGATTGAGCAACGCCTCAATCAAACAATCGGACAGCAAATCCAAGCAGCTGTCGATCTATTGACTGAGAGGATGGAAGAGTTGATTGCGGCCCAAGTTAGGGTTAATCAGCCCCATAGGAGACGAGCAAATCTGGAAAACCCGTTCGGTAGAGACGAAGAGGACTAGGAAGAGGATTCAGATGGCGAAGAGGCTCCTATTAGGAGTCGTGTGGCAGGCGAAGACCGACGTTGGGAGAGTGGGTTGCGGACTGAAATTCCTGAATTCCATGGTACCCTTCAACCGGAGGAATTCCTAGATTGGCTTGCGACTGTTGAGGAAGTTTTAGAGTTCAAGGGCGTACCTGAGAACAGACGAGTCCCGCTGGTTGCGACCAGGTTACGGGGGAGAGCGATGGCTTGGTGGCAGCAGTTGAAGCTGACCAGACAACGGATGGGAAAGTCTAAGGTTTCGACTTGGGAGAAGTTGAAGAAACACATGAGGTCGAATTTCTTACCCTATAACTACCAGCGATTGATGTATCAACGGTTGCAAAACCTGAGACAAGGGAGTCGATCAGTGGAGGAGTATACCACCGATTTCTACCAATTAATAGCCTGGAACGATATTCAAGAAACGGAGGAACAGTTGGTGTCGCGATATATTGGAGGCCTAAGGGAGCAGCTCCTGGAATCAGTCAACGATTTTGATCCCCTGACTGTTTCAGAGGCGCATCAAAGTGCAGCGCGGATGGAGAGGAGAACGCGCCCTACGGGTTTTGGCAGTAGTGGATTACCCCGTACCTCGGTGGCAGTACCCCGACCTTCAGGGTCAACAACAGCAATTACACCGAATCCCACACCTGTAACGGCCAACAATAACAACAGAAGGGTAGGACAGAGTAGTGGTATGAAGTGTTTTGCGTGTGGTGAGATTGGACATCGCTAGTCTAAATGTAAGAAAGCAGGAAAACGAGCCATGTTTGCTGATGTGGCTGATGAAGAGGGTCATGATGATGAAGATGAAGGCGAGCCAATTTTTGAAGAAGAGGAATTCGAAGAAGAAATTGTTGGGGGGGATGTAGGTCCTGCCCTGGTGGTGAGGAGGTCGTGTCTGGCCCCTCGAGTCATCGAGGAGAATTGGCTGAGGCAAAACATATTCCAGTCTACTTGCACCATCAAAGGTAAAATATGTAAATTTATCATTGATTCTGGTTGTTGTGAGAATATAATGGCCGCTGAAGCTGTGAAGAAGTTAGGGCTTCCAACGGAAAAGCACCCTAAACTGTATAAGCTGTCTTGGTTGAAACAAGGAGGTGAGTTGACAGTTTCACAAAGGGTGTTAGTTCCTTTTTCAATGGGCAGTAAGTATAAGGATGAAGTTTGGTGTGATGTTGTGGAGATGGACGTGTGTCACTTGTTGTTGGGACGTCCATGGCAGTATGACAGAGATGTTCACCATGATGGGAAGAAGAACACCTACAGTTTCGTGTTTGAGGGGGTGAAGATCGTGCTGGTTCCTCGGAAAGAGACCAGTAAGGAGGCTGGAAGTTTATTGACATTGGCTCAGTTTGATGAAGAGTTGCATGATTCGGATGTTGTTTTTTCCTTGGTGGGAAAAATAGTGGCAGAGGAACATCAGGTTCCTAAAGCAGTACAGCCCCTGTTGCAGGAGTTTGCAGATCTGTTTCCTGAAGATTTACCAGATGGTTTGCCACCTTTGCGAGATATACAACATCAGATTGACTTGGAGCCTGGAGCAGTTCTTCCGAATCGACCCTATTACCGAATGAGCCCGGTTGAACATGAGGAGTTGCGGAGGCAGGTTGAGGAGTTAATATCCAAGGGATATATCCGGGAGAGTCTCAGTCCCTGTGCTGTACCGGCATTACTAATTCCAAAAAAAGATGGAACGTGGCGGATGTGTGTCGACAGCCGTCCCATCAATAAAATCACAGTCAGGTATCGATTTCCTATCCCTAGGCTGGATGATTTACTTGATCAATTAAGTGGTGCCACTGTGTTTAGCAAGCTGGATTTGAAGAGTGGTTACTACCACATACGGATTCGTCCGGGAGATGAGTGGAAAACTGCATTCAATACGAGAGAAGGGCTTTATGAATGGTTAGTTATGCCCTTCGGGCTTTCGAATGCTCCTAGCACCTTTATGAGAGTCGTGAACCAAGTGTTGAGGCCTTTCATTGGTAAGTTCGTTGTGGTTTATTTTGATGATATATTAATTTATAGTGCTAATGAAGCTGAGCATTTGGGCCATTTGAGAGCTGTGCTTGAGGTGTTGAGAAAAGAGCGTTTGTTTGCTGCCTCGAAAAAGTGTATTTTCTTGTCTAGTAGTGTTCTGTTTCTGGGATATGTGGTATCGGACAAAGGATTGCAGGTTGATGAGGCGAAAGTGCGGGCTGTTCAGCATTGGCCTAGACCCGGCACAATCACTGAAGTTCGTAGCTTTCATGGGTTGGCATCTTTTTATAAGCGTTTCATTCCCCATTTTAGCACTATCATGGCACCTATCACAGACTGTATGAAGCAGACAGGGAAGTTCGAATGGTCGGAGGCAGCTGAGGAAGCGTTTGAACTGATTAAACATCGACTGACTACCGCCCCTATACTGGTTCTGCCGGATTTCCAGCAGCCTTTTGAGCTGCATTTTGATGCTTCAAAATTAGGGATTGGAGCAGTGCTAAGTCAAGGCGGAAAACCAATAGCATATTTCAGTGAGAAGCTGTCCGGAGCTAAACTGAATTACAACACTTATGATGTAGAGTTTTATGCGGTTATGCAGGCTGTTAAGCATTAGAGGCATTATCTGTTCCAAAGGGAGTTCGTCTTGTACACTGATCATGAAGCGCTCAAACATCTGCACACTCAGGATAAGGTCTCCGCAAGGCATGCTAGTTGGGTCGCCTATTTGCAGCAGTTCACATTTGTAGTCAAGCACAAGCCCGGGGTGGCAAATAAGGTGGCTGATGCGCTGAGTAGGAGAAAGACTTTGCTGACTCGTATGACAGTCCAGGTACCGGGATTTGACACGTTTTCTGAGTTGTTTGATTCTGACCCGTTTTTTGCTGCTGTCTTGAAAAAAATTGAAGCAGGAGAACGGACAGATTTCCATTTACAGGATGGGTCTCTGTTCAAGGGCAATCGGTTGTGTATTCCTGACTGCAGTTTGAGGCTACAGATTATACAGGAGCTGCACAATGAAGGTCATGTTGGTCGGGACAGAACATTGCAGTTGGTGTAGTCTAACTATTTTTGGCCTTCCATGCGCAAAGAAGTGGAGAAATTTGTGCAGCGTTGCCGGGTTTGTCAGATTTCCAAGGGCACAGCCACAAACGCCGGATTACATATGCCATTACTAGTACCGTCACAGCCATGGGTGGATATCAGTATGGATTTTGTATTGGGCTTGCCGCGTACTCAACGTGGTAACGACTCCATTTTTGTGGTGGTGGACAGGTTCTCGAAGATGGTGCATTTTATTCCGTGTAAAAAGACGACGGATGCGGTTAAAGTAGCACAGTTGTTCTTTCGTGAGGTGCATAAGTTGCATGGGCTGCCCGAGTCCATTGTTTCCGATCGGGACACGCGGTTTCTGAGTCACTTTTGGCGGAGTCTGTGGAAAATGGTGAACACACAGCTGAACTTTAGCAGTGCCTATCATCCTCAAACGGATGGGCAAACTGAAGTGGTGAACCGTTCCTTAGGCAATCTGTTACGCAGCTTGGTTGGTGAACATGTGAAGAGTTGGGATTTGAAGCTGTGTCTAGCGGAGTTTGCTCACAATCATGCGGTGAACCGGAGCACGGGGTTCAGTCCATTTGCAGTGGTTTACTCGGTCATTCCTAAGGGGCCGCTGGACTTGTTGCCTTTGCCTTCTCAGACTAAGCTTCATGGCAAGGCGGAGGATTTTGTTGGTAGTTTGCAGGAAGTCCACGAAGCAGTGCGCAACAATTTGCGGGCCTCGGCTGCCAAGTATAAGAAGACTGCGGACAAGAAAAGGCGACATGTGGAGTTTGAAGTGGGAGACTTTGTTTGGGCCGTGTTGACCAAGGATCGCTTTTCTGTTGGCGACTACAACAAGCTGTCCGCTCGGAAGATTGGGCCAGTCGAGATCATTGCAAAAATTAATCCCAATGCTTACCGCTTGAAGCTGCCAAGTTCGATTCGTACACATGATGTCTTCAATGTGAAGCACCTTCTGCCGTATGTCAGTGATTCTTCTGAGGATGACAATTCGAGGGCGAATTCTTTCCAACCCGGGGAGAATGATGGCGTAGAGGAATTGGCGCTGACCTATTTGGAGAAAGTCGAAAACGGAAAAAAATCAACGAAGCTGTGAAATTTTGAAATTTTGCAAGTGTCTGATTTGGCCCTAAAATTAGTGTATTTTCTTATCGTGCACGATCAACGGAATTCGATTGTTTATCCGCTGCATCAGGTTGCCTCGAATGAAACCCTTGTTGCAATGGCTAAGATTCAGGTGGTCTTTCTATTCGGTTCAGGACTGTAGGTTTGAGCATGCATGTATTAAAGTAAAGTAGATGATGCGAGGTAAATGAACTATGTAAAGTATTGTTCTGTTGCAGAAACATGATTGTGAATTTGATTCTTCATTGGAAGAGGCTACAATGGTTTGCTTGATCTTCAAATATTGAAGGTTTGAATGTGAAATGGTGCATCTATTTTAGGAACTTTTTTGAATCTTTTTTGAATCATAATTGAGATATGTGGAGTTTGGGAATTGGAGAAGTCTTCAGTCCTAATCACCACCTCTTTGCATAAAACTGCAGAGACTTTGCCAATTTTATTTGGCATGACATGTAGTTTTTATATAGGTTTTTCAAACTTCTCCAAGCTGAATGACAATCAGGACGAAGTATATATGATATCTACATACATGGCTTGAGTGCCAAAACTTGCTTTCATTATGATTTATGATATACTTGTTTTTTCATTATCAGTTAACCCATGACTGAAAAAAAAAAAATCATAAAATCTATTAAAAATCATTTTCCTTGTGAAACCAATCTGGATGCATTGGCGGCAGAATTCACAAGAGAAACTTTTCCTCGCAAATATTCTTTCGCAAAAAAATGAAAAATTTGCTTCAATTAATCACGTTAATTTGTTCCTTTAGTTGACCTTGTCGAATGTTTTGCTTTGCCTCTTCCAGTACCCTTGTATATTGGCTAGTTATAAACAGTGTACATTTATATGTAGAAAGCAATCTTTCTCTTTTAAGATGCGTTTTAGGGTAGAATTTAACTTGAGTTTAGCATATGTGATATTGTTACATTATAAGGCTACCCAAAGATGTCTAGTACTGCAAACGGCTGCTCTATTTGTACAATCCTAAGGTAACATTGGGTTGTAAACAATTAAAAAGTCATTTGTGCGAGGCAACTATTTTCTTTCAATGTCCCTTTTGGATGAATTTATGCCCAAATGTTAAGTCATCCATGGATATCCAGTTTTGCGAACTTTACACTTCAGATATATGATCATAGACTAAACATTACATATTATGCATCCCACATTATTACGTATTGACTAATAATAAAAATAATGAGTCGTTTATAAGCGTGTAGTACTTAGTGTGGTTCAAGGCGACTTGCCTTTTATGAAATTTAAAATGCGTGTCATAAAGCCAATGCTAAAGAATTACATATATATTGAAAAATCTTAATGAGAATGGAAGTTCTAGAAGAGAGAATGAAAGTACAAAGTTGTATGAGCTGTGCTTGATATAATAATCTTGAAGAATAGAACAAAAAACATGGGTAGTGTATTTCAAAGAAAAAAGAAAAACAGAAAGAAAAAGTTGATTAAGTAGAAGATAATTTCAAGGTGAGCTGACGCAAACTCATTACTCTTTACCCACTTCATGCTCTCTCTAACTTCCAAATCAAATCATCATATCAGAACAAAAGATCTGCGACGTTTCTCTTACTTCAACTGTGAGTGAAAATTCCATTCCTTCAGTTCAGTTCTTGGCTCATTTCTGATAGGATAGATATTTCTGGTATAGGGTAATTGCTCCTTTCATCGTAATAACTATCCATGATGGAATCTTCTTCAGCTGCTGCTTCCTGTCAAACGAAGTATGATGTATTTCTGAGCTTTAGAGGAGAAGACACCCGTTATAATTTTACTAGTCATCTCTATGATGCTCTGTGTTGTAAAAAAATCCAGACCTTCATTGATAATGACCTTGAAAGAGGGGAAGAGATAACACCTTCCCTTTTGAGAGTTATTGAAAGTTCTTTGATTTCTGTTATCATTTTCTCCAAGAACTATGCATCCTCTCCATGGTGTTTGGATGAATTGGTTAAGATTCTTGAATGCAAGGAAAATCATGGACAGACAATTTTACCAGTTTTCTACCATGTGAATCCATTTGAGGTGGAAGAACAAAGTGGGCTTTTTGCAGATGCACTTCTTCAGCTTCAGACGAATTTTGAGGACCAATTGGAAAAGTTACCAAGATGGAGAGCTGTCTTGAGGACTGTTGCAGGTGTTTCTGGATATGCCTCTAAGGATATCAGGTATATTTTTTTTCAATCTGTAAGGTAGTTAACCCAACATTTGAGACAATTTATATTTGATCCATATAGCTTTTTACTAGGAATGGTCCTGGATAGCACTCTGTATCATTTGTCAGAACTTCTGCTATTAAAGATAAAAGGTGTATGGTTGAGGGCACCATAAAAGGTGTATGGTTGAGGGCACCATGGTTCTTATTATAACATTCTTTATCTTGCTAGGATCCTAGATCAAAACATAGATAAAGTATTCCACTCCAATTTTCACTAAACATCAACTAATTCTAAACTCTTATCTGATAGGAATCCTTGAGTCCTGTTAACCAATGCCATTTGATTACTAAATTATGGAACTTTGCTTCATACTTGAGGCAATTAGATATTGATCAATTAATTTACTTTGGTATTTGGCTAACCAAAAAGCACAAAGGGGTGGAAGAAAGAAGAAAAGGCAAATAAAATGAAAATAGAAAAATTTCCCTCTTTTTATTTTTATTTTTTATTCACATCTTTTGTTTACTTTTTTGTTTCTTTTTTTTTTTATTATTGTTATTATCTTAATTTATTATCGGGTTTCGTTAATTGGAATGACTGTCATTTGGAATCTACATGACATTACTATTCAAATCACTTAACACTTTAGGACTAATTGCTCAAGTTTTGTCGAGTATCTTGATTGAGTTGGAAAAAAAAATGGTGCCTAATATTCTTTTCTAAAGTCATGATATAGTTAATGCCATTAGTCATGGAAATGACAGGTGATAGAGAATGTAATAATGGGAATAAAGTATAACTTGGGAATGAGGAGAGAGGTGGTTTGGGGCCTATTGGAAGTTAGATACAAGAGACTTTAGCTTCAGTTAGTACACACACACACAAACTATGTGTGTGTGTGTGAATTGGTGTTGGGTGAGAAAGAAAGGGCAATCAAGAATTTTGTTATTTGGCTATATTGAGTGTTTTTGCTCTTTGTCTATTGCAGCATTGTAAGGTTATATACTTCTATTACCAGAGACAAACTATCCATGCAGTACTTTTTTATCAAGTTTCTTGTGTATTCGACATATTTGAAAGAAGATGTTACTGTGGAAATATACTCCTTTATTTTCTTAATTTGTTTCTCTTACCATGTGTTTCATCTCAGTCTTTTTTTCCCTTTTCAATAGGTATGAGGCTGAACTTGTGAAAAAAATTGTGGAAGATATTTTGAAGAAATTGAACCGTGCATACTCGAGAGGTTTGAAGGGCTTGATTGGAATAGATTCGCACATTGAACAAACTACAAAGTTACTACACATTGGGGTGTCAGAAGTTTGTATTCTAGGGATTTGGGGCATGGGTGGCATAGGAAAAACAACTATTGCCGGAGTTATATTTCACACTCTCTCTTGTCAATTTGAATGTTGCTGCTTTCTTAAAAATATCAAAGAAGAATCAGTACGTGGTGGGCTACTTGGTCTAAGGGAAAAGCTTTGTCAAGTTGCGAATGGCATGCTCCAACACAAGAAGATGTTGCTTGTTTTGGATGGCATTGATTCTGTTAGCCAAATAGATGAGCTGATCGGAACACAAAATTTTGGCTTGGGTACCAGAATTATATTGACATCTAGAGATAAGCAAGTTCTGAAGAATAGAGTTGATGAACTGTATGAAGTTCAAGGATTAAATGATGATGATGCTCTTCAACTATTTAGTTTGAATGCTCTTAAGAAAAAGCATCCTCCAGCAGAATATATGGAGCCATCTGAAAGGGCGGTGAATTATGCTCATGGAAATCCCTTGGCACTCAAAGTTTTGGGATCTTTTTTATTTGGCAGAGGGAAATAAGAATGGGAAAGTGCACTGCACAAACTTGGTAGAATTCCTCAGCCTGAAATTTTCAGTATGTTGCGGGCAAGTTTTGACACACTGGATGAAGAAGAGCAATGTATGTTTCTTGATATTGCATGTTTTTTTACGGGGCAACAAGTTGATTTTGTACAGAGAATAATGGATGGTTGTGGTTTCTCAGCCATCATTGGAATTAGTGTTCTTGTTGATAAATGCCTAATTACTATCTTTGAAAACAAGTTAGATGTACATGATTTATTGCAAGAAATGGCTCATGAAATTGTTCGCCAAGAATCAATTAAAGAGCTGGGTAAGCGCAGTAGATTGTGGAGACATGCCGATGTCTACAAAGTATTGACTAAAAATCTGGTTAGAGCCTTGCATATATATATATATGTGTGTGTGTGTGTATATATATATATATATATATATATATATATATATATATATATATATATATATATATATATATATATACTTTCCCTCATCAAAGTACAATTGAAATAATTTTTGAAATTTTTAATTACATGTAGAATTTAAGCTTGATATTTTTGTTACTTTGATTTTTAGGGATCTGAAAAGGTTGAAGGGATATTTTTAGATACATCAAAAATCCCAAAAGTGAATTTGAGCTCAAAAGCCTTTGCCAACATGCATAATCTCAGATTGCTTAAAATCTGCGGTGCTGGATTTGGAAACAGCTGTAAATTGTATCTTCCTGATGGCTTAGACTTTCTATCAGATAAATTAAGCTATCTTCATTGGGAAGAATACCCACTAAGCTCCATGCCTCCAAAGTTTGAAGCAGAAAATCTAGTTGAACTTAACCTGACATACAGCAACGTAAAACAACTGTGGTCAGGAACGCAGGTAATATTTTTTTTCCCCATTCTGTTGGGTCTCAATGAATTTAGTGTAGGTATATTGAAGGCAGTTTGTTGTTTTTGCAGCATCTTTTGAGTTTGAAAGAGATGAATCTAAGTAATTGTGAGAGCTTACTCGCTCTTCCAGACCTTTCGCTGGCAAAGAATCTCGAGAGCTTGAATTTTGCACATTGTGCAAGCTTGGTAGAAGTTCATCCATCAATTCAGTTTCTAGATCAACTTCTTGTTTTGGACATGAGATGCTGCAAAAGCCTGAGGAGCCTTCCCACTGGCGTTAAATGGAGATCTCTCAAAACACTTAATCTTTCTGGTTGCTCATATCTTAGGAGATTTCCCGAGTTTTCTGAAAACTTAACTTATTTAAATTTAAACAAGACAGCTATAGAAGAACTTCCAGAGTCAATCGGGAAGGTCCGTGGACTTATTACTTTGAATTTGAAGGACTGCAAACAGCTCCACAATCTTCCAGAAAGTATGCATTTGTTAAAAGCTCTTGTGATCATTGATCTTTCTGGTTGCTCAAATATTACCAGGTTTCCCAAGATTTGTGGGGAAGTGAAATACTTATACTTAAGTGGGACTGCAATTGTAGAGATTCCTTCTTCAATTAGTCAGCTCTCAAGGCTGTTTTGTTTGGATCTCATGAATTGCAAAAGACTGAAGAATCTTCCCAGTGACATATCTAGGTTGGCATCTCTAGAGCAATTGGTTCTCTCTGGCTGCTATAGCATCACAAAATTTCCGGAGGTTTCAATGCAAATCAAGAAGTTGTGTTTAGATGGCACTGCAATAGGAGAAATTCCCTCGTCGATACAGCAATCCTTTGAACTTGTTGAACTGAATCTGCAAAACTGCACCAGATTACATACTCTTCCAAGCAGTATTTGTAAGTTAAAACATCTGCAAAAGCTTAATCTCTCAGGTTGCTGTATATTTGAAAATTTCCCAAAAATTTTGGAGGATATGAATTCTTTGAGATATCTTTATCTGGATGGAACAGCTATAAAAGAGCTGCCTTCACCAATTCAAAAGTTGAAGGCGCTATCAAGTTCGGAGTTGAAAAACTGTAGACATCTTTGCCTTTATGGTATAAAATGTTCTCCGAAAGAAGGATTGCAGATACAATATCTACGTAAGCTGTATCTCAATAATTGTGGTTTATTTGTTGTGCCTCATTTCATTGGCTGTTTATCGTCACTAGAGGCTTTGGATCTCAGTGGAAATCCATTTATAGAAATAACTTCAAGCCTCAAAGGGCTATTCGATTTGCAATATTTTGGTGTGAGAAATTGCATTCATCTTCGGTCATTACCTGAACTTCCGCCAAGCCTGACAAGATTAGATGCCCACGGCTGCCGTAATCTGAGCTTCGTATCTATGGGTCAACAACGAGCCACAGGAAACATTTTTGAGTTCATTTTCACTAATTGTAAGAAGTTGAGTATGGTTAAAATCATAGAATATGCTTTGACAAAATTTCAGCTTTATGCAAAAAGGCTATACAGTCAGGTATTATTCTTTGTAGAGAAAAAAGCATCCAAAGGCCCTTGATCTTTTTAATTTTTGTTGATTGACAGATGGAGTCATTGGTCATTTGTAGTTGTACAAATTTAAGTCCCTGAGTACCAATAAAGCTAGTTGTAAGAACCAAACTCAGGCTAAAGGGTGTTGCTTATTTCATTTGCATTTGGAGTTGTATTTTTAAGCGTCCGAAAGCAAGCAAATTTTAAGTGAGTTTGATGTTCAAAACTAATTGTCTTGCTAACTAGGGGCTTAATATGTGTGATTATAAAGATCGAGAGCTTAATATGTTAAATTGAAAGATCAAGAACTTGATCACAAAACTCGAAAAGATTAGAGGCCTCAAGATGCTTTTTTTTTCCTTCTTTTCATATCTCTTGCATTAAATAAAGACACCATCTCCCATGTTAATTTGTTTCATGTTGCAGGTGCCTTCTATACTAGCAGGGGAATCTTGTTTTTGCTTCCCTAGACTTGACGTTCACATTTTGCTTCGAAATAGTTGGAGATTTGCAACTGAAATCCAGCTGCCTTCAGGTTTGGCTAAAAATGATTTCTTAGGTTTCATTACTTGTGCAGTTATTGCATTCCATGGTGTCAGTGACAGGTCTGGTCTCCGAGTGAAATGTAAATACCATTTTCAAAATGCGAATGGAGACTTCAATGATTTCCATTGCTACTTTGGGGGCTGGTATGATACAAGAATTGTGACGAAGGAACATGTGTTTGTTGGATATGATCCGTGTGATGAGCTTAGAAACGATCATTTGTTTGATAAATACCAAGTGGTCAATATCGAATTATATCTTGAAGACATCAGCGGTCATCCTTTACAATCCTGCTCTCTGGTCAGCTATGGGGCATTGTGCTGGACAAAACACACAAAATTTGGAGGCCTAGGGCATTTAATAGAGTATTATTAAAGTAAGGTAAAGTAAAATTATGATAGGCAAATGAATTATGTAATATCGTTTTGTTAATGGGTAAAGATAGAATGATAAGCTTGGCACTTCAAATCTGCTCGTGGAATTATTTTGCTCTAAAATGAAAGTAATGTATAGTTTGGTTTTTCAACTTGACATTGATCTGACCACATTGTAAATGTTTTAGTGCTTTGTTTCCACCATACTATTATATGTTATGGAGTACATGGACATGGAATTTGAAGTAGGATGCCATTGCATGGTCAAATCATTGAGTTTGTCTAATCAAATATTTTACTCTAACATGAAAGTTCTGTATAAATTTGGTCTTTGAATTTGACATATAGTTGAAATGATTCAGGTCAGTATGTAGTCAGAAGTTGAATGTTGCAAGTAAGAGTAAGTACCAAGTCCTTGCTTAGTGAAGATAGAATTAGCTGATTCTTACAAATATCATTAGCAGACATGGATAGACATAGGAATCTGATCTCTATTTGTCTCCAATTGATAGAGGAATCTTGTATCTTCATAAGGGTCGTGTTTTTTGACTAGGAATCTGTTTAGAATCTGCCTATAAGTAGGCTTTTATTTCTCAGTTGTAAGGCAGTTTTTTGATGAATAATATTTTTGGAATTAATTCTAATTTCCTGCTTTTGTGAATTTTCGAAAATTCAATTAGTAGAAGACTAATTTCCGGAATCGTATGCGATTAACAGATCCTAGTACTTTTGTTCAAAGCTTCCGCTGCATCAAACAAAAAACATGGGTAGTGTATTTCAAAGAAAAAAAAAAAAACACAGAAAGAAAAAGTCAATTAAGTAGAAGATAATTTCAAGGCAAGCTGACCCAAACTCATTATTTTTAGCCACTTCATGCTCTCTCTAACATCCAAATCAAATCATCACATCAGAACAAAAGATCTGCGATGTTTCTCTTTCCTGATTAATATCTCTTAAGGCTATTAACTGCAAGAGGCTCCAAGTCATTGCCCGATCTTCCTTCAGATATTAAAAGCCTGAATGTGAAAGGGTGCATTTCTTTGCAAAGTCTTCCTGATCTTTTTCCAATTGCGAAACTTTGGGAATTGCAAAAGTCTTCAGTCCTTGCCACCTCTCCCATTAAGTGTTAAATATCTGACAATGGAAAACTGCACTTCTCTGCAGACTCTCCCAATGTTATTTGACAAGCTCAGATATGCGGCTAGAGACGTAGTTTTTATATAGGTTTTTCAAATTGCTCCAACCTGAACGACTATCAGGAGGAAGTAGATATGATATCTACATACATGGCTTGAAAGTTACCTGTTGTGGGTAGCACTAATTCAGTGCCTAATGAAACACTGTAACAACTGCCAATTTTGGAACCATTGCACAAAATTCTGTAAGCAGGTATCTATTAACACCAGCACATTTATCCTTTTGTTTCTCCTTTACTTTTCACAAACTATAAGTACTTTTCTTGTGGCACAGGAATGCATGAATCCGGCAACAAGATTTCCTGAAGTTTATACCTGCTTTCCTCGAAGTGCAATTCCCAATTGGTTCAACCATCAGAACACAGATGGACCATTTCTGAGAATACAGCTCTCTCCCGATGAAAATTTACGGAATATTCTAGGTTTTGCTGTATGTACAGTTATGAAGAGCAAACTTAATTCTTAGCCAGATTGGTGGCTTGAGGTCAGCAGTAAAAATGGAGAGTTTCAGACTTGGTTTAATATATTTTCGGTCCCTGGGGATTCAGCACTGATGAGTGCATTTTATGCACGAAATCTGTCTTTGTTTATGGGCTCTAATTTATATATTTTTAGTTAACTTAGGCAGATTTATTTCATTTTGTGCAATTACTCGTGCTAGGGACTCTGGAGTTGAAAATGAGCTTAAAGAGCCTTATTTGGGAGCTTGGAGTGTCATGAAGTTGGATCTTGAAGGCTTAACCCATGGGCATGGCTTATGGAGTGCTGTTTATGCTGAAAATAGGCCTAGGAGACTGTTTTGCATAAGCCATGATCATGGCTTATAGGGAGCTACGAATTTGAAGAACTTTTGTGGGATTAGAAGACTTTTTATTTTAATTTAAGTTTATTTAATTCGGCCCTTTATGAAAAACTTTTGGGGATTGTTTTATTTTATTTATTTCCATTATAACTCTAATTAGATTTTCCTACAAAAATCTTAATTAGAGTTATTTCCTATTTAGAAGTCTTTCCTTAGTAATTTAGGTTTAAATAGGGTTAGGTCTTTTGTTTTTGGAACACTTCTTCATTTTTCTTTCTCTGGAACGTGATTCTTTCTTCATGGAGAACTAAAACTTTAATCTCTAGCTAGTGGGCAATTCAGTCTTGTAACGTCTAACTGTGAGATCATTTGTTCTTTCTTTCTTCTTTAATTCAAGTAATCGATTCCCTTCTGTTTTTACTACTTTTGCATGATTTAATTAAGTTCTTAATTTAATTATTTACATGTGATTGCTCTGCTAGTTAAGTAATTGAATACGTAATTGTTTTATTCACTTAACCTAGGTAGCAAATAATACGATTAATTACGGACAAGTTTTAATTCGTGTTATGGATGAAATCGATATGCTTTAAATAATCCCGCTTGGGTGATTATTAGGTAGAATTAGTGTCTCTTTCGTTTGTTAAAGCTTTTAATTGAATTAAATTCCGAAGCTTGTTCGGGACTGTTTGATTAATTAGAGATAATTAACGAGCTTCTCTTGGTTATCTATTCCATAAGAAGAGATTAGGCGATTCATGCTTTATGATTGCTATAGCTAATTTATTTGAATGTATTGGAGTTATCTTTTGTGTTTGATCGATGATCAGTCGAATTGATTTAAGACTCGAATTCGCCTTCTAGCTGGAGTTCATCTCAGATAGATTTTTACCCAATTGATTTGTTCCTGTTAATTTGTTTACTTTCATTGGATTTCTTAAACACCCCTTTTTACTTTTATTGTTTAACTTTTGAAGAAATAATCAGCCAATCCCTGTGGATTCGACCCTGCTCCATCTGTACTACAAAATTTTGTGTCTAAGAGTAGGAATTTATTTTTGGTGTGTTCGGCACGCATCAAATTTTGGCGCCGTTGCCGGGGATTGGTGTCTTAATTGTTTATTTCTTCTAATCTGTGTTTTTTAGTGTATGCCACGTTCTTCTCGTACAGGTGAACTCGTGTTTGATTCCGAAATAGAGAAAACTGCTCGTCGATTGAGAAAGCAAACAAAGGAAAAAGAAGCACGGGAATTACTTGCACCAGACGTGGTAGCTGATTTGTTAGAATCAAGTGAGAGTTAAATTGAAGAAGTAGAGATGGCTCATCCAGAACAAACATTGAGAGCCATGGCTGAACCGGATATGGATCAACAACCTCTATGCATACTGTATCCGGAAAATGAGGTAAATTTTGAATTAAAATCTGGTTTAATTCACTTATTGCCTACTTTCCGTGGACTTTCAGGTGAAGATCCACATAAACATTTGAAGGAGCTCCATGTAGTATGTTCGAGTATGAAACCGCCAGGGAATGCAGTTTCTGTGGAGCAAGTGAAAATGAGAGCCTTTCCGTTTTCACTAACTGATAAAGCTAAGGATTGGTTGTATTACCTCCCATCTGGATCAATCACAACCTGGGGCGAGATGAAGAAGCAATTTTTGGAGAAATTCTTTCCTGCTTCTCGAGTTTCTTCAATCCGCAAAGATATATCGGGCATTCGCCAATATGCTGGGGAAAATCTTTATGAGTACTGGGAAAGATTTAATCAGCTCTGCACCAGTTACCCAAATCATCAGATAAAGGACCAACT
This sequence comes from Euphorbia tirucalli, assembly GCA_039660915.1. Lineage (NCBI taxonomy): Eukaryota > Viridiplantae > Streptophyta > Magnoliopsida > Malpighiales > Euphorbiaceae > Euphorbia > Euphorbia tirucalli. The sequence continues at coordinate 54,929,798 of CM077633.1, forward strand.
TTTACTTCACTATTTTTATGAAGGACTAACCTTATCTGACAGGAATCTAATTGATGCATCCAGTGGTGGATCCTTGGCCGATAAGACGATTACCAATGCAAGAGAGCTGATTTCAAGAGTGGCTGCTAATACACAACAGTTTGGCACTCGACAAGAACATCCTTCGCAGAAAGTGAATGAGGTAAGCACTTCTGCTATTGAAAAAAGACTTGACACCCTTACTTCACTCATGCAGAAAGCATTTTTGGGAAAACAACAACAAGTGAATGTTTGTAGGATCTGTTCGAGTTTTGATCATCCTACGGATTCTTGTCATACTCTCCAAGAGGAAGAACAAGTGCATGCTGTTGGTAATTTTCAGAACCAACAACATCAGAGGAGATATGATCCGTATTCCCAAACTTATAATCCTGGATGGAAGGACCACCCGAATTTCAGCTATGCACATAAGCCAAATAATTTTCAGCAAGGGCAGCAGTCAAATAATTACCATCCTAGGCCACCAATACATACACCACAACCGCCCCCTCCTAAGCCAACCATGTCTCTAGAACAAATCGTATCTGCCTTGGTTACCAATGTGCAACAATTCCAACAAGACACTAAGACAAGCATCCAGAACCTAGAAACCCAAATGAGCCAATTGGCCACTTCAATGAGTAAGTTAGAGTCACAAACTTCTGGACGCCTGCCATCACAGCCTGAGATAAACCCAAGGCAGAATGTTAGTGCCATCACTTTGAGGAGTGGCAAAGAGATACCATCTGCTGGAGTTTCGAAGCATGAGGTGGAGAAAGAGCTGGAAAAAGAGGAGGTAACTCCTATACCAAGTAAGTCAAAGTCGCCACCATCCGTTGTCATCCCACCTCCATTCCCAAGTCGATTCTCCAAATCTCTAAAGGAGGACCAAGAGAAAGAGGTACTTGACTTGTTCAAAAAAGTCCAGGTAAATATTCCTCTTCTTGATGCAATTAAACAAGTTCCTCGATACGCTAAATTTCTTAAAGAATTGTGTACTAACAAGAGGAAACTAAGGGGTAATGAAAAGATAAGTGTGGGAGAGAATGTATCTGCTGTCTTTCAAAATAAACTTCCTCCAAAATGCAAGGATCCAGGTATGTTCACTATCCCTTGTACTATAGGGAGTAAAAAAATCGAACGAGCTATGCTAGATCTAGGTGCTTCAATTAATGTCATGCCACGTGCTATCTATGATTCTTTGAATGCTGAACCATTAAAAGAAACGGGTGTGATAATATAATTAGCTGATAGATCTAATGTATATCCTGATGGTGTGCTGGAAGATGTTCTAGTCAAAGTTAATGAATTGGTTTTTCCTGCTGATTTTTATGTGTTAGACATGGAAGAAGAAAAATCCTCTAGTTCTGTGCCTATTTTGCTAGGAAGACCTTTTCTGAAAACATCTAGAACTAAAATTGATGTGCATGAAGGTACTTTAACTATGGAGTTTGATGGTGACACTATAAAATTTAATATCTATGATGCCATGAAATACCCTAGTGAAATGCACTCTGTTTTTGCTTTGGATGTTTCTAATTCATTGGTGCAGAAAGTTTTTGATATGGAAGAGGAAGATGGATTAAACTTTGTACTTTGCCACAACTTCAACAAAAGAGAGATGGATGATGTTGCCAAAGAATTTGTGGTTAACCAAGCAATAGAAGACACTGTTTTTGAACTTCAAACTCTAACATCATTAAGTCCAAATGTGTCTTACATCGATCTACCAAGATCAACTGCTAAACTTCTTCCTTCTACTGTGCAGGCACCGAAGCTTGAATTGAAGACGTTACCCAATCACCTTAAGTATGCCTACTTGGGTGATGGAGAGACTCTTCCTGTAATAATTTCCAACAAACTTACAGAGCTGGAAGAGCAAAAGTTGCTTCGAGTGTTGAGGGTTCATAAAGAAGCTATTGGTTGGACAATAGCTGATATAAAAGGCATTAGTCCATCTACGTGCATGCATAGGATTCTACTGGAAGACGGAGCCAAACCCTCAAGAGATGGTCAACGCCGTTTGAATCCACCTATGATGGAGGTGGTGAAGAAAGAAGTACTAAAACTTTTAGATGCTGGTATGATTTATCCGATCTCAGATAGCAAATGGGTAAGTCCAGTGCAAGTTGTCCCAAAGAAAACTGGAATCATGGTAGTAAAGAATGACAATAATGAGTTGGTGCCCACCCGAATTCAGAATGGGTGGAGGGTTTGTATAGACTATCGTAAGCTGAATGCTACGACTAGAAAAGACCACTTTCCTTTGCCTTTTATTGATCAAATGTTAGAAAGGTTAGCTGGTAAATCTTATTTCTGTTTTCTTGACGGCTATTCAGGTTTTAATCAAATTCCCGTAGCACCCGAAGATCAAGAGAAGACGACATTCACATGCCCATTTGGAACATTCGCTTATCGACGAATGCCGTTTGGCCTTTGCAATGCACCTGCTACATTCCAAAGGTGTATGGTTAGTATATTCTCCGACTATGTAGAGAGCATCATAGAGGTCTTCATGGATGATTTTACAGTATATGGTGACTCTTTTAATTTGTGTTTATCTAACCTCACCAAAGTGCTTCAACGTTGTATTGAGAAAAACCTTGTACTTAACTTTGAGAAATGTTATTTCATGGTTGACCAAGGTATTGTGCTAGGACATGTTATTTCTGCTAGGGGGATAGAAGTTGATAAAGCTAAGGTTGATCTTATAAAATCCTTACCCTACCCCACAAATGTGCGGGAAGTTCGTTCTTTTCTTGGTCATGCAGGATTTTATCGGAGATTCATCCGTGATTTTTCGAAGATAGCTCAGCCTTTGTGTCGACTCATGCAGAAGGATGTTGTTTTTGAATTCGACAGTGCGTGCAAAATCGCTTTCGACCAGCTGAAGGAAGCACTCACTTCTGCACCTATTATGCAACCCCCAAACTGGGACTTACCGTTCGAGATCATGTGCGATGCTAGCAATCATGCTATCGGTGCAGTGTTAGGACAAAAAGTTGGCAGAGCCTCACATGTGGTCTACTACGCTTCAAGGACGTTGGATAGCGCTCAGTGCAATTATTCAATAACGGAAAAAGAACTTTTAGCTATTGTATTTGCTTTAGAGAAGTTCCGTTCTTATTTGATTGGCACTAAAGTGATTGTTTATTCTGATCATGCAGCATTGAAGTACCTTCTCACCAAGAAAGAAGCAAAACCCAGGTTAATTCGATGGATCCTCCTACTACAGGAATTCGATCTAGAGATACGAGATAAGAAAGGAACTGAGAACTTGGTGGCAGATCATTTAAGCCGCTTGGTTCGGTCTGAAGAGCCATTACCGTTACAAGACTCATTCCCCGACGAACACCTCTTCGCTATCCACGAGAATGCTCCATGGTATGCCGATATTGTAAATTTCCTTGTCACCAAAACCTTACCTAAGGATTTGACTCGTGCCTAGAGAGACAAGGTAAAAAGCGATTCTAAATACTATATCTGGGATGAACCATACTTGTGGAAATATTGCTCTGACCAAATAATAAGGAGGTGCGTAAATGACTCTGAAATTTCATCTATATTGTCTTTTTGTCATTCTCATGCCTGTGGTGGACATTTCGGTCCTAAAAGAACAGCTCGTAAGGTACTTGAATGTGGTTTTTACTGGCCCACCCTTTTCCGGGATTCATATACATTCTGTAAAACATGTGCTAACTATCAGAAAACAGGGAACATCAGTAAACGAGATCAGATGCCCTTACAATCTGTGTTAGTATGTGAAATATTTGACGTATGGGGTATAGATTTCATGGGCCCGTTTCCATCATCCTTCGGTAATGTGTATATTTTGTTAGCCGTGGACTATGTATCAAAATGGGTGGAGGCTAAAGCCACACGAAATAATGATGCCAAAACTGTTGTTGATTTTCTAAAATCTCATATTTTTTCCAGGTTTGGCGTGCCTAAGTCACTGATCAGCGATAGAGGAACTCACTTCTGTAATAAAGTGGTAGAGGTTTTGTTAAAGAAATACAATGTTACTCATCGCACATCTACCGCTTATCACCCTCAAACAAGTGGTCAAGCTGAAGTCTCTAACCGGGAAATCAAATCTATTCTTGAGAAGACTGTGAATCCTAATCGCAAAGATTGGAGTGTGCGTCTCAATGATGCCTTGTGGGCATATCGCACAGCATACAAAACACCCATAGGTATGTCTCCTTACCGTCTAATTTTTGGGAAGCCATGTCACTTGCGAGTAGAGCTTGAGCATCGAGCATACTGGGCAGTGAAACAATGCAATATGAAGATGGATGCGGTAGGAGAATCTAGAAAATTGCAGTTGCAAGAATTAGAAGAGATAAGGAATGAGGCGTATGAAAACTCTAGGATTTATAAGGAGAAAACGAAAATTTTGCATGATAAAATGATTTCTAGGAAAACATTCGTCATAGGCCAAAAGGTACTCCTTTATCATTCTCGTCTCAAATTATTTCCAGGTAAGCTTCAGTCTAGGTGGATAGGCCTTTTTGTCATTACTAATATCTTTCCTCATGGTGCAGTCGAAATACGGAGTTTATCCACAGATAAAATTTTCAAGGTCAATGGACATCGACTTAAACCTTTTTATGAAGGTTTTCAAGTTAATAATGTGGAAGAGTTGATCTTGGAGGATCCGGATTATGGAGGATAAACGGATCGATTGTCTAGCCAAAGACAATAAAGAAAGGCGCTCTTTTGGGAGGCAACCCAAATTGATTTTAATTCAGATTAATTATTTTTATTTTGTGTGTTAATTTGGTATTTTTATTTTTATTTTTAGTTTTAGTTAAAAAAAAAAAAAAATTTTGGCGTCTTTCGTTACCTTTGATCATGCTTTAGGTCGCTAATTACTTGTTTTTAAGATACAGACAATTTAATTTAGCCAGGGTCTTGGCTTGTGTGAACTAGAAATTTAAAAAGGGGAAGACATAAGCCATGATCATGGCCTGTGCGAATTAGTCTTCTGTTTCTTTGTGTGACAAGTTTGAAATTGTAGACTTAAGCTAAGGTCATGGGTTGTGAGAATTAGTCTTCTGTTTCTTTGTGTGACAAGTTTGAAATTGTAGACTTAAGCCAAGGTCATGGGTTGTGAGAATTAGTCTTCTGTCTCTTGTTGACAAAAGCAATTATTTTCTTTATTTATTTATTATTTTATTTCATTTTTTTTTTAAAAAAAAAAATTTATTTTCTTTATTTATTTATTATTGTATTTCATTTTTTTTTTTAAAAAAAAAAAAAAAATTTTCTTTTGCTGTATGATATTCTCGTCTTTTTCTACCCTTCTTCTCTTTTTCTTCTTTTCTTTTCTTCTTTTTATTTTTCAGCTCCCCATCTTCCCAGCCTCTACCATCGCCGCCCCAAATCCAGCCGCCGACGGCCCGTCCTTCGTCTCCGATCTCCGTCCAGCCGCTCTCCACCACCGATGACGCGATCCCGGCAGAGTTCAGGCGGCAAATCGACGAAGACCACCGCCGCAGGACCACGCTTCGCCAGTCTCCGCCACTCAGCTTCGTCGGCTTCTCCTTCCGCCGTCTCGGTCAACGCCTCCGCCTGCGCCTTCGATCTACCTTCCAGCGCTGCAGCAGAGCGTCCAGTTGCCGGTTCTGCCATTCCCGACCAGATTCCGGTGACTGAGCCGCCCATCTCCACTATTGACCAATCCGTACCGGTCGTTGAACCACCTATTCCGGCGAACCCTTCCAACGCAGAATTTCAGTCCAAAACAAAAGGGAAATCAGTTGCAAAAACTCCCAAAGCCCCTGCCCAGTCAAGAGTCACCTCTAAGAGGAAACAAGGGTTCATCCCTCGAGCTACCACGCCTTCAAACCCGGCTCAACCACCATCCAAGAAACAAAAGGTAAATCGGGTACCACATACTCGCTCTCGACTACCCCGAGGTACGTCTTTACTCGTTCCCGAACATCATTTGCATGGATGCTTGAATTTTCCTGCTGGGTTAACAAAGAAATATGCTGATGTTTGTAGTAGGCAAATTATTCCTTGTAAGCGTATTGATACTTCTTTGTTGATTGAGCTTGGTTTGTTGGATGAATTTCAATTAATGGTCGAACATATTGGCTGGACATCTTTCTTTGCATTAAAATACCCTGGGTACACTGAATTGATTAGGGAGTTTTACACGACTTTTCAGTTCACCACGCCTAAGGAATTCACTATAGACACACCAGCTGCGATTAGATTTAGGTTGATGGGAAGGGAATTTGTTTTGTCTGTGACTGAGTTTAATATTACCTGTGGTTTGATTAGCTCCGAGTTTGCCAAGACAGATGAATACAGGTTATCCTCGATTGATTTCCCTCGTGATTTCCATGGTTGCAAAGTCTGGCCCCAAATGTCTGTGGATGTGTTTACCTATGATTCTAGTCAATCCAAGGCCTATTACTTGAAACAACCTACTTTGCAATACATCCATCGCTTTTTAGCTTATGCTTTTTCTGGGAGAATTTCTAGTTCTAGCACTTGCAATAAGACTGAGTTATATTTTTTGTGGTGTATGCTTAATAATGTCAAAGTGAACTTAGGTTGTTGGATTGCTAGTCAAATGCGTACTGCTTGGACTGCCGGTAGGGATTTGATTTTTGGTTCCTTAATTACTCAATTAGCTGTGAATTTGCACCTTATTGATCCTGTTTCTACTGACTTACACATTGCTTTTGAGATGGAGCCTTTGGATTTCAGTTGTTTGAGCAACATGGGACTAGTTTCCCGAATCGATGGCATTCTTCGTTGGTTGCCCATTGGTGAAGATCCGAAGCCAGGACGTCGTGCCAAGAGTAGCGTTCATACTGAAGCTACTAATTTTGATTTTTCACCTATGCTTAATATGATGCAGCACGCAATGGAAAAGTTGCATACCATTGACACCAACATCAACACATTGCATCGGAAAGTGACCCGCATTGAAACCAATGTCGTTGAGTTGTACCGACTTCAGGACCGCGATCCCCCGTGCCCACCTTCCCCTTAGGAGCGGCGGATATTTGGCATTCATAAACCAGGGGAGTTTCGTTCTCACTTTCTTCTTTTACTTTATTTTGGTTTATGTTTGCTTTGCTCTCTTGCACATTGAGGGCTATGTACCGATTTAAGTGGGGGGAGGGATCACACATTATTTGCTTATTGTACATATTTGTTTTGTTCTCTTGACTGTCATCTCGCAAAACATATATTAGCTTCAATTCCTTTAAAATTTTTGCATTATTTCTCTTTAAACAATCGTAGTACTGAAAATTCTTCTTTTATGTCTTGTGTACTTGTTAAGGGAGATGTTTGCATAAATGAATTAGGAAGCTCTAGCTACTTGAAATCATTGTGATCAATAGACACTTGAATTGAAATGTATCACTTAGAGACATGGATTGTATAAGACACTTCTTTTGACTAATCATAAATCAAGGGGATAAAATAGGTTTTATGCATGTTTTTGACTTTTAAATGTTTGTTGTAAATATATATATATATATATATATATAAAAAGAAGAAAGAAAATTCACATTCTATTCCGCTGGCTTGATTTGCGAATCCAAGTTATGAATAGTGCTAGTAGCCGCTTAATGAATATGCTTAGCCAAGTAAGTCGGGTGCATTGTGTTTGCTCCATTTTTGTTATCCGTTCGGAAAAGCTAAAGCATCTTAAGTACGGTTAAGTGTTGTGAAAAGAAAAGTTAATAAGATCACAAAGTGATCCGTTAGTTGTTTATGTCCTAAGTAAATTGTGTGCTTATCCAAATCCTATTCTCCCTTGTTTATGTTTTTGATTAAGAAGCGATTAGTGGTCTACTATCCTAGTGATGCAAATCATATTTTAGTTGTTAATTGAGTCGCTTTGAGTGCTTTAGTTGGGGCCAATTGCCAAGTTTATCGCATCTCTCCCTTGATAAGCGTGCTTGATTTATGAGTTGATTTTTGAAGCTATGATTTGTGAGATATAATGTGCTTGTAATTGTCTTTGGAATTGGACTTGTTTTGTTTGCTTGAGGACAAGCAAGGTTTAAGTGGGGGGAATTTTTGATGAGTGCATTTTATGCACGAAATCTGTCTTTGTTTATGGGCTCTAATTTATATATTTTTAGTTAACTTAGGCAGATTTATTTCATTTTGTGCAATTACTCGTGCTAGGGACTCTGGAGTTGAAAATGAGGTTAAAGAGCCTTATTTGGGAGCTTGGAGTGTCATGAAGTTGGATCTTGAAGGCTTAACCCATGGGCATGGCTTATGGAGTGCTGTTTATGCTGAAAATGGGCCTAGGAGACTGTTTTGCATAAGCCATGATCATGGCTTATAGGGAGCTGCGAATTTGAAGAACTTTTGTGGGATTAGAAGACTTTTTATTTTAATTTAAGTTTATTTAATTCGGCCCTTTATGAAAAACTTTTGGGGATTGTTTTATTTTATTTATTTCCATTATAACTCTAATTAGATTTTCCTACAAAAATCTTAATTAGAGTTATTTCCTATTTAGAAGTCTTTCCTTAGTAATTTAGGTTTAAATAGGGTTAGGTCTTTTGTTTTTGGAACACTTCTTCATTTTTCTTTCTCTGGAACGTGATTCTTTCTTCATGGAGAACTAAAACTTTAATCTCTAGCTAGTGGGCAATTCAGTCTTGTAACGTCTAACTGTGAGATCATTTGTTCTTTCTTTCTTCTTTAATTCAAGTAATCGATTCCCTTCTGTTTTTACTACTTTTGCATGATTTAATTAAGTTCTTAATTTAATTATTTACATGTGATTGCTCTGCTAGTTAAGTAATTGAATACGTAATTGTTTAATTCACTTAACCTAGGTAGCAAATAATACGATTAATTACGGACAAGTTTTAATTCGTGTTATGGACGAAATCGATATGCTTTAAATAATCCCGCTTGGGTGATTATTAGGTAGAATTAGTGTCTCTTTCGTTTGTTAAAGCTTTTAATTGAATTAAATTCCGAAGCTTGTTCGGGACTGTTTGATTAATTAGAGATAATTAACGAGCTTCTCTTGGTTATCTATTCCATAAGAAGAGATTAGGCGATTCATGCTTTATGATTGCTATAGCTAATTTATTTGAATGTATTGGAGTTATCTTTTGTGTTTGATCGATGATCAGTCGGATTGATTTAAGACTCGAATTCGCCTTCTAGCTGGAGTTCATCTCAGATAGATTTTTACCCAATTGATTTGTTCCTGTTAATTTGTTTACTTTCATTGGATTTCTTAAACACCCCTTTTTACTTTTATTATTTAACTTTTGAAGAAATAATCAGCCAATCCCTGTGGATTCGACCCTGCTCCATCTGTACTACAAAATTTTGTGTCCAAGAGTAGGAATTTATTTTTGGTGTGTTCAGCACGCATCAAGCACTTAGTTTTGATCATCTTTGCATGTTCTTCGTCTTCAACCATAGGCTAGATTATCCATCTGAAGAAAGCAGACCAACCCAGCAGAGACGAATTTAAGAAATGCGGGATTTGCATAGTACAGGACCAAGATCTTCAAAAGATGTATCCATTTAGCATATCTGTAGCAAATCCTGAAGCTGGCTGCTCTGATATTGAAGACCTGCCTCCACCTTGTCGCGTGGAATTGAAAGATGAAGGTGATTAAGGCTGTACATGACACGTGTTGTGACATGGGTAAGATATTTTGCTATGTAATCTGCAAGACTGCGGCCATTAATGTTAACAAAAATAAAAGAATGGAGCAGCATGTATTGAGCCGGAGAAGTTTGGTGTGCATTAGTTCTACTGTTGAATATGTACTAGTTTTGTCTATATAAGTATTGTGAAGTGAAATTAAATGTGTGGAAGTTATCTCTCATGAATTGATAAACGTCTCTCTTTTATTTGGTTAATTTGAAAATATGCTCGTATTTTTTATTCTACTGATGTTAGGGATAGAGGGTTAATTTTGCTCCTTAAGTTGGCTCAGAGAGTCTATTTATCCTAAAACAAACTTTGGGATAACAGATTGTCTTTGAACTTCCATTTTGGATCAAATTGGTCCATAAGTATGTCAAGTAAACTTATTGTAGAAAGGTGCTATTTTTTTTAATGGACTGAATGTCAATAATGATTTGATCCAAATGGACCAAAGTTCATTTTAATGCAGATTGACCCTACTAAGTCTTCACTCTTTAGTATTTACCCTCTTCTTCTTCTTTTTGCATGTCAGAACAAAAGATCTGTGACGTATCTCTTGCTTCAACTGTAAGTAAAAATTTCATTCTTCAGGTCAGTTCATCGCTCCTTAATTTCTAAACTTCATTTCCGATAGAAATTTCACCCAACATCTTCTGCCAAATAACAAAATTCTTGATTATCCTTTCTTTCTCACCCAACACCAATTCACACACACACACACATGATGAGAAACCTGGTCAAAGAAGAATCAGTACGTGGTGGGCTACTTGGTCTAAGGGAAAAGCTTTGTCAAGTTGCGAATGGCATGCTCCAACACAAGAAGATGTTGCTTGTTTTGGATGGCATTGATTCTGTTAGCCAAATAGATGAGCTGATTGGAACACAAAATTTTGGCTTGGGTACCAGAATTATATTGACATCTAGAGATAAGCAAGTTTTGAAGAATAGAGTTGATGAACTATATGAAGTTCAAGGATAAAATGATGATGATGCTCTTCAACTATTTAGTTTGAATGCTCTTAAGAAAAAGCATCCTCCAGCAGAATGTATGGAGCTATCTGAAAGGGTGGTGAATTATGCTCAGGGAAATCCCTTGGCACTCAAAGTTTTGGGATCTTTTTTATTTGGCAGAGGGAAACAAGAATGGGAAAGTAGAATTCCTCAGCCTGAAATTTTCAGCATGCTGTGGGCAAGTTTTGACACACTGGCTGAAGAAGAGCAACGTATATTTCTTGATATTGCATGTTTTTTTACGGGGCAGCAAGTTGATTTTGTACAGAGAATAATGGATTGTTGTGGTTTCTCGGCCATCATTGGAATTAGTGTTCTTGTTGATAAATGCCTTATTACTATCCTTGAAAACAAGTTGGATGTGCATGATTTATTGCAAGAAATGGCTCATGAAATTGTTCGCCAAGAATCAATTAAAGAGCTGGGTAAGAGCAGTAGATTGTAGAATCATGCTGACGTCTACCAAGTACTGACTCAAAATCTGGTTAGAGCCTTGCACGTGCGCGCGCGCGCGCGCACACACACACACACACACACACACACACACACACACACACACATATATATATATATATATATATATATATGTACTTTCCCTCATCAAAGTACAATTGAAATAAATTTTTGAAATTTTAATTGCATGTGGAATTTAAGCTTTATGTTTTTGTTAAATTGATTTTTAGGGATCTGAAAAGGTTGAAGGGATATTTTTAGATACATCGAAAATCCCAAAAGTGAATTTGAGCTCAAAAGCCTTTGCCAACATGCATAATCTCAGATTGCTGAAAATCTACGGTGCTGGATTTAGAAACAGCTGTAAGTTGTATCTTCCTGATGGCTTAGACTTTCTATCAGATAAATTGATCTATCTTCATTGGGAAGAATACCCACTAAGCTCCATGCCTCCAAAGTTTGAAGCAGAATATCTAGTTCAACTTAACCTGGCATACAGCAATGTAAAACAACAGTGCTCAGGAATGCAGGTAATATATTTTCACCATTTTTTTGGGCCTCAATGGGTTTAGTGTAGGTAATTTACTGAAGGGAGTTTATTGTTTTTGTAGCATCTTGTGAGTTCGAAAGAGTTATATCTCAGTAATTGTAAGAACTTACTTGCACTTCCAGACCTCTCGCTGGCAAAGAATCTCAAGAGCTTGATTTTTGCGCATTGTACTAGCTTGGCAGAAGTTCATCCATCAATTCAGTTTCTAGATCAAACTGTTCATTTGGACATGAGATGCTGCACAAGCCTGTTAAGACTTCCCACTGGCGTTAAATGGAGATCTCTCAAAACACTTAATCTTTCTGTTTGCTCATATCTTAGGAGATTTCTCGAGTTTTCTGAAAACTTGACTCATTTAAATTTAAACGAGACAGCTATAGAAGAACTTCCAGAGTCAATTGGGAAGGTCTCTGGACTTATTACATTGAAATTGAAGGACTTCAAACAGCTCCATAATTTTCCAGAAAGTATGCATTTGTTAAAAGCTCTTGTGATAATTGAACTTTCTGGTTGCTCAAATATTACCAGGTTTCCCAAGATTTGTGGGGAAGTGAAATACTTATACTTAAGTGGGACTGCAATTATAGAGATTCCTTCTTCAATTGGTCAGCTTTCAAGGCTGTTTTGTTTGGATCTCATGAATTGCAAAAGACAGAAGAATCTTCCCAGCGATATTTCTAAGTTGGCATCTCTAGAGCAATTGGTTCTCTCTGGCTGCTCTAGCATCACAAAGTTTCCGGAGGTTTCAATACAAATCAAGAAGTTGTGTTTAGATGGCACTGCAATAGGAGAAATTCCCTCGTTGATACAGCAATCCTTTGAACTTGTTGAACTGAATCTGCAAAACTGCACCAGATTACATACTCTTCCAAGCAGTATTTGTACGTTGAAACATCTGGTAAAGCTTAATCTCTTAGGCTGCGGTATATTTAAAAAATCCCAAAAATTTTGGAGGATATGAATTCTTTAAGATATCTTTATCTCGATGGAACAACTATAAAAGAACTGCCTTCACCAATCCAAAAGTTGAAGGCGCTATCAAGTTTGGAGTTGAAAAACTATAGATATCTTTGCCTTTATGGTATGAAATGTTCTCCTAAAGAAGGATTGCAGATACAATATCTACATAAGCTCTATGTCAATAATTGTGGTTTATTTGTTGTGCGTCATTTCATTGTTTGTTTATCGTCACTAGAGGCTTTAGATCTAAGTGGAAATCCATTTATAGAAATAACTTCAAGCCTCAAAGGGCTATTCGAGTTGCAATATCTTGGTGTGATAAATTGCATTCATCTTAAGTAATTACCTGAGCTTCCGAAAAACTGATGCAGCGGAAAATCGAACAAAGGATACTAGAATCCGTTGATCGCGCATGATGCCGAATAATATCCTTCTACTAATTGAATTTCGCAAAATTCACAGAAACAGGGTAAAAAGGAATCAAATCCGAAATTTTATTCAATAAAAACTCCTTACAAATTAAAAAGAAAGGCCTATTTATAGGCTATAATTAAACCTTCCCTAAACAGGATAACCTTGGCCTAAACAGAATTCTAGCCAATCTAGAAACCCAAACAAAAAGGGAAAAAACAAATAAAACCGAATAAATTACCAAAATAGGCCAAAAATCAGTAAATCGCAAAATTCAAGGCCTAAACGACGTTTTTTGGCTGAAAAGCGACGGACGTCATTGCCCAAGGCGTGAGTTCGAATCGTTGGCCCGTTTCCAATAAAGTTAGGCTCAAGAATTACTGAAATCGGCCCATTTTTCCGAAATTACTATTCATGATAAAATTTGGCTAAATAAGCCAATGCTTGCTCCTCTACATCAAAAACCAGACAAGATTAGATGCCCATGGCTGCCTTAATCTGAGCTTCGTATCTATGGGTCAACAAGGAGCCGCGGGAAACATTTTTTAGTTCATTTTCACTAAGGGTCAGTTTGGTAGGGCTGTCAATGAAAGTGCTATCAGAGAAAGGGCTGTCAAGGAAGAGCTGTTAGGGAAAGTACTGTTTGGGAAAGCTGTTAAGTGTTTGGTAATATTTTTTTATAGAAATAGCTTTATTTTTAAAAGCAATTTGTATGGTGTTTGGTAAAACTGTTTATAAAAGTGCTGCTGATATATAAAAGGACATATATGATATAAATTAATTTTAACTTAATTTAATTAATTAAATAATATTAGAAATTAATAATTTCTTTCACACACATTGAATAAAAAAATTATTTTATATATTTATTTGTATATTATTAGGTATTAATAATTTTTTTTTATTAATCTTCATATCACATACATATTATACAAAAAAAAAAAAAAAAAAAAAAGACATTTATTTTAATTGAAAGATACTAATATAAAGTAACAATTTTTATACTAATCATCCATATATATAAAATAAGTTGATCAAAAAATTGATCAACACACGATTGTTGTTAATTTGTCTATGCCATCAAAGAAAAAGCAATCTTATTACGAATAGAATACATTTCTATAACCATACTATTACTAGAATTCTCCTAAGATAAAGCATCACTGCTCAATTGGATTGGAATTGAAATCTTTTCTTTTCTCATGAGTACCAACCTCATCTCTCAACTAATTTTATATAATATATCAATTAAGTATATATTCATTTTACATCAATATGCTACATATATTTTCTTGTGAAATGCCAAAATGTTTCATTTTAGGATGAAATTACACTAATTCTGCTACCTTTGTATTTTTAACTTTTGTTAATTACCTAAAATCCAGTCAAATATCAACTTGTATATAAACTTTAGGACACAAGTTTCAAATGTTCAAATTTTCAGCTTAAATTTGGTTATCCTTTCCTATAAAATATCCATCAATATTGAAAATTGAATGGAAGTTAATTTCTCCTGCAATATCAACTATACAAGTATTGGCCTTCTGTTAATTTTTATTTCAAAAGCAACTACTAAAGCATTCTCATTCTCATTCTCATTCTCAATATGAAAGACATATTACAATGTTAGAAGTTTTAAGATCACTAAACATGAAAAATTACATGAAAATTTGAGGCATTTTATTACCAAAAAAAAAAAAAAAAGACTATGGAACTAGTTCTTTGGTATGTTTTTTCCAACAATCTTAGCTGGTGCTATTCGTAGAAGATTTCCAAGTTTACTATGAAGAGCACATTTGATCATCACAACCCATAGATCGCTATCAATGTTAACAATCTTGAGCTTTCTGATCTTTGTTTTGATTCCACCCATTCTACCAGGCATCTTCTTTCCCTTGTATACATGCCTTGGTGTCGTTCTTGCACCAATTGATCCCAATGCTCTGTGACTCTTCGATCCGTGGGTCATTTGACCTCTTTTGAAGTTGTGCCTCTTTATTCCACCCGTTAGCAATTTGAAAACATTCAATATTAGTCAAGGAATTAAGCTACAATGAATTTTACTATGATTCAGAGGACTGGAATACTTAATTTATGCACTGCCCAAAGCAAACATTTGATAATGTTTTATCCTTAATCGTCAACTTCAGGGACCATTAGTAACGACACAAGGAAACAGGAGGTCCATTGATAAAAAAAAAAAAAAAAAAAAACTTCCAGGTTTTTCAAAACAAGCTTAGTTATCCCAAAATCAGCATTATTCTTATCCTGATATAAGTAAAATGTTCTTGAGCAGTTGTATAAGGGATCTATTCATTCTTCTATAAAGTGTGAATTACCCACCAGTGACAAGATGCCAGACTGCAAGACACAAATGAGATTTTGGCATAATGTAACAAGCAAATCCCTTTCCATAACATTATCATACTAAACACCTAACGCCTTGCAACAATATGCTTTGATGGGCCGTATATGACTTATTTAGGTAAGGCAATAGACGGAGAATTATTTTATTCATATCGCATTATAATTTTGATTTATTCCACTGTTTGCTGGAAAGGGCCAAAAGGTCAAGTTATGAACAAAAACAAAAATACTCTACCTTTACCTTCTCACTCACTCACTCAAAATAATCCAGATGGAGTTATCAGCTATGCCAGACACTTTTTTGGCAACTCCTTCGTTTGATTCAGCATCTTTGAAAGCACAAGTTCCATCACTAACACAGTTGTTCTTACTCTTTTTAAACTTCTCTATGCTTGTACTCATGTTATTGATTATAGAATTTTAGTGCTAGTCACTTGAATGCTAAGATCCAACAGGCCTTAAGAACTTCACCAAGCCATGCTAAGATGTACCAGACACAGAGACCTGCATTCTTAATCTCAATCTGAAATCTAGACCATGGACGTTTCTAAATAATGGTGAAGGTACGATAATTGGGTGTTTGGCTTGAAAGTTAGAGCTGAAGTGATAGAGGCATGCCCAATCCAAACAAAGTTTAGATATCATTCATAAATCTGTCAGGATTTCTTTTACTGTTTTCTCTCAAGTTAGCTTTCTCAAGTCAGCACTTTCAGATGAATTGTCAAATCTAAAATCCAATATCTCCTTTATTAATACACAAATAAACTCTTACTTCATTTTCAGTCACAGTTATCACAGATTATGCACAGCTATACAAATTAAAGATCGGAAATTTTAGGAATTGGGGCCAATTCGGGAATAAGTATGCAGCACTGCAATGAGGCAATAGCTGAAATAGGCTCAAACAGCAAAACATCATAATTTCAGCCAGAAAGCATGCATGTTTGATAATGTCCAGTGAAAGTAATTAATTAAAAAGGCTTCCAATTAATAGTATATAATTATTACCGAAGACAAAAAATTAATTAAAACGCAGAAGTAAATTAATTACAGAGTAGAGGTAGGATCTCAAGCAATTGGAAACAAATTAAGTTTAAAAAAAAAATAAAAGGACAGATTGATTACCTTAATGTGCTTAAAAATGGTGTTGATGTGATCAAGGATGAACCCAATCTGGCAAAAAAGTCACAGCAGAAGAACCCACCCAGTTTAGAGCAGAAAACACTAATCCACAGCTTGCAGCTTGTTTCTGCAATACACAAACAGATAGGTTCAACATTTGAGAACAAGAAAGCATTCACAAAATACGACTCACATTTCAATTAACACATGAGGTTGTGCATAAAATTAAAATTCATTTGATTCATCCTATTAGAAACAAGTGAAATAAATGGAAAAAAATATGTTTAAGTCTTTCCATTAACAACTTTACTGGTATCTTTTTTTTTTTTTTTTTTGTTCTTTAATCTCCAAAGGGTAGTGTACAGTAAAGAAGTCTATAATTAGAATAACTATAACATATTTATATTTGATTGCTCGTAATTCTTTTTCATTTAAGCATTGAAGTCTGAATTTGGTCGATGTGGTGTCTTGAATCAGAAGAAAATAAAATTAACTATTGTTATAATTAAATATTTGTTAACACGATATTAAAAATTGGAGTTCTCTGTCTGTAGCAAAACCAATAACAAATGAGAATTTAAAAATAGAAGATGATCATAATTCATATCAGTCTTGTATTTTCTCTTTTTGTTTTCTTCATTTTACACTTGTCAATCATCAATTGTCCATCAAAAACTGGTTTACTATCTCTTCTTTTTGTTTATAAGCAGAGATACAACCATAAGATAAATCCATTAACAAAATAGCAGCTTGTTCTTCTTCTACAAGCTTCTTCTTCCAGTCTTTCTTTATTCCCAATTTGAACTTATTACTTTTGCTACTTTTCCCGATTTTCCTTCTACTTATTCTAGCTATTCCCCTATATCATACATCTCATCTAATTCATAACAATAAAATCCTTATGCTACTACCCATCATAACAAATGCTATATACATGCTAGTGAAGGCATGCTGATATCAACAATTAACATTAGGCTAAGTTCATATGTGCATACAACTTCAGCACATAATGTTTATTTTGAGGTGTGACATGATTTATCATACAAAATTGAAATTCAGAACATAGACCACTTGACAAATTCACTGGTAGCAATGGACTTGGGAAAATCATTCTTTTTGCACTACAATGGTAATTTATTATATTGACAAATTTTATATCATTCAATGTAGAAAGCAGTCGTGAAGTAAAAAGAGGGAAACATATCCTAGTAAAAGCAGTGGAAATTGCAGGAGATAGAGATAGAACATAGTTGGTTCACAGTTTAGCACAAACAACAGTACTGAGACAGAAGGTACATGCTTTGATGAGAAATAGTTACTCAACGATGACTATTGCTGATAATATAGAGCAAACTACAGGAGGGAAAAAAATCCTTGATTACTAAAGTTTTATTGAACAATTAGTAGATGTAATATGCTCTCGAAAGAATGAAACGTAGGATCATTTTCCATCAACAAAAACAGACTAATAAATTACAGAGCTGATACGGCTTTTATTATTAGCTACATCATAAACAAAATAAAATATTTATACCCGATTTTACAAAGTTGCAACTGTGAAAAGTTTACTTTGAAAAAACTATGGATCTGTCAAGCTAGATCAAGACACATACAGAGGCTCTGGCTCAACTTTCCGTTTGATCATGGAGAAGATTTGAAGCAAAAGAAGATAAGCATGCGATACAAATTGGAATGCAAAAAGATGCCGAAATTTCATATTTCACGGTCTTCAAAATCCAAAGATAAATCCAACCACAACAATAACTCAAAAGGAAAAAAGACAGAAAATCTCACCAGTGATATGGAGCGGCAGTGGGCAGCAGCAACCGGCAAGAAGGAGAGAAGAAAGGGAGCAAATCGCGGATCGTGAAGGAAAGGAGAGAGCACTGGGCAGAGAACGCGAAGAGCAGATTGTTGAAGGAGAACTTTCCATGTCTGTGGCTTTCAGCTGAAAGCCCCATTCTCTGGCTTTGGAGGAAAGCAATTAAACGGGCTTTCCGTCCAATTGGCTTGCCCCCTTTTATCTTCACTAAACACTCATGTTAACTGCTTTCAGAGCTTTTCTTCTCCGAAAGCTGCTTTCCCACGTGGGAAAGCCCTCCCAAACAGCCCCTAATTGTAACAAGTTGAGTATGCTTGAAAGGAGTAAAATCGAATCATATGCTTTGACAAAATTTAAGCTTTATGCAAAAAGGCTATTCAGTTAGGTATTATTCTTTGTAGAGAAAAAAGCATCCTAAGGGTGTGGTATTCAATTGAGATTTTTATAGACTTTTTTTAAGTGAATGACATTTATAGACTTTGATGACTTTTAGTGACTTTTAATTACTTTTATAGAGTTTTTAACTTTTAAAAAGTTTATTGCATAGACTTTCATAAACTTTTAAAGACTTTTATAGACTTATTAAAATACTAAAATATAATAATTTCCATGTGTTCAATGATAATACACTAATTACAAAAATCTACAAGCATAAAATATAAAATAATAACACTAAAATTGAATAGCAATGTTAATTAAAAAAAATTGTAATTTAACTATAAAATTTCTAATCTTCATTATCATTCATATGCTTAACATTATTTCACATATGAGTAGTAATCATAGCTCTCCATTCATTAGCACCATTTCTATGTTGCTCTTACGTTCTAACAAATTGTTTAAAATATTCTTTTTGATTAATTGACATTGGTGATAGATGAAAAAGTTTCACCATCTAGTTCAATTGGAAACTCAACTGATCAACACTCTTTTCTAAAAAAATTATGCATTCAAGTGTAAGTAATTCATAAATATGGAACAACCGCACACCTGAGTAATGAAGTATCGAATAGAATTTACAGAAGTTCACCAAGAGAATATCCATTCAAAAGAGTAAACTATTGGAGCATAAATTATAAAGGTAATCTATCTAAAAGAAGTATAGAACCAGCTCAAACAATAAAAATCATCTCCAAAACGCATACTTATTTGAATTACATCTCAAACCGATAAATTTTACCATAAAATAATATTTAGGCCAGACTTAAGGGTTTATTTGCTTACGGTTGAACAATTTCAAGGAGATTCAACAAAAAAAAGCAAGGAATGAAGGAAGAAACTAGACAAATACCTCGTTAAAAGAATGGCAAGTGGCTTGGAAAGGAGGAGCAGTGGAACAGAACGGTGGCAAGTGGAGAGTAGCCAATCAGAGACGGGAAGTGGGTATTGAGTGGAGGTATTCGGGCGGCGATAGGATGGAGGAGACAGAGGAGTTGGAGGAAGAGTGGGGAGAGCAAAGAGAGGCAATGAATGAGGGAGAGTTATGAAAAATGACGATTTAAAGTGAAAATAAAAAGTCTTCCATTCAAAATAAATAGTCTTTCATCAATATGCATGACTTTTTTAATTGTGTTTTGAGTTACAAAATTGTAAAAACGTATATAAAAGTCATTGATATCAATTGTTAATGACTTTTTGAATACATGATTACTTTATAGACTCCATAAAGTCTTAATTGAATATCTGCTGACTTTTAAAGACTCTCAAAAAGTCTTAATTGAATACTTGATGACATTTAAAGACTCTTAAAAAGTCTTACTTGAATACCTGATGACTTTTAAAGACTGTTAAAAAGTTTTAATTGAATACCACTGGAGTTTAAAAGTTTTTAAAAGTCTATAAAAGTTTTAATTAAATACACCCTTGTAAATTAATTGCTTTATTAGTTAAAGTCATTTTCACAAAAGTAATTTTATATCCACAAGTTTTATTATTTTAATTAATTCTGCATTTTTATAAAACTTGTGTTTTTAAAAAGAAAAAAAAAAGAATTTTTAACGAAAGTTTGCATAAATTTTTATTCGTCCTACAGTCTATTTACCCCCCAGTACTGTAGCTAGCCATTTTGGGACCGTAAAAAACAAGACCCATAAAGATAACCATTGATACGATATAAGCTAAAAAGGTATTTAAGCCTTTTCAATATTTATTTTGATCTATCTCGAGTAGGTATGACATAGAGCTTTCAAGCATGTATCACGTATAAATTGTTAGAAACAGGAAATTGAAATACAATTTATATAAGTAAATTACAGATTATAAGAAATTGGAAATGAAATAAATTTAAGAATAGAAATAAAGACCAAAATACTTTTCAACCTTAACAACCAAATAAACAGTAGAGCCGAGGCCTGAAATCGTAGTCTCCTTAAGACAATTATCTGCCCATAGTTGGCGATTTGTCTCCCAGGATATAACAGCTCTCAAAATCGAGCTCAACTGTGCAAGACAAACTATCACCGGAAAGAACAAAAATGGGAAGCCTATTATGAAAGAATCAGAATTGTAGAGCAGGAGGAAGGAAATTTCGAAATTTTAGTGTTTCTGCAACTGATGGAGGGTAAGAAGAAATAGGCTAATTAAGGGAATTAATTGGATTAATGACATATAATTGGATTAATGATATTTAATTGGATTAATTCTCTTATTAAGAGAATTTATTCTGCAGTTTTATTTTTTTATTTAAAAATAAAACTGACAGATATTTGAAGAGTTTCAAAAAATTTTTGGAGAAAATTAGTCGGACCGGAGCAAAAATTAAGCAGGCCCGTAATGGCCCAATTCGGTCCAGCATTCGCGACGCCCATGTCATGCGGGTGCGCATTGGGCCTTTAAAGGCTCGGGGCTAGGATTTGTACCCCCCTTCGCGCGTAAGAGAGAGCGTTTTGGCTTATACAAGTTAACACCTTACAAAAGTGTGTTTCAATATAAACACCTTTTCCACTTTATATTTTTCCCATCTGGGATAAGTTAACATGAGCTAATTTTCTCCAAATATTTCATTTCATTCGGCTAACTTTGAGCAACAATTTCTCATTTACTACTTGTCTATTTTGGGTAAATTATATACCATTGGAAAGCTCATGTTACGTACTATACAATGACACTAATTATTTGATTTAATACGCTTCCTTTCCATGATATAATTTGGCCCAAAGTTGACAAATAGTCACTAATACATAACCCAATATTTATCAAATTTCCAACAATGCCCCTTGAACCTTCCCTTGTGCTAGTATATTTACTTTACTAGCTAACTAATAGACACGAAGTCCTTGAACTATTCTGCCATTTGTGTAAATGATGATATACCTCACACAAATACCAACATAACATAGTTTTTGGTTCTCATGGTTATGTCCGTTATGGTCATGGACATCTCCTGGTTCTACAAGAGTTTCAGATAACTAAGCCCCATTAGTCTCTTTTGAAGCAACCCCACTTCACTCTCACATAGGTGATCTCTTTTGCTCAAACTTTTGATGCACAAAGAATCATTAAAAGCATAGCTTAACCTTTCCACGTTTTATCACTGTTTACATTGCAGGAATGGACAAGGGGTTGACCCCTACAGTGACCTCACAACGTCTATGCAATTAGGTTGTCCTATTGAACCTAGATCTTGGGGTCTCTAGTCAACAAGGTTGGGTTTTCCTTCACATAGCGCCTTAAATATTCATGGGCTTTAGTCCCATTCCCCTCGATGTCTTTTCAACTTGATCTCGGTTTAACCCTTTGGTTAGCGGATCCGCAGTGTTATCCTTTGACCCTAGAAAGTTAATAGAGATAACTCCCGTTGAGATCAGTTGTCTAACGGTATTATGACAACGATGCATGTGTCTTAACTTACCATTGTACATAACGTTCTGTGCTTTTTCAATCGTCGCTTGATTATCACAATGTATACAAATTTCGGGCACAGGCTTCGGCCATTCTGGAATATCTTCTAAGAAATTCAGTAACTATTCAGCTTCCTCTCCAGTTTTATCCAAGGCTACAAACTCAGCTTCCATACTGGATCTAGTTATAATCGTTTGCCTTGAGGATTTCCAAGACACTGATCCTCCTAGAGTGAACACGTACCCACTTGTACCTTTAGAATTCTTGATGTCAGCTATTCAACTGGCATTAGAATAAGCTTCTAGTACCACAGGTTCTCTCATATAGTGCAAACCATAATTACTAGTATATTGCAAATACCTTAGTATTCTCACGATAGCTATCTAATGAATCTTTCCTGGATTGCTCATATATCTGCTTAAACTACTTACAGTGTAAGCAATATCAGGTCTTGTATAACTCGAAAGGTACATCGGACTACCTATAACCCTAGCATATTCCACTTGGTCTATGCCTTCACCTTTGTTTTTGGACAAATGTTGACTAATGCCTAATGGAGTTTTGGCTATACTAGAATCATCCTTGTTAAACTTATCAAGTATCTTGTCCACATGGTGTGACTGAGTTAAAATGAGACCATTAGGTGAACGCTTAACTTGGATGCCTAAAATGACATCCGCTAGTCCCATATCTTTCATGTTAAATCTGGAATTTAATATGTTCTTGGTACTCTTTACCATCTTCTCATTGCTTCCCGCAACGAGTATGTCATCAACATACAAGCATAGGATAACATATCCTTCAATTGTAGTTTTGATATAAATACAATTGTCACATTCGTTGATACGACAGCCACTAGCCATTATAGCATCATCAAACTTTTTGTGCCATTGTTTGGTGCTTGCTTTAAACTGTATAAAGACTTCACCAATTTATAGACTTTCCTTTCTTGACCTGGAACAACACAACTTTCAGGTTGTTCCATGTAGATTTCTTCTTCCAGATCTCCAGTCAGGAAAGCTGTCTTCACATCCATTTGATGTACCTTAAGATTCCGTAGAGCGGCAATAGCAAGTATCATCCTAATGGATGTTATTCTTGACACTAGAGAATAAGTATCAAAGTTGTCAAGGCTTTCCTTTTGTCTATAACCTTTTATAACCAAACGGGCCTTGTACTTATCAATTATTCCATCTGCTTTGAATTTCCGTTTGAAAATCCATGTAGAGCTTAGTGGTTTAGTTCCAGGAGGAAGATCCACTAATTCTCAAGTATAATTTTGCAGAATAGAATCAATCTCACCCCTTATGGCTTCTTTCCATAAAGGACTTTCCATTGAACTTACAGCTTCTTTGTAAGTTTATGGTTCAGCCTTTAACATGTACGTAAAAAAATCTGGACCAAAAGATTTTTCCACCCTTGCCCTTTTACTTCTTCGAGGTTCAACCTCTATGTCCATCTCATCCTCTTCTTGAAGATCTTGAACATTCTCTTCAAACTCTTGTTGAAGTTTTTCACTATTCTCGACTTTGTCATGTTGACCATCTTGACTATCGACTTCAACAGTCTCACGAGACTGTTTAGATCCCAACCCTACATCATTTTGTATGCATGGAAACACGTTTTCAAAGAATGAGGCATCCTTTGACTCCATGAATGTGTTCTTGTGTATTTTCGGGTTTTTAGATTCATGTACAAGAAACCGATACTCGTTACTGTGTTCCGCATATCCAATTAAAATACAATCCACAGTCTTTGGACCTATTTTCATTCTCTTAGGTAATGGGGCCATTACCTTTGTAAGATACCCCCACACTTTCAAGTAATTATAAGAAGGTTTTCTCCCTTCCATAATTCATAAGGGGTTTTGTCTTGTTTCTTACAGGGTACTGTGAGCACGGGTTTTTTCCGACCTCTGTGACGAGAGTTCACATTTTGCCTATGGAGCAGACAGACTTGATTGAGCTCAAAAGCACATTATTGCTCGGAGTGTCTCAAACGTCCTAAAAACTGAGCTATCCGCGATCCGAAACCTCAGAAAGGTCTCCCGAGCGATTTCTAGGGTTTAGAGTGCATGTCTATTTTTTTGAAATTTTGCCCCGGCTTTCGCTAGAACCGGACGGCTCTGGTTTCTTGAGCCAGAGCCGACCGGCTCTAGACTAGAGCCGTACGGCTCTAGTGGGCAAACCAAATTTTCCTACAAAGCAAAGCAACTTGGTTTGACAGAAAGCATGGGTGCAAAATCAGAAGTCAGGCGGCCATTTAATGAAATGAGGTGATATGAGAGAGAGAGGCATAAAAAGAAAGAAAATCATATCTGTGGGGGATTTTTTGGGGTAACCAAAAAAAAAATCATTTTTGGCAGAGAGAAAAAGAAAAGAAAGCAGAGAAGAAAAGAGAGGAAGTGAGACCGAGAGAACAGAAAAAGAAGAAGGAACCAAAACGTAAAAGTTAAAACCCTACATCATTCTCAAGACATTAATATCAAGTTCTACGACCTTTGCTTATCAATTTGGGACGCATTCGGGTTGGTTTCAGGTTGCTTTCGATTGTTGCAGTTTTCGGCCAGTTTAGTTTCCAGCATCAATTCCAAGCTTTCAATCCGTTCCTGCGCATCCAGTACACTGGAATAACACCAAGGTAAACTCTGAGAGACCTTAAACCTGTTTGCATTGTTCTTATGTGTGTTTTTATCTGTTCTGCATTTTTTTGGAAACTGGGCTACCCATCATAGCCGTACGCCTGTGTTCTTCATGAACACAGCCGGCCGGCTCTGTTCCTCAGGGATATAATCTCGATTTGTCCCAATCGACCGAAAGTAGTCCTGTTTTTCCATTTCATGCATTCTGTTTTGGTATGTTTCAGCCCAAGAATATTTGTACACCGTTCTGGTTTCGGTTTTCGGATTATTGGACGTATGGATATTGGTTTTTTGGTTTTTTCTGGGTTTTATATTTCAGTTTCGGGGTTGTTCAATCCGTTTCGGATCCGTAGTTCAGCATCAGCAGGCCCCCGAACTCTATAAAATTCTATGGGAAACACTGAAAATGAACAAAATAAGGATTTTTTGAAAAAAAAAAGAGAAAACCAATTTTGGGTCCGGGTATTACAGCCGCCCGGTTCTAACCAGAGCCGCCTAGCTCTATTTTCCAGCTATGCAGCTGTATTTCCTGGAAAAGATAGAATCACGGAACGGCCAGTGCGGACGTCATTACGCGATGCTATTTTCGAATTCAGACTATTTTTGGTGTGTTTACTGCTTTTTAGACCCCAGATGTTTGTGAAAATTTGGAAAACCCACACGAACGGAACCTCGAGTTTCGGGATAACAGACCCGCGAAAGTGGAAATATGCATGCAACTGAGCCAAATGGTTTTCCAAAATTAATTTTTCAGCACAAAATTATAGGGCGTTTTGAAACCGCTTTCCATGTCTAACCGGTCCAACTGGTTGGGTCGACTCGGTTACCCCCTGAATGCATGCCCTCGCTCTTAAAAATCCTAATTCTATCCTGCTGTGAGTCTTATTTGCATTCATAATATAAACTGTGCTAACCATTTATTTTGCAGCATTTATTTTCCTTTTTATTGTTTTTACTGTAAGTAATAGACTATTCTATGTAAACTAGGCGATTGTATTTTTACATCATCGTGTATACTAGGTGATTGTAAAAGTAAGGATGAGGGTTTTCTCCTTTTTATTCAGTTTGGTTGTATAAGCGGTCTCTATTATTCTTTTGTATATTTGTGTGGATGATTTAATTTTCTGCAATTTATTTTCTGCATTTTGCTTTAGCATCGGGCTAATAAATTAAACAAATTTGGTTAGGAAAAGATAATAAATTGAATGAATACAAGCTCGAGGTTAAGTAGGTAAGTTGCCCGAACCCTGAATCTCTAGATTAGGTATAGTAGTCTGCGGTCGGTAGGGAGCTGTACCGGAATTTCCCGGATGAGCTGATCCGGGTGGCGACTCTGTCACTGATCTCGAAATTTAGGTTTCAAGTTCTTTAAGTAATAAATCGGGAAAAATGTTTTCTACAAAATGAATTTCCAAAACAAGCGAATGATTTTCCTAAAGTAAGATAAACAAAAACCCTTTTCCTTTTTTTTAAAACATAACGAGAACCTAGTTTTTGAAAACCCCCGACTCGCTTCGCCGCTTCCATTTCACTTCATTTCAGGTCATTCGCTCACAGTGGCGACTCCGCTGGGGATCTACAAGTTTCTTAAAAGTTATGTTTTCATACAAACTTATGAAACTTAGGCAACTATCAAAATATAACCTCGCTTATATTCATTTATCAATTTATAAATACCATATTTATTCATACCTTGCATATCATGACATTTTCTTCTTCTCAAACCCTCAAATACATTGATTAGCCCCGGTTTACCCAAGAAGGTGGCCAACCTCTACCGCTAGGATTGGAGACACCCGACGGGGTAAACCACTCATAGCCCCGTATGACCTTACATCGTGTTCTACGGTGGAGAAGTGTTTATTCACTATAGGAACCTGTACGACCCTTGGTTTGACTTCGGCCCACATGTAATGGCTTAGTAATTTCCCCTAGGAATACCAAAACTTAAATTAAAATTGAACAATTGAGTGTGCACCTTTGGTATCCTCTGTTGATGCCAAAGAGACCCAACACCTAGGGAGAATGCGAGACCAATCGAAAGGAGAAATAAGGTTGGAAGGGAGAGCATATTTTTATGTGTGCTAATGTTTGTTCTGTGGTGATTTTCTTTTTACCTTTTCATAAAGCATCCAAAATGCATAATCACTGGCATGCCATTTCTAATCACATTTTTTGTGCAACCATTTCTTACATATGCACATGTATGGCATTCGTACTAACCACGTCTTCGTGCAGCTATGACATTTTACTCGTGTGACATATATATACATCTTATGTGCCAACATTTCCACAATAAATACATGACATCATCCCGTGTGTCACGCATCCTAACCACACTTTTCTATAGCCACCTGCATTCTGTGTGACATTCACATCCATGTCATTCCACCTAGCGTAGGACGTTCTGAGAATGCCCATCACGATCATATCATTTCATACTATGTCGGGGTACCCAAAACTACCCGTAGTCCGCCAGTGCGTCGTTTGCACTCGGCCATTCCACTATATCATGTCATTCACTAGAAAATCCCAAAGATGATTAGGTCTGGTTGTGTGGCGAGTAACACGACAACATAACACTATGCCATCTCCATTATATCTCCATTCGTCCTTGGTATCACGGTGATGCCAGAATTCTGCTTGTGAGTCACGATCCACATCGGATTTGTTCCATGGCATTAATAACTCATTCGAGGTACTCCACGAGTGCCGGGTTTTATGCACATAAGAACATTCCATAACATTAGTAATTCATGCAAGACATTCCACAAACGCTAAACCTTTGTCCGTGTTCCCGCACACACGTGACTTGTTTGCAACATCACTTCATATTTGATGCCCTAAAAGCATCAAAGCTTTGTCCGAGGAACGGTTCCCACGTGACCATTTCATGCCATTTCATTTTGACCCACAATGTGTCGAACCTCTATCCGTGTGTCAGTACATACGTGACCATTTCATAACATCCGTTAGGTGCCCTAAAGGTGCCAAACCTCGGTTCGTGTGACAGATCATATGAGACGTTTTTTCACATTATCTCCTGTATGGTTTTGGGGCATTCTTGGGACGTTCAAAATAAAAACAAAACCACATTCATTATCATTTTCGTTTATGAAGCATCAGTCGACCACGATCATCCCACAATCATTCCATACATGCCATTTAGTACTTTATGTCTAGGGTCATGGCATTCACCCGTGGTGCTAACCCTATGCTGAATGTGTAGTTTGGCGTCAAATTTCGAAACGACTTGAAAGGGTCACTTTAGGGTCCGGACAATCAGTTCAGCCAGCTCAGACTAAATTAGCTACCGTGGAAGGGGTTAGAGTCAGTTCAAATTCAGACTCGGAGCAAGAGTTTGGGGGGCAGTTACTTGCATTATCAGTTGACAGTCCATTTGTGCTAGAAGAAGCTAACAGAACCGAGATGGCTCAAGGTGGAAATGGTGGAAGTCCTCCCTTTGACATGAATACATTCATGATAGCCTTTCTAAATTCTGATCAGTTTAAAGCAACCATTAGGGAGCAGGTACAGACCGCAGTGACTGCTGTAGTGGGCCTAACTAGCCAGCAAGCCCAAGTCCCAGTTGAGAACGAGGGGAATGTCGTTTAACGACCCCCTAATTCAGGGAGGAATGTGCCTGGCAGTGCAAAGTGGTCATCCCACCTCAGGAAATGGACCATCATTCTGAGGAAGAAGAAGCCTTTGAAAGAGCTAGAGAGGCTTCGATTGAGACGGCTGCTGAAAAGCATCTCGAGGAGATATTTTCTGATTTTGAAGCATTGTTGCCGAAGCTAAAGGAGATGGTGTACTATCAGCCTGTTAAATGTGCAGATCCATCTGCTCTGTTTGCAGAAGGGGGAGAACCGCTCCCGGTTGGGTTTCAGATGCCTTATCTACCCCCGTACACTGGGGAAGGTCCACCGGAAGCCCACTTGGACAGCTACGTTAGAATCATGTCTCGCCTGGGGATTGGCAAGGTCCATCTACTAAATCTGTTTCCTACTACTTTGCTAGACGCAGCCGCTAAGTGGTATCTCAAGACACCGATCCACACCCGCTCCACCTAGGAGGATCTGTCTGAGGCGTTTGTGAAACAGTACGCCTACAACACTCAAGTTGAAACCATGCTGGAAGATCTAGAAAGAATCCGCCAGAGGCCTAATGAATCCTTTTCGGCCTATTACAAAAGGTGGATGGATGCGCAAGTGTTAGTGGACGGAGCTCCTAAATTGGAATCCCTTATTGTGAAGCTTGTTAATGGTAGCCTACCATCCTACAAGGAGAAAATGAAACTGAAGAGATTCCATTCCTTTAATGATGTGGTAGATTTTACAAAACAAGTTAAAAGATATGCTGAAGAAGAACAGCTGAGAAAGCAAGGCTCGGGTACCTACCGGGGCAACCGGGGATATACCCAAGGGTATAAAGCCAGTGGTTCTACGTCCTCT
The DNA here is from genome assembly GCA_039660915.1 of Euphorbia tirucalli. Classification (NCBI taxonomy): domain Eukaryota; kingdom Viridiplantae; phylum Streptophyta; class Magnoliopsida; order Malpighiales; family Euphorbiaceae; genus Euphorbia; species Euphorbia tirucalli. The sequence goes on from CM077633.1 coordinate 54,959,117, forward strand.
TTAACAGGGTCTAGCTCTAAACCGGCCTAAACTGCAGCAACAGTAGACCATGTGAACGAGGATGATATGGTGACTATGGCCCAAGGAGGCCAGACAAGAACATCTCAGAGGCCCACCAATCCGTAGGTCGAATCCTTGGGGCATATCTTTGCTAAAGGTAGGAAGGCTAGTCTGTTGCAAAGTATGAAACCTTATGTTCCCCCTGCTGAAGCTGACAAGGACAATTATTATGCCTATCATGTGACGACAAGTCACCGCACCAATGAGTGTACCGGCTTGATAAGGGCCATTCAAAGGCTGGTCACTGAAGGAAAGATTGTCGAACCTACACTGAAGCCAAATGTGCAAAGGAATCCTTTGCCTAATTTTGGGAGCCAGGTTAATATGGTTCAATCTAGCATCCTGGCCAACAGTGTTTTTGCACAGATAATTAAGGCCAACTCGAGTGTTTAGGTGGTTGCAGCCAAAGTAGAGGAGGAAGAGCTAGAGAAGACTGAACTCCAAACTTCAGTGGTGCTGAGGGGACAGGTTCCCATTGATTTGAATGATATTGACCAGGAAGATGATGATGAAGATTTTGGGTTTGAAGAGCCCAAGTTGGTGTATCCAGTGGAAACAAGATGGGGGATAGTGGTCGTAAAAAATGGCCCTATCATGCATATCACCAGGAGCGGCAGGGTTTACCAACCCGTCAATGTAGCTCCCCAGACACTTCCTAGAAGGAATCATTCTACTGTAGAATCGGGCACTGTGGCTTAGGGATCGAAGGATAAGGAGGATGATGCGATAGTCGAACAACTGAAAAGGACTCCTGCCCGAGCTAGCATTTAGCACCTTTTCATGGAGTCGAAAAGACACCATAAGGCGGTAGTGAAACAGCTGATGGAAATGGAGGCAACTCCCTTAATGTTTCCAGAGGAAGTTTGTGCTGTAATAAGAGGAATTGATCTGAAGGCCAACAGGGCCTAAGAAATCAACTTTGGGATATCTGACCTACCACCAAAAAGGGTGATTCATAACAGGGCTTTGTATCTGTGGGTACAGATTATGGATAAGACCATGCCGTGTGTAATGGTCAATGACGGCTTAGCCCTCAATATTTTCCCTTTAAAAGTTTTGCCTTATTTGGGCATCGAAGTGGAAGCCCTCGGTAATTCTGGCATGGTAATCAGGGCATACGATGATAGTAGAAGATCAGTGATTGGCACCTTCGAAACCGAGGTCAGAGTGGGGGAGGTCAAGTCAAATGTGCTGTTCACGGTTATCGATATCCCCGTTACATTTTCTTTGCTCCTAGGGAGGCCATGGTTCCATGCCCTGGGAGGTGTACCTTCCACTTTGCACCAAAAAGTGAAGTTCTTGATAGGTGGGAGAGTGGTGACAGTAGAGGCAGATGAGCCGTCAGTGGTACCTGCCCTAAGTGCCGAAGAGCAGCCAATGACAGGGTTTCAGGTTACGGTAGTGACAAAGGAAAGTAGCGACGAACCGAAATTCCCAGAGTGGATATACAAATACTGTGCCAAGAAAAAGTTTAAGCCCAGCAAGGGCCTGGGGGTGAGATAACAGGGTGTCCCCAAGTTTGATATAGATCCGGGGAAGTATCGTCAACACGGGCTCGGTTATCGCTAGAAAGGAGGCGAGCCGAGTAGGAGATGTGTGAATCTGGTTGACGCATTTATACATCCATCTAAAAAAGTGTATGATAGGGCTTCAGAGCCAGTAGAGATTGAAGGGGTCAGTTCCTTGGATTTGAAATCTTCTCGGATGTTGTTGATTTCGAGAAGTACGGAGTAGAGCTGGTTGTCAACATGGTCCATGTTGAGACTAAGGAAGACAAGGGGAAAGTTCTGAGAGGAAAAGAGATGGCAGTCGGCCAAGTTAATGTGGAGTTCAGGAACAAAGGAGAATCTTCTAAAAAATTGAATCCCAAGGGTGGCAAAACTGAAGAAGCCATTACGGCCATTACCAAGGCGCTGGCTGCATTGATGAAAGCCAACGCCAGTTCTGAACCGAAACAAGCATTTATGCCGAAAACTCAGGATGAGTTGGTAAACCAGGCTGTGAAAGATTTGGCCAAGCTGATGATGGCCGGGGAAAGCAAAGATGATAGAGGAGGACCTGACTGCTGACCAGGAATAAACCCTCGAGGGTGACCTAGGAGACCTGTTTGAGGAGGTCGAAGGAGCTGTAACAGAAAAAGACCCTCCACATGTGGAGGGAGAAAATCATTTTGATGTATCTTCTTTTTCTGTTTTTGATGTAAATAACTCAGCCTACAAGGCTTTCAATGCAATGAAATCTGATTTTGCTTACTTGTGTGATATTTTTCTGGATGGAACAGTGCATACATACAAACATTCATTTAATGTTTTTAGCATACACGATGCATCATTACATGAAATGAATCTAGGAACAGATAATGATCCAAAAATGGTATCCGTCTCAAAAGACCTCACACCTGAAGAAAGAAGAGAAATCATAGGTGTACTCCTAAGACACGTAAAGGCCTTCGCCTGGTCTTATGATGATATGCCAAGGGTTGACAGGGAGATTGCAGAACACAGAATCCCAACAGATCCGAAAATTAAGCCCGTCAAGCAGAAACTCAGAAGGCTCAGGCTAGAATGGGCAGAAAAGGTCAAGGAGGAGGTGGCGAAGCAGATAAAAGCCAAGTTTCTAGAAGTTGTGGAATACCCGAAATGGCTAGCCAACATAGTGCCCGTTGCTAAAAAGGATGGCAGAGTCAGGGTCTGCATGGATTACGGAGATCTGAATAAAGCATCCCCCAAGGATGACTTCCCATTACCACATATTGATGTTTTGATAGATAGCGCCACCAGGGCCATAATGTATTCATTCATGGACGGCTTCTCAGGGTATAATCAGATCCTCATGGACATTATCGACAAGGTGAAGACAGCCTTCATCACGGAGTGGGGAGTCTACTGCTATAGGGTTATGCCATTCGGACTGAACAATGCCGGAGCCACCTATCAAAGGGCCGTAACAACGCTGTTGCACGACATGATTCACAAAGAGGTTGAAGTCTATGTCGATGATATGCTAGTCAAATCGATGACCCGAGAAGAACATCATACTATCTTTGATAGGTTTTTAACTAGGGTTGAAAAGTACAACCTCCGCCTCAACCTAAAGAAGTGTGTGTTCAGGGTAACCTCAGGAAAGCTTCTCGGCTATGTAGTAAGCTAGAGGGGAATCGAAATGGACCCGGATAAAATCAAAGCTATCAGTGACATGCCTGCGCCAAAGACAGAGAAAGAAGTTAGATCATTTCTGGGGTCGCTATAATATGTCAGTCGGTTCATTGCAAGGTTAACTACAATCTGTGAGCCCATCTTCAAGCTCCTAAGGAAGAATCAGCCGACAGAGTGGAATGATCAGTGCCAGTTAGCCTTCGACAGGATTAAGGCTTATTTGATGAATCCACCAGTCCTGAAGCCTCCATTGCCAAGTAAGCCTTTGGTCCTGTACTTGGCTATCAAAGAAGCTTCAGTAGGGGCAATGTTGGTTCAAGAACAAGAAGATGGGAGAGAACACGTAATCTACTACCTGGGTAAGAAGCTGCTCAACTATGTGGAGGCATTACTTCCACTCTTACAAAGTTCAGCCAGTGGCAAAGGTCGACCTAATGAAGTATTTATGTCAGACCCCTGCACTGACCGGGAAATTATCAAGATGGCTACTCCTGTTGTCCGAATTCGACATCGTATACGTGACTAAGAAGACAATCAAAGGAAGGGCTGTGGCAGAATTTCTAGGCAACCAACCCCCGGAGTCAGATTGTGTCGAGAATTTGGAGTTCTTTGATGAACAGTTGGCTATAATAGATGCAGAACCGGGCAGATGGATAATGTAGTTCGATGGGGCTATGAACAAGCATAGGACAGGATCAGGAGTGATCACTGGCACACCTGATGGAGAAATCATCCCTTTAGCTAAACGCCTTGAATTCCCGGTGACTAACAACGGGGCAGAGTACGAAGCTCGCCTATTCGCGATTGATTCTCTGATTACACTAGGGGCACTAGAAGCACTGATAATTGGAGATTCAGCACTAGTGATTCATCAGATCGCCGGTAAATGGGAAGTAAAAGAAGAGTCACTCTGACCATATCTCCAGTTGGTTTAGGACAAGGTGAAAGCTTTTGGGCTATGCAAGTTCGTGCATGTGCCGAGGGAAGATAATCAGATGGCAGACTCTTTGGCCACACTCTCGTCAATGTGGGAGGAACCCCGGAAGCATCCTATGCAGCCAGTGGTAGTGGAAGTCGCACAGAATCCTTCCTACATATCGGTCAGCGTTATAGCAATGGCGGAGGAACATCCTTGGTATCATGATATTCTACAGTTTATTCAGAATGGTCAGTACCCTGAAGATGCTAACGAGTCAGATAGGATCTCTCTCAGGAGGTTAGCGGTGCAGTTCAGATTATTCAAGGGTCAGATCTTTAAGAGAACTGCCAACGGCTTACTTCTGAAATGCCTAACGGAGAAAGAAGCCAAAGAAGTCATGAGGCAAATCCATGCAGGAACCTGCGGGCCAGATATGAATGGGTTAGCATTGGCCAAGAAAGTACTAAGGCAAGGCTATTTCTGGCTTACATTGCAAGTGGATTGTATTAAAGAGGTAAGAAGATGCCACGAATGTCAAGTGTACGGGGACCTCAGTCATCTCGCACCACTTGAACTTCAGATATCAGCAACTCCGTGGCCGTTTGCTACTTGGGGGATAGATCTCATCGGAGAAATAAGGCCGTCTACATCAAACAGACATCAATTTATAGTTTTGGCGGTTGACTATTTTTCAAAGTGGGTAGAAGCAGAGTCATTTGCTCATGTTACAGCTAAGAAAATGGCTAGGTTTATTGAGAAAAGTATCTTTACAAGGTACGGGATCCCGCATCATGTCGTCACTGATAATGGGGTGCAATTTTAAGGGGTCATGGCACAGTTGTTTCAGGACAACGGGATTGAGGATCACAAATCATCTCCTTACCGTCCACAAGCTAATGGAGCGGTAGAAGCTACCAATAAATCCATTAAAAAGATTCTATAAAAAATGGTGGTCACTTACAGAGATTGGGCCGACATACTGCCATTTGCTTTATGGGGTTACAGAACCAGTGTCAGAACCCCCACCGAAGAAACACCATACTCCCTAGTCTACAGAATGGAAGCTGTACTGCCAGTGGAAACCGAGATCAAGTCGCTAAGGGTGGTTATGGAAGCGCAGTTGCCAGAATCAGAATGGGTTCGATCGAGATATGAACAGTTGGCACTGATCAATGAGAAGCATCTCCAAGCACTGGATCACTTACAGATGTATCAGCAGAGAATGGCTAGGGCTTACAACAGCAGAGTAAATCATTAGAAGCACCCTGCAACAGACAAGATAGGTCAACACGGATGTAAGGGGGAAATTTAGGCCTAACTGGGAAGGTTCGTATTTGGTGAAGAAAGTACTCTCCAAGGGTGCCATAAAGATCATGGATATGGATGGAAACTAGTTTGCCAACCCTGTCAATCAGGACAAGCTCAAACGGTACTATGTGTAAAAAAAAATCCGATGGATCAAAGACCGAAAAGGCGATCCATGCAAAAGTCAGGACAGAGAGGTGAGTACCATTGGTGCAAAAATCTTCAAAGACCAGCTGGTGGCAGTCACGAGTTCGGTTGAGATGGATACTATTTTTAACTCTGTTCTTAGCTTCATTTCATTATTGATACACATTGTACTAAGACATTATTAATGAATGAATGAATGAATGCTTTTTCTGTCTGCTTAAATGTCTTGAGTTTGCCTGAAATTGGATTTTTGTTATACATGCATATATATATTTATGATTATGCACATTCCATGTTCGCATGCATCATGCATGTAAAAAAAAAATCCGATGGACTGAAAACCGAAAGGCGGTCCATGCAAAATTTAGGATGAAAATAAAAAGTCTGCTGGGTTGAAAACCCGAAAGGGTGGTCCAGGCAAAAGTTAAGACAATCCGATATATTAAAAACCCACAAGGGCAGTCTATGCAAAAGTAAGGATATAAAATAAAACATTAAAATAAATGTTATCCAGCAATAACTCCATACAGCATGGATGAGATCTACAAGCCGAGATACCACAGGGTCAGGACCTCACGCTCGTGTCTTGTAGGGCAGGTCATCAAGTCTGCTAGCCAGGCCCTATAACGACCATCTGTCTCTGTCGTGGCCACCTCACCATACCTCAAAACCTCAAAACGGATGGGATTTATCCACTGTTGTTGCACATGCCAAGGCCATCGTCGTGTGAACTCCCCGCACTCGGTTGTGCATAAAGAACGAGGCACCCCCTGTGCTTACCCGTATTGTCTGCATAACCATACAGGAGAATAAAATGTCACCTTGGAAAGTCCAAGGAGCTGCACACCTCTTGCCCAAGTCTCTGCAGTCACCTGCGAGATTTCCCACCAGGGGCAAACCCAATAGATTGATGCGTTTGTCCTTTCTCTCAGCCAACCGAGCCATTCCTCTATAGTCTATATGGTGAAGTCTGCAAGTTCAATACGATAGGCCCAAAAATGCTTCGGGACATATCTTGGCTGAGGTGAAGGAGCGCTCAGGAGATTCAGCTTTTCCAATAGCCAAATCTACAAAAAAAGACCGTCAATCAGTGGAATGCATGTTTAGTCAGGATATCAAACTTAAAGTTGGGAACAAACCTGAAGCAGAAAGGAACACCCATACGTTTTGAATGGGTGATTAGAGTGGATAGAGTCCAGATAAATTAGGGTCTTAGCCAGGATGACCCTCATAGGTGAAGCACCATCGGCCATTTGGGCCACCACCGGGATTAACCGGACATCACATGTCCCATATCGTGACTCGCACAGATAGAGGGACATCAGCAGCAAACTCATTAGAAAAGCCCAACTAGGGGCAGAGGGGTCCAGAACAGAACACACATCCATAACGACGGACAGGTTAAGTCTCCTAGGGACGGTCTCACCAGGGAGCAAGCGGTCCAAATGTGCCGTATCCAGTAACCCCCGAAGTGTTTGTAGGCTGTCCGAATCGAGTTCAGGAATAGCTAACCTGACCCCACATGGACAGGGAGCGAAGAGGATGGGCCCAAATTCCTCCACCATGGGGCACAGCTTTTACCCGAAAAAGCGGAAGATGTGATCCATCGGATCCCAGAATCTGGTTGCAGCTGCCAAGAAGGGTCGGTTCAGGGGCAGATTCATATAAAACCGCATGGAATGTAGACTAAAGGGTGCTAATAAGGCCCAGTTGGAAGAGCGGCATGTTCTCCAGTAGTCCCTGAGGCAGTCACGAAGTTGATCCATTCCAAATGGCACAGGAAGCAGAGCTGAACGACTATTCCTTACTACACAGAAAACAGATGGAATGTTATCAGAAAAAAAGTCCAGCAGAGTGAAATGTACTAGATCAATAAAAAGGGGGGAAATTCCATAAAACTGCAACAAAATATACAAGATATGTACATAACAACATCCAATCCAAGCCCACAGATGAGCTGCATCAACATAAGACCACAGAAACTACAAAGGAAGGTCTACGACTATCTCCGGTCAGTCGAATCATCATCCTCCTCGCCCTCGGCTCCAACGCCATCACCGAAGACACGTCGACTGGCCTTCCAGTCGTCCAACTGAGTACGAAGAGTCCCATTCATGAATGTGAGATCCGCAATAGTCCTCTGCATCTCCTCCATCTCCACCCTCACATGAGCATCCTCACACCGGCGGGTGGCAAGTGCAGCCTGCGTCAGAGTCAAAACAACATGAGCATCATGTCATGCATACACTTGCATCTGAAACATACATACATGCATATACACATGTCGACGCAGGCACTTACCATCATCACCCCATCATCCCGAAGCGAGAGGTATCTAAGAGCAGAAGTCGCTTGGCACAGAGCCATCCCCTGTGTCATAGAAATATGCACATAAAATAGCAAACAGATCAGACCAGTGGCAATAGTAACAGTCGAAAGTAATCAGGGGCAGGGATACTCACATATGTCACGTCAGGAGGAATAGCAGCAGGAGGAGGGTGTGCCTCGATGTGTAGATCAGCTCAGTAAAGCTCCCCTGCCTCATTATGCAGCATCACCCAGGGCTTCACCAGGTACTCCAGACGTCCTGGGATGAAACCAGCAAGAGGAACCACCGGGGGAACCATCGGGGGAATGGGCTCAGTGTATCCCACCATGGTGTCAACACTAGGCACACCCGTGTGGGCAGAGGAACCTCCATCTCCCTGGTCGCTAGTAGTCCTAGATGCGCAGCCACTGGAACGTCTGCCAGATGAGGAGCGCGGGCGCTTACACCTCTCAGAGGGCTAAAAATATATATATAAACAAATAATTTATGTTTTAATTATTATTGGATGAGTACCTGCTCAAAAGTCATACCCGCCAAAAGCTGGCGGCAAATCCAAGGGTCGGTGTCCACCTCGCTCCAACCAAAGCCTAGCCACCGCCGCAGCTGGGGAAAGTCGAGAATCACAGCATTAGCCGGTATGGCTAATTTTGGTTGAGGGATGAAGGCGTACTCATACGCCCAAATCTGCATAATAACAAAAGTTAATATATATATATATATATATATATATATATATATATGTAACTCACATGAAGAACTATCCATGCACCCTTCACTTCCCAGTGCCTCCCGCTGGCGCAGACGTTGAGACCATAATATAGCCGAGCCAGTCCGGCTCGTCCCCAGTTCAGACTCCCTACATCCTCCAGCTGTAATAGTGAAGGGAGCACAACAAAGTTCAGGTCACTCTGACCTGTAGGGAATAGCAAAGTGCTCAAGGCATGCAGCAGGAATGCCCGAACATAACTTCTCACATCCCTAAGTGGGAATGAGGTGCCCTTAGGCAGACTGTCCTGTCTACTCAGCCAATAATCCCGCAGGGTACTTCCCTGGACCCGCTTGCCGATGGGAGTCAAGCCAATCAGCATGGCGATCACATCAAGTCTGAAGCCTCCTTGCTCCAACGTCTTATTAAAGTCTATGGTACGCCCACCGAAGGATAGCTCGGTGATAGCCATGAAATCCTCGGGCGTAATGGTGAATTCCCCGATCGGGAAGTGGAAAGTGTTAGTGGAATCCATCCACTGCTCCAGGAGTGCCATCAGAAGACCCCTACTTGTCCGGGGTGGGATCTCGCACATCGAGCAGATAAACCGGTCCAAACCGGTCGAGTCGACTAACTCCCGCACCTAGTCAGGGAGCCTCCGGTACTAGTTCAATGCGTCAGACATGGAGCCAGCCCCCCGATTATGTTGCCGCCTCTGCAAAACAATAACAAACCAGGAGTTTATGAGTCATTTATATTTTGCATTGCTTGAATAAATTGATTGGAAGCATTTAAAATAAAATTAGAAACTCAGAAATTTGGTTTTGGTCGAACCAAAGCCGCCTGGCTCTGTTCTTGACCAGAGCCACTGGACGAAGAACACAGCCGCCCGGCTCTAACGTTAAGCAAGCCGGCTCTGTTAAAAACCAGCGGTTCAGTTCCTAAAACCTAGGTTTTGCAATTTTTTACCCTAAAATCGATTCTAATCAACTCTAAATCATCAATTGAGATTCCTAGGGGCGAAATCTACTCTAAACATACATCAATTTCATATAATTTTACCTAATTTTGTCCATTTTGTGGAAATTCAAAAATAGAAGAAAATAGTAAATTAAAGAAAAGAAAACTAGCCAGATTCTGAATAATGTGTGTAGATGGTTTCAAAGTCACGGGTACGGGATCATCTTTTCTAATCCCATAGTAAAGGACCGTCTCTGGCAATCCATACACATCCACTGTAGATTCAGTGGGCAGGAAAAACTCCCCTTCGGATAAAGAATATCTCACATGAGGAGATGGTTGTGTGGGAGCATTTGGAAGAATAGCCTTTCATATTTTCCTCATTTTGGTCGAAAGGAGATGGAGAAATTTTTCACAGAATAAGCAGGAGGAAGAAGAGAAAAAGAGAAGAAATGGAGTTGCAGGGAGGCGCCCTCCTTTTATTATCAATCTCAACCCACTAAAGCCGTACGGCTCTAGCTTGTGTGGCAAGCTAGACCCTGCCGGCTCTAGCCTTGAGCCGGGCGGCTCTATTTTGCCAAGGCAGAGCCGCCGGGCTCTGATTCTCCAAGTATCATGTTTCCCTCGATTTTTCACGATTTTTGCTTATTCCAATTTAATCCTGGGAAGGGTATTCTTCGCTTTTACAGGTATCCGGGGGCCAAAAAGCCTCTAAGCTGTATTTATTCTTGATCGAAGGGGTAAAAATTTTTGTTTCCAAAATTGTCGATCAAGGAATAAATACATGCTCTCGACTTAACTACAACGGTCCACTCCACTACACGGAGAAAACAGTCGTCTACGGTGCTCCACCACATAGGGAAAGATTAGAACTTTACCGGGCACACTCCACCGCAGGGAGTCGACCTCATGGGCACACTCCACCGTAGCGAGTCGATATCACGGGCACACTCCACCACAGTGAGTCGATATCAGGGGCACACTCCACCGCAGCAAGTCGATATCACGGGCACACTCCACCGTAGCGAGTAGATACCATAGGCGTACTCCACCGTAGCGAGTCGACATCATGAGTACACTCCATCACAGTGAGTCGATGACTCTGTACCCCTAACGAAGGGCATCAGGTGCGCTTTCTCATCCTTTCTCACAGCGCTCTCAGTCGTGAGACCAAACTCGTTTTAGGCTTCATAGCTGACCATGAGTCGACTTTGGTCCCGCGAGGGGCAGCCTGTGAGCACGGGTTTTTCCCAACGTCTCTGATGAGAGTTCACATTTTACCTATGGAGCAGACGGACTTGATTGAGCTAGAAAGCGACCGGATTGTTTCTCGGAGTGTCTTAAACGTCCTGAAAACTGAGCTATCTACAATCCAAAACCCCAGAAAGGTCTCCCAAGTGATTTCTAAGGTTTAGGGTGCATGTCCATTTTTTCGAAATTTTGCTTCGGCTTTCACTAGAACCGGGCGGCTCTGGTTTCTTAAGCCAGAGTTGGTCAGCTTTAGACTAAAGCTGTACGGCTCTAGTGCACACTAGAGTCGGGCAGCTCTAGTGGTCAAACCAAGTTGCCCTACAAAGCAAAGCAACTTGGTTTGACAGAAAGCATGGGCACAAAATCAGAAGTCAGGCGGCCATTTAATGAAATGAGGTGATATGAGAGAGAAAGGTATAAAAAGAAAAAAAAATCATATCTGTGGGGGATTTTTTGGATAACCAGAAAAAAAATTATTTTTGGCAGAGAGAAAAAGAAAAGAAAGCAGAGAAGGAAAGAGAGGAAGTGAGACCGAGAGAAAAGAAAAAGAAGAAGGAACCAAAACATAAAAGTTAAAACCCTACATCATTCTAAAGACATTAATATCAAGTTCTACGACCTTTGCTTATCAATTTGGGACGCATTCGGGTTGGTTTCGGGTTGCTTTGGATCATTACGATTTTTGGGCAGTTGAGTTTCCAGTATCAATTCCAAGCTTTCAATCCGTTCCTGCGTATCCAGTACACTGGAACAACACCAAGGTAAACTCTGAGAGGCCTTAAACCTATTTGCATTGTTCTTATGTGTGTTTTCCTCTGTTTTGCATTTTTCTAGAAACTAGGCTATCCATCATAGCCGTACGACTGTGTTCATGATGAACAAAGCCGGTCGGCTCTGGCCCTAGAGCCGCCCTGCTGTGTTCCTCAGGGATAGAATCCCGATTTGTCCCGATCGGTCGAAAGTAGTCCGTTTTCCATTTCGTGCATTCTGTATTGGTAATTTTCGGCCCAAGAATATTTGTACGTCGTTCTAGTTTCGGTTTTCATATTTTTGGACGTATGGATATTGGTTTTTCGGTTTTTTTCGGGTTTTATATTTCAGTTTCGGGGTTGTTCGATCTGTTTCGGATCCGTAGTTCAACATCAGTGGACCCCCGAACTCTATAAAATTCTATGGGAACACTGAAAACGAACAAAATAACGATTTTTCGAAAAAAACGAGAAAACCGATTTCAGGTCTGGGTATTACAGCCGCCCAGTATGAGTTAGAGCCACCCGGCTCTATTTTCCAGCTGTGCGGCTGTATTTCCTGGAAAAGACAGAATCGCAGAACGGCCCTTGCGGACGTCATTACGCGATGCTGTTTTTGAATTCAGACTGTTTTTGGTGTGTTTACTGCTTTTTAAACCCCAGATGTTTGTAAAAATTAAGAAAACCCATATGAACGGAACTCCAAGTTCCGGGATAATAGACCCGCAAAAGTGGAAATTTGCATGCAATGAGCCAAATGGTTTTCAAAAATTAATTTTTCAGCACAAAATTACAGGGCGTTTCGAAACCATTTTCCAGGTCTAACCGGTCCGACTGGTCAGGTTAACCCGGTTACCCCCTGAATGCATGCCCCCGCTCCTAAAAATCCCAATTCTATCCTGTTGTGAGTCCTATTTGCGTTCATAATATAAACTGTGCTAACTGTCTGTTTTTCAGCATTTGTTTTCCTTTTTATTGTTTTTACTGCAATTAATAGACTATTCCATGTAAACTAGGCGATTGCATTTTTAGATCATCGTGTATCCTAGGCGATTGTAAAAGTAAGGACGAGGGTTTTCTCCTTTTTATTCAATTTGGTTGTATAAGCGGCCTCTATTATTCTTTTGTATATTTGTGTGGATGATTTAATTTTCTGTAATTTATTTTCTGCATTTCGCTTTAGCATCGGGCTAATAAATTAAACAAATTTGGTTAGGAAAAGATAATAAATTGAATAAATATGGTTTTATAAATGATAAATGAATACAAGCTCGAGGTTAAGCAGGTAAGTTGCCTGAACCCTAAATCTCTGGATGAGCTGATCCGGGTGGCGACTCTGCCACTGATCTCGAAATTTAGCTTTCGAGGTCTTTAAGTAATAAATCGGGAACAATGTTTTCTACAAAATGAATTTCCAAAACAAGTGAATGATTTTCCTAAAGCAAGATAACATAATGAGAACCTAGTTTTCGAAAATCCCTGTCTCGCTTTGCCGCGTCTGTTTGACTTCATTTCAAGTCATCCGCTCACAGGTACCTTGTTTAAAAGGTAGTTTACTGACAACACAGCATCCCCTCACATGTTTTGTGGTAATCCAGAACTAGTTAGCATCGCATTCATCATTTCCTTTAAGGTACGATTCTTGCATTCAGCTACACCATTAGATTAAGGAGAGTATGATGGGGTTACTTCATGAATAATACCATGTTGGGAGCAAAACTCACCAAATAGTGCAACATATTCACCACCACGATCACTTCTTACCACCTTAATCTTTTTATTAAGTTGGTTTTCTACTTCTTGCTTATAGAGAATAAATTTCTCTAAAGCCTCATCTTTGCTTTTAAGCAAATACACATAACAGTATTTTGTGCTATCATCTATGAAGGTAATAAAATATTTATTTCCTCCCCTTGATTGAACAAACTTCAAGTCACAAATATCTATGTGTTTAAGATCAAGTGGTTCTGAATTTCTTTCAACTGAATGAAACGAGGATCATGTCAATTTTGTCTCTACACAAATTTCACATTTATGGTTTTTATCAATTTGAAACATGGGGATATGATTCAAGTTAATTAAACATCACAACGTATCAAAATTAACATGTCCAAGTCTACTATGCCATAAATTAGAAGACTCAATAACATAAGCAGAAGAAATGATTTTCTTATTCATTTCAATTGAATTTGATTTACAAGAGATACAATTAAATTTGAACATCCCATTACATTCATATCCCTTGCCCACATACATACCCCCTTTAGACAAAATAAATTTTTGAGACTCAAAAACCATCTTGATGCCATGTGAGCACAAGAGGCTCCCAGAAACCAAATTCTTGCTCATTTCAGGAACATACAAGACATTTTGCAGCTTAACTTCTTTCCCAGAAGTCATTTTCAGAATGACAATTCCATGTCCCTTGATCTTTGAAGTAGCAAACTTGTCCATGTAGAGATTCTCTCCTTTCTTTGTAAGAGTCAATCCAGTAAAAGACCCTTTGTCATAGCAAATGTGGCGTGTAGCACCAGTATCGAGCCACCATTCTCGTGGGTTCAAATCAACCAAGTTGACTTCAGAAATCACTGCACACAGATCAATGTCAGACACATCTTTAGCAATTTCTTCCACAGCATCTGCCTCCTTTTTGTTGACCTTTTTTGGCATCCTACAATCAGAGGACTTGTGTCCCATTTTGTTGCAATTGAAGCATTTCCTTATTAAACTTTGGTTTCTTGAAAATGCCCCCTTTAGGTCCCAATTTGGACTTAGATCCAGCAGGCTATTTGCCCTTCTTAGGGTCTTTCTTGACCTCCACAACATTGGCTCTAGCCACAGCTTGATTAGTAGTAATAGAAGATTTCCTCTCTGATCTTCTATTGTCTTCCTCAATATGAAGTCAGACAATCAGATCCTCAACAAACATCTCTTTCCGTTTATGCTTGAAATAGTTTTTAAAATCACTCCAACTAAGTGGCAATTTCTCAATGATTGTGTAAGCATCGGAATTTTTCGGACTCAAAAAAAATGCACATGTCACATGACTGTAATTACAGTCATGCGACTATAGTTACAGTCATACGACTGTAATTACAGAGCAGGTATAGCAGCCCATACCTATGGAACAGAAAACTTGGGGGAAGGGGAGAACAATTAATGCTCCGATCTTGCAGTAAGCAAAAGGCAGCAAAGAAGATAAAAGAGAAAAAAAAGGAAGGAAGAGGGACTTTTTTTGGGTTCTAAAAAAATCAGAGAGAGTTTAGAGAGAGAATTTGATAGAGAAAAGTGAGAAAAAGGGAAGGAAAAAGCCAACATAAAAACACAAGCTTTTTTCCTCTTCTTTTTCTTTTAATCCTTAAGTGTTAAAGTTAAAACTTATTAGAAATCGTAGGTTAATATCTTGACACTTAAAGCTCAATCAAATTCGGACTAAAAACTCTCAGAAACCTCAACATTTTAGAGATTTTGGACTCAACTCTTTAAACCTCAACTCAAGGAAAAAGAAGCGATTTGGAGTGGATTGGGGTGTTTCCAGCGGTCATTCCTACAGTGGATCAGCACCAAAAAGGTAAACATACTTCAAACCTTCAATTTTTCTACTTTTCTGGGTGATTTAGTGTGATTTTGTGCATAAAAGTTCAATTTTTTCGCTTGTTGTTTCTGGAAATCAAGAACAGTTGTACAACCGTTCTTGAATTGAAGAACAGTCGTACGAGTGTTCTTGATTTCCCGTAACTTTTGCTTTTATTTTGAATAATTTTGGCGAAATCCTGTATTTGAGCAATTTATAGTCACAAGACTGTAGTTACAGTCGTGCGACTGGAGTTACAGTCGCACGACTGTAATCTCCATCCAGAGGCAGAATTTCCATTTTAATCCAGAAAAATTCATAAAAACCCATAAAAATCAGAAAACTCGGAAAATCATCAAAATCATTCACGACCCTAGATTTAATTTTCAGCATTATTGCACTTAGAACAATACAACGACGAAGACTCGATTCTCCCTAAAACCGACCCACCTCACATGCTAAATTAAATTAAACCGGAAAAATGTCTTCAAAATAATTTTCTCACAAAACCAAAATACAGGGACGTTTCAAAATGTTTTTCAGGTCTAATCGGGCCGGTTAACCGAGCCGACCTGGTTATCCCCCTAATTGCATGTTCCCGAATCCTTAAAATCCCATTCTGTCCTATTTGAGACCTATTCGTGGTGTGCCGTAAATTGTGCTAACTCTCTGTTTTGCAGCTTTTAATTTCTTTTATTTTTATTTTTATTTTTGATGTAATTTAATAGATTAATTCATGTATTTTAGGCAGTTGTATTTTTTTTCTAGATAAATCGTGTATTTTAGGCGGTTGTAAGGTGAGGACCAGAGTTTTTATTTTTTATTCGATCGGGTTGTAAAAATTTTAATTAACTATTTTACTGCTTTTCATTTTATTTTTATCCGTACGTATGCTGCATGTTTTTATTTAATAAAATTGACTTTAGAATTATGAAATACCTTCAAAGAACATTGGCCGTATTTATTTTGATTAGACACGAAATAGGGAACTTGTCCGGACCTAGATCTCTGGATAGTGTGGCGGCCATTCGTCCGGTTCAGCTACACTGAAATTTCCCTGTTGAGCTGAGCCGGGTGGTGACTCCTACACTATTCATCGAGACTTAGTTCTCGGTTCTTTTATGAAATAATCTAATTTTCTAAAAATGGATTTCCATTCCAAAAACCCCACGCGAGGGAGGTTTTGCCCGAAATCGAGGTGCCCCTTCTGAAAGGGAGTCCGCGTTCCGTCGAAAACATCGTCCGCTCACAGGTGGATGATTCTTATATGGTATTTTATTTTGCATTCTTTAGTTAGACATTTTTGCATTAGGTTAAGTATCCCTTTTTAGCCCGGTGAATTATTGAAGTGTCGCCTCTGTTCCTCTTGGTCTTAGGGGCACGGATACGAAACACAACCCATAGCCTCGTACAAACCCCTTCGTTCGGACCCTTGAGTGGGGAGAAGTGAGGAATATATCTTGCTATGGGAGTCTTGATTTTAACCCGACTTGGACCGAACTCATATAGGCAACCTTAATTGGATCTCCTTAGGATACCAAAATAAATTATGTGAATGCTATAAATTGCACCTTCATCATCCCCGGTTGATGATCGAAGAGAACCCCACCTAGGACTCGGTTAGAATTTTCGAGACTGACCACATTTGGAGGAATAAGGTTGGAAGAATACGCTTCGTGTGCTATGTGTTTCTTCCCATCCCGTGACATGTCATTATTGCCATTTCCATGAACATGACATGCCATACATGCAAAACATTTGTGTGATACTGACCCACATTTTTATGCAGCCACTTGCATTTTATTTTCGCATGTGAAAATTAAATCATCCGTGTGTCATTCATACTAACAATTATTTTTTGCAGCTATAACATTATATTTGTGTG
Organism: Euphorbia tirucalli; assembly: GCA_039660915.1. Classification (NCBI taxonomy): domain Eukaryota; kingdom Viridiplantae; phylum Streptophyta; class Magnoliopsida; order Malpighiales; family Euphorbiaceae; genus Euphorbia; species Euphorbia tirucalli. The sequence continues at coordinate 54,976,157 of CM077633.1, forward strand.
TTAGCATTTTTACAAAGCATACACAACATCATTATGTATGTCATGCATCCTAATCACATTTTTGTGCAGCCACTTACATGTTGTGTGATATAAGCATTCACGACATATCATCTCATTTAAATTACGGACATTCCAAGGGTGCTCATCATGATCATTTCATTCCATAACATATTGGGTGTTCTAAAATTACCGGTGTTCTACCAGTGCACCGGATTACACTCGGCCATTTCACCAAATCATCTCATTCAATAGAGACCACAATGGTCCTAGGTCTATTCCCGTGTGACAATCCACACGACGGATTTCATGACACCATGCTCACTTATCATAAATATCATATAACACCGTAGTCCACATCGGATTACTTCATGGCATTATTACATCATTCAAGGCGCTCCCCGAGTGCTGGATTAGTACACATATAGGGGCATTTCATAACATAAATAAATCATGAAAGATGTTCCCCGAAAGCCGAACCTCTGTCCATGTCCCCTATTACACGTGACTTTCTTACAACAACATTTCATATCATAAGCCCCAAAAGCATCAAAACTCTGTCCATGGGGCGGCTTGATGTGACCATTCCATATCACCACATAGACCTACAAAGCGTCGAAACTCTGTCCGTGTGTCGGCAGGCACGTGACCATTTCACGAGATTCACTAGGTGTCCCAAAGGCACCGAACCCTTGTCCATGTGACGGTCCACACGTGATCTTATTACATAGCATTGGGTGTTCTTGGAATGTCCGGAAAAGAAAATAGAATAATAAGTAGAGATCATTCATATCATCATTTCACTCACAACATCATCTCATTCATTCGTCATAAATCATCTTTAGTGCATCACTCTTCATGTCACCATTCCATTCATTCAATGCCCCTAAACGTCTCCCATATGATGTCGAGAAGAATAAACTGGAGCGACCTTAGATAAGGTCTCAAGCTTTGAAGGCTGTTGGGGAACCAAGAGCAGTAGAACCAGAAAGTGAATCCGACTCAGGGGAAGAAGTTGAGATGGATAATCCGACACCAAGCCTCATTGATGCTTTAAAGGATTTCCTAAGATCACAGGATTTCTGTGATATGCTCAAGGAGGAAATACGGGCGGTAGTGAGAGAAGCCGGGGAAACTAGTGGTAATGGAACCAGAAAGGAGAAAGAGGCTGAATCATCCAAGCAAAGTAGTGATACCTCACCTAGCCTGGAAAAGCTGTAAGAAATTGAGCCAGCTATGGAGAGAAAAATTGAAGGCGAAATGCTCGGAGTTAGACGAGGTTGGGCCCAACTGAAGAAAGGGGCCAGTGTCAGTTCTGAATCTAAGAAGGCGGTTAATGTGGATGCCATGATTAGTAAAGGCATTAAGACTTTCCCTATTGGCTTTCAAGTACCAAAAGTTCCTTCTTACAAGGGAATGGGTTCACCAGAGGCCCATGTGAATCTTTATGCCCGGGTCATGTTGACGGCAGGCGCTACTAAGCAACAACTTATCAACCTCTTCTCGACCACATTTGAGGGAGGAGCATTGGGCTAGTATAATTCTTTGTCAAAGGAAGAGCAATCAGACTGGGAGGCTCTATCGGTGGCCTTTATCAAATATTACAGCTTCAACACCAAGATTTAGGTGAAGTTGTATGATCCGGAATGAATCAAATAAAAGCCCAATGAGCCATTTGATGAATATTATCAATGATGGATGAATAAGATGATCTTGCTAAAAAACTGCCCTGATGAAGATTAATTGATCCAGAAGCTGATTGACGGTAGTAGGGACATCTTCAAGAATAATATGAAGTTCCATCCATTGAGTTAGCTTAGTGAAGTATACAGCATGGCCATGAAAATCGAGCAAGACGAGGAAGAGAAAGCAGTAAGACACAAGGCGCCAGAAGTTCAGGGTATAGTTCCGGGTACAGATCAACAGCTACAGCCGGGTCTAGTGGTGGTTCTGGTTCAGGTTCTGAAGGCAAGCAGGGGCAGTCTTCAGAAGTAAAACAGGTCAAGGTCGCCACAGTGACCCAACAAAAAAGCAATCAAAATAGAAACCCAGGAGGACAGGGTATATCCCCTTGGACTCTCCCATTGGTCAAAATCTTTGCAAAGTGCAGAAATGAAGGGTTGTTGCAGTCCCTAAGGCCATTTGAAAAGCCCGCCGATATGGATAAAGATAATTTCTGCACATATCATGTGGTGACTGGCCACAGAACTAATAATTGCTACAAATTGAGGGACGCCATCCAAAAGTTAATTGATGAAGGGAAATTGCAGGAGCCCCCTAAACCCAGCACAAAAACCAACCCGTTGCTAGCATTTTAGAAGCAGGTTAACATGGTACACTCAGGATTGCCGGCCAATTTTATTTTTGCTCAAGTCCTTCAAGCAAATCCCGCTATTCAGTCTGTAGCGATTGGTGAAGCCAAGGTAGAATCAGAAAGTGAGGGCAGACAGGACATAAAGGAATCAAACCGGTGAGCTTAAATGACCTCGACTCAGAGGATGAATATGAGGAGTTTGGTAGGGAGGAAACAATTGAGCCACCAGCTATCGAGAAGCTGAGAATTTAGGAAGTGCAGAATGTGACCCGAAGTGGTAGGGTATATCAACCGGTGACCCAAGTGAAAGACAAGGCCCCGATAACTAGACCGGGTAGTACATCAACACAGGAGAGAGTTGAAGAAGAAGATCTGGTTATCTCCCAGTTGAAAAAGACCCCCGTACAAGCTAGTTTATGGCATCTGCTTTTGACCTCCAAAGACCATAGGGCGGCATTAGTGAAGAAGTTGTTGGAAATTGAAGTGTCTCCAATTGCATCACCGGAGGCCATGTGCTGTCTATTGGATAAAATCCATTCTGGGTCTCATGACATTATTTTCTTTGAAAAAGATCTGCCCAGCGAAGGGAAAGCTCACAATAAGGCCCTTTACATCAGAGCCCATATGATGGAAAAGGTAATGCCGTGTGTAATGGTAGATGATGGATCAGCCCTGAATATATGTCCACTGAAAATGCTACCATTTCTAGGTCTGAGCGAAGGTGGGTTGAAAAAGTCCTTTACTGTGATAAGGGCTTATGATGACTCCAAGAGGACTGTGATCAGGACCTTTGAAACTGAAGTGGAGGTCGGGCTAGTCAAGTCAATGGTTGTGTTCACCGTGATGGACATCCCGATCACTTTCTTCCTGCTGTTAGGAAGACCATGGTTCCACCCTTTAGGAGGTGTCCCTTCTACCTTGCATCAGAAGATAAAGTTCGCTATAAATGGTAAGATTGTGACTGTTGAAGCTGATGCCCAGTCTATGATTATTGTCGTTAGTGAGGAGACCATACCATGTGGCAGGTTTCAAGTCACCATGGTCGGGGAAGAGGAAGCTGCAAACGCTTCAATAGTCATTTATTAAAATTATATGCCGCAATGGCTGTCCCGGTACTTACACAAACAGAATTTTGTCCCGGGCATGGGACTCAGAATCAATCTAAAAGGGGTGCCTGAGTTTAACATCGACTCGGGAAAGCCAAAGCAGTTTGGCCTTAGGTATACAGAGGAGACATCTGACCTAAAGAACCCGAGAAGGGGCAAGAACGGCAAGCTTATGATGAAACCATTTCTAAAGGCAGGTGAAGAGCTTTATAATGGCCAGGCTGAACCAGTGAGGGTCCGAAATGTTAAATACCCCGGCTTTGAGATATTTTCTAATGTCGTTGACTTCGAGAAAAGCTGGGAGGAACCAGTAGCCCCGTGGTGGTAGAATAGCCAGTTGCTAAGTCGAATGTTTTGCAAGGTGAGCCGCCCGAAGTGATAGCAAAAGCAATAAAGGTGACAGAAGAGAAAAACGAAGTGAAAGCCTATGATGGAGCTGTAGATGTAATCTCAGGTGCATTGACTGCTGCCTTAAGCAAGACATTTGGGAAGTCCAAAGAAGGGTTTGGTGAGGAGCTGATGGCCAAGGTGAACCTGGATCATGTGGTTGCTGAGATAGCCAAGATCAGGGAAAAAGCTAAGGTGCAGATGGCTAAAAGTGAGGGGACCATCATCACTGTTGCTGCTGAGAAAGAGGCCAAGCTGGCTGCGGATCTGAATGATGCTCTGAAGATGGAAGTGGAAGCTGAAGAAGTGTAATACCCTCCACCTGTGGAGGATGAAAATGATTTTGTTGTATTTGTTTCTTCCATTTTCAACATGAATGATGTACTTTATGACAAGTTTAATACAATGAAATCTCAGTTTGCTTACTTGTGTGATGTTTATCCTGATAATTCTGTGCATGCATTTGAATCACCATCAAGCATATTTAGCATACATGACACTACATTTCATGAAATCAACATAAGTACAGATGAAAATCCCAAAATGGTATTAATTTCACATGAGCTAAAACCCGAGGAAAAGAGAGAATTAACAAGAATATTGCAAAAATATGTTAAAGCCTTCGCTTGGTCATACGAAGACATGTCGGGTGTAGACAAAGAGATAGCAGTGCACAAGATTCCAACGGGCCCTAAGTTCAGGCCAGTAAAGCAGAAGCTAAGAAGGTTGAGACCAGAATGGGCTACACTGGTGAAAGAAGAAGTGGCTAAGCAGATAAATGCTAAATTCCTTGAAGTAGTGGAGTATATAGAATGGCTAGCCAATGTCATCCCATTACCTAAAAAGGATGGAAGGGTCAGAGTGTGTGTCGACTACGGGAACCTAAATAAAGCATGCCCAAAAGATAACTTTCCATTGCCTCATATTGACGTCCTGGTTGACAGTGCAGCAAAAGCAGCAATGTATTCCTTTATGGATGGCTTTTCGGGGTACAACCAGATCCTGATGGATGTGATTGATAAGGTGAAGACATCGTTCATCACAGAGTAGGGTACTTTCTGCTATAGAGTAATACCCTTAGGGTTAAAGAATGCTGGAGCCACTTATCAAAGGGCAGTCACAACCCTGCTGCATGATATGATCCATAAAGAAGTCAAAGTGTATGTCAATGATATGCTGGTCAAATCAGTAACCTAGGAGGAACATCCTATTATCCTGGATAAATTTCTTACTCGTATTGGAGAGTATAACTTACAACTTAATCCTAAGAAGTGCATATTCGGAGTCACATCGAGGAAGCTATTGGGCCATGTAGTCGGCCAGAGAGGAATAGAAATGGATCCAGATAAAATCAAGGCCATTCGGGATATGCCGGCTCCAAAAATAGAGAAGGAAGTCCGCTCATTCTTGGGCTCTTTACAATACATCAGTCGCTTCACAGCACGACTAACTTCCACCTGTGAGCCAATTTTCAAGCTGTTAAAGAAAGATCATCTGATTGTAAGGGACGATAGATGTCAGCTGGCATTCGAGAAAATCAAAGCTTATCTGGTAAACCCACCAATTCTGAGTCCACCAATTCCAGGGAAGCCTTTGATCTTTTATTTGGCCGTTGAAGATTCCTCCGTAGGGGCATTGTTGGCATAGGAACAGGATGACAGAAAAGAGTATCCAATTTACTACCTCAGTAAGAAGCTACTGGAGTACGAAACCAAGTACACACTGGTGGAGAAGACATGTGTGGCAATGATCTGGCTGACCAAGAAGCTGCATCATTATTTCCAGTCATACAAAGTGCAAGCCATGGCCAAGGTGGACCCGATGAAGTATCTGTACAAGGCACCAGTGTTGGTTGGAAAGTTGTCTAGGTGGCTCTTACTTTTATTAGAATTTGACATTAAATACATCACCAAGAAGACCATCAAAGGGCGAGCCGTAGCAGAATTTTTAACAAATTAGTCACTGGAATCAGACTATACAGAAAATCTAGACTTCCCAGATGAACATTTGGCTGTGGTGGAAATAAAGAGATGGGTTATGTGCTTCGATGGTGCTGTGAATAGAAAAGGCACTGGAATCAGGGTAATCATAGCGACGCCAGATGGTGAAGTCATTCCTCTGTCGAAGAGATTAGATTTTCCCATAACCAACAACAGAGCAGAGTATGAAACATGCTTATTCAGGATGGAAGCTCTGTTGACTCTAGGGGCAAATGACGTCTTGATCGTCGGAGATTTACTTTTCGTGATAAGGCAAGCTCAAGGCGAATGGGGCCTAAAAGAATAAGCATTACGACCCTACTTGGAGCTGCTACAATACAGAAAAGAATTATTTGGCCAATATGAATTCAGACATGTCCCTAGAGATAAGAACAAAATGGTTGATGCACTAGCAACACTATCTTCTATGTGGGAAAATCCAAAAGAAACTCAAGTACAAACACTGGTTATAGCAACTTCCAAACAACCCTGCTTTGAAGTGCACGAAGTAATGGAGTTGATGGTCGAAGAAAGCCATGGTTCTATGACATCCATCAGTATGTGAAGGAAGGAAAATACCCAGAGGGAGCCAGTGCTACTAATGAGATGTCATTAAGGAAGCTAGCTAGTTAGTTCAGAATCTTTGAAGAGAGACTATACAAAAGAATAGCAAATGGAGTCCTTCCAAGATGTCTGACAGAACAGGAAGCAGAAACAGTGATGCAGTAAGTCCATGCAGGATCCTGCGGACCACATATGAATCGACTCTCTATGGCTAAGAAGATAATGAGACAAGGGTACTTATGGATGACTATGCAGGCAGATTGTATAAGGAAGGTAAAGAGATGTCATGAGTGTCAGATCTATGCTGACATCAGTCATCTTCCGCCACTTAAGCTACAGAATCTGGCATCCCCTTAGCCATTTTCAGCATGGGGAATAGATATGATTGGTGAAATTCATCCTACAGCATCTAATGGACATCGATTCATAGTTGTGGCAGTTGACTCCTTTTCAAAATGGGTAGAAGTAGAATCCTTTGCCAGTGTAACAGCCAAGCAGATCATCAAGTTCATTCAGAAGAACATCTTTACTCGATATGGGATTCCCCATCACATAGTGACTGACAACAAAGTGCAGTTTCAAGAGGCAACAGCTGAATTGCTTGTAGAACATATCATTGAGCACCATAAGTCTTCTCCATATAGGCCCCAAGCTAATGGTGTAGTAGAAGCATCCAATAAGGCGATAAAGAAGATCTTTTCAAAAATGGTAACCACTTATAGAGATTGTTCGGACAAGCTACCTTATGCTCTTTGGGGTTATAGAACCAGTGTCAGAACACAAACAGGGGAGACTCCATATTCCTTGGTGTATGGTATGGAAGCAGTGTTGCCGGTAGAAATAGAGCTCAAGTCACTCAGAGTCGCCTTGGAAGCTCAGTTACCAGAAACTGAATGGGTTCAAGCCAAATACGAGCAGTTAGCAGCGCTAGATGAAAAGCGACTGAAAGCACTGGATCATATACAGATGTACCAACGCAGAATGGCCAGAGCCTATAACCGGAATGTGAAGTGCCCCAGGCAGCAGTTGAAAGCAGGAGACTTGGTTTTGAAACAATTAAGACCTTCAAATGTCGATGTTCGAGGAAAGTTTAGACCCAACTGGGAAGGGCCCTATGTTGTGAAGAAAGTGCTATCAAAAGGTGGTTTCAGCATTATGGACATGGATGGAAATGAGTTCACAAATCCTATCAATCAAGACCGCTTAAAGCTTTATCATGTTTTAAAAAAAAAAAGAAGTCTGCTAGGCTGAAAACTCGAAAAGAGCGGCCTAGGCAAAAATTAAGACACAAGAGAAAATGATCAGTCGGAAAATTTGGAAGGGACGACTGGTGATGGATTTTGGCTTTGTGTGGAATGTATACCATCTGGGAATTAATCTTTTCAAATGTATTCATTTTGATTTTATCAATAAAATGAAATGTTTGTTTAAATATATTTGTATGGTTATGAAGAAATGCATAAACAAAGTTATCTTGCTTAAATATCCACTTAAGGAAACCGCTTTACATTTAACTGGTCGAACATATCATGTTGTTTAACACTGAAAATGTGCTAAATACATACAATCTGAAATCTTTTATCATCCTCCAAATCCATTTCAGCTTTCCGAAAAGCGATAGTGATTGTCTAAGAACTTGCTATTTCAATCGATCTTTAATTCTAAAAAAAAAAAAAAGCTCGCTGGGTTGAAAACTGAAAAGGGGCCCCGGGCAAAAATTAGAGCAGCTCGCTGGGGTAAAAACCGAAAAGGCACCTCAGGCAAAAATTAGAGCAGCTCGTTGGGGTGAAAACCGAAAAGGTGCCTCAGCCAAAAATTAGAGTAGCTCGTTGGGCTGAAAACCCGCATTGGGCAACCCTGGCAAAATTTAGAGCACTTCCGGATTCATAAATTACAGGGGTGAGAAGTCAAGTCTTTCCATCATCTCCCTAGCAGAATTCTCCACATCACTCCCCAGCGGAACATTTACAAAAGATACTATGATCCTTCTCCCCAGCATTGTCACACATTCCTAGCATTTATCTCATTTCCTAAGCAGTCCTCACATATACCTTCTAAAGGGGAAGCTTTATGCAAAGAGCACCTTCCAGCAGCCAGGGGCAAAACATACCTTCCCCAGTAGAAAGGAGAAATATCAATCTCACACAAACAATAAGAAATGCATCACTTAATCTCCATGTGCATATGCATCATCGTGCATACATACACGACATACACAGAACATTCATCCCTAGCTAGTCTTCATTCTTGATCGAAGGGGCAAAATTTTTTATTCGAAATCTCTCGATCAAGGAATAAAGACTTGCTATTTTCTAATGCAGGAATTCCTCATCACTGTCTCAGACATGGAAAAAACTCCAGCAAATCCACCTCGGGTAACATAGACCCGGTATCGGCCCAGGTCGGCTTCATTCCACTTCCCCAATAGATTCGGCTCGGGTAACATAGACCCAGTATCAGTTCAAATCGGCTTCATTCCACTTCCCCAGTAGATTCGCCTCGGGTAACCTAGACCCGGTATCAGCCTATCCATATTCCACCTTCCTTGCCTCGGGTAACCTAAACTCGGTATCGGCCTATCCGCATTCCACCTTCCTTGCCTCTGGTAACCTAAACCCTGGTATCGACCTATCCACATTCCACCTTCCTTGCCTCGGGTAACCTAAACCCGGTATCAGCCTATCTGCATTCCACCTTCCTTGCCTCAGGTAACCTAAACCCGGTATCGACCTATCCGCATTCCACCTTCCTTGCCTCAGGTAACCTAATCCGGTATCGGCCTATCCGCATTCCACCTTCCTTGCTTAGGGTAACCTAAACCCGGTATCGGCCTATCCGCATTCCACCTTCCTTGTCTCGGGTAACCTAAACCCGGTATCGGCCTATCCGCCTTCCACCTTCCTTGCCTCGAGTAACCTAAACCCGGTATCGGCCTATCCGCCTTCCACCTTCCTTGCCTCGGGTAACCTAAACCCCGTATCGGCCTATCCGCATTCCACCTTCCTTGCCTCGGGTAACCTAAACCCGGTATCGGCCTATCCGCCTTCCACCCTCCTTGCCTCGGGTAACCTAAACCCGGTATCGGCCTATCCGCATTCCACCCTCCTTGCCTCGGGTAACCTAAACCCCGGTATTACCCTATCTACCTTCCATCTTCTTTGCCTCAAGTAACCTAAACCCGGTATCGGCTTATTTCATCTCCAGCATCGCCTCGGGTAATATAGACCCGGTATCGGCTTATTCCATCCAATCAATTCAATCCATCATCATGGCAGTGAGACTTCAGCAACTCAGTTGCACGTTTTCTTCCCTGTGTCTATGGTGCTTTGATCCACGCTCTCAAATTCATCACCTCAGGTATTGTAGACCTGAAGTCAGGTGTCGAATTTGATCATGCGAGGGGCAGCAGTAAGCGCCGGTATTTTTCGGACTAAAAAAAATGCATGTGTCACACGACTGTAATTACAGTCGTGCGACTGTAGTTACAGTCATACGACTGTAATTACAGTCGTGTGACACATTACAGAGTAGGTACAGTAGCCCATACCTATGGAACAGAAAACTTAGGGGAATAGGAGAACAATTAATGCTCCGATCTTGCAGCAAGTAAAAGGCAGCAAAAAAGATAAAAGAGAAAAAGAAGGAAGGAAGAGGGACTTTTTTTGGGTTCTGAAAAAATCAGAAGAGTTTAGAGAGAGAATTTGATAGAGAAAAGAGAGAAAAAGGGAAGGAAAAAACCAACACAAAAACACAAGCTTTTTTCCTCTTCTTTTTCTTTTAATCCTTAAGTGTTAAAGTTAAAACTTATTAGAAATCATAGGTTAATAACTTGACATTAAAGCTCAATCAGATTCGGACTAAAAACTCTTAGAAACCTCAACATTTTTGAGATTTTGGACGCAACTCTTCAAACCTCAACTCAAGAAAAAAGAAGCGATTTGGAGTGGATTGGGGAGTTTCCAGCGGTCATTCCTACGGTAAATCAGCGCCAAAGAGGTAAACATACTTCAAACCTTCAATTTTGCTGCTTTTCTAGGTGATTTTGTGTGATTTTATGCATATAAGTTCAATTTTCTCGCTTGCTGTTTCTGGAAATCAAGAACAGTCATACGACCGTTCTTGAATTGAAGAACAGTCGTACAAGTGTTCTTGATTTCCCGCAACTTTTGCTTTTATTTTGAATAATTTTGGCAAAATCCTGTATTTGAACAATTTACAGTCGCACGACTGTAATGATAGTTGTACAACTGTAGTTACAGTCGCACGACTGTAATCTTCGTCTAGAGGCAGAATTTCCATTTTAATCTAGAAAAATTCATAAAAACCCATAAAAATCAGAAAACTCAGAAAATCATCAAAATGAATTTTGTTGTGTGCATTCACGATCCTAGATTTAATTTTCAGCATTATTGCATTTAGAACAATAGAACGACGGAGACTCGATTCTCCTGAAAACCGACCTACCTCACATGCTAAATTAAATTAAACTGGAAAAATGTTTTCAAAACGATTTTCTCACAAAACCAAAATACAGGGACGTTTCAAAATGTTTTCAAGGTCTAATCGGGCCGGTTAACCTAGTCGACCCGGTTATCCCCCTAATTGCATGTTCCCGAATCCTTAAAATCTCATTCTGTCCTATTTGAGTCCTATTTATGGTGTACTGTAAATTGTGCGAACTCTCTGTTTTGCAGCTTTTAATTTCTTTTATTTTTGATGTAATTTAATAGATTAATTCGTGTATTTTAGGCGGTTGTATTTTTTCTAGATACATCATGTATTTTAGGCAGTTGTGAAGTGAGGACGAGATTTTTTATTTTTTATTCAATCAGGTTGTAAAAATTTAATTATTATTCTACTACTTTTCATTTTATTTTTATCCGTACATACGCTGCATGTTTTTATTTAATAAAATTGACTTTAGAATTATGAAATATCTTCAAAGAACATTGGCCGTATTTATTTTGATTAGACACGAAATAAGTGACTTGTCTGGACCTAGATCTCTGGATAGTGTGGCGGCCGTTCGTCCGGTTCAGCTACACTAAAATTTCCCGGTTGAGCTGAGCCGGGTGGCGACTCCTACACTATTCATCGAGACTTAGCTTTCAGTTCTTTTATGAAATAATCTAATTTTCTAAAAATGGATTTCCATTCCAAAAACCCCACGCGAGGGAGGGTTTGCCCGAAATCGAGGCGCCCCTTCCGAAAGGGAGTCCGCGTTCCGTTGAAAACGTCTTCCGCTCACATATTGCAGCCACTTGGAAAGTTTCACTAGTCTCCATCCTTTCAACTTGCATCCCATGGATCAAAAGCTGTATTTCTTGCACTTGACTCACAACAGATTTGGAATCAATCATTTTGTAATTAAGGAATTGGCCTATTAAGTATTTCTTAGCACCAGCATCCTCAGTTTTGTACTTCCTATCCAAGGAGTCCCATAATTCCTTTGCAGTTCATTTAACAGCGTAAACCTCATACAAATCAGGAGCCAATCCATTCAGAATGTGGTTTCTGCAAAGGAAATCCAAATGATTCCAACCATCAACATCTAACTAAATAGAAGTATCCATCACACCCTCGGGTACAACAGGAGGATCTTCTTTCAGCAACCTATGATATTGCATGCAAGTCAAGTAGAAAAGCATTTTCTGCTGCCACATCTTAAAATTCATTCCGTTAAATTTTTCCAGTCTTTCAGGCACTGTTATTGGGTATGAACCCGAACCAGCTACAGGACTGATAGGCATAACAAACCCAGAACCACTAGGACCATTTTGTCCATTTTGGTTTTTCTGGCATTGGCCAGTTTCAGAACCATTGCCTCTAATAAGTGGGACAATATCAGCCATTTTTCAATCTGAAATTTCAAACAAACAAAGTTAGTGAAATTTCAAAATCAATAAATGAAATATAGAAAATAAATCACAAATAAGAACCATTAATATTGAACAACAAATGTTCGAACAGTCCAATAGAATCGAGTAATAGGTCCAAAGAATATGTCAAGGTATAAAATATCCAAAATGTCAAGATATCAAATATCCAGAATTTCAAGGTAATCCTGCAAAACTTAACTTAGTACTACGTATAATTGTCTTAAGAATGTTAGAAACAGGAAATTGAAATACAATTTATATAAGTAAATTGCAGATTACAAGAAACGGGAAATGAAATAAATTTAAGAATAGAAATAAAGACCAAAATACTTTTCAACCTTAACAACCAAATAAACAATAGAGCCAAGGCCTGAAATCATAGTCTCCTTAAGATAATTATCTGCCCATAGTTGGCGATTTGTCTCCCAGGAAACAACAGCTCTCAAAAGCGAACTCAACTGTGCAAGACAAACTATCACTGGAAAGAACAAAAATAGCATATACTTAAGGAGTAATTAAGAAGAAGATAATACTAATTATTAGAGCAGCACATGAAGTTTACTTGTCTTACTTCACGTGTTATTATGACACGTACATACAATAGCGAGCACAAAACAATATAGGATAAAACACTAATTAAAATAGACAAAACACAAAATACATCCCAAGCTTATTATCTTTTACTAAAACTATAATTGACCTTCTCATTAATTTTTTGAACACATTTAATATTTAATCTTTTCATTTCAATATTATTAGCTCCAAACTCGACCTATCTTTTGCATATATGTAATACGCTTCGTTCAGTGATAGAACTGTGATGGATTCAAGTAAAATCCTTCGAATGATCCGGGTCCGGGTTACTACTCTGACCGGATCTGATATTGCTCCTGCAAGATAGAAGAGATGAGACACCGGTAACCTCTGGGGTAGACTCCGATGCCTAAGTCAGTATGCTTATTATAGATTATGAGTTTTAGGGAAATAGAATAGTTGAATAGAATGGAATGAATCTACCTCAAGAGAACACCCTCCTTTTATAGGAGGGGTGGTAGAGTTGGATTGGTATTGGAGGAGCTTACCAATCCAACTTCCAGCCAATCTGAAAGATCAATCTTAGAGGGTCCACGTGGGTAGCGCTCTTGCCCTAGTAAAACACGGGGAGTGGACTCCTAATTGGACACCACCTCTCTTCTCCTATGATCTCTCCGCGGATCAAGGAAGCTTAATCCGAATCTGTTCAGTGGAGGTTAGGATCCGGATATGGTAACCGGCTTCTTTAACCGGGTGAGGGTATCTGAGTCCGGACAACCGGATGGTACCGGACCGGATGTCATCAAACTGTAAAACAAACATTTTTAAATAATTTAAAAATTACATGGTTTTATCGTATAAAATTATAAAATGAACACTTCCACAAAATCTATTTTTTTATCTATGTAATTTTCTGAAATTATGTTACGTACTAAAATATTATTTGTCATGTCATTTAATAGTGCTTGATACATGAACATAATATAAAATCGAATTTAGAACTAATAATATTAAAATAAAAAGATCATATACTTAATTGTTTTATAAAAAAAATAAAAATTTAGGGAGATCCGGATGAGTTTTGCCATTAAAATACGTAAGAGATTAACGAGGTTGCATCGCTAATTATATGTTTGTATCCTCTAAAGTATAGCTATTGTCTTTTTCTAATTATTATTCAAGATCAGATTACAAATATTTTATATGATACACAACGCTATCCCCAATGTTATCTTGGTGTCACAAAAATTCAAAATCACTTGTATATCATAGGTACGTGTGCTACTGCCTTCGGTTTTTGTTTTCAATACATGACTTTTTATTAGGAATTATATTGTGGTATTTTATGTATGATGATTTAGATTAGCAATACAATTTTTGTAATATTTTTTTATATATTTATTCTCATTTAAAGTAGAAGAGAAGTTCAATATTTAATGTAAATAATATATTAAGCATTGATAATTAAAAAGAAAAAGAAATTTTTTATGGAAAGTAGATCTTTAGATAAGAGTTATTAAAAATAGACTAGTCATTTTAAATTGTATATAAAAACACCAAAGTGAGTACTTTGGCTAAAAGCTTGAACTTCTTTTACACTTCAATACTAAATTGCCCACTTACTCATAAGTATATATGTTCGTGAGTTGAGCTAAGCAAGGTTCGGACCAAGACTGAGCAAGCAAACCTTTAAAATGGTCATGTCAAGTCAAGTCCAGTCCAGGCCCGCCCAGTCCACCTATTAAATTTGTGGGCTCGAGCCGAGCCTGACCGTGCCAACCTCTAAAATGGTTAATCCAAGCCTCGCGCAGGCCACCTATTAATTTTGTCGGCTCGGGTCAGACTAATCTTAGGCTTTGAAATTAATTTCCAAGTCCAGCCTAAAATCACATATTTAATTCAATTTTTTTAAAAAAAAATTTATAATAAATAAAAATAAAAAATAATGGAGAAGTATGTGTATTTTTGTAAACTTTTTTTACATTCACATTTAACATTTTTTATACTTTTATATATATATATATATATATATATATATATATATATATATATATATATATGTGTGTGTGTGTGTGTGTGTGTGTGCGCGCGCGTGGATTAAAGAACTTTTTAGCCCATGTACTATCATCAGTTTGCCCCTTTGACCCTTGTGCTATTGAAATTTTCCTTTTGCCTCCTGTGGTATGCAAAAACGTTCCAAATTGACACCTAGAAAGCATATTCCGTCAGATTCTGTTAACAATTTTATCAACGGAATCTGACGGAATATGCTTTCTAGGTGTCAATTTGGAAAGTTTTTGCACACCATAGGGGGCAAAAGGGGCAAACTAATGATAGCACAGAGGCTAAAAAGGTCTTTATGTCTTTATATATATATATATATATATATATATATTGTAATTTATATATATTCAGGCCGACGGACCAAACTGAGACTTTATTTGCAACTCCAAGCTCATCTCATAAAAAACAGGCTTGATCGATTCATCTATGTAGCAAATATATTGGGTAATTTAGACAAATATTCCCGTTCCAACAATTATCCCAAAAATACGCAAGGCACTCAAAATCTCAAATTTACAAACTATGACACATTTTTATAATACACTCATTCAAACATTCCTCAATACTCCTCTTATTCTCTCTCATCTTTTGTAATTTAAACGTTATTTTTTCATTTATCTCTCAAACTGTTCTCTTTTTTAACATTCCGCTTTAGCAAGTTCTTTTTGTTTCTTTTTTGTCTTCGATTTGATATCGATATGTATATATTTTTTCTATTCTTTTTCGGATCGTCAGAAAAGTATCATAAATGTAAAGTATCAAAACAGTATTAGAGATATATAAAAAGAAAATAGGTGTTAGCAATGAAAAGTATCAGAGAAGTATCAAAACTAAAAGTATTAAAAAATTATCATAAAATTATCATAAAAACAAACACTAATACTTTTCAGATACATTTCTGACGATCTGGAAAAAAATCCGAAAAAAAATATATATGGAACTCATTTCGAAGAGAAAAAAAAAAAGACAAAAAAAACATTGTAAAGTGGCATGTCGAAAAAATTAATATATTAAGAGATAAATGACAAAAATTAAAGTTAAAATACAAAAAAGGAAAGTGGAATAATCAGGTGTAGACAAGACCATGAAAAATGGAGTATATAAACAGCATATCAGAGGAATGAAACTTAAAAAGAAAGCATAAAAGAAATTGCATGAGTGTATTGGAGGAAAGAATCTTAAAAAGAGAGTGTTTTTGGTATTTTTCCAAATATATTTAACCATACCCAGCCCAATCGGTACGGACCTGGACGGGTTGGGCGAGTACCCTGACCTGTGAACAGGTCTACTCGTAAGCCACTTAATGCCACGAGGGTTCTACATATGCATTATAATAAGCTCATAGTTTTCAAACCTGAATCGGTGAAGACATGAAGTGTAAGGTTAAAAAATCCCTAAGCGTATAACTATAAAATTAGCAATCGAAGTAAAAACATATGCTATGATCACTAGATATACTATAATGGAAGCTACGATGGTACATTACTCAAGGTTTTTATTCTAAATGTATCTGTTTTATGGGTACGGGTGGAGGGAGGGGGGCCAGTTCCCTCCAGCCACCGAAAAATACCTCTACTAAGGATATTTGGCTAGCAGCTTCGCCCTTTGAATTAGAGATTTCGGACAGCATTTTGTCTGCCGAAATTAGTGAAAGACAAGAAGCGGGGCAAAAATGAGGGAAGTGCAACAGGGTTGATGGCTCGTGCTATTGGCTCCTACTAGCTATTAAACAACTTCGTATAGCATAACAATAAAAAATTTGAAAAAAAAAAAAAAAAAAAACCCATACACCCTCCCTCACATCGCGTGCGCTTTTTCTTTTCATTTTTTCTTTCTTCCTTTGTCTTCTTTCTCCAAAACAGCAATATATTTTTTCTAATTTTATTTAAATTTTTTGTATTTATTAATAATATATTAATCAAAATTTTCAGTTGTTTTGAACTAATATTGCCAAGTTTACTTAGTTATATATTTACATATTACTATCTTTAAAATAAATTTTAAATTATTTATTCTTCAAGATGAATTTCTGAAAAAAAAAATTCATGGAACATTTAATAGAAATTAGTTTTACTTAATTGGAACAGATAGCTTAGTGTTTCAAGCCTATGTTTAATAATTTAATTGTGTTGTTATTTTAAGAATTAGAGATATGGATAAATTTGTTACTAAAACTAATAGAAATCTGATGGACATTCCTGAAAATAATCCTGATAAGAGTGTTTGCTAGCTCGAACATCCCTAATTTGGGGGTTCCTGGTTTTTTGCCCCCAAGAATCAGATAGTGGTTCCGTCATTGGTTATAGGTTTGCACATATAGAAATAACTAAAGGATGGAAATAGACATTTGCTTGTTTAATACATAAAATTCAAGTTATAAATCATTCAACTAGCATGCTAATTTTTAACTTTATACGGAAAAACAACAGTCCATAGGTCATGTTTGGTTCACGAAATGGAACAGACTAGTAATAGAGTAGCTATTTTGTGGAATGGAATAGAGGATGAATTGAATAGCTATTCTTTTTTCCATTCTATTCCAATGTTTGGTTCAATACTAGAATAATAAATGGAATATGTCATATTGAAATGAAAAAATGAAATAAATTGGGTGAAAACGGGTTAAAAAAAATTAAATCAAACAATGAAACAAAGAAAACAAGAAAAAATTAGTAGAATGAAGAAAAAACGGATAAAACTTAGTAAAACGAAGAAACGAAAACAAAATAATATGAACGTAAGAAAAAGAAAACAAGGAAGCAAACAATGAAATCAAAACATCATAGGAAAAACAAAATTGGAAAAAAAATTACTAAAACAAAAATTAATATAAAAGAATTACAATATGTAGTGAAGAATGAAACAACTATTTTTAGTTTCGTAAAGAATAACTATTTTTATTTTGAGAGATGACTATTCCTTGAAATAGCTATTCTATGGTCAAATATTGGAATAATTATTCCACATGGAATGACTATTCTATTCTCCATATATTCCATGAACCAAATATAGTAATAAGGCAGTATAAATTACAATGTTCTAGTGCTCCTATAAGAAACGAAAATGTTAAATCATAGTATAATAGGTAGCAATATATAAGTAACAAGGTATCACATTATGTGATAGATATAGTTACCATCAAAGAGTTCTCTTGGCGAGTTATGAATAGCATAATGCCAACCATCCTTTATTAGATATTGAACATAAAAAACTTGATGTGCTTGAGATGCTAAGACAAATGGTTCCCCTTCAGAAATGATCTTATTCATATTAACCAAAGTGAGCTCGTCATTGGCTTTTTCTAATTGAAACCACACACATCTAAACAAGACAACACTGAAGTGACCATGATAAGATATCTCAATGATTTCTTATAACAAACCATAGTACATGAATCTCCCACTATAGGATTTCGATCCTTGCTACTAGAAAAGCTGTGTTAAAGCTGTTAGAGCCACTCCACTGTTTTGGGTAAAAGAATTTGCATCCCATTTCGTGGTATGGAACCTAGAACCATTGACAGAGTACCTAGTGTACTTTTTAGTCACAAATGAAGGTCCTTTTGATAACCGTTTAAAACGGTATGGAGCAGCTTCATCTAACTGAAGCTTCAACTCGATTGTCTCCTTAAACTAATCCACAAAGTCCTTGTTACGACTTTGAGCACTAGCCCATTTTCTTTTCGTATGAGAGATTACAACATTCTTGTGCTCACTGAAATAAAAAATGTCAATCAGTCTCATTTAGTTATAAAACAGTAAACCTTGTTTTAAAAAAAGATTAAATTATCTTACCTAATATATATGTCTCAACTTCCTCACAATCACAATTGAATAGAACATATCAATGTACTTGAGCCCATATGATTTGATCAATCATAACAGAGACTTCTTCTTGCTTGTAGTCTTTCCTTTTCCCCTAATAGGATGCCAATCTTAGGAAGAAAAGTTTATGAGATGCTAGGATGATCAACAACATTATTTGATTGATTGCTTGACCGATTTAGATATCTAACAGTAAATCTAGCACATTCTTTGGCCAATTAACCTTTTACCATTGAGCACTATGACTCTTATATTTGATGATCTTTCTTTCATCAACTTGCACATACCTAGCAATATTAAAGGCATAACCTAGTGGTAATTTTGCATTTTTAATTGTCTGGAAAAATAAGTGCTTTTGTTCCAACGACATCCTAAAGCGTGATGTTGGGATTTCTTTGCTACCATCTTCTAATTCTTTGAGTTGAAGCTTTGGCATCATCCCGAGTTCTTTTAAATCTCGACGGGTTGCTACACGATCCCTGCTCTTTCCAGGAATTTCTAACAATGTTCCAATGGCATCGTCAAACACATTCATTTTTATATGCATTGGGTCAAGATATGCCTGTTAGAACTATTCTTCCAATAAGGCAGCTGGAAAAGTATGGACAACTTTCTCCAAGGATTTGGATCATCTACAACTTTCTCCTTTTTGTTTGCTTTTTCCCAAAATCGTTTGGAAAATCTCATAGCAGCTCCTCTAGATCGATTCCTATCAAATAATCAGGTACATTTCTTTTCTCAATTATTCCATTGAAATTCATATTGTTATGACGCAAGGGTGAGCCAAATCCAAGAATCTACGATGACCAGTGTAGCAATATTTACAACCATGTTTCAGCCATACAGAATTCGTTTCATAATGACAATAACGGCATGATGGTTTCCCATTTATGCTCCACCCAGATAACATTGCATAAGCTGGAAAGTCACTAACAGTAGACATCAAAGCAACATATATGTCAAACACTTGATGACTTGACGCATCATAAGTTTCAAGCCCAAACTCCTACAAATCCTTGATTAGTGGTCGCAAATAGATGTCCATATCATTTCCAAGGGATAAAGGGCTGGGAATAAGTAATGAAAGCAGTAAAAACTCAGATTGCATAGCCATCAAAGGAGGGAAGTTATAATTGACCAAAATCACTGGTCATGTACTATATACAATGCTTATTGTGTGAAGGTTAAATCCATGAGTGGCTAATCTGGGCCTCACATTACAAGGTTCTTCAACATATATGGGATACAAATTGTCAAAATCCTTCCAAGATTGACCATCCATTGGATGTTGTAAAAGCCCATCTTTCTCCCTCCCATTTGCATGCCAAGTCATGTATCTTGCAGTTTTTACGCACATATATAATCTCTGTAGCCGTTTCTAAATTGGAAAGTTATAGGATTTTTGCTAGAATCCTATGGGTCTTTCTGTTTGTCTCGTCAATGTCCTTATACTTCGATATCCATCTTGGAGTCCCATAAACATGGCAACTTGTTACATCCACATGCTCCTCCCAATACAACATGCAATCATTGGGGCATGCATCAATCTTCATATAATCCAATCCTAACACTTTTAGCACTTTTTTTTGCTTCATTAGAGGTTGTAGGCAATTCTGCATTAGGCAACACTTCCTTAAAAAGCTCTAACAAACCAATAAATGTGACATTGCTCAACTTGACACCACACTTGCATATGAACAATTGAAAAATAAATGACAATCTAGTAAAAGTTTTGGAACCCATGTACAATTCTTCTTGACCCTCTTCTAATAACTTAATAAACTAATTTGCATCTTCATTTGGCCTTTCTCTTAAAGTATCATGCAGCAACCTATGTGTCCCTTCATTTAAATTTGTTGAATCATCATGTTCAAACACCCCCCTTTCTCAATCATTGTCCATCTTTGATTGTAATATTCTTTCTAATCTTGACACAAAACCATTACAACTTATGTTTACATTCTCATCATGCCAATAATGATAATGACAAACTTCACATGGACAACATATTTGATCCCCTTATGGCTGTGTAATAAAGTCTTCTCAATGTATGAATTAGTTCCTTGTTCATATTCATCACTCCACCTAGCAAACGTCCACCTATCATTATTTCCTTCTACCATTATTCTAACTAAAAGCCAACATTGTAGTAATTAACTTATCTAAGTTAATGCTATTTATAAACTACCATAAACAAATAGAATACATATATAGAATACATTTTCGAGAGAGAAATCAAATCCTATAGCATTAGGATATTATTGCCTATGGAAAAGAAAATAAACTACATTGCATGCATCCACATTTAATCACAAATCACAAAAAAGTAACCCTAAATCCATAACAAGTCAAATTTCCCAAACATAAACAATGTAATTTGAAGGCCGAACATCTGGACCCCCCTAAACTTGGCTAAAAAGGCCAAATGCCCCTTGAACTTTCAAAGTGTTTGATTGCCCCCTCGAACTTTGAAAAAGTGATCCAATTTGACTGAGGGGGGAAACTAGATCACTTTTTCAAAGTTCAAGGGGACAATCAGACACGTTCAAAGTTCAGGGACGCATTAGGTGCTTTTAGCCAAGTTCAGGGGGTCTGAATGAATTAGGCCTAATTTAAATCCCTAAATCTCGATTGCAGAATGAACAATCCCAAATCCCTAAAACATATCGAATTCAAAGCAAACAACAATAGTACTCGTGTTGCTTCACAAACATACCCCTTCTTCCTCTAGCTTACAAAACTGGCATTCGTCGATCTTGTTTCCTCTACAGCTTTCGATCAATAATTTCATGGGGGGGAGAAAGAACAAAAAATGGGGAATTAATAGAATGTTGGCAACTTGACAAATAGGGAATGAGTGTTAGAAGTGGGGAGTTACAAAAGTTTGAGGGTTATTAAAATCCTAAGCACGCGACTGATAATATTTTGGGGGGAATTTTTTTGTTGTTGCAATAGCTTAAAAAAGCAGTTGCAACAGATGTAATTGTTGCTTCCAGGTGTTGCATTAGATACAACCAACTTCAACGGTTGCATTTTAGTATTGCATTATGTTCAACCATTACATTAGCTTCAACCGTTGCATTAGAGTGTTACATTTGGTCTTTTATATAGTAGTGATAAGAGCATGTCCTTTTGGTCCACTATGGAAGAAAGCACACAAAATCATACATTAGAGTAATTGTTTGTAACAAGACAAATGATTGAGCCCTATAAACACCAATGGTGCTACCATAGGCCGAGTTTATATGGCATCTTTCTTTTCTTTTTTTTTTTCTTTTTTTTCTTTTTTTTTTTTATCTATCAAAGAATTCATCAACTGTAAGCAAGAGGCCATAAAACAAGTAATTAGTAGTTGATACATTATAAGAATAAGTCCACGTTCCACGCTGCCGAATCGAATTGCAATCTAAGAGCTTCCAACTCGATTAACTCCTATTTCAACTTGCCCTATGCAGAAACTCAGTATTGCAACCTTGTTTAGATTTAACCAACGGATCCGATATTTACCAAATACCAGGATGCCATCAATAGTGTTTTTGTTTTTTGTTTTTTTTTTCTTTGCAACAAAAAGTTTAAAGGGAGGAGGGTGTCTCTAGTTCAAGGTCAAAGAATACCTCAAGGCCACAAAAGGATTTACGAGAGGACTAATATATCGCCCCTCCAATAGGGACTCCAACAATAGCAATGTGATTCAAACCGAAGTGTAGACACCACAAGAGTTGCTTCTTTACAGTGAAGCCCACCTTCATAAGCGGATGCCATCACTATGACCTCCATGTATTTTACATATATGATTTATACTTCCATGTATTTTGTATCTATCACACTATGACCTCCCTCTATTTATTATTGTTTGGTTTTTTATCAAAATTTCTAACGTAATATATATTTACGGATTATTGTCATCTCTTAAAATGTTCTACATTCAAGTTTTTCTTAATTAAACCCTTTTAATGTCTTTTTTCTATTGTAGTCACAAGTTAATGAGTATGGAAAAAGTCTCATAATAAGTGAAAAAGAAATAATTTCGTGACAAAGAACCTTATAAAATCAACATTAAATAGAAGACAAGGCTAATATTAGTTACAAATTTTAACAATATCAACAATTTAGAAAAAATGCTTAATAATGAATTGAGATAGATAATAATGATCAAAACAAACTTCAGGAAGGTATAAATTATATATGTAAAACAGAGGAATGTACTAGTCTATTTGACCAAACATCAGGAAGATCATAATTATTTACCAAAAAAAAAATTATGTTTATGAGTTAACAGAACATAAAAAACTTGGTGTTCTAACTTCTAAAGTTTAATTGAACTAGGTGTTTTTTTATTTGTTTATTTAATATTTCGCTCTATAACTTGACCTTTTTATGAAGATTTATAATCTTTTTGAGTTAAATAATGCTTAATTATACAGGGAAACTCAGCCAATAACGTAATTGTCATGCAATTCATTAATTTCATATAATGAGTTTCCTAACATTCTTGAAAGCAACCAAGCTGACTCAGATTCCGGGAAGATGCTCCACTTTCAGCAAATGACTATTAAAGTTTAACCCTCACAATTTCCTTAGTATGGAAGATTAAAATGGTAAACATCATGAGAAATGTTACAGTACTCTAGGAATAAATAGTCCCCTAATAACAAAAATTAATTATATTGCAGGGCCGGAACTCTAGGATGCTCCACATGGCACAGATGACATTTTGAGAGATACAAACACTCCAAAACCAGGCCGCTAGAAAAAATCTAAGGGAAGGCAGCCGGGAGTGGCACCCTAGATCCACCCGTGCCTTCATCAACTATAGTTGTTTAATAAAAACTAATATGCTAAATCAGCCATAGTTGCTCCGAAAACTCTGTTTCTACTTTTAGAGTCTAAAAATGTGCATATATTTCTATGGACAATTTTGAAAAGGAAACTTGATATTGGGAGTTCAAACATAAAAATGCAACTATGCTACTTAGCTCTTTAGTCTTCCAGTTCTAAGTCAAGAACAGGAGACTTGCAAGCCCATAAAATAAACAGTGGTTTAAAACCAATCACCATGAAATCTGTCTGATCATCTTGAAACCTTTGTCAAGGCAGCTGCACGTTCCTGGCGGCATTGCTCTCTCTGAAACAAATCCAAGACAAGAAACCAAGTATGTCAAATAGCCATTACTAAACATGATGCATTTTAGTGAGATATTTTAATTTTTCCTCAAATCATATCAACAAGTCAACAAGAGAAACAATTTTGATTTCTTCACTATTCTTTTGATCTGTTTATCAGCAAGATACTTGGACTTCATGTAGCTGTTTTCCCATCATATGTACAAAATTATTTATTGTTGGTGATCAGAGTGATTAATCATGCATCACTCATAATGGAGATACAAATTCTGGAATAGAGTAAAATTACGTCTGCTACATGGAGAAATTTTCCCAATAAGAAAAAGAAATTATTCAGAATTGTTGGTTATGTGATGCATATCCCAAAATATAAGCCAATGAAGATCCATAAAGCACAAATCTAGCATTGAAATATTTGTTCTTGCTAACATATGTGTTCATTACATGCTTACAATAGCAACAATTCATGAGATGCTTTTGTGTGTACACCTGCAATTTTCTGTTTAATATAATATAGGCAATGACTGTTAAGGCAATGTTTTGAAAAGTACCGGATCATCATGAAACCCAGCTACTAGTCTGATGATGGTTAAAAAATGCGTATTTAAAATATTGATCACATAACTTGTGTATATAGGAAACCACTTCAAAACATATTTATACTTGACTGAAAGTATCTGGCAAAGAGAAGTCAAGAAAAGAGACTATTTGTTTCAAATAACAGAGAGTAAACAATAAACAACATTACCCTGACATTTTACTCAGAAAGCACTTTATCTATCTACTTAAGAAATCAAAAATCTGCTACACATGCAACTATGCATATTAGCAACCGAAGTAAAAATGCAAGTTATGATCACCATATACACTCTAATGGCAACTATGATGGTAAATCGTTTAAGGTTTTCATTCTAAAGGTAATTGCTTTACAGGTCTGCACATATAGAATTAACTACAGGATGGATTAGACATTTGCTTGTTTAATACATAAAATTCATGTTGAAACTCATGCACCTACCAATTGGACATAGTCCAACTGGCAAGAGTACTATGGGCTCTCCGGATGAGCAAGGTTCAAAGCCTGCCGCCTTCAATCTCAACGCTAAACGGAAAAAAAAAAACAATAGGAACCTCATGCATCTACTCAAGATCAACATTTTAGTCAGGCAAACCATGTAGTTATCAACCATTCAACTAGCATGCCAATTTTTAATTTTATTTAAAAAAAGAAAAAAAAAAAAACAAACTCGTAAGAAATAATGTTTTAAGCAGCAGAGAATCTAATGTTCTTGTACTCCTACAAGAAACAAAAACAAGAGCATACCCGTCTTTCCCAATATGGAAGAAAGCACACAAAATCATACACTGGAGTAATTGTTTGTAACAAGATAAAATTGAGCCCCGTAAACACCAATAGTCCTGTCATAGGCCGAGTTCTATGTGGCATCTTTCTCTTTTATCGATCAAAGATTCCTGAACTGAAAGCAAGAGGCCATAAAACAGGTAAGTAGTAGTTAATCTTTAATCTCCAAATTGTAAAAATGAAAATGACACAACCATAATATCGTGAGCTCAATTATGCAAATCGCTCATTGTGGCGAACCATGATGTATAAAATTGTCGAAGATTGATGACATGAAAAAAAAAATAAGTAATTGACATAAACAGCAAACAAGGTAAATGAATACCACTATAACAGATCAAAGTACAAAAGGGCGTACATAACCAATTCACTGAAGTAAATAAAAAACCTATACTATTCTGAAGAAACGTAATGTAGAAAGTGAAGAAACTAAAAGGTTCTAGAAACTTAGGAGATGTTTTAAAAAAAAAATTATGTTTACAAGTTAATGAAACATAAATAACTCACTGTCGAATTGACACAATATCTGAAATCTGGATCATACATCATTAGAAAATGACAAGAATGTACACATATATTCTTATAGTGGTTATAGGTACATGATAAAAATCTTATTTCAAAATATTAAAAATGCAATTTCAGATGCAATGATATGATTAACACTCTCTTATGGTAACCAAGAGCTTAATCTGTGTGGAAAAAATAAGTTGTTAGGTTTCTTTGGAAGTAAGAGAAGAAGTAAGGGTGTGAGGAGAGGATGATTTAACTCTTGTGCTTGCTGCTAGAATTTTTGCTTCCCATTTTAACTTGCTAGGAGCTGGTTTGTTGATGAATGGAGAGGAAGGGAGAAAGAAGAGAGAGTTGATACATTGAGAGAGAGAGAGAGAGAAATAAATATGTCATTGATGTAGATGTCAGATAAGAGAGATAATAGGGTGTTGGATAGTATTTTCTAGTTAATTAATTATTATAAAATGATTAAATCCTAGTCCTCCATATTAAAAGAAGCATCAGAATCTACAGAAACTCTCTTGTTTGAGCCATACAGGATAGTATCCTGATCCGACTATAATTTATCGAAAGCTCAATATTTTAAATTGAAATATTATGAACTTAATCACCAAAACTGAAAAGATAAAGGACCTCAGGATGTTTTTTGCCAAAAGAAAATAAGTGGGCTACAGTTATAATATGCTCAGATGTTGAAAAATTCAAATAGAAGATAAAATAATACATAAAACTTGAAACCTCAATTTACCACTCACTAAATATTGATCCTAGTGTTTAGAACTTTACCCTGTTTTCCAACTCTAACTAGCTTGAACAAATTCCTACATCATGAACAAAAAAGAGTTACTCTGTCCAAGGCAAGTTCATAAGATACTAAGTCAGCATCCTAACAAATTGAACTGTATCAACACCAAATGTATAAACTTCAGACAAAATGACATCAAGTTCAGTATCACACCAATACACTTCCATTAAATTGAAATCGGACTTGATGTCATTTAAATTATTATTTGTTATTAGATATTGAGAATTGAAAACTCTAACCAGAATGGAGCAAGATTCTAATCTGCTGCCATCTTTAAGCAAGCAAATTCCCCTGTTACCTCAAGAGTTATATTTTACTTTGTATCTGCATAGATTGTTCATTAAGTGGGTTTACAGGCTTGTCATTTTCATCATTGTTAATCCTAATTCCAGATGTGTGGCTAGCTGGACCAAACTGTTTTCTTGTATTCATTTTCTTTTGGTAACAGAAATAGGTTTCACAATCTTTTGTTGTAGCTGAAGTTAATTGTCTAGTTGATTATTACTAAATTATTTTTAATTATTTTTACAGTTTGAACATGTGTCATACAAGGTTATAATGAATAAAGTGTATGTGGAAAGGGTTTAAACTGGAAGAAGAATGATTTTGAAGAGAATCACAGGTGCAGTTCTACCAGGTGAAATGCTAGCCATTTTAGGCCAATCAAGAAGCAAAAACCAACTCTACTAACTGCTTTAGGAGGAAAGCTTGGTAGATTATAGGTGCAAGCATAACCTACAACGACAAAGCCTTCTCGAATACAATGAAAAGAAACATAGGATTTCTTACTCAAAATGATGGGTTGATCATTTACCATAATTCACAATGATTAAAACATTTGTGTTCAGTGCCCTTCTTCAATTGCCTATAATCTAAGAAAAGAGGAGAAAATTATGCATGCAGAGGCTGTGATCAACCAGGTTGGATTAAGTTTAATGACATTAAGTTCGTCACGACTATTTGCAATACTATGGTTGACAAGTTAAGGAGCACATTCAGAATAAATTTACAAAAAACAAGAGTGCAGCTACAAGATGTTGAATTTTAAGCTTTTGAATCACAATTAAGAGTACGATCAGCATGCACCTGAAATATAAGCAAGCAAAATTATACACTAATCATCTAAGTTAATTTTATTTTGGTTATCTGTTACTACTTACTTATTTCAAATCGAGTTCTTTGATATTATTACTTAGTTGATTTACAAACATGAATTCTAGGCAGTTATTGACATCGCAAAAGTACAATGTAAAGATGTTTTATCGTAGCACCACAAATCCCAACTTTTATTCTGCACATCCATATGGCTTTTATTGTTGTCCCACATATTCACAATGATATAAATACCTATTGCAGGTGGGAACAACCACTACGCCCATAAAACTCAGTTAACTAAGCATCACTCTCCACCAGGATCGACAATGATGTTCAGCGCAGAGAAAAAACTGATACAAACTACATAGCCCCATTCACCTTAAAGTTATGGTCCAAAATAATTTTTTGGCAAGAACCAGACAGCAATTGCATGCTCTATGAAAATGAACTACTCCATGACAAAGAATTCAACAAATAAATATAGTTTAAATATGACAATCATTTGCATGACCCCATTATTTGCAAAGCTCTCCAATATATTACCATTACTAGCCTCTTGTCACCTAAAAATGTACATGTGATGTTCTCTTATTACAGCAGGTCATGATTTATTTTACATATTTATATTCAACATTGATTACTAAATATAGTCTTATTATTTAGAAAAGATAGAGAAATCTAGGGCTCCATGGTTAATCAGGAATATATCAGATGAGCATATCTTGCAACAAATGGACCCTAATGGGAAGATATGTTTAGTAATCATCATCTTCACCCATTAAATCTTAAAGAATGAATGGAAGTAATGGTGAAATTTTGATCTCATGTCTCTGAATTCTATAGAATTTATGATTCTTAGAGCTGAAATGTGATTTATGTTTTGAAGTTATTATGACTCTTTCTTAATTACTTCTTAATATCCTCAAGGAGAGTTAAAATCCAGCTAACAACTTTGTGAATGTTTCCACAAGAAGAAGGACCACCTATAGGGTATGTCAATTTCTGTCATTTAAATAAGTATAAATCATGTCTTAATTTGTTTTCTCTGTGTTCTTATATCTGCACTGGTTTGATAACTGTACCCTAAACTTCTGATGCCACAGGTTTTCATAAAACAAATTTGAAAACAAATGTGATGATAGGAAAAAAAAAAAAAAAGCAAAATATGGAATTGAAAACAAGCCATAATAATAGCAAATCCCCATGATGATCACTCACATTGACATTGCAAAGTCATGATACATCAAATTGCAACCTTCTTCCTTTTCCTTCATATTCATCCACCAAATTAAGAAACATTCATATGGATAATTATATAAACTCATAACGAATGAACATCCAGTAATAGGGAATACTATTCTTGGATATGAAACACCCAGAAAACGTAAAGAAAGATCCCAATGCCCTAATAAGCAAGATAAAATTCAAAAATCCCCAATTTATGTAGCTAGATTACAGCTTGAAATTATTTTTCTTTTCATTCAAGCACACTTAATATTTACTTAAAACCGTATATGAGATGAAGAGGAAACCTGGGTGATAACGCAATTGGAAGCAGAGTCTACGACTGACTGAGGTGCAACTGGCGAGTGATCAGCTCAGTGGCGGTAGCTGGCTACTTGTTGCGGCGATTGGTGGTGGCGACTAGTGATTGAGAGTGAGAGTTGAGGAGTGGCCGAAATTGAGAGGGAATTGGGAATCTACGGCCCCGTCTGGGCGTGCGGTAGCTTTGTATGAAAGCTGCTTTTAAGGCATTAAAGCCAGGAAAGCAAGAAAGAAGTGTTTGGTAAAGGTAAAGTAAGGAAAGCCAAAAACACGGAAAGCACCTTAAAATTTCTTTCAAGGAAAGCAAGCATTGGCTGCAGTGGCTGAAAGCAGAGGACACGGAAAGCACTCTTCGCCGAACGTGAAATGCATTCTAATGTGCAGTTTGCTGAAGTAGTAGTGTTATGTGCATAGATAATAAATGAAGGGACTTTTTTTCCATTCTAAAAGAGGAAAAGGAGAGGCAACAATAAATGAGGAAGATTGAATGAAAATCCAAACAAAATCTAGAACGAGATTGTAGAACTAGCCAACACAGGTCAACAGAATAGGAGACGACTACTTTTAAATGCATACTTAACAAGACCAAATAGCTACTTATGAGAATGCAGCAACAAGACCAAAAACTTTCATATATTTAACATATTCAAAAAGACCAAATCTGGAATAAGCTCAAATATAAGGCTACAAGACTGATCTGGCTGCAAAACATTGCAATTGCTGCAAGCATAGCATCAAACCATCTGTTGCAAACAGAATTGAACTCAAGAACACACATGCTTCACATTCTTGCAATCAGAACAAGAAACAGTCAGCTTGTGAAAGTTTGTGAAATAGAAAAAAGATTCATCACTTTGAGTAACTCATCCTAAAGACTGAAGCTTGAGATAAAAGTGTATATTTAGCTGACAATGAGGCAAAGAACATGAGTCTCTTGTATGATCAAAAGGGCACGCAATAACTCTTCAACTATTATGTTCATTGCAGAACATATAAATGATTAATACCATATGCACACAGTATACACTCCACTTCAACGTCAGAGGAAAAATTTTCGAAGATTTGAGAATTCACAAAACTCTTTCTACATAATTCATGTGGCCATCTCTAGATAATATGCTAATTTCTATGGCATCAATTGCATTGTGCTTGTAGCCATGATTCCTATTGATTTAACACAGTATGCAAAGAGGCAGAGAAAGTCTGAAAGTAGGCAAAATCAGGGGAATAAAGTATGTAAGATGAAAGTGCCCAAAAGTCAAAACCAACTCATTAAAGAATTAATTACAGAAGACTACACGACATCAATTACATCTAAGGGTTAATTAAAGACATTCCCCAGCAAAACCAACTCATGGAGCAACTGACCTATCAAAGCTACCATCCCCATTACTGACCTCACTTAAACAAAACCATTACCAATCACTATTGCCCCACTGCTAATAACATAACCAGGTGATTGATAAAGAGACAAGATTATACCCGAATAATACATCTCAACAATTTCAAGATAAGCTAATACATGCTCAAAATGGGAAACTAATTAATTAATGCTCAATGATTAAAATGAAAAAACAGCAGAAACCTCCTAATTTCGTTGAGCCCTAATTTCATTAATTCCCAAATTCAATAAAATGCCAATTACCATTGACAGGAAGCTGATTAACTAACCACAAGAAGGAGGTAAATACAAAATGCACACACAAAAAAAAAACAGAGATATGCAAATTTGTTAATGAGAATAGAGGGAAATAGCAAACTCACCAGACTAACGAAGAGCTAGAGCGACGAAGAATGATCAACAATGATGATCGATCTTCCGGCAGAGAGTTACTGAGGCAGAAAAAGCAACGATAAAGATGGATAGGATTGAATTAGAGGGATGAGATCATGATCGGCTTAGGTACTCTTTTGTTATACGCTGCGTTAGGGTTGTCAATCGAGTGACGGAACCCCATCCCCGGTGGGGGTGGGGGCTCATCCGGATGAAGACAGAAAATCTCCGATTAAGATCCCCATGGGACGAAAAGAGGGACAAATTTATCTCCGTTTCTTAATCGGGGATGGAGATGGTAATAGCTCTACCAATCCCGCGGATCCCCATCCTCATCCCCATTTAAACCCCAAGGGGATCCCCGATAAATTTCCCGATTAAATACCAAAATCCCAGATAATTCTCCGTATATATTTATTTATTATTAATATTATTACGTTACATTATTATTATTTATAATTTATCATTTTATAAACTAAAGTAAAAAGAAAACTAATCTCTCATGAATAATTCTTAATTACGTATTAGTGTATTTGAGAATTGAGTTATGAGAATTTTATGTCTATAGTTTAATACATGTTTGGATAAGTTAGAGGGTGAAAATTGAAATTTTATAGAGTTTTTTATAAAATTGAAAATTAGTTTAACGGGGTTGGAGATTCCCGCGGGGAATCTGGGCTCAGGGATGGGACAAAAATTTATCTCCGATTAATAAATGGGACGAAAACAGGGATAGAAAGTGCAATCCCCACCCCTTCCCACCTCATTTACAACCTACGCTGCATACAAGAATACCCATTTCTATTCCTATTCCAGTACCTATTTCTATTTTATTTCATAAACCGAATATTTATATAAAATTCAAAGTAATATTCTTAGAGCTTTATTTCAATAAACTCATGTTGCTAAGGAAATTCCACTTGGAATACAAAGGATAAGAATTTTTACTTTCCATACACTTGAAAAAAAAAAAATTTGGGGACGCATGAAAGCGTTCCCAAAATTATAAAAGAAGTGTCCCCTATACATTTTGGTACCATACTTTTCGCCCCCATTAGTCATCCCTAGCTATATACCCATTTACCCGATTCTATTGAGGATGATCAAGATGATGTCATCCCATCAAAGAATGATTATTGTCCCCAAGCCCGAAGACAAATGTCATCCCCTTTTAAGGAATGATTTTCGCCTCTATTTTAATGGACGACTGTCATCTCTATGAAAAGGAGATAGCTTTTGTCCCTGTATTAAGACCGTTTGATAAACTATACATCAACACAACTATTGATGTGTTATTCATCTATCAGTCTAAAACCAGTACGATTAGGGACCATCATAGAAGTTCTTCTATTTTATAGAGAGATTTGTTTAATTTAATGATGTATGCATGTGTTATAAAAGGAAAAGAGCAGAAAAAGACACAAACGTAGAGAAAAATATATAGAAACAAAAAAAATAAACGAAGAAAAAAATAAATAGAAAAGATAAAAAAAATAAAGAACAAGAATAAAAAAAAAATATATAGAGAAGAAAAATATAGAAAGATAAAAAAAAAAACAAACTGAGGACCAAATACCGGTTATAATCGTATATAAAAAAAGAACAAAATCAAAGAAAACACATAAAAATTAAAAAAGGGAAAAAAAAAATAATGGCTGTGATGATGAGAAACACAAAAGAAAGTAGCCATGGTGGAGTAACATACAAGAAAAAGAGAAAATTGGGTAATTTGGAAAAAAAAAAAATACGAAAAAGGGTATGAAGAAAAGCAAATCATTATGATAAGAATCATAGTTGTATATACATGATAGAACAAGAATACTATCTTTAAAATTATTAGTATTCTTACGGTATTTTTATTAATTTTCAAGAAAATTTAGAATTTGTGTGGTGCACTACATCATTCGTATGCTAAACTAAAATTTTATTATCTATATATTTTAGAGTTTAGAGTTTATAAATTAGAAAATAATGTTTATATTTTAGGGTTCAAAACTTTATTATAAATAAATAAATATATATATTGGTTTAAGCATATAGGTCATGTTTGGTTACGGAATGGAATTTGGTGGGAATAGAATAGCTATTACATGGAATGGAAGAAGAGGAATGTAATAGTTATTCCTTTTTCCATCTTATTTTAATATTTGGTTCAATATTAGAATAACATATGGAATATGCCATATTGAAATGAAAATGAGGAAAACTGGGTAAAATCGGGTTAAATAAAAAAAAATCAAACAACAAAAATGAAGAAAACGACAAAAAAAATGAGATAAAATGAAGAAAAAATTGAGGAAAACAAAGAAGAACAGAAAAAAATAGAAAAAAGGAAAAAAATAGAAAACATTAAAACACACGGAAGAAAACAAATGAATATAAAATATCAAGAAAAAATGGAGAAATTGGTGAAAATGAATAAGATAAAAATTAAATCTATATGTAATAAATTATGGAATAAAAATTTTTTTGTTCCATAAACAATAGTTATTTCTTACTTTGAGTAATGGCTACTCCATGGTTAAATATTGAATCAAACATTGGAATAGTTATTTCACATAAAATAACTATTTTATTCTCCTATATTCCATAAACTAAACATAGCAATTACATAGATGATTTGGTTACTACATAGCGCATGCGGATCAACGTTCCACTTGTCATATATCAAATTCGGCCAAAGGGGATATTGGTTTCATTAGTACGAAATTAAAAAAATTTGTTAATGTGACATCATCTTGATCATCCTCAATAGAATCGGGTAAATGGGTATATAGCTAGGGATGAATAATGGGGGCGAAAAGTATGGTCCCAAAATGTATAGGGGACACTTCTTTTA
This sequence comes from Euphorbia tirucalli, assembly GCA_039660915.1. Lineage (NCBI taxonomy): Eukaryota > Viridiplantae > Streptophyta > Magnoliopsida > Malpighiales > Euphorbiaceae > Euphorbia > Euphorbia tirucalli. The sequence goes on from CM077633.1 coordinate 55,009,860, forward strand.
TAATTTTGGGAACACTTTGATGCTTGGAGCTTTTATGCAATGATATGATATGGACGACTGTCATCTCTATGAAAAGGAGATGGCTTTTGTCCTTGTATTAAGACCATTTGATAAACTATACGTCAACACAACTATTGATGTGTTATTCATCTATCGGTCTAAAACTAGTACGATTAGGGACCATCATAGAAGTTCTTCTGTTTTATAGAGAGATTTGTTTAATTTAATGATGTATGCATGTGTTATAAAAGGAAAAGAGCAGAAAAAGACACAAACGTAGAGAAATATATAGAAACAAAAAAAATAAACGAAGAAAAAAATAAATAGAAAAGATAAAAAAAATAAAGAACAAGAATAATAAAAAAAAAATAAAGAGAAGAAAAATATAGAAAGATAAAAAAAAAACAAACTGAAGACAAAATACCGATTATAATCGTATAAAAAAAAGAACAAAATCAAAGAAAACACATAAAAACTAAAAAACAAAATAAAAAAATAGCTGTGATGATGAGAAACACAAAAGAAAGTAGCCATGGTGTAGTAACATACAAGAAAAAGAGAAAATTAGGTAATTTGAAAAAAAAAATATGAAAAAGGGTATGAAGAAAAGCAAATCATTATGATAAGAATCATAGTTGTATATACATGATGGAATAAGAATACTATCTTTAAAATTATTAGTATTCTTACGGTATTTTTATTAATTTTCAAGAAAATTTAGAATATGTGTGGTGCACTACATCATTCGTATGCTAAATCAATAAAATTTTATTATCTATATATTTTAGATTTTAGAGTTTATAAATTAGAAAATAATGTTTATATTTTAGGGTTCAAAACGTTATTATAAATAAATATATTGGTTTAAGCACATAGGTCTTGTTTGGTTACGGAATGGAATTTGGTGGGAATAGAATAGCTATTACATGGAATGGAAGAAGAGGAATGTAATAGTTATTCATTTTTCCATCTTATTCCAATGTTTGGTTCAATACTAGAATAACATATGGAATATGCCATATTGAAATGAAAATGAGGAAAATTGGGTAAAATCGGGTTAAATAAAAAAAAAGAATCAAACAACAAAAATGAAGAAAACAACAAAAAAAAAGAGATAAAATGAAAAAAAAATTGAGCAAAACAAAGAAGAACAGAAAAAAAAAATGGAAAAAACGAAACAAATAGAAAAACATCAAAACAGATGGAAGAAAACAAATGAACATAAAACATCAAGAAAAAATGGAGAAATTGGTGAAAATGAATAAGATAAAAATTAAATCTATATTTAATAAAGTATGGAATAAAAATTTTTTTGTTCCATAAACAATAGTTATTTCTTACTTTAAGTAATGGCTACTCCATTGTTAAATATTGAATCAAACATTGGAATAGTTATTTCACATGGAATAACTATTCTATTCATAAAAAAAAAAAAAAATAGTTATTTTATATTTGGGGGATTGCGGTTTGGGTTCTGCTAGGGGTGACAACCTAGTTGGGATGTCTAGCATTTTCTGATCCATTTTTCCCTATACTTCTTCCAAAAAAAAAAAAAAAAAAAAAAACTGTTCTATTCTCCTATATTTCATAAACTAAACATAGCAATTACATAGATGATTTGGTTGCTACATAGCGCATGTGGATCAACATTCCACTTGCCACATATCAAATTCGGCCAAAGGGGATATTGGTTTCTTTAGTACGAAATTAAAAAAATTTGTTAATGAGAATAGAGGTACAAAAGCCCACGTTGACTTTCCTTAGTGCGATATTAAAAAAATTTTTTTCTTTTTACTGAAAGGAGTACTATTAGTAACAAATTACATGACTTTTTTTTTTGTAAAATGGACGTTACATATCATTATTTTATGAACCCTTCCAACCAAATTAATTTGACATATCCAATTTGATAAAATTGCCTCTAATTGTGTATTTAACTTTTTCCGTTTCTTCATAAAAATAATAATAAAAAAAAACAACAAATATTTTCCGTTTCTTAGTTATCTAAAGAAGTCCGATATGAAAAATTAGAAGTTGTTTAGGACGTCATTTGATTAAGGAATAGTCTCAATTTAACGCCTCAATTACAACAGCCGCTGAATGTCACCCGAATTGGTAGTAAAATGTTACCAATTAATGGTTTACCGGAGAAATATTAACATTTGGAATAAGTCAGGTAGCAAATAGATTTTTAACCATTTATCATTCTTTTGTCATATGTGTTATATTTTCTTCATATGGGCTCGCTAGGCCTCCCAAACTCATTTGCCTTGAACCGGGCTTGAACATATTAAAATTTAAAAAGTTCGGCCCGAACCCAAGCCTGCAAAAATCCGTCTAATTTAGGATTGGGCATAGATATCACAAATGTAAGTTGAGCCAGCCACCTTTTTACTATATAATTTACAATATTATACATATATTAACTATATTACATTATTATAATTATATAATTAAAATATATTATTATTAGGCGTGTTAGGCTAGGTTTGGAATTTACTTTTCTTGGCTTGAGCCCGCCTAAATTTGAGCTGGACTGGACTGGGGCTTAGTTTTTAGTTAGCCCCACCCCGATCCCACCTAAGCTTGGCACGTAGACAGGTCTAATTTAATCAAATGTTCGTTTCGAAAAAAATTTGAAAAAAAAAAATCAATTAAATTATATACATTATGCTCTATTGGAAACTTTTTAAGTTTCAAGGATGAATTGAAGTTTAAGAGCTAAAATGAAATGAAATTGTAAAGTTGATGAAAACGAGTGAAATTTAGCCCTAAAGAGATTAACTAACCAAAAGTACTCCTTGAAAGAAATCCCAATTTGCAACGAAAGAAGACCAAATCTTCTCTCCATATTTGTTTCTCAGAGCGAATCATATGTTATATTAGATTCATTTGATAAAACAGTGATTTTGCTTCATTCTTCTCTAGATCCTTATGGGTTATATTCAATTTCAAACCATTTTCCACTGCCTATATGAAACACAAAACAATATCACTAATCCATCAATGAGAGAATTCTATTACGTGCTATGTTCAACACCTAGCAACTCCTCTTCCAATTTCATTTGAAAAAAAAAATTACTAAACATTGAAAAAGAAATTCAACACAAGGTCATTTAAACTTTACCCACACCAGATTGGGACAAAATCCTTAAAGTCTGCAATATTAGCTAGTATCAACCTATCTTCCTCTCATGATTTAAATTGATTGAACTCATTACAAAAAGAAAAGAAAACAAAAGGAAAAGAATAAGTGACAACAGTAACTAACATGCTGTCAAGTAACTAATTATAATCAGAAGTAATTAAGTCTGTAACAAAATCTTCTTTTTCAATCAATTCGAATCTACGACATATTCTCTTTTGAATCCTCGTCTACTACGGAATATACTACATACGACCGCTTCATGCCAAAACGAAACAGCATCTTACCAGTATAGGTCATTGGTTCCTCTAGGCAATATACGGCATTTGGTACCTTCATGCCAAAAACAAACAAAGAGCTCATCAGTTGAGAGACACTAGGTCAAGCTTACATATATTAAAAACTAAATTTTGCAGAAATAGAGGGACTAACAGGGAATTCTAAAGGAAAAGCCCCTTAATTTCATCAAAAAGTGTCAGCAGAAAGAAAAATCCCAAAGCCTTGTGAACAAAACAAACATGAAGTATACCGTTTTAAGAAAAATGAAACTTGCAGCATAAGAAAATAGAATTAACCAATGAACTAACAGAAATCAAGATATACTGCATAATGAGAAGTTGAATGAGTTAAATGGTTATTGTCCCAAAACATGTTATTGATGCTCAATAGCCTGACAAGGAAAGTTGAACTAGTACAGCCTATACAATCAACTTCTGAAAGGCAATTTTACCTCTAATTCAAGTTCACTAAGATAATACTTTCTAGCAAATCAGTGAGCAAAATATTGAAACTTAACTTCTACTAAAAACGGGTTAAACAGGTTAATCATGTCATGTCAACTTACTTTGGTGATCCTTTAAAAAGAAAATATGTTGTCAATGCAAACTCATAAAATTCTTTTCAAAGTGCTTGCAATTATTCTTTTCAAAATCCCTCAAATTTTATGAATTCTCAATTTTCGTAAGGCTTTTGTACAAAGAACTTTTAAATATCCACCATTTCCTCCAAATTCTTAATTTCATCCTTCATATCTCCCAAACTATCATAATTTTCCTTACGATTTACCAAACTAATATTGGGTTTATTTCGGCACCAACCTATGATGTCTCCAACAACTGTATAGTCCAATTTCAAAAATTCATTTGATGGATGCCAAACGCTAGTATATTCCGACTCAGAGACATAATTTCCGAATTTTTCTACCCAAGTTGGGTTAGAAAATATTGATCTCAATATGGAAGAGAATGATGCACCAATTAAAAAAAAAAGATTCTAAAATTATTTGGAATCATATTGAAGATACGATTTTGATTAGTGGTTAGCTCAATACCTCTAAGGATCGTATCATTGGAAATGATCAAAAAGGTACTTTGTTTTGGCAACATATACCTAACTACTATAATGAATATTCACAAAGAGGCATGTCATTAACCAAAGAGCAAGTTAGAGGCCATTGGTTTCATATGAATGGGTTAATTAACAAATTCAATAGGTGCTACATACGCAAGAGTCAAGTTCATACTGATGATCAATTAATTGCAATGGCTCATGAATTTTATACAAGAGAAGACTAAAGAAATGGGAAGTTCAACTTCGAACACGCATGCATATTGAAGGATGAACCAAAGTGGTTAAGTCCTGAGTAAAGCACTCCCATGAGAATGAAGGTAACCATGTCCGGACCACACATTTCATCTTAAATGAAAATATAACTGAAGATGAGGTATGAAGTTCGTCCAATTGGCCAAACAAAATATGAGCCATTGAAAAGGAAAAGCAAAATCAATGAAAAAATTTGCAAAAACTGAGAAGAAGAAATTGAAACTTAAGGAATGCAAACTTGACATGGATTTTCTCATGATGGACACATCTACCATCACCGATAAACAAAAGCAACATCATGAAGACATGTGCAATTATATTAAGAAAAAATATATCTAGTTATTATTTATTTATGTTATGTATTTATTTTTTTATTTATATTTTGAGTTCTTTTATTTAATATACTAATCCTTTACATAATATTTCTACCTTACTATAATAATCAACTTAATTAAATATGGATAAATTATTATAAACTCTCCCAAGTTTACCCAAATATACTATTACATCTCTATTTTATCAATATAATTTTGACCTCCCTACATTGTGCCTCCTTCCAACTACTACCTCCCTCCTTTTCTTTTTTAGCATTTTTCTATTTAATTTGACAAAATTGCTTTTCATCTAATATTTTTCGTTTAATCTAAATTTTAAATACTTTTTTTTTATTAAACGTTGTTTGTTCTTGAAACTCTATATTCTTTAACAATTTTATCTCATCCCAACGTTTTTTTTTTTTTTTTTTTGTTTGGATAGTCTACCTATTTTGGGTATGAGATAGTATATAATTTCTTTTGTTGCATTCTATCTCCTTTTCTTTCCTATGTATATTTTTTAATATATGAATTTTTCGAGTATGTAATAGAATTGCTAAAATTAAAGAAGAACATTGGTTTATGATAGGATGATTGATTTAAGAATTGTTTTGATGATAGGATTATTGATTAAAATGAAAATTTAATAACATTTTTAGACTTTTAATCAAGCGCGTATAAAATTAATAGTTATAATTGCATTGAGTATGATTTCTATTAAATATCCTAATTAGTCTATTATATAATATGATTATATACAAAGCATATATAAAATATCGATCATTCCTTGTTTGATTTCTATTGAGGATATCTTGAAAATAATTATAATATACCTTATTAATACTTTCTTACCACTATTTATAGTTGGTAAGAAATTGTAATTGTGTTTGGAAGAATATAATTATTAATTTAGACAACAAATAAAAGTAAAAATTTTGTGTGCCTAAAATAATAATAAAAAATTCATGATTGAGTCGTTCCTGGCAAAATTGGAGAGTTTCAGGAACAATTGAGAGAGAATTTAAGAGAAACACAATGTTGTAATAAAAAAAAAGTATTTAAAACGAAATTAAATTGGAGATATTAGATGAAAGGACAATTTTGTCATATTAAATGGAAAAATGCTAAAAAAAAAGTATGGAGCTAATAGTTGGGAGGAGGCAAAATGTAGGGAGGTCAAAATTAAGGGTGAGCAAACCCAAACCGAAACCGAAAAACTGAACCAAACCAAAGTTAAAAAACCGAACCGAACCGAACCAAAATAAGTTTGGTTTGGCTTCAGTTCTTATAAGTTAGTTAATTTGGTTTTCAGTTCGGTTTTTGGTTTTTGTTGAAAAACCAAAAGAAAAACTGAACCGAACCGTATAATTATAACAAATATTTTTAATCATTAATATATAATACGTATAATCTTTCCAAAATATATTTCCTTAATTTTCTTTTTGAGTGAATACATTTGTTGTTCGTCTCTTCTTCTTCTTCTTCTTCCATTCACCTGCCAAACCCTAACCCTTTCTCCTCTTATATAGGGGTGGCAATTCGTGTAAGTGGGTTGTGTTCGTGTCGTGTCAAATTCGGGTTCGTGTTTCAGTGAGCAAAACCGAAACCCGACCCAAAAATTTTCGTGTCATAATCAAGTTAACCCAATCATGTTCGTGTCGATTTCGTGTCGTGTTTTCGGGTTACATGCAAAAATATTATAAAGGAAATATTACAAATTTTAAATATTTATGCCGTATCTAAATTAACAATTTAACCATTGTCGACCTAAAATATTGATCCAAAACCTATTTTACAAATCTTAACGCTTTATTTTTTATTTTGGATTATGTATTGTTCGCATTTATGTGTCATTTTACTACATCTATTAAGAATGATGTGTAAAATTATTGAAAAGTTGTTTGTATTTGTGAGTTATATATATTATATTACATTTCTTAATGGTGACATGTAAAAATATAGGAAAATATAATAATAAATTTTAAATATTCGTGTCATTTTTGAGTTAGTAGGTCAACTCTAACCCGACACAAAAATTATCGTGTTACTTTCGCGTCAACCCAAAAATGACCCATTACCTGTTTAATCAAACCCAAACCCACTAAATTCGTGTCGGGTTCGTGTCGTGTCAGCAGTTCGTGTACATAATTGCCACCTCTACTCTTATATAATCCTTATTATCCTGCCCTCTCTTCCCATTTCCGGTGTAATCGCTTCAGATCTAGAAAACTTTCAACATTTAGGTAGGCGAGCGAGTCTGTCAAAAATTTTTTTAGAACTATTGCCAAGCAGGTGTATCTTCTTTACTTCTCTGTGAGCTTTCCTCTCATAATCTTATGATTTTTTTGGCTATTAAAGGAAAATTGTGTGATTTTGTTAGATTTTTTTGTGTGATTGAAGTAAGATTTTGTGGTTGATATGAATGTATATTGGTTGAATATGCTTAAATTCGATATATTAAGTTACAATGGGTTTTTTTTATTGTTCTTGTAAGGAAAAACAGAGTCTGAATTCAGTGTCTATGAAGGATTCAGAAACAGTATGGCATTTTGACGATGAACTGTTGTGTCGCATGTAGGATTAAGGAGTATTTTAAACTAAATCCATGTAGAACCAGTTTGCATGTTGAATTTTAGGATAAATCCATGTGATTTTGATTTTGTGTCTTTGTACTATTATGCTCATGAGTATTACAATGCTCTTTAAATTCTCTTGAAGCTTCTCCTCCATCGTTACCTTCTTTGCTTTTCTAAATATTTCATATAACATCATTTGAATCATCCCCAATATGAATCCTAATATGTTTGGAAGCTGCATATGGTTTCAAAATCCACTGCTTTGTTCTTACAATCAAGGTTTTACAGGATAATATTCTCTTTTAAATATTGATTAGTGTCGTGTTAACATTGGATAAAAATTAAAGCACTAATTGTGACTGGAATTTTATTTTATTTTATTTTTTTGTGGGTAGGAGACTGTAATATTATATAGTAGTAGCATATAAAAAGAATTGCATGCCCCGTTGTATTGTTGATAAAAATGACAATAATCCACTCATAAAAAACATAATCCACAATATGATACCTTTTTAAGCCGCAATATGATATGGCAGCATTTGCCTCTCTCATTCTTATTGTTCATGCACAATATGAAGGAAAGTAATGTTAATCTATAACTTACAGGTGGAGTAGCGAGAATGTAACAGAATTACATCTGGACAAACTCTCCTCATCTCGCCTAATCAGGTAATAAATACACTTACTAGCCAAATTCAATTCATCTTCAAGTTTAAATCAGAGGGATGGAGGAGCTACATGTTTATAATGCAAGGATGACACGCAGAGTGCATAAAAATTACCATATAATACATTAATGGCATTTTGGGAGTTGAAACAACACTTCATTCTGTGATCTTTAACCTTGCGTAAATACACATACAATCACTCAACTATTTGTTAATGCTTTAAAAATGTATCCAAATTAGTTTTCTTGAAAAACATAATCCACTCACAACAAGTTATTTGTTTTTGTCAAACTTTAAAATCCTTGAATTTATTTTTTAAAATAAATATATAAAGCCATATTTGTTGGTAGAGACATAATAAATAATATACATATTAATCAACAAATAATATACATAGAGATTGTATTAATCATTTAAACAAGATGGTTACAAACTCTTACAAAATGATTCATATTTTTCTTATTTTGCAAAAACATAAATATTTTGCAATTTTCTTTCCAATACTTTTGTTCTAGAGTTTATTCTAATAAGTTGTAATTTCATTGTTTTGGTTTTTTAGATGGAGAAATCCAATCGATCAACTCCAAAACTTGGACTTTATATTGAAGGCGTAGACACTAATAGTGAGGAGGAAGAAGAAGGTACACATTATGACAATCCTAGTCATAGTGAATCAAAATCCAAAGATGAAGTAAACTCACAAAAATCCTCCAAGGTACCAATAAAGCCAAGATCAAAGGCGTGGGATCACTTCACAAAGTTTGAAGCTGAAGATGGCAGAAAAAGGGATAAGTGCATACGGTAAAGTGTATCTTTGTGATGGTCTGATAAATGGAACTAGTAATCTAAATAGACACTACCGTAAATGCTTGAAAAATCCTGATAATGATTCTAAGTCAAAGCAGACTGAATTATCTTTCCATCCTTCTATAGTTTCTAGGGAGGGTGATAGTGAACACTTTGGTAATTTATCAACTTGGAAATTTGATCAGCAAGCTTGTAGGGAAGCTATAGCTAGATGGATTATTAAAGAAGAGTTGCCGTTTAGAATTGTAGAAACAAAAGGTTATAGAGAGAAGATAGTAATTTGTGTTCCTAGATTGAAGGTTCCATCTTGGTGGACTATTAGTAGAGACTACAGTCAAATCTACTTAGAAGAAAAAATGAAGTTGAAAACTTATTTAAAAACTCATGGACAAAGAATTTCAATCACAACTGATACATGGACATCTGTGCAAAGGATTAATTACATGTGCATCACAGCTAATTTCATTGATGATACTTGGAATTTGCAAAAGAAAGTGATTAATTTTTGTGAAATAGAGTCGTACAAAGGTTGTTAAATTGGCATGTCCATTGAGAATTGCTTCTTGGATTGAGAAATTAACAAGTTGTTCACTGTTATTGTTGATAATGCTTCTTCTAATGATGTTGTTGTTTCTTATTTGAAAAAGAAAGTAATGAATTGGGGTACTGTTGTTTATTCTTGTCAATTTATTCACATGAGATGCATGGCTCACATAATTAACCTAGTTGTGCAAGATAGATTGAAAGAAGTTGGTCCATCAGTGAAGAGAGTTAGGGCTGCAGTTAAATATATTAGTTTTTCACCTGCTAGACTTAAAAGATTTAGGGACTATTGTGAGCCAACGACGTTTTTACGGAACACGCGGTGAAGCGGGTATCGGGGATTTTCTTTTTGAGATGTGAAGATGTGGTTTGAAAACGGGTCTTTAATCTTTCTTAGGAAAACCTTTCATTTTATTGGAAAAACCCTTTTATAGAAAACTTAATTGTAAGTGTGAATTTTGGAAAAATAGGTTTTTAGAAAATCTCAATTTGAACTTAAAGATCTCGAAACCTAAATTTCGGAATTAGATGCAGAGTCGCCACCCGGATCAACTCATCCGGGAAATTTCGGTACAGCTCCCTACCAAGTGTAGACGTGGTACCTAATTCAGAGATTCAGGGTTCGGGCAACAAATCTACTAATCCTCACTTATTTTCAATTATTATTTCATAATGTAATGTTGCATTCACTTAATTCTACTCATTTTATCTCCTTTTTTTATTATTAACCAATGCTCATGCAAATGACATAAATATAAAACCAATATAAAGTGCAGAAAAGTAAAAGTGGGGGGAAAGTAAATAGAGGCCAAATTATACAACCCATAAAAAGAAAAAGCTCTCATCCTCACCATTATAACCACCTATAATACACGATGATCTAAAAAATTACAATCGCCTAGATACACGATTCAATCTATGAAGTACATTAAAAAATAAAAATAAAGAAAAATAAAAGTTGCATCCAAATACGGTTAGCACAGGTAAATAAATCACACCAAGGACTCATATAGGACAGAATAGGGGTATTTTAGGAAACGGGATCATGCATAGGGGGTAACCTGGTCGACCCGACCGGTCGGCCTGGTTAGACCTGGAAAACGGTTTTTTGAAATGCCTTGTAGGTTTTGTGGATGAAAAACCAATTTGGAAAACCACTTTGGCTCATTTACATGCATTTTCCAACTTTAGTGGGCCAGATATCCCAGGACTTGGGGTCCCGTTCGTGGGTGGGCCTAAATTAAACATCCATCTAGGGTCCAAAAAGAATGTAAACACACCAAAATTCAGTTTTGAATAGGAAAAAGATGCAAAATTACAAGTTTAGGGCCCAAAAGGGCAAAACTGTAATTCTGCCTCGACTACAGTCGCGCGGCTATAGGTTACAGCCGCGCCACTGTAGCTTACAGCGGTGCGGCTGTACTGCTCCAGAATGTGTTCCGGCCTTCTTTTCTCGTTTTTGAAAATCGTTTTGCAAATTTAGCGATTTCGCCTCAACTACAGTCGCGCCACTTTAGGTTACAGCCGTGCCACTGTAGATTGCAGTCGCGTAGCTGTAATCATTAGGTGGGGCAGCTATAACCGGAATCGCTTCCAAAATCGCAAAAAACTCAAAAACACAAACAAATAGCACCCAGAATGAATTAAAAAGGATTTTTAAGGCCTCTCGGAATATACCTTATCTGTGTTCCAGTGTTTTGGACCAGCATGGATGGATTCGGATGCTGGGAAATGCCTCGCAATCACAAACAACCCAAAATTGTGTGCGATATCCGAAGCCCCAGCGGAACCCCGAATGAGATTGAATGTGAGATTATGGTCTAAGAATGCCCCTAGAAAACTAATCCCTCTAAGGTTATGATGATTTAAATGGATTTTTGTTAAGGTTTCTTTGATTATTTAGGATTAAAACACTCTATTTTAATCTTTTCTCTTAAAAACCCTAAGTGTAGATGTGTTTTTCCTCAATTCTCTCAATTCTCCTTTTTTTTTTTTCTGCTGTGTTAACCCTAAAATGTGGTCACAATCTATTATATCTCCTATTTTGGTTAAAAATCTAAATTAAATGTCAATTTGGACAAAAAAGGAAATCTGTTGATTACAGCCACGCGGCTGTAATGTACTACAGCCGCGCGGCTATAGGGCACTACAGGGGCGCGACTGTAGTGACCAGATTAGCCTATTTTGCTTATTTTTTGTTCTTTTCTTTGGTTCTCTTAAATACTCACTCGAATTCCTTCGCGGTTCCATACCAAGACTTGTCACACACATTCGAGTCACCTAAGACATTTCTAACGTCATCCCGGTCATTCCGAATCTGCTTCATGTTTATCTGTGAAAAAGGTAATAATAGCTTTCATCACCGAGGTCGGGAAAAAACCCCTGCTTACAACTGTGTGCAAAAAGAAAAAATACAGTGTAAGAACTCTTTATGCTATGATTGTCCAACTAGGTGGAATTCTACTTATATGATGTTGTCAACTGTATAAAAGTTTGAGAAGGCTTTTGATAGGTATACACAAGTAGATAGCAACTATTTATTAGAGCTAAGTAGTGTGGATCATGATGATGGTGTGCCTACCTTTGATGACTGGGAAATTGTAAGGAAAATTTCTGTGATGTTGAAAATGTTTTATAATCTGACAATGAGGATTTCGGGTTCAAAATATGTGACAAGTAATACTCGTTGGGCTAAAGTTAGTGGTGCACTAGGTGCTTTGATGTATTGGATTAATGTCAAGGATGATTAATTCAAATCCATGGCTCTTAAGATGAAGCAAAAATTTGATAAGTATTGGGGGGATCCAACTAAAATGAACAAAATCATTTGGTTTGCTGTTGTGTTTGATGCTTGTGAAAAATTTGAGGTGATTAACATTTCTTTGACTGAGATTTATAGCAATGTGAAAGGCACTGAGATTTTCGATAATGTGAAGGAATCATTTATTTTGCTATTTAAAGAGTATCAGAAGATGCATGATCCTCAAGAAGCTATGACTGATAGCTTGAATGAGTCACAGAAACAGGTTGAGGATTTAAGTGAGATGGATTTGTCACTTACTAGCTATGAGCTACCAACAAAAATATTCTATGAAATGCTTAAGAAACAAAGGGGTGATAATGGGAATAGGCCTAAGAGATCCGTGTTGGATTTATATTTGGACGAGGCTTTAATGGATCCAGTTAAAGGATTTGACGTTCTGAATTGGTGGAAGCTGAACTCTGCTATGTTTCCTATTCTTAGCATTATGGCTCGAGATATATTGGCTATACCGATGTCTACAGTGGCTTCAGAATCAACTTTTAGTACTAGTGGGCATGTTCTTGATCCTTATAAAAGCTTATTATCTCCTAAAGTCGTGGAAAGTTTGATTTGTGCACAAGATTGGATCGGAGGAACAGATCATCCATTATTTGCTGAAGAAAACATTAATGATATGGAAAGACTTGACGAAGGTACATTTAATTTTTTACAAATTAATTTATCAATTTCAAATATATTAAAATTTGCTTTTGTGTTTTGATAATGTCCCTTATAAATGCTTTTTAAATTTACAGAGTTTGAAGCTATGGGAATTGGCACTTCATATGAGTCGGCAATGAGTAGTAACAAATAATTTACTTTCCATTTGTTACATTTTTATATGTATAATTATAGACTTGATTGTTGTTGTAAAATAGTGTTTAGAAACTTATATGTTGTGTTTTGTATTTGCTTTTGTTCATATATGTTGTATTTGTTAATTATAGATTTGATTGTTGTTGTAAAATAGTGTTTAGAAACTTATATGTTGTATTGTATACTTGTATTTGAAATTTTGAGTTTGTGACTAATTAACTAATTTAATTTTTTGTTTTTAATTTTTCAGGTTCAACTTTGATCGATTAATTGGATTTTCAAGTTGAACTTGAAATTTGGTGCATAATTAGATTTTGGCATTTTGAAATAGTGTTAACTACTTGGTCCATTGGAGATTGATTTATAGGTTATAATTTAAATTGGATTATTGGATTATTTGTTAATTACTTTGATTGAAGTTATTATGGTTATTTATTAGGTTATTATGGACCATATGATATGATTACATATTAGTTAGTTTTTGATTTTTGGATTTGGTAATTGGATTTATATATAGTATGAATATTTTTATATAGTTTTAGATTTTCATTCGATTGGGTACTAAGAATGTATTGTTGCTCATATATTTTGTTAATTTAATATATATAATTTATCTATGTTAGAGATTTATTTTTTCTTATTTGATTTAATTTTTTTACAAACAATAGCAAATAATACATTTAACTATATTTAATTATTATTATTATAGTTATAGATTTTACAATTCCCATTTTAAGGAAGATGGCAAAAATCCTTCTTTAGTTTACAAGATACAGATTTCGTCCCTTGAATTCTTGGTAGTTTGGTTTCAAACCGAACCGACCCAATTAGGTTCGGTTCAACTCGAACCGAATCTAGATTGGTTTGGTTTTGGTTTTTATAATTTTTGTAGTTTGGTTTTTGGTTCGATTCGGTATTTGAACCAAACTGTAATTTGCTCACCCTTAGTCAAAATTATATTGATAAAATAGAGGGATGCACCAGTGTAATATGGCAAATCTTAAGGAAGTTACAATTATTTATCCATTAAATAAAGCCAAAATTACTGACAGGTAAGAATTTTACTACAATGGTTCGTTATTTTTTTTATATAATAGTTGACTAAAAAAATATATTGATAATTTCCATGCGTAATCATATAATTAATAGTTGACTCAAAAAAATATTTATTATTCTGCCTAACATTAACAATATCTTTTTTTATAAAACAAAATAAATATTTTAGAAAGTAGTACATATCAAACTAGCCATTAAAAAGTAGTCGTTAAAAACTAGCAGTTACAAGTATATGTCTATATATATTGAAATGTTGACAATTCAAAACTTACACTACAATTCATAACTAAAAAAAATGTCTCAAACTCCCAATCCCTATGAAAATATGAGTATGCATGAAATTATGCTAGCGGAGTTTAATAATGATTCTTATAAGCAAGTCTTTCAAATGTAGGAAGAGGAAGAACAACATGCCAATAACAGAAGACGTAGAAAGCGAAGAACTAATATTGATAGGCATCATGAAGAAGGGCAATACGCTTATTTAATGACTACTTCTCCGACCATCCAGTGTACCATATCACTTTCAATGCAGGTTTCAAATGAGAAAAGACTTATTCCTTCGAATAATAGAATCTCTAAAAAATCATTTGGACTATTTTAAGTTGAGGGTTGATGCTACTGGTAGAAATGGGTTTTCTCCCCTTCAAAAATGCACTATTGCCTTACAGATGTTAGCTAATGGAACGGTAGCCGATTGTTTGCATGACAGCCTATGAATTGCTGCGCCAACTATAATCAAGTGTGTAGTCCAATTCGTACGATGCGTTGATGAAATATTTGGGCAAACTTCCTTAAGAATGCCAAACACTGATAATGTTGCGGAAGATGAAGCGATAGGAGATTCTTCATCAGACGCTTGCTTCAAATTGGAGAATGACGTGGAATCCCGGGCATGCTTGGAAGTCATGATTGCATGCATTGGCAATGAAAAAATTGTCCAGTTGCTTGGAAGGGCCAATTCGCACGAGGGGATCATGTTGTGCCAACTATAATGCTAGAAGCAGTTGCATCATAAGATCTATGGATTTGGCATGCATTTTTTAGCGTACCAGGCTCAAATAATGACATCAATGTGCTTAATCGATCTCCATTATTTACTAATGTTTTGTGGGGACAAGCTCTAGATTTGAATTTATAGTAAATGACACTTAATATGACAAGGGATACTACCTGGAAGATGGTATATACCTGGAATGGGCTACATTTGTAAAACTTGTTCTATTGCTGTTAGGAAAAAAAGAGAATTATTTGTGAAACTGATGCGTAATAAACACATATACTATAGAAGCAAGTGCACTTCGTCACTCAAGTAATATGTAGTAGGTAGAGTATCGATCCCACGAGGACTAATTATGCTAATCCTAAACACAGTCATATTTCTATTAATCTAGGCGGAGAGAATAATAAATTCTTGATTTTGGTTTGTGAATTAAAATTACTGCTAAAAACAAATAAATTAAAATTAAGAATGTAACAAAGTTGTAAGTGAGAAATTCAATAAGAAAACTAATTAAGGCGTCCGGCTTCACTTAACACTAATTCCAGTAATACTTTAAGTTATGCAACTAATCCAATTAAATTCCAAGATGGCGATTTCCATAAATAATAAATACTGGTTAGGGCTATCAATTCTAATTCTTAACCTAAACACTTAAACCTCTCAGTTCTAAGTGATCAAGCCAGAAAGCATTAAGTCTGAGAAATCCTAACACTAACTAGTGAGCCATTAGCGCAATGGTCATGCAAAAGTCATGTTGTATGATTCCGTTAATCTAGTCCTTTGGTCAATTATAGATTAACTATGAACATTGGAATTAATGGTCACACATCCAAAGCATTAAACATACACAACACAATATTGGAAAATAATACAAATTAAATTGCATTAACTATAAAATAATTACATGGAAGAATTGCTAAGATCCACCATAGCCGTAGCTATAGTGGAATCAGTTCATAACTAAACTAATAACACACAGAAGAATTAAGGAAAACATGGTAGAGAGAAAGTTTAGAGAAAACTAGAATCGAGGTGGATTACAGAAGGATGTACAGATCGTTGAGGCAGAAAAGATGAATGCTCCTCCAACCCTAGCTCTAAAGAACACATTCTCTCCAATCACGTTCTCTCAAGAGAAGAATAAAAACAATACTAAAAACTAACTCCCTAATAAAAGCTGCAAATCTCCTTAAAACCTAAAAACTAAAAAGAAATAAGAATAATAAAAATAAATACAACTCACTTTTGAGGAAACAACTCCCAACACTCCCATTAGGATTAGGAGTATACAAACAAGGGAAAATATCCCAGCCAAAAGCCTTGACTTCTCTTCCACAAGTCAAACCCGCAGCCCCTCTTTAGCCCATCACAAATACAGGCCCAAACCACTAATTCAGCCTCAAAATTCCAAAGTCAGCACCTCCTAAGGCATGGTCATGCTTTAGGACTATTCCTGGACTGCTTCAAGTTAATTCCGCTCCCTTATCATGCACTTTTAACTTCATTTTCTTCTTAGGGGTCCTAACAAGGAAAATAGTACAAAGAAATTAAAATACCCCTTTAAATGAATAAAAACAACCCGAATAAAGCACAAAAACAAAGGCAAAATAAGTATATAATATACACTTATCAGAAACATCAAGAATCGGTGAGAAATAATGTAGAATGCGCTTTTAGAGTTCTCTACTCTCGTTTTGCAATTATACGAGGTTTGGCATGTATGTGGGATAGAGCAATCCTAAAGGACATCATGTATGCATGCATCATAATGCAAAATATGATACTAGAGGATGAATGAAATAGTTATGATAATAACTATAAATATGATTTTTTTGATAATGCCACACCACCAATTGAGGTATTATATGGTTCAATTCCTGAATTTGCAATAATACTCAAAATAAACAAAGAAATGCGTGATAAACAAAATCACCATAACTTGTAAGCAAATCGAATTGAACATATTTGGCAACGTTTTGAAGAGCATGATGACTAGGATGTTTTTAAATGATTAAGTTATTTTAATTTTTTTTTGTTTGATGTAGTTATTCTCCATATGTAATAATTTTATATTAAGAAATTATTTCATTTTGTATGGTTTTTTTTTAAAATTTTGGTTAATAATCTTTTTTTATTAATTACATGAAAGTAATAATATTAACGCTTAAAGTTATTTTTGTTAAATTTTATAATAACAATATGCAAAATTTAAAAAGTATATTTTTAAAATAAGTAATTAATTTTAATGGTAAATTTGAAGTGGGGCCTTTTGAAGACTCTAAAGAAGTCTTTCCTTCTTTGTGGTCTTCAAGAATGTGGGTCCCACTAATATATTGGAAAACATGCCCTAAGTACATGAGAAATATTCCCTTCAAACAGCAAAAGCACGTATCTGTTAATTATCCATTTGATCCTTAAACAAGACTTTCTATTTCAATGTATTGCCATTTTCAAAAAATCTAGAGGCAGGGCTGCCGTATACACAATATCTATGTAAGGCTGAAAAATTTTGCTTTAGTTTGATGAAAACCCAGTATGACACGCAAAACCCAATTCTACCTTTTTTATCCCTCCTCCTCAAGCAATTGACTACAGTGGTAGAGGTAAGGGGTTGGGTGTGAGCGGACGACGTTTTCGACGGAACGCGGACTCTCTCGGAAGGGAGCCTCGAGATGGGGCAACCCTCCCTCGCGTGGGGTTTTTAAGAACGGAAATTCATTTTTGGAAAATTAAATTGTTTCATAAAAGAATCGAGACCTAAGTCTCGATAAATAGTGTAGGAGTCGCCACCCGGCTCAGCTCAAATAGGAAATTTCAGTGTAGCTGAACCGGACGAAAGGCCGTTACACTATCCAGAGATCTAGGTTCGGACAAGTCCCCTATTTTGTGTCTAATCAAAATAAAATTGGCCAATGTTCTTTGATGGTATTTGATAATTCTAACATTCATTTTTATTAAATTAAAGCACACAGCATACACACAAGTCAAAATAAAACAATAAATAAATATCTTACTACAACCCAATTGAATAAAAATAAAAACTCTCAACCTCACCTTACAAACGCTTAAAATACACTATGATTTAAAGAAAAATTTACAATCGCCTAAGATACACAGATTAATCTATTAATTACATTGAAAATGAAAAATAAAAATAAACTAAAAGCTGCAAAACAGACGGTTAGCACAATTTATAGCACACCACAAATAGGACTCAAGTAGGACAGAATGGGATTTTAAGGAGTTCGGAGGCATGCAATTGGGGGATAACCAGGTCGTCTCAGCTCGGCTAGCCGGCCCGATTAGAGCTGGAAAACGATTTTGAAACATCCCTGTATTTTTGGTTTTGTGAGAAAATCAGTTTTGAAAACATTTTATTTTCCGGTTTACTTTAATCTAGCATGTGAGGTGGGTCGGTTTTCGGGAGAATCGGGTCTCCGTCGTTGTATTGTTCTAAATGCAATTATACTGAAAATTAAATCTAAGGTTGTGAATGCACACAACAAAATTCATTTTTGATGATTTTCTAATTTTTCTGAATTTTTATGATTTTTAGGAATTTTTCTGGATTAAAATGGAAATTCTGCCTCTGGACGGAAGTTACAGTTTTGCGACTGTAACTACAGTCGTACGACTGTAATCCTTTCAATTGCAAAAAATCACCAAAATTTTATTCAAATAAAACTAAAGGCAGAGGGAATTTAAGAACACTCGTACGATTGTAATTACAGTCGTACGACTGTTCTTCAGCACAAGAACAGTCGTACGGCTATTCTTGATTTCCAGAAATAGCAAGCCCAAAAATTGGGTTTTTATGCACAAAATCACCCAGAAAATGCAAGAAAATGAAGGTTTGGGGTATATTTACCTTTGTGGCACAGATCCACCATAGGATTGACCGCTGGAAACGCCCCAATCACCCCCAAATTGCTTCTTTTCCTTTGAGTTGAGGTTTTGAAAGTCAAGTCTAAAAATCTCCAAAAGGTCACGGATTCTGAGAGTTTAAAGTCCGAATTTGATTGAATTTGAGGTGCCAAGTTATTAACCTATGATTTTTAATAGATTTTAAACTTTAACCCCTAAGAATCAAAAGAAAAAAAGGAGAAAAAGAGCTTGAGTCTTTGTGTGTTTTCTTTTTCTCTCCTTTTTCTCTCTTTTCTCTATCAATTTTCTCTCCCTAAAGTCTCAAAATCCAGAGCCAAAAGCCTTTTCTCTTTCCTCTCTTCTCTCCTTTTATTCTGCTGGTTTCTTGCTTCAGAACCGAGCATTAATTACCTCTCCCATCAATCCAAATTTTTTATGCCACCTGCTTCGATATTATAGTCGTATGACTGTAATACAACACCACGACTGTAATTACAGTCGTGGCATGACAACCCCTTTTTTTTAAGTCTGGGAAATTCTGGCGCTTACACCGGGCTGATGAGGAAAAAGAGAGGAAGGGATTGATTTCTCTTTGTATATGGTTTTACAGATCTCATTGCTCTCTCGGTCCTTCATATGTTTTGTTTTTATAATTTTCTTTATTAATGGACCATTTTGTCCTTGGGAGAAACAACAACAAAATGCAAAATATCTGTATATTACATGGCATGATAGTTGTCCTTTATCCCAATATGTACATATTTATATTTATCTATGTACTAAAGTAATAACCTTACTGCTGATGTGTCATTTTCTAGTTATTTTGAATTAATTTTTAATTCATACTTTTAATCTTTGTTTTTCTAAATTACTTCAATGATTTTTTCGTCATTTCTTGTTTAGAATGCATAACCCTGATTTTTCTGATTTTTCTCTCACATTCTCCTCCTCTCTGCCCTTTCTCAATTCTCTTTCTCTCGGCTTTTTAGATCTTTTATACTATACATATCCCTAATTTTCTCTCACATCTCTCATCCTTTTCTATGTCTTTAGATACTATTAACATCGACATTACTGCTATTACATACTTTGAGATTTGTGTTCCTCAAGCTATGATTCAGATAACTTAATTTTGTTTCCCTTTTCTTCGTTATTTGATTCTGTGTTGTTTATTTTTATTCTAGATTGTTTAATTTCCCTTCCTACTCTATTGTAATGATTCTTCAAAGTGTAATTTTATCTGTTAATCGATTTTATTTTCATACCATGGAGATTTGGGATCTATTGGTGATTGGTTTTGCTTTTTGTTTCTGTAGGAATAGGCTTTTGAGCATCACTACTGCTATGGAAGGAATCATAATATTCTATTTGTAATGATTTCAATTAAGCACGAAGCATAAGGACATCTTTCACACTACAAGTTTGTCACATTTCTGTATCAAGTTCCTCTTTATCGCTTACATTTATTTGCATATCAACAATGGCCTTCTCTCTCTATTCTCCGATGGTGCCTCCTCTTTAGTTAAGTTTGATTTCTTTTGCCTCTTGTCTTCTTATCTTGCTTAGCAATGTTACGTCTTTGTGGAATGTGTTGTTCTCTCCTTTTTATTTTCGTCAATTTTGATTGGTCCTGTTAGAATTTTACTGATAAAAGTTTTCTTTCTGATGTTTTCATTATCTTTTTTCATCGATAAGGCTCTTTTAATGTTTTACATGAAAGTATTTCAAATATTTTTCTTTTTCTACTGTAGCTCATTCTGCCACTGCCTCTTCTCTTTTTCAGTTAGATTTCTCATTCATCAGATTGTTGTTGTAGATATTTATGTTTTTCAACCTGCCATCTTTTTGTTGACTTCATTTTCATTTATGCTTACAATATGTTGACTTGATTTTAATTTATGCTAGATTTTTTTGGCTTTTTTTTCTTTTGTGTCTTGCTTCTTATGAGTAAAGTTGTAGTTGTGTAGATGATGCTACTTGGTTACGTTTAGAAGAACTATTTATACTTCTATTTTGGCTTCACATGATTTTAGTTTAATTCAATTTACGTTTACTTAGTTGTTTGTGTGTAAAGAGAAATCTAGCAATCTAGGATATTTTGTTTCTCATTACTTGTACTATTGCTATAGTTTATATTATTAATTTTCATATAGTTTGAATTGGAATTGGTGCATTATGATGTCTTAGGAAAACATATCTGTTGAAAAAATGATATGTTTGTTGTCACAATCTTTAGTCTTAGCATTGTCTCGTGGTACATTTTTCACTGTCCATGTGAATTGCTGAATTTAACTTCTAGATTTTCTCTCTTTTCTCATCTATCAATTTTACTACTCCTTGGTATGATCAATCCCCTGTTTTGTTTGTTTTATTTGCAATTGATGTTTGTCATTAATTATATATCCTATTTTAGACCCATCTTCAAAGTTTATGTGAATCCACTTTTATTGTGAGACCACCTCTCTCTGCTATGAAGTCTATATAGATCAATAGAACATGTCATTACTACATTGCAAGCTAATTTTCTAAAGTGACACACAATGAACAGTTTTGAACATATTTGCTTGTACAATTGCTTTTTGGGTAAAGAGTTTTAAAAGCCTAGGAAATTAGTAATTTCTTTTCAAAAATTAAATAGAACAAATATATCATGTTAAATTTATATTGGAGCCTTTCTTTTGAGAAAAATTACTTTGCTTTTGGTGAATTTAGAAAACCTAAGTTATATATATGTCTAGGACTAGGACTTTGGCTAAGTTTCATCTCATTACTGATGATCTACAAGGAAAGGTGAAGAAATTAGAAATAGGGTTGATAGCTTGATTTCTATTGAGTACTACGATCAGGTATTTCATATGTAATAAATAGAGTAACTTTGTTATGGTTATAAATTAGATTTGCTTTAACATGCATAGTCATGCACATTGGAGAATGTGTCTTTTGATTTATTGCTCTCTTTATTTAAGTTTTGTTCTCATTTTCCTTAACTGAGGTGCTAATTCTGAATAAATGTGTAAGCCTTGATATTCCTAGTATTGTACTTTTGATTGGAACCTTGATGGGAGACGTGCACTTATTAATTCTTATAAAAAATTTCTCTCGGACAAGTGTTTTTGATTATATGCTCTTTAATCTTATAATCTTCATTCATTTTTGTAGATATTTGGTAGCATTGTTATATGGGAGGTGAACTGTCTCTAGGCACTACGTAGAGTAGGTCTTTTGGTTTAAGGTTTAATTACTGATTCTAATAAAAGGTTTTTTTCATTGATTATTTAATTTCATTGTGCGTATTTAGTAGGTGTCAATTAGGATTATGTTGCTCTTCAATAGTCAGGTGCTTCATTGAAGCAATCCATAAAATTTTCAAATTGAATTCCAAACTTCATCCTTATCTTATAATTCTTGCTTCTTTTTTAATCTTATAGCTATTAAAATTGTGTTATATGTGTCTGAATAATATATTAGGTCCATTAATTCATGTGCGTGTGCGTGGGTGTGAGCGTCTAAGCATGCTCATGTGTGCGATCGAAATTGACAACTGAAATCATTTTTGCCTGCTCAATTACAGGTTTGTTGGAACTTAATTGGCTGTATTGTCTATCTATATATGCTAAAGCAGCAACAGTAAAGCTTAGGTGTCAAATTCTCCTATTTTTTAATTCCCTATTAGGATCTTAATTAGTTGTAGCATCTAAGCATTCTTTGATTCCCTACCAGGTTCTGGTTTCTCTCTATTTTTCATGGTTTCTAATCTTTTAATCCAATGCTTTTTGGATTAGAATTTTGAATAATTGTTAGACCAATGAGGAGGTTGAAGTTGCTACTAGTAATGGAGAATGTCAATTACTTATGTATTTGTTGGACTCCTACGTTGCAGTCAAGGTATTTGAGATTATGCCTTTTACTATTTTGTAGATCAGCATCATATTCATTTAGGATATACATAATCATGCATGATAAATGATGAATAAGGAATCTATAAGGACAAGGAATTTAAATGATAAACCTTTGGCAAGTTACTACCACTCAAACTTTCTTGGTAGAGTTAACTATTTATGCTATATACCAAATACCTCTCTCAAAGATCAAATTATGGCTCTTTCGATTATAACCTTAAACTGATCAAGCTACGATTACCTGATTTTGCGACACTTTTTTTATCCATTATAATGTCTATTGTGTGGAAAACTTCATTTCTTTAAAGACTTCTTGATTAAGGAAGTTTTTCATATTTCTATATCTGGTTGAGATTTACCTATATAGTATTCACGTTTTTTGCTTAAACAACCATGCATCTGGCTCCCAGAAGTTGTTAAGGGAGATCAGTTTTACAATCTTCACAAATGAATTGTCATTAATGTATTTTATAGTTGATTTTACTACTAAACATTTCAATGAGACTACATACCATATGTTAGTTTCAATTATGGAATAACACTGCTTAAATTTTTAACAAGTGGTACTGCTGTTGAAACCTATTAAATACATAACAAAATTTTTTCAATGTTTTCACATATTCCTGCAAATCTTTTTTTGATAAAGCAATGGTATTTCAATTTCATTTTCTCCTATTATAGCTTTGTTTTTCTTTTTGGTTATCTTCAAGATAGCGTCTTCATTGGTGGCGTTATATATAAACTGCTTCTCTATGATCAATAGTGCCTCTAGTGCTTTCTTTTCGGTTGAATGTTCAAATTAGGGGCTAAAAAGCATCAATCATCAATGTCACTCCTCAGGACTACAACAGAATTACTTTTGGTTTCGTTTATCAATTTTAGATTCTGCTGCTATAACGATATCTTCCATTTTTGCTAATTTCAAGTTTCATTTTCTACAGATCGCTTTTTACTTGTAGTTGTTTGAGAGCTTAAAGATATTAGCAATTTACCTAAATCGTCAAACATGTAAAAACAGAGGGAGTTTGATAATAAGGAGAGGCTAATTTGTAGTAAAATCCCATCATGAATTAATAACTTCTTTCAAGTCACTTTGTAGTCTCCAAGCATTCTCAAACTTGAACTGATGCTTTTTGTTTTCCTATAGCTAACACTAGATTGAAAAATTAAGGCATCATGAATTGAATTAGCAATAACAATGTTCAAAACTTGGGCTTCACTAAACATCTTCAGCCAATTATCATTTGTAAGACACCTATCCAAGTGTTCTTTAATGCAACGTTTAGTCCCCTTTCTACGATCCTAGGTGAAACCATGTCCATTCATGCTAAGGTCATGAAGTCCACGCTCTTCCATATCTTTTGAGATACCATGTAAGAGTTTGTTAGGATGAGCTTTACCTCCACGATTCTTATAGGAAAACATTAGGTCGTTAAAATCTATGGCAATACACCCAGGGTAACTGTAAGAGGCAGCTGGATTTCGAATGCAATTCCATGATTCTTCTCTTTGATGTCTCTCAAGATAATCGTAATACCCAAAGAACCTCCGCACATGCTTGTGCTCTTCCTTGATTAGAATATCAATGAAATTTGTAGAACAGTAAGCCTAGCCCTCCACCATTATGAACACTATCAATAGCAAAAAGCACCATTGAATTGGAGTAAGTTACACACCTAAAAAATTGTCTCTAAATGATTTTGTTTCCATAAGGAAAACAAAATTGGGCCTGTAAGTTGTAATCCGAGTTACTGTGGCCTCTACAATTCCGGCATATCCACTCAATTGAAGTGTAGTTTAAAACCTACTCCTTCTAAAACATTCTTTTATGATTGAAGTTTTATTTTTTTATAATCTTTTAGCTAGTTTATCCTATATTTACGCTCATTTAGTATGTATATCTTAAATGAATGCTTTATTCAGGGGAAAGAGGATAACCAATAGAAGTATATATGGCTTAAATTTAGGTATTAAGACATGGTTTAGCATATCAGTAAAAAAAAACATGGTTTAATATTACTTGAATAAGCCACATAATTAGAAAGAGAGAATATTAATGTGGAAAATTGAGTTTTGGAAGGAAATTAATAAAAGCAAATTAGTCATATATACATAAACTATCTATTTATGTATTATTGGTCATAGCAATTTACCTAAAACGTCAAAAATATAAAAATGGAGGGAGTATAATTTAAGCCATTGGAATCCTTTCAGCTCAACAATAATGTAATTAGTATTAAACTATGTAATTGGTGTAAAACAAAGAAAATATCAGAAACCATAGATGATATATGAAAAAATTTAACTATTGGTATTGATAACAAGGAAATGCATAAATAGAAGAGAATTATCTCCTATCAGATAAACTAGTAAGCCACTAAAATTATACCATTCTAAACACTACTTCTAATATTTCTTGAGAAAAAAATTAACTATCCCAATTGTTTCAAGATAGCATTGGACATGATAGGATTAACTGAATCGTTATTAGAAAAATCAAAATAATAATAATGATCTTGAGACAATTTCTTCAAAACTGAGATGGGAAACAAGCATAATCCTCCACTTTGCAGGTCTAGTACTTTTCCATCTTTTTTCTGTCATATGCAAAAATATTTTAGTATCAATAATGTTAAGAATTAATTTTATAAACGTAATTTTGGTTATAATTTTTAAATTAAAATTCGGTAAATGTCTACCCGTGAAGAGAATGACTTGTTCAGCATTTGATTCTGTCAAAACAATAGTACAAATTAGTTAGTAACTAAAATATACATGTATATATATCAAATTAATTGACTTATTTAATACTACCTGAATTTGTTGATGGAGAAGCTTGATATACAAAGATGCCTCTTCAAGAACAGAGGCAGTATCTGTCTGCAAATTATATATGTTCAAATTTTTAATTCCTTGAGGTGAAAATGTAGAAAAGGAAAAATAATTAAAAAAATATATATTAATTAATTGTTATAACTTATAACTTATAAGCAACCTTGCCATATGGAGAGACCAATTTTTGAAGAGCTGTGACTTTATCGTTAACCTTTTGACTTCTCCTCATAGGCATCTATGATAGCAAAACAAAAACCCCATCAAATTCCATTTCATTTTTTAACAAAGTATTTTCTTAAAAGTATATTATAAGAAATTTTTTATGTAAAAATAATTCAATCAAAATTCCCTCATAAGTTACAGTTTCTTTAAAAAAAATCTAAATTTTCTGAAAAAATATTATTGAATTCTTTTGTTTAATTTATTAATTCCAAATAGAAATTTCATGAATTTAGAATTAAGAATTTCCTAAATTTATCAAAGTAATATATATTTATGTTTTTTCAAATAAGGGATTAGATTCTACCCATTTCTTTCAAAGGTCTCTTGATTCAAAAAGAGAGCATGCCTTTTGAAATAGATTAAAATATTCAAAACGAAAAGTCGTAATTACCTTTTGGTGTTTAATAATGGGAGATTGGTGATGGCATTGTTGTAAAGTGGAATTAGCCTTCCTTCTCTTGCTTTTCTTCCTTTGGTTACCATTTTCGTTTACGTTCATCATGTTTCTCACAGAAAATAATGATCTAATATCCTCAATTGATCGCTTTCTGAAAGTTGTGTGCTCAATTTCCTTAAAGAAACCAAATATGAGTGCAATCAATTAGAATTGGGAATTAATAATAAGCTAATAATATATATTTGGGTGTAAATCAATAAATACGAAAACTGAAAACTAAACATTCTTCAATTCATATTTGGCAAAAATATCTTTAAGGCCTTGAATATCTTTTTTTCTTTTTGGCTTTTTTTGATTTAACCCCTACCTTTTTTTTGTTTTTTACATTTTCACAGGTATTCTCATATGAAAATTATTCCGACCTTAGTCACAGCTAAACCTCCTTATCTCTCCCTACGGATGTATTTAGTGGGATTCAAACCTGAATCTCCTCCTATAAACTCAGTATGTGATGTCAACTAAGCTTCAACCGATAGGTACCCCCAACGCCTTAAAAATTTCTTAACCTCTAGCGCTACCACCAGTAGGTACCTTTAAACCTTTAATTTGACATATTAAGCTCTCGATCAATTAATATAACTACATATATTTTCTTTTACCAGAAAGTTGACTTTTAAAAATCAAGCTCAGTTAAATAAGTTTTACTTATTTTATCTACATTTGAAAAAATTGAAAATCATATTTTTACAGTTTTTCTACAGCTACATTATATTGATAAAAACTGTTTTAAAACAGTTCAAAATACAATTCTAAAAGTAGATAAACCGAACAATGCTTTTTTTTAACTGATTTTTGGATTAACAACTAACTTCTTTTACAAGTAACCTTTAACATCTGTGATTATAATCAATTGAGGGTTTGTCTATCTAGTTATAACCTAGTAGTAAAAGCATTTCTCACTAACTAAGAGGTCTAGGATTTGAGTATCCGTGAGACCAACTACTATGCCCTTTATTAAGAAATTGAATACTGAAAAAAAAGGGGGTTTAATATATCAAATTGAAACATGAACTAGACTTTTAACTAATAAAAATTGAAAAAAAAAAAAAAAGAGTAATTTTTTCTTTCTTTCATGTTTTATGAAAATTAAAAGCGGGAGACAATTTTTATTACATCCAGGGGGTAAGGATTCTTGCTTCGTTGTAGGTCTTCCCAGCTAGAGGATGCATACTGATAACCTGCAAATAATTATCACCAACTGTGACATATAACTCTTATATAAAAAATATATATTTATTTATTTATAATATTGTTGAATTGTTAACCTGATTGGCATTGTTGATGAGGATTAAAAGCAAATATTTCACCATATAGCTGTTGATGCTTTACAACATCCAAAATTTGGGAATCCATACAAATATTAGTAGCCCCACCATTTCTAATCATTTGAACAAAGAAGCATAATTAATAAAATCCATTAATTTTAATATGTGTGCAAGAGCCAAGAACTAATTAATTATCTAACCTAATTTTGGGCTTATTCATATGGATTAATATATAGTTAAAATTGAAGATAATAAAGTAAAATTGTTCTAGCTAGTAGCTATAAAATAAGGAATATGTTGACTTTACGAAAGCAAATTAAATGTATAAAGTTGTGTCAATCTCAGGTGAAAAATCAAATAGAGATGGAGTATTGTTTATGGTAGAGATATAAACATTCTTTTTACAAAAATATTTAATTTGTTATCTTATGCATTTATACTATTAAGCTGGCTAACCTAATTAATGAGACAAATATTATTCATTGCTAATTATTAATGTAAGAAAATGGGAATACATATACTCCCTTCGTCCTTGAAAGAATTCCATTTTAAGTTGTGACACGTAAAGTAAAAAGATATAAAAATGTCTTAATTCTAGTATTATTAGACTAAAATATCTCTGTAAAATATTTTTAAAAAAACGAATCACTTTTTTTTTAACATTAAATGTAAAAATAAATTTGGCAAAATAGTAATAAGTGTTCTCTTGATTTATTAAAATGACAAGCATTTTGAAACAATTTTTTTTTTCCCTAAAATGACATTCTTTCAAAAACGGATGATACGTATTAAGATTCTTAATTAATGATCGATGACATAATTAAATGTAAAACGCAAAAACTGGAATTCATACAATTTGTTGTCCATCAACATGTCCAAATTTGGCGACTGCCCTTCATTGTTCCCTGAAATTAAAAATTTGTATTAGTTTGAATTAATTAGATATATAACAAAGTCACTTAATTATATTTAATTATCTTTGGTTTAGCTTGAATCATCCTGTTAAATATGAATTTAAGCCAAGATTGACCCATTAAAAGGGTGAAGCTCTTACAACAACTACAATTTTTTTTTTCTTTTGCATTTATAAGGTTTGGACCTGAGATCTTACTTACAGAGAAAAATATTCTTACCACTCCAACTAACCGCAGTTCTCAATCTATATATATATATAAAGATTTCTCAATCCAACCATTCATATATATAACACAAAAGCTTCATAAAATTAAAGGATTATTAATCATACCAAAGTTGTAAATTTGTGGGGATGGAGTAGGAGGGAGAACAACATTCCTCATTTTGATAAAATAATTTACTATGCACCTGCAACTTTCAGCTTATAATTAGTTTCTGCTCATTCACCTAAAAGAGTACAAAAAAAAAAAAAAAAAAAAGGAAGAAGAAGAAGAAGAAGAAGAAGAAACTTAATCAATTTAATTCTTACCTCCTATATATATCTCTCTTTTCCTTAATTTAGTCTTTTTTTTTTTTATTTATTGATACCCAATTGATGAACTTTCAATACCAGAGAGAGATAGAACTGTAAGGTTTATTTGAGTGTTAGAAATGGCTATTTCCCATATATATATATATATATATTCGATGCTGTTACCGGTGGGTCCAGGGATCATCAAATCACATGCAATTAAGACAAGAAAAGCCTTTTAGATTTTAAATATTACTAATTAATTACGAATTAGTTGGGCGGCTCTCTTAATTTCTTATTAACTCAACGCAATTTAATTATTAATTAGTACTAATAGTTTTATTATTAATGGAGTTTTGTTAAATTTAGGATCAATTTTTTCTAAACACATTTACAAAGAGAGGT
This sequence comes from Euphorbia tirucalli, assembly GCA_039660915.1. Classification (NCBI taxonomy): domain Eukaryota; kingdom Viridiplantae; phylum Streptophyta; class Magnoliopsida; order Malpighiales; family Euphorbiaceae; genus Euphorbia; species Euphorbia tirucalli. The sequence goes on from CM077633.1 coordinate 55,039,566, forward strand.
GAAATGTCTTAGCTATAGCTACTTTAATTTCAAATATAATTATTTCAACCAAATTAGTTCTGATTTATAAGAAATTCAATTACTATATTACCCTTGGGAACAAAAGATACCTTATCTCTCCTTTTTTTTTTTTTTTAATAAAAGTTTTGGTAAGGACAGACCTATCCATTCTCATTTTCAGGGTAAACTACAGATCTCGATAAAGGTTTACACAGATTGCCTAACAAACAAAGGCTAAGAAAAAGTTCAATTCATTCCCACTCGGACCAACCTTGACGGTTTGTCTCTCCTAATTACTATCTTTATTACTTAGAGCAATGAATAATGCATTCCATATATGCAAACATATGTAAGGTTATTGTTACTAACTTACTATCACTCCACAAGATCAGATAATATTAGCATTGCTCCACTAAACTACTTACTTAATACTACCAAGTCCAAGTCTCCTAATATCTTGCTAATGCAACAAAATTTAAATCACTTCTCTATCCAAACATTAATTAAAATTTGAAATCCAATATCATTCCGAGAATTGGCTTTATTTATAATGACATTCATTTTTTACAATTTTATAATTGTTAAAAATAGCTATCGAATAAAAATGGTAATATGAATGGGGAAAAATATAGGTAACAAAAATTTACAGAGAAATATTTAGTTATGTATTTTTATTCTTTTATTTTTAGGTTGGTGGTACAATTTACTAAAAAAGTAAAATTAATGTTATCAGTTGGAAAAATAATTAATTTTTTTTTTCTTTTGAATGAAACATAACTTCAATTGTACAAATCGAAATCAATTAGAAATCTTGTAAAACAAGGTGATTCATTAAATAAAATTCTCAAATTTATCGAAGAATAATGAGCTACATCATTAGCAGACCGATTCACAAAAGTAAATCTAATATTAAATAATTTTCTAACACAAAATATATGTATAACAATTAACCGAAAGAGTAATCATAGTAAATAATTTTAATATCACACTTAAAATTATTAAATTTAGGCATTAAATACTTAATCCAACTTAATATTTCACGATAATTAATAATTTGATGTTTAAAACGTCACACTGATTCTTTCGTACCATTTAATTAGTTATTTATATTATTTTAACATATAATTTGCTAAAATTTCAAAATTATATAATTAGCCTTGCTTGGAATGAATGAATTCCTCAAATTTTTGTGTTTGAAATTCAAAAAATTAAGTCCATAGAATTAAATATGCATTGACCAAATTTCAACAAAATAGGTGGAATTTACAAATGAATTCCTCATTTTATACAGGAAAATATTTTGAGACAATTCTACCACACTCAAAAATTTAATTATACTTTATTTTTTCACATAATTTTTTATTTATTAGTTTTTTTCAATAGTAATTCTAGATAATAACTAATTCTTATACCTTTTTTACTTGACTATATTTTATTTTATTTTATTTTATTTTAAATATTGCGGAAGGCATTCTACCCAATAAGGCCGATACTTTGGATCCTGCTTGATTGAAACGGAAGTTATTATCGATAAATAGAAGTACGTCTTGTTCATTAACATCTCGGAAATATTCCGCTATAGTTTGGGCAGTCAAACCAACTCTCATATAAATTATAACCAACCTATTAAAGTTGATTGAATGGTAAATGCCTCTAATCATTTAAAATTAAAATATGATATTGTGATGTAATTGCATGAAATTTATTAAAATTTCAACCAACTAGTTAATGATTTTAGGTAAAAGGCATCATGAGCCCTTGAACTTTTGTGCTTTGTTCAGTTGACCCCTAATTAAAATTTTTAGCACATTGATTATCTGAATTTCTATTTTGATAATATTCACTCCAGACTTAACACCTCTATCTTATGTGGATTGCAACATCTATTAACTGACGTGTAACATAATTTTTGAAGACACGTAAGACTTAATTGATAGTATAATTCAATTATGTAGTTATGACATGCCCATTTCAGAAATATGTTTTATATCCCTAGTGACATTGAATTGAAAGTATAGTTCAATTACATAGTTATGACATGCTTACATTAGAATTATGGTTTATATCCCTAGTGAACTCCTAAAGTTTCTCTTCATTCAAAAATCATGCGTGTCAAGCACCAATCAACAAAAATTGTAGTGTACACAAGGCAGAAGTGTTAAGTATAAGATGATTACTATCAAAACAAAAAGATTATATACTCAATATATTGAAAAAATTGATCAACGACCCAATTACAAAGTCACATAAATTTTGGGGCTCGTGGTGCATTTTGCAATGATTTAATTATATATTTCTTCCTTGTATTCCAAAATGATAGATTAAACTCAATTAACTATAATAATTTCATACTTAATAGTTAATACATTTTTTTGTTTAATCTATACTTAATACATTTTTAACATATAATAAATTATATATGATTTATTTTTGACACATTTATCCGTACAATATAATGTAATATATGAATTTTTTGTTATAAATAGATAATCTAGGAATTAGAAATATAATTGGGATATGTTTAATTTATAGAGCTAAGATAAAAGAATTTCTGGGCTAAGTGATATTTTGCATATTATACTGTGTTAGTTATTTATTTATGGCTAGAATAGAAAGAAAATATGGCACTTAATTTAAGGATTTTTTGTTAATTTACTAATGGTTTTCCTTTTAATAACAAGAAAAAAGAATTCTTAATAGGATAAATCATTTTCTCTCAAATTTGAGACAGCTCAAGGGACCTTATAAGTCTTTTACCATATTTAATGAAAATACCAAAGTACCATAATAATCTTGAACGAAATTCAGAATTATTAACCCATTCAAAAGTAGAATTTCAAACATACCAAATTGTATTAATGGATTAGTTGTTGTCGTACCGTCCAAGTTTTGATCCAATTTTAGAGATTTAGTTTTGCAAATTTCTGAATTCCAATCCAATTCTATGGACTTCTAATTTCCGGATTGGAATGAACATATATTTTACTCCCTTCAAAATATTATTTACGACATCTATCATGAGCTAGAGGGAGCATAGAGTTTTTTGTATTTTAAATAATTAATTGCAAATTGAGTATTATTATATTAATATGCTTGGGCCAAGCTTGCTCGATGAAGGACTCTGATTACCATGACCTAAACCCCAAGTCTAATATCTCATGTGAAATCTTGGCCCTGAACATTGATAAAAAAAACCCTAAACCCTACAAAACTAAAAATTCTCGACCCTAAATCTTAATCCGAAATGTTAAACCCAAATTTTAATTAAATATTAAATTATTAGTCAAAATTCCAAAGATAAAAATCTAAATTCTAAACACTAAAACTTAAGTTGAATCCTATATTAAATATTAATTTGGTGTAATATGTAACTTCGATAACTTATACACATATTATAATTCAATACATTAATTCTATAATCTTTTAGATAATAAACTATCATAAAAAAAACTTCAAAAGTTAATTAATAATTATAGAATTAAATATAAAAAAAAATTGTAAGAACTTAATGTTCAAAAGATACCCTAAACCATAAAGCCCAAAACCCTAAACCCTAAATTAAAGAGTATAATATATCTTAGATAAATACTTATTTTTAATCTATTAACAATTTTCATGTGTTCTCCATTGATTTTTTTACCATACAAATTGGGAGTAAACCTCTAGCTATCTTACAAATTGGGTAAACGTGTGCTTGTGATATTTTTGTTTTTCAGATCTATCTTACATTAATTCAACCGGCATATAAAGCATTGAAATTTGTCCAAAGGCTAATGTTGACATTAATTAAAAGGCTTAAAAACCCCTATTGAGTTATCTCAATTTGAAACAAATATATTTATCCTTTTTTTTTTTTATTATTATATATACGGTTAACGTTGTGAGTACGTAATCATGTCAAAACTTAATTATAAGCATATGAAATTGAGATGGACTTGGTCAACATGCATGTATGTAATTCGCAAGTCAATCAGCATCAATGTTTAATTATGTTTGTTAATTAGTCAAACCATATATATAATATGAATAAGTTTTTATTTTCAGAGTAAGATGTTTTTGTTTTGTTATGTCATCTTGATTTAAAATAACAATCGCATTAACAATGGATATTAGATTAAGTATTGAATTAATTAAAGGAAAAATATATTCTAAATTCCCTAAACTTTTCTATATTTTGTAATTGGCAATTTTTTTGCACATCAAGTACATATTCTTTATTTTTTTATATAGTATTAGTCCTAAACTTGACATATTTATTTTATATTAGGCGTAATATCCGTTAACTAGTACAGTATTAAATTTTTGCAAACACATGAGACTAAACTAGAAGTGTGGTCTAGATCTGTAGTTATGGCGTGGCTCCAAAGGAAGTATGATTCGGATCCATTCAATGGACTTTAGAGTTTTCTTCGTTTTATAAAAATTGCATTATATATTAGTTAACAAATACTATAATCCATGCAAGATGAAAGTTTTAAATTTGAATTTAATATTATCAAACCAAGAAAACCATGTAATTAATATATTAAAAAAATTTATTAGCAAATCAATCATGATACGTTTTTCCTTTATTAAGTAAGCGAGTATTTATGGATGCAGTTTTAAGATGAAGACATTCTAGAAATAGCTATACGTATCTAATTAGAGATATACATATATGTTATTATGCAGGCTATATATATCTATTAATTGTTAATCAATTATATATTAGTTATAGGAATCTATAACAATTAAGCATTAACTAGCCTTTTATGTTGGTTGCTAGACTAATTAGAGAAACTTGATGGAATGTATACAAATATACAATTACATGTGATGGATCAGATAATATAGATTTCCAAATGAAGTCTCTGAATGTTGAAATCCAAACAAATTAACCACATCCCATGCAACTCTACCAAAAAATTATGGATTCAGATCGGACCTGATCGAGCTTGCCATTAAAAACGTAAATTCAAACCCAGATTAATTGGTCTAAATCTTTTTGTGAGATCTGAAAATAATGAGAAGCGGTGATTTGTACATTAATAATAAGCGTATATATATACAAGAGATGTAACCCTGGGTAAAATAAGAGTTCTATCCTAAATAGGAAAGATACCCAAGATACAATTCTTATACAATTATAATTCCCTTACACTCCCCCTGAAGTTGAACGGGGAAAAGGTTGAACAGTCAACTTGTCACGCAAACAGAGAAACCGAGTCTTAGAGAGCCCTTTAGTTAAGACATCAGCAATTTGATCAACAGAACAAACAAATGATACACGAAGATGTCCTTGGCGTACACGATCATGAACAAAATGAAAATCAACCTCAAGGTGCTTACTGCGATTATGATAAACAAGATTGAGGGTCAAATAAGTAGCACTTAAGTTGTAACAAAAAAGAGAGGGCAGCGGAAGCTTTGTGAAACCGATTTCACGCAGAAAGGTTTGAAGCCAAATGTAACTCAGAGGTGGCAGAAGCAAGTGCACGATACTCCGCTTCTGTCGAAGAACGTGACACAGCCCTTTGCTTCTTTGAAGACCAGGAGATGACGTTACAGCCAAGAAAAATAACAAACCCAGTGGTCGACTTACGATCATCAAGACAGTTAGCCCAATCAGAATCAAAAAAACCATTGAGAGCAACTTTACCAGGGCACAAAAGCAAGCCATGGCTAACCGTACCCCGAAGATACCTCAAAATCCTTTTAACAGCACTCCAATGTCAATTGTAGGTGAGTGCATGTACTGAGATACCCGATTAACCGCAAAGGAGATATCAGGTCTTGTGAATGTCAAAAATTGGAGGCTACCAACAATTGACTGAAACAATGTGGAATCTAAGCAGGACTCACTGTCGGTGAGGGTCAATTTTTGACTAGTGTTGATAGGGGAAGCAATGGAACTGCACGAACTCATCTGAGCCCGGACCAGTAAATCATTCACATATTTGGTCTGATGTAGAAAGAGACCCTTAGAACACCAATCAGCTTCAATGCCAAGAAAATAGTGAAGACGGCCCAAATTCTTGACAGCAAATTGACTTTGAAGAAAAGCTACAACTTGATCCATAAAATGTTGAGAGTTACCTAGAAGTAAAATGTCATCCATATAGACGAGACAGAAAACCTTTACCATGGACTTGGCAAAAAAATACAAAGAAGAATCAGACTTGGAGTCACGGAAGCCAAAGCGGAGTAAGGCAGCTGTAAAACAACGGTGCCATTGTCTAGGTGCTTGTTTGAGACCATAGAGGGATTTCTTCAGGCGACAAACATGATGAGGGAGCTGCTTGCTAGCAAACCCAGGCGGTTGAGTCATGTAGACAATTTCATCCAAAGAACCATGTAAGAAGGCATTAGAAATATTTGAATAGTAATCTAATTAAAAGTAACAGCCAAGGACAACAATAATCGAATGGTAGTTGGTTTAACCACGGGACTGTATGTGTCATGAAAGTCAATTCCAAGACGTTGATTAAATCCCTTAGCCACCAAACGAGTTTTGTAGCGATCGATGGTTCCATCTGCTTTTTGTTTCACCCTATAAACCCATTTACAACCAATGACATTTTAGCCTTTTGAAGCTGGTACAAGATCCCACGTGTCATTAGCCAAGAGGGCATCAAACTCTTCTTGCATAGCTTTCCGCCATTCGGGAAATTTTACAGCTTGACTATAGCTTGAGAGCTCTACTGCTGTGGAAGGAGAAGCTGTAGCCAAAAGATTGAGTACTTGGCGTGGCTTTACTACCCTTTTGCTGCGAGTAACGGTAGGAGCAGGAGGATTTGTATTTAATGTTGGCAAAGTATTAGTGGAATATTGTTGAAAATCCACAATTAGAGGGATACTTGATGACGTATCCTGTACTTCAGCGGAACTATGTGCTACCACTGTCGAAGGGTCAGGTCTCGATGCAAACTCTGGTTCGGGGTTCAGAGGCGGAATTTGCTGGTTTTGGCTGAGTAGAGGAATCTCGTTCGGGTTTGGTCAGATTATCGGTTGCTGGTTTTGGGTCGATGTCAGGTCGTTGGTTCGGTTTTAGTGCGGGTTGGTTATGGCAGATGGGTCGTAAGGTTACTGGTTCAGGTTGTTATGTGTGGCTGGGCGACGGGTTGATGCAGGTGGGGTGACGGGTTGGGTATTTATGGGAATAAAAGGCAGCAGACCAAAGTGAGAGGCTGATACCGACGTCGTAGAAGAGTCCTAAACATCAGAAAATGGAAACACCTGTTCATCAAAGAGTACGTGGCATGAGATAAAAATTTTGCCAGTATGATAATCAAGACATTTATAACCTTTATGAATTTTACTGTAGCCTAAGAGGACACATGGAATGGATCTTGGTTCTAATTTGTGCTTAGTATAGGGACGCAGCCAAGGTAACATAAACAACTAAAGACTTTCAAAAAGGCATAATCAGGGTGTTCACCAAAGAGTTTATGAAAAGGATTGTCATGAGGTAAAGTAGGTGTAGGCAACCGATTGAAGTTATACACAGCACACTCAAAAGCAGCAGTCCAATAACAAATAGGCATGTGAGAATGATGAAGTAAAGAAAGACCTGTTTCAACTACATGTCTGTGTTTTCTCTCAGCTCTCCTATTCTGTTCAGGCGTATGTGGACAAGAAACACGATGGGATATGCCATTATTTCGAAGATATGGTATTAATTTCATGAATTCACCCCCCCTATCAAACTGAAATATCTTAATTGGTTTGTCAAAAAATTTTTCAACAAGAGTATGAAATTGAACAAAGATATCATAGACATCGGATATATTTTTGATGAAATATAACCATGTGTACTTGGAATAATGATCAAAGAATAACACATAGTATGAATAACCATCATAAGATTTTACAGCAGCAGGTCCCCATACATCAGCACAAATTAATTCAAGAGGAGCAGATGAAACCGAATCAGATAAAGAAAAGGGCATTTTATGACTCTTGCTTATGGCACAAGCATTGCATAAAGAAGCATGTGAAGAAACAAACTGAATTATATTGGAACTCAAAGTACGTTTAACAATAGATAAAGAAGGGTGCCCCAATCGGGCATGCCAAATATCTAAATTAGCATAATTTGCACTAACAGAAGAATTATTGAATTTGGAATTTAAACATAGGGTGTAAAGTCCTCCATCACTCCGGCCTCGGAACAAAGTTACCTTCGACTCCAGATCCTTAGTGAGAAAATGATCAGGAAAAAATTCAACAGAGACATGATTAGAATTGGTTAGTGCAAAAACAGATAATAAATTTCGGTTGGCTGAAGGAACACGGAGAATATTATGAAATTGAAGAGATAAATTGCCAACCGAAAAGGTATTTGAACCAACATGAGAAATAGGAAGGAATTTACCATTGCCAATTTGGACTTCTTCAGGGCCATTATATTTGAAGTGTAGAGCCAGGTTTTCCATGTCTAATGTTAGGTGATGAGTGGCCCCGGTATCAACAACCCACGGTTGAGGAAGGGTAGCGGCAACATTGGATGATGGTGAGGTGGAATGATGATGTCGGTTTCGTTTGGGAGAGGGACATACATCGGCTTTGTGACCAAGACCTCGACAATTGTAGCACAGAGTGTCCTTTGTACTTGGAGCCGAAACAGAATGAGAAACTGGCGTCCTATGGGGCTGCTGGAACTGACCAAACTGGTTCTGGCTGGGCTGGTTTGAACTGAACTGATGATGTTGACCAAACCGGCCATTGCCTCTTCCTCGGCTAGAGTGGCATCCTCCACCACGTCCTCGGCAACTGCGACCAGCATATTGGGCAGTGGCAGAAATTCCCGATAATGTACCATTCAATTTTATTTGTCGTTCCTCAGTAAGAAGTAAACCCACAAGATTAGAAAAAGTAATTGGTTCAGTTTTAGTAGCCATGGTACGCATGAATATATCATAAGGTTCACCCAAACCCATAACAATAGCATCAACCAAATCCTCCTCAAGTAATTGAAAACCCAAAGCTCCTAATTGATCACTAATATTTTTGGCGGATTGAACATACGTAGTAATAGAGTCTTTACCACGATGAAGATGATCCGATTGATGGCGAAGATTCCGGATCTGCGGCCGTGCCCTAACTGAGTACGCTGCCATCAAACTATCCCATGCAATCTTGGCGGTTTCCGAGCCAACAACTTACGGTAGAAGGGTGTCACCAATGGAACTAAGTAGCCAAGCGAGAACTTGTTGACCCTTGCGTTCCCAACCTGAATATTCAGGCGTTTCCTCACCTATTTCATTAAACTGGGTCGGAGTCGTAATCCTGCCATCAACGTACCCCATTAAACCATACCCTTTTAGCATGGAAGTAACAAGAATTTTCCAAAACAAAAAATTGGTGGCGGATAATTGATTATTGGGATGGATAGGGGTGGGAATAGTAGATGAAAAAAGTGGAGCATTAGTTGAAGGGTTGTCGGATTGATCAATAAAAATGTTGGAGGAGGAGTTCAAAGAAGGGCTGCTGGCCATGATTAAATCAGCGGTAATAGAGTGAAAAAGGGGAAAAAGAAAATCGGCTAGGTAAAGAAACCCTAGAGCTCTGATACCATGAAAATAATGAGAAGCCGTGATTTGTACATTAATAATAAGTGTATATATATACAAGAGATGGAACCCTAATTAGGGTGAAATAAGAGTTCTATTCTAAATAGGAGAGATACCTAAGATACAATTCTTATACAATTATAATTCCCTTACAAGCTCGAACCTAAGATCAATTTTCAAGCTTATCCACATAGAAAAATTATAATTACTTTATATATGATATATATTAATTATTTATATGTATAATATATAATATATAATTGGCCAAGCACAAAACAAACTTTGGCTTCAAGAATATATGTATATATAGTTTCAAGTGATCCAATATGCAAAATGTCTGTATAAACCTAATTTCTAGAGAAACTGATTGGACAAATCCAACCAATTAGCTTTGGTAATTAGAAAGGCCCGACTCAATCGGATTATTGTAATATATATATATATATATATATACACACACACTAATATTTGATAGCTCAGATGGTAGATAATAAGTTAAGCAAGGGACATAACAGGTGGTCGACTCCAAGTTTCAATATTGGAAGGGGTCTTCATATCATAATCCACCGAACTGTTGTCCCGAAACCGGATTAGTAGACATTCAATATGGTGTCCGAAAACTGATGGTTATATATATATATATATATATATATATATATATATATATATATTTAAATTGATATATTCTTATTTTATTTAATTTGAATGTTTAAAAAAAAAAATAATTGTTTGAATTGGTTATGGACTGGCTTGGGAATATATATATATATATATATATATATATATATATATATATATATAGGATTTAAATTGATATATTCTTATTTTATTTAATTTGAATGTTTAAAAAAATTAATTGTTTGAATTGGTTATGGACTGGCTTGGGAATACGCATTGTAAGTCCAAGCTTAACATGAACCCAGCACTTATATATATATAGTAGAACGGACTAAACTGAGCTTGAACAATGATTAATTAGACGACTCAAATAATGTATAATATATACTATATATGTTAATATTAGTCATGAATTCAACTAGGTAAAATAATTATAATTATTTTATAATTTGAAATAGAAACAATAGGTGAATTTTTTAATTTAAATAGAAATTAAAAAAAAAAATTTTTGATAATGATAACATTGAAGAATCTAGGGTCTTCAATTCTGTCTTTTTTGCATGGTATGTAGCTGCTTGTCGGTGACGGTCCAAGGTCTACTAATTGATCGTTCCGTTTGGAGGAATAACGTTGACTTTTTTCTTTTTTTTTTTTTATTATTCTATTATTTTTTATTTTTTATGAAGAAACTTTCACTCTTTTCTTATTTGTTATTGTTAGTAGTATTTTTTTTGTTTTTTTTTGTTTTTTTTTGTTTTTTTTTTGTTTTTTTTTTAGTCCATTTGTAATAGTATTTTTTTTTTTTTTTCAGAAAATTTAGAATACTTCTGCGACCCCCACCACGTTAGCTATTAAATTAATGCCACTTTGCATATTGATCTATCAAATAATTGTAACCCAAAAATCTATAAAATAATTATACCTTCTGAAAAAAATACACTAAAGGTCGTCAATTAAAGACTTATTAGTTAATTACTCATATGAAATTTTAAATTCTAAAATATATAAATTTTAAACCCTCAGATGTAAACTATAAACTCTGAATTATAAACCACGGTAAAAAAATATAAAATTATGAGATATTGACATGACATGTCCTATTGGCCAGGAGCATACTACACCAACATACATTACAGTTAATGTTACTTCCGTCAAAAAATTTTTGTGTAGACCATGGATGATATCTAATATTTAAAATAAAAGAAAAATTGGAGTTGACTTGTACTGATTTCTTAAAATTCTTTTACGATAAAGAATTAAATAATAAAACAGTATAATATTAGGGAAAATAGATAAATTGGTTTATATATTTTGTATAATTTATTTATAAATAATTTCAGTTATTTGATAGAATTTGATTTATAAATAAGTTATAATTTTATGGAAATTGTTTAGGTGAGTCTTCTCTAATTAGATTTAGGAAACTTTTTAGTAGTTTTTTTTTTTTAATCAAGATTTTTTATATATATACCATAAATTAAATTTGAGACAAAGCTTAATCGAGTGAAGATCGATAAACAACCAGAAATGGAAGTAAAAGTATCGATTCATTATTATCTTGATGAAACTTGATTATATTTATATATACAGATACAAGTAGTGACGGTATAAATGATATTTTACATCTCCTATAACAAACTTAGCTAGCTGGCTTTTTAGCCATCTAACTAGAATTTTCTCTTCCCGCCATTCTTCTAGAGAACTAGAGAGCAATAATCATGTGCTACAAGAGTAGAGACAATAAGATGAAGCTATAGCTGTAATTCCTATATGGAAATTCTAAGTTACGTTTCAACATTTCGTTTCTGTTTCCAAAACAGAAACTTTTGGAAACCAAGAAGAAACGTTTTCAAATACGTTTATGTAAACAATAGAATTCTATAACTTAGAAAACCATATCTGATAAGCTAGCCGTTAATTAATAGTACAATTTTGTCAAACTATTCTTCAATTCAAAATCTTAATTGGTAATCTAAACTTTTTATTTACTTTAAACTTCTTATTTTCCATACAAAATAAAAAATAAAAAAAATTCTTCTTTGATCATAATTTTTTTTAAATTTCGAATAAGTATCATGTTATTTTTCTATTTTCTATAGGAATATGATTTTATAAATTCATTTTTATACTTTTAATATTTATAAATATACTCTATAGTTTTATTATTTACCCGTTTTTCTATAATTTTCGTTTCCTATATTTTTTAGAACTAGCGTATATAGGATCTATCTCCATTTTCGTTTTTATGTAACATAGTAGTTATCATTACGTCATTCTTTATTATACGTAAGAAGTTATCAAACATTACTTATTACTTTTTTCCATGGCATTAACAATTTAATAGAACACTACTTTCTTCCTCATTTTATATATATAAAAAAGGGATTTGAGATTTTATTTTTCCTCTTAAAAATCCTAGTTTAATTGTCAACCTCAATTTATATAAATGTCAACAAGCTTTCTCGTTGCCTCATCTGCGGAAGCATGTTTAAAAATATTAAAAGTCATATCAGAAATAAGTAGATGTGAGATCTCTTGACACGTGTAGCTATTTCCATCTTTAGCAATCGGTCACATTATTTAATAGAATTGGTATTTTCCTAATTAAACTTTTGTAATCAACTTTATATTCATCTTTCCTTTTCGTTATTTTTTAATTTATTACCAAAGAAAGTCAACTTGAGCTTTTATATCTCTAGTTAAAAATCAATATTCCCTTAAAGCCAAATTTGATCTTTGACAAGTGGACCGTGGATCGACATGCACTATATAGTAACCAAATCATCTATGTGCCTAAATCAATATATTTAATTATTAAATTATTTATAATAAAATTTTACATCCTAAAATATAAATATTATTATCTAATTCATAAACTCTAAACTCTAAAATATATTACATAATACAATTTTATAGATCAAACGTACAGGTGATATAATCCACCGGATATATTCTAAGTTTTCTTTAAAATTAATAAAAATACTCTAACGGGGGGTTTGATATTTAATGGGGATAAGGATAGAGATAAAGATTGCGATAGGGATAGGGATAGGGATAAAAATGGGATAGGGATAATATAAGATATGTTTGGTATGTTGGATAGAGATAAGGATAAATCAATATAATTGACAATATTACCCCTAAACATGTTAGAAATAATAAAATATATTTTAATTATGTTAAAAATAATAAAAATTGGTCTATTTATAAGAAAAACTTGGCACAACAACTTTTGTTAAAATAACTTAGTATAGAAAATAATTAATCACTATTAATAAAACGAAGTAGTATGCACAAAAGAGTACAAGAAAGATAAAAACAGTAGAGTAAAAATTTTTCGATCCTTAAATTACGCTCAATCTCCAGTATCTTTTTTTTTCCTCCGTATATACTCCCTTTTATGGCTGCTTTTTTGCCCCTTTAAATAGTCAATAAATCGCTATAAGCGGACTTACAGGGAACCGCTCGGAGAGTCGGGTGGAGGAGTGAATCGTATGTTGCTTTTGCAAAGGATAATAACTTCTGTCCCAAACTTTTCGTGCTCTTCTCGATTACTTTCAAATCCATAGCCATACTATTAACTTTTGTACTTAATTCTTGATGATTTGCCTCCATGGTGTCTAAACGGGTAAGAACTTGGCTCCAACCCGCAACATTTCCTTCCTCACCAACATTGGCACCTACAAACTCTGTTTCGTCATCCGGGGGGCTGGTTGGAGAAGATTGGCTGTCAGATTCATCATCCTCATCCACCCCCTTCCCTTTCGATATCTTGGCCATGCGTTCCTTATAAGGAACCCATGTAGTATGACCTCGTCAGTCAATGAAATGAGCATTTTTGAGATAATTAAAATTTAACATTTGAACGGTCTCCCCATCATCAAGTTCGAAGGCACCCAAGGATCCCAAACAACCCAAGATGATACCGATCACTATATGACACATTCCAACCGTGAACCTCATCTTCTTCTTGGTTTTACAGATATTTTCCAACCATCAAAAATAAAAGAAGTAGAGCATGGGGTCCTTCATTCCTGTGAAAAAGAAAGAACAAACAAATCATTTGTTTGGACTTTGTTGTTTCCAACTCGTCCAAACAAAGTTTGGCAAAGAAATTTGTGAAAAAGCAACAAGCAATTATCCCTTATAAGCCTATTGCTAGAATTCTTTGGATGAAATTTATCAAGGCCAGAAATTTGCCTCCAAAATGCATTCCTTTTATATTTGCTAGCATCATAATGTATACCATCTAAAGGAAAGCCAAACCAATCATGCATCTCTTCATATCCAAATTGAAATTCTATGCCTTCATACCTAAATTTAAATCTAGTCTTCCTAGAATCGACATATTCTAAAGTCACAAAAAATTCCATGGCCTAAATCTTCCTAACCGGTAATGACATATGTACAAAATGATAAATACTCATTAAATCTTTCAAGAAAACCAAAGTCTTCCAACATTGCAAAATCAATGTGTAACATACCAACAACTTCCGCATATTGAAAAATTTTCCATCGATTAACTTATTCATTAATAAAAATGGGAAAAGGGCAATCATATTCATTAGTAAGATTAGCATTACCTTGAGTTTTCTTTTGCCTTTGGTTGAAGCCCTCTTTGTTTTAACCATGGTGAATTGTGAACGATGCGAAGAAATAAAAAGAAAGAAAACAATAGTTATGTAGACAATGGAGAGAGAAGAGTTATTGAACGTTCAGTGAAAATGGAAACAAAGTGAGGAAGCAGAAGAAAAAGAACAAAAAGAAGATGAATTATGAAGAACAAGAGTGAAGCGAATGAGAAAAAGTTAGAGGATATATATAGAAGGAAGTAAATAGGCAAAAAGAGTGAGGAAAAGGTTAAAAAAGGCCAAAAATTGGGTTTTTGACCGTTGGGTTGGTGTTTATGACCGTTGAGTCTGCCAACCCAACAGTCATTTTTTTGGCCACTAAAGGCCAGGTCGCGAAACATAGTGGCCAAAAAGGCCTTGCGTGACACGCTGGCGATTGGCCAGTGAATGGCAAGTCGCGAGTGCGACAATATGTCGCCCTCGCAACCGTAGATTAGTGGTGAAAAAGGCCTTGCGTCGTGCTGGCGACTGGCCAGTAAAGGGCAGGCCGCGATCGCGAACCGAAGATTAGTGGCAAAAAATGCCTTGCGTCGCCAGCACGTCGCGTTGGCGACTGGCCAGTAAAGGCCAGGTGTCGCGCTCACGACCGAAGCTTTACTAGCCAAAAATAACTTCCGTCGCGCGACACAGCTGCCACAGTTAATTTTTTTTAATTTGCAAGTTTTTTAAGTGAAAGGACATGACTTTTGCTTGAATATAAACTTAAACTTGGTCGCATGGGCTATATTAATTATAACTAATATAAACTTGAACTTGGTCGCACATTAATAAAAGTCTACAACAAGTAATTAATTTACATATATCATAATTACAAACACAAAAGAAAGTCAATAACTACATCACATGGATAACAAAAACGAACAAGTTTCTATAACATCTACTCTGAATCATCAATTTCCTATCGAGCAAATATTACTTTGCAGTCATCCGGTATATTAAAAAAAGTTCCATCTTAGTTGTATCTTGGCCAATGAGATGTGTGGCCATCACAACTTGTGCCGGGGTGAGTCCAGGAAGTCTGCGAAGAACTTTGAACAATTCTTTTCTTTTATTGCTAGTTTGCTCATGAACATCAACCTCATGTACAAATGCTTTTTTCATTTCATTCATTGCCAATGCACTCTCCTTTTTTGCTTCCAATAAGCTTGAGTTGATTTAGAAATTTTAATAAACACCGCCTCAAGTGGATCATTGTCACAAGATTTTCTTTTTAGAGATTGCCTGGAGCTTGGGGTAGAGTTACCTTTAGATTGAGAGACAAATTCATCAACTGATTGGATATCAACTTCAACTCTATTTGTATTGGGTTGATCTTCATCCATGTCTTCTAGATCTCCCGGACCCCTAACTTTTGATCCCTTTGCCAAGTCACTCGCATAAATCTCTACAAGCTTATCATAATGAACCATGGGTTTTATCCATAGAGAGGCTGCTCCATCTCGACTCTTGTAACAAAATTAAATTATACGATCAAATAAGTCTCAATTCACTCAACATTTCAATCACACATTGTAAAAATTAATAAAGCCAAAGTTGGAGGATTACCTTTGCCCACCTCATAAAGATTTCCTTATCACCAGTCACCATTTTATTCTCATCGTCCCAACCAAAGCCGCTTCCAAATTGTTGGATATCAAGAATATATGAAAGATTCTTCTTCATAACCTTGACTTTGGATTTTATATGGGGATCAACTTTAATATCTGAATTTGGCAACTTCTTGGATAGTTCTTTCTCAATGAACGCTAGATATCCTGACTTGTGGCCTGTATCCACCTTCCAACCAGAAGTATTCATATCATACAGTATATCAATTAGCACAGACTCTTCTTTAGCAGACCAAACATTCCTATCAATTTGCTTTGTTGTCATTTTTTTCTTGCCTTTTCTCTTCAAAAATAACAACATGTCATAATAACAACCAATAATATACAGAAAATTGCAAGTTTATTATGAAATCTCAAATAAGTCTCAATTCGCAAAGACATACGATCACACATAACAAATTCAAGTCTCAAGGAAATACAAAGCAATGTAAACATAAAAAATTTTCACAATTAAAAAGAGACAAAGGATAATTTCACAAATATCACACAACGTGGAGTCTAGACATCCAATCATCCCACATATCTTGAGCTAGTTCATCTCTCCAACTACTCCACTGGCTTGATGTTTCGATAGCATCAATACTATCAACATCTTGGGACAGTTGGGTATGCATGTATTCATTCAACTCTTCTTCAAATGGTTCATAACTCATTTGTTGTCTTATGAAGTTGTGAAGATAACAACATACTAATATTATGTCAGTGTGGGTTTCAACTGAATAATAAGATGGATTTCTTAGTATACCCCATCTTATTTTTAGCAACCCAAAAGTCCTTTCAATCACATTCCTTGCAGAACCATGCTTCATATTAAATAATTCCTCCTTCTTAGTTGGTGGATTTTTCCATTCTTGTAAATGTTACTGCTGCCCTCTATATGGAGCAAGAAAGCCTTCACAATTCTTATATCCAATATCAACTAAATAATAACAACCTATAGTAAAAAGCACCACATAAGAAAAGAGAGTTACGTGTAGGAATCAATAATATTTATCAAATGCATATAACATTTCTTACCTCGAGGAACCTTAAGACCATTTGATCTTGAAAAAGGATCACGAAGTATCCTTCCATCTGCAGCCAAGCCTTCCCACTCGGCTAGTACATAGATAAATTACATGTTTGGTCCACATACACCAAGAACGTTTGTTGCAATATCATTCTTTCTACTCCGATATCGTGGTTTATCAACGGCACACACATTCACTTTTATATAAGTTCCATCTAAAGCCTCAACAATTCTATAATACAAAGGATAGTTAAATAATTTTTAATGTTCATATTAAGGATAGGAAAATACTGTTTAGTTTCATTCATTTTTATCTTGAACCATTTCCACCTTTCTTCTATACAATCATCAGAGATTGGTTGAGGGGTTTTTAGTAACACTCTCCAAAGCTTTAAAATTGTTGTCAAAACATTATGAAATTGTCTACTAATTGTCTCTTGAGATCGTTGAAAGTCAAACTTAATTCCTCTATTTTTCTCATCATAAGAAATTATATGCAAAAAAATTACAACCATTTCTTCTACGCTCATGTTTTTCGTATCTTGTAAGCCACCAATATCTCGCACCAAAGAGCATAAAACTCTAAAACAACGTCTATCCATTCAAAGTTGCTCAATACATAAGCTATCACTTCTATCTATCATATTACTCAAATGTTGTGATCGAATAATTGGATCATAGCAACAAGGTTCCTTATACATCCTACGTCTACGTCTCTTAATCAAAATAATCAACATAAGCATAAGAAAATATGTTATAATTAACATTTCAACTCTATGTTGTCTCATTGAATGCCACAACATTAGATATTATCGATTGGCCGGTGGACGAGCCATTGCTGCCAGTAACACCCAAGCTATATCAATATGTAAGACATAAAATAGAGAAATTAACATTTCACATACATTCATACATACATGCCAAACAACTCATACAAAAAAACAAAATTAAATAAAATACAATAAAACATAAAGTCACATATTACACATAACACATATTAGCACTATAGCATATTTGGGACCCCATAAAAATACGTTATCTATATTAACATCCTCCATTGCTTCAGGATGAAAATGTTCAACACAAATTTCAAGAAACACATTAGGCTTTACCAACCTTAACATTTGCAAAACAGACTCATCATGTTGAATTTCGTCTAAACCACCCTCATCAAGACTAAAACCTGGAATGGTGTAATATAACTTATCACCATCTGTTAAGCCTATGTCTTTTAGCATATGGAGCAAGTCACTATAGTGTGATATTTGATCCACATGTAAATTCCGAAAAAAAGAAACTTGACCTCCAATATAAGTTAAAACACCTTCCTTTGAAAAGGAACCCCCATGATGTATTTTAATATTCACTACACGATCAGCCATTCTGTATAAAAACAAATTATGAAACGTATAACTCCGTTAAAGCCAATACAACTTAAAGCCAATCAATACAATTTTCTTACAAAAAGACCAAAAAAATGATCAATTGGAGTAAAATCTTCCTCTCACAGAATGACATAGCTGATTACATCACTTTTCAACCAAAATTCAATGAACTAGACCTTATATATCTTAAACGAAAAACAAACTATCCATCACATATGATGACAAAATAAGCAATGGCATATCACAAGATTCTTTGAATGAGCATTTGCAATTTAATGATTATATATTGGTAACCAATTATTTGAATCAATAGGTAATGATTAAAAAAGAATGCTTGCATGATTACGATGTGAAAATGTCTAAATTAGTTACCAAGTGTGAACGAGAAAATGAGATAACAACTTATTCAAGAGCTATTGTATCTCAAGATTAGCTAATCTAGAAAAGGAAAGAAACTTCATTAGGCCTATAACATGTAACAGCTGTGCACAACTTCACACTCCTCAAGCTGGAACATTTAATACTATATACAAGTATGGCTAATCTAGAAAAAGAAAAATGTACAACTTCACACTCCTTATATTCTATTATCTGATTCTAGTCTGTAACAAACTCTCACAAAAACACAATTTTCAAATAACTGTAATACAGAAAACATGGAGAATTTATCAATGAAGCCACGATGTATCCAAGAACGAAACATTATCTATCTACCATTGAATTATTTTCACCAAAATAATCTATTGATCAAGCCAATAAAAAATGGATGGAAACAAAATCACCTATCTGCAATAAAACGAACAAAAATTTAAAACAAAAATTTGCAATTAAACCTAGAATTCAATTTCTTTGTACAATTTTCAAACTCACCAATCACAAAACAAAGGTTCACTAATAACTAACCAAACAACAAAATGAGAAGCACCAATCTGACATCTATATGAAAGAACAAAAAATGAAATCAACAATACCAACAGAAAGAACCAAACAATAAAAAGAAAAGCACCAATAATCTGACATATATATGAAAGAACCAAAACAAAGAAACATATATATGAAGTTGAAAAGAGAGATAACTCACAAATTAGAGCTTGGACACACACAATGGCTGGTTATCAAATAATAACTAGAAACAAAAAGGAATGGAACAAATGAATTCCCTTGGTTATCAAAGGTCGAAGTCCAAGTGTTATTGTGGAAAAGGTGGATGTTGGTGTGCCCTAGTCCAAAGGCAATGGTTCTTGATTGTATTGTACATTGTATGCGAATATTTTGTATTATACATTATGTTAAATAAAGGCATTTAATCTATTTATTTGTTTCTTGTGCAATTTAATAAATAAAGTATCCATTGATTATATTCATACTCATGTTAATTAATGTAGGTCATTAACTATTAAGACCATGAGTAGTGTTAAAGCCATAATCATAAAGTTGTCTCGGGTCTGTGCTAATCATGGGAATGGCTGAAGACCGGCATATGGTTGACTGGATGACAGTGTCTCACTGACCATTGGACATGGGATGTTAGTCAGGTATATGGGTACATGTTAGGTTACATGGTACTGGACTGATCCGCTTAGAGAACACCGCATGGTCCGGAAGTCATAGGTGTTTCTTAGGTAGTTCTTGAAATAATCCTTACACCTGATTTCACTATAACATGACATAGGATCTCATACACTTTGATATACGCCTAACGGGCTCGTAACAGAGTGCCAAGTATGGGTATGTTGGGTAGACCGGTGAACATGTTGATGTTGATATTAAGTTGACGGAATCGCCACTCGGCGTCCCTTGAGATGACATCACTGGCCATTTATTGAGTGAGACTGATAACTGTATGGCCATACCTGAATAATTTGGGATACTTATTCATGATCATGAGTCTACTCAAAATCAAGGAATGAATAAGCATAGAAGAGGTTGTCTGGAACCATGCCTCTTGCTTATACATTGATGTCAGTTGGCAAGGGATATACAAGAATACTACCGGGTTATGTTTCATATGAGACTGCTAGTCTTCGTCCTAATTGGGAGCTGTAATGGTTTGCTAGAACCCACTTACACTCTGTGGGCCCTGAGCCCACTGCCAACATAAAGACGGACCCACAGGATTATACACATAGAACAGCTGAACTTATGACATATCAAAAATGTACATATTGGGTGTACTTAGAATGGAAACTTAGTTAATTGAATTAATGATAATAGGTTTTGTCAAAATTAATTCAATTCATATAACAGGGAAATTGATCATATTTGATTAATTAATTACAGGATGTAAATAATTAATTAAATATATCTTCCTTGGTGGAAAATTAAATACATGGGTTGTATTTATTTAAGACCAAGTTAAATTAAATTTGGATTGAATAACTTTAATTAATTGGATTTGATTAAGTCAATTGGAAATTTATTATATAGTTTAATTTAATTCCTATGACATAAATTAAATCAATTAGTTAAATTACAAATTTAACCTAAAGTTAATTTAAATCCTAATTATACAAGGAGTATAAAAGGAGGCTTTAAAAACAATTTCCCTAACCTTAACCCCACATGAGAATTTCAGCCAACACTAGAGAAATAGAGGGAGCTGAATTTCTCTGTGGTGCATCTGAGTTCTGTTCATCTCAGTTAGCTAGCACGAGTCCAGTTCGTGAGCTGTTCGTGTATGGGATTGCGGAGGAAACACTTGTGGGTTTCTACAGCAGTTTCTAGAGGAGACGTTTAAGGCGAGAATTTAATTATTCTCTTGTTCTTTCTTTGATTCTATCAAAATCATGGGTCTTGGAATCATGGAATTGAGGGAAAATTTTAATTGCTATTTTTCTCTACGTGTGTTTTTCCCCGTGAAAATTCCTTACAGTGGACACGGAGGATCATGTCCTTGGATGCAAGAAAGCTCAGCCACGTTAGCCTCAATCCTTGAGTTTTGGCGAACAACCTGTTGCAAAAGACTAAGCACAGCCTGTAAATCAACAAAGTTAGAAGCAAGGGCTGCAACATGAGGCTCCAAGCTAGTGGATGCCTTAGTACCATTCTGTGGAGTTCTGCCATTAAGGTATTGATTTTTACCACCCACCCACCAAACCAAAAAATTCTCAAGTCTAGTTTCCATAATTTGCATACTCTTAAGACAAGAAATATTCTAGGGTGCAACCAAATATGTCATATGCTCGTTATTGTTAGTTAAATCAATTATCTTTTCATTTGTAGTAATACGAGTAATAAGAGACCTTAAAATTAAATGTCTACTAATAGAAAGAACCTGTTGAAATTGAGCAACAATCCAAAAACCCAAATTCACCTTAATCTTATTAACCATGCACCACACAAAAAACAATTCGGCCTTACTAGAATCGTCTTTCCTACCAGAAAAAACAAAAGAAAAATACCGTTGAATATATTGCCACACAGGTTTTTTCAACTCCCCTAGATTTAGAGCCACAAGGATCAAATATAGCACAATCATTAGAAAGATACCTCCAAGCATCAGTAGTATCCCATTTTTCTGGATAATCTAAGGTAAAAAATCTATATTCATCATTTTTAATGAAAGTCAGCTCAATAAAACCACAAGACAAGTTAAATTCGGTAATAGATTGCTTGAATTCTCTACCCCCTAACCTATACTCAATCAAGTTGGGTGTATCAATAGTAAACTTATCAAGTTTATGGAATTTAAAAGTGGCATAAAACTCCCTAACCAACTCAACATAACTAGGACAATTCAAATCAAAGAACGACTTTCACCCAATATTGTCAACCAAGCAATTGAATTCATCAACAAAATAAAACTCCATCATCACATCACTATCAATGGATTTACATGCAACAATTCTCTTATTTTAATTTCTTTATATACTAACATCTGTGCCTTAGAGAAATTTAAATTACCATGTAAATGCTTATCGGGGATTGAAATTCTCATACCTTTGGGCAACTAAGAACGAGCTCAAACTACTCGAGATGTCGATTGTTTCAGTGGAGAAGGTGGATTATCCGGTTCTTTATCCTTAGAAGAAAGTCCATTGGGCTCAGATGGTTCAATGATTTCTTTCCCTTTCTTTTTCTTGGATTGTTTTATGGTTTGAGGTGGGGTAGACTTGCTTTCCTTTTTAAACTTTCACCCTCTAGTTCTGCTCAGTTGAAGCCATATTTTCCTATACCAGAAGTTCAGTTGTTGTGGCTGGAATCAGGGTCGCGCTGTAGTTGGTGACGGTTGAATGGCTGTGTGAGTTGGCTCGCTAGAAGGACGCTTCTTAGGGAGGATATCTGCTGCTATTTAGCGTAAAGAAGGCATTGTGGCAGCGTTTACGGATGAAGGTGGTGGCGTGGTTGACGGAGCAGGGGATGGAGATGCGATAATGGATGGAGGAGAAGCAGCTGCGAGAGAGGCAGAGTGCGGTGGTGATGCATCTGGATGTGCAACTGTCGATTAAGCAGAGGGAGTGTGCGATTTAGGTGGCTGCTTCCGCCCCTCTGGAGTTTTCTTGTGGCCCATGGTGTGGCAGCGATGGCTGTAAAACGAGAAGCAATGACGGCGAAAGGGATGAGAAGAGGTAGGAATTGCTGGGCGGCAGGTGAAAGGAAAACAAGGAAAAGGAGTTAACGATTTAGGGATTTTTCATTCAGAGTTGTTTTCTACTTTTTTTTTTTTTTTTTTTTTTTGAAAATAAAATGAGATCATAAAAAAAGAGAAAAAAAATCTTTAAGAAAAAAAAAAGTAAAGAGCAGCGCCTAAGGCATGACTCGTGCCTTAGGAAAAATCCTTTATGTAAAAATTATTTCGCAAAGAACGGTTCCTAAAGCATGACCTATGCTTAAAGAAAAATCCTGATTATGAAACAAATTGGCATAAGGCATGGTCACTCCTTAAGCACTTTTCTCGAATACTTTTGGTGTGAAAATTGAGTTTAAGAAACAGCAAAGAGCCTTCCACAAGGCATGGGTCACGCCTTAAGAAAAATTTGGGTGCCAAAATTGAGATCAAAACCAGGCTTAAGGCACAGTCACGCCTAAAGCTAAGACTTGCAGAAAAACAAAAGTTAACACGATTAAATCCTAATAATTAAAACTAAGAACTACTAATTAACCAACAAAATAATAAAAACTAAAAACAAAAATTGGGTTGCCTCCCAAAAGTGCTAAGATTATAGTCATTTAGCTCGACTTAAACTTCTCTTTTATGTAAAAGTGTCACGACCCATCTCCCGGACCGTGACCGGCGCTAGGGAATGGGTAGGTATATCGCCACCGGAACCCGTAACAAACCTAAAACCATAATCTAAATTAAATACTCAATTATATAATAATTAAATCCACCATACTTGACACATTAAATCCTTTACACAAACACAACTTGAAATATAATCCTAAATTTGATACTGTGGTCTAGAAATTTAATACATTAAATACAATTAATAATAACCTACATAATAAGGCTAAATGTGCCGCCCAGAAGAAGGTCTTGGGCTACAACTCGCTTCTAGCTACCTGAAAAATTTAGGGAGTTAGACCTCCCATGGTGAATTAATTATATGCAATGCATGAATAATTTAACAATCAACCAATCACACAACACTTTATATATATATATATATATATATATATATATATATATATATATATATATATATATATATATATGTCATACAAGCATTCATACACATGATTTCGGTAAATCAAATAATAAATCCATTATTAATAAGTGGTTTTCGTACGTTATGGACCGTAAACCTCAATAACCAACATATCGAATAATCTACATAGCCATCCAGCTCTCTTATATCCAATGACTGGGGGACCGAGAATAACTCAACCGAACCCACACCCAGTCGGCTGGAGGACCGAGAATAACTCAAATTCTATAATCCACACAAATAATTCCAGTCGGTCTCTATAGACTATAATTCAGTAACCCGACTGGATAGCCAAACTCAATTAAATTCCATGTAATACCAATTCTTTTCATCAACACATACACTAGCATTTAATTCAATTCATATCGCACCAAATATTCTCAATTAAATCACTTCATTAACCTAATTACATCCCTTACAAACCAAGAATTTAACAACTATTTTCTTTTAATTAACTAACTAATATATTTCCAAAATTAATAAAATTTAACACTTTGGTAAATTGGGCAAGGTCCAAGAATTAATCTTTCTCCATATTCTGATCTTAATTTCAAGTACAATATATACCTCGCCGGAAATAGTTCCCATTGCCGAAAAAATTCGAACTTGTCCTATGTAAAAATGATTCATACCATTAGTTAGATTATAACCTCAGGAATCTAAATATATCATTAGATTATCCTAATTCTACCCAAAACTCAAGAAATCCGAAAAATTAGAATTTTACTGATGAAGCTCCGATCACCGGAAAAACACTCGTTTATGCTCCGATTCCCAGTCTACCCAAAGATTTTCTGGCATTCTGAGTCCATTTCCGGGGTCAGATTTTTGAAATTACGAGCAGAATGTGGTGAATCGAGAGGGGCAGCCAAAAACACGAAATTTCTTCCATTTAAATCTCTCCAAAAACTCAATTTCTCATCCTAAAACTTACATAGACTTATAGTACATATTGAGAGGTTCGTTTCGATATAAAGATTGTGAAAAACATATGAGAATTGAGGGAGAATTTGAGGGTTGAAGTTAAGGAATGGAAAATGAAAAAGAAAAATTGAAAGAAGGGAGAAGAGGAGGCTGATGGAACGATCATCAGCTCTTCAATTTCAATTGATATTGTAAAATATCAATTTTAATCCCTCCTTACATGATTAATTTTCAGTTCCTTCTCAAACTTTTATAATTTATCATTAATTCACTTAAATATATAACTAAACATATATGCACACTATGATTTTATTTGGATAATTAAAGCATAATTAATTCATGGTATTACAAAAAGCTTGGGGCCGTATGATGAATTCAAACTCTTTGAGAAAAATCTTGTGAATGCACATCTGCTCTAGTTGATAAAAATTCTTAATTGCTCCCTTTGCAATTCTCTTGGTAGCTCATAAACAACATAAAATAATTGAACAGGGGGCACATCAAATTGTATATTTTTAATCCCCGCCATAGAAACTTCACACTTGGTTGGTTCACTAATGACCTCCAATATACTTTCTT
The DNA here is from genome assembly GCA_039660915.1 of Euphorbia tirucalli. NCBI lineage: Eukaryota > Viridiplantae > Streptophyta > Magnoliopsida > Malpighiales > Euphorbiaceae > Euphorbia > Euphorbia tirucalli. Next base: position 55,065,518 of record CM077633.1, read on the forward strand.
CTTGACTTAGAACTAACTCTAAATTTTCCTCAATAATTTTTCCATAATGAGCTTCAATTGAGATAAAGATTTCAACCTTTTCATTTGAATCGGCCTCTATAATTGATGTGTCTGTAGCCATATCAACTACTAAACCTAATCACGTGTATAATTTTTGTGTTGAATTGTACAAACTATCACGTTGAGCATCTTTTGAAGAAAGAAAATTTATCATTAGTTACTCCATCAATGGCTCAATAGGGTTAATCGCCATCACCTCGCAAAATAATACAAAAAAAAAGTGAAGAGAAAAATATATAAAAAAAAACCCTAAATCAACAAAAACCCTTTAATCTAGCATTGCATAAAAATAGTCCCCGGCAACGGTCCCAAGAACTTGATGCATAATAAATACACACACTATAGAACAAGTGCACTCAGTCGCTTAAGTAATATAGAGTAAATAGAGTATCGATCCCATGAGGACCAATCATGCAATCATTAAACACAAACGGGTTATCTATCAACCTAGGCGAGATATTATATCTTTGAATATTTGTTTTCTAAATTTAAAACAAAACTAAGAAACAATTCATGAAAGCAATTAAATATCACAAATATGATTGGAAGTATATCAATGGATGGAATAGCGAAGGCATATGGTTTCACCTAACATTTATTCTAGTAATTCTTTAAGTCATACAACTAACTCAATCAGATTCCAAAGATGACATATTCCACAAATAATCAATATCGATTAGGGCTATCAATTCTAATTCTTAACCTAAGTACTTAAACATCTCAGTTCTAAACAATTAAGCAAAAAAGCAACAAGTTCAAGAACCCTAGCACGAACTAGGTAATCACATAACACAACAATTGTATGACCATTGCTTTTGTGGCTCACTAGTTCGTGCTAGGGTTTCTTGAACTTAATGCTTACTTGCTTAATTGCTTACAACTAAGAGGTTTAAGTTAGGTTAAGAATTAGAATTGATAGCCCCAACTGGTATTGATTATTTGTGAAAATCGCCATCTTTAGAATCTAATTGGGTTAGTTGTATGACTTAAAGAATTACTAGAATAAATATTAGGTGAAACCAAATGCCTTAGTTATCCCGTCCATTGATATACTTCCAATCATATTTGTGATATTTAATTGTTTTAATTAATTATTTCTTAGTTTTGTTTTAGATTTAGAAAAATATTTAAAAATATTTAGAAAATTTTTTTAAAAACAGAAAAAAAAAGTAACCCACCATCACCCAACTTCTTCGCGCTACCTACAATTTTCTTCTTGTTTAAAAAAAATTTGTTCAAATCATCTCCATTTATCACCCCCTCTTCCTTCTTCATTTCCTTCATTCTCTGGATTTGGCACTTCTATCTCTTTCTTTGTCGTTTTCTTGTTCTAATTCTCACAAATGGCCGGAAATTAAAATCTAATTTTCGTTTTTTAATTATTCATTGTCATAGAAGAAATCTCTCTCCCACGCCATTCCTGCAAATTTTTTTTCTTCTTTTTTTAACTTTCCTTCATTACACCAATATCTTCTTCAATTTTTTAAAAACATCGATGGCTCTTCACCACCCAACAAAACCCAGAAAACTGCTATAAAAAAACACAAATTAATGCCCAAATTTGGGTAACTGAGGGTTCAAAGATTTGAACTTTAATAGTGAGAAAATAAAAAAGATGAGAACTTAATTAGATCTTAAAAATGAAGAAAAATTAATTAACTTGAGAGAACGAAAGGCGAGATGTTGAGAAAGAAGATGGAAGAAGAAATTAGCTCCATGAAGCAACATCACTCCACCGCCATATTCTTTTTTTCGAATTCAAAATCAAATTCAGAGATACCCTTTTTGCATTTGCGTTTGGGTTTTGTGTCGAAGGGGAGATACCATTGGTAATTGGAAACAGTGTTGATTTTATTTTTGATAAAATTATGTGTATAAAGAGATGAAAAGGTGGATGGAGAAATTTTTTTATTAGCGAAAAGTAGTTGTAAAAAGAGGAAGAAAAAGAAGAAAATGGTGTTATCGAAAGAAGAAAAGGAATGAGGGATTTTTTCTAAAATTGTGTAAAGGATTTTTATAAAATTTTTGCAATAGGAACCATGGGTCAACTTCTGATCAAGTTGACTTTTCAAATTTGACATGTGGTAACGCGTGAAGCATACTCTTTCTTAGTTATATGGTTTAGTTGTGTTCATGGATAAATTGGGTCGGTTTAGCCAATATGAGGGAACAAACTAAACGTTTCCTGTAACAGTTTTGGCAACTGATATATTAGGCATTTCTTTTTCTGCCTCAATATCTCTTATTGGAAAATTATCATTTGACAAGTGATTATTTGTTAACCTTAGGCTTAATTCTATTGTGGTTAGATTGCGGTTCAAAAAATGTGAATTATGTTATCGTATTTTATGCAATGAGATCTTTCTAACTGTTTATAATACTCCTAAGACGGATAAAAGATGAATGAGAAATTGATGCTCCAAGTAAGCTAAAAATGAAAATAAATTGTAGAGGAAAATGAGATATAATTCACAAGAGGCTCTTTCTTGTAAGAGTAGGAAGAGTGCAAATCCAAGCCTGAACCTACATAGCCCAATGTGTGTACCTACACAAATGCCAGACCAAAACGGGTCTATCTATTTTACAGATTATAGACTTTGTGTATTCTCTAACTTCTTTCCAACAGTTTAAATTGTATTTAAATACAATTATATCTGTTTAGTTCTCATTATGTGGATTAATTGATATTCAATCCTACCATTTATTTCCAATAACTCTTCCATTGCAGCTTATTCATATAGAGATTTTCATTTTGTTGATATAATTAGAAAAACAAAAATTCCAAATAATTTCTCTCTGTTTTTTTGAAAGTTTTAAGCTGCTAGTTCTAGGTTTTTTTGCCTGGTGATATTTTTTGCACGCAGTTGAGTTGGACACTGTTGTATCTTGTGAGAAAGAAGTTCGTTGTAAACAGATATGTCTTAAGGAAATTGATTCTCTTCACGCTTCAGTGTTCCTGTCGTTCTTTCTTTGGTTAAGGTTTATTATGATTTCCTGTATTTTTATTAACATAAATAAAAAACTGCTTTTGCTTTTGGTCGTTGTTTTCATATATATATATATGTATATGTATATATATATATATGCCGCTATAAAAAATTGAAATGAAGAGTTATTGCTTGCCCTTTTTGTTAAGAATGCACGTAAACGTAGTCTTCTCCTATTCTATTGACCTGTGTTAGCCAGTTCTGCAATCTTGTTCTAGATTTTGTTTGGATTTCCATTAAATTAATCTCAACTTCCTGACTTCCTCATTTATTGGAAAATTGCCTCTCCTTTTCCTCTTTTAGAATGAAAAAGAGTCCGACAATTTCTTATCTATGCACATAAAACTACTACTTCAGCTCTAAAATGAAAGACATTGATTCCGGTGTAACAAATAACTTTAGTAGAATTTTGATGTTAATTATTAGTTTTAAACTTGAGTTAACATGTCTTCTTTGCTAGTCATTTTTTCTGTATCAATTTTTAACAAATGTGGTGTTCAGGTTAGGGGCATCGACTGCCTAATTTTGGTGGATGTGCTATTGTACCGTCCTTTAGCATTTAATAAACCCTAATATAAAATATAGTTACATATAAAGGAGGGTATTATATTCTTTTTAATATCAACAAAAGTCATTCCATGTCATATTCTATTCCATTTCTTGGATTGCCTCTTCCTACTTTTACTGTGTGAATACAACAATTATGTATGAAGGAAAGATGTCCAAGGTATAAACTTGAGTTAACTTAGGTCCCGTCAGATTGTTACCGTTATTTCAGTTCACTAGGCCTGGTCAGATTATTGAAATGAATTCACTGAAAATTCTAATACTTGGGTATATATGATTTCATCTGTTTGGTTGCTGAGAATTGGAAAACATCAAAAGTAATTTATAAGGCTTAAGCATCGTTCCCCCCAAAGTTCGATGGGTAAAAATTCAATCTCTCTACGCAGATTATTCCACCTATCACCACCAAACAATAAGATTTCCGCTCTCTCTTCAGATGCAATTGAAAATTGTCCCAATTATCTTCACCTACTTGCCTCAAGCAACAACCTGAGCTCTCTCCTTCAAATTCATGCCGGCTTGATCGTCTCAGGCCTCCAAAAACACCATCTCACCAATACCCATCTTCTCAAATCGTACATTTCGTTTCAAAAATGCGACTTTGCTCGTTTTTTGTTTGATTCAATGCTGTATCATAGTGTTAGACAGTACAACTCTATGATACGAGCTTATGCAAGTTCGAATCATCACAATGAAGCTATAAAAATGTATCATCGCATGTTAAATAAAGGCCTAAAGCCAGACAAGTATACATTTACTTTTGTTTTGAAAGCTTGCACTGCTGCGTCGGATTTTAAAGAAGGCGTTTTGATTCATCGGGATATAGTCTTCAGAGGTTTAGAATGTGATGTCTTTGTAGGGACTGCTCTTGTTGATATGTATTGTAAGTTGGGTTATTTAGAGTCTGCAAGAGAAGTATTTGATAAAATGCCTGAGAAAGATGTTATAACTTGGAATACAATGATATTGGGTTTGTCGCAGAGCGTGAATCCTCAGGAGGCTCTGGGAGTTGTTAAATGTATGCAATTGGTTGGTGTGGACCCTGATATTGTTACCATTGTGAATTTGGTTCCTGCTGTTTCGAAATTAGGTGATATTGATGCCTGTAGGACTATTCATTGTTATTTAATTAAGAAGGGTTTTGTTGCTATTGTTTCTGATGGGTTGATTGATATGTACTCCAAATGTGGGTGTATAGATGTGGCTTTTCAGATTTTTGAACGAATGAAAGACAGGAGTGAGATTTCATGGAGAACAATGATGTCAGGATATGCACATAATGACTGCTTCTTTGAGGTTTTAGAGTTGTTTGATTGCATGAAGAGAGAGAATCATAAATTGGGTAAAGCTTCAGTTGCATGTGCACTTCTGGCTGCAGCAGAGATGACAGATTCTGGAACAGGGCAGGAAATTCATGATTTTGCCAGACAAGAAGGAATTGACTCGAATCTTCTCGTTGCTACTTCTTTGATAACTATGTATGCAAAATTTGGAGATGTAGATAGGGCTAAACAGTTGTTTCAAGGGCTTAAAGAAAAGGATTTGGTTGCCTGGTCAGCAATTATAGCAGCTCTGTACCAATCGGGTTATGCTGAAGACGCACTGCGATTATTTCAAGATATGCAGAAAGATAGTTTCAAGGCCAATAAAGTAACCCTCTTAACTGTAATTCCAGCTTGTGCAGAAGTATTGTCTCTGAGATTTGGTAAAAGTGTCCACTGTTATGCTGTTAAAGCCAATTATGACTTGGATGTCTCAATTGGAACAGCCTTGTTATCCATGTATGCCAAATGTGGATTCTTCCCTTCTGCATTGATGATATTCGATAAAATGTCAAGTAAAGATATTGTGACCTGGAATTCCTTAATTAATGGCTATGCCCAGACTGGTGACACTTATCATGCACTGGAGATGTTCCGTAAATTACAGATATCTGAAATAAGGCCGGACTCAGGAACTATGGTATCTTTGCTTTCATTGACATTTGACCAAGACCAAGGAACCTGCATCCATGGACAAATTATAAAGTTTGGCTTTGATTCTCACTGTCATGTAAGTAATGCACTGATTGGCATGTACGCCAAATGTGGAAGCCTTTCCACAGCTGAGTTCTTGTTCATGAGTACTGATTTTGCGAGAAATGAGGTATCATGGAACATCCTGATTGCAGGTTATGTGCACAATGGACATGCCAAAAAAGCTATTTCTGCATTTTGTTGGATGAAATCACAGAATTGTCAGCCTAATCCAGTTACAATTGTGAGTGTCCTACCTGCAGTAGCATCTCTATCAGCCTTAAAGGAAGGCATGGCTCTTCATGCCTATATTATTCGAATGGGATTTCAATCTAATCTACATATTGGAAACTGTCTTATTGATATGTATGCAAAATGTGGGCAGCTTCATCACTCAGAAAATATATTTCATGAAATGAAGAGTAAAAACATTGTTTCAGGGAATGTGATGCTTGCAGGGTATGCAGTTCATGGACAAGGAAACCGGGCAGTTGAGCTTTTCTCAATTATGCAAACTAGCCATATCGGGGTTGACTCTCTATCTTTCATCAACGTCTTATCTGCTTGCAGACATGCAGGTTTAATAGATGAAGGGAGGGAAATATTTGATTCCATGCACAAAAGGCACCAGATTGAACCAGGTTTGGAACATTATGCTTGCATGGTGGATTTATTGGGTCGTGCTGGATTATTTGATGAAATTTTGCTTTTAAATAAGGCAATGCCAATGCAACCCGATGCTAAAGTGTGGGGGGCCATACTGGGTGCATGTGAAATGCATTCTAATGTCCAGTTTGCTGAATTTGCACTGGATCATCTTGTTCAACTTGAGCCTAAAAATCCAATACATCATGTGGCTTTATCAAATATCTATGCCACCTCTGGGAAGTGGGAAGATGCAGGCAGTACAAGATCAAAGATCATGAAGAAAGGGCTGAAGAAGAGTCCAGGAAGGAGTTGGGTTTCAAGCATTGGATAAAAGTTCTTTTGTGTTTTTGGGACTAATGAGAAAGGTGTGGCTCATAATTCTTGCTATTTATTGTCAAATTTCTCTTTTTATTGATGTTAATACATTTGTTATATTCTTATTACCAGTTTGGAAGTATTTTTCTGAAGATGGACAGATTAACAGCCATGTACTCAACCACAGCACATGCTTGAAAAGGCAAGCCTCAATCTGAATAATTAATTATGTGTGCAAGCCATGGAGAGAAAAAGCTTGAATTTTTTCTTGGACACTTATCATTGGAGTAATTCTTACGATGCTGTGATTTGTTCTTTGGTGGTTGAAACCCAAATGTGATTGATTTAAATTGTTTTATTCTAGTATGTGGTTTTATATTTTTTAGTGATATTCAACATCTCTAACGATATTGAACTCAACTAAGCTCGAGTCTTTAACTAGTCCGGGTCATATATTAATCTTGAAGTATCTTTAAAGATGGATTGAGAAAATGAACATACTTTGGTTATTCCATTTTAATGTTATTAGGATCAGACAATCAAATTGCTGCTGCTGCATTAAGTGAAATTGTTATACTTTTGAGCTGGTAGAGAGAGGAAAGCATAAAGGAAGATGAGTTCTCCATTTGTTACTCGACTTTTAAAGAACTCTTGCATATGTCATCACTATCTATCAATTAAATTCTTTAATAGCCTGTGATCTCTTGGCTGATTCTGTAAATGTCAGTTCTTTTAGATAACAAGACTATCCATTAGAAAGGAATTCATGCTACGTTCTTTTCTGTATTGATTCATTATTAGTTTTGAAGTTTGTGATGATTTGGTAGTGGAATATTTCAGTGGTTTATTTTTATTTTATATCAAACTAACAGTTTTTCTTCTGTTTTCCTTAATAGAATTCCAAAGAAATCTTGTCTAAGACATTGATCATGAAATCCATCAAAGAAAATTCATCATTGGGACAGTGAAAGACATGTGTGCCTTTTGTGCATGATTGGCACCCATTTGTGGCAAGTTGCTACGAAAGATGAGAAACACCAGAAGCAACAGGGAAAGGGTAGCCTACAAGCCACTGTTAGTGGTTGAAACAAGGATATATAGGATAACACAAAGAAGTCTCTGAAATAAGATGTGCCGCCAAATCACTCTGGTTCAAGAAACCTCAAAATTTATGGATGAACTCTAAGAAGCTGTAACTTTGTAAGTATGTCTCATCTCTTAAAATTTATAATGCTGAGTCTTACATGCTTAGAAGCATACTCTTGTTTTTAAGCTATGTCAAAATGGTCAGTAAGGGAACTATCTTAAGAATACCATTTCTATACTGCATTTTGTCAATATTATGCTAAGGTTATATGATTTATACTCTCGAATAGTCAGATATCTATACTCTCGAATAGTCAGATATCTTTCTGCATTTCTTTGCGTACAAATTCCTGAAGAATCTGAGATCATTCTCTCTATTATTTTATCGACTAGTGAATCTGTTTGACTTGTCCATTTATTGGGATGACTATCGAAGAACCAAAGTCAGCAATAAAATCTGTTTTCTTGCTCATGTTAGTGGGTTAAGCTGTGATTTTGTGTATGTATATTTGTACCTGTTCTTCAAGCATTAATGAAATTCCCAAAGTAAATCTGATAATGACATTGTACAGCATGGGATCATTGTTTGCATAATCTTTAATCAGCTTCAATGGCGAAATTTCAGACAGAAGCTCAACACATATCTAGTTGCTATACTATTAGAAGATAGTCTGTCTTTAATCAAAAGGACAAAATTTATCTAAAACCTTCCTGAATAGACAAACTGACGATATCATTCTAAATGGCCAATTAACAAAATTTACAATCAAAGACCGAGACATTTTCAATACAAATTTACAACTTGAAGTTGCACATTGTCGTACAGGATGAAGGATTGCAGATATCATGATAGCATATGGTATATCCATCACAGAAAAATTTCAAAGATAGAAACAGGAATCATGCTCTGAAAATGGATACATTCAGAGTGTTGTTGATCAACTCAAAGACACCAGCATCTCCTTCTTCCAGAGAATTTTCTCTCAGAAAAGAAGGCATACAATTCAGCTACTCTGTTATGCAGGTACACATTCAACTTCACTGCCCATGATCTATCTCCAACTTTAAGAATTACTCTCCTAGATTCCAATTCCATTTGTTTCTCCATAAAGCTAAAACGTACATTCTATCCAATGATATTGATATTGACATTGTATAACAAATGAAATAAATTTAGAAAAACTTTATGATTAGAAAAAGGAGTAAAATATAGGATATGCTTGAAGTTGGAATTTCAATATACTACTTCCACAAATGGAACTTTCACATTTTGAAATTGAAGATATTTTATCCAAATATTTTACCAGATATTTCTGCTTTATATGATTTAACTTGAGAACAACCTGAACCATGGATTTCTTGGCACTTCTATGAGCTCCAACAACTTTACTATTGGTAGCCAGATTGCCTGAATGAACCAAAGCAATAATTATAATAATAATAATATAGTGCATTTTTATGAACTATTCATGTAAGGAACCAAATGCATCATAGCATAACAGAACAGTTTGATTCAGTCTCTAACCCATTTTAGCATTTAAATGCATGAGATTGGTCTCTTAAGTTAAAAGGTTAATATCTAAGACCTAAACAAGAAAAACAAACCTCGAACTTCTTGAATGTGCCAATCTGAGTGAAAACTATTCTTATCTCTGGATTGGGTTTGAGTTTCACCAGTTTTTAACAATTTAAATTATATTTTTTGTTTAATTAACATACCACAAAATAATATATTTTGTAAAATACATTTAGAAAATTAATAGTCTAAAGACTTTTTTTATTAGATATGGTTTCAAATAATAATAAAAAATGTATCTTTTAAATGTAAAATGCCAATTAAGGTTGAGTTAAGTGGGTAAATATGTCAATTGACTTAAGAGATATTAAGTTTGAATCCTACTGTAAGCAGTAGAAATAGAGACAAAATCCATCTAAAGGGTATTTGACAAGCCTCAAACCAATTAATATAATTAATCACCAAACATGATGAAAGAATGGGCAACGTTGAGTCACCTTATTGTATTTTATTCCCGAAATAAGAAAAACTACACTGCAGTTCACTCTGGTTCAAGAAAATCTCAAGTTTATCAATTAACTGTAAGAACCTGTAACTTTGTAAGCTTGTCTCATCTCCTACAATTTATGATACTGAATCTTACTTGTTGAGAAGCTTACCTCTAATTTCAATTATGGTAGGTAAGAATGATGAACAAGGAAACTATGTCAAGATACTGTTGCTATTCTGCATTTATTTGCATACAACATTAGGTGTTGTGTTGATACTACGCTACGTAATATGATTTATGCTCTTGCATAGGGACACAAATCTAGTATATCTGATATAAATATATGTTTAGTTTTTTATAATTGTTTGCATATTTTACAATCCTTTGAAGCCACTTTCCATCATGCAATCTTAAATAGATTTTAAGTGGCCGCATTTCATGCAGAAGTGCTGCATATATCTAACTGCTATTATGTGATGATTCATCTTTAATCAAAAGGAAATTAATTCATTGAACACTTGCTGATGTAGCTAGAGAAACTGTTAATATCATTCTAAATCACCCGATTAACCAAATTCTACAGTCTCAAACACGATACATTTTTATAGTAACATTACAAATTTACAACTTGAAGTTGCATTTTCTGATACAGGGTAAAGGAAAGCAGATATCATTATAGCATATCATATCTCCATCACCAAAAATTTCAAAGAAACAGAAATTAGATTCTGAAAATGGATACATTGAAAATGATCATCACAAAGACACATGCATCTCCTTTTCTGAGAGAATTCTCCATTAGAAATGGATGGAAACTGCCATGTAATGAAGCTGATCTGCTACCTGGGTATACTTTCAAATTCACAGGCCATGATTTATCTTCAACCTTGAGCATTATTGTATGTGATTCACCTTCCATATGCTTCTCAACAAAGCTAAAAGGAACGCCCTGTCCAATGATATTGAATTAGCGCTTCAGGTCAAATTTAGTTAGAGACCACTTCATATGATCAGAAAAGAAAATGAACCTGAGTAAAAAAATAGTCACTACATGAAGTTGGAATTCAATAGATCAAGGGTCAATTAGGACTTTCGATAGTCAATTTGCTCCATAATAAACTTTGAGCAACAGTTTAGTCCTCCAACTTGATAAAAAAATTGCTAAGTTATGGACTAAATTGATGCTTACAGCACATTTCGAGCCAAGTCGAAAGACCAAAATGACCACTTCTCCAAATTTCAATGTACTACAAACTATAACAAAGAAAACCTGAGTAGATAATTTTCACCATGTTATGAAACTGAAGAGTAGAAACTTGGCATCTTAATTTGCTACAAATATTTTACCACAATTTTGCTTCATATGGTTTGACTTGAGAACAGCTTTGAACCATGGATTGCTTGGGGTGAAGTTGATAGCACCTCTATGAGCTCCAACAACTTCACTACTACTAGCCATCTTGCCTGAACAAAACTAAGTAAAAATAATAATAATAATAATAATAATAATAAAACAATCATAATAATAATAATAAATCGCATTTTATGAACTGATCATGTGAAGAATGAATAGCACAACAGTCTGATTAAATTTCGAACCCATTTTAGTATTTAATTGCATGAGATTTGTCTCTTTAAGTTACAAGCTCACCAATTTCAGCCACAATGGAACCAAATCAACAAGAAAAAAAACCATCTACCATGAAACTACTTCCTACACCCATTAGGATAAGATAGAAAAAACATAACTCAAAATTCGTGAATGTGTGAATCTGAGTTTAAACTATTCACATCTTTGGATTGAGATTTCAGTTTCAGCAATGGATCATCAGAAATTAGAGCGGTGATTTCTTCATTTTTGTTCATGCTGAGCTGGGATTTGCTATCCTTACATGGCTGTCCTGAATGGATAGCAGTGCCTGGATAATCAATCTCAACAGCACTCATATAAAAAATGAGGACATTGAAATGAGAATTTGATTCATATTTAAACACTAACTAGTGTCCATGCTTAATGCTCTACAAATTCCTTCCAACCCTTTTCAAACCAGACTTCTTCCCCAACCTTTGACAACTCTACTTCCCATGTTTTATCCATTTGGAATCTTAAACATTATTGGACTCTTTAAGCAATTCCCAATTTCGAACAAAAGCCTAATCAGTTGAATGAACTCATGGAGACCCAAAACCCTAATCAATTTCAAGGTCTGTTTAATTTCCTGGTTTAATTGGCCTGTTTTTGTAGTTTAATTTGCTATTACCAATTCTTAATTGGCCTGTTAATTGATTTACTGTAGGCAAATCTAATGAGTGGAAGGGTATAAGAATTTCTAGGCAAATCTGACAAGTTTAGGTCAAGAAAACCATGGTTCAAGGTTGTTTTAAAGTCGAATCTGTTGCAACTGGTAAGGAGTTGTTATGTTATAATCTGCTTGCTATATCACCATTTTTAAATTTTTTTCATTTACATTTGAGCATTGATTGTTGCAGCATATACCTATTGGATTTATCAGGGCCCATACGATAGGCAATTCACACGATTAATTCTCAAGGTTGAAGGAGTTAAATGCTTTTGGCCAACAAAATTGACTGTTTATTGGTGGGGTTCTTATGCTAGACTGACTACAGGTTGGTGTGCAATTGTGAAGGATAAGTGTTTGAAGAGCAGAGAAGTTTGTGTTTCGAGTTAGTTGTAAGAAAAACGCTCAAGGTAGACATTTTTAGGCATCTACCCCTAAATGCTTGATTGATTTGTATCATTGTATGATTCGTTATTTTGTTTTGGCAGATTTGAGAACATTTGTTAATTGTTAGCAAAGTATTGTGCTCAGATTATGTTCTCAAATTGTAACTGTCATATCAAATATGTTGTAGATGTTATGTTATATAGTATTGTGGTAGTACTAGTTAATAAGCTGATCAGTTATGTTAATAGTGAGCAACTGTTATTACTTTACATCAATTGTAAATTGGCTTCCAATTAAGAGGCAATGTGCCCATCTCCCTAGTTTGAATCAAGTTCATATTTTCCATTTGCAGAACCAAAAGTATGCAACTTGAAATTGATTTATTCGGTAATGGCGTAAAATGACTGTGGAATCAGCAAATGGGGCAAAAATTATGAAAGTATCTGTTTAGCCTTTAGAGTCTGGAGCAAACCGATTGACGTTCTTGTTATGCATCGTAACTTTTGTGTACTTGGAAGCTTTGCAGAAGCAGGCGATTCAAGTGAGTCTGGATGTTTTCTAGTCACGTCCAGAGGTCAATGAAACAGCAAAATTAGCCACAACACGATCTATGAAGTTGGTCTCTGATTAAGCTTTGGACATCTTCATGTTTCTAAAATGTGCCATTAAAATTTTGCTTAGGAAAATGACAGCAACATGAGATAGATTGACGAGTGCTTAGATAATACTTGTCTGGTACTTAAACAGGAAATGTGAAGTGGAACTACGTTGGCAATACTGATTGTAGGAAGAGGGAACCACAATACCTGCTGCTACTGGTTTCCTCTTTGGTGACAAGTAGCTCGTCCCTGCTGCTATTGTTGGTACTGTTAGTATCACTAGTGTAATGCCTTTGCAATAAACTTTGCGGCAACTGGAACAAAAGCTATCCGGTATACAAACTCAAATTCTGACATCCATCTGATGTTGAAAATTGGTTTTGCCGTTGATTCTCAAATACCTTTGAATTAGTAGTGTCATCTGCAGAGTAGTCATTAACTGCTAAAGACATTGTTTTGGAACCTCATCCTGGTTTGAAACTTGTAGCGGGCATTTTTGTGTGATAGATTGATTGCTACATGGAACTTGATGACCATAGTGCTGCTGCTGTGTCTGAATTTTGTTAACTAATTTATGATTAGTAATGAAAAAAAAAAAAGAAAACACAGATTATTGTTGCTAACATGGGCTTGAAGAAATATATAAGAACGGTAATATTCAATTCAATTTGTTCCTTTGGGAGTTTTATATTCTTTATTGGCAAATTATACAAAATTTGCTCTTTTAAGAATTTTTTCCATCCATACTTTTTCATACTTTTATAAATATGTTTTTTCCTTTATCTCTTTTTTTTTTTTTTTTTTTTCTTTTCCTTATCTCTACTTTTATTTCTCCTCTTTTATAATTAAGGTTTAATTTCGTTATTCATCTGTAAATCCGTTTATTTTTTTGTTATTTGACTTTCAAAAGTTTTTTTTTCTCATTCTTTTTTCTTTGAAATGAGATTCATATGTATATATATTTTCATCTTTTTTTTTTTTAATTTTCGGTTTTTGCATAAAAAAGTTATAAACAACGGATAAACACAGTATTTAGCAGAAAACACATACATAACAATGTGTAAACAAAGTATTAATATAAACAATGTACATTTGTGACACTATTATTATACATTTCGTGATAATATGATTATACATTTATGATATTGTGGTTATATTATATACACATCTATGATATTATGTTTATACATTATTTATACGTTGTTTATACCTTTTTGATACAAAAACCACAGATGAAAAAATAAAGGAAAATAATTTACATATGAATTTCATTTCAACGAGAAAAAAAAAAAGGAAAAAAAATTTTGTAAAGTCACATGATTAAAAAATGAACCAATTGAGAGATAATTGGCTAAATTAAATTAAAATTATAAAAGATGGGAGAGAAAAGTACGGAATTGGATGGGGGAAGAAAGAACGTAAATAGTTTTTGAAGTATTTTTTAGAGGTTGAGAGTGCAACATACAAAAGAAATGGTGCCGTAAACTGTAAGTATTTTTTGTAAAAACTCGTTTTTTATTCAAACTTTGAACATTATTGTGTTTGCTTCGAATTCCATATACTTCTTCTCAACAAGTTAAAAGGTACGACCTATTCAATGATATTGAAATTGTATTACAAATGATATGAATTAAGAAAAACTTAAAAATTAATACAAAAATAAGTGAAAGATGGGATCTATTTGAAGTTGCAACCTCATTATACTACCTACTGATTTTCACCGTTAATTTGAAAATGTTACCAGATATTTCTACTGCATATGGAGAACAGCTTCGAACCATGGGGGCTTTTTGCTGCAAAATCACAAAACCAAACAGATTGCTATTGTTCTTTGATGCTCTTATCCATGATTGGGCCACAAAATAGTCAAACCATCAGAAAATATAAATATTTTGCAAACAATTCATTTTTTAGTTTCTACTTATATGAAAATGTTGCAGGTGGCACAGTTTCACCAGATTAATTAGCATATTTATAACCATTTAAATCAAAATTTTATTTGTTTGAAGGTAATATATTTTTGTAAATACATTAACAAAATCATTATTTTCCCTTTTTTTTTTTTTTTACAGAGATATAGTTTCTATTTGATCCCAAAACAATGCTTTATGTCAATAGATTAAAAACGCATTTTAAAAAATAAAACTTGCAGCTGAGTTTGTAGTGAACTGAGAAAATATATGTTGAGTGTTCTCCATTATATTTTAGCCCGAAATAAATATTAAAGAAATCTCTGAGATTGTGAATGACTCTAAAAAGCTTCGACTTTGGAAGCATGTCCGAGCTAGTCAAAGGCGTTAGGCGCCCCTAAGGCAACAAAGGCGAAAGGAGATGATAAGGCGCTAGCCCGAGCGAAGTAGGGTGTTCAGTTCTTTTAAAAAAATAAAAAATTATACTGTTATACCCAACTCACAAATAAATTAAGTACAAAGAGTGTTGGTATATAGTTCTTCTTTTGATTAGGATCTGATAGTTTAAACAGAGGTTTTTTTTTTTTTTTTTTTTAAGAGTCTTTTGGTCTTCCTCCCTTGGTATTTCGATATTCACACTATCTGTTGCAGTAATTAGTATTAAGATTTTGAACTTTTTTAATTTCAGTTTAGTATTTAATTTAGTATTTATCATATAATTATTTTGGTTTTCAATTATATTTGGGAAATAAAATATTAACTTACTTAGAGCATCTCCAATTCAATGCTATTTGGGTTGGAGATGCCAATTTTTGGCGGTGGATTAAAAATTTGAATAATATTTTGGCGGGGAACAGTGCCCCTCCAACTTGGAGAGGACTGTTCCCCTCCAAATCATTTTTTTAATTTCTTTTTTAATTTTTTAAATCCATTTTCCTTTTTTTTTTTTAGTTTTAAAAATGTGTATTTATTTTTTGGTATTTGGGTTATGTGTTTTGTATTAATTTGTGTGTTTGATTTGATTTATATGTGTATTTGTGGTCGTGAGGCTTTTCAATAATTTTGCTCAAACTCTTAAAATTTGATTAATTGATAACAATAAAATATCAAAAAATAAATTAAGACGGTGAAAATTAAAACAATATTAATACGTATATAATTTGGAAATATCATAAAATTAATACCAAATAAATATTAAATGAGTAAATAGAAATTGACATTGCATTACAAAATATGACGATACAATATAATATACTTAAACATATACACACATATAAATTTTATTTTTGACTAAAACACACAGTTAGGCTGACATAACTTAATAAACTTAGATATTATGAATAATATATAAAACACTACATATGTCACAAAGTTTCAATAATCTAAGAAATCTACGTTGTTAGCATTGTGAACGAAATTATTAATATATGTATACTCCTCAGCAGTTTTAACATTGGGTGTTGAAGAGGGGCTTGACGCCTGAATTGGTGATATCATTCTCCTTTGTATAATTTCAGTCTGTCTTTGCATCATGCAATTACGGAGAAGTGGATCGAGAATTTTTGACGTACAGCATCAATGCTCGGTCAGTGGCCTGAGATTCTCAATTCTTGTCCTCTGCTTCTCGGTTCCTAACCTCCAATTCTCATTCTTTCCACTGTAAATTTTTGCTTCGGATCTCATTTGATTTTTCTATCAACGCACACATTCTTTCATTCTGCTCTTCCTTTTTACACACAGCTAACATAGTTTCAGCATCCATTGCCTTTTTCTTTTTTGCTTTCTTAATTCCGATTGTCTTTCAGATGAACTTACATCAACAGAGCTTTGATTCAAGTTGATAGAGAAATCAGACAAACCTGGCGATTGTTGACTCGGAACTTTGTCAATCGGGTTATCAGGAGTATGATTCTCCGAAGATGAAGATACATACGAAGCCATATGAGCCCTAGCCTTCCTTCTTGCAGTTTGGACATTATCTTCAAATTTGACAAAATCTTTCGTAACTTCCCAAACATGGTCATACTTGAAGCCACCTTTGTACCCATTGTTGGTCTGCATTAACATTTTTGCACGAACCATCTAAAAACCATGAATTAATATTAACAATCATCCACCCAAATGTAATATGAAAACTTAATTATTTATTTTAAATAAATGTTACTTACAATATCTACATCTGATGCACCACTAGGGTTATTATTTTTAATCTGTCTAATGCAAGCCATCAGCTTTTTCATATGCTTCTCTATTTTCTGGATTTGACACTCATATGATTTGTTGTTCCTCTCCTCCCATGTTGCTTCATTCCTCTTATTGTATAACTCTAATATTCATTTCCAAAGATGTTCCTTGGTTTGGTTTTTCCCTATTATTGAATCTTGAACTATTTCCAAATAAGCCAAGCATAACAACACATCTTCAGCAGCTTTGAAACCATGCCCACGAGACATTTTGATGAAATGAAGAATTCACTACTGTTTGAAATCTTAGAATAGAAGTATGAAGTGTGTGATTGGTTTTTACTCCAAACATTTGTATTTATAGTGAAGTTAAGGTCTAATAATGTATCAGAATTTAAAAAAGAAAAAGACAAGTCTCTGCACGCTACAGTAACAACACAATACCACAACTTTTAAGATATATAACAATTACCAACACATGCTAAAACACATGTCTTTGTACATTACAGTTGTTCCCACTACCACCATAATGCAATAATGTATCAGAATTTGAAAAAGAAAAAGACAAGTCTCTGCATGCTACAGTGACAACACAATATCACAACTTTCAAGGTATGTAAAAATTACCAACACAAGCTAAAACACATGTCTCTTCACGCTACAGTTGTTCCCACTACCACCACAATGCAATTCTGTATCAAAATTTGAAAAGAAAAAGATAAGTCTCTGTATGCTACAGTGACAACAGAATACAACAACAGTGACATCCATTAGTTCAAATAAAATATCTCTATAAATGGTCCAACAATTGAGTAGATTTCAAGTGGTCCAATACTTTTACACAATTTAAATAAAAAAACTGCAACCAAATAATGACATATACTATACACAAGTGACAACCACTACAACAACAGTGACATCCACTATTTCAAATAAAATATTTCTGTAAATGGCCCAATAATTGAGAAGATTTCAAATGGTTCAATAATTCATACCATTTCTCTTTAAATATCAAGCATACATCTTTCTTTAATTCACACAATATATTCTCTTCATTATCTAATACAATATTTCTCTTACTTCTTTCCTTTGAAAATGAATAACAATTTTTTGAGCTGGGTGATGTCCTACTCAATACCTTTCACCAGATTAGGAAGCTTATATGCAAACTGAAATGTTATTTTCTGCTTTCGAAGAAAATCAAAAGTTTATCATGCAATATGAAATAGGCGGTCAAAGCAGTAATTCATCTCATGTTGGCTCCGTGAAAGTTCATCAAGTTCATCTATTGTAACAGAGAAGAAGCAGATTTCATTATGAATGAAGACTATTTCAGCGATAATCCATGATTCAGAAATGATAAGTTTTGAAGATGGTATCAAATGCAACATGGTCTATTCCATAGAATTCTTAGTGCCGTTAGGCATCATGATCGCTACTTCGTACAACAACCTGACACTATTGGTAGACTTGGTCTATCGACTCATCAAAAAGTTACCACTGCAATACGAATATTGGCATATGGTGTTCCTGCTGATGCCCTTGATGAATACACCAAAGTTACTGAATTAAGTGCAATTGAATCCTTTAAGAGATTCTTTCGAGCTATTGTTGAAATTTTCTCCGAAGAATATCTGAGATCACCAAATGCTACTAATATCGCTAGATTGCTTCATATTGGAAAGAGTCGAGGTTTTCTAGGAATTTTGAGAAGTTTGAATTGCATGCATTGGGAATGGAAGAATTGTCTGATAGCATGGCACGGACAATTCAGCGGTCGTTCAGGAACACCAAGTATTATTCTAGAAGCAGTTGATGATTATGATCTATGGATATGACAAACTTATTTTGGTATGTCGGGCACCAACAATGACATTAATGTGTTGGATTCATCTCCTCTATTCTCTGATCTTGCTAATGGCATTGCTCCTCCGGTCCATTACGAAATTGGAGGGAAAGAATTCAATATGGGTTATTATTTAGTTGATGGAATATATCCAAAATGGTCAACTATTGTTTAAACAATAAAAGACCCTCAAGGGAGAAAGAAAAAAAAAACATTTTTTGATGATGCGAGAATCATGTAGGAAGGATGTTGAGCATGCGCTTGGAGTTTTGAAATCTCGATTCTCAATTATTGCTAACCCAGCACGTTTTTGGAGAAAATGTCAACTATATGATATAATGAAGACTTGCATTATTCTCCACAATAAGATAATTGAGGATGAACATGAGATGGATGCACCAATATCTCGTCCGATTATAACTGAAGGAAGAACTGCAAATTAGGTCCAAAATCTTAATGATCAATTTGATGAATTCATCCGTCCACATCGCGAAATTAGAGATCGAACAACACATTTTTTACTCCGAAATGCATTAATTGAGCACTTGTGGGAGGAATATTCTAATTAAAGCGTTTAGTAATTTGTTATGTATTATTTTTTAAGTGTTATTATTGTATTACAATTATGTGTGTTGTGTTATTTTAGCTGTATTGCTTATCATGTACTACTTTATATTGTGCTTTTTTTTATTAACTTTTATCATGTTTGTAGTGTAAACGCATTTGTGATTTGGAATAATGTCTATGTAATATTATAATATTATCGTATTTATATTGTATTTCGGTTTAATTAAATTATTGTATTTGAATGGATTTTAATAGTGTGGTTGTATTCCGGTTTAGTTAATTTATATTATCTATTATGTATTAATGTGTTAATTTTCACTTTCATCCCATACGATTTTATTTAATTAAATTATTTATTTATTAAAAAGTTATTATGTAATTAAATATATTTATTTATAAATTATTAAAACTGAAATTTTTTTTGAGGATTTGATAAAAAGACATGAATAGTATAAATATATGTAAAAAGGAATATAATAATACTAAAAATGTTACGTGAAAATGAATAAAGTAATAATATTTTAATTTGGAGTAGAGGGTTGGAGAAAAAAAAATTGTAACTTCCAGTAAATTATAGAGAGAATTAGATTTGGAGTGGAAATTTGGAGATACCCGTATACCAGTGGATAATGGATAATGGTTGTTTAAACATTTAGATTTCTACCTTAATTGGACTCTTAAAAGGAAACAAAGAAAGAATTTGGAAAGAGAAAATCACTCCTACAATCTAATTTCCTATTCCTCTTTCCTATAATAAATGAAACAACGTCCTAATTAAGGAGTAATCAAGGGGAAAAACAATCCTAAACACCCAATCTTTCCTAGTTTCTACCTACGCCTCGCCGCTGGAGGCGAGCGCCTGACTGAAGCCGCACCGCTTCAGTAAGTCAGAGGCACCGACAAAAAAAAAATGATCTTGTTTCAATTATGCTAAGTATAAATGGTGAACAATGAACATGGAAACCGTTGCTATTCTGCATTTTTTGCATGCAAACATTGTGGCCGACGGAATGCACACTTATATGTATCCAGGTTATGGAAACGGGTTACCTCTTGTAGCACAGAATCCACAAGGATGAATGCAGCGGAAGGATCTTCGAGCCGATTACGTATTACTGGTCAACGGGAAACCCACACCGATGTATTCGGGATGAATCCGTATAGTCCACGAACTAAAGCAACAGAGATGGAGAGAGAGAGAGAGACTAGAGAGACTAGAGAGGAAGAGAGGGAGAGAGAAGGAAGAAAAACTAATTTTCTTCTTCCTTTTCCACCCACACTTCTCTTCCTTTCTTACACACACACACACACACACACACACACACACATATATATATATAAAGGTACTATTCATCGATGTGACACTCACATGCTAGATGTCAACTCATTGATACTATTCATTGATGTGACCTTATGAGCTAAATGTCAACTCATTGACACCACATATATATATATGTGTATTCTCAACTTATAAGTCACAGCTTATTAGCTTCCCAACATATAAGCCATAGCTTATTAGCCTTTCAATACTGGGTCTGACTGATACGGACGGATCGGGTCCATAAACCCAACATCTCCCATTTGCACGTAACAGAACAGATCTACTATATCATCTTTTTCATACTTGCAAATAGTTCGTGTGACCAGCATACCTTAAGAGCTTTAATGCTATACACTCGTTGGAGATATATAACAGCTCAATGAAAATGTCGAAACACTATTGTGAGCGGACGACCTTTTCACGAAAGAGAAAATCGGGACGCTATGAAGCGAACTGGGGAAAACGTTTTCGTTCCATTTTGGTTTTGCTGGAAAAGCGGGTTTTGTTTATCTTGAGTTAGGAAAAACCATTGATTTGATTTGAAAATTCCTTTGTAGAAAACATTTTCCCCTTTTAACTTAAAGACCTCGAAACTTAAATCCCAAGATCAGTGACAGAGTCGCCACCCGGATTAGCATCTGGGAATTCCGATACAGCTCCCTACCGAGGACAGACTGTTATACCTAATCCAGAGATTTAGGGTTCGGGCAAGTGACTTACTTAACCTCTAGCTTGCTTTCACTTTACAGTTTATATTACCATATTTAATTTGCTTTATTATCTTTCTCTAATCCCAATTTGTTTATTTTATTTAACCGATGCTAAAACAGAATGCAGAAAATAAATTACAGAAAAATAAAGCATACATCCAAAATATACAAAAAATGGTAGAGGCTGATTATACAACCCAATCAAATAAAAAGGAAAACTCTAGTCCTCACTTTACAAACGCCTAAGTACACGAGTATCTAAAAAATTACAACCGCCTAATTTACACGATAATAATCTATTAATTACAATAAAAATGAATGCTGTAAAACAAATTGGTTAGCACAATTTATATTACACACACAGATATGACTCAAATAGGACAGAATTAGGAATTTAGGAAGTGGAGGCATGCATTTAGGGGGTAACCGGGTCGATCCGACTGGTCGGACCAGTTAGACCTGGAAAACGGTTTTGAAACGCCCTGTAATTTTTGTGCTGGAAAATCAATTTTTTGGAGAACAATTGGCTCGGTTACATGTAAATTTCCATTTTTGTGCGTCTGCTATCCCGGAATCCAGGGTTCCGTTCGTGTGGGTTCCTAAATACATAATCCATCTAGGGTCCAAAATGCAATAAACACATAAAAAAACATTTATGAAAATATCGCTTTATTCGTTTTCAATATTTCCCTGGGATTTTTAGGGTTCGGGGGTTCGCTAATGCTTATGGATCTGATTCAGATAAAACGACCTCGAAACTCAGAAAATAAACCCGGGAAACACCGAAAACCCTAATATCCATACGTATAGAAATTTGAAAACCAAACTTTTATGACATATGGATGGATTTGGGCTGAAAATAATCATAATAGAAAGCGCAAAATGGAAAATGGACTGTTTTCGGTCGATCGGGACGATTCGAAAATCTGTCCTTACAGAATAGAGCTGGGCGGCTCTGGGTACTAGAGCCGCCCAGCTCTGTTCATTCATGAACATAGCCGCCTGGCTCTATTCGGGCAATCCAGTTTCCAAAAGTTGCAAAAACGAAGAAAACACACAGAAAAGACAATGCAAACAGGTTTAAGGCCTCTCAGAGTTTACCTTGGTGTTGTTTTGATGCTCTGAATGTTAAGAAACGGATTTGAAAACTTGAAATGTGTCCTGGAACTCAACCGACCGAAAACCGCAACAATCCAAAACAAGACGAAACTAACCCGAAATGGTCTCCAATCAATGAGCAAAGGTTAAGCAACTTGTGTTTAATGGTTTTAGATTGATTTTAGGTCTTGGTGCTTATGTTTCTAGGGCTTCACTTGGTTTTCGTATTTTGGTTCCCACCTTTCTTTTTCTCTGCTTCTTTTTCCTCTGTTTCTTTTTTTTTTTTCTTTGGAAAGTGTTTTTCTTCCTTAAGATTGCAAAAGTCTCGCCCCTTTTTTTTATTTGATTTTCTCTTTTTATACTCTCCTCTCACCTATCATTTTAAGATATTTAATGACCGCCTGACTTTTTGATTTTGCCCATATCTTATTTCTGGCGAGACAAGTTGCTCTGCTTTGCAGAGCAATTTTTCTTGCCCACTAAAGCCGTGCGGCTATAACAAGAGCCGGGACAAAATTTCAAAAGTCCGACACGCATCATAAACCCTAAAAACCACTCGGGAGACTTTTTCGGGGATTTTGGATCACGGATAACTTGACTTTTAGGATGTTTGAGATTCCCAGGCGACATTCCGGGTGCTTTCAAGTCTGATTCAAGACCATTCGCTTCATAGGTAACACAGGAACTCTTATCATAGAGGTCGGGAAAACCCGGCACTTACAACTGTATGCCCTATCCTAGATCCCAAATCACATCCATTGTAATCCTCTTGATCTCTATATTTTTCTGTCATTACAGTCATGCAGACATGCATAACTACCCGCGTAGTAATGTATAGAAACTCAAGATGTGAACACATAGTGATCTTCCCTTTTTACTTTGTTCTTTCCATCATAATCTAACTCGCTTGTCCAGTTGGGCTTATCCAAGGTCGAATCATACTTGACCCCTTCAAAGTCTCCTTCCAAAACAACCACATTGGTCTTAAGGATAGTTAACTCAACTAAACCTCTGTTCATTGCTTGAGTCTCACACTAGGAAAAGTAGAGATCAACACTTTTCCATCTCATGGTCGCTAAGCACACATGGCATGAAACATGTGTTATGATGTTCTTTTCTTTCCTCATGAAAGAAGTACATGTCTGTATTAACATTATACGAAAGCATCGGTTAGACGTGCCAAAACATCCAACCTTAGTCTACTTATAGACTACTTCCAGCTTCAAAGATAGAACAGGCTCTTCTTGCTTACAACAAGTCTCTTAGATTACACATAATCTCTTATATACTTGCCTTTTGCATGAATATGAATTTCGCACTTTAATGGAAACTCTTTTTGATAATTTAAGCGAAATGGCTTCTATTATTGAACAAGCTCTCATTTGTTCAAAAACAGCCTCATCCTTTGCTTTGTCAACAAATGACAAAATAAGGGTAACCACTCGTGTGAGTGAGCTTCTTTTCTGTCCGACATGCATCTCAAAATATAACAGCAAATATTAACAAAATAACATGTGCACTCATGTATTGTAATTCAAACTTTATTGAATAATATGTTCATAAACATACAGAAATATGTATTTCAGATCCTACACAAACCATGGGATCTAATATGTTTCACAAAAACACCTCTCGTGACAGGTTTCGTTAATGGACCTACTACCATGTCATGAGTCGATACATATTTCAAATTAACTTCTTTACATGCTATTAAGTCCTTAACAAAGTGATACTTAATATCTATGTGCTTTGACTTGCTATGAAACCTCTGATCCTTAGCAAACGCAATAGCAGACTGACTATCACTGTTTATCACCACTGGAGCATTTAAGGAAGTAATACATAAATAGTTCATAAACCTATTCAACCATACTCCTTCTTGAATGCGGACGAGTATGACACATACTCAGCTTCCATCGTGGATAGGGCAATTGTGAGCGGACGACCTTTTTCGTAACTCGCAATGAAGCGGGAACCGGGGATTTTCTTTTTAGGTGTTGATGTTTTGGTTTTGAAAACGAGTTTTAATCTTTCTTAGAAAAACCTTTCATTTTATTGGAAAAGTCTTTTTGTAGAAAACTTAATTTTAGGCATGAATTTTAGAAAACAAGCTTTTTAGAAAATCCCATTTTAACTTAAAGATCTCGAAACACGAATTTCGAGATTAGATACAGAGTCGCCACCTGGATC
This sequence comes from Euphorbia tirucalli, assembly GCA_039660915.1. Lineage (NCBI taxonomy): Eukaryota > Viridiplantae > Streptophyta > Magnoliopsida > Malpighiales > Euphorbiaceae > Euphorbia > Euphorbia tirucalli. The sequence continues at coordinate 55,090,313 of CM077633.1, forward strand.
AACTCATCCGGGAAATTCCGGTACAGCTCCCTACCAAGTGTAGACACAGTACCTAATCCAGAGATTCAAGGTTCGGGCAACATATCTACTAATCCTCATTAATTTTTAATTATTATTTCGTAATATAACATTTCCTTCACTTAATTCTACTCATTTTATCTCTTCTTTTATTATTAGCCAATGCTCATACATATGACATAAATATATAACCAAAATAAAAATGCGGAAAAGTAAAAGTGCGGAAAAGTAAACCAGAGGCCAAATTATACAACTCAAGAAAAAGAAAACTCTCATCCTAACCTTTTACAACCGCCTATTATACACGATAATCTAAAAATTACAATCGCCTAGATACACGGGATAATCTATAAAATACATTCAAAAATAAAAATAAAGCAAAAATAAAAGCTGCATCCAAATATGGTTAGCACAAATAAATAAATTACACTAAGGACTCATATAGGATAGAATAGGGGCATTTTAGGAAACGGGATCATGTAAAGGGGGTAACCAAGTCGACCCGATCGGTCGGCCCTGTTAGACCTGGAAAACGGTTTTTTAAACACCATGTAGGTTTTATGGATAAAAAATCAGTTTTAAAAGCGGTTTGGCTCATTTACATGCACTTTTCCAACTTTAGCGGGCCGGATATCCCGGGACCCGGGGGTCCTGTTCCTGTGTGGGCCTAAATCAAACATCCATCTAGGGTACAAAAGTATACAAACAAGCCAAAATTCATTTTTGAATGAGAAAAGAATGCAAAATTACAAGTTTGGGGCCCAAAAGGACAAAACTGTAATTCTACCTCCATTACAGCCGCGCACCTGTAGCTTACAGCCGGGCGGCTGTAATGTTCCAGAATCGATTCCAATGTGTTTTCTCGTTTTTGAAAATCGTTTTGCAAATTTAGTGATTTTGCCTCAACTACAGCCGCGCGGCTGTAGGTTACAGCCGAGAGGCTGTCATCATGAGTGGGGCAGCTGTAGCCGAAAAAACTCCCAAAAATCGTAAAAAACTGAAAACATGGCATTATAGCTCACCCCTGTAGGTCACAGCCGCGCGGCTGTAGGTTACAGCCGAGCGGCTGTGATTATGAGTGGGGCGGCTGTAGCCGGAAAAACTCCAAAAAATCGTAAAAACTCAAAACATGCAATCAAATCACAACCAGAATGAACAAAACAGATTTCTAAGGCCTCTCAGAAGATTACCTTATCTGTGTTCCAGTGCTTGGACCATGAAAAATGGATTCGGATCCCAGAAACGTCTTGCAGTCATGAATAACTCGAACAGAGCGCGATTTCCGAAGCCCGAATGGAACCACGAAGAAGATTAAAGGATTGGTTGTTATGTGTTCTTTTAATATTATCTTTTTTTTTCTTATTTTATTTCAGGTGCAACTCTTTTTTTTTTTCCAATTGTGTCAAGAACCCTAGAAAAATCTAAGTGATGGTGTTTTTCTCTCCAAAAATCCTTTCTTTTTTTTTTTGTTTCTTTTTTAGTTTTCTGCCTCCTTTAACCCTAATCCCGGATTAGGATGTTTAAATACCTCCCTTTTTGGTATTAAATCGGAATTAATTACTGATCTCGGCAAAAAAAGGAAAACTGACGCTTATAGCCGCGCTGTTGTAGGTTACAGCCGCGTCCCTGTAGACTACAGCCATGCGGCTGTAGTGACCAAAATACCTATTTTGCTTAAAAACAGAATTAAATACTGATTTTGACCAAAAAAGGAAATATGAAGATTACAGCCGCGCCCCTGTAGACTACAGCCGGGCGGTTGTAGGTTACAGCCGAGCGGCTGTAGCGACCAAAATGCCTATTTTGCTTAAAAACCGAATTAAATGCTGATTTTGACAAAAAAAAGGAAATATGAAGATTACAGCCGCACGGCTATAGTTTACAGCCGAGCGGCTGTAATGTCTAGAAAAGGCCATTTTTACTTATTTTTCGCTCTTTCCCTCGGTTCTCTTAAAATACTCACTCGAATTCTTTGGGGTTCCGTACTAGGACTTGTCACACACCTTCGGGCTATCCGGGACATTTCCGACGTTATCCCAGTCGGTCCGAATCCGCTTCATGTTTATCCGTGAAAAAGGTAACAATAGCTTTCATCACCGAGGTCAGGAAAAAACCTGGGCTCACAGGCTGCCCCTCGAGTGATTAAAGTCGACTTGAACGGGTGCTTGTGCCCAATTCGAGTTTGGTCTCGCAATAGGGAGCACGGTGAAAAGGAAAAGAGAACGTACCTAGGGGTTCCCCTCGCGTTGACTCATTTTGATGTCTATAGGGACTTGTCTCGGTTGCTTTTGAGACAGTGGTCTTGCCTAAAATGGTTTGAATCTTCAGGGTCTTACTTTGATTCTGATACGAAGCATAGGACTTTGCCCGAATTATTCTGATGTTATCTATGGTCATGCTTAGACTCCATTGCAAAGCAGAGGACTTTGCCCAGATCTTGTTTGATTTGCCAAGGACATGCTTCGACTCCATTATGAAGCAGAGGACTTGCCCAGATCGAATTCTCCTTGCCATTCGGTGCTTACGAAAGGGAAGGGTATTTTGGTAATTTTACAACTTAGGAAGTTGGCATTCCTTGAAGTAAGGGTACTTTCGTCATTTGGTCTTTCGTGTAGCTCGTGTCGCTAAAGGAAAGGTGTTTTGGCCATCCGATAATATGGTTACTGATAGGAGGGCATTTTGGTCATCTCATTTCTAGTGGAGCTTGTGTCACTGAAGGAAAGGATGATTGTGTTTCCCGCGAAGCTTTTATGGCTGGGGAAAGATGCTTTGGTGATTTGAGAAGCTTGATGATCTCCTTTGATGTTTTGAAGTTGTTTCGGGTACGTATTCGTTCCTTGATCGATAATTTTGGAAACAAAAATTTTTGCCCCTTCGATCAAGAATGAATATGGACTGAATATCTTGCCCCTTGATACTGTAGAAATCGGCCCTCTGTGGCGGAGCAATACCATTAAAATTGGCTTACTGTGAGCAATACCATTAAAATTGGCTCACTGTGGTGGAGTAATACCACTGAAACCGGCTCTCTGTGGTGGAGCAATACCTTTGACATCGGCTCTCTATGTGGAGCAATACTATTGAAACTGGCTCTCTGTGGTGGAGCAATACCTTTGAAGTTGGATTGGGGGTACATATTTATTCCTTGATCGATAATTTTGGAAACAAAAATTTTTACCCCTTCGATCAAGAATAAATACGGCTTGATTGTTTTGCCCCTGGATACTTGGGATTTGAGGATGCCCCAGTGTCAGGTTATTTCCACTTTCGGAGTACTCATGGCTCGAGACAGCCTGATGATGATAGTATGTACCTGTACTTGAGTACACATTGATGCATGTATGCATGTGTGTGTGTATGTTTTGAGTGTATGTGTATGTGAGTGTCCTGGATGCATATGCGTATGATTATGGTGCTTTTTCATGTTTTGTTTGTTGTAGAGGACAATTGGGATCGAGCGCCGTGAGTCCGCTCGTTTGAGAACAGAGGTTGATCAATTACGTTAGTGGGTTACTGAGCTGGAGGTCATGAATCAGACTTTCAGGGACCGGACGGATGATTGGGATGCCCAGATGGGTCTGCCCTTGGTGGGATATCGTATTGAAGTTTGGTTGATTGACCTGATTGCTTGCTCCACGAGGTGTGGGCGTGAGGCACTGGCTTTGATGTACCTCAGTTTTTACAGGATTAGAGTTGTCTGAGCTTGATACTACTGTATGACTTTTGTTTTATTTTCATTGCTTGTCCTAATTTTTACATAGGTCGCCCTTTTTGGGTTTTCGGCCTATCGGACTGTCTTTATTTTTGCCTGAACCGCCCTTTCGGGTTTTCAATTCAGCAGACTTTATTTTATGCCCTAGCTTTTGCATAGACTGCCCTTTTCGGGTTTTCGATCTATCAGACTCTTTTTTTTTAAGTGAGATGCATGTAAAAAGAAAATGTGCACATCTATACGAATTCAATTTCAAGCAGACTTGGGACATTTAACCTAAACATAAAATCGGCATTCATTCATTCACTCATTTATAATGTTTTAACACAATGCACATCAAAGATGAAATGAAGCTAAGGATAGAATCAGTAATGGTATCTGTCTCGACTGGACCTATGCCTGCCACCAACTGGTCTTTGCAGATTTTCCCGCTGATGGTGCTCGCCTCTCTGTCCTAACTTTTGCTTAGACCGCCTTTTCGATTTTCGATCCATCGGACTGTCCTGATTTTTGCATGGATCGCCTTCTCGGTTTAGGACCCATCGGACCTTTTTTTATTTTTTAATTATTATTATTTTTTTACACGTAATAGTGCCTGGGCTTGTATGGGTTGATGGGGTTGAAGACTTGGTCTCTGTCTCCCCTGGTGGAACCGCTTCCATCTTATAGGCTAAGGAGTATGACGTTTCTTTAGTCCCTGCTCTAATGCTAGTTCTGTGCCCTTGCAAGACAAATGACAGCATATCGGCCTGTCCTTTGTAGGTGATTGTCGTTTGGACGGAACCTTGTGAGCCGCTCTACCACCCCATTGGCTTGTGGGAGATGCTAAGATAATCTATGATGCTCCATCTTTGCCCCTTGTAATTGTAGGCCATTATTGGTCACGACATGATAATGCTTTTTTTTTCTTTTTTTTTTTTTTGGTCGGTGACATTTATATATGACTCTGCTTCTACCCACTCTGAGAAGTAGTTGGCGGTTGCGACCATGGAGCCATGCCTATTCGAGGCTACAGAGCTCCTACTTGATTGATTTCATCTTTGAATCCTTTAGAGCTTGGTGTTCAGTAATTTCTCCGTCAACCCCCGCACGACACTGTACAGCTAAGCAAAGATTTCCATGCGCTTTTGTGGTACTTTTAATTTTCTTTCCTCTCATCAGGTGTGAGGTCTTTTAAGACGGATATCATTTTTGGGTCATCATCTATCCCTAGATTCATTTCATGCATTGATGCATCATGTGTGTTAAAGGTATTAAATGAATGTTTGGATGCATGCACAGTTCCATCCGAAAAATATCGCACAAGTAATTGAAATCAAATTGTTTTAAATTAAACACTGAGAGGTTGAATTGTTCACATGATACTTGATAATAATAAGAAGATGAAATGAATTAAAACATCAAAATGACTATCGCCTCCACATGCGGAGGGTCTGATCTTTATTGCAGCGTCATGGTCCTCAATGTCTTGTGGAGCCAAATCATCCGAGGTTGGGCAAGGGATTATTCTGAATGCTGGGTTTCAATGCCGGCTCGATAATCTTTCTGTCAGTGACCAACTGCTTGATGGCCTTAATCAACTGGGTGCATTCATTTGTACGATGACCCGTCATCACATGGTAAGAGCAAAAATTGTCTTTATCTGCCTCAGCCGGAGGCAAAAATGGCCTCAAACTCTGCAACAGACCAGCTTTTCTACACTTAGCATAGATCAAGCTTACTGACTCAGCCCACGGACTAGTGACCCTTTGAGGAGTCTGTCTTCCCAAGTTCACGGTGGCCACATCCTCCCATTGCATTTCAATCGGGGCTGCACCCTGAGTCGTCTTAGCATTGGACCCCACTGGAGTAGCCTTAGAGCTGCTGCCTTTGTACCCTTGAGAGTACCCTTGATTGCTTCCGTAGGGGCCTGAACTCTGTCTGCCCCTCTGCTCCTCTTCCTCGTATCGCTCAATACGTTTGGCAAACTCCACCACCTCATTGAAGGAGTGGAATCTCTTCAGCTTCATCTTGTCCTTGTATTGGGGAAGACCACCATCTACCAGCTTCATAATGAGCGACTCTAATTTTGGTGCCCCATCCACCAAAACCTGCACGTCCATCCACCATTTGTAATAAGCCGGGAAAGACTCATTCGGCTTCTGACGGATCCTTTCTAGATCCTCAAGAGTTGTCTCAGTCTGGGTGTTGTAGGCATAATGCTTCACAAAAGCATCAGATAAATCCTCCCAGTTGGAGCGAGTGTGTATGGGCACCTTCATGTACCACTTTGCTACAGAACCCCTCAGAGTAGTTGGAAACTAGTTCAACAGATGACCCTTTCCAATCCCCATGCTAGTATCAACCTCATATAACTGTCCAAGTGGGCTTCCGGTGGGCCCTCTTCGGTGTACGGAGGCAGGTAAGGCATCTGAAAACCAGCTGGGAGCGGCTCACCTCCATCAGCCATCAAAGTAGTCGGGTCGACATACATAACAGGGTTATAGTGGACCATCTCCTTCAGTTCAGGTAGCATGGCTTCAATATCAGAAAATTTCTGATTGAGGCGCTTCTCTAGCATCGTCCCAATCAAGGCTTCCCTTGCCTTCTCAAAGGCCTCATCCTCTTCCGACTGCCGATCGGGTTCCCTCTAGTTCACCACTGGGCCAATCCCCCCAGGAAGACTTCCTCCAGCACTGTTGGTAACTTGGACAAACTGTTGTCCCCAACTCCCATCTGACGTTTGGGCCAATTGGACAACCTGAATAGGGAGAGTGGTCATCACCGCCTGCACTTGCTCCCTGAGAGTGACTCTAAACTCATCCAAGCTTAAGAAGCTCCTCATAAAGGTAGCCATGTCAAAAGGCAGGTTTCCATTGTTCCCGTAGTTCCCATTGTTTCTGTTATTTCCTTCAGCCATCTCTATTCCGTCGACCTCTTCCAACAAAACCTGACTGTTAACTGGCAGGGTATGCAACTGCACTTCAAACTCCCTGTCTGATTCCGACCCTGAACTGATTCTCTCCACGGTGATCGGTTCTGATCGAACTAACTGAACTGGGGTGTTTGGTTCTGACTCAACACGAACTAACCTTCTCGAGATGCGACTCCAAACTGCATAATCAACATAAGATTAGAGTTTTGGATGGATGTCGTGGTCTTAGACTACAGCCGCGCGGCTATAGGATACAGCCACGCCCCTGTAGACTTCAGCCGAGCGGCTGTAGCGACCAAAATGCCTATTTTGCTTAAAAACCGAATTAAATGCTGATTTTGACCAAAAAAGGAAATATGAAGATTACAGCCGTGCGGCTGTAGGTTACAGCCGAACCCCTATAGACTACAGCCACACGGCTGTAGTTTACAGCCGAGCAGCTGTAATGTCCAAAAAAGGCCATTTTCACTTATTTTTCGTTCTTTTCCTCGGTTCTCTTAAAATACTCACTCGAATTTTTTGGGGTTCCGTACTAGGACTTGTCACACACCTTTGGGCTATCCGGGATATTTCTGACGTTATCCCAGTTGGTCCGAATCTGCTTCACATTTATCCGTGAAAAAGGTAACAGTACCTTTCATCACCGAGGTCGAGAAAAAACTCGTGCTCACAGGCAACCCCTCGCGTGACCAAAGTCGACTTGAACGGGTGCTTGTGCCCGATTCGGGTTTGGTCTCACGATAGGGAGCACGGTGAGAAGGAAAAGAGAACGTACCTGGAGGTTCCCCTCGCGTTGACTCATTTTGATGTCTATAGGGACTTGTCTCGGTTGCTTTTGAGACAGTGGTCTTGCCTAAAATGGTTTGAATCTTCAGGGTCTTACTTCAATTCTGATACGAAGCATAGGACTTTGCCCGAATTGTTCTGATGTTATCTAGGGTCATGCTTAGACTCCATTGCAAAGCAGAGGACTTTGCCCAGATCTTGTTTGATTTGCCAGGGACATGCTTCGACTCCATTGTGAAGCAGAGGACTTACCCAGATCAAATTCTCCTTGCCATTCGGTGCTTATGAAAGGGAAGGGTATTTTGGTAATTTTGCAACTTGGGAAGTTGGCATTCTTTGAAGTAAGGGTACTTTCGTCATTTGGTCTTTCGTGTAGCTCGTGTCGCTAAAGGAAAGGTGTTTTGGCCATCCGATAATGTGGTTAATGATAGGAGGGCATTTTGGTCATCTCACTTCTAGTGGACCTTGTGTCACTGAAGGAAAGGATGATTGTGTTTCCCGCGAAGCTTTTATGGCTAGGGAAAGATGCTTTGGTGATTTGAGAAGCTTGATGATCTCCTTTGATGTTTTGAAGTTGTTTTGGGTACGTATTCGTTCCTCAATCGATAATTTTGGAAACAAAAATTTTTGCCCCTTCGATCAAGAATGAATATGGATTGAATATCTTGCCCCTTGATACTTGTGAGCGGACGACGCATTTTCGACGGGCCGCGAAACTCCCTTTCGGAAGGGGCGCCTCGATCTCGGGCGGGGCCCTCCCTCGCGTGGGGTTTTTTTATTAGAAATTCGTTTTTGGAAAATTGGATTGTTTCTCAAAAGAATCGAGACCTAAATCTCGATAAAAAGTATAGGAGTCGCCACCCGGCTCAGCTCAGCCGGGAAATTACAATATAGCTGAACCAAAGCGGGAACTGCCACACTTTTCAAAGATCTAGGTTCGGACAAGTCCCTTATTTCATGTCTAATCAAAATAAATTGGCCAATGTTCTATAACGACACTTTAAATTTCTAAAATTGATTTTATTGAATAAATACATGCGGCGCGCATACACAATAATACAAAAATAAAAGTAGAAGAATAAATATATAAAAGGTTTACAACACAATTGAATGAAAAATAAAACTCTCGGCCTCACGATACAAGCGCCTAAAATACACGAGAATCTAGGAAAAATTACAATCGCCTAGAATACACGAATTGATATATTAAATACATTAAAAATGAAAATAAAAATAGGAATAAATGAAAGCTGCAAAATAAAGCTTAGCACAATTATATAGCACACCACACTTAGGACTCAAGTTTGACAGAATTGGAAATTCAAGGATTCGGGGTCATGCAATTGGGGGTAACCGGGTTGGCCCGGTTGGCCGGTCCGGTTAGACCTGAAAAATCATTTTGAAACGTCCCTGTATTTTTGGTTTTGTGAGAAAATCATTTTGAAAACATTTTTCCAGTTTCATACATTTATCACATGTGAGGTGGGTCGATTTTCGAGAGAAACGGGTCTCCGTCGTGGTTTTGTTCTAAACGCAAAAACACCAAAAAATAAATCTAGGGTCATGAATACACACTCCAAAATTCATTTTTGATGATTTTTTATTTTTCAAGATTTTTCTAATTTTTCTGGATTTTCTGATTTTTATGAAATTTTTTGGGGTTTTATGAATATTTTTGGATTTTTAGGGATTTCTACTTCTGGCCGAGAACTACAGTCGTGCGACTATAGCCCTTACCTGAGGCAGAAATCGCAAAAAAAACTTAAAATGAAAGACTAAAACTGAGAAAGTTGAAAACAGTGGTACGACTATATATCAAATGACACGACTGTATAGTCGTGCCCCTGTTCTTTGTGACAAGAACAGTCGTACGACTGTTCTTAACTTTCCAGAAGCAGAAGTGCAAAAACTTGGATAAAAATGCACAAAAATCAACTAAATCACCCAGAAAGCTGGAAAATGAGTTAAGTTGAAGTGTGTTTACTTCTTTGGCACCGATCCACAGCTGGAATGACCATTGACTACGCACCAATCCACGTGAATTTGCTCATTTTCCTTGAAATGTCAAGGTTGCAAATGAAGTCCAAAAATCCCCCAAAAAGCTATGGTTTTGATCTTGTTTATGTCCAGAGACGAGTTAAATTTCTTGTGTGAAGATTAACCTAGGGTTTCTAATTCATTTTAATCATTAACATCAAGAAATTAGGAAGAAAAAGGTAGAAGAAAGTAAGGTTTTTTCTCTTTTCTCTCTTCCTTCTTTTTCTTTCTTTTTTTTTTCTCTCTAAATCTGCTCTAACTCAGAAAAATGGCCAAAAGTCCCTTTCCATCATTTCTGCCTTCGTTTTATCTCCTCTCTCTCGGAAAATCTTGAGGCATTAAATGCCCAAGATTTTCTACCAATTTTTTATTCTAGGGGTATGGGTTCTGCAACCTACCCCCGAGCATACAGTCGTACGATTGTAAGCAGATCCCCACGACTATAAATACAGTCGTGGTTCCAACGGTCAGGTCTTTTTTTATTTTTATTTTTATTTTTTTTTAATGCGAAAAATTTCGTGTTCACAGGCTGCCCCTCATGTAGCTAAAGACAAAGAACACGAAATTGGCGACGATATGCAAGGTTGGTGATTCGTGTGTGAACTTTGGGTGACTTTGGTAGTCAGGTGGTCCATATGCCTTTTGAATGAAGATGACACCGAGAAAAAGACGACTTTTGGAGTCGGGCGGTTCCTTACGATGATTTTCGCGTAAGGATGACGCCAAGATAAAATGACTTTTAGAGTCACATGGTCGTGTATGATTTGCCATACAGAGCCAAAAATGCATGCAATGTGTGCTTGGTGAATGTATTTATTCCTTGATCGATAATTTTGAAACAAAAATTTTTGCCCCTTCGATCAACAATAAATACGGGAACGCGTGTTTTGGCTACCCTTTATAGTCATGTAGGACTAAAATTATGGAGTGTGTGACAGCCGTGTGCTATTGGCGCACTCAACGGACTGACACAGAATTCTAGTTCCGTTTTAAAGTCACGGTGGACTGAGATTGGTGAAGGGTGTGTCAGCCGTGTACGACTTGGCGCACTCAACGGACTGACCCGGAAATTCTGGTTCCGTTTTATAGTCGCGGTGGACTGAGATCGATTGAAAGGTGTGATAGCCACGTGCGACTTGGCGCACTCAACGGACTGATGCGAGAATCCTGGTTCCGTTTTATAGTCACGGTGGACTGAGATTGGTTGAAGGGTGTGACAGCGGCTTGCGACTTGGTGCACAGGAGTGGAATTAAATTTTGGGTTCCCTTTTAAAGTCATGGTAGACTGTGATTTTGTGAAAATGTGACGATCTGGTGTGACTTGGCACCCGGGATGCGTCAAAATGCAATTTAAAGAATTGTACTTATAGAGAATACCTAGTGATTTTTCTCAGGTTCCGTGCCCCTTGGATGAGGAGGACCATCGTAAGAAAAATTAGTCGCTGCTGGGTTGGCCCTGCAAAAATACTAAAATATCTTCCGGTGGAGAATGATCAAGCATTTGGTGATAAAAATAGGGTTTAGAGAATAAACAAGAAAATTAAAAAAAAAATTCCCCCCTCTTTTCCACTACAGTCATGCGGCTATATTCAAATTTCGACTACAGTCGTACGACTGTAGACGAAGTACAGACTGTACTTCACGGGCAGAAAGCATTTAAGGGGTGGTTTCCGCCCCTTCTTCTCCCACTTCTCAAATTTTCGAAAATTCTAACCTTCTCTCTCTCTCAAAACCGAACCCTAACCCCAAAATCTTGTAAAAATGTTGAAGAAATTGGGAAAGAAAGTGAGAAAACTCTCAAGAAAATTGATTCAGAGGCCCAACAATGCAAACGACATCCCTTTTGTGAGTATTTCAAACGGATACGGCCATCCGCTGTACATGGAGCACTTCGGGATTAGACTCGAGATGGAGATCTCGATTTTATTGGAGATGGACTCCCATCTGTCTGTCACTCAGGTTGATACCCGACTTTAATCTTTGATTTTGAGTTTTTTGAACATTTTTTCCTTTGAATGCATGAATCTGATTTGGCATGATTTACTGCTTTCTAGGTTGATTGATTGAGTAGAATGCATGCTAGGAATCCCCTGTAGTTAATAGGAACAAAAAACTAGGGAGAAGAAGTTAGAAATCATGAAAAATTGAACGAAAATCAAAATCTGCCTGCAGGGATATGAACAGTCGTGCTACTGTTCATGCTAATGATGAACAGTCGTACGACTGTAGGGTGTACAGTCGTGCGACTGTAGTTACGCTCGTGTGAAGCATACTACAGTCGTACGACTGTAGCTAAAACAGGCCTAAATTTTTACTTTTTTAATTAATTTTGATTATGCTACTGTTATGCGAAAATTGAATATGTATGTATTATACATCCAAAAAATGCAGGCGAATAGGATTTCCGGCAGCGGAAATCTTTCTTTGCCACCGGTCTGGTGGGACCGCCTTCCTGAGCCTGTGAGGGCCCGGGTTAGGACTCTGGGTCTGTAGACCTTCATTTTATCGCTGCCCATGAGCATGCTGCACACTACGCATGCCCTATTGACGGCCTTATGTGAGAGGTTGGTCTGCACTACCCATACGTTCCACCTGCCTATCGGGGAGTTCACCGTCACTCCCACCGATTTTGCTGCTATTACGGGGTTCGGGTTCGGTGGGACCCCGGTTGCATTCAACTGCTATTTGACCCGTTGTCAGTTGGCGGAGGACTATGTTGAGAGGCTAATTGGCTGCTCCCCTGAAAAGGGGAAGGTATTGTGCTCGCGGGTAGAGGCCTTCTGGTCTGCTCGCCCGGATTTATCAGAGGATGACATAGAGAGGTATACTCGGGCTTATGTGCTCGTCTTATTGTCATGCACCTTATTCCCTACAGGGCAGAGTACTTGCAATATGACTCTGCTCCCCACCTTGGCGGACCTGACTATCTTTCCCACGTTGGACTGGGCCTGAGCTGCATTGGGTTAGTTATTCTATGGATTGGATTTGTGTGCTCGGGGGCAGCAGCAGGAGATCCTCGGCTTTTGGTTCGGCCTTCTGGTATTATCTCTTCTTTCCTTTTTTTTTTTTTGTTAACTCTTTTGTTAATTACAGATTTGGGCCTTCGAGCACTGTATCCTAGAGCCGCCGGAGCTGAGGGACGTCCAGGATGACGTTTAGCTGACCGTCCTGCGTTGCTGGATGCAGGGGTGGCAGGGTATTGGCCGGGACTTAGAGGAGGTCAGGCAGAGCTTGCTTGATACTTCCTGGCAGAGGGTAAGTAAACAAAACTCATTAGTAGAAAAATTTAATTAACTTTTACTTACCTGTGTTGAATTTCTTTTATTGTATTTCTGCAGATCCGGCACCATCCGTGGCATGGTCAGGGTGCCATTTCCCTCCTTGTGCAGACATCCGCGCTATTTGACTTCCGTCGGTTTGTTTTGGAATGCCCGATGTCGCAGGAGTGGTATCTAGGCGAGCACCTCACTCTTTCTGACCATGTAGACGGTCCAGCTGGTCGACCTGTACCTCCACCGCTTCCGCATGCATTGTTCTGGCCTCACCTCACCGATCGTGCTGTAGACCACGACATATTCGGGGAGGGTTACAGCGTTGGACCTGTTGACGGGGACTATCCGACCTATATCCAGCAGTGTCTACTGCTGGTTGCGGGTGACGCGCTGGCGGCTCCTCCCACTCGTCGGGTATTTACTTCTTCTTCTTCTTTTTTTTAACGCCTTTCTGCTTGCAGGTTAAGAGGCGTAGGGGATCCAGGTCCACTCAGCCGAGTGGACTGGCCGGCGGGAGTGCCGAGACGGCCACGATTGGTGGGGATGCCCCGATTCAGGATAGGAGCCACCCTATCCATGTCGGTAGCGCCGCAGCCTCAGCTTCCCAGGCTGCTGGTGTAGTGGAGGGTCACCTGATGACCGAGCTTAGGACCGGTTTCAACATGATGGGGCTGGATGGCACCTATTCATACAGGACATGGTCAGTTTCCCGCGAGCAACCGACTAGATTCATTCCGGAGGACACCACTCATGTAAGTTTAAGCTCTTCTTCTTTTTTTTTTTTGACTTTCTGGTATGTTTTAGGTTCCCCGGGCCGAGGTGGAGGACATAGCTCACCAATACATAGGCATGGGGGATTTCATGGTCCAGGAGCACGTCGTTCGGGCGGTGAGCATTCTGCATTTCCTGCATCATCTTTATAATTTATGCAATGCATGATTGAGTATGTATGTATGTATGCATGTTAATTTATGTTATTGTTTGCAGACTCGAGTCCAGATACTCCAGGACCAAGTCAGACAGGCTACTGCTTCTGAGGCTCGGGCCTTGGCTTCGGCCCAGGAGGCGGACCGGATGAGGGCTGACGTAGCCAGGCTGCAGGCTGAGCTGACCCGAGTGCAGGAGGACTTCGATTCCTATAGGGCTACGCATCATAGTGAGTCCGAGGAGGAGGAGGATAGAGAGGGACAGGATGAGAGCTAGATAGAGTGCTCTGTTTTTCATACACATTGTTCTTGTTTTTCTTGTATTGGATTTTTACGTACATCATGAACTACATATTTCATATTATGGGATGTTATTTTATTAATCTTTGAGAATTCACCCTTCTTCTTCTTTTTTCAATTTTTGCTTCCTTTTATCCAGGCTTTTACAATTTTCTAGAATCGTTACAAGACTCCGATTGGCTTAAATTGAAGCCTTTCGGGTTGTGGAATATCAAGGCCTATTACAAACATCCTTGAACATTGAATTGTTGAATGCCTGTTGTCGCTTTTAGGATCCGGTGGATAATGTTTTCCGTTTCTCATGCCAAGAGCTCTGCCCCTTGTATGAAGAACTTAGTGCCATTCTGAATATACCGTGTCACAAAGGGGTAGACATTGCCATTCCTGAGTTCACCTTTGGCAACGTTTCTTCATTGGTGAACCTGTTTGGGCTTCCCAATCCCGAGGTGGAAGCTCTACTTTCCGTTGGGTCCCCTTCTCCCGGATTGAGCTCGGATTCTATACTAGAGTGGTGCATCAATGCCCCTAAGGACCACATGAGCTGGGCTTGTATGGTTAGTCTATTACTGGTGAGCCGGTATTTCTGTGGTCCTAGTGATGGGGTTTTCTCGTTCAGAGCTATCTCCCTTATCCCTCAGATGGCTGCGGGAGCATCTCCAGCTCCTTTTGCACTTGCTGAGACACTGATTAATTTGCATACATCTAAGACAAATGGTGTCCTCCACATTGGCCCTCATCTTATACTACTCCAGGTAAATCTCCTTATTGGCCTAGGTATTTCAGGGACCAAACGAACTTCTAACCCTTGCTTCCTATCATACTGCACATCTGGTTGTTAGAGAAGCTATCAATTCTTAAGATTCCGAGAGGGAATTTTAAGAAATACCAACCGGCCAACTTCAGGGAAAGAGGCTTCTCCATCAACTCCTATACCGACATGTCTGCTGATGAATAGGGTACTTGGTTATCTCGCCTGTCTGATGACCAGATTAGGTGGGTGTGCCCCTGGTGGAAGATTACCCACGTGATTGTGGATATGTGGGCATATGGTGTGCAGTTGTTGGGATTGACCAGGGTGACATTCTATTCTCCGAGTCGCCTTTACCGACAGTATGGCCATCTACAGAATATCCCCCAGCGCTCTTGTTTCACTACGTGAGGAGTACATTGCTTCTTAGCCAGATCACATCAGACTTCGCTGGGCTAGGGATACCCGCCGTGTGGCATTAAGCTATGCTTCTCTTGCTCCCACAGAGACAGATGATTGTTACAAACAGTGGTTGGCTGAGATCTAGGACCTACCGACCCCCGAGGCGCATGAGCGTGCGACTTTCCACTGGCTGGTTCCTTCTGAGGCCGCGAGATCAATTCCTGTCAACAAAAGAAGAACATGAAAGAAAAGTGATTTTCATTACTATGCATGTATTGACTATCATTATTATTATTTATATAAATTTTCCTCTTTTCTTTTCTTTTTTTTCCCTTAATTTTTGCTTAAATCGCCCTTGCAGGTTTTCGACTTAACAGGCCCCCCTCCCTTTTTTTAATGAATGGATGATGTTCACGATTCGCATACTTGGGCGCCTGAATGACTTTGTTTATCTGGATGTTTCGACGAATGAATCATGTAACATACTCCAAACATTCATGTAACATGTTGAGCAAAACGCATTTCATTAATGAAATTTAATTATTGTATCAATTAAAAATGCCAAAATTAGTACATATCTCGAACGAACTCATTCCTGTTATCAACCATCCTATACAGGTTTTCTGGTCGATAAGCTAACTCTCGTTGCCTTTATTTTTGTTTAAGCGGCCCTTGCGGGTTTTCGACTTAACAGTTTTTTTTTTTTTACACATGGTAGCGTTTGAGGTGATCTTGATTAATCGGATTGGTGAACTCGTTGCCATCCATGTCCATAATCTTCACTGCACCTTTGGAGAGTATTTTCTTTACCACATACGGCCCTTCCCAGTTGGGTTTGAATTTGCCCCTCGCATCCGTGTTAGTTGGCCTCATCTATTTCAACACTAGATCTCCCGTTTTCAGAGGCTGTTTCTGATGACGAACCCGTCGATTATAGGCCCTAGCCATCCTTTGGTGGTACATCTGTAGATGATCTAGAGCCTTAAGGCGCTTTTCGTCGACCATAGCCAGTTGTTCAAACCTCGCCTTTACCCATTCTATTTCAGGCAATTGGGCTTCCAAGACCGTCCTTAGTGACTTCAATTCCACTTCAATAGGAAGGACTGCTTCCATCCCATAAACCAGCGAATACGGTGTCTCCCCAGTTGGCGTTCTAACACTGGTTTTGTATCCCCATAGAGCATAAGGTAATCTATCTGCCCAATCCCTGTAGGTTGAAGTGGTCTTGGATAAGATCTTCTTAATAGTCTTATTTGCCGCTTCCACTGCTCCATTGGCTTGTGGCCTATAAGGTGAAGACTTACGATGCTCTACATTGTATTCTTCTAATAATTCAGCTGTGGCCCCTTGAAATTGCACTCCGTTATCAGTCACCACGTGATGTGGTATACCGTATCTCGCGAAGATGTGCTTCTTTATAAACTTAGCCATGTTCTTAGCCGTGACCGTGACATAAGACTCGACTTTAACCCACTTGGAAAAATAATCCACTGCCACTACAATGAATTTGTGACCATTCGATGCTGGAGGCCAAATTTCACCAATTATGTCTATACCCCACATAGAAAATGGCCAAGGAGTCATGAGATTCTGTAACTCCATAGGTGGAAGATGGCTAATATCCCCGTAAATCTGGCACTCGTGGCACTTTTTCACTTCTTCTGCAAATCTGTTTGCATAGTAAGCCAGAAGTACCCTTGTCTCATGATCTTCTTTGCCAGAGCTAAACCGTTCATATGCGGACCACAAATCCCTGAATGCATTTCTTGCATAACCCTCTTGGCTTCTGCTTCCAACAGACATTTTAACAACAATCCATCAGCGGTCCTTCTGAAAAGTTGTCCATCAAACCATCTGAATTGAGCTGCCAATCTCCTTAGTGTGGCCTTATCTGATGCATAAGCTCCCTCGGGATATTGGCCATTTTGTAGAAAGTCAGCTATATCCTGGTACCAGGGCTTATCATCTGCAACTAATGTCAGGACATCACTAGAACTATGGAATAGTGTTCTCGCGGTCTCCAGGATCAAGGGCTGCATCGGTGCCTTCTGAGGTCCTTCCCATATGGATGACAAGGTAGCTAACAAATCTGCCATCTGATTATCATCTTTAGCAACATGCCTGAATTCAAATGCCCGAACACTTTCACCATTTCCTACAAAGTCTCCAAGTATGGGCGAAGTGATTCTTCTTTGATTTCCCATTCCCAGTGGCTTGCCGGATCACCAACAGCGAATCTCCAACAATGGTCACATTATTTGCCCCTAGTGTGATGAGAGCATCAATGCCAAATAAATAGGTTTCATATTCTGTGCCGTTGTTAGTTACCGAGAATTCTAGCCGCTTTGACAAAGGAATTATTTCTCCTTCAGGAGTTGTAATGATTACTCCGAGGCCTGCTCCTCTCTTGTTTACCTCTCCATCAAAGTGCATAATCCATTTTCTGACCTCCACTTCCACCATGGCCAACTGTTCATCCGAAAACTCCAGGTTTTCCATATAATCAGACTCAAGCGACTGATTGGCTAGGAATTTAGCCACTGCTCTTCCTTTGCTCACTTTCTTCGTCACATACTCAATGTCGAATTCTGATAGCAAAAGTAACCATCGGGACAGTTTCCCTGTTAAAGACGAGGCAGAGCAGAGGTGTTTCATCGGATCAACTTTCACCACAGCTTGTATCTTACAGGATTGGAAATAATGTCTCAGTTTCTTTGTTAGCCAAACCATAGCAGTGCAAGTCTTTTCCACCATGGTGTACCGAGTTTCATAATCTAGCAGCTCTTACTGAGGTAATAAATAGCGTGCTCCCTCTTATCATCTTGTTCTTAAACCAACATTGCCCTTATGGAGGTCTCTTCAATGGCTAAGTACAGAGTTAAAGGCTTTCCCAGAGTTGGATGCTTCAGCACTGGTGGATTGATCAAGTATTCTTTGATCCTATCGAATACAACTTGACACTGGTCATTCCACATGACGGGCTGTTCTTTCCGAACAAGCTTGAAAATGGGCTCACAGACAGTGGTCATTCTGGTAATGAATCTGCTGACATATTGAAGTGACCCCAGGAAAGATCTGACTTCCTTTTTGGTTTCGGCGCTGGCATATCTCGGATAGCTTATCTGGGTCCATCTCAATGCCTTTCTGACTGACAATGTGCCCCAACAATTTGCCTGATGTAACTCCAAATACACATTTCTTCGGATTAAGCTGCAAGTTATACTTTTCAATCCTAGTCATGAATCTATCTAGAATAGCAGGGTGCTCTTCCCGGGTCATGGATTTTACCAGCATATCATCAACATATACCTCGACCTCCTTATGGATCATGTCATGTAGCAATATTGTAACCGCCCTCTGATAAGTTGCCCCAGCATTCTTCAACTCGAAAGGCATTACCCTATAACAGTACACCCCCCACTCTGTGATGAAGGCCATCTTGACTTTATCAATGACATTCATTAAGATCTGATTGTATCCAGAAAAGCCATCCATAAACGAGTACATAACTGCCCTTGCTGCTGATGGGTCCTAGGCGAAGTAGTGAAACTAAACCTAGAAACGCACAACTAAGGCAGTGTACCTATCGTTGACAAGTAATAATTCTGGTTGGTCTAGGTATCGATCCCACAGAGAAAAATATTCTGCAAACACTAAACTACTCGGGTTCCTTGCGTGTCCTAGGCGGAACTTAGTTTTTGGATTTGATTATACTAACAACTAAATTATCCTACTCCTAGTTGATCTATCCCAGCTTACTTTGCACTTGAATTTGGGTTATCAATTGGTGGTTTACCGACCTATGAATGCTAATGGAGATGGCTTTATCAATTAACTACAATAGATGAATTTAACTCAACAATTAACCCTTAATTATGTTCTTTCGATAATTCAACCTAGCGTGTCTAGATCTTTTAGGTCCTTAGCCGGTTTCCCTTGTTTAGAGGCGGTCTAATTCTAAAGCTCAGAAAATAGGGGCACGTAAGTTCCACTGTGTCGTCAATACTAATGGTTTCCTAGGCGTCAATCTAGGTAATGCCACAAATATGAACTTAATAAATTAAGATCTTATGAGACTAGATTATCATTAAAGGAATTGCATAAAGAAGAGGAATAAAAATTGAAATTAAATTGCAATCAATTGTATTAATCAAGAAAGGTGATACGAATTCAGTGTTTACAACCAAACACAATCAATTGTATTAATCAAGAAAGGTGATACGAATTCAGTGTTTACAACCAAACACAATCAATTGCGGAATCAAAAACTAACTTAATCGAATTACAAAAGAGAAGAAGAAAAACTTATGCCCTTTTGGTCCGATCAACTGGATTCCGACGGTGTGAAGATGCTTGGGGTGTACCTCTATAGACGAACTCAAGCCAGAACTAAGAACGTCGCAAAAGGGGAAGGTTCTATGTAAAACTTCTACCAATTGATGGTTCAAAACTCAAAGAAACAAATAGTTCAAGCCAAAACCTAGCTACAAGTTTCTGCTTACACTCTAAAAGTCTGGAAAAAGATCCTTAAAACTTAGAAAATAACCTATTTATACGGCTAGGTTAAAACCACGAAAAAGAAAAGATGAAAGTAGGGCAACAGTAGAATTCCGGAGTTCGGTACGCCGTGCTGTGGAGGTGGCACGCCGTGCTAAGCAGAGGTGTGGGTGGCACGCCGTGCTGGTAGAGGTGGCACACCATGCTGTGTAGATTTGGGGTTGGCACGCCGCACTGGTAGGGTTGGCACGATTTCGTGTCGATCTGCTGGATCACATCCCTTGGCACGCTGAAATGGCACGCCGTGCCCTCATTGTGGCACGCCGTGCCACCTTGCTTTTCAGAACTTCAAACTCTTCTTCGCCGCCGATGCTCCAACTTTCGGTCTGGGTCATAATGCCTATCCAAAACAAACATAAAGAAACATAACCGCACCAACGCCACTGACCATAAGAATGACATATTATCCAAAATTACAAAAACACTCCTAGAAAACACGAAAAATACTAAAAGTTATGAAAATCTATCCAAAACATAAAAATCACAAAATACTCAAAAACTAAACAAATATTCACACAAAAGACTCTAAAAATTGCCGTTCAAACCATGAAATTGCCTAAAAGATAAGGTCAAAAACAGACCTTATCAACTGCACTGTCGATCAGGACATCAATGTGAGGGAGTGGGAAGTCATCCTTTGGAGAAGCCTTATTCAAATCCCGATAATCCACACAAACCCTGACTCTTCCATCTTTCTTGGCAACCGGGACTATGTTGGCTAACCATTCTGGGTATTCTACCACCTCGAGGAAGTTGGCCTTAATCTATTTTGCTACCTCTTCTTTGACCTTCTCTGCCTATTCCGGACGTAGACACCTGAGCTTCTGGTTTACTACACTGAACTTGGGATCTATTGGGATTCTGTGTTCTGTTATCCCTCTGTCAACTCCCGGCATATCATCGTAAGACCAGGCAAACACTCCCATATGTTTTTTAAGCATTTTTATCAATTCTCTCTCTTTTTCAGGAGCGAGTTCATTAGAGATAGATACCATTTTAGGATTTTCAATTATACCCAAATTAATTTCATGTAATGCAGTGTTATGAATGCTGAACACATTGAATGAATGATTGCATGTATGCACAGAGCCATTAGGAAAAACATCACACAAATAAGCAAAGTCAGATTTCATTTCATTCATCGCCTTATAGGCGGAATTGTTCACATCAAATACATAAGATAAGTCTACAAAGAAATCATTTTCCTCCTCCATATGCGGAGGGTCTTCAGCAGCAAGGTCTTCTGGATCAGCAGGTCCTTCCTTGAATAAGTCACTCAGGTCAGCCTCGAGGATCTCTTTCTGTGCCTCTGATAGAACATCTTCTTCTTCCTTTGCTTTACCTTTAGCCATCATCTTGGTGAGCTGAGCAACAGCCTTTTCTACCAACTCTGCCTGTCCCAAAATAGCTTCCTTTCTCACAGGACTCTCTTTTAATTCTTTCTTCAGCAAAGCAGAAAATGCCTTAGTAATGGCATCTACCAGGGGATCTGCATCTTCTTTTGATTGCTCCTCCGGAATGATAGGGGCCACTACTTCAACTCGGGTTATTGGAGGAGTATTGATCTCTTTCACAGCTTCAAGCTTAAGCATTTCTTCCACCAAACCGACCCTATACTTTGAGAAGTCGACGACATCAGCAAAGATCTCAAACCCGGGGACTGTTTCCCCATCAATCATCATTTGCTCCAGCTTACCATTATATGACCCACCACTTGCTCGAACAAAAGTGTCCAAGAGATGGACTTTCTTTGTCTCAAGGATCTCCTTCTTTTCAGCACCTTTGTAACCAAGACCTCCCCGGTGTGATTGGCCTATAGTGATATCAAATTTTGGAACCCCTTGCTGGTGGACTCCAAGCCCCTTTCCTGGGATGAAATTCTACCTTTGAAAGTACTTATGGATCCATGGAGAAAACATCAGGTCTTTCTCCTTATGTTCTGAGACAACTGCTACCTAAAAGCCAGTCAGGGGTTGTTCAAATAAGTTCAATGCAGCTACCACAGATGATTCGTCAGCTTCGAGGGTCACAATCTTCTCTCCCACTGGGATTTTCACCTTCTGATGTAGAGTTGAGGGCACTCCTCCTAATACATGGAACTAGGGTCTTCCCAAAAGCAAGGAAAATGTCACTGGAATGTCGATGACGGTGAACAGCACAGTCGATCTAACTTCCCCAATTGACACCTCCAGCTCAAAAGTACAGATCATGGTACGCTTCGAATCATCATAGGCCCAGATCACTGTGTTAGATCGTGATAGTGCTTCTTCAAATAGGTAGAGGCTAGGTCGTACTTTTAAAGGACAAATATTCAGTGCTGATCCATCATCAACCATTACACACGGCAAGGTTCTATCCATCATTTCAACTTTCAAGTACAAGGCTCGGTTGTGATTAGTTCCTTCTGGTGGTAGGTCATCATCAGTGAAAGTTATCCCCTTGGGACTATCAGGTCGCTGACTCTTGGTACTCCTAATTACCATGCACAGCTCCTTAGGAGACATCAACGGATTAGCATCCATTTCCATAAGCTTCTTCACCACCGCAGCCTGGTGCCTTTGGGACTCCATAAGTAGATGCCACACAGATGCAAGTGTAGGCATCTTTTTTAGCTGTTCTACCACTAGATCTTCTTTTTCATCCACCTTGATGGGCAAGTAATCCTGGACCGGGGCTTCTGCTTTTTTACTTTGCTCCCCTAACCATTGCGGTTCAGGTTGGTACACCCTTCCACTCCTCGTGACATTGTTCACGAGAGCATCCTCCTTTCTTATGTATATCCCATCCTTGGTACAAACAGGATAAACAGGTGCTGTCTGGCTTATAAGCTTAGGTCTACTCATTAGTTCGAACTCATCTACATCGTCATCCAACTCCACATCGTCTAAATTCACGAGCTTGTTCTCCTTCATAGGTGGTTCAGCATCCTTGCCCACTACCACTTGTATTGCAGGGTTCGCCTTTGTAATCTGAGCATGGACAAAGTTAGGAGACAACCCCGACTGTACCATGTTCACCCTCCTTTCAAACTGAGGCAATGGATTGCTCTGAACATTAGGTTTTGGGCGAGGCTTTTCTATCTTCTTTTCATCAATCAGCTGCTGAATTGCCTTCTTCAATGCATGGCACTCATTAGTTCGATGCCCCTTAGTTACATGATAAGAGCAAAAATTGTTCTTGTCCGCCTCAGCCGGAGGAGTGTACGGTTTCAGGCTTTGAAGAAAGCCCAAATTTCTGCACTTCAGAAAGATCCGCCCAAGAGTCTCCTCCCAAGGAGAAATCCCTTTTCCAGCTGTTTGTTGATTTGCCCCTGGTGCCACTACCGCTACCTCTACTTGCTTGACGGGGGCAGATGGCTGACCCGGTTTGGTGCTTGTCGACGAGGAGGCTGCAGGATTGCTATTGCTTTTGTACACTGAGGAATACGCCCGGCTTCGGTATCCTCCCCAGAACGGTTATGGGCTAGATCAATCTCGTACTTCTCTACTTTACGGGCCAACTCGTGCACTTCCACCAAGGATTGAAACTTGTGATATTTCATCACATTGTAATAGACCTCTAAGCTCCCACCAATCAACTTCACAATCAGCTCATCCTCCAACGGCTTCTGATGGAGGAGGATC
The DNA here is from genome assembly GCA_039660915.1 of Euphorbia tirucalli. Taxonomy (NCBI): domain Eukaryota; kingdom Viridiplantae; phylum Streptophyta; class Magnoliopsida; order Malpighiales; family Euphorbiaceae; genus Euphorbia; species Euphorbia tirucalli. Next base: position 55,113,608 of record CM077633.1, read on the forward strand.
ATCTTGTCCATCCACCTTTGATAGTACTCCGAGAAGGTCTCATTCGGTTTCTGTCTCACCGCCTCTAAGTCTTGTAGCATAACCTCTAGCTATGTATTGAAGCTGAAATACTTTATGAAAGCATTAGACAGCGCATCCCAATCACCTTGCACACTCTCGGGCTGCTTGTTGTACCAAGTGATGGCTCCTCCTTCCAGAGTAGTGGGGAACAGTCCCACTAATTGATTCATCGTAAGCCCCGCCATAGTCATGATCCGTACATATTGGTTCAAATAAGCCGTAGGAGGGCTTTTCCCTACATGAGATGCAATTCTAGGCATCTGGAAGCCTACATGTAACATCTCAACCCCTCCGGCTATAAATGTGGATGGATCAATGCGCTTAGAAGATTGGATCTTGGAGTTGGCACACAATTCTGCTATAGTTTCCTCTATTTCCTCCATTTTCCTTTCTAAAGCAAACTCCACGGGTCGTTCAGTTTTATCCTTTCGGCCTTCTTCTGCATCTGATTGCCCATCATTCAGTCTTCCCCCACTACTCTCCTCTCGGGTAGCCCTCTCTGGTCGCTGATTGGACAACTCACTCAATGCACTCTGAACTTGACTCTTGATGAGGTTCTTGAATTCATCAGAGTTCATGAATTCCCGGATGGCAGTAGTGGCCATCATGGCGGCTGCAGCTTCTGGTGTGAGTGCCATGTCTTGAAAGCTTTGCTGTAACTATTTGAACTCTGGTAAAAACTTAGCACCCAATTCAGATGTTGTCTCAACCTCTCTGAACTGAACGAACTCCTCAGACTCACTGGAGGACGAATCACTGTGCTCTAAACTCATGAGTTTGCGTCCCGATCTGAGCCAAACTACAAAACATTTTGAATAAGAGTTAGTAAAAGATGATCACCCAAAGAGTTATGAACTCTAGGGGATATGCATGTATGCATGGCATGTTAGATGAATGATATGTGGATGTTGTATGAAATGAACTCGTAAAGCGAACCTTAAACAACTGATCCTTCGGGTGGTGACGTATGCATGAATTCCTAGTTATGTATGTCGTGAATTGCAATTTAAGTATGTGATGCATGGATGAAGCCTTTGGCGCTCGGGGAGTACCTCAGGTTTTGTGACATGAGATAAATGTTCTTAGCGAACGGACGGAGTTTCAGCACTCGGGGAGTGCCTCAGATTTTTGTGATGTGAGATCGACATGCGCATGGCACATGGTCGGGGATTTCGGTGTCCGGGGGACACCTTGGATTTTTTATGATATAAACTCGTGCTTGATGTACGAGCGGAATTTCGATACTCCGGGAATATCTCGATTTCCACGTCGTGGTATGAAATGAATGCATTCTTGGTGAACGGGAAGAGTTCCAGCGCTCGGGGAGCACCAAAATGATTTGATGTAATAAAAATTTTTCTCGGTGCTTGTGGAGCACCTAAATGATTTTAATGAGATGAAATGAATGTTGTCGGCGCTCGTGGAGTACCTAAATGATTTAATGAAATGAAATGAAAATTTTTCGGCACTCCCGGAGCACCTAAATGATTAAATGAAATAAAATGAATATTTTTTTTTGCACTCGTGGAGCACCTAAATGATTTCCTATTTGGTAGGCGGTGTAATGTGTGTGACCCTTATGAGGTTGTTCAAGCTCCGCATGAATGTTTTATGCATGACACGCGTTCCACATGGCTACAAGACATATTTGGTTAATGCTTATGACATTCAAATGATGTATGTGAATTAATGTTTTTTCACACAATGAAAGGATGCATGGCTGCAAAAAATGTGGTTAGTGTAAATGTCACGCAGGTGATCAATGTATTTACACACGAAAAATAATGGACATGGCTGTACAAAAGATGTGAGTTAGTGTCACACAAATGCATTACATGTGGTATGTTATGTTCGTGAAAAATGCGGATGATGATATGTTTCGAAGGAATGGGAAACATGTAGCAATTAGCACGCGAATCGAATTCCTCCAACCTTATTCCTCCAAACGTGGTCAAGTCGATAAAATTCTAACCGAGTCCTAGGAGGGGTTCTCTTCGATCACCAACCGGGGATGATGAAGGTGCATTTTATTTTATTCACATGATTTATTTTGGTGTCCTAAGGGAATCCAACTAGGGTTGCTTAAATGAGCTCGGTCCAAAGTCCAGATAACATCAAGGCTCCCATAGCAAAATATACTCCTCACTTCTCCCCACTCAAGGGTCCGAACAAAGGGGTTCGTACGAGGCTATGGGTGGTGTTTCGTATCCGTGCCCCCAAGACCAACAGGAACTTAGGCTACACTTCAACGATTCACCGGGCTAAATAATGGATACTTAACCTAATGCAAGAATCTCTAACTACAAAAATGCATAAAGTGCCTTACAAGAATCATCCGCCTTATTTTGATTAGAAATTTTTCAGGGCTTGTCAAATTTTTTTAAGTATTTAAAAAACTTTTGAGAAATCCCCAGCGGAATCGCCACTGTGAGAGGACGACGCGTTTTCGACGGGACGCGAGACTCCCTTTCGGAAGGGGCACCTCGATCTCCGGCGGGGCCCTCCCTCGTGTGGGGTTTTTGGATTAGAAATTCGTTTTTGGAAAATTGGATTGTTTCTCAAAAGAATCGAGACCTAAATCTCGATAAAAAGTATAGGAGTCGCCACCCGGCTCAGCTCAACCGGGAAATTACAGTGTAGCTGAACCAAAGCGGGAACTGCCACACTTTTCAGAGATCTAGGTTCGGACAAGTCCCTTATTTCATGTCTAATCAAAATAAATTGGCCAATGTTCTATAACGACACTTTAAATTGCTAAAATTGATTTTATTGAATAAATACATGCGGCCATACACAATAATACAAAAATGAAAGTAGAAGAATAAATATATAAAAGGTTTACAACCCAATTGAATGAAAAATAAAACTCTCGGCCTCACGATACAAGCGCCTAAAATACACGAGAATCTAGGAAAAATTACAGTCGCCTAGAATACACGAATTGATTTATTAAATACATTAAAAATGAAAATAAAAATAGGAATAAATGAAAGCTGCAAAACAAAGGTTAGCACAATTATATAGCACACCACACTTAGGACTCAAGTTTGACAGAATTGGGAATTCAAGGATTCGGGGTCATGCAATTAGGGGTAACCGGGTTGGCCCGGTCGGCAGGTCCGGTTAGACCTGGAAAATCATTTTGAAATGTCCCTGTATTTTTGGTTTTGTGAGAAAATCATTTTGAAAATATTTTTCCAGTTTCATACATTTATCACATGTGAGGTGGGTCTGTTTTCGGGAGAAACGGGTCTCCGTCGTGGTTTTGTTCCAAATACAAAAACACCGAAAAATAAATCTAGGGTCGTGAATGCACACTCCAAAATTCATTTTTGATGATTTTTTATTTTTCAAGATTTTTCTAATTTTTCTGGATTTTCTGATTTTTATGAAATTTTTTGGGGTTTTATAAATTTTTTTGGATTTTTAGGGATTTCTGCTTCTGGCCGAGAACTACAGTAGTGCGACTATAATCACAGTCATACGACTGTAATAACAATCGTGCGATTGTAGCCCTTACCTGAGCCAGAAATCGCCAAAAAAAACTTAAAACGAAGGACTAAAACTAAGAAAGTTGAAAACAGTGGTACGACTATATATCAAATGGCACGACTGTAATTACATTCGTGCCCCTATTCTTTGTGACGACTGTTCTTAACTTTCCAGAAGCAGAAGTGCAAAAACTTGGATAAAAATGCATAAAAATCAACTAAATCACCCAGAAAGCTGGAAAATGAGTTAAGTTGAAGTGTGTTTACCTCTTTGGCGCTGATCCATAACTGGAATGACCCCTGGCTATGCACCAATCCACATGAATTTGCTCCTTTTCCTTGAAATGTCAAGGTTGCAAATGAAGTCCAAAAATCCCCCAAAAAGCTATGGTTTTGATCTCGTTTATGTCCAGAGACGAGTTAAATTTCTTGTGTGAAGATTAACTTAGGGTTTCTAATTCATTTTAATCATTAACATCAAGAAATTAGGAAGAAAAAGGTAGAAGAAAGTAAGGTTTTTTCTCTTTTCTCTCTTCCCACTTTTTCTTTCTTTTTTTTTTTCTCTCTAAATCTGCTCTAACTCAGAAAAATGGCCAAAAGTCCCTTTCCATCATTTCTGCCTTCCTTTTATCTCCTCTCTCCCGGAAAATCTTGAGGCATTAAATGCCTAAGATTTTCCACCAATTTTTTATTCTAGGGGTATGGGTTCTACAACCTGCCCCCGAGCATACAGTCGTACAACTGTACTTAAGTTACAACAGTCGTGGTTCCAACGGTCAGGTCTCTTTTTTTTTAATGTGAAAAATTTCGTGATCACAATACTGTAGAAATCGGCCCTCTATGGCGGAGCAATACCATTAAAATTGGCTCACTGTGAGCAATACCATTAAAATTGGCTCACTGTGGTGGAGCAATACCGTTGAAACCGGCTCTCTATGGTGGAGCAATACCGTTGACATCGGCTCTCTATGGTGGAGCAATACTATTGAAACTGGCTCTCTATGGTGGAGCAATACCTTTGAAGTTGGATTGGGGGTACGTATTTATTCCTTGATCGATAATTTTGGAAACAAAAATTTTTGCCCCTTCGATCAAGAATAAATACGGCTTGATTGTTTTGCCCCTGGATACTTGGGATTTGAGGATGCCCTAGTGTCAGGTTATTTCCACTTTCGGCGTACTCATGGCTCGAGACAGCCTGATGATGACAGTATGTACCTGTACTTGAGTACACATTGATGCGTGTATGCATGTGTGTGTGTGTGTTTTGAGTGTATGTGTATGTGTGTGTCTTGGATGCATATGCTTATGATTATGGTGCTTTTTCATGTTTTGTTTGTTGTAGAGGATGATTGGGATCGAGTGCCGTGAGTCCGCTCGTTTGAGAACAGAGGTTTGGAGGTCATGAATCAGGCTTTCAGGGACCGGACGGATGATTGGGATGCCCAGATGGGTCTACCCTTGGTGGGATATCGCATCGAAGTTTGGTTGATTGACCTGATTGCTTACTCCACGAGGCGTGGGCGTGAGGCACTGGCTTTGATGTACCTTGGTTTTTACAGGATTAGAGTTGTCTGAGCTTGATACTACTGTATGACTTTTGTTTTATTTTCATTGCTTGTCCTAATTTTTGCATAGGTTGCCCTTTTTGGGTTTTCGGCCTATCGGACTGTCTTTATTTTTGCCTGAACCGCCCTTTCGGGTTTTCAATTCAGCAGACTTTATTTTATGCCTTAGCTTTTTCATAGACCGCCCTTTTCGGGTTTTCGATCTATCAGACTCTTTTTTTTTAAAGTGAGATGCATGTAAACAGAAAATGTGCACATCCATACGAATTCAATTTCAAGCAGACTTAGGACATTTAACCTGAACATAAAACCGGCATTCATTCATTCACTCATTTATAATGTTTTAACACAATGCACATCAAAGATGAAATGAAGCTAAGGACAGAATCAGTAATGGTATCCGTCTCGACTGGACCCATACCTGCCACCAACTGGTCCTTGCAGATTTTCCCGCTGATGGTGCTCGCCTCTCTGTCCCAACTTTTGCATGGACCGCCTTTTCGGTTTTCGATCCATCGGACTGTCCTGATTTTTACATGGATCGCCTTCTCGGTTTACGACCCATCGGACCTTTTTTTATTTTTTATTTTTTTATTATTATTATTTTTTTTACACGTAATAGTGCCTGCGCTTGTCTGGGTTGATGGGGTTGACAACTTGGTCTCTGTCTCCCCTGGTGGAACCGCTTCCATCCTATAGGCTAAGGAGTATGATGTTTCTTCAGTGCCTGCACTAATGCTAGTTCTGTGCCCTTGCAAGACAAATGACAGCATATCGGCCTATCCTTTGTAGGTGATTATCGTTTGGACGGAACCTTGTGAGCCGCTTCTACCACCCCATTGGCTTGTGGGAGATGCTAAGATAATCTATGATGCTCCATCTTTTCCCCTTGTAATTGTAGGCAATTATTGGTCACGACATGATAATGCTTTTTTTTCTTTTTTTTTTTTTTTGGTCGGTGACATTTATATATGACTCTGCTTCTACCCACTCTGAGAAGTAGTTGGCGGTTGCGACCATGGAGCCATGCCCATTTGAGTCTACAGAGCTTCTGCTTGATTGATTTCATCTTTGAATCCTTTGGAGCTTGGTGTTCAGTAATTTCTCCGTCAACCCCCGCACGACACTGTACAGCCAAGCAAAGATTTCCATGCTCTTTTGTGGTACTTTTAATTTTCTTTCCTCTCATCAGGTGTGAGGTCTTTTGAGACGGATATCATTTTTGGGTCATCAACTGTCCCTAGATTCATTTCATGCATTGATGCATCATGTGTGTTAAAGGCATTAAATGAATGTTTGGATGCATGCACAGTTCCATCCGAAAGATATCGCACAAGTAATTGAAATCAAATTGTATTAAATTAAACACTAAGAGGTTGAATTGTTCACATGATAATTGATAATAATAAGAAGATGAAATGAATTAAAACATCAGTGTCTTGTGGAGCCGAATCATCCGAGGTTAGGCAAGGGATTATTCTGAATGCTGGGTTTCAAAGCCGGCTCGATAATCTTTCTGTCAGTGACCAACTGCTTGATGGCCTTAATCAACTAGGTGCATTCAATTGTACGATGACCCGTCATCACATCGTAAGAGCAAAAATTGTCTTTATCTACCTCAGCCGGAGGCAAAAATGGCCTTAATCTCTGCAACAGACCAGCTTTTCTACACTTAGCATAGATCAAGCTTACTGACTCAGCCCACGGACTAGTGACCCTTTGAGGAGTCTGTCTTCCTATGTTCACGGTGGCCACGTCCTCCCATTGCATTTCAATTGGGGCTGCACCCTGAGTCGTCTTAGCATTGGACCCCACCGGAGTAGCCTTAGAGCTGCTGCCTTTGTACCTTTGAGAGTACCCCTGATTGCTTCTGTAAGGGCCCAAACTCTGTCTGCCCCTCTGCTCCTCTTCCTCGTATCGCTCGATACATTTGGCAAACTCCACCACCTCATTGAAGGAATGGAATCTCTTCAGCTTCATCTTGTCCTTGCATTGGGGAAGACCACCATCTACCAGCTTCACAATGAGTGACTCTAATTTTGGTGCCTCATCCACCAAAACCTGCATGTCCATCCACCGTTTGTAATAAGCCAGGAAAGACTCATTCGGCTTTTGACGGATCCTTTCTAGATCCTCAAGAGTTGTCTCAATCTGGGTGTTGTAGGCATACTGCTTCACAAAAGCATCAGATAAATCCTCCCAGGTGGAGCGAGTGTGTATGGGCACCTTCATGTACCACTTTGCCCGCAGCACCCCTCAGAGTAGTTGGAAACAAGTTCAACAGATAACCCTTTCCAATCCCCATGCTAGTCATGAACCTCACATAACTGTCCAAGTGGGCTTCCGGTAGGCCCTCTCCGGTGTACGAAGGCAGGTAAGGCATCTGAAAACCAGCTGGGAGCGGCTCACCTCCATCAGCCATCAAAGTAGTTGGGTTGACATACTTAACAGGGTTGACATACTTGAGGCGCTTCTCTAGCATCGTCCCAATCGAGGCTTCCCTTGTCTTCTTAAAGGCCTCATCCTCTTCCGACTGCCGATCGGGTTCCCTCTGGTTCACCACTGGGCCAATCCTCCCAGGAAGACTTCCTCCAGCACTGTTGGTAACTTGGACAAACTATTGTCCCCTACTCCCATCTGACGTTTGGGCCGATTGGACAACCTGAATAGGGAAAGTGGTCATCACTGCCTGCACTTGCTCCCTGAGAGTGACTCTAAACTCATCCGAGCTTAAGAAGCTCTTTATAAAGGCAGCCATGTCAAAAGGCAGGTTTCCATTGTTCCTGTTGTTCCTATTGTTTCCGTTATTTCCTTCAGCCATCTCTGTTCCGTCGACCTCTTCCAACAAAACCTGACTGTCAATTGGTAGGGTATGCAACTGCACTTTAAACTCCCTGTCTGAATCCGACCCTGAACTGATTCCCTCCACGGTGATCGGTTCTGATCGAACTAACTGAACTGGGGTGTTTGGTTCTGACTCAACTCGAACTAACCTTCCCGAGATGCGACTTCAAACTGCACAATCAACATAAGATTAGAGTTTCGGATGGATGTCGTGGTCCTAGACTCGACACTCTAAATGGTGCTTTTATGCTCATGTTCGGATGATGTCTTATGGATATGGATGATGCTGAAGATGGTTTTAGTGTTTTTCTTTCTCTTGCTTCGGATGTTCCTAGTATACCCTATGCTACACAACAGACAATGCAATAACATCACGTGCGAGCCATCACACGGACAGAGGTTCGGTGCCTTTGGGGCACCTAGGGGATGCCATGAAATGGTCGCATGTGTACCGACACACGGATAAAAGTTTGACACTTTGTAGGTCAATGTGATGACATGAAATGGTCCTGAGGGAACCGTCCCGCAGACAGACGTTCGATGCTTTTATGGCATCTAACATGAAGTGATGTCACATACAAGTCACGTGCGAATCAAAACACAGACATCATTTCGGTGTTCGTGGAACACCTTACATGATTTAGGAATGCTATGAAATGTCTTAATATGAAAACTAGCTCGACACTCATGGAGTACCTCAAATGGGTTGTCGATGTTATGTAACAATCCGATATGGATTGGGACACACAAGCAAAACTAAGGCGTCTCCATGACACCAAATGTGAATGATCAAGATGTGATGATGTCGTATGGTCCATCACACAAACGCAAGCCTAAGACCGTTGTGGTCTTCTAATAATGTAATGGGATGGCCCAAATGCAAACTAGTGCACAGGCGGAGTACGGGTAGCCTTGGGGACTCCCGACATGTTATGAGATGAAATAGTCGTGAAGGGCATACTTAGAACATCCTTACATTTTTAATGAAATGAAATGAAATGATGTGGATGCCTACGTCATACAAAAATGCAAATGGCTGCACAAAAACGTGGTTAGAATGCATGACACACGAGATGATGTCATGTATGCTTTATGAAATGCGGGCACACAAAATGTGTATGACACATGAGTAAGATGTTATGGCTGCACGAAAATATGGTTAGTATAATAGCACACATATGGTGATGCTTGCAAATGGATGCATATAGTTAAAAAAAAATGTGGTTAGAAAATGGCACACGGATGATGCATGTTTGATGTTGCATCTAAAGGTCAAGAATGGAACCACCATAGAACAAACGTTAGCACATGCAACAATATGCTCACCTTTCCAACCTTATTCCTCCATTTGATTGGTCTCGCATTCTTCCTAGGTATTGGGTCTCTTTGGCATCAACCGGGGATACCAAAGGCATACTCTCAATGTCCATTTTTCAAGTATATGTTTTGGTAATCCTAAGGGGAAGTTGCTAGGCCATTACATGAAGGTATGAGTCAAGCCAAGGGTTGTACAGGTTCCCATAGCGAAAATATACTCCTCACTTCTCCCCACTCAAGGGTTCAAACGAAGGGGTTCATACAAGGCTATGAGTGGTTTACCCCCTCGGGTGCCTCCAATCCTAGCGGAAGATGTAGGTGACCTTTGGAAATAAAATGGGCTTAAATAAGTGTTGGAGGGATTTAAGAAGAGAAAATGTCATGCTTTATGCAATATGAATGAAATATTGAGTTACGATTTAAGAATCAACTATAAGTGAGGATATACTTCAATTGTTGCCTAAGTTCCTTAAGTTTTTGTGAAAATTTTTTTTGAAGAAACCGTTAATTCCCAGCAGAGTCGCCACTGTGAGCGGACAAACTTTTTCGTAACTCGTGGTGAAACGGGAACCGGAGATTTTCTTTTTGGGTGTTGATGTTTTAGTTTTGAAAACGGGTTTTAATCTTTCTTAGAAAAACCTTTCATTTTATTGGAAAAGTCTTTTTGTAGAAAACTTTATTTCAGGCATGAATTTTAGAAAACAAGCTTTTTAGAAAATCCCATTTTAACTTAAAGATCTCGAAATACGAATTTCGAGATTAGATACAGAGTCGCCTCCCGGATCAGCTCATCCCGGGAAATTCTGGTACAGCTCCCTACCAAGTGTAGACGTAGTACCTAATCCAGAGATTCGAGGTTCGGGCAACATATCTACTAATCCTCACTAATTTTTAATTATTATTTCGTAATATGACATTTCCTTCACTTAATTCTACTCATTTTATCTCTTCTTTTATTATTAGCCAATGCTCATACATATGACATAAATATAAAACCAAAATAAAAATGCAGAAAAGTAAAAGTGCGGAAAAGTAAACCAGAGGCCAAATTATACAACCCAAGAAAAAGAAAACTCTCATCCTAACCTTTTACAACCGCCTATTATACACGATAATCTAAAAATTACAATCGCCTAGATACACGGGATAATCTATAAAATACATTCAAAAATAAAAATAAAGCAAAAATAAAAGCTGCATCCAAATATGGTTAGTACAGATAAATAAATCACACTAAGGACTCATATAGGACAGAATAGGGGTATTTTAGGAAACGAGATCATGCAAAGGGGGTAACCAAGTCGACCCGATCGGTCGGCCCGGTTAGACATGGAAAATGGTTTTTTAAACGCCCTGTAGGTTTTATGGATAAAAAATCAGTTTTAAAAGCGGTTTGCCTCATTTACATGCAATTTTCCAACTTTAGCGGGCAGGATATCCCGGGACCCGGGGGTCCCGTTCGTGTGTGGGCCTAAATCAAACATCCATCTAGGGTCCAAAAGTATGCAAACACGCCAAAATTCATTTTTGAATGAGAAAAGAATGCAAAATTACAAGTTTGGAGCCCAAAAGAACAAAACTGTAATTCTACCTCCATTACAACCGCGCGGCTGTAGGTTACAGTCGCACCTCTGTAGCTTACAGCCGGGCAGCTGTAATGCTCCAGAATCGATTCCAGTATGTTTTCTCATTTTTGAAAATCGTTTTGCAAATTTAGTGATTTTGCCTCAACTACAGCCGCGCTGCTGTAGGTTACAGCCTAATGGCTATGATCATGAGTGGGGCGGCTGTAGCCGAAAAAACTCTCAAAAATCGTAAAAAACCCAAAACATGGCATTACAGCCGCGCCTCTATAGGTCACAACCGCGTGGCTGTAGGTTACAGCCAAGTGGCTGTGATTATGAGTGGGGCGGCTGTAGCCGGAAAAACTCCCAAAAATAGTAAAAAAACTCAAAACATGCAATCCAATCACAACCAGAATGAACAAAACGGATTTCTAAGGCCTCTCAAAAGATTACTTTATCTGTGTTCCAGTTCTTGGACCAAGAAAAATGGATTCGGATCCTAGAAACGTCTTGCAGTCACGAACAACTCGAACAGAGCGCGATTTCCGTAGCCCGAACGGAACCACGAAGAAGATTAAAGGATTGGTTGTTATGTGCTCTTTTAATATTATCTTTTTTTTCTTATTTTATTTCAGGTGCAACTCTTTTTTTTCTTCAATTGTGTTAAGAACCCTAGAAAAATCTAAGTGATGGTGTTTTTCTCTCCAAAAATCCTTTCTTTCTTTTTTTTTTCTTTTTTAGTTTTCTGCCTCCTTTAACCCTAATCCCGGATTAGGATGTTTAAATACCTCCCTTTTTGGTATTAAATCGGAATTAATTGCTGATTTCGGCAAAAAAAGGAAAACTGACGCTTACAACTGCGCCCCCGTAGACTACAGCCTACAGCCGCACGGCTGTAGGTTACAGCCGAGCTGCTGTAGCGACCAAAATGCCTATTTTGCTTAAAAACCAAATTAAATGCTGATTTTGACAAAAAAAGAAAATATAAAGATTACAGCCGCGCAGCTGTAGGTTACAGCCGCGTCCCTGTAGACTACAGCCGCGTGGCTGTAGGTTACAGCCGAGCGGCTATAGCGATCAAAATGCCTATTTTGCTTAAAAACCAAATTAAATGCTGATTTTGACCAAAAAAGGAAATATGAAGATTACAGCCGAGCGGTTGTAGTTTACAGCCGAGCGGCTGTAATGTCCAGAAAAGGCCATTTTCACTTATTTTTCGTTCTTTTCCTCGGTTCTCTTAAAATACTCACTCGAATTCTTCGGGGTTCCGTACTAGGACTTGTCACACACCTTCGGGCTATCCGGGACATTTCTGATGTTATCCCAGTCGGTCCGAATCCGCTTCATGTTTATCCGTGAAAAAGGTAACAGTAGCTTTCATCACCGAGGCGGGAAAAAACCCGTGCTCACAGCAATACAGGTTTGTTTCTTACTGCTCCATGATATTGCACCATTACTAAGTAAGAAAACAAAACCAGAAGTAGATTTCCTCTCATCCACATCTCCTACCCAATTTGCATCTGTGTATCCTCTTAATTGCAGATCCTTGCCTTGATAACACAGAGAGTAATCCATAATGGCTTTGAGATACCTCGGTATCCTCTTTACCGATGTCCAATGTGGTTGTCCAGGATTGGACTGATATCTACTCACCATGCCTACTGCATGACATATATCACATCTAGTACACATCATGGCATACATGAGGCTGCCCACAGCACTCACATAAGGAACATTTTTCATCCAATCCATTTCTGTTGGTGTTTTGGGACATATATCAGTATTAAGGGCCACTCCCTTAGACATCGAGCTATCTACGGGTTTACAGTTGCTCATATTGAAACGTTCAAGAACCTTGTTAATATATGTCTCTTGAGACAATGCTAATAATTTCTTTGAACAATCCCTTGAAATCTTAACTCCAAGGATAAAAGCAACTTCGCCCATATCTTTCATCTCAAAACTTAATGTTAACCAAGCTTTGATTTGATTCACATATTCCATGTCATTTCCTGCAATTAGAACATCATCAACATATAATGAAATAATCACAAATCTACTTCTAGAGCTTTTCTTATAGACACAATGATCTTCTTCAATCACCATGAAGCCATTCGATGTCATCACATTATGAAATCGAAGGTACCATTATCTAAAAGACTGTTTAAGGCCATAAATTGATCTTTTCAATTTGTAAACCTTTTGTTCGTTGCCTTTTACGATGAAACCTACAGGTTGATCCATGTAGATTTCTTCGTCCGATTCTCCATTGAGAAAAGCAGTCTTAACATCCATTTGATGTAGCTCTAGGTCTAGATTTGCAACAATTGCCAGGATTAGTCTAATGGACATGAACCTCACAACAGGTGAGAAAGTTTCCTCATAATCTATCCCTTCCTGTTTTGTATAGCCCTTAGCAACTAGGCGGGCCTTGTATCTTTCCATACTGCCATCAGCCTTATGCTTGATCTTGAGAACCCACTTGTTCCCAATAGCTTTTCTTCCCTTGGCAGATCAACAAGTTCCCAAACTTTGTTAGATCTCATGGAAGCCATTTCTTCTTCCATAGCCTTAATACATTCACTTCTTTTGCTTCATGAGTGAGCTTCGTTATAATTTCTAGGCTCATCATTATCTTGTGGGACAACTAAAAGAGCCGTGCTTTCGATACTAAATCATCGGCGTTCGACTTTTTGTCTTTTAGATTTACACGGTACCGAATCCTAATAAACATGTCTCATATATTCATCGTAATTCGGTATGCTCCCACTTGGACTATGTTCCATACTCCCACTGAAGTTTAGATCCACATGCTCACTAGGAATTGGAGTTTGATCTAGACCTTGATCTTGATCATTCGTAACATTTTGAAGTTTATGAACACTTTCATTTTCCTCAAAATTTCTCCCACTCAAATGAAGAGATTCGTTAGATTCCAATTCCTCATAAAGTGGCAAATCAAGGTCCACCTCGCCTCTTAGGGAACTCATTCTCTAACAAAATGATGCCACGTGATTCAAACTCTGTCACTTTTCTTTCTTCTGTTTCACCCACTAAAACATATCCTTTTGATACATTTGGATACCTTATAAAGATGCACTTTTTGCTTCTTAAGCCTAGTTTCCCAAACTTACTCGAGGTATCATAGGCGAAAACAGTGCAACCCCACGGTTTGAGGTTACTTAAGTCGGGTTTTCGACCTGTCCACAACTCATAAGGAGTGGATGTGACAGATTTAGAGGGCACTCAGTTGAGAACATATGCGGCTGTAAGCAACGCATCTCCTCAATAGGAGACAGGCAAATTTGTTGCAGCCATCATAGATCTAACCATATCAAGAAGAGTTATATTTCTCCTCTCGGCAACACCATTTTGTTGCGGGGTGTAAGGAATCGGCAACTGATGCATAATTCCTTTTTCATCACACAAAGCTTTGAATTCATCCGATAGATATTCCCGACCACGGTCAGTTCTCAAAGCTTTGATTTTGGCATTTAATTGATTCTCAACAAGGTTCATAAACTCTTAAAGCAACTTAAAGCTTCAGATTTGTGAGACATCAAATAAATATGACCATACCTAGTATAGTCATCAATAAAAGTGATGAAATAATAGGCCCCATGCCTTGCCCTCACATTCATTGGACCACATACGTCAGAATGGATTAATTGTAAAGGGAACTCAGCCCTAGTTGCCTTTCGAAATGGTTTCTTACACATTTTTTCTTTAAGAGATGTTTCATAGGGAGGTAATTCAACCTTAGCTAAATTGCCCAATAAACCTAATTTGGCTAACCGACTCATTCGGTCTTGGCCAATATGGTTTAACCTGGCATGCCATATCACATTTTCATTATCTATATCGCATATAGAATTAGAAGCAGATTGTAAGAAAAATGCATTATTTATTGGAACAATATCCAAAACAAACAAACCATTTAAAATATGTCCCGAACCATAAAAGGTTTCAGCCAAACACAAACGCAAACTGTTGTTATTCAAGAACAAATTGAATCCCATATTCAATAAAGCTGAAACAGAAATTAAATTCCTTCGCATGTCGGGAGCAAATAAAACATCATGCAAGAGAAGGGTCTAACCACCTATCAGAATAAATCTATATGTTCCAATCCCTTGGACTTCAACTCTCGAGTTGTTTCCAACGTAGATCCACTTTGATCCTGATGGGATTCGATGGAACTCAATGAAGGAACCTCGGTCCCTTGTCACATGGTCCGTTGCACCTGATCAATAATCCACATAGGATCATATTCAGTTAGATTAGCCGTACTAGATACATATAATTTACTCACACATGAGTTTTTAATATGTACCTTAGCCTCAGACCTGCAGTCTTTGCCATAATGCCCCCTTTCCTGGCAATTGAAGCATTTCACTCTTGAAATGTTCACTTTTCTAGCTTTGTTTTTATTTTTCCTTTCTTTTCAGCTTTCTTGGGCTCACTAGCCTTCTCTTTGCCTTTACCGTAGAAGCACTTACGATTCTTACCATAACTATTTCTAACAGATGCATAGTTAGCCTCAGCATTGACCTTAATAGATGCTAGGCGATCCTCCTCCAACTCAAGGTGGCGAACAACATCATTGAAAGTCTTAATACTTTCGGTATGAGTTAGGTGCATCTTTATATGCTCCCAACTGTTAGGCAAAGAAAGAATAACAGCTTGAACTTTCAGCTCTTCGGTCAACTTATGACCTGCATCTCTAAGCTCACTGATCATATTAAACGTTTCTCTTAAATGTCTTTTCATTGTATAATCAGGACGTTTCTTGTAAGTGTCGAACTTAATCATCAGAGAACGAAGCTTGGTCAGAGACACACCTCCGAACTTTTCTTTTAGAGCTTTCCACGAATCGCTTGCGTTCTCATACTTAGGAAACTACTTAGTGATGTCATCATCCGTTGCACTCAACAGGATGTGACGGGCAGTGGAATTTCTCTTTTTCCATGCTTCAAAAGCTTCCTTGTCCTGCCTATGTTGAGCAGTATTCCCTTCTTCGGGTTCGGTCATAACTGTCACCAGGGAATCTAGAAGATCTTGATCCTCTAGCACATATTGGATCCTCATGCTCCAGATATCATAAATGTCTCCGTTCAATCTGAGATCCGTATTCAAATCGGCCGCAATCGATTTGCTAACAGATGCCATTTTATGTACTTGATCTACAACATATGTAGTAGCACGACTTATTAGAAGTTAAAACAATACACGAATATTCAATACACAACCAATATCTCATTAGCAAAGTCTCACACTAGAATTTAATTCGAAAAAGAGACCATAAAGGCTCTAATTACCCTCTAAGTTCTATTGTTCAACCTTGCTAATAAAATATATATACGCGTAATGAACTCGATTAATGGATTTAATCTCATAACTCTTTCATGAGAAAAATTATTATTATTTATGTTGAATTAATTTTATTATTACCCAAAACAATAAAATCAAATAAACATCCTCAAATATTTATTTCACCAACATAAATAAATAATAATTAACCAATAATCAATTATAGAAAAATAAAACAAATTTCATTTTCTATAATTATCAATTTGAACCATCTCATATAGTTCAAATAGAGAAACTAATTCTCTAAAAAAATTTAGACCGAAAATGTCCTTATGACATTACTCCTAAAAACCTCTACACGGACCCCTTGCCCATATGCACTCTTGCAATATGATAATGTAAGGAATAATTTACTTATCATCATCACACCGTACAATCTGGCCTATATTGCGATTTTGATATCCCTTAGGATATCGAGTAATTTATATAACCCGAATCATTATTGTAACACATTACAATAAACAAAATAAAAATTAATTTACTTATACATTCTCTTTAATTATTGAAACACATTTCAATTTATTCAAGTCTCATAAAAATTACCCCATTGATTTTCTAGATTTTCAAAAAATTTTATTAATTTTCTGAAATATTTTACAAACAGAAAAATAATTTTTAAATAATTTTCAAATATTAAAAATTCGAAATAATATTTTCTGTTCACCAAAAAATTAAATAAAATTCACCAAAAAATCAGAAAAATAGCAAAAACCCAATCTGCAGGAAAACGGGGACGGAACGCCGCCGGGAGGACGCAGCAAGCGCTGGCGCGCTCGGCATACGCCCGCCACATGGCACGTGCAAATTGGACCATCGGCCGCCACGTGGCTTACGCGGACCAATCCGCACACGCCATGTGGCATCCTAAGGCGCT
This sequence comes from Euphorbia tirucalli, assembly GCA_039660915.1. Classification (NCBI taxonomy): domain Eukaryota; kingdom Viridiplantae; phylum Streptophyta; class Magnoliopsida; order Malpighiales; family Euphorbiaceae; genus Euphorbia; species Euphorbia tirucalli. Next base: position 55,130,697 of record CM077633.1, read on the forward strand.
GACGTGTTACTTCTGTAGGTGGCGCGTGCACGCCACGCGCTGCCTTCCTGGCTTTTTTTTGCCGCGAAATTCCGTCCGTCCTAGGATTTTTTGGGTCTTCGGTCACAGTGGTAGTGTCGGTTTGTCCATTTGACAAACGGAACTATGAGTTTGACGCTCAAACTCCCACTGGTGAGACTAAAACTCGTTTCAGACCTGATAACCGGAAAACCAAACCAGAAAACTGGAGAACCAAACCGAAAAACCTTGTTTTCAAACCGGAAAACCTTGTGTTTCGCCGGAAAAAATGGAAAACCTTGGGTTTTCGCCCGAAAAAATGGAAAAACTCACATTTCCACCAATGTGGTCCGATTTTCACAAAGATTAACCGATTTTCACAAAAATCACCAAAATACAACTACCCAAAAATTATTTTCCACCAAAAATAATTTTTCTTCCATCAAAAATTATTTTCCACAAAAAATAATTATCTCCCATAAAAAATTGTTTTTCACAAAAAACAATTTTCTCTCCATCAATACACATTACATATGTATAATCATACTCAAAATTGACAGAATACACAATAACAAGCTCTGATACCAATGACGGAATACACACTCATATGTATCCGGGTTGTGGAAATGGGTTACCTCTTGTAGCGCAGAATCCACAAGGATGAATGCAGCGGAAAGATGTTCGAGCCGATTGCGTATTACTGGTCAACGGGAAACCCACACCGACGTATTCGGAAGGAATCCGTATAGTCTACGAACTAAAGCAACATAGATGGAGAAAGAGAGACTAGAGAGGAAGAGAGGAAGAGAGAAGGACGAAAAACTAATTTTCTTCTTCTTTTTCCACCCACACTTATCTTCCTTTCTTACACACGCACACACACACATATATATATAAAGATATTATTCATCGATGTGATACTCACATGCTAGATGTCAACTCATTGACACCACACATATATATATGTATTCTCAACTTATAAGCAACAGTTTATTAGCTTCCCAACATATAAGCATAGCTTATTAGCCTCTTAATACTGGGTCTGACTGATACGAGCGGATTGGATCCATAAACCCAACAATGGCTTCTGTTAATATTATGCTACATAGTACGATTTATGGTCTAGAACAGGGGCACAAATCTCTTTCCCAGATTTCATTCTGTATTTAATTGTCTACAAATCTCTTCCTCTGTATACACACACAACCCCATGAAAATTTGTGGTCATACTTACAATTATTTTATCTGCTAGTGAATCTGTTCCACTTATATATAATGAATAAATCTGATAATGGCAATATATAATATATAATCTGTAATAGGTTTATGCACATGCATAACATATATCTAATTGCTATAATATAATTGATCAAAAGACAAGTAATTCATTAAACACTTGATGATTTAGCTAAGACAAACTGTTAATATCATTCTGAATTGCCGAAATACGTAATTTCTACAGTCTTAACTTGAAATTGCATTTTCTGATTCAGGGCGAAGGAAAGCAGATACCTTTCTAGTGTATGACACGGCCATCCCGAAATTTTTCAACGAAACTATTCAGATACTGAAAATGGATATATTGAGAATGTTGTTGTTGATCAACTCAAAAACACAAGCATCTCGATTTTTCGGAGAATTTTCATCCTTTTAAATTACAATTGAAATCGAAATAAAATACCTAAAGGAATTCCCTTTTCCAAGTTAAAATCCCTTCTTAATTTAAACTAATAATTAAATAATTAAAATCTAAACAAAGAGTCAGCCGTATTTTCTCTCCTTCAGTTTCACTCCCATTAGGTTAGCTCGATTCCTTTAGTCGCCGCGGTCGTTCTCAGCCGTTCACCGCCTTCTTCTTCCATATTTGTTTCTAGGTCTTCAGTTAAGCTTAGCCATTCTCCGATCTCCAGTTAAGCTTCTTCTCTGATTCTTTTATTTTTTCGATCTGCTTTTGCCCATTGTTTGTTCTCCTTTGCATGTTGTTTCTGGTTTTTTTTTTTTTTTTTATTTGCTGAATCGGTATGAATTGGATTTGAGTTTTAGATCGCTTGACTCACAGGAATGAGTTTCCGGTATTGATTAATTGGTTCTTCTCCAACTTCGTGGTGTCTTTTTTTTTAGTATGTGTTATATGTGCATTTGATTGAGCTTAGTTTCAAAAGTGATAGATGATATGTTTTCGGATGTTGCGTTTTTTTTTTATTAATGCCGTTTACTTTCAGATTGAAGTTTTCTCTTCCATTGAATTTTTGAATTAGCTATTCCTAAATCTTATTGACTATGGAATTCACTTGTTAAATTTGAACATAGAGTAAAAAGGCGATCAAATTTGGGAAAAAAAATAATATGTAGAGCTGCCCAATATTTTACATATATTATTCCTATATGATATTCTCAACTGATTTCATCTAAAAATTAGAAATCAATTTTATGAAACACTCCCTCTTACTATATCTGTTTCAGAACAGCATCTCAATGGTTATTTGTCAACTGAGTTTCCAGCAAGCTAAGACTAGTACAATTAAAGTGAAAAACATCAACTGACTTGTCTTCATTAATTATTCATAGTTGAGAGTTGAAGTTTATAAGGTTAATTTTACCTTTGGATCTGCTAAAGTGTCATTAATTTTACCTTTGGATCTGCTAAAGTGTCATTCCCCATATTCATTAAGGAAGAATTAGATTTAGATTTAGATGCTCCATTCGATAAGTCTTTGGTAGCTGCATGTTTTACACTGTTTGCTTCAGTAGAGGATATTTGGTACCTTAGTTACAAAATTATTTTCTTCAGTTTCCATTATTTTTTTATACCATGTGTATTTTCTCCTGTTTCTTTCTTTCAGGTATGGAATACTGATCTAGTACTTGTAGCATTTTTCAGCATGTTAAGTACTTGTTGTTTTGCTTTTTTATGCAGTCCAAGTGTTTGATTACTGTTCCATTGAATATTTTTCTTGGACTCTTATCATTTGAAATGTGTTTGATTTTGATTTTACTCTCATACTTTTTCCTGACTTTTGGTTATTTAATTATATGTAGGCTAGGAATCTTGGTAGGCTCCAACTGTGATGGAACAATTTGCATACACCCATACTAAAAATCATGATGGGTGCACCGAAGCAAAAGTATTATGAACTTGGTTGCTACTTCCCTCACCAAACAGGTTAGTTTGTTAAACTTTTGACGTATGTTAATGTTCATCAATGCATTAGGGACTCTTGTTATCTCATAAATGAAATAATTTCTTGCTGTTAGATTAAACTAAGAGTTTAATAAGAAAATACAGAAACATGACTATATTTCTTTTTGTCTGATTTCTAGTTTCCTTATAAAACATTTTGTGGCAATCAATATGCATTTGCAGTCTTATGGAACTATTTTTCCTCTGTCTATTTCCTTCACTAATAGAGGATTAGTTACTGTCCGCTTGACAATCCACAATTGATGCGGGATAAAATGAAGTGCAGCACCAACTTTCTGTACTGCTCTTTATTGCATTGACTTGTGGCTTCTCAATGATACTTTTGGCATTTCATTATTAACTGGTAACAGAAACCAATACCTCATTTCAGAACTTAGTTGACATATCCTTTCCTATGCATTATCTACTAAATGTTCTGGCAGCCCCTTATTTTGCTTATTGCATGATTGCCTTGCCAATTCTAATTAGCCAGTTAAAGTCTTCTGCATTAATCTTTGCTCATCGTACTTGTAGTCTTGGCATGAAAGATTCGTGGGGACCATTGAAGGCGTTAACTGTCACAAGCGCTATAAATGGAATCAGTGACATTCTTGTGCAGATTTCTAGACTATGGTATTGCTGACGCAGCTTGGGCTACAATGGCGTCTCAATGCATTCTGATTTTTTGTCATAAGCTCGATGATGCTTCATAGCAGTAGTTGAAATTTCAAGTATGTTTAATATCATTTGAGGCTTGCATTTTTTTTTTTTTCTCTTTTGCTGTTGTTTTTTGAGTTCTAGTTAAATATGTTGTTCGTAAATCAATCAATATGCAATTTGTAAGGTGCAATTGCAAGGTTATTGATTGCTTATTGAAGAGGAAGAGAGATATCTCTTTGATTGATTTTTTATTTTCGATTTTCAAATCTACAGAAATATCAGGTATTGGGCTGAGAGGAATTCGTTACTTGAAGAATCTAAAAGATGCAAACATTCCAACTGAGTAGATAGAGAAAGGCCAGCATCATGTCGTTGATGCTTCACTTACTCTTATTCACAAGAGAGCAAAGCTTGAGGTATATCTCTATTTTGATCACTCTCATAATTCCCTTTAATCAATAGCAAAGCGTTAACTTTACTCCTTTGTTTAGTTTCTAGGATCAAATTATGCTAATTTGATTGAATGTGTATCTGAAAGAACTATTTTCTGTAAACTGATTTTCAGTATTTCAATTTTGCTATATTCCACAGATTGATGAATGTTATAAGTGGTATTTTTGGCTTATAACATCCATCAATCTACATTACAAGCTTCACACGCTCGCTTATAGCATTCATCAAACAGTTCTGATCAACAGTAATTATAACAAATACATATGTATCAGTGAGTTTAATTCGATTAATGATATTCAATCAAGATGCCATGGCACTGGAGCGGACACAATAGTCCCAATAGACACCATGACTGAGTCTTATATAAATTAAACAAAATTAGTCTGTCGCACATGATTCTGAAACGACATCGTTTACAACAAAAAACCAACATTGCTGAATATTTGTCAGTGGAAGAACATATACTAATACGAAATGTGGTGGAAAGAAACAGACATCAATTAAGTAGTTGAAGCTGTTAGGTTTGAGTGTAAAATGAAATGGATTAGTTGAAATAATTAGGCAGAATTTGATAAAATCACTATTGACAGAAAAAACTATTTAAATGGGAATTCCTTAGTCATGATACTTCAGTGAGTTACCATTGCTGGTATTGTGTTATGCAAGAAGGCAATTATGTCAAAATGTAAATTCCCTCTTCAATGGTAACTATTTCACATTTTACGACTAAAGTTGTAATTGGTCGGCTTCATTCATTGCCCTTCATAATAATTAATTTACAAGAAGAACAAAAAAGATGCAGTTTTACAGCATGCAGTTTTACAGAAACATTGGCATACAAGTTTTAGGTAGTACCTGCTGGAGAATCAACTGTACAGTGAGCATTGATGAATATGGATCTTTATATACTTATACGGATCAAATTTCGCTGGCCTTGAACTCACTTGATATTTACTCTATGATTCTATTTTGCTTCCTCTTCCTTTGCTCCGCAGGTTCTATTTGCTCATACATGAAAAGAGACCAATTTATTGTTGCTCCTCCTCTGAACTCAGCGATTGTTCCTTCCGTAGAGCTGAGTGTATACACCCCTAGTTCGATGAACCACGATCAAACTGAGGGCCATCGCAATGATGCACAAACCTGACATGATCCCGCAAGTGATGGAGTAACATATGGAACCTACACAAGTGAGGGATTCCTCATTGTCCATCTTAAGCGCAGAGACTGAACTTTGACGTTGAATTTTAGCTTGTTTCTCCGCATAGTAGTCATATATACCACTGCCAATAACACCAGAGAATATAAGAGAACCAGCAGTACTTGAAAGTGTGAGAAAATTGTACAAGGCGCCGAAACTTTTCAATCCAAATAGTTCGGAGGCAGCAGCTGGCACAATTGCCCAGTGAGCACCATAGCCAAGTCCTATCAGAATGCTCACTACATAAATTTCTCCAGGCCATCCCATTGCATAATAGAAAAGTCCTATAGCCATGATTACCTGAACAATAGCCATGGCCACTGGTCTCGGGTAGGCAAAATTTCTGAAAAAAAAAAAAATCAAAAACATGAATATATATGGAACATTGTCATTGATAAGGAAGGTGCAGAAGAATTCAATCAAAAGACAATCACTTGAACAGGGAAATTCAATAGAAAGTGGATTCACCTTATGATAGCCTCAGAAAAATAGCCACCGCCAACACGGCCGAGAAAGTTCCAAATGCTGATCATGGAGACGAAGATGCTTGTATCGGTGTACCCCAAAGACTGACAAATCTGACCCAAATTATCAATAATCGTCAAACCAGATCCAGAAGCCAGCGTCAAAGAGAAAAACATAAGCAGAAAATCTGCCTTTACTAAAGCCTGCATCAAAGTGAAATCCTGCCCTCTTCGTGGGCCTCTTTTCCGCTTAACTCTCACTGCTCCATCTGCAGCTGCTTGAAACAGTCTAGCTTGCAAGTGAGCAATTCGTTTATGTCGTTCTGAGGCTGGAAGTGAGTCCATTCCTGTTGGTTTTTCGTCTTCAACCTCACTAAGGAGAACCTCATTTTTCTCCCACTCTTGTTCAGAGTTGTACCCTTCTGGTACGTTGAACTCAGTAATGAGATTCTCTGCTGCTCCAGATCTTGGTTCAGCAAAGAAAACTAACAGAACAGGAATTGTAATAGGAAGCAATATAAGAATTATCAAAATGCTAACAAGCAATATGACCACAATTTGGCTCACATCAAATGCATCCTCAACTATCAAGACTCCAAGAATATAAGCTGCAAGAATGAGGCAGATGCTGTAGATAGATAAGAAGCTCGTATTATCAGACGGCCTAGCTTGTTTGTGACCTCCTACAGGTCTAACAATGAACATGAAGGCAATGACAACCATAGATGGCCCAACAGCAACCATGAAAATTAGAGAGGATTGGTGAGGAAAATTGATCATGGTATAAACCTGAGTCAGAATTGCGCCACTCAACCCTGCAAATCCTTTTAGTATCCCGACAACAGGACCCCGGCTCTTGGGGAAGTTCTGTATACATGAAACTAGAGCTGCTGTGTTGAAATATGTCTCACCATTGGTCCCCACAAATACGGCAAGGCAGAGCTGCAAACCGAAATTTAGCAAACTTCGTATGTGTCAGTTTAGAAAAACTGGAACTGAAGTCTGGTATGAAAAGAAAAACATAAAAATGGTTAACATTTTATGCTTGCATCGATATATTATTCATATATAAACCATGAAAAATTATTCATTCTCAACTAGTGGTATAACATTACTTAAAAGAGAGAGATATTAGATGCTTCCTTCTTTATCACTAGTGAATGCAGAATATTTTGCACAGGCGCAAAAACCACTGAGCTTCTGGACATTTCTAACAACAAGCAATCTATAATTTGAAGTTTGTTCAGCTACAATCAGCCAAACATGTCTGAAAATCAGTAAGTAACAAGCTACTCGTTTGGGGTTAAGGTAACGGACTATGTAGAACTTATTACTTGATCTCCTCCCATGATTGAACCAAGTCATTTTTAAATTTCCAAGATTCATTAGCGAGAAGTAAAATTGGTTCAGTAAGCTAACGTGGGAGTTGCTTAATGCATCTTCTGTTGATGCTTTTCAGCGTGATTTTCACTAATAGAGAATGTTGCAGAATGCAACAAGTAAAATCAGTCCCCTAAAATTTCATTTTCTTTTCCCATTATTCCAGAAAAAGCTAGGTTGGGGAATGTTCACTAATCAAATCAGGATGCACAATCAGATCCTAGCAAAGCCACATAAACCTCCAGTCCCAGAGTATTATCTTCCTTTTCATGATCTTGTCCCTTTGAAAAATAACTAGTCAATCAAGAATGTGAAACATGAAACTCAATTGGCTCTAGAAAGCAAACATGTATATACATTCATATTCATACTGGTTCAAAATTTAGAAATTGTTATCTATGGATGTAATATAGATTAGCTATTAAACTTTACCTAAATCCGATAGCATTGGAAATTTATTGCTTGATCGGTCAGTCAGATTCAGAATGCCAATAATGGTTTTGACATATGAATCTGCATAGTTCAAGTGGGCAAGTTTCTAATGAAAATTACATTCATTCACTGTGCAAACAGATATCAAATCAGTGAATTTGTTCATAAATCCATGGGGATATCACAATTTTTCTCTTTGTATTTGAATGATTTGTTGATGTGAATAGGGTTTCCAATTTAATCGCTGTAAAATATTTCAATTTCATATTAATTGCTACCTGTTTCTAGGATCTCTCAACCAAAATTGAGCAGAACCCTATCATTGATACTGACCAAGGATTTACATGCTCTTACCAATTAGGCTCAAGTTCACATTTAAACAGCAGTACTAGAAAAATCAGGCTCTCAGTTGAAATAAATTATAGTCCATACAGATGGGTAACAAATAATTTATATAAAATTTAAAAAGGACCAAATCATGGCAAGCAAACATAAATTCACACAGAAGAAAAAGCAAGATTCTTTTAGAAAAATTGAATGATGGCCAAATCTGCTTATCCAACGGTTTAAAAGAAAGCATAAAACAGTAGCAAAGATGATGAATTGAGTATTGACATTAATAAGAGATTGAACTTACCACCCAGAGAGGCAAACCAGTCCATTTGTGAACAACTATAAGCCAAAGCAAGCCGTACCCAACAAAATTCTGACACACCCCAATAAGCAGAGTGGCCCAAACGGGCAAAATCTCACACAAAGCTCCAGCCAGAAATCCAATACTATCACCCAAGTCCTTGGCTACACCAAGCATAGCCACCTGCCTCTGATTGTAACCCATGGCGCTTTTGATCACTGGAGAAATACTCCCAAACAAGTAGCCAATTCCTGCACATGACTGCACCCACATTGCACAAACAAACACCAGCCATCTGTTGTTCACAAATTCCTTCAATATCTCTGGACAAAGCCGCTTCATCGTATCCTTTCTTGCTCCTAATTCTTTTGAAGAAACCAGTGATCTCGGATTCGGAGATGATTTTTGAATTTGAGATCTTTGAATGTGACAGCTACATAATTATTTAAAAAAAAAAAAAAACAAATCTGAGAAGGGATTTTTTCTTTTTTTTTTTTTTTTTTTTTTTGTGATATATATGAATTGAGTTATCTTGTTTGAGAGATGAAAAGGAGGGTTGATTGAATTTATTGTCGGGTGTTTAGTACTGCGCCAGAACAGACAGCTGGACTGATTACAGTCATCACATCTTATTTCCAGTTTTCCATTCCCTTTCACTATTGATTCACACCATGTTGAGGGAGGGAAATTGCAAATGTTGAAATTATATAACTTTTTTTTTTTTTTTTTTTTTACAAATAAAAGCAAAGATTTTTTTTAGCATATGAATATCCTTTTGTTTGTCACTAATTAGCAAATTATTATCTAATAGTAAATTTAATTTGAATCTAATAATTGAATGAATAAAACAAAAGTTAGGAACTTTATCAAGGTTGCTGTGTATCCAATAATTCTGATTTGAGAATTAAAACCACATAAATATCCTAATCTTAAATAACTTTATATCCATCACAGTGTAACTTAATATTCATCACAGCTGGACTGATTACAGTCATCACATCTCATTTCACATAAAACATCATTTTGTCACTGTTCACTTATTCATACACGTCCCTCCAAATACCACAATTCACCAAATTCCAAAATCACACAAAACATTACATACTTCTTTAAATGCATTTCAATAATTTTACCTATTTCTTCCTCATATATCCACAATCATATAATTAATTGTCTCGCAATATTTCAACAATTCATATAAAATAATCTACCCAAAACCATCCAAAACTCCAACAAGTAACGTTGCTCCAAATAATTTATAGACTAATATAAAATTATTCAACTAATAGAATCTCATCGGGAAATTTTCCGATCGCCGGAATACTATCCAAATTTTGAACAGACAACGGCACTGCTAGGAGCCTGACAATACCAATTTTATTCCCAAATCACTCCATCGTTTGAATTAATTTGTAAAAATAGTTCAACATTTCATTCTCAAATATACCAGTAGATAGACCACCAGATAAAAATCTAACCATATAAACTGAAAAAAACACTTAATTATAGACCAGTACCTGAAATATCATCAACATCTAACGGTTGAAAGTCGAATTTCCCATTTTCCTCTTTAGTTATCTTATTTCCCTTCAACCACCATTTTCAGAGACTTCATCCCTTTCCGTCTGTTTATACTCCCAAATTCAAATCTTTTATTTTAAACTTTATTATCAAAATTACGATTTTGCCATCCACACTATTTTCAGACTCAAAAACTGAAATTCTTTCATAAACGTCCTTGTTATGCATTTATTTTTCACCTAAAACTTTCTATTATCATTATTCCTCCGTATTTCACTTTATATATTTATACTTTAAAAAAACATACATACATACATACATACATCACCACTGAAATTTACTCCATGACTAATAATCAATTTATAATCTCCTAAAATACTGAAAATATAATTTTTTTCTAAATATTCATATTTATAGACTTTTTGGGGATATTATATTTTTATATTGTTAATAAGTAAATAATAAGAATCTGTAATAAGTTACACTAGTAAAAGTCAAACAGCTCAACTAATTATATCAATAAAGTCAATACGATGCACCATTAATGTTCATGTGCCAAATTAACTCTTTTTCTCTTTATTGTTTTATTTTTTTCTTGTACCAAACAATAAACTATTTTGCTAAAAAGTGCCTAGACATAGTTTTACCGTCACACAAACTGCCAAATTTTTTTGTCTGTTAGGAATTAATTTTATTAAGATTCCAAACTTAAAACATCTTGGATAAATAAATGATAACATCTTGGATAAATAAATGAAATATATAATATAGAAAAAAAAATTAAGCAGATAAAATGTGTATATTCTGCTTATTAAAATGGGTAATTGGTGTATGCATGAACATATTTCATTTATTGATTATTAAAAAAATCCGATAAACATCAAGTAAAATGGATGAGTAGATGGCCGCATGACTCAGCAGCAGTCGCTCACGTGTCGTTTATCACCTAACTATTGTTTCAATTTTCGATTAGATTGATAATTTATTTGTTTGCACCTTACACACATATTCAATCAAAACCTGCCAACACATTGTTTCCAATTAATTCTCGTATACAAATATCTAGTTGTCCTCATAAAATTATCTAATCGTCCGACGATTATAAGGCTTTTTTTTTTTTCAAATAAATCAAATCAAATTAAGTTATGGCCGATTCATATTAGTTTTTTTATAAACTATGATCACTTCCCAATGAAATCTTAATTTATGTAACATGAGTAATAATAAGCTAAATAATATTAATTTTTCATTACAAAGGTTAATATAGTTAGTATCTATAATAAATTTTATTTTTTCTCCATATAAAAACTTGAAAGTTCAACCTTATTTTGACACCCTTATAAAATATAATATATATACATTATTGAGTTTCAATCTCTCACAATTTAAATGTATGAAAATACAAAATTCCCTTATAATTATTAGTAAAACTTTATCTTTTTCTTTTGAAAATTAATTAAAATGTCTTTTTGATTAAGATTTCGAAGTATATATAGACCTAGCGGTGCACAAAATTCGTAAAATTGGAAAAGAAAAATGAAACAAATGGAAAATTAAGTTAATTGAAGCCACTAGATTGGTGGTTGACCAATCAAATATAATTTAGTGGACTTGCTCAACTGGCCGACATATCTATTCAAAAACGTGTACTGTATATATGCACTTGGTTGGTCTCAACTATGCCAATAAATATATAAATTACATCCTTGGCACACAGATAATAATACTTTGTAATTTAGTACACACACTTTATTTTGTCATAAAAAAAAAACATAAACTTATAGTTGTTCTACCACTATGGCCCTAATAACCTTCCACAACTAGCCAATTGTGTTATATCAGCATTTGATCATTTTTTCAACAAAATATGAGACTCGTTAAATTGAAAAATACCTTTTTACCCATTTTGAAATTTATACATCTTTTATCTATTTTTAAGAAATATATTTTTTTCCAAAATCATCCTCTCTCTTTCGGTCTCTCTTTTTGGAAATCTCGTATTGAAAATAAATAACTCTAAAAAGTAATATATAAGTGGTATAAATTGAACATTAACACAAGTCAATTGGTTTTGTGTTACATACACTCAATCCTAACTATTTATTCATTCATGTGTCAAGTCAAACATTCTCAAAGTCCACATATTGTTTTTATATTTGTCCTTTTTCTTTTTTTTTTTATCTTTTCGTACATTTTTCTTAATTATTATTATTATTATTTTATTTTTCTCTTTCTTCACGAAAATGTATTTTAATTATTATTATTATCTTCGATCCATCCAAAAAAAGATTTTTTTATTTTTTCGTTTTTTACAAAGATATTATTTAGAGCTCTGAAGAAACGATCGGACTCCTTCAAATAGGAGGTTTATCTAAAAACAAAAAATATTTGCTTCTAATTAAGCAGCGTTATCCACACCAATAATTCAAAAGATTTCAATTGCTCAATAAGACTCATTTTGGATTGTTCTCATCAAATTATGCTAAACATTCTATTTTCGTGAAAATGACTCAAATAATTATAACGATTTAGAAATTTTATAAACTAATTATATTATTTTGTTTATCACGCAATAGAAAACTGAAGTTGCTATAAATATTTGAAAATTTGAGTTGATAGAATGATTGGTAAATACATAATCATGGAAGAATTATCCTAAATTCGTCACTAAATAATTAAGTGCATATCACATCATCTTTTTCATTATGCTGAATCTCCAATGAAATAACATTACAGCTTAATTGTGTGGAACGATTTCAATGGAGCAGTAAAACATTCAAAGCTATGACATAATTTATTGCTGAAAGAGACAGTTTATATTAAAAATTATTTGATTTATTACCTGACTCCCAATCATAAGAAGGATATTGATGCTCATTATCACCATAAACTTATCTTATCTTGTAAATGTAAATCTCATCTTATATCATCATCTACTTGTTGGCAAACATCAACAAGATTAGGCCAATCAGTTTCATCGGTTAAATTAGATATTGGCTATGGATTTGATTAGTTAGATCAAAAATTTCGATTTTTGAAAAAAATGGGTAAAAAGGTTTAATAGTGGTTGAACCAGTCAGTTGAACCGTAATTAATCATAATCTATTATTAAATATTATTTCTCAAAATAATACATATTCGTTCATGCACCGGTTCAAACCGGTCAAATTAAAGAATATAGTTAGAACTAACCATTGATGATTTGAATTGCAAGGAGTTGCAAACTTGAAATCCTTACTTGACATGTTTGAGATTCAATTCTCCAATCGGTCAAATTTAGCTTTTATTGATTAGTGATTTGTAAATTTTACTGTAACTTCTCATGGAAGTTTGTGGTTTGCCGACTTTAAAAATAAATAGACATACTCTTGTCTAAACTTCTTCTTAAATAAAAAAAGAAAGTGTGTAGTTAAAGGTTTAGTTGGTCAAAATGTATAGTTATGTTAAGTAGCTATCGTTCCCATCGACAATGAATTCTTGGGGACAAATATCATAGTTAAAGCAGTTCTGATATACAAACGAATATAAAGATAAATGACGGGATTAATTTTTAATTATAGAAGATGAGAGAGAAAAGTAGAGAAATCATATGGATTAAGAAAAAGTGTATTTTAAAAAAATTATAAAAGCATACGACCGAAAGCAAAACTTAAAAAGAGTAAATACGGTAATTTTCCTACTAATTAACATTAAGGAAGTCTTAAAAAAAATAAATAAATAAACAACAATGTTTTATTATAATAACAGTAAATCATATATTTCAACATCTACAAAATATATACATAAAAAAAAATTTATCAATAATAAAACCGGATAAATTTATATGGGCAAAATATATTATATTGATTAGAGGAAATATATACATGAACAATAGAAAATACATAAATTAATTCAAACAAAAGAAAAAGTAATAACACATCATCCTATATCAACATAATTAATTTTGAATACAAATATAGAAATAATAACTTTTTAGGCCTAATAAGTGATTTTACTCTTAAAATAGTAAATAATAATCTTACATATTCTGTATTTTGTTAATTTTTATTTGAAAATATTAATTTTGTTAAAATTTGAATGTAGAACATTGATTATAATTTATAAATATCAACTTGTAAAATTTAAATTGGTTGGTGGTTTTACAAGTCATTCAATCGACCAGGTACAAATATTGTAACGGTTAGTCGTGTCATACGGGTTGTATTATATTTTTACCTTTTTGGTTCTCTCTTTTAGATTCATCATTAGGTCTGGTCTAATGAGAGGTGCGGTTTCTAAAACCAACCTGGTTAAGCCTTTTTTACTGGCTTACTCCTGGGATCCGATATGATTTCTATCTGGATGCCATCATGTTCAATTTTCTATCTCTCTATCGTCTTTTTCTTAGTTGTTTGCACCACTTCTCATGGAGGATGAAGTAGTTACCGATTGACTGTGGTTTGGCACCTTTAGTTTCTTTTAATTGGAAGAGTAACTAGATTTGTAAGTCTTCTCTTTTATGCTTAGCTATCAAGACGCGTGCTAAGCTGTCTAAGAGGCCGTTTGGGATGGCTTTCCCAACAGGGAAAGGAGCTTTGAAGCAAAAGGAAAGCCAGGAAAGCTCATTGAGAGTGTTTGGTAAAAACAAAAATGGGAAAGTTAAAAAAAGGAAAGGAGGTTTTGTGACTTTCCTCAAAAGCCAGAAATTGTAACTTTCATTAAAAGCCAGAAACACGGAAAGGAGTCTCCTTTCACGATCGGTCTTCCTTCTCTTTGCAATCGCCTCCACTGGTCTCTCCTTTCACGATCTGCTCCCCTTCTTCTCTCCTTTTTGCCGGCTGCTGCTGCCCACCGCCGCTCCATAAAACCAGTGAGATTTTCTGTCTTTTCCCCTCTGAGTTATTGTTGTGGCTGGATTATCTTTGGATTTTGAAGACTGAAAAATGAAATTCCAGCATCTTTTTACGTTCCAATTTGTATCGCATGCTTATCTTCTTTTGCTTCAAATCTTCTCAATGATCAGACAGAAATTGGGTGTCTGAACAATTTGTGATTTGTGGTATTGGTTCACGGTTATGTGTTTTTGGTCTGTGTGATGCTTA
Organism: Euphorbia tirucalli; assembly: GCA_039660915.1. Lineage (NCBI taxonomy): Eukaryota > Viridiplantae > Streptophyta > Magnoliopsida > Malpighiales > Euphorbiaceae > Euphorbia > Euphorbia tirucalli. The sequence continues at coordinate 55,145,701 of CM077633.1, forward strand.
AGAAAAAAAAAATTGAAGTTTGAGTAATTTGACATAATTACTTCTCATGTTGCTCAAGATTTATTGCTCGACTTATAGCTGTGGCGATTGAGATTGTAACTAATTTGAATGCTTGTACTTTGATTATTTGAATATTGGACTTGAAATCCAAGTAGGTGAAATTTGGGATAGAATTGATAGTTAAGATTGGTTTCATTTCCTGTCCTTTTGAGACATGATGTAGGATGCCAGAATAGTGTTAGTATGCTAGTAGAAAATAGGAAAATCAGGTGGTTCACCATTGTCACAAGAGTTTACTGATTTCGATTCTTCATCTGGTAACGTAATCTCTTTTTCTTTTTGATTCCATGTTCCTTTACATTTTGTTGGCTCAAGATCTACTCGCTTTGGTATTTTTTGTCCTATTTCTCCTTAATCGTTCCAATTGCTATTATGTGCTATATCTTTCTATTGCCATGGGCGCTAGGCCGTGAGGAATTTCAGAATTTCAGTATGAACTACTATTTAATGATATTAGATTTTCAGTTTAGAGATGGATTCGGCAATATCAGAAGTAAACTAGGGTGAGAACTAGAGAAGCTCCAATCACGAAGAAACTAAAGGCCTCCCCAGCCCTCTCTGGACATTGCTAACTTTTTGTTTATCTTTGATTGTCTGGTATTATTGCATGCGTTTGGTGCTTCTGAATTTGGTAGTTTCATATTTATAGAAAATTTAATCTGATTCTATTTTGATGCATTTGAGAAGTATTCAAGTTTGTGTTGATTTGTGAAGTTTTATGTAGTTATTAGGGATTTTCTTATAACTAGGAACTGGCAATGGCAAATTTTATCTATCGTACAACTATTCTTTAGGATTTGGCAACTAGAATACACTTTTGCTCTTCATGTTGGCTAGTGCTTGGTTTTTCGTGAGTATGCTTGTTGATTGTATTATTCATATGTGTATGGGAAGAGCAGTGAGGCTAATGGTCATTTTGAACTTCAAGGTGAGAAATTTAACTTAATTTCTATTGAATTCTACTTTTTTTTTCAATGTTTAATGGAAATAGCAGTTATTGAATAACTCTCAAGAGATTCTTTCTATTTGTCAGCTAGAGTTGACTTTGCTTGAGGGGAGGAGCTGCAAGAACTGTCGTCATATCAGGGCATAAAAATTGATAAAACAAGGTATGCCTCATAAATATTTGCCATATTTTTCTTTACTAAAGACAGGTAACTGGATGGTTATTGACACGATTTTTTATTTATGTTTTTTGTTCTATTTTACTTCGTTTTTTTTATATAAAATTTATCTGCTGTTGGCTTTAGTGCACCTTTACCCTCACCCAATATGTTCTGATAGAGTGCAGGATTCTCTGGAGTAGCTGATGCAACAGGCGTTTTAATTTTACTTGGTGTATTTAAGCTAGCCTCATTTATTTGATACAATTGCTCATTAATTACTTGTTGCTTATAATTATTGTATTGATGTGATTTTCTTTGTGAAACAATTGTTATCTGTTGTCTCTAATACGCGGGATTGATTATGTTCTCTGATGGAATTAGATTGCTTAACCTTGTATGTGATTGTCCTGAAGTGTTAAGCGTATTACAATTTTTTTGGATTTTAGTGATCCTATGAGTGAAATATATCTGCTTAATCAAACTTATGTTTGTTTTATTGAATTTGAATGGACAGGGCAGGCATTTTAGGAAACTATTTACACAGTAAAGTTTTTGTTTAGGGTCTTTCTTGGCTATAAATAGGAGCCCACAAAGGTAATCTATTCTACACACTAACAGATTTTACGTTTACATTTTTTAATTTCAGATGTTCTTCTTACCTTCCTTTTTAATTCTTTTTTTAGCCATCTCATCTTTGATTAACTTTGAAATTGCAGGTTGTTCCTCAAGCTGACAGAGTCCTTATCCGTCTCGAGCAGCTACCTGAGGTACGCTTCCTTACTTCTGCTCTCCGGACTGTTTTTCACTGCCCACTCAAATTTTGTCTCTGTATAATCCATACGTTTCAACTTTTCATTGTGATCTTGTAATGGTTGAACTTTTCTATGAAGAATGATAAATCAATTGGCTTTCTGCACAATTATATGATTACATGTTAAATTGACTTCCCATTTTGAGTTGTTATATTGATATAATAAACTTTGTGGCTCAGAAATCAAGTGGTGGAGTTCTGCTACCCAAATCAGCTGTGAAATTTGAGCATACCTGATGGGCGAGGTCAGTAGAATATCTTTCTCTTATCTATATACTAAGAGTCATTGATCTCATTGTCATAAAATTCAATTTTTTGTTTAGGTGCTGTCTATTGGTAATGAGGTTGGGGAAGTGGAAGTTGGGAAGAAGGTATCTCAATTGTGCTAACTTATATCAGTCAATGTGTTTGAATAATCCATATCTGTCAATTTGGAGCCATTTTATACAACGACTGTTATAAAATTATGGTTGAACTTTTCTTGTCCATTCACTAAGGAGATAACTCTCCTGCAAGTCATTTTGAATGATGACTGCCTTTTCACAGATGCTTAGATGCATCATACTCCGTTTTTATTGCTCCGTTTTTATTGCTTATAACTATAGTTTTCTTGTGTTGCATTAATCTAGCATTCTGGAATTGTACAGGTTGATTTAGGAACAGATGACCAACACTGCTTTTGCAAAGCTGCAGACTTGTTGGCTGTTGTTGAGTGAATTGGAGCATTTGGTCAAAGATTTTCCAAAACATGAATTTTGTAATAATGTAGGGCATTGATGTCACACTTGCATAATTATGAAATTATAAAGGATCTTTCATATCTTATGTACTAATATATTGAGCTAAACCATGTATATTCCAAAAATGCGGTGTTCTGAAAATTTCCTGCCATCTGTTATTTTCTAGCAGGATGCTAATGCTAATGACTTAAGTTATTATAGGAAATTTCATGTTGTGTGGCGGACTGTTTTTTTTTCTACCATATTAAGAATAAGCTTGTATAGAGAACTAAATTGATAAATCCATGGATTTGTCTTATACATGAGAAGTGACCTCATACAAACTGCTGTTGTAGCAGTAAAATTAAGGATAAGAGAAAAGATAAAAAATGATCCCGCCGCCAACAATTGCGCGGTATTGCACAACGTTGCATGCATGGGGTGATTTTGAATCTTGCTGGAGGGACAGAAGAAACAATCCATTGACTCATTAGTGAAAAAGATTGTTGCCTAAGGGGATTTTTTTTTATTTCATTAATGAAGTCCAATTTTGCACTACATCTAGAGCATATGACCCAGCATTGCATTACGCATTATGGTCATTTTCGACCTCCTCCAAGTAGGGTCGTTTTGTACCATTTTCGTTAAAACTAATATCGAAGTGTCATTTTGTAAGAAGATTCACGGAAGTTGATGATGTTTAATTTTATTTTTTAGGACAATCATACTAGAATGGATGGGGATGATAATAATGATTCAATAGGCAATTCGTCAAGTGATGACGAAGAAGAATTTTGGCAAATTTTGGCACAGACAAATTAGCAACAATCGTGTGTTGATCAATTTTTTGATTAACTTATTATATATGTATGGATGATTAGTATAAAAATTGTTACTTTATATTAGTATATTTCAATTAAAATAAATGTCTTTTTTTTTTTTTGTATAATATGTATGTGATATGAAGATTAATAAAAAAAATTATTAATACATAATAATATATAAATAAATAAATAAAATAATTTTTTTATTTAATGTGTGTGAAAGAAATTATTAATTTCTAATATTATTTAATTTATTAAATTAAGTAAAAATTAATTTATATCATATATGTCCTTTTATGTCATTTTATATATCAACAGCACTTTTATAAACAGTTTTACCAAATACCACACAATCTGCTTTTAAGAATAAAGTTATTTCTATAAAAATATTACCAAATACTTATTAGGTTTTCCAAACAGCACTTTCCCTAACAGCTCTGTCCCTGACAGCCTTTTCCCTGACAACACTTTCACTAACAGTCCTACCAAACTGGCCCTAAGTATTGGCGACGAGTCAAAAAATTTTATGTGTTATTCAATGTTACTATAACTGGCCCAAATCGACTGGTTTAATTAGAAATCGATACGTGGTACAATCGGTTGAACATTGGAAAATCATCTTGAGCAAAAACTGAGTTGGGCTGATTTAAACCGGGAAAATCAAAGAATCAACTGATCAAAATTGGATTTTGTCCAAAACAACAAAGAAAAAAGAAAAACAAAGAAAAAAAAATGTGTTTTGTTGGTAACCTTATTCTTTATGAAAAACTGATTGCAAATGTAGTTTAGATCATAGTTGTGAAAACCGGACCGGACCGGACCGGCCGGCCGGACCGGGTTCGACCGGAACCAGAGGTCAAACCGGTTGGTTTCTATCCGGTTTTCACTTTGGTCAACAACCGGTCAACGCTCGATCGGACCGGCCGGTCGAATCTGAAAATCGTGAACTGGACCGGTTTTCCGGTTCGACCAGACTATTTTTTTTTAAATTATTTAAATATAAAATTTAAGTTATTATTTTTAGGTGTTTTTAATTAAAATAAAATATAGTTTGTATTTTTAAATTATTTTAAATTAAATTGATATTTAATTGTAACTATAAAAATTATATTTCATAAATTGAGTTTTTTTAATTACTATATTGTGTTTGAAATGCTTAAACTTAAAGAATTATAATAAAAATATTTAAATTTTCATAAATTATAAATATAAAAATAAAAATATATTAATATTTTAATATATTTATTAAATCCGGTTCGATTCCGGTTTATTCCGGTTTAATCCAAAATCCATGAATCCATCCCTTCACCGGTTCGATGACCGGTCCGGGTCTGAAAACCATGGTTTAGATGCGTGAAAATGTTAGAGAAATTTTAAAAAAAATATATATTTATAAATTAGATGAGAGGCCTTTACAAAACCACCACCAACGCAGTACAAGGTCTTGTTAGATACCACAAATATTCCCCTGAATTTCGCCCCACTCTAGGACCATTAAATAAATGAAATGTTAGCACAGCTATTGACATGTTATTTAATGGTTTCAAATCATTCTAGGCTGGACCTCCTTAGAAATTCTCTTGTTTTTTTTATTGAGTGTGTTAGAGTAAATATCTTTAACAAAACTCCATCAAAATTTAACTTTTGTTGGTAGGTGATTAGTAAATTTCATTGTAAACTCTAATTGAGATTTGTTGTTTGATCTGGCCTTGGGAATGAGTAGGGCTATTATTATCTAAAATTTTTTGTCACAATATATATATATATATATATATTTGTAGTACTTCTCTTCAATATGTTGCCTCTCACTCTCTCTAAAAGATTTTTATCTCCTTTATCTCTATTTTTTCTTTTCTCATCTTCTTTAATTAAAAATTATTTCTTCATTTATCTTGATATCCGTTCTTTTTTTTTTTTTGTCATTTGCTTTTAGAAAATTTTTTTCCTTTTTTTTTTTCGAAATGAGATTCATATGCATATATTTTTTTCTTTTTCATCTTCATTTTTGACACTGATATCGCACACAATATGCAAATATTACATATATACCGCTTTTAAACTTATTTTATACCACTTATCTCTGTATGTGTATACATTTATTGGTTTTATTCTAGATTTTATACCAAATTTGATCATAATGGTTTTATGTTATGATTATACTAATTATATACTATGAAAATGAGATTCAAATCTATATATATTTTTCATTTTCATTTTTAACACTAACATTACACACAATCTGCAGATAATTCACCACCACATTTTACGGAGCATATTTCTGTATTGCATTAAAAAAATGCTATGCTATTTCATTGTAATTTATAATTAACAAAAACACTAACTTTATAATTTAATTTTGGCAAAACACATCCAAAACCCCCTGATCTTTCTTCTTTTATGCAATCAGTCCCATGATTTTTGTTTTACCTACATTGAGTACATGATCTTTTCTTTTTTTGTCTAGTCGCCCGCATTTTTGACGGCCTCTTGCGCGTGTAACCCAGTCTCCGTTATCGGCACGTGAACAGTTATGTATACCAGGTAAAAACACATCCAAAACCCCTTGATCTTTCTTATTTTATGCAATCAGCCCCATGATCTTTGTTTTACCTACATTAAGTACATGATCTTTTATTTTTTTGTCTAGTCGCCCGTATTTTTCACGGCCCCTTACACGTGTAACGCAGCCTCCGTTATCTGGGGTGTTAACCGTTATATATGCCACGTCATCCACCACATCAGTGTTTTGGTCCCACTTACCCATACCTATACCCAACCCAAAAACCCAACCAACCCAGCTAATATAACCCGATCTGAAATGCTGAAACTGGATTTTACATTCTAAAATAGCGTCTTCTTCTTCTTCTTGAATTCGTTCAAACCCTAACACCAAAACCAGTTTTAGAAGAAGAAGAAGCCATTATTTTAGATGTAAAAATCCGGTTCCAGCATTTTGGGTCAGGTTAAATTAGCTGGGTTGGTTGGGTTTTTGGGTCGAGTATAGGTATGGGTAAGTGGGATCAAAACGCTGATGTGGCGGATGACACGGCATACATAACGGTTCACGCGCCAGATAACGGAGGCTGGGTTACATGCGTAAAGGGCCGTGAAAAATACAGGCGACTAGACAAAAAAATAAAAGATCATGTACTTAATGTAGGTAAAACAAAGATCATGAGGCTGATTGCATAAAATAAGAAAGATCAGGGGGTTTTGGATGTGTTTTTGCCTGGTATACATAACGGTTCACGCGCCGATAACGGAGACTGGGTTACACGCGCAAGAGGCCGTCAAAAATGCGGGCGACTAGACAAAAAAAGAAAAGATCATGTACTCAATGTAGGTAAAACAAAGATCATAGGGCTGATTGTATAAAAGAAGAAAGATCAGGGGGTTTTGGATGCGTTTTGCCTTTAATTTTTGTGATGCTTGTTTTGTATTTTCCTCAATATTTCATGCCATCTATGCAGGAGAGGTAAACATAATTTGGGTGTCATATAGGTGCATTCTATAATTTTTGCCAAAAATTCAAAATTTAATTACAAAAGGATTTCTTTTCGGTTTCCTACGTTTTCTGTTCTTTTCTTATACCTCAGAACGACTTATCGGTTCCTAATGAAATGAATTCACTGAAAAGTCTAATACTAACTTGGGAATATATATTCTTCCATCTGTTTTGTTTGGTTGCTGGGAAAACATCAAGGAATTAAGGCCAAAGGATCGTTCCCCAAAGTTCAATGGGTAAAATAGCAATCTCTCTACGCAGATTATTCCACCTATCACCACCAAACAATAAAATTTCCGCTCTAACTTCAGATGCAATTGAAAATTGTCCCACTTATCTTCACCTACTTGCCGCAAGCAACAACCTGAGCTCTCTCCTTCAAATTCATGCCGGCTTGATCGTCTCAGGCCTCCGAAAACGCCATTCCACCAATACCCATCTCCTAAAATCGTACATTTCGTTTCAAAAATGCGACACGTTTTCTGTTTGATTCAATGCCGTATCATAGTGTTGGACAGTACAACCCTATGATACGAGCTTATGCGAGTTCAAAACACCACCAGGAAGCTATAAAAATGTATCATCGCATGTTAAATAAAGGCTTAAAGCCAGACCAGTAGACATTCACTTTTGTTTTGAAAGCTTGCAAGGCGTTTTGGTTCATCGGGATATAGTCTTTAGAGGTTTAGAGTGTGATGTTTTCGTAGGGACTGCTCTTGTTGATATGTAATGTAAATTGGGTTATTTAGAGTCTGCAAGAGAAGTATTTGATAAAGTGCCTGAGAAAGATGTTATAACTTGGAATACAATGATATTGGGTTTGTCGCAGAGCGTGATCCTCAGGAGGCTCTGGGGGTTGTTAAATGTATGCAATTGGTTGGTGTGGACCCTGATATCGTGACCATTTTGGTTCCTGCTGTTTCGAAATTAGTCGATGTTGGTGCCTGTAGAACTATTCATTGTTATGTGATTAGGAAGGGTTTTGTTGAGATTGTTTCTGTTGGGTTGATTGATATCTACTCCCAAGTGTGGGTATGTAGAAGTGGCTTGTCTGCTTTTTGAATGAATGAAAGGTAAGAGTGAATTTCATAGAGAACAATGATGTCCAGATATGCACATAATGACTGCTTGTTTGAGGTTTTGGAGTTGTTTGATTGCATGAATCATAAATTGGGTAAAGCTTTAGTTGCTAGTGCACTTCTGGCTGCTGCAGAGATGAGAGATTCAGGAAGAGGGGAGGAAATTCATGATTTTGCCAGAAAAAAGGGAATGGACTGGGATGTTCTGATTGCTACTTCTTTGATAACTATGTATACGAAATTTGGAGATGTAGACAGGGCTAAACAGTTGTTTCAAGGGCTTAAAGAAAAGGATTTGGTTGCCTGGTCAGCAGTTATAGTAGCTCTATTCCAATCAGGTTATGCTGAAGACGCACTGCAATTATTGCAAGATATGCAGAAGGATTGTTTCAAGGCTGATAAAGTAACCGTTTTGATTGTAATTCCAGCTTGTGCAGAAGTATTGTCTCTGAGATTAGGTAAAAGTGTCTACTGTTATGCTATTAAACCCAATTATGACTCGGATGTCTCAATTGGAACAACCTTGTTATCCATGTATGCTAAATGTGGATTCTTCCATTCTGCATTGGTCATATTCAATAGAATGCCATATAAAGATATTGAGACCTGGAATTCCTTGATTAATGGCTATGCCCAGACTGGTGACACTTAACATGCACTGGAGATGTTCTGTAAATTACAGATATCTGAAATAAAGCCAGACTTGGGAACTATGGTATCTTTGCTTTCAATGACATTTGACCAAGACCAAGGAAACTTCATCCATGGATAAATTATAAATTTAGGCTTTGATTCTCACTGTTTTGTAAGTAATGCACTGATTCACATGTAAGCCAAATGTGGAAGCCTTTCCACAGCTGAGATCTTGTTCATGATACTGAGTTTGCAAGAAATGAGGTATCATGGAACATCCTGGTTGCAGGTTATGTGCACAAGTGATATGTCAAAGAAGCTATTTCTGCATTTTGTTTGATGAAATTACAGAATTGTGAGTGTCCTACCCGCAGTGGCATCTCTATCAGCCTTAAAGGAAGGCATGGCTTTTCATGCCTATATTATTCGAATGGGATTTCAGTCAAATCTACATATTGGAAACTGTCTTATTATGCGTGCAAAATGTGGGCAGCTTCGTCACTCAGAAAATATATTTCATGAAATGAAGAATAAAAACATTGCTTCAGGGAATGTGATGCTTGCAGGTTATGCAGTTCATGGTCAAGGGAACAGGGGAGGTTTTCTCAATTATGCACAGTAGCCCTATTGGTGTCGACTCTGTATCTCTCATCAACGTCTTATCTGCTTGCAGATATGCAGGTTTAATAGGTCAAGGGAGGGAACTATTTGATTCCATGTACAAGAGGCACCAGGTTGAACCGGGTTCGGAACATTATGCTTGCTTGGTGGATTTATTGGGTCGTGCTGGATTATTCGATGAAATTTTGCATTTAATTAAGGCAATGCCATAGCAACCTGATGCTAATTTGTGGGGGGCCATACTGGGTGCATGTGAAATGCATTCTAATGTGCAGTTTGCTGAATTTGCACTAGATCATTTTATTCAACTTGACCCTAAAAATCCAACTCATCATGTGGCTTTATCAAATGTCTATGCAACTCTGGAAAGTGGGTAGATGCAGGCAGTACAAGATCAAAGCTCATGAAGAAAGGGCTGAAGAAGAGTCTGTGATGGGGTTGGGTTTCAGGCACCGGATAAAGTTGTTTTGTGTTTTGGGACGATTGAGAAAGGTATGGCTCATTATCCTTTCGGTTTATTGTCAAATTTCTCTTTTTATTGATGTTAATGCATTTGTTATATTCTTATTACCAGTTTGGATGTATTTTTCTGAAGATGGACAGATTAACAGCGATGTACTCAACTACAACATATGCTTGGAAAGGCAAGCCACAATGTGAATAATCAATTATGTGTGCAATCCTTGGAGTGAAAAAGTTTGAATTTTTTCATTCACACCTATCACTGGAGTAATTCATACGATGCTATGGTTTGTGCTTTGATGGTTGAAACCCAAATGTAAATTGATTTAAATTGTTAGTCCAGTCTGTGGTTTTAATATCTTTTGTGATATTCAACATCCTCTAACGATATTAAACTCAACTAAGCTTGAGTCTTTTACTAGTCCGGGTCATATATGAATCTGAAGTATCTTTAAAGATGGATTTGGGTAATGAACATACTTCGGTTATACCATTTTAATATTATTAGGATCAGACAATCAAATAGCTGCTGCATTAAGTGGAATTATTATACTTTTTAAGCTTGCAGCGAGCGGAAAGCATACATGAAGATGAGTTCTCCATTTATTACTTGATTTTAAGGATCTCTTGCATATGCCATCACTATCTAACAATAAAATTCTTTGACTCTTCTTTTAAATAGCTAGACTATCCATTGGAAAAGAATTCATGCTACCTTCTTTTCTGTATTGAGTGATTCTTAGTTGTGAAGTTTTTGATGATTTTGGTTGAGCAATATGTTAGTGGTTTATTTTTATTTTGTGTCAAATTAACAGTTTTTCTTCTTTTTTCCTTAATAGCAGAATTCCAAAGAAATCTGGCCTAAGACATTGATCATGAAATCCAACAAAGCGAATTCATCTTTGGCATAGTGAAAGCCATGTGTTCCTTTTTGTGCATGGATGGCACCCATTTGTGGCAAGTGGCTACGAAAGTTGAGAAACACTGGCAGCAACAAGGAAAGGGTAGCCTACAAGCCACTCTTAGTAGTTGACACAAGGAAATATAAGATGACACAAAGAAGTCTCCGAAATAAGATGTGCCACCAAATCACTTGAGTTCAAGAAACCTCAAAATTTATGGATGAACTCTAAGAAGCTGTAACTTTGTAAGTATGTCTCATCTCTTACAATATATGATACTGGATCTTACTTGTTTAGAAGCTTACTCTTGTTTTTAAGGTAGGTAAAAATGGTTAACAGGGAAACTATCTTAGGAATACCATTGCTATTCTGCAGTTATTTGAATACAACATCATGATTTTTGTCAATATTATGATTTATGCTCTGGAATAGTCAGGTATCTTTCTGCATTTCTATGCATACAAATCTCTTCCTCTATGCACAATCCCTGAAGAATCTGAGATCATTCTCACTACCATTCTATCAGCTAGTGGATCTGTTTACTTGTCTACTGATTGGGATGACTATTGAAGAATCAAAGTCAGCAATAAAATCTGTTTTCTTGCTCATGTTAGCAAGTTAAGCTGTGATTTTGTGAATATAAATTTGTATCTGTTCTTCAAGCATTAATGAAATTCCCGATTGTTCAAGTAAAATCTGATAATGACATTGTACAGCATGTGATCATTGTTTGCATAATCTTTAATCAGCTTCAATGGCAAAATTTCATACACAAGCTCAACACATATCCAGTTACTATACTATTAGAAGATGGTTCGTCTTTAATCAAAAGGACAATTTTTATCTAAAACCTTCCTGAATAGACGAATGATACCAAATAATAAAATTTACAATCAAGGACCGAGAGATTTTCGATAAAAATTTACAACTTGAAGTTGGACATTGTCATGCAGGATGAAGGATTGAAGATATCATGATACCATATGATACATCCACCGCAAAAAATTTTAAAAGAAAGAAACAGGAATCATGTTCTGAAAATGGATACATTCAGAGTGTTGTTGCTGATCAACCGAAAGACGCATACATCTCCTTCTTCCAGAGAATTTTCTCTCAGAAAAGAAGGCATACCACCATATAATCCTGCTACTCTGTTATGCAGGTAAACATTCAACTTCACAGGCCATGATCTATCTCCAACTTTAAGAATTACTGTCTTTGCTTCCAATTCCATATGTTTCTCCATAAAGCTAAAAGGTACATTCTGTCCGATGATATTGATAAATAAATTAAGAAAAACTTTATGATTAGAAAAAGGAGTAAAATATAGGATATGCTTGAACTTGGAATTTCAATATACTACTTCAACAAATGGAACTTAACATTATGAAATTGAAGATATTTTATACAAATATTTTACCAGATATTTCTGCTGTATATGATTTGACTTGAGAACAACCTTGAAAGATGGATTGCTTGGGGTGAAGTTGGTAGCATTTCTATTAGCTCCAACAACTTTACTACCGGTAGCCAGATTGCCTGAGTGAACCAAAGAAGAAATAATGCTAATAAAGTACATATTATGAACTATTCACGAGAATAACATAACAGTTTGATTCAATCTCTAACCCATTCAGCATTTAATTGCATGAGATTGGGTTCTTAAGTTAAAAGGTAAAAAAATTTTGCCTTAAACAAAAAAAATAAACCTTGAAATTCTTGAATGTGCCAATCCGAGTTTAAACTATTCTTATCTGTGGATTGGGTTTTGAGTTTCACCATTGGATCAGCCGAGATAAAAGCAGTGATTTCTTTGTTTTTGTTCATGCTCGGTTGGAATTTGCTAAAGTTACATGGCTGCTCTGGTTCTGAATGAGTAGCACTGCCTGGATACTCAATCTCCAAAGCACTCGTATCAAATATGAGCACACTGAAATAGGAATTTCCTTCATATTTGAACACTAACAAGTGTCCATGTTTTAGGGAATAATGCTCTGAAAATTTCTTCCAACCTTTTCCTAGCCAAATCTCTTCTCCAACATTTAACAGCTCTACTTCCCATGTATTGCCATTTGGAACCTTAAGCTTTATTGGACTCCTTAAGCAATTTCCAAAATTCCTCGCAAACCCAGATGGGATTTCCTGTTAGAAGTATCCAAGGAGGCAAAATTAATTAGACTAACACAAAACAGAAATTGGTAACCATCTTCTATACTCTTAGAAATGAAAGGAAACATGCGAGAGAAAAAAAAATAAAAACATACTAGTTTTCCTTCTCTGACAGCATTTTCTAGGATGATCTTGAAAAACATGGGGGTTTTTGCTGCAAAATCACAAATATGATCATCCTGGCTTCTATGGCTTTCAGAATTCATTGTTGATGGTGGAACTTGGAAATGCTACTTGTTCACAAGTTCTATATCTTGCTAGAGGAACTGTCATGTTGCGAAGCTCGAGAAATATTTTCGAAGGCAAACAAAATCCTTTTCTTCTCTGCATTTCCTATTCATGATTACTTTTACGGAAAATGTTGCAGTTGGGAACCATTTCCACCTAATTTTTAAGTATTTTTGACAATTTAAATTATAATTTTATTTGTTTATTTAACATACCACAAAATGATATATTTCATAAAATACCACAAAATAATAGTCCAAAGACTTTTTTTTTTACCAGAGATGGTTTCAAATATAATAGAAAATGCATCTTTCGAATGTAAAATGCCAATTAAAGTTGACTTTGTTAGGTATAGATGTCAAATTGACTTGAGAGATGTTAAGTTTGGTAGAAATAGAGAGAAAATCTATCTAAAGAGTATTTGACAATCGTCAAACCGATTAATAGAATTAATCAGCAAATATGGAGGAATAACAGGGAAGGTTGAGTCACCTTACTGTATTTTATTCCCGAAATAATAAAAACTGCACAGCAATTCACTCCAGTTCAAGAAAATCTCAAGTTTATCAATGAACTGTAAGGACCTGTAACTTTTTATGGTTGTCTCATCTCCTACAATTTATGATGCTGAATCTTACTTGTTGAGAAGCTTACCTCTAATTTGAGTTATGGTAGGTAAGAATGATGAACAAGGAAACTATGTCAAGACACTGTTGCTATTCTGCATTTATTTGCATACAACATTAGGTGTTGTGTTGATACTAATGCTAAATAATATGATTTATGCTCATGCATAGGGACACAATCTAGTACATCTGATGAAAACTTATGTTTAGTTTTTGATAATTGTTTGCATATTTTGCAATCCTTTAAAGCCACTTTCCATTATGCAATCTTAAATAGATTTAAGTGGCCGCATTTCATGCAGAAGCGCTGCATATATCTAACTGCTATTATATGATAATTCATCTTTAATCAAAAGGAAAATAATTCATTGAACACTTGCTGATTTAGCTAGACAAACTATCATTCATACCTCCATCACCAAAAACGATACATTTTTACAGTAACTTTACAAATTTACAACTTGAAGTTGCATTTTCTGATACAGGGTAAAGGGAAGCAGATATCACTATAGCATATCATACCTCCATCACCAAAAATTTCAAAGAACCAGAAATCAGATTTTGAAAATGGATACATTGAAAATGCTGTTGTTAATCATCACAAAGACACATGCATCTCCTTTTTTGAGAGAATTCTCCATCATAAATGAACGGACACCGCCATACAATGAAGCTGATCTGCTACCTGGGTATACTTTCAAATTCACAGGCCATGATTTATCTTCAACCTTGAGCATAATCTTCTGTGATTCACCTTCCATATGCTTCTCGACAAAACTAAACGGTACGGCCTGTACAATGATATTGAATTAGCACTTCAAGTAAAATTAGTTAAAGCATGCTTTATACGATTAGAAAAGAAAACGAAACTGAGTAAAAAATAGTCTCTACTTGAAGTTGGAATTTCAATAGATCTCGAGGGTCAATTTGGCCTTTGAAATTGGCCTCCATAGTCAATTTGGCCCAGAATAAACTTTGAGCGACGCTTTAGTCCTCCAACTTGACAAAAATTGCCAAGTTCTGGACTAAATCGATACCTAAGCACATTTTGAGCCAAGTTGAACGACCAAAAACGACTATTTCTCTGAATTTCAATGTACTACAAACTATTAAAAAGAAAACCTGAGTAGATAATTTTCAGCATGAATAAGAAACTGAAGATTAGAGAAAACTTGGCATCTTAATGTGATATAAATATATTACCACATATTTTTGCTTTATATGGTTTGACTTGAGAACAGCTTTGAACCATGGATTGCTTGGGGTGAAGCTGATAGCACTTCTATGAGTTCCAAACACTTCGCTACTACTAGCCAGATTGCCTGAACAAACCAAGTAGAACAATCACAATAATAGTAATAATAAATCACATTTATGAACTGATCATGAGGGGAATGAATAAATTATAAAATAACACAAAAATATGATTAAATTTCCAACCCATTTCAGTATTTAATTGCATGAGATTTGCCTCTTAAGTTACAAGCTCACTAACTTCAGCCACAATGGAACCAAAACAACGGGAAAAACAATCTCCCATGAAACTACTTCCTACCCATTAGGTTAAGATAAACAACAAACCTCCAAATTCGTGATTGTGCCAATCTGCGTGTAAACTATTCTCATCTTTGGATTGAGGTTTCTGTTTCAGCATTGGATCATCGGATATTAGAGCAGTGATTTCTTCGTTTTTGTTCATGATGAGTTGGGATTTGCTATCTTTACATGGTTGCTCTGAATGGGTACCACTGCCTGGATACTCAATCTCAACAGCACTCATATCAAATATTAAGACATTGAAATGGGAATTTGGTTCATATTTAAACACTAACAAGTGTCCATGTTTGAGGGAATAATGCTCTGCAAATTCCTTCCAACCCTTTTCTAACCAGACTGCTTCCCCAACCTTTGACAACTCCACTTGCCATGTTTTTCCATTTGGAATCTTAAACATTACTGGACTCTTTAAGCAATTCCCAAATTTTCTCACAAACCCAGATGGGATTTCCTGTTAAAAATCTCTACTTTATTAGACTTGACAAAGTAGCAATAAAAATGTGAGTTTGCACAATTTACTCTCAACTCTTTGAAAGTGAAAGCAGTGATAATGGGATGATTTTCTTAATCCAAAACCAGTCAGATTACAGCAACCAATTGCGTATCAAAGAGAAGTATTAAGCTATAATCTGTGACTACAAATACTTCTGAGGAAAATAGAAGGAAACAAGCAAAAAAAAATTAGAAAAAAAAAAAAAAAAAAAAGCTTACCATTTTCCCTTCTGTGATGGTACTTTGAAGAATGATTTTGAAAAACATGTGCGTGTTTACTGCAACATCAGAATTGTAATTGCACTCAGAATCCATTGTTGATTTGAAACAGGAAGTGTTGTCTTTGGAAGCTCAAACAGACCCCTTTTTGAGTTGGACTGAGTAACCCCAAAAACAACTTCCATTTCAGAAACACAATAAATTTTACCAACCCAAGTGAGTGACGCTGCTCTGCTACAGTTTTTAGTTTTTATACGCTTATAGTTTTAATACAGTCGCAAGTGACAGGTTTTAAGTAGCAGTTTGGGTGTGGATGAATATAATTGGCTGAATTCTAGTGAGTTAGATTTTTTGTAATAAACCAGACTGGTCTGAGTTGCACGCCTTTTTTTTTTTTTTTCTTTTAAATTTCATATATTCCAAAATGTAGAATACATCAAAATTCTTCTATCATTAATAAAATCCGGATTAAGAAGTGTTTAAGTCCTTCAATTTTAACTTGTAGAATAATTCTTCTCTTAATAAAGGAAAAGACTTATTAATCTCCCTCAACTCCTTTAAATAAATCAATTTTCACCTTTCCTTAACTCATCGTTAGTTGACCGTTACTTTTACATTTATGACCACTTAAGTGACCAAAAATTCAGTTGAAAATTGATCGCAAAACGAATTACAAAAAAATATATCTACTTATTTGTACTTTTCCTTCTTTTTTTTTATGTATATAGTATTATGTATTTTTCTTTTAATGATTGTGAGCGGACGGACGCGTTTTCGACGGGACGCGGGACTCCCTTTCGAAATGGGGCGCCACGATCTCGGGCAGGCCCCTCCCTCGTGTGGGGTTTTTACTAATGGAAATCCGGGTATTGGAAAAATAAATAGAATTAGTGCATAAAAGAACCGAGACCTAAGTCTCGATGAATGTTGTAGGAGTCGCCACTCGGCTCAGCTCAACCGGGAAATTCTTATGTAGCTGAACCGGACGAACGGTCGCTACACTATCCAGAGATTCGGGTCCGGACAAGTCCCTTATTTTGTGTCTAATTGAAATAAAATTGGTCAATGTTCAAAGATGGTATTTCAAAATCTAAAGTCAATTTCATTGAAATAAATAGACATGCAGCGCGCATACAAAATATTTAGTACAAAAATAAGGAAAGGAAATAAATATTAATTGGTTTACAACCAAATCGAATAGAAAAATAAAAGCTCTCACCTCACTTATACAATCGCCTAGGATACACGAGAATCTATTCCAGGGCCAGAATCCCGCTGAAATTTATTCGAAATAAACTGGAAAAAGGGGCTTGAAATTAAGAACACTCGTACGACTGTTCTTAATTTCCATAAACAGAGGTGTACGAAAAATAGAGCAAAATGCACAAATACACTTCAAACACCCAGAAAGCAATAAAAAGTGAAAGGAAAGGAGTGTATACCTTCTTTAGAAGCTTATCCAAGTCGATTAGACCCCTGGCGTCGCTCCGATCGGTAAGAATTTGCAATTTTCTCCTTGAATTGGGTTTGAAAGTTTTGAGTCCGAAATCCTCAATTGGCAAAGTTCTTTGCGATTCTTGTCCGGAATTTTGAGTTTGTTAGCAAGATTGGGCCGTTTCTTTATCGACTCAGTGAACTTCCCGCGTTAATTCCACGATTTTGTGAAGAAATCGGATTACTCAACTTTCTTTTTCTCTCTTCTTTTTCTTTCTTTCTTTCTCTCCTTTTTTCTTCAAAATCCCTCTCTCTAAAAAATCTCTCTTCTTTTTTTTCTTCACCAGATTCCCTTTATCTCAATCTTCTCCCCTTTCTTTTCATCATGTCTCACCCCCCGGATTTGCTGCAAAAGGGGCGGGCATTAATTGCCCTCCCTTTTGCAGCCCGCCATCCCTGCTACAGGTAGACGCAAGTGGATGTTACAGTCTTACGACTGTAACTTATTAAGTACAGTCGCACGACTGTAACACATCTACACGACTATATATTACAGTCGTGTAAAATCTGGCTTTTTTTTTATAAATCCGGCGCTTACAGCTGCCCCTCACGTGATCAAATTCAATATCCAATTTTAGTTTGGGATAGTTGATGTGAATTTGAGAGCGCGACTCAAAGCGCCGTAGACACAGGAAATGAAGCACGTAGCAGGGCTGCCGAAGCTTCGCTGCTACGGTGATGTGTTGAATTATTCGGATGGAATAAGCCGATATTGGGTTTATGTTACCCGAGGCAAAGTTGATGAAGAGATAAGCCGATATAGGGTCTATGTTACCCGAGGCAAAGTTGATGAAGAGATAAGCCGATATCGGGTCTATGTTACCCGAGGCAAAGTTGATGAAGAAATAAGCCGATATCGGGTCTATATTACCCGAGGCAAAGTTGATGAAGAAATAAGCCGATATCGGGTCTATATTAGCCGAGGCAAAGTTGATGAAGAAATAAGCCGATATCGGGTCTATATTACCCGAGGCAAAGTTGATGAGGATTTGAAATGGAATAGATCTGAGCCGATGCCGGGTTTACATTACCCGAGGCAGATCTTCCGTGGAACTTGAGACAAAGCGGATCTGGGCCGATACCGAGTTCATATTACTCGAGGTGGGTCTGCTGGAGAACTTGAGATGTTGGGGCGAATCTGGGTATGTACCGAACTTACATTACTCGAGGCGGATCTGCTGGGGAAGAAATGAACCAATCTGTATCGATACCGATCTTACATTACTCGAGGCTGAGTGGCTGGAGAATTGGATGACGAACTCCAGCACTTAAAATGGCAAGTCTTCATTCCTTGGTTGAGAGATTTTTGAACAAAAATTTTTGCCCCTTCAATCAAGAATGGAGACTGGCCAAAGATGAATGATTGGTGTATGCAGTGTGTGCATGCATGATGATGTATATGCATATGCATGCACTTTCTATTACTGGGCGTTCCCTCTTTCTGTTAGGAATGATATACTGTGCCCCCAGTTGATTCTGCTCTCTTTGATGGCGTCGTTCAATGATTGTCAAGGAAGTGAGGTGACGCTGGGGACGTATGATTCTGCTGGGGAATTGATTGTAGCATTCTCTATGGATGTCCTGCTGTGGAATAGTATGAGTAAACCCTGCTGGAGAGTACGCGGAGAATCCCACGAGGCATTGCCAGGGGAATCATGCTTTTCCTGCCCCTGGGATAATTGTGAATTTGTGAGTGCTCTGATTTTTGCCTGGGTTGCCCGATATGGGTTTTCAGCCTAGCGAGCTGCTCTAATTTTTGCCTGCGGCGCCTTTTCGATTTTCACCTCAGCGAGCTGCTCTAATTTTTGCCTGAGGCGCCTTTTCAGTTTTCACCTCAGCGAGCTTTTCTCTTTCTTTTTCTTCTTCTTTTTTTTTTTTTGAATCATGAAGATGGCACCGTGGCCCCTTATAGCTCGTATAGGAAGATGAACTGGATTTTGAAGGATGATAAAAGATCTCAAGTCATATGCATTTAGTGTGTCTTCATTGGTTAAGTAACGCGATGATATTGATCAGTTAAATGCAAAGTGCTTTCTTTAAATGTATGTTCATGCAAGACAATTCTGCTTATGCATTTGTCATACCCATGCAAATATATTTAAACAAACATTTCACTTTATTGATGAAAGTCAAAATAAGTACATTTGAAATGCTTTGACCCCTAAATGATACACATTCCACACCGAGCCAGAATCCGACACCAGTCATCCTTTTTAGGTTTTCCGACTGGTTATTTTCTCTCGTGTCTTAATTTTTGCTTAGACCGCTCTTTTTGAGTTTTCAGCCTAGCAGACCCTTTTTTTTTTATATACGTGATAAAGCTTCAGCCGGTCCTGATTGATTGGGTTGGTGAACTCATTTCCGTCCATGTCCATAATGCTGACAGCGCCTTTTGATAGCACCTTCTTCACCACATACGGTCCTTCCCAATTAGGCCTGAATTTGCCCCTAGCATCGACATTGGAGGGCCTTAACTGCTTTAGGACCAAGTCACCCACTTTCAACTGCCTCTTGGAGTATTTCACATTACGGTTGTAAGCCCTGGCCATTCTGCGCTGGTACATCTATAGGTGATCCAATGCCTTTAGCCTCCTTTCATCTAGCGCAGCTAACTGCTCGTACCTGGCTTGAACCCATTCAGTTTCTGGCAATTGGGCTTCTAGGGCAACTCTGAGTGACTTGAGTTCCATTTCCACTGGCAACACTGCTTCCATACCATATACCAAGGCATAAGGGGTTTCTCCTGTCGGCGTTCTGACACTGGTTTTGTAACCCCAAAGAGCATTAGGTAGTTTGTCGGCCCAATCTCTGTAGGTGGTTACCATCTTTGATAGGATTTTCTTATTGCCTTATTAGCTGCTTCCACTGCACCGTTAGCCTGAGGCCTGTATGGAGAAGACTTGTGATGTTCAATACCATGTTCCGCAAGTAGCTCAGTCGTTGCCCCTTGAAACTGCACCCCATTGTCTGTTACTATGTGGTGAGGGACTCCGTACCGAGTGAAGATATTCTTCTGGATGAACTTGACCATGTGTTTGGCTATCACCTTGGCGAAGGACTTTACCTCCACCCACTTGGAGAAGTAATCAACTGCCACGACTATGAATCTGTGCCCGTTAGATGCAGCTGGGTGGATTTCCCCAATCATATCTATCCCCATACTAAAAATGGCCAAGGAGATGCTAGATTCTGTAATTCAAGTGGAGGAAGGTGACTAATGTCTGCATAGATCTGCCATTCATGACATCTCTTTACCTTTCTTACATAATCTGCTTGCGTTGTCATCCAGAAGTAGCCTTGTCTCATGACCTTCCTAACCAAGGCAAGTCCGTTCATATGTGGCCCACAGGTTCCTACATGTACCTGCCGCATCACTTCTTCTGTTTCTTGCTCTGTTAGACACCTTAAAAGGACCCCGTGTGCTGTTCTTTTGTACAGCTTATCCTCGAAGATTCTGAATTGACTAGCCAGCTTCCTTAGTGTCAACTTATCAGCAGCACTAGCCCCTTCGGGATACTTACCCTCCTTAACATACTGGTAGATGTCGAAGAACCATGGTTTCTCTTCAGCTGTCAGCTCCATCACCTCATGCACTTCAAAGCAAGGACGTCTGGAAGTGGCTATAACCAGTGGTTGGACTTGTGTTTCCTCTAGATTCTCCCACATGGAAGAAAGAGTCGCCAATGCATCGGCCATTCTGTTCTCATCCCTGGAAACATGTCTGAATTCACACTGGCCAAACAACCCTTCCTAAAGTGTAGTAGATCTAAGTAAGGCCGCAGGGCTTCTTCTTTCAGCTCCCACACACCCTGAGCTTGCCTAATCACCAAAAGCAATCCCCGACAATTAAAACATCATTTGCCCTTAAGGTTAACAAAGCTTCCATTCCGAATAAGCATGCTTTATATTCTGCCCCATTATTGGTCACGGGAAAGATCAGCCTCTTGGATAGAGGAATATTCTCACCATCCGGTGTGGCTATAAGTACCCCGATCCCGGCACCTTTTCTATTTACTGCCCCATCGAAGCACATAACCCATCTTTTCACTTCCACTATGGCCAACTGTTTGTCTGGGAACTCTAAATTTTCTGTGTAATCCGATTCCAGCGGTTGATTTGCTAGAAACTCTGCCACGGCTCGCCCTTTAATGGTTTTCTTCGTGACGTACTCGATGTCAAACTCAGATAAGAGTAACAGCCATCTGGATAGCTTGCCAACCAATATCGGTGCTTCATAGAGATACTTCATTGGATCCACCTTAGCCACGGCTTGTATCTTGTAGGATTGGAAATAATGGCGCAGTTTCTTGGTTAGCCAAATCATTGCCACACATGTCTTCTCCACCAGTGTATATTTGCCTTCATACTCCAGCAATTTCTTGCTGAGGTAGTAGATAGGGTATTCCTTCCTGTTGTCTTGTTCTTATGCAAGCATTGCCCCTATAGAGGATTCTTCAACTGCCAAATACAAAATCAAAGGTTTCCCTGGAACTGGTGGACTCAATACTGGTGGCTTTACCAGATAAGCCTTGATCTTCTCAAACGCCAGTTGACACCTGTCATCCCACACAACCGGCTGATCTTTCCTTAATAGCTTGAAAATCGGCTCACAAGTGGAGGTCAACCTTGCTATGAAGTGGCTGACATACTGTAAGGAACCCAGGAACGATCTGACTTCCTTTTCTGTCTTTGGGGCAGGTATATTTTGGATGGCTTTGATTTTGTCTGGGTCCATTTCTATTCCCCTCTGGCTGACTATATGACCCAACAGCTTCCCTGATGTAACTCCGAATATGCACTTCTTGGGGTTGAGCTGCAAGTTGTATTCTCCAATGCATGTTAGAAATCTATCCAGGATAACAGGGTGTTCCTCCCGGTTTGCTGATTTAACAAGCATATCATCGACATACACTTCGGCTTCTTTATGTATCATATCGTGCAACAGAGTTGTGACAGCTCTCTGATAAGTGGCACCAGCATTCTTCAATCCAAAAGGCATCACTCTGTAGTAGAAGGTACCCCATTCTATGATGAACGATGTTTTCACCTTGTTGATCGCATCCATCAAGATTTGGTTATACCCTGAAAAGCCGTCTATAAAGGAATACATTGCTGCTTTTGCTGCACTGTAAACTAGGACATCAATATGGGGCAACGGAAAGTTATCTTTTGGGCATGCTTTATTCAAGTCCCTGTAGTCGACGCATACTCTGACCCTTCCATCCTTCTTAGGCACTGGGACAATATTGGCCAGCCATTTTGTGTACTCCACTACTTCAAGGAACTTGGCATCTATCTGTTTAGCCACTTCTTCTTTTACCAGTGTGGCCCAGTCTGGCCTCAGTCTTCTCAACTTCTGCTTTACTGGTCTGAATTTGGGGTCTGTCGGGATCTTGTGCATTGCTATCTCTGTGTCTACACCCGGCATGTCTTCATACGACCAGGAGAAAGCTTTAACATGTTTTTGGAGTATTCTTATTAATTCTCTCTCTTCTTCGGATTTTAGCTCGTGTGAAATGAGTACCATTTTAGGGTTTTCATCTGTACTTATGTTGATTTCATGCAATGCAGTGTCATGTATGCTAAATATGCTTGATGGTGATTTAAATGCATACACAGAATTATCAGGATAAACATCACACAAGTAAGCAAACTGGGATTTCATTGCATTGAACTTATCATAAAGTACATCAGTTACATTGAAAATGGAAGAAACAGATACAACAAAATCATTTTCATCCTCCACAGGCGGAGGGCCTTGTCCTTCCTCAGCTTCCATCTTCCCTTCCAGAACATCATCATAGGTTGCAGTTTTCTCTGTTTCTTTTCCGGTCACCTGCATCCTAGCCTGCTCCATGACTCTGGCTATCTCAGCGATCACAGAATCTAAGTTCAATTTAGCCATCAGTTCTTCATCAAAGCCTTCCTTGGATTTTCCAAATGCCTTACTTAAAGCAGCAGTCAAAGCACCTGAAATCACCTCTGTAGCTTCAACACAGGTCTTCTTTCCATCTTCCTTCTTGGCCATCTCCATGGCTTCTGCTATCACCTCAGATGGTTCTCCTTGTAAAATCTCAGATTCAACAGCTGCTTCTCCTGCCCCCACAGGGGCCACTAGCCCTTTTTGACTTTTCTCAAAATCCACAACATCAGCAAAGATCTCGAAGCCAGGATACTCGACATTTCCAACCATCACAGGTTCAGTTTGGCCCTTGTAAAGGCCTTCTCCTGCCTTCAGAAATGGCTTCATCATAATCTTCCTATTCTTTCCCTTCCTCAAATTCTTCTGCTCAGATGCCGCACTGTTTCGACTTCCCCGAGTCGATCTTGAATCCTGGAACCCCTTGCAGATTGATTTCGAGCCCCATTCCCGGGATGAAGTCATACTTATACAAATACCGGGATAGCCACTCCGGCATGTAGTTTTCATAAAGAACCATAGGAGCATCCATGGTTTCCCCCTCCTTGATTACAGCGACTTGAAATCCACCAAAAGGAACCACTCCTTCATTTACTGCAGCTACCATTGATTGGGCGTCCGCCTCAACAGTCACAATTCTGCCATTCATAGGGAACTTGATCTTTTGATGTAATGTGGAAGGGACACCTCCCAAAGGATGAAACCAGGGTCTTCCAAGCAGCAAGGAAAAAGTGACCGGGATGTCAATCACTGTAAAAGCAACTGTGGACCTAACTGGCCCAACCTCTACTTCTGCCTCAAACGTCCCTATCACCGTCCTTTTGGAGTCATCATATGCTCGGATGACCGTCGAGGATCTCTTTAACACTTCTTCATTCAGCCCCAGAAATGGCAGCATCTTCAGTGGGCAGATATTCAGCGTCGATCCGTCATCAACCAGGACACAAGGCATTATTTTATCCATCACATGGGCCCTAACATACAGAGCCTTATTGTGGGCCTTCCCTTCAGCAGGCAGATCTTTCTCGGAGAAGACAATATCAAGACTTCCAGCATGGACTCCGTCTAACAAACAACACATAGCCTCTGGTGAAGCTATAGGGGACACTTCGATCTCTGACAGTTTCTTTACTAAGGCAGCCCTATGCTCCTTGGAGGTCAGAAGTAAGTGCCACAAGCTAGCTTGAGCGGGAGTCTTCTTTAGTTGGGAGATAACCAGGTCCTTTTTCTCTACTCCCTCCGACGCCGATGAACTACCCGACCCAGTCATCGGGGCTTTGTCTTTCATTTGATCTGCTGGCTGATATACCCTACCACTTCTGGTCACATGCTGCACTTCCTGGACCTTCAACTTCTCAATGGTTGGAAGCCTAACTGTTTCCTCTCCATCAGACCCCTTATACTCATCCTCAGAATCGAGATCATTTAAGCTTATTGGCTTGATCTCCTTCCGCTCCTCCTGTTCCTCACATTCTGTTCCCACTCTGGTTTCCCCTACTGTCACGGCCTGAATGGTAGGGTTTGCTTGCAGAACTTGTGCGAAGATGAAATTGGTGGGCAGTCCAGACTGAACCATATTAACCCGTTTTTCAAATGCCGGCAGCGGGTTGGTTTTAGTGCTGGGCTTGGGTGGCTCCTGCAGCTTCCCTTCGTCAATAAGTTTTTGGATGGCATCCCTCAGCTTATAGCAATTATTAGTCTTATGACCGACAACCACATGATAAGAACAGAAATTTCCCTTGTCTGCATCGGAAGGCTTTTCAAAGGGCCTCAAGGATTGCAGCAATCCGCCATTTCTACACTTGGCAAATATCTTCACCAAAGGAAAGGCCCAAGGTGATATGCCTAGTACCCCCAGATTCTTACTCTAATTGCCCTGTTGCTGAGTCACAGTAGCAACTTCCACCTGCTTTACTTCTGAGGTCTGCCCTCCTTTTCCGCCGGAACTCGAACCAGAACCACTGCCGGGCCCAGCTGTTGCAGTTGACCTATAACCAAAACCGTATCCTGAGCCCCTACCACTCTTGTGTCCGGTTGCCTTTTCCTCTTCATCCCGTTCTATTTTCATTGCCATACTATAAACCTCACTGAGCTCCTTGAAGGAATGGAACTTCATGTTGTTCTTAAAGACGTCTTTGCTGCCATCTATTAATTTCTATATAAGCTCCTCTTCATTTGGACGATTCTTCAAGAGAATTATTTTGTTCATCCAGCGTTGGTAGTATTCATCAAAGGGCTCATTGAATTTTTGCTTCACCCTCTCCAAATCATACAGCTTCACCTGGATTTTGGTGTTGAAACTATAGTATTTGATGAAGGCTGTTGACAATACCTCCCAGTCAGATTACTCCTCCTCTAAGAGTGAGTTATACCATCCCAAGGCACCTCCCTCCAGTGTGGTGGGGAAAAGATTAATCAACTATTGCTTTGTAGCACCTGCTGTTAGCATAACCCGGGCATATAAATTCACATGGGCCTCCGGCGAGCCCATTCCTCTGTAAGTGGGGACTTTCGACACTTGGAAGCTGATAGGAAATGTCTCGATGCCCCTACTGATCATGGCATCAACGTTTACCCCCTTCTTGGATTCAGCACTGAAACCGGCCCCTTTCTTCAACTGGGCCATGACTTCGTCTAATTCAGAACACTTGGCTTTCATCCTCTGTTCCATAGCTGCCTCTATTTCCTACAGCTTTTCCAGGCTAGCTGAAGCGTCACCACTATGTTGGGATGACTCAGCCTCTTTCTCCTTCCCGGCTCCACTACCACCGGTCTCACCAGTTTCTCTAACCGCTGCCCTCATTTCTTCCTTTAACATGTCGTGGAAATCCTACGATCTGAAGAAATCCCTCAGAACATTAGCCATGTTCGGTGTCTGCTCAACCATATTCACTCCTTCCCCGCTCTCAGAATCACTGTCACTTTTGACTACCCTCTGTCTCCTAGCTGCCCTTGAAGCTTGGGATCTTATCCGAGGTCGCTCCAGTGTATTCTGTTTAGGAGTAGACAGGAGGTATTAGGGTCGTGAATGAATGACATGATGTGACATGCAAATTAAGGTATTAGGAATGCTTAAAATGAATGGAATGGGATCGTGTATGAAATGATGATATGAATGCTCTCTTTTTATGATCTTTCTTCTTTTTGGGGCATTCCAAAAACACCCAATGCTTATGCAAGAATGTCACGTGAGGGCCGTCACACGGACAGAGCTTCGGCGCCTTGGGGGCACCTAATGGATTTGTGAGATGGTCGCGTGTATACCGGCACACGGACAGAGTTTTGACGCTTTGTCGGTCTATGAGATGATATGAAATGGTCGCATGGGGCCGGGCCCACAGATAAGGTTTCGGTGCTTTTTGAGCATATGATATGAAGTGATGTCATGAAAAAGTCACGTGTAACGGGGACACGAACAAAGATCCGGCATTCGAGGAACGCCTTTTATGATTTGGTGATATTATGGGCCTATATGTATACTGATCGAGCACTCGTAGAGTACCTTGAATGGCGAATTAATGTCATGAAGTGGTCAAATATGGACCACAGTGTTAAATGATGCTTATGATAGATGGGTGTGATGTTGTGAAATGCATTGTGTAAATTATTACGCGAAAATGGGCCTAAAGCTGTTGTTGCTTTTATTAAATGAAATGATATTTGGTGGAATGGCCGAATGCAATCCGGTGCATTGGCAAAACACGGGTAATTTTGGGTACCCGATATGTTATGAAATGGAATGGGATGGACATGATAGGCGTCTTTGAAATGTCCCTTAATTTAACTTAAGTGAAATGCAGTGAATGAACATGTCACGCAATATACAAATGGCTGCATAAAAACATGGGTTAGGATGCATGACATGCATAATGATGTTATGCATGCTATGTGAAAAGTGCTAACCACGCAAATATAATGTTATGGCTGAAAAAAGAAAGGGTTAGCATGAATGGCAAACAAATGAATTAATGTTTTACATACGGAATAACATGCAAATGGCTGCATGGAAATGTGGGTTAGTATCACACAAAGATGTTCGTGTATGTTATGTCACGTGTATGGAAAATGGTGATTATGGTATGTGATGCATGCGTAGGTAGCAATGGCGATGTGTCACAAGATGGTGAAGATCACATAGCAAGCAAAACGGATTCTTCCAACCTTATTCCTCCAACGTGGTCGGTCTCAAAAAGTCTAACCAAATCCTAGGTAGGGTTCACTTCGATCACCAACAGGGGGTGATGAAGGCGCGATTTTATTATTATGCACACAATTATTTTGGTATCCTAAGGGAATCCAACTAGAGCTGCCTATATGGGTTCGGTCAAAGTCGGGATAACATCAAGGTTCTCATAGCAAAAATATACTCCTCACTTCTCCCCACTCAAGGGTCCTAACGAAGGGGTTCGTACAAGACTATGAGTGGTGTTTTGTATCCGTGTCCCTAAGACCATGAGGAACAGAGGCGACACTTCAATAATCCACCGGGCTATAAAGGGATACCTAAATCTAATGCAAGCATATCTAGCTAAAGATGCAAAATGAAATACCAATCGAGAATCATCCACCTTATTTTAATTAGACACTTTTCAGGGCTTGTCAAATTCTTTTAAGTTTTTAAGAAAACTTTTTAAGAATCCCCAGCGGAGTCGCCACTGTGAGCGGATGGACGCGTTTTCGACGGGACGCGGGACTCCCTTTCGGAATGGGGCGCCACGATCTCGGGTGGGGTTTTTACGAATGGAAATCTGGGTATTGGAAAAATAAATAGAATTAGTGCATAAGAGAACCGAGACCTAAGTCTCGATGAATGTTGTAGGAGTCGCCACCCGGCTCAGCTCAACCGGGAAATTCTTATGTAGCTGAACCGGACGAACGGTCACTACACTATCCAGAGATTCGGGTCTGGACAAGTCCCTTATTTCGTGTCTAATTGAAATAAAATTGGTCAATGTTCAAAGATGGTATTTCAAAATCTAAAGTCAATTTCATTGAAATAAATAGACATGCAGCGCGCATACAAAATATTTAGTACAAAAATAAGGAAAGGAAATAAATATTAATTGGTTTACAACCAAATCGAATAGAAAAATAAAAGCTCTCACCTCACTTATACAATCGCTTAGGATACACGAGAATCTAGAAATAATTACAATCGCCTAGATACACGATTAATTCTATTAAAATACAAACAAAATTAAAAATAAATATAAATAAAATCTACAAAACAAAGGTTAGCACAATATGTATACGGCACGCCACAAGTAGGACTCAAATAGACAGAATTGGGAAATCGAGAATTGGGGGCATGCATATAGAGGATAACCGAGTTGGCTCGACTAGCCAGCCCGGTTAGACCTGGAAAACGTTTTGAAACGTCCCTGTATTTTTGGTTTTTTTTTTTGTGGGAAAATCATTTTGAAAACGATTTTTCCGATTTACATGCATTATTATATATCAAGTGGGTCGGTTTTCAGGAGAACTGGGTCTCCGTCGTTGAATTGTTCTAAATGCAATTTTACTGAAAATTGAACCTATGGTCGTGATGCACACAACAAAATTCATTTTTGATGATTTTTGGGGTTTTCTAATTTTTTGGCATTTTTTGGGATTTTTTGGGGATAAAAACGGAAATTCTGATTCTGGAAGATAAATTACAGTCGTACGACTGTAGTTACAGTTGTGCGACTGTAATCATTCTAGAGCCAAAATCCCGCTGAAATTTATTCGAAATAAACTAGAAAAAGGGGCTGGAAATTAAGAACACTCGTACGACTGTTCATAATCCAAGAACAGTCGTACGACTGTTCTTAATTTCCAGAAACAGAGGTGTACGAAAAATAGAGCAAAATGCACAAATACACTTCAAACACCCTGAAAGCAATAAAAAGTGAAAGGAAAGGAGTGTATACCTTCTTTAGAAGCTTATCCAAGTCGATTAGACCCCTGGCGTCAGTCCGATCCGCAAGAATTTGCAATTTTCTTCTTGAATTGGGTTTGAAAGTTTTGAGTCCGAAATCCTCAATTGGCAAAGTTCTTTGCGATTCTTGTCCGGAATTTTGAGTTTGTTAGCAAGATTGGGCCGTTTCTTTATCGACTCAGTGAACTTCCCGCGTTAATTCCACGATTTTGTGAAGAAATCGGATTACTCAACTTTCTTTTTCTCTCTTCTTTTTCTTTCTTTCTTTCTCTCCTTTTTTCTTCAAAATCCCTCTCTCTAAAAAATCTCTCTTCTTTTTTTTCTTCACCAGATTCCCTTTATCTCAATCTTCTCCCATTTCTTTTCATCATGTCTCGCCGCCCGAGCTGCAAAAGGGGCGGGCATTAATTGCCCTCCCTTTTGCAGCCCGCCATCCCTGCTGCAGGCAAACGCAAGTGGATGTTACAGTCATACGACTGTAACTTTTTAAGTACAGTCGCACGACTGTAACACATCTACACGACTATATATTACAGTCGTGTAAAATCTGGCTTTTTTTTTTCTTTCTTTTTTTTTTTTTTTAAAATCCGGCGCTTACAATGATACTATTATATATTCTTAAACTCTTGATGGATATTTTTATTTTTTTCACAAAAATAGTTTTTATTATATATAAATTAATTATTAATAATTTTAATATTTATGTAAATTAATTATAATCCTCTTATTATAATTTTATCTGTTAAAATATTAACTCTTCTAAAAGATGCATGCACTTTTAATTGTAGAAAAGATTGATAATTTACGCAATTTTCTTTTCTTTGAAAGCTTGAGTCTCAAATTGAACCAAATAAATTTTTTTTCTATTAATTGAAAATTGATCTCATATATGTTTTTAATAAAAAGTTTTTTTTTTGTTGAAAATTATGAAGAAAAAACTTTGACACTAAAATATAATAAACAATTTGATATTATCGGGTTGCAACCAATTTATGATCGAATTTTCGGTTGCTAAAACGATCAAAATTATAAAGTAAAGGTCAATTAACAATGAGGTTAGAAAAGGTAAAAATTGATCCATTTAAGAGAGTTGAGGGAGATTAATAAGCCTTTTACTTCACTAAGGGGGGAATTACTGCGCGAGCTAAGGTTGAAGGACTTAAATGCTACTTAACCCATAAAATCCAGATAACTAACCAATTTTTCATACAATAATTGAAATTATAAAAATTCATTGTATTGAAAGAAAATAACAACTTGCTACCAAAGCAATAGGAAACTAGAGCGGCGTTGGGGGGTCTTGGAGGGGCACTTGCCCCCCAGCTGCCGAAAAACACCCTAAATAGGGGTATTTTCTAGGCTGCCGTCTCCCCAGAAATTAGGGGGGCAGGACACCCCCCCCCCCCCCCCCCCCAAATTTCTGGGGAAGAAGACAACCCAGTCCTAATGGGCTGGGCTGTCTTCTTTTTTTTTTTTTTTACCCAGGAGCAAAACGACGTCGTTTTGCTCCTGGGTTTAAAAAAAAAAAAAAAGCCCAGCCTTAGTGGGCTGGGCTGTTTTATTTATTTATATATTTATTTATACATAATGAAATGTCTTTTTTTATCTTTGTCTCTCAAACTTTTTTTTTCTCTTTGAGATGAAATTGGATATATTCAAACTTTCACATTCTAATTGAGTTTTTTTTAGTCATGATCATATATATTTTTATTATTTTGATTTTTATATTTAATCATTTATTATATATTATTAATGTTTTTTTCTAATTCAAATTTATAATATATATTTTCTAAAAATTCGAATTCCATTGTTTGTATTTTTTATTATGTTTCATACCAATTAAAATATTATTTACATAATTGGTATTAAAAATGCTATGAGTAAATTTGTGTTATTTTTAGTTTCTCTCCACCATTGTCTCTCGGTCCACCACCTTGACGACCTGTCGGTCGCTGTCTGCTTTTGACCCCCCAATGTTAGAGTTCTGGCTCCGCCACTGATAGGAAATACACGAAGTACAAAAAAATACACAAGATACAATAAAAAAAAAAATAACACCGCAAGCTAAGTTTTATCACCATACTTTATCAAATACATCAACTCCAACTTATTGTATAATACCAAGAAGATTTGCAGATTTGGACAGATCTTGCTTAAAAGAAATATCTAGATACCTGCAATGCATGACCGGTTTAACTATAAAGTCACTCAAGCAAGGACTTTAGGCCCCATGAGTTCTAAGGCTCCCAAAATTTTTAATTTAATAGGGATGTATTCAATTCAGACTTTTAATGACTTTTAAAATCCAGCAGTATTCAATTAGGACTTTTTAGGAATCTTTAAAAGTCATCAGGTATTCAATTATGGCTTTTTAAGAGTCTTTAAAAGTCATCAGGTATTCAATTGGGACTTTTATAAAGTCTATAAAAGTATCCTAGTATTCAAAAAGTCATTAACAATTGATGACAATTACTTTTATAGAATTTTTTACAAAATTTAACTCAAAATACTTGGAAAAAAGTCTTGCCAATTGATGCAAGACTTTTTATTTTCACAATTCATCAAAGACCTTTCTGTGATAACTTCATTCGTTCATTCCTTTCGCTTGAGATTTTAAGGATTCTCCAAAGAACTCCTTTCCCTTTATACCGTAGGTTGCCGCTCTCTGCCTCCCACCTCCAGTCATCATTATCAACCACTAGGATTTTGCTCGAGATTCTACCCTTTCATTTTCATACTTCCAATTTGGACCAGATCTACTGAGAAATTCAGCTGCTATCTTTGCCATTCTTACAGGTTAGCACTGACTAGTTAATAAATAGGACCTATTTGATAAATTGCACATACCGGTTGTTGATTCAAAATTGAAATGCATGCCTTTGTGGATTTTATCTCTGCTGTAATAAGCATAACAATGATTTGTATATCCCCCAATTAGTTTTGGATGAAGGCCAAATTGAAACAAGTTGGATCTTGATGTGTTATTATACTTCCTAATTATATTACTACGTATGTGCCCTTCTTCCTATTGTATGTTAATTCATTATTTTTTTTTAAAATTTATATCACCACATTAATAGAAGATTTTAATTTGTGTTTTACACTTATGAGATTAGAGAGTTAAAAATTTATCTTTTCAATACAAATAATATAATTAGCAATAATATAATCTTCTATAATTTCAATACAAATAAGATTGTCATTAATATATGAAGAGAAAAGCATGTCTGGATCAACAAATGTATAATTAGCAATGAAGATCTATTACTATCATTTGTTTTGTTCTTAGCATTTATCTTTGTACCTTTCTTGTTTGCTTCAGATTTATTGTAATGTTGAAAATTTTCTCCACCGTTTCAGTATGATACACAAACAGAGCTAGTCTTGATCTGTACAAAATTGCATAATTTTCTTAGAAATGAGCGTCAATTAGATGAGTTTCCAATTGAACACAGTAAAACTTATTCATATACACCAATGTCAATTAATCAAGAAGAAAATTTTAAACCATTTCTTGGTAAATAAGAACAAAGAAATAATGCTAATGAATTAATAGTTAGGACTGCTATTGATATGTGGAATAATGTTGAGCATATAAATGATAATGAAAATTAGATATTTTATAGCTAAATTATGATTTTACTATTTAATAAGTCTATAAATGTCTTTAAAAGTTGATAAAATAAATAAATATCTTTAAAGATTAGAAGATTATTATATTTTACTATTTTAGTAAGTCTATAAATATCTTTAAAAGTTTATAAAGTCTATGGAATAAACTTTTTAAAAGTCATCAATACTTTTAAAAACCCATTTAAAATCATTAAAGTCTATAAAAATCATTTACTAAAAAAAAAAGTATATAAAAGTCTCAATTGACCCCTAAGATTTTATTGTGTATATTAATATTTCTTAAAGAAAGTTTATAATATTTATAAATTAGACTTTATGCTAATAATTTAACATGTGATTTTGTTTATCATATAAATAATCAAAGTTACTATTTTTCTCACCTGAACCACCAAGTAACAGTAAATTTCCTAATAAAAAACTAATCATCAACATTGAGAATTAACTAATCCAACTCCCAAAAATATTTTATGATCCAAGTGATTAGATAAATATTGATAATAATTTGAGAGACTTTTTAGTATAAAATGGTCAAATCAAAATTTCTAAAATAAAACTCACAAAAGATGATTGATGAAAAAGGATTCAATGCGCTAGCAATTTTATAACTTAAAAAGAACTTATTAAAGAGCATACATTAATAAAAGCTAGAAAAATAAATTTTATATAGGAAAAAAGAAATAAATATGTATATATATTTTAATTTTTCAAAAGGTATGATTTAAAAACTTGCTTTAGGCCTAAGTAAAGGTTGAGAAGGTCCGGCTACCAATGTAAAGATTTCCATAAATCTTTAACTTAGAGCAGATGATGACTGATCCAGTAGGGAAAAAAAAAACTATCGAGTGTGTTGTGTAGTAGCAGATTTGCAATTGAGGAAGACGATTTTCTTTATGAAGCTAAAGCAAAACATTTGATGTAGATTATTTCAAACAAAATAGAACAAATCACGTCAAGAGAGAGCAAAGAAAATAGGGGAATAGTTGGGATTAGAGGAGGAGGAAATCTCCTTGTCTTCAAGGACATAAAGGGGTTGAAGTTTCTGCAACTAGTGAGAGAAAGAGAAGTAGAGGAGCTCTAAACAATTTATTAGTTCCATATTTTTCCATATTATAATAATGAGTTTATATATGTGTTTAGAGTTTTTTAAGTTTTATACC
Source organism: Euphorbia tirucalli (assembly GCA_039660915.1). Lineage (NCBI taxonomy): Eukaryota > Viridiplantae > Streptophyta > Magnoliopsida > Malpighiales > Euphorbiaceae > Euphorbia > Euphorbia tirucalli. The sequence continues at coordinate 55,179,838 of CM077633.1, forward strand.
AAAAACTCGTTAGTCTCTTCATTTATTTTTGCGTATGAAAGTGTTTCTGCTTTTTTGTGAATTGCGAGCATGCAAGAAACTTTCATAGCCAAAATTCCAAACGTGTGAATGGAACTGCACCAAGACTTCTATTAGAATGATTGTGTTGAATTTAAAAGGATGAAAACAACTAAATTCGCAATTAACCTTTGAAGTTTAAGAATTAATTGAAATAAATGGGCCAAAACCAAATTAAATTTGCAGGAATTGAATGAATTGGAATTGATTAAAAATTAAAACTTACAAAGAGTTGTCACCAAAAGAACACCGAAGACGATTTAAAGATGAACTAAAAATGAACTAAAGAGTTGCAGTAAACTAAAATTTGAGCTTTGTAATATGAGATTTTTGACTTGTTGAGTTTGTGTTGAGTCGTGCAGGCCTTCTTTAATCTCTGAAACTTGTATTTATAGGAGGAGAAATAAACTCCAGAAACTGTAAGGGGAGGTGGTGAATGTACCGGTAACCAACCTCAACTCCCCATTCTTGTAACTGTACTTTGTTAAACTTCCAACCCTTACTTCTTAACTTCCCACTCTTCCACTATTTCAACTTACAGGAAATTAATTAAAGAGAATAAAAATACAATAAAATAAATATGGATACTCAAGACTCATATTTAACCCAATTGATATGATCTAAATCAAATGAAGTCAGAATTCCATAAGATCATACAAGTGCAGCGGAAACTCGTTTATGGAATGGATCTGATCTACGCGAGAAACCGGATCATTCTGGTTGCTTTTCCTATGAGTGTATGAATACACTGAGTATGGGCTATCTCCGTGAATTCTTCCGACGAACGAAGAAGTTTATCGGTAGGGACGTTTTCCCCGGGTTTAGAAGGGAATCTCTACGATTCTCTCTACATCACGAAATAGAGAAACTTCTTCTCTATTTATAATGGAAATCCCAACTATATATAGGGTCGGACCAAATTACACATTTGGTCCTTATAATTTACTTATAATTACATTTTAGTCCCTGCCATTCTAAAATGTCATGGGTGGACCAGAAACCAACATCTCCCACTCGCACATGACAAGACATACTTTCATGGCGATTGAACACATATACTTTTTTCAATTCTTATTCGGCAAATTCACGCGACTAATCAACGTAACGGTTAAACCTTGAAGTTCTCCTTCACCGTTCCACCTTTAGCTTAACGTGACTTCCCCCTAGTCCATTTTCCATGATCACTAGTTTTTGACTCACTTTTGATCTCACGAAAACATTCATATACACTACATACCTTTTCCATGAAAAAGTATTGAGCTCAAGTGTTATATGATTACTAACTGATATGTTACTGAAAATGTACTTTCTCTCTATAAATAACCTTCCACCATATGTCTAATGCTTATCTGACTGGTCCTTGTATGCCCGTTCATAGCTAATGAAGCCTGATTTAGGGTTCCAATCAAGTTAATCATCATACATACCCTTCTTGTTATTTACAAGAGTCCTTAAGGGTGAACTTGAAACTCATAGTTTCATTTGGGTCTCACATTAGGAAAGTTGAGATCAATTTTCTTCTTTCCATCCCTTGGTCGGCTTTTACACATATTACTAAAATATGCCATAGTGTTAATCCACTTAGGACGTATGTTTTATAAATACTATGCGAAAGCATTCAGTCTCTAAATGCAACTCATGCATCAGTACCTCTAGTCCACTTTTAAACCTTTCACAGGACAGCTTTCGGTATCAACAAAATAATGATATTTCACATATCACATATGGAGTTTCTCAAACTCCCACTTTTACCTATGAACACACAATCATAGTAAAAGATTCATCTATGTGAGTAGATGACATTTCGCCAACATACTGAACTATACTCAACAGCTCTATGTGTATCACTTTAATTATGAATGAATTTGAACACAACAAATAACTCACATTCTATTCCAATAGAATTTGCCAAAGTTATTACAACAGTTCAAAAACAACAACATGTTCCTATAACCTACGAAGACCAAATTCCAAAATGTGTTTACCAAAAACATTTGGAGCTATTGGCTTCGTTTGCGAATTTGCAATCATATCACCAGTTGGAACATGCACTAAACTTATTTCTCTCTGTGCTATTTTTTCTTTAACAGAATGATATTTTATATCGATATGCTTGCTTTTTCCATGATAACAAATATTCTTGGAATAAGCTATCGATGCAGTGCTGTCGGAATAAATAGTCGTATATTTCCTTTTAGGCAATAGATTTAAAAGATCTATGAAGCATTTTAACCAAACATCTTTTTGTACTGCAGCTGCTGCAGCTACATATACCGACTCCATGGTCGATAATGCCATGCAAATTTTAACATTTTTCAATTGATCAGCTCCAAAGGAAAAACCTCATTTCCAGACAAGCACTTGGATTTCCCGGTTTAATGCATTAAACCGATCCATAACTCTAATAATATTCCCTTCCTTCAATGGGGAATACCATTTAGAGAAAAGCTCATCTTCAAGTTTTTTTTTTGTGTAGTCCTCGGCTCCTCTTGAGACTGGATTACTTTCACCGTTTTTATGAACGTTTCCATTTCTATAACATATATAGAAATAACAAAAACTTGTTAATGATCAACCAAAAATCAGTATATAAATACATAATAAATATACTGAATTTTCTTGAATTTATTAAACATAAATTAAGCATTTATACACAATAAATACTAGTGAATTTAGTTTAAAATATCAAATGAATTCCAAAAATTGATCACAATATACCAAAAATTTAAGAAAAATGTAAATTTTAATTCTGGAAAAAATTTGACGAAATTTGGAGGCCGGACGCCGCCGCATACACCCACACGCGCCGACTGAAGCTGCTCCACATGCGGATACGCGCCTCCACGTGCTCCAAGGGTTCTGCTGACTCATGTGACACGTGGCAACTTGTGATTTGTGCTGACATGGCACATCTGCCATGTGTCAGTACCTGATTGGGTCAACAAATGACGTGGATGATGACGTGGCACTGCCTGGACACGTGTCATCACTCTATTGGTCCATAATGATGATGTGGCAGATGACGTGTCCCGATGACGTGGCACAATCACAACTATTTTGACACGTGGCAACATGCTATTGGTCCACATGTTTGACACGTGGCGGTTGAACGTTTCAAAAACAGTTGAATTTATACACGTGGCGTCATGTTATTGGGTGAACTTTTCAACCGTCAGAAAAATCAACCAATCCCATCGTGCCACGTGTCCGACAGACCTACACTTCCCCAACCGTCGCGCGGCCAATCCCAACCGCAGTGGTGGCGCGTGAGGTCCACGCGCCACCCTCTGGGCCTCCGTTGGCCTTGAAATTTGACTTTCTGACTCGATTTTTCATGCTAATTTCAGTGATGTGGTCAGATTTGCGAAATTCTGACAAAAAATTTTGACACTTTGTACTGTTGGATCAAATACAGTATCATTTTGACACGGATAACAATTCAAACCCGTATCAAAACAAACAAAAACGTATTCAAAATGAACAGAATGGAATATCAGATTTCAATGTCTATGGAATCATTTTGACACAGATTTCAATATAAATCCGTATCAAAATGAACAAATATGTATTTAAAAAAAATACGCATTCAAACGAATAAAGAAACGTATTCTTATTCATGGATTTCCATAAACCAAGATATGAACACATCAATTATTCATGGAATACCAGAAAACTAGATTTGAACACATCAATCTATAAACCTTTCGGCTCTGATACCAATAAAGTCAGAATTCTATAAGATCATACAACGAATGTACACATTACCATAAACATAATAAATAAACAGACTTACGGTTTATGTGCAGCGAAAACTCGTTTATAGAATGGATCTGACCTACAGAGAAACTGGATCGTTCTGGTTGCCTTTCCTATGAGTGTGTGAATACACTGAGTACGAGCTATCTCCGTGAATTCTTCTGACGAACGAAAAAGTAATTCATGTTTTATCGGTAGGGACGTTTTCCCCGGGTTTAGAAGAGAATCTCTACGATTCTCTCTACATCACGAAATAGAGAAACTTCTTCTTTATTTATAGTGGAAATCCCAACTTCCATCTATATATAACCAAATTACACATTTGGTCCCTGTAATTTACACATAATTACAGTTTAGTCCTTACCATTCCAAAATGTCATGGGCGGACCAAAAACCAACATAAAAAAATAAAATATGGTGTAGACAGAAAGTATAAAATTACCTGTAGGATTAAAGACTCTTTTTCCCCAGTAATATCTATAAAATATCCATTTACCCCTACATTATTGTAATAGAACATTTGTCCTTCATAATATCACAATTTGTGCCAATATCACCTTATTTCATAGAATGTGACATGTCTTGTAGAGAAATCACTATGTTTAAACTAATATGCAATTTTTGTTGGATTTATGAAAATGTAGTATATTTTATAGTTTATTAATTTCTTTTAAAAGGCAAATTGGAATGAAACAAGGTGATATTGACCAGAATTGTGATATTATAGAAGGTAAATGTTCCATTCCAATAGTTTAGGGGTGAAAGGGCATTTTATGTATTGTACAAGGGAAAAAGAGTATTTAATCCATTACCTGTAAAAAATTTATGTTTCAATTTTCAAGTTTAATTAAAATATTTTAAATAAAATTTTTGCAGTATATATATGTGCACCAATATTTTTATACTTGTATATGTTAATTATAAAAATAAAAATTTTGCTATTATTTATTCTTTTAAATTTATATTATTTTTAAAATTAATTTAATATAATATCTTTAAACTAACAATAAATGGTACTATTTTGATAATTTTTTCAAAATGATATTTTTTTATTAATATCATCCATAAGATATATTATAGATGAAATATTCGTTTTTATAATCTTGTTTAGTTCTACTCCTCATTTAATATATTTTTTAAATATTTATTTATTTATTTTAACTAAACAAGTCCTATGCCAATAGTTTAAATTTATATAATTATATAAAAGTTAAAAACTAATTTATATTAGTAATATTAAAACTATATGAGCTGTTGCAGCTCAGTTGGGGAGTTGTCAGTAGGTTCCACCCAACCAAGAATATTATTCAAGCCATATAAGAGTTATATAGAAAATTTAATAGTATTGTCTTTCAACACATCTTTCCGGAATGCAACTATTGCGCAGATTGGCTTGTTTGGGAAGCTTAGACGGCCTAGCTCGATTTTTTTATAGTTTACTCTCCTTTAGAGAATCTTCTTCAGTTACTTAAGGAAGATAGAATATTGATTTCCTTCCCCTGTGTTATGTAGTTGTGTTTCCCTCTTCCCTTTTTGTTTTGCTTTTCTTTCTCTACCAAAAACAAATTAGAACTATTTGAATAAAAAAATGTAAAATAGGAATAATATTATAAAATAGAATAAAGGACAATTTTGACATTTAATCTATTTTGACAAAAAAATTTCTAATAAAATGACTAAAAAAATGATAATGATAAAACTGAGGGACTATATAATTATTTCTAAAAAAATAGGGACTAACTTATATAATACATTAATATTATCCTACTTTTCATGCCTTTTTCATAGCATTAAAACACAAAGAATCTAAAGAATGTTGCTTAGACACTCACATGACAACAATTATCGGGATTTGACTTTCTAGTCTCATTATAATCCTAAAGTTTTGCATATTGCATGTGCACATCACCTAGTATTTGTCTAATGACCTTTATTTTTGCATTCCTGAATCTTTTGTGAGACACATCCAAATTCAGTTGAAGTGATGCTACTATTTGAAGGTTAGAGACTTTTATCCCAAGGTGTATCAGGTTATATGTCATGTAATGTTTTTTCAAAAACTTTATTGTTGCATCTTTTAATTTTCCTTAACATGTGGCATTGATGTTAAGGGATGTATGTTTTCACAATTAAATCCCATTAGTGCCTATGTTACTGACATGCAAGACTAATGGACATTCTTCATCCCTAACACATTTTCCTTTAACCTACCATGTTTATTTATCATAAGTTTAATGTCTAACCCATTAATAAAGACATAAGTAGTGACAACATCCCTAACTTCGTATGCACACTCAAAGACCATGTTAAGACAAAACACTAGCAACTGTATCTTGACATTCATCATCAATTTCACTGTATTAGCTCTTATAATTGCTGCTCTCATTGTAAACAGACCCATCAGACTCATCACTGCTAGAGCTTAACCCACCAATGTCATCATTGGCATTATAAGGTATAGATTCATTTATAACATTTCATTCACCCTCCTCATACTTATTCTTATTTGGTTCACCCTCCATATTCTGTCTCATCATTTCAATGACTAGTTTTATTGGAATAAACTCCTTATCTAGAAGTATTCCCCTCATCCTTTCCTATAAAAACATTTTCCTTTACTTCCATTAATTCTTCATCTTCATCTTCAGTTAGGATCCTAAGTAGTACTACAAATTCATCAAATGTTTGGTGTAGTTCATCAAGATATGGGTTAGTGTAAGTTAGGTAGTCAAATTGATTTGGATCGGGTTCAATTGATACTATTTCAGGTGTTGTTTCAATAACAAGATTAAGGATGAGGCTCAAGGATAGGCTCATTTAGTTCTAAATTAGCACTATAACATTTACTTCAAGTTCAAGGTCACTAACATCTAATGATGTTTCCTCAATTTTAAGGGGGTTTTAATAACATTAACAAAACTTTTAGGTCAAGTAAGGGATTATGTTTTATAGAAGCTTCAAGAACATCACCAGTTACTAACTATAACATGCAACTGTACTGATCAATTCATCATCGTTCTAGAATAAAAGGTGATTCCGTTGAATCTACATTTTTTAAATAATGCATTTGCAATCTTACATCCAATGTTTGTATGTTTGAATCAATGTCGGGAATTGACAAGTTACCAAGATCAAACTTATGAGTAACTATTTTATACATACCCCCAATATACATATAAGGTTATTAGGTCACCACTATAGTGAATAACAAGTTTAACATATATGATGTCGCTTGTATTGTCATTTGATTAAGTCACATATGTAAAAGGGATGAAAAAGGAAAAAAAACAACAAACAAACAAAGGTAATATAATGTCAGTACATTGTCGAAGAGATGATTTATGAGATAATTGACAGTAAAAGTGTCAATTTCAAGTAATATAATTGCTAATATAGTGAATTGGGTTGAAATTCCTAATTTATTTGCACAAAATTAACTGTCAAAGTAAAAATAAATTACTAAAGTGATATAATGTCTACTAATTTAACTTAGATATTATTAGTGTCTCCTAGTTCTTAGAGCATTGGATTCTTGTATTTTGTATTATACATTAAGATTCATTGTATGTATACATCATTTGTGTCACATTAATAAAGGCATTTAATCTATTCCATTTATGTCCTGTGCTATAACATAAGTAGAGTATCTGTTGATTGATGATCATAAAACATATCCCAAGTCTATTCTAATCGTGGGAACGAATAGAATCACAGACTTGTACATTCGATGACTGTATGGTAGTTCTCAACTGGCCATAGTACTTGTAAAGTCAGTCATGAATATATGTTTATGTCATTGACATGGGACTATATCGATCTGCATAAGAAAGCCACATGGTTGTCATGTCATAGGTTTTTCTTGGGTAGGTCTTTTTTGTCCTTAGACCACATTTCATTATAGTATCGATATGGAATCCGGTTCACTTTGACATATGCCTAATAGGTCTGTAAAAGGATGCTAAATATGGGTATGATTGGGTGGAGAGGTGAACATTTTGATATTGATGATGAAGTGATGGAATTGCCACTCGGGTAACATCGAGATGATATCACTGGCCACTTGATGAGTGTGACTGATAAGTGTATGGCCATACCCAAATAAGTTGGTTGCTTATTTGATTAATTAGTCAACTCAAGATTAAGAAATATAATAAACAAAAGAAGAGGATGACGGACACCGTGCCTCTTGTTTATTCATATCGATATCATTTGGCATAGGACACTGTGAGATTACCACTAGGTAAGTGTCTTCAACAGACTACTGTATCTCTGTCTTAATTATGGACTGTAATACAAAAACAGACCCATAGGATTGTGCACATAGATCAATTGAGCCGGAACTTATATAGAACTTATACATGTAATGTACATTGGAAGAAACGTGTTAATTAATTAGTTGACATTCGGTGTCAAGGTAACTAACTAACATTGGGTTGATTTAATTTGATTAATAAGTTTACAAAATGTAATTAATTAATTTATCAATTAATTAAATTACATAAAGTAAACAATTAATTAAATTATTTTCCTAAGAAGAAAAATTAAATACAAGTACTGCATTTGTTTAAGTGTGATTTAATTTTATTTAGGGGTAATTTAATTAAGCCAATTGGAATTTGATTATATAAAATAAACTTTTAACATAAAGTTTATTTGTGTAATTAAATCCTATTGGGCTTAAATTATATCAACCTAACTAAAGTCCATTTATAGGAGAACTATAAAAGGCTCACTTAAGCCAAAAAAAAAAAAAAACCCTAACCCCTAGACTAACAAGGAGATTTCGGCCAGCCATCAATTGCAGCCCCCATAGCCGAAATTTTAATTGTTATTCTTCTGTCCCTTTGCTTCTTCGGCTAGCACCGGTTCCCGCTCGATAGTTGGTTGTGCACCAGACTGTGGAGATCGTTCCTAGATTTGATTCTGCAGTAGTCTCTAGAAGAGACGGATCTAGTTAATCTCTCTTGATTCAATTGGTTTTTATTTTCAATCAATGGTAATCGGACACGATAGGTGGATTCTAGGAAATTTTAACCGGCCAAATTCCACTGCGCCTAGTTATTTTTCCTATGATGAATCCCAACAGATATGTCCTAAATTAGATTATAGTTGTTGAGATACTTAATTGGAGCTAAACATTAAAATCCCCAATTTTTTTTTATAAGCTTTAAAATCTCAACAAACTCCAATTTTGACATAATTGTTAATGTATGCCCAAGTCCCTGTATTATGTAACTGGATGATTTGTTATAATAAAAGGCATAATCTTGTTTATTATATTTCTTGTGCAATTTAATATATAAAGAGAATCCATTAACTGTTATTTTACTCATGTATGTCGGTAACGTTCTCCTGGCAATAAGGCCATGAGCAGGGAAAGAATACCAGTTATAAAGCTATTTCTAGTCTGTTAAAGTCATGGAAATGATTTTAACTAAAGACTAGCATGTGTCTTGATTGTTTGGTGGTGTCTTACCAACCATTGGACATGGAATGTCAATCAAGAACACGACAAATCGTAGATGACATAGTACTAGATCGATCCACTATGAGAACACCACATGGTTCCTATGTCATAGGTGGTTCTCTGGTAGTCCTTTGACCTGATATCGCTCCAAACCTACATGCTAGCTCACATATTTTGACGTATGCCTAACGGGCCTTTAATTGGATGCCAAGTATGGGTATGGCTGGGTATGCTAGTGATCATGCTAGGGATGTGAGTAATGTGATGGGACTTACCTCTCTCTTAATTGAGAGTAGATATCACTAGCCACTTGATGAGTGAGACTGAAAGAGCATGGCCATGCCCAAGTAAGGTAATCACTATCTGATTAATTGCTTGTGTTTTTCAATCTACTCAGAATCAAGGAACGTCCTTGCAGCTAAAGAGGGTGACATTGTCATGTCTCTTGCAAGACACCGATATCACTAGCATAGGAAGTATAAGTTAACTACGAGGTTTACATCACTAATAAGATTGATGTTTCTATCTTATTTGGGGTAGCTGTAATATTTTGCTAGAACCCACTTGCAGTTTGTGGGCCTTAAGGTATTGGACCCACTGCCAATATAAGATAGACCTACAAGATCGCACACATAAGATGTCTGAATGAGTTTTTCACAGTCCATATGATATGTATATGATACATGTCATACACATGAAAATTTTAGATTTATGAGTTTTATGGTAAAGACTCGGTTATATAAATCCTGAGAGAGATTTATTTTATTTATATTGTTAATGTATTATTAGGTGATAAATTAATCAATAAAATAAAATTCATATCAAATATTAAATTAGGTTATTTAATTTTTTATTATGATTAATAAATATCTATGATATTTATTTTAAGGTGGGAATTAAAATTGAGGTAGATTTACTTTAAGTTAACTTGAATTACAAATATTAGATTTTTCTGGGTGGAAAATCTAATTAAGGAAATTTTAATTAATTAAAATAAAGGCACTCTAAATTTTCTCTCTACACCTGCGTTTTCTCTCCCTCTCTTTTTAGTCTTGAAAATGTGAAACACAGTGAGAGAAAGCTCTTTGTGAAAATCGGCCAAGGCAGTGAAAGGAGGAAAAGGATTTTCCGGTCCGGTGCTAGCACGCCAGCTAATTCTAGAGGCATATGTACGTGAACGTGGAGGTTCTTCATACAAACGCAAGATCTTGAATCAATATTAATCGGAGACAGCATAGGTATGGGTTTATCTTGCTTTCTGGTTGAGTTTGTTCTTGATTCTCTTATTTAATCTGAGCAATCGTTCCTGTTTTTGGATTCGAGTGTAAATTAGAATGGCTTCCACTGCAGTTAAATTTTTTATTTACACCAAGAAAATCCCAACAATAATATCTCAATAATACAAAGAGTACCAAGAGTCCACAAATTATCAATATTTTTGAAATATACAAATGCAGACATAGACACCATATTCAACAATAGTCATATTCATACAGAATAACAATGACCCATATCCACATGCAATATAATATAATATACACACACACACACACTAAAGCATTCCGGTTATTTTGAATTAATTATTAATTTATACTTTTCATGTCTGATTTTCTAAATTACTTTAACATTTTTTCCAATTTTTTTTTATCAAAGTGACGCTATTTATCTATTTTCAGTTTTCACTGATTGGTTTCTTCTTCTTTGCTATTGGAAAGTTTTTCAAATCCCTAATGTTATTCGAATTTAGACCATATGTGGTTATCCTTAATTTCAAGTTTCAAACTCATCTCTCTCATGGCAGTGTAGCTGTCTCCTTTTTTCAATGTTTTTTTTTTTCCTCTAAAATTGTTCCCTCTTTCTTCTCAGTGTTCCTAATTTGATGTAGCTCCATCAAAACAATTTGGTTCTCAAACCCTCAATCCTATTTCATATGATTTCCTATACATTTATGCTTCCCATTATATTAGGTCTTTTTAATTCGATTGTTTGCAGTTGCTCCCTCTTTGCACTCTAAACCCTTTTTCTTGATTGTCCCTTCTCCTACGGGTCCTTCACACTAGCATGGATGTTGCTTCTCTCTATTCTCTAATGGTGCCCTCTTTATCGAGACGCTTTGATTTCTTTTGCCTCTTTTCTTCTTATAGGTATTGATAGCTCATATTCACATAGGCATATTTAGGTCCATTTTAACTTATTTTCTTGGTTATTTTTGCATTTTAGTACTAGTTTTGTTTTTTTCTTAGTTTGGTAGTTAGTTTTACTTTATTTATTCTTATTAGTGTTGTTTATCACTTTTAGGTGTTTAGAAGTAGGTTTGGCTAATTAGGAAGGCTGCTGGAAGAGGATTCATTGGAGACTGAATTTCAGCTGGATTTTTGGAAGAGTTGGAGGCTGTTTTAGCTCTAGATTTACCCTACAAGGTTGTGCGCCTGTCCATTAGCTTTCCATAGCATCTTGAATCACCCCAATCGGAGCTGTATCGGAGAAGTTAGCTGAGATTTTCTGCAGTATGCTCGGGTCCCACGAGTCAACCTTCCTCTGTTGAAATTTTGTTCTAATTTGGACACTTCAATTTTGGTGGGCTGAAATTCTCTTCATTTGGTTAAGGGGCCCATTGCTTGCACTTAAAAATTCTGGGCAGATCTTTTGTTTAAGGAGGCTAACTCTAGACTATTAATTAGGTCTTAAAAGGGAAGACTATAAAAAGAAAAAAAGGGAGGAAAGTCGGGGCACGTTTTTTTCTGAGGTCATCAAGGGGAGGAGGCTGCATGTTTTCGAGAGAATTTTCTGTGGATTTTGTTTAGTTATAAGTAGCTAAACTTTATTCTAGTTAAGGTACTTGAAAGTTTAATTCCATTTGATTCATGAGACTTATATTTTAATTGTATTCTTTTATTCAAATTTTTGTTCAATTCCTGCGCTATAAATTGTTCTATTGCTGTTGATTTAATCAAATTAATTTGGCCAGTTAATTGATTGATTTTGCTGCATATTGCTGAATAGAATAATAAGTCCGTGATTGTTGTTCTAACGTAGTAGCAAGTTAGCTTTGTGTAAAGTTAACAGAATTGAATAATTTAGTATTTATGATTTACAGTGTTTCCAATTTTATTAACTAAGATAGAGGTCTTTTTGTGATTAATGCTGCCATATGTTAATTCTTGTTAGGGGTTTCTTGGAGATTGTCTATTGGTTAGGGAAGTAGTTTATTCGGGCGTTTCCCTGTGTGAGCGGATGACGTTTTCGACGGAACGCGAGACTCCCTTTTGGAAGGGGCGCCTCGATCTCGGGCGGGCCCCTCCTCGCGTGGGGTTTTTATAAATGGAAAATCGATTTGGAAAATAAATGGAATTAATCCTTAAAAGAACCGAGACCTAAGTCTCGATGAATATTGTAGAGTCGCCACCCGGCTCAGCTCAACCAGGAAATTTATAATGCAGCTGAACCGGACGAACGGCAGCTACACTATCCAGAGATTCGGGTCCGGACAAGTCCCTTATTTCGTGTCTAATTAAAATAAATATTGGTCAATATTCATAGACGGTATTTCAATTTCTAAAGGTCAATTTTATTGAAATAAATATACATACAACACGCATATAGGTATTACAAAAATAAAAGTAAAGTAATGAATATTTAAGTGGTTTACAACCCAATCGAATAAAAAATAAAAAACTCTCACCTCACTTTTACAAACGCCTAGAATACATGATTTATCTAGAAAAATACAATCACCTAGGATACACTATTAGGACTCAAATAGATAGAATTGGGGAAATTAGGAATTGGGGGCATGCATTCAGGGGATAACCGGGTTGGCTCGGCTAGCCAGCCCGGTTAGACCTGGAAAACATTTTGAAACGTCCTTATATTTTGGTTTTTATGGGAAAATCATTTTGAAAACAATTTTTCCGGTTTACATGCATATTTTACATATGATGTGGGTCGGTTTTGGGGAGAATCGGGTCTCTATTGTGGCATTGTTCTAAATGCAATTTTATTGGAAATTGAATCTATGGTCGTGGATGCACACAACAAAATTCATTTTGATGATTTTTGGGGTTTTCTGGATTTTTTGGGATTTTTGGAAAATTTTGAGGATAAAAACAGAAATTCTGATTCTGGAAATACGTTACAGTCATGCGACTGTAACTACAGTCGTGCGACTGTAACTACAGTCGTACGACTATAACTACAGTCGTACGACTGTAAATTACAGTCGTGCGACTGTAACCCTTCCAAAGTCAGAATCTCGCCAAAATCTTATTTGAAGCAAACTGGAAAGAAAATCACCTGGAAATCAAGAACACTCGTATGACTGTTCATGATTTCCAGAAATGGAAAATGCATAAAATGGATAGAAATGGCACAAACGCACCAATCACCCAGAAAGCTTGTAAAAGAGAGGGGGAAAGGAGTGTTTACCTCTTTGGCGTGCGTCCACTGTAGGATTGACCCCTGGCGTTGCTCCAATCCACTAAAATCCAGACTTTTCTCCTTGAGTTAGGGTTTGAGAGCTTTTGGGTCCAAAATCTCCAAATGCAAGGGTTTCTGATGATCAGTTCTTCCCTTCCTTTTCTTTTTTTTTCTTTTCTTCTTTCCTTTTTCTCTCCTTTCTCCCTTTTCTTTCTTTCTCCTTTCTCCGTTCGGCCTTTCCTTTTCTCCTTCTGTTTTTTCAGCTTTTAGGGTGTGGGTTGGCTCACCTGCCATGATCTACAGTCGCACGACTGTAGTTAAAGTCTTACGACTATACCCTTCTTTTTTTCTTTTTTTTTTAAGAGGAGTAAAATTTCGACGCTTACAGCTACCCCTTGCGTGATCAAATTCACCACCTGATCTTAGTCTAGGATAGTTGACGTGAATTTGAGAAACGTGACTCAAAGCACCGCAGACACAGGAAAGAACCCGTCGTTGAAATAAGCCGATATCGGGTCTAGGTTACCCGAGGCAAAGCTGGGGAGAAAATAAGCCGATATCGGGTCTAGGTTACCTGAGGCAAAGTTGGGGAGGAAATAAGCCAATATCGGGTCTAGGTTACCCAAGGCAAAGCTGAGGAAGAAATAAGCCGATATCGGGTCTAAGTTACCTGAGGCAAAGCTGAGGAAGAAATAAGCTGATATCGGGTCTAGGTTACCCGAGGCAAAGCTGAGGAAGAAATAAGCCGATATCGGGTCTATGTTACCCGAGGTAAAGGAAGATGGATTGTGGATTGGCCGATACCAGGTCTACGTTACCCGAGGCAATGGAAGATGGAATTTTGATGATTTGAAATCTTACTGGAATTGGATGGACTTGAAATAATAAAACAAGAGGTTCAAGGATTTGAAACCATGCTTGAACGTAATGGAGTTCAAGGGTTTGAAATCTGGCTTGAATGAAGAAGATGGTTCAAGGATTTATAACTATGCTTGAACGTAATGGAGTTCAAGGGTTTGAAATCTGGCTTGAATGAAGAAAAGGGGTTCAAGGATTTGCATCCATGCTTGAACGTAATGGAGTTCAAGGGTTTGAAATCTGGCTTGAATGAAGAAAAGGGGTTCAAGGATTTGCAACCATGCTTGAACGTAATGGAGTTCAAGGGTTTGAAATCTGGCTTGAATGAAAAAGATGGTCCAAGGATTTGTAACCATGCTTGAATGTAATGGAGTTCAAGGGTTTGAAATCTGGCTTAAATGAAGAAAAGGGCGACCATGCTTGAACATGTTGGAGTTCAAGGGCTCAAAATCTAGCTTGAATGAAGAAAAGGGTTTCAAGGATTTGCGACCATGCTTGAACATACTGGAGTTCAAGGGGTCAAAATCTGGCTTGAATGAAATAAAGAGGTAGCTTTAGGAAGGATAATTTTGATGTTGGCTCGAGGAAGAGTATTTATCCCTTGATCGATAATTTTGGAAACAAAAATTTTTGCCCCTTCGATCAAGGATAAATACGGCTTGATTGTTCTACCCCTTGGAGACTTGATATGTTGAGATTTGGATTTTCACGGATCCTTCTCATATTTCAAGGCCCAATAGATGCCTCGGCATTGTGCCACCTCTGCTTTAAGAGCGTACCTGGTTCGGAGAGACCTGGTGATGGCAGTGGGTACCTACACTTGGATTGGTTGCGATGCATATGCATATGAATTGTGTGTGCTTACTTTAAGCATATGCATGTATGTACGGATGCATGTATAGTTCTACATATATGTATGCATGCAACATGTGGCTTATGCTTTATTCTTGGTATCCGTGTGAACCCAGAGACAGAATTAACAGCTTGTGACTGGCCCCGATGGTAGCCCAGGTGACCTAGTATGATTGTTTCGATGTGTTTTCTGACCGACTGACTATTACGTCGGTCTAGGTATTATAGGAGTTGACCGTCTTGAGTGACTTTCCACTTTACCTCTGCATACTCTGGAGCGTTGTCAGTGCTTAGCGGATTAGGATAATAGGCCGTGCCGACGGATGGTCCGTTTGGTCGAGCAAGAAGATGAGAATGAGACTTTGCATTTTCTTATCGCATAACAGGAGTTTTTTGCGATATTGTCACAGGCTTGGATGCAATGTCCTACTGATGGATATTTATATGTAGTGGCATGGTGTATGCAAGATGAACATCTGATTAGAAGTCCAAACATACATAATATTGCAATGTTGACATCAGAATGAGTATAATAGGGAATGCGACAGTGACTTTGACTCTGCATATCATCCCTCTTCCTGTTGCCGACACGTCCTTTTGGTTTTCCCTGTCAACAAACTTTTTTTTTGGATAAAGATTATGTGATGGGCATTTTGTCTGCGTTGATCCCTTTCGCGACGGTTTACCTTAGGATGGGAAAAATATACCTTGATATGTTCATTGCGACTCGCGAAGATACTGCCGTCGATGATACCCAATGGTTCGGTTTTTCACTTGCCCCTGGTATTATAGGTTTGTGTCTGGGGAGTATTATAGGTTTGTGTTTGTGGAGTGAAGCACTTCCACGGATAAGGTTCGCTGCGTAATGTAGCCTGTAAATGAACATTGACATGCAATGACACACAAATGCATATTGAACACCAAAGTTGAATACAAAACATTCATGACATAATGAATATGGATGCATTAGGAAAATCTAAAATGTGGCTCTGGTTCTAATTGATGCCCCTTTAAATTACCAATATGCCCTTTACGTTTTACACATTGGAGTTTTTTTTTTAAGGAATGAATCCCCGATCACTGGGTAGAGTTGCCATTTTGGACGGACAACTTGAGATGAATTCAATTAACCACTGGATTCTCCTGTGGTCTGATGCCGTATTCATGTTTCCAATTCACCCCAGATTCCAGTTTAGGCATGGTTTCCGAAGACTGAATCCTTGAAATGGTTGGTAAATGCAACTTTCCCTTTGAATATGAGCACAATAGACTTTGTAAGCTTTCCTGTTGATGGTATCGTCCCCTTCATAATTGTTGAAAGCTTTGCAAAACCAAATTGCTCCAACACTGTCAGTGAAGTTCATAAATGCATAACCAACATTTGCTCCATTCTTGAAATCCATAAGGAAGTAGGGGAAACCATAAGCAGATTTCCTTTTGGACCCACTCTTAACTAGCATTTATGGCAGATTATGTCTTTGGAGCTGGCCTGGCAGATTTCTAATCATCAGGCTTGTTTTCTCACCAAGACTGGCGTTGATCTCCCTCTTATTCGGCTTGATCTCTTCAATAGTTAAGTTCTTGGGTAACCATTATTGAGCTCATTTGAAGTAGACTCATATTCAAATCCTATGTCTAATCTGTCACCCTTCTGGTGATGAGATGATGCAGAAAAATGTGATATGGAGTAGCATTAAGGTTCAACTTCTTGTTGGAAGCCATTGATGGTAGAAAATAAGGCTTCACAAGATCGGTTCAAGGGAGAAGATGAAAATGTTGCACCTTGCCATTTAATACCATGAGACACTCCAGACTTAATTATGGCCACCGTGCATGAGATGGATAAAGACACCGATCTTCTCTACCACCGCGCGAAGTTAACTTTTCAGAACAGGCAAAAACGTATTTATCTCCATTGTCCCAACTCACTGACCCCGGCATTTTATGCAATAATTGGGTCGCCCCTGGATTCATCAAGCAATCAACAGAGTTTGACTCTATGATTGAAGAGAGTGCAACTTTAGACCAGGAGCAGAACTTTGACTGTAAGGGAGAGCTTAGGTCTTCCATCGGTGTTGGTTTTTTTTTAAAGAAGTTAAATCCAAACCACAGCCACTTATTGATTTTCCTGCTGCATTCAGATTCATGTATGTCATGCGTGTTTGATATGTCTTTTTGGATGAACAATGCATGTGTAATGTCACATACATGTAATCACCACACAAGTAAGAAAAATAACAATATGCATTGCATTCAAAATGAGTTCAATACACTTTACAAACAAAATGAGTTCCCTACGGGAAGGAGCCTTTAAAGGTATTGATCTCACAGCGCCCGACTATTCCTTATCCGGTCACTGCCCCACTCTCATCAGATTAGGCTTTGGAGCTCTTCATCATATTCCTCTCCCTGAGAGGTTTGAGGAATTTCCTTGCCAGTCTCCCTACTAGCCCACAGTCGCTCATTAGTAACAGATGGCACTTTTAACCTTCCCTCATCAACCAACTTCTGGATCTCCTTCCTTAAAACATAGCAGACATTGGTTCGGTGACATGTCATTACATGATAGGTGCAGAAGTTGTTCTTTTGATCCAGTGCCGGCTCCATATAGGGCTTGACGCTCTGGAGTAAACCCTCTTTTCTACACTTGGCAAATAATCTTCTTAATAAGAAAGGCCAGGGGATATGCCTTTTCCGTCACCCTTAGGGAGTGGACTCCTGTTTGGTCACGGAACAAGGTCAGCGTTGGCTTTGAGGGGGGCCTTCGATTCTGCTCCACCGGTCAGCCCTCTTATTACTCCCTCAAGCTCAATCACACGTGCCTCCAATTCAGAGCACTTTGTCCTAAGCTTTTCCACCTTGTCCAGGTCAGCTCCTAGCATTTCCTTTAACATTGCCGCTGCCTCTTCCCTAACCATCTTTCAGAATCGTGATGAGGCAACATAATCATCCACGACATCTATTACGGTGTTGAAGTTCATTGGGCCAGCCATTCTCAGGATTCCTTCCCTTTCTCCCCTGATAAGAACATTTGTTAGCACTGACCGGGGCATGCGCACAGAGAATACCAAGTCAAGAGATGATATGGGCCTGAGTGCGTGATGTGATGCATGCATGCATGAATGATGATGTTATGTGATGTCATGTCACGTTATGCAATTCTAAGCTAGTCAAGTGCACACAAAACCAAGAATGGAGACGTGCAAGATGCAATGAATGTTGTTGATGAAGCTATGTGTTAAAGTATAGCATGGCGTATAAATATACACCACAGGATAAAATGACACACAGGGTGTCCACGGATCGAAGCAATGTGATACTTACGAAGAGCTTACGTATAGAGCTTATCTTACACGGGAGGAGAGTTAATATTTGAAGCGGTACGTATAGATCGGATCTTACACGGGGAGGAGGTGTAGAGTTTGATGTGGTACGTGCAGAGCTTGTCTTGTACGGGAAGATTTGGAGCGGTACGTGTAGAGCTTGTCTTACACGGGGAGGAAGTGTGCAGAGCTTGTCTTGCACGAGAAGATAGTTTGGAACAATACGTGTAGAGCTTAGTCTTACACGGGGAGGAAGTGTGCAGAGCTTGTCTTGCATGGAAAGATATTTTGGAACGATATGTGTAGAGCTTGTCTTACACGGGGAGGAAGTGTGCAGAGCTTGTCTTGCACGGGAAGATATTTTGGAACAATACGTGTAGAGCTTAGTCTTACACAGGGAGGAAGTGTGCAGAGCTTGTCTTGCACGGAAAGATACTTTGGAACAATACATGTAGAGCTTGTCTTACACGGGAAGGAAGTGTGCAGAGCTTGTCTTGCACAGGAATAGATATTTGGAACGGTACATGTAGAGCGTATCTTACACGGGGAGGAAGTGTGCAGAGCTTGTCTTGCACGGGGAATAGATATTTGGAATGGTACGTGTAGAGCGTATCTTACAGGGGGAGGAAGTGTGCAGAACTTGTCTTACACGGGAAGATATTTTGGAACAATACGTGTAGAGCTTGTCTTACATGGGGAGGAAGTGTGCAGAGCTTGTCTTGCACGGGAATAGATATTTGGAACGGTACGTGTAGAGCGTATCTTACACGGGGAGGAAGTGTGCAGAGTTTGTCTTGCATGGGAATAGATATTTGGAACGGTACGTGTAGAGTGTATCTTACACGGGCAGAACTTGTCTTGCACGGGAAGATATTTTGGAACAATACGTGTAGAGCTTGTCTTACACGGGGAGGAAGTGTGCAGAGCTTGTCTTGCACGGGAATAGATATTTAGAACGGTACGTGTAGAGCGTATCTTACATGGGGAGGAAGTGTGCAGAACTTATCTTACACGGGAATAGATATTTGGAACGGTACGTGTAGAGCTTGTCTTACACGGGGAGGAAGTGTGCAGAGCTTGTCTTGCACAGGAAGATATTTTGGAATAGTACGTGTAGAGCCTGTCTTACACGGGGAGGAAGTGTGCAGAACTTGTCTTGCACAGGCAGATATTTGGAACGGTACGTGTAGAGCGTATCTTACACGAGGAGGAAGTGTGCAGAACTTGTCTTGCACTGGAATAGATATTTGGAACTGTACGTGTAGAGCTTGTCTTACACGGGGAGGAAGTATGCAGAGCTTGTCTTGCATGGGAAGATATTTTGGAACAGTACGTGTAGAGCTGGTCTTACACGGGGAAGAAGGGTAGAGTTTGTCTTGCACAGAAAGATATTTTGGAACGATACGTGTAGAGCTTGTTTACACGGGGAGGAAGGGTAGAGTTTGATGCGGTACGTGCAGAGCTTGTCTTGCACGGGAAGAGATTTGGTGCTTATATGCGCGGGAAACAAGGATAAGGTTTCTAACGATTATGGAAGGCCTAAGGGGCTTACCGAAACTTCTAGCGTTTTTGGAACACTTAAATGACTTAGTGCATGTGGTAAAGCAGTTGGTGCTTATGGAATGCTTGAACGTTGTGGAGTGCTTGAATGTTTGATGGATGAATAAGATGTACATCGTGAGATAATGAGGATTATCCCTTTGTTTTTATTCTTCTTCTTCTTTTTATATTATTATTTTTTTTTTGGGACATTCCAAGTGCGCCCAATGCTATGCAAAAATGCCATGTGTGGACCGCCACACGGATAAAAGTTTGGTGCTTTTGGGGCGCCTAATGAATTTTATGAACTGGTCGCATATGTACTGACACATGGACAAAGCTCAACGCTTTGAAGGTCTATGAGATGATATGAAGTGGTCACATGGGACTGGCCCACGGAAGAGTTCTGATGCTTTTGAGCATATGAAATGAAATAATGTTGTAAGAGAGTCATGTGCCGTAGGAGACACAGATAAAAGTTCGGCGTTCGGGGAACACCTTTCATGATTTGGGATTTTATGAAATGCCCCTACATGTGTACTAATCGGGCACTCGGGGAGCGTCTTGAATGATATAGTAATGTCATGAAGTAACCCGATGTGGATCACAGTGTTGTATGATATTTATGATGAATGGGTATGATGTCATGAAATGTATCATGTGGATTGTCACACGGAAATATACCTAGGACCACTGTGGTCTTTATTGAATGAAATGATTTGGTGGAATGGCCGAATGCAATTCGATGCATTGGCAAAACACGGGTATTTTGGGATACCCAATATATGATGGAATGAGATGATCATGGTGGGTGTCCTTGGAATGCCCCTAATTTAATTTAGGTGATATGTCGTGAATGCTTATTACACACAAAATGCAAATGGCTGAATAAAAATGTGGGTTAGTACCACACAAAAATGTTTTATGAATGGAAAATGTTAATCTGTATGGAAGATGATGATTATGGTATGTTGTGAAATGTCGAGAAGCGTGTAACACATAGCACACGAAGCGAGTTCTTCCAACCTTATTTCTCCGAACGTGGTCGGTCTCAAAAATTCTAACAGAGTCCTAGGCGGGGTTCTCTTCAATCACCAACCGGGGATGATGAAGGTGCGATATTAATTTATTTACACACGATTTATTCTGGTATCCTAAGGGAATCCAACTAGGACTGCCTATACGATTTCAGTCCAAGTCGGGTTAAAAATCAAGGCTCCTATAGCAAAATATACTCCTCACTTCTCCCCACTCAAGGGTCCGAACGAAGGGCTTTGTACAAGGCTATGGGTGGTGTTTCGTATCCGTGCCCCTCAGACCATGAGGAACAAAGGCGACACTTCAACAATCCACCGGGCTAAAAATGGATACTAAATCTAATGCAAGCATGTCTAGCTAAAGATGCAAAATGAAATACCAATCGAGAATCATCCACCTTATTTTAATTAGACACTTTTCAGGGCTTGTCAAATTCTTTTAAGTTTTTACAAAAACTTTTTTAAGAAATCCCCAGCAGAGTCGCAACTGTGAGCGGATGACGTTTTCGGCGGAACGCGAGACTCCCTTTCGGAAGGGGCGCCTCGATCTCAGGCGGGTCCCTCCCTCGCGTGGGGTTTTTATGCATGGAAAATCGATTTGGAAAATAAATGGAATTAATCCTTAAAAGAACCAAGACCTAAGTCTCGATGAATATTGTAGAGTCGCCACCCGGCTCAGCTCAACCGAAAAATTTATAATGCAGCTGAACCGGACGAACGGCAGCTACACTGTCCAGAGATTCGGGTCCGGACAAGTCCCTTATTTCGTGTCTAATTAAAATAAATATTGGTCAATGTTCATAGACGGTATTTCAAATTCTAAAGGTCAATTTTATTGAAATAAATATACATACAACGCGCATACAGGTATTACAAAAATAAAAGTAAAGTAATGAATATTTAAGTGGTTTACAACCCAATTGAATAAAAAATAAAAAACTCTCGCTTCACTTTTACAAACGCCTAGAATACACGATTTATCTAGAAAAATACAATCGCCTATGATACACTATTTAATCTATTAAATACATTTAAAATAAAAATAAAAGGCTGCAAAATAGAAAGTTAGCACAATATATAGCACGCCACAAATAGGACTCAAATAGACAGAATTGGGGAAATTAGGAATTGGGGGCATGCATTTAGGGGATAACCGGGTTGGCTCGGCTAGCCGGCCCGGTTAGACCTGGAAAACATTTTGAAACGTCCCTGTGTTTTGGTTTTGGTTGGAAAATCATTTTGGAAACAATTTTTCCGGTTTACATGCATATTTTGCATGTGAGGTGGGTCAGTTTTGGAGAGATCGGGTCTCCGTCGTGGCATTGTTCTAAATGCAATTTTACTGGAAATTGAATCTATAGTCGTGGATGCACACAACAAAATTCATTTTGATGATTTTTGGGGTTTTCTGGATTTTTTGGGATTTTTGGAAAATTTTGAGGATAAAAACAGAAATTCTGATTCTGGAAATACGTTACAGTCGTGCGATTGTAACCGTTCCAAAGTCAGAATCTCGCCAAAATCTTATTTGAAGCAAACTGGAAAGAAAATCACCTGGAAATCAAGAACACTCATACGACTGTGACTGTTTATGATTTCCAGAAACGAAAAATGCAGAAAATGGATAGAAATGGCACAAACCGCACCAATCACCCAGAAAGCTTGTAAAAGAGAGGGGAAAAGGAGTGTTTACCTCTTTGGCGTGCGTCCACCGTAGGATTGACCCCTGGCGTCGCTCCAATCCACTAAAATCCGAACTTTTCTCCTTGAGTTAGGGTTTAAGAGCTTTTGGGTCCAAAATCTCCAAATGCAAGGGTTTCTAATGATCAGTTCTTCCCTTCCTCTTCTTTGTTTCTTTTCTTCTTTCCTTTTTCTCTCTTTTCTCCCTTTTCTTTCTTTCTCCTTTCTCCGTTCGCCTCTCCTTTTCTCCTTCTATTTTTTCAGCTTTTAGGGTGTGGGTTGGCTCACCTGCCATGATCTACAGTCACACGACTGTAGTTTAATTACCTTCGTACGACTGTAGTTAAAGTCGTATGACTATACCCCCCCTTTTTTTTAAGAGGAGTAAAATTCCGGTGCTTACACCCGGAACTATTGATAAATTAAGAAAAGATTGGTTATTGAGTGCGTTTCACCTCTAACTATAACTCTGTCTATTTGGATAATTGAATTGGATTTTTGGTGTCTGTGATTGAATTACGGAATTAAACTAAAAAGTATCTCGGCTAGTTGTTTTTTCTACTGATTTATTCTGTCGTAATTTACATTCTGAAAATTCACAAATCACATCATTTATTTTTATTATAAAACAATTTCAATCCAATCCGTTTCCCTTTTTTTTTTTTTTGCAAATAAATACACCTGCATTAATCCCTGTGGTTCGACCTTGTTCTTGCTATACTTCCCTGTATAAGGAACCGGAGATATTAAATAAAACTTTGACGGGTTGACAACCTATCAGGTATGGTTCTCTCCTTTTTATTTTCGTTAAGTTTAATTATTCATATGAGTAAAGCTATAGTCGTGTAGATGATGCTACTTGGTTATGTTTAGGAGAACTATTTATACTTCTATGTTGACTTCACATGAATTTAGTTTAATTCAGTTTATGTATACTTAGTTGTTTTTGTGTAAAGAGAAATTTTAGCAATCTAGGATAATGAGAGACACTTTCCCATATTGCGATACTTCCTTATTCTAAAGCTATTGTTGCTATAAAATTAATGAATCAATGTACTAAAGGCACATGTTAGATCTAAAATTGATTATTTAGAGGTTTGTTTTGTTTTAGTATTCAAGTATTCATAGGTTTACTATTCTAGCTGCTTTCTTTGTTTTAAGGTTGGTGGTTTTAATTTGTTATTAGATTGCCAAGAGTATGATTTGTGCGATAAATTAGGAATCTTGAACTGGGTTGGGATTAGTTTTGAATGATTATAGATTAGTGAAGAGCTAATGTTAATTAATTAAACATGTGATATTATTTGAGCAATAATATTGTTGCTTAATTCAATTGTTGTTATAAGTATACTGCAGGTGAGTGTGAGAGTTTTACTATTGTACATGTAAATTAACAATGTTGATGATATTTCTTAGTCAGGTGAACTTCAATGTTGAAAATTCTATGTCCTATGTATTCATGGTTTGTTGCTTATAATTCTTGTTAAGAGTATTTGCTCTACAATTGCCACTTTCTTGGAAGAGGAGTAAGAGAACATTTGTCATTAAGGTAATTGATCGCACTTTTCTCTACACATTTTCATCCACATCTCTATTTATTTCCTGTCGCACCTATTGGTTTCACAGTTGTTTATGTTGGGTTCTTATGGTAGTTCTATGAATCTCATTTATATAGATGTATATATCTTCTTTCTAAGTTTCCTTAACCTATGTTTGCTCTTCAATTTTAATTTGTATGATTTTGAGAATTTTCATGTTTAAATATCTTTTAATTTTGTCTTTCCTTATTGTTATTCACGAAGAAAACGCAGTAGCCTATTGTTGTTTATACTATAACTATTTTCTATTCATATTTTTTCTCTATGATTTTTACAATTTTAAATTATTGATTTCTGATTTGGTTCATTGGATCTTTAGGGGAACCGAAGCTGAGTTATCTGGTGAGATTTGTATTAAAGATAAAAAAGAAAACCCCTCCGATAACTAATTCTTCTAATCCTTCTACTGCCAAGAGGTAATTCCCTGATATATGCTCCAATTTCTTTTCTTTTAGTTCTCATCGTCGTTGTTACTCACCGTTAGCCACATATATTCTAAGGATTTTTCTTTTGCTAGCCACTTATATGGAGAAAAAAAGCAATAATTTTTTCTAGCAGTTCTTGAATTGTTTGATTTTATGCTTTCTCTTTGCTACCTCTTTTTCCTAGTTAGTCCAAATTAGATAAACATAATCTTTTCTTAATTTCTGTGAAAATTTCATAACTGAGGGGTTGTCTACCTGTTGCAGTTCTAAACGTACTACTGATTGAGATTGGTTGGAGTTGGATTCGGGATATTTGCTTTATTTGTTAATCTTTAATAAATTTCGACATGCTTAGGCTACATAGGTTTTTTTTATTATTGATTGCAGTTGAGATGGAATAGGGTTTCATCATTTTTCTTTTATTTATTTTTGCAATTTTGTTTACAGCCAGCCTCTTCTCCATTTTCTTCTTGGTATTTTGATGTCTTTTATTGTATAAACCTTTCAGGTAAGTCACATTTTTCCATTTTGTTTTCTTACTCTATTGCAAATATTTTGTGATTGGAAATTGAAGACAAGAAGTAATGAAATTGATAGTTTTTCTCAGTCACCTTTAGCTTTTGATTTTGCTATTTTTATATACATGTTTATTGCCTTTCCTATTGGTTTAGTTAGAATCATGTTATTTTTGAGTAACCAAAATTTCTTTTTGATGTAGTTATTTTAGGTTTCAATTTCAAACTCATTACTTTAAAATTTTGGTGATTGTAAAAGATTATGTCAACATTACTTTGCAATATAAGTTAATTTATATTTTTAGTGGAAATAATTTAATGAACAATAAAATGAGCTAAATTGCTAAGGTTTAAGGACATCCAAAATGTCTCTATGTCAATGAGTAGAGAGAAACAAAGATTTACACTTTTTTGCTGTGCTTCTCAAGTTTTGAATCATTTACGCTGTTTTTTTTATCTAATTTGAGAGGCTATAGCATGATAAGGAGAGCCCCATACTCTATGATAAGTCACTATCTTCATCAAATTCATTTCTTGCCTGATGTGTTTTCTTCTTTTTTCATTTTGTAGTCATTAATTGTTGTTTTGTTACCATTAATAACAAAACAATTTTAATACTTTTTTGAAGAGTGATTTATACCTGACACCAGAATAAGCAGTATCTGTATTTTGGACGTTTTTAAATCTTGAAACTTTTCTTTCATTCTAATTCAAGTTCTTTTTGTTGAAATCAACTTGTGTTTTGGTAGTCTAGAAAGGTGGAAACCATTAATGGTTTGGCTCTACTAATGGGATAATTACTGGTGGACTTGATGTAGTTTTATGGATAAGGATTACATGCTTTTGGAAAATAGCGTGCTACTGCTACAAATCCTAATAAACTGCATGATGAAGGATTTAAACTATGTAGTAATATATATTTATGACAAATATTGTTTTCTTGTTTCATTCTCAGATCTTGATGTGATCTCTTTCTTTTGAATTTTAAGAAATCAGCTCATATCAAATGAAGGCTTAATTACACCCATGGTACACCAATTGTACCTATTTTCACAATATGATATATAAATTTCAATTTTGCAAACCATTATACACCAACTTGTAGTTAACCTTTCATTACAGTACATATGACTTGCTGTTATAGAATACCAGTGCCACGTCAACATTTAACCAAAGTCAAACATGTTTGCAAGCCCTAAAACTTTATGAATTTACAACTTTGCCCTTTTAGTAAAATTTTCCATAATGCATTTTCTCTCTCTTTTAATCGCAGAGAGCTTGCCACGAAATAGCTCAAGAAACTCTTTATTTGCCACCCTTGGAGTTATTGGTTAGATCTATGGGTTTTATAAAATAATAAATAATATTTATCATTCCCACCATCCATCATTATCAAACGCATCGACCTTCTTGCCAAATTGAAATTTCCTCTTCTTCTCCCTTGGTGCCACAAGTCTCAACTGTACCCAATTGATAATTTCTTAGAGAGGTTTTTTCTTTACTTCGTCTTTAAAGAGTTCTAATACTTGACCAAATGATGTTTAGAATTCTTTGAGGAGTTGCAACGGATGACTTTGCTGATGTACCAAGAGCCACGAAAACCGTCATCATAGGAGCTGACCACGACAAGAGAGCTAGACTTGAAGTGGGGTTTTGAGCTTGGAGTAGTTTGAATTGGGTGCCATTGTTAGAGTTAGGGTTTAAAGCTTGGAAGTTAAAAGGTATTTTGCTTGATTGATCTCTAATCGATTGACTATCACAAACATATCATTTCATTTTATTTCATTTCATAAATGTTAAATTACAATTTTGATTTCCTACTTTGATGTTCAAATTTCATTTTGGCTTTCTTTGGTATCTGTTTGGTTGGCAACAAAATAAAGTGGAAAATTTTTTCTTTTCTCTGTTTCGTTTGTGTACAAATTTTAGTTTTTTTTACTACTACTATTAATATTTTTATTTTTGGAAGCAGAAGAATAAAGGAGCTAGGAGGTACAAATTTGTACTAAGGGTAAAATAGAGAATTTGTAAAGTGTGGGACTTATAGATTTGTTTAACTTTGGTCATAACACTGACATGACACTAGTAACCTATAATAGTAGATCATATGTACTGTAATGAGAAGTTAAGTACAAGTTAGTGTATGATAGTGTGCAAAATTGAAGTTTATATACCATACTGTGAAAACCGGTATAGTCGATGTACTATGCGTGTAATTAAGCTGTTAGTCGCAAATAGGCTAAAAATACACTAGAGAGGGGGGGAGATAGGGTATATTCCAAAATAAAATTTCTTTTATAAAAACTTTTAATCAAAAACAATTTTGCCTAAAGAAACAAGTTTTACTTAAAATGCGGAATAAGGTAATTTGTAAAACTTGTAAATATAATTGTTTTTGAAGAAATTAAATAATATCTTTAAAAATATGTTACTGTCAAAATAAGTACATAAAATAAATAACAGTAATTAAAGATAGTAGGGATAGAGATATTGATACACCGAGATTTATACAGATTCGGACCAACTGTTCTACTCCTATCCCTAAGTGAACCACTTGAGATTTTCCACTACAATTTCTTTAATAATAGGAATCAAGCTACATGATCTTTCTTTTATCCAAGATCAGGACAATCAGTCATCCTTTGGTCTAAGATTAAGACAACAATCCTTCTTCAGTCTAGGATCGAGACAACCGGTGCTTTTTGCAAGCTTAAATACTAAACTTTTACAAACTTTGTTGATAAAACTTAAATAACAATGCCCCCCCTCCCCCGTCACACATAAATCTCTTTTGTATGACTTTACAATTCCCTCAAAATATTTGATTTTTAAAGTGCATGAATTGCTTTGATGAAGACTTAATTTCTTCGTATTGCTCTCTTTGATGTTTGTTAGAAAGACTACTCAAGAATGCTTTATATTGTATTGTATGCTTTTAGTAAATTGTCTTCCCACCTTGAAATGTTACAATTGTCTTCTTTTTATAGGCATTGGAAAATATAACCGTTATTCTTGAGTTGAAGAATTGGTTGGAGTTGATTTCCAAATTCTATCAACTTATGTTCAGGCCTCTGAAACTAGTTGTTGCATAATATTTAGCTTTAAGAAACTTTTATACTAAATTTCTTCAGGTCTCTAAAACTAGCCATTGCATAGTGTTTACTCTTCTGAAGATTTGTGTTGAAGTTCTTTAGGTCTATGAACGTAGAAGTTATATAATGTTTAGGTATTTGAAGATTTGAATTAAACTTTTTCAGGTCTTTATACAGTGTTTTGGCATCTGAAGATTTAAATTGAACTTCTTCAGATCTCTGAAACTAGCTATTATACAATGTTTAGGCCTCTGAATATTTGTAACAAAATTTCTTAAGTCTTCAGCTTTATGAAGCAATGTTATTTTGATTACTCCAAACTTTTATCTTCATTTTCTAATAGTCTTCCAATGTCTTTAAATGATGTAAGTCTTCATCTTATACTTTGTTAACTAATTAAAATAAAGTCATATTTATTTTTAATTGATTCTTAAAGTGTTTATTATTTTTATTTTCTTCAATTATAAAATTATTTTCATCAAAACATGGTTCAACATAAGTCATAAAATGAATATATATTAATATTGATGTTTAGTTTCTTGAAATAAAAAGTTCATGAAATTTTAGGATTACATTGAATCATATGTATTATAATTATATATATATATATATATATATATATATAATTATAATAATTTTCAACTATTATTTATCAACCGTATAGAATATCAATCACATTGAAATCTCATAAGATTTTAATACTATTCGAAATCATACATATTAAACTTACATTAAATGATTGTAAACTAACTAATCAATGAAATCCTGTAAATGAGTTCATGTTAGCACTTATTATTCAAAATAAGTGAATGATTGTAAACACAAATCGCAAACATAAAATTGTAACGAATGTGATTATTTAGTATGAAAATAGCATTGGATAGATTTTGAAAATATATCCAAGTTTTAAAGTGAATAAAATTATTAGATAGAACTCATGTTTAAATAAACTTAAATATACATTTTTTATATACTTATTTCTAAATGAAATTAAATTGATCCGGGTTTAATACTAATATACAACACTGCATTTAAACCCATAAACAATTACATGCACAGTCAACCAAAAATAAGAGGAATCACTCGATGTTTTTTCAACGGAGACAAATCCCACCGACTACTTCACTTTCATTGCTTTCTTCGGACCATTTCTGTCTGCTTCCACCAGTTCTTTGACAAAAAAAAAAGTCATTCTGGAGTGCAACAATTTCTATGCAGTGCAGAGACTGTGAGTTAGACTTGACAGTTTCAGTTCCACTCCACTCTTCTTCCTCAGCATAAAAGCTCTCTTCTTAATTCAAAGTTCAAACTCATCTGGACGCACGAAAGAAACAAACTAAGAAGATATGAGTTCTAATTTCAACACTGGCCGGGAAGAGGATCACGTCTTCAATCTTTCAGGACAAAATCCCAAGTTTTTCAAGATAATTATTGAAGATACTATCCGACAGGGAAGACTTGTAAGTACACTTCTTCAGCTCTTTTATTTATTCCCTTCATCTTTGTTGCAACAAGATGTATCGTGGAGATTTCTGATGGATCAGAACTAAAAATTACATCAAATTTAATTTGTTTTCTTAATTTTTCAGAGGATTCCGAATAAGTTTGTGAAAAATCATGGAGATTGTTTGTCGCGTCGTATAATCCTTAAGGTTCCCGACAGCACAAAATGGAAAATGGAGGTTGGGATTGATTCCAATGAAGCTTGGCTGCAAAAAGGTTGGAAGGAATTTTCAGAATATTACTCCCTCAAACATGGATATTTGTTAGTTTTCAAGTATCAATACAAATCCAATTTTCTCGTTTTCATATTTGATACCACTCTCCTAGAGATTCCCTATCCAACCACACCTGATTCTAGCCCTAATCAGTTGAATGAACTCATGGAGATTGAAGATTCAGAGACGCAAAACCCTAATCAATTTCAAGGTCTGTTTAATTGGCCTGTTTTTGTTGTTTAGTTTGGCTTTTACCAATTCTTAATTGGAATGTTAATCGATTTACTGTAGCCAAATCTAATAAGCCCAAGGGTATAAGAATTTCTAGAGCTCTTGAAGCTGCTGACAAGTTTAGGCCAAGAAAACCATGGTTCAAGGTTGTTTTGAAGTCGAATCTGTCACTGGTAAGGAGTTGTTATTTTATAATCTACTTGCTATATCACCATTTGCGAAAATTTCATTTACATTTGAGCATTGATTGTTGCAGAATATACCAATTGGGTTTATCAGAGACCATACGCAAGGCAGTTCGCACACAGTAGTTCTCAAGGTTGAAGGAGTTAGACGCTGTTGGACAACAAAATTGAACGTTCATTGGCAGGGTTCTTATGCTAAACTATCTGCAGGTTGGTGTGCGTTTGTGAAGGATAATTGTTTGAGGAGCAGAGATGTTTGTGTATTCGAGTTAGTTGCAAGAAATACGCTCAAGGTACACATTTTTAGGCATCTACCCCTAAATGCTTGATCAATTAGATATCGGTAATATATTCTATAGATTGTGTTATTTTGTTTTGGCACATTTGAGAACAATTTGTTAATTGGTAGCCATGTCTTGTGCTCAGATGATGGTCTCAAATTGTGACTGTCATATCAAATATGTTGTAAATGTTATGTTATATAGTAGTGTAGTAGTACTAGTTAATATGCTGATCAGTTTTGTCAATAGTGAGCAAGTGTTACTACTTCACTACTTCTATCGTCAATTGGCTTGCAATTAAGAAGCAATGTGCCCATCTCCAAAGTTTGAATCAAGTTGATTTTCCATTTGCAGAACCAAAACTATGCAACATGAAAAAATCATTTCTGGAAAAGAAAAAAAGAATTGCAAGTGATGACATAAAATAACTGTGGAATCAGCCAATGGGGCAGAAATTATGAAAAAATCTTTAGCCTTTAGAGTCTTAGGTTAAGCTGTTCTGTTGACGATTTCACTGTCTTGTACCTTTTGTTCACTTGGAAGCTTTTTAGAAGCAGATTAGGTGAGTCTGGATGTTTTGCAGACAAGTCCAAAAGTCAATGAGACAGCAAATGAGCCACAATTCAATCTATGAGGTTGGTCTCTGATTAAGCTTTGGACATCTGCATGTTTTCCAGACAAGCCCAAAGGTCAATGAGACAGCAAATGAGCCACAATTCGATCTGAGGTTGGTCTCTGATTAAGCTTTGGACATCTGCATGCTTCTGAAATGTCATTAAAATTTTACTTAGGAAAATGACGGCAAAATGAGAGAGATTGATGAATGGTAAGATGATACATGTCAAGTGGAACAATGTTGGCAATACTGATAGTAGGAAAAGGGAACCACAATACCTGCTGCTACTAGTTTCCTCTGTCTTGACAAGTAGCTCGTCCCTGCTGCCATTGTTGGTACTGCTAGTGTAATGCCTTTGGCATACACTTTGAGCCAACAGGAACAAGATATCCTGAATACAAACTCAAGTTCCGACATCGATCTGGTGTTAAAAATTGGTTTTTCCATTAAAACTCAAATACCTTTGAAATAATATCTTTGAGTCGGTAGAATACATTGTCAGCTGCAAACTAGTCATTAACTGCTAAGACATTGTATTGGAATCTCATCCTGTTTAACAAGCTGGTTTTGAACTTCCATGTGATAATTTTGTATGATGGATTGACAGCTACATGAAACTTGATGACCATAGAGCTGCGGCTGTTTCTGAATTTTGGTAACTAATTCATGATTAATATTGCATAAAAGAAAAAAACGAAAGGAAAGACGGACAGATTATTGTTGCTAACATGGGGTTGGAGATGCTTGAAGAAATATATACGAATGGATTTTTAATATTCAATTCACATTTTTCCTTTCAGGTTGGTCTTGGAGTTCTATATTTTTCTCTTCCTCCTGAAAGTGTTTGGTTTGATCAATATATGACTACCTATATATTCTTACATGAATATTGACTACGCTGTGCAGATACACATACTATGTAAGACCCATTTTGTCCAGAGTAATTTATTTGTTTTAGGAAAAAATCCAAAAATTGTGGCGACTCTTTAATTCAATTTAATGTTTTCATTTCCAATTTCCAATTTCCATACATTAAGAGAAGCAAGATACAATAGAAAATACGAGAAAGTATAGAATATAAATGAGTCATTTTGTTGCTGAATTACTGTTATTTAGAAGTCTTTACTACAAGGAAAAAAACAGAAAATAAACAAAAGAGGCCCAAGGCCCAGTCCAAAATTTAGCCCACTTACAGCGATTAAAAAATAAACATAAAAATAAAGCTTCAGAAAAGATGATAAAATCTGAAGAGTTGTCAAGAGGATGCTACAAAAGAGAGTATAAAAACAGTATAAACCATCGGTCCAGGCCATTTTCCATCGGACAAAACCCAACTTTTTAAAATTAACTGTCTATTTTAAAATATTATTCATAGAAATAATAATTTTAAAATGTGAAGTACCAGTAAATAATACATACATATAGGTCCCATAGTTATGAATACGAAGAGACAAAGTATTCTAGGTTTTCAGAAAATAAATCTCTTCTTATTAGTATCCAGGGTATTAGTATGTTGAGGATATGGGTTGCCCCCAGTATACTAATTATCAGAGAGGTCCCCTTAGATTTATCAACTCCTTTTTTGACATATCTTACTTTCGTCGTGATTTAATAACCCACTTTCTTCCATGTGCATGTGTGTTTAGAGTCCATTACAGTGCATGTGTGTGCCAGAAGTGCTTCTGAGTGTGTGAGACCAACAAAACAAAATAGTTCTCCATCTAAACCTTTCCTTAGTCTTGAGTCTTCAAGTGTCATCTTTCCCTTCATCAATTGGAGTCATTCCTGGGAGAAAAAAAAAAAAAAAAAAAAAAAAAAAGATCAGAAATAAGTAAGCATTTTCGTCGAAATCACATAAATGAAATTAAGAGTCTCAATGTGTTATGGGCAAGCTAGGTTGCTTCAACCCATATCATAGAAATGCCCATATCTTAAAAAATGAATTTTAGTTTCAATAATACTTTTATAATCAAAATGGTCCTTTTGTTTTAAACTTTGCATAATCATGCATTATATAAAAGTTCAAATTTTGCATAACTGTTAGAGTTGGGTTAGAGTGAAGGGTAGTATAGGTATTTCAATAAGGAGACATATGTATAGGTCTGTTAGGTGATTATATAAGGAGAGAAGAGAACAGTAGTAAGGTAGCTTTTTGAGTATTTGATACTTTAAGGTCTTAGCCTTTGGTTGGGAAGGGGCACTGCCCTGTGGGAGGAAAGGTTTTGGACCTTTATTCATTTGTTCTTTTTATATATCTTAGTTTGTTCTTTACTAGTTTCTATTGTAAACTTAGAGGATAATCAATATAAGGATATTGATATAACCCTGATCCAAAGATAGAAAAAAATCCTAATGCAAGTTTTAATTAATTTTAAATAGTAATTAAAAATATCAAAGTAACGGTTATTTTTTCAACCTAATCCTCCACTCCTTGGAAGTTATCAGAAACGTGGGTCATGATCTTCTCAGAACAACCTCCCTTACAATAGCTATAAATAGCCATTCCAAAGGAGAGAGAAAAGGGCTGATCATTAAATATAATCACTAATTTTGGCATCGGAGTGTCTGAGGGAAGAAACCCTTCCCTCGCTGTAACAGGTACCACTCTAAAGAATTCTACCGTTTCAATTATCTTCATACCCAACCGGATTTTGGCGATCAATCTCCCCCTCAATAAATACATTGTTGGATCAAGGTTACAACAGTTGGCGTCGTCTGTGGGAAATTGATCAAAAAGCCATTTTTCATTCTTTTCATCATAAAAAATGCCTCCAAAGAGATCTCAAGTTATGCATTCTTATGCCTCTCTTAATCTAGAAGATACTCATACGCAGCATGACAAACATGAAAACCCACAAGAACAACTCAGAACTCAACCAGGAGGATCAGGAATTGTTCCACCAACCGTACCCTTAGCGGACTATGAAACTCTACAGAAGAAGTTTGAAGAAAACAACCACATGCTTCAGAACTTGTTGTCTTTTATCCAACAAACACACCCTCATAATAAACTTCCATCAGAGCTACAAGCTAAGGAAAAAGAACATGAAAAGGGTCATCAGAGGGATGATGAAATCTCTCATCCCTCTCCTCACCAAGAACGACAAGAGACTCGGAAAAGAGGTGGAGCACCTAATGAGGTTGTAGAAAGCACCTACAAAGGAGAATCAGTATTCAGTGTAGTAGAGCCTGAAAACTTTAAAAAAATGATCGAAGAGGTCCTAGAACAGAAGAAGCTAGTTCCTACTAGTGAAGAACAGCAGGGAAGAGAAGTTCATTTCCCTGAAGAGATCTTGAACAAACCACTACCGAAGAAATTCAAAATGCCCCAGTTGTCCACCTACTCTGGAAAAGGTGATCCTCATGATCATATGTAAAATTATGAAGCTGTAATGTTATTGCATGGATAGGAGGATGGAATAATGTGCCGGGCGTTCTCGCTTACATTGACAGAACACGTGCACACATGGTTCAATAGCTTGAAGGAAGGATCCATCTCTAGCTTTGAACAGCTCCGCAAGGAATTCATAAATGCTTTTATCATCAACACTAGGAGAAAAAAGGATGCAACATACCTTCTCACCATAAAACAAGAGGAAAAAGATAGCCTAAGGGAGTACGTTGAAAGATGAAGGGCTGCAACATTAGAAGTTCAGGATCTTTAAGTAGGAATGGCTGTTGCAAGAATCCTTCAGGGAACAAGATCACGAGATTTTTAGAAATCCTTGTCTTACAATCAGCCTTCTACCCTCGATGATCTATTTAGTCGCGCCAATAAATTCATCCTTTCCGAAGATGTCATGAGAAATGTAGTGGGAGGGGGAAGTTGGGATGGAAAAATGAAAGAAAGGGATGAAGTGAATGACGGGGGTAAGAAGAATGGAAAAGGGAAAGAAGCAAGCCATGTTCCCAACTTAAGATTTGAAAGTTTCACACCTTTACTCCAACCTCGCTCCAACATCCTGGTAGCTATAGAAGGATTTGGACTTCTTACTTTCCCTCAAAAAGCTAATCGGACAATGGGAAAGTTCACTGATGCTTATTGCCAATTTCATAAAACCCACGGCCATTCTATGGATAGATGTAGAGAATTGATGAATGAGATGGAAGCCTTAATACGTCAGGGCAAACTTGGTAGGTTCCTGTATGCAAAAAATTAGAGAAAGGAAAGACCTTCATACCCAAAGAGAGACAGATACCCAGATGATAGGCAACAAGGCGATCGAGGACATGCAAAACCAAGAGAAAGGAGGAAGGATGAGATCCCTACTCTAGATAATAAACCAAGCCAACCAGCTATAAACATCATCTCAGGTGGAGAAACCCTGGCAGGAATGTCATCTTCATCAAGGAAAGCTTACACAAGACAGGCCTATGAAGTAAACAATGTCATGAAAGCCCAAGAAGAAGAATCCATAGTCTTCACATCGGCAGATCAAGGAAATGTAATAATGCCTTACGATGATGCAATGATCATCTCAGCCGTCATCATGAAGTTCCCAGTAGAGAGGATTCTAATAGATAATGGAAGTTCCGTCAACCTTCTTTACTGGAACTGTTTTGAAAAGATGAATATATCCCTTAATAAACTCAAAGAAGCACAAGCCCTTTTGTTCAGCTTTTCGGGTGAAGCTGTTCCGATAGCGGGGTCGATCCAGTTACCCGTCACCCTGGGCGAAGATCCCCGCAGTGTCACGAGGATGGCAAACTTCATGGTAATTAGATCAACATCTCCAGCATACAATGCAATATTTGGGAGGCCATTATTGAACAATATAGGAGCAGTGATCTCCTCAAGCTACTTGTTGATGCCCTACCCCAAAGGGAATAGGCCAGGTGCGAGGTGATTAGAAGAAAGCTCGAAACTGTTACGTATCCTCCACAAAAGGGAAAGAGATTGCAAAAGGAGAAACATTAACCATCTCAGAGGAGTCAGAGAACAAGCCAAAACCAGTTAAAGAAGTTGAAGCTATAGGATTGAAAGAAGATGAGATGGAAAAAATAACTTACATTGGGACTCGAATGCAAAGGGAAGCCAGATCATAAGTGATAAAATGCTTAAGACAGAATGCATATGGTTTTGCATGGGCACCTACGGATATGCCTGGCATTAGCCTGGAGGGAGCCTCTCACCATTTGAATGTTGACCCAAGGCTGAAACCAGTTAAGCAGAAGAAGAGGAACATAGCACCAGAAAGACAACAAGTCTTAAAGGAAGAAATAGACAAGTGACTCCAAGCGAACTTCATTCAAGAAGTTCATTATCTGGATTGGCTTGCAAATGTTGTGATGGTCAAGAAGCCAAACGGGAAATGGAGGATTTGCACAGACTTTACTGATTTAAACAAGGCTTGTCCAAAAGATTCCTACCCTCTACCGCAGATTGACAAAATGGTAGATCAAACCTCCGGGTATGAATTGTTAAGCTTCATGGACGCTTTCATGGGATACCACCAGATAATGATGAATCCTTCAAATGAGGAGCAGACATTATTCATCACGGAAAAAGGAACATACTGCTATAGAGTAATGCCTTTTAGGCTAAAAAACGCTGGTGCAACATATCAGAGGATGGTCAACAAAGTATTTAAACCCCTGTTGGGAAATACCATGGAGGCATATGTGGATGATATGATTGTCAAAAGCAAAAAGGGAGAATCCCATGCTAAAAAACTCAAAAAAGTGTTTAGTGTTTTGAGAAGTTACAACATCAAACTCAATCCAAGAAAGTGCACCTTCAGGGTACAATCAGGAAAGTTTCTTGGTTATATGATAACCGAAAGAGGCATAGAAGTAAACCCAGAAAAAGGGCAAGCTATACTAGACATGAAATTTCCATCCTCAGTTAAAGAAGTACAACGATTAATCGGGAGGATAGCATCTTTGAATAGACTCCTATCCAAATCAGCTGAGAAAAGCCTTCCTTTTTTCAAGATTTTGAGGGCGCCGCAAAAAACTTTGAATGGACAACCGAATGCAAAAAAGCTTTCGAGGAGCTGAAGGAGTACTTAAAAGAGATACCTCTTCTAACTAGAACAGAACTAGGGGAACCACTGTTAGTATATTTGGGTGTTAGTAGTGTAGCATTGAGTGCAGTTTTACTAAGGAAAGATGGAAAGGTTGACAAACCCATTTACTATGTTAGCAAGGTACTTCAGGGCGCAGAACCTCCGTACCCATTCACAGAAAAGGTTGCACTTGCACTGGTGATGGCCTTTCGAAAGTTAAGACCATACTTCCAAGTTCACCCCATAACAGTCTTAACCGATCAACCTCTACGCCAAGTCTTGCAAAAACCAGAATGCTCAGGACGCCTTACTAAATGGGCAATTGAGTTAAGTGAATACGACATCAACTTTGAACCACGGTAGGCCATCAAGGGGCAGGCATTAACCGACTTCATTGTCGAATGTACCGGGCAGAAGAAATTATCTAAGGAAGGTATAAGCTCGTGGAAATTGTTTATGGATGGAGCATCCAGTTCATCAGGTAGTGGAGCGGGGATAATGCTGATGTCTCCTGGAGGGGACCCCATCGAATACTCCCTGCATTTCACTTTTCCAAGCTCTAATAACATTGCTGAATATGAGGCCCTCATTACTGGAATGAAGTTCGCCAACCAATTACAGATTAAAAAGATAGTAGCACATAGTGATTCACAGTTGGTGGTTCAACAATTTTATGGGGAATATAAAGCAAAGGAGCCTGTCATTATTCAATACCTGCGTAAAGTCACATCATTAGCAAAGGTATTTGAAGAATTTCAGTTAGTACAGATCAACAGAAGTTGCAATGCTCATGAGATGCATTATCCAAGCTAGCCTGATCATTGGATACGAAAGGAAGGATCGTGCATCTTGAGGAACTAAAAAGGCCAAGCATAGAGGAAAAGATGTTAGCATGTTTCGATGAAGGACAAGATTGGAGGACCCCATTTATAAAGTTTTTAAAGACAGGGGAATTGCCAACTGAGTCTATGGAAGCCAAAAAGCTTAAAATGAGAGCACCTCGTTTCACTTTGATTGAAGATACCCTATACAAGAAAGGGTACTCCATGCCACTTCTAAAATGTCTTGGCCCAGAAAAAGCAAAATATGCATTAGCTGAGATACATGAGGGTATATATGGACAACATTTAGGAGTAAGAGCGTTAGCAACCAAATTATTAAGGGCGGGATTCTTCTGGCCCTCATTAAGAGATGATACTCTAAAAAAGGTTAAAGAATGTGATAAATGTCAGAGATTTGCCCCCATAGAGCATGCTCCAGTTTCAGCCTTCAGAAGCTTCATTGAGCCAACCCCATTTGCTAAATGGGGATTAGACTTGTTGGGACCCTTCCCACAAGCAACTGGAGGAAGAAAATTCCTTATGGTAGCCAGTGACTATTTCACCAAATGGGTAGAAGCTGAGCCCTTGGCTACCATAACAACGAAGAAAATAGAAGGCATTATATGGAAAGACATAATCTGTCGATTTGGGTTACCAAGGGTCCTGATGGCGGATAGAGGAAAACAATTTGATTGTGACTCACTCAAGAAGTTTTGTGATAACCTTCATATTTGACTTAGTTTTGCCTCAGTAGCTTACCCTCAAGCTAACGGCCAAGTAGAGAGAGCCAATCGAACCATTAAGGAAGGTTTTCAAATGCGTTTAGACAAAGCAAAGGGAGCATGGGTCGATGAGCTTCCCTCAATCCTTTGGGCATACAGAACTACAAGTAGAATATCAACAGGAGAGACCCCTTTCAGCTTAGTCTACGGAACAGAAGAATTGATCCCAGTTGAGATAGGAGCAACCTCACCCAGAATGATTGAGTTTGATGAAGAAGCTAATTCTGGAGCAATCAACACCAACTTGGATTTATTAGATGAGCATACGGTTCAAGCATGCATATGATTAGCTGCATATCAATAAAGAGTTTCTCGGTATTACAATTCAAGGGTAAAAGAAAAACCACTGGCTGAGGGAGATCTTGTTCTAAGGAAGACAGCAATAACTAATGCTCATACAGAGGAAGGAAAGCTTCGACCAAATTGGGAAGGACCCTACCGAATCAGAAAAATGGTTGGTCCAGCAACTTACAAATTAGAAACTCTGGAAGGAAAAAAGATCCCTAAAACTTGGAATGCAAACCATTTGAAGCTTTATTTTCAGAGCAATTGTATTTTGTAACTACCATTATGAATCAATATAGTTAATGGAGCCGTGATTGCGGTCCCATGGTTTTTCCCCTTATCGGGGTTTTCCACATAAAAATATTGGGTGTCATGCCTTTACTTTCATTTTTTATTGCTCGTTGATCCACCAATAAAGATTATAAAATTTATCCCTTGAAACTGTTAAGACATATGGTAGGTCAAAAAACTTATCTTCTATGAGGGAAGAAAGTTTACTGCCATGATGCACGCAGTGATATTTTTCAAGGCTGTTAAGACATATGGTAGGCCAAAAAGCTTATCTTCTATATGGGAAGAAAGTTTACTATCATGATGCACGCAGTGATATTTTTCAAGGATGTTAAGACATATGGTAAGCCAAAAAGCTTATCTTCTATGAGGGAAGAAAGTTTACTACCATGATGCACGCAGTAATATTTTTCAAGGCTGTTAAGACATATGGTAAGCCAAAAAGCTTATCTTTTATGAGGGAAGAAAGCTTGCTACCATGATGCAAGCAGTTTATAAAAAAATCAAACATACGTCGTGAAAAATTTCCAAGTATAAGTTTATGAAAAATCACACCCAATTCAATAAAATTGCTTATGATTGGGGAGCGATTGACATTAAACATCATGAAGGAAAAGTAGATAAAAAAATCATAAAATAAATAAAAAATTCCAAGTCAATGAATTCTCATGGAAAAAAATATATAAGGAATAAAAATAACGAATAAAAATCTAAGATGCAGGATCAACATCGGCAGAGGGTTCATCATCAGCACCATGATCCTCATCTAAATCTTGCAAGGCTGATATCTCATCATCCGGAACTATATCTGAAGATTCCATGACTCCATTCTTCCTATAGAATTCCCAAGGTCCACCAAGATTCTTCAGATCATCAAACAAGCCTTTATTTACACAGGTAGCACTGTCCTCTTCATTTGGATCAAAAGTCTTCCAATTAGTATGGTGGGAAAGAGATTCAGTTTTCGAAAAGACTAATTCAGGATGAGAACGACCATCCTCCTGCTCAAGAATTTTCCAAGCAAGATAAAAACCTATCTTGGAGAAGCTGACCCCGGCTACACATTTTCTCTCGTAACAGTCTTTGGACTCCCTGTACTTGCGAACTGCGGTAGAATGAATGGAAGCATGGTCACTCTTGAGCTTCTGCACCATGCTAGTCTTATCAGCCAGCTTCAATTCAAGCTTCTTGATATCATTTTTAAGGAAGGAGCTCTTCTTATCCAACTTCTCATAATCATTGTTCAGAATAGCATACTTGGATTCCATGGCTTTTAAGTTTACTTGATCAGCTTCTAATGATTTAACACGGTCCTGAAGCTTCACATTCAAACTCTGACTTTCTTGAAGATTCCCTTCAACCTCTTAAAGTTTCCCTTTAAGGTTTTCAACCATTTGCTTTAGCTTTTGCGCAAATCCAAAAGCCACTGAAGCACGTTAAGCACCCTACCATCAAAACAAAGAAAATGAGTTATACTAAAATAAAACACGTATGATAAAGTACACATTTATATGATGATTGAACAGAGATACACACTTCAACAATTCTACGCTCAGCCATATCAAGGTTGTCACACAAATCCTTGTAGTAGCTCTCCTCATCACGAGGGAGAATAGAGGAAAT
Source organism: Euphorbia tirucalli (assembly GCA_039660915.1). Classification (NCBI taxonomy): domain Eukaryota; kingdom Viridiplantae; phylum Streptophyta; class Magnoliopsida; order Malpighiales; family Euphorbiaceae; genus Euphorbia; species Euphorbia tirucalli. The sequence goes on from CM077633.1 coordinate 55,221,294, forward strand.
CATCAGCCTAGAAGCTACCCCTGGCAGGTTAACAGAATCGGTATTTAGCAAACCAGGGTAAAACCTGAAATCTCCCCTTGAAGAGTAGTTTTCAAAGGAGTATTTTTATAGATGTTGTAAGATGCAACATGCATGCCCATCCTTGGAAAAACAAGATCCATTCCAGGTAAAGATTCTGGGCGAAGTTTTTTCCTTAGGCGACGAAATGGAATATTGGAATGAATCCTCTCATCTCTTGTGTTCCGCATCGATTGAGAGCCACCTCTACTGACACACCCTTCTTAGCCTTACTGGAAGGATTGACCTCAGAAGACTTAAACTTTGGTTGCATAGTAGGGATTAAAGAATTCACACCAACGGTGACCTTTGGAATAGCGGCCTCTGATGAAGCATTTGATGGAGCTGAAGGATGAGCTTTCTTTAGAGCCAAAGCATCACCTTCTGAAATGATTTGACTGGTAGGAGAAATCTCTGCTCTAGTATGCTTTTGTCTGACTGCAAAAGCGGCAAAAGCAGCAAAAGTAGAGTTTTCTGATGGAGTCATGCCTACAAAAGAAAATTGTTAGTAAACATCCATGATTTGAAAGGGCGAGAATCATATATGATATCGTATATATATATTATTTTAATTAGTCACCATTGTCAGATAAGGAAGTTGTATGACTAGAAGGGATATCAGCTGTATGCGCCGGAATTTTCTGTCCTTAAAAAAAATGCTGTGGTGTCACACGACTGTAATATACAATCGTGCGACTGTAATTAGATTACAGTCGTATGACTGTAATGTCGGGGCAGGTGCAGAAGCCCATACCTCTGCAGCAGAAAAATGGAGGAGAGAGGAGGAGCAATTAATGCTCCGCCCCTTGCAGCAAGAAAGGTGAGGATAAGAAGGAAAAGAAGAGAGGTTGGAAGGGACTGGATTTCTTATTTTTAGAGATAGAGAATTTACAGATAGAATTGGGAAAAAGGGAAGAAAAAGAAAGAAAAACCACACAAACACAAACTTCTTTTTCTCTTCTTTTTCTTTATAATTCTTAAGTGATTAAGTTTAAAATCTGTTAGACAACAATAGGTTAATAACTTAACACTCTAAATTCAATCAATTTCGGACTAGAAACCCTAAGATTCCCAAGCATTTTGGAGAATTTGGACATAACTTCACAACCTTGACTCAAGAGGAAAAAGTGCAAATTTGAGTGGATTGGTGCGACGCCAGGGGTCAATTCTACGGTGGATAAGCACCAAAAAGGTGAACACTCTTCATTCCCTCTATTTCTCATGCTTTCTGGGTGAATTGGTATGTTTTTGTGCATTTTTATTCAATTCCTGCGTTTTCTGTTTCTGGAAATCAAGAACAGTCGTGCGACTGTTCTTGGGTTGATGAACAGTCGTACAACTGTAAATATAGTCGTACGAGTGTTCTTGGTTTCCAGCTGTTTTCTTTCAGTTTTTATTTCAAATGATTTTGGTGAAATTCTGAGTTTAGATTATTTACAGTCGCGCGACTTTAATTACAGTTGTACGACCGTAATTACAGTCGCACGACTGTAATGCTCGTCCAGAATTAGAATTTCCAGAATAATCCCTAAAAATTTTCAAAAATCCCAAAAAAATTTCAGAAAACCAGAAAATCATCAAAATGAATTTTGTTATGTGCATTCATGACCCTAGATTTAATTTCCAGTATTATTGCATTTAGAACAATACAACGACGGAGACCCGATTCTCCCGGAAACCGACGCGCCTCACATGCAAAATTAAAGTAAACCGGAAAATAAAATTGTTTTCAAAATTATTTTCTCATAAAACCAAAAATACAGGGACATTTCAAAATATTTTCCAGGTCTAGCCGAGCCGACCCGGTTATCTTCTTAATGGCATGTTCCCAAATTCTTAAAATCCCATTCTGTCTTACTTGAGTCCTATTTGTGGTGTGCCGTATATTGTGCTAACCCTCTATTTTGCAACTTTTTATTTTTATTTTTGATGTATTTAATAGATTTATTTGTGTATCCTAGGCGATTGTATTTTTTAGATAAATCGTGTATTTTAGGCGATTGTAAAGCGAGGACGAGAGTTTTTATTTTTTATTCAATTGGGTTGTATTATCGGCCTTTATTATTATTTTTTGTATATTTTGAATGTATGATTTAATTTCCCGCAATTTATTTCCTGCATTTAGCTTTTGCATCGTATAATTAAAATAAACAAATTAGAGTTAGAGAAAGATAATAAAGCGAATTAAATATGGTAATATAAACTGTAAAGTGAAAGCAAGCTAGAGGTTAAGTAAGTTATTTGCCCGGACCCTAAATATCTGGATTAGGTACAGCAGTCTATCCTCGGTAGGCAGCTGTACCGGAATTCCCGGATGAGCTGATCCGGGTGGCGACTCTGTCAATGATCTCGGGATTTAAGTTTCGAGGTCTTTAAATTAAAAACAGGAAAATGTTTTCTACAAAAGAATTTCCAAATTAAATCTACAATTTTCTAACTTAAGATAAACAAAACCTGTTTCCAAATAATCTATAATAATCTTCTTTTTCCCCTGTCCGCTTCGCAGTGTTCCGTTTTTAAAAGGTTGTCCGCTCATAGTGGCGACTCTGCTGGGGAACTGTTCTTAAAAGAGTTTTCATAAAAACTTAAGGAACTCAGGCAACTACCAAAATAAAATCTCGCTTACAGTCACTTCACTAGTTCATATTACCATATTTATTTGCACATTGCATATCATGACATTTTCTTCTTCTCAATCCCTCCAATATACTTAGGTTTACCCAAGAAGGTGGACTACCTCTTCCGCCAGGATTAGAGACACCCGACGGGGTAAACCACTCATAGCCCCGCATGACCTTACATCGTGTTCTACGGTGGGGAAGTGTATACTGGCTATGGGAACCTCTATGACCCTTGGTTTTGACTTTGGCCCACATGTAATGGCTTAGCAACTTCCCCTAGGATTACCAAAACTTAAATTCAAAATGAACATTGCGCGTGCGCCTTTGGTATCCCCCGTTGATGCCAAAGAGATCCAACACCTAGGAAGAATGCGAGACCAATCGAAAGGAGAAATAAGGTTGGAAGGGAGCGCATATTTTGCGTGTGCTGATGTTTGTTCCATGTTGTTTTAACTTTTCACGAAGCATCAAACATGCATATCTTTCATGTGCCATACTAACCCACATTTCTATACAGCCATTTGCATTTTTATTTTCGTGTGAAGACATTAAATCATCTGTGTGACTTTCACACTAACCTTTTCTTTTGCAGCCATAATATTATATTTGTGTGATGTCGTCGTAATGATATTATGCACGTTTGATATTCTGCTTAGATGTTCATATTGCATACATCGTGCCATTACACATAAACATCCATCAGTAGGCTGTTGCATCCAATTCCCATAATAATAAAAATGAAGTCCATGTTGTGTACAGAAAATCAAAAAAAAAAAGAAAAAAGAAAAAAAAAAGTGTAGTACGGGGCACTCAATCTAGCTCTCATCCTCTTCCTCCTCCTCCTCAGACTCATTCTAATGCATAGCCTTATAGGCATCAAAGTCCTCCTGCACTCGAGTCAAATCAGCCTACATCCGGGCCATGTCAGCCCGCACCCGGGTCAACTCGTGGGTCGCAGTCAAAGTCTGAGCCTCAAAAGCAGCTGCCTGTCTAGCCTGATCCTAGAGCATCTGCACTCGAATCTGCAAAATAACAACATAAGTTAACATGCATACATACATGCATATTCATCCATGCATTGCATAAATCATGTAATGATACAGGGATTGTAGAATGCTTACCGCCCAGCTGGCGATCTCTTGGACCAGATGAGTCTCCAAGCCCAAAGCGACCTGGGAAGTAGATGCCGCAACACTGGTAGAACATACGGGATGACTCCTGTCCCGAACAGGGCCACGCCCATCAGCAGTGGCACTCTCAGCAATTTCATATGCTAGGCTAGTCTGCTGACCAGAACCGCATCCCTTACGTCTCTTGACCTGCAAAAAAAAAAAAAAAAAAATATATATATATATATATATATAAAAAGGAAAGAAAAAGGAAAGGGGAAACACGATACCAGAAGGCCGAACCAGAAATCAAGGATCTCCTGCTCCCCCTGGCGCACAGGTTAAGTCCGTGGTACAGCTGCCCCAACGTAGATCGAGCCCAATTCAAAAAAAAAAAAAAAAAGAGAAAGAGGAAAAAAGGCAATACCAGAAGGCCGAACCAGAATCCCAGGATCTCCTGCTGCGCCCCCCGGGCACACAATGCCAGCCCATAATATAGCTGCCCTAGCGCAGCCCGCGCCCAGTCCAAAGACGGGAAAGCAGCCAAGTCCACCAATGTCGGGAGCAGAGTTAGATTACAGGTACTCTGTCCGGTGGGGAACAACGTGCAGGATAGGAGGACGAGCACGTAGGCTCTGGTGTACTGCTCCACGTCCTCCTCAGTCAAGACTGCACGGGTGGCCCAATAAGCCTCCACCCGGGAGCACAAGATCTTCCCCTTCTCAGGGGTGCAGCCAATCAACCTCCGGATGTAAGTATCCACCTGCTGGTGTCGGGTCAAGCTGCAGTTAAAGACGATAGGGGTCACGCCGAACCCAAAGCCTGTGATCGCCACAAAATCCGAAGGAGTGACGGTGAACTCCCCGATGGGCAGATGGAAGGTGTGGGTGGTGCAAACCCATCTCTCGCACAGAGCCGTCAGCACGGCATGTGTGGTGTGCGGTGTGCTCATGGGCAAAGACAGAACGAAGGATTCAAGCCCTAGGAGCCTAACTCGGGCCCGCACGGGCTCGGGAAGTCGGTCCCACCAGACCCGTGGCAGGGAGAGATTCCCGCTGCCGGCAATCCTGTGCACCTGCATTACGGTGAAGTACAACACACATGCATTCAGATTTTGCAAAAAAAAAAAAAAACCCTCTTTTCTTGCTACATACGACTGTAGTACGCGTTGCACGAGCGTAACTACAGTCGCGACTGTTCATGCCAATGATGAACAGTCGTACGACTGTGGGCACTACAGTCGCACGACTGTAGTGCCCACAGTCGTACGACTGTTCATCATTGGCATGAACAGTCGCACGACTGTTCATATTCCTGCAGAAAAAATTCGCAATTCGTTTAATTTTCGCGATTTCTGACTCGTTTTTCCTAGTTTCTTGTTTCTCTTGACTACAGGGGACTCCTAGCATGCATTCTACTCAATCAATTCAACCCAGAAAGCAATGAATCATGCAAATCAGTTCCAAAAGTTCAAAAGGAAAAATATTGAAAAACTCGAAATCAAGGCATAGGAATCGAGTACCAACCTGTGTAACGGACAAATGGGAGTCCATCGCCAGAAGAATAGGGATCTCCATCCCGAAGTGGTCCATATAAAGCGGATGCCCGTATCCTTGAGCAATCCCCACGAAAGCGATCTCATCGGGGTTTTGGGGTTCTGGAACCGCGTTGTTTTGGATCTTTTTCAACTTTTTTCCCATTTTCTTCAACATTTTTGATGGGATTTTGAAGATTGGGGTCGGTTTCAGAGAGAGGGAGAAGAGGGGTTTTCGAAAAAATGAAGGTGGAAGGAGAAAGGGGCGGAAACCGCCCTTTAAATTAATTCTGCCCGCGATGTACAGTCGTACAACTGTACTTCGTTTACAGTCGTACGACTGTATTCAAAATTTGAATACAGTCGCACGACTGTAGTGGAAAAAAGGGGGGGAAATTTTTTGTTTTTTTTTAATTTTCTTTCCTATTTATTCTTTAAGCCCTATTCTCATTATCTAATGTGTAATTATTCCCTACAGGGGTATTTCAGTAATTTTGCAGGACCAATCCAGCGCTGACTAATTTATTTCAACGACGGTCCGCCTCGCCCAAGGGGCACGAAATCCAAGAAAACCATGAAAAATTCACTATAAGTATAATCAAACCAAATTGCATTTTCAACGCGCCCCACGTGCCAAGCCACTCAGGGCCATTACATTCACACAAAAAATCATAGTCCCCCACGACTTAAAAAGGGAACCCAAATCCAATTTCAGTCTGTCGGGTGCGCCCAGCCGCACGCGATCGTCATGCATTCACACAAAAATTATAGTCCCCCACGACTTTAAAAGGGAACCAAAAATCCCGTGTCAGTCCGTTGAGTGCGCCAGTCGCACACGACTATCACGACTATCACATCTCGTATTCATAAATCCAGTCCCGCACGACTATAAAAGGCAACCATGGCATGCATTCCCGTATTTATTCTTGATCGAAGGGGCAAAAATTTTTGTTTCAAAATTATCGATCAAGGAATAAATACGTTCATCAAACATGCATCACATGCATTTTTGGGCTCAGTGTGACAAACCGTACACAGCCTTTTGACTCCAAAGGTCATTCCATCTCGGCGTCATCCTTGCGCGAAAGCCATCGTAGGGAACCGCCTGACTCCAAAAGTCATTTGTACTCTCGGTGTCATCCTCATGCAAAAGGCATATGGACCACCTGACTACCAAAGTCACCTGCAAAAACTAACCTTGCGTATCCGCGTGATTTCGTGTTCTTTGTCGTCTACCTAAATCCGTTTCGGAAATCGGATTTCAGCTACACGAGGGGCAGCCTGTGAACACGAAATTTTCTTTTCTTTAAAAAAAAAAAAATCCCGTTGACCGTTGACCCACGACTGTAAAAGACAGTTGTGGGGAATTCATTACAGTCGTACGACTGTAGTATAAGTACAGTCGTACGACTGTACTTTCGGGGGGCAGGTTCTTGCCCATACCTCTTTGACTTAAAAGAGAAGGGAAATCTTGAGCATTTAATGCTCAAGATTTCCGGGCTAGTGAGGTATAAAAGGGGAGAAAAAGCAGATTATTTTTTTTGGGGGGCAAAAAGAAATCAGAATTTTAGAGAGAGAAAGAGGGAGAAAAAGGAAGAAGAGAGAGAAGTTAAATATCTTACTTTCTTCTCACATTTTCTCTTTGATTTCTTGTTTTTAATCACTAAAACGAATTAGAAACCCTAGGTTAACACTCACACTAACAAACTAAATCATTTCGGACCAAATACAAGCACAAATCCGTGACTTTTTGGGAGTTATTTGGACACTTTTGCAACCTTGACTCTCTAAGGAAAAAGAGCAAATTCACGTGGATTGGTGCGTAGCCAGGGGTCATTCCAGCTGTGGATCGTCACCAAGGAGGTAAACAACTTTTAACTCAACTCATTTTCCAGCTTTCTGGGTGATTTGTTTGTGTTTGGTGCATTTTTCTTCAAGTTTTTTCATTTTTATTTCTGGAAAAGTAAGAACAGTCGTACGACTGTTCTTGAAACAAGAACAGGGGCACGATTGTAAATACAGTCGTGCCATATCCACTACAGTCGTACGACTGTGCTTAGTTTTTCAGTTTCAAGGTTTAGTTTTTAGGGTTTTTTAGCGATTTCTGCCTAAGCCAAGACTACAGTCGCACGACTGTAACTACAGTCATACGACTGTAGTCCTCGGTCAGAAGCAGAAATCCCTAAAAATCCCTAAAATCCAAAGAAAAATCACAAAAATTCAAAAAATTATGCCGAAGTCACTGTTAATTTCCCTATTATACTCATTATGATGTCGTCGTAATGATATTATGCACGTTTGATATTCTACTTAGATGTTCATATTGCATACATCGTGCCATTACACATAAACATCCATCAGTAGGCTGTTGCATCCAATTCCCATAATAATAAAAATGAAGTCCATGTTGTGTACAGAAAATCAAAAAAAAAAAAAAGAAAAAAAAAAGTGTAGTACGGGGCACTCAATCTAGCTCTCATCCTCTTCCTCCTCCTCCTCAGACTCATTCTAATGCATGGCCTTATAGGCTTCAAAGTCCTCCTGCACTCGAGTCAAATCAGCCTACATCCGAGCCATGTCAGCCCGCACCCGGGTCAACTCGTGGGTCGCAGTCAAAGTCCGAGCCTCAAAAGCAGCTGCCTGTCTAGCCTGATCCTAGAGCATCTGCACTCGAATCTGCAAAATAACAACATAAGTTAACATGCATACATACATGCATATTCATCCATGCATTGCATAAATCATGTAATGATACAGGGATTGTAGAATGCTTACCGCCCAGCTGGCGCTCTCTTGGACCAGATGAGTCTCCAAGCCCAAAGCGACCTGGGAAGTAGATGCCGCAACACTGGCAGAACATACGGGATGACTCCTGTCCCGAACAGGGCCACGCCCACTAGCAGTGGCACTCTCAGCAATTTCATATGCTGGGCTAGTCTGCTGACCAGAACCGCATCCCCTACGTCACTTGACCTGCAAAAAAAAAAAAAAAATATATATATATATATATAAAGGAAAGAAAAAGGAAAAGGGAAACACGATACCAGAAGGCCGAACCAAAAATCAAGGATCTCCTGCTCCCCCTGGCGCACAGGTTAAGTCCGTGGTACAGCTGCCCCAACGTAGATCGAGCCCAATTCAAAAAAAAAAAAAAAGAGAAAAAGGAAAAAAGGCAATACCAGAAGGCCGAACCAGAATCCCAGGATCTCCTGCTGCGCCCCCCGGGCACACAAGTCCAGCCCATAATATAGCTGCCCTAGCGCAGCCCGCGCCCAGTCCAAAGACGGGAAAGCAGCTAAGTCCACCAATGTCGGGAGCAGAGTCAGATTACAGGTACTCTGTCCGGTGGGGAACAACATGCAGGATAGGAGGACTAGCACGTAGGCTCTGGTGTACTGCTCCACGTCCTCCTTAGTCAAGACTGCACGGGTGGCCCAATAAGCCTCCACCCGGGAGCACAAGATCTTCCCCTTCTCAGGGGTGCAGCCAATCAACCTCCGGATGTAAGTATCCACCTGCTGGTGTCGGGTCAAGCTGCAGTTAAAGACGATAGGGGTCTCGCCGAACCCAAAGCCTGTGATCGCCACAAAATCCGAAGGAGTGACGGTGAACTCCCCGATGGGCAGATGGAAGGTGTGGGTGGTGCAAACCCATCTCTCGCACAGAGCCGTCAGCACGGCATGTGTGGTGTGCGGTGTGCTCATGGGCAAAGACAGAACGAAGGATTCAAGCCCTAGGAGACTAACTCGGGCCCGCACGGGCTCGAGAAGTCGGTCCCACCAGACCCGTGGCAGGGAGAGATTCCCGTTGCCGGCAATCCTATGCACCTGCATTATGGTGAAGTACAACACACATGCATTCAGATTTTGCAAAAAAAAAAAAAAAAAAACCCTCTTTTCTTGCTACAGTCGTACGACTGTAGTACGCGTTGCACGAGCGTAACTACAGTCGCACGACTGTAGTGCCCACAGTCGTACGACTGTTCATATTCCTGCAGAAAAAATTCGCAATTCGTTTAATTGAATTCACCTCAGGTTATCCGTCCACAATGGTAACTCGATCCAGTGACCGGGCATTCATAAAAAAAAAAAAAAAAAAAAAACTCCAATGTGGAAAACCAAAAGGACATGTTGGTAGTTTGAAGGGGCGCCAATCAAAACTAGAGCCACACATTGGATTTTCCTAATGCATCTACATTCATTATGTCATAGATGTTTTATATTCAATTTTGATGTTCAATATGCATTCGTCATGTCATTGCATGTCAATGTCCACATACGGGTGACAGCATGCAGCGAACCATGTCCGATTCAGTGTTTCATACCCCAAACACAAACCCTTAATACTAGGGGCAGGTAAAAGCCAAACCACTGGGTGTCATCAGCAGCAACGTCCTCACGACTTCTGATGAGCATTGTCAAGGTGTGCTTTTCAATCTTGAAACGGATCAATACAAAGAGATCAATTCGGCTAGGACGCTCGTGCAAAACTCTTGGACCATTCAAAAAAAAAAATCAAAAAAAAAAAATCAAAAATCACAAAGAGAAAATTTCTGACACGGAAAACCAAGAGGACGTGTTGGTAACAAGAAGAGGGTGATGTCTAAAGCCGAAGTCACTGTTAATTTCCCTATTATACTCATTATGATGTCGTCGTAATGATATTATGCACGTTTGATAGTCTGCTTAGATGTTCATATTGCATACATCGTGCCATTACACATAAACATCCATCAGTAGGCTGTTGCATCCAATTCCCATAATAATAAAAATGAAGTCCATGTTGTGTACAGAAAATCAAAAAAAAAAAAAAGAAAAAAAAAAGTGTAGTACGGGGCACTCAATCTAGCTCTCATCCTCTTCCTCCTCCTCCTCAGACTCATTCTAATGCATAGCCTTATAGGCATCAAAGTCCTCCTGCACTCGAGTCAAATCAGCCTACATCCGGGCCATGTCAGCCCGCACCCGGGTCAACTCGTGGGTCGCAGTCAAAGTCCGAGCCTCAAAAGCAGCTGCCTGTCTAGCCTGATCCTAGAGCATCTGCACTCGAATCTACAAAATAACAACATAAGTTAACATGCATACATACATGCATATTCATCCATGCATTGCATAAATCATGTAATGATACAGGGATTGTAGAATGCTTACCGCCCAGCTGGCGCTCTCTTGGACCAGATGAGTCTCCAAGCCCAAAGCGACCTGGGAAGTAGATGCCGCAACACTGGCAGAACATACGGGATGACTCCTGTCCCGAACAGGGCCACGCCCACCAGCAGTGGCACTCTCAGCAATTTCATATGCTGGGCTAGTCTGCTGACCAGAACCGCATCCCCTACGTCTCTTGACCTGCAAAATATATATATATATATATATATATGAATAAAGGAAAGAAAAAGGAAAGGGGAAAGACGATACCAGAAGGCCGAACCAGAAATCAAGGATCTCCTGCTCCCCCTGGCGCACAGGTTAAGTCCGTGGTACAGCTGCCCCAACGTAGATCGAGCCCAATTCAAAAAAAAAAAAAAAAAAAAGAGAAAGAGGAAAAAAGGCAATACCAGAAGGCCGAACCAGAATCCCAGGATCTCCTGCTGCGCCCCCCGGGCACACAAGTCCAGCCCATAATATAGCTGCCCTAGCACAGCCCGCGCCCAGTCCAAAGACGGGAAAGCAGCCAAGTCCACCAATGTCGGGAGCAGAGTCAGATTACAGGTACTCTGTCCGGTGGGGAACAACGTGCAGGATAGGAGGACGAGCACATAGGCTCTGGTGTACTGCTCCACGTCCTCCTCAGTCAAGACTGCACGGGTGGCCCAATAAGCCTCCACCCGGGAGCACAAGATCTTCCCCTTCTCAGGGGTGCAGCCAATCAACCTCCGGATGTAAGTATCCACCTGCTGGTGTCGGGTCAAGCTGCAGTTAAAGACGATAGGGGTCCCGCCGAACCCAAAGCCTGTGATCGCCATAAAATCCGAAGGAGTGACGGTGAACTCCCCGATGGGCAGATGGAAGGTGTGGGTGGTGCAAACCCATCTCTAGCACAGAGCCGTCAGCACGGCATGTGTGGTGTGCGGTGTGCTCATGGGCAAAGACAGAACGAAGGATTCAAGCCCTAGGAGCCTAACTCGGGCCCGTACGGGCTCGGGAAGTCGGTCCCACCAGACCCGTGGCAGGGAGAGATTCCCGCTGCCGACAATCCTATGCACCTGCATTACGGTGAAGTACAACACACATGCATTCAGATTTTGCAAAAAAAAAAAAAACCCTCTTTTCTTGCTACAGTCGTACGACTGTAGTACGCTTTGCACGAGCGTAACTACAGTCGCACGACTGTAGTGCCCACAGTCGTACGACTGTTCATCATTGGCATGAACAGTCGCACGACTGTTCATATTCCTGCAGAAAAAATTAGCAATTCGTTTAATTTTCGCGATTTCTGACTCGTTTTTCCTAGTTTCTTGTTTCTCTTGACTACAGGGGACTCCTAGCATGCATTCTACTCAATCAATTCAACCCAGAAAGCAATAAATCATGCAAATCAGTTCCAAAAGTTCAAAAGGAAAAATGTTGAAAAACTCGAAATCAAGGCATAGGAATCGAGTACCAACCTGTGTAACGGACAAATGGGAGTCCATCGCCAGAAGAATAGGGATCTCCATCCCGAAGTGGCCCATATAAAGCGGATGCCCGTATCCTTGAGCAATCCCCACGAAAGCGATCTCATCGGGGTTGTGGGGTTCTGGAACCACGTTGTTTTGGATCTTTTTCAACTTTTTTCCCATTTTCTTCAACATTTTTTATGGTATTTTGAAGATTGGGGTCGGTTTCAGAGAGAGGGAGAAGAGGGGTTTTCGAAAAAATGAAGGTGGAAGGAGAAAGGGGCGGAAACAGCCTCTTAAATTAATTCTGCCCGCGAAGTACAGTCGTACGACTGTACTTCGTCTACAGTCGTATGACTGTATTCAAAATTTGAATACAGTCGCACGACTGTAGTGGAAAAAAAGGGGGGGAAATTTTTTTTTTATTTTCTTTCCTTTTTATTCTTTAAGCCCTATTCTCATTATCTAATGTGTAATTATTCCCTACAGGGGTATTTCAGTAATTTTACAGGACCAATCCAGCGCTGACTAATTTATTTCAACGACGGTCCGCCTCGCCCAAGGGGCACGAAATCCGAGAAAACCATGAAAAATTCACTATAAGTATAATCAAACCAAATTGCATTTTCAACGCGCCCCACGTGCCAAGCCACTCCGGGCCATTACATTCACACAAAAAATCATAGTCCCCCACGACTTAAAAAGGGAACCCAAATCCAATTTCAGTCTGTCGGGTGCGCCCAGCCGCACGCGATCGTCATGCATTCACACAAAAATTATAGTCCCCCACGACTTTAAAAGGGAACCAAAAATCCTGTGTCAGTCCGTTGAGTGCGCCAGTCGCACACGACTATCACGACTATCACATCTCGTATTCATAAATCCAGTCCCGCACGACTATAAAAGGCAATCATGGCACGCATTCCCGTATTTATTCTTGATCGAAGGGGCAAAAATTTTTGTTTCAAAATTATCGATCAAGGAATAAATACGTTCATCAAACATGCATCACATGCATTTTTGGGCTCAGTGTGACAAACCGTACACAGCCTTTTGACTCCAAAGGTCATTCCATCTCGGCGTCATCCTTGCGCGAAAGCCATTGTAGGGAACCGCCTGACTCCAAAAGTCATTTGTACTCTTGGTGTCATCCTCATACAAAAGGCATATGGACCACCTGACTACCAAAGTCACCTGCAAAAACTAACCTTGCGTATCCGCGTGATTTCGTGTTCTTTGTCGTGTACCTAAATCCGTTTCGGAAATCGGATTTCAGCTACACGAGGGGCAGCCTGTGAACACGGAATTTTCTTTTCTTTAAAAAAAAAAAATCCCGTTGACCGTTGACCCACGACTGTAAAAGACAGTCGTGGGGAATTCACTACAGTCGTACGACTGTAGTGTAAGTACAGTCGTACGACTGTACTTTCGGGGGGCAGGTTCTTGCCCATACCACTTTGACTTAAAAGAGAAGGGAAATCTTGAGCATTTAATGCTCAAGATTTCCGGGCTAGTGAGGTATAAAAGGGGAGAAAAAGCAGATTATTTTTTTTGGGGGCCAAATAGAAATCAGAATTTTAGAGAGAGAAAGAGGGAGAAAAAGGAAGAAGAGAGAGAAGTTAAATATCTTACTTTCTTCTCACATTTTCTCTTTGATTTCTTGTTTTTAATCACTAAAACGAATTAGAAACCCTAGGTTAACACTCACACTAACAAACTAAATCATTTCGGACCAAATACAAACACAAATCCGTGACTTTTTAGGAGTTATTTGGAAACTTTTGCAACCTTGACTCTTTAAGGAAAAAGAACAAATTCACGTGTATTGGTGCGTAGCCAGGGGTCATTCCTGCTGTGGATCGTCACCAAGGAGGTAAACAAGCTTTAACTCAACTCATTTTCCAGCTTTCTGGGTGATTTGTTTGTGTTTGGTGCATTTTTCTTCAAGTTTTTGCATTTTTATTTCTGGAAAAGTAAGAACAGTCGTACGACTGTTCTTGAAACAAGAACAGGGGCACGACTGTAAATACAGTCGTGCCATATCCACTACAGTCGTACGACTGTGCTAAGTTTTTCAGTTTCAGGGTTTAGTTTTTAGGGTTTTTTAGCGATTTCTGCCTAAGCCAAGACTACAGTCGCACGACTGTAACTACAGTCGTACGACTGTAGTCCTCGGTCAGAAGCAGAAATCCCTAAAAATCCCTAAAATCCAAAGAAAAATCACAAAAATTCAAAAAATTTCACAAAAATCAGAAAATTTCAGAAAATCCCAAAAAATTGGAAAACCCTCAAAAATCATCAAAATGAATTTTGTGGTGTGCATCACGACCTTAGATTTATTTTTCAGTAAAATTACATTTAGGACAATTCCACGACGGAGACCCAGTTCTCCCGAAAACCGACCCACTTTTGCATGCTAAATTAAAATAAACCGAAAAAAAAATTGTTTTCAAAAATGATTTTCTCACAAAACCAAAAATACAGGGACGTTTCAAAAATGGTTTTCCAGGTCTGACCGGGCCTGCCACCCGGGCCGACCCGGTTACCCCCAATTGCATGACCCCGAATCTTAATTTCCCATTTCTGTCTACTTGAGTCCTATTTATGGCGTGCCGTATAAATTGTGCTAACCTTTGTTTTGCAGCTTTTATTTTATTTTAATTTTCTTTTTATTTGTATTTAATAGAATTAAATCGTGTATTTAGGCGGTTGTAATTTTTCTAGATTCTCATGTATATAGGCGATTGTATCAGTGAGGCGAGAGTTTTATTTTTCTTTCGATTGGGTTGTAAGCTCTTAAATATTTATTCTTTTACTTTATATGTTGTATTATTATCCTGTATGCGCGCTGCGTGCATTCTTTTAATAAAAATCAATCTTTAGCAATTTAAAGTGTCGTAAATAGAACATTGGCAATAATATTTAAATTAGACACGAAATAAAGGACTTGTCCGGACCTGAATCTCTGAAAAGTGTGGCAGTTCCCGCTTTGGCTCAGCTACACTGTAATTTCCCGGTTGAGCTGAGCCGGGTGGCGACTCCTATACTTTTTATCGAGATTTAGGTCTCAATTCTTTTTCGAAATAATCCGCTTTTCCAAAAACGAATTTCCAAATCAAAAACCCCATGCGAGGGAGGGCTCCGCCCGAAATCGAGGCGCCCCTTCCGAAAGGGAGTCCCGCGTCCCGTCGAAAACGCGTCGTCCGCTCACAATATGATTGTGAAAAGCAAGAAGGGAGAATCCCATGCTAAAAAACTTAAAAAAGTGTTTAGTGTTTTGAGAAGTTACAACATCAAACTCAATCCAAGAAAGTGCAACTTCAGGGTACAATCAGGAAAGTTTCTGGGTTATATGATAACCGAAAGAGGCATAGAAGTAAACCCAGAAAAAGGGCAAGCTATACTAGACATGAAATTTCCATCCTCAGTTAAAGAAGTACAACGATTAATCGGGAGGATAGCATCTTTGAATAGACTCCTATCCAAATCAGCTGAGAAAAGCCTTCCTTTTTTCAAGATTTTGAGGGCGCCGAAAAAAACTTTGAATGGACACCCGAATGCAAAAAAGCTTTCGAGGAGCTGAAGGAGTACTTAAAAGAGATACCTCTTCTAACTAGACCAGAACCAGAGGAACCACTGTTAGTATATTTGGGTGTTAGTAGTGTAGCATTGAGTGCAGTTTTACTAAGGAAAGATGGAAAGGTTGACAAACCCATTTACTATGTTAGCAAGGTACTTCAGGGCGCAGAACCTCCGTACCCATTCACAGAAAAGGTTGCACTTGCACTGGTGATGGCCTTTCGAAAGTTAAGACCATACTTCCAAGTTCACCCCATAACAGTCTTAACCGATCAACCTCTACGCCAAGTCTTGCAAAAACCAGAATGCTCAGGACGCCTTACTAAATGGGCAATTGAGTTAAGTGAATACGACATCAACTTTAAACCACGGTAGGCCATCAAGGGGCAGGCATTAACCGACTTCATTGTCGAATGTACCGGGCAGAAGAAATTATCTAAGGAAGGTATAAGCTAGTGGAAATTGTTTATGGATGGAGCATCCAGTTCATCAGGTAGTGGAGCGGGGATAATGCTGATGTCTCCTGGAGGGGACCCCATCGAATACTCCCTGCATTTCGCTTTTCCGAGCTCTAATAACATTGCTGAATATGAGGCCCTCATTACTGGAATGAAGTTCGCTAACCAATTACAGATTAAAAAGATAGTAGCACATAGGGATTCACAGTTGGTGGTTCAATAATTTTATGGGGAATATAAAGCAAAGGAGCCTGTCATTATTCAATACCTGCGTAAAGTCACATCATTAGCAAAGGTATTTGAAGAATTTCAGTTAGTACAGATCAACAGAAGTTGCAATGCTCATGCAGATGCATTATCCAAGCTAGCCTGATCATTGGATACGAAAGGAAGAATCGTGCATCTTGAGGAACTAAAAAGGCCAAGCATAGGGGAAAAGACGTTAGCATGTTTCGATGAAGGACAAGATTGGAGGACCCCATTTATAAAGTTTTTAAAGACAGGGGAATTGCCAACTGAGTCTATGGAAGCCAAAAAGCTTAAAATGAGAGCACCTCGTTTCACTTTGATTGAAGATACCCTATACAAGAAAGGGTACTCCATGCCACTTCTAAAATGTCTTAGCCCAGAAAAAGCAAAATATGCATTAGCTGAGATACATGAGGGTATCTATGGACAACATTTAGGAGTAAGAGCGTTAGCAACCAAATTATTAAGGGCGAGATTCTTCTGGCCCTCATTAAGAGATGATACTCTAAAAAAGGTTAAAGAATGTGATAAATGTCAGAGATTTGCCCCCATAGAGCATGCTCCAGTTTCAGCCTTCAGAAGCTTCATTGAGCCAACCCCATTTGTTAAATGGGGATTAGACTTGTTGGGACCCTTCCCACAAGCAACTGGAGGAAGAAAATTCCTTATGGTAGCCAGTGACTATTTCACCAAATGGGTAGAAGCTGAGCCCTTGGCTACCATAACAGCGAAGAAAATAGAAGGCATTATATGGAAAGACATAATCTGTCGATTTGGGTTACCAAGGGTCCTGATGGCGGATAGAGGAAAACAATTTGATTGTGACTCACTCAAGAAGTTTTGTGATAACCTTCATATTTGACTTAGTTTTGCCTCAGTAGCTTACCCTCAAGCTAACGGCCAAGTAGAGAGAGCCAATCGAACCATTAAGGAAGGTTTTCAAATGCGTTTAGACAAAGCAAAGGGAGCATGGGTCGATGAGCTTCCCTTAATCCTTTGGGCATACAGAACTACAAGTAGAATATCAACAGGAGAGACCCCTTTCAGCTTAGTCTACGGAATAGAAGAATTGATCCCAGTTGAGATAGGAGCAACCTCCCCCAGAATGATTGAGTTTGATGAAGAAGCTAATTCTGGAGCAATCAACACCAACTTGGATTTATTAGATAAGCATAGGGTTCAAGCATGCATATGATTAGCTGCATATCAATAAAGAGTTTCTCGGTATTACAATTCAAGGGTAAAAGAAAAACCACTAGCTGAGGGAGATCTTGTTCTAAGGAAGACAGCAATAACTAATGCTCATACAGAGGAAGGAAAGCTTCGACCAAATTGGGAAGGACCCTACAGAATCAGAAAAATGGTTGGTCCAGCAACTTACAAATTAGAAACTCTGGAAGGAAAAAAGATCCCTAAAACTTGGAATGCAAACCATTTGAAGCTTTATTTTCAGAGCAATTGTATTTTGTAACTACCATTATGAATCAATATAGTTAATGGAGCCGTGATTGCGGTCCCATGGTTTTTCCCCTTATCGGGGTTTTCCACATAAAAATATTGGGTGTCATGCCTTTACTTTCATTTTTTATTGCTCGTTGATCCACCAATAAAGATTATAAAATTTATCCCTTGAAACTGTTAAGACATATGGTAGGTCAAAAAACTTATCTTCTATGAGGGAAGAAAGTTTACTGCCATGATGCACGCAGTGATATTTTTCAAGGCTGTTAAGACATATGGTAGGCCAAAAAGCTTATCTTCTATATGGGAAGAAAGTTTACTATCATGATGCACGCAGTGATATTTTTTAAGGATGTTAAGACATATGGTAAGCCAAAAAGCTTATCTTCTATGAGGGAAGAAAGTTTACTACCATGATGCACGCAGTAATATTTTTCAAGGCTGTTAAGACATATGGTAAGCCAAAAAGCTTATCTTCTATGAGGGAAGAAAGCTTGCTACCATGATGCAAGCAGTTTATAAAAAATCAAACATACGTCGTGAAAAATTTCCAAGTATAAGTTTATGAAAAATCTCACCCAATTCAATAAAATTGCTTATGATTGGGGAGCGATTGACATTAAACATCATGAAGGAAAAGTAGATAAAAAAATCATAAAATAAATAAAAAATTCCAAGTCAAAATTCCAAGTCAATGAATTCTCATGGAAAAAAATATATAAGGAATAAAAATAACGAATAAAAATCTAAGATGCAGGATCAACATCGGCAGAGGGTTCATCATCAGCATCATGATCCTCATCTAAATCTTGCAAGGCTGATATCTCATCATCCGGAACTATATCTGAAGATTCCATGACTCCATTCTTCCTATAGAATTCCCAAGGTCCACCAAGATTCTTCAGATCATCAAACAAGCCTTTATTTACACAGGTCGCACTGTCCTCTTCATTTGGATCAAAAGTCTTCCAATTAGTATGGTGGGAAAGAGATTCAGTTTTCGAAAAGACTAACTCAGGATGAGAACGACCATCCTCCTGCTCAAGAATTTTCCAAGCAAGATAAAAACCTATCTTGGAGAAGCTGACCCCGGCTACACATTTTCTCTCGTAACAGTCTTTGGACTCCCTGTACTTGCGAACTGCGGTAGAACGAATGGAAGCATGGTCACTCTTGAGCTTCTGCACCATGCGAGTCTTATCAGCCAGCTTCAGTTCAAGCTTCTTGATATCATTTTTAAGGAAGGAGCTCTGCTTATCCAACTTCTCATAATCATTGTTCAGAATAGCATACTTGGATTCCATGGCTTTTAAGTTTACTTGATCAGCTTCTAATGATTTAACACGGTCCTGAAGCTTCACATTCAAACTCTGACTTTCTTGAAGATTCCCTTCAACCTCTTAAAGTTTCCCTTTAAGGTTTTCAACCATTTGCTTTAGCTTTTGCGCAAATCCAAAAGCCACTGAAGCACGTTAAGCACCCTACCATCAAAACAAAGAAAATGAGTTATACTAAAATAAAACACGTATGATAAAGTACACATTTATATGATGATTGAACAGAGATACACACTTCAAAAATTCTACGCTCAGCCATATCAAGGTTGTCACACAAATCCTTGTAGTAGCTCTCCTCATCACGAGGGAGAATAGAGGAAATCATCAGCCTAGAAGCTACCCCTGGCAGGTTAACAGAATCGGTATTTAGCAAACCAGGGTAAAACCTGAAATCTCCCCTTGAAGAGTAGTTTTCAAAGGAGTATTTTTATAGATGTTGTAAGATGCAACATGCATGCCCATCCTTGGAAAAACAAGATCCATTCCAGGTAAAGATTCTGGGCGAAGTTTTTTCCTTAGGCGACGAAATGGAATATTGGAATGAATCCTCTCATCTCTTGTGTTCCGCATCGATTGAGAGCCACCTCTACTGACACACCCTTCTTAGCCTTACTGGAAGGATTGACCTCAGAAGACTTAAACTTTGGTTGCATAGTAGGGATTGAAGAATTCACACCAACGGTGACCTTTGGAATAGCAGCCTCTGATGAAGCATTTGATGGAGCTGAAGGATGAGCTTTCTTTAGAGCCAAAGCATCACCTTCTGAAATGATTTGACTGGTAGGAGAAATCTCTGCTCTAGTATGCTTTTGTCTGACTGCAAAAGCGGCAAAAGCAGCAAAAGTAGAGTTTTCTGATGGAGTCATGCCTACAAAAGAAAATTGTTAGTAAACATCCATGATTTGAAAGGGCGAGAATCATATATGATATCGTATATATATATATTATTTTAATTAGTCACCATTGTCAGATAAGGAAGTTGTATGACTAGAAGGGATATCAGCTGTATGCGCCAGAATTTTCTGTCCTTAAAAAAAATGCTGTGGTGTCACACGACTGTAATATACAGTCGTGCGACTGTAATTAGATTACAGTCGTATGACTGTAATGTCGGGGCAGGTGCAGAAGCCCATACCTCTGCAGCAGAAAAATGGAGGAGAGAGGAGGAGCAATTAATGCTCCGCCCCTTGCAGCAAGAAAGGTGAGGATAAGAAGGAAAAGAAGAGAGGTTGGAAGGGACTGGATTTCTTGTTTTTAGAGATAGAGAATTTAGAGAGAGAATTGGGAAAAAGGGAAGAAAAAGAAAGAAAAACCACACAAACACAAACTTCTTTTTCTCTTCTTTTTCTTTATAATTCTTAAGTGATTAAGTTTAAAATCTGTTAGACAACAATAGGTTAATAACTTAACACTCTAAATTCAATCAATTTCGGACTAGAAACCCTAAGATTCCTAAGCATTTTGGAGAATTTGGACATAACTTCACAACCTTGACTCAAGAGGAAAAAGTGCAAATTTGAGTGGATTGGTGCGACGCCAGGGGTCAATTCTACGGTGGATAAGCACCAAAAAGGTGAACACTCTTCATTCCCTCTATTTCTCATGCTTTCTGGGTGAATTGGTGTGTTTTTGTGCATTTTTATTCAATTCCTGCGTTTTCTGTTTCTGGAAATCAAGAACAGTCGTGCGACTGTTCTTGGGTTGATGAACAGTCGTACAACTGTAAATATAGTCGTACGAGTGTTCTTGGTTTCCAGCTGTTTTCTTTCAGTTTTTATTTCAAATGATTTTGGTGAAATTCTGAGTTTAGATTATTTACAGTCGCGCGACTTTATTACAGTCGTACGACCGTAATTACAGTCGCACGACTGTAATGCTCATCCAGAATTAGAATTTCCAGAATCATCCCTAAAAATTTTCAAAAATCCCAAAAAAATTTCAGAAAACCAGAAAATCATCAAAATGAATTTTGTTATGTGCATTCATGACCCTAGATTTAATTTCCAGTATTATTGCATTTAGAACAATACAACGACGGAGACCCGATTCTCCCGAAAACCGACGCGCCTCACATGCAAAATTAAAGTAAACCGGAAAATAAAATTGTTTTCAAAATTATTTTCTCATAAAACCAAAAATACAGGGACGTTTCAAAATATTTTCCAGGTCTAGCCGAGCCGACCTGGTTATCTTCTTAATGGCATGTTCCCAAATTCTTAAAATCCCATTCTGTCTTACTTGAGTCCTATTTGTGGTGTGCCGTATATTGTGCTAACTCTCTATTTTGCAACTTTTTATTTTTATTTTTGATGTATTTAATAGATTTATTTGTGTATCCTAGGCGATTGTATTTTTTAGATAAATCGTGTATTTTAGGCGATTGTAAAGCGAGGACGAGAGTTTTTATTTTTTATTCAATTGGGTTGTATTATCGGCCTTTATTATTATTTTTTGTATATTTTGAATGTATGATTTAATTTCCCGTTATTTCCTGCATTTTGCTTTTGCATCGTATAATTAAAATAAACAAATTAGAGTTAGAGAAAGATAATAAAGCGAATTAAATATGGTAATATAAACTGTAAAGTGAAAGCAAGCTAGAGGTTAAGTAAGTTATTTGCCCGGACCCTAAATATCTGGATTAGGTACAGCAGTCTATCCTCGGTAGGCAGCTGTACCGGAATTCCCGGATGAGCTGATCCGGGTGGCGACTCTGTCAATGATCTCGGGATTTAAGTTTCGAGGTCTTTAAATTAAAAACAGGAAAATGTTTTCTACAAAAGAATTTCCAAATTAAATCTACAATTTTCTAACTTAAGATAAACAAAACCCGTTTTCCAAATAATCTATAATAATCTTCTTTTTCCCCTGTCCGCTTCGCAGTGTTCCGTTTTTAAACGGTTGTCCGCTCATAGTGGCGACTCTGCTGGGGAACTGTTCTTAAAAGAGTTTTCATAAAAACTTAAGGAACTCAGGCAACTACCAAAATAAAATCTCGCTTACAGTCACTTCACTAGTTCATATTACCATATTTATTTGCACATTGCATATCATGACATTTTCTTCTTCTCAATCCCTCCAATATACTTAGGTTTACCCAAGAAGGTGGACTACCTCTTCCGCCAGGATTAGAGACACCCGACGGGGTAAACCACTCATAGCCCCGCATGACCTTACATCGTGTTCTACGGTGGGGAAGTGTATACTGGCTATGGGAACCTCTATGACCCTTGGTTTTGACTTTGGCCCACATGTAATGGCTTAGCAACTTCCCCTAGGATTACCAAAACTTAAATTCAAAATGAACATTGCGCGTGCGCCTTTGGTATCCCCCGTTGATGCCAAAGAGATCCAACACCTAGGAAGAATGCGAGACCAATCGAAAGGAGAAATAAGGTTGGAAGGGAGCGCATATTTTGCGTGTGCTGATGTTTGTTCCATGTTGTTTTAACTTTTCACGAAGCATCAAACATGCATATCTTTCGTGTGCCATACTAACCCACATTTCTATACAGCCATTTGCATTTTTATTTTCGTGTGAAGACATTAAATCATCTGTGTGACTTTCACACTAACCTTTTCTTTTGCAGCCATAATATTATATTTGTGTGATGTCGTCGTAATGATATTATGCACGTTTGATATTCTGCTTAGATGTTCATATTGCATACATCGTGCCATTACACATAAACATCCATCAGTAGGCTGTTGCATCCAATTCCCATAATAATAAAAATGAAGTCCATGTTGTGTACAGAAAATCAAAAAAAAAAGAAAAAAGAAAAAAAAAAGTGTAGTACGGGGCACTCAATCTAGGTCTCATCCTCTTCCTCCTCCTCCTCAGACTCATTCTAATGCATAGCCTTATAGGCGTCAAAGTCCCCCTGCACTCGAGTCAAATCAGCCTACATCCGGGCCATGTCAGCCCGCACCCGGGTCAACTCGTGGGTCGCAGTCAAAGTCTGAGCCTCAAAAGCAGCTGCCTGTCTAGCCTGATCCTAGAGCATCTGCACTCGAATCTGCAAAATAACAACATAAGTTAACATGCATACATACATGCATATTCATCCATGCATTGCATAAATCATGTAATGATACAGGGATTGTAGAATGCTTACCGCCCAGCTGGCGATCTCTTGGACCAGATGAGTCTCCAAGCCCAAAGCGACCTGGGAAGTAGATGCCGCAACACTGGCAGAACATACGGGATGACTCCTGTCCCGAACAGGGCCACACCCACCAGCAGTGGCACTCTCAGCAATTTCATATGCTAGGCTAGTCTGCTGACCAGAACCGCATCCCCTACGTCTCTTGACCTGCAAAAAAAAAAAAAAAAAATATATATATATATATATAAAAAGGAAAGAAAAAGGAAAGGGGAAACACGATACCAGAAGGCCGAACCAGAAATCAAGGATCTCCTGCTCCCCCTGGCGCACAGGTTAAGTCCGTGGTACAGCTGCCCCAACGTAGATCGAGCCCAATTCAAAAAAAAAAAAAAAAAAAGAGAAAGAGGAAAAAAGGCAATACCAGAAGGCCGAACCAGAATCCCAGGATCTCCTGCTGCGCCCCCCGGGCACACAATGCCAGCCCATAATGTAGCTGCCCTAGCGCAGCCCGCGCCCAGTCCAAAGACGGGAAAGCAGCCAAGTCCACCAATGTCGGGAGCAGAGTTAGATTACAGGTACTCTGTCCGGTGGGGAACAACGTGCAGGATAGGAGGACGAGCACATAGGCTCTGGTGTACTGCTCCACGTCCTCCTCAGTCAAGACTGCACGGGTGGCCCAATAAGCCTCCACCCGGGAGCACAAGATCTTCCCCTTCTCAGGGGTGCAGCCAATCAACCTCCGGATGTAAGTATCCACCTGCTGGTGTCGGGTCAAGCTGCAGTTAAAGACGATAGGGGTCACGCCGAACCCAAAGCCTGTGATCGCCACAAAATCCGAAGGAGTGACGGTGAACTCCCCGATGGGCAGATGGAAGGTGTGGGTGGTGCAAACCCATCTCTCGCACAGAGCCGTCAGCACGGCATGTGTGGTGTGCGGTGTGCTCATGGGTAAAGACAGAACGAAGGATTCAAGCCCTAGGAGCCTAACTCGGGCCCGCACGGGCTCGGGAAGTCGGTCCCACCAGACCCGTGGCAGGGAAAGATTCCCGCTGCCGGTAATCCTGTGCACCTGCATTACGGTGAAGTACAACACACATGCATTCAGATTTTGCAAAAAAAAAAAAAAAAAACCCCTCTTTTCTTGCTACAGTCGTACGACTGTAGTACGCGTTGCACGAGCGTAACTACAGTCGCACGACTGTAGTGCCCACAGTCGTACGACTGTTCATCATTGGCATGAACAGTCGCACGACTGTTCATATTCCTGCAGAAAAAATTCGCAATTCGTTTAATTTTCACGATTTCTGACTCGTTTTTCCTAGTTTCTTGTTTCTCTTGACTACAGGGGACTCCTAGCATGCATTCTACTCAATCAATTCAACCCAGAAAGCAATAAATCATGCAAATCAGTTCCAAAAGTTCAAAAGGAAAAATATTGAAAAACTCGAAATCAAGGCATAGGAATCGAGTACCAACCTGTGTAACGGACAAATGGGAGTCCATCGCCAGAAGAATAGGGATCTCCATCCCGAAGTGGTCCATATAAAGCGGATGCCCGTATCCTTGAGCAATCCCCACGAAAGCGATCTCATCGGGGTTGTGGGGTTCTGGAACCGCGTTGTTTTGGATCTTTTTCAACTTTTTTCCCATTTTCTTCAACATTTTTGATGGGATTTTGAAGATTGGGGTCGGTTTCAGAGAGAGTGAGAAGAGGGGTTTTCGAAAAAATGAAGGTGGAAGGAGAAAGGGGCGGAAACCGCCCCTTAAATTAATTCTGCCCGCGATGTACAGTCGTACAACTGTACTTCGTTTACAGTCGTACGACTGTATTCAAAATTTGAATACAGTCGCACGACTGTAGTGGAAAAAAGGGGGGGAAATTTTTTGTTTTTTTTTTTTATTTTCTTTCCTATTTATTCTTTAAGCCCTATTCTCATTATCTAATGTGTAATTATTCCCTACAGGGGTATTTCAGTAATTTTACAGGACCAATCCAGCGCTGACTAATTTATTTCAACGACGGTCCGCCTCACCCAAGGGGCACGAAATCCAAGAAAACCATGAAAAATTCACTATAAGTATAATCAAACCAAATTGCATTTTCAACGCGCCCCACGTGCCAAGCCACTCCGGGCCATTACATTCACACAAAAAATCATAGTCCCCCACGACTTAAAAAGGGAACCCAAATCCAATTTCAGTCTGTCGGGTGCGCCCAGTCGCACGCGATCGTCATGCATTCACACAAAAATTATAGTCCCCCACGACTTTAAAAGGGAGCCAAAAATCCCCGTGTCAGTCCGTTGAGTGCGCCAGTCGCACACGACTATCACGACTATCACATCTCGTATTCATAAATCCAGTCCCGCACGACTATAAAAGGCAACCATGGCACGTATTCCCGTATTTATTCTTGATCGAAGGGGCAAAAATTTTTGTTTCAAAATTATCGATCAAGGAATAAATACGTTCATCAAACATGCATCACATGCATTTTTGGGCTCAGTGTGACAAACCGTACACAGCCTTTTGACTCCAAAGGTCATTCCATCTCGGCGTCATCCTTGCGCGAAAGCCATTGTAGGGAACCGCCTGACTCCAAAAGTCATTTGTACTCTCGGTGTCATCCTCATGCAATAGGCATATGGACCACCTGACTACCAAAGTCACCTGCAAAAACTAACCTTGCGTATCCGCGTGATTTCGTGTTCTTTGTCGTCTACCTAAATCCGTTTCGGAAATCGGATTTCAGCTACACGAGGGGCAGCCTGTGAACACGAAATTTTCTTTTCTTTAAAAAAAAAAAATCCCGTTGACCGTTGACCCACGACTGTAAAAGACAGTCGTGGGGAATTCATTACAGTCGTACGACTGTAGTGTAAGTACAGTCGTACGACTGTACTTTCGGGGGGCAGGTTCTTGCCCATACCTCTTTGACTTAAGAGAGAAGGGAAATCTTGAGCATTTAATGCTCAAGATTTCCGGGCTAGTGAGGTATAAAAGGGGAGAAAAAGCAGATTATTTTTTTTTTTGGGGCAAAAAGAAATCAGAATTTTAGAGAGAGAAAGAGGGAGAAAAAGGAAGAAGAGAGAGAAGTTAAATATCTTACTTTCTTCTCACATTTTCTCTTTGATTTCTTGTTTTTAATCACTAAAACGAATTAGAAACCCTAGCTTAACACTCACACTAACAAACTAAATCATTTCGGACCAAATACAAACACAAATCCGTGAATTTTTGGGAGTTATTTGGACACTTTTGCAACCTTGACTCTCTAAGGAAAAAGAGCAAATTCACGTGGATTGGTGCGTAGCCAGGGGTCATTCCAGCTGTGGATCGTCACCAAGGAGGTAAACAACTTTTAACTCAACTCATTTTCCAGCTTTCTGGGTGATTTGTTTGTGTTTGGTGCATTTTTCTTCAAGTTTTTTCATTTTTATTTCTGGAAAAGTAAGAACAGTCATACAACTGTTCTTGAAACAAGAACAGGGGCACGATTGTAAATACAGTCGTGCCATATCCACTACAGTCGTACGACTGTGCTTAGTTTTTCAGTTTCAGGGTTTAGTTTTTAGGGTTTTTTAGCGATTTCTGCCTAAGCTAAGACTACAGTTGCACGACTGTAACTACAGTCGTACGACTGTAGTCCTCGGTCAGAAGCAGAAATCCCTAAAAATCCCTAAAATCCAAAGAAAAATCACAAAAATTCAAAAAATTATGCCGAAGTCACTGTTAATTTCCCTATTATACTCATTATGATGTCGTCGTAATGATATTATGCACGCTTGATATTCTGCTTAGATGTTCATATTGCATACATCGTGCCATTACACATAAACATCCATCAGTAGGCTGTTGCATCCAATTCCCATAATAATAAAAATGAAGTCCATGTTGTGTACAGAAAATCAAAAAAAAAAAAGAAAAAAAAAGTGTAGTACGGGGCACTCAATCTAGCTCTCATCCTCTTCCTCCTCCTCCTCAGACTCATTCTAATGCATAGCCTTATAGGCATCAAAGTCCTCCTGCACTCGAGTCAAATCAGTCTACATCCGGGCCATGTCAGCCCGCACCCGGGTCAACTCGTGGGTCGCAGTAAAAGTCCGAGCCTCAAAAGCAGCTGCCTGTCTAGCCTGATCCTAGAGCATCTGCACTCGAATCTGCAAAATACAACATAAGTTAACATGCATACATACATGCATATTCATCCATGCATTGCATAAATCATGTAATGATACAGGGATTGTAGAATGCTTACCGCCCAGCTGGCGCTCTCTTGGACCAGATGAGTCTCCAAGCCCAAAGCGACCTGGGAAGTAGATGCCGCAACACTGGCAGAACATACGGGATGACTCCTGTCCTGAACAGGGCCACGCCCACCAGCAGTGGCACTCTCAGCAATTTCATATGCTGGGCTAGTCTGCTGACCAGAACCGCATCCCCTACGTCTCTTGACCTGCAAAAAAAAAAAAAAATATATATATATATATATATATATAAAGGAAAGAAAAAGGAAAGGGGAAAGACGATACCAGAAGGCCGAACCAAAAATCAAGGATCTCCTGCTCCCCCTGGCGCACAGGTTAAGTCCGTGGTACAGCTGCCCCAACGTAGATCGAGCCCAATTCAAAAAAAAAAAAAAAAAGAGAAAAAGGAAAAAAGGCAATACCAGAAGGCCGAACCAGAATCCCAGGATCTCCTGCTGCGCCCCCCGGGCACACAAGTCCAGCCCATAATATAGCTGCCCTAGCGCAGCCCGCGCCCAGTCCAAAGACGGGAAAGCAGCCAAGTCCACCAATGTCGGGAGCAGAGTCAGATTACAGGTACTCTGTCCGGTGGGGAACAACATGCAGGATAGGAGGACGAGCACGTAGGCTCTGGTGTACTGCTCCACGTCCTCCTTAGTCAAGACTGCACGGGTGGCCCAATAAGCCTCCACCCGGGAGCACAAGATCTTCCCCTTCTCAGGGGTGCAGCCAATCAACCTCCGGATGTAAGTATCCACCTGCTGGTGTCGGGTCAAGCTGCAGTTAAAGACGATAGGGGTCTCGCCGAACCCAAAGCCTGTGATCGCCACAAAATCCGAAGGAGTGACGGTGAACTCCCCGATGGGCAGATGGAAGGTGTGGGTGGTGCAAACCCATCTCTCGCACAGAGCCGTCAGCACGGCATGTGTGGTGTGCGGTGTGCTCATGGGCAAAGACAGAACGAAGGATTCAAGCCCTAGGAGCCTAACTCGGGCCCGCACGGGCTCGGGAAGTCGGTCCCACCAGACCCGTGGCAGGGAGAGATTCCCGCTGCCGGCAATCCTATGCACCTGCATTATGGTGAAGTACAACACACATGCATTCAGATTTTGCAAAAAAAAAAAAAACCCTCTTTTCTTGCTACAGTCGTACGACTGTAGTACGCGTTGCACGAGCGTAACTACAGTCGCACGACTGTAGTGCCCACAGTCGTACGACTGTTCATATTCCTGCAGAAAAAATTCGCAATTCGTTTAATTGAATTCACCTCAGGTTATCCGTCCACAATGGTAACTCGATCCAGTGACCGGGCATTCATAAAAAAAAAAACTCCAATGTGGAAAACCAAAAGGACATGTTGGTAGTTTGAAGGGGCGCCAATCAAAACTAGAGCCACACATTGGATTTTCCTAATGCATCTACATTCATTATGTCATAGATGTTTTATATTCAATTTTGATGTTCAATATGCATTCGTCATGTCATTGCATGTCAATGTCCACATACGGGTGACAGCATGCAGCGAACCATGTCCGATTCAGTGTTTCATACCCCAAACACAAACCCTTAATACTAGGGGCAGGTAAAAGCCAAACCACTGGGTGTCATCAGCAGCAACGTCCTCACGACTTCTGATGAGCATTGTCAAGGTGTGCTTTTCAATCTTGAAACGGATCAATACAAAGAGATCAATTCGGCTAGGACGCTCGTGCAAAACTCTTGGACCATTCAAAAAAAAAAATAAAAAAAAAAAAAATCAAAAATCACAAAGAGAAAATTTCTGACACGGAAAACCAAGAGGACGTGTTGGTAACAAGAAGAGGGTGATGTCTAAAGCCGAAGTCACTGTTAATTTCCCTATTATACTCATTATGATGTCGTCGTAATGATATTATGCACGTTTGATATTCTGCTTAGATGTTCATATTGCATACATCGTGCCATTACACATAAACATCCATCAGTAGGCTGTTGCATCCAATTCCCATAATAATAAAAATGAAGTCCATGTTGTGTACAGAAAATCAAAAAAAAAAAAAAGAAAAAAAAAAGTGTAGTACGGGGCACTCAATCTAGCTCTCATCCTCTTCCTCCTCCTCCTCAGACTCATTCTAATGCATAGCCTTATAGGCATCAAAGTCCTCCTGCACTCGAGTCAAATCAGCCTACATCCGGGCCATGTCAGCCCGCACCCGGGTCAACTCGTGGGTCGCAGTCAAAGTCCGAGCCTCAAAAGCAGCTGCCTGTCTAGCCTGATCCTAGAGCATCTGCACTCGAATCTACAAAATAACAACATAAGTTAACATGCATACATCCATGCATATTCATCCATGCATTGCATAAATCATGTAATGATACAGGGATTGTAGAATGCTTACCGCCCAGCTGGCGCTCTCTTGGACCAGATGAGTCTCCAAGCCCAAAGCGACCTGGGAAGTAGATGCCGCAACACTGGCAGAACATACGGGATGACTCCTGTCCCGAACAGGGCCACGCCCACCAGCAGTGGCACTCTCAGCAATTTCATATGCTGGGCTAGTCTGCTGACCAGAACCGCATCCCCTACGTCTCTTGACCTGCAAAATATATATATATATATATAAAAATAAAGGAAAGAAAAAGGAAAGGGGAAAGACGATACCAGAAGACCGAACCAGAAATCAAGGATCTCCTGCTCCCCCTGGCGCACAGGTTAAGTCCGTGGTACAGCTGCCCCAACGTAGATCGAGCCCAATTCAAAAAAAAAAAAAAAAAAGAGAAAGAGGAAAAAAGGCAATACCAGAAGGCCGAACCAGAATCCCAGGATCTCCTGCTGCGCCCTCCGGGCACACAAGTCCAGCCCATAATATAGCTACCCTAGCACAGCCCGCGCCCAGTCCAAAGACGGGAAAGCAGCCAAGTCCACCAATGTCGGGAGCAGAGTCAGATTACAGGTACTCTGTCCGGTGGGGAACAACGTGCAGGATAGGAGGACGAGCACGTAGGCTCTGGTGTACTGCTCCACGTCCTCCTCAGTTAAGACTGCAGGGGTGGCCCAATAAGCCTCCACCCGGGAGCACAAGATCTTCCCCTTCTTAGGGGTGCAGCCAATCAACCTCCGGATGTAAGTATCCACCTGCTGGTGTCGGGTCAAGCTGCAGTTAAAGACGATAGGGGTCCCGCCAAACCCAAAGCCTGTGATCGCCATAAAATCCGAAGGAGTGACGGTGAACTCCCCGATGGGCAGATGGAAGGTGTGGGTGGTGCAAACCCATCTCTCGCACAGAGCCGTCAGCACGGCATGTGTGGTGTGCGGTGTGCTCATGGGCAAAGACAGAACGAAGGATTCAAGCCCTAGGAGCCTAACTCGGGCCCGTACGGGCTCGGGAAGTCGGTCCCACCAGACCCGTGGCAGGGAGAGATTCCCGCTGCCGACAATCCTATGCACCTGCATTACGGTGAAGTACAACACACATGCATTCAGATTTTGCAAAAAAAAAAAAAAACCCTCTTTTCTTGCTACAGTCGTACGACTGTAGTACGCTTTGCACGAGCGTAACTACAGTCGCACGACTGTTCATATTCCTGCAGAAAAAATTAGCAATTCGTTTAATTTTCGCGATTTCTGACTCGTTTTTCCTAGTTTCTTGTTTCTCTTGACTACAGGGGACTCCTAGCATGCATTCTACTCAATCAATTCAACCCAGAAAGCAATAAATCATGCAAATCAGTTCCAAAAGTTCAAAAGGAAAAATGTTGAAAAACTCGAAATCAAGGCATAGGAATCGAGTACCAACCTGTGTAACGGACAAATGGGAGTCCATCGCCAGAAGAATAGGGATCTCCATCCCGAAGTGGCCCATATAAAGCGGATGCCCGTATCCTTGAGCAATCCCCACGAAAGCGATCTCATCGGGGTTGTGGGGTTCTGGAACCACGTTGTTTTGGATCTTTTTCAACTTTTTTCCCATTTTCTTCAACATTTTTTATGGTATTTTGAAGATTGGGGTCGGTTTCAGAGAGAGGGAGAAGAGGGGTTTTCGAAAAAATGAAGGTGGAAGGAGAAAGGGGCGGAAACAGCCCCTTAAATTAATTCTGCCCGCGAAGTACAGTCGTACGACTGTACTTCGTTTACAGTCGTACGACTATATTCAAAATTTGAATACAGTCCCACGACTGTAGTGGAAAAAAAGGGGGGGAAATTTTTTTTTTTATTTTCTTTCCTATTTATTCTTTAAGCCCTATTCTCATTATCTAATGTGTAATTATTCCCTACAGGGGTATTTCAGTAATTTTGCAGGACCAATCCAGCGCTGACTAATTTATTTCAACGACGGTCCGCCTCGCCCAAGGGGCACGAAATCCGAGAAAACCAGGAAAAATTCACTATAAGTATAATCAAGCCAAATTGCATTTTCAACGCGCCCCACGTGCCAAGCCACTCCGGGCCATTACATTCACACAAAAAATCATAGTCCCCCACGACTTAAAAAGGGAACCCAAATCCAATTTCAGTCTGTCGGGTGCGCCCAGCCGCACGCGATCGTCATGCATTCACACAAAAATTATAGTCCCCCACGACTTTAAAAGGGAACCAAAAATCCTGTGTCAGTCCGTTGAATGCGCCAGTCGCACACGACTATCATGACTATCACATCTCGTAGTCATAAATCCAGTCCCGCACGACTATAAAATGCAATCATGGCACGCATTCCCGTATTTATTCTTGATCGAAGGGGCAAAAATTTTTGTTTCAAAATTATCGATCAAGGAATAAATACGTTCATCAAACATGCATCACATGCATTTTTGGGCTCAGTGTGACAAACCGTACACAGCCTTTTGACTCCAAAGGTCATTCCATCTCGGCGTCATCCTTGCGCGAAAGCCATTGTAGGGAACCGCCTGACTCCAAAAGTCATTTGTACTCTTGGTGTCATCCTCATACAAAAGGCATATGGACCACCTGACTACCAAAGTCACCTGCAAAAACTACCCTTGCGTATCCGCGTGATTTCGTGTTCTTTGTCGTCTACCTAAATCCGTTTCGGAAATCGGATTTCAGCTACACGAGGGGCAGCCTGTGAACACGAAATTTTCTTTTCTTTAAAAAAAAAAAAATCCCGTTGACCGTTGACCCACGACTGTAAAAGACAGTCGTGGGGAATTCACTACAGTCGTACGACTGTAGTGTAAGTACAGTCGTACGACTGTACTTTCGGGGGGCAGGTTCTTGCCCATACCTCTTTGACTTAAAAGAGAAGGGAAATCTTGAGCATTTAATGCTCAAGATTTCCGGGCTAGTGAGGTATAAAAGGGGAGAAAAAGCAGATTATTTTTTTTGGGGGCCAAATAGAAATCAGAATTTTAGAGAGAGAAAGAGGGAGAAAAAGGAAGAAGAGAGAGAAGTTAAATATCTTACTTTCTTCTCACATTTTCTCTTTGATTTCTTGTTTTTAATCACTAAAACGAATTAGAAACCCTAGGTTAACACTCACACTAACAAACTAAATCATTTCGGACCAAATACAAACACAAATCCGTGACTTTTTAGGAGTTATTTGGAAACTTTTGCAACCTTGACTCTTTAAGGAAAAAGAACAAATTCACGTGTATTGGTGCGTAGCCAGGGGTCATTCCTGCTGTGGATCGTCACCAAGGAGGTAAACAACCTTTAACTCAACTCATTTTCCAGCTTTCTGGGTGATTTGTTTGTGTTTGGTGCATTTTTCTTCAAGTTTTTGCATTTTTATTTCTGGAAAAGTAAGAACAGTCATACGACTGTTCTTGAAACAAGAACAGGGGCACGACTGTAAATACAGTCGTGCCATATCCACTACAGTCGTACGACTGTGCTAAGTTTTTCAGTTTCAGGGTTTAGTTTTTAGGGTTTTTTAGCGATTTCTGCCTAAGCCAAGACTACAGTCGCACGACTGTAGTCCTCGGTCAGAAGCAGAAATCCCTAAAAATCCCTAAAATCCAAAGAAAAATCACAAAAATTCAAAAAATTTCACAAAAATCAGAAAATTTCAGAAAATCCCAAAAAATTGGAAAACCCTAAAAAATCATCAAAATGAATTTTGTGGTGTGCATCACGACCTTAGATTTATTTTTCAGTAAAATTGCATTTAGGACAATTCCACGACGGAGACCCAGTTCTCCCGAAAACCGACCCACTTTTGCATGCTAAATTAAAATAAACCGAAAAAAAAATTGTTTTCAAAAATGATTTTCTCACAAAACCAAAAATACAGGGACGTTTCAAAAATGGTTTTCCAGGTCTGACCGGGCCGGCCAACCGGGCCGACCCGGTTACCCCCAATTGCATGACCCCGAATCTTAATTTCCCATTTCTGTCTACTTGAGTCCTATTTATGGCGTGCCGTATAAATTGTGCTAACCTTTGTTTTGCAGCTTTTATTTTATTTTAATTTTCTTTTTATTTGTATTTAATAGAATTAAATCGTGTATTTAGGCGGTTGTAATTTTTCTAGATTCTCGTGTATATAGGCGATTGTATCAGTGAGGCGAGAGTTTTATTTTTCTTTCGATTGGGTTGTAAGCTCTTAAATATTTATTCTTTTACTTTATATGTTGTATTATTATCCTGTATGCGCGCTGCGTGCATTCTTTTAATAAAAATCAATCTTTAGCAATTTAAAGTGTCGTAAATAGAACATTGGCAATAATATTTAAATTAGACACGAAATAAAGGACTTGTCCGGACCTGAATCTCTGAAAAGTGTGGCAGTTCCCGCTTTGGCTCAGCTACACTGTAATTTCCCGGTTGAGCTGAGCCGGGTGGCGACTCCTATACTTTTTATCGAGATTTAGGTCTCAATTCTTTTTCGAAATAATCCGCTTTTCCAAAAACGAATTTCCAAATCAAAAACCCCATGCGAGGGAGGGCTCCGCCCGAAATCGAGGCGCCCCTTCCGAAAGGGAGTCCCGCGTCCCGTCGAAAACGCGTCGTCCGCTCACAATATGATTGTGAAAAGCAAGAAGGGAGAATCCCATGCTAAAAAACTTAAAAAAGTGTTTAGTGTTTTGAGAAGTTACAACATCAAACTCAATCCAAGAAAGTGCAACTTCAGGGTACAATCAGGAAAGTTTCTGGGTTATATGATAACCGAAAGAGGCATAGAAGTAAACCCAGAAAAAGGGCAAGCTATACTAGACATGAAATTTCCATCCTCAGTTAAAGAAGTACAACGATTAATCGGGAGGATAGCATCTTTGAATAGACTCCTATCCAAATCAGCTGAGAAAAGCCTTCCTTTTTTCAAGATTTTGAGGGCGCCGAAAAAAACTTTGAATGGACACCCGAATGCAAAAAAGCTTTCGAGGAGCTGAAGGAGTACTTAAAAGAGATACCTCTTCTAACTAGACCAGAACCAGAGGAACCACTGTTAGTATATTTGGGTGTTAGTAGTGTAGCATTGAGTGCAGTTTTACTAAGGAAAGATGGAAAGGTTGACAAACCCATTTACTATGTTAGCAAGGTACTTCAGGGCGCAGAACCTCCGTACCCATTCACAGAAAAGGTTGCACTTGCACTGGTGATGGCCTTTCGAAAGTTAAGACCATACTTCCAAGTTCACCCCATAACAGTCTTAACCGATCAACCTCTACGCCAAGTCTTGCAAAAACCAGAATGCTCAGGACGCCTTACTAAATGGGCAATTGAGTTAAGTGAATACGACATCAACTTTAAACCACGGTAGGCCATCAAGGGGCAGGCATTAACCGACTTCATTGTCGAATGTACCGGGCAGAAGAAATTATCTAAGGAAGGTATAAGCTAGTGGAAATTGTTTATGGATGGAGCATCCAGTTCATCAGGTAGTGGAGCGGGGATAATGCTGATGTCTCCTGGAGGGGACCCCATCGAATACTCCCTGCATTTCGCTTTTCCGAGCTCTAATAACATTGCTGAATATGAGGCCCTCATTACTGGAATGAAGTTCGCTAACCAATTACAGATTAAAAAGATAGTAGCACATAGGGATTCACAGTTGGTGGTTCAATAATTTTATGGGGAATATAAAGCAAAGGAGCCTGTCATTATTCAATACCTGCGTAAAGTCACATCATTAGCAAAGGTATTTGAAGAATTTCAGTTAGTACAGATCAACAGAAGTTGCAATGCTCATGCAGATGCATTATCCAAGCTAGCCTGATCATTGGATACGAAAGGAAGAATCGTGCATCTTGAGGAACTAAAAAGGCCAAGCATAGGGGAAAAGACGTTAGCATGTTTCGATGAAGGACAAGATTGGAGGACCCCATTTATAAAGTTTTTAAAGACAGGGGAATTGCCAACTGAGTCTATGGAAGCCAAAAAGCTTAAAATGAGAGCACCTCGTTTCACTTTGATTGAAGATACCCTATACAAGAAAGGGTACTCCATGCCACTTCTAAAATGTCTTGGCCCAGAAAAAGCAAAATATGCATTAGCTGAGATACATGAGGGTATCTATGGACAACATTTAGGAGTAAGAGCGTTAGCAACCAAATTATTAAGGGCGAGATTCTTCTGGCCCTCATTAAGAGATGATACTCTAAAAAAGGTTAAAGAATGTGATAAATGTCAGAGATTTGCCCCCATAGAGCATGCTCCAGTTTCAGCCTTCAGAAGCTTCATTGAGCCAACCCCATTTGTTAAATGGGGATTAGACTTGTTGGGACCCTTCCCACAAGCAACTGGAGGAAGAAAATTCCTTATGGTAGCCAGTGACTATTTCACCAAATGGGTAGAAGCTGAGCCCTTGGCTACCATAACAGCGAAGAAAATAGAAGGCATTATATGGAAAGACATAATCTGTCGATTTGGGTTACCAAGGGTCCTGATGGCGGATAGAGGAAAACAATTTGATTGTGACTCACTCAAGAAGTTTTGTGATAACCTTCATATTTGACTTAGTTTTGCCTCAGTAGCTTACCCTCAAGCTAACGGCCAAGTAGAGAGAGCCAATCGAACCATTAAGGAAGGTTTTCAAATGCGTTTAGACAAAGCAAAGGGAGCATGGGTCGATGAGCTTCCCTCAATCCTTTGGGCATACAGAACTACAAGTAGAATATCAACAGGAGAGACCCCTTTCAGCTTAGTCTACGGAATAGAAGAATTGATCCCAGTTGAGATGGGAGCAACCTCCCCCAGAATGATTGAGTTTGATGAAGAAGCTAATTCTGGAGCAATCAACACCAACTTGGATTTATTAGATGAGCATAGGGTTCAAGCATGCATATGATTAGCTGCATATCAATAAAGAGTTTCTCGGTATTACAATTCAAGGGTAAAAGAAAAACCACTAGCTGAGGGAGATCTTGTTCTAAGGAAGACAGCAATAACTAATGCTCATACAGAGGAAGGAAAGCTTCGACCAAATTGGGAAGGACCCTACCGAATCAGAAAAATGGTTGGTCCAGCAACTTACAAATTAGAAACTCTGGAAGGAAAAAAGATCCCTAAAACTTGGAATGCAAACCATTTGAAGCTTTATTTTCAGAGCAATTGTATTTTGTAACTACCATTATGAATCAATATAGTTAATGGAGCCGTGATTGCGGTCCCATGGTTTTTCCCCTTATCGGGGTTTTCCACATAAAAATATTGGGTGTCATGCCTTTACTTTCATTTTTTATTGCTCGTTGATCCACCAATAAAGATTATAAAATTTATCCCTTGAAACTGTTAAGACATATGGTAGGTCAAAAAACTTATCTTCTATGAGGGAAGAAAGTTTACTGCCATGATGCACGCGGTGATATTTTTCAAGGCTGTTAAGACATATGGTAGGCCAAAAAGCTTATCTTCTATATGGGAAGAAAGTTTACTATCATGATGCACGCAGTGATATTTTTCAAGGATGTTAAGACATATGGTAAGCCAAAAAGCTTATCTTCTATGAGGGAAGAAAGTTTACTACCATGATGCACGCAGTAATATTTTTCAAGGCTGTTAAGACATATGGTAAGCCAAAAAGCTTATCTTCTATGAGGGAAGAAAGCTTGCTACCATGATGCAAGCAGTTTATAAAAAATCAAACATACGTCGTGAAAAATTTCCAAGTATAAGTTTATGAAAAATCACACCCAATTTAATAAAATTGCTTATGATTGGGGAGCGATTGACATTAAACATCATGAAGGAAAAGTAGATAAAAAAATCATAAAATAAATAAAAAATTCCAAGTCAAAATTCCAAGTCAATGAATTCTCATGGAAAAAAATATATAAGGAATAAAAATAACGAATAAAAATCTAAGATGCAGGATCAACATCGGCAGAGGGTTCATCATCAGCATCATGATCCTCATCTAAATCTTGCAAGGCTGATATCTCATCATCCGGAACTATATCTGAAGATTCCATGACTCCATTCTTCCTATAGAATTCCCAAGGTCCACCAAGATTCTTCAGATCATCAAACAAGCCTTTATTTACACAGGTCGCACTGTCCTCTTCATTTGGATCAAAAGTCTTCCAATTAGTATGGTGGGAAAGAGATTCAGTTTTCGAAAAGACTAACTCAGGATGAGAACGACCATCCTCCTGCTCAAGAATTTTCCAAGCAAGATAAAAACCTATCTTGGAGAAGCTGACCCCGGCTACACATTTTCTCTCGTAACAGTCTTTGGACTCCCTGTACTTGCGAACTGCGGTAGAACGAATGGAAGCATGGTCACTCTTGAGCTTCTGCACCATGCGAGTCTTATCAGCCAGCTTCAGTTCAAGCTTCTTGATATCATTTTTAAGGAAGGAGCTCTGCTTATCCAACTTCTCATAATCATTGTTCAGAATAGCATACTTGGATTCCATGGCTTTTAAGTTTACTTGATCAGCTTCTAATGATTTAACACGGTCCTGAAGCTTCACATTCAAACTCTGACTTTCTTGAAGATTCCCTTCAACCTCTTAAAGTTTCCCTTTAAGGTTTTCAACCATTTGCTTTAGCTTTTGCGCAAATCCAAAAGCCACTGAAGCACGTTAAGCACCCTACCATCAAAACAAAGAAAATGAGTTATACTAAAATAAAACACGTATGATAAAGTACACATTTATATGATGATTGAACAGAGATACACACTTCAAAAATTCTACGCTCAGCCATATCAAGGTTGTCACACAAATCCTTGTAGTAGCTCTCCTCATCACGAGGGAGAATAGAGGAAATCATCAGCCTAGAAGCTACCCCTGGCAGGTTAACAGAATCGGTATTTAGCAAACCAGGGTAAAACCTGAAATCTCCCCTTGAAGAGTAGTTTTCAAAGGAGTATTTTTATAGATGTTGTAAGATGCAACATGCATGCCCATCCTTGGAAAAACAAGATCCATTCCAGGTAAAGATTCTGGGCGAAGTTTTTTCCTTAGGCGACGAAATGGAATATTGGAATGAATCCTCTCATCTCTTGTGTTCCGCATCGATTGAGAGCCACCTCTACTGACACACCCTTCTTAGCCTTACTGGAAGGATTGACCTCAGAAGACTTAAACTTTGGTTGCATAGTAGGGATTGAAGAATTCACACCAACGGTGACCTTTGGAATAGCAGCCTCTGATGAAGCATTTGATGGAGCTGAAGGATGAGCTTTCTTTAGAGCCAAAGCATCACCTTCTGAAATGATTTGACTGGTAGGAGAAATCTCTGCTCTAGTATGCTTTTGTCTGACTGCAAAAGCGGCAAAAGCAGCAAAAGTAGAGTTTTCTGATGGAGTCATGCCTACAAAAGAAAATTGTTAGTAAACATCCATGATTTGAAAGGGCGAGAATCATATATGATATCGTATATATATATATTATTTTAATTAGTCACCATTGTCAGATAAGGAAGTTGTATGACTAGAAGGGATATCAGCTGTATGCGCCAGAATTTTCTGTCCTTAAAAAAAATGCTGTGGTGTCACACGACTGTAATATACAGTCGTGCGACTGTAATTAGATTACAGTCGTATGACTGTAATGTCGGGGCAGGTGCAGAAGCCCATACCTCTGCAGCAGAAAAATGGAGGAGAGAGGAGGAGCAATTAATGCTCCGCCCCTTGCAGCAAGAAAGGTGAGGATAAGAAGGAAAAGAAGAGAGGTTGGAAGGGACTGGATTTCTTGTTTTTAGAGATAGAGAATTTAGAGAGAGAATTGGGAAAAAGGGAAGAAAAAGAAAGAAAAACCACACAAACACAAACTTCTTTTTCTCTTCTTTTTCTTTATAATTCTTAAGTGATTAAGTTTAAAATCTGTTAGACAACAATAGGTTAATAACTTAACACTCTAAATTCAATCAATTTCGGACTAGAAACCCTAAGATTCCCAAGCATTTTGGAGAATTTGGACATAACTTCACAACCTTGACTCAAGAGGAAAAAGTGCAAATTTGAGTGGATTGGTGCGACGCCAGGGGTCAATTCTACGGTGGATAAGCACCAAAAAGGTGAACACTCTTCATTCCCTCTATTTCTCATGCTTTCTGGGTGAATTGGTGTGTTTTTGTGCATTTTTATTCAATTCCTGCGTTTTCTGTTTCTGGAAATCAAGAACAGTCGTGCGACTGTTCTTGGGTTGATGAACAGTCGTACAACTGTAAATATAGTCGTACGAGTGTTCTTGGTTTCCAGCTGTTTTCTTTCAGTTTTTATTTCAAATGATTTTGGTGAAATTCTGAGTTTAGATTATTTACAGTCGCGCGACTTTAATTACAGTCGTACGACCGTAATTACAGTCGCACGACTGTAATGCTCATCCAGAATTAGAATTTCCAGAATCATCCCTAAAAATTTTCAAAAATCCCAAAAAAATTTCAGAAAACCAGAAAATCATCAAAATGA
The DNA here is from genome assembly GCA_039660915.1 of Euphorbia tirucalli. NCBI lineage: Eukaryota > Viridiplantae > Streptophyta > Magnoliopsida > Malpighiales > Euphorbiaceae > Euphorbia > Euphorbia tirucalli. Next base: position 55,261,453 of record CM077633.1, read on the forward strand.
ATTTTGTTATGTGCATTCATGACCCTAGATTTAATTTCCAGTATTATTGCATTTAGAACAATACAACGACGGAGACCCGATTCTCCCGAAAACCGACGCGCCTCACATGCAAAATTAAAGTAAACCGGAAAATAAAATTGTTTTCAAAATTATTTTCTCATAAAACCAAAAATACAGGGACGTTTCAAAATATTTTCCAGGTCTAGCCGAGCCGACCTGGTTATCTTCTTAATGGCATGTTCCCAAATTCTTAAAATCCCATTCTGTCTTACTTGAGTCCTATTTGTGGTGTGCCGTATATTGTGCTAACTCTCTATTTTGCAACTTTTTATTTTTATTTTTGATGTATTTAATAGATTTATTTGTGTATCCTAGGCGATTGTATTTTTTAGATAAATCGTGTATTTTAGGCGATTGTAAAGCGAGGACGAGAGTTTTTATTTTTTATTCAATTGGGTTGTATTATCGGCCTTTATTATTATTTTTTGTATATTTTGAATGTATGATTTAATTTCCCGCAATTTATTTCCTGCATTTTGCTTTTGCATCGTATAATTAAAATAAACAAATTAGAGTTAGAGAAAGATAATAAAGCGAATTAAATATGGTAATATAAACTGTAAAGTGAAAGCAAGCTAGAGGTTAAGTAAGTTATTTGCCCGGACCCTAAATATCTGGATTAGGTACAGCAGTCTATCCTCGGTAGGCAGCTGTACCGGAATTCCCGGATGAGCTGATCCGGGTGGCGACTCTGTCAATGATCTCGGGATTTAAGTTTCGAGATCTTTAAATTAAAAACAGGAAAATGTTTTCTACAAAAGAATTTCCAAATTAAATCTACAATTTTCTAACTTAAGATAAACAAAACCCGTTTTCCAAATAATCTATAATAATCTTCTTTTTCCCCTGTCCGCTTCGCAGTGTTCCGTTTTTAAAAGGTTGTCCACTCATAGTGGCGACTCTGCTGGGGAACTGTTCTTAAAAGAGTTTTCATAAAAACTTAAGGAACTCAGGCAACTACCAAAATAAAATCTCGCTTACAGTCACTTCACTAGTTCATATTACCATATTTATTTGCACATTGCATATCATGACATTTTCTTCTTCTCAATCCCTCCAATATACTTAGGTTTACCCAAGAAGGTGGACTACCTCTTCCGCCAGGATTAGAGACACCCGACGGGGTAAACCACTCATAGCCCCGCATGACCTTACATCGTGTTCTACGGTGGGGAAGTGTATACTGGCTATGGGAACCTCTACGACCCTTGGTTTTGACTTTGGCCCACATGTAATGGCTTAGCAACTTCCCCTAGGATTACATAAACTTAAATTCAAAATGAACATTGCGCGTGCACCTTTGGTATCCCCCGTTAATGCCAAAGAGATCCAACACCTAGGAAGAATGCGAGACCAATCGAAAGGAGAAATAAGGTTGGAAGGGAGCGCATATTTTGCGTGTGCTGACGTTTGTTCCGTGTTGTTTTAACTTTTCACGAAGCATCAAACATGCATATCTTTCGTGTGCCATACTAACCCACATTTCTATACAGCCATTTGCATTTTTATTTTCGTGTGAAGACATTAAATCATCTGTGTGACTTTCACACTAACCTTTTCTTTTGCAGCCATAATATTATATTTGTGTGATGTCTTCGTAATGATATTATGCACGTTTGATATTCTGCTTAGATGTTCATATTGCATACATCGTGCCATTACACATAAACATCCATCAGTAGGCTGTTGCATCCAATTCCCGTAATAATAAAAATGAAGTCCATGTTGTGTACAGAAAATAAAAAAAAAAAGAAAAAAGAAAAAAAAAGTGTAGTACGGGGCACTCAATCTAGCTCTCATCCTCTTCCTCCTCCTCCTCAGACTCATTCTAATGCATAGCCTTATAGGCGTCAAAGTCCTCCTGCACTCGAGTCAAATCAGCCTACATCCGGGCCATGTCAGCCTGCACCCGGGTCAACTCGTGGGTCGCAGTCAAAGTCCGAGCCTCAAAAGCAGCTGCCTGTCTAGCCTGATCCTAGAGCATCTGCACTCGAATCTGCAAAATAACAACATAAGTTAACATGCATACATACATGCATATTCATTCATGCATTGCATAAATCATGTAATGATACAGGGATTGTAGAATGCTTACCGCCCAGCTGGCGCCCTCTTGGACCAGATGAGTCTCCAAGCCCAAAGCGACCTGGGAAGTAGATGCCGCAACACTGGCAGAACATATGGGATGACTCCTGTCCCGAACAGGGCCATGCCCATCAGCAGTGGCACTCTCAGCAATTTCATATGCTAGGCTAGTCTGCTGACCAGAACCGCATCCCCTACGTCTCTTGACTTGCAAAAAAAAAAAAAAAAAAAAAAAAAATATATATATATATATATATATATATATATATATATATATAAAGGAAAGAAAAAGGAAAGGGGAAAGACGATACCAGAAGGCCGAACCAGAAATCAAGGATCTCCTGCTCCCCCTGACGCACAGGTTAAGTCCGTGGTACAGCTGCCGCAACGTAGATCGAGCCCAATTCAAAAAAAAAAAAAAAAAAAAAAGAGAAAGAGGAAAAAAGGCAATACCAGAAGGCCGAACCAGAATCCCAGGATCTCCTGCTGCGCCCCCCGGGCACACAATGCCAGCCCATAATATAGCTGCCCTAGCGCAGCCCGCGCCCAGTCCAAAGACGGGAAAGCAGCCAAGTCCACCAATGTCGGGAGCAGAGTCAGATTACAGGTACTCTGTCCGGTGGGGAACAACGTGCAGGATAGGAGGACGAGCACGTAGGCTCTGGTGTACTGCTCCACGTCCTCCTCAGTCAAGACTGCACGGGAGGCCCAATAAGCCTCCACCCGGGAGCACAAGATCTTCCCCTTCTCAAGGGTGCAGCCAATCAACCTCCGGATGTAAGTATCCACCTGCTGGTGTCGGGTCAAGCTGCAGTTAAAGACGATAGGGGTCCCGTCGAACCCAAAGCCTGTGATCGCCACAAAATCCGAAGGAGTGACGGTGAACTCCCCGATGGGCAGATGGAAGGTGTGGGTGGTGCAAACCCATCTCTCGCACAGAGCCGTCAGCACGGCATGTGTGGTGTGCGGTGTGCTCATGGGCAAAGACAGAACGAAGGATTCAAGCCCTAGGAGCCTAACTCGGGCCCGCACGGGCTCGGGAAGTCGGTCCCACCAGACCCGTGGCAGGGAGAGATTCCCGCTGCCGGCAATCCTGTGCACCTGCATTACGGTGAAGTACAACACACATGCATTCAGATTTTGCAAAAAAAAAAAAAACCCTCTTTTCTTGCTACAGTCGTACGACTGTAGTACGCGTTGCACGAGCGTAACTACAGTCGCACGACTGTAGTGCCCACAGTCGTACGACTGTTCATCATTGGCATGAACAGTCGCATGACTGTTCATATTCCTGCAGAAAAAATTCGCAATTCGTTTAATTTTCGCGATTTCTGACTCGTTTTTCCTAGTTTCTTGTTTCTCTTGACTACAGGGGACTCCTAGCATGCATTCTACTCAATCAATTCAACCCAGAAAGCAATAAATCATGCAAATCAGTTCCAAAAGTTCAAAAGGAAAAATATTGAAAAACTCAAAATCAAGGCATAGGAATCGAGTACCAACCTGTGTAACGGACAAATGGGAGTCCATCGCCAGAAGAATAGGGATCTCCATCCCGAAGTGGTCCATATAAAGCGGATGCCCGTATCCTTGAGCAATCCCCACGAAAGCGATCTCATCGGGGTTGTGGGGTTCTGGAACCGTGTTGTTTTGGATCTTTTTCAACTTTTTTCCCATTTTCTTCAACATTTTTGATGGGATTTTGAAGATTGGGGTCGGTTTCAGAGAGAGGGAGAAGAGGGGTTTTCGAAAAAATGAAGGTGGAAGGAGAAAGGGGCGGAAACCGCCCCTTAAATTAATTCTGCCCGCGAAGTACAGTCATACGACTGTATTCAAAATTTGAATACAGTCGCACGACTGTAGTGGAAAAAAGGGGGGGAAATTTTTTGTTTTTTTTTTTTATTTTCTTTCCTATTTATTCTTTAAGCCCTATTCTCATTATCTAATGTGTAATTATTCCCTACAGGGGTATTTCAGTAATTTTGCAGGACCAATCCAGCGCTGACTAATTTATTTCAACGACGGTCCGCCTTGCCCAAGGGGCACAAAATCCGAGAAAACCATGAAAAATTCACTATAAGTATAATCAAACCAAATTGCATTTTCAACGCGCCCCACGTGCCAAGCCACTCCGGGCCATTACATTCACACAAAAAATCATAGTCCCCCACGACTTAAAAAGGGAACCCAAATCCAATTTCAGTCTATCGGGTGTGCCCAGCCGCACGCGATCGTCATGCATTCACACAAAAATTATAGTCCCCCACGACTTTAAAAGGGAACCAAAAATCCCGTGTCAGTCCGTTGAGTGCGCCAGTCGCACACGACTATCACGACTATCACATCTCGTATTCATAAATCCAGTCCCGCACGACTATAAAAGGCAACCATGGCACACATTCCCGTATTTATTCTTGATCGAAGGGGCAAAAATTTTTGTTTCAAAATTATCGATCAAGGAATAAATACGTTCATCAAACATGCATCACATGCATTTTTGGGCTTAGTGTGAAAACCGTACACAGCCTTTTGACTCCAAAGGTCATTCCATCTCGGCGTCATCCTTGCGCGAAAGCCATCGTAGGGAACCGCCTGACTCTAAAAGTCATTAGTACTCTCGGTGTCATCCTCATGCAAAAGGCATATGGACCACCTGACTACCAAAGTCACCTGCAAAAACTACCCTTGCGCATCCGAGTGATTTCGTGTTCTTTGTCGTCTACCTAAATCCGTTTCGAAAATCGGATTTCAGCTACACGAGGGGCAGCCTGTGAACACGAAATTTTCTTTTCTTTAAAAAAAAAAAAATCCCGTTGACCGTTGACCGACGACTGTAAAAGACAGTCGTGGGGAATTCACTACAGTCGTACGACTGTAGTGTAAGTACAGTCGTACGACTGTACTTTCGGGGGGCAGGTTCTTGCCCATACCTCTTTGACTTAAAAGAGAAGGAAAATCTTGAGCATTTAATGCTCAAGATTTCCGGGCTAGTGAGGTATAAAAGGGGAGAAAAAGCAGATTATTTTTTTTTGGGGGCAAAAAGAAATCAGAATTTTAGAGAGAGAATGAGGGAGAAAAAGGAAGAAGAGAGAGAAGTTAAATATCTTACTTTCTTCTCACATTTTCTCTTTGATTTCTTGTTTTTAATCACTAAAACGAATTAGAAACCCTAGGTTAACACTCACACTAACAAACTAAATCATTTCGGACCAAATACAAACACAAATCCGTGAATTTTTGGGAGTTATTTGGACACTTTTGCAACCTTGACTCTCTAAGGAAAAAGAGCAAATTCACGTGGATTGGTGCGTAGCCAGGGGTCATTCCAGCTGTGGATCGTCACCAAGGAGGTAAACAACTTTTAACTCAACTCATTTTCCAGCTTTCTGGGTGATTTGTTTGTGTTTGGTGCATTTTTCTTCAAGTTTTTGCATTTTTATTTCTGGAAAAGTAAGAACAGTCGTACGACTGTTCTTGAAACAAGAACAGGGGCACGATTGTAAATACAGTCGTGCCATATCCACTACAGTCGTACGACTGTGCTTAGTTTTTCAGTTTCAGGGTTTAGTTTTTAGGGTTTTTTAGCGATTTCTGCCTAAGCCAAGACTACAGTCGCATGACTGTAGTATACAGTCGTACGACTGTAACTACAGTCGTACGACTGTAGTCCTCGGTTAGAAGCAAAAATCCCTAAAAATCCCTAAAATCCAAAGAAAAATCACAAAAATTCAAAAAATTTCACAAAAATCAGAAAATTTCATAAAATCCCAAAAAATTGGAAAACCCTAAAAAATCATCAAAATGAATTTTGTGGTGTGCATTACGACCTTAGATTTATTTTTCAGTAAAATTGCATTTAGGACAATTCCACGACGGAGACCCAGTTCTCCCGAAAACCGACCCACTTTTGCATGCTAAATTAAAATAAACCGAAAAAAAAATTTGTTTTCAAAAATGATTTTCTCACAAAACAAAAAATACAGGGACGTTTCAAAAATTGTTTTCCAGGTCTGACCGGGCCGGCCAACCAGGCCGACCCGGTTACCCCCAATTGCCTGACCCCGAATCTTAATTTCCCATTTCTGTCTACTTAAGTCCTATTTATGGCGTGCCGTATAAATTGTGCTAACCTTTGTTTTGCAGCTTTTATTTTATTTTAATTTTCTTTTTATTTGTATTTAATAGAATTAAATCGTGTATTTAGGCGGTTGTAATTTTTCTAGATTCTCGTGTATATAGGCGATTGTATCAGTGAGGCGAGAGTTTTATTTTTCTTTCGATTGGGTTGTAAGCTCTTAAATATTTATTCTTTTACTTTATATGTTGTATTATTATCCTGTATGCGCGCTGCGTGCATTCTTTTAATAAAAATCAATCTTTAGCAATTTAAAGTGTCGTAAATAGAACATTGGCAATAATATTTAAATTAGACACGAAATAAAGGACTTGTCCGGACCCGAATCTCTGAAAAGTGTGGCAGTTCCCGCTTTGGCTCAGCTACACTGTAATTTCCCAGTTGAGCTGAGCCGGGTGGCGACTCCTATACTTTTTATCGAGATTTAGGTCTCGATTCTTTTTCGAAATAATCCGCTTTTCCAAAAACGAATTTCCAAATCAAAAACCCCATGTGAGGGAGGGCTCCGCCCGAAATCGAGGCGCCCCTTCCGAAAGGGAGTCCCGCGTCCCATCGAAAACGCGTCGTCTGCTCACAGTGGCGACTCCGCTGGGGATTTCTTAAAAGTTCTTTTGAAAAACTTAAAAGAATTTGACAAGCCTTGAAAAGTGTCTAATTTAAATTAAGTGGATGATTCTTATATGGCACTTTATGCATTTTTGTAGTTAGACATTTATTGCATTAGGATAGGTATCCACTATTTAGCCCGGTGAATCGTTGAAGTGTCGCCTAAGTTCCTCTTGGTCTTAGGGGCACGAATACGAAACACCACCCATAGGCTCGTACGAACCCCTTCGTTTGGACCCTTGAGTGGGGAGAAGTGAGGAGTATATTTTGCTATGGGAGCCTTGATATTATCCCAACTTTGGACCGAACTCACTTAGGCAACCTTAGTTGGATTCCCTTAGGATACCAAAACAAATTGTGTGAATAAAATAAAATAAAATCCGCCTTCATCATCCCCGGTTGGTGATCGAAGAGAACCCCTCCTAGGACTCGGTTAGAATTTTATCGACCTGACCACGCTTGGAGGAATAAGGTTGGAGGAATACGATCCGTGTGCTAATTGCTACGTGTCTTTTTGTCCCTCCATAACACGTCATCATCCACATTTTTCACGAACATAACATACCGCATATAAAGGATCTGTGTGATTCTAACTCACATCTTTTGCACAGCCATGTCCATCAATTTTCGTGTGTAAATACATTGATCACCCGTGGGACATTTACACTAACCACATTTTTGTAGCCATGCATCCTTTCATTATGTGAAAAAATTAATTAATTCACAAACATCATTTGAATGCCATAAGCATTAACCGATTAATTAATTCACATACATCACATAAAACATTCACATGGACCTTGGGCAATTCCATAAAGCTCACACACATCACACCACCTACCAAGTAGGAAATCATTTTAGGCGCTCCATGAGCGCCGACAAAATTCATCACATTTCATTAAATCATTTTAGGCGCTCCACGAGTGCCGAAAAAATTCATCACATTTCATTAAATCATTTTAGGCGTTCCACGAGTGCCGACAAAATTCATCATATTTCATTAAATCATTTTAGGCGCTCCACGAGTGCCGACAAAATTCATCACATTTTATTAAATCACTTTTGGTGGTCCACGAGTACTGACAAAATTCATCACATTTCATTAAATCATTTTAGGCGCTCCACGAGCGCCGACAAAATTCATCACATTTCATCAAATCATTTTAGGCACTCCACGAGTGCCGAAAAATTCATTTTACACATCAAACCGGTTAGGTGCTTCCCGAGCGCAGGAACTCTGCACGTTTACCGAGAACGCATTCATTTCACGTTGCAGCGTGGAAATCGAGATACTCCCCGAGTATTGAAATTCCGCTCGTACACCAAGCACGAGTTCAATGCATATCATCAAAAATTCGAGATGTCCCCCGGACACCGAAACCCTGACCATGTGCCATGCACATGTCGATCTCACATCACAAAAAAATCCAAGGTATTCCACGAGTGCCGAAAATCTGTCCGTTCGCTAAGAACATTCATCTCATTTCACAAAACCCGAGGTACTGCTCGAGCGCCAAAGGTCTCATTCATGCATCAAATCACTTAGGTGCTCCACGAGCGCCGAGAAATTACATTTCATGCGTTAAATCACTTAGGTGCTCCACGAGCGCCGAAAAATTACATTTCATTCATTAAATCATGTAGGCGCTCCACAGGTGCCGAAAATTCCATCACATGCAGTAAATCATTGAGGTGCTCCCTGAGTACTGAAAATCCCGACCATGTGCCACGCGCATGTTCATCTCATTTCATATCACAAAAACCCAAGGTGCTCCAAAAGCACTGAAAAATTCATTTCATTCCATTTAGGTGCTACACGAACGCCTAAAACCTTTCATTTCACACATTAAATCATTTAGGTGCTCCACGAGTACCGAAAAATTCATTCCATTCCACTAAATCAAAGGTGCTTCACGAACACCGAAAAATTCATTTCATTCCACCAAATCATTTAGGTGCTCCACGAGCACCGAAAAGTTCATTTCATTTCATCCAATCATTTAGGTGCTCCAAGGGCGCCGAAAAATTACATTCCATGCATTCAGGTGCTCCACGAGTGCCGAAAAATTCCATCGCATACATCAAGTGACTTAGGCACTCCACGAGTGTCGAAAATTTACATTTCATGTATCAAATCATTTAGGTGCTCCACGAGCACCAAAAAGTTCATTTCACTTCATCGAATCATTTAGGTCCTCCATGAGCGCCGGAAAAAATTACATTTCATCCGTTAAATCATGTAGGCATTCCGCGGGTGCCGGAAATTCCATCGCATGAATTAAATCATTTAGGTGCTCCCCGAGCACCGAAAATCCCGATCATGTGCCACGCGCATGTTCACCTCATTTCATATCGCAAAAGTCTAAAATGCTCCTTGGGGCACCGAAACCCTACCTGTTCATTAAGAACTTATTCATTTCATATCATGATTTGGAAGTTAAGATGCTCCCCGAGCATCGAAATTCCATTCGTGCACCAAGCACGAGTTCATTTCATATCACGACATTAAAACTCAAGGTACTCCCTGAGCACCAAAAATCCCGACCATGTGCCACGCGCATGTTCATCTCATATCATATCATGAAATCCCAAGGTGCTCCTCGAGCGCCGAAACTTTGCTTATGTGTCATCCTAACCACGTTCTCGTGCAACCATTTTCAAGACATCTACATAAGCATGACATTTAGTCTAACCACATTTTCATGCAGCCACGACATTTTATTTGTGTGCTATGCATATTTATATCCTGCATATTATTATCTTCACGAAGCATACATGACATTATCATGTATGTCATGCATCCTAACCACGTTTTTGTGCAGCCACTTGCATTTTGTGTGACACAAGCATTCACGTTATCTCATATCATTTAAATTAAGGACATTCTGAGGATACCCTTCACGGTCATTTCATTTCATAACATATCGGGAGTCCTAAAACTACCCGTGTTCTGCCCGTGTACCGGAATGCACTCGGCCATTTCACCAGACCATTTCATTCAATAGGAGACCACAATGGTCTTAGGTCTATTTTCATGTAGTAGGTCACACGATATCATTGCATGACTTCACGTCATTTATCATTGGCATCGTAGGGATTCCGAAGTTCTGTTGGTGCATCGCGATCCATTTCGGATTGTTGCATGACATTGACATTATCGTATCATTTGAGGTGCTCCACAAGTACCGGATTATTACGCATATAGGGGCATTTCATAGCATTACCAAATCATGAAAGGCGTTCCATGAACGCCGAATTTCCGTCCGTGTCCTTGCCTACACGTGACTTGTCTATAAACATCATCTCATATCATATGCTTCAAAAGCATCAGAACTCTGTCCGTGGGCCGGCCCCTGCGTGACCATTTCACTTCATCTCATAGACCTACAAGGTGTCGAAACCCTATCCGTGTGTTGGTACTCACGCGATCATTTCACAACATTCACTAGGTGCTCCAAAAGCACCAAACCCCTGTTTGTGTGGCGGCCCACACGTGGTCTTTTGCATGGCATCAGGTGTTCTCAGAATGTCCCAAAAAAAAAATAAAAAAAAAAAGAAAAAAAAAATTCAAATCATCCTCATCATTATCTCCCTCATGACATCATATATGCAACTCATTCATGCACATACATATCCTATCATGCATCCATGACTGCATCACCTGTGATTTGGTGTTCTTCATGCTTATGTGCCCGTTAGTGCTAATAAGTATTCTTATTAGAAGGAAGAGGAAAGATCACGGGAATGGCCAACCCAATGAACTTCAACTCCATAACGGATATCGTGGAGGATCATGTCGCCTCATCACGGTTTCGAAAGGCGGTTAGGAAGGAAGCGGCAGCAATACTGAGAGAAGTGCTGGGGGATGACCTTGACAGAGTAGAAAGGTTGACAGCAAGGTGCACTGAATTGGAAGCACGAGTCGCAGAACTTGAAGCTAAAATGAAAAATGCGGCATCCTCAGACTCCAATACTGATGCTAGCAAGGGACAGAATGCCCAGTTCGCTAACACTCGCCCTCGACACCTTGGAAGACCCTCTCTCCGGGATTCAGGTTTGCCAAGGCTAACTGATGAGGTAGAACTGAAGAGGCCCCTCAAGACGAATGTTGGTGCCGCCTCCGTTCCGCGGCATACCAAAAACTCGCTTATCGGGAGTAGCGGGAAAGGCATTTCTCCATGGGCTGACTCATTAGGTGCGCTATTCCTCAGATGCAGAAATATGGGTCTATTGCAGAGTGTCAGACCTTATGTACCGCCAACGCCAGAGCAAAGGAGTAATTTCTGCAGCTATCACGTGATCACAGGCCATCGGACCAATGAATGTCATGCTTTAAGAAAGGAGATCCAGAAGCTAGTCGATGATGGAAAATTGGAAATCTCGGCTTTCTCTGATGAACAACCAGGGGCAATCAGGGAGACCACCAAAGAAATTTCTCAAATCTCCCGAGGAGAGGAATATGATGAAGAAGTTCTAAGTCTGCTCTAATAAGAGTGGGTCGAGGATGCTGAAGCTGAAATGGTGACCAGTCGGCGAATAATCGGATTCTGTGAAATCGATACCTCTTGGAGATCCCTTCTTACAAGGGACTCATTTTGTTTATGGGATGTACTGATTTCATCATGAATGCAATGAAATTTATTTTTGTCTTACTTGTGTGATGATTACACGTACATGGCATTATGCATGCATTTGACAATCTGAAACGACATATCAAACACACATAATATCAAAGTGCATGACATCATTCTGAGTATTGTGGGAAATCTAAAAGTGAACCTGGCCCTGAATGAACCCTCTCTTGAAAGGTAAGCTTGTGAGATAAATAAAATAATACGATGGTACCATTTCCGCCGAGGCATCTGTTGATCCAACTCAACAATCCTTGAAAGACACTACCAATCCTGCCCCAAAGCTTCAATTTAAAAAGCACGCATGATACCCAAGAAGCCCTCCTTGAGGCACCTAAACTCAGAAAGCCTTCTCAAGGCAAAACAAAACCAAAAAGCCCTCCTTGAGGCACCCTAAGCCAAAAAGCCCTTCTTAAGGCAAAACAAAACCAAAAAGCCCTCTTTGAGGCACCCTAAACTGACAAGCCCTTCTCAAGGCAAAACAAAACCAAAAAGCCCTCCTTGAGGCACCCTAAACCGAAAAGCCCTTGTTAAGACAAAACAAAACCAAAAAGCCCTCCTTGAGGCACCCTAAACCGAAAAGCCCTTCTTAAGGCAAAATAAAACCAAAAAGCCCTCCTTGAGGCACCCTAAGCCAAAAAGCCCTTCTTAAGGCAAAACAAAACCAAAAAGCCCTCCTTGAGGCACCCTAAACTGAAAAGCCCTTCTCAAGGCAAAACAAAACCAAAAAGCCCTCCTTGAGACACCCTAAACCGAAAAGCCCTTCTTAAGGCAAAACAAAACCAAAAAGCCCTCCTTGAGGCACCCAAACCCAGAAAGCCTTTCTTAAGGCAAAATAAAACCAGAAAACTTCAATTAAGGCAAGATCGAACCAGAAAGCCTTCCTTAAGGCGAAATCAAACCAGAAAGCCCTCCTTAAGATAAAATCAAACCAGAAAGCCCTCCTTGAGGCAAAATCAAGCTTATCCAAACTTATCCAAAACACCAACCACCAAGAAATTCAAATGACCTTCACTACCCATCTTATTGTAAAACTCTGAATCATTCCTTGGTTGTAGTGCATGTATAATCTTGTTTGCATGACATTCCTGTGCACATGACATTACGCATGCATTGTTCATCCAAAAAGGCATATCAAACACACATGACATGCACGAATTTGAATGCAGCAGGAAAACCAAAAGGTGGCTGTGGCTTTGATTTAGTTCCTTCAAAAAAAAAAAAAAAAGAAGAACCTCAATGCTGCTCCACATCGCATTTTTCTGCATCATCTCATCACCAGAAGGGCGACAGAGCAGAGAGAGAATTTGAATACAAGTCTACTTCAAATGAGCTCAACAATGATTACCCAAGAAATTGACTATTAAAGAGACCAAGCTGAATAAAAAAGAGATTGAAGTTAATCTTGGTGGGAAAAACAAGCCTGATGATCAGAAACCTACCAAATCAGTTTCAAAGACATAATCTGCTACAAATTCTGGGCAAGCATTGTCTGGAAGAAAACAAGAATAAGTCCAAAGGGAAGCCTGCTTATGATTTCCTCTATTTGCCTATGGATTTCAAGACTAGAGGAAATTTTGGTTATGCATTTGTGAACTTCACCAATTGTGTTGGGCCAACTTGGCTTTACAAAGCTTTCAACAATCATGAAGGGGACGATGCCATCAACAGGAAAGCTTACAAAGTCTGTTGTGCTCATATTCCAAGGGAAAGTTGCACTTACCAACCATTTCAAGTATTCAGTCTTTGAAAACCTTGCCTGAACTGGAATCTGGGGTGAATTGGAAACATGAATACGACAATGGTAACTCTATCCAGCGACAATGGTTAATTGAATTCACCTCAGGTTATCCGTCCACAATGGTAACTCTATCCAGTGACCGGGCATTCATAAAAAAAAAAAAAACTCCAATGTGGAAAACCAAAAGGACATGTTGGTAGTTTGAAGGGGCGCCAATCAAAACTAGAGCCACACTTTGGATTTTCCTAATGCATCTACTTTCATTATGTCATAGATGTTTTATATTCAATTTTGATGTTCAATATGCATTCGTCATGTCATTGCATGTCAATGTCCACATACGGGTGACAGCATGCAGCGAACCATGTCTGATTCCGTGTTTCATACCCCAAACACAAACCCTTAATACTAGGGGTAGGTAAAAGCCAAACCACTGGGTGTCATCAGCAGCAACGTCCTCACGACTTCTGATGAGCATTGTCAAGGTGTGCTTTTCAATCTTGAAACGGATCAATACAAAGAGATCAATTCGGCTAGGACGCTCGTGCAAAACTCTTGGACCATTCAAAAAAAAAAAAATCAAAAATCACAAAGAGAAAATTTCTGACACGGAAAACCAAGAGGACGTGTTGGTAACAAGAAGAGGGTGATGTCTAAAGCCGAAGTCACTGTTAATTTCCCTATTATACTCATTATGATGTCGTCGTAATGATATTATGCACGTTTGATATTCTACTTAGATGTTCATATTGCATACATCGTGCCATTACACATAAACATCCATCAGTAGGCTGTCGCATCCAATTCCCATAATAATAAAAATGAAGTCCATGTTGTGTACAGAAAATCAAAAAAAAGAAAAAAAAAGTGTAGTACGGGGCACTCAATCTAGCTCTCATCCTCTTCCTCCTCCTCCTCAGACTCATTCTAATGCATAGCCTTATAGGCATCAAAGTCCTCCTGCACTCGAGTCAAATCAGCCTACATCCGGGCCATGTCAGCCCGCATTCGGGTCAACTCGTGGGTCGCAGTCAAAGTCCGAGCCTCAAAAGCAGCTGCCTGTCTAGCCTGATCCTAGAGCATCTGCACTCGAATCTGCAAAATAACAACATAAGTTAACATGCATACATACATGCATATTCATCCATGCATTGCATAAATCATGTAATGATACAGGGATTGTAGAATGCTTACCGCCCAGCTGGCGCTCTCTTGGACCAGATGAGTCTCCAAGCGCAAAGCGACCTGGGAAGTAGATGCCGCAACACTGGCAGAACATACGGGATGACTCCTGTCCCGAACAGGGCCACGCCCACCAGCAGTGGCACTCTCAGCAATTTCATATGCTGGGCTAGTTTGCTGACCAGAACCGCATCCCCTACGTCTCTTGACCTCCAAAAAAAAAAAAAAAATTTATATATATATATATAAAAAGGAAAGAAAAAGGAAAGGGGAAAGACGATACCAGAAGGCCGAACCAGAAATCAAGGATCTCCTGCTCCCCCTGGCGCACAGGTTAAGTCCGTGGTACAGCTGCCCCAACGTAGATTGAGCCCAATTCAAAAAAAAAAAAAAAAAAAAAGAGAAAGAGGAAAAAAGGCAATACCAGAAGGCCGAACCAGAATCCCAGGATCTCCTGCTGCGCCCCCCGGGCACACAAGTCCAGCCCATAATATAGCTGCCCTAGCGCAGCCCGCGCCCAGTCCAAAGACGGGAAAGCAGCCAAGTCCACCAATGTCGGGAGCAGAGTCAGATTACAGGTACTCTGTCCGGTGGGGAACAACGTGCAGGATAGGAGGACGAGCACGTAGGCTCTGGTGTACTGCTCCACGTCCTCCTCAGTCAAGACTGCACGGGTGGCCCAATAAGCCTCCACCCGGGAGCACAAGATCTTCCCCTTCTCAGGGGTGCAGCCAATCAACCTCCGGATGTAAGTATCCACCTGCTGGTGTCGGGTCAAGCTGCAGTTAAAGACGATAGGGGTCCCGCCGAACCCAAAGCCTGTGATCGCCACAAAATCTGAAGGAGTGACGGTGAACTCCCCGATGGGCAGATGGAAGGTGTGGGTGGTGCAAACCCATCTCTCGCACAGAGCCGTCAGCACGGCATGTGTGGTGTGCGGTGTGCTCATGGGCAAAGACAGAACGAAGGATTCAAGCCCTAGGAGCCTAACTCGGGCCCGCACGGGCTCGGGAAGTCGGTCCCACCAGACCCGTGTCAGGGAGAGATTCCCGCTGCCGGCAATCCTATGCACCTGCATTATGGTGAAGTACAACACACATGCATTCAGATTTTGCAAAAAAAAACCCTCTTTTCTTGCTACAGTCGTACGACTGTAGTACGCGTTGCACGAGCGTAACTACAGTCGCACGACTGTAGTGCCCACAGTCGTACGACTGTTCATATTCCTGCAGAAAAAATTCGCAATTCGTTTAATTTTCGCGATTTCTGACACGTTTTTCCTAGTTTCTTGTTTCTCTTGACTACAGGGGACTCCTAGCATGCATTCTACTCAATCAATTCAACCCAGAAAGCAATAAATCATGCAAATCAGTTCCAAAAGTTCAAAAGGAAAAATGTTGAAAAACTCCAAATCAAGGCATAGGAATCGAGTACCAACCTGTGTAACGGACAAATGGGAGTCCATCGCCAGAAGAATAGGGATCTCCATCCCGAAGTGGCCCATATAAAGCGGATGCCCGTATCCTTGAGCAATCCCCACGAAAGCGATCTCATCGGGGTTGTGGGGTTCTGGAACCACGTTGTTTTGGATCTTTTTCAACTTTTTTCCCATTTTCTTCAACATTTTTGATGGGATTTTGAAGATTGGGGTCGGTTTCAAAGAGAGGGAGAAGAGGGGTTTTCGAAAAAATGAAGGTGGAAGGAGAAAGGGGCGGAAACAGCCCCTTAAATTAATTCTGCCCGCGAAGTACAGTCGTACGACTGTACTACGTCTACACTCGTACGACTGTAGTGGAAAAAAGGGGGGGAAATTTTTTTTTTTTTTTATTTTCTTTCCTATTTATTCTTTAAGCCCTATTCTCATTATCTAATGTGTAATTATTCCCTACAGGGGTATTTCAGTAATTTTGCAGGACCAATCCAGCGCTGTCTAATTTATTTCAACGACGGTCCGCCTCGCCCAAGGGGCATGAAATCCGAGAAAACCATGAAAAATTCACTATAAGTATAATCAAACCAAATTGCATTTACAACGCGCCCCACATGCCAAGCCACTCCGGGCCATTACATTCACACAAAAAATCATAGTCCCCCACGACTTAAAAAGGGAACCCAAATCCAATTTTAGTCTGTCGGGTGAGCCCAGCCGCACGCGATCGTCATGCATTCACACAAAAATTATAGTCCCCCACGACTTTAAAAGGGAACCAAAAATCCTGTGTCAGTCCATTGAGTGCGCCAGTCGCACACGACTATCACGACTATCACATCTCGTATTCATAAATCCAGTCCCGCACGACTATAAAAGGCAACCATGGCACGCATTCCCGTATTTATTCTTGATCGAAGGGGCAAAAATTTTTGTTTCAAAATTATCGATCAAGGAATAAATACGTTCATCAAACATGCATCACATGCATTTTTGGGCTCAGTGTGACAAACCGTACACAGCCTTTTGACTCCAAAGGTCATTCCATCTCGGCGTCATCCTTGCGCGAAAGCCATCGTAGGGAACCGCCTGACTCCAAAAGTCATTTGTACTCTTGGTGTCATCCTCATACAAAAGGCATATGGACCACCTGACTACCAAAGTCACCTGCAAAAACTACCCTTGCGTATCCGCGTGATTTCGTGTTCTTTGTCGTGTACCTAAATCTGTTTCGGAAATCGGATTTCAGCTACACGAGGGGCAGCCTGTGAACACGAAATTTTCTTTTCTTTAAAAAAAAAAAATCCCGTTGACCGTTGACCCACGACTGTAAAAGATAGTCGTGGGGAATTCACTACAGTCGTACGACTGTAGTGTAAGTACAGTCGTACGACTGTACTTTCGGGGGCAGGTTCTTGCCCATACCTCTTTGACTTGAAAGAGAAGGGAAATCTTGAGCATTTAATGCTCAAGATTTCCGGGCTAGTGAGGTATAAAAGGGGAGAAAAGCAGATTATTTTTTTTGGGGGCCAAAAAGAAATCAGCATTTTAGAGAGAGAAAGAGGGAGAAAAAGGAAGAAGAGAGAGAAGTTAAATATCTTACTTTCTTCTCACATTTTCTCTTTGATTTCTTGTTTTTAATCACTAAAACGAATTAGAAACCCTAGGTTAACACTCACACTAACAAACTAAATCATTTCGGACCAAATACAAACACAAATCCGTGAGTGTAGCATTGAGTGCAGTTTTACTAAGGAAAGATGGAAAGGTTGACAAACCCATTTACTATGTTAGCAAGGTACTTCAGGGCGCAGAACCTCCGTACCCATTCATAGAAAAGGTTGCACTTGCACTGGTGATGGCCTTTCGAAAGTTAAGACCATACTTCCAAGTTCACCCCATAACAGTCTTAACCAATCAACCTCTACGCCAAGTCTTGTAAAAACCAGAATGCTCAGGACGCCTTACTAAATGGGCAATTGAGTTAAGTGAATACGACATCAACTTTGAACCACGGTAGGCCATCAAGGGGCAGGCATTAACCGACTTCATTGTCGAATGTACCGGGCAGAAGAAATTATCTAAGGAAGGTATAAGCTCGTGGAAATTGTTTATGGATGGAGCATCCAGTTCATCAGGTAGTGGAGCGGGGATAATGCTGATGTCTCCTGGAGGGGACCCCATCGAATACTCCCTGCATTTCGCTTTTCCGAGCTCTAATAACATTGCTGAATATGAGGCCCTCATTACTGGAATGAACTTCGCCAACCAATTACAGATTAAAAAGATAGTAGCACATAGTGATTCAAGTTGGTGGTTCAACAATTTTATGGGGAATATAAAGCAAAGGAGCCTGTCATTATTCAATACCTGCGTAAAGTCACATCATTAGCAAAGGTATTTGAAGAATTTCAGTTAGTACAGATCAACAGAAGTTGCAATGCTCATGTAGATGCATTATCCAAGCTAGCCTGATCATTGGATACGAAAGGAAGAATCGTGCATCTTGAGGAACTAAAAAGGCCAAGCATAGGGGAAAAGACGTTAGCATGTTTCGATGAAGGACAAGATTGGAGGACCCCATTTATAAAGTTTTTAAATACAGGGGAATTGCCAACTGAGTCTATGGAAGCCAAAAAGCTTAAAATGAGAGCACCTCGTTTCACTTTGATTGAAGATACCCTATACAAGAAAGGGTACTCCATGCCACTTCTAAAATGTCTTGGCCCAGAAAAAGCAAAATATGCATTAGCTGAGATACATGAGGGTATATATGGACAACATTTAGGAGTAAGAGCGTTAGCAACCAAATTATTAAGGGCGGGATTCTTCTGGCCCTCATTAAGAGATGATACTCTAAAAAAGGTTAAAGAATGTGATAAATGTCAGAGATTTGCCCCCATAGAGCATGCTCCAGTTTCAGCCTTCAGAAGCTTCATTGAGCCAACCCCATTTGTTAAATGGGGATTAGACTTGTTGGGACCCTTCCCACAAGCAACTGGAGGAAGAAAATTCCTTATGGTAGCCAGTGACTATTTCACCAAATGGGTAGAAGCTGAGCCCTTGGCTACCATAACAGCGAAGAAAATAGAAGGCATTATATGGAAAGACATAATCTGTCGATTTGGGTTACCAAGGGTCCTGATGGCGGATAGAGGAAAACAATTTGATTGTGACTCACTCAAGAAGTTTTGTGATAACCTTCATATTTGACTTAGTTTTGCCTCAGTAGCTTACCCTCAAGCTAACGGCCAAGTAGAGAGAGCCAATCGAACCATTAAGGAAGGTTTTCAAATGCGTTTAGACAAAGCAAAGGGAGCATGGGTCGATGAGCTTCCCTCAATCCTTTGGGCATACAGAACTACAAGTAGAATATCAACAGGAGAGACCCCTTTCAGCTTAGTCTACGGAATAGAAGAATTGATCCTAGTTGAGATAGGAGCAACCTCCCCCAGAATGATTGAGTTTGATGAAGAAGCTAATTCTGGAGCAATCAACACCAACTTGGATTTATTAGATGAGCATAGGGTTCAAGCATGCATATGATTAGCTGCATATCAATAAAGAGTTTCTCGGTATTACAATTCAAGGGTAAAAGAAAAACCACTGGCTGAGGGAGATCTTGTTCTAAGGAAGACAACAATAACTAATGCTCATACAGAGGAAGGAAAGCTTCGACCAAATTGGGAAGGACCCTACCGAATCAGAAAAATGGTTGGTCCAGCAACTTACAAATTAGAAACTCTGGAAGGAAAAAAGATCCCTAAAACTTGGAATGCAAACCATTTGAAGCTTTATTTTCAGAGCAATTGTATTTTGTAACTACCATTATGAATCAATATAGTTAATGGAGCCGTGATTGCGGTCCCATGGTTTTTCCCCTTATCGGGGTTTTCCACATAAAAATATTGGGTGTCATGCCTTTACTTTCATTTTTTATTGCTCGTTGATCCACCAATAAAGATTATAAAATTTATTCCTTGAAACTGTTAAGACATATGGTAGGTCAAAAAACTTATCTTCTATGAGGGAAGAAAGTTTACTGCCATGATGCACGCAGTGATATTTTTCAAGGCTGTTAAGACATATGGTAGGCCAAAAAGCTTATCTTCTATATGGGAAGAAAGTTTACTATCATGATGCACGCAGTGATATTTTTCAAGGATGTTAAGACTTATGGTAAGCCAAAAAGCTTATCTTCTATGAGGGAAGAAAGTTTACTACCATGATGCACGCAGTAATATTTTTCAAGGCTATTAAGACATATGGTAAGCCAAAAAGCTTATCTTCTATGAGGGAAGAAAGCTTGCTACCATGATGCAAGCAGTTTATAAAAAATCAAACATACGTTGTGAAAAATTTCCAAGTATAAGTTTATGAAAAATCACACCCAATTCAATAAAATTGCTTATGATTGGGGAGCGATTGACATTAAACATCATGAAGGAAAAGTAGATAAAAAAATCATAAAATAAATAAAAAATTCCAAGTCAAAATTCCAAGTCAATGAATTCTCATGGAAAAAAATATATAAGGAATAAAAATAACGAATAAAAATCTAAGATGCAGGATCAACATCGGCAGAGGGTTCATCATCAGCACCATGATCCTCATCTAAATCTTGCAAGGCTGATATCTCATCATCCAGAACTATATCTGAAGATTCAATGACTCCATTCTTCCTATAGAATTCCCAAGGTCCACCAAGATTCTTCAGATCATCAAACAAGCCTTTATTTACACAGGTAGCACTGTCCTCTTCATTTGGATCAAAAGTCTTCCAATTAGTATGGTGGGAAAGAGATTCAGTTTTCGAAAAGACTAACTCAGGATGAGAACGACCATCCTCCTGCTCAAGAATTTTCCAAGCAAGATAAAAACCTATCTTGGGGAAGCTGACCCCGGCTACACATTTTCTCTCGTAACAGTCTTTGGACTCCCTGTACTTACGAACTGCGGTAGAACAAATGGAAGCATGGTCACTCTTGAGCTTCTGCACTATGCTAGTCTTATCAGCCAGCTTCAGTTCAAGCTTCTTGATATCATTTTTAAGGAAGGAGCTCTGCTTATCCAACTTCTCATAATCATTGTTCAGAATAGCATACTTGGATTCCATGGCTTTTAAGTTTACTTGATCAGCTTCTAATGATTTAACACGGTCCTGAAGCTTCACATTCAAACTCTGACTTTCTTGAAGATTCCCTTCAACCTCTTAAAGTTTCCCTTTAAGGTTTTCAACCATTTGCTTTAGCTTTTGCGCAAATCCAAAAGCCACTGAAGCACGTTAAGCACCCCACCATCAAAACAAAGAAAATGAGTTATACTAAAATAAAACACGTATGATAAAGTACACATTTATATGATGATTGAACAGAGATACACACTTCAACAATTCTACGCTCAGCCATATCAAGGTTGTCACACAAATCCTTGTAGTAGCTCTCCTCATCACGAGGGAGAATAGAGGAAATCATCAGCCTAGAAGCTACCCCTGGCAGGTTAACAGAATCGGTATTTAGTAAACCAGGGTAAAACCTGAAATCTCCCCTTGAAGAGTAGTTTTCAAAGGAGTATTTTTATAGATGTTGTAAGATGCAACATGCATGCCCATCCTTGGAAAAACAAGATCCATTCCAGGTAAAGATTCTGGGCGAAGTTTTTTCCTTAGGCGACGAAATGGAATATTGGAATGAATCCTCTCATCTCTTGTGTTCCGCATCGATTGAGAGCCACCTCTACTGACACACCCTTCTTAGCCTTACTGGAAGGATTGACCTCAGAAGACTTAAACTTTGGTTGCATAGTAGGGATTGAAGAATTCACACCAACGGTGACCTTTGGAATAGCGGCCTCTGATGAAGCATTTGATGGAGCTGAAGGATGAGCTTTCTTTAGAGCCAAAGCATCACCTTCTGAAATGATTTGACTGGTAGGAGAAATCTCTGCTCTAGTATGCTTTTGTCTGACTGCAAAAGCGGCAAAAGCAGCAAAAATAGAGTTTTCTGATGGAGTCATGCCTACAAAAGAAAATTGTTAGTAA
Organism: Euphorbia tirucalli; assembly: GCA_039660915.1. Lineage (NCBI taxonomy): Eukaryota > Viridiplantae > Streptophyta > Magnoliopsida > Malpighiales > Euphorbiaceae > Euphorbia > Euphorbia tirucalli. The sequence goes on from CM077633.1 coordinate 55,283,362, forward strand.
ACATCCATGATTTGAAAGGGCGAGAATCATATATGATATCGTATATATATATTATTTTAATTAGTCACCATTGTCAGATAAGGAAGTTGTATGACTAGAAGGGATATCAGCTGTATGCGCCGGAATTTTCTGTCCTTAAAAAAAATGCTGTGGTGTCACACGACTGTAATATATAGTCGTGTGACTGTAATTAGATTACAGTCGTATAACTGTAATGTCGGGGCAGGTGCAGAAGCCCATACCTCTGCAGCAGAAAAATGGAGGAGAGAGGAGGAGCAATTAATGCTCCGCCCCTTGCAGCAAGAAAGGTGAGGATAAGAAGGAAAAGAAGAGAGGTTGGAAGGGACTGGATTTCTTGTTTTTAGAGATAGAGAATTTAGAGAGAGAATTGGGAAAAAGGGAAGAAAAAGAAAGAAAAACCACACAAACACAAACTTCTTTTTCTCTTCTTTTTCTTTATAATTCTTAAGTGATTAAGTTTAAAATCTGTTAGACAACAACAGGTTAATAACTTAACACTCTAAATTCAATCAATTTCGGACTAGAAACCCTAAGATTCCCAAGCATTTTGGAGAATTTGGACATAACTTCACAACCTTGACTCAAGAGGAAAAAGTGCAAATTTGAGTGGATTGGTGCGACGCCAGGGCTCAATTCTACGGTGGATAAGCACAAAAAAGGTGAACACTCTTCATTCCCTCTATTTCTCATGCTTTCTGGGTGAATTGGTGTGTTTTTGTGCATTTTTATTCAATTCTTGCGTTTTCTGTTTCTGGAAATCAAGAACAGTCGTGCGACTGTTCTTGGGTTGATGAACAGTCGTACAACTGTAAATATAGTCGTACGAGTGTTCTTGGTTTCCAGCTGTTTTCTTTCAGTTTTTATTTCAAATGATTTTGGTGAAATTCTGAGTTTAGATTATTTACAGTCGCGCGACTTTAATTACAGTCGTACGACCGTAATTACAGTCGCACGACTGTAATGCTCGTCCAGAATTAGAATTTCCAGAATAATCCCTAAAAATTTTCAAAAATCCCAAAAAAATTTCAGAAAACCAGAAAATCATCAAAATGAATTTTGTTATGTGCATTCATGACCCTAGATTTAATTTACAGTATTATTGCATTTAGAACAATACAACGACGGAGACCCGATTCTCCCGAAAACCGACGCGCCTCACATGCAAAATTAAAGTAAACCGGAAGATAAAATTGTTTTCAAAATTATTTTCTCATAAAACCAAAAATACAGGGACGTTTCAAAATATTTTCCAGGTCTAGCCGAGCCGACCCGGTTATCTTCTTAATGGCATGTTCCCAAATTCTTAAAATCCCATTCTGTCTTACTTGAGTCCTATTTGTGGTGTGCCGTATATTGTGCTAACCCTCTATTTTGCAACTTTTTATTTTTATTTTTGATGTATTTAATAGATTTATTTGTGTATCCTAGGCGATTGTATTTTTTAGATAAATCGTGTATTTTAGGCGATTGTAAAGCGAGGACGAGAGTTTTTATTTTTTATTCAATTGGGTTGTATTATCGGCCTTTATTATTATTTTTTGGATATTTTGAATGTATGATTTAATTTCCCACAATTTATTTCCTGCATTTTGCTTTAGCATCGTATAATTAAAATAAACAAATTGGAGTTAGAGAAAGATAATAAAGCGAATTAAATATGGTAATATAAACTGTAAAGTGAAAGCAAGCTAGAGGTTAAGTAAGTTATTTGCCCGGACCCTAAATATCTGGATTAGGTACAGCAGTCTGTCCTCGGTAGGCAGCTGTACCGGAATTCCCGGATGAGCTGATCCGGGTGGCGACTCTGTCAATGATTTCGGGATTTAAGTTTCGAGGTCTTTAAATTAAAAACAGGAAAATGTTTTCTACAAAAGAATTTCCAAATTAAATCTACAATTTTCTAACTTAAGATAAACAAAACCCGTTTTCCAAATAATCTATAATAATCTTCTTTTTCCCCTGTCCGCTTCGCAGTGTTCCGTTTTTAAAAGGTTGTCCGCTCATAGTGGCGACTCTGCTGGGGAACTGTTCTTAAAAGAGTTTTCATAAAAACTTAAGGAACTCAGGCAACTACCAAAATAAAATCTCGCTTACAGTCACTTCACTAGTTCATATTACCATATTTATTTGCACATTGCATATCATGACATTTTCTTCTTCTCAATCCCTCCAATATACTTAGGTTTACCCAAGAAGGTGGACTACCTCTTCCGCCAGGATTAGAGACACCCGACGGGGTAAACCACTCATAGCCCCGCATGACCTTACATCGTGTTCTACGGTGGGGAAGTGTATACTGGCTATGGGAACCTCTACGACCCTTGGTTTTGACTTTGGCCCACATGTAATGGCTTAGCAACTTCCCCTAGGATTACCAAAACTTAAATTCAAAATGAACATTGCGCGTGCGCCTTTGGTATCCCCCGTTGATGCCAAAGAGATCCAACACCTAGGAAGAATACGAGACCAATCGAAAGGAGAAATAAGGTTGGAAGGGAGCGCATATTTTGCGTGTGCTGACGTTTGTTCCGTGTTGTTTTAACTTTTCACGAAGCATCAAACATGCATATCTTTCGTGTGCCATACTAACCCACATTTCTATACAGCCATTTGAATTTTTATTTTCGTGTGAAGACATTAAATCATCTGTGTGACTTTCACACTAACCTTTTCTTTTGCAGCCATAATATTATATTTGTGTGATTAGCATTTTTTCATAAAGCGTACACGACATCATTATGCGTGTCATGCATTCTAACCACGTTTTTGTGCAGCCATTTGCATCTTGTATGCCGTAAACATCCATCTCATTTCACTTCATCTAAATTAAGGGCATTCCAAAGGACGCCCACCACAATCATATCATTTCATAACATATCGGGTAACCCAAATTACCCCGTGTTTTGCCAATGCACCCGATTGCATTCGGCCATTTCACCAAATTATCTCATTTAATAGAGGCCACAATGGTCCTAGGTTTACTTCCGTGTGACAATCCACATGATGTATTTCACGACATCATACCCATTCATCACAAATATCATATAACAACTGGATCCACATCGGATTATTTCATGACATCACCATATTATTCAAGGCACTCCCCGAGTGCCGGATTAGTACATATGTAGGGGCATTTCATAATATCCCAAATCATGAAAGGTGTTCCTCGAACGGCGAGCCTTTGTTCGTGTCTCCTGCGGAGTGTGACTTTCTTACAACATCATTTCATATCATTCGCCCCAAAAGCATCAGAACTCTGTCCAAGGGACGGTCCCATGTGACCATTTCATATCATCTCATAGACCTTAAAAGCGTCGAAACTTTGTTCGTGTATCGGTACATACGCGACCATATCACAAAAAATTAGGTGCCTCAAAGGCATCGAACCTTTGTCCGTGTGGCGGTCCACACGTGACCTTTTTGCATAGCATTGGGTGTTCTTGGAATGTCCGAAAAAAATAGAATAATAAGTGGAAATCACTTTCATCATCATTTCATGCACAACTTTACTCCATCCATTTATTATAAGCACTTTCAATACCTCAGTTTTCATGTCACCATGCCATTCATTCATGTCCCTAATACTTCTCGTATGATACCAAGCAGAATAAGCTGGAGCGACCTTGGACGAGATCTCAGGCTCTGAGGGCTGTTGGGGGATAAAAAGCAGTTGAAAGGGAAAGTGATTCAAAATCTGGGGAAGAAGTGGAAACGAATAATCCAATATCGAGCCTTGCTGATGCTTTGAAAGATTTTCTAAGATCGCCAGACTTTCATGATATGCTGAAGGAGGAAGTGCGGGCAGTAGTGAGAGAGGCTGGAGAAACTAGTGGTAGTGGAGCTGGAAAAGAGAAGGAGGCCGAGTCATCCCAGCAAGGTGGTGATACCTCGACTAGTTTGGAAAAGCTGTAGGAAATAGAGGCAGCCATGGAAAGAAAGATGAAGGCAAAATGCTCGGAATTGGAGGAGGCAGTGGCTTAGCTGAAGAAAAGGGCCAGTGTCAGTGCAGAGTCTAAGAAAGGAGTTAACATTGATGCCATGATCGGCAGGGGCATCGAGACTTTTCCCATCGGCTTCCAAATACCAAGGGTGCCTTCTTATAAGGGAATGGGCTCACCAGAGGCCCATGTAAATCTATACGCTCGGTTCATGCTGACGGCGGGCGCCACTAAGCAACAGGTGGTTAATCTCTTCCCGACCACCTTGGAAGAAGGAGCATTGGGGTGTTACAACTCGTTATCAGAGGAAGAGCAGTCAGATTGGGAATTTCTGTCAGCGGCCTTTATTAAGTATTACAGTTTCAACACCAAGATGCAGGTGAAGCTGTATGACTTGGAGCGGATCAAGCAGAAACCCAACGAGCCTTTCGATGAGTATTACCAGCGGTGGATGACTAAAATGATCCTTTTGAAGAACGGACTAGATGAAGATGAGCTGATACAGCAGCTAATTGATGGCAGTAAGGACATCTTAAAAAACAACATGAAATTCCATTCGTTCAATGAGCTTAGTGAAGTCTATAGTATGGCGATGAAAATTGAGCGAGATGAAGAAGAGAAGGCACCAAGCCATAAGGGTGGAAGAAGTTCAGGTTATAGTTCTAGGTACAGGTCAACGACTGCAGCCGGGTCTGGTGGCGGTTCAAGTTCAAGTTCTAGTGGCAAAGGGGGGTAGACCTTAGAGGTAAAGCAAGTTGAAGTTGCTAAAGTGACCAAGCAACAGAATAATCAGAGCAAAAATCCGAGAGGTCAGGGCATATCACCTTGGACTCTTCCGTTGGTGAAGATATTTGCTAAGTGCAGAAATGGTGGGTTGCTATAGTCCTTAAGGCCCTTTGAAAAACCTTCTAAGGCAGATAAAGATAACTTCTGCACATATCACGTTGTTACTGGCCACAGGACCAACAATTGTTACAAGCTAAGGGATGCCATTCAAAAGCTGATAGATGAAGGGAAACTGTAAGAACCAGCTAAGCCAACCAAGAAGACCAACCCGCTACCAGCATTTGAGAAGCGGGTCAATATGGTACATTCGGGATTGCCGACAAATTTTATATTTGCTCAAATCCTTCAAGCAAATCCTGCTATACAGGCTATAGCAATAGAGGAAGCTGAAGTGGGGACAGAAGGTGAAAAGAAGGCGGAACAAAAAGAGATCAAGCCGATAAGTTTGAATGACCTTGATTCCGAAGATGAGTGTAAAGATTTTGGTGAAGAGGAGATGGTTAAGACTCCAGCCATTGAGAAGTTGAAAGTTCAGGAGGTCCAGAATGTGACCCGGAGTGGCAGGGTGTATCAACTAACAGATCAAGTAAAGGACAAAACCCTGATGACTGGGTCGGGTAGTACATCAGCACCAGAGGGGGTCGAAAAGGAGGACGTAGTTATTTCCCATTTAAAAAAGACCCCCGCACAAGCTAGCTTATGGCATCTGCTTCTGACCTTTAAGGAGCATAGGGCTACTTTAGTGAAGAAACTGTCAGAGATTGAAGTCTCTCATATAGCTTCGCCAGAGGCCATATGCTGTTTATTAGATAAAGTCCATTATGGGACTCCTGACATCAATTTTTCTGAGAAAGATCTGCCTGGTGAATGAAAGGGTCACAACAAGGCCCTTTCATCAGGGATCATGTGATGGATAAAGTGATGCCGTGTGTAATGGTGGATGATGGCTCAGCTCTGAATATATGTCCACTGAAGGTGCTACCATGTTTGGGCCTAAATGAAGATTTTCTAAAAAAGTCCTCAATAGTAATCCGAGCATACGATGACTCCAAGAGAACAGTGATAGGGACTTTTGAAACTGAAGTAAAGGTTGGACCAGTCAAGTCCATTATTGTTTTCATGATGATAGATATCCCGATCACCTTTCCTTACTGTTAGGAAGGCCATGGTTGCATCCTCTAGGCGGTGTCCCTTCCACCTTGCACTAGAAAATTAAGTTCTCGATGAATGGTGAGATAGGGACTGTTGAGGCGGATGCCCAATCAGTGATTGCTGCTGTGAATGAAGGTGTAGTCCCTTTTGGTGGGTTCCAAGTCACCGTGATCGGGGAGGAGGAAGCTACGAATGCTCCTATGGTGATCTATGAAAATTATATGCCGGAGTGGCTGTCCCGCTATTTACATAAACAGAACTTTGTCCTGAGCATGGGACTTGGAATCAATTTACAAGGAGTACCTGAATTCAACATTGACTCAGGGAAACCAAAGCAGTTTGGCCTTGGCGAAGAGATGATGGCCAAGGTGAACTTAGACTTTGTGGTTGCCAAGATAGCCAAAATCATGGAAAAAGCTAAGGCACAGGTGACTGAGAAAGAAACCGAAGAAGCTGCAGTCCCGGATAGTGCTTTGAAGATGAAGATGGAAGCTGAAGAAGAACAAGACCCTCCGCCTGTGGAGGATGAAAATGATTTTTTTGTATCTATTTCCTCTATTTTCAGTGTAAACGATGTACTTTATGACAAGTTTAATGTAATGAAATCTCAGTTTGCTTACTTGTGTGATGTTTATCCTGATAATTCTGTGCATGCATTTGAATCACCATCAAGCATATTTAGCATACATGACACTGCATTGCATGAAATCAACATAAGTACAGATGAAAACCCTAAAATGGTATTCATTTCACACGAGCTAAAACCTGAGGAAGAGAGAGAATTAATAAGAATATTACAAAAACATGTTAAAGCTTTCGCCTGGTCATATGAAGACATACCGGGTGTAGACACAGAGATAGCAGTGCATAAGATTCCAACCGACCCCAAGTTCAAGCCAGTAAAGCAGAAGCTGAGAAGACTGAGGCTGGAATGGGCTACACTGGTAAAAGAGGAAGTGGCTAAGCAGATAGACACCAAGTTTCTTGAAGTGGTAAAATACACGGAATGGCTAGCTAACATCATACCAGTGCCTAAAAAGGATGGAAGGGTCAGGGTATGCGTTGACTACAGGGACCTGAATAAAGCATGCCCAAAAGATAATTTTCCACTGCCTCATATTGATGTCCTAGTTGATAGTGCAGCAAAAGTAGTAATGTATTCCTTCATGGATGGCTTTTCAGGGTACAACCAGATCCTGATGGATGTGAACGACAAGGTGAAGACATCGTTCATCACAGAATGGGGTACTTTCTATTACAGAGTAATGCCCCTCGGGGTTGAAGAATGCTGGAGCCACTTATCGAAGGGCTGTCACAACCCTGCTGCATGATATGATCCACAAAGAGGTCGAAGTGTATGTCGATGATATGTTGGTTAAATCAACGACCCGGGAGGAACATCCTGTTATCCTGGATGGATTTCTTACTAGCATCGAAGAATATAACTTGTGACTTAATCCTAAGAAGTGCATATTTGGAGTCACATCAGGGAAGTTGTTGGGTCATGTAGTCAGCCAGAGGGGAATAGAAATGGACCCAGACAAAATCAAAGCCATCTGAGATATGCCAGCACCAAAAACAGAAAAGGAAGTCCGATCATTTCAAGGTTCCTTACAATATGTCAGTCGTTTCATAGCGCGGTTGACTTCCACCTGTAACCCAATTTTCAAGCTACTGAAGAAAGATCAACCGATTATATAGGATGATAGATGTCAACTGGCATTCGAGAAGATCAAGGCTTATCTGGTAAATCCACCAGTCCTGAGTCCACCAATTTCGGGCAAGCCTCTAATTTTGTACTTGGTTGTTGAAGATTCCTCTATAGGGGCAATGTTGGCACAGGAACGAGATAACAGAAAAGAGTATCCCATTTACTACCTCAGTAAGAAGCTGCTGGAGTATGAAACCAAATACACACTGATGGAGAAGACGTGTGTGGCAATGATCTGGCTGACCAAGAAGCTGCGCCATTACTTCCAATCATACAAAATACAAGTTGTCGCCAAAATGGATCCAATGAAGTATCTGTATAAAGCAGCGGTGCTAGTCAGAAAGTTGTCCAGATGGCTGTTACTCTTATTGGAATTCGATATCGAGTACATCACTAAGAAAACCATCAAGGGGGGAGCCGTGGTAGAATTCATAGCAAATCAGCCTCTGGAATCAGATTACACTGAGAATTTGGAGTTCCTAGATGAACAGTTAGCCATGGTTGAAGTAAAAAGATGGGTCATGTGCTTCGATGGTGTAGTGAACAGAAAGGGTGCTGGAATCGGGGTGCTAATAGCAACGCCAGATGGTGAAATCATCCCTTTATCAAAGAGGCTAAATTTTCCCATAACCAATAACGGGGCAGAGTATGAGGCATGCCTGTTGTAAGTGCCGGAATTTTCTATACTTAAAAAAAAAGTATATAGTCGTACGACTATCCTTACAGTCGTGCGACTGTAATTTAAAAATTACAGTCGTACGACTATAATATCAGATCAGTTGCAGGAGCCCATACCTCTGCAGCAGAAAAATGGAGGAGAGAGGTGGTGCAATTAATGCGCCGAGATGGACAGGAAGTAAGCCAGGAAAGCAGAGATAAAAGGAAGAAAGGGAAGGGAGAGAGGCGAATTCTTGAATTATGGTGGAAATTTATAGAGAGAGGAGAAGGAAAGAGACAAGAAAAAGGGGAAGGAAACTTGCTGAAAAAATCCTCTTTTTCTCTTCTATTTCTTTCGGATTAAAGCTAAAATTTGTTAGAAACCTTTAGGTCAATCACGTAACTTCACAAACAAATTAAAATTCCGGACTTAAATCATCAGAATCCCAAGCATTTTGGATTTTTGGACATAAAGCTTCCCCTTTCAATTTCAAAGGAAAAGTGCGAATTCGTGTGGATTGGAGTGACGCCAGGGGTCAAATCGACTTGGATTAGCTTCTAAAAAGGTAGACACTCCTTTTCCTTTCACTTTTTCTCGCTTTCTGGGTGTTTGAAGTGAATTTTTGTGCATTTTCTACTGTGTTTTTGCGCTTCTGTTTCTGGAAATTAAGAACAGTCGCACGACTGTTCTTGGGTTTGATGAACAGTCGTACGACTGTATATACAGTCGTACGAGTGTTCTTAATTTCCAGGTTGTTTCTCTTCAATTTTGATTCAAAATAAAATTTTGGCGAAATCTTGATTCTGGACCGTTTACAGTCGCACGACTGTAACATGACTTCCAGAATTGGAATTTCCGTTTTTATTTCCAAAAATTTCCAAAAATCCATAAAGATTCAGAAAATCCAGAAAATCATCAAAATGAATTTTGTTGTATGCATTCACGACCCTAGATTCAATTTCCTGTAAAATTGCATTTAGAACAATTCAACGACGGAGACCCAGTTCTCCCGAAAACCGACCCCCCTTAAATATAAAAATGCATGTAAATCGGTAAAATTGTTTTCAAAAATGAATTTCTCCAAAACCAAAATACACGGACGTTTCAAAATGTTTTCCAGGTCTAACCGGACAGGCTAGCCGAGCCGACCTGGTTATCCCCTAAATGCATGCCCCCAGTTCTTGATTTCCCATTCTGTCATGTTTGAGTCCTATTTGTGGCGTGCCGTATAAATTGTGCTAACCTTTGTTTTGTAGCTTCTATTTTATCTTTATTTTCATTTTACTTGTATTTTAATAGAATTAATCGTGTATCTAGGCGATTGTAATTATTTTTAGATTCTCGTGTATTTTAGGCGATTGTATAAGTGTAGCGAGAGTTTTTATTTTTCCATTCGATTTGGTTGTAGGCCAATTAATATTTATTTCTTTTCCTTATTTTTATATTAAATATTTGTATGCGCGCTGTATGCCTTTTATATTCAATAAAATCGACTTTAGATTTTGAAATACCATTTTGAGAACATTGGCAATACTTATTTTAATTAGACACGGAATAAGGGACTTGTCCAGACCCGAATCTCTGGATAGTGTAGCGACCGTTCGTCCGGTTCAGCTACCTTAAGAATTTCCCGGTTGAGCTGAGCCGGGTGGCGACTCTACAATATTCATCGAGACTTAGGTCTCGGTTCTTTTAAGAATTAATTCCATTTATTTTCAAAACCAATTTCCCATTTATAAAAACCCCACGCGAGGGAGGGGCCCGCCCGAGATCGTGGCGCCCCTTCCGAAAGGGAGTCTCGCATTTCGTCGAAAACGCGTCGTCTGCCTATAGTGGCAACTCTGTTGGGGATTTCTTCAAAAAGTTTTGAAAAACTTAAAAGAATTAGACAAGCCCTGAAAAGTGTCTAATTAAAATAAGGCGGATGATTCTCTTTTGGTATTTTATTTGCATTTTTAGTTAGCCATTTTTTGCATTAGATTAGGTATCCTTTTATAGCCTGGTGGATTGTTGAAGTGTCGCCTAAGTTCCTCTTGGTCTTAAGGGTACGGATACGAAACACCACCCATAGCCTCGTACGAACCCCTTCGTTCGGACCCTTGAGTGGGGAGAAGTGAGGAGTATATTTTGCTATGGGAACCTTGTTTATTAACCCGACTTGGACCGAACTCATATAGGTAGCCCTAGTTGGATTCCCTTAGGATACCAAAATAATTGTGTGAATAATAATAAAATCACGCCTTCATCACCCCCGGTTGGTGATCGAAGTGAACCCCGCCTAGGACTCGGTTAGAAATTTTTTGAGACCGACCACGTTGGAGGAATAAGGTGGGAAGAATTCATTTTGCTTGCTATGTGTTTCTCGCCGTCTCGTGACACATCACCATTGCTACCTACACGTGCATAACATGCCGTAATCACCATTTTTCATACATGTGACATACCATACAAAAAACATTTTTGTGTGATACTAACCCACATTTTTATGCAGCCATTTGCATTTTGTTTCATGTGTAGAACATTAATTCATTCGTTTGTCATTCATACTAACGATTTCTTTTTCAGCCATAACATTAAATTTGTGTGATTAGCATTTTTCACATAGCATACATAACATCATTATGTGTGTCATGCATTCTGACTCACGTTTTCGTGCAGCCATTTGCATATTGTGTGATATGTTCATTCACCACATTTCACTTAAATTAAATTAAAGGGGCATTTCAAGGACGCCTATCATGACCATCCCATTCCATTTCATAATGTATCAGGTACCCAAAATTACCCGTGTTTTGCCGATGCACAGGATTACATTTGGCCATTCCACCAAAATCATTTCATTCGATAAAAGCCACAACGGTCTTAGGCCCACTTTCGTTTAACAATTTACACGATGCATTTCATGACATCACACCCATTTATCATAAACATCATATAACACCGTGGTCCACATCCGACCATTTCATGACATTAATTTACCATTGAAGGTACTCCCCGAGTGTCCAATTAATATACATATAGGTCCATAACATCACCAAATCACAAAAAGGTGTTCCCCGAATGCCGAATCTCTCCCCGTGTCCCTGTTACACGTGACTTTTTCATAGCATCATTTCATATCATATGCTCAAAAGCATCAGAACTTTGTCTGTGGGCCCGGCCCATGCGACCATTTCATATCTTCCCATAGACCTATAAAGCGTCGAACTTCATCGGTGTGTCGGTACACACGAGACCATTTCATGAATTCATTAGGTGCCCCAAAGGCGCCGAAGCTCTATCCGCGTGGCGGCCCACACGTGACATTTTTGCATAAGTATTGGGTGTTCTTGGAATGTCCCAAAAAGAAGAAAGATAATAAAAAGAAACCATTCATACCATCATTTCATACATAATCACTCCATTCATTTCAAGCATTCTCAATGCTTTAATTTCCATGTCACATCACGTCATTCATCCACGACCCTAATACCTCCTGTCTACTCCCAAGCAGAATACACTGGAGTGACCTTGGACAAGATCCCAGGCTTCAAAGGCAGCTAGGAGACAGAGGGTAGTTGAGAGTGACAGTGATTCTGAGTCTGGGGAAGGAGTGAATATGGCAGATCAGACACCAAGCATGGCTAATGTTCTGAAGGATTTCTTCAGATATCAAGACTTCCGCGACATGTTGAAGGAAGAAATAAGAGCAGTTGTAAGGGAAGCTGGTGAGACCGGTGGCAGTGGAGCCAGGAAAGAAAAAGAGGCTGAGTCATCCCAACATGGTGGTGATGCTTCGACTAGCCTTGAGAAGCTGCAGGAAATAGAAGCAGCTATGGAACAGAGGATGATAGTAAAATGTTCTAAGCTAGATGAAGTCATGGCCCAGTTGAAGAAGGGGGTCAGTATCAGTGCTGAATCGAAGAAGGGTGTAAATGTTGATGCCATGATCAGTAAGGGCATTGAGACATTCCCTATCGGCTTCCAAGTGCTGAAAATCCCTACTTACAAAGGAATGGGCTCGCCGGAGGCCCATATGAATCTGTATGCCCAAGTTATGCTGACGGCGGGTGCCACAAAGCAGCAGCTGATCAATTTATTTCCCACCACACTAGAGGGAGGTGCTTTAGGATGGTATAACTCACTGTCAGAGGAGGAACAATCTGATTGTGAAGTTTTGTCTGCGGCCTTCATTAAGTACTACAGTTTAAACACCAAAATCCAGGTGAAGCTTTATGATTTGGAGAGGGTTAAGCAGAAATTCAACGAGCCCTTTGACGAATACTACCAGAGGTGGATGAACAAGATGATCCTCCTAAAGAATCGCCCTGACGAAGATGAGCTTATACAAAAACTCATTGACGGCAGCAAAGACATTTTCAAGAACAACATGAAATTCCACCGCTTTAAGGAGCTCAGCGAGGTTTATAGCATGGCCATGAAGATAGAGAGGGATGAAGAGGAGAAACCAGCTGGTCACAAGGGAGGAACAAGCACAAGGTACAACTCAGGATATAGATCAACCGCAGTAGCTGGGTCTGGCAGTGGTTCTAGTTCAGGTTCCAGTGGCAAACAGGGGCAATCTTCAGAAGTCAAGCAGGTTGAAGTGGCTGCTATAAATTAGCAGCAAGGCAACCAGAATAGGGCTCCTGGAGGATAAGGCATATCGCCTTGGACTCTTCCTTTAGTGAAGATATTCGCCAAGTGTAGGAATGGTGGCCTGCTACAGTCTTTAAGGCCATTTGAGAAGCCATCTGAAGCCGACAAAGATAATTTCTGCACTTATCATGTGGTGACAGGCCATCGAACCAACAACTGCTATAAGCTAAGGGATGCTATCTAGAAGCTCATTGACGAGGGAAAGCTGCAAGAGCTAGCCAAACCTAGCACTAAAACCAATCCACTGTCGGCATAAGAAAAGCGGGTTAACATGGTCCAGTCGGGGTTGCCGGCAAACTTTATATTTGCCCAAGTTCTTCAAGCGAACCCTACAATTCAGGCAGTGGCAGTAGGGGAAACCGAAGTGGAACCTGAATATGAGAAAAAAGAGGAATGTGAGGAGATCAAACCCATAAGTTTGAATGATCTCGACTCCGAGGATGAGTATAAAGAATTTGACAGAGGAGAGGCAGTTAAACTCCCGGTTGTTGAAAAGCTGAAGATTCAAGAAGTGTAGCATGTGACTCGAAGTGGAAGGGTATATCAGCCGGTAGATCAGATGAAGGATAAAGCACCGATGAATGGGTTGGGCAGTACTTCGGTACCAGAAGGAGTTAAGAAAGAGGACCTAGTCATTTCCCAACTAAAGAAAACTCCTGCCCAAGCTAGCTTATGGCACTTGCTTCTGACCTCTAAGGAGCACAGGGCTACTCTAGTAACGAAATTATCAGAGATTGAAGTCTCCCTTATAGCTTCACCAGAGGCTATGTGCTGTTTGTTAGACAAAGTCCATGTTGGAAGTTATGATATTGTCTTCTCCGAGAAAGACCTGCCTGCTGAAGGGAAGGCCCACAACAAGGCTCTTTATGTCAGGGCCCATGTGATGGATAAGGTAATGCCTTGCATCATGGTGGATGATTGATCGGCACTGAATATCTTCCCACTAAAGATGTTGCCATTTCTAGGACTGAACGAAGAAGTGTTAAAGAGATCCTCTACAGTCATCCGAGCATATGATGACTCTAAAAGAACGGTGATGGGGACATTTAAGGCGGAAGTAGAGGTTGGGCCAATTAGGTCCACAGTTGCTTTTACAGTGATTGATATCCCAGTCACATTTTCCCTGTTGCTTTGAAGGCCCTGGTTCCATCCTTTGGGAGGTGTCCCTTCCATATTGCATCAAAAGATCAAGTTCTCTATGAACGGCAAAATTGTGACTGTTGAGGCGGATGCCCAATCGATGGTAGCTGTAGTAAATGAAGAAGTGGTTCCCTTTGGTCGATTTCAAGTCGCTGTGATCAAAGAGGAAGAGACCACGGATGCCCCTATGGTCCTTTATGAGAATTATATACCAGAGTGGCTATCCCCATATCTATATAAGCAGAAGTTTGTCCCGGGAATGGGACTCGGAATTAATTTGCAAGGGGTTCCAGAATTTAAAATTGAATCGAAAAGTCGAAGCAGTGTGGCCTTGGTTATGTAGAAGGGGCATCTGCGCAAAAGGATCTGAAAAAGGGCAAGAATGGAAAGATTATGATGAAGCCATTTCTAAAGGCGGGAGAAGACCTTTACAAGGGTCAAGCTGAACCAGTGATGGTTGGAAATGTCGAGTATCCTGGCTTCGAGATCTTTGCTGACGTCATAGATTTTGACAAAAGCCAAGAGGAGCCAGTAGCCCCTATAATGGCGGAAGAAGCAACTGCTGAATCTGAGATTTTACAAGGAGAATCATCTGAGGTGGTAGCGGAAGCTATAGAGTTGGCCAAGGAAGAAGATGAAAAGAAGACCTGTGCTGAAGCTACAGAGGTGATTTCAGACACTTTGACTGCTGTATTAAGTAAAGCTTTTAGGAAATCCAAGGAAGGATTCAGCGAAGAATTAATGGCCAAAGTGAACTTAGACTCTGTGGTCGCTGAAATTGCCAAGATTATGGAAAAAGCTAGGATGCAAGTGACTGGAAAAGAAGTAGAGAAAGCTGCAGTCTCGGATGATGCTCTGAAAGGGGAGATGGAAGCTGATGAAGAACAAGGCCCTCCATTTGTGGAGGATGAAAATGATCTTGTTGTATCTATTTCTTCCATTTTCAATGTAACTGATGTACTTTATGATAAGTTCAATGCAATGAAATCCCAGTTTGCTTACTTGTGTGATGTTTATCCTGATAATTCTGTGCATGCATTTAAATCACCATCAAGCATATTTAGCATACATGACACTGCATGGCATGAAATCAATATAAGTACAAATGAAAACCCTAAAATGGTATTCATTTCACACGAGCTAAAATCCGAGGAAGAGAAAAAAATTAATAAAAATACTCCAAAAACATGTTAAAGCTTTCGCCTAGTCGTATGAAGACATGCCAGATGTGGACACATAAATAGCAGTACACAAAATCCCGACAGACCCTAAGTTCAGACCGGTGAAGCAGAAGTTAAGAAGACTAAGGCCAAAATGGGCTACGCTGGTGAAAGAAGAAGTGGCTAAACAGATAGACGCCAAGTTTCTTGAAGTGGTGGAGTATACAGAATGGCTAGCCAACATTGTCCCTGTGCCTAAAAAGGATGGAAGGGTCAGAGTATGCGTCGACTACAGGGACCTAAATAAAGCATGCCCAAAAGATAACTTTCCACTGCCCCATTTGACGTCCTAGTTGATAGTGCAGCAAAAGCAGCAATGTACTCCTTCATGGATGGCTTTTCAGGGTACAACCAAATCCTGATGGATGTGATCGACAAGGTGAAAACATCATTCATCACAGAGTGGGGTACTTTCTGCTACAGAGTGATGCCTTTCGGATTGAAGAATGGTGGTGCCACTTACCAGAGGGCTGTCATAACTCTGTTGCATGATATGATCCATAAAGAAGTCGAAGTGTATGTTGATGATATGCTTGTTAAATTAGCAACCCAAGAGGGACACCCTGTTATACTGGATAGATTTCTACCATGCATTGGAGAATACAACTTACGGCTTAACCCCAAGAAGTGCATATTCGGGGTCACATCAAGGAAGTTGTTGGGTCATGTAGTCAGCCAGAGGGGGATAGAAATAGACCCGGACAAAATCAGAGCCATCCAAAATATGCCAGCCCCAAAGACAGAAAAGGAAGTCAGATCATTCCTGGGTTCCTTACAGTATGTCAGCCGCTTCATAGCACTGTTGACTTCCACTTGTGAGCCAATTTTCAAGTTATTGAGGAAAGATCAGCCGGTCGTGTGGGATGACAGGTGTCAACTGGCATTCGAGAAGATCAAGGCCTACCTGGTAAAGCCACCAGTATTAAGTCCACCAGTTCCAGGGAAACCTCTGATTTTGTACTTGGCAGTTGAAGAATCCTCTATAGGGGCAATGTTGGCATAAGAACAAGATAGCAAGAAGGAATATCCTATCTACTACCTCAGCAAGAAACTGTTAGAGTATGAAGCCAAATACACACTGGTGGAAAAGACATGTGTGGCGATGATTTGGCTGATCAAAAAGCTGCGCCACTATTTCCAGTCCTACAAGATACAAGCCGAGGCTAAGGTGGATCCAATGAAGTATATCTATGAAGCACCAGTATTGGTTGGGAAGCTATCCAGGTGGCTGTTACTCTTATCTGAGTTCGACATTGAGTACATCACAAAGAAAACCATTAAAGGGCAAGCCGTGGCAGAGTTTCTAGCAAATCAACCGCTGGAATCGGATTATACAGAAAATTTAAAGTTCCCAGGTGAACAATTGGCCACGGTTGAAGTAAAAAGGTGGGTAATGTGCTTCGATGGTGCTGTGAATAGAAAGGGTGCTGGAATCGGGGTACTTATAGCAACACCGGATGGTGAGATTATTCCTTTATCCAAGAGGTTGATCTTTCCCGTAACCAATAATGGGGCAGAATATGAAGCATGCTTATTTGGAATGGAAGCTCTATTAACCTTAGGGGCAAATGATGTCTTAATTGTTGGTGATTCACTTCTAGTGATTAGGCAAGCTCATGGCGAGTGGGAGCTAAATGAGGAAGCCCTACGGCCTTACTTGGAGCTGCTACAATTCAAAAAAGGTTTATTTGGCCAGTGTGAATTCAGACATGTCCCCAGAGATGAGAATAAGATGGCTGATGCTCTAGCAATGTTATCCTCTATGTGGGAAAATCCAGAAGAAACTCAAGTGCATCCACTGGTTATAGCCACTTCTAGACATCCTTGTTTCGAAGTGCACGAGGTAATGGAGTTGACAGTTGAAGAGAACCCATGGTTCTTTGATATCTACCGGTATGTCAAGGAAGGGAGGCATCCAGAAGAAGCCAGTGCTGCTGATAAGTTGACACTAAGAAAGCTGGCTAGTCAATTCAGAATCTTCGAGGATAAGTTGTACAAAAGAACAGCACATGGAGTCCTTTTGAGGTGTCTAACAGAGCAAGAAGCAGAAGAAGTGATGCAGCAGGTACATGCAGGATCCTGTGGGCCGCATATGAATGGACTTGCCATGGCCAGGAAGATAATAAGACAAGGGTACTTCTGGATGGTGATGCAAGCAGATTGTATAAGAAAAGTGAAGAGATGTCATGAATGTCAGATCTATGCAGACATCAATCATCTTCCTCCACTTGAGCTACAGAATTTAGCATCTCTTTGGCCATTTTTAGCATGGGGGATAGATATGATTGGTGAAATTCATCCAACTGCATTTAATGGACATAGATTCATAGTTGTAGCAGTTGATTACTTCTCCAAATGGGTGGAAGCAGAATCCTTCGCTAATGTGACAGCCAAGCAAATGGTCAAGTTCATCCAGAAGAACATCTTCACTCGGTATGGGATTCCTCACCATATAGTAATCGACAATGGAGTACAGTTTCAAGGGGCAACAGCTGAGCTACTTGCAGAACATGGTATTGAACATCATAAGTCTTCTCCATACAGGCCTCAGGCTAATGGTGCAGTGGAAGCAGCTAACAAGGCAATAAAGAAGATCTTATCAAAGATGGTAACCACTTACAGAGATTGGGCCGATAAATTGCCTTATGCTCTTTGGGGTTACAGAATCAGTGTCAGAATGCCGACAGGAGAAACTTCTTATGCCTTGGTATATGGAATGGAAGCGGTATTGCCAGTGGAAATAGAACTTAAGTCACTCAGGGTCGCCCTGGAGGCTCAGCTGCCAGAAACTGAATGGGTTCAAGCGAGATATGAACAGTTGGCAGCATTAGATGAAAGGCAACTGAGGGCACTAGATCATCTTCAGATGTACCAGCGCAGAATGGCCAGAGCCTATAATCGGAATGTGAAGTATTCCAAACGGTAGTTGAAAACAGGTGACTTGGTTCTAAAGCAGCTAAGGCCTTCAAATATCGATGTTAGGGGCAAGTTCAGACCCAACTGGGAAAGGCCCTATGTGGTGAAGAAGGTGCTATCAAGGGGCGCTGTCAGCATCATGGACATGGATGGAAATGAGTTCACTAATCTTATCAACCAGGACAGGCTAAAGCTTTATCATGTATATAAAAAAAAATCTGCTAGGCTGAAAACTTGAAAAGAGCGGTCTAAGCAAAAGTTAAGACACGAGAGAAAATAATCAGTCAGAAAACCTGAAAAGGATGACTGGTGGTGGATTCTGGCTCAGTGTGGAATATGTACCATTTAGAAACCAACTCGTTTCAAATGTACTCATTTTGACTTCATCAATAAAGTCAAGTGTGTGTTTAAATATGTTTATGACAAATGCACAAACAAAGTTGTCTTGCATAAACATACATTTAAAGCAAGCACTTTGCATTCAACTGATTGAAATCATCGCATTATTTAACAAGTGAAAATGTATTAAATACATGCAATTTGAAATCTTTTGTCGACCTCTAAGATCCAGTTCATCTTCCTAAAAGAGCAATAAAATGGTCATGGTGACATCTCAATCATCTTAAAAAAAAAAAGATCTCGCTGAGGTGAAAACCGAAAAGGCGCCTCAGGCAAAAATTAGAGGAGCTCGCCGAGGTGAAAACCGAAAAGGCGCCTCAGGCAAAAATCAGACCAGCTCGCTGGGCTGAAAACCCGTATTGGGCAACCCAGGCAAAAATTAGAGCACTTACAAACTCATAACTTCCCCACGGAGCAAGAAAAGCAGAATGTCCCTAACATTCCCCACAGAAGTCATCACATCGACTCCCCATAGAGTCATCACGTAATTCCCCAACGGAATCTACATAAAGAACACCATAATTGTTTCCCCAATCGAGTTGCCATACTTTTCCCCAGCGGAATCTCTGTAAGGAACACTACTATTATCTCCCCAGTAGTATCACACATCCCTAACAGTCACCTCATTCATTCGAAAATTACCAAGCAAAGCCTCGAAGAAAGCAAAATCAACCAGGGCATGACATATCTTTCTCCAGCGGAAGGCGGAAACGTCAAATGACGGAAAATGCATACCCGTACATATGCATTATCATGCATTCATACATTACATACATTGATCACTCATCCCCAGCTAGTCTTCATTCTTGATCGAAGGGGCAAAAATTTTTGTTTAAAAATCTCTCGATCAAGGAATAAAGACTTGCTATCTTAAGTGCAGGAATTCATCATCTCCAGCTTCAATTCCTTAGCAGATCTGCCTCGAGTAATGTAAACTCGGTATCGGCCCAGATCGGCTTCATCATCCATTTCTCCAGCAGATCCACCTCGAGTAAAGTGAACTCGGTATCGGCCCAGATCAGCTTCATCTATTTCCCCAGCAAAGCTCGTCTCGGGTAACCTAGACCCGGTATCGGTCAATCTCTTCATCAATTTCGCCTCGGGTAGCCTAGACCCGGTATCGGCTAATTTCACCCATTCTTTTGCCTCGGGTAACCTAGACCCGGTATCGGCCAATCCGCAATCCATCTTTCTTCGCCCTGGGTAACCTAGACCCGGTATCGGCTAAACCGCAATTCACCTTTCATTTGCCTCGGGTAACCTAGACCCGGTATCGGCCGATCCGTAATCCATCTTTCTTTGCCTCGGGTAACCTAGACCCGGTATCGGCTAAACCGCAATTCACCCTTCATTTGCCTCGGGTAACCTAGACCCGGTTTTGACCTATCCACATTGACTTCGCCTTGGGTAACCTAGACCCGGTATCGGCTTATCTCATCAGAGGGTTCATTCCAGTGTTCACGGTGCTTTGATTCGCGCTCTCAACTTCATCATCTCAGGTGTTGTAAACCTAGAGCTAGGTGTCGAATTTTATCACGCGAGGGGCAGCTGTAAGCGCCGAAATTTTCTATACTTAAAAAAAAAGTATATAGTCGTACGACTGTCCTTACAGTCGTGTGACTGTAATTTAAAAGTTACAGTCATACGACTGTAATATTGGAGCAGTTACAGGAGCCCATACCTCTGCAGCAGAAAAATGGAGGAGAGAGGTGGCGCAATTAATGCACTGAGATGGACAGGAAGTAAGCCAGGAAAGCAGAGATAAAAAGAAGAAAGGGAAGGGAGAGAGGCAAATTTTTGAATTCTGGTGGAAATTTAGAGAGAGAAGAGAAGGAAAGAGATAAGAAAAAGGGGAAGGAAACTTTGCTCAAAAAATCCTCTTTTTCTCTTCTATTTCTTTCGGATTCTTTAGGATTAAAGCTAAAATTTGTTAGAAACCTTTAGGTCAATCACGTAACTTCACAAACAAATTAAAATTCTAGACTTAAATCATCAGAATCCCAAGCATTTTGGATTTTTGGACATAAAGCTTCCCCTTTCAATTTCAAAGGAAAAGTGCGAATTCGTATGGATTAGAGCGACGCTAGGGGTCAAATCGACTTGGATTAGCTTCTAAAAAGGTAGACACTCCTTTCCTTTCACTTTTTCTCGCTTTCTGGGTGTTTGAAGTGAATTTTTGTGCATTTTCTGCTGTGTTTTCGCGCTTCTGTTTCTGGAAATTAAGAACAGTCGCACGACTGTTCTTGGGTTTGATGAACAGTCGTACGACTGTATATACAGTCGTACGAGTGTTCTTAATTTCCAGGTTGTTTCTCTTCAATTTCGATTCAAAATAAAATTTTGGCGAAATCTTGATTCTGGGCCGTTTACAGTCGCACGACTGTAACATGACTTCCAGAATTGGAATTTCCGTTTTTATTTCCAAAAATTTCCAAAAATCCATAAAGATTCAGAAAATCCAGAAAATCATCAAAATGAATTTTGTTGTGTGCATTCACGACCATAAATTCAATTTCCTGTAAAATTGCATTTAGAACAATTCAACGACGGAGACCCAGTTCTCCCGAAAACCGACCCACCTTAAATATAAAAATGCATGTAAACCGGTAAAATTGTTTTCAAAAATGAATTTCTCACAAAACCAAAATACAGGAACGTTTCAAAATGTTTTCCAGGTCTAACCGGGCCGGCTCGCCGAGGCGACCCGGTTATCCCCTAAATGCATACCCCCAGTTCTTGATTTCCCATTCTATCATGTTTGAGTCCTATTTGTGGCATGCCGTATAAATTATGCTAACCTTTGTTTTGCAGCTTCTATTTTATCTTTATTTTCATTTTACTTGTATTTTAATAGAATTAATCGTGTGTCTAGGCGATTGTAATTATTTTTAGATTCTCGTGTATTCTAGGCGATTGTATAAGTGAGGCGAGAGTTTTTATTTTTCCATTCGATTTGGTTGTTGGCCAATTAATATTTATTTCTTTTCCTTATTTTTGTATTAAATATTTGTATGCGCGCTGTATGCCTTTTATATTCAATAAAATCGACTTTAGATTTTGAAATACCATTTTGAGAACATTAGCAATACTTATTTTAATTAGACATGAAATAAGGGACTTGTCCGGACTCGAATCTCTGGATAGTGTAGCGACCATTCGTCCGGTTCAGTTACCATAAGAATTTCCCGGTTGAGCTGGGCCGAGTGGCGACTCTACAATATTCATTGAGACTTAGGTCTCGGTTCTTTTAAGAATTAATTCCATTTATTTTCAAAACCGATTTCCCATTTATAAAAACCCCACGCGAGGGAGGGGCCCACCCGAGATCGTGGCGGCCCTTCCGAAAGGGAGTCTCACGTCCCATCGAAAATGCGTCATCCACTCACACCTATTTGGGATGGAAGCTCTGTTAACCCTGGGGCAAATGACGTCTTGATTGTCGGAGATTCACTTTTGGTGATTAGGCAAGCTCAGGGCGAATGGGAGCTGAAAGAAGAAGCCTTACGGTTTTACTTGGAGCTGATACAGTTCAGAACAGAATTATTTGGCCCATGTGAATTCAGAACATGTCCCCAGGGATGAAAACAAGATGGCTGATGCACTAGCAACACTATCTTCTATGTGGGAAAATCCAGAAGAAACTCAAGTGCAACCTCTGGTTATAGCAACTCCCAAACAACCCTGCTTCGAAGTACACGAAGTAATGGAATTAACAGCTGAAGAGAAGCCATGGTTCTTTGACATCTACCAGTATGCAAAGGAAGGAAAATACCCAGAGGGAGCTAGTGTTGCTGATAAAATGTCATTAAGAAAGCTAGCCAGTCAGTTTAGAATCTTTAAAGATAAACTGTACAAAAGAACAACAAATGGAGTTCTCCTAAGATGTCTGACAGAACAAGAAGCAGAAACAATAATGCAGCAGGTACATGGAGGATCCTGCGGGCTACATATAAATGGACTTGCTATGGCCAGGAAGATAATGAGACAAGGGTACTTCTGGATGAATATGCAAGCAGATTGCATAAGAAAGGTAAAGAGATGTCACGAGTGTCAGATCTATGCAGACATCAGTCATCTTCCACCACTTGAATTACAAAACCTGGCGACCCCTTGGCCATTTTCAGCATGGGGGATCGATATGATTGGTGAAATTCATCCAGCTGCATCTATTGGGCACAGATTTATAGACGTAGCAGTTGATTACTTTTCCAAATAGGTGGAGGCAGAATCCTTCGTTAATGTAACAACCAAACAAATGGTCAAGTTGATCCAAAAGGATATTTTTACTCGGTATGGAATTTCCCATCATATAGTGACTGACAACAAAGTGCAGTTTCAAGGGGTAACGCTGAGCTGCTTGCAGAACATAGCGTTGAGCATCATAAGTCTTCTCCGTACAGACCACAAGCTAATGGTGCAGTTGAAGCAGCTAATAAGGTGATAAAGAAGATTTTGTCAAAGATGGTGACCACCTACAGAGACCAGGCTGATAAGTTACCATATGCTCTTTGGGGTTACAGAACCAGTGTCCGAACACCAACAAGAGAAACTCCTTACGCTTTGGTATATGGTATGGAAGCAGTACTACCAGTGGAAATAGAGCTCAAATCACTCAGAGTTGCCCTGGAAGCTCAAGTACCAGAGACTGAATGGGTTCAAGCTAGATACGAACAGTTGGTAGCGCTAGATGAAAGGCGACTGAAAGCACTGGATCACTTACATATGTACTAGCGTAGAATGGCCATGGCTTATATTCGAAATGTGAAATACTCTAAACGATAGTTGAAAGCAGGAGATTTAGTGCTGAAACAATTAAGGCCTTCGAATGTTGATGTTCGAGGAAAATTCAGACCTAATTGGGAAGGGCCCTATTTTGTGAAAAAGGTGCTATCGAAAGGTGGTGTCAGCATCATGGACATGGATGGAAATGAATTCATGAACCCTATCAAATCAAGACCGATTAAAGCTTTATCATGTATAAAAAAAAGTCTGCTGGGTTGAAAACTCGAAAGAGCGACCTAGGCAAAAATTAAGACAAGAGAGAAAATGGTCAGTTGGAAAATCCGAAAGGGATGATTGACGACGGATTCTAGCTCTGTGTGGAATGTATACCATTTGGGAATTAATCTATTCAAATGTACTCATTTTGGTTTCATCAATAAAGTGAACTGTTTGTTTAAATATATTTGCAATGGTTATGACGAAATGCATAAACAACGTTATCTTGCTCAACATCCACTTAAAGAAAGCACTTTGCATTTAACTGGTCAAACATATCATGTTGTTCAACAATGAAAATGTACTAAATACATACAATCTAAAATCTTTTATTGTCCTATAAATCCAATTCAACTTTCCGAAGAACGACACCGATTGCCCGAGATTTTGCTGCTTCAATCAATATCTTCTTAAAAAAATGAGAGAGCTTGCGGGGGTGAAAACCGAAAAGGCACCTCAAGCAAAAATTAGAGCAGCTCGTTAGGCTGAAAACCCGCATTGGGCAACCCAGGCAAAATTTAGAGCACTTCCAGATTCACCAATTACAGGGATGAGAAGCCTGGTCTTCCTATTATCTCCCTAATAGGGTTCTCTACATCATAACCCCAGCGGAATGTTTATAAAGGATACTATGATCTTTTTCCCTAGCAACGTCACGCATTCATAGCAATTATCTCATTTCCCCCGCAGTCCTCACATATATCCTCAACAAGGGGAGACCTTACGCGAAGAACGCCTTCCACCAGCCAAGGGCAAAACACACCTCTCCCCAGCAGAAAGAAGAAATACAAAATAGCTTTGAGTACATCCATGTGCATACACATCGTTATACATGCATGCATATACACAAATCATTCATCCCCAGCCAGTCTTCATTCTTGATCGATGGGGCAAAAATTTTTGTTCAAAATCTCTTGATCAAGGAATGAAGATTTGCCATTTCAAATGCAGGAACTCATCATCCACAGCTTCACATCTCTAGTAGATCCGCCTCGGGTAATGTAAACCCGGTATCGGTCCAGATCGGCTTCATCTCAAGTTCTCCAGCAGATCCGCCTCAGGTAATGTAAACCCGGTATCGGCCCAGATCGGCTTCATCCCAAGTTCACCAGAAGATCCGCCTCGGGTAATGTAAACCCCGGTATTGGCCCAGATCGGCTTCACTCTATATCTCCAGCAGACCTGCCTCGGGTAACATAAACCCGGTATTGGCCCAAATCGGCTTCACTCCATATCTCCAGCAGATCCACTTCAGGTAACATAAACCCGGCATTAGTCCAGATCAACTTCATTCCAGATCCCCAGCAATTCTTGCCTCGGGTAACCTAGACCCGGTATCGGCTTATTTTATCTTTTTTCCTTTGCCTCGGGTAACCTAAACCCGGTATCGGCTTATTTTACCTCCTTCCTTTGCCTCGGGTAACCTAGACCCGATATCGGCCAATCCGCCTTTCACTTTCCTTTGCCTTGGGTAACCTAGACCCGATATCGGCCAATCCACCTTTCACCACCTTCCTTTGCCTCGGGTAACCTAAACCCGATATCGGCTTATTTCATCTCCTTCCTTTGCCCCAGGTAACTTAGACCTGATATCGGCCAATCTGCCTTTCACCACCTTCCTTTGCCTCGGGTAACCTAGACCCGGTATTGGCCAATCCACCTTTCAACACTTTCCTTTGCCTCGGGTAACCTAGACCCGGTATCGGCCAATCCGCCTTTCACTTTCCTTTGTGTTGGGTAACCTAGACCCTGTATCGGCCAATCCGCCTTTCACCACCTTCCTTGGCCTCGGGTAACCTAGACCCGGTATCGGCCAATTTCATCTCTGTCCTTGCCTCGGGTAACCTAGACCCGGTATCGGCTTATTTCAATAGTGGGTTCTTTCCTGTGTCTGCGGCACTTTGATTTGCGCTCTCAAATTCATCATCTCAGGTATTTTAAACCTGGATCAGGGTGTCGAATTTGATCACGCAATGGGCAGCTATAAGCAGCGGAATTTTCCGTCTTTAAAAAAAATGCAGCGGTGTCACACGAGTAAATGCAGCGGTGTTAGAGAAATGAACAGTAAAGGAAGGATAAAAGAGAGACAATCAAACCATGAGTAATACCAAGCAAATAAAAAGAAAACAACAATATTCACCTTTTGTCCATTGCATGCAAAAAAAAAAAAAAAAGGCAACAGAAAGGTATTGGGATTTAAAAACCCCTTGTTGGGTTTGAAAAAGTGAAGAAGAGGTGTTTACTGAAATGCCTATTTGAAAAATTGATATTGGCATAATTCAACAAATTGAAAGTAATTGTCATGCCTAACATTATCTAAGGCTAATGATAAATTTCCTTTCTAATATTGACATTTCAATTAACTTGCCTTATCATATTCAATTACAAATAATAAAGATCCAATTTTTACAAGTTTCAACATATAAGTTCCAAACAATTCCTCTTTTTGTTCCAAATTTCTCTAAAAAAATCATAAAATTAGCCACCACACCAAGTTTGCGACTTCGAAGGTAACGACGCAAAAATATGGCAGGGAGAGGAGGCTATTAAGAACAGCTACCGCATTCCGACACCAACGACAGAAAGTAAATCATCTTTTTCACAGAAAGAAATATACAATCATGCAAGGTCTTGATAGTGAACAATATTTTCAAAGAGTTTAAAGTCAATAACCATCCTAAATTTGTAGTTACCAAATTTTCCACTTCATCCCAATTGGAGAATACCATTTTCAATTTCTACATCATGTACGTTTTCTTCCGTTATTTCGGAAGCAACAATAATTGTTAAAGAATTACGGTTCATTGCATTACGATCAATCAACCAAATTCCTCCTACAACTCATAATATTAATCAACTTTCAGCCACTAAAACTCATACTCATCCTCTATTATTTCATTCAATCTTTAACCACTCAAGACATATGAAAGCTAATAAAAACTCATTCTATTTTCAAACAAATCACAAAAGAAGCCCAGAGAAAGACTCAAAACACAACTCAATTTTGCCCAAACAAACATAACCCAAAAAGCTCATCATTTGCAGCCATTAATTTAGTCACCTCCAATCTACTAATACAACCTGAAATTCTTAACTTTCTCAATGCATTTCAGTCACTACAACCAACAGGGATTAATTATCACCACCATATAACAAGAGTTCTACGAGCATGCAATCAAAAAATTGCTCCAAAAACTAACCAGCAAAGCCACAAAATCAATAATTTAATTGGCCACTTAACACTCAAAATTAACAAAAGGCTAGAAAATACCTGGTTTAAGATCTACCGGAAAACTGAAATCAATAGACCGATTGGATAAAGAGCGGTTCTTATTGGAATAGCCGACGAAATTTAACCAGAGGAGCGGGTGACAAGGTCAGATCGGATTGGCGGTGGAAATCAGAAGGGCTGACGTCTAGTCGGCGGTTGAGGCTGTAGTGAGAAGCCATTCGCACGGTGGAGATCAGACTGTACAAAGGGCGTTGCTGGACTGTGATATGCAGTGGCGGGCGGTGAAGCAGCAAGGTCTAAACGACGTGGAGACATCTTGGGTTGATGACCTATGGGTGAAGCGAGATGCCAGTGGAAACGAGACGGCGTGGAAGCAGTATCGGACGGCGTGGAAGCGCTGGATGGTGGCCGGCAAGGAGCAGTGGGCATGGACGGCAGAACAACAAGAAAGAGAGGCTGAGGGCAAGAAGAGCAGAATAATGAACAAGAGTAAGAGGGTTTATTCTTTATTTCTTGGGCTTAAATACTAGCCCCAAAATAAAGAAACCCAAACCCATTAAAACCTTATTTCAGTTAGAGTAAAAGAGGGGAATCCAAATCCAAACTCATCTTTATCTTTTATAATCCTAACCAATTATTTTTACAAAATAAATCCTAATCCTCTACCCAATCTTAAATTGGTATTGGGCTTTAATTAAATTATTAAAGATTAATGGTTGGTCTTGCTTACTTTTATTTCCAGATAAACCCAAAAAATAAAAGTGGGGAGCAATTGATATAACCCTGATCTAAGGATAGAAAAAAAATCCTAATGCAAGTTTTAATTAATTTTAAATATTAATTAAAACTATCAAAGTAACGGTTATTTTTTCAACCTAATCCTCCACTTCTTGGAAGTTACCAGGAACGTGGGTCATGATCTCCTCAGAACAACCTCCCTTACAATAGCTATAAGAGAGAAAAGGGCTGATCATTAAATATAATCACTAATTTTGGCATCAGAGTGTCTGAAAGAAGAAACCCTTCCCTCGCTGCAATAGGTACCACCCTGAAGAATTCTACCGTTTCAATTATCTTCATATCCAACTGGATTTTGGCGATCAATCTCTCCCTCAATAAATACATTGTTGGATCAAGGTTACAACAGATATATTATCTCTATGGGTGTGTTTCGTTTTCTATCAATTGGTCCGACCTGCCGGATCCGACGACAGCGACGCCATGGTAACAACAAGGGATTCTAATGATAAAATTTTGTGGCATTGTGAGAAAACGATAGAGGGTTTGAAAGTGATGAAAGAATCATTACAGAGATTACATGGATTGAGATGATTAGAAGATCAGAACGAGGATCAAGTGGGTAAAGGAGGTTCTTACTTCTCACATTCATGAAGAAGATGTTTTTATGAGTGTTCTACGAAAGGAAAAAGAACAATTAATTATAAAGGAGAGCATTTTCCCTATTGTCATTCCTATAGACGAAGGATCTGAGGAGAAACAATGCGAGACCAAGTTTGGAGTAAATCGTGCCGACGTGATCAGAGTATTGGTAGTTTGTGGTGGCGACCTCAATGAGGGGCTGGTTCATGCCGAAATATGTTTTTTATTGGTTCGTAAGGGAACAAAGGAGCACTATTTTTGCATAAGCGGGGAAACGGTACCTTGCATAGGATGGGGACCATAGGTAACGTGTCAACAATATCCTTAATTTCAAATTATTTTGACATGGGTCAAGGCTATCAACTGGAAGCACAATTTTGATCCTTATCTATTTTAGTAGAGGATCAATGTTTTGTCGTGACAACCAATGTTATCATAACCGTACCGAACATCAAACCGGTGAAGCTACTGGTACGTGATATTACTAGTTCAACGGGTTTATCTGGTGGTTATACCGGATTATTATTTTTTTGGAAAAAAATATTATTTAAATAATAAATAAGCTTATAAATTCATCAAACACAAGTTTCAAATGTTTAATACTCAAAATAACTTCATGAAATATCCTAAAACTTCATCAATTTTAAATTTTAATGATAATTGATTTAAATTTTAAAACTTTGGAAAATTTTGGTTTGGAACCAAACCGAATCAGAATCAAACCAAACTAGTTCAGTTCGGTTCAATTCAAACCGAATGTATATTGGTTTGATTTTGGTTTTTATAATTTTCTACATTTGGTTTTTGATTTGGTTTGGTTCGGTTTTGAACCGAACCAAAATCGGTTTTAAACCTAAATGAATCCAAAACCAAACATAGAAAATTATAAAAACTAGTTTTTTACACCGGTTCACTGGTTTTTCACCAGTCAAACCAGCCATTTCCGGTTTTCTATAAAACCGCTTATTTTAATTAAACCGACCGGACCCATGGCCCGTTTCATGGTAAAACCAATCAAACCAGCCGGTCTGGTTTTCATAACATTGGTGACAACTGAAAACCCAAGCAAGAAATTTCTTTCTTGGGTATGGACCCCACAATGGCAATTATCATGTCAAAAATTTCAATTGGGTGGGACCACAACTCATGTGCCCTTCACATTTATTTATTTTTTGACTGAAAAATGGATAATCTTATTAAAAAAGAAAGGAAGCTGAGCATCCCAACTAGGTTGGCACCCTTAGTTACCTCCTCAAATCAGAGTACAAATCATTGATAATCGAAGAAGGTGGATGAACCACACTAATAGTTGGAGACAAAGAACAAAGTCCTAGTTTAGCTAATCTATGAGCAACCATATTATCTTTTCGTCTAATCGCCTGAAAAGAAACCTAGTTTAAAGACATTGCTAAGCAGCGACAATCTTCAATTATGAGACCAAAAGAGGAAACATCATTCATCTCCGACTGACAAAGTGTGGAAATCACAATTGTCGCATCACCTTCCATGGTTACTTGAGGGGGGTTCAAAGACTTTACCCAACTTAGAGCTTCACAACATGAAAGAGCTTCGCCCAAAGCCGGATCAAGAAGGCCCGGATATGGTGAATATCGACAAGCAACAAACTGACCCAATGAATCACGGATCACACAGCCCAAACCAGCCACACGTCGCTCAACGTCCATTGCAGCATCAAAATTACACTTCCATCCCGACACCGATGGGGCCCAAGCAGAAACACCGGTGACCTGAGCGGGCCTTACAGGGGCAGCTCTCGCCAATCTCCATTCATTGACAAGACGAGCACCATTCACAGCCACACTACAAGCCGACAAATTTTTCTGATGCCAAACCAGCTGATTGCGAAAGAGCCAAATATACCAAAGAATCCCCACCGCTATTCCAGCTATATCGTTCCCAAAACAGCTAAGCAATTTCAGCCACCAATCAATGACATTGTCTTCTTCAATGATAAAATCTGAAAAAGGTGATGAATCCCAAATGGCTCTTGCATACGAACAGTTGATAAAACAATGATAGACACTCTCTTCACTCAATTCGCAACGCGGGCAAATAGCTGAAATTTGGACACCCCGACCCCGTAGAACCACTGAAGTAGGAACAAAGCCCATGATAAACCTCCACACAAAATTTCTGAATTTATACAGAACTTGCAGATACCAAATTGAATCCCAAACGAAGTCCCGAATAGCTGTAGGGGGAGGCTACAATCATTCAGCAAGAAGGTAATAGGCTGATTTAACTGAGTAGAATCCTTTCTTTTCCCAACTCCAAACCCATTTATCATCCACTGCACGAATAGATAACGACATTGCTCTAATCCGGTTACAATCCTCTTCCGAAAACAAATAAGCCAGGATATCCTCATCCTATTTCCGAGACTCACAGCTCGCAAAAAGCCCTACAACCACCGCGTCTTCCAATTCCGTTGCTGGAGCATCCCTGTCTGGCTTACCCGTGGTTGAATTTACCACCTGTCTTCCCATATTTTTGTACTTAAACCATTCCCTATGCGGCGCCTTGTACCCTGTTCAGCAAATCTTGAGCAGCTAAAAGGCTAGGCCAGATGAAGCTCGGATTGGAGCCCTTTTTAGTTGTTAAAAAGTCCCTATCATGAAAATATCGGGCTTTATATAATCTGGAAACCAAACTCTAAGGATTAGTCATTAAATGCCAGGCTTGTTTCCCAAGTAAAGCGATATTAAAATCATGAAAGCGTCTAAAATTCAATCCACCCCAATTCTTCCGAACGGACAAAGAATCCCATGACTTCCACTTAACTCCCCTTGCCCACCGAAATGCATTTAGCATACGTTCCATTTTCATACAAATCCCTTTTGGAATGAGAAAGACGTTCATAACATAGGCCGGGAGCGCGTGTCCTACAGATTTAATGACCACCTCCTTTCCTGCTTGAGACAAGTTTCGATATCTCCAAGCCTAAATTTTCCTACTTAACTTATCAATTAGGAATCTAAAAATGGAAGTCTTATTCTGACCCACAGCAGATGGTAGCCCCAAATAAGAACCCGAACCATCAATCCTTGTAACACCAAGGACGCTACATACATAAGCACGAGTTTCCTGAGCAACGTTCGGACTGAAAACAAGAGAAGATTTAGCAAAATTGATGCACTGACCTGACACTTTTTCATACTTTTGAAGCATAGAGTGGACCAGCTGACATTCAATACTATCCACCTTGAAGAAAAAATAACTATCATCAACAAATAGAAGATGAGAGATTGACGGCCCTCTCCCGTTTACACGGCCCCCATGTATCAAGCCACGATTCTCTACCTCGACAAACAAACTTAAGAGCCCTTCCGCACACATAATGAATAAGTAGAGGGATAGAGGGTCCCCCTGCCTCAGGCCTCTCTGTGGCTGAAAAACCCCAAAGTTACCCTCATGATGCCGAATCCTATATTTTACTGAAGACATACAACACATCACCAGCTGAATAAACAGCATAGGAAAACGCATTTTTTGCATAATAGCCTCCAGATAATGCCATTCAATACGATCATAAGCCTTTGACATGTCAACCTTTAAAGCTGCCCAACCATTTCTTCTCGAAGTCGTATGCTGCATAAAATGGCACTCAAATGCAATCATAATATTGTCCACAATCGATCTTTTGAGGAATAAAAGCACTTTGCATCTCAGATACATAAGAATGGAGCACATGCTTCAATCTATTCATAATTGTTTTAGTAAGAATCTAAAAAATCACATTGCATAAGGTGATCGGCCTTAGATCAACCACCGTTTCTGGTTGCTTTTTCTTCGGAACAAGCACAATATCCGTAATGTTCAAATCGGTAGGAATTTCTCCTGTGTTAAGACACTTCAGGCAAAACTCCGTTACATCCGAACCAATAAGGGGCCAAAAATGCTGATAAAATGCCGGATTTAACCCATCTGGGCCCGTAGTCTTATCCGGATGCATTGAAAAAATGGCTTTATGAATCTCCTCCACCTCATACGGCCTTCATAACTGCAGTGCTTGATCCTCAGAAATACCCACTTGAACATGGTCTAACACGTCAGTAAGCTCACTACCTTGCGAAGAGAACAAATCCTCATAGAACTTTTGAATAACAACATCCAGGCCCGTCTCTCATGTGTACCGATTTCCTGCCTCATCACACAAATAACTGAAATTTTTCTTCTTAAAACGGATAGAAGCAGATTTATGAAAATACCGAGAGTTAGAATCTCCCTCCTTTAACCAATTTTGCTTAGCTCTTTGCCTCCAATACACCTCCTATTTTTTATCATAGTTATACAATGTCTCATCGAATTGAGCTTGCTATGAAATTGATTGCGATAGTGTTGCCCCCACTAATCAAGTTGACATGTGCAATGGTTTAGTCGGTCCAAAAAATCTGTCCCCATCGTAGTAGTCCAGCACTGGTTAACCACGGCATTACAGGTCTTTTCTTAACGCCAGACATTTTCAAACCGAAACGGTCGCTTCCAAACTAGCTCCTAGGTATAGGTCAAAGCAAAAGGGCATTGTGGTCTGAACCTGAGCTGTGAATATTAAGAACTGAAGCATTGGGGAAGATATTATGCCACCTTGGATTGCCAAGCCCTCTATCCAATTTTTCCTCAATAAAACTATTACTGGTACGT
Source organism: Euphorbia tirucalli (assembly GCA_039660915.1). Classification (NCBI taxonomy): domain Eukaryota; kingdom Viridiplantae; phylum Streptophyta; class Magnoliopsida; order Malpighiales; family Euphorbiaceae; genus Euphorbia; species Euphorbia tirucalli. The sequence continues at coordinate 55,316,216 of CM077633.1, forward strand.
CTTGTCCACGTGAAGGCATACCCTTCCATCCGTAGTCACATTCCGTTAACGTCTCAGAGAAACCTTGCAATAATGTCATGTGATGCAGATTACCCCCTCTTTTATCAGAGCCAGATAACATATCATTGAAATCTCCAATAATGCACCACGGGAGTTGCGATATACGGTATAAGTCTTTCATACAGTGCCATGAAAGTCTACGCCTACTCCGCTCCGGAAAACCATAAAACCCCATCAATATCCACAAACCGATCGAATCATGCATAATCACATCAATAAAGTTAGGGCCAAACTTTTGCAAAGAAACAATAGAATTGTTCCGCCATAACAGCGCAACACCACCACCTCTATTGACACAGTGCACCCCAAATACCCCCTCAAACCGTAATTTCCGACGAACAGATTGCACTTTAACATTATCTACCATCGTTTCCATAAGAAAAATAACATCAGGCTTATATTTATTCTCCAATTCCTGGAGCTCCTGTATTCTATCGAGGTTGCCTATGCCTAGACAGTTCCAACTTAAATAAATCATGGCAGTCGACGGGCCTCTTCTAGGAGGCCAGCCATTGTAAAGTCATTAGAAACAAAAGATTCAGTAGTATCCATTTCCGCAGTATCTGATTCCGTCAAAGTGTCCTCAATAACCAGTCTCTTCCTCTTTGGAATCTCAACAATATTGGTGGTACCTTCATTTTCTACATGTGTCACCATAGATTCCTGGGCCTGCAAGAGCCGTATAAAACCACCACCTGACCCCGAGGCCTTATTTGCTATCGAGCTAATCAATGTTGGTTCAGCCTGTAACCAAGGGGACGAACTAACTTCTAGTCAACGAGGGATCGCCCTCATGAATGAACCAAATGGCTTCTTATGATCTGGATTTTGCAAAGCTCAAAATGGAGGGCATTCAGATTCATTGTGACCCAAAATTCCATAAAAATAACAAAACAAAGGCAACTTTTCATATTTGAACGTAAACCAAAAACAGTCCGAAGCTGATCGTCCCAGTTTCATTCTTCTTTTTAAAGCAATCCTCACGTCAATGGAGACCCTGACACGAAGATATCCACGATACGCCATAGAATAATCTTAGGAATCCACTTGAACAAATGTACCCAAAAAAGCAGCAGCTGCCTTAGCAACCCTCTCAGACCGAAATCCCATCGGTAAATCGTGGATCTGGACCCACAATTCTGCATGGCTTAATTCGACTGATTGCAGTTCTTGCATAGTAAGAACCTGTTCAAAGCTCCAAGGGCTTCCACGTAGAACCGGGTTCAAATCATGGCCATGATTAAATTGAAAGAGAAACCGAGCATTACCCAATTCTATAAAGGCCATACTATCAATAGGCTTCCATAGTTTTGAAAGAGTTACCTTCATAGCCGATACATTTAGTTCCTTAGTTGTCAGGAACCGACCCACCAAACTCCATCTCAAATCCAGCACCTGCGAATCTGCTTCCTCTGGTAGGATAACCGGTGCTGCCTCCTCTTCAGCTAATCGCAGTCTCTCATAAGCTGTCATCATATCCTCTACTGGCTGAGCCATGGAGGTCTAATGCATAAAAAACTGAGAGGGAAAAGAAACCCTAATACATAAAACAAAACCCTAACGAAACCCTAACCACGTAGGGAAGGACACATTAACTCCTATTGCCCTTCACATTTATTTATACGTGGAACCCACCTTATAAAGAGGAGACACAACATTGGCATGAGAGTTTGCTCTTATCGAGTCATATGTGGCAAGTGGGTTTGCAAAGATTGGGGGCCACCACCTCTCATGTGTCCTCATCTTTTAATGATACGTGGAACATATCTCCTGAAGAGGTGGATCAAGACATTTAACATAGAAAATGGTTGCAACAATTTCAGTCTAAGGGAATCACCCCTTCCAAATTCGATTTCATAACTCAATGTTCCTCAAGTTTCGGTCCGCAGTGACAAAGTATCTTCTCAAATGGTGGACTATTCAACAATTTCAAGGGCAACCCATATGTTCTTGACCCTAAGACACAATAAGTAGAGGGAAACAAGGGTGCTAGTCTTGGGGCACACCTAAAATGGAAGCATAGATAAAGGATATGGTTCGACAGCTTAGGTTTATAGTGACCCATCAACCCCCATTCTTAATGGCAACATCTAGTTAGTCTATTGGTCAGGATGGCATAAAACAGAGGAACATGGGATGGGAGCAGAGAGTCAAATGTCCACTCATATGAAATTCAAAAAAATTGTTCAGCCCTTCCAGGCCAAAGAGAAGGATATTTCAATTAGGTTGAGCCAAACCAGTTCCTTGAATTCTGAAACACGATAAGGAGATTCTTTTACAATGGGATACGAGCGATTTTCCAAACTGTGTGATAACATCAAATGTAGGCATATCTAACAGCGTTTTTAGCTTCCAATTTTGTGAAAATCACAAAGCTGGCTGCCACATATCGCCGGTCCTTGTATCTAAGGTGTGTAATTCCTCTTACTAAGGAGTATGTTCTTCATTTTTATTCTGTCCCGTAAATTCGGATGATGGGTTTTACTTGTTGGGCATTTGTATTGCATAATTCCCATACCGTTTTACTGATATACTGGTTCAGTCCATGGGTAAGCATTTGGATGATGTGTTTGTGGTAAAAGGTGAGCTAAATGAGAATGCTCAGTTAGATGATGTCAACAAAGGTTTTGAGGATTTCATTGATTTAGAGTTGCTCAAGACTCCTAGAACTAGTAAGATGGAGGTTGCAAACTCTAATCTGAAAGTTGATCTGAAGCATCTCCCTTATATTCTGAGGGCCAAGCATCCACATTTGTCTTTTGAAAAGCGTACTCAACACTTACAGAACAGTTTCTCTAATTCTTCAAAAGTCATGCCCTTTCAAGGTTCAAATAAGCCTTTTGTTATTGGTAAGTTGGTTTTCATATGGGAAAATGCTTTTGCATTGGTCCCAAGTGACCGAGGAATGAGTCAGAAACTCTTAAATGCATGTCAGGTGGATTGTATTTCTATGCCTGCCCTTGGTAAGGAAGCGTTAGCAGCAATGCCTTTTTGGTTGGGAGCTTGTTTGATGTTTTTGTTATAACTTTTATAGGTTAATTTTGAAAAGATATGCAGTGCCTTTTACTGGAAGGTAATTTATAATGGGATATATCTGTTGGCACAGGCTCTTCCAACCAAATGCTTATTGACTATCTACTGGCTGCTTATCTTGGATACGGTGGAACAAATAATGATGCGACAATGGTTAACTCAATGGGAGTATAAGAGGTCAGAAGATGTGGTCTCGCATAATGAAGTTTCAATCAAGATGGGGTTTCCTCCTCCAGTCTTGAGGATAAGATTGTGTCGAAGGCATGGGTAGTGTTAGAGTTGGGTTAGAGTGAAGGGTAGTATAGGTATTTCAATATGGAGACATATGTCTAGGTCTACTAAGTGATTACATAAGGAGAGAAAGGAAGAGTAGTAAGGTAGCTTTTTGAGTATTTGATATTTTGAGGTCTCAGCCTTGGGTTGGGAAGGGGCATTGCCCCGTAGGAGCAATGGTTTTGGGTCTTTGTTCATTTGTTCTCTTCATATATCTTAGTTTGTTCTTTACTAGTTTCTGTATAAAAATCTAGAGGATAATTAATACAAGGTTATATTTTCTGTATGGGTGTGTTTCATTTTCTATCAGTAACATAAAGTGATTTTCATGCATCATCAGATCAAAATAGTTTAGATTTCATAATTTGTTTGCACTTCTGAAATCTTCTTTAATAGATTAGGGTCATAATAAAGTATTCCCAATTCATAGCCATTATTAGAAATAGAGTCATAACAAGTCCAAAAAGAAAAAAACCACAATTACATCCAGTTCAGTTCCTTTTCAAACTTGAATCAATCAAAATAAACAATCTCGGTAGTTAGTCATGTAAGCCCACAAAGAACACAAGCATTACATATTAACATAGGATCATAAATTCACCTATACATATAGGTCAAAATCTCAAACGATCCAAATTCAAATTCATAATCTAAGCAAGAATACAAACAAATTCAGATTCACTTTCACCAATAATAGATGTCACCATCCCAAAGCACACACATCTCACCACAGGAACACATACTTGAGCATAACCATGACATCCCACTTTTTTCCAATAAATCTCTAATTCTGCATATCAAGAAATGAACGTAGGCCATCAATTAGCACTGGAGATTCAGACATAGGTCATACCACTTATATGCATACATATCAAAAACAAAAAAATCATTTTATAAATTCAAACAGAAACAAAAAGCATTTTTTTCACTTGTCAATAACCGTGAGAGGGGGAGAGAGTTACCAAGGAGAAGCACACCTCTAAGATCTTCATCTCCGATGATAGGTTCCAAGTGAACCTTCACCACCATTCCTTCATAGTAAGCTCCAATGAACCCCCGATGATTTAATTTGGTAAGATCGTTCTAATCTAGAAAATAGGAAGCAAAAGTAAGAGATTGGTGCTAGGAGTCAAACAAAAGAACAGAAGCCTACATAGAAATAGAGTGCGAGCAAGAAAGCAGAAGAGATAGAGAAGGAAGAGAGTTGTTGTGGGCTCTTTTGACGGCCGGTGGTTACGAAAGAGAAGGAGTTCATTTAATATGTCAACCTTAATTCCAATTCTACGACTTATAATCCTTTTTCTCAATCTATAACAGGGTTAAATCTTCCTTGCTTTAATTCTCCTCTTACTATACCATCTTCTTGACATTCTTCTGTCACTTCAAAGATAGAAAATCTTATAGAATTTTGTACTATCCCTGACAACATATATGTATCTGTAACTTCTTTACCTATTCTCAATCCTTATAGAGTCTATAAAAGAGACAATTCTTTGAGTACCTTTATTCTCAATTTAATCTCTACAAGGAGACCTGTTGCTAAGGAATATGTCTAGACTTCTAAGATGGACCATTGTCACCTTCAAGCCACTTCACCTGAACATTATGTTACGATTTAGATTGAGCCAAATTTGATAGCTAACTAGTGATGACAAAGATATACACATCTCCACTTTGGAGCTATTCGAATAATCCTCACTCTTCACAAAAGGCATGTGTAAGCGCCGAAATTTTACTCCTCCCTAAAACAAAAGTTGTACGACTTTACCTACAATCGTGCGACTGTAATCAAACTACAGGCGTACGACTGTAGGATCGTGGCAGGTGAGCCAGCCCATACCTCTGCGGCAGAAAAAATGGAGAGAGAAAAAGGGCAATAAATGCTCCAGCAGAAAAGAGGGGAAGCAGAAATTAGAAAAAAAAAAGAGCAAAAAGAGAGAAGAGGAGAGCTTTGGGATTCTGGTGAAAATTTAGAGAGAGAATAGAGAGAAAGGAGGAGGAAAATAACCCAAAAACCAAAAAAGTTTTTCTTCCTCTTCTTCTTTTAATTCTTGAATGTTAATGTCTAAAACCGGTTAGAAATCATAGGTTAACGACTTAACATTGAAACTCAATCAATCTCAGACCCTAAAATCTTCAGAAACCATGACATTTGGAGATCCTTGGACCAAAAGCTCTCAAACTCAACTCAAGGAGAAAAGAGCAAATTTGTGTGGATTGGAACGACGCCAGGGGTCAATCCTACGGTGGACGTGCACCAAAAAGGTTACCACTCTTTATCCTTTCTATTTTTCCAGCTTTCTGGGTGATTAGTGTGATTTTTGTGCATTTTTGTTCAAGTTTTCGCATTTCTGTTTCTGGAAATCAAGAACAGTCGTGCGACTGTTCTTGAGTTTGATGAACAGTCGTACGAGTGTTCTTGGTTTCCAGATGATTTTCTTTCAGTTTATATCAAATAAAATTTTGGCGAAATCCTGAGTTTGGACTGCTTACAGTAGCACGACTATAATTTACAATCGTACGACTGTAGTTACAGTCGCACGACTGTAACATGTTTCCAGAATCAGAATTTCCCTTTTGAGCTATAAAAATTTCCAAAAATCCATAAAAATTTAGAAAACCAGAAAATCATCAAAATGAATTTTGTTGTGTGCATTCACGACCCTAGATTCAATTTTCAGTAAAATTGCATTTAAAACAATACAACGACGGAGACCCGATTCTCCCACAAACCGACCCACCTCACATGTAAAAATGCATGTAAACTGGCAAACTTGTTTTCAAAATGATTTTCCTACAAAACCAAGAATACAGGGATGTTTCAAAAAATTTCCAAGTCTAATCGAGCCGGCTAGCCGAGCCGACCCGGTTATCCCCCTAAATGCATGCCCCCGAATTCTAATTTCCCATTCTATCATATTTGAGTCCTATTTGTGGCGTGCTGTAAATTGTGCTAACCCTCTGTTTTGCAGCTTTTTATTTTTATTTTGTATGTATTTAATAGATTCTTCATGTATCCTAGGCGATTGTAATTTTCTAGATCAATCGTGTATTCTAGGCGGTTGTAAAAGTGAGGATGAGAGTTTTTATTTTTCATTCGATCGGGTTGTAATAATTTAATCATTTACTATTTTACTTTAACTGTATGCACGCTGTACGTCTATTTATTTCAATAAAATTGACTTTTAGAATTATGAAATATCATTTGAGAACATTGGCCAATATTTATTTTAATTAGATACGAAATAAGGGACTTGTCCAGACCTAGATCTCTGGATAGTGTAGCGGTCGTTCGTCCGGTTCAGCTATATTATAAATTTCCTGGTTGAGCTGAGCTGGGTGGCGACTCCTATAACACTCATCGAGACTTAGGTCTCTGTTCTTTTATGAAATAATTCCATGTTTTCCAAAACGCAAATTTCCATTATAAAAACCCCACGCGAGTGAGGGGTCCGCCCAAAATCGAGGCGCCCCTCCCGAAAGGGAGTCCGCGTTCCGTCAAAAACATCGTCCGCTCACAGCATGGTCTTAATGCAATCTCTAGAGTTAGTCTTTTGGACTTCATATTTTTAAATATATGAAAAAGCTGTAATTGGAACTGTCGTTAAGACACTTCATGCAGGAAGTATTGTCCTTACATTCTTCCCTAATTTTAACTTTTTACTTCAAGATCCATACTTGTTTGTAGCTTAAAGATCCAGGTTCAAATTATGAGAACAGAGCATATCCCAACTACCATTATGGCCACCATTCATCATTAAATTGTTTATAGACTACAAGATCATGCTATGGATCTTACATCTCATGGACATACTTCTTCAATACTCTATTTGTTATTACCCATAATGATGATGATCCAACCATCATTCAGATTCTAAGAGAGGAATTATCTCAGCTCATGCCTCTTGAATGATTGACTAATTATGAAAATCTTCATCAAGCTTCACAACCTATTAAGACCTAGCAGGTTCTTAATTTGGTCCAAACACTCTTTCAATCTTTAAGGAGATCTTTTCATCAGGTTATGACTCTCTCACCAATTTACACACCTAGAGAGAACAAAATTCCCATCCATATTTTTTATCCTGATGGCTCCCATATCTATGTTGATAAAATCAATAGACATTTCATATGGGATGTTCCTGGTAGTGGCATGTTTGATCCTATCTACACTTATCATCTTAACAACTCTGATGATGAAGCTACTGAGAAAAACAAACCAAAGTTGTGAAGCAGATGTCGTCCCTATGATAAAGGATTTGATGATAGGAAACTTGATAATCCCAGGGTTGGAATCCATGATTGGATTCTTATAAAAGAACAACGAGAAATTCAAAAACTAGTGGGAGCGAAGGGATTTTCATCCCTGATTTGAATGATGAAGAAATTGTTTGCTTCTATAGCCTTCTACAGCAATAGGAGTCAAAATCAATTTAAGATCGAAGCTCCAATCGACCAAACTTCAAGCCTCGGATCATTTCCTGGGTGAAAGAGGAGGCTGTCTAGATCAACAATCGCACAACTGTTACATCAAGACCCGTACGGGGTCTCGATGTTTGACAGAACCGTGATCTTCAACCTTGGAAATGATTTTTTGGATTTTAGGGGCAGATTCTACAAGAAAATGCCTATATTTTACCTATATAAACCATGTCTGATGATGAGTTAGTGGTTAGCAACTTGATTTTACAGAGAGAGGAGAAGAAAAAGGGACAAAAGGAAGAAAAGAAATTCAAACTTTTTCTTTCGTTTTCATCTTTAATCTCTATTTTTAGGTCTAAAATTGGTTAGAAATCGTAGGAAAACACTTCGCCAAGGCTTTTAATAGGTTTAGAGACTAATTTGAACACTATAATCGTAACTTTCGGAGCTTAAAACCATTTTCGGGGCTTGGAGTTTGGGTTCAAAATCAGAGACTTCATTGAAGGATTCTTGCATCCTAAAGTAGTGGATTCACGCTACAAGGGTAAATATATGAGAAACCAAAGCCTTTGACTTGTTTGTACTGTATTTTTGCATCATTTGCATCATTTTCATACTACTATGTTTTTGGGTTCTGGTATGAGAACTAGACCCATGCGGCCATTGCAACAGCCGCATGGTTGTGGTTCTCAGAATAGAACCGTGAAACTTAATTATTTAAAATCTGTTACTGGTCTTGAAGTGACTCCCACACGAGTGTAAATTTACAGTTGCACGGTTGTTTTTCCAACACCTGTGCTAGTATCAGCTCAGGACAGAATCACTGAAAACTTATTTTTGGTCATTTTATGACATTTGAACCTTAGATTTATATTCCAGAAGGATGTACTAGAATAGAACAACGATAGAAACCTAGCTTCTTAAAATCCGACTCACTTGCCATGCTAAATAATTAACCGGTAAAATAGTTTTCATAACGGTTTTCTCAAAAATCAACACAGGGACATTTCAAAATGTTTCCAGGTCTAGTCAATGAGATTTTTTGAGTTTCTTCGGCTATCCCCCCTAAATGCATGATCCCTAGTCATTTATTATCCCATTTTTTCATCATTTAGTCCTATATGTGATCATTCGTGTACTAACATTTGGTGTGCAAGATTAAATGTATGTTTAAATTTTATTATTGCATTAGATATATTCGTGTATTTTAGGTGATTGTACCCCGATTCCGCATTTGATTTATATGTATCCTCTAGGGTAGTTTATGTGATTCGGTCTGTATAATTAATTTATTTACTGCTTTCTGTACCTTGCATGAACCTCGCATGCTTTAAAATAAAATTGGTTCAGTTTAATAAAATGCTATAATTTGGTTGTTGAAGCATTTATTTTAATTAGATAACAAGAAAATGATTCATTCAGACCTAAATCTCTGGAAGGTATAATGGCCCTTACTTGGTTTCAATTGTACCTAAAATTCTCGGTTAAGCTGAGCTGAGTGGCGACTCCTATATCTTCTTCGAGATTTCAGTCTGGAATCTTTTATGAATATTATTTTCTAAAATGAACTTCATACTATAATTATTATTACAAAACCTTATATAAAAATTCCTCGGTTCGCATCGCTGCATTCCTACGAAAATGTAGGCCGCTCACAGTGGCGATTCTGCTGGGGAAGTCTTTTAAAAAGTTTTTCAAAACTTAAAAGATTTTGATGAGCATTGAAAGTATCTAATTAAAATAGCTTCAATGAACTTTTTGTAGCATTTTACGTGCATTGCATATTAGCTAGATTTGAGCATTAGGTTAAGGTAACATTATTAGCCCGATGAACTGTTGAAGTGCCACGTACATTCTGCCAGGTCGTAGGGACATGGATATGGAACATCACCCATAGCTTCATTTGTACCATTGAGTGGGGAGAAGTAAGGAGTATACATTCGCTTTAGGAACCTTGATGTTATCCCAGACTTTGACTGAACTCATGTAAATAGCCGTAGTGATTTCCACTAGGATGCCAAAACGAGACATGTGATATATATCTGTAGTTCTGCCTTTATCATCCCCTGTTGATGATTAAAGAGAACCCCGCCTAGGACTCAGTAGGGATATCGACTTTTTAACCACGTGGAGAAATAAGGTCAGGAATTTGCGTCCATATGCTATGTGCCACGTGATTTATTTTATGGGTACCATACCATACCATTATAACCATTCTTTCATGCATATATTATACCACTTGTGTGATACTAACCCATTATTTTCGTGCAGCTATACACATTATTTTTGTATGTAAATAATTTTGTTCATATACCCCATTCTGCATGACACATACACTAACAGTTTTTGTGCAGCCATATGCATTATTTTTGTGTCTAAATAATCTCACCCATGCACCTCATCTTGTATGACATATACACTAATAGTTTTGACACAGCCATAACCGTGTGTCATTTATGCATAAGTGAAACCTGCATTAATAAACCTATACATTATCATCTTTAGGCAAACCTTGGATGTTACTTTAAGGCCACACATTTATTCTTCTATAACCCATGGTTACTGCAAGAAACTCATACACTCACTTGTCTTCTAAAGACACCCTTTTCGATACCCCTGAGTACCAAATCTCTGTCCGTGTGCAGACTCACACGCACCCAAAACCCTAGTTTGTTTTAGATCTGAAGACTTTAAAACTTTCTAGTATCGCCCTCAAGTGCCCCAAGGGTGCCGAACTTCTGTCCGTATACAGCCTCATACGTATACAACTATGACTAGTAGAATCTAGTTAACCTTTTTCGACACTCCCCGAGTACCGAACCTCTATCCATGTGCAAACTCATACCCACCCAAAACCCTAGGTTGTTTTAGGTCTGAAGACTTTAAAACTTTCTAGTATCGCCCTTATGTTCCCCAAGGGTGCCGAACCTCTGTTTGTATACGGAATCATACGTATACAACTATAACTAGCAGAATCTAGTTAACACTATTTGATAGTGTTTGAATACTAAAACCCTATCCATATGCTCCTCGAGCATCGGATCCTCGCCTATCCCACATGAACATCCATATCATACGCATATCATGCATCGACCATATCACGTCATCCATACATGCACACATACCACTTCAGGTCAAAAGACTGTCATGCATTCATCCATAATGCTAATGTGTGATTGTAACTCTCTGTAATTTAGGATAGCCTTCCCAAAGGAAGACTAGTCAAAGTTAGTTACGCGGATCCTCAACCAAGGCACAGAACCAGAACAAGATCAGTCAGTGTGGTGTCCAAGTCAGTGGTTGTAGAATTAGGGTCGGATTTAGAACAGGAGGAATAAATTCAGACTTTGGGAATATATAGTTTGTTCGTGCTAAAAGAAAGTATTACAGAAATAGGGGATCAACAAAACACGAACCGGCAGAACATCGCTATCATCACCGCTTCTATGGTGGTAGCCATGAGGGACCTTTTTGGTTTAGAGGAATTCAGGGCTAGCATTCATAATCAAGTGCAGGCCGCTATAGGCAACATTATTACTAATAGACAAGCTGAACCTGTTATAGATCAGGGGGGCCACAACAGGCAGATAGAGTCGAATGTAGACCAAGGGAATATTGGTGGATAGGCTCCAGCAAGGGATGGAGACTACCAATCTGAGCAGGGAGATGCCTCTGGAAGAGTCAGAGAGATATCGGCCGAGTCATCAGCCGAAAGGAAGCTGAAAGAGAAATATTCTGAGCTTGACGAGCTGCTACCCAAGCTTCGCTAGATGGCACAGATTCCCACTATGAAATGCATCGACCCAAATACTTTTAGGGTCAATGGGATTGACCTGCTACCTCTAGGCTTCCAAATGCTGAAGTTCAACCCATACAAAGGAACAGGACCTCCTGGTCCTCACATTGACAATTATGTGGCGGTGATGACAATGAACGGCTTGACCACTAGCTAGTTGTTGGGTTTGTTTCCCACTACTCTTGAAGATGGTGTCACTCGATGGTTTAGCAATCAGCCAGCACATATCAGGAAGGACTGGAACTCTCTCATTGAAGCCTTTGTAAAACATTATAGCTATAATACTTAGATTGAGGTAACACTACATGATCTGGAGGTAGTAAATGTTGGGATTCATCATTGAAAAATTAACTTGGTGCAGCGGAATTACATCGTTTAAAATTTTCCTAGAATCCACCTATCGTGTCCAATTACCATTGATTAAAATAAAATCAATTTTGAATAAAGAGAGATTCACTCACCAAATTTGTCTCTTATAGAGACTGCTGCAGAATCGACTCTTTAAGCGACCTCCAAAGTCCGATGCACGACCAACTATAGAGTGGGAACCGGTGATAGCCGAAGAAGCAAAGGAATGGAAGATTAATCCTGGAAATTTTAGCCAAAGGAGCTGCTATATGGGGCTGAAAATTCCAGCAATTAAAATAAGGTTAGGGCTAGGTTTTCTTCCTTAAGTGTGCCCTTATATAGACTTCTTGTCTAATTGGGTTTTAATTAGGTTAATTAAACCCAACCCCACTAGGATTATAATTTTATAAATAAACTTTAATTAAAAAGTATATACTATGGAATTTAATTCCATTTGGTTAAATTTAATTACCCCTAAATAAAATTAAATCACACTTAAGTAAATACAATACATGTATTTGATTTTCCTACTTAGAAAAATTATTTAATTAATTGTTTACTTTATATAATTCAATTAATTAATTACATTATATAAACTTATTAATTATATTAAATCAACTAAGTGTTAATTAATTACCTTGACACCGAATGTCAACTAATTAATTAATGCATTCCTTCCAATGTACATTATATGTACACTTTCTATAAGTTCCGGCTCAGTTGATTTATGTGCACGATCCTATGAGTCTGTCTTTATGTTGGCAGTAGGCCCAAGGCCCACAGACTGTAAGTGGGTTCCAGCAAACCGTTACAGCCCCCAATTACGACAGGGATGCAGCAGTATTTAGAACACTTACCCGGTAGTAATCTCATAGTGTCCTTTATCAATAAACAAGAGGCATGGTGTCCGTCTTCCTCTTCTACTGTTTATTATATTTCTTGATCTTGAGTTGACTGATCAATCAAATAAGCAACCAACTTATTTGGGTATGGCCATACACATATCATTGGCCACTCATCAAGTGGCCAATGATATCATCTCGATGTCACCCGAGTAGTAATTCCTTAACTTCATCATCAATATCAATAAGTTCACCTGTCCACCCAATCATACTCATATTTAGTATCCTTTTACAGACCTGTTAGGCGTATGTCAAAGTGAACCGGATTCCATATAGATATTATAATGAAATCTGGTCTGAAGACAAAAGAGACCTACTCAACAAAGACCTATGACGTGACAACCATGTGGCTTTCTTATGTGGATTGATCCAGTCCCATGTCAGCGACATGTACCTATAATCATGATTGACTTTACAAGTACTATGGCTAGTTAAGAACTACCATATAGTCATCGAATACACAAGTCTATGGTTCTATTCATTCCCATGATTAGAACAGACCTGGGATAGGTTTTATGATTATCAATCAATATGATACTCTACTCATATTATAGATATAAATGAAATAGATTAATTGCCTTTATTAATGTGACACAAATGATGTATGTATACAAGAAGTCTTAATGTATAATACAAAATACAAGAATCAAATTTTAAGCGGACAACGTTTCAATGGACATAGTGAAGCGGGCCGAGGAGGCTTTGATATGCATGTGGAATTTGTCTTGATGAAAAAAGATGGGTTTGATGATTTTGCTTAAGAAAACCATTCGTTTGATTTGAAATCCCTTTTGTAGGAAACATCATTTAGAATGTGAGTTTTGGGAAACTGGTTTTATCTTTTAGAAAATCCCATTTTATTAACTTAAAGACCTCAAGATCCAAACTTCAAGATCAATGATAGAGTCACCACCTGGATCAGCTCATCTAGGAAATTCCGGTATAGCTCCCTACCGAGTAAAGACTACCATACCTGATCCAGAGATTTAGGGTTTGGGCAACTTACCTATTCAAACTCTAGCTTGCTTTCGTTTAATAGTTTATACCACCATACTATACTCACTTATTCTCTACCCATTTTAGCTTTTAATATTAGCCGATGCTCATTTAGATGACATAAATAAATAGCATAAAAATAAAGTGCAGAAAAGTAAACCATATATCCAAACCAAACAAAAGGATAGAGGCCACTTATTACAACCAAAAAGATAAAAAAACTCTCATCCTCACCTTACAACCGCCTAGATACACGAAAATCTGTAAAAGGTACAATCTCCTAGAATACAAGATTTGATCTATTAAATACATCCAAAATAATAAAAAGAAAAAATAAAGCTGCAAAATAGACGGTTAGCACAATTATATCACAAACATATGTAGGACTCATAACAGGACATAACGGGGAATTTCAGAAAACCATTTTAGAAACGCCTTGTAGGTTTTTTGTGCTTGAAAACAATTTTGGAAAACAGTTTGACTCAATTACATGCAAATTACTTCCTTTTAGTAAGTCAGTTATCCCGAAACTTAGGGTTTCATTCGTATGGGTTCCTAATTCCGACATTCATCTAAGGCATAAAGCTGTAAACACGCCAAAAACAGTTTTGAATCTAAAACTGGAGATAGCATCACGCGACGACGTCTGTGGGAGTCCTCCGAAGATTCTACCTCAGCAACTATAGCCGTGTGGCTCTAGTTAGAGCCGTGCGCCTATAGTTACTACAGCCATGCGGCTATAGTGTCCAGAACCCGAATCGGTTTTCTTTGCCTTTGTAAATCTCTACTTTGAATTGTTCCGATAATTTCTAAGGATTTTAGGGAGCTTGGAGGTCTGCTAACGCTAAACCAAGGATCTGATTTGGACTAAGCAACCCTGGATTCCTAAAAATCAAAATCAAAGAAACCCAAATCTCACATCAACGTTATCCAAAATCCGAAAACCATAATTTTGAATATAACGGATGTGATTTGACCGAAATCATTCATAGCAAAACCACTAAAATGGGAAACTAACTGTATTCAGTCATTTAAGGGTATTTTAGGTTTCTGCCTAGAAGAACACAACCATGTGGCTATACGTATACAGTCGCACGGTTCTATTCTAAGGGGTTATAGCCGCTCGGCTCTAGTTAGAGCCGCACGGCTATAATCATACAGACAGTTTCTGGATTTTCACAAAACTTAAAAAATGCAAAGCATAAAGCAATCAATTACGAGTTTAAGGCCTCTCAAAGTGTACCCTTTTTGTGTTCGAGCCTACTTGATGACCGGAAGTGAATCTGAACGTAGGAATGCGTCTAGAATCACGTAAACATCCCGAAACTTTAAACACGAACCTCGAACTGATCTGAACAGACCTGAAATCAATCCTAATGAATGTGACATGCCTAGAAACTCTCGTTCTTATGTTTCTTGAGTGTTTTCTCTCTATCTTTTATAATTTTCTTTTATTTTTCTCTAGTATTTCTACTTTTTCCTCACTTTCTCTCTTTTTCTCCCCCTTTTCTCTCTAGGATTCTTCCCCTTTTTCTCTCCAACTGATTTCTATCAATGATTTTTTGTTTCTGGTGTATTTTTTGGTCGTAACCCTAGCTATCCACGTTTCAAATCCTTTAATTATGGCATTAAACACGTTGGTCAAAGATATGGTTAGTTTATTTAGGTTGTAACCTGGTCAACCTTTAGAGCCACAGGGCTATAATGCTATAACCATGCGGCTCTGATGTTATAGCTGTGCGACTGTAGTTATGAAACTACAATTGTGAGGCTCTAACCAAAGCTATCAAGGCTTTTCCTAAATCCTACACTCATATCTAAGCTTTTTAATCACTCGAAGGACTTTTCTCGGTGTTTTAGATCGAGGACTGTTCTATTTTTTTGAACGTTTGAGAACATTCCGGGCATCATTCCATTCATTCTCAAATCCAACTCATGTTCATTTATCTAATAGGTAACATAAGATTTTCAACACAGAGTTTAGGAAAACCGGTGTTCACAGGCTGCCCCTCGCGGGATCAAAGTCGAGTTATGGTCGGCCTATTGTGCCCGGTTCAAGTTTAGGCTCGCGATAAGGGGCACGCTGAGAAAAGAAAAAGGAAACGTACCTGGCATCTTTCTCGTGCTGGTCCTCCGTGGTGCTTGTGTCATGAATGGAATTGTGTTTGATTTCAGGGACTTATTTCGATGTTTGTGCGAAATAACGATCTTGCTCGAGTTATTTCTAAGGACTTACCTCAGTTTCTGTGCAAGGCAACAGTCTTGCTCGAATTGATTCTCCATGGTACTTGTGTCACGAATGGAATTGTGTTGACTTCAGGGACTTGTTTCGATGTTTGTGTGAAATAATGGTCTTGTTCGAGTTGTTTCCAAGGACTTGCCTCGATTTCTATGTGAAGTAGAGGTCTTGCCCGATTTGAATTGGTTCAGGGACTTGTTTCGATGTCTGTGCGAAATAGCAGTCTTGCCAGAGTTGTTTCCAGGGACTTACCTCGATTTCTATGTGAGGTAGAGGTTTTGCCCGATTTGAATTGGTTCAGGGACTTGTTTTGATGTTTGTGTGAAACAGCGGTCTTGTTTGATTTGAATTGGTTCAGGGACTTGTTTTGATATCTGTGTAAAACAGCAGTCTTGCTCGATTTTAATTGGTTTATGGACTTGTTTCGATGTCTGTGTGAAACATCGGTTTTGCCCGAGTTGTTTCCAGGGACTTGCCTCAGTTTCTATTCGAGGTAGCAGTCTTGGCTGATTTGAATTGGTTTAGGGACTTGTTTCGATGTCTGTACGAAATTACAGTCTTGCCCAAGTTGTTTCTAGGGACTAACCTCGGTTTCTATGCCAGGTAGCGGTCTTGCCCGATTTGATTTGGTTCAGGGACTTGTTTCGATGTTTGTACGAAATAGCAGTTTTGCCCAATTTGAATTGGTTCGGGGACTTATTTCGATGTTTGTGTGAAACAATGGTCTTGCACGATTTGAATTGGTTCAGGGAGTTATTTCGATGTCTGTACGAAACAACGGTCTTGCCCGAGTTGTTTCCAAGGACTTACCTCAGTTTTATGTAAGGTAGCAGTCTTTCCTGATTTGAATTTGTTCAGGGACTTATTTCGCTGTTTATGCGAAACAGCGGTCTAGCCCGATTTGAATCTCCTATGAGATTGGTGTCATGAAGAAAGGGTATTTTTGTAATTTGATGTCTCATGGTGTTTGTGTCACGAAGGAAAGGGTAATTTGATAATTTGGTTAAATAGTGTTTTTGAAGTTGAGTGATCTTGATTCTGTTCTTCTTGAAGCCGTGCTTCTGAAGTTTCATCAGGTGTGTATTTATTTCTTGATCGATAATTTTGGAAACAAAAATTTTTGCCCTTTCGATCAAGAATAAATACAGACTGATTGTTTTGCACCTGGATACCCATAAAAAGGAAGAAGTACCCTTCTTGCGATTATATCGGCAGAAATTTTGAGAATTGAGAAAATTTTCATACCTGAGATTTAGAGTCGTGCAGCTTTAATGTTATACGCTATAGCCCAAGGGATGCCCCAGTGTCAGGCCATTTCCGCTTTCAGAGTGCTCATGAGTCGGGACAACCTGGTGTTGATAGTAAGTACCTGTACTTAAGTTAACATTGATGCATGTATGCATGTATGTGTGTATGTTTCAAGTGTATGCATTTATGTGATATGATGTTTCTGCTATTGGTCTTGGTGTAGTCCGCATTTGGTGTTCAATGTCACGAGTCCACTCATCTGAGGTCAGAGGTGGACCAGCTACAAAGGCGGGTCACGGATCTAGAGCTCATGAACCAAATTTGCCGGATGTGCGTAGACCCATTGGAGGAGCACCTTTCTTATTATGAGAGCACCGGGGATGAGAACTAGGTGGACGATCAGGATAACGCGGCACAACCCTAGATCCTTTCTTTTTCCTTCTTTGACAATCTAGCCCATATGTGGGCTCATATCGTTACTCCGCTTGTATTGCCCATGTGTGGGCCCATTCTACACATTTTTTTGTCTTGGTACATTGGTTGTGAGCACGAGGTGTTGACCCTGAGATACCTCGGGTTGTAAGGTGTTATGATAGTCTGAACCCGCTGCTGTGTGACTTTTGTTTTATTTTGTGTCCTTACTTTTGCATAGACAGCCCTTTCAGGTTTTCGGCCTATTGGACTATCTTAATATTTGCCTGAACCACCCTTTTGGGGTTTTTGACTCAGCAAAATTTTATTTATGTCCTAACTTTTGCATAGATTTCCTTTTCAGGTTTTCAATCTATCGGATATTTATATTTTTTTCATGTTTTTTTTTTTAATGAGATACATAAAAGCAAAATATGTATACAGCCATATATGCATAATATAAGCTCAATTCCAAGCAACTCTAGACATTTAAACGAACAGAGCAAAGCATTCATTCATTCATTCATTTGTTAATAATATTTTATTACAATGCACATCAAAGATGAAATGAAGTGAAGGACAAAATCAGCAATGGTATCCGTCTCGACCGAATCTGCTGTCCTAACTTTTTTGCATGGATCACCTTTTCGGTTTTTGATCCATCAGACTGTCCTAACTTTTGCATGGATCACCCTTTTTGGTTTTTGATCCATCGGACTTCTTTTTTTTTTTTTACACGTATTATCGCATGAGCTTCTCTTGATTGATGGGGTTGACAAATTTGTTTTCGTCCATGTCTATGATCCTCACAGTGCCCTTTGAAAGCACTTTCTTGACTACATACGGACCTTCCCAATTCGGCTTGAACTTTCCCAGTATGTCTATATTGGTCTGCTTCATCTGCTTAAGTACCAAATCCCTGGCCTTGAGTAGGTGTTTTTCATGATGAACTGTGTTGTTGTAAGTCCAGGCCATTCTCTGCTGATACATCTATAGGTTATCTAATGCCTAAAGACACTTCTCATCGATCAATGTAAAATGTTCATATCTTAATAGAACCCATTCTGATTCTAGCAACTGTGCTTCCATGACAACTCTCAGTGACTTAATCTATTCCCCAATTATATCAATTCCCCAAGCTATAAATGGCCATGGAGTTGATGATATTTAAAGTTCTAGCAGGGGAAGATGGTTGAGATCTCCGTACAGTTGACATTCATGGCACTTCTTTATTTCTTCAATACAATCAGCTTGCATGGTAAGCCAAAAGTAGCCTTGCTTTAACATATTCTTGGCTAGGGCTAAACCATTCATGTGCGGTCCGCAAGTTCCCGCATGGATATGTTTCATAACCTTCTTCGCCTCTTCTTCTATTAAACACTTCCGTAGCAGTCCATTGGCAGTTCTTTTGAAGACCTGGTTTTCAAATATCCTTAATTATGCAGCTAACCTTCACAGAGAGAACTTATCTGCTTCACTGGTATCTTCAGGACATTGACCGTTCTGAATGACTGTAGGATGTCATGATACCACGGGTGTTTTCCACCGTTGCCATAATACTGACTATCTAATAACAAGGATTCTGTACAATTTCCAAGATCATAGGTTGTATCGGTTGTTTTTGGGGTCCTTCACACATTGATAAAAGTGTAGCTAGGGAATCGGCCATCTGATTCTCTTCCCTCAGTACATTCCTAAATTCACATTGACCAAACACCCTCGCTTTTTCCAAACCAACTTAAGATAAGGCTAAAGTGATTCTTCTCTTATTTCTTAATCCCCAGCAATCTGTCAAATCACCAAAGCTGAGTCCCCGATAACTAACACTTCGTGTGCCCCTAGTGTGATTAGGGCATCAATTCCAAAGAGGCAAGCTTCATGTTCTACCGATGATTACTCCCAGACCTGTACCATGTTTATTCACGGCACCATCAAAATACATCACCCATCTGCTTGGTTCTATTTCCACCACCACCAACTGTTCATCTGGAAATTCCAAATTCTCGACATAATATGATCCTAGAGGTTAATTGGACAGGAATTCTGCTATAGCTTTTCCTTTGATCGTTTTCTTAGTTACGTACTTAATATCAAATTCTGACAATAAGAGTAACCATCTTGACAGTTTTCCAACCAATGCAAGGGTTTGGCATAGATACTTCATCGGATCAACCTTAGCCACCACCGAAACTTATACGACTGAAAGTAATGCCTTAACTTCTTAGTCAACCATACCATAGCAGTGCAAGTATTTTCCACCACGGTATATCAGGTCTTGTAATCAAGTAGCTTCTTACTCAAATAGTAGATTGCATGTTCATGACCGTCCTCTTGTTCTTGTACTAACATTGCCCCTATTGAAGCATCTTCGATAACCAAGTACAAGATCAAAGGCTTATTCGGCATCAGAGGTTTTAGAACTGGTAGATTCATCAAATAAGCCTTGATCCTGTCAAAGGCTAGTCCGCATTGATCGTTCCATTCCACTGGCTGATTCTTCTTCAAGAGTTTGAAAATGGGTTCGTAGACTATCGTTAATCTCATGATGAACCGACTGACATACTGTAATGACCCTAAAAATGACCTCACTTCCTTTTCTATCTTCAGTGTGAGCATATCTCTGATGGTCTTGATTTTTTTTTGATCCATTTCGATTCCTCTCTGACTTACTATGTGACCAAGAAGCTTTCCTGAAGTTACCCTAAAACACTTCTTGGGATTCAGGTGGAGATTATACTTTTTTATCCTAGTTAGGAATCTATCCAGGATAGTGGGATGCTTTTCCCCGATCATCGGTTTAACTAGCATATCATCCACATAAACTTCAACCTCCTTATGGATTATATCATGCAGAAGTGCAGTGACTGCTCGCTAGTAAGTTATCCCGGCGTTCTTCAACCTAAATGACATAACCCTGTAGCAATAGACTCCCCATTCCGTGATGAAGGCTGTCTTCACTTTGTCGATAATGTCCATCAGAATCTGATTATACCCTGAAAATCCATCCATAAACGAATACATCACAACCTTGGCGGCACTGTCAATTAGAACATCAATATACGGTAGTGGGAAGTCATCTTTGGGTGACGCCTTGTTTGGATCCATGTAATCCACACAAACCCTGACTTAACCGTCTTTCTTTGCAACTAGTATGATGTTGGCTAACCATTCTGGATACTCTACTACTTCCAAGAACTTGGATTTTATCTGTTTGGCTACCTCTTCCTTAACTTTTTTTGCTTATTCTGGTCTAAGTCTCCTAAGCTTTTGTTTGACAGGTTTCATTTTCGGATTCATCAGAATTTGGTGTTTTGCAATCTCCCTGTCAACTCCCAGCATATCATCACAGGACCAGGTGAAGGCTTTCACGTGCTTTTGCAGTACTTTTACAATTTCCTTTCTTTTATCAGGCGTGAGGTCTTTCGAGATGGATACCATTTTTAGATCATCATCTATCCCTAGATTCATTTCATACAATGATGCATCATGTATGCTAAAAACATTAAATGAATGTTTGTATGTATGCATAGTTCCATCCGAAAAAACATCACATAAGAAAGATAAATCAAATTTCATTGCATTAAATGTCTTACAGACTGAATTGTTCACATTATAAATAGAAGAAACAGATACATCAAAATAATTATCATCCTCCAAATGCGGAGGGTCTTCTCTAGCTGCAACATCATCAAATTCAATAGCTTACACACCCGGATTAGCCCTGATGGTCTGAGTGAATACCCAGTTGGCTAGAAGCCAAGATTGAACCATGTTCATTTGGCCCCCAAAGCTGGGCAGGGGGTTACTCTGCATGCTTGGTTTTAGTGGTGGGTCCACAATCTTCTTATCGGCAATCAATTATTGAATGGCCCTTATCAATTACACCATCACATGATAGGCACAGAAGTTATCCTTGTCTGCCTCAGTTGGAGGAGAATACGGCCTCAAACCCTACAATAATCCTGCCTTCTTATATTTAGCAAAGATTCAGCCTAAAGATTCAGCCCATGGGTTAGTGATCCTCTGAAGAACCATTACCTACCTACCCTGATTTATTGCATCCACATCAGCTTCTGGTCACCTAATCTAATACTGCAGTTGGAGCCGGTTTTGAACTAGACCCAGCCGGTGTAGTTGTAAAACTTTCACTCTTGTAACCCTATGAATACCCACGACTACCTCGATAAGTACCCGAATTCTATTTGTTCCTTTGGTCTTCCTCCTCGTACCTTTTGATAAGCTTGTAATACTCGACAACATCCGTAAAATCATGGAATCTTTTTAGCTTCAGTTTGTCCTTATACAAAGGCAAACTACCGTCAACTAGCTTCATAATGAGAGCCTCTAACTTCGGAGCTCTATCTACCAACACCTGAATGTCCATCCATCTCTTATAATAAGCTGAGAAAGACTTATTAGGCTTCTAGTGGACCCTTTCTAAATCCTCCAAAGTGGTCTCCACTTGAGTATTATAAGCATATTGTTTCACGAATGACTCAGTCAAATCTTCCCATGTGGAACGAGTGTGAATGGACGTTTTCAGGTACCATTTCGCTGCAGCATCTCTCAAAGTAGTCAGAAATAGGTTCAGCAGGTGATTCTTTCCAATCCTTAAACTAGACATTAACCTGACATAGCTATCCAAATGAGCTTTTGGTGGGCCCTCCCTATTGTACCGGGGCAAATAAGGCATGTGGAAACCCACAGGTAACGGATCCCCTCCTTTAGCCAACAGAGTGGTCGGGTCAGCACACCTAATGGGACTGTAATGCAGTATCTCCTTCAATTTTGGCAGCAAAGCCTCCAAGTCAGAGAATTTCTCCTTGAGACGCTTTTCTGCAGTAGTCTCCATTGAAGCTTCCTTGGCCCTCTCAAAAGCTTCATCCTACTTAGAATGACGATCGATTTCCCTGGGAAGGATAACTCCCCTATTACATCCTAGAACACTTCCTCCCAAGTTAGGAACCACCTGAACAACATTTCTCCCATCCTCGACCGGAGCCTGGGCTGATTGAATAGTCTGACCGGCATTGGTGGCCATTACAGCTTGCATCTGTTCTCTCAAAGTAGCCTTAAACTGATCCAAGCTCAACCAGGCATCTACGAAGGCATTCATATCAAAAGTGTGCACTTCCATAGGTCTATATTGAGCCATGTCTATTCTGTTCACTTCCTCCCACACAAAATGACTGTTAACAGGTAACGAAGGTAACTGACCCCTAGCTCTTACTGTGATTCTGAATCTAAACTGACCCTAACCTCTTCCACGGTCACTAGTTCTGACTGAACTGGTTGAACTAATTGATTGGACTCTGATTCAATGTGCACTAACTGTTTCGAAGTTCGACTCCAAACTGCACTTTCAACATAGGGTTAATATCGTGGATGGATGTCATGATTCTAGACATGACGCATTAAGTGACATGTAACAATGAGGATGATCTTTTCCAATGATTCTGTTTCCTTTACTTTAGACGATCTAAGAATACCCAATGCCATACGATAGACAATGCAAGATGGTTGCGTATGACCCTCACAAGGATAGAGTTTCGGTGCTTTTGGGGTACCTAATGAATGTAATGGAATGGTCACGTGTGTACCGACACAAGGACAAAGTTTCGACTATTTTAGGGCAATGAGGTGATATGAAGTGATCACTTGGGGGCCGTCCCATGGATAGACTTTTTACGCTTTTGGGGCATCCAACATGAAATGATGTCATAAATAAGTTATGCATGAATCAATACACAGACAGAGATTCAGTGTTCGTGGAACACCTTGTATGATTTAGTAATGTCATGAAATGTCCCTATACATATAGTAATCCGGTACTCGTGGAGTACCTTAGATGATTCAATAATGTCATGGAACAATTCAATGTGGATCGCGACACATAAACCAAACTCTGGCATCATCGTGACACCAATGATGAATGGGCATGATGTTATGTAATGATATCATGTGACCGGCCACATAAACATAGACCTAATTCCATAGTGATCCTCTAGTGAATGAAATGGTTTAGTGAAATAGCCAAGTGCAATCCGGTGCACAGGCATCATACGGGTAGTTTTGGGACACCCGATATGAAATGAAATGACAGTGATGGGCATTCTCAGAACGTCTTATATTAGATGGAATAAGATGATATGAATGCTCATGTCACATGAAATGCAAATGGCTGCACGAAAACATGGTTAGGGTGTATGACATACGGGGATGATGTCGTGTATGCTTCGTGGCAATGTCAACACCTGAGATGTAAATGTATATGGCATATAAATAACATGTCATGGCTACACGAAGACATGGTTAACATCAATGTCATACATATATTTATGTTTGAAAATTGCTGCATAAAAATATGGTTAGAATGGCACACGAATGATTATATGTGCTTGATGTTTCGTGTAAAGGTCAAATAAAACCACCACAGAACAAACATTAGCACACACAACAATATGCTCACCCTTCCAACCTTATTCCTCCTTTTGATTGGCACACATTCGTCCTAGGTATTGGGTCACTTTGATACCAAGCGGGGATACCAAAGGCATACTCTCAATGTCCAATTTCATATTTATGTGTTAGTAATCCTAAGGGGAAATTACTAGGTCATTACATGTGGGCCAAAGTCGTTGGTCCCCATAGCGAATATACATTCCTCAACATAGAGCATATGAGGTTCATGCTGTGCTATGAGTGGTTTACCCCATCCGGTTCCTGTAATCCTGGCGGAAGAGGTAGGTCACCTTCTGAAATAAACCAGCCTAATAAGTGAGTTTGAGGGGTTGAGAAGAAGAAAATGTCATGCTATACAGTTGTGAGTAAAATGTGGTACTACAAACTAATGAATGACTATAAGAGAAGTTATATTTCAGTAGTTGCCTGAGTTCCTTAAGTTTTTACAAAAAAATTGTTTTAAGAAACATTTCATCCCCAGAGTCACCACTGTAAGCGGACGACATTTCAACGGATGTGGCAAAGCGGACCGGGGAGGTTTTGATAAGCGTGTGGAATTTTTTTGGATAAAAAAAAGGGATTTGATGATTTTGCTTAAGAAAACCATTAGATTTGAAATCCCTTTTGTAGGAAACATCGTTTAGAATGTGAGTTTTGGGAAAACTGGTTTTATATTTTAGAAAATCCCCCTTTTTTTAACTTAAAGATGGAGTCGCCACCCGGATCAGCTCATCCGAGAAATTCCAATATAACTCCTTACCAAGTGTAGACTACCATAGCTGATCCAGAGATTCAGGGTTCGGGCAACTTACCTATTCAACCTCAAGCTTACTTTCATTTCATAGTTTTTACCCCCATACTATACTCACTTATTCTCTACCCATTTTATCTTTTAATATTAGCCTATACTCATTCAGATAACATAAATAAATAGCATAAAAATAAAGTGCAAAAAAGTAAACCATACATCCAAACCAAACAAAAGGATAGAAGCCACTTATTACAATAAAAAAGATAAAAATTCTCATCCTCACCTTACAACCGCTTAGATACACAAAAATCTATAAAAAGTACAATCACCTAGAATACACGATTTGATCTATTAAATACATCCAAAATAATAAAAGAAAAAATAAAGCTGCAAAACAAGCAGTTAGCACAATTATATCGCAAACACATGTAGGACTTATAACAGGATAGAATGAGGAATCTCAGGAAATAGGAGCATACATTTAGGGGGTAACCAAGAAGTCCAGGCGACTTACTCGGTTAGACCTAGAAAACCATTTTAGAAATGCCTTGTAGGTTTTTTGTGCTTGAAAACAATTTTGGAAAACAGTTTGGCTCAATTAGATGCAAATTACTTCCTTTTAGTGAGTCAGTTATCCCGGAACTCGGGATTCCATTCATATGGGTTCCTAATTCCAACATTTATCTAAGGCATAAAGCTGTAAAAATGCCAAAAAAGGTTTGAATCTAAAACTGGAGACAGCATCACGCGACGATGTTCGTGGGAGTCATCCCGAGATTCTGTCTCAGCAACTATAGTCGTGCGGCTATAGTGTCCAGAACCCGAATTGGTTTTCTTTGCCTTTGTAAATCTCTGCTTTGAATTGTTCCAATGATTTCTAAGGATTTTAGGGAATCTGGAGGTCCGCTAATGCTGAACCAAGGATCCGATTTGGATCAAACAACCCCGGATTCCCAAAAATTGAAATCAATGAAACCCAAATCTCACATCAACGTTGTCAGAAATCCAAAAACCACAATGTTAAATATAACGGATGTGATTTGACCAAAATCATTCATAACAGAACCACTAAAAAGGGAAACTGGCTGTATTCGGTCGTTTAAGGGCATTTCAGGTTTTTGCCTAAAGGAACACAATCGTGAGGCTATAGGTGTACAGCTGCACGGTTCTGTTTTAAGGGATTATAGCCGCTCAGCTCTAGTTAGAGCCGCATGGCTATAATCATACAAATAGTTCTAGGATTTTCACAAAATTGGAAAAACACAAAGCACAAGGCAATCAATTACGAGTTTAAGGCCTCTTACAGTTTACCCTTTTTGTGTTCTAGCATACTTGATGACCGAAAGTGAATTTGAACGTCAGAATGCGCCTAGAATCCCATAAACGTTCCGAAACTTTGAACACAAACCTCGAACCGATTCGACAAACTCGAAATCAATCTGAATGAATATGGTACACCCAAAAACTCTGGTTCTTAGTGTTTCCCGAGTGTTTTGTCTTTATCTTTTATACTTTTTTATTTTTCTCTTGTATTTCTCACTTTTTTCCTCACTTTCTCTCTTTTTCTCACCTTTTCTCTCTAGGATTCTTCCTCTTTTTCTCTCTAACTGATTTCTTTCTATCCTTTTTTGTTTTTGGTGTGTTTTCTGGTCTTAACCCTAGCTATCCACACTCCAAATCCCTTAATTATGGTGTTAAACACATTGGTAAAGATATGGTTAGTTTATTTAGGAAGTAACCTGGTCAACCTTTAGAGTCGTGTGGCTATGATGTTCTAGCCGTGCGGCTCTGATGTTATAGCTGCGTGACTGTAGTTGTGAAACTACAACTGTACGGCTCTAACTAGAGCTATCAAGGCTTTTCCTAAATCCTACACTTACATATATGCTTTCTAATCACTCGAAGGACCTTTCTCAGGGTTTCGGATCGAGGACTATTCTATTTTTCAGAGCATTTGAGAACATTCTGGGCATCATTCCATTCATTCTCAAATCCAACTCATGTTCGTCTATCTAACAGGTAACATAGGATTTTCATCACAGAGGTCAGGAAAACCCTTTCTCACACCAATGCCCTAAGAACTAAGGCACACCAACAGTAAAGCAGAAACCAAATGAGACCTTCGCTAACAAATAGGCTTTGTTAAAATAGAGGCCTAGGGATTGTGAGCTTATCATCAAGATTATAAATAGAAGTTTAAAGAAATACCGCGACAATATAAAACTTCGTGACTTCAATTCTTTTGTGGATGTATACAACCTGGCCAAAAAGATTAGGAAGTACAAAGAAGAGGATAAACAGAACAATGGTAGCAGTAATGGTTACCAAGGAGGTTGGACCTACACGTCCAGGTTCAAGAGCACTAGTGGAGCCATTACGACTCCAGCATATTCTAACTTCAGCCCAAAGCCTACACATACTTCTTCTTCTATTAAACAAGTTGAAGTAGTGACAGTAGCTTAAGGACTATCATCCCAGGTCAATTTGAAAGGAATATCACTATGGGCTAAATCATTAAGTAGAATATTTGGCGAGTACAGAAAGTTTGGACTCCTATAAAGTTTGAAGCCTTTCACCCCTCCTGCTGAGGCGGACAAAGAAAACTTTTGAGCTTATCACGTGGTGAGAGGCCACTGGACAATTAATTATCTTTGTTTGTGACGAGCCATTAAGAAGTTGGTAATAGAGAATAAGATCCAAGAGTCCGAAGCCAAGGCAAATGTATTGACAAATCCACTGCCTAGTTTTAAAGGTTAGATCAATATGGTGCAAACCGAGATGCCATCTAATTTTGCTTTTTAATAGATTATTCAGACCAATCCTGTAGTACAAGCAGTTTCTTTTGGCGGAGAGGCTGAGAAGGCAATTGAGCTAGTGGCAGTGGTAGAGAAGAAGCCGAAGCCAATCAATCTGATGATGTGGAGCTAGATGATGACAATGATGAATATGAGGTCTCTGAACCTAAGGCAATTTAACCTGTTTGTACCAAGGCAAGGATGTTCATAATGCACATGTGTTTAGTGATATGTGTGTAGTTACAAATCTCTTCTCGGTCTTATTATAAACACTAAGCATGAGGTGGCCAAACTCGTGAGAAAATAAAAAGCACCACTAAACAATCTCACAGAATTTTACTTATAGTAAAAAGAAGAGAGAAAGACTACTTACTACTACCAGCCTAAGCTGGCTCAAGCCAGCTTAGGGACTACTCACTCCTCATAATATACGACAATAAGCAGTCTTCTAAAATAGAAGAAAATAATACTAACTAAATTAATACTAACATAAATATTACAAAGAGTTTGGTGGAGAATTTACTCCTATCTTCCTAAAACTATTGATTCCTATCAAACAAAACAAGAGTCAAAGTATTTATAGCCCTTGGAAAGATCTAGAGAACAACTAGAAAGACAACAACTAAATAATAAAATATTCCCCAAACATCCATAAATGTTCTTTCAATGATAACCAAAAGTCAAAAAGACAAGGTTAAAGCTATAAATTCAAGCTTAGAAATATCTCCTCTCTCCTATTGGGCTCCTTGTATGGCCTATTCAAGTGGTTCTTTGCTTAGCAATCTTCAGCTCCATTTAAGCTTGTTTGCTCTGATTTTGTTCAGCAACCTTCATCAACTACTGAGTGACCTGAAAATAAGCGTTTTAGCAATAATTCTTTCATTTTAGTTCCAAATTATACCAAATTAATTTCATTATGCTTTAAAATAATTAGTATATTATTCACTTATCAGATGTATATGAGGAAGGAGGATAGGCCGGTCAATCATATCACTAGGAGTGGGAGAGTCTACCAATCCACCAATCAACCGTGGCAAAGTGAGAAAACACTCAGAACAGAAATCCCAGGCTGCAATGACTCTCCTGCCTTTCTAGTTGAAGAGAATGACCTAGTAGTTGAACATCTGAAGAGGATGCCCATCAAAGCTAGTGTTTGGCAAATGTTGATGGAATCTCAGAAACACCGTGCTGCAGTGGTGAAAAAGCTAATGGAAATGGAAGCAACCCCTTTGACTATCCCAAAAGAAGTATGCATGCTGATCGGTGAATCTGTCAACCACCCAATGGAACATCTTTTAGAAATAACATTCAGTGACGCTGATCTACCGCTCAAGGGTATAAATGGCAATAAAGCCCTGTATTTGAAAGTTAAGATCATGGATAGAGTGATGCCATACGTCATGGTGGATGATGGCTCCGCCCTAAACATCTATCCCTTGAAGATTCTACCCTGTCTGAATATGAGTGAGGAAACCTTACTAAGGTCTAGTATTGTGATTCATGCTTATGATGACTCTAAGCGCATGATGATTGGAACCATTGAACATCACGTGGTAGTCAGGGCTATAAAGTCTAAGGTGTTATTTGTTAAGAAATACCCCAGTCCCAAGGCATTGATCTTTGATTTGTGTCATACATTACTAGATCTTAATGGATTAATGTATTATACATTTGTGTTATTAAATAAAGGCATAATCTATTTGATTTATTACTTGTGCAATGAATGTAAATAGAGTATCCAATGGTCATATCTATATTCATGTTGTCAAGTGTCATACACTTGGCAGTGAGACCATGAATAGGGAAACAATATAACCATAAAGTCATCTCTAATCTGTTCCAATCATGGGAATGAATGGAACATAGGACTAGCATTACGTTGATTGTATGGCAGTGTCTTACTGGCTATAGTACATGGATCGTCAATCATGTCCATAGATACATGTAATATGACATGGTACTGGATAGATCCAATAACGAGAAATCCACATGGTATAGTATCACAAGTGATTCTCATGTAGTACTTATATTGGATCCTTCAACCTGACCATATTATGGAGTTGCATGTAAACTCACATACTTTCACCTGCGCCTAAAGGGCCTGTAACAAGGTGCCAATATAGGTATGGTTGGGTGTGCCAGTGAGCATGGCAAAGCCATGAATATGCAGAACGGATATGTCACTCAGTGATTAATTGAGAAGATATCACCGGCCCCTTAATAAGTGAAACTGATTAGAGTGTGGCTACACCCAAATAAGTTGGAACTTATTTGTAAGCATCAGCTCACTCAGTATCAAGTGAATGTCTGAACATAAAAGAGGGTGATAATACCATGCCTCTGTGTTGGACTCTGATATCAATGACATGGGACATATAAGTCATAATATAGGGTTACAACTTCTGTTAGACTACAGTCTCTGTCTTGATTGGGCACTGTAATTGCTTGCTAGAGCCCAACTACAGTCTGTGGGTCATGGGCCCATTGCCAACATAAAGACGGGCTCATAGGATTACACACATAGAACTTCTGAACCAACACTTATATACTGAGAGTATATTAACAAGAGAGGGATACTTTATTGATTAAATTATAGTTCAATTGGATTGATCAAATAATTTAAATCAATAAGTATTGGGTTTGATAGAATTAATTTGATAAATTAATTTTATGAATCTATTTCTTGGATGGAAATACAATTATATATATATATATATATATATATATATATATATATATATATATATATATATATATATATATATATATATATATATATATATATATATATATAGGTTTATATATATTATTTCTTAAGTAAAGTCTATGAGCAGATGACCTTTTTGTGAAAGCGAAACACGGCGAAGTGAACTGGGGAAAAAAGAGAAACTTGAATGTTTGTATGAATTGAAAATAGGTTTGTATCTTGCTTAGGAAAACCATTAATTTGTTTGAAAATCCTTTTGTAGAAAGCCTTTTCATTGAATGTGAGTTTTTTGGAAAACTGGTTTTACATTTTAGAAAATCCTGTTTTATTACTTAAAGATCTAGAAACCTAAATTTCAAGATCAGTGACAGAGTCGCCACCCAAATCAGCTCATCTAGGAAATTCAAGTACAGCTCCCTACCGAGCGTAGACTGCCGTACCTAATCCAGAGATTTAGATTTCGGGCAACTTACCTATTTAACCTCAAGCTTGCATTCATTTATAAGTTCATATGACAATATTATGCTCACTTATATTCTCTACCTATTTTATCTTTTGTTATTATCCCATGCTTATTCAAATGACATAAATAAATAG
The DNA here is from genome assembly GCA_039660915.1 of Euphorbia tirucalli. Taxonomy (NCBI): domain Eukaryota; kingdom Viridiplantae; phylum Streptophyta; class Magnoliopsida; order Malpighiales; family Euphorbiaceae; genus Euphorbia; species Euphorbia tirucalli. The sequence goes on from CM077633.1 coordinate 55,347,256, forward strand.
CATAAAATAAAGTGCAAAAATGTAAACCATACATCCAAACCAAACCAAAAAGATAAAGGCCGCTTATTACAACCCAAAAAGATAAAAACTCTCATCCTCACCAATACAACCGCCTACTATACACGAATATCTAAAAAAAGTACAACCGCCTAGAATACACGAAAATTTATCAAATACATCTAAAATAATAAAAATAAAAAATAAAAAGCTGCAACACAAATGGTTAGCACATTTATACCACAAGCACACGTAGGACTCACAACAGGACAGAATGGGAAATCTTAGGAAATGGGAGCATGCATTTAGGGGATAACCGAGAAGTCCGTGCGACTTACTCGATTAGACCTGGAAAACAATTTTAGAAATGCCATGTAGGTTTTTGTGCTTGAAAATATTTTTGAAAACCATTTGGCTCGATTACATGCAATTTACTTTATTTAGTGGGTCGATTATCTCGAAACTCGGAGTTCCGTTCGTGGGGGTCTCCTATCTCAAACATCCATCTAAGGATGAAAGTAGTAAACACACCAAAACCAATTTTGATTTTGAAGACAACATCACGTGATGACGTCCGTGGGAGTCGTCCTGTGATTTTGCCTCCATCTGGGAACTACAGCCGTGCGGCTATAGCCACTACAGTCGTGCGACTATGGTGTCTAGAACCTGAAATTACTTTTCTTTGCTTTTGTAAACACTATTTCAACTCGTTTCAATGATTTCTAAGGATTTTATAAAATCTGGGGGTCCACTAAAGCTGTACAACGAATCCGGTTTGGATCGAACAACCCCAGATTCCAAAAGCTAAAATCAAAGAAACCCAAAACTCACATCCATGTTAAAAACTGAAAACCATAATTTTGAATTTAACGGATATGATTTGACCGAAATAATTCATAATAGAATGATCAAAATGGAAAATTGACTGCTTTTGGTTGATTTAGGGCTTTTCGGGTTTCTGCCCTGAAGAACATAGCCGTGCGGTTATGGTGGTACAACTGCTCGGCTCTGTTCTAAGGGATTACAGCCGCTCGACTCTAGTTAGAGCCGTAGGGCTATAATCAAATAGATAGTTCCGGATTTTTCACAAAACATAGAAAATACAAAGCACAAAATAGATAATTACGAGTTTAAGGCCTCTTAGAGTTTACCTTTTTTATTTTCTAGTGTGTTTGAAGACTGGAATTGGATTGGATAGTTACAATGCACTTAGAATCCCGTGAACACACCGAAATACTCGAATATGGACCTTGACTCGATCCGAACGAACCCGAGGATAGTCCCGAATGAATATGAAACGTCCAAAAACTCATTCTCAATGTATTTCTAATCAGTTTTATGTGTTTTGCTATGATTTCTTATACTCTTTTGGTTTTCTCTTCTCTCTTTTTCTCTTTTGTTTTTGGTTTTACTCTTTTTGATTTCTATTTCTTATGTTTTTTGTGTTCTATTCTCTCTTGTTACCATGTTCCTCCTTATCTTTTATGTTATTCTGGTCTTAAAAACCTCACAAATCTTGGCCGAAAATTCCCCTAATTAAGGAATCCTCTTCCCTATCAAAGACTAATGCTGGCTATTTAGGAAGTAATCTGACTGCTCGATAGAGCCGCCACGACTATTAGTTACAGCCGTGTGGCTCTAGAATTACAGCCCCGCGACTGTAGTTGTGAAACTACAACTGTGCGTCTCTAATCAGAGCTATGATGGATTCTCCTAAATCCCTCACTCACCTCTAAGACCCATAATCACTTGAAGGACCTTTCTCAGGGCTTCGGATGAGGACTGTTCGGTTTTTGGAGCGTTTAAGACATTCCAGGCAACATCCCGCTCATTCTCAAGTCCGACTCATGTTCGTCTGTCTACCATGTAACATAGGATTTTCATCATAGAGGTCGGGAAAACTCATGCTCACAAAGTCTAAATAATTATTAGGGTTAACTTAATAAGGCGAATTATATTAATTAACATGACATAAATTATATCAGATGGTATGATTTAATTCATACATATGAAATTAAATTAATTTGAAATTGAAATTTAACCTAAAGTAATTAATCAGACTTAGGGTTAAAAAGGAGTATAAATACCCACTTAAGAAAAGAAAAACATAACTTAATTTCTAGTTAGAAATTTCAGCCCCCCTTCTCCTCTCTTGCTCTTATTCCGACGCTAGCATAGGTGCTCATTCGTTAACTAATTATGCACGTGAGCATGGAGGAAATCTTGCTTGGTTTTTTCAACAGTCTCTAGAAGAGACATACGAGGTGAGAATCAAATTCTTCCATTCGCTTGGTTTTTATTTTGATTTCATCCACATAAGTTCCTGGTTCTGGGATTCCATAAAATTTTAGATGGCTTCTGCTGCCCTTTTGGTTTGATTTTCTATGATGAATCTCAACATGTTGGGATTCATCATCGGAAAAATAACGTGGCGCGGTGGAATTACATAGTTTAAAATTTCCTAGAATCCACCTATTGTGTCCTATTACCATTGATTGGAACAAAATCAATTTGGATAAAGAGGGATTAAACTCACCAAATTTATCTCTTCTAGAGACGACAATAGAATTGAATCCTGAACCTAAGATCTCCAAAGTCCTGTGCACGACCAACTATCGAGCGGGAACCGGTGCTAGCCGAAGAAGCAAAGGAATGGAAAATTACAGCTGTAAAATTCTCTAAGGAGGCTGAAATTTACAGCTCAATAATTAGGGTTAGGCCTAATTTTTTTATTCTTAAGTGTGCCTTTTATAAACTCCTTGTCTAATTGGGTTTTGACTTGGTTAATTAAACCCAATCCTACTAGGATTACAATTATAGAAATAAACTTTAACTAAAAGTTCATACTATATAATTTAATCCCATTAGGCTGAATTTAATTACCCCTAAATTAAAATAAACCACACTTAAGAAAATACAATACATGTATTTTAATTTCCTTCTTAGGAAAATAATTTAATTAATTATTTACTTTATGTAATTCAATTAATAAACTAATTAATTACATTATATAAACTTATTAATTAAATTAAATTAACCCAATGTTAATTAATTACCTTGACACTAAATGTCAACTAATTAATTAATGCATTCATTCCATTGTACATTACATGTATAATTTCTGTAAGTTCCGGCTCAATTTATCTATGTGCACGAGCCTATGGATCTGTCTTTATGTTGGCACTAGGCCCAAGGCCCAAGGCTATAAGTGGGTTCTAACAAACCATCATAACCCCCAATTAAGACAGCAGTATAGCAGTCTTTTGAAGACACTTACCCAGTAGTAATCTCACAGTGTCTTTTGCCAAATGACATCAACATGAATAAACAAGAGGCACAGTATCTGTCATCCTCTTCTACTGTTTATTATATTTCTTAATCTTGAGTTGACTGATTAATCAAATAAGCAACCAACTTATTTGGGTATGGCCATACACTTATCAGTCCCACTCACCAAGTGGCCAGTGATATCATCTCGATGTTATCCGAGTGGCAATTCCATCACTTTATTATCAATTGTCAATATATTCATCGGTCCACCCAATCATACCCATATTTAGCATCCTTTTATAGACTTGTTAGGCGTATGTGAAAGTGAATCAGATTCCATATTGATACTATAATAAAATCTGATGTGAGGAAAAAAGAGACTACTCGAGAAAAACCTATGACGCGACAACCATGTGGCTTCTTGTGCGAATCGATCTAGTCTAATGTCAACGACACGTACCTATATTCATGACTGACTATACAAGTATTATGGCTAGTTAAGAACTATCATACAGTCATCAAATATATAAGTCTGTGGTTCTATTCGTTCCCAGGATTATAATAGACCTAGGATAGGTTTTATGATTATCAATCAATGGATACTCTACTCATATTATAGTACAAGATATAAATGAAATAGATTAATTGCCTTTATTAATATGACATAAGTAATGTATTCATATAATGAGTCTTAATGTATAATACAAAATACAAGAATCCAATGCCCTAAGAACTAGGGCGCACCAACAATCTCCCACTTGCACTAGTTCCAAGTGGGCATTACCCTAATTCCTATAAATCTGGTATGACTGTCATGTTGTGCCTACGGTAGCACCTTGTTCAATGGATCAGTGACATTATTCTTGGTGTCAACCCTTTACAATGATATGTCACCTTTGTTCACGATCTCCCGAATGAGGTGAAACTTTCTGAGCATGTGTTTGGATCTCTTGTGTGACTGGGGCTCCTTAGCTTGTGTGATGGCCCCGTTGTTGTCACAAAAAACATCAACTGGGTCTAGGATAGTGGGTACTACTCCCAACTCAGTTATGAACTTCTTGATCCAAACGGATTCCTTTGCAACTTCGTATGCAATGATGTACTCTGCTTCCGTTGTAGAGTCAGAAATGGTGGTCTACTTTGAGGACCTCCAACTAATGGCATCACCATTCAGGAGAAAAACATAACAAAGATTATGACTGGTTTTCATCCTCATCGATCGCAAAGCTTGCATCAGTGTAACCTGACACTACCAGCTCATCTTGACCTCCATACACTAAGAACGCTTCCTTAGTCCGGTTAAGATACTTCAGGATTGCCTTTGGCAGCATTCTAGTGTTCTTCCCTGGGGTCCAACTGGTACCTCAGCTAGTCATACTTAGTGCAAACGTGACATCAAGCCTCGTACATAACATGGAGTACATGATAGATCCTATAGCAGATGCATAAGGGATCTTTTCCATGTTTTCCCATTCCTTCTTTGTTTTAGGACCATCTTTCTTACTCAACTTCAACCCATGGCACATAGGCAAGAATCCTTTCTTTGCCTTATCCATGCTGAATCTTTTCAGAACCTTGTCTATGTACGTGGCCTGACTTAGGCCTAGAAGCCAATTGGATCTATTTCTATAAATCCTGATCCCTAAGATCGTCTCAGCTTTGCCTAAGTCCTTCATTGTGAAGCACTTACTTAACCACTGCTTATACTCAACCACCGTTTAACCCCTTGCAGTGTTGGTATGTCACCTCCAATGATAAGGATGTCGTCAACATACAGCAGTAGGAAGGTGGAAACGCTCCCACTAACCATCTTATACACACATGGCTCATTAGGATTCTGTGTGAAGCCATATTCAATTATAGCCTCATTGAATCTCTTATTCCATAACCTCGATTCTTGCTTCAATCCATAAATGGATTTTTGAAGCTTGCATACTCGGTTAGGATACTTTAGATCGATAAAACCCTCAAGTTGTGCCATGTACATATCCTTGAGTAGCTTTCCATTAAGGAAAGCGGTCTTAACGTCCATCTGCCATATCTTATAATTGTACCATGTAGCTATGGCTAGTAGTATCCTAATGGATTTGGGCATGGAAACTGGTGAAAAGGTTTCATCATAGTCAATTCCTTGAACTTGCCTAAATCCTTTTGCCACCAATTGCCCTTGAAGGTGTTGTCGGCTTTTAACTTAAAACACCACTTACAACCTATCACCTTAGCACCCGGAGGTGGATCCACTAATTTCCACACTTGGCTATCGTACATAGATTGCATCTCATCCTCCATGGCTTTACACCATTGATCTGAGCGTGGGGTTTCAATAGCCTCTTGATAGGTCTTGGGCTCCTCTTTGTCAACGACCATAAGGTCCTTATCATCAGTCACAGGAAAGCCGTACCTCTCTTGCTCATGACGTGTCCTACCAGACCTTCTAAAGTCTTGTGTAATCAGTTTAGCTTCCTCCATTTCTTAAGTAGCTGGTTCGGCTCCGATTGTGAGTCTTGAAATTTAGAAAGTTCAACATTGCTCCCACTGCCTCTCTTGGAAAGGAATTCCTTCTCCAAGAAGACTACTTTCCTGGCTATGAAAACTTTGTTTTCTACCGGATTGTAGAATTAATAACCCTTAGTTTCCTTAGGGTAACCCATATACTGTGATAGATTTGGACTTGAGTTTGCCACTTGTCAATTTCTTGACATGTGCATCACAGCCCCAAATCTTCAAGAAGGAAACTTTGGGCTTTCGGCCCTTCCATAGTTCATATGGCGTTCATCAAGTGCCTTGCTTAGTGTATTATTAAATATGTAAGCATCTGCCTCTAAAGCATGTCCCCAAAAGGAGACAGGGAGTGTAGCATGACTCATCATCGAGCGGACCATGTCTAACAAGGTCCTATTCCTTCTTTCTGACAATCCATTCCACTGGGGTGTACCAAGAGGAGTGAGTTAGGATACAATCCCACACTCTCTCATAAATGAGTCAAACTCTTGGCTCAAATATTCACCCCCTCGATAGACCAAAGTGCTTTTTTTTCTTGCCAAGTTGGTTTTCTACTTTGTTCTTAAAGTCCTTAGACCTCTGAAGAGTCTTAAACTTATGCTTCATTAGATACATGTAACCGTATTTGTTGAAGTCATCCGTGAAGGTGACGAAGTACATAAAACCAGATCTAGCACTAGTGCTCATTGGGCTGCATACATCAGAATATATAGCTCCAATAGCTTTGAGGCCCTTTTAGCAATCTTGCTAAAAGGCATGTTTGTCATCTTACCTCTTAAACAAGATTCGTATGTGTCATAAGACTGAATGTCAAATGACCCTAGCCCTCAACTAGAGTGAAGCCTAGCAATGCGGTTCTTGTTTATGTGCCTAAAACGACAGTGCCAGATGTATATAGGTTAATTTCATTTTGTCTAATCCTTTTAGTATTTATGTTGTAGATTGAACTTTCATGTTTTAGATCAATGATATATAAGCCATTTTCAAGAAATGTTGTCCCATAAATAATATTGCCATATTGCATATAAATTCTACCATGTCCAATATTAAATACAAAACCAGAAATATCCAATAAAGAAACAGAAATAATATTCCTGCGCATTGCAGGTACAAAATAATAGTTTCTTAATTCTACAACAAGTCCACTAGGCATCTCTAAGAATAATCTCCAATCTCCATGGCCTGAACCCAAGCGCCATTTTCAACTCGAAGATCTACTTCTCCAGATCCTAGTAATCTCTTATTTCTTAGACCCTGCACATTTGAACAAATGTGAGATCCACATCTAGTGTCTAAGACCCAAGATGTAGAAATAGCCAGATTAATCTCAACAACATAAATATCTGAAGCAGCAGTTTGCCCTTTAGTTGCTCCCTTAGATTTGGACACGAGCTCTTCCAATACCCCTTCTTATGACACTCATGGCAGACATCTTCAGGAGAAGCAACCCTTGCTTTGGGGTGGACCACCACCTTCTTGCCCTCAACCTTGGCCTTAGATTTGGCCTTTCCCTTAGCAATGGGTGTATTGCCTTTGTTCACCAACAAACTTTAGGAGTCTTCTTCAGAGACTGCTCAGCAAGCTTGAGCATGCCATGCAGCTTAACAATCAATTTATCAAGACCCTGCATATGGTAGTTCATGATAAATTGGTTGTAAAACTCAGGAAGTAACCCAAGAATAATGTCTGCTACCAAGTCTTGCGGAACTGGCTAGCCGAGGCATGCAAATGAATTAATGTACCCCTTCAAATTTAACACATGAGTGCTAACAGAAGTATCGGCTGCCATTGCAGTCGTACAAAGCACCTTGGTTGTCAGGTATCGTTCATGACGAGCCTGATCTTGGATCATCATTTTAAGTTGATCCATCATCTCATATGCATGTTGTTCCATAAATTTTTCTGAAGATCAGAAGCCCTAGTGCCCAGCATAAGGCACGAGACATCACGGTCATCCCTCACGTTCCGGTTGTACTGCTCCACCATCGCTATGGTGACGCCTCCACCTCCGGGAGGGCCGGCTGGTAAAGGAGCATTCAGTATATACTCCTTGGATTATTTTCTGAGAACTATTTTCAAGTTCTTAGCCCAATCCAGGAAGTTAGTCCCTGAAAGCTTCTTCTTCTCCAGGAGTGACCTAAGTGAGAGTGAGTTTTTGTTTGTTGCGGACATTTAAATTACTTTTATGAAATGGGATTATCTACATGGAAGAAAACATTGCTTGAGTTAAAAATAAAGGAATTTTGCCAATTCAAATTAATAGTCCGATTTTAATTTGTTCACTGGTGATGTTAATTAGCTGACTTTACTAAGATCCACAACTCCTCAATGATTGGCCGAACTAGTGCTTGCTAACCGATCATTGATTCGTTTGGTAGGACAACCTATCCAATCCCTTCATGAAGGACACTTGGTTTGATGGGCTTATTGACACTTTACCCATCTGTTCTTAGGGCCCGCTCTGAAATAATGCTACCCATGTTAAGTCAAACCACCATTCACATGTTAACCATACCAAATATCCTAACCCTCGATGGCCCACTGAACACTACGATAGTGCATGGCGCACATTGCAACATCAATGGGAGGAAGAGATGTGAATGTGGGAAGCACTTTTAAACGACTCAATATTTTAATTTCTGGATTAAAATTAAGTGATATGACTTAGCATGCATAATCGTAGATTATAATCTGGTGATCCATACATCCATATGATATGACAAATGTAATAGCATAGTTAATTTAAAATAATGAGATCCTATGGGTGTGAGCGGACGACGTTTTTGACGGAACGCGGACTCCCTTTCAGAAGGGGCGCCTTAATTTCCGGCGGACCCCTCCCTCGCGTGGGGTTTTTATAATTGAAATTTGTGTTTTGGAAAATATAGAATTATTTCATAAAAGAACTGAGATCTAAGTCTCAATGAATATTGTAGGAGTCGCCACCTGGCTCAGCTTAACCGGGAAATTTATAATGTAGCTGAACCGGACTTACGGCCGCTACACTATCCTGAGATCTAGGTCCGAACAAGTCCCTTATTTTGTGTCTAATTAAAATAAATATGGCCAATATTCTATGAAGATATTTCAAATTCTAAAGTCAATTTTATTGCATTAAGTTAAACATACAGCGCGCATACAAATAAAATAAAATAGTAAATGATCAAATTATTACAACCAGACCGAATAAAAAGTAAAAGCTCTCGTCCTCACTTTACAACCGCCTAGAATACATGATTTATCAAAAAATTACGATCGCCTAAAATACACGAGTAATTATATTAAATACATCAAAAATAAAAATAAAAATAAAAAGCTTCAAAATAGAGGGTTAGCACAGTTTACGGCACGCCACAAATAGGACTCAAATAGGATAGAATTGGGAAATTAGAATTTGGGGGCATGCATTTAGAGGGATAAGACTCGGCTAGCCAGCCCGGTTAGACCTGAAAAATGTTTTGAAACGTCCCTATATTTTGGTTTTTTGTGAGAAAATCGTTTTAAAAATGTTTTATTTTCAGGTTTAACTTGATTTTAGCATGTGAGGTGGGTCGGTTTTCGGGAGAATCAGGCCTCCGTCGTGGTATTGTTTTAAATGCAAATGCACTGAAAATTAAATCTAGGGTGGTGAATGCACACAACAAAATTCACTTTTTATGATTTTCTGATTTTCTAAATTTTTATGGATTTTTAGAAATTTTTATAGATTATTTTGGAAATTCTGCTCTTGGACGAGCACTACGGTCGTGCGACCGTAATTATGGTCGTACAACTATAATTACAGTCGTGCGACTGTAAATGGCTCCAAATTCAGAATTTCGCCAAAATTTATTCAAAATAAAACTGAAAGAAAATAATATGGAAAACAGCTGGAAACCAAGAACACTCGTACGACTGTTCTTGATTTCCAGAAACAGAAACGCAAAAAGTTTGATAAAAATGCACAAAATCACATCCAATCACCCAGAAACCATGAGAAATAGAGGAGATAAAGATTGTTTACCTCTTAGGTGCTTTTCCACCGTAGGATTGACCCCTGGCGTCGCTCTAATCCACTTAAAATCGCACTTTCTCTCCTTGAGTTAGGGTTGAGAAGTTTGGTCCAAAATCTCCAAAATGTCACAGATTCTGATGATTTTTTACTCCGAGATTGATTGAATTTAAAGTGTTAAGTTGTTAACCTATTGATGTCTAACAAGTTTTCAATCCTAACTTTGAGAATTAAAAGAAATAGAAGAGGAAAAGAAGTTTTGAGTTGGGTTTTTCTTTCTTTCTTTTCCTTGTCTCTTTCTCTCTTTTCTCTCTCTAATTTTTCAGAATCCAAAGCTGACCCTCCTTCTCTATTTTTCCTCCTTTTTGTTTATCTCTCTCATTACTCTTTTTCCTCACCAAATCTAGGCATTAATTGCCCAATCTTTCCCCTCTTCTTTCTTATGTCATGGGCATAGTGTTCTGCACCTGCTCTAACGACAGTCGCACGACTGTAAGTTACAATCGTGTGACACCTTTTTTTTTTCTTTTTTTTAAGAACGAAAAATTCCGGCGCTTACAATGGGCCTTAATTATAAACTAATGAAAAACTATATATCCTATCTAATTCTTCATGGGCTGGACTACAATTCTCCTTGGACTCCAACCATGGGCTTGCTCCATCTGGGCCTTCCTCCATACATGCATTTACAATAATTTCATTTAAAATAAAATTTATTCTAAAATTACATCAAAATAAAAAGAAATGGCACGCAAGCCATATTTCCCAAAAATTACTTAGGACCAATAATAATATAGGGCCCATAGAACTCAACACAACATTTTAAACAAAGTACCTATCATATACATACATACCAATATGATGCATGATCATGGCATTCCAAATTATAAATATAAATGTTAAGCCGAATTAATTAAGGTGAAATCACCAATTTAAACAAATGTGACTAAGGTCCATAAAGGCCCAATGGATTACATCCATTAATGCAAAATTAACAATTTTGCTCCTACTGGAATTTTGGTTGTCACAAATTTAAAATTTAGCTCTCCCAATTTTAACCGGTGCCACGGTTTATTAGGCCAATTTCACAATGTCCATATTCAATTTAATATGCAAAACAATTAAATTAAATATGCATGCCAACATAATAAACAATTTAAATACAAACTAATTTAAAATACAAAATGTTAATTTAATTTGCATTACGGGCCGGGGTAGGAAAAATAGCCACAAAATCCAAAACTGAACTAGAACTCCGCGCGCAACAGCAGCTATCCCTGCGGGGCAGCGGTGCCGTTGCAGCAAGCTGGGGCCAGCAGCTACTGCCCATGGCAACAGATGGAATCGCAAATTGCGAGTCCATCTTTTGCCCAAAACCAAAACCAAAATTATAATTTCTTTTTTAAATTAAAACTAAAAAAATCCCAGCCACAAAAAGAAAAACACAGCAAGCCCAAAAAATAATTAACAATAGAAAATAAATCGCAGCAGGAAAAAAAACGATAAAACCAATCAGGAAAAATTATCAAAACCCAAAAAACACAATCAAGAATGAATTCCAATCAATCTAATGGACAAAACTTAGGCTTTGATACCACTGTTGAAATTCGTCATCAGAAAAATAACATGGCGCGGCAGAAATACACCGTTTAAAATTTCCTAAAATCTATCTATCGTATCCTATTACCATTGATTGGAACAAAATCAATTTGGATGAAAAGGGAAATCTGTCTTTTCTAGAGACGGCTGCAGAATCGAATCCTAAAACTGTGATCTCCAAAGTCCGGTGCATGACCAACTATTAAGTGAGAATCGGTGCTAGCCGAAGAAGTGGAGGAATGAAAAATTGCAGCTATAAAATTCTTTAAGGGGGCTGAAATTTACAGCTCAATAATTAGGGTTAGGCCTAATTTTTTTTATTCTTAAGTGTGCCTTTTATAAACTCCTTGTCTAATTGGGTTTTGACTTGGTTAATTAAACCCAATCCTACTAGGATTACAATTATAGAAATAAACTTTAACTAAAAGTTCATACTATATAATTTAATCCCATTAGGCTGAATTTAATTACCCCTAAATTAAAATAAACCACACTTAAGAAAATACAATACATGTATTTTAATTTCCTTCTTAGGAAAATAATTTAATTAATTATTTACTTTATGTAATTCAATTAATAAATTAATTAATTACATTATATAAACTTATTAATTAAATTAAATCAACCCAATATTAATTAATTACCTTGACACCGAATGTCGACTAATTAATTAATACATTACTTCCAATGTACATTACATGTATAATTTCTATAAGTTCCGGCTCAGTTGATCTATGTACATGATCCTATGGGTCTGTCTTTATGTTGGCAGTAGGCCCAAGGCCCACATATTGTAAGTAGGTTCTAGGAAACCATTACAACCCCCAATTAATACAGAAGTATAGCAGTCTTTCGAAGACACTTACCCAGTAGTAATCTTACAGTGTCATTTGCCAAATGACATCGATATGAATAAAAAAGAGGCATAATGTCTGTCTTCCTCTTCCGCTGTTTATTATATTTCTTGATCTTGAGTTAACTGATTAATCAAATAAGCAACCAACTTATTTGGGTATGGCCATACACTTATCAGTCCCACTCATCAAGTGGCCAGTGATATCATCTCAGTGTTACTCGAGTGGCAATTCCATCACTTCATTATCAATATCAATATGCTCACTAATCCACTCAATCATACCCATATTTAGCATCCTTTTACAGACCTGTTAGGCGTATGTCAAAGTGAATCGGATTCCATATTAATCCTATAACAAAATCTGGTTTGAGGACAAAAGAGACCTACTCAAGAAAGACCAATAATGCAACAACCATGTGGCTTTCTTATGCGGATCGATCTAGTCCGATGTCAACAACACGTACCTATATCCATGACTGACTATACAAGTACTATGGCTAGTTAAGAACTACCATACAATCATCGAATATACAAGTCTGTGGTTCTATTAGTTCCCATGATTAGAATAGACTTGTGATAGGTTTTATGATTATCAATGAATGGGTACTCTACTCATATTATAGCAAAAGATATAAATGAAATAGATTAATTTCCTTTATTAATGTGACACAAGTAATGTATTCATACAATGAGTCTTAATGTACAATACAAAATATAAGAATCCAATGCCCTAAGAACTAGGGCACACCAACACAACAGTGGTATTAGAGCGGGCTTATGATACGATGAAAATTATTATTGGTTGTATCCTTGTGTTTTGAATTTGGATGATTTTTTGGTTTGGGATTCTTGTTGAATAGGCTTTTTATTTTTCCCAATGATTCCGTAAATTGAAAATTGGATGAATATTTGGTATATTGCGTTCTTGATTTTCTGTTTTATGATTGTTTTTTTTTTCTTATTGTAATTGTTTAAAAAAAATCAAACTGTTGCTGATGCAATGGGGCTGCCGGCGGCAGATCCCTCTATGACCTGGAAAGAGCACCTCGCTATCCTGGATAGATTTATAACCAGGATTGAGAAATACAATCTTCAACGTAACCGAAAAGAATTGTGTATTTAGAGTCACTTCAGGCAAATTGATGGGGCATATAGTCAGTCAAAGGGGACTTGAGATGGATCCAGACAAAATCAAGGCCATCAGAGATATGCCAGTATTAAACACTGAGAAGGAAGTCAGGTAGTAGGTTCATCGCCAGATTGACTACTGTTTGCGAGCCTATCTTTAAACTTCTCAGGAAGCAACAACCAGTGGTGCGGAACAACCAGTACCAGACTGCGTTTGATAGAATAAAGGCCTATTTAATGAACCCACCTACGTTGAAACCTCTAACATTGGGAAAACCTTTGATCCTGTATTTGGCCATCAAGGACACCTCAGTAGGGACAATGCTGGTGCAAGAACAAGATGATAAGAGAGAGCATGCTATTTACTACCTTAGTAAAAAGCTTTTAGACTATGAAACCAGATATACCATAGTTGAAAAGACCTGCACAACTATGGTATGGCTAACGAAGAAGCTGAGATAATACTTCCAATCTTACAAGATATAAGTGGTTGTAAGGGTGGATTCGATAAAGTATCTATGTGAATTACCATCATTGGATAGAAAGTTATCTCGGTGGTTGCTGCGGTTGTCAGACTTCGACATTGAATATGTGATTAAGAAAGTGAGAAAATGTAGAGCAGTAGCAGAATTCTTGGCCAATCAGTCGCTAGAATAGGAATATATAGAAAACCTAAAATTTCCAGATGAGCAACTTGCAATGTTTGAAGTTGAACCAAGAATATGGACAATGTACTTCGACATAAGACCCGTACGGGTCTCGATGTCTGACAGAACCGTGATCTTCAACTTGGGAAATGATTTTTTGGATTTTAGGGGGCAGATTCTATAAGAAAATGCTTGTATTTTGCTTATATAAACCATGTCTGATGATGAGTTAGTGGTTAGCAACTTGATTTTAGAGAAAGATGAGAAGAAAAAGGGAGAAAAGGAAGAAAAAGAAATTCAAACTTTTTCTTTCATTTTTATCTTTAATCTATGCTTTTAGGTCAAAAATTGGTTAGAAATCATAGGAAAACACTTCACTAAGGCTTATAATAGGTTTAAAGACTAATCTGAACACTATAATCGCAACTTTCGGAGCTTAAAACCATTTTCGGGGCTTGGAGTTCGAGTTCAAAATCAGAGACTTTCTTGAAGGATTTATGCATTCTAAAGCTGTGGATTCATGCTACAAGGGTAAATATCTAAGAAACAAAAGCATTTGACTTATTTGTGCTGTATTTTGGCATCATTTGCATCGTTTTTAAAACTGCTCTGTTTTTGGGTTTTGGTCTGAGAACCAGACCCGTGTGATATCAAGATCATCAAACCCCGTTTTCAAACTCCAACTATTCATAATTTCTCTTTTTCCCCGGTTCGCTTCGCCGCGTTCCGAAAAATGTTGTCCACTCACACTTGGTGAGATATCAAGACCATTGACTTGAATTCTATTCCATATAGATTTTTTTTGGAAAAAGTAGGAAGCAGCAGTAACAATAGGAATTTGTTAGTTTTTTTTATTATGGCTTACTTTGAACTCTTAAATCTTGTAATCCAATAACCTTAACTATTTTTTGAATGAGAAGTGGCTATAAGCCAAATTTTTCCCAAGCATTGTGTGCTGCATCTATCCATGCATAACATCTCATTGCTTTTGATTAGAGAAATGGCCTAAGGCCTATTTATACTACACAGGTACAAACTTATAGGGGCATGCTTTGTTTGTGATGTGTGATTACTTTTTGATGGACACTGGTCCTGATAGAAACTAGGATTGTGTGAAAAGCAGCCAGAGGCCTGCAATTGTTTGATAATATGCATATACATTCATTACGGCTAATAAGTCAGCTTACACTGTGTGAATATTTGTGAAATTGAATTTTACAGGTGGCCTACACTTAAAAATATTAGCCAACCCTTGCCAAAATTTTGCAAAAAATCCTTCTTTAATAAATTTTTAAGAAATTCCCTAAGGAATATTCAAATTTTCTAAGGGTTCTCTAAGGATTCTCTAAGGATACAACCAGGAGATTTCTTGCATTTCCCACATAGTTGGATAGAAGTTCTTTAGGTATTTCCCATTTATCTTCCTCCTATGTGGTTGATCCTCCAAGCTGGATAACCACTATGAATTTCCTTCCAAAACCTTGTAGATTTTGAATGGCCCTCCCCAATTACTTGACCATTTCCCAAACTCTTTGTCTTTGGAACCGATAGGCAGTACCAACTTCCATACTAAATCTCCAACTTCAAATGAATTTTTTTTCACTCTCTTATTGTAAGCTCTAGCAACTTTGCATTTTTGGATTAGTATGTTGTTGAACGTTGTTATTCTCTCCTCTTCTAAGTCCTCCAACTCGGCCAACATAGCTTCTGAATAGCATTCAACTATCAACCCTGCCTGATTTGCCACTGTACACGACTGCACTACTACTTCCATAGGGAGAACAGCTTCATGTCCATAGGTCAAGACGAATGGACTCGTGCCAGTTGCTTCCCTCTTAGAAGTTCTGTAAGCCCATAGAGTTTCTGATAGAACTAAATACCAAGTCCTAGGGTTCTCTTCCGTCATTTTCTCCAAAATTCCAAAAATGACTTTATTGGATGCTTCCACCTGACCATTTGCTTGAGGATAGTGAGGTGTGGAATTTAAAAGCTTTATTCCATAATCCATAGTAAAATCCTTCATTTTCTCGCCTGTGAACATTGTGCCTTGGTCTGTAGGGATGGTTTGAGGAATTCCAAATCTGTGTATGATGTGCCCCTTGATAATTATAGGAATAGCCTCCACCCACTTCGTAAAATAATCAATAGCCACTATAATGAATGAGTGGCTCTTAGAAGAAGCAGGGTAGATTTTCCCAACTAGATTGATTGTCCAACCTTGGAAAGGCCATGGCTTAATCACTGGATGCAAGTCATCAGCCGGCACTCTAGGAATAGGCCCATACCTTTAACATTGTCTGCACCCTTTTCCATAGCTTATGCAATCTTTCAACATTGACGGCCAGAAATAACCATGCCTCCTTAAAAGCCACCTCATCTTGATTCTGGTTTGGTGAGCTCCACACACAGCTTCATGCACTTGGCTCATCACTTTCAAAGCTTTGGCCATCCCTAAACACCTAAGTAACAGACCATCATCTCTTTTCCTATACATATCTTCCTCAAGTAGCATGAAATGTTGAGCCCTCATTTTAATTGCATAAGGAGTTTTCTTGGATGGATCTTTTAAATATCTCTTTATTGGCTCCCTCCAATCATTGATCAAGTTAACATCTATGTCAAACCACTTGTAAACCTCTCTCTAGAATAGAGGGATGTCCTCTTTTCTGAATTAAGATTAGTTTATGAGTCAAATCCTCTTAAATCTTCAAGCCTAATGCGATTTGTGCCATCTCATTCGCCTCCTAATTGCTTTCTCTTGGCAGTTGCACCAAGGAGATTTCTTCAAAATCATCAACTAGTTGCCTAGCCATAGTAAAATAAGGAGCCAAGGACACACTAGTACACTTTAACTCTCCACTCAATTGTTTAAGGACCAATTGAGAATCTCCCATGATCACAGCCTCCTTTGCACCTAAATCTTTCAAAATCTCCAAACCAATAATCAAAGCCTTATACTCGGCTTGATTGTTGGTGCAATCAAAATCCAAATTGAAAGATAAAGATGTCTTAGTATTAGAAGGAGAGATAATTATAACACCTACACCAGTTGCTCTATCAGTACTTGATCCATCAAACTTTATGTCCATGACACTTTATCCACACCACATATAGGCAATTCAACCTCCACTTCTTCCTCTATAGTCGAAGAGGGATGTTCGGCTAAGCAATTTGCCAAAGCCTAACCCTTCACTACTGTTCGAGGTAAATGAACAAGAGTGAACTCTGTCAATGCCAATGCCCACTTGCCAATTCTCCCTATTATGAGCGGTTGATTAAGCATAAACTTAATCACATTTTCCTGCAAAATCACAAAAACTTGTGATTCTATAAGATAGTGCCTTAGCTTAGTACAGGCAAAATACAAAGCCAAGCACTGCCTCTCCATGGGTGAATATCTCCTCTTTGCATCATTTAGGCATCTGCTGAGATAATACATTCATGGCCAGCCTGATTATTTTGAGCAAGGAGGTAACCAATGGAATTATCTGTAGTTGATAGATATAACTTCAAAGGAATTCCCCTTCTTGGGGTATTAACACAGAAGGATGTGTTAAGTATTCCTTTATCTTCTCGAAAGCCTGCTGGTGCTTCTCTTCCCATCGAAACTCTTCTTCTCCTTTTAGAGATATTAGTTCTGAATAACTTGAGACTTTCCCCCAAGATTAGCTATAAACCTCCTTAAATAGTTAACTAACCCAAGGAATCTCTGCAGCTCTTTCTTACTCTTTGGAGGCTGAGCTTCAAGTACAGCCCTAGCCCTATTCTTATCAACCTCTAGCCCTCTCTTATGAACTAAAAACCCAAGGAAGTTCCCTGCTTTGACTCTAAATGCACAATTTAAAGGATTCATGCGAAGCTTGTGTTCTCTCATTCTAAGAAAACTCTTCCTCAAATGTTCTACATGATCATTCTCTATTTTTGACTTAACAACAATATCATCAATATAAACCTCCATGAATTTGCCTAACATGTCATGAAATATAGCATTCATAGCCCACTGGTAAGTAGCACCAGCATTTTTAAGACCAAAAGGTATGACCAGCCATTCAAAAGTACCCAAAGCCCCAGGACATCTAAAGGCGGTCTTAGCTATATCCTCCGAAGCAATTAATATCTGATTATAACCCAAAAAACCATCTAAAAATAATAGGATATCATTCCTAGATACTGCATCAATGAGCATATTAGCTATAGGCATCACATACACAACCTTAGGTGTGGCATTATTTAAATCTTTAAATTCAACACACACCCTAAGTTTTCCATTCTTCTTAACAACAGGAACAATATTAGACAACCAATGTGCATACCTTGTTGGCCTAATAAACCCAGCCTTCAAAAGTCTTTCAATTTCTTCCTTGACCTTCAGCTCCACTTTTTTGGACATCCTTCTAGGTGGCTGGCGAAATGGTTGAAAGTCAGGTTTAATTGGTAACCTGTGTTCCACCAAACTCTTATCCAACCCGGGCATGTCTTCATAGCTCCAAGCAAAACAATCCTTGAACTCAAGTAAAAGTTCAATAATTCTTTTTGGATCCTCCTCTGTTCCGAGATTCACCTCTTCCAAAGGATCAACCAGCTGGTAAGGAGTATCATCAAGCTTCTGTGATGCGGCTTTGAGTTCATACAACTGTATCTCTTCAAGCCCGTCATCTTCACACTCATCTCCTTCCCAGATCACCTCAGCTCCAGCACTTTCACAATCTTCCAGCTGTAATAATCATTATAGTACATTCAAAATATGCACTTTTATATTAGCGGCTGCAATCACCGCTTCTATTGCTCCTTTTTGGTTTTAATCATCATCAACCTCTTCAATGATAGGAGCATCCTTTAGTGGCCTACTGATACTTGGCACGACTAAAGCTTTCTCTTCCTCTACTCTCTCTATACCTCTGTTCAACATAAACGAGAGCTTTCTTGGACCCGCAAACTTGCTTTTCCCCAACAACTGGACTGGCCCAACTTCTTTTTCATAGAATCTGGCATCCACTAGATCTGAAGTAACTTGAAAAGGCTTTTCATTTGCCCATACTATCTTCACTTCATCTCCCTTCCAAAAAAGAAGAAACTTATGTAAAGAGGATGGCACACACCAGTTAGCATGTGCAATCCCTCCCTAATAGCACTTGATAGTTGGCAGTTGAATTTACGACAAAGACAACTGCCATATGAGACTTGCTTCCTATTGTAACTTCTAATGGCAAGACCCCAAGAGATTTAGAAATCTCGCCATTAAAAGCCGATACAGTGACATCTATTGCAATAAGATCCTCCTCCCCTTTTCTAAGAACTTTGACCATCATCCAAGGCATAATGTTGACAGTAGATCCATTGTCGATCAAAACTCGTGAAGTAGGCCTCCCATTAAGCTGAGCCTTGATGGAGAGAGGTTTGATGTGCCGAGTCATCTTCTCAGAAGGTTTTTCAAAGATAACCCTCTTCGGTCCCCTTTCTTTTCGTGCTTGGATGGTAACCCCACTACAAACTTTTGCTCTTCTTTAGGGACCTCCCACTCTTGGTAATCCGAATCACTTGCATCACTTTTTACCTTTTCCACAACTTCATCCACTTCCCCGTCAACTTTTAGGAAATCAGTAGGTAAAAACAAGGAAGTTGCATTTATGGGAATCATAATATCATCAATTTTAATCTCCTTCACGTTCAATGTGGTGGCTGCATCTTCCTTGGCCTTTTCTTTCCCAACTTCGGTTTGTTCTAGAGTCCTATACTTTTCAGCTAGTTTCTTTCTCTGCAGCCTTCTTTTTTGTGTTTGATAAGCAGTGGTGTTTATTGTGGAAACTTTTTGTGTTTCACCACTTGCCGCTCTTTGCTTGACTTAGAAGCTCTAAGAACCATAAACCTAGGTCGATTCCTAGTGGACTTGGTTTGTGATTCTTTCTCCTTATTGCATCTCTGCGGGAACTCGAGTATATCATGCACACTCTTCCGCTTTGGCTCCTATCTTTGAATTCTCCTTGATACTTGGCTAAAATTTCTTTGGCACCTCCTTTGGTTATTCTCCCTTCTTTTGTTAAGCACCTATCTAAGATCAAAAGAAGTCATATTAATTGAAGCAACCGGTTGGAAAGGGTCTTCATCTACTAGTATAGGCTCTTTCTTCTCTACGAATTTGAGAATCCCACGGTCAATTCTGTCTTGAACCACATTTTTGAAAGCCCAACATGAGCTAGTGGAATGGTTCCATGAATCATAGTACTTACAATAGGTCTTTCCCCTTATTTCTTCTCTGGATGGCATGTTGAAGTTCTGAAGAAAAGTTATAAACTTTTCCTTCACCAAGTAGTAAAATATTTCCTCTGTCTTGCCAATATCAAAAGTGTAGTTGACATTACTCTTCTTGGCTTCTCCCTCTTTTGTTGGTTTGAAAGCAGCTGGACAAACTTTAGCTTCTTTATTCAAAAGTTCAGCTATTGCAACATCCGGAGTATTAACCTCCTAGAAATATGAACCGAGTATAAATCTTTTTTCTATGATCATCCTCCCTTAATAGCTCCTCATACTCAGATACTTTTGCTGCGAGTTCATAGAAATCCCTGAACTCCATTCCTTGGAACTTCTTTCGCAACTAAATATCCAAGCCTTGCTGAGCCATCCTCATAAACGTGTTTTCAGGCAGGAATACCCTGCACCTACTCCGCATTCTCTTGAAATGAGCTATGTAAGAGTCAGCTGTCTCACCATTCTTCTAGGACATTCTGGATAGCTTCGCAACACAAACTTCTGGTTTAGTATGAAAAAACTGAGTATGGAAACATCTCTCCATCTCCTGCCATGTATAAATAGAATTTCTTGGTAGTGCAGAATACCAAGTGAATGCCATCCTTGTTAGAGAATTAGGAAATAGCCACACCTTGTAATTATCAAAATTAACAAGATTAGCCAATTCCCCACACTTTATTGTGAACCTAGAAACATGCTCCAAGGTGGATTGCCTATCCTCTCTAGCAAATAAACTGAAATCTGGAATGCGGTATCCCCTAGGATAAGGGTTCTCCCGATCCACAGCAACCGGGTATGGTTTGTGAAACTTCGGCCTTCCTACCTGCCTTAGGCCTAGACCATACAATTCCTGCACAATTTCCCTCACTGCATCTGCATTCACAGGCTGGTGGTAAATAGGAGGCGGTGGTTGTCCATGATTTGGAACTCCACCAGTAGGAATTCCTCCATTCAACCTGTATCTATGCATGCCCCCCGAGTCTAACTCTTCCTCCCTCACATAGTTGTTAGGAGAGGCTTGAATGTTGGTGTGACCCTGTAAATGAACAATTGGAACACCATTACGATTTGGCCTCCTTCCTCCTTGGATGCGGCCTTGAACAGGTCCCTTCTCCTCCCTCAATGTAGGAATTTGATATTTTTCTGCCTGGCTACTCTTAGTGTCCTCCACAGAAGCCACAACTTCTTTCCCTTTTAGTGTTAGAAAGCTAATAGCACTCTCTTCAGCTTCCTTCCGATTCCCACTTAGATGTCGAACTTCTTGTAGCACTTCACCTATCATTTTGGTTAGATTAACCAAAGCAGCAACAACATTGGGAGAATCATTCTCACCTGGAATTTGCTGGTTGGGCCCCTCCCTTTATTGTTGAACAGGAGGGACTATGTCAATATTGTCCAATTGTCCAACTAAGTCAGCCACTTGTCCTGTATTATCAAGCACATCATCTGCATCTTCGAATGCAGCAACTTCTTTGTCTTTAGAATTCCTTTTTGGAGGCATTGTTTCTTGCCTTTTTGTAAACTTGAACATGCTAGTAATTTTGCAAGAAAATTGCAAAATGAAATTGAAAATGTGACTTCTAATCAAACGATGGAAAAAGCTTAAGGTCCCAATTAACCCTATAACTAGATTAATGGAAATAACAATGCCAAAATGAAATTGCTCGAATAGAATAATACTTGAATTGAACTGAGTTTGCGGAAAATACAACTTACAGAGTGAAAGAAAATAAATTGCTAAGGATTTTCCCAAGGATTCTCAAAAAATGACTAAGAAGTCTCTACGAAAAATAAATGCTTAGAAATATAATAAAATTGATTTAAGGGGTTGAAAAATTTGATTTGATGCTCTGTTTGAGTATAGTATGTGTTGTTGATGCCTAGGATCCCGCTTTTGCCTTCAAACTTGGCTTTTAAAGGGAAGAAAATAACTGCCTTTTTTGTACGTTGAGCTCCCACTATGCCACTTTCCTCCTCCAACTCGCATGACTCAAAGAACTGCCACTAACACTGACACTAAACTCCAGTCACGTCCTTACCTAAATTATAACTTCCTCCGGCAACCAACTTACTTCCCACATAAAAATAAGTAATTAATTAATCAATTAATTAATCAATTTTAAAAATTAGGCAGAAAATTAATTAGGTTAGAAATTAAAATCAACCCAATTAATTTACAAGTCTAACAAAATCTAATTTCATAACTGACTGCTATTTTTAGATGAAAGCTCAATATTTTTTATTATAGCTCATCGATAACTCAATATGTCAAATATTAAAAGATACATGACTTGAGGTATAGAAATAAAAAAAAAAAAAGAGCAGAGGCCTAAATGTGCCGCCAGATAACTGAGGTTCAAGAAGTTCATCAATGAACACTAAGAACTAATTTTGTAAGCATCTCTCATCTCTTACAATTTGTGATATATAGTGAATCTTACTTGTTTAAAAATGCAGCTTTTATTTTAGCTATGCTAGGTAAAATTGTTGAACTAAGGAAGCATGTACTTCAATTAATGTATTTATATGGATGGAAGGCCATTGGAGAACAACACAATCAATAATAAAAACGCACAGCAGAGACAGACAGTTTTGGCTATGATTTGTGTAATCTGTCCTTGAAGTATTCATTAAATTTCCCAATTGTTCAAGTAACTCTGATGATGACAATAGTTCATTATGTACTGGCTGATTTTGTTAGATAAAATGTTAAACTCTAAATGACCAATTAACCAAATCATATAAAGTCTCAAAGATAACATGTTTCACCATTAAAATACACTTTGAAACGAAATTCTCAGGCAAAGTTCCACAGAGAAATTCAGATTCTGAAAATGGATACGTGCATATTAGACTAGACAAAATAACCATGCTTTTATATTATTCTATAATAAAGATGTAATTTTGAACAATTACTCTACGGTTTGGAAGTGATAATTAATCTAAAATTTTTGAGGTTACAGAAACCAAAAATTGGATCAAAGAAGAAGAAGTAATAAGCAAACAACTGCTTCTAACCAAAACAAAATTCCAGATCAAGCTCAGAATGTGGAAGGAGTACAATTAAGCAAAGTCAGTTAATTTAAGCTGTTGTATGTAACGAGAATACCAACAAAAAAATTAACTAAAAACTTGCTGATTTCGTCACACAAACTGCTAATATCATACTAAATGACCGATTAACCAAGTCTCCACAGTCTAAAAGACAAAATAATTTCTCTACGAATTCACAGCTTGAAGTTGCATTTTGTGATGGATACATTCAGAATTTTGTCGCACATTCATATGATGATTGAATGGATCCATCAGATTCTGAAAATGGATTCGTTGAGAATGTTGCTGGTGATCAACTCAAAAACACAATGACCTCCTTGTTTCAGTGAATTTTCCATGCGGAATGAAGCAAAACCACCGTATAATCTACCGTATCCACTACTCTTGTATACTGTCAACTTCACATCGCATGATTTATCGTCAACCTTCAGCGTACTACTACTGTCTTGGTTTCACTTTCCGTATGCTTCTTTATAAAGCTCATAGGTATCCCTTCACGAGACGTTTGGTATTTGATGGGGATAGGGATAGGGATAAGGATTGGGATAGGGATAAAAATTAAAAATGGGATAAGGATAATATAAGATATGTTTGGTATGTTGGATATGGATAAGGATAAATCAATAAAATTGACGATATTACCCCTAAACATGTTAAAAATAATAAAATATATTTTTACTTATGTCAAAAATAATAAAAATTGACCTATTTATAAAAAAAACTTGGCACAACAACTTTTGTTAAAATAACTTAGCATAGAAAAAAATTAATTACTGTTCACAAAACGAAGTAGTATGCATAAAAGAGTACAAGAAAGATAAAAAAGGATAGAGTAAAAATTTCTCAATCCTTAAATTGAGCTCAATCTTTTTCGTGCTTCTTCTTTTTCTAATCCGATCATTGGTTTCTTACGAATCTCCGGTATCTTTTTTTTTTTTCCCTCCGTATATCCTTCCTTTTATGACTGCTTTTTCGCCCCTTTAAATAGTCGATGAATCTCTAGGCACGTTATAAAAAGGAATAAAAAGGAAGAAAAAAAAATATTAAATTTTTTTTTTTAAGAAAATACATGAAAGAAAATAAATAATAACATTTTTATAGAAATATATTAATAAAAAAAATATTTCAAAAAATGACCATGCACCAACTTGGAACCATTTATTCGGAATAAAATAATAATAATAATAATAATAATAATAATTGGATATTGGTGTGTTATAACCGTCTAGATTGTTCCAATATACGAATACAACAATGCAAAGGGGTTTGGCTTCAACAGATAACCAATCTCCAAACCCACAATTTCACAATTTCACTGTTTGTAATCCACAATTTCACCTTCTTAAAACCCTTTGCAACCGTCTCACCTTCTTCATTATCCTTCTTCTCGCTTTTCCATTTTTATCTTCTATTCAATTTGCGGTATTTTAATTCTATCTTCCTCGTTTTCCATCTTTCTGGAATTAGCTAATCGGCTGCTTCTTTTGTCTTTTTAATGTTCCTAATTGTCGTCGTATAATTGAATCGTTTTTCATGAAACGGGAATTCCACGCGTTGATGTGAGGCGGCGGAATTTGCAGCAGCTTCAGTTGAGAAAAAGATGCAGATCGTGATCCATGAGTTGAAGTGAGGGAGTCTTCTTCACCAGCTGCTGGACAAATAGATAAATTCAGACAACCCAAAGTTATCACAACAGCTTATACCTGGGGGGGAGGTGAGACAGGAAGAAAGAGATAAAGGGAAGATGAGAAAATTTATCCCTTTCAACCAAAACCTTACCAAACATTGGATAAGAAGGGGATAGGATCTCTTATCCCTACAAACAAACAAGCTGTCAATTCCAATCAAATAAATTTATCATTATAATAAAAAGAAGAAACAATTATCACCATGGATCTGAAATTCAATAGTGGAAACTAGATTAAGCATCTAAATAATGCTATGTGAGCTGACATTTCCACAATTATCAGCCCGACATCGGGCATCCAATATCTAGTTTTGACTTGTTCAGAGATCGGACTTTGGATGTCGGACTGTAGGACAGCTCCCGACACAAGTTCAAGATGAGACATCCAATGTCCACTAGGTGCTTAATCCATTAGAAACTTGACATGTTAATTAATTTGTTTTTACCAGATATTGCCTATGAATATGAAATGACTTGAGAACAACCTCAAACCATGGATTGCTCAGGGTGAAGTTATTGTTTCCAGTTGTAAGAGCTCCAGAAATTGTACTAGTACTACCCAACTGATTGCCTGAAACAAATCAATTAAAAGTCAAATTAACCAAGAAAAAGAATCAAAACATAGCAAGAAGCTTCTCCAAAGGGTTGAATGTGCCAATCTGATTTTGGGTCATAACATGGGTAATCAATCTCCAAAGCACTCGTATCAAATATTAAGACATTGAAATGGGAATTTGGTTCATATTTTGATGACTCTAAAAGGAGAGTGAATTCCACGCGGTCCTCTCGGGGCGCGAGACCGCCTGGTCTTGCCGCAAGGCCGGATACCTGGAAAACTGAAAGGATGAGGACCGGGTGACCTCCGGGTCCACTCAGATGCCAAAGTTAGAAGATTTGGAGAATGGAAGGTAGAAAAATAAAAAGTATGTTGAGAGCAAAAAGATACCTGGGGAGTCTCTTATCTTCCCTTTTTATAGTGGGTTCATCCGCGTGGCTTTGTCAGGCCGTTTTGTACGGCTTATTCTCATTGGCTGGATGTGGTCCCCCTCTCTGACACAGTTGTGCGGCGGACTCACCCTGCTCCTGTCTCCGTGGCACTCACATTGTATCTGACCTCTGTGGCCTCCACCTTGTTCCTGTCCCCGCGGCACCTATTCCAGGTACAACATCACGCCCTTACGCGTGTACAGCGGGGATCCACTCACCTGTCCTTTGGGTTAAGAGTCTTGTTAAGGCACAAGTTGTTTCAGCCGGCGTTTCTCAGGATTCGATCTATTAAGGAGCCGGTCTTATCCTGGGTCACCGAGTGCCACATGGACCATTGGGGAGTTGACGTATAAAGAGACGCGGTGCCAAGCCGTGTGGTCCACGCGTTCAGTTTTATAGCTCCATGCTATCATATTTAAACACTAACAAGTGTCCATATTTGAGGGAATAATGTTCTGAAAATTCCTTCCAACCCTTTCCTAGCCAAATCTCTTCAACATGTGACAACTCTGCTTCCTATGTTCTGCCATTTAGAACCTTAAGCATTATTGGACTCCTTAAGCAATTCCCAAAGTTTCTCACAAACCCAGATGGGATTTCCTGTTAAAAATCTCAACTTTATTAAACTACAGTGTATTAATAATGAAGTTCATTACAAAAACTTAAAAAGAAAAAAAAAGAAAAAAAAAGGCTTACTAGTATTCCTTGTGTGATAGTATTTTCAAGGATGATCTTGAAAAACATGGGGCTTTGGCTTTGGCATTGGGAGTTCATTGTAGATGGAACTTGGAAATGCTTCTTCTTCATATACTCTGTATTAATTAAGTATTTCATGAACTAGTCAAAGAAGAGTGATTGTTACTTGTGCAAGAGGAACAGTTGTGTTGGGAAGCTCAAGAAATGTTTTGAAATAATGCTTTGGAAGAGACGGATTCTTATTCATCATTACTGGTGAAGTTGGGCACGATTTCCACCCTGTTAATAAGTGTCTTCTTTTTCTAACAATTTAATGGATTTTAGCTAGGGTTGTAAAGGCTGAGGCAGAATCCGTATGAACGGCGACTGAGATTCTCTATTTAGGATCCCCACAGGACGGGAATATATATCTCCGAATACTAAACAGGGTTGGGGATATGATTACTGATAAGGTCAGATTTTGACCTTATCTTTTAGGCAATTTCGTGGTTTGAACGGTAATTTTTAGAGTCTTTTGTGTGAATGCTTGTGTGGTTTTTGAGTATTTTGTGATTTTTATGTTTTGGATAGATTTTTATAACTTTTAGTGTTTTTCGTGTTTTCTAGGGTTGTTTTTGTAATTTTTATTAATTTTTCGTTTTTATGGTCCGTGGCGTTGGTGCGGTTATGTTTCTTTGTGCTTGTTTTGGACAGGTATTATGACCCGGACCGGAAGTTGGAGCATCGGCGGCGAGGAAGAGTTCGAAGTGCTGAAAATCAGGGTGGCACGGCATGCCACAATTAGGGCACGGCGTGCCAATCCGGCGTGCCAACAGAAGTAATCCAGTGGAGTGGCACGAAAACGTGCCACTCAGACCAGCGTGGCGTGCCAGCCCCAAAACTACACGGCACGGCTTGCCAACTCCAGCAGCACGACGTGCCGCCTTCAATTCTGCACAGCACGGCGTGCCACTTCCACCAGCACGGCGTGCCGAGCCCCGAAACCTGCTGTTGCCCTACTTTCATCTCTTCTTTTTCCTGGTTTTAACCTAGCCGTATAAATAGGTTATTTTCTATGTTTGAAAGGATCTTTTTGCCAGTCTTTTTGAGTGAGAGCAGAAACTTGTAGTGAGGTTTTGAGCTTGAACTATTTGATTTCTTTGAGTTTTGAACCATCGATTGGTTGTAGTTTTGCATAGAATCTTCCCCTTTTACGACGTTCTTGGTTCCGGCTTGAGTTCGTCTATAGAGGTACACCCCAAGCATCTTCACACCGTCGGAATCCGGTTAATCGAACCAAAAGGGCATAAGTTTTTCTTCTTCTCTTTTGTAATTTGATTAAGTTAGGTTTGATTCCGCAAATCGATTATGTTTGGTTGTAAACACTGAATTCGTTCATCTTTCTTGATTAATACAATTGTTTGCAAGTTAATTTCAATTTTTATTCCTTTTCTTTATGTAATTTCTTTAATGAATGTATAGTCTCATAAGATCTTAAATTATTAAGTTCATATTTGTGGCATTACCTAGATTGACACCTAGGAAACCATTAGTATTGACGACACTGTGGAACTTACGTGCCCCTATTTTCTGAGCTTTAGAATTAGACCGCCTCTAAACAAGGGAAACCGGCTAAGGACCTAAAAGATCTAGATACGCTAGGTTGTGTTATCGAAAGAGCATAATTAAGGGTTAATTGTTGAGTTAAATTCATCTTTTGTAATTAATTGATAAAGCCATCCCCATTAGCATTCATAGGTCGGTAAACCGCCAATTGATAACACAAAACTCAAGTGCAAAGTAAGCTGGAATAGATCAACTAGGAGTAGGATAGTTTAGTTGTTCATATAATCAACCCAAAACTACGTTCCGCCTAGGACACGCAAGGAACCCGAGTAGTTTAGTGTTTGCAGAATATTCTTTTCTCTGTGGGATCGATACCTGGACCAACCAGAATTATTACTTGTCAATGATAGGTACACTGCCTTAGTTGTGCGTTTCTAGGTTTAGTTTTACTACTACGCCTAGGACCCATCAAGTTTTTGGCGCCGTTGTCGGGGAAATTTATTTTTCTGCATCATTGAGCCAAAGGTCTATTTGCTGATCTAGGCAACATTTCTGTGCATATAGTTAAATAATTTTTCTTTTCTGTGAATATTTGTTGCAATTTAGTTTTCTTTAATTTCTGTGTGTGTGTGTTTTCTAGCTTATGCGAACTCGCTCTCAGCATCTTGAGCTTTTACCTTATAACCCTGAAATTGAACGTTTGTGTAGCAGGAACCGTAGAGTACGCCAAGAGCAGATTGTTCAAATGGAGCATCAGCAACATGATGACGAGGAGAGACAACTCCGGGAAAGAGTTGAGCAAGAGCAACTCCGGCGAGAGCAGGAGGAGTTTGATAGAAGAAGGGGTGGTGATAGAGATAACATGGTCATGACTGACCTAATGGCTCCACATCGGCCCCGGAACAGATCCGGAGTGATTATCCCAGCCATCACTGCCAATCAATTCTAGTTGAAGTCCAGTATGATCCATTTGATCCAAGAGAACGGACTATTCAGTGGTGGAATAAGTGACAACCCCAATGATCACTTAGACCGGTTCCTCATGGTGGCCGATATAGTCCGAATCGGTGGGGTGCCCCAAGATGCTGTGCGGTTGAAGCTGTTCCCCTTTTCACTATACGAGGGAGCAATGGAATGGTACAAATCCTTGAGGCCCGGATTAGTGACATCATGGGACCAACTGGAAGAACAGTTCTTAGCATACTACTTCCCACCATCAAAGATGGTTCAGCTAAGGAACGAGATCATGGGATTCCGGCAATTTGGGACGGAGACTCTTAATGAAGCCTGGCAGAGATTTCAACGGTTATTGCGGAACTGCCCCCATCATGACATGCCGCGATTTACTCAGGTAAGCATGTTTTATCATGGTTTGATACCAGCTAACCGTGCCATTATTGATTCTTCTGCAGGTGGGGACAGTTTTAAGAAGACTGCTACACAAGCCGAGGAGTTGATTGCGGAGCTGGCTAGAAATAGTACCTTGTGGCAGTCGGACACGCCAACGAGGAATGAGGTTCGAGTTGCAGATTTGGGATGCCAAGATGCAGCTATGGACCATGTAAATAAGAAGTTGGACCTGTTGATGTCCCGCCTGAATTTAAATGGGCCACAATACCAACCGGTGTTATGTGTATCATGTGGAGCGGAGCATCCCGGGCAAGATTGTGAATTGGGCGACCCATTCGCCCAATCCTCCGAAAACGTAAGTTTTGTGGGAGGAAACCAAAGGTACAATAACTCTAACTCTTATCCATAAAACTTCAATAATAATAATAATTACGAAAGAAGGTATCAACACCCGAACATGTCCTATAGTAACAACCAAAATATGTTGAGACCTCCTTCCGGATTCCATTATGAGCACCGTGAGCAGGGGTTAGGTAAGGCCCCATTTATTCCTAATGATCAATCTCCACAGCAGCCTCAACAGTTTAAGCAAGATGAGATGGTTTTGTTGTTACTAAAAGACATCTCGTCTCGGCTTGCTGATAATGAAGCATACTGTAGGGATTTGGGTAAGCAGGTGGCTCAATTGAGTAGGGAGAGGCAGGAAAGACCTCAAGGAGCACTTCCGAGTAGAACTGAACAAAACCCTAAGGGTAATCAACGGGAGACAGCTCAGGTTATAACCCTACGAAGCAGTAGGCAAGTGGAGGACCGGGTGCAAAACGCTGATATCCTATCCCAACCTACCGAGGTAAGTGAAGAGTCGGGAGAGGTAAGCAACCCCGACTCGATTTCTGAACCCGAACCTAGCATAAATGAAAAAGGGAAAATTCCTGACCCAGTGAGAGCCTATGTGCCTAAACTTCCTTCTCCTCAAAGGGAGAAGAAAGATAAACTAGAGCAGAAATATTCCAAATTCCTGGAGATTTTTAAGAAGTTAGAGTTTAACATGCCATTGATTGAGGCTCTCCAAGAGATGCCCTCTTATGCTAAATTTTTTAAAGAACTTCTTGCAGGGAAAAGAAAGCTAGGTGAGGACGAAGTGGTGGCTTTGACAGAGGAATGTTCAGCAATTATCACTAACAAACTCCCACCTAAGCTCAAAGATAGGGGCAGTTTCACTATTCCATGTCGGATAGGAAACTTGGAGATTGCCAATGCCCTGTGTGACTTAGGTGCGAGTATAAATTTGATGCCTCTGTCGTTTTTCAGGAGACTCGGATTGGGAAACCCAAAGCCAACCAATATGACCCTCCAAATGGCGGATAGATCCCTCACGAGACCAAAGGGGGTGGTCGAAGATGTGTTAGTAAAGGTGGACAAGTTTATCTTCCCTGCGGACTTTGTGGTAATGGATATGGAGGAAGATAGCTCGGTGCCCCTTCTACTTGGAAGACCTTTTCTCGCAACCGGTAGGACTTTGATAGATGTCCAGGAAGGTAAGATCATTCTTAGGTTGCATAACGAGGAGGTAAGTTTCAATGTCTATAATTCAATGAAATATCCGTTAGATGTTGAAAATTGTAACTTTGTGGACTCCTTTTGTCTTATTGATGCTTGTGTGGTTGAGAATTTGTGCAGTGAACTAGGTTGCATCATAGGAGAAGGTCTAGGTGAAAGTGAGGCAAATGAAGTGATTAGTGAAGAATGCTCATGGGTGAAGGGACGGTTTGATAAGCTGGAGCGTGAAGTCAAACCAGCACCTAAATCCTCATTGGAGGAACCTCCATCATTGGAGCTCAAAACCCTTCCCCCTAACCTTAAATATGTTTTTCTGCATCCTCCAAAGGACTTACCCGTTGTAATCTCTTCTTTGTTAACAGGAGAGGAGGAGGACAAGCTGCTAGAGGTGCTAAGGAAGCACAAAGGAGCATTCGGGTGGACAATCCACGACATCAAGGGAATAGACGTTTTGCACACATAGAATTTTTCTGGAAGATGAGGTAAAACCGTGTGCACAACCTCAGTGTCGGTCGAATCCAAACATGAAGGAAGTGGTAAGAACCGAGGTGATAAAACTCCTCGACGCAGGTATCATCTTCCCTATTTCTGATAGTCAGTGGGTGAGTCCGGTCCAATGAGTACCTAAGAAAGGAGGTACGACGGTAGTGAAAAATGATAAAGGGGAACTAATCCCTACTAGAGCTGTCACGGGTTGGCGTATGTGTATTGATTATAGGAAGTTGAATAACGCCACCCGGAAAAATCATTTTCCATTACCGTTTATTGATCAAATGTTAGAAAGGATGGCCGGGCACGAATATTTTTGTACTTTAGATGGGCTATCCGGTTATATGCAAATTCCAGTGGACCCTCTCGATCAAGAGAAAACCACGTTTACGTGTCCATACGGGACATTTGCATATAGGCGGATGCCTTTTGGATTGTGCAATGCCCCGGCTACCTTTCAAAGATGCATGCTAGCCATTTTTAATGATATGATTGAGGATTTTATGGAAGTCTTTATGGATGATTTTTCTGTTATTGGTCATACGTTTGAGTCATGTTTGGGGAATTTGGACCAGGTGCTTCAGAGATGTGAAGACACCAATTTGGCACTTAGTTGGGAGAAGTGTCAATTCATGGTCCGTGATTGCATTGTCTTAGGGCATAAGGTGTCGGGAAAGGGAATCGAGGTCGACCAGGCCAAGATTGAGGTGATTGAGAAACTGCCTCCCCCAAGTTCAGTTAAGTTAGTTAGGAGTTTCTTGGGACATGCGGGCTTTTATAGGCGTTTTGTGAAAAATTTTTCTAAGATTGCTAAGCCGTTGACTGAGTTACTCTTAAAGGATGCCCCATTTAATTTCAATGATGAATGTATGTATGCTTTTAATTCTCTTAAACGGAAATTGATTGAGGCACAGGTCATGGTGAGTCCGAATTGGGAAATCCCTTTTGAACTTATGTGCGATGCAAGTGACAATGCTGTTGGGGCATGTTTAGGTCAGAGGGTAAACAAAATTTTTCACCCAATTTATTATGCTAGTAAGACATTAAACGGTGCTCAAATGAATTATACTGTGACTGAGAAAGAATTACTGGCTGTTGTGTTTGCTTTTGATAAGTTTAGGTCTTACTTGGTCTTATCAAAAGTCATTATGTATACTGACCATGCTACTCTTAAGTATTTGTTGGCTAAACAGGATGCAAAGCCCAGATTGATTCGATGGATTCTACTCCTCCAGGAGTTTGATGTAGAGATTAAGGATAAGAAGGGAGTAGAGAACGTAGTGGCCGACCATTTGTCAAGACTACCAAGTGAAGGATCCGTATCCTCTCCGGAAGCGAACATTCGTGACACATTTCCCGATGAACAGTTGTGTGGGGTAACTTCTATACCATGGTTTGCGGACATCACAAACTTCAAAGTCGGTAACATTCTTCGACCTAACCTTTCACATGCACAGAGGCATAAATTCTTTCATGATGCTAAGGATTATTTTTGGGATGATCCTTATCTTTTTAGATTATGTGCTGATAGTGTGATTAGGCGGTGTGTTGCTTATGAGGAGGTTCCCTCCATTATTGAAATGTGTCATGATAGAGAAGCAGGTGGCCATTTTGGACCCGATAGAACTGTAGGAAAAATCTTATCTAGTGGGTTTTATTGGCCAACCATGAAACAGGATGTCATTATTTATATTCGAGCCTGTGATACGTGTCAAAGGACGGGAAATATCTCCCAAAAGAATGAAATGCTCCAACAGGGTATCTTGGTGTGTGAACTTTTTGATGTTTGGGGCATAGATTTCATGGGACCCTTCCCAATATCTCACAACAACCAATACATTCTTGTGGCGGTTGAGTATGTGTCTAAATGGGTAGAGGCTGTTGCTTTACCAACCAACGATGCAAGGGTAGTTGTCAGGTTTCTAAAGAAAAACATTCTTACTAGGTTCGGAACCCCAAGAGCTATCATCAGTGACGGGGGTTCCCATTTTTGTAATAGGCAATTTGACAATCTTTTGCACAAATATGGGGTTAAGCATAAGGTAGCGACTCCTTACCATCCTCAGACGAGTGGGTAAGTTGAGGTTTCGAATAGGGAACTAAAACACATCTTAGAAAAAACGGTAAGTGCATCTAGGAAAGATTGGAGTTTAAGGTTAGATGATTTGACAATCTTTTGCACAAATATGGGGTTAAGCATATAGGACTGCTTTTAAGACACCTATAGGGATGTCCCCTTACCGTTTGGTCTTCGGTAAATCCTGTCATCTACCTATAGAACTAGAGCACAAGGTATATTGGGCTTTAAAATTTCTTAACTTTGATATGCAAGCTGCAGGTGAGCTTCGATTAAGGCAACTCATGGAGCTAGATGAGCTTCGGTTGAGCTCGTATGAGAATGCCAAGATTTACAAGGAGAGGACCAAGAAATGGCATGACCAGCATGTAACAAAGAAAGGTTTCAACCAAGGTGAGTTGGTGCTCTTGTATAACTCCCGGTTGAAACTCTTTCCGGGCAAACTGAGAAGTCGATGGATGGGACCGTTTACCGTGCATAAGGTTTACCCATCCGGGATGGTGGAAATTGAAACCCCGGAGGGAATTCAACAAGTAAACGGGCACCGGTTGAAGCCCTACGTCAGCGGAGGAATAAAAGAGGAGAAGCAAGTCTTACTCCTTCGTGATGTGTAATGCTAAAATGTGGACGTAGAAGTCGAGCTATTCCGACTATAAACATAGCACTGAGGTACGTATGCCTCCCTTGTACATTAGTTTTTACGTTAATATGTTTTTATATATTTTTGTGTGTAGGATTAGGTACTTAAGCAAGTTAATCGAAAATCGTAATCAAAATGTGGAAAAAAAGCAACAGTCGACAGAATTGAGGGCGGCAAACCGTGTCACTAAGCAACACGCCGTGCCAAGGTGAAATTGGGTGTAGCACGTGGCGTGCCAAAGTGGCACGAAATCGTGCTAGGCTGCTGTTCCGGAGGAAAATTGTGCATAAGTAGACAGCACGCCGTGCCAGATTCAGCACGCCGTGCCAAGGTGATGGTATGCAGGGTGGCACGACGTGTCAATTCAGCACGCCCGCGTGCCGTTGTTCTGTTCCGCAAGAGGTTTGTGCATAAAATGGAGCACGCCGTGCCACATTCAGCACGCCGTGCCAATCACAGGTTTGAAGGGCGGCATGACGTGCCAATATGGCACGCCAACGTGCCGTCCCGCCGTTCCTAAAGTGAGTTGTGGAAGAGAGACCAGCACACCGTGTCAAAACTTCAGCACGCCGTGCCCTATATTCAAATTTCAAGGCAGCACGCCGGCGTGCCATCATGCTATTTCCAGGTAAGAGTTTTTGTCCCACTCAGCACGCCATGCTGAGTGTTTGGCACGGCGTGCCGAGCGTTTAAATTTTGAATTCCAAGGGTTATTCCACCGCCTATTTAATGCTTTTTCCATCTTCCCCCTTTTCATAACCGACTTCTTTTTCTTCTTCTCCTTCCTCTCTCTCACTTTCTCTCACCCTCTCACTTTCTCTCTCCCTCTTCACTCTCTCTCTCTAGAATCCATTCTCTCCTTCTCCTTCTCTATTCTTCTTCTTCTTCCTTCCTTTCTCTCCTTCTCCCTATCCCCTCTTACTCTCCTTTCCTTCTCCTTCTTCTTCTCCATCTCACCCCTTTTCCTCCACTATTTTGCCCTAGGGTTTTATTTTGCTTCAATTTCCTTGAAACCAGGTATGAATTCTTGCTTTATTCTTTCTTTTATTTATTATTATTATTATTGTTGTTCTTTTTCTCATTTTGGTTTTGATGGATTGACTGCTTAATAGGGTATTATTTTACTTTCTTTTTCTTTTTGTGGTTTGTATCTTTGACAGTAGATGTTCTTTGGCTTTGTGTTCTTTTGTTTTTGATTTTTGCTTTATTTTTATGGTTATGCAATTGTAGGATGAAGAAGAAAACCATCGCCGATCGGAGACACGGTTCGTCTCGCCGGCCCATGGAACCGTCACCGGAACCGGTGCCACGTGACGAATTGCCCACCGAACAATTGATGGCCTCGCTGACAAATCTCTCAAGGAAATACAAATGTCCCTTTCCTTTACTTTCGGACTATGAAGGTAAGAAGTACAAAACTTTATTTCCTTTAGAGAGCACTCCCTTTCGCACTTTCGATTGGGAATTTCTCTTTGTACAAGATAGGTCGGAGGGAGTAAAAGCTAAATTGACTAGTTTAGGGTGGTACGAATTTGTGAAATCTAATCCTCCAGTCTTTAGGGAGTTGAACCTAGAATTCTACTCCACCTTGAGTTTTAAAACCAACCCGGATACGGGCCTTCGAAGCATGACCTTCCGCCTCTTTGGCACTGAGCGGACTTTGGATATTGATGGCCTTAGGGCTTGCATAGGGATTGACGGGAATGGTTACAAATGGCCCGAAAATTTGGATGCCAAGAAATTTTGGCGCTTGATAGGGAAAGGGGTATACCAACCTCGGTTTGCCAAAACTTCCCAAATCCATGACCCTGTTTTGCAATTAGTTCATAAATTTGTATGTTTTAATTTTTCGGGAAAAACTGAGAGCAACCGGGTTAATGCATTTAAACTGTTGATCCTGTGGCATGTGCATAGTGAGATTAAGGTGCATTTGGGCTTCTTTGGCATGGAAGCTTTATACAATCACCACAACCAAGCTAAGTCCGAACTAGGGTTAGGACATATTGTGACTTGTATTGCATGTTTTTTTCATAGTAATACTTGTTATAGGAACCTTGATAGCATTCTTCCCAAGAAGCTTTCGAGGGGAATCTTGTCTTGTTCCCATATTGGGGCAGCTGCAGGTCCTTCAAGTGCAGGAGGTTCAAGTAGGGGAAAAGCCCCTATGGAAGTAGACGAGGAGGAAGAGAGTGAGCAAGCTGAGGACAGCGAGGAGGACGCGGAGAACGTCTCGGTAGGATTAGATTTTATGGGGCGGATTGAAGGACGGTTGGATGGCATAATTGAGCAATTGGAAGGCTTAACCGTCCATCAGGTTCTGCTTGAGCAGCGGCTGAACGCGCGCCTTGATCGGCAAGCAGCTCAGCTCACCAACGTCAAGGCGTTCGCCTCCCGCTTCTGTGCCGCCCAAGGGTGGCCGTACCCGCCGCCACCACCACCAGCTCCCGATATGTGAGGTAACCCTTTTCCTTTCCCATTTAGTTTGCTTCTTCTTCCATTGCACTTTTGGAAGTAAGTGCAATCTAAGTGTGGGGTGGGTAAAGGGACTTCTCCCTTTCTTTTTCTTCTTCTTATATTGCACTTTTTGATTGTTTGTTTAGCATGTTTGTTGGTGTTTGTTGGTGTTTGTTGGTGTTTTTGCATGATTGGATGTTTTGCGTTGGTTTTTGGTTAGATTTAGGCTTCACTTTTCAATGCATGTGAAGTTGGTTTTGGTTGTTTTTGGTTTGTTAGTATTTTTAGGTTGCTTATGTGTCAATTGCCGTTTGAATAACATTGCTTAATCCACCCTCGAACCTAAGTCTCTGTGCTTGGATTGATAGCAATTGGCTAGGGATATTAGGAGTTGTTTACAAGTCATTAGCTTGTTTGTGCGTGGTTTGTGATTCTTGATGGTAACCATTGGTTAGATTTGTCATTTAGGTTGCATTAGGGAATTAATCCTCTACCCTTACTTGCATGATTGAGCTAGGATTACGCCTTGGAACATTGGTTGAGTCACACGACCTAGCATACAACCCCTAATACACTTGTGAGAATTTGAGCCTTTAGAACCATTTCACATCGTTTCTATTTCTTTGTGAGGGTAAAAACAATCGTGGCACACTAGATCGTAGAACCCCGGTGTTGTTTTGCACT
Source organism: Euphorbia tirucalli (assembly GCA_039660915.1). Classification (NCBI taxonomy): domain Eukaryota; kingdom Viridiplantae; phylum Streptophyta; class Magnoliopsida; order Malpighiales; family Euphorbiaceae; genus Euphorbia; species Euphorbia tirucalli. Next base: position 55,384,715 of record CM077633.1, read on the forward strand.
TGGCATCGAGAGCTTAATATGTGGAGACCCTTAGGATTAACCCCTTGACTTAAATAACCCTAACCCTAACTACTAATTCATCCCTTAGATCACCCATAGCCACTAAATTAACCTTTTTGACTTAAAAAACCTTCACCAAGCCAACTCTATAATCCTAACTTTTTACCATTCACTTTGATTTTCCTTTCTCACCCTCCTCTCCTAAATCAAGTAATTGGCTAAGTTGTTCATTCATTTTGGGGTCAATCACCATTTGCATTTCAACTCTTTCATATCTAGTCCTATGGAAAAATTGTGTTAAAAAAAAAAACAAAAACAAAAACAAAAATCTAAATACAGTCAATGTGTTTGTTCGGTTTCTTTTTGTAAAATTCAGAGTTTGTGAACGCCTGTCTTGTTTGTCCGGTTTGCATCTTTAAGCCAGTATTTGTGTCCCATGTCTTGTAATTTTTCATTTGTTGAATAAAGGATTAGGGCGATCATCTAATTGCCTTGACCCATGTCTTGTAATTTTTGTTCTCTTTTTCCCATTAAGTTGTGTTTTGGCCATTGGGTGTGGATAAGGCCTTCTTTTTGTCAAGTTAATTTCAAAAAAAATAAATAAATAAAATAAAATAAAATAAAATAAAAAGATTTAGCAAAGCAAACACTCTTAGGACTAGTTCTGAGTTGAAAGTTGCATGACCCGTCTTTAGTACTTAGTCAATTTGTATATTTTACTTGATTCGCAGGAGTTGTATACCTAAAATTTCCCTTATCAAACCTACCATAAGCCGTAACATTACAAGCCCCAGGTTCTCTGATTTTGCTCCTTGACCAATGACTTCACCGGGATTGCCATTAGTTCGCTATGTGATGTGTGCCATTGTTTGTTTTTGTGTGCTCATCCGCCTTGCCTTGAACTTTAGCGTTGGAGTGACATCTTATGAGGTGCTTTGTGGTCGTATAAACTCTGTTTGTTCCTCGCCCTTTGACTAGCTAAATTGTGTTGGGTTTGGGTATTGAGTGGTTTTGAACCTGGTGCACCTAATGTCATTTCGAAGGTGATGCTTTACTTTCTTGAGTTTATGAATCTCGTACGGTTAAACCCTTAGTTGGATTTGCAAGTGAAAGCGAGCAAGTTTACTTCTTTATCTTTAGTTGATTTGCTTGAGGACAAGCAAGACTTTAAGTATGGGGTGGTTGATAAGGTCGGATTTTGACCTTATCTTTTAGGCAATTTCGTGGTTTGAAAGGTAATTTTTAGAGTCTTTTGTGTGAATGTTTGTGTGGTTTTTGAGTATTTTGTGATTTTTATGTTTTGGATAGATTTTTATAACTTTTAGTGTTTTTCGTGTTTTCTAGGGTTGTTTTTGTAATTTTTATTAATTTGTCGTTTTTATAGTCCGTGGCGTTGGTGCGGTTATGTTTCTTTGTGCTTGTTTTGGACAGGTATTATGACCCGGACTGGAAGTTGGAGCATCGGCGGCGAGGAAGAGTTCGAAGTGCTGAAAATCAAGGTGGCACGGCGTGCCACAATTGGGGCACGGCGTGCCAATCCGGCGTGCCAACAGAAGTAATCCAGTGGAGTGGCACGAAAACGTGCCACTCAGACCAGCGTGGCGTGCCAGCCCCAAAACTACACGGCACGGTGTGCCAACTCCAGCAGCACGGCGTGCCGCCTTCAATTCTGCACAGCACGGCGTGCCACTTCCACCAGCACGGCGTGCCGAGCCCCGAAGCCTGCTGTTGCCCTACTTTCATCTCTTCTTTTTCCTGGTTTTAACCTAGCCGTATAAATAGGTTATTTTCTATGTTTGAAAGGATCTTTTTGCCAGTCTTTTTGAGTGAGAGCAGAAACTTGTAGTGAGGTTTTGAGCTTGAACTATTTGATTTCTTTAAGTTTTGAACCATCGATTGGTTGTAGTTTTGCATAGAATCTTCCCCTTTTACGACGTTCTTGGTTCCGGCTTGAGTTCGTCTATAGAGGTACACCCCAAGCATCTTCACACCGTCGGAATCCGGTTAATCGGACCAAAAGGGCATAAGTTTTTCTTCTTCTCTTTTGTAATTTGATTAAGTTAGGTTTGATTCCGCAAATCGATTATGTTTGGTTGTAAACACTGAATTCGTTCATCTTTCTTGATTAATACAATTGTTTGCAAGTTAATTTCAATTTTTATTCCTTTTCTTTATGTAATTTCTTTAATGAATGTATAGTCTCATAAGATCTTAAATTATTAAGTTCATATTTATGGCATTACCTAGATTGACACCTAGGAAACCATTAGTATTGACGACACTGTGGAACTTACGTGCCCCTATTTTCTGAGCTTTAGAATTAGACCGCCTCTAAACAAGGGAAACCGGCTAAGGACCTAAAAGATCTAGATACGCTAGGTTGTATTATCGAAAGAGCATAATTAAGGGTTAATTGTTGAGTTAAATTCATCTTTTGTAATTAATTGATAAAGCCATCCCCATTAGCATTCATAGGTCGGTAAACCGCCAATTGATAACACAAAACTCAAGTGCAAAGTAAGCTGGAATAGATCAACTAGGAGTAGGATAGTTTAGTTGTTCATATAATCAACCCAAAACTACGTTCCGCCTAGGACACACAAGGAACCCGAGTAGTTTAGTGTTTGCAGAATATTCTTTTCTCTGTGGGATCGATACCTGGACCAACCAGAATTATTACTTGTCAACGATAGGTACACTGCCTTAGTTGTGCGTTTCTAGGTTTAGTTTTACTACTACGCCTAGGACCCATCAATTACCTCTTCTCGCCCTGCAAGCCACCTTTCCTGTGGGAATCCCGACAATATCTCCATTAAATTTTCGTTAAAATCCCCACTTCTTATTATTTATATTAATATATTTATTTTATATAAATAATTGAATTTTCTAATACTAAAATAATACTTGAATTTTGAGAATTGAAATGTAACTTGACAGGGTTTTATGTTAATTGTATAATACATTTATGGATTTAATTAGGTATTTATTTAGATTATGGATGTTTGTCAATATCATGTTAAATTTCAAAAGTCATGACTTCAAAATTGAATTTTACTTAATTTTTTTAAACTTGTCTTAATGAAAAAGGGGAACCCTGCGGGGAATCTGTTTCCAAACAGAAGCATGGATGGGAGTTAAGATTGTCCTGTTTGAAAAAGGGAAATGAGGACGGAAATCTCCACCTAGCTATGAAACAATGATGGAATTGTCAATCACCGTCCCGTCCCATTTACATCTCTAATTTTAGCCCTCAATAATGCCTTTGGCCAAAAAAATAACCAGTTAGACAAATATACCCGTTGTAACGCTGGTCTAACCGGGCTCATAATCGGAAATCTGGTTTCCGATTCTTAGTTGAACCAAAATCGGAAACCAATTTCCCAATTGAGTTAATTGCTACAGCAAGTAACAACACTACATAATCGAAAACTCAGTTTCTGATTGTACAGTGTTTTGCAGCACATGTTAAGTTGGAAACTCGATTTTCGATTCTGGTTCAACCAAGTTTCTGATTCTTAGCTCAGTTAGACCAGTATTACAGCTTGGATATTTTTCTAACCGGCTCTATTATAGTTTTTTTTTTTTTTTTTTGGTTGGTCAACTGGCATTATTTAGAGCTAAAATCCTTTCTCTTGATGCACAATTCTTTTTGTTTTTTTTTTATAATGTTTTGACAATCCTTGTAGTGGTAACAATAATAATAATATTTTAATATAAATATTATATAGTATTTTTAGGGCTAAATACATTTCTTGCCTCCTAACTTGGTCAAAAACATATACTATCACCCTCAACTTTGAAGACGTCTATTTAGCCTCCTAAACATAGCAAAATTGACTCATATAACCCTCTCAATCTGATGTGGCAAAGCAAGTTGAAACTAAAACCTGTTAGGTGCGTAAAGACTTCATCCAAAACCAAAAAAATAATTAAAAAATATTTAACACTGAAATATAAAAACAAATAATAAAAAACATGACTTTCATTTTACTAACCCTTTCTCCATCTTCAAATTCCGATAAACAAAATATGCATTGGATTACTGATTGTAGTCAGTTTTTATTGCTATAAGGAATTGTTGAATTTTTCTCTTTGATTGATTGGAGATACTACGATGTGCGTAGAGATGGTAACGAGTAAGGGTTTTACAAGTATCCAGCATTACTCGATGCTAATGGAACTACTCAAACCCAGTATAAAAGAGTACGAAATTTCCTACCAATCACAAGTTTGGAACGGGAATGAGATTACCTCCTAGGGTACCCCATACCTGAACCAGTTTATATATTGTAGTTAACACACAAAAGAACCCTAACTTCTTAATTGAAATGTTAAAGTATTAACTATCAAGATAACTTTGATTTTTTAATAATTTATGCATGTAATTATATTTATCCATTATATTGGAATATTATTAAATTATCAGTAATAAAAGAATTATTAATATATTACATTATTATTAATAAAATTATTAAATTCAGTTTTTGTTACGATATTTTATTAAATTTTGGTACTCTATGTTTTTAGTTTATTTTGTTTATTACATTTAGTTTGATTTGTTAATTTGTGAATATAAACTTTATTTATGCATGGTTTTTTAATTTTACAGTTTATGTTTTTTTTTTTTTTAAAATTAAAAGGGTAATTTCGTGGGACGGGTAATCAATGGGTACCCGCTACCCCTGGTTGGATAAGAATAAAATTGACTTAGTCAACACCCACGGATAATAGGATGAGATGTGTAGTTATATTTTTAAACGGGAATGATAAGTAGCCTCATTATCCGCAAGTATCATGTCCGTTGCCATCCCTATGTATAGATTACGCATTTATAGGAATTTTTTATGTTGCCGGGTGACTGATCTGAAGAGGACTATTGCTCTGTAACACTACTGATTAGATGAAATTAGACGAACAAATTAGATGAAATTAGTTTGCAACACTACTGATTTTGAATTGAAGAAAAGGAAATAAAATTGTAGAAAAAGGATAGAAAGAAAGCAAACTAGTTGAACGGTGATTCGCAAATATTTGGGGATTTACTTCTGTTGAGCGAATGATATTTGGGATTAGAATTTGCTTGTGGGTTGTTATAATTTTAACCAATTATTATTGCAATTGGGATTATAATCTGTTGGTGAGTTATTTTGATTCGATTGATTATTATTGCAATTGGGATTAGCATAAAAGGTTAACATGGAAAGGGCTGCTTTTGAAAAACAGAAAAAAAAAAAAAAAAAAAAAAAAAAGAAAGAAGGAAAGAAAAAAAATGGGGGTTTGATTTCACAGGGTGACCAACAAAGTAGAAGAAGATGATTTTGAATTTTTTTTTTTTTTTTGGGAAAACTGATTTACCCTATTTCAACAATCTAGGGGTTTAAGTTTTCATGATTTGAGAATTTTATTGATTTGAGAAAGAAAAAGTGAAACAAAGGGAGAAAGGGGAAGATGATCTTATTGAAAGAGAAAAGTTAGATGAATTTTTAAGAAAATTATTTGAGAGATTTTTATGAAATTTGTGCAACATCTAACGCATGTCATGTTATTATTGATTGTTCTAAGGATTGATTTTTCCAATTTGACATGTAATAGAGCGTAATTTCCTTAAGTTGTCTGGTTTAGTCAGATTTAACGAATTATGTAGGTCAGCTTTACTAATTTTTAGAGTTCTAAATGGACGTCCTTCAAGTTGAGGGTGAAGTAAACATTTTCAGCCAAGTTAAAAAGGTAACAGATCCATTAGGCATATTTTTAATAGTAGATGCTAAATTGAAACTCTATGTGCTTCATTCAAAACTTGTCAAACACTATTTAGGTGGAGTCCTTTTCAACTAAAATTTACTATTTGAACTCGAAATTTCTATATTAAGTGATTTAGACATTTAACCATTAGAACCAAAATTTAACTCATATTGAAACTTGGGTAAACAAAACTACTTTTTTATACAAGATTTGAAAGTTTTATGTAAATCTGTTAAACTATATGGTGATATGTGTGTGAAAATCTCTATGGCTATAAATCTCTGATAAAGTATATTGAAGTTTGATAAAATTTAGATTGTAATGTTTGTGTGTTTTTACTGTGTTTATTTTATGTATTTTTTATTGCTTACTTGGCTTATTTTGGCTCACTAGTATGGTGCTTTTATATTTGTTATTATATTTTATTTGATTTAATTAATTTATTATCAGTAGATCTACGTTAATGTATTCAACATATTGAAATTACTTGAATTTACTGCTATCGTCAAAAAGAAAATGTAATTTTTCTTTAAATAAAAAATACTTTTTTCTCTCTCTTGTGGCGCTAAATTATATAGGTAAAACAATAAGTGCTTTATTATATTATTCTGATTTTTTCTTAAGTTTTTTATGATTCCAAGAAAATAGCTTTTCGGGTCTAAAAGTTTGACTCAGGTCTATACAATTTGTAGCGATACAAGTACTCCTTACTTTCTTGGAGCCAATTAGCCGAATGAGATGACCCGATTTGATTGTTACGTGTTGGAGGAGAGTTGGGAAGAAACTAAATGAATTGGTATTTGAAAGAAGTTATTTAGACAGGAAAATAATTATTTCTGCTCTAATCTGTAATGATATTTAATCCATTGATTTGACCACTCATTTGGCTTCAGATAAATTATATTAGTGAATACATATAAGTGAATATAATATTATTTAAATTTTATATAAATTTAACCGATGAGAAAAGTTTGTAATTTGAATAGTGCTATATTCACGTATTTAAACTGGACCAAATATTTAAATTAGTGTAAATATTTTCTAAAAATAGTCAAATATGCTCAATTGTAATATTTAGGAGATAAATGTGTTTAAATGCAATAAGTTACCGTTCAACCCACCCCTGTTTAGATATATTTAGGACCAGTTTGGGGTTACTGTTAATAAAAGTATTGTCAAGCAAAGCTAAATTTTATTGTTTTCTTTAAAAGTAGTTTTAAGTGTTTTTCCAGTGCTTTCCTGAATATAATCTAACTTTTACTAATTGTGCATTTGAGGCTGCTTTTCGCAGCTCCAAAGTAACTTTCAGCCAAAACAATATTCTTTATGCTTTAACTGAAAACTGCTTTCAGAACTACTGAAAACTACTCCAAACTATCCTTAGGGTTTTTTGTCTTAAAAGGTTTTTGTGTTTTGCTTACTTCCAACACCTTTATCTTCATTATAGCTCACCTTGGAAAATGTGTACTTTAGAGTAAATAGACGAATGCTAATTTCTTGGACTAAACTGTTGAATTTTCTTTATAGCAGACTAAAATTGCCCTTCATGGGATATGATTCTAGGAACTCATTAACACATAGGTTAAGAATTGAACCGAATTGAATAAAAATGTATTAGAATTTAAACAGTATTATATGAAAATTTTTAATATAGACCCGATCCATATAGTTCATACTGTTAGATATGTGCCATATCAGCAACTATAATGATACGGATAGAATCTATACTGTATTTATCGAATAAATAAATGTTGACTAGCACATTGGTCATTTCTCTTGTGCGTTGAACATCTCATTACTATGATATAACACCACAATTTTTTTATTGGTATTTTATTATTTGGAATGGGAGTAGGGTTTAGTCTAAATTTTTATAGATTTGATACAGGTTTCATCAACAAGAAATAAAGTAGAGATTTTAACTCCTTAATTTCTGCTTCTTGGTTACACCTCCAAATTAAGCTCCTTTATCTTCATCAAATCTCTCTTCTAAGTACAAATTTTGAAGATGCATGTCACTCTTCTTGAACAATGACTACAGATCAAAGTTTCAATATTTTAGGGGAAAACCCCAAGTTTTTCAAGATTATTATTGAAGATAATATTCGAGAAGGAAGACTTGTGAGTATAATATTTTCTTGGATTTTAATCTCCTCTTCATTTCTTCCAATGACAATCTGTATAGAATCATAATATGTTATTATATACTAATTTTACCAGGGCATGCCTAAAAGGTTTATGAAAAAATATGGAGATTGTTTGTCGAGTCATATGATCCTTAATGTTGCTGATGGGAAGAAATGGAAAATGAAGTTGTCAAAGGCTGAAAACGATCCAGATTATGAAGTTTGGCTACAAAAAGGATGGAAACAATTTTCACAACATTACTCCCTCAAACATGGATACTTGTTAGTTTTCAACTATCAACATGAATCCAATTTTCTTGTCTTCATATTCGATTCTAATCATCTAGAGATCAAATATAATTCTAACTCCAATTTCGAGCCAAAACCTAATCATCAGTTGAATGAACTCGTAGAGATTGAAGATTCACAGACCCAAAACCGTAATCAATTTCAAGGTTGGTCTTTTTAATTTAATTTATTGTTTAATTAATTGGTATGTTAAAAGCTCATTTAGCAGTAATATCAAAAATTTCCTGCTAAAAAGACCATTTATCAGCAAAATTATATCAAATTTTGTTACAAATATCCAACTTTAACACTGTGTAGCAACAATATGCAACAACTTTTTTTTTATACCTAAGGTTAAGACAACAAGTTCTATACTTTTTTACTACCAAATCTTGAATTTCTAGATATACTGCAGTGAAATCTTATAATAAGTCAAAGGGTGGAAGAATTTCTCAGGCTCGTGAAGCAGCTGACAAATTTACTTGTACAAATCCATGGTTCGAGGTTGTTTTGAAGTGTTATAATAAGGGGAGAATAAACACACTGGTAATTAAGTAATTAGTTTAATTTAATCTGATCCCAATTTATGTTAACAAATTAATTAACCTTTTTTTTTTATTATTCTTAATTGGTTGTTGCAGAATATACCAATTGGATTTATCAGAGACCATATGAAATGCAATTTGAAGAGAGAGACAGATACAGTAATTTTGAAGGTTGAAGAAGGTAAATGTTGGGAAACGAAATTGAACATTTATTGGAAGAGTTGTAGTGGTAAGTTATCAGTAGGTTGGAATGCATTTGTGAGGGATAATTTTTTAAAGGAAAAAGATGTTTGTGTGTTAGAGTTGGTGGGAAGAAATGAGCTCAAGGTACACATTTTCAGGCATCTACCCTTAGTAATTAATTAATTGTTACTTTTGGTTATGGATTTTGTATAATTTGGTTATTTTGCTTTTGGCACATTTGAGGAACACTTTTGTTACCAGTGCCTTTTGGTCAGGTTATATGTATGTTCTCAGAATCTGTAATATTACTCTTAATTCTCTTATTGTTTTATATATGGAGAATGTTAATGCATCTTATGTGTGTATATATATATATGTGTATATAGAATGTTAATGCATCTTATTTGTGCGTATATATATAAGGCAAACCTTTATGAATTTTACAATTGATTTCGTAATCAATTTTTTTTTTAACACATTGAGTATACGATCTTTCAGTTTTTTCACATTGGCTGTTGTATATATTAATTGGTGGATATTACAATTTTTGTGGACGCATTAGACTAAATTGAAAGCATAACTCACATCTGTATAGTTATAACATATCTGCATAGGAAATATGGTTTAGACCCTTTAAATGAACTTTAAGAATTTTCTACTTTTCTCGAAAATCGTGTCGTACGTTAGTTAGTGAATATTATAATTAATGTTAGAACAAAGTATTAAGTGTGGGAGAATACTACCAAAAGAGAAAGATTATGTAATCAGTGTATTGAAAAAATTGATCAAAAAATTAATTACAAAATCTATAAAAGTTCATGAGATTTAGAATATGTATTTGAAAAAAAAAAAAAATAAAGTACTATCCCAAAAATATTGAAGCGCATTAGAGCAAAAAAAAAAAATATATATAAAAAAAATAAGAGTAATTCACTACAACAAAAGGGGCCTATAGCAACGCTCAAAATCGTTGTTTAACGACGCTTTTTGTGTCTTTAAATGCTTCCTGACGCTTTTAAAAGCGTTACTAAAACTCGTGTCGCGATTTATTTAACGACATTAACGTTATGTTGCTAAGAATAATTGGACGACGCTTTTAATTTATGCATCTCAAAATTGACGACGCTTCTATTTTTTTCGTCTTAATATTTTTTTTAATTATTTATTTATGAATTTATATATATTCACTACATTTTCTTAAAGCGTCGTAAAATTGGCGACGCATAATTTTAATTATGTAGTTATTCAGCTACATTAGTTATTCATTCTGTCTCGAATAGCACAACACTTCATTTAACAGTGTCACGAATTTATGACATAAAATTTTATAAAGAGTCCCCATTTAGCTGTACTTAGAATTAACTTTCACAAAAGTAGTAACATTTTTTTTCAAAAAGGTCTCTGAATTTGTGACGCATAAATATAATTCTACAATTACTGTGGCGACATTATAATTGAAAAGGGTTAAAAAAAATTACGACGTTTAATTATTGATATGTCATTCAACAACATTATTTATTAAATGTCGTAATTATAACGATAAAAATTTGCATCGAGTCTCTTTTTTATTGTTATTATTGTCATTACTATTATTATTATTATAACCTGTAAAAGAATTGAATTTTTTTTTTTTCTAAAACTAAATGTGCATTACATCCTTTCGTTATCATGAATAAAACAACAAATATAAAATTCTAGAACATAAAGCACAAATAGTATCAATAGAATATAAGAAAGCTATTATAACTTGAAAACAGTATAATTGCAGTATGTATATGACCTTTGACAATGAAATTTTAAAAACTTAATGTTTCGACAATTCTTACTAAAAAACATGTTTAAACTTCTCCTCAGTGCCTTCAACCTTGCATCTCAATGCGATTTGCTTCAAGAGTTCATGTGCCTGAATGGGTAGACAATGAATGTTAGCAAATCATTAATGTAACATCCCATTTTACTGCATTCATTTGGCATTTGTACACGATCATTACATGTCACAATTAGATAAACTAGAGGAATAAATTTGTACTACACATGTTACTAAGTAAGGTAAAAATCGAAAGTACAACACTAGAAATGTAATGTGTCTTAAATGTTTAAAATTAGAAATTAAGGGAGTAAAATGTAATTTAGGAGGGATAATTGTTTAGAGATTAAAATCTCTACAGCCATTTTTTATTATTATTATTATTATTATTATGAGAATTGTTAGTCAAACATTGGACAAATGGTCCAATAACATTAGGGTTAGAGACAAATGGTCCAATGAGGGAGAGATAAGGATGAAGAGGATTAATATGGGTCTTGGTAGTGTAAAACAATGTAGAGAACTTGCAGAAAACGTAGAAGAGAAGAAGAAGAATAAGAAAAGAAATATGGGAGAAATAGAGAAGTAGAAGGAAGAGGTATATTCATGTAGTTTGTGATATTAATTTCGTCTAGTTAGAAATAGAATCTAAACAAGTTGTAAAGTAATGAATTGTTAATCTATGAGCTAGGAATATGTCTACATAATTTCGTAATTTTTAGACATATATAATGAAAGCTAGAATTTTTGAAAGAGGATGTGCTCAAAACTGGATGATCAAAGAAACAGGGTCAGATACAAAGTGATGCCATAATTATTTTAGCGCCCCAAAAATTCTGATTTTTGGATATTTTGTTCCCTTATATGTCTAGTTTAATTAGAAAAAATAATTAGGTTGATCCAACTTATACGGATAAAGTTATAGTGAAATTACTAGGAGCTGTTTAGGTAAAATAGCGCAAAAACAGGGCTAGAATGTAAATTTTATAATAATTTGTATAATACTTCGAAAATTATGTGATTTTAATCTGATATGTATCTTTGTGTTAGAAGTAAAATAAATCAAGAATTAGGTCATTTGGATATATATAGTGTAATTTATGAATTTTTAAATGTGGTTAGGTCATGGAAACCTATCTATATAAGTGAGGGTAGAGTGTTTTTATAGAAAGGAAAAATACAAGGTATTTGTATTTGATATGAATTGATATTTTTAGGAGGTCAAAATCTTGAAGATAATCTGGAAGAGGGTACCAGCTGCCCACGAGGGAATTAAGGACTAAGTTGTGAGTATAAACTTGATATGGACTTACATATGTTGATGAAAGTGTGAATTGATGTATTGATATATTTGTATATGTATTTCTGCAATTTGTTGGAAAAGAATTTTACGTTGCTTTATATGTTGAGGTGAACTATTTTGTATATGAGTATATGTTGAATATATGGTGATTGCGTAGTGTACAAACGTGAAGTGTTGTTTGAATGATTATATGTACTACATGAATTATGTTGAAATGTTTGGGTTAAATGTTATATGTGAAAGTTAGTGTACATAGTTACATGAAAGATTAAGGGCGTTGTGACATACCTGACCAAACACTGCGAATACATGATTCACATAGATTATCTGGACCTAGATGGTCAATCACATGGAATATCTGATTATATGGATTGAAAGGTCAAGTACATGGTTACATGAGCTGGCCAGTGAAATCATTTGATATCTGGTGTATGATCCCAGGGTAGTTGTTTGGCTGGTTGTTCACAACAAATAAATAAAATGGATCACTTATTTGCATCTGCTTGGCTGAGTTTGTTGGAATTTGTTTGTGTGAATGCATGTGATTGTAATTCATTGATGGTTTATGCTCACTGAGTAGCGACTCATAAAAATCACAAATTTTTCCAGCTAGGTGAAGTTGTAGATAAAGTTTAAGTTCCTAGAAGGGTAAAGCTCGGTAAAAAGCGTGGATGAAAGGTCGGCCGACTGAGTTCTATCTCACACTCTCTCCTCTCATCTCAAGCATGTAGAATAGAAATTTTTGGGTTTGGAACTTTGTATTATAAGTGTGGTTTGAATATGTATAATAGAACATATACTTGTGTGGTATACTTGTGGATTTATGTTAATAAGTAATGGAGTACATTTTGACAAAATATATATATATATATATATATATATATATATATATATATATATATATATATATATATCTGTGTGTGTGTGTGTGTGTGTGTGTGTGTGTGTGTGTGTGTGTGTGTGTGCGCGCGCTTGTGTGTGTGTGTGTGTGTGTGTGTGTGTGATCATAACATCTTCGAATATAGCACAGGAAATAAGGGGTGTTACAATTTTATTGGTATCAGAGCAGGGATATGATCATAGGGACATACGCATACATACATGACATAGCATTAATATACACTATCATATAACATGTTGTTTCATATAGGGTTGATGAAAATCAGAATGATAACCCCGAGGGGAGAGGAACTGGCCGAATCACCACCAGTAGGATCACAACCACAAAATGCACAATTAAATCCACCACCATCATCTGCACGTTCACATTCATCACATATGCATCAACCTGAAGTTTATTTTAAAAGGGGAGAAGAATCAATTTTTCATAGGGAAAGGAGATTTGATAAATTGAAGAAACAGGGTGCTGAAGAATTTACTAGTACTACTGATCCCAAAATTGCAGAAAGGTGGTTGAAAAGATTAGAAAGAGTGTTTGCTCTAATGCATTGTACTCCAGAAGAAAAATTTGACTATGCAGTTTATTTACTCCAAGAAGATGCATATGATTGGTGGGAGACTATCCCTAGAAGTACCTTTCAGCCACCAGTTCTGACCTATGATGATTTTGTGCGTGAATTCAAAAATAACTACATGCCGGAGGTTTATTTGGATGACAAAAGAAGACAATTTCTAAATCTGAAACAGGGGAGGATGACAGTGGTTGAGTATGAAGTAAAATTCAATCAGTTATCCACTTACATGCCTTCTTTAGTGGCTACTGAAAGGGATAAGTGTAGAAAATTTGAGGAAGGGCTGAGATATGGAATCTGAAATAGAATTACAGCCTTAGATATTGAAACTTTTGTAAAACTGAAACATGCCATTGTTAGAGCTGAACAATTAGAGAAAGAAGGTGTGGAGTTTAAACCAAAAAGGGTTTACAGTGACACGGGAGTAGATCAAAGTACAAAGTTTGCAAAACGTCAAACCAATTCATCTCCATCACAATTTAGTTCCAGGGGAGGATATTCTGCAAATAGAGGTGGAAGAATGACTGGTCCAACTCTTTCAAGACAAAGTCAAGGATAGAGTTCAAGGAAAAAACCCCAATGTAATCAATGCGGAAGATTTCAAGAGGGAGAATACAGGAAACTACCTGGAGCATGTTATCTATGTGGCTCTTTTGAACATTTGATATGTGATTGTCCTAAAAAAGTTAGAGTACCCGAAAGGGCTACATCAGAGGTTACACTTCAAAACACAAGAAATAGTGGAGCTAGAGCAGTAGCAGGTAGAGGTAGAGGTAGAGGAACAACAATAAGTGCTACTGGTGGTATTGGTAGATCTGAAGCTCAGAGTTCTAGGCCCCCAACACAAGCCCGAGTATTTGCCATGACTAGACAGGAAGCAATTGCCACGCCAGAAGTTGTTACTGGTAAAATTTTTATTTGCAACCTAGAAGTTTATGCATTAATTAATCCTGGATCTAGTCATTGTTTTATATGATCACATTTGGCACCGCATTTGCATGTGAGTTGTGAACCTTTAGGATTTGATTTAAATGTGGGGACTCCTTTGGGTGAACTAGTAGTTGCAAATCATATGTATCACAATTGTTTGATCCAAATTTATAAGGCAGAATTAAGTGCAGATTTGATGAGCTTAAATATTAGAGAATTTGATGTGATACTGGGTATGGATTGGTTGACAAGACATCATGCAGTTGTTAATTGTTTTACAAAAGAGGTTATTATAGAGTCACCAGGTCAGCCAAGAGTTATTTTTCAGGGTGAACGTCAAGTAGTGCCTACTTGTTTGATTTCTGCAATCAAGGATTTTTGTTTAATCCGGGGTGGATGTAAAGCATACCTAGCATATGTTATTGATACAAAAACATCCAGTATACCTCTTGAAAATATTTCGGTAGTCAAGGAATTTCCAGATGTGTTTCTTACGGATTTACCGGGGTTGCCGCCTGACAGAGAAGTAGAATTTACAATTGACTTGATTCCTGGAACTGCACCAATTTCTATTTCACCATATAGAATGGCTACAGTTGAATTGAAAGAGATGAAAACAAAGTTATAGGAATTACTTGACAAGGGCTTTATGAGACCTAGTGTGTCACCTTGGGGTGCTTCAGTATTGTTTGTGAAGAAAAAGGATGGTACTATGCGTTTATGCATCGATTACAGGCAGTTGAACCGGGTCACTGTGAAAAATAAATATCCATTACCCCGAATTAATGACTTATTTGATCAATTGCAAGGACCATTGGTATTTTCAAAAATTGATTTGAGATCGGGGTATCATCAACTTAGAATTGCAAACCAAGACATTCCAAAAATAGCGTTCAGAACTCGATATGGACATTATGAATTTCTTGTGATGTCGTTTGGGTTGACAAATGCACCTACAGCTTTTATGGCATTAATGAATAAGGTATTTCAAAAATACCTTGACAAGTTTGTTATTGTCTTTATTGATGACATACTTGTGTATTCAAAGGATGAGGAAGAGTATGAGCAACATTTGAGAATTGTGCTTCAGATTTTGAGAGAAAAGCAGTTGTATGCGAAATTTAGCAAATGTGAATTTTGGTTGGACCATGTTTTATTTTTGGGACATGTAGTTTCTGGTTAGGGTATACAGGTTGATCCAAAGAAGATAGAAGCAGTGGTTAAATGGGAGGCACCAAAAAATGTAGCTGAGGTGTGAAGTTTTTTTGTGGTTAGCTGGGTACCATAGACGATTTGTTGATGGGTTCTCTCTCATTACTACTCCATTGACTAAATTATTGTGGAAGAATACACCATTTCAATGGACAAATAATTACTAGAGGAGTTTTGATGAGTTAAAAAGATGATTAACTACAGCTCTAATTTTGACAATTCCAGCTGGAATAGGAGGATTTGTTGTATACAGTGATGCGTCTCACCAAGGCTTAGGGTGTGTTTTAATGCAACATGGTAAGGTAATTGCATATGCATCAAGGCAATTAAAACCATATGAATATTATCCAGTGCATAATTTGGAACTTGCTGCTGTTGTGTTTGCTTTGAAAATATGGAGGCATTACTTGTATGGAGAAACATTTCAGATTTTCACTGATCATAAAAGTCTGAAATATTTGTTGACTCAGAAAGAATTAAATGTAAGGCAAAGAAGATGGCTAGAATTGTTGAAAGATTACGATTTCACAATAGAGTATCATCCAGGAAAAGCTAATGTGGTGGCTGATGCTTTAAGCAGAAAATCTAGTAGTGTAATGGCTAGTGTTCAAGTTTCAAATTTTCCTTATTTGGTGAAATTACGGGCTATGAATGTTGAACTGAAATTGGGAGAAAATGGGGCATTACTAGCTAACTTCAAGGTGAGACCAGTGTTGCATGATAGAATACAGGAAGCACAGGATCGAGATTCACAGTTAAAGGAGATAATGAAAAATGTTAAGCAAGGGAAAAGTACTAATTTTATAGTTGTTAATGGTACATTGGTGATGGGATAGAGAATTTGTGTGCCAGATGTTGATAATCTGCGGAAAGAAATTTTGGAGGAAGCTCATACTGCTTCATATGCCATGCATCCAGGAATGACAAAAAAGTACCATACCCTTCGGTCTCATTTTTGGTGGCCAAGAATGAAGAAGTATGTTGCAGAATATATTTCTAAATGTCTGACTTGCCAACATGTGAAAATAGAACATCAAGCTCCAACAGGGAAATTACATCCATTATCTCTACCGGTTTGGAAATGGGAAAGAATAACTATGGATTTTGTATATGGACTTCCAAAGACTCTCAGAAAGAATGATGCTGTTTGGGTGATTGTTGATCAATTTACATCTCGATTTTGGAAAAGTTTGCAACAGGCATTGGGTACAAGGTTAAACTTTAGCACTGCATTCCATCCTCAGACAGATGGTCAGTCAGAAAGAACAATTCAGATATTAGAGGATATGCTTCGCGCTTGTGTTCTGGAATTTAAGGGCTCATGGGATGAATATATTGCTCTGATGGAATTTGCTTATAATAATCAGTATCATAGCAGTCTTGGTATGGCGCCATACGAGGCATTATATGGAAGAAAATGCAGAAGTCCTATTTATTGGGATGAAGAAGGAATGCGTGTTTTAGAAGGGCCTGAGATAGTTCAAGATACAATGGAAAAGGTGCAGATAATCAGAAGTAGACTTAAAGCAGCACAAGATAGACAGAAAAGCTATGCAGATCAACATAGAATGGATATGGAATATGAAGTAGGGGACAAAGTATTTCTCCGAGTGTCACCCTGGAAAGCTGTGTTAAGATTTAGGAAGAAAGGAAAATTGAGTCCGCGGTACATAGGACCCTATGAAATTCTTGAAAAAGTTGGTCCACTTGCTTATAAATTGGCGTTACCACCAGAGTTAGCTCAAATCCATAATGTTTTTCATGTAAGCATGCTCAGAAAGTATCGCTCAGACCCTACACATATATTAAAGGATCAAGAAATGGAGATTGCAGATAATCTAAGTTATGTGGAGGAACCAGTAGCAATTATTGGGCACAAAACGAAACAGCTGTAGAACAAGGAGATACCATTGGTAAAAGTGCTCTGGAGAAGTCATTCAGTAGAGGAAGCTACATGGGAAACCGAAGAAAGGATGAGAAAGGAATATCCATATTTGTTTCACGATACAGGTAATGAATTTCGGGGACGAAATTCTTTTGAAGAGGGGGAGAAATGTAACATCCCATTTTACTGCATTCATTTGGCATTTGTGCACGATCATTACATGTCAAAATTAGATAAACTAGAGAAATACATTTGTACTACACATGTTACTAAGTAAGGTAAAAATCAAAAGTACAACACTAGAAATGTAATGTGTCTTAAATGTTTAAAATTAGAAATTAGGGGAGTAAAATGTAATTTAGGAGGGATAATTGTTTAGAGATTAAAATCTCTACAGCCATCTTTTTATTATTATTATTATTATTATTATTATTATTATTATTATCATTATTATTATTATTATTATTATTATTAGAATTGTTAGTCAAACATTGGACAAATGGTCCAATAAGGGAGAGATAAGGATGAAGAGGATTAATATGGGTCTTGGCAGTGTAAAACAATCTATAGAACTTGCAGAAAACGTAGAAGAGAAGAAGAAGAAGAAGAAGAAGAAGAAGAAGAAGAAGAAGAAGAAGAAGAAGAAGAAGAAAAGAAATAAGGGAGAAATAGAGAAGTAGAAGGAAGAGGTATGTTCATGTAGTTTGTGATATTAATTTCGTCTAGTTAGAAATAGAATATGAACAAGTTGTAAAGTAATGAATTGTTAATCTATGAGTTAGGAATATGTCTGCAAAATTTCGTAATTTTTAGACACATATAGTGAAAGCTAGAATTTTTGAAAAAGGATGTGCTCAAAACTGGATGATCAAAGAAACAGGGTCAGATACAAAGTGATGCCATAATTATTTTAGTGCCCAAAAATTGATGTATTGATATGTTTGTATGTGTGTTGCTGTAATTTGTTGGAAATGAATTTTATGTGGCTTTATATGTTGAGGTGAACTATTTTGTATATGAGTATATGTTGAATATATGGTGATTGCGTAGTGTACAAACGTGAAGTGTTGTTTGAATGATTATATGTACTACATGAATTATGTTGAAATGTTTGGGTTAAATGTTATATGTGAAAGTTAGTGTACATAGTTACATGAAAGATTAAGGGCGTTGTGACATACCTGACCAAACACTGCGAATACATGATTCATATGGATTATCTGGACCTACATGGTCAATCACATGGAATATCTGATTATATGGACCGAAAGGTCAAGTACACGGTTACATGATCTGGCCAGCGAAATCATTTGATATCTGGTATATGATCCCAGGGCAGTTGTTTGGCTGGTTGTGTCACAACAAATAAATAAAATGGATCATTTATTTGCATCTGCTTGGCTGAGTTTGTTGGAATTTGTTTGTGTGAATGTGTGTGATTGTAATTCATTGATGGTTTATGCTCACTGAGTAGTGACTCATAAAAATCGCAAATTTTTCCAGCTAGGTGAAGTTGTAGATAAAGTTTAAGGTAAAGCTCCGTAGAAAGCATGGATGAAAGGTCGGCCGGCTGAGTTCTATCTCACTCTCTCTCCTCTCATCTCAAGCATGTAGAATAGAAAATTTTGGGTTTGGAACTTTGTATTATAAGTGTGGTTTGAGTATGTATAATAGAACATATACTTGTGTGGTGTACTTATGGATTTATGTTAATAAGTAATGGAGTACATTTTGACAAAAAAAAAAAAAAAAAACAAAATATATGTGATTATAACATCTTCGAATATAGCACAGGAAATAAGGGGTGTTACAATTAAACACTCGTAATTGAAAAAAAAAGGCCTAAAAATTAGGTAATCAATCTCGAACTGCTTAATTATACTAAAAACATAAATTTCATACCTTGAACTGTTGTGATGGTAAAATTTTGAGATAGTACTTAATTGTACTATATAACCAAAAAATGGACAAGCAAAACTAACAGGAGTTCTGACAGCAATAACAATAGACTAAACTAAATTGGCTTTTAAAATTAAGCTTATATTACTAGTATCTTTCCCTTACACAAGTGTAAAAAACAATTATGAACCATAAACTTCAAAACAGGGAGCAACAAATATGATAATGATAATAAAATCACAATGTTAAAGTACTTACTTATTGATATTAATTAAATAAACCGCAGTTCATAATATGGAAACTCAATATATAAGCCACAAACTCGTAGAATGCACCAAGTAACAACATAAAAAACAATTTCCATGTTGCAACTAATAAAGATCAATTTGATCATTAAAAGAACATATCTTTATGCTATCTTTCAATGGGATAATTAAGACTATAACCAAGATGATTCTCCCCATATTCATCCACCTTACCGTCGTCCCAACTAAATTTTGCACAGATCAAACATATACTTATTGCAAAAATACATATATTTACCCATTAATGTAATTAGTTTTACCAAATGTTTAGGGTCATAAACAATGCAACAGCACCTGCAGAACATTTGTGGCAAGCAGACACATCTTGAAGATGGGCAAACATTGCAATTAAATTGATGGATACTAAAGAAATGAGAAAGAAGAAAACAAAATACTCGTAAATTTGTATAACATAAAAAGCATATTAATAGTTTTAAAATTACCAAAAGCTACTACCAACACATGCATCATAGAAAATTGATCAGTGGAAGAGAAAGGGATCAGTAAACTAACCTTTGTAAGAGTAAAATCAGTAATGAACCTGGTTAAATAAAAAAAACTTGTAAAATATAAGCTGAATGAAAAACAAATACTTAAATCCGTAAGAGAATGAACAGAGCAGGATTGATAATTACCCAAAATTGAAATTATGAAAAAAATTAAGCTGCAAACTTGAACAGAAAATAATACATGCATCAGATCTGCGTAGTGAACATGCAATTGGAAATTGGTTCGATCACCTGAGCGTTGAAATTGATGTTTGATTACTAGGAAGTGTAACTCAAATTGGTGCGATTGCTGGGGACGGAAACTGCTATTGGGTCAGTAATCTAAACACCCAATTGGAAATCAAAGTGAAAATGGCAAATGTAGACAGAAACAAACATAATCATAGCCAAACACCACCCGAAAACCAACTAAACTGAGCACAAAACTTCAAAACAAAATCAAAATAGCAGAAGATAGTAAGGTTTCACTTACAGCCATGATTCGAAGAAGAAACCATAAAGAAGATGATAGTAGAAATATGCCAAGCAAAAATATGCTAGAAGCAAGAGAACAGAGACTGCTACATCAAACCATAATGTAAAGAAACTTAACAAAGAACACACCTAGGATTACCAATAATTTGTAGAAAGCTTCTGAACTAGAGCATACAAGTATTGGTTTAGCTTCTGAACCTATGGGCAGTGGTGGTGCCAGGAATTGGCAGACGGGGGGTGAAATCTCTAAATTAGAATCCCTAATTGGCTAAACCCCTAATTCATCGTTTTATTTTAGTAATGGAAAAAAAATTTATTCAAATAATAGTAATATAATAAAATGCTAACATATTATTTGCAATTCCTAATCCTAATTCAACATCATAATAATCAATCCTAATCAATCCAATTGTAATTGTGAAATCTCAAATTTAATTTAAGGTAAAATATAAAATATTTAGGAATTAGAAACTAAAAGTTACCTAATTAAAGGGCCGATGACGAGCAGAGCTGCGAAGAGCGGCGAACGGAGGGAGAGCAGCTGACGGGGCGGCAGAGAGTGGCCAGGCGGAGGAGGTAGGTAGGGACTGTGTGTTGTGTGGTGGTGAGAATTTGGAGTAGTGAGTGAATGAAGAAGCTGTCGAAGGAATCTCAACATCTGATATATTTTTTTTCCATCCCAGGTAAAACGACGTCGTTTTTCCTAGGTAATTAAAAAAAAATCCCAGGCAAAACGACTTCGTTTTGCCTAAGATGGAAAAAAAAAAAGACAAAAGCCCTTTCTTCGCTCTTTCAACTACTGTTATTCTTGGAGAAGATGGTATGTTCTTCCTTTTACTTCTCATTTTCAATTTCACTCCCTACACACCTTTCTCCCATTTCTAATTGCCATTTTTTGAGATCTGATTCCTCTGGTTTGGGGGGGGGGGGGGGGGGGGGGTTGCCACCGGAAACACCCCTACTAGGGATGTTTTCTGACGGCTTGGGGGGTTAACGGCCTTCTCTATCCAACTCCTTTTGGTGCTTTTATGCTAATTCGCTGTTGGTTACTGCAGATTTTTGCTAGTCTGATGTACGAATACTTGGACATGAGGTTCGGGATAAAAGGAAATACATTGGCGATACACAATTTGACATTTAGATTTGTGGTGAGAGGAGGCTACCTAAGTCTTAACACATTGGGTAAGTTGTCTTTTTTCCTGGAATATCTGCTGTAAGTCCATTACTGGATTGTTCTAAATAGGCTTTCGTATAAGTTATGTGGAGTATAATGCTGTAAATATGGGGTCTTCATTGTGTATTCATATTAGCACTATGCTAAAAGCTGGTCACATGTTTAATGCTCCAGAGAAATGTTTTAGGATCCTTTCCAAGTGTCTTTAAGTTTTATGGCTTTATATGTTTATATATATAGATGTATCACCTAATATGAAATTGTAAATTTTTTCATCAATGCATTAAGGCATATGTAGTGGTCAATTGGATAATGTAGGGCATGTAAATGCTGTAAAAACCTTCTTTTATGCCTGAGGACTTGATTGAAAATAGTAAAAGCTTGTTTTAGAGTCTCTGTATGGTCTCTATTGTTTGATCTGTTTATTTATATTTGTTAGTTCCCTTTTCCTACTTTTCTGTTTTAATTTCTTCTGACCGGATGCAACTATTTTGATATCAAATTTCTTGAAATTTTTAGTTACAAGGCTTGTAGATCAAAGCTTTTGGCAATAAGCTAACTTTGTAATTTTTTATTCTTGTCACTTACTATTTTCTTTTCTTCAAATGTAAATTCTTACTTTTACATGACTATTGTGCTAGTTGCCTTGCAAACTTTAGGGTCAAACTGTGTAATTGAGGTTTGGTCTTACATTTATTCAAATAACTTAGGATTTTGAGAAAAATAGTGAGGAATGACACAGAACTTTTTGTGTTATATACAGAGATTCCATGAATTTCGGGCACCTACAGTAGCAGCAGGGATAGGAGATGTGGTGGGGAGTACCAGATGTTTAATTCCATGTATACACTTTTTTATCCTACTTCTAAGGATAGATAGAAAAGGTTGGAGAGTACCAGATGCGGAAGTAGTTCCAGTCCCAGCTGTTGAGATGGCGTAGTGACAGGTGAGAGCAATAACAACAGAAGAAATAGTAATTGCCTGCAGTAGTACATTCTGTTGTTTGAGGTGGAATAGATTCAAGTGTCCGGGCCAGTAGATCCAGAGCAAATACATCTCCACATCAAGCCAGTCCAGTTTAGATATTCATCTATCTTACATTGATCTTTCCTGCTGAGCCTAAGCAGTGAACTCATGGTCAAATGGCTAGGCTTTCCCTTTTTTATGGTAGCATGGTCTTCTCCTAGGCTTTCTCTTGGTGTAGGTTGGACTACTAGAAGCCTAGAGTTCTGCCATCAGAGCTAACTTCTTTAAGGTCAAGAAAGCGAGGAGGTCCCACTATCAACTATAGGGAGCAGACCACCTATAAGAAGGTCTGATTGAGCATTTCTTCACCTGATCTTATGTCTGCAAGATAAAGATCAGACATCATATTACTTCCGCTATTTGCAGAGATGTCTTTGAGGGCAGGTGCCAAGTAATATGCGAAGTCCGGGTATGAATTGTGCCAAAAGGAAGACGAAGTGGTGAAATAAATTCCTTCTATCATAGCCTATCTACTATTGCTATTGATTCAAGTGCCCCTTCCCGCTCGTACCCGTGTAAGGCCTTCGGATGCTACATTCACATTCTTTAATTTATGTGATAATCAAATATATCTTGTATCATGGAGGTACGAACCACTATCGAATTTGCTTGGGAAGGAGTACTTTCTTCATGCTTATGGTTCAATATATGCACTTTCTAAAGATGTTGTTGCAAGTTTAGTTGGATTACACATGAGAGAATCAACAATACATAAAACTTGAACCACAAAACAAAAACAGAGGAAAAACAATGGAATTGCAAAATTGGACAGAGGGATATAAATCGAAGAAATCAAAAACAGAATCTAAATTGAATGGTTGAAAAGACAATTTCAAATCATTAATGCTAGAAAGATTGCAAACTTGGACAAAGGCATCGAATAGACACATGAACTTAAAGCAAAAAACCATAACTACTTAAATTTGACAAAAAAAAACTTGACAATTAACTAAATTTATTCAATAAACCATAACTATTTAAAGCAACCAAAATTATTGATAAAAGAAAACATCACAATAAAATTACTATGAAAGAAATTTAATGCTACGCTTGATTTCTTGGTAAACTTCATTTCCTTGATGACACCACATGAAAAGCTTGTGAATTTGTATGACGAATTTGGGCCTAAAAAAAATAAGTAAAATTCAATTTTTTGTTAAAATCATGTTCACATTATGTTAATATATATCACAAGAATACTTAATCAATTATAAAATGACTAACCCCAGAAAGAAAGGTGTCATAGCGACACAATCTATAGTTGACCGTGTTCAAATTTCTTTTTAATTCTTCCATTTTAAATTCTTGATCAATCTTCATTTTTGCCATCTCAGTTTCATAGTGATTCTTCATTTCTGTCATCTTGTCTTCGTACTCTTCTTTCAAACGGACAATCTTTTCCTCATAATTTTCATGGATTTCATCAAGATGCTTTTGAAGTTCCATAACATCATGATGACGCTTTTTCCTAGGCTGAGAATCAGGTCCAAACAATTGTGCACTATTGACTCCAAGTCCATAACCTCTAATTCGACCATATTAATCTTTTCCAATCATTTCATTGTATACTTCATCCTCAATAATATTGAGGTTAGGATCTTCAACAGTTGAAGCCCGTTCTACAACAATGTTGGTAGCTTTCTCCTATTTTATTATTATAAAGTAGTCAATAGATATTATTACATTTATAAATTAGCACCATCAACATTTGAATGTGAATAAATATTTACCACAAGCTCTTGTGTCTGAGCATTGACAAAACTTCCATTTTTCCTTTTATGAGTAATTCCAAAAAACTCAATTTGCCCTAACTTTTTTCCATGTTCAACCTCATGTTATAAGGGTTAATTAAGTAGCAGTCACATAAACTAATAAACTAATTCAAAAATATTCACTTGCCTATATAAACTAATTCACAATTTGCCATACATGCATATACATCTAATTAACTTTAGAAAAATTAAAGACAGATGGTACATAAGTGGCATGCATAAAAATCCACGTGTCCACCAATTACATAAGTCAAAAACGGGAAACACAAAAAACTAATTAATTGATGACCATGTTTTTTTCTAGGCAAGAATTGAGTGAGGAGATGATATAATTATATCAAAATTAACAAAAAGAAGGATAATTAATTACAATTACACATCAACATCAGACACTAGAGAGCCAAACAAAGGAACTTGGCCAACTAAACCCTTTTTTAAACCCACCCAAACATCACACTTCACATAAACTAAAAATTAGGAACCACAAAATTAAATAAAACTTACATATTCATCTTTTTTTCTTGCAAAACTCATTGAACCTGAGCTATGCAATGTTGTATTATTAGATCTTGCTTTTTTGCCTTTTTCTAACAGCATCTGTAGGGAAAAAAAAAATTCAAAACTAGTAAATTGATTCTTCAAATATACAGATATGCATAAGTTATAGATGTCACCTGTGATTTTTTAGTAAACCAAAATTCTACAAGTTTCTTCCATTGATTCGGAAATACTGCATCTGGAACTGATTTTTTTTATTTCTTCTAGAGTTTTGTTAGGTTGAAAAAGTTTGGATTTTAATCCATGCTTATAATTTTTCCACTTAGATGCTACGGATGCTAATATCCATCTTTCCAAATTCTCATTATTAGGAAGTTCAAAATATTTCTGCAATCATTTTTTCCATAAAAAATTCAGACACACACACACACACCCACACACATATATATATATGAAAATCATAGATATTATAATTTATTTGATTGGACAAAATAATATTGATGGTTTAACATGTTTAATACCTTTGTCAAAGCGAATAAATCCTCTTTGCAATGAGGAGGCATATACCTCCAATCCGAATATTCAACAGAGCAAAATTCCTTCTTCTAACAACAGTGCCTAGCCATCCCCCCAAAACACCGCCCCCCTTTTTAATTGGTTGCCCTAGATTATTGCAATTAACAATAATTTTTTGTCCTTCGAGTAGGGTCTAAACATCCATAGCTCGAGTAGATCCACGTTTCTTTCGAATCATTCCTTAATCATCTATTAACAATGAATATATATATATATAACATAGGCATTATGACCATGAATAATCTGAATCACAGTTTCATATCCACTAAAGACAAACAATAAAAATATAGAATAATTAATAGTAAAATGATAAAATCTTACCTCTAATTTCTACATCATCATAAGCTTGAGTGCCCTGTGGATCATCTTCTTGCCCGTGATTGTCATTTGATTGATGATTGCCAGGGGATTGGATCTCACTTTCTACATTAGGTAAAATTGTTTGAGAGTAACTTAATTCATAATCGCTAGGTGCTTGAGTTTCATCACTGTCTACATTCGGAATATTTGTTTCCACTAAATTCGACTCGCTCGCTCCTTGTTGAGTACTAATATGAATGCCTTTCAATCTCCTTTTTGCCATGTTTATCTATTGAAATTAGCTTTAACAATCATAATCCAAAAAATTAAAGTTAAATAGTAATATGTAATTAAAAGAGGTTTTTTTTTTTACTGGAAACGTATGGCAACAAAAAAAATAAAAAATGAAAACATAGAAATACCTTTTGAGATAGTCGAATTGGTGGGGTGGAGTCCATAAACAATCTTGTCCAATTTATGGAGTTCATGGCATAGATAAGACAAAAAAGGAGGGAAAAGTTATTGGTAATTAGTAATTAAGGAGGGAAAAGTTATAGGTAATTAGTAATTTTGGAGGAAATTCTAAAATTTTGTTATATTATTCATAAAAAAACACCATTATGTAAAAAAGGATAAATATTAAGTTATTTATAAATTAAAATATAAATATATAAATAATTATCTTCTTAGCTATAATTTATCATTATCATTATTATCATAATTTCTACCAATTTAATTAAAATTATCTACAATTTCTCTCGATTTAGGGTCACAATTTCCTCTTTTACTATTATATTAATAGTTGTTATTTCATTGTCTTTTGTCTTATATATATTGATCTGGAAAACTTTAAATTTTATTTTTTTTCACATTTTATTAATAACTTTTGTCTCACTTTATGTATATATTAAAAGATAATCGTGATATATATATGCAAATCATATATATGATTAATAAATAGCTACAAATTCAATAATGTCCCAATTACATACTTTAATTTAGAATAGATCCAATATAATTTTATATTCTAATCCTATATCGCATCATAATATCAAAGTGTCCTTATTTGAATACATATCCGTTACTCTTTTTTTTTCTCACCAAACTAATACAAATTCTCACAAAAATAAAAATATCTCTAAATCAGAAAATACAAAAAAAAAAAAAAAAAATCAACACAAAATTTAAACAGTAATTAACATTAGAAAATATCGATGTTTTTTTAAAGATTGTCGTCAAATTATTTTTCTGAATACAACATAAAGTTAAAAGCGTCATTAAATGATAATAAGAATCAACACAAATAGAAAAGTGTCTCTAAATTTATATATATAACGACAAAAATAAAAAGTATCTTAATGTGAACAATATTGGGACATTTTTATTGACGCAAAATTCAAAATGTCTTTAACTTGAAAAAAATGCCGATAATTTTTCTAAAAGCGTAGCTAAATTGTTAAAATTAACTACAAAATAATAAGAATGTCCTTAAGCGATAATGACAATCAACACAAATAAAAATGCGTCGGTAAATTCTGAAATATGGTGACACATTTTATTTGCGTCGCAAAAAATCTGTCGCTATAGGTCCCTTTTGTTGTAGTGATTATTATTTATAATGGGATAAGTTTGATATATATATTACTTTGGATTATATTAGAGTTCTAGTTCCTTTCTCATGCTTGACAGATGAGGAAATGGTACATTATTATATCTACACTAAATTGGCATGCAAAAGTATTCATTTAGGAATTGATCTTTTATGAAAAAATAAGATGTGAAATTTAATTATGAACGAAACTTGAAGTCAAACCATAGATAAAACATGCTAGAAACTTGGTAAATAAGAACATTTAGTGTGAGTTTGGCTGTGCATTTGAAAAGGGAAAAGCAGCGTTTCCAACAAGGAAAACCAGGAAAGCCAGGAACAAGGTATTTAGCAAACCACATCACTTATCGCT
This sequence comes from Euphorbia tirucalli, assembly GCA_039660915.1. NCBI lineage: Eukaryota > Viridiplantae > Streptophyta > Magnoliopsida > Malpighiales > Euphorbiaceae > Euphorbia > Euphorbia tirucalli. Next base: position 55,412,702 of record CM077633.1, read on the forward strand.
TTTAGGGAAAGGCAAAAACATGGAATGTAGGCTATCTCGTGTTCAACGAAAGTATGGATTCTTAGTAGCCAGCAAAAGCAGAAGCAGTGTTTCGTCTCTCCCTTCACTCATTCTTCCTTTTCTCTGTTCAACCTCCAAAATCAACAACCCTCATCGATGGTGACTATCGCAGCAACCTCTCCTCTTTGCAGATCAGGTATGTTTGAAACTCTCTATTATCTTCTCCTCAATTCGCCAAACCTCTCATCTTGATTTTAATAGCTAGATCTGTTGGAGTTTTTTTCGTATGTTTAGGGTTCGTTTTAGTTAAAAGCAAATTATTTGCTTGCTGCCTTGTTTCTTGCCTCTGCAGCTATTGTGAATTTGTTTGGGTTTCTGGGTTGGTGGATTAGTGCTGGATTTTGTGCTTCAATTCCTCTGAATAGGGCTTCAATTTGATTTTGAGTTTGTATTGTATAAGCTTCTCCACTGTATCTTCTTGCTACTAATTTTGCTCTTATACTCTGCTATTGATATATTAGAATGGTTGATAAATTAGAATCTTTGTTACATAAAAATTGTTAAAAGGTATCCTTGAAGTTTTTGGAGTAGCAATGCGCAAATGACAATGTTAACTTGAATTTTTCTGGATATACATAATCTGGTGTTTTTGCTTTACGCTCATACCAGAAGAAATTATTTACAAAATAAGATATTCAAGGCATTTTCTCCTTCGAATTGTTAATTCCATGCATGAAATCCATAAAGTCAGACATATATGCAACTTTGATTTTGTTTTTTGGTGTCAATCTTCATTCCTTTACACCATAGATTGAACAATTAGATTTCATGTAGTAGTGAAGACATGAAAGCCACATCAAAAATTTCTTTCACTATGCATTGTTGCTGCTTAAAAATCCATATCATTTGTCATTGAAATCTTAAAAAATTAATCATACACAACTTATATTAATCTTAAGTTCTTACTAAATAAGATTATTACATTCAGAAAAAATCTACGAAAGAAGTTGAAAGAGGATCACATCAGAAAAAACCATCCCTTCATCCTCAAAGGTTATTTTGAATAATTAGTATTTTTTTAAGCACTTGCACTTTTCGTCCTAGTAATAGCATCATAATATGGCAGTCTCGATCTCTCATTTACAAGACCCAAAAACTGGGAAAGCATCTATTCATGCTGTATTTCATGCTAATCTCATTCCCTTGGATGTTTAGTAGAGTAAAGCCTCTAATCCTTCAGAAGATCATTTCTCTCCTTCTAGAGTGAAGCAATGGGCTGCTGATGATCTAAACAGATTTAGTTACTAAAATATCCATTCATAGATATTTTTGGTGATTCCTATTTTTGTAATATTCTTATGCTTATTAATTTGTATCTACATGGCAAAATTATCATTGAGTTTTAGAGTTGCCATTATTCAGTTTTAGTTGTCCTCTTGTCTTCCTATCCTATTCCTTCATTGAAGTCATACTTTGTGATATTTGATGATTATGTAAAACATGCCATGGAATGGTATAGTTCATACTAGTTTTATTATTAGTGCACAATAAGTTTTGAAAGTTTACAATGTATCTTTTGCTTTGTTTTCTAAAACATGAACCTGATTTTAGTTTTTCTCAAAAATAGCCTGAGCCAAGTGAAATAAATTGATGTAAGAGAAGATATAATCTGATATTGCTTTAGTTTGGTATAACCATTTATGGAGTTAAAGTTATTAAAATGAGAAGTTTAACTGAATATATTGTACTAAAGATTTGTGGCATTTCACTTTGATTTTCTCACTTGTTATTGCTTTTTCAAATGGCATTTATAGAGTTGTATAATATACACATATATATGTTGTTAATACTATTGTGGGATGAATTAAGAGCAAAAGTGAAGGATTGGTGTTCAAAGTTCCACAGTGCTGAAGGAGCAGTGGAGAGAGTGATCGAAAACCGGTTCAAGAAGAATTATCATACTGTTTGGGCTTAGCATACATACTTGATCCACTCTATTTGCTTAGAGACAACAGTGGCAAGTACCTTCCTTCTTTCAAATACTTGACCGCTGAGCAGGAAAAGGATGTGGACAAGCTCATAACCAGGCTTGTCTCAAGGGAGGAGGCTCATATTGCATTAATAGGCTTATTTTTCTTCATGCTACTGCCTGTGGATTCAAATGAAATTGGTCCTTATTGAAATGGGTTTGTGCCTATGGCCACTCTAGAGCAGCCATGGACAAAGCACAAAAATTGATAGTTATTGTAGGACATTCCAAGTTTGAGAGGTGGGAGTTTTCGAGGGATGAAGATAAAGATGCAAAGCTTTCACATTAGCAAATGGTGAGGATGATGTGCTGAATGAGGTTCTTGTTGATTGATCCTCTGAATTCTAAAATTTGTAGGATTTATTAAATTCTTTCTTTGATTTATTTCTTTTTTTTTCCTTTTTTCTTTTGTATTTCTTTACTTACTCTTTATATGATTTTGGGATTCAGTTTTGTTGTATGGCTATGGCCTCATCATTTTTAGCAATTGCCCTTTCTTTCATCCTGGAATGATTTTTGAAATTTTTTGAGTTTGCAGTAAAGAATTAATCTTCTTGTTTGTAAAGATAGAAATTGCTGTATGAAGAGAATATTACAGAGCGGGAAGAATGTTGTATGAGTTTTTTGTTCCTCAAAGTAATTTGGATTAATTACAGCATCTAAGGGGAAAGATTTTATTATTTCTCCTTCTAAACATCACATCGTCTTTGCAAATATCCCATTTGAGTTGTATAGCTAAGAAGAGTGGAAACAACATCTTTTGCAACATATGTAAGATACTATCATCTTCTACTATAAACTTGTTTACCTTCTTCATATGTTGTTAATGATAGGTTGGACTATTTTCTGCCATTCTGTGATGAATGTGGAAGTACTCCATCTACAAAGGCAATAGGCTTTCTGTCTCAAAAGTTTGTCATATGCTTTTTATAAATTCATTAACAAATATAAAGTTTGTCACATCCAGTATAAAAATTGTTACTTTATATTAGTATCTTTCAATTAAAATAAATATGTGGTTTTTTTTTTTTTTTTTTTTGTATAATATGTATGTGATATAGAGATTAATAAAAAAAATTATTAATACCTAATAATATACAAATAAATAAATAAAATAATTTTTTTTGTTCAATGTGTGTGAAAGAAATTATTAATTTCAAATGTCATTTAATTAATTAAATAAATAAATAATTAATTTATATCATATATGTTCTTTTATGTCATTTTATTTATCAACAAAACTTTTATAAATAGTTTTACTAAACACCACACAAACTGCTTTTAAGAATAAAGCTATTTCTATAAAAATATTACCAAACACTTATCAGCTTTCCCAAACAGCACTTTCCCTAATAGCTCTTTCCATGACAGCCCTTTCCCTGACAACCCTTTCCCTGACAGAACTTTCACTAACAGCCCTACCAAACTGACCCTTAATCTCAATAAATATTTAACGATCAGTAATGTAAAATTTGTTAATGATGGTGAGCTTAATAATAAGGAAGTAATTTTTTTTAACACTCTACTTTGATTTGAATCCCATTGCTACAGTTGGAGTATCTCTTGTTGGTATAGCCATATGTAAAGCAATAAGTAAATTTCTCTATGATTTTGAGACTTTTCCGAATCTTATGTTGGAGATACTTATACCCTTAAACTTTTTTGCAACTAAAAAAGTTGTGAAAATTCTAGATTTGCTAAAGAAAGAAAAAAAATATTAACAAATTAGTAAAGAAAAACATGAAGTAAAAAAAATGCAAATTTTGTTGATAATTCCAAATATTTTGTTTCTTGCGAATCTACTTAAAAGTTTCCTTGCAATATATTTCTCACTAATTAACAAAGAAAAGATTACAAAAAAAAAAAAAAAAGTTTACCATATAGAAAGTGATAAGTGGAAATTATACCTAATTATTTGGATGTAAATTAAATTAAAATGGATTTATTTTGAAGAATAAATGAGCTAAAAAGATTAGTTTTCAGATTACTTGAAGAATTTTGGTTAAAGATAAGCAATCTAGACATGCAAGGTAAAGGCTGCTAGAATAAAGCTAAATTGCATCTGTTCTAGAAGAAAGCCAAACAACAAGTAGCCTGGATGCATATGGGAAGGAGCAGCATCTGGATAAGCACATGCAACAGCAGGACAAGTGGTAACACCTACAATAACCACCCACTAGCACATGGTGACATGCCACCCACATGGAGAGAAGAAAATATCATGGGAATTTCAAAATTTTAATTTAACCATGAGAACAATACTAATTTACAATTTCAAGATGTAAACTTTTGGCTTCTTGTGGCAATTTATTCTGCCTCAATTATTTTATTTCCCAACACCTTTTGGATTAATTTATTATTTTTATAAGCTGCTGGTTGGCTATTTAAGCCACCAAGTAGCCTTGGATTTAGGGAGCCTTCCATTTTGTATCTCTTCATGAGATGGGGCGGTTCCTTGTACTATTTTTTCAATTAATTCAATGTTCTTCTTTTTATTTGTTTTTATTCTATTCAAGTTTGAGGTAACAACTACTCATGCAAGGTGAGTAGTTCCTTTCCAGCAGGCTTGATCTTGCTGGGCAGCATGAGTAAGTAATCTATCTCTTTGTTATTTATGAGTAATCATTCTTAGATGATTGTTTTATGGTGTAATTACTTCATGTTAAGATCGGGCAACTCATAGTAAGTATGTTATTAGAAAAAATGTTCCGGATCATAAATACAGAAAGACCATAAAGCACATATAATACACTAACGGATGTTCTGGATAGAATGCATGCTGAGGGTATTTATCTTGGATAAATTGCTTATTAAGACATAATGCATGAAATTGTTTTATGTAGAAAGTTCCTAGTAAATTTATTATTATAGAATCCATATGTAGGATGTTCCAAGTATGGTGACTAACGAAGTAAGAAACCTTAAATCCATGTATTTTAACTTTACTCATAATTAACAAATAGGCCGAATATATAGATATCCCTCTAAACTTGGCCAAAAACACCTACTGCCCCCTAACTTTGAAAATGTCCTAGTGCCCCCCTGAGCTTCTTAAAAGTGTTCTAATCCCCCCGAATTTCTTAAAATTGGCCTAGTTTACCCCTTAAATTCCATAAAAAATAGAGTTTGCTTTGAAAAGTCAAACATGAGAGAACCAATAATTGAGTGACACGTGACAGCAAGGGGGCAAACTGGGTCACTTTTTTAAAGGTCAGGGGGCATTAGGACATTTTAAAAGTTCAAGGGGGCAGTAGGCGTTTTTGGACAAGTTCAGGGGGGTATCTATGTATTTGGCCTAACAAATAAGAGATTTACTTAAAATGTTTGACCTTGTATTGCTCAAGTCTGTGTTTCTTTAAATCTGTTTTCACGCAATTTGCTTGATTTGACTCTCTACAACCTGAAACCTGCTATTATTTATTTCTTTTTATTGTTATAATTAATTCATCCATACACCTCATTCATTTAATTGAAAAGAAATTAGATCTACTATTTTACTTGAAATATTTGAGGTTGTTCATATCAATCCCTGTAGAAAACGATACTTGCACTTAGCAATGTGCTATATTCAGACCTAATGCACTTGCTAGTGTCACTTTTGGAGACAACACAAAGTAAAGTCCTTCCTAGTCTATCAGTATATATTTTTTAATTTTCTGAAATGTGTGGAACAAATATCAAATTAATTATATTTTCTAAGATATCCTTAAAGTAAAATTTGTTTTGTTCAAGTTACACAAAAACTCATATAATAATAATAATAATAATAATAATAATAATAATAATAATAATAATAATAATAATAATAATAATAATAATATTTTTCACCTTCTTTCAACGTCATCTCAATGATACCTCTTCTATGATAATAATAATAATAATAATAATAATAATAATAATAATAACAACAACAATAATAAGAGGTATGTTATACTCTGGCATTTGTGAATTTACCAATTAATAAATAGAAAAAAATGAAGTAAAATTAATTTATCAATTGAAACAGCACTATTTTGACTAAGAAAAATATTGGAATTGAAACATACGCAACCACTTTTTTGTTTTATCAATGTAGAAGATGTCTTAGATTACTCGTGTGCCACTAGCGGCCGAAAAGAAAAACATCATCGATTGGTTAATTATTGATGAGAAAAATAAAATTAATTATGGAAATAAGAGAAAAATTAAATTATTTCGTGACATGAGGTATTTAATTAAATTTATGTGATATAAATAAGGATATCATTGTCCTGTAGAATTGGGCTGATCAAAATGTAGAATTTTATTTACACAAATTTCAACTATATATTTTGATAAAACATGGTTAAGGTATGATGAATTTTATAGGATTGAATTCTAAAAATTGAATTATTTAATTCTATCTTATTAGAAGTAAGAAAAATTGGAATTACAAATTTGATTAAGTTTTACATAATTCATTTATTTTAAGTGGGGTCATGTATAGATGCATATATTCTTACTTGAACGGTTAAACAGTACTACACTTGCCCTATTTCTGAAATTATCAAATTCATTGTATATTTTTGACAATAAAAAAAAAGTAAATTGTATTAATAGTCACGAAATTTTGGTATATGCATCTACGTTTACCACTCTTTAATTTGTATCAATAAAGTCACTCTCATCATAATCTATCAAAATCTATAGCCAAAATAATGAAATAACAAATCAATACTAGTTTTGAAATACCAATACAACATCATGCCAACTTCAACTAACTTTAAATTTCAAAATTTATCATTTCGTATAGTGTCTTATAGTTTCTTGTGCCACATTCATGACACGTGCCTTTTTTTTTGTTAGCCAGAGTTTATATGGCGTTAAGCTAGTAGATTTGACTTGTTGTTGACTTGCCACATTGTTTTTCAGTGCCAAATTTCAACAAATTATGGCGATAGTAACTTTATTGATAATAGAATGAAAGTAAATGAAAATTTAGTGAAAATAAGAGCACAAACACCAAACTTCAGTGACCGTCGGTGCAATTGACCAAAAAATATTCATGCCAAGTTTGCCAAAAATTATAAAAAAATTGGAAATTCCTAAAATATCGGGCAAGGCTCATTTATCTTAGTTGATTACTTCAAAAATACTTCATGTTATAAAAGTTTGCAGTGCTCCAATATCTACAGTAGGAGTGGCAATTCATGTAGGTGGGTCGTATTCGTGTCGTGTCAATTTGGATTCGTGTTTCAATGAGCAAAACCTAAATCCGCCTCAAAATTTTTGTGTCATAATCGAGTTAACACAATCGTGTTCGTGTCGGTTTCGTACTATGTTTTCGGGTGACATGCAAAAATATTATAGAGGAAATATTAAAACTTTTAAATATTTATTTCGTATCTAGATTAACAATTTAACTCTTGCTGACCTAAAATATTGATACAAAACCTATTTTATAAATCTTAATGCACTATTTTTTATTTTGAATTATGTCTTGTTTGCATTTATGTATCATTTTACTATATCCATTAAGGGTGACATGTAAAATTATTGAAAAATTGTTTTGTGTATGTGAGTTATATATATTTTATTACATTTCTTAATAGTGACATATAAAAATATAGGAAAATATAATAATAAATTTTAAATATTCGTATCATTTTCGAGTCTGCAGGTCAACCTTACTCAACACAAAAAATAATTTAGTTACTTTCGTGTCAACCCAAAAATGATACATTACCTGTTTAATCAAACCCAAATCCATAAAATTCGTGTCGTTTTCGTATCATGAGATCGGGTACATAATTGCCACTTCTAATCTACAGTAATGGTTGCCCTGCATTTATGTATCAATTACCAGTAATCTAAAATATACAGGGCGGAGCTATTAGTTGGCCCATAGTGGCCATGGCCCCTATGAGATTTTTAATTTTCTTTGGGATTACTTTTATAATTTTCAAACTTTATATGTGTCAATTGTAAATTTTTAATTTGGCACCCACAAAGAAATTCAACTTAACTTTTCAGTTGTCTCTATTCTCTCATTCTATTTTACGATGCGATGCATTGGAGCAACAATTACAGCCCCCTAATTCACTAGGTTAAACAAAATTGGATTGATAAACAACTTGATATCTACATATTTTCGATACAAAGGTTAAATTAATTTTAATTTTTGTAATTTAATTCTCTTGGCTATTGGAGATTTTGTTTGTTTTCTCTTCCCTTCATGTGTTGTCAACCTCCATTTTGATGTTTTAATTAATTTATTGTTTAAATGTTCAATGAATTCACAATTACAGTTGAGTTCCATTAACCTACATGCAAGTAGCTCTCTTAATTGATGGCTAACTTTGATAGAATTTTTACTGATTATAAACTTATAATATTTAAAGATATTGGTCTGTTAGTCCCAAATAGGCTATAAGGTACACTAGAGTGGGGGTGAATAGTGTAAATACCCAAATAAAAATTCTTTTATGGAAACCTTTTATTCAAAAACATTTTTGCTCAAGAAACAAGTTTTACTTAAAATGCGGAATAAAAAGGTTTGTAAAACTTGTAAATTTAATTGCTCTTGAATAAATAAAGTAAAGTATTGAAGGAGCTATAACTGTGTAAAATAAATGCAAGAATATAAATAGCAGTAACGTAAAAAGTGTAGGGATAGAAAGATTGTCAACACGGAGATTTAAACAGGTTCAGACCAACTGTCCTACTCTTGTTCCCAAGTGAGCCACTTGAGATTTTCCGCTTAATTCCTTTAACGGTAGGAATCAAACCACTTTGATCTTTCTTCTGTCCAAGATCAGGACAATCAATCCTACTTCTGTTTAAGATTAGGACGGTGATCCTTCTTCTGTCTGGATCGAGACACTTGGTGCTTTTTTCAAGCTAAAACACCAAACTTTTACAACTTGTTGTTTTTCAAAGATCAACAACAAAACTTTTGTACAAACTTTGTCATAAAGAACTCTAACAACAAAGCTCCCCCTCACACTAATATCTCTTAGTGTGAATTTACAATTCACTCAAAATTTTGTATTTGAAAGAATGTGAATTGCTTTGATGAAGACTAGATTGCTCTATTTGAAGAATGTTGGAAAGACTACTCAAGAATGCTTTGTATGTATTGTAAACTTTGTAATTTGTCTTGCCGTTTTGAAATGTTTGCATTTGTCTTCTATTTATAGGCATTGGAGAAGTGGTTTGGAGAGGAAATTCAAATTTTTTTCAGGTCTTTAAAACTAGCTGTTATAGTGTATTCAGACCTCTGAAGCTTTAAATTTGATTTCCTTTAGGTCTTTGAAACTAGCTGTTGCACAGTGTTTAGCCCTCTGAAGGTTAGTAATGAACTTTCTTAAGGTCTCTGAATATATCCGTTATATAGTGTTCAGGTCTCTGAAAATTTGAATTTGACTTCTTCAGGTCTCTGAATGTAGTCGTTATACAATGTTCAGGTCTCCAAAGATTTGAATTTGATTTCTTCAGGTCTTTGAATATGACCGTTATACAATGTTCAGGACTCTGAACATTTGAACTTGACTTCTTCAGGTCTCTGAACGTAGACATTATATGTTGTTTAGGTCTCTGAAGATATGTAAATAAATTTCTTAAACCTTCAGCCTCCTGAAGTAAGATGTTTCTTTATCTCTCCAAGCTTGTTTTATTTTTGTATAATTCTTCCAATGTCCTTGTTGAAAGTCTTCATCTTTATACTTTAATTAATTAATTAAAAATGCATTTATCTTTAATTAATTATTAAAGTATTTATTTAATTATTATCTTCTTCAAATATAAAAGTTGTTTTCATCAAAACAAGGTTCAACAATCTCTTCCTTTTTGATGATGACAACCTTATTATATCTTGTGAGTTTTTGAAGAGATAAAAATTAAATTTCTGGATGGTTCTATTTAGCGTGAAATAAGCTCCCCTTGAAGTCGTGATCTTCTGACTTATTGACCTATGCCAGTGTGACCCAAATGTACATAAAACACATCTATATCATTTCAGATGTAACCTAACATATTCCAATAACTTAATCATATATATTCAGATATACTATTTGAGCGTATATTATTAATTTTAAATTCTACAGTTTAAAAGCCAAGAATATTGAAACATACTTAGAGAAGAGAACTTCTGCAAATCAGGCTGTTAGCAGATCAAATAGTATTATTACATATATCAATTAGTTTAAGTAAAAGTGCTAGATTAGACCACCAATCCACTAATCAGATTAAACCAATAATCATTTGTCCTAAGCTAAGTGATAAAAGCTTGATGTAAACTAGTATACCAATAAAGCAGAATACAGAGCAATAAACCAGCAAACCAGAAATTATCAATAGCATAACACAGATCAATCATGTCATTTCTAGTAGATATGAGAATATCATAAGTGCAACTTAATCTTCAACCTGTTAATTTTACCATGTCAGAGCACAAAACAAGTAATAACCAGAACAAGCACAATAAGATAACCTCAAATTCTATCAGTTTAAACAAGATTTTCAACTAGCGACAAGCACAAGATATATGACCTCAAATTCTCTTAAGCACAAGATAAAATCCAAGCAACAAGATACTATATGGCTTCAAAAGTAAGATATATGACCTCAAATTCTCCCCCTTTGTCATCATCAAAAAGAGATAAAACATAAGGATTTTAAGAGTAGGAGGATGGGATAAAGAGGACTAAAATAGTCTATCAATCATTTAATCCCATATTTTGGTTATAAAGACCAAAATATAGTAAAATACATATAGCAGTTGATAAAGTACTTAAGCAAAAGTAACAAAGTACTAGTAGAGAGATATATGCTAATAACAAAAAAATAGAAAGTACAGAGAGCTAGATAATTTAAGGAGAAGCTACACAACTTGGCTCCTTCATAAGGATTCTCTCTGCACTGAGGAAACCTGAGGTGTTTATGGCTGTCCAGAGGTGGATAGTGCTGAAGCTTTGGTGGAATCACTGAAAAGGTGAGAAATCATGTGATGCATGGAGTCAACTTTGCCAAAAAGTTCTCTGACTTCTCTAGTGACTCTAGCCAGGGTCTCTTCTTGATACTGCACTATTTGTACTAGCTTGGATTAAAGCTCCATGATTTGAAGTTGAACATTTTGCAAACCACTAGGAACCTATTGAAAAGAGTCATGATTCATCATATTCTGGGCTATTTTGAGCACCTCAGCTGTTACCTTGAGGGAAGATTCTAAGGTAGAGGCTATGGTTCTGATGTGTTCCTGAAAGGTGGTAAAGTGGATGTGGGGAAAGTCTGTTGGAATGGAGGAATGTATTGGTTTTGTAGGAATGTTGATAACAGGTGGAAAGGGAGTTGGAGGTTCAATGGTCAAAAGTTTTAAAGTAAAGGTGGGAGAGGTGTACTGTTGAGCCATTTGAATGAAGTCTGGGTGGATATGATGGAAGGAGTAGCAATTGAATGTCTCAAAGAAAGGTGAGTTTAGAATTCCTTCTATGAGTTTGTCTAAATAAAAATTGCCAGCAGGGGTCTTTAGAGGGCTCAATGGTGGTTGGGTGGAAGGTTTGGAACTTGAGGAGGCCATAGTTAGAGAGGATAAAGGTATAATAGGAAAGGGTGCCTCATCCTCTAGATTTATAAAGCTAGGTTGAAAGGAGGTACAAAGTTCTTCAAGTGAGTCATAGAGAGTATGATCTATAGGAGGAGAGTTAGTGTCAAAAAAGTGGCTATCCTCATTATTTGTCTCAACTTTCGGAGCCATTGAGTTTATCCTACTAAAGTCATTAGCAGGATGAAAGACATCTAGTATGGCCGCAAAGAAAACATCTACTCTCTCTTGAGGATCCATGTTTCTACCAAAGATTTATCTTCCTGAGCTGTCTATCTCCACTAAACTAGGCTCATTTCCATTTACACTTTTAGAGACAGGTCCTTGATGGAAGTTTTGTTCCATGTCTCTGCTTTTCTCCATCTAACTTGGTTGCCTTTTTGCACAACTTTCTAGTGCACTTTCATCATTCTGATTTGTGCCAGCAAACTAAAAGTCTTCATTGTCATTCTCTCTCACATGTTCTGAATGGGGGCCAGAACTACTGCAGTCCATAGGAATAGTGGGAATCTGTCTTTTATGTTCATTCATCCTGATAGTGCTTTTTATGGAGAATTTGTTCAAAATAGATTTTAGTCCTATGTTGATGGAAGTGAGATCATCAATGGGAATGTTGTGGTATTTGAAGAATTTGGCTAACACCATTCTATAAGGAACAGGGCTTAATCCTTTCAAACTTGTCAGATGATGTATCATAATCTAGGGCAGGTTTATTTGCTTCCTATTAATGATATACCAGGAAAAGCACACTTCAAAGGTGTCCATAATGGCTAAACTTGAGGATTGGGGAGTAAATAAGGTTGAGTTTAGCAGTTGTAGGGTTCTAAAGGTCCCACCTAGATACCCTAAGTCAACCTTGGAAGTAGGAATTTGGTGATTGGCAGGAATATGAAACAGGTTTCTCACAAATTCCTCATAATTGTAATAGTCAAAAGAGGAATGTTTGGTTATTTTTGCCCCTGTCTGTCGCAAATTGAACACCTTGGCAAAGACTTTTTCGTTGACTTTGTAAGTCCTCCCTCTGAGGGTAACTTCACACTGACTATTTCCTAGGTTAGTCAGAGTTCCATAAAACTCTGTTACTAGGGATTGAAAGATGGGTTCATTTGTCTTCATGTATTCTTCCCATTTCTGAAAACTAAACCATTCAAGAAAAGGTAATTCTTGACTTCTTAGGTAATTCCAGTCTATTCTCCTACAAGCTACTCTAGACCTAAAGAAGCCATCAGAATAAACTAAAATACCTCTTTCAGGTATGAATACCATAGAAGGCCGAGAAGCATTTGAGGGTCCAGCATTTCTCTTGCTCTTCTTCGTTCGTTTAGGGGTTGGTATTTGCTCTTCATTCTCAGTGCCTCTTCTTTTTGAAGAATCCAGGTTAGCATTTTGTTCTTCCTTCATAGACTCTCTAATTCTCCTGTTTGAAGTTTCTGCTGCGTCTTTAACTCGTGAAGCTCAAACCTTTTTAACTCCTTGCTTTTTCATTGATTTCAGCTAACTATAATCGACTTTAGGAGGATGATCTTGAGAAGCAGAGGTTTTGGCATAGACGATTTGATATGGTGAGAAAAATTTTCGAAGTACAAATACTAGTCTTTTCGTTCTCCTTCTTAAACTGTTCAATTCTGACAGCTTTATTTTGAATTTAAAACGACGTAGTTTTTGTTATTCTCCTTGTGTTTGTTGATGATCAACATGTGTTCCTTGTATTGCTTTGTGTCCGAAAAGAATGGATTTGAGCTGTTGCCATATTAGTTAATAAACTTGGGCTTTTTCAAAGAGGAAATGAGTCTTAGAGAAACATGGCCCAGAAATAGTTTCATGGTCATATTAAGCTCTTAGAAGATGGCGGCCTTTTGGGTAAAAATGGGGTTAGCAAAATTTAATGAATTTTGCATAATAAATCTTAGTTGTGTAAAATCATTTTTATCCTTAATTAATTAATGGAAGACTAATTAATTTGGAAAAAAATTTGAAGAATAATTAGTGTATGACTAATTGTCCTTAGGGAATTTTATTAGTAAATGACAAAAAAAAAATTTTGATTCAACCTGGATGAAAATATTCTGAAAAAGAGCAGAATTAGTTTTCACCAAAGATAGACATGCCAATCTCCCTTCAAAGTTGGTTGAATCTTTAATCATTGAGGGGTTTTGTGAAAATATCAGCGATTTGTTCTTCAGTGGGAACAAATTCTAATATTATATCCCCTTTTTGTACATGGTCCCTAACAAAGTGATGCTTGATATCAATGTGCTTGATCTTTGAATGCTGAATAGGATTTTTAGTAAGGTTAATTGCACCAGTATTATCACATCGTACAGGAATGTGATCATACTTTAACCCATAGTCTTCTAATTGTTGCTTCATCCAAAGTATCTATGCCACATATTGACTTACAGATACATATTTAGCTTCAGTTGTTGAAGTGGCTACTGAAGTTTGCTTTTTGCTTGACCAGGAGACTAATACTTGACCTAAAAATTAACAACTACCGGATGTACTTTTTCTTTCTAATTTGCATCCAGCATAGTCTGCATCACTGTATCCTATTAAATCAAAATCCCTGCATTTTGGATACTAGATACCAACATCTAAAGTTCCATTTAAATATTTGAATATTCTTTTTACAGCACTTAAATGTGACTCTTTGGGGTTAGCTTGAAATCTTGCACATAGACATGCATTGAATTGTATATCAAGTCTACTAGCTGTTAAGTAAAGTAGAGAGTCAATCATACCTCTGTACTTCTTAGTATCTACACTTTTACCTTTTTCATCCTTGTCTAGTAAGATTGTTGTGCTCATTGGTGTTTTCATTGGTTTGGATTTTTCATTTCATATTTCTTGATGAGTTCCTTTATATACTTGGATTGACAAATAAAAGTTCCTTTCTTTTCGTGCTTAATTTGTAGTCCAAGGAAGAAGTTTAATTCACCCATCATAGACATTTCAAATTCCTTACTCATTTCTTGAGAAAATTCCTTGCACAACAATTTATTAGTGGAACCGAATATAATATTGTCAATATAAATTTGCATAATTAATATATGGTCCTTTATATGCTTTATAAACAATGTTGTGTCAACTTTACCTCTGGTAAAATCTTTTGTTAGCAAAAAGGAGCTTAACCTTTCATACCAGGCTCTTGGAGCTTGTTTTAGACCATAGAGAGCTTTGGTTAGCTTGTAGACATATGCAGGATGATGACAGTCTTCAAACCCTAGAGGTTGCTTTACGTATACTTCTTCATTAATATAGCCATTTAGGAATGCACTTTATACATCCATTTGATAAAGCTTAAAATCCTTGTAACATGCAAATGCACATAGCATCCTTATGGCTTCTAGTTTTGCTACTGGGGTGAATGTCTCATCATAATCAATGCCTTCTTGCTGATTATACCCTTGTGCAACTAATCTGGCTTTATTTCTGACAACTTTACCAGATTTATCAAGCTTATTCCTGAATACCCATTTTATTCCTATCACAGTTTGATCCTTGGGTTTAGGAACTAACTCCCATACATTGTTTCTTTTCAACCCGTCCAATTCTTCTTGCATTGCATTCATCCAACTTTCTTCATTTTCAGCTTCTTTGAAATTCTTTGGTTCTATTTCTATAATGAATACATTGTGATCAAAATATTCTTTTAATTGATTCCTTGTCATTACTTTTCAAAAGGATTATTAATAATATCATCTTTTAGATGATACTTATTATATCAAAATTCTTTAGGAAGATCATGATGTTGATTTTCTTGTGTTTGTAATTGCTGCAAATCATGCTCTTCTTGACTGTTGACATTATCACTCTTCTGCAGATCATTATCAGTGTTGTTTTCATCCTGTGGATCAAGTAACTCAAGATTTTCCTCAGACTTATTATTGTCTGGGAAAAAGTTAGCTCCTTCAAATATAACATGCATTGACTCTTCTATGGTAAGAGTTCTTTTATTAAAGACTCTATAAGCTTTGCTATTTAATGCATATCCTAGAAAAATTCCTTCATCGGATTTTGAATCAAATTTACCAAGATATTCTTTGTTGTTAAAAATAAAAAAACTTGCAACCAAATGAGTGGAAGTAGCTAATTTTAGGTTTCCTATTGTTCCACAGCTCAAATGGTGTTTTCTTTTTAAACTCTATTTAGAATATAACAAGCTGTATTCATAGCTTCTGCCCAAAAATATTTTGGTAAATTGTTTTCATTTACCATAGTTCTAGTCATCTTTTCGAGAGTTCTATTTTTCTTTTCTACAACACCATTTTGTTAAGGCGTCCTTGGTGCTGAGAAATTGTGGCAAATACCATGCTTATTGCAAAAGTTTTCAAAAAGATGATTTTCAAATTCCGTGATAACTTGTAATGGAAATAATAGAAGTGTTTTTCAAATTTTGAAGCCTTTTACAAAGGTTTCAAAAATTTTCAAAGGCTTCATCTTTTTGACTTAAAAATAATGTCCATGTATATCTAGTAAAATCATCTACTATGACAAAAGCATATTTCATGCCTCCTAGACTGGTTAGCTGTATTGGACTAACGTTTTGTTAAAATTGATTTTTGGTAAACCTTTTACTAAATCTCTTTTTGAAAGCTTTGAAATTAAATGCATACTAGCATGGCCTAGTCTACGATGCCATAACCAACTCTCTTCTTCTTGTGAAATTAAGCATTGATCATGTGTAAGACTATTTGAATTTAATAGATAAATATTTCCAATTCTTGGAATAGTAAGTAATGTCTTACCACTCTTTTCTTCGATAATTTCACATCTTCTTTGAGTCAAAGATTACTTTCCAATCCTTGTCACACAGTTGACTAACACTTAAAAGATTGAATTTTAATCCGTCGACTAGAGATACTTCATCGATGCAAGGATTATTTCCAATCTTTCCTCTACCAATAATCTGTCCTTCCTTTTTGTCACCAAACTTCACAATACCTCCCTTAACTTATCTTAAAGTGGTGAAGTAGGTACCATCACCGGTCATATACCTTAAACATCCGCTATCAATATACCAGCTTTGTTTTCCAGGGGAGTTCTTCAGGCATACCTGCAAGACAAATTAAGCAATTTTAGGTACCTAAATTTTATTGGGTCCTTCTTTGTTAGCATTGAGATTCTTTGGTACCCACACTACTTTCCTTTGTATAACCTCCTTTGATAATGACATTCTTGAATTGTATGTCCCTTGTGATTACAGTAAAAGCATGTAATGTTCCTTTTCTTTTTATAGGATGGATATTATGGTTTGAGGGGTTTCTTGTGGTCATGGTTAGTTTTTTTTTATAAATGAATTTTGGTTTGTAACCATGCCTTTGGTTTATTTGGGGATACTGATGATATATAGGTTTGGAAGTCTTTTTGTAGAGTAAATGTTATGATACAAAAGGCTGAAACTTTTTCTTTTTCTGTTCAGAGAGTTGAAGCTTCTAACTTGTTTTTGAAACATGTCTCTGAACACTTTTGTTTGCTTAGAAGGCTGTATATGACTAACCTTCTGTTTTCTTTTCGGTTCAGATGGCAGAACAAATTTTGTAGATGGAGGATTTTGCAATTTGGTAGAAGAAGTGGATTTGCAAAAAGAAATTGGCTTTTGGGATGTTTGGATAGGTATCTCACTATTATTTTTATTAAAACCAATTCCAGTTTTGTCATTTGGATTTCTTTGGACATCCAACATCATATTAAGCATGTTTTCACCAAGTGTGAATTTTTCGAAGGTGTCATTTAATTTTTCACACTTATCTTCAAGACATGATACTTTGCTTACCAGTGTAATATTAGTGTGAACACGGAATTTTCCAGGTCTTTAAAAAAAACGGCTTGATTACCACGACTGTAATTACAGTCGTGGGGATATTGTTACAGTCGTACAATTGTATGGTCGAGGCAGGTTGTAGAGCCCATACCTTTGAAATAAAAAATTGGCCAAAATCTTCAGAGCAATTAATGCTCGTCCGGTTTCAGAAGCAAGAGAAGATAAAAGGCAGAAGAGAAGATAGGGATGGGACTTTTTGCAAATAATTGAGAGAAAAAGACTAGAGAGAGAGAGAGATTGGAGGAAAAGAGAAGAAGAGAGAAAAAACCCAAAAACTCAAACTTTCTTCAACCCTTTTCTTCTTAATTTTAGAGTGTTAATGTTTAAAATGAATTAGAAATAGGTTAAACTTGACACACGAAATCTAAATCATTCCAGACCACAAACTAGCTTAAATCCGTGATTTTTTGGAGGATTTTAGGACCCATTTTGCAACCTTGACACACCAAGGAAAAGAAGCGATTTCAAGTGGATTAGTGCATTGCCAGGGGTCATTCATACGGTGGATCAGCGCCAAAGAGGTAAACACACTTCAATCCTTCTTATTTTGTTGTTTTCTGGGTGTTTTGGTTGATTTTTAGGCATCAAACTTGCTTTTCTAGGCTTGCTGTTTCTGGAAAATTAAGAACAATTGTCACAAAGAATAGAGGCACAACTGTAATTACAGTCGTGCCATATTGACTATAGTCGTACGACTGTTATTAAATTTCCCCGGTTTTTACCTTTTCATTTAAATAAATTTGACGATTTCTGCTTAAGGATAATCTACAATCGCACGACTGTAGTTACAGTCGTACGACTATAATTACAGTCGCACGACTGTAATGCTCACCTAGAAGCAGAAAATCCAGAAAAACCCATAAAAATTCATAAAAATCACAAAAATTCATAAAAATCCTAAAAATTCAGAAAAAAAACCAGAAATCACCAAAAATGAATTTTGTTGTGTGCATTCACTACCTTAGATTTAATTTCCAGTCAAAGTGCATTTAGAACAATACCACGACGAAGACCCGATTCTCCCGAAAACCGATCCACCTTATGTGCTAAATTAAATTAAACCGGAAAAATGTTTTCAAAATGATTTTCTCACAAAACCAAAATACAAGGATGTTTCAAAAATGTTTTCCAGGTCTAATCGGGCCGGCTAGCCGAGCTGACCCGGTTATCCCCCTAGATGCATGCCCCCGATCTCTAAAATCCCCAATTCTGTCCTATTTGAGTCCAATTTGTGGTGTGCTATAAACTGTGCTAACCATTTGTTTTGCAGCTTTAATTTCTTTATTTTCACTTTTAATGTAATTTATAGCTTAATTCGTGTATTCTAGGCGATTGTAATTTTTAGATTCTCGTGTATTCTAGGCGCTTGTAACGTGAGGCCGAGAGTTTTTATTTTCATTCGATTGGGCTGTAATAATTAGGGATGTCAATTTTTGACATGACACGATAACACGACACGACACGACTCGCATTTTTGCGAGTTTGGGTTGGGGGTTAAACGGGTTCGGGTCATAAACGGGTCAACACGTTTATGACACAAAATAAACGTGTTGTAAATGGGTCAACCCGCATAACCCGTTTATTTTATTATATATTATTAGGTATATATAAATAAGTTAATAATTATATACAGTAAGTATATATTATATCAATTAAATATAAATTATTAATATTTATTTATATAATTAATTATATTGTTGGATGATGTTAGATTTTAATTAATGGTATTAACTAATATTTATAGTCGGGTTGCTAAACGGGTCGTGTTGCTAAACGGGTCGTGTTATATATGGGTATCGTATAATTGATTTTTTTTATTAATTGTGTTAAACGGGTCGTGTCGTGTTACCCGTTTATTAAATGGGTCGTGTTCGTGTTTCAATTAATCGTGTCAAACTTAAACGGGTCGTGTTCGTGTCGTACTTAAACGTGTCATCAGAATATCCAAACACGACACGAACACGACCCGTAAACACGAATTGACACCCCTAGTAATAATTTATATATATATACTGCTTTATCTTTATTTGTGTGCACGCTGTATGTTTTAATTTAATAAAATCAATTCTTAGAAATTTAAAGTGTCATCATAGAATATTGGCCGTATTTATTTTGATTAGACATGAAATAAGGGATTTGTCCGAACCTAGATCTCTGGAAAGTGTGGTAGTTCCCGCTTTGGTTCAGCTACACTGTAATTTCCCTGTTGAGCTGAGCCGGGTGGCGACTCCTACACTTTTTATCAAGATTTAGGTCTCGATTCTTTTACGAAACAATCCGATTTTCTAAAAACGAATTTCTAATCCAAAAACCCCACGCAAGGGAGGGGTCCATCCGAAATCGAGGCGCCCCTTCCGAAAGGGAGTCCACGTTCCGTCGAAAACATCGCTTGCTCACAATTAGTATTTTCAAGAAACTTTACCTTGTTTTGAAGTTCAAGTTTTTCTTTTTCAACTTTAGAATTTTTGCATTCATAACTTTTGATAGTTTCTTGCAAAGTATTATGTAATTCAAAATATGCTTGAATGATTTCTTTTTTAGATAAGGATGTCAGTATTACCTCGTTTTCTACTTCCTCGTCTTTTGATGAAGACCTTTCTTGATTATCTGCCATAAAGCAAATTTGAGCACTGTTATCTGTGTCTTCATCATCCGAATCATCATTGTCGCTTCATGTAGCTAACATGGCTTTCTTATCCCTTTTATTGAATTCTGGTTTGGACTTTGGGCAGTCAATTTTGTAGTGTCTCGGTTTCTTGCAATTGAAGCAAGTAACTTTTGATGATTCTTGCTTTGTCTTTGTGTAGCTGCTACTGTTGAAATTCTTCTTAGGCATCTTCTTGTGTTTGTTCTTTTTCTTCAAGAATTTTCAAAATTTTCTAACAAGAAGTGCTTCTTCTTCTTTATCTAGCTCTTCATCATTATCATAATCTTCTGATTCATTTTCAGATATATCAACAGGTGGACTTGCAGCTTTAAGTGCAATGGATTTCTTCTTCTTAGATTGCTCGCGATCTGTGGTGGATTTAATCTTCATTTCATAGGTTAGTAGTGAACCTATAAATTCATCGTAGGAATATGAAGATAAATCTTTTGATTCCTCTATTGCAGTAAGCTTAGAATCCATTAGGTTGGCATTGTTCTGATAAGCTTTCTGATTAGCTCTTCATCAGTATAATGCTTGCCAAGATTTTTTACTTTATTCATAATTAATGTGAATCTTGTGTTGATTTCTGAATTTGATTCCTAGGGATCCACCTTGAATAACTCATATTCAGTAATATAAAGATTGATTTTTCCATCCTTTACTTACTTGGTTCCTTCATGAGTTACTTCAAGCTTATCCCATATTTCCTTAGCTGTTGTGCATCTTGAAACACGATTATATTCATTAATATCTAAGGAACACTGTAACAAATTAATAGCTTTGGAATTTGAAGTAAATTTATTCCAATCAGCAACATCATATTCATTTTCTTCCTTTGGAATATTTATACCGTCAACTATTTTAGAGGGAACAATTGGTCCATCCTTAATGATTTTCCAAATCTGAATATCAGTTGATTGTAGAAATATTTTCATTCTATTCTTCAAAAAATTATAATTATCTCTATAAAATAAAGGTGGCTTATGAATAGAATGCCTTCAGCCATAAAAATATTTTGTTTCCTAGATGTACTAGCCATACTTGGATCACTCTAAGGATGTTAATCCTTTTGGGCAAGAGTCAAGCTCTGATACCAATTCTTAGTCCCAAATAGGCTATAAGGTACACTAGAGGGGGGGTGAATAGTGTAAATATCCAAATAAAAATTCTTTTATGGAAACCTTTTATTCAAAAATAATTTTGCCCAAGAAACAAGTTTTACTTAAAAATGCGAATAACGTTTGTAAAACTTGTAAATTTAATTTCTCTTGAATAAAAAAGTAAAGTATCGAAGGAGCTATAACTGTGTAAAATAAATGCAAGTATATAAATAGCAGTAATGTAAAAAGTGTAAGGATAGAAAGATTGTCAACACAGAGATTTATACAGGTTCGGACCAACTATCCTACGCCTGTCCGCAAGTGAGCCACTTGAGATTTTCCACTATAATTCCTTTAACGGTAGGAATCAAACCACTTTGATCTTTTTTCTGTCCAAGATCGGGACAATCAATCCTACTTCTGTCTAGGATTAGGATTGTGATCCCTCTTTTGTCTAGATTGAGACACTTGGTGCTTTTTGCAAGCTAAAACACCAAACTTTTACAACTTGTTGTTTTTCAAAGATCAACAACAAAACTTTTGTACAAACTTTGTTGCAAAGAACTCTAACAACAAAGCTCCCCCTCACACTAATATCTCTTAGTATGAATTTACAATTCACTCAAAATTTGTATTTGAAAGAATGTGAATTGCTTTGATGAAGACTAGATTGCTTTCTTTAAAGATTGTTGGAAAGACTACTCAAGAATGCTTTGTATGTATTGTAAACTTTGTAATTTGTCTTCCCATTTTGAAATGTTTGCATTTATCTTCTATACATAGGCATTGGAGAAGTGGTTTGGAGAGAAAATTCAAATTCTGTTCAGGTCTCTGAAACTAGCTGTTATAGTGTATTCAGCCCTCTGAAGCTTTTGATTTCCTTTAGGTCTCTGAAACTAGCCGTTGCACAATGTTTAGCCCTCTGAAGGTTAGTAATGACCTTTCTTCAGGTCTCTGAATATATCCGTTATATAATGCTCAGATCTCTAAAAATTTGAATTTGATTTCTTCAGGTCTCTGAATGTAGCCATTATACAGTATTCAGGTCTCTAAAGATTTGAACTTGATTTCTTCAGGTCTCTGAATATGACCGTTATATAGTGTTCAGGACTCTGAATATTTGAACTTGACTTCTTCAGGTCTCTGAATATGACCGTTACACAGTGTTCAGGACTCCGAACATTTGAACTTGACTTCTTCAGGTCTCTGAACGTAGCCATTATATGTTATTTAGGTCTCTGAAGATATGCAAATAAATTTCTTAAACTTTCAGCCTCCTGAAACAAGATGTTTCTTTATCTCTCCAAGCTTGTTATATTTTTTGTATAATTCTTCCAATGTCCTTGTTGAAAGTCTTCATCTTCATACTTTAATTAATTAATTAAAAATGCATTTATCTTTAATTAATTATTAAAGTATTTATTTAATTATTATCTTCTTCAAATATAAAAAGTTGTTTTCATCAAAACAAGGTTAACATGGGCCAAACACAACAACAAACTAAAAATGCAGTGCAATCCAACAATAAAAATTGGTCCAAGTGAGCTGCATGATTGTGAGTAAAATGTTATCTCACTATTGTGAAAGCTATTTTGGAAGAGAAATAAGATTATAATTACACAGTGACATACATATAAGAAGGAATTACAGTCTTTAAATGAAAATATTATTTTGCTTTCTTTTATGATATTGCACTATTCATGTTTCACTTGTATTTTACTTTTAACTCTTGATATTTTAATATTTGATCCCGCAAGGAAAATAGTCTGTAACTTACCCCGAAAATATATATCTCAATTAATTGTATTTTTTTTCAAACTTTGTCAACCCATATATATATATATATAGGTTTAATTGGATTTTCTGTTTTATCCCCAATTCCCCAATTCCCCCATCCCTGCATTCTTGTTCCCATATTCATCTCCTTCAATTTTCCCACCCATCATGCATTGACCTTTTCGTCTTTCTTCCTTCTTATTTTTGTTAAGAAACATATAATAAATGACTAATGAAAACTATCATAATTATTTCTATCTTTTTTTCTTTTAACTTTTTTTTATTACATTATTTATTAAACAAGAAAGTATATATTTTAAATTTATAATCGTTTATAAAATTATTTGTATTGATCGAAAAAATAGTTCTTTGTAATTAAAAAAAATTATATATATTATCAGCTTTTGGTAAGAAATATCCAAGTGATTGAATTTGAATCTTACTCAACATCATAACGAGTTAGAATTATTATCTATAATTACTAACTCATCTCAAATTAATCCGTTTATTACTTCCTACAATTTCTTTGAGGAAATAATAATAATAATAATAATAATAATAATAATAATAATAATAATATTGAAATGGCTAGGAAATAAAATATAAATTAATTGTAAAAGAATTATAGAATAGTGCAACCCAGATACGTAAATCTGTACCCTGCCTTTCATACGTTTTTTGCAGCCTAAATTATAGAAGGCCAAAAAAGTAATTTTGTTTTGATTTGCATTCGATTAAGATAAAGATTTTTGTTTATAATTTCATAAATATGATTTATGATAAATGATAATTCCAAAAGGATCCGTTTTCAACTTAATTAGCTTACTTCCTAAATAGAGATGACTCTATATGATATGTATATCTTCCACATCCTCCATTGTTTAGTCTATTTTCCATGAAAATCTCTGCTCAAATTACAAATTAATTCGAAATGATGACTTCTAATTGCAAGACTCAACATGCTCATACCTTCAATATTTCACGAGAAATCCCCAAATTTTTCAAGATTATTCTCGAAGATACTATTCAAGAGGGAAGACTCGTAAGTATATATTATTATTTTTTTTTTTTTGAAAAAATAGATCCAATTACTAGATTCGAGATTGTTTAGGCAGTTTCTGAGAGAACTGAATTGGATAGATAACTAAATATCCTTACAATTGAAGTCAACCTAGCTATAATTACTATGAATCTCGTCTTTTTAACATAGAAAAGATTCATATTTTGAATAGTATATTTATTTAAATTTTTGTGCAGGGGATTCCGAAAAAATTTGTGAGAAAATATGGAGAATGTTTGCGGAGAGATGTAATTGTGAAGGCTGGTGATGGTAGCAAATGGAAAATGGAGCTATCAAAAGGTGAAAAGAATTCAAAAGAAGTTTGGGTAGAAAAAGGTTGGAAAGAATTTATGGAACATTATTCCATAAAACATGGATGCTTGGTAGTGTTCGAGTACGAAGACAAATCCAATTTTAATGTTTCAATATTTGATACAAGTCTTGTAGAAATTGAATATAAAAATCAAACTTCAACTCAATTTGTTTCAAATTGCTTCATAAAGGTTGAAGATTCAGATTCCCACCATTTACACTTTCAAGGTCTGTTTTCTTTCTTTTCTTTTTTCTTTTATCCAGTAATGCTCGATTTTCTTTCTTATTTTGAAATTCCAAATTCAGTTCGACTCTTAAGAAACTGATTCAAAAAAGATAACTTTAGCTATCGAACCTGGAGAAAATTTATCTTATGTCTGTCACACCACGTCATTATTGTGCCAGACCAATAAAATTCATAATATATTTTAGGATCTAGCATTTATAAATTAGTTTATATGTTTTATATTTTAGGATCTAGCATTTATAAATTAGCTTTTATGGTATATATTTTAGGATTTAGGTTTTTTTAGGATTTAGAATTTTATTTTACTAAATAATTATCACATAATTAATAAATTAATTACACATTGTTATTTTTTTATTTGTTGAAAAATGTGTTGGTTTTATTTAGTAACTTGTCATACAGATGACGTGGCAAGCCAAAATCACACTTATCACCATTAGAAAGAAATAGCCGTGTGACAAAAATCCACAACTTATGAACTAAACTTATGAACTAAGTGTCACTTTTACACACATATTTAATAAAAAAATGTAAATAAAATTGATGATAATAGGAGTTCATTTTTATTAAACAAATTTAGTCTAGAAGCCAAATTTAGAAGTAATATGGAAGTTCTACAATGGTCCCATACTAGACTGGTCTGCAATCATAACAGAATTTTTTTTATCATGTTTAGTTTTTTTTTTTTTTTAACTCATGCATATGTTGCACACATGTTCATATGTGATTTGGTCTTTCAGAAATATACCAACTTATTTACGTTGGTATGTAATTTCATGTTTTAGAAACATGCCATATTATGAGAGGATCAAGCAATATGTATTATTTTGACTTAATTTATCATAAAAATGTCAGTTTGAAGGTTTAATTAGTAAAATGTTTTATTATTGTACAAAATAAATTCACCATAAGCTAGTTCTGAAAAAGAGCAAATGTATATTGTGAATCCTAGAATGCACTTGCATCATGTGTCATATATTCTTGCATCAAAAACATAATTAATTTGTTTAGAAGTTAAGACCTAGCTAGGGTTAGGGTTAAGCTAGGTTTTATGATCTGAGAGTCTATAATTTTATTTAAATTATCAATTGAAAATAGAAATAAAAAGTAAAAGATGAAATTTTCTTATTAGTTATTTATTAAATTGCTTGTTGCTATTGGTATGATACGTGAATGAATGACGTGGTACACTAGACATGTAGCATAACTAATCGAGAAATGGCTCTTTAATGGATTTAATTAGTAGTGCAGGGAAATTGAAAGAGGCAAAGGGTGGGCATGGAAAGAAGGAGAATAATAATTGCAAGAAGGGTAGAAGTAGGCATTCAAAATCAAGTAATTCTATAGCTATTGAAGCAGCTCAAAAGTTTAGGTCAACAAATCCATCATTTAAGGTTGTTTTGAAATCCAATCCTCTGGGCAGAATCTCAATGGTAAGGAGTTGTTATCTGCATTCTCCCCTTTTCTTCCCTTTTTCTCTCTACATACATAAAGCAAGGCAAAAATACTTTTTTAACCCCTCTGCTATCAATCAATTGCTCTTTTAGCCCCTATCATTTTAAAATTCCCCTTTTAGCTCATGTTCTATATAAAACCATACTTAATTGTGCCATAACTAACTA
This sequence comes from Euphorbia tirucalli, assembly GCA_039660915.1. Classification (NCBI taxonomy): domain Eukaryota; kingdom Viridiplantae; phylum Streptophyta; class Magnoliopsida; order Malpighiales; family Euphorbiaceae; genus Euphorbia; species Euphorbia tirucalli. The sequence continues at coordinate 55,438,878 of CM077633.1, forward strand.
CTTTACCCTTCATTTATAAGTCATCTACTACAATTGGATATAGTTTCCTATAGAATAGGGACTAAAAGAGTAACTTTAAATGATAAGGACTAAAAAGACAATTTAGTAATAGGAGAAGGGCCAAAAAGTCATTAGGCCTATATAACAATTACAGCCTTTCAAATATTTAGTCAAATATATCAATATTTTTCTGCATTTTATATTTATATCTCTTTACAATTTGCCTTTTTCACCCTCCATTTGTCATTATGTCATTTTCTTTAAAAATTGTTGGTGTGGCGTATGTTTGTGTACAACATTAGTCTTATTCTCTTGATTCTGTAACGTACTTGTCCTTTCACTTATCATGTGACATTTTTTCTACCATTCAAGTTATAGCTGTATTAGAAAAAAAAAAAAAAAATCTTAGTAATACATGGTTGTTTATCCTAGAGTAATTAGTAATTATTTGGTAATTAATTTGAATTGTATGTTAAATTGCAGGCTGTACCAATTGGATTTGTAAAGGAGCATATGGAATGCAAAATCCAGCAAATAATGGTAAAGGTGGAAGATAAAATTTGGAGAATAAAAATGAATGTATATAAAAAGCATGGAAGGGCAGCATTATCGGCAGGTTGGGCTGCATTTGCAAGGGAAAATTCATTGAAGAATGGAGATGTTTGTGTTTTCGAATTGCTTAAAACAAATATGTTTAACCTCCACATTTTCAGGCATCCTCCTTCCTATTTTACCTAGATTGTTTCTTCCATGCTATATGTCATACTTTGGGATTAATTTGGGTATTCAACTTGTATTTTCCTTTTATTCTTGATTAGTATTAGGAACAACGGTCATTTTTGGGTCTTACCTATCCACAATTTGCCCACTTGATACTTGTTCTATTGATTTGGTGATTTTGGTACTATAATCGAGAATATTTAGTACCTGAACTGTGGAATTTGATAAAATTAATGATATTGGTGGTTTAAATATTAGTAATGAATAGAAAAAATGATTTTTCTATTACAATAAGAGTAAATATGGAAGTTATTACAGTGAAACTGATAATTGTCTAAGGATTAAAATATTTTCAATTTATATAGGTAAATAATAAATGTTCTTGATTTTGATAGGTCGGGTGACTAAATGTTACCTTCCATATGCTTTTTGGTTGGGGAAGCAATTGAGAGGCAAGGCTAGTCTCCCCTAAGTTTTAATCAGCTTCAATTCTTATTTGAAAAACACAAAAAAAAAAAAAAAAAAATGTTGCCAAAAGGACTTGTGTTTTGTACGGTTAACAAAATAAAGAATTCAACCATATATTATCATGATATATTGATTATTAATGATGTGTCAAAACATGTTAATTAAATACTTTATTTTTTCTACCAAAATAATAATAATAATAATAATACCAAGAAAATTGTGTGGTTGTGGTATGGAATGTCAATGTAATTTACTAATTTCTGATATATATATATATATATATATATATATATACCGTGTATTAGCCCAATTTAAGAGAATTATTTAACTGGGCTCTACTGGCACATTTCCGTCAATTTTAAATTTGAAGTCTAAAATTCAAAAACTACAAACAAAACAAGAATGCTCTCGTTGAGAGTCGAACTCAAGACCTCCCGCTTACTAAACGGGTGCTCTAACCAACTGAGCTACGAGAGCTTCTTGAAATAAGTTTAAATAAAAATTATATAATAATAATAATTTATTTATTGTTCGATTCCCGCTACTTCGTAATCGTACGAAAACAAAACCATGACCATTGTTGGATAAATATGACCTCGAATGGATACAAAGAATGGTTTTGGAGAGGAGAATACTGATCCCATTATTCTCAACTGCAAAAATTGCAGAGGATCCTTAGCAAGGACAGATGCTCTGCTTTTTTGCAGAAAGCATGACCCTATTTCACATTTTTAAAAAAAAAAGCCCATAAAAGCTATGAACTTCCATTATACCTGTAGGCAGTAGTGTGTCTTTTTACAAATACCAATTTGTGGAAATTTCTTTTTGTTGAAACATCTTTAGGTTTGAAGATCCTATCTCCACCTGAGAGACATTCAGTTGATCCATTTCATCTCCCAAAATTCCCAAGGTGGGATCAGTTCTTTCATAAATTTAGTAGTTTTGCTCTTTGATTGAGTCAAAAGACCTGATGAAACAGAAATTCTCAGTCTGAGAGTTTCCTTAATCCTTCACATTTCTCGTTTTAATTTACTGTAACTTTTCTTGACTCACTTTCCCCTAATTAAAGTTGGGAGATGTTAGTAGTGAAAAACGTTAAATTGTGCAATTTTTCTTTGCTCTTTATGGCCATGGATGTATTTAGTGTAGTTCTTGCTTTTGTTTTTTCCTCTTTTTAGCTGCTTAAATTGTCATGCTTCTTTTTTGCTTTCTTACATAGCATTCATATTGGCCTTAAAAGGCTCTGACTTCACATGATTTGGATATACTGAAGTAATTTATTGAGAACAAGTGTCTGATTTATATGCTTACTTTGTTCATGTAGTTGAACTAAAACCAAAAGGAAAGTCCTTTTGCTTTCTCTGTAGAAAATTAAAAAACGGTGAGCCTTTAACTCATCATAATTTCAAGCATTTGATCACAGATTAAAAAAAAAATTTAGGGTTTATTGATAGTGGCTCTGTTCTCGATATATGCATCCTTGTTTCAGTGTTTCTCTGAAAAGAAAACAAAGGTGAACTCTTCATTTAACAAGTATCTTAAACCCTTCTTGTGTATTTTCTGTTCTTTTTTCAGCCATCCATGGATAGCTCAGCTTCTGCACTAGGAAATGGATCAGAATTCTTCAAATTCATTTTTGAAGAAACTATCTGCGAGGGAAAATTGGTGAAGATTCTCTTTTTCTTTTCCTTATCCCTGGAAGTTTAATGGTTTTTTTTATCTTCAATGTCATCTAAAACTGTTAGCCATTTTATACTGGTTTTTCTCCAAAGTTTATTTCTTTTCTTCTTCAATGTGATCTTGGAACTGTTAGCCATTTTATACTGGTTTTTCTTCAAAGTTTATTGCTTTTTTTTTATTCAATGTGATCTTGAAACCGTTAGCCATTTTATCATTAACTGTATTAATGGATCTAAGTAGCCAATGGTCATTGAAATTGTCGGGTACAGAAGGAGATAGGATCATTTGGTGATGCAAAATAATCATTAATTTCTCAGGCTGAGAATTGAATATCAGATTATCAACTATATATAATCTGATATTGCTTTAGTTTGGTATAACCATATATGGAGCTAAACTTATTAAAATGAGAAGCGTAACTGAATATGCTGTACTAAAGATTTGTGGCATTTCACTTTGATTTTCTCACCTGTTATAATATACACACATATATGTTGTTAATACTATTTTAATTAGATGCATATATGATTCTGTTTTATGTCAGCAGTTTTTATCACGGGACTGTTTTCAATACTATCAAGTTTTTGTCTATTGATTAACTAATTTGTAGCTAATGACAATTGTTTTTGCCGTTGAAGATCTTCAGTTCTTATTGGTTATTCTCTTGGATAGCAATATTTGTAACTAAACATTTAGCTGCATCAGTCTGTGCTCCTCGAAATTGACAGTATTTAAAGTACTCTTAACTTTTGTAGATGGATTGTGATTGCAAGCTGCGAAGCTTTCATATTAATGGATCAATTGCTATGGTCAATTTATAATTTATTTATTTTCGCTCTTGATATACATACGCATATATATGGATCCTTTTATCAATCAATATTTGTTTTCCTTTGAAATTTCATGTTGCCTTAATTTCGCTTATTCTAATAGTTATACATATGAATCACATAATATTAGTCTTTTTCTATCAGATGCTTCCAAAAAAATTTGCGAGTAAACATGGCAATTCTTTGCCAAGTTTGATAACAGTTGAGCTTCCAACTCGGGAAAGATGGCAAGTTGAGTTGTTGAAGAACTCTACAAGAGAAATTTGGTTTGATAAAGGTTGGGAAGAATTTGCTCGGCATTGTTCTCTTGCACATGGAAATGTGTTAGTTTTTAAATACGACAGAAATAGTCTCTTCCATGTACAAGTATTCGAAGAAACTGGATTAGAGATAGACTATCCAAAGAAACCTGCTGTTGAGCTCAACATGGAAGAAGATGAAGATTACAGAAGACGTATATTCGAAATGAGTGGTGAAAATAAAGTGAAAAGAGCTTTGGAGGTTAAGATGGAAGAAAATGAAGATAACTTTCAGAATTTGCTGAGAAAGAGTACTAGAGAACAAGTTAAAAGACCATTGAGGCTTAACAAGGAAAGAACTCAAGAGGGTTTCATGGAAGAAAATGAAGATGAAGACTACAATAGATATATATTTGAAAAGAGCGGAGGTAATAAAGTGAAAAGAGCTTCAGTACTTAACATGGAAGACAACGAAGATGAGGATTATGTTCAACCCATACTCAGAAGGAGTGCTCGAAAGCAAGCTGAAAGGGCTTCAAACCTTAACAATGAAAGAACTTCACAAGATGAAGATGAATGTGAGGATGAGGATGAAGATGAAGATGAAGATTACATGCGATTTGTACTCGGAAAGAGTGCTCGAGTGCCAGTCAAAAGATCTTCAGAGCTTGAAATGGAAGAGGACGAGGATTGTGTTCAACATATACTTGGAAAGAGTGGTAGAAAGCAGGTCGAAAGAGCTGCAGAGCTAGTCATGGAAGAAGATGTAGATGAAGATTACATGAAATATATGTACGGAATGCGTGGCAGAAAGAGTTCATATGTGAAGACTACTTCAGCTCACAAAGCTGCCAGCAAACATGGTTCCAAGTATCCATAATTTTAGAAGCTTATGCAAAGAACCATCAGATGCAGTGTGTGGAATGTTTTAGAATATATATATATATATATAATTTAATAAATTCACATTCATCAGGACAACTCCCTCCATTTAAAACAAAAGTTCTAAAATTTAACTAATTATGTCCTAAAATGCTACTAAGTAAATGCAAATAACACAGACCAAATGAACCCTTAATCAACACCCAAAACACATTACAACAAAATGTATCAAACATGTATAAATTGCTTGCTGAAAACAACGATAGTAGGAACCTAATGAACTTCACAAGCCTATGTATTCATCACCAACGCACCGTGTTTCTTAACCTTAAACCAAGTGATTAAACATTGAAGATTTAGTAATTAAGTAGTAGCCAATAACACAGGTTCACTGGTTTCCTTCCTACAAATGTGACGAAAACTGCTTTAACATGATGCCTGAAAACATCTCGTGCAAATCAATTTTTATTTATTTGCTTTCGATAATATGAAATATGAATGCTTTGAATTCAACTCTTTCCTAATTGTAGGTAGAACTATTCATGGGCTTGGGTTATCCGCTCAGATCCGTAGCATTTTAGCTGGACTTAGTTAAATATATTTTCTATATAACTCAGTCTAGGCCAACCCAAACCTGACCAAATTGAATTTTTTTGGCCGGGCTTGGGATTGTAATTAAAGTCCTAGCCCAGCCTGTTGGCGTGAATATGTAAAACATAATATTTATATATATATATATATATATATATTAAGAGTATAAGAATTTAAAGTGAATGTAAAATATTTTATGCAAATATTTAATATTGTTTCTTCATTAACTTTTATTTTATTAATTATAAAAAATGAACTAAATAGGTGAATTTGGGAATTAATCTCACACCCCAAATCTAGCCCACTCGGAGCCTGTAAAATTATTAAGGGATTGGACTGGGTCAGACTTGGATTAATTATTTTAGAGATTGGCCAGTTCAAGTTCGGTATGAACCTGGCCCAGCTTAATCCAGCCCACAAATAGGTCTAATCGTCGGTAATATTGCTTAATAAACTTATATTCTATGTGAATTACTTAATTACCAAACAATTTGACATGTCGTTACAAAATAATTTTAGTGGATTAGTACAAAGTTAAAATTTATTGGTTGGCATACTTATTCTAAAAATATCATGATTTATTAATTTATCTACATTTTTTAACTAGCATTAACAATTATAAATCAATGATCCTGTACAAGAGCTCAAATGAGTATATTTAGGTTAATTCTCTAGCGTTCTACAATTTAATCAAGAACTCCATCAAAAAAAAAAAAAAATTAAGGTCAATTATTACTTTTAATCTCCTAAGTTGTGTAAATGATATTAGAAAACAATTCAACTAAATATTTTAAGAAGAATTTAGGGGATTATATGCTACTTCAGATATAACGATTTTCTGTTTATCAAGGTTTATATTATGTTTGTTAAAAAAATGCACGATTGGGTCCATAGCTCAGTGGTAGAGCATTTGACTGCAGATCAAGAGGTCACCGGTTCGAACCCGGTTGGGCCCTTTTTTTTTGGCCAATTCTAGACATATATTGCACCTTCCTCTGCTCCAAATTGTACTTTTAATTATTTTAATTCCTTCAGTGCACTTAAGTTCCCTCCATGTGCTTTTTTTTTTTTCTCTCACTTACCACACTGCTTTATTATTGACCGTCAATTACATAATTACACTTGAAATTTATATAGTCAATTTGCATACACAGTCATTTTGAGTTTGAAATAAAAACCAATGATACAAGACTCGTTTTCAGATCAATAATCCCTCTTTTTTTTTTTTAACAGATTTATCAATTTGCTCATTTTTACTTTTGTATAAAATTTTATATAACTAATGCACTTTTAGTTTTTTAGTTTTTTTTTTTAATTTTTTCATTGGTCTTGATAAACAACATTAAAAAATATATAATAAAAAATGGAGTATTTAGATGCTCATAAGCATTGCCAGTAAGAAGTTTATTTTCTCATTCAGAGTCAATATACAGGATTGATATATTATCTAAATAGAATGATGTAGCTCAAAAAAAAAAAAAAAAAACCTCCACACATCATATTTGATTAACATTTTTCTCTGATTCAACTTTTACTCAAGAACTCATACAAAAGGTAAATAACTAAAAATATTTGAGGCGTTTATTGTGGGAAGAATTGAGCTTCCTCCTTCGACAGAACTTTCACAGTATCAACAGAAGGCCACCTTAACTCCAAACACATAGCAGCATCTGTATTTAAAAAGCAGTAAAACTATGGAGTATAAATACAGTACTAATCCAACAATCCAAAATGTTAAACACAATATCATACACCTACAGTGTCTCGTTGGTTTCGCATTCTAATAATACCTAGTGCATACAGACAATGCTGCAAATGTAAAGCACTTGAGATCTCGTCAAATAGACTGAAAACAACTGAAGAATGTCTATCCTGAACTTGCAGATATTACTTGGTTCGCGTTTTACTAGACTTACCCGTCAAGGTGAGGAGAACACTTTGGGCCGCCAAGATAAAGCCTCTAAATGTTGAGAATCAGCTTTTATTCTATGTATGTAACGCTCCAGATTCTGTGCCTCTTCATTTATGCTATTAGTAGACATCGTATCCTCAGCAAGCTTAACTGCTGCTATTTGGGACAGCTGAAAATTCTCTCCCATGCGTTGTAGCTTTCTTGCAATTTCCTCTTCCCCAAGCATCAAGAGGGAAGTCAATAAAGATCTTAGCTCGCGCTTTGCTCCATCTGTTAGGGACATGCCTTTCAAATGCTCCACCAATGCCAACTCCTCACCAGGACTACAATGTCGAGAAAGTAATATTTGTAAGAAACGTAGACAACAAAGAAACAGGAGAAAAAAGGAAACTATTTAAAATACCTTCCCGGACGAATTTTTCCTCTATTCCTCTGACGCCGCATCTCTCTTGCCTTGCTGGTAGCAGTTGAGCTCACAGAAGCCGCAGAACCCTTTCTAGTCCTGTTCATGACAAGAAAAACAACCACTTGAAGGCACCTAGATTGGGATCATGAAATTATTTGTAACTGTCCTATATTAGTAATTTAGGGTCCAGGGGTTGTAAACAAAATGTGCTACATAACTATCATTTCAAATGATTTCAAAAACAAAAAAGAATTTAAAAAAAAAAAAAAACCAGAAGGCTCTATACAGAAAGATCTTAAGCCTATGTAGAACCACACGAGTAACATAAAATAGATGTTTGTGACATAAAATTGGTAGAAGGAAAAACCAGCGAAAAAAAAAGGGGCAGAAATAAGTTGATAAATTAAAGAACCAAACAAATCATAGCACAGCCACATAATCCATAACAAGAGAAAATACTCTCCCAAGAATTAGACAAATTATGATATCAATTGTTCATGAGAAAATAATTGGTAATAATGATCACAGGATAGCAGTTGGCATAAAGAAAAGTGCATGTGTGCGTCTTTCTGTTATGAACAATAATTTCAGTCTTTGAATCACAAACTAGAATAATTAAAGCAAAAGGAATACCCAGTGGTGTAGGCACTCATTCCGCTGAAGTTACTGCTTGCTTCTGAAACTGTATCATCATCAAGGTCATTGATTGACCGATCCTCAGACTGAAGCTTTGCTGCAAGCAGTAACCTTCTCTGGCGGACAGCTAAATATCGAGTCAAGTACTTCCCCACTTTCTCCAAACCTTCCTGGTATTCGCCAATCAAAGTGTTTGCACCTTCTAAGGATGCACTCTTCACATCTGAGATCAAATCCTCTCGCATGTGCATAAATGCAATCCTTAAAGCTTCTTCCCAGTCCCTCGCACTAATTAACAAACATATACCACTATCAACATCTCCACAATACTCAAGAGCAATTTTTGCAGCTTCTCCAGGTTTACCTAATGCCTGGAGCTCTTCACAGAGTTCATGAGCAAGTTGTAATACAGCATCTTTCCCCAGTTTAAGAAGCCCAGCAACCGTAAGCACCCCACGCCAATTACCGCAAGCACGATATGCCTTCAAGGCCTTTTCCACACTAGAACAACATAGATAAGTCGTAGCAGCATCCTCAAAGCATTTTTTATCAAGAAGATGATCCCCCCAGGCCTCAAGGACCTTAATTCTCTTGGCAGAATCAGTGATAAGTTGATGTCCGAGGGGAAAAAGTTGAGGATTTTCCTTTAAGAGGTTCATACAGTCCGAAAAATAACTATCACCAGCTGAAATGATATGTTTCAGAGCTTTCTCGAACCTGTGCAGCTTCAGGTCAATATTATAACGCATTATGAAACTAGGCATGCTTTCTAGTTCTTGTAGATAAGGAAGAAATTCCTTTGGGTCTCGTTGAGAGTTTAGTGCCACAATAGCTGCAAGGTGCAGATCATAAAGCCCCAAAGCAGCTTCAAATACTGCATCAGAATCAGATAACCACAGTAGATGCTTCAAAGCTTCTTCAGCAGAAGGAAATGACATTCTCCTCGGGTCATTAGAACCTAATAATTCCAGTTCCCGAATAACTTTTATTCTCTCTAAAGACTCTTCAAGAGCAGGTGGATTACTACGAGCTTGAGTGGTCAAAATGCAGAGCTCCCTTTGAGGACTTTCAGGGACCTCTTCCTCGAGAGCCTTCCTTATGGCCAGAAGGACACAAGTAACCTTCTCATTAGCATCAAAACCCTCAAAATCTTGTCCTTGAACAACTCCATCCCCTCTCTGGTTAGGGAGAGAGATGTAATTCCTGTATAGCTTTTCCATGATGTTTTCATTCTTTATGCCACATACAAATTCAGTTATGTAGCTTAGATTGTTAACCTGTTTGACAAATTCGGAGGCTGACTGCCGAAATTCTTTCCAACCACAATGGTCAACAATGATATTGAAATCTATTCTGTGCCGCCTGACCATAAGCAGTGCATCTCTAAAGCGTCGTTGGATCAAAGCATTGATAATTGAAGCCAATACCAGTTTTCTGGGATAAATGCATTCTAGATTTCCCCGAGTTGTTTGAACTATGACAGCATCACCATCACCATGTAGGACGCCAATAATTTTGGCCCCTCTTTCCCATATGTTTATGAAGTTCAGATTTTCTTCTTCTCTTCTCTTTTTAATAGTGTGAACAAAATTCTCATATTTTGACTCTATTTCTTCATGAAGTATGTCATTAATATCAACAATAAACAGAAAATCTTGTTTGGTTGCAAGAATCAAGTGGGTGATCACTTGGTCAGAAAAATTTGAGTAGAATGTGAAACTACTACAGTTGTTGCATAGTATTTTGCCACCATAATGGAGCCTACCCAAGTCATTGAGTCCAAAGAGTAGAGGCTTTAGCAAGCCACAATTAACTACACACATCCATGGGCAAGATGATGAAAAATTCATACAGTCATCCTCCATAGCTCCTCCAGTGATGCCAAAACCTAATGTTGATGAATACTCAAAGATTTTTCCACCATAAAATTGAACAAAAGCAGAACACTTTTTCACAGGATTAGGAGCAATGCCAATTACCGGTTCTTCCAAATAGTTATTACGGGAAACCTTTGCATGCCAACCTGAGCTAGATACCAAACCTGGAACATGATCTTCTGAGCAAAGAATCTCAATTTCCCGCAAATAGAAACCACTAGGACCATTTTCAACCAATGAGGTATGGGAGATGCAATTACTATGAGTGAAACCACAGTGAGAAACAGCAAGAAGTACATGAGGATCCAACCATGTAAGATGTGAAATGGTTCCAAATCCTGTCTCAAAAATGCAAGCTTCAACATTAAATTCTTTGCCTTCAAATTCCTCCCACATATCCGAATCAGGAAGATCTAAAACACAGAGAGAGCCATCAGACAGAAATGCAGCAAGTAGATTTTTAGAATTCTTGGAATAAAAGGCCATATCTCGCACAGCACTTGGAAATTTCAGGTTGAATAAATGCAAAGGAGGAGGAATTAAGGACAATGCTAGTGGAGTCACAAGTATCTTGGAGCCATCAATGACAAATGCAGTTGAATTATCCGTGACAGCAGTAATCCAAATGAAGTTGTAAACTGTAACTTGGCCCTCAAGAGTCCAACAAATCAATTCCAGTGGCTTTACTGGATCCCACATAAACCGCACGCCATCCTGCCTTGGATATCTAATTTCATGTTTTAAGTACCAATGGTTGTTGCTAAAAAACCATACCTTGACAGCATCATATTTATCACATCTGACAACAGACGCGAGGATATCTGAAGTACAGTTCCACTTAAGCAACTCTAGTGTTGCATCCACAGATTCGTTGATGCTAAAAGAGCTTCTATACAATCCATTTCTCTCATAAAAAACTATTTTTGGACATTCATTCTCCGTTCTTCGGTCATATACAGCAGCAATTTTTGCCCCACTTGGCATCCAATCCAAAGCCACTCCCATGAAGCCCTTTGAATCTGAAGCAGCATGTATTGTACCTGAATCTCGTTCCCAAACCTTAAGTCTCTTATGCAAGGAAGAAGAGTCTCCCACCTCAGACAGTGTCACAAAGTATTTACCATCACCTCGCCATGATACGGTACTCTTTGACATATTTGTGGAAGGAAATGTAGGTCCACCTATAACCAAAACCCAGCAGGTCAAATCCATAAGACATCCATTTGTATCTTATGTGAAAGAGAAAGCCCTTCCAGCTATGATGAGAAGATAAAAATAATGGTAAGGGGGCACCACACAAAAGCACACCAAGAAATGTCCAAACAAGTTGCATACCATGCAGATGATGGTGGAGAATATTACCCCAAATGAACCCAATAGTAAGTCCATAAATCAGGAAGCCAATGCATGTCAAGAATGAAAAATACTTTCATTTCTCATCACAAGAGCTGCATACCAAAGGGCATACTGACCCTCCAAATTAAGAAGAGGTATTCAAAGAATAAAGACAAACAAATTGGAAAAAACTATAAGGCATTTATGCAGAAAATTTGAAGCATAAGGATCTGTGTTGGTTCTCTTAATGTAATCTGTACAAGGTTTTGGACTGTGAAAAGGGATGAACAAAAAGTATTGAAGTTTCCAATCACAGACAAATCCTCAGAAAAACAAAAAATTAAAAAACAACTATATAATCTAAAATTATATTAATGTGAATAATTAAATAAATGAAATTCGAAATTTCCAATAGAAACGTTACCAAGAAGAATAATGGAGAAGGTCCTTACTTACGTCAACACCATCAGGATGATCATCCTCCAAAGCATTTTCATACAACAAATCCCAATCATGAGTCATCACCAGCATCTGCCCTAATCCAGTAACAATTCCAAGCAAGTCACCGTCCGGACTAGGAGCAATGCACTTCACACCACCCTCCACTTGACCAACAATCTCCACAGAATCATCATCGACATTATAAAGCAGCAGAACTCCATTGCAAGTCCCCACTATAAGTGCTTCCTTCTCCATAAGATAATCAAATGAAGTAATGAAATCCCCGTCTGCCAAATCAACAGGATGAACTCCTGCTGGTAACGATGGTTTGCTCCACGCATTACCAGTCTGGGAAACCGTAATTCAGTGTCAGGAAAACAAATATCATTACAGAAGCAAACATAAACCCACTCAATAATTAACCAAAAAAACCAAACTTTTTTCTTGAAACTCCAAATTTCATAAAGATTAAATATGATAAGTAAAGATTAAGAGGACAAAACGAGAATACATGGAAAGATGACAGCTGAGCCAAGTAGATGAAATTAGCAGAAGAGGCAAAGAACAAACGATTACGCTCGATATCGAGAGCGGAGAAGAGAAGAACTTCTTGCTTCGATTGTAACTCTAGATTGAGAGTTGATTCTGAATATAGCTTAAGGTTTTTCATTTTCGAATCCTCTGAAATCTAACAGAAAGTTGTTCAAATTGCTGGTACAAATGGATTTGCAGGAGATGTTAAGTTAGTGATTAGGGTTTTTAGGAGGTTTAAAGGTTTCGAGAGGAAGGGACCGAGTAGGAAGTGATTTGAACAGTTGAAGGCGATGGTTAACAAAGTGAAAGGTGATGAAGGCGCATGTTATAAAAATACACTGTATTTGTCTTATTTTGCGCGGATTACAGACAACTTTTATTATCTCTTTCAAGGGTAATATTTGGGCCAGCCAGGATGCAATTCAAGTTGAAGTTATAGTTTGTCCTGTGAATTTATTTATTTTTTTTATAAATGAAATTTCATATCTATCGAAATGCGGAATACATAAAGATCGATCTAACGGTAATAAAACTACATAAATTGAATTGTTTTTCCTATAAAAATAAAAAATATATGACCTCGTAGTATTAGGAGATAATAAAAACTTGTTATTGGAGCAATAGGAAATGTCTGAAATGAGATAAAACACAACAAAATAGCATAACAATTTATATTTTATTAAACTCCATCAAACATTATCAGAGATCCACACCATAAGAATTCTATCTTACTGCATAACATCAAGTTGATTAGCAGATCTGTATATATCTTGCGTAAAAATAATTGATCTGAGCAGAAATGTTAAAAAGAATGAATCTTTAACTAAAGCATATTGATGATCAACCCATGGAATATACACCATCCTATTTGTGTTAAGCATATCTATTGCAAAGAAAGTCAAATATGAAGTCGAAACCAAAGAAAACATTGAAAGTGGATTATTTCAAACACAAACAAACCAAAGAGTAGTAGAAGAAAAGATGGGTGGGAGATGAGTAGACTCCTCAAAGATGAAAAAACTATGGAGATTTTGAGAGAAACTTAGAAAGAGAAAGCAATAAAAAGTGATTAGTCTAATTTGTTTTGTTTTGACATTATTTAATTGGTTAAACTTGAACTATCTAAATAAGTTCTAAAATGATCCAACATTGATAGAAAATAGCGTATGACTAAATAAAATTATTAACGGAACATGATAGAATATATTTGTTTATATTATCTTTAAGCTACAGTAGCCTATATTTTAATAGCTCACAAGATAACAAAAAAAAAAAAAAAAGGGACAAATCCATGATAACACAGGGGATAAAAGGTTTTTAAACCTATTTCATTTATGCTTTATCCCCTCTCTAACATAAACATGAAAAATTTTGTGCCCAAAATTAAATTTTACTGAGTATCAATTTGTAGTTTCATAAATTAGTGTAACAATATGTTAAAAAAAACTTAATGAGTATGCTGGAGCTAAATCAAATGAATATGTTAAGATATTAAATTGCTTATAGCCCATGTGGAGTAACAATTAATTTTTGAAGTGAAAAAGAAGCAACATTGTTTTAGATTATTTTATTATTTGTTGTGTTATATTTTTGTTTTTATGGTTGATATGGTAATTGATTTAAAATATGCTTTATATTAGTCATTTTATATCTTTGTAACAAAATTTTTATCAAACACTAATTATTACTGAACAAAGAGTTATAATCTACCAACAAAACATCAATAGCTGAACTAATTTAAACTGCCTTGAAAACATGATATATTTTTTTGTATCCAAATAGCTTTCCTGATATCTATTTTACTAATAAGAAAATAAAGACAAGGTCGTATTAAACAGATTGTTGCACGATCAATTTCGGGTTCTGATGCGTACCGAACACACCAAAAATAAATTCCTACTCTCGAAAACGAGATTTTGTAGTACAGATGGAGCAGGGTCGAATCCACAGGGATTGGCCGATTATTTCTTCTAAGATTAAACAAGAAAAGTAAAGGGGATTGTTTAAGAATTGCAATTAAAATCTGAAAATAACAGAAATTAAATAATTGGGTAAAATCTATATGAGGCGAATTCCAGTTAGAAGGTGAATTCGAGTCTTGAGTCAAGCCAACCGATCATCGATCAAACACAAAAGATAACTTCAATGCATTCAAATAAATTAGCTATAGCTATCATAAAGCATGAATCACCTAGTCTCTTCTTACGGAATAGATAACTAAGAGAAGCTCATCAATTATCCCTATTTAATCGAACAGTTCCAAACAAGCTTCGGAATTTAATTCAATCAAAAGCATTAACACACGAAAGAGACACCAATTCTACTCAATAATCACACAAGAGGGATTATTTAAAGCATATCAATTTCATCCATAACACAAATTAAAAACTTGTCCATAATTAATCGTGTTACTCGCCACTTAGGTTAAGTGAATTAAACGATTACGTATTTAATCACCTAACTAGCAAATCAATTACAAGTAAATAATTAAATCGAGAATTCAATTAAATCATGCAAAAGTAATAAGAACAGAATGAAATCAATTACTTGAATTAAAGAAGAAAATAAGAACGATTGATCTCACAGTTGACGTTACAAGGCTGAACTTTCCCTCTAGCTAGAAATTAGGGTTTTTAGTTCATCATGGATGAAGAACACGTTGGGAAGGGACGAGAAAGGAGGCTGCCGAAATTCAAAAAGAAGAAGAGAGAAAAAATGACCTAACTCTTTTTATACCTAATCAACTAAGGAAAGAGTTCTAAAAAGGAAATAACTCTAATTAAGATTTTTGTAAGAAAATCTAATTAGAGTTATTAAAAATAAAAATATCCCCAAAAGCCTATCATAAAAAGGCTAAAATAAAATAAGATAAAACTAAATTGGAAGTCTTCAAGTCCCATAAAAATTCTTCAAAATTCGCAGGTCCCCTTAAGCCATGGTCTTGGCTTATGCAAAACAGCTTCCTAAGCTCGATTTCAGCACCAACCGCACTCCATAAGCCATGCCCATGGGTTATGACTTCAAGCTCCATCCTTCAAACACTCCAAGCTTCCAAAATCGGCTCTTTAAGCTCATTTCAATTTCAGAGTCCCTAACACGAGTAATTACACAAAATGGAGTAAATCCGCCTAAGTTAACTAAAAATATATCAATTAAAGCTTCTAAACAAAGACGGATTACGTGCATAAAATGCACTCATTAAAATTCCCCCACTTAAACCTTGCTTGTCCTCAAGCAAACAAAACAAGTCCAACTCCAAAGACAATTAAAAGCGCATTATATCTCACAAATCATAGTTTCAAAAATCAACTAATAAATCAAGCACGCTTATCAAGGGAGAGATGCGATAAACTTGGCACTTAGCCCCAACTAATGCACCCAAAGCTACTCAATTAACAACATAGAATGTGATTTGCATCACTAGGATAGTAGACCCCTAACTGCTTCTTAATAAAAAACATAAACAAAGGACAATAGGATTTGGATAAGCACAGAATTTATTTAAGACATAAACAACTAACGGATCGCTTTGTGATCTTATTTTATTTATTTATTTTTCTTTCACAACTTTTAACCCTACTTAAGATGGTTTAGCTTTTCCGAACGGATAACAAAAATGGAGCAAACACAATGCACCCGACTTACTTGGCTAAGCATTTTCATTAAGCAGCTACTAGCACTATTCATAACTTGGATTCGCAAATCAAGCCAGCGGAATAGAATGTGAAATTTTTTTTTTTTAACATTAAAATAAAAAACATGCGTAAAACCTATTTTATCCCCTTGATTTATGGTTAGTTAAAAGAAGTTTCTTATACAATCTATGTCTCTAAGTGATACATCTCAATTCAAGTGTCTATTTATCACAGTGATTTCAACCAGCTAGAACCTCATACTTCATTTATGCAAACATCTCCCTTTGACAAGTACACAAAACATAGAAGAAAAAAATTATTTTTCGGTACTACAATTGTTAAAGAGAACAATGCAAGATGATAAAGGAGTTGAAACTAATTTATGTTTTGCGAGATGATAGTCAAGAGAACAAAACAAATAATATGGACATAATCATAAGCACACAATTTGTGACCCTTCCCCCCACTTAACTTTGCACATTGCCCTCGATATGCAAGAAAACATAGCATCATAAACCAGAGTAAAAATAGCAAGAAAGTTAGAATAGAACTCCCATGGATTATGAATGCCAAATATCTGACGCTCCTAAGGGGAAGGCGGGCACGGGGGATCGCACTTCTGAAGTCGGTACAACTCGGCTACATTGGTTTCAATGCGAGTCACTTTCCAATGCAATGCATTGACGTTGGTGTCAATGGTATGCAACTTCTCCATTGCTTGTTGCAACAAATTAAGCATAGGTGAAAAATCAACATTAACAGCTTCGGTATGAACGCTACTCTTGGCACGACGCCCTGGCTTCGGATCTTCACCAATAGGCAACCAACGAAAAATGCCATCGACGCGGGAAACTAGTCCCATATTGCTCAAACAGCTGAAATCTAAAGGCTCCATCTCAAAAGCAATGTGTAAATTAGTAGAAACAGGATCAATGAGTTCAAATTCACAGCTAATTGAGTAATCAAGGAACCAAAAATTAAGTCTCTACCAGCAGTCCAAGCAGTACGCATTTGCGTAGCTATCCAACAACCCAAGTTTACTTTGATATTATTAAGCATATACCACATAAAGTATAACTCGGTCTTATTGCAAGCGCTAGTACTTGAAATTCTTTCAGAAAAAACATAGGCCAAAAAGCGATGGATATATTACAATGCAGGTTGTTTCAAATAATAGGCCTTAGATTGACTAGAATCATGGGCAAAAACATCAACAGACATTTGTTTCTAGACCTTGCAACCAATGAAATCTCGAGGGAAATCAATTGAAGATAATTTATAATCATCGGTCCTAGCAAAATCAGAGCTAACCAAGCCACAGGACAAATTAAATTTAGTCACAGATAAAGCAAAGTCCCTACCCATCAACCTAAATTTAATTACCCCTGGTGTTTCTATAGTGAATTCCTTAGGCGTGGTGAATTGAAATGTTGTGTAAAACTCTCTAATCAATTCAGTGTACCCAGGGCATTTAAGTGCAAAGAAAGTTGCCCAGCCAATATGCTCAACCATTAAATGAAATTCATCCAACAATCCAAGCTCAAGAAACAAAGAGGTATCAACACATTTACAGGGAATAATTTTCCTACTACAAACATCAGCATATTGTTTTTTCAACCCAGCAGGAAAATTCAAGCAACCATTTAAATGATTTTCGGGAATAAGTACAGATGTACCTCGGGGTAATCGGGAACGAGTTTGTGTTACCCGACTTACCTTTTGTTTTTTAGATGGTGGAGCAGGAATGGTAGAATCCAAGGGGGCTGTAGGTTCCAAAGGTGGGGCTACTTTAGGATTGAACCCGCATTTCCGATTAGAAGTGGTTCCCGACTTGGCAGGGGTGTTGTTACTCTTTGTGACTGATTTTACCTTTGATTTGGACCGAATTTCTGGCTGTGAAGGTTGTTTCATAAGGTTCGGCATACTCGCCGGAATCTGGTGCTCAATCACCGGTATGGACTGGTCATCAATGGAGGTGGGTGGTTCAGTCGTCGGAACTAGTCCGGCAACGGAAGGAACGTCGGCCGATGGTGGTGGGATGTTGCGGCGGCTGTAGACGCTTGGGACTGCAGGTGTAGAAGGAAGTGGAGAGGCAGCGGACGAAGAGGCACTGGGTAAATCAGCGGAAGCAGGGGCTGACGCGTCCGGCGGTAGTGGAGAAGACGACAGGCCGATGGTGGTACGGCTCTGTGCAAACCGCATTCCAGCAGCGGTTGATTTGGTTAGCCTTCCACCTGGAAGTTGATGGGTCCTTGCCATCGGTGATGGAGTTCGGCGAGATGGTGAGCGAAGGACCAGGATGGGTCGGTGGCGGTTGAGGGGAGGCGACGACTGAGGGGAGCAGGCGGCTGAGGAGGCTGAAGATGTAGGGTTCTGCAAAAAAAAGGGAAACAGGGGAGAAGAAAAGAAAATAGAATAAAGAATAGTCAATAGCCCGTAATTTCAATTGCAAAAAAAAAAAAAAAATTAATAAGATAAATCAAAGAAAACAAATGGCAGGTGAGATTTTGAGTTTTATTAAGACAAAGAATCAGAGGACTAATTGCCTCAAGCCATGATCATGGCTAAATCACTACTTTTGATTTTTGGCCCAATAACAAACAGAAAACTAACTACCTCAAGCCATGATCATGGCTTAAATCAACTCTTTTGATTTTTGGCCTAAAGAAAATCAGAACACTAATTGTCTCAAGCCTAGATCATGGCTTATGACAATTTTGAATAAAATTTCAGATTCTCAAAATTCACCTAAACCAAGATCTTGGCTTAATTAAATCTCTGCATCTTAAAAGGACAATTAATTAGTGATTTGAAACATGATCAAAGGCTATGATAGAAACTCAAAATTCATTTAAAAGCCAAAAAAAATAAAATAAAATAAAAACACCAAATTAAAGCACAAAATGAAAATAATTAATCCAAAACAAGATTAATATGGGTTGCCTCCCAAAAGTGCCTTTCTTTACTGTCTTTGGCTAGACAATTGATCCGTTATCCTCCATAATCCGGATCCTCCAAGATCAATTCCTCCACATTATTAACTTCAAAACCTTCATAAAAAGGTTTAAGTCGATGTCCATTAACCTTGAAAATTTTATCTGTGGATAAACTCAGTATTTCGACTGCACCATGAGGAAAGATATTAGTAACGACAAAAGGGCCTATCCACCTAGACCGAAGCTTGCCTGGAAATAACTTGAGACGAGAATGATAAAGGAGGACTTTTTGACCTATGATAAATGTTTTCCTAGAAATCATTCTATCATACAAAATTTTCGGTTTCTCCTTATAAATTCTAGAATTTTCATACGCCTCATTCCTTATCTCTTCTAATTCTTGCAACTGCAATTTTCTAGATTCTCCTACCGCATCCATTTCCATATTACATTGTTTCACTGCCCAATATGCTCGATGCTCAAGCTCTACTAGCAAGTGACACGGCTTTCCAAAAATTAAACGGTAGGGAGACATACCTATGGGCATTTTGTATGCTGTGCGATATGCCCACAAGGCATCGTTAAGATGCACACTCCAATCCTAGTGATTAGGATTTACGGTTTTCTCAAGAATAGATTTAATCTCTCGGTTCGAAACTTTAGCTTGACTACTCGTTTGAGGATGATAAGCAGTAGATGTGCGATGAGTAACATTGTATTTCCTCAGCAAGGCCTCTACCACTTTATTACAGAAGTGAGTCCCTCTATCACTGATCAACGATTTAGGCCTGCCAAAACCTGGAAAAAATATGAGATTTTAGGAATTCGACAACGATTTTGGCATCATTATTGCGTGTGGCTATAGCCTCCACCCATTTTGATACATAATCCATAGCTAACAAAATATAAACATTACCAAAAGATGAGGGGAATGGGCCTGTGAAATCTATACCCCACACATCGAATATTTCACAAACCAACACGGGTTGTAGGGGCATTTGATCTCGCTTGCTTATATTCCCCGTTTTTTCACAGTTAGCACATGTTTTACAAAATGCATATGAATCATGAAAGAGGGTAGGCCAATAAAAACCACATTCAAGCACCTTGCGAGCTGTTCTCTTAGGACCAAAATGTCCTCCATATGCATGAGAATGACAAAAAGATAATATAGATGAAATTTCAGAGTCATTCATGCACCTCCTTATTATTTGATTAGAGCAATATTTCCACAAATACGGTTCATCCCAAATATAATACTTAGAATCGCTTTTTACCTTATCTCTTTGGGCCTGAGTCAAATCTTTAGGTAGGGTTCTAGTGATAAGGAAATTTACAATATCTGCATACCATGGAGCAGTCTCTTTGATAACAAAGAGGTGTTCGTCAGGGAATGAATCTTGCAACGGCAAGGGCTCTTCAGATCGGACTAAGTGACTCAAATGATTTGCCACCAGATTCTTAGCTCCTTTCTTATCTCGTATTTCTAGATCAAATTCCTGGAGTAAGAGAATCCATCGGATTAACCTGGGTTTAGCTTCCTTCTTGGCGAGTAAGTACTTCAAAGCTGCATGATCAGAATAAACAATCACTTTAGTGCCAATCAAATAAGAACAGAATTTTTCCAAAGCAAATACAATAGCTAAAAGTTCTTTTTCCGTTATTGAATAATTGCACTGAGCACTATCCAATGTCCTTGAAGCATAGTAGATCACATGTAAGGCTCTGCCAACTTTTTGTCCTAACACAACACCGATAGCATGATTGCTAGCATCGCACATGATTTCAAATGGTAAGTCCCAGTTTGGGGGCTGCACAACAGGTGCAGAAGTGAGTGCTTCCTTCAGCTGGTCGAAAGCGGTTTTGCACGCACTATTGAACTCAAATACAACATCCTTCTGCATGAGTCTACACAAAGGTTGAGCTATCTTTGAAAAATCACGAATGAATCTCCAATAAAATCCTGCATGACCAAGAAAAGAACGAACTTCCCGCACACTCGTGGGATAGGGTAAGGATTTTATGAGATCAACCTTAGCTTTGTCAACTTCTATTCCCTTAGTAGAAATAACATGTCCTAGAACAATACCTTGATCAACCATAAAATAACATTTTTCAAAATTAAGAACAAGGTTTTTCTCAATACAACATTGAAGCACTTTTGTGAAATTAGATAAACATAAATCAAAATAGTCACCATACACTGTGAAATCATCTATGAAGACCTCTATGATGCTCTCTACATAGTCAGAGAATATACTAACCATACACCTTTGGAATGTGGCAGGTGCATTGCAAAGACCAAACGGCATTCGTCGATAAGCGAACGTTCCAAATGGGCATGTGAATGTCGTTTTCTCTTGATCTTCGGGTGCTACAAGAATTTGATTAAAACTTGAATAGCCATCAAGGAAACATAAATAAGATTTACCAGCTAACCTTTCTAACATTTGATCAATAAAAGGAAAAGGAAAGTGGTCTTTTCTAGTCGTAGCATTTAGCTTCCGATAGTCTATACAAACCCGCCACCCATTCTGAATTTGGGTGGGCACCAACTCATTATTCTCATTCTTCACCACCGTGATCCCAGTTTTCTTCGGGACAACTTGCACTGGACTTACCCATTTGCTATCTGAGATCGGATAAATCATACCAGCATCCAAAAGTTTTAATACTTCTTTCTTCACCACCTCCATCATAGGTGGGTTCAAACGGTGTTGAACATCTCTTGAGGGTCTGGCTCCATCTTCCAGTAGGATCCTATGCATGCATGTGGATGGGCTATTTCCTTTTATATCAGCTATGGTCCAACCAATAGCTTCCTTGTGAACCTTCAACACTCGAAGCAACTTGTCTTCTTCTAGCTCTGTAAGTTTATTGGAAATTATTACAGAAAGAGTCTCTCCATCACCCAAGTAAGCATACTTGAGGTGATCGGGCAATGGTTTCAATTCAAGCTTCAGTGCCTGCATAGTAGAAGGAAGAAGTTTAGCAGTAGATCTTGGTAGATCAATGTAAGATACATTTGGATTCAAGGATATTAGAGATTGAAGTTCAAAAACAGTGTCTACTATGGCTTGGTTAACCACCAATTCTTTGGCAACATCATCCATCTCTCTTTTGCTGAAGTTGTGGCAAAGCACAAAGTTCAATTTGTCGTCCTCTTCCATATCAAAAACTTTCTGCACTACAGACTTAGAAACATCTAAAGCAAAAACAGAGTGCAGTTCATTAGGGTATTTCATAGCATCATAAATATTGAATTTTATGGTGTCACCATCAAACTCCATAGTTAAAGTGCCTTCATACACATCAATTTTAGTCTTAGATGTTTTCAGAAAAGGTTTTCCTAGCAAAATAGGCACAGAACTAGAAGATTTTTCCTCTTCCATGTCTAACACATAAAAATCAGTAGGGAAAACCAACTCATTAACTTTGCCAAGAACATCTTCCAACACACCATCAGGATACACATTAGATCTATCAGCTAATTGTATTGTCACACCTGTTTCTTTTAATGGTTCAACATATAAAGAGTCATAGATAGCACGTGGCATGACATTGATTGAAGCACCTAGATCTAACATGGCTCGTTCCATTTTTTTATTCCCTATAGTACAAGGGATAGTGAACATACCTGGGTCCTTGCATTTTGGAGGGAGTTTCTTTTGAAAGACAGCAGATACATTATCCTACACTTATTTTCTCATTACCCCTCAATTTCCTCTTGTTAGTACATAATTCTTTAAGAAATTTAGCATATCGAGGAACTTGCTTAATAGCATCAAGAAGAGGAATATTTACCTGTACTTTTCTGAACAAATCTAATACCTCTTTTTCTTGATCAACTTTTAAAGATTTGGAGAATTGGCTCGGAAATGGGGGTGGGATGATAATGGATGGTGGTGACTTACTTAGTGCAGGAGTTACCTCCTCTTTTTCTATCTCTTTCTCAACCTTATGCTTTGAAACTCCAGCAGATGGTATTTCCTTGCCACTCCTTAAAGTGATGGCACTAACATTCTGCCTCGGGTTTATTTCAGGCTGTGAGGGCAGACGTCTAAAAGCTTGTGACTCCAACTTACTCACCGAGGTGGCTAATTGGCTCATTTGGTTTTCTATGTTCTGGATGCTTGTCTTAGTATCTTGTTGGAATTGTTGCACATTGGAAGCCAAGGCAGACACTATTTGTTCTAAAGACATAGTTGGCTTAGGAGGGGGCGATTGTGGTGTATGGATTAGTGGCCTAGGATGGTAACTATTAGATTGCTGTCCTTGCTGAAAGCTATTTGGCTTATGAGCATAGCTGAAATTCGGGTGGTCTTTCCATCCAGGATTGTAAGTCTGAGAGTACGGATCATATCTCCTCTGATGTTGTTGATTCTGAAAATTACCAACAGCATTCACCTGTTCTTCCTCTTGGAGAGTGTGACAAGAATCCGTAGGATGATCGAAACTTGAACAAATCCCACAAACATTCACTTGTTGTTGTTTTCCTAAAAAGGCTTTCTGCATGAGTGAAGTAAGGGTGTCAAGTAGTTTTTCAATAGTAGAAGTGTTTACCTCATTCACTTTCTGCACAGGGTGATCTTGTCGATTGCCAAACTGTTGTGTATTGGCAGCCACTCTCGAAATAAGCTCTCTTGCATTGGTAATTGTCTTATTTGCTAAGGATCCACCACTGGATGCATTAATCAGATTCCTATCAGATAAGGTTAGTCCTTCATAAAAATATTGAAGTAAAAGTTGGTCCTTTATCTGATGATTTGCGCAACTGGTCCATAACTGATTAAATCTTTCCCAGTACTCATAATATTCTCCCCAGCATATTGGCGAATGCCTGATATATCTTTGCCGATTGAAGAAACTCGTGAAGCAGGAAAGAATTTCTCAAGAAATTGCTTCTTCATCTCGTCCCAAGTTGTGATTGATCCAGATGGGAGGTAATACATCCAGTCCTTAGCTTTATCAGTTAGTGAAAACAGAAAGGCTCTCATTTTCACTTGCTCCACAGAAACTGCATTCCCTGGTGGTTTCATACTTGAACATACTACATGGAGCTCCTTCAAATGTTTATGTGGATCTTCACCTGAAAGTCCACTGAAAGTAGGCAATAAGTGAAGTAAACCAGATTTCAATTCAAAATTTACCTCGTTTTCCGGATATAGTATGCATAGAGGTTGTTGATCCATATCCGGTTCAGCCATGGCTCTCCATGTTTGTTCTAGATTAGCCATCTCTTCTTCTTCCTTGATTTCACTCTCACTTGATTCTAACGAATCAGCTACCAAGTCTGGTGGAAGTGATTCCCGTGATTCTCTTTCCTTCATCTGCTTCCTCAGTCGACGAGCAGTTGTCTCTATTTCGGGATCAAATTCGAGTTCACCTATACGAGAGGAACAAGGCATACACTAGAAAACACATATTAGAAGAAATAAACAATTAAGACACCAATTCCCGGCAACGGTGCCAAAATTTGATGCGTGCCGAGCACACAAAAAATAAGTTCCTACTCTCGAAAACAAGATTTTGTAGTACAGATGGAGCAGGGTCGAATCCACAGGGATTGGCCGATTATTTCTTTTTAAGATTAAACAAGAAAAGTAAAGGGGATTGTTTAAGAATTGCAATTAAAATCTGAAAATAACAGAAATTAAATAATTGGGTAAAATCTATATGAGGCGAATTCCAGCTAGAATGTGAATTCGAGTCTTGAGTCAAGCCAACCGATCATCGATCAAACACAAAAGATAACTTCAATGCATTCAAATAAATTAGCTATAGCTATCATAAAGCATGAATCACCTAGTCTCTTCTTACGGAATAGATAACTAAGAGAAACTCATCAATTATCCCTATTTAATCGAACAGTTCCAAACAAGCTTCGGAATTTAATTCAATCAAAACACGAAAGAGACACCAATTCTACTCAACAATCACACAAGCGGGATTATTTAAAGCATATCAATTTCATCCATAACACAAATTAAAAACTTGTCCATAATTAATCGTTTTATTCACCACTTAGGTTAAGTGAATTAAACGATTACGTATTTAATCACCTAACTAGCAAATCAATTACAAGTAAATAATTAAATTAAGAATTCAATTAAATCATGCAAAAGTAATAAGAACAGAATGAAATCAATTACTTGAATTAAAGAAGAAAATAAGAATAATTGATCTCACAGTTGACGTTACAAGACTGAACTTTCATTCTAGCTAGAAATTAGGGTTTTTAGTTCATCATGGATGAAGAACACGTTGGGAATGGAGGAGAAAGGAGGCTGACGAAATTCAAAAAGAAGAAGAGAAAAAAAAAAAAGACCTAACTTTTTTTATACCTAATCAACTAAGGAAAGAGTTCTAAAAAGGAAATAACTCTAATTAAGATTTTTGTAGGAAAATCTAATTAGAGTGATTAAAAATAAAAATATCCCCAAAAGCCTATCATAAAAAGGCTGAAATAAAATAAGATAAAACTAAATTAGAAGTCTTCAAGTCCCATAAAAATTCTTCAAAATTCGCAGGTCCCCTTAAGCCATGGTATTGGCTTATGCAAAACAGCTTCCTAAGCTCGATTTCAGCACCAACAGCACTCCATAAGCCATGCCCATGGGTTATGACTTCAAACTCCATCCTTCAAACACTCCAAGCTTTCAAAATCGGCTCTTTAAGCTCATTTCCAACTTCAGAGTCCCTAGCACGAGTAATTACACAAAATGGAGTAAATCCGTCTAAGTTAACTAAAAATATATCAATTAAAGCTTCTAAACAAAGACGGATTACATGCATAAAATGTACTTATCAGGTTCTGTAATTTCTCCCTATATGAAAATAAATAGCTTATCAAATGATATACAGTGCCATGGAAAACGTTTAACAAAAGCAAACACAAAAGAGTAGACTGGTCAATTCTCAAGTTCCTATTGAAGCGCTGAATATGTAAATAATGATGAAGTCCATTATTAATTTATTATAGACATATGAAGGTTTTAGCTTTGCTCTTTTATTATAATTCGTTATAAGCAACTACGACATTTCGATTGGGATAAAGCACATTTTGACACTACTTGTTTTCTTGTTTGTCCTGTGGTTTGCGCTAATTTTCTTTCTCTACTTCTATTTGTTACATGATTTGCCTCTTGATAATATAAAATCTAATTTTATGAGATCATAGCTCATGTAATGTAAAGTGCAAAATTTTCATCTGTCCTTTCATATCTGTACACTGTAAAATGCTGAATCACAGCATTATGTCAATGAATAAGCAGTAAGTAAAACAATAATAAACCGTTCGTTACTGTACACTGTTAAATGTTGTGTGAATATGTGTTGCATTGCAGCATTATGTCAATGAATAAAACAATAAATATAAATAGAGAGGCCAAACATTACAAGTAAAAGTATATGAACTCAAGATGGTTTGTTTTTCCTATTTTGGTTTCTGCTTCAACAAAAATCTCGTCTAACCATGAATCAGAAACTAATCACGCAATTCCAAATTCCACACTAGAATACCAAAATTTAATTAAAAAGAGTGCACGGAATCAGAAATCTTACTGTATTTCTATTCATTTCAACTATATATCTATTACTGTTTATTACAAGATTTAAGCAATTACAAATTATATATGTGAAAAGTGAACCATCCTAAAAACAAGACAACAAAACAACTAAAAAAATACATGAGAAAAGTCCTACCGTGAAAGGGCGTGCATCTCAACTAAAGCAACCTCCCTTCTTCACCGAAGACAAGCTAAAAGCTGTATTTGTTTCATCACATGTTCCTATCCAGTGCTGTGCATTCCTTTACTAAAACTACCTTCAAAAACTTTGTAAAACAATTCTGACTAAATACTCACCAGGGAAGGGATCCAATGCATCATCTCACCTGTACAAATTTGATGTCTTCCCCACACTATCAATAAGCAAAACTGGCACCAGTCATCTTTTTTGGTAATGCCGATTCTTCTACCCTGACAAAATTTTAAGCCAATTTCAACCTAGAGTGATACCTTTTTCCCTTGCAGCTTCTACAACAGATGTTGTGTCGCCTTTCGTTTTTGATAGGCTATAATGGCAGTTCCACAGCTTAACGGAAAAAGGGTATACAGTTAAAGCTCTCTTGTAAAACCTCTCAGAAATCGAATCAATTCCTGCCATACAATTCAAGATATTTGCAGCCTCAACCCACACATACTCGGGAGCTATTGGGATCGCATGAAGCAATGCACTAACCAAAGTTGAAGTAGCCCAGTACAACATGCTGCTACCAGAAGTAGCATCAATGATGTTCTCACCTCTGATCAACAGATTACACACAGAAATCGCTAAAATGTAGTTAGACGGTACTAACTCAAGGATGGCTTCAACAAAATCAACCAATTCCTTTGGCTGGCTAAACTTCTGGGGCACAAGGGATGGTCCATACCATACCTCAAGAACCAAGTTCACTATAGAAAAGTCAACTGGTACTGGACTCAGTATGTTACCGATAAGCTGTTGAACTCTTGGCTTCTCAATTTTGTTGATGAATTGTCTAGGTAAAGGCTCAGGGACAGGGAATGTCCGGGCATCCTCCATATAACTCTTCAAAACATTCAGTTGCTCACTGAAAGATGAATCCCTCAATAGTTCATCATACGTAAGCAAAAACATAGCATGTTCTTTCAAACAATGCTCGAAAAAGGGCGGGGCTGCAGCCTTGTATGCTCTGTTAATGGCATTGCGAGCCTCAATGCAATTGTCATGCAATAATTCAGCAAGAGAGAGATTAAGGTATCCAAATATTTCGTCTATCTGATTGGAATTGTGTGCCACAAAGTCTGGATTTGATACTGAGACCATTTCCAATGGTCCATGTGAGCTGCAACTCCCCACAACATCTGACTTTTCTTTTTCAGGATATCGAAATTCTGGAAAGGAATCGAACCAACGGGCAATAAGTTCTTTTGCAAAATCAGTATATCCCTTTTGGAGGGCACATTCAATATATTGATTCCAGATACAATGAATTCCAGGAGTTTCCTTTGGCCAGTTCCTGAGGACTTCCTCAAAACCCTCAGGACTCAAGCCCTCATAACGAGTCATTTGAAATCTTGCTGATATAACTGCAAATTCGACACAAGATGGGCACAACTTCATATATTCATCCAACAAACTCCTGCAGTGCTCTAAGCCATCGAGTGCCACCATACACCCTATATGGCAAAGACCAAAACTTTGCAATGGTCTCAGATTGGTTTGACATCCAACAGATATGCTATTGACGGACAACTTAACAGAATCCACAGCCATTTGCAACAATTTAACAGCCCTCTGCTTCTCTTCATCCAGTATATTAACACGAGGCCATTCAATGGAAAGAAATTCTTTGTCACACTCAAACTTGTGTACAACAGCCTCCGGCAACTTCCTGTAAATAACTAAGTACACACAACAGACCCAGAACATACATTTGTCAGAAATTGTTAAGCATTCAAGCATATCAGAGATCAACAAAGAATGATGCTGATCTGAATCAGTTGCCTCATGTAAGAATCCATTGATTTGCTGAATGGCCTTCTCAACGTTACCAGACATGCATAAACAATCCATCATCTGTAAAAACAAGTCTAAGAGGCATGCACTAACATACATTTTATCCCCTTCGCTAGCAGATGAGCGGTGGCAAAGTGCTGTAAGGGCAGTGTCATATGCAACCAACCGATCATCAAGATGTAAACGACTGTTGATATACATAAGCCAAATTCCATAAGATCTGTCATTGTTTTTCACCTGAAGAACAGAGGGAAGATAATATCCACACAAAAATTTGCAATCAAGAGAAGAGAAGAAAGTTCAGAAAATACATAACAAATGTACACTAATGCCAAAAAAGAAAAAGCATTTGGATAACTACAGGCATATCTCATACAGAAAAAGGCACTCTGGCACCAACATCTACCTGTAGTGAACCAAAAGCGATACACAATACCTCCCACAAATGAAAAGGAGATAATATTAATGAAATCGTTCAAATTCAGAAAACACGATGCTCCTAGACCTTATAACCAGAAGAAGAAAATGGCAAAGTCAGAGAAAAAGCCTGGGTGACTCCAGCCTATCAGTGACACCAAAAAAATTATTTGTTGCCTCGTGTTCCTGAAATTTTAATAAAACCTTGTAAATGTATTTCTAAAATGTTTTTGTTGATGTTAGATGCTATAAAGTTGACTATATTCCCCCCTAACTCTACCCGAACAAAGTTGTTTCTCATCTCCGTGGTCAACATTACTACTTGTTTGCATGAAAACCAAAGAAATACAAAGATTGGTAAGTTGTGTTTGTTAATGTATCAAAAGAGCAACAAACTATCTCATAAGAAGACATATAGAGAATGAAGAAGAATAAATCCTTCACTCTCGATAACATACCGCATAGGAGAACATGTCATCCTTAGCAACCGATTTCACATTGCCGTAGTAAATAAGTAGATAAGTAATCCACAGAACTTCAGATTTGGGATCAGCCTCAATGGCTCGTGAAAGAACGGAGAGAGCCTGCAAAAACAAAGATTTGGTAGGATGATAGAAGTTTGAGGATAGAAAAATAACATTGCAGATTACTTTGCAAGTGACAACACTCACCTTTTTCATACCATCTAGTTTGTTCAGCTCCTGACATAGCACAAAAAAGGCCATTTCCAAGGCTTGCATATTAGTAGGTAATATTTGATTCAGATGATTCTACGTATAATCAAGCAACAAGGGAAATAAAATGAGATTGTGAAAACGACAGAACTCAAATATGCATCAATAACATAAAGCAATAAGAACCTTATAGACAAAAAAAAAAAAAAAGCAATAAGCATAATCTACGTAGAGAAACTATGTGTGGAAGCAATAGCAAAAGTTAAGAAATAGCTCAACAAGAAGGTGACAACTCAAGTCTAGATGTTCATCTCAAGATGAATTCAACACATGGCTAGGTGGGCCTGTGTTGTACACACTTCAAGCCCAGGGGAGCATTCGCATACGAGGGAGTGTCAAAGATAATGATATAAGCTATTATTGGGCCTTAGCTATCAACTTAAGTTTTTAGGTCAATTGGTTCCATAATAGCACTATATTTAACATTATCAAACTAGAATAAGGAAAAATAAATCTATTCATTGTACTTTTCAGTAAAAAAAAAGTCAACACACATCTTGGTTACTATAAACTCTTAAATATCTGATTACAGAGGAAAGTTGTCACTAACTTGAGTACACAATTACCTTTACGTTTCTCTAACATACCAAAACAGAGTGAAATGTAAGAGATGTTTTCTACAGTATTTTCACTGTTTCACATGCCAATGATTTGTAGTAAATCAACATAAATGCGAATGTAGATAACACCAATGAAATAAAATAAAGGCAGCACTACTTATTCATTTCACAAAATTTGAGAAACATCAAGCATTCAATAAAATTTTGAATTATAAGTAGAAATCAATGCATCTAAATGTTAGAGTTGGGTTAGAGTGAAGGGTAGTATAGGTATTTCAATAGGGAGACACATGTATAGGTCTATTAGGTGATTATATAAGGAGAGAAGGTGAGAGTAGTAAGGCAGCTTTTGGAGTATTTGACATTTTGAGGTCTCAGCCTTAGGTTGGGAAGGGGCACTGCCCTTTGGAGCAAAGAGTGTGTTATTTGTTCATCTTAGCTATCTTTACCTTTAGATTGTTTATGCTCTTATTTCTGCTACTGTACTAGTGGTTTTATCAATACAAGGTTATTGTCTCTATTTCTTTGTTTCGTTCGCTATCACCAAAACAAACAAATGTGTATGAAATCAAATAAACCAAATCAAACACAAAACCAAAAGTAGCTGGGAGATAAATCAAATCCCAAATGCTTTTCTGAAAATCCAGGATTCAGAGAGAGTGAAAGCAGAAGACAACAGCATGAGAGGAAATAAATTTTTATAAAGGAAGCAAGAAAGCCACTAGTAACAGGGCAGAGACAAATGAAAAAATTGGAATAGTGGAATCCTGTACAGAGTTCAGCTTGAATACGTGGTTATACTTTGAGAGAGCTATGTCATTCCATATATAGTCACAAAACATGACCAAATCTACAATGCACTACCAATAGTCCAATATGCTCTTAATCAAGTAGTCAAGCACAATATTTCACAATTCAAGGTCAGAAAACATAGCAAGCATTATATATATATAAGCATTAAAATGTTAGAAGACATATCACCAAATATGAAATTTATTTGAAGCATGGGAGTAGAAGTTAAGAGCTAAAAACTAAAGTTATCAGAACGAACATCGTCTAAAAAATAGAAATGAACAGAAGCCACAAGCACACACTTAATAGACCGGTAAGAAAAAGAAAAAGTAATAAACAAACCGCGGTACTGTTTCTAGTCTGGAAGTATGATAATTCCTTGTCCCAATTTCCACCGACCTCAATACGGCCATCATTGCCATGTAAAAATAGCTCATCTGGAGGGACATCTTTCTGAAGTAAATTTGATAAAGCTAAGCAGATACTAAAGCACTTCTGCCAGCACTGTCCATTTTTCCATGTGACAAGAGATTCACATGTATGTGGATCAGCTCTCAGAATATCTACACCAACTAGATAAGTTGGTGGAGTCACAACACTCGCACAATTATGAAATTCTGCTGAACTCTTGCATTTTTTCTGATGTATTGTCAATTCAACCTGGAAGTCTGCACAAGTGTAGTTATTGAATGTAATCAATAGCAAACAAAGCTATACAGAATTCACATTAGCAAAGAATAAAAAAATAAGAACTCATTACATACCAGCTGTGTCTGAATTATCAGGTGGATGTTGACACACAATCTCATTGGAGAAATCCCTAACATGCTGCCAAGGGCATTGATCATTGTTGCATTTTCCTCGGAGCTCGTACATGCAAAGTGGCCAAAATGGATCAACAGCAAGATCACACGTAAAAGAGCCGATTTCTTTACTGCATATATCGTTAACACTCTCTTCTATTGTGCTTGCAGTAAGAATGTCACGCTGTACGTCCCCAGAGTTGTTGCGGCGATTTCCATATTCACATGTGTCAACTCTGTTTTTTCTGTTTTGAAATTCCAATGAACTATATGGGGAGATAGCTTTCACATGGCCAAATGCACTCCTCAAAACTGAAGCAGGTGCAAATACACCAGCTGTTGACTGATGACCTTTAGCAGCATAACCATTATTTTGGTTATGGTTGGTCTGAATTTGGACAGGATCCCTAGAAATCTCCCTCTCAGACTGGTCAATACCTAAATTCAAGCATGAAAATCATTAACAAGTTCAAAAGGAAAAAGAAATCACATAAACAATCATAAACAGCATATTTTGAAATTCACGTATTGATACTCCATTCAACTTTATTATGTCCTCCTTGTCCAAATTGCACAAATCTGAAAGTCAAAGTAGTAGGCCTCTTTTATCCTCAAATCACCAATCAGCCCTTGCCAAATTAATGAGAAGAATAGGGTAAAACAAGTAAAACGAGAGTGAGATGCCTTGCATCCATTGCCACCCCTTAAAGACATAAAAAAACTGCTCAAACCACACTAATGAGAAAGCTTAAATTGAAAAGAATGTCAGTATATAAAACAAATCATAGATAGCTCTAAGTGGGTCATCTACTTTTATCAACAATACGCTCTATTGCAATAAGTCAAGATGCAAACCGTCATGAAGTCCATCCTAACCAGTAAAATGCACAAGCATGTAGTACAGAAACTGTAACAAACTAAATCTTCAAATTCCAAATACAAGCACAAAATTCATGAACAAGTTTTCAAACAATATAAACAATAAAAGCTTACCGTAGAGCAGCATTGATTTTATGCTCAGTTTTCTGAGATTTATCAACCAAAACATAAACAGATTCAGGAATGCTTTCAACATCAATATACAAAAACAATACATAGCATGTGCATGCATTTAAACATGCAACCGCCACAAGCTCAAACAACATATAGATAACAACAGGGAGCATAGCATAAATGACCAAAAGCTTGAACAATTCATTCCCTTGACAATTAATTAGCTCTACAATAGAAAAAAAATGACAAAAGCTAGAGAGTTTGCACAGACCACATACTATCACAATCAACAGATCATTCAATGAATTACCTCCAATATCGAATTCCAGAATTTTTTCTGCCTCTGATAATGGAACACTGCCATTACTTGTCTGCGTTTTTTCACTTCCATTGTCGATTTCAGGCCCCAGTTCATTAGCAGGCTCTAGATTGGTTGAACCACTATTCTTCGACAAAACCTTCTTTCCTAGCCGTGCAAATAGTTCAGATCTTAATGTTGCCTCAAGTACCAAAGAATCAATAGAACTGTCAATGGCTAACTTGTTGTTCGAATGATTCTGAATGTCCTTTTGTCTTTCCATTGAATTCGGTTCTGCTTGCTGAATATTGTAATTGGGTAGTACATTAGCACGGTCTAATGGAGATGTCTCCTCATCTTCATCTGCCGAATTAATAGGATCGTTTGATGGAGAGCTTACCATATTTACAGCTCCTTTACTGTTATGACGCATTGGCTCTGACGTACTTGCATCTGGTTCACTGCATGGTTCAGATCCCAAATTTTGCCCATCACCAAGCCTATATGGTAGAACTAGCGGTGCACCACTGTCTCTTTGGATATTTGAATCATACGTTAGTTCATTGCGACCATTGTAGTCAGGCATCTTAAGATGGCTTGGTGATGGCACTAGTTCTAGATTTTTAGATCCATTGTCCGCATGGTTTCTAATGCCAGCATGTTCATGCTTTCTCATGGACCACAACAAACTTGAATCATTCAAAATAAAAGATCGGAAATGAGCTGAATACAGTTCCCTTTTATGATAAAGTTCAGTGCACCTGGCATTAGCTTCAACCAATGCCCTCTGTGCTTTTCGATAAGCTTTGAGAGCATTTCTTTCTTCAATTTCACACATACGCCGGTGCTCCTGTGCTTCCTCCAGCTCCTTGTCCAATGATTCCTCCATTTCAACTAACGAATGCATATCCACATTACTATTTTCCGAGTCATGTATCGAACCAAAATAATTTGGGAGACTAAAATTGTTCAAATGGTCCTGACACCAGAAAAATTATAGCAAAAATCAGGACAGAAACATATAAAAATAAGCAATCTGAAAAGGATGAAAATGTCTATCTAGCAATCCCTATCCAATATCTAGAGCCAGTAAATACCCGACAAACATTGTCCAATGGTGGCCCAGCTGTCCTATGTTTTGATATTCCTTCAGGATTCTCACAGTCATTCAATAAATGCTTTTCACTAGTTGATGTTTTTTCACTAGTTGATGTCTTCAAGAAAGAAACTAGTGGATGGTGTTCACCAATCTTAGCTGGGTGATTTGATTCAACATTATGCTGCAAAGTTACATTGTAATATTATTAGGAAAATCTGCAAAATAGATGGACAAGTGATAACAAAATGCTAAAGCCCAAACTCGTCAAATAATTTAAAACTAATCTAACTTTATGCAATACTTAAACATACAAACGAGTGTATTTATATTGGTATATACTTAATAGCGTACAGGCATAAACATCAGCATCCAAGATATAATGAAGCAAAACAATAAGCATGGAACAAAACCGAACAATGAAAGTGATAACGTTAACAGTACCTTCCTATTAGAAGAGAGAAAAATATAGTATAAGCACATAGCTACACTCTAGAAGAATCTAATCACTTAATGCCAAAAAGAATTTCCTGAATTTCAATTCAATAAAAATTTAATCACAATCTAGCAACCTTTGGTTGGGCAGAAATCTATTTTCCCCTTCCACTTGACTAAGGCTACGTCTAAAAAATTCTTTTTCCCTTTCCACTTGATTTAACTCTATAACCTCAGAAAGGACTACTTCACATCATCCAACATTCACTATTTACCTTTAGTGATGCCTACTTTAGAGAAAACTAAAGACGAGGGGTGAAGGGACTTGGAAATTGTTTAATAAGCCAAGAATGTAGCCATGTCAGCTTGACAATAAGCACTTACAAATCTATCACCTGTTAAAATATCAAGGTGAGGTGTATGAACAGCTCTCAAAAAATCTGGGATTTCAATCTACAAATCGAACCAGTTTAGGAGTAAATTTACACAATAAGCTAGTAATGTCTTCTATACATATGTCTTTCTTTGTTTCATTAGTTATTTGATGTGAATTAAAGATTTAGAAAAAAAAAAAAAAACAATTCTACTTGTAAGAATTCATATTTATCAATCCCATTAAAGATTACCAGAAAGATAAACATAAAATATTATATTCTAAAATCAATGGTTAGATAGTAACAAGTAGCAACATTGAATTTGCAACAACAAAAAAAAAATTAGTGATAGTGTGTCCATAAAATATCCTAAACTTTCTAACTTACTGAAATTTATCAATAAATTCAAGTTCATTTTCTTTTTAGGTGTGGCTTGTATCAACAAGACACAGGATCTACCTGCATAGTTCTCTTGTCAATCTGATCGTGATTGTTGCTGATATTAACCCCTGAAAAGCACAAGAACTTTTATTTATAACAGCATCTTAAGTTGACATATAGTATAAGAGTAGGCAAAAGATACAAAACATGCACCATCTCTCAAATCATTTGGTGTGTTCTCTGATGAAACATTTACTCCATTATCATCCTGCTTTTTCCATTTAACAGCTGATTCTGTCCTTGTGGGGCTTCCTTTTTGGCCATGATTTGTCATATTCTTGTCCTGCAAGCTACTGCACTCTGATGCTTGCTCTTTCAATGGTATAGATGATTTTACAGTAAGTGTTTCTTGTTGCCTCTTTGATGCTAGTGGGGCAGAATAAGAACCGCTGACTTTTATGCGTTTCCTGTCAGGCTCTTTCACTTCTAATTTTCCGCCACCTTTAGTGATTGCATTGGATTTTCTGGCTGCATCAGCACCTAGGTTCATACCGACGTAATCTCTACCTGCAACTGATGTAGATTCCTTATTCTGTTGGGCAGCCTTAAGCTTAAGTTCTCTTTCTCTAAGTGCAATCTGCTGCCTTAAGTCCTGAAGTTTAGAGTTGTTTGAAATCACACCTTGATCAAAACCATTTTCTTGACTCACAGTGTTCCTTTTCATGGTAACGAAATTTCTGACTCTAGGTCCTAGATCAACAGCTGGGGATCCAGCAACCCTAGAATGGACTCCTCCATTAACCTTGGTTGTTGATGAGACAAATGTGCGAGTAATAGATAAGTTCTTGGGCACTCCTTTGTTTACATTTCTGGCAGGTTGTTGTAATTTACTTGATTTTGCCGAGAAAAGAGAGGACACTCTTTGCTTACCATCCACCCAACCTCTGTTTTGTTTAATTTCTACAGCCTTTCCAGATTCATGATCCTCTGATTCACTTCCAGTATCATCGTCAGAGAAGCTTATTACTAGATTAGAGTTGGTCCCTGAAGGAGCATGCCAAATAGATTTAGCAGATTTCAAGGGCACTTGATGTTTCTCTAAGCTCCTCTCAGTATTGGGTTGCACAGACGTTTGAGACTGAATGTCAACTGAGGTTGTAGGATTTAAACCAGAAAAAGCCTTCCCTGTAGCAGAGATACTAATCCCTTAGAAGATTTTTAGTCTAAAATATCCAATTACTCCATATGAAATTAAACATTAGAGATCTCCTAGCTTGAATATTTATCTCCGAGTAAGGAAATTTCAAAAACTGCACACTAAAACTTGACATACCAAAGCCATCCCCTGGGCACTCCACCCATTACACAAACAAAATGACCACTAATTGTGGTGTTTCTCCATGCAGCAAAGCATAAGCAATGCATCAAATCATGAAATGTCAAAAAGGAAGCTGATTCTTGAGTCAGAAAGTTTTGAACTAGAATTTGCTCAGAGTTGTTAAAGGCGTCACCGTAGGCGCTCGCCTTAGTGAAGTGAGCGCTACTTAGAAAAGAAAGGGTAAAAACCCTAATAAAAACAAAATTGAAGTTTCATGAAATAAATACTGAATCACACAAGTGTGAGGATTATTTTTAAGTCTGAAAAGCCAAAAGAACAAAAGAAAACGAGCAAGCTAAAGGAATCTGCATTCACAGTCTTCTCCAATCAATATCCTTCCTTTTTTACTTATAACGCTGATTGTGTTTTTGTTCTATTCCTTGTTGTATTGTTTCTTCAAAAGTTTCACTAACCTAGCAGGTCTTATGCCAAAAGTTGCGGTCTTTGGGAGAAATTTTAAAGTACTCCAGGAGTACATACTCCCTTAGTTATAAAATGGGATTTTTTTTTTTATTATACCCCAAAAGGACATGCATCAACCCTTTTTGCTAATTTATTTTAGAGGAGTATTTGTACCATACTCCGGGAGTATTCTAAAATTTTTCAGTCTTTGGTATGTTTTTTTCCTTTTTTTTTTTGTTTCTAGTAGACCTGTGCTAATTTTGCGGGGGCTTTCTTTCCAAATCTTCTATATTTCCCTCATAGTTAAAGAGAGAAATAACCATTTTATCTCCCGAATTAATGTTATGCAAGCTCAATCTACCTATTCATTTGCTTTCCTTAATACGTTTCATTTGTTTTGGAAAGTTGAATATTTTTTTAAAACCATATCAATATTTATGATACAATTTCCTTAAATTATGATTTCTCTCCAAATCCTTCCCATCATTAACGTTTCCTACTTTCCTTTGAGGGATAGCATTAATAATTTTCCAAAAAAAGATTGAAAATTACAGAAGCACGCCTTCTCCATGCCCAACGCCCAGCGCCTAGGCTGAGGCGGTCGCCTAGGCAGCGCCTTATTGAAGGCGCCTTGCCCAGGTAGGTTTGAGGCGCTGGTGTCTCGCCTCGCCCGAGCTCCTAGGCGAGTGCCTCTGGCACCTTTAATAGCACTGAGTTTGTTGTTGCCAAAAATACAGTAATTCTCAAGGAATAAAGTCGTGTCATAAAATAATTTACACATGCCAATATTAAAAAAATAAATAAATAAACTAAGAAAAGAATGAGCTCCCTCCTATATCTTAAATGTATACTATTTTTCACAATAAATCTAACAATTGTGCAATTAAAATATGTAATGATTAATCTTCAAGAAGTCAGATAAAGGTCCAAATCTTGTCTGTACACACTTGTGTGCTAGAGTGAGAGATAATTTTTTACAAAACTTGCTTAATATGCAATAGTAATATAATCTCAAACAGGTTTATAAAGTTATGACACCTCAGTCAGAGCTCAAGGCAGAAATGGGAAAAACCTTACTCGTGGCGTAAATAAATATATGGAAAGCAGCACAGAGAATCAAGACTAGATAAATATAATGAGAAATATAGAATATGAGTTCAAAATCGGAAGACAAGCCACACTTACTAGCCTGAATTTCTTCAGTGAATTTGTTTGATGAAGTAAGTACGGACCCTGAAGGAGCAGTTGGATTCACTGAACCAGCCAACTGAGTTGCAAAGGAAACGCGATTTTCCTGTGCAAAAGCATATCAAAGCATAGTTTTAGCTTATTCTACTTACAAAGGAGAAATATAATAGTGGTCAACGTAAGTTCAATCTATGAACAAACTGAACTAGCATTTTTCCACAATTGCACAACCCAATCATTGAAGAAAAGGAAATGCAGGTTCAGAAATGAAACAAAAATGTAGTAACTGATAGATGAAAGCAGCCATGGGTAAAGGTAAAAAATGCAACTTATAACATAAATTTAATACATTCTCAGACAACATTTAACCAAAACACACATAATGAAACCTTAGCAAGTGAAATGAAATCCAATGGAACAAAATATAGAGATGTAATTAGCAGAAAGATAACAGAAAGGGCAAAACTTCATAACTAAAACCCTAAGTATCCAGTTCACCCTAGGAAACCTCATTCAGAAAACCAAAAGCAATGACAAACGTCAAACAAGAACTCTATGATGTTTTACCTCGGTGTCGCAGCAACAATATCACGTTAACCCCCCAACAAAGAGATCTCACTATATATTAAACTTGACAAGCAAGTAAATTATGACTCCTAAGGTTTGCATAATAAACTAAATTAAAAGCCTGAACTAATCATTTTAAAATTAATAACTATTTGAGGTAACATTCATCTAAAAGAAACGAAGACAAGCCTGAATAAGCATATATTTCCATCAGTACATCTCAGCAACCAAACAGACACCAAGAAAGAAGCACCAAAGATATCGTATACGAAGCATAATATAATCCATGAGCGAAAACTACATTCAACAAGCAAAATTGAAGAATGAAAGTGAAAAAGAAAATCGAAGCGGAGTGGAGTGCTGGAGAGTTGAAGTGAGATAGGGTTTGAAGAGGGAATACGCCGGCGTCTGACGAAGAAGAAAGCTCGCCTTCTTCTCTGGTATTGGTGTGAAGCTGAGTCGGATTAGGAATTTCAGGATCAGAGACCTTGGATTTGGATTTGGAATTGGATTGGTTTAGATCAGCGGAGGCCTCCATATAATATCTTCTCTCTCTCTCTCTCTCTCTCAATATCTCGAAGAATAGAAGTGGAAAGCTTGAAGCGTTTGGCTATGGGGGAAATCAAATCGAGGGTTAGCGGAATTAGAGTAAACGCAGATAAAATCAGAAACAATCCAAGTCAACTCTGTCTCCCGCAAATACGCAACACTCGTTCCATTTCATCATTTCCTTTTCATTTCTTCAATTAAATTCACGTATTAATCAATTAAACGTATTATTTTTTTGCCAAATAATAATACAATCCTTACTTAAAAAAAATAAAAAAACATGAAAAGATGTGTTATTGTCAATGTTACCATAACCGTACCGGACATCAAACCGGTGAAGCTACTGGTACGTGGTATACCGGTTCAACCGGTGGTTATACCGGATTATTAATTTTTTGAAAAAAATATTATTTAAATAATAAATAAGCTTATAAATTTATCAAACATAAGTTTTAAATGTTAAATATTCAAAATAACTTCACAAAATATTTTAAAACTTAATTAAATACAAGCCTTAAATAATAAAAATAAACTAGTAATAGCAAGGGCAAAAACAGAGACTAGTAATAGCAAGGGCAGTACTAAAGAAATCAAATGTACTACTACTAGATTAAGCAAGTAGTAAACTGGATTTTGAATGAGAAATTAACTTACAAAATGGTAGGATTCAATAAAACATAATGAACTAATATAGAATATTCAGTTTTATTGTACTATACAAAATTCATAAATTCAAATTCAATTCATGTACGTTTTTCAAGATTAAGGACGAAAAATGTCATTTTGACTTTATTATTTTCTGATATAAGCAAATAATTTCATGAAAATGCTTTCTTTATGATACATTTTTATTTAATTGATATATTAAAAATTTAAGTAAAACCCATCAGTAAAGTTAGGATGGCCCAGTGGTATAAGATGTCATACTCAAGTGAGGGGACATGGGTTCAAATCCTACTTTTGGCATTTTCTTAATTTCAACTTAAAATTGGTCAAGAAACCGGTTTATGACCGGTTTGCCGGTTTACCGGTTTTTCCCGGTTCGAACCGGTCAAATCCGGTTTTTGACCAAACCGTTAAATTTAATTAAACCGACCGGACCAATAGCCGGTTCGCGGTAAAACCGGTCGAACCGGTCGGTCCGGTCCGGTTTTCATAACATTGGTTATTGTGTAAAGCTAAAAATTTAAGGAGATATTTTATTATGAAAAGATTAAGGAGATATTTGATAATTTATTTAATATATTAAGTGTTTATTAATTTTTTTAATTTAATACTATTTAAAAATTTTAATTAATTTAACAAGTCCAAATATTTAATTTATAATTTTAAATATAACATTATCAATAATTTTTTTTAAATTTAATATTTTTTTTGTTTTATCAATTAATTTTATATTTAATAATTTTAGCATTTATAATATTCAGAATTTAAAATTAAAAATCTACCCTTTCAGCATTTAATTTTTAATTTTATTAAATACCATTTTAAGTGTTGAAAATTATGTACTGAATTTTATATGTTCAAATTATCGAATAATAATAAATTATTTCATAAAATGAAACATAAAATACTAAATTTAAGAAAATTACTAATAATATTCAACTTAAAATTTTGAGTTAAATATTTAAAATATTAAATTAAATTAGAGTTTAACTTAACTGAAACATATAAATAGTATTATCAAACAAGTTGAAGCTAATAAACCACTTAATATATTAGATCTAAATTTTGAATTGAAGTATCATATAAAAAAAATATTTTTATTCCAATAGAATAACATATTTTCATGGTTTGACTTCATTGTATACAAAATGAGCTATACCTTAATACAAAAATTAAAAACTAATTCACATCTAATATCTAATATATCTATTAAAGGAATAACCTTTAAGCTAATGTGTAATTTTTGGGTTAATTTGAGCTTAAATTATTTTTAATTAGTTATTGTTAATTTTTTGAAATATTAATTGTTAAGTTTTACAAAATTTTGAAACTGTTTTTAACTAATTAATTTGAATCTTGCTTAAACAACAAGTCAATCTACTTCTTCTTATCAATCTATCGCTCTCTTCTCTCACATTTGGAATTCAATCTCTATTATAGTTTAGGATTTCTCTCAAATTCAGCAATTCCTTTCGGATAGCTATTCCATCTCCTTTGCAAATTCCTTCCTTTCTTTTTAGTATTTTTCTTTGGCTAACTAATCCATCACCTCTGCAATTCTGTCCTTTCTCCCTCTTTCTCTTAAAAACTCTGATTTTGCTCTTCTCTATGGTTTCAACTAGTTTTGTTCCTTGTGTAGTGTCATTCTTCGTTATCCTTTCCATCCTGTTATCAACTGTTTCTGTCTTCCTTTCTTCACATTTTCCAGCTTTGATAAGAAACCTTTTGCTCTTAGCATGATTTTATTCGCTTTGTGATCGCTACAGACCACTGTTTTCACGCATGTAATTAGATTTTCAAAATTTCAGGATTGGCTTTTTATGACTGGCTTTTTATTGGTGCAGATTGGCATCAAGATGTATATAAAGCTAATCTTTGTATTGGTGGAACGATTGAATTGAAAAGGTTTGTGATTCTTTCCTAATATCACCACTTAATAATTCTGAATAGTGGTCTTACTCTCCATTTGACAAAGTGGTGCTTGATTTCCAAGTTTGTTTCTTGGTTAATCTTTAAGAACATCATGGTTAGTGGGCATGAAAGGTACAACATTTTGCTACTCACTATTAGTTGACTTGGCTATGGTATTGTGCTTCCTAGGGAGTATTTTATTCTTATCGTAATATTTGTTTATTTTCCATATTTATTTTATTTTATTTTATTTATGTTTTATTAGTAATACAAGATTTTGCTGGTTTTTATTAGTTGACTTGGCCATGGTACTGCGCATCTTAGAGAGGATTTTATTTTTATTGTAATATTTGTTAATTTTCTATGTTAATTTTTTTTATTTATTGTATGTTTAGATAAATGTAGGGTTTAGAAAGTTTTATTCAGAAAAGATATCTTGCCATGATGTACGTTTTTCTACTAATCTCTTAGGATGTTGCTAGAAGATTAAGATCACTCTTTTTTTTTTTTTTTTGAATGATGATCTCAGTTATGTTTGTCGCATGTGTGGAGTTCTTGAGAGAGGAATTGAAACTATCATCTAGGTTCAGTATAACAAAGTAAGCTCATCATTTTGTATTCATGTTAACTTTGTAAAAAGGATTATTAGATTTCCAATGTTAACCAGGTTTTATTTGCATATGTGGATCTCAAGGCTGAGTATTATTTATATAATAAGTTAATTGAAATTCTCAAGTGCTAATGTGTTATATTTTCATTCTTCATTTCTTCATTGTTAAAAATTTTTCACATGTTGTACTTGACCATTTAAACCTAAATGTTAATCTCACAACCATATGCAATTATGCACCTATGAAATGAAATGGACATTAATGGTTCAACTATTTTTTCGTAGCAATTTAATTGCAACCTGAACATTAATGACTTTCCTAGATTATGTTAGTTAATTTATTTTCTCGGTGTTTTTTTCACACAGGTTAGTTATCCTGTTCATTTTTTCTTCCATTTATCAGTTTTAATGTGATAGGTGTATCTAGTTGTAGCTTTTGGTAATTTTAAAACTATTGATTTGCTTTTCATGTTATTAGAGTTTATGATTTCTTTTGTAACTTGCAGTTACTATTATTGACTTATGTTTCATTTGTTTTCAATCCATTGGTTTGATTACAAGTTATTTATAGTGAAGATACCATTCAGTAAGGACGGAGGAGTTCAATTTTGGTAAAAGAAAGCTGAAAGTCTGACTGACGAGTCTTAATTTGCACATTAGAGAGTTGGCAAATCCTTCTTTCCGTTCTCCTATTTTGCTTTCTGCCAAATTATAAAGAGTCTTAAAATGCTTATTGAATTATGTTATAGCTTGAAATTTTATATTGAACCCTAACAAATCAATTTTACAACTAATTCAACTATTGGAACATTGGTTTTATTGACAATCTAAACTAAATTGTGAAATAATAAACATGGGTTTATTATGTTTCTAGCATAATCTCTAGATTTTTTAGAACATGCATAGATATACTCCCTCGTAAAGAAAGCAAGTTCTGTTTATAGTGTTGATTTTCTTTTTGATACAGACCTCAGATTCGATCAAGTTGGTATTAGTAAAAATTTCCTTGTGTTTATAGATAGTTATGGTTGAAAAGGGGCTAATCTCTTTAAGTTTGTGTTGGTTGCCATTGCTACTGATTAGTGATAGGAATGGTTGTATGTAGTTGCAATATTAATTCATAGTTTGGTTAGCTCTTGAGAAAACTTCAGTTATGCAATTGAATTTTTTTTTTTTTTTTTTTTGAAATAATCCTTGCTCTCAAGTTTCAAGAACTTTCAATATTATTCATATCAAAGTTTTAATTTTTAAATTGAAAAGGTGTCTGTTCTTTATTCACTCGTTAATTGAGGGTTCCATCGTATTATATATTAGCACATATTTTTTTAGTGATTTATTAGTGATGCGAGTCTATTTGTTAGATTTGGGTTGTTCATATACATTTTGGCTTTAGGTTTGGAAAAAATGAGAAATATTGGATACCATTATTAAAGATTAACAATTGACTTTTGTAAAATATTAAAGTAGGAACTAAAAGCCAAATTTGACAAAAGATTTATAGTAAGCTTC
Source organism: Euphorbia tirucalli (assembly GCA_039660915.1). Lineage (NCBI taxonomy): Eukaryota > Viridiplantae > Streptophyta > Magnoliopsida > Malpighiales > Euphorbiaceae > Euphorbia > Euphorbia tirucalli. The sequence continues at coordinate 55,483,206 of CM077633.1, forward strand.
ACGATAAATGTGTAATCAGTTGTTCAATTTGATGCATACAATATTATTTCAATTACTACTTAAATATGGGAAATTCAAATTAGGTAAGTTTAGTGATCATGAGGCAGCAATTTGTGATTATACAAAATTTCAAATTTATACTAGTTGATGTTTATTATAATTTCAAGTTTAGTACACAATTATACATGGCTGCAGAATATTTTTTTTATCATGTAATTCCTATACTTATAATTCCGAATTTATGTATTGATTTTGCAGAAAGGATAAGTATCGAAGGAGTTAGCTGTGTAAGACACATCTAAAGGGTAAAGACATGCCTCTTCCCTAACACAAAACACAAGAGTATTGTGAGGGACGATGTTTTCGATGGAACGCGGACTCCCTTTCGGAAGGGGCGCCTCAATTTCGGGTGGACCCCTCCCTCGCGAGGGGTTTTTATAATGGAAATTCACGTTTTAGAAAAATGGAATTAATTCATAAAAGAATCGAGACCTAAGTCTCGATGAATATTGTAAGAGTCGCCACTCGGCTCAGCTCAACCAAGAAATTTATAATGCAGCTAAACTGGATGAACGGCCACTACACTATCTAGAGATCTAGGTCCGGACAAGTCCCTTATTTCGTGTTAATTAAAATAAATATTGGCCAATGTTCATAGACAGTATTTCAAACTCTAAAGTCAATTTTATTGCATTAAATTAAACATACAGCGCGCATACAGGTAAAGTAAAATAGTAAATGATTAAATTATTACAACCCGATCGAATAAAAGATAAAAACTCTTGTCCTCATTTTTACAAGCACCTAGAATACACGAGAATCTAGAAATTATAATCGCCTAAAATACACGAATTAATCTATTAAATTACATCCAAAATAAAAATAAAAGCTGCAAAATAAGAGTTAGCACAGTTTACGGCACACCAAAAATAGGACTCAAACAGACAGAATTGGGAATTTAGAAATTGGGGGCATGCATTTAGGGGGATAACCGGGTTGGCTCGGTTAGTCGGCTCGGTTAGACCTGGAAAACATTTTGAAACGTCCCTATATTTTTAGGTTTTGTGAGAAAATCATTTTGAAAACAATTTTGCCGGTTTACATGCATTTTTTACATGTGAGGTGGGTCGGTTTTCGGGAGAATCGGGTCTGTGTCGTTGTATTGTTCTAAATGCAATTTTACTGAAAATTGAATCTATGGTCATTGATGCGCACAACAAAATTCATTTCTAGTGATTTTTGGATTTTCTGAATTTTTAGGGATTTTTGGAAATTTTTGAAGATTATTATGGAAATTCTGATTCTGGAAGAGTGTTACAGTCGTGCGACTGTAACTACAGTCGTACGACTGTAAGCAATCCAACCTCAGGATTTCACCAAAATTTTATTTGAAATAAACTGAAAGAAAATCATCTGAAAACCAAGAACACTCGTACGACTGTTAATCAAACTCAAGAACAGTGCACGACTGTTCTTGATTTCCAGAAACAGAAAACGTAGAAATAACGCAAAGATGCACAAAAACACACCAATCACCCAGAAAGCATGAAAAATAGAGGGGGAAAAGGAGTGTTTACCTCTTAGGTGCTTTTTCACCGTAGGATTGAGCCCTGGCGTCGCACCAACCCACTTAGATTTGCTCTTTTGCTCCTTGAATTAAGGTTGGGAAGTTTGGTCCAAAGATCTCTAAATGTTAGGGATTCTGATGATTTTAAGGTCTAAGATTAATTGAGTTTCAATGTTAAGTCGTTAACCTATGATTTCTAACCGGTTTTAGACATTAACATTCAAGAATTAAAAAAAGAAGACGAAGAAAAAGTTTTTTTTGGTTTTTAGGCTTATTTTTCTCCTCTTTTTTCTCTATTCTCTCTTAATTTCTGAGATAAAAAAGCCAGCCCCCCTTTTCTCACTTTTTCTCCCTTTTATGTCTGATTTTCTGAGATTTCTTCACCAAATCCGAGCCAATTAATGCCCCAAATCTCATCCTCCTTCTTTCTTATGTCATGGGCATGGTGTTCTGTACCGGCCCCGATCTTACAATCGTACGACTATAAGTTTTACATTATAGTCGCATGACTGTAACGAAAGTCGCACAACTGTAAATTACAGTCGTGTGACACCTGCGTTCTTTTCAAGGACGGAGTAAAATTCCGACGCTTACAAGTATAATATATTTTCAAAAGGTTGTTATCTTGGATTTAAACTGATTTTTGTGTAGTCTATTGGATTTTTTTGGTATCTTGCTGCAAAACTTTTTTTCCTCACCTATAATTAAGAAATTTAGTCAAAAATTTATTGGCATGTGATATTTAAGTACTTATGATAAGTTTATGTTACTGTCATCTTTAATTTTGTGAAAATAACTACAATTGAATTATTTGGGAAGCTAATTGAACTATTTTCTTTTAGGTTTCAAGTTATTCAATCTTTTGACGCTTAGTTTTTCTTTGCCTTCTTGAGTCCCACCTGGTTGTTCCATTTAGCATTACATTGATACTCTTTGTTGCTAATTCCTTTACTCTGGTGCTCTTACATGTTCTGAAGTTATCTGCACCCTATAAGAATAAGGTGAGTGTGAGCAGACGATCCTTTAGATGAGCAACAGGCTGGCCACGAGGTCGAGGCCAGAAGGAGGTTTTTATTGGTGATGCAAAAGCAGTTTTGATTTATGAAAAGCGAAAGAAACATGTACGAAACAAAATTTCCTCGCTAAAAGATTTAAAGAGTCGCCAGCCAGTCCAACTCTACTAGGAAATTGTGGTATAGCCGAGCCGTGCAGTAATCACTATACCTTTTAGTCAAAGATTCTGGTCTGGAAAAATCATTTATTTCTGTCTCGTTTCAAATAATTATTAACTATTACAATTTTCACATCTTTTATATTTATTCTCCCATTCCATTTTCAGCCCTAGTTATTTTTTATATGCTCATGCGAAAAGCAGTAAATAAATGTGGAAAATTAAATAACTTTGAAAAAATAAATTAATACTAACATATCGAATAATCTAATCTAGGAGATACATTAATAGAATGAGACACGGGGTACAATTGCCTAGAATACACAACCACTCTAAAAAGGAAAAACTAGATCTAACCTAACATACATCTATCTACAAAAACAAAGGTTAGTAACATAATAAATACATAGACACATATAGGACTCAAATAAGACATCAAGGGATAGTAGACAGCTCGGGATGTGAAAGCGGATATAGATTCATGGGGAGTCGCTTGAGGTGTTATGGACTCACATTAATGCTTATCTCAAAGTTTTATACTTATCAGGACAAACTCGAGATTCACACCATTATATGTTATAATAGCAAAAATGGCTCATGGAACCTAAAATGAATGTTTGTATACTTAACAAGTTGTGATGGAGTTGATTTTAATGTCAAAACAATTTTAGTTTGCAAGTTTGAGTGAAAATGGTGTTTTTTTTTTTAAATCTGAATCTCTACTCCATAAATTCCTAAATCTGTGTTTTTAATCATTAAGACATATTAATATGGTGTTAAATCATGTTTGTAATGGTGTACATGCATTAAAACATACATATAAATTCGTTCGGGGCTGTTCTGGTATAAAATGTGCATGCAGCGGAGCTGACGGGCCCTGAGCGCGAGCTACAACGCATTGACATAGGGCCTGTCGACCTGGTTGCCTTATATTTTGATTTTACAATGATTTTCACATGCAAGTAAATGCTCACAACCCCTATTTTTAGAGGCTTTTTTTTGGCAAAAATGTAATCACTTGCTGGTGAAAACCACCCTAAGATGCTTTACGGCAGATTAGCCCCTTTTCGGTGAGCTAGAGAAAAGGGTCAATGCATATCTTAGTATTTTGGTGATTTTTGTACGTATTAAAAGACTTATTTTGCCTAATTTGGGTGGGTTTTGTGGCAAAAATTTAATCTCTTACAGGTGAAAATCAACAGATAATGCTTTAGGGCGTACGACTCCATTTTATGCCTTGAACAAAGCCGCACGGCTCTATTTTTCCCAGAATAGATTGATTTTGACAAAACAAACACCAAACATCAAAGCTCAACCCAGAAAGCAGTAAAAGACAGATTGAAGGCATCTTAAAGGCTTATGCGTGCTTTACCAAACGATCTTGGAGTGCATCGAGTTGCTTTTTGCTAAGGTTGTAAATAGGGCGGGGGCTGAACTTTCCATCCCCGTCCTGAGACTATTCGGAGATCCCCGTCCCCGTCCCGTTTATTAATGGGGGATAAATTTCTGTCCCATCCCCGATCCCAGTGAGGAACGTTTCCCCGCGGGGATCCCCATTTCCGTTAAACTGATTTTCAATTTTATAAAAAAACCCTGTAAAATTTTAATTTTCACCCTCTAACTTATCCAAATGTGCATTAAACTATAGACATAAAATTTTCAAAACTCAATTCTCAAATACACTAATATATAATTAATAATTATTCATAAGAGATTAGTTTTCTTCTTCACTTTAGTTTATGACATTATAAATTATAAATAATAATAGTATAATGTAATAATATTAATAATAAAGAAATATAAATGGGGAATTATTGGGGATTTGGGTATTTAATCGGGGAATTTACCGGAGATCCCAGCGGGTTTTAAATGGGGATGGGGATGGGGGCTCACGGGGCGGATAGAGCTATTAACATCCCCGTCCCCGATTAAGAAACAAGGATAAATTCATCCCCGTCCTCGCCCCGTGGGAATCTTAATTGGGGATTCCCCGTCCCCGTCCCCGTCCGGACGGGCCCCCACAGGAAACGGGCCCCCATCACGCAATTGACAACCCTAATTTTTGCATCATTAAATGCTTTGATTCAACCGAAATGATCCTAAATCTATGTTATGGTTTCTGATTTAAGTCCTTATATAAACAAACTAGACTTTTTTTGTGGGTTTAATTGATTCTTACCCAAATTTCATCTAGTTTCTTAAACTCTCCTAAGTGTTAGTGTTTAGCTCCCTTTAATCCAAAATTTCCCAACCTTTATTCTATAAATCTCGACTCTATCCACTCTTTCTCTCCTTGATTCTCATTCTTTTAGTTTCTAGTTCTCCTTTTACAAATGAATCCCCTTCTCCATGACTTTATCTCTTTCTCTCTTTTTATACCTCCCCAAAAATCCAAAATTTTAGGGCCTCTACATCCTAAGATCCATATAGCTCTTGTTAGAGTCGTGCAGCTCTTGATTTAAATTAGAGCTGTCGTCTCTCTTGCAAAGCTGCAACTTCTAGATTGCCTAACTTTCTCGTTTCAAGTCAGAATTAAGTGATTTCAATTGCATTCGAATCGTGAGTTCTAAAGTGACATTTCATCAAAAGACATGTTGATGAAATTATTAAAGGAACAACAAAATAATTGGTTGTGAAAAAAATTCGTACATTTTTCATGTGCATTTGGGCATGCTTGGCACAGATTTTGGCATAACTCTTCCATTTCAAGTTGAAATTAAGCAATTCTAGTTACATTGGAACTGTGGGACTGAGACAAACATCTTGATTTGGATTTTTATGAGGATAAGACTAAAGGATAAGAATGTTAATTTGAGCTTGGCTTGGAAATCTAGCATCTTTGAGTTTGTAATACTAATCTCTATGGGATTAGTTTGAGTCTTTTCTCGGTATTCATAGGACCTGTGAATCAGTCGAAGCTCATGCTAAAGATCATACTATAATGCAAAATGGGTTAAGCTGGTCTTATCATCGATGTCGAAAAAATCTATGCTTATAATGAGCTTAGCTTCCATAATCTATGTTTACCCCTTTTTTTTTGGGTAATGAAGTTATGTGTTGCACTATCATGATTTTCTCAAGTGCATTTATGACCTTGAAATAGTGAATTTCAACTAAGGCGATTTGGTTGATTTAAAGGAAATTTAGAGTCTGTATCTCAATCTGAATTGCATGGGGGTGAATGTCCTTGATATGATTGCATATACTCCACGTCCTATATTTTTATGTTGTTTTCGTTATTTCTATTTGTGTAGCTTATCAATTTCATACCATCTTTTTTGTTTATTATTGGTTTTTTTATTGGAATTTGAAATGACATTTTCTATTTATTTCCAGTTGTAGCTACTGTTCTTGATATCTATGTTTTTAGATCTAACAGACAATATTTGATATATGTAATAGGTTTATTTTTGCATTTTGTGTTATAGTATGTAAGATAATTACTATTTGTTTTGCAATTAAATTCCTATCAATGATACTTATTTTTCAATGTCATATGTTTATAGCCTGTTAATATTATTCTGACTGTAAACATGCATATTAATTTATGATATGGTATTTGTTTATGTCACAAGAGATTTGAAATGCACAAGAAGATACAAATGAAGTCAGATTCCAAAATTTTTACTCTGAGGAAAGGAATTTAATAACATTCAATTTTCTTAGTGATCCTTTTCTTGCTTATCAATTTTGATTAAGAATATTGATAAAAGAAAATATTGATTAAGAATATGGTTATAACCTTTCTATTAGACACTTGATTCTTATACTTAATCAATGGGTATAGTTTGGGTAAATGTTAATGAAACCTTTATTTTTTTTTATTTCATTTTATGTATGACTATTTAAATTATTTTTGCAATGTTTGTTTAATAATTTTTCCTACGTGGTTTTAATAATTTTTCCTACGTGGGTGCTTTAGAGTAGCTACGTAGATTGTCGTCCCATCAGTACATATAACTTCCAAAAAGAAGGAAATTTGAGAAATTTCACTTTAAATTGTTATAATTAGAAGGTATTGTAAAAAAAGAAAGTTTGTTTAGTTGTGTCATGCATTAAAATGAGGTTCAAGCCAATGAGTATGTAATGATTTTATTTATATTTAATATTAATAATCTAAATAAAATTTAAAATGAATGTATAATATTATATATCTTTATTTATAAATAATATTAATTTTAGAGATAATAATAAATGCTATAATTAGGTCTTATTTATCAACTTGACCTTTTGTGTCAAATGGTTTCATGACAAGGTATCAGAGTCGCTTAAACCTAAAGGTCGAAAGTTCAAATCCTAGCAGCTCTATTTGTCAACAAATGACAAGGTGGGCCTGTGTTGTACACGCTTCAAGCCCAATAAACATTCACATGTGGGGGGAGTGTTAGAGGTAATAATAAAAGTTATAATTGAACATTACTTACCAGCTTAAGATTTTGGATCAAATGGTTTCATGACAATTAAATTATTATGGGGCCACGCCCGAGTTTAAGACTAGTTCCTCTTCTACAAGTGAAAAATCTTTAAAAGTTTTTCTCCTCTTTCTCTCGAAAAAAACCTAGTTGCTCTTTTATTTTTAAGGAGGAAGAATGAAGTTTATTTTACTTTTTCTTCTTTTCATTAACTATTTTCCCTATCCTCCTTATTCTTTGATTCAGTTTATATTCGTTAGATCTACATTTTTCCATTATAATTTTCTTAATTTGTTCTTTTTCAAGTCTAGCACAAGAATTCATTTATTTACTTAGACAACTCATGGTCAATGCATCATAGATTATTAGATCTGCGTAATTTCAATACGATCTATTTAGATCCGATTATCTCAAAGAGTTTTTGAGATTAAGATTGTAGTCACATTGTGTTTTTGCAACTTTGAAATTATGAGAAGTACTGATATTTCATTTAATTTTTGGTTTGTAGTTAATATGTTATAGATTTTGTTCTTCCTTTTATGGATGGTCTCTCCCTATATGATTTTTTTTCTTCCATTTATAGAATTTCTATCATCTTTAGCCTAGATTTTGATTGGTGTTTCTTCCTCTTTATTTGTTTGATGATTTATAATATAATTTAATGCTCTGAATTAATTACTTTAACCCAAAAGATGAAAGATAACTTTTTATTCTTAAATGGGGAATTTCTTCTCCCTCGACTTTCTCTTAATCCCTCGTGCTTACATGGATCACTTTGTCAAATCTATTTTCTCCTCGAAGTTCATGTTTTATGTGCATGTTTGACTTCTGTTTTGATGATCACAAGTTGATATTTAGATAAATGAGTTTCATAATATCTTTATATTAAAGAGCTTTATGAGTTAAGAATTAAGCATTATGAGTTAAAATGGTTTAATAAGTCACAAAGGTACTTTATAACATCATAAGTAATATAAATAGGGTTGTCAACGGAGACAAGGGGGCTTGTCCCCATCGGGGGCTGCCCGAACAGGGACGGGAACAATTTTTTCCCCGTTTACTAAATGGGGACTGGGATGTGATTACCTCCCCCCGCCCCACTGACCCGTCCACATCCCCGTTTAGTTCCCGGTGGAGATTTCCATTAAAACTCCGTTTATTTATTTATTTTATTTTATATATATATAAAATTAAATTTTATAATAATAAAACTAAAACTAGGGTGCTTTACATTCTTCTTTCACTTTTAAAGTATCTAACAATCAATTATATGTGCTTAATTGTTACTGCTGATACTGAATATATGCAATTGTATACTTATTTGCAGAACTTCTACCTAGGTGCAAAACTTAAAATTTAGACTTTGCACTTGGTACAATTTATCAATTTAGAAATCTCTAATTTAATTTATGTATATTGGACTCATGTACTCTATTTTGAAATCATAATATTAGTAGTTGTAATATTTTAATTAAATATCACTTTCTTACAAGAAAAATTAAGTGATTTATTTAATGGTCTCCAAACTGTAATATGCTTTGTTCAATGCATTTTTTTAACCTATTTTTGTACCAAATTGAATTTTATTTAAAATTTCAAAAAAAAAAAAAAAAAAGGATCTTAACGAGGACGGGGATCCCCGCGGGGCTGGGGAAGGGGATGAAGATCGTCACAGTTTACCAAACGGGGACGGAGACGGGGATCCCCGCCTAGCCGGGGAACGGGGATGGGATTGCCAATCCCCGTCCCGCTCCACCCCATTTACATCCCTAAATATAACTACTTGAAATGCCTTATGAGTTAAAAACTAACTCTCTCGGCCACATAAAGTGCATAATATAAAGTATTAATATATGCTTATTAGTTGAAAGATTTTTCATTGATATATGCTTATTAGTTGAAAGATTTTGGAAGATAAATGCTTATAAGTAGAAAGATATTGGTTTATGGGTTGAAAAGATTTGAGATTAAAAGATATACATATATTCAGCCACAATATGCTTTAGTTTATGAGCTTAACACTATGCTACTAGTCTTGAAAGAAGTGCGTTACTACTTGAGAAATCTTGGCATATTGATGACCTATATCAAACGGCCACTTTATCACTCCATTTATGAAAAAGTATAAAATGCTTATGACTTCAGATCTCTTTATAGATTGATATCAACGGATAACTTAAGCTTGGTTACATGAAATCAACAAATGCTTATGACTTACATCTCTCTCTTTGTTAGCTAAGTCAAACGGCTTTATTACTTGAGATCTACATATACTTCTCATTGCAAGATAAGTCACATGGCTTTATTACTTGAGACCCACATATACTTCTCTTTGTAATATAATTCAAGCGGCTTTATTGGTTAACATATACCTCTCATTGAAAGCTAAGACAAACGGCTTTATTACTTGAAGATCAACATATGCTTCTCTTTGAGAGGTGATTCAAACGGCCAAAATATGCTTGTGGCTTGATATCAACGTTCACTTCTCTTTATGAAGTGAATCAAACGGCCATATAGAAGACTTATCCTATAAAAGGAATGAAGATGAAGAAAGCAAAGCAAGGAAGACCAATTAACAATTCATACATTCTGAAGCATACATTTTTAGTTTTCCAAAATTCCCAAAGAAAGAAAAGAGAAAAGAGCTACATTTGTTTCATTCAAATATTTATACATTTGGAAATTGTATTTTCACACAAGGTTGTGTGAAGAGGGTTTGCTTTGTTGGTGGTGTGGTCAACAAAGCTTGTAAAAGTTTGGTGCTTGAGCTTCGAAAAAGCATCAATAGAATTTGTTACTTAATCTCCAAAAAGTAACGGTAGAGGTTTGATACTTAGCTTGTAAAAGTATTGAGTTTTTTTACTTGAACTCGCAAAACGTAATACAGCTTATTTCCTGCCCGTAAAGGAAACGTTAGTGGAAATCTCAAGCGGTTGGTTTAGGGACTGGACGTAGATCGGTTGGGTTGAACCAGGATAAAATTCGGTGTCTACATTTTTCTATCCCTACTCTCTTTATATTTTATGCTATTTAAATTCTTGTAATTTAAATTAATCGCTTTATTATTTAAGGTTATTTTTATAAAAGTAGTTTTATATTCATAAGTTTTATTATATTAATTAATTCCGAATTTTTAATAAAACTTATTTTGAAAAAGAAACTTGTGTTTCTACTATAAAGAATTTTGAAAAGAAATTTTGTGAAAATTTCTATTCGTCCTACAGTACTATTCACCCCCCTCTAGTACTGTAGCTAGCCATTTGGGACCGTCAATTGGTATCAGAGCCTGACTTTATTCAAAAGAAGTAAAATTCTTAGAGCGATCTTAATATGGCTAGTACCTCAAGGAGTCAAAATGTTTTTATATCTGAGGGATGTTCCATCAACAAGCTTCCACTATTTAATGGAAAAAATTATAGTTTTTGGAAAAATCGGATGAGAATGTTTTTGTAGTCAATGGATATTCAGGTATGGAGAATTGTCAAGGAAGGACCTAGTATTCCGACAAAAATTGTTGATGGAGAATTTGTTCCTAAAGAAGAAAGTGAATATGAAAGTGCTGTTTGGAATAAAGAAGCTTTAAACTCTAAAGCTATTAATTTATTATAGTGCACTTTAGATATTAATGAGTTTAATTGTGTTTCAGGTTGTACGACAGCAAAGCAAATATGGGATAAGCTGGAAACAAATCATGAAGGAACCAAACAAGTCAAAGATGGAAAGATTAATCTTTACATCATAGAATACGAGTTGTTCAAAGTTGACGCAAAAGAATCAATTGTGGAAATCAACACAAGGTTCACTCTCATTATGAACAAATTAAAGAATCTTGGCAAGAATTTCACAGATGAGGAACTGATTAGAAAACTAATCAGAACAATGTCGACGTTATGGGATGCAAAGCTCACAGCTATTAAAGAATCAAAAGGTTTAAGCTCATACTCATATGATGAATTTATTGGTTCATTACTCACATATGAGATGAAAGTTGAATATACTACTGATTGTGAGCAGATTGACAAGAGAAAGTCTATAGCACTAAAAGCTGCAGATTCAACTCTAGAAGTGTCCATCTCAGATTCAGACGATGATGACAAAGATGATGATGATGAAGCTTTGTTGGTACAAAAATTCAGAAAATTCTTAAGAAACAAAAACAGAGGCAAATCAACTTACAAGAAGCAATTCATCAACCACAGGGTTGATAAGGCAAAGAAAGATTCAAAACAGGAAGTTATATGTTTTGAATGTAATAAACTTGGTCATTTCAAAGCTGATTGTCCAAAGCTTAAAAATAAGTTTAAGAAAAAGGACAAGAAAGCTATGATAGCAATATGGAGCGACAGTGATGAATCCAGCTTTGATGATGATGAGGATCAGAAGCAAGAGAAGGCCCAAATATGCTTCATGGCAAATGATGATTCAGAAAGTTCATCACATCAAGATTAAAATAAGGAAGATGAGGTAATTCTACAAACTTTATCTCATAATGATCTTATACAAGAATTTTTTAAAATGCGTGATGATAAACTTGAGATAATTGCTAAGTGTAAAAAATATGAAAATAAACTTTTAGAAAAAGAGTGTGAGAAACTTGAATTACAAAGCAACGTAAGTTTTCTGGAAAACTCCAATCTCGAACTTATCAATAAAATATCTCATTTAAAAAAAAAATGTGAAAAGTTAGATTGCACAATTAGCAAATTCACTAATGGTGAAAATATGCTACATGTGACTTTGGATTTTCAAGGAAATCGAAATGATAAAAATGGAATTGGTTATACTGAGAGGATATCTCCACAAAATCCCCAAAAACCAATTATATTTTGCTCCTCCTTCACTTCCACTATGCAAACTATATCCTCCAAATCTACAAGTCCAAACCAAACCAAAAGAAATTTATGCCCAACATTCACATTTCTCCAAGCCAAAAGGAGTGCAATCCACTAAACCAAACCGACAACCTTTTTCACAACAAAAGGTTACACACAAAAACCCACATAGGCCTATACTTTCCCAAAAATCTTATACATATAGGTCTAAACAACAACATAGTTACAAGCATAAACGCTAAGGATATTAGATGTTACTATTGTAATCATAAGGGACATGTAATTGGTGATTACATTTTTCGAAAGGGAAAATACAAAGGGAAAACTATCTGGGTTCCTAAAGAAAAATATGTTTCTAACCCTAAAAGACCCAACAGTATTTGGGTACTTAAATCTACTTGATTTGTTTTACAGGTATGTCTAAAGAACACTCTTAGAAACTCAAAATGTGATATTGATATCAGGTGCTCTAGATATATGACTAGTAATGGAAGATACTTTACTTCCATGTAGCAAGTAAAGGGTGGTGTCGTAAAATTTGGAGATGATCTAGCAGGACAAATCATCGGAAAAGGAAAGATTGGAAATAATCCATGCATTACTGAAGTTTCTCTATTTGATGGATTGAAATTCAATCTTCTAAGTGTGAGTCAACTCTGTGACAAAAATCAAAAGGTAATCTTTGATTCTAAAAAATGTGAAATTGTAAAAGCCAATAGTGGTAAGACTGTACTTGAAGTTCCTAGAATCGAAAATATTTATCTTTTGAATTCAAGTACTCTTACTAATGACCACTATTTGATTTCACAAGAAGAAGAGAGTTGGTTATGGCATCATAGACTAGGTCATGCTAGTATGCATCTCATTTCAAAACTTTCAAAGAAAGATTGTTAAAGGTTTACCCAAAATAAAATTTGATAAAACTCATATATGTGATGCATGTCAAAGAAGGAAAAAACTAGGAGTTCTTTTAATTCCAAAGGAATTGTTTCTACCTCTAGACCCCTAGAACTACTGCATTTAGACTTGTTTGGTCTAATTCAACCAACAAGCTTAGGTGGCATGAGGTATGCATTAGTCATTGTCATGACTATTCACGTTTTACATGGACATTATTTTTGAGTAAAAAAGATGAAGCTTTTCAACAATTTTCTACCTTATGTAAAAAGCTTCAAAATTTGAAAAACACTTCTATTATAGCTATTAGAAGTGATCATGGAAAAAAAATTGAAAACAGTCTTTTTGATTTGTTTTGCTCTGAGTATGGAATATCTCACAACTTCTCTGCTCCTAGAACTCCTTAACAAAATGGTGTTGTTGAAAGGAAAAATAGGACTTTAAAAGAAATGACAAGAACCATGCTCAATGAAAATAATTTACCAAAATATTTTTGGGTGGAAGCTATGAACATTGTTTGTTATATATTAAATCAAGCTTTAATAAGACCCATTTTAAAGAAAACAGCATATGAGTTATGGAATGGTAGAAAACCTAATATTGGTTATTTCCATCCATTTGGTTGCAAGTGTTTTATTTTCAACAATAAGGAATATCTCAATAAATTTGACTCTAAGTCAGATGAAGGTATTTTCTTGGGATATTCATTGCATAGCAAAGCATTTAGAGTCTTTAACAAAAGAACTCTCACCATTGATGAGTCCATGCATGTAGTGTTTGAAGAAACTAACTCTCTCCCAGATAGGGAATCTAAGGATACTTTTGAGATTTTTGACTCATAGGTTGAACACACAGAAAATAATGAAAATGTTCTGCAAGGAGAAAACAACTCTAGTAATCAAAATGAGCATAATGCACAAGAATTGTAGATTCAAGAAAATCAACATGATGATTTGCCAAAAGAGTTCAAATATCATAGACATCACTCCAAGGAGAACATTATCGATAATCCCTCTCATATAGTGATGACCAGGAAACAACTAAAAGAATATTTTTCAAATGTGGCATTTGTCTCTAAAATAGAGCTAAAGAGCTTAAGTGATGCCGAGACAACAAGAAGCTAAACCCTTAAATGCAAGTAACCGTGGATAAAGCAACATCTTAAAGATTATGACCTAAAATATGATTATCATATACAAAAAGGTAGTGTTTACCTAGACCCTACTCCAAATAATGAGTAAATAGCAGATATTTACATAAAACCTCTGAGTGAAAACAAATTCAATGAGTTGAGAATAAAGATCAGCATGTCTGCACCGATATATGATAAATAATATTGTGACAAAAATGAGCAAAATAATTGATAAGTAATTTTTATTGTAAGTCTGGGTTACGTAAAATTGATTAAAGTTTTACTATTGGGTCAAGATCACAATTAAAAATTAAGTCATATTTGTCACAAAATAAATTTATACGCTCAACTAACAAGTCACAAAAGAAATATATTCATATATATATATATGTATATATATATATATACACACTTTCTAGGCCTAAAGAATTTCTAATTCTCATTAGTTCAAAAGCTCATCCTATTAGTAAGATGGGCCACATAGACTATTAAAGGGACAAGCCTAAGTATGTAAGGAGGGAAGGAAAGAAACAAAGGAAAACCGGTGTGAGAAAGGAAGAAACCAACAAAATCGACAACCACTCCCTCTCCAAAATGACATAGTCTCATCAAGGCGCCAACTTCTTCATCATTCACCAAAATCATTCTAGCCTCAATTCCTGCCTCCTCACGAAATCAGGAAATCTGAAAAGATTTCACTCTCCAAATAAACTAATCCTTACCAACCTTTCTGAGAAACCATACCTTGATCTCGAATTCTGTGCCATTTCACAAGCCTTTATCAAACAACGATGAAGCATTGCTCAGGTAATATTGCTAAAAAGGCTTCGTGTTTTTCTAACAAAAGGACAGATGAAGAGAAAAAGGGAAGAATCAGAAACCACAAAAAGAATTCACAAACAAAGAGAAGAAAAATTAGTTCAGCAGATGATGCATACCTGCAGAGAAAGAAAGCTTCCAGGTCTCCTCCTATCAGAAAAATAAGCCCGGCTTCCTCTCATATCTCTCGGAAACTTCAACAAGGTAATCCTCTTTACACTGATGGATTCACTAAAGAGAGAGTAAGATGTAGGAGGTTCGATTGGCAATATTTAAGGGAGAATGACAAACCGTTTGTGTGGTACTTTAAGGATCAGAAGTGGGAAAAATTTCTAAGTATAAATGAGCCAATTTATGACTCACTTGTCAGTGAATTTTATGGCATCACATACATAGGTAACAGAGACTATGAGGTGACTATATAAGCAAAGAAGTTACCTGTTAATGAGAGAATTCTTGGTGATGTGTTTAACTTGCTTGTTGAAGGTGTAAAAATAGATAGAACTCCTGCACCAATGACTCTAGGAAGATACAATGCTGCTGAATTTTTCTCTAAACTGTTTAGAATTCCTACTAGACACTCAATGCCTTGGTCAGAACTTGACTCAGGGTATCTGAGAGAGGACTTTAGAATCCTACAGTTAATGATTTCTGCCTTTTTTGTCCTATAAAAAGCAAGTCTTGCAACTATGATTAGTTTCAGCCTTTACTTCATTTGGCACCTAGCAAGTTACATCAGAATCAACTTGCCCTACATCATCCTAAATCATATGACTCATGCAAGGAATAATTCATCCTTGCCTTATAGCATGTTACTCTCTAAATACTTCACTCATTTCAATATATCTAAGGCTGGACTCATACCTTCCTTTGTTAGCCCCATGTCAATAATCAACAAGCTAAATATTTTTAGAATGCTCAAAGCCTGCTCTCATAGAACCCAAATACCAACCAAACCTATAGAAATTGATAGTAACTCCAAAATCTCCTCAAGCAGTTTAGAAACACCCCTTTCAAATCCCTTGTTCATTGGTACTTCATCAGTCAATATTAAAGCTCAATAGAGGAAAGAGCTAAAAGAAGGGCAATGTGTAATGTCAGAACAGGTTACAAAGCAGGAGAAAGTAAAAGAGGCTTCGCAGCCTAAAATGTCTTGTCAAAGAGATGGAGATGTGTTTGAATCCCTGTTTACATTGATCAATGAAGAAGACATGACACTTAGACCTGAAACAAATCCACATCCAAGCCACTTCTCAAATTCCTGCCTTGAAAGCTTTCTTAACTCATTCATTCTTTTAGAATTCTATAAAGCTTTCCTGCAAACTCTATTGATTTACCAACCGTCCTTCGCCATGGATGAGAACTTTAACAAACCAAAACCATTCACCACCTCTACTGATCTAACTTCTTTTCCATTGAGCATCTGTTCACCATTACCTCCTCCCATACTTGGATCCACCTCTTGTCCAATTATACCAATAAATTCAAACCTTACAAATCCTCCACCTCCACATGATTATCACAGGGTAACTGCATATACCCTAGAGACTTGTTTTAAGGTAATCTCAGAAGTTTTAAGTGCCTCAAAAATACTTATGGGATCTAAGGCATATATAAAGGTTCCCTCAGCCTTAAAGGATCTTCAGATGCAGCTGTTAAATATCCAGGAGAAAGTACATCATATGACTACCGGTATGGAGATAGAGTTGACCAGAATGACAGGGACTCTTAATCACTTGTCAGAACAGATAGAGGCAATGAAGAGCCTTGTTTCCAACATCATCAAATCTGGAGTAGCCTCCTCCTCCTCCTCGCTTTCATGATCTTGGTTTGCATCCTAACATTCTAGCAAATGTTGACTTGTAGAGATGATCCACTAATAAATCTGGTGCTTCCCAATTTATCTCTGCAACTTTTGGTCAACAGTTGGTTCTATAGTCTTTTCGAGTATTGAATAATAGTTCTAACTCTTTCAAAAGTATTTTATTTTATTTGGATCCATCCAGTTCTAAATAGTATATGAATGCTCTCTAAAATGGGTTATCAATCTTGTTAAAGCTTACATTATTACTTAAATTACCTTCTATCCACACTACTATTTTTGGTTTGTCTTCAAGTTCTTTTCACATGACACTAATATGCTTTATTGATGCTTCATATTTTGAAGTATGATAATTACCTTGTGACTTGCATGATTCATTCACCTGCATTGATACCATCTGGCATGTGTTATGACAAAGTGAATATGCTTCTAAGTTTGTTTTACGTATATGCTTGTGTGTGGTTCTAATGATTTACATTGCCTCAGTTCTCTACTGTTTTGACCTACACTTTTTCTTTTTGATGATTTCAAAGGGGGAGAAAGGGTTGACATGTGAGTTGAAACATTTAACATGTGAATATTGTTGAGAAAGGGTTGACCTGAAACAGTGCATATGGTGGGTTGAAACATTATTGAGTACATTAACTTAGGTTGACATACATATGTGTTAAACATCCTTAAGTACATTTGAGATGGAAGGGTTGACATGAGAAAGTAACTTGTGAGTTGAACATTCTTAAGTACATTATGAGTTGAACATTATGTTGATAATTGGACATATAGATTAACTTTGGTGATCAAGTAAAGATAATCATAGCTAGTTGACATTCTATGCTAAATGACATGTTGACAGTAACATCAGTGCTGCTTAGGAATAATACATGTTGATAGTATAGCTATGTTAGAACCTAAGTTAACATTGATATATGTGAATTGACATCTATGTTTAAAATTTGTCATCATATTGATAGTATAGCTGCTGTATTAAACAAGCTGTCACTTGACATTAGTGTTTAAGTAAAAGTTGGCATAATAGCTTAAGCTGGTTAGTACATCTATTGACATTAGAACTAAATAAAGGATTGACATGCTAGTTAGTTGACATATTGAACAAAATGTTGACACATTGGTGTTAAATTGAACATTGGAATTGCATTGACATGCTGTGTTGACATTAGTAATACAAGTTGACATTGGTATTTTAAATGTGTTGTATATGTTGACTTTTTGGCATATTGCTGAGTAAATGGATTGACATGCCAAAACTATGCTACTAGTATATGTTGTGCTTATAAGTTCACATAAGTTTCTAATTCATGTGTAGTATATGGCTGCTAGCAGAATATTTGTGCTATATGATAAGAGTTGATAAAGCTCTATTTTTGGCAGAATGCATAAATAGTGAGAGTCTAAGTAAAATGCTTGAAACTTTTGACTCTATGAGCTACCATGGGAAAGTCATAATGATAATAAGTATGATTTGAACTATCCCTAAGTTTTGGAATCTAAAAGATGATGATATGTGACTTCAACATGTGCTCTATATCTCATACCCCAAAGCTACATATATATGCAGTATGATGACATATGGTTTTATCTATACAGGATGTATGTTTAACTGCTTTATGAGCTCACTAAGTGTTGAAATTTAGTTGTTTGTGCAAATGAGCTCAATTTAGCTTGGTTTCATAATAAGTACCCATTATATGCTTTGAAGCTAACTTATGCAGGTTATAACCAATATCCTTAAGAAATGACTCATTATTATGACAGATCCGAATATATGAGTTTAACACAAAGTTTCCTCTTAGACCTAAAACTCATATTCAAGTGGATTAATAGGCCTCAAAATGATTTATCTTTAAAGGCCATAATGTTCATGCTCTAATATTATTTCGGTTGTAAAACAAGATTTTTAATCTCTAAAAATCTCATCCAAAAACAACTGCGCAAATATTAAGGGGGAGCCACGTAATGAGGGGGAGCATACGGAAAATGTTTTAAAATTATAAAAATGTCAACCCATCAAATTGTAATCATCAAAAAGGGGGAGAATATTGACTTCGGTTTTGATGATCACAAGTTGACATTTAGATTAATGAGTTCTTAATCTCTTTACATTAAAGAGCTTTATGAGTTGAGAATTAAGCATTATGAGTTAAAATGGTTTAATAAGTAACAAAGGTACTTTATGGTATCATAAGTAATATAAATACTTGAAATGCCTTATGAGTTAAAAACTAACTCTCTCGGCCATATAAAGTGCATAATATAAAGCATTAATATATGCTTATTAGTTGAAAGATTTTTGATTGATATATGCTTATTAGTTGAAAGATTTTGAAAGATAAATGCTTATAAGTAGGAAGATATTGGTTTATGGATTGAAAAGATTTGAGATAAAAAGATATACATATATTCGGCCATAATATGCTTTAGTTTATGAGCTTAACACTATGCTACTAGGCTTGAAGGAAGTGCCTTACTACTTGAGAAATCTTGGCATATTTATGGCCTATATCAAACGGCCACTTTATCTCTCCATTTATGAAAAAGTATAAAATGATTGTGATTTGAGATCTCTTTAGATTGATATCAACGGATAACTCAAGCTTGGTTTCCTAAAATCAACAAATGCTTATGACTTACATCTCTCTCTTTGTTAGCTAAGTCAAACGGCTTTGTTGCTTGAGATCCATATATACTTCTCATTGTAAGATAAGTCACATGGCTGTATTACTTGAGACCCACATACTTCTCTTTGTAATATAATTCAAGCGGCTTTATTGGTTGAACACACACCTCTAATTGAAAGCTAAGACAAACGGCTTTATTACTTGAAGATCAACATATACTTCTCTTTGAGAGGTGATTCAAACGGCCAAAATATGCTTGTGACTTGAGATCAATATTCATCTCTTTGTGAAATATTTCAAACTGCCAAAATATGCTTGTGACTTGAGATCAACGTTCACTTCTCCTTATGAATTGAATCAAATGGCCATATGGAAGACTTATCCTATAAAAGGAATGAAGATGAAGAAAGCAAAGCAAGGAAGACCAATTAGCAATTCATACATTCTTAAGCATACATTTCTAGTCTTCCAAAATTCTCAAAGAAAGAAAAGAGAAAAGAGCTACAATTGTTGCATTCAAATATTTATACATTTGGGAATTGTATTTTCACCCAAGGTTGTGTGTAGGGTTTGCGTTGTTGGTGTTGTGATCAACAAAGCCTATAAAAGTTTGGTGCTTGAGCTTCGAAAAAGCATCGATAGATTTTGTTACTTAAGCTCCAAAAAGTAACGGTAGAGGTTTGATACTTAGCCTACAAAAGTATTGAGTTTGTTACTTGAACTCGTAAAAAGTAATACAGGCTTGTTTCCTGCCCGTAAAGGAAACGTTAGTGGAAATCTCAAGCGGTTGGCTTAGGGACTGGATATAGACCGGTTGAGTTGAACCAGGATAAAATTCGGCGTCTACATGTTTCTATTCCTACTCTCTTTATATTTTATGCTATTTAAATTCTTGTAATTTAAATTAATCGCTTTATTATTTAAAGTTATTTTTACAAAAGCAGTTTTATATTCACAAGTTTTATTATATTAATTAATTCCGCATTTTTAATAAAACTTGTTTTTGAAAAAGAAACTTATGTTTCTACAAAAAGAATTTTGAAAAGAAAGTTTGTAAAAGTTTTTGTTCGTCCTACAGTACTATTCACCTCCCCTTTAGTACTGTAGCTAGCCATTTGAGACCGTCATGGTTAACAGATCAAAGAAGGATAGAATAGTTTTTCCATATGGAATAGTTATTTCTATGTTTGGTAGGATTTTGAGATACAAAATAATAACACATAATTGAGATTCCTTCTTATGCGGAATATTTTTTCTTCCTAAAACTAGAGAATAGCTATTTACTACTTAGTGTCAATTTATAAAATATTTTTTTTAAATAGCCTTATTATGTAAATACGGAACCCTTGTACTGACTCAATCTTCACAGCTGTGAGAGGCAATCTCAATGATGAACTATCAAAGTCGACATGTCTAATCCATATAATTCACAGCCAATCTTGTCATTCTTCATCGTTTGTTTTTTTATTTTCATTCTTTTCCAATTTAGCTTTCTATTAGAAGATTAATCTTCATTGTTAGTCATTCTTTATCGTTTTAGCCATTTGTCAATCTGTCAAGTTTGTTAATTACCTCACTTCTCATTAATAATTTCATTTGTTTATAACTTTTATGCTTTTCGTTGTGCATTTTGATATTACATAGTCTTCTGGCGGGTTAGTTAAGCAAGTTCATTGTAATTCAAATCGGGATATATAATAGTTAGACATCATGAAATTTTGTTCTATGGTGTATAAAAAAGTAGATCACATCTTCCAGTCTATTGTAGAAATAATTGTGTTTATGTTGATTAATCAAAACTCTGTGATTTAAACTATAAATTTAGACTAATCTTACGTCCCACCACATTCGTACGCATAAGTAAAATTTTTGTCACACATAATCGCCCAAAATCAAGCCATAAGGGCTAAGTGGGCTAAGTGGGAAACTGACGGGCCAAATAAATCCAAAGATGGTGGAATTCAGGCCTGCCCAAACCTCAGTTTGGGCTAAAACAGGCCCAAGGAGCGCAAAAGGCTGGCCCTGGATACCTACGGATTTTTCCGTCCCTAAACAGAAGCTTGTAGAATCCGTCCCTAAATTGGTTGGAAACTGCTGGAAATGCCTCTAGGAGCTTCTCCACCACCTCAAAGGATATTTTAGGCCTATTTTGGATAAATATCACATGTAAATATCTAGTAAATATTCTAGATGCTAATTTATAGCCACACATTGTATAAATCAATTGTAACCACACATTGAGGAGGTGGCATTGCCTATAAATAGGGCATCACCCCCTCATTTGTAATCAACTCAAGTTTGAGTAATAAAAGCATACATTCCTAAACTCTCAAGTGCTCACTTGTTCTCTCCTAAACCTCTTTATGTCTTAAGTGCTTATCGCATCCCTTTCCACACGCAACCAAAAGGCTTACTTAGCGAATAAACGTCTAAGTGCCGAGTGGACAAAGAGCGTGTTTGTTACAGGTGGTATCAGGGCAAGGGTTCTTAAGCCTAGGTACCAGTGTTGGCAAAGGAACTGCACACTATGGCCAATGAGACGGAGAATGTTGCCACCTCGGATGTGCAAACCGAGCAGGTCCAAGGGTGAG
The DNA here is from genome assembly GCA_039660915.1 of Euphorbia tirucalli. Classification (NCBI taxonomy): domain Eukaryota; kingdom Viridiplantae; phylum Streptophyta; class Magnoliopsida; order Malpighiales; family Euphorbiaceae; genus Euphorbia; species Euphorbia tirucalli. The sequence goes on from CM077633.1 coordinate 55,505,088, forward strand.
GAGATGATCCTAGTTATGGACAACCCAAGCGCACTCGTGACAAATCCAAGGGCCCAAATGCTGGTGACCCTTGGGAGTTGCGTGTCGCTGCGTTGGAAGTGACTGTTGAAGATCTCAAAGCCACTATAGGTGAGATATCTGACCAATGCGACAACCTCATTAGTGAAAATGAGGCGGTGTCAACAGCAGCAAGAGAGATGTTTGACAGTCTCAAGATGCTGTTTATGGACAAAATGTCCACGATAGAAGCTGAGGTAAGGGAAATTTGTGCCGATGTCAATGTTCTCCAATAAAAATGGCGGACACATCGCTGTTCGACCAGTCCCACTGGCGAAAGCTCATCAGCCACTGTCCCGAACCCTATACAAACCCTTCAAAAGCCAGCAAATTACGCTGGAACTCGAAGCGCTGCGGTTGTAGAGAATTTTCTCTTCAGCATGGACCAATATTTAAAAGGGCTAGCATTGGTCGATGAAGGAGCAAAAATTAACACTGCCTAATCTTTTCTCAACGATTCGGCCCAGATGTGGTATCGAAGGTGCTGTCTCGATGTAGAAGAGGGTGACACTGGCATCGAGACGTGGGATCAATTTAAGAGGGAATTGCAGGAAAGATTCTACCTTCTAACGCATGCGAAAGTGTGAAGAAAAAGCTGTGGAATCTAAGGCAGACGGGTTGTGTTGCCAACTACATTAAAGAGTTTAATGCTCTTATGTTTGAAGTCAGAAGGATATCGCGGGAAGAAGCATTGGAGTGATTCAAAAGTGGCCTGAAGGATTTCTTGAAGACCGCCGTTATCCAGTCGCACATAAGGCACATCGATGATGCCATCCGGTTGGTTGAGGAATTAACAGACACTCACACCCACGATAGGAAACCTAATTGGGCTAAAGGTGGGGGAGACAAGTCTAAGAAGGGGAGCGACAAAAAGGACAACCAAAAGAACAAAGGTAGCAGCTCGAAGGGGGAGAAATGGCCTTAAGGTAAGAAAGATTTCAAACCCCCTAAGCCATGCGTTATTTATGGTGGTCCTCACTGGATGCGCAATTGCCCGTAACAAAAGGCAATTTGCGCTATAGTCGCCGAATATAAAGAAAAGGTTGTTGAAGAACCATAAGCAGAATTTGGTTCTATTCAAAGCCTTAGTGCAATAACTAAAGTCTTCGCCCCAAAGAAAGGCGAAGACAAAGGGCTGTTCTACGTCGATTTAGAGCTAAACGAGAAGGTGGCTACCGCAATGCTAGACATGGGAGCAACACACAATTTTATCTATGTCCAAAAAGCCAAACGCTTGGGCATAATATACAAGGTAGAAAATGGCACTATTAAAGCCATAAATTCAAAAGGAAAGTAGATAGTTGGCATAGCCGAAGCCGTAAAGGCAAAAGTTGGTGTGGACGATTTTAAAGTAGTACTTGGACTGGTTTTCTTTTGCACCGCACATGCATTTCCAGTGCCAGATTCCAGCTCGCTTCTCTTCATAAACAAAGGAGTCCAAGTAGTCCCGTTAAGTCGTAGGACGAAAGCTAGCACAATGCTTTCAGCCTTACAATTTAACGGGGCCTCAAGGACTCACAATGCTATATTGCAAGCGTGCGGGAATTACAAGAAGAGGAAGGCCAAACTAAACAATAAGAGATGCTTCCGCAATGCCTGAAAATGGTCCTTGATGAATATAAAGATGTAATGCCGGCCGAACTAATAAAGAAACTTCCGCCGAGGCGTGAAGTAGATCATGAAATAGAACTAGAACCGGGTGCCAAACCTCCTGCCATGGCTCCTTATCGTACGGTGCCCCCGGAGCTAGAAGAATTGAGGAAGCACCTGAAGCATCTCCTTGATTCGGGGTACATTCAGCCTTCAAAGGCCCCTTACAACGCTCTTGTGCTGTTCCAGAAAAAGAAGACGGTTCCTTAAGGATGTGCATAGATTATCGAGCCTTAAACAAGATCACTATGAAGAACAAATACCCGATAGCATTGATCACGGATTTTTTCGACCAACTCGGCAAGGCAAGGTACTTTTCTTCAAGTTATTACCAAGTACGCATAAAGAAAGGTGATGAGCCTAAAACCACATGTGTGAGATGTGTGAACACGGAATTTTCCGGGATAAAAAAAAAGAGAAAAAGAAAAAGAAAAGAAAAGAAAAAGAAAAAGAAAAGGAAAAAAAAAAAGAAAAAAAGAGAGAAAAAAAAAGCGAAATGGTTATGTACTGTGAATTACAGTCGTACGACTGTAATTTCCAAACATTACAGTGGTACGACTGTGGATCCACTTTTTGACATTGAGGCCATACCCAGAGGGGGCAGGGAATGGGCGATTTACAGAGGCATTAATGCCTCTAAATCCCCATTTTTAAGCCTACAAATGGCAGAAGAAAAGGAGGGGGAGGTTGACAAGAATTTGGATTGAAGAGAGCTCAAGAGGCATCAAGAGAAGAGAAAAGAAGAGAAGAAAAATAATACTTTCTCCTAATCTTTTCTTTTTAATCTTTGTATTGTGAGGTTAAAATTGGTAGAAATCATAGGTTAATAATTTGTCGCTCAAAGATAATAAATCCCAGAACTTGAACTTGATTAAATTTGCAACTTGTGAAGATTTTCGGACCATTATTTTATACCTTAGCATTCAAAGGAGAGGAGGCAATTCGGGGCTAATTCAAGGCATTTTTCCAGCCAAATATATGGTGGATCTGCGCTACAAGGGTAACTACACTCAAAACTAGTGATTTGCTTCATTTTCTGGGTGATTTGGTTCATTTTCGTGCATTAAAACCCCTATAAAATCAAAATAAAAGTCTGTTGTTTCTTGGAAAGATGAACAGTCGTGGTACTGTAGCTACAGTCGTCTGTTGTTTCTTGGAAAGATGAACAATCGTGATATTGTAGCTACAGTCGTACGACTGTAGTTACTATTCACAAAAACAGGAAAATTCACAAAAAATCTAGAAAAATTCATAAAAATCCAAAAAAATCCCAAAAAAATCATAAAAATCATAAAAATCAGAAAACCATCAAAAATAAATTTATTTCATACATCCATGACCTTAGATTCAATTTTCGAAGTTATCACACTTAGAACAGAGCAACAACGGAGATCCAAATCTCCCGAAAACCGACTCACATTTACATGCTTAATGGAAGTAAACTGGAAAAAGAAAATATTTTCAAAAATGTATTTTCTCATGAAACAAAAACACAGGAACATTTCAAAACTGTTTTCCAGGTCTAGTCGGGTGAACTAGCCGAGTTTACCCTACTACCCCCTAAATGCATGTCCCCAAATCTCTCATTTCCCCGTTCTGTCTATTTGAGTCCAACTTGTTGCATATATTTGTGCTAACCTTTGTTTTGCAGGGTTTGATTTTATTTATTTATTTATTCATTTTAATTTTAAGTCATTAGATATTCATGTAAAATAGGCGGTTGTACCCCGATCCCCTAATTATACAAGTGTATCCCCTAGGATAGTTTTCTGTGATTCGATTGGATTGTAATAATTAATTTATTTATCGCTTTTTATCTATATGTACGCTGCATTATTGAATCAATAAAAATCAACCTTAGAAATATAAAATGCTATCAATGAACATTGGCCAAATTTATTTTGATTAGACATGAAATAAGGGACTTGTCCGAACTTAGATCTCTGGAAAGTGTAGCGATCCTCGTCCGATTCAGCTACACTATAATTTCCCGGTTGAGCTGAACCGGGTGGCGACTCTTACACTTTCTATCGAGAATTAGGTCTCTATTCTTTTACGAAATAATGAATTTTCCAAAACCAAATTTTCAATATAAAAACCCCACACGAGGGAGGGTTGCCCGACATTGAGGCTCCTTTCCGAGGGGAAAACATCGTCCGCTCACAGTGGCAACTCTACTGGGGATTTCTTACAAAAGTTTTCTTAAAACATAAAAGAATTTGACAAGCCCTGAAAAATGTCTAATCAAAATAAGGCGGGTGATTCTTGCATGGTATTTTATCTTGCATTTTAGTTAGACATACTTGCATTATGTTAAGTATCCAATTTTCAACCCGGTGAATTGTTAAAGTGTCACCTATGTTCCTCATGGTCTTAGGGGCACGGATACGAAACACCACCTATAGCCTCGTACGTACCCCTTCGTTCGGACCCTTGAGTGGGGCGATGTGAGGAGTATATTTTGCTGTGGAGGGCTTGATTTTATCTCGACTTGGACCGAACTCATGTAGGCAACCTTAGTTGGATTCCCTTAGGATACTAAAATAAATTGCATGAATGTTACAATAACACCCTCATCATCCCCGGTTGATGATCGAAGTGAACCCCTCCTTGGACTCGGTTAGAATTTTCTCAAAAATTGACCATGATTGGAGGAATAAGGTTGGAGGAATACGCTTCGCATGCTATGTGCTACGTGTTTCTCGTTCCTTCACAACATACCATCATCAACACTTTTCACAAACATGACATGCTAAACGCAAAGCATTTGTATGCTACTAACTCACATCTTTTATACAGCCACTTGCATTTTTTATGTGTAAATACATTAATCACCCGTGTGACATTCACATTAACCATATCTTTTGTAGCCATACATCCCCTCATTGTGTGAAAAGCATTAATTCATGTGCATCACTTGAATGTCATAAGCACTAACCAATTTGTTTTGTAGCCATATGGAATGCATGTCATGCATAAAACATTCATCTGGGCCTTGAATAATCCCATAAGGGTCACACACATCATATCACCTACCAAGTAGGAAACCATTTAGGCGCTCCATGAACGCCGAAAATTTCATTTCATACATCAAACCGTTTAGGTGCTCCACGAGCACCGAAAACCTCGATTCATACATCAAACCATTTAGGCGCTCCATGAACGCTGAAAATCTCATTTCATACATCAAACCATTTAGGCACTCCATGAACGCCAAAAGTCTCATTTCATACATCAAACCGTTTATGTGCTCTACGAGCACCAAAAATCTGATTTGTTTAAGGCGCTCCATGAGTACTGAAAATCTCATTTCATACATCACACTATTTAGGTGCTCCATAAATGCTGAAAATCTCATTTCATACATCAAACCGCTTAGGTGCTCCACGAGCACCAAAAACCTCATCTCATACCTCAAGCAGTTTAGGTGCTCCGTGAGCATCGAAGACCTCATTTCATGCACCAAACCATTTAGGTGCTCCACGAGCGCCGAAAAATTTCATTTCACACATCAAGTCATTTAGGTGCTTCACGAGCGCCAAAAATCCCACTTCATACATAGATGTTCTATGAATGTAAAAAAACCCCATACATCATAAAAAACCAAAGTGCTCCCCGAGTGCCGAAACTCTACTCGTGTGCCAATCACGAGATCATTTCATCTCATATCACAATGTGAAATCCAAGGTGCTCCCCGAGCATCGAAATTCCATTCGTGTACCAAGCACGAGATCATTTCATCTCATATCATGATATAAAAACCCAAGGTGCTCCCTGAGCGCCGAAACTCTACCCATACACCAAGAATAAATTCATCTCATATCAAGATGTAAAACCTAAGGTGCTCCCCGAGCATCGAAATTCCATTCGTGTACCAAGCACAAACTCATTTCATATCACGACATTAAAACCCAAGGTGCTCCCCGAGCTCCAAAATCCCGACCGTGTGTCAAGCGCACGTTCATCTCATGTCACAACATGAAAACCCAAGGTGCTCCCCAAGTGTCGAAACTTTACCTGTATGCCATTCTAACCACGTTTTCATGCAGGCACTTTTAAGACATCAACATATGCATGGCATTTATGTTAACCACATTTTCGTGTAGCCACGACACTTTATTTGTGTGCCATGCACATTTACGTCCCGTATGTTGACATTTTCACGAAGCAAACACGATATCATCATGTATGTCATGCATCCTAACCATGTTTTTGCACACCATTTGCATTTTTATGTGACACAAGCATTCATGTCATCTCATCTCATTTAAATTAAGGACATTTTGAGGATGCCCGTCACGGTCATTTCATAACATATTGGGAGTCCTAAAACTACCCGTGTTCTACCTGTGCACCGGATTACACTCGACCATTTCACTAGACCATTTCATTCAATAGGGGACCAAAATGGTCTTAGGTCTATTTTAGTGTGGCAGGCCACACGATATCATTACATGACATCATGTCATTTATCATTGGTGTCACGGTGATGCCGAAGTTCTGTCGGTGTGTCGCGATCCACTCCAGATTGTTGCATGACATTATTAAATCATTCAAGGTACTCCACGAGTATGGGATTACTACAATATAAGTGCATTTCATAACATTACCAAATTGTGAAGGGTGTTCCATGAACGCCAAACCTTTGTCCATGTCCCAAGTTACACGCGACTCGTTTGGAATGCCATTTCATCTCATATGCTCCAAAAAGTGTCAAAACTCCATCTGTGGGCTGGCCCCCATATGACCATTTCATATCATCTTATTGACCTATGAAGCATCAAAACTCTGCTCGTGTGTCGGTACACATGCAGCCATTTCATAACATCCACTAAGTGCCCCAAAAGCACCAAACCTCTGTCCATGTGACGGCTCACACACGATGATCTTGTATTATCATTTACATGGCATTGGGTATTATTGGAACGTCCAAAATAAAAAGAATAAAAACAAAGGAAGCCATCCTTATTAACTCACGATGTACATCTCATTCACTCGTCAAATGTTTAAGTGCTACACGAGCATTGAAAACTTCATATCATACATTGAGTCATTTAGGTGCTCCATGAGCGCCAAGAACCTCATTTCATACACCAAACCATTTAGGTGCTCCATGAGCACCGAAAACGTCATTTAATACATCAGACTGTTTAAGTGCTTCACGAGCACTGAAGGCATCATCCCATGCATCAAGACGTTTAAGTGCTCCACGAGCGCTGAAAACATTATTTCATATATCAAGTCCACTTAGGTGCTCCACGAGCATCAAAAAATATCATCTCACATATCAAGACATTTAGACACTCCATGAGTGCCGAAAATCTCACACATCAAAACCCAAGGTGCTCCCTGAGCGTCGAAACTCTGCCCGTGTGCCAAGCATACGTTCATATCACATTATGGCATGTGTTCATCTTATGAAAACCCGAGGCGCTCCCTGAGTGCCGAAACTCCATCCATATACCATGCATAAGTACATTCCTTTGCAAGCCCACCTTGTTTCGACCCGTGGACACCCCGTGTGTCATTTTACCCCCGGTGTATAATTATACACCTCACACCAATGACTTTCGTAAGTCCATCCTGCTTCGACCCGTGGACACCCCGTGTGTCATTTTACCCCCGGTGTATAATTATACACCTCATACCAATGACTTTCATAAGTCTGTCTTGTTTCGATCTGTGGACACCCCGTGTGTCATTTTACCCCTGGTGTATAATTATATGCCTTATTTTAAAGTCCTTAGTAAGATCTTCACAAGTATCATCTTGCTTCGATCCGTGGACATTCCGCATGTCATTTTATTCCTCGGGTGTATAGTTATATGCCCTATTTCCAGGCTCCTTCGTAAGTTTCATCTTGCTTCGATCAGTGGGCACTTTGTGTTCATTTTATTCCCTAGGTGTATAGTTATACACCCTATTTCAGGTTCTCTCACAAGTATCAACTTGCTTCGATCCGTGGACACCCTGTGTGTCATTTTATCCATATGGTGTATATTTATACACCATGCCTTACTTTAATATGCAGTCTCTTTAATAGAATTCATTACATTTGTATGTTTCCATTCTTGGCTTTGTATACACTTGGCTGGTTTGGAATTGAATAGCATGACAGGGCATTATATGACATCACCATTCATACATGCACACATCACATCATGCATTCATGCCTACATCATCCTTGATTTGGTATTCTTCGTGCGCATGCGCTCGTCAACGCTAAGAAGTGTTCTTATCAGGGGAGAAAGGAAAAATTTTTGAGAATGGCCAACCCAATGAACTTCAACACCATAACAGATGTCATGGAGGATCATGTTGCCTCATCACGGTTTCGAAAGGCAGTCAGGGACGAAGCGGCAGCAATGCTGAGAGAAGTGCTGGGAGGTGATTTTGGCAGAGTAGAAAGACTGACGGTAAGGTGCAGTGAGTTGGAAGCACGAGTGGCAGAGCTTGAAGGAAAAATGAAAAATATGGTGAGCACGGACCCCAACACCGATGCTAGCGAGAAGCAGAATGTCTAGATTGCTGGCGCTCATCCCCCAATACCTCAGAAGACTTTCCTATCGAGACTTGGGTCTACCAAGGCTGACCAATGAAGTAGAACTGAAGGGACCCATTAAGAATGATGTCGACACTAGCTCCATTCCACGGCATACCAGAAGCCCACCTACCGGGGGTAATGGAAAAGGCATTTCTCCATGGGCCGACTCGTTAAGCAAGCTATTTCTTAAATGTAGAAAGGAGTGTCTGCTGCAGAGTATCAGGCCATCTGTAGAACCAGAAAAAGCACATAAGAGTAATTTCTGTAGTTATCATGTAACAACAGGCCACCGGACCAATGATTATTTCGGTTTAAGAAATGAGATTCAGAAGCTAATCGACAAAGGAAAATTGAAAACCCCATCTGACTTTACTGGACGACTTAGTACAATCAAAGAAGCTGCCAAGGAAACTTCTTAAGCTTCTCGAGGAAAAGAGCATGATGAAGAACTACAGGGTCTGATTTGATAGCAGTCGGGCGATGGCACTAAAGCAGAAATGGTGACCAATCGGAAAATAATCGGTTTCTATGAGATCAATACCTGTTGGAGACTTCCTTCTTACAAGGGACTCATTTTGTTTGTGAGATGTATTGAACTCATTATGAATGCAATGAGATTTATTTTTGTCTTACTTATGTGATGATTGCATGTACATGGCATTATGCATGCATTTGACCATCTGAAATGACATATACAACACACATAATATTAAGATTCATGACATCCATCTGAGTATTGTAAGGAACCTAAAAATGAATCTGGCTCTGATTGAACCCTCTCTTGAAAAGTGAGCTTGCGAGATGAATAAGTAATGGGATGGCGTCACCTCCGCCGAGCCATTTACCGACCCAGACAGCGGTCCTTACAAATCACAACCCAAAATGCTATTAACCCTGCCCTAGAGTTTCAAGTTGATTAACACGTATGATACTAAACCATTCTGAGCCAAAGGCTATTACTAAATCTCGGAGACAAATTCCAAAATGAAGCTCTAAGCCTAATTCCATATCCAAGAAAGTACCCTGTATGAAAACCCTAAAGTTAAAATTCCAAACTCATTGAAATCATCAACCCATAAGAAATTCAAATGACCTTCATCACCCATCGTGTGGTAAAATTCTAAAGCAGTTCTTGGTTGTAGTGCATGTATAATCTTGTTTGTATGACATTCATGTGCACATGACATTACGCATACATTGTTCATCCAAAAGACATATTAAACACACATGACATGCACAAATTTGAATGCAGCGGGAAAACCAAGAGGTGGTTGTGGCTTGGATTTAGTTCTTTAAAAAAAAAAGATCGGTGCAGGCAGAAAAGTCTTTCTCTCTCGTACATGGCTGCTATAGCTAACACCGGAGTGTCTTCTAGCATTAAATGGCAAGGCATAATGAGCAATCTCCACATGCCAATTTCCATCACTCTCAGATTTTGTACCTTTCCTGTGAAAGATTTGGACTTTCTTATTTTCAAACAACCTGTGAAAGATTTGGGCTCCCCTATTTTCAAACCCAAAACACTCCCTTTTTCAACCTTTATCCGTACTTTCAACACCGTTGCTCTTTCGTTTACATGTAAGGCAGAAACACTTGTTTGATGAATTACCCCTTTCTTCTTTTCTCTGGAACTGATTCTGTGAAACCTTATTCTCTACCATCAATGGTTTCTAACAAAAAAATTGAACCCCAATGCTATCCTATATCGCACTTTTTCGTATCATCTCATCACTAGAAAGGCGACGGAGTAAGTGGTTATGGCATTATTTCAATCAGTCTTCATTTATCATCAACCTGTACCAGATTGGGAATACTCTTTTATGCTGCACCACTTCACTGGTAGTGCATTTGTGAACTTCACCAATAATATTGGAGTAATGCTGCAAATTCTGGACAAGCATTGTCTGGAGGAAAACAAGCACAAGTCTAAAGAGTAGTCTACTTATGATTTCCTCTATTTGCCTATGGACTCCAAGACTGGAATAAATTTTGGTTACGCATCCATGAACTTCACCAATAGTGTTGGAGCAACCAGGTTTTACAAAGCTTTCAACAATCGTGAATTGGAATCTGGGGTGAATTGGAAAAATGTATATAGGTTCAGACTCTTGGAGAATCCAGTGGGTAATTAATTGATTCAGTTCAGTGCTCGGTTGTATATTTTGATGACTTGCTTTAATATGTGTTAGCATTGCGCAAAAAAAAAAAATCTCTCCAATATGTAAAACCGAAAGGACATATTGGTAATTTGAAGGGGCATCAATCAAAACCAGCGCCACAATTTGGATTTTCCTAATGCATCAACATTCATTATGTCATAGATGTTTTATATTCCGTTTCGATGTTCAATATGCATTCGTCATGTCATTGCATATCAATGTCCACATACGGATTACAGCACACAGCGAACCATATCTGATGAAGTGTTTTACACCCCAAATAAAAATCTCTAATACTAGGGGCGGGTAAAGGCCAAACCACTAGATGTCATCAGCAGCAATGTTCTTGCAACTTCTGATGAACATATCGAGGTGCGCTTTCCAATCCCAAGATAGATCAATATGAAGAGATCAATTCAGCTGGAATGCTCACGCAGAATTTTTGGACCATAAAAAAAAATCAAATCACAAAGAGAAAATTTCCGACACGGAAAATCGAGAGGACGTGTTGGTAACAAAAAGAGGGTGATGTTCAAAGTCAGAGTCACTGTTAATTTCCCTATTGCACTCATTATGATGTCGTCGTAATGATATTATGCATGTTTGATCTTCTACTTGGATGTTCATATCGCATACATCATGCTATTACATATAAACATCCATCAGTAGGTCATTGCATCCAAGCCCATGATAATACAAATGGAATTCCTATTATAAACACTGATATTAGGTCAGAATGTTATACAATATAGAAATACAGGATCCAATTCTCATCCTCTCACTAGACCAGGTAGACAATTCCTAGGCAAAGCCTGCGATCTTGATCCACTAAACCTGATAGCACTTTGAAGCATACCACGAATACAGTGGAGGAATACTCGAGAGGATTAACTTCTCCAGTAATCAGATCTGTGTGATAGCCAGTCGATCAGAAAGGTATTGAGACAATCAGACTAAGTCAGCATGGTACAAAAACATGCCAGGAGTTGGGAAGAAGCATCCATCGGTTTCAATGGGGGCAATTAGAACAAACAGAATCCAGATAAATCAGGGCCTTAGCCGAGGCAACCCCTATAGATGCAACGCTATAAGTCATATGGGCCACCACTGAGGCTAATCATAAGCCACAAATCCCATACATGCATCCATGCATCCATGCATACACTTAAAACATACATGCATCTATGCATACATATATACGCTTAAAGCATGCACACAATTCATGCATACATGCATCAAAATCAACCCAAGTATAGGTACTCACCACTATCATCGGGTCGTCCTGAATCGGGATCGCTCCTAAAGGGGAAATGGCTTAATCCATGGGCACCCTCAGAGTTATAACGTGCAAATCAGAACTATACGACTCCAAATCTCAGGTATGAAGAACTCCTCAATTGTCAGAATTTTTGTTCACACCAATATAATCCCGAGAAGGGTGCTCCTTGCTTTTTTTGCAGATTCTAAGGTCAAAACAATCAAGCCGTATTTATTCTTGATCGAAGGGGCAAAAATTTTTTGTTTCCAAAATTATCGATCAAGGAATAAATACGCACACAGCGAGTCAATATTATAGGGCACTCCACCACAGCGAGTCAATTTCATGGGGCACACCACCACATGGGGAATCAGATTTCAACGGCATGGCTCCACTATACGGAGCCAAAGCTCTGAACTGAAACCAGCATCCCCTAGCAAGGGATGTCAGACAAATGTGAATTAGACTTGAGAATGGGCGAAATGTTGCCTGGAATGTCTCAAACGCTCCGAAAACCAAGCGATACTCGATCCGAAACCCTGAGAAAGGCCCTTTGGGTCATTAGAGGGCTTGGAGTGATTTTGTAGGGCCAACGCGTCAGCATCGAATTTTTCCAATGATGGTCCGCCTCGTCTAGGGGCATAATACTCGAGGAAATCACAAAAAATTCATTGTAAGCACAATCTTATGCAGCATTTCACTCCATAAAATTGCATTTTTGACGTATCTCGTGTGCCAACTCATATGAGATCGTCTCACTTTTCACAAATCACAGTCCACCACAACTTTAAAAGGGACTCCAAAATTCAATTTTGACGTATCTCGTGTGCCAAGTCATATGGGATCGTCTCACTTTTCACAAATTATGGTCTCCCACGACCTTAAACTAGAGAATATAGATTACACTTTTAACGTGTCTTGTATTCCAAGTCATACGCAACAGTCACACTTCACAAAAACACATTTACACATATTTATTCTTGATCAAAGGGGCAAAAATTTTTGTTTCAAAATTATTGATCAAGGAATAAATACGTTCATCAATTGCATGCTATATACATTATGGCTCTGTATGGTAGGTCATACGCGGCCATTTGATCCCAAAAGTCTCGTAACTCCTTATCCTTTGCGTCATCCTTATGTGAAAATCATCATAAGGAACCGCCTGGCTCTAAAAGTCATGTTTCCGCAGTGTCATCCTTATACGAAAATCATCATAAGGAACCGCTTGGCTCTAGAAGTCATATTTTCCCGGTGTCATCCTTATGCGAACCGCTTGGCTCCAAAAGTCATATTTTCCTGGCATCATTCTTATGCAAAAATCATCATAAGAAACAGCCTGACTCCAAAAGTCGTATTTTCCCGGCGTCATCCTTATGCGAAAATCATCATAAGGAACCGCTTGGCTCCAAAAGTCATATTTTCCCGGCATCATTCTTATGCAAAAATCATCATAAGAAACCACCTGACTCCAAAAGTCGTATTTTCCCGGCGTCATCCTTATGCGAAAATCATCATAAGGAATCGCTTGGCTCTAAAAGTCATATTTTTCTGACGTCATTCTTATACGAAAATCGTCATAAGAAGCTGCCTGACTCCAAAAGTCTTATTTTCCCGGCATCATCCTTATGCAAAAATCATCAAAAGGAACCACCTGGCTCCAAAAGTCGTATTTCCCTAGCGTCATTCTTAAGCGAAAATCATCATAGGAAACCGATTGACTACTAAAAGTCTCAAGAAATAAATGCACAAGCCACACACATGCACACTACTATTTACCCCGTGTTCTTTATCGTGTAACTAAATCCGTGCAAAGAATCGGACTTTAGCTACACGAGGGGCAGCCTGTGAACACGGAAATTTCCTGGATCAAAAAAAAAAGGAGAAAAAGAAAAAGAAAAAAAAAGAAAAAGAAAAAAAAAAAGAAAAAAAAAAGAGAGAAAAAAAAGTGAAATGGTCGTGTACTGTGAATTACAGTCGTACTGTAATTACCAAACATTACAGTTGTATGACTGTAGATCCACTTTTTGACATTGAGGCCATACCTAAAAGGGGGCGGGGAATGGGTGATTTTCAGAGGCATTAATGCCTCTGAATCCCTATTTTTAGGCCTATAAATGGCAGAAGAAAAGGAGGGGGAGGTTGACAAGAATTTGGATTGAAGAGAGCTCAAGAGGTATTGAGAGAAGAGAAAAGAAGAGAAGAAAAATAATACTTTCTCCTACTCTTTTCTTTTTAATCTTTGCATTGTGAGGTTAAAATTGGTAGAAATCATAAGTTAATAATTTGTCACTCTAAGATAATAAATCCCAAAACTTGAACTTGATTAAATCAACAACTTGTGAAGATTTTCGGACCATATTTTTATACCTTAGCATTCAAAGGAGAGGAGGTAATCCGGGGCTAATTCAAGGCATTTTTCCAGCCAAATCGATGGTGGATCTACGCTACAAGGGTAACTACACTCAAAACTAGTGATTTGCTTCATTTTTTGGGTGATTTGGTTCATTTTCGTGCATTAAAAACCCTATAAAATCAAAATAAAAGTCTGCTATTTCTTAGAAAGATGAACAGTCGTACGACTGTAATTATAGTGAGGGTACTGTAGCTACAGTCGTACGACTGTAGTTACTATTCACAGAAACGGGAAAATTCACAAAAAATCCAGAAAAATTCATAAAAATCCAGAAAAATCCCAAAAAAATCATAAAAATCAGAAAAATCAGAAAACCATCAAAAATAAATTTATTTCATGCATCCATGACCTTAGATTTAATCTTTGAAGTAATCACACTTAGAACAGAGAAACGACGGAGATCCAAATCTCCCGAAAACCGACTCACATTTACATGCTAAATGGAATAAACCGGAAAAAGAAAATATTTTCAAAAATGTATTATGTCATGAAACAAAAGCACAGGAACGTTTCAAAACAGTTTTCTACGTCTAGTCGGGCGAACCAGCTGAGTTTACCCGACTACCTCCTGAATGCATGTCCCCAAATCTCTCATTTCCCTGTTCTGTCTATTTGAGTCCAACTTGTTGCATATATTTGTGCTAACCTTTGTTTTACAGGGTTTGATTTTATTTATTTATTTATTCATTTTAATTTTAAGTCATTAAATATTCATGGAAAATAGGTGGTTTTACCCCGATCCCCGAATTATACAAGTGTATCCCTTAGGACAGTTTTCACTGATTCGATTGGGTTGTAATAATTAATTTATTTATCGCTTTTTATCTGTATGTACGCTGCATGATTGAATCAATAAGAATCAATCTTAGAAATATAAGATGCTATCAATGAACATTGGCCAAATTTATTTTGATTAGACATGAAATAAGGGACTTGTCCGAACCTAGATCTCTGGAAAGTGTAGCGGTCCTCATCCGGTTCAGCTATGTTATAGTTTCCCGATTGAGTTGAACCGGGTGGTGACTCTTACACTTTCTATCAAGACTTCGGTCTCGATTCTTTTACAAAATAATGAATTTTCCAAAACCAAATTTTCAACATAAAAACGCACACGAGGGAGGGTTGCCCAACATTGAGGCTCCCTTTTGAGGGGAAAAGTCATCCGCTCACACATGTTATGGTGCATTCGAATTTCTTGTAATGCCATTTGGCCTCACCAATGCACCAACAATGTTTTGCACACTAATGAACAAGATCTTCCACCAATTTCTCGACAAATTTATGGTGGTATACTTGGATGACATAGTAGTTTATAGCACAATGCTCGAAGAGCATGTGCAACATCTCAACTAAGTCTTCCAAGTACTACGTGAAAATGAGCTATATATCAAGCTAGAAAAATGCTCGTTTGCTCAACAAGAGGTGGAATATCTTAGACATAGAATCAAAGATGGAAAGCTATTAATGGATTCGGCAAAAGTGCGTGCCATCCAAGAGTAGCAGCCGCCGATAAAAATCCCCAAACTAAGATCATTTTTATTCCTTGTGAACTATTATCGTAGATTCATCAAAGGCTATTTGGCCATTGCAGCCCCTCTTACAGAACTGTTAAAGAAAAACAAGGCATGCCAGTGGACCAATGAATGCCAAGCTGCCTTTGAAAAGTTGAAGGATGTTATGTCAAAGGAGCCTGTAATGGTGCTGCCCGATCACATGAAGTCGTTTGAGGTGCAAACTGATGCCTCCGACTTTGCCATTGGTGGCGTTCTGATGCAAGAAGGACAGCCCATTGTGTATGAAAGTTGCAAGCTAAATGACACTGAGAGGTGCTACACGGTGCAAGAGAAAGAAATGACAGCCATCATCCACTGTTTCCGGACTTGGCATCATTATCTGCTTGGGAGTAGCTTCGTTATAAAAACTAGACAATGTAGCGACTAGCTACTTCCAAACATAAAAGAAGCTCAGCCCAAAGTAAGCAAGATGGTAGGATTTTCTAGCCGAATTCGATTATCGGTTAGAGTACAAACCAGGCAAGGCCAACAATGTTGCCGACGCACTGAGCTAAAAAGCAGAGCTTGCTACCATCGTTGCAAGCGAACGCCCGACAAATTTCCTTGATAGGATCAAGCAAGGAATGAAGGAAGATCTTATAGCCAACAACTTAGTAAAATTGGCAAATGAAGGTAAAACCCGAAGGTTCTAGGAAGTTCAAGGTGCACTCTACACAGTTGGCAACCATGTTTACGTTCCAAAATGGGGAAGCTTAAGGCCAGAAATTCTCAAAGAGTGCCATGATTCCTTATGGCTGGACATCCAGGCATGGCACGCACCATTGCGATTATTCAAAACACCTACTACTAGCCTCGGATGCAGGATGATGTGGAGGCATACGTACGAACATGTCTTGTATGCCAATAAGAAAAAGTGGAGCAACAACTCGTAGGTGGATTGCTATAATCACTACACGTTGCCGAAAGGCCTTGGGAAAGTGTCTCTATGGACTTCATAGTGGCACTCCGGACAGATTTCCTCTATAGGATCAAGCAAGGAATGAAGGAAGATCCTGTAGCCAACAACTTAGTAAAATTGGCAAATGAAGGAAAAACCCGAAGGTTTTGGGAAGTTGAAGGTGCACTGTAAACAGTTGGCAACCATGTTTACGTGCCAAAATGGGGAAGCTTAAGGCCAGAAA
The DNA here is from genome assembly GCA_039660915.1 of Euphorbia tirucalli. Taxonomy (NCBI): domain Eukaryota; kingdom Viridiplantae; phylum Streptophyta; class Magnoliopsida; order Malpighiales; family Euphorbiaceae; genus Euphorbia; species Euphorbia tirucalli. The sequence continues at coordinate 55,521,867 of CM077633.1, forward strand.
TTCTCAAAGAGTGCCATGATTCCTTATGGCTGGACATCCGGGCATGGCACGCACCCTTGTGATTATTCAAAACACCTACTACTGGCCTCAGATGCAGAATGATATGGAGGCATACGTATGAACATGTCTTGTATGCCAATAAGAAAAAGTGGAGCAACAACCCGCAGGTGGATTGCTAGAATCACTACACGTTGCCGAAAGACCTTGGGAAAGTGTCTCTATAGACTTCATAGTGGCACTCCCAAAATCTGATGGGTGCAGAAGTATAATGGTAATAGTGGATCATTTCAGCAAGTACGCCACATTCATCCCCACCACCGCAAAATGTAAGGTAGATGAAGTAGCTCGTCTATTCTTCATAAATGTGGTAAAACTTTGGGGAATACCATGAAGCATTATAAGCGATCGAGATCCTCGATTCACTGGAAAGTTCTAGAGAGAATTGTTCAAGCTGCTGGGAACTGACTTGAACTTCTCCACCAGCTTTCACCCCCAAAGTGACAGACATATAGATTGCATCAATGCACTCTTGGAGCTGTATCTTCGGCATTACGTAAGCCCTCATCAATGAGATTGGGTGAAGCTACTCGATGTGGCCCAATTCTCTTATAACTTACAGAGGAGCGAGTCAACGAGTAAAAGCCCATTTGAAATTGCAATGGGGCAACAATATGCATTAGTGGCACCCTATGTAGGTGACAACCCTGTTGCCTATAAGTTCACTAAGGAATGGAAGGAGGAGGCAGATATTACAAGGGAATATCTTGAAAAGGCCTCCTGAAAGATGAAGAAGTGGGCTAACAAGAAGCGAAGGCCCATAGAATTTGAGGAAGGTGACTTGGTGATGCTTAAGCTGCTGCCCAACCAGTTCAAATCACTTCGCAAAATGCACAAAGGCTTGGTACAACGCTACGAAGGTCCCTTCTCGGTCATACGAAGAGTTGGCAAAGCTGCCTATCAAGTCAACTTCCTCCCAAGCTCAAGATACATCCTGTCGTGCATGTGAGCTTGTTAAAGAAGTATCATGGTGACGAAGAAGTTCCCTCGAGGAACATTAGCACACGAGCGCCTATGGCAGTCGTGATAGAATTTGACAAGCAAGATGAGGTTATTTTGGCCGATAGGATCGTACAAAAATGAGGAGTCCCTCCATGCACCAAGTACTTAGTGAAATGGAAGGGCCTACCTAAGGAAGAAGCAAGTTGGGAGAAGGAAGATGAACTTTGGCAGTTCACAGATTTAATTGCGAAGTACAAGAATAAACGCGTGCCGAGGACGTCACGCGATTAGGTGGGGGAGGATATTATGTCCTGCCACATTCACACGAATAAGTAAAATTGTTGCCGCATATAATCACCCAAAATCAAGCCATGAGGGCTAAGTGGGCTCAGTGGGAAACTGACAGGCCAAATAAATCCCAAGATGGTGGAATTCAAGCCTGCCCAAACCTCAGTTTGGGCTAAAACTGGCCCAAGGAGTGCACAAGGCTGGCCAGGCCCAGGGCGCTTTGTTTAGCTACGGAATTTTTTGGATACCTACGGTTTTTTCCATCCATGAATAGAAGCTTCCAGAATCCATCCCTAAGTCGATTGGAAACTGCTGGAAATGCCTCTAGGAGCTTCGCTACCGCCTTAAAGGATATTTTAGGCCCATTTTAGATAAATATCACATGTAAATATCTAGTAAATATTCTAGATGCTAATTTATAGCCACACATTGTATAAATCAATTGTAACCACATATTAAGGAGTTGGCATTGCCTATAAATAGGGCATCACCCCCTCATTTGTAATCAACTCAAGTTTGAGTAATAAAAGCATACGTTCCTAAACTCTCAAGTGCTCACTTGTTCTCTCCTAAACCTCTCTACGTCTTAAGTACTTATCGCATCCTTTTCCAGACGTAACCAAAAGGCTTACTTAGCGAATAAACGTCTAAGTGCAGAGCGGATAAAGAGCGAGTCCGTTACACTAAGCTAGGCTTGAGATTGACATTTGAGATTAGCCCAAGCACCCCTCGAGTCTAAAGCTCTAGAAGTGTGGGTTAGGTTGAACTTGGGTTAACATCTTTTAAAAAAAAGAAAGAAAATTAAGCCAAATCTCACATACCCATATATATGTTAAAGTTAATGCATTTCATATTGTGATAATAAAGGATGTTATCATATTATTACATCAATAATTCGATTTTTTTATATTAGTTTTGTAAATTTGACCAGTTATGGTAATAACTAATTAATATTTAATTAAATTAATCTAATAACTTTGTACTCCACTTTTTACATTCTCTTCCAATAGTTTTCGTCTTCTTCATAGAATATTTGTGTGTGCAACCTTTTTTTAATCCAATCTTGTTTTATAAAATTTTTATATTAATTCAATTTTTTCTTCAAGGGTCCTCTTATTAATATTCTTAATTGTTTTTATTAGCAATAATTGTTAACATTTTATTATTTAACTAGTCTACCACACATTAATTGCAAATCACATCAACAAAATAGAAATTTTGGAATAAGCTGCTAAATATGTATGCTGAAACTATAAATTAATACCACATATATATTTTATGGTTTAAGACAGTGATGAATCTATGACATAGAGAGTGGGGGTAATTGCTCCTACTGCCTAGAAATTAAAAAAAAAAAATTATTTTTTGGTCCTTTAAATTTATGTATATTATGTTTTGCCCTTGCTCTTTTAAGGGTAAAAAGAATCTACTTTACATTTTTTTCCTTACGTTTTCATTTTCGCATTTTTACTTTCTTCTAAAACTAAAACTTAGAAACAAAAACTCTCTTTTGGTTCATGACCTATCTACCAAATGCCGTTTTGCCCCACGACCTTTGAAATATACCCTTTCATCCCCTGACATATACAAAAGGAAGCACATTTCACCCGGATCAAATATATTCAAATTTATTTTGACAATTTTATAGCGAAATTATGACTACTTTATTATCGTTATTGTATAGTAAAAAAGATATATTTCATAATTTTTTTCCATATGTGTCAAAATAAATTCAAATTCTTTTAATTTTGGTAAGATAAAGTTTCTTTTTGTATAAATAATGGGTAAAGGACATTTGGTTGACATGTCAGAAGCCAAAAATGTTTTTAAGCCTATGTTATATTATGTAGTTTTTGTACATGGTTTAATTATTTTTTAATTATTATTATCATGATGCCTTATTGATTTTTTTTGTCAAATAAATAATGGAAAATCTAGAAAATGCTTAGTAAATTTACCCCCACTATACTTAAATCCTAGATTCATCCCTGGTTTAGGATATATAATTCGGGTTTGTAATCTAGAATCTAGAATTATATTTAGAGTTTAGGGTTCATAATTTGGGATTAGTGTTATGATTGTTATTTTAGGAGTTAGAATATGGGGTCTTGTAATACCCCGAATTGTTTTTTTTTGTGAATATCCAAATAGAGTGTTTAGATGCATATATGTTTATATATATATTTAAGTGAGTTAATGAGAAATTATAAAAGTTTGGGGAAGAATTGGAAATTTATCTAATAAAGAGGGATTAAAATTGATATTTTGCAAAATCAATTCAATTAAATGATGAGATGGCCGTATACAACAACCATTTTCTTCTCTTCTTTTTTTTTTTCATTTTTCCATTTCAAACTTCAACTCTCAAATTCTCCCTCAATTCTCTTTCATTTTTCGCAACCTTTATACCGAAACAAAGCTCTCAACACGTACTATAATTCTATGTAAGTTTTAAGAGGAGAAATTAAGTGTTGAGAGAGAGATAAAAGTTAGAAATTTCATACTGTTGGCTATCCCACGCCCAAAATTTTGAAAATCTGACCCCGGAAATGAACTCAAGAGGCCGGAAAACCTTTGGATAGGTTGAGAATCGGAGCATACAAGCTTGATTTTCCGGCGATCGGAGCTTCATCGGTAAAATTCTAATTTTTCCGATTTCTTGAGTTTTGGGTAGAATTAGGTTAATGTAATGGTATATTTAGACTTCTGAGGTTATAATCTAGCTGATGGTATGAATCGTTTTCACATAGGGCAAGTTTGAAGTTTTCCGGCAATGGGCAGTGTTTCCGGCGAGGTACATAAGGTACTTGAAATTAATATCAGAATATTCCTAATCTTATTTGGAGAAACATTAATTCTTGGACCTTGCCCAAATTCCTTAAGTGTTAAATTTTATTAATTTTAGAAATATATTAGTTAGTTAATTAAAAAGAAAATAGTTGCTCAATTCTTGGTTTGTGAAGGATATAATTATGTTAATGGAGTGAATTGATTGAGATTGTTGATAGGAAGAGAATATTTAGTGTGATATGGATTGAATTAAATGCTAGTGCATGTGTTGATGAAAAGAATTGGTATTACATGGAATTTAATTGTGTTTGACTACCCAGTCGGGTTATTGAATTGCAGTCTATGGAGATCGACTGGAATTATTGTGTGCACTATAGAAGTGTAACTTTATATAGGTTTAGCCCTAATATTAATTAGGGGGATATCCATTTTATAGGGGAGACTCTGTCGAAATTTCTATTGATATTTCGGGTAACTAGAATAATTATTCTCTTCCTCATTTCCATTATAAATTTTCTTATGTAGACATTCAACCGGTAGGCGGAGCAGGAGAACCGGAGAATTAGAATTCATCAGCTAGGAGTATTTGTGAGTTAATTATATGTTATGCATATTTAATTTAGCATTTACATTCACGTCAGATTTTTTTCTTTCAAAGTTTAAATTTTATTATGTGATTATTATAATTATTTAATAAGAGTATTGCTATAATTATAATTATATTTATATATATTTCCAGTGGTGGTTTAAATACGTATATGGACATGCTTCCTGGTGAGCGGCATCAGGACCTTGTGCGTACAGGTATTATCGGGCTTCTAGAATACATATATGAAATTGATGATATGGTTTTTGGATAAGTTCGGTTGAGTTATTCTCGGGCTATATGATATTATGGAATTGGAATTAAGTGAGGTTGATATGGGTTCGGTTGAGTTATTTTCGGTCCTCCAGCCGACTGGGTGCGGGTTCGATTGAGTTATTCTCGGTCTCCCAGTCACTGGATATAAGAGAGCCATATGGCTATGTATATTTTTCGATATGTTGGGTATTAAGGTTTAGGGTCCATAATGTATGGAAACCACTTATGAATATTTGTTTTGTTATTTCGGTTACCGAAATCATGTGTATGAATGCTTGTCTGACATATATATATATATACATACGTAAAGTATTGTGTGATTGGTTGACTTCTAAATTATCATGCATTGCATATAATTAATTCACTATGGGAGGTCTGACTTCCTAAATTTTTCAGGTAGCTAGAAGCGTGTTGCAGCCTAAGACCTTCTTCCGGGTGGCACATTAGGCTTATTACGTATGTTATTTCTTAATTGTATTTAATGTATTAAATTTCTAGACCGCAATACCAGAGTAAGGTTTATGTTCCGAGTTGTATACGTGAAAAGGATTTAATGTGTTAAGTATGATGGATTTAATTATTATATATTTGAGACTTTAATTTATATTATGGTTTTAGGCTTGCTACGGGTTCTGGTGGCGTTATGCCTACCCGTTCCCTAGCGCTGGTCACGGTCCGGGAGTTAGGTCGTGACAGGTCTATGATTTAGGGGTTAGGATTTATATTTTAGGTTTAGATTGTATTTTAAGAGTTAGGGTTTAAGGTCTATAATTTAGGGTTTGCTGTTTATATTTTTAGAGTTTGAGACCTCTAATTTTTAGGGGTTACTATTTGTATTTTAGGTTTATAATTTAGCAATTAGGGTTTATATTTTAAAATGTAATGTTTATATTTTATAATTATATATCTAGGGGTTTGGCATTTAAGGTTTAAAATTAAGGGGTTTAGCATTTAGGGTATAGAATTTAGAGTTTTTAGTTTATGGTCTATAATTTAGGGTCTATGATTTATGTTTTAGACTGTAGGGTTTGTATTTTAGGAATTAAGGTTTCAAGTTTATAATTTAGCATTTAATGTCTATATTTTAGGGTTTATAATTTATATTTTTGAATTTATGTGTTTATAATTTATAGTCTAAAGTTTGTATTTTAGAATCTAAAGATTAAACTTTATTCCATATTTTTTTTTACCTTTTTTTAGTCTATACATAAAGTAAATAAAATGAATATATATATATATATATATATATATATATATATATATATATATATATATATATATATATATATATATATATATATATATATATATATGTATCACAACACACACTGAAAACAAAATGATAAGAACCAATGAGTTTTTTTTATTAATAACAATTATGTTTTTCTAATGAACGTGTAACATGTGACATTGTTTTATTTATTGAAGAAGAAAACATGACTAAGATTGTAGTTAATTTATAAGATTGTTTTAGTTATATTAATAAGAAATAATTAAATAATTTAAATTATATTTTCAGAGATTATTTCGAATTTTAAGGGTTGATATAATGAGAATAAGTTTAGGAGTCTTTGATATATTAAGTATTAAATTTTTAATGTGACTTCTTGGTATTTCTTTTGCAGTGTTTGTGATATCTATTTAACTAACTCTACAAGCCTGACAAGTCTTGGCCCAAAGCCGGCCTAATCTAGTGGGTAAAGGGAAATTACGAAAAACATGTTAAAATAAGTTTATATTTATTGTGTACATTTTTATGAAATACGAAACAAAATAATTTTATTTATTATGTTTAGTGCTTTTTTTTTACATTTTTTTTTATTTTTTTTACCTTTTCGTGTTATGTTATTCTCCATCATCTCCTTTGTGTGCGATTTCTTCTCCATGATCACTTTTGCGTGTGTTTTTCTATTATTACTTTCTCTATGATCCTTGATTGTGCATTGTATGCTCCATCACGATTTCTTCTCCACGATCAAATATCTAGTGATTTATTTTTATGTTCTATCTATCTATTCGTTATTTGTATTTGCGTTAGGTTTGTTTATGTTGATTTTTTCCTAATTTTTCATTTCGTTTTCAACTAAGAATGTTAGGGTTAAAAAGAAGCTATTAAGAGGATAAGTAAGAAGGAGGCTGCTAAGAGCAGGAGGAAGAACGAAGATGTGAAGAGGAGGAGCAAGAATGATACTGTTAAAGAGCCGATTGAAATGCCTTTTGTGGTATGTGTTCATTTTTTTGTTTGTTGTATTATTTTTATAAATGGTGATACGTTGCTTATATATTTGATTCTGTGTTGATTCAAGTTTTTTCTTTTTGGTTGTTGTTATTTGTGTTTTTTTGTTTCTTATATACTATGCTTATTACATTTTTTATACATTGTTTATACATTTGTGATACTTTGTTGATGCTTTTTTTAGGATTGGTTGTCCTACTGTATTGTTTATACATTGTATATTTGTTTATACATCTGTCTTGCATTACTTATAGCTTCCTTATTCATAGACAAAATTAGTTCGAAAATTTCTTTCATTTCAAGGCATAACTTATATCCATGCATTTCATATTCTCTTAGAGTTCGCTCTAAGCATTTTGTATCGTACAGATACAAATCCAATTTATTTGTGTTATGTATGGGCTATTGGAAAAAATATGATACTCGATTTAATTTAATTATATGGATCGAGAGCAATCGAAAAATCCAAACTAAGTAGAGTATCTTTTTAAATCTTGAATATGACATTACCAATAATCGTACTAATTGACATATGTTTCGATTAATCATTACTAGTTGAGAACTTAAATCGTTAAATCTTAATTATGTAACTATTAAGTAACTACATATTTTTTTGTGGTTTGGTTATTATTATATATATATGATACATTTATGATACTTTGTTTGTACATGTTTTGTTGTTGTCTATGTTTTTTTTATCATATACTATGGTTATACACTGTTAATATATTTGTGATACTGTGTTGGTATATATATATATATATATATATATATATATATATATATATATATATATTGTTGTTTTATACCCTTTTTTTATACATATATTGTGTTTATACACCATTTATGCATATTTGTTTTATGCTTGGTTGTTGTTAAATATGTTTTTTTTGCCGTATATTGTGTTTTTGCATTTTTATACATTTTTGTACATTTGTGATACTTTGTTTTATTTTGATTCATTATATATGTTCTTGGTATATACTGTATTGATACATGTTTGTTGTATCTCAGGTCGGTCAACCGCTATATTTTTGTTCTGAGTATTGGGGAAGCAGGGCTACAGTTTATTTTGACCCTGGTGTAATTTCTTTTTTGAATCGTTATCTGTCTAAGGAACATATTAGACTGTTTAAAAGTACTATGTTTAGTTATTTTTCATATTTGCTTAATTTAGGTGTTACAAGATAGTTGCTACATTCTCTTCTATTGTGAGATTTACGTGGCTGACAACAATTATATCATTGTTGATGTTTGTCAAAAGAGATTGAGGTTTGGTGTTGATGATTTTTTACTGATTTTTGGCATGAAGTTGTATAGGGAAGAAGGTTTTGATATGCATCTTTCTAGTGTTGGTTCAAGGTTGATAGAGCGTTATTTTCATGGTAAATCAGATATGTACAAGAAAGATAATGAGGGTGTGTTGAAGAAAGGGAAGTTTAATTTCTGATGATGATTATCTGAAGATTGCTATTGTTTATTTTTTGAATAAATTTTTGCTGGGGTTAGATTCTGGGAAACCTGTGTCTCCTATTCATTTTGATTTGGTAGAGACTGGTGATGATGTGAAGATTGGTTGGGGTTAACTTTATTTTGATTCAACTATTACGAAATTGAAAAGGACTGGTACTACTAGAAGTAGACATGGTTCGTATCATCTTGAGGGTTGTCCGTTTTTTTCCCAAATTTAGTTTTACAAAGCATGTGGAGGATGTAATGGTGTTATCTGTGATAGGATTGGGGAGGGTTCTTTTATTCCTAGGATATTTAATTGGAACAGTTATCATGAGGAGTATCACCTAGTTAAATTCAATGCGAATATATTCAATAAACCAGCGAAAAGTGTATGTTCTAATTCCTTTTTTTTTTGTTTTATTGTTATGTGTGTGTGTTTTTTTATCTGATTTTTTTAGTTGGGATTGAAAAATCTCATTTCTCATGATGAGGAGATTCATAAACTCTGTTTAAGAGTTTTCTTTTGAAAGGCAAAGCTGAAGAACATGGGGATAAAGAACGTGAGATTGATGATGTCGTGAAAGGTTCTACGTCTCAACTTTCTAGTCAAAGAGGTCAGTGTTTAGAGATTGCATCATTTAGGGGTTTTGTTAAGGTATCTTTTGCCACTATTTTTAAGAAGTTGGATTTTCTTAGTAGACGTCTTGATAATATGGTATTTTTTATTCTTTAAAATTTGATATTCTTATATGTGTTTACTTTTTTTTTTTTAAAATTTTGTTTCTTATTTATTATTATTTTTTCTCTAAGGAATCTAGAAAGGCTGGTTTGTATGAGGTTTATTTCTTATACATTGATGATGCTTATAAGATACATTGTTTATACATTGATGATATGTTGTTTATGATTTATGATACATTCTATGATATATAGTTCATACACTATTTTTTGTCATGTACTGTGTTTATAAACTATTTGTACATTTATACAATGTTTATAAATTTTTTCTACCTTATACAATCTTTATACATTGTTTATACACTTTTTTTTTGCGATATGATACATTTGTTCTGATTATGATTCATTTCACATTGTTGATACACTGCTTATACACAATTTATACATTTTTTGGTACACTGTTGATATGTTTTTATTTTGTTTTTGTATCTTTCTTCTTCTTTTAATGATAACATGAGTTCTGATGATACTGAATCAGTTTTTGATACAAGTACAAATGGTGATTACGTGAAGAAGAGTGAGGATGACAATAAAGATGATGATGATAATGTTGATGATGGTTCAGATGATGATGATAAGAAGAGTGATAATAAGAATATTGAAGATATGAATATCTTTAAGAATGATAAGGTTAGTGATGATGATAAGAAGAGTGTGGGCCCCAATGACTAGCTATATTCAAAAGGGGGTGAATTGAATAACCAATTAATAATGGTGAATAATACCCAACACAAAATACTTGTAATAAAATGCAGAATTATAACACACAAGTATTATGCAATTGTCAACAAGTATCACCTTAAGCACAAAAACAACAAGCATAAAGGATATTTCTTAATAACTAAAATGCTTTTAAGCAAATAGAGTAGGGTTTAGAGAGATTATGCTCAAGATATTTATAGATGTTCGTCGACTCCAGCCTACTCCTCTCCTCAAGCTTCACCATTTGGGAGTTCCACTATGATCCTCTTAAATGGGCAAGAATTAAGCCTTGGTGCTTTACAACTTAAAGATACCCCCAATAAGTAAATTCTCTTACTTATTCACCTTAATTTTTCACAAGAAAATTGAGAAAATTCACCCCTAATTTTTAAGCTTCATTAGGAAACTTATCACCTTCAATTTTAAAGCTTAATTGAAAAACTCTATAATATCTATTTTCTAGCTAAATAGAAAAACTTAAAGTGTTTTGTAGGAATGAGAATTCAGTATGGTAACACACTTGTGATCTCCAAAATATAACATAAAAGATATCAACTTGGTTTGGTAATTGTGTGTTGTAGAAGAGACTTGGAAGCTTGGTTTGAAGCTCAAAACATTCAACACTTTTAGAGAGAGAAGCTGATTGCTTAGAGTGAGAATGCTTATAGTGTATGTTGAGCCTCTTAATCTCTCAAACTGATTTTGAGCTTCTTTTTATAGGCAAATATCCAAAAACTAGTCGTTACTCCCTTTTGGAAACTAGCTTGACTGGCTTTCTATTTTAATCAACTAAAATGAATCCGTTTTGGAGTGTTGTAATTGGCGAGTTCTGTTTGCCTTTTTTAGTTGACTATTTGTGATGTTTGTTTTTTGACAAATATTCTGTTTCTGAATCTATCCTTTTTAGTCAGCTAAAAGTTCATTTATGCATGAAGTTAGTTCTGATCATTTTAACCACACTACGTTTATTCAGCTATCATGTAGACTTTTGATGACTTTGCATTTGTTCACTCCTTGTTCTTGACGTGAGATCTATAGAGTTAATAACTGCAATGTCCTTTTGTGAAGATCTCTTTGTAACAAGTCCTTGGATAGAATTCTTATACTTATAAAGAATTGTAATACTGAGACTGTGAACTTTTAAGTCTTACTTCTATTTGCAAGGATCTTCTTGTGTGAATGATATGGACTTAAATGTTCTTCTTTTGTAATTATTTCTCTTATCCATTTGTTTGTTATAATCAAAATGAATTCTTGCATTTATTCCTTTTATATGCCTCTGGATCCAACAAAGAGTGAAGATGACAATTCGAATGATGATGATAAGGATAAAAATTCTGATCATACCGAATCAATCCCTGATGCAAGTACAAACCATGTTGATGAGAAAAAGAGTGAGAATGATAATCAGGATAATGATGATGATGTTAATGATGGTTCAGATGATGATGATGATAAGAAGAGTAAAGATGAGAGTGTATCTAAACATGATAGGTCTGATAAGGAGGTTAGAAAGGATGGAAAGAAGGATGATTGTATGGAAGATGCTAATAAGGATGATATGGACGAGAAGGACAAGAGGATGTCAACAAAGATGGCAAAGATGTGGATGTTATGGATGTTGTTATTGATGAGAAGGAGTCTGCTAAGGAGGACATTGTTGCTGATGAGAAAGAGTTTGTTAAGGAGGGCGTCAATAAGAATAACAAGGATGTAGATGCTAAGGAGGATGACAAAAAGGATAACTTCTTTTTCTGGACATATTTTGAACGAGAAAGCTGTAGGTATTATGAGAAAAGTATTTGGTCTTGAATTTGATCCTATGATTGACTTAAATTTCAAATATATTATTGATGTAGCTTCCGAGGTTATGGCATTGCTGGGCGATAATGAATGCATTGCTAAGGTTGCTGATAAGGTGAATGTTAGAGTTGAGGATAAAGTTGATGAATGGATTGTTAATGTTGTGGTTGAGACTTTTGAGGTTGTTGAGGAGGTGGATTTTGTTATTGATGTTAAGGTTGGAGAATGAGTTATGGGGATTAGTTATATGGTTAAGGAAGGAGGTGAGCAAAGGGAGCATGAGGCTATTGTTGCTCTTTGGAAATTGAAAGAAACAATATGTTTTTATTTTCTTTTTTATGTTTTTTTTTGTAATCATGTGTTTTTTAGGGTGAGTACAATTTATGATTTGGTTTTGATACACTATTGATACTATTTTGATACAATTTTTTTTTGTTATATATGTTTTGATTGTCATATATTATGTTTATATATTGTTTATACATGTTTTTTTGTTGTTATATAAGTTTTTATCGCTATATGCTCTGTTTATACCTTTTTTATACATTTATTTATACAATTGTGATACTTTGTTTTATTTTGATTTTGATTTTACATGGTATCAGGTTGGTTCTAAGTGTTTTTTAGACTTTGTTAATCATGTTCGTTTAGATCAAGTTGAAGTTAAAAGTTATGAAAAACCAAAGTTGTTAAATTCTGTCAAGCATGTGCATGTGCATATGTTTTTATTTTTATTTTTCTATTTTTGTTCTTAAGGTGTTTTTCTAATCTCATTTTTGTTTTGTTTTTTTAGGATGTTAGTGCGGATGTTGTTATGGTTATTGAGAAAGAAAGTGTAAGGGTGTTTATAGACGAAAATGGAAGGTTGGACGTGCATTAGCTTCACATCTACTACTGCTTTTGGTTCTGAGAAGAAGCAAGCAATTGATAAGCAACAGACTAATAAGCATGTCAAATGCGTGTTTGTTCTTAATGATTTTGCTGAGTTGGGGAAGTTCTTGAGTAAAGAAGATGTTGTTGCATATAATGTTTTTATTAAGTAGGGGAAGTTGGCATTAAAGAAGTAAACAAGTAAATTTTTTTTATCTTGTTTTTTGTTTTGTTTTGATTTTTTTTAATTTTGTGTTTGTTTTTTTTTCTTACGTTGTTTTTTTTTTAAATTATTTTTATAGTAAAACCTTATTTAGAGTTGTTTTTGTAAGGGATGTTCTTTTATCACATGTGATATCATCCATAATTTAACACGTTAAAACCTTATCTGGAGTATGGTGTTGATCCAGTTGAGGGTAAGACTTTCTTTTATGAGTTGTATTCATCAGGAGAGTTTTTGGTTAGTTTTGTAAGTGTTGTTTTCTATTATGCTTATTTTTTTTAAATATTTTTGATACTTTTGTGGTACGTTTTTGATACATTATCTATACATTGTGTATACATTGTTTATATGTTATTTTATTATTATTATTATTTTGATGACATTCAGACATATTTGTACCGAATCTATGACGATAACAAACTATTTCAGATGATTCGGTAAAATTTGTAGTAAGATTAGACTTCGTGGTTGGACTTGGGCAATCGGGTCTACAGCTAGTGGAGTATTCTAGAAGGAAAGGGGTAGTTTCCTCTTCGAAGTTGATCTTTGCTTAAGAGGCGTACTCAAGAGGGATTCTCAGACGGACACCACGTAGGGTTTGAAGCTGTTCTCACTTAGCAGAATTTTAACAAGAATATGGGACAATCTTATTCCATAGCGAACTCTACTACAAGCCCTATAAAAGGGGTAAGTGATGAGGTAAAAGGGATCGATTCTTTTTAGCTATTATAGCCTGAGATCAAACTTTTGTTCACAAAATCTAACTTAGGTATCAGAGCTTAACCTAATGGTTAACCGGTGTCTCATCAATTCTGTCTTGCAGGGATCTGGGTAAGAGCAAGACCTTCCCTGGTCGAGATTCGAATTCATTTGAGGATTCAAATTGAATCTATCATTTGGTGTGGTAAGCATAGACATGACTAAATAATGGCTTTATCGGGTTCAACAGAAATCAATACCTTAGGAACAATCATAGAGGAGCACGACGACCCCAGCTTTATAGATGGTGGCTCCATTGAATTCTGATGTAGCCCTACAGGTAGCTATCATCAATTGAATCCTTAATAAGCTCAATCGCACTGACACCAGGGAGCTTAGTGAGGAGGTGTTACACATCTAAAATTTTGGCATGGCAGGATCCACCATCAATAATAGCATATCCCCATTGATCATCAGCGTAGCAGGTGGAAGTGGAGGAACTGACACAACAAGGAGTCACCACCACCACCACAACCTGATCAGGTGGTCTATAATACATGGTAGCAGCCTCAGCGTTTAATTTTTCTGAAGGCACATGACAGGTGAAGGTCAACACTGGATTCACACCAGATGGAGAATACCTGGAGGTATATCACCACCATCCAGCCATGGTGATGTTGCCCAACCAGTTCAGACATGCATTGACCCCACAGAATGGTTCTGTAGCTACCAGACCATGATGCAGACCCTTCCTCCCAGTTATCACCCTACACATGAATATATGTTGGGACCATCAGCTACTCCAGCGACTGTCACTGTACCAGAGGAAGCAGATGATCAGAAGATGATGGCATTAGTCAAACATTACTTCGTTCTGTTCTTAGTGCCAATCCAGGAGCCATTGATAGAGAATGGTGGATATTGCTCACCAATTGAATCCTAGAGATGCCCTGTGATGTGAAGTTCAAGCAGCTGAATTTCAAGAGCTATAGAGGAGATACTGATCCGTATGTTCATTCCAGGAACTATAAAAACAGAATGGAAATCGTAGGGGTGAACGAGGGCTCAAGTGCAAGCTTTTCTTTGTATGCTTGTTGGTCCAACCTTTTATTGGTTTGAAATGCTGGAACTAGCCTCAATAAACAGCTAAGAGCAACTAAAGATTAGTTTTGCATGAAATTCTATAGATCCATGCCTATAGGAACGGCCAACTGGACCTTACATGAAATAAAGCAGCAACAAGGTGTGTCCCTCAAGAACTTCATGGACAGGTTCAACTTAACAACTGTGGAAGTTTGGAAGCTTGATTTCCATACAGCATTAGAAGCAACGATAGCAAACACCACCAACGAAAGACTAAGGGTAGTTCTGGTCCTTAGAAAGCCTAAGAACACAACTTAGATGATTTCCATGGAAAAAACATTCATTGAACTAGACGAAGTAGGAGCTTTAGTTAAGAACCACAGGGACTCAGACAAAGAAAGGAGTAGATCACATGACAAATGGATAAAAAGAGATCGTAAAGAACCTAGATAGAGACAATCTGATGGATTCACCCCCTGAATAAACCTCTTAGTGAGGTATTGGTTGCTGTTGAGAAGAGTTCAGATAAGAAGAGTCTCTTTTACCCGAAGCAAGGAGTGGACAAACTTTGGGTGATGATTAGAAGGCCCACTACAAGTACCACCTAGTAAACGGCCATGATACTGATGATTACAGATATTTAGCAGAAGACATTGAAAAATTAATTAAAAGAGGCAAACTTTAGAAGTTTGTCAAGAAGAAATCAAGCAAGGAGGAGCCAAAGGACTAGGACTCGGATGAAAATAGACCTCGGAAGAAATCAAAGGGCATTGTAATGGTGATAGCTGAAGGAGATCCACCTAGTAAGAAGCTCAAAAGATCCCAGGAAACAGGAGAGAGCAGCGAGTTAAATCTACCAATTTCTTCCTAAAATCCAGTTCAAACAATGAAAAGAATCTTGCTGGATACATGAAGCTCAACTAATATCATCAAGAAGCACATAGACTGAATCTAGCTAGTTCATGCACCGTTAGTAGGGTTGAGTGGCCACACGGTACCAATAATAGGGTAAGTAACCCTAGACCTTTAGATCGGAGATGAAAAGCACATGTGGAGATCAAAGGCGGATTTCATAATAATATAAGCACCACTAGCATATAATGTAATCTTAGGAAGGCTGTTGTTATCCAAATCCAAGGTAGTATTATCCATCCGGTATCTGAAATTGCAGTTACCAACTTCCTCGGGGTATAAATGGTGAGAGGAAGTCAACAAATAGCACAGAGGACATACTTGGCATCCCTACAGCCCAAGAAGCTAGGTCCAGAACCAGAAGACGAGGGGAAGGCAAAATTAGTAGATGAATTAGAGACACTAGTAATAGCACCAAGAATACCAATCCGGATCTCTATATAAAGAGCATATAGTGCAAGTGATAGTAGAAGAACAAAAAATCTTCTCTTGGAAGACCAGTAAAATAAAGGGCATCCCACAATAAATAATAAAGCACTTCCTTTATGTTGACTCCGAAAGCAACACCAGTAATCTAGAAAAAGTGAAAATAACAACAGAGAGGCAAAGAGTTATAGAGTAAGAGGTATAGAAGTTATTCGACACCGAACACATTAGGAAAGTCCACTACCCAAAATGGTTGGTAAATGTAGTATTGGTGAAGAAAGCAAATGAGAAATGGCACATATACATAGATTTCATGAACCTAAACAAGACCTACCCAAAGGACAGTTACCAGCTACCAAGCATAGATTAGTTGGTTGACTCTAAGTAAGATACGGTGTGTATTCCTTCTTAGATGTAGCATCTGGCTACCACTAGATTCTAATGGATCTACTCGACCAGGGGGAAGCCTTATTCATCACGCACGAAGGGACCTACTGCTAGAAGGTCATGCATTTTGGACTAAAGAATACAGGCACTCTTTATCAAAGGCTGGTTAATGACATGTTTAGGGAACAAATTGGAAAAATGATAGAAGTTTATGTTGATGACATGATCGTCAAAAGCCGGTCCTTAGAAGAGCATCCTAGAGACCTCAAAGAGGCTTTCTCCATTCTTCAAAGATACAGAATCAAGCTCAATCCGGAAAAGTGCATGTTTGGAGTGAGAGGAGGAAAATTCTTGGGGTTCATGATTTCTTGGAGAAGGAAAGAAGCAAACCCGGAGAAAATCAAGCAGTATTAGACATGCCCCCTCCTAAAACCATTAATAAGATCCAGAAGCTGAATGGGTGGATCACAGCCCTATGAAGATTCATTTCATTCTCGGCCATGAGATGTATGTCATTTTACAAAGACTGAAGAAGGTTCAAGCTTTCAAATGGGACAAACTAAAAATTTGACCAGATTAAGAAATTTCTGAGTTCCCTCTGTGACTTAGTAGACCAATGGAAGGGGAGACTTTGTACTTGTACTTAGTCGCTACTGAAGAAGCAGTGGGGTCTGTTCTAGTGCGAGAAGAAAAAGGTCAGTAATTTTTCAACTACTACACAAGTAAGGTGTTAAAAGCGGCGAAAATGAGATATCCAAACATTGAGAAATTGGCTTTAGTCGTATTATCAGCAGCAACCAAGTTACGGCCATACTTCTAAGCACACACCATGATAGTCAAAACCAGTTTTCCACTAAAAAAGTTGCTACAAAAACCAGAAATGTCTGTGAGGCTAACTGAATGGGTGATTTGGCTAAGCAAATTTGACATCCGTTTTGAACCAAAGCAAGCCCTAAAAGCACAGATCCTGACTGATTTCCTGGTAGAGTTTGTAGGCCTAGAACCAAATTTTGCACCAGCATCAGAACAATGGGAGATCTTTATGGACAAACCATCATCACAATATAAAGCCAAAGCAGAAATTTAAATTCGGGGGTTGAACCAGATCCGATTGCATTACGCGGTCAACTGGATTTCCTCATATAAATAACATAGCAGAATATAAGGCCATGATCAAGGCTTGGAACCGATTAAAGAAATTATGCCTGAAAGAGTCTGACTATTGAGTGACTCCCGGCTAGTGGCAAACCAAGTAAATAAGCACTTTAAAGTTAGAGATCCATTAATGAGCAAGTACTTAGAGAAGGTGTGAGGTTTGCTAAAAGAGATTGAGTACCGGGGCACAGCGTAGAGAACAGAGAATATTTTTAGAGATGGAAACGGTAGAGCAGATGGACTAGCAAAGGTGGCAGCAAGTAAGGCGAAATGGTAGAATTCCAAAGCTACCCAAGTACAGAGCGATTAGTGACCTTGGACAGTAGACACTATAAGCCTAAGCTAGATGAAACCCATCATAAATTTCCTCCAGGAAGGTAAATTGCCAGAAGAAGAAGCATAGGCGGTCTGCGTTTCTAAGAAATCTGAAAGATATGAATTGATTGGGGGAGAACTATATCGAAAGTCATTTAGTTGCCCCTAGCTGAAGTGCATAACTATGGAAGAGGGTAATTATGTGCTAAGAGAGCGGTTAGAGAAGCATAAAAGGGCATAGGTAGATGATCTTAACAACGTTGTATGGGCATACCGGACCACAACTCGACGAGCAACGGGGGAAAAAACCCTTCGCCATGACATATGGAATTACGATTATCATCCCAGTGGAGATTGGGTCCCCAAGTGATAGGATCATATACTACAGCGAAGCACAAAATGACATCAACATCCGTTTCCACTTAGATTTATTGGAGGAAAGGAGAGACCGAGCCTACAATCTTGATGGCCGCTTATAAAAGATGGATTGCACACTATCATGACAGAAGGGTGAAAGAGGTGTCATTTCAGTAAGGAGATTTAGCACTCAAGGATGCCAAAGCCTCTCAGTCTAGAGAAGGGAAAAGGAAACTAGGATTCAAGTGGGAAGGACCATATCGGATTAGGAAAGTCATAGGTACAACTACATACAAGCTAAAACGGATGGATAAGAAGGAGATACCGTGTACATAGAATGCATGAAATCTCTATAAGTGCTATCGGAGTAGCTTTTAAGAACCCAAATGTTGAACTCTTTTTCCCTTGTTAATGGTTTTTTTCCCATAGGGTTTTCCTTAGCAAGGTTTTAATGAGGCAATGCCCCTAATAGCATGAACAATTATAATTATTCAATTTCGTGTCAATAAAGTTTCACTTTTGAATTTATTGTTATGTTTTTCTATAAATGCATGAATATAAGCAAAGATAGCATAAGTTAAGCATACTCGGTAAAAAACCGAAAATAATAATGGCAATGTTAAGGAGTTAACAGAGCCAGAAAGACCCAATAGCAATTGGAGTCTACATCCTAGAACAGGCAAAATTAACATTGGCAAAATCGGGGCTTGGTTACAATTAAGGCTTAGACCGGAGCATAAATCGTATCTCATATTACTATAAAGCGAGAAGAATACTCAAAACAGAGATAGAAATATACATTTTCATTCAAAACTCCATAAATGGGTGATTGTCATAATTACAAATGCCTCATTGGAGGATAAAAATACAATTAAGGCTACTCTTTTATGCTTGGCTTGCCCACCACTAGATAAAAAGCAACCTCGACCCCCAGTTCAGGATAGGCTTGAACGTAGCCGTTCTGGCCGGTAGGAGGAAAAGGAGAGAGATCTCTTTTAGCAAGGAAGTCGACATTGATGTCATCAAAAGATATGTCTCTACACACCTTTCGGGCAGCAGGTCGCCATATTGTAGGGCTAACCATGCATAAAGGTCCGTTTTATCTTTTAGCCGTGTCTCCTTGGTGGCAAGATCTATAGCATGGGCCTCCCATTCCTACTTCAATGCCTCTTAGGACTCGGCTAGGGATTTCTTCTCCTTCACCTTCGCTAGCTCTTTCTCTATCTTTTTCCTTTCTTGGACCCCTCAAGGTGTTGACTATATATGCAGTCCGCTTCTTCCACACTTTTGAGCTCCTCATAGAGAAATGGAATAGCCTGCAATTTTATGCTAGTGAGTCACCCAAATATAATATTAGGAAATATGAAGACGAGAAGGTGCCTATGATATAGAACTTACCGAGGATTGTATAGTCCAGTTGACGAGGCCGCTCAACCTAGCTATGTTGGCAGGGAGATATGTCCCTTCACTCAGTTCTAGCTGCAAAATCGGATTTGCTAGACTTACCTCTGTCCCAAATTTGGACATCAAAATTTCCTTGATAGTGAGACCATTATCATCAGAGGGGCATTTGCTCATGCTCAAATTTAGAACTATATCCTGCAAAGAGGGCGAATCAACTAACAGACTGGAACAGTAGCATAAGGAAATTCAGGAGAATACATACTAGGCAGACCTTTTTTCCCTTGTCCAAAACCACAACCTCTTTATTTTTCCTCTTGGACTAGGTAGCAGGCTCGATATACATTCCCAGAAGAGTTCATTGAACCTCTGCCCATACAGCAGAGGAAGGGGGCATAAAGGTACCAACCGCTACATATAACGATGTTGGAGGAGGGTTAGTAGGTTGATTTGCTCCCCTTTTATTCTTCTTCATAGCTATAATAGACTCAACTAATGAAATCCCTGCCAAAAACACAAGTACAAGATAAGTATAATAAAGATAGATATGGTACCTTAACGATCCTTGATGGGATCGGTGAAGAAAACTGGAAATCCTATTTAGAGATCTAGGTAGCCAAAGGAGGTCTCAGGCAAAATGCCTTGACTCTTGTGAGTGGACGATCCTAAAAAGCACGGGCCTCTCGACCGGGCTAGGAAGATTTTATATAGGGGCTTTATGAAAAAGGGTTTTATAGCTAGAAAACGAAGAAACTTGAATGCTCTCACTAAAAGTGATAAGAGTCACCACCTGACTCAGCTCAACCGGGGAAATTGCGGTACAACCGAGACGAGCTACGAATCGCTATACCTTTAGTTAGAGGTTCGTGTTTGGACAACTCACCTATTTCTTCTCAATTCAAAATGTGTTTAATAATTTTATATCAATGCCTTTTATATTTCTATAGTTGATTTTATTAGCCAATGCTCACACATGAGGAATAATAAAATGCTGAAAGTGATAAATAAATTCATAAAGCAGTAAATAAATTCAAGAAATTTAAAAATATATATACAAATCGATCAAATGACTAACCTAGGGGGTACATTTTAATAAAATGGGGTTTGGGGGTACAAATCCTTCTATGTACAAAATATCTAAAAATGAAAAGCTATACATACATCTATCCTAACATATATTTACCTGCAAAACAGAGTTAGTACATATAAATATATGCACATAGGACTCACAAATACTCAGAATAGAGGATTTAAATAACTCAAGGCGTGAATAGGGAAAATCAGGAAATTCGATAAATTTACTGATTTGACCTAGAAAACATTTTAAAATGCAATTTGATGGGACTAGAAATTCATTTGAAAATCATTTTTGTCCAATTTAATATATACAAATACAAAATGGGTCGATTTTCAAGAAACTTGTGTTTCTATTGTGAACTGATTTATGAAAAGAAATACAAGAATTAAATCTAGGTCACAATGATATGCAAATGTATAAAAAATACACAAAAATTCAATTTTAGAATCAAGACAATAGCTGTGCGGGTGTAGGAACAACAGTCGTGCGGCTATGATAACAGCCATACAGCTCTGGTTTTGAATGAGCTAGAGATATCGCTAAAAGAATTTAAATTGCTAAATTCTGAAAATAAACAATAGCCGAGGCTATAGCACAAGAGTCGTGCTGCTATAACAATAGCTGTACGGGTCTCACTACAGCCATGCGGCTCTGGTTTACCAGAAATGCAGAAAAATAGAGCAAAATGAAAATGGATGAAATGCCAACCAATTCAACCCAAAAAGCTTTAAATAGGTTTAAGGCCTCTCAGAATTACCTTTTAATAGCTTATTCAGTGTTCAGTTTCAAAGAAAACTGATCCTTAAAGCTTGAATCCATATTTAAAATCGAACTTGAAATCTTGAACCAAAATTAGAAATTCTCCAAATTAAGCTCCTATTCTTGCGATTCCAGTGACCAAATAAGTCTCTGAAGGCTTAGGTTTGGTTTGGAATGTGATTTGGCGGCTGATTTCAGTGAATTTATGGTTTGATTACTTGATTTTTGATTTTCACAAATTTTTAAGAGTTTGGTTCCTTTCTTTGTTAATTTTCTAGTTAGTTCTTATGTAATTCCTTCTTAGCTTATTACATCTCCCTTCAATCCAAAACAAAATCATAATTGAGAATAAGTGGGATTTGTCTCCCTCAAATCTAAACCCTTATCTTCTCCATGCAAAGTCACTGCCATTGATTGATAGCCTTGAAGCTCTCGATCAACAGCTTTGCGGCTATTTACTTAATAACTGTACGGCTATCCCAACATTTGTGTATCTCTTATCTCACCTTTAACCCTAATTTTTCATGTTCTTCTCGGTTTTAAGTTTTAAGTTCATTCAAATTCGAATCCTTGTTTCTTGATCGTTTTGGTATTTTATCATCATCGAGGTCGGAAAAACCCGACACTCATAACTGCATAGGAAATTCTAGTACTTCCTAGGCACGGAGCTTAGTAACTCCACTTCGACTTTCTTTATGCTCGATAGCCAGTCTTTACTACCCTTCATCTCTTTTGTATCTTGAAAGGACTAGATCCAGGGACACATAGTGACATCCTGGCTCTGTTTCAGAATGCTGGAAATCTCATCAGGCAGAGGGTAAGAGAAACCACCATCAATATGGTGCTTATAGATGGAAAAATAGCCCTTAGGGGGCACATAGACTCTCTGTTGAGGAGATGGTATTAGACACTCATATGACTGGAGCCATTCGTTAGAAGCCTTTAACTAGTTTATCTCTTTCTTCTTGATAAAAGAAACCATATCTATGATCTAGGGAGTTAAGACCTTTTCTTTGAGTTTTTGCTTTTTTGCCGCTATTAGACCACGAGAAGATGATGGGCATGATGGTGTCCCAGATGTGCTAGCAGTTTGTGTCTTGTCAAACAATTCGGATCAGGAGATTCTTGAGAGTTAGGAGTCAAGTGCAACCTCGATAGTTGGAAAAGGGTTTGGTTTGTCTGAACTAGAAGACAAGAATACTAAGGGGATTCCATTGTCGTGAGGAATTTGTGGTATGGATGGTTTTTTGAAAAAGTACAGATGAGGAACCCTAGGGATAACCAAAGAATAGGAACTTCCATGGGTAGCAAAAAAATCAAGGGGAGAATCAAAAGGAAAAAATAGAAATGCCTAGGGCAGTATCTATAGGAGAAAGAAATGTAAAGCATAGTACAACAATGCTTTATAAATAGGAATAAGAATTGTAAAGAGAGGAAGAGAATCCCTTACTGGTTAAAAAGAGGGGCGAAGAAGCTCTAGAGGAGGAGAATTTGAGAGGACTTATAGTTCCAAGCAGCATTGATACTGGTGGAGAGAAGACGAAGCAAAAACCCATTTTGATGGGATAGCTAAGGGTCAGGTCCTCCTGAATGGATGCATGGCGTGTGGCTATATGACATAGTGCTCAAGGCTTGAGATATTGAATTTAAAAAACCCTCAAGGGTCTTAGCAAACCGGCAGGGGACTTCTGATGACATCCATACATATTTATCTTGAATCTATAATGATAACAAAGCATTTTAGATGATCCGGTAAAATTGGTAGCAAGGTTGGACTTTGTGGCTGGACTCGGGCATCCTAGTCTACAGCTAGCGAAGTATTCTAGAAGGAAAGAGGTAGTGTCCTCTTCAAAGTCAATCTCTGCTTAAGAGGTGTGCTCAAGACAAATTCTCAAATGGACACCATATGGGGTTTGAAGTTGTTCTCTCCTAGTAGGATTTTGATGAGAATATGGGACAATCCTAGTCCATAGCAAACTCTATTACCAGCCCTATAAAAAGGGTAAGCGATGAGGTAAAAGGGATCGATACTTTTTAGCTAATACAGCCTGAGATCAAACCTTTATTCACAAAATCTAACTTACGCATTAAAGCTTAATGCAAAGGTTAACCAGTGTCTTACTAATTCTATCTTGCAGGGATTCGAGTGAGAGCAGGACCTTTCCTGGCCGAGATCCAAATTCGTTTGAGGATTATAATTGAATCTGTCATTATTCATCATACATTGTTGATAAATTTTTTGTAGCACATGGATGTCGTTTGTACTATTTGCAAAAGAAGGGAAAGTATTGCAACCGTATTACCTAAAACTTCATAACTACTGATATGCAGTTTACTTTGAGGGTGAAGAATTTGTATGATGTTGTGAAGGATATTTCACACAATAAGGAGGGTTTGGAAGAGTTATCTTTTTTTGAAAAAATTGTGAATTTTATGATGGGCTTCTTGTGGCCAGCACTAGAATGAGGTGGATGAAGTTTTATTCCTGGCTCATATTGGTAGAAAACATAGGGTGTTAGGGAGGTTTTTGTTGTTGTCGAGGAAGCTTTTTATATATGATTCTTATGTTAGAAGGCCTAGTTTTAATTTTATTAAGGTTGTTGAACAATATGTTTTTTTATTCCATACTTTCTACATAAGTTCAGTATTCTTGATGGTAGATGATTTGATGTTTTCTAATGAGTACATTGGGAAGGATCATAATCGTCTGCTTGGAGTAGAGATAGTTTCCAATGTACCTCAACAGACGGGCTAGTGTTTTTTTTTTTTTGTTTTTTTTTTGTATTCCATTATTGATGCATTCATGATACATTATTTATACATTGTTGACACATTTTCATTTATTCTTTTTTTAGTGATTGTGGAGCTTTCTATTTAAGTTTTGCTGAGTAACTGATTCAGCATAAGCCTTTTCCTGATCCTTTTGATGTTAAAGTTCATCGGTCAAGGTTAGCAATTTCTTTATACATGCATGGAATGATAAAGAATGAGAAAGGAATTGAGAGTGACAATGAATATTTTCCTCCATTAGATGAATGATTTTTTGTAATTATGTTTTTATGGTGTTATATGTTATGATACAGTTTAGATATAGTGTTTATTCGGTTCATATACAGTTTTTTTTTCTTGAAAATACATTTGTATGTTTTTGGATTGGTTATTTTAATGAAAAAATACAGTTTGTCTTATTTCTATCATATGTAATGCCAAACTATATTAATGTTCTTTTGTTTCCCATATATCTTTTGACTGTTGTGTTTTTTGTGTGTTTGCATGTTTGATCCATGAATCAACTCATATACTGTGATTATACATTTTGTGATGTAGTGATTATACATTTGTGGTAGTCATTATACATTGTATAAACAACATATAATCACAACATATGACAAAAATAATCTATAAACATAGTATATATTTGTGATGTTGTGATTATACATTTCATTCATTATACTTTATATAGTTCAGATACAGTTTTTTTTTTCTTGAGAGTACATTTGTATGTATTTAAATTGATTATTTCAATAAGAAAAATACAATTTGTCTCATTTATGTCATGTATAATGCTAAACTACAATAATGTTCTTTTGCTCCTCCACATATTCTTCTATTGTGGCCTCCATGTCTACAAGTTCCACATTTTACCCTTATTGTTGTTTTTCTCCAAGGTGTTCTAAATCTTTATTTCCTTGGTCTTCTTGCTTTTTGTTTTTCTTGTGGTGGTTGGAGTTTCTGATTTCTTGAGGTATGTCCTATGTATCTTTTGATGGTATTGGGTATATTGTGCTTTTGTATACTGGCAACATTTTTTCTTTTGTGTAGTACTGTGAGCAGTAGTCATATGTGTTGAGGTGAAATTTTCTTATGTATGTAAGCGCATGTGGACATGGAGCTTATCTGTTTGGAATCTGTTGTAGTTACATGTTTTTTCTTTCATTCGTGATAATTCATCTTCTTATATTGTTGAACATAAGTGTGGAACCAATCGAGTCTCCATCTGCTACTATTGAATTAGGGAATAAAAACGCAGATAAACCACCACTTCCAGAAGCAACAAGTACGCGGAAGAGAAAAACTTCATGGGTTTGGGAACAATTTAAGGAACTTCCTTATGATGCTCCTGAAAAATGAAATGCCACTTGTAACTACTGTAAGAAATCTCTTTCTTGTCCAAGTTCAAGTGGTACTAGTTGTTGAGTAATCATTTGAATAGTTGTAAGAAGTATCCACTTAATGTGAGTCATCAACAAACCTTAGCTTTTAAACCAGGAGCAAGTTCCAACTCTAAGTCACTTTCATTGTGGAAATTTGATCAAGATGAATATAGAAAGTATTTTGTTATGATGGTTATTCTTGACGAGCTACCCTTTAGGATTATTAAACACAAAGGGATTCGTGAATTTTTTCGTGTTTTGTAACCACTGTTTGTAGTTCCTTCACATACAACAATAGCTAGAGATGTGTATAATTACTACAAGACTAAAAAATTGAAATTGGAGAAATTTTTAAAGCAATTGTCTTCAAGAGTTTGTCTTACTACTGATTCGTGTACTTCTAATCAAAATCTAAGTTATACGTGCCTCACCCTTCATTTCATTGATGATGATTGAGTTTTAAATAACAAAATCATTAACTTTCATCCCATTGTTGGTCATACTGGTGATGTAATTGGTAAATCTATTAAGAAATGTTTTCTTGAATGGGGGATTGAGAAAGTTTTTGCTATAAATGTTGATAATGCAAGTGCAAATGATGTGGCTGTAAGTTACTTGAAAAGAAGATTGAATAGTTGGAAGGGTAGTATTTTGAATGGTAAATACTTGTATATGAGATGTTATGCACATATTTTGAATTTGATTGTGAAAGATGGTTTGTTTAAAGTAGATAATTCTATTGTAAGGATTCATTCTGCTATTAAATGTTTAGAAATTCTCTTGCTAGGTTTACAAAATTAAGAATTGTGCAATTCAAGAGAAACTAGATATCAATAAACCTTTGTGCTTGGATGTAGAGACTAGGTGTAATTCTGCTTATATGATGTTAAAATGTGCATTGAAATTTGAAAAAGCATTTGAGTTGTTGGCATTTGAAGATTCCAAATATGCTAAAGATGTTAAAGAAAAACTTATGTTAAGTGATTAGGACTATATTAGATGTTTGTTGCCTTTTCTTGAAATGTTTTACAAGACTACATTGAATTGTTTGGCTCACTTTATGTAACTAGTAATGAATACATGAAACAAATTTATGGTCTTGGAATGATGATTAGATCAATGTGAGAGACTAAAGATGTGAGTTTGAAGTTGATGGCTTATAAGATGCAGAAGAAATATGACAAGTATTGGGGTGATGTGAATCCTTTAAATATAATGGCGTTCATTGCAATAGTTCTTGATCCTAGGCACAAGATGGAATATGTTGAATGGACTATTGATCAGTCATATAATGTTATTGATGTTATGTGCTTGAAAGATAATGTGAACTCAGCTCTAAATGTATGTTTGACTTTTTTTCTACATCAAAAAATTGAACAAAGTGTTCCAGAAGAAGCAAGTAGTAGAATAAGTTAAGATTCTAGCATAGTGATTGATAAAATTTATGATGCATCTAGCTTTATCGATCAGATGTTAAAGAGACAAAAGGTGCATCATGGACTAGGAGACACAAAAACAAAACTAGAGAAGTACTTGAGTGAAGATTTAGAGGCTGAAAATCCAAATTTTGACATCTTGAATTGGTGGAAAGTGAATTCAACTAAATATCAAGTTCTTGGTATGATGGCTAAAGATGTCTAAGCCATTCCAGTATCCACTATTGCTTTACAGAGTGCTTTTAGTGCTAAAGATTGAGTTCTTAACCCATTCAGGAGTTCTCTTACTCCTCAGTTTGTGGAAGCACTAATATGTGGCAAGATTGGGTGAAACATCTGACCAAGTCATATGATTATATTGATTAGATTTTACTTGAACAAGAGATTGCTCAAATAGGTATCATTAATTTTATTCATAATTTAATTTTTTACTCATTTTTGTATATAACTTTGTGATAGTAAATAATTATTGGCATTTTGTGAGCGAACGACGTTTTTATGTATATGAAACGCGTGAAGCGAATTGAGGAATTTTCATTTATAGTTTTGTTTTATTATTATAACACGAAATTCATTTCAGAAAATCATATTCATAAAAGATTAAAGACCGAAATCCTGAAGAAGATATAAGAGTCGCCACCTGGATCAGCTCAACCGGGAAATTTAGGTACAGTAGAAACCGAGTGAGGGCTATTATACCTTCCAAAGATCGGACGAGTCAGTTACTTTGTTATCTAATTAAAATACATGTTTCAACTATCAAATTATAGCATTTTATAAACTAAGTTGATTTTATTTAGAGCATACGGCGTTCATGCAAGATGTTGAAGGTAGTAACTAAATTAATTATTACAACCATATCGAATCACATAATCTACCCTAGCGGATACATATGAATCAAATGGGGAATAGGGATACAATCGCCTAAAATACACGAATTCGTTTAACATAATAATAAAACCTTAACATACATCTAATCCTGCAAAATAAAGGTTGGTACGCGAATAATTGCATGTAGGACTCAATCAAGACGGAATGGGATAATAAATGAGTCAGGGTTATGCACTTAGAGGGGATAGTCGGAGGGACTCGACAAATCCCACCGACTACACCTAGAAAATGTTTTAAAATGTCCCTATATTTGATTTTTAAGAAAACAGTTTTTCTGGTTAATTATTTAACATGGTAAGTTGGTCGGATTTCAGGAAATTAGATCTCCATTGTTGTTATGTTCAAATACATGATTTTAGAATGTAAATCTGGGGTTCAAATGTTATGAAATATGCGAAAATCGATTCCAGTATTTCCGTCTCGAGGTAACACCCATGCGGGTGTTGTTATACCGGTACGGGTATTGCTTCTAGGTTTGGTTCAGATATTGAAATACATAATTTTGAGGTTTTTGGGAAAATCTGAGGATGACACCTGTGCGGTTGTTGCATTGGTGTTGCAACCAGAACACTTTGAAGATCAAAATTTTAGATGAAATGATGCATAAAATCACAAACAAAGAGTCTATGCTTTCATTTTTTCAGGAGTGGTACCTTTGATGTGTGAATCCACCACTTGAGAGGTTGAACATCGATTCAAAGAGGCTCCAACCCAAACTTTAAACTCTGAAAATAGTTTCAAGCTCCAAATGTTATGGTTTTGGTGTCCAGATTAGTCTCTAATCCTATTAAAAACCTTAGTGAAGTGTTTTCGTATGATTTCCAACCGATTTTAAGCCTAATAATAGAGATTGAAGATGAAAAATGAAGAAAAAGTTTGATTTTCTTTTCTCCTTTTCTTCCCTTTTCTTCCTCTTTCTCTTTTAGTAGTGAGGTTTTTATAGGTAGAAAGAGTCTTATTTCTTGTTAAATCCGCCCCCCTAGAATCCAAATTCAGAGTTCCAAGAAGAAATGGTAGGTTTTATGCTTCTGCACGTGACACTCGTGCAGGTGTTAATGTCACACCTAATTCTTTTTGCAACATCACTATTCCTCAATCTAAAATTTGACAGCATTTCCCCTATATTATGCATACCTATCAGCCTGTTAAACATGCCACCATGTCAAAACATGTTCATATAACCACATCTAACACAGATATCTATTTACACATATCACCAAAACTTTTCATCCATTTATATTCGATATACATTAAGATTTTCTAAATATTTTACTTAAACATATCTAGTAAATTTACAATACAATACAGTAATACCAGAGATGTACAAAAAAGAATCTATCTAAGTTGGCCCAACCTCCTCTAAAGCTTGACAAAAAAAATGGGAAAGGCGCTACTGCTACAAACTACAACTTGTCTACTCTTCTGAAAAGTTTCAATAAGAGGGGGTGAGTACACTTACTCAGTGAATGGATAAATATATAACAAAGGGGAACAACACAAGTTTTATGTGTGTGTGTGTGTGTATAAAATAAAGATCATAACAGCTGGATAAATATAAATTTAGAAGCGTGCTCAAACGCAGCTTTTCTAAAATATAATTAAATCAATACTAAAATCATTGCATCTCAAAGCATGCTCTTAACTTTTTTCATTAGCAAAACCTTATAGAAAGTAGCAAGCCATAAAGAGTAGTAAAATTTAATACATTAGAAACCAACATCATACATCAAATATGTATCCTAAGGATCAACTTCAAGGGCGAAACCACGTAGGGATGACAATAAACCAGCCCATTGCAGCAATATGCAGTACATTGCGTGGAAAAACCTGCATTCCACGCCTTTTCATTACCAAGCTAGTGCGTGGAAAACCATGCATTCCACGACTCAATTAAGTCATACGCATGCGTAGAGCTATCTATCATGTTTGTCATATCATAACTCGAATACCCGTCATCAATGGTATGATCTCATAGGTTCATATATTGAGTGTATAAATGCTATATCCATCCAGCTCATCAAACATGAATCTTTAAGTATCATATACGAAAACATAAACTACCATGTTGTTCCCAACTTTTATATTCAAAATATATTCTGTAATAAATCGTTCATTTGTCACTTTAAGAAACATACATATATATATATATATATATATATATAAAATTGAAAATAGTATTGTTATATATTTATGCACTCACCTGGTTACCAAAATGATTTCCCCCTTGTTTGCTTTAACACCCTAACGTGTTTCCTCTGGTGCTAGATCTTCACCTAACATAATTATAACGAAATTAGGATACAATAGAACTTGCCTAATATGCTACAAGAATGCTAAAATGCATAATTTTGTACCCAGTTTTCCTTACCGAATATTATACTTTCCAAACTAATTCTATTCATAAAGTAATGTAACAATTAAATCCACTTGAACATTTATACCCTCAACTATATTTCCAGCCTATTGTACTCATTATAATATACTCTTCTCTAACACACTTTCCTTCCTTTTTGAAGTCAGAATTCCATAGATAACCATAAACAGAATAAATAAACAGACTTACGGTTTATGTGCAGCGGAAACTCGTTTATGGAATGGATCTGATCTACGAGAGAAACCGGATCGTTCTGGTTGCCTTTCCTACGAGTGTATGAATACACTGAGTACGGGTTATATCCGTGAATTCTTCCGACGAACGAAGAAGTAATCGTGTTTTTTCGGTAGGGACGTTTTCCCCGGGAATAAAATGGGAATCTCTACGATTCCATCATCGATCGGAAATAGAGAAACTTCTTCTCTATTTATAGTGAAAATCCCAACTTCCATCTATATATAGGGTCGGACCAAATTACACATTTAGTCCCTATAATTTACACATAATTACAGTTTAGTCCCTGCCATTCCAAAATGTCATGGGCGGACCAAAAACCAACATCTCCCACTCGCACATGACAAGACACACTTTCATTGCGATTGAACACACATACTTCTTTCAGTTCTTGTTCGGCGAATTCACGCGACCAGTCAACGTAACGGTTAAACCTTGAAGCTCTCCTTCATCGTTCCACCTTTAGCTTAACGTGACTTCCCCCTAGTCCATTTTCCATGATCACTAGTTTTCGACTCACTTTTTATCTCACGAAAACATTCATATACACTACATACCTTTTCCACGAAAAAGTATTGAGCTCGAGTGTTATATGTTTACTAAGTGACATGTTACTGAAAATGTACTTCCTCGCTATAAATAACCTTCCACCATATGTCTAATGCTTATCTGACTGGTCCTTATATGCCCGTTCATAGCTAACAAAGCCTGATTTAGGGTTCCAATCAAGTTAATCATTAGACATACCCTTCTTGTTATTTACAAGAGTCTTTAAGGGTGAACTTGAAACTCATAGTTTCATTTGGGTCTCACATTAGGAAAGTTGAGATCAATTTTCTTCTTTCCATCCCTTGGTCGGCTTTTACACATATTACTAAAATATGCCATAGTGTTAATCCATTTAGGACGTATGTTTTATAAACACTATGCGAAAGCATTCAGTCTCTAAATGCAACTCATGCATTAGTACCTCTAGTCCACATTTAAGCCTTTCACAGGACAACTTTCGGTATAAACGAAATAATGATATTACGCAAAATATCACATATGGAGTAACTCACACTCCCACTTTTACCTATGACCGCATAATCATAGTAAAAGATTCATCTATGTGAGTAGATGACATCTCGCCAACATACTGAACTATACTCAATAGCTCTATGTGTATCGCTTTAATTAGTGAATGAATTTGAACACAACAAATAACTCACATTCTATTGCAGTAGAATTTGCCAAAGTTATTATAACAGTTCAAAAACAATATGTTCCTATAACCTACAAAGACCAAATTCCAAAATGTGTTTACTAAAAACATTTGGAGCTATTGGCTTCGTTAACGAATCTGCAATCATATTACCAGTTGGAACATGCACTAAACTTATTTCTCTCTGTGCTATTTTGTCTTTAACAAAATGATATTTTATATCGATATGCTTGCTTTTTCCATGATAACAAATATTCTTGGAATAAGCTATCGATGCAGTGCTGTCGAAATAGATAGTCGTATATTTCCTTTTAGGCAATAGATCCAAAAGATCTATGAAGCGAACCAAAACGCTTTTAGTACTGCAGCTACTGCAGCTACATATATCGACTCCATAGTCGATAATGCCACGCAAGTTTGTTTCTTGCTACACCAGGAAAATGCACAATTTCCTATAATGAAAATATACCCAGACGTGGACTACCTCCCGTCTTTATCAGTTCCGTGATCAGCATCTGTGTATCCCTTTAACTGCAGATCCTTTCCTTGGTAATAAAGGGAATAATTTGAAGTCCCTTTCAAATATCTCAATATCCTTTTCACTGCTGCCTAATGCTCCAAACCTAGATTAGCCTGATAACGGCTTGCAAGACCCACCGCAAAACCTATATCAGGTAGTGTACAAATCATAGCATACATCAAGCTACCAATTGCACACCTAAAAGGAATTTTCTTCATCCTTTTAGTCTCTTCTGGAGTCGTGGGACACATACTTGCATTTAGTTCCGTACCTTATGCAATAGGGGTTGGATCGGGATCACAGTGAGCCATACCAAACCGTTCTAAGATCTTATTGATATACGTCTCTTGTGAAAGAGCCAATAATCTCTTAGATCGATCTCTTGAGATCTTAACCTCAAGAATGTAATTAGCTTCTCCTAGATCCTTCATCTTTAAGTTAGAAGACAACTAAGTCTTTACTTTCTTGAGTAAGGAAGTATCATTTCCTACTATTAAAATATCGTTAATGTATAACGTTAGAATGACAAACTTCCCTCTGTTTTCACGCTTAATGTAGACACACGAGTCTGCATTAATCACCTTAAATTGCATTGATATAATCATTTCATGGAAATGAAAATACCATTGTCTTGAAGACTACTTAAGGCCATAAATTGATCTTTTCAACTTACAAACCTTATGTTCTGGTCCCTGGACAATGAAACCATATAGATTTCTTTGTTCAGTTTGCCATTTAAGAACACAGTCTTTACATCCATTTGATGTAATTCAAGGTCCATACATGCTATAAAAGCAAGTACTATTCTTATAGACGTGAAACGAACAACGGGTGAAAAAGACTCCTGACAGTCAATTCCTTCCTGTTGTGCAAACCCCTTCGCAATCAGCCGACTCTTAGTCTGGATACGTTTCCTATCCACTGATCGCTTTATCGTATGTACCCATTTATTCCCAATGGCTCTACGCCCTTTGGACAGATCAACCAGTTCCCAAACTTTGTTGACCCTTATTGACTCCATTTCACTTTCCATTGCTTTAATCCATTCTTCTTTCGCTGGGGATTCCAATAACTCTTCATGTTATTTGGAATATCTTTAATTTGAGTTACGATCTAGAGAGCTTCGCCATCAACTAAATGACGGCGTCGCGGGATATTTCCCCTCTGTGATCGTCTTAGAGATTCTGCTTCTTGATAAACAAATCTCATATATTCATCAAGGTGTTGGGCAGAACTCTCACTGGGACCACTCCCACTGGGATCTATTTCCATATTCGCACTTGAATTTGGAGTAAGACTCCCACTCAAACCAAGGCCACTCAAGTTAGGGTCAGGATTACTCAAATCCGCTTGTGAAGGTTGAAAAAAAACATTCTCTTCCCTTTCCCTTACGTCTCTTCAACTTCATTCCTCCCACTCGGATTGAGCGATCCTGAAGTTTCAGACTCTTGAGTGTTAAAGAAGGTGAATTTCTTATCCACTTCTCCCAGCTTAGGAAATTCATTCTCTAAGAATGTGACATCTCGTGACTCAAATTCTGTTATTTGACCATTCTCATTCTCTCCCACTAGAACATATCCTTTGGAGAGATCAAGATATCTTATAAAGATACCTTTTTTTTTTTTTCCTCTTGGGCCTAGCTGGCCATGCTTGCTAGATGTATCACGAACATAGGTAGCACATCCCTATAGTCGCAAATGGTTCAAATTTGGGCTTGCGGCTCGTCCAAAATTCACAAGGTGTGGTTTCAACGGACTTAGAAAGTACTCTATTGAGTACATATGTGGCAGTCAATAGTGCATCTCCCCAAAAGGAGATAGGCAAATTGGCTTCAGCCATCATAGACCTTACCATCTCTAAGAGGGTTCGGTTTCTTCTTCCGTTACTCCATTTTTGTTGCGGAGTCCTAGGTATTGTCAACTGATGTTCAATACCTGTTTCATCACATAAAACTTTAAATTCCTCGGAGAGGTACTCTCTTCCCCGTTCGGTCCTTAAAGCTTTGATTCTCTACTCTAATTGATTTTTAACTAGAGCCATAAATCGTTTGAAACATGCTAATGCTTCAGATTTATGTGAAATTAAATAGACATGACCATACCTTGTATAGTCGTCTATGAATGTAATGAAATAACACACACCATGCCTTGCCCGAACACTCATTGGGCCACAGATGTCAGAATGGAATAGTTGCAATGGTTGGTCAGCTCGCATAGCTTTACCAAATGGTTTTCTTGTCATCTTTCCTTTTAAGCAGCTTTCACAAGTTGGGAGATTTACTTTTGATAAATCAACCAACAAACCTACTTTAGCCAATCGTACTAAACGATGTTGACCAATGTGACTAAGTCTCGCATGTCACATTTTTGAAATGCTAACATTATCCACAGATGAGTTAACAGTAAAGGAAAAACTATTATGACACACATAATTTGGATCCAAATCCAAAACAATAAAACCATCCAACAAATGTCCACCACCAAGGCAGATATTGTTTGTAAAGAGACTAAAATTGTTCAATTCAAAAGATAACATGAATCCCAAATTCATGAGGGCAGAAACAGATATCAAGTTCCATTGAATTCCTAGGAGCATAGAGGACATCTTTAAGAAATAGTGGGCGACCACTGTTCAAGACTAGCTGTCAACAGCCAATCCCTAAGACTTCCTCTTAAGAATTGTTTCCCACGTATATCCACCTTGTTCCCCGTGGAACACTGCGGAACTCAACAAAAGAATCTCTATCCTTTGTTACGTGGTCTATTGCTCCTGAGTCTATGATCCACAAAGGACCAGATTCAGTTAGGAAAACAGAACTTGAAACAAATGTATAACACTAATACACTTCGATAACATTTACCTCAGGAGCTATGCAATCTTTTGCAAAATGCCCCTTCTATCTGCGATTATAACATTTCACCCTAGAAATGTTAAAATCTTTCTTGCCCTTCTTTTGAACTGGAACACTGCCCACCGTTCTCTTTGCCTTCTTCTTGAAGAACCTCTTGTTCCTCTCCTTGGACTTCAGACCAGGACTTGAACTAGCCATGCAAACCTCAGATTTCACACTAAGAGAGGCCAGACGGTCCTCTTCCAGTTCAAGATGATGAACAACATCATCAAAGGCCTTAATGTCGTTGGAATGGGTTAGGTGCGACTTCATATGCTCCCACCAAATCGGCAGAGAATGTATCACAGCTTGAACTTTCTGCTCCTCGAGAGCATAAATCGTATTAAGCATGTGTTTTATACGTGAAACTTTTTCACGATATCATCATTCATCGCACTAAGCATGATGATGTAGGCAGATGAGTTCTTTCTCTTCCAGGCTTGATAAGCCTCAAGGTCCCTCTTTGTTTGGGCGGTGTTACCCTCTGCAGGAGGAACCATTATTCTCTACAGAGTGTCAAGAACCTCTTGTTCTTCAATTATGTATTGGACTTTCATAGCCCAAACTTCATAATTGTCACCGTTCAAACGAAGGTCCTTATTTAGTTAATCAACTATTGCTTTTGAAGCAGTTATTAAAAAAACGTTAAAGACAAAATAGCACTAATAAGTAAGCGATATACCATATTTATTATAAGATCATTTAAAACTAAAAATAGTGTTTGGTTCACGTAAAATCGAACATCCATGCACAATGCATCGAGTCACCATTTACATAGGCTAATACAAACACCATATTAGGTTTAAATTTCCAATAATAAATATATATTTAGTTTTGTTTTAGATTATATTTTAATTTATTTAACATTTATACTTCTCATAAGTATAAAACTAATGAGTAATATAACACTTAGTTATAATCTCAAAATAAATAAATTAAAAAAATACTAAAACAAATAACTAAAATAGCAATGTTTAACAAATAAACATTTTATAATACCATAAAAATATCCAACATTTAGTCAAAATTACCACCACAATAAAAACTTAAGCACAAAGTCCTTCAATACAAAATTGAAAAACGAAATCAGCAAGAGAAAGAGTGAAAAATGAAGAGCTCAATCTTCATTTACATCGAGTGGAACTGTCTCAATTTCTTTTCAGGCGACTGGGATCATCTCTACGAACTTACAGTAGAGATCCAAAAGCATGTTCACAACAAACTTAATAACAGCATCCAGACATGGGTGATGAACCAATTTGTTACTTCTAAGTAACATGGTTCTAGGATTATAAGATAACTTAGCTCCCGTTTTAGCCAAGGTCAACACAAACACTTTGCATTGGGATCCATAATCCTATTCAGGAACTAATCCATCAATGGAGTCCACTAGTTCGTCAAAATCAGAATTTTCTCCAAAATAGAATTTCTTAACGTGCTTTTCACGAAAAGCATTTTTCGCAAATTTTAACATTTTTAATTGATCAATTCCAAAAGGAAAATCTCATTGCCAGACAAGCTCTTGGATTTCCTGGTTTTAACGCATTAAACCGCTCCAAAACTCTAACAATATTCCATTCCTCCAACGGGGAATACCATTTAAGAAAAGCTCATCTTCAAGTTTTGGATAGTCCTCGTCTCCTCGTGAGACTGGATTATTTTCACCGTTTTTACGAACGTTTTCATTTCTATAACATATATAGAAATAACCAAAACTTGTTAATGATCAACCAAAAATCAGTATATAAATACACAATAAATATAATGAATTTTCTTGAATTTATTAAATATAAATTAAGCATTTTTACACAATAAATATTAGTAAATTTAGTTTAAAATATCAAATGAATTCCAAAAATTCATCAAAATATGCCAAAAATTCAAGCAAAATGCAAATTTTAATTCTGGAAAAAATTTGACGAAATTTGGATGTCGCAATCCGCCTCACGCGCTCACACGCGCCGTCCGAATCTGTTCCACGCGCCACCACGCGTAGGCACACGCTCTCACGCGCAACACAAGGTATGATGACTCACGTGACACGTGGCAACATGCGATTGGCGCTGACGTGGCACACATGCCACGTGTCATCACCTGATTGGGTCAACGGATGATGTGGCTGATGACGTGTCACAGCTTGACACGTGTCGTTATCCTATTGGTCCAAAGTGATGACGTGGCAGATGATGTGGCAAGATGACGTGGCAGAGTCAGAACTGTTTTGACACGTGGCGACATGCTATTGGACCACGTGTGAGACACGTGGCAGTTGACCGTTTCAGGAGCAGTTGACTTGAACACATGTCCTATGTGATTGGTTAGACTTTTCAACCGTTAGAAAATCAACGAATCGCGTCGCGCCATGTGTCCCAATCCTTAACTTCTCCCAACCTTTTGGAAACAAACTCCACTCGCGGTGGTGGCGCGTGGGGTCGACGCGCAGCCTTCCGGGCCTCCATTGGCCGTGTAATTTAACATTCCGACTCAATTTTTCATGCTGATTTCAGTGGTGTGGTCAGATTTTCGAAATTCCGACAAAAAAATTTTGACACTTTGTACTGTTAGATCTAATACAGTATCGTTTTGACTCGGATAACAATACAAATCCGTATCAAAATGGACAAAAACGAATTCAAAATCAATAGAAACATATTCTTTTCATGGAATATCAGATTTCAATATTTACGGAATCATTTTGACACGGATTTCAATATAAATCCGTATCTAAACGAACAAATATGTATTTAAATGAATAAATACGCATTCAACCTCAACCGAATAAAGAAACGTATTCTTATTCACGGATTTCCATAAACCAAGATATGAACACATCAATATTCATGGAATACCAGAAAACTAGATTCGAACACATCAATCTATAAAACTTTCAGCTCTGATACCAATGAAGTCAGAATTCCATAGATAACCATAAACAGAATAAATAAACAGACTTACGGTTTATGTGCAGCGAAAACTCGTTTATGGAATGCATCTGATCTACAAGAGAAACCGAATCGTTCTGGTTGCCTTTCCTACGAGTGTATGAATACACTGAGTACGGGCTATATCCGTGAATTCTTCCGACGAACGAAGAAGTAATCGTGTTTTTTCGGTAGGGACGTTTTCCCCGGGAATAAAATGGGAATCTCTACGATTCCATCATCGATCGGAAATAGAGAAACTTCTTCTCTATTTATAGTGGAAATCCCAACCTCCATCTATATATAGGGTCGGACCAAATTACACATTTAGTCCCTGTAATTTACACATAATTACAGTTTAGTCCCTGCCATTCCAAAATGTCATGGGCGGACCAAAAACCAACACTTTTATTTCCTCCAAAGGTTTTATCTAACTAAATCCTATAACCTATCTATATATAGAATTAATTAATCTATTAATCTACTACTAATACCCAACAATAAAATACTTCCATATCAGTAATATATATCCAAGTATACCACCACTACAAAATATAAAAACTTACTCATTTATGAAATCCTTACTTTCCATTAACAATTTAACCACAAACTTGCTAATTTCATAATAATTAATCCATTGAGATTTTGACCAAACTCCAAGAATTAAACTTGTCAACAATATTATTTAGAACATTCTGAAATTTTCCTAAGCCGGAAATACCTTCCCGGAGTGCCGTCGCCGGGGTCGATCCACTAGCTGCTGGAAATTCGCACCAACAGCAAGAGTCTGATGGTGGTAGTCTCGCGTCTTAACTCCTCACCGATTGCTCCAATCGAAGAATAAGAGTATAAGGTATTAAAACCCCAAAACTTGAAATTAAATCTTCAATCCTTCAAATTGATGGCTGGATTTGTTTAATTAGAGAAGATTTAGTTGCAATTGGATGAAAAATACTATGATTGAGGAGGAATTGGTGAGATGGGATTGTTTTTGGATGGTGAGTTTAAGGGAAAAGAAAGAAAAATGGAAGAGAGGGAGAGACCAAGAAAAAGAAAAAGGGAGGTGAGGGATGGGATGTGTCTGTTTCTCCTTTCACCCATCTCTCTTTTATATATATATATATATATATATATATAAATAAAAGAGAGATGGGTGAAAGGAGAAACAGACACATCCCATCCCTCACCTCCCTTTTTCTTTATATATATATATATATATATCTTCATATATCTTCTCCTCCCTTTAATTTTCTTTTCTCCTCTTCCCTTTCTTCTCTCTCTCTCTCTTTTTTTTTTTTTTTTTTTTGAATATATGTATATGAAATAGGGTATTACAATTAACAAAACACCTATACGGGTGTTGTTTCTAGAATGCCTTCTCCTTCACCTAAGAGATGTTTGAGGCTTGAAGTTGGGTTGATCGAAGCTTTGATCTTGAATTGACTTCGACTCCTGCGGCTGTAGAAGGCTATAGAAGAAAATAACAACTTATTCATCATCAAAACCGGGAATTAAAATTCCGTGCTCACACATTTGTTTCTTAATTTTTAGAATTTCTTGTGCGATGGATGATCATCATCTCATCTTAATTGATGAATGAAAGCTTACCGATATGAAATTGAAAGATTTATGCTAGGTTTGTGTAGTTGAATTTATATGGTTCTTTTTTATATATGGTATTGCATCAACTTTAATTTTGATTATTGTTTTAATTATATATGCATGAAATATACAGGTTCTGTGAATTAGATGAGGATTTCTTCTTTTATTAATGTTTGATTCTGAAGAACAAATTCTATGTTTGAGAACTTTTTTTAATTAATATTTTAATTATTAGAGTTTATGGTTATAATGTTATTTTTAATTGATTATTAAGACTATGGTTTGTAATTTAAGAGTTTTATTTGACATTTGAGATTTATGGTATATTATTTAGAGGTTTAAAATATTATAGAATTTAGAAAAATATAATATATATTTCATAAATGATACTCAAACCAGTAGCCAAGAACAAATTACTCAGATAATAAAAGAAACAAACAGACTGAACCCGTAGCTGAGGAGTTGATTTTTGCCGCAATCTGAAGTTGATCGAAAAATTGCTTCCGGTCATCCAATTCCAATTCTCACCACTCAAGGCAAGGATATTAGGAACCTTTAGTCAAAATTTCATCGCAATCCAATAGTCTGAACTTCGGGGATTTGCAAAATACCAACTGCTGGTCACACAACAATTTGTTTTTCCCACAAAGTTGAAGTTGATTGGAAAATTGCTTCCAGTTGTCCGAATCTGATCTCCAACATTCAAAATCAAGGTAAGGATGTCAGTAAGCTCTAGTTTGAATTTTGTAACGATCCAACAGTGTAAACTCTAGGAATATGTAAAATAGTGATTGATGTATTGTAATGGAATTGATTGCTAACCCTTGCATTTTCGTGAAGGGTCTCACCGCCATGCACACAAATGCCTATAGAATGAGCTAGCATGCTTGTGCCAGATGTTTGAAGCATTATCCATAACAAAAAAGAGAGAAACCCTATGGCTGAAAATCTCTATCACCCAAAAGGAGAAGGAGAGATTTCCTTGTGGTGTATAGAAAACTATAAAGCCTACTTTCCTTCTTTTTTCTTTTTCCTTTTATTGCATAAGATTGATTCCTCGACAAAAAATAATCCTAATAAGAATAAATGGACTAAATAAGAATTAAGAAAGTTTGCTATTTTAATTTTTCATAAATAAATATATCCAATATAATTATTTTAGACATGCACTTAATATTAATTTAATTTCCAAATAAATAATGTTGGGATTGGTCACGGGGAAACCGACCGATAAAAGCGGAAATACACGTCAATTTTCTCGAATCCAGTCCCAGGAGCTTAAGATGTGGAAATCAAAAACTGAAAGCATAAAGAGAAAGTTCGAAAGCTTACCACAAAGTCTCTCTAGGAGACAGATGCGGACTGCAGAAATCAAGTGTAGATTTCCTCCACCGATGCGTACACGAACGGCTCTCAGATTGAAACCTGTGCTAGCGACTCGAACAAATCAAGAAGAGAGGGCGAAAGGGGCGGCACACTTAAGACTTATGGCTGTCGTCTATTTCTTTTCAAAAGAAATAAGCCAATTTCTCTCAAGTGGGCACCCATGTTTCTTTCCAAAAGAAACAATGCATTATTCAAAATTGGGCAAATTCTTTTCTACCCAAAACCAAGAATAATGGACAGCCAAGAATGGAGAAAAAGTGGCTTAACATTTTTCCCAAAGAGATGGGATAATATTAAAACCAAGAAAGCAAAGTCCAACTTTCTTTCTCTTTAGTCAAAAACATGACTCAACACTAACACTTTTCACTTCATATAATCCACCAAATGTGGAGGCCAAGCATGGAGAATGATGGCAAAAAAAAATTTTTCCATCCTTAGAAAATGAGATGGATGAGTATAAAGTAACAAATATCCATTTTGTCACTAAGCATGAGTCACCACTTTCCAATTGGTCCAAAAGAGGCAAAGTCTCACTTTGCTTCCTTTAGTCCAAATGGTGACTCACCATACTCATCCTTCCATATTCGGCCAACATACAAAAAATGGTGATCTCATATTCATCATTTCCTTACCATAAGGAAAAGAAAGATGCAAGGTAGCAAAATCCAACTTTGCTACATCATATGTCATACCAATGACTCACCATTCTTTAATTGGTCCATAAGAATATGTCACCATCATTTTTGTCCATAAAATGACTCACCATTCTAACCAATTCCATGCAAGATTTCGGCCAACACACCCCACTCAATGTAGACTTTATTCCTTTAAAGTCCAAGCCTAATTTTAATCCATTGATATAATTAATTTCAAATGAAACTTTAATTTAACATATATGCATATATATTATACCATATAATATATTACATACATTTAACTTAAAATTCATTCGACCTATTAATTTAATCAATGGATTAAATTAGACACACATAAAATGAGATACATGTAAATCTATACATGTAAAAATATTTCCACCTAGGAAATAATCTCTTAAATTAATTCATTGAATTAATTAGAAATAAATATTAATTATATTATTTTGATCAATCCCATTGATCTATATAATATAATTAATAAACCTCTCTCTCTTCAAATGTGTATACTCCAAGTACACACTAAATCCGACTAGTTAAAGTCCAGACGTTCAATGTGTACGATCCGATGGACCCGTCTTTAAGTTAGCAGTGGGCCAAGGCCCACAGACTACAGGCGTTCTCTAGCAAGCCATTGCAGCACCCAATTAAGACGGAGATAGCAGTCAAACTGTCACCATAACCCTATAGTTTGAACTTGTATGTCCTATGTTACTGATATCGGTGTCCAACACAGAGGCATGGTTGATCACCCTCTATATATGTCCGGACATTTACTTGATCCCGAATGAACTAATGCTCACAAACAAGATCCAATCTTGTTTGGGTGTGGCCACACTCTTATCAGTAACATTCATCAAGAGGCTCCGCTATGCTCACTAACACACCCGAACGTATACATACTTGGCACCCTTTTACAGGCCTGTTAGGCATACACCAAAGTGTGCCACTTCACATGCAGCACCATTATATGGTTAGGTCAAAGGACTTATACAAGTACTACACGAGAATCATTTGTGATACTATACCATGTAGATTCCCGTTAAGTGGATCGATCCAGTACCATGCCCTTTTTGCATGTACCTATTAACCTGGTTGACATCCCATGTTCTATGACTGGTAAGACACCACCATACAACCAGGCTAATGATATTCTTTAGTTCCATTCATTCCCATGATTGGAACAGACTACGGATGACTTTATGGCCATATAGTTTTCCCTATCCATAGTCTTACTGCCAAGTGCATGACACTTGGCAATATGGATATGGATATGTCCATTGGATACTGTATTTAAAATATAGCACGAGACATATAATATATAGATTAATGCCTTTATCTCTTGACACAAATTGTATAATACATAAAGTTCACATTAATGTACAAATGTATTATACAAATACAAAGACCAATGCCTCGGGACTAGGGCATTTCCAACAATCTCCCACTTGCATTAGTACCGACTAGGCATGGGTCTAATCCCTATAGATCTAGTATAACCTTCATGCATAGGCATAGCCAAGCGTGTTGGTCAAAAGATCTGCAACATTGTCTTTGGTGTCCACTCTTTGTAATGAGATGTCACCCCCTCAGTGATTTCTCGCAATAGGTGAAACTCCTTAAGTACGTGCTTCGTGTTTATATGTGATTGGGGGCACTTAGATTGTGCAACAGCCCCATCGTTGTCACTGAAGATATCAACCGGTTCCTGGATAGTTGATACTACCCCCAGTTCCATGATATACTTCTTGATCCACACAACTTCCTTAGCTGCTTCACACGCTATAATGTACTTAGTTCCTATGATAAAAACCCCGATGGTCGGTTACTTAGAGCCTCTCCAACAACAACATCACCATTTAGCATGAATACATACCTATACTGCGACTGATATTCATCCTGGTCAGTCTGGAAGCTTGTATCAGTGTACCCAGTAGCTAACAGCTCTTCCTAACCTGCACACACCAAGAAGCTATCCTTAGTCCGGTTAAGGTACTTCAGGATTGCTTTGACAACCTACCAGTGATCCACTCGAGATCCAGCTCATCATACTTAGTGCAAAGGTGACATCAGGTCTTTTACATAGCATGGAGTACATGATTGATCCTATAGCCGAAGCATATAGAACCATTTCATGTTCTCCCTATCCTGCCTTGTCTTAGGATAGTTCTTCTTGCTAAGTTTCAGCCCATGACCCATTGGCAAGAAACCTTTCTTAGCCTAGTCCATGCTAAATCTTTTCAGAACTATGTCTATGTACTTGGCCTGACTTAGGCTTAGAAGCCGATTGGATCTATCCCTGTAGATCCTGATCCCTAGGATCGTCTCAGCTTCGCCTAAGTCATTCATTGTGAAGCACTTAACCATTACATTACCCTTGTAGTGTTAGTCTGTCGCTTCCAATCAGAAGGATGCCATCCATATATAATACCAGGAAAGTTACTATACTCCCACTAAACCTCTTATACACACCCTTAAAGGTATTGTCGACCTATAGCTTATAGCACCACTTGCAACCTATTACCTTAGCACCCAGAGGTGGATCAACCTGGTTCCAAACCTGATTATCATACATAGATTGTATATCCACCATCATGGCAGACAGTAGGCTAGCCATAGCCTACTGGTAGGTTTTGAGCTCCTCTTCATCTAAGACAAAAAGAGCATAATCATCATAAACGAGAAACCCATGTTTCTCATGTTCTTGACGATCCCTACCAAACCTTTTAGGTCCTTATGTGACCTGGGCTGGTGCTTCCACCTTTGGAAGCTTCACCCTGGTCTCCGAGTTATCCTTTTTAGGAGTTTCTGAGCTTTGAACTTCCCTGAGTTCAACATCGCTCCCACTGTCTTGCTTGGAAATAAATACTTTTTCAAGAAAGACCCCCTTTCGTGCCATGAACACCTTGTTCTCAGCGGGGTTGTAGAAGTAATACCCTTTGGTTTTCCTAGGGTAGCTCATAAACAGGCATTAGTCAGTTTTGGGTCTTAGTTTTGCTCACAGTCAATTTCTTGACTTGTACATAACAACCCCAAATCTGTAGGAAAGACACATTGGGCGCCCTGCCCATCC
The DNA here is from genome assembly GCA_039660915.1 of Euphorbia tirucalli. Lineage (NCBI taxonomy): Eukaryota > Viridiplantae > Streptophyta > Magnoliopsida > Malpighiales > Euphorbiaceae > Euphorbia > Euphorbia tirucalli. The sequence continues at coordinate 55,566,743 of CM077633.1, forward strand.
ATATTCCAAATGGGGTCTTTTCCATAGCCTTAGTCAGAGTATAATTGAAGATGAGAGCCATTGTCTCAAGAGCATATCCTTTAAAACTTATTGGGAGAGAGACACGACTCATTATTTTAGCAGATCATGTCCAATAGGGCTCTGTTCCTCCGTTTGGACACCTCATTCCATTGTGGTGTTCCTGGAGGAGTGAGCTATGGAACTATTCCATGCCCTCTAAAAAATGAGTCAAACTCTAGGCTTATATACTCACCACTTCGGTCCGACTGAGGGGCTTTGATATTTCTGCCTAGTTGGTTCTGTACTTCATTCCTAAATCCCTCGAACCTATCAAGAGTCTCAGACTTATATTTCATCAAATAAGCATAGCCATATTTGCTGCTAAAATCATCTATGAAGGAGACGAAGTATAGATGTTCACCCATGGTTGCTTTGCTCATAGGTCCATATACATCTGAATGTATTAGGTCCAGCAAGCTAGCGGCCCTTTCAGCCTACTTGCTAAAAGGAGCATTAGTCATTTTACCTCATAAATGAGACGCGCATATATCAAGTGACTCCATGTCAAGTGATCCTAGGATTCAAACTTTGCGAAGCTTAGGTATGCACTTCTTGTTTATGTGGCTTAAATGACAATGCCAAGGTAAACTAGATTAAGTTTGTTAAGCTTAATCCTTTAAGTATGTATATTATAGACATGATTAGATTCATTTAAATCCGGATATAAAAGACATGATTTAACAGAGCTACTCCATAAAATAATTATTTTCTACCCCTTTTACTATTACCAATAGTAAATGTACATCCAGAAATATCCAAAACTGAAACAGAAATAATATTCCTGTACAAAAACAGGTACAAAATAACATAGTTTCAGTAACAAAACTAATCTACTAGGCATCATAAGCTGGTCCTGTTGATCTCTATAGCAGCAACCCTTGCTCCATTTCTGACCCGCAAGTCCACTTGTCCCGATCCCAGTGATCTCCTGTTCTTAGGTCCCTGCACATTATAACAAATGTGAGAACCACATCTAGTATCCAATACATAACATGTTGAAACAGAGGTTAATGTCTATGACATATATACCTGATGAAGACATGCCTTCCTTTTTTCTCTCCCAAAAGCTTGGGACACAATCTATTCCAATGTCCAGTCTGCTTGCACCCGAAACAGACATCCTTGGAATGGACCTTGGGCTGGGCTTTAGCCTTTTTAGCCTTGGCTTCTTTAGCCTTGGCCTTGCCTATAGCACGAGGAGGTTTCCCCTTATTGACCATAAGTACCGGCGGAGTCTTCTAGACCTGCACCTCGTATTCCTCCAGCTATCAAGCCGATGGATTACAACCTGTTGGCTCAGCTGGTACAGGCCTTTCTAGCACATACTCTTTAGACTCTAGTCTTAGAACTCTCCTTAAGTTTCTAGACTAGTCCAAAAGTTAGGGCCAAAAAGCTTGTCCCATTCCAGAAAAGATCGCAGTGATAAAGTATTATTCGTAGCCATTGGTTACTACACAGGAAAAATTTACGAGTGTTAATAAAGGGCTTAACATGTTTTTCCCATATTATAATTAATAATGAATCATGTTATTAATTAAACTGAGTTGTTGGGCTCATAGGCCGAAATCCATATTATATCAAGATATAGCCAGACGAGGGCCTGGAACAACTATACCCTAATTTTTAGGTAGGAACGCCGTCCAATCCCAACCTAGGGACTCTCAGTTTGATGGGTCTGTTGGCACTTACCCATCTATGCTTAGGGCCAGGAACATCCTACTACCCACGCTAAGTCAAAGCCTCCATCCAAGTGTTAGAGTAACCAATACTCCAACCCAATACAAAATGATGATACTCCAGTGCATCCAACGAGGGTTGGTCTACAGTTGGCCTATCCCCACTTCGAGTAGGTTATGAATGAGGGAAGCACTTTTAAGAGAATTAGTAATTACCATTTGGTTATTAGATTTAATTAATAACGGCTTCGATGCATAGGCGGGTAAAATTGGGTTGGTACATACATTCTCACATGTAAATAAATAAAGTATATTTAAATAAAAATGAAATGCTATGGGCCAAAATTTACATCCTAATATAATTCTAGTAAACCTATACTAGAACGACATTAGGTGGACCGCATCCTCATTATTCTAGTGCGCCAATCCAATCGGCTTCTTCTTTACATAATATCATAATAAACAAATTAAATAAAATTACATAAAAAAGAAAACGGCACGCAGGCCGTATTTACCAAAAGAATATTACAACCCAAATAAATAAGGCCCTATAACATCCATTCATGCATTTAATCATACATCCAAGTAAACAAATACATACAATTCATAAACATGTTAAATGCATGAATTAATCCCATTTCATATATGTTCATAGCCATTATTTTGAAATCGCCAAATTTTGGCCACTCATGGTTCTAAGCCCGTATGGGCCTTGGGCCTCCAACCCAGGCAGAACACTGCTTCCAATCCAAATGGGAAACCATGAATTCCAAATTAGCCGTCCGGGTAATCGTGCAATTTCAATTAACCGTATTAATTTCCAAAATTAATATCGCATGAACGAAAATTAAATTTCATTCTTAAAACACGCGCATAAAAATTTCCAAAATTTAAACACGCAAAATTTTAAAATTAATTAAAATTTTAAAACCCGGCCCGCCGCGCAGGGCGCTGCTGCCCCCCATCAGCCCTTTTTTTTTTTTTTTTTTGAATGCATAAAAAAAATACAACACATTAAGATAATAAAATCACCAAGATTATAAAATAAATCCAAGATGCATAGAATTAAATCCAAGATGCATAAAAATAATCAAATAGAAACATATACATACAACCTAATATGCATAAACCAATTTCTATTTGAAAATCAAATGGGGAAAAATATAAAACCCCAAAACCAAAAAAATCCCGATCCAAAAATCACCAATTTTAAGACACGGGATCCGCCAAGTTAAAGATTTCCACGGATCAAAAGCCCGCTCTGATATCACTGTTGGGATTCGTCACGGGAAACCGACCGATAAAAGCGGAAATACACATCAATTTCCTCGAATCCAGTCCCAGGAGCTTAAGATGTGGAAATCAAAAACTTAAATCATAAAGAGAAAGTTCGAAAACTTACCACAAAGTCTCTCTAGGAGACGGATGCGGACTGCAAAAATCAAGTGTAGATTCCCTCCACCGATGCGTACACGAACAGCTCTCATGCTAAAACCCATGCTAGCGACTCGGAGAAATCAAGAAGAAAGAGAGAAAGGGGCGGCACACTTAAGATTTATGGCTGTCCTCTATTTCTTTCCAAAAGAAATAAGCCAATTTCTCTCAAGTGGGCACCCAAGTTTCTTTCCAAAAGAAACAATGCATTATTCAAAATTGGGCAAATTCTTTTCTACCCAAAACCAAGAATAATGGACGGCCAAGAATGGAGAAAAAGTAGCTTAACATATTTCCCAAAGAGATGGGATAATATTAAAACAAAGAAAGCAAAGTCCAACTTTCTTTCTCTTTAGTCAAAAACATGACTCAACACTTTTTGTAACACCCTTATACTTTTGTTATATACAAGTATTTCACTAACACTTTCCATATAAGAACATCAAAATTCTAATCCTTTTTAGTATATTTTATCTATACAAACATCAACAAATTCAACAATCACAAGTAGTCACATGTACACAAGTTAGCATACAGTCATGCATATGCAAATGAATGAGCCATTTCTTTTATTTGTTGTGACATAACTAGCCAAACGACCGCCCCGGGATCATGTAACATAAAACAGATGATTTAGCGGGCCAGCTCATATAACATATGGTTGACCTTTCGATCCAGATAACAAGTGGTTGACCTTGCGGTCCATGTATCATATAATCCATGTGGGTGACCATATAGGTCCAGATAACAGATATTCCATGTGATTGCAGTGTTCGGACAGGTATGCCATAACGTCCCTTTATATTTCATGCAATCATGTTCAAATGTATATGTCATATAATCCATATCAAGTAATTAACATATATTCATATATAAATTCTACATGTACCATATATCATGTGCAAGTACGTTTATCACTTATACCATGTGACATGTAATTCACATATGCTCAAATGCAATTATATACAATTTCTCATAGAGCATATATACATTTCATATGCATTTGTTTAAATGAATCATATATCCCACATCAACGATCAACCACATATAATTCATATCTATCATATACTTACAATTAATCCTCTAATTCTTCTTATTGGCAACTTGTACTATCTTCTAGTACATCTCTAAAAATCATCTTATCTAGCATCTCATCTTCAATTCTACTATCCTGTAATCTCATAATATTGACATATTCTATCTAATTTTATCTATCTATCTGGCTTGGACTTGATATTAACTTAATATCAAGCTTCCTACGTATCTCGATAATTCCAATTTGGGAATCAAAGCCACGTAGTTCTCCTAATCTTAAAATAACTTAAGATCATTCTCATATAACTTATTCCATCTAATACATTACCCTGTCACTATTCACATATACGGTTACTATTCACAAATACGGTATATCACTATACATCAAATTATCAAAAATTACTCTATACATCATATATTCCTCCACATGCATTTCTTATAATTTTCATATTTTCTTCACATATAAATTCCACTTAAACTAATTTTCCAACAAATATTATAATTAATTTTAACTCCAAATATTTCAATAATTCATATAAAATAATCTACTCAAAATTGTCAAAAACTCCAAGACTTAATATTACTCCAAATAATTCATAGAGCAATATAAAAATATCAAACCAACAAAAACTCATCGGAAAATATTCCGATCACCGGAATAGTACCTCTAATTCGGACGGAGAACACCACTAGATTCACAGCACTGCTAGAAGTCCACATATATTTATTTCTTTCTCATATCACTTCATATTTAGAATTAATTTACAAAATTACTCCAAAATTACATTTCCAAAGACATCATCATATAGACTTCTAAGCAACATCTTAACCGTACATAATGAAATTCACTTAGTTCTAATCACGTACCTGTAATTTCATCAAAATCTAACTGTCGAAAGTTGGATTTTCCATTTTTCTCTTCATTTTTCCTTATTCTTTTTTTTTCTCCGTTGCTGGAGAAGTCTACCCTCTGCTTCTTCTTTTTTTTTCTTTTTTCGTCTCTCTTCTCTTTTTATATTAAATTTTCTTAACAAAATTACGATTTTACCATCCATATTATTTTTAACCTCAAACTTTTAATTCTTTCATTATCATCCTTACTGTGTATATAATTTTCACCCCCAACACTTTCTATTTTTATATTTCTTCAATAGTTCACCCCATAAATATATATTCTCAAATATATATATAAATCACCACTGAACTTTATTCCACAAAAATCCTCAAATTATAATATCACTTATAAATATTAATACTTATTGAATTTTTGGGATATTACATTTCTGCCCCTCTAAAAAAAATTTCGTCCTCGAAATTTCCAATTGTTGTTCTATATCACAGATCAAATCTCCCTATATACCCAAATATCACAACAACTCTGCGGATAATAATTTATAAGCTATCCATAACTCACGATTCTCTTATCTTTCACAGTAACATTAAAACTAACTTGTAAACTTACACGTGTGATACAAATATTTATACTTTACAAAATATCATATCTCAAAGTACTTCTCTTTGAATATATAAATATAAATTCTTCTATGTCACTAATATTGAGATTCCAAATAATGAAACTCAAATAAGAAAGCTTAAAAATCTATTGCTAGTCATTTCTTGTTATTATCCTCTTGAAGTAACATAACTTAGAATTTGATTCTCCAAACCATATATGCAATACATGTAGTACATATCTTAATTGAAAAATTCTAAGCTTCAGATAACAAATCTCCAAATGATAAAAAAAAACACTATGAAGTGCTATGAGAATAAAATTAATATATTTAGACTTCTAGCAGTGCTGTGAATCTAGTGGTGTTCTCCGTCCGAATTATAGGTACTATTCCGGTTATCAGAATATTTTCCGGCGAGTGTTTGTTGGTTTGATATTTTTATATTGCTTTATGAATTATTTGGAGTAATATTAATGAAATCACTTAGTTCTAATCATGTACCTATAATTTCATCAAAATCTAATGGTCGAAAGTTGGATTTTCCATTTTTCTCTTCATTTTTCCTTATTCTTTTTTTTTCTCCATTTCTGGAGAAGTCTACGCCTCTGCTTCTTCTTTTTTTTTTTTGTCTCTTCTACTCTTTTTATACTAAATTTTCTTAACAAAATTACGATTTTACCATCCATATTATTTTTAACCTCAAACTTTTAATTCTTTCATTATCATCTTTACTGTGCATATAATTTTCACCCCCAACACTTTCTATATTTATATTTCTTCAATAGTTCACCCCATAAATATATATATATAAATCACCACTAAACTTTATTCCACAAAAATCTTCAAATTATAATATCACTTATAGATATTAATACCTATTGAATTTTTGGGATATTACACTTTTCACTTCATATAATCCACCAAATGTGGCGGCCAAGCATGGAAGAATGATGGCAAAAAAAAAAAAAAAATTTCCATCCTTAGAAAATGAGATTAATGAGTATAAAGTAACAAATATCCATTTTGTCACTAAGCATGAGTCACCACTTTCCAATTGGTCCAAAAGAGGCAAAGTCTCACTTTGCTTCCTTTAGTCCAAATGGTGCCTCACCATACTCATCCTTCCACATTCGGCTAACATACAAAAAATGGTGATCTCACATTCATCATTTCCTTACCATAAGGAAAAGAAAGATGCAAGGTAGCAAAGTCCAACTTTGCTACATCATATGTCATACCAATGACTCACCATTCTTTAATTGGTCCATAAGAATATGTCATCATCATTTTTGTCTATAAAATGACTCACAATTCTAACCAATTTCATGTAAGATTTCAGCCAACACATCCCACTCAATGTAGACCTTATTCCTTTAAAGTTCAAGCCTAATTTTAATCCATTGATATAATTAATTTCAAATGCAACTTTAATTTAACATGTATGCTTTTATATTATACCATATAATATATTACATACATTTAACTTAAAATTCATTTGACCTATTAATTTAATCAATGGATTAAATTAGACACATATAAAATGAGATACATGTAAACCTATACATGTAAAAATATTTCCACCTAGGAAATAATCTCATAAATTAATTCATTGAATTAATTAGAAATAAATGTTAATTATATTATTTTGATCAATTCAATTGATCTATATAATATAATTAATAAACCTCTCTCTCTTCAAATGTGTATACTCCAAGTACACACTAAATCCGACTAGTTAAAGTCCAGACGTTCAATGTGTAAGATCCGATGGGCCCGTCTTTATGTTGGCAGTGGGCCAAGGCCCACAGACTACAGGCGGGCTCTAGCAACCCACTGCAGCCCCTAATTTAGATGGAGATAGCAGTCAAACTGTCACCGTAACCCTGTAGTTTGAACTTGTATGTCCCATGTCACTGATATCGATGTCCAACACAGAGGCTTGGTTGATCACCCTCTATCTGTGTCCAGACATTTACTTGATCCTGAATGAACTGATGCTCACAAACAAGATCCAATCTTGTTTGGGTGTGGCTACACTCTTATCAGTAACATTCATCAAGAGGCCGGTGATATCGTCTCAGTAAAGTATTGAGTGACATTCCCTTCTACATATCCATTAGCACTACTATGCTTACTAACACACCCGAACGTACCCATACTTGGCACCCTTTTACAAGCTCGTTAGGCATACACCAAAGTGTGCCACTTCACATGCAGCACCATCATATGGTCCGGTCAAAGGACTTATACAAGTAATACACGAGAATCATTTGTGATACTATACCATGTAGATTCTAGTTAAGTGGATTGATCCAGTACCATGCCCTTTTTACATGTACCCATTAAACTGGTTGACATCCCATATTCTATGACTGGTAAGACACCGCCATACAACCAGGCTAATGAAATTCTTTAGTTCCATTCATTCCCATGATTGGAACAGACTACGGATGACTTTATAGCCATATCATTTTCCCTATCCATAGTCTTACTGCCAAGTGCATGACACTTGACAACATGGATATGGATATGTCCATTGGATACTCTATTTAAAATATAGTACAAGAAATATAATAAATAGATTAATGCCTTTATCTCTTGACATAAATTGTATAATCTATAAAGTTCACATTAATGTACAAATGTATTATACAAATACAAGGACCAATGCCTCGGGACTAAGGCATTTCCAACAAATAAAATATTAAGATGGGCTTTGTAAGCACCGGGTTTTTCCTGACCTTTATGATGAGTACCCATGTTACCTACTATGACAAATGGGCGTGAAGGGAGAAAAAGAAACAAAATTAGGTAGAGAAAGATAATAAAACGGATAAAATATGGTGATATAAACCAGAAAATGAATGCAAGCTTGAGGTTGAATAGGTAAGTTGCCCGAACCCTAAATCTCTAGATTAGGTACAGTAGTTTACCCTCGGTAGGGAGCTGTACCAAAATTTCCCGGATGAGCTGATTTAAGTGGTGACTCTATCACTGATCTTGGAATTTAAGTTTCGAGGTCTTTAAGTTAATAAAATGGGAAAAGGTTTTCTATAAAAGGAATTTCTAAACAAGTCAATGGTTTTTCTTTCTAAAACAAGATAACCAAAACCCCATTTTCCAAAAGTCAAAAAAATTTTCCTAATTTCTTTTTCCCCAGTTCGCTTCACCGGGTTCCGCCCTTTTAAGGTCGTCCGCTCACAGTGGGGAGTCTGTTGGGGATCAAGGTTTCTTAAAACATTTTCATAAAAACTTAAGGAACTTAGGCAACTACTGAAATATAACCTCGCTTGCAGTGACTTTACCCGTTCATAATACCATATTCTGTTTGCACTTGCATATCATGACATTTTCTTCTTCTCAATCCCTCCAATACACTGATCAACCCTGGTTTACTCAAGAAGGTGACCTACCTCTTCCGCTAGTATTGGAGGGACCCGAAGGGGTAAACCACTCATAACACCGTATAACCTTACATCGTGTTCTACCATGAGGAGTGTATATTCGCTATGGGAGCCTGTACGACCCTCGGTTTTTGACTTTGGCCTACATGTAATGGCTTAGAAACTTCCCCTAGGATTACCAAAACGTAAATTTAAATTGGACATCTAAAGTGCGCCTTTGGTCCCGTTGAAGCCAAAGAGACCTAACATCTAGGAAGAATGCAAGACCAATCGAAAGGAGAAATAAGGTTGGAAGGGAGTGCATATTATTGCGTGTGCTAACATTTGTTCCGTGGTGTTTTTATTTGACTTTTCACGAAGCATCAAACATGCATAAGCTTTCGTGTGCCATTCTAACCACATCTTTGTGCAGCCAATTTCAAGTATCGACATATGTGTGATACTAATCACATTTTTGTGCATCCACAATATACTATTTGTATGTCATTTACATCTCGTGTGCGACGTTTCCACAAAACATACACGACATCATCCTGTATGTCATGAGTCCTAACCATATCTTCGTGTAGCCATTTGCATTTTGTGTGACATAAACATTCATGTCATCTCATCACACCTAACAAAGCATGTTCCAAGTCTGCCCTTCACGATCATTTCATTCCATAACATATCGGGTATCCTAAAACTACCCGTGTATTGCCCGTGCACCGGATTGCACTCGGCCATTTCACTATACCATGTTATTCAATATAAGACCACAATGGTCTTAGGTCTATTTCCATGTGGTGGTTCACACAATGTCATGCATCATACTCATTCATCATAAGTGTCACGGTGACGCCAGAGTCCTGCTTGCGCATTATGGTCCATATCGGATCATTTCATGACATTGTGAAATCATTCGAGGTACTCACAGAGTGCTGGATTAGTACATATATAGGGGCATTTCATAACATTATTGAATCATGAAAGGTCTTCCATGAACACCAAATGTCCGTCCGTGTCTCAAGTTACACGTGACTTATTTATAACATCATTTCATAGCGAATGCCTCAAAAGCATTAGAACTCTATCCGTGGGACGGTCCCCATAAGACCATTTCATATCACTTCATTGACCTACAAAGTGTCAAAATTCTATCCATGCATCAACGTATGCGACCATATCATAACATTCACTAGGTGCCCCAAAAGCACCAGAACTCTGTCTGTGTGATGGCTCACACACAACGTTTTTGTATTATCATTTGCATGGCATTGGGTACTCTTGGGATGTCTAAAATAAAAGAACAGAAATATAAAGATCATTATCATTATCATTATCACTCATGAGACATCATTCAACCATAATCAACTCATAACCATACATCTCACTCATGCATCAAGCCATTTAGGTGCTCCATAGGCGCTGAAAACCATGTTACATACATCAAAGCAGTTTAGGTGCTCCACGAGCACCGAGAACCACATTCTATACATCAAGCCATCAAGGTGCTCCACGAGCACCGAAAAACGTATTCCATGCATCTAGTAGTTTAAGCATTCCACGAGCGCCGAAGACCTCGCTTAATACATCCATCTGCTTAGGTACTTCCCGAGCATCGAAATCTTGTCCCCATATAAGATCCACTCTATACGACAATCCAAGCCCTTGTATAAGATATGCTCTATATGTAGGTCCCAGGCTCGGCATAAGATCAGTTCTATCATATATACATGGACTCATGCATTCATTCTTTCATTTATCCTCATGTCACCCCCGCACTCATCATGAATTATTTATAATATCCCATTCCTCATGTCATCACATCATTTCATTCATTATCCCTCACATTTCCCGTGTGATGTCCAATAAGGGTACACACATGGAAAAGAAAATCGAGCAAAAGAGTAAATGAAAGGGAATTTCAAAAACCACAGCTAGACAGTCTGCTGAGAAAGCTGAAGCAACACAGAATGGGGTCAAGTCTGTTGAGGAGCTTGTGGTGGCTAGAATAACATCGAATGCTGTCGATATACTGAAAGACTTTTTGAAGTCACAAGATTTCTGCGCTATCTTGAGAGAAGAAATACGAGCTATTGCAAGGGAAGGCAATGAGGAGAGTAGCTCAAGAAATCAAGGTGTTTCTCCTTAGGTGTTGTCCTTGTCCCAGATCTTTACAGAGTGTAGACAAAGAGGTTTACTGAATTCTTTGAAACCCTTTGAGAAGCCAACAGATGCAAACAAAAATAATTTCTGCACATACCATGTTGCTGTTGGTTATAAAACCAATAATTTTTATAGGCTGAGAGATGCCATCCAGAGGTTGATTGACGAAAGGAAATTGGAGGAGCTAGTGAATCCCAGTATAGGTCAAAGAAGATGAAAAGTTGAAGGCTTTCTGCCCATGGAGGATGAAAGTGATTTTGCTGCATCTGTTTCGTGTATTTCCATTTTGAACGATGTACTTTATGATAAGTTTAATGCAACGAAGTTCCACTTTGCTTATTTATGCAATGTTTATCTTGATAACTTTATGCATGCATTTGAATCACCATTGAGTATATTTAGCATTCATGACACTGCATTGCATAAAATCAACATAAATATAGATGAAAGTCCCAAAATGGTATTCGTTTCACGTGAACTAAAATCTGAAAAAAAAAGAAAAAAAAAAAGAAAAAACATGTTGAAGTTTTCACTTGGTCATAAGAAGACATGCCGGGGGTTAACACAGAAATAGCAGTATGCAAGGTTCCAACGGATCCCAGATTCAAGCCAGTAAGGCGAAAGCTGAGAAGGATGAGACCAGAATGGGCTGCATTGGTAAAAGGAGAAGTGGCCAAGAAGATTAAAGTTGTGTCTCTTAAGGTGGAGTCACATTAAGAAAGCTACTGGGTCGTGGTGGATCCAAACAAAGTTAAGGCCATTTGAGATATGCCAGTCCCCAGAACAGAAAAGGAAGTTTGGTCATTCTTAGGTTCCTTGCAGTTTATCAGTCGTTTCAATGGCATGGTTGATTTCAACTTATGAGCCGATTTGCAAGTTGTGGAAGAAAGATTAGCCGATCGTGTAAGGTGAAAAATGTCCATTGGCATTCGAAAAGATCAAAGCTTATCTGGGGCAATGCTAACGCAAGAATAAGATGGGAAGAAGGAATACCCTATCTACTACCTTAGCAAGAAGCTGCTGGAGTACGAAACCAGATATGCACTGGTGGGGAAGACATGTGTGACGATGACCTGGATGATTAAGAAGCTATGCCATTACTTCCAGTCATACAAAGTATAAGCCGTGACCAGGGTGGATCCAATGAAGTATCTGCATGGAACACCAGGTTGTTGGGAAATTGTCTAGATGGTTTCTGCTCTTATCAGAATTTGATATTGAGTACGTCACCAAGAAAGCCATGGAAGGGCAAGCTATGGTAGAATTTCTGGTAAATCAGTCGCTAGGGTCAGGTTATGTGGAAAATCTGGAGTTCCCTAACGAACAGCTGGCTATGGTGGACGTAAATAGATGGGTCATGTGCTTTGATGATGCTGTAAACAGAAAGTACGCTAGAATTTGGGTAATCATAGCAACACCAGGCGGTGAGGCCATGCCATTATCAAAGAGGTCGGACTTTCCCATGATCAACAATGGAGCAGAACATGAGGCATGCTTATTTGGGATGGAAGCCCTTCTGACGCTAGGAGCAAATGATGTGTCAATTGTCGGAGATTTACTTTTGGTGATAAGACAAGTGCAAGGCGAATGGGATCTGAAGGAAGAAGCCTTGCGGCTGTGAGTGGACGAAGTGAAAGTGAGATGGAACGCAGCGAAGCGAACCGGGGAAAAGGAAATTTGGAAAATATGTGTTGGGGTTTTTGGAAAACAAGATTTTGATTATCTTGTTTTAGAAAACCATTGATTTTATTTTGGAAATCTATTTTATAGAAAACCCTTTCCCATTTAATTGACTTAAAGACCTCAAAACCTAAATTCCAAGATCAGTGACAGAGTCGCCACGTAGATCAGCTCATCTAGGAAATTCCGATACAGCTCCCTACCGAGGGTAGACTACCGTGCCTAATCCAGAGATTTAGGGTCCGGGCAACTTACCTATTCAACCTCTAGCTTGCATTCACTTTATAGTTTATATTACCATATTTTGTTTGCTTTATTATCTTTTCCTATCTAATTTTGTTTTGTATTTACTTAACCCATGCTTATACGAAAAAATTGGAATAAATTATGAAATGAATAAATTATACATCTAGACAGTTGAAAACAATAAAAATAATGGCCACTTATACAACCAGATCGAATAAAAAGAAAAGCTCTCATTCTCACATTGCAAGCGCCTAATATACAAGAGGATCTATAAAATTTACAATTGCCTAGAATACAAGATAATCTATAAATTACATAAGAAATAAAAATCAAAAGCTGCAAAACAGATGGTTAGCACAATTTAATTATAAACACACCTAGGACTTAAACAAGACAAAATGGGGAAATTAGAGATTGGGGACATGCATTTAAGAGGGGTAGTCGGGTGAACTCGGCTAGTTCGCCCGACTAGACCTGGAAAACAGTTTTGAAATGTCCCTATGTTTTTGTTCCATGAGAAAATTCATTTTGAAAACATTTTCTTTTTCCGATTCAATTCCATTTAGCATGTAAAGTGGGTCGGTTTTGCGGAGATCCGGATCTCCGTTCTTGTTCTGTTCTAAGTGCGATAGCTTCAAAAATTAAATTTAAGGTCATGAATGCATGAGATAAATTCATTTTTGATGATTTTCTGATTTTTCTGATTTTTTCTGATTTTTTTATGATTTTTATGGGCTTTTGTGGATTTTCTGTTTCTAGATGAAAATTACAGTAGCCCAGTTGTAACTACAGCCACAGTTGCATGACTGTAACTACAGTCGTGCGACTGTAATTCACCTATTTGCAGAAAATCGTTAAAATTATTTTAATGAAAGGAAATAACAGTGGGAGTTTGAATACAGTCGTACGACTGTGGCTGCGGTAGCACGACTGTAATTATAGTCGTACGACTGTTCATAGCCACAGAGAACAGTCGTACGACTGTTCTTACTACCCAGAAATAGCAAAGCAGAAAAAATTGATTTTATGCATGAAAATGAACCAAAACACCCAGAAAGCAAAGCAAAACAAAGGATTTAAGTGTAGTTGCCCTTGTTGCACAGATCCACCATCGATTTGACCACTGGAAAAGCTTTAAATTGGTTCCGGATTGCTCCTTTTCCCTTATATGTCAAGGTTCCAAAATAAGTCCAAAATCTCCAAGTGTTACGGATTTGAGTGAGCTTAAGGGCTGGAATTGATTATGTTTGGTGTGCCAAGTTTTTAACCTCTGATTTCTAGCCGATTTTAAGCTTTACAACACCATAATTAAAAGAAAAAGAGGAGTAGAAGATGATGCTTTGGTTGGGTTTTTTCTTCTCTCCTTTTTCCATCTCTTTTTTTCAATTTCTCTCTTCAATCCCCCCCTTTTGTCTATCTTTTTCTCCCTCTCTCTTCTACTTTTTATATCTAATCCCTTTTTTTCTGCTACAGGAGCATTTAATGCCCCTCCCATCAAGCTTTCTTTTTCTTCTTTCAAGGTATGGGTTGTTGCACCTGCTACGATCCTACAGTCGCATGACTGTAATTACAGTCGTGTGACTTGGGTTTTTTTTTTGAGGTTGGAAAAATCCGGCGTTTATAACGGCCCTACTGGGAACTGTTGTAGTACAGAAGAGAGTCATTTAGCTGGTGCACATTCAGGCATGTTCCCAAGAAGGAGAATAAAGTGGCTGATGCGTTGACAACACTGTCCTCTATGTGGGAAAATCCAAAGAGAACACAAATACAACCCCTAGTTATAGCAACTTCCAGACAACCATGTTCTGATATACGCAAAGTGATGGAGCTAATAGCTGAAGAAAAGCCATGGTTCTTTGACGTGTATCAGTGTGTGAAGGGAGGAAGATACCCAGAAGGAGCTAGTACTGCTGATAAAGTTTCATTAAAAAGATTAGCCAACTAGTTTAGAACCTTTGAAGATAAGCTATACAAATGGACTGCAAGAATTCTTCTAAGGTGTTTAACAGAGCAAGAAGCAGAAGCAGTGATTCAGCAAGTACATGTGGGGTCCTATGGGCTACATATGAATGGAATCACTATGACCAGAAAGATAATGAGGCAAGGGTATTTCGGGATGGCAAATCTGCTTATGTGAGGGAAATGAGAAGATGTCACAAGTGACAAATCTATGCTGATATAGGTTATCTACCACCACTGACATCTCCCTGGCCATTTTCAGTATGAGGGATAGATATGATTTGAGAAGTTCATCCTGCAACATCTAATGGGCACCGATTCATAGTCATGGCGGTAGATTATTTTTCAAAGTGGGTAGAAGTAGAATCCTTTGCTAATGTAACGGCTAAGCAAATGGTCAAGTTCATTCTAAAAAACATCCTATCTCAATATGGAATCCCCCATCACATAGTGATTGATAATGGGATACAGTCTCAAGGGACAACAGCTGAGTTACTCACAGAACATGGCATCGAGCATCATAGTAAAGGGAAGTGTCCCAGACTACAATTGAAAGCAGGAGATTTGGGTCTGAAACAATTAAGGCCTATGAATGCCGATGACTAAAGGAAGTTCGGGCCAAATTGAGAAGGGCCTTATGTCGTGAGGAAGGTGTTATTGAAAGATGGTGTTAACATTATGGACATGGATGGAAATGAGTTCGAAAATCCCATCAATCAAGATCTCTCGAAAAGGTGGCCTAGGCAAAAATTAAGACATGAGAGAAAATGATCAGTTGGAAAATCCGAAAGGGACGACTGGTAACGGATTCTAGTTCTGTGTGGGATGTATACCATTTTGGGAATCAATCCTTTCAAATGTACACATTTTGATTTTATCAATAAAGTGAGATGTTTGTTTAAATATGTTCATATGGTTATGTCGAAATGCATAAACAAAGTTATCTTGCCTAAACACCCATTTAAAGAAAAGCATTTTGCATTTTGTTGCTTAAAAGGCTTACATCGTTTAATAATGAAAATGTACCAAATATATACAGTCCGAAATCTCTTCTTGTCCTCCAAATCTAATTCATCTTTTCGAGGAACGACAGTGGTTGCCTAAGAATTTGACTATTGAGGAGACCAAGCTAAATAAGAAAGAGATTGAAGTCAATTTTAGTGGGAGAACAAACCCGATGATCAGGAATATACTCAATTAATACACAGGAGGATTACAGATGAAATTCCTGGATGAGCACTGCATGAAAGAGAATGAGGGTAATAATGAGAAATCAGTATCAGCCTTTGATTTCTTATATCTCCCTATTAGTTTCAAAAATAAAGTGAACAAAGGGTATGCATTTGTAAATTTCACAAGCCCAAGAGCTATATGTAAGTTTCAGCGAGCAGTCCACAATAAGAGATGGCCACTTTGTTTGTCCAGCAAAGTCTACACTATGGCCTATACTACGCTACAGGAAAAGAGGAGCTGGTGAGACACTTTGAGAGGTCAATATTTAAGTGTGAAGGGGATGACCATTTACCAACAACATTGAGCCCAACAAAAGATGGTACAAGTGATTCAGTTGAATAAAAGGTGATAGGGAGAGGGTGGAGACTAGCACCTATCTCTGTGAGTCCTTGCTTAGTGCAGGTGGTAGGATTCTCTCTTATCTAAATCTAAATAAAGGTGAAAACCAGGCTGAATAATAAAGAGATTGAAGTTAACTTTGGTGGAAAAACAAGCCTGATGATCAGCAATATACCAAACCAGTTTTAGATTAGAGGAAGTTTCGGTTATCCATTTGTGAACTTCACCAACAGTGTTTGAGCACCCAGGTTTTGTAAAGCTTTCAACAATCATGAATAGAATGTTTTGGTCAACAGAAAGACTTACAAAGTCTGTTGTGCTAATATTTAGGGGAAAGTTGCATTTACCAACCATTTCAAGAACTCAGTCTTCAGCTGCAACAAAAGTGACTACTTACCAGTGGTTCTTCCATCTCCTAGAGTTAGTGTGATTCAATCTAGGGTTTTTGTGATTGGTAGATATAAGAAAACCAAAATTAACTCAAGGCATTCTGAATCAGGCCATGCTTTGAAGGACTAAAAGCTGTGTCCATCTTTGGGAGATGTGTGTGAATTGGAACCTGAGGTAAACTGGAATATGTGTATAGGTTCAGACCCTTGGAGAATCCAGTGGTTAATTGATTAACTTCATTCAATGTTAAAATGTTAATTAATTACTTTGTTTAATGTTCAATTGTATATTTTGATGACTTGCTCTTAACATGTATTAGTATAAAAAAGAGAGCTCACTGAGGTGAAAACCGAAAAGGCACCTTAGGAAAAAGTTAGAGCAGCTTGCTAGGCTGAAAACTCACATTGGGCAATCTAGGCAAAAGTTAGAGCATTTTCATATTCGATCCTTCTAGGGGCAAAATGGTAAAGCCTTTTCACTACTCCCTAGTAGGGTTGTCCACATTGATCCCCAGCGAAACCATCACGAAGGATATTACCACTTTCTCCCTAGCAGTCAGTGTACATTCCCAGCAGTCGTCATGTCTCCCTAACAGCCATTACATTCCCCAGTAGAGGTGCAAAAGCCACATCACATAAAGAATATACTCTCCCCAGCAAGAGTCAATCATAAGCATGATGTACTTCCCCTAACTAGAGGCACGACATGATCTCCCCAGCAAGAACATGGAATATCAAGATTGAACAAATAGTAGGAAATGCATCTCCTAGAGTCCATTCCCACATGCACACATTCAAGCATACGCATGCATACACTCAAAACATGTGCACACGCACGCGCATACGTGCATTAAAAGAAGCCTAAGCGCAGGTATTCACCATCATCACTGAGGTCGTTCTCGAAGTAAAAATAGACCAACTCTGGGGCATTCCATAAGCTATAACGTGCAAGTCAGAAGTGCACAACGCTAAATCTCAAGTATGGATAACATCTCAATCCTCAGGATTATGTTCACGCCCATATAATCCCAAGAAGGGTATTTCTTGTCTTTTGTAGGTATTTGAAGTTAAGGCAACCAAATAGTATTTATTCTTGATCGAAGGGGCAAAAATTTTTGTTCCAAAATTATCGATCAAGGAATAAATGCGCATCCTCAATGCAACTTCAAACTAGCAGCCTCGCCTCAGGTATAGATAAACCCTGTATCGGCTTAAGTCAGATTCGTCCTTTCAAGTTCAGCAGATCCGCCATGGGTAATATAGACCCCGTGTCAGGCCCAGGTCAGCTTCACCTCAAAAATTCAGCAGATTCAGCGTGGGTATATATAGACCCGATGTCAGGCCCAAATCAACTGTACCACGGAAATTCAGCAGATCCGCCGTGGGTATATGTAGACCCAGCATCGGCAAATCATCTTGGCCTTGGGTACAGATAAACCCAGTATCGGTAAATCATCTTTGCCTAAGGTACAAATAAACCCAGCATCGACAAATCATCTTCGCCTCAGGTATAGATAAACCCGATATTAGCTTAAATCAGCTGCATCATCTTCGCCTCGGGTACAGATAAACCCAGGATCAGTAAATCATCTTCACCTCGGGTACAAATAAACCCGATATCAGCTTAAATTAGATTAATCAGCAACTTTACCTCGGGTACAGATAAACCTATCAGCGGTAAATCATCTTCGCCTCGGGTATAGATAAACCTAATATCGGCTTAAATCAGCTCCATCATCATCTTCGCCTCGGGTACAGATAAACCCATCATTGGTAAATCATCTTCGCCTCGAGTACAGATAAACCCAGCATCAACAAATTATCTTTGCCTCGGGTATATATAAACCCAATATCGGCTTAAATCAGCTCCATCATCATCTTCACCTCAGGTACAAATAAACCTAGGATCGCTAAATCATCTTCGCCTCGGGTACAGATAAACCCGATATTAGCTTAAATCAGATCCATCAGTAACTTCACCTTGGGTATAGATAAACCCAGGATTGGAAAATCATCTTTGCCTCGGGTACAGATAAACTCGATATCGACTTAAATCAGCTCCATCATCATCTTCGCCTCGGGTACAGATAAACCCAAGATCAGCAAATCATCTTCGCCTCGAGTATAGATAAACCCGATATCGGCTTAAATCAGCTCCATCATCATCTTCGCCTCGGGTACAGATAAACCCAGCATCGGCAAATCATCTTCACCTCGGGTACAGATAAACCCAGGATTGGCAAATCATCTTCACCTAGGGTATAGATAAACCCGATATCGGCTCGCCTGTGGTACAGATAAACCCAGCATTGGCAAATCAACTTCGCCTCGGGTACTGATAAACCCGATATCGGCATAAATCAAATTCATCAGCAACTTCACCTTGGGTACAGATAAACCCAGCATCGGCAAATCATTCTCGCCTGGGGTACAGATAAACCCAGCACCGGTAAATCACCTACGCAACAATGAGGCTTTGACAAGTCAGGTAAGTCTTTCTTTCCTTACGTTTATGGCACTTCAATTCACGTTCTCAAATTCACCTTAGGCATTCTAGACCTGGAATCAGGTGCTGAATTTGATCATGCAAGGGGAAGCTGTAAGCACCGGGTTTTTCCGGGCCTCTATGATGAGTACCCATGTTACCTACTATGACAGATGGGCATGAACGGGACTTGAGAATGAACGGGATACCAGCTGGGATGTCTCCAACGTCCTAAAAACCAACCGATATTCGATCCGAAACCCTGAGTAAAGTCCGTTGAGTGAGTGGAAAGCCTAGGTGGCTCTACCTAGAGCCGCGCGGCTGTAGCTTGCAATTACAGTCGTATGACTGTAGTTACAGTCGTACGACTGTAGCAACTGCAGTGCATGGCTGTAATATTACAGTCATGTGACTCTAATGGGCACTCGGGTTTTATGCTGAAAATCAGAGAGTTGGTGAAAGAGGGATGGGTTTTTGGTAGTTTTCAGAGACTTTGGCCGGTTTTTGGTGAAAATCTTAGGAAAGGGGTTTAAAAGGAAAGGAAAGAGAGAGAAAGGGGGATTAAAAAAAAGGGATTGAAGAAAAATTAAGGGAGAAGAGGGAGAAAAAGAAACAAAATTAGGTAGAGAAAGATAATAAAGCGGATAAAATATGGTAATATAAACCAGAAAATGAATGCAAGCTTGAGGTTGAATAGGTAAGTTGCCCGAACCCTAAATATCTGGATTAGGTATGGTAGTCTACCCTCGGTAAGGAGTTGTATTGGAATTTCTCAGATGAGCTGATCCGGGTGGCAACTCTGTCACTGATCTTGGAATTTAAGTTTCGAGGTCTTTAAGCTAATAAAATGGGAAAAGGTTTTCTATAAAAGGAATTTCTAAACAAGTCAATGGTTTTTTTCTAAAACAAGATAACCAAAATCCCATTTTCCAAAACTCAAACACATTTTCCTAATTTCTTTTTCCCCGGTTTGCTTCGTCGCATTCTGCCCTTTTAAGGTCGTTTGCTCATAGGCTTATTTTAATTTCTTGGGCCTAACCATTAAACGTATAAAATAAATAATCCTCCAAATACAATATGTAACCAATACATATTTACAAGTCCATGACAAACTCATTCAAACATCCTATGTGTGCGATCTTGTAGGTCTATCTTATGTTGGTAGTTGGCCCAAAAGCACCCTATTACAGGTTTCTTAGGTATACACTAAAGCATGTGAGCTAGCACCTATGTCTGTAGCAATATCAGGTCAAAGGATCTGATATAAGTAATACTTGAGAACCACCTATGACATAGAAACCATGTGGTGTTCTTACACCAAATCGATCTAGTACCATGTAATCTAACATATACCCATGCCCTTGATCGACATTTCATGTCCAATGGTCAGTAAGACACCACCATACAATCAACGCATATGTTAGTCTTTAGTTAGAATCATTCCCATGATTCTAACAGACCAGAGATGGCTTTATAACTGTGTTATTTCCCTACTCACGGTCATACTACCCGTAGAACGTTATCGACATACTCGAGTATAACACGAGTTAATGGATTCTCTATTACTATTAATTACACAAGACATTAACAAAATAGATTATGCCCTTTTACTTATAACAAAATGTCTTATTACATTATATAGGGACTAGGGCATTGTGAGCACGGGTTTTTTCCCGACCTCGGTGATGAAATCTACTGTTACCTTTTTCACGGGTAAACGTGAAGCGGATTTGGACCGACCGGGATAATGTCAGAAATATCCCGGATAGCCCGAAGGTGTGTGACAAGTCCTAATGCGGAACCCCGAAGAATTCGAGTGAGTATTTTAAGAGAACCGAGCAAAAGAACGAAAAATAAGTGAAAATGGCCTTTTCTGGATATTACAGCCGCTCGGCTGTAAACTGCAGCCGCTCGGCTGTAACCTACAGCCGCGCGTCTGTAGTCTACAGGGGCGCGGCTGTAACCTACAGCCGCACGGCTGTAATCTTCATAATTCCTTTTTTGGGCAAAATCAACATTTAATTCGGTTTTTAAACAAAATAGGAATTTTGGCCGCTACAGCCGCTCGGCTGTAACCTATAGCCGTGCGGCTGTATATTACAAGGGCGCGGCTGTGACCTACAGCCGCGCGGCTGTAATCTTCAGTTTTCCATTTTTGACGAAATCAGCAATTAATTCCGATAAAATACCAAAACAGGAGATATTTAAGGTTGCTATTTGGGAATTAGGGCAGAGGGAGGCAGAAACAAAAGAAAGAAAGAGAGAAAACCTAGAAAAAAAAAGAAAAAAGAAATCACAGAGTTTTTATTAAGGTTTTTAATACAACAACGCAAAAAAAAAAAAAAAAGGAATTAGGCTAAAAAGAAAGAAAAGAAAGGTTAGAAGAAGAGGGAACACTCAAAAATCGATCCTTGAATTTTCCTCGTGGTTCCGTTCGAGGTTCAGAAAACACACTTTGCTCGGGTCGTCCATGACTGCGGAATGTTTCCTGGCATCCAAAAATCTTTTTTGTGGTCCAAGCGTTGGAACACATACAAGGTAATTTTCTGAGAGGCCTTAAAAATCCATTCTGTTCATCTTGGTTGTGATTCAATTGCATGTTTTGAGTTTTTTGCGATTTTCGGGAATTTTTTCCGGCTACAGCCGCTCGGCTATAACCTACAGCCGCGCGGCTGTATATTACAGGGGCGCGGCTGTGACCTATAGGGGTGCGGCTGTAATGCCATGTTTTGAGTTTTTTACGATTTTTGGGAGTTTTTCGGCTACAGCCGCCTCACACATGATCACAGCCGCTCGGCTATAATCTACAGCCGCGCAGCTGTAATCTACAGGGGCGCGGCTGTAACCTATAGCCGCGCGGCTGTAGTTAAGGCAAAATCACTAAATTTGCAAAACGATTTTCAAAAACGAGAAAACACATTAGAATCGATTCTGGGGAATTACAGCCGCCCGGCTGTAAGCTACAGGGGCACGGCTGTAACCTACAGCCGCGCGGCTGTAGCCTACAGGGGCGCGGCTGTAATGGAGGCAGAATTACAGTTTTTCCCTTTTGGGCCCCAAACTTGTAATTTTGCATTCTTTTCTCATTCAAAAATGAATTTTGGCGTGTTTGCATACTTTTGGACCCTAGATGGATGTTTGATTTAGGCCCACACACGAACGGGACCCCCGGGTCCTGGGATATTCGGCCCGCTAAAGTTGGAAAAGTGCATGTAAATGAGCCAAACCGCTTTTAAAACTGATTTTTAATCCATAAAAGCTACAGGGCGTTTAAAAAACCGTTTTCCAGGTCTAACCGGGCCGACCGATCGGGTCGACTTGGTTACCCCCCTTTGCATGATCCCGTTTCCTAAAATACCCCTATTCTGTCCTATATGAGTCCTTAGTGTGATTTATTTATTTGTGCTAACGATATTTGGATGCAGCTTTTATTTTTGCTTTATTTTTATTTTTGAATGTATTTTATAGATTATCCCGTGTATCTAGGCGATTGTAATTTTTAGATTATCGTGTATAATAGGCGATTGTAAAAGGTGAGGATGAGAGTTTTCTTTTTCTTGGGTTGTATAATTTGGCCTCTGATTTACTTTTCCGCACTTTTATTTTTCTGCACTTTATTTTATTTTTATATATTTATGTCACATGTATGAGCATTGGCTAATAATAAAAGAAGAGATAAAATGAGTAGAATTAAGTGAATGAAATGTCATATTTTGAAATAATAATTAAAAATTAGTGAGGATTAGTAGATATGTTGCCCGAACCTCGAATCTCTGGATTAGGTACTGCGTCTACATTTGGTAGGGAGCTGTACCGGAATTTCCCGGATGAGCTGATCCGGGTAGCGACTCTGTATCTAATCTCGAAATTCGCATTTCGAGACCTTTAAGTTAAAATGGGATTTTCTAAAAAGCTTGTTTTCTAAAATTCATGCCTAAAATTAAGTTTTCTACAAAAAGGCTTTTTCAAAAAAAATGAAAGGTTTCCCTAAGAAAGATTAAAACCCGTTTTTAAAACCAAAACACCAAGACCCAAAAAGAAAATCCCCGGTTCCCGCTTCACCGCGCGTACCGAAAAAGGTCGTCCGCTCACAGGCATACACTAACAGGGATATGTATTTGTTAAACTCTTGTATTTTGTATGCTTTTGATGCTAGGTTATAGTACTTCTTTATGTCTTTTATGTTGTTTTTGTATTTGATCTTGAGGTTATGCATTAGGAGGAATGCTCACATAGAGTGTGGTACATCTGGAAACATCTTGTTTGAAGCTTTTTCAATGCTCTTATGTCTATTTAAAACTATAGTCATTTCTGGTCTTTGTGTCTATGCCTATTTGAATTATTTGAAGAACCATTCTAAAGATTCATCATTTTCTGAATCAACTACTGCAAGTGCCAATAGGAAATCAACTCTGCATTTTAAAGTTTTTATGTTAATTTGTGGCTTTTGTTTTATGTTGTTGATACACAATTTATACAGTGTTGATTCAGTCATAATATATGAATAATGTATAAACGATGCATAAAAAGTGTATAAACAACATATAAACATAGTATATGGCAGAAAATAGTATATAAGCAATGTACAACTAGTGTATAAATAACATATAAATACATTATATGATAGAATACAATGTACACATAATATATAAATAGCTTATAAACAAAGTATATGACATAAATATTGCATAAACACAATATAGTACGAGCATCTAGTCCTTATGCAACATATTAAATAAACTAGTGTATAAAAAACGCATAAACAAAGTATATGGCATAAATAATGTATAAACAATATAGAAACAGTGCATAAAGATTTTATAAACATTGTATATGGCAATAATCGCATACATATTTAGTTTTCTTTACCTAAAGTATCCTATGTGCACGCTGATATTAGTGTTTCATTGTAGAATGTTTTAAGGAATGTGGCATTAACCACAATAACTGGTCTACAGTGTTTCCATCATTTTATTGAAGCTTACAATGCTACGAAGAGGTATAGAAAAATGTTTCCTTTTGTTTCAAGTTGATTATTGTTTCTCTTGGTAGCAAGTTATATGATTCAGATGGTGAACCTCTGATGAGTTTAAGTGCTTGTTTTTTTTAATGCTAGGATGTTTTTTGTAATTGATGTTTGCTCCTATTGTTTCTTTCATGTTTTGTATTATATCTAATGTAATGTAGATTC
Organism: Euphorbia tirucalli; assembly: GCA_039660915.1. Taxonomy (NCBI): domain Eukaryota; kingdom Viridiplantae; phylum Streptophyta; class Magnoliopsida; order Malpighiales; family Euphorbiaceae; genus Euphorbia; species Euphorbia tirucalli. The sequence goes on from CM077633.1 coordinate 55,591,476, forward strand.
TTTTGAGTTGCAAGTACCTGTTCTTAATCATTTTTGCTATAACTCTAATTGTTGCTTATCTTTTATCATTGTGCCTCTCATCAATGTTGAATATATGCTATTTAACATATTTCCTTATTACAAATCTTTTTGTGTTTCTTTTTTTAGATGCGTTGAATGTCCATGTACTTTTGTTATTGATCCACCATAGGAAGTACTATTTTGGACATGATTTATAAGTTTTGAATTGGAAATTCTTTCTTATTGAATAGTGAATGATTACTTTTTTGAGTGTCTCTTTGTTTCTATACATTTGTCTACGTTGGATATTGTGTACATTGGGACATGTGATGTCAAGGTCTTCTTCTTCTTCTACTGTTTATCCATCTTTTTATATTGTATATTTTCTGGAGTGTTTTTTCTGTTAGGTTTCTTATGTAAACTGCATGGTTGTCTTTTTCTCTTTGGATGTACTCTATTTGGTACTGATATTGCTCTATGTTTCTGTTGTTCTCCTTTTGTGCATTGTTTATTAAGTCTGCATAATATTGTTACACATTTGAATGTCACAAATGCATTCAAATACATTGTTTTTACAAGTTGATGTTCTGCTTTTACATGTGTGATGCATTGATTATACAGTTGTGGTAGTGATTATACATTGTTTAAATAGTGTACGAATAATGTATAAACATAATATATGTCAAAAATAATGTATAAACAGTGTATAAACACAGTATATGGCAGATATAATGTATATTTGTGATGTTGTGATTATACATTTCATTCATTATACTTTTTTTATGCATGAATAAACTCATATGTTGTATTTTCTATGTGTTTTCATGTTATTGCATGAATAAACTCATATGTTGCGTTTTCTGTGTGTTTTCATGTTTGATGCATGAATTAACTCATATACTGTGGTTATATATTTTTGTGATGCAGTGATTATACATTTGTGGTATTCATTATACATTGTTTAAATAGTGTATAAACAATATCTATGACAAAAATAGTCTATAAATAATGTATAAATACAGTATATGGCAAAAATAGTTTACATTTGTGATGTAGTGATTATACATTTCACTCATTATGCTTTTTTTATGCATGAATCAGCTCATATGTTGTGTTTTTCATGTGTTTTCATACATGACACATGAATCAGCTCATACACTATGATTATACATTTATTCATTTAAGGTAGTGATAATACATTGTTTAAATAGTGAATAAACTACGTATAAACATAGTTTATGGCAAAAATAGTCTATAAACATTGTACATACAACATATAAACACAATATATGACAGAAATAATGTATATTTGTGATTATGCTGTAAGCGCCTGAATTTTCCAGACTTAAAAAAAATTATGTCACACGACTGTAATTACAGTCGTGCGACTGTAAATGCAGAGTAGGTAGCAGCAGCCCATACCTTACAATTAAAAAATGGGGGTGATTTGAAGGGTAATTAATGCCCGAATTTACAGCAGAAGGAAAAGAAATAAAAGGAAGAAAGAAGAAAAAGAAGGGGCTTTTGGACTCTTGGGATTTTGGCAGATTTGAGAGAGAAAAATTGAAGGAAAGAAAAGAAGGAAAAAGGAGAGGAAGAGAAAGAAAACCAACTAAGCATCATCTTTTTCTCCTGTATTTACAGTCGTACGACTGTAAATGTGGAGCAGGTAGCAGCAGCCCATACTTTACAATTAAAAAATGGGGGTGATTTGAAGGGAAATTAATGCCCGGATTTACAACAAAAGGAAGAGAAATAAAAGGGAGAAAGAAGAAAAAGAAGGGGCTTTTGGACTTTTGGGATTTTGGCAGATTTGAGAGAGAAAAACTGAAGGAAAGAAAAGAAGGAAAAAGGAGAGGAAAAGAAAGAAAGCCAACTAAGCATCATCTTTTTCTCCTCTTTTTCTTTTAATTCTTGAGTGTTAAAGTTTAAAATCTATTAGAAATCATAGGTTAAAACTTGACACACTAAATTAAAGTAATTCTAGACCTTAAATCTATCAAAAATCCGTGACATTTTGGAGAATTTTGGACAACTCTTGCAACCTTTGCATACAAGGAAAAAGAAGCAATTTGGAGTTGATTGACGGGTTTCCAGCGGTCAAACCTATGGTGGATCAGCACTACAAAGGTAATTATACCTCAAACCTTCATTTTGTTGCTTTTTCTGGGTGTTTTGATGTGATTTTGTGCATAAAAACTCATTTTTTGGGCTTCCTGTTTCTGGAAATCAAGAACAGCCATACGACTGTTCTTATGGCGAAGAACAGTCGCACGACTGTATATACAATCGTACAAGTGTTCTTAATTTCCCGCAACACTTAGTTTTATTTGAATAAATTTTGGCGATTTTTTGCAATAGGACAGATTACAATCATATGAATTTAATTACAGTCGTACGACTGTAGTTACAGTCGCACGGTTGTAATTACAGCCGCACGACTGTAATCCTCGTCCAGGGGCAGAATATCCAGAAAGATACACAAAAATTCCTAAAAATCATAAAAATTCAGAAAAATAAGAAAATCATCAAAAATGGATTTTGTCGTGTGCATTCACGACCTTAGATTTAATTTTTGATATTATCGCATTTAGAACAACGCAATTGTTGGAAATGCCCTAGTCCCGAGGCATTGGTCCTTGTGTTTGTATAATACATTTGATACATTAATGTAAACTTTATGTATTATACAATTTGTGTCAAGGTGATAAAGGCATTAATCTATTTATTGTATGTCTTGTGCTATATTTTAAATAGAGTATCCAATGGACATATCCATACCCACGTTGTCAAGTGTGAGGCACTTGGCAGTAAGACCGTGGATAGGGAAAATGATATGGCCATAAAGTCATCCGTAGTCTGTTCCAATCATGGGAATGAATGGAACCAAAGACTATCGTTAGCCTGGTTGTATGGCGGTGTCTTACCGGTCATAGAACATGGAATGTCAACTAGGTTAATGGGTACATGTAAAAAGGGCATGGTACTGGATTGATCCACTTAACGGGAATCTGCATGGTATAGTATCACAAATGATTCTCGTGTAGTACTTGTATAAGTCCTTCGACCGGACCATATGATGGTGCTGCATGTGAGGTGGCACACTTTGGTGTACGCCCAACGGGCCTGTAAAAGGGTGCCAAGTACGGGTACGTTCGGGTGTGTCAGCAAGCATGGCAGCACTATGGATATGCAGAAGGGAATGTCACTCAGTGATTCACTGAGACGATATCATCGGCCTCTTGAAGAATGTTACTGATAAGTGTGCGGCCGCACCCAAACAAGATTGGATCTTGTTTGTGAGCATCAGTTCATTCGGTATCAAGTCAAGGTCCTGACACAAGGAGGGTGATACTTCCATGCCTCTGTGTTGGACACCGATATCAGCGACATGGGATTTACAAGTTCAAACTACTGGGTTACGTTTTCAGTTGGACTGCTTACTCCGTCTTAATTGGGGGCTGCAGTGGCTTGCTAGAGTCCGCCTGCAGTCTGTGGGCCTTGGCCCACTGCCAACATAAAGACGGGCCCATTGGATCGTACACATTGAACGTCTGGACTTTAACTAGTCGGATTAAGTGTGTACTTAGAGTATACACGGTTGAAGAGACAGAGATATATTAATTATATTATATGAATCAATTGGATTGATCAAAGTTATATAATTAATATTTATTTTGGCCTTCTCATAATTAATTCAATGAATTAATTTATGGGATTATTTCCTAGGTGGAAATATTATTATACATGTATAGGTTTACATGTATCTCATTTTATGTATGTCTAATTTAATCCCTTGATTAAATTACTAGGGCAAATGAATTTTAATTTAAATGTATGTAATATATTATATTGTATAATATATAAGCATACATGTTAAAGTAAAGTTGCATTTGAAATTAATTAAATCAAAGGAATTAAAATTGGGCTTAAAGCTTAAAATGAAAATGCCCACATTAAGTGGGATGTGTTGGCCGAAATTTTGGGCAAGGAAAGGAAAGAATTGTGAGTCATCTTAAGACAAAAGAAGATGGTGGAAAGGATGAGTCATGGATGACTTTAGGTGGCAAAGTTGGACTTTGCTTCATGAGATATTTTTTGGTCATTATTATGGTATGATGATGAGAAAAATATCCACCCCTTTCTCTTTCCTCTCTTGGCCGAATTGTTGGAGTGTTGGTGAGTCATATTCTTGACTTTTTGGTATTATGGATGAAGATGAAGAAAAGGTGATGATGAGTGATGGTGGTGAGTCACCATGGTGAGTCATTGGTTTGACTCATTGGTAGCAAAGTTGGACTTTGCTCTTCCATCTCATCTCCTTTTCTTTCATGAGACATAATCACCATGAACTTCACTCCACTTTTGGCCGTCCATCACTTGTGCTTTAAGAGAAATTGGTTTTCTTTTAAAGTATGGATTTTGCCCACTTTTATGCATTATTTTCTTTTGGAAAGAAATTGGATGCACACTTGAGAAACTTGGTTCTATCTTTGGCTAGATAGATTTTTCTTTTGGAAAGAAATTAGGACAGCCATATTTCCTCTTGTGGGCAGCCCTCTCTCCCTCTCTTCTTGACATCTGAGTCGCTAGCACGGGTTTCGGTCCGAGAGCCGTTCGTGTACGCATCGGTGGAGGAAATCTACACTTGATTTCTGCAGTCTGCATCCGTCTCTTAGAGAGACTTTGTGGTGAGTTTTTGAAACCCTCCTTTTATGCTTTAAGTTTTTGATTTCCACATCTTAAGCTCCTGGGCCGGATTCGAGGAAATCGACGCGTATTTCCGCTTTTATCGGTCGGTTTCCCGTGACGAATCCCAACAGCAACGACAGAGACCCTAATCTCCCAAAAACCGACCTACCTCACATGTTAAATTAAAGTAAACCGGAAAAAGAAAATGTTTTCAAAATGATTTTCTCACAAAACAAAAGTACAGAGACGTTTCAAAACTGTTTTCCAGGTCTAATCGGGCTGGCTAGCCGAGCCGACCCGGTTATCCCCAATTGCATGCCCCCAAACTCCTTAAAATCTCATTCTGTCCTACTTGAGTCCTATTTGTGACGTGCTATAAATTATGCTAATCATTTGTTTTGCAACTTTTAGTTTATTTTTATTTTTCATTTTGGATTTAATTAATAGCTTAATTCGTGTATTTTAGGCGATTGTAAAATTTTTAGATCACTGTGTATTTTAGGCGATTGTAAGGTGAGGACGAGAGTTTTTATTTTTATTCAATTGGGTTGTAATAATTTATTTATTCACTGCTTTTTACTTATTTTTGATTTGTGTGTACGCCACGTGTTTATATCAATGAAAATGAACTTTAGAAATTTAAAATACCATCTATGAATATTGGCCAAATTTTATTTTGATTAGACATGAAATAGGGGACTTGTCCGGACCTAGATTTCTGGAAGATGTAGCAGCCTTCATCCGGTTCAGCTACACTACAATTTCCCGGTTGAGCTGAGCCGGGTGGCGACTCCTACACACTCTATCAAGACTTAGGTCTCGGTTCTTTTATGAATTAATTTAATTTTTTTAAAACTGAATTTCCATGCTAAAAATCCCACGCGAGGGAGGGTTGCCTGATATCGAGGCTTCCTTCCGAGAGAGTCCGTACGCCTAAAAAAGGTCGTCCGCTCACATATATGTTTCATTCATTTTACTTTTTTTTATGCATGAATCATCTAATATGCTATGATTATATATTTGTGATGTATTGATTACCTTGTTGAGTTGTGATATCTTTGAGAATCATTGTTATACATAGAGGATATTGTGTTAGGTTATTGTTTGTAGTTTTTAGCTGTACATAGAATTGGATTTACATGTCATTCATGATTTCCATAAGAGGATATCCTTTTGTTACATAGAATTCGATATGTAAATCTTCTTTGTATTGATCGATCTTGATATTTTTTGTGATTATGTGATTTAATTCTTGAATGTGAGAGTTGTTGGACTTAGGACTCCATTGACTTTGTAGTTGATGAATTTGTGATCTTCTCTCCAGGTTCCATTATGATAGATCATAATTGCAATTTCTTGCATATTTTTGTTGTTTTGATTTGTTATACGTGATTGATTTTATGTTTGTGATGCAGCGATGTCTTCGATTTTATTGGTGATGGAGAGAGTTTTACGATCGAAAATATTTGCAATTTGCAGGTGTGAAAATAGAGGTATTCTGAAATTTTTGATTCTCTATCGTTTGTTTTTTCTATTGAATTCGTGTAATTTAGGAATGTTGAAATCACGCAATTTAAGAAGTTTTGGAAAATTTTAGAAGTATTTTTGTAGTTTTTTGTTGAACGTAAAAGTTAAATATGGGCCCATTTTATACGTATTTTTGTGGGAAATTGTCAAAAAATACCTCTGTTTTAGGTTTTGTTTTGGAACTCTAGCTTTCAAAATTAATTTTCTACCTTTTTTTTTGTTTCATAATTATTGAATTGCCTTTTTTTTTCTTAATTCATATCTTTTATACATTTTCCCTTGTAAAAATCCCTTTCAAAATTTTCAAATTTACTCAAATACGTAAGTCTACTTTGTCCACATTTCCCTCTCATTTTTTCATAATTTTAATCTAATTTCGCATTTATCTCTTAATCCGTTTATTTTTTTGTCATGCAACTTTAGAAAGTTTTTTTTTTCTCTTCGAAACAAGATCCATGTGTATATATTTTTTCCAACATTTTTTTTTCACTAAGGTATAACTAATTATACTTTTGTATCTTAAGGTATGATTAAGGTATAACTAATGTATAATCAATATAATTGTATATCTTAAGGTATAACTAAGGTATAATTAAGGTATAACTAAGGTACAATCACTGTAATAGTGTATCTTAAGGTATAATTAAGGTATAACTAAGATATAATCACTGTAATAGTGTATCTTAAGATATAACTAAGGTATAATCATTATAATAGTGTATCTTAAGGTATAACTAAGGTATAAGCAATGTAATAGTGTATCTTAAGGTATAAGTAAAGTATAATTAACATATAACTAAGGTATAACCACTGTAATAGTGTATCTTAATTAAGATATAATTAAGGTATAATCACTATAACAGTGTATCTTAAGGTATAATCAATGTAATCATGTATCTTAAGGTATAAGTAAGATATAATTAAGATCTAACTAAGGTATAATCACTGTAATAGTGTATCTTAAGGTATAATCACTGCAATAGTGTATCGTAAGGTATAACTAAGATATAATCATTGTAATGGTGTATCTTAAGGTATAATTAAGATATAACTAAGGTATAATCACTATAATAGTGTATCTTAAGGTATAACTAAGGTATAACCGATGTAATAGTGTATCTTAAGGTATAAGTAAAGTATAATTAATATATAACTAAGGTATAATCAATGTAATAATGTATCTTAAGGGATAATTAAGATATAACTAAGGTATAATCACTATAAAAGTGTATTTTAAGATATAACTAAGGTATTATCAATGTAATAGTGTATCTTAAGGTATAATTAAGGTATAACTAAGGTATAATCAACGTAATAGTGTATCTTAAGGTATAATTAAGGTACAACTAAGATATAATCACTATAATAGTATATCTTAAGGTATAACTAAGGTATAATTAAGGTATAACTAAAGTATAATCACTGTAATAGTATATCTTAAGGTATAATTAAGGTACAACTAAGGTATAATCACTATAATAGTGTATCTTAAGGTATAACTAAAGTATAATCAATGTAATAATGTATCTTAAAGTATAAGCAAGCAATAATCAATGTAATTAGTGTATCTTAAGGTATAGCTAAGGTATAACTAAGATATAATAATTGTAACAGTGTATTTTAAGATATAACTAAGGTATAATTAAAGTATAATCATTGTAATTGTGTATCTTAAGGTATAACTAAGGTATAATCATTATAATAGTGTTATTATAACTTAGTTATACCTTTGATACTCTTATTATAACTTAGTTATACCTTTGATACTCTTATTATACTTTACTTATACTTCAGTTATACTTTAAGATACATTATTATACCTTAGTTATTAGTTATACCTTTGATACCCTTATTATAACTTAGTTATACCTTTGATACTCTTATTATACTTTAGTTATACTTCAGTTATACTTTAAGATACATTATTATACCTTAGTTATACCTTAAGATACATTATTATAGTGATTATACCCTAGTTATAGCTTAATAATAACTTAAGATACGCTATTATAATGATTATACCTTAGTTATACCTTAATTATACCTTACTTATATCTTAAGATGCACTATTATATTGATTATATCTTAGTTATACGTTAAGATACACGATTATAGTGATTATATCTTAGTTATACCTTAAGATACACTATTATAGTGATTATGCCTTAGTTATACCTTAAAAAACACTATTATATTGATTATACCTTATTTATACCTTAAGATTCACTGTTACAGTGATTATACTTTAGTTATATCTTAATTATACCTTAAGATATACTATTACATTAATTATTATTTTATATCTTAAAATATAACTAAAGTATAACGCGTTATACTTTAGTGAAAAAAATGTCAGAAAAAATATATACATATAGGTTTTGTTTCGAAGAGAAAAAAAAATTAAAAAAAAAAATTCTAAAGTCACATGACAAAAAATAAACGAATTGAGAGATAAATACGAAATTAGATTAAAATTATGCAAAGATGAGAGAGAAATGTGGATAAAGTAGAATAAAGTATTTCAATAATTTTGAAAAATTGAAAAAAAATTTTGACAAAAGTTTCAAGTTTCCGGAAAAAAGAAATATAACACTAAAATGGAACTGTTTTTGTAAAGTCCTTAATTTTTATAGAAAGCCCGCTGGTAAATGGGTCTATTTGAGACCTCAAATGTTCATTTAATAAATTATTCAAAATGGTAAATAAAAAAAAAAAAAAAAAAAAAAAAAAAAAAAAAAAGAGGAAAGTGACAAAATAGGTAACACGTGGCATATGGAGTTTCATTTCCATATTCCCCGAAAAAGCCAAAGCAGTTTGTCTGTTAAACTTAAAAACCTCTCCTCTCCCTCTCCCTGCAAATAATCAATACAGTACAGTACAGATACACTACTACTTCACACTGTCTTCTCTTCTCCAATGCTCTCTATCTCTTCTTCCTTTTCCATTTCCTAATCCATAAAATCCAAAACCCTAAAATTTCTTCACAACGTCCAAATTCCTCGATATGTCTCTCGATGATATCATCTCCAACCGAAGGACCTCCACAGATGCACGTCGTAGCCACAATTTCAGACCCAAACCCAGACACCGCTCTTCTGCCTCTTCTCATGGTCCTATTCGTCACTCTTTTTGGCGTGAACCTGTCAGACCCTACCCCAATCCAATGCGTGAGGTGATCATCCTTCTTTTCCACTCAAAATCTTTTTTACATTATTTTCTTGTTAGAAAAAGAATCTTTCATTTTCCCCCGAAAAGATTAAAAGAACACAATCTTGTTTGGATTTGATTCTTTTTTCGTTTATGCATATGTATAATGAATGGTGAGTGTTAAATGCAAACTTTAATGCGAATGTAGCCAACGATAGCGCCGGAGCCGGTAATGCTGCACAGTGGACGGGATGATAGGGAGTCAGGGACCAAGTTATACATATCGAATTTGGATTATGGTGTTTCTAATGGTGATATTAAGGTATCTTTATCCATCTCGTTCTTCGTTTCTAGTAAATGTACGTATGTCTCTTTGCGAAGAAGTAACTGTGTGGATTAACTATGGCCTTGACGAGTAACTAACGATTGTTGCCCTTAACCCTAGGTATCTGATGGGGAAAATGGTTTTTTTCGATCTTTCTGCATTTTTATATGTTTGTAGTTGTGGTACGGGATTAAGCTATTATAATTGCAAGATCCAATTCTCTGCTCTAGTTTAACTGTATTTCACGATTTCTTCATTCCTCTGCTTCACAAGTTTTGATTTCGGTTTGAGCAGAGCTGGTAATAAGCTAAAATTTTCTGGGAGGGGAGAGGGAGAGGGTCTGTTCTCACCATTATTAGTTTATGGACAATGATGTCAGGGAGTCCATTGTAGCAATGTAATGGCATTTTTTGGTTATGGCTGCTTAAATTGAAAATGTGATGATTTAAGCTGGTTCATGGTATAGTTTCTAGCTATATCCTGCTAGGAGGTATTCACTACTATATTAACCAGTCGTTTATTAGAGGGTATTATTTTACAATTTCTGTTAGAAAGCCAGTATCTACCATACTTCAGCATTCCATTTTGTCATGACTTATCGTTGAGTATTTGACTTCCAAAAGTCATTCAGGATGCAGGATTGCAGAACTAATATATATAATTTACATTGACTGATTGACACATATTTGGCTCTCTGCAGTTGCTTTTCTCTGAGGTTGGTGAACTACAAAGGTACTCAGTCCATTATGACAGAAGTGGAAGATCCAAGGTACCTACTCTATTTGGGTTCTGACTCTCCCTCAAAAAGTTAAAGCATGCCTGTTAATGGCTTATATAATTTCTTTCTTCTAGGGAACGGCTGAAGTCGTTTTTGCACGTCAGCAAGATGCTCTAACATCTATTGAGAGATACAACAATGTTCAACTTGATGGGAAGCCAATGAAAATTGAGCTTGTAGGAGCTGATGTGCTTATAACTGCACCTGTCAACACAGGAAGGCCATATGGTTTCCCAAGAAGGTAAGATGGTCTTTTTATCTTTCACTGTTTCTATATATAATGGTCCACTTGTTTATGACATGGGAAGACATTGGCTTCTTAATACTGAACACTCATAAATCACTTGTGATCGTTAACATCGATCAGACAAAGTAATTCTAGTAATTTAGGTATTATACTTGTTTAGTCTAAGCATATTGCTGCTTTTTGAAAGAGCTTGTAGGCGTGTTTTATGGTATATTGAAAGAATAATGATGTACGAGCACATTACCATGTTCCCCTCATACATTCTGTGCAAGGATGAGTAGATGCATTGACTAGGAAAGTAAATCCTACGCAACAGATGCGGGAGGGGTAAAAAAAGAATGAAAAGGTTGGGTAAGTACTTATAACTTCAGTTAGCTCATGGCTTCTGAAACAGAAAAAACAAAGCCACTGCATATATACGTGATATTGATCTTTGAATGTGTTTACACATCTCCAGCACCTAATAAGATTGTAATAGTATCCATTCCCAATAAGCATACTTTCAATTGTCAAGCAGTGGTCAGGGAAGCTATGTCGCTAGAGGTCAGGGAAGCTATGTCCCTAGACGTCAGGGAAGCTATGTTCCTAGAGGTGAGGAAAGCTATGCTCCTAGAGGTGGGGGACGTGGTGGTTTTCGTGATCGAGGATCTACAAAGGGCCAGGGGCAAGTGAGGCGCCATGGTGAGAAGGTAACTGCAGAGGAGCTTGACACTGAGCTGGAGAAATATCACTTGGCAGGCAAGAAAATAAATTGACGTCAGAAAGTTACTTCTGCATATCTGCTTGGAATTGGATTAACTGTTTCTTCAACGGCTCTAGTAAGAGAAGCTATATATTTTGACTATTGGGATTCAGTAGATAGTTATGATTTTGGTAGGTGGAATACAAGGGTATTGTTCTGATAGTAGGTAGTTTACTCGCATTTAATACTAACTAATAGTTAAGGCGGCTGCTTAAGATAGGAATAGGATCAGGTATATTTGGGTCAACTCATACAGTATGTACTATATACTGCAGAACATGAAATTAGCATATTATGTACTAGTACTGATGCAATTTATCATGCTTATAAGCTTTAGTCTAAACGGGACTAGTTTTTCATTTTATTGGAATGTCATGTGATCTGATGGCATCTAGTGCACTCACTTAAAACATAATATTTGCTAAGAAATAAAGAAATTAATGACTATAGTTAAGTAGATGGAGTTTTTAAAGATTAACTAGCCGTACTAAAACGGATTAACTATTAATTTAACCTTGGAAGTGAAGATACAGGATAAAAATTGACATTCACGTTTGTTCATTTATAATCAATTTCTTGTTTATGAAAAAATCAATTTGATCCAAGTTAACTGTTTTTTTTTTCTCTCCTAAATTTAGTAGCATTCATGCTTCAACATTGATGAAGCACACCGTGCCAATGATCTTATATCTCAATGATACCTCTCCGAGTCTGTTGTATTCTGAATACAACAATGTATTTATAAAGGGAAGATCGATTGTCATGTGTGATTCGAGTCTTGATGGGGAGAAAAGCCTCAAGCTTTGATGTGATGGTTGATGATCTTTGAAAAAGTATCTGTTGTAGTGAGGGAAGGAGTTATTCCACAAACACTCCATTGTTAAAGTCAGTTGACATAATACTAGCTCTGAAATCCCAAAAAATTCTAAACTATGTAACATTGAATGAGAATCTACTTACGACCAAGGTGGGGAGTTATTTCAGGAAAAACCACGTTCCACCCTTACCTTATAACTATTCATACACGTGGGTGATAAGTGGAAAATTTGATAATTGCTCCTATAATATAATGTTAGAAAGGACATATAATATGGTTGACCCTAAGTTCATATTAGGGTTGTATTAATTGTTCACCACTTCTATTTTTTGGGTTTACCCGAGAGGTGGAACTGAAAAAAAATCTTAGTGTCAACCTTCCTTATGTTTTTTATAATTATACATATAAAATATAAGGTTAAAATAAACTTGGGAAATTAAAAGGAGGACTAATATAAAAATATTAACAAAAATAATAACAGGAAAAGTATAACAGGCCGAGGATTAAGGGATTGAAACCCTTTTTTTATGGGATTGTATTCTACTTGAAAATGGACTTCTTGCCTTTTACAATAAAAAGACATGAACTTAAACTTTTACTCTCTCAACCTTTAATTAGCCGCCACCCTTCTTGTCCAGGTTTGTTCTTCTACTGCTCTTCTATTTTTATTTTAAACAATTTTCTTTAATTGAAAAACTAGCTAATCAGGTTTCTCCATTGGTGTTTCCCATTTTCGCAGCCATACTTGAACAGCCAATTCATTGCAAGCTATCACCATGTATTAGATTGCTTTCTTTTCCCATAACTTGCAATATCTATGCAGTGCATAGTGCTTTTGCTGTCTACCTATATGTTTAAATATAATGGCAAAAGTAATCTTGCTAATTGCACGAATTTATTCTTGTATTAGGCTTAGTTATGTTCATGATATCCGAATGTGAGTTTGTACCTTTCTATCTAATTGATTAAAATAAACTAGCTAGTCTAACTAAAGCTTAAGCTACACGATTAATCACTTAAAAGTACTCTTATTTGATTAGGAAAAATATAATCAATAAGTTCCAAAATAAAATTATAATTGTATCTCAATATGAAAAAGACTGCCTGTGATCTACCAAAAAAAAAAAAAAAAAAAAAAAAGACTAAAATGATAATGTTGTTCTGAAAGGTCTTCACTGTAAGCTAATAAAAACTAATCTTACTCAAAGAAAATATTAAAATTAGGGTTCAAGGCATATATAGAGATTTATCTAATAATCAATTAGAAAAAAAAATTAGGTTACTTTGTACAAGTTAGGGTTATATGAAATTTTACTGGATTTTGAATAAGCATCATTGTCAAACTTAATCCATCTTGTGTTCATATGGTGCACTAACCTTTTTTTTTTTTTTTTTTTTGTGGCATCTCTTTGTAGTTCAAACAGAGAACCATTGTTTCGTTGGAAAGTTGTTCTTCCTCCAGATTGAAAAACTTCTTTTGCACTTATTCTACCTAATTCATTTGTCGTCCCCGAGATTTTGCTAGAAATTGGAGTTAGGTTTTCACTACCACCCTTCATGATGGCCTTTTTTAATGCTAACAAGTTGTCTCCATTGCAACTTCATCCTGCGAGGTGGAGGAATTTGATCGGCTTTTACATACTCTGCTTCCTAAAAGGAATAACTCCGTCTATCAACATTTTTTATCTTTTTTATGTGGTCAAGGCTCACCTAGATAAGTCAAGGCATTTAGTCCTTCGAAAGATAGATCTTTGTGAAGAGTTGCTCATCAGTTATCTTCCTCCAATCAATGTTTATGAAGATAGGTGGATGCTTATCTATCCTTTTGATTATGCTTGAAAAGTTCCTTTTCCATGGTGTTGGAATTGGAGTAGAAAGGGAATCACATGGCTGACCTCGTATTAAGCTTTTGGATAAATGTTCTACTAAGGTTGATGCCTTACAACATATGAAGTGCTACCTAAGTAAACTTTTGACAGCATCTAATATGACTGCAATCGGTTGGAGAGTCTCCTCAACTTGTAGACTTTCCCTTATGATAAATAATTCGATTACTAAAAACCTTAGCTCAGACTCTTCTAAAACGAACATTTCTTCTTAGCGTACATCTAACCATGAAAATTCTTCATCTGAGCATACAAATCATGCAAACTCTTCATCTGAAGATACTTCATCCGACTATGCAAACTCTTCATCCGACCATGCAAGCTCTACACCTAATCATAGCTCTAATGACACAGATTCTTCATCTAAGTGTCCCTCTAAGAACACAAACTCTTCATCTAATCATACAGATTTTTTTATCAAAGCATGGTGAATGATTCAAAATTATATAGTCGATTTATTTCTCTATTAATCATGAATTTTTATTTTTGTGTGTGTGTGTGTATGCATATATATATATATATATATATATATATATATGACTTCCTCTGAAAATTCTGTTCTTGCTGCTTTCAAGGCTGGACAATAAAAATGTCCTAAAAAAGAAACCAATCTTCCTAACTCAAGGCCTTTTGAAGATGATGTTTTGGTTCTAAAAAAGGCTAAGCCTACAACTCTGACGACTGATTCTTTCAAGGGCGTTGATACTAACTCATCAAAGATTATTGATCCTCTTAATCCTCTTGCGCCGTTGGGATCTGCATCTTCTGAAGTCAACTCTTCTAACAGACTTAGGAATGTTAATTCAAGTTCAACGCCGAATCTTCATTCAGAAATATTTAAGAGGGGTGGTTCAAAATTAACACAAAGTAATATTCACTCTAGAAGAAATGAGAAGGGTAACTTAAGTCCCCTTCATAGTGTAATTTCACGCCATGATAGAAGGGAGCATCCTTCTGAATCGCTTCATGGGAATCATCTTATTTTTCTCTCATTGGAAAAACCTTTGTCATTTTGGAACATATATAACAATAACCCAACCTTGAAGATTTCTCTCAAAGGTGACTTTAGGGTGTATCCCGTTTTGGAAATTGATTCAATTGAGCAACTGGGAGTAGCTTCAAGGTTGATGATTTCTTCAATCTTTCCTTGACATGAAAAAACATATTGCAAAAATATGTATGAAAACATTGATGTTGCTAAATGTAAAATTATTGAGGTATATACCTGATTTTATTATCATTTATTATTATTGTTATCTAGACATGGATTTTATATATGAGTCTTATATATTTATCTTACTTGGATGATAGGGGGCTCAACGTGCTTCATTAGCTTTTGGACTTGTAAGGTCATTGAAGAAAAAGCTTGAAGATTTAACAAAAAAGCTTAATGAGTCTTATGATCATGAAAAGAGTTTGAATAACACCATTGATGACCTTCAAAGAGAGGTACATGAAATAGACTAAAGTAGAAAAGAACTACAAGAGCAGAATAAAAAGCTTCAAGAGCATATTCGATCATTAGAGTCTGATTATGATAATATGAAAGTAAATGCTTCATAGTGTTCTCTTCTAGTGAGCGATTATGAAAAGCTGTTAAACAATCATACACATGTTTTCGAAGACTTTGGTAAACTTAAGAGAAAGTTAGATGAAGAAAGGAGAGTTGTATAAGAACTTAAAGATGAGCATGCATCAATCCGTTATACTGTTATTTGTGAGTACAGAATATCTAGAGAATGTTATGAAAAGAAATGTGCAGTGGGGCTCTCTTTTTCGAAAATTGGTTTTTATCTTACTTAACAAATCCTTGAAAAAGAGCGTGGCCATACTTATCCTATGTTGGTTTTTTCAAAGACCAAATTTATTTTCGATCTTTGTCCCTAGAAAAGTTTTGATCCTAATGAGCATGACAACACTACCTCTTTGAACAATGGTCTTTTTGATGATTTAGACAATCTCAATGATCTTTGGGAGTTCTATAGGTAGAACAGGGTCAAAACATCTTCAAAAGACATTGCTTAAGATAACAGATACCATCCGCTTCAGAAGATGTTGCTCATGATGATAAAATACCAGCCTTGTAGGGTTTGGATGAGGATCATAGAGTTGAGGAGGAGCCTATCGTGGATGATGTCTCTGCCCTTGGTTATGCTCTTGCATCTTAGATTTATATTTCACATTTTATAAACTAGATGTGTGATATTTTTTCTCATTTTTATTTTTTTTTTGTTTCACAAAATTTTATTTATTATTATGTAAGATAAAATATTTATTAACATATTTGTTTTTCTTCTATAATTACTGCTCCCCAATCACTTGTAATTTGTTCTAAATTACTTGTGATTTTTGTTATGCAAGCTCTATCTTCTTTAAAAAAGATGGACCCTTTTGTTATCATGATATTAACAAATTAGAAGTGTTAGTATATGCCCTAGTCCCAAGCATTGTATCTCATTTGTATTATACATTTGTGGTTTATGTATCATACATTAGTGTTATTAATATAGGCATAATTTGTTTTATTAATGTCTTGTATGATTAATAGTAACAAAGTATCCATTAATTGTGTTTGTACACATGACTGTCAGTAACGTTCTCCTGACAGTAAGACTGTGAATAAGGAATCAAACATCCTAGTCTATTAGAATCGTAGGAAGGATAATAATTAAATACTAGTGTGTGGCTTGATTGCATGATGGTGTCTTACCGACCATTGCACATGGATTGTCAACCAAAGACATAGATACATGTTAGGTTATATGGTACTGGATCAATCCACTTTGAGAACACATATGATCTCTTGTCATAGGTGGTTCTCAAATAATACTTGTATAGGATCCTTAAACCTGATATTCCTATATGCCTAGATGTGAACTCACATGCTTTGACATATGCCTAACGGGCCTGTAACAATGTGCCAAGTATGGGTACGGTTGGTTATGCCAGTGATCATTGTAGAACTAGTAGGGACGTGAAGGGATATGCCACTCTGTTAACTCAGAGTAGATATCACTGGCCTTGATGAGTAGGACTGATAAAAGTGTAGCCACATTCAAGTAAGCAATCAATGGCTGATTTCTTATTTGTGAATTTCAGTGTACTCAGAATCAAGGAATGCCCATGTAGCTATAAAGGGTGACATTGTCATGCCTCTTGTAGGACACTGATATCATTGGAAAATGATGTCTAAGTTACTACAGGGTTTATGTCTCGCATAAGATTTATATCTTTATCTTATTTGGATAACTACAATGGTTTACTAGAACCCAGTTACAGCTTGTGGGCCTTAAGGTATTTAGCCCACTACCAACATAAGGCAAACCCACAAGATCACGCATAAAGATGTCTGAACGAAATTGTCATGGGCTAAATATATATTGGTTATATATTATATGAAGCTTTATGTTAATTGTATTTATAGACTTTTTGGTAAAGTCAAATTAATATAATTAACTATGGGAGAAATTATATTTCAACTTATTGGTTTAATTACTTGGTGTAATTAGTTAATTGGATGAAATAATATCTTAATAAATATATGGATAATATTTATTATTAAGAGAGGGCTTAATTAAATTAAGGCTTCGTCAATTTAATTAATTATTTTTATCATATGGTTGTGATTTAATTTGATTAAATAATTAAACTAATTAAATTGAATTTGACATATAAACCTGATTTAATAAAAATTCTAATTTTATACATGGGTACAAAAAGAATGTTTTTCCCCTAACCCTAGGACACTAAGAATTTTGGCCACCTTGTTTCTATAGGGAGGAATTTGGTCTAAGGGTTGGTGGGTAGAGCTCCATTTCATCCGATCCTAGCCTGTGGATTTGTTCAGTAGATGTCTATGTGCATAAGGGTTAAAGAACTTCGCAGAAAGGCAAGTTCTTAGATTCAATTTTCTTATGCAGGAACGGCATAGGTGAGATTTAAATCTCCTTCTTGTTATTTATTTTGTTTTTTTTCAAAGTCTGTTCGATTCGTTCCTGGAACGTATTATAATGTGAGGAAAAATCGCTTCCGCTGCGGTTTCAATTTTTTATTTTACACCGGGAGAATTCCAACAAGAAGTATATAATTGTATGCACTATGTAGCGTACCACCTTCTACGAGTGTAAGGTAAAATTGCTTCTGCTGCGGTTTTAACTTTTTGTTTTGCATTGGAAGAATCCCAACAAGAAGTATATAATTGTATGCATTATGTAGCATACCATCTTCCATCGTAGAAGATGAGCTTTTTTTGTGCATACCACATGTCTTAATATTTTTTAAGAATATGACTGCATGCACCATGGTAGCAGACTATCTTCGCTCAAAAAAGATGAGCCTCTTTTTTGCGTACCACGTGTCTTAATAGTTTTGGAGAATATGATTGCACACACCACGGTAGTAGACCATCTTTCTTCATAAAAGATTACCCTCTTTTTGTGTACCATGTGTCTTAACAGTTTTGAAAAGTATAAGCATCATGTCTTTCCTCATAAAAGATCATGTTAACAGCCTTCTTTCATAGGAGGGTACTTTCATAAAAGTGCTGAGATAATTTCTCAAAATTGGTCCTCCTAGTGGAAGATCCAGGTTTTATGAAGTCATTGCTTCTTTATCATGAGCTTGTTTGAATAGTGTTGGTGCTTGATGGAGAAAGTAAAGAATAAAAATAATACATAACACACAATATTTTACATGGAAAACCCCAATAAAGGGAAAAACCATGGGACCGCAATTATGGTTCCATCATCTTTATTAATTCATAATATCAGTTACAGAATACAACTGCTTTAAAAATAATGCTTTAGATGATTTGCATTCCAAGTCTTATTGATCTTTCTTCCTTTTAGAGTTTTAAGTTTATAGGTTCCTGGACCAATTATCCTTTTCACCGGATAAGGTCTTTCCAATTTGGTCGAAACTTTCCTTCTTGAAGATGAGCATTGGTTATTGATGTCTTCCTCAGAATAAAATCTCCCTCTGCTAATGATCTTTTTCTCACCGCTTAAGTTGTAGTATCGAGACACCATCTATTGATATGTTGCTAAGCGTATGCACGCTTGATCTCTAAATTCATCTAAAAAGTCTAAGTTATCACTAATTGCTTTAAAATTGACTTCTTCATCAAATTCAATCATTCTTGAAGAAGTTACCCCTATCTCAACTAGAATCAAAGCTTCTATTCTATAAACTAAGCTGAAAGGAGTTTCTCCTGTTGAAATTACTTATAGTCCTATACGCCCACAGGATAGATGGAAGCTCATCAACCCATGCTTCTTTCGCCTTGTCCAAACACATTTGTAAGCCTTCCTTAATCATTTGATTAGTTCTTTCCACTTTTCCATTAGCTTGAGGGTAAGATACAGATGCAAACCTAAACTCAATATGATGATTTTCATAAAATTTTTTCAGTGAGTCACAATCAAACTGTTTTCCTCTATTTACTATCAGTTTCCTTAGGACCTTAAATTGACAAATGATATCCTTCCATATGATGCCTTCTATCTTCCTTGCGGTGATGGTAGCTAGCGGTTTAGCTTTTACCCATTTGGTACAATAGTCGGTAGCTACCATCAAATATCTTCTTCCTCCAGTTGCTTAAGGGAAAGTACCTAATAGGTCAAATCCCCATTGGGTAAAAGGAGTTGACTTAATGGAACTTTTGAAAGTTGAAATATGAGCATATTGGATAGGAGAAAACCTTTGACATTTATCACATTTCTTAACATTTTTCAAAGTGTCATCCCTTAATGAAGATCATAAGAATTCGGATCGTATCACCTTGGTTGCTAATGCTCTTGCTCTCAAATGTTTCCCACATATTCCTTTATGTATTTGAGCCAGTGCATATGATACTTCATTTGAAGGCATCTAAGAAATGGCATGGAAAATCTTTTCTTGTATGGAACATCCCCAATCAGAGCAAAATGAGCTGCTCTCATCTTTAATTTTTTGGCTTCTGTTGACTCAGTAGGCAGCTCCCCTGTTTTAAGAATTTTATGAAGGGAGTTCTCCAATCTTGTCCTTCTACAATGTAAGCCATAATTTTTTCTTATATAGTTGGCCTTTTAATTTCTTTAATATGCACCATTCTCCCTTTTGCTTAATTGATAATGCAAGCTTGGATAATGCATCTATATGAGTATTAGAGTTTCTGTTAATCTGTAACAATTGAAATCTTCAAACTCCTTAATAAGGATTTGACTTTGCGGAAGTACTGAATAATGACAAGCTCTTTTGCTTCATATTCTCTATGAAACTGTTGAACCACCAATTATGGATTAGTGTGAGTTATCAACTTTGTTACCCTATAATTGGTTGGCAAGCTTTATTCCAGCGATGAGAGCCTCATATTCAGTGATATTTAAGCTTGTAAAAGCAAAACGTAAGGAATACACTAATGGATCACCTTCATGAGATATTAGCACTGTTCTTACTCCACTGCCTTATGAGCTAGATACTCCATCGATAGATAACTTCCACACGCATGTACTTTCTTCAGATGATTTCTTCTCACTAGTGTAGTGTACAATGAAATCAGCTAAAGCTTGTCCTTTGATTGCTTGTCAAGTCTTAAAGCTAATGTCATATTCTCCCAACTCGATTGCCCATTTAGTAAGGCACCTTAAACATTCTGGTTTCTGTAAGACTTGATGTAGAGGCTGATCTGTCAAGACTACTATAGGATGGGCTTGGAAGTAGGGCCTTATCTTTCAAGATGCCATCAGCAATATAAGTGCAACTTTTTCAACAAATGGGTATGGAGTTTCTACACCTTGGAGTACTTTACTAATATAATAAATTGGTTTGTCAATTTTTCCTTCTTTCCTTAACAAGACTGCACTCAATGCCATATTGCTTACACCCAAGTATACGAACAACAACTCCATAGGCTCAGGTTTAGTTAAAATGGTATCCTTTTTAAGTACTTTTTTAGTTCTTCAAAAGCTTTTTCCCATTTCGACGTCTATTGAAAATTCTTCGCTGCTCTCAAATTTTTGAAAAAAGGAAGGCTTTTCTCAACTAACTTAGTGAGGAATCTGTTGAAAGACGCTATTCTTCTTGTTAAGCATTGTATTTTTTTAATTGAATTTAGGGATTTCATCTCCAATATGGATTGGACATTTTCTGGATTTGCTTTAATGCCTCTATCGGTTATCATATAACCTAGAAATTTCCCTAGGGTTAAGTTTGATATTATAGCTCCTTAACACATTGAACACCTTATTGAGTTTCTCAGCATGAGATTCTCCTTTCTTGCTTTTGATAATTATGTCATCTACATAGCCTTCCATTGTGTTAGTAATAAAGGTTTGAATACTTTGTTGACCATCCTTTGATATATTGCACCTACATTCTTCAGCCCAAAATGCATTACTCGATAGCAATATGTTCATTTATTAGTGATGAATGCATTTTTCTCTTCATCTGAGGGATTCATCATATCTAGAAGTTTTATAGATGTCTTATAAAAGCATCCATAAAACTCAAAAACTTAAGAAGTTTGATCCACTATCTTGTCAATTTGAGGTAAAGGATATAAGTCTTTTGCACAAGCTTTGTTTAAATTCGTGAAGTCTATGCATATTCTTCATTTCCCATTTGGCTTCTCAACCATTATGACATTTGCGAGCCAATAAGGATAATGAACTTCCCGGATGAAGTTAGCTTGAAGTAACTTGTATATTTCCTTTTCTAAAACTTGTTGCATTTCTGATGCTATGTGCCTCTTCTTCTATTTAACAACTTTCACTTTGGGATCAACATTCGGATGGTAACAAGCTACCTCCAAACTTATACCTGGCATATTAGTAGGTACCCAAGAAAGCACATCCATGTTCTTCATTAAGCATTTTATAATTCTTCCTTTATTTCCTTTTGCATTTGACTTCCAAAATATGTGACTTTGTCTGGATCATCTTCTCTCAGTTTCATAACTTCCACCTTTTCAATTGGTTTTGGCTTATTCTCTTACTCTTCAAAAATTTTCAATGTTTCTCCTTTTGCAATTTGCTTTCCTTTGATAGATGAAACATAACAACTCCGAGCTTTTCTCTAATCACCACATAGTTATCCTATTCCTTTGGGTGCAGGGAATTTCATCAATAGTTAACTTAAGGAAATCACAGCTCTCATGTCATTTAGAAGTGGTCTTCCCAGTATTACATTGTAAACTTGAGATACTAACTTAATTACCATAAAGTTTTTCATCTTGTAATGCTACAAGGCTCTTTACCCAAGGTGATTGGTAGCTGAATTGATCCTGCTATAGGGACAGCTTCTCTTGAAAAACTAAAAGGAGTTTGCACTTTCTTCAGTTTATCCATGGACAAGTTCATCTTCTTAAAACAATTCCAATAGAGAAGATTGGCAGAAGTTCCATTATCAATAAAGATTTTCTCTACTGGGAACTTCGTAATGATGGCCGATACCACCATTGCATTGTCATGAGGTATAATATACCACCATTGCATTGTCATGAGGTATAATCACGTTCCCTTGATCAGTAGGTGGAAAGATTATGGATTCTTCTTCTTCTTGGATTTCTATAACATGATTAACTTCATAAGTTTGTCTTACATAAGCTTTTTTAGCCAGATGATCCTCCTGCCAAGGTTTCTCCACCTGAAATGACATTTATTATTAGATGGATTGGCTTATTATCCAAGACAAAGGCTTTTTCTTTCTTATCTTCTCCTGGCTTAGCATATCCTTGATTTTCCTTCTCACTATTGTTTGCATACCTCTCTCTTTTTAAGTATAAGGGTCTTTCCTCTTGCCAACTTTCTACATACACAAACCTCCCAAGCTTACCATGACGCATCAAAGATTCTATTTCATTCATCAATTTTCTACATTTGTCTGTATAGAGACAGTGGGTCTTGTGGAATCGATAATAAGCATCAACAAACTTTCTCATTGTCCTATTGGTCTTAGGAGGGAAGGTGACTAGTCTAAATCCTTTTATAGCTTCCAGGATGTTAGAACAAGGCTGAAGTAAAGGTGTGAAGTTTTCAAATCTTAGCTTTGGAGCATGGCTTACTTCTTTCCCTTTTTCGTTCTTCTTACCTACATCATTTGCTTCATCCACTTCTTTCGTTTTCCTATCCATGTTTCCTCCTTAAAAAGGATGAATTTATTTGCTTAAGTAAATAAATCCTGAAGGGTGGAAGGTTGATCCTAAGAAAGGATTTTTTGAAAATCTCGTGACCTCGTTCCTTGAAGAACTCTTACAACTGCCATCCCAACTTGAAGATCTTGGATCTCCAATATTGCTGTGAGCGGACAACCTTTTATGCGGAACGCGACGAAGTGAACCGAGGAAAAAGAAAAGGTAATTTGGATTGATTGTTTTGAAAAACGGGTTTGTATCTTACTTAGGAAAACCATTAATTTGTTTGGAAATCCTTTTGTATTAAACCTTTTCTTTGAATGTGAATTTTTGAAAAAATGGTTTTGCATTTTTAGAAAATCTCGTTTTGTTACCTAATCCAGAGATTTAGGGTTTGGGCAACTTACCTATTCAACCTCAAGCTTGCTTTCATTTATAAGTGCTTATGATAATATTTTATTCACTTAATTCTCTACCCATTTTATCTTTTGTTATTAGCTCATGATCATTTAGATGACAAAAATAAATTGCATAAAATTTGAAGTGTAGAAAAATAAACCATACATCTAAAATAAACCAAAAGGAAATAGAGACCGCTTATTACAACCTAGAAAAAGAACAAGCTCTCATCCTCACCAATACAATTGCCTAGATACATGAAAATATAAAAATTACAATCACCTAGAATACACGAAGGTGATCTATAAAATACATCAAAATGATAAAAAAGAAAAATAAAAGCTGTAAAACAAATGGTTAGCACAGTTGTATTACAAACACAAATAGGACTTATACAGGACAGAATGGGGATTTTAGGAAGCAGGAGCATACATTTAGGGGATAACCGAGAAGTCTGAGCGACTTACTCGATCAGACCTGGAAAACGGTTTTTAGAAATGCCTTATAGGTTTTTGTGCTTAAAAACATTTTGGAAAACAATTTGGCTTAATTACATGCAAATTTCTCAATTTAGTGGGTCGGTTATCCCGGAACTCGAGATTCCGTTCGTGGGGGTTCCTAATTCCAAACATCCATCTAAGGTCCAAAAGCAGTAAACACACAAAAAATTATTTGATTCTGAAGACAGCATCACACGACGACATCCGTGTGAGTAGTCCCGTGATTCTGCCTTTTTCCTGTAACTATAGCTGTGCGGCTGTATTTTGGTGAACTACAGTCGTGCGACTGTAATATACAGTCGCACGACTATAATCTGAGAACTACAGTCGGGCGACTCTAGTTAGAGTCGCATGACTATAGTGTTATACCCGCACGACTATAGTGAACAGTGTCAGATAGTGGTTTTCTTTCTTTTCTAAAATCACTTGTTTCAATGGATTTTGATGATTTCTAGAGATTCTAGAAATCCGAGGGTCGTTAACACTGGACCGAGGATCTGATTATGGATCTAACAACCGCAAATTCCGAGAATAGAAACCAAAAAATCCCTAAATCTCACATCCGTATTATTGGAAATCCGAAAACCTTAATTTAGGTTATACAAAGGTGATTTGACCGAATTGAATCATGAAAAATGATTTAAAATGGGAAAATCGGTCGTATTCGGTATTTTTAGACTTTCGGGCTTCTGCCTAGAAGAATACAGTCGTGCGACTATAGTTTATAGTCGCACGACTGTATTCAAGACAACTACAGTAGTGCGACTGTAGTTGCATAGACAGTTTTCTGGATAATCATTAAACACAAAAACACAACCATAAATCAACACGAATCAAGTTTTAAGGCCTCTCAGAGTTTACCTCTTTTATGTTCCAGCGTATTTGACGACCGGAATCATATCTGGATGCCATAATTCGCCTAGAACATTCAAACGTCCTGAAATCCTCGAACACACGTCCCGAATTGATCCAAACAACCCGAAAATTATCTGAACTAGTGATACACGACTGGGAACTCTCACACTATGTATTTCCCCTCTGTATTCTCTCTGTGTTTTGGTTTTTGTTGATTTCTCTTAATTTTTTCTCACTTTCTCTCTCTAAGGCTCTATTTTCTCTCACTAGAATGATCCCTTTTTCTCCAAATTGATTTCTCTCTTTTTCCCTTATGTTTCTGCCCCTTTTCTCTCTTTTTTGTCGTCCTAATTGCTTAATTCCCGGCCAAAAATCCGAGTCAAAGATAGAATTATATCCTATTTAGGAATCTGCTGGGTCAAAGACTAGGGCCGCACGGTTCTAACTATATTCACGCGACTACAGTATTATAGTCGTGCAGCCGCAGTTACTACAGTCGTGCGACTGTAAACTATAGTCATGCGACTGTAGACTATAGTCGTACAACTGTAAACTAAAGTCGCGCGACTGTATTTGTGAAACTACAGCCGCACGGCTTTAGATAGAGCCTACATGCACACCTAAGCTCCCTAATCACTCGACAGACCTTTCTCAGGGTTTTAGATCAAGGACATTTCTGAATTTCGGGTTGTTTGAGAACATTCCGAGCATTATTCCGCTCATTCTCAAATCCGATTCATATTCATCTGTCTAACAGGTAACAAAGGGGTTTTCATCATAGAGGTCAGGAAAAACTTGCTCACAATTGTCGCACAAAATCTTTCAACATAATTTCTCAAACTTTCTCTTTCTTCTTGTTTGATGGTGAGAAGATAAGTAGCATCCTTCTTTTTTCTAATAATGCTGAAAGCATTTATGAGTTCCTTTCATAGCTGATCAAAGCTAGAGATGGATCCTTCTTTTAAGCTATTGAACCATGTGCGAGTATGTTTAGTCAAAGTAAGGGAGAATGCTCGGCACATTATCG
Source organism: Euphorbia tirucalli (assembly GCA_039660915.1). Taxonomy (NCBI): domain Eukaryota; kingdom Viridiplantae; phylum Streptophyta; class Magnoliopsida; order Malpighiales; family Euphorbiaceae; genus Euphorbia; species Euphorbia tirucalli. The sequence continues at coordinate 55,617,527 of CM077633.1, forward strand.
TATCCTCCCATCCATGAAGTAACATTACAACTTCATAATTCTACATATGGTCATGAGGATCACCTCTCCCTAAGTATATGGCTAGTTGGGGCACCTTGAATTTCTTCAAAAGGGATTTATTCATAATCTCTACAGTGAAAGGAACCTTTATTTCTTATTGTTCTTCATTGGTAGAAACTAACTTCTTTTGCTCTAGAACTTCTTTGATAATTTTTTTTTCAAGTTTCCAGGCTCTATCATGCTAAATACAGATTCTTCATCGTGCTTACTTCCTAACCCTTTTGGATCTCCTTTATAAGTGCTTTCCATGACTTCATCTCTTTTTTCTTCGTTCCTTAATGGGGCTTCACCTTTTCTTCAAATGTGTCGATGCTCATGGTTAGGAGAAGGATGAGAGAGTTCATCTTCTGAAACATGATTCTCTACATGAGTCTTCTCTTTAGGGCGAAGATTCGATGGAAGCGTATAATAAGGGTGTTTTTGTTGAATAAATTGCAACAAGTTCTAAAGCATACAGTTGATCAAATTTTTGCTTGAGAGCTTCATATTCTATCAAAGGAACCGTACGAGGAACAACCGTCGACCTCCAAGTTGAGTTACATGTTGGATCACAGGTTGAGTCACAATGTTTTCTTCTTAATCGTTGTGTTGCACTTTTATTTCTTTTGGGTTAATTGTCATTTGAGAATGCGCAACTTGAGATCTCTTTTGAGGCATTTCTTCTGATTAGCTCTTCGATCGCTTTCCCACAGACGGCTCCAACTATTGTAACCTGAGTATAACAGTGTATTTATAAAGGGAAGTTCGATCGCCGTGTGTTGGTTCGAGTCTTGATAGGGAGAAAAGCCTAAAGCTTGATGTGCCGGTTGATGATCCTTGAAGAAGTACCTATTGCAATGAGAGAATGTATTCTTCCCACAAATACTCTGATGTTAAAGTCAGTTGACACAATACTAGCTCTACAGTCTCAAAAAATTCAAACCTCTGTAACATTGAATGAGAAGCTACTTATAACCAAGGTGGGAAGTTACTTCAGGAAAACCACGCTCCAACCTTACCTTATAATTATTCACAGATGTGGGTAACAAGTGGAAAATTTGATAATAGCACCTATAATATCATGTAACAAGGACATATAATAATATGATTGACCTAAGCTTATATTAGAGTTGTACCAAGTTCTTTTACGTATTTTTACATAATAATAATAATAATAATAATAATAATAATAATAATAATAATAAATCTATCAAACACGGACATGACATGTATTTAACAATTACATATATTTAATTAAATTGCATAAACACGGGTTATTATCGTGTATATGTACTATAATTTAATTATATGTTTCTTGCATGTTAACATTACCGAATTAATTTTTTTTGCCATGTTGTACAACTAAATATCATGGTTGTGAAAACCGGACCGGACCGGTCGGTCGGACCGGATTCAACAGGAACCGGAGGTCAGACCGATCGGTTTCTATCCGGTTTCACTTTGGTCAACAACCGATCAATATTCGATCGGACAAGCCGGTCGAACCGAAAAACCGTGAACCGAACCATTTTTTGGTTCGACCAGACTATTTTTTTTAAAAAAAAATTATTTAAATATAAAATTTAAGTTATTATTTTTAGGTGTTTTTAATTAAAATAAAATATAATTTGTATTTTTAAATTATTTTAAATTAAATTGATATTTAATTGTAACTATAAAAATTATATTTCATAAATTGAGTTTTTTTAATTACTATATTTTGTTTGAAATACTTAAACTTAAAGAATTATAATAAAAATATTCAAATTTTCATAAATTATAAATATAAAAAATAAAAATATTTTAATATATTTATTAAATCCGGTTCGATTCCAGTTTATTCCGATTTAATCCAAAATCTATGAATCCATCCCTTCACCGGTTCAATGACCGGTCTGGGTCTGAAAACCATGCTAAATATAGCTAATAGTTAACCTTACTGTTAACAATATATCAAAAACAAAAATCTTCTATAAAAGAATTATAGAAGTCGGTAAATCTGAATTGGGATTGAAAATGGACTTCAAAGCCTATATCCAAGAACAGGTACGCTAGACTAGACAATTTTGCTTTCCCAATAGGATTCCAAATTTAATTACCATTTTTTTTTTCTTTTTTTCTTTTTAAGATTTCCAATAAGCAACAAAAATCTGTTTAATTTGTGGCACAGCTAATCCTAAGCTGCCACCTTCTCGAAGCCCAACGATTCATCTTTCCTTCCGAAAGAACTAAATACCATATCAATTGAATCAGCATTATGTCCAAGCAGTACACACTATAGAAGATCAAACGCATAGAGATACCAATTAGTTAGCCATGATATCAATGAAAAGGGGGATCAGAAAGCAAAAATTTTCATTAAAATCACCTTAGCTCACACTAAACTGTCAAGCAAGGATTTCCTCAACAACCCATTTTACAACAATTTGAACTCTAGGCAAAAGAAGAAAATGGTAAAATTACATATTTACAACGTCAAAAAATAAATGATAAAAATACAAATCCTATATATATAAATATGTATACGTGTTAGCTGCACTTTGATGTCTTTAGTTGCAGACATCCACACAATGCTCAAAAATACAAAACTGGAGAGCCCTGTGAGTTGAGATCCAACATCCCAGCCAGCTTCTAGCACCTTTTAGGTACCCTACTCCAACCAAACAAAATTCCTAGGTGTGTATTGTTATAATAGAACCTCAGTGGGTTGAAAATAACTCAGAGTTTATTATGTGTAGATGGCTGTTTAAAAAAGAAGCCAGAATTAATCTTGCCTTCAGCAATTAATAGAAAATCAGAGGCCATGACTAAATTACACTTCTGTACATACAAAAGAAGGTTTCTCCTGACACTGCCCAAGAAGTCTCCCTTAATATTAGAGCACACCAGTTTACTGCATCCAAATCAAATAAAAACTATAATTTAACACAGGCAGTTGACCAGCACGCATTAATGTATCTCTTTGAACTTGCATGGCTTGATAAGATTGTACCAAAGGAGAAACACAAATGGCTCCATTGGAATGAATTGTCCTTCGATTGGACAAGCAATTATAGCATAGCAAAAAAACCGTTTATGGTCAAATTTGTTACCATGGAGTTTTTCTAAACCAGGCATCTGTTATCAAAAATTACACGATCAATCCAAAAATTTTAGATTGTTTAGGAATTTAACGAATAACCGGAACTTGAAAGAGACTGAGAAGAGTAAGGAAGCCAGTATACTAATGTTAGCAAGGAGGTAACAGGAAGCAACAATTGGCCTGTTATTGATCAACTTTCTCATGGACCTATGATTTGGAGGGTTTGTAGTAGGAAGAAAGGGAAGCACATGCATGGTCTGCTAGTATGTGCTGTGTGTGTTTTGTAGGCTAGAGTCTTAGGTATTAAGTAAGGTGTGTAGGTTGTTTGTAGCTTTAGTCTATGAAGACTAGGTCCTAAGACGCTTTCCATAGACAAGACAAAATTCCTTAAATGTAATTTCTAAGTGATTGAACTATTAAAAGTTGAAAGAGATTAAAAATACCTGAATATTTGTTGAATCATAATTGAAGATCATCAGGCAAATGGAGGATGGTCAAATAACAAATAATGTTAACTCCAGAAAGTTTCCCGAACGTAGAATACTTCAGCTTTTGCAACAATTCTCTAGCATCGAACCTTCATATGCATGCTAACACCTGATTCTAATTGTATCAAGAATCTTCATGGCTCTTTTTAATTGAATGGAGATGCTTATGACTACCATCATTTGCACCATTTTTATAGGAGTACAGGCAAGAGACAGAAGGGGCAGCACATCTTGGAGGGAAAAAATCTAGCATAATGAATTTACTAGATCTATCCAATTTCCGCAGTTACTTGTAAAATCAACCTTGTTTGTATTTTGTTGGATGCAGCAAGTAGATTTAGGAACCCCAAAATCTGCTTACAGAAGTCTTTTGCCTGGTTGAAGCACTTGGACAAGTCTCAATCACTGTTTTATGTCTGCCTTCAAAATCAAGCATGACATGTAATCCAATTATGAGGCCATGCTAACTCAGTCCGATGTTGCCAGGGAAATGAGGATCAAGAGCAAATAAATCAACTTATGAATCAACACACTCTCTCCAAGATCAGAAGCAATATTACTTGTATCGAGATTCTACATTAAAGCCCATCATTTGAAAGCTGAAGTATGCCGCGCATCTGAAGGTATGGATTTTCCAACAGCTTTTCATTATTGCTCTGCACAGCAAGACAAAGGAAGGTTGTGTGACTATTAGCACACGTAAAGAAGCACAAAAATGAAATAATTAGTCCTCATGATGACTCAAAGTGTAATTAAAATATTTTCTGAAGCAGAACTCAGAAGATATTCACCAGTAATACTAGAGTGAAAATGTTAAAAGAGAGACAAATGTCAGTGATATTTCCTCCTCACAATTGATTTCATTATGAGATTGTTCTTATTAATTGAGTTTTAATTCTCTCGAAACTGGAATTACCTGCTGTGCTTTAAATATGAGATTTTGAAGCATGTGCTGGTATTCATCAGGCTTTTCTGTCATCATTCTCTGTTATATCCAGATTGAAATGAGTTTAACATAGATTCAAATTCCAAAAAATGAAACAGCTCATGTTATAAGAGGGAGGGGGCAAAAAATATCTTGCCTTCAGAAGAAAAGCTGAAGAGTAATAAGCAACCCTTGAATCTGTATCATCTAATAGCTCCCTGCTAACAACCAAAGGAAGAAGATATTTGGCTTGTTAATCAAAAAGGTCGAGCAACATTGTTACTAAGGAGTAAAGAATGAAAATCACCTAAAAAATTCTTCTCCCCCAACTTCTTCAAAAGCATCAGGATCAGCTGTGCATTTACCAATTAGAAGTAATAGAAGAGTGGCCCTAATATCTGATGCAGCGCCAGGAAGATTTCCTCTTCCTTTGCTTCCAACTGCGACACCAAGTGCTATATTGTCTGTTGCTGCACTAGCAAGCTGAATCAATGGCCAATAGAATAATGCAGCTGGAACCCGTGCCACTAATTGCATAGGAACAATAGCCTGCCCTTGGAGAAGCATTGCTGCCATTGAGGCTGTCCCACGCATTAGAGAAAGATTAAAGTTATTGCTGGTTCTGCCATTAGTTTCCTCTGCATATTCATTCCTTGGAATATTGTCTTGCTGAGAGACAGGCTCAGAACCATCAGTTTTTCCAAATTCATCTGTACCACCAGATACTTTACCCTGTCGACAATTCTCTCCATACGGCATTATAATAGATGGGAGAACTTTCAGGCACAGCTGAGAGAACAGTATCTCACACATCTGCTCAAAGAAACCATTGGAAAGTGAGGTGTAATGCTCATTATAAAAATAAATATAATATTAATAAAACAGAAAATTGATTGGAAGTTCCCAAACCCAAACCTAAACAATCTCAATCCTAGAATCAATAATTTCTACATCAAGTTACTGGCACATTCTCAATTTTCAGATATCTTTTGGGGAGGTGATACCTCGACACAAAAGCCTTTCATCAGATAATTCTGCACAGAATTCCATTTTATACAATACAAGGGCATGACAGAATCTAGAAAAATCTCCAATATAAAAGTACAAAAATTATTCCACAACATATGTGGAGGAATTATCATTTCAGGCTGGAAGCATTAGATTTTCATGACTATGCACCACAGCTAGTATGCCTATAATCTTACAAATAACGTCCAGGGTCAATTGATTAGTTTACAGCTAATCAATGAAAATTAATACCTTCAAAATGTTGATACGATCCGTTTCAGTGTTTTGAGCTACCAAGGACAAAGCACTGCTCATAATGTCTATTACTGCATTTGCTTTCTCAAGTCGGGCATCCACATGTTCGCTACCAGTATTCCCACTGTTTAGATGTTGCATTTCATTCTCATCCAACAAAAATTTGCACCGCATGAGAAGCCTCTCTAGAACAAATAGGAACCCCCATCTGATAACGCAGTTTTTGGACTTCAGAAGCCCACACATAAGCCAAATAGACAAAGGAACATCCGAAGCAACAGAAGAATCATGACCACCGGCAGAGGTAATTTGATGCTGCAAGTCTTTGATATTTGACCATATACTTGCATCCCTTCCATCACTAATTTCTGCAACAAGCAAATCACCAAGCCACGTGTACCCATTTTGGCGGTAAGCAATTCTTTCTGAATGAAGAAGAGAATGCAAAGTGGCCCAGGCAAGTTTTGCTTCACAGAGAACACTATTTTGCAGGCTTGCCCTCTCAATGCTTTCAAGAAATTTGTAAGATTTGGTTGTCTGCATCAGATGGGAGAATTCTTTGTCCAAATGAGTGAATGAACCAATTATGGCGTCCAATTTCTCTGTGATATTTTCCAAGAGCTGCAAAATATAAAATTTTACTCCGAAAGCAGTAAAAAATTTTCTTTCAAAAAAAAAAAAAAGTAAAATAAAATTAGTCAACATTTGAAAGAGATACCATCCATCTGAAGCCCATGAGCTGATACAGTGTAGAATAACATCTATTATATTTTCCACCATATATACCACATAATTTTCACATGATCCAGGAGGGTAAGCATACAAGAGGTTTTACTAAAGAGAAACAAGTCAAGGTAAGCTGAAAGATAGGAGAAGCAACGTAGGAATGTAATGAAAAGGAGAACAGCAGAAGTGCCTGAGATAAAAGAGCCATTAACCCAAAATTTGTTCTTTCATGTGTTTCCTTCTCTGACACTCTTATAAACCTAAGGAATTTACACTGAACATCACATGGGTCTTCACTTGTCGCAGCAGAAAGTAAGAATATCTATCTTTTACTAAAATGATTGAGGTGAGTGTGCCAAGCATGAAAAACTATAGTATAACGGCAACATGAGATTTGTTTTTGGTGATTTTGAGAAAGGGAGGTAAGGCCGTGAGGGAAGCAGGCGATACAAAGGGGTAGATTCCATAGAGCAGCAGAAACAGAATACAGAGAGTAAACTTTATTCTTTATTTGTTTTCCAATCTAGTTTTGTAGTTTGAACGTTCAAAGCTTTAGAGAAAAGGTATACATAATATTTAAGAAGTCATAATTTATAGTTTTAAATTGCATAAACATTATTAAACTGATTCAAACCACTGAACCTCTATATTGAAGATTGACCAGTTCTTTAAAAAGGGCCTTGTCTGGAAACCATAATTGGAACTTTCTAGGCAAAATGACATTTTGGACCCCAGTTCCATAAACCAATCTTTTTATATGATAGTGCAGAAATTTGACTGTGCATAAGAGCATAGGCAATGTTAAGATCTTAAAGCATACGTATTTGGACTTGTGCTGTCTCACAAGTCGACAGACTGTTTTTCCACATACTATGCATGCACAAGTGATATGAACACTTGAATGAAGGAAGCTTAACAGAATGCTAAAACATTTTGCATCTAAAATTGGTTAATTTGATTAACTATTCTTCACAGAATGACAGGCACTGGGAACTAATTAACTCATATATGATGTTGGATACCTAGCCTTTCGATAGTTATATGAGCACTTGAATGAAGGAAGTTTAATAGAATGCTAAAACATTTTGCATCTAAAATTGATTAATTTGATTAACTATTCTTCACAGAACGACAGACACTGGGAACTAATTAACTCAGCTATGATGTTGGATTCCTAGTTATCAAAAGAAAATGCAAATAAGAGTACAAAATGTTAGAGATATATTCCAAACAATTATTAAATTAGGACAACACAAATACTAAAAATTCCATGTTTATGCATACATATGCCTTTCCCAGATGCCAAAAAATGTGCAAAAACTAAGAGTCATGCAAATTGTTCTAGGGTTACCATATTCAGTCGTTCATTATTGGAATATCTTGATAATGCAGCGGAAATCGATCTTCTCAAAAGCTCTCCAATGCCTTCCACTCCAAGTTTAACAGAAATATAAAAAGCTTCAGGTGCATCAGCAAGAGAAAGCAGGGCAGCTAGAGGTTGAATTTCATCATCGCTGTATTCAGAAACTCCAGTGGCAATGCATGATTCATTTATTTGATATAAAACAAAGTCAAAAAGAACCAAAAATAAATTTCTCCTGTCTTCTCTCAACGAAGAAATCGAATACTGCCAGAAACAACAAAATATATGGTTCAATTGTAATGGATTCATTTAAATTATTGAGGAAACTAATGTAAATCAACATCTGCAAGTATGTAGATAAATTTGTCTGCATACCTGATAGAAAATAAAGTTAATTCCCCCAATCAATTCAACCTGGTTCATTAGAAAGATTGGAGTCCTTGAGACATCCAGAGCAGATCCATCAGGAACTTGGTAAAACATGTTTGTTAGCATGCAAATAAGCTTGCTATTAACTAATTCGGCCCAAGAATGCTTCCTGCTAATCTTTATGAGGGTCATAATTACCTGAAACAGACCAATAGAACAAATCAAACATGATTCCAAGAAAAAATTACTTCTTGTGCATCCCTTATTTTCTAAATCAAAACGTATGCTAACAAAAGCAATATAGTACAACAGTGTTCATAGAAATTCTTCCAGTGGAATAGCTAATCCAACATCCAAATGAGTTTCTGATTTCTAATTCTTCATTCATACAATCTCTTAGGCTACTCAAAGTTACAAGCTGAACTGAAAGTTACATAAAAAGCACACAGCAAAAAAGAAAAAAAAAAAAAAAAATCAATTGCTGTAACATACCATCAACTGAAAACTGTAAGAACTAACCCAAAATAATAGTACTTTGTGCATCATTTCATTTAACAAAATAAGATTGCATTCCCTGAAAAACTGATCATGCAATTGTGGCTAACACTCCATGCTACTTTTTGATCAATTAATGATCCCAGTCGATATGCCAGAATTAGGAGAGAACTACCAAACACATCTCCTACATGGGAAGCATAATTCAATAGCAAAACAACATTATGTAGGGCATATCACACCAGATGTACATGTGCTTCAAGTTATGCACAAGGCTCCCCTCAAATATCAATTTAAAATTTCAAAGATGAAACTACTACCTCTCAGTATGATTGCAGAGGATTTGGCATTCTTCACCACCATTTGAGATGGAGGTGGTGACAGCCAAAACTAGGAGTTAAAATGGGCTGATATCGGACAGTGAGGAGCTATCCACATTAAGACTAGCTGGGCATGCCACAAACGGACAGCCCAAGCGCAAAAAAAGTAAAAAAGGGTCAAAGGTGGAACTGGGGTAAATTACCAATGAAAAAATCATTTATAAAATTGAATTCAAACATATCCTAAACAATGTCTTACACAATTTAAAATCTCAGTTTAAATTCTCATTTAATAACCAATCAACAAGATAACTTTTGACATAATCTTATGGTTATGTTTCATGTTTCAACATTACTCCAGATATCAAACATCAGTCTATAAACAAAAATTAAACCTCGTCCTGTCACTTTGATTTCCTATTCATAATTTAGCAAATCTATACAAATGATATGAATACCAAGCACTATATAACATAGTTTTTTACCTATTTGCTGAAAAGATCAGCAGCTTTAATCTGTTAAAGCAATATTATATTTTTAAGATAGAATCTACATCATCTAATAACAACAATTTCAAACTGATTAAAAGTAACTTCTGCATTTATATAGAAAAGTTATATCTGAAAAATTGAAATCTGCACGGCCTAATTTTCATGCCAGCTAAGCGTAGACACGTTATTGATGAAATAATAAATTTAACAAAGAGAAACATGAAACTTGGCCGGATAATCTACTTCATTAGGTCGTGAGGGAATTCTTGTCATTAAGGGTAATGAGGACTAATTGGTCATGTACAGCAGTCAGTCAAAATTTTTCCACGTTTAACCAGTCGAGCTGAGTTTCACAACAATGATCAGCACCTACCATCCGATAAATCACCACCACCTATCAAGCCGTTTGTTCACTTATCTGGGTTAACCTTACTACAAGCCCCACCAAAAACCTAAATGCACCAATGGTCCACATGCAGTAACCAGAAACCAATTCCTCCAACATATTTCACTACTGCAACAGATTTTCTGCGCATAGAGGTTTTTTATGGCATGAAACAAGTTAAAGGTTGAACCTGTCAAAGTTTGGCGCAACCAAAACCATTCCCACCATCCAGATTAAAGTTAATAGCATTTCTAGCTGGCCAAGGTTATAAGTCGAAAGACGCAATCTGGTTGGTTTTTGCCCCTAATTTTGGGGTAGCAGCCTAATGCAAGGCCAAAGAGTTTAAAGCATGGGTTACCAACCATCTGAAAAGTGGAGATTTTCGGCGAACTTCTTCATTGACGGAGAAGTTCACTCAAGCATTCGTTTGATTAATGTGATCCATGCAAATAAGATAAAAGTGCAAACATCGTAAAATAATTTTCCTTCCCTCCCATCTTGGCAGGACTTAGGAAGTAGTTGACAAACTTGCTGGATGCCGATTTATCCAGCCTTCCAAGAGGCAGTGCTTCTAAAAGAAATGGTTGTTGTTGAGATGAGAGAAAAGAAGAGAAGCTAACACATCATGGGCAACATCCTTTAAGGACAAAAGTTCTTTTAAGACTTAGTTGCCACTATGTAAAACTAACACCATATCCAAATCCGCTCAACATATATTGGTAATAAACAAAATGGAGAATACCTGATGGTTAAAGCTTCATAAATAAACGGGTAGACATAGTATGATCAAGTGTACCACTAAGTTGTAATGCTTCCCAAGACATTATAGTTAATCACATGTCAAGTCAACAAGGAAATAGGTGTAAGAAGTACATGTTAATAAAAGAGTTTTTACTACACAGCAGTATATGCATGAGGGAAAAGAAAATAAATGTGAGGGAAAAGAGAAGAAATATTATTTTGAAGAAGTAAAGATAGGATGGAAATACTGGCTCACCCTTATGTCCAGTCCTTCTAATCGGTCTCTTAAAATTTTCCCTCTATCACAAACAAAGTAAAGTAAACAGCTCAAAGCAGATGCCCAGACAGATTCTTCCTTCTCCTCCATCTGCAAAGAATTTTAGCAGATCATATAGAAATGAGCAACAAAAATTAAACAAAGACAAAACAGCATTAAGGAAAAATATTTTTGAATAGTGGATTTTCAAGAAAAATCACTAGGTACTTCCCCAATACGTATCTTGCATTATTATTCATGTTTTACGTTCTATTATTGGTCATGATACTATCACTCTGCACAGTGAATTGTAAACTTCTAAAAAACACAATCCTCAAAAGAATGAAAGAGAGCAATAAAAATTCGAAGAAATTACTTCAGTTACTTTATAATGAAAAATTAAGAAAAATCAAAATCGTTAAAAAATGATGATCAGCAGAACATTACCTGAACAAGAAGTAGAAGAATTTCATATAAAATGTTTAAAATCCAAGATTCAAAAGAATCTATTGGTGAAGTGCCTAAATTGTTAACAGAATCAACCTTCCTGCTTTCTTGTGCAGCAAATTGCCTTTCAACATCAGCAAATGGGTCTTGCGAATACTCTTCTTCAATTGTGGAAGTACTATCCACCATCATTGGTTCGAGTAAATGACCATGGACTCCAAGGTTCAAAATCAAATCAAAAGCACGAACCCTACAAGCTGCTTTTGGAGAACTAAGCATTTCCTAATACATAAATTTCAAAATATGCATTAGAAGTACTCACCAATACACAACTATAAAAGCACTTTTTTTTTTTTTTTCACTAGGCACCTCAAGCATAGAAAGTGTGAGAGGAGCAGCTGTCCCAGAGTCCACTACATACCTGCAAAAATATAGTTTTAATTAACACCATAAACAATTTATACAAACATAATATGAAAAAACAAAAGAAGAGACTGAGAGAGAAGAGGGATAACAAAAACCACTGACAAATTAAGTCCAAATACACTAAGCCTTACAGATCTGAGATTCTCAATTGTTTCATGTTTTGTCCTCGAATAAACCCGTAATGACAATCTTATGATCAATTTTTCTATGAACAATGCTTTTTGTCTCAATCAAAATCTAATGCCATATTTCAAATTCCCAATAGTTAAAGATGTGTCAATATTTTACACACCATAGCACTCCATGTATCCATTAATCTTTCAATAGAACAAGGTAAGAATATAAATAATAGTCTATGCACATAGGTACTCAAAGAATCAGTCCAGCATCAAAACAAAAACAATCATAATAACATTGGGACATTTCAAATGTGGAGTGAAAATAACAAGTGGCATGCAAGCAACACCAGTGTAAATCAAAAGATGATAAAAAGAACTTGGAAATATTTCGCACATATCCAACTCATAAGAAACATCTGAAAATGATAAAACTGTTAAGCATTAAAATATATTCACTACAAAAAACTCAAGCAATACATGTTGCCATAAAGGTTCATCTATGTTCAATAGACTCGAGCACATGAAATTAACTATCAATATTATGAACACTTTATAATAATCCCAATGTAACAGCCTGATCTAACAGCATATATTGCCATAAAGGGTCACCTATGTTTTATGGATTCAAGCACATGGGTTAAGTCTTAATATTATAATTATGGCAATGTAACAAGACACATGTCAAATGGATACATAAAAAAGACAATTACGAACACACATCTTCAGGAGCAAATAGAAACATACAAAAAGAGCAGCAAATAAGTAATGGAATGGACTGAAATGATAATGTAAGGGAGCTGCGGCATAACTTACATGTCAATGACAAGTTTAATGAGGACACTCACAGCCACATCCATTGAGGGCTTTCCACTGCTGTTACTTAATCTAGACGATACGGTAGAATTATAAGAAATTGGAGAATATGTCTCTGAGCTAACAGCAGCAATAACCTCGCATACTTCAGCAGGGTTCAACCGTAGTGGTTGCTGCTCACTGATCAAATTTATTTAAAAGAAACATATGAGATAGAGAACGAGAAATCAGGTAATTAACATCAAATATCAAATACGAACAAAACTGACAATAATTAAAACCACAATTTGCCTCATCCACTAGATTAATAGAGAAAAAAGTTTATGGATCAGGCTATTAGCCCAGTGGTACATGCCCTTAATAAGGGTTCCTAGACTGACCCTCAAGGAAACAGAACATGTTCCTTCCAAACAAAAGGTGAAGTCACCAACATAAAGCTAGATTGACAAACATATATAGAAGAAAATATCCGAGAAACATATCTCACACTAATTTGGATAGACAGAAATCTGGTTCATCTTCACTAAGCAACAGGTTTTTTTAATAATGAATTACAAACCGAAAAGCATATTACCATCAGTTTCTCACACAAACATGAACAGAGCGCCTTTTTCTATTGATTTGTTTTCTTAGTTGACCAAGCTTATGTTAATGAGAAAGCATCTCTTCATTCACTCCTCGTATTTATGATTTAGTGTCTCTGTTAGTACAACTTTCTTCGTCAAAAATAATTCTAATAATTTTATAACAGGGTTAAGAACTAGAGTTCATAAAATTAAATTCAAGCGTTAGCATTCATCAAACAACAGATAAAAAAACCGAGAGATGCAAAACTCAAGCCAGTGATTTAAGTGAACATAAAAAAGATGGATAATCAAAATGTCAGCACGTAGACGAAAAGATAACATTGCAACCACAATTATAAAGTTCTCCCATTTTATACCTGTAGTGACGATACTGGAAAAGTGGTCGAGCACGTGGGCGGAATGTGCTTGCAGGAGAATCCTCCCTGCAAAATGGGAACGTCAGAAATATGAAAAAAGAAAAAAAATTCAAACCAAGGGTAACAATATTTGAACAGCATGGAGTCAGAAAACAAAAATTATCATAAATAAACCTTCACAAAAAATTTCACTTCTATAATAACCCTGAAACATGCTAAAAATGAAAAAAATGTTGTAAAATAAGTTCTTCTACTTTCTAGTTTCGTTTCCAAACTTTTCACCAACTGTCTCCTCTGATTAATAGCTAAAGCATGATTCTCCGCTGCAATTTGTGTGAATAGACGAAATTGCTCTAGCATTAGATGATATATTTACTTCAAGTCATATTTCTCCTCTCTGGTTTCCATGCTTTTAAAGCTAATTTATGGTTGATGTTTAAGAAAAGGAAAGAAGAGAAAAGCATGCATTGAAAGAGGCATATATGAAATTCAAGCAACTCCACTAGTATGGTAGTTTGAATCAAGTATCCTTAACTCATAATTTGATGAACTGTATAATATATACCTGGTAAACCCAAATGGCCTACACCAAAATTACACAGGATAAGGGGGCAAATCTTTAATTTTGGAAATAAATTTTTCACAGAAAGAACAAACGAGGCTGGTTTAGAAAATGAATGGTTTTATTTAATGACACAGCCCATTACATTAGTCTCCTCAAGTCCTAGTTACTCATATATTACTACCATCTCGCACCAGCACATAGGAAAAAAAAAAAAAAAAAAAAAAACTCTTCTATATATATATATATATATATATATATATATATATATATATATATATATATGTATATATATATATGTATATATATATATACATATATATATCAAATGATTTATGCAAAGATTCAGAAACAATCATATTAAAATTCTTAAAAGGAAAAAAATACTTCAAGTATAAAAAAGCAATGTCCCAGTAAGAAAAACATGCCAAATTTGGCGGGGTCCTGCTTTACTGCGTTTTGATGCTGTTATTGCTCTTAAATGGGAGCGAGCAGAGGCTGAATTGGTGATGGTTGTAAATAATGATGGCTGCAATAGTTGATCGAGAAATGGCATGTCAGCAATTCCAAAAAATTTCCAAGGCTGACCCTTCATTTTGGCTTCCATGTCCCCTATTAGTAGGGCTGCAGCACCAAGTTCTAGGAAATTATGTGTACTCACATCTTGAAGGTCCTCAGCACGACCACTGCATTGCACACATAGCACAAGTTCATGTAATTCTTTAAGCGATATAGTCTAAAATAACAAAACAAATGGTCAAGCAAAGAGGGATAAAAAAGAACATCCAAAATTCAATTACTTTTCAGTTGAGAGATATGACAACGGATGTTCCCCAACCCAACGCCAGTTGAGAACATCAACTGCAATGCAATCTAGGTCCTCTCTTGAATCAATTTCTTCAACGAATGATAAGTTTGAAATAGGTAAGGAGGTAGCATCTTTCTTCTCTGAAACTTCTCCACTATTTGCAGGGCTTAGTTGAGAATTAAAGGATCTACTCAACATAGAAGACAACGATGGAAGTGACTGTCTTGATGCAGAAGGTGCTCCAGCAAAAGCTGCTGGCTGGAATGACCGCTTTGGAACGTGTTTAGCCACCAAAGAGCGCACATAATTTAATGACTTCACAAGTGCCCCAGAAGCAAAACTACAAACAGCCAATGAAGGTGACGAATTTGTTGAAGCTGTTGATGCAACAGACCGTTGATTTAGAGATCGTGACCATGGTGACGATTGTCGATTGGGGCTAGCATTACACTCAGCAATTGTGCATACGCAAAAACGATCAATCTGGAGCAATGTCTCTTCACTGGGTTTATATCTGCAGCAGAAGAAATAAGCTAATAATGCCCACTAAAAGAATCTAGCAGAGCACCCTATCAAGAAGCACACATGGAAAAGACATGAGTTGCCTGCACATGAACAAGGAGACAAGTACATGAGAGAGCTAAATGAACTCTATCTAGCTTTGTAATTGTCCATAGTTGGTCCTTGATGCATCAATCAAATCCCTAATTATCTAATTGAGGAGAAAAGTACAATGAGATGTCCAGGGAACAGTCTTTGATACATTACTGAATGCAATAAGGCCTCAATTTTATCACTTCTCAGCCCCAAATCAATGCTAGAGACTGCATCATATAAATTTGAGTTCTTAGTATTATACTGAAGCAGACACAATAGAGCCACTACAAACCTCCCCATATGACCAGATTTGAACCAATCTAAGAAACAAGTAGCGTAAGCTACTAGTACAGAGACAAAATATGTTAATACTAAATAATAGTAAGGCGAGTTGTTTTGTAGTAGACAGAACTCAAAAAACATCAAGAATACATAAAATCTTAGTGGCACTATGTATTTAAAATGCAACATAAAACAATTTCTTTGCAGTTCAGTTATATATATATGATAGGCCACTTTCAGTTTTCGCATGGTTTAAAAAAATATAATTAAGATAGTTAAACAACAATTCTTTACAGTTTACACTTACATTCCCTAATTTACCCTTATTTAACTTAACAATATAAGTGGATGAATATTAGATTATTACAATTATCAATAACATTTGTGTTGGAGTTGGTAGACTATTTACAACATCAAGTTAATTTGTTGTACTTTGTTGATTTCTTTGCATGATAAAGGGTATATTAGGAAGATTAGAAAAGAACTAATTTTTACTAAAGGAAAGTTGTTGGGAATAAAATGGAAAAGTGGTCTATCAAGAAACCTCTTCAAACAAAAAAGTTCAAGAAAGGTAATGTATGCTAGTGTTTGACACTAACATCTCAAGGACAATATCCAAACTTAGAAGGGAAAATGGCTTTGTAGTGGAATGGCTTCCGGCAGGCCTTTAACCATGAGAATCCTAAGCAAAATAAATAGCAAAAACAACAGCAGCTCTAATTCACACAAAGTGGGAAAATTTATAAGGCACCTCCAAAAAAATAACTATTAAGTATTAATAGCCACTATAAACTAATCATTACTAGCAAATGATCTTTTATATCTAAATTGCGAGTTCAATGATTGTCTATTTCACATTCAACAAGCAAACACAAAACATGTTAGTGAAAGAGGATATACCGTAAGAGGTACCGCTTCAGAAGTGCCACACACCTCGCGACAACTGCTGGGCTGGTGCAGATTAAAGTCATAATAGCAGCAAAAATTATATCAATATTTTACTACAATATCTAGTGAAAGAGGAAACAAAACTGATGCAAAAAGAAAGAAACATCATAGATAAGTAACACTCCCCCCTATATGACTTTCTAAGATTGGCACTTTGTTCTTTTTTATGATGGTTTACATTTACAATGCACTTTTGGTAATGTTTTCTCATATTTGCCCTTATTTAAAGTAGGAAAGAGGTTCAATACTAATGCGAACAATATTATATTACGCCTTAATAATTAAGAAGAATGAGAACTTTTGCATGAAAAGTAGAGTTGTAGAAAAGAGGTATTAAGGGTAAATTAGTCATTTTAATAATTTAATTAATACTTCATTGAACCTAATGAACAACCATAAATGACATGATAAAAAACGGAGGGAGTAGCATATTAGCATATCAGTAGAAAAATTATTCGCTACGATGGGCAGCTTATACGTGTATCATGCAAAACATATGACTTAACCTATTTATACTGTAAGTTCTGTGAACCACGTCTGTAAAGTTCAAGTTTTCTCCTAATACAATAGCAACTTCCCAACACTAGTTTAGGGTAGACCTATAACTTTTTACAGAACAGAAACTGCATTATTGCTGATTAATAGAGCTCAACCACTTCTGCAAATAAGCCATGGACTGCAAAAACCTGAAATGCAAAGTTTCTATTGCAACCTAATTTAGATTTATTGCCAGGCAAGGCATTCTTGCATCGTCTGTCAAACTGATCATGTAGAGAGTTAAATGTTGTTTTCTCCTGTGTTTGCTTTTTGAGTAGGATGTCCTCATGCACTTTTTTAGTAGGCATCCTTTTTGCATATGGGGCAAGTGATATGAGAAAGAGGTACAAGCACGCCAAAGCTTCCTTCACTTCTCCCTAACACCCACCCTTAGCCAAAAGGCAGATGGACATGCATGAAAAGGATTGTCATTATCATATCACGAACAAGCAGCATACAATTTTAATATATGTTCAGATGGATGCAACTCTAGTCTCCCATACAAGATTATTTTTTTTTTCAAATTCCTGTGATTTATATTAGAAGCATCCTGAAGCCATACAACCATGTCACTCATTCTCAAACTGGCATCACCTAATAAAAAATTTTAACAAAAAAATTAAAAGAAAAGAAATAGCTTCTAAGAAATGATAAACCATAACGAAATTATAAATACAAGAATCTGCAGATGGTGATTTCACTGACATTGCAAGTCCAGGATTGCTGTATCAATATAAAAACAAATAATACATGTACCTTCGCTCCCTTTCAGCAATTGTATGTTCTAAAATTACAGAATAAGCAAGATCAGTTGTAGCGAGGGAAGCAACATAGTCCTGCCATTTGTCAATAGAAGATGCTTAAGATTCAAAGTTAACACCCATGTATATTGACATATAATATTGCATTTTTATCTATACCTCAAACATGGAATGAAGATTATCTACACCAAAAGAAATTAATAATTTAATAATATGAACTCAGGGTCAGCTATGATGTATATTACTCCAGGAGTGTCATGGAGGATTTAATGGTATTTGATGATGAATGAGCTTTATCGAACAAACAACCGTACTGCTCAATCGCCAAGAAATTGATACCTATAGTCTCAAGACTCTAAATTAGATCATAAAAATGAAAGAGCATAAAATTAAGCATGCTCAAGATTCCCTGCATTCGTTCTAAATTTTCAACAGAGGTTACTGCATTCAAACAAATATTGGTCCTACTAGTCAGAAGTCGCATAGCCATGAGTTAAATGATCTTTTATTTTATAGGAATATAAGCGCCTAGCAAAGATTTTTACCTATCCCACACCACAAGTATTTAAATTGCCCTCCGGTTCTGACCTCGTCATGCTCAGAAATACGTAACCAAACTAGTATAACTCCCCAGTTCGCGCAAGAAGCAAACTTCTACGTTATCTAGGAGGAGTATACACAAGAAGAATGAAGAGTCATCACATCAAATGCACAAATTAGAAAAGTTGAATCCTCCACGAAATGAAAGACACCCCTTCCATTTAGAAGATAAATGGAACCATTTCACTTAATGGCAATACAATTTCACTAAAGAAAATATGCATTTAAGGCACCAAGAGCATTTTAGATGATTGGGGGGAAACACAGAAATAAGCTAAATTGAATCAAATTCTTCAACCATACGAAAATGAAAATGCCGAGCTTGGTAAGCCCAAGCATTATCAAATTCCTCAACTCGGAAAAGTAAATTAACATATAAATGCTACATATGTCAAATTTAAAATTTGATACCGAATAAAATCGTCGATATAAAGCTAACCCAAAAGCAAAATTCAAATTCACAACTCCAAGATCCAATCAAAATCCAACGTAAACAAACTCCCAAGACACAAAAAGAATACTTACACGGAGTGTTCTAGAAGCCTCAGTAACAGCAGCAGAGGGATTCCCATGATGGGAGCTAGCGGAGGCAGCGGCAGCGGACGAAAGACAATCGGCGATAGCGCGACGAAGAGGCTCCGGCGGTTTCTTAAGAGAAGAAGATCTCAACCTAGAAACGCTACCAATACCGGTAAGCTGGTGTAGCTGTAACCTGGAACTCCCAGGACTATTACGAGAGGGACCGAAGGTAGAAGACATGGAAAGAAGCCCAAAAAAAAAAAAATGGGTGCACAAAATCCGTGTGCGAGAGTAAAGATGTGAGTGAGTAATTAGGACATGAAAGGGAAGAGTGAAAGGCAAAGATTCCACATTTGAAGGAAATCGAAATTGGGATTTAGTGTGGGAAACAGGCAGTGAAAAAGCGAAGAAGCGATAGAGATTGGAAAAATGGAAGAGGAAAGGGATTAATTAGAATTAGCTGTACGTATAAGCGTAGATTAAATGGTGGGGTTTTTTGTTTTTGTATTAGCTGGCAACCGCTAAATCATGTTTTTCACTTTTTTTAGACAATCGGAAAGAGACAAACAATGTCAAAGTCCCTCTTTTATTATTATTTTTTTTTTTTTTAAGTGCGCCAGGCATGCCACATAGGCAGAATGATTTGGTACAACCGGCCAATAGGGTTCTGACACACAATCAAATAAAGACACCTCAGATAAGTTAGAGAATATAATTTGTAGGTTATCACAGTTTCCCAAATCCCCCTTTCTTCCTCTGTATTTTTTTTTCTTTCCGTCTACGCTCTCTTCTCCTTCTTCCCTATTTTCTCGCCGTCTCATCTAGATAGCATCGCCGGCGACTCTAGTTCAGCCGGACAGTCCTCACATCCCGAGTCAGGAGTCTGTGGCGAGCATAACGTCGCCGTTTTGACTCGGTGTTGAAGAATTTGAGGACGGCAGAGAAATTGGACGGAGAAGGAGATGACAAATGAAGTAGAGCGATCCGTTTGGAGTTGAAGAACACGAGTGCGGTGCGGCTAAGTGGAGATGGATAAGGGGATTTTATTCGGATAAGAGGAGTTGAAGAGCACGAGCAGTGTGTATAAGATCTAGCAGCTCAGCTCTATTGCTGAGGAAATTATTTTAATTTGTTTAATTATTGATTTGTTATCTCTTCGAGATTAGCATCAAAATGTTTGACAGATTTGCATTAGATGGGGTTAATAAAGTTTATTGTGTGGCATCTTTCTTAAAATGTTTAATCTACATGTATATAAATTCATGAAAGACTTGCATATAAATCTTTTCATTAATAGGTTTCATTTTATTATTTACTTTGAATCTAATGTCAGATATGTTTTTTCATCTTGGACTTTAATTGATCATATTTTTTTTCATAAATTGGAACATTACCCTAGATCTTATATTGATCTACAAATAGCATTTTATGTAAACCTTGAGAGATTAGTGCTAATTGAGCTTCTTTTTTTTTTTTTCTATATGAAATCAATTACAGTTCAAACCGAGCAAGCAGAAACTATGGAACCACTTGTTCATGAGAACACATAACAGAAAACCATTGAAATTTTTGGCAGTACAAAGGCTTCAGTTTACACTGGCTAATCGTCAGTATGAATGGTGATTTTGTTTATAATTATAGTAGAATCATAGATAATTCACAGGGATGAGATCAAAAACCTGCTGTCTCTTATCAAGCCATCGATCAAATAAAAAAATATGGTAAGACAGGCAAACGAAAAGTACATGTGTGTGGATCCAACTTTGGGAAAATACAGTTACACATTTACATATTGAAGGGAAATTTTTGGCAGTAACAATCATGATTCTGGTACTGGGAAACTCTAACACACATTGGTCGAATACATCAGTCATCATAGGAGGAGTGAGGAGCAGCGCTACATCCAGGGTCCAAAGGATCTTCAGACCCACAACAATGCCAATATTGAAAAACTTGACCTGCATCCATGGTTCCTCCAGCATAAACACTCTCGAACCTCCTCTTCGTTTCACCTGGTCAAAGGGTACATTCCAGAAGAAAAAGGTGAACATAAATAAATAGCAAACACTGTCCATATTTGAAGCAGGAATTAATACATGAACATATCATCACGACATTCGTTAAGCTCGAAACAGTTCAAGAACAGGCTCATGTTCAATCTACACAGTCAAATGCAAAATTGTGTCTTACTGCATTTTCTGACAATATGATAAAGCTCAAATCTTACATAAAGAAAAGGTCTAGAGGAGTCCCATAAACTTGAAATAGTTCAAAAAACTGACTTCCCCATCCCCTTGTTTTAATTGAAATTTCTGAAAATCAATGCTCATATATTTTTTTTCTTCTTCAAATGGCTAAGGATAACCAACCATTGCCACTTATGGGGCGTTTGGTATTTGATGGGGATGAGGACAGGGATAAGAATTGGGATAGGGAAAGGGATAAAAGATTGGGATAGGGATTGGGATAAAAATTAAAAGTAAGATAGGTATAATATAAGATATGCTTGGTATGTTAAATAGGGATAGGAATAAATCAATATAATTGACGATATTACCCCTAATTAAAATTGGTCAAAATACAAAAAATTCTTATCGCACAAGCTTATACATGGGGGGTGGGATAAGAGAGGGATAAAGGAACTCATCATTATCCCAATGTGGCTTACCAAACGGTGGATAGAGGTGAGATAGGGATAAGAAATCCCTATCCCACCTCCTTATCCACCATAACAAACGCTCTGTTAATGCATCCTAATTCTTGGAAAAAATGAACCTAAAAACCAGTTGAATAAAAAATTCCAAGTAAAAAACGTAATTGGGATAAATTGTTACACAAGATAATAAGATTCACTTCAATCATAGGTAAGTCCTTGTCACATTCATTTTGGATTGCAACATTAGCATAAAATCAAATTGCAGTATTAGTAAAATTAATATGAAATGAAGCACCTCTTTACGATAACCCTATAAAATTCAACAAAATTAGCAACTAAAAACACATTAATTAGAAAGAAAGGGGGAAAGTGGAATTATAAGGGCATGTATAATGGGAAGACTTCAAGGGGAGTCTTCCAATATATTTTAGCGGGGCCCATATTCTTGAGGACCCCAAAGAAGTTTTTGCTTTTATTAGAAAGACTCTTTTAAAGGGCTCTTCAAAAGGCTTCCTTTCAAATTTGTCATTAAAATTATTTATTTATTTAAAAATATACTTTTTAATTTTATATTTTATTATTATAAAATTTAACAAAAATAATTTAAGTGTTAATATCATTACTTTCATGTAATTAATAAAAAAAATATTATTAGCCAAAATTTAAAAAAATATATAAAATTAAATAATTTCTTAATATGAAATTACTTAATATGGAAAATAACATAATAATATATATATATATAAAAAGTTAAATCCTAGTCATCCTGCACTCCAAAACGTTGCCAAATATGGTCAATTAGATCTGCTTGCAAGTTTTGGTGATTTTGTTTATCATGTATTTCTTCATTCATTTTGAGTATTGTTGCAAACTCAGGAATTGGACCATCTAATACCTCAATCGGTGGTGTGGCATTGTCAAAAAAATCATATTCATAGTTATTCTCATAACTATCTCTTTCGTCCTCCATTATCATATTGTGCTTTATTATGCATGCATACATTCTGTTAGACTGCTCTGTCCCACATACATGCCAGACCTTGTATAATTGCAAAACAAGACTGGAGAACTCCAAAAGCGCGTTCTGCATCCTTTCTTACCGATTCTTAATGTTTCACAATTAATTCTCTTTTGTCCCCAAACGGCAATGGAACAGTTTTTACAAATGTAGCCCATTCCAGGTATATAGCATCTGCCAAGTAGTATTCCTTGTTATACTGAGTGTCGTTTACTATAAATTCAAATCGTGGAGCTTGTCCTTGCAAAACATTAGTAAAAAATGAAGATTGATTAAGTACATTGATGTCATCATTTGAGCCTGGTACGCCAAAAAATGCATGCCAAATCCATAGATCTTGTGATGCAACTGCTTCTAGCATGATAGTTGGCACACCATGATCCCCTCATATGAATTGGCCCTTCCAAGCAAATGGACAATTTTTTCATTGCTAATGGATGCAATAAAAACTTCCAAGCATGCCATGGATTTCATGACGTTCTCTAATCCGAAGCAAGCATCTAACATCATCAGTGTTTGGCCTTCTTAATTAAGTTTGCCTAAATATTTCATTAATATACCATACGAAATGGATGTTGGATGTGCCCTAGTCCCAAGCCATTGGTCCTTGTATTTGTATTGTACATTTATACTGTGTTACTGGATATATGTATTATAAAATTTGTGTCATTAAATAAAGACATCAATCTATTTATTATATATCTTGTGCTATGTTTTAAATAGAGTATCCATTGGACATATCCATATCCATGTTGACAAGTGTCATGCACTTGGCAGTAAGACCATGGATAGGAAAAACGATATGACCATAAAAGTCATCCATAGTCTGTTTTGGTCATAGGAATGAATGGAACTAGAGACTATCATTAGCTTGGTTGGATGACGATGTCTTACCGGCATTGGATATGGTACGTCAACCAAGTTAATAGGTACATGCAAAAAGGGCATGGTACTGGATAGATCCACTAAACGAGATATCCATATGGTATAGTATCACAAGTGATTCTCGTGTAGTACTTGTATGGATCCTTTGACCTAACCATATGATGGTGCTACTTGTGAAGTGGCATACTTTGATGTACGCCTAAAGGGTCTGTAACAGGGTGCCAAGTATGGGTACATTTGGGTATATCAGTGAACATGGCAATGCTATGGATATGCAAAAAGGAATATCACTCAGTAGACCTCTGAGAAGATATCACCGGCCTCTTGATGAATGCAACTGATAAGTGGCCACACCCAAACAAGTTGGAACTTGTTTGTGAGCATCAGTTCATTCGGGATCAAGCAAATATCCGGACACAAAAGAGGGTAATCAATCTATGCCTCTGTGTTGGACACCGATATCAATGACATGGGATATACAAGTTTAAACTACAGGGTTACGATTACAGTTGGACTGCTATCTCCGTCTTAATTGGGGGCTGCAGTGGCTTACTAGAGCCCGCCTGCAGTTAGTGGGCCATAGGCCCACTGCCAACATAAAGACGGGCTTACAAGATTGTACACATTGAACGTCTAAACTCGAATTAAAATGATCAACTGTATACTTGGAGTATACAACTAGAGAGAAAGGATACCGGTAATTATATTATATAGATCGATTCGATTGATCAAAATAATATAATTAATTTTGAATTGGCTTTGTCATAATTAATTCAATGAATTAATTTATTATTTCCTAGGTGGAAATATTTTACATGTATAGGTTTACATGTGATTAATTTTATAAAAGTCTAATTTAATTCCATGGTTGAATTAATTAGTCAAATTAATTTTAATTTTAATGTATGTAATATATTATATGATATAATATATAAATAAACATGTTAGATTAAAATTACATTTACAATTAAATTGGACCAAAAGAATTAATGCAGATTTAGGCTTACAGGAGAAAAAGCCCGCATAGAATTAAAGGAAATTGGGCCGAAATTCAGCAAGTGAATTTCGGCCATCTAGGGTTAAATACCTAGACAAAAATTTCGGCTAATACACAAGAGGAACAGCAGAAAATTTCAGCAGCAATATTCTCTCTTTTCGGTTGATCGAATCGCTAGCACTGGTTAAGTTCGATAGCCGTTCGTGTACGGGAACGTGGAGGAAGTCTGTGTTGATTTCTTCAGCCATCTCTAGAAGAGATATCTAGGGTGAGAATCTTATTCTCTTCTATTTTTTTTTATTGTTTTTTCTTTCCACTTCAATTGCTCCTGGGCACATATTTAAGAAAATCAACGCGTTCTTCCGCTTTATCTGTTGATTTCCAGTGAAAAATCCCAACAATGGACTACACACTTAATTATAGTTGGTGCAGCAATTCACAAGCTGTCATCCAAAAAATCAGTTGTCATTCCATTAGCTAACATTCGAAAGGCAATAGTGCATTTATGAAAGGGAGAGAACCCATTTCTACCAGTAGCATCAGCCCTCAACTTAAAATAGCCCGAATGCTTTTCTAGAGATTCCACTATTCGAAGGAATAAGTGTTTTCTCATTCGGAACCTGCATCGAAAGTGATGCGGCAAGTACACTGGATGGTTGGAGAAGTAATCATTAAATAAGTGTATATGCCCTTCTTCATGATGTTTGTCAATATAAGTTCTTCGCTTTCTACGTCTTCTAGTATTGGTGTGTTGTTCTTCCTCTTCCTCCATTTGAGGGACTTGCTTATAAGAATCATTATTAAACTCTGCTAGCATCATTTCACGTATACTCATATTTTCATAGGGATTGGGAGTTTGAGACATTTTTTTGTAGTTATGAATTGTAGTGTGTGTCTTGAATTGTGAACGTTTCAATATATATAGACATATACTTGTAACAGCTAGTTTTTAACGGCTAGTTTGTAATGGCTAGTTTTTAACAGCTAGTTTGCCATGTATTACTTTATAAAATATTTATTTTGTTTTATAAAAAAAAAATATTGTTAATGTTAGGCAAAATAATAAATATTTTTTAATGGACTGTTAATTACTTTTTTTTGGCTTTATCTAATTAAGTTGATTATTATAATAAGGTAGAAATATTATATAAAAGATTAGTATGTTAAATAAAGGAACACTTAATATAAAAAAACACATAACATAAATAAAAAATAACTAGATATATTTTTTCTTAGTATCTTTGCACATGTCTTCATGATGCTGCTTTTGTTGATCAGTCATGGTAGATGTGTCCATCATGAGAAAATCTATGTCAAGTTTGCATTTCTAAAGTTTCAATTCCATGTCAAGCTTGCGTTCCTGAAGCTTCAATTTTTTCTTCTCAATTTTTGCAAATTTTTTATTGATTTTGCTTTTTCCTTCTCAATGGCACATATTTCAGCTTTCTAATCCAAACCTCCAATAGAAATCGACTTCCCCTTTCTTTTGGTCGTTTTTTGGCCAATTGGACAAATCTTATATCTTCAGTTGTATTTTCATTTGAGGATGAAATGCATGATCCGGACATAGTTACCTTCATTCTCTTGGGAGCGCTTTGCTCATGATTCAACCATTTAGGTTCATCCTTCAATAATCTCCATAGATGTTCGAAGTTAAACTTCCCATTTCTTTTGTCTTCTCTTGTATAAAATTCATGAGCCATTGCAATTAATTGATCATCAAAATACCCGCTAGTATGAACTTGACTCATGCGTAAATAACACCCATTGAATTTGTTAATTAACCCATTCATATGAAACCAATGGCCTCTAACCTGCTTCTTGGTTAACGACACACCTCTTTATGAATATTCATTGTAGTAATTAGCTATACGTTGCCAAAATAAAGTACCTTTTTTTATCATTTCCAATGATAGGATCCTTAAAGGTATTAAGCCAACCACTAATCAAAATCATGTCTTCAGCATGATTCCAAATAATTTTAGAATCTTTTTTTTTTCATTAGTGCATAATTCTCTTCCTTATTGAGATCAATATTCTCTAACCCAATTTGAAAGTTGCTGGCATTTGAAGTCCATCAAATAAATTTGTGAAATTAGACTGTACAGTTGTTGAAGACATCATAGGTTGATGTGGAAATAAACTCGCATATTGGTTTGGCGATTCAAAAGGAGAGATATGATAGTATGGGCGATATGAAGGATGAAATTGAGAATTTGGAGGAAATGGTGGATATTGAAAATTTCTTGGTACAAAGCCTTGTGAAAATTGAGAATTCATAAAATTTGAAGGATTTTGAAAAGAATATTTGGAAGCACTTTGAAAAGAATTTTATGAGTTTATATTTGGCAACATATTTGGATCCATGAAAAATTTTGAATAAAAATTTGGGAGAAATGATAAGGTGAAAGAGAGAATTTTGTAGTGAGTATAAAAAATTAATAGGTATATATAAAGAAATAAATGAATTAAAAACATAGTTTTATAAAAAATAATAATAATAATAATGTTAGCCGTTGGAATCAATTAGTCTTTGATTTATTTGAAATAATGTTTTTATTTGAAATAATTAAGAAAAGATTCAATGTAGCCGTTGTTTTATGGCTAGTTTTTATATTAATAAAAAAAATGGAGAAGGCTGACTTTTTGACAACCTTTCCACAACTTTTTGGGGGTCCAAACCATCTTGAGGACCCCAAATATTAGATTTTAGGAGTTTTCAAGGGAGTCACGAGGACTCCATTGAGGACTCCCCATTAAACATGCCCTAAGGGTTACCTCCAAAATGGGCAGTGTGGAAATGACTAGCGCGGGGGTGATTGAAGGAAGAGTCGAATTGGGTTTTGCAGTTCTTACAGGTTCTGATGGTTGTGCTGCCAATCGAGCATTAGATTGCCGTCAATCATTACAAATTTTGGTTCAGAATCACGGTGACTGTCCGACGGGAGAACTCTAGGAAAAAGATGGACATACAAGCGAGTAAGGTAGAAGGCCATATTCCTTTGTTCCACACTTGGAAACCCCCAAAAAGGCCTTCATTTGAATCATTTCTTGTCCCCTTCTCCGACTGATTTCTCCACCTTCCTACCTAATCTCTCTGACACCAAATCGAAACAGCAGCTAGACTTTCCAGATTGGTAAATATGTGCCTTTTGTTGTAGTCAATTTGCCGACTGCGAAAACTGTCCCTAGAGTCACTGGAGTTCGCCAAAGGTGATGATAAAATTGACAGACGGAAAGAAACACACAGAGTGAGAGGAAGAAAAAGTAGAAAACTGACAATTTACCAAAGCCAGGATTCCAGTTGAGTAAGGTAAAAATTTATATTTAGCCCTTATTTGTTAATATTATAATTTAGTAGGGTCAATATTATAAATTTATAAAAATAATATTTTTTTATATATAAATGTTTTTGAAAAAAAACTCACCTTCAATGTATCTACAGTTGGAAATTGATATGTACACCGCAACCTCAAACGCACCATTAATTAATTAAATATTATAAAATTACCTTTTTACTTCTCAACTTTTCCTATAAATATATGCTAGTTTTTGTTATTCATTACAACTGAGATTCAGTAATAGAAAGTTTCTATTCTCATATTTCCTCTCTATCAGTTTCCTTGTTATTATAATCTTCTTTTATATAATAAAACTATTTTTAGATATGTCAAATCTTGCAAGTATTGAATTTGTGGCACTTGATGTTACCAGGAAGAATTATCTTTCATAGGTGTTGGATGTTGAAATTCATTTAAATGCTATGGGTCTTGAGAAAATGATCAACGAGAACAGTGATGCTTTATTGCAAAAAGGTAAAAGTTATAATTTTCCTCCATCGTCATCTTGACGAAGGGTTAAAAACTGAATATTTGACTGTTAAATATCCATATATTTTATGGAAAATTTTGAAAGAAATGCATGACCACCAGAAAACAATTATTTTACCTAGAGCTCGTTATGAATGGATGCACTTGAGGCTGCAAGATTATAAATCTGTGAGCGAATATCATTCTGCTATATTCAAAATTACGTCTAAATTATTGTTATGTGGAGAAAAATTAACTGATAAAGAAATGATGGAAAAAACTTTCTCTACTTTTCATTGCAGCTAATGTGCTCCTACAGTAGTATTATAGAGAAAAGGGTTTTGAGAAATACTTTGATTTAATTTCTTGCCTCCTTATGGCTGAGCAAAATAACGAGCTGCTATTGAAAAACCATGAAGCACATCCAACTGGATCGACTGCATTCCTTGAACTGAATGCAACATCATCTAATAATAAAAATTTTGAGAACCGTGGTTATGGCTGCGGTCTTGGACGTGGTCATGGTTATGGTCGTGGTCATGGATATAGATATGATCGTGGTAGCCATAATAATAATAATAACAATAATAATTTCCACCAGAAGTGGAAAATCCAAATGGTAAAATTGACAAAAAGAAAAGCAGTCAGAATTCAAACAATAATGAAAATATATGCTACCGTTGTGGTATGACCGGTCACTGGTCACGTACCTGTCATACAGCACAACATTTAATTAAGCTTTATTAAGCATTATTAAATAAAGACACTGATATAGAAACAAATTGTGTTTTTAATAGTAATGATCCTGTTGATATTACCCATTTTGATATGGCTGATTTTGTTTTTCCTTTTATTTCAAATCTTTATGTAATTTCCTATTTTAAATTAATAAGGCCGAATACATAGATACCCCCCTAAACTTGGCCAAAAATGCCTACTGGCCCCCTGAACTTTGAAAATGTCCTAATGCCCCCCTGAACTTCTTAAAAGTGTTCTAATGCCCCCTGGATTTCTTAAAATTGGCCTAATTTGCCCCCCTAAGTCCTATAAAAACCAAAGTTTGCTTTGAAAAGTCAAATATGAGA
Source organism: Euphorbia tirucalli (assembly GCA_039660915.1). Classification (NCBI taxonomy): domain Eukaryota; kingdom Viridiplantae; phylum Streptophyta; class Magnoliopsida; order Malpighiales; family Euphorbiaceae; genus Euphorbia; species Euphorbia tirucalli. The sequence continues at coordinate 55,647,282 of CM077633.1, forward strand.
AAACCAATAATTGAGTGACACGTGACAGTAAGGGGGCAAACTGGGTCACTTTTTCGAAGTTTGGGGGGCATTAGGACATTTTAAAAGTTCAGCTAGGCAGTAGGCGTTTTGGTACAAGTTCAGAGGGGTATCTATGTAATTGGCCAATTAATAATAATATATTTTGATTTTTCCTTCAAATGAAGAACATGAATTCTTTCCTGTTTTCAAGTGACTTTAAGATATATGAAGCGGATATATGTATAGTGGATAGTTCCACCACACACACCATCCTTAAAGATGCAAAATGTTTTTCTGCTTTAAGAATGGGTGAAGCAGTTGTTACTACCATATCTGGTAACACAAAAATAATTGAAGGCTCCAGAAGAGCCAGTATAATTTTGCTAAGGGGAACAAAATTTATTATAGATAATGCATTATTATCCCCAAAGTCTCATAAAAATTTATTAAGCTTTAAAGATATTCGCAGAAATGGATATCATATTGAGACTATAAGTGAAGATAACCATGTATATCTTCACATTACCAAAATAAATTTAGGAAAGAAATGTGTATTCGAAAAACTTAATGTTCTTCCATCTGTTTTGTATAACACATTTGTAAATGTGATTGAAGCAAATTTTACTATGAACTAGAAGTTTACAGATTCAAATACTTATAAAATTTGACATGATCGATTAGGACATCCTGATCAATAATGATGAAAAAAGTTGTAGAAAATGCAAATGGGCATCCATTGAAGAACTAGGAGTTTCTTCACAATGATGAATTTTTTCTGTGATGCTTGTTCGTACGGAAAAATAATTATAAGGCCATCGAAGGCTAAAGTTGGAATGGAATCACTAGCATTTTTAGAACACATTCATGGCGATATATGTGGACCGATTCATCCATCATGTAGACCATTTAGATATTTTATAGTTTTGATATATGCTTCTATTAGATGGTCACATGTATATTTATTATCATCCTACAATATGGCTTTTGCGAGATTACTTACTCAAATTATTTGATTACGAGCACAATTTCCTAATTATGCAATTAAGACAATTCATCTTGATGATGCTACTATCCTAAACTTTTTATGATTATTGTATGTCAATTGGAATAAAAGTCGAATATCTTATAGCATATATTCATACACAAAATGGTCTAACAGAATCACCTATTAAACATTTGCAATTAATTCTTATACCATTACTTATAAGAACTAATATTCCAACCTAAGTAGGGGGATATGCAATTTTGCATGCAACATCACTTATATGTATTAGACCAACAAGCTATCATCAGTATTTCCCATTACAATTAGCTTTTGGTCATGAGCCCAATATTTCTCATCTAAGAGTTTTTGGCTGTGCAAAATATGTTCCTATTACTCCACCCCAACGTATGAAAAAAGGTCCTCAAAGGAGATTACGAATTTATGTTGGATATGAATCTCCTTCAATAATTAAATATATTGAGCCATTAACAGGAGACATGTTTACTACATGACTTACAGATTGTCATTTTGATGAAACCACATTTTCAAATTTGGGGGGAGAAAATATGAATAATGTTGTAAATGTGGAAAAGACAATCACATGGAAAGTTCCATCACTTTCTCACATGGATTCTGTTGAGTTTGGTTTTGATGATCACAATTGACATTTTTAAAATAATGAGCTTCATAAGGTAAAATGTTTTTATACTTGGTTTATAAATTAAAGAGCAGCTCATGAGCATTCCATTTATTTATTAAGTACCAAATAATATATATATATATATATATATACATACATACATACATATAAAGAGCATATGAGATAAGAGGCTTGATAAACCATATTTACTTATCTCATAAATTGCTTATGACTTGAAACATCTTTATATATATATATATATATATATATATATATATATATATATATTTCAGTCACTTCCATATTTATATACATATATGCCTTAAAAGTTAACCTAAGGTTGGTTTATGACTTGAGAATATTAAAGATGACCTAGGGTTTGTTCATGACTTAAGAGTTTTACAGAACTTTTGGCATATATATCTATATATTTACCATGTTAACTCCATATTCATTTATAAGGTGAAATGTTGACCATGAGATGGAATATCTCGAGATCATATTTGGCTACATGGACACACTCACTTTGATCTCACATTTGATTACATGGACACATTCACTTTGATCTCATATTTGATTATGAGGTGAGTTACTTTTTGATATCATACTTTGACCTCACTTTGACTTATAAGGTGAAATAAATAATTATTCATTCGGCCACAACATGGACTTGAAAAGAGAACCACATGTGACTCTATCCACCTAAGTTTACAACCTAAGCTAAGAAACTCTTTAACATATGACATAATGGTCAAACCTTATCTCAAGACTAAAGATTACTCTTCACTCCATTTCTTATAGCTTTGGTTTACACCTAAGGTTGTACTTTGCTCTTCATTTTTGTCACATGTCTTTATGTGAAAAAGAAGTCTACCTATACTTTGGATATGGCCTCACATCTCAAGTACAAACGGCTATGATACATGTGATAACAAACTACTATATTCTTTTCTTTGTTTATCACTTGAAGACACTTTAATCACTCCTCTTCCAACGAAAACTTGACTTGAAGACAAAGGCCATATTTGTGTCTAACGGCCATTTTTTCGCTTGACTATAAAAAGGAAGAAGAAGAAGATGTGTAGGTGTGGAAGACAACTCAAGAATCATTCTTATTCAAGCTTTCAACTTATAAGTCTTCCATATTCCCAAAGAGTTCAAAGAGAGGAATAAAAATATTGTTCATTCTTATATTCACATATTTTGGGAATTGTATTTTTCACACAAGGTTGTGTGAAAGAGGATATTGCTTTGTTGGTGGTTTATCAACAAAGGTTGTAAAAGTTTGGTGCTTGAGCTTCAAAAAAGCATCAATAGAATTTGTTACTTAAGCTCCAAAAAGTAACGGTATAGGTTTGATACTGAGCCTGTACAAGTATTGAGTTTGTTACTTGAACTCAGAAAAAGTAACATAGTCTTGTTTCCTGCCCGTAAAGGAAATGTTAGTGGAAATCTCAAGCGGTTGGCTTGGGGATTGGACGTAGACCGGTTGGGTCGAACCAGGATAAAATTCTGCATTTGCATTTTCTCTACCCCTACTCTCTTTATTTTATGCAATTTAATTTCTTGCACTTTATATTAATTGCTTTAGTACTTAAAGTTTTTACACAAGCATTTACAAGTTTTATTATAGTTTATAATTCCACATTTTTTAATAAAACTTGTCTTTGAAAAAGAGGCCTACGAAAATTTTTATTCGCTCTACAGTACTATTCACCCTCCCTCTAGTACTATAACTAGCCATTTGGGACCGTCAGATTCTAAGTCGAAGCTTTGTGAACAAGAAGTTCAAAAGATAATTCATATTCAAAGCTTAGCAAATTAGTTGCCAGATGCACTTGCTGATCCAAAACGAGTAACAATGTCGCATATACCAGCAGTAAATGCATTCGTATTGAAATTTTTGAAGAACAACCTAACACATCTAAAGCGTGGGAGACCTATTGGTTCTAAGGATAAAAATTCTCGAAAAAGAAAAGGTGTTAATAATACAAATGTATCTATTGAGGATAAAGGGGTCAATGATAACGATGATCCTGTTGAGGAAGAAGGTACTAATATGAATACACTTCCCGAAAGAAGTATAAGCACCTGAAGTTATTGAAAATGAAGAAATTGAAATAAACTATATTAGTACCAGACATAGATGGAATCGAGATGAAGTAGTTATGGATCATATATTTGCATATAATGTGACAATGAATATTATGAATGAAAATATGGATCATGAACCACAATCTATTCAAGAATGTCAAACTAGAGATGATTGGCAGAGATAGAAAGATGCAATTCAAACTTAATTAAATTCTCTTGGAAAAATAAAGTTTTTTTTACTAGTAGTCCAAACTCCATAAGGTGTACAACCTATTGGATGAAAATGGGTATTTGTGAGAAAGAGACATAAGAAAAATGAAGTCGTAAGATATAAAGCAAGGCTTATTGCACAAGGTTCTTCCCAAAGACCCATGATTGATTATGAAGAAACATATTCTCCAATGGTGGATGCAATGACTTTTCAATATCTCATTAGTTTTGTTATACAAGAAAATTTGAATATGCATCTAATGGATGTAGTTACAACTTATCTATACGGTTCACTTGATATATTTATATGAAAATCCTAGAAGGACTTAAACTATTAGATAAACATGACAAACGTGAACTTTATTCGGTAAAGTTACAAAGGTCTTTGTATGGACTAAAACAGTTTAGGCGCATATGGTTTAATCATCTTAGTGACTTTTTAATAAGAGAGGGTTATACAAATGATCAAATCTATTTATGTGTTTTTATAAAGAAATTAGGATCTATATTTACAATTATTTCTATTTATGTAGATGATTTAAATATCATTGTAACTCCCAAAAAGATTCCAAAAGCGGTAGATTCCTTAAAAAAGAATTTGAGATGAAGGATCTTGGCAAAATAAAATTTTGTATTGGTTTACAAATTGATCACCTAGAGAAGGAAATTTTAGTTCATCAATCAAATTACATGGAAAAGATACTTATGCAAGGATTTTTCATAGAAAATCAACCAATAAAAGCAGAAGCTCGGATCAATTTTCTCAAATCCGTGACCCAAGAGCAATTGAAATGGAAATAAAAAAAACACAAAACCAAAAGATAACTAAATAGACTCTTACCTTTCAATATCTCTTCTAGAGACGGCTACAGAAACCGAGATCGATTTCCTTCACTTTCATGTACACGAACGTCTATCAAATAGAACCCGTGCTAGCGGCGGATTAAAGGAGGAGGAGAAGAGTTAGCCAAAAATTTCAGCTTTAATCTCATAGTTATGGCCGAAATTCTCATTAATGGGAATTAATGCTTGGCTCAAATCAAGGCCTTAATTTAAGGCTTTGGTTTAATTAGATTTTAAGTTAGGATTTTAATACCATAAATCCCTAAATCCAAATTAATTATTATGGGTAAATTAAATGCAATTCTATTTTAATTTTCATGCATGTATTTATGTAAAACCATATTATATAATGTTCATGTCAATAAATTAAAATTGATTTACCAATTAAAATTGACCCAATAAATTAATTGAGATTCAACTTTAAACAAATACATATAAACCTATATATGTATTTTATTTCCAACTGGAAATAAATTCCCAATTAAAATATATATTAATTAAATTATATTGATCAATCTGATTGATCTATAATTTAATTAATTAATATTTATCTCTCCAGTCTGTATATCCAAGTATACGGGGTGATTTGACAAGTTCAAACTCAGACATTCTGTGTGTATGATCTTGTGGGCCTGTCTTTATGTTGGCAGTGGGCGCAAGGCCCACAGACTATAGGCGGGTTCTAGCAAGCCATTACAGCTCCCAATTAAGACGGTTACAGCAGTCTAACGGAAGTCTTAACCCTGTAGTTAAACTTATATATCTCATGTCATTGATATCGGTGTCCAACACAGAGGCATGGCTTCATCACCGTCTTTTGTGTCTAGACATTTACTTGATCCCAAATGAGTTGATGCTCACAAACAAGTTCCAACTTGTTTGGGTGTGGCCACACTCTTATCAGTTGCATTCATCAAGAGGCCAATGACATCTTCTTAGTGGTTTACTAAGTGACATTCCCTTCTGCATGTTCATGGTCTTGCCATACTCACTGACACACCCGAACGTACCCATACTTGGCACCTTATTACAGGCCGTTTTAGGAGTACACCAAAGTGTGTCACTTCACACGTAAGACCATAACATGCTTAGGTCAAAGGATTCATATAAGCACTATATGAGAATCACTTGTGATACTATACCATGTGGATTTCTTGTTTAATGGATCTATCCAGTACCATGCCCCATTGCGTGTACCTATGAACTTGGTTGACATTCCATGTCCAATGGCCGATAAGACACTGCTATACAACCAAGCTTATGATAGTCTTTGGCTCCATTCATTCCCATGACTGGAACAAACTACGAATGACTTTATGGTCTTATCGTTTTCCCTATCCATGGTCTTACTACCAAGTGCATGACACTTGTGTGAGCGGACGATGCGTTTTCAACGGAACATGAGACTCCCTTTCGGAAGGGGCGCCATGATCTCGGGCGGGCCCCTCCCTCGCGTGGGGTTTTTGATAATGGAAATCAGGTTTTTGGAAAATAAATAAATTAGTTCTTAAAAGAAACCAAGACCCAAGTCTCGATGAATATTGTAGAGTCGCCACTCGGCTCAGCTCAATCGGGCAATTCTTAAGGTAGCTGAACCGAACGAACGGCCGCTACGCTATCCAGAGATTCAGGTCCGGACAAGTCCCTTATTTCGTGTCTAATTAAAGTAAATAATGCCAATGTTCTCGAAATGGTATTTTAAATTCTAAAGTCAATTTTATTGAATATAAAAGGCATACAGCGTGCATACAAATATATAATACAAAAATAAAGAAAAGTAATAAATATTAATTGGCCTACAACCAAATCGAATAGAAAAATAATAACTCTCGCCTCACTTATACAATCACCTAGGATACATGAGAATCTAAAAAAAATTTACAACCGCCTAAAATACACGATTAATTCTATTAAAATACAAATAAAAATAAAAATGTACATAAATAAAAGCTGCAAAACAAAGGTTAGCACAATTTATACGGCACGCCGCAATTAGGACTCAAATAGACAGAATTGGGAAATCAAGAATTAGGGACATGCATATAGGGGATAACCGGGTTGGCTCGGCTAGCCGGCCCAGTTAGACCTGGAAAACGTTTTGAAACGTCCCTGTATTTTTGGTTTTGTGAGAAATTCATTTTTTAAAACAATTTTACCTGTTTACATGCATTTTTATATTTAAGATGGGTCAGTTTTCGGGAGAACTGGGTCTCCGTTGTCGAATTGTTCTAAATGCAATTTTACTGAAAATTGAATCTAGGGTCGTGAATGCACACAACAAAATTCATTTTGATGATTTTCAGGATTTTCTGAATTTTATGGATTTTTGGAAATTTTTATGGTTTAAAGGTGAAATTCTGATTCTGGAATGAGAGTTACAGTCCTACGATTGTAACTACAATCATGCGACTGTAAGCTAGCCAGAATCAGGATTTCACCAAAATTTTATTTGAATCAAAATGGAAGAAAAACAACCTGGAAATCAAGAACAGTCGTACGACTGTATATTACAGTCGTACGAGTGTTCTTGATTTCCAGGTTGTTTTTCTTCCATTTTGATTCAAATAAAATTTTGGTGAAATCCTGATTTCTAGCTAACAACCTGGAAATCAAGAACACTCGTACGACTGTAATATACAGTCGTACGTCAGTTCATAAAATCTAATCGTACGACTGTTCTTTATTTCCAGGTTGTTTTTCTTCCATTTTGATTCAAATAAAATTTTGGTGAAATCCTGATTTCTAGCTAACAACCTGGAAATCAAGAACACTCGTACGACTGTAATATACAGTCGTACGACAGTTCATAAAATCCAAGAACAGTCATGTGACTGTTCTTGATTTCCAGACACAGAAGCGCGAAAACACAGCAGAAAATGCACAAAAATAGACTTCAATCACCCAGAAAGAAAGAAAAAGTGAAAGCAAAAGGAGTGTCTACCTTTTTAAAAGCTTATCCAAGTCGATTTGACCCCTGGCATCTCTCCAATCCACACGAATTTGCACTTTTTCTTTCAGTTTGGGGTTAAGAGCTTTGGTCCAAAGAATCTCCAAATGTCAAGGTTTCTCTTGATTTTAGTCCGGGATTTTGATTTGTTTGTGAAGTTAATTCATGAACCTAAGGATTTCTACCAAATTTTAATCCTAATTCTGAGAACTAAAGAAAATAGCAGAGGAAAAGAAGAATTTGAGTTTTTGCTTTGTTCTTTCTTTTCCTTCTCTCTTTTCTCCTTTCTCTCTCTAATTATTTTCACCAGAAATCCAAATTGGCTTTTTCTCCCTCTCTTTCTCCTTTTTCTACTCTGATTTTCTCCGCTTGCTTGTCTTCAGACTGGAGCAATTAATGCTCCTCCACTTTTCTCCATTTTTCTGCTGCAGAGGTATGGGCTCCTGTAACTGCTCTGATATTACAGTCGTACGACTGTAAGGATAGTCGTACGAATATTTTTTCTTTTCTTTTTCTTTTTTTTTAAGTACAGAGAATTCCGGCGCTTACAACTTGTCAACATGGATATAGATATGTCCATGGGATACTCTATTTAAAAATATTACACAAGATGTATATAATAAATAGATTAATGCCTTTATTCATTGACATGAATTTATAATACATAAATCTCATTATAAGATACAAAATGTATGATATAATACAAGGACCAATGCCTTGGGACTAGGACATTCCCAATACCTTAAACGATTTAATATGGATAAAGGACATCCATTAAGTAATCCAATGGTTGTTCACTCACTTGATGAAAATAAGGATCTTTTTCATCCTCAAGAAAATTATGAAGAACTACTTTGTCTTGAAGTACCATATCTAAGTGCAATTAGAGTGCTAATGTATCTTGCTAAAAATACGAGGCCTGATATTGCCTTTTCTGTTAATTTATTATCGAGATATAGTTCTACACCTACACGAAGACATTGAAATAAAATTAATCATATATTGCGCTATATTCAAGGAACTACTGATTTGGGTTTGGTTTACTCATATGAGTCCAAACCTGAATTGGTTGGATATGCAGATGCAGGTTATTTTTCTGATCCATATAAAGCCTGATCTCAAACAGGCTATTTATTCACATATGGAGGTACAACTATATCTTGGCATTCAAGAAAGCAAACTATCACTGCTACCTCTTCTAATCATGCAGAGTTAATAGCTATTCATGAAGCTAGTCGAAAATGTGTTTGGCTAAGATCATTAACCAAGCATATACGAGAGACATGTGGTAAATCATCAGATAAAGAAAATCCATCAATAATATATGAAGATAATGCTGCATGCATTTCTCAATTGAAGGAAGGCTACATTAAAGGAGATAGAATAAAGCATATTTCGCCAAGATTTTTGTTTACTCATGATCTACAAAAGAATGGTGAAATTAGTATTCAATAGATCCATTCATACGACAATCTAGCAGATTTGTTCACAAAAGCATTACCTACTACAACTTTCAAGAAGTTGGTTTACGGTGTTGGAATGCGTCGTCTAAAAAATATTCAGTAATGTTGCGAATAGGGGGAGTAAACACTGTACTATTTTTCCCTTAACCAATGGTTTTGTCTCACTGGGTTTTCCATGGTAAGGTTTTTAACGAGGCAGTGTCTTATTCGCAATAATGTACATCAAAGGGGGAGTGTTGGAAATTGATGTACACTGTAACTGCACCGCACCGTTAATTAATTAAATATTATAAAATTACCTTTTTGCCCCCTAACTTTTTCTATAAATAGATGCTAGTTTTTGTTATTCATTACAACTAAGATTTAGTAATAGAAAGTTTCTATTCTCACGTTTCCTCTTTGCTAGTTTCCTTGTTGTTATAATCTTCATATAACCTCTATTTATTTAAGTCATTTCACAGCATCTACCTAATGTCTGAGATTTTTTTTATTAGGTGGTAAGTTATAATTTGTTTGGTTGCACAATGTAAGATTTCCTATTCGGTATACACAACATATAAGATAATTTCTCACATTTTAAAGAGGTTGAGGATTGATCCATCACGTCCGCCTCCATTTTCAAAGGTGTATCAATTGAGCTATACCTAATTGGTTCAAACACCCTATTTTCAGGATAATTTAACTACATATGGAATTTCAATAAAGAACAATGCTTTAAAATAAATAAATAAATAAATAAATAAAGAACAAACTTTTGATTAAATTATTGATTTTATTTTTTTTATGTAAATTAATAAAAATTAATTACTACAAACAAGCTTGAATCTAATAACAAGATAAGATATCACATACTCAGATAGATATTTAAGTGCAAGTCCAACCGTGCTCCATATTTGACATTTTCTTCATTTTTGGAGTAGGATGGCAATCCAACCCAACTCTAAAATCCTACTCCAAAAATGGAGTAGGACTTAGGATACCCCTTTATTTTATTATTTTTCTTTTTATTTTAATTAATTAATTATATATGTTTTTATTGTATAATAAATTAATGTATGCGTTATATATTTTGTCATTTGTGAGTTATTTTGTTATTTATATGTGTTTTAAATATGTATTAATGACATTTTAATTTATTTATATTTTATAATAATATTTTTTTATTAAAACATTAAATTATAGTAGTATGAATTAAATTTGTATATAGCGTTTAAATTTCCACACCAAATTTAATTTTATAATAATTTTTTTTCACAAATAATAAATTTTATTAAATGAAATCATAACCAATGAGAGTTAACGTGAAGATCCAAAATAGACATTATTGATTAATTAAGGCATAAAGACCTTTTTGGCCCCTGTAGTATCTTCGGTTTACCTTTTTGGCCCTTGTCCTATTGACATTTCCCTTTTACTCTCTATGGTATGCAAAAACGTTCCAAAATGGCCCTTAAAAAGCATATTCCGTTAGATTTTATTAACAATTTTATTAACAGAATTTGACGGAATATGCTTATTAGAGGCCATTTTGAAACGTTTTTGCATATTACAGGGGGGTAAAAGGGAAATGTCAATAGGACATAGACCAAAATAGCAAACCGATGATAGCACATGGGCCAAAAAGGTATTTAGTCCATTAATTAAACCGAAGTAAAAGCACATTATTAAGATCCGTACAAATACAACAATTTTAATTAAGTTGGTCCTACAAGCACACTATTAAAACCCATACAAATATGATAATATTACAATACTAAATTTGCTATTCGATAAAATTGAACATACCCATCGAAATCATCATCATCATCATTACCATCATCATAGACATCGTTTTGTGATGATGTTCCTTCTCCTGCTGATTGTAAAGATAGATCTCTTACATCTTCTTAACGGTTGTTTTGTATTCAGCTGGTAGGTTTCTCCATGGGTAAAAATTTTCGTCTTGTTTCCCTTGAAGTTTGACATGACAAAGTAAGGATAAATTTCATAAACCTTATAAGTTGGGTTATACTCCATCCACTTTAAAAACATGACTGAATGAATATTTCGTTCAAGACATTCCCCCTCTAATCATGTTCAAACAATCTGTTGAGCAATTCTTTCTATGCATCAAGAGGCATAAACCACTTTAAAAATGTCTTAACATATGTTGGAATATGTCTAATGACCATTCCGTCATATCATTCCTACACAGAAAATTCAAATTGCATATAACGCATCATGCATGAGAACCAAAGCATATGTAGCAATTCCACTGTGAAGTCGCCAGTTTTTGGAAGCTTAAAACAAAACATAAATGGAGAGTTAGGATGAAATTCTTTTGACAGAACATATGTTTATCCATATTTTTTAATAGCGGTATATTGATATTCAAGCATTTGTAAGGTGCATTCAGAGTTTTTGAGGGTTGATATTATGGTGTTTTCACGAGAAAAGTTGGGGAAATTTTATCTTCATTTGGTTAAGGGTGAGATGCGGCCATTGGTTATTGAGAATTCTATGATGAAGTGGTTTTATGCCTACGTATGTGGCATGTAAAGGTATTTTATAGGCAAATTTGGTTGTCGAATCACATATGACATAGTTGGAACCAAGTTGTAACACATTAAGTTGTTGATTGACACAATTCAATAACTTAATTCACGTTATCTGTATCAAAAATTAGTTTAATATAATATATTTATGTGTTTTATGTATTTTTTTCAACATAAAAATTAATTATTAGTATATTACTTCAATCCTCGTCAAATTTCCTTTAATAATAATAGTTATAATTAGCTTAATTATACCAATTTTATTCCTTTATAATTGACTATTTGATATTTAATTTTTTAATTTAAATTATTACCTAACATGAAAAAACATAATTTTGGATTCTTAAATAATAATAATAATAATAAGAATATAATTATTTACAAATTTTAATATAACAATAATAACATATTATTTTTTGAAAGGAATCTTTTTTTAGTAGGAAATAAAGTAATGGGTTGGAGTGCAGTTCCTATAGCAATTGCATAAATAACGGAAATGATATGAAAAATAGAGTTTAGAGTAGAGAATATAAAGTATTGGGTTGGAGATGGCCTAAGTATTTTGTTTTTCTAATTACAAATACTACACTATTATAAAAGTATATCTTTCAATTATTTTTGTATTTGATCATTTTGAATTTGATTAAAAAGTATAATTTATATTTTTTTATAACAATACTTATCAACAAAAGAAGTAGAGAAAATTTACAATACACCTCTACGCCACGTCATCCGTGTGCCTAACTAGTAAAATCATGTCATGTAATGTATTTTAGAGGGATTTTAGATTCTAGGATTTATAAATTAGCGTATCTCTAAGATTTATATTTGAGTGTTTAAGGTTTTTATTTTAGTGTCTAGAATTTTATTTAAGTACTAAATATTAAAAAAATTAAAAAATAGATTACACCTTGTTATTTTTTTATTGGTTCGAAAGTAAGTTATTGTTGTTATACTGATTTGACATACAAATAATACGGTGTAATAGACATATAGTAGATTTTCTTAAAAAACAATTATAAAATTAAAAAAATCTAATATAAGGAATCTCATAAATTTGTGTGAATTATTTTATATATATTTGGCCAAATACATAGATACCCCCCTGAACTGGTCCAAGAACGTCTACTGCCCCCCTGAAATTTTAAAATGTCCTAATGCCTGATGGGTCCTAGGCGTAGTAGTAAAACTAAACCTAGAAACGCACAACTAAGGCAGTGTGCCTATCGTTGACAAGTAATAATTCTGGTTGGTCCAGGTATCGATCCCACAGAGAAAAGAATAATCTGCAAACACTAAACTACTCGGGTTCCTTGCGTGTCCTAGGCGGAATGTAGTTTGGGTTGATTATATTAACGGCTAAACTATCCTACTCCTAATTGATCTATCCCAGCTTACTTTGCACTTGAGTTTTGTGTTATCAATTGGCGGTTTACCGACCTATGAATACTAATAGGGATGGTTTTATCAATTAATTACAAAAGATGAATTTAACTCAACAATTAATCCTTGATTATGCTCTTTCGATAATACAACCTAGCGTATCTAGATCTTTTAGGTCCTTAGCCGGTTTCCCTTGTTTAGAGGCGGTCTAATTCTAAAGCTCAGAAAATAGGGGCATGTAAGTTCCACAGTGTCGTCAATACTAATGGTTTCCTAGGTGTCAATCTAGGTAATGCCACAAATATGAACTTTACTAAATTAAGATCTTATGAGACTAGACATTCATTAAAGGAATTGCATAAAGAAAAGGAATAAAAATTGAAATTAACTTGCAAACAATTGTATTAATCGAGAAAGATGAACTGAGTTCAATGTTTACAACCAAGCACAATCAAATTGTGGAATCAAAACTAGCTTAATCAAATTACAAAAGAGAAGAAGAAAAACTTATGCCCTTCTGGTCCGATTAACCGGATTCCGACGGTGTGAAGATGCTTGGGGTGTACCTCTATAGACGAACTCGAGTCGGAACTAGGAACGTCGCAAAAGGGGAAAATTCTAAGTAAAGCTACAACCAATCAATAGTGCAAAACTCGAAGCAAACAAATAGTTCAAGCTTAAAACCTCACTACAAGTTTTTGCTATCACTCAAAAAGACTGGAAAAAAGATCCCTTGAAACATAGAAAATAACTTATTTATACGGCTAGGTTAAAACCAGCAAAAAGAAGAGATGAAAGTAGGGCAACAGCAGGTTTCGGGGCTCGGCACGCCGTGCTGATGGAGTTGGCACGCCGTGCTGTGCAGAACTGAAGGCGGCACGCCGTGCTGCTGGAGTTGGCATGCCGTGCCGTGTGACTTTAGGGTTGGCACGCCACGCTGATCTGAGTGGCACGTTTTCGTGCCACTCCACTGGACTGCTCCTGAATGGCACGCCGGATTGGCACGCCGTGCCCTAATTGTGGCACGCCGTGCCACCTTGATTTTCAGCATTTTGAACTCTTCTTCGCCACTGATGCACTAACTTCCGGTCCGGGTCATAATACCTGTCCAAAACAGGCACAAAGAACATAACGGCACCAACGCCACGGACCAAAACAACAAACAAACAAAAATTACAAAAACAACCCTAGAAAACACGAAAAATACTAAAAGTTATAAAAACTATCCAAAACATAAAAAGCACAAAATATTCAAAAACCACACAAACATTCACGCAAAAGACGCTCAAAATTGCCGTTCAAACCACGAAATTGCCTAAGAGATAAGGTCAAAAACCGACCTTATCAATGCCTCCTTGAACTTTGAAAAATTAACCCAGTTTCCCCCCTTGCTGCCACATGTCACTTAATTATTTGTTGTCTCATGTTTGACTTTTCAAAGCAAACTTTGGTTTTTATAGGACTTAGGGGGCAAACTGGGCCAATTTTAAGAAATCCAAGGGGGCATTAGAACACTTTTAAGAAGTTCAGGGGGGCATTAGGACATTTTCAAAGTTCAGGGGGGCAGTAGGATTTTTGGCCAAGTTCATGGGGTATCTATGTATTCGGCCTATATATTTTATCATAACTTCAATTTCACCATTAAGAAAATATAGAGATGAATGTTACCCATATAAAATTAGAGCAATTTAATCATTATTTCACAAATCTGCAAGCTTCCACAAGGATATCCTCTATCCAAATGAGTTCAAAAACTAAGGTGGCGTATGATAAAACTGAAGAATAAGTGCTAAAAATTAAATGCTGAATTTTAACTGATGATTATTATAATGCTGAAAGTATTAAGAACCTAATACATTTGAACCCCTGAACTTGTCCAAAAGGGCCAAATGACCCCCCCACCCCTAAAAATTTGAGTTCATCTCATTCACCCCTTTAACTTCTCTCAACATACTAATTAAGTACTCATAATTTTTTAAATTAGTGTAAACCACCCCCTCTTGTGATCAATTAAAATTGCAAGTAGAAATGTGAAAGTCACACGCCCTTATATCTATAGTTCTCCTAAAAACATCCAATTAGTATTTTATAAGTGGAAATAAATTGAAAAAAAACATAAATCTAAAGAATTCAATAAAAGAAATTTTTTAAAAAAATTGTTCATCATCATCATCCAATTTCACAACATTTCGTTCATTATCATCCAATTTTAGCATTGAGAAAATTAAAACCATCGAAAGATTAAAACCCAATCTTTACTCCTTATTTGTTTTGCAATCTCATGTTTCTTGTAAACCAAACAAATAAATTGATTAAAAAGAAATCATAAACAATGAATTAAGAAACTGAGAATCACTCAAATATTCGACTGGATTATCTGAAAATTATCCAAAAAAATCCAGCCAATTCCAACAAAATCGACGAAGACTTCTACCATAAAATCCGGCAACCACCAAATCTACCATAAACCCAAAAATTGGCTCAAAATCAAAGCCCTTTGTTAGCCGACAACGTTTTCTGTTATAAGAAAGAACGCGAGGTGGCGAAGCGAATCGAGGAATTTTTATAATGTATGGTTTTTGTGATAATAATTACAGTATAAAATTCATTTTAGAAAACGATATCCAGAAAAGATTCGAGACCAAAATCTCGAAGAAGATATAGGAGTCGCCACTCGGCTCAGCTCAATCGGAAAATTTAGGTATAGCTAAAACAAAGTGAGGGCCACTATACTTTTCAAAGATATAGGTTCATACGAGTTAGTTACTTATTATCTAATTAAAATAAACGCTTCAACAACCAAATTATAGCATTTTATAAAACTAATCTGGTTTTATTTTGAGCATACGGCGTTGATACAAGGTATAAAAAACAGTAAATAAATTAATTATACAAACCGAATCACATAAACTACCTTAGGGGATACATATGAATCAAATGGGGAATCAGGATATAATCACTAAAATACACGAGTTTATTTAATGCAATAATAAAATTTAAACATACATTTTATCCTGTAAAATAGATGTTAGTGTACAAATAATTGCATGTAAGACTCAATCAAGATAGAATAGGATAATAAATGAGTCGGGTTCATGCATTTAGGAGGGATAGCCGGAGATATTCGACAAATCTCACCGGCTAGACCTGGAAAATGTTTTAAAACATCCCCCTGTTGATTTTTCAGAAATCGGTTTTAAACACGGTTTTACTAGTTAATTATTCAGCATGGTAAGTGGGTCGGATTTCAGGAAACTAGGTTTCCATCATTGTTCTGTTCTAATGCATGCCTTTAGAATATAAATCTAAGGTTCAAATGTCATGAAATGTACAAAAATCAGTTTTTTGTAATTCTGTCCCGAACTGACACCCGGGCAGGTAATAAGTCAATATTCGTGTGGCTATACATTTACACTCGTGCGGGTGTCATTTCAAGATCAAAGATAGGTTTCAAAATTTTCGGTTTCACGGTTCTGTTCTGCGAACTAAAGTCGTACGGCTGCAGCTGCAACAGCCGTACGGCTGTAGCTGCAACAGCCGTACGGCTGTAGCTGCAACAGCTGTAACTATAGTCGTACAGCTGTTGCGATGGCCGCACGGGTTTGGTTCTTAGACCAGAACCCAGAAACAAAGTAGTTTTTAAAATGATACAAACGATGCCAAAATACAACATAAACAAGTCAAATACTTTGGTTTCTCAGATATTTATCATTATAGCGTGCGTCCACAACTTTAGGAGGAGAAAAACCTTTAAGAAACACTCTGATTATGAAATTAAACTCCAAGCTCTGAAAATGGTTTCAAGCTCTGAAAGTTATGGTATTAGTGTTCAGATTAGTCTTTAAACCTATTAAGAA
The DNA here is from genome assembly GCA_039660915.1 of Euphorbia tirucalli. Lineage (NCBI taxonomy): Eukaryota > Viridiplantae > Streptophyta > Magnoliopsida > Malpighiales > Euphorbiaceae > Euphorbia > Euphorbia tirucalli. The sequence continues at coordinate 55,664,238 of CM077633.1, forward strand.
CCTTAGTGAAGTGTTTCCCTACAATTTTTAGCTAATTTTAAGCTTAGAAACAAAGATTGAAGATGAAAATTTTGATTTTTCTTTTCCTTTTCTTCATTTTTCTTCTCCTTTCTCTCTAAATTAAAGTTGCCAATGCCTAAAATCTGGTTCTAGTTAGGTTTTTATAGGGAAAAACATAGGTTTTCCTTATTAAATCCACCCAAAAAATCCAAAAAATCATTTTCAAGGTTGAAGATCATGATTTTGTTAGACATCAACACTCATGTGGGTGTTGATGCAATAGCCATGTGGCTAATGGCGTAATAATCATGCACCTATTATTACAGCCGTGTGGCTGTTGATCTAGAAAACCTCCTTTTTTCGCCTGGGAAATTATCAAAGGCTTGAAGTTAGGTCGATCGGAGCTTCGATATTGAATTGAATTTGACTCCCGTGGCTGTAGAAGGCTATAAAATCAAATAAAAAACTTATTCATCACCAAAACCTGGGATGAAAATCCCATGATCTTAAGCTACCCCTCGTGTATCTAAATTTATAACTTGCGGGTTTACCTTGTCCCGTGGTGAATTTGGATGCATGATAGAGTGTGCGATGAAACAGAAAGGAAACATACCTGCCCCTAGATTCGCATGAAGTACTTGGTTGTATGCTACTTTTTAGGGTTGTGTAGGACCAATTACCTTTTAGGGTCATGTGGGACAGTTTACCTTTTAGGGTCATGTAGGACCAATTACCTTTTAGGATCATATGAGACCGTTTACCTTTTAGGATAGTGTGGGACCGATTACCTTTTAGGGTCGTGTGGGACTGATTACCTTTTTGGGTCATGTGGGACCATTTACCTTTTAGGGTCGTGTAGGACCTTTCATGGGATGCCGGATAAGTAGGTTAGCTATGAGTTATGTATTCATTCATTGATAAATTATTTTGGAAATAAAAATTTTTACCCCTTTGATCAAGAATAAATACAGGGGTGGAGTCGATTTAAGGGGTTCTGGTATTCTGGGATACTAAGAACAATGATTGAGTTCTCGTTGTATTATAGAACACCTAGAATGATGAATAATAATTTTGACATATTATAGAATGCCTCGAACAATAAAGGAAAGATTCAGGTGTATAATAGAACATCTAGAATGAATTTTAGGGTTCTAACATATTATGGAATGCCTAGAATGATAAGAGAGGGGTTCTGATATGTTATGGAACATCGTGAATTAAGAATAATAGTTTTGACATATTATGGAATGCCTAGAATGATAAGAGAGATTTTGATGTATTATGGAACACCTAGAATGAATTTTGGGGTTCTAACATATTATGGAATGCCTAGAATGAATTTTGGGAATGCCAATTGATGATAATTGCTTTCTTGATTGATGGTTTTTGGAAAACCAGAATTAAGTGAAGCCATTTATACCTGTATAATAAAGATTTCTTGGAAGAAAGTGAGTTAATTTATTACCGATAAATTGATGAAATTGATGATTATAAGGTTGGTGATCATAATAATAATAGTGAAATAAATGCATGGTTAAGTATAGTAAATAAAATAAACTAGAAAAAATAAATCAAAAAAGGGAAGAAAATAGGCGTTTGGCGTGACTGATCATCAACAGTCCTGTGGCTCACATGCTACACCCGTGCAGGTGACGACGTGACAACTGTGCCACTGTTGTGACAATTACACAAGTGTCGCAACTAGTTATAGGTAGTGGATAGCAGATTCGTGCCATTTCATGTGAAAAGACAAACTTTTGTCTCAAATTTTTCTCTCTGAACCTTGATTTTCCTCCCAAAACTCTCCCAAAATAAAGAAGAAATAAGATAAACTCCTACCTAAGGTCCTGACAAGGCTGATTAGGGTGAGCAAGGACCACAAACACTCCCATTTCTCTCAGTCACCTATGGTTATGGATTATTGCAAGACATACCTCATTTGGGCATTTCTTTCCGGCAAAACATCCTTCTTCTGCTGGAACTACCAAATCATGCCTTACAACACCAATTAAGTGTCCATTTTTCTCTGATTTAGAATTAAAATTTGAAAGTTAGAATGTTAGGTTTTGATTTGGGTTTTTACGATTTTGTGTTTATTTGAAGCAATTGATAAGTAGAATGCATGCTAGGGACCCTTTAGAAACTGCATGGACTGAAAAATCAGAGAAAAACCACGCAAAAATCGAAAATCTAAAATTTTAGGGTTTTCTGGGATCGACAGCCAACTGGCCTGGTTCAAGCGACATTGCTGTCATTGAGAGTCGTGCGGCTCTCGAAGCTACACCTACGCGGGTGTTGAGCCCAGAAAAATCTCTTTTTTTTATATATATGCTAGACGGATTTAGTTTGACATGTTTAAAAACTTGTATGCATGATAAATAGTTTTAGGGATTTTAAAAAAACTCCCTATTCTGGTGCTTATTTATTGCTGGGTTTTGGAGGAGAGTGATTATCGGGACGCTTCATCCCTTACTGAGGCCCACCTTTGGTGGTATGAGATGCCTTAGTATATGCGTTAGTGCCCTTGGTTTTGCCAACCTTGCGAGGTCTGTCTTTCTATCTGCTCTGCATACCAATCATGGGGCACTGACTACCTTGATCGAGCGGTGGGTGGATACGACCCATACTTTCCATTTTCAATAGGGGAGTCCACCATCACCCCTTCAGACTTTATCGCCATCACTCGGTTACCATTCAATGGGACTCCCCTGGAGTTCAACTGCTACATGGCTTATTGAGGCCCACCTTTGGTGGGATGAGATGCCTCAGTATACACGTTAGTGCCCTTGGTTTTGCCAACCTTATGAGGTCTGTCTTTTTATCTACTCTGCATACCAATCATGGGGAACTGACTACCTTGATCGAGCTGTGGGTGGATACGACCCACACTTTCCATTTTTCGATAGGGGAGTGCACCATCACCCCTTCAAACTTTACCACCATCACTCGGTTACCATTCGATGGGACTCCCCTGGAGTTCAACTGCTACATGTCTCGGGTTTCCTACCGGGACTCATACTTAGTGCATATGATTGGCTTGGGCAGCACTTAGGGGAAGGTGCTATATTTAGACCTCCGACAGAACTGGATTAGGGAGAGCCAGGGGTATCAGATACCCCCTATCGGTATAATCGATAAGCATGCCCGCGCTTTCATTGCCACTCTCCTGTCCACACTTCTCTTCCTGACTGGGGGGAGTTGTGTGAACTTGGCAGTACTCCTCTACTTGGCTGATTTAGAGATGGCCAAGGACTTTGATTGGGCCTAAGCATGACTCAGGCAGTTGTACTACAGGCTTGACTTGTGTGCTTGGGCGACGTAGAAAGAGCTCAAGGGTTGCTGGGTAGCCGTTCGAGTAAGAGTTCTAGCACTTTTCACATTTTTTTTATAAACTGTGCATCTTCTTATAGATTTGGGCATACGAGCACAGGTTCTTAACCCAGCCTACCTTAGGTGAGTTAGAGGGGATCGATACGCCACCTACACTGCTGAGGTGGACCCAGAGTTGAAGCGACATCCTGAGGGATGTCAGGCAGACCCAACTAGAGCTCAGGGCAATGACTTGGGACACGGTATTAAAAAAAAAACAGAACTTGTTAGTTTAAACTTAACTGACTATAGTTATGATTCGTACCTGATATGTATTCTGATTTTGTTTTCCTTTGTGAATAGGTAAACTCGGATCCATTGGATCGCGTCCCAAACCCTTAAGTCATGTAGGCCACCATAGCATGGGACCAGCGGCGTTCGTGAGTGCCCCTACTCCTAGGAGTGGTACCTGAGCGAGAGAGTGAGAGATACTGTTACCACCTCTTTTGCCAGGCTGGTCCTCTTGAGTTGTCCTTGACTTTGTTCTAGCCCTATATCTGCCTTCAAGCTGACCATGTCGCAATTTTTGGAGCCGAATTAGTTGTCCCTTTAGTGTTGGGTAGCTATAATGATTTCATGAGTTGTTTGTTACCCGAGACTCCCCGAGTCCCGATTCCTCTTCAGGTAAGTAATCACGACTTGTAAGTTTCAGATTTGTTTATCTTATGGCTATCTCAATTGGTTCTTAACATGTGTTGTTCTTTTTTCTCTTCTCGTGCAGAAGAAAGGAAGGAAGAAAGTATCTATCAAGGCTGCTGAGGATGAGGACATAGAGGCTGAGGCCGCCAATGATGACTCGGAGTCCACCGGGGTTAGGACTAGATCCTGGGGAGCTGGCTCTTCCTCGGGTGCTGCTAGCGAGGCTGCCCCTTCTTTCGCACCAGTTGGAGTAGTCTACAAGGACTTTTTGACTCCTCTCATGAGTCGATTTAGCCTGATGGGTCTGGACGACCGGTACGAGGAAAGGGAGCTACCTCTATACAACTTATTCCTGGTGGACTTTATCCCACCTGGCACCACTCATATGATCCTTTTTTGAACTTGAATTTTGATATTTATAGGTCACACGTGAGGTCATAGAGAGGCCCGTGAAGATGTATCAGTCTTTGCGTCATCTCCTTCTCCGGGCTACGGTTGTTGGTGAGTTTCCTATAATTATTATTATAATAATATGATGCGATGTATGCATGAGATGTATGGATGCATGAATATGCTAACACAGGTCATTTTGTCTTTGGTTTTGCAGACTCATATCTAGTCATTGCAGGTCTATCAGGGAGCTACTAAGCGGTTAGCACCCCATGAGTAAGAGATCCAAAGATTGCGAATGCACTATGAGCAGGAGAACCAGAGGTTACAGACTGATTTGGACTGGTATAGGGCCAGGTATCCAGATGTTGAGGTAGAGGTGGTGGATTCCTACGCTGATAAGGATGAGGGTAAGACTTAAGGTCTGAGCCAATAGTTGATAGGATCTTATATACATTTTTGTTATCTGTATTCTCTTCTTTGTACGTTAGATTTACATAGTTTATGTTTTTTAGATCATTTGTTACAATCCTTGCTTCAATTTTCATTAAATCAAGTCATTTTCGCACTCGAATACGCTAAAACGAAAGCCAAAAAACCCAGTTACACTGGAAAAAACCCCTAAAATATGAATACCCTTACGAATCAAAGAAAATCATTCTACCTATGGATATAGCCCAAGGCTGTAGAATCAATAGCTGCACGGGCATTGATCAATAACCATATGGCTGATGCAATAGCCCACGGTTCATATAATAGCCGTACAGTTTATATGATAATCGCATGGCTGTTGAGTCCTGATTTTCAGCATTCACTTGTTCGACATCGATTCGGCCATGGATTCCTTTGATTCTCGGCTTTGCTTATTTCTCGAAACTCTGAAGGACTCAGACTGGCTGAAATTGAAGCCTTTCGGCTTTGGAATATGAAAGCCTATTACGGCGGGTCGAGGAATCCATTTTTACTGTAAGCTGCCATACACTGCTGAGATCAAGTTAATCATATGTTCCACTTTTCGCATCAGGAGCTCTGTCTTTTGTTCGAGGAATTCACTGAAAATCTGAATGTGCCTTGCCTCAAAGGTACCAAGATCTCCATTCCTAAGTTTGTCTTTGGTGACGCTTCTTCTTTGGTCAACCTATTTGTCATTCCTCCATCTCAGATGAAAACATTGCTTTCCACTACCGCTTTAACCCCTGGCTTCCATCTGGATTTAGTGTTAAGCTGGTGTATGGATACTCTCCGAGATCATTCTAAATGGGCTAGCATGGGCAGCTTGTTGCTGATGAATTAGTATCTATGCTGTGTCCATTTAGACTTGTTTCTGTCATTCCTCAAACGGCTACTGGAGCTTAACTCGTGGCATTTATTCTAGCTGAGACTTTGATTTAACTAGATTCTACCTATTCCAATTAGTCATTTCAGATTGAAGACCAGTTCCTACTGCTTCAAGTAACTACCTATGCTTAACTGTCGAGTTTCATTAAGTTATCATCCTTGACCTTTTATCCTATCATAGGTATGGCTTATGGAGAAGTTAGCTTTCATCCATGTGCCTTGAGGGAATTTCAAGAAGTACCATCCTGCCAACTTCTAGGAGCGATGTTTCACCATGGTGGCTTATAGTTGGATGACTACAGAGGAGTGGGAGGTCTAGCTGGCCCAGAGTTTTGATGGCCAGATTAGAGGGGTTTGCCCTTGGTGGAGGATTAACCACGTTACTGTGGATATGTGGGCATGAGGCATTCAGCTGTTAGGTCTTAACAATATGAGTTTCTACTCTCCATCCCATCTTCGCAGGTAATATGGGCAGGCGTAGGGGATTCCCGAATCATCTTGCATCATTAAAAGCATGGAGTATACTCCACAATGGCTTGATCATATTTTGGCTCGATGGTTAGGCAGTATCTGCTACAAGGAGCTGTGGTATAATTCTCTTGCCACTGTAGAGACTAACAAGTCATACAGATCATGGCTAGTGGAGATCCATAATTCACATACTCGAAAAGAGCACCAAAGCGGGGCTCTCAGGTTTCTTGGGTTGATGGGCATTGAGGAGCCCGTGGCCTCTAAGAGGAGGAATGTAGCTATTACTGTTTTCCTTGTTGTTTCTTTAATTATTGTTTGGATGTTGTATGATCCTAACTTTTGCATAGACTGCCCTACATGGGTTTTCAATCTATCAGACCGCCTTAACTTTTGTCTAGATCGCCCTTACCAGGTTTTCAATCTAGCAGGGTATTATTATTATTATTATTATTATTATTATTATTATTATTATTATTATTATTATTATTATTACTATTATCATTTTTCTATTTTTTTGGGGAGACTTCTTTGATTACAAGTTTTAGCTTGATGTGACAGCTTACGCGCATATATGTTTGAATGCGTGGCTTACTTGGATGTTTTAGCAGATGAATCTGAACACACATTCAAACATTCATAAAATATGTTTAGCAAAATGACATTTCATCGATGAAATCAAAGTGGGAATGGTCGCAAAATAATATACAACTCAGATGATTTACTCTTGCGGTTAACTAGCCTTCACAGGTTTTCTAGCCAACACCTCTTACTTCACACCTTAATTTTTGCCTAAGCCGCCTTTACAGCTTAGCAGGCTATTTTGACTTTTCTAAATATGATAGTGCTTGAGACAATCCTAGTTGACTGGGTTAGTGAATTCATTATTGTCATATCCATTATCTTGACTGCCCCTTTTGAAAGGATCTTTTTCACTAAATATAGGCCTTCCCAATTGTGAGCACGGGTTTTTCCGACCTCTGTGATGAGAATTCATGTGTTACCTATGGAGCAGACGGACGTGAATTAGACCCGAAAGCAACCGGATTGTTGCCTGGAGTGTCTCAAATTTCCTGAAAATCAAGCAATCCGTGATCCGAAATCCCCAGAAAGGTCTCCCGAGAGGTCTCTAGGGTTTAGGGTGCATACTTGAGGTTTCGCCTTTTCGCTCCAGCCTTCGCTAGAGCCGTACGGCTCTAATGGGCAAGACAAGTTGCCTTACAAAATCAGGCAACTTGTCTCGCAGGAAAGGGGTATGGGCAGAGTCTGAAATTTTAGGCGGCCATTTATTGCAAGAAATGAAAGGTGAGAGGGAGGTATAAAAAGGGAGAGAGAAGAAATCTCTGGGGGAGGACAGGGCAATCTAAAAAAAAAATGAAAGAAAAGAGAGAAAAAAAGAAGCAGAAAGAAAGAAAAGCAGAGACCGGTAAAAAAAAAAAAACAGAGAGAGCTGAAAGTGAAGAAGGGACTGAGTTTAAAACCTAAACTAAGGAAAACAATAAGACTTAAATTCTATAACCATTGCACATTGTTTGGAAACCATCCGGGGGTTCATTTTGGTTTGTTGCGGATTGTTGTGATTTCGTCAGTTGAGACTCCGGCAACAATCTCAAGCTTTCAAATCCGTTTCTACATATCTAATACGATGGAAAGACACCAAGCTAAACTCTGAGAGGCCTAAATCCTGTTTACATTGTGTTTCCTGCATGTTCTTCTTTTTTGAAATTTTTTCTGGAAAACAGACTCAGCCCGTTATAGCCGTACGATTGTGTTCTTCATGAACACAGCTGGCCGGCTATGTTTTTGAAGAACAGAGCCGGCCGGCTTTGACCTAGAGTAGCCCGACTCTGTTCCTCTGGGACAAATTCCCGATCTGTCCCGAATGGCCGGAAGGGGTCCATTTTCCATTTCATGCTTTTCTGTTTTGATTATTTTTCGGCCCAAGAATGTTTATACGTAGTTTTAACTCGGGTTTTCAGATTTGTGGATGTATGAACATTGGTTTTTCCGTTTTTTTTCAGGTTTTATATTTTTGTTTCGGGGTTGTTCGATCTGTTACGGATCCATGGTTCAGCACCAGCGGACCCCTGAACATCATAAAATCACAGGAAAGCATTGAAAACAAGCAAAAATATAGATTTTTTCGAAAAATCAGAAAACCGATTTTGGGTCCGGGCATTACAGCCGCCCAGCGAGGACCAGAGCCGGCTGGCTCTAACCAGAGTCGGCCGGCTCCAACCAGAGCTGCCCTGCTCTATTTCCTACTGTGAGGTTAAAATTCCCGGGAAAAGATAGAATTACGGAACGCCTCGCACGAGTGTTGTTGCACAATGCTGTTTTCGGATTCAAACTGTTTTTGACGTGTTTATTGCTTATTGGACTTTAGATGTTTGTGAAAATTAGGACCCACACAAATGGGACCTCGAGTTCCTGGATAACCAACTGACCAAGATGGAAATATGCATGAAACCAAGCTAATGGAGCGGTAGAAGCTGCCAATAAATCCATCACGAAAATTCTTTTGAAAATGGTGGTCACCTATCGGGATTGGGTTGACATGTTGCCATTTGCTTTGTGGGGTTATAGAACCAGCATCAAAACTCCCACCGGAGAAATGCCATACTCCCTAATCTATGGGATGGAGGCTGTACTGCCAGTAGAAACTGAGATTAAGTCGTTAAGGGTGGTTATGGAAGCTCAGTTGCCAGAGTCAGAATGGATTCAATCAAGATACGAACAGCTGGTGCTGATCGATGAAAGACATCTTCGGGCATTGGATCATTTACAGATGTATCAACAGAGGATGGCTAGGGCTTACAACAACAGAGTCCGCCACCAAAAACGTCTGCTTAAGGCTGGAGACTTGGTGCTAAAACAGACAAATCAGGTTAACACGAATGTGAGAGGGAAGTTCAAGCCCAATTGGGAAGGTCCGTTTTTGGTGAAGAAAGTACTCTCCAAGAGGGCTGTAAAGATCATGGATATGGATGGAAACGAATTTGTGAACCCTGTCAACCAGGATAAGCTCAGGCGTTACTATGTTTAAAAAAAAGGATCGAAAACCGAAAAGGCGATTCATGTAAAAGTCAGGGCAGGAGGTAGGCACCATCAGTGGGAAGAGGCCTTCAACATCCAGTTAGCAACATTCTCGAGTTCAGTTGGGACGGATACCATTTTTGATCTTGTTCCTAGCTTTATTTCATTTTTGATACATATTGTACTAAAACGCTATTAATGAATGAATGTTTCTTCTGTCCAATTAAATGTCTTAAGTTTGCCTGAAGTCAGATTTTCGTTATATGTTTGTGATTGTGCACTTACCATGTTTTGCATGCACCATGTTTAAAAAAAAATCTGGTGGATCGAAAATCGAAAGGCGGTCCATGCAAAATTTAAGATACAAATAAAAGTCTGATGGGTTGAAAACTCAAAAGGGTAGTCCAAGAAAAAGTTAAGACGGTCTGATAGATTGAAAACCCATAAGGGCAGTCTATACAAAAATAAGGACAATATATATATATATATATAAACAAATAAAAAGAAATAAAACATTAAAGTAAATATTATCCAATGATAACTCCATACAACATAAAAGAGAGCTACAGGCCGAGATATCTCATGGTTAGGATTCCATGCTCACGCCTTGTAGGGCAAGACACCAGCTCAGCTAACCAGGCTCTGTACCGGCCATCTGTCTCTGTCGAGGCTATTTCACCATACCTCAAAACTCCAAAGAGGGTGGGATTCATCCACTGCTGCTGCATGTGTCTGGCCACTATTGTGTAAATTCACCACACTCTGTCGTACATAAAGAACGAGGCACCCCTTGTGCCTACCCATATTGTCTACATAATCATGCAGGAGAATAAAATGTCACCCTGGACAGCTCGAGGAGCTGTACGCCTCCTGCCCAAGTCTCCGCAGTCACTTACGAGATTTCCCACCAGGGACACACCCAGCGGATAGATGCATCTATTCTTTCTCTTAACCAATTAAACCATTCGTCTGTAGTCCGTGTGGTGAAGTCTACAGGTTCTATACGACCAGTCCAGAAATGTTTTAGAACATATCTCGGCTGAGGGGGTGGAGCACTCAGGAGATTCAACTTCTCCAACAGCCAAATCTATAGAAAAGTGGTCAGTCAATAGAATTGCACGCTTAATTAGAATATCAGACTCAAAGTTGAGGACTAACCTGAAGCAGAAAGGGGCATCCATATGTTTCCATTGGATGACCTTAGTGGGCAGAGTCTAGATAAATCAAGGTCTCAGCTAGGATGATTCCTACAGGTGAAGCACAATCGGCCATCTGGGCCAGCACCGGGATTAACCGGAAGTCACAGGCCCCGTCTCTTGACTCACACAGATAAAGGGACATCAATAACAGGCCCATAAAAAAACCCAACCAGGGGCAGAAGGGTCTAGGGCAAAGCACACATCCATATTGATGGACATGTTAAACCTTCTAGGGGCAGTCTCATCAGAGAGTAGATGGTCCAGCTGTGCTGTATTCAGTAAACCTTGGAGCATTTGTAAGTTGTCTGAATCAGGATCAGAAATAGCTAACCTGACCCCACGTGGACAATGAACGAAGAGGATGGCACTGAATTCCTCAATCATCGGGCACAACTCTTGCCCGGAGAAGCAGAAAACGTGGTCCATGGGATCCCAAAACTGGGCTGCAGTCGCCAGAAAGGTCCAATTCAGGGGTACATTTATGTAAAACCGCATGGAATACAGGCTAAAAGGTGCCAATATGGCCCAATTAGAGGTGCAATATGTTCCCAAGTAGTCCCTGAGGTGGTTACTAAACTGATCCATCAGAGGGGATGCGGGAAATGAAATTGAGTTGTTACTCCTTTCTGCATAGAAAATAGGTGAAATGCTATCAGTAAGATAGAATCCAGCAACGAGACGATAACAGATCAACAAGAAAGGGGGGGAGTTTTCATAGAATATCGATAAAAGTGATACATCAGTCAATGTTCACACGATGAAGATATGTATATGTACATAATGATGTTCTATCCTAGCCCACAAGCGGGCTACATCAGCACAAAACTACAAAACTACAAAAAGCAAATTCTATGGCTATCCCCCATCAGTCGAGTCATCATCCTCCTCGCCCTCAGCCCCGATGCCATCCGTAAAGATACGCCGACCAGCCTTCCAGTCATCCAACTGAGTGCGGAGAGTCTCATTCATGAATATGAGGTCTGCGATAGTCCTCTGCATCTCCTCCGTTGCCACTCTCGAACGGGCATCATCATGTTGATGGGTAGTGAGTGCAACCTATATCATAAACAATGAAATCATCCTGTCATGCATACACATGCATTTGAAGCATACATATATGCATATGCATTTGTCAACATAGGTACTTATCGTCAACACCCCATTATATCGAAGAAAGAGATTCCTGAGAGCGGAAGTCTCCTGGCACAAGGCCATCCCCTGTGTCACTAAAATCTATACAAGGAACAGCACATAAGATTGGATCAGCAGCCAAGACGGTAATCAAAAGAAGGCAGGGGCAGAGATACATACATGTGTCGTATCAGGAGGAACTGCAACAGGAGGAAGATGTGACTTAATATGCAGATCCGCTCGATAATACTCTCCGGCCTTATTTTACAGCATCACCCAGGGCTCCATGAAGTACTCTAGACGTCCTGGGACGAAGCCAGCAGGATGAACCATCAGAGGGACCATACAAGGAATCGGCTTAGTGTACCCTGCCTCAGTGTCGACACTAGGCACACCAGTATAGGCAGAAGAACAGCCATCCCCTCGGCCGCCTGCAGTCCCGAACCCACGTCCGCTAGAACACCTATCGGATGAAGAACGTGGACGCTTACCTTTATTAGATGGCTAAAGAAAAATAAAGAAAGAAATGGTAAGCTGCTAATCAGCTTCAAAATAAGCAGAAAATAGAGTAAGGCTGAAAAATACCCCAGCTGGTGCATCCTCGGGTGGTGCAGTCCCGACAAGAGGAAGAAGCTGTGTGCAGATGAACTGCTGATAGTCGCCATCATCTCCCATAACTATGTAACCAGACCCGAATAAGTCCGGATACCCATCCTCCGACAAGAGATGTGGCCAGAATGGTCCGATTGGAGGTACAAGTGGGATCCTACGCCTCTAGGGTCCAGCACGCCAATCAGTGACCCTCTCCCCGAGGTACCACTCCAAACTAACAGGACTCTCTATGACAAATCATCGGGGGCCCAGCCTTCGAGCATCTATAAGCTCTATGGACCACACAGCTTTTCCCCAGGGCTCCTGTATCACCTGAAAAACAGACATATGTCAGTTAAAAAAAAAACTACCGACAAATCCAATACGTCAGTTCGAATTGAAGAGAATACCTGCTCAAAACTCATATTCGCCAAAAGCTGGCGACAAATCCAAGGGTCGGTGTCTACTTTGCTCCAGCCAAAACCAAGCCACCGCTATAGTCGAGGAAAGTCAGGGATCACAGCACCAGCCGGCATGGCTACTTTCAGTTGAGGAACAAGGGCATACTCATATGCCCAAATCTGTATAATAACTAGATTAGTTAGTAAAAAAAAAGGAAGGTAACTCACATGAAGAACTATCCAAGCACCCTTCAGCTCCTTGTGCCTCCCGCGGGCATAGACGTCAAGGCTATAGAACAGTTGAGCCAGTCCGGCTCGTCCCCAGCTCAGACTCCCAACATCCTCTAACTGAATCAACGATGGGAGTACAACAAATTTCAGATCACTCTGACCTGTGGGGAATAGCAGGGTGCTCAAGGTGAATAATAGGAACGCCCGTGTATAATACCTCACATCTCTAAGTGGGAATGAAGCACCCTCAGGTAAACTATCCTGACGTCTCAACTAATAATCCCACAAGGTGCTCCCTTGGACCCGCCTACCCGCAGGAGTTAAGCCAATCAACATGGCGATCACGTCTGGCGTGAAGCCTTCTCGCTCCAGCAACTGATTGAAATCTATGATGCATCCACCGAAAGATAGACCAGTAATAGCCACAAAATCCTCGAGTGTGACGGTGAATTCCCCGATCGGGAAGTGGAAAGTATGTGTAGAGTCCATCCATCGCTCCAAGAGCGCCATCAACAAACCCCTACTCATCCGAGGCGCAGTCTCACATATGGAACAGACAAATCGGTCCAAACCGATCGAATCAACTAACCCCCACACATCGTCGGGGAGTCACCAGTACCAGGATAATGCATCAGTCACGGAGCTAGCCCCTCAGTTATGCTTTCTCGTCTGCAAAATAATAAACAGGGAGTTTTATGATTTATTTATTTGTTATTTTGCATAAATAAAGCATTTAAAATAAAATTAGAGGCTTCAAATTCTGGTTTTGGTCAAACCAGAGCCGTCCGACCCTAATCATAGCCGGCCGACTCTATTCTAGCCAGAATAGAGCCGGCCGGCTCTGTTCTTGAACCAGAGCCGCCGGTTGATGAACACAGCCGGCCGGCCAGCTCTAACGTTGAGCCGACCGGCTCTGTTTGGAAATCCAGCGGTTTGGTTCCTAAAGCCTAGGTTTTGCGATTTTTCACCCAAAAATCGATTTTAATCAATTCTAAATCATCAATTAAGTTTCCTAGGGGCAAAATCTATTCTAAATATGCATCAATTTCATATAATTTCAACTAATTTCATCAATTTCACAGAAATTCAAAAATAGAGAAAAAGAAAACTAACCAAATTTTGCATAATGTGCACAGATGGCTTCAATGTCACAGGCACATGATCGTTTCTGCTAATTTCACAATACGAAACTAACTCTCGTAATCCGTGTATGTCCACTGTAGATTTAGTGGGTAGAAAAAAATTCTTCCTCTGGTAAAGAATACCTCACGTGAGGAGATGGTTATGTAGGAGTATTTGGGAGAACGGCTTTTCGCATCTTCCTCATTTTGTGGTAGAAAAAGGTCAAGAAGGTTTCTTTTCAGAGAAGAAGAGGAAACGCAGAAGAAGAAGAAGAAGAAGAAGAAGAAGAAGAAGAAGAAGAATTAAAGAAATGAAAAGGGTGAGCCTTTCTTTTTATCTTGCAACTTAACCCACTAGAGCCGTACGGCTCTAAATTGCGTGGCAAGCTAGAGCCGGCCGGCTCTAGTCTCTAGCCGCCGGCTCTGCCCCACTAAGGCAGAGCCGCCCAGCTTTGGTTCATCCGATATCATATTTTTTCCCATTTTTCACGATTTCCACTTATTCCAATTTAATCCCGGGATGGGTTATTATTCAATTTTTCAGGTATTTGGTCAAAAGGCCCCGAGCCGTATTTATTCTTGATCGGACGGGTAAAAATTTTTGTTTCCAAAATTATCGATCAAAGAATAAATACGTGCTTCCAACTCTATTTTAACGGGCATACTCCACCACAGCGAGTCAATACTACGGGCACACTCCACCACAGCGAGTCAATACTACGGGCACACTCCACCACAGCGAGTCAATACTACGGGCATACTCCACCACAGCGAGTCAATACTACGGGCACACTCCACCACAGCGAGTCAATACTACGGGCACACTCCAACACAGCGAGTCAATACTACAGGCATACTCCACCACAGTGAGTCAATACTATGGGCACACTCGACCACAACGAGTCAATACTACGGGCATACTCCACCACAGCGAGTCAGTACTATGGGCACACTCCACCACAGTGAGTCAGTACTACGGGCACACTCCACCATAGCGATTCAATACTACGGGCATACTCTACCACAGTGAGTCAATACTACGGGTACACTCCACCATAGTGAGTCAATACTACAGACACACTCCACCACAACGAGTCGACGACATAGTATTCCCACGAGGAACATTAGGTACGCTTTCTCGTCCTTTCTCACCACGCTCTTAGTCCCGAGACCAAACTCGTTCTAGGCTTTATAGCCCACCATGAGCCGACTTTGGTCCCACGAGGGGCAGCCTATGAGCACGGGTTTTCCCAACCTCTGTGATAAGAATTCATGTGTTACCTATGGAGCAGACAGACGTGAATTAGACCCGAAAGCGACCGAATTGTTGCCTAGAGTGTCTCAAATGTCCCGAAAATCAAGCTATCCGCGATCTGAAATCCCTGGAAAGGTCTCCCGAGAGGTCTCTAGGGTTTAGGGTGCATGCCTGAGGTTTCATCTTTTCGCTCCATCCTTCGCTAGAGCCGTACAGCTCTAGTGGGCAAGACAAGTTGCCTTACAAAATCAGGCAACTTGTCTTATAGGAAAGGGGTATGGGCAGAGTCTGAAATTTTAGGCGGCCATTTATTGAAAGAAAAGAAAGGTGAGAGGGAGGTATAAAAAGGGAGAGAGAAGAAATCTCTGGGGGAGGATAGGGCAATCTAAAAAAAAACTGAAAGAAAAGAGAGAAAAAAAGAAGCAGAAAGAAAGAAAAGGCGAGACCGAAAAAAAAAAAAAAAAAGAAAGAGCTGAAAGTGAAGAAGGGACTGAGTTTAAAACCTAAATTAAGGAAAACATTAAGACTTAAGTTCTATAACCATTGCACATTGTTTGGAAACCATCTGGGGGTTCATTTCGGTTTGTTGCGGATTGTTGTGATTTTGTCAGTTGAGACTCCGGCAACGATATCAAGCTTTGAAATCAGTTTCTGCATATCCAGTACACTGGAAAGACACCAAGGTAAACTTTGAGAGGCCTAAAACCCATTTACATTATGTTTTCTGCATGTTCTTCTTTTTTGAAATTTTTTCTCGAAAACAGACTCAGCCCGTCATAGCCGTACGGCTATGTTCTTCATGAACACAGCCGGCCGGCTATGTTTTTGAAGAACAGAGCCAGCCGGCTTTGACCCAGAGCCGCCTGACTCTGTTCCTCTGGGACAGATTCCCGATCTGTCCCGAATGGCCGGAAGGGGTCTGTTTTCCATTTCATGCTTTTCTGTTTTGATTATTTTCCGGCCCAAGAATGTTTATATGTAGTTTTAACTCTGGTTTTCAGATTTATGGACGTATGAACATTGGTTTTTCGGTTTTTTTTTTTATTTTATGTTTTGGTTTCGGGGTTTTTCGATCCATTACGGATTGTGGTTCAGCATCAGCGGACCCCCGAACATCATAAAATCATAGGAAAGCATTGAAAACGAGCAAAAGTATAGATTTTTTCAAAAAATCAGAAAACCGGTTTCGGGTCCTGGCATTACAGCCGCCCAGTGAGGACTAGAGCCGCCCGGCTCTATTTCCTACTGTGTGGTTGAAATTCCCGGGAAAAGACAGAATTTTGGAATGCCCTGCACGAGTGTTGTTATGCAATTCTGTTTTCGGATTCAAACTGTTTTTGATGTGTTTATTGCTTCTTGGACTTTAGATGTTTGTGAAAATTAGGAAAACCCACACGAACGGGACCTCGAGTTCCGGGATAACCGACCCACAAAGACAGAAATATGCATGAAACAGAGCCAAATGATTTTCCAGCATAAAAATCTACAGGGCGTTTCAAAACCGATTTCCAGGTCTAACCTGTCTGACCAGTCAGGTCGAACCGGTTACCCCCTAAATGCATGCTCCCAATCCTGAAATCCCTATTCATCCTGATTTGAGTCCTATTTGTGTTTATAATATAAACTGTGGTAACTAATCTGTTTTGCAGCATTTATTTTTTATTTTCGCTGTATTTTAATAGACTAATTCGTGTAATTAGGCGGTTGTATTTTTAGATCCTCGTGTACTTAGGCGACTATAAAAGTGAGGATGAGAGCTTTTATCTTTTATTCGATTGGGTTGTATAGTCGGCCTTTACTATTTTCTATATATTTTGGATGTATGATTTAATTTCCCGTAATTTATTTTCTGCATTTCACTTCAACATTGGTTAATGAAAATAAACCAATTGGGTTAGAAAAAGATAATAAAGTGAATAAATATGGTTTTATAAATAATAAATTGAATACAAGCTCGAGGTTAAGTAGATAAGTTGCTCGAACCCTGAATCTCTGGATTAGGTACAGTAGTCTGCGCTCGGTAGGGAGCTGTACCGGAATTTCCCGGATGAGCTGATCCGGGTGGCGACTCTGTCACTGATCTCGAAATTTTGGTTTCAAGGTCTTTAAGTTATAAAACGGAAAAACATTTTCTACAAAATGAATTTCTTAAACAAATAAATGATTTTCCCCTAAGCCAAGATAAACAAAACCCATCTTTCCAAAACTTCACCGAAAAACTAATTATTTTCTTCCCCGGTTTGCTTCGCCGAGTTCCCAAAAAGGTCATCTGCTCACACCAATTCAACTTGAACTTGCCCCCAACATCCTTATTAAAAGGTTTTACTTGCTTTAGCACTAAACCTCCTACTTTCAGAGCATGTCTTTAGTGATGAACCCGACAGTTGTATGCCTTAGCCATCCTCTGCTGATACATCTGTAAATGGTCCAAGGCCTTCAGGCACTTCTCAGGAATCATAGCCAACCATTCAAATCTAGCCTTGACCTATTCTATCTTTGGCAGTTGAGCTTCCAAGGTGATCCTTAAGGATTTCAATTCTATTTCCACCGGCAGCAACGCTTCTATCCCATACACCAATGAATACGGGGTCTCCACGATAGGAGTCCTGACTTGTAAATGGTAACCCCAAATAGCAAATGGTAACTTCTCTTCTCAGTCTTTGTAAATGGTGACCATTTTAGCTAGGATCTTCTAATCGACTTATTGGCCCTTCTACTACCCCATTAGCCTGTGGTCTGTAGGGGATGAACTATGATGCTTTATACCTTGCTCTGCAAGTAATTATGCCATCACACCTTGGAACTGTACCTCGTTCTTAGTCACTACATGGTGTGAAATGCCATATCATGTAAACATGTGCTTCTCTATGAACTTAGCCATTTTCTTCTCTGTGATATTGGTATAGGATTTAGCCTCTACCCATTTCAAGAAATAGTTGACTGCTACCATGATAAATCTGTGATCATTCAATACTGAAGATTGAATTTTGCCAAGGATATCTATTCCTCATGCCGAGAATGGCTAAGGAGTAAAGAGGGTTTGCAGTTCCATTAGTGAAATGTGGCTAATATCGCCATAAATTTGCATTTATGGCATTTCCTCACCTCTTCGACATAACCTGCTTGCATGGCAAGCCAAAAATAACCTTGCCATAGGATTTTCCTTGCCAAAGCTACATCATTCATATGCAGGCCATAAGATCTTGAATGCATTTGTTTCATCACTCGGTGTGCTTCTGATTCTGCCAGACACCTCAGAAGTAGATCATTTGCTATCCTCTTAAAGAGTTGGTTCTCAAATATTATGAACCACACTGCTAGTTACCTAATTTTTACTCTATCAGATATGTCTGCTCCCCTCGAATATTGCCTGTCTTGTAAAAATCTAAAGATGTTAGAGTACCAAAGTTTGTCATCCACCATCAGACTCAGAACATCATTACAGTCGTAGAAAGGTCTCTTGGAGACTTCCAGGACCAAGGGTTTCATGGGTTGCTTCTGTGGCCCATCCCACATAGATGAAAGGGTCGCCAGAGCATCTACCATTTGTCATCTCTGATCACATGCTTAAACTCGTAACGGCGCCAAATATGTCAATCATTGGCCACACATACTCCAGATATGGCCGCAATAACTCTTCCTTAATTTCCCATTCTTCCGTGGCTCTGATCACGTGTTTAAACTCGTAACGGCCAAACGTGTCAATCATTCCCCACACATACTCCAAATATGGCCGCAATAACTCTTCCTTAATTTCCCATTCTTTCGCGACCTGGCAAATAACCAATAAAAAAATCTCCAATGATCAATACATTATTTTCCCTTAGGGTAATTAGGGCATCAATACCGAACAAACGAGCCTCGTATTCTACTCCATTGTTGGTAATAGGGAATTCTAAATGCTTGGAGAGTGGGATGATCACTCTATATGGGGTTGCAATGATGACTCCTAAACCACAACCTCACTTGTTTACAGCTTTGTCAAAGTACATTATCCATCTTCTTGGTTCAACTTTAATCATTGAAAACTGTTTATTTGGAAATTCTAGGTTTTCCATATATTATGAATCCAATGGTTGATTGGCTAAGAATTCAGCTACCGCTCTACTTTTTATTACCTTCTTGGTCATGTATTCAATGTCAAATTCGGACAACAATAATAACCACCTAGATAACTTTCCAGCCAATGTTGGTGCTTCACACAAATACTTCATCGGATCTACCTTCGCTATTGCTTATATCCTATAATGGAAGTAGTGTCTCATCTTCTTTGTCAGCCAAACCATAGTCGTACAGGTCTTCTCAACTATGGTATATCTAGTTTCATAGTCCATCAGCTTTTTACTGAGGTAGTAAATAGCATGCTTCCTCTTATCATCTTGCTCCTACACCAGCATTACCCTTACTGAAGTCTCCTCGATGGCTAGATACATGATTAATAGTTTACTCGGTGTCGGAGGTTTCAACACAAGTGGATTCATCAGGTAAGCCTTGATTATGTCAAAATATAATACTTGTTGTTGCTTCCTGAGAAGTTTGAAGATAGGCTCACAAATTGTAGTCAATCTGGCAATGAACCTGTTGACATATTAAAGTGACCCTAAGAACAACCTGACTTCCTTCTTAATCTTCGGTACCGGCATATCTCGGATGGCCTTGAGTTTGTCCAGGTCCATCTCAATTCCTCTTTAGCTGATTATATGCCCTATTAATTTGCCCGAAGTGACTCTGAATACACATTTCTTTGGGTTAAGGCAGAGATTTTATTTCTCAATCTTGGTCATAAATCTATCAAGGATAGCGGGGTGCTCTTCCTGGGTCATGGACTTGACTAACATGTCATCGACATACACCTCGACCTCTTTATGGATCATATCATGAAGAAGTGTGGTGACAGCTCTTTAGTACATGGTCCTATCATTTTTCAATCCGAATGGCATCACCCTGTAATAGTACGTGCCCCACTTTATGATGAAATCCACTTTATGATGAAATCTATCTTGACTTTATCAATAATGTCTATAAGGATCTGATTATATCCAAAGAACCCATCCATAAATGAATACATGATTGCTCTAGCTACACTGTTGATCAATGCATCTATATGTGGCAGAGGAAAGTCATTTTTTTAGGGGATGCTTTATTCAGGTCCCTATAGTCAACATAGACTCTGACCCTCCCATCCTTCTTCGCAACCATAACAATGTTAGCCAACCACTCGGGATACTCTACAACTTCTAGGAATTTGGCTTTGATCTACTTAGCCACTTCATCCTTAACCTTTTCTACCCATTCTAATATAAGACATCTGAGCTTCTACTTCACAAGCTTGCATTTAGGATCAGTGGGAATTCTGTGCTCCGTGATTTCTCTATCAACTCCTGACATATTCTCATGTGACCAGGTAAAGGTGCCATTATGCTTTTCCAAAACTTTTATGATCTCTCTCTTTTCTTCACGAGTAAGATCATTCGAGATGGATACCATTTTGGGGTTTTCATCCATTCCCAGGTTAATTTCATGCAATGGTGTGTCATGTATGCTAAACACATTATATGAATGCTTAAATGTATGCATAGATCCATTAGGAAAAACATCACATAAGTAAGCAAAGTAAGATTTTATTGAATTTAAAGCCTCAGAGGCAGAATTGTTCACATCAAACATAGAAGAAATTGATACAAAAAAGTCATTTTCCTCCTCCACATACCGAGGGTCTTTACTAGCAGCTACATCTTTATCTGTCTCCTCTTCCAATAGATCATCTAAGTCAGATTCTATAGCCACCTTCTATGCATCAGAGAGGGTAGATTCTTTCGTCAGTCCTTTCCTTATCCCCATTAGCCTAGCCAACTCGGCTATCGCCTTCTTGAATTAGTCATTTTATTCCATCACCACAGGCTTTTCTTTGATATGATCTTTTAGGACTTTCTTCAAAAGGGCGAACAACACCCTAGAGACAACATCCACAACTATATCTATATCTTTCACTCCCTGACCTTCTTTTCTGAGCTTCTGGCTCTGGGCGATAGGAATACAAGTATTCACAGTCTCTTCATATTCCAACTGAGCTAACCAGGGAACAACTTCTTTCTCTTTCTTGGGATCAGGCTTGTGGATGCTTTCAGTTGGTTCCATCCTATATTTGGAGAAATCCATTACGTCGAAAAAGATCTCGAATCCCAAAACCAACTCTCCTTTTTGCCTCCATTGGCTCGGGCTTGCCATCATAAGCCCCACCAGTGGTGCAGACAAAATTTTCTACTAGTTGCATTGCCTTCCATTTGGGTTTGCTCTTTGAGGTCTCGCTTTTGTAACCAAGGTCTGCATAATGGGTCTGCCCAATGTCAATATCAAACTTAGGCATACCCTGCTAATTTGCTCCTAGACCCTTTAACGGGATGAACTTTTGCTTCTCTAAATACTTATGGACCCAATCTATGAATATCGGTTCCTTCCCTTTCTCATTAGACATGATAGTGACTTAGAAACAAGTCATGGGTTGATCAGAGGCACTCAAAGCAGCAATAACTGAAGGTTCATCAGCCTCAAGAGTTACTATCTTTCCCCCAATGGGAAACTTGACCTTCTGATGTAGAGTGGAAGGTATATCCCCTAATGAGTGGAACCATGGACGCCCTAATAGCAAAGAGAAGGTCAGTGGAATATCAATAACTATGAATAGCACCTTAAACTTCACCTCCCCGACTACCACTTTCGCTTCGAATGTTCCGATCATTATGCACTTCTAGTCGTCATAAGCACAGATCACAGTTCTAGATCTTAACAGAGCTTCTTCACTCATATTCAAGCATGGTAGAATCTTCAGAGGACAGATGTTTATGGCAGAGCCATCATCTACCATGATGCATGGCATCACTCTATCTTTTACCTTAACTTTCAAGTACAATGCTTTGTTATGATTTACACCCTTAAGCGGCAGATCGGTTAGGAGTGGCAACGGTATGGGTGCGGGGGCGGGGGTGCATTCCCCACTCCGCCCCCAATGATTGCGGGGGCAGTTTTGGTGATTCTCACCCCCATCCCCTCCCCGTATGGGTGCCTACGGGTATTGATGAATCCCCACCCATATCCAACAAATAAAATAAATTAATATTTTGTTATTTTAATAATCATTTTAACATTCAATATCCAAAATACAAATTCTATCACATCAAATGTGGTTTAAAATCAAATATCAAAATTACAAAATATTTCCGATATTACAAACATTTAAGTTCCAAGTAAACTTTCTTTGAACAACTTGAATTTTAAGTCCAATCATTCAAGAGATATGCCTTGAGCTAGCAAATTGTATGCACTTTTCATGTGGCAACTAATGATCTTATGTTTCTAAATCATTTTCCAGAAGGATCTTATTATCATTATTATTATTTAAACAAGCCACAAAAGTAAGGCATTGAAGTGATACTGCTCTTGTTTTGCTAGTAAGCTTAAATGACGATGCATATGATATAATTAACTTCAATTTTCTATTACTAGGATAAGGAACACATGTATTGGATTTATGAGAAGAATAAGTCATGTGGTTTATAGCTTAGAGCGAAAAATCCAAGAATTTGTACATGATCTGTCTAACGCATTTAAACCACGTGAAATAGGAATTTACTTGAATGTGCCAATGAACAACTACTATGGATTTAGATTTTTAAGAAGTACCAGTTTGTCTTATTGGCTCAGTTTCCTAAGAGGGATTATTTCTATGCTTGAGCTTTCTCTTCTTCTTGATTTGTTTTCACGTCTTCAATAAAATATTAATTTGACATTAGTATTAGTAAAAGAATTATCATACCGATATATATATATTTATGTACGGGGATTTAAACAGGGATTTATTCGGTGGGACAGGGATAGTAGTCCCCGCCCCCACGCCCATTTAAGTACTGGGGTTAAAATAACCCCCACCCCCATCCCCATGGGGTATAACATTGGTTATTCCCTGCGCCCACTAAGATCGGCGTCGCTGAATGTTATCTCTAGAGGGTGACCCATTAAGCAGTTGAGAGATCCGCCTATCAGTAAGTGTACTTCCTTAGAAGAAGTCAGATGGATCGCTTCCATTTCCATTAAATTTTTCACCATCGTGGCATAGTGTTTCTGGGATTCCATCAAAAAATGAACACATTGGCTTTGGGAGGCATTTCTTCAGATGTTCAACCACTAGGTCATTCTCTTCAACTGGAGTGGCGAGAGAGTCATTACGCACTAGCGTTTCCATCCTGAGTGCTGACTCGTTCTCCCGCGATCGATTGGTGGGTTGGTAGACTCTCTCACTCCTCATAATGTGATTGACAAGCCTGTCCTCCTTTCTCAAATACATTTTGGCCTTGGGCTTAAGGATTTCATATTCATTATAGTCATCGTCTAGCTCAACATCATTCAAGTTGATCAGCTCTGGCTTCTTCTCCACCACCACCACCGGTTCGACTACCTTCTCAACCTCTCCATCAAAGGAAACTACATGAACTACAAGATTGGCCTGGATAATCTATACAAATACAAAATTAGAAGGCAGCCCGGTTTGCACTATATTGACCTTGCCTCCAAAACTAGGCAGTGGATTTCTCTGTACACTTGGCTTGGCATCCAGCTGTTAGATCTTGTTCTCTATTACCAACTGCTTAATGGCGTCCCATAGACGGAGGTAGTCATTCATGCTATGGCCTCTTGCCATGTGATAGGTGTAGAATTTTTCCTTGTTCGCCTCAGCGGGAGGAGTGAAAGGCTTCAAACTCTGCAAGAGTTCCAACTTTCTACACTTGCCAAAAATTCTACTTAACAACCCGACCCATAGTGATATCCCCTTTAGATTGACCTGAGGAGCCAATCCCTGAGCTACTGCCTCCACCTCGACTTGTAGAGGTAGAAGCATGTGCAGGCTTTAGGCTGAAGCTAAGACCAGATGGAGTTGCGGTGGTACCACTGGTGCTCTTGAATTCGTGTGTGTAACTCTTACTTCTTCGGTAACTGTTACCACTACCATTGTTTGCCTTCTTCTTTGTACTTTTCATTCTTCTTTGCCAGATTATATACGTCCATAAAAGAATTAAAGTCACAAAGTTTCATGTTGTCGTGGTAGTTTTTCAAACTGCCATCCACCAGCTTAATGATAAGCTCAGAATCCCTAGGTCTCTGTTCCAACAACACTTAAATGTCCATCCATCTTTTATAATACTCCACAAAGGTCTCATTTAGTTTCTACTTCACTGCCTCAAGGTCCTACAGTGTTACCTCAATCTGAGTATATAGCTATAATGCTTCATAAAGGCCTTAGCTAGAGAGTTCCGGTTTTTCTTGATATGGGTCGGCTGATTGTTTAACCACCGAACAACACCATCTTTGAGAATAGTTGGGAACAAACCTAATAGCTGGTAAGTGGTCAAGTTGTTCATTGTCATCACTATCATATAGTTGTTAATATGAGGAGCATGTTGGTGTGCCCTAGTTCTTAGGGTATTGGATTCTTGTAGTTTGTATTATACATTCAGACTCTTTGTATAAATACATTATTTATGTCACATTAATAAAGGCATTTAATCTATTTCATTTATATCTTGTGCTATAATATGAATAGAGTATCCATTGATTGATAATCATAAAACATATCCCAAGTCTATTCTAATAGTGGGAACGAATAGAATCACAGACTTGTATATTCGATGACTATATGGTAGCTCTTAACTAGCCATAGCGCTTGTATAGTTAGTCATGAATATAGGTACATGTCGTTGACATGGGACTGGATCGATCCGCATAAGAAAGCCACATGGTTGTCATGTCATAGGTTTTTCTTGAGTAGGTCTCTTTTGTCCTCGGACCAGATTTCATTATAGTATTAATATGGAATCTGGTTCACTTTCACATATGCCTACCAAGTCTATAAAAGGATGCTAAATATGGGTATGATTAGGTGGACAGGTGAACATGTTGACACTGATAATGAAATGATGGAATTGCCACTCGGGTAACACCGAGATGATATCACTGGCCACTTGATGAGTGGGACTGATAAGTGTATAGCCATACCCAAGTAAGTTGGTGCTTTTTTGATTAATCAGTCAACTCAAGATCAAGAAATATAATAAACAACAGAAGAGGATGACGGACACCATACCTCTTGTTTATTCATATGGATATCTTTTGGCAAAGGACACTATGAGATTACTACTGGGTGAGTGTCTTCTAAAGACTGTTGCATCTCTATCTTAATTGGGGGCTATAACGGTTTGCTAGAATCCAGTTATAGTCTGTGGGCCTTGGGCCTACTACCAACATAAAGACAGACCCATAGGATCATGCACATAGATCAACTGAGCTAGAACTTATAGAAATTGTACATGTAATGTACATTGGAAGGAATGCGTTAATTAATTAGTTGACATTTGGTGTCAAAGTAATTAATTAACATTGGGTTGATTTATTAATTAATAAGTTTACATAATGTAATTAATTAATTTATCAATTAATTGAATTACATAAAGTAAACAATTAATTAAATAATTTTCCTAAGTAGGAAAATTAAATACATGTATTATATTTACTTAAGTGTGATTTAATTTTATTTAGGGGTAATTAAATTTAGCCAAATGGAATTAAATTACATAGTATATACTTTTTAATTAAAGTTTATTTATGTAATTGTAATTCTAGTGGAATTGGGTTTAATTAACCTAATTAAAACCCAGTTAGACAAGGAGTTTATATAAGGACACACTTAAGGAAGAAAACTTATCCCTAACCCTATTTTAATTGTTGGAATTTTCAGCCCTCTACAGCAGCCCCTTTGGCCAAAAAAAATTTCCAGCATCAATCTTCCATTCCTCTGCTTTTTCAGCTAGCACCGGTTCCTGCTCGATAGTTGGTCATGCACCGGACTTTGGAGGTCGCTTAAAGAGTCGATTCTGCAGCAGTCTCTAAAAGAGACGGATTTGGTGAGTGAATCTCTCTTGATTCAAAATTGATTTTATTTCAATCAATGGTTATTTGACACGATAGGTGGATTCTAGGAAAATTTTAAACGTTGTAATTCCACTGCACCAGGTTATTTTTTCGATGACAAATCCCAACAGTGGGATTAGAGCCTAGGTTTTATCCATTAGATTGATTGGAATTCATTCTTGAAAGTGTTCTTGAAGAAAGAATAGGTCTCAAGAATGGTTTTTTGGGTTTTTTGATTATTTTTCCCGATTGGTATGTATGTGCACGACCGGTACTTTTTTTAAAATGTTGTGTTGAGTCCTATGGGTCCTAAATTATTATCGGTTGTAATTAATTTTGGGGAAAAATGGCATGCCCGCCATTTCTTTTATTTTGATGTAATTTTGAATAGATTTTATTTTAAATAAAATTGTTGTAATTGCATCAAGTATGGAGGAAGGCCCAGATGGAGCAAGCCCATAGTGGGAGCCTAAGAAGGGTTTTAGTCCCGCCCATGAAGAATTAGATAGGATATCTAGTTTTTAATTAGGTTGTAATTAAGGCCCATAGGATCTCATTATTTTAAATTAAGTATGTTATTGCATTTGTCATATAATATGGATCCATGGATCACTATATTATAACCCGCGATTGTGCATGCTAAGCCGTATCACTTAATTTTAATACGGAAATTAAAATATTGAGTCATTTAAAAGTGCTTTTCACATTCACACCTCTTCCTCCCATTGATGCTGCAATGTGTGCCATGCCTTAGCTGGATACATTATAGTATTCGGTGGGCTGTCGAGGGTTAGGATACTCGGTATGGTTAACATATGAATGGTGGTTTGACTCAACATGGATAACATTAGCTCAGAGCGGGCCTTAAGCATAGATGTGTAAAGTGTCAATAAGCCCATCAAACCAAGGTCCTTCATGGAAGGATTGGATAGGTTGTCCTACCAAACAAATTAATGGTTGGTTAGTGAGCCCTAGTTCGGCAAGTCATTGATAAGTTGTGGATCTTGGTCAAGTCAGCCAATTAACATAACCAATGAAAAAATTAAAATCGGATTATTAATTTGAATTGGTAAAAGTACTTTATTTCTATCTCAAGCAATGATTTCTTCCACATAGATAATCCCATTTCATAAAAGCAATTTAAATGGCTGCAACAAACAACAACTCACTCTCACTTAGGTCACTCCTGGAGAAGGAGAAGCTTTCAGGGACTAATTTCTTGGATTAGGTTAGGACCTTACAAATAGTTCTTAGACAAGAATCCAAGGAGTATGTATTGAACGCTCCTTTACCAACTGGTCCTCCTGCAGGTCGAGGCGTCACCACGGTAATGGTGGAGCAGTACGACCGTCACATGAGGGATGACCAAGATGTCTCGTGCCTCATGCAGGGTACCATGGCTTCTGATCTTCAGAAGTAGTTCATGGACAAGCGTGCTTATGAGATTATGGATCAAATTAAAAAGATGTTCCAAGATCAGGCTAGTCAGGAACGTTACCTGACAACGAAGGCACTTTGCATGACTGCAATGGCAGTCGGGACTTCTGTTAGCACTCATGTGCTAAGGTTGAAGGGGTATATTGATACACTTGCCCACTTTGGCTTGCCAGTGCCACAGGACTTGGTAGCAGACATTATTCTCGGGTCACTTCCTGAGTCTTACAATCAGTTTATCGTGAACTACCATATGCAAGGGTTGGATAAATCGGTTGTTGAGCTATATGGCATGCTAAAGCTTGCTGAGCAATTTCTTAAGAAGACTCATGAAGTTCTGCTGGTGAACAAGGGCAACACACCCAATGCTAAGGGAAAGGCTAAGTCTAAGGCCAAATCCAAGGCCCAAAAGGCCAAGCGTAAGGCTAAGATGGCTGTGGCCCACCCTAAAGCAAGGGTTGCTTCTCCTGATGATGTTTGCCACGAGTGTGATGAGAAGGGGCACTGGAAGAGCTCGTGTCCAAAGCTAAGGGAGCAACTGAAGGGCAAAACTACTGCTTCAGGTATTTATTTTGTTGAGATTAATTTGGCTATTTCTACATCTTAGGTCTTAGACACTGGATGTGGATCTCACATTTGTTCAAATGTGCAGGGTCTAAGAAATAGGAGATTACTAGGATCTAGAGAAGTAGATCTTCGAGTCGAAAATGGTGCTCGGGTTAAGACCATGTAGATCAAAGATTATTTCTTAGAGATGCCTAGTGGACTTGTTTTGGAACTAAGAAATTGTTTATTTCGTACCTGTGATGCATAGGAATATTATTTCCATTTCTTTGTTGGATATTTTTGGTTTTATATTTAATATTAGACATGGTAGAATTTCTATGCAATGTGGGAATATTATTTATGGAACAATATTTCTTGAAAATGGCTTATATATCCTTGATCTAAAACGTGAAAGTTCAATCTATAACATAAATACTAAGAGGATTAAACAAAATGAAATTAATCCTACATACATCTGGCACTGTCGACTTGGCCACATAAATGAGAAGCTCATATCTAGGATTCACTCTAGTGGAGTGTTTAGGTCATTTGACATCTAGTCTTATGATACATGCGAATCTTGTTTGAGAGGCAAGATGACAAAGGCACCTTTTAGCAAGACTGCTGAAAGGGCCTCAGAGCTATTGGAGCTTATACATTCCGATGTATGCGGCCCAATGAGCATTAGTGCTAGATTTGGTTTTCTGTACTTTGTCACCTTCACGGATGACTTCAGTAGATACAGTTACATTTATCTGATGAAGCATAAGTCTGAGACTCTTCAAAGGTTCAAGGACTTTAAGAACGAAGTAGAAAACCAACTTGGCAAGAAAATAAAAGCACTTTGGTCTGACCAAAGGGGTGAATATTTGAGCCAAAAGTTTGACTCATTTTTTAGAGAGTGTGGGATTGTATCCCAACTCACTTCTCCTGGTACACCCTAGTGGAATGGAGTGTCAGAAAGGAGGAATAGGACCTTGTTAGACATGGTCCACTCAATGATGAGTCATGCTACACTCCTTGTCTCCTTTTGGGGATATGCTTTAGTGACAGCTGCTTACATACTTAATAATACACTAAGCAAGGCAGTTGAGGGAACACCATATGAACTATCAAAGAGCCGAAAGCCCAATGTTTCCTTCTTAAAGATTTGGGGCTATGATGCACATGTCAAGAAATTGACAAGTGGCAAACTCGAGTCCAAATCTATCAAGTGCCAATTTGTGGGTTACCCTAAGGAAACTAAGGGTTATTACTTCTATGATCCGGCAGAAAACAAATTTTTCATAGCCAGGAATGCAGTCTTCTTGGAGAAGGAATTCCTTTCTAAGAGAGACAGTGTGAGCAATGTTGAACTTTTTGAAGTTCAAGACTCACAAACTCCTACAGCTAATGTTGAGGATGCTTTGGTAACTGAACCAGTGACTCCAGAAATTGAGGAAGCTGAACTGGTTACACAGGACCTTAGAAGGTATGGTAGGACACATCATCAGCTAGAGAGGTACGACTTTTATAAGCGTCGGGTTTTCTTGACCTTTATGATGAGAATTCCTGTATTACTTGTGGAGCAGACGGACATGAATCAAACTTGAAAACGACTGGAATGTTGCCCAGGGTATCTCAAACATCCCGAAAACTGAGCTATCCTCAATCCGAAACCTAGAGAAGGTCCCTCAGATGATTTTATGGTTTAGGGTGAGCATTGGATTTTTGCGGATTTCGGCCTGGCTCTAGTGGGTTCAACTGAGTTGCTCTGAACGAAAAGAAAAGCGGCCAAAGTTTTTGAAGAAGAGAAGACGGCTCATCAATTGTTAGAAATGATGATGAGTGAGAGGTATAAAAAGAAAAAAAAGGAAATCGAAAAGGAGGCAGACATTTTGAATCTTGAAACAGAAAAAGAAAAGAGAGAAAAAGGGGAAAAGGGGCCAAATACACATGGAGAAGAAGAGAAAAGCAAAACAAAACCTTAACACCTAAAACCAATTCCAAATCATCAAAGGAAGCATTCTCAACCTTTACACATTTCATTGGGGTTATTTCGAATTGGTTTCGGATCGTTTCCGATTCGTTTTCGGATTTCGGCCGGTTGAGGTTTCGAGAGAATTTCGGGTTTTCAATTCGGTTCTTGACATTCAACGCATCAAAATAATATCAAGGTAAACTGAGAGGCCTTAAACCTATGTACATTGCTTTTTCTTTGCATTTTCTTTTATTTTTGCAATTTTTTTGGAATCGGATTACCCGAATACAGCCGCACGGCTGTGTTCTTCATGAACATAGCCGCACGGTTGTATTCCTTATGAACAGAGCCACGCGGCTCTGGTACTCAGAGCCGCACGGCTGCGTTCTGTAAGAGGGGAATCCCAAAACTACCCCGATCGGCGGAAAGTAGTCCATTTTCCATTTTATGCATTCTGTTGTGATCAATTTAGGCCCAAATGCATCTGTATGTTGTAAAATCTTGGTTTTTGGATTTCTGTACGTACGGATATTAGGTTTTCGATTTTTCCCGGGTTTTACTTTATGAATTTTGCGGTTGTTCGATCCGAATCGGATTTGTAGTCCAGCATCAACGGTTGTAGTTACAACCCAATTTAGAGTCGTATGGTTGTAGTTACAACCGCACAGCTGTAGCTACAGCAGTACGGCTGTAGTTTCCAAAATAAACAAAGTCGCAAAACAATCCGTATGAACGTCGTCGCGTGATACTATTTTCAGATTCAAACTATATTTGGCGTGTTTACTGCTTTTTGGACCCAAGATGGGTGTTGGATTTAGGAAACCCGCACGAACGGAACCCCAAGTTTTGGGATAATAGACCCACTGAAAAAGGAAAATTTGCATGAAACCGAGCCAAATAAGTTTTCTAAAATTGTTTTCCAGCACAAAAAAATTACAGGTCGTTTCAAAACCGTTTTCTAGGTCTAACAGGGCCGGTTGGCCTAGCCGACCCGGTTACCCCCCGAATGCATGCCCCCTTTCCTAAAAACCCTAATTCTGTCCTGCTGTGAGTCCTATTTGTGCGTGTGATACAAACTGTGCTAATTATCTGTTTTGCAGCATTTATTTTCCTTTTTATTATTTTTTGTGTAATTAATAGATTAATTCGTGTATTTTAGGCGTTTGTAAATTTTTAGATAATCTTGTATTCTAAGCGCTTGTAATGTGAGGACGAGAGTTTTTATTTTTATTCGATTTGGTTGTATAAGCGGCCTCTATTATTTTTTTGTATAATTGGGATGTATGATTTATTTTCCCACAATTTATTTCTGACATTCTCTTGAGCATCAACTGATAAACAAATACAAATTAGGATAGAGAAAGATAATAAAGCAAATAAAATATGGTAATATAAACTATAAAGTGAAAGCAAGCTTGAGGTTAAAGTAAGTCACTTGCCCAAACCCTAAATCTCTGGATTAGGTACAGTAGTCTACCCTCGGTAGGGAGCTGTACAGGAATTTCCCAGATGAGCTGATCCGGGTGGCGACTATGTCACTGATCTTG
Organism: Euphorbia tirucalli; assembly: GCA_039660915.1. Lineage (NCBI taxonomy): Eukaryota > Viridiplantae > Streptophyta > Magnoliopsida > Malpighiales > Euphorbiaceae > Euphorbia > Euphorbia tirucalli. The sequence continues at coordinate 55,695,853 of CM077633.1, forward strand.
GAATTTAAGTTTCGAGGTCTTTAAGTAAAAATGGGAAAAGGTTTTCTATAAAGGGATTTTCAAATAAATCAACAAATTTCCTAAAGATAATCAAAATCCAGTTTTTCCAAAACATCATTCAAACGTATTTTTCCAAAAGTTTCCTTTCCCCTGGTTCACTTCACCGTGTCCCGCTTTCTTTCCATCGAAAGGTAGTCCGCTCACAGTGGCGACTCCACTGGGGAATAAGGTTTCTTAAAAAGTTTTCACAAAAACTTAAGCAACTTAGGCAACTACCAAAATATAACCTCGCTTGTAGTCACTTTACATAATTCATAATACCATATTTATTTGCACTTGCATATCATGACATTTTCTTCTTCTCAATCCCTCCAATAAACTGATCAGCCCCTGTTTGCCCAAAAAGGTGACCTACCTCTACTGCCAGGATTGGAGGCACTCGACGGGGTAAACCACTTATAGCACCGCATGACCTTACATTGTGTTCTACGGTGAGGAGTGTATATTCACTATGGGAACCTGTATGACCCTTGGTTTTGACTTTGACCCACATGTAATGGCTTAGCAACTTCCCCAAGGATTACGAAAACTTAAATTCAAATTGAATATTGAGCGAACGCCTTTAGTATCCCCCGTTGATGCCAAAGAGACCCAACACCTAGGAAGAATGCAAGACCAATCGAAAGGAGGAATAAGGTCGAAAGGGAGCGCATATTCTTGCATGTGCTAACGTTTGTTCTGTGGTGTTTTTATTTGACTTTTCACGAAGCATCCAGCATGCATAGCTTTCATGTGCCATTCTAACCACATCTTTGTGCAGCCATTTTCAAGCATTGACATATGCATGATACTAATCACATTTCTGTGCAGCCACTTGCATTTTCATGTGACATACACATTCATGTCATTTCATTCCACCTAATAAAAGGATGTTCTGAGCGTGCTCTTCACGATCATTTCATTCCATAACATATCGGGTATCCCAAAACTACCCGTGTTCTGCCAGTGCACCGGATTGCACTTGACCACTTCACAAATACCATATCATTCAATATAAGACCATAATGGTCCTAGGTCTATTTTCGTGTGGCGGTTCACATGATGTTGTTACATGACATCATATTCATTCATCATAAAGTGTCACGGTGACATCAAAGTCCTGTTTGCACATCATGGTTCACCTCGGATCATTTCATGACAGTAAAAGATCATTCGAGGTACTCCCCGAGTGTTGGATTAGTGCACATATAAGGGAATTTCATAACCTTATCAAAATCATACAAGATGTTCCACGAATGCCAAACCTCTGTCCGTGTCCCCAGTTACACGTGACTCTTTTTATAACATCATCTCATATCACACACCTCAAAAGCATCAGAACTCTGTCCATGGGATGGTCCCCATGTGACCATTTCATTTCATATCATTGACCTACAAAGCGTCGAAACTTTGCCCGTGTGTCGGCACACACGCTTCCATTTCACGATAATTCATTAGGTACCCCGAAGGCGCAAAACCTCTGTCCCTGCGATGGCTCGCACATGACCCTTTTTTTGCATTATTCTTGCATGACATTGAGCACCCTTGGGACATCCCAAATGAAGGAAATCAAACACACATAGTGCATCCTCATTGTCATCCCCATTCATGAAGCATCCCCCAAGCATCATTCTTCATGACATTACCTCATTCATTTACCACCCCTAACTCTCCACATGTGATGTAGGACAATATGCACATGAGACTAGAAAAGACCAAAGCTTCACAAAGATAGTTCACAGAGTAAGCTAGATCGACCAAGGACAAGGTCTCAGACTTTGAGGGCTGTTGGGGAATAGAAAACGGTATAAGCAGATAGTGAGTCTGATTCCGGGGAGGAAGTGGAAATGGCCAATCAAACACCAAGTCTTGCTGATGCCTTGAAGGATTTCCTAAGACTTCAGGATTTCTGTGACATGCTGAAAGAAGAAATAGGGGCTGTGGTAAGAGAAAGTGTAGAGATCGGAACCAGTAGGCACAGAAAGGAAAGGGTAGCCGAATCTTCTCAGTATGGGAAGGATGTCTCAGTTAGTGCAGAGAAGCTGCAAGAGATTGAAGTAGCTATGGAAAAGAAAATAAAGGTGAAGTACTCAGAGTTGGATGAAGTAGTCACCAAGCTGAAGAAAGGGGCTAACATCAGTTTGGGCTCCAAAAGAGGAGTGAATGTAGATGCAATGATCAACAAGGGCATTGAGACCTTCCCTATTGGGTTTCCAGTGCTGAAAGTTCCTTCTTACAAGGGGATTGGTTCACCGGAGGCTCACATGAACCTTTATGCACGGGTCATGCTAACTGCGAGTGCTACCAAACAGCAGCTAATCAACTTTTTCCCGACCACACTCGAAGGGGGTGCACTGAGCTGGTATAACTCTTTGTCTGAAGAAGTGCAATCAGACTGGGAAGCCTTGTCAGCTGCTTTCATCAAATACTACAGCTTCAATACTAAGATCCATATGAAGCTGTATGACCTGGAGAGGATTAAGCAGAAGCTAAATGAGTCCTTTCATGAATATTATCAAAGGTGGATGAATAAGATGATTCTGCTAAAAAACCATCCCGATGAAGATGAATTGATCTAGAAGTTGATTAAAGGTAGTAGGGACATCTTCAAAAACAACATGAAATTCCACTCTTTTAGTGAGCTCAGTGAAGTGTATAGCATGGCTATGAAAATATAGAGGGATGAAGAGGAAAAGGCAGCAAGCTACAGGAGCAATAGAAGCTCCAGGTACAGTTCTGGGTATTGGTCGACTACTGTAGCTGGGTCAAGCAGTAGGTCTGGCTCTGGTTCTACAGGCAAGAACGGGCAGTTTTCAGAAAGTAAGCAAGCAGGGGTTACTATTGTGTCTCAGCAGTGAGGAAACCAAAGCAGAGGTTTGGAGGGTCAGGGCATATCTCCGTGGGCTTTCTCCTTAGCTAAGATCTTTACCAAGTGCAGGAATGGCGGTCTGTTAAGCACTCTCAGGCCGTTCAAGAAGCCAGCGGGGGAAGATAAGGATAATTTTTGTACTTACCATGTCATGGTGAGACATAGAACCAATAACTGTCATAGGCTGAAGGATGTCATCCAGAAGCTGATTGACGAAGGAAAGTTACAGAAGCCTGCCAAGCCCAGTACTAAGACTAATCCGCTGCTAACATTTGAAAGGTAAGTCAACATGGTACAATCAGGATTTTTGGCCAATTTCATTTTTGTACAGGTCCTACAGGCAAACCCCACTGTACAGTCTATGGTGGCTAATGAAGCTGAGATGAAGTTAGATTGTGGAAAGTTGACAGAGTAGAAAGAAGTGAAGCCTGTGAGTCTGGATGATCTGGATTCGGAAGATGAATATGAAGAATATGGCTATAATGAGACAGTTAAGTAGCCAGTCACTGAGAAGCCTAGAGTTCCTGAAGTACAAAATGTAACAAGAAATGGTAGGGTTAACTAGCCAGTGATCCAACAGAATGAAAAGACTCTAGTGACCGGGTCAGGTAGTACGTCAGCACCAAAGGAAGTGGAAAAAGAGGACCCAGTTATCTCACAATTGAAAAGACCCCAGCTCAAGCCAGTTTATGGCACCTGCTGTTGACCTCTAAGGAACACAGGGCAGGCTAGTTAAAAAGCTGTCTGAAATTGAAGTTTCTCCGCTTGCATCTCTGGAGGCCATGTGTTGCTTGCTGGACAAGATTCATATGGGGTCCCCTGACATTTTATTTTTAGAAAACAATTTGCCACAAGGGGGAAAGGCTCACAACAAAGCCCTTTATGAAAAGGTTAACCTCCTGGACCGGGTTATGCCCTGTGTGATGGTAGATGATGGGTCGGCTTTAAACATATGTCCATTAAAGATGTTACCATTCCTGGGTCTAAGCGAAGATGGTTTGAAAAAGTCCTCTACTGTGATCAGGGCTTATGATGATTCAAAAAGGACTGTAATCGAAACTTTCAAAGCTGAAGTGGAAGTGGGACAGGTCAAGTCGATGATCACCTTTACTGTGATTGACATTCCAGTCACCTTCTCCTTGCTACTGGGGAGACCATAGTTCTTCCTGTTGAGGGGCATCCCTTTAACTTTGCACCAGAAGATTAAGTTTTCAATAGGCGATAAGGTTGTGACGGTCGAGGCAAATTCTCAGTCCATGATTGCTGTAGTTAGTGAGGAGACCATACCATTCAGCGGGTTCCAAATTGCCATGGTCAGAAAGGAGGAAACCACGAATGCCCCAATGGTTATCTATGAGAATTATATGCCAGAGTGGTTGTCTAAACACCTTCGCAGGCATGATTTTGTTCCGGGTATGGGACTTGGGGCTAATCTACAAGGGGTGCCCGAATTTAACATTGATTCTGGAAAGCCGAGGCATTTGGCCTGGGCTACAAAGCAGAAGCATCTGAGAAGAAAGATCTGAAGAGAGGAAAGAATGAAAAGCCCATGATGAAGCCATTCATTAAGGCTGGTGAACAATTGTACAAAGGGCAAGCTGAGCCAGTGAAAGTCGGGAGTATTGAATACCCAGGCTTCGAGATATTCTCTGATGTTGTAGACTTTGAAAAGAGCTAGGAGGAGCCAATTGCATGGTGGCAGTGGAAGAGACAGTTGTTAAGCTTGTCATCCCCCAGGAGAAACCATATGAAATAATAGCAGAAGCAGCAGAAGTGGCCAAGGAGAAAGCTGAAGAGAAAGTCTGTGATGAATCTATGAAAGCAATTTTAGAGGCGCTGGCTACCGCCTTAGGCAAGGCATTTGAAAAGTCTGAGTAAAGGTCTGCGAAAGAGCTGGTGACCAAGGCAGGCTTGGATGCTGTGGTTACCGAGATAGTAGGAATTATGAAGAAAGCTAAGGCATAGGTGGCTGAGATTGAGGAGGTTGCTCTTCCTGCTAAACAGGAGTCTAAAATTGCTACTGACCTAGACAACATTCTGAAGCTGAGTAATGCAGAAGAAGTTCAAGGCCCTCTGCCTGTGGAGGATGAAAATCATTTTGCTGTATCTGTTTCTTCTATCTTTAATGTGAATGATGTACTTTTTAACAAGTTTGATGCAATGAAATCCCAGTTTGCTTACCTGTGCGATGTTTATCCTGATAATTTTGTGCATGCATTTGAATCACCATCAAGCATATTTAGCATTCATGACACTGCATTGCATGAAATTAACATAAGTACAGATGAAAACCCCAAAATGGTATTCATTTCACACGAACTAAAATTTGAAGAAGAGAAAGGATTGATAGAAATACTACAAAAAAATGTTAAAGCTTTTGCTTGGTTGTATGAAGACATGTCGGGGGTCGACACAGAAATAGCAGTTCACAAGATTCCAACAGATCCCAGATTCAGGCCAGTAAAGCAGAAGCTGAGACGGCTAAGACCAGAATAGGCTACACTAGTAAAAGAAGAAGTGGCTAAGAATATTGGAGCCAAGCTCCTTAAAGTGGTGGAATACATAGAATGGTTAGCCAACATTGTGCCAATGCCTAAGAAAGATGGAAGGGTCAGAGTGTGTGTCGACTACAGGGACTTAAACAAGGCATGCCCGAAAGAACTCACATTGATGTTTTGATCAACAGCGTAGCCAAGGCAGTAATGTACTCTTCTATGGATGGATTTTCGAGATATAACCAGACACTGATGGATGTAATTGACAAGGTGAAGACATCTTTCATTACAGAGTGGGGCACCTTTTGCTACAGAGTAATGCCTTTTGGGTTGAAAAATGCTGGGACCACTTACCAGAGGGTTGTCACAACATTGCTACATGACATGATTCACAAAGAAGTAGAGGTGTACGTTGATGACATGCTTGTTAAATCAATGACCCGGGAAGAGCACCATGTTATCCTGGATAGATTTCTTACACGCATTCGGGAGTACAACCTACGACTTAATCCCAAGAAATGCATATTCCCGGTTACATTAGGGAAACTACTGGATCATGTGGTCAGCCAAAGGGGAATAGAGATGGATCCAGAAAAAATCAAAGCTATTCAAGATATGCCAGCCCTTAAAATAGAAAAGGAGTTCTGGTCATTCTTGGGTTCCTTGCAGTATGTCAGCCATTTCATAGCGCGGTTAACCTCAGTGTGTGAGCCGATTTTCAAGCTATTAAGGAAAGATTAGCCTATTGTATGGGATGATAGATGTTAGTTGGCCTTCAAAAAGATCAAAGCTTACCTAGTAAATTCAACAGTTCTCAGCCCACCAATTCTAGGAAAGACTCTGATTTTGTACTTAGCTGTCAAAGATTCCTCCATAAGGGCAATGCTGGCGCAAGAGCAGGATGGAAGGAAGGAGTACCCTATCTACTATCTCAGCAAGAAGCTGCTAGAATATGAAACCAAGTACACACTGGTAGAGAAGACATGTGTAGCAATGATCTGGCTAATTAAGAAGTTGCACCACTACTTTCAGTCATACAAGGTACAAGCCATGGCTAAAGTGGATCTAATGAAATACTTGTACGAAGCACTGGTGTTGGTTGGGAAACTATCTAGATGGCTCCTACTCTGATCAGAATTCAAAATTGAGTACATCACTAGGAAAACCATCAAAGGGCGAGCTGTGGTAGAATTCCTATCAAATCAGCCATTAGAATCGGATTGTGTGGAGAATCTGGAATTCCCTGACAAACAGTTGGCTATAGTGGAGGTAAGGAGATGGATTATGTGCTTCGATGGTGCCGTAAATAGAAAGGGTGCTAGAATTGGGGTAATTATATCAATGCCAGATGGCAAAATCATCCCACTATCAAAGAGGTTGGACTTCTCCATAACTAACAATGGGCCAGAATATGAAGCATGCTTATTCGGAATGGAAGCCCTCCTGACACTAGAGGCAGACAATGTCTTGATTATTGGGGATTCACTCTTGGTGATTAGGCAGGCACAAGGCGACTGTGATTTGAGAGACGAAGCCTTACGGCCTTACTTAGAACTGCTGCAGTACAGAAGAGGGTTATTCGACCAGTGTAAGTTCAGACATGTTCCTAGGGAGGAGAATAAAATGGCGGATGCACTAGCAACATTGTCCTCTATGTGGGAAGATCCAGCAAAGGCACAGATACAATCTCTGGTCATAGCAATTTCCAGGAAACCCTAATTTGATATACATGAGGTGATGGAGTTAACAGCCAAGGAAAAGCCGTGGTTCTTTGACATTTATTAGTATATGAAAGAGGGAAGGTACCCAGAAGAAGCTAGCACTGCTGATAAGGTTTCATTAAGAAGATTATCCCACCAGTTCAGAAGCTTCAAAGATAAGCTATACAAGAGAACCGCAAACAGGGTTCTTCTAAGATGGTTGACAGAACAAGAAGCAGAAATAGTAATGCAGCAACTACACGCGAGATCCTACGGGCTGCATATGAATGGGATCGCCATGGCTAGAAAGATAATGAGATAGGGATACTTTTGGATGACAATGCAATCTGATTGTGTGAAGGAGGTAAAAAGATATTACAAGTGCCAAATCTATGCAGATACCAGTCATCTGCCACCATTTGAACTATAGAATCTAGAATCTCCTTGGCTTTTCTCGGCGTGGGGAATCGACATGATTGGAGAAATTCATCCTGCAGCATCTAACGGGCACAGGTTCATAGTGGTCGCAGTAGATTGTTTCTAAAAATGGGTGGAAGCTGAATCTTTCTCCAGCATGATAGCTAAGCAGATGGTCAAGTTTATTCAGAAGAACATCCTCTTACGATACGGAATCCCTTATCATGTAGTGACTGATAATGGGGTGCAATTTCAAGGGGCAACAGCTAAGCTATTCTTAGAACACGGCATCAAGCATCATAGGTCTTCTCCATATAGACCGCAGGCCAATGGTGCAGTGGAGGTGGCTAACAAGTCAATTAAAAAGATCTTATAAAAAATGGTAACCACCTACAGAGACTGGGCTGATAGGCTACCATAAGCCCTCTGGGGTTACAGAACCAGTGTCAGAACACCAACCGGCGAGACTCCTTACGCCTTGGTGTATGGAATGGAAGCAGTGTTGCCAGTGGAAATGGAACTCAAGTCACTCAGAATAGCCTTAGAAGCTCAGCTGCCAGAAATAGAATGGGTTCAGGCTAGGTACGAGTAGTTAGCAGCGTTAGATGAAAAATGGTTGAAAGCACTGGATCACCTGCAGATGTATCAACGCAGAATGGCCAGAGCCTATAATCAAAAAGTGAAATACCCCAGGCTGCAGCTGAAAGTCGGGGACCTAGTTCTGAAAGAGTTGAGGCCTACAAATGTTGATGTTTAAGGGAAATTCAGGCCAAATTGGGAAGGCCCATACATAGTGAAGAAAGTGCTATCAAAGGGTGGTGTAAGCATCGTGGACATGGATGGGAATGAATTTGCAAATCCTGTCAACTTAGATCACCTGAAACCTTACCATGTTTGAAAAAAAAAGAGTCTGCTAGGTTGAAAACTTGAAAAGGGAGGCCTAGGCAAAAGTTAAGACATGAGAGAAAATGATCATTTGGAAAATCTGCAAGGGACAGCTGGTGACGGATTCTGGTTCTGTGTGGAATGTATACCATTTTGGGAACCAATCTTTTCAAATGTATTCATGCTACTTTGATCAATAAAGTGTGACGTTTTGTTTAAGGGGTGGTATTCGATTAAGACTTTTATGGACTTTTTTTGAGTGAATGACTTTTATAGACTTTAATGACTTTCAGTGACTTTTAATATCTTGCAGAGAATTTTTAAAAGTATTGATGACTTTTAAAAAGTTTATTTCATAGACTTTTATAGACTTTTAAAGACTTTTATAGACTTTTGTAGGCTTATTAGAAAATACTAATAATCTCCATGTGTGCAATGATAATACACCACGTAAATGACCACAACAATTGCCAAGCATAAAATATGAAATAATAACATAAAAATTGAGTAGTAATGTTAATTAAAAAATTGTAATTTGGCTATAAAATTTCTAATATTCATCATCAATCAAGAGAGTGTAGGATGTTTGCAAATTTTTTGAAAAAATAGTTAGATTTTGTTTATTCCTCCAATGTCACACATAAGATCTTGCTAGCATTACATCTGGGTTTATAGTTGCATCAGTCTTCAAAGGGTTCAAACAGAGAAGCATAATGAGAGATCTAAAATAGTTCTCTTAAAATTATTTTAAAGAGATTAGATAAAACGTAAACCAGTAGGCTAATTTTTGCCAGTTTAGAGCAAAATTAGACCTTCAAATATAAGAACAAAATTAAAGTGAGGGACTCATAAAAGACCCAAAACATAAAGATAACCCTCCTAAACCTTTCACACATACTTAAATCAAGAAGAGAATTCCTACTACAACAGTCCAGTAGTCAAGTACTTCTCAACGCATCAAATAGTCAAGGATCTATTCCCTTCAACAAAACAAAAATAAAAAAAAGATAAAAAACAAACGGAAAAGAAATTGTACCTCTTGAACTTGGCGATAGAGAGAATGACAGCTCGCGCTTGTTGCAGAACGAAAAAGGGCGAGTGATTATGGAGGTTCTTAACTTGCGAAATATTCTGGAGTTTTCTTTTTCTCTGAATCGGAAAGAAAATAAAACAGAACAAAAAGGGCAAAATAAAATAGAAGAAAGTTGGCGAGAAAGAATAAAGTATAAAATAATAAAATATATTTTATGATAATAAAAAGTTCACGATAAATAAAAAGTCTTGCGTAGAGATGGAAGACTTTTTTTCTAATGATTTTGTATTATATTTTGGAAAAAAAGTCTGTACAAGTCATTCTCATTAATTGTCAATAACTTTTTGAATACATGATGACTTTTAAAGACTCTTAAAAAGTCATAATTGAATACCTGATGACTTTTAAAGACTCCTAAAAAGTCTTAATTGAATACCTCTGGATTTTAAAAGTATGTAAAAGTAATTAAAAGTCTTAATCCAATACACCCCTGTAAATATGTTCGCATGGTTATAGCAGAATGCATAAACAAAGTTATCTCGCCTAAACATCCATTTAAAGAAAGCACTTTGCATTTAATTAGTTAAAAGACTCACATTACTTTAACAATCAAAATGTGATAAATACATGTGATCTGTAATCTTTCCTTATCATCTAAATCTAACTCATTATTTCTCCAGGTGGCCAGGAATTTCGAAACAAATCCGAATTCAAATGTCAAAAAAAAAGGAAAAAAAGAAAGAAAAGAAAGCTCGCTAAGGTGAAAACCAAAAAGGTGCCTTAGGCAAAAGTTAGAGCAACTCGCTGAGCTGAAAACCCACATCGGGCAGTTCAGGAAAAATTTAGAGCACTTCCGGATTCATCATTCCTAGGGGCAAGAAAACAGGAACCATTCCACTATTCCCTAGCAGGAACCATTCCACTATTCTCCAACAGAATCAACCACATGTTTCCCCAGTGGAACCGTCACAAAGAATGTCACCACTTTCTCCCCAGTAGTCATAGGACTTCCCCAACAGCTATTGCACATTCCCAGCAGAGGTACAAGAGTCACATCACATAAAGAATATACTCTTCAGCTAGAGTCAGTCGTAGGCGTGATGTACTTCCCCTAACCAGAGACACGACACGATCTCCGCAGCAAGAACATAGGATTTCAATATTGGACAAATAGCGGGAAATGCATCTCCCAGAGTTCATTCGCATATGCATACATTGAAACATGCACACATAGGCATTCAAAACATACACATACACATGCATACATATATCACAACCAATCCAAGTGCACGTATCTAGGGGCAGGACAATTGAGCCGTATTTATTCTTGATCGAAGTGGTAAAAATTTTTGTTCCAAAATTATCGATCAAGGAATAAATACGCATTGTTAATGCAACCTCAGAAATCTAGCAGATCCGCCGCGGGTAACATAGACCCGATGTCAGGCCCAGATCGGCTTCATCTCAGAAACCCAACAAATCTGTCGTAGATAACATAGACCCGATGTCAGGCCCAGATCGGCTTCATCTCAGAAACCCAGTAGATCCACCGCGGGTAACATAGACCCGGTGACAGGCCCAGATCAGCTTCACCTCAAAAATTCAGTAGATCCGCCGTGGGTAACACAGACCCCGGTGTCAGGCCCAGATCGGCTTCATCTCAGAAACCCAGCAGATCCACCACGGGGAACATAGACCCGGTGATAGGCCCAGATCAGCTTCACCTCAGAAATTCAGCAGATCCATTATGGGTAACATAGACCCGATGTCAGGCCCAGATCAACTTCATCTCAGAAACCCAGCAGATCCGCAGCGGGTAACATAAACCCGGTGACAAGCCCAGATCGGCTTCATCTTAGAAAGCCAGTGGATCCGCAGCGGGTAACATCGACCCGGTGACAGGCCCAGATCAACTTCCCCTAAGAAACCTAGCGGATCTGCCGCGAGTAATATAGACCCGGTGACAGACCCAGATCAGCTTCACCTCAGAAATTCAGCAGATCCGCCTTGGGTAATATAAACCCGGTGATAGGCCCAGATCAGCTTCCCCTCAAAAACTAAGCAGATCCGCCGCGGGTAACATAGACCCGGTGTCAGGCCCATATCAACTTCACCTCCACAATTCAAATTCGCCTCGGGTGACATAGACCCGGTGTTGGCTCAAATCAAACCATCACAGCACCTCAGGTTTGTCTTTCTTTCCTTCCATTTACGGCGCTTCAATTCGCGTTCTCAAATTCCCCTCAGGTAACCTAAACCTGGTATCGGGTATCGAATTTGATCCACGAGGGACAGCTGTAAGCGCCGGGTTTTCCCGACCTCTATGATGAGAATTTCTATATTACCTATGGAGCAGACGGACACGAATCGGACTTGAAAACGATCGAAATGTCTCCCAGAGTATCTTAAACGTCCCGAAAACTGAGCTATCCTCGATCTGAAATCCCGAGAAGGTCCCCCGAATGATTTCAGGGTTTAGGGTGAGCGTCAGATTTTTGTGGATTTCGGCCCGGCTCTTGCTAGAGCTGCACAGCTATAGTTTTTAAACTACAGCCATGCGACTGTAGTCTAGAGCCGCACGCCTCTAGCATAACTAGAGCAGTGCGGCTCTAGTGGGTTTAACCGAGTTGGTTGAACGAAAAGAAAAGTGGCCGAAATTTTTGCAGAAAAGAAGACGGCTCATTAATTGTTAGAAATGATGATGAGTGAGAGGTATAAATAAAAAATAAAAAAGGAGGCAGACATTTTGAATCTTGAAACAGAAACAGAAAAGAGAGAAAAAAGGGAGAAGGAGTTAAATACACAAGGAGAAGAAGAGAAGAGCAAAACAAAACCTTAACACCTAAGACCAATTCCAAAGCATCAAAGGAAGCATTCTCAACCTTTACACATTTCATTGGGGTTGTTACGGATCGTTTCGGATTCATTTTCGGATTCCGGCCGGTTGAGGTTTCGGGAGAATTTCGGGTTTTCAATTCGGTTCTTGACGTTCAACGTATAAAAAAATATCAAGGTAAACTTTGAGAGGCCTTAAACCTGTGTACATTGCTTTTTCTTTACGTTTTCTTCTATTTTTGCAAGTTTTTTGGAATCGGATTACCCGAATACAGCCACATGGCTGTGTTCTTCATGAACACAGCCGTACGGCTATATTCATTATGAACAGAGCCATGCAGCTCTGGTACTCAGAGCCGTACGGCTGTGTTCTGTAGGAGCAGAATCCCAAAACTACCCTGATCGGCCGAAAGTAGTCTATTTTCCATTTTATGCATTCTGTTGTGATCAATTTAGCCCAAATACATCCGTATGTTGTGAAATCTTGGTTTTCGAATTTCTATCCGTACGGATATTAGGTTTTTGATTTTTTCCAGGTTTTCCTTTCTGAATTTTGGGTTTGTTCGATCCGAATCGGATCCGTAGTCCAGCATCAGTGGACCCCCGAACCCTATGAAATCCTCAGGAAACATCAAAAAATGAGCAAAACAGCATTTTCAAAATGAGAAAACCATTTTTTTTGGGTTCTGGAAGCCATAGCCGCACGGCTGTAGTTTCCAGAGTAAACAGAGTCGCGAAACGATCCGTACGAACATCGTCGTGTGATGCTGTTTTCGGATTCAAACTATTTTTGGCGTGTTTACTACTTTTTGGACCTTAGATGGGTGTTGGATTTAGGAAACCCACACGAACGGAACCCCGGGTTTCGAGATAACAGACCCGCTAAAAAAGAAAAATTTGCATGAAACCGAGCCAAATAAGTTTTCTAAAATTGTTTTCCAGCACAAAAATATTACAGGGCGTTTCAAAACCGTTTTCCAGGTCTAACCGGGCCGGTTGGCCTAGCCGACCCGGTTACCCCCCGAATGCATGCCCCCTTTCCTAAAAACCCTAATTCTGTCCTGCTGTGAGTCCTATTTGTGTGTGTGATATAAACTGTGCTAACTATCTATTTTTGCAGCATTTATTTTCCTTTTTATTATTTTTGGTGTAATTAATAGATTAATTCATGTATTTTAGGCGTTTGTAAATTTTTAGATAATCGTATATTCTAGGCGCTTGTAATGTGAGGATGAGAGTTTTTATTTTTATTTAATTTGGTTGTATAAGCGGCCTCTATTATTTTTTTGTATAATTGGGATGTATGGTTTATTTTCACGTAATCTATTTCTGACATTCGCTTGAGCATCGGCTGATAAACAAATACAAATTCGGATAGAGAAAGATAATAAAGCAAATAAAATACGGTGATAAACTGTAAAGTGAATTTAAGCTTGAGGTTAAAGTAAGTCACTTGCCCGAACCCTAAATCTCTGGATTAGGTAATGTAGTCTACCCTCGGTAGGGAGCTCTACCGGAATTTTCCGGATGAGCTGATCCGGGTGGCGACTCTGTCACTGATCTTGGAATTTAAGTTTCGAGGTCTTTAAGTAAAAATGGGAAAAGTTTTTCTATAAAGGGATTTTCAAACAAATCAACAAATTTCCTAAAGATAATCAAAATCCCGTTTTTCAAAAACATCATTCAAACGCATTTTTCCAAAAGTTTCCTTTCCCTCGGTTCGCTTCGCCGCGTCCCTATTTCTTTCCATCAAAATGTCATCCGCTCACGACTTTCTCTTGACTGATCATGGGGACCTTATGGTCGTTGACCAAGAGGAGCCTAAGACCTATTAGGAGGTTGTTGGAAGCCTACACTTAGATCAATGGTGCAAAGCCATAAAGGCTGAGATGCAATCTATGCATGATAACTAAGCATGGAACTTGGTGGATCCACCTTTGGTATAGGTTGCAAGGTGTTTTAAGTTAAAAGCCGACAACACCTTCAAGGGGCAATTGGTGGCAAAAGGATTCAGGCAAGTTCAAGGAATTGACTATGATGAAACCTTTTCACCAGTTGCTATGCTCAAATCCATTAGGATACTACTAGCCATAGCTGTATGGTACGATTATGAGATCTGGCAGATGGACGTTAAGACCACTTTCCTTAATGGAAAGTAGGGGTGAGCAAATCACAATTTGGTTCGAAAACTGAACCGAACCAAAAACCAAACAACAAAATTTATAAAAACCAAAACCAAACCATTCTAGATTCAGTTCGAGTTGAACCGAACCGAATTGGTTTCGATTCCGGTTTGGTTCGGTTTAAAACCAAACTACCAATACTTAAAAGAGAAGAAATATGAATTTGCCACATTCCTTGAAATGAAATTGTAAAATCTGTAATATAATAATTGAATATAGTTGAATATATTATTTGCTATTGTTGTAAAAGAATTAAATTGAATAAGAAAAAATAAATCTCTAATATAGACAAATTATATATATTAAATTACAAAATATATAAGCAACAATGCATTCTTAATACACAATGAAATGAAAATCTAAAACTATATAAAAATATTCATACTATACATATATATATATATCCAATTACCAAATCCAAAAAGTAAAAACTAAATAATATGTAATAATATCATATAGTCCATAATAACCTAATAGATAACCATAATAACTTCAATCAAAGTAAGTAACAAACAATCCAATAATCCAATTTAAATTATAATTTATAAATTAATCTTCGATAGACCAAGTGGTTAACATCATTTCAAAATGCCAAAATCTAATCATCCATCAAACTTCAAGTTCAACTTGAAAATCCAATTAATAGACCAAAGTTGAACCTGAAAAATTAAAGACAAAAAACTAAATTAGTTAATCAGTTACATACTCAAAATTTCAAATACAAGTATACAATACAAACAAATCAATTAACAAATACAACATATAAGTTTCTAAACACTATTTTACAACAACAATCAAGTCTATAATTATACATATAAAAATGTAACAATTAGAAAGTAAAGTATTTGTTACTACTCATTGCGGACTCACATGAAGTGCCAATTCCTATAGCTTCAAACTTTGTATTTAAAAAAGATTTATAAGTGACATTGTTAAAACACAAAAGCAAATTTTAATGTATTTGAAATTGATAAATTAATTTGTACAAAATTAAATGTACCTTTGTCAAGTCTCTCCACATCATCAATGTTTTCTTCAGCAAATAATGGATGATCTGTTCCTCGGATCCAATCTTTTGCAAAAATCAGAGTTTCCACAACTTTAGGAGATAATGAGCTCTTATAAGGATCAAAAACACGCCCACTAGTACTGAAAGTTGATTCTGAAGCCACTGTAGACACCGGTATTGCCAATATATCTGGAGCCATAATGCTAAGAATAGGAAATCTAGTAGAGTTTAGCTTCCACCAATTCAGAACTTCCATTAACTGGATCCATCAAAGCCTCGTCTAAATATAAATCCAATTCGGATCTCTTAAGCCTATTCCCATTATCACCCTTTGTTTCTTGAGCATTTCATAGAATATTTTTGTTGGCGGCTCATAGCTATTAAGTGACATATCCATCTCACTTAAATCCTCAACCTGTTTATGTGACTCATTCATGCTATCACTCACAGCTTCCTGAGGATCATGCATCTTCTGATACTCTTTAAATAGTAAAATAAATGACTCTTCACATTATTGAAAATCTCAGTGCCTTTCACATTGCCATAAATCTCAGTCAAAGAAATATTGATCACCTCAAATTTTTCATTAGGATTAAACATAGCAGCAAACCAAATGATTTTGTTCATTTTAGTTCGATCCCCCCAATACTTATCAAATTTTTGCTTCATCTTAAGAGCCATGGATTTCAATTGATCATCCTTACCACTAATCTAACACAGCAAAGCACCTAGTACGCCATTAATTTCAGCCCAAAGAGTATTACTAGTCATATATTTTGAACCCGAAATCCTCATTGTCAGATTATAAAACATTTTCAACATCACAGAAATTTTCCTTATAATTTCCCAGTCATCAAAGGTAGGCACACCATCATCAACATCCACACCACTTAGCTCTAATAAATAGTTGCTATCTACTTGTCTATACCTATCAAAAGCCTTCTCAAACTTTTCTGCAGTTGACAACATCATATAGGTAGAATTCCACCTAGTTGGACAATCATAGCATGAAGAGTTCACAGTCCCTAAATCTTTTAAGTCTAGCAGGTGAAAACCTAATATATTTGGCTGCAGCCCTAACTCTCTTCACTGATGGACCAACTTCTTTCAATCCATCTTGCACAACTAGGTTAATTATGTGAGCCATGCATCTCATGTGAATAAATTGACAAGAATAAACAGCAGCACCCCAATTCATTACTTTCTTTTTCAAACAAGAAACAACAACATCATTAGAAGAAGCATTATCAACAGTAACAGTGAACAACTTGTTAATTTCCTAATCCAACAAGCAATTCTCAATGGACATGCCAATTTGACAACCTTTATGCGACTCTATTTCACAAAACTTAATCACTTTCTTTCGCAAAGTTCAATTATCATCAATGAAATGAGCCGTGATGCACATGTAATTAATTCTTTGCACAGATGTCCACGTATCAGTTGTGATTGAAATTCTTTGTCCATGAGTTTTCAAATAAGTTTTCAACTTCATTGTTTCATCCAAGTATATTTGACCGCAATCTCTACTAATAGTCCACCTACATGGAACCTTCAATCTAGGAACAGAAATTTCCATCTTCTCTCTATAACCTTCTATTTCTACAATTCTAAAGGGCAACTTTTCTTTAATAATCCATCTAGCTATAGCTTCCCTACAAGCTTGCTGATCAAATTTCCAAGTAGATAAATTACCAAAGTGTTCACTATCACCCTTCCCAGAAACTATAAAAGGTTGGAAAGATAATTCAGTCTGCTTTGATTTAGAATCATTATCGGGATTTTTCAAGCATTTACGGTAGTGTTTATTCAGATTACTAGTTCCGTTTATTGGACCATCACAAAGGTACACTTTACCGCAATGAATGCACTTACCCCTTTTCCTTCCATCTTCACCTTCAAACTTTATGAAGTGATCCCATGCCTTTTATCTTGACTTTATTGGTGCCTTGGAGGATTTTTGTGAGTCTACTTCATCTTTGGATTTTGATTCACTATGACCAGGATTGTCAAAATGAGTACCTTCTTCTCCCTCCTCACTATTGGTGTCTACGTCTTCGATATAAAGTCCAAGTTTTGGAGTTGATCGATTGGATTTCTCCATCTAAAAAACCGAAACAATTGAAACTACAACTTATTAAATCATTCTTTCAGACAATCAATATCAAATTAATAATTATGACTTGTACATTTATAGTCAATATTAATAAACTCATATTGCATACTAAATAATAAATAATTTAAAATTATGAACAGTACATTTATGTGAAAAACAAAACTAAAAATGAAAGAGAATTATTATATAATATTGGTAAACATCAGTGATATGACTGTGGACCTACGCTTTGCTCATCATAGAATTTGCATAAGCAACAAATAATAATATATGCAGTATTAAGACAAAATCTTATTGATAAAAATTTCAATCTGAAGCATTGGTGGGATTACATAATCTTTGTGAATAATGCTGGAGACATCGACTCATCACTCATCACTTATGCTTTACTCAAAGATGAAATTGTAGAGGTGAACAAAAGGAAACCATTTATAGTTTTTTAGTGAGTTTATGGGCTGCTAATTATTCTTTCAGACAATCAATATCAAATTAATAATTATGACCCCCTTTTCTACCGTTTTGAAAATTTATGAGCTGATAATTATGTAGTGTAACTGTTTGAGAGTTTTTTTTAACATCATTTTATAATCATTTCATAAAACTGGTTTAAATGATTAATGGAAGCAACACATTGCAAATAAAATTAGTAAATTGAATAATAAAAAAATGAAATTCAGCATTTTGAGACATCAGTATACTCTCTTGTGAGAGTTTTTGAGTTTATCTTTTATATTATTATATAGATTATATATCAAACATTAAGATATGCTGGCCAAGCAAATTAAAACAACAAATTATTATCCTAGCCAAGCAAAATTTTTGTGAGTGCATTGGTAAAATGGAGTTATCCTGGCCAAGCAACTCAAAGTATCCAATAGACACCACTAAAATTTGCTAATTAAAAATCGTCATGAAAACGGAAATTGTTTTAGTGAAATTCATGCAAAGTTGAAGTGGGGAAGAAAAAGGACAATGACAGAAGGAAACTAAGTAATGATAATGAATATCCATCCAGCTGGATGGAAATTAAGGATACAAATGAGCATACAATAGTTGTCTCATTTTCACAATGAAACCAGCTAGTTACCATTTTTTACTTCAATCTCGATAACTATCTATCTATTTTGAATTGGGATTAATGCAATGTTAATCAATCAATATCTTTACAAATAAGCCATAGCCAAAATTTGCAATGTTGCTTTCAGTTAATGTTTTATCTAGCTTGTTGCTAACAAGCTCTTTTGTTAATCGCATTCCTGCCTTCTTAACCCTCAAACTCACACACATTTTCACTCCTAATTCCCCTTTAGACCATTCTAACCTTACCTTTACTGAAAAATTTCAGATTCTTGGTCTCCAATCCAGAGCACGCGCCAATTACCTTTCCCACACTAGTCAGGAAAACGCAACATTTCCTGATACTATTCCCGGGCGAGTCGAACATCAACCCAATTACATATACATGGTCCAAGTAGGAATCGAGAGGTTCAATAGTCAAAATCCTCAACATATGTAGTACTTATTGATGCTTGATACCAAACCAATATACTATTTAATCAAACAAAACAAGATTACAAAGAATGACTTCACTTCCTCCCAAAATCACAAGAATGACTTCACTTCCTCTCATTTAAGTCATTATGTTGTTGTTCTAGAAGAAAGAGTCAAAAGCATAAACTACCTTCCCGCTTACTAATTTATCAGATCGAACTTTCTTTCACATTGTGGAACTTTATCATTTACATTTCTATAATAAAGGTCTGCGCTGATTTCTTCCCTTATTTTTCTTATTTTAGCTGTCTTAATCTCTCAATAAATATAAAATCTACCTCTTCAATCATTAAAAAAGATGGAATCTTTTAGTGCATCCATCTTTCTGCATATAAATCTTGATACCATCCAATTAATTCCCCCATATTATCATAAAATCAAACAAAACAACATTCTGAATATGATTATTGTAATTTTTTTGCTGTAAATTATATCAACAAATAACCAAATACCACACATAAAATAGTCACAGACTTACACACAACATAAGAAAAAAAATGCTATATAGTGAACTAAAGACTAAGAGAAGACGAATACCTCTTCAAGAAATTGAGGAACTGAAATATTGAAGGTGGGAAAGACCAAAAGAGCAGCTGAGTTGGCAGAGTCGAATATGATTTGGGAAATCAAAAACTGAGAAATTGATTTGGAATTGGGGCTAGGGCATTATAATTGAAAGAGGAAGAAACGCAGGACAGGAGCAGAAATACATATTATATATCGATTAAAAATATGTCTTATATTATATGGTTCGGTTTTTCTTTTGGTTTTTCAACAAAAACCAAAAACCGAACACGAAAACCATATCAATTGATTTATAAAAACCATAACCAAACCAAACTAATTTTGGTTTGGTTTGGTTCAGTTTTTTAACTTTGGTTTGGTTTGGTTTTTGGGTTTCGGTTCAGTTTTGCTCACCCCTAATGGAAAGCTACTCGAGGATGTTTATATGGCACAACCTGAGGGTTTTATTGATCCGAAGTATCCTAACCAGGTATGCAAGCTTCAAAGATCCATTTATGGATTGAAGCAGGCATCCAATTCTTGGAATCAAAGATTCAATTAGGTCATTACAGAATTAGATAAGCCCTGTATGTATAAGATGGTTAGTGGGAGCGTTTCCACATTTCTAATGTTGTATGTTGATGACATCTTATCATTAGAGGCGACATAGCAACATGCAAGTGGTTAAGTAGTGGTTGGGTAAGTGCTTCATAATGAAGGACTTGAGAGAAGCTAAGACGATCTTAGGGATTAGGATCTACAAAGATAGATCCAGTCGGCTTCTAGGCCTAAGTCATGCCATATACATTGACAAGGTTCTGAAAAGATTCAGCATGGATAAGGCAAAGAAAGGATTCTTGCTCATGTGCCATAGGTTGAAGCTGAGGAAGAAAGATGGTCCTAAAACAAAGGACTAGGAGAACATGGAAAAGATCCCTTATGCATTTGCTATAGGATCTATAATGTACTCCATGTTATGTACAAGGCCTAATGTTGTGTTTGCACTAAGTATGACTAGCCGGTACCAGTCGAACCCCAGTGAGGAACACTAGAAGGCTATCAAGGCAATCTTGAAGTACCTTAACCAGACTAAGGATTCTTTCTTAGCGTATGGAGGTCAAGATGAGCTGGTAATGTCAGGTTACACTGATGCAAGCTTTGAGACCGATGAGGACGAGAACCAGTCACAGTCTGGTTATTTTTTTCCTGAATAGCAGTGCCATTAGTTGAAGGTCCTCAAAGCAGGCCACCATTGCTGACTCTATAACAGAAGCTGAGTACATAGCTACATGCGAAGCTGCAAAGGAAGCTGTTTGGATCAAGAAGTTCATAACTGAGTTGGGAGTAGTACCCACTATCCTAGACCCAGATGATATTTTCTGTGACAACAACGGGGCCATTGCATAAGCTAAGGAGCCCTGGTCACACAAGAGATCCAAACATGCTCAGAAAGTTTCACCTCATTCGGGTGATCATGAACGAAGGTGACATATCATTGCAGAGGGTTGACACCAAGAATAATGTCGCTGATATGTTGACCAAGGCACTGCAGCAGACACAGCACGATGGTCATACCAGATCTATAGGAATTAGGGCAATGCCCAGTTGGAACTAGTGCAAGTGGGAAATTGTTGGTGTGCCCTAGTTCTTAGGGCATTGGATTCTTGTATTTTGTGGACTCTTTGTATAAATACATTATTTGTGTCACATTAATAAAGGCATTTAATCTATTTCATTTATATCTTATGCTATAATCTGAATAGAGTATCCATTGATTGATAATCAAAAAACATATCACAAGTCTATTCTAATCGTGGGAATGAATAGAATCACAGACTTATATATTCGATGACTATATGGTAGTTCTTAACTAGCCATAGTCTTGTATAGTCAGTCATGAATATAGGTACATGTCGTTGACATGGGACTGGATTGATCCGCATAAGAAAGCCATATGGTTGTCATGTCATATGTCTTTCTTGAGTAGGTCTCTTTTATGCTCAGACCAAATTTCATTATATTATCAATATGAAATCTGGTTCACTTTGACATATACCTAACAGGTCTATAAAAGGATGCTAAATATGGATATGATTGGGTGGAGAGGTGAACATGATGACACTGATAATGAAGTGATGGAATTGCCACTCGGGTAACAGCGAGATGATATCACTGGCCACTTGATAAGTGTGACTGATGAGTGTATGGCCATACCTAAATAAGTTGGTTGCTTATTTGATTAATCAGTCAACTCAAGATCAAGAAATATAATAAATAGTAGAAGAGGATGATGGACACCATGCCTCTTGTTTATTCATATCGATATCTTTTGGCAATAGACACTATGAGATTACTACCGGGTGAGTGTCTTCTAAAGACTACTGCATCTCTGTCTTAAATGGGGGCTGTAATGATTTGCTGGAACCCACTTATAGTGTGTGGACCTTGGGCCTACTACCAACATAAAGACAAACCCATAGGACTGTGCACATAGATCAACTGAGCCCGGAACTTATAGAAATTGTACATGTAATGTACATTGGAAGGAATGCATTAATTAATTAGTTGACATTCGGTGTTAAGGTAATTAATTAACATTGGTTTGATTTAATTTAATTAATAAGTTTTCATAATATAATTAATTAATTTATCAATTAATTGAATTACATAAAATGAACAATTAATTAAATAATTTTTCTAAGTAGAAAAATTAAATACATGTATTGTATTTACTTAAATGTTTTATTTATGTAATTATAATTCTAGTGAGCTTGGGTTTAATTAACCTAATTAAAACCCAATTAGACAAGGAGTCTATATAAGGACACACTTAAGGAAGAAAACCTAGCCCTAGCCCAATTAGATAAGGAGTCTATATAGCACACACTTAATGAGATTCAATCTATATTTGATGAGTGAATCTCTCTTGATTCAAAATTGATTTTATTTCAATCAATGGTTATTGGACACGATAGGTGGATTCAAGGAAAATTTTAAACGGTGTAATTCCGCTGCGCCACGTTATTTTTCCAATGAAAAATCCCAACTGAGCATGTGGTCCAGTTCCTTTATATGAGGTGAACATAGGCATTTGGAAGCCTGGTGGCTATAGGACAATCCCATCGGCCTTTAATGCATTTGGGTCTATGCACTTCACAGTAGGCATCTGTGCCATCTGGCAAATTTTGGGGAGGAGCTCATCAAGCTCAGAATATTTCTCCTTTAGTTTCCTTTCAGCCGCTGACTCGGCCGGTACCTCTTTAACTCTCCCAGAGGTGTCTCCCTGCTCAGACTGGCAATCTTCATCCCTTACTAGAGCTTGTCTGCCAATATTCTTATGGTCTATATTCAGCTCTGTCTGTTTGTTGTTGACCCCCTTGATCTTCAATAGGTTTGGCTTGCCTATTGGTAACAATGCTGCCTACAGTGGCCTGCACCTGACTGCGGATGCTAGCATTGACTACGGTTTTGTTGATCCCTCATTTCTGTAGTATTCTCCTCTAGCACAAATAAATTGTCTACTCCCAAAGTTTGAACATGTTCCTCATATTCCCAATCTGACCTTGATTACACAACCACTGACCCAGATGCCATATTAACTGATCTTGTTCTGATTCTCCACCTTGGTTGAGGATCCACCTAACCGACTTTGAATAATCTTTCTTCAAGAGGGAGATCCGAAACTACAGAGAGTCACAAACACATATTAGCATTATAAATGAATAAATGATAGTCCTTTGATCTAAAGTGGTATGCATGCATATATGGATGACATGATATGGTTGATGCATGACATGCATATGATATGAGTGTTCATGTGGGGTAAGTAAGGATCTGATACTCGAGCAGGATGCCGACAGGGGTTAGATACTCAAGGAATACTAAATAAGGTTGACTAGATTCTATTAGTCATAGTCGTATGAGTTTGCACACGGACAGAGGTTCGCCACCCTTGGGGCACCTAAGGGCGATACTAGAGAATTTTGAAGTCTTCAAAACCATGGGTGCGTGTGAGTCTCCACACGGACAGAGGTTCGATACTCAGGGAGTATAAAAAAAAGGGTAATTAGATTATGCTAGTTACTATTGTATACGTATAAGTCTATATGTGAACATAAGTTCGACATCGTTGGGGCACCTAAGGGTGATACTAGAAAGTTTTAAAGTCTTTAAACCTAAAACAACCTAGGGTTTTGGGTGTGTGTGTGTGTCTTCACACGAATAGAGGTTTGGTACTCGGGAAGCATTGAAAGAGGTTGTCTTTAGAAGATAGGTGAGTGTGTGAGATTCTTACAGTAACCATGGTTTATAGAAGAATGAATATGAGGTTCTAAAGTCACATTTAGGGTCAGCCTAAATATGATCATACATGAGTTTATTAATGTGTGTTTCACTTATGCATAAATGACACATGGTTATGGCTGCATCAAAATTGTTAGTGTACATGTCATACAAGATAAGGTGTATAGGTGAAATTATTTACACACAAAAAGTAATGTGTATGATTGCACGAAAATTGTTCGTGTATGTGTCACACAGAATGAGGTATATGAATGACATTATTTAAACATTAAAATAATATATATGGCTACACAAAAATAATGGGTTAGTATCACACAAGTGGTATAATATATGCATGAGGGAATGATTACAATGGTATGGTATGGTATTGTAAAATAAATCACATAGCACATAGCATGCGAGCACAAATTTCCGACCTTATTCCTGTATATGGTCAAAAGGTCGATATTCTAACAGAGTCCTAGGTGGGGTTCTCTTTAATCATCAATAGGGGATGATAAAGGTTGAACTATAGATATATATCACATGCATCGTTTCTGTATATGAGTTTGGTCCGAGTCTAAGATAACGTCAAGGTCCTCGTAGCAAATATATACTCCTCACTTCTCCCTACTCAAAGGTACAGGTGAAAGGGTTCGAACAAGGCTATAGGTAGTGTTCCATATCTGTGTCCCTACGACCTGGTAGAACTTAGGTGGCACTTCACCAGTTCACCGGGCTAATTACGGTACCTTAACCTAATGCTTAAATCTAGCTAATATGCAATGCACATAAAATGCTACAAAAAGGTTTGTTAAAGCTATTTTAACTAGATACTTTCAGCGCTCGTCAAAATCTTTTAAGTTTTGAAAAACTTTTTTAAAAGAAATCTCCAGCGTAGTCGCCACTGTAAGCTGATGACGTCTTCCGTTATAGGAAAGAACGCGACACGGCAAAGCAAACCGAGGAATTTTTGTAATCTATGGTTTTTATGATAATAATAATTATAATATGAAATTCATTTTAGAAAATGATATCCATAAAAGATTCGAGATAGAAATCTCGAAGAAGATATACAAGTCGCCACCTGGCTCAGTTCAACCCGGAAATTTAGGTATAGCTAAAACCAAGTGAAGGCCACTATACCTTCCAGAGATCTAGGTTTGGACGAGTTAGTCACTTGTTATCTAATTAAAATAAACGCTTCAACAACTAAATTATAGCATTTTGTGAAACTGAAATGATTTTATTTAGAGTATATGACATTTATTCAAGGTACAAAAAGCAGTAAATAAAATAATTATACAGACCAAATCACGTAAACTACCATAGTGGGTACATATGAATCAAATGGAGAATCGGGGTACAATCGCCAAAATACATGAGTTTATCTAACAAAATAATAAAATTTAAACATACGTTCTATCCTGTAAAACAGATGTTAGCACATAAATAATTGTATTTAAGACTCAATCAATGAAGAATATGATAATAAATGAGTCAAGGTCATGCATTTAGGGGGGATACCTAGAGAGATTCGACAAATCTCGTCGACTAGACCTAGAAAATATTTTGAAACGTCCCCATGTTGATTTTTGAGAAAATGGTTTTACTAGTTAATTATTCAGCAACGTAAGTGCGCCGGACTTGAGGAAACTAGGTTTCCATCCTTGTTCTGTTCTAATACATGCCTGTGGAATATAAATCTATGGTTCAAAGGTCATGAAATGCATAAAAACGATTTTTGGTGATTGTGTCCCAAACTGACACCCGTGCAAGTGTTGAGTCGAAAACCATGCGGCTATACATTTACACCTATGTGGGTGTCATTTCAAGACCAGAGACAGGTTTCAAAATTTTCAGTTTTGTGGTTCTGTTCTGGGAACTAAAGCCATACGGTAGTAGCTAAAGTCGTGTGGCTATTGCGTTAGCCGTACATGTCTGGTTCTCAGAACAAAACCAAAAAACAGAGTAGTTTTTAAAATGATACAAATGATTCCAAAATATAGTACAAACAAGTAAAATGCTTTTGTTTCTCAGATATTTACTCTTGTAGCGTGGATCCACAGCTCTAGGAGGCGAAAACCCTTCAAGAAAGGCTTTGATATTGAATCCAAACTCTAAGCTCTGAAAACAGTTTTAAACTCTGAAAGTTATGGTTTTAGCATTCAGATTAGTCTCTAAACCTATTAAGAACCTTAGTGAAGTGTTTCCCTACGATTTCTAACCAATTTTAAGCTTAGAAACAAAGATTGAAGACGAAAATTAAAGAAATAGTTTCTTTTCCTTTTCTTCCTTTTTCTTCTCTTTTTGCTCTAAATTAGAGTTGCCAACCTCTAACTAATTTAACACATCAATAATCAAGGATACGCCGCATAGGATTACAACTTCAATACATTTTTATTTCCATTTTACCCTTCAATAGTTTCATCAAATCCAATTTTGTCTAATTAGCATGCTTTTTTTTCATGGTTCTGGTTTTTTTTACACGTAGTAGTACTTAAGCCTGTCTATATTGATAGGATCTAGGAATTCATTTCTATCCATAACTATGATCTTTGCACCTGCTTTTCTTGATTACATATGGGCCTCCCCAGTTAGGCTTGAACTTCCCCCTGATGTTCATATTAGTTGGTTCATTTACTTTAAGACCAAATCCCTTGCCTTTAGGGTGGTCTTCTTAGGAAACACTTTCTCATTGTAAGTGTTGATTAATTTTCCGCAAGTATACAGTTAGTTTTATAGTACAAAAGATATCGTTCCCACGAGAAATGATTTTTATTACACACTGGGTTTCGATTTCCGATTTTGTTTGCACTTAAATCAAAAAATTTGTTTTTCTTAATCTAATTCTACTTCTAAATTAAACTAATCCTAATGTGGGTCGAATTAGAGTAAGAAGGCAACCATAAGTGTTTTGCAAACTTATTCTCAAATCTATGTTTAAGTTATTTCTACAAGTTATACTAATTTCCTATGTAATTTCTCTCAAACAATACATAGATTTACTTGAACATATTTTTATTAAACATGACTCCTAATTCTCATTAGTGAACCAATTCTATTAACACTAATATGCTTAAGTTGAAGTACAACTTGATTAGTATAATACGTGATCTCTCATCTACTATCATACTTATGAATTCTTGCAAACTTTCATGAGAATAAATTTCTCAATATTAAACTCACGTTAGAACCAAATAGAAATCATACTTGGCATACATAAGAGTATATTTCTCAATATTAAACTTATGTCAAAACCAAATATAAGAAAAACCTGGCACAAGAATTAAAATAACTTAGCATAGAAAAGAAGAAATCATTATTCATAAAACCGAATAGTATGCATAAAACAGTACAAGAAAGAAAAAAAAGGTAGAGTAAGAATTTCTCAATCCTTTACTCTTCAATTACGCTCAATCTTTCTTGTACTTCTTCCTTTAATCCGATCCTTTCCTTCTACAAATCTTCAGTATCTTGCTTTATATATGTATATCCTCTATTATCTCCTTTTTTGTTGGAAATTCACCCCTTTAAATAGTAGATGAAACAATATAATGGTTTGTAAAGATGTCTCTGCATAAAGGCATGACTTTTGGGTGAAGAGAAATGACTTTTGGGTGAATAGACATGACTTTTGGGTGCTGGAATGAGTTTGGTAGTGCCGGCTACATGGCCAAAACATTTACTGAAGGAGAACGCAGGTGGAGTCGCGCTAACGACATAGGTGCTTTCAGCACTCCTTTGTTGAATTTTTGCACGATTAATCCCCTTTTCATCCAATCTTTCCCCAAACGATTCCCGCTACTCCTAAGGTCATAAAAACATAGAAAAGCATCAAATAGAACAAGAAATCCTAATAAAAACTAACTATAAGCGAACGATGTTTTCGACGAGACGGAGAAAAAAAATGATGATGCCGTGAGGCGGGCCGCTTTTCAGGGGGTTTTGGTTTTATTGCTCCAAATTTGGTTTTGGAAAATTCATCATTTATTTCATAAAAGAATCAAGACCTAAATCTCGAAAGAAAATGTAAGAGTCGCCACCTAGTTCAGCTCAACAGGGAAATTACGGCGTAGCCGAACAGGACGAGGATCGCTACACTTTCCAGAGATCTAGGTCCGGACAAGTCGCTTATTTCATGTCTAATCAAAATAAATTTGGCCAATGTTCGTTGATAGCATTTTATATTTCTAAGGTTGATTTCCACTGATTTAATCATGCGGTGTACATGCGGATAAAAGTGATAAGTAAATAAATTATTTACAACCCAG
The DNA here is from genome assembly GCA_039660915.1 of Euphorbia tirucalli. Classification (NCBI taxonomy): domain Eukaryota; kingdom Viridiplantae; phylum Streptophyta; class Magnoliopsida; order Malpighiales; family Euphorbiaceae; genus Euphorbia; species Euphorbia tirucalli. Next base: position 55,724,044 of record CM077633.1, read on the forward strand.
TCGAATCACAACAAAGCTATCCTAGGGGATACATTTGTATAATTTGGGGATTGGGGTACAATCGCCTATTTTACACGAGTATCTAATGCGTTCAAATTGAAATAAATAAATAAAAATAAATTAAATTAAATTCCTGCAAAACAAAGGTTAGCATAAATATATGCAACAAGTTGGACTCAAGTAGACAGAACAGGGGATTAGAGATTGGGGACATGCATTTAGGGGTAGTCGGGTAAACTCGACTAGTTCGCCGGGCTAGACCTGGAAAACGGTTTTGAAACATTCCTGTGTTTTTGTTTCATGAGAAAATACATTCTTGAAAATATTTTTTTTTACCGGTTTATTTCCATTTAGCATGTAAAGTGTGTCAGTTTTCAGGAGATTTAGATCTTCGTCATTGTATTGTTCTAATTGCAACAACTCGAAAAAATAAATCTATGGTCGTGAATACATGAGATGAATTTATTTTGGTTTGTTTTTTGTGATTTTCTAATTTTTATGCATTTTTATGATTTTTCTGATTTTTTGGGGATTTTTCTGAATTTTTTGGACTTTTTTTTGTGATTTTCTGTTGTTGAGCCGAAATTACAGCCGTGCGACTATAATTACAGTCGTGCGATTGTAATTACAATCATGCGGCCGTAATTCATTTCTAATAAAAATGGCTGAAACTATTTAGATGGACAGGATTTATAGCTATGATGACTATAACAGTCGTGCGACTATAACTACAGTCATACGACTATAGTTACAAATATACGGCTGTTCAACCTGTCCAAAGGCAGCAAACTTTCATTTTGTGTTTCAAGTGATTTTATGCATGAAAATGAAACAAAATAGATTGAAAATGAAGCAAAACACTAGTTTTAGATACTGTTACCCTTATATCGCGGATCCACTATCGACTTGAATAAGTAAAACACCTTGAATCGGTTCCGGATTGCCCCTTTTCCTTAGTATGTTGAGGTACAAAAATAACGTCCAAAAATCTCCACAAGTTACGGATTTAGTCAAGTTCAAGTTCTGGAATTGATTATCTTTGAATGACAGATTATTAACCTGTGATTTCCATCAATTTAAGCCTCACAATACAAAGATTCAAAAAGAATAGAGTAGGAGAAAATAGGTGTATTTTCTCCTCTTCTATTCCCTTCTCTCAATGCCTCTTGAGCTCTCTTCAATCCAAAATTTTGTCAACCCTGGTTCCTCCCTTTTTCCTAATATTTATAGACCTAAAAAAGGGACAAGAAAACACAATAATGCCCCTTGATCACGCCCCATACCTCTCCCATTCCATATGAGTTTTGACTGCCTGTTATTTAGATCTACAATCATACGACTGTATTTTATCGGCAGTTGCAGTTGTACGACTGTATCACAGTCGTGAGACTATAATACAGTCGTGCGACTATATTCATTTTTTTATTTTTTTATTTTATTTATTTATTTTTTTAGCCGAAAAATTTTGCGTTCACAGGCTACCCCTAGTGTAACTAAAGTCTGATTCTTTGCACGGATTTAGGTACACGATAAAGAACACGCGGTCAATGGTAATGTGCTCATGTGTGGCTTATGTATTTATTCCTTGAGACTTTTGGTAGTCAAGCGGTTTCTTATGATGATTTTCACATAAGGAAGACGCTGGGGAAATATGACTTTTGGAGTCAGGCGATTTCTTATGATGATAAGGATGATGTCGGGGAAACATGACTTTTAGAGCCAGACGGTTTCTTATGATGATTTTTGCATAAGGATGACGCAGGGAAAATATGACTTTTGGAGTCAGGCGGTTTCTTACGATGATTTTCGCATAAGGATGGCGCCAGGGAAATATGACTTTTGGAGCCAGGCGGTTCCTTATGATTATTTTCGCATAAGGATAGCGCCGGGGAAATATGACTTTTGGAGCCAGGCGGTTCCTTATGATGATTTTTGCATAACGATAATGCCGGGGAAACATGACTTTTGGAGTCAAATGACCTTGTATGACCTACCATACGGAGCCATAGTGTTTGTGGTATGCAATTGGTGAACGCATTTATTCCTTGATCGATAATTTTGAAACCAAAATTTTTGCCCCTTTGATCAAGAATAAATGTGGGTAAATGTGTTTTGGTTACCTTTTATAGTTATGCGGGACTGAATTTGTGAAGTGTGTAATGGTCGAGCATGACTTGGCATACAAGACACGTTGAAGGTGTAATCTAAATTCCTCGGTTTAAGGTCATGGGAGACTGTGATTCGTGCAAAGTGGGATGATCTCATATGACTTGGCATACATCGAAAATAAATTTTGGGTTCCCTTTTAAAGTCGTGGTGGACCGTGATTCGTGAACAGTAAGACTATCTCGTATGACTTGGCATTCGAGGCACGTCGAACATGAATTTTGGATTCCTTTTTAAAGTCATGGTGGACCATAATTTAGGAGTAGTGAGACAGTCTCATGTGACTTGGCACTCGGGATACATCAAAAATGAATTTGTGAAGTGAAAAGATTGTACTTACAGTGAATTTTTGCGATTTGCTCGGGTATCGTGCCTTTGGAGGAGGCGGACCGTGGTTGAAAAAATTGGATGTCGACATGTTGGTCCTGCAAAATTATTAAAATACCTTCCCGATGGACGATCAAATATTCAGTGATGAAGAAAAGTTTAGAAAATAAATGAGGAAATTAAAATATTGGGAATTTTACCATTACAGTTGTACGACTATATAATAACCGTACGACTGTATATACAGTCATGCGATTGTACTTTAAATACGATCGTACGAATGTATTTCGCGGGCAAAAAACATTAAAAGGGCGATTTGCCCCCCTTCTCCTCCATTCTCATTCCATTCCTTTCTTATTTTCTTTGAAAAATTTGATTCCAAACCCTATTATTGCGAAAATGTTGAAGAAATTAGGCAAAAAACTAAGATAACTCACTCCCACTCAGATTCGGAGTTCGGATGATGCATGCGATATCCCATTCGTGAGTGTGTTGGATGGGTATGGATATCCTCGTTATGCTGACCATTTCGAGGTCCGCTTTAGCTCGGAGATTCCCATCTTGCTGGAGATGGACTCACATCTCGCCTCTCTCCAGGTTAGAACCCGAATCCAAGCTTTGATTTTGGATTTTTTTTTTTGGAATTTTTCCATTTGAATTTTTGATTTGATTCGTATGCTTTTACTACTTTCTGGATGATTTTGTTGAGTAGAATGCATGCTAGGAGTTTCCTCTAGTTCATAGGAGCAAGAATCTAGGGAAAACGAGTTAGAAAACACGAATAATCGAACCCGGAAAAAAATTTGTCGGTCCAGGAAGAACACTCGTACTAGTGGCGGATGAACACTTGTACAAGTGTAGTTACAGTCGTGCGACTGTAACTATAGTCGCACGAATGTAGACCTTTTCTTTTTTTCTTCTTTCTTTTTATTTTTTTTATTTTATTTTTCTTTCTTTCTTTTTTTTATTAATTTTATTTTAATTTTAATTTTTATTATTATTTATTTTATTTTATTTATTTTTTTATTTGTGCGAAAGTTAAATAAATGTTGATTTTTACTTCACTGGATGTGCAGGATAAAGAGATATTGGGCAGCGGGAATCTTTCCTTGCCCCAAGTCTGGTGGGGAAATCTCCCTGAGGCTGTGAAGGCCAATGTGAGAGATCTCGGTCTGGAGGCATTCATTCTTTCCCTACCGGAGAACAAGCCTCATACTACTCACGCTGTGATGACGGCTTTGTGCGAGAGATGGGTTTGCACTACCCACACCTTCCATCTACCCATTGGCGAGTTCACGGCCACTCCTTCAGACTTCGCCTAGATCACCGGATTCGGTTTTGGTGGGACACCGATCCGACTTAACTGTTATCTGACCCGCCAGCAACTGGTGGATCACTATATCAGCTGGCTGATTCGCTATACCCCCAGGAAGGGGAAGGTCCTTTGTTCCCGGGTAGAGGCATATTGGGCTGCTCGCCCAAATCTGTCTGAGGAGGACGTGGAGCGATACACTCGGGACTACGTGCTTGTTCTTCTATCTTGCATGTTTTTTCCCACTGGGTAGAGTACATGTAATCTGACTCTGTTGCCATATTTGTCTGATTTGTCTATCTTCACGACCTTGGACTAGGCTCGAGCTGCATTTGCTCAGCAGTATTACGGGTTAGACTTGTGCGCCAGAGGGAGGTAGCAAGAGATCATGGGATTCTATCTCGGGCTTTTGGTATTACCCTTCTCCCTTTCCTTTTCTTTTTTTTTTTTTTTATTCTGTTTTATTGATTGCAGATTTGGGTGTTTGAGTGTGGCATTCTGGAGCCGCCTGCTTTGAAGGATGTGCAGGGCAATGAGCGTCCCACTATTCTGCGTGCTTGGATGCAAAGATGGCAGGGCATCGGCCGTAATTTGGTGGAGATCCGGCAGGGTCTTCGAGGAGTCTCCTGGGAGAGGGTAAGCAAACTAATTTTGTTAGTTAATAAATTTTTAATTCAGCATTTACTTACTTGCAATTTGATGTTTGCTTCTTTGATTATGTTTTTGCAGCTTGATCGCTCCCCATGGTCTAGTCAGAGGGTCCAGCCTCCTGTTATGCAGGCGTCCTTGTGGTTTGATGATCATCAGTTTATCATGGAGTGTCCTATCTCTCAGGAGTGGTACTTGGGCGAGCGCCTTCGCCTCTCGGACCATGTGGACAGCCCTGTTGGCAGGGCAGTTCCTCCACCACCTCCACGCACCCTATTTTGGCCCCACTTGTTGGAGCCCGCTGAGCACCCGGATATCCACGGGGATGGATACATTATCAACTCTGTCAAGGGTGACTATCCAGCTTTTATCCGAGAGTCCCTATTGCCAGTCTAGCTTAATGCTCCGATGGCTCCTTCCAGTCAGGTATTCCCTATCCATTGTTCCTTTATTGTTCAAATTTGATTTTTAGTGTCTAATGTCCCTTCAATTGCAGGTCAAGAGGCAAAAGGGGTCGAGTTCTGCTCGGTAGTCTGCCCTAGAAGATGAGGACACCTAGGCCACTACCACTGGAGGGTATGCTCCTACTCAGGGTAGGAGACACCCTACATATTATGGTAGTGCTGCAGCGTCCACTTCCCAAGTTGTCGGGGTAGTAGAGGGTCGATTAGTGACACAGTTGAGGACAAGATTCAGTCTGATGGGGCTGGATGGTAGATATGTTGCTAAGGAGCTGCCCCCTTATCAGGACCATCAGATCATATTCGCCCCGGAGCACCCTACTCATGTAAGTCTTCTTCCTGTTTTGTCATTCCTTTATTTCTTTCGCTTTTCATCTATTGCCTTTACTTTTGGATGTCTTCTAACCCTTTTCTCTCTCTCTCTCTCTCTCTCTCTCTCTCTCTCTCTCTCTCTCTCTCTCTCTCTCTCTTTTTGTAGATTCCTCGAGCTCAGGTGCAGGATATGGCCCAACAGTACTTAGGCCTGGAGTCTTTCATGACACAGGAGAATGTTGCCTGCCTGGTAAGTATTCTGCAGTCCTTGCATTTTCACATGATCTATGCAATGCATGAATGAATGTGTATGTATGTATACATGTTAATTTGTACTGTCATTTTGCAGTCCCAGGGTGCAGATGCTGCAGGAGCAGGCCAGACAGACAGCTACTTTTGAGGCTCAGGCATTGGCTGCGACGCACGAGTTAACTCGGGTGCGAGCTGATTATCAGTCTCAGTTAGGCCAGATGCGGGCCGACTTCAATGCTAATAAAGCAGCGCATCGGAGTGAGTCGAAGTCTTCCGAGGAGGGAGAAGATGAGAGTTAGATTAGGGCTCTCTGTATTTTGTACAGAATTTTTGCACATAACATGAACTTCATTTTCATTATCATGGCCTTTCATTTTGCTCATTTTAATGATTCACTCCTTTTTCAACTTTGCTTCTTTTCATTCAGGCTTTTACAATTTCATAAAATCGTTACAAGACTCCGATTGGCTCAAATTAAAGCCTTTCGGGCTATGGAACATTAAGGCATATTACAGACACCCATTAAACAATGAATTGCTGAGTGCTTGCTGTCGCTACTGGGACCCAATTGACAATATTTTTCGCTTCTCGCACCAGGAACTCTGCCCTTTGTATGAAGAATTCAGTGCCATCCTAAACATCTCATGCCACAAAGGGATCAACATCGCAATTCCTGAGTGTTCACCTTCAGCAATTCTCCTTCGTTGGCGAGCTTGTTCAGCCTCTCCAATCCTAAAGTGGAAGCTCTGCTCTCCACTGAGACTTCTTCTTCTCCTGGTCTTAACTTAGAATCCGTGCTAGAGCGGTGTACCAACGCCCCTAGAGACCATGTTGGCTGGGCTACCATGGTTAGCCTATTGCTGGTGAGCCAATATTTCTGTGATGCTAGCAACGGGGTTGCCTCCTTCAGGACTATTTCTCTTATTTCAAAAATGGCTGCTGGAGCGTCATCGGCTCCTTTTGCACTCGTCGATACTCTGATTAATCTACATGCTTCCAAGACAAAAGGTTGCTTCCGAGTTGGCCCCCATCTCATGTTGCTCCAGGTAATTCCTTTCATCGGCTTATGTACATTCTAGTGTCGAAATGAGTTTCTGACCACTGCTTCAAACTGTGTTACAGATTTGGCTGTTGGAGAAGTTGTCGATTCTTAAAATTCTGAGGGGAAGTTTTAAGAAGTATCACCTAACCAACTTCAAGGAAAGATGTTTCTCCGTAGACTCTTACATTGACATGTCCACCAGTGAATGGGCCGCTTAGTTAGCTTGCATAACTGATGATCAAATTAGATAGGTCTGCCCCTGGTGGAAGATTACCCATGTGGTTATGGAGATGAGGGCTCAAGGTGTCCAATTGTTAGGATTGACTAAAGTAACCTTTTATTCTCCAAGTCTCCTTCGTTGCCAGTAAGGCCAATCACAAAACGTTCCTCAGCTTTCATGTATCACTACTTGTGCAGAATACAATGCTTCTTGGCCAGATCATATCAGGTTTTGTTGGACTAACAATACTCATCGTGTGATGTTGAATCATGCTTCCCTTGCTTCTATGGAGATGGATGAATGGTATAAGCAGTGGTTGGCTGAGATTAAGGACCTGCCGACCCGTGAGGCGAGTGAACATATGACTCGCCATCGGCTGGGTTCTTCCAAGGCTGCAAAACTGCTTCCTGTCAAGAAAAGAAAAACATGAAAGAAACATGATTCCTATTACCATTTTTTGATATATATTTTTTTCTTTTTTTTTTATGATGTGTGCAATTCGTATGCCTAGGCATATGAATGACTTTGTTCCTATGGATGTTTCAACTAATAAGTCACGTACATACTACAAATATTCATGAAATATGTTGAGCAATATGCACTTCATTAATGAAATTCAATTATTGTAACAATTAAAAATGCCAAAATCAGTACATATCTCGAATGAACTCATTCCTGTTATCAACCATCTCGTACAGGTTTTCTGGCTAATAAACTACCTCTCATTGCCTTAATTTTTGCTTAAGCCGCCCTTGCGAGTTTTCAACTTAACAGACTTTTTCTTAATTAATTAATTAATTTTTTATTTTTTTACGCATGGTAGCGTTTGAGATGATCCTGGTTGATCGGATTGGTGAACTCATTGCCGTCCATATCCATAATCTTTACTACGCCTTTGGAGAGTACCTTCTTAACCACATATGGCCCTTCCCAATTGGGTTTGAATTTGCCCCTTACATCCATGTTGGATGGTCTCATATGCTTCAACACTAAATCCCTTGTCTTTAGAGGATGTTTCTGATGATGAACTGGTCAATTGTAAGCTCTAGCCATCCTTTGATGGTACATTTGCAGATGATCTAAAGCTTTGAGATGCTTTTCATCAACTATAGCCAGTTGTTCAAATCTTGCCTGTACCCATTCTGTCTTGGGCAATTGAGCTTTTAGAACAGTCCTTAAGGATTTTAGTTCCATCTCAATGGGAAGGACTGCCTCCATCCCATAAACCAGCAAATATGGTGTTTCCCCTGTCGGTGTTCTAACACTAGTTCTGTGGCCCAATAAGGCATATGGCACCCTATCTGCCCAGTCTCTATAGGTAAAGGTGGTCTTTGAAAAGGTCTTCTTAATAGACTTGTTTGCTGCTTCCACTGCCCCGTTGGCTTATGGCCTATAAGGTGAAGACTTGTGATGTTCTACATTGTGTTCTTCAAGTAGCTCACATGTTGCCCCTTGAAACTACACTCCGTTGTCAGTCACCACATGGTGTAGTATGCCATACCTTGTGAAGATATGCTTCTTTATGAACTTAGCCTTGTTTTTAGCCGTGACTTTGGCATAAGACTTAGCTTCAACCCACTTGGAGAAGTAATCCACTGCCACTATGATGAACTTGTGACCATTTGATGCCGGAGGCCATATCTCACCGATTATGTCTATACCCCATGCCGAGAATGGCCAAGGGGTCATGAGATTCTGTAATTCCATAGGTGGAAGATGGCTGATATCCCCATAGATTTGGCACTCGTGACACTTCTTCAGCATAATCTGTCTGCATGGTGAGCCAGAAATACCCTTGTCTCATGATCTTTTTTGCTAAAGCTAGATGGTTCATATATGGGCCACAGACTCCGGAATGCATCTCTTGCATAACCCTCTTGGCCTTCGTCTCCATCAAACACTTCAATAACAATCCGTCAGCAGTCCTTTTGCAGAGTTGTCCGTCGAACCATCTGAATTGAAGTGCTAGTTTCCTAAGTGTGGTGTTATCCGCTGAGTCTGCTTCTTTGGGATACTGACCATTCCTTAGGCAATTAGTTATGTCTTGGTACCAAGGTTTATCATCCATTGTCAGAGTCAGGACATCGCTAGAGCAAAAGAATGGTGTTCTAGCAGTTTCGAGGATCAAAGGCAGCATTGGTGCCTTCTGAGGTCCATCCCACATGGACGATAGGGTTGCTAATGAATCAGCTATCTGATTATCATCTCTGGCTACATGTTTGAATTGAATGTGCCCAAATATCTTCACTAGCCCCCATAAAGTCTCTAAGTATGGGCGAAGAGGCTCCTCTTTGATTTCCAATTCTTCCGTGGCTTGATGGATCACCAATAATGAATCTCCAATAATGGTCACATCATCTGCTCCTAGTATGATAAGAGAATCAATGCCAAATAAATAGGCTTCGTATTCAGCACCGTTGTTGGATACTGGGAATTCCAGCCGTTTTGATAAAGGAATTATTTCCCCCTTTGGAGTTACGATGATTACTTTGAGACCTGCTGTGAGAAGACGACGTTTTCCTCTCTCGGAAGGGAGCCTCGATATCGGGCAACCCTCCCTCTCGGGGGGTTTTTGTAATGAAAATTTGGTTTTGGAAAATTAAATTATTTCATAAAAGAATCGAGACCTAAGTCCCGATAGAGAGTGTAAGAGTCGCCACCCGGCTCAGCTCAACCAGAAAATTACAGTATAGCTGAACCGGACGAGGGCCGCTACACTTTTCAGAGATTTAGGTCCGGACAAGTCCCTTATTTCATGTCTAATCAAAATAAATTTGGCCAATGTTCATTGATAGCATTTTATATTTCTAAGATGGATTTTTATTGATTGAATCATGCAGCGTACACGCAAAAATAAAAAACAGTAAATAAATTAATTATTACAACAATCGAATCACAAATAAACTATCCTAGGGGATACATTTATATAATTTGGGGATCGGGGTATAATCACCTATTTTACACGAATATCTAATGGATTGAAATTAAAATAAATAAATAAAAATAAATAAAACCAAACCCTGCAAAAAAAGGTTAGCACAAATTTACACAACAAATTGGACTCAAGTAGACAGAACGGGAAAATTAGAGATTGGGGATATGCATTAAGGGGGGTATTCAGGTGAACTCGGCTAGTTCGCCCGACTAGACCTTGAAAACGGTTTTGAAACATCCCTGTGTTTTTGTTTCATGAGAAAATTCATTTTGAAAACATTTCCTTTTTCCGGTTTACTTCCATTTAGCATGTAAAGTGGGTCGGTTTTTGGGAGATTTGGGTCTCCGTCGTTGCATTGTTCTAATTCCAACAACTTCAAAAATTAAATCTAAGGTCGTGGAATACACAAAACAAATTCATTTTTGATGATTTTCTGATTTTTCTGAATTTTTATAGTTTTTTCTGATTTTTTATGGATTTTTATGGATTTTCTGCTTCTGGACGAAGATTACAGTCCTACTACTGTGATTACAGCCGTGCGACTGTAACTACAATCATACGGCTGTAATTCGCCTTTGCAGAAAAAATGCCAAAAAAAATTTAAATGAAAGAGGATGGCCATAGGAGTTGAGTACAGTCGTACGACTGTAATTATAGTCGTATGAATGTAATTATAGTCGTGCGACTATAATTATAGACGTACGTCTGTTCATCCTACCCAGAAACAGCAAAGCAGAAAAATTGATTTTATGCACGAAATCAAACCAAAACACACAAGAGATGAAGTAAAACACTAGTTTTAGGTGTATTTACCCTTATAGCGCAGATCCACCGTCGATTTGGCCCGGGAAGCGCCTTGAATTGGCTCCAAATTGCTTCTCCTCCTTTGTATGTCAAGGTACCCAAAATAAAGTCCAACAACTCCAAAAAGTTATGGATTTGAATGTGTTTAGGGGTTTATATGTGTTTGTCAAGTCCAAACCTATGATTTCTAACCGGTTTTAAACTTCATAAGACCGAGAATTAAAGGAAGAAAGAAAAAGAAGAAGGTTGTGTTTTGTGTTTCTTTTTCTCCCTTTTCTCTCAATCTCAAGAGCTCCCCTCAATCCCAAATTTCTTGTCCCCTCCTTCCTTTTCTGCTTGCTTCTTTCTTTTCTCCCTCTCCCCTCTTCTCTGGCTATAGGAGGCATTAAATGCCAGTCAAATCACTTCTTTTTTTCTTTTTCATGGTATGGACTGCTGCACCTGCTGCGATCCTATAGTTGTACGACTGTAATTGCAGCTGTGTGACTCAAGTCTTTATTTTTTTTTTTAGGCAGGAAAATTCCGGCGCTTACATCTGTGCCCTTTTTGTTCACAGCCCCATCAAAGTGCATGATTCATTTCCTGGTTTCCACATCCACCATGGCTAATTGCTCATCTGGAAATTCCAGATTCTCTATATAGTCAGATTCAAGCTGTTGATTCGCTCGGAACTCCACCACTGCTCTTCCTTTGATCACCTTCTTGGTCACATATTTGATGTCAAATTCCAACAGCAAAAGTAGCCACCGAGACAGTTTTCCTGCTAGAGATGGGGCAGAACAGAGGTATTTCATTATATCAACCTTTGCCACCGCTTGTATCTTGTATGATTGGAAATAGTGTCTCAACTTCTTTGTCAACCAGACCATGGCAGTGCAAGTCTTTTCCACCACAGTGTACCGTGTATCATAATCTAGCAGCTTCTTACTAAGGTAGTAAATAGCATGCTCCTTCTTGTCATCCTGTTCTTGGACCAACATTGCCCCTATAGAGGTTTCTTCAATTGCTAGGTACAATATCAAAGGTTTGCCCGGAGTCGAAGGTCTCAACACCGGAGGATGGGTCAAGTACTCTTTGATCTTACCGAACGCAACTTGACATTGGTCATTCCATTTGATTGGTTGTTCTTTCTAAAGTAGCTTAAAAATAGGTTCACAGATAGTAGTCAATCTAGCAATGAATTTGCTAACATATTAAAGTGACCTCAGGAATGATCTGACTTCATTTTCCGTTTTCAGCACTGGCATATCCCGAATAGCTTTGATCTTGTCTAGGTCCATCTTAATCCCTTTCTGGCTGACAATGTGCCTTAGCAGTTTACCTGATGTAACTCTGAATACACATTTCTTCGAGTTGAGGCCCAAGTTATACTTTTCAATCCTGGTCATGAATCTATCTAGGACAGCAGGGTGCTCTTCCGGGTCATGGATTTGACCAACATATCATCAACATATACTTCAACCTCCTTGTGGATCATGTCATGTAGCAGTGTTATGACAGCCCTTTGGTAGGTTGCCTAAGCATTCTTCAATCCGAAAGGCATCACCCTATAGCAGTACACCCCCCACTCAGTAATGAAAGCCATTTTGACTTTGTCAATGATATCCATCAAAATCTGATTATATCCGGAGAAGCCATCCATAAATGAATACATGACTACCGTTGCTGCACTGTCGATTAGGACATCAATGTGGGGGAGTGGGAAATCATCTTTTAGAGAGGCTTTATTCAAATCCCAGTAATCCACACAAACTCTAACCCTTCCGTCTTTCTTGGCGACTGGGACTATATTGGCTAGCCATTCTGGGTATTCTACCACGTCCAAGAAGTTGGCCTTGATTTGCTTTGCTACTTCTTCTTTGAATTTCTCGGCCCATTATGGACGTAGACGTCTTAGCTTCTGCTTCACTGCGCTGAACTTGGGATCCGTAAGGATTCCATGCTCTGCTATTGCTCTATCAACCCCTGGCATGTCGTCGTAAGACTCGGCAAACACTCCCACATGCTTTTTAAGTAATTCTATTAATTCTCTCTTTTCCTCAGGAGTGAGTTCATTGGAGATAGATACCATTTTAGGATTTTCAACAGTACCCAAATTAATTTCATGTAATGCAGTGTCATGAATGCTGAACACATTGAATGAATGTTTGCATGAATGCACAGAACCATCAGGAAAAACATCACACAAGTACGCAAAGTTAGATTTCATTGCATTCATCGCCTTATAGGCGGAATTGTTCACATCGAATACAGAAGAAATGTTTACATAAAAATCAGTTTCTTCCTCCACATATGGAGGGTCTTCAGCAGCAGAATCTTCAGGGTCAGTAGATCCATCCTCAAATAGGTCATTCAGGTCCACTTCTAGAGCCTCTTTTTGTGCCTCTGAAAGAGCAGCTTCTTCTCCCTTCACTTTTCCTTTGGCCATCATCCGGGTCAATTCTGCCATAGCCTTCTCCACCAGCTCAGCTTGTCCTGGGGCAGCTTCCTTCTTCGCAGGACACTCCTTCAAACCTTTCTTCAACAGGGCTGAAAATGCCTTAGTGATGGCATCCACCAGTGCATCCGCATCTTCTTGTTTTGGCTTTTCTTTCGGAAAGATAGGGGCTACCACTTCAGTTCAGATCCTTAGAGAGGAGGTGATCTTGGTTGTTGTTTTGGGCTTAAGCATTTCCTTGATAGAGCCAATGCCATACTTTGAGAAGTCGACAACATTAAAAAATATTTCAAACCCAGGGACTGTTTCCCCCTCGACCATCATCGGTTCGGGCTTTCCGTCATATGGCCTATCACTTGTAGGGATAAATGTATCCACAAGGCAGACCTTCTTCGATTCAGGCCTTTCCTTCTCAGCAGCTCCTTTATAACCAAGACCTCGGTGGTGTGACCGATAACAAACTTTGTAATCCCCTATTGATGGGCTCCAAGACCTCTTCCCGGAATGAAATTCTTCTTTTGGAAGTACTTATGGATCCATAGAGAAAACACTGGGTCTTTCTCCTCCTGCTTCAAGATGACAACCACTTGAAACCCCTATATGAGTCTAATGCTGCCACCATTGAAGATTCATCAGCCTCAAAGGTCACAATTCTCCCCCCTATCGGAATCTTCACATTCTGATGTAGAGTTGAGGGCACCCCTCCCAGTGCATGGAACCAAGGTCATCCCAAGAGTAAAGAAAATGTCACCGGGATATCGATGACAATGAACAGCACTTTGGATCTTATTTCTCCAATTATTACCTCCGCTTTGAAAATGCCAATCACCGTGCGCTTTGAGTCATCATAGGCGTAGATCACTGTGTTGGACTTCAAGAGGGCTTCTTCACTCATGTTGAGGCTTGGGAGTATTTTCAAAGGGCAGATGTTGAGTGCCGACCCGTTTTCAACCATTACGCAAGGCAATATTCTGTCCATCATTTCAACCTTTAAATATAGCACCCGATTATGGTTGATACCCTCAGGTGGTAGGTCATCATTGGTGAAGATGATTTCTCTGTGACTATTGGGTCGTTGATCCTTTGTACTCCCGATTGCCATACACACCTCCTCAGGGGACATTAGTGGAGTTGCGTCCATCTCCATGAGCTGCTTGACCACCGCTGCTCGGTGTCTTTGGGACTCCATTAGTATATGTCGCACCGATGCACGTGTAGGCATCTTTTTCAGCTGCTCCAACACCAAGTCTTCCTTTTCCTCAGTCTTAAATGGCACATGGTCCTAAACCGGGGCTTCAACTCTCCTGTTGGGCTCCCCTTACCGTTGTGGCTTGGGTTGGTATACTCTTCCGCTTCTTGTGACATGATTCACTGGAGCATCCTCTTTTTTGACCTACATCCTGCTTCTGGTGCAAACAGGATACACGGGCTTTGTTTGGACTATAGGCTTGGGCCAGCTCATCATCTGTCATCATCTAGTTCAATGTCGTCTAGATTGACAGGTTTATTCCCCTTTGCAATCGGCTTAGCTTCTTCACCCGTCACCACTTGTATCTCAGGGTTTGCCTTTGCAATTTGAGCAAGCACAAAATTAGTGGGCAATCCCGTTTGCACCATATTGACCCTCCTTTCAAATTGAGGCAAGGGGTTGTTCTAGGCATTGGGTTTTGGATGGGGCTCCTTTATCTTCTTCTCATCAATCAACTGTTGGATAGCCTTCTTTAAGGCGTGGCAGTCATTGGTGTGATGCCTCTTTGATACATGGTAGGAGCAGAAGTTGTTTTTGTCCGTCTCGGCCGGAGGAGTGTACGGTTTCATGCTTTGGAGGAAGCCCAAATTTCTGCATTTTAAGAAAATCCATCCCAAAGAATCCTCCCATGGGGAGATCCCTTTGCCAATCACTTGTTGGTCTGCCCCTTGTGCTACAGCTGCTACATCTACTTGTCTGATTGGAGCAGAAGGCTGACTCAGCTTAACATTTATTGAGGAAGAGGCTGTGGGATTGTTGTTGCTCTTATATCCCGAGTACGTCCAGCTTCGATTCCCTCCTCCAGAACTATTTTGGGCTAGATCAATCTCGTACTTCTCTACTTTTTGAGCCAATTCATGCACCTCTACCAAAGAATGGAGTTTATGATATTTCATTACATTTTGATACACCTCTAAACTACTATCAATCAGCTTTACAATCAATTCATCCTCTAATGGCTTTTGATGAAGGAGGATCATCTTGTCCATCCACCTTTGGTAATATTCCGAGAAGGTCTCATTAGGACTTTGTCTTACAGCTTCTAAGTCTTGTAGCTTGACCTCCAACTGAGTGTTAAAACTGAAGTACTTCACAAATGCATCAGATAAAGCATCCCAGTCTCCTTGTACACTTTTCGGCTATTTATTGTACCAGGTGATTGCCCCGCCTTCTAGAGTAGTGGGGAATAACTCCACCAACTGCTTCACCGTGAGTCCCGCCATTGTCATGATTCACGCATACTGGTTCAGGTGTGCGGTAGGAGGACTCTTTTAACATAGGGAGTATTTTTTGGGCATCTGGAAGCCCACAGGCAGCATTTCAATACCTCCAGCTATAAGTGTAGTCAGATCAATGTGTTTGGAAGTATGAGCTTTGGTACTCCCATGCATTTCTGCCATGAATTCTTCCATCTCTTTCAACTTCTTTTTTATGGTAGATTTAACAGGTCTTTTAGCACTATTCCTCTGAGCTTCTCCCATGTCAGACATCCCGTCATTCACTCTCCCTCCGTTGCCTGGTTCTCGGGTAACTCTTTTGGCTCGATGAGAAAACGACTCATCCATGGCAATTTGCACTTGACTCTTGATGAGGTTCTTGAATTCATCCGAGTTCATGAATTCCCGAATAGCAGTGGTGGCCAACATAGCAGTAGCAGCATCAGGTGAGATCGCCATTTCTAGAAAGTGTTGTAAGAGTTGCTCAACTTCTGGCAAAAATTTAACTTCCAAGTTTGTCTCGGATACTATCTCAACTTCCCCTGACTGGACAGACTCTTCAAACTCACTAGATGTTGAATTCGCATGTTCTACTCTTTTAAGTCTGCCTCCCGGTCTGTGCCAAACTACAAAACATATCAAACCAGAGTTAGTGAAAGATGCCCACCCAAAGAGTTATGAACTCTAGGTGATATGCATGTATGTATGGCATGTCTAATGAATGGTACATGTATGTCGCATGATATGGCCTTATGATGCAAACCTTGAACAGCTGACCAATCGGGTTGTGAAGTGTTCATGAAGATGTGGACGATACTCTTACACCTTGGAGTATTTAAGTACATGAACTGAAATGCCTGATGAGGTGGTATTTTCGGCACTTGTGGAGTACCTTTGGTTTTCATGTATGAAATGGTGTGCTTGGCATACGGATAGAGTTTCAATGCTTTGGGAACACCTTGGGTTTCATGTTGTGACATGAGATGAAATGAACGTGTGCTTGGCACGCCATCGGGATTTTGGCGCTCGAAGAGCACCTTAGGTTTTAATGTCTTGGCATGCGATGAAATGATCGCGTGCTTGGCACATGGACAGAATTTCGTCGCTCGGGGAGCGCCTTGGGTTTTAATGTCATGCTATGAAATGAAATGGTATGCTTGGCACATGGATAGAGTTTTAGCGCTCGGGGAGCACCTTGGGTTTTCATGTATGAAATGAGATGAAATGATGTGCTTGGAACACAGACAGAGTTTCGACGCTCGGGGAGCACTTTAGGTTTTTACCTTGTGATATGAGATGAAATGAATGTGTGCTTGGCACACGGGTAGAGTTTTAGTGCTTGAGGAGCACTTAGGTTTCTATGTTTTGATATGAGATGAAATGAACACGTTCTTGGAACACGGGTAGAGTTTCGGTGCTCAGGGAGCACCTTAAGTTTTTATGTTGTGATTTGTCAATGCTCGGGGGACATCTATGCGTGAAGTGGAATTTTTGGAGCTCGTGGAGCACCTAAATGGGTTGGTGTGTGAAATGAAGTTTTCAGTGTTCGTGGAACACTTAGATGACTTGGTGTATGAGATGAAGTTTTCAGCGCTCATGGAGCACCTAAACGGTTTGATGCATGAAGTGAAGGTTTTCGGTGCTCGTGGAGCACCTAAACGGTTTGATGCATGAAATGATGTTCTCGGTGCTCGTGGAGCACCTTTATGTTTTCCTATTTGGTAGGTGATGTATGTGTGATCCTTGTGGGATTGTTCAAGGTCCACATGAATGTTTTATCCATGACATGCATTCCATATGACTATAAAACAAATTCGTTAGTGCTTATTACATTCAAGTGATGTGTATGAATTAATATATTTCACACAATGAGGGGATGCATGGCTGCAAAAGAAATGGTTAACTTCAATATCACATAGGTGATTAATGTATTTACACACGAAAAATACAAGTGGCTGCACAAAAGATGTGAGTTAGTATCACACAAATGCTTCACGTGTAGCATGTTATGCTCATGGAAAATGTTGATGATGGTATGATACGAAGAAACGAAAAAAAACACGTGGCACATAGCATGTGAAACATATTCCTCCAACCTTATTCCTCCAATCGTGGTCAATTTATGAGAAAATTCTAACCGAGTATTAGGAGGGATTCACTTCGATCATCAACCGGGGATGATGAAGGCGTAATTGTAACATTCATGCACTTTGTTTTGGTATCCTAAGGGAATCTAACTAAGGTTGCCTACATGAATTCAGTCCAAGTCGGGATAAAATCAAGGTCCCCATAGCAAAATATACTCCTCACTTCTCCCCACTCAAGGGTTTAAAGGAAGGAGTACGTACGAGGCTATGAGTTTGTTTCGTATCCGTGCCCCTAAGACCATGAGGAACATAGGCGACACTTTAACAATTCACCGAGCTAAAAATTGGATACTCAACCTAATGCAAGTATATATAACTAAAATGCAAGAGAAAATACCATGCAAGATTCATCCACCTTATTTTGATTAGACATTTTTCAGGGCTTGTCAAATTCTTTTAAGTTTTAAGAAAACTTTTATTAGAAATCCCCAGCAGAGTCGCCACTGTGAGCGGATGACGTTTTCGACGAGAAGGAGAAAAAAAATGATGATGCCACGAGGCGGGCCGCTTTTCGGGGGGTTTTGGTTTTATTGCTTGAAATTCGGTTTTGGAAAATTCATCATTTATTTCATAAAAGAATCGAGACCTAAATCTTGAAAGAAAATGTAAGAGTCTCCACCCAGTTCAGCTCAACCGGGAAATTACAGCGTAGCCGAACCATACGAGTGCCGCTACACTTTCCAGAGATCTAAGTCTGAACAAGTCCCTTATTTCAGGTCTAATCAAAATTAATTTGGCCAATGTTCGTTGATATCATTTTAAATTTCTAAGGTTGATTTCCACTGATTTAATCATGCAGCGTACATGCGGATAAAAGCGATAAGTAAATAAATTATTTACAACCCAGTCGAATCACAATAAAGCTATCCTAAGGGATACATTTGTATAATTTGGGGATCGGGGTACAATCACCTATTTTACACAAGTATCTAATGCGTTCAAATTGAAATAAATAAATTAAATTAAATTCCTGCAAAACAAAGGTTAGCACAAATATATGCAACAAGTTGGATTCAAGTAGATAGAATGGGGGATTAGAGATTGGGGACATGCATTTAGGGGGTAGTCAGGTAAACTCGACTAGTTCGCCCGACTACACCTGGAAAATGATTTTGAAACGTTCCTGTGTTTTTGTTTCATGAGAAAATACATTTTATTTTCTTTTACCAGTTTATTTCCATTTAGCATGTAAAGTGTGTCGGTTTTCAGGAGATTTGGATCTCCGTCGTTGTATTGTTCTAATTGCAACAACTCGAAAAATAAATCTATGGTCGTGAATGCATGAGATGAATTTATTTTGGTTTGTTTTTTGTGATTTTCTAATTTTTATGCATTTTTATGATTTTTCTGATTTTTTTTCTGAATTTTTTGGATTTTTTTTTTTTTTTTTTTTGTGATTTTCTGTTGCTGAGCAAAAATTACAGCCGTGCGACTATAATTACAATCATGCGATTGTAATTATAGTCATGCGGCCATAATTCATTTTTTATAAAAATGGCAGAAACTATTTAGACGAACAGGATTTATAGCCGTGATGACTATAACAGTCGTGTGACTATAACTATAGTCGTGCAACTATAGTTATAAACGTGCGGCTGTTCAATCTGCCCAGAGGCAGCAAACTTGCATTTTCGTGTTTCAAGTGATTTTATGTATGAAAATGAACCAAAACACATAAAAAATGAAGCAAAACACTATTTTTAAATACTGTTGCCCTTGTAGCATGGATCCACTGTCTACTTGACCGAGTAAAACGCCTTGAATCGGTTCCGGATTGCCCCTTTTCCTTAATATGTTGAGGTACAAAAATAACGTCCAAAAATCTCCACCAGTTACCGATTTAGTCAAGTTCAATTTCTGGAATTGATTATCTTTGAGTGGCAGATTATTAACCTATGATTTCTATCAATTTAAGCCTCACAATACAAAGATTCAAAAAGAATAGAGTAGGAGAAAATAGGTGTATTTTCTACTCTTCTATTCCCTTCTCTCAATGCTTCTTGAGCTCTCTTCAATCAAAAATTTTGTCAACTCTGGTTCCTCCCTTTTTCCTGATATTTATAGACCTAAAAAAGGGACAAGAAAACACAATAATGCCCCTTGATCATGCCCTATACCTCTCCCATTCCATATGAGTTGACTGCCTATCATTTAGATCTACAGTCGTATGACTGTATTTTGTTGGCAGTTACAGTCGTACGACTGTATTACAGTCGTGAGACTATAATACAGTCGTGTGACTATATTCATTTTTTTTATTTATTTATTTTTACCGGAAAATTCCATGTTCACACTAACAAACACAAATATTTATGAAGATAAAACAACACGAAATATGAGCATTTTATCCTCACAACAATTCCCCACACTTGAACCTTTGCTTTTCCTCAAGCAAAATACAAGTTAAGACAACCTAACTACCATACATAATATAGTATCCATAAGTTTATCTAAACCATGACCAAGTGCTCTTTTAACGACTTAATTTTAATGCTCAACAATGGTAAATTTGAGCCAAGTTACATGGCCAAGTCACTCAATTCGCTACACTTGCCTTTAGATAATCATAATCAAAGTTTTAAGAATGTAGAGTCAAAAAAAGGTCTAACTAATCTTCAAAATTAGGATGAACATTTTCCAAACTTAGTAGGTTAAAGATAAAACATAGCTTTGGGCCTAGTTTTTAAGCACGCTCATTTTCATAATTCTCATGGCATTTTTAGACACCCTAACTTAATTATTTCTTTTTTCTTTTTCTCATGGGTGCATTTTATGCTCCATCCCATAGTTTTTTTTTATTAAGTCAAGTGCCTTTTTACGTGATTGTCTCACACTTGCTGGTGCGTACCTCCCGGTTACTCAGCACTTCACTTTTTCAAAGCACTTTTCATACTCATATATCATTTGAGACATTGGAGTAGAACAAAAAGATATCAAAATAAATGCATAAAATACTACTAAATTGTGTGTCCTGATCCAATATTGAAAAGCAAAATGTGTATTATGGCTATAGTTTCCCAAAAACCATCCTTGTTTAAACAATTTTGAATCATGTCATCCCTAATTTAAGAAGAGTTAGAAGTTTCACTAAAAAAAATTTTTTAAAAAATTAAAGATAACCATCCAAAAGACATAGTAGAGCAAACTTAATGACTAACTACAAGCAACTTAATAGTTATACCAATTGAGTATTAAATTAACATTTATATGTGAAGCACTTAACCAAAGTCAAATAAACTTTTGTTGGATACTACATAAACTAAACAACCCAAAAACGATTATAGAAACATGCAAAAATAAGAACAAACATGCAATAAATTAATGAAAACATGTATCCTTCCCCAACTTGAAAGACACAATGTCCTCATTGTGAAAAATACCCCAAAACAAATAACATGAACATAAAGAAAAAAAAGATGGAGTAGCAAGGAACGAACTCACATGGAACCGTTCGGAGAGTCGGGTGGAGAAGGAGAGAAATGTATGTTGCTTTTACGGAAAAAGGACAATAACTTTTGTTCCAAAATATTCATGCTCTTCTTGATTACCTTCAAATCCTTGGCCATATTATCAACCTTGTTACTCAATGCTTGATGATTTTTCTCCATGGTGTCTAAACGGGTAAGAACTTGCCTCCAACCCGCGACATTTCCTTCCTCACCAACATTGGCAGCTAAGGACGTTGTTTCATGAGTCAGGGGGGGACGAAGAAGATTGGCGGTCAGATTCATCTTCCTCAACCACTCCCTTCCCTTTCAATATCTTAGCCACCCGGTCCTTATAAGGAACCCATTCAAGAGGGCCTTGTCGGGTCAAGAGATGAGCATATTGGACATAGACAACATTTAACATCGGAATGGTCTCCCCATCATTAAGTTCAAAGCCTCCTAAGGATCCCAAACAACCCAAAATTATGTCTGTCACCATATAACGCATCCCAACCGTCAAGGTCGCTCGCTTCTTAGATTTAGAGATATTTTCCAAGCCATCAAAAATGAAAAAAGTAGAGCATGGGGTCCTTCATTCCTGCAACAAAGAAAGAACAAACAAATCCTTTGTTTGGACTTTGTTGTTTTCAACTCGTCCAAACAAAGCTTGGAAAAGAAATTTGTGAAGAAGCAATAAGCAATTATCCCTTATTAGCCTATTGCTAGAATTCTTTGGTTCAAATTTATCAAAGCCAGAAATTCGCCTCTAAAATGTATTCCTAGTATATTGGCTAGCATCATAATGTATACCATCCAAAGGAAAACCAAACCAATCATGCATCTCTTCATATCCAAATGCAAATTCTATGCTTTGATGCCTAAATTTAAATCTAGTCTTCTTAGAATCCGCTTATTACAAAGTCACAAAAAATTCCATGGTCTAATTCTTCTTAACCGATAATGACATTTGTACAAAATGATCCCATTTTAACAAATGAAAATAGTCATTAAATCTCTTAAGTAAACCAAAACCTTCTAACATTGCAAAATCAAGGTGTAACATACCAACAAATTCTGCATTTTTAAAAATATGAAATCGATTAACTTCATCATCAGTAAAGATGGGAAAAGGGCAATCATATTCATTAGCAAGATTAGGATTACCTTAAGTGTAGGAAGAATTTTTTCCTTTGCCTTTGGTTGAAGCTCTCTTTGTTCTAACCATGGTGAATTGTGGAGGATTTTAAGAAAGAAAAACACAGAAAATGACACTTATGTGGACAAAATGGAGAAAGGAGAGAGAGACTTCAGGTGCAGTGACAATGGAAACAAAATGAAGAAGAAGAAGAAGTATGAAGAAAAATAGTGAAGAGAATGAGAAATGTGCAAATATATATAAAGAAGGAAGTAAGAAGGCAAAAAAGATGCAGAAAAAGGTAAAAAAATTTTGAAAAAATTGTGTTTTGGATCGTTGGGTCTGTCCTTATAACGGTCAAAAAATTTTCGACCTAGAGTTTTCATGGACGCCCTCTTCTAGTGTCGCCAGTGCGAGATCATGCCACGCTCGTGACTAACTACTTACAGGCTGTGTCGCCAGTGCAAAAAATTTTCGCTCGCGGGACACAGCTGCAAACCTTTTTTTTATTATTAAAATAACTTGGAAGAAAAACTAATAATGACATACATGCATTTTAAAAATGTGTAACACAAACAAAACACATAGCACAAAAAATTAAACAATTTTATAAACAAATTAAATGTGTAATCTAGAATCTAGAATCAAAATTGTTAATGGCAATAAATCAAATCATCCTCAGTAACGGCGCCAAAAACTTGTCGATTAATTTCCCGCAAGTATACAGTTACTGTTATAGTACAAAAGATATCGTTCCCACGAGAAATAATTGTTATTACACACTGGGTTTCGATTTCCAATTTTGTTTGCACTTAAATCAAAAATTTTGTTTTTCTTAATCTAATTCTACTCCTCAATTAAACTAATCCTAATGTGGGTCGAATTAGAGTAAGAACATAAGTGTTTTGCAAACTTATTCTCAAATCTATGTTTAAGTTATTTCTACAAGTTATACTAATTTCATATGTAATTTCTCTTAAACAATACATAGATTTACTTGAACATATTCTTATTAAACATGACTCCTAATTCTTATTAGTGAACCAATTCTATTAACACTAATATGCTTAAGTTGAAGTGCAACTTGATTAGTATAATACATGATCTCTCATCTACTATCATACTTACGAATTCTTGCAAACTTTCATGAGAATATATTTCTCGATATTAAACTCACGTTAGAACCAAATAGAAATCATACTTGGCATACATAAGAGTATATTTCTCAATATTAAACTTATGTCAAAACCAGATATAAAAAAAACTTGGCACAAGAATTAAAATAACTTAGCATAGAAAAGAAGAAATCATTGTTCACAAAACCAAATAGTATGCATAAAAGAGTACAAAAAAGATAAAAAAAGGTAGAGTAAGAATTTCTCAATCCTTTACTCCTCAATTACGCTCAATCTTTCTTGTACTTCTTCTTCCTCTAATCCGATCCTTTCCTTCTACAAATCTTTGGTATCTTGCTTTATATTTGTATATCCTCTATTATCTCTTTTTTTTGCTGGAAATTCACCCCTTTAAATAGTAGATGAAACAACACAATGGTTTGTAAAGATGTCTCTTAATAAAGACATGACTTTTGGGTGAAGAGAAATGACTTTTGGATGAAGAGACAGGACTTTTGGGTGCTAGAACGGGGTCAGTCGCACCGGCGACATGGCCAAAACATTTTCAGAGGGAGAATGCAGGTGGAGTAGTGCCGACAACGTAGGTGCTTTTAGCACTCATTTGTTGAATTTTCGCACAATTAATCCGCTTTTCGTCCAATCTTTCCAATTTCTGCTACTCCTAATGTCACAAAAACACATAAAAAGCATCAAATAGAACAAGAAATCTTAATAAAAACTAACAAACACAAATATTTATGAAGATAAAATAACAAGAAATATGAGCATTTTATGATCACAACAGTAAGTCTGTGCCACACGCCTTTGATACATCTGTAAGTGATCCACGGCCTTGAGTCGTATCTCATCTTCTAAAGCTAGCTATTTATATCTATCCTGGGGACTATTCTGCTTTTGAAATCTTGAACTCAATTGTTATCCTGAGTGATTACATCTGTAGCTCGACTGGCAATATTGCTTCCATTTTGTATACAAGAGAATAATGAGTTTCTCCTATAGGAGATTTTACACTTGTTCTGTACCCCTATAAGGCTAGTGGTAATTTTTCTGTCTAATCCCTGTAAGTGACAACCAATTTGGACAAAATTTTCTTGATTACTTTATCGCCTACCTCTATCACTCCGTTAGCTTATGATCTGTAGGGGGAGGAATTGTGACGGTAAACGAGATATTTCTCCAGAAGAGCCTTAGTCACTGCTTGAAATTGGACACCATTGTCTATCACAACATAATGTGGCACTCCATATCGAGTGAAGAGATTCTTTTCAATGAACTTGGCCATTTTCTTTGCCTCGATATTAGTGAAGGACTTAGCTTCAACCCACTTTATGAAGTAATGGACTGCCACCATAATGAATCAATGTTAGTTAGATGCCGCTGGATGGACATCATCAATAATATCTATACTCACTCGAAGAATGGTCAAAGGGAAGGGAGACTTTGAAGCTCAAGGGGAAGAAAGTGACCTAAATCCACATAAATTTAGCAGTTAAGGCATCCCTTGACAAATTCTATGCAGTTATTGTCATCTACTAATATCCTTAGTGGATGATCTTCTTTGCCAAAGCTAACCCATTCATGTACGATCCACACAAGCCTGGGTACATTTTTTCCATGCAACTTTATACTTCAGCTTCTATCACACACTTTAAGAGCATTCCATTATGGATGTATTTGAATAGTTGTCCTTAGAGCAGTCCATATTGAGAGGCCATCTGCCAAAGCATGGCTCTATCAATTGTAGTGGCTTCTTCAAGATACTTATTAATTTGCAAATAGTTCTGGATGTCAAAGAACCATGGCTTGTCACTAATAGTGTCCATTTGTGTGTTCAAGATATTGATGTTGGGGCCTTTTGGAAGTGACCAATACCAATGGGCTTATTAGAGAGATATCTAGTATTTCCCAAACTAAAGTTAGATTCGAATTTGCCATCTGATTGTCTTCCCTTGCTACATGTCTGAAGTCACAACTTCCAAAATTATATTCTCATCAGCAGAGCATTTTGAGGTAGGGTAGAAGGCTATCTTCTTGAATTTCCCATTCTTCAGTTGCTTATACCAAAAGTGAGTCTTCGATAACTTGAATGTGATTAGCACCAAGGTGCAACAAAGCATCCATACCAAATAGACAAGCTTCATATCCTGCTCTATTATTTGTGACAAAGAATTCTAAGAATTTGGACATAGGAATGATGGCTCCTTCTGTAAAGACTATGATTACTCGCATTCCAGGGCTAAGTCTATTAACAGCACCATCGAAGAACATACTCCACCATTTGAAGTCAATTACTTCCAAGTACTCATTTGGAAAATCTAAGTTCTCCACATATTTTTTCTCGAGCGGCTGATTTGCCAAAAACTCGATGATTGCTCTTCCTTTAATGACTTTTCTTATCAGATACTGAACATCAAACTCAGACAATAGTAACCAACATCAAACTCAAACAATAGTAGTAACCATCTTAAAAGTTTACACACGAGAGATAGAGCTTCACATAAATATTCCATGGGATCCACTTGTAAGCGCCGGAATTTTTCTTCTTTCAAAAAAAAAAGAGTATAGTCGTACGACTGTAGTCAAACTACAGTCGTACGACTGTAGATCATTACCCATAAAAGCAGAAAAAGAAAGACAGAAAAGGAGGACGAAAAAAAAGAAAGACAGTTGTACGACTGTAGATCATTACCCATAAAAGCAGAAAAAGAAAGACAGAAAAGGAGGACGAAAAAAAAGAAAGAAAAACAGAAGGACAGAGAGACCAGACAAGGAAAAAAGAAGAAAAAGAGAAGAGAGGAGAGGAGAGGAGAAAATCAAAAAGAAAAGGAGGAACTCCTCATCAGAATCCCTCAGCATTTGAAATCTTTGGACCCAAAACTCTGAAACCCTAAATCAAGGAGAAAAGTCCGGATTTTAGTGGATTGGAGCAACGCCAGGGCTCAATCCTACGGTGGACGTACGCCAAAGAGGTAAACACTCCTTTTCCCCTCTCTTTTACAAGCTTTCTGGGTGATTGGTGTGCTTTTTCTGCATTTCTATCCTTTTTTCTGCGTTTCTGTTCTGGAAATCAAGAACAGTCGTGCGACTGTTCTTGAGTTTGATGAACAGTCGTACGACTGTAGTTACAGTCGTACGAGTGTTCTTGATTTCCAGGCGATTTTCTTTCCAACTTGTTGTAAATAAGATTTTGGCGAAATCCTGAGTCTGGAGTGTTTACAGTCACACGACTGTAATTACAGTCGTATGACTATAGTTGTATTTGCACGACTGTAATTTACAATCGTACGACTGTCGTTTCCAGAACCAGAATTTCACCTTTAAGCCCCAAAAATTTCCAAAAATCCATAAAAATCTCCAAAAATTTCCAAAAATCCCAAAATGTTAGAAAACCCCAAAAATGAATTTTGTTGTGTGCATTCACGACCATAGATTCAATTTTCAGTAAAATTGCATTTAGAACAATTCAACAATGGAGACCCGGTTCTCCCGAAAACCGACCCACCTAATACATAAAAAATGCATGTAAACTGGTAAAATTGTTTTCAAAAATGATTTTCCCACAAAAACCAAAATACAGGGGCGTTTCAAAATTTTTTCCAGCTCTAACCGGGCCGGCTAGCCGGGCCAACCCGGTTATCCCCTAAGTGCATGCCCCCAGCTCTTGATTTCCCAATTCTGTCTATTTGAGTCCAACGTGTGGCGTGCCATATATTGTGCTAACCCTTTGTTTTGCAGATTTTAATTTCTTTTTATTTTTATTTTGAATGTAATTTAATAGATTAAATCGTGTCTATTAGGCGGCTGTATTTTTCTAAATTCTCGTGTATATTAGGCACTTGTAAAGTGAGGCGAGAGTTTTTTTTTATTTTTTATTCGATCGGGTTGTAATAATTTAATTATTTACTATTTTACCTTAATTTGTATGCGCGCTGCATGTCTATTTACTTCAATAAAATTGACTTTAGATTTTGAAATACCATTTAAGAACATTGGCAATATTTATTTTAAATTAGACACGAAATAAGGGACTTGTCCGGACCCGAATCTTTGGATAGTGTAGCGACCGTTCGTCCGGTTCAGCTACATTATAAATTTTCCGATTGAGCTGAGCCGGGTGGCGGCTCTACAATATTCATCGAGACTTAGGTCTCCGTTCTTTTATGCATTAATTCCATTCATTTTCCAAAACACGAATTTCCATTCATAAAAACCCCACACGAGGGAGGGAGCCGCCCGAGGTCATGGTGCCCTATTCAGAAAGGGAGTCCCGCATCCCATCAAAAACGCATCGTCCGCTCAAACCACTTTTGTGACTGCTCAGATCTTGTATGACTGAATGTAGTGCCTTAGCTTACTAATTAACTAAACCATGGTTGCACAAGTCTTCTCAATTAGAGTGTAGCAAGTCTCATAGTTAAGGAGCTCATTGCTTAAATAGTATGTAACATGTTCAACCTTGTTGTCCTGCTCTTGAGCCAACATAGCCACAACAGACCCTTCTTCTATAGCTAGATACAATATTAAAGGCTTCCTTAGAGTTGGAGGCCACAAAACAGGTGGTGATGCCAAATGTTTTTTTATCTTGTCAAGGCTATCTAACACTTATTGTCCTAGATAATGGGTTGTTGCTTCTTAAGGAGTTTAACTATTGGCTCATAAATTGTGGTTAGGCAAGAAATGAACCAATTGAGATATTGGAGTGATTCGAGAAATGATCGCACTTCTTTTTATGTTTTAGGCGGAGGCATGTCTAGAATGGCTTTGGCCTTATCAAGGTCCATTTCAATTCCTCTCTAGTTGATTACGTGTCCAAGGAGCTTTCCTAATGTAACCCTAAACACATAATCGATCAGCTAATTCATATAAGTGTAGGTAGTCAATCATAGTAATAATCCCAGAGTGTTCCAGAGTCGAACCCAAGAGAGAAAATAATCATTATTCTGATTAACTCTAGTTTAAAAGCAATAGTTGTGTATTTGCTTTGAATTATATCTAAGAAATAAATAAAATTGGAATTTGTTAATGGGAGAAAACACTTAAGATTTGGGGTTCACCTAATCAGGGCAATCAATAATATTATCACCACATCATAAACATACAATTACAATGACAATTGTTCCTAAGATATATTAATACTCTGTCGAGCTGTTAAGTTGTGTCTAATTAACTGTGATTATCCGTTGATTTTGCAGTAACATTAATTAAATCCATTAAGTAATAAGTATATCATCACAATAAATCCTAACTATGTTTAGTCTTGGTTCAACTATGTCTATCTTCTTAGTTGTGGATTCATACTTCACATGTCAGGTCATCATACAAATCCAAAGGCAAAATCATGCACTTTTGAAATACACAATTCATAAATAATTGCAAGGAAGATAAATGTAATGGAAAAATAATTCAACTAAATTAAACTTAAAAAATCCAACATGGTGATGTACAATTGACTATCCCAAACTAGGCTACATCTCTAACCCTATATTAGGGATTTAGCTACTCATAACAAAATTAAACAATAAAGCAAAAAAGAAACTAAGATCCATGATTAAAAGATAAAAGAGAAAAGAGAAGAAAAACTCTTTTAATGTGAACTCCGTCGAATTCGAATCGAAAACACGTTCATTGCTTGTACTTCCCACCAAAGAACACGTCAAAAACGAAAAAACTAAGTTAGAGAGAATTGTGCTGACTTTCTCTTAAAAACTGAAGACCCAATATAGATAATGTCTCCTTTCCTAAAACAAAAATTTTAAAAAAGGATCAACTCTAATTAGGATTAAAAGTTGAAATACAAAATGGAATAGGATAATTACAAAATAAGAGAAACTCAATTGGAAAGGCTATTAACTCATTTTTGTATATGAAATTCGCAGCTCCCATAAGGCCCACTTATTAGACTGGTTCAATTAATAATATCAGCTCCAAACATTTAGTTTCAGCATCACATAAAGTATGAGCATGCCTCAAGACTTGCGTCCAATTGATCCAAGCCATTTTTGCTCCAAAATTAAGCACTTTATGCTCCTCTTTTCCTTCAAATCTCCAAAATACCTAAAAAGAATAAAAATAATGTAAATATGCACCTAAATGACAACAAAAACAGAAAACCTTGTTTGTCCTCGAGTAAGAAGAAAACAAAACGAAAACAAAAGAAAAACAACAGTGAAAACATAAACAAAAAAAAAAAAAAGAATAACCTCAATTTCCCATACACTTATCGAAGATTCATCGTAAGTTACTTGAAGAGGGCTATTGAATTCAAAAATCTCCTAAACTAAAGAAGGACATATGGTCAGCTTTTTGTAGCAGAACCTTGGCTGATGCTAGTTTATTTTGGCCTTCCTTTGCCCAGGTATTCATTCAAATGCATTTTTCTTTCAACCATGGGAGGAGAACTTTCATATTGTTCAGGCACAAGGCTCTTAAACTTAGATTCCCAAGCATTACAAGGTCTAGTTTCAACTATATTCAAGCACTTGATTTTTCACAGTTAAATTCACAATAAATAGCTAAGCAAATCCATTAACCTTAATAATCTTTTCATAATCAAATATATAATAACTTGGTACCTCACAAGGTAGTCACTCAATTCACACAAGTGTATAGGTGAAAATAGATGAAAATGAGACACTCATATTCAATGCAAGCATGAACTACCAAAGTTTGCATTTCAATCTCATTGCTACTACTTGAAAAACAAGGCACAAATCATAAGGCCTTTATTTAGGGTTGTAATGGGACTTAGGTAATGGCGTGGAAGAGGATATAATGGCTAAAAATAATGCAAAAATAACAAGCTTAGATGAATGACTTATTAAAGGAAGTGAATTTCCTAAAATTCTGATGACGAACACAAGAAAGAGAGTCTAACAGGTAAATTCCAACAAGTTAACAAGTAAATTGTTATGCATGTAAATTGGCACATGCTTGAGATGATGAATCATGTATGTACAAACATGGCTTAATTTCAACTATGGTATACCAACTATTGCGCTAATCACAGTTTGGTATACCAACTACTATTTTACACACTGTAGTACCCCAACTTCTAGGTGACCTCCATTGTGGTACATATGACCTGTAATCACAGGTAAATCCTGCCACATCAGCATTATACTTAATTCAAAATAAAATTATGGGACCCATCAAATTAAAAAGACAATTTTACCCTTATTAATTAAGAAAACTAAAAATATATAAAATAACATTCCACTTTTATTTTTTACTCTTTTTCTTTATAGTTCATTTTTATTTTTTAATTTCTATAATTCATATTATTCTTGCTTCACTAACTTAATAAAACCCTCGCCGCCACCATCATGTGCCTCCCTCCCCCTCTCTTCTTCTTCTTCCTCTACTCTCCTTCAACCTAACCCTAGCTAGCCTCCAGCTTCATCCATCCCTCTCTCCCTCCCAATCTTCTTCCCTTCATTCTTCCTCTCTCTATACAACCCTAGCCATGTTCATCTCGCCACCAGGCCCACCACCGCCTCTGCTGCTGCTGCAGCCGCCAAAACACCATACCCTTTTGCTTTTGCTTCCATAGTCGATCGTTGCCACCTTGCACCATTTTTCATTCTAGATCGAGTCTTAATAGTGATTTGCAGCCTGTCATTCCACATACAAAAAAAATCTCGTCGTTTTTGGTTGTAGACCTTGCATACTCGTGCGATTTTTCTGATCGCTACCGCCTTACATCGTGTTTTGTTCCATTCCTTTTTGGATCGTGATTTGCAGCCCATCGAACATATCAGTTCCTTTCACTACCTTCATCTCCTGCCTCTCTTTGACGACTTAGATTAGATCCTCACCATTGTCGACTTGAGAAGCTTCTACAAGAAAACAATAGAGACATTTCAGTTTCTTTTTTTTCCTCCTCTGTCATCGGGCGAATCCATAACTATAGCAGCAACTACAATTTACTCTGCAGAAGAGGTGTTTGTGATTGATTTGGTTGATCACTTGTATGACTTCTCTCATTGATGATTCTAGCACTTGATTCCATCTATTATTCATATCTAGTTTTTTTTTCCTCTCCAATTTTGTCCTCCAAACAACAGGTTTGAATTTAGCAGAGAATTAGTCAATTATTTTCCCTAAAGCATTGGATTTTGAAAATTTAACTTAATTTGATAAAATAAAATAAAAGAAAGAAAGACATGGACATGGACATGGACGAATGATATGCATTGAAAAGGAGAAATTGGCACATGTGATATTAATTATAATGTGTTTGATGTGGCAAAAGTTTTGGGTGGTGGTATTGAAATTAGGAGTTGGAAGCTCTCTGAGTTGCTGTAATTTTATATAAGCTTGTAGTCTTTTATGAAATTAAAATTAATTTTAGTTGAATTTTGAAGAACTAAGTGTAGTTTTCATTTGGTTATAAATGTTTAAACATTCTAGTAGTGTTTCGATGATCTTCAGCAAATTACAAGAGTTGGATTTTTGTTCATAATTTTGATATAGACCGAGAATTTTTTAGGCTTTAAATAAAAAAATAAAGATTTTATTATAGAGAGAGAGAGACAAAGAGCGTCATAACTAGAGAGAGAGGGTGAGAAATTTAAAGAGAGAGAAACATGATTTGAGAAATGGGAAAAAAGAGATATGGGAAGGAAAATTAAAAGTTAAGAAGGTATAAGAGTCATTTTGAAAACTATGGAACCCATTAACTTCTTTGAATATGTCAAAATGTTGATGTGGCACTAATAACTTGTAATAGCAGGTCATGTATACCATAATGAGATATCATCTACAAGTTAATACATGTTTATGTGCAAAATCATAGTTGGTGTACCAAAATGTGAAACAAGTGATAGT
This sequence comes from Euphorbia tirucalli, assembly GCA_039660915.1. Taxonomy (NCBI): domain Eukaryota; kingdom Viridiplantae; phylum Streptophyta; class Magnoliopsida; order Malpighiales; family Euphorbiaceae; genus Euphorbia; species Euphorbia tirucalli. The sequence continues at coordinate 55,756,098 of CM077633.1, forward strand.
TGATGTACTATAAGTGAAATTAAGCCGTACAAACATAAACTAAAAATTGAAGAACAAACTTACTTGAAGTGTTTAAAAGAACTTCAAAGCGCGAAAACAAAAGCAAAAATTCTAATTGTTCCTTCTTCTTTTTTTCATTTTTTGTTTTTTTATTCTCTTTTTTTGTTTGAATTGTTTTCTTCTTTTTTCTTTTTTTTTTTTATAGACAAAAGGCAAACACAAAAATTTAATGAATCTGATACATATCTAACTCTTCTTCTTCTTATTATTATTATTTTTTTTTTTTTTTTTGGTAAAAATAAGAAATATACGTGAGAAGTTTGATCTTTTTTTTTACTGTTATTGGATAAAAAAAGCGATTGGATAATTTAACCTAGTTAACAGACGGTTTTTATTTTTTCGCTTTTTGTTATTGGGCCAAAAAACACAGATGTTTTTTTTTTTTTGGTTAAAAATCAAATGTTATATTTGCAATAGCGTGAGACCGTATATTTTTGTTTATTTATTTATTTATTTATTTGGGTAATTATCCATTGTATATTTTAAGTTCGGTAGTTGGACTTTTGACTTCCGCAGATGAGAAACCAAATTGTAAGACTTCAAAGAACCTGTGCAACAAAGTTTGACCGTGGAATACTGTTATTCTTCGCCGCCTTGTTCCGTGTATAATCCTGAAACCAAACTTAGTGCATTCATTATTCCAAGTTGGAGGGGCCCGAGGGAAGAATCAGAGAAATGTGCACCCTAGAGAAGATAGGCAACGTTTACATCCTCACCTTGACCGGCTCCGGTGAGCACCGTCTAAATCCAACCCTCATTGACTCCATCCGATCAGCTCTAAGTAGACTCCGGTCCGAACCATCCTCCCCTTGGTCAACCCTTATTACAACATCCCAAGGCAAGTTCTTCTCCAATGGCTTTGATCTTGAGTGGGCACAATCCTCTCCAGCACGACTCAAACTCATGGCCTCAAAGCTTCAGTCACTTGTATCAGAACTAATCTCTCTTCCTATGCCAACAATAGCTGCAATCACAGGTCATGCAACCGCGGCCGGAATGATCTTGGCTTTGAGCCATGACTATGTTCTGATGAGGAAAGACAGAGGGTTTTTGTACATGAGTGAGATGGACATTGGACTTGTTATACCAAAGTGGTTCATAGTTCTGTTGAAGAGTAAGATTGCTGAGAGTAAAGTTAGGCAAGAGGTTATTATGGGTGCTATGAGATTGACGGCAGAGATGGGTTTGGCGAGAGGAATTGTGCAGTCTGCCCACGATTCTGCAGAAGAGACTGTTGATGCTGCAGTTAGATTGGGGGAGGAGATGGTGATGAGAAGATGGAGTGGTGACGTTTATGCTAAGAACAGGATGGAGCTTTTGAGAGATGTGATGGAGGCAACTGGTTTGGTTGAAGACATCGAGGAGGAAGAGATCAATAGATTTAAGAAGATTCAGTCCAATTTGTAACCTTGAGCTGAGAATAAGAAGAAACTGATCAGCTTGTAATAAAGTCAAAAATTGTTATGTTACCAATATCCTTCGATCTGTCTTCAAATTTGCTTTGAGTTGTGAATTACATTTTATGTGGGTTATGATAATTAGAGACGGATCTTAATGCTTGATAGGTTTTGTGGCTTAAATAATTGACTTGTATCTATTGCATAAATGTGACTGGTTTAGAGTTGTATGATCAATTGAGCCATGAAAATAACCTTAATTTGTTTTACTGTTGTGTCCCTTTATTAAAGGCGTCTTTGACTTGTTTGTTTTAGGTTTCGCTTTATATATATCAAACCAGCCAGCTTGAATCTCAGCCTGCTCTGTCTCATTGGTTAGCTAGTCTTACAACAGAAAGAAACAAGGTCAAATTCAGGCAGTCAATTCCAAGATCATGAGCTCTTCCAATGACTACGAGCACTGGCAATAGCTGTGCAATAGACTGGAGCAAAAGAATAGTCTTTTGCACCTTCCCAATTGGGCTCCTTCCATCATCAATTTTGACTATTAAACACAATATATAAAAGTTCGTGAACTAAAATAAGTACTGTTCTATTGGTAAAATTGATATAGTGGAAATATTTTTAAGGAGATGAAAATGCCTTTCTTTTCCCTTCCTTTCCCTTGTATTCTTCCATTACACAAACCAACCAGAATAAAAATAGTGGTGAAAGGCCACACTCAAATCCCTCTAACATCTCCTTGCTTAATGTTAACAACAGTTTTTGGAGTTAATATCAAAAAAAAAAAAAAAAACTTCTTATGAAACATAATAACTCTTGTCCAAAACTAAAGAATTGAGAAGTATATAATGACCCTTTAATTTCAAATGTCGAGTTTGGTTATCAGCTCACACTACACTTTAGATTTAAAATTAGCATTTGATCATGAATACTTGTGAGCTAAATATTTTGAAATCGGGTTATCAGAACTACACTTTCAAAAATAAACAAATAGATAATGTATAAATACATCACCGATCAACGGCATTTGCAAATTCAAGCAGCACTTCCACTTCCTGCAGCTCCATGTGAACTAAAGCAATGAATTAAATATGCAATCGTGCAGCGTAAATGGCATACTACGTTATTGATAAGCATGCTAACCTAGCTTTGTGATTGGGCCTGCGAGCTACTCTCAGTAAATAGGTATCTCTCTTCCTCCTCAATTCTTTGCAACCATTTTAGTCCGAGATCACATCCTGCTTTTGCTGCTACTTGGAACTGTTCTTTCGCCATCTCTACTCGATTCTTCAAAGTGCTCTCTGTATTTTTTGCCTTTCTCGCCGACGAACCTCTCTTCAAATTGAATTTCATCACCGATTCTGGAACCTGAGCACCTGCAATGTACAACATCCAGGAAACTGCAATTTACAAAAAGCATTGTATTTTATTTTAAACCTATGTAATTCATATAAATCTAAGTTAAAAAAGGTATTGAGATACAAGAAGTCCTATTTGCCAACTTTAATGGGTCAAAATTTGGTGCTCTTAGTAAGCAGCCGAATTCAAGGTCCAAATCAAATTAAGAAATGGCTATCTTAAATTTCAAATGTACAATCCAAATTTTACGTAAATAAATTTCACAGTAGTGTAAACATATACATAACCTGTGATCATAACTATTGCATACCCAATGAACAAAGTGATATGGAAGCAATTGATGAATAATATGGTTGACATTTTACTTCAAACAAATTAAAAAAAAAAAAAAAAAGAAACACTTCAAGAAAAGTATACATACAAGAGAACACAGAAAACCTTTGAATTCTAACATAACAGAAACAAAAATTTGACCAGCTAACCTCTAAGAAGGAGAGATCCATATGCTATAGCTGCACCAGCATGCCCCTGCAAGAAATGCCAATATAAGGAGAGGTACATACAAAGTTCACATTTAAACAATTGGATTCTAGAACATATAATTCATTTCTTCACAGCTAATGGAAGGAGCATCTTTGATGACAACATCACCGGTAATGTTAAAATATATCATTCTTGCCATTTTGCAAATGTAACCTACTTCCTCAAAAGCACTCAGCTACTAGCGAGGTGTTATTTTCATTGCCCTATAATGCATTCAGTCAGAGCATGAGCTTCAGAATAAAGGTTTGCCATGACAGGACATCATCAAAAGTTGCTAATTGACCCATCAGCCTTCATGTCAAGGTAACTTCTTGTGTGTACCAAAAGTCTGAACAAGAATCATTGACATTGTTTCATTCTGAAACTTTGATGACTTAGGAACATCAGAATTTCCTCGGATGTCTTCCCACATAGAATAATACCTTCTTTTTCCCTCAGTTCAAAGATTATACTTTAGGTATCAAGTCCCCAACAATTCCACAATAGGTTTCAGTAGTTGTTTTACCAGGCTGCAGATACACTTTTCCAAACTTGAAGCTGTTATTATGAGCAAGCGTGCAGCAAGACTTCCTTCTCTTAGACACTTAAGTGACATTAAAAGAAATTTTCCATTTGATATGCCATCTTTTAAAGAAGTTAACTATTTACTTTCCATAAGAACTAAAAGAATTATAAAATAATACAAGAAAAATTGAGAATGTCACTTGTCAATTTTAGAACAAATAAAATTCGTAACCTTGCAAAGCCATTGACAACCAACTCTAGCAATTTTAGATAGCATAAAACACCTTTTCATTACCTTCTCTGATGCCCTATGGAAACACCACAAAGCTGAGGCAACATCTTTCTTCACACAATCCCCTGTTAAATATACTGTACCAAGAAGATAGAGAGCGCCTGGATGCAACTAAAACACCAAAAGCTTGAATAAGGACTTTAAGATAATGTGCAAGCATAATAAGAAAGTATAAAAGCTCCAGAGAAACAGACCTGATCGACAGCTTTCTCAATATAGAAAAAAGCTTGTTGATCTGATAGGACATAATCATTCTATCAAAAAAAGAAACAAAAGAAAAAGACAAATAAGCTTACCAAGTTATGTTAATCATACACACACTTAACAGCCAGTTACAGCCATAAAGAAGGTTGCAATCTACAAATCTTAAACTGACAGAAATATTATAAACATTTGAGAGATCAGGCTCTATAACTTATCAACATTAACCCAAATAAATTCCATGAACAGTTTTAAAAGAGAAAATGAGAAAAAAGTAGGAAAACACCTTTCTTTTATAGATAAAGATTAAATTCCTGTAAAGAAATGCCTCCTTGCAAGTACTTAACATTCACCAAAAACTTTGCAGCTAATGTGACTAAAGTTTATTAGATAATTGACAGCTAATAGCTGTCTACTTATGACATAATAACATCAGCCAACATAAAACACTGTGCAAGTATAGGCTGGAAAATGCTTTGTATACTTTCAAATGTTGTTCCTAAAAGCAATTTGGAACCGTTGTTCAGCTGTTCTGAGTAGAACATCAGAAGTTTGCCCTTAAAAATAAAATTTAACGATAAACAACAAATTTCTCAATAGCAGCTCAAATAAAAATGCCAAAGAAACCGTGAGGGTACAATTTTTATCATAAAACAATTCTCGTTTTCTGCCTCGATGCAACACAAAAATGATCAGATGGTTATAATTTATCATTAATTTGTTCAATGTTTCTCTACATATTTTCAGCACCAGCATATGCACATGGAAGAGGCTAACAAAAAATCTGACAATAATGTGCTAATGATTTCACATAGAACCACTCAACAGAAAGTAATATGCCTACCGCAACTCTGAGCCGGCAACCTAATTCATATTGTGCATCTGGATCACCCATATCTGCAGCTTCCACTAACAAAGCAGCTCCTCTATGTCATGGCATAGAAAGAAGAACAGGTCAATATTGGACACAAGATAACAGGTAAGAGAAACATAAGCACCAAGTAAAAAGTGAACATATGAAAAAAAATCCATAAGATCGACACATGAAATGTTAAATAATAAATACTACTAAAAAAAAAAAATCTTGGCACTGTCATTGTCAAATTATCAAAATGGAGACTAGACATGAATAACCAAGCAACTACGTCGGATATTAACTTCTTCATACTGAAAAGTGAACTCAAATCCTAAGAGCTAATTCCATATCTCAACACCTTTAAATTTTTCATGGAAGCACGCTGAACAGATGGGGTATCAAATCCAGAACTAAACTAACTCTAGGGAGAAACAACCAAAATTCTAATGATCATCTGGATCTGAGACCAGATACCCAAGTGCAGTGACTATTTTCTACATATCATACCCTTATCATAGACACAAGGAAAAAGGAGAAAAAAGAAAGCTTAAACTTACATGGCTTTGGATGCGCCAGGAACATGATATTTCAAGTGCAATTTTGAGAGCCAGTACCTAGCGTGGGTGTTTGAGTTATCAGCCTCCAAAGCCAATTCAAAATTCTCCTTTGCTGTCTGATCTCAAGCATACAAGAGGAAATGAATGATAGATTTTGACAAAAAAAAAAAGATAGTCAGATCAAGTAATCCAAGAACTCCTCCCTACTTACAGTTCACAGATACATTCAAGTGTAAAAAGTTTGCATGCACACTTAAATTGAAACATAAATTTGATACAAATTACTTCTTGTTCTGAAAAAATAACAATAATTGAAGAGCCCAATTAAAACTTAGAATAGTATAATACTAATACATATAACATTCCTTACTTCTAAAAGTCTCAATTGAGTGCAATCAAAGCCCGTTGCTTTACAATCTAATGTGGCTAGCATCTTAATCCATTGCATTTCTTCATAAAAACCAACTATTTTCTAGAACAACCAATTAAATGAAAATCCCCATATTTCTTTGATGTGTTCAGTCACCCAAAATTGATAAATCCATTAAGGTCAAACTACACGCAGATTACACAATTTCCCAAAGTAATTCTAACGTAGAATTCACTTCACAACTGCTAGAACATATTCCCATTTTGAGTTCTCGCACCATAAATGGAATCATTTTAGAACTAATTAATACAAACAATTTCAACAGAAACCTCATAATTCCAATTAAGCTCCATTTAGTACCCTGAGAAGAGGGATGAGGCGTTTATCATGGAGTTCACAGTAATCGATGACTCTGTCAACTTCTTTCAAAGCGCTCCATCCCTTAGCTATAAACTCCATTGCTTTCTTGTTTCTACTATGCAACTCTCTCTGCAAAAAGAAGCACAAAAAAAATGTAAGTTACCAACTAAGAGGGGCGAAGATATCGCAACGGGGAATTACTCACAATAGGATTGTAGGAGTGAAAACTATTTAATAGAGTTGAATTCTTCTTCATGTATTGCCTAAGCATCTTTGCTCAGTATGTGCGACCCAATTATGTAGTAATCTGTCACTAGTAGCAAAGGATCATTAAGCTCTCTCGATGGAAATGACCTCGGAGACTAGCGATAGAGTGCCGTTAACGGTGTTGAGGCTCGTCGGCGATGGAGGTTCAGTTGGCGATGCTCGATGGCAGTGACTGAGTCGGCGAACGACGAACGGTGGCCAGAGATGGAAGATGGCGACTGGTGGGGGGTGGAGTTATGGATTATGATTTCAGGGGTTTCTGACGATTTGTTTCACGGATTAATCTTTTCAGAGTAGGAGGGGTAATTGCAAATATGTAACTTGAAAATATAGAAACTTAATCCGTGAAATCTTCAATTAAAGGTAACATGAAAAAAAATAATAATAATAATAATAATGATGTGATCTGATTTAACCTAACTATTTAACTTCTTATATTAAAAAATATAATTTTACCCTTGCATAATTTTCATTTTTTTCACAATTTTCACTTTTTTTTTTTTTTTAATAAGCACTTGTATTGAGCCCAACCGCAAAAGAAATCCCAAAGATACATCATTCCAAGCATGAAAAAGAAAGTCCTCCAATAAGAGCAATAGGAGAACTAAAATCTTTAGCCGAAATTGCTAAAGAACGTATTACTATATTCCCTTCCCAATAAATAAAAGAAAAAGGAACAAAATCAAAAAAGATCCTAAGTCTAATAGCATCAAAAAAAAAAAAAAATAAGAAATTTATGCAATATCACACTTCTATTCTATGAAGTGTATCAATTACCATTTTTGCATCGGATTCAATGCAGATAGAGTTGAAACAACAATCTCTAACCAAGAATAGGTTTTTGAATCATTCTTTGAAGTTCAGCTTTCTCCACTGAAAAGCACGAAATAATAGGCATTTCGGGCAAAACCAAGAGGGAAACCAAGATTTGACTATTGGAGTCTCTCGCAACTATACCTACCCTAAATGCAGCACCTTTTTCTTCCCACCATGCATCACAATTACACTTCGTGACACCACAAGGACGTAGACTTGTTCATTGGGGCGAGTGCTCTCCCGGCCCGCCCAAGCCCGCAAGCTTTGAGCGGGACTTTATCATAAGATTTTGTAGTTAGAAACGGTCAGGCCCAAACCCGTTGAAGTCCTATATTCAGTGGGCTGGCTTGAGATTTTTCTTAAAGCCTAGGCTTGGTTCGACCCAGCTCGATCCAGCCCGATATAATATATATTATATTTCTATGTTAATATGTTTTATTTTTTCTCATAAATTTGTTTCAGATTGATAATTTGCATATCTTTTAATACTTTTGTTATCTAATGCTCTTAGTTCATTGCGTTGATTTAGGGTTGGGCACGATTCGGTCCAATCCAGAGATTTAGAAATCTCCAGCATTGGATTGGAGGAATAAATCTCCAGAATTGGATTGTTCCGAAAATTTCAGTCCAGTCAGTTCGGGTAGTCTGAGATTCGGTTCCAATCCTATCCAGTTATGGAATCCAGAATTCAGTTCGATCCAATCCAAATATATAAAATAAATCGTAAAAATAAAAAACACAGATATTTTCTTATACAATTTCAACTAAAAAATACAAATTCTAATAATATCTATCAAAATATTATAAATTAAGTTGGCTTAGTGGTTAGAAATATTATAAATGATTTTTTTCACATATATTATAACATTCTAAAGTTAAACAATCTCTTTATATATGAAATATAAATTTAATACTAATAAATTTTCGGTTCTATTAATCCAGTTCTCGGTCCAGTCCAATTCAATTTGGTCTTCAGTCCGGTCCTGGATAAATTATGGTCCAATCCAATCCAGTTCTTTTTTTTAAGTCAACAGTTCAGTCCAATTCTGGATCTTTTTCCTTTGATATTCGGTCCGGTCCAGTATATCCGGTTCTCATGTCCAACCCTAGTTAATTTCTCATTTTTCCAATAATAATTCAAGTATTCTTGTTTATATTTAGGTCTAATAATGATTTTTTTAATTAATTGAAATAATCCCACATTGTCATGAACTAGACAATTACGTAAAAAACCCCTAAGGTTACACTTGTTTGCAAAAAAATCCTAGATGTTTCGTTTTTTGCAAAAAAAATTCCCGTGGTTTCCGATCGTTAACAAAAAAAGAATTTTGGTATAACACCATCAAAAATTGATGACGTGGAGGGAAATTTTGATAACGTGGTAGAGGGAAAAGTTGCAACATGTTCAATTTTTGATAGTGTTTTTTTGCCTACGGTCGGAAACCTAGGATTTTTTTTGTAAAAATGCAACATCTAGGACTTTTTTGCAAACAAGTGTAACTGTATGGATTTTTTACGTAATTATCCCTCTATTTTATTTGTATTGTAATGGAAAACTAGTATGTTGATTAATTATTATTTTAATTAAAATATAAAATTATGATAATTAATAAAAATAATTATTTTAATTAAAAGATAAAATCAAATTGGGCTAAATAACTTGGCTTGGTATTGTTTTTATGAACCCGGCCCAAACCCAGCCCAAACCCTGAATATTAAAAGTGCAGATTAGGCTAGACATGGATTGATGGTTTTTATAAAAAGCCTGGTAACACCATGTTCAGCCCATCCAATGAACAGGTTTAGGTGATCGTTACTTCGTAACGCAAAGGAAACATTACCAGGACTAATGGAAGCACAATAGGCTTGGTTTACATTAAATTTGCGACATTCCATTCTCAAATATAATTGATGGCTTTGTCAACTAGGATTCGTCGATGCAAAGATTCATTGTCATGAACAACTTTGTTCCTGTTAAACCAGAACCACCAAAGAAGGACAATACATAACATTTCATTGGATGAAAAATTAGACATCATGGCCATGATCCATTCAGGAACAGAAGGTGCAGCAACTTTGCCAACTCGAAATGGAAAATCGGGGAATTTCCAAACACGTTTAGCAATTGGGCAAGTTTTCAGAAACCCTATTTTGATGATGCAAAAATGGTTGGAAAAACATTAACTCAAGGAAATAATCCATGCTCTGGTAAATATATTTGATAAAACGGCAACATTAACAATATTATACATATTCACATCTCTTCATTGAAACCAATGTGCGCGGGTGGTGGTGATTTTCTGATCTGATCTTACTGCAGAAGATGGGCTGCAGCTGTAAATCAACAGGAAGCCTGACCGGAAAAGTTCAAATCACCTCGGCGAACACCCAAACCACCATTGGCAAATTCGGAATCCAAGATGATCAATCTGAAGGATTACAAAACTAGGGCTCTCACTAGCATCGGTTAGTATGTTGATGAATCATCTCACCTTACCAGCCCATCAGTGTTCTTCTAACTCTCTCTACTATTTGTTTTCTGGCTTCAGTACTTGCCAATGGAACTTCACAATTTTCATCCAAGAGGAATCTGTAGACTTCCCATTGTCGGTCTTGTGTTGAGTGTCTAGCGATTTCAGCCTGCAGATCAGCAATCATGAGAATGATACTACACTAACATAGCAGTATGCAACCTCGAAAAAAGGAAAAAAAAAGTGATGTTCTTACCAGGAAGATGCATATGCCTAATCTTTTTAGAGCGGAAGTTACATCGTAGAAAACTCGGGGTCTTCCTTTCCCAGATAACTCAACAGGGTTAGCGACCAACAGTTCAGTATCTGGTCCCCGGTTGGCAATAATAACTCGGAAAGGATGAAGCATCTCTGCTTTAAGACGAGAACACAATATCAGCTGAAGTTTAGGATCTACTATCTTCTTTCCATCCGTTTGTCGAACAAATAGGTCCAAATTCCGGTAACCATTAATGGCTGAAGAGAAACGACCATAAGATATCTATACAAGTGGAAAACAACATGTATTAGTAACAAATTAGTTGAAAGCCTCAAGTCACATAGCAAACTTCAGAGAGCATATAGGGAAACTAGTCCTATTCCAAATTCACAGAGACTAAATTGAGCGAACCAACAAAAAGGAATCATAAATGAAGAACCTGAACATTGCAGTCTTTTGATGTTCTCAATATGTCATAGAATAAGCCTTTCTGATCAATACATTTTATTTGCAGTAATGTATGAGCTGGACTCATATGATTATCAACTGTAACAGTGGCCTTTGCTGTTGAGTCTTTGCACGTCTCTTCGTTACAGAGCTTCTCATCTGATTGCTCATGGCTGAACAATTCCTCCGCAATTGGCAAAGGAAGCGAAGAGAAAGCCTGAAGATTGTCGTATTCAGGTCCTGCCAGCTCAAGTTCGCAACTGATGCAATACTCTTTGAAAACGGTAAGCAGATGTCTACATGTGTCCCCTCGCCTTTTCTCTGTGTGTAGAAGCTCCCTGAGTTCACAGAATTATTATTATTATTATTATCCATTTTCAACTAACACTAATAACCAAATATACCAACAATATTATATTCCATTTGAGGGTCAACTATGGGAAATTATCATCTTCTTAATCAGGAAAACAGGATCTCCCAATGCCATGACCATTTCTCAGGCCCGGTGAGAAAGAATCAAGAGTTAATCTACGAGATGAATTGCGCTTGATGATATACAATAAAATGAAAGAAAAAAAAAATTACTAAACAAAACGGAAAAAAAAAAAAAGGAAGCTAAGACAGAAGCAACTAACTGATAGATGAAGGATACCTAAATTTCAGGGTCAATTTGGGCTCATCAACTCAGCTTGCAGAGTCAATGTGCCCCAAAATGAACTTCAGGTATCAAGATGATAGTAACTTGGTCCCAAAACTTTAGGTATCAAAATGATGGTATATTTGGTCAAATCAGTTAAAGGGACACGTTTCAATTATATGATAACATCTGGACTAATTCGACCAAAAATCTCTAAGTTGTGGGATAAAAGTGATACCTCAATCTCATTTTGCACCAAATTGATCCAACAAGACAAGTCTAGGGTGTAATCTGAGCCTCATACGAATAATAAAACAGAATATTTTGTCTTATGCTCATCAATTATTGAACAAATAAAAAGACCAGCCATGAACTGCAATTAATCAGAAAACTTATTTAATGTGAAAGAATGAACAAGGAACACTTTACAAGAATAAGAAAGAAAAATGCAAGAAACTCACAGGCAATCAGTAATGAAGAACAGGTCCACGACTTTCCCATCTGGCGTTGTCATGACTTTCACTCTTTGAATTGTAAATTGAAGCTGAGTGAGTACTTTAGTAATATCTACATAAACAAAACAGAAACAAAACATAATTAATTAACAATCAATATACTGCAAATTTGAGAATGAGATTGAAGAAACGAGACAAAGCTTTATAGTAACCATGTAACAATCCTTTCTTGTCAAGAAAACAAAACTTCAAGAGATAGAGACAAGGCAGTGGGTTTCCATTGGATCTCTGGTCAAAAAAGAATGGAATGAAAGAAGGCGGGGAAACATGAGAGAGGCGTTTCTTCAAGCTATCCCAATCAAGTCTATGTGAAGTAGACTGTGGCACCACCCAAAATACAATGTAACACCATCTTCCATCAGTTGAAAAGTCTGCCATTCAATAATTAATTCAATTGATTACCCCACTAATTGAGATTAAAGAATAAAGCCTGCCCATAGCTGATAAATTAGAGAAAAAGATGCAATCTTTTAGGGTTAGGAAGTCATAAAAAACACAACTTCAAGAAATCAAAAGATACCCAGTGAGAATATGATATACCGGCGCGAGTGATAGAAAGGCCAAACTCAAGAATTATGCGGCAGAGGTCACAGCCAAGGCCGGCCTGGTCGGGGCAACTGACGGTGACGATAGTAGGATCGCTGGGGACTTTAGCTGGCTGGATGAGAACGACGTCGTCCGGAATTCCCATGGATACCGAAAAAAGAGGGAAGAGAAGTGAATGGGTAATGAATGTGGGGATGGAGAATGAAGCTGAGAGTAATGAAGTTAGTGTACAGAGTTTTGAGGCTGTGGGCAGTGGGCACGTTTTGGGGTTGGGACAGTGACAGAGAGAGAGAGAGAGAGAGAGAGAAGAAGAAGAAGAAGAAGAAGAAGAAGAAAGGGTTTTGAGGCTGTAGGTTGACAAGGCCCACCACAAGAGTTGTGTCTGAGTCAGATAGTTTCTGTAGGGACTTTTATTTTTGGCTTTTTCCCCAAACTAACAACTATTATTAATTCCGCCCATTTATTTCTACCTATTTTGTTGATTGCACTTTCTTTTTTTTTTTTTTTTCTTTTTTTTTTTTTACCTTCTCCTAACCATCCGTACATCCAAATACCAATTTTTGTAATAAAAAAAAATCATATTTATTTTTGTATAAATTAACGATGTCTTAAGTTGAATTTCCCTCTTTTTAAGTAGCTCAAAATTTATGTAAAGTTTTACGAAAAAAAAAAAAAAGTTTAATTTATCTCAAAAGGTATTTTAATAAAAGATAATTGATTTACATAGGGAGACAAATAGCTCACACTTATTATTTTGACATTAAATAATGTGAGATGTCTAATAAAATTTAATTATATATGCTATATGTAAATTATAATTAATTTTTATTTAATTTCCCAGTTTTAATTGCTTATTGACTGCAATTGCACACTTAAAGTAAAACCATTTATTTAGTTAACAAATTTGAATTGAATTTTGATTTCATATTTTGATATTTCTACTTTTCTTCTGAGCTCCCACCGTTTTTTTTTGGTCGAAATGCATCTATTCTAATCCACCTGTAATGATTTCATTTAAAGTATAATAATTATAACATTTTTAAAGTTTACTCAAATACATGAGTACCTCCCTGTATTTTAATAATATTATTTATATTTTCGTAAAGTGTGTCTTCGTAACAACTTTGACCTCCCTCGGTTTGTTATTAATAATTTTTCTTTCAAAATTGTTGATATTTCTAATATTTGTAACAAAGATTAGCCTTGTCTCTTATTTCTAATATTGATTTTGTAAAGGTTCCATCACAAAATTATTTTTTCTTACTTATTACGAGACTTTTTTCCTACCCTTTAAGTTGAAATTACATAAAAAAAAAAAAGACATTAAAAGGTCTATTCAAGAAAAATTTGAATATAGCACATGATAAGAGATATATATGTATACCACATTAGAAATTTTGATAGAAAATGACAATAATAATAAATAAAGAGAGATTATAGTATAACACATGCAAAATATAAAGAAGTATAAATTTTATAGGTAAAAACATAAGAAGATAGTGATGTATTTCTCCAAACCGTAAGGAGATTATAATTATTCATTAAAATTATGAACCTTTCTCATTTATTTCATAAAATAAAAATATTAAAAGTATTCGAAATTCATAAAATTGCTGCAGTTCAATTTTTACTAAGTATATAGAAACAAAGTGTCAAATTTTGATTTTTATACTTGGTAATAATTTATCATTTTGAACTATCTATTTTAGTAATGATGACATATTTGACTTTATATTTCTTAGACCAAATAAATAAGCAATCCCTGAAATTAGCCAAAATCGTTTAATGCCTCATAAACTTTTAAAATATCTAATTATCTCCGTAAATTTTGAAAAACCGACCTAGTTTGCTCTCCCAGTCTGATGTGGCATAGAAATTGTGTTTCAAACGATATAGGCACGTGTGAAGTAATACAAAATACAAAACTATAATAAAAAATAATTTAATACAAAAAATTTAAAAAAATTAAACAAATTCTTTTGTCTCTCCTCCATTATCTTCTCCCTCACTGACAGCAAATTCACTAAAATCTCATTCTCCTTCTCCGGTGGTAAATTCACCATCTTCATCTTCCTCTCTTTCTCCTTCTCTGACAACAAGTTCACTTTATTCATCATCTCTCTCTAACCCTTAAGCTTTGGTGTTCATAGTTTCACACCCACCACATAGAAATTTTAAATTACCAAAGCTATGAAGAAGATGACACAACTCAACAACAAAATTAACAAATAAATGCTTTTTAGTCACATCTTAAACCAATTGGGTTTGGCTCAACACAATTGTACAACATTAGAATTAACTCAATCCATCAGACCTTGGCGGGAATTTCCCTGTATTTGCTATTTTTCCTCACTGTTAAAGTTGAGCAATATAACCAAATTAAAAGAGGAAAAAAAAAATAAAACTTCTTATTTCTGCATTTTCCAATAATTATACCAATTCAACAACAAAATTAACAAATAAATGTTTAGAGGGAGGATTTTTCCATTGATTCTTTCACCGCAGAGCAATTAACCAATTGCTCGAGTTCCTTTCCATGCCTATATGGGAGAAGCTGAGGGAGAGGATCAAAAGCATCACTAGAGATATTATCCATTTTGATGGACTAGCTGCTCCGACGAAGTACCAGAGGTTAGAGATCCAAATTTGTTCAGAGTTTTAGTTGAAAAAGTGAGGAAAATCTTGAGGTTTTTTCACATGGCGAAGCTGAACTAGATTTTGGAGAGAACGGTTCAATATCATGAATTCATCCAGATCTATGTTGAAGAGTGGAAATGAAGATGAAGGAGTTGAATTTGCCAAAAGAAAAAATGGAGAAGAGAGGTGGTGAAGGAAAATTTTTTTTTAATTAATTCTTTAATTAATAATTTCTTTTCCACCTGTCAAATGCTCATTAAAGGATTATGTAAAGAATTTTCTAGTCTTTGTGTGTGTTTGTCACATTAGTGTCATTGTGTAATAAAGTGAGATTCAAGGACAAAATGGATTGGTGTTTCAAAGTTTAAGGGGACAATTGGGCACTTTGTAAGTTTAGGGGGCATTAGGCGCTTTTGGCCAAGTTCAGAGGATTCAGATATATTCAACCTATTTCTTATGCATTCTTAGTTTAATTTTGATATATTGATCCACAAATTTCACACATATCCATATTTATTTGTACTAAAGATCTTTTTTGCCCCTTGTACTATTAATGGTTTGAATTTGTGTCCATTGTCTTATTAGTGTTTCCTTTTTGCCTTCTATGCTATTTAAAAAAGCTCTAAAATATCTCCTCATAAAAACATTCATCATATTCCATTAACAAAATTGTTAATAGAATATGACAGGATATACCTATTGAGGGTCATTTTGGAGCTTTTTTACATACCACACGCGAAATGGGTAACGACCATACCACAAGGGGCGAAAAGAAAAAGTGTAATAGCATAGGGATAAAAAGGTCTTTAGTCCATATTTATTTTTATTTTTATTTTTTAATTTGTCTCTTTTCGTTGATAATTCAAACAGTCATATTTTTTTGTCTTTATTGTCTAGTTAAATTTGAATTCGAGCTGAAATAGACTTCAAATGGAATCAAACTCTTGCACCACCTATTTTTTTTCGTTCATAGAACTTGCATCTAAGACTTTACTTAACGGTAAAGACTAGCACATTACCAATCCAACCAATAATTGCTAGTTCTTGCGTAGTTATATAATTGAAAGACACAATTTCACCATATATTTTTTACAAGCTCATACTATTATAATAAAAAAGATTTGCGAGTAATTAAATTATAAAAATAAAATTTTAGTATAGTGATAAATCAAAATCAAAATACATCTGTGAAATTCACAAATTATGTAAAACCTTGTTTTTTGTTGACAAAACATGTTGAACATTTCAGTAATTTAATTTGTTACTAAAATATATTCATAATATAAAATTTTCAATTCTCATGCAAACATATTAAAACATTTTATATTTTGGTAAAACTAGTTTGCACTCGACTTATTGTTAGAGGCCATAGGGCTTGCGGCCCCCGCTCATGTGAGGTTCGACTACTATGAGAAGTCGCCTCCCAGTTCTATCATACCAAGAAATGATGTAACAAAAGTTGCGATAAACTGCTATATCCTTCATAGAAAGTGTCGTGGACACTCACTTACTTGAAGCTACATATTCTTTATCACAAATATCTTACTTTAATTTCCAAATTGATTTTAAGTTGGATTTAATATATATGCTCACATGATACAACGTCCACACTACTGAAAAGTAAAATTATTACCAAGTTTCGGGAGAGGGATACATTTGATCAAATGGGATTTACAATTTGAACAATGCAATTTTGGAAATAAAGTGAAAAAAATGACCCTGCAAAACAAAATCAATTAGGGTTGTGTGAGCAAAGCTCGTCTTACACATATTTTCGGGTAAAAGCGTATGCGGAATCGGACTCGTCTTATAATCAAATTAATACTTTAATATATAGTAAAACAATTAGCTAAAAGCATGCTAAAAATTGGAATGGGTAAATGAAAGGCGTAAAATAAATAAGTATGGAAAAATAAAGTGTGAGGAATAAGTAACTGAATGCGGAAAAGTAAAGTGTGAGAAATAAATAAATGTGAGTAAGTAAAGTGCGGGAAATAAATGGATGGAAAAAAAATAAAAGTTCGAAAAATAAATAATGCAGATAAGTAAATGTAAGGGAAGTAAACACAGACGAATATTAAGACATGTTTAAAGATTTTCAAAGAAATAGAAATAAAGACATAGTTTAGGCATGCTTTAGTGCAGATGCAGGTCTTTCGGGAGTTCCTGAGACCTCAAATTGTAGGGGAGCGTATCCCAAGTTGGCCCGCCTGTGGTAGCACACCCAAATGGACCAAAAAAAGTGAAAAAACAAATTTGGAAATGATGGCTGTTGCATTTTGTACAAATCTCTTACTTAGCTTTTGACAATAATTTTTCTAATAATAATTCCATTTAGAGATTAGTGCTCGCAAGTATACGAATCGCAACGTAGTAAGAAAAGATATCGATCCCACGAGAAATATGTATGTACACTTTAGTTTGTTTTTCTTTACATCTATAGAGTATCGAATTATAAAGTGATATGGGGAATTGGGTAAATGGCAAGATAAATCAATTAAAGTACTAGTTATGAGTTGAGTTGTTGTTCAATATCTAGTCACATAAATACACATACATTTTATCTTAGATTTTCGTTGCATATGCATCAATTATCTATTTAATCCCTATGATAAGAGTATGTCGGATAAGTTCTATTTCAACGGGCATGTCTAGAAATAGATTTTATTCAATAACTCATGGACAAATTATCGAATACCTTTATCAAAATAACTAAAGGTCTTAATACACAATGGCCAAGCTATATTAAGATGATCTCCAATTAATTTAACAAAGTGAAGCAAAACAATCATACATCATAGTTTATTCTATCTTTGTAACTAAACAAGACAAAGTAAAATACAAACTTCTCTATATCTTATTATGAATCTATGTTAATAATGCATACTTGGCGTTAGTCATGCAATGAAGAGTAAGATATAAGAAAACTTATAGATATTTATTTCGTAAACATTCAATACATATACAAGTGTGACGCTCTCATAAAGGAAAATCATAAGAATAGACTTAAGAAAGTAATTAGGCATAAAACACTCCCTTATACCTATAGGTATATTGCAACCTTAGGGGTATCTTTTCTCTATACAACGACAATATTTGATTCAAGGACCTTGGTGTTAGGCTCTGCTTTACGTATACTAAATATTACAAACAACACTCGAACTCTGTAGACACTCTATTTTTCTAACTTTATATACTACAAGTATCTTCCATTTGCTGATTTTTCCTCCCCTCTTTTACAATCTGGAATTCCTTCTCTATTTATAAGCATTGAAGCATTTTGTCTCTTTATGAAAGATTAGGTTGATTCAATGAATGGTTGTGTCTCTTTGTGAAAGGTTGTATCTCTTGAATACTATTGGTTCTTCTTGGAAAGTTGTGTCTTTTCATGAAGGGTTGTTTTTATCCATAGTGGCGGTTGAAGTTCCAAACGGATAAGATCAAATAATTACTGTTGAGTATATGTCACGATCATGACAGAGTGTCGCGGTTGTGATTCACACGGGTTTCTTTGCAAAATGCTGAAGGCAAAGTCTGCCTATGTGCTAGGTCGCGACCGTGATAGGCATCACGCTCATGATCTGTCTCTTTCCTTTAATTTCTTCGTTTTTGCTTCCTTTTATAGTTAAATTTCACATATTTGCATCCTTAGTCTTTAAAATTGTAAAACTGTACAACAAGCAATACCAATGTGAAATCTATATATAATAAGTAAAAATATTGCAAACTCCTTATAGATCTTAATATATATAAGTGCCTTTTTAGCACTTATCAATGGCAGTATGCCTTTAATGATGGTCATTGTAGGGGGACAAATTGCACACCCTTTAGTAAAACTAACTTTTCTTCCTCCTCCAAAATCGGATTTGGACTATTCAAAATGCATTGGAAACCTAAGATAGAGGGCTACAAGTTGTTGTTATGAAAAAATTCAAAATTTGAACTTAAGTTGCTTAAAAATGTGCTTAAATTTGACTGATTTACATGAAACCTTAAAATTTCAAAACTTTGTTTGTAATAAAATGCATCAACCAGCCAAGTAACACAAGACACCCATCATGGGTCACTAGACACTACTATGTATGAACAAAAATGACAATTTTGGGTCTATTTGAGCTTTAAAAGAAGCAACTTTGAGCCTCAAAAGCTTTGGTTTGGCACAAAAATGCACAAAACATAAAAATGAGCCATAAAAGACTTAAAGAACATCTTAAACTTGGAATTAAACCATGAATATGATAGAAACAGTGAAGGGACAGAATGTGTAAGGTGATGGATGTGTGGCCTGCAAGGATTCATCTTGGCAATAAAAAAAATTTTTAGTAGCGGAAGACTTTGTTTACTGCTAGATTCCATGTTTTAGCAAAAATCATGCACATATGATATAGGAAGAAAAAAAGCATAAAGAACAAAACCATAAAGGATTTGAATCATATCATTATCATCTCCAAAATATAAACTAATAAAGGAATGCTTGTACGCTAAACCTCTCAATGTTCACACATACCAAAGCTTGTAGGATGAACTGAGTGCTAGCTTTGGATTAGAGGTGTATAAATTTTCTCCCCACAGGAAATGAAAACTCTTTCTTTCTTTATTTTCAATTTCAAAACATAGAGAGCTAAGGAGAGATAGAGTGGGATTTAAAAGGAGACCTTGTCTTGGAGTGGGATTTCTTTCTTTTATTTAAAAGGAAATCTCTATCCCTTCCAACCTAATCCCACATAAAATATCTTAGATATTTTGATACAAAATATCTTAGATATTAATTTCCTTTCACCTATAAAATTATTACCATATGGTCATATTCCATATGCTAAAATAACCACTCTATCTGGGCTTGATATATTTATTTGGGCCTTAACCAATTTAAGCCCATCCAATAAACCAACCCTAGATATGCCAAATATTATATGTAACCATTAAATAACTAATATGTTATAAATTCATCCGGACTTTATAATGTGATCCTGTAGGTACATCTAATATTGGTAGTGGGCCCCAAAACACTTTTTGGTCCATAAGTTATAAGTGGACTCTAGCACATTATTACAACTATCAAAATTAGATGAATGTCAATAATAGTTGACACATACCTAATTGCACTCGTATATGATCCCTTGCCTACTGAGATAGGGGTTTAGCATGAGACATGGTTCTATCACCCTCATTTTGTGCTATGACTTTCTTGATATCCGAGTGAACTAAAAAACTTAAATAAGTAATTAACTCTTAATTAATTCATTTGGGTATGGCCACACACTTCTCAGCCTCACTCATCAAGTGGCTAGTGATATCTATTCCCAATTAAGAGAATGCAATTCCTTCACATCACTCATGGTCCTCAACATGATTCATGTTATACCCAATCGTACCATACTTGGCACCAAGTTACGAGCCATTAGGTGCACATCAAAGTATGCTAGGTCTCATCTAGGAGCATAATAATATCGGGTCTAAGGATCCATATATCAGCATTACATAAGAATCACTTATGACACTTGACTATGTAGTGTTCTCATTAGTAGATCGATCCAGTAATGAGCAGACAAAGTTTTATGACGCGACGAAGTGTGCAACGTGGTCTGTTTATTTATTGATTTATTTAATTTATTGCTCAAATTCATTTAAGAATTAATGATCATAAAAGTTTGGAGACCTAAATTTCAAAAACAAGGTATAGGAGTCGCCAATCGGATAAAGTAAACCGGGAAATTCAGGTACAGCCGAAACCAAATGAGGACCGCTATACCTTCCAGAAATCTAGGTTCGGACGAGTCACTTACTTATTATCTAACTGAAATAAAATCCAACATTCAATCCATTATATTTTATAAGCTAAGGTTAATTTTATTTAAATCACTCAACGCACATGCAATAAAATTACATTACATTCATATAAAAAAGGGATTGGGATACAATTATCTAAAATACACGAAAATCTAAAAAATGGATAACTAAACATTCATTCAAACCTGTAAGACAAAGGTTAACATACAAATAATCACATTTTGGACTCAAGATGACAGACTAGTGATAATAACGGGGTCGGGATCATGCCTTTAGAGAGGATAGTCAGGAAAATTCGGTAGATTTACCTGACTGGACTTGGAAAACATTTTGAAACATTTCTTTGAAGATTTTTGAAAAAAGGGTTTTGAAAATGGTTTTTCCAATTAATTATTTAACATGATAAAGTGAGTCAGTTTTCAGGAGATCGGGTCTCTATCATTGATATGGTCTAAATATAGCTTTTGGAAATTGAATCTAAAGTCGGATGTCATGAAATGCTCGTTAAATGGATTTTGAAGAATCTATCCTGAGACAATATCCATGCAGATGTAATTGATAACCGTATGGATATCCAGACATCCGTATATATCTTGCCTTTGGATCAAAAGCCCAATTTATCTTTTGGCTTGGTTTCTAGAAATTTTTGGGTTATAATTTTCATGCATATACGGTGATAATCATGTAGTTATTAGGATAATCGTACGACTGTTGTTTGCAGATAAAACCCAGAAATGCCCAAGAACAAAATGAGGTGAAAATGATACTAATGATGCTCCAAATCAAGTCAAACAAGAGGAAAATGCTTGGTTTCTCAGAAATATATCTTTTTAGTATGAATCCACGGTCTTAGATGTCTAAATCAACTCAAGAGAGCCCCAATTTTTTTAAATCCAGCTTTGAACTCTAAACTCCATAAACTCATAATTTTGCTTCGTAGTCAGGGATTTAGTGGTTCAATTCGTCTCTAAACCTATTATTGATCCTAGTCAAGTTTTTTTTTCTAATTTCTAATATATTTTAAGTTTAGAATTTGAAGATTAAAGAGAAAAATCTAAGAAACTATCACTTTTCTCTTTTCACTCTCTTTCTCACCTTATCTCTCTAGAATGTAGGTTATCTTTCCCTTTCCTTTGGCCTCCATTGTTATTTATAGCTCTTTCCCAAGTCTCCTCGACCAACAGCCCTCCAAGACCCCAAGGCATTAATGGTTTTAAGATTTTATCTTTGAAATTCTGCTGATTTGATTGACATCCATACGGTTATTAGGGACATCCGTATGATTGCTATTTGAGAACCGCACGATTGTCACCATGGCTATATGGTTATTGTCCAAAAACAACAATAAAATTTTCTGAGTTATGGAGTTCAATGACAGGGAGCTTCAATCTTGTAGCTGACCTAGACTTCTGAAACCATAGAAACCAAGGATATATATAATTTTTCATCAATCTGGGGAATAAAAACCTATGCTTATATCAATACATTATTCTCTCATATTTACCCATGTCCTTAATTGACATCCTATGTCTTAGGGTCGGTAAACACCACCCATCTCACAAGGTTCATGCTGGTCTTTGGTTATCATCATTTCCACGATGTTAATAGACCAGGGACATATATTAAGAATTATGTTTCTTAGTGCTTAAGGTTTTATTGCCTGGAACAAACTTTCGACATACATAAGCAAACATCAATTCGAGGACACTTTATTCATATTATTTGCACGAGAAAATAATAAGAAATAAATTAATCCCTTTTATTAATGAATATTTATACATAATGTTCAATAAAATGCCTTTGGGACTAGGACATGCAATAACATAGCCATGGTAACGCCTATACAACCATCAACCCGAACATCATTGAAACTTACTCTTCACACCAAAGCACAAAATTGAAAGCAAGAAAGGATAATAAAACAATAAGAACAAGGAGATTTAAGGTCTCTTAAATCCTCATCTTCAAGTCTTAACCCCAAGAATGCCTGGAGAAGTCGGATTCATGCCCCATAAGTCCTTGTTTATCCTAAGTTAAGGCAAATAGTATGGGTTCAAGTTAAGGTCCTAGAAATTGGTTCTTTGTTCAAACTAAGTTTACAAGTCCACTGTATTTAATGTTCTATGTAGGATTAATTCTTGGAATTTTCTTGTTTGAGGGCTCTAAGGTTAAGTTTTAGTTAGGACTAGTACTAAACTGAAAAGAGAAATTTTTCGTAAAATCTTGGATTTTCAAAAAAATTACAACATTTCCTCGAATAAAACATAAGTTTGAACAATGTTAAAACTTGGATTTTTTTTATTTGAGTTTGTTTAAGGCCTAAAAAACAAGTTGCAAGTTTCTGTTCACACTCAGGGTTTATGATTTTTTTGAAATTTTAAACAAAGAGAAAGAGGAGAGAGAGAGAAAATCTTTGGAGAACTAAAGCTTAAATGTCCAGGTTGAAACTTATCCTTACTAGTGGTGGTCAAATTGGGTCATTAGCATAAACACGCATAATGGATGCATACCTTTTGGACCTTATTTATCCTTGATTTGGCCAAAAATAATCTTTCTTAGACATCCGGTCTCTTTATATCCAATCGGGGATAATAAAGGTGTCTCTCACAGTGACAATACAAATCCATTTTAGTATTCTTAGGGGAGATTACTACAGCTGTCTACATGAGTTCAGGTCACACCAAGGGTTAAAATCAAGGCTCCAATAGCAAAATATACTCCTCACTTCTGCCCACTCAAGGGTCCAAACGAAGGGGTTTGTACTAGGCTATGAGTGATATACTATATATGTGTCCCTAAAAGTTTTCGTTCTTTCGGCCACACTTCAATAGCATATTGGAGTTAATAAAGGAATTTCGAGAACGCATGTCCATGATGCTTGTGATATGATGTAATAAAAGATGTGAAGTATAGAATTGTTAGAATTATTTGAAACAAGACATTTTCAGTGTTTGTCAGTTTGATTTTGAAAAACAATCCTTAACGAAGTTGCCACTGTGAGTGGACAATCCTTTCGATGATGGGTCACGAGGCTGGGCTGGGATGGGGTTTTAATTGATTTTGGAAATGCGGGCCTTTTAAAGGCTTTGGTTTTGGAAAGCAAAAGGAAAACATATGAAACCAAATACCCTTACTAAATCAATTAAAACCTGAGAGTACATCCCTAGTATTCCTTTTCCAATAAAAAATGACCAAACAGGGAGTATTTCTAGTTTCCAAATTACAACAAGTATGTTTTCATAGGCTTCGAGACAACTCGTGCACATTACATCATAAGAACGGATTAAAAAATGAAGAAAATGGAAAATTTTGTATCTAGGAAAAACTACCATATGACTATAAACAACAACTGCACGGTTGTAATCTATGCCTGTATGGATATATCGATAGTCATGGGGATCTAGAGACCAGATCCACACGGCTATCTTTCCCAAATTTTGCAAAAAATGAAATCCCTCATTTCTAACCCATTTCACCTCTTATTTTCAATTCCTATAGCAATAAACATTCCTAGCATGCATACTAATCACCAATTTCATTAACCATGCATCAAATTTGAAATCCCAATTCAAAACCTAACATTTTTCATTCAATAAAAAACTCAAATTCTTAAATTTTTAGGCACTTACTTGATGAATTGAAGTGTGATTCCTCATTTCAACAGCAAAGGAATGTTTTGCCCAAGCTTTATGCCTAAATGCCGCATTTCTACACCCAAGGCATAACCATTTCTCATGAATAGAACTAGGACCCCTTTGGGTACAATGGGATCTTGAACCAAGGTAAAAGCAACTTTTTTGAGAGCCTTGTTTTGTTTCTTCAAAATTGTAGAGAGTTGAAACATGAAATAGGCCGAAAATCCAAGTTTTTGAAAGAGGGGAGGTAGAAAGAAAGAAAAGAAGTTATGTTGAAATGTACAATGTTTCTTGGTTTTTGCATATTAAGTGAGAACACTCGACATCTGTGCGGATATCACAATAACCGCACAGATGTCACATTAAAGACGTATGGATGTTATAGTTAACTGTACAGCTATGAAATATTTTTCACCTTATTTTATTCCTTTTATCTCTATTTCTCAAAACACCCTAAATGTGTTACCACCGCATTCTAAGAACGTCGTAGCCCATATCCCAGGTGTGTCATCCACATCCTCAACTCGTATTTATTATCGATTGAAAGGGTGAAAATTTTTTTTCCCAAAATCGTCAATGGAGAAATAAATATGTATCTCGTTAAACTTAAACCGACATAACAAAACCATCCTGTTCAGGCATCTCACAGCCAAAAAAATCCATGTTCCTACATGAACCTAAAAGGTAACAAATCTTTAGTCCTACACGACCGTAAAAGGTAACAAATCCTTGGTCCTAGAGACCCTAAAAGGTAACCAATCACTGGTCTTATATGACCCTAAAAGGTAACAAATCCTTGGTCCTATCTGAGCACAAAAAGGTAACTAGTCCTACATGATGCTAGAAGGTAACATTCAGCTAGGTCGCTCAACTAACTCTAGAGGCGGGTATCTTCTCTTTTCATACTCATCATGCTCTCTATTGTGTATCCAAATTCACCTCGAGATTTGGTAAACCTGAGAACTACAAATTTAGATACACGAGGGGCAGCCTGTGAGCGCGAGATTTTGATCCTCGAGTTTCAGTGATGAAAATATTTGTTTCAATTGTTTCTACAATTGTGAGGGTCAGAATCAAATCAAGGTCGAAGCTCCAAATTGCTGAAAATCTCAAACTAGGGTTCCAAAACCAATGAACTATATCCGTGCGGCTATAGTCTCACAGTCGTACGGACGTAATGTCACATCCATACAATTGTAGCCTATGAATGTATGGGTGTGCATAATTTATCTGAAATTGCAATTAGCTTGGATTTGATTTGTGATCAGTGGCATAGGTTAGCAAAGTATAAAAAGAAAGAGATAAATGGGATAAAAATTTTGAACCAGAAATTGGAAAATAGGCTGGAGAGAATTAGAGAGAAAGAAGGAGAAAAGAAAAGGAAAGGGAATAAGAATTTCAATCATTTTTCTTCATTTTTTTCTTTGATTCTTTGTTGTTAAAGCTTAAAATCAATTGGAAATTCTAGGAAAACACATCACTAAGTCATACAATAGGTCTAGAGACTAAAACAAATCACAAATCCTTAGCATTTGGAGTTGGTTTGTAACTTTCAAGCTTTTAGAGTTCAAAGGAGATTTTTAACAATTTGGAATTCTCTTGAGGTGATTTTGAACCCATAAATCTACGGATTCATGCATTAAAGGTACATTTCTAAGAACCAATCACTTTCTAGTATTTTTGTATTATTTGAGCATCATTTTGTAAGTTCTTTAACCATACTTTATTTTCATGCATTATGGTTTTTGTCCAGATTTTACATCTATACGGTTATCGTAAGAGCCAAATGACCCGTACAGATGTAAACTTATACCCATACCACCATCAAAACCTAGAAATCCATAAGAAATGCACTAAAATTTTGAATCTCATTCCTGTCCAAAAACAATAGCCTTATGGCTATTACCTACGACTGTACGACTCTTACCTATAGTCACACGTCTATTATTTCGGGATAAAATCTCTAAAAATTGTTTTTCGAGCATTTCATTGCATTCCTGACCTTAGATTCACTTTCCAAAAGCAATAATTGACCAATATAATGATGGGGATCCAATCTTTTAAAAATAAACTCATTTGCCGATGTTAAATAATTAAACTGGAAATATGTTTCCAAAATTGTTTTCTTAAAAATTGACACAAGAATGTTTCAAAATATTTTCCAGGTCTAGTTAGTGAAACTTGCCAAGCTTGCCTGATTACCTCTCTAAATACATAATCCCATCCTTCTATTATCCCGTTCTATCATAGTTGAGTCCTAAATGTGATTATTTGTGCACTAACACTCGTTTTGCAATTTTAGATGTAAACTTTTCATTTTGAATAGATTCCCCGTATATAATAGGCAATTTTACCCTGATTCTCCCATTTTATTCAAATGTATCCCTGCAGGATAGATTATTTGATTCAATTTGTATAATTAATTTATTTAGTGCTTTTATGTATCCTTGCATGCGCACTAAATGGCTTGAATAAAATCAACCTTAGCTTATAAAATGCAATGTGATTGAATATAAAGTTTTGTTTCGGTTAGATAATAAGTAAGTGACTTATCCAAACATAGATTTCTAGAAGGTGTAACAGTCCCTATGTGGTTTTAGCTATACCTAAATTTCCCAGTTGAGCTGATCTAGGTAGCGACTCCTATACATTTTCGAGAATTAGCTCTCAAATCTTTTATGAAATATACATTTTTCAAAATGAATTTCTTACTTATACCGTATTAACAGTCAAAACCATAATTCCTCAGTTCGCTTTGCCATGTAAAATGTCGCCCGCTCATATTAATAATGGTGTTGTGCGAGCCAAATTCAAGTCTAATTTGCCTCCCAAGTCAATGGTATTGTGAAGGAATATGAATATTTTAAGTATAAATTTCACAAGGAATGTGTGCCATATTCTAATTAAAAGAGTTGTATAATTACTTGTAGGGTGCTAGGGTTAGAGTCTTCATGCATCCCAACAGCATTTAAGGTACTATTCACCTCTTAAGTGTAAAGCTTTCTTTTTTATGTATGCATTGGGCTTCGTTAATTTTGTTATAGCTTTTTGCATGTTGATTGTTGAGATTTACATTATGCTATCAATATGGTGATTCACATATGGATTTTAAGTTATAAGATAATATTTTAATATTTATCTCTATGAATTTCTAGCCTTTTTGTAATATTTTGTGTTGTTTAGTATCCAACTGCAATAGAATGTGTGTAGTGGTTGGAAAGATGAAATCATATTCCATGGAAATGATTTTATTAATTGGCTATTTATTTAGAGAAATTATTTGGGGCCTTTTTACAACAAAAACAGCTTGCTCATAGGATTGTTTGTGTTCACCTAGCCCACTTGAGCCTTTTGGTTTTGAGGTGTGGTTAGTTACTTAGTTTTTGTATAGGTACTTGCATGAGGTTCATTTCTGTTGCAAGATTACGCTTTATATATCATACATGTCACATTTCTCATCTTTTAGCTGGTAAACCACATTAGATTTCATATCTGAAAGTAGTAATTAACTTTAAGTTCACATTTCCAATATGACTAATAAATTATTTAAGTTCTAAATAAGCATGACCATAACACAAGGTTTTTTTAAAATTTATATCGATATTATAATACTTTTAGCTTCTTTGAAATTAAGTTGATTATGATTTGTAAGAGCTTCTTTCAATCTAAATCATAAATCATAAGTTTGAGTGAATATATGTATTTAATAATTTATTAATTAAAAAATCTGCTTGACAATTTGCAAGAAAATATTTGTAAGTGATAATAATATCACATGCATATTTGTAAGTAAATTGTGCAAGAAACTTTCCCTTGCAAATCTGCAAGGGACTATTAGGAAAGACCTGCAATGGATTCTACAAAAGAATGTATTTTCCTTTGCAAATTTGCAAGGGAATAAGAAAACTTTGTAGAAAATCTGCAAGGGCACATATTACAAAGGAATTGGGTCTGTTGCAATTTCGTTGCAAATTAGCTTTTGCAACAGAAA
This sequence comes from Euphorbia tirucalli, assembly GCA_039660915.1. Lineage (NCBI taxonomy): Eukaryota > Viridiplantae > Streptophyta > Magnoliopsida > Malpighiales > Euphorbiaceae > Euphorbia > Euphorbia tirucalli. Next base: position 55,784,611 of record CM077633.1, read on the forward strand.
TTCCATTACAGATACCTTTGCAAAACATTGATTTTCTTGTATTGCCAATTTTAATAAAAAGAAATATTTTAGGCAACAAATTTTTTAATTCCTTAAAAAAATGGTAAACCTTTTAACTGAAGCAAGTGTTGAATACAAATAAGGAGAAAAGCAAAGCTAACTCCTACAGAAACAATATAAAGCTCATTAGAGCTTTGATAAGCCGTGTTATTAACTGAATATGGAAAATGAATGAATTACAAGTATGTTGATATAATATCACATGCAAATTTGCAAGTAAATTCTGCAAGAAACCTTCCCTTGCAAATCTGCAAGGGACATTGGGAAAGATCTACAACGGATTCTGTAAGAGAATGTATTTTCCTTTGTAAATTTGCAAGGGAGCACAGAAAAACTTTGCAGAAAATCTGCAAGGGCACATATTACAATGGAATTGGATTCGTTACAATTTCGTTGCAGATTAGCTTTTGCAGCAGTAATTCCATTACAGATTCCTTTGTAAAACATTGATTTTCTTGTAGTGCCAATTTTAATAAAAAGAAATATTTTAGGCAACAAATTTCTTAAGTCCTTAAAAGAATGGTAAACCTTTTAACTAAAGCAAGTGTTGGGGAAAAGCAAAGCTAACTTCTATAGAAACAATTTAAAGCTCATTAGAGCTTTGATAAATCGTGTTATTGAATGAATATGGAAAATGAATGAATTACAAGTATGTTGCTATATGTCCTTATATGCACATCAGAAAGAAGAGGAAGAAGAAAAAGTTGTTATAGTAGCAAGGAAAACTAGAGCCAAAACTGATAGAATCAGTTGTGATGCCTTATAGAGCCAATCCAGTGTTTTATAGCCTATCAAGCCTTAGTGTGAGCTTATTTACACCTCATCCCCCCTTAAGGTAGAGAGGAAGGAAAAAGTACAAGACCCAGCTTGATTAATACATGGAGCCTTTGTTGATGACTTAAGTGCTTAGTGAACAAATCCACCAGTTGTGTATCATAAGAAATAAAAGAAGTTTGTAGGAAACCATCTATTATGTGATCCCTGATCAAGTGGCAATAAATGACAACATGTTTGGTTTTCTCATAATTCATTGGTTTCTTAGCAAGAGCAATAGTAAATTTGTTGTCATAATGCAATGTGATAGGTAATTATAAAGTAACATTGAAATCTTGTAGCAAATAAGAGATCCACTTCAACTTACCACCAATGACTGCTATACTGTGATATTTTACTTTAGTTGAAGATCTGCTTACTGTGTTATGCTTCTTAGACTTCTAGGAGATCAATGAATGCTCCAATTAAATGTAATATACAGTGATGGATCTTCTTGTGGTCTTACATTTAGCCCAGTTAGCATCACAATATGCAGCAAGGCAATGAATATTTATATTGCTGGGATAAAACAGATAATAAGAAAGAGTGCCCTTCAAATACCTTAAGACATGCAGTTGCTTACATATAGTGTGTACAAGGTGCCTAAATTTGTTCATTGAGTTATTAAGTGACACAAGCCAAATCAGGCCTTATAAACCCAAGGTACAAAAGTTTGTCAACAATCTTTTTGTAGCCAAAGGGATTAGCCAATGCAACACATAGCTTGGTGAGATCTACACCTTGTAACATTGGACTGGTAGCTAAAGTAGCTTCTCACAATCCAACATCAGTCAACATGTCTGAAATGTTCTTTGTCTATGACAAATACAATCCTACTTCAGACTTTGCTATTTCAACTCTAAGAAAATACTCAATAGGACCTACATCTTTGATTGTAAATAGCTGATGCAAATAACTCCTAACAACTACAATATCAGGTTCTCAAGGTCCCATAAGCAATATATCATCAACATAGATGACTACTATAACAAAAACAACATCATATAAAGTATAAACAAGCAAAGATCATTATAAGACTTATGAAAGCCATATTCTAATAGCTTAGTAAAGATCTCTTTATGCCACTAGTGTCCTACCTGCTTGAGGCCATAAAGACACTTCACCAGTATACATGCCTAACTAGTATGTGCCTTAGCATAACCCTGTGGTGGCAATAGATAAATCTCCCCATCCAATATGCTATGCAAATAAGCATTATTCATGTATATTTTATGATAGGCCAAGCTTTTGTTGCACCAATAGCTAAAAAAATTCTCACTATGATTGTCTTAGAAATTGGACTAAAATTGTCAAAATAGTCAACTCCAATCATTTGATTATAGTCTTTAGCCAGTAAATGAGCCTTGCACCTATCAATTTCACCCGAAGGCCTATATTTGACCACGTACACCCATTTTGTAGCCAATGGTTTCTTCCTTGGTGGCAAAGTGACCACATCCCAGGTATGATTTTCTTCTAATGTTGCAAGTTCCACATCCATATCTTGAACCCAGTTAGGATCTTGTGTACACTCTTTTATTTGTTGAATATTAGCCAAAAACCCTTTATGATTCACAACACACCAACAACTTGAGGCAATTGACTTGTGGTAATAACTGTAGTAGTGACAAAATCCTGTAGCTATGCAGGTTTCTTATGAACTCTATAAACAGGTTGTTGTGGCAATAAGGATGACACTACTTTAGTGATTTCAGGTGAGGATAACAATATTGCACCTTAATTATGTCCTTAGTCTGTAACTTATTAGAGAAAGGAAACAAGGATTTAAAAAAAAATCTCTAAAAACCAAGAATTTCTGTGTCTGCAAATCCATAAGCTTGTATCCCTTCGATCTTGACACAAAACCTAGAAAAATAGCTCAAAATTCATTTTATAAAGAGTGACATTTGTATAGTATCATTGACAACCAAAAACATGAAACTTGCCATAGTCAGCCAATCTCTAAGAAAATTTCTCATACAGATTTCCACTGCAGAACCCCGTACGTAAGACATTTATAATCTCTATTGTCATTAAAACTACTTCCCCCCAATACTAAAGTGGTAAACCTGTTTGAAACATGATTGATCTGGCAACATTCAACAAATGTTTATGTTTTCTCTCCATTATGCCATTTTGCTGTGGAGTGTGAGGATATGTACTATTACAGATAATGTTAAAATGTTGAAACAAAGTTTGACATATACAATTGACAAATTTTGTACCATTATCTGTGTGCCCCATCTTCACCACAAATGCATACTGAACTTGAACCATTCTTAAAAAGACTTGCAATGCTTGTATACTTAGATTTTATCTTGATCACCCAAGTTAATTGAATGAAGTCATCAACTATTATAATGAAATATTTTACATGAGTTAAAGATGAAATGTCATAAGGTCCCCATAAATCCATATGTGACAAATCAAAAGAAGAGCTTGTTTTTATTATACTGTGAGTAAAAGGCATCTTGTGTTGTTTAGCACAAGGACACACACTACAATGTGACAAATTAAGTTCAATATAAGGGATATGATTAAGAACATCAAAAGAGGGATTACATAATCTGTTATGCCACAAAGTGGTTTTATTACTATAAAAATTACTAACAGTTTCTTTAGAATTCACTATAGTAGGAAAACACAACTTCACTCTTACTATCGTTGCATCAAAAAAAGGAAGTGTGATCCAACAAATAGAGCCCCTAAACTGTCCATATATCTTATAGGCAACAATAATCTTTGTAAAACACCACTTGTACTTTTGTTTGTTGCATTAACTGATTAACTAATAAAAGATTATACTGGAATGTGGTACATGTATCACATTCTGCAATTTAAAAGTACCAAATAATAGTACATTTCCTATACAACTCACTGACTATGATGCACCATCGGTAATGTCACATGTTGTTTAACCAACAACTCTCTACAAGAATGAAACCATTCTCTTCGTAGACTCATATGAGGTGATGCCCCACTATCTATAATCCAATTGTTATAGGCATCAAGTTATAATGGTGCAGAGTGAGACTTTTTACCTGAGAATCCTACAAAAGCAGTGAAATTAAATATACTCAGTGGTGATTCTTAACAAACTGATCTAGATGTCCTTTTCAACATTTGATACACTTCTTGAATTATAAAATTCATGTTTTATGGACTCTCCATATCCTCATGTGGGTCTGTAGATGCTTGATCAAAGCTTTGTGTTCCTACGACAACATTTTCTCTAGAAAGTTGCTGCCTTTATTTTTGGTACCTGACATAAATAGAGGTTTCTTTGGCCCCTTCCACTAATCTGGATAGCCAATCATATAAAAATAAGTAGATTTTGTATGATTATCCTTGTCACAGCATAAGATCTTTCTTTTTATGCTTATCAGCCTATCTCTTGTTAACTCTGCTAAAGTTTACAGTCTCCAAAGTATGATTGACTGAGATCTCTTGTTGCGTCTCCACCTTGAGTAATATTAAATAAGAGTTGTTAATACTTGGAAGAGGATTTAAAAGCAATAATTGACCTTTAATGTGATCATATTATTCATTTAGTCAAAGTAAAAACTACATCAATCTTTCTTCTTCAAGAGAATCAACAATTCATTGAAAAGCATTACAAATGCAATTTTGAGATATGCCATGGTGATAACTAGGAAGAGGACTCATAACAAATTGCTCCCATAATTTCTTTAATTTGTTGACATATTGAAGAATAGAGAGTCCTCCTTGCACTATTTGGCTAATATCTTTCTATTGGATATGCCTTAGTCCCGAGGCATTGGTCCTTGTATTTGTATCATACATTAATTGGATTCATGTATTATACTTATTTGTGTTATTAATAAAGGCATTAATTCATTTATTATATTTATCTTGTGCAATATATTAAATGAAGTATCCGATGGACATATCCATATCCATGATGACCAGTGTCATGCACTTGGTAGTAAGACCATGGATAGGGTAAACGATATGACCATAAATAGATCCGTAGTCTGTTCCTGTCATGGGAATGAATGGAACAAGAGACTATCATTAACCTGGTTGTATGGCGATGTCTTACCGGTCATTGGACATGGAGTGTCAACCAAGTTAATGGGTACATGCATAAAGGGCATGGTACTGGATAGATCCACTAAACTAGAAATCCACGTGGTATAGTATCACAAGTGATTCTCGTGTAGTACTTGTATGGATCCTTTGACCTGACAATATGATGGTGTTACATGTGAGGTCATATACTTAAGGGTACGCCTAAAGGGCCTGTAACAGGGTGCCAAGTATGGGTACTTTCGGGGTATGTCACTTAGCATGGTAATGCTATGGATATGCAGAAGGGATTTGTCACTCAGTAGTCCACTAGGAAGATATCACCGGCCTCTTGATGAATGTGACTGATAAGAGTGTGGCCACACCCAAACAAGTGGGAACTTGTTTGTGAGCTTCAGTGCATGCAGGATCAAGTTAATGTCCGACACAAAAGAGGGTGATCAATCCATGCCTCTGTGTTGGACACCGATATCAATGACATAGGATGTACAAGTTTAAACTACAGGGTTAAGATAACAGTTAGACTGCCATCTCCATCTTAATTGGGAGCTACAGTGGCTTGCTAAAGCCCAACTGCAGTCCGCGGGCCAAAGGCCCGCTGCCAACATAAAGATGGGCCCACGGGATCGTACATATAGAACGACTGAACACAGACTTAAGGAATCACATGTATACTTGGAGTATACACTGTGAAGAGAGAGGTATATATATATTAACCATATTATAAAGATCAATTGGATTGATCCTAATAATGAAATTAATATATTCAATTGGCTCTTTGTAATTAATTGGATTAATTATGAGATTATTTCCTATGTGGAAATATTCATATGTATAGGTTTACATATGATTTTATTTTGTAAAGATTTAATTTTAATTTGATGGATTAAATTAATTGATCAAACTAATTTTAATTCAAATGTAAATAATATGTTACTTGGTGTAATATATTAAATACATGGGTATATTAAAATTGGGCTTGAAATTAATTTAAACCAGAATAATTAAAATTAGATTGGGCCTGAATTAAAAGATGGAAGCCCACACAAAATGAAAGGAGCCAAGCTGGGCCTAAATTCCCTTAGGGGAATTCGGCCACCCTAGGTATAAAAACCTAGGGAAAAATTTCGGTCCCGAAGACTACAAGCCACCATAGCCGAATCCTCTAGCCCCTCTCTCCATTGTTCATGTTTTCCAACGCTAGCACGGGTCATGTTCGTTAGGCGTTCGTGTACGAGAATGAGGAGGGACTCTAATTTGATTCCTGCAGTTTTCATCCATCTCTAGAAAGAGATATTCCGGGTAAGAATATGATCTCTTTCTATTTCAATTTTATGTTTTACAATTTTCATTTCAATTGCTCCTGGGACTGGATTTGAGGAAATCATTGTGTTCTTCCGCTTTTATCGGGTGATTTCCAGTCAAAAATCCCAATACTTTCCTGATCTTGTGAATCATAAGACCATCGGTATCTTCATTCCTGTGTTGCAAATCATTCCATAGCTTACAAGAACTCACAGCATACTGAAAACCTTTAGCAATATTAGTGTTCATGAACTTCAATAACCATGAAGTCACAAGATTATCCACTCTATACCATTTTGGATACTCATATGTGTTTTCTTCTGGGATCTTTTGATACTTGAGAACAAACTCACCCTTTCCTTTTACTTTCAAGGCATGAATCATAGATCGACTCCATGACAGGTAGTTTGTAGCTACCAACTTCAAATTAACAATTGATACTCCTGGATTTCTATCATGATGAGCATGATTTGGATCTGAGGATTTCTAGGTCTGATCTCAATCACCTTTGATCTCAAATTCTCCTTCAAACAACTTTCCTTACAGTACTTCTTGAGCTTGATTATTTTTTCTTATCCTTCCTGCCATCGTTTGGCTCTAATATCATATGAAGCTCAATAGAGCTTTGATAAATTGTGTTATTGAATGAATATGGAAAATGAATGAATTACAAAGTATGTTACTATATGTAAAAATTGTGTTATTGAATGAATATGGAAAATGAATGAATTACAAAGTATGTTACTATATGTCTTTACATACACATCATAAAGAAGAAGAAGAAGAAGAAGAAGAAGAAGCTGTTATAACAACAATAAAAACTGGCACTAAAACTAACAGAAGCAATTGTGATGCCTTGTAGAGAAACTCCAGTAAGATAAAGCCTATCAAGCCTTAATGTGAGCTCATTTACACCTCTCAACAAATAATAGAGGTTCTAGTTAGAATATGTGCAAGATCATTATTTGTTTGATAAAAATACCTCTTTGGTCCATTTTTGATACACTAATCGCCATTTTGATCTTGACCTTTTGATTTGGCTCTTTCACCTCTTACCTATTATAATTTAGGACATTGGCTCCTAACTTATTGCAATTGAACACATTTAGCCCCTGACTTATTTCGATTGAGAACATTTGGCCAAATTTAGACATTTGGTGCAATTTAGGTATACGAGTATAATCACATCTAAAGTACAAGTTCTCTACTTCACCAATTTCAATGTAACATAAACATGTGAGTAGAACGATGTCTAAATTGGATCAAGTGGGTTGAAATACATTAGGTCAAGAGATGAAAGGGTCAATCAAAAGGCCAGAGAGCAAAAGATCAATTAATGTATAAGACAGTGGGCAAAATGGTGTTTATGCCTTACCTAATTTTCTTACAAAAGAAAATAAGCATTTAGTAAATGCAAGAAGAGACGCACTGTAAATAGCAGCAGTAAGCGCATGAACAGAACTTGATATATTTCTACATGCACATGAGTTCGTTCCAACATTTTTCATCTAAGCAAGGACTTTTTTTGAATGACATGGCTTCGGCCAAGAATGGATGTGATGAAAGAACGAAGCCATGACAGATCCAAACATGTTTAAGTCTTTAATTTAACTTTGTGTGTTTTTGTTATTAAACCTTTAAAATTTATAATTCAAATATATTGGTCATTTTTTAACACAAACATGAATGCCCATAAAATGCACATGATAGTATAAAAAAAAGAAAAAAAGAGTAAAACACATCCCGAGCCCCTGATCTTTTATCAAAACTGAAATTGGCCATCTGATCAATTTTTTGAGCATATTGAGCACTTGATCTTTTCATTTTATTATTAGCCCCAAATTCGACCTATCTTTTACATATGCGTAATACGTTTCATTCAGTGATAGAAGTGTGAAATAAACATTTTCAAATGATTTAAAAATTACATGATTTTATCGCTTGAAACTGTAAAATGGATACTTCTAGTAAATTTGTTTTCTTATTTAGACAATTTTTTGAAATTGTATTCCATACTAAAATGTAATTGGTCATGTCACTTAATAGTGTTTGTTATATAGACATAAAATAAAATTAAATTTGGGGCTAATAATATTAAAATGAAAAGATTAGATACTGAATATGTTCAAAAAATTGATCAGGGTTCAATTATAATTTTGATAAAAAATTAGACAACTGAATATGTGTTTTGAAAAAAAAAAATAATAATAATGCAAGTGCAATTATAAAACGGATGATAGAGTTGTGAAAAAAAAAAAAACATTATATTTAAATTAGAACTAAAAATAATTGTGTTTAATTAAAAATTCAACGATTCAATAGAACAAAATTGATCGATAAAGTTTGAGAGAAATCAAAATATCAACCCGAGCGTTACACGGGAATAATTTTTTTTTTTCTTTTTTTATATTCTAAATTAGTTACTTCACATAACAAAAATAGTAAAATAAAATATAATAAGTTATAATTAATAGAACGTAAGATGTATGTTAAAGGTATTTTTTAAATATAAGACAAAAAATTTAAATAATAAGCATAATAATTGACAGATTGTACAAAATTCAAGTATCCCTAATGAAGAGTTAAACAAAGTTCAATAAAAAATTTATTGATTGAATTTCATATAATAAAATAATTGCAGGTTGAGAACAATTTAAAAAAAAAAAATTAAAACTATTTATTTGTCAATTTTATAAATTGCCTTTACAAAATTTTTGCATATTTACTAGGGGAAAAAATTGCAGTAACTTATGAAATGTTTTTAATATATTACATGAATTCTTAGTTTAGTCTAAATGTTCACCGCAAATAAATCAATTTAAACTAATATGTTATTTTTTGATGTATCATTATGTTATTACTTATATATAGATTTTTTTTTTACCATCCAGTTAAATTTGAATTCGAACCGAGATATATCTATCTATAAGGATGGAGCTCTCGTTAGCTAAATAATTAAGATTCGAAAACATGGGCGTAATCGTAAATGGAAATGATTACAAATTTATACACAACAGAACTATGATCAAAGAGAAAACACCCAATGTGGATTCTTTGTACTTTCACAACTCCTATTCCTTCATATGCATATGATTCCAACATAAAAACAAAACAGTGACATTACTGGGCATGTATCAGCATCCTTTAATGGACTAATGCGGCTATAATCAACTACCTCTCGGACCGCTTTTGTGTGTGTCATATCCAACACTTCAAATCTTACTCAATGTTATTGGAACTGGACTGGATCAAACGGTTTGATTGGTTTAACCACGAACAGACCACGTTAAATCGATTAAAGTTTCTGTTTTTTAAAAGTAATAATAAGTAGTTATAACATATTAATAAATAATATTTTTTTAATGGATTATATCATAATTTATTATAACATATTATTAAACAAATTTTTTAAAAATAAATATCTAGTTAAACCATTGGTTCGGACCAATTGAATCAATGAATCACTATTTTTATCGGTTCGTTCTCCGGTTCGGTTATAATAATATTGGTCTTAATATGAGAAGGATTATTGTGAATTCTCTAGACCAAGATTAGCTCCAACACTATTTTTCTGCAGAATTTCGTTTGAAATATATGTTAAAAAAAAGATCTTTGGCCAAATATGTCAATTCAAATTTAGAAGAAGCTGAAATTAATTTGTGATAATGTACAAAAACATGAAAAAAGAAAAGTAAAACCTAAGAACGAATAGGAGCGTAACTTCGACCTCCGAAATTCTTCAATCTTCAGGTGGTGAAGGATTCACTGTTGAAAAAATTGGCTGTGAAAATGTGATTTCAATTTTGAACGTAGTCATCTTAAGGATAGATGGTGTTTTAAGTAACGAGAATTGTGTCATTGTTATACAATAATATCTTTCCAATACTATATAATATGCTTAAAACGGATAAAGGATGAATGAAAATTAATGTTTAAAGTGAACTTAGAAGTAAGGATAGATTTTGTAGATGAAAAATGAGATATAATTCTTATATCCCACATCCATAGTTTATGAGATGATTAATGGCTCTATAAGGAAAAGTTTTTTCTTCCAGCCTTTATCTTGATATTTTCATTCTTTTTTGAAAATACAGAATTCCAGAAAACTATTTTTTTCTCTATTTTTTTTTCCCGAAAATCAAAGGCTGGCAGCCTAGGTTTTATTGATTATTTTCTACACAAGGTTGAGTTCGTTTCGGCGTTGTTATATCTTGGAAGACGATTGTTCTGTCGGATAAATTCTTCTCTAAAGAGACTGAACGTGTTCAGGCCTCAGCATCTTCATTCCATTTCCAAATTGTTCTTCTTCGCTTAAGGTTTAACTTGTGTTTCATTTCTTTTGTAATCTTTTATTTAATTTAATAAAAGATTATTCTTTTGTTTCTATTCTGCTCTTATTTATATACGTACACTGTTTCTAACATTCACAAAGGAAGAATTTTTCTCTTGTTGTTGATGATTAATTAAGCAGAAGAAAACTTAAATTTTTTATACAAACGGAAGTATTTTTGGTGGCAGTTAATAATTTCATGGGGAGAAAAATAAATATTTTTAGAGGCAGATAAAAGAATCAAAATGCCACATCAGCTAAAGTGGTCTTATGGCAAATACGTACAATTTAAGGGTTCAAAAAGGACTACTAATTTGGTTGAACATTTCATATTTAAGTTGTAATCATTAATTAGGTGGTCGAGCAATTGGGTGTGCATAAAGGACAACTAATCATTTTCATGTTCCATAGTCAATTATTGGATCTGAGTTAGCTATGAATCATGAGGATAATATATTGGAATTAACTATATATAAAACAACAAAATAACTTAATTATTGTATTAAAATTATGCAACTTGATGAAGCATGCAATAGAATATGTGGAATTTGATATAAATTAATTATATAAAATATCAACAGAATTGGTCTTATTTGATGGTTCTGCGTTGATAGAAATCCAATTCTAGCTATATTTTGACACGTTGTAAATAATAATTTCCACATAAAAAACCAAATGACAAGTGCCCCAACAAGGATTATTTGAAATTTTTGATCCATGTATTATCACTCATTTGTTATTTTAGCTTTTGTATTATTGATATTTCTATTTTGCTCCCGTGTTATTAAAAAAAAATTTCAAATAGCCCTTAGCAAACATATTTCGTTAATATCCTCTTAACATTTTTGTTAACGAAATATGACGAAATATATTTACTAGGAGTTATTTTAGAACATTTTTACATATCGCAGGAGAAAAAGAAAATAACAATAAAATAAGGATTAAAAGAGAAAACGAGTAATATCACCGGAAAAAAAGAACTCTTTATTCCGTAATACAACTGAAATCAGTAGTGCCCAGTATAACTATTAGCTTGATATATATCTAATATCTTTGTGTTCCTTTTACATTAATTAATATGAAAATCAAAATAGTACTTTTTGTTAATCATTCAATTTCATATATTATATTATATATCAAATGGAAACACCAAACAGGCCACCTTCTTCTCCCCACTAAAAAAAAATCTTAACAATTCCATTTTCTTCCTTTTTTCCCAGCCCCTTTTTTTTATTACTTTTTCGGATTTAATAGTATTGGGTAAGATTTAGAAGAAAAAATAATGATAAATATTTAAGGAGGAAACAACTGTTATTTCCTCTCAATAGTATATTTGTATTTTTTGCGAATAGTACTTCTTAATATTTTATTTTTCCTAAACAATTATATCCTAAAAACAAAATTGCAACCATACTTTTACCAAACACTGATCACCAATCAGCAAACAGCTATCAGCATAGTAAACAAGTATCAATAACACCAATAACAAATAACAAATAGCAATAGTAAAATTAAACATGCCCAACACTTAAGCAAGGAAATACATAAAAATTTAGGTTATTTGCTTATTTCGCCTACATATTTTAGTTTTATTTTTTAGATTTGATTTTTTTTTTGAAGGAATTTTTTTTGGATTTGATTTGATTAATATTAGCCTAGTTTCTATTCAAGTTTGAAATTAGAGTTGCGTTTCATTTTCTAAAAAATTTTAGCTTATTTGTGTATTGCGCTGCTATGGCGTGCATTTAGGCGCACTTGACCCCCTTGAGTCATAGTGCGCTTTTCACCTATAACAACTATAAATTTAGCTCAAATTATTCATTTATGAACTATAGAATTCTTTTTTTTTTTTCCAAAACTGAAAATTTTCTCCCATGAATTAAGGGGTGAAGACGGAAGAAAATGTCTTACTTATTGAGATTGAAGGCTTGTTTGAGTTGTTGAAGCTTGAGTTTTGAGCTTGAAGAAAAATTGATGGGACGAAAGAATTTTTTAGTTCACACTTATTTTTCAAATAACCACATGTGGGTTCCATTTGTTCACACCATAATTTAGCTTTTGGATGTGGTTATACGGGTATTGGATATCCATATTTATTTTATTGTATTTTTTATTTTCTTCATTTAATTTTCTTTAAGTTGAAAGTAGTGAGAATTGGAAGTTAAATATGAGCTGTAAGTTTGAAAAAATTAGGATGTACGAATTGAGGTGGGTTAAGTAGAACATATTCGCCACCTCTCAATTCTTGCAATTTTTGAAGGTAGTTTATCTCATCAGCGATAAATAGAAGTTTCAAAGACAGAAAAATGTGTGTACAACTAAATACACAAGACTCGATAAGTCAAAATAAAATTTATAATTTCTCAAAATTTATAATTTTACAATTCATCATAGCCTGTCTTTTTTTTATTATTATTTTTAGGTCGTTATTGGTGATCAATTTGGTACAATTTCTCTGTAAGTTTTCACTTCTTGTTGGTTTTTGGTCCGTCCATGACGTTTTGGAATGGCAGGGACTAAATTGTAATTATGTGTAAATTACAGGGATCAAATGTGTAATTTGGTCCGACTATATATATATAGATGGAAGTTGGGTCCGACCCTATATATAAATGGAAGTTGGGATTTCCACTATATATGGAGAAGAAGTTTCTCTATTTTGTAACGATGGAGAATCGTAGAGATTCCCTTCTAAACCCGGGAAAAACGTCCCTGCCGATAAAACACGAATTACTTCTTCGTTCGTCGGAAGAATTCACGAACATAACCCGTACTCAGTGTATTCATACACTCGTAGGAAAGGCAACCAGAATGATCCGGTTTCTCGCATAGATCAGATCCATTCCATAAACGTGTTTCCGATGCATATAAACTGTAAGTCTGTTTATTTATTCTGTTTATAGTAATTTATACATTTGTTGTATAATCGTTATGGAATTTTGACTTCAGTTCTCAATCACTTTAAGTATTCAAATTCCTTTTAATTCTTTTTTGTTTTGATGCATTTATTTCAATTAACTGTTAAATTTCAAAGATTAAATACGAATTTAGTTGTTTTTATTGTTTCAAATTCAACACAATCATCTAATAAGAAATTGTAGCACAATATGTCAATTATGCATTTGAAATTTTCATTACAAAAAGTTCAGGCGCATTTGCAATAATATTAATAATAATAGTATAACTAATCCTATTTGGTGACACTACACCCTTAATTGATCCATTTTATAAATCTTATTTTAAAATATTTTTAGAACTTTATTTTAAACATGGATTAAATTATTACATGTTATTATTCTGCTCAATTTCACGTTAAACAAATGTCAATTTTTTTTGTAAAATTTTATAAACTTCACAATTCATTCATTTAATATTTTATTGATTTTTACATGTATTGATTATCCTCAAAATCAAAGGCTAATGGAGGAAATACATGAAGGATTTTGCGGTACTCATCTCGGAGGGTATGCCTTGGCCAGAAAGATACTAAGGATGGGGTATTATTGGCTAAAAATGGAGTCCGATTGCATTAGATATGTCCAGAAATGTCACAAATGTCAGGTTCATGCCAATGACATAAATGCTCCTTCTGGACCACTGCACGTGATGGCATCACCATGGCCATTTTCGATTTGAGGAATAGATGTGATTGGACCAATTGAACCAAAAGCTTCAAATGGACACCGTTTTATTTTGGTCGCAATAGATTATTTCACCAAATGGGTGGAAGCCGTCTCGTATGCTAATGTGACCTCTGCAGTGGTGATAAAATTTATAAAAAATAATATCATTTGTAGATATGGTCTACCAGAGCGCATTATTACGGATAATGCCAAGAACTTCAACAGTAAAAGCATGGAGGAGATGTGTGCGCAATTCAAGATTAAGCATCACAATTCTACACCTTATAGACCAAAAATGAATGGAGCCGTTGAAGCCGCCAACAAGAATATTAAGAAAATAGTGCAGAAAATGGCAATGACATACAAAGACTGGTAGGAAAAACTCCCTTTTGCTCTACACGGGTACAGAACTACTATCCGAACCTCAACTGGGGCAACCCCTTTTTCCCTGGTCTATGGAATGGAGGCAGTTATACCTATAGAGGTGGAAATTCCTTCCTTAAGGATTATCATGGATGCAAACTTAGAAGAAACTGAATGGGTTCAAAAAGGTATGACCAGTTGAACTTCATTGAAGAAAAACGTTTGACAGCATTATGTCATGGTCAACTATACCAAAGAAGAATGATTAAGTCATACGGAAAGAAGGTAAGACTTAGGCAATTCAATGAGGGAGATTTAGTACTCAGAAAGATCATATTGAGGCATCAAGACCTGCGAGGAAAATGGGCTCCTAAGTATGAAGGTCCTTTTGTTGTTAAGAAGGCATTTTCTAGGAGAGCATTAATATTAGCAGATGTGGATGGGAAAGATTTACCAAACCCTGTAAACTCAGATGCTGTTAAAAGATACTATGTATGAACGCACTCATGATTATCAATAAAAAATGTTCTTGTTGTCCCAACTGAATAACAACGTTACTTTCAAATCTTTGCGCATGCATAATATTAAATGAGTAATTACATTCAGCATTGGAAACTAATAAACCATTGACATGAATATTTTTGCTATTACTGAACAGGGAATTATGAGACGGACCATTGTGAATGGTACCAAAAAAAAAAAAAAGGGACAAAAAAAAAAAAGAGAAAAAAAAAGAAAAAAAGAAAAAAGAGAAGCCTTTATAAGGAATTCATAATGTCTCACTTGCTCACACCTTGTTA
Source organism: Euphorbia tirucalli (assembly GCA_039660915.1). Classification (NCBI taxonomy): domain Eukaryota; kingdom Viridiplantae; phylum Streptophyta; class Magnoliopsida; order Malpighiales; family Euphorbiaceae; genus Euphorbia; species Euphorbia tirucalli. The sequence goes on from CM077633.1 coordinate 55,799,955, forward strand.
AGAGGATAAGGACTAGGCTCTTGAAGTATGAAAATGGCTATTCCAGAAAGATAACATTGGAAATGTAGTCGGAACGACTCGTGAAGTAGGCAAAATTTCAAACTGAGTCGACTACTTTATATAAAATATACAAAAGACGAGCTTTCCCAAAGAGAAATAGAAAATAAAAATATGGTAAATGATTTCCATATCCAAAATGACAGGGTACTCGCCCAGCATTGGTGGTTCTTATTTAGCATGAAGTTCGGGATGGATAGCCTAACAAAGGAATGAGGTCGTTGCTAGGATTTTGATCCAACGTTCTACAATTTTTTTTATCACTCGATTCAATCATAGAATAATCAATTTTGAAAAATTATATAGTTTTGATTATTAGAAAAACTAATCTTGTACGTGAAATTTGACTGTGAAGCGGTCAATTTCGAGAAATTTGATGCAGGTTTGATTATGAGAAAATCAATCTGGTTTTTTTTATTTTTTGTGATCTGATTGCGTGAAAATCGATCTTGTGCCTGAAATTTGACTGTGAAGCAGTCAATTTCGAGAGATTTGGTACAGGTTTGATTACGAGAAAATCAATCTGGTTTTTATTAGTTGTGATCTGGTTACGTGAAAGTCAATCTCGAATTAGATCGTAAAATGAGTAATTTTAATGATATGCGGTTACCTGAAAATCAACTTTATTCTTGAAATTAGCTCATGAAATGATTCATCTCAATGAAATTTGATATACCTTGATCACATGAAGATCAATTTCGTTCTCAATGTTCAGTCGCGAACCAATTGGTTCTGGTATCTTGATATTGGCTCGATTGCGTACGTTTTCCTTTGAAGTTTGATCACAAGGAATAATGAAACGCTAGCTAACTATCATGAGGAATATAAGTCCAATTTTTTTAATTAAAGATTATTATAATCAAGCATGTTTTGAAATTAAAAATCACGTTCTCGGTTTTGTAAAAAAAAGAGAGAGGTTTTAATGGCTATGCTATAGTCGTTTAATGACAAAATTGACAAAAAACGACTATCTTGTACTACTTTGTATAACTTTAAATTCTTAAAGATATACAAAGGGGGGGCAACTGTAGATACCCGATTTTGTCCAAATTAATTTTGTCATTTCAATAATTGTAATTTATCAATTAACAAGTATATTTTTATTTTTGTTGATATTTTGTCAATTTTAAAATTTAAAATACTAGCAAAGGGCACAAGAGAAATTAAATGGGCTTTTATTCAAATGGACCTTTTATAATACAAAATGAGAATAAATAACTAAATAAATAACTAAATTAAAAAAAATATATATAAAAATACAAATTAAAAGGGCAGAAATCCATCAGTGAAAGCATGGCCAAAAGTATGGCCAAAACACAGAAAAAGCAAAAATTACAGAAAAAGGAGGGAAAGTTTACAGCTGATACAGCCAATTTCAAGGGATTAGATTTTTTTTCCTTTGGTTTCAAACCAAATGGGACAGAAAAAACAAAACTAAATTACAACCAGTCCAGTTTCTACAGTGATTTTAAGGCCTATAAAAGGCAGCTCAATAAGGGAGAAAAAAAAAAAACAGAACCCAGTCTTTTCTCATCCATTTCAATCTCTGCTATACTAAGTTTCCCTCTTCCAAAAAACCTCCAAAAATATACCTGCAATTAAAAGAACATTTATTCAGTTTTCAGCATATCAGAGTATCAAGTAAGTCTATCAATACTTAGTGTTTATTTCCAGCAAACAATTAAATTTTATTACCTTTTCTCTTCATTTCTGAATAATCATTTCAATAAATAGCATTTTATTCTGCATTTATCTTATTAAGGTCACTAATAGAGCTAGGGTCATGTGATGGCCACAGCTCACATTAGTAACCATAATAGAAGAGTCATGATTCTCATAATTTGTAAATTCAAGTAAAATGACTCTAGTAAAGAGGGCTCAGAAGTTTTTTTTAAAGCATAAGAACTCATATGATTGTTGTGTGCTCTGTCTCAAAAACACTATAAAAATGCCTCACATTCTACCTCCTATTCTCAAGATTAAAACCATAGGCTTCAACTCAAAAAAATAAATTTCAAGAAAAAGCCACATTAGTCTAACATAAAGATGGTGGCTGAATGCAAGACTCATTTTTTTTTAATGTTCAGAAACTAAGAGAGACAGAAAATCATATGGTTAAGGGATGTCTTTCTTAAGGCCTCTTCATCACTGCCCCTTTAATGCATAATCTTTTACAAACAGAAAACCCAACCAAACAAAACAACACATCATGTGAACAAGATGTGCATATAATCTTTCTTTTCATTTCACCATCCCCAACAGAGGCCATTCACCAATATAAAACGACAAAGTTCAAATCAGCAACACAGCAAAGCCGCAATTCCTATCCTGTTCCAGCATACAACCCTCTCTTTTAATCAAATCCCAGCACCAAATATATCATATAAAAGCCATTCACCAACATCAAAAACCCACATTTAAAGACACATCAAAGTCATGGACGTGTAAAGAGGCCATTTTAAGCTCATATAAACAGAGTATATTTTTTATTTTATGCTCATGCTTTTCACAGAAAGAGTTTAGAGACTTAGCCAACACAAGCATGCTAAAACCAGGTTTAATCTTGACATCCTCAAAACCTGTAAATAACAAGACAATATCAGAAATTAAACAAACAATAAGAGTAAACCATAAAAAATAAAAAAGACACAACAAACAAAAAAAAAACGAACTACCTCAGATCTGATTAGCAGATCGACGGAGAGCAGGAGAGATCGGAAGGGAGAGCGGCCGGCGAAGGTGAAATAGAGAGAGAGAAGAGGCTGCCGGTGAGGACGAAGGGAGCGGCCGGAGTGAGGTGAGCAGAAAATAAGAGCAAACCGCCGAAAGAGAGAGAGCCGAGGAGAACAGGGCCGAAAGAGAGAGAAAAAGAAAGAGCAAACCGCCGGTAAGAGAGAAGCTGAGGAGAACAGGGCCGAAAGAGAGAGAAGCCAAGGAGAATAGGGCCGAAAGAGAGAGAGAAAGAGAGAGAACGAGAGAGAGAGAGAGAAAGAGAAGAGCGGCCGGTGAAGAGCTAAGCTCCGACGACCGAAAGAGAGGGAGGCGGCCAGTGTAGAGGTAGAGCTTAGGGTTTGAAGAAGGAGGAGGCAGCTGGTGAAAAATGAATCCTAGGGTTTGGAATGAAAAAATTGGCTTTTATATGGTGGACAATACCCATTGGGTAGGAAATCCGGGTTGGGCTTGGTTTGGGGCCTAATTGCTGGTCAACAGATTTTTTTTTTGGTTTAAGGTTATATGGGGTAGATCTTTTCTTTTTTGGGCTTAAAAGAGGAATGGTTTAAAATTAATTGGATTAAGAACCATTTATAGCCCAACCAAAAATTAAGTCTTTTATCTTATTTTAATTATACTTGTAAATTTTGTTTTAAATTAATTAAAAACTTGGGTTAATAAAATTTGAAATTCCTAAAATAAATAAATAACATAAAATAAATTTGTGTATGTATAATTTTGGAATTTTTATTTTATAACTATGCTATGGTTATAAAAAAATAATTTAAGTTGATTTTAGTTAATAAGGTTAACCTTATTTTATGATATAAAATGATTCGGACTAATTTAATAATGGGCATTATAAAATCCTAGTTATTTTTAGCATTGATCATAGATATATGCCTTACGTGATCATATGAAGATATTGTACACTTTTATCGGATCTACGATATATATGTATTTTACGTCCATGTTATGGAAGTAAAAATACAAAATTCATTTAAATACAAATATAACATGTGTATAAGTATTTAAATCCATGTTATGGGTTTAAATAAATACAATTCATTAGAGTGAAATAACTTTATGAACATATATAAAATAACAGGAGGAAAGAAATACGTCCCATAAGAATAATTTACGACTTTAGTACCAATTATGGGCGGGGTAGGGTATTTTTATCTTCCCTACACGTAATTAGCAAACGAACCCATATAAATCTCTGGTTATTTAAGGTGTCCAATCGAACCAAAAAATCGATTGGTGGCGACTCTATAAATTTTGTTATCAATCAGATATCACAAAAAGTTATTACACGAATAATCATAAAAAACAAAATTAAAATAAAACTAAATCAAAAATCAAGATTTTCATCCCGTCGGTACGGTTCCGACAGTTGGTGACTCTGCTGGGGGCTACCTGCTAGGCTAATTTTATGTTGTAATTTATCTTGTGGATGTATTAATTCAAATGGTGAATATTATTATTTTGATATTATATATTTATCATGCATACACTTAACACTATCACACGCCGACTAGAAGGTCATGTTATGATCTTACCCTATTTTAGGATCGTAGGAGAGAACAAAGTACGAATGCCGCCATGAGAAATCTGGTTAAGCTCCTGAAACGTTCTCAACTTAGATTGCTGTCTTATTAGCCATGCTATGGCCTCAGTAAAATGGCAACCTAAGGACCTTAAAACATATCCTCGTATCCGTAGTATTAGCCTAAAACCCTCCAATAGTTACCACCTTCTAAAGCAAAAGGAATAAACCCTAGGGTTCATGATTTGCATATGTTGATAAAGTTTAATTTAAAGTAAGAATGGGTGAAATATTTTTATGTTGTTTGTAAACATCATCATTATCCCCTCATTAAAATTATAAGGTATAATAATTAAATTTTTCAGGAATGGAAAATCAACCTGAAAACCTTCCCAGGAATGTCCAACTTCCTCATGATATTATTCGTGACATTTTAAAGAGGACTTTGGACCTACGAGCTATAAAAATGGTAGTCAGTCTGCAAACTATTCTCCTTCGCCAACACGGGATGTAAGAAACCCCACTGAGATTCTTGGATTGGCACCCCGCCTACCCGTATCTCAACTGCCTTTATCTTGGCGCAGATCATGTGACTAAATTTACGAAAGAAGCGCTCACAATGCTGTTGTATCTTGCCCGTACCGGAAGAGTAGGACTCATTCTTGACAAAGCATGGTTGACTCAATGCATCCACCAATGGATGGAAAATCTTGAAACAAATAGCTATTTCACTACATGGTTGATCCACTTCGCAGACTTAGACGAGTGGCTACAAATTTTTCAGGAGTCGCCTGATCTACCATATGGTTTTTACATCTTTACAATCATGGAAACTTTGATCATGGAAGAAGATGGGGTAAATAACACGTATCAATACTTTGTCACGTTGGAAAACAGTTTCAAGGAAAATCCCATGATTGATCCAATCAAGAATAAGACCGAATGGTTAGCTGTCAAAGATGGCCTGATCCGAGCAAATAATATGAATAGAGCTAATATCCCTCCGGGACTTTTAGACCCTGCAAATTATCACCCTGATGGAAGGATCAAGATTAGCCTTGGGATACTCCCAAGATCAACCGTTCTCATGTATGCCAAAGTGGAGGCGAATTTTTATCGTCTTCCTGAGTTCATGGAAGTTGAAATACAAGAATTTCAAGCTGCTATGGAAATAGAAGATCGGAGAGAGATTTTTCCTATTCTAAATCCGGTTAACCTTGAAGATGAAGAAGTAATGATAATTGAAGAATGGGAAATCAATGATGAGAGTGAAGACTTTGAGGTCGAATTTGATTGGAGAATGATGGACGTTGAAGGAGAGAATGATGACTTAGATGATGAATGGGATGAATATTTGAATTGGGAACCAATGGAAGTCGAAGAAGAGGATAGTGACATAGAGGAAGAATTCGATAGGCGTTTGCATCGGGAACAGGTAGTAGTTGAAAATGGGGAAGCTGACTCTGAAGGACTGATAGAAGCTGCTGAAGTAGACAATAGTGAAATGTTGCAAGAAGGGCAAGACGTAGAGATAAAGGAGTCCGTCGGCAAAGCTAAACAATGCCAAGTTCTGCAAGTCAAAGAAAGTCTAGACAATCCATTGGTGGGTATGGAAGAGTGGGTAAATAAAGGAATGGGGTCTTCAGGAAATGATCAGAGCGATAAAGAATCTGATGAAAAATCTTCAAGCAAGTCCTTATCCAAGTGAAAATTTATTTACCAAGGGATGTAGGTTTTAGGATTTTTTTTTTCTTCTTTTAGAAGTAAAGTAGGAAATGATTGGTTGTAAAGATAATCTTTTGTTACATGGGAAATGTGACCTTTTCAATGTTTCATGGTAAATCTGTATGAAACAGCATATGGTAGTCTCTTTTTGTAAGATAAAATATGTAAGGGATTGTCATCTAAACATTCTAAAGGTAATCCCTTAACTATTTTGTCAATATAGGACTTTGTAAAGGCATCGACCCCTGTTTTGTAATCCCTTGGACAATGTAATATTTTGGAAGGTTAATGGACAAATTCGTTTTGAGAATTTAATTATTGTATCTATAATTTTATATTGAGGGGACTCAAATCATGCATTAATAAAATTTATACCCTAAATGTATGTTTGTTATGGAACATGTTTATTTGCCTGAAAATGATACTTACGTGTTTGCCTTTTTGTTGTGAATGCATGACACAGAGAATTTAATAAAATCTCAATGGCTTCCCCGGAGTATGAAATCCATGACGAAGCTCAGGTGCAGGAGTGGTCTTGGGAAGGCCAAATCAAGTATGGAGACAGCGTCATGACCGGACCTGCTGCTGCAATACCCATTTTGTCAGGGGTAGAAATCACACAAAATAATTTGGAAGAGATAAAGAAGGCCTTTGAAATGTTGCCAAATAATAGAAGGGTAGCCTTCTCCAGGGAATATGGGAAGATTGCATACTTAATGTATTTGCCAACGCATTATACATTGTTAAAGGCGTTGATCCACTTCTGGGATCCAAGTTATAAATGTTTCAATTTTGGAAGAATCGACATGACTCCTACCTTGGAGGAGTATCACCAGCTGTTGGATATCCCGTTCAGCAAAAAGAACAGACTTTTCAGTTATGATAAGCAAGAAAAAGCTAAGAAGCAGCTAGCTTATGTCTGTGGGTTGCAAGTTAAAGATGTCGCAGAATGGGAAGAGAACCAGTACTTCAGCCTAGTCCCAATGATAAACTTTGCCGTCGGTAATATTGACAACGATAAGGGCATGAAAATGCTAGCAATGATAATATATGGCACAGTGCTATTTCCAAGGCAGGTTAGGAAAATTGACCCTAAAGTCATTATTTACTTTGCCAAGGTTGTGCAGAACGAAAAAAAGGGAGTTAATCCAGTTATAGGGATCTTGGCAGAAACTTTCCGATCTCTGGACAGTTGCAGAAGACAAGGAAGCGGGCAATTTGAAGGATGTGCACCACTCTTATGCATATGGGCATTAAATCATTTCCAACTCCCAGAAAATTTCTCTTTCCCAAGGATCACTGATGGAAAAAGATACAATGCTGGCAAAAATTATATTGTTGACTTCGGGAGCGCTAGCTGGCCAAAGAAGTACCCTTCAAAAAGAAAATGGATTAGATTTCTCCAGAATCTAGATGAGCAGAGTATTAAATGGGTAGCAGACTGGTTTGATGGAAGTATAGCAGTTTATAAATGTGGCACATTCATTTGGGTACCCTTGCTTGGTCCATGGGGAGGAACAGCATACGCCCCATATCTTGTTAGGAGACAATACGGAGCACGACAGTTTATACCTGCTACAGCTGGTCTGGATCAAGTAAATTTCACCTATGGAGAACCACGAGTCAAGGAACGAGTTAAAGCTATAATTGAAGCTTGGGGAGAAGTAAGAGTTGTGAACAACAAAGATTCAAATGGAGGAGTTAGTGAGGAGTATCTCATCTGGCGTGAACAAAGAGTCAATGGTGTCGTGCTTGAAAGAAAAAAGCGATGATGCCGAACAAGAAGCACCGATGCACGCAGAGGGTACGGTTATGATGGAGGAAGAAAATGTCAACTTTCAGAACCAAGTGATGAAAATAGAATTAGAAGAATTGAAGATGAGGAATGCTGCTCTGGAAAGGGAGAAGCTAATAATGGAAGCAGAGAAGCATGATTTAATGCAAAGACTTCAAGTTCAGGCAAATGAGGAAAAAGCAAAATTTCAAGCATACAATAATGAAATTCATCAATGGAGGAGCGCATATCAGCAAAGTCAAGAGCATGCAAACCAGTTGTGGCAAGAATTACAGCAAAAGGAGATATATTATCAAGAACAAATAGCTGCTAAGGAAGAAAATATAAGAAACGCCTGGGGAAATTTTCAAGCAGCAGCAGGAAGAGCACGCTCAATTGCAATCGAATTGCAGCCGTTGAATAATGAGCTTGAGGTGTCTCCCTTTGTTAGTGAACATATAACAGGATATCTGGGAAAGCTCATTAGGGAGATGTAGCTTTATGGAAAACTCGGATGAAGATTGAGATTTTATTAAAAGACCTGTGCCATGTAGACAGTAATAGTAGTAGTATTAGTTGTTGCATTTCATACTTTGTAATCATTAGGTCGGTAGCATTTATCGAAGGTTCTACTTGCTCTTAGGAAATAGTTTGTTAATGTATTTGTTTGAACGACGTGTTTCAATGATATTAGCATGTGTGTTTGAATTATGTTTTATTTTTATTTTTATTTTTTTTATTTTTATTTTTTTAAAAAAAAAGAAACTTTTTTTTTCTCTTCTTTCTTCTTTTTAATTATCTTCTTTAAAAATATAAAAAGTGGTAAAAAATTAGAGCATTTGGATACGACGCCTATCGACAAGATCATTTCCTACTAGCTCATCCATACGGAACTAGGTTAAAAACAAGAATCATGAATGAGCATAGTCAAGAAGAAATGCGAAGGGATATGGAGATGCTGAAGGAGCAGATGACCGAAATGCTAAGTATGAAGGATCAGTTGGCTCAGCTCATGGCATCTATAAAAAGTAAGCACACACTCGAAAGCCCAGAAATGCCGTCTTACCAAGAAACAAGTCAATATACCCCTTCTGGGTCTCATTCGCAACACCAGAAGAATGAAGGGAAAGCAGACAAGAGATTCATTCTTATTGATTCTGAAGAAAAAGAGCAAGAAGAGCATGTGACCCCGGATTTGGACCATCCAAAAGTAATGGCAGAATTAAGAAAGGCATTGGCTGAATTAGTAAACAAAAAGGTTGGTCTACTAGAAGAAAGGTTAAAGGCAATTGAAGGTTTTAATGGAACAACTGAGGCTACTCAGTTGTGTTTAGTCCCTGGAGTCACGATCCCATATAAATTCAAGTCGCCCGAATTTGAGAAATATAATGGTACAGCTTGTCCTCAGAGTCATTTGATTATGTACTGTAGTAGAAAGGCTGCACATGCTGACAATGATAAACTTTTAATGCACGTTTTCCAAGAAAGTCTTAAGGGACCTGCCCTAAGATGGTACATGCAGTTGGATCGCGCCCATATCCAAAGATGGAAAGATTTGGCAGATGCATTCTTAAAACAGTACAAACATAACATGGATATGGCTCCAAATAGGGAAGACTTGAGATCTATGGAAAAGAAAGATACGGAGACATTTAAAGAATATGCTCAAAAATGGAGAGATAAGGCGGCCCAAGTTAATCCGCCATTAACCGAAAAGGAGATGATATCTACTTTTTTGGACACATTAAGGCCTCCATTTTATAGTATGATGCTCGCCAATACTACAACAAGTTTTTCCGATTTTGTCATGGCTGGAGAAAGAATTGAGCAGGGAATTAAAAAAGGAAGGCTTGAAAGTCCTCAACAAGATAAATTTGCCTTTCGGAAAAATGGAGCAGGAAAGAAAAAGGAGGAGGAAACACACGTTGTCCAAACTTATACGCCTAGCTTCTCTTATCCTCAAAACGGATTTTTTACTCATGCAACGGGAAGTACTCAACCAACGCAAGGAGCTATAACTGATAGGGCTAACCAGAGTACTCGTCCAAAGAAAGAATCATTTGATCCCATTCCGATCCCGTACTCAGAATTATACCCTCTGTTATTGCAAGCAGGCCGAGTATGCCCTTGTCCTTTGGAACCATTGACGCCACCTTATCCAAAATGTATGATCCTAACGCAAAGTGTGAATATCATGCTGGGATTTCTGGGCATTCCATAGATAATTGCACGGGCTTCAAAAAGAAAGTACAACAATTGATAAAAGCTGGTTGGATTGATTTTAATCAAAAACCAGATGTGAAAACCAACCCATTACCAAATCATGAAAATAAAGGAGTAAATGCAGTAATAGAGGAAGATTTCTGTTTAATAAAAACTAAGGTTAATGAAATAATCATGCCTATGGAGCAATTATATGGTATTATGTGCAAAGTTGGATTAATTCAAAAAGGGTCTCATGATTCTAAGGGTATGTCTTGTCAATACCATCAAGAAAAGGTTGATCACAGGATTGGGGAATGCGAACAATTTAAGCAAAAAGTACAGGAATGCATGGATGCTAAGTTTCTAGTTTTTGGAAATTCAAATGAAGAAGCAGAAGAAGTCAATATGATGCAAGGAAATGGGCCACCTAAACCATTGGTAATCGACTATGTGTTGAAGAAGGATAATACAGCTGTGGCTCTTGAATCATCTTTTATGACGAAATTGATCATTCAAGCTCCAAAGCCTTTTCCTTTCAAAGATACTAAAGCTGTCCCATGGAAATATGAAAGCACTTTGTCACTTGGAAACAGTAATATAAATCAAACAGAACATCATGAGGATATTTCTGGACTAATGGGAATGACAAGAAGTGGTAGATGTTTTAGCTCGAATGAAGTTAAAGAAAGACGGCGAGAAGCAATGGAAAGGCGAAGGAAAGGTAAACTAAAGGAAGGAGAAAGGATCAACGACTTCTTAGGAGAAGGATCTGACGTGCTAGAAGAAATTCCAGTAAAGAAGAATCCGATACCCGACCAAGAAGCATGTGAGTTCCTGAAATTGGTAAAACAAAGCGAATACAAGATAATTGAGCAGTTAAATCGGACTCCTGCCCGCATATCATTATTATCATTAATCCTATCCTCAAAATCCCATCGTGAGGCATTATTGAAAATCTTGAACCAGGCTTACGTCTGTCATGACATATCTGTGGAAAACTTGAATAATATTGTGGGAAATGTGGTCTCTTCCAACTATCTCACATTCAACGATGATGAGATACCTCATGAAGGAACAGGTCACACCAAGGCCTTACATATTTCAGTCAAGTGTAAAGATTACTCGATAGCAAAAGTTTTAATCGATAATGGCTCATCACTCAACATCATGGCAAGATCCACCTTGGCCAAGTTGCCAATTGATAGTTCATATATCAAGCCGAGCAATGTTATTGTTCGAGCCTTCGATGGGACGAGAAGGGAAGTTATAGGCGATGTAGAGTTGCCAATCCAAATAGGGCCGATAACTTTTAATATTCCTTTTCAAGTCATGGATATATACCCAGCCTATATCATGTTGCTTGGAAGACCTTGGATCCATACTTCGGGGTGCAGTCCCTTCTTCTTTACATCAGAAAGTTAAGTTCATCATAGAAGGGAAATTAATAAAGGTGTCAAGAGAAGAGGACTTGTTGATTAGTAAATGCCCGTCCATTCCCTACATTGAAGTCGAAGAGGAAGTAGTTGAAAGTTCATTCCAAACCTTTGAAATTGTAAATGCAACATATACTACTGAGGGGCCATGTTTTTTCACTCCTAGACCTTCACGGGCATCTCTAATGATGGCCAAAGAAATGATAGCAAGCTGCTATCAAATAACTAAGGGTTTAGGAAAGGACGGACAAGGAATGATTAAGTTTTTAGACCCGCAACCTAACCATTTTCGGGTGGGTCTAGGATACAAGCCAACCAAAGGAGACAAATGGAGAATTCGGCAGCAAAGAAAGGAAAAGCGACAGGCTAGGCTAGAAGGTAAAGAGATCAATGAAGAGGGAATGCTATTTCCTCCCATAAAGGATGTCTTTTGGAGCAAAGGAAAATTCATATTGAATCAAAACTTGACAGTAGACGTCGAAGATACGGTTGCAGCAACAAATGAAGAGGAAGAAGGACCGGAATCAATAGATTGGATTCACATCTGTAATAGGGAATTGGGCAATTGGAAAGTCTATGATCTTCCCATAGAAATGTAATAGTAACTACTAGTTTTTGTTAAATGGGCATTTCGTTTCCAATGTTAAATGAATGACTATGTTTAATACAATGCAACTTTTTTTTTTTAAAAAAAAAAAAACAATCTTCTTAATTATTCTTTCATGTTATGATTTTTACTTCCTTCTTTCTTCTTCCTTTTTACTTTTCTTCACATTGTATATTCAGGAAGGATGATGAAAAACTTGACAATATTGATAATCATGAATCCATATACGATTTTGACCATCCAGTGAACGACGTCGATTTTGATGAGGAGTCAGAAGAAGAATTTTCTCCCGAATTTGAAAAAATGGTAGAAGAAAAAGAAAATACCTTAGAACCCCAGGATGAGGTGGTTGAAACTGTCAATGTAGGGACTGAGGAAAAACCCAACGAGGTTAGGATAAATGGATCTTTGAATTACGATCTAAAAAAGAGGCTCATTGACCTACTAAGGGAATACAAAGATGTGTTTGCATGGTCATATCAAGATATGCCGGGATTGAATACAGATATCGTGGTACATAAACTGCCTTTAAAGCCCGATGCTAAGCCAATCAAACAGAAACTCAGAAAAATGAAACCGGAAACGCTCTTGAAAATAAAAGATGAGGTGAAAAAGCAATTTGATGCTGGTTTTTTAGAAGTCTCGAACTATCCAGAATGGGTGGCTAATATAGTTTCGGTACCTAAGAAAGATGGGAAAGTTCGGATGTGTGTGGATTACAGAGATCTAAACCGTGCAAGCCCAAAGGATAATTTCCCTTTGCCTCATATAGATGTGTTGGTTGATAACACTGCAGGATATCATATGCTATCCTTAATGGATGGATTTTCGGGATATAATCAAATTTTGATGGACTTATTAGATAAAGAAAAGACAACCTTCATAACGATGTGGGGAACATTCTGTTATAAGGTCATGCCTTTTGGATTGAAGAATGCGGGGGCAACTTACCAAAGAGCAATGGTAACCCTTTTTCATGACATGATGCATAAAGAAATGGAAGTATATGTGGATGACATGGTTGCTAAATCCAAAAGAGATGAGGATCATGTAGAAGTCTTAAGGAAGGTTTTCAATCGACTTCGAAAATATAGAATTCGATTAAATCCTTCCAAATGTGTGTTCGGTATTACTTCAGGAAAGTTATTGGGATTCATGGTGAGCAGAAGAGGAATTGAGATAGATCCAAACAAAATCAAAGCAATTACTGAAATGACGCCTCCAAAAACAGAAAAAGAAGTAAGAGGTTTCCTAGGAAGATTGAACTACATAGCTAGATTCATTTCCCAACTAACAGCCACATGTGAACCAATCTTCAAATTGCTCAGAAAGAGCAATCCTTGCAAGTGGAATAAGGAATGCCAAGAGGCTTTTGACAGAATTAAAGAATATTTGCAACATCCACCTGTGCTTTAGCCTCCGAACCCAGATAGGCCCTTACTACTATATTTGATAGTATATGAAAATTCCATGGGGGCACTCTTGGCACAACATGACGAGATGGGTAGGAAAGAGCACGCCATTTATTACATCAGTAAGAAGTTTACTGATTGTGAAGTAAAATATTCATCCCTGGAAAAGACATGTGCAGCATTGGCTTGGGCAGCCTATAAACTGAGACATTACATGTTGAACAACACCACTCATCTAATCTCTAAAATGGACCCGATCAAATTTATCTTTGAAAAACCAGCGTTAACTGGAAGAATGGCTAAATGGCAAGTCATGCTATCTGAATATGACATTACTTATGTCACTCAAAAGGCAATAAAAGGATCTGTGATTGCAGGATTTTTGGCCGATTGCCCCTGCACAAATAATCAAGTAATGGATATGGCTTTCCCGGACGGAGATATTATCACTCTTGAAGTAGATGATACATGGATCATGAAATTTGATGGAGCATCGAATGCTCTAGGACACGGGATTGGAGTAGTGTTAATATCTCCTAAAGGGAAACATTTCCCAATCACCGCAAAGCTATGCTTTCAATGCACTAATAACATGGCTGAATATGAAGCATGCGCTCTTGGTCTTCGAGCCGCCCTAGAAATGGAAATAATAAAGTTAAAAGTCTATGGGGATTCAGCATTGGTTATTAATTAGCTAAAAGGAGAATGGGAAACTCGAGATGCCAAACTCATTCCATATCAAGAATATATTTCTACAATAGCTGAAAATTTCTAGTCTATCGAATTTGAGCACATGTCCCGATGTGAGAATCAAATAGCAGATGCAGTGGCGACTTTGGCTTCGGCTTTTGATATAGAAAGATGCCAAGAAATGTCACCTATCAAAATTGAATTACAAAAGACACAGGCTTATTGCGACAATGTGGAACAAGAGCCCGATGGAAAACCATGGTACTATGATATCAAGAGATACATTAAAGAGGGAGTTTACCCACCAGGGGCATCAAGTATAGATAAAAGAACCATATGAAGATTGGCGATGAATTTCTTTTTAAGTGGGGAAGCTTTGTACAAGAGGAATTACGACACTACGCTAATTCGATGTATTGATTATCCTCAAAATCAAAGGCTAATGGAGGAAATACATGAAGGATTTTGCGGTACTCATCTCGGAGGGTATGCCTTGGCCAGAAAGATACTAAGGATGGGGTATTATTGGCTAAAAATGGAGTCCGATTGCATTAGATATGTCCAGAAATGTCACAAATGTCAGGTTTATGCCAATGACATAAATGCTCCTTTTGGACCACAGCACGTGATGGCATCACCATGGCCATTTTCGATTTGGGGAATAGATGTGATTGGACCAATTGAACCAAAAGCTTCAAATGGACACCGTTTTATTTTGGTCGCAATAGATTATTTCACCAAATGGGTGGAAGCCGTCTCGTATGCTAATGTGACCTCTGCAGTGGTGATAAAATTTATAAAAAATAATATCATTTGTAGATATGGTCTACCAGAGCGCATTATTACGGATAATGCCAAGAACTTCAACAGTAAAAGCATGGAGGAGATGTGTGCGCAATTCAAGATTAAGCATCACAATTCTACACCTTATAGACCAAAAATGAATGGAGCCGTTGAAGCCGCCAACAAGAATATTAAGAAAATAGTGCAGAAAATGGCAATGACATACAAAGACTGGCATGAAAAACTCCCTTTTGCTCTACACGGGTACAGAACTACTATCCGAACCTCAACTGGAGCAACCCCTTTTTCCCTGGTCTATGGAATGGAGGAAGTTATACCTATAGAGGTGGAAATTCCTTCCTTAAGGATTATCATGGATGCAAACTTAGAAGAAACTGAATGGGTTCAAAAAGGTATGACCAGTTGAACTTCATTGAAGAAAAACGTTTGACAGCATTATGTCATGGTCAACTATACCAAAGAAGAATGATTAAGTCATACGGAAAGAAGGTAAGACTTAGGCAATTCAACGAGGGAGATTTAGTACTCAGAAAGATCATATTGAGGCATCAAGACCTGCGAGGAAAATGGGCTCCTAAGTATGAAGGTCCTTATGTTGTTAAGAAGGCATTTTCTGGGGGAGCATTAATATTAGCAGATGTGGATGGGAAAGATTTACCAAACCCTGTAAACTCAGATTCTGTTAAGATACTATGTATGAACGCACTCATGATTATCAATAAAAAATGTTCTTGTTGTCCCAACTGAATAACAACCTTACTTTCAAATCTTTGCGCATGCATAATATTAAATGAGTAATTACATTCAGCATTGGAAACTAATAAACCATTGACATGAATATTTTTGCTATTACTGAACAGGGAATTATGAGACGGACCATTGTGAATGGTACCAAAAAAAAAAAAAGGGACAAAAAAAAAAGAGAAAAAAAAAGAAAAAAAAGAAAAAAGAGAAGAAGCCTTTATAAGGAATTCATAATGTCTCACTTGCTCACACCTTGTTAAGAGGATAAGGACTAGGCTCTTGAAGTATGAAAATGGCTATTCCAGAAAGATAACATTGGAAATGTAGTCGGAACGACTCGTGAAGTAGGCAAAATTTCAAACAAAGTCGACTACTTTATATAAAATATACAAAAGACGAGCTTTCCCAAAGAGAAATAGAAAATAAAAATATGGTAAACGATTTCCATATCCAAAATGACAGGGTACTCGCCCAGCATTGGTGGTTCTTATTTAGCACGAAGTTCAGGATAGATAGCCTAACAAAGGAATGAGGTCGTTGCTAGGATTTTGATCCAACGTTCTACAATTTTTTTTATCACTCGATTCAATCATAGAATAATCAATTTTGAAAAATTATATAGTTTTGATTATTAGAAAAAACTAATCTTGTACGTGAAATTTGACTGTGAAGCGGTCAATTTCGAGAAATTTGATGCAGGTTTGATTATGAGAAAATCAATCTGGTTTTTTTTATTTTTTGTGATCTGATTGCGTGAAAATCGATTTTGTACATGAAATTTGACTGTGAAGCGGTCAATTTCGAAAAATTTGATGCAGGTTTGATTATGAGAAAATCAATCTGGTTTTTTTTATTATTTGTGATCTGATTGCGTGAAAATCGATCTTGTGCGTGAAATTTGACTGTGAAGCAGTCAATTTCGAGAGATTTGATACAGGTTTGATTACGAGAAAATCAATCTGGTTTTTATTAGTTGTGATCTGATTACGTGAAAGTCAATCTCGAATTAGATCGTAAAATGAGTAATTTTAATGATGTGCGGTTACCTGAAAATCAACTTTATTCTTAAAATTAGCTCATGAAATGATTCATCTCAATGAAATTTGATATACCTTGATCACATGAAGATCAATTTCGTTCTCAATGTTCAGTCGCGAACCAATTGGTTCTGGTATCTTGATATTGGCTCGATTGCGTACGTTTTCCTTTGAAGTTTGATTACAAGGAATAATGAAACGCTAGCTAACTATCATGAGGAATATAAGTCCAATTTTTTTATTAAAGATTATTATAATCAAGCATGTTTTGAAATTAAAAATCACGTTCTCGGTTTTGTAAAAAAAAGAGAGAGGTTTTAATGGCTATGCTATAGTCGTTTAATGACAAAATTGACAAAAAACGGCTATCTTGTACTACTTTGTATAACTTTAAATTCTTAAAGATATACAAAGGGGGGGCAATTGTAGATACCCGATTTTGTCCAAATTAATTTTGTCATTTCAATAATTGTAATTTAGCAATTAACAAGTATATTTTTATTTTTGTTGATATTTTGTCAATTTTAAAATTTAAAATACTAGCAAAGAGCACAAGAGAAATTAAATGGGCTTTTATTCAAATGGACCTTTTATAATACAAAATGAGAATAAATAACTAAATAAATAACTAAATTAAAAAAAAATATAAAAATACAAATTAAAAGGGCAGAAATCCATCAGTGAAAGCATGGCCAAAAGTATGGCCAAAACACAGAAAAAGCAAAAATTACAGAAAAAGGAGGGAAAGTTTACGGCTGATACAGCCAATTTCAAGGGATTAGATTTTTTTTCCTTTGGTTTCAAACCAAATGGGACAGAAAAAACAAAACTAAATTACAACCAGTCCAGTTTCTACAGTTATTTTAAGGCCTATAAAAGGCAGCTCAATAAGGGAGAAAAAAAAAACAGAACCCAGTCTTTTCTCATCCATTTTAATCTCTGCTATACTAAGTTTCCCTCTTCCAAAAAACTTCCAAAAATATACCTGCAATCAAAAGAACATTTATTCAGTTTTCAGCATATCAGAGTATCAAGTAAGTCTATCAATACTTAGTGTTTATTTCCAGCAAACAATTAAATTTTATTACCTTTTCTCTTCATTTCTGAATAATCATTTCAATAAATAGCATTTTATTCTGCATTTACCTTATTAAGGTCACTAATGGAGCTAGGGTCATGTGATGGCCACAGCTCACATTAGTAACCATAATAGAAGAGTCATGATTCTCATAATTTGTAAATTCAAGTAAAATGACTCTAGTAAAGAGGGCTCAGAAGTTTTTTTTTTAAGCATAAGAACTCATATGATTGTTGTGTGCTCTGTCTCAAGAACACTATAAAAATGCCTCACATTCTACCTCCTAATCTCAAGATTAAAACCATAGGCTTCAACTCAAAAAAATAAATTTCAAGAAAAAGCCACATTAGTCTAACATAAAGATGGTGGCTGAATGCAAGACTCATTTTTTTTTAATGTTCAGAAACTAAGAGAAACAGAAAATCATATGGTTAAGGGATGTCTTTCTTAAGGCCTCTTCATCACTGCCCCTTTAATGCATAATCTTTTACAAACAGAAAACCCAACCAAACAAAACAACGCATCATGTGAACAAGATGTGCATATAATCTTTTTTTTCATTTCACCATCCCCAACAGAGGCCATTCACCAATATAAAACGACAAAGTTCAAATCAGCAACACAACAAAGCCACAATTCCTATCCTGTTCCAGCATACAACCCTCTCTTTTAATCAAATCCTAGCACCAAATATATCATATAAAAGACATTCACCAGCATCAAAAACCCACATTTAAAGACACATCAGAGTCATGGACGTGTAAAGAGGCCATTTTAAGCTCATATAAACAGAGTATATTTTTTATTTTATGCTCATGCTTTTCACAGAAAGAGTTTAGAGACTTAGCCAACACAAGCATGCTAAAACCAGGTTTAATCTTGACATCCTCAAAACCTGTAAATAACAAGACAATATCAGAAATTAAACAAACAATAAGAGTAAACCATAAAAAATAAAAAAGACACAAAAAAAAAAAAAAAATGAACTACCTCAGATCTGATTAGCAGATCGACGGAGAGCAGGAGAGATCGGAAGGGAGAGTGGCCGGCGAAGGTGAAATAGAGAGAGAGAAGAGGCTGCCGGTGAGGACGAAGGGAGCGGCCGGAGTGAGGTGAGCAGAAAATAAGAGCAAACCGCCGAAAGAGAGAGAAGCCGAGGAGAACAGGGTCGAAAGAGAGAGAAAAAGAAAGAGCAAACCGCCGGTAAGAGAGAAGCCGAGGAGAACAGGGCCGAAAGAGAGAGAAGCCAAGGAGAACAGGGCCAAAAGAGAGAGAGAAAGAGAGAGAACGAGAGAGAGAGAGAGAGAGAAGAGCGGCCGGTGAAGAGCTAAGCTCCGGCGACCGAAAGAGAGGGAGGCGGCTAGTGTAGAGGTAGAGCTTAGGGTTTGAAGAAGGAGGAGGCAGCTGGTGAAAAATGAATCCTAGGGTTTGGAATGAAAAAATTGCCTTTTATATGGTGGACAATACCCATTGGGTAGGAAATCCGGGTTGGGCTTGGTTTGGGGCCTAATTGCTGGTCAACATATTTTTTTTTTGGTTTAAGGTTATATGGGTTAGATCTTTTCTTTTTTGGGCTTAAAAGAGGAATGGTTTAAAATTAATTGGATTAAGAACCATTTATAGCCCAACCAAAAATTAAGTCTTTTATCTTATTTTAATTATACTTGTAAATTTTGTTTTAAATTAATTAAAAACTTGGGTTAATAAAATTTGAAATTCCTAAAATAAATAAATAACATAAAATAAATTTGTGTATGTATAATTTTGGAATTTTTATTTTATAACTATGCTATGGTTATAAAAATATAATTTAAGTTGATTTTAGTTAATAAGGTTAACCTTATTTTATGATATAAAATGATTCGGACTAATTTAATAATGGGCATTATAAAATCCTAGTTATTTTTAGCATTGATCATAGATATATGCCTTACGTGATCATATGAAGATATTGTACACTTTTATCGGATCTACGATATATATGTATTTTACGTCCATGTTATGGAAGTAAAAATACAAAATTCATTTAAATACAAATATAACATGTGTATAAGTATTTAAATCCATGTTATGGGTTTAAATAAATACAATTCATTAGAGTGAAGTAACTTTATGAACATATATAAAATAAGAGGAGGAAAGAAATACGTCCCACAAGAATAATTTACGACTTTAGTACCAATTATGGGCGGGGTAGGGTGATTTTTATCTTCCCTACACGTAATTAGCAAACGAACCCATATAAATCTCTGGTTATTTAAGGTGTCCAATCGAACCAAAAAATCGATTGGTGGCGACTCTATAAATTTTGTTATCAATCAGATATCGCAAAAAGTTATTACACGAATAATCATAAAAAACCAAATTAAAATAAAACTAAATCAAAAATCAAGATTTTCATCCCGTCGGTACGGTTCCGACAAGGTCGTTATTGGTGATCAATTTGGTACAATTTCTCTATAAGTTTTCACTTCTTGTTGGTTTTTAGTCCGTCCATGACATTTTGGAATGGCAGGGACTAAATTGTAATTATGTGTAAATTACAGGGATCAAATGTGTAATTTGGTCCGACTATATATATATAGATGGAAGTTAGGTCCGACCGTATATAAAGATGAAGTTGGGATTTCCACTATATATGGAGAAGAAGTTTCTCTATTTTGTAACGATAGAGAATCATAGAGATTCCCTTCTAAACCCGGGAAAAACGTCCCTACCGATAAAACACGAATTACTTCTTCGTTCGTCGGAAAAATTCACGAACATAACCCGTACTCAGTGTATTCATACACTCGTAGGAAAGGCAACCAGAATGATCCGGTTTCTCGCATAGATCAGATCCATTCCATAAACGTGTTTCCGCTGCATATAAACTGTAAGTCTGTTTATTTATTCTGTTTATAGTAATTTATACATTTGTTGTATAATCGTTATGGAATTTTGACTTCACTTCTCAATCACTTTAAGTATTCAAATTCCTTTTAATTCTTTTTTGTTTTGATGCATTTATTTCAATTAACTGTTAAATTTCAAAGATTAAATACGAATTTAGTTGTTTTTATTGTTTCAAATTCAACACAATCATCTAATAAGAAATTGTAGCACAATATGTCAATTATGCATTTGAAATTTTCATTACAAAAAGTTCAGGCGCATTTGCAATAATATTAATAATAATAGTATAACTAATTCTATTTGGTGACACTACACCCTTAATTGATCCATTTTATAAATCTTATTTTAAAATATTTTTAGAACTTTATTTTAAACATGGATTAAATTATTACATGTTATTATTCTGCTCAATTTCACGTTAAACAAATGTCAATTTTTTTTGTAAAATTTTATAAACTTCACAATTCATTCATTTAATATTTTATTGATTTTTACATGTATTTTAATTAATTATGCTCTCATGTCCCCAAGGCTCTCATAAATTTTATATTTCTCTTATAACTTTATTAGAATGCTTGTAATATTTTAATTTTGTATTATATTTACAATAAATATAATTATAAGTAATATTAAAATACAAAATTTTACTATATTTGTTTTTAATAAAAATTTTTCTTCTAAACACCATATTTAAGGGTTTTTATTTTTAATATTTATTAGCCAATAATAGCTTACAATTATATTTATAATTGTTGGAAATTTAGCATAATTGAATGTGATTAACTCTGGCTTAATTATTTTATGGATAGCTTGCAGCTCGAATAACATAAATTATGTCGTCGTATTTTACGCAATAAGATCTTTCTAATAGTATATAATACACCCAAACTGAACAAATAATGAATGAGAAATTCATATTCTAAGTAAGAATGAATAGCTTTAATTTTAAAAACGGTTTTAGCATTAATAATACTAATGATAGGCTTAAATGATATGTTTAGTATCCTGTAACGTTTATCATTAGTGAGCAACCTTAATGACATTAATTTATAGGTTACAAGTTGTTTAATGGCAGATTAATGAGCCGTTAGGTGCCAATTTTCTAACTCCTCCCCACAGTTTGTATGTATGAAACTAAGTTTTCCATTCTTTTATACACACTAGTGAAATTCCATGAAGACTTTTTTCTCCATTTTCAAAATAAACTGTTAGCTTTAGGTTCTGGTGATATTCTTCTACACACGATAGAGTTCCTTTTCGTTGTAGTTGTATCTTGAGAGACTGTTGTTCATAGCAAACAAATCATATCTCAAGGAGATTGTCCGTACATGTCTCAACATCCTTCTATCCTTCTGCAATCCGATTCAGGATTGTTTAATTTTATTGTAATTTGTAATTCTTTATTTTTTAATAAAATTACTCATTACATTTGTTTTGTTCTTATTATTATATATATCGCTTCTAACAATTTTAAGACTTGACTATTCGATGACTTGACATATTATATATAAGTTCCAGCTCAGTTGATCTATGTGCACGATCCTATGGGTTTGTCTTTATGTTGGCAGTAGGCCCAAGGCCCACAGACTATAAGTGGGTTCTAGCAAACCATTACAGCCCCCTATTAAGACAGAGATGCAGCAGTCTTTAGAAGACACTCACCCGGTAGTAATCTCATAGTGTCCTGTGTCTAACGATATCGATATGAATAAACAAGAGGCATGGTGTCCGTCATCCTCTTCTGTTGTTTATTATATTTCTTGATTTTGAGTTGACTGATTAATCAAATAAGCAACCAACTTATTTGGGTATGGCCATACACTTATCAGTCCCACTCATCAAGTGGCTAATGATATCATCTCGGCGTTACCCGAGTGGCAATTCCATCACTTCATCATCAATATCAACATGTTCACCGGTCCACCCAATCATACCTGTATTTAGCATCCTTTTACAGACCTGTTAGGCGTATGTCAAAGTGAACCGAATTCCATATTGATATTATAATGAAATCTGGTCTGAGGACAAAAGAGACCTACTTAAGAAAGACCTATGATGTGACAACAATGTGGTTTTCTTATGCGGATCGATCCAATCCCATATCAATGACATGTACCTATATTCATGACTGACTATACAAGTACTATGGCTAGTTAAGAACTGCCATACATTCATCGAATATACAAGTCTGTGGTTCTATTTGTTCCCACGATTAGAACAGACCTGGGATAGGTTTTATGATTATCAATCAATGGATACTCTACTCATATTACAACACAAGATATAAATGAAATAGATTAATTGCCTTTATTAATATGACACAAATAATGTATTCATACAATGAGTCTTAATGTATAATACAAAATACAAGAATCCAATGCCTTAAGAACTAGGGCACACCAACAGACTGTAATTACAGTCGTGGTAATCAAGGCTTTTTTTTAGACCCAGAAAATTCCATGTTCACAGGGTGCCCCTCGTGTAGCTAAAGTCAGATTCTTTGCACGGATCTAGGTACACGATAAAGAACACGGGATCAAAGGTAGTGTACACGTGGGTGGCTTTGTGGGTTGATTTCACGAGACTTTTGGTAGATAGGCGGTTTCTTATGATCCTTTTTCACATAAGAAAGATGCCAGGGAAATACGGCTCTTGGAGCCAAGCGGTTCCCTATGATCCTTTTCACATAAGGAGGAAGCCAGTAAAAACATGACTTTTGAGACCAGATAGCCGCGTATGACCTACCATACAGAGCCATGGTGTTTGTAGTGTGCAATTGGTGAACGTATTTATTCCTTGATCTATAATTTTGAAACAAAAATTTTTGCCCCTTCGATGAAGAATAAATACGGGTACATGCGTTTTTGGTTACCTTTTATAGTCATCTAGGACTGAATTTGTGAAGTGTGTGACAGCCGTGTGCGACTTGGCGCACTCAACGGACTGACACCGAATTTTGGGTTCCGTTTTAAAGTCGTGGTGGACTAAGATTTGTTAGTGTGTGACAGCCGTGTGCAACTTGGCGCACTCAACGGACTGACATTGAATTTCAGGTTCCGTTTTAAAGTCGTGGTGGACTGAGATTTTATTAGTGTGTGACAGCCGTGTGCAACCCGACGCACTCAACGGACTGACACGGAATTTCGGGTTCCATTTTAAAGTCACGGTGGACTAAGATTTGTTAGTGTGTGACAGCTGTGTGCAACCTGGCACACTCAACGGACTGACACGGAATTTCGAGTTCTGTTTTAAAGTCGCGGTGGACTAAGATTTGTTAGTATGTGACAGCCGTGTGTAACTTGGTGCACTCAACAGACTGACAGGGAATTTCGGGTTCCATTTTAAAGTCGTGGTGGACTGAGATTTTGTTAGTGTGTGACAGCCATGTGCAACTTGGCGCACTCAACGGACTAACACGAAATTTCGGGTTCCGTTTTAAAGTCGTGGTAGACTGAGATTTGTGAAGTGTGTGACAGTCGTGTGCGACTTGGCGCACTCAACGGACTGACACGGAATTTCGGGTTCCGTTTTAAAGTCATGGTGGACTGAGATTTGTGAAGTATGTGACAGCCGTGTGTGACTTGGCGCACTCAACAGACTAACACGAAATTTCGGGTTCCATTTTAAAGTCGTGGTGGACTAAGATTTGTGAAGTGTGTGACAGCTGTGTGCGACTTGGCGCACTCAACGGACTGACACAGAATTTCGGGTTCCGTTTTAAAGTCATAGTGGACTGAGATTTGTGAAGTGTGTGACAGCCGTGTGCAACTTGGCGTACTCAACGGACTGACACGGAATTTCGGGTTCCGTTTTAAAGTCGTGGTGGACTGAGATTTGTTAGTGTAACGAACTGGTATGACTTGGCATACAGGATGTGTCGAAAATGCAATTTGGTGGAATTGTACTCACAGTGAATTTTTCACGATTTACTTGGGTTTCGTGCCCCTGGATTAGGCGGACCATTATTAGAAAAATTAGCCGCTGACGTGTTGGCCCTGTAAAATCACTGAAATATCTTCCCGTGGGGAACATTAAAGATTCGGTGCTAAAATGGGGTTTAGAAAATAAATAAGGAAATAAGAGAATTTTTCCCCTTTTTTACCATTACAGTCGTACGATTGTATTTGAATTCAACTACAGTCGTACAACTGTAAACGAAGTACAGTCCCACGACTGTACTTCACGTGATAGAAAAATAAAATGGCTCGCCACCGTTTTCTCTCCCACTTTCTCCTCTTCTCCGTTTTTCTCAAAGAAAACCGACTCCCAAACCTTCCAATCTGTGAAAATGTTAAAGAAGCTTGGAAAGAAGGTAAGGAAACTCTCCACCAACTTGATTCAGAGACCCGAGAACGCACAGGAGATTCCATTTGTTAGCGTTTCCGACGGGTATGGCCACCCGCGATATGTGGAGCATTTTGGAGTCTGTTTCGGGTCAGAGATCCCTATCTTGCTGGAGATGGGTTCCCATTTGTCTTCACTTCTGGTTGGTACCCGAATCCGAGCCTTAATTTGGAGTTTTTCAATATTTTTCCTTTCGGAATTCTTGGATTTGATTTGCACGATTTACTGCTTTCTGGGTGAATTGATTGAGTAGAATGCATGCTAGGAGCCCCCTGTAGTTCATAGGAACAAAAAAACTAGGAAAAACAAGTTAGAAATCATGAAATTTGCCTGAAATTGAAATTCTGTCTGCAGGTGAACAGTCGTACGACTGTGGGATGAACAGTCGTACGACTATGGGATGAACAGCCGTACGACTGTAGCCTAATTTTCCTTTTTTTTATGGAATTTTCTCTACAATATATGCATGCCCCCCTTTTAATTAATGATGATCATGTTGATAATTAATGTGATAAATTATGCAAAAATTAAACATGTATGTGTTATACTTCCTGAATATGTAGGATAAGGAGATTTCAGGCTCTGGAAATCTCTCTCTGCCCCGAGTCTGGTGGGGCCACCTCCCTGAGTCTATGAGGGCCCGGGTTAGGATTCTGGGCTTAGAGTCCTTTATCTTGTCGTTGCCGATGAGCACGCTGCACACTACCCATGCTGTGTTGACGGCATTATGCAAGAGGTGGGTCTGCACTACTCACACATTTCATTTGCCTATTGGGGAGTTTACTGTCACTCCCTCAGAATTTGCTGCGATCACTGGTTTCGGGTTCGGCGGGACCCCGATTAGATTCAACTGCTACCTGACCCGACATCAGCTGATGGATGGCTACATTGGAGGACTGAATGGCTGCACCCCCGAGAAGGGGAAGATCCTTTGTTCGAGAGTGGAGGCTTATTGGGCTGCTCGCCCATACCTGTCCGAGGAGGACGTAGAGCGGTGTGCTCGGGCCTACGTGCTCATCCTATTATCCTGTACACTGTTTCCCATGGGACAGAGTACCTGCAATCTGACTCTGCTCCCTACTCTCGCGGACCTGGCTGCCTTTCCTACTTTGGATTGGGCTCGTGCTGCTCTTGGGCAGCTGTATTATGGACTGGACCTGTGTGCCAGGGGGAGGCAGCAGGAGATCCTCGGCTTCTGGCTCGGCCTTCTGGTATTATCTTTTCCTTCTCTTTATTTTTTTTTTGACTCTTTTATCAATTACAGATTTGGGCATTCGAGCACCGTATCCTGTAGCCGCCGGAGCTGAGGGACGTTCAAGATGATGACCAGCCGACTGATCTGCTCTCCTGGACGCAGGGGTGGCAGGGTATTGGCCGCTACTTGCGGGAGGTCAGGCAGGGTGCACTAGATGCTTCCTGCCAGAGGGTAAGCAAACAAATCTCATTAGTAAGAAAAATTTAATTTAACTTTTACTTACCCGTGTTGAATTTCTTTGATTGTATTTTTGCAGATTCAGCACCACCCGTAGTGTGGTCAGGGGGCCATTTCTCTCCTCGTGTAGACATCCGTGCAGTATGACGACCGCTGGTTCGTTTTAGAGTGCCCCAGGCCACATGCCCCAGGAGTGGTACTTGGGCGAGCTCCTCAGCTTATCTGACCACGTGGACTGCCCTGTTGGCCGGCTTGTACCTCCGTCGCTCCCGCTTGCACTGTTTTGGCCCCACTTCGCCGATCCTACTGTGGATCCTGATATTTTCGGGGATGGATACCGTGCTAATACCGTTGACAACGATTATCTGGTATTCATCCGCCAGTGTCTGCTACCCGTCGAGGGTGATGCGCCGGTGGCTCCTCCCAGTCCTCAGGTATTCATTTATTTGGTTTTTTTTTTAATATTATTCCATTTACAGGTTAAGAGACGCAGGGGGTCTAGTTCTACTCAGCGGACTAGTCCAACATATGAGGGTGCTGAGACTGCCACTATTGGTGGGCATGCCCCCGTTCAGGATAGGAGTCATCCTGCGTATGCCGGCAGCGCTGCGGCATCTGCTTCTCAGACTGCTAGAGTGGTGGAGGGTTAGCTGATGACGGATCTCAGGACCAGCTTTAGCCTGATAGGGCTAGATGGTAACCATGCTTTTAGGGAGCTGCCGATTCACCGTGAGCGGCAGCTTATGTTTGCTACTGCAGACACCACTCATGTAAGTCTTTTTTTTTTACACTCTTGTATGCTCTAGATCCCTCAGGTTTAGGTGGAGGATATAGCCTATCAGCACTTGGGCTTGGAGACCTTTCTAGTACAGGAGAAAGAAATCTGGGCGGTAAGCATTCTACAATCCCTGTATTATCGCATGATTTATGCAATGCATGAATGATGATGTATGTATGTATGCATGTTAATTTGTATTGTTATTTTGCAGACTCGAGTGCAGATACTCCAGGATCAGGCTAGACAGGCAGCTACTTCTGAGGCTCGGGCCTTGGCTGCGACCCACGAGTTGACCCGGGTGCGGGCTGACATGGCACCGATGCAGGCTGATTTGACTCGGGTGTAGGAGGACTTTGACACCTATAGGGCTACGCATCGGAGTGAGTCTGAGGAGGAGGAGGGAGAGGATGAGAGCTAGATTGAGTGCTCTGTTTCACACAATTTTTTTTTTTGTCTTTCTTTCTTGTATTGGATTTTCTGCGCATACCATGAATTGAATTTTTATTATTATGGGACTTGGATGCAACAACCTACTGATGGATGTTTATGTGTAATGGCACGATGTATGTGATATGAACGTCTAAGCAGAATATTAAACATGCATAATATCATTACGATGACATCATAATGAGTACAATAGGGAAATTAACAGTGACTCCGGCTTTAGACATCACCCTCTTCTTGTTACCAACACGTCCTCTCGGTTTTCCGTGTCAGAAATTTTCTCCTTGTGATTCTTTTTTGCATGGTCCAAGAGTCCTGCGCGAGCATTCCAGTCTAATTGATCTCTCCGTATTGATCCGTTTTGAGATTGGAAAGCACACCTTAACAATGTTCATCAGAAGTCGTGAGAACATTGCTGCTGATGACATCCAGTGGTTTGGCCTTTACGTGCCCCTAGTATTAGAGGTTTGTATTTGGGGCATAAAACACTAAATCAGACATGGTTCGCTGCGTGCTGTCACCCGTATATGGACATTAACATGCAATGACATGACGAATGCATATTGAACATCAAAACTGAATATAAAACATCTACGACATAATGAATGTGGATGCATTAGGAAAATCCAAAGTGTGGCTCTGGTTTTGATTGATGCTCCTTCAAATTACCAATATGTCCTTTCAGTTTTCCACAATGGAGGATTTTTTTTTTTGCTAACATATGTCAGAGTGTACAGCTGAGCATTGAACTGTATCAATTGATTACCCATTGGATCCTCCAAGAGTTTAACCCCACATGCATGTTTCCAATTTACCTCCGATTCCAACTCGAGCACAGTTCTCAAAGATGCATACAGCTTTTAATCCTTCAACATACGGCCCCAGAAGATGAAAGAACCACCGGTAAGTAGTCACTTCCATTGTGGCCGAAGACTAAGTTCTTGAAATGGTTGGTAAATGCAACTTTCTTTTGGATGTTGTCGCAGCAGGCTTTGCAAGTCCTCCCATTCATGATTGTTGAAGGGTTTTTAAAACCTGGTTGCCCCAACACTGTTGGTGATGTTCATGAGTGCCTAACCAAGATTCCTCCAATCCTGTAGTCTATAGGCAGATAGAGTGAATCATAAGCAGACTGTTCTTTGGACTTGCCCTTGTTTTCCTCCAGACAATGTTTGTCCAGAATTTCCTTCTGGTGATAAGATGATGCGGAAAAGTGCGATATTGGACAGCGTTGGGGTTCAACTTCTTGTTAGGAACCATTGATGGCAAAGAATAAGGTTTCATAGAATCAGTTCTAGAGAGAAGAATAAACGGCTAATTCATCAAACAAGTGTTTGAGCCCTATATGTAAACAAAAGGGAAAGGGTATTAAAGGTATGGATGAAGATCGAGATGGGGAGTGTTTTAGGTTTGAAAATACATAAGAGCCCAAATCTTTCACATGTTGTTTGAAAATGAGAAAGTCTAAATTTTTCACAGAAAGGGTGCGAAAGATCCGATGGCGATGGAGATTGAGATGGTGAGTCATTCCCGTGTTAATTATAGCTGCCATATGAGAGAGAAATTCTTCCGTCTGCAGTGATCTTCTTTTTTTTTTTTTGAAGGAACTAAATCCAAGCCATAGCCACCTCTTGGTTTTCCTGCTGCATTCAAATTTGTGCATGTCATATGTGCTTAATATGCCTTTTTGGATGAACAATGCATGCGTAATGTCATGTGCACACGAATGTCATACAAGCAAGATTATACATGCACTACAACCAAGGAATGATTCAGAGTTTTACAATAAGATGGATGGTGAAAGTCATTTGAATTTCTTGGTGGTTGGTGCTTTGGATAAGTTTGGGTTTTTATTTTCGGGGTTTTGGTATAGGGTACTTTCTGGGGTATGAGACCAAGTTTTGCCTCTGGGAGGACCTTTTTTTTTTGGGTGTGATTGCCTTAAGGAGGGCTTTTGATTCGGTTTTGCCTCTAGGAGGGTTTTCTTGGTTCGGGTGCCTCAAGGAGGGCTTTTGATTTGGTTTTACCTCAAGGAGGGCTTTTTAGGTTTTTTTTTTGGGGTAGGATTTGGAGTTTTAAAGATGGCTTTTGGTTTAGAATGGTTTGGGTATCGTGTGTGCCTTTTAAGTTGAAGCTCTGGGGCAGGATCGGTAGTGTCTTTCAAGGATTGTTGAGTTGAATCAGCAGATGCCTCGGCGGAAGTGGTACCATCGTATCATTTTATTTATCTCACAAGCTCATCTTTCAAGAATGAGTTCGTTCAGGACCAAGTTCACTTTTAGGTTCCCCACAATACTCATAATGATGTCATGCATTTTGATATTATAAGTGTTGGATATGCCGTTTCAGATGGTCAAATGCATGCATAATGCCATGGACAAGTAATCATCACATAAGTAAGACGGAAATAAATCTCATTGCATTCATGATGAATTCAATACATCCCACAAACAAAATGAGTCCCTTGTAAAAAGGGGATCTCCAAGAGGCATTGATCTCATAGAATCTGATTATTTTCCGATTGGTCACCATTTCAGCTTCACATCCTTAACCCACTCTTATCAAACCAGACTCTGAAGTTCTTCATCATATTCCTCTCCTCGAGAGACTTGAGAAATTTCCTTGGTGGTTTCCCTGATTGCCCCTGGTTATTTATCAGAGAGGGTCGATGTTTCCAATTTCCCATCGTCAACTAGCTTTTGGATCTCCTTTCTTAAAGCAAAACAATCATTGGTCCGATGGCCCAGCATTACATGATAGCTGCAGAAATTGTTCTTTTGTACTTTTTTCGGCTTTACAAATGGCCTAATACTCTGCAGCAAACCCTCCTTTCTACATCTGAGGAATAGCTTGCTTAATGAGTCAGTCCATAGAGAAATGCCTTTTCCGCTACCCCCGGTAAGTGAGCTTTTGGTATGCCGTGGAATGGAGTCGGTACCAACATTCGTCTTAAGGGGCCTCTTCAGTTCTATTTAATCAGTCGGCCTTGGCAAACCCGAATCTTGGAGAGAGGGCCTTCCAAGGTGTCGAGGGTGAATGTTAGCAAACTTGGTATTCTGTTTCTCGCTAGCATCCATATTGGAGTCTGAGAATACCGCATTTTTCATTTTCCCTTCGAGTTCTGCCACTTGTGCTTCCAATTCGGTGCACCTTGCTGTCAGTCTTTCTACTCTGTCAAGATCACCTCCCAACACTTCTCTTAGCATTGCTGCCGCTTCCTTCCTGACTGCCTTTCGAAACCGTGATGAGGTGATATGATCCTCCATGATATCCATTATGGAGTTGAAGTTCATTGGGTTGGCCATTCTCGAAATCTTTTCCCTTTTCCCTCTGATAAGAACACTTATTAGCATTGACGGGCGCATACGCATGAAGAATACCAAATCACAGATGATATAGGCATGAATGCATGACGGGATATGTATGTGCATGAATGATGAGTTGCATATATGATGTCACGAGGGAGATGATGATGAGGATGATTTTTTTTTAGACATTCCAAGAACACCCAATGCCATGCAAGAGATAATGCGAAAAGACCACGTGTGGACCGCCACACAAACAGGGGTTCGGCGCTTTTGGAGCACCTAGTGAATATCGTGAAATGATCGCGTGTGTGCCAACACACGGACAGAGTTTCGACACCTTGTAGGTCTATGAGATGAAGTGAAATGGTCACGCAGGGGCCGGCCCATGGACAGAGTTCTGAAGCTTTTGAGGCATATGATATGAGATGATGTTTACAGACAAGTCTCGTGTAGGTAAGGACACTGACGGAAGTTCGGCGTTCATGGAACGCCTTTCATGATTCGGTAATGCTATGAAATGCCCCTATATGTGTAATAATCTGGTACTCGTGGAGCACCTCAAGTGATACAATAATGTCAATGTCATGTAACAATCAGAAATGGATCACGACCCACCAACGGAACTTTGGCATCCTCACGACGTAAATGATAAATAACGTGAAGCCATGCAATGATGTCATATGACCTACTACACGAAAAAAGACCTAAGACCATTGTGGTCTCTTATTTCATGAAATGGTCTAGTGAAATGGCCGAGTGTATTTCGGTACATGGGCAGAACACGGGTAGTTTTAGGACTCCCGATATGTTATGAAATGAAATGACCGTGAAGGGTATCCTCAGAATGTCCTTAATTTAAATGATATGAAATGACGTGAATGCTTGTGTCACACAAAAATGCAAGTGGCTACACAAAAACGTGTTAGGATGCATGATATACATGATGATGTCGTGTATGCTTTGCAAAGATAACAATACACGGGACATAAATGTGCATAGCACACAAATAAAATGTCGTGGCTGCATGAAAATGTGGTTAGAATAAATGCTATGCTTATGTTGATGTCTTGAAGATGGCTGCATGAAAACGTGGTTTGAATGGCACATAGGCAAAGTTTCGACGCTCGGGGAGCACCTTGGGTTTTCATGTTATGATATGAGATGAACGCGCGCTTGGCACACGGTCTGAACTTCGGTGCTCGGGGAGCACCTTGGGTTTTAATGTCCTGATATGAAATGAACTCGTGCTTAGTGCACGAATGAAAATTTCGATGTTCGGGGAGTATCTTAACTTCCAAATTATGATATGAAATGAATACGTTCTTGGTGAACAGGCAGAGTTTCGGCGCTCAAGGGAGCATTTTGGGTTTTTTTTTATGTGAAATGAGATGAACATGCGCGTGGCGCGTGGCGCATGGTCGGGATTTTTGGCATTCGGGGAGCACCTAAATGATTTAATGGATGCGATGAAATTTTTCAGCGTTCGTGGAGCTCCTAAATGACTTAATGTGTGAAATGAAATTTTTTCGGCGCTCGTGGAGCACCTAAATGCTTTAATGGATGTGATGAATTTTTTCGGTGCTCGTGGAGCACCTAAGTGAATTTTTTTTCAGCGATAGTGGAGCACCTAAATGATTTCCTTCTTGGTAGGCGGTGTGATGTGTGTGACCTTTATGGAATTGTTCAAGGCCCACGTGAATGTTTTATGCATGATATGCATTCCATATGGCTACAAAACAAGTCGGTTAATGCTATGACACTCAAATGACGTATATGAATTAATTTTTTTCACACAATGAGGAAATGCATGGCTACAAAAATATGGTTAGTGTAAATGCCACACAGGTGACTAATGTATTTTCACGCGAAAAATGCAAGTGGCTGTACAGAAGATGTGAGTTAGTATCACACAAATGCTTTGCGTGTAGTATGTTATATTCGTGAAAAATGTGGATGATGGTATGTTATGAAGGGACGAGAAACACGTAGCATATAGCACACGAAACATATTCCTCCAACCTTGTTCCTCCAAACGTGGTCAATTTGAGAAAATTCTAATCGGGGTCCTAGGAGGGGTTCTCTTCGGTCACCAACCGGGGATGATGAAGGTGTAATTTAGAAATATTCATACAATTTATTTTGGTATCCTAAGGGAGTCCAACTAGGGTTGCTTAAATGAGTTCGGTCCAAAGTCGGGATAACATCAAGGCTCCCATAGCAAAATATACTCCTCACTTCTCCCCACTCAAGGGTCCGAACGAAGGGGTTCGTACGAGGCTATGAGTGGTGTTTCGTATCCTTGCCCCTAAGACCAAGAGGAACATAGGCGACACTTCAACAATTCACCGGGCTAAATAATGGATACTTAGCCTAATGCAAGGATGTCTAACTACAAAAATGCATAAAATGCCATACAAGAATCATCCGCCTTATTTTGATTAGACATTTTTCAGGGCTTGTCAAATTCTTTTAAGTTTTTGAAAAACTTTTGTAAGAAATCCACAGCGGAGTCACCACTGTGAGCGGACAACGTTTTTGACGGAACGCGAGACTCCCTTCCGGAAGGGGCGCCTCGATTTCGGGCGGACCCTTCCCTCGCGTGGGGTTTTTTTAGATTGGAAATTCATTTTTGGAAGATTAATTATTTCGTAAAAGAATCGAGACCTAAATCTCGAGAAAAAGTGTAGGAGTTGCCACCCGGCTTAGCTCGACCGGGAAATTACAGTGTAGCTGAACCTGTAAGCGGACGACGCGTTTCTGACGGGACGCGAGACTCCTTTTCGGAAGGGGCGCCTTGATTTCGAGCGGACCCCTCCCTCGCGTGGGGTTTTTATAAAGGAAATCCGCATTTTGGAAAATAAATGGAATTAATGCATAAAAGAACCGAGACCTAAGTCTCGATGAATATTGTAGAGTCACCACCCGGCTCAGCTCAACCGGGAAATTCTTATGCAACTGAACCGGACGAACGGCAACTACACTATCCAAAGATTCGGGTTCGGATAAGTCCCTTATTTCGTGTCTAATTAAGATAAATATTGCCAATGTTCTCAAATGATATTTCAAAATCTAAAGTCAATTTTATTGAATATATAAAAGGCATACAGCGCGCATACAAATATTTAATACAAAAGTAAAGAAAAAATAAATATTAATTGGCTTACAACCAAATCGAATAGAAAAATAAAAACACTCGCCTCACTGACACAATCGCCTAGAATACACAAGAATCTAAAAATAATTACAGTCGCCTAAATACACGATTAATCTATCAAAATACAAATAAAATGAAAATTAAGATAAAATAAAAGCTGCAAAACAAAGGTTAGTACAATTTATATAGCACGCTACAAGTTGGACTCAAATAGACAGAATTGGGAAATCAAGAATTGGGGGCATGCATTTAGGGGATAACCGGGTTGGCTCGGCTAGCCTGCCCGGTTAGACCTGGAAAACATTTTGAAATGTCCCTGTATTTTGGTTTTTGTGGGAAAATCATTTTGAAAACACTTTTTCCGGTTTACATGCATTTTTATATATTAAGTGGGTCGGTTTTCGAGAGAACCTGGTCTCCGTCGTTGAATTGTTCTAAATGCAATTTTATGGGAAATTAAACCTAAGGTAGTGAATGCACATATCAAAATTCATTTTGGTGATTTTCGGATTTTTCTGATTTTTTTAAGGATTTTTAGAAATTTTTATGGGGTAAAGCTAAAATTCTGATTCTGGAACAAGACTTACAGTCGTGCGACTGTAACTACAGTCGTACGACTGTAGTTTACAGTCGTGCGACTGTAAACGGTTCAGGATCAAGATTTCGCCAAAATTATTCTGAATCAAAAATAGAAGAAAAAACAATCTGGGAATTAAGAACACTCATACGACTGTATATACAGTCGCACGACTGTTCAACAAAACCAAGAACAGTCGTGCGACTGTTCTTAATTCCCAGAAATAGAAGCACAAAAATGCAGCAGAAAATATACAAAACTCACTTCAAACACCCAGAAAGCGAGAAAAAGTGTAAGGAAAGGGAGTGTCTACCTTTTTAGAAGCTAATCCAAGTCGTTTTGACCCCTGGCGTCGCTCCAATCCTAACAAATTCGAACTTTTTTCCTTTGAAATTGAAGTTGAGAGCTTTATGTCCAAAAATCCAAATTGCAAAGGATTCTGATGATTTAAGTCCGACTTTTTGATTTGGTTGTGAAGTTAATTGATTAACCTAGGGATTTCTAACAAGTTTTAATCCTAATTCTGAGAATTAAAAGAAAATAGAAGAGGAAAAGATGAGTTTTTTTGGGTTTTTTTTCACTTCTTTCTTTTCCTTCTCTCTCTAAGTTTTTCACCAGAAATCCAACTTAACTTCTTTCTCCCTTTTCTTCTCCTTTTCTACTCTGATTTTTCGGCTTACTTGCTGCAACACCGGAGCAATTAATGCTCATTCTCTCTCTCCTCCATTTTCTGCTGCAGAGGTATGGGCTCCAGTAATTTTTCCGATATTACAGTCGTACGACTGTAATTTTTAAATTACAATCTCACAACTGTAAGGATAGTCGTACGACCATAAATTTTTTTTTTAAGTATAGAAAACTCCGGCGCTTACAGCTGCCCCTCGCGTGATCAAATTCGACATCTAGCTCCAGGTTTACAACACCTGAGATGATGAATTTGAGAGCGCGAATTAAAGCGCCGCAAACACTGGAATGAATCTTCTGATGAGATAGGCCGATACCGGGTCTAGGTTACCCGAGGCGATGCTGGGGAGGAAATAAGCCGATATCAGGTTTAGGTTACCCGAGGCGAAGGAAAAGATGGAATGCGGTTAAGCCGATATCGGGTCTATGTTACCCGAGGCAACGGAAGATGAAGAAATTGGCCGATACTGGGTCTAGGTTACCCGAGTCGAGTTGATGAAGAAATTGGCCGATACCAGGTCTAGGTTACTCGAGGTGAGTTGATGAAGAAATTGGCCGATACCGGGTCTAGATTACCTGAGGCGAATTTTGCTGGGGAGATAGATGAAGCTAATCTGGACCGATACTGAGTTCACATTACTCGAGGTGGATCTGCTGGGGAAATGGATGGTGAAGCCAATCTGGGCCGATACCGAGTTCACATTACTCGGGGCGGACTCGCTGGAGAAAGTTAAGGATATTAAACTGGGGATGAATCCCTGCACTTAAAATGGCAAGTCTTCATTCCTTGATCGAGAGATTTTTAAACAAAAATTTTTGCCCCTTCGATCAAGAATGAAGACTAGCTGGGGATGAGTGATCAATATATGTAATGCATGAATGCGTGATGATGCATATACACGTGTTTGGATTTTTCGTCATTTGACGTTTTCGCCTTCCGCTGGAGAAGGACATGACGTGCCCTTGGTTGATTTTGCTTCCTTCGGGGCTTTGCTTGGTGATTTTCGAAGGAATGAGGTGACTGTTAGGAATGTGTGATACTACTGGGGAGATAATCGTAGTGCTCCTTACAGAGATTCCGCTGGGGAAGAGTGTAGTGACTCGATTGGGGAAATAATTATGGTATTCTTCATGTAGATTCTGCTGGGGAATCACGTGATGACTCTATGGGGAGTCGATGTGATGACTTTTGTGGGGAATGTTGGGGACATTCTGCTTTTCCTGCTTTGTGGGGAAATTATGAGTTTGTAAGTGCTATAATTTTTGCCGGGGTTGCCCAATACGGATTTTCAGCCCAGCGAGACGCTCTGATTTTTGCTTAAGGCGCCTTTTTGGTTTTCGCCTTAGCGAGCTTTTCCTATGCCCTAACTTTTGCCTAAACTACCCAATATGGGTTTTCAGCTTAGCAAGCCGCTCTAATTTTTGCCTGAGGTGCCTTTTTGGTTTTCACCTCAGCGAGCTCCTTTTTTTTTTAAGATGATTGAAATGTTGCCATGACCATTTATTGCTCTTTTAAGAAGATGAACTGGATTTTAGAGGTCAACAAAAGATTTCAAATTGCATGTACTTAGTGTATTTTCACTTGTTAAATAATGTGATGATTTCAGCCAGTTGAATGCAAAGTGCTTTCTTTAAATGTATGTTTATGCAAGACAACTTTGTTTGTGCATTTGTCATAACCATGCAAATATATTTAAGAAAACACTTCACTTTATTGATGAAGTCAAAATGAGTACATTTGAAACAAGTTGGTTCCTAAATGGTACAGATTCCACACTGAGCCGAAGCCCGTCATCAGTCGTCCTTTTCAGGTTTTCCATCTGATTATTTTCTCTCATGTCTTAACTTTTGCCTAGACCGCTCTTTTCGAGTTTTCAGCCTAGCAGACCTCTCTTTTTTTTTATACATGATAAAGCTTTAGCCTGTCTTGGTTGATTGGATTAGTGAACTCGTTTCCATCCATGTCCATAATGCTGACAGCGCTTTTTGCTAGCACCTTCTTCACCACATAGGGCCCTTCCCAGTTGGGTCTGAACTTGCCCCTAACATCGACATTTAGAGGCCTTAGCTGCTTTAGAACCAAGTCACTTGTTTTCAACTGCCGTTTGGAATACTTCACATTCCGATTATAGGCTCTAGCCATTCTGCGCTGGTACATCTGAAGATGATCCAATGCCCTCAGTCGCCTTTCATCTAGTGCTGCCAATTATTCATATCTGGCTTGAACCTATTCAATCTCCGGTAATTGAGCTTCCAGGGCAACTCTGAGCGATTTGAGTTTTATTTCCACTGGCAATACCTCCTCTATTCCATACACCAAGGCATAAGGAGTTTCTCCTGTCGGCGTTTTGACACTGGTTCTGTAACCTCAAAGAGCATAAGGTAGTTTGTCGGCCCAATCTCTGTAAGTGGTTACCATCTTTGATAAGATCTTCTTTATTGCCTTGTTAGCTGCTTCCACCTCACCATTAGCCTGAGGCCTGTATGGAAAAGACTTATGATGTTCAATACCATGTTCCGCAAGTAGCTCAGCTGTTGCCCCTTGAAACTGTACCCCATTGTCAGTTACTATGTGGTGAGGAACCCCATACCGAGTGAAGATATTCTTCTGGATGAACTTGACCATGTGTTTGGCTGTCACATTAGTGAAGGATTCTGCTTTGACCCATTTGGAGAAGTAATCAACTGCTACAACTATGAATCTGTGCCCATTAGATGCAGCTGGATGAATTTCACCAATCATATCTATCCCCCATGCTGAAAACGACCAAGGAGATGTTAGATTCTGAAGTTCAAGTGGAGGAAGATGACTAATGTCTGCATAGATCTGACATTCATGACATCTCTTCACCTTTCTTATACAATCTGCTTGCATTGTCATCCAAAAGTAGCCTTGTCTCATGATCTTCCTAGCCATGGCAAGTCCATTCATATGTGGCCCATAAAATCCTGCATGTACCTGCTGCATCACTTCTTCTGCTTCTTGCTCTGTAAGGCAACTTAAAAGGACTCCATGTCCGTTCTTTTATATAACTTGTCCTCGAAGATTTTGAATTGACTAGCCAGCTTTCTTAGTGTCAACTTATCAGCAGCACTGGCCTCTTCGGGATACCTACCCTCCTTAACATACTGGTAGATGTCAAAGAACTATGGCTTTTCTTCAGCTGATAATTCTATTACTTCGTGCACTTCAAAGCAAGGATTTCTGGAAGTGGCTATAACCAGTGGTTGAACTTGTGTTTCTTCTGGATTTTCCCACATGGAGGACAAAGTAGCTAATGCATTAGCCATCTTATTCTCATCCCTGGGGACATGTCTGAATTCACACTGGCCGAATAAACCTTTTTTGAACTGCAACAGCTCCAAATAAGGCCGCAAGGCTTCTTCTTTTAGCTCCCATTCACCCTGAGCTTGCCTGATCACTAGAAGTGAATCACCAACAATTAAGACATCATTTGCCCCTAAGGTTAATAAAGTTTCCATTCCAAACAAGCATGCTTCATATTCCGCCCCATTGTTGGTTACAGGAAAGATCAACCCTTTTGGATAAAGGAATGACCTCACCATTCGGTGTTGCTATAAGTACCTCGATTCCAGCACCTTTTCTATTCACTGCCCCATCAAAGCACATGACCCATCTTTTCACTTCCACCATGGCTAGTTGCTCATCAGGGAATTCCAGGTTCTCTGTGTAATCTGATTTTAGGCGTTGGTTTGCCAGAAACTCTGCCACGGCTCGCCCTTTAATGGTTTTCTTCGTGATGTACTCGATGTCAAATTCAGACAAAAGTAACAACCACCTGGACAGCTTCCCAACCAATGCTGGTGCTTCATAGAGATACTTCATTGGATCCACCTTGGCCATGGCTTGTATTTTGTAGGATTGGAAATAATGGCGCAGCTTCTTGGTCAACCAAATCATCGCCACACATGTCTTTTCCACCAGTGTGTACTTGGTTTCATACTCCAGCAATTTCTTGCTAAGGTAGTAGATAGGGTACTCTTTCCTGCCATCTTTTTCTTATGCAAGCATTGCCCCTATAGAGGATTCTTCGATTGCTAAGTACAAAATCAGAGGCTTCCCTGGAATTGGAGGACTCAACACTGGTGGCTTTACCAGGTAAGCCTTGATCTTCTCGAATGCCAGCTGACACCTGTCATCCCACACGATCGGCTGATCTTTCTTTAATAGCTTGAAGATTGGTTCACAAGCAGAGGTTAACCATGCTATGAAGCGGCTGACATACTGTAAGGAACCCAGGAATGATCTGACTTCCTTTTCTGTCTTTGGAGCTGGCATATCTTGGATGGCCTTGATTTTGTCTGGGTCCATTTCTATCCCCCTCTGGCTGACTACATGGCCCAACAGCGTCCCTGATGTGACCCCGAATATGCACTTCTTGGGGTTAAGTCGCAAGTTGTACTCTCCAATCCAGGTTAGAAATCTATCCAGGATAACAGGATGTTCCTCCCGGGTTGTTGATTTAACAAGCATACCATCAACATACACTTCAACTTCTTTATGGATCATGTCATGCAACAGAGTCATGACAGCCCTCTGATAAGTGGCGCCGGTATTTTTTAACCCGAAGGGCATCACTCTGTAACAGAAAGTACCCCAATCTGTGATGAACGATGTTTTCACCTTGTCGATCACATCCATCAAGATCTGGTTATACCCTGAAAAGCCATCCATGAAGGAGTACATTGCCGCTTTTGCTGCGCTATCAACCAGGACGTTAATATGGGGCAGTGGAAAGTTATCTTTTGGACATGCCTTATTTAGGTCCCTGTAGTCGACGCATACTATGACCCTTCCATCCTTTTTAGGCACGGGGACAATGTTGGCTAGCTATTCTGTATACTCCACCACTTCGAGAAACCTGGCGTCTATCTGCTTGGCCACTTCTTCTTTCACTAGCGTAGCCCATTCTGGCCTTAGTCTTTTCAACTTTTGCTTTACCGGTCTGAACTTGAGGTCCGTCGGGATTTTGTGCACTGCTATTTCTGTATCCACACCCGGCATGTCTTCATACGACCAGGCGAAAGCTTTAACATGTTTTTGGAGTATTTTTATTAATTCTTTCTCTTCCTCGGATTTTAGCTCGTGAGAAATGAGTACCATTTTAGGGTTTTCATCTGTACTTATATTGATTTCATGCAATGCAGTGTCATGTATGCTAAATATGCTTGATGGTGATTTAAATGCATACACAGAATTATTAGGATAAACATCACACAAGTAAGCAAATTGGGATTTCATTGCATTGAACTTATCATAAAGTACATCAGTTACATTGAAAATGGAAGAAATAGATACAACAAAATCATTTTCATCCTCCACAGGCGGCGGGCCTTGTTCCTCATCCGCTTCCATCTTCCCTTTCAGAGCATCATCCGGAGTTGCAGCTTTCTCTGTTTCTTTCCCAGTCACTTGCATCTTAGCTTTTTCCATAATCTTGGCAATTTTAGCGACCACAGAGTCTAAGTTCACTTTGGCCATTAATTCTTCACCGAATCCCTCCTTGGATTTCCCAAAGGCTTTGCTTAATGCAGCAGTCAAAGCACCTGAGATCACTTTTGTAGCTTCAGCACAGGTCTTCTTTTCGTCTTCTTCCTCGGCCACCTCTTCGGTTTCTGCTATCACCTCAGATGATTCTCCTTTCAAAATTTCAGATTCAGCAATTGCTTCCTCCACCATTACAGGGGCTACTGGCTCTTCCTGGCTTTTATCAAAGTCAACCACATCTGCAAAGATCTCGAAGCTAGGATACTCGACATTTCCAACCATTACCGGCTCAGCTTGACCCTTATAAAGGCTTTCTCCTGCCTTCAGAAATGGCTTCATCGTGACCTTGCCATTCTTGCCCTTTTTCGGATTCTTCCACTCAGATGTCCCTTCTTCATAACCAAGGCCATACTGCTTTGAATTCCCAGAGTCGATCTTAAATTCCGAAACCCCTTGTAAGTTGATTCCG
This sequence comes from Euphorbia tirucalli, assembly GCA_039660915.1. Taxonomy (NCBI): domain Eukaryota; kingdom Viridiplantae; phylum Streptophyta; class Magnoliopsida; order Malpighiales; family Euphorbiaceae; genus Euphorbia; species Euphorbia tirucalli. The sequence goes on from CM077633.1 coordinate 55,841,376, forward strand.
AGTCCCATTCTCGGGACAAAGTTCTGCTTATACAGATATCGGGATAGCCACTCCGGCATGTAATTCTCATAAAGGACCATAGGGGCATTCGTGGTCTCTTCCTCTTTAATCACAGCAACTTGAAATCCACCAAAGGGAACCACTTCTTCATTCACTACAGCTACCATCGACTGGGCATCCGCCTCAACAGTCACAATTCTGCCGTTCATAGAGAACTTGATCTTTTGATGCAATGTGGAAGGGACACCTCCCAAAGGATGGAACCAGGGCCTTCCAAGCAACAGGGAGAAAGTGACTAGGATATCAATCACTGTAAAGGCAACTGTGGAAATAACTGGCCCAACCTCTACTTCCGCCTCAAACGTCCCTATCACTATTCTTTTAGAGTCATCATATGCTCGGATGACTGTTGAGGATTTCTTTAACACTTCTTCACTCAGCCCTAGAAATGGCAACATCTTTAGTGGACAAATATTCAGTGCTGACCCATCATCCACCATGACGCAAGGAATGACCTTATCTATCACATGAGCCCTGACATAAAGAGCTTTGTTATGGGCTTTCCCTTTAACAGGCAGGTCTTTCTCGGAGAAGACAATATCAGGACCCCCAACATGAACTTTGTCTAACAAACAGCACATAGCCTCTGGTGAAGCTATAGGGGAGACTTCAGTCTCTGATAGTTTCTTCACTAGAGTAGCCCTGTGCTCCTTGGAGGTCAGAAGCAAGTGCCATAAGCTAGCTTGAGCAGGAGTTTTTTTCAGCTGGGAAATGACTAGGTCCTCCTTCTTAACTCCTTCCGGCGCCGAAGTACTGCCCGACCCATTCATCGGTGCTTTATCTTTCACCTGATCTGTCGGCTGATATACTCTTCCACTTCGGGTCATGTGCTGCACTTTTTGAATCTTCAGCTTTTCAACAGGTGGGAGTTTGACTGCCTTTCTTTCGTCAAATTCTTCATACTCATCTTCGGAGTCGAGATCATCCAGACTTATGGGCTTGATCTCCTTACATCCCTCCTTTTCCTCACATTTGGGTTCCACTTCGGGTTCCCCTACCGCCACTGCCTGAATCGTAGGGTTCACTTGTAGAACTTGTGTAAATATAAAGTTAGTCGGCAACCCTGACTGGACCATGTTAACCCTCTTTTCAAATGCCGGCAGTGGGTTGGTTTTAGTGCTAGGTTTGGGTGGCTCTTACAGCTTTCCTTCATCGATGAGCTTTTGGATAGCATCCCTTAGCTTGTAGCAGTTGTTGGTTCGATGGCTTGTCACTACGTGATAAGTGCAGAAATTATCTTTGTCAGCTTCAGACGGCTTCTCAAATGGCCTTAAAGACTGTAACAGGCCACCATTCCTACACTTGGGAAATATCTTTGCTAAAGTAAGAGTCCAGGGCGATATGCCTTGTCCTCCAGGACCCCTATTCTGGTTGCCATGCTGCTGATTCACAGTAGCCACTTCAACTTGCTTCACCTCTGATGACTGCCCCTGTTTGCCACTGGAACCTGAACCTGAACCACTGCCAGACCCAGCTGCTGCAGTTGATCTATACCCCGAGGTGTACCCTGTGCTTCTTCCTCCCTTTTGACCGGTCAGCTTCTCCTCTTCATCCCTCTCTATCTTCATAGCCATACTGTAAACCTCACTAAGCTCCTTGAAGGGATGGAATTTCATGTTATTCTTGAAAATATCTTTGCTGCCATCAATGAGCTTCTGTATAAGCTCGTCTTCATCAGGGCGGTTCTTTAGGAGGATCATCTTATTCATCCACCTCTGGTAGTATTCATCAAAGGGGTCGTTGAATTTCTGCTTCACCCTCTCCAAATCATACAGCTTCACCTGGATTTTGGTGTTGAAGCTGTAGTATTTAATGAAGGCCGCAGACAAAACTTCCCAATCAGATTGCTCCTCCTCTGACAGTGAGTTGTACCATTCTAAAGCACCTCCCTCCAGTGTGGTGGGGAATAAATTGATCAGCTGCTGCTTCATGGTGCCCGCCGTTAGCATAACTCGGGCATACAGATTCACATGGGCCTCCGGCGAGCCCATCCCTTTGTAAGTAGGGATTTTCGGCACTTGGAAGCTAATGGGGAATGTCTCGATACCCTTAATGATCATGGCATCCACATTAAATCCCTTCTTTGATTCAGCACTGATACTGACCCCCTTCTTCAACTGGGCCATGACTTCGTCTAGTTCAGAGCATTTGGCTTTGATCCTCTGTTCCATAGCTGCCTCTATCTCCTACAGCTTTTCCAGGCTAGCTGAAGCGTCACCACCATGTTGGGATGACTTAGCTTCTTTTTCTTTCTCGGCTCCACTACCATCGGCCTCACCAGCTTCCTTCACGACTGCCCGCATCTCTTCCTTCAACATGTCACGGAAGTCTTGGGATCTGAAGAAGTCTCTCAAAACATCAGTCATGCTTGGTGTCTGTTCTGCCATATTCACTCTTTCCCCAGGTTCAGAATCACTGTCACTCTCAACTACCCTCTGTCTCCTAGCTGCCCTTGAAGCTTGGGATCTTGTCCAAGGTCGCTCCAGTGTATTCTGCTTGGGAGTAGACATGAGATATTAGGGTCGTGAATGAATGACGTGATATGACATGGAAATTAAGACATTGAACATGCTTGAGATGAATGGAGTGGAATTATGTATGGAATGATGATATGAATGGTTTCTTTTTATTATTTTTTCTTCTTTTTTAGGGCATTCCAAGAACACCCAATGCTTATGCAAAAATGTCACGCGTGGGCCGCCACACGGACAGAGATTCGGCGCCTTTGGGGCGCCTAATGAATTCGTGAAATGGTCGCATGTGTACCGGCACACGGACGGAGTTTTGACGCTTTGTAGGTCTATGAGACGATATGAAATGATCGCATGGGCCGGGCCCACGGACAAGGTTTTTGATGCTTTTAAGCATATGATATGGAATAATGTTATGAGAAAATCCCGTGTAACAGGGACACGGACAAGGATTCAGCATTCGAGGAACGCCTTTCATGATTTGGTGATGTTATGGTCCTATATGTATACTAATTGGGTACTCAGGGAGTACCTTGAATGGTAAATTAATGTCATGAAGTGGTCGGATGTGGACCACAGTGTTATATGATGTTTATGATAAATGGGTGTGATGTCATGAAATGCATCGTGTGAATTGTTACACGAAAATGGCCTAAGGCTGTTGTGGCTTTTATTGAATGAAATGATTTTGGTGGAATGGCCGAATACAATCCGGTGCATCGGCAAAACAAGGGTAATTTTGGGTACCCGATATGTTATGAAATGGAATGGGATGGTCATGATAGGTGTCCTTGAAATGCCCCTTAATTTAATTTAAGTGAATTGTGGTGAATGAACATGTCACAAAATATGCAAATGGCTGCACGAAAACGTGGGTTAGGATGCATGACACACGTAATGATGTTATGTATGTTATGTGAAAAAAAATGCTAATCAAGTTTAATGTTATGGCTGAAAAAGAAATCGTTAGTGTGAATGACAAACAAATGAATTAATGTTTTGCACACGAAATAAAATGCAAATGGCTGCATAAAAATATGGGTTAGTATCACAAAAATGTTTGTGTATGGTATGTCACATGTATGGAAAATGGTGATTATGGTATGTTATGCACGAGTTGGTAGCAATGGCGATGTGTCACGAGAAGGTGAGAAACACATAACAAGCGAAGCGAATTCTTCCAACCTTATTCCTCCGACGTGGTCGGTCTCAAAAATTTCTAACCGAGTCCTGGGGGGGTTCACTTCAATCACCAACCGGGGGTGATGAAGGCGCGATTTTATTATTATTATTCACACAATTATTTTGGTATCTTAAGGGAATCCAACTAGAGCTGCCTATATGGGTTCGGTCAAAGTCGGGATAACATCGAGGCTCTCATAGCAAGATATACTCCTCACTTCTCCCCACTCAAGGGTCCTAGCGAAGGGGTTCGTACGAGGCTGTGAGTGGTGTTTCGTATTCATGCCCCTAAGACCAAGAGGAACTTAGGCGACACTTCAACAATCCACCGGGCTATAAAGGAATACCTAAACTAATGCAAAAATGGCTAACTAAAATGCAAATAAAATACCAAAAGAGAATCATCCGCCTTATTTTAATTAGACACTTTTCAGGGCTTGTCAAATTCTTTTAAGTTTTTAAGAAAACTTTTTAAGAAATCCCCAGCAGAGTCGCCACTGTGAGTGGACGACGTGTTTTCGACGGGACACGAGACTCCCTTTCGGAAGGGGCGCCTCGATCTCGGGCGGGCCCCTCCCTCACGTGGGGTTTTTATAAATGAAATCTGCGTTTTGGAAAATAAATGGAATTAATGCATAAAAGAACCGAGGCCTAAGTCTCGATGAATATTGTAGAGTCGCCACCCGGCTCAGCTCAACCGGGAAATTCTTATGCAGCTGAACCAGACGAACGGCAGCTACACTATCCAAAGATTCGGGCCTAGACAAGTCCCTTATTTCGTGTCTAAGTAAGATAAATATTGCCAATGTTCTCAAATGATATTTCAAAATCTAAAGTCAATTTTATTGAATATATAAAAGGCATACAACATGCATACAAATATTTAATACAAAATAAAGAAAAAATAAATATTAATTGGCTTACAACCAAATCGAATAGAAAAATAAAAACACTCGCCTCACTGATACAATCGCTTAGAATACACGAGAATCTAAAAATAATTACAGTTGCCTAAATACACGATTAATCTATCAAAATACAAATAAAATGAAAATTAAGATAAAATAAAAGCTGCAAAACAAAGGTTAGTACAATTTATATAGCACGCCACAAGTTGGACTCAAATAGACAGAATTGGGAAATCAAGAATTGGGGGCATGCATTTAGGGGATAACCGGGTTGGCTCGGCTAGCCGGTCCGGTTAGACCTGGAAAACATTTTGAAACGTCCCTGTATTTTGGTTTTTGTGGGAAAATCATTTTGAAAACACTTTTTCCGGTTTACATGCATTTTTATATATTAAGTGGGTCGGTTTTCGGGAGAACCTGGTCTCCATCGTTGAATTGTTCTAAATGCAATTTTACGGGAAATTAAACCTAAGGTAGTGAATGCACATATCAAAATTCATTTTGGTGATTTTCGGATTTTTCTGATTTTTTTAAGGATTTTTAGAAATTTTTATGGGGTAAACCTGAAATTCTGATTCTGGAACGAGAGTTACAGTCGTGCGACTGTAACTACAGTCGTATGCTCGTACGACTGTATATACAGTCGTAAGACTGTTCAACAAAACCAAGAACAGTCATGCGACTGTTCTTAATTCCCAGAAATAGAAGCATGAAAATGCAGCAGAAAACGCACAAAACTCACTTCAAACACCCAGAAAGCGAGAAAAAGTGTAAGGAAAGGGAGTGTTACCTTTTTAGAAGCTAATCCAAATCGTTTTGACCCCTGGCGTCGCTCCAATCCTAACAAATTCGCACTTTTTTCCTTTGAAATTGAAGTTGAGAGCTTTATGTCCAAATATCCAAATTGCAAAGGATTCTGATGATTTAAGTCCGGATTTTTGATTTGGTTGTGAAGTTAATTGATTAACCTAGGGATTTCTAACAAGTTTTAATCCTAATTCTGAGAATTAAAAGAAAATAGAAGAGGAAAAGATGAGTTTTTGTGGTTTTTTTTTCACTTCTTTCTTTTCCTTCTCTCTCTAAGTTTTTCACCAGAAATCCAACTTAACTTCTTTCTCCCTTTTCTTCTCCTTTTCTACTCTGATTTTTCGTTACTTGCTGCAACACTGGAGCAATTAATGCTCCTTCTCTCTCTCCTCCATTTTCTGCTGCAGAGGTATGGGCTCCTGCAATTTTTCTGATATTACAGTCGTACGACTGTAAGGATAGTCGTACGACCATAAACTTTTTTTTTTAAGTATAGAAAATTCCGGCGCTTATAGAACCAAAGTGAGAACTGCCACACTTTTCAGAGATATAGGTTCGGACAAGTCCCTTATTTCATGTCTAATCAAAGTAAAATGGCCAATGTTCTATAATGACACTTTAAATTGCTAAAATTGATTTTATTGAATAAATACATGCGGCGCGCATACATAATAATACAAAATAAAAGTAAAAGAATAAATATTTAAGAGGCTTACAACCCGATCGAAAGAAAAATAAAAACTCTCGGCCTTACAATACAAATGCCTAGATACACGAGAATCTAAGAAAATTTACAATCGCCTAAAACATACAAATTGATATATTAAATACATTAAAAATAAAAAATAAAAATAAAAATAAAGAAATTAAAGCTGCAAAACAGATTGTTAACACAGATAAATAGCACACCACACATAGGACTCAAGTTGGACGGAATTGAGAATTTTAGAGTTCGGGGGCATGCATTTGGGGGTAACCGGGTCGGCCCGGCTGGCCGGTCCGATTAGACCTGGAAAACAGTTTTGAAACGTCCCTGCATTTATGGTTTTGTGAGAAAATCTTTTTTGAAAATATTTTCCGATTTATTTTATTTTAGCATACGAGGTCGGTCGGTTTTCGGGAGAACCGGGTCTTCGTCGTGGTTTTGTTCTAAATGGAAAAACACCGAAAAATAAATCTAGGGTCGTGAATGCACAATAAAAAATTCATTTTTGATGATTTTTTATTTTTCATGATTTTTTTATTTTTATGAAATTTTTGAGATTTTTATGAAATTTTTTGGGATTTTATGAATTTTTTTGGGTTTTTAGGGAATTTTTGCTTCTGGCCGAGGACTATAGACGTACGACTGTAACTACAGTCGTGCGACTGTAGATCTCCCTTAGCAAAAATACCAAAATATTTAAATGAAAGAGCTAAAACTGAGAAAATTCAATAACAGTGGTACGATAATAGATGAAATGGCACGACTGTAATTACAGTCATGCACCTGTTCTTTGTAACAAGAACAGTCATACGACTGTTCTTAATTTTCCAGAAACAGAAACGCAACAAGTTGGATAAAAATGCACAAAATCAACCAAAACACCCAGAAAGCATGAAAATAAGCGGGATTGAGGTGTGTTTACCTCTTTGGCGCTGATCCACTGTAGGATTAACCCCCGGCAACGCACCAATCCACTAGAAATCGCTCCTTTTCCTTAGTGCGTCAAGGTTGCAAATGGGTTAAAAAATCCTCTAAAAAGTTACGGATTTAAGCTAGTTTATGTCTGGAAATGATTTAGATTTCGTGTGTTGATTTTAACCTACGATTTCTAATTCATTTTACACATTAATACACTGAAATTAGGAAGAAAAGAATTGAAGAAAGTTGGGGTTTTGGGTTTTTTTTTTCTCTCTTCTTCTCTTTTCCTCCAATCTCTTTTCTCTCAATTATTTGCCCAAAAGTCCATTATCTCACCTGATTTCTGGTTCTTATCTCCCCTTTTTCCGGAAAATCTTGAGCATTAAATGCTTAAGATTTTTTCCCATTTTTCTATTTTAGGGGTATGGGTTCTGCAACCTGCCTCGATTTTATAGTCGTACGACTGTAATTTAGTTACAGTCGTACGACTGTAACAAAATACCCACGACTGTAATTACAGTCGTGGTAATCAAGGCTTTTTTTTTTTGAGACACAGAAAATTTCGTGTTCACAGTCTGATAAAGTATTTAATATACATGTTATGTAATGTGTATGTTAATTCATCAAAATGCTTATGTTGTTATTTTAGTGAATGTAGAAAAATCAAACGAAGAAAAGAGGATGTGAATTCGAAGTTTAACTGGTGATGGTACATCTTCTGGTGAAGTGGATCCTACAACAAATTTTCAGGTTTTAAATTTTTTATTTTCTGTAAACAATTATATATGAAGTGCTTGCCCTTGTTCGATTTGGAATTTTTGATAAGTTGAGTTAAAGTTCAGTTCATGAGCTCCCTTTATATTGGCTTCTATTACTCTTGGCAACCACTGTTAATGTCAACCAATATGCAAGTGCAAGTGTCACCATCAATGCCATTGCCATCAACATTTCCTGGTCAGGTAACTTAATTAATTAGTTTTTTATTATCTTTGATTTCTTCTTTTCTTTTAGTATCTATTAAAACTAATTAAATTTTTTTTTTTTATCTCCAATGAATATAATAGCAACTCTTCTGCCTCATCTGCACATACGACGCAAAATATTAATTCGGGTATGGATTTATCTCAAAGTAAGATTTCATACTGTTTAGATAAGTATTTTTTTTAATTGTTCTATTTTGTTTATATTTATTTTTTTTATAAGCTTCACAAACCATCATAATCAGTGTCAAATTTGAGGTTGAGGCACATGATGAAAAGGGCTGCTGTTGACTTAAGGCCAAAGTAAATGGAGGTGCTGCACTATAGTCATTCATTTATTTTCTGTTTTTATTTTTTAGATTGTTCCTCTCATTTTTCTGCAATGTATGCTTTGCATCTCTCCTTTTTTGTTTTTCAAATTGCATGCTTTGCTATGCTGAATTGGGCCAATTGGCTAATATTGGTTTTGTGATGGTATAGCTTCCCAACAGTCTCACTTTATACTAAAAGAAAATGGAGACATTTCATACTTGATATCTAATATTCTATTTTGGCCTGAATTATACAGTTGATTCAGCCATTTTATGCCTACATATTTTGTCACAGTTTACTGTTGACATTTGCATTTAAATTCCGTAGTCTAGAGATTTTAGCATTGATCCTTATTTGAGCATCTTGATACCATTTATTTTTTCATATTATGTGATTGTTCAAGATTCTTAGGTATCAACAACAAGTATATTCAATCCTTTTTGCTTTAATCGTATAAATCATGTTGAAATCATGATGTGTTTAAAATGCTCTTGAAGGAATCTACCATGGTTGTGATAATGTTCATCTTCTGAAGAATTTTCTGAAGAATTATATCCTGCTGCTTGTGGATATAATGCTAGTTCATTAGCCATGTAAATCCTTTAGGCAACAACATAAATTTGTTTGGAATTACATGATTTTTACTTTTATTTGATCCCATGATAAGTAATTAATTAAATATGAAAAAAGAATGTGGATGGTGACCGAATTTTTTTAGCAGTGATCAATGTATTATATTTTGCTTCGAGCTAAAAGTATAGTCAGTCACTCAACTTTGTCTAATATTTCAATGTGGTTACTAATAAATTTCAATTTGTATCAGTAAAATTACTGACGTATTATTTTGGTTTCAAACTTTCAATAACAACATAAGGTCATTTTCACAGAAAAATTTCAGCAATTTCAATGCCAGATATGCTGATATGACACAAATATAAAGCTATGTTAGTGTCACTTGTCAAAAACATTATGCCATTTTATTGAATTTTTAACATATAATTTCATTTTATTGAAATAATAATTCAATGATTTTATTATCACAAATTGAAGTTTAGTTACCACTTTGAAATATTATATTAAATTAAATAACGTCTTGTGCATTTAATCCATTTTTCTTTTGGTACGCAAGTAGCTAATTTCACAATCATTTGCTTTTGCTAAACGTTGTAGTTGCATGTGCAAAAATATAATAGAGCAGCAAAAATTAGATGATCTTCACATGAAAAGGTTTAATGTTTAATCCCAAATGCTAGACAGTTTAAGCTTATTGTGCATAATCTGATATGAAGCTCATTTGAGTTATAGGTCTTGAATTCTTCAATGAAGATATTTCTAGTTTGCAACACCTCATAAGATTACTTTCTTCTATTTGACAAAATTCATATATATATACACTTGTAGTAATAGATTGGTGACGAAGTTCATATTTAAGAGTTAAGATGAGACCAAAGATTGCTATTAGGAGAGCAAAATATAAATACACAAAAAATTTTGGATTAAAAGTTGTGTGAAAAGAGGCATTTCTTTTCACCCTTTAGCTCTGAAATGATGTAAATGAGTATGGTAGTTGGTCCCTCAATCAGGCATTCAGCCACATCCCGTGTGAACCCTATGCATTGTTTGAAGTGAAAAGTCTACCACATTTTGGACTCTTTTTTTTTTTTCAACTAAGCAAACTCCTTTGCTTTAACCTTAGATAGAGGGGGAGGGGCAAAACTATGAAATCCAATTGCTTTCTATCAGGAACTAGACCAAGCTCCACTGCAATGCTTACATTACTCACTGCCCAACTCACTGCTTTGCTCGATCTTATGTTAGTGCCAGTGGTAGCGGCTGATGTTATATAGCGATTCTCTTTCAACTTCTAGGAAAGTAGCTAAGGTTTTGAATACATGGCATAGCCGAAAGCACCAAAGTACAAGTAAGGTTCTTTCGTTAATTTCCTCAGAAGAGCGGGACATCGCCCTTTTCTAATAGATAGGCAGATGGGGACGAGACTACTAGTTCAACCAATTAGACAACACAGAAGATGGGGAAGGGTTAAGGAAAAGCCCTTTAACCTATGCCATTTACTTGAGTTACTAGATTGACTAGTCGATGCCTTTAGGCCTCGTCCCATTATGCTTCTACCCGATCGGAGGGTCTTCCTTTCTATTTTTCGTCTTGTTTGAACCGTTCACCTCTTAGATACGAGGAAGTCAAGTCTTATGCATGCGTACAAATTTGCGTAGAGTTAGTTCATCCAATGACTACAAAATATCATAAAAACACCAAATCTGCATAGGTTTTAGTTTAAACAATGTCCTTAAAGTCGCAAGGAGAAGCGTAAAATATAAAGTTGAATTATTATTTATTTGCAGTTTTGTACTCTGTAATATAAAAGAAAAACTAAAACAACAGAAAAAGATCAAATCAACAAATCAAAGAAGATGAGATCAAATCCACCCAAGCAATCAGAATCATCAGAAAAAAAGGATCAATATTTAAATAAATCCATAACACCAATTATTGCAACAAAAATTGCAATTTTAACAATTCAGCTAAACATGTAACACATGTGCTATCATGAAGTTAACTTTCTAAAAAAAGAAAATATGAACTAAAACCCAAATAGCAAAAGCAGCAAGCACATGATTAATTAGTTCATGCTGATCCAAACGAAAATACTTGTCAAATTTTTCTTATCCAAATGTTAAGTTCCATATTAATGCTATATCTTACTCAAATTTTTCTGATTACCATAAGCACCGATTTAAATAATTTTGTTTGAAAAATAGTTAGAAAGTAAAAAATACCTAAAATGATGAAGATATTGTTATGCTCTTTGGTTTTCCCCTAATACTGATACTTTATCCGAGTGATTTATTTTAGGGACATAAATGACTTTTGAACTCTTTATCCAAAAAAAGAAACTTTTGAACTTCCTAGTTATTTAACTGATTTTTTATTTTTTTTGAGAAATTTTATAGTGGACTGGGTCCATATGAACCGTTCCGCTGAAAAACTGACATGTAAGCAATATAAGTATTGAGACAATAAAAAACACTTATATGTTAATTTTTCATTGGAAAGGTCCATATGAACAAGTTCTTTGTTTTATTTTTTTCCATTTGGACTCAAACCCAGAGAAGAAATTAATTTTGGTGGAAAATATTATTATTATTTTTACATAAATAAATAAGTTATTAATTTGGGTGTTTCGTTGGAGACTTGGGAGTGTCACTTAAAAACAGGAAGGGAAAAATTCTAAACAAAATTAAATTAAGGTACCAGACATTTGTTGCTGATGATTAACCGGCAGCATCAACTTGCAGACCCACCCACCCTCTCTTCTAGGGCTCTGTTTGGAAGTCTATCCGCACACAAATTACTTTCTCTAAAAATACAATTGAGGTGTACCTGCCAATCTTGGTTCAACCAATAAGCAATACAATTCAAAGTTTGACATTGATGCCTTTGACTGGTACACTGCAGGATGAGATCAGAAGCTTCTTGTGAGTCCACCTCTAGAATTGGATTAAAGAAAAAATTATGGTACTATTACAAATTATTACGCAATATAAGATAGAAATTAAATTAATTTTAATTTTGTGGTATTTTTGTCAAAGTCTGCATATGATATTGGCGGACACAATTTTTTTTCCTGCTCCCCCAGGTCCGCTAGTCAAACTAATGGACTTAAATAGGTCCGCCTAAAAAAAAAGCGGACTAGAAAAGTCCGCAATTAACAAAAGCGGACGTATCAGGAATCTCAGGTCCGCTTTCAAGGGAAGCGGACCTGAAAAGCTGCCTTGTCCCAGTGGATGGGACAAGGTAGAGTCCGCATCCATGGAATGCGGACACAGCTGTCCGCATTCCAAAGACGCGGACTTATATGTCCGCGTCTGCGGACCAACATCCAGAATCCCTGCTCCTCCAAATCCAACCGACAAATCCCATCAACCCCAGCCGTCCGATCAAATGTAAATATAATCCCAGCCGTCCGATGAAATTTTATATTTACTATACGTTCATCTGCTTTGTTCCTCTACTCATTTATACGTTTGGTAAAATAAACACAGATTTGAAAATCCTTCTTCCTCTCCTTCTCCAACCTTATTAAAAAAAAATTGATTTCCTTCCATCTTTAACATTTTAAAAGCTAAATTTGTTCAACATTATATCCCTTTCAAGTAAGTTTCCTACCTCTTTTAATTATCAATTTAATTAATTTTTAGTAAGTTATTAGTAATTATAATTTTATTTTATATTTATATATATTTAATTAAGTTATTAATTTTTGTTACAATTTTTTTTTTGTAGGATTAGCATTATCAAATTAGGAACGAAAATACTAACAATATAACCACCAAATAACAGATATTGTGAAGTATTCAACCCAAGAAAGGTAAATACTAAAATTTTTGCAAATTTTATATTTTGTAGATTTTGTAGAAATTATGTTGTGAATTTCTATAAATTTTTGTAGTAATATATATGTAATGTATAAAAAAAGGGAATATGTATAAAATGTCCGTTTATAAATTTATATTAGATGTATAATATGTGTTTAATTAAATTATTAATTTTTTTGTATTTTATATATAGGATTAGCATCAACAAATTAGAACCGAAAATCCTAGCACTACAATCATCAAATAGCAGCTATTGTCTGCGTTTATTAAACGCAATAAAGGTAAATAAAAAAATTTATGAAATTTTGTAATTTTTGTAATTTTTTGAAATTATGTTGTGAATTTCTTTAAATTTGTGTAATATATATGTGATTGATGCATGGAAAAATTGAATACGTATATAATATTTGTTTATAAATTTGTATTAGATTGATTTTTGTGAAGTTAGTATATAAGACCATCTCCAACTCTCTACTCCAAATTTCCAATTATAATAAAAATATTTTAAAATTATTCCTTTCCACCTAACATTTTTATTATTAATATATTTCTTTTTACATACTATATAATATTATTCACATATTTTTTATGAAATTCTTAAAAAAACATTTAATGTTAATTAAATATAAAAAAATAATTTAAATTACATAATAATTTTTTAATGTTTATATGTTTCGAAAATCTTAAATATATGATATAAACTATATAGTTTGTATTAGAAATGTCTATTTGATATATATATATATATATATATATTTTCATTTATGTTAGAATTAATTAAAAAATATCATAATTTTATTTAAGATAATTTTTTACATATATATATTGAATGATTTTTAATTATATGACAGAATAATGTCGACTTAATTACCAATATATATATATGATGTATGCAAAAATGGAATATGTATATAATATTTGTTTAGAAATTTTTATTAGATTGATTTTTGTGAAGTTAGTATATAAGACCATCTCCAACTATTCAGTCTAAATTTGCACTCCAAATTAAAACATTTTTAATTTATTCCTTTCGACAAACATTTTTATTACTATTATATTACTTTTTACATACAATTTTATTATTCATTGTTTTTAATAAAGCCTAATTCAAAACATTTTAGTGTTAATAATATATAAAAAATTTTAATGGACTGGGTAATGTTTTAATAAATAAATAATTTTATAAAATAAAATCGTATAGGATATACTTAAAAAAAGTTAACATATTAATGTAAAAATAACACTTAATGATTCAAAAATAGGATATAACAAATTTTATGATAGTTCCAAGTTGTATATGTATTAATATTTTTTTTTAATTTTCAGCATTTTAATTTAGTTTTGATATTTTATCAATATTAATTTAAAAAATTTTAAGAATTTAAGCAAAATTATTAAAATAAATGAAGATCACAAATACACATATAAATTAAATCAAACACACAAATTAATAAAAACCATATTTGTGAAAACCGAACAGGACCGGGTTCGACCGGAACCAGAGGTCAGGCCGGTCGATTTGGATCCGGTTCGACCAAACTTTTTTTTAAATCTTTTTTTAAATATAAAATTTAAGTTATTATTTTGAGGTGTATTTAATTAAAATAAAATATATTTTGTATTTTTAATTGTAAGTACAAAACCTATATTTCATAAATTGAGCTTTTTAATTTACTATATTGTGTTTGAAGTGCTTAATTTTAAGAATTATAATAAAAATGTTCAAAGTTTCATATATTATAAATATATATATTATAAATATAAAAAAATATATATTAATATATTTACAAAATCCGGTTCGATTTAGGTTTATTATAGTTTAATCTGAAATCCATGAATCCATCCCTTGATCGGTTCGATGACCAGTCCGGGTCTGAAAACCATAATAAAAACACATAAGCGAAATACTGTAAAAAAATAGACATTTTGAAAAAAAAAAAAACATTGAAAGAAAAATGGAAAAGAAACTAAAATAACACTAAACATCAAAAAAAGAAATTGGATGTTGGTGGTGGGTTGGAGATGCCCTAATGAATGCTTTTTAATTATATGACAGAATAATGTCGACTTCATTGCCAATATATATTCATTGGGGTGGTCAAATCATAAGGAATCAATTTGGAGTTGATTATGAGAATGTATATTGCAAAGTAATATCAATGAATGGTTTATTCAATCTGAGTTCATTGTTTGATAAGATTAGGACTGTTATGAATATACCAGCGACCGAAGATTTGATTAGGGTGCAATTTCGAAACCCAATTGCAATGAATGTAGTACAGTTAGTGTATAATTGTTTTGATCTGTGTGACGATGATGATTTGAATATGATGTTGGGGATAGTCAGCGGTTTAGGTCATAGCTTGTTCTGTATTGAATTATACGTCGAATGCAATCATAATGCACCTTCTACACACACGAGGGATATAGCTGGACCTTCTAATTCTCAAGCTATTGATTATGATGTTGGTGGTAGTGGTGGACTTGGTGGTTATGGTTGTGATGATGATGATGATAGCGATGATTATGAACCTATTGGTTTTAATGGTGGTGGTGGTGGTGGTGGTGATAGCAAATCTGATGATGAAGAAGAGGATGATGTTGATGGTGATGATAGTGAATCTGAGGATGATGCTGATGCTTATAATGATCATGATGGGTTGCACAATGAGGATGAGCTTCAAGGGAATTATAAGGCTTCTTCTTCAAATGTTGATGACACTGCATTATACAATAATTTTACTCCTACATTTTTCCCAAATATTCCCCAGCTTACCCAATTTGATGCATCAGCTATGACAGTCCATGATATTGATCAAACCAGGAATGCTATAAGATGGGATTCATCAATGGAACTCTCAAAGGGGATGTTATTTTATTCAAGAGAAGCAGTTAAAACTGCAGCTAAGGAATACTCTATGAGAATACAAAAAGAGTTTCGGAGTAGGGAGACAAGGATGAATACTATCACATTGGTATGTCATTATTATGATAAGGGATGTCCATGGAGGTTACGTGCGACGTTGAAGAAGAAGTCTCATCTGTGGGAGATCACAAAGTATGTCGGTGAACATACTTGTCATGGGCTGAAAAAGTCTCAAGACAACAGAAATCTTGACAGGGCCTATATGTATCCCATAGTGGAGGCTATGATTAGAGAGGATCCCTCACTAAAGGTCAAGGTCATTGTTGCAAACTTTGATGAAAGATATAAGATAAAAATCTCTTACAAGAAGGCATGGTTGGCAAAAAATAAAGCCATTGAGAAGATATATGGAAGTTTTGATGAGTCATATAACCATCTTCGCCCTTGGCTTTATGCTGTAACCGAAATGAACCCCGTCTCAATCTACCATATTAGTGAGTCTAATCACTTTGTCGATGGTCGTTTTGTGCCAGGAGTTAAACGTTTTGAGCGTCTTATATTGATTCTGAAACCATGCATTGATGGTTTCAAACATTGTATGCCAGTCTTGTACGTTGATGCCACTTTTTTAACTGGAAAGTATAAAGGTGTAATACTAGTAGCATCAGCACTTGATGGCGACCGAAACATATTTCCAATAGCATTTGGCATAGCTGAAGTTGAAAATATGGCAAATTGGGAATTCTTCTTGCGTTATGTACGAGATTTTGTTTGCCCAGACATGCCCGATGTTTGTGTCGTATCTGATAGGCATGCTGGAATCTTAAGAGCCATGGAGTCTGAAAAATGGAATATGGCACCTCATCGATTCTGCATTCGCCATCTAGCAAGCAACTACAATAAGCAATTCAAAAATGAAGAAGTTAAAAACTTTATCATCAATGCAGGTATTTAAGAGTATTGCTTTTTCAATTACCGTAAACCTAAACCATAAGGATCAAGTTATACAATTGTTTAACTCATTATGCTTTCAAATATGTTTTCATGTTTTTTTAGCATATCAACATCAACCTCGGAAGTTTAAACGGATGATGAGGTTGCTTGAGGAGAAAGAACCTAATAGCTTTCAATGGTTGAATCGGCTGCCAAAGGAGAAATAGGCTCTCGCTTTTGATGGTGGTTGTCGATGGGGTAGTATGACAACTAACATTGCTGAATCAGTAAACAGATGGCTGCTAAAAGATATTCGGGGATTGCCAATAACAACAATGATGGAAAGCCTTTTTTTTAAAATTGGTTGATCGTTTCGAAAAACACAGACGTGAAATTATAGCCGAAATGCAAAAGGGATTCTCATATACTACATTTGCAATAGACCTATTGAGGACAAGGTTTGAAAAGGCATCTGGACATGTAGTACAAAGGTTTGATACGAGGAATGGTGTTTTTGAGATTAAAACTGCCCGTTGGAATTTAGGAAGGAAGGGAGGACACAAGCAAGTGGTCAATCTGAAAGAAATGACTCGTAGTTGTCGAAAGTTTCAACAACTGCGAATACCATGCTCCCATGCCATTGCTAGGTGTTTGGCATATGGCATTGACCATAGACAATTTATTCATCCAATTTATAAATTAGAAAACAACTTGAAATGTTGGTCGACAGCATTTACCCCACTTGGAGAACGTGACTACTGGCCAACAATCGATGGACCATCACTTGTACCAAATCCGAATTTGATGAGAAAGAAGGGTCGACCAAAAACAACACGGATTCGGAATGAGATGGATTGGAAAGTTACCGGTGCTAACACCACCAGTTTTTGTAGTAAATGTGGCTTACCCGGTCATAACACTAGGACATGTGGGCGTAGTTAAATATGTTGTAATTATAATGACTAATTTGTAATGGATTCTAATATGTTATTTGGAACGCAAACTACTATGATAATGTGTGTTTTGTGACTATATTGCTTTAATAGTAATACACTCAATTGGTAAACCTTATTAGTATGTTGAATTCTTAATGTGCATCATTTTATTATATTGACATCAAATGTTTGTGTTGTTAGGTATGTCAGGTAATCCACGACCACAGCGAGCATACATTGAGCCTGGGCCGATTGACCCTAGCGTTTTACATTCACAGAGATCACATAGATCGGAGGCAGTATGGTTCAATGAGGTGCATTATATATCACTTTCTATTTACATAATTGAACTATTAATTAAATATTGTGTGATGAATTAAATTAATGTTACTTATGATCATAAGTTGCATTATTTTATAAATTTATCCAAAATTTTTACTTATAAAAACATTATCCTCTTTAATATATAAAGAAATATATTAATGTAATTTTTCGTCAAAATATTAGGATGAGGAGACAACCCTTACTTGCAGGAGGGACGGTACGATCCTACGTGAGGAAGAAATTGATGATCGACTAGAACAAGTCTTGAGACAGACTGGTTTCTATGGAGTTGCATGGTTGGGTTTTTTTCAGTTGGACCACCATCTCATTATGGCTCTAGTTGAGAGATGGAGACCGGAAACTCATACTTTTCATCTTCCCGAAGGTGAGGCAACAATTACACTGCAGGATGTTGCTGTACAAACTGGACTGCTAATAGATGGTAATCCATTGATTTGCCCACTTCTTGCAAAATGGGTAGATCAGTGTGAACGACTATTAGGCGTTCGTCCTCCTAGAAATGCCTTCAAAAAAAATATGCTGCAATTGAGTTGGTTAAATGCTACTTTTCCTGCTATGCCGGCTAATGATAATGAAGAAGACATTGCACGGTACGTCCATGCATACTTGTTGCAACTTTTATCGGGCATATTATTTAGCACAAAAACATCAGGTTATGTCAACCTTTTGTTTCTACCTTTATTGGAGAATATTGCAACAATTGATCAGTATAGCTGGGGCAGCGGGTGTTTAGCATATCTGTATAGAGAGCTGTGTAAAGCCGCCCGACACAACACTGCACAAATTAGTGGTGCTTTAATTTTGTTGCAGGTTTGGGCATATGAGAGATTGAGAGATATATCGCCGAACCTACGGAGTGGAGTTATCACGCTTGGTTTACCACTTGGTCGGCGATACGTATACATAACACTTATGATATATATGTATTAATATATCAATTTTGTTTTCACTTGTATATATATATATATATATATATATATATATATATATATATATATATATATATATATATAGAGCCAAATCAATTTTGCTCTCCTACTTTGTAAAAGGATACCAATATAGAATTCACATAGTGCCTACCGAGCAGTTAATAAAATACAACAACTTAGGGTATACGATGCCGAACTTGTGTAATTTAGTATTCAAAAGTAACTTATGCATATTTATATTTCGTTGTTATGATATAGTTGTAAAATTTTCTTATATGTTTACTATGTAAATTAATATCTCCTAATTAATTACAGATGGAGCACACCTAAGGATTCTATTGTTGTGCCAACTCATACGCTGAGACATATAAGATATGTACTTGATTTGGCTGACAAAGATTCTGTAAGTCATACAAATTAGGCATGCATTCATGTTAAACATTTACGACTAAATATTTGTTTTGGAATGGTAAAATCATATACATATATATGGTATTTTGTGTTGCTTGTAGTTCACTTGGGAGCCATACACAGATGAAATCCGGGCAGCATTACCAGAATATTGCTTTCAAGGAAATCATTTATAGAGAGCTGTTGTGCCATTGATTTGCATGCACATTGTGGAATGGCATCAACCAGACAGAGTTCTTCGACAATTTGGTTTGCAACAACACATACCTGTTGCGCCCATGCAAACCAATGAGCTGCATGATATTGAACTGATTCAGGTTAAAGGTTCCATTATGCAGAAAATGGCCTACTGGGTCGCAATATGGAATGATAGGGCAAATTTGATATTTACAGCTCAACCATGTGCCGAACCACTCCATTATCATTCCGAGTACATGGAATGGTATAGGCGAATAATAAGGAGATGGATTTCTGTTAGAGGTGCTACCCATGGTGCCACTGTAAGTCATTAAAATTGAAAATTCATGTGTTTAATTTTTTTTTATGACCTGTACATAGTAATAATATATGTTATGTACAGGTTGATGGAATGGAGCAACTGGCCTTGGTTAGAGATTTGGATGCTGTGAACAGGATAAGAAACAGCATATGCGGGGCGCTTGGGGAGGAACGGCATTATGTTCGGGGTTCCCAACCTCCTCATCCAGCTCCGTCTGCTACTTATCCGAATTTTGATGTGGCTGAAGAGGCACCCGTTGCTGCCACTGGTAGACGCTGCCAACGTACCACATCGAGGAGACGTGAGGTCACAAGACCAACAGATCCTTCTTGTGACATTGTGCCACATCCAGTATCATACCATTCACATGATCCATATGGAGCAAGCACTTCACAACAATCACAACCAACACAGCAATATTCATCATGGGTTCCTAACCCATCTGCTCCTGGTTCATTTGTTAGTCCAAGTGGTCCACCACAGTATGGGTTTAACACTTCTCAAAACGCATTTACACAATAGAGTGGGTCCGGCCAAGCACCTTGGGCTATGCATGGTATGGGTACACCCCGTACTCCTTCTAATATGATATTTCCATCGTTTGTCCGGCCATCTTCAGTGGAACAGTGTGTTGGTATGTCTAGTATGTACTCTCAGCAACAACCTCCTTTTCCATATTCCAACTTTGGAACTACATCAAATGTTGAATATAATCCATCACAGTGTACTGATCCATCGTAGCCTTCCAATAGAAGTGGACGTAATATTTGATGTTTCTTTTTAAACAATGTATAATATTTTTATGTTTTAGTTCGAGACTTATATCTTTGAATATTTAGAACATTTACTATAAATAAAATGTCATATATTTTTTTAATTGTGCATTCCAATTCCTTTGAAATCAAACGAGTTGTAATTAAGATTTTATTACCTTATCTATCGTATTTGAAATCATAGTTTTTTTTGTATAATGTCTACTTTTTTAAAAATTGTATAATTGTAATTATTAGAGATAGAACATTTTATAATTAATTAATTAAAAAATACCAGATTTGTTATTAAAATTTTATCCTATTTTAAATCATAGTTTTTTCATAATTAATTATTAAACTACTAAATAATTAATCGAACGAGTGTAATGCATATTTTCAAAGTAATGTAAAATTTTTCAACATACTCATTGTTTTTTTATAATAACATTTTTATTTCATAGATTTTCATATAAAAACTATGTATATACAAATATTTTTTTACAAATAAAGAAAATTATTTTAAATTATACAATCAAGTGGAAAAGAAATTTTGCGAAATATGCACTTGTGTATTAACATGCCAAATCAATAAGTAATAAACTAAAGGGTCATAATTTGAAATTTTTTTCCCTTGGAACATATAAAACTTAATATCATAAATAATAAGATTTTTCTAATTACTGTTTGTAACTTTTTATTATAATGATATTTATAAATAATAAGATTTCTCATTACTTTCACAAGTAATTTTTTTTTCTCAATTATTTAAACATTAATATGATGGGGTTAGACGGAGAAGACTTTTCAATAATGTTTCTTTGCAGAGACATTAACCTCAAAAAAACATATCATAAACTCAAAAATGTATACTTCAGGTTGGATTTAATATTTTTTTTAAGGGTTTCTTTCCTTTGTGAAGTATAATTGTAAATTAAGAAACAAAAAATGTTTTGAGCATTTTACGTGTCAGAATATGAGTAATGTCATATGCATTTTTTGGTTAAATATCAATACTACAAAGATGGTAGTCTGAATAAATTTTTTTTTAATCAATGGTAATATTTAAAATACGAGTGATCATAAATTATTTCCATATTTATTTTATTTTTTCCCCCTTTTACTGTTATTAATAATACTATAATAGTAAAATTGTATATTTATTTTACGATTCTTATAACTCTAGAGTTCATTTATGTTCTATATAATTTAAGGAATTTACTAAAAATATTAACACTGAATTAGATAATCATAATACTAAATTACATTATAATATTAAATTACATTATAACACTAAAAAAAAAAAAAAAAACATAAGTTACATAATCATAAAATTAAACTACTACTATAGTCATCTCGTAATCTTAAATTTAAAACCATTCCTAGCGTTAACTTTATTACAATAGTCTACTTGACATATTGGCAGAGTTTCTAGAACTTTGCCAACCAATTCTTGGGGTAATTTAATACATTCACTCTCCTTCGTAATTAATATTTTTATCATATTGTCATAATCTACAGGTGATTCGTCAAAAATCTCATCAAATAAGCATTGATAACGCCAAGATAATCCATTTCTTAGCATCCACATTTGTTCCCTCGTTCGCACATCAAATTTGTAGCCAGACATTATTATGTCTTGTAATTTTTCGTTCATATTTAGCAGGTACTCTAGTAACTTTTTTCCCCTTCTCATCCGAATTTTTTTAAAATTTTCTATTTTCTTCAATGCAAATTCCGAGAACCGCATAATCTTAGGGGTCAGTATTGTTTTAACCATCTACAAGTTGCATAAAAAAAAATTAACCTTAATTGAACCATTTCAAATACACATTAATTAATTAATTAATTAAATAACAACTTAAATAAAATATTGTATATCACTACACCAGTTTTTTATTTTAAACCCTTGTAATAATAATAATCATAATAATAATATTAATATTCATAACAACAATAATAAAAATAAAAATAAAAATAAAAATATAATTTAAAAAAAATAACTTGTATTAAAAATAATAACAATAACAATAATAATGATAAAAATAAATATAAAATTTTACACCAAAATAAAAAAAATTCTTTTTTACTAGCTCAGTTTTATTTTTTTTTTTCCAATATTCTGTAAAAATAATAATATTTCAAATTTTAATAACAATTTTTAAACAAAACTTATAGAGATAAATACTAACTATATAGTTTATATCATATCTATATGATTTTTCAAACATATAAATATTATATACTAACTTCACAAAAATAAATCTAATACAAATTTATACATAAATATTATATACATATTCCATTTTTTCATATATATATATATATATATATATATATATATATATATATATATTATTCCAGAAATTAAAAATTTTTACAAAAATTTTATATTTACCTTTTTTTCTGTTTAATACTATAATAACTGTTGTCTGGTGGTTGTAGTGATAAAATTTTTTGTTTCCAATTTGATGCTGACAATCCTGAGAAAAAATTACAAAAAGTTAATTAACATTATTAACAAAAATTAATTATATAATTATAAATATAAAATAAAAATTACGGTTAATAAAATTAACCTACCAAAAAAAAGAAAAGAATGTAGAAGGAGCTGAAGTAATGAGCTTAAAAGGAGAAGGAAGGAGAAGGAAGGCTTAAAAGGAGAAGGAAGGAGAAGGAAGCCGTAAAAAAAAATTGTCTAATTCTCAAATCTGTGTTTAAAACGTATAAATGAGTAGAGGAGGCATAGTAAATATAAAAATTCATCGGACGGCTGGGGTTGATGGGAGTTATCGGTTGGATTTGGGGGAGCAGGGATTCTGGATGTTGGTCCGTGTTTTTGGAATGCGGACACAGACGTCCGCATTCCAAAGACGCGGACTTATATGTCCGCAGACGCGGACATATAAGTCCGCTTCTTTGGAATACGGACAGCTGTGTCCGCATTCCATGGATGCGGACTCTGTCTTGTCCCATCCACTGGGATAATGCAGCTTTTCAGGTCCGCTTCCCTTGAAAGCGGACCTGAGATTCCTGATACATCCGCTTTTGTTAATTGCGGACTTTCCTAGTCCGCTTTTTTTCTAGGAGGACCTATTTAAGTCCATTAGTTTGACTAGCGGACCTGGGGGAGCAGGAAAAAAAATTGTGTCCGCCAATATCATATGCGGACTTTGACAAAAACACCACAAAATTGAAATTAGTTCAATTTCTACCATATATTGGGTAATAGTTTGTAATAGTGCCATAATTTTTTCTTTAATCCCTCTAGAATCACCCTTCTATAGCCAAAATTCCAAGCCAGCTGCAATCCATAGAGTGCACCCCATAGTTCAGCATCTAAAGGCGAACAAGAACCGATGTTCCCATAGAAACCTGATAGGAATTCGCCTCTGTGGTTACGAATCAAACCTCCGGCAGAAGCACGCTTTGTAAATTCACTACAAGGTCCATCAGAAATTCTTGTACTTTCAGAGTCACAGCCTCTGGCTCCCTCTTTCTCGACCTCGACTCATCTGCAAAAATTCCCTTCTCCAGTCTCCACTGCCTTCTTCTCCATTGTCCACGCCTCCCTTTGCTATTTACTGACTTCAACTCCGTTCCTAAATTCCCGTTGCATAATTGTGTCTCATCACAGCTAGGTTAGGCTATCTTGACTTCTGTTCCATGCCCTCATACTGTTCGATTAAAATCCTCAGAGAACCTCCAACCCCTAAAGGCCGAAACTATGATTCCCAAACCACTACGCATGCTGGCCGCTGGCTCTGCTATGTGCTTGGGCGGAGTAGCAGCTCTCAATATCACCACTTCGATAGCCATTGGAGCTTTTCGCTATGCAAATGAGCTCAAAATGGTAAGCTTTATCAACTCCCTTCTCTTTTCCTATTTGTTATATAATTGTCTTTCAAATAACTCCAGATTACCATAAAAACGATGCTTTTTCCCATCTGTACGGAAATTAATGATAGGCCTTAAAATATGTCTTTGTGTTTTGGTGTAGAGAAAGAATGCTTTGCCATGTGGGGTTTGCAGAGGAAAAGGGTTTTATATATGCAAGCTGTGCCAAGGCAATGCTACTATCAAGTGGTCACCTTTGTATGATCCTATTGCAATTAACCCTGTCCTTTGCCCTACCTGTGATGGTAACAGGTAAATGCTTTGTCTTCTCTTCTATTTTTGTGTTTCTTTGAGTTTGCAAGAGCTGAAAGTAACTTCCATTGCAGGGTTCAGCGCTGTCTAAACTGTCTTGGCAAGGGATATTGTTGTGCTTCTTAAATTCTCAAGTACCTGGCAGTATAGGGGTAAGCTGTCTCTGGTTCACCTTGTTTGCTATGTTTGAATTGCTAAAAGGGTCAATATGATAACAGTAATTGTCAAAATTTCAGGTTTCTACCCTCTATTTGTTGATAAAGATAAATGACAAAGATACTGGATTTCCTTTTTAAGCCTGTATAAGGCTATAAGCTAATCCTGGATTGCATATGCTTCAATAAATAGACTGTTAACCAAAATTGAAGCGCCTTAATTTCTGTTTGACATTTTGTTTTCACAAAAGGAGGAGATTCATATGGAGTTCTATTTCCATTTTGTTCTATGCTAAAACCTTCATCATAAAATTGTTTTCTGCTTTGGTTGAATAGCATGCATTTGTTGGTGGTGTGAGTAAACCAGTGATTGTGCAGTTGTGCTTGTACTTGTTTCAGTGTTTGCAGGATTTATCTAGTAGGAGTATGCGATGGAACAGCACAAGCATATCTTTCTTTTTTTTTTTCCGAAAAAAGAAAGTGGAAAGGTGCTTTTTTTTTTTTTTTTTTTTTCCTAATGCAGGAGATCTATCTCCAATTTGGGTTCTGAGAAAAGCTCAATGCCACATAGAAACTTGTGAATAAGAATGATCATTTCCATTCATATCTCTTAAGCAAATGTATACATGTTTCATCCCAAACCCGTTAAAAAATTCACTTAGGATATCCATTCTCTTCCCAAATAAATTGTCATGGGCCGCCTCAAAATTTGCCTAAATTTGGTGCAAGAATTATTTTCCATAGGCCCATGGAGGCTAGGAAGAGCCCTAAAAATGGCCACAAGGGTCAAAACGCACCAAACACAAACCTCTTAGGCCAAATAAATAATAGTTAGGCCAAAGAAGGGGTGGTTATGCTGCAAAAGTTGAAAAAAAATGGAGGTTTGGCGAGAAAAATGGGAGCTGCTGCAAAACAGGCTTAGCCTGCAGCCCAGCCAGCAGCGTACAGACAGCCTAGCCCAACGCACATCGCCTAAGCAACGGAAATTCCTTAGCTGTTTAAGTTCCAGAAGCTAGGGGTGGCAATGAGGCGGGGATTACTCGAAAACCGTGGGGATCCGAACCGACGGGCGCGGGGAATAACCGATATTATCCCCTACGGGGATGGGGGTGGGATTATTTTACCCCTAGTACTTAAACGGGCGTGGGGGCGGGGAGTACTATCCCTGCCCCACTCCCGAATAAATACCCGTATAAACCCCGTATATATATATATTAATTCCTATTTACAAGCCCATCTCTGTTCTTATTTCTATGTAAGATTGTCTTCTTCAAAGTTGGTTAGAAGTTGAAGTAAAAGGTATTATACTTATAAATAGTTACTTATTAATTTACTTTACTTCAAAGTTATGTATTAAATTTTTTAATATAATGAATACCAAGTCCTAGCTCTTAAATGATTGGACTTCAATTTCAAGTTGTTCAAAGAAATTTCACTTGGAACTTAAATATTTGTAATATTGGATATATTTTATAATTTGGATATTTAATATTAAACGACATTTGTAATGTGGTAGAATTTGTATTTTGGATATTGAATGTTAAAATGGTTATTAAAATAACGAAATATTAATTTATTTTATTTATTGGATATGAGCGGGGATTCACCGATAACCGTAGGCATCCACGCGGGGCGGGATGGGGTAAAAAAATCTCTGAAATGTTAAATGGGGAATCACCGAAACCGCTCTTGCAATCATTGGGGGCGAAGTGGAGAATGCACCACCGTTCCCGCACCTGCACCATTGCCACCCTTCCAGAAGCCTCCAGAAACTTCCAGCAATGCCTAGTCCGTTCCAGAATCTGTAGGAAACCACCAGAATTGCCTTTAGAAGCTGTTAAACCGTCTCTACTAGATATTTTGTACATTATTGATTAGAATATGCTAGGAATATTTCAAATTAATATGAACCGCACATTAAGGTGGAATGGCTATAAATAAACCTCATCCCCTCATTTGTAAATTAGTCAAAGAGTTGTAAAGCATTATTCAAGTAATAAAAGCTCTCTTTAAGATTGTAAACTTTGTTCTTTGTTTACTTGTCATTCTTCTTGCTTAGCGTTTGGAAGGCTGACTAGCATAGCAACTTAAGGTGGAATGGCTATAAATAAATCTCATCCCCTCATTTGTAAATTAGTCAAAGAGTTGTAAAGCATTATTCAAGTAATAAAAGCTCTCTTTAAGATTGTAAACTTTGTTCTTTGTTTACTTGTCATTCTTCTTGCTTAGCGTTTGGAAGGCTGACTAGCATAGCAACTTAAGGTTTTGCTCGCTAGTGCCGCACGTTTCAACTAATAGAGAATTGTGTATGTGACAAAATTTATGGGTATCCATGGTGCAAAGTATATAATTTATTGTTTAAGAAAATTAAAATGATAAACTTAACAAATTAACATTACAAATGTACAAATACTAAACCCTTAAAAAAGACTTACAAATTAACAAATAAATAAACCTAAAAATCATTTTAAAAATAAATCAAAATAAACTTAATAAATAACAATAAATAGATTTAAACATTACTTTACGAGCAAACACAAATCTAAATATATATCCATATATATTGGGGTTTAGGTAGTGTTAGGAGGCATATTTATACTTTTAACTATACCTATCATGGATATACTTCGTAAAGGTACCCTTTGATATTGGGCTCCAGAAACGTTAATAGAATGCGGGTGGACAAATATTCTAAAATATTCAAAACGTACTATATATATATATATATATATATATATATATATATATATATATATATATATATACACACACGATAGGACAAAATTCATAATTTTTATTGTTGAAAATTGTGTATTGACATTCACATTATCAACGAAAATTAAGTTGATCGGAAAATTAAGAGTATTGTAACTTTGGCTATTAAAGTCAGTTATTGCAACTTTGAGCTAAGATTCTAATTTACTTTTTTATGAATTCACTTAATTAGTTATGGATATGTCACACTCACCTAAAATTTAATATTAGAAAATATGTTACCATTCACATCAGACATCTTTTGTGGGAAAAGAAAAGAAAAGAAAACTCCGAATTGGGTAGTAAACGAAAAAATAAGGTTCATTGGCCTCAACCTAATTCATTATTTTTTGGCCATTAAGTCAAGAAGACTTTGAAATTTAATATTTTTCTTAAGGAATTTTATTTTTCATATCTTATCTGACGTATATTGCTCCATAATATTTGTCTGGACCATTGAATATGATTCCATTGAACTACACATGGTGTGAATATTTGTTAGTTGAATTAAATCTTAATAAAAATGTTTTATACATTTATAATTACCTAGGTTATTTATTGAAATATAAACAACTATAAATGGAAGATATTGAAGTATTACCTCCCTTTTTATATTGAGTCATATATATAATTAATTAGTTTGCTCACGTAATTCAGTTATATATATATATATATATATATCTCGCAAAACACATCTTAAGTTCTTGAACTTTTATGGGTTTTGTAAGTGGCCCCATGATTAATTTTTTTAATATATTGATGTTTGATCTTTCTATTTTAGTAGTATTAGGTTCAAAATTGACACCTTTGTTTCGCTTGGGCTGAGTATATATTAACTAGTACATGACACAGTCTTGTAAAAGTTATAAGACTCTGAAAGGATTCGAATCATACTTTTTATGCAAGTGTGTTATAGCTATATATATAAATTATACCTTCAATTTAATTTCACGTGTCCGTAAAAATTATATCATGCACCAGTTAACTGATACTAGAATCCACGGGAGACAAATATGTCGAGTTTGGGACGAATATTATCAAAATAGAAAAATGATATGCCCAATGTGTTGAAAAAATTTTATTAGGGAAAAAATTGCAAAATTCTTAATAGCTCAGAGGTCTGTGGATGTGTTATATATATATATATAGTTTCACTTGCAATTATAGTTTTCTTTTTGATAATTTGAATCTTTTATAAGGGTGCAGTAGAGAGATGAATAAATGGATTCCAGTTGCAATTGTTTTGTTGTTCATAGTTTGCAATTAAATTAATATGCTTTGAAAATTTTCATTTTTAAAAAAGGGGAATAAGATAAGAGGACGCGGAAATGTTATCATCTAGAAAGCCATTTTTCTTCTGGCACTTGGGCACCTACGAACCTAAGAATTATGGAGCCAAGAAATATATTTATTTCAACAAAATAGTATAAATAACAACTATTTGACAATTTGAAAGTTGAAAAATTCACATGTATTTAAAATAAAGTAATTGAAGTTTGACCACTATATCAGAAGATATCAGAATCCGTAAACATTTGATTCTTGAAATCAAAGGTTGGGAATGATATGGTAGTAAGTGCATCCCTCGAGATTAAATACTACATTAATTAGTTTTTGTACCACGCCAGATCATAAATTAATCTATACTTACTACTCTAATTGATTTGTCTTTTTCTTGTGATTTTTTTTTTTTTTTCTTTTGACCGACGCTTGAGATTAGTTTAGTCGATGACTAACAAACGTTTTTGTTATTATTTAATTACATTTCCTGATATGTAATTGACTTAATAATATGAACTAGAGAACACATTATCAACGCGGTGCATTCATTTTCTATATAATTTCACTGGAAAGTACCAAAAGAGATAGAAAACCAAAATTCTTTACATCAACATTGCATTTCAATTAACTTCTTCATCCTTTAAATTCTCATCTTAATTCTTAGCTTAATCGAGAAGAAGAAGAAGAACAATGGCAGAGGCCACTGTCTCATTAACACTCGCAAGAATAAAAGACCCTCTCATTCAACAAGCAAGTTTCTTGCTTGGAGTTGGCAGCGAACTTCAGCACTTGCGAACTGAACTAATGCAGCTCAAATGGTTTCTAAACGATGCAGACCGTAAGCTTGAACAAGACAAACGAGTCCGAAATTGGGTTACAGAAATCAGAAATGCTGCATATGATGCTGAGGATGTCATTGATACCTTCATCACCAAAGTTGCATCCAGGGAAGATCACCATTTCTTTGACAAGCTGCTCGTTCCCATCTTTACAGACAGTCTCTACGCATACAGAATCCGCAAGCAAATCAAATCCATCCGAAACAGGGTTCTGCACATCTCCACTGAAATGGAGAAATATGGTGTCTGCTATAATAATGAAGAGGAGGAATCGAGTGCATTGATCTACACACATAAGAGGGAGATGGAAGAAAATATAATCAGTCGGGAAGATTGCGTGAGGGATGTGATTAAGCAATTGATGATAGACGATGAACGCCTTCGGATTGTTTCCATAGTTGGAACAGGAGGATTGGGTAAAACTGCTCTTGCCAAGACAATCTATCATCATTACCATCTCGAGCACCGGTTCGATTGCAAAGCTTGGGTGTTCATATCTCAGCAATGCACTACAAAGGATGTTTTACAAGCTACTCTGGCGCAGGTAGTGAAGGGTAGGAACAGTAGTTATAGAAGAATGAAGGAGGAAGACTTGGTGGAGAATCTCTACCAAATTCTTGCTAAAAATCGCTATCTAGTTATTCTTGATAACATAGGGAGGAAAGAGGCATGGGATGGTTTAAAATATGCTTTCCCTAATGGAAAAATTGGAAGTAAAGTTTTGTTCACTACTCGTAAAAGAGAAGTCACTATGTACGCGGATCATTGTACATCTGATCCATTTCAACTTCCTTCTTTGACACACGAAGAAAGTTGGAAGCTTTTCTGCGAGAAATTAAAGTCTTTCCCAACTCATGTTTTTGCTAGTTCTAGTTGTCCAACGGAGTTTGAAAAGATAGGAAGGGAAATGGTGAGAAAATGCGACGGATTACCTCTTCCAATTCTGGTTCTTGCAGGCATGCTGGCCACAAAACGGTCGCTGAAAGAGTGGAAATTGGTGCAGAGAGATATGAATGCATACTTGAAGAAGTATCGTCAGGGTCAAGGAGGATTTCACGGGATTTTATGCTTCAGTTATCAAGAGTTGCCTTTCTATTTGAAACCGTGTTTCTTGTACTTTGGGCTTTTTCCTGAGGGTCAGGAGATACGAAAGAAGGCGTTGATTCGGCTATGGATTGCTGAAGGATTTGTAACCCATCAAGGAGAGGGCAAAGTGACAATGGAAGATGTTGCAGAAAACTACTTGCAAGACTTGATTAACAGGTCCATGGTTGAAACTTCTGAACCGGACTTTTCTTCTGCTGGTGGAGTAGTCAAAACATGCCATATTAATCATCTGCTGCGTGACCTGTGCTTGTCGAAAGCAAAAGAGGAGGACTTTCTTGATTCTAAGTCGCGTAGAATTGCTATTCATTCTAAAATTCCACCTGAAAACATCGTGCAAAAACACCCTCACCTGCGTTCCCTTTTGTGCTTCGGAGAAAGGCATTCGCAAGATTTAATGGAAGTAAGGTGTGGGATTTCTGATATCAAACAACTCAAGTTACTACGAGTTCTGCATCTCCAAGATATGCATCTTCATTCCTGGAAACCCATCGGTTCACTTTTCAACCTGAGGTACCTGGTTTTGACATCAATGAATCCATCAAGATCAATTGATATGCCTCCAGACTCCATAGCCCCCTTGAAAAGCTTGCAGACACTTGACATCAGAGGCTACAGCAGTGTAAGATTACCGCTTGAGTTGTCGAATTTGGTCAATTTGAGACATTTGTTGTTACCTCTTGATGAAAATCAAGGGAATTTTCAGCTCATTTCTTTACAAAATCTTGAGACACTCAAGTACGTAAAAGTTAAGAATTTGATGAGAGGCAACGCCATGGAGAAGCTGACTAATCTACGAAGCTTAGGAGTAATGTTCCGGTCATCAGAAGAAGCTGAAGTTGTCCTTAAATCTCCAATGGTGATGTCAGGATCTATTCAGTCTTTTCAAATGTATGGAGAATATTTTACGAATTTGGAACCTCTTTCATGCTGCCATTATCTCAAAAAGCTGAAGATACACGGAGGAATAGCCGATGGAAACTTGGGATTTCTACCAGTGAAGTTGTCAAAGTTAACTTTGGTTGGATCAAAACTGGTGCAGGATCCAATGGCAGTGCTTGGAAAGCTGCCTGGCCTGAAGGTACTTAGCCTTGGAAAAGATTCATACAATGGATGTAAAATGATAAATTGTGAAAATGGATTTCCATTGTTGGAGGTTTTAATGCTTAGTGGATTGGATATTGAAGAGTGGAAGGTTGAAAAAGGTGCAATGCCTTCTCTGAAGAGGTTATATATGAGGGATTTGCCTAAATTGAAGATGATTCCTCAAGGTTTGAACACTATTTCTACCCTTCAGTTCATCCATAAGTGACCTGCAGCATAGATTTAAAAAAAAAAAAAAGACCTTGTTTACGGGGATTGATCTCCTAATATGATTTATAACATTATAGATGATTTACTATCTTGTACTAAAGTTACAAATTTCAATATGATCAATAATTTTTTGAGTGTACATAATTACAAATTCATCAGAACATACGGAGAATAACACTAATTCCTAGAGATCAAAGATTCTATACCATTTACTTAATTGCTTTGGTATTCTGCAAATTAAGCACTTCAACAGTAAAGAGAATAATAATTATTAAGAATTCTTGTGCATACATTCCTACTCCAAATAAATTTGAACAGAAGCATATTTGTAGCACGATGGAGATTTCCATAAGATACTCTCAAAAGTGAGTTAATGGAAGGGGGCTTTTATTTCTTGCTCTTGAAAGCAATATGAACCAAAGCATCATAATGGCTCCAAAGCTTTCTAAGTATATGTAGTATTAAGTTAGCCTTTGTTTTGTTGTTTGCATTTTGGACCGATTACAAACTAAGATGATGTTTGGTAAAACTAAAAATTAAGTGCTGAATATTATAAATGCTAAAACTATTAAATGGTAGAGATGCTTGATAAATATGAAAAATGAAGCACGAGATTAGAAAAAAACTATTGATAATTTTCAACTTAAAATTTTAAGTCAAATATTTTAGCTTATTAGATTAAGTTATTTTTTAACTTAACTGAAACTTTTAACTATGTTATCAAATAAACTTAAAACTAATAAGTGTTTAAAATATTAATTTTAAGTGCGGAAGAGGGTTATCAAAAACCCCTAAAAAAGTAGCGTAATCCTTTGTCTTTTTTTTTTTTTTATTTTTTATTTTATTTATTATAGAGAATCATCTTATCTAACTAAACTTTAGCTTATATTAATAATTATTTTTATTTAGCAATTGTATATAATGCATGGATGTTGACTTCAATGTTCACACCACAAATATAACATTCTGTCAGTGCCATGTGCCAAAAATATTACACCACGTGAAATCCATTATTTTTTAACTCAGACAATATATATATCTAAACATTTGAATATTATATAATATTTTTATTATATAGCACTGACATGATATTATATTTGTGTTTCAGTTAATATTTTGGTTTTAAAACTATTGAAAATTTGTTGAAGTAACTTTATTAAAATAAATACAATATTTTAATTATTTTATTTGTAAAATAAAGTTTACATAATGATATTAAGATATTAGAAAAAATTGAGTGACTCTAAAATATTTAACTAGATCCTTTTGGTACAAACTCATAGATATTGGGAATTCATGGAGTCTTAAAAGAATTAAGTTTTGAAACATAATTATTACGATTCATTAACAATCTATAACTAGATATCTCCTCAAATTGAAAATACTAGAAATTATTTAGCAAAATAATTTGTTTATTTATTTACGATATCTCAACTGACACGGTATATTATATGTCTCTAAGGTATGCAAGAGTATCTTGTGATTTTGTGTACGCTTGCAGGTTCGATTTATTACATTGTCTCTAGCATTCGTTGGAGTTACTCTAAGTTTCTCTGTTTTCTTAATGGCATGGTTCCCTTTTTTTGCCTGGTTTCGTTTTAGTATTAGGGTTTGTGGTAGGGTTTTTGTTCTTGCAAACCTTGACGATGGCAAGAGGAGTTGCAGATGATTTTGCGAGAATAATATTGGAAAATGAAGATGATACTGAATATTTGATTGCTAGTGTTCGGCGAGGTAGTGATGGAGGAGTCATTCTAATGTGTGTTGGCCGTGTGCTGTTGGATTAAAAGGTTATTTACATTGCTTTTCAACACACAATTGCTACAATTTGGAGACTTAAATATTGAGTGAATATTAAGAAGATTGGCTTCAATATTTTTACGTTTAAATTCTTTCATCCACGTGATCTTACCCGAATTATGACAGGAGCTCCTTGGTCTTTTGATACTAAAATTATTATGTTGTTGGAGATTGGAGCGGCATGAGAACCCGTTGGAGGTGGAATTAAATTTTGTGGAATTTTGGGTGCATGTTTACGATGTTCCCAGTGGCTTCTTTTCAACTCAAGTCTATGAGTTAATTGGGAATTTCGTTTGGGGATTTATTAATGCCAATGAGAATAATTTTCATAGGTTAAGGAGGGATAGCTTGCGTATAGGGTACGTGTGGATGTTCGACGTTAGTTGAAACAAATAATGTGCCTAAAATATGAGGTGGGTGATAGTTTTCATGTTTATATTTGGTATGAACGGTTGTCGTTATTTTGTTTGGTGTGTGGTATGTTGCACCATACACAGCAGTTTTGAGCATTTGTATATGATGCTAACTAAAGGTCGGTTCAACGGTGATATGATCCTAGTCTCCGGGCTCCTATTCATCGGCTTGATAGTACAGTTTATGAGTGTTGGTTAGGAGATGAAGATGGACAGTCTATTATTCCAATTGGATGGAGCCGGGTTTTAGCACTTGAGATACAACAGATTTTGACACGGATTCAGAATACAAAGGTGGTCAGGCATCCAAGTAAGGGGACTGAGGAGGAGGTTCAGGAGGTGAGTGATCCAAAGAGATGAAGAAGTTCGGATTTAGTTGTTGGGATGATATGGCAATTGGCTCCAATAACTTCTACAGCAAGTGAAGCTGTGGGGCCTAGTCAAGATCGGGACCGTCGGGCCAATGATTCTTTTAAGCTGGAATTGGACGTGGCCTGGGCAAGCCATAAACCGCTCAAGAGCAGCGAAACAAGATTTTTGCTAGTATGCTCTGTAGAGATTTTTACCATGCAAAACAAAAATTTTAGCAGCGGAAGAGATTGATTTGCACTCGAATCCAAAGCAGGAAACATTCAGATTAGGAAGAAACAGACTCAACCAGAAAGCGAATTAAATCTTACCCCAATTAAGAAGATTTCTATGTAAATTTCCAAATAGGAAATCTCTACTTCCAAACACGCAGGCCTCAAATGATTGGATGAGCGTGTTAGCACTAGACAGAGAGTAACTAGCCGAACCTTAGAACCTACGAGGGGGTCGAATTTCACTGTATGTGGGATGAGAGAATTCTAGTCTCTCTTTTTTTTTTTTTTTTTTTTTTTTTTGCATACTTTCTCTCTTAGGGAATAAAATTAATAAGGTGCTATTTATATATTAGGTTACTTAGGGTTTTAATTTGATTAAAATGCATAAACTCTATGATATAAATATTGATGCACCCTTAAATTAATTTATGTCAAAATCCAATTTTGACAAATTATATTCTAATTAAATTATTTATTATACCATACAATAATTAATTTAATTTGAACATAATATAAATCCCATAAATGTCAAAATCCAATTTTGACTAGTTATATTTTAATTGATTTATTTATTGCACCGTACAATAATTAAATCAATATAAATATATCAATTGCTTTTCAATTAAATATATATCTAATATATATTTATGTTATAAACGTCCAATCTTAACCCTATGCGTGCGATACGGTAGGTTCATCTTTATGTTGGCAGTGAGTCCAGACCTTCAAGTTCACAGACTGTAAGTGGGTTTAACAAATTATTATAGTTCTTAATTAAGATGAATATATCTTTTGGACATATATACCTTGTAGCCTTTTACTTATATAGCCCACGCTAATGGATATTTCTGTACTGCCAATACCATGACTAAGTCATCCCTTATGGCTGCAAGTACATTTCTTGATACTGAGTAGACTAAAGAACTTTAATCACTTAATCACCTAGTAATTAAAGTATTGGGTTCACTATAAAAAAAGAAAGGAGTTTTGGTGACGGCCAAAATCATCCCCAAATGTATGAAAAATTATCCTCTATACTTTTGAGGATAATTTTTTTGTCCCTAATAATTATGCCCAAAAACCCCGTTCCCGATTCTATAGGGAACGGAAAATATGATATCGTCCCCATTTTCAGGGACAATTGTTGTCTCTAAGAGTAGGAACAAATGTCGTGCCTATTAATAGGAACGGCTATTGTTCTTATGCAAAGGAGACTACTTT
Organism: Euphorbia tirucalli; assembly: GCA_039660915.1. Classification (NCBI taxonomy): domain Eukaryota; kingdom Viridiplantae; phylum Streptophyta; class Magnoliopsida; order Malpighiales; family Euphorbiaceae; genus Euphorbia; species Euphorbia tirucalli. The sequence continues at coordinate 55,877,395 of CM077633.1, forward strand.
TTCCCTCAGTTAAGCGACGATAATTTATCTTCAATGAAAGGGACAATTATCGTCCCTAATACAATGGAAACGATTTTTGTCACTATATTAGGGGGCAACTCTTTGTCCTCGAAGATTGGGACCATTGTCGTCCCCACTCAAAAGGAACGAATTTTGTCTCTAGATTAGGAGACGATCCTTTGTCCTCAAAGTTAGGGACAATTGTCATCCCTATGCAATGGAGCCGGATTTTTTCACTACATTTGGGGATGATTGTTGGTCTTTAAAGATTGAGACAATTATCGTCTTTATGCAAATGAGATGACTTTTGTCCCTTCATTAGGGGACGATTATTTGTCCTCGAACAGTGGTACAACTACAGTCCCTATATAGAGGGGACAACTTTTGTTCCTACATTAGAAGACAACCACTTGTCTTTAAATATTGGGACGGCTACACAAAATGAATTTTGTCCCAATACAAAGGGATTAAGGAGACGACTATATATATGTATATACACTATAACAATTGAAAAGAATTATAATATTTCGTTTATTATATAAAAAGTAATACAAGAAATACAAAAGCTTGTTAAGCCTAAATATCAAAGTTGAGGAAAATGGTTAAATTATAAGTACACAAATACAATATAAAATTACTGTAAGAAATATGGCCTGATGTTATGGCCCATATTTCAAAAGGCCCATTAGGTTTAGGGTTTCATTAATTTAATAGTACATTAAATCTTGACCGTTTAATTGGTACTTGATGGACGTACAAGATCTAAAGTTATAGATATATAAATTAATCCTCTCTCCACCCTAACTAGTAGGACGCAGAAAAACCAAAATACAGAAAGATCGTATTTTAGGCTATCCATCGAGCCACTGCTACAGAACGAGGGTTAAGGGAAAGCAACTAGTTCGATTAGTTCATGATCATTGAAAGCCCTCGCATCATGTCGAATTCCGCACAAGGTAAGTGATCTATCCAAATTGTCTATGTGATTATTATTATATTCAAAATCCGAATGGGCATGATGTTTATGATTGATTTTTGTTTTGATGATTGAATATGAACTAAGAAAACATAACATGTGGTATCAGAGCCAATGGTTTTGAATAGATAATAACCCATACATTTAATGATAATAATGAAAGGTGTGAATCTTAATTTCTGCTTACGCTAAACTTCTATAATCAGATGTCGCAAATACAGGCTATAAGCCCACGAATTAGTTTAAATTTGCTACACATTGTAATCTGCATTTTGAATAAACTGGACCTTGAACCTTGCGTCAATTTCAGTCTATATTCTACTCTTATCACGTTGTTGAGGAATTAATATTAATTAAAAAAAAAAAGAAAAAAAAAAGGAAAAAAAAAAAGAAAAAAAGAAAACCGTATTCATGTGAAAGAGATTCCAAGAATTAATGTCCACCTAACGGGCTTCCATTGAATATGGCAAGAATTGACTGCCTAATTGTTAATTTCACATGGATCCGTTTGTAATGGAATCCCGTTTCAATTTCAACCGTGAAAGACAAAGAAACAGTTTTGTTGATTCGTATTAATCAGTGTTATGGACTATTATTGTTTATTATTATCATTATTATTTTTATTAGAGTTGTTAATTTATTTTGTTATATGACATTATGATTAAAATTAATTTATTAGTTACCAAAGTGGCCAAATTGATTTTGAATGTGTAATCATATAATTCACGATTATATATATATATATATATATATATAGTATGATTAAAATTAATTTGTTAGTCACTAAAGTGGTCAAATTGTTTTTGAATGGGTGGTCATATAATTTATTTATTTTATGAAATACCGTTATAAATAATTTATTGGTTGATAGAAATTAAGGATTTTATCCAAAGATAAAATCAATATTCTGTAACTAATGAATATAAAGTAGAAAATTAATATACTTTTGTCATATGTATATAGTTATCCAAAGATGCTATATGTATTTGATGAAGTTTATTTATTTTCTTATAAAGTTTAAATGGCATTCTAATAATAATGATGATATGTATTGTTGCGTTTACCCAAAGGAAACATACAATATGTATTTATGTGTGTGCTTCCTATCTGAATTTGTTAATTAGTGAACATTTATGTATTTGCAGCTATTAACTTTCACTCTCAAGCTTCTTCTGTTACCTTGTTCACTGGTGTGACTTTCTCTGAATGGAGCGAACAAGTCACTTTCCATTTAGGTGCTTTGGATCTTGACTTGGCGCTATTAGAGGATAAGCCTGCTGATCTTAATGAAACAAGTACAGAGGCTGAAAAGGCGCACCATAAGACATGGGCAAGGTCTAACAGGTTATGCTTGAATTTTATGCGAATGACAATTGCCAACAACATTAAGTCTACTCTTCCTAGCACTGAAAATCAGAATGCTAAAGATTTTCTTAAGCTAATGGAAGATAAGTTTCGTTCTACTGATAAGGCACTTACAGGGACACTTATGGCTGAACTCATGACCATGAATTTTGATGGGTCAAAGAGTATGCAGCAACATGTCCTTGACATGACCAATATTGCAGCAAGACTTAAGACACTGGGTATGACTGTGGAAGGCTCCTTTTTAGTGCAGTTCATTATGAACTCACTTCCTTCTGAATATGGACCATTCCACATCAATTATAATGCATTGAAAGTGGAATATTGATGAACTGTCTAGTAAACTTATTCAGGAGGAAGCGAGACTAAAGAAACAAGGAGTTCATTCAATTAACCTAGTGGGTCAAGGAGCTGGAAAGAAACTCAAACCAAAGGCCAATAATTTTAAGAAGAAAGTACCTGCTAAAGTTCCACAGGTAGCTGATAGTGAAAGGAAGGGACCAAAGATAGATAACTGCCATTTCTGTAAGAAAGAAGGGCATTATCAGAAAGATTGTCAGAAACGTAAGGCTTGGTTCGAAAAGAAAGGTATACATTATGTTTCTATATGCTTTGAATCAAACTTATCTGAAGTTCCTACTAATACTTGGTGGTTTGATTCTGGTACCACTACTCATGTTTCCAATATTATGCAGGGATTCCTTACAATCCAAACCACAAGTCCAACTAGCAATTTTCTATTTATGGGGAACCGAATGAAGGCCCCAATTGAAGGTGTAGGGACTTATCGGTTGACATTAGATACTGGGCATCACTTGGATTTAATGAATACTCTATATGTACCTTTAATTTCTAGACTAGGTGCTAGTGGATACACCTTTGATGGTGGACATGGTTGTTTTAATTTATATAAGAATAATTCCTTTATTGGTTGTGGAATTCTTATGGATGGTTTATATAAATTGAAACTTGATGATGTTTTTTCTGAATCCCTATTTATTGTTAATCATAATATTGGAATAAAACGTAGCTTGGGGAATGAACATTCTGCTTACTGTGACCACGGGTTTTCTCGACCTCTGTGATGAGAGTTCATATGTTACCTATGGAGCAGACGGACTTGAATTGCGCTCAAAAGTGACCAAATTGTCGCCTGGAGTGTCTCAAACGTCTTGAAAACCGAGCTATCCGCAATCCGAAATCCCCGAAAAGGTCTCATGAGTGATTTCCAAGGTTTAGGGTGTATGTCCGACTTTTCGATTTTTGCTCCGGCTTTCGCTAGAACCGGGCAGCTCTGGTTTCTTGGACCAGAGCTGGCCGGCTCTAGACTAGGGCTGTATGGCTCTAGTGCACACTAGAGCCAGGTGGCTCTAGTGGGCAAGACAAGTTGTCTTACAAAACAAAGCAACTTGTCTCACCAGAAGCAAGATATGGGCAACATCAGAAAGTCAGGCGGTTAATAAATGCTAGATATGATATGTGAGAGGAGAGTATAAATAGAAAAAAATCAAATCAGGGAGAAGGAGAGATTTTTACAATCTTAAGACAGAGAAAATCATCTTGAGAGAAAAAGAAAAAGCAGAAGAGAGAAGAGAAAAAAGGAGACTGAGGGAGAGGAAAGGGAGAGTGAACCAAAGCGTCAAGATTAAAACCCTACATCATTCTAAAGATATTGAGATCAAGTTCTAAGACCTTTGCTGATCAATCTGGGGCGCATTTGGGTTGGTTTCGGTTTGCTTTGGATTGCTGCGATTTTCGACCAGTTGAGTTTCCAGCATTAATTCCAAGCTTTTTAATCCGTTCTTACGTATCCAGTACACTGTAACAACACCAAGGTAAACTCTGAGAGGCCTTAAACCTGTTTGCATTGTGTTTTCTGCATGCTTTTCTCTTTTTTACATTTTTCGAAAAGCAGACTCAACCCATCATAGCCGTACGGCTGTGTTTGTGATGAACAGAGCCGGACGACTCTGACCCTAGAGCCGCTCGGCTCTGTTCCTCAGGGACAGATTCCCGATCTGTCCCGATCAGCTGAAAGGAGTCCGTTTTTCATTTTATACCTTCTGTTTTGATATTTTTCGGCCCAAGAATATTCATATGTCATTTTAGCTTCAGTTTTCGGATTTCTGGACGTATGGATATTGGTTTTTCGGTTTTTTTTGGGTTTTATATTTCGGTTCTGGGGTTGTTCGATCCATTACAGATCCGTAGTTCAGCATCAGCGGACCCCCGGACATTATAAAACCTTAGGAAAACATTGAAAACGAGCAAAAATAGCAATTTTTTTCTGGAAAAACGAGAAAATCGGTTTTGGGTCCGGGTATTACAGCCGCCCAGTGTGGGTTATAGCCGCCTGGCTCTAACCAGAGCCGCCCGGCTCTATTTTCAGCCGCACGGCTATGATTCCCAGAAAAGACAGAATCACAAAACGACTCGTCCGGACGTCATTGCACGATGCTGTTTTCGGATTCAAACTGTTTTCGGTGTGTTTACTACTTTTTGGGCTTTAGATGTTTGTGAAATTAGGAAAACCCACACGAACGGAACCCCGAGTTCCGGGATAACAGACCACAAAAGTGGAAATTTGCTTGTAATTGAGCCAAATGTTTCCAAAAATTGTTTTCCAGCACAAAAATCCACATGGCGTTTCAAAACCGTTTTCCAGGTCTAACCGGTTCGACCGGTCGGGTCGACCCTGTTACCTCCCAAATGCATGCTCCCAATCTTAAAATCCCCAATTCTATCCTATTCGAGTCCTAAATTGTGTTCATAATAAACCGTGCTAACCATTCTGTTTTGCAGCACTTATTTTTATTAGTTTGGTTGTATTTAATAGATTAATTCGTGTATTTAGGTGATTGTATTTTTAGATCTTCGTGTACCTAGGCAATTATAATGTGAGGACGAGAGTTTTTATCTTTTATTTGATTGGGTTGTATAATCAGCCATTATTACTTTCTTGTATATTTTGGATGTATGCTTTATTTTTCTGCAATTTATTTTATGCATTCTGCTTTAGCACGGGCTAATAAACTAAACAATTTGGATAGAGAAAGATAATAACTTGAATAAATATGAACTTGAATAAATATGGCTTTATAAATAATAAACGAATACAAGATTGAGGTTAAGTAGGTAAGTTGCCCGAACCCTGAATCTCTAGATTAGGTACAGTAGTCTGCGCTCGGTAGGGAGCTGTACCGGAATTTCCCGGATGAGTTGATCCGGGTGGCGACTCTGTCACTGATCTCGAAATTTAGGTTTCGAGGTTTTTAAGTAATAAATCGGGAAAACATTTTCTACAAAACTAAATTTCAAAACGAACAAAGGATTTTCCCTAAAGTAAGATAAACAAAACCCGTTTTCCACAAACTTCACTAAAACATCCTTCATTTTCCCCAGTTCGCTTCGCTGCGTCCTGCTTCTTTTAAAGGTCGTCGGCTCACAGTAGCGACTCTGCTGGGGATTATACGAAGTTTCTTTAATTTTTTTTTTTTATATAAAAACTTAAGGAACTTAGGCAACTATTGAAATATACCTTGCTTGTATTCATTTATCAATTTATAAATGCCATGTTTATTCATACCTTGCATATCATGACATTTTCTTCTTCTCAACCCCTCAAATACACTGATTAGCCCTAGTTTACCCAAGAAGGTGGACTACCTCTACCGCCAGGATTGGAGACACCAGAAGGGGTAAACCACTCATAGCCCCGCATGACCTTACATCGTGTTCTACAATGGGGAAGTGTTTATTTGCTATGGGAGCCTGTACGACCATTGGTTTTACTTTGGCCCACATGTAATGGCTTAGTAATTTCCCTTAGGATTACCAAAACATGAAATTAAAATTGAACAATCGAGTGTGCGCCTTTGATATCCCCGTTGATGCCAAAGAGACCCAACACCTAGGCAGAATACGAGACCAATCGAAAGGAGAAATAAGGTTGGAAGGGAGTGCATATTTCTGTATGTGCTAACGTTTGTTCTATTTTGTTTTTCCTTTTCATAGAGCATCCAAAATGCATAATCATTCGCGTGCCATTTCTAATCACGTTTTTATGCAGCCATCTCTTACGTATGCATATTCGTGGCATTTATGCTAACCACATCTTCATGTAGCCATGATGTTTTATTCGTGTGCTACACATATATATATCTCGTGTGCCAACATCTTCATAGAACATACACGACATCACCTCGTGTGACATTTCTAACCACATTTTTTGCAGCCATTTGCATTTTGCTGACATACACATCCATGCCATTTCATTCCATTCCATCTAATAGGCGACGTTTTGAGAATTCCTATCACCACCATTTTCATTTCATACCATATCGGGTACCCCGAAACTACCCGTAGTCCGCCAGTGCGCTGGTTTGCACTCGGTCATTCTATTATATCATGCATTCACTAGAAAATCACAAAGATCTTAGGCCTCATTCTGTGGCAGGTCACACGACAACATAACACTATGTGATCTCTATTACATTTCCATTCGGTCTTGGTGTCACGGTGATGCCAGAATTCTGCTTGTGCATCACAATCCACATTGGTTTTGTTCCATGACATTAATAACTCATTCGAGGTACTCCACGAGTACTGGATTTTTACGCACATAAGAACATTTCATAGCATTAGTAATTCATGCAAGACATTCCATGAAAGTCGAACCTCTGTCTGTGTCACTGCTTACACGTGACTTGTTTGCAACATCACTTCATATTTGATGGCCCGAAAGCGTTAGAGCTCTGTCCAGGGAATGGTTTCCATGTGATCATTTCACGCCATTCCATTTCATCCTACAAAGTATCGAAACTGTGTTCATTTGTCGGTACATACGTGACCATTCCATAACATCAGTTAGGTGCCCCAAAGGTGCCGAATCTCTATTCGTGTGACAGTTTGCACGTGACATTTGTTTGCATTATTTCTTGCATAGTTTTGGGGCATTCTTGGGACGTTCAAAATAAAAACGAAGGAAATCACATTCATTGTCATTCTCACTCATGAAGCATCATTTAGTCACGATCATTCAATGATCACACCATCCATATCATCTAGTACTTTGTATCTAGGGTCATGACATTCATCTATAATGCTAACCCTATGCTGAATGTGCAGTTTGGCGATGAACTTTGAAACGATTTGAACGAGTCAACTCAGAGTCCAGACAACCAATTCAGTCAGTTCAGACCGAATCAGCCACAGTGGAAGGGGTTAGAGTCAGTTCAGATTCAGACTCGGAGCAAGAGTTTATGGGGCAGTTACTTGCATTACCTGTTGACAGTCCGTTTGTTCTAAGGAAGTTAACAGAACTAAAATGGCCCAGGGCAGAAATGGTAGGAGTCCTCCTTTTGATATGAACGCGTTCATAACGACTTTTTTGAATTTCGATCAGTTTAAAGCTACTATTAGAGAATAGGTGCAGACCACAATGACTGCTGCAGGGGGTGCAACTAGCCAGCGAGCCCAGGTTCTAGTTGAGAATGAGGGGAATGTTATTCAAGGAGCCCCGAATTCTGGAAGGAATATGCCAGGTAGTAGTAGAGTGGTCATCCCACCTCGGGAGGTCGACCATCACTCTGAGGAAGATGAAGCCTTCGAGAGGGCGAGGGAGGCCTCAATTAAGACGGCTGCTGAGAAGCGTCTCAAGGAAAAATTTTCTGATTTTGAAGTGCTATTGCCAAAGTTGAAAGAGATGGTGCACTACCAGCTTGTTAAATGTGCAGATCCATCCACTTTATTTACAGAGGGGGGAGAGCCGCTCCCGGTTGGATTCCAGATGCCTTAATTGCCCCCATATACTGGGGTAGGTCCTCCAGAAGCTCATCTGGATAGCTACATCAGGACTATGTCTAGCCTGGGGATCAGGAAGGTCCATCTCCTGAATCTGTTCCCGACTACGCTACAGGACGCCGCTGCTAAGTGGTATCTAAAGATGCCGATCCATACCTGTTCTACTTAGAAGGATCTGTCGGAGGCGTTTGTGAAGCAGTACGCTTACAATACCCAAGTTGAGACCACATTAGAAGACCTAGAAAGAATCTGCCAAAGGCTCGATGAATCCTTTTCGACCTATTACAAAAGGTGGATGGATGTTCAGGTGTTGGTGGATGGAGCCCCCCTAAATTGGAATCCCTTATTATGAAGCTTGTGGATAGTAGCTTGCCAACCTACAAGGAGAAAATGAAGTTGAAGAGATTTCATTCCTTCAATGATGTGGTGGATTTCTCAAAGCGGGTTGAGAGGTACGATGAAGAAGAACAGCAGAGCAAGCAGAGTTTGAGTACCTACCGAGGAAGTCGGGGATACACTCAGGGGTACAAAGCCAGTGGTTCTACGTCATCTTCAACAGGGTCTAGCTCTAAACCCACCCAGACTGCAGCGACAGTTGACCAAGCAAAAGAGGCTGATGTGGCAGCTGTGGCCCAAGGAGGCCAAGCAAGAACGCCCCAGAGACTCACTAATCCGTGGGTCGAGTCCTTGGGTCGTATCTTCGCCAAGTGTAGGAAAGCTAGCCTGTTGCAGAGCTTGAAGCCTTACGTTCTCCCTGTAAAAACTAACAAAGAGAATTATTGTGTCTATCATGTGATGGTAGGTCATCGTACCAACGATTGTACTGGCCTGATAAGGGCCATTCAGAGGCTAGTCACTGAAGGGAAGATTGTGGAACCTGAACTGAAGCTGAATGTGCAGAGGAACCCCTTGCCCAATTTTGGGAGCCAGGTTAATATGGTTCAATCAAGTATCCTGGCCAACAACGTCTTTGCACAGATAATTGAGGCCAATCCAAGTGTTCGGGTGGTTGCAGCCAAGGTAGAAGAGGAAGAACCAGAGGAGACTGAGCTCTAAACTTCAGTGGTGCTAAGCGGACAAGTTCCCATTGATCTGAATGATATTGACTTGGAAGATGATGATGAAGATTTTAGGTTTGAAAAGCTCAAGTTGGTGCATCCAGTAGAAACGAGACGGGGGACAGTGGTCATGAAGACGGCCCTGTCATGTATATCACCAGAAGCGGTAGGGTTTATCAACCCATCAATATGGCTCCCCCGACATTACCCAGAAGGAATCATTCTACCATAGAATCAAGCACCGAAGCCTAAGGGTCGAAGAGTAAAGAGGATGACTTGGTAGTCGAACAACTGAAAAGGATGCCTACTCGAGCTAGCATTTGGCACCTCCTCATGGAGTCAAAAAGACACCGTGAGGCGGTAGTGAAGTAGCTGATGGAAATGGAGGCAACTCCCATGATGTCGTTAGAAGAATTTTGTGCTGTAATAAGAGGATTTGATCTGAAGGCCAACAGGGCCCAAGAAATTAGCTTTAGGATGTCTGACCTACCACTAGAAGGGGTGAATCATAACAGGGCTCTGTATCTGAGAGTGCAGATCATGGATAAGATCATGCCGTATGTGATGGTCGATGACGGCTCACCCTCAACATTTGCCATTTAAAAGTTTTGCCTTACCTACGCGTTGAAGTGGAAGCCCTCAGCAATTCTGGCACGGTGATCAGGGCATACGATGACAGTAGAAGATCAGTGATCGACAGCTTTGAAGCTGAGGTCAGTGTGGGGGAGGTCAAGTCAAATGTGCGATTCACGGTCATCGACATCCCTGTCACATTTTCTCTCCTCCTAGGTAGGCCATGGTTCCATGCCCTAGGAGGTGTGCCTTCCACCTTGCAGCAGAAAGTCAAGTTCTTGATAGGTGGGAAAGTGGTGACAGTAGAGGCGGATGAGCCCTCAGTGGTAGCTGCCCTAAGGGCTGAGGAGCAGCCGATGACAGGATTTCAAGTGGCTGTTGTGACGAAAGAAGGTTGTGATGGGCCGAAGTTCCCAGAATGGATATACAAATACTTTGCCAAGCAAAAGTTTCAGCCTGGCAAGGGCTTGGGGGTGAGACTACAGGGTATCCCTAAGTTTGATATAGAACCGGGGACGTATCATCAATTTGGGCTTGGTTATCGTGAGAAAGGAGGTGAGCCGAGCAAGAGGTCCGTGAATCTAGTAGACACTTTTGCCCATCCGTCTGAAAATGCATATGACGGGGCCTCATAATCAGTGGAAATTGAAGGAGAGCAGTTCCTTGGGTTTGAAATTTGTTCGGATGTTGTTGATTTCAGAAAATACGGAGTTGAACCGATTGTTAGTATGCTCTGTACTAAGGCTAAAAATGACAAAGGGAAAGCTTTGAAAGTGGAGGAGATAGCAGTCAGTCAAGCTGAAGCGGAATTCAAGGACAAGGGAGAGTCCTCTGAAAAGGTGGGCCCCAGGAGTAGGGAATCTGAGGAGGCTATCGCGGCCGTCACCAAAGCACTGGCCGCGCTCATGAAAGCTAACATAGGATCTGAACCAGAACAAGTAGCTATACCAAACACTCAGGAGGAGTTGGTAAATCAGGCTGTGAAAGAATTGGCCAAGCTGATGATGGCCGGAAAATCAAAGATGATTGAGGAAGACCCGATTGTTGACCAGGAACAGTCCCTGGAGGATGACCTGGGAGATCTATTTGAGGAAGTGAAAGGAGCTGTGGCAGGGGAAGACCTCCGCATGTGGGGGGTGAAAATCATTTTGATGTATCTTCATTTTCTGTTTTTGATGTGAATAACTCAGCCTATAAGGCCTTTAATGCAATGAAATATGACTTTGCTTACTTGTGTGATGTTTTTCTGGACGGAACAGTGCATACATACAAACATTCATTTAATGTTTTTAGCATACACTATGCATCATTACATGAAATGAATTTAGGAACATATAATAATCCAAAAATGGTATCCGTCCCAAAAGACCTCACACCTGGGGAGAGAAGAGAAATTTTGAATGTGCTCATGAAACATGTAAAGGCCTTTGCCTGGTCTTATGATGATATGACAGGGATTGACAGGGAGATTACAGAACACAGAATCCCAACAGATCCGAAAATGAAGCCTGTTAAGCAGAAGATAAGAAGACTCAGGCCGGAGTGGGCAGAAAAGGTCAAAGAAGAGGTGGCCAAACAAATAAAAGCAAAGTTTCTGGAAGTTGTGGAGACTACCTTCATTACATAGTGGGGAGTCTACTGTTACAGAGTTATGCCGTTCGGACTAAAGAACGCCGGAGCCACCTATCAGAGAGCCGTCACAACACTGTTGCATGACATGATTCATAAAAAGGTTGAAGTTTATATGGATGATATGCTAGTCAAATCAATGAGCTGGGCAGAGCACCCTGCTATCTTGGATAGATTTTTGACTAGGGTTGAAAAATACAACCTCCGACTCAATGCAAAGAAGTGTGCGTTCGGGGTGACTTCAGGATAGCTTCTCGGGCATGTAGTGAGCCAGAGGGGAATCGAAATGGACCTGGATAAAATGAAGGTGATTAGTGACATGCCTGCACCAAAGACAGAGAAGGAAGTCAGATCATTTCTGAGGTCACTGCAATATGTTAGCCGCTTCATTGCAAGGTTGACTACAATCTGTGAGCCCATCTTCAAGCTCCTAAAGAAAAATCAGCCGACAGAGTGGAATGATCAATGCCAGTTAGCCTTCGATAAAATCAAGACTTACTTGGTGAATCCACCAGTCTTGAAGCCTTCGATGCCAAACAAGCCTTTGGTTTTGTATTTGGCCATTGAAGACGCTTCAGTAGGGGCAATGCTGGTTTAAGAACAAGAAGATAGGAGAGAACATGCAATCTACTACCTGAGTAAGAAGCTGCTCGACTACGAAGCCAGATATACTATAGTGGAAAAGACTTGTAACACTATGGTATGGCTAACCAAGAAGTTGAGGCATTACTTCTAGTCACACAAAGTTCATGCAGTGGCAAAGGTTGATCCAATGAAGTGATTATGTCAGACCTCTGCACTGACCGGGAAATTATCAAGATGGCTACTCCTGTTGTCCGAATTCGACATTGAATACGTGACTAAGAAGACAATCAAAGGAAGGGCTGTGGCAGAATTTCTGGCCAACCAACCCCTGGAGTCAGATTATGTTGAGAATCTGGAGTTCCCTGATGAGCAGCTGGCCGTAATAGAAGCAGAACCGAGTACATGGATAATGTACTTTAACGGAGCTATGAACAAGCATGAGGCAAGATTGGGAGTGATCATTGGCACACCTGATGGAGAAATCATCCCCTTAGCTAAGCACCTTGAATTCCCGGTGACTAACAACGGGGCGGAATACGAAGCTTGCCTATTCGGGATTGATTCTCTGATTACACTAGGGGCACTGGAAGCACTGATAATTGGAGATTCAGCTTTAGTGATCCATCAGATCATCGGCGAATGGGAAGTAAAGGAAGAGTCGCTCCGACCATATCTCCAGTTGGTTTGGGACAAGGTGGAAGCTTTCAGGCTATGCGAATTCAGGCATATGCCAAGAGAAGATAATCAGATGGAGGACTCTCTAGCCACACTCTCATCAATGTGTGAGGAACCCCAGAAGCATCCTATGCAGCCAGTGGTAGTGGAAGTCACATAGAATCCCTATTACTTGTCAGTCAATGTTATGGCTGAAGAGCGCCCCTAGTATCATAATATTCTACAGCTTATTCAGAGCGAGCAGTATCATGATGATGCCAGCGATTCAGATAAGATCTCCCTCAGGAGGTTAGCAGCACAGTTTAGATTATTTGAGGGACAGATCTTCAAGAGAACCGTCGGCCGCTTGTTACTGAAATGCCTAACGGAAAAAGAGGCTAAAGAGGTCATGAGGCAAATCCATACGAGAATTTATGGGCCACATAAGAATGGGTTATCTTTGGCCAAGAAAGTACTACGACAAGGCTATTTCTGGCTTACATTGCAAGCGGATTGTATCGAAGAGGTAAAAAGATGTCATGAATGTCAAGTGCACGGAGACCTCAATCATCTCCCACCGCTTGAACTTTAGATATCAGCAACTCCATGGCCGTTCGCTGCTTGGGGGATAGACCTCATTTGGGAAATAAGACCACCTACATCTAATGGACACCGATTTGTTGTTGTGGCTATTGACTACTTTTCAAAATGGGTGGAAGCTGAGTCATTTGCACATGTCACAACCAAGAAAATGGCCAAGTTCATCGAGAAAAATATCTTCACAAGGTACGGGATCCCGCATCATGTCGTTACAGATAATGGGGTACAGTTTCAAGGGGCTACGGCACAGTTGTTTCAATCCGACCGCAAGCTAAAAGGGCGGTGGAAGCAACCAACAAATCCATCAAGAAGATTCTGTCGAAAATGGTGGTCACCTGCAGGGATTGGGCCGATATGTTGCCATTTACTTTGTGGGGTTATAGAACCAGTGTCAGAACCCCCACCGGTGAAATTGCTTACTCTCTAGTCTATGGAATGGAAGTTGTGTTGCCAGTGGAAACCGAGATTAAGTCACTGAGGTTGGTTATGGAAGCACAGTTGCCAGAATCAGAATGGATTTGATCAAGGTATGAACAGTTGGCACTGATTGATGAGAAGCGGCTCCGAGCACTGGATCACTTACAGATGTATCAGCAGAGAATGGCTAGGGCTTACAACAGCAAAGTCTATGCCGGGGACTTAGTTCTAAAGCAAATAAGACAGGTCAACACGGATGTGAGAGGGAAATTTAAGCCTAACTGGGAAGGTCCGTATTTGGTGAAGAAAGTACTCTCCAAAGGCGCCATAAAGATCATGGATATGGATGGAAATGAGTTTGTCAACCCCGTCAACAAGGATAAGCTCAGACGATACTACGTGTAAAAAAAAAAAGAGAGAGATAGTTTGATGGTCCAAAAACCGAAAAGGCGATCCATACGAAAGTCAAGACAAAAAGGTGGACACTATCGGCTGGAGAAGTTATAATGACCAGCTAGTAGCAGCTCCGAGTTCAGTTGAGACGGATACCATTTTTAACTCTGTTCTTAGCTTTATTTCATTACTGATACATGTTATACTAAAACGTTGTTAATGAATGAATGAATGAATGATTTTTCTGTCCGCCTAAACATTTTGAGTTCGCCTAAAATCAGATTTTTGTCATATATTTATGATTGTGCACGATCCATGTCTTGCATGTCATCATATGTTAAAAAAAAAAAAGAAGAAGAAGAAGAAGAAGAAATTTGTCGGAGGAATACCTGCTCAAAAGTCATACCCGCCAAAAGCTGGCGGCAGATCCAAGGGTTGGTGTCCACCTCGCTCCAACCAAAGCCTAGCCATCGCCACAGTCGGGGAAAGTCAGGGATCTCCGTATTACCCGGTATGGCTCATTTTGTTTGAAGGATGAAGGCGTACTCATACGCCCAAATCTACATTAACAAAAAAAAAAAAGAGAAAATGTATATATATAGGTAACTCACATGAAGAACTATCTATGCACCCTTCACCTCCCGGTGCCTCCACGGGCGCAGACGTCGAGACCATAATATAGCTGAGCCAGTCCAGCTCGTCCCCAGTTCAGACTCCTTACATCCTCCAGCTGTACCAGTGAAGGGAGCACTGCAAGGCTGAGGTCACTCTGACCTGTAGGAATAGCAAAGTGCTCAAGGCATGCAGCAGGAATGCCCGAGCATAACGTCGCACATCCCTAAGTGGGAATGAGGAGCCCCCGGGTAGACTGTCCTATCTACTCAGCCAATAATCCCGCAAGGTACTCCCTTGGACCCGCTTGCCCGTGGGAGTCAAGCCAATCAGCATGGTGACCATATCTAGTCTAAAGCCTCTTCGCTCCAATGTATAGTTAAAGTCTATGGTATGCCCACTGAAGGATAGACCGGTGATAGCCATAAAATCCTCGGGCGTGATGGTGAATTCCCCAATCGGAAAGTGAAAAGTGTGTGTGGAGTCCATCCACCTCTCCAGGAGTGCCATTAGTAAACCCCGGCTCATCCGAGGTGCAGACTCACACATCGAGCAGACAAACTAATCTAAGCCGGTTGAATCAACCAACTCCCGCACCTCATCAGGGAGCTTTCGGTACCAATCCAGTGTATCCATTATGGAGCCGGCCCCTCGGTTATGTTGCCGCGTCTGCAAGCAATAAACAGGGAGTTTTATAAGTCATTTACGTTTTGCATTGCATGAAAAAATTGATTGGAGGCATTTAAAATAAAATTTCAATCTCAGGGATTCTGGTTTTGGTCAAACCAGAGCCGTCCGGCCCTAACCACAGCCAGCCGGCTCTGCTCTGGCCGGAACAGAGCCGGCCGGTTCTGTTCTTGACCAGAGTCGCCGGGCCAAGAACACAGCTGCCCGGCTCTAGCGTTGAGCCGACCGGCTCTGTTTGGAAAACCGGCAGTTTGGTTCCTAAAACCTAGGTTTTGTAATTTTTCATCCTAAAATCAACTCTAAATCATTAATTGAGTTTTCTAGGGGCAAAATCTACTCTAAACATGCATCAATTTCATGTAATTTCACATAATTTTGCCTATTTTGTAGGAATTCAAAAATAGAGGAAAAGAAATAAATTAAAGAAAACTAACCAGAATCTGAATAATGTGTGTAGATGGTTTCAAAGTCACAAGTACGGGATCATCTCTCCTAATCCCACAGTACAAGACCGTCTCTCGTAATCCATACACGTCCACTGTAGATTCAGTAGGCAGGAAGAACTCCCCTTCGGTAAAGAATATCTTACATGAGGAGATGGTTGTGTGGGAGCATTTGGAAGAATAGCCTTTCGTATTTTCCTTATTTTGGTCGAAAGGAGATAGAGGAATTTTTCACAGAATAAGCAAGAGAAAGGAAGAAATGAAGTTGCAGGGGGAGTTTGCTCCTTTTTATTTTCAACTTCAACCCACTACAAGCTAGAGCCGGGCGGCTCTATGTTGGAGCGGCCAGCTCTGTCTCAACAAAGCAGAGCCACCCGGCTCTGATTCTTCAGGTATCGTGTTTCCTTTGAATTTTCACGATTTCCGTTTTTTCCAATTTGATCCCGGGAAGGGTATTCTCCACTTTTGCAGGTATCCGAGGGCCAAAAAGCCCCCAAGCCGTATTTATTCTTGATTAAAGGGGCAAAAATTTTTGTTTCCAAAATTATCAATCAAGGAATAAATACGTGCTTTTGACTCAACTTCAGGGGTCCACTCCACCACACGGAGGAAAAAAGAGAAATTCAATTTGGTTGCTCCACCACACGGAGAAGAGTTAAAATTTTTTTTCACAGGCACACTCTACCATAGCGAATCGATATCACGGGCACATTCCACCGCATCGAGTCGATATCACGGGCACACTCCACCACAGCGAGTCGATATCACGGGTACACTCCAACACAGCAAGTCAATATAACGGGCACACTCCACCGCAGTGAGTCGATATCACGGGCACGCTCCACCATAGCGAGCCGATACCATGGGCACACTCCACCACAGCGAGTCGATATCACGGGCACACTCCACCATAGCGAGTCGATATAACGGGCACACTCCACCAATGCGAGTCGACAACTCTGTTCCCCCAACAAGGGGCATCAGGTGCGTTTTCTCATCCTTTCTCACCGCGCTCTCAGTCACAAGACCAAACTCGTTCTAGACTTCATAGCCCACCATGCGCCAACTTTGGTTGCGCAAGGGGCAGCCTGTGAGTACGAGTTTTCCCGACCTCTGTGATGAGAGTTCATATGTTACCTATGGAGCAGACAGACTTGAATTGCGCTCGAAAGGGACCGAATTGTCGCCTGGAGTGTCTCAAACGTCCTGAACACCGAGCTATCCGTAATCCAAAATCCCTGAAAAGGTCTCCCGAGTGATTTCCAGGGTTTAGGGTGCATGTCTGACTTTTCGATTTTTCCTCCGGCTTTCGCTAGAACTGGGCAGCTCTGGTTTTTTGGACCAGAGCCAGTCGACTCTAGACTAGGGCCGTACGGCTCTAATGCACACTAGAGCCGGGCGGATCTAGTGGGCAAGATAAGTTGCCTTGCAAAACAAAGCAACTTGTCTCACCAGAAGCAAGATATGGGCAACATCAGAAAGTCAGGCGGCCAATAAATGCTAGATATGATATGTGAGAGGAGAGTATAAATAGAAAAAATCGAATCAGGGAGAAGGAGAGATTTTTACAATCTTAAGACAGACAAAATCATCTCGAGAGAAAAAGAAAAAGCAGAAGAGAGAAGAGAAAAAAGGAGACTGAGGGAGAGGAAAAGGAGAGTGAACCAAAGTGTCAAGATTAAAACCCTACAACATTCTAAAGATATTGTGATCAAGTTCTAAGACCTTTGCTGATCAATCTGGGACGCATTCAGGTTGGTTTCGGTTTGCTTTGGATTGCTGCGGTTTTCGACCAATTGATTTTCCAGCATCAATTCCAACCTTTTTAATCCATTCTTACATATACAGTATACTGGAGCAAACCAAGGTAAACTCTGAGAGGCCTTAAACCTGTTTGCATTGTGTTTTCTGCATGTTTTTCTCTGTTTTACATTTTTCGGAAAGCAGACTCAACCCATCATAGCCATACGGTTGTGTTTGTGATGAACAGAGCCGGCCGGCTCTGACCCTAGAGCCGTCCGGCTCTATTCCGTAGGGACAGATTCCCGATCTGTCCCGATTGGCCGAAAGGAGTCCGTTTTTCATTTTATGCCTTCTGTTTTGATATTTTTCGGCCCAAGAATATTCATATGTCATTTTAGCTTTGGTTTTTGGATTTCTGGAAGTATGGATATTGGTTTTTTGGTTTTTTTCGGGTTTTATATTTCGGTTTTGGGGTTGTTCGATCCGTTACGGATCTATAGTTCAGCATCAGTGGACCTCCGGACATTATAAAACCTTAGGAAAACATTGAAAACGAGACAAAAATAGCATTTTTTTTGGAAAAAATGAGAAAACCAGTTTCGGGTCCGAGTATTACAGCCGCCCAGCGTGGGTTAGAGCCGCCCCGCTCTATTTTCAGCTGCGCGGCTGTGATTCCCGGAAAAGATAGAATCGCAAAACAACCCGTACGGATGTCGTTGCGCTATGCTGTTTTCGGATTCAAACTGTTTTCGGTGTGTTTACTGCATTTTGGGCCTTAGATGTTTGTGAAATTAGGAAAACCCACACGAAGGGAACCCCGAGTTCCAGGATAACAGACCCACAAAAGTGGAAATTTGCATGTAACTGAGCCAAATGGTTTCCAAAAATTGTTTTTCAACACAAAAATCCACTGGGCGTTTCAAAACTGTTTTCTAGGTCTAACCGGTCCGACCGGTCGGATTGACCCGATTACCCCCTAAATGCATGCTCCCAATCCTTAAATCCCCAATTCTGTCCTATTCGAGTCCTAAATTGTGTTCATAATAAACTCTGCTAACCATTTTGTTTTGCATTATTTTAGCTGTATTTGATAAATTAATTCGTGTATTTAGGCGATTGTATTTTTAGATCTTCGTGTACCTAGGCGATTGTAATGTGAGGACGAGAGTTTTTATCTTTTACTCGATTGGGTTGTATAATCGGCCATTATTCCTTTCTTGTATATTTTGGATGTATACTTTATTTTCCTGCAATTTATTTTATGCATTCTGCTTTAGCATGAGCTAATAAACTAAACAATTTGGGTAGAGAAAGATAAATAATTGAATAACTATGGCTTTATAAATAATAAACGAATACAAGCTTGAGGTTAAGTAGGTAAGTTGCCCGAATCCTGAATCTCTGGATTAGGTACAGTAGTCTACGCTTGGTAGGGAGCTGTACCGGAATTTCCCGGATGAGCTGATCCGGGTGGCGACTCTGTCACTGATCTTGATTCGAGGTCTTTAAGTAATAAATTGAGAAAACGTTTTCTACAAGATGAAATTTCAAAACGACGAAGGATTTTCTCTAAAGTAAGATAAACAAAATCCGTTTTCCACAAACTTCACCAAATCTTCTTTCATTTTCCCCGGTTCGCTTCGCCACGTCTCGCCTCTTTTAAAGGTCGTCCGCTCACACTTACTTATGGCATAAACGTTTGGGTCATATATCCAAGGAACAGTGTGAGCACAGGTTTTTTTCCGCCCTCGGTGATGAAAGCTACTGTTACCTTTTTCACAGATAAACGTGAAGCGGATTCGGACCGATCGAGATAATGTCGGAAATGTCCTGGATAGCCCGAAGGTGTGTGACAAGTCCTAATACGGAACCCCAAAGAATTCGAGTGAGTATTTTAGAAAGAACCGAAGAAAAAAATAGAAAACGGGCAGAATAGGCTTTTTTGGCCGCTACAGCCGAGTGGCTGTGAGCATCAGCTTTCCTTTTTTGCCGAAATCAGCAATTAATTCCAATTTAATGCCAAAAAGGGAGATATATAAGCATCATAATCCGGGATTAGGGTTGAAGCAGATAGAAAACAAAAAATAGAAAAAGAGAAAATGGATTTTTGAGAGAAAATAACACAATCACTTAGATTTTCTCTAGGGTTCTTAAGGCAATTGGAAAAAGAAAAGAGTTTGAGCTAAATAATAATCTCAATAGAACACATAAAAACAATCATAGGGTTTTGTGATATCATAATCAATCCTTCAATCTTCTTCAGGGTTCCGTTCGGGCTTCGGAAATCATGCACTGTTCGGGTTGTTCGTGGCTGTAAAACGTTCTCAGCATCCGAATCCATTTTTCGTGGTCCAAACACTGGAACATAGACAAGGTAATCTTCTGAGAGGCCTTAGAAGTCCGCTTTGTTCGTTCTGGTTGTGATTTGATTGCATGTTTTGAATTTTTTATGATTTTTGGGAGTTTTTCCGGTCACAGCCGCCCTACTCATGATCACAGCCGCCCGGCTATGACCTATAGGGGCGCGACTGTAACCTACAAGGGCAGAAGCTCCAATCGGCCCAAATCGATCGATAACACTCCCATATTTGAATTAAATGTGTTTTTCACATTTGTTATCGGTCCAATTACATCCCTGCATACTTAGATTCCCTGTTCTTTGATTTTTAATGGATGGATGTAGTATAAAATTTAGTGATTTTGGACGATTAGGGATTTCGAGATTCGATTTGATTTGTTTCGGGTCTTTCCTGTTGATTTTGATGTTTTTCCAGATATCCCAGATTGCCTAAAATCATCAAGCTTTGCAAAACGACTTTCGAAAATGCAAAAAAAACACACTGGAATCGATTCTGGAGCATTACAGCCACGCTGCTGTAGCCTACAGTGGTGCGGCTATAGTTGAGGCAGAATTACAGTTTTGCCCTTTTGGGCCCCAAACTTGTAATTTTGTATCCTTTTCTTATTCAAAAATGAATTTTGGCGTGTTTGCATACTTTTGGACCCTAGATGGATGTTTGATTTAGGCCCACACACGAACGGGACTCCCGAGTCCCGGGATATCCGACCTGCTAAAGTTGGAAAAACGCATGTAAATGAGCCAAACCGTTTTTAAAATTGGCTTTTCATCCATAAAACCTACAGGGCGTTTAAAAAACCATTTTCCAGGTCTAAATAGGCCGACCAACCGGGTCGGCCCGGTTACCCCCAAATGCATGTCCCCATTCCTAAAAATCCCTATTCTGTCCTATTTGAGTCTTTTGTATGCCTTGGTCATTTGTGCTAACCCTATTTGGATGCAGCTTTTACTTTTAGTTTTCTTTTTACTTTTGATGTATTTAATAAATTATCCCGTGTATCTAGGCGATTGCAATTTTTATATTATCGTGTATAATAGGTGGTTGTAAAAGGTGAGGATGAGAGTTTTCTTTTTTCTTGGGTTGTATAATTTGGCCTCTGGTTTACTTTTCCGCACTTTTATTTTTCCACACTTTATTCTAGTATTTATATTTATGTCATTTGCGTGAGCATTGGTTAATGATTAAAGGAAGATAAAATGGGTAGATTCAAGTGAATGAAATATCATATTATGAAATAATAATTAAAAATAAGTGAGGATTAGTAGATATGTTGCCCAAACCTCAAATCTCTGGATTAGGTACTGCGTCTACACTTGGTAGGGAGCTGTACTGGAATTTCCCAGATGAGCTGATTCGGGTGGCGACTCTGTATCTAATCGCAAAATTCGTGTTTCGAGATCTTTAAGTTAAAATGGGATTTTCTAAAAAGCCTGTTTTCTAAAATTCGTGTCTAAAATTAAGTTTTCTACAAAAAAGACTTTTCCAATAAAATGAAAGGTTTTTAAGAAAGATTAAAAGCCGTTTTCAAAACCAAAACATCAACAATTAAAAAGAAAATCCCCGGTTCCCGCTTCACCGCGCGTTCCGAAAAAGGTCGTCCGCTCACAGTGGCGACTCCGCTGGGGATTAACAGTTTCTTTTAAAAGTTTTTCACAAAAACTTGAGGAACTTAGGCAACAATCGAAGTACATCTTCACTTTTAGTCAATTATTATATCATAATTTGATGTTCCATTCGCATCTGCATAAAGCATGAAATTTTCTCTTCTTAAATCCCTCCAATACTCATTTAAGCCCGGTTTATTTCCAAAGGTGACCTACCTCTTCCGCTAGGATTGAGGCACCCGAGGAGGTAAACCACTCATAGCCTTGTACGAACCCCTTCGTTTGGACCCTTGAGTGGGGAGAAGTGAGGAGTATATTTTCGCTATGGGAACCTGTACGACCCTTGGCTTGACTCATACCTTTATGTAATGTCCTAGCAACTTCCCCTTAGGATTACCAAAACATATACTTGAAAATGGACATTGAGAGTATGCCTTTGGTATTCTTCGTTGATACCAAAGAGACCCAATACCTAGAAAGAATGCGAGACCAACCGAATGGAGGAATAAGGTTGGAAGGGTGAGCATATTTTTGTGTGTGTACTAATGTTTGCTCTATGGTTGTTTTATTTTCGACCTTTTCATATGACATAAACACATATCATCTGTATGCCATATTCTTATCACTTTCTTTATGCAGCTGTGAGCGGACAACGCGTTTTCGACGGGACGCGGGACTCTCTTTCGGAAGGGGCGCCTCCCTCGTGTGGGGTTTTTATGAATAGGAGACGGGTTTTGGAAAATAAAATAGAATCAATACGTAAAAGAACCGAGACCTAAGTCTCGATGAATATTGTAGGAGTCGCCACCCGGCTCAGCTCAACTGGGAAATTCTTATGTAGCTGAACCGGACGAACGGCTGCTTTCGGGTCCGGACAAGTCCCTTATTTCGTGTCTAATTAAAATAAATATTGCCAATATTCTCAAATGGTATTTCAAAATCTAAAGTCCATTTTATTGAATATAAAAGGCATACAGCGCGCATACAAAATATTTTATACAAAAATAAGGAAAAGAAATAAATATTAA
This sequence comes from Euphorbia tirucalli, assembly GCA_039660915.1. Taxonomy (NCBI): domain Eukaryota; kingdom Viridiplantae; phylum Streptophyta; class Magnoliopsida; order Malpighiales; family Euphorbiaceae; genus Euphorbia; species Euphorbia tirucalli. The sequence goes on from CM077633.1 coordinate 55,899,924, forward strand.
TTGGCTTACAACCAAATCGAATGGAAAAATAAAAACTCTCACCTCACTTATACAATCGCCTAGAATACACGAAAATCTAAAAAAAATTACAACCGCCTAAATACACGATTTAATCTATTAAAATACATTAAAAATAAAAATAAAAAGAAATTAAAACCTGCAAAACAGAGGGTTAGCACAATATATACAGCACGCCACAATTAGGACTCAAATAGACAGAATTGGGAAATCAAGAATTGGGGGCATGCATTTAGGGGGTAACCGGGTTGGCTCGGCTAGCCGGCCCGATTAGACCTGGAAAACATTTTGAAACGTCCCTGTATTTTTTTTTTTGTGGGAAAATCATTTTAAAAACAATTTTTCCGGTTTACATGCATTTTTATATATTAAGTGGGTCGATTTTCGGGAGAACCGGGTCTCCGTCGTTGAATTGTTCTAAATGCAAATTTACCAGAACATTGAATCTATGGTCGTGATGCACACAACAAAATTCATTTTTGATGATTTTTGGGATTTTCTAATTCTTTTGGGATTTTTTAGGGATAAAAGCTGAAATTTTGATTCTGGAATGAGGATTACAGTCGTACGACTGTAGTTTACAATCATGCGACTGTAATCAGTTCAAGATCAGAATTTCGCCAAAAATTCATATTGGATCAAAACTGAAGAAAGTCAACTGGAAATTAAGAACAGTCGTACGACTGTTCATGAAAACCAAGAACAGTCGTGCGACTGTTCTTAATTTCCAGAAGCAGAAACACGAAAATGCAGCAGAAAACGCACAAAACTCACTTTAAACACCCAGAAAGCGTGAAAAAGTGTAAGGAAAGAAAGTGTCTACCTTTTTAGAAGCTAATCCAAGTCGTTTTGACCCCTGGCGTCGCTCCGATCCCAACAAATTCGCACTTTTTCCTTTGGAATTGAAGTTGAGAGCTTTTTGTCCAAAAATCCAAATTGCAAGGGATTCTGATGATTTAAGTCCGGATTCTTGATTTGGTTGTGAAGTTAATTGATTAACTTAGGGATTTCTAACAAATTTTAACTCTAATTCTAAGAATTAAAAGAAAATAGAAGAGGAAAAGGTGAATTTTTGGAGGTTTTTCCACTTCTTTCTTTTCCTTCTCTCTTTTCTCCTTCTCCCTCTAGATTTTTACCAGAATCCCCACCTCCTTCTCTTTCTCCCTTTTCTTCTCCTTTTATCTCTCTGATTTCTTTGCTTGCTGCAACAACGGAGCAATTAATGCTCCTTCTCTCTCTCCTCCATATTCTGCTGCAGAGGTATGGGTTCCTGCAACTTTTCTGACATTACAGTCGTACGACTGTAATAATAGTCGTACGACTATAAATTTTTTTTTTTTTAAGTATAGAAAATTCCGGCGCTTACAGCAGCCATTTTAGAGCATCCTCATCCGTGTGTGTTATACTAACCGTATTTTTCATGCAACCATAATCTTTTTCCGTATGCCATATTCATTTTGTATGCTCAGTGATTCATAAAGCATACACGACATCATCTTGTATGCCTTGCATTCTAACCACATTTCTGTGCAGCCATTTGCATTTTTGTATGACATAGATATCCACATCATTTCATTTGAAATGTAAGGATGTTCTAAGTATGCCCTTCACGACCATTTTATCTCATATCGAGAGTCCCCAAGGTTACCCGTACTCCGCCTGTGCACTAGTTTGCATTTGGCCATCCCATTACATTATTAGAAGACCACAACGGTCTTAGGTTTGCGTTTGTGTAATGGACCACACGACATCATCACATCTTGATCATTCACATTTGGTGTCATGGAGACGCCTTAGTTTGCTTGCGTGTCCCAATCCATATTGGATTGTTACATAACATCGACAACCCATTTGAGGAACTCCACGAGTGCCGTGCTAGTTTTCATATTAAGACATTTCATAACAGGCCTAAATCATGCAAGGTGTTCCATGAACGTCGAAATGATGTCCGTGTCTCGAGTTACACGGGACTTGTTTATGACATCACTTCATCCAAGATGCCATAAAAGCATCAAACCTCTGTCTATGGAACGACTCCTATATGACCATCATATTCACTTCATTGACCTACAAAGCGTCGAACCACTGTCCGTGTGTCGGTACACACGTGACCATTTCACGACATCCGCCAGGTGCCCCTAAGGCATCGAATTTTATCCGTGTGTCGACCCACATGTGACATTTTCTTTTGCATGGCATGGGGTATGCCTGGAACATCCAAAACAAAAAGAGAGTAAATACAAAAGTCATTTTCATCATCATCCGCATCCATAAAGCATCATCCGATCATGAACATGAACACACCATACACATCATTTAGGGTGTCGAGTCTAGGTCCATGACATCCATCTGCGACTCTAACCTTGTGTTGAATGTGTAGTTTGGAGATGAAACTCAAAGCGGTTAGTTCGTGTCTAGTCTGTGCCAAACCCATCAGTTCAATCAGAGCCGGTCACCGTGGAGGGGATCAGTTCAGGGTTAAACTCAGATCGGGAGATTGAAATTCAATTGCCTACTCTACCAGTTGACAGTCAGATTTTGTTAGAAGAAGCTGACAGAGCAGAGATGGCCGACGGAAACAATGGAAACTTGCCTTTTGACATGGTTGCTTTCATGAGGAGCTTTCTAACCTCAGATGAGTTCAAGGCTACTCTTAGGGAACAAGTGCAAGCTGTGATAAGCACCATCCCTGTTTAGACTGTTCCACTGGCTCAGACTACGGCTGGAAGTCAGGGACAACAGTTTGTCCAAATTACTAATGGTGCCACAGGAAGCCTTCTTGGAGGAAGTGGTGGAGTGGTTAACCGCAGAGAACCCAATCATCAGTCCGAAGAGGATGAGGCCTTTGAGAAGGCAAGGGAAGCCTCAATTAAGACGATGCTGGAAAAGCATCTCAATCAGAAATTTTCTGATATTGAAGCCATGCTACCCAAGCTGAAGGAGATGGTCCACTATAACCCTGTTAAGTATGTCGACCCGACTACTTTGATGGCTGATAGAGGAGAGCCATTCCCAGCTGGTTTTCAGATGCCTTACCTGCCTCCGTACACTGGAGAGGGCCCACCGGAAGCCCATTTGGATAGTTATATGAGGTTGATGACTAGCATGGGGATTGGGAAAGGTCACCTCTTAAACCTGTTTCTGACTATTCTGAGGGGTTCTGCGGTAAAGTGGTATATGAAGATGCCTCTATACACCGTTCTACTTGGGAGGACCTATATGAAGCTTTTGTAAAGCAGTATGCTTACAATACCCAAGTAGAGACTACCCTCGAAGACCTGGAGAGAATCGGCCAGAAGCCAAATGAGTCCTTCCCGGTTTACTACAAGCGATGGATGGATGTGCAAGTTTTGGTGGATGGGGCACCAAAGTTGGAGTCGCTCATTGTGAAGCTGGTGGATGGTAGTCTGCCCCAATACAAGGACAAGATAAAGCTGAAGAGATTCCACTCCTTTAATGAGGTGGTAGAGTTTGCCAAACGTATCGAGCGATATGAGGAGGAGCAGAGGGGCAGACAGAGTTCGAGCCCCTACAGAAGCAATCAGGGGTACTCTCAAGGGTACAAGGGCAACAGCTCTAAGGCTACTTCAGTGGGGTCCAATGCCAAGACGACTCCAAACGGAGCTCCGTTCGAAGTGCATGAGGTAGGCGTGGCCGCTGTGAACCTGGGAAGACAAACTCCTCAAAGGGTAACTAGTCCATGGGCTGAGTCAGTAAGCCAAATTTTTGCTAAATATAGAAAGGCTGGGTTATTACAGAGCTTGAAGCCATTTTCGCCTCCATCTGAGGCAAATAAAGATAACTTCTGCACTTATCATGTGATGACAGGTCACAGTACAAATGAGTGTACCCAGTGGATTAGAGCCATAAAACAGTTCGTCATTGATGGAAGGATCATCGAGCCAGCTTTGAAACCTAGCATTCAGAGTAATCCCTTGCCCAACCTTGGATGATTCGACTACACAAGTTGTTAGGGACCATGATGCTGCAATAAAAGAAGACCCTCAGCATGTGGAGGATGATAGTCATTTTGATGTTTTAATTTGTTTCATCTTATTATTATTATCAATTATCATGTGAACAATTCAACCTCTCAGTGTTTAATTTAATACAATTTGATTTCAATTACTTGTGCGATATTTTTCGGATGGAACTGTGCATGCATCCAAACATTCATTTAATGCCTTTAACACACATGATGCATCAATGCATGAAATGAATCTAGGGACAGATGATGACCCAAAAATGATATCCGTCTCAAAAGACCTCACGCCTAATCAGAGGAAAGAAAATTAAAGTACCACAAAAGCGCATGGAAATCTTTGCTTGGCTGTATAGTGTCATTCGGGGGTTGATAGAGAAATTACTGAACACCAAGCTCTAAAGGACTCAAAGACAAAATTGTTGGATTTGCCCTAGTCCCGAGGCATTGGTCCTTGCATTTGTATCATACATTAATTGGATTCATGTATTATACTTATTTGTGTTATTAATAAAGGCATTAATTCATTTATTATATTTATCTTGTGTAATATATTAAATGAAGTATCCGATGGACATATCCATATCCATGATGACCAGTGTCATGCACTTGGCAGTAAGACCATGGATAGGGTAAACGATATGACCATAAATAGATCCGTAGTCTATTCCAGTCATGGGAATGAATGGAACAAAAGACTATCATTAACCTGGTTGTATGGCGGTGTTTTACTGGTCATTGGACATGGAGTGTCAACCAAGTTAATGGGTACATGCAAAGGGGCATGGTATTGGATAGATCCACTAAATGAGAAATCCACATGGTATAGTATCACAAGTGATTCTCGTGTAGTACTTGTATGGATCCTTTGACCTGACCATATGATGGTGTTACATGTGAGGTCGCATACTTAGGGGTACGCCTAAAGGGCCTGTAATAGGGTGCCAAGTATGGGTACTTTCGGGGTATGTCACTTAGCATGGTAATGCTATGGATATGCAGAAGGGATTTGTCACTCAGTAGTCCACTGGAAAGATATCACCAGCCTCTTGATGAATGTGACTGATAAGAGTGTGGCTACACCCAAACAAGTGGGAACTTGTTTGTGAGCTTCAGTGCATTCGGGATCAAGTTAATGTTCGAAACAAAAGAGGGTGATCAATCCATGCCCCTGTGTGGGACACCGATATCAATGACATGGGATGTACAAGTTTAAACTACATTGTTATGATAACAGTTAGACTGCCATCTGCATCTTAATTGGGGGCTGCAGTGGCTTGCTAGAGCCCAACTGCAGTCTGTGGGCCAAAGGCCTGCTGCCAACATAAAGATGGGCCCATGGGATCGTACACATAGAACGACTGAACACTGACTTAAGGAATGACATGTATACTTGGAGTATACACTATGGAGAGAGAGGTATATATATTAATCATATTATAGAGATCAATTGGATTGATCCTAATAATAAAATTAATATATTCAATTGGCTCTTCATAATTAATTGGATTAATTATGAGATTATTTCCTAGGTGGAAATATTCATATGTATAGGTTTACATATGTTTTTGTTTTGTGAAGATTTAATTTTAATTTGATGGATTAAATTAATTGGTCAAACTAATTTTAATTTAAATGTAAATAATATATTACTTGGTGTAATATATTAAATACATGGGTATATTAAAATTGGGCTTGAAATTAATTTAAACTAGAATAATTAAAATTGGATTGGGCCTGAATTAAAAGCAGGAAGCCCACACAGAATGAAAAGAGCCAAGCTGGGCCTAAATTCCCCTAGGGGAATTCGGCCACCCTAGGTATAAAAACCTAGGGTAAAAATTTCAGCCCCCCAATCACAGCAAGCCACCATAGCCGAATTCTCTAGCCCCCTCACTCTCCATTGCTCGTTTTTCCTACGCTAGCACGGGTGGTGTTCGTTAGGCATTCGTGTACGAGAACGAGGAGGGAATCTAATTTGATTTCTGCAGTCTTCATCCATCTCTAGAAAGAGATATTCCGGGTAAGAATATGATCTCTTTTTATTTCAATTTTAAGTTTTACAATTTCCATTTCAATTGCTCCTGGGACTGGATTTGAGGAAATCATCGTATTCTTCCGCTTTTATCGGGTGATTTCCGGTGAAAAATCCCTACAGAAATCAATCAAGCAAGAGCGTTGTAGACTTGAATGGGCATCGCTCCATGGTCACAACCGCCAACTACTTCTCAGAGTAGGTAGAATCAGAACTATGTATGAATGTCACTTCTAAAAGAAATGTCATAACTGGTAATGGACTATAATCCCAAGGGGCAATAACATAGTACTCCAGAATAAAGGGCTAGACATCATAGACAATCTCCGTGTCCCTCAAAGCCAACGGGGCGACAGTGGCGGTCAATAAATCCATCAAAAGTAGTGGTTACCTACAGAACATGGGTCAACAAATTACCATTTGCTTTGCAAGACACAGAAATAGCATCAGAGCACGCACTGACGAAACGTCATACTCCTTAGCCTATAGGATGGAAGCGGTTCCACCAGGGGAGACAGAGACCAAGTCGTCAACCCCATCAACACAGACAAGCCTAGGCACTATTACGTGTAAAAAAAATAAAAATAAAAAATAAAAAAAATAAAAAAGGGGGTCCGATGGGTCGCAAACCGAAAAGGTGATCCATGCAAAAATCAGGACAGTCCGATGGATTGAAAACCGAAAAGGCGGTCCATGCAAAAGTTAGGACAGAGAGGCAAGCACCATCAGCCGGAAAATTTGCAAAGACCAGTTGGTGGCAAGCGTGGGTCCGATCGAGACAGATATCATACAGTAGTATCAAGCTCAGACAACTCTAATCTTGTAAAAATCGGGGTACATCAAAGCCAGTGCCTCACATCCACGCCTCGTGGAGCAAGTAACCAGGTCAATCAACTAAACTTCAATGTGATATCCCACCAAGGATAGACCCATCTGGGCATCCCAATCGTTCGTCCGATCCTTGAAAGTCTGATTCATGACCTCCAGCTCGGACCCACCGACACAACTGATCAACCTCTGTTCACAAACGAGCGGACTCACGACGCTCGATCCCAATCGTCGTTTGCAACAAACAAAACATGAAAAAGCACCATAATCATACGCATATGCATCCAGGACATGCACATACACATACACTCAAAACATGCACACACACATGCATACACGCATCAATGTGTACTCAAGTATAGGTACATGCTATCATCCTTAGGTTGTCTCGAGCCATGAGTACTCCAGAAGCGGAAATAATCTGACACTGGGGTATCCTTAAATCCCAAGTAAGAGACTTTTCTTAATTTTAGAATTCATCTTTACGCTAATATAATCCCGAGAAGGGTATTCCTTGTCTTTTACAAGTATCCAGGGGCAAAAAAATCAAGCCGTATTTATTCTTGATCGAAGGGGCAAAAATTTTTGTTTCCAAAATTATTGATCAAGGAATGAATACGTACCCCCAATCCAACTTCAAAGGTATTGCTCCACCACAGAGAGCCAGTTTCAATTGTATTACTCCACTATAGAGAGCTGATGTCAACGGTATTGCTCCACCACAGAGAGCCGGTTTCAGCGGTATTGCTCCACCACAGGGAGTCGATTTTAATGGTATTGCTCCGCCACAGAGAGCCGATTTCAATAGTATCAAGGGGTAAGATATTCAATCCATATTCATTCTTGATCGAAGGGGCAAAAAATTTTTGTTTCCAAAATTATCGATCAAGGAACGAATACGTACCCGAAACAACTCCAAAACATCAAAGGAGATCATCAAGCTTCTTAAATCACCAAAGCATCTTTCCCCAGCCATAAAAGCTTCACAGGAAACACTATTATCCTTTCCTTCAGTGACAAAGGCCCCACTAGAAGTGAAATGACCAAAATACCCTTCTATTGGTAACCAAACTACCAAATGTCTAAAACAACTTCCCTTTAGTGATGTAAGCTTCACGGGAAACCAAATCATCGAAATATGTCTTCCCCTAGTGACATAAGCTCCACTATAGGTGATATTACCAAAATAACCTTCCTCCAAAGGGCGCCAACTTTCCAAGCTACAAAATTACCAAAATACCCTTCACCTTCATGAACATCAATTCACAAGGAGAATCTGATATGGGCAAAGTCCTCTGCTTCACAACGGAGTCGAAGCATGTCCCTGGAGCATCAACCTAATCCGGGCAAAGTCCTCTGCTTCGCAATGGAGGCGAAGCATGACCCTAGAAAACTAATACAATTTGGGCAAAGTCCTCTGTTTCATGAAGGAGTCGAAGCACGTCCCTGGAGAACATCAAACCAGATTGGACAAAGTCCTATGCTTCATAACAGAGTCGAAGTAGGCCCTCAAAAAATCAAATCAACCTGGCCAAGACCGCTGTTTCGCAAAACAGCCGAGACAAGTCCCTACAGACATCAAAGCTAGTCGACGTAGGAGGATCCACCAGATACGTCCTCTTCTCCTTCTCATCGTGCTCCCTATCGCGGGACCAAACTCGAACTGGGCACAAGCACCCGTTCAAGTCGACTTTGGTCACGCGAGGGGCAGCCTGTGAGCACGGGTTTTTTCCCGACCTCGGTGATGAAAGCTACTATTACCCTTTTCACGGATAACCATGAAGCGGATTCGGACCGATCGGGATAATGTCGGAAATGTCTCGGGTAGCCTAAAGGTATGTGACAAGTCCTAATACGGAACCTTGAAGAATTCGAGTGAGTATTTTAGAAAGAACCGAAGAAAAAAATAGAAAACGGGCAAAATAGGCATTTCTGGCCGCTACAGCCGTGCGGCTGTGAGCGTCAGCTTTCCTTTTTTGCCAAAATCAGCAATTAATTCTGATTTAATGCCAAAAAGGGAGATATATAAGCATCATAATCCGAGATTAGGGTTCAAGCGGACAAAGAACAAAAAATAGAGAAAGTGAAAAGGGATTTTTGAGAGAAAATAAAACAATCACTTAGATTTTCTCTAGAGTTCTTAAAGCAATTGGAAAAAGAAAAGAGTTTGACCTAAATAATAATATCAATAGAACACATAAAAACAATCATAGGGTTTTGTGATATCATAATCAATCCTTCAATCTTCTTCGGGGTTCCATTCGGGGTTCAGAAATCACGCACTATTCGGGTTGTTCATGACTGCAAGACGTTCCCAGCATTCGAATCCATTTTTCGTGGTCCAAACACTGGAACACAGACAAGGTAATCTTCTGAGAGGCCTTAGAAATCCGCTTTGTTCGTTCTGGTTGTGATTTGATTGCATGTTTTGAATTTTTTATGATTTTTAGAAGTTTTTCCAAGTCACAGCCGCCCCACTCATGATCACAGCCGCCCGGCTGTGTCCTATAGGGGCACGTCTGTAACCTACAGGGGCAGAAGCTCCGATCACCCCAAATCGATCGATAACACTCCCATATTTCAATTAAATGTGTTTTTCATATTTGTTATCTGTCCAATTACATCCCTACATACTTAGATTCCCTGTTCTTTGATTTTTAATGGATGGATGCAGTATAAAATTTGATGATTTTTGACGATTAGGGATTTCCAGATTCAATTCGATCTGTTTCGGGTCTTTTCTGTTGATTTTGATGTTTTTCCAGATATCCCAGATTGCCCAAAATCATCAAGCTTTGCAAAACGATTTTCGAAAATGCAAAAAAAAAACACACTGGAATCGATTCTGGAGCATTACAGCCACGCTGCTGTAGCCTACAGTGGCACGGCTATAGTTGAAGTAGAATTACAGTTTTGCCCTTTTGGGCCCCAAACTTGTAATTTTATATCCTTTTCTTATTCAAAAATGAATTTTGGCGTGTTTGCATACTTTTGGACCCTAGATGGATTTAGGCCCACACACGAATGGGACCCCCGACTCCCGGGATATCCGGCCCGCTAAAGTTGGAAAAACGCATGTAAATAAGCCAAACCGTTTTTAAAATTGGCTTTTCATCCATAAAACCTACAGGACGTTTAAAAAACCGTTTTCTAGGTCCAACAAGGCTGACCAACCTGGTCGACCCGATTACCCCCAAATGCATGTCCCACACTTCTAAAAATCCCTATTCTGTCCTATTTGAGTCTTTTGTATGCCCTGGTCATTTGTGCTAACCCTATTTGGATGCAGGTTTTATTTTTAGTTTTCTTTTTACTTTTGATGTATTTAATAGATTATCCCGTGTATCTAGGCGATTGTAATTTTTAGATTATCATATATAATAGGCGGTTGTAAAAGGTGAGGATGAGAGTTTTCTTTTTTCTTGGGTTGTATAATTTGGCCTCCGTTTTACTTTTTCACACTTTTATTTTTCCGCACTTTATTCTAGTATTTATATTTATGTCATTTGCGTGAGCATTGGGTAATGATTAAAGGAAGATAAAATGGGTAGATTCAAGTGAATGAAATATCATATTATGAAATAATAATTAAAAATAAGTGAGGATTAGTAGATATGTTGCCTGAACCTCGAATCTCTAGATTAGGTACTGCGTCTACACTTGGTAGGGAGCTATACCGGAATTTCCCGGGTGGTGACTCTGTATTTAATCTTGAAATTCATTTTTCGAGATCTTTAAGTTAAAATGGGATTTTCTAAAAAGCCTATTTTCTAAAATTCATGTCTAAAATTAAGTTTTCTACAAAAAAGACTTTTCCAATAAAATGAAAGGTTTTTAAGAAAGATTAAAACTCGTTTTCAAAACCAAAACATCAACAATTAAAAAGAAAATCCCAGGTTCCCGCCTCAACGCGTGTTCCGAAAAAGGTCGTCCGCTCACAAACGGTTAGAAAGATTAGTAAAGAATGAGATTCTGTCGAATTTAGATTTTACTGATCTTGGCTTATGTGTGGAATGCATTAGGGAAAGCAAACCAAACATAGCAAGAAAGTAGCCATAAGAAGCAGTCAGATTCTTGAAATAATACACACCGACATTTGTGGACCTTTTGACACTCCGTCCTTTAATGGAGAAAAATATTTCATCACCTTTATAAATGATTTTTCACGGTATGGATATATCTATTTGCTACATGAAAAATCTCAAGCTGTAAATGCCCTTGAGGTGTTTGTAAAGGAGGTTGAAAGGCAATTAGATAGAAAAGTGAAAATTATAAGATCAGATAGAGGTGGTGAGTATTATGGAAAGTATAATTAATCTTGACAGTGTCCTCGAAACTCATGGTGTATGTGCACAATATACTATGCCAGGCACACCGCAACAGAATGGTGTAGCAGAAAGATGAAATAGAACATTAATGGATATGATTTGGAGTATGAAGAGTAAATCCTCATTACCTAAAAGTTTATGGATATACACACTTAGAACTGCTGTGTATTTATTAAACAGGGTTCTAGCAAGGCAGTTCCTAAAACTCCTTTTGAGTTATAGACTGGAAGGAAACCAATTTTAAGCACCTGCATGTTTGGGGTTGTCCAGCAAAAGCACGAATTTATAATCCACATGAAAGAAAATTGGATTTCGAACAGTTAGTGGATACTTTATTGGTTACCTAGAGAAATCCAAAGGGTACAGGTTTTCCTTGTCCAAACCATAGTTCTAGAATTGTTGAAACAGCCAATGCCAAATTTTTAGAAAATGGTGAGGTTAGTGGGAGTGCTGAAAAACAAGTTGTGGACATTAATGAAATAAGGGTTAGTGTTCCATTACCCGTGAATGTTTTTAAGTCCACAACCACAACGAATGTTTTTCCTATTTTGGAAAATCAAAATAATCAGGAACAACATTTGGATAATGAAGATGCACCCCATGAAGAACCTGTCTTACCATCAGCCCTTGTAAATGAACTAATTGGTATAGCCTTGAATAAACCTGTAAGGGTTAGAAGGCCCGTTATCTCTGATGATTATGTGATTTATTTGCAACAGTCAGATTTTGATTGCGGCATTGATAATGATCCTATTTCATTTTCATAAGCCATCAATAGTGATAAGTCTGAAAGATGGATTGATGCCATGAAAGAAGAGTTAAAATCAATGGCTCAAAATAATGTCTGAGATCTCATAGACTTGCCAGAAGGTTCTAAAGGAGTTGGCTGTAAATGGGTTTTTAAAACCAAACGCTACTCAAACGACAATGTTGAAAGATATAAAGCTAGACTTGTTGCCAAAGGCTACACGCAGAAAGATGGCATTGATTATGAAGAGACCTTTTCACCTGTCTTAAAAAAAGATTCTTTAAGAATAATTTTGGCTTTGGTGGCTCAATTTGATTTAGAGCTACATCAGATGGATGTAAAGACAGCCTTTCTGAATGGGGATCTTGAGGAGGAAGTTTATATGGATAAATCTGAAGGTTTTTCCATTGAAGGCAAAGAAAGTATAGTGTGTAAATTGAAAAAGTCAATACATGGACTTAAACAAGCTTCCAGGTAATGGTATATTAAGTTCAATAATACCATTACTTCTTTCGGTTTTGAGGAAATAACTGTTGATAGGTGTATTTACCGGAAGATCATTGGGAGTAAGTTTATTTTTCTAGTTCTGTATGTTGATGACATTTTGCTTGCTTCTAATTATTTGGGTTTATTGCATAAGACTAAAGAGTTTCTTTCTAAGAATTTTGAAATGAAAGATATGGGAGAGGCATCCTATGTAATTGGAATTTCAATATTCAGCAAAAGATCAAAAGGTTTATTAGGATTGTCTCAGATAGCCTATATTGATAAAATTCTTGAGAAATTTAACATGAGCAAATGCTCAGCTAGTACCGTCCCTATCCAAAAGGGAGATAAATTTAGTCTTATGCAATGTCCAAAGAATGATGTGGAACTTAAGGAAATGGAAACAATTCCATATGCTTCTGTTATGGGCAGTTTGATGTACCTACAAACCTCTACCAGACCCGACATCAGTTTTGCAGCAGGGATGGTGGGTAGATATCAAAGTAATCCTAGTGTTGATCATTGGAAAGCTTAAAAGAAAGTACTGAGACACCTTCAAGGAAAAAAGGATTACATGCTCACTTATAAGAGATCTGATCGTTTAAAAGTGATTGGATATTTAGATTCAGATTTTGCTGGATGTGTTGATAGCAGAAAGTCAACATTTGGCTATTTGTTCCTATTAGCAGAGGGAGCAATCTCATGGAAAAGTGTCAAACAGTCTATCATTGCTTCATCTATTATGGAAGCAGAATTTGTAGCTTGTTATGAGGCTACAATTCATGCATTATGGCTGCGGAACTTTATTTCAGGGCTTGGAGTTGTCGACACAGTAAGCAAGCCGTTGAAAATTTATTGTGATAATTCTGCAACTGTTTTCTTCTCTAAAAATGACAAATATTCCAAAGGAGCAAAACACATGGAATTAAAGTATTTTGTTGTTAAAGAGGAGATTCAGAAACAAAGAGTGTATATAAAACATATTAGAACGGATCTTATGGTCGCAGATCCTTTAACTAAAGGTTTACAACCCAAGACATTTAAAGAACACGTGATCAGGATAGGTCTTGGTTGTATTGATGATTAATAATGATGTTTGACCCTCTTGAGCTCAATAATGATATGTTTCAGAATTCTATATTTCTTATTCATTATGTTTACGTGTACATGATTGTTTGAATGATATAGGTCTTGGTTATATGCTTTTTCATACCAAGTATGTCGACTATATGTTGTTTATATACAACTTATGAACCTAGCATAACGAGTTCTTAATGTTGTGGTATATGGAAGGGAATATACGACTATGCTGTGTATAACCGCCATAACCTATGTTATGTAATTTGTTGTGTTAAGGTGCTTATGATATCAATGGTTTTACAAGATTTAATTTTACTAGCCTTATGTTATACTATTAAATGTAATGTTGAAACATCCGACCAAGTGGGAGAATGTAAGAAGTATGGCCTGATGTTATGGCCCATATTTTAAAAGGCCCATTAGGTTTAGAGTTTCATTAATTTAATAGTACATTAAATCTTGACCATTTGATTAGTACTTAATGGACGTACAAGATCTAAAGTTATAGATATATAAACTAGTCCTCTCTCCACCCTAGTTAGCAGTACATAGAAAAACCAAAATACAGAAAGATCGAATTTTAGGCTATCCATCGAGCCACTGCTACAGAAAGAGAGTTAAGGGAGTGAAACTAGTTCGATTAGTTCGTGATCATTGAAAGCCCTTGTGTAAGCGCCGGAATTTTCCGTTGGAAAAAAAAGTGCATGTCACACACCTGTAATTACAGTCGTGCGACTGTAATTGAAAATTATAGTCCTACGACTGTAATTACAGAGTAGGTATAGCAGCCCATACCTCTAGAGCAGAAAAATGGGAGAAAAAGAGAGAGCAATTAATGCTCGTCTGGGACAGGAAGTAAGCAGAAAATAAGAGAGGAAAAGAAGGAAGTTGAGGGGACTTTTGGACTTTTGGGACTTTTAAAAAATCAGAGAGAATTAGAGAGAGAATTGAAGAAAAAGGAAAGAAAAAGGATATCACAACTTCAAGCAACTTTTTTCTCTTCTTTTTCTTTTTAATTCTTAAGTGTTTGGATTAAAAATCTATTAGAAGTCCTAGGTTGATAATCTGACTCTCTAAACTCGATTAATTCTGTACTAAAAACCCTAACAATCCTTGACATTGTGGAGATTTTGGACCCAACTTTTCAAACCTCAACTCAAAGGAAAAGAAGCGATTTGGAGTGGACTGGGGCGTTCCCAGGGGTCATTCCTACAGTGGATCAGCGCCAAAGAGGTAAATAAGCTTCAATCTTTCATTTTCCTGTGTTTTCTAGGTGATTTGGTGTGTTTTTATGCATTTAAGCTTAATTTTCGAACCTTCTATTTCTGGAAAACAAGAACAGCCGTACGACCGTTCTTGAATTGAAGAACAATCGTATGATTGTAATTAAAGTCGTACAGATGTTCTTGATTTCCCTCCAAGTTTAGTTTCTTTTGAATAAAATTTTGGCGAAATCCTGAAACTGGAAGGCTTACAGTTACACGACTATAGCATCCGTCCGGGGGTAGAATTTCCATTTTAATCTAGAAAAATTTCCAAAAATCCATAAAAATTCAAAAAAATTAGAAAATCATCAAAAATGAATTTTGTTTTGTGCATTCACGACTTTAGATTTAATCTTCAATATAATTGCATTTAGATCAATACAACGACGGAGACCTGATTCTCCCGAAAACCGACCCACCTCACATGTTAAATTCATGTAGACCGGAAAATAAAATGTTTTCAAAATGATTTTCTCAGAAACCAAAATACAGGGACGTTTCAAAATGTTTTCCAGGTCTAATCGGGCCGGCTAGCCGAGCCGACCTGGTTATCCCCCAATTGCATGCGCCCAAATTCCTCAAAATCCCATTCTGTCCTGTTTGAGTCCTATTTGTGGTGTGCCATAAACTGTAATAACCTTCTGTTTTGCAGCTTTTAATTTATTTTATTTTTATTTTTGATGTATTTAGTAGATTAATACGTGTATTTTAGGCGATTATTTGTAAATTTTTAGATTATCGTGTATTCTAGGCGGTTGTAAAGTGAGGTTGAGAGTTTTTATTTTTGTTCGATTGGGTTGTAAGCCATTTAATTATTTACTGCTTTACTTCTATTTTTATTTTTTTTGTATGCACGCTGTATGATTTAATTCAATAAAATTGACTTTCGAATTATGAAATACCATACTTGAACATCGGCCAATTTTTTATTTTGATTAGACACAAAATAGGGGACTTGTCCAGATCTAGATCTTTGGATAGTGTGGCAGCCGTTCGTCCGGTTCAGCTACATTGAAATTTCCTGGTTGAGCTGAGCCGGATGGCGACTCTTACAAGATTCATTGAGACTTAGGTCTCGATTCTTTTATGAAATAATCTAATTTTCTAAAAATGAATTTCCATTCTAAAAACCCCACGCAAGGGAGGGCTACCCGAAATTGAGGCGCCCTTTCCGAAAGGGAGTCCGTGTTCCGTCAAAAACATCGTCCGCTCACAGTACCGACTCTGCTGGGGATTTTCTTATAAAAGTTTTCTTAAACACTTAAAAGAAATTGACAAGCCCTGAAAAGTGTCTAATCAAAATAAGGTGGATGATTCTTGTTTGGTATTTTGTTTTGCATTCTTTAGTTAGACATTTCTGCATTAGGTTAAGTATTCGATTTTAGCCCGGTGAATTGTTGAAGTGTCGCCTATGTTCCTCTTGGTCTTAGGGGCACGGATATGAAACACCACTCATAGCCTCGTATGAACCCCTTAGTTTGGACCCTTGAGTGGGGAGAAGTGAGGAGTATATCTTGCTATGGGAGCCTTGATTTTAACCCGACTTGGACCAAACTCATATAGGCAACCTTAGTTGGATTCCCCTAGGATACCAAAATAAATTGTGTGAATAAAATAAAATCGCGCTTTCATCATCCCCGGTTGATGATTGAAGAGAACCCCACCTAGGACTCGGTTAGAATTTTTGAGACCGACCACGTTTGGAGAAATAAGGTTGGAGGAATACGCTTCCTATGCTATGTGTTATCCGCCTCTCGACATCCCGTGACATGCATTAATCAACATTTTTCATGCACATGACATATCATTCACAAAGCATTTGTGTGATCATTAACCCACATTTTTATGCAGCTATTTGCACTTTATTTTCGTGTGAAAACATTAAATCATTTGTGTGACATTTATACTAACCATTATTTTTGCAGCCATAAAATTATATTTGTATGGTTAGCATTTTCATAAAACATACATAGCATCATTACGTGTGTCATGCATTCTAACCACATTTTTGTGCAGCCATTTGCATTTTGCGTGACATAAGCATTCATATCATTTCACGTAAATTAAGGGCATTCCAAGGATGCCCACCACGATCATATCATTCCATCATATATCGGGTATCCCAAAATACCCGTGTTCTACCAATGCACCAGATTGCATTCGGCCATTCCACCAAATTATCTCATTCAATAGAGACCACAATGGTCCTAGGTATACTTCCATGTGACAATCCACACGATGCATTTTATGACATCATACTCATGCATCATAAATATCATATAACATTGTGGTCTACATTGGATCACTTCATGACATTATTACATCATTTAAGGCGCTCCCCGAGTGCTGGATTAGTACACATGTAGGGGCATTTCATAACATCTCATGAAAGGTGTTCCCCGAACGCTGAGCCTCTGTCCATGTTCCCTGTTACACGTGACTTTCTTACAACATCATTTCATATCATATGCTTAAAAGCATCAGAACTCTGTCCATGGGCTAGCCTCATGCGACCATTTCATATCATCACATAGACCTGCAAAGCGTTGAAACTCTATCCGTGTTTCGTCACACATGTAACCATATCAAAAAATCATTAGATGTCCCAAAGGCACTGAACCTTTGTCCGTGTGGTGGTCCACGTTTGACCTTTTTGCACAACATTGGGTGTTCTTGGAATGTCCGAAAGAAAAGAGAAATATATAATAATAAGTAGAAATCATTTTCATCATCATTTCACGCACGACATCACTCCATCCATTCATCATAAGTATTTTCAATGTCTCACTCTTCATGACATCATTCCATACATTGACCCTAAACATTTCCCGGCTGATGTCGAGCAGAATACGCTAGAGCGGCCTTGGACAAGATCTTAGGTTTCGAGGGCTGTTGGGGAACAGAGAGCTGTCGAAGCAGAAAGTGATTATGAGTCTGGGGAAGAAGTCGAGATGGCTAATCCAACATTGAGTCTCGCCGATGCTTTGAAGGATTTCCTGAGATCACAGGATTTCCCTGGTATGCTCAAGGAGGAGATGCGGGCTGTAGTAAGAGAAGCCGGGGAAACTGGTGGTAGTGGAACTGGAAAGGAGAAGGAGGCTGAATCATCCCAGTAAGGGGGTGATACCTCGACTAGCCTAGAAAAGCTGCAAGAAATAGAGGTAGCCATGAAGAGAAAGATGAAAGCGAATGCTTGGAGTTGGATGAAGTTATGGCCCAGCTGAAGAAAGGTGTCAGTGTCGGTTCTGAATCCAAGAAAGGGGTTAATGTTGATGCTATGATCAGCAAAGGCATCGAGACTTTTCCCATCGGCTTCCAAGTGTCAAAGGTACCTTCTTATAAGGGGATGGGCTCACCAGAGGCCTATGTGAATCTTTACGCTCAGGTCATGCTGACGGCGGGTGCCTTTAAACAACAATTGATTAATCTCTTCCCAACTACCTTGGAGGGAGGAGCATTGGGCTGGTATAACTCTTTATCAGAGGAAGAGCAGTCACATTGGGAGGTTCTGTCAGTAGCTTTTATTAAATATTACAGCTTCAACACCAAGATTCAGATGAAGCTGTATGACTTGGAGCAGATCAAGCAGAAGCCCAATGAGCCTTTTGATGAGTATTACCAGTGGTGGATGAACAAGATGATCCTTTTGAAAAATCACCTAGATGAAGATGAATTGATACAGAAGCTAATTGATGGCAGTAAGGACATTTTCAAAAACAATATGAAATTTCATCCACTCAATGAGCTTAGTGAAGTTTACAGCATGGCCATGAAGATTGTGCGAGATGAAGAAGAGAGAGCGGCAAGTCACAAGGGTGGTAAAAGCTTAGGGTACAGTTCAGGGTACAGATCAACAGCTGCAGCTGGATCTGGTGGCAGTTCTAGCTCAAGTTCTAGTGGAAAAGGGCGGTAGACTTTGGAAGTGAAACAAGTAAAGGTTGCTACAGTAACCCAGCAACAAGGCAGTCAGAACAGGAATCCAGGGGGACAGGGCATATCATCTTGCACTCTTCCCTTGGTCAAAATATTTGCTAAGTGCAGAAATGGTGGATTACTACAGTCCCTGAGGCCATTTGAAAAGCCCGCCGAGGCAAATAAAGATAATTTCTGCACATACCATGTTGTCGCTGGCCACAGAACCAACAATTGTTATAAGCTAAGGGACGCCATTCAAAAGTTGATTAATGAAGGGAAGTTACAGGAGCCAGCTAAGCCCAGCATAAAGACTAACCTGTTACCGGAATTTGAGAAGCGGGTCAACATGGTACATTCAGGACTACCTGCTAATTTCATTTTTGCTCAAGTCCTTCAGGTGAATCCTGTTATTCAAGCTGTGGCAATAGGGGAAGTTGAAGTAGAGTCAGAATGTGAGAAGAAGGCAGAACATAAGGAAATCAAGCCAATAAGCCTGAATGACCTTGACTCGGAAGACGAATATGAAGAGTTTGGTGGAGAGGAGACAGTTAAGCCTCCAGCCATTGAGAAGCTGGAAGTTCAGGAGGTCCAGAATGTGACCCAAAGTGGCAGGGTGTATCAACCAACAGACCAAGTGAAGGATAAAGCCCCGATGGCTGGATCCGGCAGCACATCAGCACTGGAGGGAGTTGAGAAAGAGGACTTAGTTATTTCCCAGTTAAAGAAGACTCCTACATAAGCTAGTTTATGGCATCTGCTGTTGACCTCTAAGGGTCATAGGGCAGCCTTAGTAAAGAAGTTGTCGGAGATTGAGGTTTCTCCTATTGCATCCTCGGAGGCCATGTGTTGTTTGTTGGATAAGGTCCATTCTGGGTCTCCTTACATTGTTTTTTCTGAGAAAGATCTTCCTGGTGAAGGAAAGGTTCACAATAAGGCTCTTTACATCAGGGCCCATGTGATGGATAAGGTGATGCCGTGTGTGATGGTGGATGATGGCTCGACATTGAATATATGTCCACTGAAGATGCTGCCATGTTTGGGCCTGAATGAAGATTTTCTGAAAAAGTCCTCAACAGTAATCTGAGCATATGACGACTCCAAGAGAACAGTGATAGGGACTTTTGAAACTGAAGCAGAGGTTGGGCCAGTCAAGTCAATGGTCGTTTTCACGGTGACAGATATCCCGGTCACCTTCTCCCTATTGTTAGGAAGGCCATGGTTCCACCCTCTAGGAGGTGTCCCTTCCACCTTGCACCAGAAAATTAAGTTCTCGATAAATGGCGAGATTGTGACTATTGAGGCAGATGCCCAATTAATGATTGCTACTGTGAATGAAGGAGTTGTACCATTTGGCGGGTTCTGAGTCACTGTGATCAGGGAAGAAGGAGTTATGGAAGCCCTAATGGTCATTTATGAAAATTATATGCCGGAGTGGCTGTCCTAGTACTTGCAAAAACAGAATTTTATCCCGGGCATGGGACTTGGAATCAACCTGCAAGGAGTGCCTGAGTTTAACATTGACTCGGGAAAACCGAAGCAGTTTGGGCTGGGATATACAGAGGATACATCTTACCAGAAGAACCCGAGAAGGGGCAAGAGCGGCAAGCTTATGATGAAGCCGTTCCTAAAAGCGGGAGAAGGGCTATACAAGGGCCAGGCTGAACCAGTAAGGGTCGGAAATATCGAATACCCTGGCTTTGAAATATTTGCTGATGTTGTTGATTTTAAGAAAAGCTGAGAGGAACTAGTAGCCCCTGTGGTGGTAGAAGAGCCAGTTGCTAAGTTTGATGTTCTACAAAGTGAGCCGCCTGAAGTGATAGCAAAAGCAGTAAAGGCGCCCAAAGAGAAGAATAAAGAGAAAGCCTGTGATGGAGCTGTAGAAGTAATCTCATGTGCATTGACTGCTACCTTAAGCAAGGCATTTGGGAAGTCTAAGGAAGGGTTTGGTGAGGAGCTGATGGCTAAGGTAAACTTGGATTCTGTGGTTACTGAAATAGCCAAGATTATGGAAAAGGCTAAGGCATAGATGGCTGAAAGTGAGGACATCATTGTTGCTGCTGAGAAAGAGGCCAAGCTGGCTACAGACCTGAATGATGATCTAAAGATGGAAGTGGAAGCTGAAGAAGTACAAGGCCCTCCGCTTATGGAGGATAAAAATAATTTTGTGGTATCTATTTCTTTCATTTTCAATGTGAATGGTGTACTTTATGACAAGTTTAATGCAATGAAATCTCAGTTTGCTTACTTGTGTGATGTTTATCCTGATAATTTTGTGCATGCATTTGAATCACCATCAAGCATATTTAGCATACATGACACTGCATCGCATGAAATCAACATAAGTACAGATGAAAACCCCAAAATGGTATTCATTTTACGTGAGCTAAAACCCGAGAAAGAGAGAGAATTAACAAGAATATTACAAAAACACGTTAAAGCTTTCACTTGGTTATACGAGGACATACCGGGTGTAGACATGGAGATAGCAGTACATAAGATTCCAACAGACCCTATGTTCAAACCAGTGAAGCAGAAACTGAGAAGACTGAGACTAGAGTGGGCTACACTGGTCAAAGAAGAAGTGGCTAAGCAAATAGACGCCAAATTCCTTGAAGTGGTGGAGTATACAAAATGGCTAGCCAATATCGTTCTAGTGCCTAAGAAAGACGGAAGGGTCAGAGTGTGTGTTGACTACAGGGACCTGAATAAGGCGTGCCCAAAAGATAACTTCCCACTGCCTCATATTGATGTCCTAGTTGATAGTGCAGCAAAAGCGGCAATGTATTCCTTCATGGACAGCTTTTCGGGGTACAACCAGATCCTGATGGATGTGATTGATAAGGTGAAGACATCGTTCATCACAGAGTGGGGTACTTTCTGCTACAGAGTAATGCCCTTTGAACTGAAGAATGCTGGAGCCACTTACCAAAGAGCTGTCACAACTTTGTTACATGATATGATTCACAAAGAAGTAGAAGTGTATGTTGATGATATGCTTGTCAAATGGGTGACCCGAGAGGAACATCCTGTTATCCTGGATAGATTTCTTACATGTATTGGAGAATACAACTTACGACTTAACCCCAAGAAGTGCATATTTGGAGTCACATCAGGGAAGTTATTGGGTCACATAGTCAGATAGAGGGGGATAGAAATGGACCCAGACAAAATCAAAGCCATTCGGGATATGCCAGCTCTAAAAATAGAAAAAGAAGTCCGGTCATTCTTGGGTTCCTTACAATACGTCAGCCGCTTCATAGCACGGTTGACTTCCACTTGTGAGCCGATTTTCAAGCTGTTAAAGAAAGATCAGCCGATTGTATGGGATGACAGATGTCAGCTGGCATTTAAGAAAATCAAAGCCTATCTAGTAAATCCATCAGTCTTGAGTCCACCAATTCCAGGGAAGCCTTTGATTTTGTACTTAGTGGGTGAAGATTCCTCTATAGGGGTAATGCTAGCACAAGAGCAAGATGGCAAGAAGGAGTACCCTATCTACTACCTCAGCAAGAAATTGCTGGAGTATGAAACCAAGTACACATTGGTGGAGAAGACGTGTGTGGCAATGATCTGGCTGACTAAAAAGTTGTGCCATTATTTCCAGTCATATAAAGTGCAAGCCGTGGCTAAGGTTGACCCGATGAAGTATCTGTACGAAGCATCGGTATTGGTTGGAAAGTTATCTAGGTGGCTATTACTTTTATCGGTGTTTGACATTGAGTACATCACCAAGAAAACTATCAAAGGGTGAGCTGTAGCAGAATTTCTAGCAAATCAGCCACTGGAATCAGAATACACAGAAAATCT
Organism: Euphorbia tirucalli; assembly: GCA_039660915.1. NCBI lineage: Eukaryota > Viridiplantae > Streptophyta > Magnoliopsida > Malpighiales > Euphorbiaceae > Euphorbia > Euphorbia tirucalli. The sequence continues at coordinate 55,922,416 of CM077633.1, forward strand.
GGACTTCCTGGATGAACAGTTGGCCATGGTAGAAGTAAAGAGAAGGGTTATGTGCTTTGATGTTGCTATGAACAGAAAGGGTGCCGGAATCGGGGTAATCATAGCAACGCCAGATGGTGAAGTCATTCCTTTGTCAAAGAGATTAGACTTCCCTATAACCAACAACGGGGCCGAGTATGAAGCATGCTTATTCGGGATGGAAGCTTTGCTAACACTAGGGGCAAATGATGTCTTGATCATTGGAGATTCACTTTTAGTGATAAGGCAAGCACAAGGTGAATGGGAGTTGAAAGAAGAAGCCTTACGCCCCTACTTAGGGCTGCTGTAGTACAGAAAAGAGCTTTTCAGCCAATGTGAATTCAGACACATCCCCAGGGATGAGAACAAAATGGCTGATGCACTAGCAACATTATCTTCTATGTGGAAAATCCCAGAAGAAACTCAAGTACAACCGCTGGTTATAGCAACTTCCAAACAACCCTGCTTTGAAGTGCACGAAGTAATGGAATTGACAGTTGAAGAAAAGCCATGGTTCTTCGATATCTACCAGTATGTGAAGAAAGGAAAATACCCAGAGGGAGCCAGTTCTATTGATAAGGTGTCATTAAGAAAGCTAGCTAGTTAGTTCAGAATTTTTGAAGATAAGCTATACAAAAGAACAACAAATGGAGTTATCCTAAGATGTCTGACAGAACAGGAGGTAGAAAAAGTGATGCAGCAAGTACACGTAGGATCCTACGGGCCACATATGAATGGGCTTGCTATGGCCAGAAAGATAATGAGATAGGGATACTTCTGGATGACTACGCAGGCTGATTGTATAAGGAAAGTGAAGAGATGTCACGAGTGTCAGATCTATGCTGACATCAATCATCTTCCACCACTCGAGCTATAGAACCTAGCATCTCCTTGGCTGTTCTTAGTGTGGGGGATTGACATAATAAGAGAAATTCATCCTACAACATCTAACGGACACCGATTCATAGTCGTGGCAGTTGATTACTTCTCCAAATGGGTAGAAGCAGAATCTTTCGCTAGTGTAATGGCTAAGCAAATGATCAAGTTCATCAAGAAGAACATCTTTGCCAGATGTGGGATTCCCTATCATATAGTGACTGACAATGGAGTGCAGTTTCAAGGGGCAATAGCTAAGCTGCTTGCAGAACATGGCATTGAGCACCACAAGTCTTCCCTATACAGACCCCAAGCTAATAGTGTAGTGGAAGCATCTAATAAGGCGAGAAAGAAGATATGATCAAAAATGGTGACCACTTACAGAGATTGGGCTGACAAATTGCCGTATTCTCTTTGGGGTTACAGAACCAGTGTCAGAACGCCAACAGGGGAAACTCCATATGCCTTGGTGTATGGTATGGAAGCAGTGTTACCAGTGGAAATAGAGCTTAAGTCACTCAGAGTCACCTTGGAAGCTCAGTTACTAGAAATTGAATGGGTTCAAGCCAGATACAAGCAGTTAGCGGTGCTAGATGAAAAGCGGCTGAAAGTACTGGATCATCTATAGATGTACCAACGTAGAATGGCTAGGGCCTATAATCGAAATGTGAAGTACCCCAGGCGGCAGTTGAAAGCAGGGGATTTTGTTCTAAAACAATTAAGGCCTTCAAATGCTGATGTTCAAGGGAAGTTCAGACCTAACTGGGAAGGGCCCTATATTGTGAAGAAAGTGCTATCAAAAGGTGGTGTCAGCATCATGGACATGGATGGAAATGAGTTCACCAATCCTGTCAATCAAGACCGCTTAAAGCTTTATCATGTCTAAAAAAAAGAGTCTGGTAGGCTGAAAACTCAAAAGGGCGGTCTAGGCAAAAGTTAAGACAAGAGAGAAAATAATCGGTTGGAAAATCTGAAAAGGACGACTGGTGACGGATTCTGGCTCTGTGTGGATTGTATACCATCTGGGAATTAACCTTTTCAAATGTACTCATTGTGATTTCATCAATAAAGTGGAATGTTTGTTTAAATGTATTTGCATGGTTATGACGAAAGGCATAAACAAAGTTATCTTGTTTAAACGTCCACTTAAAGAAAGTGCTCTACATTCAACTAGTCGAACATATTATGTTATTTAACAATGAAAATGTACTAAATACATACAATCTGAAATCATTTGTCATCCTCCAAATCTAATTCAGTTTTCCAAAGGGCGACAGTGATTGTCCAAGAACTTACTGTTTCAATCGGTCTTTATCTAAAAAAAAAAAAAGAGAGAGAGCTCGCTGGGGTGAAAACCGAAAAAGTGCCCCAGGCAAAAATTAGAGCAGCTCGCTGGGTGAAAACCGAAAAGGCGTCTCAGGAAAAAATTAGAGCAGCTCGCTGGGCTGAAAACCCGCATTGGGCAACCCAGGTACAATTTAGAGCACTTCCAGATTCATAAATTACAGGGGTGAGAAGCCAAGCCTTTCCATCATCTCCCTAGCAGGATTTTCCACATCTCTCCCCAGCGGAACATTTACAAAGGACACTATGATCTTTTTCCCCAGCATCGTCATGCATTCCCAACAATTATCTCATTTCTCCAGCAGTCCTCACATATATCTTCAACAAGGGGAACCTTACGCAAAGAGCGTCTTCCACCAGCCAAGGGCAAAACATGCCTTCCCCAGCAGAAAGGAGAAATATCAATCTTGCACAAACAATGAGAAATTCATCACTTAATCTCCATGTGCATATACATCATTATGTATCCATGCATAGCATACACAAACCATTCATCCCCAGCTAGTCTTCATTCTTGATCGAAGGAGCAAAACTTTTTGTTCAAAATCTCTTGATCAAGGAATGAAGACTTGCCATTTCAAATGCAAGAACTCATCATCCACAGCTTCACATCTCCAGCAGATCCGTCTCGGGTAATGTAAACCCGGTATCAGCCCAGATCAGCTCCATCTTCAAGTCTTCAGCAGATCCACCTCGGGTAACCTAGACCCGGTATCGGCCCAGATCGGCTCCATCTTTAAATCCCCAGCAAACCTTGCCTCGGGTAACCTAGACCCGGTATCGGCTTATCCGCATTCCACCTTCCTTGCCTCGGGTAACCTTAACCCGGTATCGGCTTATCTGTCTTCCACCTTCCTTGCCTCGGGTAACCTAAACCCCGGTATCGGCTTATTTCATCTCCTTCCTTGCCTCGGGTAAGCTAAAACCAGATCGGGTCCATCTTCAAATCCTTAGCAAACCTTGCCTCGGGTAACCTGGACCCGGTATCAGCTTATCCGCATTCCACCTTTCTTGCCTCGGGTAACCTAAACCCGGTATCAGCTTATCTGCCTTCCACCTTCCTTGCCTCGGGTAACCTAAACTCTGTATCAGCTTATTTCATCTCCTTCCTTGCCTCGGGTAACCTAAACCCGGTATCGGCTTATTTCATCTCCTTCCTTGCCTCGGGTAACCTAAACCTGGTATCGGCTTATTTCATCTCCTTCCTTGCCTCGGGTAACCTAAACCCGGTATCGGCTTATCCGTATTCCACCTTCCTTGTCTCGGTTAACCTAAACCCGGTATCGGTTTATCCGCCTTCCACCTTCCTTGCCTCAGGTAACCTAGACCCGGTATCAATCTATCCACCTTCCACCTTTCTTACCTCGGGTAACCTAGACTCGGTATCGGCTTATTTCTCCATCATCTTCGTCTCGGGTAACCTAGACCTGGTATCGGCTTATTTCTTCTCCAGCTTCGCCTCGGGTAACTTAGACCCGGTACTAGCTTATTTCAATAGTGGGTTCTTTCTTGTGTTTGTGGCGCTTTGATTCGCGCTCTCAAGTTCATCATCTCAGGTATTAGATCTGGATCCAGGTGTCGAATTTGATCATGCGAGGGGCAGCTATAAGAGCAGGAATTTTCCATTCGAAAAAAAATGCACGTGTCACACGACTGTAGTTACAGTCGTGCGATTGTAATTGAAAATAACAGTCGTACGACTGTAATTGAAAATTACAGTCGTACGACTATAATTACAGAGCATGTCCAGCAGCCCATACCTCTAGAGCAGAAAAATGGGAGAAAAAGAGAGAGCAATTAATGCTCGTCTGGGATAGGAAGTAAGCAGAAAATAAGAGAGGAAAAGAAGGAAGTTGAAGGGACTTTTGGACTTTTGGGACTTTTAAAAAATCAGAGAGAATTAGAGAGAGAATTGAAGAAAAAGGGAAGAAAAAGGATATCTCAACTTCAAGCAACTTTTTTCTCTTCTTTTTCTTTTTAATTCTTGAGTGTTTGGATTGAAAATCTATTAGAAGTCCTAGGTTGATAATCTGACTCTCTAAACTCGATTAATTCCGGACTAAAAACCCTAACAATCCTTGACATTGTGGAGATTTTGGACCCAACTTTTCAAACCTCAACTCAAAGGAAAAGAAGCGATTTGGAGTGGATTGGGGTGTTTCCAAGGGTCATTCCTACGATGGATCAGTGCCAAAGAGGTAAATACATTCACTCTTTCATTTTTCTGTGTTTTCTGGGTGATTTAGTGTGTTTTTGTGCATTTAAGCTTAATTTTTGAACCTTCTATTTCTGGAAATCAAGAACAATCGTACGGCTGTTTCTTGAATTGTAGAACAGTCATACGACTGTAATTACAGTCGTACAGATGTTCTTGATTTCCCTCCAAGTTTAGTTTCTTTTGAATAAAATTTTGGCGAAATCCTGAAACTGGAAGGCTTACAGTCACACGACTGTAGCATCCGTCCAAGGGCAAAATTTCCATATTAATCCAGAAAAATTTCCAAAAATCCATAAAAATTCAGAAAATTAGAAAATCATCAAAAATGAATTTTGTTGTGTGCATTTACGACCTTAGACTTAATCTTCAGTATAATTGCATTTAGAACAATACAACGACGGAGACCCGATTCTCTCGAAAATCGACCCACCTTACATGTTAAATTCATGTAAACCGGAAAATGAAATGTTTTCAAAATGATTTTCTCACAAAACCAAAATACATTCCAGGTCTAACCGGGCCGGCTAGCCGAGCCGACCTGGTTATCCCCCAATTGCATGCCCCCGAATTCCTCAAAATCCTATTCTGTCTTGTTTGAATCCTATTTGTGGTGTGCCGTAAAGTGTGCTAACCTTCTGTTTTGCAGCTTTTAATTTATTTTATTTTTATTTTTGATGTATTTAATAGATTAATACGTGTATTTTAAGCGATTGTTTGTAAATTTTTAGATTATCGTGTATTCTAGGCGGTTGTAAAGTGAGGTTGAGAGTTTTTATTTTTGTTCGATTGGGTTGTAAGCCATTTAATTATTTTCTGCTTTACTTCTATTTTTATTTTATGTGTATGTGCGCTGTATGATTTAATTCAATAAAATTGACTTTAGAATTATGAAATACCATACTTGAACATTGGCCAATTTTTATTTTGATTAGACATGAAATAGGGGACTTGTCCAGACCTAGATCTCTGGATAGTCTGGCAGCAGTTCGTCCGGTTCAGCTACATTGAAATTTCCCAGTTGAGCTGAGCTGGGTGGCGACTCCTACACTATTCATCGAAACTTAGGTCTCGATTCTTTTATGAAATAATCTAATTTTCTAAAAATGAATTTCCATTCTAAAATCCCTACGTGAAGGAGGGCTGCCCGAAATCGAGGCGCCCGTTCCGAAAGGGAGTCCGCGTTCCGTCGAAAACATCGTCTGCTCACACCTTGCATCATGTCAAATTCCGCACAAGGTAAGTGATCTATCCAAATTGTCTATGTGATTATTATTATATTCAAGATCCGAATGGGCATGATGTTTATGATTGATTTATGTTTTGATGATTGAATCTGAATTAAGAAAACATAACAATTACTAATAAAATATAATACCTTAAATAAGTATCACATCTTAAAGACATGCTTGCAGTTAATATTTGTGTTACAGTATAGCTACCACTTAAAAGAACCTATCAGCCATGTCATCAATCACATGATAATTCTACGGCTTCTAACATATGGTAAAACCCCGTATACTCTTACATGTGGCTTTATAATTACTCTCTACATCCAACATCACATTATTGCATTATTGATACACAAATTTTCATATTTCTTTTCAACTTAAATGAAAACTGCAGTTTCACAAAGCAAGGATATAAGCTTAAGTAACATATATATATCTGTCAAACAAAAATACAAAACATGTATAAAGAAAAGAAATCAGGTTTCAATCCAAGTTGTCATCTTTCAATAGAAGATTATAAAATGTTAGAAAGAACATATATTATATAAGTACTTATACCATATCATGACATTTATAATTGTTTAGGTTCTAATGGAATCAAAAGTCATTACCTGGAACTATGGTGTATGATACCTAAGCAATCATGAATTCTTCAAAAAAATCTAAAATATATTCTTGTGCCTGCTTCAGTCCTTAATAAAAAAAACAAGTTTCTCCATAAACTTTGATGCACCAAATAGCAAACCAACACCTTGAAGTAGGAAAATGGGAGAGAAAGATAAAGCACTCAGCAATACTATAGATAAAATGTCACATTTATCACAACTTTTGTGGCATTAAACCACGAACAAAACCGATATCTATGACTCAAATACAAGAATATATGATTCAATACCGAAAAATCATGAAGAAGTCCCACTAGCCAAGAGAATCTACATCACCTATAATATTTAGATGATTAGGAAAAACATCATGGTTTCATAACATGCACAAACTTAGAAGTCAACGGGAAACATACATAACTAAGTTGATATGTTTAGTAAAATAAAGAAATCATTGTAACTAATTGGAAGAAAGACATTTCATTCATGTTAGGAAATTCTACATATTTTATCATTCAATATCAATAGTGTAGAATTGCAACTCCATAATCGAATAATAAATGTAATATGAAAACAATATAAATCATGTATTTTGAATATAAGATCAAGAATAACATGAAATACTACCTTTAGCCTTCATCATCGTACTCATTGATTTCATTCACATCTTCAATATCATTGACATGTTCCTCATTTTCACTTTGATTGTATTCAGAATCATAAGTATGGATATTTCCTTTAATTGTTTCTTGAATTCGTTTTGTAATTTCAACGGGCACTTCTTCAAAATCAAGAACAGTCTCATTTTCAAAGTGTCATCGACATCTAACGGTATTGTTGCATGACCATCAGCAATTTCCTTCTCTTGGAAAACCTTGTCCTCTTCATTCATTTCAGCATCATCATCTTATGCTTGAAAAGGTAATTTATAAACATCCAGTGGCTGATTTTTCATCACAACAAGCCAATTTGGTTTTTTTAGATCCTGAACATAGAAGACTTGTTCGGCCTGGCTTGCTAAAATGAAAAGCTCATTCGTGTTTAATCGAACATTGGCATTGACACTTGTGATGGAAAAATTGTCAATTGTAAATCCACTTCTTTTCTGATGCAAATCAAAACATTCATATTTGAATAACATAATTTCCTCCTAAGTAATGAATCTCCCAAACATTAATTAAGGTACCATAATACTCCATTTCACAAGAATTATCGTCACCCCTAGATAAGACACTTAAGTTTTGACTTTTCTGATTATTTTGATGATGTATGAAAGCGAAATCCATTCACTATGTGAACATAATAATGCTTATAACAAGGGTATGGATGCCCTGCTAAATGGAAAAATCCTTAGAAACTGCCCATTGTTCATATAATTTTGTCACCTGCAAGTTTGTAAATAAGATACATGCAATTTAATATAAATTAGATTATTGAAGACCAATACTCTAGAAGATAGTCATATTAATGAGTGTATATTTTCACACACATGTTTAGATAACCATTTTTGAAATTCTGAATCGTTGCGTTTCCTAAGCTCTCTAGTATTCATACTTGGCAATGAATCTTTGTACTTGCTGCACCAATTGCAATTCGTAAAGAAATGATCAAACAAAAAAAATTAGTCAATTCAAAGAATATAGATTATACTTACTCGGCATATGGCCAAACTTCTTCACAGTTGTTTAGGATATAAAGATGTGCCTTATGCTTCCAATCATTAGAAAGAAATTTACAATGACCTCTGCCCAATGGTCGTCCAGCTTTTCGAAATATTGCAAACTCGGTGTCACAACCACTTTCATTGTTCCTATCATCATTTCGAGGAGGTTGGTTGAATATTGTTTCAATTCCTACCAAATATCATGAACATAAAGTCAAACACTTATATGCGATATAAGCTTCGACGATGGATCCCTCTGGCTTTGTTTTGTTTCTAACATATATTTTCTTTTTATGCAAATCTCTCTTTGCAAAATACATCCACTTATATTGGACAGGTCCAGCTATCTTTGCCTTATATACTAAGTGAATAGTCAAATGCACCATGATATCAAAAAAGGAAGTGGAAATATTATCTCCGACTTGTACAAAATCAAGGAAATTTGCTTTTCAAGATGATCCGATTTAGCGATATCCAAAATCTTATTACATATAACACAAAAGAAAACACTCAACTCAATAAAGGGTTTAGCAACATCTTCATGTAGGAACACTCTAATGGCAATAGGAAGGAGCTTCTATAGGAAAACATGGCAGTCGTGACTTTTCATGCCTAAAACTTTAAGGTCCTTCAAGTTAACACACCTAGATATTTTTGACAAATAACCATCGGGAGTCTTTAAGTTAGCCAACATATGACATAAAGCCTCTTTATCTTTGTTAAAAAGCAAATAACGAGCCATTGGGACACACACTTTATTTCTAATCACTATAGGGGGAAGCTTACGTCTAATACCCATACTAACCAAACCATATCTACTTTTTAGAGTGTCTTTGGTTTTTCCTTCAATGTTCATCAAAGTTCCTAGCATACTGTCAAACATATTCTTCTCAATATGCATTACATCCAAATTATGATGAATAAAAAGTGTCTTCCAATAAGGTAACTAAAAAAAATATACTCTTCTTTCTCCAATTCTCATATTTTCTTCTTTCTCCAATTCTCAAAAAATATATCTCGTTTAAACCATTAAAGGACCTGGTGTCGTTACACCATTTATGATTAAGAGGCAAAAATCTCCTATGATCCATGTAACACAATTTCTTTGATACAAGAAGATATTTAGCACTAGTGTGCTTATGGCAAATTGGACAAGCCTTATAACCTTTTGTTGACCACCCCGATAAGCCTCCATACGCTGAAAAGTCATTGATAGTCCAAATGATGGATGCATATAATGAAAAAATAATTTTGGTATAAGCATCATACATATCCACATCGACTTCTCATAGCTCTTTTAGTTCGGCAATTAAAGGTTGTAAAAATATGTCTATACCCATTCTTGGACTATGCTTGCTAGGTATAATCATCGACATAATCAAGTTTGATTGTTTCATACACAACCAAGGAGGCAAGTTATAAGGTATAAGTATTACCGGCTAAATGCTGTGTTGAAAGCTCATGTTTCCAAATGGTTGAAAACCATCCGTTTCCAAACCTATCCTAATATTACGAGCATCACTTGCAAAAGATGCATGTTGCTCATCGAAGGAATTCCATGCAAGACTATCAGCAGGGTGCCCCATAATTCCATCATCAACCCTTTTTTTCTTGTGCCACCGCATGTGTGATGCCATCTCGGTAGACATAAACAACCTCTGCAACCTCGGTTTTAAAGGAAAATATCACAATACTTTATGTGTAATCTTCTTATTATTGTCTGAAGTATCACCAGACTTTCACCTAGACAGCCCATAAATTTGACATGATATTGCATCAGTAGATGGACCCTAGTATAAAGTGCATAGATTTTCACAAACATCATACTTTCATAATGAAGTCCCAAATCTCTAATGTACTTCTTCACACAACTATATGAATCGGGCAAATTTTGCTTCCCATTTGGTATTTATATCTCTTAATAAACTAAGCAAATCATCAAAAGATCTATTTGTCCATCTGTGAAAACTATTCATATGAAGTAATTTCACAATGGTACCTAACTTTGAGATTGTACAATCTAAATGCAACTTTTCCTTGGCTTTCTTTAGTAATTAATAAAACTGAGTAGCCTCCCCTCTAGGCTCCCTTCTCCAATATTGTTATAGTTTGACTCATCATCACCAATTATATTAAGGTCAAAACCATAGATGTTACTAACTAGTTTAACAATATCATCATGAACGTCAAAATCATTGTCATTTATATCATCATTGTTCCCAAGTTCTTCATTCAAAGATTCACTGTGTAAATACCAAACAATATATGTTTTCATAATTCCATGTCTCAACAAGTGATATCTAACAATTGATTCCTCCTTATAATCAATATTTCTACAGTCTTTGTAAGGGCAAGGAATAAATCATGCACTAATTCGTGTCTAAATACATACTTCAAAAACCATTCGACACCTTCAATATAATTTCGATCTTTTCTATTATCAATTTCCATCCAACTCTTGTCAATAGCCTTATCATTTCGCAATCAACAAAAAAAATGCATTTGAGTATAACAATCTAGCACCACAAAAATCTTAATAAGTAACAATAATGATGGTATTACAGTTATCTACTTATTAGTATAATTAATTATTTCTCAATAATTTCAAACTCAAAATCACAATTCAAGCATTGAGATTTCAACAATTTCACCTATAAACAATGTTTATTTTGAAATTCCAATTAAAGGTAAAAAACGAACATTAATCAAGAAACTAAGAGGTAAAAATGGAAAACTAACCTAATTGAAGAAGCAATACGGACCAACAGTAAAGAAAAAGCGGAATGGCAAAATTAACGGACGGTGGGATAGCAATGGATGGAAAGAACCAGTAAGGATGTTGGGGCAAAGATTCAAATAGTGGAAGAGAAGATGATTTAGATGGGGGAAACATCGATAAGGTGTGAAGGATTTAAAATCATCTCTTTTTGTGGTGTTTTTCGTGAAAAAAGGTTTGGGAGTGCATCTGTAAATATGGAATGATCATGAGATTTATGCTTTCTAATTTACTTTTGTCGTTCTACGCCTGTGGCAAAAGTTGCGGTCGCAACAGTTAATTAGCTTTGTATGATTCACAAAGAAAATATCGTTGTCACGATCGTGACATTTGTCGCGGTCGCGACAGTTTGTTATCTTTGTGTATCTCACAAAGATAATATGGCTGTCGTGATCGCGGCATTTGTCGTGGTCGTGACAGCCAGTTATCTTTATGCTATACACAAAGAAAATATCACTGTCATGACTGCAACCTAACAAAAATTACGAATCCCTATTTAATTTTTAACTGGTCAAAAGATCTAAAGCCCCATTTATTCTCAACCACTCCTTTCTACTTTCACTATTATCTTCTTTCTCATCTTTTCTTCCTCTATATTTTCATCTTCTTCTTCCTCTTTATTTTCGTCATCTTCTTCTTCTCTATTTTCATCTTTTTCTTCTCTATTTTCCATTATTCTCTATTTCTGGTCTAAAATCTTTTTTTTTTTAATTTTCATTGATCTTTTTGTTGTAATTTTTATCGTGGTTTATACCAAGAGAGTGGCAAGCAATAAGTATCATGGGGCTGATTCTTCTAGTCGAGGTAACCCTAACCTTTTTAAACAATATGATTGTCCTATCCCTATGTATAATATTGAAGAGGTAGGAGGTGTAACAATTTTAGAGTACAAAGTTTGTAGGTATGATGCATATTGATTTTGCCTTACTAGAAGTATTTGGGTTTTCTGATAAATTTCGATACCTATTTTCATTTGTTGAAATGGGATTATTTTGTGACTATAAAATTTCCAGTAAGAAAACCACGGGCTGTTGAATTTTTTTCACTTTGCAATATGTTGATGACAAGAAAACTTGGTGGTTGTCGAATCCACAAAAAATAAATTTGTAAATCTCAACTAAACCTTAAACAAAAAAATTTGTAGAGGGTAAGTCAAGGTCGAACCCAAGGAAGTTAAAGTTGATTTATTATTGCTAAATACCAAAAACAATCAATAAAAATAAAAAGGTGGGTTTTGAAGTTTGAGTTAATTAAAGCTGAATAAAATATAAGAGATGTCAAATATTGGAAAACAAAATTAAAAACTGAATTTAAAGTAAAAACAGAGTAGAATTAATGAAAAATATCATCTAGGGTAATTCCTTGGCTTGGATTTAAAAGGATTGATAATTGATTAATAAAAGTGATTTCAAAACCCCAGATTAGTTATAATCCACAACTTAGCGCATCCGAATCAACGTTTCTAATATGGAATCTGTATTGCACGACTCAACATTTCCTTATTCGTCAAATAATCCTTCCTTAGTGGCTAGGATTTAATTTTCAGAATGCATTAAGCTCTAGAAAATCCTAATTTAAACCAACCAATTCTTAGAGAAATTGATTTAAGTTTAAATCCCTATTCCTTTTATTGTTCTAGCACAATGAATCAAGATGATTACAGATCTAATTCATTGATAACAGATTATTAAAATGCAATCTAAATACAGGCCAAGATATTTAAACCACAAATCAATAAAAGAGAGAAATCCCTCAAGAGGCAAGAATAAGAATATGGAGAATTAAAATTGGAATTAAAGTTAGAACAATCTCACAATCATTTACATCCAAGCCTTGAATTCCCTAGATGAAGAAGAACTTAGCTGCTTATATTGATAAAAACTAAAGGAAAGAAGAAAAGAGTAATCCGAAAATTTTTTCTATCTCCCAAAACTAACATCAGTTCCTTATTTATATAACCCTAAGGACTATAAAATCAAAGGTTTCCCAAAATAGCCTCCAATCCACGTCCAAGCTCTCTAATTTAGGGCCTTAATCTGCTTCAATTCTTGCTGGCCCGTAATTAGAAAAATTCCTGAACAGCCCCTGACGGAAGAGATTTAGCCTTGGGCAAGGCTAAAATTGGAAAAACGCACTTCAGCCCAGTCTTGACAAAACCTCGCCCAAATCAACCTTTAAAGCCCAAAATCTTCAATTAAGCTCCTGCCAATACAAAAACACAAACCACAGCAAAAAGCCCAAGGAATAAACTAAAATAAATCCAATTAAGCCCCTAAAACTAAGCCAAAATATAACAAAATATAGCATATAACACATCCCCACACCTAATCCATGCTTGCCCTCAAGTATGAGCCAAAACGAATAAAATTAGAATTCTTTCTTAGTGGTTAATTCACCTAAGAGCAGTTCCCAAATTGCTTGAACAATATAGAGAAGTATTGGACCCAAATTGGTTCACATAAAGCTATCAAACTAGCTAAACCTTCCTTCAAAAATGCATACAAAGCACAATTCGCCTTCAATAATTTCTAACTCCCATTACCAAGCCATAACAATTTCAGCACACAAATAATTAGGTTTCACTTTTCATAATTCACACCTTGCAAATAGGAAACCAAGCCAAGAACATTCCTAGAAATCTATCAAACAAAATATTTCAATGCTAAAAGAGAGGGAAAAACAGAGAATTAATCTAGGAATTAATTAATTATATATATTTTTTTTTCTTTTTTTTTTTTTTGGATCAAGAATATTCGTTTTCTTGATTTTATTTGCTTACTTCAGTTTGTAGGAGCCCTTTTTACGCGAGGATACCTGGTTCTAACCCGCATATACCCGGTTACTCAGGCAACACAAACCTTGGCGGCTACTAGCTCGGCTCATGGCGCATTGGCCAGTGGAGCCTTTATTGATAAAGCATAAAACAGAAAATTTCCTTTCTTTTTTTTTTTTTTTTAGAATATGGATTACCCTCATTTTATCAAAGAAATAATTGTGATTTGATTCCCTAGGAACCCTTAACATAGCCCAAATTAGCAAGCTGGCTATTTTCAAACTCATGCAAGGAATTGGATATTTCGATAATAAAATAAAGGCTTGACAACAGAAAATCAGAAAAAATTTCTAGTTAATATGTATGTCACAAATTGAAGTTCAGAATTTTTTAGTTGATAACTTTGTTTTAAACGACTTTCAGATCAGTACTTCCCTAATTATCAAAATTTTGGGGAACCATGCTTAGGCAAAAATCATCTTCAAGGTCAGAGAAAGAAAATTGCAAATTACAAATTGAGCATTCACCAACAGATTTTTATTATTTTCTTTCAAAAATAGCTTAAAATCAGCCCTTAAACACATCCCCACACCTAAAGACAGCTTGTCCCTAAGATAGATCCTAACAAACAAGCAAAAAGGGTAGAAGGAAAAGCTTGCCTGAGGGGAATGGTAGAAAATACTCAAGGGCACCGGGAGGGAGGGATAAATCCCACATGGTCAAAGTAGGCAGCCATATCGGATTGGAGTGTCTGGAGCAGCTCCAAGATGGTGCCTAATCTTTCATTAGCTATAGGTTGAGATGGCGTCAAGGTGCGTGAAGCAGTGGTCTTGGTGAAGCGAAGAGGTTTGGCAGGGGCTAAGGATCCTACATCAACAAAAGACCAAAAACCACTAAACGTGTTGGCTACTAACCGCAAGTCAGCAAGCAATTTCATATCCAAAGAAGGCAATGGACAAACAACACGCATATCAGTAGATGAAGCATCCAAAGCAAGCATACGGGTAGCCAAACAAGTGACCCAAGACCCTAAATACATTTTCTTCGGGTGAGCAACTAAAGCACGAAATTTGTTTGCCATCCAATATCCCAAATTAACTTTCCTACCCTCTAACATACACCATAAGAAAAATAACTCAGCTTTAGTGATCACTGTGGTGTCAATGTTCCTAGCAGAAAATAGGTACGCCAAAATCCTATGCATGTATCGTAAGGGCTTATTCACAATCAAATTAGCCTTAGACTTTCCTGGCTTAAACACAATGGCAGCATCCTCACACAAAGTCTTATAAACAATACTAGCATCGAAATCAGCAGGGTAATCACAAAGATACTCCTTATAAGCATCCGACTCAACAAATTCAGCATTTAAAAATCCTAAACCAACATTCAAAGAATTTATGGAAAGATTATGCACAGTACCCAACAATTGGAAATGCATGACATGAGCATCTAAATCAAACTCAGCGTCAACAGAAAATTCAAACGTACTGTAAAATTCTAAGGTCAGAGAATCAAACATAGGAAAATCAAAATGTTGTAAGAAAGCTTTCCATCCAATATTCTTAAGCAGGATAAATCTCACCAAGAAGCTCTCCATCCAATATTCTTAAGCAATTGATAAATCTCACCAAGCAAGTTCAGTTCAGTAAGAGTAGGTATTGAAAAAATATGAGCAGAAACATAGAGGCAATTTAAGAGAGTGTTATACCTCTGTGTATGAGTGGGCTTGGAGAATTCCAACGGAGGAGGTGGATAGTAGGAACTTTTTCCTTGCTTCAATTTCTGCCTTTTTTGCTTGGGTTTGGGAGTGGGGCTACTGGACTCACTGTGGGTGCTAGTAGGAGACAAATCAGAGGTGGTCTCAACTTCCGGCGAAGAGGAGGAAGGAGCAGGAGGTACTGGTGGCAGACGGCGGGCGGCGGTGGCACGGGTTCTACCCGGAGCAGAGGCAAAAGATGGCGGCGGCAGAGGTGGAGCGGAGGAGTGACGGCTGGTTCTTTTCCGGCCGATGAGAGCAGAGGGAGGGAAAGAGAGAAACGACCGGACGGAGAGAAAGACGGAGTGGACGATCAAAGGAAGAGAGAGAGAAAGAGAAAGAGAGAAACGATGGAAGGGAAGAAAGAAGGGGGGAGCGATGTGACCGAAAAGAAAGAAGGACGGAGGAAGGCACGGCTGATAGAGAAGAAAAGAGGCGGACAGCGGATGAAGGGAGGTGGACGGCCGGTGAAAGAAGGGGAGGTGGAGAGTGAGAGAGATCGGGTAAAAGAGAGAGAGTGGGTTTGTGGGTAGGTGGGAATAGTGGTGGGTAGGTGGGTTATAAATGGGGTAAGTGGCTTATAAAGAGTGGATTTTAAAATGAATTAAAGAAAAGAATTAAGTAAAGGAAAGAAATGAATTGAAAAAAAAACTTAAGATAAAAAAAAACTAAGTGGAGGCGTAAAACGTAAGGTAAAAATTTTACCTTAAAAATAAAAGCCCATTACTTACAGATATGGGTTTTTAAAAACAAAAAAAACATTAGAGGCCTTGAAGCTCTCAAAATCAGCCCAAAATTCTGCAGAAACCTAGAAAAAGCAAAGGTTGAAGATAACAGTTATGTTAGTTAACTAAAAGAAAAAGGAAATAAAAGAAATTAGCCCTGGGCAAGGCTAAATCGGGTTGCCTCCCGGAAGCGCCTCTATTTATTGTCTGTGGCCAGACCCTCATTCCTAAGGCTTAGGACACCTCAGGGGGCTCTTCCAACTGAACCTCTTACTCATGTACAGCAGCAAATCCCTTGTAAAATGGTTTGAGCCGATGGCCATTAACCTTAAAAATTTTTCCGGTAGCGAGGCTTTGAATTTCCACTGCACCATGATCATAAAGTCAAACTACCAAGAAAGGAGCAATCCATCTAGAACGTAATTTTCCGGGAAATAGCCTTAATCAGGATTGGAAAAGTAAGACCTTTTGTCCTACCGTAAATTGCTTCCGACTTAGCATTTTGTCATGGAATTTCTTGGTGCGATCCTTGTAGACCCTGGAACTTTCATAGGCTTCATTCCTCACCTCCTCCAACTCAACTAATTGCAATTTTCTTTCTTCACCAGCAGCATCATAAGATACATTGCACTTCTTGATGGCCTAAAATGCTTTGTGTTCTAATTCTATCGGGAGATGGCATGCCTTCCCAAAAACCAGTCTGTAGGGAGACATTCCGATAGGGGTTTTGTAGGCTGTCCGATAAGCCCACAATGCATCTTCTAATTTATTGCTTTAATCCTTTAGAGTTAGGTTTACTGTTTTACTCAAGATGGATTTTAATTCCCGATTGGAAACCTCAGCTTGGCCATTAGTTTATGGGTGATAGGCTGTGGAGACGCGATGTTTGACTCTATTTTTCTAAAGTAGTTTTGTCAGAATTTTGTTGCAAAAATGTGTGCCCCTATCACTAATCAGAACTCTTGGCATCCCATACCGATTAAAAATATGTGACTTGACGAAAAGAACCACTGTTTGAGAGTCATCTTTCGTGGTAGCCTTCGCCTCTACCCACTTTGATACATAATCCACTGCCAAAATAATATATAAATTCCCATAGGAATTAGGGAAGGGGCCCATGAAGTCTATCCCCCATGTCAAATATATCACATGATATAATGGAAGTAAGAGGCATCTGATCCCTATGACTTAAATTCCCCATTCTTTGACAATTGGAGCAGGACTTGCAATAGAGGTAGGCATCCCGAAAAATTGTAGGCCAGAGTAGACCACTCTCCAAAATCTTCCTTGCAGTACGTTTAGGACCAAAGTGACCCCCACAAGCTTTAGTATGGCAGAACTTCAACACTGATTGAACCTCATTATCAAGAATGCATCATCTGATAACTTGATCTGAGCAATATCTCCAAAGATACTGTTCATCCCAAGCATAATGCTTGGTATCCTTTCTGAGCTTATCCTTTTCTGCATGAGAGAGATCATCTGGAATAGTTCCTGTAACAAGAAAATTAACCAAATCAGCATCCCAAGGAATAATTGTATTAACTTGAAATAACCTCTCATATGGAAATTCTTTCTTTAATGGCTCTGTTTCGGTGCTGTGAACTAGACGACTGAGATGATCAGCTACCAAATTCTCAGAACCCTTTTTGTCACCGATTTCAAGATCAAACTCCTGGAGTAGAAGTATCCATCTTATCAAGCACGGTTTGGCTTCCTTCTTTGCTTGCAGATACCTCAAGGCTGCATGGTCAGAGTATACCACTACCTTTGCTCCCAGCAAATAAGATCGGAATTTCTCTAGTGCAAATAATATTGCCAAAAGCTCTTTCTCTATAGTAGAATAATTGATCTGGGCACAGTCTAGTGTCCTTGAGGCATAATAGATGACATGAGGCTTTTTATCTATTCGTTGCCCAAGCATAGCTCCAATGGCATAGTTGCTTGCATCACACATGATTTCAAAAGGATGGTGCCAATCAGGTGAAGTGAGGATAAGAGCTGATGTTAGCTTCTCTTTAAGTTGATCAAAAGCATCCTGACATTCCTGGTTGAACTCGAAAGTTACATCGTTCTGAAGTAATTTACATAGGGGCTGTGTAATTTTGGAAAATCCTTGTACGAAGCGCTTATAGAAACCTACATGGCCAAGAATATAGCGAACTTCTCGGACATTGCGGGGGTAAGGTAAGGACTGAATAACATCGATTTTAGCCTTATCTACTTCAATACCCTTAGATGACACTATATGGCCTAGAATCAATCCCTTATCAACCATAAAATGACACTTTTCATAATTCAAAACCAAGTTAGACTCTAAACATCTTTGCTAAATCAACTCAAGGTTAGCTAGGCATTCAGAAAAGGAATTCCTATAAACTATGAAGTCATCCATAAAAACCTCAATTATATTTTCCACATAGTCAGAAAAAATACTCACCATACAGCGCTAGAAGGTGGCTGGTGCGTTGCAAAGGCCAAATGGCATCCTTCTGAAGGCGAATGTACCAGACGGACATGTGAAAGTTGTTTTGTCCTGATCTCCAGGAGCAATGGGAATTTGATAGAAGCCTGAATAACCATTAAGGCAGCAATAAAACTTTTTCCAGCCAAGCGTTCGAGCATCTGATTAATAAAGGGAAGTGGAAAATGGTCTTTCCGGGTAGAAGAGTTTAGTTTGCGATAATCAATGCAAACCCTCCAGCCATTCTGAACTCGTGTAGGAACCATTTCACCTTTCTCATTCTGAACTACTGTCACTCCTGTTTTCTTTGGAACCACTTGAACTGGGCTTACCAACTTACTATCAGATATTGGGAAGATTACATCAGCATCTAACATCTTTTGAATTTCTTTCTTCACCACTTCCATCATTGTGGGTTTTAGATGCCTTTGAGCTTGTCTTTTTGGTAGTGCATCATCTTCCAAATGGATTTTATGCATACAAGTAGCTGGGCTCAATCCTTTAATATCAGCAATAGTCCAACCAATTGCTGACTTGTAACTCTTCAAAGCTGTAACTAATTGCTCTTCCTGATCAGGTGCTAACTTGTTCGAAATAATCACTGGGAGAGTTCTGTTATCTCCTAGGAATGCATACTTCAAATGCTGAGGAAGTTTCTTAACTCTAATTTTGGAGCCTGCAAAATGGAAGGTAATGGCTGCACATTAATGCTGAAAGTTTTAAACTAGCAATAGTACCTACTAAAATTGGAGAAGCAGCCATGTCCTTTGCAATGTCAAGCAGATCCTCTTGCTGAATTTCTGTACTCTCTTCCATATCAATACTTTCACTTAACAAAACCTGCAACCTGTCATCACCATTAACTCGGAAAAAACTTTGGGTTAATGGGTGGTCAATCACATCAATGCCACATACAGTAGAGATATCATTTGGGTATTTCATGGCATCATAAACATTAAATTGCATCGTTTTTCCATCAAATTCCATGGATAAAATCCCTTTTTGCACATCTATCTTTGTCCTAGCTGTGGTAAGAAATGGTCTTCCTAACAAAATTTCAGAGGATTCAGGTGAGCTATCATCCTCCATATCTAAGATATAAAAATCAGCAGGAAACACTAGGTCATTTACTTAAACCAACACATCCTCTAAGACTCCCTTAAGGTAAACAAGTGTTCGATTGGCTAATTGAATTACTACTCTTGTTTCTTTCAAGGGGCTAGCACATAAAGAATCATAAATTGACTTGGGCATTACATTTATTAGAGCTCCTAAGTCACACATAGCTCTGTTTATGCTGGTGTTACCTATGCGACATGAAATAGCAAACATCCCCTTATCCTTACACTTCTGAGGTAAATTTTTCTGTAGGACAGCCGACACATTGGCACCTACCACCACTTTTTTGACTCCCTTTAACTTAGATTTATTAACACATAATTCTTTCAAAAATTTAGCATATCTAGGAATTTGTTTAACAGCATCAAGTAAAGGGATATTTACCTCAACCTTTCGGAAAGTCTCAAGGATGTCTTTATCTTCTCTCATCTTCTTGGACTTTGAAAATCTTTTGGGGAATGGTGGTGGAATAACTATTGGAGAGGTCTTTTTCTCATCTTTATCCTTTAGTAATCCCTCTTCCTTGCTTTCCTCCAAAATTTCAGCTCCTCCTTTCACTGTAATCTCTAACTCCTTCTCTGTTGTCCTTCCTTTCTTCTCAACAGCTCTTGGAATCTCTTTCCCACTCCTAAGAGTCATTGCACTTGCATTTTGGCGAGGATTATCAACCGTCTGTGAAGGCAATTTACCCTTAGACTCCAGAGCACTTACTAAAGTTGCTATTTGATTAATTTGCTTCTCTAAGTTCTGAATACTTGCTTTGGTTTCTTGCTGATGTTGTTGCATATTAGTTGCTAATGAATGAACAATTTCATCAAGAGAAATTCCGGGCTTCTGAGTAGAAGTAGAAGGCTATTGGTTTCTTGGCTGAAATTGAGGTTGGGGATTTTTATGTTGCTGTTGAGGGCGATTCCCATAGCTGAAGTTAGGATGATCACGCCATCCTGGGTTGTAGGTGTTTGAAAATGGGTCATATCTCCTTTGATTCTAATGTACAAAACCTGAAACAGCATTTGCTTACTCCGATCCTACCCCAATAGTGGGACATGAATTAGTTGTGTGACCCGTGAATGTACAAATGCCATAAACTACAGCTGGTGTCTCTCCTCTAGTCACCAAACTTCGCACAAGAGTAGTTAAAGAGTTAATTTTGTCTTCCAAAGAATGAGTGTTCACTTCATGCACCCTCTGAATAGGTTCAGAAGGACTTTCAAATTGTCTAGAATTTTCAGCCACATTCCGAATTAATTCCCAAGCAGCAGCCGGTGTCTTGTTGATCAAACATCCTCCACTAGATGCATCTATCATCCTTCTCTCCATAGGCAACATTCCTTGATAAAAAATATTGCACTGGGGACTGCTCTGTCATTCCATATTGTGGACAGCTCTCACATAAACGTTTGTAGCGCTTCCAATAATCATAAAGTGACTCTCTATCTCTTTGCTTGATCCCACTAATTTCTCTACGGAGTGTGGCAGCCTTAGAGGCAGGAAAGAACCTTTCTAAAAAAATCTCGCCATATCAGTCCATGTAGTGACTGATCCGGAAGGTAAGTAGAATAACCAAGTTTTTGCTTTGTCCGCTAGTGAAAAGGGAAATGCCTTCAATTTCAGCAATTCTTCGCTAATCCCATTAGGCTTCATTCCTGAACACACCACATGGAATTCCTTCAAATACATGTAAGGATCTTCACTTTCCATCCCATGGAACTATGGCAACAAATGAATCAGCCCCGATTTTAACTCAAAAACTGCATCTGTTTCAGGGTAAGTAATGCAAAGTGGCTGCTGGTCTACAGGTGGAGTATAGAGTTCTCGAAGAGTTAAATTGGACATAGCTTCATCCTCAGACTCACACGGAGAGCCTACTGAAATTTCAGTATCAGATTCACTCAATATAATTGCTAAACTTTCTCCTTTCTTTTTTAGCCTAGTTTCCTTCTGAAGTCTCTTTGTTGTTTTCTCAATTTCAGCGTCATATTGCAATTCCTTAGAAACTTGAGATCTGGTCATAAAGCAAAAGAAAATCAAATTAACTCCCCGGCAACGGCGCCAAAATTTGGTGGTTGTCGAATCCCCCAAAAAAAAATTTGTAAATCTCAACTAAACCTTAAACAAAAGAATTTGTAGAGGGTAAGTCAAGGTCGAACCCAAGGGAGTTAAAGTTGATTTATTATTGCTAAATACCAAAAACAATTAATAAAAATAAAAAGGGGGGCTTTGCAGTTTGAGTTAATTAAAGCTGAATAAAATATAAGAGATGTCAAATATTGGAAACAAAATTAAAAACTGAATTTAAAGTAAAAACAGAGTAGAGTTAATGAAAAATATCATCTAGGGTAATTCCTTAGCTTGGATTTAAATGGATTGATCATTAATTGATAAAAGTGATTTTAAAACCCCAGATTAGTTATAATCCACAACTTAGTGCATCCGTATCAACTTTTCTAATACGGAATATGTTTTGCACGGCTCAACATTTCCCTATTCTTCAAATAATCCTTCCTTAGTGGCTAGGATTTAATTTTCAGAATGCATTAAGCCCTAGAAAAGCCTAATCTAAACCAACCAATTCTTAGAGAAATTGATTTAAGTTTAAATCCCTATTCCTTTTATTGTTCTAGCACAATTAATCAAGATGATCACAGATCTAATTCATTGATAACAGATTATTCAAATGCAATCTAAATACAAGCCAAGATATTTAAACCACAAATCAATAAAAGAGAGAAATCCCTCAAGAGGCAAGAATAAGAATATGGAAAATTAAAATTGTAATTAAAGTTAGAACAATCTCACAATCATTTACATCCAAGCCTTGAATTCCCTAGATGAAGAACTTAACTGCTCATATTGATAAAAACTAAAGGAAAGAAGAAAAGAGTAATCTGAAAATTTTTTCTATCTCCCAAAACTAACATCCCTTCCTTATTTATATAACCTTAAGGACTATAAAATCAATGGTTTCCCAAAATAGCCTCCAATCCACGTCCAAGCTCTCTAATTTAGGGCCTTAATCTGCTTCAATTCTTGCTGGCCCGTAATTAGGAAAATTCCTGAATAGCCTCTGACGGACAAGATTTAGCCTTGGGCAAGGCTAAAATTGGAAAAATGCACTTTAGCCCAATCTTTGCAAAACCTCGCCCAAATCAGCCTTTAAAGCCCAAATTCTTCAATTAAGCTCCTGCAAATACAAAAACACAAATCACAGCAAAGAGCCCAAGGAATAAACTAAAATAAACCCAATTAAGCCCCTAAAACTAAGTCAAAATATAACAAAATATAGCATATAACAAAACTAGATTCAAGTTTCGCCATGAAGGTAGAGAGTATGAATTTGGATTTCAAGAAATGCATGATTGGTTTGGTTTTCCATTGGATGGCCTTCATTATAATGCAATGCAATTTTGAGCGTATGAATTTTGGAAATCCATTTCAGGACTCGACAAATTTGAACCCAAAAACTCCATTAATAAACTTATTAAAGGTAATTGCACCTTGTTATTACACAAGTTTCTTTGTCAAGCATTGTTTGGATGTGTTGAAAACAACAAAGTCGGGAAAAAGGATTTGTTTGTTTTGTATCTTTTGTATGAAAAGAAGACTCCATGCTCTACTTCAATCATTTTTTACACTTTATATAGGGTCTCAAGCCAAAATCAAAGAGACATTAATGGTAGGGATGGGTCATCTAGTGACTGGCATAATCTTAGGTTGCTTGGGGGCTTTGAATGGTTTTGAGCCCGATGATGAGGAAGAAATTTTAGTGTTAGATGCCATTTATCTCAGTCATGCACACTTGGTTATTCATAAAGAATTTCCGCCTTATTAGGTTCCTTATAAAACTCGGGTGGCTAAGATCATGAAAGCAAAAGAAATTACTGAATAAGAAGATGATACTAAAAGTTCTGATTATGATGATCACGTTTCCGAAGGTGGCATGGAGGGATCAAAGCAAGTCCGAACTCGTTTGGAAACTATAGAGGCCAACAATCAAGCACTCAAATCGAAATTTGATGCCATGGTTGCTGATATAAAGGAGATTAAATAGTCCACAAGGAGTATGGGACGTATGTTGATGTCCTTTTTCCGCAAGAGCAATATTCAGTTTTCACCTTCTCTGCTGCGATCCCCAAGTGAAACTATGTGATTTCGGTCTGAATATTTTTTTTTGTGGTTTATGTTTGTATTACAAATAGTATACATAATCTTTTTGTAATTCTAAATTATGAAGGGAAACAAATGGTTTATATTAGTTAGTATTATATTCTTTGTGGTAAAGTGTTATATATTATAAATATTTAATTTTTATAATACGTCCAATTATGTACGGTTTTGTTATCATTCTTCATTCGTCCTACATTTTTTTGAAAAAATATGATTCCTCTCTCTTTTTTATATTCTCACATGATGTTTTTTGCATTATGGCTTGTAAAAGCAAACCATTAGTCTTATCAAGATGTTGCTTTCATATTCCAACCACTTTTCAATAAGATACAAAATATGCCATAAAGGATTCATGATGCCAATAAAAGTGTTGTTTTTAAATGCATAAACAAATTAGAGAGGTTGCATGGACATAAATCACATTAGCTATATCCAAGGAAGTATCAACAATTAGGTTCATCAA
Organism: Euphorbia tirucalli; assembly: GCA_039660915.1. Taxonomy (NCBI): domain Eukaryota; kingdom Viridiplantae; phylum Streptophyta; class Magnoliopsida; order Malpighiales; family Euphorbiaceae; genus Euphorbia; species Euphorbia tirucalli. The sequence continues at coordinate 55,946,612 of CM077633.1, forward strand.
TTAAAACCATCAGACTATCTTAATTACAGTCAATCTATATTAGGAAGTTTCAATAATAAAGATAAAAACAGTTTGCGAAACGGAAATAGAAAGTATCAACATCAGGACTTGACAATCAATCCATCAATTTAGTCTTTAAGATTCATCCACATTAATTAACAATCTCTCCAAGCTTATCAATATAAATGTTCCCTTTACAAAAGATCAAACCCAAAAGCGGTCAGTTAATAATATTATGTATTGAAATGTAACATAAATAGATATTTTCAATAAACTACTCACTGGGGAATTTTGTGTACTTATTGAACTATTTTGTTCCATCAATTTATCCACCTTACTAAAATATGACTCAAACAGTTGATCTTTTATCCATTGGGCCTCAGCTCACTCACGTTCATGCTCTTCTAGTGTCTTTCTGTGCTCCTCTTAAGCCTTTAATTCAGTTGTTAACCTTCTATCTCATTTTTAAGCTTTTCCGCTTCATCTTTACTGCCAGACCCTATTCCCCTCATTCCCTTTTACTTGCTTTATATCTAAGCCCTTTGCCATAAACATAGCCTAATCTAACACCAGAGACCTATTGAAACACTTCATTTAGTGTAGGAACGGTGTCATCTTCATTTAGTGTTTGATTCTCAATCCTTTGCATATCCTCCTAGATTATGTAATACATAATTAGCGATTAAAAAGCCAACAACAGAAAACAGTACCTTTACGAATCCTATTTTAATATTCAACTCTTTATACAATTTAAACACATTTATATTTGATCTCATTAAAGTTAGAATATATCACTTTCATATAAGTATGGTATAAAAGCATTTGAATATATGACATGTGCTTAAACTGGACTTAGCCCATTCATAGTCATAGAACTGAGAAACAAGTATAAAGGCAATAAAGAATTGTCTTAGCTATAATATTCAGCAAATGCATCAGAACAATAAAACATATTTGTTGCACATAAAGATGTTGCATTGAAACTATATGCGATATTACAGATAGAATATGAAAGAGCTTGAAGTTCTCACAAAGCAATCAATATTAGTACTGGGATAGCATAACCCATTCTAAAAATTACCTTCATTTGACATCATAGAAAAACAAAGAGAAAACTGGAAGTGCAACTTATCAAGATCTAACAAAGAAAGAACACAAGAGTCGTAACATAGAAAGTTTATAACATGTATTTACAATGCATACAATGATTGGACAAAATTTAAATGCTCATGCAGATATTTAATTATTATCATCCATTATCCATTTTGATATCAACTTAAATATTTTGTCATACCAAGCAAAGATGAAAATGAATCATCAAATTAAAATTACTCACATAAATCCTTCTTAATTATGAATCCCAGAATCTGTTTTGTCCTTGCTCATTTGAAATTCCATGAGTAGCCATCCACACATCAGAAGCCTTTGGCAATTCGCCTCTTTCATCATCCATCTGTAATTTTTAAATTAAACGACAATCATATTTTATAAATTAGCCAAAACCACAAAAAAATGTAGTTGACCTATATATTTACCAATTTATACTCTACTTCGAAAAAAGGAGTAGGACCAGTTGAAGCAACACATGATTGAGATTTTCGATTTTCTAAATTAATGGTACTCAATTCCTACATATCAATATTGCATCAAATAATATTCATTTCTAACATAAATAACAAATTAACATGTACATTATTAAATAAGAACCTGAAATTCCTTGCTAGAAAATATTTTGAACATGTCCTTCCAATCTCCAATAGATAGTTTTTCAGGACCATGTTTCAACCTCCTCGTCACTGGAATACTTTTTATATTTTTCATATAACTTGTTTTTCCATTTGCAATATGAACTATATATATGAAAGAAACAAAAATGCTCAAATTTTGCTCTTTTACTATCTAGCTCCCCAAGTCCTAGCTCTTCATGCTTTTTATACTTCTCAAGACTTTTTAGGCTAACATCAAAATAGTCCTGTAAATTATGCAAGTAAGTAATATTGTCTGAATGTTAAGAAAAGAGAATATAATTAGATCATTATTCAATTCTCACACTATGGTTACTCAAATAATTAAATACAGGTGCAGTTACTTGAACCATAGTCTATAAATGAGATCTATACTTCTTTTCACTTCAATTCAAGACTTCTTTAGTGGTCCAAACCGTTTGGCATAGTATCCTAACCAGAATGACAACTTGCTATGATGATCCCTAATTGGTCTAAAACTTTTTCCAGGTGGAATAAAAACAATGAGTTTATTTTTTCTTCCATTGGTGAGTTTATCGAGGTCTAGGCCTCTGTTGGGCCCCCTACCTCGTGCATATTTCCCTAAAAATAAAAACACACATGACTTAAGACAGAACAAGTTTCTTCCAGCTATTAAAGCAAATAAATACAAAATAATACAAGCTATGAACATTACCTAAGTTCCTAACACTTGTTTCAATACCTAAATCACAATGATTGCTAGATTGATCATTATCAAATCGATTAGGTGATGGTATTTGCGAACCCAGCAAGTGATGAGCACCCATGTCATCCACCATCTCATTCATACCAATGTTTCTTAAAATTTGCATCCTATTATCTAAGATAGGATAATAAACTTGATTACTATTTTTTAACGAAAAAAACTCAATAAATAATAACTATAAAAAACAAAATTATGCCAGAAGAACATGGGTTGGTCAAAGAATGCAAGGAATTATGAGTGACAAAAGTAGACGTTGAAAGGATGTTTGCTCTGTTCCTTTTATTTCTTAAATCTTAATCACCAAAATAAAACCATTACTTAATACCATATATAGTCTAGTGAAAGAAACTATAAGCATAGGAAATACATCAATATAAATTACTAAAATATACCAGTTGGTAATGAATTAGAAGCTTGTGTATGCATATTTGCATTTGTAATTGCATCATCAATACCACTAACACTATGTACCATATTCGCATGTGTTTTGTCTCCATCCCTCTGTTACAAAAAAAAATTCAATTTTGATCATACATGTTAACAGTAAAATAAAAGATAAATGATACAAAATAGTAAAGTGATCTTGATGTATAACTAAATTTGGCGAATCTTGAGTCTCCGATGGAGGCAGTTTATCGTCATTTTCGTAATCATTAAGGAGAGTTGGATGACTCTTCAGCATCAGACATGTTCTCCCAGTGTTTCTCTTGCACTTTTTTATACTCGCCATAATCTATTGAATAAAACTTTATGGTTTATTAGTTTTTAGACTAATAAGTTTGGCAAGAATGTCTCTTAAAGAGATTTTCATAATGTATATCAATTAAATATGTATAACTTGTGCAATTTTTGACAGATATTGTATGATGCAAATGACAATGTCAAAATTGAGTTAGACTCCTACCAAGAAGAAGACAATGTGGTACGATTCACTAAATTGAAAAGGAAAATAGTAATAAATTGTGTTATCTTCAATATTGTATTGAACTTTTTTTCCCTAATCAGTTTCTTGTATTGCTAACTAGATAACAACTTCCTATTTTATATATACACTTCATCATGGCTTAAGTGAAGTACAACAATACACCCAAAAGAGGATCATGTTCAGAGCTTCTTCAATTAACATGTAAGATCTAATAATAATGCGACAAAAATTGTTATATGCTTGAAGCAAAAAGATCAGCTTGTAGAAGTGTTGTTTCACTCTGCAAAGTGGATTGGATATATGAAGAATGACTATTTCTAACATGGATAATATGATTTACAGAGACATTTCTATCGACACAATACATTTATTCAAACCCTTATTACATTATTATATGATATATAATTATATGCAACATGTACAATTGTGAATAAGAAACTGAAACCAAATTACGACTTTAAACGGCCAAGAAGTGAAGTCATACATGAATGAAAACAGAATTGACTTTTCACATACTGTTTGTTCATAGTTTATACAATGTACTACACGGTGTTCTAAATGACAAAAGCCATATTATAATCATTGAGGTCAAGTATTTTAATTAAATATGAGGCCAAATAATTGCAATGTACTTTAGGCCTATTAAAAAAATGAACTACAAATATACAGCTCAAACAATCTATATGCAAAGGTGTAGTTCTACTTTTCAGTGCTGATAAAATCTAAAAAGCATTTAAGGGAACATCTTTACAATTAATAGAAATAATTCTGATATGAAGTAATGAAAAATCTACAAGTATCTAAAGAACAGCAATCCAAAACCAATACCTAGAAAGGTAGCAATGACTTAAATGAAGTACATTGAAATTCTATTTATGTTATTTGCATCTCTGGTTATCTCCATTGTTCTTAGTAAAGCATTTCCATTCTATTCTATTCTAAATTCTATCTCTTGGCTATTAATTGCTATTTCTCAAGTTGAGTATTCTCAACATTTTTAGCTGATTTGTTTTCAAAATTTAAATTAGACATCATTTAGTAGTTAGCTGATCTATTTTCAAATTTGAAAAAAGATTTTATCTAGTAGTTAGGACGTGATAGTTGTTACCTATTCAAAGCTATTAAGCTGGAAATAAAATTCAAGCAGAACTTTTATCAGCAAGTTCTTATTCTCCGTCTTTGAGATCGTAGGTTCTTTATAATATGCCCTAACCATGTAGCCTAACAGAACAGGTAATAACATAAGGGTAGAAACACCATAGACTAGCTTCCCCTATAGAATAAAGATTTTATTCCTCAAGGTCCCATAATCAGGAATAGATTTAGGGTCCATAACAGAAGTAGCCTAGGCCAGTTACTTGTGAACATTTCTGATGTCTATTGGTTGTAAATAGTACTATTGATGGTTTAATGATAGAATTTAGGCTTCACAATTGTATTTCATAGAATTAAATTCTGGTAGATGGTTGAGACAAGTAAATCTAGTTTATGATTGAAACCTCCTTGTAGTTGCACTGAATCTCAGTTAATTGAATCTCCCGCTCCACTTGAGGATCTTATACTAAGGACACCTGCAAAGATAATTGTATCAGTTATCACACAACTCAAAGCAACAAGTGATAGGTTTTTTATCTATTAACTAAAAAATATAACATTCATTGCCATTCATAAAATCCACTCTATGTATCCTGATGGTGCTGACAGCACCACTATCCATGATAGAATTACTACATATTGCTTTTGCCACTAGGATCTCACTACTTATGTTATGCCATCTTTGATGCTACCATAGTCATCATCACCTTTTAACTGCAGCTCCTATAAAACCATATAGAGTAATATCCACCACTAGCAGCCTACTGCTATTTTAACTACCATGTAAAGAGATAACTATCATGCTCTAATCACTAATGCCTACCTTGGGTATGATTTTTGTTAGATTTTATAACCATATTAAGTAGATTCTTAAAGAGACCTTTATTAAGCAATAATAAGTATTGAATAGACTGACATTACAAATGCATCAAAGAATGAAGATTAAGTTACTATTTTTATTAAAAAAGCAGAAGAAGAAGAAGAAGAAGAAGAAGAAGAAGAAGAAGAAGAAGAAGAAGAAGAAGAAGTTTAAAAATTGACGGTCCCAAATAGGCTAGCTACAATACTAGAGGGGGTAAATAGTACTGTAGACTGAATAAAAATTTTGCAAACAGTTTAGAAAATTCTTTTTGAATAAAAATAATTTTCTTTCTACTAGCACAAGTTTTACAACAATACAAAATTAATTAAAATAGTAAAACCTATGAATATAAGTTTGCTTGACTGAAAATAAAAATAACTTCAAAAATAAAGCTATTAATTTAAATTGTCAGAATTTAAATAGCGGTAAATATAAAGAGAGTAGGGATAGAGAAATGATGACACTGAATTTTATCTTGGTTTGACCCCCGGTCTACGTCCAGTCCCCAAGCTAACCGCTTAAGATTTTTTTACTAACGTTTCTTTTACCGGCAGGAAACAAGCCTATATTACTTTTTGCCAGTTCAAGTAACAAACTCAATACTTTTGTAGGTTAAGTATCAAACCTCTACCGTTACTTTTTTAGAGTTCAAGTAACAAAACTCTATTGATGCTTTTTTCTAAGCTCAAGCACCAATCTTTTACAGACTTTGTTGATCACAATACCTACAAAGTAAATCCCCCTTTTACACAACCTTGCGTGAATGTACAATTCTCGAATATATGAATATTTGAGGAAAAGAATGAAGCTCTTTTCTCTTGACTTTGCTCTTGTAGGAATTTATGGAAGACTTCAAAGAATTATAGCTTAAGAGTGTGAATTGTTGTATGTAAGTCTTCTTACTCCAAGCTTTGGTCTTCATTTCCTTTTATAGGTGAAAGAAAGCTTCATGGCCGTTTGTCTCAATTCATAAAGTGAAATGTGGTTGTTGATTTCAAGTCATGAAGAGAGGAGTATTGAATTCATCATATGGCCGTTTGTTTCAAGTAATAAGATGAGTTGATCTCATGCGATTCAAGTCATAAGCTTATGAAAAAAAATCTTTCCAAGTGATAAAATGGATATAGCAGTTGTAGTCAAGTCATAAGCCAAGGTCTTCCAAGTGAAAAAATAAATATAGCAATTGAAATCAAGTCACAAGCCAAGGTCTTCTAAGTGATAAGGTGAATATAGCAGTTGAAGTCAAGTCACAAGCCAAAGTGTTAAATTCATTTAATAAGCTATATATGGCCGTTTTTCTCACGTATTAAGATGGAATCATTTTTTATTATTATGTAATGTCATATGTATGTAGATTATAAGGAAACCATTTCATAAGCTAGATTATACCCATGTGAAAAGATTAGCTTCATCTTATAAGCAAATTGTAGCTCTTGAAAGGTATATGAAGCCTTAAAAGTATGTTGCAACTTATAAGCATAAGTTGTTTATCTAATAAACATAATTATATCAAGTAGTATTTTTTATCTATAAAGCTTTTATACTTTGTGTCAATTTAAGAGATACTTTTTCCTCAATGTCAACTTGTGATCATCAAAACTAAAGTCAACATAAATAAACAGAGAATTTACAGTTTTGTTGCCCATAAACAGGAAAAAAATATTTCAGAAAGCCACCAGACTTAAATAGCTTTACTTATATTTTCATTTTTTCACAAATAAAATTGGCGCCGAAATTTACCTCCTTTTAGCTTTATATGCTGTCAGCCATTTTCATTGGACATGTTCAGTCTATTATAGTTGTTGTGCCAAGATAAGGAACTCTATCACCTGATTTATATATATATATATATATATATATATATATATATATATATCGACAGTGAAATTATCTCTCTAATTAAGAAAATGAAAATGATACTTAAAGATAGAAGAACCAACCTCAATAGGTAATACATCTCCTTGCACCACAGCCATCATTACATTCTTATCATCCTACAATAGCTAACTCAACACCAAGTCTGTTTCGTAGTTTTTCAACTCACCGCTTCCAATCTGCAACTAAGTAATCAAATTCCTCAATTCGCCATAACTGCCTCCCTCTTTAAGGAAGAAGCAGAGCCACTAGAAATGACATCATCTTGAAGAACCCACCTTCTAATCAAAATTAAGTGCCTGGCATTTCTTAGCAAACAATAAAGCTTTTTTCAATGAAATAGAAACGGAATAAAAAAGATTGAGACATATATGATTGACGAAAGGAGAAGGGAAATTAACAAAATTGGTGATTTGGGTTTGAAGATCGGTGAGTTTGGCCTTAATTAGAGCCAATTTAAAAGTCTGAACTTGAGGGATTTCGGCTAAGAGAGACTGTAGAAGTTGAGTTGAGACATTGATAGGATTAATTTCAGGAATTTTCATGGCTGGCTTTTTGGGTAAACTCAGAAAGAACAAAACAAGAAAAGATACTAGGGTTTATACTCTAAAAAAGAGAAACAAGAGAAGAAACAAAGAGAAAGGAGAGAATCGGTGGAGGTGGCGGTGGTGAGCGGCTGGGCAACAATGAAGCAGGGTGGGGTTTTTTAGATTGAAAGACTTTACTCATGGTCGCCGATAGATTTGTCCCTAATTATAAATTAATTACATATTTGGTTTTTATATAATTTTAATTTTTAAATGTTGTCCTTAATTGTATTTTAACAAAGAATTGGGAACCATAAAAACAATTGTCTTTAATATTAATTGTAATTCTATAATTAGAGACTATATATGTATTTTGTCCCTATTTTTGTCTTATTAACTCCCTTTTTTGTAGTGGTTTGGCCAAACACTTCCTAGTCTCACTCATCAAGTGGTCGGTGATATCATGATCTCATTTAAGAGATTGGCATTTCCCTTCATCTTGCTCATGATCCTTAGGTATTCGCTGGCATACCCAATCATACCCATACTTGGCACTCTGTTACAAGCCTGTTAGGCATATGTCAAAGTATGTGAGATCATCCCTAAGTTCATGCAATATCAGGTCTAAGGATCTAATATAAGTATTACCAGAGATTCATTTGTCTTATAGGGGTTAAGTATAATACTCTGAGTAGATCGATCCAGTACCATGTAACCTAACATGAACCCATCTTTTTGATTGACAATCCATGTCTAATGGTCGGTAGGACACCACCATACAATCAAAGACCATGCCAGTCTTAGTTTAGTATCATTCCCATGTTATAACAGACTAAGGATATTTATAGTTAAGTATTTACCCTACTCTCAATCCTAATGCTACGAGATGCTCCTAACAAACAAGAGTATGACTTAACTAATGAATACTTTATAATTATTAATTGCACAAGAAATTAACAAAATATATTAATGCCTTTTATTAAATATCAAAATCTGATTACATTGACAAAGGGACAAAGGCATACACTAATCAGCCCGAGGTGATGTTTTAGATGGAAGTCAAAGTTGGTATGGAGGTTGTTAATCAATTGTGTAAGGATGTGCAGTTTGCTGGGTATTATTATGTCCCACATGTACAATATGCCGGTGGTTTGATGATGTTATGCAAGGAGAAGAATTTGGTGTCGTTATTGAATACTCATTCTAATTACATTGATGTTATAGTTCGACATAGTAAGGACGGTGATTGGCATCGAATGAGATTCTATGGTTATCCAAAGAGGCATTTAAGACAAGCATCATGGAATTTGTTGACAATGTTGATTCCTTTTTAGGACTTGCCTTAGGGCATAATTGGAGCTTTTAAAGATATGGCAGCTTATAGTGAGAAACAAGGGGGTGTAGCACATCTTGTTCGTTTATTAGAAGGTTTTAGTTATGCCTTAGAAGAATGTACATTGGTTGACTTAGGCTATGTGGAAAGTTGTTATATTTTGGAAAGGAGGTAAGAAGGTTGAATAGTTATAAAGGAAAGACTAGATAATATAATGGCTAGCTTTTGATAGAGTTTATGATTCTCTGAGATGCAGGTGCATGTTTGTCAGGTTGTAAATTTGGATTACTCTTTTTCTGTTGGTTAAGAAAAACATAGACGCGCACAGCTAGAGAGCCTCCATCTTTTTTATTCGAAAATGATTGGGTTTTGGAAGGGGTGCACAAGCAGATTATAGCACATCAATGGTAGAAGGATATGGGGGATTTGGGCATTGTTGAGAGCTTTTTATGGAAGTTAGCAGCATGGGGCCACTTGTATAGATTTTGTTTTGTTGCAAAACTGTAGCAATATCAAGCAGAGATGTGACATTTGGATCAGGTGGGAAATGGGAGTGTGATGCTCAATTGCAAGTGCTGCATTAACATTTTAATGAATTACTAAATCAATAGAATGCGTATTAGAGGCAAAGAGCTAAGTGTTTATAGCTAGCTAAGGGAGATTTCAACTTATGCTTCTTTCACAAATGTGAAAATTTTTGTAAGTCTAAGAATTCTTTTACTACTCTCATTAATGATAATGGTGTTGTTTTACATTGGGGTATAGGTTTAGAAGATTGTATTCAACAGTATGTATTAACATCTATTTTTACAATGAATCACCAGGGTTGAATGGTTTCAATTTGAAATTTTTCCAAGCTTATTGGTCGATTCTTGAAAAGGATGTTAATGATCTTTTTTTGTTATGTTTGAACTTCAAAATCATTCTGCTGCAACTAAATTAGACTAATATATAATACTAATTCTGAAGGTCAAGAATCCAATCAAGCTTACTGATTTACGGCCTATATCACTATGTCATGTCATCATACAGGCTATAACGAAATGTATAGCTAATTGTTTGCGGGAGTATATGTTTATTCTTATATCGGAGAACCAAAGCGCATTTATTCCTACGCGATTCATTTCAAATAACAACTGGGTTCAAGTTAGACCACCATTTGAGATGGAAGCGTTTGGGTCGAGAAGGAATAAGAGCTTTAAAGATTAATCTTTCTAAGGCTTATGATTGTGTTGAATGGAGTTTTGTGGTGGGGGTGATGTTGAAATTGGGATTGCCAGATCCTTTTATGCATTTAGTTATGTGTTTTCAGTACAATATTTTATAATATTGTTTATTTTGATGCATAATATAGTCCGTTGCCTACTTGTGGAGTGCGATAAGGGGCCTTTATCTCCCTTTTTATTCTTATCCTGTACAGAGGGACTTTCAGATTTGTTGAATAATTGGGTTGATAGAGGGTTATTACATGGGTGTTATATAATAATGGATGCTCCAAATATATCACACTTACTATTTGTTGACGATAGTATACTATATTTCCATACAAATGTGAAGGAAGTGACGCAAATGGTTAAGGATTTCGAGTGGTGTGTGTAGACATGTGGCCACCAAATAAATTTTGGGAAGTCAAGTGTTCTTTTTAGTAAGAATTAAAGAGTGGAGGATCATAATGATGTTTCTTCTATTATAGGGGTTCGTTGAATTTAGAATCATAGAAATTACTTAGGGTTACCGTTAGTCATTGGCAAGAGGAAGATGTAACAATTTAGTTTCCTATATTACAATTGGCAACTTAAGATTAAAGGTTAGAGATGAAAGGGAATCTCTCAGGCTAGCAAGGAGGTGTTGCTTAAGTCAGTCGAACAAGCTTTACCAGTGTATGTATTAAGCATCTTTCTTTTATCAGACCAAGTGTGTGAGCGATTGGAGATCATGTTAAAATCATTCTGGTAAGATAACAATTTATCTACAAATCAATAGATACGGTGGATGGCATGGGGTCACTTGTATTTACCTAAGGATTGCGGCAAAATGAAGTTTTCGAGATTGAAGAAATAAAATGTTGTATTGCTAGGCAGATCTCTAGGGAGTACTTTCACAGCCACAATCTATGATAGCTCGAGTTTTAAAGGCCAAATATTTTCCAAATACGGACTTCCTTCAAGCAACATTGCAATCGAATGATAGCTTCTTATGGTGGAGCTTTATGGCAGCAAAGCTGTTGATACGAGAAGGGTTACGATGTGTAATCGAAAATGACAGAGGCACCCCAATTTGGCAATCACTAAGGCTTCCTGATAGGGTAGTCCCATCGGTAGTTATAGTGCCATTGGCTACTCAGAGAGTAGAGCTTGTAGCAGATTTATTTTTGTTGAATTTAAATGCATGGGATGTGGAAAAGGTGCGTGATATTCTTTATGGAAGGGATATGAACTCAATTTTACATATTTCTTTACCAAGGCAACTTAGATCAGATCGTGTAGCATGGAATTTGAAGAAAGTGGCAATTATACCGTTAAATCCTCTTATTACCATTTGATGCGGTGATACATTGATCCGAGAATACAACATATGGGGCCATAGGATCGGCTACGGGCTGCAAAAATTCCACTACTTATGAAGAAATTTTGGTGGCATGTCTTAATGGGAAGCTTACCAATAAAAGATAATTTACGATGGAAAGGAATGGATGTCGATGAGGAGTGTTTGTTTTGCAGTAATGATGCTGAAACATTGACACGTGTTAGTTTTTTTATCCAGGAATTCAACAAATGTGGCAATCAGAAGCTATGATTTTGTAATTGCTGAATATGTCTACTATGGATTGGTTTTTTGCCTTTTAATGGCTGTTTTTGAGAAACAATTGGATCAGACAATTGTAGATGCTTGGAATGTATGGGATCCAAGGAACACATTGTTGTTCAAGCTCAAGCTTTGGATTTGTAAGCTGTTAAAAGGTGTGGCATGTTGTTATTGCAATAGTGGCGTGCAGCAGTGGTGTCGGATCAAAGTGGCGGCCAACAGATCTACGACTCCACCATACCGGACATGTGGTAGCCTTCTTCCCTTGGCATCTACAAATGCAACATTGATGCAGTGTTTTTTTATGGAGGAAACATAGTTGGACATGGGTGTGTGGTGCGGGATTCAAATGGTTTCGTTGTTGTAGTGTTGTGAGTGCAATGGGACCAACGAGGTTTGTCTTCGGGGAGGCGACAGGTGTGACATGCTCGTCTCCCATGCTCATTTTAGTGGGCGAAACTCGACTAAGCATTTAAGTGAGTTATGTGATTAGTGTGGAGTTGCCACCCTTGACCAATACCTAAGAGGGTATAGTGATCTACAAATGATTACTACACCTTATTCAAGAGATTCTGAGTTTGTGGATAATTACTTATTTATTCCATATCTAATTCTTTTAACACTTTTAATTCAAGTTGGTTTATATTAAGTTCTATGTCATTTTACACCCTAATATCGTCTATTCGTGATTTCATGCATTTTAGTAGCCCTACATTGCAGGTCGAAACAAATAGATAAAGTCCTATGTAAGAATAATTACAACCTTTTAGGGGAGGGGGATACATAATATAAAGCAATTATGATTTACAACTTGAGTGATACAGTTTGTAAAAGAAAGTAAATAAATACTAAAAAGTAGATTAACATACATTCTGCAAAACAATACCCTGTTAGGGTTATACGAGTCTTGCTCGCCTTTCGCGTAGTGGGTTAAAAGTGTTGGAACCCATCATGCATACTGACTTGTAATATTGCACATAGGAATCAAACAAAGACAGAAGAAGGGGAGAAGAGATTGGGATGTGCTTGAGGGGGTGTTGATATTAAAGGAATCGATTAGGTGTTTATAGAATCATTTAGTATTTTTCCTAGAATTTCGTATTAAACCACAGCCAAACTTGGAATGACATATTATGACAAGGAATGAACCTCTTAATTGATTCATAGACCTAAATATAAACACATAAGTATACATTACAAAATATTGAATTCATTTTCATGTTTAAAACAATTTAAGGATGCGCATTTCTGGCAAAAACATTTTTGGCTTAAGAAAAAGCATGAATCCTAACTCAACATCCATCTAAAACATATTTTAATTTGGTAGAAATGCATTAATAGGATGTTATTTCTTGTTAAAATTGACGTACAAACATTAAAAGATTCAAAACGAAACATAAAATTATATTTCGGGACAATTTGAGACAAAAAGGTCTGCTAGCTGGAATAGAGCCTAACACTTTTTTAAGGGTTTTAAACTAAATTAACACAACTAATCAGCAACTAGACTCAACTAGAAAGTAATAAAGACACATCAAGAAGCAAGAAAGAGGGATTTAAGGCGTCTAAAGGCTTACCCTTGTAACGTGCTTTATCCAAGCGATCCCTAGTGCCTCCAGAGCGATCCTCATATCCTTGATTGGACCCCTATGATCCCGACTGGTCAGTATTGAGTCTTACTTATGTATGGAAGACTAGTGGTTTGGTTTAGGAATTCTCAAGATTTTAGGAAGAATTAGTTTGGCGATTTATGTGTTTAGCAATTTTAGTGTTTAAGGAAGAATTTTAGAGTATTATGTGTTTTTCGTAGTGAAAATTATCTATTTTTGGTGAAAAGTTATTCTTAAAATGAAAAATTATTGTCCCAAATGGTCTAGCTGGACCACCTTCTATATGGGAACAGAAAATCCGCCAAAAAAGGAAGCAAATCAGCACTAGTAAATGCTCCAAGCAGACACAGAGTCCCACGGCTCTATTGCACAATCGTGAGACTATATGCCTTGCAGGAAAGAACCGTGCAGCTCTATTGGCATGGCAAACAGAGCCATATGGATCTATCTTTAGGTGGTGCATCTTTGTATAGAGCCGCACAGCTCTGTGCACAGCTAATAACAAAGCTGCCAACTTCCGCATAGTCTATCTTCTTTGTTACAACTTGGAATTGAATGATTCTAGTTGCCTTATAATCGTGAGTCTAAGATTGAAGTTTTGTTAGAAGACATATTGAGGAAATTCCCAAAGGAAAAGGGAGATAGTTGGTTGTGGATGAAACCCGCACATTTTGGCATGCATTCGGGTATGCATGGCATGGTTTTAGGCATAACTCTTCCTTTTTGAGTCGGAATCAAATGACTCCAATTACATTAGAACCTTAGGACCGAGACGGACATCTCGACATAGGATTTTATGAAGAAATCACTTAAGGATAGGAATGCTAATTTGGGCTCGATCGGAAGTCTAGCTTTCCTAAGGAGACAAGACTTTTAAACTTAATTTATGTGGGATCAGTTCGAGTCTTTTCTCGATATTCATTGGACCCGTGAATTACTTAGGGCTCTTGTTCAAGATCACTCTGTAAAAGCAAAAGGAGTTAAGTTGGTTTCCTTACCGAGACTAGAAAATCTCTGCTCATAAGCGCGAATTGAAATGTGCACCTGATCCTTTCCATGTCAAGGCTATGAGCTACTTAGACTCATGGAGCCATCCATCTCGATCACTAGCCAATATGCTTTTGTCTCATGCCTTTCTTACCCGGTGTGAGATGTCACATTGTTCGAGGAACCCTATATGCTGTCGGAGTAAAGGATCGTCAACAAGATGTGGGGATTCGTCACGAGAAATCGATCGATAAAAGCGGAAATACGCGTCGATTTCCTGGAATCCAGGCCCAGGAGCTTAAGATGTGGAAATCAAAAACTTAAAGTACAAAGGAGAGAGTTTCAAAAACTTACCACAAAGTCTCTCTAAGAGACGGATGCGGACTGCAGGAACCAAGGTAGACTCCCTCCAACGTCACATACATGAACGGCTCTGAGACCCAAACCCGTGCTAGCGACTCGGAAAATTCTAAGAAGAGAGGGAGAAAGGGGCTGCTCACAATAGGAATAGATGGCTGTAATTTTTCTTTCCGAAAGAAAAATACCATCACCCTAACTTAGGGCTCTCAATTTCTTTCCAAAAGAAATCAATCCCTAAAATGGGCACCAATTTCTTTTTCTTAAGAAATTCATTCCTAAAGTGGGCAAATCAATTTTTCCACCTGGAAAAGAAAAAGGACGGCCAAAACTCATGAGAATGGCTGCCAATTTTTTTCTTAAGTATTAACCTTCTTACCAAGAAAAAAATCTCCAATGCCACCTAGCATGCAAAGTCCAACTTTGCTACTAACTTGATCAAACCATGACTCACTCCATCACCATTGGACAAACATAAAGACTCATCATTTCTTCATTAAATGAAAAATATGACTCACCATCTTATTTTTTTCCAAGAATGAGTCACCATTCTCATTCATTCACCACCCAAAATTCGGCCAAGACTCCATAAAATGTGGGCTTTAATTTTTCAAGCCCAAGCCCATTTTAATTCCATTGATTTAATTAATTTCAAATGCAATTTCAATTTAACATGTATGTTTATATATTATGCCATATAATACATTGCATACATTTAAATTAAAATTCATTTTACCTATTAATTTAATTAATGGATTAAATTAGACATACATAAAATGAAATACATGTAAACCTATACATGTATAAATATTTCCACCTAGGAAATAATATCATAAATTAATTCATTGAATTAATTAAGAGAATGCCGAAATAAATATTAATTATATTATTTTGATCAATCTAATTGATCTATAATATAATTAATAAATCTCTCTCTCTTCAAACGTGTATACTCCAAGTACACACTTAATCCGACTAGTTAAAGTCCAGACGTTTAATGTGTACCATCCGATGCGCCCGTCTTTATGTTGGCAGTGGGCCAAGGCCCACTGACTGCAGGTGGGCTCTAGCAAGCCACTAATTAAGACGGAGTAAGCAGTCCAACTGAAAACGTTACCCTGTAGTTTGAACTTGTAAATCCCATGTCGCTGATATCGGTGTCCAACACAGAGGCATGGAAGTATCACCACCCTCTATTGTGTCTGGACATTTACTTGATACCGAATGAACTGATGCTCACAAACAAGATCCAATCTTGTTTGGGTGTGGCCGCACACTTATCAGTAACATTCTTCAAGAGGCCAGTGATATCGTCTCAGTGAATCACTAACTGACATTCCCTTCTGCATATCCACAGCACTGCCATGTTCACTAACACATCCGAACGTACCCATACTTGGCACCCTTTTACAGGCCCGTTAGGCGTACACCAAAGTGTGCCACTTCACATGTAGCACCATCATATGGTCCGGTCAAAGGACTTATACAAATACTACACGAGAATCATTTTACGATACTATACCATGTAGATTCCCGTTAAGTGGATCAATCCAGTACCATACCCTTTTTGCATGTACCCATTAACCTGGTTGACATTCCATGTTCTATGACCGGTAAGACACCGCCATACAACCCGGCTAATGATAGTCTTTAGTTCCATTCATTCCCATGATTGGAACAGACTACGGATGACTTTATCGTTTTCCCTATCCACAGTCTTACTGCCAAGTGCATGACACTTGACAACATGGATATGGATATGTCCATTGGATACTCTATTTAAAATATAGCACAAGACATATAATAAATAGATTAATGCCTTTATCTCTTGACATAAATTATATAATACATAAAGTTTGCATTGATGTATAAATGTATTATACAAACACAAGGATCAATGCCTCAGGACTAGGGTATTTCCAACACAAGGGTGTTCTAATGCATTGTAGATCCTAGGAGTAAAGGAACCACACCAATCCATCTTCTCGCTGCCTCCTCGAAGAGAGATGTCTTGAACCACTAAATTATGGGGGCACAAACAATAGCCTTGAATCCAACACTTGCTTTAATCTCTGTTTGTGGTGACATAAGTCCCCCCCTACAGCTCATGAATTAAGAATTCTCACAACAACAAGGTAGAGAGGCGTTAAGGTGGTTGAAGACCATCAATATTGGACCAGTACAAATCTAGATGGATGCTTTATGTTTCCCTCGAAAGTGTGTTTACTATACTTCATTGGGTTATATTTTAGATGATTGTTTCTCTTTAGCTAAATTATTCGTTAGGATTTCGTTTCGTCATGTTAAACGATCTGCGAATACAGTAGGTCATACAATTGGACGAATTGCGTTTTGCGTGTTCTTCAACATCACTAAGGAGTTCCACCTCCTTAGTTTGTTAGATAGCACGGTCCGCAATTGATTCAAATCTATTTCCAATAAAATATGGCGTTCATTAAAAAAATAATAATTCATTTATTTGAAATTTTTATATATATGTTTTGAGTGTTTCAAATTCAGTGTAATATTCATAGAATAAACATTAATTTACCCATTCATCGGAAAAAAAAAAAAAAAAAAAAAAAAAGATTTTTAATTTACCCACAATTTTCCAATTTTTTTGTATCCTGGGTTTGGCAGGAATATGACGTTCGTTATCGATAGGCCACGATGTGCAGCACAGCCAGAAGCTTAGCTGCCATTAACGGTGAGACCGGAGCAGAGGCAAACTTCTCCAGTTGCAGCAAAGGGTGAAAGGAACTAACCCAGTAGCGAACTGAAGGCGATAAATAATGGCGGCGAGATTAAACCATTCAATACAGAGCACGCTTTCCCTCTTAAATCCTTTGTATTCTATCACTACAAAATCGAGAACATATACCCAGCTCAAGACCGGTCTCAGTTTCCATCAAAGTCTATTTCTTTCTCCTTCTAAATCGAGAAAATCTATGTTCTGCACCTGCGCCATTTCTGATACTTATGCACACAATAATACCCAAAATGGCGAAGCAGAAACGTTTGTCCTCACAACTCCTCTTTATTATGTGAATGCCCCTCCTCATATGGGTAGTGCCTACACTACGATTGCTGCTGATGTTATTGCTCGATTTCAGGTCAATTTACTAATATTCTTATCATTTTTGGTTTAGCTTTATTGGTTGGGTGGGTATGAATGAATTGAATTGAATAAATTTTTTTATGTGTGCTTAGTATTCATTGTCATTTGTTAGATTGTGTTGAATCTGGTTCAAAGTTTAGGCCTTTTGGAATATGGAAAATATGGTGACCCAATTTAACTTAGGCTGCTCTGCTGTGTAAAAGGACTAATTGTTGCTGCGCATTTCAATTGCAGAGGCTCATAGGAAAGAAAGTTATTTTCGTCACAGGCACCGATGAACATGGAGAGAAGATTGCTACTGCTGCAGCTGCCAGTGGCTTTAGCCCAAGTGAGCATTGTGACGTCATATCTCAAGCTTACAAGACCCTTTGGAAAGATGTGAATTTTTTCTCGACCTGATAATTTTTCACTCCTTCAGCTTAATATTTTGATTTTATAATGTTATAATGTGTTACGTTTTCTCCATGACAGTTAGAAATCGCATATGACAAATTCATTCGAACTACAGATCCCAAGCATGAAGCAATTGTCAAGGAATTTTATGCAAGGGTTCTTGCCAATGGGGATATTTACCAAGCTGACTACGAGGGACTATACTGTGTTAACTGCGAGGAGTATAAGGTGGTGTCTTGCATTCACATTGAATTTTTGTCCTTCATTCTTTTCAAGATTTTAAGAAACTGTGCATTTACGATGAGAAAAGGCTCATGTTTTTTTTGTTGTATCATACATTTATCAATCTGAGTTTCACTCACCTTATTATTTTATAAGAGAGATTGATGTTAGTAATTTTTGGCAATGTACTAGTATTAACTTCTTAATTTCTACAGGATGAGAAAGAGCTGCTTGAAAACAACTGTTGCCCTACGCACCTAAAGCCGTGTGTTCAGCGGAAGGAGGATAATTATTTCTTTGCCTTGTCAAAGTACCAAAAACCATTAGAAGAAACTTTAATAGAGAATCCAAGTTTTGTGCAGCCTGCATATCGCTTGAATGAGGTTAGGGAAAAAAATTCATCAGGAACGTATTAATTTTCCTTTTTCGTTCCATGAAATTTTTTTTTTTTTTGAATGACACTTTAGAAGCTTATGTATCTACTAATTGAAAATAATAGACAAGATTCACGAATCCAGAGTTAAATATTAAAGGGCCATGTGACCTGAATATTTAAAAGTATAAGAGATTTTTGTTCCTATGAAGATTACCCTGCAATTTAAGAGTTCTCGGGCCTGCTATGGGTGAAATATTATGCACTGGTATTTCTCATTATATTATGTGTGTGTTTGCATGTTACTTGCTGTGCTAAAGCCTTTGAAGACATGCTTGCAAGAGCAGAGTTAGTCTTATCATTTGCCTAGATAAAGTATCTACTGCAACATAGTATACTGAAAGTCTTACTAATTTTTGGTGTTTTGTGGCAGAAACAAATTGATCAGTAGGAAGTTGTTAAAAACTTGACCTGAAAACTTTATTTGTTGGCTTGATTTCTGGTGCTAATTGGGGTTCCATCTTATCGCTTTGTGAAGCTAGGTAGCACCTCGATTATATAGAGTGTTGGAGTTAAATTTTTAAGTTAAATCAGGAATCATGTGTTATGCAAGGCAGAGCCTGTATTTGTTATTTCCTTGTAGCAGTTCTCTGATCTGTGATTCTATGTATTCTTAAGTATCCTTTACTTCTCTATTTACTTATATA
This sequence comes from Euphorbia tirucalli, assembly GCA_039660915.1. NCBI lineage: Eukaryota > Viridiplantae > Streptophyta > Magnoliopsida > Malpighiales > Euphorbiaceae > Euphorbia > Euphorbia tirucalli. The sequence goes on from CM077633.1 coordinate 55,966,273, forward strand.
TCTAATAACTTATGAATTTAGGCAGAAGGAGAGATTCATAATTTTAGAGTAAATTATCGATTATTTTGTTTAATTAGACTTACTATTTAGTGGATGCTGCTTCTCGTTGGTACATTGTCTTGGGATTACTTTATCATTCGTTATTGGTGCACTTAATCATGGTGCCATGGGAGCTGAAGAATCTCATAGTTTTTTTTTTTGAGCCCGGCATTCTCTTTTACTTTCTCTAGAAAGAAAAATAAATTCTTTTGTTATGTGCTACTCTACAAGTCAGTTTTTACCATAAGTGTTCATTTATGCATCGCACCTGACATCTGTTTTCTATTGTCAATGTCAGGTCCAAAGCTGGATCAAAAGTGGGCTGAAAGATTTTTCAATATCCCGAGCATCTGTGGATTGGGGAATTCCAGTTCCAAATGACAATAGGCAAACTATATATGTTTGGTTTGATGCTTTACTTGGGTATAATTCTTCTCCTGAGCCTTTCAAAGTTGGGGCATAAATGAGTCAAGCCAAACTATTTGCAATTCAACTTGACATGTTTTGAGACATCAATTTTGACTTTTAGTAGCTTACGAAAATTAGAATACTCAACTTGAATGAATCACAAGCTTACTCAAAGTATTTTAAATATATGTCATATTATATCATCTATTTAGAATATAATTTGTAATATTATAAAATCTATTTGACAAAAGTATGAACCCCCTCTCAAATTGAAGTTCACTTAAGTTTTGATTTGAAATTAGTAAGATTTTTATTTTAAAAAGATTTTTCAAGTCAAGTTTTGGGTATCTCAATAATAATATTGAGTTAAGTTTGTCTTTATTGAAATGAAACTTGAGTCAAGTTTCAACCTTCAATTGTATCGAGCTATTGGCACTGGTTGATTCAACTCGACTTATGCCTCTAGGTCTAAGTCAAATCACTCTAGAGCTTACCCTTCTCTTATTAACAGTTCATGTTTTCTTCAGTGTCATTGGCTCACTGCAAACACACAAAAAGAGTAAAGGTCACAACTTTTCTTTCTCATTTATTAAATATTTAATTTCTTGTATTTTTGAGCAGGTATATATCAGCTCTATCAGAGAACATGGAGCAACCAAATTTACAAAATGCTGTTTCTGCTGGCTGGCCTGCTTCACTACATTTGATTGGCAAGGTCTTAGCGATTTCATTGCTTTCAGTGGGAATTTTTTTTTTTTTTTTTTTTTTTTTAGCATCTGTTTCTTGCACTTTATTCACATTGGGTAGACCAGACAAAATGTTAGTATTTTATTTCTTCTGCCTGAATTTCTCCTATTTCATTTTTATAAAAAAAAATTAATAATGGAATGCATGATGTCACATTTTATCTTTGATTGTTATCTTCTCTTTTAGACAGTAAAATTCTTCACTGCAAATCATGTGCTTGTGGGAGATTGGACCTGTTCTTAGTTTAATTGGCATTCCTTGTGAAATTTCCTGATTGCTAAATATGTTTCAGTTTATTAAAACTTCTATCATGATTCTGTTATTTTTATGCAGGATATTTTACGTTTTCATGCAGTTTATTGGCCAGCTATGCTAATGTCTGCTGGTCTGAGCCTCCCTAAAATGGTGTTTGGCCATGGATTCTTGACAAAGGTATTTATATATATGGCATAATTTTCTATAATGTATGATAAACTTGGCATTCTAGTATATAGAGGGGAAATTGTCAACCGCTGATAGTAAGAGTTTTGGATTGCCAACTAAGAAGTTGCTGCTGCAAGGCTAAAAACAGTCCTTTCGTAGTAGACACCATAGGGTGGGATTATTTCTAGACTAGTTGATGGTGTTATTCATATGTTCTTTGGATCATCAGTAGTTGGCTAATTGGCTATGGATATGCAAGATGGTAGCTGGCTGTATTCCTCAGAAATCCCTGACCCCCTTTCCAGAGAATACGTGACCCCCAAGATGGATTTGCCTGATCAAACCATTTAGTTCTCAGGAAAAAAGAATAACGAAATTAAGTCCGAAATGTATAAAGACAGCAGCACCAATAAGGACCTCCATGAATTGAATTTGAAAGTCTAGAAAAGACCTGATAGATCGCTGCTACTAAGGCACAACTAAGCCTTTCACTAATTACGGTCTTTCATCTAGTAAGTCCTAGTACTATAGGATTGAACTTGAGTAAACACTTCGCAGAATTTTAAATTATATGTTACAATTCTCTCTCTCTCATTTATTCTGTATAGTTTTAGGGTCTATATCATGCTTCAGTATATTATTTATTGGGCCTCTTCTGCTACTGGCCATAGTTCTAGGCTCTGCGTTTCATTTTTGTGAATGCAGAATATATTAGTACAAGCCTTTACGTTGTATTTGGAAATATATATATATATATATATATATATATATATATATATATATTGCAAAAATTATGCTTGTTTTCCTGGAAGTAGCAGCAGAAATTATAACTAAAAATTGCTGTAGGGGAAGTTATACATCCGAGATATCTAACTCTAAAATAAAGATAAGCAAGAAAAGAGAAGAAATAGTGTTATATAATTTCAGATTACGCATTGCAAAGCATGTGTTTAAGTAGTGACAATTGGCAAGAGTGTTAGCAACTGTTCCTTGCTTCAATAGCCACTGAGTAGCTTGCTACTGTAATGGATCTTAGCCACCATAAACTTAGCCAAAGAATTGCTGGACTAATTCGTATTAGTTTATTTTTAAGGAATTTTTATTTGGTTTTATTGATCTTTCTGTTGATTTTGGAAGTGACTTTAACATAATATAAATGCATTATAGAACTTGGAAGTCTAAATGACATATTTTAAAGTAAGCTTTTTATTTCTCTTTTTTTTTTCTCTCTTACATCTAATTTTATTTCATGCAGCAATGCTTTTTATTTTGAAAATTATAGGATGGCCTGAAGATGGGAAAGTCATTGGGAAACACACTTGAGCCAAATGAATTGGTTCAGAAGTTTGGTTCTGATGCAGTCAGGTACTTCTTCCTTAGAGAGGTGGAGTTTGGCAATGATGGAGACTACTCGGAAGAGCGTTTTATTAACATCGTCAATGCACATCTGGCTAATACAATAGGTATCTATAATAGTCCTATTAATAAATATTCATTTTTCAAATAGCAAATCATGAAGCTGAGATGTATAGATGTGATTTTTTTCAAAAAATTCCGTACTTTGTACTCAACCCATGCAGGAAACCTTCTTAATCGTACCCTTGGACTACTTAAAAAGAACTGCCAATCAACTTTAGTTGTTGATTCGGCTATTGCAGCTGAAGGAAATGCGCTCAAGGACACTGTTGAGAAATTGGTGAGACTATGAACCTTTTGATATTAGCATCATCAACATATCCACTGAATTGTTTAATAGTTTTATCCATCTATGGCCTGATGTGTCACCAAATTCTCACTATACTTACTCATAGGTTGAAAAAGCTCGGATTCATTATGAAAATCTCTCTCTATCAATGGCTTGTGAGGCTGTTCTTGAGATTGGTAATGCTGGGAATGTCTATATGGATGAACGTGCTCCGTGGTCTCTTTTTAAGCAAGGGGGTGCTGCTTCTGAAGCTGCTGAAAAGGTTTCACCTATGTGCTTCTGTTTCTTTTACAAAATTGATGACTTAATTTTTGACAGAGGAAGCATATTAGTCTTGCTTTTGTCAACCTTGTACTTTGTTTCACCAGAGTATGTGTACATGAAGATCGGAAGATGTTGAGCTTCAATTGAACTTCAGCTGTTATTATAATGCTGTTTTCATTTTGGTTGATAATAAGCAGGATCTTGTAATTATATTGGAAGTGGTGAGGATTATAGCAGTTGCTTTATCCCCTGTTGCACCAAGTATATGCTGGAGGATATATGCGCAGCTTGGCTTTTCAAAGGACCAGTTCAACACTGTGACCTGGGTCTGTCTCTGTTTCTGCATATGTATACGTTTCTGCTCATTGTCTACATGTACACATGCATACTAGACTAGTAGCTCTTTTTTTTTTTTTTTTTTGGTATTAACTTTATGCAAGGATTTTTTGTTGTAGAGTGAGACAAAATGGGGTGGCTTGAAATGTGGTCAGATCATGGCTCAGCCGAAACCAGTCTTTGCAAGGATTGAGAACACATACACATCAGAAGTGGAGGATGGTGAAGCAGCAGCTAAAAAGTCAGTTAAAAGCAAAAGCAAGGAGAAAAACCCGAAAGCTCAAGTTGTTGCAGAAGCTTAAAATTCTAATTGGTATCTCTCATTTGTATTCCCCTAATCATTTGTAGAAATAATATTATTCACATCAATAACATGGCGAATCAATAAAGTGTATTATTTCTTGTAACAATCTAAAAGCTTAAGCAGAGAAGAAAGAGAGCTCAATTTTGTTCTTGTTTCCTCGTTCTATTTATTTTGGTAAGTGGGGCATTATGTGTATATCATTTTGTTAGTTGATAGGGAAATTCATAGGTTGGTGAAGGATCGGAATGGTGAGTAGCCGCACTGGGACAACCATTGATAAATCAAAATCTTATTCCAACTTATAAAGGTGGCTGGCTTGTTTGAAGTGGAATTTTTCTCTATATAGCCCAAACTGTTGGCAGTGAGCCTGAATTTATCGCTAATTATGTTGGTTATTGATGGCAAAGGTTAAGGGAAAAAAAAATGAAGAAGGAAACAAGGGATAAGAGAAATTCTTATCCTTGCACCAATGGCAAGATATGTCACAGTACCGAAAAAACCGATTGAATATTTCATACTATATATGATATAAATATATAAATGTAACAAAAATGATAATGTTCATCTCAGCCGTAATCTTTGTAATGTGTTTAGCTTGAAATTTCAGTTGAACTCTTGCATGACTACTGTGAAATCATAATTTAGTCTGCGCAATATATTAATCCCACTTGTTTTTGTATACTCTTGTTCGGTTTGTTTTAGTTCAAAAAAGAACTTCTCCAGCAATCACATATTACACAAGCCTATCATTAAGAAAAAACATTAGAGGTAATGAACTTATTCATGATATTAGAAACTTAATCCAATGCCTCATTGGATAATAAGCTCCACAGTTTTTACATTAACTCCTACCTTAATTAGAGGAGCACACAAAAATATATATCGGGGAACAGGGAACTGAGATGAGAATTACTAACGGAATAGATATGACCTCTGGACTGAGTGATGTTGTAGAATCCCATCAGTAGCATACAATTCAATTCTTTCTGGGCACACCAAGCCTCAGTCTGAAATCATCCTCCATGAGGGGAAGACCGTCCCGTAGCTTGACCTTAGGTTCCCATCCTAGTAACTCCTTTGCTTTTGTGATGTCCGGCTTCCTTTGTCGAGGATCATCTGGTGTGTTTTCCACAGTTATAATCTTCACATCAGGATTGATAAGCTGCAATGCACAATAATCATGCCTTATCAGAACCGTTACTATAAATATCATGAACACAAGTTTAAATTATGCATCATTAAAAAGTAATGTTGCATGGATATAAAACACAAAAAAAGAGCATGCACACGGAAAAACTCAAACTAACCTCCTTCACAGTCTCAGCGAGTTCAAGCATAGTAAATTCACCTGAAACATTAATAAATAAATATATTCAGAATCTGTAACAGGAATATTTGTTTGTTAGCTGCCTTAAAGAGTCTTAAATGATTTTGCTTCAGGGTGTCAATAACTACCAGGGTTTCCAATATTGATAGGCCCAATGTTCTCTCCTTCCATTAGTCGAATAAGGCCATCAACCTTTAAAACAGACATGAAATGTGAGGGGAATATGACTATTTAGCAACCAATACTTATCATTCAGTTTCAGCCACTATATAGAACATGATGTTGGAAATGTAACATACCATATCAGATACAAAACAAAAACTTCTGGTTTGTGTTCCAGGTGCTTGAACAGTCAAGGACTCGTTACTGTATTTATTGTCAAAGCAAGTTATAACAAGTTAAATGCTGTAGGGAGACACAGTCATTAAAAAAAATTAAACTGAATTATATTACTCACCGGATTGCTTGGGCTATGAAATTGCTGACAACGCGCCCATCGTCAATGTTCATCCGTGGTCCATAAGTGTTGAAAATTCTGGCAATTCTTATCTCTGATAGAGAATGTACTGGTAAGAAGAAAATATTTACACTAATTTACAAACTCAACTAGGAGAATGGGAAAAAATGAGCCATTTACCAATCCCATGCTGTCTATGATAATCAAACATCAAAGTTTCAGCTACTCGTTTTCCCTCATCATAGCAACTCCTGACTCCTGTAAAATTTCACCAGCTCAATAAAAAAGTACTTCTATACGTGCAATGTATTATAGCACATGTTGCTACGTAAGCTGTACATAGATCTATTATAAATGAAGTTTGTTTACAAGCACTGGAAAGATTCAGTGTAAAGAATCTTCATTAGGATTAAGTTCAACTTATCATAATTACTAATTGGTCCTCAAACCCGAATCAGCAATCAAATCTCTCATTGTTTAAATGTTCCATCAATTCCACAAAAAGTCAAATGTCACATAGTTATGCAGAAAGTCAAATCTCCTCATGATCAAGTTGGACACTTGTATGAATCCAAACATTGTACGTCAAAAAACATAAGCATACCAATTGGATTGACATTTCCCCAATAGGTCTCATCCTGGGGATGCATAAGTGGATCTCCATACACCTCTGAAGTTGAAGTAAGCAAGATCCTATACCCAATAATTAGACCATAAGTAACATAAGAATGTTGTACTCGACTATTTCTAAGTGACAGGAATATTCTCAAACCTTGCTCCAACACGCTTGGCAAGTCCCAACATGTTCAATGTACCAATCACATTTGTTTTTATGGTCTGGCAAAAATTAGTAGTCATAGGTCAAATCAGGCGAACATTCAAGAGAAACTATCAACAAAAGCTCACAATTAAAAGAGCAACTTTTGGTTCGAGAGTGGGAAGAGGTGCATGAGATGAAAAATGCATACCTTTACAGGATTGTATTTGTAGAAAATTGGAGATGCTGGGCAAGCAAGGTGGTATATTTGGTCAACCTCAATGAGCAAGGGCTCAGTGACATCTGTGGAAATACAAAATATAATACATGAAACATTCGGCATCAACACTAAGCCTAGCAACATGAATAGGGTGTGAATCAATGCGCGTTTTTAAGACCAAAAGAGCAGTACCATGACGAAGGAGCTCAAATCTTGGATGACCAATCCATTTCTTTAGATTGTCCTTCGAGCCAGTGAAGTAGTTATCCGCAACAATAACCTGAGATGATGTAGAAACATAGGTCAAGATAGAAACACCACATAAGTTATGTGTCTTAAATGTAAGACATCTTCGTTTACAGGTTTCACACTTCGTCTGTAATTGTTTTTTAGCAGCGAACTAGAATAGAATAAGCCAGACTTTATATTGAACAGTTTCTTACCTCATTCTTTTCATTTTCCATCAACCTGTCTACAAGGTGAGAGCCAATAAATCCAGCTCCTCCAGTGACCAAAATTCTCATGTTGGACTGTCAATGAAAGAAGAGCAATCTCATCCCAAGAGAAAGATGAATAATCTCAATTCAAGCACAAAACCATGCCGAGAAACCGAAATTTTGACAACAACGAATCAGTTTGCAATCACAATTGAGATTCAGAATACATATCATACTGTCACTATATAACTCCTTCATTACTTCAACTAGAAACAACTACAGTGTACTAAAAGCTTCAGATGGGAAGCATTTTCTCAAAACACAAATGCCATTATCAGCAACAGCCCAAACTGATTAATAAGCCAATTACAAATTATATTAACTGAATCAAGAACACATTTTGTACCTGAAAGAACTTGGAAAATCTCAAAGGAGAAGGGGTTGGAGGTGGCTTAGCAGCACAGCCATGATCTCCATTCGAAACTTCCTTCGCCATCCTTGTCTAATTCTAATTGGAACAAAAAAAAAAAAAATCCTAATTCACCATTAATTTACGAATAATCCAAAGATTATGCTCATTAAAACTCAATTAAGGCATACATAATAACTTGAATTCGCAAAATAAAAAAAGCAGAAGAAAACCAATTCACCTGAGTAATGCTAAACCCTTGGATATCTAAAATAAAAAATAATTGAAAGAAATTTTCTCAATTTTTATTGAGACTGAAAGATTAGATTATATAAGCACCTGAACTGCAATATGCGAACATAAAAAACTCCAAAATTTAAAGAAAAAGTAACAAACATAAAATTGTATATAATTACAGTATTCAGCTGCACCAACTGATGATCGGGAAAAAAAAAAGCACACTAAAACTTAAAAAATACGGAATGTAGAGAAAGCTCCCAATCACCAATACCATACCCCACCAATTTCAGATCTGAAAGACACCTCATAATCATGAATTCAAGATCAAATTAAAAAACAAAAAAAATACTAATCTTTCACTTGAAAGATCAAAACCCAATCATTAAAAGAATAAGAATTACCGCTTGAAGAGGACTTGGAAGAAGGAATACTACGATTTCAATGATATACTGTGGATATAATACATTTATATAGAGAGACAGAGAGAGAGGGAGACAAAGGAGGTTAAAGGTTCGGTAGCTGATTTGAGTCCGAGGAGGAAACTAATGTACCGAAACTGGTACGTAGATGCAGACAGATAGGATTAGGATTTTGGTAAAGATTTGACAATGTCGTTTTCGTAGTCAATGAGAGTTCTTTGGTGCGGTAGACCTCACTGTAAGATGTGATCATCTAACCTACGCTGCAAAGCCACGTCAGTTATGAGGTATTTCCAAATCTCTGAATATTTTATTTTGGACAATAATAATTCTTGGTTATTAATGTAATTTTTTTCAAAACTGAAAATGGAGAAAAGAACAAAATTAGAGAAAAACAAGAGTCAGATGATAAAAATTAAATGAGTACGAAAATGAACAAAACGAATCATTTTTAGTTATGAAAGATTAGAGATAAAATTAGAGATAAAGGAGATTAAAAAAATTAAATATAATATTGTAATTGTATTATGTTTGTTAAAAATAAAATATAAACTAATGGATATGTTGTATTGTTAATCAATGTTCTTAAAAATCAGATCAACGTTAAATCGATAAAGCTATTGATTTGCGGTTCGATCGGTTTGAATTAGTTTAATTAGATGTTTATTTTTCAAAAAATTATTATCTAATTATAATTAGTATTATTAAATTATGATTCAACTGGTCAGTTCTCTAATTCAACCGGTCAGTTCTCTAATTCAACCGTTGGTTGAACCATTTTTGGCTATTTTTTAAAAAATGAAAGTTTTAATTAAATCAATTAGACCCATAACTGGTTCGCGATTGAACTGATCAAATCGGCTGATTAGGTAATGTTTTAATAATATTAGTGTTAATATTAATACAATATTAATGCCATCAAGTACAATATAGAGATTATTGTCTATTTAGTTATAGACTGGTGGCAAATACATAAACAGAAGTTTAGGTTTCGAGTTTTATTCATATCATATTCAACAATCTTAGTTAAGAATGAAAATATTAAATATATATATATATATATATATATATATATATATTATTAATGTCATAAACCAATGACAAATAGTACAATTTTCTCAATAATAATAGGACAATAAGTTAAATTAACATTAGTAGTAATTTGTATTGGTTGAGAACATGTGGGCATAGCAGTGTGCGGAGCAGATGAATATTAGTATTCACAAGTCTAATCCAAGACGTAATTTTGTTATAATAACCTGCCACGTAAGGTATTGTTTTTTTTTTTTTTTTTTCTTGACTGAAAATTTTTTGTTAATCTTCTAAAGTGAGTCCATGGTTGTATATGTGCAATTCTTATCCTCCACGTCAGATCCAATCTATCGTGCTTAAATTTGGCAAACTTCCTATGCAATTAATTAGTTTACATCCAATTTTCCAGTCAAAAAAAATATAGTTATAGTTAATTATGATTATGCTTAAATTTGTTAATTTTCCTATGTAATTACTTATAACTAATTATGGTATAATTGATAAAAAAAAAAATAACAATAATAATTAATGGTAGACACTTTCTCTAAAGTATATATAAATATATTTATGATATATACGTGTTTCTTACTGAAAATATGGTATATACTTAAATATTTTTAAGGAATACTTAAATCTTTAAATCAATTAACTATGAAGTATTTTTTTGAAATTATTGTGAACAAATTTTTTGGTAATGAATTTATATATATATATTTAAAAGAAAATATAATCATTTTACACAGGAAGATAAATTGAATTTATATATATATATATATATATATATATATATATATTGTTAGGATTAAAATATGGCAATGGGTGTAGTTTTTTCAAAAAGAGAATTTGATTTTTTGTGCGAAACTAGTAAGATATTTTTAGAGCAAATTCGAATTTGGAGCTCTATGTAACTAGGCAATTGTCCGGATGTTGCAAGAGTATACTTCATATATTTTTTTTTTATAGTTGTTAGTGTTAAAAATTACGCGTTTTTATCTTCAAATGTACTTGATTTTATTGGTATATTAATATGATTTTAAGAATTTTTTGTACTTTTATGCTCTATTGGATTTTTATATGCTCAATTGCACATTAATAAAATCCTATTAGGCTTGAAGATGAAAAAGAAAATCTTAAAGAACCGGAAAAGAAACTTGAAGGGAACAATCTAAAATTTTGAGGGTCATCTAAACTTTTATTAATCTCCACCATCCAATTGATTGAAAATCTCAATCATTCCTATTAATAATTCATGATCAAGTGGCAGCTAAAATCCAAAAGCAACTAGAATCTCTCATCTGCATTTGCCAATCTCTTAAATAATTGGAAAAGCCATCCTTCTTTAGTTGAGATTCATGCATATTTATACTGCAGAAAAGAAAATCCATTCATCTCTATCAAATTGCAAAGAACATCTCCTTCAAGCTGTAATTGCCCATCAACTTGCAAGAACCCTTCCTTCTCCAGCCAGAGGGTCATTTGTTGCGTGCTTCTCAACTATAAAAGGAGCTCTTCTCTTCTTCCTCAAGACATGTAGAACGTAAATAGAGTTTAATTCTCTTTAGTTTTGTATTTCTTAAGCTCTTTTAGAGAGCTCAGACATTTCTAGTATTTCAATTCAAGAACAAAGTGTGTTTTATATAGATTGGAGCTTAGATTAATTGATTTCATCATTGAGGAGCTCATCTCTCCTACTTTAACAAGGTGTACTATCTCTAATCTCTCTCTATTTCTTTGTAAAATTCAATAGTTGTTGCAAAATGTTGTAAAAGCATATCTTTTAAGTTATGAAATCATATTTCTCTTTTGAATATTGTGTTTTCATGCTTAAGATGTGAAATTAATAATTCAAGTAAGGGTATTTGGAGGAGAAATGAGTATTTCTTATATGTTTATATGATGAATTTGCTGGGAGTTTACTCTAATGCTTTATTTTTCTTTTGTTCTTAATGCTATACTTAGTTTGGCCAACTATGCTTAGATTTAGGAGTGAGAATGACCATACCATTGGCTTTGATCTCAGACCTAGAGAAGACAAACTACTGAACTTAATGAATGACCAAACTTTAAGTTTTCTTTGTTGGTTTCAAGTTAGTTTAACTACTTTCTTGACTTTCCTTTGGGTTTTACTTGTTTGTATGTTTATATTCAAATGACCAAATAGATATTGTCTACAAATTAACGTATGATGTTAATGCATGACCATTGCTTTCATCCATTTTAGTGAAAAAACCCAAGAATTGCAATACATGGCCCTCTGTTGTGCATGAACAATGATGAAATTCCATGTAAACCCATGACCCTAACTTACCTTTGTGATTGTTGAAACCTAATTACGATCTTTGCCTTCTTTGAGCTTGAGATAATTGTTTAATTTAGTTGTAATTTAGCTTTGACACAAAAATATCTATTTTGGGTTTATCGGATAATCACAAAGCTAATTGCATCTAGTACTTTCTCGACTATCCTTGTGGGATCGATACTTGGACTCAATATCCATTTTATACTACTTGTGACTAGGTGCACTTGTTGGTTAAACCACATGCACAACAATAACAATGAATAAAAAAATGTATGTAAATTGAAATACTTAATTATAATGTCATTTGACATAGTGGGAGACATAAATTAATTTGATGTACATTTGCAACAACGTTATCAACTGAGTTATAAAAAATGCAACACAATTTACAGTTCAAGCAAAAATGTCACTAAATTACGTATCCCAAAAGGGCATTTTTTAATAGTAGAAGTTTGTTTACTTTTAATAAATTTCTCTTTTATTGTCGTTTTCTCATGCAAAATAAACAACTGAAAACATAATTTTTCCTTTTAAGAGAGCTTTACTGCAGGAGTTCTAACCCCCAAACTTCCCCAACTATCTTTGATAAATGTAACACTTGGAATTATTTAACATCTCTATCAGTTATATATAAGCACATATTAGTGTATGCAATAGTCCTAAGGCATAATATCTCATTTATATTATACATTATAGTTTGTGTATCATCCATTAGTTTTATTAGTAAAGGCATTATTTGTTTTATAAATTTCTTGTGCAATTAATAGTAACAAAGTATCCATTAATTGTGTTTGTACTAATGATTGTTGGTAACATTCTCCAGGCAGTAAGCCCATGAGTAAGGAATAAAAAAAAGTTATAAATTTATCCCCTAGTATGTTAAAATCGTGAGAATGATAATAACTAAAGAATAGCATGTAGCTTGGTTGTATGGTGGTGTTTTATCGACCATTGGACATGGATTGTCAATTAAGGACATGTGTACATGTTAGGTTATATGGTAATGGATCGATCCACTTTGATAACACCACATGGTCCCAAAATCAAACTGTTTTCTATCACAACTAAAAAAAATTTCTCCCGGCCCGTTCTCATCGAAAGGGTACTCGCGGCCAGTCGTTGAAAGGATTGTTGGCTCATAGATGGTTTTGATATATTTCAGTTATCATAAATTGCTTAATTTTTGCTACTGCTATGGTACATTGGGACATGTAGTTAAAGATTATGAGAAGCAACCGATGGATGTGGAGAAGGTAAATTTAGCATATGGACCTGAACTTCGGGCCTCTCCATCTAAAATCAAAAGTTTTTTTCATATGAATGCAACAAAGCCTGTAAACACTCAATTACTCCTGAAGGATGGTGGTGTAGCGGTGCGTTGTGAAGCTTCCACTCCAATGACGAGACAATTGTTACAAGTTGGAGAGGGGGGTGAACAAAAGTAACCACTTCCTGTTGAATATAGTGGAGAGAGTAAAGTTAAGGTTGTTGAAGGAAAGGGTAAGGATTGGGGAGTGACTCATTGAATGGATACTTTCATTAAAGTTCCTATCAAGGCTTATCAAATAATTATTGACAATGGTATAAAGGTTGAGGGGGCTAGGAATAATTTCACAAACATTAATGGAAGTCCTAATTCAATGATTTTGTTTTTAAAGCTCAACCAGGGTAGGGATTCAAGAAAAAGCATAACTTGAAGGAGTTAGCTAGAATGGGAAAGATTAACAAGACTAATCTAAGAAGACAAACTCGATCAAGGAGAGTAGTAAGGAGATGAGGGCCAGCAAATCGTTGAGTAGTATGCCAAGTGACGGCAGGAAAAGGAAAGCGAAAGAAGATATGAAGGTGGATCAAAATTCATCAGAAGGGACTATTAAGAGAAGGAAGCTTGATTTTCACTTTAACTAAAGGGTAGGAACTGTGGGACATTCCCACCCTGTGCATTGAAGCTGCTAAGTTGGAATGTCTAAGGATTGGACAATTCTTGGACATTCCAATCCCTCAAATACATTATAAGGGAATATTGCCCCAACCTTCTAATTTTTTATGGAAACAAAATTACATCTATCAGAAATAGAGGGATTGAGACAAGGTTTTTAATGGTTATAATTTTTTTTGTAGTAGATGCAGTGCGAAGAGCTGAAGGCCTAATCTTAGGTGGAAGCAGTAGTTAGAAAGATTAATGTTTGCAATTTCTCATTACATTCCATTCACTTTAATGTGCAAAAAGATGGGTCTTATTAGTGGAAAGGGTTGGGTATTTATAGCTGGCCAAATAATGAAGATAAATTTCAAACTTAGGAATCAATCAGATATGTTTATGCAGCAAATAATATCCCTTATTTAGCCTTTGGTGATTTTAATGAAATATTGGCTCCAACTGAAAAGCTTGGCAAGAGGGAAGTTGATATGCACTGAAATAAGGATTTCTATGATTGTCTTAATGCTTGTAATCTCTGTGATTTAGGCTGTGAAGGATCGGATTACACGTGGAGCAGTGAAAGGTAGGGTGAGCATCGAATATTTAAAAGACATGAAAAATTCTTAGCGAATGGTGAATGGAAAAGATTATTCTCATTGGCTCGAGTTTTGTATTTAGAGAAAGTTAAATTTAGCCACCTTCCTCTTTTAATGTGTATGGAGGGAGAAGAGAGTGGAAAAAGATGTAAGAATATGGGTTTTAAATTTGAAGCTATGTGGTTGAAATATGTTGTGTAAGGAAGTGATTTGGCAAGCTTGGGATGAAGCTCATTATAGGCAATTGGGTGTTCAAGATAAGATTAAACATTGTTATAAAGCACTGGGGATATGGAATAAAATTTCATTCGACCATGTGCAGATGCAAATTTGGGAGGGTTCTAATGAGCTGAAAATGGCACAATGGCATATTAGTAATGAGCAATCTGTGTGCAGATATGATTGAATTATCCAAAAAAAAAGAGCTTTTAGATGGAGAGGAGACTATATGGAGGCAATGATCCAGAGTTGAATGGCTTAAGGAAGGAGACTAGAACTCTAGCTTTTTCGCACTAAAGCTTCTGCTCCTCTTAAGAGCAAGCAATTCGATTTCCAAATTAAAGATTGATGAGGGCATTTGGTATGATGGTGAGGAAGAAGTAGAAAGTTCATTTTTAATTATCATAAAGATCTTTTTACAAGTAATGGGAGTCAGAAGGTGCGAAGAGTGGTGAATTGCATTGATTCATAAATTTTAGCCTTGGATCGAGAGCTTCTTAACCAATCATTCACCATATATGTAATCAAGTTAGTGCCAAAATAAATTAATCCGAATAAGGCCCTAGGGGCTGATGGTATGTCCTCTCTCTTTTATCAAGCTTGCTATAATGAAATTGGTGATGACATTATTAGCTTTGCTCTTAATTTTTTAAATAATGGAGTGATGCCTAAACGATTAAGTCATATTTTTATTACTTTGAACCCAAAGGTTAAGACTCCGAGTACTATGAAGGACCTTAGACCTATTGTGAGCATGGGTTTTCCCGACCTCTGTGATGAGAACTCTTTGTTACGTCTGTTAAGCAGTCAGACTCGGATAAGAGCAGAATGTCGCCTGGAACGCCTCGAACTTTCCGAAAACCGAGCAATTCTCGATCCGAAACCCTAAGAAAGGTCCCCGGGTGATTTTAGGGTTTAGGGTGCATGTTGGTTTTCGCGGATTTTGACCTCGGCTCTACTAGAGCCGTGCAGCTGTAGGTTTAGAGTCGCACGGCTCTAGCACAACTAGAGCCGTGCGACTCTAGTGGGTTAATCAAGTTGCTCTACAAAGCAAAGCAACTTGACTGAAAGGAGCGAAATTCAGTTGAAATTCGCAAAAACGAAGACGACGCATTTAATTCTCGAAATCATTACGGGGTGTGAGATATAAAAGGAAAATAAAAAATCAAATAAGGAGAGGGATTGGAAAAAAGAAAGATTTCGACCAAAAGAAAACTAAGACACAGAGAAAAATAGAAACAGAGAGTGACGAAGAAGAAGAGAGAAAGAGAGAAAGGGAAATTGTAATTTTCAAGTCTAAAACTCATATCCTAATCATCCTGTAACTTGTCTAGACCGTTACTCATTCATCCAGATACATTTTCGGATTCGTTTCGGATTGGTTCGAGATTCGTTTTTGGGATTCATAACGTTTGAGGATTCGGAGCACATTCTCGCTTTTCAATCTATTTCTGAATATCCAACACACTAGAACAATGTCAAGGTAAACTCTAAGAGGCCTTAAACTTATATTCATTGCATTTTCTGTGCGATTTTCCTCTGTTTTCTTAATTTTCAGAAAACCAGCTACCTGAATATAGCCGTGCGGCTCTGTTCTCCAATAACACAATCGCATGCCTCTATCCCCTTGGAACAGAGCCACACGACTCTAATCTCAGAGCTACACGGCTATGTTCCTCCCGAGCGAAAACCCGAAAATGCCTGATCGGCCGAAAATAGCCCGTTTTCCATTTTTATGCATTCTGTTGAGGTGTTTTTTGGCCCGAATATATTCGTACGTTATTAAACTTTGGTTTTTGGATTTCTGTACGTATGGGTATTAGGTTTTCAGTCTTTCTCGGATTTTATTTTTCTGATTTTGGGGTTGTTCGATCTGAATCGGATCCGTAGTCCAGCATCAGCGGACCCCCGAACCTTATAAAATCCCCGGAAAACACCGAAAATGAGCAAAGTAGCAATTTTTTGAAAAACGAGAAAACCGATTTCGGGTCCGGTTATTACAGCCGTACGGCTGTATTTTAGAACCGCACGGCTCTAGTTGCAGCCGCGTATTTTAGAGCCGCACGGCTCTAGTTGCAGCCGCGCGGCTGTAGTTCCCGGGTAGAGATAGAATCGCGGAACGACTCGTACGAATGTCGTCGCGCGATGCTGTTTTCATATTCAAATTATTTTGGTGTGTTTACCGCTTTCAGACCCTAGATATTTGTAAAAATTAGGAAACCCGCATGAACGGAACCTCGAATTCCGAAATAACAGACTCGCTGAAATCTGAAAATTTGCATGAAATCGAGCCAAATAATTATCTAAAATTATTTTTCAGCACAAAATCTACAGGGTGTTTCAAAACTGTTTTCCAGGTCTAACCAGACCGGCTGACCGAGTCGACGCGGTTACCCTCTAAATGCATGCCCCCGTTCCTAAAAATCCCAATTCTATCCTGCTGTGAGTCCTACTTGTGCTTGTAATATAAACTGTGCTAACCGTCTGTTTTGCAGTATTTATTTCTCCATTTTTATTATTTTTGGTGTAATTAATGGATTAATTCGTGTATTTAGGCGTTTGTAATTTTTAGATTCTTGTGTATTCTAGGCGCTTGTAATGTGAGGACAAGAGTATTTATTTTTATTCAATTTGGTTGTATAAGCGGCCTCTATTATTCTTTTGTATAATTTGGATGTATGATTTATTTTTCCGCAATTTATTTCTGTCATTTGCTTAAGCATCGGTTGATAAATAAACATAATTGGGTAGAGAAAGATAATAAATTGAATAACTATGGTAATATAAATTGTAAACGAATACAAACTCGTGGTTGAATAGGTAAGTTACCCGAACCTTAAATCTCTGGATTAGGTACGGTAGTCTGCGCTCGGTAGGGTGCTGTACCAGAATTTCTTGGATGAGCTGATCCGGGTGACGACTCTGTCACTGATCTTGAAATTTAGGTTTTGAGGTCTTTAAGTAATAAAAAGGGGAAAATATTTTCTGCAAAACGAATTTCTAAAACAAACAAATAAATGGTTTTCCCTAAAGCAAGATAAACAAAACCCGCTTTTCCAAACCAAAAACCATTAAAAAACCCCCGGTTCGCTTCGCCGCGTCCATTTGAAACGTCGTCTGCTCACACCTATTAGCCTATGCAATGTACTATATAAAATTTTTATCTAAAACTATTACATAACAGTTAAAGAGAGTTCTTTCTTTCTTTATCCATCCAGCGGAAGATGCATTTGTTCCAGGTCGGCTTATTACAGATAATGCATTAGTGGCCTTTGAAATTTTTTGTTCTATGAAGAATCGTAAGAAAGAAAAGAAAGGTTTCTTTGCTCTTAAATTGGATATGAGTAAAGCTTATGATATTTACGAATGGCTTTTTTTTTTAGGCAGTTATGGTTAAGATGGGTTTTCCTGATTCTTTTATGCATTTAATTATGACTTGTGTTAGTTCTCTTTCTTATTCTTACCTAGTCAATGGGACTCCTAGAGGGTTTGTGAAACCTAAAAGAGGTTTAAGGCAAGGAGATCCTATTTCTTGTTATCTTTTTCTTCTATGTGCAAAATAGTTATCAGCTTTGATTAGAAATGTAGAACTGACAAGTCGTTTAAATGGAGTTAATATGTGTCGGGGTAGTCCTGCTGTATAACATTTCTTTTTTTTGCAGATGATTCGATTATTTTTGGGTGAGCAACTAGACGAAAAGGCAAAATGATTCAAGATATTTTGCAGTTATATGAATTAGCTTCAAATTACAAGTTGATCTTGACAAATCAAAGATGTCTTTTAGTAAAAGGGTTACTCTAGAGAGGTGGATAGAATTGCTTCAATTACTTTAGGTAAAGGAAGTAGGGCATCTTCCTAAATATCTCAGTTTTTCTACAATAGTGGATAGATCTAAGAAAGTTATTTTCTTATTCTTGAAAGATAGATTGTGGTAGCATATTGAAGGTTGGAGGGAGAAACTTCTTTCTAGAGGTGGTAAAGAGGTTTTGATTAAGTTAATTGCACAAGCTATTCCTCAATATATTATGAGGTTCTTCCTTTTACCTTTAACATTTTGTTAGGAATTGCAGCAGATGATGATAAGATTTTGGAGGGCAAATAATGGTTGCAAGAAAGGCATGCATTGGTTATCTTGGGACGCTTTGTGTCAAGCTAAGAATGAAAGAGGACTAAGGTTTTGCTAGCTTCTTTCTTTCAATAAAAGCCTCATGGCTAAGTAGGTGTGGTGGATGCTAATGTTCCTGGATACTCTGTGTAGTTGCATCTTCAAGGCTAAGTATTTTCCTCGAGCTAATAGTCTTCACACCCAAACAAGTTATGAACCTAGTTATGTTTGGCGAAGTGTTATTGCTAATGTTCCTATTATTAAAGCCGATATTTGCTAGCGAGTTGGAAATGGGGAAGATATTCATATTTGGAAGGATTAGATTCTTGAGCTTAACTGCTTAAAACCCTTAATGCCTCATAATAGATTACCCTCTAATGTTGTCATTTGCCTTATCAAAACTGATCTGATTGAGTGAAATATCCCCTTGCTTCGTGCAAATTTTCTACTAAAGGAAGTGGTTGATATTCTTCGAATCCCCTTATGCTTTAGACGTCCTCCTACAAAATTCGGTGGAAGGATACTAGGAGTGGTGATTACTTTGTTAAATTTGTTAGTTGCATGAAATTGAAATACAATTGATTAAATTGCAGATTATAGAAAACACAATTGAAATAAACGGAAGAATAAACGAAAGATTTAAAATACTTTTCAACCTTAACAGAAGGAAGGAAACAGTAGAGCCGAGGCCTGTATAAACAGTTTCCTTAAGACAATTATCTGCCCCGTAGTGGCGATTTATCTCCCAGGAAAAAACGACTCTCGAAGGCCAACCGAACTGTGTGAAGTGTACTATCACCGGGGAAAATGAAGGATTTCTTGCAGGAAGCAGAATACAGAGATAGAGAGAAATTTCGAATTTCAAGGAATAGAATAAAAAGACAAATAGGCAGAAGGAGGATTTAAAAGAATGGAATTAAATGATATTAAATTGGATTAATTCTCTCATTAAGAGAATTAATTTTGCAGTTATACTTTTATTCAAAAATAAAACTGACACAGAATTTGAATAAGCTCAAAAATATCTGGAGAAAATTTTGTTGGGCCGGAGCAAAAACTAGGCAGGCCCGTTTCGGTCCGGCATTCGCGACGCCCACGTCATGCGGGTGCGCATTGGGCCTTTGAAGGCTCGGGGCTAGTATTTACACCCCACCCCCCTGCGCGCGCAAGAGAGAGCCTTTTGGCTTATACAAGTTAACACCTTACAAAAGTGTGTTTCAATATAAACACCTTTTCCACTTCATATTTTTCTGGGATAAGTTAACATAAGCCAAATTTTCCTTCAAATATTCCATTTCATTACGCTAACTTTGAGCAACAATTTCTCATTCACTACTTATCCGTTTTGGGTAAATTATATACCGTTGGAAAGCTCACGTTACGTACTATACAATGACACTAATCGTTTAATTAAATACGCTTCCTTTCCATAATATAATTTGGCCCAAACTTGACAAATAGTCACTAATATATAATCCAATATATTTGTCAAATTTCCAATAATTTTCATTAAAGAAAGAATTAAAAGAAGTCAAACTTAGTGTCCAGTGTCAAATTCAATCTGAAAAGACATTTGGAAGATGGCTCTTCCTCTTAAAATCTGACATTTTATTTGATGTGCTTGTAAAGGTATTCTTCCTTGCTTCTCTAAATTAATCGAGGGATTGATGCTTCTATGGGTTATCTTCTTTGTCGGATCGGAGCTAAGGATATTACGCATATTTTTGTCAATTGCCCTTTCTCGTAAATAATGTTCGAAGCAATTGGCCATTTCTTTTAAACCTTATTGAATTCTAGCTTCTTGTTTTGAAGATTGGTTTCTTATGGTAAAGGAGAAATGTTCAGCTGCTTTATTTCCGAAAAATGTAGTAATTTTATGGATGATTTGGCAATCTCGTAATGAAGTTGTGCATGGTAATTTTGTAAGAATCCTCATGAGGTGATTGTGCAGTCGAACTATTATGTAGACACCTTGGATTCGATGAATGGCTCTCATAGTATTGTGTCTTCTTTTATAGCTGAGGATATGGTGGTGACTTCTGTGCAGATTGGAATCCTCCTCTGGCTGGTTTCATTAAGATTAATGTTGATGCGGCTTGGAGAGCACCAGGTGCTAGTGGAGGAATTGGTGTCATTGCTAGAGACTCCCAGGGACAGATACTTCTTTTAACAACAATTCCTATTGTTGGTTGTGTTTCTGCAGAATTGGCAGAACTGATGGCTTTTGATTCAAGGTGTTAAAAGTGCAGTTGAATCTAACTTTAGAGTTGTTTTGGTTGAGTTTGATTGCAGCAAGGGATATTCAGATGGGATTGAATGGGAGTCTAGGCTATGATTTTTTGCATGGATCTCTAGTTGAGAACTTTTGTTATTTTGCTAGTTTTTGCTCTCCTTGCTCTATTAGTTTTATTTTCTAGAAAGTGCAATTCCGCTACACATGTTTTAGCAAGAATAGTTATTGATCTCAATTTGCCTAGTTTCTAGGATGCTCTTCCTGCTGTTTTGGGTTGTATGTTGACATATTCTGGTTTTTAATGTCACTGGAATTTCCTATAGAAAAAAAACAAAACAAAATCTTTCCATATACATATTG
Organism: Euphorbia tirucalli; assembly: GCA_039660915.1. Taxonomy (NCBI): domain Eukaryota; kingdom Viridiplantae; phylum Streptophyta; class Magnoliopsida; order Malpighiales; family Euphorbiaceae; genus Euphorbia; species Euphorbia tirucalli. Next base: position 55,987,531 of record CM077633.1, read on the forward strand.
TAAGCTTTTATTTCGTAATTTTGTAATTTTTTATGTTTTAAAATTTCTAATTAGTTTTTAAGCAATGCTTAATACATTTACTAATTATTATCATTTTTTTTAATTTCTTGAGACCAATTATTTTCTAATAACAATATAACACTACATTACATTTTATGTTTCTGATATTAACTTTTTTTTGTTTAATTTTCGAAATGTATCCATAATTAAAAAGATATCTAATATTAATAATTTTATTCACGTTGATTCATTTATTTGTGTTTGATTATGGGTAAACAATTTATTAATCTTTACATTTTTACATATTATAATAATCAGTTCACATGAAAATTGTATAGTCCCTAAGTTTTATCATTGTCAATTATTTAGTCCTTTTAAATCAAATTAGACTAATAATGCCAAAATTACCTTTTATTTTATTTTATCATAATAAAACATATCATTTTTTTATTTTATATTTTTTCTCGCACAATCCTTATATTAATAATGTTATGAATATTAATTTATTAAATTTTATATAATTATATAACTAAATTCTTGATAAAGAGATAATTTTATTAAAATAAATAAATAAATATTTAAAAAAATATAAAATTAGGAGTAAAACTATATAAAATTATAAATTTGAACTTTTTCATCTCTAATATACCTATAGATAATATTAATAAACAAAAAGATATCATTTTAAAATCATTAATAAGATTCATAATAACATTTATTATTAGTTTATAGATATTATATTAAACTAATAAAAAATGATAATACATATTAAAAATGATAAATCATATAAAATAATTTTCTCCAGTAAAAGTTGGAATAGGAGCAGCAAAATTGTTTAATGCCATTGGTGTTTTGAATAAAAAGATGCCCACAGGTCCCTTAAAAAGATAGGGCATTGTAAGCACGGTTTTTTTTTTTTCTGACCTCGGTGATGAGAATTCCTTAGTTACCTGTGGACCGGACGGACTCGAACGGGACTTGAAAGCGATTGGATGTTGCCCGGAGAATCTCAAACTTCCTGAAAGCCAGGCTATCCGCGATCTGAAGCCCCCGAATAGGTCTCCCGAATTATTTCCAGGGTTTGGTCTGCGCGTCCGACTTTTGAAATTCTACCCCAACTCTCGGTAGAACCGGCCGGCTCTAGTTTTTGAACCAGAGCAGGCTGGCTCTAGCTAGAGCCATACGGCTCTAGTGCAAACTAGAGCCGGGCGGCTCTAGTAGGCAAACCAAGTTGCTCTGTAAAGCAGCGCAACTTGGCTTGACAAAACAAAAATTTGGCGCAGAGATTTCAGAGGTCAGACGGCTGATTAATTGAGCGAAATGAGTGAGAGAGAGTGATATAAAGGAAGAAAAATCAGAAAGAGTGGAGACTTTTTTGGAGAGAGAAGGAAAAAACCAGGGGCTGGTTCTCAGGAAAAAGAAAAAAAGAGAGAAAAAGAGAGGCAGAGAAACCAAGTGCTAAGGGAACCCAGAAACCACAAACTCAATCCCTTAAATCAATCTCCAAACGACAACAACCAAGTCTACAACCTTTGCTCTTTGATTCAGGATCATTTCGAGTCGGTTTTGGATTATTTCGGATCATCCTGGAATTCGGCCGGTTGAGTCTCCAGGACATATTTCTAGCTTTCAATCCATTTCTCGACGTTCAAAGCATCAAAACAACATCAAGGTAAACTCTGAGAGGCCCTAAAAACTGTTTGCATTGTGTTTTCTGTGAGTTTTCTTTCATTTTGCAAAAATCGGGAAATTGGGCTACGGCTATGTTCTTCATGAACACAGCATCCCGGCTGTGTTCGTGAAGAACAGAGCCGTACGGCTATGATGGGCAGCCCAATTTCCGGATTTTTGCAAAATGAAAGAAAACTCACTCTATGTTCATGATGAACAAAGGCGGCCGGCTCTGACCCTAGAGCCTCCCGGCTCTGTTCCTCAGGGACAGATTTCTGGTTTGTGCTGATCGACCGAAAATAGCCCGTTTCCCATTTTAAACATTTTGCTGCGATCATTTTCGGCCCAAATCCATCCGTATGTCATAATATTTCGGTTTTTGAATTTTTGTACATACGGATATTAGGATTTTTTATGTTTCCCGGGGTTTATTTCCTGAGTTTCGGGGTTGTTCTATCCGAATCGGATCCACAGTTCAGTATTAGCGGACCCCCGAATCCTATAAAAAAATATTGAAAACATACAAACTAGTATTTTTCACAAATGTTTCTGGTATGTTTATTACGTTTTGGATCCTAGATGGAATATGTGTTTAGGAACCCCCTCCAAACGGAACCCTAAGTTTTGGGATAACAGAGCCATAAAAATGGAAATTTGCATGAAACCGAGCCAAATGGTTTCCAAAAATTGTTTTCCAGCACAAAAATCTACAAGGCGTTTCAAAACCGTTTTCCAGGTCTAACTGGTCCGACCGATCAGGTCGAACCGGGTACCCCCTAAATGCATGCCCCCAATCCTAGAAATCCCAATTATGTCCTGCTTTGAGTCCTATTTGTGTTTATAATATAAACTGTGCTAACCAATCTATTTTGCAGCATTTATTTTTATTTTTACTATATTTGATAGATTAATTCGTGTATTTAGGCGGTTGTATTTTTAGATCCTCGTGTACCCTAGGCGCATGTAATGTGAGAACGAGAGTTTTTATATTTTATTCAATTTGGCTGTATAAGCGGCCTTTACTATTCTTTTGTATAATTTGTGTGGATGATTTAATTTTCCGCAATTCATTTTATGCATTCTGCTTGAGCATCGGGCTGATAAAAATAAATAAATCGGGGTTAGAAAAGATAATAACTTGAATAAATATGGTTTTATAAATAATGAATGAATACAAGCTTGAGATTAAGTAGGTAAGTTGCCCGAACCCTGAATCTCTGGATTAGGTACAGTAGTCTGCACTTGGTATGGAGCTGTACCGGAATTTCCCTGATGAGCTGATCCGGGTGGCGACTCTGTCCTTGATCTCGAAATTGAGGTTTCGAGGTTTTTAAGTAATAAAACGGGAAAACGTTTTCTACAAAATGGAATTTCAAAACAAACGAATGATTTTCCCTAAAGTAAGATAAACAAAACCCGTTTTTCCCAAAACATCACTAAACCAAAACATCCTTCATTATCCCCGGTTCGCTTCGCCGCGTCCCACTCCCCCAAAGAAAAAGGTCGTCCACTCACAGTGGCAACTCTGCTGGGGATTATGACAGTTTTTTAAAAAGTTTTCATAAAAACTTAAGGAACTTAGGCAACTATTGAAATATAACCTCGCATGTATTCGCTTATCGATTTATAAAAGCTATATTTATTCAAGCCTTACATCTCATGACATTTTCTTCTTCTCAACCCCTCAAATACACTGATTAGCCCCGGTTTATCCAAGAAGGTGGACTACCTCTACCGCCAGGATTAGAGACACCCGACGGGGTAAACCACTCATAGCCTCGCATGACCTTACATCGTGTTCTACGGTGGGGAAGTGTTTATTTGCTATGGGAGCCTGTACGACCCTTGGTTTGACTTTGGCCCATATGTAATGGCTTAGTAATTTCCCCTATGATTAATAAAACACGAAATTGAAATTGAACATTTGAGCGTGCACCTTTAGTATCCCCCGTTGATGCCAAAGAGACCCAACACCTAGGAAGAATTACATTACCAATCGAAAGGAGAAATAAGGTCAGAAGGGAGAGCATATTTTGCATGTGCTAACGTTTGCTTCATGGTGATTTGCTCTTTACTTTTTTCACGAAGCATTAAAAATGCATAATCATCTCATGTGCCATTCTTAATCACGTTTTCGTGCAACCATCTTTAAATACGTATGCATATGTGTGACATTTATACTAGCCACATCTTCATGCAGCCATTTTTGAACACCTACATATATGTGACTCTAATAGCCTTTTTGTGCAGCCATGACATTTTATTTGTGTGCCATTTACATCTTGCGTGTGATATCTCCATGAAGCATACACAACAATGGTCTGCATGTCATGCATCTTAACCATATTTTCGTGCCGCCATTTGCATGTTCATATGACATACGCATCCATGACATATTACCCCACCTAATAAAAGATGTTTCAAGCATGCTCCTCACTATTCATTCCATGACATGTCGGATACCCCAAAACTATCTGATTTCCGCCCGTGCACCGGATTGCACTCGGCCATTTCACAAGATATCATATCATTCAATAGTAGACCACAATGGTTCTATATTTGCTTCCGTGTGATAGTTTGCATGATGCCATCACATGACATCACGTTCATTCATCATAGGTGTCTCGGCGACGCCGAGTCCTGTTTGTGCATTATGGTTCATATCGAGCCATTTCATAACATTGTGAAATCATTCGAGGTGCTCCCCGGGCACCAGATTAGTACATATATAGGGGCATATCATAACATTATTAACTCATGCAAGGTGTTCCATAAACGCCGAACCTCTGTACGTGTCTCGTCATACACGTTACCTGTTTGCAACATCACTTCATATCGGATGCCCCAAAAATATCAAAACTCTGTCCGAAGAGGAATTCCACAAGACCATTTCATATCATCTCATTTTTCTTTAAAAAGCGTCAGAACTTGGTTCGAGTGCCGGCACACATGCGACTGTTTTATAACCTCCATTAGGTGCCCCGAAAGCGTTAGACCTCCGTTCGTGTGTCGGCTCACACACGACCCCTTTGCATTTTCTTTTGCATAACATTGGGCATTCTTAGAACGTCCGAAATAAAGAACTCACACCCATTATCACTTTCATTCATAAAGCATCAAACATACACTGTTATTTTTGTGTCGTTCTAATCATGCCTTTATACAATCATTTTTAAAACATCAACATTTGTATGACATCGACGCTAACCATGTCTTTGTGCAGCCATGATATTTTGTTCGCATGCCAAACGCGCATTGTGTGTTAACATTTCCACGAAGCCTACAAAACATCATCTTGTGTGTCACGCATCCTAACCACATTTTTCTGCAGCCACCTGCACTTTGGATGACATATGCGTTCATTTCTTGCACGCATGACATCATTCTGTATGTCGCGCATCCTAACCATATTTTTCTATAGCCACCTGCACTTTGGATGACATATGCATTTATTCCTTGCACACACGACATCATTCTGTATGTCATGCATCCTGACCACATTTTTTTTGCAGCCACCTGCATTTTATGTGACATGTGCATTCACACCATTTCATTCCATTACACCTAATAAAGGATGTTCCAGGGATGCTCCATCATGATCATTTCATTTCATAACGGGTGTCCCAAAGCCACCCGTGTTTCGCCTGTGCCTCGGTTTGTACTCGGCCATTCCTATATATCATTACATTCACTAGGAGACCACAACGGTCCTAGATTTATTTTCATGTGGGTAATCACATGAAAAACATTGCACAATATCTCATCCTTCCATCATTGGTGTCACGGGAATACCAAGATCTTGCTTATATGTCGTAATCCACATCGGATCACTCATAACATTATCGAATCATCCAGGGTACTCCATGAGTGCCCCAGCTACTACACATATAAGGGCATTCCATGGCATTACTAAATCATGCAAGCTGTTCTACGAATGCCGAATCTTTGTCCGTCCCTTAAATTACACATGACTCACTAACAATATCATTCCATGTTGAATGCATCAAAAGCATCAAAACTCTGTCTGTGTGTCGCGACACACACGACCATTCCATGACATCTATCAGACGCCTCGAAGGCATTAGAACTCTATCCGTGTGTCGGCCACACCCGAGCGCCGAAATTTGCTCGCGCTCCAAGTGCGAACTCATTTCATATCATAAAATCCCAAGGAGCTCCCCGAGCACCGAGGCATTGTCTGCATGCCAAGCACGTCTCCTCATTCCATGTCATCCATACATCTAAAGGTACTTCCCAAGTACCGGAGCTATGCCCATACACCGCATGCATGCACGCATCCATAGCATACAATTCCTTTGCAAGTCATATCTTGCTTCGACCAGTGGACACCCCGTGTGTCATTTCATCCCTGGGGTGCATAGTTATGCACCCTATCACATTTCCCTTGCAAGTACTACTTGCTTCGACCCGTGGACACTCCGTGTGTCATTTTCCCCAGGGGCATATTTATGCACCCTATCTCAATTCCTTTGCAAGTCATATCTTGCTTCGACCCGAGGACACCCCGTGTGTCATTTTCCCCAGGGGCATATTTATGCACCCTATCTCAATTCCTTTGCAAGTCATATCTTGCTTCGACCCATGGACACCCCAGTGTGTCATTGAACCCCGGGTGCATAATTATGCACCCTATCTCAATCTTCTCCGCAAGTACTACTTGCTTCGATCCGTGGGCACCCCGTATGTCATTTTATTCCCCTGGGTGTATAGTTATACACCCTATTTCAAATTCCTTTGCAAGCAATGTCTTACTTCGACCCGTGGACACCCCAGTGTGTCATTCTTCCTAGGGGCATAATTATGCACCTTATCTCAACTTTCTTTGCAAGCAATGTCTTGCTTCGACCAATGGACACCCCAATGTGTCATTCTTCCTAGGGGCATAACTATGCACCTAATCTCAACTTCCCTCGCAAGCAATGTCTTGCTTCGACCCCCTGGACACCCTAGTGTGTCATTCTTCCTAGGGGCATAACTATGCAACCTATCTTAACTTTCCTCGCAAGTCATATCTTGCTTCGACCTGTGGACACCCCCGTGTGTCATTTCTTCCTAGGGCATAACTATGCACCCTATCTTAACTTTCTTCACAAGCAATGTCTTGCTTCGACCCCTGGACACCCTAGTGTGTCATTCTTCCCAGGGGCATAACTATGCACCCTATCGCAAGTACCACTTGCTTTGACCTGTGGACACCCCAGTGTGTCATTCTTCCCAGGGGCATAACTATGCATCCTATCGCAAGCACCACTTGCTTCGACCCGTGGACACCCCTGTGTGTCATTTTATCCATGTGGTGTATATTTATACGCCATACTTTACTTAGCAGGCTTGCATCATCCCCAACAGCATTCATTGCATCTACACGTTTCCCTTTTTGACTTTGCATGCATATTCTTTGGTTCCGAATAGCATAGCATAACATGGCATTACATAACATCACATGTGCAACTCACCATCCACACACGTACACGTTGCATCACATATTCATGCACACGCCATTCCCTGTTTGGTATCTGCCACATATGTGCCTGTCAACACTAACGAGTACTCTCATCAGGGGGAAAGAATCTTGAGGATGGCTAACCCAAGGAGCTTCAATGCCATAACAGATGTTATGGAAGACTATGTCACTTCATCACGATTCCGAAAGGCAGTCAGGGAAGAAGCGGCAGTGATGCTAAGGGAAATGCTGGGGGGTGACCTTGACAAAGTGGAGAGACTGACGGCAAGATGCGCTGAGTTGGAAGCACCCGTGGCAAAGCTCGAAACAAAAATAAGGGGTATGGCAAGCACAGACTCCAATACTAATGCCAATAGGGAGCAGACTGCCCAGATTGCTGACACTCCCTCTCGACACCTCGGAGGGCCCTCTCACCAGATCTTGGGCTCACCGGGGTCGACCAGTGAAGGGGAACTACAAGGACCTCCTGACACCAGTGCCAATGCTGACCCTGTTCCATGACATATCTAGAACCCACCACCCGAAGGTAGCAGGGAAATCACATCCTCTGGGCCTCATTCGGTGAACATGCTATTTGCCATATGCAGAAGGATGGGTTTGCTGCAAAGTGTCCGACCATATGTGGCGCCAACACCAGAATAAAAGGGTAACTTCTGCAGCTATCATGTCATAGTAGGCCACTAGACCAATGAATGTGTTGCTCTACGAAGGAGGATCCAGAGGCTAATCGACAAGGGAAAATTGAGGGTCCCATCCACCTCCAATAAGCGACTAGGGGCAATCAGGGAGATGGCCAAGGAAATTCCTCAAACTTCTCAGGGAGAGGGATGTGATCAGGGTCTGGATTAATAAGAGTGAGGCAATGACATCGAAGCTAAGACAGTGATCGAATGGGGAATGATCGAATGCTATGAAATCAATACCCTTAGAGGCCTCCTTTTGTAGGGAACTCATTTCTGTTTCTAAGGTGTATTGATATCATTTTGGATGCAATGCATTTTGTTATCTTCTTACTCATGTGGTGAGTGTATGTACATGGCACTATGCATGCGTTTGATCATCTAAAATGACATATCCAACACACATAATATCAAAATGCATGACATCGACTTGAATACCATAGGGAACCTAAAAGTGAATCTGGTCCTGACCGAACTCTCTCTTAAAAGGTGAGCTTGTGAGATAATAAATAATAGGATGGCACCACCTCCGCCGAGTCACTTGCTGATCCAAGTCACCAGTCCTTGTAAGATGCTATTAGACTTGCCCCAAAGTTTCAATTTGAATAGCACACGTGGAACCCAAACCATTTCGAGCCAAAACTCTAAAGCTATTATTGAAACTCAAAACCCAACTCCAAAATAAAGCCTCGAGCTTAATTCCTGACCCAAGAAAGCACCCCATGCTGGGACCCTAAAGCTAAAATTTCAAACTCACCAAAAATCTCCAACCCGTAGGGAATTCAAATGGCTTTCATGATCCTCATCACCCATTATATGGTAAAATGCTGAAGCAGTCTTGGTCGCAGTGCATATATATTATCCTGTTCATGTGACATTCATATGTACATGACATTTCGCATGCATTGTTCATCCAAAAAGCATATTAAACACGCATGACATGTATGGATTTGAATGCAGCAGGAAAACCAACAGGTGGTGATGGCTTGGGCTTAGTCCTTAAAATAAAAGAACGAAAAGGGATCGGTGTGGACAGAAGGCTTTTTCCCCCGCATGTATGGCCGCCATAGCTAAAATTGGAGTGTCTCATAGCATTAAAAGGATAATCCCTAGCTCTCATCATTTTCAGATCCTTCCCTCCTATCTGTGAAAGATTTGGACTTTCCTATCTTCAAAACCAAACCTCTTCCCCTTCCTTTTCTCCAACCTCTTCCACACCTTTAACACCCTTTGTCTTCTGTTTACCACCAAACCATCAACACCTATTTGATGAAACCCCTTTTTTACCCTATTCCCTGAACTGACCCTGTGAAGCCTTATTTTCCATCATCGATGGCTTCTAACAAGAATTTGAACTCCAATGTTGTTCCATACTGCTTCACCATATCACCAGAAAGGCAATGGGGCAGGTGGTTACAGCACGGCCTCAATCAATCTTTGTTTATCATCAACCTGTACCAGATTAGGGATTCGCTTTCTACCCCATGCCACTTCTCTTCAACCTAAACCCCCAGACCAAATGTTTTGTAACCTCAGACTAATAGGAAAGGCTTTGATTTTATGACAGAGAGAGGATTTGAATATAAGCCTGCTTCAATTGAGATGGAGTTTGCCACTGCACAAGCAACTATTGATGAAACTCCTAGATGACCACTATTCCCGTCCAGTAAAGTCCACACTATAGCCTGTACTGAACTTCAGGGAAAAGAGTAGTTGGTAAGACATTTTGTGAAAGGGATGGTTATCCACCAACAACACTCAACCCAGTAAGGGATGATTCTGTTGAGCAAAATGTGAGAGGGAAAGGAGAGGACTGACGCTCAAACCTGTGAACTTCACCAACAGTGTTGGAGCAACCAGGTCTTACAAAGCTTTCAACAATCATGAATGGGATGTTCCCATCAATAGAAAGACTTGTAAAGCCTGTCGTGCTAATATTCAGGGGAAAGTTGCATTTACCAACCATTTCCAGAGCTCAGTCTTCAGCTGCAATAGAAGTGACTACTTACCAGTGGTTCCTTTCACCTCTTAGCCATGGTGTGCTTTGTCTAGGGTTATTATGGTTGGTAGACATAGGAAAACCAAAATTAACTCAAATCATTCTGAACCAGGCCACGCCTTGAAGGACTGAAAGCTGTGCCCATCTTCGGAGACTCCGCATAATGAAATGATTCCAGACCCTTGGAGAATCCAATGGTTAATTGACTCCATCTTAGGTTGTCTACTCATAGAGGCGGCTCCATCCAGTGGTCGGCTGTACACCTTGGTGGCCTGCCCTTAGCGTATCCCCAGCGGATCCTCAAAAAACGAAAAAAAAAAAAAGAAAAAGAAAAAAAAAGTGGAATGAAGGGACATTGATCCACACCGGAGCCCGGGTTGGATTTCCCTAATGCATTTACATTCATCATGTCATAGATGTTTTATATGATGTTTAGATGTTCAATATGCATGTATCATGCCATTGCATGTAAATGTCCACATACAGGTTGTCGCACGCAGCACATAGAATCTGATAAAGTGTTTTACAACTAAACACCCGAACACAAACCACTTATACTAGGGGCAGGCAAAAGTTAAACCTCGAAGCATCATCAAGGACAATTCTCTCATGATCCTTGGCGGACTTGTCGAAGCACATTTTCCAATCCTAAGATGAACCAGTGCTAAGAAATCTACTCGGCTGGAGTGCTCGTGCATAATTTTCAGTCCATCCAAAAAAAAAACGACGACGACAACAATCCCCAACGAGAGCTTCCAACATGGAAAACCGAAATGACGTGTTGGTAACAAGAAGAGAGTGACGTTCAGAGTCAGAGTCTCTTTTGATTTTCCTATCTCATTCATTCCGATGTCATCATAATGATATTAGGTGTAAGCGCCAGAATTTTACTCCTCTCTAAAAAAAATAAAAAAAAGTATAGTCGTACGACTTTAACTACAGTCGTATGACTGTAATCAAACTACAGTCGTACGACTGTAGATAGTAGCAGGTGTGCCAACCCATACCCTAAAAGCTGAAAAAAAGGAAAAGAAAGGGGGGTCGGACAGAAAACAAAAGAAGAGAGAAGGGAGGAGAGAACAGAAGAGAAAATAAAAGAAGAGAAAAAGAGAGAAGAAAAGAGACAAGGAAAGAAAAAGGGAGAGACTCACCTTCAAGGATCCCTCAGCATTTGGAGATCTTTGGACCCAAAATTCCTAACCCTAACTCAAGGAGAAAAGTGCAGATTTTAGTGGATTGGAGTGACGCCAGGGGTCAATCCTACGGTGGACGCATGCCAAAAAGGTAGACATTCCTTTTCCCCTCTCTTTTCCAATCTTTCTGGGTGATTGGTGTGGTTTTGTGCAATTTTTATCCATTTTTCTGCGTTTTTGTTTCTGAAAATCAAGAACAGTCAGTTTGATGAACAGTCGTATGATTGTTGTTACAGTCGTATGAGTGTTCTTGATTTCCAGGCGTTTTCTTCCAGTTTACTTCAAATAAAATTTTGGCGAGATTCTGACTTTGGGTTGCTTACATTCGCACGACTGTAATTTATAGTCGTACGACTGTAGTTACAGTCATATGAATGTAATATGTTTCCAGAATCAGAATTTCTATTTTAATCCCCAAAAATTTCCAAAAAAAAAAAGTAAAGTATAGTCGTACAACTGTAATCAAACTACAGTCGTACGACTGTAGATCGTGGCAGGTGAGCCAACCCATGCCCTAAAAGCTGAAAAAGGGAAAAGAAAAGAGGGGCCGGACAGAAAAAAAAAAAGAAGAGAGAAGGGAGGAGAGAACAGAAGAGAAAAAGAAAAGAAGAGAAAAAGAGAGAAGAAAGGAGACAAGGAAAGAAAAAGGGAGAGACTCACCTTCAAGGATCCCTCAGCATTTGGAGATCTTTGGACCCAAAGTTCCTAACCCTAACTCAAGGAGAAAAGTGCGGATTTTAGTGGATTGGAGCGACGCTAGGGGTCAATTCTACAGTGGACGCACGCCAAAAAAGTAGACACTCCTCTTCGCCTCTCTTTTCTAAGCTTTCTGGGTGATTGGTGTGGTTTTGTGCCATTTTTATCCATTTTTCTGCGTTTCTGTTTCTAGAAATCAAGAACAGTCGTGCGACTGTTCTTAAGTTTGATGAACAGTTGTACGACTGTAGTTACAGTCGTACAAGTGTTCTTGATTTCCAGATGTTTTCTTCCAGTTTTCTTCAAATAAAATTTTGGCGAGATTCTGACTTTGGTTTGCTTACAGTCGCACGACTGTAACATGTTTCCAGAATCAGAATTTCCGTTTTAATCCCCAAAAATTTCCAAAAATCCATAAAAAATCAGAAAATCCAAAAATCATCAAAATGAATTTTGTTGTGTGCATTCACGACCATAGATTCAAATTTTCAGTAAAATTGCATTTAGAACAATGCCACGACTGAGACTCGATTCTCCCAAAAACCGGCCCACCTCACATGTAAAAAAAACGCATGTAAACTGGCAAAAATGTTTTCAAAACAGTTTTCTCACAAAAACTAAAAATACAGGGATGTTTCAAAATGTTTCCAAGGTCTAACCGGGCCGGCTAGCTGAGCCAACCCGGTTATCCCCTAAATGCATGCCCCCAATTCTTGATTATCCCAATTCTGTCTATTTGAGTCCTACTTATGGCGTGCTATATATTGCGCTAACCCTCTGTTTTGCAGCTTTTTATTTTTATTTTTGATGTATTTAATAGAATAAATCGTGTATTCTAGGCGCTTGTAAAAGTGAGGCTGAGAGTTTTTATCTTTTATTCGATCGGGTTGTAATAATTTAATCATTTACTATTTTACTTTACCTGTATGCGCGCTGTACGTCTATTATTTCAACAAAATTGACTTTTAGAATTTGAAATACCATTTGAGAACATTGATCAATTTTATTTTAATTAGACACGAAATAAGGGACTAGTCCGGACCCGAATCGCTGGATAGTGTAGCGGCCGTTTCGGTTCAGCTACATTATAAATTTCCCGGTTAAGCTGAGCCGGGTGGCGACTCTACAATATTCATCGAGACTTAGGTCTCGGTTCTTTTAAGAATTAACTCCATTTACTTTTCAAAACCAATTTTCCATTTATAAAACCCCCGCGCGAGGGAGGGATCCGCCCAAAATCGAGGCGCCCCTTCCGAAAGGGAGTCTCGCATTCCGTCGAAAACGTCGTCCGCTCACAGTGGCGACTCTGCTGGGGATTTCTTAAAAAGTTTTCCTAAAAACTTAAAAGAATTCGACAAGCCCTGAAAAGTGTCTAATTAAAATAAGGTGGATGATTCTTGATTGGTATTTCATTTTGCATCTTTAGTTAGACATGCTTGCATTAGGTTAAATATCCCATTTTAGCCCGGTGGATTACTGAAGTGTCGCCTTTGTTCCTCATGGTCTTAGGGGCACGGATACGAAACACCACCCATAGCCTATTATGAACCCTTGAGTGGGGAGAAGAGTATATTTTGCTATGGGAACCTTGAGTTTAACCCGACTTGGACCGAACTCATATAGGCAGCCCTAGTTGGATTCCCTTAGGATACCAGAATAAATCATGTGTAAATAATATAAATTGCCCCTTCGTCACCCCTGGTTGGTGACTGAAGTGAACCCCGCCTAGGACTCGGTTAGAATTTTTGAGACCGACCATGCTTGGAGAAATAAGGTTGGAAGAATTCGCTTCGTGTGCTACGTGTTTCACGCTTCTCGACATTTCGCGACATACCATAATTAACATCTTCCATACACAATCAACATTTTCCATACATAAAACATTTTTGTGTGATATTAACCCACATTTTTATGCAGCCACGTGCATTTTATTTTCATGTGGAAACATTAATTCATCCGTTTGCCATTCATACTAACCATTTCTTTTTCAGCCATAATATTAAATTTGTGTGATTAGCATTTTTTCACATAGCATACATAACATCATTATGTATGTCATGCATCCTAACCACGTTTTTGTGCAGCCATTTGCATTTTGTGTGTCATAGGCATTCACGACATATCATTTAAATTAAATTAAGGGCATTTCAAGGACGCCCACCACAATCATATCATTCCATCATAGATCGGGTATCCCAAAACACCCGTGTTCTGCCAATGCACCGGATTGCATTCGGCCATTCCACCAAATCATTTCATTCAATAGAGACCACAATGGTCCTAGGTGTATTTCCGTGTGACAATCCATACGATACATTTCATGACATCATATCCATTCATCATAAATATTATATAGTACTATGATCCACATCGAGTTACTTCATGACATTACTATATCCTTCAAGGCGCTCCCCGAGTGCCGGGTTAGTACGCATGTAGGGGCATTTCATAACATCCCAAATCATGAAAGGTGTTCCCCGAATGCCGAGCTTTTGCCTGTGTCCCTGTCACACATGACTCTCTCATAACATCATTTCATATCATATGCTAAAAAGCATCAGAACCTTGTCCATGGGCCAGTCCCATGTGACCATTTCATATCATCTCATAAACCTATAAAGTGTCGAACTCTGTCCATGTGTCGGTACACACGCGACCATTTCACGAAATTCATTAGGTGCCCCAAAAGCATCGAACTTTTATCCATGTGGCGGTCCACACGTGGCATTTTTGCATAGCATGGGTGTTCTTGGAATGTCCAAAGTCAAAAGAATAAAAACAAGGGAATCATCCTCATTATCTCATGATGTACATCTCATTCATCTGTCAAATGTTCAAGCACTCCATAAGCACCAAGGACTTTACAGCATGCATTGAGTCATTTAAGTGTTCCAAAAATGCCAGAAATTTCATCAAGCCCCTTAGGTCTTCCGTAATCATTAGAAACCCTATCCTTGTATCCCGTGCAACTAAGCTCCAAATACCAAAATCTCTTCACATGCAAGACAAGCTCTGCACGTACCGCATCAAACTCTACACCTCCTCCTCATGTAAAAAGCTCTACACGTACTGTTCCAAATATCTTCCCGTGCAAGACAAGCTTTGCACGTACCGCTTCAAACTCTACACTTCCTCCCCGTGTAAAACAAGCACTACACGTACCGCATCAAACTCTACACTTCCTCCCCATGTAAGACAAGCTCTACACGTATCTCTCCAAATCTCTTCCCGTGCAAGACAAGCTTTGCACGTACCGCATCAAACTCTACACTTCCTCCCCATGTAAGACAAGCTCTACACGTACCGCTCTAAATCTCTTCCCGTGCAAGACAATCTCTGCACGTACCGCATCAAACTCTACACTTCCTCCCCGTGTAAGACAAGCTCTACACGTACCGTTCCAAATCTCTTCCCGTGCAGGACAAGCTCTGCACGTACCGCATCAAACTCTACACTTCCTCCCCATGTAAGACACGCTCTACACGTATCGCTCCAAATCTTTTCCTGTACAAGACAAGCTCTGCACGTACAGCATCAAACTCCACACTTCCTCCCCATATAAGACAAGCTCTACATGTATCACCCCAAATCTCTTCCCGTGCAAGACAAGCTCTGCACGTACCGCATCAAACTCTACAATTCCTCCCCGTGTAAGATAAGCTCTACACGTATCGCTCCAAATCTCTTCCCGTGTATGACAAGCTCTGCACGTACTGCATCAAACTCTACACCTCCCCGTGTAAGACAAGCTCTACACATACCGTTCCAAATATCTTTCCGTGCAAGACAAGCTCTGCACGTACCGCATCAAACTTTACACTTCCTCCCCGTGTAAGACAAGCTCTACACGTATCGCTCCAAATCTCTTCCCATGTAAGACAAGCTCTGCACGTACTACATCAAACTCTATACCTCCTCCCCATGTAAGACAAGCTCTACACGTACCGTTCCAAATATCTTCCCGTGCAAGACAAGCTCTGCACGTACCGCATCAAACTCTGCACTTCCTCCCTGTGTAAGACAAGCTCTACATGTATCGTTCCAAATACCTTCCCGTGTAAGACAAGCTCTGCACGTATCGCATCAAACTCTACCCTTCCTCCCCGTGTAAGACACGCTCTACACGTATCATTCCAAATCTTTTCCCGTGCAAGACAAGCTCTGCACATACTGCATCAAACTCTGCACTTCCTCCCCATGTAAGACAAGCTATACACGTATCGCGCCAAATCTCTTCCCGTGTAAGACAAGCTCTACACGTACCGCATCAAACTCTACACTACCTTCCCGTGTAAGACAAGCTCTGCACGTACCGCTTTAAACTCTACCCTTCCTCCCCGTGTAAGACAAGCTCTACACAGATCGCTCCAAATCTTTTCCCATGCAAGACAAGCTCTACACGTACCGCTTTAAACTCTACGCATCCTCCCCATGTAAGATCCGCTCTACACGTTTCACTTCAAATATTAACTCTCCCCCTGTATAGGATCCACCCTATACACATAAGCGCTTCGCAAGTATCACCTTGCTTCGATCCGTGGACACCCTGCGTGTCATTTTATCCATGTGGTGTATATCTATATGCCACGCTCTACTTCAGCATATAGATTCATCAACAACATTCATTGCATTTTGCATGTTTCCATCCCTGGCTTTGTGTGCACTTGACTAGCTTAGGATTGCATAACATGACATGGCATCATCATGACATCATCATTCATACATGTATGCATCACGTCATGCACTCATGCCCACATCATCCCTTGACTTGGTATTCTCCATACGCATGTCCTAGTCAATGCTAATAGGTGTTTTTATCAGGACAGAAAGGGAAGGGGTCTTGAGAATGGCTGGCCCAATGAACTTCAACACCATAACAGATGTCATAGATGATTATGTGGCTTCATCACGATTTCAAAAGATGGTTAGGGAAGAGGCAGCGGCAATGTTGAAGGAAATGCTAGGAGGTGATCTTGACAAGGTGGAAAAGCTGACGACAAGGTGCTCTGAATTAGAGGCACGTGTGATTGAGCTTGAGGGAGTAATAAGAGGGATGACTGGTGAAGTAGAATTAAAGGTCCCTATCAAAGCCAATATTGACCTTGTTCCGCGACCAAACAGGAGTTCACTCCCCAAGGGTGACGGAAAGGGCATAGCCCCGTGGCCTGTTTCGTTGCGCCAATTATTTGCCAAATGTAGAAAAGAGGGGCTACTGCAGAGCGTCAAGCCATATGTGGAGCCGACACCTGATCAAAAGAACAACTTCTGCAACTATCATGTAGTGACAGGTCACCGAACCAATGTCTACTATGTTTTAAGGAAGGAGATCCAGAAGTTAGTTGATGAGGGAAAGTTAAAGGTGCCATCCGCTACTGATGAGCGACCGAGGGCAAGCAGGGAGAATAGCAAGGAAATTCCTCAAACCTCCCGGGGAGAGGAATATGATGAAGAACTCCTAAGTCTGGTTTGTTGAAAGCGGGGCAGTGATATTGGAACCGGGGCAGTGACTGGATAAGGAATACTCGGACGCTGTGAGATCAATACCTTTAGAGGCTCATTCCCGTAGGGAACTCATTTTGTTTGTAAAGTGTATTGAACTCATTTTGAATGCAATGCATCTTGTTACTTTCTTACTTATGTGGTGATTACATGTACATGGCATGAAGCATGCATTTGATCATCTGAAACGACATGTCCATCACGCATAATATTAAGATGCATGACATCAATCTGAGTCTTGCAGGGAATTTAAGAGTGAACCTGACTTCGATTAAATCCTTTTCTTCTAAAAAAAAAAAGAAGTCTGCCAAGCAAGTAATGGGATGGCACTATTTCCGTCGAATCAATTGCCAACCTAAATCAGTGATCCCTATACACCACGATCCAAAATACTATTGGTCTTACCCTAAAAGTTTCAACTTGGACAGCCTACAATACATCCAAATCATTCCAAACCAGGGACCATTGCTAAATTTTAGAGCTGATCCCCAAGATGAGGATTTGAGCCTAATTCATGCTCGAAAAAGCATCTCACATCAAAAAACCAAACCCATCAAAAAGCACCAAGCCCTAAAAAATCCAAATGACCTTCGCCACCCACCATGCTGTAAAACTCTGAAGCAAACATTGGTTTTAGTGTGTATATAGTCTTGTTTGTGCAGCATTCATGTGCATATGACATTACACATGTATTGTTCATCCAAAAAGACATATTAAATACACATGAAATACATGGATTCAAATGTACTGGGAAAATCAACAGGTGGCTGTGGCTTGGATTTAGCTTCTTCAAAAAAAAAGAGAAAAAAAGAAAAAAAAACCCGATAACGATGGAAGACTTCATCTCTCCCTTACAGTGGGATTTCTGCTTCTGGCCTAAAGTTATGCTCTCTTCAATCATAAAGTCAAACTCTGTTGAGTGCCTGATGAATCCGAGGGTGGCCCATCTACTGCATGAAATGCCGAGATCAATGAGTTGATACAATGGAGATAGGTATGTTTTTACCTGTTTTGAAAAGTTAACTTCGCGCGGTGGCAGAGAAGATTGATGTCTTTATCTATCTCATACACGGCGGCCATAATTAAGTCTGGAGTGTCTCATGACATTAAATGGCAAGGCGTAACTGTGAGCGAACGACCTTTTAGCGGAACCCGGCGAAGCGAACCGGGGACAAAGAAATTGATGTTATATCATGATTTGAAAATGGATTTTTGTTATCTTATTTTAGGGAAAACCATTCGTTTATATATTTTGAAATTTATTTTGTAGAAAATGTTTTTACGTTTTATAACTTAAAGACCTCGAAACCTAAATCCCGAGATCAGTGACAAAGTCGCCACCTGGATCAGCTCATCCGGGAAATTCCGGTACAGCTCCCTACCGAGCATGGACTACTGTACCTAATCCAGAGATTCAGGGTTCGGGCAACTTACCTACTTAACCTCACGCTTGTATTCGTTTATTATTTATAAAGTCATATTTATTCAATTTATTATCTTTCTCTAACCCAATTTATTTAATTTATTAATCCGATGCTAAAGTTAAAATGCATGAAAGAAATTGCAGGAAATTAAACCATTCACACAAATATACAAAAGAATAATAAAGGCCGATTATACAACCAAATTGAATAAAATATAAAACTCTCGTCCTCACTTTTACAAGCGCCTAGAGTACACGAGAATCTAAAAATACAACTGCCTAAATACACGAATTAATCTATTAAATACAATAAAAATAAAAATAAATGCTGCAAAACAGATTGATTAGCACAGTTTATATTATAAACATAAACAGGACTCAAATCAGGACAGAATTGGGGATTTAGGAAGTGGGAACATGCATTTAGGGGGTAACCGGGTCGACCCGACCGGTCGGACCGGTTAGACCTGAAAAACGGTTTTGAAACACCCTGTAATTTTTGTGCTAAAAAATCAATTTTTATAAACCATTTGGCTTGGTTACATGCAAATTGCTGTTTTTGTGGGTCGGTTATCCTGGAACTTTGGGTTCCGTTCGTGTGGGTTCCTAAATACACATTTCATCTAGGGTCCAAAATACAATAAACACACCAAAAAAATTTGTGATAATATTATTTTACTGTTTTTAATATTTTCCAGGGATTATATAGGGTTCGGGGGTCCGCTAATGCTGAACGATATATCCGATTCGGGTAAAACTACCCCGAAACTCAAAAAATAAAACCCCGTGAAATATGAAAGCGCTAATATCCGTACATGTAGAAATATAAAAACCAAATTTTTATGGCATACAGATGGATTTGGGCCGAAAATGATCGCAGCAGAATGCATAAAATGGAAAACGGACTGTTTTTGGCCGATCGGAACGAATTAGGAGACTATCCCCATAGAAAAGAGTCGTACGGCTCTAATATTACAGCCGGCTGGCTCTGTTCGAGCAATCCAATTCCAGAATTCGCAAAAACAAAGAAAACGCATAGAAAAGATAATGCAAACAGGTTTAAGGCCTCTCAGAGTTTACCTTGATATTGCTTGGATGCTTTAAACATCCAAAGAACGGATTAAAAGCTTGGAACGCCTCCTGGGAACTCAATCGACCAAAAACCACGACGATCTGAAACAACCCGAAACAAATCCGAAACGATCTCCAATCAATGAGCAAAGGTTAAGCAACTTGTGTTTAATGTTTAAGGATTGATTTTAAGTCTTAGTTTTTGTGTTTTTGGCTCACCATTTTTCTCTCTTTTCTTTCTCTGCTTCTTTTTTCTCTATTTCTTTTCTTTTTCTTTCTAAGATTCAAAAGCCCTCCCCCCTCCTTTTAGATCTCTATCTCTCTATTTTTATATCTCCCTTCATAATTTTTCTTTTCATCATTAAATGCCCGTCCAGAAAAAAAGGCTCGCCCATACCTCTCTCTGGCGAGACAAGTTGCTTTGTTTCACAAGGCAACTTGTCTTGCCCACTAGAGCCGTACGGCTCTAGTTAGAGCCGGCTGCCTCTAATTTAACTAGAGGGGAGGCAAAATTTTGAAAGTCCGACGCACACCCTAAATCCTGGAAATCACTTGGGAGACCTTTCCGGGGGTTTCGGATCGTGGATAGCTAGGTTCTTGGGTCATTTGAGCTTCCCTAGGCAGCATTCCATGGTTTTTAATTCCAATTCAAGTCTGTTCGCTCCACAGGTAATCAAGGGATACTCATCACCGAGACCGGGGAAAAACCCGTGCTCACAGCAACATTTTCATCTTCTCCCTTGAACCAATTCTGTGAAGCCTTATTTTCTACCATCAAAGGCTTCCAACAAGAAATTGAACCCCAATGCTGCTCCATATCGCATTTTTCTGCATCATCTCATCACCAGAAGGGCGACGGAGCAGAAAGAGGATTTGAATATGAGTCTACTTCAGATGAGCTTAACAATGGTTACCCAAGAACCTAATTATTGAAGAGATCAAGTCGAATAAGAGGGAAATCAACGCCAGTCTCGGTGAGAACAAGCCTGATGATCAGAAATCTGCCAGGCCAGTTTCAAAGACATAATCTGCCACAAATTCTGGTCAAGAGTAGGTCCAAAGGGAAGTCTGTTTATGGTTTCCCCTACTTCCTTATGGATTTCAAGACTGGAGGAAATATCGGTTATGCATTTGTGAACTTCACCAACAGTGTTGGGGCAACTTAGTTTTACAAAGCTTTCAACAACCATGAAGGGGACGATACCATCAACAGGAAAGCTTATAAAGTCTGTTGTGCTCATATTCAAAGGGAAAGTTGCATTTACCAACCATTTCAAGTATTCAGTCTTCGAGAACCATGCCTGAACTAGAATCTGGGGTGAATTGGGAACATGAATACGGCATCAGACCGCGGGAGAATCCAATGGTTAATTGAATTCATCTCAGGTCCACAGTGGCAACTCTATTCAGTGTTCAGCTACAAAAAAAAATTTATATCCAATGTGCAAAACCGAAAGGGCATATTGGTAATTTGAAGGGGCATCAATTAAAACCAGAGCCACATTTTAGATTTTCCTAATGCATCCGTATTCATTATGTCATGAATGTTTTGTATTCAACTTTGGTGTTCAATATGCATTTGTTGTGTTATTGCATGTCAATGTTCACTTACGGACTACATCGCACAGCGAACCTTATATGTAGAAGTGCTTTACCCCCCAAACACAAACCTATAATACCAGGGGCAAGTAAAAACCGAACCACTAGGTATCATCGACAGAATTATCTTCGCGAGTCGCAATGAACATATCAAGATATATCTCTCCCATCCTAAGACAAATTGTAGCGAAAGGGATCAACGCAGACAAAATTCCCATCACAGAATCTTTCTCCAAAAAAAAAAAACTTGTTGACACGGAAAACCGAAAGGATGTGTCGGTAACAGGAGAGGGGTGATATACAAAGTCAGAGTCAATGTCACATTCCCTATTATACTCATTCTGATGTCACCATTGCAATATTGTGTATGTTTGGATTTTCGATTAGATATTCATCTTGCATACACCTTGCCATTACATCTAAACATCCATCAATAGGAAATTACATCCAAGCCTGGATAATACCGCAAGAACTCCTATTATGCGGTACAAAAATGCAAAGTCTCACTCTCATTTCCTTGCTCAACCAAAAGGACCATCTGTCGGCGTGGCCTATTACCCTGATCCACTGAGCCTGACAACGCTTCAGAATATGCAGAGGGTAAAGTGGAAGGTCACTCAAGGTGGCCAACTCCTCGAATACCTAGATCAGCATAATAGTCAATCGGTCAGAAAACATGTCGGAACAATCGGACTAGGTCACCTGGGCTACCATCGGGGCTAGTCACAAGCCGTGAATTCCATCTCCGGGCTCGCACGGATACCAAGAACGAAGCATAAGCCACATGTTGCATGCATACATACGTTTAGAACTATACATGCATCTGAACATGCATGCATACGTTTAAAGTAAACACACACAATTCATATGCATATGCAGCACAACCGATCCAAGTGCAGGTACCCACTGCCATCACTAGGTCTCTCCGAACCAGGTTCGCTCTCAAAGCTGAGATGGCACAACGCCGAGGCATCTATTGGGCCTTAAGCATCAATGGAAACCCAAATCTCAACATATCAAGTCTCCAAGGGGTAGAGCAATCAAGCCGTATTTATCCTTGATCGAAGGGGTAAAAATTTTCAATCAAGGGATAAATACTCATCCTCGAGCCAACATCAAAATTATCATTCATAAAGCTAACCCTTTTCTTCATTCAAGCCAGATTTTGAGCCCTTGAACTCCATTATGTTCAAGCATGGTTGCAAATCCTTGAACCCTTTTCTTCATTCAAGCCAGATTTCAAACCGTTGAACTCCATTACGTTTAAGCATGGTTACAAATCCTTGAACCCCTTTCTTCATTCAAGCTAGATTTCAAACCCTTGAACTCCATTACGTTCAAGCATGGTTGCAAATCCTTGAACCCTTTTCTTCATTAAGCCAGATTTCAAACCCTTGAACTCCATTATGCTCAAGCATGGTTACAAATCCTTAAACCCCTTTCTTCATTCAAGCCAGATTTCAAACCCTTGAATTCCATTACGTTCAAGCATGGTTACAAATCCTTGAACCCCTTTCTTCATTCAAGCCAGATTTCAAACCCTTGAATTCCATTACGTTCAAGCATGGCTACAAATCCTTGAACCCCTTTCTTTATTCAAGCCAGATTTCAAACCCTTGAACTTCATTACGTTCAAGTATGGTTTCAAATCCTTGACCCTCTTATTCCATTATTTCGAGTCCATCCAATTCTAGCAAAATTTCAAATCCTCAAAATTTCGACAGATTTGCCTCGGGTAACCAAGACCCGGTATCGACTTAGTGCTACATCAAACCCCTTATTTCATCCAAGCTAGATTTTGAATCCTTGAACTTCTTCAAGCATGATTCCCAATCCTTGATAAACACCTCTCCAAGCTAGATTTCGAATCCTTGAACTTCTTCAAGCATGATTCCCAATCCTTGCAAACCTCCTCAAGCGTGGTTTTGAATCCTTGAAACCTCTTCAAGCCTGATTCTTAATCATTGAAAATCGCCCAAGCCAGATTTCGGATTCTTGAAGATCGATTCAAGCAAGATCGTAGATCATGGAAGCCAATTCAAATCTCCAGCATTGCCTCGGGTAACATAGACCTGATATCGGCTTATTCCATCCAATCAACTCAACACGTCACCATAGCAGTGAAGCTTCAGCAACTCAGTTGCATGTTTTCTTTCCTGTGTCTGGGCGCTTTGAGTCGCTCTCTCAAATTCACATAAACTATTTCAGAACAAGATCGGGTGTTGAATTTGATAACGCGAGGGGCAGTTGTAAGCGTCGGAATTTTACTCCTCTCTAAAAAAAAGTAAAGTATAGTCGTAGGACTTTAACTACAGTCATACAACTGTAATCAAACTACAGTCGTACGACTGTAGATCATGGCAGGTGAGCCAACCCATACCCTAAAAGCTGAAAAAAGGGCAAAGAAAGGGGGGGCGGGACAAAAAAAAAAAGAAGAGAGAAGGGAGGAGAGAACAGAAGAGAAAAAGAAAAAAAGAGAAAGAGAGAGAAGAAAAGAGACAAGGAAAGAAAAAGGGAGAGACTCACCTTTAAGGATCCCTCAGCATTTGGAGATCTTTGGACCCAAAGTTCCTAACCCTAACTCAAGAAGAAAAGTGCGGATTTTAGTGGATTGGAGCGACGCCAGGGGTCAATCCTACGGTGGACACATGCCAAAAAGGTAGACACTCCTTTTCCCCTCTCTTTTCCAAGCTTTTTGGGTGATTGGTGTGTTTTTATGCCATTTTTATCCATTTTTCTGCGTTTCTGTTTCTAAAAATCAAGAACAATCGTATGACTGTTCTTGAGTTTGATGAACAGTCGTACGACTGTAGTTACAGTTGTACGAGTGTTCATCAAACTCAAGAACAGTCGCACGACTGTTCTTGTGTGTTCTTGATTTCCAGGCGTTTTCTTCCAGTTTACTTCAAATAAAATTTTGGTGAGATTCTGACATTGGGTTGCTTACAGTCGCACGACTGTAATTTATAGTCGTACGATTGTAGTTACAGTCACACGACTGTAACATGTTTCCAGAATCAGAATTTCCGTTTTAATCCCCAAAAATTTCCAAAATCCATAAAAAATCAGAAAAATCCAAAAATCATCAAAATGAATTTTGTTGTGTGTATTCACGACCATAGATTCAAATTTTCAGTAAAATTTTGCATTTAGAACAATGCCATGAAGGAGACCCAATTCTCCCGAAAACCGACCCACCTCACATGTAAAAAAAATGCATGTAAACCGGCAAAAATGTTTTCAAAACAATTTTCTCACAAAAACCAAAAATACAGGGACATTTCCAGTTCTAACCAGGCCGGCTAGCCGAGCCAACCCGGTTATCCCCTAAATGCATGCCCCTAATTCTTGATTATCCCAATTCTGTCTATTTGAGGCCTACTTATGGTGTGCTATATATTGCACTAACCCTCTGTTTTGCAGCTTTTTATTTTTTATTTTTGATGTATTTAATAGAATAAATCGTGTATTCTAGGCGCTTGTAAAAGTGAGGCTAAGAGTTTTTATCTTTTATTCGATCGGGTTGTAATAATTTAATCATTTATTATTTTACTTTACCTGTATGTGCGCTGTATGTCTATTATTTCAATAAAATTGACTTTTAGAATTCGAAATACCATTTGAGGACATTGACCAAATTTATTTTAATTAGACACGAAATGAGGGACTTGTCTGGACCCGAATCTCTGGATAGTGTAGCGGCCGTTCGTTCGGTTCAGCTACATTATAAGTTTCCCGGTTGAGCTGAGCCGGGTGGCGACTCTACAATATTCATTGAGACTTAGGTCTCAGTTCTTTTAAGAATTAACTCCATTTATTATTCAAAACCGATTTTCCATTTATAAAACCCCCACGCGAGGGAGGGATCCGCCCGAAATCCAGGCGCCCCTTCCAAAAGGGGGTCTCGCATTCCGTCGAAAACGTCGTTCACTCACATTAGGCATATTTGATTTTCTGCTTAGATGTTCATATTGCATACACTGTGCCATTGCATGTAAACATCCATCAGTAGGCCGTTGCATCCAAACCCGCGATGGCTTCAATGAAATTGTTACCACATATGGTAACTACCGGCCCAGTTGTACCGTCCCCAGCAGAGTGGTCCCTAGTAGGATCATCTCCACAGATTCTCCATCAAAATCCCTAACAGAGTCCCCAGCTAAGTCAATCTCCATTAAGGCAGGGTTTCCAGCAAGATTCCTAGTAGGATTAAAACGGTCTGGGTTTCCCCAGTGGAGTCACCAGCTAAGACATTTCCTACTGAATCAGAATTTCCAACAGATACCCCAGTAGGATTAAATGGATTAGAGTTCTTCCCAGTAGAGTTCTCAGCTAAAACGATCCTCACTGACTCAAAATCCTCGGCAAAGTCATCCGATTGAAACAGTCCCCACAGGAGATCATTGAAAGTCAGAAGTTTAGTCCCCAGCATAGCACAGATACCAAGCATAGTATCAGGGACATCACGTCGCATACATGCATATACTTGAATTATGCACGCATTCACGCATACATGCATAAAACCAAATCAGCCGTATTTATTCTTGATCGAAGGGGCAAAAATTTTTGTTTCTAAAATTATCGATTAAGGAATAAATACGTGCTCTACAATCAAACTTTGTCCAGGCACTCACCATTATCATTGGGTCATCTTGAGTCAGGATTCTCCCTAAAGAAGAAATGATTTAATCTAGGGGTACCCCCAGACTCATAGTGTGCAAATCAGAGCCCTACGACTCCAATTCTCAGGTATGGCAATTATCATAATATTCGTTCACGCCAATATAACGCCGAGAAGGGTATTTCTTGCCTTTAATACGTTCTTGGGGCAAAACAATCTTATATCAACCTTCACGGGAACTCCACCACACGGAGAAAAAACAAGACCAAGCTCGTGCTACCTCTTCACCACATAGGAGGGACAGCGCATCTCATCCGACCTCTTTGCCATATAAAAGGGGAAGGAAAAACAAGACCAAGCTCGTGCTGCCTTTTCACCACATAGGAGAGACAGTACATCACGTTCAACCTCTTCGTCACATGGGAGGGGAAAGACACCCATTTCAACCTCTTTGCCACATGAAAGAGGAAGAAATTCCTATTGAAGGCCCAAACTCTAGCTCGTGCTGCCTCTTCACCACATGGAAGGGACAGTACATCTTGTTCAACCTTTTCATCACATGGGAAAGGAAGAACACCCATTTTAACCTTGTCGTCACATGGGCAGGGAAGAAATGTCTATTGAAGAAGTTGCTTGCCTTTAATAGGTATCTGGGGGCAAGAAAACTCTACCAAGCTCGTTCAACCTCTTCGTCAAATGGGAGGGGAAGGACAAACAAATTCCAGTTCATGCTACTCTTCGTCACATGGGAGAGACAGTGCATCTCGTCTGACCTCTTTGCCATATAAAAGGGGAAGGAAAAACAACTCAACCCTGCCTCTTTGTCACATTGAAGGGACAGTACATCTCGTTCAACCTTTTCGTCACATGGGAAAGGAAGAACAGCCATTTCAACCTTGTCGTCACCTGGGCAAGGGAGAAATGCCTATTGAAGAAGTTTCTTGCCCTTAACAGGTATCTGGGGGCAAGACAACTCAACCAAGGTCATGCTGCCTCTTTACCACATGGAAGGGACAGGACATCTCGTTCAACCTTTTTGTCACATGGGAAAGGAAGAACACCCATTTCAACCTTGTCATCACATGGGCCGGGAAGAAATGCCTATTAAAGAAGTTTCTTGCCTTTAACAGGTATCTGGGGGCAAGAGAACTCTACCAAGATCGTTCAACCTCTTCGTCACATGGGAGGGGAAAGACAAACAAATTCCAATTCATGCTACTCTTCGTCAAATAGAAGAGACAATGCATCTCATCCGACCTCTTTACCACATGAAAGGGGAAGGAAAAACAACTCAACCAAGCTCGTGCTGCCTCTTCGTCACATGGAAGGGGCAGTACATCTCGTTCAACCTTTTCGTCACATGGGAAAGGAAGAACACCCATTTTAGCCTTGTAGTCACATGGGCAGGGAAGATATGTCTATTGAAGAATCTTTTGCCTTTAACAGATTCTGGGGGCAAAACAATCTTGTATCAATCTCTTATCGCGCACACTCCACCGCAGCGAGTCAATATCACGGGCACACTCCACCACAGCGAGTCGATATCATGGGCACACTCCATCACAGCGAGTGGACATAACAGGCACACTCCACCACAGCGAGTCGACAACTCTGTCCCTCAACGAGCGGCATCAGGTGCATTTATTCTTCCTCACTGCGCTCCCAGTCGCAGCCCAAACTTGATCTAGGCTTTACAGCCCACGATGAGCCGACTTTGGTCCCGCGAGGGGCAGCCTGTGAGCACGGGTTTTTTTTTCGACCTCGGTGATAAGAATTCCTTAGTTACTTGTTGATCGGATCGACTCGAACGGGACTTGAAAGCGACCGGAATGTTGCCCGGAGAATCTCAAACGTCCTAAAAGCCAGGCTATCCGTGATCTGAAGCCCCCGAAAAGGTCTCTCGAATCATTTCCAGGGTTTGGTCTGCACGTCCAACTTTTGAAAATTTGGCCCCAACTCTCGGTAGAACCGGGTAGCTCTAGTTTTTAAACCAGAGCCGGCCTGCTTTAGCTAAAGCCGGGCAGTTCTAGTGGGCAAACCAAGTTGCTCTGCAAAGTAGAACAACTTGGCTTGACAAAACAAAAATTTGGCGTAGAGATTTTAGAGGTCAGACGGCTAATTGATTGAGCGAAATGAGTGAGAGAGTGTGATATAAAAGAAGAAAAATCAGAAAGAGTGGGGACTTTTTTGGAGAGAAGAGGAAAAAACCAGGGGTTGGTTCTCAGGAAAAAGAAAAAAAGAGAGAAAAAGAGAGGCAGAGAAACCAAGTGCTAAGGGAACCCTGAAACCACAAACTCAAGCCCTTAAATCAATCTCTAAACGACAACAACCAAGTCTACAACCTTTGCTCTTTGATTCAGGATCATTTCGGGTCGATTTCGGATTGTTTCGGATCATCCTGGAATTCGGTCGGTTGAGTCTCCAGGACATATTACTAGCTTTCAATCCATTTCTCGACATTCAAAGCATCAAAACAACATCAAGGTAAACTCTGAGAGGCCCTAAAACCTGTTTGCATTGTGTTTTCTGTGAGTTTTCTTTCATTTTACAAAAATCTGGAAATTGGGTTGCCCATCATAGCCGTACAGCTGTGTTCGTGATGAACAGAGCCGGCCAGCTCTGACCCTAGAGCCGCCTAGCTCTGTTCCTCAGGGACAGATTTTTAGTCTGTCTCGATTGGCCGAAAATAGCCCGTTTCCCATTTTAAACATTCTGCTGCGATCGTTTTCGGCCCTAATCCATCCGTATGTCATAATATTTCCGTTTTTGAATTTCTGTATGTACGGATATTAGGGTTTTTTATGTTTCTCGGGTTTATTTCATGAGTTTCGGGGTTGTTCTATCCGAATCGGATCCACAGTTCAGTATTAGCGGACCCCTGAATCGTATAAAATCCCCGGAAAATATTGAAAACGTGTAAAATATTATTTTTCACAAATGTTTCTGGTGTGTTTATTGCGTTTTGGACCCTAGATGGAATATGTGTTTAGGAACCCCCTACGAACGGAACCCTAAGTTTCGGGATAACAGACCCATAAAAATGGAAATTTGCATGAAACCGAGCCAAATGGTTTCCAAAAATTGTTTTCTAGCACAAAAATCTACTGGGCGTTTCAAAACCGTTTTCCAGGTCTAACCGGTTACCCCCTAAATGTATGCCCCCAATCCTAGAAATCCCAATTCTATCCTGCTTTGAGTCCTATTTGTGTTTATAATATAAACTGTGCTAACCAGTCTGTTTTGCAGCATTTATTTTTATATTTGTTGTATTTAATATATTAATTCGTGTATTTAGGTAGTTGTATTTTTAGATCCTAGTGTACCCTAGGCGTTTGTAATGTGAGAACGAGAGTTTTTATATTTTATTCAATTTGGTTGTATAAGCGGCCTTTACTATTCTTTTGTATAATTTGTGTGGATGATTTAATTTCCCGCAATTCATTTTATGCATTCTGCTTGAGCATCGGGCTAATAAAAATAAATAAATTGGGGTTAGAAAAGATAATAACTTGAATAAATATGGTTTTATAAATAATGAACGAATACAAGCTTGAGATTAAGTAGGTAAGTTGCCCGAACCCTGAATCTTTGGATTAGGTACAGTAGTATGCACTCGGTAGGGAGCTGTACCGGAATATCCCGGATGAGTTGATCCGGGTGGCGACTCTGTCACTGATCTCGAAATTGAGGTTTCGAGGTCTTTAAGTAATAAAACGGGAAAACGTTTTCTACAAAATGGAATTTCAAAACAAACGAATGATTTTCCCTAAAGTAAGATAAACAAAACCCGCTTTTCCCAAAACATCACTAAACCAAAACATCCTTCATTATCCTCGGTTCGCTTCGTTGCGTCCCGCTCCCCTAAAGAAAAAGGTCGTCCGCTCACAGGCGTGATACCAAAGGCTTTCACTTTCATACATTCTGCTATGTCAAAACGTGATTTTCACTAGCATATGGCTTATGAATCACCAAAAGAAGCATGAGATAAGTTTAAAGAAAAATTTGAAGGCAACCATCAAACAACGTTGATGTAAATCTTAAATCTCAAGAGAGAATTAAGATTCAAAAAATGAAGGAATCCGAAACAGTCAAGGACTATGGCAACAAACTCATGAGCATAGTCAATCAAATCAGATTGTTAGGTGAAGAATTTTCTAATCAAAGGATAATGGAGAAGCTTCTTATAAGCCTTCCTGAAAGGTATGAATCAAAACTTTCTTCATTTGAAGATTCTAAAGATCTATCAAAAATAACTTTTGCATAATTGATTAATGCTCTTCAAACAGTTGATCAAAGAAAAGCCATGAGACAAGATAACATGGTTGAATGAGCCTGGTTCACAAAAACTTCAAAAGGAAAAGGGAAGCTTCCTCATTGTGATCATTGCAATAAGAATGGTCATGGAGAAAAGAATTGTTGGCACAAAGGAAAAGCTCAATACTTCAAGTGCAAAAGATTTGGTCATATACAAAAATATTGTAAAATGTAAAAACAAGAGGAAGCTACAAAACTAATAGAAATTGTTGAAGAAGAAGAAACACTTGATTAGATGGTGAGAAGTGCATCATGAAAATTTTTATGGAGAGAAGTGCTCCAATAGTTGATTCGGTGAGAAGTGCATCATCAAAATTGGAGAGAAGTGCTCCTGTAATTTTCAATTAATTTTTTGTTCGCAACATTTTAGGCAAGGAGGAGTGTTGAAAATGCCTAAAATATTGCAAATTAGTTTTTCGAAGTGCTCCTAATTTTAAGGTTTACTATTTGCAAATGGTTAGTTGTTATTTATTGGTA
This sequence comes from Euphorbia tirucalli, assembly GCA_039660915.1. Lineage (NCBI taxonomy): Eukaryota > Viridiplantae > Streptophyta > Magnoliopsida > Malpighiales > Euphorbiaceae > Euphorbia > Euphorbia tirucalli. Next base: position 56,018,259 of record CM077633.1, read on the forward strand.
TTAGTGGTAATTAGCAAGTAGTGTTAGTGGTTTGTAAATGTGTTAATGGTGTGTGTTAGTGGCAACATGTTTGCTATTTTTATGGTTATTTAGTTATTTCCTAGCATATTTAAGTCTTAGCACATTTTTGTTTTATTTAAGTAAAATTAATGAAAGATTTGTAGCGTTTTAATTTATATTCGCTCCATTTGTTCTTATTTCTTTATTCATTATTAGAAAACCCTTAAATCATCCTTAGAGCATGCTTTCTAAAATAACTAATATATAAAAGTATAGAACATTGATTCATGTGTATATACTACAAAAAAAAAATTATTAGAAATGTTTTAATTAAATTTATAAACTAAGAGATATATTTTTACTTATAACCGAGGGTAATGTTATCCTTTCATAAGCAAAAATAAAAGAAAGTATTCAAGAGTTCTTTGAAACAAAATTTGAGGGCTTTAAAATTAATTATGGACTAATGGTGGCTAATAAATTGTTTAGCTTTTGATTATTTTACTTGATTAGAAGGCCAGTGCCATTTAGTGGCTGTAGTTTAGTGGTGAGAATTCCACGTTGTGGCCGTGGAGACCTGGGCTCGAATCCCAGCAGCCACAAGTTTTTATTCACTTTTTGGAATTATAAGTCAATATACAGCGAAATTTTAATCGATATTGCTTATATAATTTATTTATTTATTTTTTCCTTTCTGTAACTACATGGGTTAATTACAACTAAGTTTCTTCAATTATCTATTATCAAAGCTATTCGTCGGAAATTATATGTGAATGTTACAATTACCAAATTTTGGCACAATACATAGTCAACAATAGTTTGTATAAGATAAAAAATTCTAAGGAGCAAAAAAGAGAAAATAAACTATTTGAATATTCATTATATATATATATATATATATATATATATATATATATATATATATATATATATGTATTCAAATTAACAGCACATTGAGTAAGCTAGAAGCTAGTTACTAATACTTTATCTTATTCCAAAGGTTATAAGCAAGGCTCAACGGGCAGGGAATGTAGTCTCCATTCCCATTATGGAATGGGGAAAAAATTTTCCTCATTCCCATTAAGAAATTGAAAACAAATATTCCCATCACTAATAAGTAAATATTTTACCTATTTAATTGGATATTTATTTAATTAAAAATGAGCTTAATTGGATAATTATTAGCTAATAATAGGGTTGTCAACGGGGACATGGGATCCCATCCCCGCCATGGGCCCACCCGAACGGGGACGAGGATTCCTGGTTTAGAATCCCAGCGGAGCGGAGACGGAGATAATTTTGTCCCCATTTACTAAACGAGGACGATGATAGGATTACCTCCCCCGTCCCCTTCACCGTTTAGTCCTCGGCGGAGATTCCCGTTAAATCCCTGTTTATTTATTTATTTTATTATATATATATATATAAAGGTTTCTAACAATCAATAATGTGTGCTTAATTGTTGCTGCAGATACTAAATATATGCAATTGTGTGCTTATTTGCAGAACTTCTGTCTAGGTGCAAAACTTAAAATTTAGCATTTGCACTTGATATAATTTATCAATTTAGAAACCTCTAATTTAATTTCTGTCTATTGGACTCATGTACTCTATTTTAAAATAAAAATATTAGAAATTGTAATATTTTAATTAAATATCACTTTCTTACAAGAAAAATTAAATGATTTATTTAATGATCTCCAAACTGTAAAATGCTTTGTTTAATACATTTTTTTAACTTATTTTTGTACCAAATTGAATTTTATTTAAAATTAAAAAAAAAATCTTAACGGGGCCGGAGATGGGGAAGAAGATCGTCCTCGTTTATTAAACTGGGACGGGGACGAGAATCACCGTCTAGCTGGGGAACGGGAATGGGATTGCCAATCCCTACCCTGCCTCATTTATATCCCTAGCTAATTAGAACTAATTTCATGATTAAAAGATAAAATGAAGTTAAAACTCAAGTAACCTCCGCAAACAGGTTGGAAATGGCTGAAAGATCTTGGGATGAGAGAGAAAATGATGGCTAAGAAATGGAGCCATGCCATGGGATCATGGAGGAATGAAGGAGAAGAAGATTTGTCTTTCAAGAAAAGAGATTTAACTTGTAAATCAAGTTTAGCTTTAGCGGTTAAACAAATACAATATTTATTATGTGGTTGATTTTGAGCCACCAAGGTTTATTATTATTTTATTCCTAGGTCGAGCCATCCTTGGAGTACTATAAATACTTCTTTCTTTGTTAGTTTGAGAGCTTTTGGCTCAATTTCTCTCTACTCTTGTAACACTCTCTTCTCTTCAATTAATTAGCAATTAGTATTTCTTTTAATTTTATTAAGGCTGTGTATGACTAAGTAGTCTGTCCAACATGCTTGAGCCAGCTTGACTGGCAAGAATAAGTGACTTTTCTCCTTATCTATTATGATTTTTATGTGTTGTTAATTTTTTTTTATGGTATTCTTCATTTATATATGAGTTTGGCCACCTCATACTTTAGTAGTTGTGATAAGACCGAGAGGAGATTCATGATTATGGAAAAGACCATAAAACACATGTGATTTATAGCTGAAGAAATTCGAGTAGATTGCATGCTAGGGCTTTTTATCCTTTGATAAAATGCTTACAGGTGATTAATACATAATTAAGGAGTCTTGTGCTGAAGAGATTTGATTAGGCTACTAATCATAGAATCCACATGTCCGGAAGTTTCTAGTATGGTGATTTGAGAGTAAGAGACCCTAAATCTACGTATTGTAACTCTGATCATAATGTTTAAGGAGAGAAATATCACTGAAATTTCCTAATCTTACTTGGTTTAAGTCTGTTGCCTTTTATCATTGTTGTTATCTTTATTATTATTTCTAGCTACCTTAAACTTGTATATATTCTATTCTGTTTTAGCTTTCTTAGTTATTTTTGTCGTTAAATCTTTATTTATTTATTGGAAGAAATTAGATCTGCTTTTTTGCTTGAAAATTTAAGATTGTTCACATCAATCTCTGTGGAAACGATACTTGAACTCACCACCGTGCTACAACCGACATAGTACATTTGCTAGTGTCGCATTTTGGGACAACAATCACCGCGAGGATCTCCATTCCCTAGCAAGAGTAAATATTTAACAATTTTTTTAGATTAACACATAAATTGTGACTTACACCTAAAAATGTATTATCGAATTACACTTAAAAACATATTATAATCCAAAATACAGAGTTCAAAATAAAATTAAAATTGTTCAGTATTTCGATAGTGCAATTTCTGTAGGAACCTATCCCAACTTGAAAACAAAAAAAAAAAATTGCGGAATCAATGTCATCAAGCTAAGGTTCGTGCCTAAAATTCGAAAGCTAGGTTATGGATCTACCAAAATGAAGAGGGAAGAAATTGGATTTCTCACCTAGGTCGTCCTTACACAAGATTGATTTGACTAAGGGCTCCACTTGTCAACCCTCTATGTTCCCACACGCGGAGTCTCGTCAACGAGAATCGAGTGCTGGCTCTAGGACCAATGGTTTCTCCATTTGTGCCAAAACTCTTTTGCCCAAGGAAGAAGATGAGATGGTGGCTATCCAATAACCATTAGATATTAGGGTTTTACACTTTTCTCTTTATGTATGAAACATAAAGCAAGATACCCAAAATACCCTCTATGTAAAATATCCATTATATTTTACATGTATTATGATTTAACCAAAGTCATCACATGGTAACTTTGAAAAACCATAAAACCAAATTCTCATCATGGTTATTTTATTTTATTTGGACTTAACAATTAATCCTATAAAATAAAATAAACCAATAATTAATATGTATCTGATACATATCAATTGGTTCATTATAAAGCCCGTCTAAACTCCTAAGTGTGTAATCCTGGAGGCCCATTCGTATATTGATGTGAGTGGACGATGTTTTTCGTTCAAGGGAAGTGTGCCACGAGGCGGGCCGCTTTTCGGGGGTTTTGGTTTTAATAGAAATTCGGTTTTGCAAAATTCATTATCTATTTCATAAAAGAATCGAGTCCTAAATCTCGAAAGAAAATGTAAGAGTCGTCACCCGGTTCAGCTCAACTGGGAAATTAGAGCATAGCTAAACTAGAAGAGGGCCGCTACACTTTTCAGAGATCTAAGTGCAGATAAGTTCCTTATTTCATGTTTAATCAAGATAAATAGCCAATGTTCATTGATAGCATTTTATATTTCTAAGATTGATTTTTCATTGATTTAATCATGCGGCGTACATGCGGATAAAAGTGATAGATGAATTAGTTATTTACAACCCAATCGAATCATAACAAAAATATCCTAGAGATACATTTATATAATTTGGGGATCAGGGTACAATCGCCTATTTTACATGAGTATCTAATGCGTTAAAATTAGAACAAATTAAATTAAATTAAATTAAATTAAATTAAATTCTTGCAAAACAAAGGTTAGCACAAATATATGCAACAAGTTGGACTCAAGTAGACAGAACGGGGAGATTAGTGATTTGGGGACATGCATTTAGAGGGTAGTCGGGTAAACTCGGCTAGTTCACCCAAATGGACCTGGAAAACGATTTTGAAACGTTCTTGTGTTTTTGGCTTCATGAGAAAACACCTTTTTGAAAATATTTTCTTTTACCTATTTATTTCCATTTAGCATGTGAGGTGGGTCTGTTTTTGGGAGATTTAGATCTCCGTTATTGTATTGTTCTAATTGCAACAACTCGAAAAAATAGATCTAAGGTCGTGAATGCATGAGATGAATTTATTTTGGTTTGTTTTTTATGATTTTCTGATTGTTATAGATTTTTATAATTTTTCTGATTCTTTTGGTATTTTTATGAATTTTTTTGATTTTTTGCTGTTGACCAGAAACTATAGTCGTATGACTGTGATTATAGTAGTACGGTCGTAATTACAGTCATGCGACTATAAATTACTTTTGGTCATAATATTGCTGAGGTGATTGAAATAGGTAAGATTTAGAGCCATGGAATTCAAGTACACTCGTACGACTATAATTAGAGTTGTACGACTGCAATTATAGGACTACGACTGCTCATCCTACCCAGAAACAACACACTTGTATTTTGGTTTTAGGTGGATTTAATGCACGAAAATGAACCAAAACAATAAGAAAATGAAGCAAAACACTAGTTTTAGGTATAGTTACCCTTGTAGCACGGATCCACCATCGATTTGACCGGGAAACAGCTTGGATTTAGCTCCGGATTGTCTCATTTTCTTTTGTATGTCAAGGTACAAAATATATGTCCAAAATCTCTAATAAGTCACGGATTTGAGTATATTTAAGTCTCCAAAATTATTTGTGTGTGTTTGCCAAGTTTTAACCTATGATTTCTATAAGTTTTAGCCTCACAAACACAAGAATCAAAAGAAAAAGAAAAAGAGTAGAAGAAAGTGATATTTTTGATGTGTTTCTTCTCCTCTTTTTCCTTCTCTTCTCCTAATCTCTATAGCTCTTTTCAATCTAAAGTTTTGATGTTTCTGGTTTATCCTCCATCTCTATTGTAATTATTTGGCTTAAATATGGGACAAGAAGACAAGAAAACATCTCCAAAATCCATCCATTCCTCTCCTAAATGGGCTTGGTTGGAATGGCAGAAAATGGATCTATAGTCATGCGACTGTAAAATGTTCATTGACTTTTATTTCTTTGACTTTGACCGAGAATTTTAACTACAGGCGTGGAAACCAAATTACAGTCGTACGATTGTATTTACATTCATATGACTTTAACTACAGTCGTACAATTTTAGTAGTTAATTTTCTCAATTTCCAATTTCTGAACCTCGTTAGCTCGTAGCAATCAAGTCTAGGAAAATCCCGTGTTCACAGTTGGCTATGAGCCCGAAATGACATTTGCTCCATAACTTGTAAGTGGGCTCTAGCAAGCCATTACAACCCCCAATTAGGATAGAGATTTCAAAACCATAACGACATACACTTGTAGTATTCTTATATGATCCTTTTCACATCTGATATCGATGTCCTACACAAGGCATGGTACTATCATCCTTCTAAGGGCTAGGACATTTACTTGACATCCAAGTAGACTAATAATATCAAATAAATGATTATCCAATAATCATTCTATTTGGTTACGACCGTACACTACTCAATCTCACTCGTCAAGAGGCTGGTGATATCATCTCTTCGGTGAAGCGATAGGCAATTCCTTCACATTACTCCTAGTCTCAGCATGGTTCCTGATCTACCTAATACTTAGCACCCAGTTGCGGGCCCATTAGGCACACATCAAAGTATACAAGGTCACATCTAGGAGTGTAGTAATATCGGGTCTAAGGATCCAATATAAGCAATACGTGTGAAACCCTTATGACACTTGACCATGTAGTGTTCTCACAAGCGGATCAATCTAATACACTGTTCGCTAACATGTACCTATGTACTTAATAGACTTTCCAAGTCCTATGGTCGGTAAGACATCACCCATCCCACAAGGAACATACTAGTCTTTAGTTATATTCATTCCCATAATTATAATAGACTATGGATAACTTTAAAACTGTGTTCTTTAAACTCATGGTCTTACTCGTTTAGTACATGCTACTAACAAACTTGAGTGAACACCAATCTATGGATTGTCAATATTTATTAATTGCACAAATGATTCAATAATTATGATTATGCCTTTTATTATTATAGAGCAAATGTGTTCTCACATACAAAACAAACATAGTACATCATATAGAGACTAGGGCATAACCCAAAAATTTCACAATCATTAAGACCAAAATAAAAGTGTTCAGCAATTAAAACTTTAGCAAGCCATGATTCTTCATTCTTTTCTTTCATATACCTAGGGTTATTAGTATTGGCCAAATAAGGCTAAATAACTTATTAGTCCCTATGTTCTTACATATTACACTAGTTACACCATATATGTATTTTAAAGTCTTTAAGTTTTGTCTCAAACAACTCCTTAGTCCTTTCATCTATTTTTGCATATTAAAGTACAAAACTACCCTTTTTATAAGTAAAAAATATATCTTCTAATTTTCAAATTTAATTAGAATACTTGTAAAAAAGTTTTGTAATATATATATGCACACTAATATTTCTATACTTGTATATATTAGTTATAAATATAAAAATTTCACTATCTTAAATTTTCTTTTATCATTTTCTTTATTAATTTAATATAATATCATCAAACTAGCAATAAATATAAATATAAATTTTGATAATGTTTCAAAATAATATATTTTTGTTAATGTTATGCATAAGGTCAATATGAAGTGTTTGTGTTTCCAACTCCAATTTTATATTTTTTAAAAACATTTATTTATTTTAATGAAATAAAATCTATGTCAATAGATTAATTTATATAATTATATAAAATTTAATAAATTAATTAATATTAGTAATATTAAAACTATATGAGAAAAAAATAGGAATAATGATTTGTTTTACAATTATAAATTGGGATAAAGGATAATTTTGGTATTTTTATCTAATTTGACCATTGATTACAAGAAAAGGACTAAACAGTTGACAATGGCAAAATTAAGGGACCTTAAAATACATGTGTGGACTAACTAGTATAATATGTAAAAATATATGGACTAACAAATTGTTTACCCATTAGTATTTTAGCAAACAACAATATCCTATTACTTGTAACTTATAAGGTAAAAACTAATAAAATAATTGAAATAAAATAACATATCAGGGATTTCTTGAGATCTCCATCAGGTGACTATCAGGATCAAGGTTGCGGATTGCTCGAGGTGGGAAGAGTTATCACCATCCCATCCCCATCAAGCATTCTAGGATAGAAAAAAATCCCCTCCACACCCTGTGGGGATTCTTATCGGCGATTCGCCATTTCATCGAGGCGGGTGCACTGCTAAATAGTTGGCTTAAACAGCCTAGACATAAAAAAAATATTCATAGTCTATCATCATACTTCACAAGAGTTATTCCACTTCACCATGAATTAATGACAACGAGAGGTGATAATTATATACACGATTAGTTGACACCATATGAATCTAACACAGATTTAGCGGGTTAGTGTTTGATTAAACAGGTAATGAGCCATTTTGGGATCGACTCGAAATTAGCATGATAAATTTTATATCAAGTTAGGAATAACCTGCTAATCCAAAAATGACATGGATATCTAAAATTATTATTATTACAGCTTCCAATATTTTTACCTGTTACTATTACTGGGTTAATAAAAGTACATATAATTCATAAGCCCGATACAAAATTCTAATAATTTTATACGTCATCCATAATACAGGTAAATTTCACATGAATGAGAACAAAACATAAATGCAATTATGCAACACAAAAATAATGCGTTAAGACTTAGGCTTGTAAAATAAGTTTTGGATAAAAAATTTAGGCCAACAAGTGTTAATTTTTTAACACGAATGTAACATGAATTTTTTAAAAGTTGTAAGTATATCCTTCCTTATATTTTTACATGTCACTTAGAAATATGACACAAACCCGATTGTGTTAATTTGATTACGAAAAGAAAACTTTTGGATCGGTTTATAGTTGACTCATTGAGCATGTATCCAATAATTAACATCACACGAATAAGCCCCACTTACACGACTTCCCACCCATCTAAAAACAACCCATCCAAACCAAGTGTTAGGGTTTTAGAAATTGGGTGGGAGACGCTCGGTTAGTCGGTTAATGAAAAAGAAAAATCTAATGTATTGAACTAAACCTGTCCGACGGCTGTGATCCCATCCCACTCTCCATTTTCTCCCTTCTATTTTGAAGGATCCCCACACTTCATCGCAAGGTCAATTAACTGCCTTGGCTTCATTGTTCCAGTTCCAGTTCCAGTTCCAGAACCCTTTCAAAAACATCGACGTCGCGACCCAGATCAAGCGAGGAACCAACGCTGCTCTGTTCTTATTCATCTGCTTTCGTCTTCCTTATCAAGGGTACTTTTCATAATTTCTCTCTATGTTTTATATATTACCGATCCCACAATTTCACTGCGATCTGCTACAAATTTAAGATGCTTCTTTGATTTTTTTTTTTTTTATGTTATCTACTGGCGATTTTGTCCTGTGTCGGTATTATCGTTTGTATTGATCGATTAAAATGTAAGCAACGAAATGAACAAATTTGATCGCATAGCGGAGTGGATATCGCGTTAGACTCCGGATCTAAAGGTCGTGGGTTCGAATCCCACTGCGATCGCTTTCTTTTCTGCCTCTGATTTAACCAGTTTTCTTGCGGTTTTACCAGATTTTTTTGAAACTCAAATCTGAATCGCTGTCTCGACTTCTTTATGTTGGAGTGTAGTCTGCTTATTGAAGTACCTGTGTTTTTTAATTGTTGATAGGTGTAGTTGTTGTTTAGTTGATTTTCCTTTGAAATTATCAATGTCAGTCTCTAATTCTAAACTTATTTGGTAAAAGGAAGACAATGCACCTTCCACTTGGCCACATTTGGAGAGGAGGTTGGGCAAGAATTGCATTTGTGTTTCTTGAAGTTGATTTCTTTTTAGTTGTCTTTTTAATCTTATCTGTGATTAGCTTGTTGCTTGCCAATTGTTTGTTTTGGAAACCTGATTTTGGGTGGAACTCAATTCAATTGAATCTTTTTTATTCAAATTCTGTCTTTGAAAGAAAAAATAAATAAATAAATAAACAAATAAATTCTATTTCTCTCAAAATTAGAAGTAGCTTGTAATGTGAGAGTTCAATTGAGAGTGTTTCATGAAAGACGAATTAGCTTTATTAGCAATAGAGTTCCTTTATAATTAAAATGTTTTCCAAACATAGGAAAATGATTTGGTAAACGAATTGAATTGTATTAAGGAAATTTAATTCTTTTTTTTCCATAGCATCTGTTTCAAACAAGGGGTTGAAGTTAAATAGTTTGGGCATGATCTATACATGCATCACAGTTCAGATCTATCATTGACTTGGGTATATTTAACTATTTCATTTATGCTTTTCTTTTGTTTCGTGTTATATGATTTTCTCTAGGATATTTTCTGCAATTGCTTTGATATGGTTGCTATTAAGATGAACAAGTGTTAAAACTAGAGATTTCTTTGTTTTTATTTAATGCTAATTAGAATTGAAGATTATAATATGCAAAAGTCTCATGCTCGGGCTAGAGGAAATTGTAATTCCTGTACTCACAAGTTGATCTCTATAGATAAGATGCTTGTCAGGGTAACCCAAAGTGATTAGAACAAAGGGTGATATCTTTTTCTCATTAACTACAATAATGTGATAAGTTCATATATGAATCTCATTAGCCTACTTTGAATTACAACAATGGATTGTGCTTTTATTTGGCTATCGAAAAAGAAGTACTGAAACTATAGCTTAGGTATACTGAGCTGATATTCTTACTCAAGGGGTCTAATTTGCAAGCACAAATCATTGCATGATCGCTACTTAGTAGTTAGTACTTAGTTTGATGGTGAAACCGGAAATTTTATACTTGATAATGAGTTTATTACAGTTATGCTAATAGATTTGGATATATTGTTGCGTTTGCAGATGTTTGATGATCAAGATCTTGGATTTTTCGCCAATTTTCTTGGGATTTTTATATTTGTTCTGGTGATAGCTTACCATTATGTGATGGCTGACCCAAAATATGAAGGCAACTAAAACAATATAGAAGAGGTTAAATACTTGGACCTTGTCAATTTTGCAAGTTATTTGAATATGACACCTAATCACTGTCTTGATTGTTTGACTAATTTATAATATCAAATTCAAACTATTTGAGCTCGTAGCATAGTAGGAAATATAGTTTCTGGCAAGAATAGTTGAATGAAGTTGAGACGATCAATAAAATCTTTACCATTCTAGTTTCTTGTGGTATTTTGTTTTTCAATTGTAATCCAATTAAGAGGTTAGTAGTTCCTCATAGGCTCACACACCAATTAGGTAGCCCCTGTGTCTCAATTAAAATTATCTACATACATTAAGAATCAAACTCATGCTTAGCTTAAGTGACTAGAGGACCTTATCACGCTTTAATTGGTACTCGCTCCAATCAGTTTTATATAATTTTTTAGGATTATGTATTTTGTCATTTTTACATGATGTTTTGTAATCATTATACATCTTTGCAAATTTGCCTTTATTTTTCTAGGAGATTTGATGTATATAATTGTTTAATTAAGTTATAATTATTGAGAAGAAAAAGCATTTTAACATGAAAATTAAAATTTTAAGATAAAAGTATTATGTTTAAACTGGCTATTTAATATTCTAATTGATATGTCATTAATTTTGCTGAAAAACTTAAACAGGATAGTTTGTTTTGGTATTTAACTATTTATCCTCGCTGGTAATGAGGCTTTCTTTCTTGTGTGTGCGTTCAATTGGCTACTTTTTGTAAGTGGCTTTTCCATGTCATCATGAATGCACTCTAATCATATTCTTAACTCGTCCATATCCTGTCCAGGCTACTAAATTAGAAGTTGGACCAAGCAACATTTGATTGCTTTTCACTTGAAATGCTTATTCCTTCTCTTTTTGAAGCATTTTTAGGTGTCAAAATTTGATAAGCCCAACCGTTTTCTTCTTCATCAGGCTAATTGGAGATAGTATTTCAATTATTTGTGCTTCTCATTATTTGATTGCTTTTTTTTTTTTTTTAAATAATTGCCTTTTGATTTTTTTTTTATTGAATAATGAAAATTTATACCATGTATTTTGCGTATTTGATTTGATTAATATGGACCCTATGATGCATGTGCTTGGTACCTGATACGTTTCTAACATTGACACTATCAAATACTTAGCCGGGCACGTCTTGAAACATGTCGAAAATTTTCAAAAATTTTTTCTCTTAAATTGAAATTCTTTAATAAGTTTTCAACTCATGAACTATATTGGACTATTGGACAATTCTTTCTTATTCCAAGTTCTATGCAATTACTACAATTCCAACCTTTTTCACCATATAAAAACGTAGTTTCAACTTTATATTTTACATAAAAAAAAAAAAAATCTTCCGTCTAAGGTGTTTTCTTATAAGATTTAAACTTGTGAGAAATACTCTGTTGATTGGTTGAAACTTATAGATATTTTAATTAATTTTTGTTGTTTTATGTTTGTTACAAAATTTATTTTTATAATTTTAATATTTATAAATGGATCCATATGTATGTTTGTTATTTATACGTATTCTGCACATATCATATCCTATATTTTTTAGAAATAACTTTTTTGTGCCCGTATCTGTGTCAGTATATGTGTCCATGCAACATATTATGAGCCTAATATGATTATTTTCATTTTAGTTGTATTTTCATTTATATTTCACAGATTTCAAAAGAATAGAATAAAAATGAGATTAACTAACTAGTTGTTATATAACATGAAACTCAAAATCCTGAATTGAATAATTTAAGAATGCAAAAGCTACACGAAAAAACCCCATGTACAGAGACCTAGAAGAAGAAATTGTGGTAAAACGCAACAAGACAAAAACAAAACGACACACTGTCAATACCGCATCAATACTCGCACAACTAAAAAAAAGAAAAACCACTCTGCTCTTTCCTCACCTCCAAAATAATATTCTAGTGTCCAATTAGTGATTAATCTAAAGATGAAAACGGGAACCGTTGATAATAAAACATACGACCCGATAACCCGAAAGCAACGAAGATAACCCTAAGAACAGAAACCCGGCAAATCCTAACGCTACTGCTATATATGATTGCAAGCAAAATCCACTGCTCACCGTACACGTGTCATCCCCTTTCATCGTCCTGGCCAGCGCCGTCCCGGCGGAGTCCGCCGACAAAAGCAGGTACGCAAACACCTGGAAGCGATTAAATTATCGAATTTCAGAGGGATTTGAAATCTCAAAACTTCTTAATTTTGATGTGTACTAATTTTACCTGGTCATGGCCAAAGTCGAACCAAACTTGAAGAATTTCGGGGAAGAGAGTGGCGCCTCTGGAAATTTCCCAGACGGAGGCCGCCATTTCGAACATAGAGTAGAGAGCGACGATTGCATTTGCAGAGAAAACGTATCTGCAGAGTCAATTTTGATCGAGATTTTAGGTCGAAAGTAATTGAAAATTAGTAAATCTACGTTCGGTTGCCGAGAAAATGATATTTCTCATTAAAAACGACAACAGCGAGAGTAGAAGAATTTTGAACTAAAAAGTTTAAAAAGTGAACGTCGCGACAATTTTCTCAGCAACCAAATAAGGGCAGGAAGGGAATTAAAGGAAAAGAAGAAAGGATACCTGAAAGCGTCGAAATCGTACCAACGAGGCGAATCGGATCCTCTAAAGTTAGTGGCCATGAAAATCGTAGAAGCAAGAGAGAAGCAGAAAGTGGTGAAACGGAAAATGAGAATCAAGGAGTTGAACCTCTTCAATTTCTGTACGGAAACCGTAGAATGGAAGGGAGGAGGCGGGATCCGCGACGGAGTCTCGCCGTTACGCAGTGACATAATTGGAGAGGAGGAGGAAATGAAGAAGAAAGAGGAGTCATGAGAGAAGGAAGAGAAGAATGGAAGAGAGAAGAGTCACGGGACATAGCAGCAAGAGTTTCATGGGACAAAGAATGACAAAAGGAAAGTAATGAAAAAGGGGAAAAAAAGAAAGAATGAGGAAGAAAGAGGAAGCGTGAAGGAAGGTGAGAAAAAGAGAAGGAACAGAAAAGGTTTGCGCTTTTAAAGGTAAAGGAGAGGAGAAAAGACTCTTTTTTTTTTTTTTTTTTTTTGGAAGGGGTAAAGAGTGTTTGGAAGGTGCCGTAATTTTAATGCATCGTCGCTAAAATTATCAGTTGATTTAACAAGAAATTTATCTCATATAGTTTTTTCTAACTTAATGGTTAGAGCAATAGGTTTATTATTTTTACTGCTTTTCCACACAGTACATCATACCATTAGGTATCATTTGAATAATCAGAGGATAAAAATTAAATTTCAATATTAATTTTGGATGTATAAGAGTTGTTATCTTTGTTCCTGCAAAAGAAACATAAGTTTCATATTACACAAAAGAACAATTTTCTTGTTATCATTTTAAAAATGCATTTCCTAAAATAATATCTGCATAAAGTTCTAGGAATGCTAGGAGTTTATCAATTATGACCTTTTATCCACTAATGATAACGAGAACCTTTTGTATATAGTGTGTGACTAGGTTCGCTTCTCTTCTTGCCATGCTTCAGTAGATAGAGTTCCTTCCTGGAATTTCATATATTGAATTCATAGAGGGTTTTATTAATAAAAAAAAAAAAAAAGATATCCAAGGGAAAGTGTCATCAATTAGACTTTTCCTAATAGGTTCTTCCATATTCAAATTATATCTTTTTCCTTTTGTGTTATTTGTGAAGATCCTAATGCTCTAAATTGCTTAGTTGGTTCTATGTAAGAACCCATTTTTTGGGCCAACTTAATTCTAAATGGTTTATTTCTTTCCTATGAAATTGTTGATAATTGTGTGATCTATCTTCAAACAATTCTATTATTTTAAAAATGTTCCCAACTCTTAGATTAGTGGTATGTGATATGCCAAATCTTTGGTCTGGGATTTTATCCTATCCTTTTAAAAGAATTTATCCTTAAGCTTAATGAATTTTCCAAAGTTCTATCGTTCAAGGCCATTAAATAATTTGGAAATGCTTGGAACTAGACTGGATCGTTGACTAGGTTTGTCTGAACACCTGATATTAGCTGATATTTGAATACTTTTCATCTTCTTTCTAAGACAGTTGCTATCATAGGACTATTTGCTAGTAAATTGAACAAAGGAATTAATCCTATTTGAACCAATTCTATGTGAATATATTTATACTTTGTAATATTCCTAAAACTTTATAAGTATGAATATTTAGTAAAAATATATTTCAATACAATTATAAGCAATATTACAATTTGATGATTAGTTGTGGAATAGATTTCAATGGTGAAATATATCTATTTGATATGTGTGTGTGGGTAAAGTTAAATATTGAGGAATAATAATAATGAAAAGTTTAGGGTTTAAAATTATATGTATAATAAGGACGATTATGAAAGAATTTAAGAGTTTGTAGTGAAAAATAATATAGATGGGAAAATCATAATATTTTTATAATAAAGTTTAATATAAAAGATTTGGATTTAGGGAGTATATGCACAGAGAATTCTCTGGAGAAGTAGAGAACGAAAGAAAATAGAGGAAAAAAGAAAATTCAACTTCTGACCATTGGTTTTGATGATATTTCAGATCTGGATTCTTTCGTTTATACGGTTGGATTTTTATTTTGACATAAAAATGGTGATATATTTGCCAAGGAGATTTTGAGTTATTTTTGTAAATTAAATTCGAAAAATGAAGTGATTTGGGAATGAAATTGATATTTTTAGCCTTCTAGCAGTGTTGTGAATCTAGTGTGTGTTCAGTGCAAATTATGAGTAGGATTGTCAATCGGGTGGCGGGGGCCCGTCCCTAGTAGGGCAGGCCCGAATGGGGATGGGGAATCCCCGATTAAGATCCCCGCGGAGCGGGGGACGGGGATAAATTTGTCCTTGTTTCTTAATAGGGGACGAGGATGGTAATAGCTCTACCCATCTCGCGAGCCCCCGTCCCCATCCCCGTTTAAAATCCACGGGGATCCACGATAAATTCCCCGGTGAAATACCCAAATTCCCGAGAATTCCTCATTTATATTTCTTTATTATTAATATTATTACATTACATTATTATTATTATTATTATTATTTATAATTTTATAAACTAAAGTAAAAAAGAAAACTAATCTCTCTAATGAATAATTATTAATTATATGTTAGTGTATTTGAGAATTGAATTTTGAAAATTTTATGTCTATAGTTTAATGCGCATTTGGATAAGTTAGAGCGTAAAAATTAAAATTTTACAGGGTTTTTTTATAAAATTGAAAATTAGTTTAATGGGGACGGGGATCCCAGCAGGGAACAGATTCCCCACTGGGATCGGGGATAGGACAAAAATTTATCCCCGATTAATAAACGGGACGGGAACAATGATCCCCGAATAGTCTGGAGACGGGGATGAGAAGTGCAATTCCCGCCCTGCCCAGCCCTGTTTACAATCCTAATTATGAGTAATATTTTGGCGACTGAAATATCCAAGAATATTTTGGTGAGATTCTGTTAGTTGAATTATTTTATATTAGCATATGAATTATTTGAAGCAATATTAATTCTTGGAGTTCTTGGTGATTTTGAGTAGATTATTTTATATGAATTATGAAAGAATTTTGGGTAATTAATTATATTACTTGTTGGATAATTAGTATAATCGATTTTTATGTGTGGAGAAAAATAGGTAAAATTACTACAAATGCATTTGGAGAAATATATAATGTTTGAGTTATTTTTTATATTTTATGAATAGTGATATACCATATTTGTGAACAATAACTCGTATGAATAGTAACTGTATGTGTGAATAGTGACAAAATGATGTTTTAGGAGGAATAGGTTACACTAGAATGAAAATTAAGTTATTTAAGATTAAGAGAACTATGTGGTTTTGATTTTCAAATTGAAATTATTGGAATATGTATAAGCTTTATAACAAGTTAATATCAAGTTCAAGCCAAATAGGTAGATAAAATAAGATAGTTTTGAAAGTAAATTTATTGACATAATAATATAAGATTACTTGATAATAAAATTGGAGATATTTCAAAAGATGGTACAATCCATCATCAAGTAATTATCGGTTAATTGTAAGTACATGCTTGATATGAATTATTTTTGATTTTGTGGTATTATGTGAATATTTGATGATGTGTGTCATAATGATTTGTGGAAGAATAGTGTATGTGATGAGATGCATTTATACATATTGGTGATTTTTTTTTACTTGATATATTGATATGTTTGGTTATGTGTTATTGTGCTTCAGTGAAATAATTGTTATATAAAATAATTTGAAAGTATATAAGATATGTGAAATTGGTGATAATTTTATATGGATATTTGTGAATTACATGACACACGGCTCATATGATATAAGTACTTATACATGAATACATGAAACATGAGGGCATTGTGACATACCTCACTAGATACTGCAACTACATGAATTACACTGATTATCTATTATCTGGACCTATATAGTCAACCATATGGATTATATGTACCTATATGTCAACCATATGGATTATTTGTTATATGGCCGAAAGGTCAAACACATGTATGAGCTGGCCAGTGAAATCATCTGTTATGTTACATGATCCCAAGGCAGTCGTTTGACTGGTTATGTCATAATAAAAAAATTAAATAAATGACTCATTCATTTACATGCGCATGATTGTGTGTTGACATATGTATGTGTGATTGCTTGTGATTGTTGAATTCATTAACGATTTATATTCATTGTGTAGCAACTCATTAAATCCGCTGTTATTTTCACATAGATGGAATAAGCTGAAGAAGTGTTAGAAATGTGAAGCTATTTTATAGAAGGTGCTAGATAAATACTTGTATATAGCAAAAGTATAAGGGTGTTACATACTCACAATTGGATTTATTAACCATTTCTTTTATTTTTGTTGAGTTAATAAGAGACACATCCAACATTTCTAATTTTGTACTAGAAATCTAAGCTATAGACTCAAATTTGAAAACATTTACAATTGATTTAAAATTAAATCTTGATTAGTTATAAAGATTATAGATTTCTACCTTAGGCAATTTCCACTCTAAGTAACTTTTATAGGGATCCTTGTACTGGAAAGACTCTTCTTATACCAGAGTATTGTCTAATGGGATTATCTAATGGGATTAACTCTTCATTTATGGAACACTTAATTATCATGAATAATTGGGCATTCCATTCATCATATTCATCTATATCAGTTTCATATTCAGAAACTACCTCATAGATTGAATCTACTTCAAAATCTACATCAAACAGTTCGTCTTCATGTAATGGTTCATATTTTAGACTCTCATCTTTAAAGAATACTCTTTGCAGATTTCATCTCCTTTTTTATGAGGACAATTATTAGTTTATAACTCTTAGAGCCACAAACCCAATAGCAAGAACAATTGTTTAGAGGTTTACCTTTAGGACACTTGGGTTTTCTACCATATTTCTTTTTGAAGGCTTGATCATATCTTTGTCTCTAAGGTCATTTCTTCTTTTAATAAACCTATGAGGTTTATTGGACCTCCTATTCTCTTCTCTTTCTCTCCTAGGTATTCTCCTTTTTTTGATATCCTTTAAAGTTTTTCCTCCTAGATGAATACCCTTTTCTAGGTTTTTCCTCTATTCCTGAAAAACACCCATATCTCCTTAGAACATATTCAATTTGCGAACAATAGTTTTTTGTTTAGATAAAACACCCATAGCTCCTTATAAGGAAGATGTTTTGCATCTTGCCTTACTTCGAATGCAGTACATGCTCTTTCTCATTGCATACCTAACTGCTTTAATTTTCCCACCCAAATCATTTATTACTTTATCTTTGTTTAATAGAAGGTTAAAGGACGTTTTAGCTACTTCAAGCTAAGGCTCTGGAAGTTTAGCAAAAAAAATTTTCTAACATGTAATTTTAGGATGCAATAATAATAGTAAAGTTGTTGAAACTCATAAGCCAAATTATCGAAATAACATATTTCACAGATTTGTAGTTTCATTAATGCCATTAAAGATTGTTTTTTTTCTAATGACTTTGTTGATAATGAAAAACCACAAAAGTCTCTTTTCAATGCATTTACTACTATGGCTAAAACTCCATATGTTAAAACTTCTTTTTGAATTTCATGTTTTATGGAGGTGTGTGTAATTAATATTTCCCAATATTTTTGGGCATTACCAACCATAGTTGTTTTGCACAGTTTATAGGCACTATAAAAAATGTAACTACCAGACTATAGTGTAAACCTTATCATGGTCATCCATGTAGGGATTCTCATGGTGCAAAAAAAAACTTTTAACACATTGAAAGCAATTCCGTTTTGCACTCGAACCTGTGACAAGAATGATTTGCTCAGATTATGGAATAAGACTAATAGAAAAGAATAAGAAAAAGATTCAATCCTTACCTATGCCATCCTTGCACAAAGAGGAATACTAGAACTTGCTTTTCCGTGAAGCTCCTCCACCCTTACGGACACAGATGCCTACCAAACGGAACGGTGTGCTATCACGGACGAGATCGAAGCTCTTCCCTTTCTCCTACCTTGGCAGAATTCTATTGTCTATTTTGTAGTGGAGGCCGAAAATTTCATCTAGGGTTTAGGGAGTAAAATATCTTTTTATACCCATGTACAAAAAAATTAGGTTTATTAAAATTAGATTTATTTGTTAATTTAATTTAATTAGTTTAATTGATTGAATTAAGTTAAGTCATAACCATATGATAAAATCTAATCGTAAAATTAAACTCAATTAATTAAATTAACTAAATCTCAATTTATTTAATCCCTCTCTTAATTATAAATATAATTCATATTTATATTGTGAAATTATTTCATCCATTTAACTAATTACACTAGGAAATGAAATCAATAGGTTGAAATAAAATTTCTTCCTTAAGTTAATTATATCAATCTTGACTTTACCATAAAGTCATTGAATATAATTAACAATAAGCTCCAAATATGCATAATATATATCCAATACATATTATGATTAAGTTTGTGACAATCCGTTCAGACAATCTTTGTATGTGATTTTGTGAGTTCATCTTATGTTGGCAGTGGGCGCAATACCTCAAGGTCCACAAGTTACAAGTGGGTTCTAGCAAACTATTGGAGCTACCCAAATAAGATGAAGATATCAATCTTATATGAGGCATAAACCCTGTAGTAACTTATACATCCTTTGCCAATGATATTAGTGTCCTATAAGAGGCATGACAAAGTCACCATCTTTAGCTACATGAACATTCCTTAATACGGAGTAGACTGAAGTTCATAAATAAGTAATCACCCAGTAGTTTCCTTATTTGGGTGTGGCCACACTGTTATCATTCTTACTCATCAAGTGGCTAGTGATATCTATTCTAAGTTAACATAGTGGCATATCCCTTCACATTACTACTAATCTTATCATGATCACTGGCATGCCCAATCATACCTATACCTGGCACCTTGTTATATGTTCGTTAGGCGTAAATCAAAGTATGAGAGTTCACATCTAGGCCTATAGAAATGTCAGGTCTAAGGATCCAATATAAGTACTACTTGAGAACAACCTATGACATAGGGGCCATGTGGTGTTTTTAATAGTGAACCGATCTAGTACCATGTAACCTAACATGTACCTATGTCCTTGATTGGCAATCCATGTCGAATGGTTAGTAAGACACCACCATACAATCAAGGCACATGCTACTCTTTGGTTATTATCATTCCTATGATTCTAACAGACTAGCGATAATTTTATAATTGTGTTCATTCCTTACCCATGGTCTTACTGTCCGGAGAATGTTACCGACATACTGTGAGCGGACGACGTTTTTCGGAACGCGCGACGAAGCAGGAACCGGGGATTTTCTTTTTGTGTGATGAGGTGTGGTTTTGAAAACGGGTTTTAGTCTTTCTTAAGAAAACCTTTCATTTTTTTGAGAAAACTCATTTTGTAGAAAACTTGATTTTAAGTTTGAATTTTGGAAAATAGTTTTTTAGAAAATCCCAATTTAAACTTAAAGATCTCGAAACCTAAATTTCGTGATCAGATACAAAGTCGTCACCTGGATCAGCTCATCCAGGAAATTCTGGTACAACTCCCTACCACGTGTAGACACAGTACCTAATCCAGAGATTCAAGGTTCGGGCAACACATCTACTAATCCTCAACTTATTTTCAATTACTATTTCATAATACGATATAACATTCACTCAATTCTAACCATTTTATCTTCTTTAAATTTTAGTCAATGCTCATACAAAATGACGTAAACATAAACCATAAATAAAGTGCAGGAAAAGTAAAGTAATGGCCAAATTATACAACCCGAAAAAGAAAAACTCTCATTCTCACCATTTACAACCACCTATAATACACGATAATCTAAGAAAGTACAATTGCCTAGATACACGAGATAATCTATTAAATACATCAAAAATGAAAAATAAAAAGCTGCATCCAAATACAGTTAGCACAAGTAAATAAAGCACACCAAGGACTCACATAAGACAGAATGAGGGTATTTTGGGAAACGGGATCATAAATGGGGGAATAATCAAGGAGTCTGGACTACTACTCGATTAGACCTGGAAAACATTTTATAGAAATGCCCATGAAAACCAATTTTGAAAACAATTTGGCTCCTTTTACATGCATTTTCCAACTTTTAGTGCGCCGGATATCCCGGAACCCAGGGGTTCCGTTTGTGGGTGGACCTAAATTGAACATCCATCTAAGGTTTGAAAATGAAAACACGCCAAAATCCGTTTTGAATAGAAAAAGAGACACAAAATTACAAGTTAGAGGCCCAAAAGGGCAAAACTATAATTCTGCTTCTCAAACTACAGCCGAACGGCTGTAGGGTATCACAGCTGCACCACTGTAATGGCTGGGGCGGCTATAACACCTATAGCCGAGCGGCTGTAGTGCTCCAAATTAACAATTCGGTTTTCTTTTCTCGTTTTGAAAATCGTTTTAGAATTTTGATGGTTTCGGGCAATCTGGGATTTTTGGAAACTCATAAAATTCTATAAAACGGATCCATATCGGATCAAAATAAGTCCGAAAATCCTGAAAAACTTGAAATCATCAAACTCCAATCTTACATCCATCAATTGAAAATCTAAAAACCGTAAATCTAACATATATGGATGTAATTTGACCGATAATAATAATGAAAAACACATTTGGTTCGAAAACGGAAGCGTTATCGGTCGATTTAGGGCATTCGGAGCTTCTGCCTTGGAGATTATAGCCGAGTGATTGTAATTAGAGGATTACAGCTATGCCACTATAAGGTTATAGCCGCACGGCTGTAATAGGGTTCACTTCTAAATTTGAGAAAAACGCAAAATCATAAGCAAAAATCACCCAGAACAATTCAAAAGGAGTTTTTAGGGCCTCTCAAAGTATACCTTATCTGTGTTCCAGCGTTTTGGATCACCAGGAATAGATTTGGACACCGAAAAATCTCCTGAAATCACGAGCAACCCGAAATCACCCACGATCTCCAAGGCTTGAATGGAACCCCGAATCAAATCGAATGAATACTAATCCGATCAGAATCACTCCAGAATACTAATCCTCATAAAACCCTAACCGTTTCTATGGATTAAATTGAAGTTTTTGGTATTTTTGTTGAATTCTTTTATTTTCCTCTTTTCTCTCTAAGAATCTAAAAAAAACCCCTAATTTTTATGTCTCTGATTGTAGAATCCCTTCTCTGTTATGTTCCTGTCCGACCTAATTCATCTGTCTCGCTTTTATACCTTCCAATTTAGGTTAAAAATATGAATTAAAGACTAATTTTGCCATATTTAGGAAATCTAATAATTACAATCGAGCGGCTGTAGCGGCCTACAGCCAGGCGGCTGTAATACAGCTGAGCGGCTGTACTACAGCCATGTGACTGTAGGGCACTATAGTCGAGCAGCTATAGTGACCAAACTTGCCTTTCCTACCCTTTTTCACTTCTTTCTTTGGTTCTCTTAAACGCTCACTCGGCCTTCTTCGGGATTCCTCACCAAAACTTGTCACATATGTTCGGGTCATCTGAGGCATCTCCAAAGTCATTCCGATCGTTTCGAATTCACCTCACATTTATCCATGAAAAAGGTAATAAAAGCTTTCATCATCAAGGTCGGGAAAAAACTCATGCTCACAGGCTGCCCCTCATGTGACCAAAGTCGACTTAAACGGGCGCTTGTACCTGATTCGAGTTTGGTCTCACGATAAGGAGCACGATGAGAAGGAAAAGAGGATGTACCTGGGGTTCTCCTCGTGCTAACCTGCTCTGATGTTTGTAGGGACTTGTCTCGGTTGATTCACGAAACAACAGTCTTACCTAAGTTGACTTGGTTCTTCAGGGACTTACTTCGACTCTGTTGCAAAGCATAGGACTTTGCCTGAATTGATCTGATGTTCTCCAGGGACATGCTTCGACTCCATTGCGAAGCAGAGGACTTTGCCCACACTAGATTAGTTCTCCAGGGACGTGCTTTGACTCCATCATGAAGCAGAAGACTTTGCCCAGATTATGTTGGTTCTCCAGGGACATGCTTCGACTCCATTGTGAAGCATAGGACTTTGCCGGAATTGATTCAATGTTCTCCAGAGACATGCTTCGACTCCATTGCGAAGCAGAGGACTTTGCCCAGATTGGATTAGTTCTCCAGGGACATGCTTCGACTCCATCGTGAAGCATAATATTTTTCCTAGATTAGGTTGGTTCTCTAGGGATATGCTTCGACTCTATTTCGAAGCAGAGGACTTTGCCTGGGTTGAATTCTCCTTGTCATTTGATGTTCAGGAAAGGAAAGGGTATTTTGGTAATTTTGTAACTTGGAAAGTTGGTATCCCTTAGTGGAGGGGTACTGCAGTCATTTGACTTCTCGTGGGACCTATGTCACGGAAAGAAATGAGTTTTAGTGGTTTGGTATCTCTTTTAGTGAGAAAAAGGGTATTTCGGTCATTTGGTAGCTTGGTGGCTAACAAAATGGTACTTTGGTGACTTGATTTTCCTTAAAGCTTGTGTCGCTAAAGGAAAGGTGTTTTGGCCATCTGGTAGTTTGGTTGCTAACAAAGGGGTATTTTGGTCATTTCACTTCTAGTGGGGCCTGTGTCACTGAAGGAAAGGATGATAGTGTTTCCTGTGAAGCTTGTGTTACTGGGGGAAAGGTGTTATGATGATTTGAGAAGGTTGATTATCTCTTTTGATGTGTTGAAGTTGTTTCGGGCGCGTATTCGTTCCTTGATTGATAATTTGGATACAAAAGTTTTTGCCCCTTCGATCAAGAATGAAAATGGGCTGAATATCTTGCCCCTTGATACCTACAAGACATGAAAACTACCTTTCTCAGGATCAAATTGGCATAGAATAAGCTTTGAAAAACAAAAGAATGAACATTTTGAAAAATAGCAAACTACAGCCACGCGGCTGTAGTGGTTTTAAACTACAGCCACTCAGCTGTAGTAGTGGGTAGGAAGTGGCTTTTAATAGCCATAAGGAAAAAACACAGCAGTATTTCATACCTTTGTAAGATCGAAAACTCTCTCTCTTTTTGGTGATCTTCTTGCCCCAAATCCCAAATTATGAGACGAAAGATGCGTAGAGTCCTCTGACCCGTTCCTCCTGCTCAACCCGCCTTTTAAACGAGGTTTTCTATCCTAGAGGGGAATTTCACCTTAGCCTATAAACCACAGAGAGTGTTTACGAGCTAAAGGAAGATGACGCGTATTGTGGAGGAAGGATCGACGCTCCAGTACCCATCCAATTCCAAATCTCGGCTCACGCCTTCACAAATCCGGTTAGTTTTTTGGATTTCCTTATTTTTTCCAAGTTTGAAATTTTTGCAAAATTAGAGAAAATAAGTGAAATTAATGCATGATTTGAGTAGAATATGCCTTTAAGATGTTTAGTTGTTGATTTGGGTTGAGTTAGAACGAGATTTAACCGAAAAATGGATGAATTTATAGTTGGCCTAATTTTTCCAGCTACAGCCACCCCAGGAGATGCTTATAGCCATGTGGCTATAATCATGAGGACTACAGCCGTGCGGCTGTGACCTCCTACAGCTGGGCGGATGTAGTTGGAAAAATTCAAGGCCGTCTGATTTTTTACGATTCTAAGGGTGTTTCTTTGATTTTTATGATGTATATGCATTCTGAAAAGCTTATAAACTCCTTGATCATTGGTTTTGTAGGCAAGATCCAGCCATTGCAGCAGTGGGTCGATTGCAGAGTCCTTAAAGTGGTACAGACAGCTCCCTGTTGGGGTGAGGATAATTGTGAATTCTACAGGCCTGTAGCGGCTGACTCGGAGCATGACTATCACTGCTCCTCGCACGAGTTGAGGACTTCCGGCTGCACTTTTGGAGAGGTGGATGGACACCACTCACACATTCCACTTCCCATCCGTACATGGTGACTCCTGAGGATATCGTCGCCATCACTGGGCTTCCTTTCTCTAGGCAAATGATTCACTTCAATCAGATTTTCGCACATAGTGACTACCATCCAGAGTTGGTGTCTGTGCTCATCGGGATTGAGTCCCCCGACAGCCGGATTCAGTGTAGGAGTCTCGAAGATTACTGGCTGAGATGGCAGGCTGAGCTCCCGGAGGGGACTACTTTCGAGGCTCGAGATGAGCGGCGGTATACGAGGGCCTTTCTGCTCCATGCCTTTTCTATACTCCTCTTCCCCACGGGATAGAGTAGCTTGAACTTGGCCATGCTACCATATCTGATTGATCTAGAGTCAGTGGGGACTCTTAACTGGGGTCGAGCGGCCTTGGCTCAGCTTTATTATGCTCTTAACCTTTGCGCTCGTGGCTCTCAAAAGGAGCTGAAGGCCTTTTAGATTATGCTCCACTTTGAGTAGCTTGGTCTCTTTATCTTAAGATTTTTTTAAGATTGTTATTGACTTCGTTTTCATACTTTGTTTTCAAGATTGTTATTGAATTTGTTTTCATACTTCTTCCGCAGATTTGGGCCTACGAGTATTATTTTGCTCCTGCCCCGGAAGTCCAAGTTCCTGACGGTTATGAGTTGGATGAGTTTCCTCATCTTAGACTGTATTTGGGATGAGTTTGGAGCGACGTGAATAAAAATCAGGAAGAGTGCCGTCAGTGTTTGAGGGAGATGACCTTTGACGAGGTATACCTTTTTTTTATATATTTTTTTATTTTTTATATACTTACTTGAACCTTCCTGACTTTCTGATTCTAGATCGTCAAGACCCCTTGGAGGCGAGAGGGGGATAACTTGCCCCAGTTGCTTATAGATGCACAGACACTGTCTAACAAGCACTTTGTGATGGAGTGCCTTCGGGCAAGAGTGGTACCTCGGCGAGAGGGTTCACGAATGGCGCTCCGTTCCGAGGCGCGCAGGATTCCAACTGCCCTGTCGTTGCTAGTTCATCGTCACCCATCTCCTTCCACTGAATGCTGATGCTGGCGCTGGGCAATTTTTCAAATCCTTCTCTTTTTTTTAATCGTTATTCACTAACACGCTCTTCTTAACTGAATTTAGTCATCTTTGAGAGGTGGACGTACACGCCCACCCTCATCCGCTAGGGGAGCAGGTAGGAGATTTGGTGCTGGCTCTGCTCGGACCACTGGGGTGGGTTCTGCCGTTGGAGCGAAGGATGTTCTCATCCCTCCTTTTCAAGCTCCTCAGGCCCCTGCTATTGACTATCTGTACGGTCGGCTCGGGTTCCCAATCGAGAGCACTATTCGGCTGTTCGACGAGTCTTAGCAGTCTTATCGAGCCGACCTCCATCTCTAGGACCATTCTTTTCTGTCGGCCATTCCTGAAGGCACCACATATGTGAGTATCTTTGCTTTTCTCCATTTTGTCTCTTTTTCTGATTATTTGTCATGGATTGATCCCTTTGAATGTGATCTCTACATATCCCAGTGATGCAGGGTATGTACATTGGCCAAGCCATCAATGCACTGAGGGCGCTCGCCTTCCGGGATAATGCCGCTTTGACTATAAGTACCTTCATTTGGTTTTAAATTTATGTCTAGATGTATGCATGTATGTATGGGTGTATATGCATGTGATTATGATGTTCCCCATGCTTTGCTCGGTGCAGATGACGATTGGGATCGAGCGCCGTGAGTCCACTCGCTTGAGGACAGAGAATGACCAGTTGCGGCATCGGGTTACTGAGCTGGAGGTTATGAACCAGACCTTCAGAGATTGAGCTGACGACTGGGATGCCCAGATAGGACACGTGGGCGAGAACCTGAGTGAGAGCCCGACTGATGATCTAGGAGATGGCAGGGATGACGGTGATGATGCTAGCTTTGACTCTTCTTAGGCCTATTTCCCTATTTTCTATTTGTGATATATTGACTCGTCTGTGGGTTGTTTCCTTGTACATTCTGGCACTTACATGGGTCTAACTCTATGATGTACTTGATGCTCGAATGATTTATATATGATATTTGCATCTTTTAGCCATTGAATTTGGAGCCTTTGAGTGTGTATTTCTCTGCATTTGGAGCCTTTGAACCTTAGAGGATTAGGATTATCAGAATTGGATACTACCGTATGACATTTATTCTATTTTTGTTTTCCTATCCTAATTTTTGCATAGGTCGCCCTTTTTGGGTTTTCGGCCTATCGGACTGTCTTTATTTTTGCTTGAACTGCCTTTTTGGGTTTTCAATTCAGCAGAATTCATTTTGTGTCCTAGCTTTTGCATAGACCGCCCTTTTCGGGTTTTCAATCTATCGGACTCTTTTTTTTTTGGTTTGGAAGTGAGATGCATGCGAACAGAAAATGTGTACAGCCATATATGTATAATACGAATTCAATTTCAAGCAGACTTGGGACATTTAACCGAACAGAAAATGACATTAATTCATCCACTCATTAATAATGTTTCAGCAAAATGCTCATCAAAGAAGAAATGAAGCTAAGGACGGAATCAGCAATGGTATCCATCTCGACCGAATTCACACCTACCACCAACTGGTCTCTGTAGATTTTCTCACTGATGGTGCTTACCTCTCTGTCCTAACTTTTGCATGGACTGCCTTTTCAGTTTTCGATCCATCGGACTTTTTTTTTTTTACACGTAACTGCACCTGGGCTTGTCTTGGTGGATGGGTTTGATGACTTGGTCTCTCTCTTCCTTGGTAAATCCGCTTTCACCCCATAGACCAACAAGTATGGTGTTTTTCCAGTATGTACTCTGATACTAGTTCTGTATCCTCATAAAACAAATGGTAACCGGTCAACCCAGTCTCCGTAAGCAACTGCCATTTTGACGAAATCTTCTTTGATAGACCTATTGGCTGCTCCCCCCTATCATCTTGTTGGTGATATGGGGGTGACGTATGACACTCTACCCCTTTATTCCGAAACTCCGTTTCTTCGTTCCTTGCAATTGTAGTCTATTCTCGGTCACAACATGATGTGGAATTCCACATCATGCAAATATATTCTTCCTTCTGAGCTTGGACACACTCTTTTTTTTTTTTTTTTGCTATGGTATTCATATATGGCTCTATTTCAACCCACTTGGAGAGGTATCTGACAATTATGACTATGAGCTAATGTCCGTTTGGTGTGAATGGCCTTATCTTCCCGACTATCGATCCTTCATACTGTGATAACCCTTCTTTTTCTTGGTTTGAGTCTACGGAGCTTTTGCTCAACCGGCATCATCTTTGGATATGTTGGGATTCTATGCTCTGCAATCTCCCTGTCGACCCCAGGCATGTCGTCATATGCTCTGCAATCTCCCTGTCGACCCCAGGAATGTGGTCGTAGGACTAAGCAAAGGCTTTGACATGTTTTTGCAAAATTTTCACAAGTTCTTTTCTCTCATCAGGGGTGAGGTCTTTTGAGACGGATACCATCTTTGGATTATCATCTGTCCCTAGGTTCATTTCATGCAAATGATGCATCATGTATGCTAAAGACATTAAATGAATGTTTGTATGTATGCACAGTTCCATCTGGAAAAACATCACACAAGTAAGCAAAATCAGATTTTATTGCATTAAAGGCCTTATAGGCAGAATTGTTCATATCATAAATTGAAAAATTTGATACATTAGCAAAATTTTCATCCTCCATATGCGGAGGGTCTTCATCAGCAGCAGCACAGTTGAACTCTTTGAATAGGTACCCAAGGTCATCTTCCAGATCTTCCTTTTGCTCTACGGTTAGCTCCTCCTCAGGTGTTTCGGCTTTACCCCTCATCACCGGCTTGGTAAGCTCATTCACAGCTTCTTCTACAAGCTCTTCATGTGTCCTCCCAACAGGTGGCTCTTTCTTCTCTGAACCTTTGCTCGGCTTCATCAGAGTGGACAGTGCCCTAGTGATGGCTTCCATAGCCACTTCAATCTTACTTCTCACCAGGTCAGTCTTCTCAAAGGCTTCCCCTTTATCCCTAAATTCAACTCTGACTTGATCAACTACCTTCTGATTCAGAATTTCTTTGCCTTTTTCTTTGGTTCCAGTTTGCAGTATACTCACAACAGGCTCGGTTCCATACTTGCTAAAATTAACAACATCAGCAAAGATCTCAAGCCCCGGGAAATGGCCTCCTTTAACAACTACCGGCTCAGGAGTCCCATCATAGACTGATTTAGAGGCTTGGACAAAGGTGTCCACCAAGTTCACATGTTTCCTCTCTTGTTTTGTCTTTCCTTCGCGATAACCCAGCCCAAACTGTCGGTACTTACCGGCTTCAATATTAAACTCATGGATACCTTACTGCTTGGCCCCTAATCCTTTTCCAGGCTCATAGTTCTACTTGGCAAAGTATTTATGAATCTAGTCTAGAAATACCGGCTTGTCAGAAATTACTGCCACTTGGAAACCAGTCATCGGCTGCTTAGTAGCACTCAGGGCAGCCACAACAGAAGGCTCATCTGCTTCTACACTTACCACCTTCCCCTCAATCAAGAACTTCACCTTCTGGTGTAAGGTCGAGGGAACTCCTCCTAGGGCATGGAACCATGGCCTTCCCAAGAGCAGAGAGAAGGTGATAGCAATATCGATCACTGTGAACAGCACCTTTGACTTAACCTCCCCTACCTTGACTTCAGCTTCAAAAGTCCCAAGTACAACTCTTTTGCTATCATCATGTGCCCTAATCACAGTGTTGGATTGGCAAAGAGCTTTTGTACTCATCCCCAAATAAGGCAGGATTTGGGCGGGGAAAATGTTCAAAGCCAAGCCATCATCCACCATCACGCTCGGCATCATTCTATCCATGAGCTCAACTTTCAAGTATAAAGCCCTATTATGGTTGACACCTTCAGGCAGGAGATCCTCAACTCCCAAACTGATCTTCAGGGCTAGATTGGCTTTCAAATCCACTCCCTTGATTATTGTGCATACCTCGTTTGGAGACATAGTGGCATTAGCCTTCATCTCCATTAATTGCTTAACCACTACCTCACGGTGCTTCTTCGATTCCATAAGCAAGTGGCAAACACTGGCACGGGCTGGTGTCCTCTTCAGTTGGTCCACTACCATGTCTTCCTCTTTGGCCATTGGAGATGGCTGGGTAGCATTGTTCTGCACATGTATGGTATTCCTTCTCGAGGTGGTACATTAGCGGGTTGATAAACCCTTTCGCTCCTTGTGATGTGCATTACCGACCCATCTTTCTCAATCACAGTTCCCTTTCTTGTCTCCATCGGATAAGCTGGCTTCGACTCTTGGATCTCAAAATCCTCATACTTATCATCAACTTCGATCTCATCCAAATTGATGGGACCTGCCTTATTCTTCACTGCCAATGTCTGCTCTTCGACTTCCTCTAACTTTTCTTCACTTTCCACTAATATAGCTTGCATGCTTGGATATCCTTTGATGATCTGAGCGAACACATAACTGGCCAGCAGACCAGACTGCACCATATTCACTTAGCTTCTAAAGGTGAGTGGATTCTTTTACACGCTTGGCTTTAGAGTCGGCTCAACGATCTTGCCATCAGTGACCAGTTGCTTGATGGCCTTAATCAGCTGGGGGCGCACTCATTTGTACAGTGACCCATCATCACATGGTAAGAGCAGAAATTATCTCTATCTGCCTCAGCTGGAAGCGAGAACGGCCTCAGACTCTGTAATAGTCATGCCTTTCTACACTTGGTGAAGATCCGACATACTGACTCGGCCCACGGACTGGTAACCCTCTGAGGAGTCTGTCTTCCTTGGTTCACAACAGCCACCTTTGCCTCTGGCACTTCAATAGAGGCTGCTTTTGGTGTCGTCTTGGAACTAGACCCGACCACGGTAGTCTTAGAACTACTACCTTTGTATCCTTGGGAGTACCCTTGGTTACTTCTATAGGAGCCCGAACTCTGTCTACCCCTCTGCTCCTCTTCCTCGTATCGCTCAATACGCTTAGCAAATTTGACCACCTCATTGAAGGAGTGGAGCCTTTTCAGCTACATCTTGTCTTTGTACTGGGGCAGATTACCATCCACCAGCTTTACAATCAGCGATTCTAACTTCGGTGCCCCATCAACCAGAACCTGCACATCCATCCACCGTTTGTAGTAAGCTGAGAAAGGCTCATTCTGCTTCTGGTGGATTCTTTCCAGAACTTCAAGAGTCGTCTCTACCTGGGTGTTATAGGTGTACTGCTTCACAAAAGCATCAGATAGGTCCTCCCAAGTAGAATGGGTATATAGGGGCATCTTCGTGTACCACTTTACCGCATCACCCCTCAAAGTAGTTGGAAACAAGTTTAAGAGATGACCCTTCCCAATCCCCATACTAGTCATCAATCTCAAGTAACTGTCCAAGTGGGCTTCCAGTGGACCTTCCTCGGTGTAGGGAGGAAGATAGGGCATGAGAAAACCAACCGTAAGCGGCTCTTCTCCACCGGCCATCAAAGTAGCAAGGTCGGCGCACCGAATGGGGTTGTAATGCCCCATCTCCTTCAACTTAGGCGGCATGGCTTCAATATCAGATAATTTTTTATTGAGACATTTCTCCACCATAGTCTTAATCAAGGCCTCTCTCGCCTTCTCAATTGCCTCATCCTCTTCAGATTGATGGTCTGTCTCCCTAAGGCTAACAACTCCACCACTCCTTCAAGGAAGATTCCCTCCAGTTCCATTCGTTGCTTAGACAAACTATTGTCCTCCACTTCCAACTGATGTCTGAGTCGATGGAACAGTCTGAACAGGGGTAGTGTTCATCATCGCCTGTACTTGCTCCCTAAGTGCAGCCTTAAATTCATTCGAGCTTAGAAAATTTCTCATAAAAGCTACCATGTCAAAAGGCACATTCCCATTGTTTCCGTCGGCCATCTCTGATCTATCTGCTTCTTCCAATAGAATCTGACTGTCAACCGGTAAAGTAGGAAACTAAATCTCGACCTCCCGATCTGAATCTGACCCTGAATTGATCCCTTCCACTGTGACCGGTTCTGATTGAACTAACTGAATTGATTGGTTCGGCTCGGACTCGACACGAACTAATCACTTTGAGGTTCAACTCCAAAATTGTACATTCAATATAAGGTTAGAATCTTGGATGGATGTCGTGGACCTAGACTCAACACACTAGATGGCGTGTATGGTATGTTCGTGTTCATGTTTGAATGATGCTTCATGGATGTGGATGATGATGAAAATGACTTTTGTATTTTCTTTCTTTTTATTTTGGATGTTCCAAGCATACCCCATGCCATACAAAAGACAATGTAAAAATGTCGCGTGTGGGTCGTCACAAGGACAGAGGTTCGGCGCCTTCGGGGCACCTAGTAGATGTCATGAAATGGTCACATGTGTACCGACACACGGACAGAGATTCAACACTTTGTAGGTCAATGAGATGATATGAAGTGGTCATATGAGAGCCGTTCCATAGACAGAGCTTCGATGCTTTTGTGGCACCTAAGATGAAATGATGTCACAAACAAGTCGCGTGTAACTCAAAACGCGGACAGAATTTCGGCGTTCGTGGAACACCTTGCATGATTTAGGCATGTTATGAAATGTTCTAATATGAGTACTAGTTCGGCACTCATGGAGTACCTTGCATGAATAATTAATGTTATGGAACAATCCAATATGGATCGAGAAGCACAAGCAAGACTTTGGTGTCGCCATGACACTAATGATGAATGGACATGATGTTATGTAATGGTATTGTGTGATTCGCAATATGAATACAAGCCTAAGATTGTTGTGGTCCTCTAACGAGTGAAATGATGTAATGAAATGGCCAAGTGCAATTCGGTGCACAGGCAGAACACGTGCAGTCTTGGTGACTCCCGATATGTCATGAAATGAAATGGTCATAAAGGGCGTACTTATTAAATGGGATGAGATGATATGAATGCCCATGTCATACAAGATGCAAGTGGCTGCATAAAAACGTGGTCAAGATGCATGATACACAAGATGATGTCATGTATGCTTTATGAAATGCGAACACATAAGATGTATATGACACACGGATAAGATGTTATGGCTGGACGAAAACGTGGTTAGTATAATAGCACATGTATGATGATGCTTCAAAATGGCTGCTGTGAGTGGACG
The DNA here is from genome assembly GCA_039660915.1 of Euphorbia tirucalli. Lineage (NCBI taxonomy): Eukaryota > Viridiplantae > Streptophyta > Magnoliopsida > Malpighiales > Euphorbiaceae > Euphorbia > Euphorbia tirucalli. The sequence goes on from CM077633.1 coordinate 56,051,417, forward strand.
ACACATTTTCGACGGAACGCGGGACTCCCTTTCGGAAGGCGTCGCCACGATCTCGGGCAAGCCCTTCCTTCGCGTGGGGTTTTTATATTGGAAAATCGGTTTGGAAAATAAATGGAATTAATTCTTAAAAGAACCGAGACCTAAGTGTCGATGAATATTGTAGAGTCGCCACCCAGCTCAGCTCAACCGGGAAATTTATAATGCAGCTGAACCGGACGAACGGCCACTACACTATCCAGAGATTCGGGTCCGGACAAGTCCCTTATTTCGTGTCTAATTAAATTAAATATTGCCAATGTTCTCGAAATGGTATTTTAAATTCTAAAGTCAATTTTATTGCATATAAAAAGGCATACAGCGCGCATACAAATACATAATACAAAAATGAAGGAAAGAAATAAATTTTAATCAGCTTACAAACAAATCGAATAGAAAAATAAAAACTCTCGCCTCACTTATATAATTGCCTAGAATACACGAGAATCTAAAAATAATTACAACCGCCTAAATACATGATTAATTCTATTAAAATACAAATAAAAATAAAAATGTACATAAATAAAAGCTGCAAAACAAAGGTTAGCACAATTTATACGGCACGCCACAAGTTGGACTTAAATAGACAGAATTGGAAAATCAAGAGTTGGGGGCATGCATTTAGGGGATAACCGAGTTGGCTCTGCTAGCCGGCCCGGTTAGACCTGGAAAACGTTTTGAAACGTCCCTGTATTTTGGTTTTGTAGGAAAATCATTTTGAAAACAATTTTACCGGTTTACATGCATTTTTTACATTTAAGGTGGGTCGGTTTTCGGGAGAATCGGGTCTCCGTCGTTGAATTGTTCTAAATGCAATTTTACTAAAAATTAAATCTAAGGTTGTGAATGAACATATCAAAATTCATTTTGATGATTTTCTGGATTTTTCTAATTTTTTTTATGGATTTTTATAAATTTTTGGGGATTAAAACGGAAATTCTGGTTCTGGAATCCACATTACAGTCGTGCGACTGTAAACACTCCAGACTCAGGATTTCGCCAAAATTTTATTTTGAACCAAAACTGAAGAAAATCAACCTGGAAATTAAGAACACTCGTACGACTATGTATACAGTCGTACGACTGTTCATCGAGTCCAAGAACAGTCGTGCGACTGTTCTTAATTTCCAGAAACAGAAGCGCGAAAACATAGTAGAAAATGCACAAAATTCAATCCAAATACCCAGAAGGCAAGAAAAAGTGAAAGGAAAAGGAGTGTCTACCTTTTTTAGAAGCTAATCCAAGTCGATTTGACCCCTGGCGTCGCTCCAATCCAAACAAATTCACACTTTTCCTTTGAAATTGGGAGAGGAAGCTTTAGTCCCAAAAATCCACAATGTTAGGGATTCTGATGAGTTAAGTCCGGAATTTTGATTTGATTGTGAAGTTAATTCATTAACCTAAGGGTTTCTAACAAATTTTAGCTTTAATCCTAAAGAATTCGAAAGAAATAGAAGAGAAAAAGAGGATTCTTGAGCAAAGTCCCTTTCCCCTTTTTCTTGTCTCTTTCCTTCTCTTCTCTCTCTAATTTTTCACCAGAAATCAGTTGTTGTCCCTCTCTCCCTTCCTTTCCATCCTTTTATCTTTGCTTTTTCGGCTTACTTGCTGTAAGCACGGAGCAATTAATGCTCCTTCCTCTCTCCTCCATTTTTCTACTGCAGAGGTATGGGCTCCTGCAATTTTTCAGACATTACAGTCGTACGATTGTAATTTTTAGATTACAGTCGCACTACTGTAAGGACAGTCATACGACCATACTCTTCTTTCTTCTTTTTTTTTTTAAGTATAGAAAATTCCGGCGCTTAGAGCTGCATAAAAATGTGGTTAGAAAAGCTCAAAGATAAAACAACCACGGAACAAACGTTAGCACACGCAACAACATGCTCACCCTTCCAATGTTATTTCTCCATTCAATTGGTCTCGCATTCTTCCTAGGTATTGGGTTTCTTTGGCATCAATCGGGGATACCAAAGGCGTACTCTCAATGTCTAATTTACAAATATGTGTTTTGGTAGCCCCAAGGGGAAGTTGCTAGGCCATTACATGAAGATATGAGTCAAACCAAGGGTCGTACAGGTTCCCATAGAGAAATACACTCCTCATCGTAGAACACGATGTAAGGTTCATGCGGTGCTATAAGTGGTTTACCTCCTCGGGTGCCTCCAATCCTAGCGGAAGAGGTAAGACACCTTTGGAAATCAACTGGGCTTAATCATGTGTTGGAGGGATTGAAGAAGGGAAAATATTATGTTTTGCGGTTGTGAATGAGATATTGGATTATGGATTTAATAACTGACTACAAGTGAGGATATGCTTCAATTGTTGCCTAAGTTCCTTAAGTTTTTATGAAAACTTTTTTAAAGAAACCGTTAATCCCCAGCAGAGTTGCCACTAAAAGCGGATGACGTTTTTCGGAAAGTGCAGCGAAGCAGGAACCGGGGATTTTCTTTTTGTGTGATGAGGTGTGGTTTTGAAAACGGGTTTTAGTCTTTCTTAAGAAAACCTTTCATTTTATTGAGAAAACTCATTTTGTAGAAAACTTGATTTTAAGTATGAATTTTGGAAAATAGTTTTTTAGAAAATCCCAATTTAAACTTAAAGATCTCAAAACCTATATTTCGTGATCAGATACAGAGTCGCCACCCAGATCAGCTCATCCGGGAAATTCCGGTACAGCTCCCCACCAAGTGTAGACGCAGTACCTAATCCAGAGATTCAAGGTTCGGGCAACACATCTACTAACCCTCAACTTATTTTCAATTATTATTTCGTAATACGATATGACATTCACTTAATTCTAACCATTTTATCTTCTTTAAATTTTAGTCAATGCTTATACAAAATGACGTAAACATAAACCATAAATAAAGTGCAGAAAAATAAAGTGCAGGAAAAGTAAAGTAATGGCCAAATTATACAACCCGAAAAAGAAAAACTATCATCCTCACCATTTACAACCGCCTATAATACACGATAACATAAAAAAGTACAATCGCCTAGATACATAAGATAGTCTATTAAATACATCAAAAATGAAAAATAAGAATCTGCTTCCAAATACGGTTAGTACAAGTAAATAAAGCATACCAAGGACTCACATAAGATAGAATAAGGGTATTTTGGGAAACAGGATCATAAATGGGGGGATAATCAAGGAGTCTGGACGACTACTCGATTAGACCTGGAAAACATTTTATAGAAATGCCCTATAGATTTTGTGAATGAAAACCAATTTTGAAAACAATTTGGCTCCTTTTACATGCATTTCCCAACTTTTAGTGGGCCGGATATCCCGGAACCCGGGGGTTCCATTTGTGGGTGGGCCTAAATTGAACATCCATCTAAGGTTTGAAAATGTAAACACGCCAAAAATCCATTTTGAATAGAAAAGGAGACACAAAATTACAAGTTAGAGGCCCAAAAGGGCAAAACTGTAATTCTGCTTCTCAAACTACAGCCGAGCGGCTGTAGGATATCATAGCCGCACCACTGTAGTGGCTGGGACGGCTGTAACACCTACAGCCGAGCGGCTATAGTGCTCCAGAATTAACAATTTCGTTTTCTTTTCTCATTTTGAAAATCGTTTTAGAATTTTGATGGTTTCTGGCAATCTGGGATTTCTGGAAACTTTTAAAATTCCACAAAACGAATCCAGATCGGATCAAAATGAGTCCAAAAATCCCTAAAAACCTGAAATCATCAAATTCCAATCTTACATCCATCAATTGAAAATCTGAAAATCGTAAATCTAACATATATGGATGTAATTTAACCGATAATAATAATGAAAAACACATTTGGTTCGAAAACGGAAGCATTATCGGTCGATTTAAGGCATTCGGAGCTTCTTCCCTGGCGATTATAGATGAGTGGCTGTAATCTTACAGCCGCACCACTTTAAAGTTGTAGCCGCACGACTGTAATACAGCTGTGCGGCTATAGTCATTAGACGGGGCGGCTGTAACAGGGTTCACTTCCATATTTAAGAAAAACGCAAAATCATAAACAAAAATCACCCCGAACAATTCAGAAGGAGTTTTTAGGGCCTCTCAGAGTATACCTTGTCTGTGTTCCAGTGTTTTGGATCACCAGGAACGGATTCGAACACCGGAAAATCTCCTGAAATCATGAGTAACCCGAAATCACCCACGATCTCCAAGGCTCGAATGGAACCCCGAATCAAACCGAATAAATACTAATCCGATCAGAATACTAATCCTTACAAAACCCTAACCGTTTCTATGGATTAAATTGAAGTTTTTGGTATTTTTGTTGAATTCTTTTATTTTCCTCTTTTCTCTCTAAGAATCTTAAAAAAACCCTAATTTTTGTGTCTCTGATTGAAGAATCCCTTCTCTGTTATGTTCCTGTTTGACCTAATTCATCTGTCTCACTTTTATACCTTCCAATTTAGGTTAAAAATCCAAATTAAAGACTAATTTTGCCCTATTTAAGAAATCTGATAATTACAGCCGACCGGCTGTAGTGGCCTACAGCCGGGCGACTGTAGGGCACTATAGCCGAGCGCCTATAGTGACCAGACTTGCCTTTCTTACCCTTTTTCACTTCTTTCTTCGGTTCTCTTAAATGCTCACTCAACCTTCTTCGGGGTTCCGCACCAAGACTTGTCACATATGTTCGGGTTATCCGAGACGTCTCTAAAGTCATTCTGATCATTCATAGATCTAATATGACCCTCGTGCTACGGTTGAGCTAATTCCTTGGTCAATTGATCAATGACATTGTTCTCAATGTCAACCTTCTGAATAGTTGCATCACCTCATCCTATGATCTCTCATATGAGGTGAAACTTCCTGAGCATGTGTTTGGATTCTTGTGCTTAGGGCTCCTTAGCTTGTGCAATTGCCCTGTTGTTGTCAGAAAAGATGTTGACTGGGTCTTAGATAGTGGGGACTACTCCTGATTGAGCTATTTTGAGATCTAGATCTAGTTTTTCATTTGTCTCCAGGAAAGTGATTTAACAAACAACATGAGGATAAGGAAAAAGGGAATAAGAAGAGATTTGATGAACCTACCTCTAGAAAATGACACGATGTGCTATGAACAATGATCGAGGAAGGAAGTGGAGCGAGTTTCTCAGCTTCAGCCGGAAGGGGCAGAGTTTGCGTGTTTGGGTTATCCTAGTTTAAATGAAAATTTTAACTGCAGGGGAAGCAAATCGAACTACTCTTAGAACCCATGACAATACTAAATTACTTAGATTATAGACCAAATACCAAGACTGGCTCAACCAGAAAGCCATTAAAACATACGTATGTCATTCCTGCCGTAAATAGATTTCTAGTTCTTGCATTTGTGTAAAGAAGCTCCACTCTCATGCACACGGATGCCTATCTAGTGAGCTAATGTGCTAGCACGAGACAAAATTGGAGTCTCTCCAAACTCCCATGTTAGCTGAATTTCACTTGCAATTGGTTGCATTGGCCAAATTCTCCTTGGCCTAATTTGGCTAATTGGCATAAATCCTTAATTGGGAAAGAGAGAGAGAGAGTTGTAGCATATATAGAAGTCCATTAAGGGCCAATTTGGAATTGCTGTTAGTGAAAGTGCTATCAGGGAAAGCTAGGTTTCATTGCTTTTCTTAAAATTAGTTTTAAGTGTTTTTCCAGTGCTTTCCTGAGTACAATCAGACTTTTACCAATTATGCATTTGAGGCTGCTTTCCACATTCCCAAAAGTAGCTTTCAGCCAAAGTAAGGTTCCCTATGCTTTGGCTGAAAGCTACTTTCGGAACTGCTCAATGCTGTCCCAAACTAGCCCTAAGTTGGTTTATTATATTCCTAATTCATCTCTCCTATTTCCTATCTAGATATTTCATTATGAGAAAGTATCCTGGATATAAAATAAAGAAACTAAATTGGAATATAATAAACTATATTTTAATTCTCACTTCCATATAACAAATAAATAGACCATATATTTATTTACTATTATCCCATTATTAATTTAATTACCCAATTAAATTATTAACTGAGACAAGACTTTCATGGGTTTATTTACCTATGCTTTTATCCATAAATCCCATTAAACCCGAAACTCCAAAATTAAATATGTAACCAATACATATTATACAGTCCGTGACAAACTCACTCAGACACCCTATATGTACGATCTTGTAGGCTTATCTTATATTGGCAATGGGCCCAATATCATAAGGCCCACAAACTACAAGTGGGTTCTAACAAACCGTTACAACTACCCGAATAGGACAGAAACATCTATCCAATCTGGGATGTAAACCTTGTAGTTAATTATATGTCCTATGCTAGTGATATCAGTGTCTTGCAAGAGGCATAGTAATGTCACCCTCTTTGACTGCAGAGATGTTCTTTGATTCCAAGTAGACTGAAAAACTTAAGTAACTAATCACCCAGTGATTACCTTACTTAGGCGTGGCCACACTCTTCTCAGTCCCACTCATCAATAGGTCAGTGATATCTACTCTCAATTAAGCGAGTGGCAAGTCTCATCATATCACTCATATTCCTAGCATGATCACTGGTATACCCAATCATACACATGCTTAGTAGCCTGTTACAAGCCCGTTAAGCTCATGTCAAAGTATGCGAGACAACACCTAGGTTTGTAGCAATATCAGGTAGAAAGACCTTATACAAGCACTATTAGACAACCCCCTATGGCATAGGAAATATGTGACGTTCTCATAGTGGATCGGTCCAGTACCATGTAACCTAACATGTACCCATGTTCTTGATTGACATTCCATGTCTAATGGTTGGTGACACACCACCATACAACCAAGATACATGTTATTCTTTAGTTAAAATCATTCCCATGACTTGTAACGGTCCCAAATAGGCTAGCTATAGTACTAGAGGGGGGTGAATAGTATTCTAGTGAATAAAAATTTTTTTAACTCTTTTGAAAATTCTTTTTAATGAAAAAACAATTTTCACCAAATAAACACAAGTTTTATAAGATGCGGAATTGATAAATTAATGAAACTTATGAATATAGATATCCTTGACTAAATAAAATTGTCTTAAAAAATAATGATATTAATTGAAAATGTAGAAATTTTAAATAGCAATAAATATAAAGAGTATAAGAAAAGAGAATTGAAGACACTGACATTTATACTGGTTTGATCTAACCAGTCTACGTCTAGTCCCTAAGCCAACCACTTGAGATTTTCCACTATCGTTTCTTTTACGGGCAAGAAACAAGCCTGTGTTACTTTTTATGAGTTCAAGCAACAAACTGAATACTTTTGCAAGCTAAGTATCAAACCTCTACTGTTACTTTTTCAAAGCTCAAGTAACAAAACTCTTCTGTTGATTTTTCAAAGCTCAAGCACCAAACTTATCCCAGTATTTTTTAAGCTCAAATACCGAACTTTTTACAAACTTTGTTGATCACACTATCAACAAAGTAGAACCCCCTTTCACATAGCCTTGTGTGAAAATACAATTCCCTTAAATATAGAATAATTGAATTGATGAACACAAATTGAAGCTCTTCTCTCTTAATTTTACTTTCGTAGGAATTTTGGAAGAATTGAAAATAATTGCTTGTATGTGTGATTGTAGCTAAGTCTCCCATCTTGCTCATTTGATCTTCCTTTCTTTATATAGGTGTTGAAGTACTTCAACTTATGAAGATGTGGCTGTTGCTTTTGATTCATAAAGGAAATGTGGCAGTTGAGTCGAGCTTATAAGCAAAGTATGGTTGTTGCATTCATCTCCTAAAGAGAATATGTGTGAGCGGATGACCTTTTTCAGAGTGCGCGGTGAAGCGGGAACCGGGGATTTTCTTTTTAGGTGTTGATGTTTTGGTTTTGAAAACAGGTTTTAATTTTTCTTAAAAAAACCTTTCATTTTATTGGAAAAGTCTTTTTTGTTGAAAACTTAATTTTAGACATGAATTTTAGAAAACAGGCTTTTAAAAAATTTCCATTTTAACTTAAAGATCTCAAAACACGAATTTCGAGATTAGATACAGAGTCGCCATCTGGATCAGCTCATCCGGAAAATTCTGGTATAGCTCCCTACCAAGTGTAGACGCAGTACCTAATCCAGAGATTCGAGGTTCGGGCAACATACCTACTAATCCTCACTTATTTTTAATTATTATTTCGTAATATGACATTTCATTCACTTAAATCTATCCATTTTATCTTCCTTTAATCATTAACCAATGCTCAAGCAAATGACATAAGTATAAATACTAAAATAAAGTGCGGAGAAAATAAAAGTACGGAAAAGTAAATCAGAGGCCAAATTATACAACCCAAGCAAAGGAAAACTCTCATCGTCACCTTTTACAACCGCCTATTATACACGATAATCTAAAAATTACAATCGCTTAGATACACGGGATAATATATAAAATACATCAAAAGTAAAAAAGAAAACTGAAAATAAAAGCTGCATCCAAATAGGGTTAGCACAAATAATCAAGACATACAAAAGACTTAAATAGGACAGCATAGGGATTTTTAGGAGTGGGGGACATGCATTTCGGGGTAACCGGGTTGACCCGGTTGGTCGGCTCGGTTAGACCTGGAAAACGGTTTTTTTTAATGCGCTGTAGGTTTTATGGATGAAAAACCAATTTTAAAAGCGGTTTGGCTTATTTACATGCATTATTCCAACTTTGGCGGGCCGGATATCCCGGGACCCGGGGGTCCCGTTCGTGTGTGGGCCTAAATCAAACATCCATCTAGGGTCTAAAAGTATGCAGACACGCCAAAATTCATTTTTGAATAAGAAAAGGATGCAAAATTACAAGTTTGGGTCCCAAAAGGGCAAAACTGTAATTCTGCCTCAACTATAGCTGCGCCAATGTAGACTACAGCCGCGCGGCTATAGGTTACAGTCAAGCGGCTGTAGCGACCAAAATACCTATTCTGCTTAAAAACCGAATTAAGTACTGATTTTGACCAAAAAAGGAAATATGATAATTACAACCGCGCAGCTGTAGGTCACAGCCGCGCCCCTGTAGACTACAGTCGAGCGGCTGTAGCCACTAAAATGTCTATTTTGCTTAAAAACCGAATTAAATGCTGATTTTGACCAAAAAAAGAAATATGATGATTATAGCCGCGCTGTTGTAGGTTACAGCCGCGCCCCTGTAGACTATAGTCGTGCGGCTATAGTTTACAGCCGAGCAGCTGTAATGTCCATAAGAGGCCATTTTCACTTATTTTTCATTCTTTTTCTTGGTTCTTAAAATACTCACTCGAATTCTTCGGGGTTCCGTATTAGGGCTTGTCACACACCTTCGGGTTATCCGGGACATTTCTGACATTATCCCGGTCGGTCCGAATCCGTTTCACATTTATCCGTGAAAAAGGTAACAATAGCTTTCATCACCGAGGTCGGGAAAAAACCCGTGCTCACAATATGGTTGTTGCAAATGCTTCATAAAGGTGATATAGTTGTTGTATTCACCTTATAAGGAAGACATAGTTGTTGCATTGATCTCATGAAGAAGACATGTCCTTTTGTAGCTCTTGAAGTAAAAAAATATGGTGGTTACATTCTTCTTGTAAGCAAAATATATTTGTTAGGATAACCTCATAAGGGAGATGTGTTTGCTTAAAGCCCTTAAAGTGGTAGTACCATCCTTTAAGTTCTGTAAATTTACTCATAAGATGTATACTTAGTCATTTGTCTTCACAAAGCTTTTTCATGTAACACCTTTCTATATAATAGAACTTTTCATTCTTTATTTAAATATAATTTACAATTATATTTAAGTAAAAATTACTTTTTCATAAATGTCAACTTTTGTGATCATCAAAACTAATGTCAACAACTTGAAACAGACTATGGATAATTTTATAACTGTTGTTCATTCCTTACTCATGGCCTTACTTCCCGGAGAACATTATCGACATACATGAGTAAAACAACAGTTAAAGGATTCTCTTTATTTATTAGATGCATAGGAAACATAATAAATAAGATTATGCCTTTTATTATAACAAAACATTTGATTACATTATATGGGGACTAGGGCATACACTAACAATCTCCTACTTGCACTAGTCCCTGCTATTATGAGCGGACTACGTTTTTATACGGTTGGCACAACGAAGCGAACCGACGAATTTTTATGAGTTTTATAGTATAGTTATAATGGGAAATTCATTTTGGAAAATAATGTTCATAAAAGATTCGAGACAGAAATCTCAAAAAAGATATAGGAGTTGCCACCCTGCTCAGTTCAACCGGGAAATTTAGGTACAGCCGAAACCAAGTGAGGGCCGCTATACCTTATAGAGATCTAAGTCCGGACAAGTCACTTACTTATTATCTAATTAAAATAAATACTTCAACAATCAAATTATAGCATTTTATGAAACTAAGTTGATTTTATTTAGAGCATACGACATTCATGCAAGGTACAAAAAGCAGTAAATAAATTAATTATACAAACATAATCAAATAAACTACCCTAGGGGATACATATGAATCAAATAGGGAATCGGGGTACAATCACCTAAAATACATGTGTTCACCTAATATAAGAATAAAACTTAAACATATATTTTATCCTGTAAAATAGATGTTACTACACGAATAATCACATTTAGGACTCAACCACGACAAAATGGGACAACTAATGAGTCGTGATCATGCATTTAGGGAGATAGCTGGGGAACTCAACAAATCTCACCAACAAGACCTGGAAATCGTTTTGAAATGTCCTTGCATTGATTTTTAAGAAAACAGTTTTGAAAATGGTTTTACCGGTTAATTGTTTAGCATGACAAGTAAGTCGGTTTTCAAGTAATTAGGTTTCTATCATTGTTCTGGTCTAATACATACTTCTAGAATGCAAATCTAAGGTTCAAATATCATGAAATGTTTGAAAATTGATTTTTTGTGATTCTGTCCCGAGGTGACACCTGTGCAGGCATGGAGACAAAAGCCGTACGACTGTATAGATGTATACCCATGTGGGTGTCGTTTCAAGACCGAGAGTCAAAATTTAAATTTTTAGCTTTTGTGCTGCTATTCTAAGATCCAGAGCCATGCGAATGTCGATACTACAGCTGTATGGCTATTACGATTGTTGTGCGGCTCTGGTTCCCAGACCAGAATCCAAAAAGCACAGTAGTTTTAAAATATGCAAATGATGCTCAAAATATAGCACAAACAAGTCAAATGCTTTCGGTTTCTTAGATATTTACCCTTGCAGCGTGGATCCACGACTTTAGGGGGTGTAAATCCTTTTAGAAAGGCTCCGATTTAACACCCAAACTTCAAACTCTAAAAATGGTCCAAAGCTCTAAATATTACAGTTTTTACGGTCAGATTAGTCTGTAAAACCTAGTAAAAGCCTTAGTAAAGTGTTTACTTAAGATTTCTGGATCAAGTTAGTAAAGTGTTCAATGTGTACGATCATGTGGGTCCGTCTTTATGTTAGTAGTGGGTCCATGGCCTACAGACTATAGTTGGGCTCTAGCAAGCCATTACTGCCCCCATTTAAGACAAAGACTGTAGTCCAATGGAAGTCGTAGCCCTGTAGTTTAACTTATATATCCTATGTCATTGATATCGGTGTCCAACACAGAGGCATGGTATCATCACCCTCTTTTGTGTCTGGACATTAACTTGATCCTGAATGAACCGATGCTCACAAGCAAGTTCCAACTTGTTTGGGTCTTATCAGTTACACTTATCAAGTGGCCGATGATATCTTCTCAGTGGATTACTTAGTGACATTTCCTTCTGCATATTCACAACCTTGCCATGTTCACTGGGACACCTGAACTTACCCATACTTGGCACCTTGTTACAGGCCCTTTAGGTTTACACCAAAGTGTGTGAGTTCACATGCGAGACCATAATATGGTCAGGTTAAAGGATTCAATATAAATACCACCCGAGAATCACTTGGATTTTATAATATGGTCAGGTTAAAGCTTAATTGACAATCCATGTACTATAGCCGGTAAGACACTGCCATACAATCAAGGCTACGATAGTCTTTTGTTCCATTCATTCCTATATTTGGTATAGACTATGGATGGTTTTATGGTTATATCATTTCCTTGTCTGTGGTCTTATTGCCAAGTGCATGACATTTGTCAACATGGATATAAATATGACCATTGGATACTCTATTTATAATGACCATTGGATACTCTATTTATAATGTCTGCATAAGACATAAAATGAATAAATTAATACGTTTATTTAATAACATAAATGTACAATACATCAATCTGTTAAAAGATCCAAAATGTACAATACAAAATAAGGACTAATGCCTTGGGACTAGGGCATCCCAACAATCTCCCACTTGCACTAGTTCCAACTATGCATTAGCCTCATCCCCATAGATCTAGTATGATTATTGTGCTTAGGCTAAGCCAGTGCCTTGGTTAAAGGACCTACGATATTATCCTCAGTGTCTACTCTGTGTAATGAAATGTCACCGCTCTCGACGATCTCTCGTATGAGATGAAACTTCCTGAGTACGTGCTTTGTATTCTTATATGATTGAGGCTCCTTAGCTTGTGCAACAGCCCCGTTGTTGTCATAGAAGATATCAACTAGATCTTAGATAGTTATTTCTACACCCAATTCAGTGATAAACTTCCTCATCCATACAGCTTCCTTAGCTACATCATACATTGCTATGTACTCAGCTTCTGTAGTAGAGTCTACAATGGTCAGCTGCTTTGAGCTCTTCCAGCTGATAGCACCACCATTTAGCAAAAATACATACCCAGACTGTGACTGGTACTCATCCTGGTCAGCCTAGAAGCTTGCATCAGTGTACCCAGTCACTGATAACTCTTCCTGACCACCATACACTAAGAAGCAATCCTTAGTCTGGTCAAGGTATTTTAGGATTTCTTGGAAAGCCATCTAGTGGTCCTCACCAAGATCCTGTTGGTATCAGCTCGTCATACTTAGTACAAAGGCGACATCAGGTCTCGTACATAGGATGGAGTACACGATTGATCTTATAGCTGATGCATATGGAACCAACTTCATGTTCTCCCTGTCCTTCCTTGTCTTAAAACAGTTTTTCTTACTAAGTTTCAGCCCATGGTTCATCAACAAAAAACCTTTCTTAGCCTAATCCATGCTGAATCTTTTCAGAACTTTGTCTATGTATGTGGCCTGACTTAGGCCCAAAAGCCGATTAGGTCTGTCTCTATAGATCCTAATCCCTAGGATCATCTCAGCTTTGCCTAAGTCCTTCATTACGAAGTGCTTACATAACCACTACTTAAACCCTTGTAGTGTTGGTATGTCGCTTCCAATCAGAAGGATGTCCACATATAACACCAGAAAGGTGACGATGCTCCCATTAATCCTTTTATACACACAAGGCTCATCTTGATTATGTATCATATTCCTTTATGGCTTCATTCAATATAAGATTCCAACTTCAGGATACTTGCTTTAATCCATAAATGGATCTTTGAAGCTTGTAAACCTTCCAAGATACTTTGGATCGATGAAACCCTCAGGTTGTGTCATGTACACATCCTCGAATAGCTTCCCGTTAAGAAAAGTGGTTTTGACATCCATCTGCCAGACCTTATAGTCGTACCAAGTGGCTATGGCTAACAAGATCCTTATGGATTTGAGCATAGCGACTGGTGAGAAGGTTTCTTCATAGTTTATTCCATGGACTTGTTTGAAACCTTACGCAACCAGTCACCCTTTGAAGGTGTTGTCGGCCTTCAACTTGTATCACCACTTATAACTTATGACCTTAGCACCTGGAGGTGGATCAACCAGGTTCCAAACCTGATTATCGTACATAGATTCCATATCCGCCTCTATGGCTTTATGACAATTAGCAGATTGTGGACTATCAATGGCCTCTTGGTAGGTTTTGGGCTTTTCCTTATCAAAGACGAGAAGAGAGTGGTCATCAGTTATAAGAAATCCATATCTCTTGGGTACTCGATGATCCCTGCCAGACCTCCTCGGTTCTTGTGTGACCTAGGCTGGTTCTTCTGTCCCTGGAAGTGTCTCCTTGGTCTCTGCGTTATCCTCTTTAGGAGCTTGTGTGCTTTGAACTTCCCTGATTTCAACATTGCTCCCTCTCTCTTTCTTGGAAATAAAATCATTTTTGAGAAAAACCTCCTTTCGTCATGAACACCTTATTCTCGGTGGGGTTGTAAAAGTAATACCCTTTGGTTTTCTTAGGGTAGCCCACAAACAGGCATTTGTCAGTCTTGGGTTCTAGTTTGCCCCCAGTCAATCTCTTGACATGTGCATCACATCCCCAAATCCACAGGAAAGACATATTGGGGCCTTGCCCATCCATATTTCGTATGGGGCCTTTTCCATAGCCTTAGTCAGAGTATTATTCAAAATGAGAGCGGCTATCTCAAGAGTCTCAGTCTGAGTGAAGGGCTCATATACTCACCTCCTTGGTCTGAGTGAAGGGCTTTTATATTTTTGACTAGTTGGTTCTGTACCTTGTTCTTAAATTCCTTGAACCTATTAAGAGTCTCGGATTTGTGTTTCATCAGATAGACATAGCCATATCTGATGAAATCATCCGTGAAAGTGATGAAGTACAGATATCCACCTTTAGTAGCTGCGCTTATGGGCCCACATAAATTTGAATGTATTAGGTCTGATAAGCCAGTAGCCCTTTCAGAGTTCTTGCCAAAAGGCACTTTGGTCATTTTACTGCGTAAACATGACTCTTATATATCAAGTGACTCCATGTCAAATGACCTTGGGATTCTAGCTTTGTGAAGCCTAGCTATGCGTTTCTCGTTTTGTGGCCTAAACGATAATGCCAAAGGTAGACATGATTAAGTTTGTTAGGCTTAACCCTTTTATATTTATGTTATAGACTTGATTAGTTTCAATTAAATCCAGGATACATAGGTCATTATTTAACAGAGCATCTCCATAAAATAATCCTTCTCTAGATAAACTTATTCTACCATTTCCAATAGTAAAATTAAATATAGAAATATACAATACTAAAATAGAGATAATATTCCTGCACATTGCAGGTACAAAATAACACTGTTCCAAAACCAAAACTAACCACTAGGCATCAACAGGTGGTACTCGCTGATCTCTATGGCAGCTACCCTTGCTCCATTTCAGACACACAAGTTCACCTTACTAGATCCTAGTGATCTCCTGTTCCTAAGTCGCTGCACATTGCAACAAATGTGAGAACCACATCCAGTATCCAATATCTAAGATGTAGAAATAGTGAGGTTTCTGTTTATGACATATGTGCCTAATGAAGACGCACCGTGGCTCTTCTTTTGCTCTCCCACCAACTAGGGACAAGATCTCTTCTAGTGTCCCGCTTGTTTGCACTGGAAAAAGACATCCTTAAGACCGGCCTTGGGCTTGGCCTTAGCCTTCTTGGCCTTAGCTTTCTTAGCTTTGGCCTTGGCTTTCACTTTTGCCTTGCCCTTTGCAAGAGGAGGGTTCCTCTTGCTGACCATTAGTACCGGAAAAGTCTTCTTAATCAACTGTTCCGTGACCTTAAGCATCCCACACAGCTCACTAATAGTGCCGTTCATCCCTTGCATGTTGTAGTTTAGGATGAACTGATCATAAGAGTCCAGCAGGGATGCCAGGATCGTGTCAATCACCAACTCTTGTGAGATAGGCACGTCGAGACAGTTAAAGAGTCCCAATAGCCTTTCATCTTAAGCACATGAGCACTAACAGATGTCCCAGCTCCCATCTAGCAGGAGTTGAATGCCTTGGCAGCCAAGTATCTCTCTTGACGAGCTTGCTCTTGAAATATCTCATTTAGAGTTGTTATCATAGAAAAGGCTTGCTAGTACATGAAATGCTTTTGTAGGTCAGGGACCATGCTTGCCAACATCAGGCATACATCTCAGTTGTCCCTCACATGCACCTCGTATTCCTCTAGCAGTGCAGCCGATGGATTACGTCCAGTAGGTGCAGGTGGTATAGCCCTTTCCAGCACATGTTCCTTGGATTGTTGTCTTAGAACTATCCTTAACTTTCTAGACTAATCCAGGAAATTAGGCCCACAAACCTTGTCCTTCTCGAGGAGCGAATGCAGTGATAGAGTATTATTTGCCATTTGAATACTATATAAAAAAAATTAAAGACTATTAATAAAGGTCTTAACTGTTTTTCCCACATTTAATTAATAATGAATCCAGGTTATTAATTAAGTCAAGTTGTTGGGCTAGTGGGATGAAATCCATATGTCATCAAGATATAGCCAAACGAGGGCCTGAAAAAACTATACCCTATTTATTAAGGTAGGACCGCCGTCCAATCCCAACCTAGGGACTCTCAGTTTGATGGGCTTGTTGGCACTTATCCATCTGTGCTTAGGGCCAGGAAAATCCTACTACCCATGCTAAGTCTAAACCTCCATCCAAGTGTTAGAGTAACCAATACTCTAACCCAATACAAAGTGACAATAATCCAGTGTATCCTGCGAGGGCATGGTCTACAACTGGCCTATCCCCATTTCGAGTTGGCTTTGGATGAGGGAAGCACTTTTAAGTAACTTAGTAATTTCCATTCGGTTTAGATTCAATTTTAATAACGGCTTAGATGCATAAAGAGGGTGAAATTAGAATTGGATCATCGCATAAAACATGTAAGTAAATAAATGCATAATTAAATAAATGATGGACTACTACGGGCCTCAAATACATCCTAATATAATTCTAGCAAGCCTATACTAGAAAAACATCAGGTGGGCCTCCATCTCTCCTTCTGGGCCGCCTCTCTAAGGGGCTTCTTTTTTACAACATTTTATAATAAATGAATAAAATAAAATTACATAAAAAGAGACGGCACGTAAGTCGTATTTACCCAAAAAGAAATTACAACCCAACTTCAAAAGAGGCCCGATAACATCCATCCAAGCATTTAATTCATACAAACATGTAATCCAATACATCAATTATAAACATGTTAAAATACATGAAATTAATCCCAATAAATTATGTTCTTAGCCATTATTTAGAAATCGCCAATTTGGCCCATCATGGTTCTAACCCTTAATGGATGTGAGCGGATGACCTTTTCAACGAAGATGAAATAAAATAAGCGCGGCGAAGCGGGCCGGGGAAAGAGATTTGATTTAGCAAGATTTGTGGAAAACAGGTTTTATTTACATTGAGTTGAGAAAATTGTTGATTTAATTCTAGGAATTCATTTGTAGAAAATATTTTCCCGTTTTATAACTTAAAGACCTCAAAACCTCAATTTCGAGATCAGTGACAGAGTCGCCACCCGGATCAGCTCATCCGGGAAATTCTGGTACAGCTCCCTACCGAGCGTAGACTACTGTACCTAATCCAGAGATTCAGGGTTCGGGCAACTTACCTACTTAACCTCAAGCTTGTATTCGATTTATTATTTAAAAAACCATATTTATTCAATTTATTATCTTTTCTAACCCCAATTTGTTTATTTTTATTAATCTGATGCTAAAGCAAAATGCAAAAAATAAATAGCAGAAAAATAAAGCATACATCTAAAATATACAAAAAAGTGATAGAGGCTGATTATACAACCCAATCGAATAAAAGATAAAAACTCTCGTCCTCACATTACAATCGCCTAAGTACACAAAGATCTAAAAATTACAACCACCTAATTTACACGAGAATCTATTAAATACATTAAAAATAATAAAAATAAATGCTGCAAAACAAATTGGTTAGAACAATTTATATTGCACATACAGATAGGACTCAATCAGGACATAATTGGGAATTTAGGAAACGGGGGCATACATTTAGGGGATAACCAGGTCGACCCGACCGGTCGGACCGGTTAGACCTAGAAAACGACTTTGAAACGCCCTGTAATTTTTGTGCTGGAAAATCAATTTTTGGAAAACATTTGGCTCGGTTATATGCAAATTTTCATTTTTGTGGGTTTGTTATCCCGGAATCCATGGTTTCTTTTGTACGGGTTCCTAAGTTCAACATCCATCTAGGGTCCAAAACGCGATAAACACGCCAAAAACATTTGTGAAAATACCGTTTTGTTCGTTTTTAATATTTTCCAGGAATTTTATAGGGTTCGGGGGTCCACTAATGCTGGACTATGGATTCGATTCGGATAAAACTACCCCAAAACTCAGCAAATAAAACCCCGGGAAATATGAAAAATACAAATATCCACACGTACAGAAATCCAAAAACCAAAATTTTATGGCATACGGATGGATTTGGGCCGAAAATGATTGCAACAGAAAGCTTAAAATGGAAAACGAACAGTTTTCGGCCGATCGGGACGAACTGAGAGGCTGTCCTTGGAGAACGAGCCGTACGGCTCTATTCGGGCAATCCGATTCCGTCAGCTGCAAAAACAAAGAAAACATATAGAAAAGACAATGCAAACAGGTTTAAGGCCTCTCAGAGTTTACCTTGATGTTGTTTGGATGCTTTGAACATCAAAGAACGGATTGGAAGCTTGAAATGTATCTTGGGAACTCAATCGGCCAAAGAACTGTAACAATCCAAACAAGCCGAAACGAATCCGAAATGGTTTCCAACCAGTGAGTAAAGGTTAAATAACTTGTGTTTAATGTTTAAGGATTGATTTTAAGCTTTACTCTTTGTGTTTTTGGTTTTCCTTTTCTTTCTTTCTCTGCTTCCTTTTTTTTCTTTCTGTATCTTTTTCTTTCTCTTTTTTTTTTCTTAGATTGAAAAGCCTCTCTCCCTTTTCCTGATTTGATTTTTTCTCTTTTATACTCTCCTCTCCATATCATTTCAATATTAAATGGCCGCCTTACTTTTCTGATTCTGCCCATACTTCTTCTGGTGAGACAAGTTGCTTTGTTTTGCAAGGCAACTTGTCTTGCCCACTAGAGCTGGCATGCGGCTCTAACAAGAGCCAGGGCAAGATTTCGAAAACCGGATGCACACCCCAAAACCCTAGAAACCACTCAGGAGACTTTTTCGGGGATTTCGGATCACGGATAGCTTGGCTTTCAGGATGTTTGAGATACCCAGGCAACATTCTGGGTGCTTTCAAGTCCGATTCGAGACTGTTCGCTCCATAGGTAACATGTGAACTCTCATCACAGAGGTCGGAAAAACTCGTGCTCACAACGGGCTTTGGGTATCCAGTCCACGCAAAACACTGCTCCCACTGGAATTAGGAAATCATGAATCCAAATTATGTCGTTTGGTTAATCATGCCAAGAAAAAACGAACCAATTTCATTACACCATATTAATTATCCAAATTAATATATCATGAACAAAATAAAATTTCATTCAAGAAACCATGCGCATTTAAATTGCAAAATTTACAAAAACAAAACTTTAAAACCCATTAAAATTAACACTGGGCCCAGACCACAAGACCCGTCAAATCTAAAACCTGGCCTAGCC
Organism: Euphorbia tirucalli; assembly: GCA_039660915.1. Classification (NCBI taxonomy): domain Eukaryota; kingdom Viridiplantae; phylum Streptophyta; class Magnoliopsida; order Malpighiales; family Euphorbiaceae; genus Euphorbia; species Euphorbia tirucalli. Next base: position 56,070,799 of record CM077633.1, read on the forward strand.
CGCTGCTGCTAGGGGCAACATCCACTGCCTAACAGTGACTGCTGCCACTGTTTTTGCTGCCATGGCGGCAGCCAGCAGCCCTATTTCCCGGAACAGCCCTGAATTTTTTTTAACAAATAATAATAATAATAAAATTCAACCAATAATCAAATCAAAAAATAGAAATCACAAATAACCAATATGCATATAACCATTTCCAATTGCAAAATCAATTTGGGGAAAAATCAAAAACCCCAAACCAAGAATCCCAAAATAAAATACCCAATTTCAGAACCATGGGATTCAATCCTGTTAAGAAAATCTATGGATCATAAGCCTGCTCTGATACCACTAAAAGGATTCATCATTAAAAATCAACCGGATGGCAGCAGAAGCCAATTAAGATTTTCTCGAATCCACGCCCAAGAGCTTATGCAATAGAAATCGAAAAAAAAAAAGAAACAAGAAGAAACCAATCTCACCTTGTATGTCTCTTCTAGAGATGGCTACAGAAACCAAAAAAGGCTCCCTCCACGATCCTGTACACGAATGGTTATCAAGCAAGAACCCATGCTAGCGGAGGGTGAAGATCATGAGAGAGAGAGCAAGGAGATGAAAATTTTTCTCTAAGAAAAATAGGGTTGGCCAAAAATTCTATGTAGAATGGCTTAGGGTTTCGTTTCATTTAAGTGGGTTTTTATACATTTAAACCCTAGATCTAAATTAATTAGCATAGGTTAAAATCTAATTGCAATTCGATTTTAATTTCATATGTATGTGATTATATTAAACCATATAATATAACACATAGTATTTAAATTAAAATTAATTTGCGTAATTAAATTGACCCAATAAATTATTTTAGACTTTACTTAAATGAAATACATATAAACCTATAAATGTATTATATTTCCACCAGAAAATAAATTCATGAATTAATTTATTCATATTAATTCTATGAAACCCTATAAAAATTTGATTATATTATTTTGATCAATCAAATTGATCTATAATTTAATCAATAAATTTCTCCTCTCCAATCAGTATACTCCAAGTATACAATTGACTTGTTTAGTTCAAGCTCAAACGTTCAATGTGTATGATCTTATGGGCCCGTCTTTATGTTGGCAGTAGGCCCATGGCCCACAGACTGTAGTTGGGCTCTAGTAAGCCATTATAGCCCCTAATTAAGACGGAGATTGTAGTCCAACAGAAGTCATAACGCTGTAGTTTAACTTATATATCCCATGTCATTGATATCGGTGTCCAACACAAAAGCATGGTATCATCATGTGCTTTTATGTCCGAACATTAACTTGATCCCGAATCAACCAATGCTTACAAACAAGTTCCAACTTGTTTGGCTGTGGCCACACTCTTATCAGTTGCACTCATCAAGTGGCTAGTGATATCTTCTCAGTGGACTATTGAGTGACATTTCCTTCTGCATATTCACCACCTTGCCATGTTCACTGGCACACCCGAACGTACCCATACTTGGCACCTTGTTACAGGCCCTTTAGGCATATACCAAAGTGTGTGAGTTTACATGCGAGACCATAATATGGTCAGGTCAAAGGATTCAATATAAGTACTACACGAGAATCACTTGTGATACTGTACCATATGGATTTCTTGTTTAGAAAATCTATCTAGTACCATGCCCCATTACATGTACCCATAAGCTTGATTGAAAATCCATGTATTATTCCCGGTAAGACACTGCCATACAATCAAGCCTATGATAGTCTTTGGTTCCATTTATTCCAATGACTGGATCATGTTGAGATTTGTCATTGGAAAAATAATGTGGCACAGCGGAAAATACACCATTTAAAATATCCTAGAATCCACCTATCGTGTCTAATTACCATTGATTAGAAAAAAAACAATTTGAATCAAGAGAGATTAACTCACTGGATTCGTCTCCTCTAGAGACTGCCACAGAATCGTTTCTTGAAACTGCGATCTCCAAAGTCTGGTGCACGACCAACTATTGAGCGGGAACCGGTGATAGCTGAAGACGCGAAGGAATGAAGGATAAATGATGGGATTTTCGGCTATTTGGGGCTGCTATTGGTGGCTGAAATTTCCAGCAATTAATTAGAGTTGAATTAGGTTTTTCTTCCTTAAGTGTGCCCTTATATAGACACCTTGTCTAATTGGGTTTTAATTAGGTTAATTAAACCCAAGCTACTAGGATTATAATTACATAAATAAACTTTAATTAAAAAGTATATACTATGTAATTTAATTCAATTTGGCTAAATTTAATTACACCTAAATAAAATTAAATCACACTTAAGTAAATACAATACATGTAAATAATTTTCCTATTTAGGAAAATTATTTAATTAATTGTTTACTTTATGTAATTCAATTAATTGATAAATTAATTAATTACATTATTTAAACTTATTAATTAAATTAAATTCAATCCAATGTTAATTAATTACCTTGACACCGAATGTCAACTAATTAATTAACGCATTCCTTCCAATGTACATTACATGTACAATTTCTATAAGTTCCAGCTCAGTTGATCTATGTGCACGATCCTATGGGTCTGTCTTTATGTTGGCAGTAGGCCCAAGGCCCACAGACTATAAGTGGGTTCTAGCAAACCATTACAGCCCCCAATTAAGACAGAGATGTAGCAGTCTTTAAAAGACACTCACCCGGTAGTAATCTCATTGTGTCCTTTGCCTAATGATATCGATATGAATAAACAAGAGGCATGGTGTCCGTCATCCTCTTCTGTTGTTTATTATATTTCTTGATTTTGAGTTGATTGATTAATCAAATAAGCAACCAACTTATTTGGGTATGACCATACACTTATCAGTCCCACTCATCAAGTGGCCAATGATATCATCTCGGTGTTACCCGAGTGGCAATTCCATCACTTCATCATCAATATCAACATGTTCACCGGTCCACCCAATCATACCCGTAGTTAGCATCCTTTTACAGACCTGTTAGGCGTATGTCAAAGTGATCCGGATTCCATATTGATATTATAGTGAAATCTGGTCTGAGGACAAAAGAGACCTACTCAAGAAAGACCTACGCGACAACCACGTGGCTTTCTTGTGCGGATCGATCCAGTCCTATGTCAACAACATGTACCTATATTCATGACTGACTATACAAGTACTATGGCTAGTTAAGAAATGCCATACAGTCATCGAATATACAAGTCTATGGTTCTATTCGTTCCCATGATTAGAATAGACCTGGGATAGGTTTTATGATTATCAATCAATGGATACTCTACTCATATTATAGCACAATATATAAATGAAATAGATTAATTGCCTTTATTAATGTGACTCAAATAATGTATTCATACATGACTCTTAATGTATAATACAAAATACAAGAATCCAATGCCCTAAGAACTAGGGCACACCAACAATCTCCCACTTGTACTAGTTCCAAGTGGGCATTGCCCTAATTCCTATAGATCTGGTATGACCATCGTGCTATGTCTGCAACAGCGCTTTGGTCAATGGATCAGTGACATTATTCTTGGTGTCAACCCTCTGCAATGATATGTCACCTATGTTCACGATCTCCCGAATGAGGTGAAACTTTCTAAGTACATGTTTAGATCTCTTGTGTGACCGGGGCTCCTTAGCTTGTGCGATGGCCCCGTTGTTGTCACACAAACATCAACTGGGTCTAGGATAGTGGGTACTACTCCTAACTTAGTTATGAATTTCTTGATCCAAATGGCTTCCTTTGCAGCTTTGCAGGTAGCTATGTACTCAGCTTCCATTGTAGAGTCAGCAATGGTGGCTTGCTTTGAGGACCTCCAACTAATGGCACCGCCATTCAGGAGAAAAAATAACCAGACTGTGACTGGTTCTCATCCTCATCGGTCTCAAAGCTTGCATCAGTGTAACCTGACACTACCAGCTCATCTTGACCTCCATACACTAAGAAAGCATCCTTAGTCCGATTAAGGTACTTTAGGATTACCTTGACAGCCTTCCAATGTTCCTCCCCGGGGTCCGACTGGTACCCGCTAGTCATACTTAGTGCAAACGTGACATCAAGCCTCGTACATGACATGGAGTACATGATAGATCTAATATCAAATGCATAAGGGATCTTTTCCATGTTCTCTCGGTCCTTCTTTGTTTTAGAACCATCTTTCTTACTCAGCTTCAACCATAGGCAATAATCCTTTCATTGCCTTGTCCATGCTGAATCTTTTCAGAACCTTGTTAATGTACGTGGCCTGACTTAGGCCTAGAAGCTGATTGGATCTATCTTTGTAGATCCTGATCCCTAAGATCGTCTCAGCTTCGCCTAAGTCCTTCATTGCGAAGCACCTACTCAACCACTGCTTAATCCCTTGCAGTGATGGTATGTCGCCTCCAATGATAAGGATGTCGTCAACATACAGCACTAGGACGATGTAAATGCTCCCACTAACCATCTTATACACACAGGGCCTTTAACTTAAAACACCATATGCAACCTATCATCTTAGTACCCGAAGGTGGATCCACGAAGTTCCATACTTGGTTATCGTGCATAGATTGCATCTCAGCCTCCATGGCTTTGCACCATTGATCTGAGTGTGGGCTTTCAACAGCCTTTTGATAGGTCTTAGGCACCTCTTGGTTAACGACCATAAGGTCCCCATCATCAGTCACGAGAAAGACATACCTCTGTGGTTGATGACATGTCCTACCAGACCTTCTAAAGTCCTGTGCAACCGGTTCTGGTTCCTCAATTTCTTGAGTGGTCAGAACGGTTCCCGAAGCATCCTCAGCAGTAGCTACAGGAGTTTGTGAGTCTTGATCTTTTGAAAGTTCAACATTACTTCCCACTGTCTCTCTTGGAAAGGAATTCCTTCTCCAAGAAGACTGCATTTCTGGCTATGAAAACTTTGTTTTTGGCTGGATCGTAGAAGTAATAACCCTTAGTTTCCTTAGGGTAACCCACAAACTGGCACTTGATAGATTTGGACTCGAGTTTGCCACTTGTCAATTTCTTAACATGTGCATCACAGCCCCAAATCTTCAAGAAGGAAACATTGGGCTTTCGACCCTTCCATAATTCATATGGTGTTCCCTTAACTGTCTTGCTTGGTGTATTATTAAGAATGTAAGCAGCTGTCTCTAAAGCATATCCCCAAAAGGAGACAGGGAGTGTAGCATGACTCATCATCGAGCGGACCATGTCAAGCAAGGTCCTATTCCTCCTTTCTAACACTCCATTCCACTGGGGTGTACCAAAAGGAGTGAGTTGGGATACAATCCCACACTCTCTCAAAAACGAGTCGAACTCTTGGCTCAAATATTCACCCCTTCGGTCAGACCGAAGTGCTTTTATTTTCTTACCAAGTTGGTTTTCTACTTCATTCTTAAAGTCCTTGAAGCTTTGGAGAGTCTCAGACTTATGCTTCATCAGATACACGTAACTGTATCTGCTGAAGTCATCCGTGAAGGTGACGAAGTACAGAAAACTAGATCTAGCACTAGTGCTCATTGGGCCACATACATCGCAATGTATTAGCTCCAATAGCTCTGAGGCCCTTTCAGCCATCTTGCTAAAAGGCGCCTTTGTCATCTTGCCTTTCAAACAAGATTTGCATGTGTCATAAGACGGGATGTCAAATGACCCTAGCACTCCACTAGAGTGAAGCCTAGCTATCCGCTTCTCGTTATATGGCCAAGTCGACAATGCCAGATGTAAGTAATCCTTTTAGTATTTATGTTATAGATTGAACTTTCACGTTTTAGATCAAGGATATATAAGCCATTTTCAAGAAATATTGTTACATAAATAATATTGGCACATTGCATAGAAATTCTACCATGTCCAATATTAAATACGAAACTAGAAATATCTAACAAAGAAACAGAAATAATATTTCTGCGCGTCGCAGGTACAAAATAACAGTTTCTTAGTTCCAAAACAAGTCCACTAGGCATCTCCAAGAAATAATCTCCGATCTCTATGGCCTCAACCCGAGCACCATTTTCGACTCGAAGATCTACTTCTCTAGATCTTAATAATCTCCTATTTCTTAGACCCTGCACATTTGAACAAATGTGAGATCCACATCCAGTGTCCATGACCCAAGATGTAGAAATAGCCAGATTAATCTCAACAACATAAATACCTGAAGCATCAGTTTTTCCCTTCAGTTGCTCCCTTAGCTTTGGACATGAGCTCTTCCAGTGCCCCTTCTCATGACACTCATGGCAAACATCGTCAGGAGAAGCAACCCTTGCTTTAGGTTGGGCCACCACCTTTTTGCCCTTAGCCTTGGCCTTAGATTTGGCCTTTCCCTTAGCAATGGGCGTATTGCCCTTGTTCACCAGCAATACTTCAGGAGTCTTCTTAAGAGACTGCTCAGTAAGCTTGAGCATGCCATACAGCTGAACAAACCGATTTATCCAACCCTTGCATATGGTAATTCATGATAAACTGGTTGTAAGACTCAGGAAGTGACCCGAGAATAATGTATGTTGCCAAGTCCTGTGGAACTGGCGAGCCGAGGCGGGCAAGTGTATCAATATACCTTTTCAACTTTAGCACATTAGTGCTAACAGAAGTCCCAGATGCCATCACAGTCATGCAAAGTGCCTTAGTTGTTAGGTAACGTTCCTGACGAGCTTGATCTTGGAACATCTTTTTAAGTTGATCCATCATCTCATAAGCATGCTCGTCCATAAACTGCTTCTGAAGATCAAAAGCCATGGTACCCAGCATGAGGCACGAGACATCTAGGTCATCCCTCATATGCAAATCGTACTACTCCACCATCGCCGTAGTGATGCCTCGACCTACCGGAGGGCTAGCTGGTAAAGGAGCATTTAGTACATACTCCTTGGACTCTTGTCTAAGAACTATTTGTAAGTTCCTAGCCCAGTCCAGGAAGTTAGTCCCCGAAAGCTTCTCCTTTTCCAAGAGTGACCTAAGTGGAGAGTGAGTTTTTGTTTGTTACAGCCATTTAAATTGCTTAAGTGAAATGGGATTATCTACATGGAAGAAATCATTGCTTGAGTTACAAATAAAGGACTTTTAAGCCAATTCAAATTAATAATCCGATTTTAATTTTTTTGTTGGTGTTCTTAATTGGCTGACTTGACCAAGATCCACAACTTATCAATGACTGGCCGAACTAGGGCTCGCTAACCAACCATTGATTCATTTGGTAGGACAACCTATCCAATCCTTCCACGAAGGACTCTTGGTTTGATGGGCTTATTGACACTTTACCCATCTGTGCTTAGGGTCTACTCTGAGCTAATGCTACCCATGTTGAGTCAAACCACCATTCACATGTTAACCATACCAAGTATCTTAACCCTCGACGGCCCACCAAATACTACAATATACCCAGCTAGGGCATGGCACACATTGCAGCATCAATGGGAGGAAGAGGTGTGAATGTGGGAAGCACTTTTAAGCGACTCAATATTTTAATTTCCGGATTATAATTAAGTGATACGGCTTAGCATGCATAAACACGGGTAATAATTTGGTGATCCATACATCCATATTATATGACAAATGCAATAGCATACTTAATTTAAAATAAATGAGATCCTATGGGCCTTTATTTACAACCTAATGAAAAACTCGATGTCCTATCTAATTCTTCATGGGCCAGATTGCAATCCTTCTTAGGCTCCCACCATGGGCTTGCTCCATCTGGGCCTTCCTCCATACTTGATGCAATTACAATAATTTTGTAAAATAAAATCTATTCTAAAATTACATCAAAATAAAAAAAATGGCACGCAGGCCATATTTCCCAAAATTAAATTACAACCGATAATAATTTAGGGCCTATAGAACTCAACATCACATTTCAAACAAAGTACCTGTCGTGCACATACATACCAATATGATGCATGATCATGGCATTCCAAATTATAAATATAAATGTTAAGCCGAGTTACTTAGGTTGAAATCGCCAATTTTAACAAATGTGACTAAGGCCCATAAAGGCCCAATGGATAACATCCATAAATGCAAAATTAACAATTTTGCTCCCACTTGAATTTGGGTTGTCACAAATTTAAAATTTAGCTCTCCCAATTTTAACCGGTGTCACGGTTTGTTGGGCCAATTTCACAAAGTCCATATTCAATTTAATATGCAAACAATTAAATTAAATATGCATGCCAATAAAATAAACAATTTAAATACAAATTAATTTTAAAAAAATTTAATTTAATTTGCATTAGGGTCTGGGATAAAAAAAATACCCGCAAAATCCAAAACTGGACCCAAAACCCGCGTGCGGCGCTGCTGTCCCGGCGGGGCAGCAGATGGAATCGTAGAATTGCGATTCCATCTTTTGCCCAAACCCTTTTTTTTTTAATTAAATCATAAACAAAAAAATTCCAGCCATCAACAATAAATAATCAATAAAGAAAAACAATTCTAGATTGAAGCCAATTGTGGGGAAAAAAAATCAAAAACCCCAAACAAAAATTCTAGGGTTTATCAAAACCAAAACTAATTGAATAAAAACCCTAAACTCACAAGTTTGAAACCCATTCTTTCTTCAAGAATGCTTTCAAGAACTAATTCCAATCAATCTAATAGACAAAACCTAGGCTCTGATACCACTGTTGGGATTCGTCATTGGAAAAATAACGTGGCACAGTGAAAAATACACCGTTTAAAATTTCCTAGAATCCACCTATCGTGTCCAATTACCATTGATTAGAATAAAAACAATTTGAATGAAGAGAGATTAACTCACCGGATTTGTCTCCTCTAGAGACTGTTGCAGAATCGTTTCTTGAAACTGCGATCTCCAAAGTTCGGTGTATGACCAACTATTGAGCAGGAACAGGTGCTAGCCGAAGACGCAAAGGAATGGAGGATTAATGCTGGGATTTTCGGCTATTTGGGGCTGCTATTGGTGGCTGAAATTTCCAGCAATTAATTAGAGTTGAATTAGGTTTTTCTTCCTTAAGTGTGCCCTTATATAGACACCTTGTCTAATTGGGTTTTAATTAGGTTAATTAAACCCAAGCCCACTAGGATTATAATTACATAAATAAACTTTAATTAAAAAGTATATACTATGTAATGTAATTCCATTTGGCTAAATTTAATACACCTAAATAAAATTAAATCACACTTAAGTAAATGCAATACATGTATTTAATTTTCCTACTTAGGAAAATTATTTAATTAATTGTTTACTTTATGTAATTCAATTAATTGATAAATCAATTAATTACATTATGTAAACTTATTAATTAAATTAAATTCAACCTAATTTTAATTAATTACCTTGACACTGAATGTCAACTAATTAATTAACGCATTCCTTCCAATGTACATTACATGTACAATTTCTATAAGTTCCAGCTCAGTTGGTCTATGTGCACGATCCTATGGGTCTATCTTTATGTTGGCAGTAGGCCCAAGGCCCACAGACTATAAGTGGGTTCTAGCAAACCATTATAGCCCCCAATTAAGACAGAGATGCAGCAGTCTTTAGAAGACACTCATCCGGTAGTAATCTCATAGTGTCCTTTGCCTAATGATATCGATATGAATAAACAAGAGGCATGGTGTCCGTCATCCTCTTCTGTTGTTTATTATATTTCTTAATCTTGAGTTGACTGATTAATCAAATAAGCAACCAACTTATTTGGGTATGGCCATACACTTATCAGTCCCACTCATTAAGTGGCCAATGATATCATCTCGGTGTTACCCGAGTGGCAATTCCATCACTTCATCATCAATATCAACATGTTCACCGGTCCACCCAGTCATACCCGTATTTAGCATCCTTTTACAGACCTGTTAGGCGTATGTCAAAGTGAACCGGATTCCATAAAAGTGAACCGGATTCCATATTGATATTATAATGAAATCTGGTCTAAGGACAAAAGAGACCTACTCAAGAAAGACCTATGACGCGACAACCATATGGCTTTCTTGTGCGGATTGATCTAGTCCCATGTCAACGACATGTACCTATATTCATGACTGACTATACAAGTACTATGGCTAGTTAAGAACTGCCATACAATCATCGAATATACAAGTCTGTGGTTCTATTTGTTCCCATGATTACAACAGACCTGGGATAGGTTTTATGATTATCAATCAATGGATACTCTACTCATATTATAGCACAAGTTATAAATGAAATAGATTAATCGCTTTTATTAATGTGATACAAATAATGTATTCATACATGACTCTTAATGTATAATACAAAATACAAGAATCCAATGCCCTAAGAACTACGGCACACCAACAGATCAAACTATGGATGCCTTTATGGTTATATCGTTTCCATATCCATGGTCTTATTTCTAAGTGCATGACACTTGTTAACATGGATATAGATATGACCATCGGATACTCTATTTATAGTATTTATACAAGACATAAATAAATAGATTAATGCCTTTATTTAATAACACAAATGCATAATACATCAATCTGTTAAAAGATCCAAAATTTACAATACAATACAAGGACTAATACCTTGGGACTACGGCATTCCCAACATCCAATACTCAAGATGTTGAGAAAGTAGGGTTACTAACACAAACACATGAAGTGGTTACCTTACCATTTATGTTGCTCTTCTAGCATCTGAAGACATATCCTTTTCCAGTGCTCTAACTACTTACATTGGAAGTAGACATCCTCAGGTTGGGCCTTGTGTTGAGGAGCAAGCTAAGGCTTCTTTGCCTTGGGCTTGGCCTTGACTTTTCCTCTACCCTTAAGAAGAGGACAATTCCCCTTGTTTACCATCAGCACCGTATGAGTCATTTTTGTGGATTGTTTAGCTGTCTTAAGCATTCTATGCATCTTAGCTATAGTCTTGTACATGCCCTGCACACGATAGCTCATAATGAACCCCTCAAAAGACTTTAAAAAGAAGCAAGGATGGTGTCATTAGCCTGCTCAGTCATGATGATATGTCAGCACATCCATGTGTTAACAACCATCTTACACGATTTTAATGCTTTTGTCATCATGAGTCTTTCATGATGTGCTTGCTCTTCAAACACCTCCTTGAAACTGTTCAGAACAATATACCCTTCCATCTCCATAAACTGCTTTTGCAGCTCATAGACCATAATTGCAAGCATTAGGTAGGTGACATCTTCGTTGCCTTTCCTAGATGGTTCATATTCTTCTACCTCCTTGACAGAAGCATTACGTGCTTGTGCTCTGTGGTACAGCCCTAGCCAGCATAAGCTTCTTTAGAATCTTATCTTAGAATTATCCCTTAATGCCTAGACCAGTCCATCAAGTTAATACTAGATAAGTTGTCCTTTTCAAGGACATATCACATTGGAATTATGATTAAAGAATTTGTTTCCAATTGTTCAGAAAATTAAAGGGTTGGCTAATAAAAAGGTCCTTTTTTCCCCCTTTAATTGAATAGAAAATCGCATTTTAATTTATTCAAGTCAATGTAGCGTGAAAGTGGACCAAGATACATATTTCACCAAGACTTAGTCAAGCTGAGCCTGGACACCTAAGCCTTGGTTATTTAGGTAAGAACGTCGTCCAATCCCACCCTTGGGACTCTTGGTTTGATGGGCCTATTGGCACTAATCCATCTATGCTTAGGGCCAGGCAATGTCCTACTACCCATGTTAAGTCAAACCACTAAACGAATGTTAAGGCGTACCTAGTACCCTTAATCCTATATAAGAAGTGGATACCCCGTGCACCCGGCTTTGGCATAACCCACATTGGGTAGCCCACATCGCAGTAAGATTTGAATGTGGAAAGCACTTTGATGGCTTAATATTTAGGGATTTATTAATTTTAAACGGACTTACATGCAAACACGGGTTGGAATGGATTATAGAGCATACATACATAATATACACATATATATATATGAAAAGTAAAAATGCAACACTATGGGCCTTTTAATACAACCTATTGGATAAACAAGTAAACCTATACTAACTTGCTGGTCTCCAATGGGCTTGGGCTTGTGTGTCTCCTTTTGGTTCCACCACCAGTTGGGCTCCATCTCCAGGTTAGTCCTTTCTCCAATTACAATTTTTGCATAAATAATAACCAAACTATTTAAATTAAAATTGTAATTACAACAAAAAGAGGATGACACGCAAGCTGTATTTATGAAAACCAAAACACCATACAACCCATCTTGTACTAAGGCCCAATAGTGTGCATGATATGAAAAATACACCAAGTACATTCAAGTAATACTAATCATAATATATAGCAATAAATGCATGCATTAGATCCAATTTTAGTTGTGCTGTTGTCGTACATTGAAATTGCCAAATTTGACCTTCATGATTTAACCTTGTTACAGGCTTGGGCCCCAGGCCCATTGGCAATCCAATTGCCCCCCACTTGAATAGGGTAATCATGAACTCAAACTAATTTCCTTAACCAATTTAATTTGCTAAAAATTAAAGTCTCATGTATGAAATTTAAATCACACAAGAATCCACACGAAACTAATCATGAAAAATAAACATATGAATTTAAAAACCAAATTGAACCGATGCATCTCAGGCCTAAACCTAAAACTCGCAAAATCCAAAATGGGCCCGAGGCCGATGGCTGTGTTACTATCCAAAAATAGCAGTGCTACTGTGGTGCAGCATTGCCCACTGAAGAAGTGGTGCGAGCGACGCAGCATGTAGCACCCAGCGCTGCCATTGGCAGCAATTTTTTTTAAATAAAATGAAAAATCATTTTGGGAAAATTAAAATAAATAAACAAAAACCCAAAATCAATAATTAGTTTCAAACAAAAACAATTGAAAAACAATTTTCAATAAAATTCAATCAAGAACAATGAACCCTAATCACAAACTTCCATAATCAAAAGCAATCCGGCTCTGATACCACTGTTGGGGTTCATCCCGTAGTAAACGAAAATTTTAACCGTAGCGGAAGCGAATCAAAATACACTTAGAACCTATGATAGGGACGAATTACTTTGATTATGGAACAAATACAAAGACTGCCTCAACAAGAAGCCATTAAAACAAACCTGTCGTCCCCACAAAGATAGATCTCTAGTTCTTGCATTTGCATGAAAAACCTCCACTCTCACGCATATGGGTGGCTACCGAGTGAGCTAACATACTAGCGCCGAATAAAACATCTATCCGATCAAGGATGTAAACTTTGTAGTTAACTTATATGTCCTATACGAGTGATATCAGTGTCCTGCAAGAGGCATGACAATGTCACCTTCTTTGATTGCAAGGACGTTCCTTGATTCCAAGTCGACTGAAAAACTCAAGTAACTAATCACTTAGTGATTGCCTTACTTGGATGTGGCCATGCTCTTCTCAATCCCACTTATCAGGAGGCCAGTGCTATCTACTCTCAATTAAGCAAGTGACAAGTCCCATCATATCACTCACATTTCTAGCATGATCACTAAAATACTCAACGGTACCCATACTTAGCACCTTATTACGGGACCGTTAGGCACATGTTAAAGTATACAAGCCAATACCTAGATTTGTAGCAATATCAGGTCTAAGGACCTCATACAAGCACTATTAGAGAACAACCTATGGCATAGGAATCATGTGGTGTTCTCACAGCGGATCGGTTCATTACTATGTAACCTAACATGCACCCATGTTTTTTATTGACATTCCATGTCCAATGGTTAGTAAGACATCACCGTACAATCAAGACACATGCTAGTGAAGGGAATCGTCATGGGAAAAATTAAACGTGAGGCGGAATACCGATTAAAATTTTCCTCGATTCCAAAGCCCAAGATACATATAGATTAATAGAATGAAATCAAGAACAGAGAAAAATAAATTTTCTCACCTTAACTGTCTCTTCTAGAGACTGTTGCAAAAACCTAAACACGTTTCCTTTATAATCCGGTACACGAACGACTCTCGAACGGGACTCGTGCTGGCAAACGGATTGAACGAAAACCAAGAGAAAGCTAGGAAAGGGGCTGCTATAATTTTTATTAGGTTGGCCAAATTCCTTATACTAGGGTTAGGGTTAGGGAGAAATTAGGTTAAGGCTTCCTTTTATATACTCCTTAGCGTACTAGGATTTTAATTAAACTATAGGTTATTTAATTTAATTAAATTAATTTAACTTGTACAATTAGAATTAAATAAAACCTTATTATAAAATTCCAATTGACACAATTAAATATAATTTTATCAAATTAATATATCCCAAAGTTAAATTAAAACCAACCTAAATAAATACACCTTTTGTAGTTATATTTCCACCAAGGAAATTTTATTTAATTTAATTAATTATTTACTGCATGTAATTTATTAACCAAATAAAATTGATTTCTCCTTTAATATATTTTGAATTAATTATGACATAACCTAATGTCAATAATTCAATTAATTTGGTTTCCGTTCCAATTCTGATTTGTCAACATTCAGTCGTTCTATGTGTACTATCCTGTGGGTCTGTCTTTATGTTGGCAGTGGGCCCAAAGCCCACAGACTGTAAGTGGGTTCTAACAAACCGTTACAGCCCCCAATTAAGACGAAGACTAGCAATCTAATGTGAAACATAACCTAATAGTGATCTCGTATATCCCTTGCCAACTGACATCGATATATAAGCAAGAGGCATGGCCCTGTCATCCCCTTATATGCTTATTTATCTCTTGATACCAACTGGACTGAACCTAATGAATAAGTATCTCAACTTATTCTAGTATGGCTATACACTTATTAGTCCCACTCATCAAGTGGCCAGTGATGTCATCTCAGGGGACGCTGAGTGGCAATTCCATCAACTTCACTATCAACATCAATATGTTCACTGGCCCACCCAACATACCCATACTTGGCACCCTGTTATGGGCTCGTTAGGCATATATTAAAGTGAATGCGATCCCATGTTATGTTATAGCGAACATCGGGTCTAAGGATAATAGCAAGACCTACCTGAGAAACACCTATGACAATGAAAACATGTGGTGTTCTCGTGGCGAATCGATCCAGTACCATGCAACCCAATATGTACCCATATCATTGACTGACATTCCATGTCCAATGGTCAGTGAGACACCGCCATCCAGTCAAGGATATGCTAGTCTTTGATTCTATTCATTCCCATGATTAGAACAGATTAGAGATATCCTTATGATTATAACTTTAACTCTACTAAAAGGTCTTGTAGTCCAATACCCTACATTGGTTTACTTTAGTATGGTTATACTCATTGGATACTCTATTTATAAATAGCACAAGATATGAATAAATAGATTCATGCCTTCATTTCAACACAAAATGTATAATACAAAATATCCAAATATAAAGTATAATACAAAACAAGAACCAATGCCATCTGGACTAGGGCACACCAGCAGCTAATCCTTATTTAAAATCATTCCCATGACTTGAACAGACTAAGGATAGTTTTATATCTGTTATTCTTTCCCTACTAATGGTCTTACTGCCCAGAGAACGTTATCGACATACATGAGTAAAACAATAGTTAAAGGATTCTCTTTATTTATTAAATGCACAAGAAATATAATAAAAAAATTATGCCATTTATTATAACCATGGTTTTTAGACCTGAACAGGTCATAGAACCAGTGAATGGATGGATTCATGGATTTTAGATTAAACAGAAATCAAACCAGATTTAAGAAATATATTAAAGTAATAATATATTTATATTATTTATTTTTATAAGATATGAAAATTTTGTACATTTTTATTACAATTCTTTAAACTTAAGGATTTTAAACACAATATAGTAATTAAAAAAGCTCAATGTATTTAATATAGTTTTTATAGTTACAATTAACTATCAATTTAATTCAAAATAATTTAAAATTTTAAATATATTTTATTTTAACTAAACAAACCTAAAAATAGTAACCTAAATTATTAATTAAAATAAATTTCTTTAAAAAAAACAGCTTGGTTGAATTAGAAAACTAGTCCGACCGAGCATTGACTGATTTTTTACTAGATTGAAAACCAACTGAAAACTGATTGGCCGGTCTGGTTCGGTTTTCATAACTATAATTATAACAAGACGTCTAATTACATTATATAGGGACTAGAATATACACCAACACAATGAAATTCAATTAAGACTCGAGAATCTAAAATTGAAGTCTTGGGACTGAGAGTTGAATTTAAGAAGCTCGGTGAAGAATTGAACTTTTGAGACTCGGTAGAATGGGTGGAAGAAACGTCCTAAATGACTACAGTCACCTGAAACAGAATTACAAGAATAAGAATAGAGATTAATTAAATTAGAAAGGAAAAGATACATTTTACCTTATCAGAAGACTCAGCAGATTTTCTTTTACTTTTCTTTTTCTTTGGCGGTTCTGCAACTAGATGAGAAACGACTGGATTAGCTTGAGATTCGGTGGGAATTGCCACCTCTTTGGTCATTTTCTGTTCATTTCCACGTTTTCTTGGTAGGTCTGTGAAGGTATTCTTAAGGCGTTAAAAAAGTCCATTCCTGCAAGAGGAAAGAACCCGAGTGAGTAAAGGTGGAAAATATCTCTAACTTCAATTTGTCTGGTATGATAGACAATTTTTCCCATATCTCTGTCAAGAGTGATGAAGGGTTACTCTAGTATGTAAGCTTCAACGGCTACGTGCCAGCTCCACTTCTTTGGCTTGAGAGATTTATAAGTATAGAGGTTCATCCTTTCAGTGTTATTCAAAGGACAATCCCATAAAGTAAAGGGACCAGATAACCATTGGGTAGGAAAACAAAGGTAATTCAGATTTATTTTAATATAAAAAAAGTAAAATTTAAAATTTTTAACTGATGTGATACGGTTGGAAAAATGCTAAAAATTTGTTAACTTTTTATAGGTATAATGGTCTTTGTTGGAAGACCGGATAAAGGCTGAAGTAAGTTTTTGAAAGAAAGGGGCATTTAAAGTGATACCTAAGTTAGTGCAAAGCCAATGAGTGTTATGAAGGTCACCCGATGCATTAAGATGAATTTGTGTCAGAAAAAACGTAAAGGAGCAAGAATTCCATAGAGATATTCAGGTAACATATAGGTAAATCCCGCATCTAACTGCTCTAAGTAAATAGAAAAGGAACCCGAAGGGCCGAAGGGGGAGTATGAACTCTATCAGTCTTAGAAGGGATAATAATTTCACAATCTTTAAGCCAAGGATGTGCTTTTAGATTAATTATAATGAAATCTAGGTCCATCAAAGACTGCATATCTTCTATTCAAGGAGTAAATTTCTTTAGGGATGAATCATCTGTAATGAATCATCTGTAGGGAATCATCACGGGAAAAATTAAATACGAGGCAGAATACCGATTAAAATTTTTTCTCGATTTCAAAGCCTAAGATACATGTAGATTACTAGAATGAAATCAAGAACGGAGAAAAATAAATTTTCTCACCTTAACTGTCTCCTCTAGAGACTGCTGCGGAAACCCAAACGGGTTTCCTTCACAATCCGGTACATGAACGATTCTCGAACGGGACTCGTGCTAGCGAATGGATTGAACGAAAACCAAGAGAAAGTGCAAAGGGGGCTGCTGTAAATTTTTGTATTGTGGTCGAAAATTCTCTATTAGGGTTGGGGAGAATTAGGTTAAGGCTTCCTATATATACTCTTTTAGTATATATACTCCTTAGCCTACTAGGATTTTAATTAAAACTATACATTATTTAATTTGATTTAATTGATTTACCTTACATCATTATGATTAAATAAAACCATATTATAAAATCCTAATTGATACAATTAAATACAATTTCATCAAATTAAAATAACCCAAAATTAAATTAAAGTCAACCTTAATAAATACAACCTTTGTATTTTATATTTCTACCAAGGAAATATTATTTTATTTAATTAATTAATTATTATATGTAATTAATTAATCAAATAAAATAAATTTCGTCCGTTATAAAACCTAATGTCAATAACTCAATTAATTTGGTTTCCACTCCAATTTCGATTTGTCAACGTTCAGTTGTTCTATGTTTACGATCCTATGGGTCCGTCTTTATGTTGGCAGTGGGCCCAAGGCCCACAGACTGTAAGTAGGTTCTAGCAAACTATTACATCCCCCAATTAAGACGGAGAGTTGCAGTCTAATGTGAAACATAACCCGATAGTGATCTTGTATATCCCTTGTCAACTGACATTGATACATAAGCAAAAGGCATGGCCCTGTCATCCTCTTATATGCTTATTTATCTCTTGATACCGAGTGAATTGAACCTAATGAATAAGTATCCCAACTTATTTGGGTATGGCCATACACTTGTTAGTCCCACTCATCAAGTGGCCAGCGATGTCATCTCAAGGGACGCTGAGTGGCAATTCTGTCAGCTTCACTATCAACATTAACATGTTCACTGGCCCACCCAACATACCCATACTTCTCACCCTGTTACGGGCCCGTTAGGCGCATATCAAAGTGTATGAGATCCTATGTTATGTTACAATGAATATCAAGTCTAAGGATAATAAGAAGACCTACCCGAGAAACACCTATGATGATCGAACCATGTGATGTTCTCGTGGTAGATCGATCCAGTACCATACAACCCAATGACATTCCATGTCCAATGGCCGGTGAGACACCGTCATCCAGTCAAGGATATGCTAGTCTTTAGTTCTATTCATTCCCATGATTAAAACAGACTAGGATATCTTTATGATTATAACTTTAACTCTACTAAAAGGTCTTATAATCCAATGACTATATTGGTTTACTTTAATATGGTTATAATAATTGGATACTCTATTTATAAATAGCACGAGATATGAATAAATAGATTCATGCCTTTATTTCAACACAAAATGTATAATACAAAATATCCAAATATAAAGTACAATACAATACAAGAACCAATGCCATTTGGACTAGGGCACACCGGCAATCTCCCACTTGCAGTAGTTCCAACTCGGCATTGCCCTAATCCCTATAGATCTAGTATGACCCTCGTGTTGTGCCTGTGGCAATGCCTTGGTCAACGGATCTGTGACATTGTTCCCGGTGTCAACTCTCTGTAGTGAAATGTCTCCTCTATCCATGATCTCTCAGATGACGTGAAATTTCCTAAGTGCATGTTTGGAATTCTTATGTGACTGAGGCTCCTTAGCTTGTACGATGGCCTCGTTGTTGTCACAAAAGACATTCACTGGGTGTAGGATAGTTGGAACTACTCCTAACTCAGTGATGAACTTCTTTATCCAAACAGCTTCCTTTGTAGCTTCACATGCAACAATGTACTCAGCTTCTATAGTAGAATCGGCGATGGTTGGCTATTTCGAGCTCCTCTAACTGATGGGCCCGCCATTCAATAGGAAGACATAACTAGGCTGCGACTGGTTTTCATCCTAATTGATCTCGAAGCTTGCATTAGTGTACCCTGATAATGACAGCTCTTCTTAACCTCCATACACCAAGAAGCTAGCCTTAGTCCTATTAAGGTACTTGAAAATTGCCTTGACTACTGTCCAGTGATCCTTCCTGGATTTGACTAGTATTGGCTAGTCATACTCAATGCAAAGGTGACATCAGGTCTCGTACATAACATGAAGTACATGATAGATCCTGTAGCTGAAGCATATAGGATCTTCTTCATCTTCTCCTGGTCCTCCTTTATCTTAGGACCGTTGTTCCTACTTAGTTTAAGCCCATGGCGCATAGGCAAGAAACCTTTCTTTACCTTATCCATACTAAAACTTTTCAAAACTTTGTCTATGTAAGAGGCCTGACTTAGTCCCAGAAGCCGATTGGATCTATCCCTGTAGATCTTGATCCCTAAGATCATCTCAGCTTCTCCTAAGTCCTTCATTGTGAAGAACTTACTCAACCACTGCTTGACCCTTTGCAGTGTTGGTATGTCGCTTCAAATGCGAAGCATGTCATCTATGTATAGGACTAGGAATGTAGATACACTCCAACTAACCATCTTGTACACACAAGGCTCATTTGGATTCTGTATGAAGCCATATTCCTTAATAGCCTTATTGAATCTCAGGTTCCAACTCCGAGAAGCTTGCTTCAATCTATAAATAGACTTTTGAAGCTTGCATACCCGGTTAGGATACTTTGGATCAATAAAACCCTCAGGTTATGTCATTACACATCATCGAGTAGCTTTCCATTTAGAAAAGCAGTCTTAACATCCATCTGCCATATCTCATAATCGTACCATGCAGCTATGGCAAGTACTATCCTAATGGATTTGAGCATTGCAACTAGTGAGAAGGTTTCATCATAGTCAATTCCCTGGACTTGTCTGAAACCTTTCGCCACCAATATCCTTTTGAAGGTATTGTCGGCCTTTAACTTGAAACACCACTTACAACCAACTACCTTAGCACCCAGAGGTGGATCAACCAAATTCCAAACTTAGTTATCATACATCAATTGCATCTCAGCTTCCATGGCTTTACGCCAATTAGCTGACTGTGGGCTTTCAATAGCCTCCTGGTAGGTCTTGGGTTCTTATTGGTCAAAGACTAAAATATTCCCATCATTGGTTACGAGAAACCTATATCTCTCTGGTTGATGACGGACCCTACCTAACCTTCTAAGGTCCTGTGTGATCAGTTCAGATTCCTCAATTGCTTGAGGTTCTGGTTCGATCTTCGAGCTATCCTGTATAGGTGCTTATGGATCTTGAACTTCCCTTAGCTCAATATTACTTCCACTGTCTTTCTTGGAGATGAACTCTTTTTAAGAAAGACACCCTTTCATGCTATGAACACCTTGCTCTGAGCAGGGTTGTAGAAGTAATATCCCCTTGTTTCCTTAGGGTAACCCACAAACAGGCACTTTTCGGTTTTGGAGTCTAGCTTGCCATTTGTCAATTTCTTGACATAGGCCTCACGACCCCAAATCCATATGAAAGGGACATTGGGCTTCTTGCCCGTCCATATTTCATATGGCGTCTTTTCAACTACCTTACTCGGTGTATGGTTAAGTGTGAATGTAGCTGTCTCTATTGCATATGCCTAGAAGGATGTTGCGAGAGTGGTTTGACTCATCATGGAGCGGACCATGTCCAACAATGTCCTATTCCTCCTTTCTGACACTCCATTCCATTGGGGTGTTCTAGGAGGAGTGAGCTATGAGATTATCCCATACTCTCTCAAGAATGAATCAAATTCTAGGCTTATATACTCGCCACCTCGATCAGACCGAAGTGCCTTAATAGTCTTGCGTAGTTGGTTCTCCATTTCATTCTTGTACTCCTTGAACCTATCAAGGGTTTCAGACTTGTTCTTTATCAGATAGACATAGCCATATCTGCTGAAGTCGTATGTGAAAGTAACGAAGCAGTGAAAACCATTTCTAGCACTAGTGCTCATGGGCCCACACACATCCGAGTGTATTAGCTCCAACAAGCCTTTGGCCTTCTTAGCTTTCTTGTTGAAAGGCGCCTTTGTCATTTTGTCTCTTAAACAAGATTCGCATGTGTCGTAAGACCCCAAGTCAAATGACCCTAGCACTCCAATTTTGTGAAGTCTAGCTATGCGCTTCTCATTTATGTGGCCCAAACGACAGTGCCAGAAGTAAGCAGGATTAAGTTCATTGGGCTTAACCCTTTTAGTGTTTATGTTATAGATTGGATTGTTTTGATTTAAGTCTAGGATATAAATTCCATTATTTAGAAAAGCATTTCCATAAATAATATTGTCTTTCACAATATCAATATTTCCAAAACCAATATTGAAAACAAATCCAGAAATATCTAAGACAAAAACTGAAATAATACTCCTGCACATGGCAGGTACAAAATAACAGTCTTTCAAAATCAAAAGCAATCCAGTGGGCATCTCCAAGTAGAAGTCTCCAATCTCGATGGTAGTAACCTTAGAGCCATTCCCGACTCGAAGATCTACTTCTTCGAATCCTAATAACCTGTTATTTCTCAGTCCCTGCATATTGCAACAAATATGAGAACCACATCCAGTGTCCAACAACCAAGATGTCGAAACAGTGAGGTTAACATCAATAACATATATACTTGAAGAACTACCCTAGTTCTTCACTTGCTCTCCTACGAGCATTAGACATGTCTTTTTCCAGTGTCCTTTCTGGTTGCATTAGAAGCACACATCCTTAGGAGCGACCTTGGGCTTAGGCCCTTGCTTAGCCTTCTATGCCTTGGCCTTCTTGGCCTTGGCTTTAGCTTTAGCCTTGCCTTTGCCCTTCACAGCAGGGGTGTTCCCCTTGTTTACTAGTAGCACCGGTGGAGTCTTTTTGATAAACTGCTCAGCAAGCTTGAGCATTCCATGTAGCTCAGCCACAGTCTTGCCCATGCCCTATATGTGATAGTTCATGATGAACTGATCATAAGACTTAGGGAGGGATCCCAAGATGATGTCTATCGCCAACTCCTATGGGACTAGCATGCCGAGAAGGGCCAATGTGTCGATATAGCCCTTCATCTTAAGCACATGGGTGCTCACAGATGTCCTAACTGCCATCCTACAGGTGTTGAGTGCCTTCGTTGTCAAGAACCTTTCTTGACGTGTCTTGGTACATCCTTTTGAGATCATCCATGATCGCTAGACTTGTGCAAATGACCAGCGGTCCGCAAAGCCTGCCCAAACCTGCCCGCTCTGGGTTGGGCTTAGACATACATATTTTACTTTAAGCCCAGCCCGGCCCGAACCAGTAAAAACCCGAGTTAATGATGGGTTGGGTTTGGGAATAACTATAAGACCCAGGACTGTCCCGGCCCGGCCCAGATAATTTTATAACATATACTTTTATATTTTTATTTGTATAATTATATATTACAGATATTAGATATTCATTACAGATACTTTTATATTTTGAATCTTTTTTTGCACAGTGGGGTTCAAGCAATATTATATAGTTTTGGCACTTGGTGGGTTCATAATGTTGAGAGGTCTTTTTGGTTTTTAATACTTTAAATGGCGAGCTTATGGTCTATACTCTAAATTATGTAATTATAATTAGTACTTCTCAACTTATAATATTATAATGAAATTTAACATGATCATCGTGGTTTTGATTATAATTTCTCTATGAATACTATCTGTAAATTAAATTTGTTTAATATAAGTTATATTAAAAAAAAAATTTAAACATTTATTTCATGGGTGGGTTGGGCTGGGCTTGGGCATGAGTTTCAATTGCTTGGCTCAGCCCGGCCCGAGCCCTATGTAAAATTAGTGCGGGCTGAGCTGGGTTTAGATAAGAGATTTTTATGTCAAACCCGATGTAGCCCGGCCCGAGCCTGGCCTAGCCCGACCCATGAACAGGACTAATGATCGCATAGGCTTGACAATCCATGAACTGTTTTTGCAGCTTAGGAACCATCGTGCCCAACATGAGGCAAGACACATCTCCTATGCAGGTCGTACTTCTCAATTTGAGCTTGAGTAACCCCTCGACTTACAGGCGGTGCAGCCGGTAAGGCCCTATCTAGAACATATTCCTTGGACTCTTGTCTCAACACTATTCTTAGCTGTCGAGCCCAGTCTACGAAGTTAGGCCCAGATAGTTTCTCCTTTTCGAGGAGTGATCGCAATGAAAATGAATTACCAGCCATTTTAAGTGATTATCTACACAGAAAAATTGCAGAGTGATTAATAAAGGGCTTTATTATTTTAACCATGTTAATTAACAATCCATTTTAATTAATTTGCTGGCGGTGTATGGTTACAAGACCAAGATCCATATTTCATTAAGAATTGGCCAAGCAGAGGCTTGTCAATCAACCCTTAACTATTTAGGTAGGAACTCCCTCCAATCCTAACCTAGGGACTCTTAGTTTGATGGGCTTATTAGCACTTACCCATCGGTGCTTAGGGCCAGGAGCTTATCCTACAACCCATGTTGAGTCCAACCACCATTCGAGTGCTGAGCTTACCCAGTACCTCAACCCTATGTAGTAATTGAATAATACAATGAATCCGATGGAGGCACGGCCCATATTGCAATATTAAAAAACCGACAAGGTTCGAATGTGGAAAGCACTTTTAATCGACTCAATATTTAATTGGATTGATTAATAAAGGCTTAGCATGTATAATCGCGGGTGATTGGAATGGCTAAACATACATTCATACAGATGTATATACGATTGACATAAGCATAACATATGTATATAAATAAAAGAGACACTATGGGCCCTATTTTACAACCTAATGAATAACTAGTAAGCCTATACTAGAGATCCACTAGGTGGGCTTGCAAACTCCTCTTGGGCTTGGCACCAATGGGCTTGATGCAATTACAATTAAATTTACAAAATATAAATTAAATAAAATTACATCAAAATAAAATAAAATGACACGCAGGCCGTATTTCCCAAAATTAAATTTTACAACACAACTTCATCTAAGGCCCAATAGTGCTTAAAACCATATAACCAAGCATGGAAAATGATAAGCACATAGCAAATATCAATATACATACATGTATTAAAATGCATGAACATGGGAATTCCAATTTTAATTAATTATGTCCAGCCATTTGTGAAATCGCCAATTCTGCCATCCATAACGGATGCCTGGTCACGGACCCAAATTAGCCGTCCAATTCTCAACCCGTGCCAAGGGCCAATTGGACCGATTTCATTAACCAATTTATTTTTAACCAAAAATTAAATTATATGCATGAATTATACAAGAAACCACACGAATCCAATCGCGAAAATAAAATCATGCAAATTTTAAAACCAATTTAAAAACTCATATAGGTTCAAAAAAAAATACCCGCAAAATCCAAATCGGACCCTCAACCAGCGCGTCAGTGCTGCTGTCCTGAGATAGCAGCCTGCTGCCAGCAGCAACTGCGTGCCGCAACAGGTTAATTACCTGCTGCAGCAAGCAGCCCTAATTTGGCTAGATTGGAATCGTAATTTGGCCAAATTAACTTTTTTTTTTTAATTCAAACCAATAAAAAAAACTTGGGGAAAAATAATTAAAACCCCAGAACACGAATTATGGTTCCAAACAAAATTAAATTGAAAACCAATTCAATAAAATCAATTCAAACACCAAGAATCCTAATACCAATCATTCTATTAATCAGAACATGAACATATGCTCTGATACCACTGTAGGGAATCGTCACGGGAAAAATTAAACGCGAGGCGGAATATCGGTTAAAATTTTCCTCGATTCCAAAGCCCAAGATACATGTAGATTAATAGAATGAAATCAAGAACAGAGAAAAATAAATTTTCTCACCTTAACTGTCTCCTCTAGAGACTGCTGCAGAAACCCAAACGCGTTTCCTCCACAATCCGGTACATGAACGACTCTCGAACGGGACTCGTGCTAGCGAACGAATTGAACAAAAACCAAGAGAAAGTGCAAAAGTGGGCTGCCGTAATTTTCTGTATTGTGGCTGAAAATTCTCTATTAGGGTTGGGGAAAATTAGGTTCAGGCTTCCTATATATACTCCTTTAGTATATATACTCCTTAGCCTACTAGGATTTTAATTAAAACTATAGATTATTTAATTTGATTTAATTGATTTACCTGATATCATTAGGATTAAATAAAACCATATTATAAAATCCTAATTGATACAATTAAATACAAATTCATTAAATTAAAATAACCCAAAATTAAATTAAAGTCAGCCTTAATAAATACAACTTTTGTATTTTATATTTCCACCAAGGAAATATTATTTTATTTAATTAATTATTTACTACATATAATTAATTAATCAAATAAAATAAATTTCTCCATTTATAATTTAATTAATTATGACAATCTAATGTCAATAACTCAACTAATTTGGTTTCCGTTCCAATTCCGATTTGTCAACGTTTAGTCGTTCTATGTGTACGATCCTATGGGTCCATCTTTATGTTGGTAGTGGCGGATCGATCCAGTACCATGCAACCCAACATGTACCCATATCATTGACTGACATTCCACGTCCAATGACCGGTGAAACGCCGCCATCCAGTTAAGGATATGCTAGTCTTTGGTTCTATTCATTCCCATGATTAGAACAGACTAGGGATATCTTTATGATTATAACTTTAACTCTACTAAAAGGTCTCATAATCCAATGATCTACATTGGTTTGCTTTGGTATGATTATAATCATTAGGTACTCTATTTATAAATAGCACAAGATATGAATAAATAGATTCATGCCTTTATTTCAACACAAAATGTGTAATACAAAATATCCAAATACAAAGGATAATACAATACAAGAACCAATGCCATCTGGGGCACACCAACAGCATCAACTTCATAATTAGCGGATACAATGGGCTCTAGACCAACCACTTCAGATAAACTAGTCTACGAGAAGTGCGTTTAGTACGCTTAGGAAGTGGACCGGATCTATGAGCTGCTATAAGATTGGACAATGGATGGGATGTTGAAGTTGGATTAATTAAAATCTAGTTAGAAGGAGATAGATCAGACATGAATGAAAGTTGCAAGATTTAAAACTTTTTAAAAAATCTAGGAAAAAGCAAATAAAGAGCAAAAATAAGGAATTTAGAAAATTCAACTAAAATGCAGAGAATAAAAGATGAACAGTCGAATAAGTGCATATGAACAGTTGAATCATAAAAATCGTAAAAGAGAAATAAACTAAAAAGAATGAGAAGAAAAAATCATTAAAGAGAAAAGAATAAAAAGAGATTTGTTGAAGCACAGAAAATGCTTAAAATGAATTGTAGCAATGGCGAACACACGAAACAGAAGATGAGAGGATTCTAGAAAGAGAAAAATTTAAAATTCTTGGTAAATGGATAAAAGAAAAAGAAGTGGCAATTAAATAGAAGAGAGAAAGAGGTGAAAAGTCACGTCTCTTTAAGGATTAATCGACACATGTTTCTGACACAAAACAGGTGTAACGGTTGGAATGGAACAAAAGTACAGGAGATAATGAATGTGTGATAACTGTATTAAGAAGAGTATTAAGGAAGTTTAAAACACTAAACAAGGATGAAAGTATGAAAAGCCAGGCTACATCTGGAAGTACGGAAAGTTAGGTTACATTCGGAAGAAAGTCATTAAATAGGTACGGTACAAAGAAGTAACTTAGAATTCCATTTTTGAGGACGAAAACACTAAAAGGGGAGAACTATAACATCCGAAAAACTGGACCAAACGGAGAACCAAAGTTTATGATTGGAGGTTTGGGTGAACAAGTATTAAATATAAAATGAAAGCCGAATTAGATTATAGATTCGAGATAAAAGGGAACCATGTGTAAGTCTGAAGGAGCGAATAACAAATTAAGTTGGATTACCGAATGGTTAGTAAATGAGGTGTTACAAGTAGATATCCGGTAAGACCGTATCAGGGATACATTGAAATTAATAAGTTAATATTGGGAAGTTAAGGAGATGAGAGATCCGGCTATGGGAAAATTGAGAAAAATTAAGGATGAATCATGGTGAGATCAGGTCAAAAAAAGAGTTGCAAGAAAATAGAAAAAGATACGGCAATGGATAGAATTAAGCAAGATCAACAGAGAGAATAAGTGGAGGAAGATATGGAAAGATATAGGTGGCAGCAAGAGGGATAACCATGTGTGAAGGTAGAAAATGAGTGAACCTAGTAGACCACATGTACAAGTTCTAGAATTCTAATTAGGGGATAAAAAGTAAACAAAAAAGATAAAAAGAGGGGAGAATAATGCAGCCTGGAGAAGAGATCATTAAAGAAGAGAAATCTATAGTGAGAGATGGAAGGCTTTTAGAGAAAAGGAAGAATTAAAAAGATATATCATAAGGAAAGTAGAACTACGTCATCTTTGATTCCCAAAAGAATTGTTGAGATACGTAGGTAGCAGGGTAGGAAATCTACTAGGTTCAATCCAACAAATTAAGAAGATTCAAGAGTGTGTTAACAGAGGAATGCATGGGAATGGTAAGAATCTTAGAAGATGGAGCCTTGAAGGAATTGAGTAAGACTTGAAAGGGGAAAAGATGGAGGAAATTTAAGAGGTAAAAATATAATTTTAGTTTTTAAGTATGCATGTAATTAAAATGATATTTTATTTATTAATTATGAAATCCATCGTATTTTGAGTATCTATCTTTGCTCAAATAATGTAATTTGTAAACCCTAAAGAAAAATAGTGTAAAAATAGCTAAAACAGTATAGTGTCACAATTATCTTTTTTTAAACATAAATAGTTTGTATAGAATTTTCTGGAATTTATTTGGAAAATGTATCTGTTGTGTAGCAATGATTTAAATAGTATATGTTAAATAAATTAATGGAATATGATTTGCATGAAATTAATGAATTTACGTGAGATTCGAAATAACATAATTAATGAATTGACTTGAAAAGTTTAATGGGTTACATAAAGGATGAGTGGAGACTCGGTAAAAACACTCACATTGACTAAGGCGGTTAGGCCTAGGGTTGATAATTGGATCACCGTGAGAGTGAACTTATAAATTTATTCATAGAGGTAGGAAAGGAATGGAGGAGGGAAAACCATTTTGAAAATAAGAGAGTAAGGAAAAGATAGGAAAGGGAGAGTAAGAGAGTAGAGAAAACAAAAAGAAGAAAAGGAGAAAATGATACTCAACCTTTTTCTACATCACTCCAACTCTTGATTTCCCAACTCAAACACTATCTTCCTACCTTAAACCACCCAACTTCCATCCTTCATCTTTGGTTCGTGATCTCAGGGATGATTTGGGATGAAAACGAGCTCGTTCGGGACCGGCCGACATCGTAAGAATCGACTTCAAAAACTCAAAGTACTGGATACATGCAACAAGGGTAACTTCTGAGAGGCCTTAAATCCTTTTTACTGTTTTCTGGGTTGCATTTTGTTGTGTATTTGATGATTTTCGCTTAAAAATGAAACTGCTCTTTTCTAGAGATTAAAGTTGTACGGCTCTATTCTTCACTAGAAGAGAGTTGTACGGCTCTGGTCTTCAGGAACAGTTTCATGTAAAATTAATCTTCGAACCAAACTATTTTCCCAAACATCAGAGTCGTACGACTCATTTTTTAAGTGATTAGAGCCGTATGGCTCTCATTTGAGTTGTACGGTTCTGTTCTTTAGTCCAATCGCCTTTTTTTGATGAATCAATGAGATTTCGCTCCACAGACAGGCTAAATAGCCAAACTCACAAGAAGAAGTTTTTGGAACTTCATATTTTGATAAGCATATATATAATAATAATAATAATAATAATAATAATAATAATAATAATAAAAACAATAAAAACATGTTTTTTCTCATTAAAGTTATTCAAGTATGAATATCTATATTTTCGTATGTTCTCGTGAAAACCGTTTTTGATGTGTTTACTACTTTCCCACCTAGATTTATTTCCTGTGAAATAGCTAGCCCCCACAAGAGGGATTCTAATAAATCCCTAGATAACAGACCCACTTTGATATGCATAATAATAAAGGGAATAAATGTTTTTGATAATTTTTTTCTTCAGTATAAAATCACACGTTTTCCAAATCTAGTCCGCCGAACCTGCCGGGGTCCCCCGACTATCCCCTATTATGCATGCCCCGAGCTATCATACTACTCATTGTGTCTAGTTCGAGTCCTATGTGCATATATATTTATCGTACCACTAGCTTTTGTTTTGCAGGTAGATGTATGTTAGGTTAAATCTAATTTTTTATTTTTAGATTACTCATGTATTCTAGGCGGTTGTGTCCTACATCTCGTTTTACAAATGTATCCCCCATGGTAGTTTATTCAATTGGCTCTAATGATTTATTTTTCTGAATTTATTTACATTTCTGTATTTATTTATCGCTTTCCATATGAGCATATAGAAAATAACTAGGGCTAAAAATGGAATATAAAATAAATATTAAAGACATGACAATTAAAACAGTTAATAATTATTTGAACCGAGACAGAAATAAGTGATTTTTCCGCACCCGAATCTCTGGCTAAAAGGTATAGTGATTCTTGCACGAGTTAACTATACTGCAATTTTCCGATGGAGTTGAACCAGGTGGCAACCTAAATCATTTTAACGATGAAATTTGGTTTTGTATGTTCTTCTTCTACTTTCTAAAACTTAAAAAACTACGATGCACTCTAAGCGTGTCGCACCCTTTTTCCAAAACCATAAAACCTTCTCCAAGCACTGGCCTCGCAGCACGTTGTCAAAAGGATCGTCCGCTCATACTTGGGATCACTACGATTCGATGGAGAGAGCCTAATGAGACTAGGTGAGCCACACATAGAAATGAACGTTGAAGGATTAGGTTTGCGTGTAACGTGCACAGTCAAAACGCATGAGAAGATAACACAGCCTGGAAAGAAAACACAGTCTGAAATAATCATCTGGGATAAATAGGTCTGGAGGTGGATTGATGAGATCCGGAGTTGAAATCCCAGTTATGTGAAAATTTCCATTAACATTTTATGACACATTGAAAAATTATCGTTTGTGCAAAAGTTTTAAGGATTTGGTTGATGTGACGTAATAAAAATGTTTTTGACCTGTGATAATTTTTTAATCAAATACTAAATGAGAAACGAGTAAATAAAGGCTTATAAAGTTGGTTATAAACGGTGAAATATATTGATATGACCCAAACGGATAAGGGCCTTATTAAAAACATATAATAATAAAAAGTAATAATAATATAATATAACCAGACTTAATTCGTAAAATAAAGATCATGGACAGAAATGCGAAATGAGGTTGTTAAGCATTGATTAACACGTTTAATACAATTATCATATTTGTTACAACCACATAATATAGAGTCCTAGATACCAAAAATTATGATATGACAATCAAATTGACACCACTATATTTCAATAATCTGCATTCAATAATAGACAGAAAGGGACTGGATTGAGGAACCCAAATTCAGAATGTAATAAGCTAAATTTGACTCGATCTTTAAATGCTTTCAAAAGAGTTCCAAATCAAAGTCCTCAAAATGATATTTAGTTACAAGGTTCCCAAATCTATATATATCAGGAAGAATTCCCTGCCACTGAGTTTTCTTATCATTTCCTTCTTGCACTAAAGTTAGTTCTAGCTTAAAATACTAGTCCACAGAATGCCACAATAAATTATCACATACATGAGACTAAAATACACTCGCATGGTAAATTAAGTCAATAAGACAGTAGCAGATGAAGAGATATCAACTACATTTTGATGCACTTGTAGGTAATTCCAACCTATCTCTTGGGGCAAATTAAAAAAATTATCAACAAATTGACCTAAAAAAAACTTTAAACTCAGCTAAACATGTTGATGGGCTTAGTTAGGCCAGTTCCGATCGGGGCCAAGTTTTAAGAACGCTCAATGCAAACCCAGCAAGAGACGCATAATAATATAGTAGGCGAAAATAAGGGATCAATACTTTTTTTTTAACAAAATAAAGTATAACATATTTGAATTAACCATTTTCAATTAATTCATTCAAGTTTAATAAGGATTATCATTCAAAAAGATTAAAGGTTCTGAATTGGTAATGACAAAAGACTAGAAACAGAATTTTACATGTTTTGCTATATGATTCGATGGCCACCAATCCTTTCGTCGATATACTCTGTTCAGAAGCAATAAATAATGAATCACAACATCTCTTGTGATTTTCTAACACAGCGACCAACTTTCTTTCGGAATTCCTCCTTACTGTCTCTCCATTGTTTCTACACGCACACAATTTACAAGATGTTAATAACGCAGGAAAGGAATGAACTACAGCATTTTTTTTCTTTCGATAATTATCAACAAATTCGGCATTGCTGCCAATATTAAGGCATATTTAAGCAAGATAAATTGACATCATACACCTACCGCTGCATCGACATTTGCAGGAGACTCGTCATTGGGACTAGAAAGCATTGATATGATGCTCAAAACAATGCTTTCAACCTAATTCATCATAAAGTCAAATTAATTCAGTTTTAGGGCAATAACAAAGAGTCATAACGTATAAGAGAAATGGGAAAATATGGCAATACACGACAGAAAAAAAACATTGGTTTTCAAGAAAATAAATTGCAACATTAGTTTCTAGCAGCTCATTACTTGCCTGCATCGGGTAAATTCATGCATCTATAGAAACAAAAAAAAGTGCAGCATTAAAAAATAATCCAATACATAATAATGAAAATTCCAATCCTTCATCCTTTAATTGCTTCTCATGAACACAGCATGACACAGACATATTTCATCTTCCAGTCAGATATCTCTCACTGTTTCTTCTTCAAAAGGATAACTACTTGAGATCTTCTCTAAAATCGTCTTTTGTTGCAGCAATGAAGTCACTTCACAATAATATTCACCATTGAACATATAGCAGACCCTATTCTACAAACAACATTTGCACCTTAAAATGCTTATTTTTGCAATGGTGATTCTGAAATTAGTAGTAAGCACTCTCACTCCCCTGCAGCTTCAAGAAGATCTTATCTGATTCCCAATTTCATTAACTTTACCATTTTAACTAAAGTAACATGAATGACTCAAAAGACTCCTATTCGCCATATCAAAGTCATTACAATTTTTAATAATATCAAAAACTAGTTGCAACAGATTCCAATGCATCAAATTGGGCCATATAATACCCAGACAACTTAATCAAAAAATCCCTTGCAAACTAGAGCTTCAGTAGAGTTTGGGGGAAAAAAACTCTCACAAATTACACAAAACGAGGATGAACATTATTAATGTGATCAAATGTTCCAATGCAGTTTCAGTACGCAAACAATAAAAGAGGCAGAAAAGGAGCAATCTATCTATAGCAAGAGAGCATGATCTGTGAATATGCAGTATTCAGAAAGCATAATAGTAACATACTGTATGGACTGGAGTCCAACGCTCCGTAGCTAACTCATAGCCATTTGGATCGTCACCAGGTGGATGGAGAATTGATATGCAAACTTTTCCGTCTGGATAAACTGTTCAAAGGTTGAAACATCTCAGCAGTCCTTTTTCACGTAATATAAATTGTCAATAGAAACTTCAAATTGGTAAATCAACAATCACCATTTGGGTGCCACATCTCAGAAGTAAACCTCACAGTGGGAGGACTGTTGGGGTAGTTTTGTGGAAAGCTCATGATAGCATTAAAGAATCCTCCTTCACTGCAACAAGAAATTTAATTGTTAGCAAACAACATAGTATGAACCTCCATAACCTGCAAATAACAGAAACAAATTTGCAATCCACAAAAGCTCGGGTTGTAGGTAGCCGGAAAACAGAAGTATTAAATTAGAATACAAAGATCAAATGTGCTTATTATTCTTTCATACAGACCTGTGCATTTATCAATGAGAGCAATGCTATCCAAAATCAAATATTCAATCATAAACAGCGCTTTAAATAACCCCCAGCTGACCAGTACCATGGCAGCAAACATTTGGGCTGCTTCCCAATAAAGGGCTTCGCAAGCAAATCAAAACAATGTAACCACTATACAATTTAATAAGTTCACTAAAAGAAAAAATTTGAAAACTTTTAATAAAACCCATTAACCAGACTGCCATCAATTCAATCCCCTAAAGGAAAACCCATAAAACCCTTAAAAGCAAAATCAAAAACTCCACCAACAAACAAATGTCTTAACACATAAAATGCACAAACTAGACTAAACACCAGCATCAAATTCAGAAAATAAAACACCCAAAAGAATTCGAATCTAAAAATCCAAACTTTGAATTCACAGATAAGAATAAATGCTCACTATAAGGTGTCTGGGGGTCCCATAATTGAAACACTCCATTCAAACACATTGTTTTCATCGACCAAACCAGCAGAGAATCCATCAACTGGGTTTTTGCAAAGATCTGAAAAAGATTGAATATAGAAACTTAAACATATAAGGAAGAAACCCAATTGAAACAGAAACAAGACAAAGAGAATCTTAAGGTGGAAGCTTCTCGACCTTTAAGCTGCTTTTGGAGGAGGAGACTTGCTTGAGACACAGCCATAGAATCGACAATGAATTTCTCAGGGACAGAGAGAAGAAGAAGAAGAAGAGTTGGGGGAATGAATGATTACCCAGCCTCTCTCAATTGGGTTTTTGGTATTTTAATATTTATAGAAGAAACTAGAAATATAATTGACACAAATCAATCTTAATTCGTAAACATTAAAAAATATTTATTCATCCAATTTGATAAAATAAATTCAACTGGTGTAAAAAAATTTTCTCAACAATAATTCAATATCTGAATCGAAAACTAAACCTTAAAAGTGCTAGATTAAATTCAAAATCAATAAGAATTGCTAGATTAAATTTAAAAACTCGTTTGAATACCTACTTTTTAATTAAAAGTGCTTTTATTGTTTAATGTCAAACAATTAGGAGTGTGCAAAACGCGGTTCGGTTTAAAAACTGAATAGAACCAAACCGAACCAAAAACCAAAGTAGAAGAAAAATAAAAACTAAAACCAAACCAAAGTTCATATGGTTCGGATCAAACCGAACCGAATCAGTTCGGTTCGATTACGGTTTGGTTCGGTTTAAACCGAATCAACAAAAATTTTAATTTTTTAATTTTTATTATCATTTTTTTTTATAAATTACATGTAAAATATTGCTTAAAAATAATTTATATTACATGTATATTACTAAAGTCTCAAAAATACAAACTATATAATAATATAAATATATAATATGCCAAATAAAATTTATTTATATACATATATATTTTAAAAAAATATTTTTTCCTATTACGGTTCGGTTCAGTTCAGTTTCCGTTTTTTAAATAAAAACCAAAAACCGAACCAAAAACCAAACTATTATATTTTATAAAACCAAAACCAAACCAAATAGAATTTGGTTCGGTTTGTTTTGGTTTTTAAATCTCGGTTCGGTTCGGTTTTTGGTTCTCGGTTCGGTTTTGCTCACCCCTACAAACAATAGAAATAAATGTGTTTAGTTATAATTTGCTACTAACTTTTATTAGGGCTGTTAAATGAATGATCTAAGGGGGTGTTTGGTTAGCTAGAAAAGTAGTAGGGAATGGTAATGAAAATCACCAATTCCCTTTGCTATTGTTTGGTTTAATAAAATTATTTAGGTGATGGGAATCTCATTCCCCCATTTGTAGGAATCACCCATTCCCCCCTCTCCCCCCATTAATCAATGTTGATTCCCATTCTTACATTAAATTTGATAAAAACAAAAAAGAAAAAAAAAAATTCACCATTTCTTATCCTTATTTTACCAAATAACTAACCATTATCTCAATTTCTCAACTTCTCTAATATATTAATATTTTTATATACGGATATGATTATTATTAATATTATTTAGTTACTAACATAAATAAAATGCTAAAATAATAAAATAATGATAACAAATATAAAAGAAATAATTGTTAAACATTAATGATATTTTATATCTTATATATTTTTCTATCAAATTGTATTTTATAAAAACTATTATTAATTTCTAAAAATAACTAAATTCTGATTCCGGACTAAACCAAACAAAACTATTAATTGGTGATTCTGATTCCGATTTCCTATCATTCCGTTTCCGTTTCCGATTCCGATTCCAAAACTTGAACCAAACGCACCCTAATAGCATTTGGGTGATAACCCAATCTAACCCAATCATATAAGTAATAGGGCTGGGCATCAATACCGGAGATACTGGACTGGACCGAATATCTGAGAAAAAAGATCTGGAATTGGACTAGACCGTTGACTTTTTTCTACAGAACTAGATTGGACTGGACTGTTGACTTTTTGTAAAGAACTGTATTGAACTGGACCGAAATTTATCCAAAACCGAACTGGGACCGAACTGTATTGGACTGGACCGAGGACCGGACTGAAAGAACCGAAAATTTATTATTATTAAATTCATATATATATATATATATATTATTAAATTCAAGAAAAATACTCTTATTTTAAGAAAGAAAAATAATGCAAGAGGCGGGATTTGAGCGCGCAACCACTTAATTATTTGGACTTTACCACTTTGTGTACTTACTTATCTTAACGTGTTATGCATATTCAATTATTTATACAATGTTTTCACAACTTATAAAAATCCTTCTTTGAAATTGATGGGAAACCAAATGAGAGCAAAATTTGACAAGTATTGGGGTTCCATTGATACAATGAATGTGATGCTCTTTGTTGCGGTGGTTTTAGACCCAAGGTTAAAGATGAAGTACTTAAAGGCTAAGTATATTGAATTTTATAGTGTGATTGAAGCTAATGAGTTGGTGGAACGAGTCACAATGACAATTAACAAGTTGCTAGATGAATACAAAGTGCAAAATGTTTCAGGAAATACAAATCTCGAATCACAATCATCGAATCAGGCTTATAAATTTGATGATGGGGATGATGAAATGGATACTGAAATTGATGATTATTTCTTGAAAGTTGAGAATGAGGTTGTGTTGACTGAGGAGGATTGGGAAAGGTATTCAAATGAGTTACTTGAGAAATATGCGGTTGACTTTGACCTTTTATTATGGTGGAAGGTCAATGCTGTAAGGTATCCCTTTCTATCCAAAGTTGCAAAAGATGTTTTTGCAATTCAATGCACTTCTGTGGCTTCGGAATCGACATTTAGCACAGGCGGTAGAACTTTAGATCAATTTCGCAGTTCTTTAACTCCTACTACAGCTGAAGTGTTGATTTGCTGTCAAGATTGGTTGAGATCCTCAATTCAGACTTGTAGGTTTGAAGAAGAACTTGAAGATCTTGAAGCTATTAGAGAATTTATTTCATATTTGCTATTTCCGTTGAATGTTTATGTGTATTATAGCTTGCTAACACTGTTATGTTTTTCCTTTTTTTTTGTTTTTACAGGTTAGAGTTGATCCCGAGGTTGCAGCATCTATTTTACCCCTATTTGATTTGGATTGCTAAGATTGTTCAAGTGGAAGCTAACACATTTTGGTACTCATTTGTTCCTTTCCTTTTTTGGGTATATCTGGATACTTAATACCAAATATTATTTGAATCATATACAAAACTATTATTGTGCTTCCAAATTCATAATTAAAAGGGCAAGAGTAAAGAAAAGCAAACATCCATATGCATGAAATGTCAACTATCCGTAAGCCTTAGTTTATGTACTTGCAATTTTAATTTCTTCCTAAGATTTCACCCATCCAACAATCTACAAAAATACTAATTTGGC
Organism: Euphorbia tirucalli; assembly: GCA_039660915.1. Classification (NCBI taxonomy): domain Eukaryota; kingdom Viridiplantae; phylum Streptophyta; class Magnoliopsida; order Malpighiales; family Euphorbiaceae; genus Euphorbia; species Euphorbia tirucalli. The sequence continues at coordinate 56,107,835 of CM077633.1, forward strand.
CAAAGGTAGCTTGGTTATCATTGCTTGACTGGTACTAATGGTAAATTGTGACCAATTAGCTAAAGAAGTTTTTGAACTTTCTTCCGTATTGAAAATCTTACAAGCTTAGAAAATAAAGTGCATGTTGAAGCAATAATTATATATCATTGATATTAAATAGTGATATCCTGTTTCTTATTGGTTGTCAAATTTCTTTCATTTAGCTTATGCCTGTTTTGTCCCCAAATTATACATAACCTAAACTTAGTTAAATGTAAATTTACATATACTTATATTTGACATGAATTTAGTTGTAAAATTGCAGGATATGATCAGATGAACCTCAAGAGTTTCAAGTGATATCTGTTGACATTTATTTTTAGTTTATTATCAACTGTTTATTTTGATTAAAGATTTTTTTTTTTTGACTGAGGACTAAGGATATTTAACTTGTGGAAAGCGGAAATCATTTGGAATTTATTTTAGTAGATGTTTATGTTATTTTGATAGATTTTATTTGAATTTTTTTAGTTGAGATTGTGTAAGAAAATATGGGTTTTTATATTTTTGTGATTTATTTTATGTATTGGATTGAACCGAACTGAATTCCCAAACTTAGAATCAGATGGGACTGGAACCGAATCCCTGAATCTCCGAACTGGATTGGACCGAAATTTTTTAGGCAATCCAATTCCAGAGATTTATTCATCCAATCCAATTCTGGAGATTTAATTTTGCAAATCCCCGAATTCCAATCCAATTTTGGAGATTTCTAAATCCCCGAACTGGACCGGACTGTGTCCAGCCTTAATAAGTAATTCATAGGTTGATTTCTAAAACTCTATCCAACCCATAAATATTCACACAAGATTAGGTTGGGTTAGATTGGGTTGAATATTATTCATATAATTACATAATTTACCGGATGTAAGAGAATATGCTTCCTTATTTTGAATTATTTGGCAAGAGCTGAGCACATATGTTTTCCAATTTTAATCTGGTTTTATAAATTCATGTTTTTAAGTTTTTACAATTCTTTACCTTCATGCTCATACTTTAACTGTAAAATAAATTATTATTTATTTATTTATTTATTATTATTATTATTATTATTATTATTATTATTATTATTATTATTATTATTATTATTAGTTTTAATTTTATTACTATATCAAAATAGATTCTTTAATTTAGAGGTATAGAATAAAACATGAATAATTTAACAAAAAGAAAAAAGTCTTTTATTCCAATCACAATAATCTGATAGTTTAGTCGAGAAATTAAGCATGAAATTTAAAGTTCGAAAAATAAAATTAGTTAGTTTTTTCTAAATTGTTTTAAGAAAAAAAAATCAACATCACATCATACCATAGATCAGAATAGTAATGGAGTAGAGTAGTATTTGACACAATAATGTTAATTAACATAGCAAGTTCAAATACAAAAATGTTATTAGGTTGTTCATTATTTATAAGAAAAATTATTTATTTCACCTGTACTTATATGCATATGATTCTTCGGCTTTTTTAATTAAGAAAAATAATAGATTATAAGTGTAAAAGAAATAATGCAAAAAAAAAAAAAATAATAACTAATAATTAAAATGAGTTAAGTCTTAGAGCATATGAGTTGTAATTTAGTCACAGATTATAGATTCAATTTATGAATGAGATTGAAAAGTGAAAATTTAATAAGGGATAAAATTGAATATCGATGAAAAATAGTATAAAGAAATGAAGATTTTCAAAGGGAGAAAACTGAATTTTACATGTGATGGTTACTTTGAATCCATCACAATCCAACCCAACCCAATTACTTTTTCCATTTCACTCAACTCAACTCAACCCGACCTAATGAATAACCATTAAGATAAAGAATATATAAATTGGGTTAGTTGATTTTATTGGGCTGGGTTGATTTTGTATACCCCTAACTCTTATGGATTTTGGAAAGGGCAAAAGAGTTATTTTCCACCAGCAGATAAAACATGTTTTTTACAAAAAAAAAAAAAAAAAATACTTTCTTTTCTTTTTGTTCTATAATAATTAATTTATCTTCCACCAATAAAAAATTTATCATGTTTTACTAAACACTAAGGCTCCACTTGGAATGAATGAACTACATATATAGAATTCATTTCTAAATGAATTCCATGTGGAATTCAATTGTAAATGAATTCTCTTGTTTGGAATGAAATAATTTAAATGACAGAATTGAATGAATTCTATAAATTTATGCTTGGAATGAATGAACAAAAGTACTTCATTTGTCCTTATTTCCTAAATTGTCTTCATTAATAAATTTTTATGATAAGTAATCAATTAATTAATTATGTATAAAATATAAAATTAATTAACAATAACTTTTTTATTTTAACAAGTTATAACTAGATTTAGATATAAATATTTTTTATCATATTATATTTTTTGTTGCTGGCTAAATAATCGATTTCGGGTTATTCAAGTGCTTTTTAGATGACTTTTCTCCAAATTAATTTTGTGTACGCTAGGAATCAAATTTGAAACTCAACATAAGCGGATAGAGATTATTACTATTCAACCAATCTTAATTGGTTTTCATGTATAATTCAATAGGAAAATTTAATTTTTTTTTTTGTTTTGTTTTTTTTTATCCTTCACAATATTTAAAATAAAAATAAAATATAATCAGCTAAAAAATAAAAGGAAAATAATAATGGGTTATTATTTAAAATCGGTATTGAAAATATTAATCAACAAGAAATTTATATGAGAAAAATAAAAATATAATAAAAGCATAATGAGGGTAGAATTGTCCCAAAATATTTCCCTGCATAAAACACGGAATTTATTTGCAAATTCCACCTATTTTGATGGAATTTGTTCAAGGCATGTTGAATTCCGCAGAATTGAATTCCTTACTTTATCTCATTCCAAGCACGAAAAATTAAAATTAGAAATGAATTCCTCAAAATTTTGAGGAATCCATTTATTTCAAGAGGAACCTAATTATCAATCAATAACTAACAACAACAAATATCAACAGCAAAATAAAACAAACTACTAAGGTGTTTAGTAAAACTTTTTAAACAAAATCAAATACTTATTTTCTAATATCTAAATGGGGAAACTTTAAAAATTACACGTGTGGTTCCACTCTCTAACAAATCAAGAATTATGTATTTTTTTTTCAAAAATAGAATTTGTAGTTTCAAAAAAAAAAAAAAAAAATAGTATTAAATCATAACATATAAAGTGCATTTTTATCCATTTTGAACTAAAAATTTTTGAGTTGGTTAATAAAAATATAATAGACCTTTACAATAAATTTGAAGTTTTTCAAAAAGTGCAAATATTTTTTAATTAAATTGTGATTGTAAATTTAAAAAAAAAATACTACAAAAAAGAAAACTTATGAAAAATGTTTAAATCTTGATGTAAAATTTTTTAAATAGTATGGGTAAACTAGTGAAATGTTTAATGGACAAAAATGACATAAAATACATTATCATTTTTAAATAAAAAATGTAAATTTTTTTTTTTTTTTTTGCTAACTCTTGAAACCACAAGTCGTTTGTTTGGATAAAAAGAAAAAACACATAATTCTTGATTTGTCAGAGGAAGGAAACACAATCTTTGAATCATTTCTTCATATAAGCTATATATATAAAGTTACGTATTAAACTATATAGTAAAAATAAAATATATTTAAATATAAATTATATCCTTAATTATTATTTAATTTTAAAAATACTAACATGTAATAAATTTGACAAACAATTTTTGTCGTACTAGCTACAAAAATAATTCATCTATGAAAGAGGAATTATTAATAAACATCATCTCCTTAATTTCTCCAAATTAATACCATTAACGAATTTATTATATATATATATGAAAAATTTTATAATAATACTTCGTGAGTATCCCCTAGCTGTAAAAACACAATTTACGTACTTTTATTATTTCATGAACTGTTTTTTTTTTTATAACAAAGTTAGTATATACTTCAGAGTATTATAAAGTTTCTAATTTGTATATAAATTGAATTATTTAGAACAACTATATACATATATATGAAAATTTTTATAATAATACCCTGTGAGACCTAATTGTAAAAACACAATTTGAGTACTTTTATTATTTCATAAATTGTATTTTTATAACAAAAGTAGTACATCCTTCGGAGTATTATAAAATTTCTAATTTATATATAAACTCAATTATTTAGAAATTTATAATTTCTAACTACACTTGACCTTTGACCTATTTGGTAGTCCAGGCCACTCTATAACTGTCAAACCACAAAGTTTTTAATTAGTTTTTATAAAGAGTTATTTTAGCACTAATTACTAAACTCATTTAAACTCTAATTTTGGTTAAATTTGGTTTGGTCAGTCAAACTGACATATGTTCAATTGACAAAAGTACTTAAAAACACAATTTAAGTACTTTTATTATTTCATAAATTGTATTTTTATAACAAAAGTAGTACATACTTCGGAGTATTATAAAATTTCTAATTTATATATAAACTCAATTATTTAGAAATTTCTAATTTCTAATTACACTTGACTTTTGACCTATTTGGTAGTCCAGGCCACTCTATAACTGTCAAACCACAAAGTTTTTAATCAATTTTTATAAAGAGTTATTTTAGCACTAATTACTAAACTCATTTAAACTCTAATTTTGGTTAAATTTGGTTTGGCCAGTCAAACTAACATATGTTCAATTGACAAAATAGTCAAAAAAAATTTTTTTTTTTTTTTAAATCAGCGATGTGTCCTATAAAGTAAGTAAAAAGTATGAATCGATAACTATTTATTCCGAAAATACTTAAATTATATCCAATCATGTAAATACTTAAATTATATCTAATTAGCGATGTGTCCTATAAAGTAAGTAAAAAGTATGAATTGATAGCTATTTATTCCGAAAATACTTAAATTATATCTAATCATGTATTAACGTGATCTTTTAAATATATGATATGCATTTATTATAAATCGATAAAAATTTAATAATTCATTAATAATATAAAATATTTATATTTTTTCATATTATTTATATCTATATATGAACATTTTTATAACAATACCCCATGAGTGTGTACTCCCCTAGCTGTAAAAACACAATTTAAGTATTTTTATTATTTCATAATTTGTATTTTTCTAACAAAGATAGTACATACTTCGGAGTATTATAAAATTTCTTGTTTGTATATAAACTCAATTATTTAGAGCAACTATGTGTCACATGATAAGGTAATTACACTTGATCTTTGATCTATTTGGTAGTCCAGGCCACTATGCAAATGTCAACCAAAGAGTTTTAAATGAGTTTTTATAAAGAGTTATTTTAGTACTAATTACTAGACTCATTAACTCTAATTTTGGATAAATTTGGTTTGTACAGTCAAAGTGACATATGCACAATTGACAAAATAGTCAAAATTTGTCTTTTTTCTTGTATCAGTGATGTGTATAAAGTAAGTAAAAAATATGAATTGATTGTCATCTATTCTGAAAGTACTTAAATTATATCTAATCATGTATTAACTTGATCTTTTGAATATATGATATGCATTTATTATGATTAATGTAAATCGATAAAAATTTAATAATTCATTAGTAATATGAAAATATTTATATTTTTTCATATTATTTATATGTATATGAAAAATTTTATAGTAATACCCTGTGATTATGTACTCCCCTGGCTATATAAACACAATTTAAGTACTTTTATTATTTCATATAACAACGGTAGTGCATATTTCGAAGTATTATAAAATTTCTAATTTATATATAAACTTAATTATTTAGTACAACTATTTGTCACATGGTAAGGTAATTACACTTGACCTTTGACCTATTCGGTAGTCGAGGCCACTCTGTAACTGTCAAACCACAGAGTTCTTATAAAGAGTTATTTTAGCACTATTTACTACTCATTTAAACTCTAATCTGGTTAAATTTGGTTTGACCAGTCAAATTGACATATGTGCGATTGACAAAATATTCAAAATTTATATTTTTTTTTTATCAGCGATGTGTCTTATAAAGTATGTAAAAAGTATGAACTGATTGTCATCTATTCCAAAAATACTTAAATTATATTTAATCATGCGTTAACTTGATCTTTTGAATATGTGATATGCATTTATTATGATTTACAGTAAATCAATAAAAATTTAATAATTCATTAATAATATGAAAATATTTATATTTTTTCATAATATATAAATATATATATATATATATATATATATATATGAATATTTTTTATAATAATAACCGTGAGTATATACTGCCCTAGCTGTAAAAACACAATTTAAGTACTTTATTATTTCATAAATTTTATTTTTATTTCAAAGGTAGTACATACTTTGGAGTATTACAAAATTTCTAACTTATATATGTACTCAGTTATTTAGAACACCTATTTGCCACATGATAAGGTAATTACAGTTGACCTTTGACCTATTTTGTAATCTAGGCTACTTTGTAACTGTCAAACCGTAAAGTTTTTAATGAGTTTTCATAAATAGTTATTTTAGTACTAATTACTAAACTCATTTAAACTCTAATTTTGGTTAAATTTGGTTTGTACAGTCAAATTGACATATGTGCGATTGACAAAATAGTCAAAATTTGTATTTTTTTTATCAGCGGCGTGTCCTATAAAGTAAGTAAAAAGTATAAACTAGTTGCCATCTATTCCGAAAATGCTTAAATTTTATCTAACCATGTATTAATGTGATCTTTTGAATATATGATATGCATTTATTATGATTTAAAGTAAATTGATAAAAAATTAATAATTCATTAATAATATGAAAATATTTATATTTTTTTCATATTATTTAGAAATATATGAAAATTTTCATAATAATATCTCATGAGTATTGTCACATACACAACTCCTTGCCAATTGTGACGTGCGGCACTAGCAATACAACCTCCCAATTGTGTTGCTAGTCAGCCTTCTCAAATGCTTAACAAAGACTAAGCAAGCCGTAAAGTGAATAAAGTGTGCAAGGATACAAACAAAGAAAGCCTTTATTAATATAAGGAAACCTTACAAATCTTAAAGGTCTTAACATTTTCTTTGACACTTATACTAATGTCCCTAACCTCTATTTATAGGTATTCCACCTCCACAATGTGTGGCTAGCAATGCACCTCCTATTTTGCGGCTAATAATCATTTACAAGGCATATTCTAAGCATATTCCTACCTTAGAGGCAGTTTAGAACAAGCTAGAGGCATTTAGGCGGTTACCAACCGATTTCCAATTGTTATGGACCCTTAAGTGTTAGTGATGGATATGATCCCTTCTTGATATTTACTAACCAATCTCAAAGCCTCCAGCACATTCTGGAACGGAACAAAAAAGGACAGTGACCAAAATTCCGTAAATGACTCTTAACACTTTGGCTGCGCTTGTTTTGACCCAAAAGCCATTCTTATGCCAATTTGTAGCCGAATTGGGCCCTTTTAGAGGGATTTTAGCCTTGTACTTAGGCGGTCCATGACATTCTCCCTTACTCAATTGGGCAACGCCTTCATTGCCACTTGACAATACTCCTCAAGTAGTCGTCCTTGTCCCTTGCCATTTTGGCACATTAATATAGCTCCCTTTGTGTGTAGCAACTCGTCCTCAAGCCATCGTTAATGAGCCTTCCCATTCTTTGCCCATCTTCCCAAACTCTTGGTTTGCGGGTCTTGCTCCATCCTAGGCTTATGCTCTACTCTCCCTCTCGATGGTACATTTGTGAGCGGACGACCTAAAAGCGAAAAGCGGCGAAGTGAACCGGGGAAAAAGGGATCTAAGAAAAGGAATTGAATGGCGTTTTGGTTCTTGGAAAACGGGATTTTGATTATTTTTAGGAAATTTGTTGATTTATTCGAAAAACTCTTTTGTAGAAAACCTTTTCCCATTTTGTTAACTTCAAGACCTCAAAATTTAAATTCCAAGATCAGTGACAAAGTCACCACCCCGATTAGCTCATCCGGGAAATTCCGGTACAGCTCCCTACCGAGGGTAGACTACTGTACCTAATCCAGAGATTTAGAATTCGGGCAAGTGACCTACCTAACCTCAAGCTTGCTTTCATTTTATAGTTCATATTACCATATTTTATTCGCTTTATTATCTTTCTCTACCCATTTTGTGTTTATTTAGCCCATGCTCAAACGAATGACAAGAATAAATTACAGAATAAATAAACCTTACATCCAAGTAGTTAAAAGAATAAGTATAAAGGCCGCTTATACAACCAGATCGAATAAAAATGAAAACTCTTGTCCTTACATCTACAAACGCCTAAATACATGAATATCTAGAAAATTACAGTCGCCTAATTTATATGAAAATCTATCAAAGTACATCCAAAAATAAAATAAAAGCAATAGAAGCTGCAGAATAGATCGGTTAACATAATTTATATCACAATACAAATAAGACTCAAATTGGACAGAATTGGGATTTTTAGGGACGGGGAGCATGCATTTAGGGGATAGCCAGGTCGACTCGGCTAGTTGGCCCGGCCAGACTTGGAAAACAATTTTGAAACGCCCTGTAATTTTTTTGTGCTAGAAAACTTTTTTTTTTTAAAACAATCGGCTTGGTTTCATGCAAGTTTTTTCGTTTAGCGGGTCTGTTATCCTGGAACTTCGGGTTCCGTTCATGCTGGTTTCCTAAATCCAACATCCATCTAAGGTCCAAAAGCAGTAAACATGCCAAAAACAATTTGGTTCCAAAGACAGCATTGCGCTACGCCGTCCGTACGGGTCATTTCGTGATTCTGTCTCCTACTAGAGACTACAGTCATACAACTGTAGTTAGAGCCGGCTACTCTAATTACAGTCGTGCGATTCTAACAACTCCAGCCATGCGACTATAGCATCCAGAACCCAAAAAATGGTTTTCTCGTTTTGAAAATGCCGTTTTGCTCGATTTCAGTGGTTCCTCGAGATTTTTATAGAGTTCAGGGGTCCGATATTGCTGGACAACAGATCCGATTCGGATCGAACAACCCTAGATTCCAAAAAATCGAAACCACAGAAACCGAAAATCTCACACCTGCATAAATGTAAATCCGAAAACCAAAGTTTGATAGTGTACAGGTGTGTTTGGACCAAAATATATCACAATAGAATGGAAAAAATGGAAAACGGGTTTTTTTGGCCGATCCGAGGTAGTTTCGGGTTTCTACCCGGAAGGACAGAGCCGTGCGGCTCTAGATTAGAGCTGTACAGCTCTGTTCTTTAGGACTACAGTCGTGCGGCTGTGTTCTTATCAAACACAGCTATACGGCTCTAGTTGGGCATCTAGTTTTTTGAAAATTTGAGAAATAGAGAAAAATGCAAAGAAAAAGTAATGTACATAGGTTTAAGGCCTCTGAGAGTTTATCTTGATATTGTTTTGATGTGTTTAACGTCAAGAATCAGATTGAAATGCCGGAATGCTTCTCGAATCCTCAACCATCCTGAAATCCCGAAAACAAATCTGAAACCAATCCAAAATGGTCCCAATCGAATGTGTAAAGGTCTAGGAATCCCCTTCAATGCTTAGGTATTGTTTCTATATTGAATTAGGTTCTCTCCTCTTTAACCTTTTTCTCTATATCTCGGTTTTTTTTTCTTGCTCACCTCCCTTTCTTTTCTGCTTTCTTTTTTTTTCTGCCTCAAGACCGATCCTTCCCCCTTTACTTGATTGATCTTTTTCTATTTATATCTCACACACTCTTAATCATTTCTAACATTAATGAGCCGTTTACTTTTCGCAGGATTTCAGCCGTGCTCCTCTATTTAGTCAAGTTGCTCTACCTTTGCAGAGCAACTTGGCTGACCCGCTAGAGTCGTACGACTCTATATGCTAGATTCGTGCGACTCTAGATCTATAGTCATATGACTCTAGATCTAGAGTAGTGCAGCTGTAGTTTTACAACTATAGCCGTACGACTCTAGATAGAGCCGGGGCCGATTCTGCCAAAACCTATGCTCACTTCTAAGCTTCCCTAGCCATTCGGAGGACCTTTCCTAGGGGTTTCGGATCAAAGATAGCTCAGTTTTTGGAGCATTTAAGACATTCTAAGCGACTTTTCGCTCAATTCTAAGTCCAATTTGCGTCCGTCTGTGTAATAAGTAACATAGTATTCTCATCACAGAGGTCGGGAAAACCCGGCGCTTATAGCTACCACTCGCGTGATCAAATTCAATACCCGATACCAGGTTTAAAATATCTGAGGGGAATTTTAGAACGCAAATTGAAGCACCATAAACGGAAGGAAAGAAAGATGTACCTGACTTGCTGAAGCGTCATTGTTGCAGTGATGATTTGATTTGAGCTGATACCGGGTCTATATTACCCGAGGTAATGGTTGAATGAGCCTAGACTGGATTTATCTGTATCCGAGGCGATGATGGAATGAGCCTCTACCGGATTTATCTGTATCCGAGGCAATGTTGAAATGAGCCTGTACCAGATTTATTTGTATCCGAGGCGGTGTTGGAATGAGCCTATATCGGATTTATTTGTATCCGAGGTGGTGTTGAACTGAGCCTATACCAGACTTATCTGTATCCAAGGCGGTGTTGAACTGAGCCTGTATCAGATTTATCTGTATCCGAGGTGGTGTTGAAATGAGCTTGTACTAGACTTATCTGCATCCGAGGCGGTGTTGAACTGAGCCTGTATCGGATTTATCTGTATCCGAGGCGATGATCTGAGTTAAGTTTTAGTTTAGGGACCTACTTTGATGTCTGTACAAAACAGTGGTCTTGCTTGAATTGAGTTGGATTCAAGGATTTGCCTCGACGCCTGTGCAGAACATAATCTTGCTTGAGTTGAGATGGAGTCAAGGATTTGAAATCTTGCTTGAATTGAATGGGATTCAAGGACTCGGAATCTTGCTTGAATTGAATGGGGTTCAAGGATTTGGAATCTTCCTTGAATTGAATGTGGTTCAAGGATTTGAAATCTTGCTTGAATTGAATGGGTTTCAAGGATTTGAAATCTTGCTTGAATTGAATGGCTTTCAAAGATTCGAAATCTTGCTTGAATTGAATGAGGTTCAAGGATTTGAAATCTTGCTTGATTGAATGAGATTCAAGGATTCGAAATCTTGCTTGAATTGAATGGGTTTTAAGGATTCGAAATCTTGCTTGAATTGAACGGGTTTCAAGGATCCGAAATCTTGCTTGAATTGAATGGGTTTCAAGGATCCGAAATCTTGCTTGAATTGAATGAGGTTCAAGGATTCAAAATCTTGCTTGAATTGAATGGGTTTCAAGGATTCGAAATCTTGCTTGAATTGAATTATGGTTGGCTCTAGGAGTGATAATTTTGAAGTGGGGTCGAGAATGAGTATTTATTCCTTGATCGATAATTTTGGAAACAAAAATTTTTGCCCCTTCGATCAATAATAAATACGGCTTGATTGTTTTGTCCCTGGATACCTGCAAAAGGCAAAGAGTACCCTTCTCGGGATTATATCGACATGAACAAAATTCTAACAATCGAGAAATTCTTTATACCTGAGATGTTGAGGTTTGGGCCTGCGTGGCTCTAATTTGTATCTTAAGGCCCAGTGGATGCCCCAGTGTTGGACTATTTCCGCTTTGAGAGTGATCCCTATTCGGGGTGGCCCGATGCTGGTGGTGGGTACCTGTACTTGGATTGGTCGTGATGCATTTATGCATTATGCGTGTGTATGTTTTGAATGTATGTATGTATATGTTTCAATGTGTGCATGTGCGAATGGACTCTAGAAGATGCATTTCCAGCTATTTGCCCAATCTTGATATTCCATGTTCTTGCTGGGGAAACTGTGTCATGTTATTGATTGATCATAGCTGGGGGAACACATTATTTGTGCAATGTAATTCTTGCTTTTCTGCTGGGGAGATATGATGACTGTTGAGGAAGTACGATGACTGCTAGGGAGAAAGTGGTGACATTCTTTATGATGGTTTCATTGTCGGGTAATGAAAAGGCTTTACAAATTTGCCCCTGGGAAGGATGAATTCAGAAATGCTCTAACTCTAGCCCGAATTGCCCATCGCGGGTTTTCAGCTTAGTGAGTCGCTTTAATTTTTGCCTGAGGCCCCTTTTCGGTTTTCACCTCAGCGAGCCTCTTTTGAAAATGCTCTAACTTTTGCCTAAACTGCCTATGCAGGTTTTCAGCTTAGCGAGCTACTCTAATTTTTGCCTAAGGCACCTTTTCGGTTTTCACCTCAATGAGCTCTCTCTCTTTTTTTTAATGAGATGCATGTAAGCGGAAAATGTGCACAGCTATATATGATGCATGATGTGAATTCAATTTAAAGCAGCCTTCGGACATTTAAATGAACAGAGCAAGGCATTCATTCATTCATTCATTCATAATGTTTTAGAATAATGTACATCACAGATGAAATGAAGTTAAGGACAGAATCAGCAATGGTATCCGTCTTGACCAAATCCACGACTGCCACCAACCGGTCCTTGCAGATTTTCCCGCTGGTGGTGCTCACCTTACCATCCTAATTTTTGCATGGACCGCCTTTTCGGTTTTCGATCCATCCAACTATCCTAATTTTTGCATGGATCGCCTTTTCGGTTTTTGATCTATCGGACCCTTTTTTTTGACGTATTAGCACCTGAGTTCGTCCTGATTGATAGGGTTGGTGACTTAGCCTTTGTTTCCTTTATTAGAACCACTTCCATCTCATAGACCAATGGGTATAGTGTTTCTCTTGTATGTGCTCTGCTGCTAGTTCTTTGTTCTTGCAAGGCAAATGGTAATGTGTCAGCCCAGTCTCTGTAGGTAAGTGCCATATTTAACAGCACCCTTTTGATGGACTTATTGGCTGCTTATACCACCCCGTTGGCTTATGGGTGATACGGAGACGGTGAATGATGCCTTACCCCTTTATCCTGGAACGATTGTGCTATTGCCCCTGAACCTGCATTCCACTACCAGGCAGGACATGGTGCGGAATGCCAAATAGTGTGAATACATTCTTCTTTCAGAACTTGGACCCACACACTCTTTCTTCCTTTTTTTTGCTGTGACATTCATATATAACCCTGATTCTACCCATTTTGAGGAATAGTTGATGGTTATGACCACGAATCAATGTCCGTTTGGCATAAGTGGCACCATCTCTCCAATGCTATCAATCCTTCATCCTGTGATGACCCATTTTCTGGTTTGAGTCTGTAGAGCTTTCACTTGGCTGGACTTATCTTTCAGATTCCTTGGAGTTCTGTGTCCTGCAATCCTTGCCAACCCCCAGGCGTACCATCATAGGACTAGGCGAAGGTCTTCACGTGCTTTTGGGATATTTTGCAATTTCTTTTCTTCTTATCAGGCAGAGGTCCTTCAAGACAGATATCATTTTTGGGTCATCATCTGTCTTTAGATTCATTTCATTCAATGATGTGTCATGTATGCTAAAGACATTAGATGAATATTTGTATGTATGCACAGTGTTCTATCCAGAAAAATATCATACAAGTAATTTGAAATCAAATTGCATTACATTAAATGCCTTGTGGGATGAATTGTTCAAAAAATAGAATAGAAAACCAAAGCAGATACATCAAAATAATTGTCATTCTCCATATGTGGAGGGTCTTCTCTTACTGCTACATCACCAGCTTTAATAGCTTGAACATGTGGATTAGTCAAAGCTGGGTAAGGGATTGTTCTGAACACTAGGCTTTAAAGGTGGTTCCACAATCTTTCCTTCAGCAATCAATTGTCGGATAGCCCTCATTAATTGCATGCAACCATTTGTGTGGTGCCCTGCTGTCACTTGATAAGAATAGAAATTACCCTTGTCTATCTCGGGCTTTTCAAACAGCTTTAGAGAATTCAACAGACCGTCAGTCCTCCATTTTGTGAAAATCTTGGCCAAGGAAAGAGTCCAAGGGGATAGGCCTTGATTTCACAAATTTCCATCTTGGACACCTCGTTGCTGAGACACAACGGCAACTTCAGCTGGCTTATCTTCCGAGAATTGCCCACTTTTTCTTATAGAGCCGGAACCAGATCCACTACCTGATCCAATTGCAGTCGCCGATCGATACCCAAAACCATGCTCGGAGCTTCTGCCACCCCTTTAGCTCACTGCCTTCTCTTCCTCGTCTCTCTCGATTTTCATGGCCATACTGTAGACCTCGCTGAGTTCACTGATGGTATGGAATTTCATGTTGTTCCTATAGATGTCCTACTGCCATCAATCAGCTTTTGGATCAACTCATCCTCGTCAGAGCGGTTCTTCAACAGGATCATCTTATTCATCCACCTTTGATAATACTCATCAAAGGATTCATTTGGCTTCTGCTTGATCCTCTCCAAGTCATATAGCTTTACTTGGATCTTAGTGTTGAAGCTATAGACTTAATGAAAACTACCGAAAGGGCTTTCTAATCTGATTGCACATCCTCTGATAATGAACTGTACCAGGACAAAGCTCCCCTTTCAAGGGTGGTCGGGAAGAAATTAATCACCTGCTGCTTTGTGGCCTCTGTTGTCAGTATGATTCTGGCATAAAGGTTCACATGGGCTTTTGGTAAACCAATCCCTTTGTAGGAAGGAACTTTCGACACTTGAAACCTAATAGGGAAGGTCTCAATGCCCTTGTTTATCATAGCATCTACATTCACACCTTTCTTGGAGCCCGGGCTGATATTGGCCCCTTTCTTCAGCTCGGCGACCACTTCATCTAACTCTGAGTACTTTGACTTTATATTTTTTTCCATTGCTGCCTTAATCTCTTGCAGCTTCTCTACACTAGCTGAGACATTAGCCCCATACTGAGAAGATTCAGCTACCTTTTCCTTTCCAGGCCCACTGGTTTCGACTTCCCCATTTTCTCTCATAACAGCCCGCATCTCCTCTTTCAGAATGTCATGGAAGTCCTGAGATTTTAGGAAATCCTTCAGAGCATCAGCAAGACTTGATGTTTGGTTTGCCATTTCCACTTCCTCCTCGGAATCAGACTCACTTTCTTTTTCTACTGTCCTCTGTTCCTCAACAACCCTCAAAGTCTGAGATCTTGTCCTCCTTCGATCCAGCTTACTCAGTGAACTATTTGTACGGAGCTTTGGTCTTTTTCTAGTCCCACGTATGTACTATCCTACATCACATGTGGAGAGTTAGGGACGATAAATGAATGAAGTGATGACGTAAAGAATGATGCTTGGATGATGCTTCATGAATGAAGATGAGAATGTTAGAGATTGTGCCCTAAGCCAATGTTGGATTATGTAAACAATCTTCTTAAGTCATTAATAAAGACTTATTTTATCATATATATTTGTATGTTAGTATTTATGATAATGTATCCATGAATTAATTGTGTAATTCTAAATTTCCCTAGTCGATTGTTATTATGGGAATAATAACAAACTAAGACTAGTGTGAGTGATAATGGATATTCATAAGATGAATATAGTGTATACAGATACAGATTATACTCACGGGCAATGTGTTAGAGAACATGTTGCTGGAGACCCACTATAAGATCAAGTTCATGGTCACGTGTCACAACTGATCTTGATTATAGTAGTGTCATCAGCTGATTCCTTTGACCTGAGGTCACCATGGATTCCGGGATGAATTTATGTTGTGCTTTGACGCAGTCAAACGCTGCTTGTAACAGAGTAGTTATAAAGGCTGTGGTTGGGTACGATATGACTCATGCTTTGGGATGTGAGTGACAGATATGGGATTTTGTCCCTCTCTAACAAGAGAGTGATATCACTGGGCCTCTCGATAAGTAAGACTGTTAAATGCATGGCCGTGCTCAAATAATTGATAAGAGTATCAATTGATTTGTCTGAACAGTTTACTTTGAGATCGAGAAAGCATATGATTAATTATGTAAGATTGACAAGTGTACCATGTCTTATAATTAATCTTGATATCAAAGAGACAAAAGGGAATATGACATTTTATAAATAGGTATTGGATCATTCCAATCATATTAATTGGGTAGTCGTAATGGCTTGCTAGAGTCCGCTTGTGACCTATAAGGACATTATGGTAATTTCCTTATTGCCAATTAATATGAACCTATGGGGTCACACACAAGAGCAAAATGAAGTTCATCTTATCGGGTATAAATTATTATTGGATAATAATTTATGAATGAGAAAGAGTATAAATATATATAGTGATATATATTTATGTATATATAAATATTAATGTGATTAATATTGCATAAAGTATGCTACATATTATAATTTAATTATATAGAGATATAATTAATTATAATATTATATATACATATGTGTATTATGGAGAATTGATTTGATTTAATGTTAATTGAGAATTAATATTAAATTGTGTGGGTTAATATATAATTATAACTAATAGGTGTATTAGGTTATAATTATAATTAACTAATTAGGTTTTATATTTAAGGAAATAAAAACCTAAAACCTAATAAATCCTATAATGATATAGAAGCAGAATTCGGCAGCCACACTAGACCAAGCAGCCAGCCGAAATTCTCCTCTCCAAGCCAAGAGAAAATTTGATTTTCTGCCTCTCTCTCGATTCGAGGAAACCGTTTCTTCTATCCCGGCGCTAGCACGCGGTGAATGTATTGCTCCGTGTGGATCAACCATAGAGGGAAGCTATTTTGGTTCCTAAGTGATTCAAACTTCAAAGAATTAAGGTAATTCTTTAACCCTCCTTCCGATTCAATGTAATGTACATGGGTCCTTGGTGGGGATTAATCTTTTTCCGCTGCGTTTTATGTTTGTTTTGTGCGATTAATTCCCAACAGAGAATGAGGATGATCTTTGTGTTTTGATTTCCTTTGTTTGGGATGTCCTAAGAGTGCCCAATGCCATGCAAAAATAATGCAAAAAGGTCTTGTGCGAGCCGCCACACGGACAGAGGTTCAGCGCTTTTGGGGCACCTAGTGGATTGTCGTGAAATGGCCACGTGTGTACCATTACATGGGCAGAGTTTTGATGCTCTGTGGGTCAATGAAATGACATGAAATGGTCACATGGGGACCGTACCACGGATAAAGTTCTAATGCTTTTGAGGCATGTGATATGAGATGATGTTATAGGAAAGTCACATGTAACTTGAGACATGGACAGGGGTTCAACGTTCTTGGAATACCTTGCATGATTCAATAATGTTATGAAATGCCCCTATATGTGTACTAATCCGGCACTCAAGGAGTACCTTGAATGATTTCATAGTGTCATGGAATGATCCGATATGGACCATAATGCGCAAACAGGACTCTAGCGTCACCGTGACACTTATGATGAATGAGTATGATGCCATGAAATGATGTCGTGTGAACCACCACATGAAAATAGGCCTAGGACCATTGTGGTCATATATTGAATGACATGGTATAGTAAAATGGCAGAGTGCAATCCGGTGCATGGGCAGAACACGGGTAATTTTGGGATACGTGATATGTTATGGAATGAAACGATCGTGAGGAGCACACTTGGAACATCCTTTATTAGGTGGGATGAAATGACATGAATGTTTATGTCACATGATATGCAAGTGGCTACATGAAAATGTGGTTAAGATGCATGACACATGGGATGATGTCGTGTATGCTTTATGGAAATGTTGCAAGCGAGATGTAAATGGCATACAAATAAAATGTCATGGCTGCACGAAAATGTGATTAGTGTCACACATATGTTGATGCTAAAAAATGGCTGTACAAAGGTGTGTTTAGAATGGCACACAAAAGCTTATGCATGTTTGATGCTTCGTGATGGAACAAACGTTAGCACACGCAATAACATGCACTCCCTTCCAACCTTATTTCTCCTTTTGATTGGTCTTGCATTCTTCCTAGGTGTTGGGTCCCTTTGGCATCAACAAGGGATATCAAAGGCGCACTTCAATGTCCAATTTGAATTTACATTTTCGTAATCCTAGGGGAAGTTGCTAAGCCATTACATGTGGGCCAAAGTCAAAACCAAGGGTCATACAGGTTCCCATAGCAAATATACACTCCTCACCGTAAAACACGATATAAGGTCATGCGGTGCTATGAGTGGTTTACCCCGTCGGGTGCCTCCAATCCTACCGGAAGAGGTAGGTCACCTTCTTGAGTAAACCGGGGCTGATCAGTGTATTGGAGGGATTGAGAAGAAGAAAATGTCATGATATGCAAGTGCAAACAAATAAGGTATTATGAACTGGTAAAGTGACTACAAGCGAGGTTTTATTTTAGTAGTTGCCTAAGTTCCTTAAGTTTTTATGAAAACCTCTTTAATAAACTTTATTCCCCAGCAGAGTCGCCACTGTGAGCGGACGACCTAAAAGCGGAATGGGGCGAAGCGAACCAGGGAAAAAGGGATCTGAGAAAAGGAATTGAATGGACTTTGGTTATTGGAAAACCGGATTTTGATTATTTTTAGGAAATTTGTTGATTTATTTGAAAATCTCTTTTGTAGAAAACCTTTTCCCATTTTGTTAACTTAAAGATCTCGAAACTTAAATTCCAAGATCAGTGACAAAGTCGCCACCCGGATCAGCTCATCCGGAAAATTCTGGTACATCTCTCTACCGAGGGTAGACTACTGTACCTAATGTAGAGATTTAGGGTTCAGGCAAGTGACCTACTCAACCTCAAGCTTGCTTTCATTTTATAGTCCATATTACCATATTTTATTCGCTTTATTATCTTTCTCTACCCATTTTATGTTTATTTAGCCCATGCTCAAGTGAATGACAAGAACAAATTGCAGAATAAATAAACCATACATCCAAGCATTTAAAAGAATAAGTATAAAGGCCGCTTATACAACCGGATCAAATAAAAATGAAAATAAAAAAGAAAACTCTCATCCTCACATTTACAAACGCCTAAATACATGAATATCTAGAAAATTACAGTCGCCTAATTTAAACAAAAATCTATCAAATTACATCCAAAAATAAAATAAAAGCAATAGAAGCTGCAAAATAGACTGGTTAACATAATTTATATCACAACACAAATAGGACTTAAATTGGACAAAATTTGGATTTTTAGGGGCGAGGAGCATGCATTTAGGGGACAGCCGGGTCGACTCGGCTAGTTGGCTTGGCCAGACTTGGAAAACAATTTTGAAACGCCTTGTGATTTTATTGTGTTGGAAAACCATTTTTTTTGGAAAACAATTGGCTTGGTTTCATGCAAATTTTTCCGTTTAGTAGGTCTGTTATCCTGGAACTTGGGGTTCCGTTCATGCGGGTTTCCTAAATCCAACATCCATCTAAGGTCCAAAAGCAGTAAACATGCGAAAAACAATTTGGTTCTGAAGATAGCATTGCGCTACGCCGTCCATACTGGTCGTTTCGCGATTCTATCTCCTTTTGGAGACTACAGTCGTACAACTGTTGGAAGAGCCGTGCAGCTCTAATTACAGTTGTGCGACTCTAACAACTACAGCTGTGCGACTGTAGTATCCAGAACCCAAAAAATGGTTTTCTCATTTTGAAAATGCCATTTTGCTCGATTTCAGTGGTTCCTCGGGATTTCTATAGAGTCCAGGGGTCCGCTATTGCTGGACAACAGATCCGATTCGGATTGAACACCCCCAAATTCCAGAAAATCAAAACCAAGAAAATCGAAAATCTCACACCCACACGAATATAAATCCGAAAACCAAAGTTTGATAGTGTACGGGAGTGTTTGGACCGAAATATATCACAATAGCATGAAAAAATGGAAAATGGGCTGTTTTCAGCCGATTCGGGCAGTTTCGGGTTTCTGTCCTGAAGGACAGAGCTGTGCGGCTCTATATAAGAGCTGTGCAGCTCTGTTCTTCAAGACTATAGCCATGCAGCTGTGTTCTTATCAAACACAGCCGTACGGCTCCAGTTGGGCAACCCGTTTTCCAAAAATTTGAGAAATAGAGAAAAATGCAAAGAAAAAGCAATGTACACAAGTTTAAGGCCTCTCAGAGTTTACCTTGATATTGTTTTGATGTGTTTAACATCAAGAATCGGATTGAAAAGCTAAAATGCTTCCCGAATCCTCAACTGTCCTGAAATCCATTAAACGAATCTGAATCAATCCGAAACCAATCCGAAACGGTCCCAATCGAATATGTAAAGGTCTAGGAATCCCCCTTCAATGCTTAGGTATTGTTTCTATATAGAATTAGGTTCTCTCCTCTTTACCCTTTCTCTCTGTATCTCGGTTTTTTTTTTCTTTCTCACCTCCCTTTCTTTTCTTGTTTCTTTTTTTTTTTCTACCTCAAGACCGATCCTTCCCCTTTTACTTGATTGATCTTTTTCTCTTTATATCTCACACACTCTTAATCATTTCTAACATTAATAAGCCGTTTACTTTTTGCAGGATTTTGGCCGCGCTCCTCTATTTAGTCAAGTTGCTTTGCCTTTGCAGAGCAACTTGGCCGACCCGCTAGAGTTGCATGCTTTAGATGCTAGAGTCACATGACTCTAGATCTATAGTCATACGACTCTAGATCTAGAGTCGTGCGGCTGTAGTTTTACAACTATAGCTGTGCGACTCTAGATAAAGCCAGGGCTGATTCCGCCAAAACCTATGCTCACTTCTAAGCTTCCCCAGCCACTCGGAGGACCTTTCCCAAGGTTTCGGATCGAAGATAGCTCGGTTTTCAAAGTGTTTGAGACATTCTAAGCGATTTTCAGCTCAATTCCAAGTCTAATTCTCGTCCGTCTTTGTAATAGGTAACATAGTATTCTGATCACAGAGGTCGGGAAAACTCGGTGCTTACAACATTCTTTTGTATTTTTTTATGGCATCACATTCTTGGACCCTTCTAAGATGTTAATATTTTTCTTGGGCATCACTTGGAAAACACTCTCGTCTAATCCTTCCTTGTAATCCACAAGGAACGTGGGCTCTTCTATCTCTAAGCCCTTGATAACTTTCATTGACAACATTCGCTTGGTCTTTGATAGGCTCTCTAGAGCCAATGACACCATGCATATGTTACCCTTCTTCAAGATACATATAGCGTTGATGAAGGAAACAGGCACAATGTGTACTTAATCCATAAACTCCATGCCAAGCACTATTGGGTGGTCATCCATAGTCATAATTGAAAAATTAATAAGGCCAATCCATGCACCTAGGTTCACTTGAACTCTTTTGGCTACACCATAGATTGCCTTAAGTACATGAGCCTCCCCATTCTTCGTCCATCTTCCCAAAGTCTTGGCTTGTTGCTCCATCCTAGGCTTGTGCTCCACTCTCTTTCTCGATGGTACATTCTTCTGTATTTTTTTGTGGAATCACATCCTTGGACCCTTCTAAGATGTTAATATTTTTCTTGGGCATCACGTGGACAACACTCTCGTCCAATCCTTCCTTGTAATCCTCAAGGAATATGGGCTCTTCTATCTCTAAGCCCTTGATTATTTGTGTGCCCGAGTTCTTAGGGTAATGGATTCTTGTATTTTGTATTATACATTAAGACTCATTGTATGAATGCACTATTTATGTCACATTAATAAAGGTAATTAATCTATTTCATTTATATCTTGTAATATAATATGGGGAGAGTATCCATTGATTGATAATCATAAAACCTATCCCAGGTCTGTTCTAATTGTGGGAACAAATAGAACCACAGACTTGTATATTCGATGACTGTATGGCAGTTCTTAACTAGCCATAGTACTTGTATAGTTAGTCATGAATATAGGTACATGTCGTTGACATGGGACTGGATCGATCCGCACAAGAAAGCCACATGGTTGTCGAGTCATAGGTCTTTCTTGAGTAGGTCTCTTTTATAATATGGGGAGAGTATCCATTGATTGATAATCATAAAACCTATCCCAGGTCTATTCTAATCGTGGGAACAAATAGAACCACAGACTTGTATATTCGATGACTGTATGGCAGTTCTTAACTAGCCATAGTACTTGTATAGTTAGTCATGAATATAGGTACATGTCGTTGACATGGGACTGGATTGATCCGCATAAGAAAGCCACATGGTTGTCGAGTCATAGGTCTTTCTTGAGTAGGTCTCTTTTGTCCTCAGACCAGATTTCATTATAATATCAATATGGAATCTGGTTCACTTTGACATACACCTAACAGGTCTGTAAAAGGATGCTAAATACGGGCATGATTGGGTGGACCGGTGAACATGTTGATATTGATGATGAAGTGGTGGAATTGCCACTCGGGTAACACCGAGATGATATCATTGGCCACTTGATGAGTGGGACTGATAAGTGTATGGCCATACCCAAGTAAGTCGATGCTTATTTGATTAATCAGTCAACTCAAGATCAAAAAATATAATAAACAACAGAAGAAGATGACGGACACCATGCCTTTTGTTTATTCATATCAATATCGTTAGGCAAAGGATACTATGAGATTACTACCGGGGTGAGTGTCTTCTAAAGACTGCTGCATCTCTGTCTTAATTGGAGACTGTAATGGTTTGCTAGAACCCACTTATAGTCTGTGGGCCTTGGGCCTACTGCCAACATAAAGACAGACCTATAGGATCGTGCACATAGATCAACTGAGTTGGAACTTATAGAAATTATACATGTAATGTACATTGGAAGGAATGCGTTAATTAATTAGTTGACATTCGGTGTCAAGGTAATTAATTAACACTGGGTTGAATTTAATTTAATTAATAAGTTTACATAATGTAATTAATTAATTTATCAATTAATTGAATTACATAATGTAAACAATTAATTAAATAATTTTCCTAAGTAGGAAAATTAAATACATATATTGTATTCACTTAAGTGTGATTTAATTTTATTTAGGGGTAATTAAATTTAGCCAAATTGAATTAAATTACATAGTATATACTTTTTAATTAAAGTTTATTTATGTAATTATAATCCTAGTAGGCTTGGGTTTAATTAACCTAATTAAAACCCAATTAGACAAGGTGTCTATATAAGGGCACACTTAAAAAAGAAAAACCTAATTCAACCCTAATTAATTGCTGGAAATTTCAGCCACCAATAGCAGCCCCAAAATAGCCAAAAATCCCAACATTAATTCTCCATTCCTTCGCGTCTTCGGCTAGCACCGGTCCCCGCTCAATAGTTGGTCGTGCACCAGACTTTGGAGATCACAGTTTCAAAAAATGATTCTGCAGCAGTCTGTAAAAGAGACGAATCCGGTGAGTGAATCTCTCTTGATTCAAATTGGTTTTATTATAATCAATGGTAATTAGACACGATAGGTGGATTCTAGGAAATTTTAAACTGTGTATTTTCTGCTGCGCCACGTTATTTTTCCGATGACGAATCCCAATAGTGGTATCAGAGCCTAGGTTTTGTCCATTAGATTGATTGGAATTGGTTCTTGAAAGCGTTCTTGAAGAAAGAATGAGTTTCAAGTTTGTGATTTTAGGGTTTTTTATTCAATTGGTTTTGTTGAACCCTAGAATTTTGGATTAGGGTTTTTGATTATTTTTCCCCGAGTGGTTTCCATCTAAAATTGTTGTTTTCACTGATTATTTATTTTTGATGGCTGGACTTTTTGTTTATGATTTAAGAAATATATATATATATATATTGGGTGTTGCGATTCCCTTGCCTGCAGCAGGCTGCTGCTGCATGCCATGCAGCAGCTGACTGCTGCTATAGCCTGCTACAGCGGCACTGCTGCCCCATCGGGCAGCAGCACCGCGCGCGGGATTTGGGTCTGGTTTTGGATTTTGCGGGTATTTTTTTTATCCCGGATCCTAATGCAAATTAAATTAAATTTTTTAAATTAATTTGTATTTAAATTATTTATTTTGTTTGCATGCATATTTAATTTATTTGTTTGCATATTAAATTGCATATGGACTTTGTGAAATTAGCCAATAAACTGTGACATCAGTTAAAATTGGGAGAGCTAAATTTTAAATTTGTGACCAGGGGCGGAGGAAGGGGGGGCACGGGTAGGCCGTTGCCCCCCCAGCCGCCGGAAAACACCCCTAGTAGGGGTGTTACCGGCGGCTAACAGCAATGAACTCTGGTTTTTGGGGGGCAGATTTGCCCCCCCAAAACCAGAGGAGGACCCAAAGGGCTTTCGTCCTCTTCTTTTTTTTTTTTTAAAACGACATCGTTTTGCCTGGGAGGCAAAACGACGTCGTTTTTGCCTGGGGTTTTAAAAAACAAATTCCAGGCAAAAACGACGTCGTTTTGCCTCCCAAGCAAAACGACGTCGTTTTGCCTGGGGCTGGAACAAAAACAAATGAATCAGATTGTTGTCTCCCTCTCGACCACATCACATGCCCCTCTTTTCTCTTTTCTTCCATTCTTTCTCTGTTTCTAATTTCTACCTCCTCCACCACCCAACCACCAACCTCCTCCGCCACTACTCCTCCGTCCAAGCCGCCGTCGCCTGGTCGCGCTCCGCCCTTCGTCCGTCTACGTCTGCCAGCTCTCTCTTCAATTAGGTAATTTTTATTTTTCAATTCCTAAATATTTTATAAATCAAACCCTAAATTGAATTGAGATTTCACAAACACAATTAGATTAATTGAGATTGTTATCATGTTAAATTAGGATTAGGAATTGTAAATAATATGTTAGCATTTTATTATTTTACTATTATTTGAATCAATTTTTTTTTTCATTAATATGATAAATAGATGAATTAGGGGTTTAGTTATTTAGGGATTCTAATTTAGGGATTGTATTGTAATATATTGCTATTGAATGGAATTAATTGTGTTATAATTTGAATTGTAATTGATTTATATTGAGAATTTGTGTTTTATAATTTAGATTAAATTGAATTAATTGTGAATTTGGGATTACATTATAATTTGGGATTGTGAAATTTGGATTGTGTTAATAATTTGGTTGTGTTATTATTTTAGGAATAAACAAAATGGATAAGTTTGTTAGTAGAACTAAGAGAAATTTGAGTTCAACTCCCGAACCATCTTCAACTGGTAGTGTAATACCTCTTGACCAAAATAATGAGAAAAGACCTTGTATTGAGGTAGAGGTTTCAGATGATGATATAATTGGTGATCCAGGATTGGAAAGCCAATTGATAGTTACCCTTTTGAGATTAGATATTCATTAAGGAGGAGATACCTAGCTAAAGGCCCTTGTCAGCCAGTTGGGCATCAATTTCCACCAACTGATTATAAGGGAGTTAAAAGGAGGTTTCAAAGTTTATGGTTTAAGAAATTTGCTTGGTTAGAATACAGTGTCTCCAAGGATAAAGCATTCTGTTTATATTGTTATTTGTTTGGTAACAGCAACAAAAATGGAGGAAATGCTTTTACAGAAATTGGATATAATAATTGGAAAAATGCCATAACTAACTTTGTTGCACATGAAGGAGGTTTAGGTAGCTCATACTCTTTGTGTAGAACTAAGGTTGACCAATACCAAAACCAAAGAGAGAATGTGGATTATGTTTTATCTGAAAAAAGTGTTGCTTTAGAGGGTGAGTATCGTACTCGGTTGACAGTAACTTTAGATGTTGCTCGGTTTCTTTTAGGGGAGGGTTTGGCTTTCCGAGGACATGATGAGTCTCCTGAATCACTGCATCGAGGTCATTTTCTTGAACTTATTAGTTGGTATTGTGAGCGTAATGTAGAAGTGAAAAAGGTAATACAAAATGCTCCTAAAAATAATATATTGACTTCCCCATCAATTCAAAGAGATATTATTGAATCATGTGCAATGGAAACGAGAAAAGTTATTTTAAGTGAAATAAGGGACAAGTTCTTTTCTCTTTTGGTTGATGAGGCCCGAGATAGCTCAGTGAAAGAGCAAATGGCTATAGTTTTGAGATTTGTGGGAGATAATGGAGAAGTTAATGAACGGTTTCTTGGAGTGGTTCATGTTAGTGACACTTCCGCACAGAGTTTAAAAGATGCCATTGATGCTTTCTTTGCAAAGAATGGATTATCCCTTTCAAGACTTAGAGGTCAAGGTTATGATGGGGCTTCTAATATGCGTGGTGAACTTAATGGCTTGAAAGCACTTATTCTAAATGAAAACAAGCACGCATATTATATTCATTGTTTTGCTCACCAACTTCAGTTAGCTGTTGTATCTGCTGCACAGGATAAAGATGTTGTGAGTCAATTTTTTGACTATGTTTCTATGATTGTGAATTTGGTTGGAGCTTCATGTAAAAGGAAGGATGCTCTTCACCAATTACATCATGAAGAAGTTATCAGCAAAATACAAAGTGGTGAGCTTTCAACAGGAAAGGGTCAGAATCAAGAAATAAGCTTAGCTCGACCAGGTGATACACGTTGGGGTTCTCACTATAAAACATTAATTCGGCTTTTTGATATGTGGGATTCAGTGGGAGAAGTGCTCAATGCAATAAACAGGGATGGTACTGATGCAAAAATGCGAGGCACTGCTAAGAGTTTGGATGAAAAAATGTTCACTTTCGAGTTTGCATTTGTTGGAAAGTTGATGTTGCATATTTTGGGAATGACAAATACTTTGTCACAGATTCTACAGGCAAAAGATCAAAACATAGGAAGTGCCATCAGTATGGTTGAAGTGGTGAAAAAGAACTTACAAGCATATAGACAAGATGGTTGGGAGAAATTGTTGGAAGATGTCACGAAATTTTGTGAAGACCAAGAAATTCACGTGCCTAATATGGAAGATATTATTCCATGTCGTAGTAAAAAACTTGTTGATGGACAACCAAAGACTCATTTTCACCATTTTCGTTCAGAAATCTTTATAAAGGTACTAGATTTCTCTTTTAATTGATAAATTGATATATATGGTATTTCTCTTTATTTTTCTATAATTTGTTTTTCTAAATTGCTTTTGTTCATATAATGGTAGGTTATTGATCTTGTTGCTCAAGAATTGGAAAATCGTTTCAAGGAGTCAAACACTGATTTACTGAGGTGCATAATGTGTCTTGATCCTACAAACTCATTTGCTAATTTTGATAATGAGCGACTATTGCATCTTGCTGGGCTGTACTCCAAAGATTTCTCTAGTGCTGAGCTAGTAGAGCTTGACCATCAACTTCAGCTCTACATTTCTTATATGAGATCGCAAGAAGAGTTCTCTCAACTTCGTGACATTGGAGCTCTTGCAAAAAAGATGGTGGAAAAGCAGTATCACACTTATTTTCCATTGGTGTATAGACTTATTGAGCTGGCTTTGGTCTTACCTGTTGCAACGTCTACTGTTGAAAGATCTTTTTCTGCAATAAATATTGTGAAGACTGATTTGCGCAACCGAATGGGAGATGAATTGTTGTCGGATTGTTTATTGTGTTACGTTGAGAAAAAGGCTTTTATTAGTGTTGAAAATGAAGCCATTTTGCAATGTTTTCAGAAATTGAAATCTCGAAGGAAGTATTTGCCACCTAGCAAGAGCTCTCGTACTATGAATGAGTCATCCTCGTCAGTTAGAAAAACATGATTGGTATGTGTATAAGAATATTTATTTAATATATTTTGTATCGTTTAATTTGGCGGAACATAATCTTCTTTCAAAAATTTTTGCAGGACTTTTCGCCCCCCCGAACTTCGTCTCCTGGATTCGCCACTGTTTGTGACAACCCAAATTCAAGTGGGAGCAAAATTGTTAATGTTGCATTTATGGATGTTATCCGTCGCACCTTTATGGGCCTTAGTCACATTTGTTAAATTTGGCGATTTCACCCTAAGTAACTCGGCTTAACATTTATATTTATAATTTGGAATGCCATGATCATGCATCATATTGGTATGTATGTGTATGACAGGTACTTTATTTGAAATGTGATGTTGAGTTCTATGGGCCCTAAATTATTATCGGTTGTAATTTGATTTTGTAAAATATGGCATATTTGCCAGTTCTTTTATTTTGATGTAATTTTAGAATAGATTTTATTTAAAATAAAATTGTTGTAATTGCATCAAGTATAGAGGAAGGCCCAGATGGAGCAAACCCAAGGTGGGAGCTCAAGAAGGATTGCAGTCCGGCCCATGAAGAATTAGATAGGATATCTAGTTTTTTATTAGGTTGTAATTAGAGGCCCATAGGATCTCATTTATTTTAGATTAAGTATGCTATTGCATTTATCATATAATATGGATGTATGGATCACCAACTTATTAGCCGCGTTTTTGCATGATAAGCCGTATCACTTAATTATAATCCAGAAATTAAAATATTCAGTCGCTTAAAAGTGCTTCCTACATTCACACCTCTTCCTCCCATTGATGCTGCAATGTGCGTCATGCCCTAGCTAGGTACATTGTAATATTCGGTGGGCCGTCAAGGGTTAGGATACTTGGTATGGTTAACATGTCAATGGTGGTTTGACTCAACATAGGTAGCATTAGCTCAGAGCGGGCCCTAAGCACAGATGGGTAAAGTGTCAATAAGCCCATCAAACCAAGAGTCCTTCATGGAAGGATTGGATAGGTTGTCCTACTAAACGAGTCAATGGTTGGTTAGCAAGCCCTAGTTCGGCCAGTCATTGATAAGTTGTGGATCTTGGTTAAGTCAACCAATTAACATCACCAACAAACAAATTAAAATCGGATTATTAATTTGAATAGGCTTAAAAGTCCTTTATTTCTAACTTAGTCAATGATTTCTCCATGTAGATAATCCCATTTCACTTAAGCAATTTAAATGGCTGCAACGAACAACAACTTACTCTCACTTAGGTCACTCTTGGAGAAGGAGAAGCTTTTCGGGACTAACTTCCTGGACTGGGCTAGGAACTTACAAATAGTTCTTAGACAAGAGTCCAAGGAGTATGTACTGAATGCTCCTTTACCAGCTGGCCCTCCAGCAGGTCGAGGCATCACCACGGCGATGGTGGAGCAGTATGACCGGTACGTGAGGGATGACTGAGATGTCTCGTGCCTCATGCTGGGTATCATGGCTTCTAATCTTTAAAAGCAGTTCATAGATGAGCATGCTTATGAGATGATGGATCAGCTTAAAAAGATGTTCCAAGATCAGGCTTGTTAGGAACGTTACCTGACAACTAAGGCACTTTGCACGACTGTGATGGCAGCTGGGACTTCTGTTAGCACTCATATGCTAAAGTTGAAGGGGTATATTGATACACTTGCCCACCTCAGCTCACCAGTTCCACAGGACTTGGCAGCAGACATTATTCTCAGGTCACTTCCTAAGTCTTACAACCAGTTTATCATGAACTATCATATGCAAGGGTTGGATAAATCGGTTATTGAGCTACATGGCATGCTCAAGCTTGCTGAGCAGTTTCTTAAGAAGACTCCTGAAGTATTGCTGGTGGACAAGGGCAATACACCCATTGCTAAGGGAAAGGCCAGATCTAAGGCCAAGGCTAAGGCCCAAAAAGCCAAGGCTAAGGGCAAAAAGGTGGTGGCCCAACCTAAAGCAAGGGTTGCTTCTCCTGATGATGTCTGCCATGAGTGTCATGAGAAGGGGCATTGGAAGAGCTCATGTCCAAAGCTAAGGGAGCAACTGAAGGGCAAAACTGTTGCTTTAGGTATTTATGTTGTTGAGATTAATCTGGCTATTTCTACATCTTGGGTCTTGGACACTGGATGTGGATCTCACATTTGTTCAAATGTGTAGGGCTTAAGAAATAGGAGATTACTAGGATATGGAGAAGTAGATCTTCGAGTTGAAAATGGTGCTCGAGTTCAGGCCATGAAGATCGGAGATTATTTTGTACCTGCGAAGCGCAGGAATATTATTTCTGTTTCTTTGTTGGATATTTCCGGTTTCGTATTTAATATTGGACATGGTAGAATTTCTATGCAATGTGGCAATATTATTTATGGAACAGCATTTCTTGAAAATGGCTTATATATCCTTGATCTAAAACGTGAAAGTTCAATCTATAACATAAATACTAAAAAGATTAAACAAAATGAAATTAATCCTATATACATCTGGCACTGTCGACTTGGCCACATAAATGAGAAGCACATAGCTAGGCTTCATTGTAGTGGAGTGCTAGGGTCATTTGACATCCAGTCTTATGACACATGCAAATCTTGTTTGAGAGGCAAGATGACAAAGGCGCCTTTTAGCAAGACTATTGAAAGGGCCTCAGAGCTATTGGAGCTAATACATTCTGATGCATGCGGCCCAATGAGCACTAGTGCTAGATCTAGTTTTCTGTACTTTATCACCTTCACGGATGACTTCAGTAGATACGGTTACATATATCTAATGAAGCATAAGTCTGAGACTCTCCAAAGGTTCAAGGACTTTAAGAATGAAGAAGAAAACCAACTTGGTAAGAAAAAAAAGCACTTCGGTCTGACCAAGGGGGTGAATATTTGAGCCAAGAGTTTGACTCGTTTTTGAGAGAGTGTGGGATTGTATCCCAACTCACTCCTCCTGGTACACCCCAGTGGAATGGAGTGTCAGAAAGGACGAATAGGACCTTGCTAGAAATGGTTCACTTGATGATGAGTCAAGCTACACTCCCTGTCTCCTTTTGGGGATATGCTTTAGAGACAGCTGCTTACATTCTTAATAATACACCAAAAGCAAGGTAGTTGAAGGAATACCATATGAACTATGGAAGGGCCGAAAGCCTAATGTTTCCTTTTTGAAGATTTGGGACTGTGATGCACATGTTAAGAAATTGACAAGTGGCAAACTCGAGTCCAAATCTATCAAGTGCCAGTTTGTGGGTTACCCTAAGGAAACTAAGGGTTATTACTTCTACGATCCGGCGGAAAACAAAGTTTTCATAGCCAGAAATGCAGTCTTCTTGGAGAAGGAATTCCTTTCCAAGAGAGACAGTGGGAGTAATGTTGAACTTTTAGAAGTTCAAGACTCACAAACTCCTGCAGCTATTGCTGAGGATGCTTCGGGAACTGATCTGACTACTTAAGAAATTGAGGAACCAGAACCGGTTGCACAGGACGTTAGAAGGTCTGGTAGGACATGTCATCAGCCAGAAAGGTAGGCTTTCTCGTGTCTGATAATAGGGACTTTATGGTCGTTGACCAAGAGGAGCCTAAGACCTATTAAGCGGCTGTTGAAAGCCACACTCAGATCAGTGGCGCAAAGCCATGAAGGCTGAGATGCAATCTATGCACGATAACCAAGTATGGAACTTGGTGGATCCACCTCCAGGTGCTAAGGTGATAGGTTGCAAGTGGTGTTTCAAGTTAAAGGCTGACAACACCTTCAAGGGGTGATTGGTGGCAAAAGGATTCAGGCAAGTTCAAGGAATTAACTATGATGAAAGCTTTTCACCAGTTGCTATGCTCAAATCCATTAGGATACTACTAGCCATAGCTGCATGGTACGATTATGAGATATGGTAGATGGATGTTAAGACTGCTTTCCTTAATGGAAAGCTACTCGAGGATGCGTACATGGCACAACCTGAGGGTTTTATCGATCCAAAGTATCCAAACCGGGTATACAAGCTTCAAAGATCCATTTATGGATTGAAGCAAGCATCGAGGTCATGGACGCAGAGATTCAATAAAGCCATTATAAAATATGGCTTCATACAGAATTCTGATGAGCCCTGTGTGTATAAGATGGTTAGTGGGAGCATTTCCACCTTCCTAGTGCTGTATGTTGATGACATCCTTATTATTGGAGATGACACACCAACACTACAAGGGGTTAAGTAGTGGTTGAGTAGGTGCTTCGCAATGAAGGACTTAGGCAAAGTTGAGATGATCTTAGGGATCAGGATCTACAGAGATAGATCCAATCGGCTTCTAGGCCTAAGTTAGGCCACGTACATAGATAAGGTTCTGAAAAGATTCAACATGGACAAGGCAAAGAAAGGATTCTTGCCTATGCGCCATGGGTTGAAGCTGAGTAAGAAAGATGGTCCTAAAACAAAGAAGGACCGGGAGAGCATGGAAAAGATCCCTTATGCATCTGCTATAGGATCCATCATGTACTCCATGTTATGTACAAGGCCTGATGTCATGTTTGCACTAAGTATGACTAGCCGGTACCAGTCAGACCCCGGTGAGGAACATTGGAAGGCAGTCAAGGCAATCTTGAAGTACCTTAACCGGACTAAGGATGCTTTCTTAGTCAAGGCAATCTTGAAGTACATTAACCGGACTAAGGATGCTTTCTTAGTGTATGGAGGTCAAGATGAGCTGGTAGTGTCAGGTTACACTGATGCAAACTTTGAGACCAATGAGGATGAGAACCAGTCACAGTCTGGTTATATTTTTCTCCTGAATGGCGGTGCCATTAGTTGGAGGTCCTCAAAGTAGGCCACCATAGCTGGCTCTACAATGGAAGCTGAGTACATAGCTATGTGCGAAGCTGCAAAGGAAGCCGTTTGGATCAAGAAATTCATAACTGAGTTGGGAGTAGTACCCACTATCCTAGACCCAATTGATGTTTTATGTGACAACAACGGGGCCATCACACAAGCTAAGGAGCCCCGGTCACACAAGAGATCCAAACATATGCTCAGAAAGTTTCACCTCATTCAAGAGATCTTGAACAGAGGTGACATATCATTTCATAGGGTTGACACCAAGAATAATGTCGCTGATCCATTGACTAAAGTGCTACCGCAGACACAGCATGACGGTCATACCAGATCTATCGGAATTAGGGCAATGCCCACTTGGAACTAGTGCAAGTGAGAGATTGTTGGTGTGCCCTAGTTCTTAGGGCATTGGATTCTTGTATTTTGTATTATACATTAAGACTCATTGTATGAATACATTATTTGTGTCACATTAATAAAGGTAATTAATCTATTTCATTTATATCTTGTGGTATAATATGAGTAGAGTATCCATTGATTGATAATCATAAAACCTATCCCGGGTCTGTTCTAATCGTGGGAACGAATAGAACCACAGACTTGTATATTTGATGACTGTATGGTAGTTCTTAACTAGCCATAGTACTTGTATAGTAAGTCATGAATATAGGTACATGTCGTTGACATGGGACTGGATCGATCCGTATAAGAAAGCCACATGGTTGTCGCATCATAGGTCTTTCTTGAGTAGGTCTCTTTTGTCCTTAGACTAGATTTCATTATAATATCAATATGGAATCTGGTTCACTTTGACATATGCTTAACAGGTCTATAAAAGGATGCTAAATATGGGTATGATTGTGTAGACCGGTGAACATGTTGATATTGATGATGAAGTGATGGAATCGCCACTCGGGTAACACCGAGATGAAATCATTGGCCATTTGATGAGTGGGACTGATAAGTGTATGGCCATACCCAAGTAAGTCGATGCTTATTTGATTAATCAGTCAACTCAAGATCAAGAAATATAATAAACAATAGAAGAGGATGACGGACACCATGCCTCTTGTTTATTCATATCGATATCGTTAGGCAAAGGACACTATGAGATTACTAACGGGTGAGTGTCTTCTAAAGACTGCTGCTTCTCTGTCTTAATTGGGGGCTGTAATGGTTTGCTAGAACCCACTTACAGTCTGTGGGCCTTGGGCCTACTGCCAACATAAAGACAGACCTATAGGATCGTGCACATAGATCAACTGAGCCGGAACTTATAGAAATTGTACATGTAACGTACCTTGGAAGGAATGCGTTAATTAATTAGTTGACATTCGGTGTCAAGGTAATTAATTAACATTGGGTTGAATTTAATTTAATTAATAAGTTTACATAATGTAATTAATTAATTTATCAATTAATTGAATTACATAAAGTAAACAATTAATTAAATAAGTTTACTAAGTAGGAAAATTAAATACATGTATTGTATTTACTTAAATGCAATTTAATTTTATTTAGGGGTAATTAAATTTAGCCAAATGGAATTAAATTATATAGTATATACTTTTTCATTAAAGTTTATTTATCTAATTACAATCCTAGTGGGCTTGGGTTTAATTAACCTAATTAAAACCCAATTAGACAAGGTGTCTATATAAGAGCACACTTAAGGAAGAAAAACCTAATTCAACCCTAATTAATTGCTGGAAAGTTCAGCCACCAATAGCAGCCCCAAAATAGCCGAAAATCCTAGCATTAATTCTCCATTCCTTTCCGTCTTCGGCTAGCACCGGTTCCCGCTCAATAGTTGGTCATGCATCAGACTTTAGAGATCACAATTTTAAGAAATGATTCTACAGCAGTCTCTAGAAGAGACAAATCCGGTGAGCTAATCTCTCTTGATTCAAATTGGTTTTATTCTAATCAATGGTAATTGGACATGATAGGTGGATTCTAGGAAATTTTAAACGATGTATTTTCCGCTGCGCCACATTATTTTTCCATTGATGAATCCCAACATTGATAACTTTCATTGACGACATTTGCTTGGTCTTCGATAGGCTCTCTCAAGCTAATGATACCATGCACATGTTACCCTTCTTCAAGATACATATAACATTGATGACGGAAATAAGCACAATGTGTACTTGATCCATAAACTCCATGCCAAGCACTATCGGGTGGTCATCCATAATTGAAAAATAAATAAGGCCAATCCATGTACCTAGGTTCACTTGAACTCCTTTGGCTACACCATGGATTGCTTTAGGTGCAGAGTTGACGGCTTTCATCTAACCATACTCGTTAGTGTAGTAAATGCCTAACCTTTCAGCCTCCTTTGCTTTGATGAAGTTGTTGGTAGCTCTTATTTCCACTAATGCTTTCAACGCATGGCCTCCTATCTTGGCTTCTTCAAACAATTGACCCTTCCTCTTAGTCTTAGGCATTTCTACCTTGCCCTTAATCGTATTGAGGAGTTGTAAGGATCCCACCCTTAGTTCTTGCTCCTCTTTCTCCTCTTGTTGTTCTTGTTTCTTAAATTCTCCAATTAAAGCAGACAACTTTGATTTCTTGGGGCAATCCCTTACTTTGTATGGCCCATCACAAAAGAAACATTTAATGTGACGTGCCTCACTCTTGTCATCTTTCCCTTTAGGTGGCTTCCATTCTTTTGTCTTGTAGGTGTTGGGTTTGGCACTACTATCTCCCATACTTGTGTCCTTGTTGCCTTGGTCTTAGTTAGACTTATGCTTCTCTGGCTTATAGAATTCAATTAAGGAATCAACAACGGCAATCACGATGGTGAGATTAGTAGCATTTCTCTGTTGAACCTCCAACCTTGCCCATGGTTGAAGTCCCTCCAAGAAGAGATAGAATGCCTCTTCTTAAGGATACCCAGAAAGCTCTAAAAAAATCTCAGAAAATTCCTTAATATACTCACGAATGCTTCCCTTTTGTTTGAGATGCCTCAACTTAGCTCTCTTTTCTAGTTCGCCAGCCTTGGGGTAGAACTAGGCCTTGAGCTCCCTTCTAAAGTCATCTCATGTGCCTACAGTACATGTCCCATTCCTGATCTCTAGCTCTTTTCTTCGCCACCATACCGCCGCAGCGTCCTCAAGATAAAGTGATACGGTGTCCAACATTTGGGCATCGTTCCCTATGGCATGTGCCTTGAAATATTTCTCTAAACTCTAAATAAAGTTATCAATCTCCTTTGAGTTCCTCAAGCCACCGTATGCCTTCGGCTTTGGAATATCTAGTCGTTGAGGACTAAAATAACCCAACGAAGTAGCCCCATTTGCAATGGCCTTTTTGCAAAGGGCTAACTCTTCCTTCATTTGCACAAGCTCTCCTTTTGTAGTGATTAAGTCAGCAATAACTCTTTCTAATTCTTGCCTTAGTGAGCAAATCTCATATCGAAACCCTGCAAGGTTTTCACATGGTCCTCCCCATCAATGACGACCTTGTTTAAAGAGGTTTACACCTCCTCCTTGAACTCATCCCTTTTGAGTTCTTCTAGGCGCCTCTCAACCTCTTCAAACCTATTGAGGTACTGATCTTGACCTCCAGCTGTAGCAAGCTCCACCTTTGCTAGCCGACCGTTGCTATCTATCAAGGTCTCATCCATCGAGTCCCCTGTCTATAACTAATTTCTGCTAACCTTGATCTTCCAAGCAGCCTTAACTTGTATGGCAGCAACACCGAACTCCACTCCAGTTCGGTTGCTTCCCTTGTCACCACTTGCCATTTATCAACCAAAGCTCTGATACCAAATGTCACATGCACAACTCCTTGCCAATTGTGACGTGCGACACTAGCAATACAACCTCCCAAATATGTTGCTAGTCAGCCTTCCCAAATGCTAACAAAGACTAAGCCAGTGGTAAAGTGAACAAAGTGTGCAAGGATACAAATAAAGAAAGCCTTTATTAAAATAAAGAAACCTTACAAATCTTAAAGGTCTTAACACTTTCTAAGACACTTATACCAATGTCCCTAACCTCTATTTATAGGTATTCCACCTCCATAATGTGTGGCTAGGAATGCACCTACTATTTTGTGGCTAATAATCATTTACAAAGCATATTCTAAGCATATTCCTACCTTAGAGGCGGTTTAGAACAACCTAGAGGCATTTTAGGCGGTTACCGACCGATTTCCAATGGTTCTAGACCCTTCTAAAGTGTTAGCGGTGGATATGATCCCTTCTTGATATTTATCGACCAATCTCAAACCCTCCACCACATTTTGGAAAAGAACAGAAACGGGATAGCGACCAAAATTCGATAGTTGACTCTCAGCACTTTGGGAGGGGCTTGTTTTGACCCAAAAGCCATTCTTATGCCAATTTGAAGCCAAATTTGGCCCTCTTAGGGGGATTTTAGCCTTGCACTTAGGCAGTCTGTACAATTAAGTACTTTTATTATTTCATAAATTGTATTTTTATATCAAAGGTAGTCTATACGTGGGAGTATTACAAAATTTCTAATTTGTATATAAACTCAATTATTTAGAACAACTATTTGTCACATAATATGATAATTACACTTGACCTTTGACCTATTTGCTAGTCTAGGCTACTTTGTAATTGTCAGACCATGGAGTTTTTAGTGAGTTTTTATAACGAGTTATTTTAACACTAATTACTAGACCAATTTAAACTCTAATTTTGGTTAAATTTGGTTTGACTAATTAAATTGACATATATGTGATTGACAAAATAGTCAAATTTTTTTTTATCAACGATGTGTCCTATAAAGTAAATAAAAAGTATGAACTGATTGCTATCTATTTCAAAAATACTTCAATTATATCTAATCATGTGTTAAACATGATCTTTTGAATATATGATATGCATTTATTGTGATTTAAAGTAAATCGATAGAAATTTAATAATTCATTAATAATATGAAAATGCACTCTATTTAATTTACTCTTGATAGTTTTTTTTTTTTTTTGAAAAAATTGATTCGGCCCTTACTTTATTTTGGTTGGGCCTTAAGCCCAATTTTCCACGTAATTGATTTCTTTAAAATATAATTTAGTCCCTGAACTCTCAAAATCAGCAGCTTAGTCCCCCATCTATTAAATTTTGAGTAAAACGCTATAATGAATGAGATCGATGTGTTAATGTAACATGTGTAACAAATAACTAACAGAATCGACAAGTACAATACAACAAAAAACTTCTTCCCCAAATCTGAGGGAAAAAAAGCATCTTATAACTATATGAACCCTAATCATTTACAAATCGCAAATCAGGCATCACCTTCGTTAATTTCTTCTCTTATACAAAACATATGTGGGTTGGGGTATGAGCATGAACGAAAAATCGGGTTTTGGAATTGTGAAATTGAATATCTAGGTTGGACATCTTAATACCTTATTAACCCAGGTCTAAGATTCTATGGCTCTATGGCTTATGAATAAAGCTACTGTAATTATAACACACGTAGCTTGTAATCTTTGGATGAGATCCATTACATGAAGCATTTTGCTAAAAAAGAATAGATGGGGTGCTAAATTGGTGATTTTGAGAGTTTAGGGATGAAATTGACATTTGTGGAATATTTTAGGAAGAGAGTTGTGTTGGAAATGCCCTAGTCCCGAGGCATTGGTCCTTATATTTGTATTATACATTTATTGGATTTATGTATTTTACTCATTTGTGTTATTAATAAAGGCATCAATTCATTTATTATATTTATCTTGTGCAATATATTAAATGAAGTATCCAATGGACATATCTATATCCATGATGACAAGTGTCATGCACTTGGCAGTAAGACCATGGATAGGGTAAACGATATGACCATAAATAGATCCGTAGTCTGTTCCAGTCATGGGAATGAATGGAACCAGAGACTATCATTAACCTGGTTGTATGGCGGTGTCTTACCGGTCATTGGACATGGAATGTCAACCAAGTTAATGGGTACATGCCTGGGAGCATGGTACTGGATAGATCCACTAAACGAGTAATCCACATGGTATAGTATCACAAGGGATTCTCGTGTAGTACTTGTATGGATCCTTTGGCCTGACCATATGATGGTGTTACATGTGAAGTCGCATGCTTAGGGGTACGCCTAAAGGGCCTGTAATAGGGTGCCAAGTATGGGTACTTTCGGGTATGTCACTGAGCATGGTAATACTATGGATATGCAGAAGGAATTTGTCACTCAGTAGCCCACTGAGAAGATATCACCAGCCTCTTGATGAATGTGACTGATAAGAGTGTGGCCACACCCAAACAAGTTGGAACTTGTTTGTGAGCATTAGTACATTCGGGATCAAGTTAATGTCCGGACACAAAAGAGGGTGATCAATCCATGCCTCTGTGTTGGACACCGATATCAATGACATGAGATGTACAAGTTTAAACTACAGGGTTATGATAACAGTTAGACTGCCATCTCCATCTTAATTGGGGGCTGCAGTGGCTTGCTAGAGCCCAACTGCAGTCTGCGGGCCAAAAGGCCCGCTGCCAACATAAAGATGGGCCCACGGGATCATACACATTGAGCGACTGAACACCGACTTAAAGAATCACAGGTACACTTGGAGTGTACACACTAGAGAGAGAGAAGTATATATATTAATTATATTATAAGGATCAATTGGATTGATTATTATAATAAAATTAATATTTGGCTTCACGTAATTAATTAGATTAATTATGAAATTATTTCCTAGGTGGAAATACTCATATGTATAGGTTTACGTATGAATTTGTTTTGTGAAGACTTAATTTTAATCTGATGGATTAAATTAATTGGTCAAACTAATTTTAATTTAAATGTAAATAATATGTTACTTGGAGTAATATATTAAATACATGGACTAATTAAAATTGGGCTTGAAATTGATTTAAACCAGACTAATTAAAATAAGTTTGGGCTTGAATTAAAAGGAGGAAGCCCACACAGACACTAAAGCCAGACTGGGCCTGAATTCCATCAAGGGAATTTGGAAGCCCTAGGGTTAAAACCCTAAGGGGAATTCGGCCAACACACATATGTGAGTAGTCACCCCTTTGGCCGAATTCTCCCTACCTCCTCACTCTCTAATTTTTGTGATTTTTGACGCTAGCACATGCGGTGTTCGTGAGGCGCTCGTGTACGTGAATGAGGAGGGATTCTACTCTGAATTCTGTAGTCATCATCCATCTCTTGAAAGAGATTTTCTGGTAAGAAAATTTATCTCTTTCTATTTAATTTTAAGTTTTTCAATTTCCATCTCAATTGCTCCTGGGACTGGATTTGAGGAAATCACCGCGTTCTTCCGCTTTTATCGGGTGATTTTCGGTGAAAAATCCCAACAAGTTTGGCTTAATGCCATTTTATTACCTTTTAGTATTTCAAAGTATAATCAACGTTCTCTCTATTTTCGTGTTTTAGATCCAATATAATGATGTGAATTGTAAAATTTTTCATTGTAGACCAAGTGGCTGAATAGATTGCATCCTTGGGAGCCAATTTTCGTTATATGTTTGAAGTTGCAGAGCCACCATCTAGAGTAACTGAAAAAGTTAAGGCTGTTAAAATGAGAAACTTTCTCATTTCATCATAACGAGGGTTTGTGACAATAACCTATTTATTTGCAAAACGACGTGCTAATTTTAAGTTAAAATCTTATGTCAATTTCATATTAGTAACATGATAGCTATGTTAACTAGTAATTTGTCCACACATTGCGTGGATTTTATATATTTTGTATTATTATATTTTAATTTAAAATATATATGATATTCTTTTAAATATAGTCCTGTAGACTTTCTTTATATCAGTGAGACCATAAATAAGGAGAGATGTTTCATTACTATTAAGATCATTGATTTTGTTATTTATTTAGCAGTTCACCAGCGAATTTGTCAAGTTGTTCATAATATAATATAATACAATATAATATCCAACAAAGAAAAAAAATGTTTCACCTGATTTATGGTATCTATCGAGTATCAAACTAATCAATGACATAGGAAATATGTAAATATATAACATTATCAAAATTGGTTAATCTGAAAAGATTAAAGTACAACAAACATATGGGAGTAGTAAAATTACTATCAAAACATGATCTTATTGTGCATTCTCAATGTATCACACAATAATAGAAATTCCAATCACACATCTTTTATATTCTTTAAATTTGCTACACAAAAAAGCCTTTCAATTTCTATTTGAGAATTGAAACTATTCATTTAATTTGCATTAATTCAATAATATATTCAATTGTTATCAATTAAATAACACATGATAATTAAATAAAGAGGTGAAACCAATTAATTTGATTATTTAACTTTTTTTTAAAAAAAGAAGATATTGCCACATAAGCAAAAATCCTTCTAAAAAGGTTCTTGCTTTTCTTTTATATATAGTATAGAGTATAGATAAGGCATGTATGTAATACACATAAAAAATAAATATCATAACATATTGTGCTTAACAAAGAAATATCAAATTATTATTTGAGATAAGAATAGAGGTGTGCACCTATCTCTTTGAAGGAAGCGAGAAAGGTTAATCAAGATACATGAGAGAAAAATTTGAAGTTTGATTCCCTATCTTGGTTTGAAACCTCTAAGTATTTTTCTCTTTGAAGACGACATGAGTTATTTCGGTACCCAACTTTTCTTAGATGTGCTAAAATCTCTCGCAAGTCATCTAAACAGGTAGATATTAGTAACAAAATGGTGTTCACAATAGCTTCAAGAGTTGACTTTAGGGTTCATAAAGGTTTCATTATACTACTCGTTTATAAGTCCAAAATTGAGAGAATTTGGATGAAAGTGTTAATGTCATTACTAAGTTACCCTTTAGTTTTGTAAGCTGAAAATGTAGATATTTATTGTAAATCCCCAAGCTACTGTAATTTATATGTTTGACAGTTGTAAGGCTAGGATTCTAACTTGTAGTTGATATTTTGTAAACTTTTTACTTAAAAACAATTAATGGAAAGTTTTCTTCTCCTTGAGAGAGCAAATGAGAGTTTCATCTAGCCTCCTTTCTATTTGAATTTCTGTAAAATTTATCCTTTTATATTTTAAAATTGTCGTCAACTGGTATCGGAGTAGCATTCTTATAGGATCTATGAGAAAGATTTTTGTTGGTAAAGTAAATGTCATATAGTAAAGTCATGGGCTTTTCCCCTCCTCTTTTTACAAGGGAGAACTATCACATCTAGATAGTCAAGATGTAGGTGAATTTGGAAGCTTTGAGCTTGTGGGATGTGGTGGAAGATGATAGAGATCCACCTCCACTAAGGCAAGACCTAACACTCACACAACTAAAAGCTTTTGAAGAAGTAAAGAAAATGAAGAGTAAGGCTTTATCTTGCCTTCATTTAGCACTTTTTGAGTCAATATTTATGAGAATAGATGAGTTAGAAATCTCCCAAGATGTTTGGAATAAGTTAAAAGCTAAATTTGAAGGTAATGAACGAGTTAGATCATGAAGAACTCTCAAAAGAGAGTTTGAGCTTCTAAGAATGAAGGATGGTGAGCTAATCACTAATTATGCATCGAAAGTTCTTGAATCGACAATATCGGATTGTTGGGAGAAGATTTAGATGATGCTGTAGTCGTCGAGAAGATATTGATGAGCCAGCCAACAAATTTGAAGTTAAAGTTTTTGCAATGGAAAGAGCATATGATATAAAAGGTCTCTGAGTTGTAGATGTTATTAGCAAATTACAAGCCTTTAAGCATAAAGTTATTGCAAATGAGGAGGAAAGTCCTAAAGGAGCATTTCGAGCCCGCCACAAAGGCAAGCAAGAGAGATAGGATAACAGGAAAAATGTCAATCAAGCCTCAGATAAAGGCAGAGGTGTGCAAGCAACCAAAAAGACTACTTTTCCACCATGTAGATTTTGTACTAAGATAATCATAAATAAGAGAATTGTTGGTTTAAAGGGAAGAATCATGTTCGATGCAGATTTTGCAAGAAGTTTAGCCATTTCAAAAAAAAAAATTGCAGCTAGAAAGAAGCTCAAGCATAAGGAAATTAGCTTCAACAAGCAAATGTATATGAAGAAAA
Organism: Euphorbia tirucalli; assembly: GCA_039660915.1. Classification (NCBI taxonomy): domain Eukaryota; kingdom Viridiplantae; phylum Streptophyta; class Magnoliopsida; order Malpighiales; family Euphorbiaceae; genus Euphorbia; species Euphorbia tirucalli. Next base: position 56,150,009 of record CM077633.1, read on the forward strand.
AGAGGAGGATCAAAATACAAGCTCATTTGTTGCTTCCCATAATCAAACAAATAACAGTCAGTTGATAAGTTCCAAATTAGTCTTATATTTGCATCTTATCTATCTCTTTTTATTATGTTTTATTAGTTGTTTAGGTTCATATTAATATTTCTTTTTTTGTGTTTTGAAGAGTTAAACCATTTTGGAGTTAAAGCTTGAAGTGCAAAAGAGGGTGAGTTGTGAAGTCTTAACCCACAGGCATGGCTATGGAGTGTTGTGATAAGTCCAATTTATATCTAATTAAGTTGTGCGTTTCAACATGTTTTCAGTGTATAATCACATGATTTCAAGCTCTGTGGGTATGAATATGTGTAAATTGTGTTAAATGTCATTTGTACCTTTTCTTACTCTCTTTCCACGAAATTTCCTCTCTGTAATAGGTTTTGGATCGTTATGGCATGGAAGAGACAAGTTCTGGTGCTTTCTGTGAGGTTGCTGAAGAGTTAACATATGTGCAGTGGTCCCACGCACAGCTTGTACGAACTTGCTTAGAGCACAATTTTGAAACCCTTGATCTGATGAGCTAGAGATTCTTATGGCATATTCATTTTGCCTTTTTAGATATTTTTATCATCTTATAATAGGATTTGAACACTTGTCATAATCCTTTGCATTTTAGGTTTTATCCTTAAACATTTTTTAAAGTTTTGAGGAGTATATATGCTCCTGTTTTAAGGTTGATAGAAGTAAGTTTTGGGATGAGGACAACCTCCCATTACTACCTTTTATCTATCTTTTCGTTCTTTAGTAGTATAGTAGTAGTTATTTAGTTTATATATTTTGTAATGGAGATTCTCCACCTGATCCAAGGTGTTCTAGCCATGGTGAAGGAGGAGTAGACATTTTTGGATGGAACAGCCTTAGGGCTGGGTTTGTAAGTAATATTATCTAGTATTTTCATCTTCATTTCTGTTGTGAATGTGTGTGTTTGAATGTGTGCTCTTAATCCTCATAGAACCGATCACTCTACACATAATTTATGGACTGCTTGACCATGGAGTATAAATCCATGAATGGAATGACCTTTCAAACATATAAATTATCAATGAGACTGACCATGTGATTTGCGCTTATATCCAAGGGTTTCAATGGTTGCATAATGCCTTTGTTAAATGCTTTCTTATTCTTTATACTGGTATGTATGCTAGGTTGAGGCTGACCATGTGATATCTAGTATGTATGCTTGGGATCAATAGCACGAGGACCAATCGGTTATTGTGAATCTCATGAGAGATACCTTAGTCTCACTGAAGCAACAGATCTGACTTTAAATGCTAAGTTTAATATTACAAGCATGCCCATTCTATGTTGTGTCCCATCCAAGTTACAAAATGTTGTTGTTTATCTTTATTTTACTTATTGTTTATGTTATTAGAAATTAGTTTAACTAGCCAAGCAATATTTACAAACTATGTTACTTATTTTCTCTATTATTTGGAACCGCATAGTTTTCATAAGTTGTGCACATCTATCACAATCCCTGTGGATACGATACTCTACTTACTGATTTATTACTTGCGATCTAGTACATTGCTAGACAGTGTGTATTTTAGGCACATCATGCTGCTGAATCAGAAAAGAAGTCCAAAAAGATGATAGTTTTTAACCCATAATCATGGCTTAAGGGTGCTACAAATGTTGAAGTATTTTTATGGGATTAGAAGACTTTCTAGTTAGACATATTTTATTTGTATTAACTTTGAGTCTATTTAGGATATGTTAGAACTTTTATTTTATTCATAGATTAACTCTAATAGGGTTTCTTTAATAAATCCTAATTAGAGTTATTTTCCTTTTAGGTCTCTTTCCTTAATTTTGTTTTTCCTATTACTAGGAAAAGAAGGAGAGAACGTATAATTTTTGGATTCAGCCATTTTTTTAGTTTTCATTTCTTCTCTTTGGAGTTCTGTTCTAGCTATGAAGCACTAAACCTAAGTTCTAGCTAGAAGGAATTCAGTCTTGAAGAATCAATTGTGAGATCATTTATGCTTATTTTCTCCATCTATTTCAAGTTATCAATTTTATTCTGTTCTTATTCGTATTGTATAATTTAATTAGATTCTTGATTTAGCTATTTACTTGGGATCAATTTGCTAGTTTTAGATGTTTAAATACATAATAGTTTATTCTGTCTAATCTAAGTAGCAACCAACATGGTTAATTATGGACAAGTAGTATTTCATCTATGTTTTGAATTAAATTTGTATGCTTCAAATAATCTCACCTATGTAATTATTAAGAAGAATTAACATCTCTTTTGTTTGATAATATTTCTGACTAAATTGGATTTTGAAGCTTGTTTGGAATTGTTTAGTTGAATAGAGATAATTAAAGAACTTTTCCTAATTCTCTAATCGTAAGAAGAGATAGGTGATTCATGCTTTTTGGTAGCCATAGCCAATTTATTTGAGTATTATGAAGCTATCTTTTGATTTTGATCGATGATTAATTGGTTCAGTTCAAGACTCAAGCCTAACTTCTAGTTGGTGTAAGTGTGGATTTTCCCGACCTCAATGATGAGAACCAAATTAGTTATCCTTTATATCAAGATTTCTACAGGAATTGGTTTGCAAGATGAAAATGTTTACCGAATGAGCTTAGAAACGGACCCGAGAATCGTTTGAGAAATCAACGGGCTAAACCTTAATTTTAGTGAGAGTCATATGACAATTGTTTGGGTCTTACAACTTTAATTCGAGCCGTATGGCTTTATATGAAGAAACGTTAATCCGTGGGACCAAATTTGGAAATTGAGATTTCTCATCCAAAATTAAGAGCTGTACGACCCAATTCTCTAAAAATTAGAGCTGTGTGGCTCTAATTGTTGGAACCTATCCCTGTTTGAAAACAAAATAAAATGGCAAAATCAATGTCATCAAGCTAATGTTCGTGCTCAAAACCCCAAAGCTAGGTTATGGATCTACCAAATCAAAGAGGGAAGAAATTGGATTTCTCACCAAGGCCTTCCTCATACGAGATTGATTTGACTAAGGGCTCCACTTGTCGCTCCTTTAGGTTCCCACACATGAAGTCTCGTCAATGGGAATCGAGTGCTAGCTTTTGGACCAATGGTTTCTCCCCTTGAGCCAAAACTCTTTTGCCCAAAGGAAGAAGATGAGATGGTGGCTATCCAATAACCATTATGTATTAGTGTTTTACATTTTCTCTTTATGTATGAAACATAATGATAAATACCCAAACTACCCCTTATGTAAAATATCCATTATACTCTACATAAATTATGATTTAACCAAAGTCACCACATGGTAACTTTGAAAAACCATAAAACCAATTTCTCATCATAGGTTATTTTTATTTTATTTGGACTTAACAATTAATCCCATAAAATAAAATAATCCAATAATTAATATGTATGCAATACATATCAATTGGTCCATCATAAAACTCGTCTAAACTCCTAAGTGTGCGATCCTGTAGGCTAATCCGTTTGTTGGCCATGGGCCTGAAATGACATTCGGCTCATAAGTTGTAAGTGGGCTTTAGAAAGCTGTTACAACCCCTAATTGGGGTGGAGATGTCAATCATAACGACATACACCTGTAATATTCTTATATGATCCTTTGCACATGTGATGTTGGTGTCCTACACAAGGCATGGCATTGTCATCCTTCTAAGTACTAGGACATTTACTTGACATCCAAGTAGACTGATAAGATCAAATAAATGATTATCCAATAATCATTCTATTTAGGTACGACCGTACACTTCTCAGTCTCACTCGTCAAGAGGCCAGTGATATCGTCTCTTCAGTGAAGAGATAGGAAATTCATTCATATTACTCCTAGTCCTAGCAAGGTTCTCGATATACCCAACGTACCTATACTTGGCACCTGTTACGGGCCCGTTAGGCGCACATCAAAGTATACAAGATCACATCTAAGAGTGTAGTAATATTAGGTCTAAGGATCCAATATAAGCAATACGTGTGAAACACTTTTGACACTAGACCATGTAGTGTTCTCACAAGAGGTTCAATCTAGTACACTGTTCACTAGCTTGTACCTTTGTCCTTGATAGACTTTCCAAGTCCCATGGTCTCTAAGACACCACCTATCCCACAAGGAACATACTAGTGTTTAGTTATATTCATTCCTATGATTATAACAGACTAGGGATAACTTTAAAATTGTGTTCTTTAAACTCATGGTCTTACTCGTTTAGTACACGCTACTAACAAACATGAGCGAATACCAGTTTATGGATTCTCAATATTTACTAATTGCATAAGAAATTCAACAAATATGATTATGCCTTTTATTAATATAAAGCAAATGTGTTCTCATACACAAAATAAACAGAGTACATCATATAGGGACTAGGGCATAACCCAACTCTAATCCTAGACAGACAAAAAATAATTCGCCTTAAATGGGTAAGAGAGAAAGGACAAAGATTTTGGATCTTGAATAGGAGAAAGTGATAAGAAAGGAAAGGTATGAAAGGAAATGAGATAAAAAAAATTTTCAAAAAAGACCCTAGCAATCAGGGGGAGAACCTTAGCAACTAGGCAGTAAAAATAAACCACAGAAAAAAGGAGGGGCTAGGGTATGGGAAAGGAGAAGGAAGAAACACATTCAATCTTTTATACATCACACTAGTTGTTCATTTCAAACTCAAATACTAATCTTCTTAACCTTAAACATTAAAGCTTTTATTCTCTATCTTTTGTTCGTAATCTTAGGGATGATTTAAGGCAAAGGTGAACTCATTCAAAACCAGCTTACATCTCCAAGATCGGTTTCAAAGGCTCAAAATACTAAATAAATGCATTAGAGGTAACGTCTAAGAGGCCATAAATCCTTTTACTTCTTTCTAGGTTGCATTTTGTAGTGTGTTTTGAAATTTTTATTCAAAAATGAAATTGCTCATATCTGGGGATTAGAGCCATACGGCTCTGTTCTTCACCAGAATAGAGCCATATGGCTCTTATTTGAGTCGTATAGCTCTAATCTTTAACTACAGTTCCATGAAAAATAATTTTTCGAACTAAATTATTTTCCTTAATATTAAAGCCGTACAACTTATTTCTTGTTGAATAGAGCCATATGGCTTTAAGTTGAACCATATGGCTATGTTCTTCATTCTAGTCCCATTTTTTGATGAATCAGTTCGATTTCGATTCAGAGGCAGGCTAAATAGTCCGAATCAAAGAAGAAGAAATTTTTGGAAATTTATATTTCGATAAATATTTTATTTTATTATAACAAAAATTAAAAAATAAAAATATGTTTTTTACGTTAAGATTATTTTGAGCATGAATATTTATATTTAGTATGTTTTCGTGAAAATCATTTTTTATGTGTTTAATGCTTTATGGCCTAGATTTAATTTTTGTGAAGTAATTAGAACCCATACGAATGGAATTCCATGGAAATCTTGAGATAACAGACTCACCGAAGTGCATATCAAGGCATTAACCAGTAAAATGTTTTCAAAATTGTTTTCTCAAACATACGTTTCAAAATCATTTTCCAGGTCAAGTCAGTTGAAACTGCCGGATTCTCTCGTCTCTCCCCTTTCACATCCCCAGTAACCCATTATCCCTTGTTGTCTTTGTTTGAGTCCAATGTGTATTTTTGTATTTATTGTGCTACTAACCTTTACTTTGTAGGTAGATGTATGTTAGGTTAGATATAGCATTCTCTTTTATATTGTTAGTGTATTCTAGGTGATTGTATCCCATATCCTATTTTTATAAATGTATCCCCTAGGTTAGATTATTTAATTGGGTTGTATTAATTTAATTTTTTGAATTTATTTACTTTCTGTGTTTATTTATCGCTTTTCGTATGAGCATGTAGAAAATAACTAGGTCTAACAATGGAATAAGAGAATATATAAAAAAGACATGAAATTAGAACAATTAATACATGATTTATCCAAACTCGAATATCTAGCTAAAAGGTACAGTGATTTCTACAAGGCTCGGCTTCTGCAATTTCATGGTAGAGCTGAATTGGGCTAGCGACTTCTAAATCATTTTAGTAAGGGAATTCGATTTCATATGTTTTCCTTCTGCTTTTCAAAACTAATTCAATTTCATATGTTTTCCTTTTGCTTTTCAAAACTAAAGCTGTAAACAGCTCAAGATTTCCAAAACCTATTAAAAACCTTCTCCAGGCCCAGCCTCGTGGCCCGTATGTTGAAAGGATCGTCCGCTCATAGCTGGAATCCGTCTCATATAAAATTTTCTCAATTCAATTGCTTTTTTTATTTTTATAGTTAATTGCATTCCCCCTCTATTTTACTTGTTAAATCTTAAAAGAAGTTATTCAATCAATCTCTATGGATTCGACCCTACTCCACATTTACTCGAAATCTGGTTTCCAAGAGTAGGTATTTATTTTTTGTGTGCTCGACACACATCAATTTTTTGCAACGTTGAGGATTGGTGTTCAATCAGCTCATTTTTTTTTCTTTTGAGCAATTTGGGAATTAATGAATCATCTAATTCAACATGTTGATGAGTTCTAATGGAACTATGATCTTTACATCGATCCATTTGATCATTCGTATTCTAGTTTTACTTATAAGAATAAATCAAATCATAATTATTATCAATCTTCTTATATTGATCAATCTTCATCAAGTTGAGGTATGTTTCTGAAAGATATTGTTTATACTTTTGCTACAACTTTCAACAATTACAGCAGCCTACCATGAGATTTCAATTAGAAACACAAACTAGTCTAAAAAATTTGGATTCACAGATGAGTCACTTGACTGCAGTCATGGGTAAGTTAAAATCCCAAAGTTTTTGATTCGAGATTATGAGTTAGCGCAAAAGAAAGAAGAGTTCATCGAGCTAGTACTAGAAGAAGAAGAATATCAAATAGAAGACATAGTAATTAATGATGAAATTTCCGCATTCACTGATGAATTAATGTATGAAAAAGATTTTTACATAATGGATTTCAATTATGGAACCATAATAAAATCAATTTCAATTTTGTCAAATAATTTACCTATAAAAAGCAATAATATAAAAATTAATATGCATGAAGATAATAATACTAATAAAATTAATTTTTTTTATTATTGATATGATTGATTCTAGTGTGCAGAGAAAAAACATGAGAGATCTATCTAAAATTCCATTTGCTTATAATTGGGATTATCGGAATGATGAACAAACAGGAGTTGGATGATGCAAAATTATAATTGTTTAGCCAAAGACAATAATGAAAGGCTCTTTATTAGGAGGCAACCCATTTTAATTTTTATGATTTAATTTTGTGTTTTTATTTTGTTTTTATTTACTTTCAATAAAATAGTTTGGACTCTAGTCATTACCCATAATCATTCTTTAAGTCTTTAGTTGATTAAATTTGCTATGCAGAAAATTTCCCCAAGCCGTAATCATGGCTTAAGGGAAATTCCCAATTTGTTAATGAAGAGTCTTAAACCTTCATCATGGGTTGATGCACATAGTCGTCTGGGACTTTTTCCAAATGTTTTAGGGAGTTCGAATTTTTTTTTCTTTTTCATATAAATTAATTAGTTTTTTTTTTCATTATTAGTTTATTTAACTTACTGTAAAATATTTAAGATTTTTTTTATTTTCCTTCTTCTATTTGCAATCTTTGAACCCTAATTCTTTTCTCCATCCTTAGAGATTACAGCCGCCACTCCCAACTCTGGCCATCGATCCAGCAGCTCCTACCAAACACCGTTGCACCTCCATCAATTTTCACCTAGAGTTCGTTAATTTACTATGGTGTCATCGTGGGCATCCTCTATGGAGAGAAATACTCAGCCACTTGGATCTAGAAATCTAGTAAAAATGAAGGCTACTTCGCCACCTCAATCAGCTCCGACGTGAACCGCGTCTCCATCACCACAGCCTCTGCTTCATCCCATATGGTGAGAACATGCTGACCACCGCAACCCATCATCATAATGGATCTCCAATCTGAACCGCCAGTAGCAAGAAGAAATTCAATTTAACTCGTGATAAATTTGGATTCTTCCTTCAAGTTTCTAGTTTCCAATTTCTCCTTCCTAATTTAATTTAAACAATAAGATTAGCTTTAATATACTGCAATGTTAGGAAATTGAAAGTGAGGAAATTGAGTTTTAGTTGGCCTACTTTTAATTTTTCTAAATTGATAGATATTTCATAGCATTAGTTAATTAGGTGAGGAATTGTTTGATTTTGTGATGATAATATTGGATTTTCATAAAAGGATATGATAATGTTTTATACTTAATCTGTTAATGCCATGATTATTATTGTGTGAATTAGAACATGTTAATGTTTAGTTTGCTATTGGGTTTCAATTGCTTGCTCATCTTCACCTTTATTTAGAGCATGCACAAAGATTCTAACTATGGGATTAAGAGTTGAAATTTCAAGCAAAAGGAAGCGGAACCCAACTGCTGTAAAGATCCAAAGATGCTTTCACTTTTGAGATGTTCTCTAATATTATCATTATATCTATGATCTTTATGTCGATTGAGTATGCTTTTGAGCACATTGAGGACAATGTGTATGTTAGTGTGGGGGAGATGTTTCATATTTTTGCATTTTTAAGCTTTCTTTGAATTGAGTTCTCCACGTTTAATTTTTTTTATTTATTATTGTTTTTGTGTCTAGTTGTTTTGCATTTCATAGAGTTAGGTTGCGATATTCATATAGGTTATATTACTTTTCTTTCCATGACTTAAAGACTTGATTAGCTTGTATAATTTGATTGAATCAACATGTTTAAGAGGTATATGCTTAGGTAATAGTTGGTTTATGATCTCTAGTTCAAGTAATTCATTTTTCTTAGACAATTGATTTGGATAAAAAATCTTCATGACTTGTACATTTAACCCTAAATTTTTGGTGAGTTAGCCAATTAAGCAATTATTGAATAACATCATTTTTTTACTTTTGCTCCAAATGTGTGAATTCATGCATGATTTTGACTTCATGATTTGCATCAAATGCTTTTCGAGAGCAAACAAATATAATCGAACATTAAAATGATGAAGGTACTTAGGTTAACCCCATTTTAACTTTCTTAAATAGCTTACTCTTAATTGTTTTCCCTTAACCAATTTTGAGCCTTTTAGCCTATTTCTTTGTCTTACCACATAAATTAATCCAACTCCCTTTTCTTGTTTTTGTTGGGATTCATTTCGGTGTAAATGAAAATTTTTACCGCAGCGGAAACGAATCGTATACACATAGAATTCGCGATTGAACTGAATTGCTTATTTTATAAACTAAAATAAACAGACTCAACCAGAGAACTGTTGAATTCATACCTATGTATATGGAAACTTACCAATTGAGCGCATGTGTTCGCACCAAATTGAAGAGCTATCTTTCCCAAAGACCACACTTACAAATAATTTTTACCCATGTAAAATGTTATATGGCCTAAAAGAAGGAAAAGAAAAACCAATTTTCTTTCCAAGTTAGTTAGTATTGGCAGAAAGAAGAAGGAACAGAAAAACCAATTTTCTTTCCAAGTTAATTTGTATTGCTATTAGCCATAATTACTCTTCCCTTTAAAATAATTAATAGCCATAAAAAAATAGTAATCGATAATCTTCCTTGGCCGAATACTGGTTCAGTAATTAGGAAAGAATTGGAGACTAATTAGTTAGTTTGAATTAGAATAGATTTAGATATTTTATTTTATTTACCGTTTATTTCTTAATTAGGATTTTCTAATCATAAAACCCTTAATTCGAAATATAGATAAATCAAATAATAACCATTTTAATTCTAATACTACTAACTAAATAATTAAATAGCTTGATTTAATTTAGTCTTATTTTATTCTTTAATTTATTTACCATATGATAATAAAAATTAACAGATTATAATAAAGTATAGTCTCATAAGGTTTATAACATTGGGTTTTAACCATAAAACTCATTAACCTAGTAGCTCAAATTAAATATGTAACCCATATATATTAAGGCTGCGTTTGGGGCTGCTTTCTGTAACTCCGAAAGCAGTTTTCAGCCAAAGCAAAGGGAATTTTACTTTGGCTGAAATCTGTTTTTGGGGTTGCAGAAAGCAGTCTCAAATGCACAATTGGTAAAAGTCAGATTGTATTCAGGAAAGCAGTGGAAAAACACTTAAAACTACTTTTAAGGAAAGTAATGAAACCTAGCTTTCCGTGACAGCACTTTCACTAACAGCAATCCCAAACTGGCCCTAACAGTCCGTGACTAACTCAATCGGGCATCCTTTATGTGCCATACTGTAGGTTCATCCCATGTTGGCAGTGGGCCCAAAAGCCTTTAAACTCACAAGCTATAGGTGGGTTCTAGCAAACAGTTATAGCTACCCAAATAAGATGAAAACATCAATCCATTTAAGAGATAAACTTTGTAGTAAACTTATACATCTCATGCTAATGATTTCGGTGTCCTGTAAAAAGCATGGCAATGTCACCTTCTTCAGCTGCATGGACATTCCTTAATTCCAAGTAGACTGAAATCACAATCAACTAATCACCTAGTGATTACCTTACTTGGACATGGCCATGCTCTTCTCAATCTCATTCATCAAGTGGCCGATGATATCTACTTTCTATTAAGAGAGAGGCAAGTCTGATTACATCACTCACATCCCTAACATGGTCACCAGCATATCCAACTGTACCCATACTTGGCACCAAGTTAAAGGCCCATCAGGTATATATCAAAGTATGTGAGCTAGCACCTAGGTTGTTGGGATTTTTCACCAGAAATCAACCGATAAAAGTGGAAGTTTGCGTTGATTTCCTCAAATCTGTGCCCAAGAGCTAGTGAAGTGGAAATTAAAAACCAAAGTCATAAAGAGGAAGTTTAGAAACTCACCAGAACATCTCTTACAGAGATGGTTGTAGAAATCGAACTAGACTTCCTCCAACGTCACGTACATGAACAGCTATTGAACTAACCCCGTGCTAGCGGATCCGATTTTTCAAGAAGAGAGGAGAGGAGATATGGCTAAAATTTTCTTCCCCAAAAGAAATGAGATAAAGATGAGTTTTATAAGAAGCAAAATCCAATTTCGCTATCTCTTATGACTCATCAATTTCTCATTGGTCTAAAAGGAAGTAAAGTCCAACTTTGTTACCTTTAAATCAAAAGAATGACTCATCCTTCATACCCATAAATTCGGGCCTATGCAATCCCATTCTATGTGGGCTTTATGCCTTTCAAGCCCAAGCCCATTTTAATCCTTTAGTTTTAATTAATTTCAAATATAATTTTAATTCAATATGTATGCTTATATATTATACCATATAATATATTACATACATTTAAATTAAAATTAATTTGACCTATTAATTTAACCAAGGAATTAATTTAGACTCACATAAAATAAAATACATGTAAACCTATACATGTAAAATATTTCCACCTAGGAAATAATCTCATAAATTGATTCATTGAATTAATTATGAGAATGCCTAAATAAATATTAATTATATTATTTTGATTAATCCAATTGATCTATCTAATATAATTAATATAACTCTCTCTCTTCGATGTGTACACTCCAAGTACACACTTAATCCTTTAGTTAAGTTCAGACGTTCAATGTGTACGATCCGGTGGGTCCGTCTTTATATTGGCAGTGGGCCTATGGCTCACAGACTGTAGGCGGCTTCTAGCAAGCCACTACAGCCTCCAATTAAGACGGAGATAGCAGTCAAAATGGAACGGTAACCCTGTAGTTTAAATTCGTGTATCCCATGTCATTGATATCGGTGTCCAACACAGAGGCCTGGATTGATCACCCTCTTTTGTGTCCGGACATTTACTTAATCCCAAATGAACTGATGATCACAAACAAGTTCCAACTTATTTGGCTGTGGCCACACTCTTATTAGTTACATTCATCAAGAGGCCGGTGATATCTTCTTAGAGGACTATCGAGTGACATTCCCATGTGCATATCCATAGCACTGCCATGTTTACTGACATACCCAAATGTACCCATACTTGGCATCCTTTTACAGGCCCGTTAGGCGTATACCAAAGTATGCCACTTCACATGCAGCACCATCATATGGTCAGGTCAAAGGATCCATACAAGTACTACACGAGAATCACTTGTGATACTACACCATGTGGATTTCTCGTTAAGTGGATCTATCTAGTACCATGCCCCTTTGCATGTACCCATTAACCTAGTTGACATCCCATGTTCAATGACTGGTAAGACACAGCCATAGAACCAGGTAATGATAGTCTTTAGTTCCATTCATTTCCATGATTGGAACATACTACGGATGACTTTCTGGTCATATCGTTTTCCCTATCCATAGTCTTACTGCCAAGTGCATGACACTTGTCAACATGGATATGGATATGTCCATTGGATACTCAATTTAAAGCATAGCACAAGATATATATTAAATAGATTAATGCCTTTATTTAATGACACAAAATGTATAATACATATATCTTACAAATACAAAGACCAATGCCTCGGGACTAGGGCATATCCAACAATCTCCCATTAGCACTAATACTAATTAGACATGGGCCTAATCCCTATAGATCTAATATGACCCTCGTGCTTGGGTTGAGCTAGCCCTTGGTCAAAGGATCTACGACATTGTCCTCGGTGTCCACTCTGTGTAATGAAATGTCACCCCTTTCGGCTATTTCTCATATGAGGTGAAACTTCTAGAGTACCTGCTTTGAGTTTTTGTGTGACCGGGGCTCCTTAGCTTATGCAACAGCCCCATTGTTGTCACAGAAGATAGTTAACACTACCCCCAGGTTAGTGATAAACTTCTTTATCCATACAGCTTCCTTAGCTGTATCAGACGCTGTAATGTACTGAGCTTCTATGATAGAATCCATGATGGTCAGTTGCTTGGAGCTTCTCCAGCTAACAGCACCACCATTTAGCATGAATACATACCAGACTGCGACTAATATTCATCCTGATGGGTCTGAAAGCTTGCATTGATGTACCTAGTAACTGACAGCTCTTCATGACCTCCATACACCAAGAGGCTAACCTTAGTCCGGTTAAGGTACTTCAGGATTGCTTTGATAGCCTTCCAGTGATCCTCGCTAGGATCCTGCTAGTATCAGCTTGTTATACTCAGTGCAAAGGCGACATCAGGTCTCGTATATAACATGGAGTACATAATTGATCCTATAGCTAATGCACATGGGACCAACTTCATATTCTCCCTGTCCTTCCTTGTCTTAGGATAGTTCTACTTACTAAGTTTCAGCCTATGGCTCATCGGTAAGAAACCTTTCTTTGCTCGATCCATGTTGAATCTTTTTAGAACTTTGTCTATGTATTTGGCCTGACTTAGGCCCAGAAGCCAATTGGGTCTATCCTTGTAGCTCCTGATCCCTAGGATCGTCTCAGCTTTGCCCAAGTCCTTCATTGTGAAGCACTTACACAACCACTGCTTTACACCTTGTAGTGTTGGTATGTCGCTTCCAATCAGAAGGGTGTCATCGACATATAATACTAGGAATGTTACAATGCTCCCACTAATCCTTTTATACACATAAGGCTCATCTTGATTCTGTATGAAGCCGTATTCTTTTATGGCCTCATTGAATCTAAGATTCCAACTCCTGGATGCTTGCTTCAATCCATAAATGGACCTTTGAAGCTTGCATACCATTTCAGGATGCTTTGGATCAACAAAACCCTTAGGCTATGTCATATACACATCCTCGAGTAGCTTTCCATTAAGGAAAGTGATTTTGACATCCATCTACCAGACCTCATAGTCGTACCAAGCGGCTATGGCTTGCAGGATCCTTATGGATTTGAGCATAACAACTAGTGAGAAAGTTTCATCATAGTCTATACTATGGACTTGTTTGAAACCTTTCACTACCAGCCACCCCTTGAAGGTATTGTCAGCCTTTAGCTTATAGCACCACTTGCAACCTATCACCTTAGCACCCGGAGGTCGATCAACCATGTTCCAAACCTGATTATCATATATAGATTGCATTTCCGCCTCCATGGCCTTTTGCTAGTTGGCAGATAGTGGGCTAGCTATAGCCTCCTGGTAGGTTTTGGGCTCTTCTTCATCAAAGACAAAAAGAGTATGATCATCGGTAACGAGAAACCCATATCTCTTAGGTTCCCGATGATCCCTACCAGACCTTCTAGGTCCTTGTGTGACCTGGGCTGGTGCTTCCTTCTGTGGAAGCTCCACCTTGGTCTTCGAGTTATCATTTTCAGGAGTTTGTGAGCTTTGAACTTCCCTGAGTTCAATATTACTCCCACCATCTTTCTTGGAAATAAACTCATTTTTAAGAAAGACCCCTTTTCGTGCCACGAACACCTTGTTCTCGGTGAGGTTGTAGAAGTAATACCCTTTAGTTTCCCTAGGGTAGCCCACAAACAGGAATTTGTCAGTTTTGGGTTCTAATTTGCCCCCAGTCAATTTCTTGATATGTGCATAACAACCCCAAATCCTTAGGAAAGATACATTGGGCACCCTGCCCATCCATATTTCAAATAGGGTCTTTTCCACAGCCTTAGTTTGAGTATTATTTAAAATGAGAGCTGTTGTCTCAAGAGTGTATCCTCATAAATTTATTGGGAGAGTGGCATGGCTCATCATTGAGCGGACCATATGTAATAGTGTCCTGTTCCTCCGTTCGGACACCCCATTCCATTGTGGTGTTCCTGGAGGAGTGAGTTATGGAACGATTCCATGCTTTCTCAGATATGAGTCAAACTCTAGGCTCATATACTCGCCACCTCGATTTGATCGAAAGGTTTTGATATTTCTGCCTAGTTGATTCTATACTTCATTCCTAAATTCCTTGAACCTATCAAGGGTCTCAAACTTATGTTTCATCAGATAGACATAGCCATATCTAATGAAATCGTCTGTGAAGGTGATGAAGTATAGATGTCCACCTTTGGTAACTACGCTCATTGGTCCACACACGTCTGAATGTATAAGGTCTAAACAAGACTTGCATAGATCAAGTGACTCCAAGTCAAATGATCCTAGGATTCCAGCTTTATGAAGCCTAGTTATACGCTTCTCGTTTTTGTGGCCTAAACGACAATGCCAAAGGTAAACAAGATTAAGTTCGTTTGGCTTAACCCTTTTAGTATTTATATTATAGACATGATTAGCTTCATTCAAATACAGGATATATATAGGCCATTATTTAACATAGCTTCTTTATAAAATAATCCCTTTCTAGATAAACCCATTTTACCATTACAAATAGTAAAATCAAATCTAGAAACATCCAAAACTGAAACTGAAATAATATTCTTGTACATAGCAGGTACAAAATAACATTGTTCCAGTATTAAAACTAATCTACTAGGCATACTCGCTGATTTTTATAGCAGCAACCCTTGCTCCATTTGCGACTCGCAAGTCCACCTCTACAGATCCCAGTGATCTCCTGTTCTTAAGTCCCTACACATTACAACAAATGTGAGAACCACATCCAGTATCCAATACCCAAGATGTTGAAACAGTAAGATTAATGTCTATGACATATATACCTGATGAAGACGTGCCCTGGGTCTTCCTTTGCTCTCCCAAGAGCTTGGGACATGATCTTTTCCAATGCCCAGCCTGCTTACAATTGAAGCAGACATCCTCGGGACTGGCCTTGGGCTGGGCCTTAGCCTTTTTAGCCTTGGCCTTGGCCTTGCCCTTAGCAAGAGGAGGTTTCCCCTTGTTGACCATTAGTATTGGTGGAGTCTTCTTGATCGACTACTCAGTGAGCTTAAGCATCCCTTGTAGCTCACTAACAGCACGGTTCATCCCTTGCATATTATAGTTCAGGATGAACTGATCATAAGAATCTAGTAAGGAAGCCAGGATCGTGTCAACCACCAGCTCCTGTAAAATAGGTGATCCGAGACTAGCTAAAGTATCCAGATGTCCTTTCATCTTGAGCACATGTGCACTCACAAATGTCCCAGCCCCCATCTTACAGGAGTGGAATGCCTTATTGGTTAGGTACCTTTCTTGACGAGCTTGCTCCTGAAACATCTCATTAAGAGTTGTTATCATAGGAAAGGCCTGATGATCCATGAACTGCTTTTACAGCTCAGGGACCATACATGCCAACATAAGGCATGTCACGTCCCGGTTATCCTTTATGTGCACCTCGTATTCCTCCAACTAGGCAGCCGGTGGATTACGTCCCGTAGGTGCAGCCGGTACAGGCCTTTCTAGCACATACTCTTTAGACTCCTATCTTAGAACTATCCTCAAGTTCTTAGACTAGTACTAAAATTTAGGGCCAGAAAGCTTGTCCCTTTCTAGGATAGATCGTAGTGAAAGCGAATTATTCATTGCCATTGGTTGCTACACAGAAAAATTTAAAAGAGTATTAATAGAGGACTTAAATTGTTTTTCCCATATTATAATTAATAATGAATCATGTTATTAATTAACTCAAGTTGTTGGGCTAATGGGCCAAGATCCATATTTCATCAAGATATAGCCATACGAGGGCCTAGAAAAACTATACCCCAATTATTTAAGTAGGAACGCCGTCCAATCCCAACATAGGGACTCTTTTTGATGGGCCTGTTGGCACTTACCCATCTGTGCTTAGGGCTAGGAGAATCCTACTACCCATGCTAAGTCCAAACTTCCATCCAAGTGTTAGAGTAACCAATACTCTAACCCAATACAAAATGACGATACTCCAGTGCATCCAGCAAGGACTAGTCTACAATTGGCCTATCCCCACTTCGAGTAGGTTTTGAATGAGGGAAGCACTTTTAAGAGACTTAGTAATTACCTTTTGGTTGTTAGATTCAATTAATAACGGCTTAGATGCATAGGCGGGTGAAATTGAGATTGGAACATACATTCTTACATGTAAATAAATTAAACATAATTAAATAAATAATGGCCTGCAATGGGCCAAAATTTACATCCTAATATAATTCTAGTAAACCAATACTAGAAGAACATCAGGTGGACCATCTCTTCATCCCTCTGAGCACACCAATCCAATCGGCTTCTTCTTTACATAATTTTACAATAAACAAATAAAATAAAATTACATAAAAGAAAACGGCATGCAGGCCGCAATTACCCAAAAGAATATTACAACCTAACATAAATAAGGCCCAATGGCATCCATTCATGCATTTAATGATACACACATGTAAACCAATACATCAATTTATAGATATGTTAAATGCATGAAATTAATCCCATTTCAATTATGTCCATAGCCATTATTTTGAAATCGCCAATTTTAGCCTATCATGGTTCTAAGCCCTTATGGGCTTTGGGCCTCCAGCCCGGGCAGAACACTGCTCCTACTGGAATTGGGAAACCATGAATCCAAATCAGCCATCCAAGTAATCATGCCAAGAAAACCCAAACCAATTTCAATTAAACCATATTAATTTCCAAAATTAATATCCAATGAATAAAAATAAATTTCATTCATTAAACCACACGCATTTAAATTATAGAAATTTAAACACGTAAAATTTTAAAACTAGGCCCGGCCCAAAAACCCACCAAATCTAAAATCGCGCCTGGTCCGCCGAGCAGCAGCACGCCACGCAGCCGCTGCTATAGTGGCTAGTAGCACGTTGCTGCTGAGTGGCGTGCTGCCCAGTAGTATGCCGTGCTGCCCAGCAGCACGTCTCATAGCAGCTACTGCTGCGCACATAGCAGCAAGCTGCCAAGGGGCAAAGCCCCTCCAACCAATATATTTTTTTCAAAAAACAAAAGGAATCAACCAAAACAAAAAGCAATAATCAAATAGCAATATACACATACATCCTGATATGCATAATCCAATTTCCATTTGAAAATAAAATAGGGGAAAAATATTAAAACCGTAAACCAAAAAAAACCCCATCCATAAAATCACCAATTTTAAAACATGGGATTCGCCAAGTTAGAGATTTCCGCTCTGATACCACTGCTGGGATTTTTCACCAGAAATCAACCGATAAAATTGGAAGTTTACGTTGATTTCCTCAAATCCGTGCCCAGGACCTTGTGAAGTGGAAATCAAAAATCAAAGCCATAAAAGAGGAAGTTTAGAAACTCACCAGAATATCTCTTAAAGAGATGGTTGCAGAAATCAAACTATACTTCCTCCAACGTCACACACACGAACGGCTATTGAACTGACCCTGTGCTAGTGGATCCAATTTTTCAAGAAGAGAGGAGAGGAGATATGGCTTTTCTTCCCCAAAAGAAATGAGATAAAGATGATTTTTATAAGAAGTAAAATCCAATTTTGCTATCTCTTATGACTCATCAATTTCTCATTGGTCCAAAAGGAAGTAAAGTCCAACTTTGCTACCTTTAAGTCAAAAGAATGACTCATTCTTCATACCCATAAATTTAGGCCCATGCAATCCCATTCTTTGTGGGCTTTATGTCTTTCAAGCCCAAGTCCATTTTAATCCCTTAGTTTTAATTAATTTCAAATATAATTTTAATTCAATATGTATGCTTATATATTATACCATATAATATATTACATGCATTTAAATTAAAATTAATTTGACCTATTAATTTAACCAAGGAATTAATTTAGACTCACATAAAATAAAATACATGTAAACCTATACATGTAAAATATTTCCACATAGGAAATAATCTCATAAATTGATTCATTGAATTTATTATGAGAAGGCCTAAAAAATATTAATTATATTATTTTAATCAATCCAGTTGATCTATCTAATATAATTAATAGAACTCTCTGTCTTCAACGTGTATACTCCAAGCACACACTTAATCCTTTAGTTAAGTTCAAACATTCAATGTGTACAATCTGGTGGGCCCGTCTTTATGTTGGTAGTGGGCCTATGGCCCACAGACTACAGACGGGCTCTAGCAAGCCACTGCAGCCCCTAATTAAGACTGAGATAGCAGTCAAACGGGAACCGTAACCTTATAGTTTAAACTCATATATCCCATGTCATTGATATCGGTGTCCAACACAAAGGCATGGATTGATCACCCTCTTTTGTGTCCGAACATTTACTTGATCCTGAATGAACTGATGCTCATAAACAAGTTCCAACTTGTTTGGGTGTGGCCACACTCTTATTAGTTGCATTCATCAAGAGGCTGGTGATATCTTCTCAGTGGACTACTGAGTGACATTCCCATTTGCATATCTATAGCACTGCCATGTTCACTAACATACCCGAACGTACCATACTTGGCACCCTTTTATAGGCCCGTTAGGCATACACCAAAGTATGCCACTACACATGCAACACCATTATATGGTCCGGTCAAAGGATCCATACAAGTACTACACGAGAATCACTTGTGATACTATACCATGTGGATTTCTCGTTTAGTGGATCTATCCAGTATCATGCCCCTTTGCATGTACCCATTAAGCTGGTTGACATCCCATGTTTAATGACCGGTAAGACAATGCCATTCAACCAAGTTAATGATAGTCTTTAGCTCCATTCATTCTCATGATTGGAATAGACTACGGATGGTTTTATGGTCATATCGTTATCCCTATCCATAGTCTTACTGACAAGTGCATGACACTGGTCAACATGGATACGGATATGTTCATTGGATACTCTATTTAAAACATAGAACAATATATATATTAAATGGATTAATGCCTTTATTTAACGACACAAAATGTATAATACATATATCTTACATAAAAGTACAAATGTATGATACAAATACAAAGACCAATGCCTCGGGACTAGGGCATATCCAACATAGGTCTGTGGCAATATTAGGTCATAGGATTTGATATAAGTACTACTAGAGAACCACATATGACACAGAAACCATGTGGTGTTCTCATAGCGGATTGATCCAGTACCATGCAACCTAACATATACCCATGTTTTTTATTGACATTCCATGTCTAATGATCGGTAAGACACCACCAAACAATCAAGATACATGCTAGTTTGGTTAAAATCATTCCCATGAGTTTAACAACTGAGGATAGCTTTATAAATGGTGTTCATTCCTTACTCATGGCCTTATTGCCCGGAGAACATTACCGATATACATGAGTAAAACAATAGTTAGTGGATTCTTTTTATTTATTAAATTGCATAAGAAACATAATAAACAAGATTATGCCTTTTATTATAACAAATCATCCGGTTACATAATATAGGGACTTGGGCATACACTAATAGTTTTAACCCTCTTTGAACCCTTGGTCATTGGATGATTATTAACTCTTTAATTTTGTCTACTAGTATAATATCAACAATTTAGAAAAAATAGGATAGATGAAGAAGTGCAAGCATGTTAAATGTTTGTTGTTTTGTAAAAAGTGTAAGTTGTAAGAAATCTCAACATTTTTATTGCTTAAAGTGTACATTGTTAAGTTTTCTTTTCGGATCCAGGAATTGTTGAGATAGATTTGGGTATATTTTTTTAGCAGCTTAGGCGATTCTTTGAGATTGTTGTTTCTTTGTATGAAACTCTTTATTCTGTTCGAGAAAGAAAAAATGAAAGAAAAAGAAAAATGTAATTGACAACAATTTTACATCATCATACTCTTGTTGTTTTTAAAGAAGTGTTAATGTTTATTCATAGTTGAGAAATTTAATGATTTTGTGTATTATTCTACCTTAAGGAATTTATCAATTTGATTCCTTACACCCTTTTTAAAGTGACAAAAAGGAAGAAAATTTTTGTTGTCATTCTTATCCCTCTAAAATTTTGGCAGCATGTAGTTCTTTTATCATCAAATGATTAGGTTTCTACTGTTTGTGTATATGAGCTTAGAAACTAATTGCGATCTTGTAACCTGATTGAAATTTAATAAAGTTTTTAAAGTGCATTATTGCTGTCAATAGTAATAAAAAATGAAAAAAAAGAAAAAGAAAAAATTTGTTGTCATTCTCTCTTTCCATTTATAAGATTTTCTTTAGCATCATGATCTATTTAGAGAACGCTTTCTTTTATGAATAAATGTTGAATATGGTATTTCTACTATTTGTGTTGACTATCCCTTGTTGAAACTGCTAGTTTTCAGTGACCCTTTGCTTACTAATTCCCTTTTACATACCTTTACCCCTAACCACATTACAACCTTGTAAAAGACCTTCTAATTTTTATTTGGTTTTATTACCCATGGTGGAGACTAGATTGAACTGTGAAGTTTAGTAGTTCATGTGATGCATTGAATATTGAGAGCCTAAATCAAACACTTTACCCTAAACACCTGTGAATTGAGTGACAACTGGCACAAGTTATCAAGTCATGTTTGCATTTGAATTTGACGATATTGTTGATGTTGGTGGTGTCCTTAGCTTTTGATTATGAATGCAATTGTGAAAAACTTGTCCTTTGATCTATACTATGATCATATCTAATAATGCTCAATAATTTTGAGTTTTAGAGTTATGGAGAAATTATTAATTTTGATTTTCTTTAGTTTTTTTTTTGCTTGAGGACAAGTAAGGTTTTTATGTGGGGGATGATTGATAAGTTTCAAATTAGTCTTATATTTTCATCTTATCTATATCTTTTTATTGTGTTTTATTATTTTTTTAGGTCCATATTTATTTCTTTTTATGTTTTGTAGAGTGTTTTGGAGACTTACATCATTTTGGAGCTTAAAGTGATTTTAAAGCTTGAAGTGCAAAAGTGGATGAGTTGTGAAGTCTTAACCTATGAGCATGGCTATAGAGTGCTGCCGAACCAGCAAAAAAGCCTAAAAAGCTAACAGTTCTTCACCTATGATCACGTCTTAAAGGTGCTACAAATTTTGAAGTATTTTTATGGATTAGAAGACTTCCTAAGTAGACCTATTTTGTTTGTAGAAGCTTTTAGTCTATTTAGGATATGTTAAAACTTTATTTTTATTCATAGATTAATTCTAATAGGATTTCTCTAATAAATCCTAATTATAGTTAGTTTCCTTTTAGGTCTCTTTCCTTAATTTTGTTTATCCTATTAGGAAAAGAATGAGAGAATGTATCATTTTTTTATTTAGCCATTCTTTTAGTTTTCTTTTCTTCTCTTTGGAGTTTTTTTCTTACTAGGAAAAACTAAACCCTAAGTTCTACTTCGAAGGAATTCCATCTTGAGCAATCAATTATGAGATCATCTGGGCTTATTTTCTTCATTTGTTTCAAATAATCAATTTTATTCTGCTCTTATTCGTATTGCATGATTTAATTAGATTCTTGGTTTAGTTATTTACTTGTGATCGATTTGCTAGTCTTAGGTGTTTAAATACATAATTGTTTATTCTACATAATCTAAATAGTGACAAAAAAGGTTAATTATGAACCAGTATTTAATTTATGTTGTGAATTAAATTGGTATACTTCAAATAGTCTTTCCTGTGTGAGTTTTGAGTGGAATTAATATATCTTTTGTATGTTAACACTTTCGATTAAATTAAATTCTAAACCTTGTTTGAAATTGTTTAGTTGCATAGAGATCATTAAAGAACTTTTCCTAATTGTTTAATCAATAAGAAGAGATAGGTGATTCATGGTTTTTTTATAGCCATAGCTAAGTTATTTGAGTGTTATCAAGTTATCTTTTCTTTTTAATTGCATTCAATCCAAGACTCGAACTTACCTTCTAGCTAGGATCCATCTCATATAAAATTTTCCGAATTTAATTGCATTCTACAAACCTCCCATTTTATTTTTACTTGTCAAATCTTAAGAAAAGCAATTCAACCAATCTCTATGGGTTCTACCTTACTCCACCTATGGATTCGACCCTATTCCACATTTACTACAAAATCTGGTTTCCAAGAATAGGTATTCATTTTTAGTGTGCTCGGCATGCATCATCAATCATGGTTAATTAATAGTGTTGCACTAGTCATATGGCAAGAGTTGAAGCTTTGTTTAGTAACTTAGATAAATATGTTCAAACTAAAGTCAGACTTGGTAATGGACAATTGGTGGAATTAAAAGGCAAGGGATCAGTAGCAGTTTACATTAAGGTTGGAACTAGTTTCGTCAACCAAGTTTTGTTTGTTCCATCTCTTGCTCACAATCTTCTTCACATTTCTCAAATGTTGAAAAATTGTTATTCTGTGTTGTTTAAAAATGAAAGTTCCTTCTTGTATGATATTAATGGTTATTTGCTTGCTAAATTACAAATGATAAATAGACGTGTTATGTTAACATGGTCTAAACCTTTTAAAAACTTATGTGATGCCATTTAGATGAATCAAAACTATATTGAAGGTTGTCACTATCATTATGATGCATTGATTAAAAGCTTTAGAGAGAATTTAGCAAGGAATCTGCCTGAGGTTGTTCATCCCTATTCTATATGTGGTGCTTGTCAAATGGGGAAAGAACATAGAAAACCTTTTCCCTCTGAAGCATCATGGAGAGCTTAACAAAAGTTGTAACTTGTGCACATTTACTAATGTGGTCCAATGCAAACAGAACCAATGGATAAAAAAACTTTATGCTCTTTGTTCATGATTTTACTCGTATGACATGGATTTATTTCGTTATGAATAAATCTTAAGTCTTTAATATATTCAATAAGTTTAAAAGAGCAGTATAGGATTAATCAGGTTGCAAAATGAAGTGCTTAAGGACAAATAATGGCCCTGAGTATAATTCAAATGAATTCAACAAGTTATGTAAAAAGAAGTGGTTGCAAGGAAACTTACCATTGCTTATTCTCCTTACTAAAAATGGTATGGATGAAAAAAAGAATAGGTTGATAATGGAGATGGCTCGATGCTTGCTGAACAGAAAATCTGTGCCTAAGAATTTTTAGGTTGAAGCTGCATACACATTAGTTTATATTATTAATAGACTTCCTACTTCAGTACTTGAAGGAAAAACTACAATGGAAGCTTGGAATGACGTTGATAAGAGAAAATATCTTGACATTTTATTTAGTTAATTATGCTAAATCCCTAATTTGGTTATGCGCTTGACTAGTTAGTTGACCTAGTTTGCAATGACTAGTTAGTTTTATCTTTAATATCCCCTAGAAGAGAAGTTGTTCTCTACATAGAGGAGTCGATCTTTTGGTGTATGCCAGCAATGGTTGGATTCTATATGTATTTTTTATTAATCTAAAGTATTGTCACTATATCTATCTCTTTCATAGGCTTGTTTTGATAAATGAGATTTATCTCCTCATTATTAGTTCATTAAATGTAATGACAAGTTGGTTTAATGGATGGAAAATAAATGTTCGACACTTACATTTACTTAGAGATGGCCTTGAAGTGTATGGTAGGGGTTTATTTAAGAATGCTTTCTTAATTTGATGCCTTCTTGCCATTAATGCTTGTTTTGACTCTTAATTATGGAGGCTGCTCCAATTAACTATTTAGAACATAAGATCTATAGTACAATGAACATTGGCTATGGTGAAGTTAGTGAGAGATACCTTATTACTTGTAATACTGAAAATACAAAGATTAAGAACAAGCTATTTCCATGCCTTGTCTGTGCTTACTCCACCTTTATAACCTGTTTTTTCATCAGATTTATTTCAAGTGGTTTCATTTATATGTTTTTTTCTTAGATCTATTAGTTTTAGTAGTCATAGTTTTAAAAATCACTCTTTTACCAATATTGATAAATTTGCCAAACATTGTTTACACTGTGAATGAATTTTGTTTAAATTTATGCTAAACATCAATCCCAGTGGAATACAATATCTGGACTTACCCTCTATATTACTTCCTGACTTAGTATACTTGTTAATAGTTTGAATATTATGGTTTAGGCACAACAAGCATCAAACTGTCTGTGAGGCACATAGAGATATTTGGTTCTTATTATTAGATACATGTCCCTTTTGTCAAAAGAACCAAATTGGATCAAAAGGCTTAGATTGGAACTTTTTTAGGATATAGTCAAAAGGCAAAAGGCTATATAGTCTACAATGTGTAGGAGAAGAAAATTATTATTAGCATAGATCTAGTGGTGGATGAAAACAATTATTGGGAATTGGGAAGAAAAACAAATGAAGTAGAACCATCTAAAGTTATCAATTGGAAGCAATTCTCATTTTTAGCAAGAAAAAATAGATGGCTCAAACTCAAAGGAAAAAAGTGAACAGGAGTTTGAAGATGAACCCTTAATGCAATTGGCAGCATTTGAACCTCGGAAGTATGAAGATGCAACCAAGGATGTCATATGGGTTCAATCCATGAATGCAAAACTGATAATGATTGAAAAAAGTGGAACTTGGAGCCTAGTGAAAAAGCTAAAAGATAGGTTGGTGGTGAAAGGATACCACCAAAAAATTTGGGAAGGATTTCATTGAAACATCCTCTTTTGGCTAGGCAAGATACAACAAGCTTTTTAATTGCTCTAGCAGCTTAAAATAAGTGGATGTTTTACCATTTGGATGTTAAATATGCATTCCTAAATGGATATACTACGGAAAAGGTTCCATTGAAATTCCATAAGGATATAATGTGTCAGACAATAATAAAAATGTGTTAAGGCTACACAAAGCTCTTTAAGGGCTTAAACAAGCTCCTAGAGCTTAGTATAACAACAATGACTCTTATCTTGCTTGGTGTGGCTTCAGTAAAAGTTCAGTAGAACCAACTATTCGTGTATGCCCTAGTCCCAAGGCTTTGTATCTCATTTGTATTGTAGAATATGGTTTATGTATCATACATTTGTGTTATTAATAAAGGCATAGTTTGTTTTATTAATTTCTTGTACAATTAATAATGACAAAGTATCCATTAATTATGTTTGTATTCATGATTGTTGGTAACATTCTCCGGGCAGTAAGACCGTGAGTAAGTAATCAAAAACAGTTATAAATCTATCCCTAGTCTATTAAAATCATGGAAACCATAATAACTAAAGACTGGCTTGTGGCTTGATTGTATGGTGGTGTCTTACTGACCATTGGACATAGGTACATGTTAGGTTACATGGTGCTTGATCGATCCGCTTTGAGAATACCATATGGTTCTTATATCATAGGTGGTTCTCATATAGTACTTGTATAGGATCCTTAGACCTGATATTCCTATAAGCCTAGATGCGAACTTACATGCTTTAATGTACACCTAATGGGCCTGTAATAGGGTACTAAGTATGGGTACTGTTGGGTATGCTAGTGATCATTGTAGGACTAGTAGGAATGTGAGGGGATATGCCATTCTGTTAACTTAGGCAGATATCACCGGCCATTTGATGAGTAGGACAGATGAGCAAGTGTACTCTGTTGCTCAAGTAATATAGAAATAAGAAGGATGTCGATCCCACAGAGACCATGTATGCTAATCCTAAATATAGTCAGGTTTCTGTTAATTTAGGCGGAGGAAATTTTATCTTTGATTATAGTTTGTAAAATAAAATCTACTACTAAGCAACAAATTAAATAAAATAATTTAAACTAAGATTAAAATGCAATTGGATAAAACTCAATTGAGAAATTGGCTAAGGCATATGGTTTTACTTAGCATTCATTCAAGCAATTTCCTCAAGCTATGCAGTTAAACTTATTAAATTCCTAAGATGGTGAATTCGTAAAGCAATTAACACCGGTTAGGGCTGCTAACTCTAATTCTCAACCTAACTACTTAAACTGATTCGGTCTTAAGCAATTAGTTTGGAAAGCATTAAGCATACGAAAACCTAGCACAAACTAGTGAGCCATAAAGCAATGGTCATGCATTTGTCATGTTATGAAATTCCATTAATTCAATCATTTGGTCAATTATGAATTAACTACGAACTTTAAAATAGATGGTCACCCATTCAAAGCTTTAAGCAATCATAACACAATAATGGAAAAATAATATGAATTAATTGCATTAAAAGAAGAAATTACATAGAAGTCCTACTACACTCCACCATAGCCTTAGCTATGGAGGAATTAGTTCATGATTGAGTTATAAACAAACAAATAAAATACAGAAAACATGATAGGAGAGAGTTAAGAATAAACTAGGAAGATGGAGATCCCAATGGTGGCTTGCGGAGAGAAATCGGAGAAGAAGAATTGTGGGTTGAACCTTCAAAACCCTAGTTTCTTTGACTTTCTTCCAAAATCACGTTCTCTTGTGTTGAGAGACAAAAAAATTGCAGCCTAGATAGAATGAATAATGAAAAACGTCCTACCCCTCTCAAAAATCCCTAAGCTAAAACATTTCCAAGAGAGAGAAAGAGAAGAAAAACCTAGTTGGGAAATAACTCTTCCAAAATTAATGATAAAATAAATCCTAATTGAGAGTTATTCCTAAAATAAAAGTCTTAATTAGAAGTTATTTCTCGTTATCCTAATTACAAAAGGAGAAGAAATAAAATAGCCCAAAGTTGAAAAGTCAAAACTCCTAACCCTAGTTGGAGTAGAAAATTCGTAATTCTGTAGTCCAGGCGTGTCTTAAGACTGGTCAGCTTCTGATTCTAAAAAATTCTTCAGTTTTGGCTCCTCATAAGGCACACCCATGCCTTAGGACTTCCTTGCTCTTCCAAATAGCATGTTTGAGCTTTAAAAATAGGTGATTTAGACTCGAAATGTTCAAATTCCAACTTTAATGCTCTAACACTTAAAAATAGAACAAATGAGATAAAATCAGCCTAAATTAAAGCAAAATAGAACAATTAAAGCCCATAAAATAGGACAAAAATATATACACGAAACGCACTTATCAACAGATAAGAGTTGGCCACACCAAAGTAAGAAATCATTGGGTGATTACTTTTTTGTGAACTTCAGTCTACTCATTATCAAAGAATGTCCATGTAGTTATAAAGGGTGATATTGACATGCCTCTTGTAGGACATCGATGTCACTAGCAAAGGTTGTATAAGTCCTTGGACCTCATATTGCTACAAACCTATAGGTGCCAGCTCGTATACTTTGACGTGCACTTAACGAGCCCATAACATGGTGCCAAGTATGGGTACGGTTGGGTATATCAGTGATCATGCTAGGAATGTGAGTGATGTGCTGGGACTTGTCACTTACTTAATTGAGAGTAGATATCACTGGCCTTTTCATGAGTGGGACTGAGAAGAGCATGATCACGTCCAACTAAGGTAATCATTGAGTGATTAGTTACTTCATTTTTTTAGTCTAGTTGGAATCAAAGAACATCCTTGCAATCAAAGAAGGTGACATGGTCATGCCTCTCGTAGGACACCGATATCACTGGCATAGGACATATATGTTAACTACTGATTGGATAGATTTTTTATCCAATGTTAGCACGTCAGATCACTTGGTAGCCATTAATGGGTGTGAGAGTGGAGGTTCTTCGTGCAAATGCAAGAACTAGAAATCTATCTATTACAGGGATGACATAGGTTTGTTTTAATGGCTTTTTGGTTAAGTAAGTCTTGGTATTTGTTCCAGAATTTAAGTAATTCGGCTCTGTCACAGGTTTCAAGTGTAGTTCGATTCATTGGATCATAGTCAAAACCATTCGTAAGTACTTAAGAAGAACTTGGTGTACAACTATCCGGAAGAGCTCATTGTAAGTGGTTACCAGATGCTAGCTTCCAAATTGACACCGATGACTTAAGATCATAGTTAGGTTATGTGTTTATGTTGAATAAGGGTGCTGTAAGCTGAAAAATCTCGAAATAGGACGCCATTGTGGATTCTATTGTAGAAGTTGAGTATATTGCTACATTGGATGCTACAAAGGAGGTTATTTCGATTAAGAAGTTTGTCATTGAGTTAAGAGCTTTTCCTTTAATCCTAAACCTAGTAGACCTCTTCTGTCACAACAACGGGGCCATCGCATAAGCCAATGAGCCACAGTCACACCAAAAATTCCAAACACATAAATTAGAAGGTTTCATTTTATTTAGGAGATAGTCAGATGAGGGGAAGTGAAGATTTGCAAGGTTGCATCTAAAAATAATGTTGCAGATCCTCAAACCAAATAATTGGCTCAACTAGGGGTGGTACCATATCATTTTTCTCATGGGGGCCAAATATTAGCAAATCAAAACGTAAAATAAAATTACAAGTGAAACATATACTAAACAAATAATGCAATATAATAAAAGAGAAGCATATACTAAGTAAATAATGTAATATAATAAAAGAAAACCAGTTGTTTGTCAATCCAATTCGTTTAACCTAATGAATTCGGGGATTGGGACTGCCGGTCCAATGACTATGATATAATAGAAGTAGAATGATGAAATAGCGAGAAATGAAACATTGAGTTGAACTTTGTAGGGGCCAAATGGCAAAATTTGCAACTAGTCCTTATAAAATTTGAAAATTATAAAAGTAATCCCAAAGGAAATAAAAAATATCATGGCGGCCATGGCCACTATGGGCCAACTAATAGCACCACCCCTGCTTAGCCCAATCATGAAGGTCATGCTAGATCTATAAGGATTAGGCCTATGCCTAGTTGGGACTAGAGCAAGTGGGAAATTGTAAGTGTATGCCCTAGTTCCAAGACGTTGTATTAGAAATTTTGTGCATTAATAAAAGACATTAATCTATTTTGTTATATTTCCTTATACAAATTAACTTACTAGAGTATCTTCGACTAGATGTTTGCTCATGATTACTAGATATTTGATTTGGGAAGTAACAATTGTTGGATATGCCCTAGTCCCGAGGCATTGGTCCTTGTATTTTTATTATGTATCATACAATTTGTGTCATTAAATAAAGACATTAATCTATTTATTATATATCTTGTGCTATGTTTTAAATAGAGTATCCAATGGACATATCCATATCCATGTTGACAAGTGTCATGCACTTAGCAGTAAGACCACGGATAGGGAAAACGATATGACCATAAAGTCATCTGTAGTCTGTCTGTTCCAGTCATGGGAATGAATGGAACTAGATATTATCATTAGCTTGGTTGGATGGCGGTGTCTTACAGGCCATTGGACATGGAATGTCAACTAAGTTAATGGGTACATGCAAAAAAGGGCATGGTACTGGATAGATCCACTAAATGAGAAATCCACATGGTATAGTCTCACAAGTGATTCTTGTGTAGTACTTGTATGGATTCTTTAACCTGACCATATGATGGTGGTTCATGTGAAGTGGCATACTTTGGTGTACGCCTAAAGGGCTTGTAACAGGGTGCCAAGTATGGGTACGTTCGGGTATGTCAGTGAACATGGCAATGCTATGGATATGCAGAAGGGAATGTCACTCAGTAGTCCACTGAGAAGATATCATCGGCCTCTTAATGAATGCAACTGATAAGAGTGTAGTCATACCCAAACAAGTTGGAACTTGTTTGTGAGCATCAGTTCATTCGAGATTAAGTAAATGTCTAGATACAAAAGAGGGTGATCAATCCATGCCTCTGTGTTGCACACTGATATCAATGACATGGGATATACAAGTTTAAACTGCAGGGTTTCGATTACAGTTGGACTGCTATCTCCATCTTAATTGGGGGCTGTAGTGGCTTGCTGGAGCTCGCCTGTAGTTTGTTGGCCATAGGCCCACTGCTAACATAAATACGGGCCCACAGGATCCTACACATTGAACGTCTGAGCATTAACTAAAAGATCAACCGTATACTTGGAGTATACAAGCTGGAGAGAGAGGATTCAGTTAATTATATTATACAAATCAATTGGATTAATCAAAATAATACAAATAATTTTGTATTGGCCTTCTTATAATTAATTCAATAAATTGATTTATGAGATTATTTCCTATGTGGAAATATTTCGCATGTATAGGTTTACATGTGTTTTTAATTTTATGAAAGTCTAATTTAATTCCTTGGTTAAATTAATTGGTCAAATTAATTTTAATTTTAATGTATGTAATATATTATACGGTATAATATATTCACATACATGTTGAATTGAAATTAAATTGGAGCCGGTGAATTAATACAAACTTGGGCTTAAAGAAGAGAAAAGCCCACATAAAATTAAAAAAAAATGTAATTAGGCCAAATCCCACCTTGTAATTTTCGGCCATAAAGGGTAAAAACCATGGGGAGGAATTCGGCCAAGAGTAATTCCAAAGGCAGAAAATTTCAGCACTGATTTTTCTCTCTTTCGTCGATCGAATCGCTAGCACGGGTTCGAGTTCGATAGCCGTTCTTGTACGGGAAGGTGGAGGAAATCTACATTGATTTCTGTAGCCATCTCTTGTAGAGATTTTCTGGTGAGAAACCAATTTTACTCTTTTTCATTTTGGTTTTTGATTTCCACTTCAATTGCTCCTTGGGCACAGATTTGAGCAAATCAACCCGTTCTTCCGCTTTATCGGTTGATTTCCGGTGAAAAATCCCAACAGTGGTATCTGAGTGGGCTTTTGATCTATGGAAATCTTTTGCCGGCGGAAACAATGGCAACAACCGCTAATTCCAACAATGGCTGCTGCTAGGGCAACTCTGTTGCCCTAGCTGCAGCAGGCCAAGCCCTGTTTTGGATTGGCGGGTTTTGGGCTTAGGGCCCAGTTTTAAAATTTTAATGGGTTTTAAAATTTTTGTGTGTTTAAATTTTCTTTAATTTGAATGCGCATGGTTTCTTGGATGAAATTTTAATTTTATTCAAGAGATATTAATTTTAGAAATTAATATGTTGTAATTGAAATTAGTCAGGTTCTTTTGGCACAATTACCTAGACGGCTGATTTGGGTTCATGGTTTCCTAATTCCAGTGGGAGCACTATTCTGCTTGGGCTGGAGGCCTAAAGCCCATTAAGGGCTAGAACCATGATGGGCCAAAATTGGCGATTTCAAAATAATGGCTAAAGGACATAATTGAAATGGGATTAAATTCATGCATTGTAACATGTTTATAAATTGATGTATTGGTTTACATGCCTGTGTGATTGAATGTATGAATGGATGCTATTGGGCCTTATTCAAGTCGGGTTGTATTTTTCTTTTTAGGTAAATATGGCCTGCGTGCCGTTTCCTTTTTTATGTAATTTTATTTTATTTATTTATTATAAAATAATGTAAAGAAGAAGCCCATTGGAGAGGTGAGCCCATAAGGAAGAAGAGGAGGCCCAACTGGTGTATTTTCTAGTATAGGTTTACTAGAATTATATTAGTTTGTAAGATAGGCCCATAGCAGTCCATTATTTATTTAATTATATTTTATTTATTTACATGTATGAATGTATGATCCAATCTCTCTTTCACCCGCCTATGCATCTAAGCCGTTATTAAAATGAATCTAATAACTAAAAGGAAATTACTAAGTTGTTTAAAAGTGCTTCCCTCATTCAAAACCGAATCGAAGTGGGGATAGGCCAGTTGTTAACCATGCCCTCGCTAGATATACTGGAGTATCGTCATTTTTTATTGGGTTGGAGTATTGGTTACCCTAACACTGGGATGGAGGTTTGGACTTAGCATGGGTTGTAGGATTCTCCTGGCCCTAAGCACAGATGGGTAAGTGGCAATAAGCTCATCAAACCGAGAGTCCTTAGGTTGGGATTGGACGACGTTACTACCTAAATAATTAGGGTATAGTTTTTCCAGGCCCTCGTTTAGCTATATCTTAATGAAATATGGATCTCGGTCCCTTAACCCAGCAACTTGAGTTAATTAATAACATAATTCATTATTAATTAAATATGGGAAAAACAAATTAAGACCTTTATTAACACTCTTACAATTTTTCTGTGTAGTAACCAAATGGAAACGAATAATTCACTTTCACTACAATCTATCCTGGAAAGGGACAAGCTTTTTGGCCCTAACTTTTTGGACTGGTCTAGGAACTTATGGATAGTTCTAAGATAAGAACCTGTACCGGCTGTACCAACGGGGTGTAATCCACCGGCTGCCTAGTTGGAGGAATACGAGGTTCACGTAAAGGATAACCGGGACGTGACATGCCTTATGTTGGCATGTATGGTCCCTGAGCTGTAAAAGCAGTTCATGGACCATCAGGCCTTTGCTATGATAACAACTCTTGATGAGATGTTTCAGGAGTAAGCTCGTCAGGAAAGGAACCTGACCAACAAGGCATTCCACTCCTATAAGATGAGGGCTGGGACATTTGTAAGCGCACACGTGCTTAAGATGAAGGGCTATCTGGATACTTTAGCCCGTCTCGAATCACCTATCTTACAAGAGCTGGCGGTTGACATGATCCTGGCTTCCTTGCCGGATTCTTATGATCAGTTCATCCTGAACTATAACATGCAAGGGATGAACCTTACTGTTAGTGGGCTGCATGGGATGCTTAAGCTCACTAAGCAATCGATCAAAAAGACTCCACCGGTACTGCTGGTCAACAAGGGGAACCCTCCTCTTGCTAAGGCCAAGGCCAAGGCTAAGGCTAAAAAGGCTACGGTCCAGCCCAAGGCCGGTCCCGACGATGTTCGCTTCGGGTGCAAGCAGGCAGGGCATTGGAAGAGATCATGTCCCAAGCAGTTGGGAGAGCAGAGGAAGACCCAGGGTGCATCTTCATCAGGCATATATGTCATAGACATTAACCTCATTATCAGCATCCTGGGTATTAGATACTGGATATGGTTCTCACATTTGTTGTAATATGCAGGGACTTAAGAATAGGAGATCACTGGGATCTAGGGAGGTGGACTTGTAGGTCAGAAATGGAGCAAGGGTAGCTGCCATAGAGATCGATGAGTACCATCTTATGATGCGTAGTGGATTGGTTTTAATACTAGGACAATATTATTTTGTACCTGCAATGTGCACGAATATTATTTCTGTTTTAGTTTTGGACATTTCTAGATTTAATTTTACTATTGGAAATGGTAGAATTCGTTTATCTAGAGAGGGATTATTTTATGGAGAAGCTCTATTAAATAATGGCCTATATATCCTAGATTTGAATGAAACTAATCATGTATATAATATAAATACTAAAAGGGTTAAGCCTAACGATCTTAATCATGTCTACCTTTGGCATTGTCGTTTAGGCCACATAAATGAGAAGCGTATAGCTAGGGTTCACAAAGCTAGAATCCTAGGATCATTTGACTTGGAGTCACTTGATATATGCGAGTCTTGTTTACAAGGTAAAATGACCAAAGTGCCTTTTAGCAAGAAAGCTGAAAGGGCTACTGGCTTGTTAGACCTAATACATTCAGACGTATGTGGGCCCATGAGCGCAGCTACCAGAGGTGGACATATGTACTTCGTCACCTTCACAGATGATTTCAGCAGATATAGCCATGTCTATATGATGAAACATAAGTCTGAGACCCTTAATAGGTTCAAGGAATTTAGGAATGAAGTACAGAACCAACTAGGAAGAAATATCAAAGCCCTTCGCTCAGACCAAGGAGGCGAGTATATGAGCCTAGAGTTTGACTCATATCTAAGAGAGCATGGAATCATTCCACAGCTCACTCCTCCAGGAACATCATAATGGAATAGGGTGTCGGAATGGAGGAATAGGACCTTATTGGACATGGTCCGCTCAATGATGAGTCATGCCTTTCTCGCAATAAGTTCCTGGGGATACGATCTAGAGATAGCAGCTCTCATTTTAAATAATACTCCGACTAAGGCTGTTGAAAAGACCCCATATGAAATATGGACAGGCAGGGCGCCCAATGTGTCTTTCCTGTGGATTTGGGGCTGTGATGCACATGTCAAGAAATTGGCTGGGGACAAACTAGAACCCAAATAGACAAATGCCTATTTATGGGCTACCATAGGGAAACCAAAAGGTATTACTTCTACAACTCCACCGACAACAAGGTGTTCCTAGCATGAAAAGGGGTCTTTCTTGAAAAGGATTTCATTTCCAAGAAAGACAGTGGGAGCAATGTTGAACTTAGGGAAGTTCAAATCTCACAAATTCCTGAAGAGGATAACTCAGATACCATGGTGGAGCTTCTACAAGAGGAAGTAGCAACCCAGGTCACACAAGGACCTAGAAGGTCTACTAGGGATCGTCGGGAACTAGAGATATATGGGTTTCTCGTTATCAGTGATCACATTCTTCTCATCTTCGATAAGGAAGAGCCCAAAACCTATCAGGAGGCTATAGCTAGCCCACAGTCTGCCAACTAATGCAAGACCATGAAGGCAGAGATGCAATCTATGTACGATAATCAGGTTTGGAACCTGTTTGATCCACCTCTGGGTGCTAAGGTGATAGGTTGCAAGTGGTGCTACAAGCTAAAGGCGGACAATACCTTCAAAGGGCATATAGTAGCAAAAGGTTTTAGACAAGTCCATGGAATAGACTATGATGAAACTTTCTCATTAGTCATTATGCTCAAATCCATAAGGATCCTGCTAGCCATAGCCGCTTGGTATGACTATGAGGTCTGGAAGATGGATCAAAACCACTTTCCTTAAGGGAAAGCTATTCGAGGATGTGTACATGACACAGCCTGAGGGTTTTGTTGATCCAAAGCATCCTAGAAAGGTATGCAAGCTTCAAAGGTCCATTTATGGATTGAAGCAAGCATCCTAAAGTTGGAATCTTAGATTCAATAAGGCCGTAGAGGAATATGGCTTCATACAGAATCAAGATGAGCCTTGTGTGTATAAAAGGATTAGTGGGAGCATTTTCACTTTCTTGGTATTATATGTGGATGATATCCTTCTTATTGGAAGCGACATACCAACACTACAAAGAGTAAAGTAGTGGTTATGTAAGTGTTTCACAATGAAGGACTTAGGCAAGGCTGAGATGATCCTAGTGATCAGGATCTACAGGGATAGATCTAATCGGCTTTTGGGCCTAAGTCAGGCCACGTACATAGACAAAGTTCTGAAAAGATTTAGTATGGATCAGGCCAAGAAAGGTTTCTTGCCAATGAGCCATGGGCTGAAACTTAGTAAGAAGAATTGTCCTAAGACAAGGTAGGACAAGGAGAACATGAAGTTGGACCCATATGCATTAGCTATAGGATCAATCATGTACTCCATGCTATGTACAAGACCTGATGTCACCTTTGCACTGAGTATGACAAGCTGATACCAGCAGGATCCCGACGAGGATCACTGAAGGCTGTCAAAGCAATCGTGAAGTACCTTAACTGGACGAAGGATAGCTTCTTAGTGTATAGAGGTCAGGAAGAGCTGTCAGTTACTAGGTACACTGATGCAAGCTTCTAGACCAACCAGAATGAGTACCAGTCACAGTCTGGGTATGTATTCTTACTAAATGGTAGTGCTGTTAGCTGGAAGAGCTCCAAGCAGCTGACCATCGCGGACTCTACTACAAAAGCTGAGTAAATTGCAGCATGTGATACAGCTAACGAAGCTGTATGGATTAAGAAGTTTATCACTGAATTGAGAGCAGTACCAATTATCCAGGATCCAGTTGATATCTTCTGTGACAACAATAGGGCTATTGCACAAGCTAAGGAGCCCTGGTCACACAAGAACACAAAGCACGTGCTCAGGAAGTTTCACCTCATACGACAAATCGCCGAGAGAGGTGACATTTCATTACATAGAGTGGAAACTGAGGATAATGCTGCAAATCCTTTGACCAAGGCGCTGGCTCAGCCCAAGCACGAGGGTCATACTAGATCTATAGGGATTAGGCCTATGCCTAGTTGGAACTAGTAAGCGGGAGATTGTTGGATATGCCCTAGTCCCGAGGCATTGGTCTTTGTATTTGTATTATATATTTGTACAATGTTATTGGATTTAATGTATCATACAATTTGTGTCATTAAATAAAGGCATTAACCTATTTATTATATATCTTGTGCTATGTTTTAAATAGAGTATCCAATGGACATATCCATATCCATATTGACAAGTGTCATGCACTTGGCAGTAAGACCATGGATAGGGAAAACGATATGACTATAAAGTCATCCTTAGTATGTTCCAGTCATAGGAATGAATAGAACTAGACACTATCATTAGCTTGGTTGGATGGCAGTGTCTTACTGACCATTAGACATGGAATGTCAACCAAGTTAATGGCTATTTGCAAAAAGGGCATGGTACTGGATAGATCCATTAAACGAGAAATCCACATGGTATAGTATCACAAGTGATTCTCGTGTAGTACTTGTATGGATCCTTTGACCTGACCATATGATGGTGCTGCATGTGAAGTGGCATACTTTGGTGTACGCCTAAAGGGCCTGTAATAGGGTGCCAAGTATGGGTATGTTTAGGTATGTCAGTGAACATGGCAATGCTATGGACATGCAGAAGGGAATGTCACTTAGTAGTCCACTAAGAAGATATCATCGGCCTCTTGATGAATGCAACTGATAAGAGTGTGGCCACACCCAAACAAGTTGGAACTTCTTTATGAGCATCAATTCATTCGGGATCAAGTAAATGTCTGGACATAAAAGAGGGTGATCAATCCATGCCTCTGTGTTGGACACTGATATCAATGACATGGGATATACAAGTTTAAACTACTGGGTTTCGATTACAGTTGGACTGCTATCTTCGTCTTAATTTGCAGCTGCAGTGGCTTGCTAGAGCCTGCCTATAGTCTGTGGGCCATAGGCCCATTGCCAACATAAAGACAGGCCCATAAGATCGTACACATTGAACGTCTGAGCATGAACTAAATGATCAACCTTATACTTGCAGTATACAAGTTGGAGGGAGAGGATTTAGTTAATTATATTATATAGATCAATTGGATTGATCAAAATAATATAATTAATTTTGTATTGGCCTTCTTATAAT
Source organism: Euphorbia tirucalli (assembly GCA_039660915.1). NCBI lineage: Eukaryota > Viridiplantae > Streptophyta > Magnoliopsida > Malpighiales > Euphorbiaceae > Euphorbia > Euphorbia tirucalli. The sequence goes on from CM077633.1 coordinate 56,187,538, forward strand.
TAATTCAATGAATTGATTTATGAAATTGTTTCCTAGGTGGAAATATTTCGAATGTATAGGTTTATATGTGTTTTTAATTTTATGAAAGTCTAATTTAATTCCCTGGTTAAATTAATTGGTCAAATTAATTTTAATTTAAATGTATGTAATATATTATATGGTATAATATATTAACATACATGTTGAATTGAAATTAAATTTGAAATTAAATTGAAATATAATTAGACCCGATGAATTAATACAAACTTGGGCTTAAAGAAGAGAAAAGCCCGCATAAAATTTTAAAAAAAAAAGTAATTGGGCCAAATCCCACCTTGTAATTTTTGGCCATAAAGGGTGAAAAGCCTAGGGAGGAATTCGGCCAATAGTAATTCCAAAGGCACAAAATTTCAGCAGTGATTTTTCTCTCTTCCGCTAATCGAATTGCTAGCACGAGTTCGAGTTTGATAGCCGTTTGTGTATGGGAACATGGAGGAAGTCTAAATTGATTTCTGCTGCCATCTCTTATAGATATTTTCTGGTGAGAATCCAATTTTGCTCTTTTTCATTTTGGTTTTTGATTTCCACTTCAATTGGTCCTCAGCACGGATTTGAGGAAATCAATGCGTTCTTCGGCTTTATCGGTTGATTTATGGTGAAAAATCCCAACAAAATTTTGAGTAGATAAAACATTATTTTGAATATCCCTAGTGTCTTATTGTCATGGGACGATAATAAACTAAGACTAACATGTACCTTGAAAGATGGTGGTGTTTCGCCAATCATGGACATGGGATGTCAATCAAAGACATAAGTACTTGATAGAGTATGGATTGATATGCTAATGAGAACACTATATTGTCGTGAGCCGTAAGTGGTTCTCATGTAATTCTTATATTCGGATCCTTAGACCCAAAATTACTATGAAACTAGATGAGACCTTGTATACCTTAACATATGTCTAATGGCCTTGTCATTGAGTATTAAGTATGGTATGGTTGGGTATGATAGGAATCATGCTAAGGAGTATGAGTAAAGTGAGGGGATTGTCACTCTTCCAATTGAGAGAATATATCATCGACCACTTGATAAGTAAGAATGAGAAATGTGTGGCCACATCCAAATGAAGTAATAAAGAGTTATTGCTCATTTGATTTTTTAGCTCACTGGAAGATCAAGGAATGTCATAGCACTTAATGAGGGTGATAACACCATGCCTCATGCTACACTTGATACTGGGAGCATGGATAAGCTTTCATCCAAAACCGATGAGTGCTTATTTATGGGATACCTAAGGAAACTAAAGGGTATTATTCTACAACCTTGACAAGAACAAGATGTTTGTGTCTCAAAAAGTTGCCTTTCTTGAAAAAGAGTTCATTTGCAAGAAAGTTAGAGGACTAGAATTGAACTCAGAGGATAGTTTGGGGATTGAACTAGATTCTTAAAGAATTAAGGAATTTAAACAAATCACACAAGATCCAAGAAAGTCTAGTAGGGTTTGTCATCAGGTCGAGGGATACAGATTTCTTATGACTAAGGGTAACACTCTTCTGATGTATGATCAGGAAAAGTCGACCACCTACTATTAGGCTATTGAATCCTAAAGTTAGCTAATTGACTAGGATCCATGGAAGCTGAGATGTAATGTACGATAAATGCATACACTTACAATATACACACACACACACATGTATACATGCATCAACACTAACTCAAATGCAGGTACTTACTGTCATCGTAATGTTGTCTCGGATCGTAAGCAACCTGAGCGCAGAAACGGCCTGACACAGAGCCATCCCCTGAGATACCAAAATCTGCATGGGAAATAGTTGCACAAATCAGATAAATGGCAATAGTGAGAATCAAAAAGTAGATAAAAGAAAGAGCACTTACATGAGTGGTGTAATGAAGGTTAGCAATGGGGTAGAGGTGGTCCTGGAGGAACAGGTCAGCCCGATATGAATGCCCGAAATCATCGAATAGCTAAATAGACTGCTCTATCAGGAACTCGAGTCGTCTAGGAATGAAACCAGCAGGGGGGATCACTGGAGGAATCACCGAAGGAACAGGTGGAGTGCTCTCCATCCTAACATCAGCAGCGTGCTTAGCCACATAGGTAGAGGATCTCCCGTCGCCCCGACCACTGTTAGTCTGGGATCCCCGACCGTTGGAGCATCTACAAGATGAAGTATGAAGGTGCTCGCCCCTCCTTAATGGCTACAGGTAGTAAAAGAATGATGTCAGCAAACAGTAATTCAGTATAGATAAACAAAAAGCAGAAGAGGAAACATACCCTTGCTTGCATTGCTCTTGTAGGAGGGAGGAGGTGTGTGGTGGTGAACTGGAGGTAGTCTCCCTCCACTCCATCTACCATGTACCCGAACCCAAAAAGATCAGGATGATCCACTGCCGATAGAAGTTGTGGCCAAAACAGTCCTACAGGTAGAGCGGCCGGGATCCTGCGCCTTGTGGGACATGAACGCCAATCGGACCCACTCTCCGAAGTACCAGTCCAGGCTTAAGGGGCACTCCATAACAAATCTCCTAGGATCAGGCTCTGAGCATCCACCACCTCCTAGGGCAACACAGCTCCCCTCTAAGGCTCCTTGGTCAACTGACATCAGAAGACTGGAAGTTAGAAGATTAAGGAGACCGTTGTGAAATACCATAATTTAGAATATGTAAAAGGGTGAGATGCATACCTTCTAGAACCTCATCTGGGTCAGGAACAGTCGGCACTCCTCCATAGTCCTTTCTACCTCACCTCTGCTGAAACCCAACCACTGTCTCAATCGGGGGAAATCAGGGAGCTCTGTGGTCTCTGGAATGTGTACCACCAGCTGGGGAATGAACCCATACTCATACGCCCAAATCTAGAAAGGGTACATAATAAGAAAGTAAAAAAAAAAAAAGAAAAGTTGGAGAAACTCACATAAAGGATGAGCCAAGGGCCCCAGGGAATAGTACAGCTGAGCCAAGCCGGCTCGTCCCCAACACAAGTCCCTCACGTCACCCAACTGGATCAGTGAGGGGAGGACAGCTAAGTTCAGGTCACTCTGACCTATAGAGAAAACCAAGGTGCTAAGGGCATAAGGGAGGAAAGCCCTAGCATAGCGCATCGCATCCTCGGGCATGAAAGTAGAGTCCTCGGGAAGCTCAGCCTACCTCCCCAACCAATAATCCAGGAGGGTGCCACCCTGGATCCTCTTGTCCCGAGGAGACAAACCAATCAGCATGGCTATGATATCAAGACTAAAGCCTTCTCTCTCCAATCTCTGGTTGAAGTCGATAATGCACCCACCAAAAGAAAGCCCAGTGATAGTCGCGAAATCCTCAGGCGTAATGGTGTCCTCCCCAGTCGGGAAATGGAAGGTGTGCGTGGAATCCATCCATCGCTCGATCAACACAGTCAACAGACCACGGCTCATCTGGGGAGGATACTCACACATCGAGCACTCCATCCTCTCCAGCCTTGTAGCATCGACCATCCCCCTTACCGCGTCTGTAAGTCTCCTATACCATCTCAAGGCATCCAATAGCACCCCAGCCCCACGATTATGGGATCGATCCTGTAAAACAATGAATGGGGAGTTTTTATGAGTTATTTGAGTTGCACATGATTCATATGATTCAAATAAAAAGTACTTAAATTAAAGGAAAGAGTAAGAAAATTTATGTTCTGTCCCTTATAGTCGCACGGCTATAGTTATAGCTGCACGGCTGTAATTATAGCCGTACGTCTATAATCATCAGATATAGAGCTGTGCGACTCTATTCAAGCATTCTCAGCCAGGCTTAAGAACAGAGCTGCATGGCTACATCGTAGAGCCATACGGCTCTATCTGGAAAAGCACAGCAGTTTCAGAAAAACCCTAGATTTTGCAATTTCAACCCTAAATCAACTCTAATCATCATTAAAGTTCCTAGGGGCAAAATCTACCCTAAACATGCACCAATTTCACCTAATTTCTCCTATTTTCTTCTACATTTGTAGGAATTGGAAAAAAATTGAAAAAAAAAGAGAAAATTGGGAAAGCTAACCAATTTCCAGAACGCATGCGCAGACGACTGAAGTGTGATGGGTACGAGATCGTTCCTTTTGACTCCACAATACTCAACCGAGTCCTAGAGTTATACATCCACTGTAGTCTTAGTAGGCAAGAAAAACTCCCCTCGGGCAGAATGTATCTCATGTGAGGGGCGGGCTATGAAGAAGCAGCTGGACGAATCACCTTTTTGAGTTTTTTCATCATCTTAGAAGTCAGAAGCTAGGTTGAAGACTTGAGAGGAAAAGAGAAACAGTTGAAGAAGAAGAAAAATGGGTTTGTGGAAAAATAAGAGTTTCTGCCACTATTTTAGAGGTTCTGCCCGTTTCACGCTAGAGCCGCGCAGCTCTAGCGACGTGGCAAGTCACAGCCGGGCGGCTATGTACTACAATCACGTGGCTGTATCTTTCAAATTAGAGTCACGCAGCTCTAACTCTTAATTAAGAAATTTTTCACAATTTTTCATATTTTCCATTCATGCCGATATGATCACAAGAAGGTTATTTCTTGCCTTTTATATGTATCCAGGGGCAAAACAACCAAGCCGTATTTATTCTTGATCGAAGGGGAAAAAAATTTTTTGTTTCCAAAATTATCGATCAAGGAATAAATATGCATTCTCGACACGACTTCAAAACCAACGCCCCCTAGGCCGACTTCAAACCAACGGCCCCTGGGCCGACTTCAAACCAACGCCCCTGGGTCGACTTTAAACCAGCGTCCCCTGGGCCGACTTCAGAATCAGTGGCCCCTGGGCCGACTTCAAACCAGCGCCCCCTGGGCCGACTTCAAAACCAGCGCCCCCTAGGTAGACTTCAAACCAGCACCCCCTGGGCCGATTTCAAAACCAACAGCCCCTGGGCCGACTTCAAACCAATGCCTCCAGGGCCAACTTCAAAACCGATGCTCCCTGAGCCGATTTCAAAACTAATAATCCTTTGGTCGACTTCAAAACTAACGCCCCCTAAGCTGACTTCAAAACCAACGCCCCTGGGCCAACTTTAAAACTAATGATCCCTGAGCCGATTACAAAAATAACACCCCCTGGGCTGACTTCAAAACCAAAGCTCCTAGAGCCGACTCCAAACCAAAGCCTCCAGGGCTGACACACAACCATCGCTCCATGAAGAGCCGAGACATTTTCCCCAACTAGACATTGCGCTTGATTTACTTGACAAACCAGGATGCCAGGAATGTTTTCTTTTCCTCTCTCACCATACGTATGTTTTCTTTTCCTCTCTCACCATGCTCTCTATCACGAGACCAAAATGCATAATAGCTTAACCATGAGTCGACTTTGATCCCGCGAGGGGCAGCCTATGAGCACGGGTTTTCTCGACCTCTATGATGAGAATCCTATATTACCTGTTAAGCAGACAGACATAAGTCGGACTTAAGAATGAGTAGAATGTTACCTGGAATGTCTCGGACGCTACGAAAACCTGATAGTCCTCGATCCGAAACCCTAAGAAAGGTCCTTCGAGTGATTAGAGGGCTTAGAGATGAGTGTAGGATTTAGGGGAATCAGTCACGGCTCTGGTTAGAGCCGTACGGCTGTAGTTTCAAGACTACAGTCGCACGACTATAGATCCAGAGCTGCAGGGGTGTAATTCCTATAGTCATGCGGCTCTGACAGTGACGTTTAATCCAAATTGGATCCGTTGTACAACATTAGTGGACTCCTGGATTCCACGAGATTCTCAAAAATCATCGAAACGAATTAAAACAGTGATTTTCAAAGTGAGAAAACCATTTTTGAGTTCTTGGTACTATAACCACACGACTGTGGTGGCTATAGCCGCACGGCTGTGGTTCCCAGGAGAAGACAGAATCACGGGACGATCCACATGGACGTCGTCGTGCGATGTTGTCTTCGAAATCAAACTGTTTTTTATATGTTTATTGTTTTCAGACCTTAGGTGGATGTTGAAATTAGGAAACCCACACGAACGAAATCCTAAGTTCCGAGATAACCGACCCACTAAATGGGGAAATTTACATGAAACCGAGCCAAATCGTTTTTCAAAAAAATTATTTTCCAAAACAAACTACACAGGGCATTTCAAAACCATTTTCCAGGTTTAGTCGGGCGAACTAGCTGAGTTTACCCGGCTATCCCCTAAATGAATGCCCCCGCTCCTAAAAGCCCAATTCTGTCCTGTTACGAGTCTTGCTTGTATTTGTGATATAAACTGTGCTAACTCATCTATTTTGCAGCTTTCATTTTCCTTTTATTTGACTTTGGATGTATTTTGATAGATTATCGTGTATCCTAGGCGATTGTAATTTTCCTTAGATATTCGTATATTCTAGGTGTTTGTAATGTGAGGATGAGAGCTTTTTCTCTTTTCGGGTTATAATAAGCGGCCTTTATTCTTATTCTTTGATTTGTTGGATGTGTGGTTTATTTTTATGCACTCTACTTTTATGCAATTTATTTCTATCATTTGAATAAGCGCAAGCTAAATAATACAAGATAAAATGGGTAGAGAAAGATAATAAGTGAAAGTAATATGGTAATATAAACTATAAAATGAATGTGAGCTTGAGGTTGAATACGTAGTTGCCCGAACCCTAAATCTCTAGATTAGGTAAACTAGTCTATGCTCGTTAGGGAGCTGTACTGGAAATTCCCGGACGAGATGATCCGGTTGGCGACTCTATCACTAATCTTGAAATTTAGGTTTCGAGGTCTTTAAGTAACAAAACGGGATTTTCTAAAAATGCAAAACCAGTTTTCCAAAAACTCGAACTTAAATAAAAGGTTTTTTACAAAAGGGATTTCCAAATAAATCAATGACTTTTCTAAGCAAGAAATATAATAACCCGTTTTCAAAATCAAAAATCCCAAAAACAAACACTTCTTTTTTCCCAGTTCGCTTCGTTGTGTTCTGCTTTCGTGTTCGAAAGGTCATCTGCTCACAACCGGTTTAGCAATACATTCATGGATTTTTAGCTTTTGCATTTTCTAGTAGGAAAGAATTGTCTACTACGTGTAATAAAGTTGAATTATTTTTCTTATGGTGTATAGAGAATAAGATTAAGGTTAACTTAAGGTTTTGGATTCTAAACCAATTCAATTATGCTCTTGCTCATGATCGACCATTTATTTTAAGGTCCGTTATCACTTGCTTAGCTATTCATGAAAAGTTGATTGACTTGTCTCGCACTACCTTGCATGTTGCTTATGACATTATGCCTCTAAACATTTCTTATCTTAAAAGTATGGGCATTGTTAGTCAAAGGGATGATAATTTTTTGTATTCGTAAGTATGAGGTGGTAGAGGTCCCCTCAAGGTCCGTACTCTTCAACGTGCTAGAGAGGCATCACACCGTTCGGTAGCTCCTACTGAGGCCTCTACTTCTGATCCTATTGATTTGCATGTAGTATATGATCTCTTGCAACAAGTTTTTCACAAGATTTCCACCGTTGAGACCAATGTCTTCGAGCTTTATCGCATCATGGGACGTGATCCTCTGATCCGCCTCCTCTGCAACAGCACTTAGCTTCCAACCTTCATTAACCAGGGGAGTTCTCTCATTTCATTATTCTTATTTCTTGTTTTTATTGGTTTATCCACATTGAGAACAATGTGTGCTTTAAGTGTGGGGTAGGAAAATTATGTTTAATTTTTGGCATTGTCTTTTATGGTGTTTTTGTTTATTTTTGGCCCTATGTTTGTCTATGGCAAAAAAATAGTTATCCAATTCCTGTTAAACAATTTCTTTTGAAATAACAAAAAAAGAGCAAGAAACACAAAATTGCATTTTGTACATCCTTTTAGGTTTGGTATGCTTGTTGATAGAGATGTTTGCATAAAATGCAATCTGAGGCCCTAATTAATTGAAATCTTTGTAATGATATAAACTCGCGGGTTGAGATGTATCACTTTGAGATAGATTTTCTAGGAACTCATCTTTAATAGATCATAAGTAAAGGGATGAAATAGGCAAATTGCGTGCTTATTTTGGTTTAATCTTGGGGTAAAAGTTATGAATTGTTTGTGCTTAAAGAAAATGATGAAAAATCAATTCAAAGAAAATTTATTCCGCTGGTTTTACATTCAAAGGTAAGGTTATGAATAGTGCTAGTAGCCACTTGATGATTGTGCTTAGTCGAGTAAGTCGGGTGCATTGTGTTTGCACCATCTTCGTTATTCGAAAAGACTAAGTAACATCTCTAGTAAGGTAAAAAATTATGAGAAATCAAATCAAATCGATTAATGAATTGTATTGTGCCCAAAAAATTTGTGTTAAAATTAGAAGTCTTATTGATCTTTATTATGTGATTGACTAGATAGCGATTTAGAGGTCCACTATTTTATTGATGCAAATCATATTTTGGGAAGTTAATTGAGTTGCTTTGAGTGCTTAATATTGGAGTTAAATACCAAATTTATTGTGATATCTTTGTTAATAAAGTGTGCTGGATTTATTGGATGCAATTCAATTTGTGTTTTTGAGATTTGAATCCTTAAAGTTAAATCCTTTGTTATCTCTTAATGTTCTTTATTTTTTTTTTTTTTGGGAGTTGAAATTTTTTTGTTTACTTAAGGACAAGCAAAAGCTTAAGGGTGGGGAAGTTTGATAAGTGCATTTTATGCACTTAATTCGTCTTGATTTATGAGCTATATTTGATTGTTTTCACTTAATTTAGGTGGATTAATTTCCTTTACTTTCTTTTTCTTGATAGGGCCTTGAAGATGAAAAATGAGCGAAAAGTGCTTGAAAAAAGAGCAAATTTGGATTAAAGCAGTCGAGGAGAAGTCTTGAGGTATGACCATACCTTATGGGGTGCTGAATTTTGAGTTTTGAAGCTGAAATTGCTTATTGGGCCAGCTTTATTGATGAACCATTTGGAAGCTGCGAATTTGGCTTAAAAGGAAAGAGTCAAAACCTTTTCAATGGGGTTTCTCTATTCTCTATTATTTTTTTGGTCTTCCTATTCCAAATAGGATTGTTATCTTTTACTCCTTTTTAGAGTTCGATTAAATTAAGGATTTCTTTTCTTTTTCTTTTTCTTTTTTTTTTTTTTTTGTGTGTTTAAAAAGTACTATTTTCTCCTTTTTAGTTTTAGTTTTAGTTTTAGTCTTATTCTTAGTTTGGTGTTTGGAACATGTAGTAAGGGGAAGAATGTGAAGCTTTCAACAAAAAGAGCTAGGATTTGGACAGTGTGAGTGGACAACCTTTTGAGAAAGCTGGACGCGGCGAAGCGAACCAGGGAAAAGGAAAAGAAAGAAATAGGTTGTGACAACCCCGACCTCGGTAAGCGTGCAAAGGCGGAATTCAATGCACGAGATCGGTAATCATCGAGCAAACCAACTATCTAACTATATAAATTGAGCCTTAAAAATGCTAAGTAATGAATAAATAAATAAATAAATATCCTTACAAACCATTGTTAAGCAATAAATGAATAAATGAAATAAAGTCTAGTAATATGCCCAACTATAGTAGCTAATGCCTAAAAAGAATCCGTCCACTCGCCCAAGTCCCATCACGACACAACAATCACACGTCAAGCATCGGCATCGGTACCTACAAAATCTGAAAAAAAATGGTCGCCACTTAGTGACGAGTAACTACAGTGTCCATATTCGAACACCTAAAACCGAATAGCTTGAAAATAAGGCAAAAACAAATTGAAATAAAGCTGAGCGAGTAAAACAGTTTAAATAATAAAACAAGAATAAAGTAAAGCGAAGAAAAAGAGTTTAAACTAATTAAGTTAAGAAACATGATACGAAATCAAACCAACATTTGTATAAAAATCTCATGAAAAAAAAAAAATCAGTCTCGGATATAAAACTCATCAGTCAATTTCTCAATCCAAAATCGCCAACGAATAGCAAATAGGTCGGACGCTCGGGAAAAAACGCAGTCCCCTAATCCCACAATCAATCAAAAAGTCTAAGCTGGCCAACTCTCCCATTTACGAGGGAAAAACCGCAGTCCACTCGCCTAATGAGAACGACTAGACCGCCTACTCGAAAAACTGCAGTCAAGCAGGTCCATCATTGGACAAATACCAATGAAGAGGTCTATGACCACTCAATCGAAAAACCGCAGTCGAAAGAGTCCATCATTGGACAAATACCAATGAAGAGGTCGGACCACTCACAAGAAAAACCGCAGTCAAGTGAGTCCATCATGGGCCAAGTGCACCATGAAGAGGTCAAAAATATCACAAGGGAAACACTGTCCATATGCCAGAAAAACCGCAGTCCGGCAACTCCCATATGCAATCGTGTATCAAAAACCAATTTTCAAACCAATCTCATCAAATCAACATTAGGGTGCCACTTTAGGCTTAACCCAAAATCAACATCAAATCCAAGGACCAATTGTCCAAAACATGCCATTATAGGCTATTCTTCCTCAATATAAAACCAAAAGACCAAGTGTCCACATAAACCAATTCAGTTCATCAAAAATCCACCAAGTGTGGTATAAAAACATCCTTAATCCAAAACACCAAATATGGCAGATCCACTGCCTGAATTTCAAAACAGTATAAACCATATGAAAACTCTTCCAAAAATTCTCAAAATTTTAAGGAACCAAGTTCAATTTAATACACACAAAATGCAATTCGTTTCGTGTCATTCGGATAAGTGTACAAAAAAATATAGGCCAAACAGTGAGGCTGTCCCGAAAACAGGGCAGGCAGCAGGTCAGGAAAACAAAATTCAGAATAAAATAGTTGCACTTGTCCAAAAATCATGGAATAATTCAGGGAGCAACATAGCATTATAATCTTCAAATACCAACTGGAATTTCATGCATTCATTAACCAGAGCAAAAGTTAAAAGCGTCCAAAGATTACTGATCACAGATTCCTGGAAACAGAGCACCAAATTTTACACTATCTTAAAATCAGTATAACCCCAGTTTACCATCAGAATTAGAAGAGAAAATATAAAGCACTTTTGTAGTTCATAATCTTAGAAAAATTTTGCAAGTGGTTTCATGTAAAAATTCGAATTACACAAAAAGATATGAATTTTCAAACATTATAGGTCAGTGCTGAAAACAATCAGGGGCAGTTTCAAGCAACAGTTTTGGGTGAATTTTTAGGACATGAAAACCAATGAATTTTGACAAGGTTTCTTCTACGAATTTTCAGTTTAACATGTTATCTAAAACATATAAAAAATTCAGAAGTTTCTGAAAACCAGAACCTATTTAAAACGAATTTATAAAAATGTTGTGCAGGCTGTCCAGCAAGGGTATTCTATCAAACACCTTATGTGCAAGTTTTTAAATCATCATACCAGCCCTATAATTCGAATTCTATCAACCCAATTGACCAAAATCAGTAAACAAATCATGCCAATTCAAATTCTAGCAATACCAATCAAGTTATTACAATTAATTTAATCAATTCCAACATAAAAAAAACATAAAAGCCCTAATTTCTACCATTCAACCCTAAGTGTAGGAGTATGGATAGAGTAGTTACCTTTGATTGCTAAGTCCTATTGCTCAAATTGATGATCCAAGGGAAGAATTAAAGGTGTTGATGGCCAAATCCAAGGAGCAAATCAAACCCAAAACCAACTTCCTAACAATTGTTGAACAAAAAGTTTAAACCCTAAATTCTTTGTCATGGTCGAAACTTTTAACAAGGAAAAGGGAGGGGAATACCTTGAATTGAGCTTCTAAACCTCAAGTATGCAATGAGAACAATCAATGAAGGGGTGTGGTAGAGGTAAGAGGTCGAAAATTTGAGAGAGGGGAAGGTGGGATGCTTGGCCGAATTGCACACACAAGGGAGAGGGGGAGATGAGCTTTAGTGTAGTTAGGACTTTATGTTGTAGAATGAGTGTGAATTAGGTTAAGGAGGGATTAAATAGAGAGGGATTATGATAAATACAAGTTGGCCGAAATGTCTAAATATATTAGTCCTAAAATATATAATTTTCCTAACCCCAAAATATTCACAAAATTTAATCATGTTTAAAGATGCATTTAAATATAATAAGCTTAAGGTATTAAATTAAATTAATTAAGCCTAAAAATATTAAATGCCATAAAATTAAAATAATGAGAATAATTTATTTAATAAAAATAATGATGAAAAATATTATTAAAATATTCGGGGTATTACAATCATTCCCCCTTAGAAAAGTTTCGTCCTCGAAACTTCAAGGACCACAGAAAACCAGAAAGCATCACAGTCACACAGCGAACAATCAAACAAAACAAAACACAATCACAGCATCGGAAGCTAATCCCTAAATAACTCGGGGTATCTAGCGCGCATCGCTTCTTCCGCTTCTTCGTACTTCTGACTGCGCCACAGAACTTTCACTAAAGGCACTTCCTTTCTTCGGAGAACTCGAACTTGACGGTCCAAAATGCGAACGGGCTTCTCCTCGAAAGTCAAATTGGGCTCAACCTCTACGGCATCGATGGGTATAACTTGAGTCGGGTCGCTGATGAATCGTCGAAGCTGAGAAACATGGAACACGTCGTGCACTTTATCCATTCCGGGCGGTAGGGCCAAACGGTAAGCCACTTCGCCGATCCTCTCCAATACCTCGTAAGGTCCAATATACTTTGGTGTCAACTTACCCTTCTTCCCAAACCGGTACACTCCCTTCATAGGCGAGACCTTCAAAAGAACCTTGTCGCCCACAGCGAACTCAATCGGTCTCCTCTTCAAATCGGCATAAGATTTCTGACGATCCTGGGCCGCCTTCATCTTAGCTTGAATCACTCGGACCTTCTCAACTGTATCATGAATCAACTGAGGACCCAAAACCAAAGCATCGCTGGTGTCGCTCCAACACATCGGGCTACGACACTTCCGACCATAAAGTGCCTCGTATGGTGCCATCTGAATGCTCGCATGGTAGCTATTGTTGTAGGAGAACTCAACTAAGCTCAATGACTTAACCCATGATTTCTGAAACTCCAATGCACAAGCGCGGAGCATGTCCTCAAGTGTCTGAATGGTCCTTTCAGTCTGACCATCGGTAGCAGCATGAAAAGCAGTGCTCAACTTAAGCTTCATACCAAAAGCTTCTTGAAGAGCAGTCCAAAATTGCGATAGAAAACGTGGATCACGGTCAGAAATGATCTCCCTCGGTATGCCATGAAGTCGAATGGTCTCGTTAGTGTAGGCTTCGGCTAGCTGTTCCATAGACCAGGTCTTCTTCATGGGAACAAATCTAGCACCCTTAGTCAACCGATCCACAATCACCCAAACCGAATCTAAACCTCCAACAGTCCTCGGAAGTCCCATCACGAAATCCATGGATATAGAGTCGAACTTCCAAGCAGGGATAGGCAATGGCTGTAGCAAACCACCAGGTCTCTGATGCTTTATCTTTACCTTCTGACATATCAAACACTTTGCAACAAACTCGGCAACTTCCTTCTTCATCTTAGGCCACCAAAAGTGAGTCTTAAGGTCCTTGTACAACTTAGACCCACCAGGATGAACAGAATACGGTGTGTTATGAGCTTCCTTAAGAATTTGATCCTTCAAAGCTGAATCATTAGGCACACACCATCTCCCTTTAAACTTCAAACTGTCGTCACCCAAAATCTCAAAATCCTCGGCACGGCCCGCAGCTTTCGTAGCTCGAATTTTCTGAAGTACTAGATCAGCTTTCTGCTTTTCTCGTATCTCGGCAAACAAAGTGGGCTCAATGCTCATGGCACTCAACTGAGCTTGAGCACAACCCTCGGGCACAAATTCAATCTCCAATCGTCGAAACTCATTGCACAAATCATCCGCCAAAACCCTTAAGTAGTTCGATGTGTGAGCACTCTTCCTACTGAGGGCATCGGCAACTTTATTCGCTTTTCCTTCCTTGTACTCCAAAGTCAGGTCATAGTCTTTAATCAACTCAAGCCATCTCCTCTGGCGCATATTAAGCTCTTTCTGAGTGAAAATGTACTTGAGGCTCTTGTGATCCGTGTAGATCTTACATGGAACCCCTGTTAGAGATTGTGCCCTAAGCCAATGTTGGATTATGTAAACAATCTTCTTAAGTCATTAATAAAGACTTATTTTATCATATATATTTGTATGTTAGTATTTATGATAATGTATCCATGAATTAATTGTGTAATTCTAAATTTCCCTAGTCGATTGTTATTATGGGAATAATAACAAACTAAGACTAGTGTGAGTGATAATGGATATTCATAAGATGAATATAGTGTATACAGATACAGATTATACTCACGGGCAATGTGTTAGAGAACATGTTGCTGGAGACCCACTATAAGATCAAGTTCATGGTCACGTGTCACAACTGATCTTGATTATAGTAGTGTCATCAGCTGATTCCTTTGACCTGAGGTCACCATTGATTCCGGGATGAACTCATGTTATGCTTTGACGCAGTCAAACGCTGCTTGTAACAGAGTAGTTATAAAGGCTGTGGTTGGGTACAATATGACTCATGCTTTGGGATGTGAGTGACAGATATGGGATTTTGTCCCTCTCTAACAAGAGAGCGATATCACTGGGCCCCTCGATAAGTAAGACTGTCAAATGCATGGCCGTGCTCAAATAATTGATAAGAGTATCAATTGATTTGTCTGAACAGTTTACTTTGAGATCGAGAAAGCATATGATTAATTATATAAGATTGACAAGTGTACCATGTCTTATAATTAATCATGATATCAAAGAGACAAAAGGGAATATGACATTCTATAAATCGGTATTGGATCATTCCAATCATATTAATTGGGTAGTCGTAATGGCTTGCTAGAGTCCGCTTGTGACCTATAAGGACATTATGGTAATTTCCTTATTGCCAATTAATATGAACCTATGGGGTCACACACAAGAGCAAAATGAAGTTCATCTTAACGGGTATAAATTATTATGGGATAATAATTTATGAATGAGGAAGAGAATAAATATATATATAGTGATATATATTTATGCATGTGTATATAAATATTAATGTGATTAGTATTGCATAAAGTATGCTACATGTTATAATTAAATTATATAGAGATATAATTAATTATAACATTATATATACATATGTGTATTATGGGGAATTGATTTAATATTAATTGAGAATTAATATTAAATTGTGTGGGTTAATATATAATTATAACTAATAGGTGTATTAGGTTATAATTATAATTAACTAAATAGGGTTTATATTTAAGGAAATAAAAACCTGAAAACCTAATTGCTCCATAAGTTAAGAAGCAGATTTCGGCCAGCCATACTAAGCCAAGTGAACCAGCCGAAATTCTCCTCTCCAAGCCAACAGAAAATTTGATTTTCTGCCTCTCTCTCAATTCGAGGAAACCGTTTCTTCTATCCCGGCGCTAGCACGCGGTGAACGTATTGCTCCGTGTGGATCAACCATAGAGGGAAGCTATTTTGGTTCCTAAGTGATTCAAACTTCAAAGAATTAAGGTAATTCTTTAACCCTCCTTCCGATTCAATGTAATGTACATGGGTCCTTGGTGGGGATTAATCTTTTTCCGCTGCGTTTTATGTTTGTTTTGTGCGATTAATCCCCAACAGTGGTATCAGAGCCACTTGTGCATTGATTGAATTGGATTTGTTATTTTGATTAGATCAAAATTGCATGTAAGGGTTGTATGTTTTGATTTAGGGTTCTTTTGTTATTGTGAATAACAAATTGAAATTTGATTTCAATGTTGATCATTATGAATGATTTGTTCTTTGTTATTGTGAATAACGTTTTGGAATTGATTTGGGAATTGTTGTTTTGAACAAATTGACGCAGAATTGTTTTTCAGTGCAGAACACGCCGGCGTGCAGGCACTGCACGCCGTGCAAACGTGTGTTGCACGCCGTGTACTGGTTTTGCACGGCGTGTAGTCGGAAATCGTTTCCGTAAGCTGAGAATCAGTGCATAACTCGCCGGCGTGCAAGTGTTGCACGCCGTGCAAATGTGTGTTGCACGCCGTGTACTGGTTTTGCACGGCGTGCAACCGGAAATTTCTCATGTGCGCTGAGTAACAGCGAGGAACACGGCCGCGTGCAAGTGTTGCACGCCGTGCAAACTGGTTTTGCACGCCGTGTTCCCTTAGTGCTGCCATGTAGAAATTGTCTTCTATACCTTTTCTTCTCAAATCAATTTCTTTTAAATACAATAAGATTGTGTTTAGTTTTTTGAACCCTAAATCTTATAGATGTAAAATTATTGTGATAATTTTATGCATGGTGTTGTGGTATGGTTTTGGACCCTGTGGATGTTTTTGTTTTCTTTTGGTTTTGGTGGATGTAAAGTTTTATAAATACGGCCTGCGAGTCGTTTGTATTTATGTAACCTTATTTTCTAGATAAATTGTATAGGATGCAATTTATTGTTTGTAAATTTCATTTTACTAGAAAATTGTATAGGATGCAATTTTGTAAAATGTGTAAACCCATGAGATGGTGCCAAGGAACAAAGACGTGAAGACGGATCCAAGGGGTGCGGGAGTGCTGTGACCATAAGATGGTTGCAACCACCTAGGAAATGACCTGTTGATTTTCATATTGGCCTATGAAAATCAATGTAGATAAAACCATACCATAACACGGTTTTTCGAGTCTATTGCATGTTTTATATTTTGATGCCATGTGATGCCATGCTTAGTATGAAATATGCATGCTAGATGAATGTATGACATTGGATGCCATGCTAGGATTAATGTTAACTTGGAAAGTTTAATATTAATGCCATGTTTTGTATATGATAAAATTTTAATCACGGGATTCAAGAAACCCTAAAATAAACTTATGAAGTTTATATTTTGCCACCCAATTACGTATAACACTAGTCAAGTACTATGTTCGCATCATGGTAGCCACGCCAAAGCGGGTACGCATGATGTGACCTTAGCGAAGCGATAATATGAGAAATGGTGATTCTCATTGTGTTGTAATTGGTTTAACAAAGGGTTAATCAAAATGGTGTTTGAGCCCGAGGCAAAGATGAGATGAGTAACATGCAAATTAAATATGATATATGATATCATGCATCTCATAAATCAAAAGAGTTACATAATGATGTAATTGACATGGTGATGTCTACTGAAATTATATTTAATCATAGGGACATGCCAAAGCAGTGCTATGGTTAAGTATGGATTTTGGGTCTTTTACCCACTTAAGTATTTTAAAGGGTTTTATATTTTAGTGGGAGCTTAATTCTCTTATGTGATTTAACTTTGCATATATTTTCTGTTGTAGATAAATGGCAAACACAAGTAATCCTGGTTCTATTAGATCTATCCTTGAGAAGGATAAACTAAACGGAACCAATTACCTAGATTGGTATCGCAACTTGAGAATTGTTCTCAAGCAAGAGCGAAAGCTGTATGTTCTGGATGGGCCTTTGCCCGCTAACCCTCCACCCACCACGGCTCCAAGAGCTGAAAGAGATGCTTTCCACAAGCATCAAAATGATCAGATTGATGTGCAATGCCTAATGCTCGCTTCTATGATTCCGGAACTTCAGAAGGATCTGGAAATGTTTGAGGCATATGAGATGTCTCAAGAGCTTAAGGAGATGTTCCAAAAGCAAGCGAGAAGGGAAAGGTATGAGACCTTGAGATCTTTGGTTGCGTGCAAAATGGCCGAAGGTAGTTCGGTCAGTGCACACGTTCTATAGATGAAAGGGTACATTGATCAGTTGGAGAGACTTGGTTCGCCACTCAGACCTGAATTGGCAACGGATTTGATCCTAAACTCTCTTCCCGATAGTTACTCCCATTTTGTCATGAATTATCACATGAATGATATGGACAAAACGGTAAGCGAATTGCATGGGATGCTTAAAAACGCTGAAGTGACTATAAAGGAGAAACAAGCTCCAAAGGGATCCATATGGTGCAAAAGGGTAGGATCCAGAAGAAGAAGGGTAAAGCGCACAAACCCAAAGCGTTTGGGAAGGATGCTAAAAAGCCCGTAGCTGCTGCCAAGGCAAAGCCTCCAAAGGAAGGCGCATGCCATTTCTGCAACCAGCCTGGTCATTGGCGTAGAAATTGCAAGCTTTATTTGGAGGACTTGAGGAAGAAGAGAGGCGGTGAGACCGCTAATCAAGGTATTCATGTTATTGAAATACTTCATTCTACTTCTGTTTCTACTTCGTGGGTATTAGATACCGGTTGTGGTTCTCACATTTGTATGAATGTGCAGGGGCTTAGAGGAAGTAGAAAGCTCAAGAAGGGCGAGGTAGAATTCCATGTGGCGAATGGAGCTAGAGTTGCTGCTTATGAAGTCGGTCGCTACGAGCTCAAGTTGCCAAGTGGACTTGTTCTTTCTTTGAATAATTGTCATTTTGTTCCTAATTTGTCTAGGAACATCATTTCTATTTCATGTTTGGACAAGGAAGGATTTAAATGTGTTATTGAGAATAATCACTTATTGCTTTTCAATAAAGACTTGTTTTATGCAAATGCGGATTTACATGATGGTCTTTATTTGTTGAACCTTAGTGAAGGTTATAATGAGCATGTATATAACATAAATACCAAAAGGATAAGAACAAATGTTGTGAATCCTACTTATCTCTGGCACTGTCGTCTAGGACACATTAATGAGAAACGCATTTCAAAACTCCATAAAGATGGAATTTTGGGTCTAGATGTTTTTGAAACATATGACACTTGCGAGTCTTGTTTAATGGGTAAGATGACCAAGAGTCCCTTTACTGGTCACAGTGAAAGTGTTGGGAATTAATCGCACAAAACAAAATGCGCAGCGGAAATAAAAGATTAATCCCCACCAAGGATCCATGTACATTGCATTGAATTGGAAGGAGGGTTAAAGAATTACCTTAATTCTTTGTAGGTTTTGAATTAATTAGGAACCAAAGCAGATTCCCTCTACAGTTGATCCACACCGAGCAATTGACTCACCGCGTGCTAGCGCCGGGATCGTAGAACAGTTCTTCGAATGAGAAGGTGAAAAATTGATATTTTTCACTTTTTGCCAAAAGCAATTTTTCGGCCATATTATGGAGATGGGGGCTGCTGCTGTCTATATCCTTGTTCTAGGGTTTTTTCTTTTATTGTTAACTTATAATTGTAATTAAATACTATATTTAATTATAATTATAAATTAGCCCCCATAAGTTTTATTAATTCTCAATTAATATTAAACTTAGTCAATTCTCCATCATATACACATATGTATGTAAAATTAATTATATCTCCATATAATATAATTAGCATACTTTATGCTATATTAATCTTATTAATATTTACATACATACATACATATATATATATATACACATATACGTAAATGTATATTATAATTAATTATATCACCATATAATATAATTATAATATACATATATATATATAGCATACTTTATGCCATAAATATATTAATCTTATTAATATGTTCATGTGTATATACATATACATGTAAATATATATCTTTATATATATTTAATTTCTCATCAATAATAAATCATTATCTCATAATGATTTATCCCCGAATTAAGTGAATCTCATTTTGCTCTTTGTGTGTGACCCCGTAGGATCATATAAATTGGCAATGAGGAAATTACCATAATGCCCTCATAAGTCATAAGCGGACTCTAGCAAGCCATTATGACTACCCAATTCATATGATTGGTATAATCCAATGAACCTACTTATAGAATGTGTCATATTCCCTTTTGTCTCTTGATATCATGATTAATTATAAGACATGGTACACTTGTCAATCTTATATAAATTAATCATATGCTTTCTCGATCTCAAAGTAAACTGTTCAGACAAATCAATTGATACTCTTATCAATTATTTGAGCACGGCCATGCATTTAACAGTCTTACTTATCGAGGGGCCCAGTGATATCGCTCTCTTGTTAGAGAGGGACAAAATCCCATATCTGTCACTCACATCCCTAAGCATGAGTCATATTGTACCCAACCACAGCCTTTATAACTACTCTGTTACAAGCAGCGTTTGACTGCGTCAAAGCACAACATGAATTCATCCCGGAATCCATGGTGACCTCAGGTCAAAGGAATCAGCTGATGACACTACTATAATCAAGATCAGTTGTGACACGTGACCATGAACTTGATCTTATAGTGGGTCTCCAGTAACATGTTCTCTAACATATTACCCGTGAGTATAATCTGTATCTGTATACACTATATTCATCTTATGAATATCCATTATCACTCACACTAGTCTTAGTTTGTTATTATTCCCATAATAACAATCGACTAGGGATATTTAGAATAACACGATTTATTCATGGATACTTATCATAAATGCTAACATACAAACATAAATGATAATATTAATCTACACTAGATTAATCTTAGAAGTCAAATTACATAATCCAATATTGGCCTTAGGGCACAATCTCCAACAATCTCCCACTTGCACTATGGCCAATCATACATGTATCTTATACCCATTAACCTACATGACTTTCATGTATTCACTCGTGCAGGAGTCTTTGTCAGTGAATTATTAATTTTCGCTTCCGTTGCTACTTTACACATTTTCACTCTTTCTTTAGAGACAGCCTCTCTAAATTAGTGAAAGACGCCTAAGTATATGCTTGTGTCATACAGGGTTCTTACGCATTGAACTATTGTCCCTACAATAGTCTCACAGGATAAGCAATGCTTAGAACAAAACACAAAATTTTGATGAACTTCTTCATCCAAAATTTACATCATATGTAGCTATATACTTTGACTATTATTATAGATATTTAGCTATAACGTTTTATTTTGAACCTTTCAAAATCATAACATCTCTTTTAAGAGAATACGATATCTCGATTGATATATTGCAACTAATTGCAATCAGTTGTATATGTGCAACTATTTACACAGTTAACATAAGCAAGCTTCTTTTAAGTCTTTCTCATTGAACGCTTTCAATGCTTTGACTTAAACCTAAACATTCTTTTGGATCTATCTCTATAGATTCTAATTTCAAGAATATAGGCAGCCTTGCTTAAACATTAATTGAAATTACTTTCTTAGCCAAGATTTTACTTCTTGCATGGTAAGAATGTTATTTCAAACAAGCAATATGTCATCCACATATAGCATTAGGAATACCGATATGCTCCCACTGATCCTTTTGAAACACAAGATTCATCATCCTTTTGATAAAATCAAACCATTTGATTTCTTTATCAAAACTATGACTCCAACTATTTGATGCATGTTTTGATTCTTATAAGAATCTTTGAAACTTGCATACGCTACTTAAATTCTTTGGATGCTCAAAACTTTGGGTTGTGTCACTTACACATCCTCAATCATGTTTTCACGTAGAAAACAGATTTTGATATCCATTTGCCATATTTTTATAATCATATTATGCGGATATGGCAACAAGAACTCAATATGACTTGATCATGATTAATGATGAAGGAGGATTTCATCATAGTCCTACTATGAATTTGTTCGTATCCTCATAGTCACTACTATGAATTTGTTTATAACCCCTTTTGTCACTAGTCGTGCTTTATAAGTTTGAAGATCACCATCCATGTCGGTTTTCAATTTGAAGACTCATTTGCAACCATTGCATATACATCTTCTAAAAGATTTATCAAAGTCTATACTTTGATTGTAAGACACGGACTTATCTTCAACCTTTGTAGCATCAAGTCACTTATTAGATTCAAAATCTAACATTGCTTCTTCATAAAAGAAGACTTACTTCATCTAGTAAAGTTACATCATGATTTTGAGAAATCCATATCTCTCCTAATCATGTCGTATTCCACTAGACTTTCATTGGGCTTGTGTAATTTCAACAATGATCATGAAACCATTTCCACGTTCCTCTTCAACGTTAAATGTCACTTTTGTGAATTACGAGTTTTGTAGGTGTACCTTACTCCCACTAACTCTACTAGAAATTAACTCCCTCTTCAAGGGGAAACCATTTCTAGCTACAACTACTTTGTATCCCAAAGAAAACCAGGAGTAACAACTCCTACTTTCCTTTTGAGTAATCCACAATACGATATTCAAATTTAGGTGCCAACTTATTCGAAATAAGCTTTACAGCCCTAAACTTATTCAATGAAACAACTTGGGTCTCTTACCCAACCATATCTCATATGTTGATTCATGAATTGTTTTAGAGGGAACAATATACACAGCTGCTTTAATGGCATATTTTCGAGAAAACGATGATCAACTTGACTTCATCATAGATTGAACTATATCTGTATAGAGTTCGACTACTCCCTTTTCGACACAACATACTTTGTGGCGTACTTGGAGAAGTCAATTGTGAGACAGTCCCACAATCTCTAAGATGATTGTCAAAATCTTGACTCAAATATTCACCACTCGGATCATATCTAAGTGACTTTACTATCTTGTCAAGATACTTCATACTCCTTTTACAAGCTTTTGAACACTTCAAAAGTTCCAAACTCGTGTTTCATTAGATACTCTTATCTAATGAAAAGTTCCATAAAAGTAATGAAGTATTAAAACTTCCTTTAGCAGTTGATTTATAATTCATATACATCCACATGTATAATGCTTAATAAATCGATTGTTCTTTGACTATTTTCAGCAAAGAAAACCCTTTGTCATCTTTTACAATAAACAACATTCGCATGATTCAAGATGATTCATAATCTCATGAATCCAAAAGTCCATTCTCATGGAGTTTCGTAATGCGACCTTGCTTATGCCTCCAAGATGATACTGCCAAAATAGGTTGAATCAAACTATTTGATTCGATCCTTACAGTATTTATGTTACGGATGGGCTCCACATATAAAGACAATTATGTAAATCTGTATTTCATAATCATGTCTTTATAAAGTTTATAATTCACAATTATAAAATAAACAACATTTGTTCACTCAAAACAACGAGCCCAATAGGCAACAAGAGTTCATAACTTACATGTAAAAGTTCATAACCTTTAACCAAAGTTCATAACTTTTATGTAAAAGTTCACAACTTTTACCTAGAAGTTCATAACTTTCATGTAAAAGTTCATAACTTTTAACCAGAAGTTCATAACTTCCAAGTAACAACCTTTGCTACTCTTGCCTATTCGTATTCTACCTTTCACCTTCATAAGGTTTCTACTTAAGTTGAGATTCTTCATATTCTACTAATATGAAATCCACCACGGTATCTAATACCTTTGATATAGAAACAAAAGTAGAATAATTAATAAATACTTAAGGTAGCAGTCTTACTGCCTTTCATCTTCTCATAGTTCTCCAAACAAAGTTTGCTATTTTCATTCTAATGAACGATTCATTCTAGAAATGGCAACATCCTTCTTTTGGAGATCTCTCTATGCCAACAGCTTTGGTCTTTAAAACATGTTTCACCCGAACCTTTCGGTCTTTATGCTTTTCGACCTTCCTTTTATCCTTTTCCTTTTGAACCTTAAGCACACAATTCGAGGCGGGCTTATCCTTTATGGATAACTTAACATTCTTTTGCATCCTATGCAACTAATTCATAATTTTCTCCATGTCATTCAAATGATAGTTCATCACCAATGACTATCAATTAATGAATTCAAGATCACATCTTAATGCCTTTTGGAGGCCAATGAGAAAATGTTGCCTCAAACACTTATCTTTTCTTGCTCACTAACTGATGGAACATTTCCATTTGTGATGTATCATATATCTCAAGTAAAACTTCCACGTACGGAAGAATCGGTGGCAAGTGTAAGATAACAAAATTTAACAGAGTCCCTTTGATGCTTCAAGTAAGCATCTTTTATACTCGTGTTACAATTGCTAGTGGTTCATTGGGCAAAAGGATTATTGAGAACATATGATTCCTTTTGATTTGAGAACAATTCTCAATGTTCAATAACAATCGAGATCAAGGTAATAGCAATTATAACTATAATAAAGCGTGTAAAGATTTTAGTTAAATGCTCCCACTTAAATTATAAAACCCTTTAAAATATTTAAGTGGGTGAAGATCCAAAATCCATACTTAACCATAGCACTGCTTTGGCATGTCCCTATGATTAAATATAATTTCGGTAGGCAAAGACTCAAAATCATGCTTTAAACCATTTAAACATATTTTGGATGTGCACTTCTTTGCCAATTGCATCATTATGCAACTCTTCTAATTTATGAGATGCATGATATCATATATCATATTTAATTGTATGTTACTCATCTCATCTTTGCCTCGGGCTCAAACACCTTTTTGATTAACCCTTTTTTAAACCAATTACAACACAATGAGAATCACCTTTTCTCATATTATCGCTTCGCTAAGGTCACAACATGCGTACCCGCCCTGGCGGTATACCATGATGCGAACATAGTACTTGACTAGTGTTATACGTAATTGGGTGGCAAATATAAACTTATTAAGTTTATTTAGGGTTTATAAAATCCTGTGATTTAATTGTATCTCATACAATTCATGGCATTAATATTAAACATACATTTGTTAATACTAATTAGCATGGCATCCTATGTCATACATATGTTAAGCATGCAATCTAGCATGGCATCACATGGCATCTAAAAGAAACAAGGCATGCATTTACACATATATATAAACATTTGCATCACATGCAAAATAATTTCTAACATGCATCAATATTTATTAACATGGCATCTTATGGCATAAAATAAATATAACATGCATAAGACTCAAAACCGTGTTATGGTATGGTTTTATCTACATTGATTTTCATAGGCCAATATGAAAATCAACAGGTCATTTCCTAGGTGGTTGTAACCATCGCATGGTCACAGCTCTCCCGCACCCCTTGGATCCGTCCTCACGGCTCTGTTCCTTGGCACCATCTCATGGATTTACATATTTTGCAAAATTGTATCCTATACAACTTTCTAGTAAAATAAATTTACATATAATAAATTGCATCCTATACAATTTATCTAGAAAAATAAGATTACATAAATACAAACGACTCGCAGGCCGTATTTATACAAAACCTTACATCTATAAAACCAAAAGAAACAAAACCATCCATGGGGTCCAAAAACCATACCAAAACACCATGCATAAAATCTTCAAGATTTAGGGTTCAAAACGCTAAAACACAATCTCATTGCATTTATAAATAATTGATTGGAAAATCGTAAATATGTAGAAACAATTTCCACACTTAAACGAAGAACACCAAACCCAAACTCCAGCGATCCAACTCGCTGCTGAGTTGGACGGGGGTACGGGGGCGGTAGCCCCTGTTGCGAAGCAAGCGCTGCAGGCAAAAAAATTTTTCGCGCACTGCAGCATCCAATGCTGCGCGCAGCATCAAGGGAGCACGGCGTGCCACTCATGTTGGCACGGCGTGCCAATCAGTTGGCACGGCGTGCCGATCCAGCACGCCGTCGTGCCCCCAAACTGCTTCTCAGTTGCATTTGTCAAACAAACAGTACGTCGCGCAGAAAAACAAGCCATTCTGAAAATTCCCAGGTGGCACGCCGTGCCAAGGTTGGCACGCCGGCGTGCCACCATTCTGGTTCATTTTCTGGAAACAATTTCCAGTTGGCACGCCGTGCCATTCCAGCACGCCGGCGTGCCAACAAGCTGAACCCAGAATTTTCAGCCCCCAAATGATCCAAATCAAGTGTAAAACAAATCATTCATAATGATTAACTTCCAAATCAAATCAAAAATGTTATTCACAATAACATAGAACCCTAAATCAAGATCATACAACCCTAACATGCAATTTTGATCTAATCAAAATAACAAATCCAATTCAACCAATGCACAACCTGGCTCTGATACCACTGTTGGGAATTAATCGCACAAAACAAAATGCGCAGCGGAAATAAAAGATTAATCCCCACCAAGGATCCATGTACATTGCATTGAATTGGAAGGAGGGTTAAAGAATTACCTTAATTCTTTGTAGGTTTTGAATTAATTAGGAACCAAAGCAGATTCCCTCTACAGTTGATCCACACCGAGCAATTGACTCACCGCGTGCTAGCGCCGGGATCGTAGAACAGTTCTTCGAATGAGAAGGTGAAAAATTGATATTTTTCACTTTTTGCCAAAAGCAATTTTTCGGCCATATTATGGAGATGGGGGCTGCTGCTGTCTATATCCTTGTTCTAGGGTTTTTTCTTTTATTGTTAACTTATAATTGTAATTAAATACTATATTTAATTATAATTATAAATTAGCCCCCATAAGTTTTATTAATTCTCAATTAATATTAAACTTAGTCAATTCTCCATCATATACACATATGTATGTAAAATTAATTATATCTCCATATAATATAATTAGCATACTTTATGCTATATTAATCTTATTAATATTTACATACATACATACATATATATATATATACACATATACGTAAATGTATATTATAATTAATTATATCACCATATAATATAATTATAATATACATATATATATATAGCATACTTTATGCCATAAATATATTAATCTTATTAATATGTTCATGTGTATATACATATACATGTAAATATATATCTTTATATATATTTAATTTCTCATCAATAATAAATCATTATCTCATAATGATTTATCCCCGAATTAAGTGAATCTCATTTTGCTCTTTGTGTGTGACCCCGTAGGATCATATAAATTGGCAATGAGGAAATTACCATAATGCCCTCATAAGTCATAAGCGGACTCTAGCAAGCCATTATGACTACCCAATTCATATGATTGGTATAATCCAATGAACCTACTTATAGAATGTGTCATATTCCCTTTTGTCTCTTGATATCATGATTAATTATAAGACATGGTACACTTGTCAATCTTATATAAATTAATCATATGCTTTCTCGATCTCAAAGTAAACTGTTCAGACAAATCAATTGATACTCTTATCAATTATTTGAGCACGGCCATGCATTTAACAGTCTTACTTATCGAGGGGCCCAGTGATATCGCTCTCTTGTTAGAGAGGGACAAAATCCCATATCTGTCACTCACATCCCTAAGCATGAGTCATATTGTACCCAACCACAGCCTTTATAACTACTCTGTTACAAGCAGCGTTTGACTGCGTCAAAGCACAACATGAATTCATCCCGGAATCCATGGTGACCTCAGGTCAAAGGAATCAGCTGATGACACTACTATAATCAAGATCAGTTGTGACACGTGACCATGAACTTGATCTTATAGTGGGTCTCCAGTAACATGTTCTCTAACATATTACCCGTGAGTATAATCTGTATCTGTATACACTATATTCATCTTATGAATATCCATTATCACTCACACTAGTCTTAGTTTGTTATTATTCCCATAATAACAATCGACTAGGGATATTTAGAATAACACGATTTATTCATGGATACTTATCATAAATGCTAACATACAAACATAAATGATAATATTAATCTACACTAGATTAATCTTAGAAGTCAAATTACATAATCCAATATTGGCCTTAGGGCACAATCTCCAACAGAAAGGGCTAGTGACTTATTAGAACTCATACATACAGATGTATGTGGGCCTATGAGCACAACTGCTAGAGGTGGTTTTCAATACTTCATTACGTTCACTGATGATTTCAGTAGATATGGTTATCTATATCTAATGAAGCATAAGTCGGAATCCTTTGAAATGTTCAAAGCCTTCCAAAATGAAGTACAAAACCAACTTGGCAAGACAATTAAAGCACTTAGATCTGATCGAGGTGGTGAATATTTGAGCCAAGACTTTGACGATCATCTTAGAAATTGTGGGATTGTCTCACAACTAACTCCTCCTGGTACACCACAGTGGAATGGTGTGTCTGAGAGGAGGAACCGTACTTTATTGGATATGGTTCGGTCGATGATGAGTCAAACAAGTCTTCCCCTATCCTTTTGGGGATATGCACTTGAAACAGCGGCATTCACACTGAACCGAGTTCCATCAAAGGCAGTTGAAAAGACACCATATGAGATATGGGTTGGTAAGAGACCAAATTTGTCTTTTCTCAAGATTTGGGGATGCGAAGCTTATGTGAAATACTTGATTTCAGATAAGTTAGCACCAAAATCTGTGAAGTGCAACTTTGTAGGTTATCCAAAAGAAACTAAAGGTTATTTCTTTTACAGTCCTAGTGAAAACAAAGTGTTTGTTGCTAGGAATGGTATATTCCTGGAAAAAGAGTTTATTTCCAAAGGAATCAGTGGGAGTAAAGTACACCTGCAAGAAAATCTGGATAACCAAAATGAAAATGGTTTTCAAATGGAACAACAACCTGATTCACAAGAAGTTGTTGAGTCAGAACCAGCAACACAAGTCCAACGTAGATCAAGTAGAGTTCGTCATGAGCCCGAGAGATATGGATTTCTCGTCACGAACGAAAATGATCTGATTCTGTTAGAAGAGAATGAACCTTCCACATACATGGAAGCTGTCTCTAGTTCAGAATCTGTAAAATGGCTTGATGCTATGAAGTCAGAAATTCAATCCATGGACGACAACAAAGTATGGACTTTGGTTGATCTCCCAAAGGGTGCTAAAGCAATAGGGCACAAATGGGTTTTCAAGTTGAAAACGGACATGGATGGGAATATTCAGACTTATAAAGCAAGGTTAGTGGCGAAAGGTTACCGACAAGTTCATGGTATAGACTATGACGAAACCTTTTCGCCAGTAGCTATGATCAAGTCCATCAGAATTCTTGTTGCCATAGCAGCATATTATGACTATGAAATATGGCAAATGGATGTCAAAACAGCTTTCCTAAATGGAAACCTTGTTGAGGATGTGTACATGACACAGCCTGAAGGTTTTGTCGATCCAAAGAATCCTGATAAAGTATGCAAGCTTCAAAAGGCCATTTATGGTTTGAAGCAAGCATCAAGAAGTTGGAATCATTGTTTTGATGAATCAGTCAAAAAGTTTGGCTTCATCAAAAACGAAGATGAGCCTTGTGTGTACAAGAAGTTCAGTGGGAGTAATATAGTTTTCCTAGTTCTATATGTCGATAACATATTGTTAATAGGAAATCACATTCCTACCTTGCAAGAAGTAAAATCTTGGCTAAGAAAGTGTTTTTCTATGAAAGACTTGGGTGAGGCAGCCTACATTCTTGGAATAAAGATCTATAGAGATAGGTCTAAGAGATTGATAGGTTTGAGCCAGAGTACATACATTGACAAAATACTGAAAAGGTTCAGTATGGATCAATCTAAGAAAGGAAATGTTCCTATTGGGCAAGGGATAAAGCTTAGTCGTAAGCAATGTCCTGTGACAGTTGAAGAACGTCAACGCATGGATAAGATTCCTTATGCGTCAGCTATTAGGATCTATCATGTATGCCATGGTATGTACTCGGCCAGATGTCTCTTTTGCTTTGAGCATGACAAGTAGATATCAGTCTGATCCAGGTGATAGTCACTGGATTGCTGTCAAGAGTATTCTTAAGTACTTGAGAAGAACTAAAGATACATTCTTGATATATGGAGGCTCGGACGAAGATCTTGTTGTAAATGGTTACACGGATGCAAGTTTCCAAACTGATCAAGATCAGATGCAGTCACAGTCTGGGTATGTGTTCATTCTGAATGGAGGTGCGATAAGTTGGAAGAGTTCTAAGCAAAGCACGATAGCTGCATCTACAACAGAAGCCGAGTATATTGCTGCATCAGATGCAGCCCAAGAGGCTGTTTGGATCAAGAAGTTCATCGAAGAACTTGGTGTCGTTCCTAGCATAGTGAATCCTGTGAGCCTCTTGTGTGACAACAATGGGGCAATATCACTTGCTAAGGAACCTAGTGTGTCACAGAAATCCAAACATATACTTCGGCGTTTTCACTACATAAGAGAAGTCATCTCAAGAGGAGATATGAAGATATGCAAAGTTGCGTCTGAAGACAATGTTGCCGATCCACTAACAAAAGCTCTTTCACAAGCTGTACATGATGGTCATGCTAGGTCCATGGGTATTAGATACATTTGAAGATTGGACTTAGGGCAAGTGGGAGATTGTTAGAGATTGTGCCCTAAGCCAATGTTGGATTATGTAAACAATCTTCTTAAGTCATTAATAAAGACTTATTTTATCATATATATTTGTATGTTAGTATTTATGATAATGTATCCATGAATTAATTGTGTAATTCTAAATTTCCCTAGTCGATTGTTATTATGGGAATAATAACAAACTAAGACTAGTGTGAGTGATAATGGATATTCATAAGATGAATATAGTGTATACAGATACAGATTATACTCACGGGCAATGTGTTAGAGAACATGTTGCTGGAGACCCACTATAAGATCAAGTTCATGGTCACGTGTCACAACTGATCTTGATTATAGTAGTGTCATCAGCTGATTCCTTTGACCTGAGGTCACCATTGATTCCGGGATGAACTCATGTTATGCTTTGACGCAGTCAAACGCTGCTTGTAACAGAGTAGTTATAAAGGCTGTGGTTGGGTACAATATGACTCATGCTTTGGGATGTGAGTGACAGATATGGGATTTTGTCCCTCTCTAACAAGAGAGCGATATCACTGGGCCCCTCGATAAGTAAGACTGTCAAATGCATGGCCGTGCTCAAATAATTGATAAGAGTATCAATTGATTTGTCTGAACAGTTTACTTTGAGATCGAGAAAGCATATGATTAATTATATAAGATTGACAAGTGTACCATGTCTTATAATTAATCATGATATCAAAGAGACAAAAGGGAATATGACATTCTATAAACAGGTATTGGATCATTCCAATCATATTAATTGGGTAGTCGTAATGGCTTGCTAGAGTCTGCTTGTGACCTATAAGGACATTATGGTAATTTCCTTATTGCCAATTAATATGAACCTATGGGGTCACACACAAGAGCAAAATGAAGTTCATCTTAACGGGTATAAATTATTATGGGATAATAATTTATGAATGAGGAAGAGAATAAATATATATATAGTGATATATATTTATGCATGTGTATATAAATATTAATGTGATTAGTATTGCATAAAGTATGCTACATGTTATAATTAAATTATATAGAGATATAATTAATTATAACATTATATATACATATGTGTATTATGGGGAATTGATTTAATATTAATTGAGAATTAATATTAAATTGTGTGGGTTAATATATAATTATAACTAATAGGTGTATTAGGTTATAATTATAATTAACTAAATAGGGTTTATATTTAAGGAAATAAAAACCTGAAAACCTAATTGCTCCATAAGTTAAGAAGCAGATTTCGGCCAGCCATACTAAGCCAAGTGAACCAGCCGAAATTCTCCTCTCCAAGCCAACAGAAAATTTGATTTTCTGCCTCTCTCTCAATTCGAGGAAACCGTTTCTTCTATCCTGGCGCTAGCACGCGGTGAACGTATTGCTCCGTGTGGATCAACCATAGAGGGAAGCTATTTTGGTTCCTAAGTGATTCAAACTTCAAAGAATTAAGGTAATTCTTTAACCCTCCTTCCGATTCAATGTAATGTACATGGGTCCTTGGTGGGGATTAATCTTTTTCCGCTGCGTTTTATGTTTGTTTTGTGCGATTAATCCCCAACAACCCCATACAGATAATGTCGCCAGATCTTCAATGCAAAAACAACAGCCGCTAGCTCAAGATCATGTGTTGGGTAGTTCTTCTCATGTACCCTCAACTGTCGAGAAGCATAAGCAATTACCTTCCCATCTTGCATCAACACGCAACCCAGACCATTCTTAGATGCATCGCTATACACCTCGAACTCAATCCCTTCTGTCGGCAAGGTAAGGACCGGAGCAGTAGTCAACTTCTCTCTCAACAACTGGAACGCCTTCTCACATTCCTCGATCCAACGGAACTTACTATTCTTCTTTAATAGATTAGTCAACGGCTGAGCAATAAGGGAGAAATTATGCACAAATCGACGGTAGTAGCCGGCCAAACCCAGAAAACTTCGAACCTCCGTCACATTGGTCGGGCTAGACCATTCCACAATTGCCTTAATCTTCGAGGGGTCCACCTTCACACCATCCTTACTGATTACATGCCCCAAAAAGACGACTTCTTTCAACCAGAAATCACACTTTGACAACTTAGCGTACCACTTTTGCTTCCTCAGAATATCGAACACCCTTTTAAGGTGCACAACATGCTCCTCTTCGTCCCTCGAGTAAACTAGGATGTCGTCAATGAAGACAACCACGCAGACATCTAGCAACTCATGAAAGGTTCTGTTCATCTGATCCATGAACACAGCGGGGGCATTAGTCAAGCCAAAAGGCATGACCTCGAACTCATAGTGCCCATATCGAGTCCGGAAAGCAGTCTTCGGAATATCTTCCTTTTTCACCGGTATTTGATGGTAACCGGATCGAAGGTCGATCTTAGAGAACACTCCAGCACCCTTCAGCTGATCAAACAAATCTTCAATCCGAGGCAAAGGATATTTATTCTTGATCGTAGCCTTATTCAACTCTCGGTAGTCGATGCACAGTCTCATACTACCATCCTTCTTCTTCACAAATAACACAGGAGCACCCCACGGTGAAGCACTAGGCCTTATAAAGCCTTTATCAATCAATTCTTGGAGTTGAGATTTCAGCTCCAACATTTCGGATGGAGCCATGCGGTACGGGGCCTTAGAAATTGGTGCAGTGCCCGGAACAAGGTCAATAGAAAATTCCACATCCCTTTCAGGTGGAATACCCGGTAACTCATCAGGGAACACATCAGGATAATCACAAACAACAGGGATATCCTCAAGCTTTTTCCCTTCAGCGGTGTCTGTGATACTACACAAGAATACTTCATTCCCCTTCTTAAAAAGCTTCTTCATTCTCAAAGCAGCAACAACCTTAACAGAGGGTTTCAACTTTACATTCGAGTAAGAGACTCTCTTCCCTTTGGAATCCCTCAATACCACCTTCTCATCTCTACAGTAAAAGATAGCACGGTGCTTTTTCAGCCAATCCATGCCCAAGATAACATCAAACTCTTCTAAGGGAAGTTCCTTCAAAGTTGCAGTCAAAACAATTCCCTCTATCACAATCGGAACATCTCGAAAGGCACGTCGACAAGAAAGGTTCTCTCCATTCGGGAGGGTAACCAAGGATTTAATAGGCACAGAAGATTGCAGTTTAGCCTTCTTAACAAAGGCAGTAGAGACACAAGATAGAGAAGCACCAGTATCGAAAAGTACAAAAGCAGGTAAAGAATTCACAAGTATAGTACCTGTCACCACGTTAGCGTCGACATCATCCTCAGCCTCATACTCAGTCTCTTCCATGTTGTACACACGGTTCCGCACAGGAGCTCCTTGTCTAGCAGGGGGTCTCATTTGTGTAGCATTAGGGTTCTTGGGACAAGCGAATGAGCGGTGTCCCTCACCATTACAGAAAAAGCACTTCACCACCGATCCGTCACAATTCTTGCCAGGGTGGTAGTCTTTCTGGCATTTAAAGCACTTCCTAGAATCAGTACCCGAAGCATTAATGACTCTTTTTGCAGGCGCAAACCTCGGCTTCTTGACAGCAGGAAGAGCAAAACCAGACTGCTGAGTCCTCTTCACAAGATTAGCACGTCGAGCGGCGTCTTCCTCTTGGACTTTCGCAGATACACTAAGAGCAACCTCATACGCTCTTTGAAAGGTAGAAGCTCCGGAGACTAGGACCAAATTACTGATGCGGGGGTCCAGTCCCTTAACATACATCTGTACCTTCTCCATCTCATCGGGCAGCAAAGTAGGAACAAAACGGGCCAATTCAGAAAATTTGTCGGTGTACTGCTGCACCGTCATAGTACCTTGAGTCAAACGGAGGAATTCAGTCCTCTTCTGCCATCTCAGCTCCTTTGGATAGAAGCGATCCTTCAATTTCTCTACAAACTGATCCCAGCCGAAGGCAGCATCGGCCAAACATTCATCTTGCACCAATCCCCACCAATTGTCAGCTTCCTTTCGGAGATAGTAAGTGGCAATGGCTACCTTCTCTTCAGCAGGGCAGCCCGTCGCTGCGAACAGCTTCTTCATCACTCGTACCCACTCCTCTAAGACCACGGGGTCAGGCTTCCCATCATAAATCGGGGGTCGGTGTCTATCGAAGCGATCGAAAACAGTTTGGTTATTAGCCGAAACCGCAGGTGGAGGCGGCGGCGGCGGAGGAAGGGGATTCTCCTGACGATTCGCAAGAGCTATGACAACCTCCTCCAAAGTCTGGAGTCGGTCAGGGTTCTGTCGCGGGGCTCTTCTCGGAGGCATACTGAAATTAATGATTCAAGTAAAGCACAAACATAAGCACACATGTAAGAACAGATAAGCAATTAGTACACAAAGCAGGTAACGTCCCGTTTCTACCTACCCAGCACTCTCACTAAAGTTTTAAGTCTCTATCCTATTTTCCTAGTTCAGTTCCAAGTGACTTACGCTTTGTAAGCTTTGGAACCAAATTCGGCTCTGATACCAACTGTGACAACCCCGACCTCGGTAAGCGTGCAAAGGCGGAATTCAATGCACGAGATCGGTAATCATCGAGCAAACCAACTATCTAACTATATAAATTGAGCCTTAAAAATGCTAAGTAATGAATAAATAAATAAATAAATATCCTTACAAACCATTGTTAAGCAATAAATGAATAAATGAAATAAAGTCTAGTAATATGCCCAACTATAGTAGCTAATGCCTAAAAAGAATCCGTCCACTCGCCCAAGTCCCATCACGACACAACAATCACACGTCAAGCATCGGCATCGGTACCTACAAAATCTGAAAAAAAATGGTCGCCACTTAGTGACGAGTAACTACAGTGTCCATATTCGAACACCTAAAACCGAATAGCTTGAAAATAAGGCAAAAACAAATTGAAATAAAGCTGAGCGAGTAAAACAGTTTAAATAATAAAACAAGAATAAAGTAAAGCGAAGAAAAAGAGTTTAAACTAATTAAGTTAAGAAACATGATACGAAATCAAACCAACATTTGTATAAAAATCTCATGAAAAAAAAAAAATCAGTCTCGGATATAAAACTCATCAGTCAATTTCTCAATCCAAAATCGCCAACGAATAGCAAATAGGTCGGACGCTCGGGAAAAAACGCAGTCCCCTAATCCCACAATCAATCAAAAAGTCTAAGCTGGCCAACTCTCCCATTTACGAGGGAAAAACCGCAGTCCACTCGCCTAATGAGAACGACTAGACCGCCTACTCGAAAAACCGCAGTCAAGCAGGTCCATCATTGGACAAATACCAATGAAGAGGTCTATGACCACTCAATCGAAAAACCGCAGTCGAAAGAGTCCATCATTGGACAAATACCAATGAAGAGGTCGGACCACTCACAAGAAAAACCGCAGTCAAGTGAGTCCATCATGGGCCAAGTGCACCATGAAGAGGTCAAAAATATCACAAGGGAAACACTGTCCATATGCCAGAAAAACCGCAGTCCGGCAACTCCCATATGCAATCGTGTATCAAAAACCAATTTTCAAACCAATCTCATCAAATCAACATTAGGGTGCCACTTTAGGCTTAACCCAAAATCAACATCAAATCCAAGGACCAATTGTCCAAAACATGCCATTATAGGCTATTCTTCCTCAATATAAAACCAAAAGACCAAGTGTCCACATAAACCAATTCAGTTCATCAAAAATCCACCAAGTGTGGTATAAAAACATCCTTAATCCAAAACACCAAATATGGCAGATCCACTGCCTGAATTTCAAAACAGTATAAACCATATGAAAACTCTTCCAAAAATTCTCAAAATTTTAAGGAACCAAGTTCAATTTAATACACACAAAATGTAATTCGTTTCGTGTCATTCGGATAAGTGTACAAAAAAATATAGGCCAAACAGTGAGGCTGTCCCGAAAACAGGGCAGGCAGCAGGTCAGGAAAACAAAATTCAGAATAAAATAGTTGCACTTGTCCAAAAATCATGGAATAATTCAGGGAGCAACATAGCATTATAATCTTCAAATACCAACTGGAATTTCATGCATTCATTAACCAGAGCAAAAGTTAAAAGCGTCCAAAGATTACTGATCACAGATTCCTGGAAACAGAGCACCAAATTTTACACTATCTTAAAATCAGTATAACCCCAGTTTACCATCAGAATTAGAAGAGAAAATATAAAGCAGTTTTGTAGTTCATAATCTTAGAAAAATTTTGCAAGTGGTTTCATGTAAAAATTCGAATTACACAAAAAGATATGAATTTTCAAACATTATAGGTCAGTGCTGAAAACAATCAGGGGCAGTTTCAAGCAACAGTTTTGGGTGAATTTTTAGGACATGAAAACCAATGAATTTTGACAAGGTTTCTTCTACGAATTTTCAGTTTAACATGTTATCTAAAACATATAAAAACTTCAGAAGTTTCTGAGAACCAGAACCTATTTAAAACGAATTTATAAAAATGTTGTGCAGGCTGTCCAGCAAGGGTATTCTATCAAACACCTTATGTGCAAGTTTTTAAATCATCATACCAGCCCTATAATTCGAATTCTATCAACCCAATTGACCAAAATCAGTAAACAAATCATGCCAATTCAAATTCTAGCAATACCAATCAAGTTATTACAATTAATTTAATCAATTCCAACATAAAAAAAACATAAAAGCCCTAATTTCTACCATTCAACCCTAAGTGTAGGAGTATGGATAGAGTAGTTACCTTTGATTGCTAAGTCCTATTGCTCAAATTGATGATCCAAGGGAAGAATTAAAGGTGTTGATGGCCAAATCCAAGGAGCAAATCAAACCCAAAACCAACTTCCTAACAATTGTTGAACAAAAAGTTTAAACCCTAAATTCTTTGTCATGGTCGAAACTTTTAACAAGGAAAAGGGAGGGGAATACCTTGAATTGAGCTTCTAAACCTCAAGTATGCAATGAGAACAATCAATGAAGGGGTGTGGTAGAGGTAGGAGGTCGAAAATTTGAGAGAGGGGAAGGTGGGATGCTTGGCCGAATTGCACACACAAGGGAGAGGGGGAGATGAGCTTTAGTGTAGTTAGGACTTTATGTTGTAGAATGAGTGTGAATTAGGTTAAGGAGGGATTAAATAGAGAGGGATTATGATAAATACAAGTTGGCCGAAATGTCTAAATATATTAGTCCTAAAATATATAATTTTCCTAACCCCAAAATATTCACAAAATTTAATCATGTTTAAAGATGCATTTAAATATAATAAGCTTAAGGTATTAAATTAAATTAATTAAGCCTAAAAATATTAAATGCCATAAAATTAAAATAATGAGAATAATTTATTTAATAAAAATAATGATGAAAAATATTATTAAAATATTCGGGGTATTACAATCATTCCCCCTTAGAAAAGTTTCGTCCTCGAAACTTCAAGGACCACAGAAAACCAGAAAGCATCACAGTCACACAGCGAACAATCAAACAAAACAAAACACAATCACAGCATCGGAAGCTAATCCCTAAATAACTCGGGGTATCTAGCGCGCATCGCTTCTTCCGCTTCTTCGTACTTCTGACTGCGCCACAGAACTTTCACTAAAGGCACTTCCTTTCTTCGGAGAACTCGAACTTGACGGTCCAAAATGCGAACGGGCTTCTCCTCGAAAGTCAAATTGGGCTCAACCTCTACGGCATCGATGGGTATAACTTGAGTCGGGTCGCTGATGAATCGTCGAAGCTGAGAAACATGGAACACGTCGTGCACTTTATCCATTCCGGGCGGTAGGGCCAAACGGTAAGCCACTTCGCCGATCCTCTCCAATACCTCGTAAGGTCCAATATACTTCGGTGTCAACTTACCCTTCTTCCCAAACCGGTACACTCCCTTCATAGGCGAGACCTTCAAAAGAACCTTGTCGCCCACAGCGAACTCAATCGGTCTCCTCTTCAAATCGGCATAAGATTTCTGACGATCCTGGGCCGCCTTCATCTTAGCTTGAATCACTCGGACCTTCTCAACTGTATCATGAATCAACTGAGGACCCAAAACCAAAGCATCGCTGGTGTCGCTCCAACACATCGGGCTACGACACTTCCGACCATAAAGTGCCTCGTATGGTGCCATCTGAATGCTCGCATGGTAGCTATTGTTGTAGGAGAACTCAACTAAGCTCAATGACTTAACCCATGATTTCTGAAACTCCAATGCACAAGCGCGGAGCATGTCCTCAAGTGTCTGAATGGTCCTCTCAGTCTGACCATCGGTAGCAGCATGAAAAGCAGTGCTCAACTTAAGCTTCGTACCAAAAGCTTCTTGAAGAGCAGTCCAAAATTGCGATAGAAAACGTGGATCACGGTCAGAAATGATCTCCCTCGGTATGCCATGAAGTCGAATGATCTCGTTAGTGTAGGCTTCGGCTAGCTGTTCCATAGACCAGGTCTTCTTCATGGGAACAAATCTAGCACCCTTAGTCAACCGATCCACAATCACCCAAACCGAATCTAAACCTCCAACAGTCCTCGGAAGTCCCATCATGAAATCCATGGATATAGAGTCGAACTTCCAAGCAGGGATAGGCAATGGCTGTAGCAAACCACCAGGTCTCTGATGCTCTATCTTTACCTTCTGACATATCAAACACTTTGCAACAAACTCGGTAACTTCCTTCTTCATCTTAGGCCACCAAAAGTGAGTCTTAAGGTCCTTGTACAACTTAGACCCACCAGGATGAACAGAATACGGTGTTTTATGAGCTTCCTTAAGAATTTGATCCTTCAAAGCTGAATCATTAGGCACACACCATCTCCCTTTAAACTTCAAACTGTCGTCACCCAAAATCTCAAAATCCTCGGCACGGCCCGCAGCTTTCGTAGCTCGAATTTTCTGAAGTACTAGATCAGCTTTCTGCTTTTCTCGTATCTCGGCAAACAAAGTGGGCTCAATGCTCATGGCACTCAAGTGAGCTTGAGCACAACCCTCGGGCACAAATTCAATCTCCAATCGTCGAAACTCATTGCACAAATCATCCGCCAAAACCCTTAAGTAGTTCGATGTGTGAGCACTCTTCCTACTGAGGGCATCGGCAACTTTATTCGCTTTTCCTTCCTTGTACTCCAAAGTCAGGTCATAGTCTTTAATCAACTCAAGCCATCTCCTCTGGCGCATATTAAGCTCTTTCTGAGTGAAAATGTACTTGAGGCTCTTGTGATCCGTGTAGATCTTACATGGAACCCCTGTTAGAGATTGTGCCCTAAGCCAATGTTGGATTATGTAAACAATCTTCTTAAGTCATTAATAAAGACTTATTTTATCATATATATTTGTATGTTAGTATTTATGATAATGTATCCATGAATTAATTTTGTAATTCTAAATTTCCCTAGTCGATTGTTATTATGGGAATAATAACAAACTAAGACTAGTGTGAGTGATAATGGATATTCATAAGATGAATATAGTGTATACAGATACAGATTATACTCACGGGCAATGTGTTAGAGAACATGTTGCTGGAGACCCACTATAAGATCAAGTTCATGGTCACGTGTCACAACTGATCTTGATTATAGTAGTGTCATCAGCTGATTCCTTTGACCTGAGGTCACCATTGATTCCGGGATGAACTCATGTTATGCTTTGACGCAGTCAAACGCTGCTTGTAACAGAGTAGTTATAAAGGCTGTGGTTGGGTACAATATGACTCATGCTTTGGGATGTGAGTGACAGATATGGGATTTTGTCCCTCTCTAACAAGAGAGCGATATCACTGGGCCCCTCGATAAGTAAGACTGTCAAATGCATGGCCGTGCTCAAATAATTGATAAGAGTATCAATTGATTTGTCTGAACAGTTTACTTTGAGATCGAGAAAGCATATGATTAATTATATAAGATTGACAAGTGTACCATGTCTTATAATTAATCATGATATCAAAGAGACAAAAGGGAATATGACATTCTATAAATAGGTATTGGATCATTCCAATCATATTAATTGGGTAGTCGTAATGGCTTGCTAGAGTCCGCTTGTGACCTATAAGGACATTATGGTAATTTCCTTATTGCCAATTAATATGAACCTATGGGGTCACACACAAGAGCAAAATGAAGTTCATCTTAACGGGTATAAATTATTATGGGATAATAATTTATGAATGAGGAAGAGAATAAATATATATATAGTGATATATATTTATGCATGTGTATATAAATATTAATGTGATTAGTATTGCATAAAGTATGCTACATGTTATAATTAAATTATATAGAGATATAATTAATTATAACATTATATATACATATGTGTATTATGGGGAATTGATTTAATATTAATTGAGAATTAATATTAAATTGTGTGGGTTAATATATAATTATAACTAATAGGTGTATTAGGTTATAATTATAATTAACTAAATAGGGTTTATATTTAAGGAAATAAAAACCTGAAAACCTAATTGCTCCATAAGTTAAGAAGCAGATTTCGGCCAGCCATACTAAGCCAAGTGAACCAGCCGAAATTCTCCTCTCCAAGCCAACAGAAAATTTGATTTTCTGCCTCTCTCTCAATTCGAGGAAACCGTTTCTTCTATCCCGGCGCTAGCACGCGGTGAACGTATTGCTCCGTGTGGATCAACCATAGAGGGAAGCTATTTTGGTTCCTAAGTGATTCAAACTTCAAAGAATTAAGGTAATTCTTTAACCCTCCTTCCGATTCAATGTAATGTACATGGGTCCTTGGTGGGGATTAATCTTTTTCCGCTGCGTTTTATGTTTGTTTTGTGCGATTAATCCCCAACAGTGGTATCAGAGCCACTTGTGCATTGATTGAATTGGATTTGTTATTTTGAT
Organism: Euphorbia tirucalli; assembly: GCA_039660915.1. NCBI lineage: Eukaryota > Viridiplantae > Streptophyta > Magnoliopsida > Malpighiales > Euphorbiaceae > Euphorbia > Euphorbia tirucalli. Next base: position 56,228,239 of record CM077633.1, read on the forward strand.
TAGATCAAAATTGCATGTAAGGGTTGTATGTTTTGATTTAGGGTTCTTTTGTTATTGTGAATAACAAATTGAAATTTGATTTCAATGTTGATCATTATGAATGATTTGTTCTTTGTTATTGTGAATAACGTTTTGGAATTGATTTGGGAATTGTTGTTTTGAACAAATTGACGCAGAATTGTTTTTCAGTGCAGAACACGCCGGCGTGCAGGCACTGCACGCCGTGCAAACGTGTGTTGCACGCCGTGTACTGGTTTTGCACGGCGTGTAGTCGGAAATCGTTTCCGTAAGCTGAGAATCAGTGCATAACTCGCCGGCGTGCAAGTGTTGCACGCCGTGCAAATGTGTGTTGCACGCCGTGTACTGGTTTTGCACGGCGTGCAACCGGAAATTTCTCATGTGCGCTGAGTAACAGCGAGGAACACGGCCGCGTGCAAGTGTTGCACGCCGTGCAAACTGGTTTTGCACGCCGTGTTCCCTTAGTGCTGCCATGTAGAAATTGTCTTCTATACCTTTTCTTCTCAAATCAATTTCTTTTAAATACAATAAGATTGTGTTTAGTTTTTTGAACCCTAAATCTTATAGATGTAAAATTATTGTGATAATTTTATGCATGGTGTTGTGGTATGGTTTTGGACCCTGTGGATGTTTTTGTTTTCTTTTGGTTTTGGTGGATGTAAAGTTTTATAAATACGGCCTGCGAGTCGTTTGTATTTATGTAACCTTATTTTCTAGATAAATTGTATAGGATGCAATTTATTGTTTGTAAATTTCATTTTACTAGAAAATTGTATAGGATGCAATTTTGTAAAATGTGTAAACCCATGAGATGGTGCCAAGGAACAAAGACGTGAAGACGGATCCAAGGGGTGCGGGAGTGCTGTGACCATAAGATGGTTGCAACCACCTAGGAAATGACCTGTTGATTTTCATATTGGCCTATGAAAATCAATGTAGATAAAACCATACCATAACACGGTTTTTCGAGTCTATTGCATGTTTTATATTTTGATGCCATGTGATGCCATGCTTAGTATGAAATATGCATGCTAGATGAATGTATGACATTGGATGCCATGCTAGGATTAATGTTAACTTGGAAAGTTTAATATTAATGCCATGTTTTGTATATGATAAAATTTTAATCACGGGATTCAAGAAACCCTAAAATAAACTTATGAAGTTTATATTTTGCCACCCAATTACGTATAACACTAGTCAAGTACTATGTTCGCATCATGGTAGCCACGCCAAAGCGGGTACGCATGATGTGACCTTAGCGAAGCGATAATATGAGAAATGGTGATTCTCATTGTGTTGTAATTGGTTTAACAAAGGGTTAATCAAAATGGTGTTTGAGCCCGAGGCAAAGATGAGATGAGTAACATGCAAATTAAATATGATATATGATATCATGCATCTCATAAATCAAAAGAGTTACATAATGATGTAATTGACATGGTGATGTCTACTGAAATTATATTTAATCATAGGGACATGCCAAAGCAGTGCTATGGTTAAGTATGGATTTTGGGTCTTTTACCCACTTAAGTATTTTAAAGGGTTTTATATTTTAGTGGGAGCTTAATTCTCTTATGTGATTTAACTTTGCATATATTTTCTGTTGTAGATAAATGGCAAACACAAGTAATCCTGGTTCTATTAGATCTATCCTTGAGAAGGATAAACTAAACGGAACCAATTACCTAGATTGGTATCGCAACTTGAGAATTGTTCTCAAGCAAGAGCGAAAGCTGTATGTTCTGGATGGGCCTTTGCCCGCTAACCCTCCACCCACCACGGCTCCAAGAGCTGAAAGAGATGCTTTCCACAAGCATCAAAATGATCAGATTGATGTGCAATGCCTAATGCTCGCTTCTATGATTCCGGAACTTCAGAAGGATCTGGAAATGTTTGAGGCATATGAGATGTCTCAAGAGCTTAAGGAGATGTTCCAAAAGCAAGCGAGAAGGGAAAGGTATGAGACCTTGAGATCTTTGGTTGCGTGCAAAATGGCCGAAGGTAGTTCGGTCAGTGCACACGTTCTGAAGATGAAAGGGTACATTGATCAGTTGGAGAGACTTGGTTCGCCACTCAGACCTGAATTGGCAACGGATTTGATCCTAAACTCTCTTCCCGATAGTTACTCCCATTTTGTCATGAATTATCACATGAATGATATGGACAAAACGGTAAGCGAATTGCATGGGATGCTTAAAAACGCTGAAGTGACTATAAAGGAGAAACCAAGCTCCAAAGGGATCCATATGGTGCAAAAGGGTAGGATCCAGAAGAAGAAGGGTAAAGCGCACAAACCCAAAGCGTTTGGGAAGGATGCTAAAAAGCCCGTAGCTGCTGCCAAGGCAAAGCCTCCAAAGGAAGGCGCATGCCATTTCTGCAACCAGCTTGGTCATTGGCGCAGAAATTGCAAGCTTTATTTGGAGGACTTGAGGAAGAAGAGAGGCGGTGAGACCGCTAATCAAGGTATTCATGTTATTGAAATACTTCATTCTACTTCTGTTTCTACTTCGTGGGTATTAGATACCGGTTGTGGTTCTCACATTTGTATGAATGTGCAGGGGCTTAGAGGAAGTAGAAAGCTCAAGAAGGGCGAGGTAGAATTCCATGTGGCGAATGGAGCTAGAGTTGCTGCTTATGAAGTCGGTCGCTACGAGCTCAAGTTGCCAAGTGGACTTGTTCTTTCTTTGAATAATTGTCATTTTGTTCCTAATTTGTCTAGGAACATCATTTCTATTTCATGTTTGGACAAGGAAGGATTTAAATGTGTTATTGAGAATAATCACTTATTGCTTTTCAATAAAGACTTGTTTTATGCAAATGCGGATTTACATGATGGTCTTTATTTGTTGAACCTTAGTGAAGGTTATAATGAGCATGTATATAACATAAATACCAAAAGGATAAGAACAAATGTTGTGAATCCTACTTATCTCTGGCACTGTCGTCTAGGACACATTAATGAGAAACGCATTTCAAAACTCCATAAAGATGGAATTTTGGGTCTAGATGTTTTTGAAACATATGACACTTGCGAGTCTTGTTTAATGGGTAAGATGACCAAGAGTCCCTTTACTGGTCACAGTGAAAGGGCTAGTGACTTATTAGAACTCATACATACAGATGTATGTGGGCCTATGAGCACAACTGCTAGAGGTGGTTTTCAATACTTCATTACGTTCACTGATGATTTCAGTAGATATGGTTATCTATATCTAATGAAGCATAAGTCGGAATCCTTTGAAATGTTCAAAGCCTTCCAAAATGAAGTACAAAACCAACTTGGCAAGACAATTAAAGCACTTAGATCTGATCGAGGTGGTGAATATTTGAGCCAAGACTTTGACGATCATCTTAGAAATTGTGGGATTGTCTCACAACTAACTCCTCCTGGTACACCACAGTGGAATGGTGTGTCTGAGAGGAGGAACCGTACTTTATTGGATATGGTTCGGTCGATGATGAGTCAAACAAGTCTTCCCCTATCCTTTTGGGGATATGCACTTGAAACAGCGGCATTCACACTGAACCGAGTTCCATCAAAGGCAGTTGAAAAGACACCATATGAGATATGGGTTGGTAAGAGACCAAATTTGTCTTTTCTCAAGATTTGGGGATGCGAAGCTTATGTGAAATACTTGATTTCAGATAAGTTAGCACCAAAATCTGTGAAGTGCAACTTTGTAGGTTATCCAAAAGAAACTAAAGGTTATTTCTTTTACAGTCCTAGTGAAAACAAAGTGTTTGTTGCTAGGAATGGTATATTCCTGGAAAAAGAGTTTATTTCCAAAGGAATCAGTGGGAGTAAAGTACACCTGCAAGAAAATCTGGATAACCAAAATGAAAATGGTTTTCAAATGGAACAACAACCTGATTCACAAGAAGTTGTTGAGTCAGAACCAGCAACACAAGTCCAACGTAGATCAAGTAGAGTTCGTCATGAGCCCGAGAGATATGGATTTCTCGTCACGAACGAAAATGATCTGATTCTGTTAGAAGAGAATGAACCTTCCACATACATGGAAGCTGTCTCTAGTTCAGAATCTGTAAAATGGCTTGATGCTATGAAGTCAGAAATTCAATCCATGGACGACAACAAAGTATGGACTTTGGTTGATCTCCCAAAGGGTGCTAAAGCAATAGGGCACAAATGGGTTTTCAAGTTGAAAACGGACATGGATGGGAATATTCAGACTTATAAAGCAAGGTTAGTGGCGAAAGGTTACCGACAAGTTCATGGTATAGACTATGACGAAACCTTTTCGCCAGTAGCTATGATCAAGTCCATCAGAATTCTTGTTGCCATAGCAGCATATTATGACTATGAAATATGGCAAATGGATGTCAAAACAGCTTTCCTAAATGGAAACCTTGTTGAGGATGTGTACATGACACAGCCTGAAGGTTTTGTCGATCCAAAGAATCCTGATAAAGTATGCAAGCTTCAAAAGGCCATTTATGGTTTGAAGCAAGCATCAAGAAGTTGGAATCATTGTTTTGATGAATCAGTCAAAAAGTTTGGCTTCATCAAAAACGAAGATGAGCCTTGTGTGTACAAGAAGTTCAGTGGGAGTAATATAGTTTTCCTAGTTCTATATGTCGATGACATATTGTTAATAGGAAATCACATTCCTACCTTGCAAGAAGTAAAATCTTGGCTAAGAAAGTGTTTTTCTATGAAAGACTTGGGTGAGGCAGCCTACATTCTTGGAATAAAGATCTATAGAGATAGGTCTAAGAGATTGATAGGTTTGAGCCAGAGTACATACATTGACAAAATACTGAAAAGGTTCAGTATGGATCAATCTAAGAAAGGAAATGTTCCTATTGGGCAAGGGATAAAGCTTAGTCGTAAGCAATGTCCTGTGACAGTTGAAGAACGTCAACGCATGGATAAGATTCCTTATGCGTCAGCTATAGGATCTATCATGTATGCCATGGTATGTACTCGGCCAGATGTCTCTTTTGCTTTGAGCATGACAAGTAGATATCAGTCTGATCCAGGTGATAGTCACTGGACTGCTGTCAAGAGTATTCTTAAGTACTTGAGAAGAACTAAAGATACATTCTTGATATATGGAGGCTCGGACGAAGATCTTGTTGTAAATGGTTACACGGATGCAAGTTTCCAAACTGATCAAGATCAGATGCAGTCACAGTCTGGGTATGTGTTCATTCTGAATGGAGGTGCGATAAGTTGGAAGAGTTCTAAGCAAAGCACGATAGCTGCATCTACAACAGAAGCCGAGTATATTGCTGCATCAGATGCAGCCCAAGAGGCTATTTGGATCAAGAAGTTCATCGAAGAACTTGGTGTCGTTCCTAGCATAGTGAATCCTGTGAGCCTCTTGTGTGACAACAATGGGGCAATATCACTTGCTAAGGAACCTAGTGTGTCACAGAAATCCAAACATATACTTCGGCGTTTTCACTACATAAGAGAAGTCATCTCAAGAGGAGATGTGAAGATATGCAAAGTTGCGTCTGAAGACAATGTTGCCGATCCACTAACAAAAGCTCTTTCACAAGCTGTACATGATGGTCATGCTAGGTCCATGGGTATTAGATACATTTGAAGATTGGACTTAGGGCAAGTGGGAGATTGTTAGAGATTGTGCCCTAAGCCAATGTTGGATTATGTAAACAATCTTCTTAAGTCATTAATAAAGACTTATTTTATCATATATATTTGTATGTTAGTATTTATGATAATGTATCCATGAATTAATTGTGTAATTCTAAATTTCCCTAGTTGATTGTTATTATGGGAATAATAACAAACTAAGACTAGTGTGAGTGATAATGGATATTCATAAGATGAATATAGTGTATACAGATACAGATTATACTCACGGGCAATGTGTTAGAGAACATGTTGCTGGAGACCCACTATAAGATCAAGTTCATGGTCACGTGTCACAACTGATCTTGATTATAGTAGTGTCATCAGCTGATTCCTTTGACCTGAGGTCACCATTGATTCCGGGATGAACTCATGTTATGCTTTGACGCAGTCAAACGCTGCTTGTAACAGAGTAGTTATAAAGGTTGTGGTTGGGTACAATATGACTCATGCTTTGGGATGTGAGTGACAGATATGGGATTTTGTCCCTCTCTAACAAGAGAGCGATATCACTGGGCCCCTCGATAAGTAAGACTGTCAAATGCATGGCCGTGCTCAAATAATTGATAAGAGTATCAATTGATTTGTCTGAACAGTTTACTTTGAGATCGAGAAAGCATATGATTAATTATATAAGATTGACAAGTGTACCATGTCTTATAATTAATCATGATATCAAAGAGACAAAAGGGAATATGACATTCTATAAACAGGTATTGGATCATTCCAATCATATTAATTGGGTAGTCGTAATGGCTTGCTAGAGTCCGCTTGTGACCTATAAGGACATTATGGTAATTTCCTTATTGCCAATTAATATGAACCTATGGGGTCACACACAAGAGCAAAATGAAGTTCATCTTAACGGGTATAAATTATTATGGGATAATAATTTATGAATGAGGAAGAGAATAAATATATATATAGTGATATATATTTATGCATGTGTATATAAATATTAATGTGATTAGTATTGCATAAAGTATGCTACATGTTATAATTAAATTATATAGAGATATAATTAATTATAACATTATATATACATATGTGTATTATGGGGAATTGATTTAATATTAATTGAGAATTAATATTAAATTGTGTGGGTTAATATATAATTATAACTAATAGGTGTATTAGGTTATAATTATAATTAACTAAATAGGGTTTATATTTAAGGAAATAAAAACCTGAAAACCTAATTGCTCCATAAGTTAAGAAGCAGATTTCGGCCAGCCATACTAAGCCAAGTGAACCAGCCGAAATTCTCCTCTCCAAGCCAACAGAAAATTTGATTTTCTGCCTCTCTCTCAATTCGAGGAAACCGTTTCTTCTATCCCGGCGCTAGCACGCGGTGAACGTATTGCTCCGTGTGGATCAACCATAGAGGGAAGCTATTTTGGTTCCTAAGTGATTCAAACTTCAAAGAATTAAGGTAATTCTTTAACCCTCCTTCCGATTCAATGTAATGTACATGGGTCCTTGGTGGGGATTAATCTTTTTCCGCTGCGTTTTATGTTTGTTTTGTGCGATTAATCCCCAACAACCCCATACAGATAATGTCGCCAGATCTTCAATGCAAAAACAACAGCCGCTAGCTCAAGATCATGTGTCGGGTAGTTCTTCTCATGTACCCTCAACTGTCGAGAAGCATAAGCAATTACCTTCCCATCTTGCATCAACACGCAACCCAGACCATTCTTAGATGCATCGCTATACACCTCGAACTCAATCCCTTCTGTCGGCAAGGTAAGGACCGGAGCAGTAGTCAACTTCTCTCTCAACAATTGGAACGCCTTCTCACATTCCTCGATCCAACGGAACTTACTATTCTTCTTTAATAGCTTAGTCAACGGCTGAGCAATAAGGGAGAAATTATGCACAAATCGACGGTAGTAGCCGGCCAAACCCAGAAAACTTCGAACCTCCGTCATATTGGTCGGGCTAGACCATTCCACAATTGCCTTAATCTTCGAGGGGTCCACCTTCACACCATCCTTACTGATTACATGCCCCAAAAAGACGACTTCTTTCAACCAGAAATCACACTTTGACAACTTAGCGTACCACTTTTGCTTCCTCAGAATATCCAACACCCTTTTAAGGTGCACAACATGCTCCTCTTCGTCCCTCGAGTAAACTAGGATGTCGTCAATGAAGACAACCACGCAGACATCTAGCAACTCATGAAAGGTTCTGTTCATCTGATCCATGAACACAGCGGGGGCATTAGTCAAGCCAAAAGGCATGACCTCGAACTCATAGTGCCCATATCGAGTCCGGAAAGCAGTCTTCGGAATATCTTCCTTTTTCACCGGTATTTGATGGTAACCGGATCGAAGGTCGATCTTAGAGAACACTCCAGCACCCTTCAGCTGATCAAACAAATCTTCAATCCGAGGCAAAGGATATTTATTCTTGATCGTAGCCTTATTCAACTCTCGGTAGTCGATGCACAGTCTCATACTACCATCCTTCTTCTTCACAAATAACACAGGAGCACCCCACGGTGAAGCACTAGGCCTTATAAAGCCTTTATCAATCAATTCTTGGAGTTGAGATTTCAGCTCCAACATTTCGGATGGAGCCATGCGGTACGGGGCCTTAGAAATTGGTGCAGTGCCCGGAACAAGGTCAATAGAAAATTCCACATCCCTTTCAGGTGGAATACCCGGTAACTCATCAGGGAACACATCAGGATAATCACAAACAACAGGGATATCCTCAAGCTTTTTCCCTTCAGCGGTGTCTGTGATACTACACAAGAATACTTCATTCCCCTTCTTAAAAAGCTTCTTCATTCTCAAAGCAGCAATAACCTTAACAGAGGGTTTCAACTTTACATTCGAGTAAGAGACTCTCTTCCCTTTGGAATCCCTCAATACCACCTTCTCATCTCTACAGTAAAAGATAGCACGGTGCTTTTTCAGCCAATCCATGCCCAAGATAACATCAAACTCTTCTAAGGGAAGTTCCTTCAAAGTTGCAGTCAAAACAATTCCCTCTATCACAATCGGAACATCTCGAAAGGCACGTCGACAAGAAAGGTTCTCTCCATTCGGGAGGGTAACCAAGGATTTAATAGGCACAGAAGATTGCAGTTTAGCCTTCTTAACAAAGGCAGTAGAGACACAAGATAGAGAAGCACCAGTATCGAAAAGTACAAAAGCAGGTAAAGAATTCACAAGTATAGTACCTGTCACCACGTTAGCGTCGACATCATCCTCAGCCTCATACTCAGTCTCTTCCATGTTGTACACACGGTTCCGCACAGGAGCTCCTTGTCTAGCAGGGGGTCTCACTTGTGTAGCATTAGGGTTCTTGGGACAAGCGAATGAGCGGTGTCCCTCACCATCACAGAAAAAGCACTTCACCACCGATCCGTCACAATTCTTGCCAGGGTGGTAGTCTTTCTGGCATTTAAAGCACTTCCTAGAATCAGTACCCGAAGCATTAACGACTCTTTTTGCAGGCGCAAACCTCGGCTTCTTGACAGCAGGAAGAGCAAAACCAGACTGCTGAGTCCTCTTCACAAGATTAGCACGTCGAGCGGCATCTTCCTCTTGGACTTTCGCAGATACACTAAGAGCAACCTCATACGCTCTTTGAAAGGTAGAAGCTCCGGAGACTAGGACCAAATTACTGATGCGGGGGTCCAGTCCCTTAACATACATCTGTACCTTCTCCATCTCATCGGGCAGCAAAGTAGGAACAAAACGGGCCAATTCAGAAAATTTGTCGGTGTACTGCTGCACCGTCATAGTACCTTGAGTCAAACGGAGGAATTCAGTCCTCTTCTGCCATCTCAGCTCCTTTGGATAGAAGCGATCCTTCAATTTCTCTACAAACTGATCCCAGCCGAAGGCAGCATCGGCCAAACATTCATCTTGCACCAATCCCCACCAATTGTCAGCTTCCTTTCGGAGATAGTAAGTGGCAATGGCTACCTTCTCTTCAGCAGGGCAGCCCGTCGCTGCGAACAGCTTCTTCATCACTCGTACCCACTCCTCTAAGACCACGGGGTCAGGCTTCCCATCATAAATCGGGGGTCGGTGTCTATCGAAGCGATCGAAAACAGTTTGGTTATTAGCCGAAACCGCAGGTGGAGGCGGCGGCGGCGGAGGAAGGGGATTCTCCTGACGATTCGCAAGAGCTATGACAACCTCCTCCAAAGTCTGGAGTCGGTCAGGGTTCTGTCGTGGGGCTCTTCTCGGAGGCATACTGAAATTAATGATTCAAGTAAAGCACAAACATAAGCACACATGTAAGAACAGATAAGCAATTAGTACACAAAGCAGGTAACGTCCCGTTTCTACCTACCCAGCACTCTCACTAAAGTTTTAAGTCTCTATCCTATTTTCCTAGTTCAGTTCCAAGTGACTTACGCTTTGTAAGCTTTGGAACCAAATTCGGCTCTGATACCAACTGTGACAACCCCGACCTCGGTAAGCGTGCAAAGGCGGAATTCAATGCACGAGATCGGTAATCATCGAGCAAACCAACTATCTAACTATATAAATTGAGCCTTAAAAATGCTAAGTAATGAATAAATAAATAAATAAATATCCTTACAAACCATTGTTAAGCAATAAATGAATAAATGAAATAAAGTCTAGTAATATGCCCAACTATAGTAGCTAATGCCTAAAAAGAATCCGTCCACTCGCCCAAGTCCCATCACGACACAACAATCACACGTCAAGCATCGGCATCGGTACCTACAAAATCTGAAAAAAAATGGTCGCCACTTAGTGACGAGTAACTACAGTGTCCATATTCGAACACCTAAAACCGAATAGCTTGAAAATAAGGCAAAAACAAATTGAAATAAAGCTAAGCGAGTAAAACAGTTTAAATAATAAAACAAGAATAAAGTAAAGCGAAGAAAAAGAGTTTAAACTAATTAAGTTAAGAAACATGATACATAATCAAACCAACATTTGTATAAAAATCTCATGAAAAAAAAAAAAATCAGTCTCGGATATAAAACTCATCAGTCAATTTCTCAATCCAAAATCACCAACGAATAGCAAATAGGTCGGACGCTCGGGAAAAAACGCAGTCCCCTAATCCCACAATCAATCAAAAAGTCTAAGCTGGCCAACTCTCCCATTTACGAGGGAAAAACCGCAGTCCACTCGCCTAATGAGAACGACTAGACCGCCTACTCGAAAAACCGCAGTCAAGCAGGTCCATCATTGGACAAATACCAATGAAGAGGTCTATGACCACTCAATCGAAAAACCGCAGTCAAAAGAGTCCATCATTGGACAAATACCAATGAAGAGGTCGGACCACTCACAAGAAAAACCGCAGTCAAGTGAGTCCATCATGGGCCAAGTGCACCATGAAGAGGTCAAAAATATCACAAGGGAAACACTGTCCATATGCCAGAAAAACCGCAGTCCGGCAACTCCCATATGCAATCGTGTATCAAAAACCAATTTTCAAACCAATCTCATCAAATCAACATTAGGGTGCCACTTTAGGCTTAACCCAAAATCAACATCAAATCCAAGGACCAATTGTCCAAAACATGCCATTATAGGCTATTCTTCCTCAATATAAAACCAAAAGACCAAGTGTCCACATAAACCAATTCAGTTCATCAAAAATCCACCAAGTGTGGTATAAAAACATCCTTAATCCAAAACACCAAATATGGCAGATCCACTGCCTGAATTTCAAAACAGTATAAACCATATGAAAACTCTTCCAAAAATTCTCAAAATTTTAAGGAACCAATTTCAATTTAATACACACAAAATGCAATTCGTTTCGTGTCATTCGGATAAGTGTACAAAAAAATATAGGCCAAACAGTGAGGCTGTCCCGAAAACAGGGCAGGCAGCAGGTCAGGAAAACAAAATTCAGAATAAAATAGTTGCACTTGTCCAAAAATCATGGAATAATTCAGGGAGCAACATAGCATTATAATCTTCAAATACCAACTGGAATTTCATGCATTCATTAACCAGAGCAAAAGTTAAAAGCGTCCAAAGATTACTGATCACAGATTCCTGGAAACAGAGCACCAAATTTTACACTATCTTAAAATCAGTATAACTCCAGTTTACCATCAGAATTAGAAGAGAAAATATAAAGAACTTTTGTAGTTCATAATCTTAGAAAAATTTTTCAAGTGGTTTCATGTAAAAATTCGAATTACACAAAAAGATATGAATTTTCAAACATTATAGGTCAGTGCTGAAAACAATCAGGGGCAGTTTCAAGCAACAGTTTTGGGTGAATTTTTAGGACATGAAAACCAATGAATTTTGACAAGGTTTCTTCTACGAATTTTCAGTTTAACATGTTATCTAAAACATATAAAAACGTCAGAAGTTTCTGAGAACCAGAACCTATTTAAAACGAATTTATAAAAATGTTGTGCAGGCTGTCCAGCAAGGGTATTCTATCAAACACCTTATGTGCAAGTTTTTAAATCATCATACCAGCCCTATAATTCGAATTCTATCAACCCAATTGACCAAAATCAGTAAACAAATCATGCCAATTCAAATTCTAGCAATACCAATCAAGTTATTACAATTAATTTAATCAATTCCAACATAAAAAAAACATAAAAGCCCTAATTTCTACCATTCAACCCTAAGTGTAGGAGTATGGATAGAGTAGTTACCTTTGATTGCTAAGTCCTATTGCTCAAATTGATGATCCAAGGGAAGAATTAAAGGTGTTGATGGCCAAATCCAAGGAGCAAATCAAACCCAAAACCAACTTCCTAACAATTGTTGAACAAAAAGTTTAAACCCTAAATTCTTTGTCATGGTCGAAACTTTTAACAAGGAAAAGGGAGGGGAATACCTTGAATTGAGCTTCTAAACCTCAAGTATGCAATGAGAACAATCAATGAAGGGGTGTGGTAGAGGTAGGAGGTCGAAAATTTGAGAGAGGGGAAGGTGGGATGCTTGGCCGAATTGCACACACAAGGGAGAGGGGGAGATGAGCTTTAGTGTAGTTAGGACTTTATGTTGTAGAATGAGTGTGAATTAGGTTAAGGAGGGATTAAATAGAGAGGGATTATGATAAATACAAGTTGGCCGAAATGTCTAAATATATTAGTCCTAAAATATATAATTTTCCTAACCCCAAAATATTCACAAAATTTAATCATGTTTAAAGATGCATTTAAATATAATAAGCTTAAGGTATTAAATTAAATTAATTAAGCCTAAAAATATTAAATGCCATAAAATTAAAATAATGAGAATAATTTATTTAATAAAAATAATGATGAAAAATATTATTAAAATATTCGGGGTATTACATAGGTGGTTTAGTGATGTTTTGGAAAAAGGGGTTTGTTTATCTTGTTTAAAGGAAAACTATTCGTTTGTTTGTTTTGAAATTTACTTAGTAAAAAAACGTTTTCCCTTTTCATTACCTAAAGACCTCGAAACCTCAATTTCGAGATCAGTGACAGAGTCGCCACCCGGATCAGCTCATTAGGGAAATTCCGGTACAGCTCCCTACCAAGCGCAGAGAGATTCAGGATTCGGGCAACTTATCTACTTAACCTCAAGCTTGTATTCAATTTATTATTTATAAAACCATATTTATTCAATTTATTATCTTTCTCTAACCCAATTTGTTTATGTTTATTAATCTGATGCTAAAGCAGAAATGCAGAAAATAAATTGCAGGAAATTAAACTATCCACACAAATTATACAAAAGAATAATAAAGGCCGCTTATACAACCCAATCGAATAAAAGATAAAAAATGTCGTCCTCACGCTTACAATCGTCTAAGTACACGAGGATCTAAAAATTACAACCGCTTAAATACACGAATTAATCTATTAAATACAATAAAAATAAAAATAAATGCTACAAAACAGACTCGTTAGTGTTGTTTATATTATAGCACATATAAGACTCAAACTGGACAGAACTGGGAATTTAAGAAATGGGGTCATACATTTAGGGGGTAACCGGGTTGACCCGACCGGTCGGACCCGTTAGACATGGAAAACGGTTTGGAAACGTCCTGTGGATTTTTGTGCTGGAAAATCAATTTTTCAAAACCATTTGGCTCGGTTTCATGCTAATTTCCACTTTTGTGGGTCTATTATCCCGGAACTTGGGGTTCCGTTCGTGTGGGTTTTCCTAATTTTCACAAAGATTTAAGGTCCAAAAAGCAGTAAACACACCAAATTCAGTTTGAATCCAAAAACAGCATCGCGCAACAACGTTCGTGCAGGTCGCTCCATGATTTTGTCTTTTCCTGAAATCACAGCCGTGCGGCTGAAAATAGAGCCGGACGGCTCTGGTTAGAGCTGACCGGCTCTGGTCCACGCTTTTTTTTGAAAGATTTCTATTTTTGCTTGTTTTCAATGTTTTCCTGAGATTTTATAATGTTCGGGGGTCCACAAATGCTAGACTATGGACCCGTAATAGATCGAAAAACTCTGAAACCGTAATATAAAACCCGAAAAGAACCAAAAAACCGATATTCATACGTCCAGAAATCTGAAAACCGACGTTAAAATGATGTATAAATATTCTTGGGCCGAAAAATATCAAAACAGAAAGGCATAAAATGGAAAACTGACTCCTTTCGGCCGTTCGGGACAGATCGGGAGTTTGTCCCTGAGGAACAAAGCCGGGCGGCACTAGGGTCAGAGCCGGCTGGCTCTGTTCTTCACTATCACTGGCATACGACTATGATGGGTTGAGTTTGTTTTCCGGAAACATTTAAAAAAGAGAAAAACATGCAGAAAAACACAATGTAAACAGGTTTAAGGCCTCTCAGAGTTTACCTTGGTGTCTTTCCAGTGTACCGGATATGCAAGAACGAACTAAAAGCTTGAAATTATTGTTGGAGTCTCAACTGGTCAAAAACCACAATGATCGACAATAAGCCGAAACGCACCCGAAATGATCTCCAACCAGTAAGAAAAGGTTATGGAACTTGAGTTTAATGTTTTTGCATCAAGTCTTAAATACAATGTTTGGTTCAACTCACTGCTTGCAATGTCTTGGTCTCTCTTCATTCCCTTTCTTCTCTCTTTTTTTTTCTGTCTTAAGATTGTCAAAATCCCCTCCTTTTTTTATCTCTTTTTTTTTCTCTCCTTTTATATTCTCTCTTTCATATCATATCTCGCATTAAATGGCCGCCTGACTTTTTTGAAATGCCCATATCTTCATTCTGTGATACAAGTTGCTTTGCTTTGCAAGGCAACTTGTCCTGCCCACTAGAGCCGGCCGGCTCTAGTGTGCACTAGAGCCGTACAGCTCTAGCCTAGAGCCGGCGTACTCTGGTTCAAGAAACCAGAGCCGCCCGGTTCTATCGAAAACGGGAGCAAAAATCGAAAAATCAAACATGTACCCTAAACCCGAGAGACCACTCGAGAAACCTATTCGGGAGTTTCGGATCGCGGATTGCTTGGTTTTCAGGAACACTCCAGGCAATAATCCAGTCGCTTTCGAGAGCAATTCAAGTCCCTCTGCTCTAAAGGTAACTTGCGAACTCTTATCATAGAGGTTGGGAAAACCCATGCTCACAGAGAGCTCAATGGTTATTTTAATTGAATTTGGCGGAGTTCGCTTAGATTCTCGATGAGTTCCTTTTCCCTTCACTATTTATCTTTTACCCATGGACTATAGTTTTTCTTTGTAGGGATTTTCACCGGAAATCATCCAAATAAATGCGGAAGATCGCAATGATTTCCTCAAATCCGTGCCCAAGAGCGATTGAGATGAAAATTGCAAAATCAAAATTTTACCAAGAAGGGATTAAACTCTTACCAGGAGTATCTCTTCTAGAGATGGCTGCAGAAATCAACGTAGACTCCCTCCTCGTTCATGTACACGAACGCCTATGGAACACGACCCGTGCTAGTGTTGGAATCGAAGAACTTTGGGAGAGAGATGGTTGAAAATTACAGCTAGGGCTGATTTCTCCACCCTTGGCCGAAATCCCTAGGTCTTTTATGACCTTAGTGGGCTAAAATTTTTTAGTAAAAATTTCGGCCCAAGCTTCCCTATTCTACGCGGGCTCTTTTCTCTTTTTAAGCCCAGTTCAACTTTAATTCCCTTGGTCCAATTGATTATCAAACTTAATTTAATTTAATATGTATCCTAACATATTATACCATATAATATGATCTATACGTTTAAATTAAAATTAATTTGATCAATTAATTTTACCATGGAATTAAATTTGACAAACGTAAAATTAGGATACATGTAAACCTATACATGTGCAATGTTTCCACCTAGGAAATAATCTCATAATTAATTTAATTAATTATGAGAATGCCAATCATATATTAATTTTATTATTATGATCAATCCAATTGATCTTTATAATATAATTAATATAATCCTCTCTCTCTAGTGTGTATACTCCAAGTATACAGGCAATTCCTTAAGTCCGTGTTCAGACGTTCAATGTGTACAATCCCGTGGGCCTATCTTTATGTTGGTAGTGGGCCTATGGCCCACAGACAGCAAGCAGGCTTTAGCAAGCCACTGCAACCCCAATTAAGATGGAGATGGCAGTCCAACTATAATCATGACCCTGTAGTTTGAACTTGTATATACCATGTCATTGATATCAGTGTCCAACACAGAGGCATGGGTTGATCACCCTCTTTTGTGTTTGAACATTAACTTGATCCCGAATGTACTGATGCTCACAAACAAGTTCCAACTTGTTTGGGTGTGGCCACACTCTTATCAGTCACATTTATCAAGAGGGCGGTGATATCTTCTCAATGGACTGCTGAGTGACAAATCCTTTCTGCATATCTATAGCATTGCCATGCTAAGTGACATACTGAAATTACCCATACTTGGCACCCTATTACAGGCCCTTTAGGCGTACCCCTATGTATGTGACCTCGCATGCAACACCATCATATGGTCAGGTCAAAGGATCCATACAAGTACTACACAAGAATCATTTGTGATACTATACCATGTGGATTTCTTGTTTAGTGGATCTATTGAGTACCATGCCCTTTTTGCATGTACCCATTAACTGTTGGATATGCCCTAGTCCCGAGGCATTGGTCCTTGTGTTTGTATTATACATTTGTACATTTTATGTAAGATATGTATTATACAATTTGTGTTAATAAATAAAGGCATCAATCTATTTACTATATGTCTTGTGCAATATTTTAAATAGAATATCCAACTGACATATCCATATCCATGTTGTCAAGTGTGAGGCACTTGGCAGTAAGACTGTGGATAGGGAAAATGATATGGCCATAAAGTCATCCGTAGTCTGTTCCAATCATGGGATGAATGGAACTAAAGACTATCATTAACCTTGGTTGTATGGCGGTGTCTTACTGGTCATAGAACATGGAATGTCAACTAGGTTAAGGGGTACATGCAAAAGGGGCATGGTACTGGATCGATCCACTTAACGGGAATCCACATGGTATCACATCACATCGGATTCTTATGTAGTACTTGTATGGATCCTTTGACTTGACCATATGATGGTACTAGATGTAAAGTGGCATACTTTGGTGTACGCCCAATGGGCTTGTAAAAGGGTGCCAAGTACGGGTACGTTCGGGTATGTCAATGAACATTGCAGTGCTATAGACATACAAATGGGAATGCCACTCAGTGTTCCACTGAGAAAATATTACCGGCCTCTTGATAAATGTAGCTGATAAGAGTGTGGCCATACCCAAACAAGTTGGAACTTGTTTGTGAATATCAGTGCATTCGAGATCAAGTTAATGTCCGGACACAATAGAGGGTGATCAAACCATGCCTCTGTGTTGGGCTCCGATATCGATGACATGAGATGTACAAGTTTAAGCTACAGGGTTACAATTTCAGTTTGTGGCCATACCCAAACAAGGAGGAAATTTAATTTGGTTTCTGTAGTCTTCATCTGTCTCTTGGAGAGACTTTAAGGTGAGATTTTAAAAACCTTCTTCCTTATTCTTTGTGTTTTTGATTTCCACTACTTAAGCTCATGGGACCGCATTTGAGGAAATCGATGCGTATTTCCGCTTTTATCGGTCGATTTTCGGTGACGAATCCCAACAGTGGTATCAGAGCAGGCTTATGTTCCGTGGAAATCTCTAACTAGAAGTGAATCCCATGTTTTAAAATTTGGCGATTTTGTGGATGGGATTTGTTTTCAGTTTGGGGTTTGTGATTTTACCCCTTTGAATTTTACAAATGGAAAATTATATGCATAGGGTTTGCTAGATTTAATTTTCTATTTGTGTTGATTATATGATATTTGCATATGAAATTGATTAGCATATGGTACATGCTAGGTTCAAATTTTTTTTTTTTTTTTGGCAAGTATATATATATTTTGGATGCTTGAATTTAATTCTTGGTTGATTTAATTTCTTGCATCTAGGTTGTATGCTAAGTTTGATTTCTTGGTGATTTTATTTCTAGCTTATTGTAATCCATGAACCGTTTCGGGCGGAAACGGGGGCAGCAGCGCCGCGGCTGGCCGGGCCCGAATTTGGATTTGGTGGGATTTTTGGGCCGGGCCGGGTTTTAAAATTTTAATTGGTTTTCAAATTTTGCGTGTTTAAATTTTAGAAATTTAATGCGCGTGGTTTCTTGAATGGAATTTATTTTTTGTTCATGTGATATTTATTTTGGAAATAAATAAGGTAAATTGAAATTGGTTCGGGTTTTCTTGGCATGATTACCCGGACAGCTAATTTTGGAATTCATGGTTTCCCAATTGGATTGGGAGCAATTTTACCTGGGTTGGAGGCCCAAAGCCCACACGGGTTTAGAACAATGATCGGCCAAAATTTGGCTATTTCAAGATAATGGCTATGGACAAATGAAATCGGATTAATTCATGCATTTAACATGCTTATAGATTACATGTATTGGTTTACATGATGTATTGGTTTACATGATGTATGATTGAATGTGTGGATGGATGTAAATGGGCCTATTTTATGTTGGGTTGTAATATTCCTTTTTGGTTTTTACGACCTGCGTGTCGTTTTCCTTTTATGTAATTTTATTATATATGTTTATTATGAAATTATGTAGGCAAGGAGCTGATTGGATTAGCGAGCCCAGAAGGATGAGGAGGCAGCCCACCTGATGCTGTTCTAGTATAGGTTTACTAGAATGATATTAGGATGTAAATTTTGGCCTGTTGCATTCCATTTTTTAATTTAATTATGCGGTATTTATTTGCATGTGCGAATATGTCCAAATCCAATTTCACCCGCTTTTGCATCTAAGCCATTATTAATTAAATCTAATAACCAAAAGGTAATTATTAAGTCTCTTAAAAGTCCTTCCCTCATCCAAAACCTACTCGAAGTGGGGATTGGCCAGTTTTATACCAGCCCTTGCTGGATGCGCTGGAGCATCGTCATTTTGTATTAGGTTAGAGTATTGGTTACTCTGACATTTGGATAGAGGTTTGGACTTAGCATGGGCAGTAGGATGTTCCTGGCCCTAAGTACAGGTGGGTAATTACCAATAGACCCATCAAACCGAGAGTCTCTAGGTTGGGATTGGACGGCGTTCCTACCCAAAATTGGGGTATAGTTGTTCCAAGCCCTCGTCTGGCTATATCTTGATATAATATGGATCTCGGCCCATGAGCCCAACAACTCGGTTTAATTAATAACATGATTTATTATTAATTATATTATGGGAAGAAAAAGATAAGTCCTTTATTAACACTCAATTAATTTTTCTGTGTAGTAACCAATGGCAACGAATAATACTTTATCACTACGCACTATCCTTGAAAGGGACAAGCTTTCTGGCCCTAACTTCCTGGACTGGTCTAGGAACTTATGGATAGTTCTAAGACATGAGTCTAAGGAATATGTGCTGGAGAGGCCTGTACCGGCTGCACCTACGGGTCATAATCCACTAGCTGCCCAGCTGGAGAAATACGAGGTGCATGTTAAGGATAACCGGGATGTGACTTGCCTTATGTTGGCTAGTATGGTCCCCGAGCTGCAAAAGCAGTTTATGGATTATCAAGCATTTGCTATGATGACAACTTTAAATGAGATGTTTCAAGAGCAAGCGTGTCAAGAAAGGTACCTGACCAATAAGGCATTCCATTCTTGTAAAATAGGGGCTGGGAAATCTGTGAGTACTCACGTGCTCAAGATGAAGGGCTATCTAGATACTTTAGCCCGTCTCGGATCGCTTATTTCACAGGAGTTGGCGATTGACACTATCCTGGAATCCTTACCAGAGTCTTATGTTTATCCTGAACTACAATATGCAAGGGATGAACAGGTCTGTTAGTGAGCTGTATGGGATGCTTATGCTTACTGAACAGTTGATCAAAAAGACACCACCGGTACTTATGGTCAGCAAAGGGAAAACCCTGTTGCTAAGGGCATGGCAAATACCAAAGCCAAGGCAAAGGCCAAGGCTAAGAAATCCAAGGTCAAAAAGGCTAAGGTCCAGCCCAAGGCTAGTCCCGAGGATGTCTGTTTCGGGTGCAAGCAAACTGGACATTGGAAGAGATCATGTCCCAAGCTCTTGGGAGAGCAAAGGAAGACCCATGGTGCATCTTTGTCAGGTATATATGTCATAGACATTAACCTTACTATTTCAACATCTTGGGTATTGGATACTAGATGTGGTTCTCACATTTGTTGTAATGTGCAGGGACTTAAGAACAGGAGGTCACTGGGATCAGGAGAAGTGGACTTGCGGGTCGGCAATGGAGTAAGGGTTGTTGCCATAGAGATCGGCGAGTACCAGCTTAAGATCCTTAGTGGATTAGTTTTGTTATTGGAACAATGTTATTTTGTACCTACAATGTGCAGGAATATTATTTATGTTTCAGTTTTGGATACTTCTGGATATGTATTTACTATATTGGTAATGGTAAAATGGTTATATCTAGAGAAGGCATATTTTATGGAAATGCTCTATTAAATAATGGCCTTTATATCCTGGATTTAAATGAAACTAATGAAGTCTATAACATAAATACTAAAAGGATTAAACCAAATGAACTTAATCCTGCATACTTTTGGCATTATCGTTTAGGCCACATAAATGAGAAATGCATAGCTAGACTCCACAAAGCTGGAATTCTAGGATCTTTTGACTTGGAGTCACTTGATATTTGCGAGTCTTGTTTACGAGGTAAAATGACTAAAGCGCCTTTTAGCAAGAAAGCTGAAAGGGCTACTAGCTTATTGGACCTAATACATTCGAATGTATGTGGACCTATGAGCACTGCTGCCAGGGGTGGGTTTCTATACTTTGTCACCTTTACAGATGATTTCAGCAGATATGGCTATGTCTATCTGATGAAACACAAGTCTGAAACACTTGATCGGTTCAAGGAATTTAGGAACGAAGTACAAAACCAATTAGGCCGAAATATTAAAGCCCTTCGGTCGGACCGAGGTGGTGAGTATATGAGCCTAGAGTTTGATTCATATTTGTGAGAGCATGGAATAGTTCCACAGCTCACTCCTCCAGGAAACACCACAATGGAATGGGGTGACCAAACGGAGGAATAGGACCCTGTTAGACATGGTCCGCTCAATGATGAGTCATGATTCTCTCCCAACAAGTTTCTGGGGATATGCTCTTGAGACAGCAACTCTCATTTTGAATAGTATTCCGACAAAGGCAATGGAAAAGACCCCATTTGAGATATGGATGGGCAGGTCACCCAATATGTCTTTCCTACGGATTTGGGGTTGTTATGCACATATCAAGAAATTGACTGGGGGCAAACTGGAACCCAAAACCAACAAATGCCTATTTGTGGGCTACCCTAGGGAAACCAAAGGGTATTACTTCTACAACCCCACCGAGAACAAGGTGTTCATGGCACGAAAGGGGGTCTTTCTTAAAAATGAGTTCATTTCCAAGAAAGATAGTGGAAGAAATGTTGAACTCAGGGAAGTTCAAAGCTCAGAAACACCTGAAAAGGGTAACTCGGGTGGAGTTTCCATGAGAGGAAGCACTGGCCCAGGTCACACAAGGACCTAGAAGGTCTATTAAGGATCGTCGGGAACCTGAGAGATATGGGTTTCTTGTTTCCGATGATAACACTCTTTTTGTCTTCGACAAAGAAGAGCCGAAAACCTACCAGGAGGCTATAGCTAGCCCACTGTCCGCAAATTGGCAAAAGGCCATGGAGGCAGAAATGCAATCTATGTACGATAATCAGGTTTGGAATATGGTTGATCCACCGCCGGGTGCTAAGGTAATAGGTTGCAAGTGGTGCTACAAGCTTAAGCTAGACAATACCTTCAAGGGGCAGCTAGTAGCGAAAGGTTTCAGGCAAGTCCATGGAATCGACTCTGATGAAACTTTCTCACCAGTCGCTATGCTCAAATCCATAAGGATCCTGCTGGCCATAGCCGCATGGTACGACTATGAGGTCTGGCAGATGGATGTCAAAACCGCTTTTCATAACAGAAAGCTACTCGAGGATGTGTATATGACACAGCCTGAGGGTTTTATCGATCCACAGCATCCTGAAATGGTATGCAAGCTTCAAAGGTCCATTTATGGATTTAAGCAAGCATCCCAGAGTTGGAATCTTTGATTCAATGAGGCTATAAAGGAATATGGCTTCATACAGAATCAAGATGAGCCTTATGTGTACAAAGGATTAGTAGGAGCATTGTCATATTCATGGTATTATATGTGGATGAAATCCTTCTTATTGGAAGCGACATAGCAACACTGCAAGGGGTAAAGCAGTGGTTGTGTAAGTTCTTCGCAATGAAGGACTTAGGCGAAGCTGAGATGATCCTAGGGATCAGGATCTATAGGGATAGACCCAATCAGCTCTTGGGCCTAAGTCAGGCCAAGTACATAGACAAAGTTCTGAAAAGATTCAGCATAGACTAGGCTAAGAAGGGTTTCTTGCCAACGGGTCATGGGCTGAAACATAGTAAGAAGAACTGTCCTAAGACAAGGCAGGACAGGGAGAACATGAAATTAGTCCCATATGCTTCGGCTATAGGATCAATCATGTACGCTATGCTATGTACAAGACCTGATGTCTCCTTTGCACTAAGTATGACTAGCAGGTACCAGCAAGATCCCAGGGAGGATCACTGGAAAGCTATCAAAGCAATCCTAAAGTACCTTAACCGGACTAAGGATAGCTTTTTAGTGTATGGAGGTCAGGAAGAGTTATCAGTTACTGGGTATGCCGATGCAAGCTTCCAAACCAACCAGGATGAATATAAGTCACAGTCAGGATATGTATTCATGCTTAATGGTGGTGCTGTAAGCTGGAGAAGCTCCAAGCAACCGACCATAGCGGATCCTATCACAGAAGCTGAGTACATTGCAGCGTGTGATGCAACTAAGGAAGCTGTATGGATAAAGAAGTTTATCATGGAACTGGGGGTAGTGTCAGCTATCCAGGACCTAGTTGATATATTCTATGACAATAATGGGGCTATTGCACAAGCTAAGGAGCTTCGGTCACACAGGAACTCGAAGCACGTACTCAAGAAGTTTCACCTCATCAGAGAAATCATTGAGAGGGGTGACATTTCATTACGACGAATGGAAACCGAGGAGAATGTCACAGATCCTTTGACCAAGGCACTGGCTCAGCCCAAGCATGAGGGTCATATTAGATCTATAGGGATTAGGCCCATGCATAGTTGGTACTAGTGCAAGTGGGAGATTGTTGGATATGCCCTAGTCCTGAGGCATTGGTCCTTGTGTTTGTATTACACATTTGTACATTTTATGTAAGATATGTATTATACAATTTTTGTTAATAAATAAAGGCATCAATCTATTTTCTATATGTCTTGTGCAATATTTTAAATAGAGTATCCAATGGACATATCCATATCCATGTTGTCAAGTGTGAGGCACTTGGTAGTAAGATTATGGATAGGGAAAACGATATGGCCATAAAGTCATTCGTAGTCTGTTCCAATCATAAGAATGAATGGAACTAAAGACTATCATTAACCTTAGTTGTATGACGGTGTCTTAAAGGTCATAGAACATGGAATGTCAACCAGGTTAATGGGTACATGCAAAAGGGGCATGGTACTGGATCGATCCACTTAACGAGAATCCATATGGTATCACATCACATCGGATTCTCATGTAGTACTTGTATGGATCCTTTGACCTGACCATATGATGGTACTGGATGTGAAGTGGCATAGTTTGATGTATGCCCAACGGGCCTGTAAAAGAGTGCCAAGTATGGGTACGTTCGGGTATATCAATGAACATTGCAGTGCTATGGATATACAGATGGGAATGTCACTCAGTGTTCCATATGTATGTCATATTTAATCCATTGGTTAATTTGATGTGTCAAACAAAGGTTAATTTAAATGTATGTTACATATTATATGGTATAATATATTAACATACATGTAGAATTAAATTTTATTTGAAATCAAATAAATACTAAAGAATTAAATATAGGCTTGGGCTTGGATAGTGAAAGCCCATATTTGGAGATGTTTGGCCGTAAATTTTGGTGGGATTTTGCTAAGTAAGATGAGTCATATGGATAAGAAGAATGACTCATTTTATGGACAAAAGGTGATGATGAATATGGTGAGTCATTGTTTTGACTTTGTGGTAGAAAAGTTGGACTGTTCTTTCTTTGATTTTCTGATCTTTCTTTTGGTGATGTAAGAGAAAAAAAATATGCCATATTAATTAGACCTTGGACATCCAACATAGCCTATATCCTCTCTCTTCTTGATTTTCAGAACCGCTAGCACGGTTTCAGTCCGAGAGCCGTTCGTGTACAAGACGAAGGAGGAAATCTAATTTGGTTTCTGCAGTCTTCATCTGTCTCTTGTAGAGACTTTAAGGTGAGATTTTTAAAAACCTTCTTCCTTATTCTTTGTGTTTTTGATTTACACTACTTAAGCTCCTGGGATCGGATTCGAGGAAATCGACGCATATTTCCGCTTTTATCGGTTGATTTCTAGTGACAAATCCCAACATTAACTTGGTTGACATCCCATGTCCAATGACTAGTAAGAAACCGCCATACAACCAGGTTAATGATAGTCTCTAGTTCCATTCATTCCCATGACTGGAACAGACTATGGATCTCTTTATGGTTATATCGTTTTCCCTATCCATGGTCTTACTGCCAAGTGCATGACACTTGTCATCATGGATATGGATTTGTCCATTGGATACTTCATTTAAAATGTTGCACAAGATATATATAATAAATGAATTAATGCCTTTATTACTGACACAAAATGTGCATAATACATAAATCCAATAAATGTATAATACAAATATAAGGTCCAATGCCTCGGGACTAGGGCGTATCCAACAATCTCCCACTTGCACTAGTTCCAACTAGGCATGGGCCTAATCCCTATAGATCTAGTATGACCCTCGTGCTTGGGCTGAGCTAGTGCCTTGGTCAAAGGATCTACGACATTATCCTTTGTGTCCACTCTATGCAATGCAATGTCACCTCTCTCTGCAATCTCTCATATGAGGTGAAACTTCCTGAGCACATGCTTTGTGTTCTTGTGTGACCGAGGCTCCTTAGCTTGTGCAACGGCCCCATTGTTGTCTCAAAAGATATCAATTGGGTCTTGGATAGTTGGCACTACTCCCAAGTCAGTGATAAAATTCCTTATCCACATAACTTCCTTAGCTGCATCACATGTAGCGATGTACTAAGCTTCTGTGATAGAATCCACTATGGTCGGTTGCTTGGAGCTTCTCTAGCTTACAGCACCACCATTTAGCATGAATACATATCCCGACTGTGACTTATATTCATCATGGTCGGTTTGGAAGCTTGCATCGGTGTACCCAGTAACTGACAACTCTTCCCGGCCTGCATACAAGAAGCTATCCTTAGTCCGGTTAAGGTACTTTAGGATTGCTTTGACAGCTTTCCAGTGATCCTCCCCGGGATCTTGCTGGTACCTGCTAGTCATACTTAGTGCAAAGGTGACATTAGGTCTTGTACATAGCATAGCGTACATGATTGATCCTATAGCCGAAGCATATGGGACTAATTTCATGTTCTCCCTATCCTCCCTTGACTTAAAACAGTTCTTCTTACTAAGTTTTAGCCCATGACCCATTGGCAAGAAACCTTTCTTAGCTCGGTCTATGCTTAATCTTTTCAGAACTTTGTCTATGTATGATGCATGACTTAGGCCCGGAAGCCGATTTGATCTATCCTTATAGATCATAATCCCTAGGATCATCTCAGCTTCGCCTAAGTCCTTCATTGCAAAGCACTTACACAACCACTGCTTTACTCCTTGCAGTATAGGTATGTCGATTCCAATGAGTAGGATGTCGTCTACATAAATTACCACGAATTTGACAATGCTCCCACTAATCCTCTTATACACACAAGGCTCATCTTGATTCTGTATGAAGCCATATTCCTTTATATCTTCATTGAATCTAAGATTCCAACTTTGGGATGCTTGCTTCAGTCTATAAATGGACCTCTGAAGTTTGCATACCCTTCCCAGATACTCTGGATCGACAAAACCCTCAGGTTGTGTCATGTACACATCCTCGAGTAGCTTTCCGTTAAGGAAAGCGGTTTTGACATCCATCTGTCAGACCTTATAGTCGTACCATACGGTTATGGCTAGCAAGATCCTGATGGATTTGAGCATGGCTACTGGTGAGAAAGTTTCATCATAGCCTATTCCATGAACTTTTCTGAAACCTTTTGCAACCAAACGTCCCTTAAAGGTATTATCGGCTTTTAGCTTGTAGCACCACTTGCACCTTATTACCTTAGCACTCGGAGGTGGATCAACCAAGTTCCAAACTTGGTTATCGTATATAGATTGCATCTCTACTTCTATGGCTTTACACTAATTTGCAGACTGTGGGCTTGCCATAGCCTTCTGGTACATTTTAGGTTCTTCCTCATCCAAGACAAGAAGAGTGTGATCATTAGTGATGAGGAAACCATACCTCTCAGGTTCCCGATGATCCCTACCAGACCTTCTAGGTCCTTGTGCAGCCCGAGTCGGTGCTTCCATCCGTGGAAGCTCCACCTGGGCCTCCGAGTTATCCTGTTCAGGAGCTTGTGGACTTTGAACTTTCTTGAGTTCAACATTGCTCCCACCATCTTTCTTGGAAAGGAACTCCTTTTCTAGAAAGACCCCCTTCCTCGCCATGAACACCTTGTTCTTGGCGGGGTTGTAGAAGTAATACCTTTTGGTTTCCCTAGGGTAGCCCACAAACAGGCATTTATCGGTTTTGGGCTCTAGCTTGCCACTAGTCAATCTCCTGACATGTGCTTCACATCCCCAAATCCTTAGGAAAGACACATTGGGCTCCCTACCCGTCCATATCTGATATGGGTCTTTTCCACTGCCATAGTCAGAGTATTATTTAAAATAAGAGCACCTGTCTTGAGGGCGTGTCCCCAGAAACTCATTGGGAGAGAGGCTTGACTCATCATCGAGCGAACCATGTCCAACAGGGTCCTATTCCTCCGTTCGGACACCCCATTCCACTGTGGTGTTCCTAGAGGAGTGAACTGTGGAACTATTCCATGCTCTCTCAAATATGAGTCAAACTCTAGGCTCATATACTCACCTCCTTGGTCTGACCGAAGGGTTTTGATATTTCTACCTAGCTGGTTCTGTTCGTTCCTAAATTCCTTGAACCTATCAAGGGTCTCACACTTATGTTTCCTCAGATAGACATAGCCATATCTGCCGAAATCATCCGTGAACGTGACGAAGTACAGATGTCCACCTCTGGTCGTTGCGCTTATGGGCCCACATACATCTGAATGTATTAGGTCCAATAAGCCAGTGGCCCTTTCAGCCTTCTTGCTAAAAGGCGCCTTAGTCATTTTGCCTTGTAAACATGATTCACATGTATCAATTGACTCTAAGTCAAATGACCCTAGGACTCCAGCCTTGTGAAGCCTAGCTATGCGCTTCTCGTTTATGTGGCCCAAATGACAATGCCATAGGTTGACAGGATTAAGTTCATTGGGCTTAACCCTTTTAGTGTTTATGTTATAGACATGATTGGTTTCATTTAAATCCAAGATATATAGGCCATTATTTAATAGAGCTTCTCCATAAAATAATCCCTCTATAGATAAAGAAATTCTACCATTTGAAATAGTAAAATAAAATCCAGAAATATCCAACATGGAAACTGAAATAATATTCCTGCACATAGCAAGTACAAAATAACATTGTTCCAAAATTAAAACCAATCCACTAGGCATCATGAGGTGATATTCATCGATCTCTATGGCAGCAACCCTTGCTCCATTACCGACCTGCAAGTCTACCTCCCCTGATCCCAGTGACCTTCTGTTCTTAAGTCCCTGCACATTGCAACAAATGTGAGAACCACATCCAGTATC
The DNA here is from genome assembly GCA_039660915.1 of Euphorbia tirucalli. Taxonomy (NCBI): domain Eukaryota; kingdom Viridiplantae; phylum Streptophyta; class Magnoliopsida; order Malpighiales; family Euphorbiaceae; genus Euphorbia; species Euphorbia tirucalli. The sequence continues at coordinate 56,256,215 of CM077633.1, forward strand.
CAATACCCTGGATGTTGAAACAGTAAGGTTAATGTCTATGACATAAATACCTGGTGAGGACGCACCCTGGGTCCTCCTCTGCTCTCCTATTAGCTTGGGACACGATCTCTTCCAATGGCCTGCCTGCTTGCACCCGAAACAGACATCCTCGGGATTTGCCTTCTGCTGGACCTTAGGCTGGGCCTTAGCCTTCTTGGCCTTGGCTTTCTTGGCCTTGACCTTGGCCTTTTCCTTGGCCTTGCCCTTCGCAAGAGGAGGGTTCCCCTTGTTGACCAGCAGCACCGGTAGACTCTTCTTGATCAACTGTTCCATGAGCTTTAGCATCCCATGCAGCTCAGTAACAGTGCAATTCATCCCTTGCATGTTATAGTTTAGGATGAACTGATTATAAGAGTCCGGTAGGGAAGCATAGATTGTGTCCACCACCAGCTCCTGTGAGATGGACGATCCGTGATGGACCAAAGTATCCAAATAGCCTTTCATCTTGAACATGTGTGCACTCAGAGATGTCCCAGCCCCCATCTTACAGGAGTGGAATGCCTTATTGGTCAGGTACCTTTCCTGACGAGCTTGCTCTTGAAATATCTCATTAAGAGTTGTTATCATGGCATAGGCTTGATGATCCATGAACTGGTTTTACAGCTCAGGGACCATGCAAGCCAACATAAGGCACATCACATCCCTATTATCCCTTACATGCATCTCGTATTCCTCCAGCTGGGCTGCTGGTGGATTACGTCCCTGAGGCGTAGCCGGCACAGGCCTTTCTCGTGTGTACTCTTTGGACTCTTGTCTTAGAACTATCCTTAAGTTCCTAGACCGATCTAAAAAGTTGGGACCGGAAAGCTTGTCCCTCTCTAGGATAGATCGCAATGAAAGTGTGTTGTTGTTTGCCATTTTAGAGTTTCTACACAGAAAAACAATTTAAAAGTGTTAATAAAGGACTTTACATTGTTTTTCCTATATATAATTAATAATGAATCGAGTTATTAATTAATCCGAGTTGTTGAGCTCATGGGCCGAGATCCATATTTCATTAAGATATAGCTAGACGAGGGCTTGGTACAACTATACGAACGTCGTCCAATCCCAACCTAGGGACTCTCAGTTTGATCGGCTTGTTGGCACTTACCCATCTGTGCTTAGGGCCAAGAGAATCCTACTACCCACTCTAAGTCAAAACCTCCATCCAAGTGTTAGAGTATCCCATACCCTAACCCAATACAAAATGACGATACTCCAGTGCATCCTGCAAGGGCAAGGTCTACAACTGGCCTATCCCCACTTCGAGCTGGTTTTGAATGAGGGAAGCACTTTTAAGCAACTTAGTAATTTCATTAGGTTATTAGATTCATTTGATAACGGCTTACATGCATAAGGCGAGTGAAATTTGGCTGTTGGATCATACATTCACACATGCAAATAAATACAAAGTATAATTAAATAAATAAGTAAAATGGACTGCTATGGGCCTATATTACATCCTAATATTATTTTAGTAAACCTATACTAGAAATACATATCAGTTGGGCCTCCTTCATTTCCTTCCTTCTGGGCTTGCTCCTCCACATGGGCTCACCACTCCATTGGGCTTCTTCTTTTACAAACTTTATAATAAATAAATAAAATAAAATTACATTAAAAAAAGAAAAACAGCGTGCAGGCCGTATTTACCCAAAAAGAAAATACAACACATCTCGAATAAGGCCCAATAGCATCCAACCATACAAATATTTAATCACACATATGCATCCAATACATAAATTCATAAGCATGTTATAATGCATGAACTAAGCCCATTTCAATTATGTCCAAGCCATTATTTTGAAATCGCCAATTTTGGCCCACCATTGTTCTAGCCCTTAACGGGCTTTAGGCCTCCAGCCCAGGCAGTTAACTGCTCCCACTGGAATTGGGAAACCATGAGTCCATATTAGCTATCCGGGTAATTGTGCCAAAAATACCCGAACCAATTTCAATTAACCATATTAATTTCCAAAATTAATATCCAATGAATAAAATTAAAATTTCATTCAAGAAACTATGCGCATTTTAATTGCAAAATTTAAACACACGAAATTTTAAAACCAATTAAAATTTTAAAACTGAGCCCCGAGCCCGAACCCGCCAAATCCAAAACACTAGGCCACCGCTGCTAGGGGCGGCAGCCCGCTGCTGCTGGAACCAGCGGCCGCTGCTACCGCTGTTTCCGCCGCCGGCAGTCCCGTATGCCCGGAAACAGCCCGTGATTTCCAAAAATTAAAAAAAATTACAGCTAAAATAAAATTCACGAAGAATCTCATCCATCCAATGAAAATTAAACAAACATCAACTTATATGCAAATTTAATTTCAATTGCAAAAAACAAAGGGGAAAAATCACAAAACCCCAAACCAAGAATCCCAAATAAAAAAATCCAATTTTAAATCCAAGGGATTCAATCCAATTAAGCAATTTCCACGGATCAAAAGCTCGCTCTGATACCACTGTAGGGATTTTCACTAGGAATCATCCGAATAAATGCGGAAGATCGCTATGATTTCCTCAAATCCGTGCCCAGGAGTAATTGAGATGAAAATTGCAAAATCAAAATTTTATCAAGAAGAGATTGAACTCTTACTAGGAGTATCTCTTCTAGAGATGGATGTAGAAATCAACGTAGATTCCCTCCTCGTTCACATACACGAATGCCTGTGGAACACGACCCGTGCTAGTGTTGGAATCGAAGAACTTTGAGAGAGAGATGGCTGAAAATTTCGGCTATGGCTGGTTGCTCCACCCTTGGCCGAAATCCCTAGGTCTTTTATGACCTAGTGGGCTGAAATTTTTGAGTAAAAATTTCAGCCCAAGCTTTCCTATTTTATGCGGGCTCTTTTCTCCTTTTAAGCCCAGTTCAACTTTAATTCCCTGGTCCAAATGATTATCAAACTTAATTTTATTTAATATGTATCCTAACATATTATACCATATAATATGTTCTATACATTTAAATTAAAATTAATTTGATCAATTAATTTTACCATTGAATTAAATTTGACAAACGTAAAATTAGGATACATGTAAAACTATACATGTGCAATATTTCCACCTAGGAAATAATCTCATAATTAATTTAATTAATTATGAGAATGCCAATCATATATTAATTTTATTATTATGATCAATCCAATTGATCTTTAAAATATAATTAATATAATCCTCTCTCTCTAGTGTGTATGCTCCAAGTAAACAGGAGATTCCTTAAGTCTGTGTTCAGACGTTCAATGTGTATGATCCCATGGGCCCATCTTTATGTTAGCAGTGGGCCTATGGCCCACAGACTGCAGGCGGGCTCTAGCAAGCCACTACAGCCCCCAATTAAGATGGAGATGGCAGTCCAACTGTAATCATAACCCTGTAGTTCGAACTTGTATATCCCATGACATTGATATCGGTGTCCAACACAGAGGCATGGATTGATCACCCTCTTTTGTGTTCGGACATTAACTTGATCCTGAATGTACTGATGCTCACAAACAAGTTCCAACTTGTTTGGGTGTGGCCATACTCTTATCAGTCACATTCATCAAGAGGCCGGTGATATCTTCTCAGTGGACTACTGAGTGACAAATCCCCTCTGCATATCCATAGCATTTCCATGCTAAGTGACATACCCGAAAGTATCTATACTTGGCACCCTATTACAGGCTCTTTAGGCGTACCCCTAAGTATGTGACCTCGCGTGCAACACCATCATATGGTCAGGTCAAAGTATCCATACAAGTACTACACGAGAATCACTTGTGATACTATACCATGTGGATTTCTTGTTTAGTGGATCTATCCAGTACCATGCCCTTTTTTCATGTACCCATTAACTTTGTTGATATCCCATGTCCAATGACCGGTAAGACACCGCCATACAACCAGATTAATGATAGTCTCTAGTTCCATTCATTCCCATGACTGGAACAGACTATGGATCTCTTTATGGTCATATCGTTTTCCCTATCCATGGTCTTACTGCCAAGTGCATGACACTTGTCATCATGGATATGGATATATCCATTGGATACTTCATTTAAAATATTGCACAAGATATATATAATAAATGAATTAATGCCTTTATTACTGACATAAGATGTGTATAATACATAAATCCAATAAATGTACAATACAAATACAAGGTCCAATGCCTCGGGACTAAGGCATATCCAACATTCTTGTGGTTATGTGTTTAACTTAGTCATGAGTAGCTGAATCCCTAAACTAGGGTTAGGGATATAGCCTATTTTGGGGTAATCAATTGTATCTTGCTGTGTTGGATTTTGACATTTAATTAAATAGAGTTATCTTTCTTGTTACATTTATCTTCTTTACAATTCTTTATAAATTGTGTATTTTGCGAATGCATGATTTAGTATTGGGATTTATGCGATGAACTAACAGGTGAAGTATGATTCCGGAACTAGGAAGATAAACATAATTAAACCTATACTAGACATAGTTAGGATTAATTATAATGATATATTTGTTGCTTAATGGGTTTAATTAATGTTAGTGAGAACTCAATGGATTATCACAGTTAATTAGGCACAACTTAATAGTTCGACGGAGTATAAAGATACCTGTGAGCGAACGACCTTTTAGCGGAACATGGCGAAACGAGCCGAGGAAAAAGAAATGTAAGTTTTTGGATTTGTTTTGCTTTTGAAAATAGGGTTTATGTCTTGCTTAGAAAAACCATTGATTTGTTTGGAAATCCCTTTTCTAGAAAACCTTTTTCTTAGATCGTCAGTTTTGGGAAAACTGGTTTTACATTTTAGAAAATCCCGTTTTATTACTTAAATATCTCAAAGCCTAAATTTCAAGATCAATGACAGAGTCGCCACCCGGACCAGCTCATCCTGGAAATTCCAGAATCCCTAGACCTTAAATATCTCAAAACAATGAATTCTGAGAATAGAAACCACCAAAACCTTAAATATCACATCCGTATTGTTGGAAATCCGAAAACCATAATTTTAGAGTGTACAGATGTGATTTGACCGAATTGAATCATGAAAAATCATTTAAAATGGGAAAACTGGCTATATTCTGTCCTTTTTGGGCTTTTCGAGCTTCTGTCCAGAAGAATATACAGTGGCACGGTTGTGCTCCAAATAACTACAGTCATACGACTATAACTATAGTCGTGCGACTATAATTACATCCATGCGGCTGTAGTTGCGCAGACAGTTTTTTGGATAAAATTTTTAAACACAGAATCAATCACAGATCAATATGAATCGAGTTTTAAGGCCTCTCAAAGTTTACCTCTTTTACATTCCAGTATGCTTGATGACCGGAGTCGGATTTGGATGCCGGAATCCACCTAGATACTCCAAACGACCCGAAATTCTCAAACATGGCTCCCGAATTGATCCGAACAAGCCCGAGAACGATCCGGATGAGTGATGCGTGACCAGGGAATTCTCACACTATGGGTTTCTGGTCTATCTTCTCCCTATGTTTTGATTTTTATTGATTTTCTTCTTGTTTTCTCTCACTTTCTCTAAAAGTCTCCTTCTCTCACTAGAATGCTCTTTTTTTTTTAGAATTCGTTCCCCTTTTTGTTATATCTTTTCCTCCCTTTTTTGCTCTGTTTTTTTCGCCCTAATTGCCTGAATCACGGCAAAAAATCCGAGTCAAAATAGAGTTTTATCCTATTTAGGAATTTGTTGGGTCAAAGACTAGAGCCGCACAGCTCTAATTATAGTCGCGCGACTGTAGTATTACAGTCGTGCAACTGTAGTTGTTATAGTCGTGTGACTGTAAACTACAGTCGTGCGACTGTAAACTACAGTCGTGCGACTGTAGATTATAGTCGTGGGACTGTAAACTAAAGTTGTGGGACTGTAGTTGTGAAACTACAGCCACGAGGCTTTAGATAGAGCCTGCACGTGCACCTAAGCTTCCTAATCAGTCGACGGACATTTCTCGGCGTTTCGGATCAAGGACTTCTGGATTTTGGACCATTTGAGAACATTTCGGGCATTATTCCGCTCATTCTCAAATCCGATTCACGCACATCTATCTAACAGGTAACAAAAGGTTTTCATTATAGAGGTTGGGAAAAACCCGTGCTCACAATACCTTAGGAACATTTGTCATTGTAATTGCTTGTTGAAGACTTGGTGAAAATATAGTTGATTACTTGACCATGAGAACCTCAAATCCCTAGTGTCTCTTTCCATTGGTTTATTTCGTGTTTTTATTGTGTTAGTAGTTATAATTAAAATCAAAACCTTAATTTTTGCTCTTAAACTAGAAATAATTAAGATAGTGATTAGTTTCCTTCCTTGTGTTTGACTCTGGGATAATCCAGATTATTATTGTGAGTGACTGCGTATACTTACCTACGATTTAGCCAATCAGATTTGATAATTAAATTGTCCTTGAACACCTTCAACTCTAAAAAAAAGGTATGAAAACCCTGGTATGCTTATACCACTTCAACTAAGCCAAAAAAAAAAAATGTAAGAGAAATATTAAAAAGTAAAATTAGCCACTTAAATACTCAAATAAACACTTTCTTAATTGTGAAGAAAAACTTGAACAAGTGGTAAATTAGTTGTACGAATTAACACTATTGGTTGATGGGCATTATTCAATTACACTTTTAGAAATAGTAAAATTAATTCGTAGTGCACTAAATAGTAATTGATTCGATTATGGTTCAATAACCTCTAATCTCTACTCTAATTATTTTTTATTTTTTTCTCCATAAGGGTCCCAAACCATATCAAGGAGAAGAATACAAGACAACGTACATTAAAGCCTTTCCACAACAGAAAAAATCCAACAACACCAACTATCCCATTTTAAGATTATTATTAAATCCAAAATTCTTATGAGACAGAAAACTTAACCGTAGTTAAACTGTTGATGTTACTGTTAGTAAGTTGTTAACTAATGGATTGATCTTTCCAAAGTCTTTCTTTTTAAGTAGTCTTTCCAATTTTCAAATTCTTTCCTAAATTGGATTGATCTTTTTCATGAAAATATTATTTCTTAATTATTTATTAGGAGGCCTAATATCCAATCAAACTGAAACACTCAAATATTTTCTACCGTTGCGATATTGATGTTCATAAGGGCTAAGACGACCTCAAATTATTGAGGCTACATAACTACCCTTTAGCCTATCAACTATTCCTATAAATAGATATTAGTTTTTCTTATTCCAAACAACTCATAATTAGTAATAGAAAATTATATTCCTATATTTTCTCTGTATTTCAGTTCTTTTATTATTATAACCTCCTTATTATTATTATTATTATAAGTTCTATTTATTTAAATCATTTTATAACATGTTATCAGTACTGTTTTTGCTCGTTCAATCAATTTAAGTACGAGTTTACACATTCGATAATATCAACCTTGATTTGCCCATTTAATCAATCCAAATTTGCTCTTGAGCTTGTATAGTTTTTTTCATATCGTTTCTAATATCTCATAGAAGAATCACAATTTGAAAATCTTGAAGATTTCGTTGTTCAATTAGTAATTTGTTCATGAAACTTATAGACACTTCAATATGTCTTTGATCCTTCGAAATTTTTGCATCTATGTGAGCTATTTTCAACTTAGCATATTAGAGATTTTGAATTATTTTGAATCTTGCATTTTTATCAAAAGGTATTGTATAATAGTTTAACTCATTAGACATGTCTATTTGAAAATATAAATATACAAGTAAGAATATTTCTAAAAGAAATTATTTTTGCAGAGAACTATAAACCTGAGACATATGAGTTATAATTGAACTAAGAAGATCTATTCGTTCTCCTAATAAAAACATTGAACGGTAAAATATTTTAGGATAGTTTAAACTTTTTAGTTTTATTTTCTTGAGAAAAAAAGGTGTTACAAATTACATAATTAATTAGTTGAGTAAATGGATGTAATTGATGAGGAGTAGGAATACCCTTGTTAAAGGAACCATAACCTTTTCTTAAAGCATTAATTTGGACTTCAAGAGAATGGAGACCAATTTTTTAAATACTGAAAAGATACACCTTCATAAGGAATTTGAAAGAATTTCAGTTAGTAGATGAATATCAAATGAAATAGGTTTATCTTTAACAAAAGAACTAATAGATAATGGTTGAAGATCAAATTCGAGGTTTGCATAAAACTAATAAGTTAAAATAAGAAAATATGGAAAATTTTCGACAAGTAAATGAACTCATTATTGATATTGAAATATTTACATAATTCATGTATCACTTAAAAATGATATATCATCCATATACCTTGGAATGACTATTTGACGATTCTGTAATCTATTGAATTTCGATATAGCTTCATTGGTGCGAAAAGAAAGAGAATTAGTTGAGGAAGGAACTCTACTACTTTCCAAGATATTACAAGCCATTACTTATTAAAATATCAATTACTTAGATTTTAAGTAGAAGATCTAAAGAAAAGTAGATTGAAACGTAGAGAATGAATAAAAATGCAGAATGAGTAAGCTTATATAAAGCAGTTGCCAGTGAGATAAACAACTTTATGAACTACAATTGATAAACTATTATTAGTATACAACTGATGTAATTTAATTAACTGATAGAGACGTGAATTAATCAGGAAACTATTAGGTGTGATTCTAAATGTAATTATTGAGGAATATAATGAAATTATGGACCCATACAGCATGTAATCTAAATTAAAATTTAATGTATGTAATACATGTATTAGTATATATACATTTATATGTATACGTATAGTTGGTACAATAAAACATTTTAGCATGCATCGTTGGTGAATTTTGGGGACTAAATTTTTTTAGGGGGAAGAACTGTAACATCCGCAAAATAATATTTGTCTAATTATAATTATATTACTTAGAGTTGAGCTTAAAATGTTTTTGTGGGTTAGTTGTTATTGATATTGTTCTTAAAATTTATATATGTGAATAATGTCAAAATAAATAAATTTTGTTTTGATTTTTTTTTTAACAAAAAACACCTATTGGTATAGATTGTGGACCTATACATATATTATGAAGTTGAAATCCACTATAAGACATGCATATGAATAGACATATTTTTTAATGTATTGAGAAACCATATGTTAGCAGATTTCTCAAAATAATAATAGTAATTAAGCGGTTGGTAGTTAATGACAAAGGAGAAATATTGTTTTGTCTTAATTATATCTTATTCTATATACTTAATTTTATTTATCCGTATTGTTATGTTAAAGTACATTTTTGTGTTTTATATATATATGGCAGTTATTATTATTAAAAATTTTTTCTAGAATATTCAAAGCATTGTGAACACAAAGTTGCAAAGATAATCTATATTTAAGATTTAACAAATCAGTTGCCAGATGCACTTAGTGATCCAAAATTAGTAATAAAATCGCATATATCGGCAATAAATGCATCACTTTGTACCGATATCCTTAAAGAACAACTTCATAATAGTTTTCAAAAAAGCCTGAAGCATGTGAGACCTATTAGTTCCAATGACAAAAATAATCAGAAAAGAAAATGTGCCAATAATAAAAATGATCCTATTGAGGAAGAAGATGCTAATATGAATACACTTCTTGAAGAAGTACAAGCACATGAAGTTGTTGAAAATGAAGAAATTTACATAAAATATGTGAGTATCCAAAAAAGGTGGAATCGAGATGAAATAGTTGTAGATTATATTTTTGCATATAATGTGGCATTTAACATTCCAAATGAAAATATGGATCATAAACCAATATTTGTTCAAGAATGTCAAACTAGAGATGATTGCAATAATGGAAAGATGCAATCCAAGAATAATTAAATTCTCTTGCAAAACGTGGAGTTTTTGGACCAATAGGGCTACCGCCACAAGGTGTAAAACCCGTAGGATATAAATGGGTATTTGTGAGAAAGAGAAATGAGAAAAAAAAAAATAAAATAACAAGATACAAAGCGAGACTTGTTGCACAAGGTTTTTTCGAAAGAGCTGAGATTTATTATGAAGAGACATATTCTCCAGTAGTGGACGCAATAAATTTTTGCTATCTTATTAGTTTAGCAGTACAAGAAAATTTGAGTATGCACTACAACTTACCTATATGTTTCACTTGATAATGACATTTGTATGAAAATCCTTGAATGATTTAAAATGTTAGAAAAATATGGCAATCGTGAACTTTATTTGATAAAGTTACAAAGATCTTTGTATGGACTAAAAATAGTCTGGACACACGTGGTGCAATCGTCTCAATGAATATTTGATGAAACAAGATTATAAAATGATTAAATTTATCTGTGTTTTTATAAAGAAACCAGGGTATGGATTTACTATCATTTGTATTTATATAGATAATTTGAATATCATTAGAATTCTAGAAGAGATTCCAACAAAAGCACTAGTTCATTACAATCGGTGTGCTAATGTAGTTTGCTAATAATATAATGCCCGATATTATAGTTTATGTTAATTTATTATCAAGAAGATACAGCTCTACACTTACATTGAAACATTTGAATACGTCGCCTCAAAGATTTTCGGTAATCTTATAGATACTTAATGTAAGATTTTTCAATAATTTGATTACTCCACATAAGAGATACTCTTATGTTACTTTTTCTTCTCTTTTCAGTGTCAATTTATAATAGATACTGTTTCTTCGGTAACTTTGATTAAATTTTTTCAATTTGACCAAACTCTTATTTCTTTTGTTAGATTTATTTTTTGTGTTAATTTTTCATCAATTCATTTTTTTTATGTTTAAAGAGAAAAATATTTTTATTTAACTTTTTAATTTTTTTTAGTTTATTAAATTATATTATATTTTCATTAGAATTGTAACATATAATTAATTCTATATAATAATAAAAAGAAAAAAAATACAACAATGTTGAACCACTTGTATTGAAGAGACTTGTGAGGGAACTTGCTATTGGAGAAGAAAAGTTAATAATACAACAATGTTGAAACCACTTGAATTCAACAGACTTGCAAGGGAACTTACTATTGGAGAAGAAAAGTTATTTATTATAAATTTTTAGTTCTGATAAAATGGCAAAAAATAAAAATAAAAATTAAAAGGAAAACACTTTAAAATTTCGCTTTTGGAAATGCCCCAAGGACATGAACTGAAAATTCCTAACTTAAGAGACAGAGCTCTTTCTTCTTAATGGTTATGACTCAATTATATCATAAAATCTACTCTTAGAATAAATAAGGGCAAAATTTAAAAAAAAAAATGTCAAAAGTATATAATAATACAAAATGTCGTACAAAATAACTAAATTAATAAAAATAACCAGAATGCTATATGATTGGAGATTAAATAGCCTCATCCGGTAGAGAATATATTTTGAGTATTATGCAACCGTAAATTAATCTATCTGTAGCTTGGAAAGAATAACAAATGATGTCGAAACCTTGGCACTTTTGTGCATTATTGGTTTCCAAATTGCTTAAATTTCAGTAGACGACAACACTATTATTTATAAAGACAATATAACTGACACAAGTTTCAATTATCTTCAATCGTATTAAATAAGCAGATACCAATATTATGATATGACACATCATATTGACACCACTAGATTTCAGTAAGCTGTAATCAAAATAAGTTTTAGATATGAAGGGACTATTACAAATTCAGAATGTTATAAAGCTAAATTTCGACTCTGATCTTTGAATGCTTTCAAAAGAGTTCCAAATCAAAGTCCCCAACATGACATTTAGTTAACAAGGTTGCCCAAATCTATATATCAAACCAGGAAGATTCCCTGCCACTGAGTTTTCTTATAATCCCTTTCTTGCACTAAATTCAGTTCTAGCTAAAAATACAACCAGTCCACAAAATGCCAAAACAAATTATCACATAGATAAGACTGAAATACACTCACACGGTAAAGTAGATGAAGAGATATCAAGCACATTTTGATGCACTTAGATGTAATTCTAGATGTGATGAATTTAACTATCTATCCATCAAACTATCTCTTGGGGCAAAATAAAATAATTATCAACAAATTGACCTAAAAAAACTTGAACTCAGTTAAACATGTTGATGGGCTTAGTTCAGCCCAAGTTTTAAGAACGCTCAAAGCAAAACCCAGCAAGAGACGCACGATCATAGAGTATCATATAGTTCTTTAGGTGAAAAGAAGTGATGAATGCTATCACTAAAATTTAACTGAAAAAAACAAAGCATCAAATATTTCAAGTAACCAATTTCAATTCATTCATTCAAGTTTAATAAGGATTATCTTTCAAAAAGGTTAAAGATTATGAATTGGTAATGACAAAAAAGCTAGAAACAGAATTTTACATGTTTCGCTATATGATTCGATGGCCACCAACCCTTTCGTTGATACACTGTGTTCAGAAGCAAGGAATAATGAGTCACAACATTTCTTGTGATTTTCTGACACAACGACCAACTTTCTTCCGGAATTCCTCTTTACTTTCTCTCCATTGTTTCTGCACACATACATTTTACAAGATGTTAATTACGTAGGACAAGAATGAACTACAACGATGCTTTTCTTTTTTCCTTATCTACGAATTCGGCAACATAAAGGCATATTCAAGCAAGATAAACTGATATCATACACCTACCGCTGCATCAACATTTGCAGGAGACTCGTCATTAGGACTAGAAAGCATTGATATGATGCTCAAAACGATGCTTTCAACCTGTGAAATCATCATAAAGTCAAATTAATTCAGTGTTAAGGCAATAACCCAGAGAATTCATCGTCTGGTCAAATTAATTCAGTGTTAGGGCAACAACAAAGAGAATTCATCATCCAGTCAAATTAATTCAGTGTTAGGGCAATAACAAAAAATCATAACGTATAAGAGAAAAGGGAAAATATGGCAATACACAAGACAGAAAACATTGGTGTTTCAAGAAAACAAGAAAAAGCATTAGTCTCTAGCAGCTCATTGCTTGCCTGCACAGGCTGCATTAGGTAAATTCATGCATCTATAGAAAAAAAAATTGCAAAAATAATCCAATACATAATAATGAAAATTCTAATCCTTCATCCTTTAATTGTTTCTCATGAACACAGCATGATACAGACACATTACATCTTCCAGTTAGATATCTCTCACTGTTTCTTCGTCAATAAGATAACTAATTGAGATCTTCTCTATTTTGGTGCGGCAATGAAGACACTTCACAATAATATTCACCATCGAACATAAAGCATACCATATTCTACAAACTACATTTGCACCTTAAAATGCTTATTTTTGCAATGGTGATTCTGAAATTAGTAGTAAGCAATCTCATTCGCCTGCAGCTTCAAGAAGATCTTATCTGATTCCCAAGTTCATTAACTTTACCCTTTTAACTAAAGTAAGATGAATGACTCAAAAGACTCACATTCGCCATATCAAAGTCATTACAATTTTTACTATTATCAAAAACTAGTTGCAACAGATTCCAATGCATCAAATTGGGGCATATAATACTCAGAAAACTTAATCAAAAAAATCCCTTGCAAACTAGAGCTTAGGTAGAGTTTGGAAACAAAAAAAAAAAAAAAAAAAAAAAAAAAAAAAAAAAAAAAAATCAATCTCACAAATTACACAAAAAGAGGATGAACATTATTAATATGATCAAATGTTCCAACCCAGTTTCAGTAGGCAAACAATAAAAGAGGCACAAAAGGAGCAATCTATCTATAGCAAGAGAGCATGATCTGTGAATATGCAGTATTCAGAAAGCATAATAGTAACATACTGTATGGACTGGAGTCCAACGCTCCATAGCTAACTCATAGCCATTTGGATCATCACCAGGTGGATGGAGAATTGATATGCAAACCTTTCCATCTGGATAAACTGTTCAAAGATTGAAACATCTGAGCAGTCAGTTTTCATGTAATATAAATTGTCAATAGAAAATTCAAATTGGTAAATCAACAATCACCATTTGGATGCCACATCTCAGAAGTAAACCTCACAGTGGGAGGACTATTGGGGTAGTTTTGTGGAAAGCTCATGATAGCATTAAAGAATCCTCCTTCACTGCAACAAGAAATTTAATTGTTAGCAAACAACGTAGTATGAACCTCCATAACCTGCAAATAACAGAAACAAATTTGCAAACCACAAAAGCTCGGGCTGTAGGTAGCCGGAAAACAGAAGTACTAAATTATAATACAAAGATCAAATGTGCTTATCATTCTTTCGTACAGACCTGTGCATTTATCACTATTAATGAGAGCAATGCTATCCAAAATCAAATATTCAATCATAAACAGCGCTTTAAATAACCCCCACCTGACCAGTACCATGGCAGCAAACATTTGGGTTGCTTCCCAATAAAGGGTTTCGTAAGCAAATCAAAACAATGTAACCACAATACAATTCAATAAGTTCACTAAAAGAAAAAATTTGAAAACTTTTCACAAAACCCATTAACCAGACTGCCATCAGTTCAATTTTCCCCTAAACGAAAACCCATAAAACCCTTAAAAGCGAAATCAAAAACTCCACCAACAAACAAATGTCTTAACACATAAAATGCACAAACTGGACTAAACTCCAGCATCAAAATCAGAAAATAAAACACCCAAAAGAATTCGAATCTAAAAATCCAAACTTTGAATTCACAGGTAAGAATAAATGCTCACTATAAGGTGTCTGGGGGTCCCATAATTGAAACACTCCATTCAAACACATTGTTTTCATCGACCAAACCAGCAGAGAATCCATCAACTGGGTTTTTGCAAAGATCTGCAAAAAGATTGAAAATAGAAACTTAAACAAATAAGGAAGAAACCCAATTGAAAGAGAAACAAGACAAATAGAATCTTAACTTGGAAGGTTCTTGACCTTTAAGCTGCTTTTGGAGGAGGAGACTTGCTTGAGACACAGCCATAGATTTGACAATGAATTTCTCAGGGGTAGAGAGAAAAAGGAGGTTGAGGGAATGAATGATTACTAGGACTATCTCAATTGGGTTTTTGGTATTTAATATTTATAGAAGAAACTAGAAATATAATTGACAAATGAAGCTTAATTCGTAAACATTAAAAAATATTTATCCATCCAATTTAATAAAAAATATTTATTCATCCAATTCGTAAATATTTATTTGTAAAAAGTTTTTCTAAACAATAATTCAATATTCCAATCAAAAATTAAATCAATTAAAATAACTAGATTAAATTTAGATCTCGTTTGAATGTAAACTTAATTAAAAGTATTTTTTATTGTTTAGTATCAAACAACAGAAACAAAAGTGTTTGGTTACACTTAACTAATAACTCCTATAAATTTTCAGGAAAGAAAAATGGCTAATCTCCTTTAACACATAAAACATCTGTTTCATGTATAAATACTTCCTTTTTTCTATATACATTATTTTATATCCCAAGAGCAAAAAATTATCATACTTTTATAAGAGACTAATTATCAATTAACAATCAGTAACAAAAAACAACAAACAATAACAAAAAAAAAAAAAAAAAAAGACTGTTAAGCTGTTTGGCAAAACTTTTCGAACAAAAACTAATAATTATTTTATAATATCCAGAATTGGTTGTTTTTTCGTATAAGCTAGTAGCTGATTGATTTTTAATATTTTTATTATATTTTTTGACAATTTTTTTAATGCATAAGTAATATATACTTTTGTTTAAATATTATATTATGTAACATACATATATATGCCAAAAAACAAATATGATGTATTTGCGAAAAGAAATATAATAGTTACGAAAAATAATACTTGATAACGTATTTTAGAATTAATAACTATATATTAAGGTACATATTAAACTGTATAGTAAAAATAAATATATTTAAACATAAATTATATCCTTAATTATTATTTAATTTAAAAAATACCAACATGTAAAAAAGTTTACAAAAAAATTTTTGTGGCCAAATACATCTGTGGCTCCTCCAACTTTTATTTTTGAACCGCTTAGTACCCTCAACTACTTTAGCAACCTATCTAACCCCTCATCTATTTTAAAGTAGTATTTTTAAACCTTTGAGTGAATATAACCAGACACAACAGAGTACCATGCATTACACGCGTTTGACACTAAAAACTATGAACCCAAAGATTTCAAACTATTATAAACATTTTCAAACCATCTTCTATTTAATTAATATTACAAATTATTACAAACTGAAGATTTCCTAGCAATTTTCCCTTCCAATTTCAATTCTCAAAATCAAATTCAAAATTTAGAAATAAACTCAATTAACAAGTTTTGCCAACAAAAAAACTTTTCAATCCCAAAATCAAATTCAGAATCTAGAAATCAACTGAAATAACAAGTTTTCCCAACAAAAGATTTTTCAATCCCAAAATCAAATTCATAATCCAGAAATCAACTCAATCAACAATTTTTTCCCAACAAAAAAACCAAAAACAGCTAGATGTTTCGTCCATGAAACCTCCTCCCAATTAGTCCATGAAAGCCCAAGTTCAGATGCTTCTCCACATCGACATATTGGAGCAGAAAATTCAACTTGAAATTGTAATCTCTTTTCATCATTAAAGAGATAATCAAAGAAATAAGAAACAAAGAAGTTCCAGAAGAAAAAAAAAAGGAAGAAGAATAAACTCAAGAGGAGGAAGGAATATGATTGCAGAAGAGACAATGAAGAAGAACGAAGAGAGTTTAACCAAAGTGGGGAGAGAGGGAGAGAAAAAATGCAAATAATTTTTTTATATAATATTCACAAAATATTACCCTCATAAAACCGTAAACTTCATCACAAACACACTGAGATTTCTCTTATCTCCAGGTCACACGACACATCAGAATTCAAGTGTCTAAAAATACCACTTTAAAATAGATGAGGGGTTAGATAGGTCGCTAAAATAGTTGAGGGGACCAAGCGGCTCAAAAATACAAGTTAAAGAGGCCACGAATGTATTTGGCCACATTTTTCGTACTAGATATATATATATATATGAAAAATTTTAGAATACTCCATGGGTATATACTTCCATAGCTGTAAAAAAACTCAATTTAGATACTTTTATTATTTCATAAATTGTATTTTTTATAACAAATGGAGTATATATTTCGGAACTTTATAAGATTTCTAATATATATATAAACTCAATTATTTAGAATAATTATTTGCCATATGACAAGGTAATTACATTTGACCTATCTGGTAGCCCAGGTCTCATTGTGACTATCAAATAGCGATTTTCTATAAAGAGTTATTTTAGCACTAATTATTAAACTAATTTCAACTCTAATTTTGGTTAAATTTTGTTTGACCGGTCAAATTGACATATATGCGATTCGCAAAATAGTCAAAATTTATAGTTTTCCTATCAACAACGTGTCTAATAAAGTAAGTAAAAAGTATGAACTGATTGCCATTTATTCTGAAAATATTTAAATTATATCTAACTATGTATTAGCATGATCTTTTTTTTTTAGGAAATGGTAGATTTCATATATTTCGAATATATAGTACATCAAGAATGATACATCCATAATAAACACCAAATAATTAAACAGTCTCTCCTACAATAGTCGAAATAACACAATATGATATTAAGAGATAAGAAAAACTTGCTACTAGAGCAGGAGGAAATATACATAGAAAAAAAAAAAAAAAACACTGCAACCAACATTTTGCTGAATAAATTGATACGCATTCATTATGATTTAAAATAAATAGATAAAAAAAATTTAATAATTCATTAATAATATAAAAATATATTATATTTAATTTACCCTTGGCGGTTTTTTATTAAAAAAATTGATTCATTCGTCACTATATTTTTTTTATTGGGCCTTAAGCCCAATTCACCACCTAAATAATTTCCTTAAAAGTTAATTTAGTCCCTCAACGCTCAAAATCGCTAGATTAGTCCCTCATCTATAAAATTTAATTTGAGCAAAACGCTCCTTGTAATAAATGACATCGATGTGTTAATGTAATGTGCATAACGATGAATAACAGAACTGACAAGTATAATACAATGAAAATCTCTCCCCCAAGTTAGAGGAAAAAAATAAGCATCACATAATTGTATGGACCCTTATAATCTTATATAATTGAATTTTACAAAGTTTAGATATAATTATTATTTAATCAACGATAATCATTTACAAATCGCAAATCGGGCATTGCTTTCGTCAATTTCTTCTCTTATACAAAACAATGATGGGGTGGAGTATGAATATGAAGGAACAATCGGGTTTTGGAATTGTGGAATTGAAGCTCTACGTTGGACATCTTGATACCCCACTAACCCAGGTCGAAGATTCTATGGCTTATTAACTAACGTGTCTATAACACGCGTAGCTTGTAATATTTGGATGTGATCCATTACAGGAAGCATTTTGCTAAAAAATGAATAGATGAGGGACTAAATTGGTAAGTTTGAGAGTTTGGGGGACTAAATTGACTTTTGAGGAATATTTTACAGAGAGAATTGGGCTTAACACCATTTTCTTCCCCTTTAGTAGTCCAAAATTTAATCAATGTTCTCTTTATGTTCATCATTTAGATCCAAGATAAAGAAGTGTGACTTGTAAAAAATTTCACCGTAGACCAAGTGGTTGAATAAAACGCATCCTTGGGAGTGAATTTTCACTATATGTTTAAAGTAGCAGAGCCACCACCTTGAGTAACTGAAAAAGTTAAGGCTGTTGAACTAAGAAACTTTCTCATTTCATCATAAAGAGGGTTTGTGACAATAACCTACTTATTTGCTAAACGACGTGCTAATTTCAAGTTAATTCTTATGTCAACATCATATTAGTACATGATAACTATGTTAACTAGTAATTTGCCTGCACATTGTGTGGTTTTTATATATTATGTATTCTTATGTTTTAATTTGACACAATATGATATTTTTTTACATATAATACCATAGATTTTCTTTATATCAGTGAGACCATAAATAAAGAGAGATTTTTTTTTTCTACAAAGATAATTGATTTTGTTATTCATTTAGCTGTTCAGCTGGAAGTTGTGCAAAAAATAACATAATATAATATGATATCCAATAAAGAAAAATGGGTTAATTTCACTTGTGGTATACCAACTATCACCTCAGTCAAATTTTGGTATACCAACTACCATTTTGTACATTGACATACCCCAACTTATAAGTGACCTCCCATTGTGGTATATACGACCTGCTATTACAGGTAACCTACGCCATGTCAGCATGTTGACCGAAGTCAAATAAGTCATCAAATCCCACATAATGTGAATTTACTATTTTACCCTTAAAAAAAGTTTCTTCCACATTCTCTCTCCTACCATCTCTTTTGCTTCCTTTTTCCTTATGATCTTCTTTCATCTCTTTCCTTTTGATCCATATCCCTTTCCCACTTTCAATCAAAATTAGACTAGTCAATTACCAAATTCAATATTAAGCACCTCCGAATTTCATCATCCAAATCCATCTTACCAAATACCCAAACCAATTTCACCCAATTTCACTATCCAATTGTAATTTTTTTGTCTTCATTTTCTTTGAGATCTGCTTCAGATCTACTCGTCTCCTTCTTCTCATAATTAGTTTCGTCTCCTTCACATCCTTCTCTTGCTTCGTCTCCTTCTTCGTCTTTCTCCACGAACCCGCTTTTTAGTTTTTCCTTCTCTCCTTCCTTTTTCTCTCTACAACTCGCAAAAATCTCCCTGCAACTCCTTATCTTCACTCCAACGTCTTGGTTTTTTTTGCAGACCTATTTCTTTTACTTGTTTTCTTTTTGTATCTAATTAATAAAAAATCCCTAAGTTGAACCTATGACAATAGAAAAAAAGAAGAAAAAGAAAAAGAAAAAGAGAAAAAATAAAATGAAAAATAATAAGTCAGATCTGGTGAAAGAATAAATAGAGATTCAGGCGAGATTGGGTGAGGCAACAACTGACAATGGTGGTAGTGTCATTTCGTCACCGGAGTCAATCTGGTGATCGACAAGATTAGCAAAGAAGAGATGAAATAGAGTTGAGGAAAATTTTTTATCGGAGAAGAGAGAACTCAGGAGAGAGAAAGTGCATTTTGTGAAAATAATAATCATGGAGGAGAGAGAAAGTGGGAGAAATTTTTCAACGAGGGTGAAATAGTAAATTCATATTATGTAGGGTCTGTAGACTTATTTGACTTCAATCAATATGCTGACATGGTGCAAGTTACCTATAATAGCAGGTCGTATATACCACAATGGGAGGTCACTTATAAGTTGGGGTATGTCAATGTGTAAAATAGTAGTTGATATACCAAAATATGATTGAGATAATAGTTGGTATACCACAAGTGAAATTAACCCAAAGAAAAATAAAAAAAAATGTTTCGCCTGATATATGGTATCTATCAAGTATCAAACTAATTAATTACATAGGAAATATGTAAATATATAACATTATAAAGTTAATCTAAAATGATGAAAGTAGAAAAAACATATGGGAGCAGTAAAATTACATTCAAAAGATTATCGTAATGCGCACTTTTGATATATCACACAATAATAGAAATTCCAGTTACACCATGTCTTTTATATCCTTTAAATTTCCTAGAAAAAAAACTTTGAATTTCTATTTGAAAATTTAAACTAGTCATTTTGTTGACATTAATTCAATAAGATATTCAATTGTTATCAATTAAATAAGAAATGATAATTAAAAAAAGAGGTGAAAACAATTAATTTGATTATTTTAATTTTTTCCTATTTTTTGTTTTAAAAAGAGATAGTGTCCCATAAGCAAAACTCCTTTTAAAAACGTTCTTGCTTTGCTATTGTATATAGCATAGATAGATTAAATAAAAAGGTGAAAGTAATTAATTTGATTATTTTCATTCTTGTTTTTATGTTTTTTTTAAAGGAGATAGTGCCACATAAGCAAAAATCCTTGCTTTGCTATTATATATAGTATAAATTGAAAGTAATTTGAGACTTAATTATTATTCACAATACAACAGCACACATATAAGATCCTATTTATTCAAGGAGTATTCCTTACTAGACATGTATTCCTATACAACAAAGGACTTCCTTCTTAGAGAAACTTCTTATACAAGAAGGACTTCCTTCTTAGAGAAACTTCTTATACAAGAAACTCTATTCCTTACACCCTTCATCAAGTTGAATGAGGGAGAACACCATCAACTTGCAATATAATAAGACAAATTAGTCTTTAGACAAGCCTTTGGTAAGAACATCGATAATTTGATCTAAGGTACTTAAATAACACAACCAAAGAATCCCTTTTGTAACATGATCACGAATAAAATGAAAATCCAACTTTAATGCTTACTCTGATTATGAAAAACTGGATTCAATATTAAATAAGTAGCCCCAAGATTGTCACAATACAAGGTAGGTGGAGTAGAAGAAAGAAAACCAATATCGATTAGCAAAATTTGCAACCATTGCAACTCAGAAGTGGCACATGCAGGTGCTCGATACTCTTCCTTAATAAATGAACGAGAGACCAAATGTTGCTTTTGAGAGAAAAAAGAAATAAGATTTGGTCGCAAGTAGATAACAAAAGCAATGGTGGATTTCCACTCATCTAAATCACCAGCCCAGTCAGAATCAGTATAGCCACTCAAAAGAGAAGATCCTATTTGAAACCACAAGCTAGAAGTTGACATCCCTTGCAAATAACATAAAATATGCGTAACAACACCCTAGTGAGCAAAAGAAGGCATATGCACAAATTGAGAAACTCTATTAACAAGAAAAGAAATATCAGATCGTGTAAATGTAAGATATTACAACCCTCCAACAATGGATAAAAAAAATTAGGGTCAAAAAAGGGCTTGTTACCATGCAAAGTTAATTTTTCATTCACATTAATTGGAGTAGATAAAGGTCGTGAGTTCTCCATTTTGTCTTACTTCAATAATTCCGAAACATACCTGGATTAATGCAAAAACAGACTATTAGAACCAAATTAGCTTCAATACCCAAAAATAATGTAACCGCCTAAGATCCTTGATTTTAAAATCAAGTTGTAGTTGAGTGACCACAGATTGAATGGAAGCTGAATTGTCCCCCATAAGCAAAAGATCATCCATATAAACTAAGTAAAAAAGCTTTATAGACGGTTGATTGATGAAGAAAAGGGACGTATTAGACTTAGATGCAGAGAATCCAATTTGAAAAACATTTATTCCATGCTCACAGAGCCTGTGTAAGTCCATAAAGAGACTTTTTGAGTTTGCAAACATAGTGAGGGTGAAAAATCTTAACAAAACCCAAAGGTTGTTCCATAAAGACAACTTCATCAAGAGTACCATGAAGAAAAACATTTAAAACATCTAACTAATGTACAAGCCACCCAAGGTTCACAGCCTCAGGAAGAAGAACCTGAATGGTAGCTAGTTTAACAACTAGCCTACATGTATCATGAAAGTTGACACCGGGGTATTAATGAAACCCTTTAGCAACAAGACAAGCTTTATGGCAATCAATAGAACCGTTTGCTTTTCATTTGATACGATAGACACATAGATAACTAATTACATTGTGAGCATTATGAGGGGTAACTAAATCCCATGTGTTGTTATTCATGAGAGCTTAATATTCATCCTACATGGCTTGACACCAAACAGGCAATTTGTTTGCTTAAGAAAAGCAACTTGGTTCAGTTTCAACTACTGTTTCCATGAGATCAAACACCATTTCCATGAGATCAAACACTTGCTTTGGTTTAGAGTTAGTGAGAGCACAAACAAATAAAAGATTGTGAGAACTTGATGGAACTAACAAAATATCACGAAACTCTAACAACCTATTTCCAATGAAAAATTTAGAATGACTAGAATGAGAGATAGGAATAAAGGTGCCATTACCAATTTGAACCTCTTCTGGTCCAGCATACTCAAAGTGAATATTAAGAATTTCCATATTTGTTGTCAAGTGGTGAGAAGCTCCAATATCAACTACCCATGGTTGAGTTGTGGCAATATTCAAATTAGTTTGAGTTCACATGTTTCTAGGAGCTTTTAGACTGGGACACTACTTTGAGTCATGCCTGGAACCCATGCAGTTATAACAAATTATTGGTTGAGCTATAGTAGGGGTAGGAGTGGGTGTAAAAGTGCCAAATTGGGACTGCCCTTATTGCAGCCATCCATGGGAATTAAATTGAGTCCGACTGCGTCCACATTGACCACATCCACCACCATGGTGTCTCGAGGAAGATCAATTCGAATAAAGGACTATGGTAGAGACATTCACATTAGGTTTATTTTTATTGATTATACATTCTTTAGTGAGAAGCATGGCAAAAAGTTTGTCAAAGTTGGTTGATTCATTAAGAACTTCAACATTGCAACAATATGGTTGATAGTCATCATCAAGACCCATCATAATAGCATCAACAAGATCATCTTCAGGAACCATATAACCTAGGGCAACCAATTGATCTGCAAGATTTTTTGCTTTATTCATATAAATAATAATAGAGTCATTACCTTGATGCAAAGTTTCTAATTGAGCGCGGAGATTCTGAACTTGTGACTAAAACCCTACTGAGTATGTAAGAGATAATTTCTCCCAAGCTCTTTAAGCTATAGAATGCCAACAAGTTAAGGAAGAAGAGCTTCAGAAACAGATGTAAGAATCCAACTAAGGAGTTGTTGATCTTGATCTTGGCGTTCCCATAATTTATAAGCTGGACTTTTACTGCCATCAAGAAGGTATCAATGAGGAGGAGTACATGAACCATCAACATGATTCATTAGTCCACATCCTTTAAGTAAAGGAGTAATTTGAGTTTTCCACAATAAATAACTGGATGATGTTAATTTTGAGCCAATAGGGTGTGATAGATTGGGTGAAAATTTGGGGCTTGTAATCTGCAGTTGAGTGATAAGTTGTGAAAAAATTGGACCAAAAGAAGAGTTTGGATCAGTAGTTGTATGGATAATTATGGAATCAATGATGGGAGAAATTATTCCACTTGAATTAATTAATGTCTCAACAATAGTAGCAACATTTGAATGGTAGAAAAGAATGCCGTTCATCCCCCAGTTGCAATGATGAATAAATTGTTTGTTTGCTTCCATAACTTTCTACAGTAGCATGAGTTGAAGTCAATTAAAGATTGAAGCTCTGGTCAATCGAACTTCAAGCCTCAAATCATTTCCCAGATGAAGGAGGCTGTCCTGAATCAACAGCAACATGGCTGTTGTGCCATCAGCCGCATGGCTGTCACCATGAGACCCGCGCAGGTTTCGTTGTCTGAAAGAACCGTGACCTTCAATCTTGGAAATGATTTTTTAGATTTTAGGGGGCGGATTCTACAAGGGAAATATGGTTTTCTGTCTATATAAACGCTCTTTCATTTTGGATCAAAGGTTACCAATTTGAATTTAAGGAGAGAGGGGAAAAAAAAAAAAGAAAAGGAAATAAGCTATAAATCTTGGGTAAACACTTCACTAAGGTTTTTAATAGGATTAGAGACTAATATGGACACCAAAACCATGACATTCGGAGCTTGAAACCAATTTCGGAGCTTAAAGTTTGGGTGTGAAATCAAAGCCTTTCTTGAAGGATTTACGCCTCCTAAAGTTGTGGATCCATGCTATAAGGGTAAATATTTAAGAATTGACTTGTCTGTGTTGTATTTTGAGCATCATTTGCATATTTTTGAAATTACTCTATTTTTTAGATTCTGGTTTGAGAACCAGAACTATGCGGACGTTGCAACATCTGCACAACTGTCGTTACAATCGCATGGTTGTAGCATTAACCGTGGCACGGCTCTGGATCCCATAACATAACAGCAAAACTGAAAAGTTTGAAATCTGGCTCCTGGAAACCTACACGGCTGTAAAAATTTGAAATGGGTGTAAATATATTGTCACACTGAAAATCGATTTTCGCACATTTCATGACATATGAACATTAGATTTATATTCCAGAAGCATGTACTAGAATAGAACAATGATAGAAACCTAGTTTCTTGAAAACCATCTCACTTGCCATGCTAAATAATTAATCCGTAAAACTATTTCCTCAAAAATCAATGCAAGGATGTTTCAAAATATTTTGCAGGTCTAATCGATGAGATTTGTTGAGTTTCTCTGGCTATCCCCCCAAATGCATGATTTCGACTCATTTATTATCCCGTTTTGTCATGGTTGAGTCCTAAGTGCGATTATTCGTAAACTAACATCTGTTTTACAGGGTTAAATATATGTTTAAGTTTTATCCTAGCTTTAGATGAATTCGTGTATTTTAGGCGATTGAATCCATATTCCCCATTTGATTCATGTGTATCCCCTAGGGTAGTTTATTTCATTCGGTCTATATAATTAATTTACTTACTGCTTTCTGTACCTTACAAGAACGCTGTATGCTCTAAATAAAATTGGTTTAGTTTCATAAAATGCTATGATTTGGTTGTTGAAGCATTTATTTTAATTAGATAATAAGGAAGTGACTCATTCTGACCTAGATCTCTAGAATGTATAGCGGCCCTCACTTGGTTTCGGCTGTGCCTAAATTTCCCGGTTGAGCTGAGCTGGGTAATGACTCTTATATTTTCTTTGGGATTTTGATCTCAAATCTTTTAAGAATACTATTTTTCAAAATGAATTTCCTATTATAATTATATAACAAAACTAATAAAAATTCCTCGGTTCGCTTCACCATATTTCGTATATGAAAACATCATCCACGGCAGTGGCAGTAGGGCCGTTCCTACGTTAGTGACAACGATGACTATTCCTATGCTAAAATCATTAGTCATGCCTATAACTAAAAATGGTATCGTTCCTACGATAGTGATTGATGAGAAAATTGTTTTAAAAAGATCAGCAGATGAAGACATATTTTGTGAAATAAAAAAGCCTATAGCTCTAATACCATGAAAGTAGTTTGAGACTTAATTATTATTCATAATACATGAGCGATATAAATTCACATACAAGATTCTATTTAGACAAGGAGAATCCTATACAAGAGTATTCCTTACTAGACATGCATTCCTAGACAATAAAGGACTTCCCTTTTGGAGAAACTTTTTGTACAAGAAACTCTATTCCTTACATAAATACGACATGTAAGCAATACACACAAAAAGTAAATATCATCACATAATATGCTTAAGTAAAAGAAATAACAAATTATGATTTAAGATGGCAATAGAGGTGTGCAATTATCTCTTTGAAGGAAGAGAGAAAGAAGATACATGAGAGAAAACTTTGAAGTTTATGCCTTATATTAGTTTGAAACATCTAAGTATTTTCTTTTTAAAGATGAGTTCAAAATAGAAAACTAGAAGTTTAGTGAGTTATTTCAGTACCTAACTTTTTTTAGACGTGCTAGAATCTCTTGAAAGTCATCTAAAGAGCTAGGTGGGTATCAACAAGAAAATGATGTTTATAATAGCTTGAAGAGTTGACTTTAGGGTTCACAAAGCTTCTATTATACTACTGGTTTATAAGTCCAAAATTAAGAGAATTTTGATGAAAGTGTTAATGAAAATTGAGAATTTCCTCATATACACCTGTTTTGCTAATATGTAATCACTAAGTTACCTTTTAGTTTTGTAAGCTAAAAATAAAGATAATATTTTTTTTAAATCCTTAAGCTGATGTAATTTATGTGTTTGATAGTTGTAAGGCTAGGAAATTACAGTTGATATTCCGTAAACTTTGTATTTAAAAACAATTAATGAAAAGTTATCTTCTCTTTGAGAGAGCAAATGAGAGTTTCTTCTAGTATCTTTTTAATTTTAAATTTCGCTAAACTTCATCTATTTTGAAATTGTTATCAGAAAATTTTTGTATGGCTTCTTTGTGTATAAAGACAAAATATTGGAAAATGTTTTTTTTTATTTTTCTTTTTGGTATGGAGAGAGTACGAGGTATAAAATATTCTTCAAAAGCAACTTATCAAGCATGGCTAACCATAAAAAAGTTTCTGCTTATGATTGAACTTTGAATACTCTCCCATTCTTATTGATGCTTCATCACAAATTTCAGTGGGGTCAACTGACTGCGCTAATCTAATGTTGACTCCTTCCTAAGGCAGAAGACAATTAATGTAGAGAGGTAATCAGTTGGATGAAGGATTTCCCTTACTTGCAGATTATGATAGAAGGGGATGCTTAAATGGTTGTTCAAGCTCTTAGCAATGGGAAATATGAAGATTATTCCTCTTTTGGCTTGATAAATGTATTGCAAGTTGTTTTCTTATTCCCTTAGTCATTACTCTCTTCATTTTGTCAAAAGGGAAGCTAATAAGGCTGTTCATAAGCTAGTCAGTTTAGGTTTTCTGTCCTTTGTCCCATCTATATGCGTCTTCTCCTCATTCTCTTCTTCAATATGTTTTATTTTCTGATTTTTCTCTCTGATGAATTCTTTAGTTTCAATAAGCATAAAGTAGTTTAAAAATGAGATAAAAATGTTTAAAACAGTTTAAAAGAGTTCAAGTACTAAAAATACCAACACCATAAGAGTTTCAAAAGGGTTTTACATGGAGAGAAAACTTTTAGTGTTGTTTTTGAAAATACTTTTCTTTATATGTGTGTGTGTGTATATATATATAATGTAAAATATCAAATATTTCATAATTATTAACAATGAAATATATTCTATTAACTTGATAATTTAATAATCAATAAATCATAAAATTATTTAAGTGAAACTTTGATGTAGTAAATTAGTAAGAGTTAATACTAAATTGATAAGCATTATTACTCACTTACATCATAGAAAAAATTAAATTAACTAATTATATATACAACTATCAGTTCAATTATCAATTAATCATAGTTGAACCTTAGTGGGACTTCTAATTTTTTTTAGTTTAAACATATGTATCTTCATTAAAATAATCTTTTTTTTTTAGGCTCAGTCATAGTTAAAACTCCTCACCCCTCCATACAAACGCATTTAATGGGATTTGAATCCTCCCACAAACTCGATTTGCATGGGGAATTGAGGGTCACAACTGAACCTTTAACTCTGTATTTTTTTTAACCAACTAAAACTCTACCAATGAGAATAATTCTATACAACGTGCATGATAGCCTTTCTACAATGGAGAAATCAAATAACATAAAGAAGCCTATTCTACATCTATTTAAGATCATTAATGATTTTTAGTCACTGATTGGTTTATTGCTATGATCATATTATGTGAGCATAATTGATCACATGACATGCTCACAATGATCACCATAGTTCCAAATCCATCATGGTAGGTTTTTTTGGAAACTTATATCTGTATCTACCTTTTTAAGTAGTCCTTCTAATTTGAAATTCCTACGCAAATGGATTTCTTGATCTTTTTCATTAACATATATTTGTAGGAAGCCTAATAATAATAATTAGATTAAAACAAAAAATTGAAAGTGCACATGCTACATTGTTTTCTTTTTTTTTTTCAATGAAATATTCTGCTTTTTAAATGTGATTAGGGAATAAAAAGAATGATTTCTATGAACACTCAATAGAGAATATATTCTAGAATTATGCAACTGCTAATGCATAACATCTTATCTGATGACAAAACTCTTTGCACTATTGGTTTCTAAATTGCGAATTTCTAATACGGAAACACAATCTATACAACACACTATTTAGATTGTCATGACACATTACACACAATTATTATTTTTCAGCATTCATAGAAACACATAATACAATTATATTGAATATATAGATATACCATAATGATTATGACATGACAATCCAAATTATCACCCCAAAATTATAAGAACAATCGTAGTTTTGTTTAGAATTAAATTTGCATTCAAGAAGTTGTAAAGCACATAGAAAGGGGCTAGATTAATGAAACTAATTCAAACTGTTATGAGAAAAATTTAGCTTTGATCTTTGTATGTTTTTCAAAAGGGTTCTAAATCAAAGTCCTTAACATGACACTTACAAGGTTGTTCACATCCAAATATCAAGTGAGATTTCAAACAAGAATTCCTAAAATTCATTCCTTACACTAAATTTAGTTCTAGCTTAATATTAAACTAATCCATAAAATGCCAAGGTAATTTATCACATAGATAAGACTAAAACACTTTTACAAGGAAAATTAGGTCAGTATAACAACTGTTGATGAAGAGATATCATGTACATTTAGATGCATGATGAGGGAAAATATCTTAATATTTACCTAGTAAAATAGAGTTAACTTGAACTAAATTGCAATTGTTTTGGCTCCAAATTACTTTAAATGGGTGTAATTATTACCTATTGCTTGTTATTACCTTTTTATAGACATTTATGGCAATTTTTGGAGTGCTTTACTTAATTTGGGCAGATTTAGGAGCCTTGAGTAGTGAAGAAGTTCTTTCGCTAACACAGGCTGATGACTTTGCCAGAAATGGAATGAAACAGCTTACTAATTCTAGAAACTCTTTCTATGGAAGCAAAGCAACTCGATTTTGATTAGTTGGAGCTGGAAGATATATTTAGAGCCTCATTACTAATTTTTCCCTTAATTTATAAATCTTAGATTGCGCTGTTCATTATGGACACATGTATGGTCGAAGCTGTTCTAAGGGTGTGTTGCTCTAATTTGCTAAGAGCAATATAAATACTCTTGCTAAGTAGCTCTAATGCTTGGTGACTCATATCACCACCTTTATTTCTTAGTTTCTTCTAGTTTAGCTTAGTTTAATTAGTTTTCTCTTTAATTGCTCCCATGGGAGAAGCTATTCTCTACATGGAGGAGTAGATCCTTGGATATAAGCCAGATGAGGGGGATGTTATTTCGGAGATCAACGCCTCTATGATCCAATTAATTCACGCGATGGTGCAATTCGGAGGACTACTAAGTGAAGACCCCAATGATCATATTCACGATTTTCTATCGATATGGAACACTTTCAAAACTAGTAGCGGAGTCTTAAATGATGTGATAAGACTGAAGTTGTTTCCATTTCTTTAAAGGACAAAGCAAATAGTTGGCTCAAGACCTTGCAATTGGGATCAATTAGAATCTGGTTTGACATGGCTGGAGCATTCTTAACACAATATTTCCCACCTTCTAAAGTTGTTCGAATAAGGAATGAGCTATCCAAATGCAAATAGCTTGAGAATGAGTCATTTTCAAAAGCTTGGGAAAGATTTAAAGGGCTATTGAGGAGAGTTCCAAACCATGGAATACCACTATGGATGCAACTTCAAACTTTTTATAATGCATTGACCGATGCGGATAAAACTCAAATTGAGTGTATGTCAAATGGAGATCCGGGGATGCTAGTGGCAGAAGAGTTGTATGAATTGATTGAAAAGTTGGTGAAATCAAGAGCTAAGTGGCATTCAAAGAGGCACGATGGAAGAAACAACTTGAATTTTCCAAGAGCTGAAGCTATATTGAAACTTTCAGCACAGGTTGAGGAATCACCCAAACAACTTCACCAAATGGAACAATTCAATGCTTTATCAATGCAAAACATACATGTTTGCTGTAAATTTTATGGTGGACATCATATGAATTTCAAGTGCCAAGAAGGACAAATGCAAAATTATACCCAAGAACACTGCTACTCTTTGGGTAATTCTTCAATGCAATAAGAAAATTCATTTTTCAACACTTATGACCAAAGTTTGAGAAACCAACCTTACTTCTCATGGGAAAAACATCAAAGAAAAATACAACTCCCATTTCAACCTCAACAAAGCTTTGCACAATGTCAACAACAGTTCACACAGCTTCCACCTCAAAGAGAAGAGAAGAAATCTAATTTGGAAGAGTTGTTAATGCATTTCATGCATTACACCCAAAGTTCCATTAAGAAATTGGAATTCCAATTGCATCAATTGGCCGACAAGATTACTCTTAAGCAAAAGAGTGCTCTTCCAAGCAATACGAGGATGAAACCTATAGAGAAGGTGCAAGCTATTATGTTGAGGAGTGACAAAAAATTTTTACAGCTAAAGAAACCTACTTCAAAAAATAGGATTGAAGTCGAAAAGAAGTTAGAGAATGAAGTTGATGTTGTTCAGAAAGGGAAACAACTTGTGTATGCACATCTAGAAGATGTTCTAAAACCTGTGCCGAAATTAGTTTCAGATCCTGTTCCAAAGAAGCAAGTTGTTCAAGCTGTTGTAAATGAAGATGTAAAAGCTATTCCAAGGAAGCTGTTTACAGACAAGGTTTTAGAGTACAAGCCTCCATTTCCATATCCCTCATGACTTAAACAATGTCAGGATGTACATTTTCAAAAATTCTTGGAAGCTCTCAAAAAGCTTCACATCAATATGATGCATTATCTCAAAATCCAAAGTATGTAAAATTCTTGAAGGAGCTTTTACTAAACAAGGTGAAGCTTGAGAATGTTGCTATGGTGCAATTAAATAGAGATTGTTCTTCCATCCTTCAAAGCAAGCAACCTCTACCTCAAAAGCTTAAGGATCCTGGAAGTTTTTCTATCCCATGCTATATTGGAAGTTAAATTTTGATCATTCTTTATGTGATTTAGGTGCTAGTATAAGTCTAATTCCATATTCCATTTGTAAACAACTTGGTTTAGGAGAGCCACAACCTGTTAGAATTAAATTACAACTAGTAGATAGATCCATTAGGTATCCTAGGGGGATTGTGGAAGATGTTCCATTATGAGTTGGCAAATTTATCATACCAGTTGATTTTATAGTGATGGATATGGGTGAAGATATGCATGTGCCTATTATTTTAGGTAGACTTTTCTTAGGCACAGGACAAGCTTTGATAAATGTTCATAAGGGGGAAGTAATTTTGAATATTCATGATGAACAAGTTGTTTCAAAATGAATGAGACCAAGATGCATTCATTTTCTAATCATAATACCTGCTATTGCATTGATACCACTAATAAGTCTCCTTTGTACTTTTTGCAAGATTTGAAGGAAGAAGACTCATTTGAGAAATGCTTGGTAAAAAGGGAATAAATTTAGAATGAAAAGGAAGAGAACAAAGAAGTTGTGAAGGAAAAGTAAAGTTATGCTGAAATTTTTGGAAGCAAACAGCTTTTGTCTAATTCCATGAACAATTTGCCCAAACAAGTTACCTTTATGATATCTTCCATTAAAGAACAAATTCTTATTGAAGCATTAAAGTTGAAAGTTGCATATATCAGTCTTGTGTTGGGGAATTAATCACACAAAAACAATACGCAGCGGAAATAAAAGGATTAATCCCCACCAAGGACCCATGTACATTGCATTGAATTGGAAGGAGGGTTAAAGAATTACCTTAATTCTTTGTAGGTTTTGAATCAATTAGGAACCAAAGTAGCTTCCCTCTACGGTTGATCCACACGGAGCAATTCATTCACCGCGTGCTAGCGCCGGGATTGAAGAACGACTTCTTCGAATGGAAAAAAGCCAAAGTTTCGAAAACCTTGGGTGATGGAGAAGGGTGAAGTCGGCTGGCTCCTTGGAGGCTGCAGAAAATCTGCATCTTATGTGTAGGCTAGGGTTAGAGATTTTAGGTTATAAAACTTCCTTTTATATCCATTAAACTTAATTATAATTATAACTTAATACCCTTATTAGTTATAATTATAAATTAACCCACACAACTTAATATTAATTCTTAATTAATATTAAATCAATTCCATTCTCCATCATACACATATGTATATTGATATTATAATTAATTATATCTCTATATAATTATAATATGTAGCATACTTTATGCAATATTAATCATATTAATATTTATATATACATATATATATATAAATATATATATCATTATATATATATTTATTCTCTTTCTCATTCATAAATTATTATCCAATAATAATTTATACCCGAAAAGATGAACTTCATTTTGCTCTTTGTGTGTGACCCCATAGGTTCATATTAATTGGCAATAAGGAAATTACCATAATGTCCTTATAGGTCACAAGCGGACTCTAGCAAGCCATTACGACTACCCAATTAACATGATTGGAATGATCCAATACCTATTTATAGAATGTCATATTCCCTTTTGTCTCTTTGATATCATGATTAATCATAAGACATGGTACACTTGTCAATCTTATATAATTAATCATATGCTTTCTCGATCTCAAAGTAAACTGTTTAGACAAATCAATTGATACTCTATCAATTATTTGAGCACGGCCATGCATTTAACAGTCTTACTTATCGAGGGGCCCAATGATATCGCTCTCTTGATAGAGAGGGACAAAATCCCATATCTGTCACTCACATCCCAAAGCATGAGTCATATTGTACCCAATCACAGCCTTTATAACTACTCTGTTACAAGCAGCGTTTGACTGCGTCAAAGCACAACATGAGTTCATCTCGGAATCAATGGTGACCTCAGGTCAAAGGAATCAGCTAATGACACTACTATAATCAAGATCAGTTGTGACACATGACCATGAACTTGATCTCATAGTGGGTCTCCAGTAACATGTTCTCTAACATATTACCCGTGAGTATAATCTGTATCTGTATACACTATATTCATCTTATGAATATCCATTATCACTCACACTAGTCTTAGTTTGTTATTATTCCCATAATAACAATCGACTAGGGATATTTAGAATAACACGATTTATTCATGGATACTTATCATAAATGCTAACATACAAACATAAATGATAATATTAATCTACACTAGATTAATCTTAGAAGTCAAATTACATAATCCAATATTGGCCTTAGGGCACAATCTCCAACAATCTCCCACTTGCACTATGGCCAATCATACATGTATCTCATACCCATTGACCTACATGACTTTCATGTATTCACTCGTGCAGGAGTCTTTGTCAGTGAATTATTAATTTTACCTTCCGTTGTTACTTTACACATTTTCACTCTCTCTTTAGAGACAGCCTCTCTAAATTAGTGAAAAACGCCTAAGTATATGCTTGTGTCATACAAGGTTCTTACGCATTGAACTATTGTCCCTACAATAGTCTCACAGGATAAGCAATGCTTAGAACAAAACACAACATTTTGTGATGAACTTCTTCATCCAAAATTTCCTTTACATCATATGTAACAATATACTTTGACTACTAT
Source organism: Euphorbia tirucalli (assembly GCA_039660915.1). Taxonomy (NCBI): domain Eukaryota; kingdom Viridiplantae; phylum Streptophyta; class Magnoliopsida; order Malpighiales; family Euphorbiaceae; genus Euphorbia; species Euphorbia tirucalli. The sequence continues at coordinate 56,290,169 of CM077633.1, forward strand.
TATAGATATTTAGCTATATCATTTTATTTTGAACCTTTCAAAATCATAACATCTCCTTTTAAGAGAATACTAGATCTCGACTGATATATTGCAACTAATTGCAATCAGTTGTATATGTGCAACTATTTACACAGTTAACATAAGCAAGCTTCTATTAAGTCTTTTACATTGAACGCTTTCAATGCTTTGACTTAAGCCAAAACATTCTTTTAGATCTATCTCTATAGATTCCAATTTCAAGAACACAGGCAGTCATGCTTATAACATTAACCGAAATTACTTTCTTAGCCAAGATTTTACTTCTTGCAAGGTAAGAATGTTATTTCCAACAAGCCATATGTCATCCACATTTAGCGTTAGGAATACCGATATGCTCCCACTGATCCTTTTGAAACACAAGATTCATCATCCTTTTGATAAAATCAAACCATTTGATTTCTTTATCAAAACTATGATTCCAACTATTTGATGCATGTTTCGATCCTTATAAGAATCTTTGAAACTTGCATACGCTATTTGAATTCTTTGGATGCTCAAAAACTTTGGGTTGTGTCACGTACACATCCTCAATCATGTTTTTCACGTAGAAAACAGATTTTGATATCCATTTGCCATATTTTATAATCATATTATGCGGATGTGGCAACAAGAACTCAATTTGACTTGATCATGATTAATGACGAAAAAGGATTTTATCATAGTCCTACTATGAATTTGTTCGTATCCTCATAGTCACTACTATGAACTTGTTTATTACCCCTTTTTGTCACTAGTCGTGCTTTATAAGTTTGAAGATCACCATTCATGTCGGTTTTCAATTTGAAAACTCACTTGCAACCATTGCATATGCATCTTCTAAAAGATTTATCAAAGTCTATACTTTGATTGTCAGACATGGACTTATCTTCAACCTTTGTAGCATCAAGTCACTTATTAGATTCAAAATCTAACATTGCTTCTTCATAAAAGAAGACTTATTCCAATCTAGTAAAACTACATCATGATTTTGAGAAATCCATATCTCTCCTATTCATGTCGTATTCTACTAGACTTTCATTGGACTTGTGTAATTTCAACAATGATCATGAAACCATTTCCATGTTCCTCTTCAACGTTAATGTCACTTTGTGAATTACGAGTTTTGTAGGTGTACTTTACTCCCACTAACTCTTCTAGAAATTAACTCCCTCTTCAAGGGGAAACCATTTCTAGCTACAACTATTTTGTATCCCAAAGAAACACAGGAGTAACAACTCCTATTTTCTTTTGAGTAATCCAAAATACGACATTTAAATTTAGGTACCAACTTGTTCGAAATAAGCTTTACAGCCCTAAACTTATTCAATGAAACAATTTGGGTCTCTTACCCAACCATATCTCATATGTTGATTCATGAATTGTTTTAGACGGAACTTGGTTCATAATATACACAGCTGCTTTAATGGCATATTTTCGAGAAAACGATGATCAATCTTGACTTCATCATAGATTGAACTATATCTGTATAGAGTTCGACTACTCCCTTTTCGACACAACATACTTTGTGGCGTACTTGGAGGAGTCAATTGTGAGACAGTCCCACAATTTCTAAGATGATTGTCAAAATCTTGACTCAAATATTCACCACTCGGATCATATCTAAGTGACTTTACTATCTTGTCAATATACTTCATACTCCTTTTACAAGCTTTTGAACACTTCAAAAGTTCCAAACTCGTGTTTCATTAGATACACTTATCTAGTGAAAAGTTCCACAAAATAATGAAGTATTAAAACCTCCTTTAGCAGTTGATTTATAATTCATATACATCCACATGTATAATGCTTAATAAATCGATTATTCTTTAACTACTTTTAGCAAAGAACCACTTTTGTCATCTTTTACAATAAACAACATTTGCATGATTCAAGATGATTCATAATCTCATGAATCCAAAAGTCCATTCTCATGGAGTTTCGTAATGCGACTTTACTTATGTTTCCAAGACAACATTGCCAAAATAGGTTTAATCAAACTATTTGATTCGATCCTTACAGTATTTATGTTACAGATGGGCTCCACATATAAAGACAATTATGTAAATCTACATTTCATAATCATGTCTTTATAAAGTTTATAATTCACAATTATAAAATAAACAACATTTGTTTACTTAAGCCAACAAGCTCAATAGGCAACAAGAGTTCGTAACTCACATGTAAAAGTTCATAACCTTTGAGTAACAACCTTTGCTTCTCTTGCCTATTCGCATTCTACCTTTCACCTTCATAAGGTTTCTATTCAAGTTGCGATTCATCATATTCTACTAATATGAGATCCACAACTGGTATCTAATACCTTTGATATAGAAACAAAAGTAGAATAGTTAATAAATACTTAAGGTAGCAGTCTTACTGCCTTTCATCTTCTTATAGTTCTCCAAACAAAGTTTGCTATTTCCATTCTAATGAACGATTCATTCTAGAAATGGCAACACCCTTCTTTTGGAGATCTCTCTATGCCAACAGCTTTGGCCTTTAAAGCACTTTCACCCGAACCTTTCGGTCTTTATGCTTTTCGACCTTTCTTTTATCCTTTTCCTTTTGAACCATAAGCACATAATTCGAGGCGGGCTTATCCTTTATGGATAACTTAACATTCTTTTGCATCCTATGCAACTGATTCACAATTTCCCCATGTCATTCAAATGATAGTTCATCACCAATGACTATCAAATAATGAATTCAAGATCACATCTTAATGCCTTTTGGAGGCCAATGAGAAAATGTTGCCTCAGACACTTATCTTTTCTTGCTTACTAACTGATGGAACATTTCCATTTGTGATGTATCATATACCTCAAGTAAAACTTCCACGTGCGGAAGAATTGGTGGCAAGTGTAAGATAATAAATTTTAAACAGAGTCCCTTCGATGCTTCAAGTAAGCATCTTTTATACTCGTGTTACAATTGCTAGTGGTTCATTGGGCAAAAGAATTATTGAGAACATATGATTCCTTTTGATTTGAGAACAATTCTCAAAGTTCAATAACAATCGAGACCATGATAATAGCAATCATAACTATAATAAAGCGTGTAAAGATTTTTATTTAAATGCTCCCACTTAAATTATAAAACCCTTTAAAATATTCAAGTGGGTGAAGATCCAAAATCCATACTTAACCATAGCACTGCTTTGGCATGTCCCTATGATTAAATATAATTTCGGTAAGCAAAGACTCAAAATCATGCTTTAAACCATTTAAACATATTTTGGATGTGCACTTCTTTGCCAATTGCATCATTATGCAACTCTTCTAATTTATGAGATGCATGATATCATATATCATGTTTAATTGTATGTTACTCATCTCATCTTTGCCTCGGGCTCAAACACCTTTTTGATTAACCCTTTGTTAAACCAATTACAACACAATGAGAATCACCATTTCTCATATTATCGCTTCGCTAAGGTCACAACATGCGTACCCGCTTTGGCGTGGCTACCATGATGCGAACATAGTACTTGACTAGTGTTATACGTAATTGGGTGGCAAATATAAACTTCTTAAGTTTATTTAGGGTTTATAAAATCCTGTGATTTAATTGTATCTCATACAATTCATGGCATTAATATTAAAACATACATTTGTTAATACTAATTAGCATGGCATCCTATGTCATACATATGTTAAGCATGCAATCTAGCATGGCATCTAAAAGAAACAAGGCATGCATTTACACATATATATAAACATTTGCATCACATGCAAAATAATTTCTAACATGCATCAATATTTATTAACATGGCTTCTTATGGCATAAAATAAATATAACATGCATAAGACTCAAAACCGTGTTATGGTATGGTTTTATCTACATTGATTTTCATAGGCCAATATGAAAATCAACAAGTCATATCCTAGGTGGTTGTAACCATCGTATGGTCACAGCACAGCCGCACCCCTTGGATCCGTCCTCACGTCTTTGTTCCTTGGCACCATCTCATGGATTTACATATTACACAAAATTGCATCCTATACAATTTTCTAGCAAAATAAAATTTACAAACAATAAATTGCATCCTATACAATTTATCTAGAAAAATAAGGTTACATAAATACAAACGACTCGCAGGCCGTATTTATAAAACTTTACATCCACCAAAACCAAAAGAAAACAAAACATCCACAGGGTCCAAAACCATACCACAACACCATGCATAAAATTATCACAATAATTTTACATCTACAAGATTTAGGGTTCAAAGGCAAAATACAATCTTATTGCATTGAGGAATTGATTTGAAAAGGCTAAATGTGTAGAAACAATTTCTACACGGCAGCACCAAGGGAACACGGCGTGCAAAACCGGTTTGCACGGCGTGCAGCACCTGCACGCCGCCGTGTTCCTCGCTGTGTCTCAGCACACACGGAAACAATTTCCGGTTGCACGCCGTGCCAAACCATCACACGGCGTGCACTTCATGTTTGCACGGCGTGCAGAGCCTGCACGCCGTCGTGTTCCGAACTGAAAGCCAATACTGGAAACAATTTCCAGTTGCACGCCGTGCAAATACAGCACACGGAGTGCACAGCATGTTAACACGGCGTGCAGCACCTGCACGCCGACGAGTTCGGAACTGAACTCATATCTGGAAACGATTTCCAGTGCACGAATGAGCAAAACAATTGAAGAAACACATCATTCACAATGATCAATTCCAAATCAATTCAAAATAGCTATTCACAATAACAGAACAAATCATTCATAATTATCAACATTGAAATCAAATTTCAATTTGTTATTCACAATAACAAAAGAACCCTAAATCAAAACACACAAACCCTAACATGCATTTTGATCTAATCAAAATAACAAATCCAATTCAACCAATGCACAAGTGGCTCTGATACCACTGTTGGGGATTAATCGCACAAAAACAATACGCAGCGGAAATAAAAGGATTAATCCCCACCAAGGACCCATGTACATTGCATTGAATTGGAAGGAGGGTTAAAGAATTACCTTAATTCTTTGTAGGTTTTGAATCAATTAGGAACCAAAGTAGCTTCCCTCTACGGTTGATCACACGGAGCAATTCATTCACCGCGTGCTAGCGCCGGGATTGAAGAACGACTTCTTCGAATGGAAAAAAGCCAAAGTTTCGAAAACCTTGGGTGATGGAGAAGGGTGAAGTCGGCTGGCTCCTTGGAGGCTGCAGAAAATCTGCATCTTATGTGTAGGCTAGGGTTAGAGATTTTAGGTTATAAAACTTCCTTTTATATCCATTAAACTTAATTATAATTATAACTTAATACCCTTATTAGTTATAATTATAAATTAACCCACACAACTTAATATTAATTCTCAATTAATATTAAATCAATTCCATTCTCCATCATACACATATGTATATTGATATTATAATTAATTATATCTCTATATAATTATAATATGTAGCATACTTTATGCAATATTAATCATATTAATATTTATATATACATATATATATATAAATATATATATCATTATATATATATTTATTCTCTTTCTCATTCATAAATTATTATCCAATAATAATTTATACCCGAAAAGATGAACTTCATTTTGCTCTTTGTGTGTGACCCCATAGGTTCATATTAATTGGCAATAAGGAAATTACCATAATGTCCTTATAGGTCACAAGCGGACTCTAGCAAGCCATTACGACTACCCAATTAACATGATTGGAATGATCCAATACCTATTTATAGAATGTCATATTCCCTTTTGTCTCTTTGATATCATGATTAATCATAAGACATGGTACACTTGTCAATCTTATATAATTAATCATATGCTTTCTCGATCTCAAAGTAAACTGTTTAGACAAATCAATTGATACTCTATCAATTATTTGAGCACGGCCATGCATTTAACAGTCTTACTTATCGAGGGGCCCAGTGATATCGCTCTCTTGATAGAGAGGGACAAAATCCCATATCTGTCACTCACATCCCAAAGCATGAGTCAGATTGTACCCAATCACAGCCTTTATAACTACTCTGTTACAAGCAGCGTTTGACTGCGTCAAAGCACAACATGAGTTCATCTCGGAATCAATGGTGACCTCAGGTCAAAGGAATCAGCTAATGACACTACTATAATCAAGATCAGTTGTGACACATGACCATGAACTTGATCTCATAGTGGGTCTCCAGTAACATGTTCTCTAACATATTACCCGTGAGTATAATCTGTATCTGTATACACTATATTCATCTTATGAATATCCATTATCACTCACACTAGTCTTAGTTTGTTATTATTCCCATAATAACAATCGACTAGGGATATTTAGAATAACACGATTTATTCATGGATACTTATCATAAATGCTAACATACAAACATAAATGATAATATTAATCTACACTAGATTAATCTTAGAAGTCAAATTACATAATCCAATATTGGCCTTAGGGCACAATCTCCAACATCTTGCACATGTATTTTTCACATGTCAACCACCTTGAAAGCATGGAACAAGCTGTGTCTAGCTTCAATCACCAAATGAAGCCCTTTGATTGGGAGGATGCCCAATTTCCCACTCTTGTGAATAAATGAAGTCACTTTAGTGTAGTTTTTCTTTTCTTTTTAGTATCTCTCTAACTCTGTTATGTCTTCTTAGCTCTGCTTCTTAATTTCTATGCAAGTTGTTTTAGTAGGTTGTAAAAAAAATCTGTGAATAAGTTGTTCTGCTATTTTCTATTTCATTGCCAAATTCCTACTAGATATTTATCTCTTGTGCTTAAATTGCTTAAATTATCTCTTTTTTCTTATCTCCCTTTCACATTGAGGATAATGTGCATTGTAAGTTTGGGGAGAGGCAAGTTGTTATGTTCTTGAATGATTGCCTGTTCTTTTAAGCAATTATTCTATCTGTTTTTGTTAACAAGTAGCAGAATTAGGAACCAAAAAATAAGCACAATCGGTTTTGAGATAATGAAACATTCTTTTGCAATTATTTGTCTTAGATTCTCTTGGCTTTTAGCCTAGGTTGACAAATCTTTGATGGTAATATTTCTATCAATTCTTACTATAGCTATTGTGAATTTGTGATGAGCCAATATTCAAAATCCCTCATTAATTGTGAGATACTTGAGCCTTGATTGTTAGTGTATGCCCTAGTCCCTTTGTCAATGTAATCAGATTTTTGATAATTAATAAAAGGCATTAATCTATTTGATTAATTTCTTGTGCAATTAATAGTTATAGAGTATCTATTAGTTAAGTCATACTCTTATTTGTTAGGAGCATCTCCTAACAAGTAAGATTGAGAGTAAGGTTAACACTTAACTATAAATAGGGTAAATTACAACTATAGTACATAGAATTTATCTAATTTCATAGTATGGTACACAGACTTCATTTTTGCTTAACAAAATACATGAACTTAGTGGTGACCTGACATTAAAGTACATATAACTTGTAATCAATGGTAAAGTAAAAAAAATTACGGGTAAATTACACCTATGGTACACAGACTTTACCTAATTTCACATTATGGTACACAGACTTTATCTAATTTCATAATATGGTACACAGACTTCATTTTTCCTCAACAAAATACATGAATTTAGTGGTGACTTGACATTAGGGTACATATAACCTGTAATCAATGGTAAAGTAAAAAAAATTGCTGACGAACGGCTTTTTGATTCTCAAAACCGGTGAACGGCTATCCGATTACCAACTCTCACTCTCTCTAAATTTTGATAATTTTCGATCCAATTCTGAGATTTATATGTCTTTCGCTTCCAAAATGTCTAACAATTTCATCAAGAATATGCTTTCTCATATATAAAAATGCTTTCTGCTACCTTTTGAAATACATTCTGCTACTCCTCTATTAGGCACCAGCGTAGCTTCATCTTCATCAGCAATTTTTTTTACTTTACCGTTGATTACAGGTTATATGTACCCTAATGTCAGGTCACCACTAAGTTCATGTATTTTGTTGAGCAAAAATAAAGTATGTATATCATACTGTGAAATTAGATAAAGTCTGTGTACGATACTGTTAAATTAAATAAAGTTTATGTACCATAGGTGTAATTTACCTGTAATTTTTTTACTTTACCGTTGATTACAGGTTATATGTACTTTAATGTTAGGTCACCACAAAGTTCATGTATTTTATTGAGCAAAAATGAAGTCTGTGTACCATACTGTGAAATTAAATAAAGTCTATGTACCATAGGTGTAATTTACCCACTATAAATATCCCTAGTTTGTTATATCATGGGAATGATACTAACTAAAGACTAGTATGGTCTTTGATTGTATGGTGGTGTCCTACTGACCATTGGACATGGATTGTCAATAAAAAAGATGGGTACATGTTAGGTTACATGGTACTGGATCGATCCACTCAGAGTATTACACTTGACTATAAGAGAAGTGAATCTCTAGTAGCACTTATATTGGATCCTTAGACCTGATGTTGCTATGGACTTAGGGAGACCTGATGTTGCTATGGACTTAGGGACGATCTCCCATACTTTGACATATATTTAACAGGCTTGTAACAAAGTGTCAAGCATGGGTATGATTAGGTATGCTAGTGAATACCTAAGGGTCATGAGCAAGGTGAAGGGAAATGCTAATCTTTTAAATGAGATAGTGATATAACCAGCCACTTGATGAGTGAGACTAAGAAGTGTTTGGCCAAACCCAGTACTTAATTACTAGTTGATTAGTGGTTGAGTTCATCAATCTACTCAATATCAAGAAATGTACTTGCAGCCATAGGGATAACTTAGTCATGGTACTGGCAGTACAGAGATATCCATTGGCATGGGATGTATAAGAAAAAGGCTATAAGGTATATATTTCCAAAAGATACATTCATCTTAACTGGGGGCTATAATGGTTTGCTAGATTTCACCTATAGTCTGTGGACCTAAAGGTTTAGGATCCACTGCCAACAGAAAGATGAACCTACCGAATTGCACTCATAGGGTCAAGATTGGATGTTTAGGACATAAATATATATTTGACATGTATTTAATTGAAGAGCAATTGATATATTTATATTGATTTAATTATTGTATGATACAATAAATAAATCAATTAAAATATAACTAGTCAAAATTAGATTTTGACATTTATGGGATTTAAATTATATTCATATTAAATTGATTATTGTATGGTACAATAAATAATTTAATTTGTCAAAATTGGATTTTGACATCATAGAGAATTAGTTATATTTAGGTTAATTTATTTTATTGCATAGTGCAATAAATAAATTAACCTATATATAACTAATTCTCTATGATGTCAAAATCCAATTTTGTGCAATAAATAAATTAAGGCTAAAATATAATTATGTCAAAATTGGATTTTGACATAAATTAATTTAAGGGTGCATGAATACTTATATCAGATTATGGGTTTTAATTAAATTAAAACTCTCACTAACCTATAATATAAATAACACTTTATTAATTTAATTCTCTTAAGAGAAAGTTTGTAGGAAAAAGAGACTGGAAATCTCCCATCCTATACATAGAGAATTTCAGTCCCCTGTAGGTTTTAGGGTTCAACCAATTGCTCTTAGTCCAATACTAGCACGCTTGTCCAATCGTTCGAGGCCTACGTGTGTGAGAGTAAAGATTTCATGCTTGGAAATTCAATTGAAAGCTTCTTAATCCAGGTAAGTTTTAAATCACTTTCTGGTTGAGTTTGTTTCTTCCCAATCTGAATGGGTTCTTGGGCTGGATTTGAGTGCAAATGACTGCTTCCGCTGCTAAAATATTTGTTTTGCATGGTAAAAATTTCTACATTAATTCTTGAGCTTTAATTTTTCATTTTCATGAATTAATTCTTTGCTATCTCTTTTTCTGAGTGGCCTTGCATGTATTGACGAATTCCAAAACTTGCTTTGATATCATTTCATTGCTTGAATTTTTCGGACTTTAAATGATAAGGCATCTAGGTTTAGCAAACTTTATCTTAAATGGCCTACCTGTTCTGTAATTGCATTTATCCTACATTATAGTGAAGCCAAGTTGAGTCTAACCTTTTTCATTCTGAAAGTCACTAAATTGTTTTACCTAAGTCTATTTCACTTTGATATTCCCAAATTCACCCGTGATTATCAAATTGTTTTTAGGAAAACTTTTCATTTCGAAATAGCATGATATTTATCTCATTTTTCACTTTCTTCTCAAAAGAAATCTGTTTCAAACAGCCCTTCTCGAAATATATGCTTAATTAAAGAAGTTCTTGAAGTTTTGTTAACAAAAGTCTTATCTTGTTCATCTTGGAGAATTTTATCTCGTCTCTGTGACATTCCTTAAAATTGTTTTGTCAACCAAGTTTCTTATCTTTTATAATTTTCAATAAAACGAAAAAAAAACAAAACAGAAATCAAATCCTTCTATTCTATTTATCCATATTCTTGAATAAAGTCAAAAATAAAGTTGTTGACTCATTTTATTGAAGTATCTAAATTTCCTGTCTGAAGCTGTTCTATGCTTGTCTTTTGAAACTTCTTGAGAAGAATTTCTTTTGCATAATTGTTGTTTTCTTAAATTGTAATTTTGGTAATCATTTGATTATATCCATTCCTTACCTTTTCACCCTACCCTATTACAACCCTTGGGAAAGACCTTTGATTTTGTCTGATCTTGTTTTGGTGATTTAAGTGATTGATTTGTGAGCCTATGGAATTCTGAAATCTTGCCTTAGTAATGAGTGAACAAACATAGCCCTTAAACACTTTTTGAGTGATTTGAGTGATTTGAGTAAATCCTTAATTTTGAGAGGTGTTTTGGTTCAAAGTTGTTCTCAATGTTGTTTGCATAGAGATGCTAGTTTGAGAGCTTGATAAGTGCTTGATACTAAAACTATTTACCATGTGGTTTCTTCGACTTATATTATGCTTAAGTGTTAAATCTCTCTCTACTTGAAAATGTTCTGTAAGTTGTTTCCTTCTAATTTGTTGCTGTTTCAAAGTACATTGATATTCTTTGCTTGAAGACAAGCAAATGCTTAAGTGTAGGAGAGTTTGACAAGGGAAAATATCTTTATATATATATATATATATATATATATATATATATATATATATATATATATATATATATATATATATATATATATATATATATATATATATATATATATATGAAAACAAGGTTTTAGGTAGTTTCTCTCTCTTATCTCAAATTCCTCCATTCCTATTTATCTATTTTCTTGAATTTTGAAGTTTTTATATATATATATATTTTTATGATAATTAAGCCATATTTCATGAACCAATAGAAGCTAAAGATTAATGGAAAAATTAATATATTGCCGTTACAAAATAAATTGTCATTCATGAAAAATAAATAATGAATTAAAGTGAGTATTATGTAATAATTTTAATAATTTAATGAATTGTAACGGCCATAAACTTATATTAATTCAATTATATTGCATAAATAAATAAGTGATAATATACTCCTTCCATAGATAGTGATATTTTCCACCTTTCAGTAACCATATCAGATGCATATTTTTTTTCTTCAATATACTACACTCCTTCTCTCTCTATGAGGTCTCTCTTCAAGATGTTCACTGCCTTTGTTGTTACACAGTTATAGTATCAAATCATAACTTTTGCATTTTTATATTTTTGTTGTCATTTTATAGGTCTATTTTATGGATATTGAAAATGTTGACAGAGAACAATGAAAAATAAAGAGAAGTATAAATCATTCGTAAGGCTTTCATTATAATTTACATTTTTGCTGTCATTGTATATGTTTTTTTTATGAAGATTGAAAATGTTGCCAAAGAGCAACGAAATATTAGAAAAAAATAAAAAGAAATATAAATCATTTGTAAGTCTTTCACTTTTTTATATAGTTTTTTTGTCATTTTATATGTATTTTTTATGGAAATTGAAAATGTTGGTAATGAGCAAGGAGATATGAGAAAAAATAAAGAGAATTATAAATCATTTGTAAGGCTTTTATAGAAGTTAAATTTTTTTTTGTCTTCTCTGGATCTCTCTTTGTTTTGTTTTTTTTTTCTTTCTTTTAACCAATAAATTGGGGATATTAAATAAATTTTTATTTGTACAGTTTAATTTGCAAATCATAACTTTTGTTTGTTTGTTTGTTTTGGTCATTTTATAGGTTATTTTTCCTAATGGAGATTGAACATGTTGACGATGAGCAAGTGGATATAAGAAAAAACAAGTAAAGGGAAATATAAATTACTTGTTAGGATTTCATTAAAGTTAAAGATGCTTTGTCTTGTCTTTGCCTCTCTTTATTTGGTCTTTTTTCTTTCTTTCTTCTCTTTAACCATTCATGTACTAAAATTATAATTTATTTTATAAAATTATAATTGTAAAACATAATTATTATAATTTTATATTTCAATTGTTATTTACATGTGTTGAATTCTCCTCCCGTTGCATTTTTTTTCAAATTTATATATTTACAACTCTAAATTAAATACGTGTATTTGTCCATTAATGTTATTCCATTATTTTACACTACTTAACTTATTTCTTTTCTTATCAATTTGTAACTCCTTATGACAATAAAAGAGAAATTATTGTCAAATTTTAAATATTTTTTTGTTCATTATTTAAAGTCATTGTGGTACATTAGTTTTTTTTTAATTATTACTAGAAATCATACCTGAAATTATAACATATTGATATTTTATAAGTACTAATTATAACTGTTGAAGAAACATAACTATACATAAACTCGCGATGCTTCGAATATTAAATTTTTTTGTTAAATTTGTGTTGTAATATGATGAATTATAAAATAATTCTAAGATATTGATATTTTTTATGATTATTAATTATAGTTATTTATAAAAGATAATTATACATAAAGAAAAAGAGCTTAAATTGTTCTAAAGAAAAAGAACTTAAATTGTTCTCAATACAGTAGTTATTACTGCTACAATGTAGATTGTAATTGCTTTTAACACCATTACAAATATAACAAAAACATTACTTATACAGGTAGTCTTATGAACTCTTCCATAGACATGGAGCATCAAATCCCAAAAGGATATGGAAGAAACAAAAGTGCACCCTTTATAGTAATACATTAATTCTCTGTCGAAAACTAAATAGCTAATTAAGAATCTTATTTAAACAACATAGTACATGTACATATGTAGTAGTATATATAAAGATAGTACATCACAACTATAAATAGATAACACTAAAACCCAATAAGTTAATTAGGAAACACAAAAATTCAATTTTAGAAAATGTCCGAAGAAAACAAATGATGTAAATACTAAAAATTGCAGTTGAAATAATAGGCAGAAAAAAAAGTTGCAACTTGAAAATACCAAGTTCTCTTTGACATTTCAAAAGGACTTATGTCCTAATAAAAAATAGGGTTCGGCAATAAGATACTTACGCATATAAAGATACAAAAGCAAAGCACTAAAACGCATTTCCTCTTAGAAATAAAAAAGAAAATAAACTTTTAATAAATGCATAGCAATCCATACTAAATAGCGAACAAATAGTTTTACTCAACATAAATTGTGACACTTTTTATTTTCAAAAAATAATTCATAAATATATTAAATTTACACAGAATATAAAAGAAAAGATATTTAAAGAAAAAAGCTTATATCATTTAGTTGTCAAAATTTCAGCTAGAACCACAACAAATAAGCATAAAAAAAGAACAGGAAATCATCCTTTTATTCACAATACACTTAGAAATAAAAACAGCTCCAAAAGCATAGTAAATAACCAAAAAAAAGTGCCAAAATTATAGTCAAAGCAGTTAATCAGTATTGTACCCGATACTTAAGACACTTGCTCTTAGCCTGTAAGCCAACAACTGAATGTTATAGGAAGTAAATTAAACAAACACAGAAAAAGAAGAACTATAAGGGAGAAGCAAGTAAAACCAACCAAATGAGTAAAAGTCAACTTCGCAACGGATATATAGCTTAAACAACATGTATAGGGAAGTAAAGGGGCAGAATGCAATAAAAGAAATTAAATACTCTCACACCAACCCAAAGTAGTAAGTAGAATGCAATAAAGGAATTAAATACTCTCAAACCAAAAAAGGGGTGCCAAATTAAGTCAACTTTCTGAACAAAATTTATGATTGCATAGTAAGTATACCGTGTGCCAAAACAGCAAGCAAAGTATAAGAAGACGAAAATTTTTTTGACTCATTAATCCCTAATCAATGCAAATAACTTAACCAATCAAATAAGCAAAGGTGGGATTGCAAATACATATTACCATCACCACCATAAAAACACAGGCAACTGCAATTGCAACCGTTGCCCTCCATAGATAGGAAAATCCGTCTCTCTCTCTTGGAATCAAAGGTTCAACAGCTTTAGTTTTCCTTACAATTTGAATAGAAGAAAGAAAATAAGAAAAAATTCCATAGGATCACCCCACCGTGCTCTCTCCTTCAGCATATTTTCAAGTTCAAGATAAACCCCTTCAAAATAAAGAGAAAGCAATAAGTAATACAGTTATCTGAGCAAAAGTTTAGAATGATAAGGACAAAACATCCATTGTGAATTTGCAAGAATTCATCCAATAGCTTATACAAATTGAGTTAAATATAAAGAAGATGGCATTTAAAAACATAAACCAAGCAATAAAAAGGCCACTTGAACACTATAGTCCATGTTAAGACAAATTTTGAGCAAGAATCATGTTATTTAGGTTCCTATACTAAGGGGGTTTTATGGAAGAAAGAAAAACAGATTGAAGCATATGGGATATCAATTAATCTGCACCAAATCTCAATTCATGGAAAATTTTTTAAACGAATCAGTAGCAGCAAACTCAGGCATTTCTAAAAAGCAAAAATTCAAAATCTTTTGGCAGCAAACAACATTGAACTTAGAAACTCATTCAAGCCTGGGCAAAAACCCTGTAAGCACCGGAACTTTCCGTCCTTTAAAAAAAAAAAAAGGCACATGCCACACGACTGTAACATACAGTCATACGACTGTACGATCGGAGCAGGTGCAGAAGACCATGCCCATGACATAAGAAAGTGAGGAGGATTTCAGGGCAATTAATGCCTAGTTCTGAAGGAAGAAAAGGCAGGAAATAAAGAGAAGAAAAGAGGGAAGAAGGGGGACTATTGGAAAATTGATTTCTGGTTTTAGGGAGAGAGAATTTAGAGAGAAAAAGACAAGGAAAAGAAAAACACAAACCACAAGCTCTTTTCCTCCTCTTTTTCTTTTAATTCTCAAGTGTTAGGTTTAAAATCTATTAGAAATCAATAGGTTAATAATCTGACACTTTAAATTCAATCAAATTCGGACTAAAATCATCAGAATCCCTAACATTTGGAGATTTTCGGACCAAACTTCTCAACCTCAACTAAAGGAGAAAAAGAGCAAATTTAAGTAGATTGGTGTGACGCCAGGGGTCATTCCTACGGTGGATTAGCGTCTAAGAAGTAAGCACACTTCATCCTCTCTTTTTCTCATGCTTTCTGGGTGATTAGATGTGATTTGGTGCATTTTATTTCATTTTTCTCGTATTCTATTTCTGGAAATCAAGAACAGCCGTACGACTGTTCTTGAGTTGATGAACAGTCGTACAACTGTAGTTACAGTCGTATGAGTGTTCTTGATTTCCATTAATTTCTCAGTTTTATTTTGAATAATTTTGGCAAAATCCTGAAATTGGAGGATTTACAGTGGCATGATTGTAATTACAGTCGTACGACTGTAATGCTCATCCAATGGCAGAATTTCTAGAATAACCCAGAAAAATTTCTAAAAATCCCTAAAAATTCAGAAAAATCAGAAAATCATCAAAATGAATTTTGTTGTGTGCATTCACGACCCTAGATTTAATTTTCAGTCTTATTGCATTTAGAATAATACAACGATGGAGACCCGATTCTCCCGAAAACCGACCCACCTCACATGCTAAAATTAAATTGAACCGGAAAATAAATTGTTTTCAAAATGATTTTCTCACAAAACCAAAAACACAGGGACGTTTCAAAATGTTTTCTACGTCTAATCTGGCTGGCTAGCCGAGCCGACCCGGTTATCCCCCTAATTGCATGATCCCGAATTCTTAAAATCCCATTATGTCCTATTTGAGTCCTATTTGTGGTGTGCCGTATATTGTGCTAACCCTCTGTTTTGTAGCTTTTTATTTTTATTTTTGATGTATTTAGTAGATTTATCCGTATATCCTAGGCGATTGTATTTTTAGATAAATTGTGTATTTTAGGCGGTTGTAAAGTGACGACGAGAGTTTTTCTTTTTTTATTCAATTGGGTTGTATAATCGGCCTCTATTATTTTTTTTGTCTATTTTGAATGTATGTTTTATTTTTCCGCAATTAACTTCCTACATTTCGCTTTAGCATCGGATAATTAAAATAAACAAATTGGGATTAGGAAAAGATAATAAAGCGAATTAAATATGGTAATATAAACTGTAAAGTGGAAGCAAGCTAGAGGTTAAGTAAGTCACTTGCCCGAACCCTAAATCTCTGGATTAGGTATAGCAGTCTGTCCTCAGTAGGGAGCTGTACCGGAATTCCCGGATGAGCTGATCCAGGTGGCGACTCTATCACTGATCTCGGGATTTTAGTTTCGAGGTCTTTAAGTAAAAATGAGAAAATGTTTTCTATAAAAGAATTTCCAAGTTAAATCCATAATTTTCTAAAATCAAACCTAATAATCTCATCATTCTTCTTTCCCCGGTCCACTTCGCCGTGTTCCATTTTAAAAGTTCGTCTGCTCACAAACCAAAATTAGTGTTCAATCGCGATTTCTACCATACATGGCTAAAAACATTATAGGTTAAGAATCAGAAACACAACTGATAATATCTGCAAGAAAAGAGAGTACCAATAAATAAGAGAGAGAAAGGAAAATGAAATAAAAAGAGAGAAAAGAGACAATAAAAAGCAAAACCATTACTGATCTAAGAAAGAAAGAAAGTAAAGGAAACTCATTGGCAGAGCAGATACGCAACGGTGAAGAAGCCAGGCACAACAAAATCATCGCCTCCATAGTTATTTTTTTGTTGGAATTTGAAGAGAGGAAAGAAAAAATGAAATAAAAAGAGAGAAAAGAGACAATAAAAAGCGAAACCATTACCGATCTAAGAAAGAAAGCAAACGAAACTCACCGGCAGAGCAAACCGAAGGCATGCAGCGACGAAGAAGCTAGGCACATCGAAATCATCGCCTCGATAGTTAGTTTTTTTGATGGAATTTGAAGAGAGGAAAGAAACTAAGAAGAAGAGAGAGAAATGATTTCTGATGGAATTTGAAGAGATGAGAGAAACAAAGAAAAGAGAAAGACACAGAGAAAGTGAAGGAGGAAAGAGAAAGAAAATATACAAATGAGAAGTGTTTGGAAAAGAAAAACCCTTTAAACCACGGCCAAATTATTGAGAGGAGTAGATTGCCAATAAGACAGAAGGCTAATGATAAAATTGGGAAACCATAATTGAGGGATAACATTGTCCCAAATTGGAAAAAATGCTCCAATTGAAGCAAATCCTTTCAGGACTTTTAATATATAGTATAATTTAAATTAATTATATATATATTTCAATTAACTTCAGTATATATATATGAATTATTATTCTTAATATTATATTGGTTATATATATAAATTTAGATATCGCAATTTTAAATACCTTGTATAAGAAACACATACAAAAATATAATATAATTATTATTTATTATTTATTATTTATATGTTTTATTATTATTTATGTTTTTAATATTTAATATACTTATAAACTTCGTACTATATTCTTTTTTATTTTTTTCGATATGAATAAGGTAAAAATAAGATAAAAAATTAGTCATTTTCTACAAAAATAATACTAGAATTTAATAATTTTTTAATTTAAAAGTAGTAATAAATTTCTTAATTTTAAATTATTATACTAAATATATTTTATACATAATTATCTGAAAATTATAATAAAATTAACTACAATTAATATTTTTATTAAGATCACATCATATCAAGATTTTGATTTTGGAACACAATTTCGTGATAATAAAAATACATTGAGATTGATTGATTCCGTTTACATTTTAGCTAAT
Source organism: Euphorbia tirucalli (assembly GCA_039660915.1). NCBI lineage: Eukaryota > Viridiplantae > Streptophyta > Magnoliopsida > Malpighiales > Euphorbiaceae > Euphorbia > Euphorbia tirucalli. The sequence continues at coordinate 56,308,253 of CM077633.1, forward strand.
GGTGGGAAACACAAATTATTTGACGTTAACATTATCAACAAAAATATCTTTTTGGGGATGATACATCCACAATCTGTCCATTTGGCACCTGCTATATTAATTTAGTGTCTTTAGTACCTAACATATATCAATTGAGAATATTTAGTGTTTAGAGTAACTGAAACATTGGTATTCAATGAAATGGATGATATTGGTAGTTTAGAGAATAGTAATGAAGAGTCACATTAATCTATCTATTACAATAATAGCAATTATGACCAAATCAACACGTTAAGTACCAAATCAACAAATCAGATAGGACAATTCCTCCCCTTACATTATCATATATTGTAATATATATATTATACGACTTAGTATTATTCGTTGTTCAATCATCGTATCCTATATGCAATTCTTTGTTTCGTATAAAAGCAATTGCTTGATTTTTAATTCAATGTTAAAAATATTAGAAATTTCTATTATATAAAAAAATTGACTATTTGCACAGGTGCATTGAAAATAATAGTTTATTGAACCGCGCAACACTCGGGGTTCAAAGCTAGTTTACCTAGTAAAATAGAGTTAACTTGAACTAAATTTTAATTGTTTTGGCTCCAAATTGCTTTAAATTGGTGTGATTATTACTTATTGCTTGTTATTACCCTTTTGTAGAAATTTATAGCAAATTTTGGAGTGCTTTACTTAATTTGGGTTGATTTAGGAGCCTTGAGCAGTGAAATAGTCCTTTCACTGATACAGGCTGATGACTTTGCCAGAAATGGAATAAAACAACTTACTAATTCTGGAAACTCTTTCTATAGAACCAAAGCAACTCATTTTTTATTGGCTGGAGCTAGAAGATATTTTCAGAGCATCATTACTAATTTTACCTTTAATTTATAAATGTTAGATTGCATTGTTCATCATTGACACATGTACGGTCGAAGCTGTTCTGGGGGCGTGTTGCCCTGATTTGCTAAAAGCACTATAAATACTCTTGCTAAGCGGCTCTAGTGTTTGGTGACTCATATCACCACCTTTATTTCTTAGAGTCTTCTGGTTTAGCTAGTTTAATTAGTTTTCTCTTCAATTTCGCCCATAGGAGAAGCTGTTCTCTACATGGGAGAGTAGATCCTTGGATGTAAGCCAACAATGGTTGGATAATGTAAGTTTTTCTTAATTAATCTAAGTAATTTTCGATATATGCATGTATATCTTTCATGTAGGCCTTTTCATAGATGAGTTTGATCACCTCATTATGAGTATGTTGAGTGTAATGACAGTTGGTTTAACATATGGAAAATGCATGAATGGATGCTTATGGTAAACTTAGTAATGGCTTTGGACTATATGTTAGGGGTTCACTTTTGAATGCGTTCTCTACTTTATGCTCTCTTAATCTCTATGCATGTTTTTGGCCTCTAATTGCGATTAGTTGTTTAAGGAAATAGGATTCATAGTACAACAAATGTTGGATTTGGTGAAGATAGTGAGAGATACCCTTTTGCATGTCATATTGAAAATTTTTAGATTAAGAAAGAAATAAAAAACTGTTCCATGCCTAGTCTATGCTTACTGCATCTTTTATCACTAATTTCCTTAGTTCTGTTTTTAAGTTGTTTGCTTTATGCTTTAATTTGTTTAGATCTAAAATTTTAGACATAAAAATTAAACCTTCATATATTGCTATTTTCTACCACAAGCTGTTCCATTTTAGAACCACATTTGCTTAATATGTGTTAAACCTCAATTCCTATGGAATTCGATATCTGGACTTACCATCTATAGTACTTACTGACCTAGTATACTTGCTAGTATTTTGTATGCTATAGTCTAGGGCATAACATTGCACTTGGTCGATAATTCTAGATTTAGTGTTGAAATCAATTATCGACCCTTCAAAACTATCTCTAAGGGGACATTTCAAATATTTGTCAACCAAATGACCAAGAAAACATAAACCCAATGATAACATCGGATCATCAAGAGACCGGGTCCCTTACTCGGGCCTATAAATCTGGATCCCTCATTCGGTTCTTTAGATGGACATGAAGGTTTGCATAGCAGATCCGGGATACATTCTCTCAGTCTGGGGAAAGATTCTAGAAGGTAGATGATGGTGTCCCACTACAAGTCTACTTGCTAAGTTGTACTAGGAAAAGGAGTCTATATCCCACATGGAGTCTAGAAGGGAAGTCTTTCACTTTGAATAGAAGTAGGGTTTTGGAGTTCTCCTAAACCCTATCCAACTCTTTCACTTGCCCAATAAAAGGAGGGTCATCAGAGGTAAACAAGATTCATTCTATTTTCAAGCAAAAATACTCACAGCTAAGAACAAACCACACTGACTTAGGCATCAGAGCTTACCCCAGATGTTACCGGTGTCTTAGCTTTTTTGTCTTGCAGGAACAATATTAGATCCCGCCCGAAGAGTAACCAGAACCCGGATCTCTAGAAGGATTTCAAACAACCTATCATTTGGTGCGGTGAGCGTGGATGACTAATAATGAATTCAAGTTCCTCTAACATGACTTCAGATACCACGAGAGATGACTCTTTCACAACCATGATAACCCCATCCCTCACAACACTGAACTCCTTAGTATCCCCCCAAGCAGCGGTGATTAACCGCATAGCCAGCAACCTAAGCCCTGCCGACGCCAGAGACCTAAGGCAGGCAATTCTTCAGATTCAAAATCATGGTATGGCAGGCCCAACTATCAGCAGTACACCTCCTCTGATCACAGGAATAGGTGGTCTGGGGTCAAGTATGGCCATGAGCCTTTTTCCATTATCCCAACCTGAAAGTAGTCCAGTGGCCCCAATGGCGGTAACCCCACCAACATACGCCTTCTTAGGAGATATCAGGCAGATAAATCAGCCAAACCCAATCTTTGTGAGGTATGGAGAACCCCAAGGTACATCCCAATAGCCCTTGATAGTGGGAACCTCACCAGCCCCGCCAACCTCACAAGTATGGCTAGCCAGTTACCAGACCCTAGTTCAGACACTCCCTCCTAGTTATCACCCTACTCATGGGTACATGTTGGGACCACCACTAACACAAGCTGCAGTACACGCACCAAAAAGAGCGGATGATCCAAAGATGATGGTACTTTTCAAACACTACTTCTTGTGGTTCTCAGTCTCAATCCAGGAGCCGTTACTAGAAAGTGGAGGATCTTGTTTCACCAACCGGATCCTGGACATGCCCCAGAATTTAAGCAGCTAAACTTCGAAAACTACAATGGGAAAACGGATCCCTACGTGCACTCAAGAAACTACAACAACAGAATGAAAATAGCAGGGGCCAATGAAGGGTTGATATGCAGGCTATTTTCTTCAACACTTGTGAGCCCGGCATCCTATTGGTTCGAAACCCTGGAGCCGGCTTTAATCAACAGTTGGGAACAACTCAGAGAACAGTTTTGCATAAAATTCTACGGATCGGTACCTACTAGAATGGCAAGTAGAACCTTACACGATGTAAAACAAAGACAAGGGGAGTCCCTCAGAGAATTCATGGACCGATTCAATTTGGCAACGGTGGAGATACGGAAACTAGATTTCCACACGTAATTGGAAGCATTAATAGCCAACACTACCAACAAAAGACTAAGGGTAGACTTGGTCTTAAGGAAGCCCCAAAATATAACCCAAATGATCTCTATGGCCAAAACCTTCATAGAGCTAGACGAAGTAGGAGCACTAGTCAAGAGCCACAAGGAGGGGGAGAGAAGATCAGAAGACAGGCGGTCGAAGAGGGACAAAAGAGACTCAAGGAAATTTAGAGGATTTACCCCACTGAACTGGCCATTAAGCAAAGTCCTGATAGCAGTCGAGAAGGGCAAAGACAGGAAAGGCCTATCCTACCCGGAAGCCAAAAGAGGACAAACAATGGGCAAAGACAAAAATGTATACTACAAATACCACAGTGTGTACAGCCATGATACCAATGACTGCAGGCGGCTAGCTGAGGATATCGAGGAGCTAATAAAGAAGGGCAGGCTTTGAAAGTTCGTGGAGAAAAATAGCAAAGATGAGACAAAGCAGCCGGCCTAACAAGAGAGCAAGCCGCCCAAAAGAACTAAGGGAGTGGTCATGGTGATTGCAGGATGAGATCTGCCAACCAAGAAAATCAAAAGAGCTAGGGAGACGGGAAAAGACTGTAAACCCAACCCCTCCTTCTCGGAGGAGAGCCAAGTGCAACCGGGCCATGCGGACGCCCTCATCATGGAGGCTGAAATTGAAGGATACCTAGTCAAATGGATTCTAGTGGACATGGGGAGCTCCACTAACATCATCACCAAACACGGATAGAAAAGCTGAAGGTAGCACCCAGCCGGATCTACCCAGTGCATGCACCATTGGTCGGCCTCAGTGGACACACGGTACCGGTCGCAGGACAGGTGACACTAGACATAGAGATCGGAGACGAGAAACACGTTTGGAGGGCCAAGGTAGACTTCACTATCATAGACTCCCAACTAGCATACAATGCATATTAAGAAGGCCACTCCTCTCTGAATCAGAGGTAATACTATCCATCCTGTACTTGACTCTGTAAATACCCACCTCAACCGGATGGGCAGTAGCTAGAGGAAGCCAGCAGATAGCCCAAAGGACGTATTTAGCATCCTTGCAGTAGGAAAGAAGAGACCCAGAGGAAGAGGAGAGAAAGGTAGAACCGGTGGACAAGCTAGAAACATTGGCAATCACATCGAAAAGAAGCATCTGGATCTCCCAAGAACTTGACAATAGCATCAAGGAGCAAATCGTACAAGTGATAAAGGAAGAGCAAAACACATTCGCCTGGAAAATTAGTGACATTGAAGGGGTACCTCTGGAAATCATGAAGCACTCTCTCAATGTAGACCCGGAGGCAATGCCAGTAGTCCAAAAAAAGTAGAAGTACACACTAGAAAGATAGAAGGCAATTAAAGAGGAGATCCAGAGACTGATGGAAGCAGGACACTGCCGGGAAGTGCACTACCCCAAATGGCTGGCAAACATAGTAATGGTCAAAAAAGAGAATGGAAAATGGAACATGTGCATTGATTTCATTGATCTTAACAAAGCGTGCCCCAAAGACAGTTACCCACTGCTGAACATAGACTAGCTGGTTAACTCAACTGCAGGGTACGCCATTTACCCGTGTCTAGACGCGGCTTTCGGATATCACCAGATCCCTATGGACCCCATCGACCAGGAGAACGTCATTCATCACCCACAAAGGGACCTACTGTTACCAAGTCATGCCCTTCGTGCTGAAAAACGAGGGAGCCACCTACCAAAGACTGGTAAACAGCATGTTCAAGGAATTGATTGGGAATACAGTTGAAGTATACATGGACGATATGATCGTCAAAAGTCAAACCCTGGCTGACCACCCAGAGACCTTAGGGAAGCTTTTTCCATCCTCCAGAAGCACAACTCAACCCAGAGAAATACGTATTCAGGGTGTGAAGAGGAAAGTTCCTAGGGTTTAGATCTCATAAAGGGGACCAAGGCAAACCCAGAAAAAATAAAAGCGGTGTTGGAGATGGCTCCATCGAAAACTCTTAATGACATCTAGAAGCTGAATGGGAGGATCACCGCCCTAGGGAGATTCATCTCTTTCTCTGCAAAAAGATGTATGCCCTTCTACAAAGCACTAAAGAAAGGCCAAGCTTTCAAGTGGGATAAAGAGTGCCATGAGGCGTTTGATCAACTGAAGCAATTCCTTATCTCACCCCAGCTGCTAAGCAAACCGGTACAAGGAGAAAAACTGTACCTATACTTAGTAGCTATTGACAAGGCCGTTGGATCAGTCCTAGTAAGAGAAGAAGAGGGGCAACAATTTCCAGTAAATTATATGAGCAAAGTGCTGAAAGGAGCAGAAACAAGATACCCAAATATTGAGAAGCAGGCGTTAACCCTACTATCCGTAACCAATAGGCTAAGGCCTTACTTCCAGGCACACATGTCAGAATCAGATTCCCATTGAAAAAGGTGCTATAGAGACCGGAAACATCCGGGAGACTAGTAGAATGGGCGATACGGTTAGGAGAGTTTGACATTAGATTCGAACCTAGGCATGCCTTAAAAGCGCAAATCTTGGAAGACTTTGTAACAGAGTTCGCAGGTCTAGAACAGAGCTCAACACCCCATGGGACATTTTTGTGGATGGAGCATCATCAAAAGAAGGAGCGGGAGCCGGTATATACATCCAAGGACCAAACCGGATGCGACTACATTACGCGGTAAAGTTAGATTTTCCAACCACAAATAATGCAGTAGAATATGAGGCAATAATCAAAGGGTTAGAATTGATCATGAGAGGATACTTAGATCGAGTCCGGATATTGCTAAAGCATATCGAGGCACAGGGAATGGCATTAAAGATAAAAAACATACCTCGGGAAGCAAACAGTCTGGCAGACGATCTTGCTAAAGCTGCTTCCAACAAAGAAGAGTGGCAGCACTTATATTGCCCATACGAGGTACAGTCACACCCAAGCACGGAACAAACGGAGGCTCTGAAGATAAGCCACGACAGCCTATGCTGGACAAAACCCATCATTGCTTTTCTCAGAGAAGGAAAACTGCCGGAGGAAGAAACAGAAGCTCGTTGGATCTCTAGGAAATCAGCCAAATACGCAGTGATGGGTGAACAACTCTATCAAAAGTCCTTCAGTCGCCCATGGATGAAGTGCATCTCATCAGAGGAAGGAAACTATGTGCTGAGGGAGCTCCACGAAGGGATTTATGGATCTCATCAGGTGGCTTTAACCACGGTCCGCAGAGCGATGCTCAAGGGATATTTCTAGGAAGCAATGAAAGAAGACTCTGACACCTATATTGTGGCGTGCCACCAATGCCAGGTACATGCCAAGAAAACAAACCAGCCCCCAGTAGAGCAAAAGCCGATCCTGATAGCCTGGCCTTTCTCCACATGGGGAATCGACCTAGTGGGCCAGATGCCGGAAGTAAGCAGACTGCAAAAGTGGATTATTGTAGCCGTTGATCACTCACCAAGTGGGTAGAAGTAGAAGCTCTCTCTACCATCGCTCTGAAAAAAAACAATAAGCTTTATAAAAGAGTACATCTTGGGAAGGTTTGGCGTACCAAATGTAATCATTACGGACAACGGAACCCAATTCACCTCTAGAAAATTAAGAGAATTCTGTAAGAACTTCTACATTACCCATAGATGTAGCTTAGTTGCACATCCACAGAGCAAAGGCATGACCAAAGTTGCGAACCTCACATTGTGCGATGGCATTAAGAAGGGTTGGAAGGACACAGAGAAGCATGGGCAGAGGAACTCAACAGCATCCTTTGGGCATACAGGACCACTCCAAGGTGAGCGACAGGTGAAACACCTTTTGCACCAACATACGGCGCTGAAGCCTTGATCCCGGTGGAAATCAGCTCCCCCAGTGACTGGGTGACTTATTACAATGAGGTCCAAAATGACATCAACCTGCGTTTCCATTTAGACTCGTTAGAAGAAAGATGAGATAGGGCCTTTGTTCTCATGGTGGCCTACAAAAGTAAAATCGCCAGGTATCATGACAGGAGAGTTAAAGCAGTCGCATTCCCGCTAGGAGATCTAGTGCTCCGAGATGCGGAGGCTTCTCATGTGCGAGAGGGCAAAGGAAAGTTAGCGGTAAAATGGGAAGGGCCCTACCAAGTAGAAAAGGCACATGGGACCAATCATATACAAATTAAGCCACATGGACCAGAAGGAAATCACATGCACCTGGAACTCAAAAGTACTCTGAAAGTATAATCGGGAATAAGACCCACTGTATGTTGCACTCTTTTTCCCTCAGCAACAGTTTTTCCCATAGGGTTTTCCTTGCTGAGGTTTTTAACGAGACAACCTTAACATCTTAATGCTGTGTCATTTCAAATAATGAATTCACTTTCGAATATATATTTCTGCTGTAAGCGCCGGAATTTTCTATATTTAAAAAAAAAAAGAGAAAATAGTCGTACGACTGTACTTACATTCGTGCGACTGTAATTTAAAAATTACAGTCGTACGAATGTAATATCAGAGCAGTTGCAGGAGCCCATACCTCTGCAGCAGAAAAATGGAGGAGAGAGGTGGCGCAATTAATTCTTCTTTTCCTCTTCTATTTTCTTTTAATTCTCAGAATTAGGGTTAAAATTTGATAGAAATCCTCAGGTTAATCAATTAGCTTCACAATCAAATCAAAATCTCGGACTTAAATCATCAGAATCCCAAGCATTTTGGATTTTTGGACACAAAGCTCTCAACCTCAATTTCAACGGAAAAGTGCGAATTCGTGTGGATTGGAGGGACGCCAAGGGTCAAATCAACTTGGATAAGCTTCTAAAAAGGTAAACACTCCTTTTCCTTTTACTTTTTCTTGCTTTCTGGGTGTTTGAAGTGAATTTTTGTGCATTTTTGTTGTGTTTTCGCGCTTCTGTTTCTGGAAATTAAGAACAGTCGCACGACTGTTCTTGGATTTGATGAACAGTCGTACGACTGTATATACAGTCGTATGAGTGTTCTTGATTTCCAGGTTGTTTTTCTTTCATTTCGATTCAAATAAAATTTTGGCGAAATCCTGAGTCTGGAGTGTTTACAGTCGCACGACTATAAGTTACAGTCGTACGACTGTAGTTACAGTCGCACGATGGTAACTCCCTTTCCAGAACCAGAATTTCCCTTTTAACCCTAAAAAATTTCCAAAAATCCATAAAAATTCAGAAAACCCCAAAAACCATCAAAATGAATTTTGTTGTGTGCATCCACGACCATAGATTTAATTTTCAGTAAAATTGCATTGAGAACAATTCAAAGATAGAGACCCGATTCTCCCGAAAACCGACCCACCTTAAATATAAAAATGCATGTAAATCGGTAAAATTGTTTCCAAAATGATTTTCCCACAAAATCAAAAATACATGGACGTTTCAAAATATTTTCCAGGTCTAACGGGGTCGGCTAGCCGAGCCAACCCGGTTATCCCCTATATGCATGCTCCCCAATCCTTGATTTCCTAATTCTGTCTATTTGAGTCCGAATTGTGGTGTGCCGTATAAATTGTGCTAACCTTTGTTTTGCAGCTTTTATTTTATTTTTATTTTTATTTTTATTTGTATTTTAATAGAATTAATCGTGTATTTAGGCGGTTGTAATTATTTTTAGATTCTCGTGTATTCTAGGCGATTGTATAAGTGAGGCTGAGAGTTTTTATGAGAGTTTTTATCTTTTATTCGATCTGGTTGTAATAATTTATTCATTTACTACATTACTTAACCTGTATGTGCGCTGTATGTCTTTTTATTCCAATAAAATTGACTTTAGAACTTGAAATACCATTCAAGAACATTGACCAATATTTATTTTAATTAGACACGAAATAAGGGGCTTGTCTGGACCCGAATCTCTGGATAGTGTAGCTGCAGTTCGTCCGGTTCAGCTGCATTATAAATTTCCCGGTTGAGCTGAGCCGGGTGGCGACTCTACAATATTCATCAAGACTTAGGTCTCGGTTCTTTTAAGAATTAATTCCATTTATTTTTCAAAACCGATTTTCCATTATAAAAACCCCACGCGAGGGAAGGGCCCGCCCGAGATTGTGGCACCCCTTCTGAAAGGGAGTCTCACGGTCTGTCGAAAACGTCGTCTGCTCACAGTGGCGACTCTGCTGGGGAATTATTAAAAATTTTTCTTAAAAACTTAAAAGAATTCTGACAAGCCTTGAAAAGTGTCTAATTAAAATAAGGCGGATGATTCTCTTTTGGTATTTTATTTGCATTTTAGTTAGCCATTTTTGCATTAGTTTAGGTATCCTTTTATAGCCTGGTGGATTGTTGAAGTGTCGCCTAAGTTCCTCTTGGTCTTGGGGGCACGAATACGAAATACCACCCATAGCCTCGTATGAACCCCTTCACTAGAACCCTTGAGTAGGGAGAAGTGAGGAGTATATCTTGCTATGAGAGCCTTGATGTTATCCCGACTTTGACCGAACTCATATAAGCAAGTTTAGTTGGATTTCCTTAGGATACCAAAATAAATCACATGTAAATAATAAAATCGCGCCTTCATCATCCCCGGTTGGTGATCGAAGTGAACCCCACCTAGGACTCGGTTAGATTTTTGCCAAAATAACCACATTGGAGGAATAAGGTTGGAAGAGTTCGTTTTTCTTGCTATGTGTTTCTCACCGTCTCGTAACACATCGCCATTGCTACCTACGCGTGCATAACATACCATAATCACCATTTTCCATACATGTGACATATCATACACAAAACATTTTTGCGTGATACTAACCCACATTTTTATGTAGCCATTTGCATTTTATTTCGTGTGTAAAACATTAATTCATTCGTTTGTCATTCATACTAACGATTTCTTTTTCAGCCATAACATTAAATTTGTGTGATTAGCATTTTTCACATGGCATACATAACATCATTATGTGTGTCATGCATCCTAACCCACGTTTTCATTGAGCCATCTGCATATTGTGTGACATGTTCATTCACCACATTTCACTTAAATTAAATTAAAGGGGCATTTCAAGGACGCCTATCATAACCATCCTATTCCATTTCATAACATATCAGGTACCTAAAATTACCCATGTTTTGCCGATGCACCGTATTGCATTCGGCCATTCCACCAAAATCATTTCATTCGATAAAAGCCACAACGGTCTTAGGCCCATTTTCATGTAACAATTTACACAATGCATTTCATGACATCAAACCCATTTATCATAAATATCATATAACACCGTGGTCCACATCCGACCATTTCATGACATTAATTTACCATTCAAGGTACTCCCCGAGTGCCCAATTAGTATACATATAGGTCCATAACATCACCAAATCATAAAAAGGTGTTCCCCAAATGCGGAATCTCTGTCCGTGTCCCTGTTACACGTGACTTTCTCATAACATCATTTCATATCATATGCTCAAAAGCATCAGAACCTTGTCTGTGGGCCCGGCCCATGCGACCATTTCATGTCATCCCATAGACCTGCCAAAGTGTCAAAACTTCGTCCGTGCGTCGGTACACACGTGACCATTTCACGAACCCATTAGGTGCCTCAAAGGCGCCGAAGCTTTGTCCTTGTGGCGGCCCACACGTGACATTTTTGCATAAGCATTGGGTGTTCTTAGAATGTCCCAAGAAAAAGAAAAATAATAAAAAGAAACCATTCATACCATCATTTCATACATAATCACTCCATTCATTTCAAGCATTCTCAAAGCCTTAATTTTCATACCATATCACGTCATTCATTCACAACCCTAATATCTCCTGTCTACTCCCAAGCAGAATACACTGGAGCGACCTTGGACAAGATCCCAAGCTTCAAGGGCAGCTAGGAGACAGAGGGTAGTTGAAAGTGACAATGATTCTGAGTCTGGGGAAGGAGTGAATATGGCAGATCAGACACCAAGCATGGCTGATGTTCTGAAGGATTTCTTCAGATCGCAAGACTTCCGTGACATGTTGAAGGAAGAAATGAGAGCAGTTGTAAGGGAAGCTGGTGAGACCGGTGGCAGTGGAGCCGGGAAAGAAAAAGAGGCTGAGTCATCCCAATATGGTGGTGACACTTCGGCTAGCATTGAGAAATTGCAGGAAATAGAAGCAGCTATGGAACAGAGGATGAAAGCAAAATGTTCTGAGCTAGATGAAGTTATGGCCCAGCTAAAGAAGGGGGTCAGTATTAGTGCTGAATCGAAGAAGGGTGTAAATGTTGATGCCATGATTAGTAAGGGCATCGAGACATTCCCTATTGGCTTCCAAGTGACGAAAATCCCTACTTACAAAGGGATGGGCTCGCCGAAGGCCCATGTGAATCTGTATGCCCGATTTATGCTTACGGCGGGCGGCACAAAGCAGCAGCTGATCAATTTATTCCCCACCACACTGAAGGGAGGTGCTTTAGGATGGTATAAATCACTGTCAGAGGAGGAACAATTTGATTGGGAAGTATTGTCAGTAGCCTTCATTAAATACTACAGCTTCAACACCAAAATCCAGGTGAAGCTGTATGATTTAGAGAGGGTGAAGCAGAAATTCAACGAGCCCTTTGATGAGTACTATCAGAGATGGATGAACAAGATGATCCTCCTAAAGAACTGCCCTGATGAAGATGAGCTTATACAGAAGCTCATTGACGGCAGCAAAGACATTTGCAAGAACAACATGAAATTCCATCCCTTTAAGGAGCTCAGTGAGGTTTACAGCATGGCCATGAAGATAGAAAGGGATGAAGAAGAGAAATCAGCCAGTCACAAGGGAGGAAGAAGCACAGGGTACAGCTCAGGATATTGATCAACCGCAGCAGCTGGGTCTGGCAGTGGTTCTGGTTCAGGTTCTAGTGGCAAACAGGGGCAATCTTCAGAAGTCAAGCAGGTTAAAGTGGCTACTGTAAATCAGCAGCAAGGCAACCGGAATAAGGGTCTTGGAGGACAAGGCATATCACCTTGGACTCTTCCTTTAGTAAAGATATTCGCCAATTGTAGGAATGGTGGGCTGCTACAGTCTTTAAGGCCATTTGAGAAGCCATCTGAAGCTGACAAAGATAATTTCTGCACTTATCATATGGTGACAGGCCATCGAACCAACAACTGTTACAAGCTAAGGGATGCTATCCAAAAGCTCATTAACGAGGGAAAGCTGCAAGAGCCAGCCAAACCTAGTATTAAAACCAATCCACTGCCGGCATTCGAAAAGCGGGTTAACATGGTCTAGTCAGGGTTGCCGGCTAACTTTATATTCGCCCAAGTTCTTCAAGCGAACCCTACAATTCAGGCAGTGGCAGTAGGGGAACCTGAAGTGGAACCCGAATGTGAGAAAAGGGAGGAATGTATGGAGATCAAACCCATAAGTTTGAATGATCTCGACTCCGAAGATGAGTATGAAGAATTTGACAGAGAAGAGGCAGTTAAACTCCCAGCTGTTGAAAAGATGAAGATTCAAGAAGTGTAGCATGTGACCTGAAGTGGTAGGCTATATCAGCCGGCACATCAGATGAAAGATAAAGCACCGATGAATGGGTCGGGCAGTACTTCGACACCAGAAGGAGTTGAGAAGGAGGACCTAGTCATTTCCTAGCTGAAGAAGACTCCTGCCCAGGCTAGCTTATGGCACTTGCTTCTGACCTCCAAGGAGCACAGAGCTGCTCTAGTAAAGAAATTGTCAGAAATTGAAGTCTCCCCTATAGCTTCACCAGAGGCTATGTGCTGTTTGTTAGATAAAGTCCGTGTTGGAATCCCTGATATTGTCTTCTCCGAGAAAGACCTGTTTGTTGAAGGGAAGGCCCACAACAAGGCTCTTTATGTCAGGGCCCATGTGATGGATAAGGTAATGCCTTGCGTTATAGTGGATGATGGGTCGGCACTGAATATTTGTCCACTAAAGATGTTGCCATTTCTGGTGCTGAACGAAGAAGTGTTAAAGAGGTCCTTAACAGTCATTCGAGCATATAATGACTCTAAAAGAACGGTAATAGGGACGTTTGAGGCAGAAGTAGAGGTTGGGCCAGTTATGTCCACAGTTACTTTTACAGTGATTGATATCCCAGTCACATTTTCCCTATTGCTTGGAAGGCCCTGGTTCCATCCTTTGGGAGGTGTCCCTTCCATATTGCATCAAAAGATCAAGTTCTCTATGAACGGTAGTATTGTGACTATTGAGGCGGATGCCAAATCGATGGTAGCTGCAGTGAATGAAGAAGTGGTTCCCTTTGGTGGATTTCAAATTGTTGTAATCAAAGAGGAAGAGACCACGGATGCCCCTATGGTCCTTTATGAGAATTATATGCCGGAGTGGCTATCCAGGTATCTGTATAAGCAAAACTTTATCCCGGGAATAGGACTCGGAATTAATTTGCAGGGGGTTCCAGAATTTAAAATTGACTCGGGAAAGTCGAAGCAGTATGGCCTTGGCTATGTAGAAGGGGCATCTAAGCGGAAGAATCTGAAAAAAGGTAAGAATGGAAAGATTATGATGAAGCCATTTGTAAAGGCAGGAGAAGGCCTTTACAAGGGTCAAGCTGAACCAGTGATGGTAGTGTCGAGTGTCCTGGCTTTGAGATCTTTGCAGATGTAGTTGATTTTGACAAAAGCCAGGAGGAACCAGTAGCCCCTGTAATGGCAGAAGAAGCAACCGCTGAATCTGAGATTTTGCAAGGAGAGTCATCTGAGGTGGTAGCAGAAGCCGTAGAGGTAGCCAAGGAAGAAGATGAAAAGAAGACCTATGCTGAAGCTACAGAAGCGATCTCGGGTGCTTTAACTGCTGCATTAAGCAAAGCTTTTGGGAAATCCAAGGAGGCGTTTGGCGAAGAATTAATGGCTAAAGTGAACTTAGACACTGTGGTCACCGAAATCGCCAAGATTATGGAAAAAGCTAAGATGCAAGTGACTAGAAAAGAAGCAGAGAAAGCTACAGTCCCGAATGATGCTCGGAAAGGGGAGATGGAAGCTGAAGAGGACCAAGGCCCTCCGCCTGTGAAGGATGAAAATGATTTTGTTGTATCTATTTCTTCCATTTTCAATGTAACTGATGTACTTTATGAGAAGTTCAATGCAATGAAATCCCAGTTTGCTTACTTGTGTGATGTTTATCCTGATAATTTTGTGCATACATTTAAATCACCATCAAGCATATTTAGCATACATGACACTGCATTGCATGAAATCAATATAAGTACAGATGAAAACCCTAAAATGGTACTCATTTCACACGAGTTAAAATCCGAGGAAAAGAAAGAATTAATAAGAATACTCCAAAATCATGTTAAAGCTTTCGCCTGGTCGTATGAAGACATGCCGGGTATGGACACAGAAATAGCAGTGCATAAAATCCCGACAGACCCTAAGTTAAGACCGGTGAAGCAAAAGTTGAGAAGACTAAGGCCGGAATGGGCTACGCTGGTGAAAGAAGAAGTGGCTAAACAGATAGACACCAAGTTTCTCGAAGTGGTGGAGTATACAGAATGGCTAGCCAACATTATCCCCGTGCCTAAAAAGGATGGAAGGGTCAGAGTGTGCGTCGACTATAGGGACTTGAATAAAGCCTGTCCAAAAGATAACTTTCCACTGCCCCATATTGACGTCCTGGTTGATAGCGCAGCAAAAGCGGCAATGTACTCTTTCATGGATGGCTTTTCAGGGTATAACCAGATTCTGATGGATGTGATTGACAAGGTGAAAACATCGTTCATCACAGAGTGGGGTAATTTCTGCTACAGAGTGATGCCCTTCGGATTAAAGAATGCCGGTGCCACTTATCAGGGGGCTATCACAACTCTGTTGCACGATATGATCCATAAAGAAGTCGAAGTGTATGTCGATGATATGCTTGTTAAATCAACAACCTGGGAGGAGCACCCTGTTATCCTGGATAGATTTCTAACACGCATTGGAGAGTACAACTTATGACTTAACCCCAAGAAGTGTGTATTTGGATTCACATCAGGAAAGTTGTTGGGTCATGTAGTCAGCCAGAGGGGGATAGAAATGGACCCAAATAAAATCAAGGCCATCCAAGATATGTCAGCCCCAAAGACAGAAAAGGAAGTCAGATCATTTCTGGGTTCCTTACAATATGTCAGTCACTTCATTACACGGTTGACTTCCACTTGTGAACCAATCTTCAAGCTATTAAAGAAAGATCAGCCGATTGTGTGGGATGACAGGTGTCAACTGGCATTCGAGAAGATCAAGGCTTATCTGGTAAAGCCACCAGTATTAAGTCCACCAGTTCCAGGGAAACCTCAGATTTTGTACTTCGCAGTTGAAGTATCCTCTATAGGGGCAATGCTGGCACAAGAACAAGATGGCAGGAGAGAATACCCTATCTACTACCTTAGCAAGAAATTGCTGGAGTACGAAACCAAGTACACACTGGTGGAGAAGACATGTGTGGCTATGATCTGGTTGACCAAGAAGCTGTGCCACTATTTCCAATCCTACAAGATACAAGCCGTGGCTAAGGTGGATCCAATGAAGTATCTCTATGAAGCATCGGTATTGGTTGGGAAGCTATCCAGGTGGCTGTTACTCTTGTCTGAGTTCGACATTGAGTACATCACGAAGAAAACCATCAAAGGGCGAGCCGTGGCAGAGTTTCTGGCAAACCAACCTCTAGAATCAAATTATACAGAGAATCTGGAATTCCCTGATGAACAACTAGCCATGGTGGAAGTGAAAAGATAGGTTATATGCTTCGATGGGGCAGTGAATAGAAAAGGCGCTGGAATCGGGGTACTTATAGCAACACCGGATGGTGAGATTATTCCTTTATCCAAGAGGCTGATCTTTCCCGTAACCAATAATGGGGCAGAATATGAAGCATGCTTATTTGGAATGGAAGCTCTGTTAACCTTAGGGGCAAATGATGTCTTAATTGTTGGTGATTCACTTCTAGTGATTAGGTAATCTCAGGGCGAGTGGGAGCTGAAAGAAGAAGCCTTACGGCCTTACTTGGAGCTGCTACACTTCAGAAAAGATTTATTTGGCTAGTGTGAATTCAGGCATGTCCCCAGGGATGAGATTAAGATGGCTGATGCATTAGCTACTTTGTCCTCCATGTGGGAAAATCCAGAGGAAACACAAGTACAACCACTGGTTATAACCACTTCTAGACATCCTTGTTTCGAAGTGCACGAAGTAATGGAATTATCAGCTGAAGAAAACCTATGGTTCTTTGACATCTACCAGTATTTTAAGGAAGGTGGGTATCCCAAAGAGGCCAGTGCTGCTGATAAGTTGACACTAAAAAGCTGGCTAGTCAATTCAGAATCTTCAAGGACAAATTATACAAAAGAACAACACATGGAGTCCTTTTAAGGTGCCTGACAGAGCAAGAATCAGAAGAAGTGATGCAGCAGGTACATGCATAATCCTGTGGGCCGCATATGAATGGACTTGTCATGGCCAGGAAGATCATGAGACAAGGGTATTTCTGGATGACGATGCAAGCAGATTGTATAAGAAAAGTGAAGAGATGTCATGAATGTCAGATATATGCAGACATTAGTCATCTTCACTCGAGCTACAGAATTTAGCATCTCCTTAGCCATTTTCAGCATGGGGGATAGACATGATCGTTGAAATTCATCTAGCAGCATCTAATGGGCACAGGTTCATAGTTGTGGCAGTTGATTACTTCTCCAAATGGGTGGAAGCAGAATCCTTCACTAATGTAACGGCCAAGCAGATGGTCAAGTTCATCCAGAAGAACATCTTCACTCGGTATGGGATTCCTTACCACATAGTTACTGACAATGGAGTGCAGTTTCAAGGGGCAACAGGTGGGCTACTTGTAAAGCATGGTATTGAACATCATAAGTCTTCTCCATACAGACCACAGGCTAATGGTGCAGTGGAAGCAGCTAACAGGGCAATAAAGAAGATCTTATCAAAGATGGTAACCACTTACAGAGATTGGGCCGATAAACTGCCTTATGCTCTTTGGGGTTACAGAACCAGTGTCAGAACGCCGACAGGAGAAACTCCTTATGCCTTGGTATATGGAATGGAAGCAGTATTACCGGTGGAAATAGAACTTAAGTCACTTAGAGTCGCCCTGGAGGCTCAGCTGCCAGAGACTGAATGGGTTCAAGCCAGATATGAACAATTGGCAGCACTAGATGAAAGGCGACTAAGGGCACTGGATCATCTTCAGATGTACCAGCGCAGAATGGCCAGAGCCTATAATCGGAATGTGAAGTATTCCAAACGACAGTTGAAAACAGGTGACTTGGTTCTAAAGCAGCTAAGGCCTTCAAATGTCGATGTTAGGGGCAAGTTCAGAGCTAACTGGGAAGGGCCCTATATGGTGAAGAAGGTGGTATCAAAAGGTGCTGTCAGCATCATGGACATAGACGGAAATGAGTTCACTAATCCTATCAACCAGGATAGGCTGAAGCTTTATCATGGATAAAAAAAATTCTGCTAGGCTAAAAACTCGAAAAGAGCGGTCTAGGCAAAAGTTAGGACACGAGAGAAATAATCAGTCGGAAAACCTGAAAAGGACGACTGGTGACGGATTCTGGCTCAGTGTGGAATATGTACCATTTAGGAACCAACTCGTTTCAAATGTACTCATTTTGACTTCATCAATAAAGTGAAGTGTTTGTTTAAATATGTTTGCATGGTTATGACAAATGCACAAGCAAAGTTGTCTTGCATAAACATACATTTAGAGAAAGCACTTTGCATTCAACTGATTGAAATCATCGCTTTATTTAATAAGTGAAAATACGCGAAATACATGTAATTTGAAATCTTTTGTCGACCTCTAAAACTCAGTTCATCTTCCCATAAGAGTAGTAAAATGGTCATGGTGACATCTCAATCATCATAAAAAAAAGGAGCTCACTGAGGTGAAAACCGAGAAGGTGCCTCAGGCAAAAATTAGAGCAGCTTGTTGAGGCGAAAACCGAAAAGGCACCTCAGGCAAAAATTAGAGCGGCTCGCTGGGCTGAAAACCCATATTGGGCAACCCAGGCAAAAATTAGAGCACTTACAAACTCATAATTTCCCCACAAAGCAGGAAAAGCAGAATGTCCGCAACATTCCACACAGAAGTCATCACATCGACTCCCCATAGAGTCATCACGCAATTCCCCAGCAGAATCTATGTAAAGAACACCGGAATCGTCTCCCCATCGAGTTGCCACATTTTCTTCCTAGCGGAATCTCTGTAAGGAGCACCATGATTATCTTCTTAGTAGTATCATACATCCCCAACAGTCACCTCACTCCTTCGAAAATCACCAAGCAAAGCCCCAAAGAAAGCAAAATCAACTAGGGGCACAACATATCTTTCTCCAGCGGAAGGCGGAAACGTCAAATGACGGAAAATGCATACATGTACATATGCATCATCATGCATTCATACATTACATACATCGATCACTTATCCCCAGCTAGTCTTCATTCTTGATCGAAGGGGCAAAAATTTTTGCTGAAAAGTCTCTCGATCAAGGAATGAAGACTTGCTATCTTAAGTACAGGAATTCATCATCCCCAGCTTCGATTCCTCAGCAGATCCGCCTCGAGTAATATAAATTCGGTATCGGCCCAGATAGGCTTCATCATCCTTTTCCCCAGCAGATCCGCCTCGAGTAATGTGAACTCGATATCAGCCCAGATCGGCTTCATCATCCTTTTCCCCAGCAGATCCACCTTGAGTAATGTGAACTCGGTATCGGCCCAGATCAGCTTCATCTATTTCCCCAGCAAAGCTCGCCTCGGGTAACCTAGACCCGGTATCGGCCAATTTCTTCATCAACTTCGCCTCGGGTAACCTAGACCCGGTATCGGCTTATTTCACTCTTTCTTTGCCTTAGGTAACCTAGACCCGGTATCGGCTTATTTCACTCTTTCTTTGCCTCGAGTAACCTAGACCCGGTATCGACTTATTTCACCCTTCATTTGCCTCGGGTAACCTAGACCCGGTATCGGCCAATCCGTAATCCATCTTTTTTCGCCTCGGGTAACCTAGACCCGGTATCGGCTAAACCGCAATTCACCCTTCATTTGCCTCGGGTAACCTAGACCCAGTATCGGCCAATCCGTATCGACTTCGCCTCGGGTAACCTAGACCCGATATTGGCTTATTTCCTCCCCAGTATCACCTCGAGTAACCTAGACCCGGTATTGACTTATCTCATCAGAGGGTTCATTCCAGTGTTCGCGGTGCTTTGATTCCCGCTCTCAAATTCATCATCTCAAGTGTTGTAAACCTGGATCTAGGTGTCAAATTTGATCATGCGAGGGGCAGCTGTAAGTGCTGGAATTTTCTATACTTAAAAAAAAAAGGAGAGAAAATAGTCGTACGATTGTACTTACAGTCATGCGACTATAATTTAAAAATTACAGTCGTAAGACTGTAATATCGGAGCAGTTGCAGGAGCCCATACCTCTGCAGTAGAAAAATGGAGGAGAGAGGTGGCGCAATTAATGCGCCGGGATGGGTAGGAAGTAGCCAGAAATCAGACTAGAAAAGGAGAAAGAGGAGGAGAAAAAAGCCAATCTTGAATTCTGGTGGAAAAAACTTAGAGAGAGAAAGGAAAAAAGAGAGAAGGAAAAGAAAGAAAACTACAAACCCACAAATTCTTCTTTTCCTCTTCTATTTTCTTTTAATTCTCAGAATTAGGGTTAAAATTTGATAGAAATCCTCAGGTTAATCAATTAACTTCACAATCAAATCAAAATCTCGGACTTAAATCATTAGAATCCCAAGCATTTTGGATTTTTGGACACAAAGCTCTCAACCTCATTTTCAAAGGAAAAGTGTGAATTCGTATGGATTAGAGCAACGCCAGGGGTTAAATCGACTTGGATAAGCTTCTAAAAAGGTAGACACTCCTTTTCCTTTCACTTTTTCTTGCTTTCTGGGTGTTTGAAGTGAATTTTTATGCATTTTTGCTGTGTTTTCACGCTTCTGTTTCTAGAAATTAAGAACAGTCGCACGACTGTTCTTGGATTTGATAAACAGTCGTACGAGTGTTCTTGATTTCTAGGTTATTTTTCTTTCATTTCGATTCAAATAAAATTTTGGCGAAATCCTGAGTCTGGAGTGTTTACAGTCGCACGACTGTAAGTTACAGTCGTACAACTGTAACTCCCTTTCCAGAACCAGAATTTCCCTTTTAACTCTAAAAAATTTCCAAAAATCCATAAAAATTCAGAAAACCCCAAAAACCATCAAAATGAATTTTGTTGTGTGCATCCACGACCATAGATTTAATTTTCAGTAAATTTGCATTGAGAACAATTTAACGACGGAGACCTGATTCTCCTGAAAACCAACCCACCTCAAATATAAAAATGCATGTAAATCGGTAAAAATGTTTTCAAAATGATTTTCCCACAAAATCAAAAATACAGGGACGTTTCAAAATGTTTTCCAGGTCTAACCGGGCCAGCTAGCCGAGCCAACCCGGTTATCCGCTATATGCATGCTCCCCAATCCTTGATTTCCTAATTCTGTCTATTTGAGTCCTAATTGTGGTATGCCGTATAAATTGTGCTAACCTTTGTTTTGCAGCTTTTATTTATTTTTATTTTTATTTTAATAGAATTAATCGTGTATTTAGGCGGTTGTAATTATTTTTAGATTCTCGTGTATTCTAGGCGATTGTATAAGTGAGGCTGAGAGTTTTTATCTTTTATTCGATCTAGTTGTAATAATTTATTCATTTACTACATTACTTAACCTATATGTGCACTGTATGTCTTTTAACCTGTATGTGTGTTGTATGTCTTTTTATTCCAATAAAATTAACTTTAGAATTTGAAATACCATTCAAGAACATTGACCAATATTTATTTTAATTAGACACGAAATAAGGAGACTTGTCCGGACCCGAATCTCTGGATAGTGTAGCTGCCGTTCGTCCGGTTCAGCTGCATTATAAATTTCTCGGTTGAGCTGAGCCGAGTGGCAACTCTACAATATTCATCGAGACTTAGCTCTTGGTTCTTTTAAGAATTAATACCATTTATTTTTCAAAACCGATTTTCCATTATAAAAACCCCACGCGAGGGAGGGGCCCGCCCGAGATCGTGGCACCCCTTCCGAAAGGGAGTCTCGCGTTCCGTCGAAAACGTCGTCCGCTCACATCTGCCTTATCTGAATATTTAACTTGTTATTCACTTTCGATAGATATTCACTTCCAAATATGAATCCAATTAAGTCTGGTTTTATAAATTCACTTTCGATTCCTGGCCCTATCATAATAAATCAGTTCGTTTTCGGACATGGTTCAAATGATCATTTGCTTTCAAGTAAAAAGTAACATAACTATATCCATTAACTGGCAAAAACACAAATGGATAAAAAGCTATGTAACATGGAACAAAGTTAAAGCAAAAGAGAACTCTGTATTAAAAACCCTTGAAGGGGGAAACAAGTATAAGACACTTTTTGCCTAAAACAATTAGGGATTCGGTGTGTCAGCAGAATCCCCATTCGGCTTAATTAAATCTTCCCCGGGTAGAGGAGCTTCAGGCAGAACACTACCAGCTTCCTCAAAGCAAAGGAGAAAGAGGAGGGAGATCCACCTCTTGAGGAAAATCCACCTCGATATCCTCGTAGGAGATGTCCCGATGCGCCTCAGCGCATCTCTTCAAGATGCAGTCTCCGTACAAAAAGCGCCAACCGCCCATACGTTAGCATCTTCTCCTTGAACTTTTCCTTCGCCACCGCAAGATCACTTTTTCGGCCCTCCCTCTCTTGCTCGAGAGCAGTTTCAGCAGATGATAGGGAGCGTCTCAGTGAAGCGTTCTCAGAAACTACCGCATCAAGAGCCTTTTGCTGCTGCTCGGCCTTCTCAGCAGCCTCAGCTAGGGCCTCCTCCATCTTTTTTCTTTCTAGAGCACCCACTAAACTTTGGTCGTACATGCGGTCCGCTTCCTCAACTCTCTTCAGTTCCTCATAAAGGAATGGGATGGCTTGTAAGACATCACATAAGTACAACTAAAAAACCTTGGAAGAATAATGGAATCAGAATACCTACGGTATAAAGTTTGCTGAGGACTCGAGTGCCGATAGTCCGGTTACTCATACCCGCCACTTTAGAAGAGTCAGCCGGGAGATACATCCTGTTGCTCAACTCTAGCTAGACCAAGGGATTAGCCAGGCTAGCATCCTTCCCAAACTTTGAGAGGATATCCCGCATCAGGCTATCAGTAACCACAGGACGGGAAAATTCCGGAGCTACCTCCTATAAAAATAAAATAAAAATAAAACTTAAGTATAAACTTCACACAGTTTAGCAAAAGGCAGTAGGAGAAGGGGTTTACCATCCGGATCTTCTTCCCTTTACCCGCACCAGACGCGGACACGGAAGGTTTCCTCTTGCTCCCAGGGGCAGGCTCAATATTCCCACCCGGAATGACGACCGGCTCCGGTTGACTCGGAGTTGCAATAACTGGAATCGGTGCAGTAGTGGAAGTGGTTGAAGGTTTAGATCCACTCCTCCAGGCACGTAAGGCTGCAACAATATCAGTGAGTGACATCCCTGGCAAAAATGGAAAATACAAAATGAGTATCAGGGAAAAAGTACCTTGTTCTTCTAGAGGATCACTACATAACATATGAAGCCCAGTCCGGTCATCGAGTGCCCCCAAAGGCTGCCCCTAGCGGAAGTCCTTGACCGCGTACTGGAGCTTCCAATACTGGGTGGGGACAGATGTCAACAGTTCGAGATCTGCCGTTTCTTGGGGGGAGAGCTTATCCTTCGCTCCCTTCATCAAAGATGTAGGTTGAAAAGACCAGGTGATTGGAAATGGTGGGAAATCATCCTTCAGTTTTATGAAGAAAAAAAGACCTTTGAAGCCCTTAACAGATGAAGTGCAACTCGAGAAAAACCGAAAGAGTGGACCCTTGGCCATCGTGAGGTGATCGCTATTTGAATTCTGGAGGACCGCGGTGGCG
Source organism: Euphorbia tirucalli (assembly GCA_039660915.1). Lineage (NCBI taxonomy): Eukaryota > Viridiplantae > Streptophyta > Magnoliopsida > Malpighiales > Euphorbiaceae > Euphorbia > Euphorbia tirucalli. Next base: position 56,331,675 of record CM077633.1, read on the forward strand.
ATGTGCCGGAACAAGGCATCGGTCAACCGAATGCTGAGATTATGGCACATCCAGTACAATGCGTAGATATCCTCCATGACGTTCGAGTGAAGCTAGAAGGGAAGTCTTTCAGTTTGACTAGAAGTAGGGTTTTGGAATTCTCCTAAACCCTATCCAACTCTGTCACTGGCCCTATAAAAGGAGGGTCATCAGAGGTAAACAAGATTCATTCTATTTTCAAGCAAAAATACTCATAGCTAAGAACAAATCACACTGACTTAGGTATCGGAGCTTACCCCAGAGGTTACCGGTGTCTTATCTTTTTTCTCTTGTAGAAACAATACTAGATCCGGCCCGAAGAGCAACCCGAACCCGGATCTCTAGAAGGATTTCAGAAAATCTATCACCCAATTAATCATGTTGATGGGATGAGTTAGGCCGTTCTAATCGGGCCATTATTTTAAAAAGGTTCAACCCAAACCCAGCAAGAGACATGCAATGACGTATCGTCCTATATTCTTCAGGTTAAAATAAGTGATGAATGTTATCACTATAATTTATTTGGACAAATTGAATCATCAATTGTAGGAACCAATTTTAGTTCATTCAAAAAAGTTTAAAGGGTGTGAATTGGTAATAAAAAAACTAGAAATAGAATTTACATGTTACGCTATATGGTCTAATGGCCACCAACCCCTTTGTTGACATATTGTGTTCGGCAACAGGGAGCAATGAATTATCACAACATTTCTTGTGATTATCCAACACGATGACCAACTTTCTTCCTTAATTCATCTTTACTATTCCTCCATTATTTCTACACGAATGCAATTTGCATGATGTCAATAATCCAAGAAAAGAATGAATAGCAATGATTTCTTTTTCTTTTTCTTTTTTCTTTTTTCAATACTTATCTATGAATTTGGAATTGGTGGCAATATAAATGCATAGTTAAGCAAGGTAAATCAATATCATACACCTACCGCTGCATCAACATTTGCAAGAGACTCATCATTAGGGCTAGAAAGAATTGATATGATGCTCATAATGATGCTTTCAACCTGCAAATTTACAATGCAGTTACATTAATTCAGTGTTAGGGCAATGTCAAAGAGTTATAATGTTTAGGATTAAAAGGGTAAAGATGAAAAGAAACAAAATATGAAGGGAAGACGTTTGATTTATAAAATAAGAACAAACATTAGTCTCTATCAGCTCATTACATGTCTGCGTAAGGTAAAGTCATGCAGATATGGAACAAAGTGCATTATTCAACATAATCCAATGCATAATTATGAAAATTCTATCCTTCTACCGTTAATTGCTTCTCATGCGTAATTCATGATACAAACACATTTCTTCTGCCGGCCATATTTCTCATAGTTCCTTCTTTAATAAGATTAACTACTCGAGATATTTTCTATAATCATCTTTGAGTGCACCATTGAAGGCACTTCAAAATACCGGAAAATATGAACCACTAAATCTAAAGCATACCATATTCTACAATCTACATTTGCACCTTAAAATGCTTATGTTTGCAGTGGCAATTCTATTAATGATAATAACTACTCTCAGTCCCCTATAGCTTCAAGAAGATCTTTACTGATTCCTAATTTTGTTCACTTACCCATTTCGTTGGATAAGATGAGTGACTCAAAAGACTGACATTTACCATATCAAAGCCATTACAAAACTAATATCACTCACAAATCGGTTGAATTAGATACCCATGATCAAAATTGGAGTATATACTACTCAAATCCCTTGAAAACTAGAGATGTGGCAGAGTTTGTGAAAAAGAAACTCCAACGAATACACATACAGAGGATGAACAATAATATGATCAATTATTCCAACCAGGTTTGATACGCAAATAAAAAAAGAGGAAAAGGAGAAATCTACTTATAGCAAGAGCATATTATCTGTAAATATAAAGTATTCAGAATTTATCACCGCTATTTCCGTTCACTCCTTTAGCCATTATGTCCTATCTTCTTCCAGCTTTGTTCTGCCTACAAATTCAGGGTCAATAAGTATTAACTCAGAAGTATATAAGCTCTTAGATCTTCTTAACTGCATAAACACTCTGAATTTTCAAATAGGGAAAAAGCTAAAAACAACAATACAATATAATACAAAACTAAAATTAACAAAATAGCAACTAAATTAGCCTCCCTAGTAATGACACCAAAAACTTGATAGACTAAATTTATGTGAGCGCACGCAGTCAATCATAATAATAATTCTGGAGAATTCCAGAATCAAACCTAAGAGAGGAAATTAATTACTATTCTTTTACCTCTAGCTTAGGAGGAATTATTAGGATTTTAGTTTTATATAATTCTAAGAAATCAAGATTAATCAATGAGAGAAAACACTAGGGATTCGAGGTTCACCTAAATACGTTAATCAATCACACTACTACCACATTTTCAACATGCAATTACAATGACAATTGTTCCAAAGATGTCTTAACACATCATCGAGCTGTTAAGTTATACCTAATTAACTGTAGTTATTCGTTGATTTCTCAATTACATTAATTAAACTCATTAAGCAATAATTATATCATCACAATTAATCCTAACTATGTCTAGTATAGGTTCAATTGTGTCTATCTTCCTAGTTTTAAATTTATATTTCACACATAAATCCTAAGATAAAATCATGCACTTGCCATATACACAATTCATAAATAAATTTAAAGAAGGTGAATGTAATAAGAAAATAATTCAATAGAATTAAACTAAAAAAATCCAACATGGTAGTATGCAATTAATGTTGGAAAAATTGGTTTAGACAAAGGGATTATTTATCAACTTTAGGCTTATTTATATCATGGATAGATTACGGTTCAAATAACTTAAATTACGTCATCGTATTCTACGCAACTAGGTTTTTCCAACGATATATAATATGCGTAAAACGGATGAAGGATGAATGAGAAATTGATTCTCAAAATGAGCTTGGAAGGAAGGATTTCGTAGAGGAAAATGGAATGAAATTCTTAAATCTCACATCCCTTGTTTATAGGAAGGATATGTGGTTTATAAGGAAATGCCTTTCCTTCGGTTGGAAAGAATTTCTAACCAAGACGCTCTCTTTTGCGCATACAGAGGGGGTGCAAATCCAAGTCCAAACCTCCAAAGGCCCAATGTGCACCGCATGACGTGGACAACGCGCATGCTGAACCGAAATGGGCCACTTTGGGCTTACTATTGCTCTGGCCCAATTATTTTTCCCTGTAAAATTATCAGAGTCCTTTTGAATTCTGAATAGAAAATTCCAGAAGATTAATTGTATCAAATATAATTAATTTGTTATAATTTTCTTTATAGAGAATTAATGTCCTTAATTCCTTTGTCTGCTAATAATTCCTACAGTTTCTTCTTCTAGCGTATATCAAAACTTTTTCTATTCTATTTTGAGTACTTAGAAAATTTTACAGAAACTTTTATCCCTTACCACGAAATTCATAGGCTGGTAGACTATGTTATAGTGATTTTCTTTACACTTGGTTTAGTAAGATCCTCCTTAATTCCTTTGTTTGCTAATAATTCCTACAGTTCCTCCGTCCAGCCTATATCAAAACTTTTTCTATTCTGTTTTGAGTACTTAGAAAATTTTACAAAAACTTTTATCCCTTACTACGAAATTCATAGGCTGGTAGATTATGTTTTGGTGATTCTCTACTCTTGGTTGAGTTAGATCCTGAAGTTTTTGTATCCTGAGAGGCAATTGTTCGGTCGAAAAAATTCTGGCTTATGGAGACTAGTTTTCAGGCCTCAATGTAACGTTGTTGTTCATTGCTTCTCGGTTAAGATTTATTTTATGTTTCTTTTCCTTTCATGTAATCTATTCAATTTAATAGACTATGGTTCTTTATGTTCTTCTCTTGTTAATTATATATATATTATTGCGTCTAACAATCTTAAGGCATAATTTTAGAATAAGAGGATGAATCAGAGCAAGGGGTATGATGTGGAAATTTACAAGTGCATAAAATCGTATCAAGTAATAAAGAGTAAGTAAAGATCATTCCCACGAGGATTGTTTACTAATTCCCAACTAATTCACAAAAAACTACTGACTAAGCAAATAGCAAATATTGATTTACTTGATATTGAACTAATAATTAAATTGAAAGACAAATAAAGCAATAAAAACAAGTAGAGAAAATTCAATGAGAGAAAACATCCAGGATATTACTTTCATACAACTCTTAGCCTAATCAACATATTGTATATTCAAATACTTTAATTACTAATGCAATGGAGAATGATTTTATGTCAATAATACTCTCTCCCAAGATATATTATCAATGCTAAAAATATGTCACTAACCCTATTTTCCAATAGTGATCAATAACCTATAATTAACTCACTAAGTATGAATCATCCAAAAAAAAAAACTCCACACAAGTTTAAATTATATTACTCCCATTCAAATCCAAACTTATGATTCTATTATCTTAAGTCCAATTTCAATAGTATTCCCTCCCGGTACTCTATACTATTTCAATCTATAAACATGCAATTAGTGATCAAGCAAAAGCAAGCATTAAGTAAGCTAATAAAATCGCACTAATAAAGTAAGAAAACTACAATAATTTCATTAAACCATAAAGTTGTACTACATCAATATTCTAGATAAAGAAAGTTTTGCTACTCATAATATTTAAAACATACAAATAAGAAATAAGAAATAAGAACATAGAGAAGGGAAGAAAACTCTAAAGTTGGTGCAGACGCCTTCATCGAATTCCTTCGTCTTGTCACCTCCACTTCACCACTGAAATTCCTCTCCAAAAATGCAGAATTCAATCTAAGTTATGGGATCTCCCAAACTAAAAATCAAAAGCTATTTATATAGGAGAAAAACTCTCCTAAACAAAAAAAAGATAACTAACCTAGAAACTCCAAAACTCCTAAAAACTCTAACATTCCCTAATTAAAACTCCTAACTCAACAAATCCCAATTAAACAGGAACTCCCAAAATATCTCCAGCCCAAGTCTCCTAAATGGATTAGGAAGACACAAATTGTAGGAGAAAAAATTAACACAAAAGGTTTGACCCGCAGTACCAGGAACAGCTGCAGAAAACCCAAGCTAACTTTTTCGATACAACTCTGTCTGGCACGATTCTAGATGCTCTGGAAAGCTAACAAATGGGCACACAACTTTGCTGAATAACTCTAAAGCTAAAACAGCCTCCAACTATCTCAAAAATCCAGCTGAAGTTCTGATTCCAATAATCCTTCCTTAATCAGAATTCCCATTTAATAAAAAATCTCTTATTTAACACCTAAAAGAGAAAAATACACTAAATAAAAGTAGATAGATAAAAGATAACAATTGACCACATAAACACTAAAACCTAAACTAAAAATGTATAAAGTAAGGGGAAAACAAACTAAAACAACCCTAAAAATGCATATATGAAAATGAGTTATCAGGGTAGAGCCTAGAAGAAGTCAAATCTTTTATTTAAGATTTCCTGACCTATATGATTGAGGGTGAACCTCAAACTTATGGAGAATCTGTAGGTTCTATAGAAAGTCCTTTACGAAAGGAAGCTAGAAGGGAGTAAAATTGATTCCATTCTGTAGAACCTACTTGGGAATTAGTGGATCTTCCTCCAGGAAAAAAACCATTAACTTCTAAATGGATTTTCAAATGAAAAATGAAAGCAGATGGAACAATTGTTCAATATAGGGCTCAATTGGTTATTAAAGGTTACTGACAAAATGAAGGCCTTGATTACTTTGATAAGTATTCTCCTACGTCGAGAATAAAATCCATTAGGATAACACTTGTAATTGTCACTTTGTGAAATCTTGAAGTACATCAGATGGATGTGAAAACAGCCTTTATGAATGGAGATCTTGAAGAAGAAATCTACATGGAATAACCTAAGGGTTGTGCAGCTCTAAGTCAGGAAAGAAAGTCTGAAAATTGGTGAAATCTTTATTTGGTTTAAAGCAAGCACCAAAACAATGGCACAAAAAGGTTGAAGATGCCATGATGGCAAACGGCTATCAAATTAATGAGTGTGACAAATTTATTTATGTTAAAACTACTAATGAAGGATATACCCTATGATTGTATGTTGATGACATACTCATTATGAGAAGCAATGAGAAAATGGTAAAGAGTACTAAGAATATGTCAAATTCTAGATTTGACATGAAAGATTTGGGACCAGCAGATGTGATAATAGGCATCCAAGTTAAATGTTGACCTAGCGATCTCATTCTATCTTAATCACACTATATGGATAAGATACTTAAGAAGTTTAGTAAGGGTGATATTGGTATAGCTAGAAATCCGATAAACACCAGCCAACATCTGTATAAGAACAAAGGTGAAAGCATAAACCAAGTGGAATATGCAAGGGTTATAGGTAGTCTGATGTACCTCTTAAGTTGTACAAGACCCGATATTGCTTTCACAGTAAGTAATTTAAACATATTCACGAGTAGTCCTAGGGAGTGCCATTGGAAGGCTATTATGAGAACCCTAAGGTATTTACGATATACTTATGATTATGGATTGCATTATGTGAAAGAACCCATTGTATTAGAAGGATACTTTTGATGCTAGTTGGATAGTCGACATTAAGAATTCCAAAGGTACAAATGGATATGTGTTCATCCTTGGAGGAGGAGCAGTCTCCTGGAAATCCTCATGGCAAACGATCATAACTAGGTCCACTATGGAAGCTGTGTTTGTAGCCTTGGATAAAATCGGTGAAGAAGCTAAAAAGCTACTAAACTTCTTGGAGTATATTTCAGGATGGCCAAAACCTGTGCCCAAAATTTGTATACATTGTGATAATCAACCAACGTTTAAGAGAGCACGGAACGTGATGTATAACAGTAAGTCGAGAGACATGCGTTGTCAAGATAACATCGTTAGACAATTGATCTCAATAGGAATTATCTCTATTGACTTTGTAGGTTCAAAGGATAACACTACAGATCCACTAACCAAAGGGTGAAATCAAGATAAAGTTGATAAGGCATCGAGAGGAATGAGACTTAATCCCATGAATATTAAGGTTCTATATGAAGGAAAACCCAACCTTGTTGACTGGAGATCCCAAGATTTAGGTTCAATGGGACAACCTAATTGCATAGACCTTGTGAGGCATTGTGGGGGTCAACCTTTGTCCATTCTTGTGATGTAAACAGTGATAAAAAGTGAAAGGTTAAGCTATGTTTTTAATGATTCTTTATGCATTAGAAGTTTGAGTAAAAGAAATTACCTATGTGAGGGTGAAGTGGGGTCGCTTCAAAGGACACTAATGGGGCTGAGTTCTTTGAAACTCTTGTAGAACCAGGAGATGTTCATGACCATAATGACCAGAACCATGAGAACTAAAAACCATGTTATGTTGGTATTTGTCTAAGGTATATCATTGTTTACATAAATGGCAGAATAGTTCAAGGATATTGCATCTACTAATCAACCAGTAAAGGAAATATACTTTCATAAGGGAAGGTTCAAAGGTTAAAGCCCACCTATCCTATGCAAATATCATATGTAGAGTTATATCCCCACTTTGAATTTTTAAAAGTTTGTTTCATTTTTCAATTTTCATTCATGTGGGGGGTAGTTGGAAAAATTGGTTAGACAAAGTGATTATTTGTCAACTTTAGGCTTAATTATATCATGGATAAATTGCAGTTCGAATAACGTAAATTACGTCATCATATTCTACGCAACGAGGTCTTTCCAATGATATATATTACGCCTAAAATGGATAAAGGATGGAATGCGAAATTGATTCTTAAAGTGAGATTGGAAGGAAGGATTTTGTAGAGGAAAATGAAGTAAAATTCCTTAATCCCACATCCCTTGTTTATGGGAAAGATATGTGGTTGATAAGGAAATGCCTTTCCTTAGGTTGGAAAGAATTTCTAGCCAAGAGGCTTTCTCTCTCTCTTACGCACAGAAGGGGTGCAAATCCTAGCCCAAAGCACCAAAGGCCAAATGCGCACCCGCACAACGTGGGCAACGCGAATTCTGAATTGAAATGGGCCACTTTGGGCCTACCTACTTTTGCTCCGGCCAAATTATTTTTTCCTATAAAATTATCAGAGTCCTTTGGAATTCTCAATAGAAAATTCCAGAAGATTAATTGTATCAAATACAATTAATTTGTTATAATTTTCTTTATGGAGAATTAATGTCCTTAATTCCTTTGTTTGCTAATAATTCCTACATTTTCTCCTTCTAGCCTATATCAAAACTTTTTCTACATCTATAACCTAGCTTGGGGATTTAGCTACTCGTAATAGAAATAAGGATAAAAGAATAATTGTAGCATATAATCCAAAACATAGAAACAAGGACAAGAAAATAAAAACTCCTGGAATGATGAACAGATTCCGTCAAATCCGTGTGCAATCCTTGAGAATTGTTTGTCTTGCTCCAATCTTTCTTGTGTGTTTTTCTCCACCACAAATCGCATTGCAAACGAAAGATTAGAATGAGAGAATATTGTTGATTTTCCCCCTTAAAAACTAAAGAGAAAATAGGAGAGAAAGTCTCCTCTCCTAAAACAGTAAGTCTAAAAGAAAAAACTCTATAGGATCACAAGTTAAAAAACTAAATGGACTAGGAGAATTACAGAACAAAACAAATCCAATTGGAAAGACTTCTAACTCCAAAAGCTTATAAAATTCGTAGCTCGTCTTGGGTCCACAAATAAGACTGGCCCAATTTACAATTTCAGCTCAATATCTTCTATTTCAACATCCCATAAGGCATGAGCATGCTTCAAGACTTCTCTGCTATTGATGAAGACTCTTTTTTGCTCCAAAATATAGCTCTTTACTCTCTTTTTTCTTCAAATCTCCAAAAACACATAAAAAGAATAAAAACAATGTAAATATGCTTCGAAATGACAATAAAGCACTAAAATAAAAGGAAGATAAGTCATAAAAACTTATGCACAAATATGACTTATCAGGTGTCAGGATGACATCATCTAATGTTATGTTTTATTTTTGTAGTATAAAATCAGTATAATCGCAAGTATAAAAGCAATACATGTACATAAAAACAAAGAAAATTGGTATACAATCTTAGTAAAAAAAAGAAATAAATAAACAAGATTACAATATTAAATTAAACATCCACCGTATGTCGAAGAAGCTTTAACTTAGATGAAAAATGAATGTGTTACTGATTTGCACATGCAGACTTGATAATCAAATTAATACTCGTCATTGCCATAATTCTCATACTACGAAGCGCATTTCCTCTTGCTCTTAGTATCAAGAATTGTATTGCTTTTTAATCTCTTTTTTTTTTTTTTTTTTTTTTTAATAAATTGTTACTATTCTTAGAACATCAGTAAACGATATTACCCACATCTCAAGTTGCGTTTGATAAACTGAAAAAATAAGTATTGAATTTTAAGTATTAAATTTGATAAATGCTGAAATCATTAACCACCGGATGTAATAAACTTATTTGATAACCTAACAATCGAAAATTGTAGAATAATACACAGAATTTGTATTTCTAATTTTCTATCATATTAATTTAATTTTTGTAAGTAATAAAAAGATTAAACAAACTATAAACAACCCCAAGTCATAAAATTACGAATGAATAAAATAATTTTCGGTTTTAAATAATATGAAAATATTGTTTAATATATATATGATTGGTTTTCCAATATGGCTTTTGAGTTTTCAATGAAGGTTACAAGTCTACACTAAAAAAATTTATGGAATTTTTAGATAGAAGGGAACGATAATTTGAAAAGAAAAAGATAATGATTGATTAATTTATTAACTAAGGAGATTTTCTAATAAATAACACAACCAAACAAGTTAAGTGATTAAATAAGTTAATTTTTTTAACTTTATCATATTAAAAGAGTTTTGACTTAACTTAATAACGCTACAACAAAATGGCTTTTTTGTGGGCAAGTAATAGTTGGGGGGAAAAAAAAAGGAAAATTCCCACTAAAATCAGAAAGATTGTTAATTTTTGTGGTAGAGTGAAAAGGTGCGACAAATAACTATATAATAGTGGCAGAATGATAATTTCCACACTAAAACATCATGCATCACCGGTGGAATATTTGTTTCTCCACATTAGTCTAATACAAAAGTAGAGAATTACAGAATTACCATTGAAAGCTGAAAAAAATAGCGCACATCCGTCCCGTGCGAATGAAATTTCACTACACCCTGCTCACTCATTCATAATCTGATTGAGAAACCCTAACCCTCCAACAAATTGAGAAATTAATTTCTCAAAGGGGCATCCCAGTAGTTTTCTTTCTCTTCTAATTTTATCTTCCTCTCCCAACACTAACACTCATCCCTGGCCCTGCCACCGATGTTTGCCATTCAAGATTGTCAAGGTATCCGTTCTGGATTGTGTTGGGATTGTCCTAGTGTAAAACAAAACAAAATCACTGCAAAAGCAGTAATATTTTACACTCGAATCCGATAACATGAACAATTGTTAAGATTATAGAAGAATAACAATACCGACTCAACCAGAAAGCAAGATAAATTCCATACCTATGTCTTCCCGATTAAGATTGATTATTAGTTTTTTCCTTTGCTTGAATAACCTCCACGATCACGCACACGAACACCTCCGGAACACATCGGTGTGCTAACACAGGACAAAAGAGCAGTCTTCCAGTTTTCTTAGTGTTGGTCGAATTCTCTAACACAGAGAAAGGTGGGCTGGAATTTTCAATCAGAAGGATGGGAGAGGGAGAGGTTTTCCTTATGTTAGATCAAGAGACATTTAAACGCACTAAATGCAAGAATTTATTTTGATGATAACAAACAAATGGACATGAGAAATAATTGCAAACGAACAACTTTTAATTCCATATCGTTCACACAAGAAGATCCTTGAGAATAAAAGTGATACATGGAAGTTCATAATTTCAATACAACAATTCTCTATAAGTACAAGAATTCTAACCAAGGACTTGCTATAAAGAGATCTTCACAAAGTATATTGCATTTATTAACTCTATAGATCTCATGTCAAATATAAGAAGTGAACAAATGTAAAGTCATCTGAAGTCTACATGATAGCTGAATAAAAGTAGTGTGGTTAAAATGATCATAACTGACTTCATACTGAAATGAACTTTTAGCTGACTAAAAAGGATAGTTTTAGAAGCAGAATGTTTATCACAGAACAAGCATCATGAATAGTCAAGTAAAAGAGGCAAATAGAACTCGCCAGTTACAACACTCCAAAACGGATTCATTTTAGATGATTAAATGTTGAAGCCAGTCACTACAAGACAAGACAACGACTAGTTTCTATAAAGGAGCAACGGCTACTTTTTGGGTATTTACCTATAAAAAGAAGCTCAAATTAGTTTGAGAAGTTGCTTGCGATGCGGTTAATCATCGCCGCTTGGGAGGACACCGATGAGTTCAGTGCTATCAACGATGGGGCCGTCATGGCCGTGGGAGAGCGGTTCGTGGTAGCCTTTAAAGTTGTCATACTAGCGAAACCTGACAAAGTCATTATTCAATCCGTTCCACGCTCACTGCACCAAATGATAGATTCAGTAGAAATCCTTCGATAAATCCCGGTTTGAATCGTGCTAGGCTGGATCTGCTTGTGTTCCTGCAAGGCAAAGAAAAAATCTTTGGGATATACTCCGATACCTAAGTCAACCTTGACTGTATCAATCTCGGGCAATTAATTCATTTTATAGAAGTCTAGGGAGTCAACTAGTCGTTTGAGTAAGTTGAGGGCCTAAGTGGACATTCTCTAAGTTGGAGATGACAGTAGGATGTTTGGGCGAAGTTCAGGAAGTTCCACATGTATTAGGCCTAATTTTAACTCTACTTGCATTGGCATAATGGCATCTATACATTTATATATATATATATATATATATATATATATATATATATATATCCACGATGGCATATATGTTTTGTTGGAAATTTCCCATAATTAAATGTGATTATTTGTCAGCTTTGAACTTAATTCAGTATTACAATTTGGATAACATAAATTATGTCATTGTATTATACATAACAAAATCTTTTCAAGAGTATATAATATGTTCCAAACAGATAAATAATGAATGAGACATTGGTATTCAAAGACAACTCGTTGCAAAGGAATTATGAAGGAAAAATTGGATAAAAATCTCATATCTCACATCTCTTTTTTATGAGAAGAGTAAAGAGTATATAAGGTGAAACCTTTCTTGAGGTGGTTAAGAACAAACTAACCAGAATGTTCACGTGCATGGGTACATATCCAACCCCAACCAAGTAGGGGGACGCATTTACATAATGTGGACGACGCAAATGCTGAACCGAAATCGGCCACTATTGCTATAAAATTGTAGCTTTATATCAAATTTATCTGCCATTAATATAGATATATATGAAAACAAACTTTTGAACTTTGGAATATTGTTGCTTTTGAAAACAAAATTCTTTTTTGATAAATATATCATTTATTGTCGTGAAAATACGTTCCTTTTCTTTTTTCTGGAAAACTAATTTCATTAGATTTAATCAATCACTTGAAATACACAAGAATGTCACCTCACACAAGTCAACCATTTCAGATAATATTTGTTATAGAATACCTAAACCCGAACCAAATTAAAACTCAGCCTCCAAAATTTGGATTGTATAATTTCTTTCAATGATGATAAATTCAAATCATGATTAGCGAACTCGGTAGCGGTGGTCTCTTTCTCTTTCTTGTATCTTATTGACTAAAATCTAGAGTTTAAGACTTTAATGACATTGTACGAATTGATTTCATGACTGTAGTGAAAAATCTTATACAAGAAAAATGATTTTTAGTGACTAAAACATAATCAGGGTATATAAAAACCCTCACTAAAAGCATATGTTTTGAATCTAGACCTCGTGTTGTTATTAACAATTTGACTTTAATCCCGTCGTTATTGTTATTCCGCCGATTTTTTTCATCAAATTTTCATTTTCCCCAAAAGTGAAATATTATAAAAAACAAAACATAATTAATTTCTCCAATTCTCCATCTATCTCATCCATTTCCTCCATCTTTTGTCTCTTCTCTCGATCTCACCTCTCTTCCTTCTCCCTTGACTGCAGCGCGCCAGAATCGGTGTTATCACTGTGATTATCGGACATCGTCAGCACCTTCACCGACTTCCTCACTTCTGTTCATCATTGTTGGAGGTTGGAGCCAGGGAATCCAAGTTTCTATTTTCTTTCTCTTCGTTCTAGAAAATGGATTTAGGTTCCTAAATTTCTGGTTAGTTTGCTTAATGAAAAGTTCATCAAATTGATAAACATCAATTATGAATTAACAAAGAGGAATTACAAGATCAGGAGAAGAAATTTACAAAGAAGAATACATGAAGTAGAAGAAGGAAAGAAGAATTGAAAAGAATCAGTGCAAGAGAGAATTACAGAGAAATGAAAGTTTTTAACTAATTAATTGAGACTTTTATACCGTTAAAGTATAACGGCTATTTTACAACCTCTTAACTAATTAAGTATTTAATTAGTTAATACCCCCCATCAAGATGGCAGGTGTAAATCCAAAACTCCCAATCTGTGCATAAATGAATTAAATTCTGGAGAATGTAGAGCTTTGGTAGAGCAGTCAGCTAATTGATCTTTTGATGAAACTTGAAGGAGATGCACCTGTCCAGATTGAACTTTCTCGCGAAGAAAATGAAAATCGATTTCGAAGTGCTTGGTTTTCTCGGGAAAAACCTCATCCTTAGCTATCGAAATTGCAGATGTATTGTCACAGATCATCAAAGCAGGCTGTGAATGTTCAATCAAAAAATCTTGAAGCAAATATCTCAACCAGCAAGTTGTTGCCATAGCACGATATTCAGCTTCTGCACTTGAGCGACGGACCATTTGTTGTTTTCTAGATTTCTAAGCCAAAAGAGAATTTCCCAAAAAAACACAGTAACCTGTGATGGATTTTTGAGTTGTTGCACAAGTTCCCCAATCGGAATCTGTATATGCTTGAAGCTGTAATTTTGAATCCGAAGGAAAAAATATACCTTGAGCCAGATGCAATTTTAAATATCGAAGAACCCTATGTGCGGCTGCGAGATGATGTTTGGTAGGGTAATCGAGATATTGGGACAACTGTTGGACTGCATACGAGATATCTGGTCTAGTATTTGTCAATTATAACAACTTCCCCACAAGTTTCCTATAATTTGTAATATTTGCTAGCTTTGGAGAATCTGGAAAATCAAGTTTATCCACTGACAATGGTGTAGGACAAGGCTTGCAATCTAAGAATCATGTTTCTGCTAATAAATCTAAAATGTACTTTCTCTGATAAATATGGATTCCCTTCTTACCCTGTGCTACTTCAATACCAAGAATGTACTTCAATTTTCCTAAGTCTTTAATAGTGAATGTTTGATGCAAAAAATCCTTGACTTGTTGTATCGCTTCTTGACAATTACTGGTCATTATCACATCATCAACATAAACAGTCATTGCCATAAATCTATCTCCTGGTTTCCTAACAAACAAAGAAAAATCTGCTTGAGATTTCTTACAACCAATAAAAAGAAGTGCCTCTCTTAAGTTGCAATTCCACTGCCTTGAAGCTTGCTTTAAATCATAAAGAGACTATTTTAATCTACAAACTGGATTAGGAATTGTGGCCTTGACACCAGGTGGTAACTTCATATATATCTCTTCTAAATCTCCATGCAAGAAGGCAATATTAATGTCTAACTGCTCTAATTTCTAGTCTTTTACAGCTGCTAAAGCTAATAACAATCTGACTGTAGTTAATTTAGCCACAGGGGAGAAAGTTTCCAAAAAATCAACATCCTCCTACTGTGTACAACCCTTAGCTACTAAATGTGCCTTGCACCTCTCTATACTTCCATCACTCTTTCTTTTTATTCTATATTACACCCTATGTGTTCTTTTCTAGGTTGCAGTGAACAAATCTCCCATGTTTTGTTGACATCTAAGGCCTGTAACTCTGCTTGCATAGCCTCTTGCAAAGCTGGACTAGTACTAGCCAAGATTTAACCAAGTTATTGCGATGAGTCCACGCAGGGAATACAGAAGTTCTTGCTAGCATTAAAATCGTTCGATCAACAAACTCAAGCTTATTTTTAGACAATAATACCATCATGTTCTAACTCTAGGTATAATAGTCTGGTTCTGCAAGCAGTGGAGTCACAAACACCAAGGACGGATTCTCTCCCGGATGTACATAATACGAACTAGAAGGTTGATCCTCAACTCTAATATTTGCCATTTACTTGAAAGAAATCAAAGAAATGAAGTTGCGAGAGCGATCGGAAAAATACAAATTCTGCTCTGATACCATGACAAGTTTATCAAATTGATAAATATCAATTATGAATTAACAAAGAGGAATTACAAGATCAGGAGAAGAAATTGTTGTGTGCGACTTAACGAGCAAGTGCATCCGGTCACAAGTAGTATAAAACAGCTTTTTAAGTCCGAGTATTGATCCCATGAGGAATGTGAATAGAGACTACTAGATCCTTAAAATCTTTATGTTATCCGATGAAACAATAAATGATGAAAGTGATAAACTAATCCTAATACCTAATCTACCTATGTACGGCAACCATAAGAGAGTATTTGAGGGATAAAACAAGGACTAAAAGTAAGTTAAGGTGTTGGGATCCTATGGAAGTTCAGCTAATCATGTATTTACTTGGATATTTTAGTTAGAAAGTTGGGTACTTCCAACAAGAATTAGGCTAAGGCAATGGTCATGCTACGAGCCAACTATCTTAGTTTCTGTAATTGTTTGGTCATTCGTCTTAAAGAAAACCAAGATGCAATAAGCTTAAAGAAAGTCAGGCTAAGTGTTAGTTAAGCATGGATCCTCATAATCTAACCTAAGGTTTGGTCATTCAATAGGTTAGAAGGCTGAAAACTCTAGGTCTAAGGTTCAAGAGCCAAGAGTAATGGTCAATCAATCCTTTAAGATCTACTTATGGGTAGCTAGGCCATAACTAGCATTAAGAATAAGAGAAATCAAACATCTCAAACCAAAAACCGAAAATAAATAGACATTCAAAGTATTCAAACAACCACATTCACCCTAAACCTTAACAAATCAATTAATCACTCATAATAAATAAGAAATATATGGGAAACATGAGAATCAAATGATTTCATTGCATATTATAAGAGGGATTACACATAAAGTTCAGAACTACAAGAAAGGAAGAGTGAGAAAGAGATACAACTCGTGAAATTGATAATAAATCGCATCCAAGATGAAGAAATCCCTAAATCCAGCCTTCAATCCTTAGTTGATAGAGCTTCCCCTTGTTCTTTTCCCTAAATCACCTCTACGGTTCGATAGATTTGATTAAAATTCCCCTCTCTCTCCTCCTTCACAGGAGAAGAAGATCTCGTTTATAAATGCTGAAACAGGAAGCTACAAAGGGCCATTTGCTGGCTGAAAGACAAGAACAACTTGAAATTGGAAGATTACACAAGTTGCCATGATCGTGAATGCTCTCTGCAAAGAAGAATGGGATTTTCCATTATTTGGGCGGTGGAATACGCAGACGGAGGGATATGATGTCTTCAAAATTTCGGAATGCTCTTTAAGTTTCTATTTTATAATTCTGCCCCTTTAAAGTTCTATTCAAGTCCTTTTGAAGTTTTTATTTTTTAATTCCACCCATTTTCAATCTCCAAATTTAGCTTCAGCCCCAAAAGATTTCACTGATTTGCAATTGAGCTCCTCAAACTCCAACCAAAGCAGAAAACTACAAGAAATTCCCAAAATCAGACCGATACACCAATAAAATCAGATGCATTTGGGGATTAAAAACAAGTATTTTCTAAGACTAACAGAAATTTACAAAGAAGAATACATGAAGTAGAAGAATGAAAGAAGAATAGAAAAGAATCAGTGCAAGAGAGAATTAGAGAGAGAAGGTAAAGTTTCCAACTAATTAATTTAGACTTTTATACCATTAAAGTATAACGACTATATTCCAACCTCTTAACTAATTAAACACTAATTAAGTATTTAATTAGTTAATACTTAACATCTCCGTTTTGGTTTTCCATTTTTGATTTAGTGTGAACTACATGTTGCGAGTTGAAATTAGGTTTAGGATCATTTTATGTTGAAATTAATTGTAAAATAAAATTAATTTATGGCTGAAATTAATTTTAGGTGTAAACAGATTTAGTTTTTTGTTCCGTATCTATTTTTTTTGTTCCAAATACCAAGTGAAATGATACTTACTGCTATATGTCAGTTTTTTTTTTTTTTTTATGTTCATTCGATTTCCTTTTTTAGTTATTTTAACACCTTTTGTTTGTTTGTTTGTTTTTTTTTTTTTTTGCAAATACCACTTGTTTCCAAACACCACATTGGATACCAACTAATCCGCTTTTGGGATAACAGTTCGGTGGATTATGATATCAAGACCCTTCCCAATGTTCATACTGGGACTCGACCACTTGTCTTGTCCTTAACTTAGCCCACCATCTACCATCTGAACTGTCAAACATTAGTTTTTAGTTATTTTAATTTATATATGCGCAATCATAGTTGCAGATAAAGTGACTCACTGGAGGAGACTACTTAAGATGGTATGCATGAAGTTGTTACAAAGAGAACAGTGGATGCAGTGCAATTACTGTAAAAAAATCCACAAGTTATAGAGAATTTTCTCATAAGTAGCTATCTTGCGGATCTTACTTCTTGGTCACTAATCTGTAAAAAGAAAATTGTTTGATAATCTTATAATTTACAAGTGCATAAAATCGTACCAAGTAATAAAGTGTTAAGTAAAAACATTCCCATAGAAATTGCTTACTAATTAATAACTAATTTGTTAAAACTATTAACTAAGCAAATAGCAAATAATTGGATTTGAGTGTTATTAAACTAAAAACAATAAAAGAAATTAAAGAAAAGATAATTAGAGGAAAGTCAATAAGAGAAACACCTAGGATATTGATTTCATGCAACATATAGTTTATTTGTTTTCTTGTGTCTATCAAACCTATATTAATAACTATTGCAATGAAGAATAATTGAATGTCAACAATATTCTTTCCCAAGGCAAACTATCAATGCCAATAGTAGATTAAGAATCATATTTTCCAATAGTGACAACTAACCTAGAATCAACTCATTAAAATCGAATCATTTACAAATCCAAATTGGACAAGTTATATTATTCCCATTTAAACTTAATCTAATGATCTTATTATCTTAATTCTGGTTTTAATAATATTTCCTCCCAGTACTCCATATTATTTAAACCTCAAATCATGCAATTGGTAGCTACTCAAATACAAACTTTAAGAAAAATAATAAGAATTACAAATAGTAAAGTAAGATAAATCATGACAATTTCATAACCAAATTAAGTTACACTACATCATCATCCTAGATAGAATTCATAGTGTTGAACGCACACAAGCAATAATTAAGAAATAAAAACATAGAGAAGAGAAGAAAAACTCTAAGGTTGGTGTAGCCGTCTTCGCCGAATTTCTTTACTTTACTGCCTACACTTGACTGTTGCAATTTTTCTCTCAAATTACAAAATCAAACTAAGTTATGGGATACATTAAACTGAAAGAGAAAGTCCCCTTTTATAGGAGAAGAACTCTCCTAAACCGAAAAGCAGTAGCTAAAGAAAACCTAAATCTAAAAGTCTAAATCTACTAACTAGACTAATTTTATACATAAATAAACTACTGAAATAGTCTTCCAAATAGTCTTCAATTAAGACTCCATCTTCAAGTAGGAAAGCTTGAGTTGAGGAAGAAAAGGCCAACCCAAAATAGTTGACCCATAGGAATGTGGCCAACCTCAGTAAACCAAGTTATCTCTCTTATTTCAACTCAATCCATTTCTATCTTTCTTTCGGTCTTTTTTTTTTTTTTTTTTTTTTTTTTGTCTATTGGAGTTTTTTTCAGAGAGAATTATCAATTTAGATACTATTTCTTCATTCTCTTCAATCTATTATTTTGTTTTCTATCGATTGGAGCCGTCTTTGGGAAATTGAAGATGGGAGACCCAAAAATTCATATCCATTTACGAGCCAAGTTCGATTTGTAGTCCAAAGTTACGCTTATGAGGAAGCTCTGGGAGAAATCCAGCGATCGATGTCAGTTCTATAGAATTTCATACACGACAAATTTGGAAATATGGAAGAAAGGATTTAGAGGAGATTTGAAAAATAACCCAGGAACGAAGCGTCTAAAATCAAAGTAAGCTTATCTTTGATGAAGTAGCAGTAAACGATGTAACATCGCGAAGATCTCACATCGATGAGACAGAGAATGAACATTAGAAGAGGAAGCATGAAGAACTTATATTGTGGTTAAAGGAGTTTTTTCGCTCATTAGCTAAACCAACAAAATATAGACAAGTGTACCTAATCGATAAGTAGTAAATGAATTTTATGTCCAAATATAGTTTCCACGAGGATAGTCAAGAATGTACCAGATGCAAACAGTTATGCGATTATTTAACAAGCACAAATAGATTCTTTTGGGACTAAAAATTAAACCGAACCATAAACTTAAGCTTTAAGAGAGATCAACAACAAAACTGTTAAACAATATTAAAAGAGCAACTAGGGTCATAGGTTCATATGGGCTTATAGCAATACCTAATGATAACAGCGGGTTATTTACTTAGGATCTTGAGTTTTTTTAACAAAAGTATATGAAGGCAATGGTCATGCCACATTATATTACCTTACTAACATGTATAAATTCATTTGGTCATTTCAAAATAAATACATTATCAAGTTAATCCCAAAAGAAAGCCAAGAAAGTTATTAAACAACTGGGGTCTCGCAAAGAGAATTTAAAGTTCACTCATTCATTAAATCTTGAAAGTTGTCTCCTCTAATTCTAAGTTCTATGGTCATGGTTAATTTCACTCTAAAATCTAAGCATGGGTGATCAATCCAAACCAAGCATTAAGAGAAAAAAAATAGAGTATCCTTATAAAAACCCAACTGAATCATATGAACATCTAAATAAAACCCATAATTTCCTAAAGACCCTAACTAATTAAACTAGACACATATTGCAATTATTGAAATATAGGAGTTGAAAGAAAGATGCATCTTTATAACTTGAAATAAGTGGAATTACAAATGAAAACAAATCTGATATTTTTTTTACAAAGAATAGAAAGCAGAAGATAAGGAGGAAAACACCTTATGTAGAGTAAGAGAACTCATCCAAGATGAATAGCTCCAATGTCTGACTCCTATCTAACTCCATAAATTGTAAATAAAGTCAGTTTTTCTCTCTATAAAATTAAGAAGAGAAGAGAACTAAAACCTAAATTAATTTCTTTGTATCTGTTGCAATTACAATAGAAGAAGAACCTATTATAGCAACTGAATCAGGAAGCTGTCGAATTACCCTTTGTTGGATTGTAGATAAAAATAGCTTAGAGAAGGACGGGTGTCCTTTAAACGATTCCTAGAGGTGCTTTACATCGTGAGAGCTAACTAGTAAAAGAATGGGTTTGATTGGGGAATTGACAATTAAGAAAGGTGAGAGATGGTTTTTTTTATGATTATTAATCATGAATCACTATTGGAAGCAGTGGGATTTTAAATTGATCGGATGGTGGGAATTAAGCATAGCTGTTGATGTATTTCATAATTTTTTTATTGCCCCATTGAATTCTCCCTTTTAGTCCTTTGAAATCTCTAATTTTGAGCTTCAACCTCAATAGATTCCATAAACTTGCAATTTGACTCCTTAGACTCCAATTAAACATGAAATTACAATACTAACCCATAATTAAATCATGACATTTACAAAATTGGATTAAAAATGGGTAATAAAATGTTCATGGCTACCAAGTTTGATGAGAAGACCTTAAGGATGAGTAAAAAATATAAGGATCAAATCCTATTTCAGCCAAATAGGGTTGATTCTTCCCCTAAACTCACTTCTAGCACCACAGTGGGAGAAGTTACAAAGGTGGAGCAAAGCAAGCTGGTTGTGAGCACGGGTTTTCCCAACCTTTGTGATGAAAATCCTATGTTACCTGTTAAGATAGACGAACGTGAGTCGGACTTGAGAATGAGCGGGATGTTGCCTGGAATGTCGCAAATGCTCCGAAAACCGAATAGTCCTCGATCCAAAACCCCGAGAAAGGTCCTTTGAGAGGTCAGATTACTTCCTAAATAGCAAGCATCAGTCTTTCACAGCAAGTGTGACTCCTTAATTAGGGGATTTTTATTCCTGATTCACTAGGTTTTGGAGAATGGAAATAAAGGGCAGAAACAACATAACACAAAAAAGAGATAACAAACAGAACAGAGAGAGGGATCATTCCAAGAAAAACAAAAAAGAGAGAAAGAGTAGGAAACTAAGGAAAACCAAAAAGAAAAATACCAAAAACAAGACACAAAACACACTAGAAACACTTAGGGTGAGAGTGACTGATCATATCACATTCGTCTGAGTCTTTGTTCGGATCGATTTGGGACTCGTATTTGAGTATTTCGGTGTGTTTACGGGGATTCTAGGTGCATTCTGACGTTCAAGTCCATTTCTAAGCTTTAAACACACTGGAACATCAACAAGATAAACTCTGAAAGGCCTTAAACTCGTAATTACTTGTTTTGTGCTGTGTTTTTCTGTGTTTTGGGGAAAAATTCCATAAACTGTCTGTTTGATTACAGCCGTGCAGCTCTAACTAGAGCCGAGCAGCTGCAATCCCTTAGAACAGAGCCAAGCGGCAATAACTCTACAGCCGCACGGCTATGTTCTTTAAGGTAGAAACCCAAAAAACCCTAAATCGATCGAAAGCAGCCAGTTTTCTATTTTGATCATTCTGTTATGAATTATTTTAGTCTAAACACATCCGTTACACTCAGAATTATGGTTTTCAGTTTTGCAATAACGTTGATGTGAGATTTTCTATTTCTTTGATTTTGATTTTTGAAATCCGGGGCTGTTCGATCCAAATTGGATCCACTGTCCAGCTTTAATGGATCCCCAGGTTCCTCAAAGTCCTTAGAAATCATAAAAAATGATTAAAACGGTGTTTACAAAAGCAAAGAAAACCAATTTTTGGGTTCTGGATACTACAAACGTAAAGCTGTAGTTCCCAGAAGGAGGCAGAATTAAGGGACGACTCCCATAGACATCGTCACGTGATGCTATCTTTAGAATTAAACTGTTTTTGGCGAGATTACTGCTTTTGACCTTAGATGGATATTTGGAATTAAGAACCCCCACGAACGGAACCCCGAGTTCCAGGATATCCGACCTACTAAAATTAAGTAATTTGCATGTAATCGAGCCAAATTATTTTCAAAATTGTTTTCAAGCACAAAACCTATAGGGTGTTTCTAAAATTGTTTTCCAGGTCTAATCGAGTAAGTTGCCCAGACTTCTCGGTTATCCCCTAAATACATGCTCCCGTTTTCTAAGATTCCCCATTCTGTCCTGTTGTAAGTCCTATATGTGCTTATGATATAGTTGTGCTAACCCATATGTTTTGTAGCTTTTTATTTCTTTTTATTTTACATGTATTTGATTGATTCTCGTGTATCCTAGGCGATTGTACCTTTTTCAGATATTCATGTATTCTAAGCGATTGTATTGGTGAGGATGAGAGTTTTTCTCTTTTTGGGTTGTAATAAGTGGCCTTTATTTCCTTTTGGTTTGTTTTGGATGCATGGTTAATAACAAAACATAAAATGGGTAGATAAGTGAGTAAAATATTGTCATATGAACTTATAAATAAATGCAAGTTTGAGGTTGAATAGGTAAGTTTCTAGAACCCTAAATCTCTAGATTAGTTACAGTATTCTACGTTTGGTAAGGAGCTGTACTGAAATTTCCCTGATGAGCTGATCTGGGTGGCGACTTTGTCACTAATCTTGAAATTTAGGTTTCGAGATCATTAAGTAATAAAACGAGATTTTCTAAAATGCAAGACCCGTTTTCCTAAAACTCACATTCAAAGAAAAGGTTTTCTACAAAAGGATTTCCATACAAATCAATGGTTTTCCTAAGCAAGATGCAAACCTGTTTTCAAAACAAACAAAACAATTCAAGTTTCTTTCTTTTTTTTTCCCCGGTTCGCTTCGTCGCGTTCTGGTTTTTTGCTAAAAAGTTCATCCGCTCACAGTGGCCACTCTGCTGGGGATGAAATGTTTCATAAAAAGTTTTTATAAAAACTTAAGGAACTTAGGCAACTACTGAAATATAACCTCACCTGTAGTCATTCACTAGTTCATAGTAACATATTTTACTCACACTTGCGTAGCATGACATTTTTTTCTTCTCAACCCCTCAAACTCGCTGATCAGCCCAGTTTACTTCAGAAGGTGACCTAACTCTTCTGCCAGGATTGGAGGCACCCGAAGGGGTAAACCACTTATAGCATCGCATGAACCTCTCATGTTCTATATAAAGGAGCGTATTTTTGCTATGAGGACCTATACGACCCTTGGTTTGACTTTGGCCCATATGTAATGACCTAGTAACTTCCCCTTAGGATTACCAAAACATAAAACATGAAATTGGACATTGAGAGTATGTCTTTGGTATCCCCGGTTGATACCAAAAAGGCCCAACACCTAGGAAGAATGTGTGCCAATCGAAAGGAGAAATAAGGTTGGAAGGGTGAGTATATTGTCGCGTGTGCTAACATTTGTTCTATGGTAGTTTTATTTTGACCTTTACATGAAACATCAAGCATGCATAATCATTCATGTGCCACCCTAAACATGTTTTAGTGTAGCCATTTTCAAGACATGAACATATGTGTGACATCAAGGCTAACCACATCTTTGTGCAGCCACGACATTTTAATTGTGTGCCATTTTCATCTCGTGTGTTGACATTTCCATGAAGCATACACGACATCATCTCGTATGTCATGCATCCTAACCACGTCTTCGTGCAACCACTTGTATTTCGTGTGATATGAACATTCATATCATCTCATCTCATTCCATGTAATGAAAAGACGTTTTGAGAATGCCCATCATGATCATTTCATTTCATTCCATAACATATCGGGTGTCCCAAACTACCCGTGTTCTGCCCGTGCACCGGATTGCACTCAGCCATTCCACTATACCATGTCATTCCATTATACCATGTCTATATTCATGTGGCGGGGCACACGATAACATTACATGACATCATGCCCATTCATCATTGGCGTCACGGTGATGCCAAAGCCTTGCTTGTGTGTCACGATCCATATCGGATCGTTTCATGTCATTGTTGAATCATTTGAGGTACTCCACCAGTACCGAATTATTACACATATAGGGGCATTTCATGACATTACCAAATCATACAAGGTGTTCCACGAACGCTTAATCTCCGTCCATGTCTTTATCCACACACGACTTGTTTGTAACATCATTTCATCCAAGATGTTGGTGGGCCCTAGGCAAAGTAATGAAACTAAAAATAGAGTCGCACAACTAAGGCAGTGTACCTATCGTTGACAAGTAATAATTCTGGCAGGTATCAATCCCACAGAGAAAATATTCTGCAAACACTAAACTACTCGGGTTCCTTGCGTGTCCTAAGCGGAACTTAAATTTTGTTTGTGATTATACTAACAACTAAATTATCCTACTTCTAGTTGATCTATCCCAGCTTACTTTGCACTTGAATTCGGGTTATCAATTAGCGGTTTAACCGACCTATGAATGCTAACGGTGATGGCTTTATCAATTAATTAAAACAGATGAATTTAACTCAACAGTTAAACATTAATTATGTTCTTTCAATAATTCAACCTAGCATGTCTAGATCTTTTAGGTCCTTAGCCGGTTTCCCTTGTTTAGAGGCGGTCTAATTCTAAAGCTCAGAAAATAGGGGCACGTAAATTCCACAGTGTTGTCAATATTAATGGTTTCCTAGGTGTCAATCTAGGTAATGCCACAAATATGAACTTAATAAGTTAAGATCTTATGAGACTAGATTATCATTAAAGGAATTGCATAAAGAGAAGATGTAAATATTGAAATTAAATTGCAGTCAATTGCATTAATCAAGAAAGATGACAAGAATTCATTGTTTACAACCAAACACTATCAATTAAGGAATCAAAACCTAACTAATCGAATTACAAAAGAGAAGAAGAGGAACTTATGCCCTTTTGGTCTGATTAACCGGATTCCAGTGGTGTGAAGATGCTCGGGGGTGTACCTCTATAAACGAACTCAATTCGGAACCAAGAACGTCGCAAAAGGGGAAGATTCAATGCAAAACGTCTGCCACTTAAAGGTTCAAACTCAAAGTAACAAAGAGTTCAAGTAATAAACCTAGCTACAAGTTTGTGCTTTCTACTTCAAAAGTCTGGAAAAAGATCCCTACAACTTAGAAAATGTCCTATTTATATGGCTAGGCTAAAACCACTAAACAGGAAGGAGGAAAGTAGGGCAACAGCACTTTTCCAATGTTCGGCACGCCGTGCTGGTGTTGGCACGCCGTGCTAGGATAGATTTGGGGTTGGCACGCCGTGCTGGTGCTGGCACGTAGTCGTGCCTACCTACTGGACTCCATCTTTTGGCACGCTGGAATGGCACGCCGTGCCCTCATTGTGGCACGCCGTGCCACCTAGCTTTTCAGCACTTCAATCTCTTCTTCGTCGCCATCGCTCGAACTTTCGGGCCGGGTCACAATGCTTGTCCAAAACAAACATAAAGAAACATAACCGCACCACAGCAACAGACCACAATCAAGATGCAATGTCCAAAATTACAAAAACACCCCTAAAAACACGAAAAACACTAAAAAGTTATGAAAATCTAATCAAAACATAAAAACCGCAAAATAGGCAAGACCAAGCAAGCATTCATACAAAGGACTCTAAAATATTGCCGTTTAAACCACGAAATTGCCTAAAAGATAAGGTCAAAAACCGACCTTATCAGATGTCCTAAAAGCGTTAAAACATTGTCCATGGGAATGGCCCTATGTGACCATTTCATATCACTTCATTGACCTACAAAGCATCAAAACCCTATCCATGTGTCGGTACGCGCAACCATTTCATGACATTCACTAGGTGCCCCAAAAGCACTGAAACTTTGTTCGTGTGATGGCTCACACACGACCTTTTTGCATTATCTATCGCACGGCATTGGGCATTCTTGGACGTCCAAAATAAAAAAGAAATAAAAATAAAAAAAGTCATCCTCATTATCATTTCCATCCATCTGACATCATTCAACCATGAATAACTCACGACCGTACATCTCACTCATCCATCAAAATGTTTAGGTGCTCCACGAGCACAGAAAACTTCTGTGAGCACGGGCTTTTCCCAACCTCTATGATGAAAACCTTTTGTTACCTGTTAGATAGATGAATGTGAATCGAATTTGAGAATGAGTGGAATAATGCTCGGAATGTTCTCAAACGGCCCAAAATTCAAAAGAGTCCTCGATCCGAAACCCCGAGATAGGTTCTTCGAGTGATTAGAGGGCTTAGAGGTGAGTGTAAGCTATAGTTAAGGCCGTGCGTCTGTAGTTTCACAACTATAGTCACATGACTATAGTCTACAGTCACACGACTGTAATAACTACAGCTGCACGACTGTAATATGTAGGGATTTATCATTGGAAAAATAGCGTGGCACAGTGGAAATTACACAGTTAAAATTTTCCTAGAATCCCCCTATCGTGTCCAATTACCATTGATTGGAATAAAATCAATTTGAATCAAGAGAGATTCACTCACCAAATCCGTCTCTTCTAGAGACTGCTGCAGAATCAAATCTTTAAGTGGAAACGATCTCCACAAACCGGTGCACGACCAACTATCGAGCGGGAACCAGTGCTAGCCGAAGAAGCGGAAGGAATGGAGACTTATTTGCTGTAAATTGTGGCCATTTTGGGGCTGAAATTTCAGCAACTAAAATAGGGTTAGGGTTAGATTTTTTTCCTTAAGTGTGCCCTTATATAGACACCTTGTCTAATCAGGTTTTAATTAGGTTAATTAAACCCAAGCCCACTAAGATTATAATTACATAAATAAACTTTAATTAAAAAGTATATACTATATAATTTAATTCAATTTGGCTAAATATAATTACCCCTAAATAAAATTAAGTCACACTTAAGTAAATACAATACATATATTTAATTTTCCTATTTAGGAAAATTATTTAAGTAATTGTTTACTTTATGTCATTCAATTAATTGATAAATTAATTAATTACATTATGTAAACTTATTAATTAAATTAAATCAACCCAATGTTAATTAATTACCTTGACACCGAATGTCAACTAATTAATTAACGCATTCCTTTTAATGTACATTACATGAACAATTTCTATAAATTCCGGCTCAGTTGATCTATGTGCACGATCCTATGGGTCTATCTTTGTGTTGGCAGTAGACCCAAGGCCCACAGACTGTAAGTGGGTTCTAGCAAACCATTACAGCCCCCAATTAAGATAGAAATGCAATAGTCTGTTGAAGACACTGACCTAGTAGTAATCTTACAGTGTCCTTTGCCAAACGATATCGATATGAATAAATAAGAGGCATGGTGTTCGTCATCCTCTTCTACTATTTATTATATTTCTTGATCTTGAGTTGACTGATTAATTAAATAAGCAACCGACTTACTTGGGTATGGCCATGCACTTATCAGTCTCACTGATAATTGTATTTTATATACTTATTTTGCCTTTGTTTTTGTGCTTCAATTGAGTTGTTTTTATTTATTTAAGGCATGTTTTACTTCCTTTTTATGTATTTTCCTTGTTAGGACCCTTAAGAAGAAAATGGAGCTAAAAGTGCAAGATAAGGGAGCGAAATTGACTTGAAACAGCCCAGGAGCAGTCCTAAGGCGTGACCATGAGTTTTAAAGCTGATTGGTAATTTGGGCATGCGTTCATGATGGGCCAAGGAAGAGCTGCGGGTTTGGTCTTATTAAAGAGAGAACTAAAAGTCTTTTTGCTGAGAATTCTTACTAGCTAATGGACTCCTTGCCAAAGGAGCAATGTTCCTTTTTGGTGATTCCCTTAAAATAAGGAATGGTTTTGGACTCTGATTAGAGCTCTTCTTTCCTTTTTGTTTTGATGAAAAGAGTTAAAAGAAGATGAGAGTATTCAGCTGTAGTTTAGTTTTTAGTTTTTTAGAGTTTAGTTTTTCAGATTTTATTCTTATTTTCTCTCTTGGAAGAACGGATTGGGAGAATGTGTTCTTGGGAGCTAAGGTTTGGAGGAGCATTCATCTTTTCATCTCAACGATCCGTACATCAACCACTTTGATTCTAGTTTTCTCTAAACCTTTCTCTTTACCATGTTTTCCTTAATTCGTTTCTGTGTTATTAGTTTAGTGATGAACTAATTCCACCATAGCTAAGGCTATGGTGGATCTTAGCAATTGTTCCATGTAATTATTTTATGTTTAATGCAATTTAATTCATATTATTTTCCAATATTGTGTTGTGTATGTTTAATGCTTTGGATGCGTGACCATCAATTCCAATGTTCATAGTTAATCTATAATTGACCAAAGGACTAGATTAATGGAATC
Source organism: Euphorbia tirucalli (assembly GCA_039660915.1). Classification (NCBI taxonomy): domain Eukaryota; kingdom Viridiplantae; phylum Streptophyta; class Magnoliopsida; order Malpighiales; family Euphorbiaceae; genus Euphorbia; species Euphorbia tirucalli. The sequence goes on from CM077633.1 coordinate 56,360,206, forward strand.
ATACAACACGACTTTTGCAGGACCATTGCTCTAGTGGCTCACTAGTTAGTGCTAGGATTTCTTAGACTTAATGCTTTCTGGCTTGACGCTTAGAACTGAGAGGTTTAAGTGTTTAGGTTAAGAATTAGGATTAATAGCCTTAACCGGTATTGATTATTTATGGAAATCGCCATTTTGGAATTTAATCGAATTAGTTGCATAATATAAAATATTGCAGGAATTAATGCTAAGTGAAACCAGATGCTTTAGTTAGCTTTCTCATTAAATTTCTCTCATATAACTTTGTTTCATTCTCAATTTTAATTTAATTGTTTTCAGCAGTAATTTATTCACAAACAAAAGCAAATAATTTTACTCTCTCCGCCTAGGTTAATAAAAACCCAATTGTGTTTAGGATTAGCATAATTAGTCCTCCTAGGATCGACATCTTTCTTACTCTGTATTACTTGAGCGACAAAGTACACTTGCTTCTATTAGTGTGTATTTACCACGCATCACTCACTTATCAAGTGGCCAATGATATCATCTCGATGTTACCCGAGTGGCAATTCCATCACTTCATCATCAATATCAATATGTTCACCTGTCCGCCTAATCATACCCATATTTAGCATCCTTTTACAGACCTGTTAGGCGTATGTCAAAGTGAACTGGATTCCATATTGATACTATAATGAAATCCGGTCTGAGGATAAAAGAGAACTACTCAAGAAAGACCAATGACGCGACAACCATGTGGCTTTCTTGTGTGGATCGATCCAGTCCTATGTCGATGACATGTACCTATATTCATAACTGACTATACAAGTACTATGGCTAGTTCAGAACTACCATGCAGTCATCGAATATACAAGTCTGTGGTTCTATTCATTTCCACGATTAGAATAGACCTGGGATAGGTTTTATGATTATCAATTAATGGATACTCTACTCATATGATAGCATAAGATATAAATGAAATAGATTAATTGCCTTTATTAATGTGACACAAATAATGTATTCATACAATGAGTCTTAATGTATAATTAAAAAAATACAAGAATCCAATGCCTAAGAACTAGGGCACACCAACGATCTCTCACTTACGCTAGTTCCAAGTGGGCATTGCCCTAATTCCTATAGATTTGGTATGACTGTCGTGCTATGTCTGTGGCAGCGATTTGGTCAATGGATCAGCGACATTATTCTTGGTGTCAACCCTCTGCAATGATATGTCACCTCTGTTCACGATCTCCCGAATAAGGTGAAACTTTCTGAGCACGTGTTTAGATCTCTTGTGTGACCGGGGCTCCTTAGCTTGTGCGATGGCCCCGTTGTTGTCACAGAAAACATCAACTAGTCTAGGATAGTGGGAACTACTCCCAACTTAGTTATGAATTTCTTGATCCACACGGCTTCCTTCACAGCTTTGCATGCAGCTATGTACTCAGCTTCCGTTGTAGAGTTAGCAACGGTGGCCTGCTTTGAGGACCTCCAACTAATGGCACTGCCATTCAGGAGAAAAATATAAACAAAATGTGACTGGTTCTCATCCTTATCAGTGTCAAAGCTTGCATCAGTGTAAGCTTTAAGAGAGATCAAGCAATGCAGTATGCAGCAACTCTGCCCATCCACACCTTCCTAGGAGACATAAGGTAGATAAATTAGCCAAACCCCATCTTTGCAAGGTATAGCTCCGATGATGATGACACTACCCAGTCTAGTGGCTCTACTCTCAAGGCCACAGGCAAGGCTTCCCAGGTGCTAGACCTTAATTCAGAGACCCCCACAAAGTTACCATCCTACCCATGGATACATGCTAGGACCGCCGCCAACACCCACAGCACCATCGATACTAGAAGGAGCAGACGACACGAAGATGCTGGCACTATTTAAACACTATTCCTAGTTCTCAGTCCCAATCTAGGAGTTGTTAGGAGAGAGCGGAGGATCGTGTTTCACTAACAGGATCCTAGAGCTGCCATGTGACCACAAGTTCAAACAGCTCAATTTTGAGAATTACAATGGGAAGACAGATCCTTACGTCCACTCAAGAAACTACAAGAATCGGATGGAGATAGTAGGAGCAAATGAAGGGCTGATGTGCAGACTCTTCTCATCGATGTTAGTTGGTCCGACCTCTTATTGATTTGAAACATTAGAGCCAGCGTCAATCAATAGTTGGGAACAGCTAAGAGAACAATTCTGCAAAAAATTCTATAGGTCCGCACCTATAGGAACAGCCAGCAGGACCCTCCACAATGTAAAGTAGAGACAAGGGGAATCCTTCAGGGACTTCGTGCACCGGTTCAACTTGGTCACGGTAGAGATTCGGAAGCTGGACTTCTATACAGCCCTTGAGGCACTAATAGCCAACAAGACCAACGAACGATTACGAGCCAACCTGGTCCTATGAAAACCCCAAAACATCACTCAAATGATGTCCATGGCTAAAACCTTTATTGAACTAGATGAAGTAGGAGTGCCAATCAGAAGCCGTAAAGAACAGGAAAGGAAAAACGAAAATAGGAGATCAAAAAGAGACAAAAGGGAATCCAGGTATTTCGGAGGATTTACACCTCTGAACCGCCCACTTAGCGAAGTACTGATGGCGGTTGAAAAAAGCTCTAACAGGAAGGGCCTGTCCTACCCCGAGGTAAGGAGTGGATAGACAATGAGAAAAGATAATAATGCCTACTGCAAATACCACAAAGTGAACGACCATGATACGAACGAATACATGCATCTAGCCAAAGACATAAAGGAGCTAATCAAGAGGGCAAACTACAAAAATTCATGGATAAAAAAGCAAACTCCAAGGATGAATCAAAAGGGCCAAACATAAAGGAGAGCAAACAGTCCAAAAAGATGAAAGGAGTAGTGATGGTTATTGCCAAAGGAGATCCGCCGAGTAAAAAGACCAACAGAGTTAGAGAAACTGAAGAAAGTAAGCTTAACCCGTACTTCTCAGCAGGAAGCCAGGTACGACCAGGACATTCAGATGCCCTTGTCATGGAAGCAGAAATAGAGGGATACACAGTCAAACGTATCTTGGTAGACACAGGAAGCTCAACTAACATTATCACTAGACATGCAATAGAAAAATTGAAGATCGCTCCTAGCCGGATCCAACCAGTCCAAGCACCACTAGTCGGTCTCAGTGGACACACGGTTCCAGTTAGGGGATAGGTGCCATTGGACCTTGAGATCGGGGATGAGAAACATGTTTGGAGAACCAAGGCAGACTTCACAATCATAGAATCTCCATTGGCATACAATGCCATATTAGGAAGACCATTCCTCTCCGAGTCAGTGGCCATATTGTCCATCCGGTACCTGACGCTACAGATACCGACCCTGGTGGGATGGGCAATAGCAACAGTAAGCCAGCAGGTAGCCCAGAAGACATACCTGGCATCTTTACAACCAGAAAGAACAGACTAGGAAGAGGAAGAAAGAAAGGAAGAACCATTAGACGAACTCAAAACACTAACAGTAGTGTTAGGAAGGTGTTACTGAATCTCCAAAGAGCTCGATGACAATTTCAAAGAACAAATAGTGCATATGATAAAAGAAGATCAAAGCACGTTCGCCTGAAAGATCAGTGACATTGAAGGGGTAGCACCTGAAATTATGAAGAACTCCCTCAACGTGGACCCGAAAGCAACACCAGTAATCCAGAAGAGGCAGAAATACGCACTAAAGAGGTAAAAGGCAATAAAGGAGGAAATCAAGAAATTGATGGACGCGGGACAGCTCAAGGAAGTTCATTACTTGAAATGGCTGGCGAACATGGTGATGGTCAAAAAGGCAAATGGGAAGTGGCCCATATGCATCGACTTCACTTATCTCAACAAAGCATGCCCCAAAGAAAGTTACCCATTACCAAATATAGACCAAGTAGTGGACTCCACGGCAGGATACACGGTATATTCTTGCCTTAACGCGGCCTCCGGGTATCATCAGATTCCAATGGACTTGGCCGACCAGGAAAAAACATCATTTATCACTCATAAAGGAACTTACTACTATTAGGTTATGCCCCTCAGGCTTAAAAATGTAGGGGCAACTTCAAGGAGCTGATCAGAAAAACAGTAGAGGTATATGTAGATGACATGATTATCAAAAAGCCGAACCATTACTGAGCACCTCGAAGATCTAAGAGATGCATTCTCCATCCTTTAGAAGTACAGAATCAAACTCAACCTTGAGAAATGAGTATTCAGAGCGAGAGGGGAAAATTCTTGGGCTTCATGATCTCGTAGAGAGGGATAGAGGCGAATCTAGAGAAGATAAAGGCCGTGCTGGAGATGAATCCACCCATAACATTAAATGAGGTCTAGAAATGGTCGGATCACGGCCCTAGGAAGATTCATTTCTTTTTCTATAAAAAGATGTATGCCTTTTTACAAGGCACTAAAGAAAGGCCAATCCTTCAAATGGGATAGAGAATGCCATGAAGCATTTGATCAGATCAAGCAATTCCTAGTCTCTCCCCCGTTGCTAAGCAGACCGACGGAAGGGGAGAAACTATACCTGTATCTGGCCGCTACTAATGAAGTTGTAGGGCTAGTTCTCATAAAGGAGGAAGAGGGACAGTAATTCCTAGTATACTATTGAGCAAAGTACTCAAAGGGGTAGAAATAAGATATCCAAGCATTAGCCTTACTATCGACTGCCAATAGGTTGAGGCTGTACCTCTAGGCGCACACAATCATAGTCAGAACCGGTTTCCCATTGAAAAAAGTGCTTCAAAGACTAAAGACGTAAGGAAGATTAGCAGAGTAGGCAATACGACTAAGAGAGTTTAATGTCTAGTTCGAGCTCAGGCAGGCCTTGAAAGCTCAAATCCTGGCAGACTTTGTAACAGAGTTTGCTGGCTTAGAACCTGACTCAGCACCACCTTCAGAAGAATAGGACATATTCATAGATGGAGCATCCTCACAAGAAGGCGCCGGGGCAGGAATTTACATCTGGGGTCTGAACCAGATTTGACTACACTATGTAGTAAGATTAGACTTCCTCACCACCAACAATGTGACCAAATACGAAGCCATAATAAAAGAGCTAGAACTGGTTAAGGAGATAGGACCAGATAAGGTCCGGATACTTAGTGATTCAAGGCTGTTATCTAACCGGGTAAACAAGCATTTTGAAGTCAGAGACCTTCCATGAGCAAATATTTGGGGAAGGTCTGGGTACTGCTAACGAAAAATTGAGCTTCAGGGGACAGTTTGGAAGATAGAGAATATACCCCGAGATGCAAACAGATAAGCAGATGAGCTCGCTAAGGCTCTTCCAGCCACACAGAATGGCAGTACTTATACTACCCATATGAATTACAATCACAACCAAGTACCGAGTAGATGGAGGCACTAACGGTGCATGAGGACAGCCCATGCTGGATGAAACCCATCATGGACTTTCTTAAAGAAGGCAAATTACCGGAAGAAGAAAAGGTGGCCAGTTGAGTCTCGAGGAAATCCACAAGATACTCAATCATCAAATGCATATCAGCTGAAGAAGGAAATCACGTACTGAGGGAACTCCACGAAGGAATATGCGGATCTCATCAGGCGGCTTTAGCTATAGTTTGTAAGGTGATGTTGACAGGTTATTTTTGGGAAACAATGAAGGAAGACATTGATTCTTACGTTGTCGTATGCCACCAGTGCTAGGTGCAAGCTAAAAAGACAAGAATAGATGCCGATTCTAGCTACATGGCCCTTCTCCACATGGGGAATTAACCTTACGGGCCCGATGCCAGAGGTTAACAGATAAAGGAAATGGTTAATTGTAGCCATAGATCACTTTAGTAAATGGTTGGAAGTTGAAGCCTTCTCCATCATCACTCCAGAGAAAGCAATAAACTCTATGCGAGAGCAGATCCTAAGTAGATTCGGCATACCAAAATTCATTGTCATAGACAATGGAACCTAATTCACTTCTAGAAAGTTCACTGAATTCTATAAAAACTTCCAAATCGATCACAGGTGTAGCTCGGTGGCTCATCCCCAAAGTAATGGAATGATCGAGGTCACGAACCGGACGTTGTGCGATGGCATTAAGAAAAGATTGGAGGGCCATAAAGGGGCTTAGGCGGATGAACTTAACAGCATTCTCTAGGCATACCGGACCACTCAGAGATGGGCCACCGAAGAAACCCCCTTTGCCCTGACATACGGCATCGAAGCAGTGATTCCGGTAGACATAGGTTCCCCCAGTGACAAGGTGGTGTATTACACTGAGGCATGGAATGACATCAATATGTGTTTCCATCTGGACTCATTGGAAGAAAGAAGGGATAGAGTCTTTGTCCTCATGGCTGCTTATAAGAATAAAATCGCCAGATACCATGATAAGAAAGTTAAAACAGTGACTTTCCAGCCAGGGGACCTTGTGCTGCGAGATGCGGAAGCTTCACAGGCACGGGAAGGCAAAGGAAAGCTGGTGATAAAACGGGAGGGACCTTACCGAGTCGAGAGGGTCCTGGGCCCAGTAACTTATAAGCTGAGCTGGTTAGACGGAAAGGAGATCCCCCGCACATGGAACTCAAGAATGCTCCGAAAGTATCATTAGAGTTAAAAACTTTTTCACATTGTACATGTTGCACTCCTTTTCCCTTAGCAACGATTTTTTCCCATAGGGTTTTCCTTGCTGAGGTTTTTAATGAGGCAACTTTAGCATTATAATGTTGTATCATCTCGGCCTTGCAATAATAAACAAGTTCACTTTCGAATATGTTGTTCATTTAAGTCCGGTGTTATATTGTTCATTTTTTAATCAATTTTAAAGCAATATCGTTATAATCAAGTTCCTAGAAAAAGGCAACATGACCTTGAACGTATAGCCATATAACTGAATCGCTTGAACAAAAATTGCTATTGTATTAATGTCCCAATGAAAAAAGGGAATAATTACATATAAAAGTGCAACACAAACATCCTAAATACTCTTCAGGATCTGGCGCATCCGCCACACCCGACTTCGTTTCATCTGGTCCCGCTGTGGCTGAAGTAATTGCCTCGGGATCCACCTCGAAGGGAGTCGGATCCCTATCTTCTGAAGGAGAGGAAGAAAGGGGGGGAAAGATTGGTCTCCTGGGGAAGCACGAGTCGACCGCCTAAAAAGAGATGTCTGGATAAGTCTGCATACACTTTTGGAGGATGTGGTTGCTATACAGCAAGGCCAATCGCCTATATGTCAAAGTTCTCTCCTTCAGCTTCTCCTCTCTAGCAGCCAGATCCCTCTGGTGACTCTCTCTCTGTTCTGCTGCTAGAGCCGCCTCAAAGTCAGCCCAAGATTGCTTCAAGTTCGCGATTTCAGCCTTAGCCGCTTCTAGATCCTTCTATTGCTGTTCGCTTTTTTTTAGCAGTATCGCCCAGCTTTTTCTCCATTTTCTTCCTTTCTAACACCCCAGTCAAGTACTGGCTGTAGATGAGGTCTGCCTCTTCAACTCGCTTCAGCTCCTCAAAAAGAAATGGGATGGCCTATAAACAAACAACAAGTATCATCTAAATTGTCCCAGAGGAGGTGCAGGTGTTAAGATCAAGGGTACTCATGGTGTAAAGTTTGCTCAAAACCTGAGTGCCAATGCTGCTGTTGTTTAGGTCGTTCATCCAGACTGCATCAGCCGGTAGGTACATCCTATTACTGAGCTCCAATTGCACTAAAGGGTCGACCAAGCTTGCCCCTTCCCCGAAATTAGAGAGCAGGATCTCCTTGATGGTAGGACCATCATCAGTAGAAGGTGAGTGAAGTCCGAAACTACATCCTGCAAAAGAAGCTCAACTGTTAAATCCTTTGACACACATAAGGGGCAGGAAAGAGGAAAAATCTTACCATGCGGACTTTCTTGCCATTGTCTATAGTAGGGAGAGGGGCGGGGTCCCTTTTCTTGCTCACAGAAGCACACTCAACGCTCCCACCAGGAGCTGCGTCCGGACCTTGAGCATGTTATGTAAGTACTTGTGGAACCAGAGGTGTGGTGGCTGTAGCAGTCAAGCTCGAGACCTCTTATTCTTCCGGTTCTTTAACGCTGCAACAGTATCAGTGAATGACATCCTTACCAAAAATGGAAAAACAAAAATAAGTAAATAGGAATAAGTACCTTGATGGTCCTCAAAAGGGTCACTAAAGAAAACTGGAAGTCCAGTCCGGTCATCTAGTGTGGCCAAGGGCAGCTTCAGGCGAAAGGCCTTAACTGCATACTGGAGCTTCTAGTATTTAGTAGGGACAGAGCACAGTAGCTCCAGATCCGACCTTTCCTAAGTAGAGAGTTTATCCTTCGCCCCACTCATCTCTGAAGTATGCTGGAAAGACCATGCCATAGGGAATAAAGGAGCATCCTCCTTGTGCCTAATGAAGAAGATAAGGTTTTTGAAGCCCTTGACAGAAGAGGTACGGATGGTAAAAACGAGAAGTCGGGCCCCTTTGCTAAGGCGAGGTGGTCACTGTTAATGTCCCAGAGAAATGGCGTAGCAATGTGCCGGAACATGGCACTGGTTATCTGGATGCTGAGATTGCAGCATGACCAAAATAAAGTACAGATTTCTTCAATGACGTTGGGATGAAGTTGCACTGGACATATGTGGTACAGATTCAAGATGTTACAGATCTCTTCTGGCAGTGGGTAAGTAAATCCGCCCTCAATATGGTGAAGGTATATAGAAAAGAAACCCTCTGGGGGCTGGTGTACTCTTTGATAAGGAAGGGGTTTAAGCCACTCGCAGCTACCTAACTAGGCATGAGAACTTTGCAGCCGGCGTATCTCTCCTTCTATAATGGAGGATGGCATATCTGCAATGCGGAGGAGGGGTTAGTGTTTTTTCTTTCACAACCGCTTGGCGTGTAGGAATACGGTGTGTCAAAGCATTAGTTTCTCCAGCGCATGGTGTCCTCTCTGAGGATTCCGATGAAGATAGTCTTGCGAAATCAGAATCCACTTCTACTTGGAGAGATGGGGGACGGTGATCAGTACTTGAAGACGAAGAATAGTTTGGGGATTCCATGGTTATTTATAGGTTTTCTCAGGATGCTTAAAGTAAAACAAATCAAAAAAGAAATTACAGAGGAAGAGAGGAGAAACTTACTGGATTTTTTGGAAGAGGTTGAAGAGAAAGCAAGGTGGAAGAAGAATGCCTGCGTAAATCAAATGTGCCAATTAATAGTGTTTTGGGGGGAAAATGAAAGGTTATAACCTTGAAAAACTGACGAGATGACCAAAGGTCACGTCTCCTCAGATGCCAGGCACGTGGCATGAAGTTGGTAGGCGTGTGGCTCTAGGCAGAGGTTTTTTAGAGATCTAACCCTTAAGAGTTCTCCAAACTTAGGGGGGGGGGGACTTCTGATGACATCTGAACACTTAGATGCCGGGTCTATGATCCGGTTTTCCTAAATACCGAGTCTTTCACCAGGATTCGTAGAAAGGAAATAGAGATCCGGGTCGGATTGTCTTCACCCGGCGGAGAGGTTCTAGAAGGTGGGTGATAAAGTTCTTGTAAGAGCCTGATTGCTATGTTGTGGAAGAAGAAGGACTCTATATCCCAGATGGAGTCTAGAGAGGAATTCTTCTATTTTGACTAAAACAGGGGTTTGAGAGTACTCCTACTCCAAGTCAAACTCTACTATTAGCCCTATAAAGGGAGTGAGCGTAGAGGTAAGATCTAATTGATTCTATTCAAGCTAATACATTCGCAGCTTAAATAATCTAGACTGACTTAGGCATCGGAGCTTACCCCAGAGGTTATCGGTGTCTCAACTCTTTTGTTTCGCAGGAACAATATTAGATTCCGTCAAGAACAACCCGGACCACCCTGATCACTCAAAGGGTTTATACTGAATCCATCATTGGGTATGTATTTATGTATTATAGCTAGCAAATTTGTTGTTTATTAACTGAGTATTTTATGTGTATGTAATGTTGTTCGAAGATGGAGTATTGGGTATGTGTACATGTATTATAGCTAGCAAATTTGTTGTATATTGTAAATGTATTAGTTTTAGAATTTATAATTCAAGTATGTATAATTATGATGAACCATGTATAGTTGGTATGAGGTGTTGAATTTTAAATGTCATTGTGAATCCAATCCAACAATTTCTTTTAATTGTATACATGTTTCTTTTTTGTGTCAAATCTAACATATATCAGTATTTCATTTAATTATACATTTTGTTCCTATCCCATTACCCAGAAGATGATTTAGTTCATCAGGTGTATTTTTTGTTACCATATGAATGCATTCAAACATGTCACATTCTGATTCCTTAATTGGATCATCAGCCATTTCAATCTCTTCATATAATGGATTTTGACCTTCATCTGATACAGGGGAAATTCCTATCTGATCACCTTCTCCAAATGTTATGTACAAGGGTATTTGGACACATCTTTGTCATTATTCCTCAATTACATGAAAAATGACAGGTTCATGTCATTTGTGATTTTGATTGGATTGATCCCTTCCTTAAGCTGCAATATAAACAATCCCCTTAAAATGCCAAATACTTGGAGATGAAATCAGTGCCTAAAAAATGAAGGTTTGTTGCATGTGTATTGATAGTTGAAGCACATTCGCAATGTTAAAAAACTAAAGGATTCAATTTTACAAGAACTCTTTCATATATTACAAAGATCCTTTTATATATATATATATATATATATATATATATATACACACACACAAGTATATATTGATCCAATATATATCCACTATATAATATATATATAAATATATATTTTATATAAATAGTATATACATATATTTATATTATATAAATATATCCAATATATCCCCAATATGCAATCAAAATTTAAATATATATATATATATATGTCAAATATATTATATTAACAATAAGTCGAAAACCAATAACAATGACTTCAAGATTTATTGAAATCTCAATAACAAATGCAATTATTAGGATGAAACATGTCTCCCTATATCTTTACTGTAACGATTATTGATTTTTTGGATGTTGATAAATGCGTTTTGTACATATAATTTTATCATATTCTTTGAGCTTTAATTGCTTTAATTGGCTTTACTTAGGCAGATTCTACCTCATTTGTTTTATTTTTGTGTGTTAGGGCATTAAAGATTGAATTTGAACAAAAAGGAGGCTGAACCCTCTATTTTTGGAGCTTAATCATGCTTATTGGAAGAGCAAGGAAGGCTTGAGGTAGGGGCATGCCTTATGGAGAGCTAAAACTAATGAATTTTTGAGAAACATAAATTGACCAGTTTTAAGACACGCCCGTGCTGCAAAGTTGCGGGTTTTGTACTCCAACTAGGGTTAGAAGTTTTGATTTTTCAACTTTAAACTATTTTAATTCTTTTCTTTTTATAATTAGGATAGGGAGAAATAACCTCGAATTGATACTTTTGTTTTAGAAACAACTCTCATATTTATGATTTTAATATTATTTTTGGGGAGAGTTATTTCCAAGTTAGGTTTTCGTTTTCTCTCTCTCCTTGGTAAAAACGTTTTTGGTGGGAGAAAGGAGGTGTATTGTTTTCTTTTTGGTAGAGACTTTTAGGGATCAACGTTCTTGACACTTTTGGGACACAAGAAAACGTGATTTTTGAAGCATTCAAGAAAGCTAGAATTTTGAAGGTTCAATCCACCATTCTTCTTCTCCAACTTCTCTCCACAAGCCACCATTGGAATCTTCATTTATCTAGTTTATTATTAACTCTTTCTTTATCATGTATTTTGTATTCTTTTAGTAGGATTTCCATGTAATTTCTTCAGTTTAATGCAATTAAGTTCTTATTATTTTTCCATGACTGTATTATGATTACTTAAAGCTTTAAATGCGTGACCATATATTTCAAAGTTCATAGTTAATTCATAATTGACCAAAAGACTAAATTAATGGAAATTCATAATACGACAAATGCATGACCATTGTTTTGTGGCTCACTAGTATATGCTAGGTTTTAAAGTGCTTAATGCATTCCAAACTAATTGCTTAAAACCAAAACAGTTTAAGTATTTAGGTTGAGAATTAAGGTTAATAGCCATAACCAGTATTAATTACTTTTTGAATTCGCCATCTTTGGAATTTAGTAAGTTTAATTACATAACTTGAGGAAATTGCTAGAATGAATGCTAAGTAAAGCCATATGCCTTTTGAATTTCAATCTTAGTCTAAATTATTTTATTTAAATAGTTTTTTTTATTTTTTGTAATAGTAGTAGTAGTAGATTTTAGTTCATAAACCACAATCAAATATTTAATATTCTTCGCCTAGATTAATAGAAACCCGATTGCGTTTAGATTTGCATGCTTAGTCCTCGAGGGATCGATACTTTACTTACTTTATATTACTTGATCAATAAAGTGCACTTGCTAATTCATAACTAGAATTCAATTTTAATGGATTGAATTTAATAATTTTCTGAAATGGCCTAATACATCAATTGTCCCCTACAGTTGCCCTCAATCGTCTATTGTCACCCTGAACTGAGGGAACACAATTTGCCCTCGTATGTTGGCTGAACCAACCCAAATAAGCTCCTTTCATCTGACGTGGCACATAAAGTGTATCTCAAACAAGATAAAATGAGTCAGCTAATGTAAAACCAAATTTTGAGAAATTAAATAATAAAAAAATATTTAAAATATAAAATTAATAATATTTAAAATAAGAAAATCTAATAATGATGTATTTACCTAATCCATCTCCTCTCCTCATCTGCGTCCTTCTCCGTCGCTTTAACTCTCAATTTCTTCACCCCCAAATTATTTGGCCAGTATCTTCCATAGTTCATTCCTTTTTTTCTTTCTCTTCTTTTTTTTCGTATTCCCCTTAATCCCAGCCATGAGTTTGCTCCGGAACAACCATGTCTTGGAAGTTGTTCAGATCCTATTTGATCAGGGAGTTTGCCCCTATACCAATCTCCTCTCTCTTTTCTAGTCTAGCTCAATTTGGAGCAACCCAAGATGGTGGTGGTGAAGAGAAGGCTTTGTGTTTGTTGGGTATGATTTACTTTTAATTTTGATTCAATTAAAAAATAAAAAAACAAAATTAGCTAGACTTTGGAGAAACAAATTAATTAGGCGAAGGTGATGTGGATGTCAAGAAGAAGGTGGGAAACAAAATTAGCTGGGTTTGTGTTGTTCAAATTTCTTGGTCGGAGAAACAAAATTAATTAGGTTTTTTTTGTTCAAATTGATTAGGTGGTAGAGTTTTTATATTCTTGATTTAGTTGTTTAATCTCTTGTTTTAATGTTTAATTTCTTAAGTTATATATGGGTTTCAATCTTTGGGTTTCATAGGAGCATAATTTCTGATTTTATAGTGTAATTTATCGGAGTTCTACCAAAATTTATGGAGAAGAACATGGGAAGAACTTTTTTTTCATTTAAACTTTTATTTAATTAAAATATGAGCTATCTAAGTGTAAAATTTTTATTCGTTGTTATCAATGTTTTTTTGCCACATGCCGGCGTATGGATTTCACATGCTAGAATACAGCTATGAATTATGGACTAAGGTGGCAATTAATTTCATTTTATTCAAGTTTAGAAGTTAATTGATTGTTTTAAGTAATTTTAGGGGGCAAACTGGACGTTCCTAAGTTTAGGGTGACAGTAGACGATTGAGGCCAACTTTAGGAGGCAATGGATGTATTAAGCCTTCTGAAATTGATTTTCCACGACATCATAGAACATCTGATAGTTGCAAGGTTGTGGTAATAAAATTCCATCAGTGCCATAGTTCACAAAAACATTTCCTGCCCAATTTCCATTATGATGAATTAACAAAGGCATGCTAGTCATGCTTTTTCCGTTCCTGCAACAATTATGATATATTATGTTTACATTCTCATCATATAATTCACATACTAGAGATTAATAGGCATCTAGATTACAGAGAATATTCCCGTTTTAAAAAAATTGCTGTACAAATATTGTTAGCTTTGCTATGATTTGGGATGTCTTGAGTGTGTATTTGATTATTCTTCATGATTTCGTGCCATTTATTCTGAAGCATGGTATGCAGTATTCGAAACTGTATGTAGAAGTATTGCATCTTATGTTGTACTTTTATAAACCCTATTTTCAATCCAAATATAGAATAATGTAGGTTTTTTTATGTAATCGTATTTTTCAATCTAGATAATGCAGTTTTTTTTAAGGAAAAAGTATATAAAAAACCTTGTGGTTTGACCGATTTGCAGATCAGGGGTTGTGTTTCAAAATGGTACAAAAACATGACATATGGTTTGGTGATTTTATAGATTAAGAGTTTATCATTCAATATACTCTCCTAAAACTCTCTTATCCTTCAAAATTTCACCTGAATTTTTTCAAGTTTGTTGATTAAACTACAATGGACCTTGGTATGAAAGTTTGGAATTTTTTGGAAAGTAGGTATATTTTTATTAATTTATAATGCGAAAAAATGAAAAAAAATCATAAAAAAAAGTGCCAAACAATATCCAAATTTTTAAAACTTGTTGTAAAGTTATTAATAACTTTATAATATGCATATATTTTTGGGATATTTGTCAACAATTTTTCTATTTTTTTATGATTTTTTTTACATTATTAATTAATAAAAATATAATCATATTCCGAAAAAATTTCAAGCTTCCACACCAAAGTCTATTGTACTTTAATTAACAAACTTCCAAATTTTGGATATTTTTCGGTAATTTTTATATTTTCTATGATTTTTTTATTTTTTACATTATTAATTAATAAAAATATACCAAATAACAAAAAAAATTTCAAGTTTCCACACCAGGGTCCATTGTACTTTAATCAACAAAGTTGAAAAATTTCAGGTCAAATTTTGAAGGATAAAAGAGTTTTAGAGAACTATATTTGATAATAAACCTTTGATCTGCAAAATCGCCAAACCACGTGTCATGCTTTTAGACCGTTTTGAAACATAGCCTTTTATCTACAAACCAGCCAAGCCACAAGGTTTTTTTTCTGTACTTTTCCTTTTTGTTTTTTTAATGAAGATAATGCAGATTTAATTGCATAATCAGTTATATTCATTAAAAGGGTGCATAATCTAATATATTAATTACTTAATAATTAGATTATCCTTTATTATTTAATCCATTCCTATTTTCTAGGTTTATTTACAAATTGACATATATTGAATAGAGTTATAAGATTTTGATTTTATTAGAATCACTCAATGATGCTTCACCAAATTGTAATTACTATAGCAAGTAGACCAAATACATGGATACCCCCTTGAACTTGTCCAAAAACGCCTATTGTCCCCCTGAACTTTTTAAATGTCCTAATGCCCCTTGAACTTTGAAAAAGTGACCTGGTTTGCCCCCTTACTGCCACGGGTCACTCAATTATTGGTTGTCTCATGTTTGACATTTCAAAGCAAACTCTGGTTTTTATGTGACTTAGGGGGCAAACTTGGCCAATTTTAAGAAATTCAGGGAGGCATTAGAACATTTTTATGAAGTTCAGGGGGGCATTACGACATTTTCAAAGTTCAGGGGGGTAGTAGGCGTTTTTGGCCAAGTTCAGGGGGTATCTATGAATTCGGCCTAGAAAATATGCATGTGTTGCGATTCTAAGATTGTGAGCCAGTTATGGGTCGATTGATAGAAAGACTCCAATCTAGAGCATGCCTATTCTTCTTTGGTTTTTTACCTTTGGAACCTTGATTACTAATAGTTTAGGATCATTAGAGAGAACTTCAGATCTCTGTATTTTCTTTGATGAAAAGGAACTTAACTGTTTTTCATGTCAATTCCATTACTTAGATACCCAATAACATACCTGCTTACCAAAAAAAAAACTGCTGCTAACTGACATCAGAAATAGCAAGAGTTTGAAATCACACGTCTAAAGAAAAGCACACCACACAAAGGCAATAACTAAAGCCATACAAATAATTAATTACTGGACAGACTATGACTGAATGTTTATAAACTTGCAGAGGTCTAGGGCCTATAACATCACTCTTCACCTTAAATTGGAGTTTGTCCTCAAGCGAAAAGTTAGGAAACTGCTGAGTCAGGTGATAGCATGAATAGAAACCTAGGGTTCCTAAATGTTAACTGCTTCCTCCTCGTCAACTTCCGTGTCTGAATCTTCCAAGCCCTCAATCCAAAACAATATCTTGCAATGATGACCCAGAGAAAACCCTTCATCACAACTAAAGCATAAATTTTTAGATCGTTGCTCCATCTCTGCCTTAGATAGTTTTTTAAAGTATGGTTACTTAGACAGATTGCGCTTGAGAGTAGAATTATTCGTGGGAGAGCCTGAACCAAAATCTCCAGTTTGATTCTGCATTTTTGCAGTTCATATAGCCAAGCATAATTCATGGCTGGTAAGGGTGGTTGGCTCATGCAATTCTACTTCCACTGCTATATAATCTTGTAACCCACTGATAAAGAGTTGCATTTCTTGTGTAGGTGATAATTCTATGTTTTGAGTAGATAATTGCTCAAACTTATGCTAATAAGCCTCAATCCAACTTGTTTACCTCAATTTAGATAATTCTCCCAAGTCGTTTCCATGTGAAATCAGCCTAAACAGGGAATAGCAAAGAGTTCTAAACTCTTCCCACATCAAATCAAACTTGTCTCTGTCTAACTTCAAAAACAATAATTGTGCATTCCTTTCAAGATGAGCAGCCAACATCCCTATTCTTTCCTCCTCTGAGGTATTCTGATGGTGAAAAACACAGTCATATCTGCTTAACCATGGTAGAGGGTCACAACCGCTGTCGAATTTGGGAAATTTTGTTTGAGGGGAGCAAGTACCCGCTACATTACGTTCTTGATCCTCCACTCGTTCACGGTATCGTCTACCCCGATTGACATTGTTGTTGCCGTGATCTTGGTGATCTGTTTGAGAAGAGGCAACTTCTCGTGCCAAGTCATTGATTTACCGAGTCAAGTCTTGCTTTGTAGCGTCTTGCTCTACCCGATCTCTAGCCCGATCCTCCCTATACATGGTCATGAAGGCATCAGTCTACTGTTATTGTCCTTGAAGATCACCCATAAAGTTTGGCTCTGATACCAAATTGTTACGGTCCTGAGATTGTGATCGAGTTATGGGTCGATTGATAGGAAGACTCCAATCTAGAGCATGCCTATTCTTCTTTGGTTTTCTTTCTACCTTTGGAACCTATGATTACTAATAGTTGAGGATCATTAGAGAAAACCTCAAATCTCTGTATTTTCTTTGATGAAAAGGAACTTAACTGCTATTCCTGTCAATTCCATTACTTAAATACCCAACAACATAACTGCTTACAAAAAAAAAAAAAACTGATGCTAACTAACATAAGAACTAGCAAGATAGTTTAAAATCACATACTAAAGAAAAGCAAACCACACAAAGGCAAAAAATAAAGCCATACAGACAACATAATTAATTACTAGATAGACCATGACTGAAACGTTTATAAACTTACAGAGGCCTGGAGCCTACAACAACATGATGTAGAAAACCCATTTAAATATATAATTTGGGTTATGATAGGGCATCTCCAGTCATCTTCTCCATTTGAAATATTGCTCTTCCGCTTTCATTGCAGTCGAGAGATTGATGGAGTAGAAGAATTGGCACTGACCTATTTGGAGAAATTCGAAGACGGAAAAAAATCAGCGAAGCGGTGAATAGTGAAATTTTGGAAAGTGTCCGATTTGGTCCCGAAAATAGTGAGTTTTCTTGGGAATCGGCCTGATGAACAGAACCCAAACTTTGTTATGGGCCCCACCCCAATTTGGCAAAAAAATTCCATCTAGTCCTTCAATTTTGCGTTTTTATATTTTTAGGGACCTAATTGCAAATTTTTAAAAGTTTTTCCTTTATTCTGTTATTTTCGAAATTTTAACCCTAGCTTCTATTCACTATTTAAAGGCATGTAAGACATGAATTATTCAGTTTTGTTGAATTCGAATTTTATGTTATTTTTCCTATCTCTTCGAATTTTCGAAAATTCTAGGGTTAGAGGAATTGTTTCCAGTATCGTGCGCGATCAACGGAATTCGATTGGTTATCCACTACATCAATTGGTATTAGAGCCTAACCTTGCATCATCATGCCTCGAGGAAGAGAGAGACGAGTTGGTGACATCGCAAGGGAAGAGGATTTGGAACGACGGATTGAGCAACGCCTCAATCAAGCGGTCGGACAACAAATCCAAGCGGCTGTCGATCTATTGACTGAGAGGATGGGAGAGATGATTGCTGCCCGAGTTAGGGTTAATCAGCCCCATAGGAGACAAGCGAATCTGGTCAACCAGTTCGGTAGAGACGAAGAGGACGAGGAAGAGGATTCATATGGTGAAGAGGCTCTTAATCGGCGTCGTGTAGCAGGCGAAGATCGACGTTGGGAGAGTGGAATGCGGACTGAAATCCCAGAATTCCATGGTACCCTTCAACCTGAGGAATTCATAGATTGGCTTACGACTGTTGAGGAAGTTTTAGAGTTCAAAGGCGTTCCTGAGAATAAGCGAGTCCCACTGGTTGAGACCAGATTACGGGGGAGAGCGATGGCTTGGTGGCAGCAGTTGAAGCTGACCAGGCAACGAATGGGAAAGTCTAAGGTTTCGACATGGGAGAAGTTGAAGAAATATATGCGATCGAATTTCTTACCATATAACTATCAGCGATTGATGTATCAACGGTTGCAA
This sequence comes from Euphorbia tirucalli, assembly GCA_039660915.1. Classification (NCBI taxonomy): domain Eukaryota; kingdom Viridiplantae; phylum Streptophyta; class Magnoliopsida; order Malpighiales; family Euphorbiaceae; genus Euphorbia; species Euphorbia tirucalli. The sequence goes on from CM077633.1 coordinate 56,378,831, forward strand.
AACCTGAGACAAGGGAATCGATCGGTCGAGGATTATACCACCGATTTCTACCAATTAATAGCCCGGAATGATATCCAAGAAACGGAGGAGCAGTTGGTGTCCTGTTATATTAGAGGATTAAGGGAGCAGCTCCGGGAATCAGTCAACGATTTTGATCCCCTGACTATTTCAGAGGCGCATCAGAGGGCAGTGCGGATGGAGAGGAGACCGCGTCCTACGGGATTCGGCAGTAGCGGTTTACCCCGTACCTCAGGGGCAGTACCTTGACCTTCAGGGTCAGCAACAACAATCACACCAAATTCCACACCTGTAACGGCCAGCAATAATAACAGAAGGGGAGGACAGAGTAGTGGTATGAAGTGTTTTGCGTGTGGAGAGGTTATCCATCGTCAGTCTGAGTGTAAGAAAGCAGGAAAACGAGCCATGTTTGCTGATGTGGCTGACGAAGAGGGTCAGATTGATGAAGATGTAGGCAAACCAGTTTTTGAAGAAGAGGAGTTCGATGAAGAGATTGTGGGGGGAGATGTAGGCCCTGCACTGGTGGTGAGGAGGTCGTGTCTGACCCCTCGAGTAGTCGAGGAGAATTGGCTGAGGCGTAACATATTCCAGTCGACTTGCACCATCAAAGGTAAGATGTGTAAATTCATCATTGATTCTGGTTGCTGTGAAAATATAATGGCTGCTGAAGCTGTGAGGAAGTTAGAGCTTCCGACTGAAAAGCACCCTAAACCGTATAAAATTTCTTGGCTGAAACAAGGAGCTGAGGTGATAGTTTCACAAAGGGTGTTGGTTCCTTTCTCAATGGGCAGTAAGTATAAGGATGAGGTCTGGTGTGATGTTGTGGAGATGGACGCGTGTCACTTGTTGTTGGGGCGTCCATGGCAGTTTGACAGAGATGTTCACCATGATGGGAAGAGGAACACTTATAGTTTCGTGTTTGAGGGTGTGAAGATCACGCTGGTTCCTCGGAAAGAGACCAGTAAGGAGGCTGGAAGTTTATTGTCTTTGGCTCAGTTTGAAGAAGAGTTGCCGGATTCGGATATTGTTTTTGCATTGGTGGGAAAAACAGTGGCAGAGGAACATCAAGTTCCTGAAGCAGTACAGCCTCTGTTGCAGGAGTTTGAAGATCTGTTTCCTGAAGATTTACCGGATGGTTTGCCACCATTGCGAGATATACAACATCAGATTGATTTGGAGCCTGGCGCAGTTCTTCCAAATCGACCCCATTACCGAATGAGCCCGGTTGAACATGAGGAGTTGCGCAGGCAGGTTGAGGAGTTATTGGCCAAGGGATATATCCGGGAGAGCCTCAGTCCTTGTGTTGTTCCTGCATTATTGATACCGAAAAAGGATGGTACATGGCGGATGTGTGTCGACAGCCGTGCCATCAACAAAATCATAGTCAGGTATCGATTTCCTATCCCTAGGCTGGATGATTTGCTTGATCAATTAAGTTGTGCCATTGTGTTTAGTAAACTGGATTTGAAGAGTGGTTATTACCACATACGGATTCGTCCTGGAGATGAATGGAAAACAGCATTCAAGGCGAGAGAAGGGCTGTATGAATGGTTAGTTATGCCCTTCGGGCTTTCGAATGCCCCTAGCACGTTTATGAGAGTAATGAACCAAGTGTTGAGGCCTTTTATTGGCAAGTTTGTAGTGGTTTATTTTGATGATATCTTGATATATAGTGCTAATGAGGCTGAACATTTGAGGCATTTGAGGGCTGTGCTTGAGGTGCTGCGGAAAAAGCGTTTATTTGCTGCCTCGAAAAAGTGCATTTTCTTGTCTAGTAGTGTTCTGTTTCTGGGGTATGTGGTGTCGGACAAGGGGTTGCAGGTTGATGAGTCGAAAGTGCGGGCTGTTCAGCAGTGGCCTAGACCCGGTACAATCACTGAAGTCCATAGCTTTCATAGGTTGGCATCTTTTTATAGGCGTTTCATCCCCTATTTTAGCACTATCATGGCACCTATCACAGATTGTATGAAGCAGAAAGGGAAGTTCGAGTGGACGGAGGAGGCTGAAGAAGCGTTTAAACTGATTAAACATCGACTGACTACAACCCCCATATTGGTTTTGCCGGATTTCCAGCAGCCTTTTGAGCTACATTCTGATGCTTTGAAATTGGGGATTGGAGCAGTGCTAAGTCAGAGCGGAAAACCAGTAGCTTATTTCAGTGAGAAGCTGTCCGGAGCAAAATTGAATTACAGCACTTATGATGTAGAGTTTTATGCAGTTGTGCAGGCTGTTAAGCATTGGAGACATTATCTGTTCCAAAGGGAGTTCATCTTGTACACTGATCATGAAGCGCTCAAACATCTGCACGGCCAGGATAAGGTTTCCGCAAGGCATGCCAGTTGGGTTGCCTATTTGCAGCAGTTCACATTTGTAGTCAAGCACAAGTCTGGGGTAGCAAATAAGGTGGCTGATGCGCTGAGTAGGAGAAAGACCTTGCTGACTCGCCTTACAGTCCAGGTACCGGGATTGGAAGTTTTTTCTGAGTTATTTGATTCTGACCCGTACTTTGCTCTGTCTTGGCAAAAATTGAAGCGGGAGAACGGACGGATTTCCATTTACAGGATGGGTTTCTGTTTAAGGGCAATCGATTGTGTATTCCTAATTGTAGTTTGAGGCTACATATTATACAGGAGCTGCAAATGAAGGTCATGTTGGTCGGGACAGAACATTGCAGTTGGTGCAGTCTAACTATTTTTGGCCTTCCATGCGCAAAGAAGTGGAGAAGTTTGTGCAACGTTGTCGGGTTTGTCAGATATCCAAGGGGACAGCCACAAACGCCGGACTATATATGCCATTGCCAATGCCGTCACAGCCATGGGTGGACATCAGTATGGATTTTGTATTGGGCTTGCCGCCTACCCAGCGTGGTAACGACTCAATTTTTGTGGTGGTGGACAGATTCTCTAAGATGGTACATTTTATTCCGTGCAAAAAGACGACGGATGCAGTAAACGTGGCTCAGTTGTTCTTTTGTGAGGTGTATAAGTTGCATGGGCTGCCCGAGTCCATTGTTTCTGATCGGGACACACGATTTCTAAGTCACTTTTGGCGGAGTTTGTGGAAGATGGTGAACACGCAGCTGAACTTTAGCAGTTCGTATCATCCTCAAACGGATGGGCAAACCAAAGTAGTGAACCGTTCCTTGGGCAATCTGTTACGCAGCTTGGTAGGTGAACATATGAAGGGTTGGGATTTGAAGTTGTGCCTAGCAGAGTTTGCATATAATCATGCAGTGAATCGGAGCACGGGGTTCAGTCCATTTGCAGTAGTATACTCTGTTATTCCCAAGGGGCCGCTGGACTTGTTGCCTTTGCCCTCTCAAACTAAGATTCATGGCAAGGCAGAGGATTTTGTTGGTAGTTTGCAGGAGGTCCACGAAGCAGTGCGCAACAATTTACAGGCCTTGGCTGCCAAGTATAAGAAGACTGCGGACAAGAAACGGCGACATGTGGAGTTTGAAGTGTGAGACTTTGTTTGGGCAGTGCTGACCAAGGATCGCTTTTCTGTTGGCGACTACAACAAGCTTTCAGCTCGGAAGATTGGCCCTATAGAGATCATTGCGAAAATTAATCCCAATGCTTACCGTTTGAAGTTGCCGAGTTCGATTCGTACACATGACGTCTTCAATGTGAAGCACCTTCTGCCATATGTCAGTGATTCTTCCGAGGATGAAAATTCGAGGGCGAATTCTTTCCAACCCGGGGAGAATGATGGAGTAGAAGAATTGGCACTGACCTATTTGGAGAAATTCGAAGACGGAAAAAAATCAGCGAAGCGGTGAATAGTGAAATTTTGGAAAGTGTCCGATTTGGTCCCGAAAATAGTGAGTTTTCTTGGGAATCGGCCTGATGAACAGAACCCACCATTTTTTTGTGGGCCCCACCCCAATTTGGCAAAAAAATGCCATCTAGTCCTTCAATTTTGCATTTTTATATTTTTAGGGACCTAATTGCAAATTTTTAAAAGTTTTTTCTTTATTCTGTTATTTTTGAAATTTTAACCCTAACTTCTATTCACTATTTAAAGGCATGTAAGACATGAATTATTCAGTTTTGTTGAATTCGAATTTTATGCTATTTTTCCTATCTCTTCGAATTTTCGTAAATTCTAAGGTTAGAGGAATCGTTTCCGGTATCGTGTGCGATCAACGGAATTCGATTAGTTATCCGCTGCATCAGAGATCCACCACCATTTACAAATGCCATGTTTATCACGTTCATCTCTTGATCGATCAAAAGATAGAATTGGATTTGAGGTGAACACAATAATGGAGGCAATTGATTTGGATTTAAATTGCTTTTTTTTTATTCCGGAACTTTTTGGCGGCAAACCTGTGGGTTGTCGGAAAATTTCATATTGTAGGTAAAATTATTTTTCCTAACAAAGTGATTATAGGTGGTACTTTGAGGAGGTTGGTGCTGGTTTTGCATTAGCAAGGGGATTTTGCTAGTTTTCAATGCTAAAATGGATTTCTTCTAGTTCTTTTAATTGAGGATTACTTGGTTCTGTATAAGGAAATAAAATCACTGTCAATACAAATTAACAAACTAGGTGTTTGGCATGAGTGGTGGGCCAACACTATTGTGTCTTTGCTCTTGCGAGTAGATAGGGAAGGTTAACTTCCTGGGGAATTTGAGCTTAGGTTCAGTCCATTTCTATCTTTCTTTCAGTTGTGTTTTCTGTCCATTGGAGTTTGTTTTTAGAGAGAATTATCAATTCAAATCCTATTTCTTCATTATGTTCAATCCATTGTGTTGGTTTCTATCACTATCATAGCGAAGATGTAATGATGTTACTACTGCTAGTGACGTTGGCCTTTTTCCCAACGTCAAGTAATATTTTCTGAACTCATATTGTAGAGATTTTCTACTATAACTTTAATAGTAGTTTAGTTGATTTCATATGGTAGGAAATTTTGTTTATATCATGATAGTCTCTTCTAGTAATTTATCTGATTTCATATTATAAGAAACAGTTATTTTTTGGTTGTAACTGAGATTGAAGAAACCTAAAACAGGTTACTAGATTTGCTGCCTCCTTAATTTGCTGCTAATTTCTTCCATTTAAGTAACTGTCTTTCATTGGAATGAGGTTGACTTAGATCTTGCTTGCTTCTTGTGAGATTTTCTTTATATTTCTTCTTAGCGATATTGATTTGGTAGCGTCGTCCTTATGATAGAGAAGTAATTAATTGCAATTTTATAGTCAAACAACTTTGGCGTCAGGCTTTTAATATATAGAAAATGACTACACTTAAATGTCTTTTGATTTTTATTTCGTTGGTCATTGTTTGTAAAACTTTATTTATGACATGGGCATTTTGCCAAAAAAAAAAAAAACCTCTTTGAGATCCCAGGTGATTTTGCTACTAAGCTTGTTAAATTCTTTATCAATATTTAAATTTTTGTGTTATTTTCATTGTAAAAGTTTTAAATTATCATACTTGTAAAGTTTATTCTTAATCATTTGATTAAAATTCTACTACAGCGTAAAAAAAAATATTAGATTTAACAGTTTAATGAACTTTGTTGATAAAAAAAGTCATTCATGTGCTATCATATGTATACAATATTGGTATTTCTGCTAATACATTCAGCCACAACTTTCTGGTAGTATATGTAACAATTTTTTGTTGTTTGAAGTTATGACAACAAAGATATCAATTTTGAGATAAGTTTATAATTTTATTATGCAGGTCTTACAGCATTAAAAATACATATATATATATCAAAGTTGCGGATGTAGGGCGGTTCTGCTAAGTAAACCTCCTCTACATGAAATTATGAAAATATCTCAATATTAAAACTAGCATTAGGAAAAGCCGTTGATTAAAGGCCACGATAACCTGCACAGTTGGTCACTTGGTTGAGCAAGAAACTGAGTAGAACTACAACACAAGTTCAATCAAATTGGACAAATACAACAAACATAGGCAGGAGATATCTTTTGGCCTCTAAAATTATTTAAATTTTTTTAATAAATGCATAAAGAAAAAGTAGAAAAATGTAGAAAGCGCAGTAAAATCACAAAATAATAGAAGGCAAACAATAAAATGTATTAAAAAAAGGAAAAAATAAAAGAAAATTGCAGAAGAAAATAAAAGAAACACGGTGAAAATTCGAAGAAAAACTAACTAGAATAGAAAAAAAATAGACAATTAATGAAAAAGGAAGAAAAACAATCCAAACAAAAGAAAAACACATAAAAGCTGAAAGAAAAGAGAAGATTCAGTGGTTATGTTAATAGGAAATGTAAATGAAAGTGACTATGGTGGAGAAGAAAACAAAAAAGAGAGGGAAAATGGTAATTTGACGAAGAAGATATGGAAAGATATTTAGAATAGGAAAACAGTATTTTAAATAATAATTGTGCGTATCGGTAGAATAAAAATATTGCATTAAAATTGATGGTATTTTTTAAAAACAATCTTAAAATCACATCGTATACATTAATTTTCCAATTTTATGCAATGAGCTTGAAAAAATAAGGGAAACTACCAGATTTACTTCAAAACCAAGTTTCAGTTTTGGTTGTATATTTATATATTTTCAGTTTTACCCTCTTTTTTGAACAATTTTTTATTATACCCTCTTTTTAAGTTTTATTCCTCAAATACGTTGGTCTTGTCTACACCTTATTATTCATAGAAATGTATCAAAATTGTATCATAAATGATTTTCTCTGCAGTGAGTAACTAAACTAGTTTTTTTATTGCTATAAAGGCTGAATAAAAGTTAATCATAGAAAAAATACAGAATAACATATATTATATCAATGTCTGTTTATTAATACTTTCTAATGCATTTCCGATACAATTCTGATACTTCGCGTACTATGTTTTATATATTAATTCCATATGTTTTATCTATATTAAGGAATTAACTAAACTATTTTTTTTTTTTTTTTTTTTTGTTACGAAAGCTAATTAAAAGCTAACCATAGAAAAAAAATACAGAATAAAGTATATTGTATCAATGTTTGTTTGTTAATACTTTCTTATACACTTTTTATACATTTTTGATACTTTATTGATACTTTTATGGTACTTTTATCATACTTTTGTGATGCATTTTTTATACTTCTAATGTATTGTTTATATGTGCTGTTTGTTATTTGTATATTTCCTGAATTATGTTGTCTGTAATGTTTCTTATGTAAAGTTGGTCATCATCTTCTTCTTTTTGGTTGTACATTTTTGTGTACTAATATTCTTGCATATCTTCTTCTAGTTATTCATTTTCTGCTGTGTTTGGCATTAGAGCTGCATAAAGAGTTACCTTTCTTATAAGTTTATGATACATTTTTTATACATTTTATTGTATTAAAATTATAGATAGAGTTATGTTTGATACATTTCTGGTACATTTATAATACTTTTCTAATGATCCGAAAAAAATCAGAAAAAATATATACATATGAATATCAATTCAAAGATAAAAAAAAAAAAAAAGAAACGAAAAGAACTTTCTAAAACGGAATGTCGAAAAAGTGAACAGGTTTAGAAATAAATGAAAAAATAACGTTTAAATTACAAAAAAGTGAGAGAATAATCTGAAGGGAAGTATTTTTGGGATTTTTTATTTTATATGTTGTTGTTTTTTTAACTAAATAAGTATATTTTCAATAATGACAAATGAGAGTATTTTAAGAATTAGTGAAAATTTTGTAGGTATTTTAGAGAGAATTTCCTTTTTATGTATTTTTGGAATAATTGTTAGAAAAAGAGGTATTTGTCTAAATTACCCAAGAAATAATGGTCAAATTCTAGTGGGATAGTATTGGGGGAAAAATAAAATTTTATTTTAATTATTTTCATACTTTGGAAATAATTATTTTAAAGATTTTATGTTGCCCAAATCAATTAAAAGAATATCCAGTGTTTAAGAATGGATTTGAAGGAAAGAAAAATAGGAAAGTAGTTTGTCAAGGTGCTCTTTTTCAGGTTTCATGAACAGCTTCATGTTTCTATTTTTTCGGAATGGAATTTGTTGGTTTCCTATCTTGCGGATCAAGTTTCCTGTTTCTAAGGGATCTCATGAGTTTAGAAATATTTGCTTGTCGAAAATGGAGCCGAAATAAAGAAGAAATGTCAAAAGTATTCGGATTGTGCACATGCAATAGAAAAAACGTGGTAAAATTTATAACTGATCTTTTCAGTTATTGTAACCAATTCTTTATATGTTTCTTGCTCCTAAAGCTGTGGGAAGGTGCTGTGAAATATGGAGGGAGTTATGAGCAGTTCATGGACCAAAATATCAAGTAATTGGCATTATGATAGAGAATTTTTGGTATTTAAAAGGGACAACAACCAACACAACAAAAACACAAAGAAAATCAACACTCTCAATACCTCTCTTTTCTCTCAAAAACTATAGCAACTTCTCTTCTCTTTTGCAGGCTATTCTTCTTCTTCTTCTTCTTCCCTTTTCTCACCAAAACTTCCAAATTCTTCAATTTTTCTTAACTTCTCAAGTCTCTATGGCTAAATTGTTCCTTCAAATCATCCAATTTGAAATTTCTTCCCAACCTCTATTTAATTTATTTCTGCAAAATCCCCGCTTTCTAATTGCCATAATTCTCCATTTTCAAGCTCTACGGTTCAATCATAAAGCTCACCAAGCGCTAGTTCAAGACGCGCCAAGTTTGAGGTTTTAGAAATTAGTTTGTTCATTTTTGTTTAAGTGAATTTTCATTGTAATTTTCAGTTTTCTTTTCTTCCTTGTAATCGAATTATTTTCATAATCAATAAAATTATAAAAATTTCAAAATTCTTGTGCATTGATTTTATCTTGATGCATTGCAAAGCTAGTTAAGTTTTTATAGTGAAGTTATGAACCCAAAAAGGTTTTTCAATTCTTGAATCTTCTGCATAATCGTTTGATTAGAAGTCAGAATAAAAAAATAAAAAATTATTTGGGACTTGCTTCCCTGGCGCGCTCGCAAGAATCCAAGGTTGGAATTAGACTGCGAATTCCACAAAAATCCATCGCTAACAAATAGTAATCAGAAGGACCAAAATATCTACTTGGATATAAGAGAAAAGTTATGTATTTTTAAAAGGGATTGTGATTTATAAAGTATCCATCGTCTCTTCCCAATCATTTTCTTTTTATTCTTATAATTTTTATTTTTTTAAGTGTATTAGAGACTCAAATCCTAGATTTTCTAGTTAAAGAGAAATACTTTTACCGCCAAGACATAAATTGATATGTTATTTTCTATTTGTCTAGTTAGACTCTATAATCATCAAATTTTTATAAAATAATCTTTTTGGCTTGAAAAGTATTTTATGGAGATTATTTTATCAATAAATTAAGACAATGATATTATTAATTTTATATATATATATATATATATTAAGACAATGATATTATTAATTTTATATATATATATATATATATATATATATATATATATATGCAAATAATTTTTTTAACTTAAATACTAAAAATGAAACATAATTTATGAGTGAATTAATTTTGGATCTCAACCAATTAGACAAGGTAAAATTTCAATGGGAAAAAATAAGGGACAAGAAACAAACATGGACCGTATTTATAAATGGCTTGGACCTTGTAAGTTATAATGACAAGGGTTCGAGTTTTGCGGGTATTCGGTGCTATCCGATTCTATTAAGATCATTTAAACCCGGTATAAAAGGGTTTGGAACAGAAATCAAATTTAATTCCCTATCAGCTATGGATTTAGGGCGAGAAGGGGATTATCTCTCCAGGTACCCGCAAAAGTCGAACCCATTTGTATGTAATAATTACATAATAATATGTTAATAAAATTATATATGAATATAATATTGTAAATAAATTTTTTAGTTATATTTATATCAATTAGATATAAATATATTATACCACTTATATTTATTTATATAATTATATTGGGTCTTATCATTTTTCATAACCCGTAGTTTGATTGAATAATCACATAATTATAAAAAAAATCCTTAACTAAATCTACCATAACTCTCATTTTTTGCTTTCTTTCAATACTAATTTACGGATTTGTCCATTGCCAATTTATGGATTCTTATTAATTTTATTATTGTTTATTTAGTTAATAGTTACTTGGAAAATGGAATTAACTTAGTTAAAAAATTTTTATGGATTCTTATTAATTTTTTTCTTGTTTATTTAGTTAATAGTTCCTTAAATAAAGTATCGATGGCAGTGAAGTATCGAAATCCGCTTTCTTTATCAGCAATAGCTGACTCAAGTGTCGGAACCAGAGCATGTAACACAGACTTCAATCCATTTAATCCAAACACTGCTTCTTTCAACGGTGAGAATTGCTCATGTCTTGGAACGTATATACCAATGCTGTCCTTGTTTAAGATAAAGGTCTGCATTTACATATCAAAAATGTTTTATCAAACGCTTTTGTTGCATGCATAAGATCTTTGAACTAAAACAATTATTTTGCTACATAGTCTCTGATCTCTCATTGTTTTTATGTATAAGGCATTTTCGGCACTAACTAAAGTTCAACTAACAGTTCCATAACAATTGTTCTACATATTTTATCAAAGGCTTGTGAATAATATTTTAGATTGCTGAGTATGATTATATATTGGAGATGTTAAACACAAAAGCAACTGATAAAAACAACTTTATAGATTCATTTTCGCTATTTACTAGTCCGCCACTTACAGTTTTCATTTCATCAGTATCCCACATAGGTTTATCCCACAACAATGACAAAACTGAACTAAGGCAAAAACGATTGAAGGAAGTTATTGAATGCACAAATTACCACCATTGGAGTAATTCACAGGCAGAACATTGCAATTAATGAAAGTGAGACAAAATAAATAAATAACTATTGAAGACAAAATAATTCATTTTGTAATAAATTATCAACTTAAAAAACACTAGTTAAATTTAGCTAGCATGTTGTAACAGTTAGTAATACAAAATGAATTTGTGGGAGTGTATTTACATTGGACAAGATTGATAGACCTTTATTATAATCATAATATAAACATAATTATCTCAAAAAAAAAGTATCTGTTATTTTCACTCGAAAAATAAATCAACTTTTTAATTTGATTTCGCTTTTCGACTAATTAAATTAAAGAAAAAGCATATTTAGTTTTGTTCTAGTGGTAAGTACATTTTTACTCAATTAAAAGCTTCAAAATCAAATCTCATTGACACTAAATCATAATAATGAGAGTTATAAAAAAAAAAAAGAAGATAAACCAATATAGTCTTCCAACTATTTGTTGGCTCTCCTTTTTCTTAGCCATTTTTATTCAAAAAAAAAAAAAAATTTTTTTATGAGAGAAAGATATTCCATCACAAGTCACAACACATGCATGATGAGAGTAAGAGGTGTATTCTTGAATTTACTTTGACATATAAATGTTTTTTATAATGAGAATATTACTATTAATAATCAAGAATGATAAATGGGATTGATTGATGTAAGATTGATAATCTATATATTCTAGGTGGTATAAATTTCAATTTGCTTACTATATATTAGGACTCAAATAATTGGATTAAAAAAAAAGTGAGATTTTTACTATTCAAATCAGTCTAAATTAGTGATTGTAATTATTTCATATATTTGGCTTTTTAATACTAATTATACAGTATGTGAGTATTATTTATAAAAGTGCTAGAAATGATAGATACATAAGTATATCTAATTTTTTGGAATGAACTTTTGGGAAAAAGAAGCTTCAAATTATTAATGAACTTAATTATTTTTTCTTGGCATAATCTGAAAAACAAAAGTAGCTTTAAAAACACAACTGGAAAGTGAATAAAAGAGAGTGGAAATGTGCTTAAAATAGAGTGTCAAATGGGAATTGTGTAGACACCAGCAGGGCATCAATTAAGCTCCTTGCGAACGAAGTTATTAATTATATACGCTTCCTATAAATGTAAACTAACTTCTGCACACTACGCCTGACTAAAGAACAAGACCTTTAAGCTTCACTACAGTACACATGCAGAGACGAGTAGACGGACCGGCAATCGGAATCGATCTCGGCACAACGTATTCATGCGTCGGCGTTTGGAAACATGATAGAGTGGAGATTATTGCTAACGATCAGGGCAACAGGACGACGCCGTCTCTTGTTGCTTTCACTGATACCATGCGTTTGATCGGTGATGCTGCTTATAATCAGATGGCCATGAACCCCACCAACTCCATTTTTGGTATTTACTTTGTATCAAAATTTTATCATTTGTTTCATTTGTTTTCGCCTTTACTTTTTATATCAAGGATAAGGGCGGATTTTGCTTCTAGGGGATTTTTTTACTGTTACTGTATGGTGTAGAAACTCATCATTTTCGTGCTTATACCTAGAAAATGGATAAACTTGAGCTATGGTTTCTGTCATCCGAGTAAAATTGAACTAGGGATTTTACGATGGAACAACATTGAACTATTATACCTGAATTATTTGGAGGGAGACGAAGTTACTTGTATATTTTGAAGCAACTACTATTGTTATTTTTGAATGATTCCAAATAGGAACTTTTTATGTGTGTGCAAGTCTGAACTGCTCTGTAATTAAGATGTTGGATTGCAACAATATTTGTGGTTTGCTTAATGTTTTAATTACTCGGACAGTAATGATCTACTTGTTCGTGACTCTCAGATGCAAAACGATTAATTGGTAGGAAATTCTCTGATGACTCCGTACAGAATGATTTAAAACTATGGCCGTTTAAGGTGATCGCTGGTACTGATGACAGGCCTATGATTGTGGTTGCATACAAGGGTGAGGAGAAACACTTTCCTGCTGAGGAAATTTCTTCTATGGTCCTCTCTAAGATGCGTGAAGTTGCTGAATCTTATCTCGGATCAACTGTGAAAAATGCAGTGGTCACTGTTCCTGCTTATTTCAATGACTCTCAACGTAAGGCCACTAAAGATGCTGGTGTGATTGCTGGCCTCAACGTTATGCGCATCATCAATGAGCCTACAGCTGCAGCCATTGCTTATGGTCTTGACAACAATGTATGTGGCAATGGGGAAAAGAATGTATTGATCTTTGATTTGGGTGGCGGCACTTTTGATGTCTCACTGCTTAAAATTCACGAAAAGATTTTCAAAGTGGAGGCTGTAGCTGGTGACACCCACCTTGGAGGTGAGGATTTTGATAACAGAATGCTGAATCACTTTGTTGAAGATTTTAAGAGAAAGCATAAGAAAGATATATCTACAAATCCTAAAGCACTCAGGAGATTGAGGACTTCCTGTGAGAGAGCTAAAAGGATGTTGTCATCAACTCCTCGGACGACTATTGAGATTGATTGTTTGTATGAGGGTATTGATTACTCTTCAAGCATAACCCGTGCCAAATTTGAGGAGTTGAACATTGAATTTTTCCGTAAGTGTATGGAGACTGTTGAGAAGTGTTTGGAGGATGCTAGAATGGATAAGAGCAGTGTCCATGATGTTGTTCTTGTTGGGGGTTCGACTAGGATTCCAAAGGTACAACAGTTGTTGCAGGAGTTCTTCAATGGAAAGGAGCTTTGCAAGAGCATAAACCCTGATGAGGCTGTTGCGTATGGGGCTGCTGTTCAGGCGGCAATCTTAAGTGGTGAGGGCAACCAGAAGGTGCAAGATCTTGTGCTCATGGATGTCACCCCTCTGTCACTTGGATTCAATCTTCGTGGAGGTATTATGAAAGTTGTCATACCAAGGAACACTACCATTCCCACAAAGCAGGAGAAGGGGTGCACCACTGTAAATGACGACCAAACCAGTATCATGGTTGCGGTTTATGAGGGTGAGAGAATCAAAACCGCAGACAACAATTTACTTGGCAAATTTACACTTTCTGGCATTCCCCCAGCTCCAAGACGTGCCCCTGCAATCAATGTGTGCTTTGACATGGATGCCAATGGTATCCTAAATGTATCTGCTGAGGATAAGTCCACTGGGAATAAGAACATGATAACAATCACTAATGAAGGGGGAAGATTGTCCGAGGAAGAGATTGAGAAGATAAAAAATGACGCCAAAAAGTACAAGGCTGAAGATATGGAATATGAAAAGAAAGTTGAGGCCATGATTAAATTGGAGGATTATGCATATAACATGAGAAAGGCAGTGAAAGATGAGAAGATTAGTTCCAAAATATCCCCAGATGACAAAAAGAAGATTGAGGATGCCATAGAAGAAGCTATGAAGTGGTTGGATCCTAACCAGCTTGCTGAGATTGATGAGTACGTGAACAAGATGAAGGAGCTTAAGAGCATATGTAGTCCACTGCTTTAATATTATCAGATTTCATATGGTCCGAATTGTTTTTGGGTAATGATATTATTTACTAGTAGTTAGCTGATTTGGTACGGTAGGATATAGTAATGATATTATCTAAAACAGAGGGACTGCTGTTTTAATTGGAGATATAATTCTGAAAGCTAATGCAAATCTGATTGTAATTTCACCCCTTACTTCTTTTGCTTATGGAGATGCCAATGCTCTGGGCAACACATTCAACCCATCTTCCTTGGCTTGTGTTCCTTGAACTGGAAATATGCAGCACATAACTTAGCATTTTTGGGCTAGTTCTCTGTCTTTTCTTGCACTTTCCATTGAGGATTGCTGCTTTTTAGTTTGGTCATCTATTTTGAGATGTAATATTTAGATTAATTTTAGATTAACTCTGCGAAAAATTGAACCTATATTTGTTGACAATATTGCAGATTAGAACCAATTTTGCTTTTGTGTAGGTTATTGCCATAGTTTAGTATACTACTTTATCAACCTTTTATGTTTTGTTTTAGTGTGTGGTTGAAATTCAACTTAAACTGATTTTCAACATGTTTGGTTCTTAATTTTTTTTTTTTTTTCAATCTTAAGGTGCCGTAAAGGGACATAAAGGTTTAATAACATTAAAAAAAGGTTGATTAATACTTCTCAAAATAGTATGATTGAGCAACAAGCTTGAGCAACTCAATATTCCAAATGAATTAAAAAATAGGACAGCCCGCCACATCATGATCATTAAGACATCTATAAAATTAAAAAAACAAAGGTTGTCAATAAAAAAAAATAAAATGAATTCCATAAAGCATTAAGTTGATAAGATATATTAAATTTTCTGAAATAAAATATTGCCAACTTCAATAGCTATAAGTTCTTCAAGTTTTTCTTCCGGCTGAATAACTAGATTTGAACTTCTCAATCAATTTTCAAAACTAAATTAGAATATCAGTTGTAATATCAGTTAAAAAGCTCTTAAATTAATCTAAAGTATTTCTAGTTGTGTTACATGTTGATTCAAAAGCTATAGTTGAGCATTGAATTGCTAAAACATCATTTGCAATTTTGGATAAAAAGAGCATACCTCATAAAAATTAACCTTCCACCATAATAGAATATCAAAATCAATACATATGATTCAGGTAACTCCTTCAAGTATTTCACAAAATCCTCCTCATAAGACATACTATCTTTGTCAGCTTTAGAAAAAAAAAATCACTGATCTACATTATCATCCATTATTTTCTTTCTTTTTTTTTTTTTGGTTATTGGTTTTCACATTGAGATAGTATTGTTTGAGACTTAATTACAGTTAAGGTCTTTCACCTCTTCCTCCTGATATACTTGATAGAATTCAAACATGTGCCTCTTTCCACAAACTCAGTCTGTAGTACCAACTGAAATACAATCCATAGGTATCATCATCTAATAATTGACATATATTGTATGAAGAAAATTATTGTTGTTATACATATAATACACAAATTGCGAGGCATATGATTAATATATAGGTTAAGGGTTATCGTTACATTAATTGATATATAGGTTTAGGCATATGCTATGTGTTGATACATATTGGATAGTGTGTGGAATTTTTGTTGCTTTGTCTTTTAACTATTTGAATCGTTTTTTTTTTTTTCCGCTTGATTTGATTACATTTGGTGTTGTTTCTATACCACCAAATGTAACGAGTACAACAATACATCTCAACATTCTTTGTCTTGTCTTTCAACTATTTGAATTGCATTTTTTTTTAATTGTTTTATGTAATTTGGTGTTGTTTCTATATCTATCTCATTATTTTGTGTTGTTTTCACATGTATTTCGTTATTTTTGAATTGTTTTTATATGTATTAGACATATATCATGCATGAATCAAATATGTATCGATAGTGTGTATCTCAACAAGTTTTTGCCTTGTCTTTTAACTTATTCGAAATTGATTTTTTTTTTTTTTTTGAATTGTTTTAATTACATTTGGTGTCAAATCTACATTCATCTCATTATTTTGTGTTATTTTTACATGTATCTCATCGTTTTGTATTGTTTATAAGTGTAACATACATGTATCACACATGTATCAAAGTTGTATCAAACACATCAGTAGCATAAAGGTATATCACCATCGTATCATGCATCTATCACAAAAGCAAAGCACACGAAAAAGTGCAAAAAAATATAGAGATTAGCCAAATACACTGAAAAAAAAAATAGAAACAATGTATGTTGAAGGTGTAGTTTCTAATTAAGTTTATAAAAAAAATAAAACAATTACGTCTTAAAACTAAAAAGAATAAAAAAAAAATAAACAAACAAAAAAGAACAGAAACGAAGATAAAAGAACATAATAGAACTAAAAAATAAAACACACAATGAAAAATTTAAAAATATATATGAATCATATTTGTAACTTTCCGTAAAAAAAATGTACAGATTTCCATAAACAACGTATGTCACATCCGTGTCCTATATCTCTAGCATTTTTGCCCCAAGTTTAATTATATTAATTGTTATTTTATCATTAGAGTATTAAGTTTTTAGAGGGGTATGATTAGTGAGATAATTTGGTGTACTTTGGAGAAATTAATTTTTGTAGGGTGGAAAGTTAAATGAGGGAAATATTAGGAGGACCAAAAGTGATATTATTACCCTATAAATATAAGGATATCTGATGAGAAATTTCGTGGAAACCATTTCTCTTCTTCTTCTTCTTTTTCTTCTTCATTTTTCTCCATCCTTGTTCTTCATTTCTATTCTGCCCAGCTTTAGTGATTTCTGATTTGCCGGAGTTTGAACCGTCGGATTGCCACCAAATTTTAGGTGGGACTTCTAGACTCATAGTTCTTCATTCTGAACTGTGAAGATTGGATTTAGAGACCTAGAAATTCATTTCGTATCTAGGCAGATTTGGAGAGATTTCTTGATCCTTGGTTGTTTCTTTGCATTTTTCTTGTCCAAGTAAGTGATTATCAACTACCCTTATGATTTTAAGTATATTTATATAGTTATATCAAGGTATTCATACTTTGATTTTCCAGATTTTATAATTAGGGTTCTTGGGTGAGAAATTTTTAAATTTGGGGATTTTGTGAATTGAATTCTTAAATGATGATTTGAAGTTATTTTTATGATGATTATGTATATGCATGTGTTTTCCCTATAATTGCAGAATTATTTCTTGATATATATATATTTTTGTGAGTTATGTTTTGAAAAATGAAGAATTCAAGTGTCTTAGATTGTGTTGAAAAGGGGTTGTTGAACCCGGGAATGTGATTTTGAGGAAGTTTGGCTTATATGAATTAGTTTTGTATGAATTCTAGTTTGATGTTGGAATTGAAATGTTTTGGTATCCATCTAGAGTGATTCGGTCAGGTGGTTTTATTTGAAGACCATATCTAGTGAGAGATATGGCCTGTGTACACAGTTTAAAGACCTAATCGGGTATAGCAAAGAAGTGTTGGGTAAGACCATGCGGGATTAGGCAACGTAAGAGATATCTCGACTTTATTGTGATTGTTGATTATGATACAATGGGGATGAACTCTAGATTGGATACAATTTGTTTTGGAATGGATGATTTGGAATTAACTACGTGTTTCTTATGATTTGGGAATTTTATGAAACGATATAATTTTATTTCTATTTATGTGGTAAGATGTTTTTGCAATACATCATTGTTGGATAAAAACATTTGTTGGATTTTGGTATTTTATACATCGTTGTCGGATAAAAACATTTGTTAAGCTTGATTTAAAAATAGTTGATTTTGGTAAAAGCAAATATATACATATATCGCTATTTTGAGTAGAATTATTTTATGTAGTTGACAATTGCTTATTGAGATTTTTGTCTCATTTTCCTTTAAATGTTTTTATTGTTTTTAGGCGAAGAGGAAGTAGGTACCGAGGAGGGTACTATTCGCTAGGGGAGGTTCGGAAGTGGCCACGGATTGTCAGTCGTCACTAGGGTATTGCATTGCATGATGAGCATGAATCTATTACTTTTGTTTTGTATGAACGTTATTTCCAAAAATGTTATTTTGGATTGAAATATGAAGCAATGCATTTGTATATTTTAAATGTCAACATTTTCAGTATGAAATTTAGAACTTAATATATGTACTCCACTTTTGACTCTTTATTTATTATCATTATTTTTTTTGTGAGACACTACCTTGGCTTAGGCGCCCGCCAAAGTAGTGCCTCACCATCACGCTGCGGCCAGTCGGGGCTGGGTGTGACAGATTGGTATCAGAGCACAAGTTGATCCATAGGGATATACATATATGGTATAAGATTTAAGTATGACATTGTGTGGTATATTTATGGAATAAATGAATTTATTAAAATATGAGTTAATTAAGTGAAGTGAAAAGTGTTGCATACATGACATTCATGCATACCAAGTATTAAGATATTATTTTAATAGTGTGTTATCATATAGATGCATCCAAGACGACCACGTGGCCGACTACCTCTAAATAGGGGTAGAGGTAGAGGAGAAGAATTTAGAGAGTTAGGTTGGGGTCCTGATAAGGTCGGTTTCGACCTTATCTTTTAGCCAATTTCGTGGTTTGAGTGGTAGTTTTTAGAATCATTTATGTGAATGTTAGATTGGTTTTTTTTCGTATTTTGTGATTTTTATGTTTTGGTTTGATTTCTTATATTTTTAGTATTCCTCGTGTTTTTTCGTGTTTTATGGTCCGTGGTTGTGGTGCGGTTATGTCCCTTTGTGTTTGTTTTGGACAGGCATTAGGACCCGGATCGGAAGTTGGAGCAACGGCGGCAAAGAAGGGCTTGAAGTGCTGAAAATCAGAATGGCACGGCGTGCCACAATGGCAGCACGGCGTGCCAAGCCAACCAGCGTGCCAAGAGTTCCAGAGAAGCAGCACGACGGCGTGCCATTTCAATCAGCACGGCGTGCCGATCCCAACTCTGCATAGCACGGCGTGCCGACTCCACCAGCACGGCGTGCCGAGGCCCGAAAATCTGCTGTTGCCCTAATTTCAGCTTTTCTTTTCTGTGGTTTTAACCTAGCCGTATAAATAGGTTATTTTCTTTGTTTTAGAGGATCTTTTTCCCAACTTGTAGAGGTAGAGCAAAAACTTGTAGCTAGGGTTTAGCTTGACCTTTTTGTTTTCTTTGAATCTTGGAACCATCGATTGGTAGATTGCTTTGCATTGAACCTTCCCCTTTTGCAACGTTCTTAGTTTCGGCTCGGGTTCGTTAATAGAGGTACACCTCCAAGCATCTTCACACCGTCGGCATCCGATTAATTGGATCAAGAAGGGCATAAGTTTTTCTTTTTGTCTTTTGTAATTCGATTTAGCTAGCTTTTGATTCCGCAATCGATTTTGTTTGGTTGAAAACATTGAATCTGTTACATCTTTCTTGATTAATACAGTTGAATGCAAGTTAATTTCAATATTTATTCCTTTTCTTTATGCAATCCCTTTAGCGATAATCTAGTCTCATAAGATCTTAATCTATTAAGTTCATATTTGTGGCATTACCTAGATTAACACCTAGGCAACCATCAGTATTGACGACACTGTGGAACATACGTGCCCCTATTTTCTGATCTTTAAGAATTAGACCGCCTCTAAACAAGGAAAACCGGCTAAGGACCTAAAAGATCTAGATACGCTAGGTTGATTTAATTGGAGGAATATAATTGAGGGTTAATTGTTGAGTTAACTTCGTCTTTTGTAGTTGATTAATTAAGCCATCCCCATCAGTCTTCATAGGTCGGTAAAACCGCCAATTGATATTCCAAATTCAAGAGCAAAGTAAGCTGGGATAGATCAACTAGGAGTAGACCAATATAGTTGTTAATATAATCAAACTTAAATTTAGTTCCGCTTAGACACGTAAAGGCTCTTAGTAATTTAGTGATTATCGGGGTTTAAATTCCTTGTGGGATCGATACCTGGACTTTAGGCCAGATTTTATTACTTGAACGACGAGGTACACTGCCTTTGTTTGTGAGTCCGTGCGGGCTCCATCAAGTTTTTGGCGCCGTTGCCGGGGAATTTTAACTTGTTTCGATAACATTAGATAAAAGGATTATTTTCTGATCTAAGCATTGTTAATACTGCTCATATTCTGTTTTTGGATTTATTATTTGTGTATAAAATTTATTTTCTTTTTTTTTGTGAGTGTTTCCTAGCTTATGCAAACTCGTTCTCAAAGTTCTGAATTATTACCTTTGGATACTGAAATTGACCGTACGTGTAGGAATATTCGAAGATCCCAAAGAGTAGTAACCGCAGCCATGGACGAGGAACAAAGGCGACAAATGAGGAATGAAATCGAAGCCGAGATGAGGGCGAGGATTGAGGCTGAAGTTCGGGAGCAGGAACGTCTCCGCCAAGAACGTCAGTTGGAAGGTGCGGGAGATGATAGAATTATGGCGGATATGATGGCACCCCATCGTCCTAGAAACCGGGCTGGTGTTATTCTACCACCAATCACTGCTAACAACTTCGAGCTCAAGACGAACATGATCCAAATGGTGCAAAGTAACGGCCAATTTAGTGGAGCTAGCAATGAAAACCCGAACGATCATCTTGATCGATTCCTAATGGTGGCTGATACTGTAAGACTCAATGGAGTTCCCCAAGACGTGATCCGATTGAAGTTATTTCCATTTTCTTTAATCGGAGGAGCTGTTGAATGGTACAAGTCCCTTCGAGCGGGATCCGTAACGTCATGGGACCAGCTTGAGGAAGAATTTTTGGCTTATTACTTTCCTCCGTCTAAAACAGTCCAATTGAAGAATGAGATCACAGCCTTCCGGCAATTTGGTTCAGAATCCATGATGGAGGCATGGAGGCGCTTTCAAAGGCTACTCAGAAACTGCCCACACCATGACCTTCCTAAGTGCACTCAAGTAAGTATTTTCTATCATGGGATTTCGCCTTCTCACCGTGCTATCATTGACTCATCTGCAGGTGGGGATATTTTCAATAAAACCGCAACGCAAGCGGAAGAACTTATTGAGGAACTAGCTAGGAAAAGCCCCTTGTGGCAACAAGAAGTGCCAACGCGAAGAGATGTCCATGTTGTAGAAATGGGACGCCGTGATACAACAGTGGAAGAATTGAATAAGAAGGTTGATCTTATGATGGCACATCTGAGTTTGAACCCAACACACCAACCTGTGCTGTGTGTGTCTTGTGGAGGGGACCATCCCGGTCAAGAATGTGGAATGGGCAATCCATCAGCCCAAGAGGTAAGCTATGTTGGAGGTAACCAAAGGTATAATCAACCACCCCTTCAAAATGCTTTCCAAAATAATAACAACTTTCAAAGAAGATTTCAACATCCGAATCTATCCTATGGTAACAATCAAAATGTGTTGAAACCTTCTAATGATTTTTTGCAAGACTTTCGTAATCAAGAGCTTGGTAGGGCTCCTCAATCTCAATGTGGTCAAAATAGTAATGCTCATAATGTTAAACAAGATGAGTCGGTATTAAGCCTTCTTAAGGACATATCAACTCGTCTGGCTACTAACGAAGCTCGTTTGTCCAATAGTGAAGCTTTGAACAGGGACCTCACCAACCAGTTGGCTCAAATAGCTAGAAGCTTGCAAGAACGGCCTCAAGGAAGCCTTCCTAGTACAACGGAACCGAACCCAAGACAAAACCCAAGGGAGACAGCCCAAGCAATTACTCTAAGGAGTGGGAGGCAAACGGAAGAACCAAGGGTTGATCAACCCATGAGAGTAAGTAATCAATCGGAAGAAGTAAGTCATTCTAAACCCGAAAACATCTCTACTTCTTCTAATGCTCAAAAGGAAGATATTTCTGTTCCTATTAGTCCTTACATTCCTAAACTTCCTTATCCAAGGAAGGAGAGAAAGGACAAATTGGACCAGAAATACTCTAAGTTCCTTGACATCTTTAAAAAGCTTGAACTTAATATCCCTTTGGTGGAAGCTCTTCAAGAGATGCCCACCTATGCTAAATTTTTCAAGGAGCTAATTGCAGGAAAAAGGAGATTAGGGAATGACGAAGTAGTGGCCCTAACAGAAGAGTGTTCCGCGATTGTAAGCAACAGACTTCCACCTAAACTAAAGGATCGAGGCAGCTTCACGATTCCATGTCAAATTGGGAATCTTAAAATTGCAAATGCCTTATGTGATCTGGGAGCAAGCATCAACTTGATGCCACTTTCAATGTTTAGGAAGCTTGGTTTGGGGGATCCAAAACCTACAAACATGACACTCCAATTAGCGGATCGATCTATAGCAAGGCCACAAGGTGTAATAGAGGACGTGTTAGTCAAGGTAGACAAGTTCATTTTTCCAGCGGATTTTGTGGTACTAGACATGGAGGAGGACACGGTAGTCCCAATCTTGCTCGGGAGACCATTCCTTGCAACCGGTAGGACCTTGATCGATGTGCAAGAAGGTAAACTTATTCTACGGTTGCAAGATGAGGAGGTAACCTTTAATGTTTATAATTCAATGAAATATCCGCTGAATAATGAAAATTGTTATGCTATTTCCTCTATCTCTCCGGTTGATGAATGTGTGAGTGAGACTTTCTACAGTGAATTAGAGACCCCTTTAGATGAAGGTCTGACTTGGAGGCGGAACGAGATGAGTTGTCTACCTCAGAAGAAGAAGAACATTGTGCATGGGTACAAAGGTTTGAGAGGCTAGAAAGAGAGATCAAACCAGCACCAAAGTCATCACTAGAAAAGCCTCCTACTTTGGAACTCAAAACTCTACCCATGAATTTAAAATATGCCTTCTTACATCCTCCCAATGACTTACCGGTTGTTATTTCTTCTTCATTGACAGTTGAGCAAGAAGAAAAACTTATCGAGGTGTTACGGAAGCATAAGGGAGCTTTTGGATGGACGATCCATGACATTAAAGGAATTAACCCAGCTTTTTGCACCCACCGGATATTCCTTGAAGAGGCGGTAAAACCCTGCGTACAACCTCAAAGACGCTTGAACCCAAACATGAAAGAGGTTGTTAAAGCAGAAGTGATCAAACTCCTCGATGCGGGCATAATTTTCCCAATCTCGGACAGTCAATGGGTAAGTCCAGTCCAATGTGTGCCTAAGAAAGGCGGTATGACGGTAATTGAGAATGAAAAAGGTAATTTAATTCCATCTAGAACGGTCATCGGTTGGCGTATGTGCATTGATTATAGGAAACTAAACAACGCCACCCGGAAAGACCATTTTCCTTTACCGTTTTTGGACCAAATTTTGGAACGTATGGCGGGTCACGATTTCTTTTGTACGTTAGATGGCTTGTCCGGGTATATGCAAATCCCTGTGGATCCTCTTGACCAAGAGAAAACCACATTTACATGCCCATTCGGGACATTTGCATATAGACGGATGCCATTTGGCTTATGTAATGCACCAGCCACGTTCCAAAGGTGTATGCTTGCCATATTTACCGACATGGTTGAGGATTTCATGGAGGTATTTATGGATGATTTTTCTGTGTATGGATCTAATTTCTCTACTTGTCTTGAAAATTTGGATAAGGTTTTGCAGCGGTGCGAGGACACGAACTTGGCCCTTAGTTGGGAAAAGTGCCAATTTATGGTAAGGGAATGTATTGTGCTTGGACACAAGATCTCGGGGGAAGGGATTAAGGTCGACCCGGCCAAAATTGAGGTTATTGCAAAGTTACCTCCCCCTAGTTCAATTAAGCTTGTGAGGAGTTTTCTCGGCCATGCCGGATTTTATAGGAGATTTATAAAAGATTTTTCTAAAATCTCCAAACCACTAACCGAGTTACTCCAAAAAGATGTTTCTTTTGAATTCTCTGATAAATGTTTGCATGCTTTTGAATTGCTAAAACAGAAATTGATTGAAGCACCTATAATGATCGGCCCTAATTGGACTCTTCCCTTCGAACTTATGTGTGATGCATCCGATGGTGCAGTAGGTGCATGCTTAGGTCAGCGGGTGGATAAAATCCTCCGCCCAATTTATTATGCTAGTAGAACGTTGAATGATGCTCAAATGAACTATTCTGTAACGGAGAAGGAATTACTAGCTATTGTGTTTGCCTTTGATAAATTCCGGTCCTATCTGGTTTTGTCAAAAGTAATCGTGTTTACTGACCATGCTGCACTCAAGTATTTGATGTCTAAACAGGATGCAAAACCTCGTCTTATAAGATGGATCTTACTGCTGCAAGAGTTCGATATCGAAATCCGAGATAAGAAAGGAGTAGAAAATGTGGTAGCAGATCACTTGTCAAGGCTGCCGCAAGAAGGTGAAAGTAAGCAAGAACCGGAGATCCAAGATGCATTCCCGGATGAACAACTTCTTGCGGTTACTTCCATACCATGGTTTGCCGATATTGCAAACTATAAAGTTGGTAACATCATTCCGCCTGATCTCACACGAAACCAAAAGGTAAAATTTTTTCATGATGCTAAAAATTACTTTTGGGATGATCCTTTCTTGTTTAAGTCGTGTGCAGATGGTATTATTCGAAGATGTGTACCTTTTGAGGAAGTTACCTCAATCATCCGAATGTGCCATGATAGAGAGGCGGGAGGACATTTTGGACCGGATAGAACCATGGGGAAAATTCTGTCTTGTGGATTCTTTTGGCCAACAATGAGAAGTGATGTGGAGGCTTATGTTCGAGCTTGTGATGCGTGCCAAAGGACCGGAAATATTTCACAAAAAAATGAGATGCTCCAACAAGGAATTCTAGTGTGTGAGCTCTTCGACGTATGGGGGATCGATTTCATGGGACCATTCCCAAACTCTAATGGGAATCAGTTCATTTTGGTGGCGGTCGAATACGTGTCAAAATGGGTAGAAGCAGTAGCATTGCCTACGAACGATGCAAAAGTGGTAATCAAGTTCTTAAAAAGCAATATATTGACTCGTTTCGGGACCCCTAGAGCTATCATTAGTGATGGGGGCTCCCATTTTTGTAACAAGCAGTTTGATTCCCTTTTGCAGAAATATGGCGTTACCCACAAAGTAGCCACACCTTACCACCCTCAAACGAGCGGACAAGTGGAAGTGTCGAATAGGGAACTGAAAAGAATCCTTGAAAAGACGGTCAGCATGTCGAGGAAAGATTGGAGTTTAAAGCTTAACGATGCACTTTGGGCTTACCGGACGGCATTCAAAACACCAATAGGAATGTCACCATACCGTCTTGTGTTTGGAAAAGCATGCCATCTTCCCGTTGAGCTAGAGCACAAGGCGTTTTGGGCCTTAAAATTCTTGAACTTTGATATGAAAGCAGCGGGAGAGCTCCGGCTTTGTCAACTCTTCGAACTTGAAGAATTACGCCTCTCGGCCTACGAGAACGCCAAAATTTATAAAGAAAAGACCAAGAGGTGGCACGATCAAAGGATCCAGGAAAAGAGCTTCGAGGAGGGAGAAGCGGTACTCTTGTACAACTCAAGGTTGAGGTTTTTTCCCGGAAAATTAAAGAGTCGTTGGACAGGACCGTTTACCATTCACAAAGTCTACCCTTCGGGCATGATTGAGATACTTACTCCGGAGGGCATCCAAAAGGTAAATGGTCATCGCCTCAAGAAATATTTCACGGGGGCACAAGAGCAAAGGCAAGTGATGCTCTTGAGAGACCCATGAACACAAGAGAAGCGAGAAAGTCGAGCTATTCCGACTATAAACATAGCAATGAGGTACGTGTGCCTCACTTGTACATTAATTGTGTTTGTATTATTATGTTTTTGTGTGTTTTTGTGTGTAGGAATAGGGTATTAAGTAAGTTAGCCAAGAGTCATGATCAAAGTGTGGAACAAGGCAAGGATTGGCAGAATTCAGTGCAGCACGCCGTGCCGCAATTCCGCACGCCGTGCCAATGTGCAATCTGATCAGCACGTGGCGTGCTCAAGCGGCACGCCATCGTGCCGCGCTTTTGTTTCAAAATCGGCACGCCGGCGTGCCGCCATTCTGCTTCAAAGAGGCGTTGAGGAGAGCACATCGGCACGCCGTGCCAAATCGGCACGCCGGCGTGCGGGCGTTCTGTTTCCAGGTATGTTTTCGTTGCTCTGCTCAGCACGCCGTGCTGAATTCTTGGCACGGCGTGCCGAGCGTTTAAAATTTGAATTCCTAGGTCGAAAACTGCGCCTCTCTATTTAAACCTCCTTTTTCCCCCTTCTCTTCTTCACGCCCCTATTCATCCTCTTTCTCTTCTTCCTCGATTTCTCTCTCTGATTTTTCTCTCTCTCTCTCTCTCTCATCACTTCTCTCTCTAAACCTCCCCCTCACTTTCTCTCTCTCCCTCTTATTCCTCTTCCCTTCTCAATTTTTCTCTCCTTTCCCCTTCTCCTCCACTCCCCTTTTGACCTAGATTTCTGCTTGTGCTTCATTTTCCCTACACCAAGGTATGAATCTAAACTTTATTCTTCTTTTTCTCGTTTTGATTTTTGCTTGGTTACTTGCTTAATAGGGTCTTTCTTTTGTTATGTTTTCTTTTAGTAAATTGAATTTCTGCACTTAGGTTGTCTATAGTTTTGTTTTCTTTTGTTGTTGAGTTTTGTTTTGTTTTGTTTTTTTTTTTTTTTGGATGTGCAATTGTAGAATGAAGAGAAAGTCTGTACCCGCTAAGAGACATGGTTCTTCCCGTCCGCCTTTGGATCCGTCACCGGAATCGGAGCCACGCGCCAACCTTCCTTCCGAGCCGCAAATGGCTCCTTTGACGAGCCTTTCAACTAAGTATAAGTGTCCTTTTCCTCTGCTCTCGGACGAGGAAGGTAAGCGTTATAAAACTTTGTTCCCTCTTGAAAGCACTCCCTACCGAATCTTCGATTGGGGATTTTTGAGTGTGCTAGATCGGTCTGATGCTTTATGTGCTAAATTGCATAGTATAGGTTGGTATTCGTTTGTAAAATCTAGCGTACCTGTTTTTAGGGAGTTGAACCTCGAGTTCTACTCCACATTGAGTTTCAAGACTGACCCTAATTCAGGCCTTAGGAGCATCACCTTCCGACTCTTTGGGGTTGCACACTCCCTAGACATCGATGGTCTTCGGGATTGCATAGGCATAGAAGGAACTAGTTATACATGGCCCGAAGATATGGATGCCAAGCAATTTTGGCGTTTGATAGGCACTGGGGTATACAAACCCCGGTTTGCCAAGACTTCCCAAATCCAGGACCCCATTTTGCAACTGCTGCATAAGTTTGTATGCTTTAATTTTTCTGGGAAAACTGAAAGTAATCGGGTCAATGCCTTTGAGCTGTTACTCTTGTGGCATGTGCACAATAATGTTAAGGTGCACTTAGGATTTTTTGTCATGGAGGCCCTTTACCTTCACCACAATAGGTCCAAGTCTGAACTAGGGTTAGGGCACATCGTCACTTGTATTGCCTGTTTCTTTCATTCTAATACTTGTTATAGGCACCTCGATAGCATTCTTCCCAAGAAGCTTTCGAAGGGCATTTTGTCTTGTGCCCCGAATGTGACGGCTGCAGGTACCTCGAGCGCGGGAGGTTCGCGTAAAGGAAAGGCTCCCATGGAGGTCGATGAGGAGGAAGCTTATGAGGAAACAGAGGCCGCCGAGGAGGATGCGGAAAATGTCTCGGTCGGCGTGGATTTTATGGCGCGGGTTGAAGGACGGTTAGATGGCATCGTTGAACAACTGGAAAACTTAACCGTCCATCAGGTTATGCTTGGGCAGCGGATGGCCAATATCGAGGCGTTTGCCACTCGTTTTTGTGCTGATCAAGGTTGGCCGTATCCACCGCCGCCTCCTCCCGGCCCCGATATGTGAGGTAACCCTTTTCCTTTCCCGCTTTATTTTGCTCTTTCTTCCTTTGCACTTTTGGAAGTAAGTGCATTTTAAGTGTGGGGTGGGTCAAGGGATTTTCCCTCTCTCTCTTTTATTTCTTTTTACATTGCACTATTTGTTGTTTGTTTTTGTGTGGAGTTATTTCTGGTTGTTTTTGGTTTGATAATATTTGTTTTTTTTTTGTTTGTCGCTTGCAACTTAATGATCCAACTCCTCATAAGCAATGTTTTACTTTCAAAAAAAAAAAAAAAAAAAAAAAAAAAAAAAACCATAACCACATAACCTCTTATTTTGCATCTTTCTAGGTTAAGTATGCTTGTTAATAGGGATGTTTACATTGAATGCAACATGAGGCCCCATTTGATTGTCACCTTTGGAATAATATAGACTTTGGGGTTGAGATGCATCGCTTTTAGACATATACTCTCTAAGAAGCTTCTTTTTGATTGAGCATGAGTAAAGAGATGAAATAGGCAAATTGTGTGTTTTATTTTGATTAACCTTGGGGTAAGGGAAACTAATTATCTGTACTTAATGAACATTGACAAAAAGTCAAGAATGAAAAATGGAAATTTATTCCGCTGGCTTCACTTACAAGGTGAAGTTATGAATAGTGCTAGTAGCCGCTTGATTGAATGTGCTTAGTTGAGTAAGTCGGGTGCATTGTGTTTGCTCCATCTTTGTTATCTGTTCGGAAAAGCTAAGTGACATCTCAAGTAAGGTCGAAAGTTATAAAGTCAATCAAATGGAATCGATCAATGCATCGTGATAATTTTGTTTTCCTCCCCAAGAAAATTGTGTGAATTCTAAAGTCCTATTGATCTTTATCTATGTGATTGATTGGGAAGTGACTTAGAAGTGTACTATTTTAGTGATGCAAATCATATTCTGATAGTTAATTGAGTTGCTTTGTGTGCATGAGATTGGGGTTAAATGTTAAATTCTTTGTGACAGCCTTATTGATTGAGTATGCTTGACTTGTGGATAAAATTGAGGTTGTGGTTTGTGATTTTTTAAAAATCGATTATTTGATCTTTAATTTTGCTTCATTGTTTTCGGGAGTTGGAGATGTTTTGTTTGCTTGAGGACAAGCAAGACTTTAAGTGTGGGGTGGTTGATAAGGTCGGTTTCGACCTTATCTTTTAGCCAATTTCGTGGTTTGAGTGGTAGTTTTTAGAATCATTTATGTGAATGTTTGATTGGTTTTTTTTCGTATTTTGTGATTTTTATGTTTTGGTTTGATTTCTTATATTTTTAGTATTCCTCGTGTTTTTTCGTGTTTTATGGTCCGTGGTTGTGGTGCGGTTATGTCCCTTTGTGTTTGTTTTGGACAGGCATTAGGACCCGGATCGGAAGTTGGAGCAACGGCGGCAAAGAAGGGCTTGAAGTGCTGAAAATCAGAATGGCACGGCGTGCCACAATGGCAGCACGGCGTGCCAAGCCAACCAGCGTGCCAAGAGTTCCAGAGAAGCAGCACGACGGTGTGCCATTTCAATCAGCACGGCGTGCCGATCCCAACTCTGCATAGCACGGCGTGCCGACTCCACCAGCACGGCGTGCCGAGGCCCGAAAATCTGCTGTTGCCCTAATTTCAGCTTTTCTTTTCTGTGGTTTTAACCTGGCCGTATAAATAGGTTATTTTCTTTGTTTTAGAGGATCTTTTTCCCAACTTGTAGAGGTAGAGCAAAAACTTGTAGCTAGGGTTTAGCTTGACCTTTTTGTTTTCTTTGAATCTTGGAACCATCGATTGGTAGATTGCTTTGCATTGAACCTTCCCCTTTTGCAACGTTCTTAGTTTCGGCTCGGGTTAGTTAATAGAGGTACACCTCCAAGCATCTTCACACCGTCGGCATCCGGTTAATTGGATCAAGAAGGGCATAAGTTTTTCTTTTTGTCTTTTGTAATTCGATTTAGCTAGCTTTTGATTCCGCAATCGATTTTGTTTGGTTGAAAACATTGAATCTGTTACATCTTTCTTGATTAATACAGTTGAATGCAAGTTAATTTCAATCTTTATTCCTTTTCTTTATGCAATCCCTTTAGCGATAATCTAGTCTCATAAGATCTTAATCTATTAAGTTCATATTTGTGGCATTACCTAGATTAACACCTAGGCAACCATTAGTATTGACGACACTGTGGAACATACGTGCCCCTATTTTCTGATCTTTAAGAATTAGACCGCCTCTAAACAAGGAAAACCGGCTAAGGACCTAAAAGATCTAGATACGCTAGGTTGATTTAATTGGAGGAATATAATTGAGGGTTAATTGTTGAGTTAACTTCGTCTTTTGTAGTTGATTAATTAAGCCATCCCCATCAGTCTTCATAGGTCGGTAAAACCGCCAATTGATATTCCAAATTCAAGAGCAAAGTAAGCTGGGATAGATCAACTAGGAGTAGACCAATATAGTTGTTAATATAATCAAACTTAAATTTAGTTCCGCTTAGACACGTAAAGGCTCTTAGTAATTTAGTGATTATCGGGGTTTAAATTCCTTGTGGGATCGATACCTGGACTTTAGGCCAGATTTTATTACTTGAACGACGAGGTACACTGCCTTTGTTTGTGAGTCCGTGCGGGCTCCATCAGGTCCTGAAAACACGGAGGATAGTGAAGCCTCTGATGCTAGAGTTCCACCTGTTGTCCATCCTCAAGGACAACCGCCACCCGAACATCATGTACCACCTTTGGCTCCACAAGCCGAAAGACCACCTGTTGCACCAATCTTGCAACTTCAAACCCAAACCTTGGTTGAAGCTTTTGTAGCCATGATGGAAGCGCAAAGGACACGTCGAAGACCTAGCGAATTGATAAAAGATGCCAAGAGTTGTGGGGCATTTGACTTTAACGGAACAATTGAGTCGGAAGAAGCCGATAATTGGTTAAAGGCTACTGAAAAGGCCTTTAGTACTATGCAGATTGGGGAGGAGGATAAGGTCAAGACGGTTAGCGGTTTATTACATGGGGCAGCAGATTCATGGTTGACTAGAATTAGGGGATTGTATCCTCAGGGTATAAGCTGGGAAGAGTTCAAACGTGAGTTCAACACAGAATATCTTACTGAATCATTTCAGAAAGCCAAGAGGAATGAGTTCTTTAATTTGAAACAAGAAACTATGTCTGTGAAGGAGTATGTGGATAAATTTGACGATTTGTACCGTTATGCCAGTCAGTGGTTTCCTACTGAAGAAGTTAAATGTGAAAGGTTTAAAGATGGTTTGAATGCGTTTTACCAAAATGAGCTGAGCTTGTATGAAGGCACACGTTATCGAGGTTGGGTAGAGAAGGCATTGCAGAAAGAAAGATTGAAAAGTAAGTTAGAATTCGAGAGTAGTCAAAAGCAGTCAGTGGATGTGGGTAAAGGCAAGTCTGTGAAAGGGGGATCATCTCAGTATACGAGAGGAGGTTCGATGAGTCATACTACTCCTCGAGCATCTAATACTACTAGTCAGGCTGCACCTCATTCTTCCATGGCTAGCAGTGGTAGTGTACCAAAATGCAATCAGTGTGGGAAGTTTCATTCAGGACAATGTAGGAAGCGATCTTTTGAATGTTTCAAATGTGGAGGTAGCGGACATATGAAGAGAGATTGCCCTTCGGGTAGGGTAGCTGAATCTAAAAGAAGGGTCACTTGTTTTGAATGTGGTGAGGAAGGACATGTACGCCCTAACTGTCCTAACTTGAACAAATCTGGGGGAAGCCGAGGATCACAAGTCACTAGAGGAGGTCAAGATAGTGGTTATGGAAGAAGAAATGGACGAGGAACAAGCAATGCTTCACGAAGGAATGGGAATCAGGGCACTCAAAACAATAGAGTTTCAGCTCAACCATGTGTTTATGCTATGACTCAACAAGAGGCTGTTACGTCTAATGAAGTAATTACTGGTATGATTTCTTTATTTGGAAAAGATTCTTATGTGCTTATTGATCCTGGTGCTACGCATTCTTTTGTGTCGCCTTTGTTTATGTCTGGAACAACATGGGAGTTGAAGTTAATACCTGAATGTTTAACCGTTAGCATGCCTATGGGAGAGTCTTTAGTTTGCACTCATGTATATCCTAGTTGTGAGTTGGAGTTTGGAGGGTCTACTATTCATGTTGATTTAGTACCATTGGAGATTCAAACATTCGATGTGATATTAGGCATGGATTCGCTGTCCAAGTACCAAGCAATGGTGGATTGTTGTAGGAAGGAAGTTAGGTTTGTATTAGCTAGCGGGGAGGAATATATTTTCTATGGTGAAAGAGAAGTGCATAGGAATTTAATCTCCGCTATAGCAGCCACAAAAATGTTAAGGAAAGGGAGTGAGGCTTTCTTAGCATATGTGGTAGATAGGGAGAAAGAACCTACCAACATAGAAGATATGCCGATTGTGAATGAATATCCAGATGTATTTCCTGAGGAATTACCGGGGTTACCACCAGTGAGGGAGGTAGAGTTTACGATTGACTTACAACCTGGTACCGCTCCTATATCACTAGCACCTTACAGAATGGCACCAGCAGAAATGAGAGAATTGAAACTGCAGTTGCAAGATTTGTTAGACAAGGGGTACATACGACCAAGTGTATCTCCTTGGGGAGCTCCAGTCTTGTTTGTAAAGAAGAAGGACGGATCATTGAGGTTGTGTATTGACTAACGTCAATTGAATAGGGTTACTATCCGGAACAAGTACCCGTTGCCTAGAATTGATGATTTGTTTGATCAATTACAAGGGGCGACTACATTTTCAAAGATTGATTTAAGAACAGGATATTACCAATTGGGAGTCAGAGAAGAAGATACACCGAAAACAGCTTTTAGAACTCGATACGGGGACTATGAATTTTTAGTTATGCCATTTGGGTTAACTAATGCACCTGCAGCATTTATGGACCTTATGAATCGAGTCTTTAAACCTTACTTGGATTCATTTGTGATTGTGTTTATCGATGATATACTTGTGTATTCCAAGAGTAAGGAGGAGCATCAAGAACACTTAGGGATAGTTTTGCAAACTCTGAGGGAGAATCAACTATATGCTAAATTCAGCAAGTGTGAGTTCTGGCTTCATGAAATTAAGTTCTTAGGACATGTCGTATCAGCTAAGGGAATTATGGTCGATCCTAAGAAGGTGGAAGCAATAACCAACTGGCAGTCACCAACAACTGTACGTGAAATACGTAGCTTTCTTGGATTAGTTGGATATTATCGAAAATTTGTAAAAGGATTCTCACTCATAGCTTCACCATTGACACGATTATTGAGGAAGGGTATAAAGTTCGAATGGACACCTGATTGTCAAGAAAGTTTTGATATTCTGAAGTCAAGACTTGTTAGTGCTCCAGTGTTGACACTGCCGGTGGTAGGTAAAGGATATACAATATATAGTGATGCATCGGGTCAAGGTTTTGGAATGGTGTTGATGCAAAATGACAAAGTAATCGCTTATGCCTCTCGACAATTGAGACCACATGAACGGAATTACCCAACGCATGATCTTGAATTGGCTGCTGTAATTTTTGCCTTGAAAATATGGAGACATTATTTGTATGGTGAAAAGTGTCGTATATTCACTGATCATAAGAGTTTGAAGTACATAATGACACAGAAGGAGTTGAATTTGCGGCAGAGAAGATGGATAGAGTTGTTGAAAGACTATGATTTGACGATTGAATACCATCCTGGTAAAGCTAATGTTGTAGCTGATGCTTTAAGTCGCAAAAATGTTGGGAACATTAGCTTTATTCGAGCAGTAAGAATGCCTTTGTTGCTTCAATTAAGAGCTTTGAATGTAGAATTGACATGTGGAAAAGAAGGGGTGTTGAATGCAATGCTAAAAGTGAGACCAGTTTTCAGAGATAGAATCCGAGAAGCTCAAAGTCGAGATGAATTTTTAGAGCAAGTTAGAAAGGAGATTATAGATGGGAAGAAGACAGAGTTCAGATTACCGGATGATGATATGATCATGTTCAGAAATAGAATGTGTATTCCCAACAACAATGACATTAAGGAAGAACTTTTAGAGGAGGCTCATGATTCTTCTTATGCAATGCACCCTGGAAGTACTAAGATGTACAGAGATCTTCGTGAGCATTTTTCGTGGAACGGGATGAAAAGAGAGATAGCTGAATATGTGAATAAGTGTTTAAGTTGTCAACAAGTCAAGGCAGAACATCAAAGACCAGCAGGTACCCTACAACTGCTTGCTATTCCTGAATGGAAATGGGAACATGTTACCATGGATTTTGTCAGTGGGTTACCTCGCACACGGCAAGGTTATGACGCTATATGGATAATTGTGGATAGATTAACAAAATCAGCACATTTTCTTCTAGTGAAAGTGACTTATTCCCTCGATAAATTGGCACAGTTGTACATTAAGGAGATTGTGAGGATTCATGGCATTCCAGTTACCATCGTTTCTGACAGAGATCCCAGGTTTACATCAAGATTTTGGCCTAGTTTCCAAAATGCATTGGGAACCAGATTGAAGTTTAGCACTGCTTTCCATCCGCAAACAGATGGGCAGAGTGAACGTACCATCCAAACTTTGGAAGATATGCTAAGAGCTTGTATTTTGAACTTTCAAGGTAGTTGGGATGAGCATTTACCCTTAATGGAGTTTGCTTATAATAATAGTTATCATTCAAGTATTGATATGGCACCATATGAGGCTTTGTATGGAAGAAGGTGTCGAACTCCTTTATGTTGGACTGAAGTTGGGGAGAGACAGTTGCTAGGACCTGAGATAGTCCAATTAACAGTGGAAAAAGTTCAGATCATACACCAGAAATTGAAGGCAGCCCAAGATAGACAAAAGAGTTATGCAGACTTGAAGCGTAGACCAATTGAATATGATGTCGGGGATAAAGTTTTTCTGAAGGTATCACCATGGAAAGGTTTACTTCGTTTTGGCAAAAAGGGGAAGTTGAGTCCAAGATTTATCGGGCCATATGAGATCGTGGAGAGAATTGGACCAGTTGCATATCGTTTGGATTTACCTGATAATCTTGCTAATATCCATAATGTGTTCCATGTGTCAATGTTGCAGAGATATAGAAGTGATCCAAAGCATGTCATCCAAGAGCAACCAATTGAACTTTCTCAAGACATGACGTATAAGGAAGAACCAATAGCAATATTGGCGAGAGAGGAAAAAGTTCTAAGGAATAAGAGAGTACCATTGGTGAAGGTGTTGTGGCATCGACACTCACGAGAGGAAGCAACTTGGGAAAGAGAAGAAGATATGAGACAACAATACCCACACTTGTTTACTTCATCCGGTAAGTATAATTTCGAGGACGAAATTCCTTAAGGTGGGGAGAATTGTCACATCCGTGTCCTATATCTCTAGCATTTTTGCCCCAAGTTTAATTATATTAATTGTTATTTTATCATTAGAGTATTAAGTTTTTAGAGGGGTATGATTAGTGAGATAATTTGGTGTACTTTGGAGAAATTAATTTTTGTAGGGTGGAAAGTTAAATGAGGGAAATATTAGGAGGACCAAAAGTGATATTATTACCCTATAAATATAAGGATATCTGATGAGAAATTTCGTGGAAACCATTTCTCTTCTTCTTCTTCTTTTTCTTCTTCATTTTTCTCCATCCTTGTTCTTCATTTCTATTCTGCCCAGCTTTAGTGATTTCCGATTTGCCGGAGTTTAAACTGTCGGATTGCCACCAAATTTTAGGTGGGACTTCTAGACTCATAGTTCTTCATTCTGATCGGTGAAGATTGGATTTAGAGACCTAGAAATTCATTTCGTATCTAGGCAGATTTGGAGAGATTTCTTGATCCTTGGTTGTTTCTTTGCATTTTTCTTGTCCAAGTAACTGATTATCAACTACCCTTATGATTTTAAGTATATTTATATAGTTATATCAAGGTATTCATACTTTGATTTTCCAGATTTTATAATTAGGGTTCTTGGGTGAGAAATTTTTAAATTTGGGGATTTTGTGAATTGAATTCTTAAATGATGATTTGAAGTTATTTTTATGATGATTATGTATATGCATGTGTTTTCCCTATAATTGCAGAATTATTTCTTGATATATATATATTTTTGTGAGTTATGTTTTGAAAAATGAAGAATTCAAGTGTCTTAGATTGTGTTGAAAAGGGGTTGTTGAACCCGGGAATGTGATTTTGAGGAAGTTTGGCTTATATGAATTAGTTTTGTATGAATTCTAGTTTGATGTTGGAATTGAAATGTTTTGGTATCCATCTAGAGTGATTCGGTTAGGTGGTTTTATTTGAAGACCATATCTAGTGAGAGATATGGCCTGTGTACACAGTTTAAAGACCTAATCGGGTATGGCAAAGAAGTGTTGGGTAAGACCATACGGGATTAGGCAACGTAAGAGATATCTCGACTTTATTGTGATTGTTGATTATGATACAATGGGGATGAACTCTAGATTGGATACAATTTGTTTTGGAATGGATGATTTGGAATTAACTACGTGTTTCTTATGATTTGGGAATTTTATGAAACGATATAATTTTATTTCTATTTATGTGGTAAGATGTTTTTGCAATACATCATTGTTGGATAAAAACATTTGTTGGATTTTGGTATTTTATACATCGTTGTCGGATAAAAACATTTGTTAAGCTTGATTTAAAAATAGTTGATTTTGGTAAAAGCAAATATATACATATATAGCTATTTTGAGTAGAATTATTTTATGTAGTTGACAATTGCTTATTGAGATTTTTGTCTCATTTTCCTTTAAATGTTTTTATTGTTTTTAGGCGAAGAGGAAGTAGGTACCGAGGAGGGTACTATTCGCTAGGGGAGGTTCGGAAGTGGCCACAGATTGTCAGTCGTCACTAGGGTATTGCATTGCATGATGAGCATGAATCTATTACTTTTGTTTTGTATGAACGTTATTTCCAAAAATGTTATTTTGGATTGAAATATGAAGCAATGCATTTGTATATTTTAAATGTCAACATTTTCAGTATGAAATTTAGAACTTAATATATGTACTCCTCTTTTGACTCTTTATTTATTATCATTATTTTTTTTGTGAGACACTACCTTGGCTTAGGCGCCCGCCAAAGTAGTGCCTCACCGTCACGCTGCGGCCGGTCGGGGCTGGGTGTGACAACGTAAATAAACGGACTTACAGTTTATATGCAACGAAATTTTGTTTACGTAGTGAATCTGATCAACACGAGAAAATGCATCGTTTTGGTTGCCTTTCCTACGTATGTACGAATACACAGAGTACGGGCTTTATCTGTGAATTCTTCCGACGAACGAAAGTAGTATGTTTCGTGTTTTCTCTCTATGAGCGTTTTCTTTTCTTACTCATAAATGAATCAGAGAAATGATTTCTCTATTTATAGAGGAAATCCCAACTTCCATCTATTTATAGGGTTAGTATAAATTACACATTTGGTCCCTGTAATTTACCATGTTTACAATTTAGTCCCTACCATTCCAAAATGTCATGGGCAGACCTAAAACCAACATCTCCCACTCACACATGACAAGACACACTTTCATTGCCATTGAACACACATTCTTCTTTCGATTTTGATTCGGCGAATTGACGCGACCAGTCAACATAACGGCTAGATCTCTGAAGCTCTCCTTCATCATTCCACCTTTAGGTTAATGCGACTTCCCCCTAGTCCATTTTCCACAATCACATGTTTTCGACTCACTTTTGATCTCACAAAAACATTCATACACACTACATACCTTTTCCACGAAAAAGTATTGAGCTTGAGTGTTATATGATTTGCAAGTGACATGTTACTAAAAATGTACTTCCTCTCTATAAATAACCTTCCACCATATATCCAATGTTTATCTGAAAGGCCCCTATATGCCCGTTCATTTCTAACGCAGCCTGGTTTGGGGTTCCACTCAAGATAATCATTAGACATACCCTTCTTGTTATCTATAAGAGTCCTTAAGGGTGAATTGAAGCTTATAGTTTCATTTGGGTCTCACATTAGGAAAGTTGAGATTAATTTTCTTCTTTCCATCCCTTGGTCGGCTTTTACACATATTACTAAAATATGCCATAGTGTTAATCCACTTAGGACGTATGTTTTATCAACACTATGCGAAAGCATTCAATCTCTAAATGCAACTCATGCATCATTACCTTTAGTCCACATTTAAGCCTTTCACAAGAAAGCTTTCGGTATAAACGAAATTATGATATTACACATATCACATATGGAGTTTCTCACATCTCCATTTATACTTTTACCTATGAACACACTGCTCATAGTAAAAGATTCATCTATGTGAGTAGATGCATTTCGTCAACATACTGAACTATACTCAATAGCTCTATATGTATCGCTTTAAATAGAGAATGAATTTGAATACAACAAAATAACTCATATTCTATTCCAATAGAATTTTCCAAATTTATTACAACAGTTCAAAAACAACAACATGTTCCTATAACCTTCGAAGACCAAATTCCAAAATGTGTTTACTAAAAACATTTGGTGCTATTGGCTTCGTTAACGAATCTACAATCATTTCTCCAATTGGAACATGTACTAAACTTATTTCACCTTGTGTTACTTTGTCTTTAACAAAATGATATTTTATATCGATATGCTTTCTTTTTCCATGATAACAAGGATTCTTGGAATAAGCTATCGATGCAGTGCTATCACAATAGATAGTAGTATATTTTCCTTTAGGCAATAGATCCAAAAGATCTATGAAGCGTTTCAACCAAACTGCTTCTTATACTGCAGCTGCTGCAGCTACATATTTCGACTCTATAGTAGATAATGCCATGCAAGTTTGTTTCTTTCTACACCAGGAAATTGTACCATTTCCTAGATTGAAAATATACCCATACGTGGACTTCCTCCCATCTTTATCAGTTCCATGATCAGCATCAGTGTATCCCTTTAACTGTAGATCCTTTCCTTGGTAACAAAGGGAGTAATTTGAAGTCCCCTTCAAATATCTCAATATACTTTTCGCTGCTGCCAAATGCTTCAAACCTAGATTTGCCTGATATCGGCTTGCGAGACTAACCGCAAAACCTATATCATGTCGTGTACAAATCATAGTGTACATCAAGCTACCAATTGTACACCTATAAGGAATTCTCTCCATCTTTTTAGTCTCTTCTAGAGTCGTGGGACACATACTTGCATTCAGTTTCGTACCTTTAACAATAAGGGTTGGATCAGGATCACAGTGAGCCATACCAAACCGTTTTAAGATCTTATTGATATACGTTTCTTGTGAAAGAGCCAATAATCTCTTAGATCGATCTCTTAAGATCTTAACCCCAAGAATGTAATTGGCTTCTCCTAGATCCTTCATCTTAAAGTCAGAAGACAACCAAGTCTTTACTTTCTTAAGTAAGGAAATGTCATTTCCTGCTAAAAAAATATCGTCAATGTATAATGTTAGAATGACAAACTTCCCACCGTTTTCACGCTTAATGTAGACACACGAGTCTGCATTAATCACCTTAAATTGCATTGATATAATCGCTTCATGGAAACGAAAAAACCATTGTCTTGAAGACTGCTTAAGGCCATAAATTGATCTTTTCAACTTACAAACCTTATGTTATTGACCCTGGACAACGAAACCTTCAGGTTGAACCGTATAGATTTCATCATTCAGTTCACCATTTAAGAATGCAGTCTTTACATCCATTTGATGTAATTCAAGATCCATACA
The DNA here is from genome assembly GCA_039660915.1 of Euphorbia tirucalli. Lineage (NCBI taxonomy): Eukaryota > Viridiplantae > Streptophyta > Magnoliopsida > Malpighiales > Euphorbiaceae > Euphorbia > Euphorbia tirucalli. The sequence goes on from CM077633.1 coordinate 56,418,551, forward strand.
TACTACAAAAGCAAGTACTATTCTAATAGACACGAAACGGACAACAGGTGAAAAAGTATCCTGATAGTCAATTCCTCACGACCAGCCGACTCTTAGTCTGAATAGGTTTCCCATCTATTGATCGCTTAATAGTATGTACACACTTATTCCCAATGGCTTTACGCCCTTTGGGTAGATCAACTAATTCCCAAACTTTGTTGATGACTCCATCTCACTTTCCATTGCTTTTATCCATTCTTCCTTTATAGGAGATGCCAATAACTCTCTCATGTTCGTGGGAATGTCTTCAATTTGAGCTACGACCGAGAAAGCTTCACTATCAACTAAATGACGGTGTCGTAGAACATTTCCTCTCTTTGATCATCTCAGAGGTTCTGCTTCTTGATAAACAAATCTCATATATTCATCAAGATTTTGGGTAGAACTCCCACTGGGATCTATATCCATATTGACACTTGAATTTTGAACAAGATTCCCACTTAAATCAAGTCCACTCAAGTCAGGGTCAGGATTACTCAAATCTGCTTTTGTGAAGGTTGAAAAATATCACTTTCTTCCCTTTCTCTTATGTCTTCAACCATTCCTCCCACTCGGATTGAGTAATCATAAAGTTTCAGGCTCTTGAGTTTCAAAGAATGTGAATTCTTTATCCACCTCTCCCAGCTTAGGAAATTCATTCTTTAAGAATGTGACATCTCGTGACTCAAATTCTGTTATTTGACCATTTTCATTCTCTCCCACTAGAACATATCCTTTTGAGAGATAAGGATATCTTATAAAGATACCTTTCTTGCCTCTAGGGCCTAGCTTACCATGCTTGCTATATGTGTCGTGAACATAGGTAGCACATCCCCATGGTCATAAATGGTTCAAATTAGGCTTGCGGCTCATCCACAATTCATAAGGTGTGATTTCAACGGATTTAGAAGGTACTTTATTAAGTACAGATGTGGCAGTCAACAATGCATCTCCCCAAAAGGAGATAGGCAAATTTGCTTCAGCCATCATAGACCTCACCATCTCTAAGAGGGTTCGGTTTCTTCTTTCTACAACTCCATTTTGTTGTGGAGTTCTTGGTATGGACAACTGACGCTCAATACCTCTTTCATCACATAAAACTTTAAATTCCTTGGAGAGGTACTCTCTTCCCCGATCGGTCCTTAAAGCTTTGATTCTCTTATCTAGTTGATTTTTAACCAGAGCTATAAATCTTTTGAAACATGCTAATGCTTCAGATTTATGTGCAATCAAATAGACATGACCATACCTCACATAGTAGTTTATAAATGTAATGAAATAATACGCACCATGCCTTGCCCTAATATTCATTAGGCCACAGATGTCAGAATGGATTAGTTGCAACGGTTGGTTAGCTCGCGTAGCTTTACCAAATGGTTTTCTTGTCATTTTTCCTTTTAAGTAGCTTTCACAAGTTGGGAGATCTACTTTTGGTAGATCAGCCAACAAGCCTGTTTTGGCCAATCGTGCTAAACGATGTTAACCGATGTGACTAACTCTCGTATGCCACATTTTTGAAATGTTAACATTATCCACTGACGAGTTAACAGAAAAGGAAAAACTATTATGACACACATAATTTGGATCCAAATCCAACACAATAAAACCATCCAACAAATGTCCACCACCAAAGTAGATATTGTTCATAAAGAGACTAAAATTGTTCAATTCAAAAGATAACATGAATCCCAAATTCATAAGGGCAGAACATATATCAATTTCCTTCGAATTCCAAGGGCATAGAGGACATCTTCAAGAAACAGTGGTTGACCACCATTTAAGACCAACTGAAAATAGCTAATCCCTAAGACTTCCTTTTTACAGTTGTTGCCCACGTATATCCACCTAGTTCCCCGTGGACCACTGCAGAACTCTACAAAGGAATTACGTTCCTTTGTTACGTGGTCTATGGCTCCTGAGTCTACAATCCACAAAGGAGGAGATTCAGTTAGGAAAATAGAACTTGAGAAAAATGTATAACACTTATACAATTCGGTAACATTTACCTTAGGAGCTTTGTAGTCTCTTGCAAAATGTCCCTTCTGTCTGTAATTATAACATCTCACCCTAGAAATGTTAACTTTCTTCTTGATGTTCTTTTGAACTGGAACACTACCCACCTTTCCCTTTGCCTTTTTCTTGAAGAACCTCTTATTCTTTCCCTTGGACTTCGGACCATAACTTAAACTAGCGATGTGAACTTCAGATTTCACATTAAGAGAAGCCAAGCGGTCCTCTTCCAGCTCAAGATGATGAACAACATCATTAAAAGTCTCAATATCGTTGGCATGAGTGAGATGCAACTGCATATGCTCCCAACCATTCGGTAGAGAAAGTATCACAGCTTGAACTTTTTGTTCCTCGGTCAACTTATGACCAGCATCATTAAGCTCAGGTATCATGTTAGACATTTCCCTTAAATGCCTCTTCATTATATGGTCAGCTCTTTTCTTGTAAGTATCAAACTTGATACTTAAAAAACGGAGTTTTGTTAAGGAGACACCTCCAAAGTTCTCATTAAGAGCATCCCACAGTTCTGTAGCTGTGTTGCATACGTAAAACTTTCTCACGATATCATCATCCATCACACTAAGCATGATGATGCAGGCAGACAAGTTCTTCCTCTTTCAGGCTTGATAAGCCTCAAGGTCCCTCTTTGCTTGAGCAGTGTTATCCTCTTCAGGAGGAACCATAATCCTCTCCAAAGTGTCTAGAGCCTTTTGCTCTTCAATTATGTATTGGACTTTCATAGCCCAAACTTCATAATTGTCACCGTTCAAACAAAGATCCTTATTTAGCTTAGCAACTATTGATTTCTAAGCAGCCATTGAAAAATCTAAAGACAAAGTAGCACTAATAAGTAAGCGATACACCATATTTATTATAAGATCATTTAAAACTAAAAGTAGTGTTTGGTTCACGTAAAATCGAACACTATGCGCAATGCATAGAGTCACCATTTACAGGGGCTAATACAAACACTATATTAGGTTTAAATTTCCAATAATAAATATTTCTATTTAGTTTTGTTTTAGAGTAAATTCTAATTTATTTAATATTTATACTTTCTCAAGTATAAAACTAATGAATATTATAACACTTAGTTATAGTCTCAAAATAAATAAATAAGAACAACTAAAACAACTAACTAAAATAGCAATGTTTAACGAATAAACATTTATTATACCATATATAAAAAATATTCAACATTTAATCAAACTAACAACCACCTAAAAAAAATTTAGCACAAAACCATTTAATACAAAATTAAAAAATGAAATCAGCAAGAGAAAGAGTGGAAACTGAAGAGCTCAATCTTCATTTCCAACCCAATACTCCACATTGTGGTAATTTTTTGGAGTCATTGGGTCATTCTCGACACTAGTGTCGATCTTTTCCTCTTCATCTAGTTCAACTATCTTAATTTCTTTAGAGGTGACTGGGATCATCTCTATGAATTTATAGTAGAGATCCAAAGGCATGTTTTCAACACCCTCAAAAGCAACATCCAAACAAGGGCGGTGAACCAACTTGTTACTTCTAAGTAACATGGTTCTAGGATTATGAGAAAACTTAGCTCCTGTTTCAGCCAGGTGTAACACAAACACTTTGCATTGGTACTCATATTCCTTTTCAGGAACTAATCCTTCAATGGAGTCTACCGCTTCATCAAATACAGGGTTTTCACCATACCAAAATTTATTAAAATGCTTTTCACGAAAAGCCTTTTTCGCAAATTTTAACATTTTGAGTTGATCTGTACCAGAGGAAAATCCTCCTTTCCAGACAAGCTCTTGGATTTCTCGGTTTAACGTATTAAACCTCTCCCTAACTCCATCAATATCCTCTTTTTCCAACGGAGGGTATCGTTTAGAGAAAAACTCATCTTCAAGTCTTTGTATTATCCTTGACTCCTCCTGAGACTGCATCACCTTCGCTGTTTTTACGAAAGTTGCCATTTCTATAACACATATATAAATAACAAAAAACTTCTTAATGATCAACAATGATCAGTATATAAATACATAATAATTATACTGAATTTTCTTGAAATTTTTTTAATCATAAATAAAGCATTTATACACAATAAATACTAGTAAATTTAGTTTAAAATATCAAATGAATTCCAAAAATTCATCAAAATATACCAAAAATTCAAGAAAAATATAAATTTTAATTTTGGAAAAAATTTGACGAAATTTGGACGCTGAAAATGCCCGCACGCACCGAAACACGTTGCTAGAAGAGCTACCACACGCACTAGTTAAGACCGGCTGACTGATGCGACACGTGGCAACATGTGATTGGTGCTAACGTGGCACACTTGCCACATGTCATCACTTGATTGGTTCAAGTGCTAACGTGGCACATACACAACTGCTCCGCCACGTGTTATCACCTGATTGGTCCACTGTGATGACATGGCAAATGGCATGGCATGCTGACGTGGCACATACGCAACTGCTCTGCCATGTGTCATCACCTGATTGGTCCATGTGGCTGCCACGTATGCAATTGATCGTTTCAAAGGTGGTTGTGCCTTGACATGTGGCAACACGTGATTGGTTTGACTTTTCAACCGTAAAAAAACCACCCAATCCCATTGCACCATATGTTCTGCAACCTAACTTCCCTCAACCGCTTTGGAAACCAACTCCAGCCGCAGTGGTGGCGTGTGAGGTCCACGCGCCGCCTTCGAGGGCTCTGTTGGCCATGAAATTTGAGATTACAAGTTGATTTTTCGTGCTGATTTCAGTGGTATGATCAAATTTTCGAAAATCCGATAAAAAATTTTGACACTTTATACTGTTGGATCAAATATGGTATCATTTTGACACAGAAATCAATGTAAATCCATATCAAAAGGAACAAAAACGAATTCTATTCACGGAACACCAGAAATCAAGACTTGAACACATCAATCTTTGAACCTTATGGCTCTGACACCAATGAAATCATATTTGTAACATTCCATACAACAAATGCACAGATTTCCATAAACAATGTAAATAAACGGACTTACAATTTATATGCAGCGGAAGTTTGTTTACGGAGTGAATCTGATCAACATGAGAAATCGGATCGTTTTGGTTGCCTTTCCTACGTATACGAATATACAGAGTACGAGCTTTATCCGTGAATTTTTCCGACGAACGAAAGTAGTATGTTTCGTGTTTTATCTTTAGGAGCGTTTTCTTTTCTTAGGTTTAAATGAATCAGAGAAACGACTTCTCTATTTATAGAGGAAATCACAACTTCCATCTATTTATAGGGTTAGTCCAAATTACACATTTGCTCTCTGTAAATTACACATTTGGTCCTTATAATTTACTACAATTACAGTTTAGTTCTTGCCATTCCAAAATGTCATGTACGGACCTAAAACCAACAATAGATATAATCAAAGAAAAAAACAGAAGAAGAACAATGAAGAAAATCGATGAAAAAGGAACGAAATCAAACAAAAAATCAATGAAACAATGTGTTGAATTCATAAAATACAATTATAAATCGAAAATATTAAAAAAAAATTGATAGAAATAGATGAAAAATGAACAAAAACGTAGAAAAACTACGAAAGGAGGGAAGATCAAGTTGCTACTGTGATAAAAAGAAACACAGAGAAAATAGTCGTGATAAAGAAGGTAAAAGAAAAAGAATAAATGGTATTTTAAAGCGAAAAGTACGAAAAATTATATATAATAAAAGAAAGTGATATTTTAGAAATGATAATTAAGAATGATGGTACAATGGGGGTGTGGAGATTGTAGTGGATGGAAACATTCCTGAAAACATGGCAACTACGTAGATTTCCCTATAATTAATTGGTAGGACCCAATTTAGACAAATTAAATGACCATGATTTGACCCCAATCTTATTTTTCTCGTTTAATTAATTTGACTAACAAAATATAGACCAACTAAATATTACTCATTAAAATTTTATTCAAAAATTTTATATACGTATACTAATAATATTTAATTTCAATATTAAAAATGGAACTTAATTTATGAGTGATTTCTTTTTTCTAATTTTTATTTAGCGTATAGTATTTAATATCAAGAATTTTGAATTTTAAATCTCTCAGCCGGGAAAGGATATCTTCATCACTAAAACATAGCTAGATATACTAACTTATAACTGAATTAATTTTTGTTCCTTCTATTAAGCATATAGTATTTAATCTCAAGAAGACTTGAAATTTAAAAGGTAAACTTCAAAAATATACCATGTGGTTTCACTCATTTTCAAACGGGGATGATGGTTTTTTTTTTTTCCAAAACGAGAACTTGTGGTTTTAGTTATTATCAAAAAAAGAAAAACTAAAATTAAATCATGATATTACAGAAAGTATTTTTGTCCAATTTAAACTAAAATTTTTTAAGTTGGTTAACAAAAATACAATAGCTCTTAATAGCAAATTTTGAAAATTTTCTATAAACGCAAATTTTTTTCTTAATTAAGTAATGATACTATATTTAAGAAAATCACAATAAAATGGAAAATCTTAGAAAAATATTCAAATTTTGATGTAAAATTCTTAAATAATATAAGTGAGCTATTGAAATGCTAAATAAACAAAAATACTCTCAACCACATCATCATTTTTAGTGGATTTTATTTTTTTTTTATTTTTTTATTTTTTTTTTTGTAACAGTTGTAACCACATGATCTCGTTTGGAAAAAAAAAATACATAATCCTTGTTTGAAAACAAGTGAAACCACATTGTATGTCTTTAAAGTTTACCCAAATTTAAATCTCCCAATTAGGATGAGATGCTTGTACTGGACGTAGCTTGATAAGAACTTGTTGTAAAAAAAAGAAATCATCTAGTGAGAACAAAAATAGTATGTTACAAGAAAATAATGAAAGTGAAAAAACATAATTAGCAAATCCAAAATTCATGGAACCAAAATCTGGAAGAAAGTGTAAGACAAAAAGGTATAAAAGATGAACAGATAAGAAAGATGGGAATGAAATAATGCGGACGATTAAAAGAAATAACAAAAAGAACCCTTGAATAAGAAGGAATAGAATAACATTGTAAATGTGGCTGGGAGGGGATGGGGACTTCTCCCTCTAACCCTTCCCAGTCTAGATGGGGATTTTCCATATCTATTCTTATTTATAATAAGCGGAAAAAATTATCTCCATCCCGACACAAATTAGGATCTCCGTGAGATTTACATTCCCTATTTCACAATTTAAAATTTTTTTGGTGAAATTTAAAACTTTTGCAACAAAATATTATAGTCCATATATAATAAAAAAAATTTGACATAGTTTTTGCTAAGGTACTTAGGTTTCCAACCTAAGTCCTCGGGGTTTTCGAATCCCTCCCATTGGTAATAAAAAAAAAAGTTAGTACAATTACTTGATGCAAAAAATATATCGATCATAATTGACAAATCATAAAACTAATGGCTAATTATAGAAAAAAAACCTGTGGGTATTGATAAGTGAGAAATATACCAATTATTTTAGAGCATAATGGAATTAATTTGGCTTAATTTGAAATTAAAATGAAAGAATTATTGCTTAAAAACTTGTTTTCAGGTTGCTCAGTAGCTGAAGAAGGCTGCTGGATAAAATCAGAGCAAACAAACTTGAATAGAGCTGAAGATCACTGTGTAAAGAACCATTTGGATGGACCGTGAAATGAGCCCGATAGAGAGAGAGGAGATATTTCTAAGTTGAAATTTATAGCTTTGACACTACCTTTTTAACTTGTGGTTATCATTGAAAGAACATTTGTAGATAGTATGTTTTTGGAATATTTTATTATTGAGTTGTTGACTTTCTTTTTGCTCTCTAGATCTTTCCAAGGGTTATAAGTACTCTGGCTCTTGTTTTGTTTGGTAGCAATTAATATTATTACGAGGAGAAGAGTAAATTCTCCCACCAACTCTTGTAATTTTTATTTTCTTATTAAAATATTTAGTATTAGTTCCTTTAATTTTTGTCTGAGAAGCATGCTCGCTGTCATATATTATGAGGAGTGAGTAGTCTCCAAGCAGGCTTGAGCAAGCTTAGGCTGGCAGGAGTAAGCAGTCTTTTTCTCTGCTTTTTATTAAAAATAAAATGTCGTGATGATTGTTTGGTGATGTTTTGTAATTTCTCATGAGTTTGGCCACCTCATGCTTAGTGTTTATAATGAGACCAAGAGGAGATTTGTAAACACGGACTTATCACTAAACACATGTTCACTATGAGACCGAGAGGAGATTAGACACATGCTAAGGGTTTTTATCTTATTTGATAAAATGCTTGCCTAAACTTTAAAGCGTGAAATGAATCCTATGAGGGAGAGATCTAAGTAGGTCTAGTTTCATAGAATCCAAGGAAGGAGAGATCTAAGCTTGGTGAGTTTAGGGGAAAGATATCTTAGATCTACGTTCTTAACTTGCTTATAATAGGAGGGAGAGAGAAAGCTGCTGAACCTACTTAATCCTGTTGGACAAGCCAGTGCATCTCTATCATTGTCATATTCTTATCCTGTTTTTAAGCAATCTTGTCTTCTGAATGCCTGATTCCTTATTGTTCTTAGTTTCAATAGACTTTTTGTTAATTCGTTTATCAAAATATCAAAGGACATCAGATCTACCCATTTGCTGAGAAATTTAAGGTTGTTTACCGTTAGTCCTTGAGGAAACGATACTTGGTCTTGCCTCGTACTACTAAGTGACCTAGTACACTTGCTAGTATCCATTTTATAGGCAACAAGTTTTTGGCACCGTTGACAGGGATTAATGGTGAAAAATTTTAAATTTTTAGTAAATTGGTAGCTTTTAACCTCGTGTGTTCAAGTTGTGCAGAAATCTTTGTCTAAGCAATCTTCTATTATATGCAAAGAGGTGGCTTGCCATTACTTCCCATAGATCTTGAAAACGAGCGAACCTGTAGATGAAGAAGTAGTGCAGCCAGGCGAGCAAGATGAAGGTAGAGGATGCCGGACCTCAGACAACTTAATGTTAATGGCAATGGACAATACGAAGGTATAGAGGAAGTTCATCCAAATCCCCAAGGGCAGACACTTAAAGAGTATTCGAGACCATCGACCGAGGGACACTCTTTATGCATTGTGATACTCTACGAGGGGACAATCTCTTTAAGATTAAAGCCTCGATGATACAAATGCTCCAAGCAGCCATACATTTTGGAGGATTACTAGGAGAACATCCAAATTCACATATCCAAGACTTCATGACCATGTGCAACACTTTTCATACAAATCATGGAGTTTCAGATGATGTTATAAGACTCAAGCTTTTTCCTTTTTCCTTGCGGGATAAAGCTAAGAGTTGGCTTAAAAATCTTCAACCTGGATCGGTAAAAACCTAGGATGAAATGGCTAGAGCCTTCTTGACAAAATACTTTCCACCCAGGCAAGCAATTAAGCTGAGAAACGAGGTTACTCATTTTTTCCAATAATCTGATGAATCTCTTTCTGAAGCATGGGAGAGATATAAAGAACTTTTGAGGAAAGTGCCAAATCACGGGATTCCAATGTGGATGCAAATCCAGAACTTCTACAATGGATTAAGTTACAAAATCCAAATTGAATCCGTAGCTAATGGTGATCTAGAGGAGCTTGCTCCGGAAGAACTTTATGAGATAATCAAGAGACTGGTTAATACTAGCTATAAATGGCATGCTATAAGTGAAGATAGAGCAAGACAAGGAGAATCAGAGGCTGTTTCAAAGCTTTCAGACAAGATGGACCTGATTCTAAGATAGTTGACCAAGCAAAATGTCTTAGCAATCTCCAATGGGTAGTTATCTTATGATGTTTGTGGAGGTGACCATAGAAACATTGATTATGAAGCACCACTCAACCAAGAGCAATGTAATTTCATAGGAAACAATAGGTAGAACAATCCTTTTTCAAATACATACAATCCGGGTTGGCAGAATCATCCCAATTTTTTTTATGGAATCAGCAACCTAGAAAGTAATCTCAAGTTCCTTTTTAACAACCTCACAACCATTTTCAACAACATTAGCAGGCTCAGCAAAATTTTCAACAAGCTGGACCGTCTTATGAACCCAAGAAATCTGAGTTTGATGAGATGAAGGACATGATGATGTAATTTATGAAGCAAACTCAAGCTTCTATAAATAATTTAGAGTCTCAGTTCCAACAACTTACCACGATTGTTACACTCAAAAACAAAGGAGTCATTCCAAGCAATATTGAAACAAATCCTAAGGAGGAATGCAAGGAAATCATGCTTAGGAGTGGTAAGGCCATTGAAAACACTAATAAAATGGTATTTGTTGATGTTGATGAAAATGCAGGAGAACAAACTGAAGAGATGAACAAGCAACCTACTATGACTTAGAAGCATTCTGTATAGAACAGTGAGCAATCAATAGATAAGGCTGAACAGTCTCAAGCTCACTTGAATCTATTCAGGTTCCAATAAAATCAGACCCTGCTCAAGGCAATCCTGTTGCGTAACCTGTTCCTTCATATCAATCGAAGATTTCTTACCCTTAAAGAGCCAAGCAACATGAGATGGCTAAGCAATTTGATAAGTTTCTAGAAGTCTTCAAGAAGTTTTACACCCTTTGTAGAGGCCCTTGCACAAATGTTGATGTACGTGAAAGTCTTGAAGGAATTGTTATCAAATAAGAAGAAATTGGAAAATGTAGCTATGGCATAGCTTAACAGAGATTACACTTCAATCTTGCAAAGGAAGCAACCTTTGCCAACCAAGCTGAAAGACCCATGGAGTTTTTCTATACCCTGCTCCATAGGTAATCTTAAATAGATAATGCACTTTGTGATCTAGGAGCAAGTATAAATCACATGCCATACTACATTTACAAACAACTCGGCTAGGATAACCTCAACACACTAGAGTGTCTATTTATCTAGCTGATAGGACTGTTTGATACCTTAGGGGAATAGTTGAGGATGTTTTAGTTGAAGTATGGAAGTTTATATTACCTGTTGACTTTATTGTAATGGATATGGATGAGGATTTACATGTACCCATCATTATAGGTAGACCATGTCTTGCTACAAGCCATGCCCTAATTGATGTGCACAATGAAAAACTCATTTTAAAAATCCATGATGAAGAAGTTTTTTTTAAAATGAATAAGGCATTAAAATACCTCCTGCTTGTGATGATTCTTGCTACTTCATTGATGCCACTGATTTGAATTTTAATCCATATTTTCATGCAGGAGTGTGAAGAAGAAACATCTGATGATAAAGAGGAGATTGTGGAAGAGCAAATTGAAAGAGAGCTAGGCTGCCCAGCAGTCTCAGGCAGTAGACAATTTATTAAACCTTTTGATCATATACCCACATTACCTCCAAAACCATCAATTGAAGAGCCACCCACTCTAGAACTTGAACCACTACCTCTACACTTAGAATATGCTTTCTTAGATCCTCCAAGCAATCTTCTAGTAATCATATCATCCAAACTTACACTTGAGCAGAAAAAACAATTCTTGATGTTTTGAGGAGAAATAAGGAAGCAATGGTATGGACAATCTCTGATATCAAAGGGATCAACCCTTCAATCTGTGTTCATCATATTCTAATGAAGGAAGACCATAAGCCAAGGGTGCAATCCCAAAGGAGACTCAATCCCAAGATGAAGGAAGTAGTTAAAAAGGAAGTGATCAAGTTGCTCGATGCTAGGGTAATTTATCCAATCTCGGACAGTATCTGGACCAGCCCTGTCCAAGTTGTTCCTAAGAAAGGTGGGATGACTATTATCCTAAATGAAAAGAATGAGCTTATTCCTATAAGGACAGTAATCAGCTTCCAAGTTTCTATTGACTATCACAAGCTTAACGATGTGACAAGGAAAGATCACTTTCCTCTCCCATTCATAAACCAGATGCTGGAGAGATTGTCTGGCTACACATTCTATTATTTTTTTGGATGGCTATTTGGGGTACAACCAAATCCTGATTCACCTCTAAGATCAAGAGAAAACAATCTTCACGTGCCCATATGAAACTTATGCATATCAGAGGATGCCATTCTTCTATGTAATGCCCCTATAACCTTTCAGAGATGCATGATGGCAATTTTTCATGACATGGTGGAGAAGACTGTTGAGATCTTTATGAATGACTTTTCAGTCTATGGTAAGACTTTCCAGTCCAGCCTAAGCAACCTTAAAGATGTCCTGGTTTGTTGCAAAGAGACCAATCTTGTGCTGAATTGGGAGAAATTTCATTTTATGGTTAATGAGGGAATTGTTCTGGCCATAAAATTTCAGTTAGAGGCATTGAAGTTGACAGAGCAAAAGTAGAAGTGATTGAGAAATTGGTTGCCCCCACATCAGTCAAAGAAGTCAAAAGTTTTCTCGGTCATGCTGGCTTCTATAGGAGTTTCATCAAGGATTTTTCTAAGATCACTCAGCCGCTAACAGCCCTTCTTCACAAGGATGTCAACTTCAAATTTGATGCAGCCTACTTGAGAGCCTTTGAAGAATTAAAGACAAGACTAATCAATTCCCTAATCTTGATTGCTCCAAATTGGGATCTTCCCTTCGAGTTAATGTGTGATACAAGTGATACTTGTATTGGAGCAATCTTGGGATAGAGAATTGACAAGCATTTCCGGTGAATTTATTTTGCAAGCAAAACGCTTAGGGAAGCTCAAAAAAATTACTCCACAACGGAGAAGGAACTACTTACAGTGGTGTATGCTTTTGACAAATTCAGAGCTTACTTGGTACTTTTTAAGGTGATAAGTTTTACAAATCATACAGCCTTAAAATATTTGCTTGTGAAGAAAGATGCCAAACCTGGACTCATCCGATGGCTTTTGTTACTCCAAGAGTTTGATCTTGAAATTAAGGACAAGAAAGGATAAGAGAACATAGTTGCTGATCACCTATCTAGAATTCCTTCGAATAACCTCAGTGAGCAACCTGAGATTGTTAACTCATTCTGAGATAAGCAAATTTACGTGGTACATTCTTTCCCTTGGTTCGCTGACATTGCTAACTATCTAGCTTGTGGTGTAGTACCTCATTATCTATCTATTCAATAAAAGAAAAAATTGGATGTCAAATATTATTTTTGGGAGGAACCATTTCTGTTAGATTGTGTGTAGACCAAATGATTCGTAGGTGTGTTCCCTAAGAAGAGGTTCAAGCAATCTTGACCATATACCATTCGAAGGAAGCTGGAGGTCACTTCAGTGCAAATCGAACAGCCTGCAAAGTGTTGGAATTTGATTTTTATTGGCTCACAATCTTCAAAGACTCACAAAGGTTTGTTATGGAATGCAATGAATGTCAACAGACAAGTAACATTTCTACCAAAAATGCTATGCTTTTGTATAATATAATTGTTTGTGAAATTTTTGATGTTCGAGGAATTGATTTTATGAGGCCATTTCCAAATTCTTATGGTAATAACTACATTTTAGCCGCTGTGGACTATGTTCGTAAGTGGGTAGAGGCTGCTGCAAATCCTACTAATGATGCACGAGTTGTGGTAAGGTTTCTTAAAAAGTTGTTTACTCGTTTTGGCATGCCAAGAGCAATCATAAGTGATCAAGGTACCCATTTCTATAATGCTCAATTTGAAAGGGTGCTTAAAAAGTATGGAATCACTCATAGAATTGCTACACCTTATCACCACAAACTAATGGGTAAGCTGAAATCTCAAATTGCGAGATCAAGCAAATTCTTGAAAAGACAGTGAGCAATTCTAGGAGAGACTGGTCAAGCAAGCTCAATAATGCTCTTTGGGCTTATCGAACAGCCTTTAAGAGTCCCATTAGGATGTCTCCTTTTATATTGCTCTATGGAAAGGCTTTCCATTTACTTGTCAAGTTAGAATTCAAAGCATTGTAGGCTCTAACTTATCTTAATCGAGTAAGAATTCAAAGCATTATGGGCTCTAACTTATCTTAACTTTGATATGGAAGCTATTGGAGAAAGGAAAAGGTTGCAACTGAATGAGCTTAAAGAGTGTATATTGTTCAATTATGAGACTGCCATGAACTATAAAGAGAAGAGTAAGAAATGGCATGACAAGAGAATTCAAGAGAAGGATTTTCATCCTGGTTAGCAAGTTCTCTTATACAATTCAAGACTAAGATTGTTTTCAGGCAAGCTTAAATCAAGATAGACAGGCCCTCACATGATTATAAATGTGTTTCCACATGGCACTATTGAGATTATTAACCACAATGGAGAAATTTTCAAAGTCAATCTCAAGCCATACCTTACTCATAAGGCACTCAAGGTTGTGGATAGCACTCAATACCTTGAGCCACCTTAAGAAACCTCAAATGTGTTGGTGTCCACTTCAAACACCAATTGAAGCAACCTATTGGACAATCCCCAAATTTTCTGACTTGTGGATATTCAATTAATTTTGTCTTTTTGGTATAATTGATTTTAATCTCTTGATTTCTTTTTGTAGGTATTCAAGCAATTTAAGTATGGGGAAGAAACATGGAATCAAGCTGAAACTATTAGTTTACTACTTTTTGTTGCAATTCCATGCTTAATTTGAACTTTTGAATTCTGATTCCTTAGTGTGTTTCAATTTTAACCATAAAATAATTAATTCATGTTTCCATTTGGGGATCAAATATTACCCTTGAGGGAATTTTCTAACTACTGATCAGACTGCTTAGTCAGTCTGACACGTGTTGAAAAATTTCACTCTAGTATAATATTTGTTTATTTGGGATTAAAGAGAAAGGTTATTTTCATTCTTAAATGTCCAATCGGGGTAGAAGTAAAGTAAGGGGTTATAGCAATGATGATTTTTGGGATAATGGAAGAGATACGTATGGGGATTTGGACAAATCTAATCAAGCTCCCATCCTTCTCTCTCTAACTACCCACTACCTAATCATTGCCCCTACTTTATCCCTCTCTTCAGGTGGTTGATTTTGAATTCTTGAACTGTTCAACTTCTTCCTCTCCTTAACCGCCCTAAATTATTTCCCCTCATTAAATTTCCAACTCACTATTCATTCCTTCCTCATTTTTCGTTTTTCATCCGCTGAATAATTTCCCTCAAAACTTTTCCTCTTTTTCTTTTAAAATTCCATACCAATCGATGATGGTGAACACTAAGCATAAGAAGAAGGCTGCTCAGCATTCTCATGCGTAAATTTCAACTTCTACCACCGGTTCTAAACCTAGCAATCTTGAAAGAATTTTAAAGAAGATGCAAATTTTCACTGCTATTGAGGATGTGAAGTGTTATGCGATATTCAGTGCCTTGCCTTTTGTCCCATCCTGTGCTCTTTGCTGGACCACACTTAAGAAGTTAGATCTTGATGGAACCCTAAAAATTCTGCTGAAGAATGGAGGATTTGACCTATTTGTGAAGAACACTGAACCAACTTACAAAGAGCTCACAATTGATTTTCTTTGTACTTTCCACAATGACACCTCCATTATAGACCTAGATAATGCTGAAAAGATTGAATTCTAGATTACAGTGAAAGACAAGTCCATCTCTCTGAATGACTTTAATCGCTTCTTAGGGACCACTAATGAGGAGACAATCAATTCAGACAAGTTCGAGGCTGCTTTGACTATGCATCCACCAGAGTTTGACGCTACTGCATTTTGGAAAGAAATCATAGGGCTGGACAATTATTCATCCACTGGAAGCCATGCCTGCAGTCCCTATGACTATAGCCACAAAATCTTGCAGAAGTTCATTCCTGGTTTGCTTTTTACTAGGGCCAACCAATCCCACATACCCACATAAGACTTGTTTCCTCTTTGGTGCATGGTGAAAGGGAAGAGAATGAACATAGGGTCCTGGTTTGCTGATTACATAATGGAATTGCCAAGCAAAAATAACAGCAAGATTATATGTGGTTCTTATGTGACCAAGATTGCTCGCTCAATGATTCATGAATTCTCTCCTGCTGGGATGACCCTGGAATGTCACCTTGATCTGATGCACTACACCAACCTCAGCCAAATTCAAGTTTGCAAGAAATTTTCTGGAAAATGGATGCTATATCGTGATGCAAAGAAAAGGGAAAAGGACATTGCTAAAGCCAAAAAGAGCAAGAAAGTGATCCAAATTAATGATGAGCCTGCTGTAAAGAAGAGGAAGTTTGTTGAGCCAGAGAGTCTGCCTGCTGATGAAAGAGCCAAGCTTGAGCATTGTGAACGCTGTTCTAAAAATGACTATTGAGAAGTTAGTGGTGCTTACTGATAAATTATGGATCACGCATTATGAAGATTGCTCTAGGATTGAGGAATTATAGAAAAAGGTTGCAGAGCTGGAAAGAAAGATTACTCCAATAGAAGCACCTCTGATACCTCTCTTGAACGAGTGATCAAGAAGGAAGACTCCAGTGCTGCTGTTGATGCCACCACCCCATAAGCAAAAGTGAAGGAAACCCTCACCCAAATGGAAGAAGAGGACTAGCAGTCCTCTGAGTGAGCTGAAGAGTAATTCTGTTACTCCTCTCTCGCTCTCTGGTATGAATATCAAACTTTCACTCCTTGCAATTTCAATAACATACCATCCTCCATAGGTAGTTTTTTTACCTTATTATTTGTTTAGACTGCCTGCTAGATTGTTGCTTTAAGGATAAGTAAACTTTAAGTATCGGGATGATGGTATGATTACTTATATGCTCAAATTGAATATGATTGGTATTATTGTTCGTTTATTGATGGATATGCCCTGCTTGAACTTATTACTAGTTCCTGTGTTTTCATTCTATTTTCTAAGTTTGTTTTCCGTAAATTTTTATTTTAAATGATCCTGTTACGTTTTTGTTTTGTGTGCTGCTTTGTAAAAATTATGTTCTGTGTTTAAAGTGTGTTTGTTTTTGTAAAAATTTGTCTAAAATTTCTCGAATTTTCTATTTTGTGGCAGCTAGCAAAAGCTTTTAAGCTTGCGGATACTTGTAATCTATGAAAAATGCATTAGTCGGTTTTGAGGAAGTGAATTAAGCACTCTAGGACCTTGAGATTTTAATTTGCATTTCAAATTTTTAGCACGCTTTAGACCACCTGCAAATTTTAAACCCCTTTCACTTGTGAGGATTTGAGCTTGCTTAATTTTCTTTGATTCAACTTTAAATTGAATTTCATTTTCAAATCTTAAATTTCATCCTTGAATCAAAATTGTTTACTTAATTTCCCTTGCTAAGTGGGCTTGCACAATTTAACCTTAGCTAGAACTTGATTTGGTTAGTGCTTATCAAGACCATAAGGTTATTCACATGCATAAAATGATTAAGGCATTAGGTTTTAACCGCTTTTAAACTGAAAAGCCACCCTGTGTGTTTATTTCCCACATCATAGTTGAACCCCTTTGAGCCTAAGCCTGTTTTTGTTTTTAACCCACATGTGTTAAATTTCCTAAACTTTTTTCACACTATGTTGACCAAAACTACCCAAGAATTCACCAAAGGAATTTCAAGTTTTCAATTTTGTTAAGCAAGTTTGCTAATCAGTTGTGGTTTGCTAAGCTTGTGTGACTTAATTTTCTCAAGTTGTCTTCAAAGAATTTCTATCTTTCAAAAGTTATATCATGCAATCTTAATTCCAAAGTTTCAATAAAATTCTTCAAAATCAAAAAGCAGTTCAATTCTAAAAAGTTATTATCCTGTTGCAAGCTACTGAACCATTCCAATTCAAGCAAACTGCTGCCCTCTTGCTAATTATTATTCTCTTGATTGCTGGCCTTAGTTAAAAAAAAATTCATTGTTCAATATGTCTTAATGGTGATATGAAATCTTTGTGATTGCTTGATATGCTTCCTAAGCTAAATCTTTGTTCTGAGATTGCTTAAAATCCTTGTGCTTCCTTGATTCATCATTCCTAGTCCTTAGGTTGCATGAGTTTAGCATTTCTGCAATTGTTGAGGCTGCTTGCTTGCTTACTCATTATTGTTTGTTCCTTTGGCAGTTCTTTTCACCTAAACTATCCTTTTTGACACACCCCTAGCCCTATCCTATGTTACAACCCTTGTATAGACCTTTTGATTTTGCATGTGATTAATTCAAGTGGTGGCAATGAGATTGATAATCAAGCCTATGGTCTAAGGTTATTGTGTTAAGCTACCGAGTGGATTTTCAAATTCATTCCCTAAACACCCTTAAGTGAATTGAGTGAAATCCTCTGGTGAGGCAGTTTGGTTTGATTACTTGCTAAGTTGTTGAAGTGTGAAGTTTAATCTCTTTGCCTTAGTTTGTTTCTGAAGCTGAATCAGGCTGTTGGTGTGGGTTCTAATATCTTGCTTCCTTAATCTTCATATTTTCCATGTGATTATATTGCTAAAGTGATTGCTGGTTGCTGCTTTCTCTCTTTCTTGTGTTTCTTGTTTTTAAGTGTTTTTAGTTTTCTTTTCTATTCTGTTTTGATTGCTTGAGGACAAGCAATGTTCAAGTATGGGGATATTTGATAAGTGAGAAATATACCAATTATTTTAGAGCATAATGGAATTAATTTGGCTTAATTTGGAATTAAAATGAAAGAATTATTGCTAAAAAGCTTGTTTTCAAGTTGCTCAGTAGCTGAAGAAGGCTGTTAAATAAAGTCAGAGCAAACAAACTTGAATGGAGCTGGAGATCGCTGAGCAAAGAACCATTTGGATGAATCATGCAAGGAGCCCAATAGAGAGAGAGGAGATATCTCTAAGCTGGAATTTACAGCTTTGACCCTAACTTTTTAACTTGTGGTTATCATTGAAAGAACATTTGTGGATATTATGTTTTTGGAATCTTTTATTGTTTAGTTGTTGACTTTCTTTTTGCTCTCTATATCTTTCCAAGGGTTATAAATACTTTGGCTCTTGTTTTGTTTGGTAGCAATTAATATTATTAAGAGGAGAAGAGTAAATTCCCCCACCAACTCTTATAATTTTTATTTTCTTATAAAAGTATTTAGTATTAGTTCCTTTAATTTTGGTTTAAGAAGCATGCTCACTATCATATATTATGAGGAGTGAGTAGTCTCCAAGCAGGCTTGAGCCAGCTTAGGCTGGCAGGAGTAAGCAGTCTTTTTCTCTTCTTTTTATTGAAAGTAAAATGCTGTGATGATTTTTTAGTGATGTTTTGTAATTTCTCATGAGTTTGGCCACCTCATGCTTAGTGTTTATAATGAGACCGAGAGGAGATTTGTAAACATAGACTTATCACTAAGCATAAGTGCACTATGAGACCAAAAGGAGATTAGGCACATGCTAAGGGTTTTTATCTTATTTGATAAAATGCTTGCCTAAACTTTGAAATGAATCCTATGAGGGAGAGATCTGAGTAGGTCTAGTTTCATAGAATCCAAGTGAGAGAGAGAGATCTAAGCTTGGTGAGTTGAGGGGAAAGATACCTTAGATCTACATTCCTAACTTGCTTATCATAGGAGGGAGAGAGAACTACTGAACCTGCTTAACCCTGCTAGACAAGCCTATACATTTCTATCATTGTCATCTTCTTATTTTGTTTTTAAGCAATCTTGTCTTCTAAGTGCCTGATTACTTATTGTTCTTAGTTTCAGTAGACTTTATGTTAATTCGTTTATCGAAATATCAAAGGAAATCAGGTCTACCCATTTGTTAAGAAATTTAAGGTTGTTTACCCTTCATCTCTGAGGAAATAATACTTGGTCTAGCCTCGTACTACTATGTGACCTAGAACACTTGCTAGTGTCCATTTTGTAGGCAATAGGTACACTCACTTAAAAATCGAGGAGTGCTAGTGACTCGGACGATTTCAAAGAGAGGGAGATAGAGGAAACTTTTCTTTCTAAAAGAAAAGCACCAAAAGTGGGCGACCAAGGAAGAAAAATGGTGGCTGTATTTTTCTTTCCAAAAGAAAAACCACAATTTTTATTAAGTCATCCACCAATTTCTTTTCAAAAGAAATATATGCATAAAAGTGGGCAAAATTTTCTCACCATCACAATGACCATCCAAGTAGCAAAGTCCAACTTTGCTTACCAAAAAGTCATACATGACTCACCCATTTCATCATCACTTTTGTCCAAAAAAAATGAATCACCAAATGACTCATCACTTTATGCACAAAGATTCGGCCAAATGATGGGGAAAAATGGTTGATTTTTTTTCTTCTTTCTTACCATAAGAAAGATGGCAAAATTAAGAAAGCAAAGTCAAACTTTGCTACATAAAAGTCATACCATATGACTCACCATTTTTCATCATCATTTTTTTTAAAAATGTGTCATCATTTTTTTAGCCAATTCTCACATAAATTTTCGGCCAACATAATCCCACTCCATGTGGGCATTATTCATTTTATTGTCTAAGCCCAATTAATTCCTTTGATTTAATAAAAGTCAAATATAACTTTAATTCAACATGTATATATATATATACACATTATACCATATAATATATATTACATACATTTAAATTAAAATTAATTTGTTCTATTAATTTAATTAAGGGATTAAATTAGACACACATAAAATGAAATACATTTAAACCTATACATGTAATAATATTTCCCCTTAGGAAATAACTCTCATAAATTAATTAATTAAGAGAAGGCCAAAATAAATATTAATCATATTATTTTGATTAATCCAATTAATCTATATAATATAATTAATAGATCTCTCTCTCTTCAAATGTGTATACTCCAAGTACACACTTAATTCGACTAGTTAAAGTCCAGACGTTCAATGTGTACGATCCAATGGGCCAGTCTTTATGTTGGCAGTAAGCCAAGGCCCACAGACTGCAGGCGGGCTCTAGCATGCCACTGTAGCCCCTAATTAGGACAGAGATAGCAGTCAAACTGTCACTGTAACCCTGTAGTTTGCACTTGTAAATCCCATGTCGCTGATATCGGTGTCCAACAAAGAGGCATGAAAGTATCACCCTCTTTGTGTCTGGACCTTTACTTGATACTGAATGAACTGATGCTCACAAACAAGATCCAATCTTGTTTGGGTGCGGCCGCACACTTATCAGTACCATTCTTCAAGAGGCCGATGATATCGTCTTAGTGAATCATTGAGTGACATTCCCTTCTGCATATCCATAGTACTGCCATGTTCACTAACACACCCGAACGTACCCATACTTAGCACCCTTTTACAGGCCCGTTAGGTGTACACCAAAGTGTGCCACTTCACATGCAGCACCATCATATGGTCCGGTCAAAGGACTTATACAAGTACTACGTGAGAATCATTTGTGATACTATACCATGTAGATTCCCGTTAAGTGGATCGATCCAGTACCATACCCTTTTTGCATGTACCCATTAACCTGGTTGACATTCCATGTTCTATGACCGATAAGACACCGCCATACAACCCGGCTAATGATAGTCTTTAGTTCCATTCATTCCCATGATTGGAACAGACTACGGATGACTTTATGGCCATATCGTTTTCCCTATCCACAGTTTTACTGCCAAGTGCCTCACACTTGACAACATGGATATGGGTATGTGCATTGTGTTGGTGTGCCCTAGTTCTTAGGGCATTGGATTCTTGTATTTTGTATTATACATTAAGACTCATTGTATAAATACATTATTTGTGTCACATTAATAAAGGCAGTTAATCTATTTCATTTATATCTTGTGCTATAATATGAGTAGAGTATCCATCGATTGATAATCATAAAACCTATCCCAGGTCTGTTCTAATCGTGGGAACGAATAGAACCACAGACTTGTATATTCGATGACTGTATGGTAGTTCTTAACTAGCCATAGTACTTGTATAGTCAGTCATGAATATAGGTACATGTCGTTGACATGGGACTGGATCGATCCGTACAAGAAAGCCACATGGTTGTCACGTCATAGGTCTTTCTTGAGTAGGTCTCTTTTGTCCTCAGACCAGATTTCATTATAATATCGATATGGAATCCGATTCACTTTGACATACACCTAACAGGTCTGTAAAAGGATGCTAAATATGGGTATGATTGGGTGGACCGGTGAACATGTTGATATTGATGATGAAGTGATGGAATTGCCACTCGGGTAACACCAAGATGATATCATTGGCCACTTGATGAGTGGGACTGATAAGTGTATGGCCATACCCAAATAAGTTGGTTGCTTATTTGATTAATCAATCAACTCAAGATCAAGAAATATAATAAACAACAGAAGAGGATGACAGACACCATGCCTCTTGTTTATTCATATCGATATCGTTAGGCAAAGGACACTATGAGATTACTACCGGGTGAGTATCTTCTAAAGACTGCTGCATCTCTATCTTAATTGGGGGCTGTAATGGTTTGCTAGAACCCACTTACAGTCTGTAGGCTTGGGCCTACTGCCAACATAAAGACAGACCCATAGGATCGTGCACATAGATCAACTGAGCTGGAACTTATAGAAATTGTACATGTAATGTACATGGGAAGGAATGCGTTAATTAATTAGTTGACATTCGGTGTCAAGGTAATTAATTGACATTGGGTTGAATTTAATTTAATTAATAAGTTTACATAATGTAATTAATTAATTTATTAATTAATTGAATTACATAAAGTAAACAATTAATTAAATAGTTTTCCTAAGTAGGAAAATTAAATACATGTATTGTATTAACTTAAGTGTGATTTAAGGGTAATTAAATTTAGCCAAATGGAATTAAATTACATAGTATATACTTTTTAATTAAAGTTTATTTATGTAATTATAATCCTAGTGGGCTTGGGTTTAATTAACCTAATTAGAACCCAATTAGACAAGATGTCTATAAAAGGGCACACTTAAGGAATAAAAACTTAATTCAACTCTAATTAATTGCTGGAAATTTCAGCCACCAACAGCAGCCCCAAAACAACCGAAAATCCCAGCATTAAACCTCCATTCCTTCGCGTCTTCGGCTAGCACCGGTTCCCGCTCAATAGTTGGTCATGCACCGGACTTTGGAGATCGCAGTTTCAAGAAACGATTCTGCAGCAGTCTCTAGAGGAGACGAATCCGGTGAGTTAATCTCTCTTGATTCTTATTTGATTTTATTCTAATCAATGGTAATTGGACACGATAGGTGGATTCTAGGAAAATTTAAACGGTGTATTTTCCGCTGCGCTACGTTATTTTTCCAATGATGAATCCCAACACATTGGATACTCTATTTAAAATATAGCACAAGACATATAATAAATAGATTGATGCCTTTATCTCTTGACACAAATTGTATAATACATAAAGTGCACATTAATGTGCAAATGTATTATACAAACATAAGGACCAATGCCTCGGGACTAGGGCATTTCCAACAATCTCCCACTTGCACTAGTACCTACTAGGCATGGGTCTAATCCCTATAGATCTAGTAACCTTCATGCATAGGCATAGCCAAGCGTGTTGGTCAAAAGATCTGCGACATTATCCTTGGTGTCCACTCTATGTAATGAAATGTCACCTCTCTCAATGATTTCTCGTATTAGGTGAAACTTCCTGAGTTTATTTGGCGTGTTTCTGTGTGACCGGGGCACATAGCTTGTGCAACAGCCCTATTAGTCACAGAAGATATCAATTGGTTCTCGTATAGTAGACACTATCCCCAGTTCCGTGATAAAATTCTTGATCCACATAGCTTCCCTAGCTGCTTCATACGCTGCAATGTACTCAGTTCCTGTGATAGAAACCGCGATAGTCGGTTACTTGGAGCCTCTCTAAAAACAACACCACCATTTAGCATGAACACATACTTATACTGCGACTTATATTCATCCTAGTCGGTCTGGAAGCTTGCATCAGTGTACCTAGTAACTGACAGCTCTTCCTGACCTTTGTGCACTAAGAAGCTATCCTTAGTCTAGTTAAGGTACTTCAGGATTGCTTTGACAGCTACCAGTGATCCACTCGGGATCCGGCCACCACGCTTAGTGCAAAGGCGACATCAGGTCTCGTACATAGCATGGAGTACATGATTGATCCTATAGCCGAAGGATAAAGAACCATTTCATGTTCTCCCTATCCTTCCTTGTCTTAGGACGGTTCTTCTTACTAAGTTTTAGCTCATGACCCATTGTCAAGAAACCGTTCTTAGCCTGGTCCATGCCGAATCTTTTCAGAACTATATCTATGTACTTGGCCTGACTTAGGCCTGGAAGCCGATTGGATCTATCCCTATAGATCCTGATCCCTAGGATCGTCTCAGCTTCACATAAGTCCTTCATTGCGAAGCAACTACTCAACCATTACATTACCCTTGCAGTGTTGGTATGTTGCTTCCAATCAGAAGGATGACATCCATATATAATACCAGGAAAGTTACTATGCTCCCACTAAACCTCTTATACACACCCTTAAAGGTGTTGTCAGCCTATAGCTTATAGCACCACTTGCAACCTATTACCTTAGCACCCGGAGGTGGATCAACCAGGTTCCAAACCTGATTATCGTACATAGATTGCATATCCGCCACCATGGTAGACAATGGGCTAGCTATAGCCTACTGGTGGGTTTTGAGCTCCTCTTTGTCCAAGACAAAAAGAGCGTAATCATTAGAAATCAGAAACCCATATTTCTCAGGTTCCCGATGATCCCTACCAGACCTTTTAGGTCCTTGTGTGTCCTGGGCTGGTGCTTCCACCTTTGGAAGCTTCACCCTGGTCTCCGAGTTATCCTTTTCAGGAGCTTCTGAGCTTTGAACTTCCCTGAGTTCAAAATCGCTCCCACTATCTTTCTTGGAAATAAACCATTTTTCAAGAAAGACCCCCTTTCGTGCCATGAAAACCTGGTTCTCGGTGGGGTTGTAGAAGTAATACCCTTTGGTTTCCCTAGGGTAGCTCATAAACAGGCATTAGTCGGTTTTGGGTTCTAGTTTTGCTCACAGTCAATTTCTTGACTTGTGCAAAACAACCCCAAATCCGTAGGAAAGACACATTGGGCACCTAACCCGTCCATATTCCAAATGGGGTCTTTTCCAAAGCCTTAGTCAGAGTATAATTGACAATGAGAGCTATTGTCTCAAGAGCGTATCCTTTACAACTTATTGGGAGAGAGGCATAACTCATCGTTTGAGCGAACCATGTCCAACAGGGTCCTATTCCTCCGTTCGAACACCCCATTCCATTGTGGTGTCCCTAGAGGAGTGAGCAATGGAACTATTCCATGCCCACTCAAAATGAGTCATACAATAGGTTTATATGCTCACCACCTCGGTCTAACCGAATGGCTAAGTTCGTTAGGCTTAACCCTTTACGTATGTATATTATAGACATGATTAGTTTCATTTAGATCCAGGATATAAAAGATATTATTTAATAGAGCTGCTCCATAAAATAATTCTTTTCTAGATAAACCCTTTTTACTATTACCAATAGTAAATGTACATCCAGAAATATCCAAAACTGAAACAGAAATAATATTCCTGTACAAAACAGGTATAAAATAATATATTTCAGTAACAAAACTAATCTACTAGGCATCATAAGTTGGTCCTGCTAATCTCTATGGCAGCAACCCTTGCTCCATTTCTGTCCCACAAGTCCACTTGTCCCGATCCCAGTGATCTCTTGTTCTTAAGTCCCTGCACATTACAACAAATATGAGAACCACATCTAGCATCCAATACATAAGATGTTGAAACAGAGGTTAATGTTTATGCAATATATACCTGATGTAGACACACCCTGTGTCTACCTTTTCTCTCCCATAAGCTTGGGACACGATCTTTTCCAATGTCCAATCTGCTTACAACCGAAGCAGACATCCTTGGAACGAGCCTTGGGCTGGGCTTTAGCCTTTTTAGCCTTGGCTTCCTTAGCCTTGGCCTTGGCCTCTGCCTTGCCTTTAGCAAGAGGAGGTTTCCCTTTGTTAACCTTAAGTACCGACGGAGTCTTCTTGATCGATAGTTCAGCGAGCTGAAGCATCCAATGCAGCTCACTAATAGTACGGTCCATCCCTTGCTTGTAAAAGTTCAGGATGAATTGATCATAAGAATCCAGTAAGGAAGCCAGGATCGTGTTGACCACCAGCCCTCATGAGATAGGCTTTCCGAGACAGGCTAAATTACATCTTGAACATATGTGCACTCACAGATGTCCCAGCCCCCATCTTAAAGCTGCGGAATGCCTTGTTGATCAGGTACCTTTCCTGATAAGCTTGCTCACAAAACATCTCGTTAAGAGTTGTTATCATAGCAAAGGCCTGATGATCCATGAAGTACTTTTTCAATTCAAGAACCATACTAGCCAACATCAAGCATGTCACGTCCCGGTTATCCTTTACATGTGCCAAGTATTCCTCCAGCTGGGCAGCCGGTGGATTACTTCCCGTTGGTACAACTGGTACAAGCTTTTCTAGCACATACTCCTTAGACTCTTGTCTTAGAACTTTCCTCAAGTTCATAGACCAGCTCCAAAAGTTAGGGCTAGAAAGCTTGTCCCATTCCAAGAAAGATCGCAGTGATAAAGTATCATTCGTAGCCATTGGTTACTACATAGAAAAATTTACGAGTGTTAATAAAGGAGTTAACTTGTTCTTCCTATATTATAATTAATAATGAATCATGTTATTAATTAAACTGAGTTGTTGGGCTCATAGGCTGAGATCCATAGTATATCAAGATATAGCCAGACGAGGGCCTAGAACAACTATACCCCAATTTTTAGGTAGGAACGCTGTCCAATCCCAACCTAGGGACTCTCGGTTTGATGGGTCTGTTGGCACTTACCCATCTGTGCTTAGGGCCAGGAACATCGTACTGCCCACGCTAAGTCCAAACCTCCATCCAAGTGTCAGAGTAACCAATACTCCAACCCAATACAAAATGACGATGCTCCAGCGCATCCAGCGAGGGCTGGTCTACAACTGGCCCATCCCACTTCAAGAAGGTTTTGAATGAGGGAAGCACTTTTAAGAGACTTATTAATTACCTTTTGGTTATAAGATTCATTTAATAACGGCTTAGATGCAAAAACGGGTGAAATTGGATTTGGACATACATTCGCACATGCAAATAAATACTGCATAATTAAATTAAAGAATGGAATGCAACGGGCCAAAATTTACACCCTAATATCATTCTAGTAAACCTATACTAGAACAACATCAGGTGGGTCGCCTCCTCATCCTTCTGGGCTCGCCAATCCAATCGGCTCCTTGCTTACATAATTTCAAAATAAACATATATAATAAAATTATATAAAAGGAAAACGACATGCAGGCCGTAAAAACCAAAAAGGAATATTTCAACCTAACATAAATTAGGCCCATTTACATCCATCCACACATTCAATCATACATCATGTAAACCAATACATGTAATTTATAAGCATGTTAACTGCATGAATTAATCCGATTTCATTTGTCCATAGCCATTATCTTGAAATCGCCAAATTTTGGCCGATCATGGTTCTAAACCCCGTGCGGGCTTTGGGCCTCCAACCCAAGCAAAATTGCTCCCAATCCAATTGGGAAACCATGAATTCCAAATTAGCCGTCCCAGTAATCGTGCCAAGAAAACCCGAACCAATTTAAATTTACCGTATTTATTTCCAAAATAAATATCACATGAACGAAAAATAAATTCTATTCAAACCATGCAAATTAAATTTCCAAAATTTAAACACGCAAAATTTGAAAACCAATTAAAATTTTAAAACCCAGCCCGACCAAAAAAAAAAAAAAAATGAATCACCAAATGACTCATCACTTTATGCACAAAGATTCGGCCAAATGATGGGGAAAAATGGTTGATTTTTTTTTCTTCTTTCTTACCATAAGAAAGATGACAAAATCAAGAAAGCAAAGTCAACCTTTGCTACCTAAAAGTCATACCATATGACTCACCATTTTTCATCATCATTTTTTTTCAAAAATGTGTCATCATTTTTTTAGCCAATTCTCACATAAATTTTCGGCCAACATAATCCCACTCCATGTGGGCATTATTCATTTTAATGTCCAAGCCCAATTAATTCCTTTGATTTAATTAAAGTCAAATATAACTTTAATTCAACATGTATATATATATATATATATATATATATATATATATATATATATATATAAGAAGAGAAAATGCTCAAGAACAAGAACAAATTTATGCTAGGCGGTAGAAACCTGCCATATAAATTCTTAAAATTAAATGCAGTAATCAATCCTTAATCATATGTGACTAAATTCAGGCGGTAATCCGCACAACTTATAATCACATATGATTAAGTTAGGAAATTAAGAAGAAACAATGCTTACTCTTTATTCAAACAAATTCTTTTGTTACAGCTCGAGGAATGCTTTGATTCCAGAAAGAGAATTACAAGCAGAGATGTAGAGAGAAGGAAGAGAGAATTAGAGAGAGAAAGAAAAAGAATCTTAGAAACTCTGGATGCTTTACAAATGAGAGAGCTACTCCTTATATAGACAGGTAAGGAGCAAAAGACAAAAATGCTTTCGGTGCCTGGGACCCACTTTACTTTCGGCGCCGGGCCCACCAAAGATGCTGAGACAGATACGTCTGGATACTGTAAATACGTAACCTTGTATGAATACGTATACCAGTTATGCTTACATTGGCAAGTATGCATATCAGGGAATTCCTGGTTATGAGCCAAGTACCCCTAACCACATTACCAAACCAAGCGGCTACTAGCTCGGTTCAAATTCTTTTAGAACATTGGAACCATTTTATTCTGGTATAAAATTCACTAGGTTATTGATTTACAATAAACCAAAAATATCTTCGTTCTCGTCAGCCAGGGATGGTGGCTTGTCAGAAGAAGACGAAGAGGATGCTTTGGATCCAGTAGCTGAATCTCTGGATACCATTAATTCTTTCATTATCTTGAAAAATTCTTCCTCGGACTTAGCGGCTGCAAGCTGAGGAATTGCAAATGATTTTTGAGCCAGAAATTCTGAATGAGCTTGGACCTGTTCAATAGGCAGATCAATTTTGCCCTTAGATTTAAGCCAAGTCCTGACAGCAGCTTCATTGCATTTATTAAATGCTTGGAATTTATTCCACCACTTAATCTTAAAAATTCTTATAAGATCAATGGTTGCATTTTGATTTGTTTGGTATGAAAAATGCCAGGTTAAAGTCCAAGGTACAAAAAAGATTGTACTGAAGACTAGGAGAGGAGAATGCCTTTTCTGTAAAGGAGAAGGGTCATATTTTTCTTTAAAAAGAATAAATGCTTGGTTAACTTGATCAGGTAGGATTTCGGTAGAAGACCCAAAAAATCCCCACCAATGGTTAAACCAGTTTGGAATTTTGGAAATTGTTTTTCTGGTATCAAACATGATTAACCAGGTATGCGATCCTTTTGTGCTTTGGACCATTAATGCATTGTACCAGGCTTGTTGGTAATCCCAGTAAGAAAAGGTTTTGCTGGTTGTTATTCTGTTGGCAAAAGATGCTGGAAAAGATTTTAATTTTGAAGGGCTGGTATCCCAATCCTGAGGGTGGATGACCTTCAAGATTTTGAATTGGGAGTATGCTGGTTCACCTGAATCACCATGAGATGTATGCTTTATTTCTGCAGATCCTGTAACCTTTAGGATGGTTAGATAAAAGTCTATGGGCTTAGAATAATCCCAAGGCTTGAAATTCCATCCATGAGGAAAAAGTTTTGAAACAGCCACAGAAGGGTTTTTGTCATAAAATCCATCTTCTATGGAAGTGATATACTGAAAATTCTTTTTTGTGAAATATTCAGATTTTTGCTGAGAGACCACATTCTGGGAAATAACATTTGCAGAAATGCTTTGAGAAGATGAAGAAGGAAATTTTATAAAATTTTCTTTAAAAATCTCTTTAGCTTCTTTCAAAGATACTGGTCCGAAAGGACTAGAAACAGTTAATGCTTTTGGAGGTTGAGCAATTTCTTTTCCCTTTGAAATAGGATTCTTTTGTAAATTCTTTTGAGAAAGAGATTGTGCCGAAGAAGAAGACGATGGTTTTTCCAAAAATCGTTTTGCTTCAGCAATAGAGTCAAAATAATTTTTAAATGCATTTTCAAGAGATTGAAAGGCCTTAGTAAGAGCCAAAGTATTCGGATCATGCTGAGCCTGTTTGACAGAACTGGAGCTGTCTTTGCTCTCTATGCTTTCACCTTGTGCATCCTGGAACATAGTTGTCCAGGCTTTTACCTTTTCTAATGCAGTCAATTTTGCTTGACCCTTTGAGGATCCTACTTCTTTTTTCTTTTTAGGAGGCATGGTCCTGCAAAAATTCTCGGGTTAGGAAATCAGGAATAGAATTCTGATCTCCTCTAATAAATTGGATATCAAAATCAAATATACTTAATAATGCTTGCCATCTTGCAAAAATTTGTTTAGAGGCGATATTTTGAACATCCTTTTGTAAAACTTCTTTTGCAGATTTACAATCAATTCTTAATAAAAATTTTTGATTAAGTAAATCGCTTTGAAATTTTGAAATACATTTTACAATGGAAAGAATTTCCTTTTTTATTGTGGAATAATTCTTTTCAGTGGCATTCCAGTGCCCGGAAGTAAACTGGACAATATACTCATGCTTATCTTGTACCTGCTTTAAAATACCTCCATAACCAAAATCAGAAGCATCAGTTTCAACGATTTTAGGTAATAAAGGATTAGCAATATACAAGCAAGGAATTTTATGCACATAATGTTTTATTTCTTGGACTATCCGAGTGTGTTCTTCAGTCCATGTTGGTGGATTTTTCTTTAGTCTATCATGCAAAGGTTTTGCTATCCTATTGATATTAGGACAGAAATCTAAAACATAGTTTAGGCTTCCTAAAAACCTTTGAAGTTGTTGTTTTTCCAGAATCTGATCTGGAAATTTAGTTGCAAATTCTAAAGATCGCTCAATAGGAGTGATCGTTCCTTGGGTAATGTAATGGCCAAGAAACCGAATTCTGGTTTGAAATAATGACATTTTGCTTTTAGAAACAACTAAGCCATTTTTCTTAGCTGTATGAAAGAACGACTTTAAATGCTTAAAATGCTGTTCAATGGATTCTGAAAAGATAAGTACATCATCAATATAAACAATGCAGTATGCAGAGTATGGATTAAAAATATCATTCATAATGCGTTGAAATTCTGATGGAGCATTCTTTAAGCCAAAAGGCATAACATTCCATTCGTATTGACCAAATGGAACAGTAAATGCAGTCTTATACCGATGTTTTGGATCAATCTGGATTTGCCAAAAACCAGATTTAAGGTCAAATTTAGAAAATACATATGCAGAATGCAATCTTTGTAACAGGTCTTTTTTATTAGGTATTGGGTACCTAATCCACCTGAGAACCTGATTCAAAGGCTTATAATTTATTACTAATCGTGGAACTCCACGTTCAATCTCAGATGCCTTAATCACATAAAATGCTGCACAACTCCAAGGAGACCTAGATTGGGCAATTAAACCTTTATCTAAGAGATCTTGGATTTCTTTTCTACAATGATGCTCAAGCTCAGAATTCATTTGGATTGGCCTAGCTTTAGTCGGAATATCCCTTTCATCAAAAGTAGGCTCATAAGGTAAATCTACCATATGCTGTTTTCTATTCCAAAAGGCATTAGGAATATCTGCGCAAATTTCATTTTCAATTTGCTTTTGAAAAGCTAAAATTCTTTTTTGAGTAAATTCATTTTTCAAATGGGCAGAAATTCTTTGAAAATTAATGTTATGCTTTAAATGCATGATTTCAAATTCTTTAGTTTTAATCAGGTTGTTAATCTGATTATCAAAAATTGAATTTGCTTTCAATAAATTGAGATTTCTGGTTCTGGGTTTTTCAATAAAAGGGAAAATAATATTTTCATCCTTAACTTTGAAAATAATACCAGAGTTTGATACAGAAAAAGGAGTAATAAGAGTAATAAAAGGTGTTCCTAAGATAACACTATGATTTATGTTATCAACAAGAACAAATGCAGTTTTAATACGGGTTTTTTCACTTAACACATATGCTTCAGTCTTACTGCTAATATTCATCTTTGAGTTATTAGCGGCAGACAGCTTTTCTTTGGTTTTTTCCCAAAATCTTTTAGGAACCAAATCAGGTTTTATGCAATTTAAATCAGCACCGGTATCAAATAATGCAATAGTATTGAGTTGAAAATCATCAGAAAATTTCAAAACAATGCTAATCAAATACTTTCTTAAAGTAATTTCTTTTAAAACATACAGAAAATCTTCAGGTGCGCATTCTAAGTTATCTAACTTAGATTCCTCTAAGTTAGTGTCATTTTCATTCTCGCTTTCTGAATTATCTAACTGATTATTCAGTAAGGCTTGGATAATGGCAGAATCCTTTTCTTGCTTTTCTTTGACCTGTTTGAGTTCAAGTTTAACATTCTTGATCTCAGTTTGCAGATCAGAAAGGGATAAGGGAGTATTCTTTCCCTTAGCCTTTTGCTTTTCTAAAATACTGGTCAAGTTATATGTGTTAGTGCTAATTTTAGGAAGACTAACAGGCTTGACCTCAGGTTTACTTTCTAGGGTTTTCATTAATCGATCAAGGTAATCCTTTTGAAGTTGAGGATCAGAGATATGCTTAATGACATCTAACAAAAGTTCTTGGTCTTTTGTCAAAACATTTATGCTTTTACTATCGTCATCAGAAGATGATGATGATGTTGATGAATCAGTTGCTAATTCATCAACCTGAAATGCATTTTCTTCGTCAGTTCCTGAATCAGGATCTGATTCTGAAGAGTAGATGAGAATAGCCTCAAGTTTACTTAAGACTTCTTCTTCTAATCCTAATGCATGCAGTTTTTTGCTAAAGCGGCAATACTTTGCAGTATGCCCTTTCCTATTACATTTATAACAGGTAACATGCTTCAAATTTCCAAAGGGTTTTACCCCTTCTGGTTTTTCATTTCTTTTAAAACCAGACTTATGCTTATGAAAATTCCTTTTGTATGCAGGAAAATCTTTTGAACGTTTTTTCTTTTGAAATTCCTTTTTATAAAAATGTTTTTTATGGGATCTTTTAGACTCCTTATGGCAAGAACCATTACAATCAGGCTTGTCCATGGAAACATCAAATTGTTTACAGAACGAACCTAATTCTTGCCTGGTTCTTTTCATTTCCCATTTCAAATGCCTTTGAAGTTTCAAATCCTGGCAAATCTTTAGTCCTTCTTTTTGAATAAGACTAATGAGTTCACCATATGTTAATGTTGAGTAAGGGATTGGAACCCCTAAAGTTTCCTTAATTCTGTTTCTTACCTTTTCACCTAACAAGGTAGGTAAACCTGCAAGAAACTTTTCTTTCCAGAAAGGCTGGTTGGAATCTTCTCTCAACATAACACGAGATAAAAATGTATTTTTATAATACTGGAAATCACTGAGTTTTTTACATCTTAAATTTGATAAAAGCTCAGCGTTTTTATCTTTTAGGTGCGAAGAATCACCCAAAAAATGCAAAGAAATGGTTAAAATTAATGTAGAAACAGAATCCTGAATAGGTTGACCTTCGTCATCTAAAATGGGTTCTGCGTCTTCGTCAATCTTAACAGCATTTAATATGCTAAGACGTTCAGTTTCAGTAAGATGGTAGTCCCACCATCCTTTTAACTGTCCTGCAAAGCCTGCAGTAAGAAGTTCTGCAATGGCTCTATCCTGAACATTGGTCTGTATTCTATATGCATTGGCTGCCATGGTCATTTGTTGCAAGAAATTCAAAATCTGATATTCAGATAATCCATCTAGATTCCATTCATAAACAGAAGATGCATTAAACCTAGACTGGCTACTTGATGCCTGATTACTTATGTCTAAATGACTAGCAATAGGAACTATAGGCCAATTAATTCTATTGATATGAGGAATAGGTTCAAACTTTTCCCCACAGATACTCTGGGATTCTGAGGGAGAATCCTCATTTAATACGTTTATCTCTGGTCTTAGCCGAGACTGAGGTGTATCAGGAGCAATTAAATTAGAGGTTGAGGCCTCTATCTTGCTTAATTGGTCTTGAATAGCCTTGGCGAATTCCATTTTATTATTCTGAAATTCTTTTTGGCTATCCCTAGAAATTTGAGACGGCTTAAAAATAGGATTCTTAAGCCTTTCCTGCTTCTGCTCTATTTTTATAACAGAAGGCTTAAGGGTTTTCTCAATTCTAGTTAATTGTTTGCCTAAGGTATGCAGATGCGTATTTGAGAAATTATTCTGCTCAATAACAGATGCAAAGTTCTTATGCACATCTTCAGTCACATACTTGTATGCAGATGCATTAACAGATGAATTTCCTGAGACTGGAATTTTTATTCCTCTCAGAGGGGGATGATCAGACTCAATCTTTGAGCCATCAGATAAATTCCAAGTACTAACCTTTTCTTGGCTAGAAACTGGATTAATGCACTTGAAAGGATATGCAATGTGGTTCTGTGATGCATAAAGTTCAAACCAATCGAAAAACATGATATGGACTTTATGTTGCAAAACAAAATCATAATACTTTTCTTGAATTTCCTTTCTTTGGTTCAGGAAATTCTTAAAAAACCAAAGTTTTTTCTTTTCATTATGAGGAGCGTAAAAATCTTTATGCAAAAGGGTTTTGTTTAAAACAAATTCTTTTTCTAACACATTGATAATATTCTCAGTAACTGAAGAAAAAGTAGGCGAGGTTGGTTCAGATTTTTGAACACTTTCTTCTCCTAATTCTTCTTTAGTGTAAACTGCTCTGGGAACATTATCAGCGTAGAGAACACCAGTTAAATGCGTATTAGGGATGTCAGAGGTAGAGTGCCTGTGAGGCATGCTTACAGGGATTCTTCTTCTGTGAAACAAATGGCAAGAATCCTTGTCTTCATCCTCAACATTCTTATGTTCGATCTTACCTAATTGTGATACTCTACCCAAATCCATGGTATCACTATTGGAAGAGTCATCAGAAAATCTTGTACTTACCGATTTTCTGTCAAAGGTTAGAGTGACTTTTCCACTAGGATACTGGTTAATTTCTCTGACATTCGTATTAGGCATTATTCTAATTGGTGGTTCGACAGCACATGCTTTTTCCAATACCCATTCTTCAGGAAGAGTTACATCTTCCCATTTAATGAATTTTGGAACAATAGCATTTGCCTTGGACATATCTGTTTGCAAAACCAAAGTTTCTCCTTTATGACATGAAAACTTGTGTTTTGAGTCAAATGCAGATGTCATGGCTTTGTAATGAACTCTGAAGATCAATGCAATGGGAATAGATCCCTTTTTCATGCGATAATTATGTGTTTGAATTTGTAAAACAAGAGAATCCAAAATGTTTTTATCATTTAAAGAAATGGTTAAATTAGGGTAACATGAGAATGATATGGGACCTGCACACAGACTAGACTCAACCGTGCCTAGGATGCCTTCCTCATACACTTCCATTCTATTATCCCTAACAACACATAATATGCTTGTGTTCAGGCCTTCCTTGGTCAAGGGCTTAATTCCTATTTGAACAAGGCCAATGTGAATATACTTAAAATTCTTTTGTCTATGCTTGTCTAAAGAATGCTGTGACAAAAGGTTAATGCTTTCATAAGAGTTTGTGAGAGGAACATCCCTCTCTTCAGTCTTAATGTTCAAATTTGTTTTGAACAACTTATCTCTTATGCTGAGTTCATATATTTCATGCTTCTTAACATGAGGTATATGCCAATCACTAATGCATTTGGTAAAATCTTCAACAGTAATTTCATTACTACTGTTGATCCTTATATTCTCTAATGATATAGATGCAGAAGATGCAGAGTATGTTCTAGGTAAAAGAGTGTGATCCATCATTAAAATATATATTACATACATTTAAATTAAAATTAATTTGCTCTATTAATTTAATCAAGGGATTAAATTAGACACACATAAAATGAAATACATATAAACCTATACATGTAATAATATTTCCCCTTAGGAAATAATTCTCATAAATTAATCAATTAAGAGAAGGACAAAATAAATATTAATCATATTATTTTGATTAATCCAATCAATCTATATAATATAATTAATGGATCTATCTCTCTTCAAATGTGTATACTCCAAGTACACACTTAATCCGACTAGTTAAAGTCCAGACTTTCAATGTGTACGATCTAATGTGCCCATCTTTATGTTGGCAGTAGGCCAAGGTCCACAGATTACAGACGAGCTCTAGCAAGCCACTGTAGTCCCCATTTAAGACGGAGATAGCAGTCAAACTGTCACTGTAACCCTATAGTTGCACTTGTAAATCCCATTGTCGCTGATATCGGTGTCCAATATAGAGGCATGGAAATGTCACCCTCTTTGTGTCTAGACCTTTACTTGATACCGAATGAACTGATGCTCATAAACAAGATCCAATCTTGTTTGGGTGCGGCCGCATACTTATCAGTACCATTCTTCAAGAGGCCGGTGATATCGTCTCAGTGAATCACTGAGTGACATTCCCTTCTACATATCCATAGCATTACCGTGTTCACTAACACACCTGAACGTACCTATACTTGGCACCCTTTTATAGGCCCGTTAGGCGTACACCAAAGTGTGCCACTTCACATGCATCACCATCATATGGTCCGGTCAAAGGACTTATACAAGTACTGCACGAGAATTATATGTGATACTATACCATGTAGATTCCCATTAAGTGGATCGATCTAGTACCATGCCCTTTTTGCATGTACCCATTAACCTGGTTGACATTCCATGTTCTATGACCGATAAGACACCGCCATACAACCCGGCTAATGATAGTCTTTAGTTCCATTCATTCCCATGATTGGAACAGACTACGGATGACTTTATGGCCATATCGTTTTCCCTATCCACAGTCTTACTGCCAAGTGCCTCACACTTGACAACATGGATATGGATATGTGCATTGGATACTCTATTTAAAATATAGCACAAGACATATAATAAATAGATTGATGCCTTTATCTCTGGACACAAATTGTATAATACATAAAGTTCACATTAATGTGCAAATTTATTATACAAACACAAGGACCAATGCCTCGGGACTAGGTCATTTCCAACAGATTGACCCTTACCCATAATGCGAAACTGGAACCTTTTTTTATTGTTAGGGTTTGTAATCTTAGGGTCACTGGTGAAAGTGCAGAGAAACTCCAAAGTTAGTTCTTTATAGGCAAGTTCGTCTACTTCGAGAAATTGTTTGAAACCGCCAGCCTTGATCAACTCTCGGATATCTTCATCTAAAATGCAACACAGCCAGAACAGACCAATCAAGAATGCATGAAGGAGCGAAAGGCAAATTTTCGAAGATTTGAAATCTTTACTGTTCATCATCATAGAAGGTCAACATTTTCTTGAATAGTTGTTCCTTAGTGAGGTAACCAGCACTGGTGGAAGATGGCAGTGTTGGTTTAAACACTGCAGAAGGAGAGGCTATGCTGGGTTGAAGGGCGGCAGCGTTGGGTTTTGCTGCTGAATGCTTAACTCCTCTAGGCATGTTTGAGCAGTTGAATCTATAGAGAGAAAGAAAAATTGAAAACCAAAGAGAGAATGGGTGAAAATTAATTACTACAGTGATAGAGATTTAGAAGGAAAAGGGGTTCTTAAAAAGGAGGATAAGACGGTTAGGGCAGAAAAAGAGGGGAAAGTTGGACAGTTTTCCAATTTAAAATTCAAAAATTAAAATCTAAAAACCATCATTAAAGAGAGAAAACCGATGGTGTTGGGTGGTTAAAGGGAAGAGAGAGAAGTTTGGAGGCTTAAGATGACATGTGTTAAATCCCCACACTCTTCTCTTTTTCATAACCCATGCTTCCATCAATTCCCTTGCACCAACTCTTAATGATGTGACAAGAGAGAGAATAAATCACAGCACATAACTTTTTGTTTCTTCTTAATTAAAATACTTAAATTCGGATTTGGTGAGATTGAGTCCACTTAGGGCAAATAATCAGACTGACTTGTTGAAAAAAAGCTTACCAAACCATTTTTTAACTAATAAAATAATTACGTTGTTGCAAAAATTTTAATTCTTAAAAATTACAAAAATCAAAATTAAGTATGAGATGCAACACAAGCATGAAAAATTAATTTTAAAATTAAAAATTCAAACTTCATGTTGCCATCCCTATACTCGTCAGGTTGCTCGAGTGCCTACAAAAAGAATAAGCAGACTATTAAAAGAAACAATTATACCAAAAAGATTACTAACTTAATTATTTACAAGGTCGGAGAATTGGGGATTTCCCAATAAAGTGCTTCAATTGGTGTTTGAAGCTGACACCATTTCTTTCTGAGGTTGCTTATGGTGGTTCAAAGTATTAAGTGCTATCAATAACCTTGAGGGTTCATAAGCAAGATACGGATTGAGTCTTTGACCATTTACTTTGAAAATTTCACCCTTATCACTTGTAATTTCAATAGCACCATGGGGAAACACTCTAGCAACTGAATACGATCCCGACCATCTTGATTTGAGCTTCCTTGGAAATAATTTCAGTCTTGAATTATACAACAGAACACGTTGTCTAGGATAAAACTCCTTGCTTTAAATTTTCTGTTCATGCCATTTTTTGTTTTCTCCTTATAGTTCATAGCATTCTCATATGCAAACAATCTGAATTCTTCAAGCTCGTTCAACTGTAGCCTTTTCTGTTCACCAGTAGCTTGCCTGTCAAAATTAAGATATGTGAGAGCACATAAAGCTTTAATTCTAATTCAACAGGTAAATGGCAGGCTTTGCCATATAGCAATCAAAATGGTGGCATCCCGATGGGAGTTTTAAAGGCTGTTTGATAAGCCCATAGAGCATTATCAAGCTTCTTGGACCAATCTCTCCTAGAATTGCTCACCGTTTTAAATGCGCTTAATCTCTCGATTTGAGATTTCAGCATACCCACTAGTTTATGGGTGATAAGGTGTTGCTATTTTATGAGTGACTCCAAATTTCTTAAGCAGCCTCTCAAACTAAACATTACAGAAATGAGAGCCTTTATTGCTTATAATTGCTCTAGGCACACCGAATCTAGTAAACAACTTCTTAAGAAACCTTACAACCACACTAGCATTATTGGTAGGGCTAGCAATTGCCTCTACCACTTGCTAACATAATCAACAGTAACTAAAATGTATTTGTTATTGTAAGAACTTGGAAATGGAACCATAAAATCAATACCCCATACATCGAAAATTTCACAGATGATAATGTTATGTAAGGGCATGGCATTCTTGGCAGAAATGTTACTTGAACATTACATTCTAAAACAAACCTGTGAGCATCCTTGAAAATCATGGGC
This sequence comes from Euphorbia tirucalli, assembly GCA_039660915.1. Lineage (NCBI taxonomy): Eukaryota > Viridiplantae > Streptophyta > Magnoliopsida > Malpighiales > Euphorbiaceae > Euphorbia > Euphorbia tirucalli. The sequence goes on from CM077633.1 coordinate 56,457,707, forward strand.
TAAAAGAAACCACATTCCAATACCTTTGAAGCTGTTCGGGTAGCACCAAAATGACCTCCGGCTTCTTTGGTATGACATATTGTTAAGATTGCTTGAACTTCATCTTGGGAGACACATCACCTTATAATCTGATCTGCACACAATCTAAATAAGAAAGGTTCCTCCCAAAAATAATATTTAACATCTGAAAAGAATTTTTTCTTTTGATGATAGGAAAGATAACGAGGAACTACACTAAAAGCAAGATAGTTAGCTATGTTAGCGAACTAAGGGATAAAGTTTACCAAATAATGTTACTCATCTAGAAATGAATTAGTGATCTCAGGTTGCTCGCTGAGGTTGCTCTCTGGAATTCTGGACAAGTGGTCAGCAACCACATTTTCCGATCCTTTCTTATCTTTGATTTCGAGATCAAACTCTTAAAGTAACAAGAGCCATCAGGTGAGACGAGGTTTTGCATCCTTCTTTGCAAGGAAATACTTTAAGGCTCTTTGATATGTGAAAACAGTCACTTTGGATAACACCAAGTAAGATCTGAACTTATCGAATGAATACACCATGGCAAGTATTTCTTTCTCCATTGTGGTGTAATTCTATTGAGCTTCTGAAGAGTTCTTATTGCATAATAAATTGGCCGAAAATGTTTTTCAGCTCTCTGTCCCAAGACTGCTCCAATACAAGTGTCACTTGCATCATACATTAGCTCAAAGGGAAAATCCTAATGAGGAGCAATTAAAATTGGTGAATTGATCAATCTTGCTTTAAGTTCTTTAAATGCCTTCAAACAATCTGCATTGAACTTGAAATCAACATCCTTGTGTAAAAGAGCTGTGAGTGGTTGAGCAATCTTGGAAAAGTCTTTAATAAACCTCCTATAAAAGCCAGCATGTCTAAGAAAGCTTTGGACTTCCTCAACTGATGTAGGAGCAGCTAACTTCTCAATTACTTCAACTTTGGCTCGATCAACTTCAATGCCTTTTTCAGAAATCTTGTGGCCAAGAACAATGCCTTCATTGACCATAAAATGTCATTTTTCCCAATTCAATACTAGGCTTGTCTCTTTGTAACGAATTAAAATAGCTTCAAGAAAATCTCCACAGTCTTTTCTACCATGTCATGAAAAATTGACATCATAGATCTTTGGAAGGTTGCTGGGGCATTACATAGACCAAAAGGCATTCTTCGATATGCTTATGTACCATACGGGCAAGTAAAAGTTGTCTTCTCTTGGTTTTGGAGATGAATTGGAATTTGATTGTATCCCGAATAACCATCAAGAAAGTAATAAAAAGCATAGCCCAAAAGTCTTTCAAGCATTTGATCTATGAATGGAAGAGGAAAATGATCTTTCCTTGTTGCATCATCAAGCTTGCGGTAATCAATGCAAACTCTGAAACCAGTAACTGTTCTTATAGGAATAAGCTCATTCTTGTCATTTTGAATAACAGTCATTCCACCTTTCTTAGGAAAAACCTGAACTGGGCTGGTCCAGATGCTGTCTGAAATTGGGTAGATAATACCGGTGTCAAGCAGTTTAATTACTTCTTTCTTAACAACTTCCTTCATTTTTGGATTCAATCTCCATTAAGCTTGCACTGTTGATTTATGATCTTCCTCCATCAAGATGCGATGAACACAAATAGAAGGCTAATCCCTTTAATATCTAAAATTGTCCACGCCATCGCTTCTTTGTTGCTTTTTAATACATCAAGCAATTGCTTTTTTTGATCGGGTGTAAGTTTAGAAGATACGATCACTGGAAAATTGATTGGGGGGGTCTAAGAAAGCATATTCAAGATGTAGAGGTAAAGGTTTGAGTTCTAAAGTGGGTGGTTCTTCGATTGAAGGTTTTAAAGGTACAGTGGGTATATGATCAAGAGGTTTAACAAACTGTTTGCTTCCTAAGATTGCTGGACAACCAGTTTCTCTTTCAATTTCTTGCTCCACAATCTCCTCTTCTTTAACGAATTCTTCTTCTTCAAAATTTTCCTGCATAAAAATGGATTCAAATTAAGATCAGTTGCATCCATGAAATAACAAGCATCATCACAAGAAGAAGGATATTTCATTGCTTCATTCATCTTAAAAACAACTTCTTCATTATGGACTTTCAAAATGAGTTTTCCATTATGAACATCTATAAGTGCATGGCCAGTAGCCAAAAATGGTCTACCTAAAATGATTGGAACATGAAAATCCTCATCCATATCCATAATAAGGAAGTCAACAGGTAAGATGAATTTTCCTACTTTCACTAAAACATCCTCAACAATGCCTCTAGGGTATCTAACAGATATAGTAGCAAGCTGAATAGACACTCTAGTCGGTTGGGGTTCTCCTAGTCCAAGTTGTTTATAAATATGATATGGCATAAGATTAATGCTTACACCTAAATCACACAATGCATTTTCAATGTTAAGATTGCCTATGGAATAAGGTATGGAAAAACTCCCTGGATCTTTTAACTTCTTGGGCAAAGGTTGTTTACATTGCAGAATAGATGAGCAGTCACGATTAAGCTGCACCATTGACCCATTCTCTAACTTTTTTTTATTTCCCCATAATTCTTTCAAAAACTTCACGTACATGGGCATTTGTGAAAGAGCTTCCGTAAAAGGAATGTTTATGTGAAGCTTCTTAAAAACTTCAAGAAACTTATCAAATTGCTTAGCCATCTCATGTTGCTTAGCTTTTTGAGGGTAAGGAATCTTTGGTTGATACACTAGAACAGGTTGCGTAACTGAAACAAGATTGTTTTAAATAGGATTTGAAATTACTGGAGTCTGAACATGTTACTTATGAACAGTATCAGATTGAACTTGAGGTTACTCAACTTTATTGCAGGTTGATTATTATTCTGAATAGGTTGAGATTGAACAAGTTCAGGTTGCTTGGTCACTTCCTCAGCTTGCTTACCTGCATTTTCATCAACATCAACAACTACCATTTTGTTAGTAGCTTTAACAGTCTTACCAATCCTAAGTATGATTGCCTTTCATTCCTCTCTAGGATTTGGTTCAGTGTTGCTTGGAAGGACTCCTTTGTTCTTTGTTGTAACAATCATGGTAAATTGCTGGAATTGAGTTTCCAAGTTCTTTATAGAAGACTGAATCTGCTTCATAAACTGCATCATCATCTCTTTCATCTCATCAAACTCAGATTTCTTGGGTTCACGAGATGATCTAACTTCTTGAAAATTATGTTGAGTTTGCTGATGTTGTTGAAAATTGCTGCGAGGTTGCTAAAAAGGAACTTGAGATTGCTTTCCAGGTTGCTGATTCCACAAAAAATTGGGATAATTCCACCAACCAGGATTGTATGTGTTTGAAAATGGATTGTTCTATCTTTAATTATTCCCTATGAAATCACATTGTTCTTGATCAAGTGGTCCTTCACAATCAATGTTTCTATGATTGCCTTTATAGAAATCACAAGATAACTGTGCAATTGAAATTGCTAAAATATTCTGCTTAGCCAATTGCCTCAAAATCAGGTCTACCTTGTCTGAAAGCTTTGAAACAACTTCAGATTCACCTTGCCTCATTCTATCTTCACTCACTGCATGCCATTTATAGCTAGTATTGACCAGCTCTCAATAAGCTCATAAAGTTCTTCTGGAGCAAGCTCCTCTAAATCACCATTGGCTATTGATTCAATTTGGATCTTGTAAGCATTTGTTAATCCATTGTAGAAGTTTTGGATTTGCATCCATATTGGAATTCCATGATTAGGCATTTTCCTCAAAAGATCTTTATATCTCTCCCGCGCCTCAAAAAGAGATTCATCAGATTGCTGGGAAAAATGAGTAACCTCATTTCTCAGCTTGATTGCTTGCTTGGGTGGAAAATACTTTGTCAAGAAAGCTCAGGCCACTTCATCCTAGGTTGTGACTGAACCAGATTGAAGGTTTTTAAGCCAACTTTTAGCTTTATCCCTTAAGGAAAAAGGAAAAAGCTTAAGTCGTATGACATCATCCGAAACTCCACGGTTAGTGCAAAAAGTATTACACATGATCACAAAGTCTTGAATGTGTGAATTCGGGTCTTCTCCCGGTAATCCTCCAAATTGAACAGCTGCTTGGAGCATTTGTATCATCGAGGCTTTGATCTCAAAGAGATTGTTCCCTTCGTTGGGTATCACAATGCATGAAGTGTGTCCCTCGGTCGATGGTCTTGAATACTCCTTAAGTCTCTGCCTTTGGGGATTTGGATTAATTTCCCCCATACCCTCTTGTTGTCCATTTCCGTCTGGATTAGGTTGTTTAAGGTCTGCCATCCTCTGCCTTCGCCTTGCTCACCTGGATGCACCACTTCTTTGTCAACAAGTCCTTTCAATCTCAAGATCTATTGGAAGCAATGGCAAGCCAGCTCTTCGCATACAACAGAAGACTGCTTAAACATAATTTACTGCACAGACTGAACACACAAGATTAAAAATACCAATTTACAGAAAAATTAAAAATTCTCCAAAACCGATCCCCGGCAACGGCGCCAAAAACTTATTGCCTAAAAATATTGGACTCTAGCATGTGCACTAGGTCTATTGTAGTATGCTGGCAAGACCAAGTATCGTTCTCACTAGGATCGTAGCAAGCAATCTTAATTTCTCAAGTAAACAGGCAGATCTGATTTCTTTTATAAATAAAAATGAAGAATTAAAGAAAAATGAACAAGTAACTAAACAATTTCAAGCATTAAGTTCAAGATAGCAAGAATAAAAATAACAACGACAATATTTAGAAAGCAGCAGACCTAAACCAAGCACAACAAGCAAGTTTAGTACATTCCTTCTCCTTAACTATTATGAGCAGGGTGACAAATCATAGATCTAGGGTTTCTTACTTTTAAATCACTACACTAGGAACCTCCGGACAGGTGGATACTATGACAAGCAGCCTAATCGAATCTCTTCAGCAATAGACTACTTAATTATGCATTAAGATCTAGCAAGCATTTCATCAAAGATAAAAACCCCTAGCATGCAATCTAATAGAATTTCTTCAGCAATAAACATGCATGTGTTTCAAGGCTTTTCCATGGTTAAGAATCTCCTCCCGGTCTCATCCTAACCACTAGCATATGAGGTGATTAATCTCATGAAAAAATAAAACACACCAAGAAACAATCATTCAACAAGTAATGCTCATAATAAGCAAGGAGAGGGATTACTTACTACTACCAGCCGAGCTGGCACAAGCCTGCTTAGAACAGACTATTCACTCTTCATGAGCAGTTTTGGCAGAAAAGAGATAAGAAGAATTTGATGAATAGAAATTATATTAACTAGAGAAAAGATTACAAAGAAATAAACTAAGAGCTTAGAGCAAAAGCTCTCCAAAAGTGCTCTCCAACTAGAACCAAGGAAGGTATATATAGCACTCCCTCAAAAAGACTAAAATACCCGAAACAATAAAAAAATAAAAATGTTCTTAAACTTTTGGCTAAATTTTAACCATACAATTAAAATAATGGAATAGTTCAACCACTACATGTTTGGTAAGATATTATCAAAAGATCTTCAAAAAGTCAAGACATCATTCTTTCTCTCTTCTTCTTTAGGTACCATGGCATGGTAATTCTGCCGTCCCCTTCTCTCTTCGGATACAGCTGCTTCCCAGCCCTCTTCTAGCTTGCTCATGAGCCTGCTTGCCTAGCTTTTTCATACTTTTTGCTCTAAATTAATTTTTAACCTGAAATTAACTCTAATTAGCAATTAATTAACCAATTTGGCTCATTTTAACTCCAATTAATACCTGAAATTATTGTCATATTTATCACTTATCAATTACAACTTCAAAATGTTTTGATTTTATGAAATTTTTATTAGAATATATGTATTTTAGTTATATATTATTATTTTTTAGTAAACAATTTATTTGTCCCTATGTTCTTCTATATTATATTAGTCAGTCTCTATGATAATTATATAGTCCCTAAATTTTGTCATTGTCAATTATTTAGTCCTTTTAGCATAGTTAATGATTAAATTAGACTAATAATACATAAATTACCCATTGTTCTATTTTATAATGCTATAAAAGTACCATCTTTTATACTTTCTATTTTTTTTTTCTCACATATCCTAATTTACTAATATTTATCAATTAATTTGTTAAAGTTTATATAATTATAGAACTAAATTCAGGAATATAGCTTATATTATTAAAATAACTAAACAAAAAATATTTTAGAAAATATAAAATTAGGAGTAGAACTATAATTAATTCAAAGTTTTATTTCTAATATACCTTATGAATAACAATAATACATAAAAAGATATCATTTTTATGAAAATATCAAGATTCATAATAACATTTATTGTTAGTTTATAGATATTATATCAAACTAATAAAAAATGACATATATTAAAAAGAATAAATAATAGTGATATTTTTTATTTTTATAACTAATATATATAAGTATAGAAATATTGGTGCATGATCATATGTTACACAAACTTTTATTAGAAATACTTTTATTTCACTTGAAAACTAAAAGATATAATTTTTTACTTATAACCAATGGTAACTTTATATTTTCATTTACAAAAATAAAGGAAATTATTAAAAAGTTTATATTTGAGATAAAACTCTAGTTACTTAAAATAAATCTATGGATCAACTATATAATACGTAAAAATATCCGAACTAATAAATTTTTTATCCTATAATTTTTGTTATTCAAAAAACCCAATGGAATTTATCATGGGGATTTTCTGTCCTCATTGGCAAGAATCCCCGCTGGGCTCGGATTTTCAATATTATTAAAATCGGATCGAACAACAAACTTGTAAGACCACCGATTCACAGTTCAAACCAGTTCAATTGGAAGTTACTTTTAAAAAAAATATTATTTAATTGCAAATATTATTAAAATGTGTTTGAACAGGCTGGTTCAACTACTAATAAAACCTTTTCTCCATCACTTTCTATTAAAAAATAAAATTTATCAAAATGACCAAACCTATAGCTAGTTTGTAGATAAACTGGTCGAACTGGAAAGGATCAACACAAGATATTGTAGGAACAAGTCTAAGAGAAAAAAGGCAAAGTAAGGAAGCATTTGCTTTCAATAGAAATTTCCTGTGTAAGCTGTAAACTTACGACTCAATCAATTTTTGTTAGAATAGCCAATTACATCGATACTGGCTCATTGAAAAGTCTGACATAATTTATCTAACTAGAGGATTAATTCAAGCAAAAGAAATATCAATGAAAAGAAAGTTAAGGATAGTGAGAGTCAACGGACTAATTATTGCATTATAAAGTGGGGATGAATTCTTCTAACAAGCGGTGAAGTGAAGAAAGAAAAACTTGTAAAACCGGAGTCAGTGAATTGCGGTGCCATGGCCAGACGAGGAGAAGGACCAGCAATCGGAATCGATCTCGGCACATCCTACTCATGCGTTGGCGTCTGGAAACATGAAAGAGTGGAGATCATTGCTAACGATCAGGGCAGCAGAACGATGCCGTCTCTTGTTGCTTTCACTGATACAATGCTTTTGATTGGTGATGCTGCTAATAATCAGATGGGAATGAACCCTACCAACACCATTTTTGGTAATTATTTAGTTTGTATCAAACTTATTATATCTTTTGTTTAATGTGATGAAAGCCTCCGCTCTTGTTAGGGGAATTCTTTCTTCTTGTTATTGTGCAAAAAAGGTCCCAATTTCACCCTGTGCTACAAACTCATAATTTTCGTGACTAGCTCTTCACCTAGAAAAAGGATAAACTTGAACTAGGGATTTTACCATGGGACAACATTGAACTATTATATTCATCTTTTGCAATAACATGTTTCTGACACCAACATTATGAGATACTCGGCAAAACACTTTTTGGGAAATGTGTCAGTAATTACTGAAAGTTGGACACCACGTGTCCATGATTTTCAGATACGTCTCGTATTTTTCTCTATTAAATTGAAATTATTTAGGACCTTTTCAATCTTATATTATATTGGACACTTGTGCACTTATTTCATATTCCAAATCCCATAGTATTACCATAATTCCAACCTTCTATACACTATAAAAAAGAAGGCCTTCAACTTTGTGTTTTGAAGCAGCAACCAAAAAAAAAATTTCAAGACGTTCTGGTCTTCAACACTTGGTAAGAACCTTTAATATATATAGAGCAGTAGTTATAAAATAGAATTTGTGTATTTGATTACTTGAAACTTATAATTTTTTTTTTATATGTTTTTCATAAAACCGATTTTTATAATTTTAATATTTATCAATGCACCTACATAATTTTATTATTTACATGTAACCCAATGTATTTGTCCTATATTTTTTAGGAATAAGGTTTTTCGTGTTTGTATCAATGGCCATATCCTTGTCATTGTCCATATCCGTGCAACATATATAGAATAAAGGTATTTCTTGGGGGAGACGAAGTAGCGTGTGTATATTTGGGGCAACAAAGGTATTTTTTTTGTTTGAATGATTCGAAATAGGAAACTTGTTTTGTGTGTTGCTAATATGAATAGCTCTGAAATTAAAATTTCAATTACGAATTGGTTTTTGGTTTCTTAATTTTTCACTTGTACATGACTCACAGATGCAAAGCGGCTAATCGGTAGGAAATTCTCTGATGGCTCAGTGCAAAATGATTTAAAGCTGTGGCCGTTTAAGGTAATTGATGGTCCTGATGACAGGCCTATGATTGCGGTTACATCCAAGGGTGAGGAGTAACATTTTGCTGCTGAGGAAATTTCGTCAATGGTCCTCAATAAGATGCGTGAAGTTGTTGAATCTTATCTCGGATCAACTGTGAGAAATGCAGTTGTCACTGTTCCTGCTTATTTCAATGACTCCCAACGTAAGGCCATTAAGGATGCTGGTGTGATTGTTGGCCTTAACATTATGCGCATAATCAATGAACCTACAGCTGCAGCCATTGCTTATGGTCTTAACAACAACACAGGTAGAGATGGGATGAAGAATGTATCTTTGATTTGGGTGGCGGCACTTTTGATGTCTCACTACTTAAAATTCAACGGAAGCTCTTCAAAATGCAGGCCATATCTGGGGACACCCACCTTGGAGGTGAGGATTTTGACAATAGAATGATGAACCACTTTGTTGAAGATTTTAAGAGAAAGCATAAGAAAGATATATCTACAAATCCTAAATCTCTTAGGAGATTAAGGACTGCCTGTGAGAGAGCTAAAAGGATTCTGTCATCAACACCTAGGACGACAATCGAGATTGATTGTTTGCATGAGGGTATTGATTACTCCTCAAGCATAACTGTGAGTAGACGATATTTTTCGCAACGCGCGGTGAAGAGGGAACCGGGGATTTTCTTTTTGTGTGTGAGTGGTTTTGAAGATGGGTATAGATCTTTCTTAAGAAAACCTCTCACTCATTTTGTAGAAAACTTGATTTCAAGTGTGAATTTTAGAAAACAGATTTGTTTTAGAAAATCCCAATTTGAACTTAAAGATCTCGAAACCTGAATTTCGTGATCAGATACAGGGTCGCCACCCCGATCAGCTCACCTGGGAAATTCCGGATCAGCTCATCTGGGAAATTCCAGTGGGCCTAAATTGAACATTCATCTAAGGTTTAGAAACATAAACACACCAAAATCCTTTTTGAATCGAAAAGAGAGGCAAAATTACGAGTTAGAGGCCAAAAAGAACAAAACTGTAATTATGCTTCTCAAACTATAGCCGAGTGGCTGTAAGGTATCACAGCCATGCCACTGTAGTGGCTAGGGCGGCTGTAGTGCTCCAGAATCAGCAATCCGGTCTTCTTTCTCGTTTTGAAAATATTTTAGAACTTTGATGATTTCGGGCAATCTGGAGCTTCTGGAAACTCATAAAATTCCACAAAACAAATCCAGATCGGATCAAAAGAGTCCGAAAATCGCTAAAAACCCGAAATCATCAACATTCAATCCACATCCATCAATCAAAAACCTGAAAACCGTGAATATAATCATATGTGGATGTGGTTTGACCGATATTATCCATGAAAAACAGATTTAATTTGAAAAAGGAAGTGTTATCGGTCGATTTAGGGCATTCGGAGCTTCTATCCTGGAGATTACGACTGAGCGGCTATAATTAGAAGACTATAGCCGTGCTACTGTAGGTTACAGCCGTACCACTGTAGTCATCAGACTACAGCCAAGTGGTTGTAAGCATTTAATGGGGTGGCTATAGCTGGGTTCACTTCCAGCTTTGAGAAAAACGCAAAATCACATACAACCAACACCCAGAACAATCCAAAACACATTTTTAGGGTCTCTCAGAGTATACCTTGTCTGTGTTCCAGTGTATTGGATCACCAAAAATGGATTCAGATGCTGAAAAACACCTCAGAATCACGGACAACCCGAAATCGCCCATGATTCTCCAAAGCTCGAACGGAACCCTGAATTGATCCGAATGTGGACCAAGTTGATTAGAATCACTCCAGAATGTTAATTCTTAGAGAACCCTAATTTTTTCTACATATTAAATTAAATTTTTGATGATTATAGATTGAATTGTTTGATTTTCTTTCTTTCTCTTTCTAAAAGCTCAAAAACCCTAATTTTTTTGTGATTGATTACAGAATGGAGTCTGTCTGATGATTCCCTCCCCGACCTAATTTTGTCTGTCCTCTTTTATATCCTCTAAATAAGGTTGAAATCCCAGATTAATTGGCAAATTTCACCCTATTTAAGAAAGAAATTTAATTCTGGTAACTACAGCTAAGCGGTTGTAGGGCACTATAGCCGAGCGGTTATAGTGGCCAGATTCACATTTCTCGCCCTTTCTCACTTTTCTCTCCGGTTCTCTCAAGTGCTCACTCGACCTTCTTCAGGGTTCCACACCAAGACTTGTCACACTTCTTCGGGTCATCCGAGACATCTACGATGTCATTCCGGTTGTTTCGAATCCGCCTCACGTTTATTTGTGAAAAAGGTAATATGGGCTTTCATCATCGAGGTCGGGAAAAAAACCCATGCCAAATTTGAGGAGTTGAACATGGAACTTTTCAAAAAGTGTATGGAGCCTGTTCAAAAGTGTTTAAAGGATGCCAGAATGGACAAGAAAAGTGTCCATGATGTTGTTCTTATAGGGGTTTCCACTAGGATTCCAAAGGTACAATAGTTGTTGCAAGACTTTTTCAATGGAAAGGAGTTGTGCAAGAGCATAAACCCTGACAAGGCTGTTGCGTATGGGGCTGTGTTTAAGCAGCAATCTTAAGTGGTGAGGGAAACCAGAAGGTGCAAGATCTTATGCTCATGGATGTAATCCCTCTATCACTTGGATTCAATGTTTATGGAGGTATTATGAATGTTGTCATACCAAGGAACACTACCATTCCTATAATGCAGGAGAAGGGGTGCACCATTGTCTATAATGACCAGACTAGTATCTTGTTTAAGGTTTCTAGGGGTGAGAGAATTAGAACTGAATACAACCATTTACTTGGCAAATTTAGGCTTTCTAGCATTTCATTTGCTCCAAGACATATACCTCAAGTTAATGTGTGCTTCAATATAGATGCCAATGGAATCTTGAAAGTTTTTGCTGAGGATATGTTGGCACACACACAACTCTCTACTAGTTGATACTTGCGACACTAACGAGCAATACCTCCAATTCAGCCTTCCCAAATGCTAAGCAGGAATGCTTAAGCAAGCTAAATGGCAAAGTGAGTAATGAGACTAAAGTTTATAACTTAAAGAGAGCTTTTATTACTTTGAAGAATGTTTTACAACTCTTGGATGCTTTACAAATGAGGGGTGAGGCCTATTTATAGCCATTCCACCTTCTTAACATGTGGTTGATATTAATTTAGAATATTCCTAGCATATTCTACTCAATTATGTACAAAATATCTAGTAGAGGCGGTTTGGAAGCTTCTAGGGGTAATTCTGGTGGTTTCCCATGGATTCTGGAATGGACTAGAAGCTTCAGCATCCAAATCTGCTTCTACAATGGATCTGGATCCTTCCAGCGATGGAATTTTGGTTGGTAAACTGTAGAGACTATTTTTGATCCTTCTAGAGATAGATTTGAGTGTCTCTAACATTTCAGCTCTCTTCTTTAGGCATTTTTGGGCTCTTCTTAGCCCAAACCTCCATGGGCCTATGGGCATGACATCAAAATTGGCTAATTCTAAGGCGGCCCATGACATTCTCCCCACTCAATCGGGCAATGTCCTAATTGCCTCCTGCTGGTATGCCTCAATCTTCTCTCGAGAGTTCCATAGCGAGAGCTCATACTCCCAACTTGCCTTACTATCCGGTAGTCCCTTCCATTTGACAAAGTACTCCATATAACTCGGATGTGAGCCCTTCACTTTGATCCTTCGATGAGATAATATTTCTTCTACCTTGTGCTCATGTTGGGTTGTCACGGTAGTCGGTTGCCTCTTTGATTCACCTTGGCTTGGATCATCCTTATCCTTGTGATAAGGTTTTAGGAAGCTCACATGGAATACTAGATGCATCTCTAAGTGCGTTGGTGATTTGACTTGATAAGCCATCTTACCAACTCTTTTCTCGATTGAAAATAGGCCCTCATAGCACCTTGCTAAACCTTTATGTAGCTTGGTAAACCTTATGGTTTGATAGGGAAGGAGCTTCACCATTACCAAGTCTCCTTCTTTGAACTCTAAGTGGTGACTCTTTTTGTCAGCCCATTTCTTCATCTTTTTGGCAGCTTTGGCTAAGGAGGAGCGTGCTATCTCCTTCTTTTCTTGCCATCCCTTGGCAAACTTGAATGTGGCGGGGCTTTGGCCTTTATAGCCAATAGCAAGATCTTGGGGTGTTGTAGGTTATTGCCCTATGGCAATCTCGAATAGGCTGGCCCCCAATGATTGGCTCTTTTGTAAGTTGTATGAGAATGGGGCGATGTCTAGCAACTTCACCTAATCCTTTTGGTTAGCACCCCCATAGTGCCTTAAGAATAGCTCCAACAAGGCATTCACCCTTTCCGTTTGTCCATCTGTTTGGGGGTGAAAGCTAGTGGAGAAGTTAAGCTTGGATCCCAATAGCTTGAACAATTCTGTCCAAAACCGGCCGGTGGAGCAAGTGTTTCGGCTGCTCACAATGGACTTTGGTATGCCCCAATACTTTACCACATGTTTGAAAAATAGCCTAGCATCATCTTCACCATTGAACTTAGTAGGCACGGGAATAAAAATTCCGTACTTACTAAATCGATCCACTACGACCATGATGTTGCTACATCCCTCGAACTTGGGTAGACCAACGATAAAATCCATCGAAATGCTCTCCCAAGGTCTTTCGGGGATTGGCAGGGGCTCAAAAAGGCCAGCAAGTTTATCTTGTTGTACCTTATCTTCTTGGCACATAAGACAAGTCTTCACATATAGCTCCACATCATCTCGCATTTGGGGCCAATAATAAGTTCGTTCTATGAGTGCTAACATGCGGTGTACGCCCGGATGTCCTGCCCACTTGGAGTCATGGCACTCCTTGATGATTGTCCTCCTCAAGCCTTGCCATTTTGGCATATACAGGCGGTTCCCTTTGGTAAACAATAACCCATCCTCAAGCCAAAACCGATGATTTTTTCCACTCTTTGCCAATTCTATCAAACCCTTGGCTTACGGGTCATGCTCCAGTCCTTCCCTTATGCTAGATGCTAAAGGGAAGTTAGGTTGGGTGATGGCAACTAGCTCACCCTTTATACTTAAGGCATCTGTCACTAGATTATTCTTGCCCAGTTCATGTTCCATGGTAAAGTCGAACTCTGCCAAGAAAGCCTGCCACCTCATCTGCTTTGGCATGAGCTTCTTTTGATTTAAGAAGTAGCTAATGGCTCCGTTGTCTATCTTTACCACAAACTTAGACCCCAATAAGTAATACCTCCATAGGCGTAAGCAATGAACGACGGCAGTCATCTCCTTTCTTGGACCATATAGCAGCGCTCAGTGTCGTTCAACTTTCTACTTTCATCTGCAATCGGATGTCCCTCTTGCATAACAACTCCCCCTATGGTGAAATGAGAGGCATCGGTATGTACCTCATATGCCTTCTTAGTGCCAAGATAGGTTCTTCAGTCATAGCTCTCTTAATATCTTTGAATGCTTCTTGGCACTTATCATCCCAATTCCATACACGGTTCTTCTTCAAAAAAATCCGCTAGAAGGGATACCAAGGTTGAATAGTTCTTGTTGAACCTTCGATAATAATTAGCAAGGCCCAAGAACGATCGTAGTTCGGTCACCCTTTTAGGTGGTTCCCAATCTAAGATTGCTTGGATCTTTGCTTTATCCATCCGAATTTTGCCTCCTCCCACAATGTGCCCTAAGAATGGTACTTCTCTTTGGGCAAAGGCACATTTCTCCTTCTTGACATATAACTCATGCTCCTTTAATACTTGGAAAACTTGTTATAGGTGGTGTACGTGCTCCTCCAACGAGTTGCTATACACCATTATGTCATCAAGATACACTACGACAAACTTGTCCAAGAATGGTTGGAGCACTTGATTCATCAACGTGCAAAATGTGGCAGGAGCATTAGTTAAGCCAAAAGGCATGACTAAGAATTCATAAGAACCATACCTAATTACACATGCCATCTTTGGCACATCCCCTTTGTGAATTCTTACTTGATAATAACTCAACCTCAAATCCAGCTTGGTGAACCATCTTGCTTCTCCAAGTTGGTCGAACAAATCTACGATAAGGGGGATAAGGTATTTGTTCTTTACCGTCACTTTATTGAGCGCCCTATAGTAGATACACAGCCTCAATGACCCGTCGTGCTTCTTTTGAAATAACACTGGTGCCCCATAAGGTGACTTTGATGGTTGGATTTGGCCTGCATCCAACATCTCCTTTAACTGCTTCCTTAATTCTTGAAGTTCGAGAGGTGCCATTCGGTAAGGAACTCCCACATGTGGTGTGGCACTAGGTACTAGTTTGATTTTGTGATCCACTTCCCTTTACGGGGGAGTTTATTCGGTAACTCGGATGGCATTACATCCTTGAAGTCTTCCAGGACACGGAAAATCTCCTTGGGCATTTCATGGCTAGCTTCCTTATCTCCATCTTCCTTGATAGTCGTAAGGAATGTGGGCTCATCCCTCTTTGGAAACTTGCATGGCTGAGAGTTGCTTCGTCTTTGTTGAACTCTCTCGGCCAATGGCACCATGCATGCATTACCCTTCTCCAAGATGCACATGGCATCGGTGAAGGGAATAGGCACCGCATGTACTTGGTTCATAAACTACATGCCAAGTACAATGGGATAGTCATCCATAGGTACAATCAAAAAATTTATAAGGCTAGTCCACGTACCTAAGGTTACACTTACTCCTTTAGCTGTACCGTGGATTGCCTTTGGTACAGAGTTGACGGCCTTTAACCACCCGTTTTCTTTTGTGTAACGAATGCCCAACCTGTCGGCCTTCTTCCCTTCAAGGAAGTTATTAGTAGCTTTAGTATCTACTAGCGCCTTGACAACACTATTGCCTACTTTTGCTTCCATAAACATCGACCCTTCTTTTCAGGCTTGGGCATCTCTACTTTGGCCTTGATAGCACTAAGAAGTTGCAAGGAACCCATCCTTGTATCCTGCTCTTGTTGCTGCTCTTGTTGTTCCCTTTCTTCAACTAAGGCTGACAACTTGGCCTTCATAGGGCAGTCCCTTGCCTTGTGTGGCCCTTTGCAAAAGAAGCATTTTAGCGGCTTATATCCACTCTTCTCTTCCTTCCCTTTAGGTGGCTTGCCATCCTTAGGCTTGTTGCCATTATTTTGCTTGGAACTACTAGCTCTCCCACTTTTGCCCTTGTTACCCTTCTCCTGGTTAGACTTGGGTTTTTCAGACTTGTTGTACTCGATTAATGAATCGGCAATAGTAATGGCAGTGGAAAGGTCAGTAGCATTTCCTCGTTGGATCTCCATTCTTGCCCATGGTTGGATACCTTCTAAGAAGAGGTAGAATGCCTTTTCTCGAGGACACCCAGGAAGCTTCAAAAGAACTTCGAAAAACTCTTTGATATACTCATGGATGCTACCTTTCTGCTTAAGATGTCTCAACCTGGCCCTATTTTCTAATTCGCCCGACTCCGAGTAGAATTGGGCCTTGAGCTCTCTTTTGAAATCATCCCACGTGCTGATAGTGCAAGTTCCACTTTGCATAACTAGCTCCTTTGTTCTCCAACATACTGCGGCAGTGTCTTGGAGATACAGTGAAACGGTGTCCATCATTTAGACATCGTTTACTATCGCGTGAGCCTTAAAGTATTTCTCCAAACTCCAAAGGAAATTGTCGATGTCCTTGGCATTCCTTGCGCCACTGTAGGCTTTTAGTTTCGGCACATCTAGCCGTTGAGGACTACAATAGGTGGATGAAGTAGCCCCACTTGCAATGGCCTTCTTGCAAAGGACTAGTTCATCCTTTGCCTCCCCTAGCTCTCTCTTATTTGAAGCTAACTCAATAAGAACCTTCTCCAATTCTTGCTTAAGTGTTGCTATTTCTGACTGAAAGATTCCTTCCAAGGCTTTAATGCGGTCCTCACCTTCAGCGGCAACCTTGTTGAGAGTGGTCAGTACCTCCTCCCAGAGTTCATCTCCCTCGAACTCCTCTACGCACCTTTCGACCTTCTCCAACCTGTCAAGAAATTGATCTTGACCTTCGGCTATAGCAAGTTCTACCTTTGCTAGCTGGTCGTTGAATTCTGCCAAAGTATCCCCTCTCAGATCCCTCGTCTTTGATCACCCCCTCTTGGCCTTGGTAACCTTTGGTTCTTCCACATGCATAGCAGTAGCACTTAATTCAATGCCCATGCTTCCCTCGTCACCACTTTTCATTTTCGATCCTAGGCTCTGATACCAACTGTCACGTACACAACTCTTTACTAGTTGATACGTGCGGCACTAGCGAGCAATACCTCCAATTGCTATGCTAGTTAGCCTTCCCAAATGCTAAGCAAAAATGCTTAAGCAAGCTAAACGGCAAAGTGAGTAATGAGACCAAAGTTTACAACTTAAAGAGAGCTTTTATTACTTTGAAGAATGCTTTACAACTCTTGGATGCTTTACAAATGAGGGGGTGAGGCCTATTTATAGCCATTACACCTCCTTAACATGTGGTTGATATTAATTTGGAATATTCCTAGCATATTCTATTCAATTATGTACAAAATATCTAGTCGAGGCAGTTTGGAAGATTCTAGGGGCAATTCTGGAACGGACTAGGAGCTTCAGCGTCTAAATCTGCTTTTGCAGTGGATCTGGATCCTTCCAGCGATGGAAATTCGGTTGGTAAACTGTAGAGACACTTCTGGATCCTTCTAAAGATAGATTTAAGTGTCTCTACCATTTTAGCTCTTTTCTTTTGGCATTTTTGGGCTCTTCTTAGCCCAAACCTCCATAGGCCTATGGGCATGACATCAAAATTGGCTAATTCTAAGGTGGCCTATGACAATGTTCACTAGGAATAAGAATAAGATAACAATCACTAATGAAGAGGGATGATTGTCCAAGGAAGAGATTAAGAAGATGCAAAAGGATGCCAAGGATTACAAAGCTGAAGATGAGGAATATGAAAAGGAAATTAAGGCCATGATTGCATTGGAGGATTATGCAAATGACAAGAGAAAGACAATTAAATATAAGAAAATTAGATCAAAACTAGCCCCAAATGATAAAAAGAAGATTGAGGATGCCATAGAAGAAACTATGAAGTGGTTGGATGCTTACCGGCCTGCCGAGACTTTTGTGTACGTTAACAAAATGAAGAAGCTTGACATTCTATTGTTTTCTCTATTAGAATAGTGCCAATAAATTTTAAGCACCTCATTAGTTTTGTCAATCTAGGGCTTTCTTATTTGGTTTCTACTATTTTTGCTAATGCATCCATTCTACTTTAATTGTCTCATTATATGTTGATTTCCATTTATAATAAAAAAAACTATAAGTGTAAAAGATGCATAATTTATTTAATTTTAAGGAGAGTGAATGCATGTTATATTCGTGATTCAATTGAAGTTCAAAAATTTTTAAATCTAAATCACCAAGATTAAATTGGAGAAAGAAATTTTCAAAATTGAATTGTTCCAAAAATTTGGAATAGTTCAGTTTGAAGATTCAATTCTAGTTTAATTAACACAATTACTCTAGAGATTTGGACAAATATATACATAAATTTTAAATTAATAAAAATACATTCAATAATTTTAATAAAGCTCATAACAATAGTGAAAAAAATGATATTATCGTTAATTAGTTACTACATCAACATATAAAAATTACATTCAACAATTTTAATAAAGTCAATAACAAAATAATAATAATAATAATAATAATAATAATAATAATAATAATGGATAATGGTTGATTCGTTACTATCAACAAGAAATAAATATACATTGAACAGTTTCAATAAAGTTCATAGTAATAATAATAATAAAAAATAAATAAATAATGGATAATGGTTGATTGATTACTATCAACAACTAGACTTATAGAAGGGCTGGGCTAGGTGGGTTTGAGCCGGGCCAGACAACAAATTTTTTTATCTAAGCCAAGCGTAACCCGCATCTAAGAAACAATGTGATCAGGTTGGGTAGGGTAGGGCTGAGCTAAATTAGAAAATCTTAATCCTAGACGCAGCCCAAGCCCACCCATCAAATCCACAAGGAAATTTGATGTTAAATCTTGGGTGACTCAAATTGATTTTGTTATCAAATTTTGCGTTCTAATCATCTCATCTCCTTTCCATTGATACAGTTAGTTCCTATCATAATATTATTTTTCCTATTGATATGGAAGTTTGCTTAATCTATTGATATATTCCCTGTTTACTCTAGGTTGAAGATTGTCATAGAGATTGTTTCTAAAGCAATCCTAGCTATTTCCTATCTTATTTCCTCTTATTTACTAGTTTGATAATGATTTTGTTTTTGCAATGGATAAAACTGGTCATGATAGTTGAGTTAAAACTCAGGATATGATTTTAAGTTGGCAAAGTCTTCAACAACGTTGTTGAGAGTATTGATGTAACCAATAATGAAACTCTTATCAAAATAAGAATGCGAGAAGAAAAAAGAAAACCTAGCCGCCCTCTCCTCTCTCTCAAAGGAAAACATCTAAAATATTAATTTTTCAGGAGAAAGTCGGTCTTCCTTCTTCCTCCTTCATATTCCTCTTTTTCCCCATCTTTGTTCTTTCATACTTTGTTTTATTTTGAGTGATTTGATTGAAAATACTCTATTAAAAATTGATTATAACTGCTGGATCAACATCTTTGTTTCACTATTTACTTGGTTTACATCCTTTCAAGTCTAGTACAATGAGAGGAAGTGTTTCTTTCTATCAAAGACCTTTGGTCATGGTCAATGCATTTTACTAGAATAATCTTTTTAGATCTATTTACTTGGAATGATTATAGCTTGGAGATTCTATTGCAATTGTTATTATGCAATGGTGAATTGATCGACAGTGGCTGGATCTTCTTCAAATTATATTTGTGGTGTAAGTTTTTATTTTTTTATTTCTACCCTCTGTGGATTTATTTTTTCCGTTATGGTCTTTTTTTTTTTTTTTTTTACGTTTGTGGAATTTGTCAGGCTTTAGTTTGGTTTATGATGGAGATATTTTCCTTTTTTTTATGTATTATTTCTCATATTGAAATGATATACGGTATATTATTAAAAAAAATGAATCTCTTATCAAAACGAGCATGCGGGTTTCAAAAATCCAAGCTATTGTTATCCCTTCTTCTTTTCTATGATTTAGTTTCTATAACTATTGCATTATTAGTTGGTATTCTGTTACTTTAAATGTGCATATATTTAGTTGGTTTGATTTAAAAAGGGAACTATTTTTTTAATTCTAAGTGATCAAACGTTGAACTTATAGCTCATTTACAGAATACTTTTTGTACAAAGTTTCATTCATTCGTGGCATGCCAAAAACTTATATGGCAAACTTGGGGCTAAAGACCTTTTTGCTTTTGTATTATTATAATTTTTCCTTTTTGCCCCCGTTATATGGCCATTCCCCATTTATTCCATACGGTATGAAAAAAGGCTCTAAAATAACCTAAAATAAGCATATTTCATCTTATTCTGCTAACAAAAAAAAAAAGGAAAGTCAATAAAACAAGGTAAAAAACAAACTGTTGATAGCACTTGGAACAAAAAGGTGATGAGGACATCTCCTTTCAAGATGCAATAGCCCATCCCTCCTAAGCTGTGGGCCTGATTTAAGCAAGAATCTACTTTTAAGATGTAGTAGCCCACCCTTCCTAAGTCGTGGGCATGGCTTAGGCAAGTGCAGAAATCCAGAATTCTTCTTAAAAAGTTCTATTTATTTATTATTTTGCCATTAGTTATTTGTTTGACAAATTTAACCTCTCTTTTTTGTTATTTCTTTAAATAGCCTTGGGCTTATTATAATTTCCTAGCTAGGGTTTAGAATGACTTATAAATATCTCTCTTTCTCTTGTACCCACCAATTCAATCTATCTTATCATCAATTAAAATAATCTTTTGAAGAACAAGGGTTAGAACCCTAAATTTCCAAATTGGGGGATTTTTCTCCTTCAAGTTTAGCTTGAAAATCTTTGTTGGTTTAAGGTTAAAACCTTTAATTTTCTTTCTCTTAATCCCTCTCTGCATGAGAAACTGAGTGTCATGTGAAAAGGCATATATAAGTTGTGATCTTTGTTCTTTTTCTTTTCATGTTGCTATTTATTAGATCTGTTTGTGGGTCTAGGTACCCACCCTATCCAAGCCCATAAAGCATGAGTTGGACTTTATCATATATTTTTTTATTTTTTCTAGTCCAGCCCAAACTCATTAAATTCAGTGCATGTAGGGGCTAAGATTTGGATTAGTATAAAATCTCACGGGTTGTTGCAGCTCACCTTTTTTAATAAACTAAATTATTTTTTATGTACTATATATATTGATATCACTTGTTCAAAGTAAAAAAGGACCTTAAAGGCATTTAAATAAATAAATGAGTAATAAATAGGATAGGTCATGCTAGCTCGAGTCTGAGAAAATTTTACTAACATGGGTGGTCTAGGTTGGGCTTGGGTTTAAGATTTGTAGCCTAGGCTAAGTCCGAGAAAGTTAATTGCGAGCTGGGAAATACTTTTTTAGAAAGGTCCTCGCCATATCATCCCAAGTTTTTACCTATCCTGGTTACCAATTTTTGAGCTAGCTTTTAGCCATATCCCTTTGAGAGAAAGGGAAAAGCTTAAGCCTTATCACATCATCAAAAACTCCTTGATTTTTTCTGAAAGTTTTATACATGGTAGCAAAGTCTTGGATGTGAGCATTTGGATCATTAAGGCTTTGATCTCAAAGAGATTATTTTGTTCATCCAGTATCACAATACAAATAGAGTGCCCTTCGGTTGAGGGCTTTCAATACTCCTTAAGTCTTTTCCTTTGTCATCATGTCATTCTTCCCTGGCTGGTTGAGGTTGCGGACCTCCATTGTTCTCCATTCTTTGTTTTTATCTTGCTTTCATTATATTCCTGTAAGTCATTTCATTTTCTATATCTTCTGAAATCAAAGGCAAGCATGTTCTTCACATGCAAAGATTAAAACTGTTCAACCAACAAACAACTGCACAGGTTGAACAAACAAATGAGAACCTACTATTATGTTAAGAAAATATGGAATCTTACACTTACAATCCCCGGAAAGATGCCAAAAACTTGTTGCATGCAAATGTGACTCTGGCAACTGTATTAGATCATTTTAGCAATATAATGGTAAGAAAAAGTGTCATTTCCATAAGGATTGGCAGTAAGCAACATCATATTTCTTAGTAAAACAACATATTAATGTAATCTTTCTTCCTATGATAAATTGAGGGAAAGAAATGATAATAAGCAATCTTAAATTGCATAAATAATGGAAATGAAAGAATGAGTATATAAAAGTAGTGAAAACAATATATAAGAAAGGTCACAAACCCAAGTCAATTATTTGTCCAGCAGTTTTTGTCTTCCTCCCTTATTCAGCATAGGCAATGTAAAGATCATAGGTTTAAGGTATCTTCTTCTTAATTCACCATGCTTAACTCTTGTCATCAAATGGATTCTATGAGATTTCAATTCCTTAACTCTAGTCCTCATAAATTAGATCTCAAGCATTAGGTTTTAAGAAGCATTTTACGATCTTAGATAAAAAGCCTTAACACACACACACACCATCTCCTCTCATTCTCAGGTTTCTTATGAGTTAAATAGCTTTTCTATAACTAAATCTCCTCTCAATCTTTTTAAGTTACTTGGTATAAGGTGCCCAACTTACAAAATTTAAGATCACTATTTAGCAACCAACTTTATATGTTATGCCTATAATAAACAAGACTCCAGCCAAACAACCTGACCAAGCCTGGGAATTGAGACTACTCGTACTTCATAATTGGAAGTTAAGCAATTTCAAAATAAAAATTATAGAAAGAGAAAATATTATATAATAGAGAGAAAATTGCAAAATTAAATGTAATTAGGTGATCAAATTAATGATGTCTAACTACCCAAAATTACTACCTATTTCTAGTAGTTAACAAGGAAAAAAAAGTCTTTACAAGTTTAGTAGCCTGCTTAATAAAATAGTTAAAAGTAATAAACCTTGAGTTGTTTTAAGCAGGGATAAGGCACTTGAATCTCTAAGGGATACTCTACTTACATTTCTAGGGTAATCATCTTCAACTTTATAGGGGCAATTCTAGTATTGACCCGGGAAACAATTCTTTCCTACCTCTCTTAATGGTTTCCAGGTCATCCTTAGGTGGCTAAGTCTAATTTCTGGATATAAGCAGCATCCAGCCTCTTACTCAACTTGCGAAACAAGACTACTCGACTTTGACACTACTCTGCCTATGCAACCTGAAGATAGACAAAATAAGCTTGCTTTTCATTCAAAATAGGCACAAATATCATCAATAATCCCTCATATTTTTAGGTATAAGTTTCACTTATCAATCTATTAATTACCAGCATCAACAAATGACTCGGTTAATTATTTTGGATCTTTCATCGGTCTAATTACCTTCTTGGCCATCAGCTAAATGATTTTTTTTTCAATTATATGATTGATTATAGCATGTGTAATGTTTCCTACAAATTGGAGACTAGCAATTGTACTAGGTAGTGTGTAGTACTTAGGCAAGACCAAGTATCGTTTCCTCAGGGATTAAGGGTAAACAACCTTAAATTTCTTCGCAAATAGGTAGATCTAATTTCTTTCAATAATTTGATAAAGAAATAGTATAAAATCAACTAAAACTATGAACATAAAATAAACAGTCATCAAATAGTCAAGATTGCTTAAAATATAATAAAAAGATAACAATAATAAAAACACACAAACCTGTCCAACAAGGTTAAACAGTTTCAGTAACACACACTCTCTCTATTACAAGCAAGTTAAGAACGTAGAGATAAGGTATCTTGTCCCTCAAGTCACCAAGATTAGATCTCTCCCTCACTTGGATTCTATGAAACTACTCCTACTTAGATCTCTCCCTCATAAGATTCATTTCATGCATTAAAGTTTAAGCAAGCATTCTATCAAATGAGATAAAAACCCTTAACATGTGCCTAATCTCCTCACGGTCTCGTAGTGCATATGTGTTTAGTGATATCTCCATGTTCATAAATCTCGCCTCAGTCTCATTATAAACACTAAGCATGAGGTGGCCAAACTCATGAGAAAATACATAGCATCACCAAACAATCATCGAAGCATTTTACTTATAATAAAAAGAAGAGAGAAAGATTACTTACTACCACCAGCCTAAGCTGGCTCAAGCCTGCTGGAAAACTACTCACTACTCATAATAAATGATAAACAAGCATTCTTCCCAGACAAAATTGAAGAAAACAACACTAATAATATTAATATTAAAATAGAAATTACAAAGAATCGTTGAGAGAATTTACTCCTAGCAATTAATTGCCAACTTCCAAAAATGGGCAAAGCTATTTAAAGCCCAAGAGAAAGATCTAGACAGCCCAAAATATCAAAGACTGTTCAATAAAATAATCCCAAAATAATAATAACCATAAAAGTGTCTTTAATTTTAATCACAAGTAAAAAGTAGTGACAAGGCTGTAAATTCCAACAGAAAAATATCTCTTCCTCTTTTTGATTGGGCTCCTTACATAATCCATTCAAATGGATTTTTGCCCAGCGATCTTTAGCTCCTTTTTAAGCTTGTTCGCTCTGATTTTTGGATTGCAACCTTCAGTAGCTATCCAGCAACCTGAAAACAAACTTTTTAGCCATTTTTTCTTCATTTTGACTCCAAATTAAGTCAAATTAATTCCATTATGCTTTAAAATAATTGTTATATTATTCACTTATCATGTAATGATTTCATATTTCTACTATTCTTTTTAACCAACATGCGTAATAATATAATTCTTTTCTTATCATTGTCCTATCTGGAATATTGCTTATATTCAGTATAAATACGACCGAACCATTGCATGTATTTTTTCCTTGATTAAAAACTAACATTGTTTTTATGATATTACATTTGGCCTTATGTATGCTGGATCTAAATCTAGGTTGCCAT
Source organism: Euphorbia tirucalli (assembly GCA_039660915.1). Lineage (NCBI taxonomy): Eukaryota > Viridiplantae > Streptophyta > Magnoliopsida > Malpighiales > Euphorbiaceae > Euphorbia > Euphorbia tirucalli. The sequence goes on from CM077633.1 coordinate 56,482,247, forward strand.
ATCGGGTTAGATGTATCTATAATAAGATTCAAGCTGTTGCAAAGCAATAAAGGTCAACACTAAATAACTAAGGGGTTATTTTCTAATTCCTAAGTCAGATAACTAATCTTAGAGGGGTTTTGAGTGAAGATGAGAGTAAAAATGTATCTTACCTCTTGGCAGAACTGCCTTTATATAGATCTTTATAGAGTCCTTTTCTTTTGCCAATTTTGTAATCTCTCTTGGAGGTATACTAGGAGATGGTCTCTTTGAACCCTAATTGGACTCTAATTAGGATTCTTGATAAGAACAATAGTTGGCAGAAGAAAAGGACAATAGTTGCCTCTTGATGGGACTTTACCTCATCCTTATGCTCTTTAGGAGTCAATATCGTATTAGGACTCAGGTTAGATGCGAGGTATGGCTTCAGCCTCCAGCTTCCCCCACCATCCTTACTTGATCCCACGAGTTTGGCTTATTAATGCATCAGGGTTTATAATAGATACAGGCACATCTCTTAGATGTAGTGTCATATTTACCCAGATGCCATTAGAAGGCCTCTAGGTTTAATAAACCCTTTTATGGGTTTTCATATCATGCTAGTCCTCGTACTGAACATAATGTATCACCAGGAACCATGCGTCACTGCATCGAGCCAAGTGAAGGGACGCGCCCTTTTGCTATCTCGTCATCAGGGGCGGAGGAAGGGGGGGCACGGGTAGGCCGTTGCCCCCCCAGCCACCGGAAAACACCCCTAGTAGGGGTGTTACCGGCGGCAAACGACGAAGAACTCTGGTTTTGGGGGGGGGGGGGGCAGATTTGCCCCCCCAAAACCAAAGGGGCTTTCGTCCTCTTTTTTTTCAGGTAAAACGACGTCGTTTTGCCTGGGAGGCAAAACGATGTCGTTTTTGCCTCGGGTTTAAAAAAAAATTCCAGGCAAAAACGACGTCGTTTTGCCTTGGGCTAGAACAGAAAAAATAAAACAGATTGTGTATATCCCTCGACCACAGCTCCCTCTTTTCTTCCATTCTTTCTCTATTTCCAATTTCCACCACCACCACCACCCAACCAACCTCCTTCGCCACTACCTCCTTCGTCCAAGCCGCCTTCACCTGGTTACGCACCGCCTCTCCGTCCGTCTGCGTCTGCCGGCTCTCTCTTCAATTAGGTAATTTTTATTTTTCAATTCCTAAATATTTTATATTTTACCCTAAATTGAATTTGAAATTTCTCAATTAAAATTAGATTGATTGAAATTGTTACGATGTTTAGGATTAGGAATTGCAAATAATATGTTAGCATTTTATTGTATTACTATTATTTGAATCAATTTTTTTTTTTTTTTTGTTATTAATATGATAAATAGATTAATTAGGGGTTTAGCAATTTAGGGATTCTAATTTAGTGATTGTAATAAATTGTCATTGAATATAATTAATTGTGTTATAATTTGAATTGTGATTGATCTATTAAGAATTTGTGTTTTATAAAATTAATTGTGTTGTTATTGAATTAATTCCAGGTTTGTTAATTTTTAATCGGTCGGAAATTTTTTATCGCCGACCGGAAAATTTTTACGGAAATTTTCGCCCCCCCGAAGCTGTCCTCCTGGATTCGCCACTGCTCGTCATAAACAACACTTTATTTTAATGTAATCGCTCAATTTCTATTTCTTTAGCAGAATTGCCCCAAGCATTCAACCTTAAACTCTTGAAGCATTTTCTCATAGGAGATCTCCATTTTCCAATAAGTTCTTTTTCCTTCCTTTTTTAACCTTTTTCTACATTCCTCGCAATTTAAGCTTTCTTGGTATCTCTTTTTTTAGTTGTGTCTTATATAGCTCCCTTGTTGTTTCTAGAACTTTCATGTAGCTTTTAAGTTGCACATTTCCCTTTGTGCCCTTGTTCCTTCTAGATTCTTTCGATCCTTGGGTTTCGATTGTTCCCTGGGTTCTCTTTTGCTTCTAGGCCTTAAATTTCCATGTTTTCCCCTTTTAATCATTAATGGAGCTTTCGCAATACTCGTGTACCTCTGATTTGGATAGGACCCATTCAAAAACCTATTCTCCGAATAACAAAGAAGGGGTTGATTTAGAAAGTACGTTAGACCTAACAGTCGATTATACCAAAAATGTCCCTCACCCGATTGCAAGCATTTTCAACAGACCTTCCGGTCTGATTTTGGCTACGAATCCAGCCACTACTAGTAGTAGCAAAACTAAAGAGAAATCGATGACACCCAGCATCAAAGATATAATGTCCCAGATAACAGAGATGGAATTATATCATCTCCTATGGTTCCACAAATAGCTCTAGACCTATGAATACCTCATCCTTTCTCCTCAACAAAGAGTTCATAGGTCGCTTGTAGGGTACTCCATCTACTGCCATCCTATTGAAGGTGGATTCTCTTACCCTTTGCCAGATCCCATTTGCAGCATCTTAAACCGCTACCCCTTATACCTAGCTTAAATACATCCCAACATGATTAAAAAGAATTATTTGCTACTTACTAGTTATGTTGCAACTTGGGAGTGCCATTGAATGGTCGGATATTTTGATGCATTGCGACTCCTTACCTTTGTGACGAGAACAGTGATCATATGACATTCACCAAACAAAAGGACTTTTAATTTTTCAGCAGCTGAGTTTCTCCTGTCAAAAAATTTCAAGCAGTTCTTCTTTTTCATAAAAAAGAAAGAGGATGTAATCTTATTTCCTTCTGTGTGAACCTTCCAAGGGAGAAAGGAGATATTAGGGCTAAGAGATTGACTACCTGGGACCAAAAAAGTGGGACTGGATCTTTGAGATGCATCCCAAATCAATACCAGAAGCTCTCTTATGGGGTTGAGGCTTTCCATCTGAAAGTAAAGTCAGTGGATATCGACGAAGGAACTAGACTTCATGTCTTTCTTAACGACCCAAAAAAAAATCACCCAGGTACCAGATCTCTTTACTTGTTGGTTTTTTCTTGTGTTTTGGTAGATACGTCATTAGCTTCATCTATTGCAGCCCTCAACAAGAAAAGGGGGGAAACCGATCCCTAAGCTTGAAAATCATTCCTGCATCCATCACACTGGTGGTAATGGTGGACCAGCCAGATACTCACCCGGCTAAAACCTCTATCCAGCCAACTCCCCTTCTCCCTTTAAGAGGAAAGTTATCGAATCCTCTAAAGTGGACAAGGGGAAGAAGACTCTCTAGGTTTGATTTAAAGATTTTAACCTCTTTGCCATTTCATCCCATTCTTACACTAATTCTTCTTTTTGTAAAGGCAGTGAGATGGAGAGGTGAAAGTAGTATGGTCTGATAGAGGTGGTGAATATTATGATAGTGTGAGTATGGATTTTTGTCCGACCTCAATGATGAAAACCCAAAGATTATCCCTTGCAATAAGATTTTTACAGTAAGACGATCCGAGGAGTAAAATTCGGATTTCGACGAGCTTAGGAGATAACCAAACAATTGTCCGAGAGATCCCTGACTTTTAACCCAAATTTACTTGGAACCATATGGCTTTTTCTGCCGCATAAATAATAATAGTTTATATATATATATATATATATATATATATATTAAAAAATTAAAAAAAAAATGATGAAATGAGGATGGTGATGGGCGGCCATCACTCAATTATTAATAATAATAATAATAAAGAAAGCAAGCGGGAGAGAAGTGGGCAAGACATTAAGTGAAAAAAAAGATCATTTTGGCTCTTAACACGGAATCAATCTACGGCCCATCTCTTTCTCTCATCAACTTCACCATTTTTTCTTTTGCTGCTACACCTTAGTCACCATTTTCATCTACTACTTATTATTTTCCATAACAAACCAACCAAAAATCCAACCCTTTTAACACTAAACTATCACCAAATACAAGCCTTTAATCCTATCCAATTCATTCGTGATCTTTCGAACAATTTGGGATGTAAATTAAGCTCAGGTAGACGACTAGTGCTCCTAAGATCGACTCAAAATCTCCAAACAAACATTGATACATGCTACAAGGGTAATTTCTGAGAGGCCAAAATCCACTCTTGTTCATTTTCAACCTGTTTGATTCTTTTTAAGTGTGTTTATTGCTTTCTGGATCTAAAAACATTTGCTACAAATTTCAGTTTTGAGCCGCTCGGCTCATCTTTTAGGTCGTACGACTTTGTTCTTCAATACTAATCTTTTTCAGAATTAACTTTTGATATTTTTTGCAAATTTCAGAGTTAGGCCATACGGCTCATCTTTTTCTGACTTAAAAAAAATGATTTTGAGCATTTTTCTGCAAATGTTGGTTTTAGGCCGTACGACTCATCTTTTAGGCCTTACGGCCTATCTTGCAGAATGTATTTTCTTATGATCCGTAACCCCCAAGGCAGGCTAAAATAGCCAATCTCGCAAGGAGAATAAATATTTCTAGAATTTTTATATTTCTCAGCATTTTATTTTATATTATACATGAATGGATTCTGCCAAAAATAATCATTTTTAGTATAAAAGCTTATATATATATATTTTGTGCATTTTTCTAAAATTAATTTTGGGTGTTTTTGTGTTTTTGACAGGCCTAGATTTAATTTCGAAGAATTTTTAGGACCCCGTACGAAAGATATTTCTAATAAATCTTTGGATAACCAACTCACGTTGCCATGCTGAATGAAAAATATAAAATTAACAAAATCATTTTCAAAAACCATTTTTCTCCAGATCCAAAAATATAGGGCGTTTATAAAATTATTTTCCAGGTCCAATTGGGTAAACCTACCGGGTTTTCCCGATTATCCCCTAAATGCATACCCCGAGCTATCTGGAAATCCCATTCTGTCATATCCGAGTCCAATTTGATTTTGTTTATCTGTATCATCAACCTTTGTTTTGCAGATAGATGTATGCTAGGTTAGATGAATGCTAGCTTTCTATTTTTCAGAATAATTCTTGTAAATTAGGTGATTGTACCCCTATCCCATTTTTATGAAATGTATCTGCCATAGCAGTTTATTTGATTTGGTTGTAATAAGTTTATTTTTATTTTCCGAATTTATTTACTGCTTTTCGAATTTATTTATGTCTTTTTGTATGAGCATATAGTAAATATCTAGGGTTGAATATTGAATAAGGAATAAAATAACAAAAGTGCAAATTAGGTATAGTTAAATGCTATTTCTTATTAAAACAGAAATAAGTGATGTGTCTGGACCATAATTTATGTCTAAAAGGTATAGGAATCCCTGTTGGGCTTGGCTATACCACAATTTCCCGGTAAGAGCTGAGCCGGGTGGTGAATCCTGTCAATCATTAAGGCACGAGGAATTGGTTTCGTGCATTCCTTCATTTCGCCTTATTTTCCAAAATCCGAAAACCAAGTCTTCTAAACGAGTTTTCTAAAACGCCCTTTTCAAATATTCCTGGCCCGATCTCATGGCCTGTTTTTTAGGATCCTCCGCTTATAGGTAGGACTAATGAAAGTAGGCAATGTCTAAGTCCATTTGTAAAGTTTCTTGAAAATAAAGGCATTTATGTACATTATATAATGCCTAGTACACCACAACAAAATGGTGTCTCTAAAAGGCAGAATCATACTCTTATGGATATTCGTTAGAAATATGATAAGTAATAACACTGTACCTTCTTTCTTGTGGACATATGCATTAAAAACTGATGCATATCTTTTGAACAGGATTCCTGGTTAGGCAGTTCCTGAGACACCTTATGAACTGTGGATAGGAAGGAAACCAGTTTAAGACCTCTTCACATTTGGGATTGCAAGAAAAAGTGAGGATCTATAATTCACATGAAAAGAAATTGAATGCAGGAACCATTAGTGGTTACTTTATAGGTTATCCTAAAAAAATCAAAAGGGCACAGGTTTTATTGTCCTAACCATATTAAGAGAAACATAGAGTCTGGTAATGCTCGGTTCATTGAGAATGGTCAAATCAATGAGAGTAGAGAACCATAAAAAGTGGATATTCAAGAAACCCGGGTGGAAATGTTTACACCTATTGTTTCTTCTTAAGTTGTTTTTCCTCTTCTTGTATCATGGTCACACAACTTGTTAGAACAACAAGTCAATATTCCAATCCCACAAGATGAAAATGTTAATGGTTAGCTAAATAGTAATGTACAAGTCACAAATGAACAAGTAGTGCTAAAAGAAATAGCATTAAGGATATCTAAAAGGCGAAGAAGATCAACTATATCAAATAATCATTTGGTTTATTCACTTGAACATGAATGTGACTTGAGCATTGATGAGGATTCAGTCTCATTCAAACAAGCCTTGGTAGCAATTTTGAAAATGGTTGAATGCCATGAAAGAAGAGTTAAAATCAATGGATGGCAACAAAATTTGATAACTTGTAGAGTTGCCTGAGGTTCAAAAAGAGTCGACCATAAATGGGTCTTTAAGACCAAAATAGAACCACTAGGCAATATCGAAAGGTATAAGGCTAGACTTGTTGCTAAAGGTTATGCTGAAATAGATGGTATTGACTACAAAGAGACCTTTTGTCCAGTTTCAAAGAAGGACTCTTTTAGGATTGTTATGGCTTTGGTAGCTAATTATGATATAGAGCTTCACCAAATGGCTTTAAAGACTGCCTTTCTAAATTGTGAATTAGAAGAAGAAGTATACATATGGACCAACTAAAAGGATTTTCCACTAAAGAAAAGGAAAATTTGGTGGGTATATTGAGAAAGTCAATGGAAATAAGCTTCCAAACAATGGTATCTTAAGTTTAATGATACCATTTTGCCATATGATTTTATAGAGAACGCAGTTGATCGATGTATCTGCATGAAGGTGCCAGGAGTAAATTCATTATAGTATTTTTATATGTTGATGACATTTTGTTAGCTCCTAATGATAAAGGATTGTAACATGATGTTAAGATGTTTCTCTCTAAGAACTTTGAAATGAAGGATATGGGTGAGACAAACTATGTAATTAGAATAGAAATATTTTGTAATAGATAACAATTGTTATTACGACTATCTCAAAAAGGTTTCATCAACAAAGTATTAGAGAGATTCAGAATGGAACAGTGTTCTGTAGGAATAGTTCCAATTCAAAAAAAAGGTGAAAGTTTTAGTCAAAATTAATATCCTAACAATGATTTAGAATGAAAGGAAATGGAATTTAGTCCTAATGCATTAGTTGTTGGGTGCTTATGAATGCTTAAACATGCACTCAACCAAATATCAATTTTGTAATTGGAATATTAGGTCGATATCAAAGTAAACCTAGAAGGGATCATTTAGAAGGCTGCAAAGAAAGTACTTAGATATTTACAAGGCAATAAGGATCACATGCTCACGTATAGGAAATCCACTAGCCTAGAAGTAGTAGGATACTCAGATTTTGATTATGCTAGTTGTAAAAGGGTGGTTTTTACTGGCTAGAGGGGTGGTTTCATAGAAGAGCGAAAAGCAGTCTGTCATTGCTACTTCCACTATAAAGGCTAAATTTGTAGCATGTTTTAAAGCTACAATTGATGCATTATTGTGAACACGAAATTTTCTTTTATATATAAAAAAAAAGTGTGCCGTTGACCGTTTACCCACGACTGTAAAATACAGTCGTGGGATTTTGATACAGTCGTACGATTGTACCGTAAGTACAGTCGTACGACTGTACTTTCGGGGGCAGGTTGCTGCCCATACCCCCTTTGACTTGAAGAAGAAGGGAAATCTTGAGCATTAAATGCTCAAGATTTCCGGGTTAGTGGGGAGGTATATAAGGTGAAGAAAACCAGATTGGAAGGACTTTTGGCCAGAAATCAAATTTTTAGAGAGAGAAAAAAGAGAGAAAAAGAGAGAAGAGAGATAATTAACTTATTGCTTTCTTCTTGCCTTTTCTCTTTAATCTCTTGTTGTTAAGCACTAAAACGAAGTAGAAATCCTAGGTTAACACTCACACTAACAATCTAAATCATTTTGGACCAAAAACAAACACAAATCCGTGACTTTTCTGGGATTGTTTGGACACTTTTGCAACCTTGACTTTTTGAGGAAAAAGAGCGATTTCACGTGGATTGGTGCGTAGCCTGGGGTCATTCCAGCTGTGGATCGTCACCAAGGAGATAAATAACCTTTAACTCAACTCATTTTCCAGCTTTCTGGGTGATTTGCTTATGTTTGGTGCATTTTTATTCAAGTTTTTGAGTTTTTATTTCTGGAAAAGTAAGAACAGTAGTACGACTGTTCTTGAAACAAGAACAGGGACACGACTGTAATTACAGTCGTGCCAAACCCTCTACAGTCGTACGACTGTGCTTACTTTCTCAGTTTCAGGGTTTTGTTTTTAGGGTTTTTTAGCGATTTCTGCCTAGCCAGGAGTACAGTCGCACGACTGTAGTCCTCGGCCAGAAGCAGAAATCCCTAAAAAAATCCCTAAAATCCAGAGAAAATCATAAAAATCCGAAAAATTTCATAAAAATCAGAAAATTTCAGAAAATCAGAAAAATTGGAAAACCCTAAAAAATCATCAAAATGAATTTTGTTGTGTGCATCACGACCTTAGATTTATTTTCCAGTAAAATTGCATTTAGGACAATTCCACGACGGAGACCCGGTTCTCCCGAAAACCGACCCACTTTTGTATGCTAAATTAAAATAAACGGAAAATGTTTTCAAAAACGATTTTCTCACAAAACCAAAAATACAGGGACGTTTCAAAATGGTTTTCCAGGTCTAACCGGACCGGCCGACCGGGCCGACCAGATTACCCCCAATTACATGACCCTGAATCATAATTTCCCAATTCTGTCTATTTGAGTCCTATTTATGGCGTGCCGTATAAATTGTGCTAACCTCTGTTTTGCAGCTTTTATTTTATTTTAATTTTCTATTTTATTTGTATTTAATAGAATTAATCGTGTATTTAGGCGGTTGTAAATTTTAGATTCTCGTGTATTCTAGGCGGTTGTATCAGTGAGACGAGAGTTTTATTTTTCTTTCGATTGGGTTGTAAGCTCCTAAATATTTATTCTTTTTACTTTTTATGTTGTATTATTATTCCGTATGCGCGTTGCATGTATTATTTAATGAAAATACATCTTTAGCAATTTAAAGTGTCATAAATAGAACATTGGCAATAATATTTAAATTAGACACGAAATAAGGGACTTGTTCGGACCCGAATCTCTGAAAAGTGTGGCAGTCCTGCTTTGGTTCAGCTACACTGTAATTTCCCGGTTGAGCTGAGCCGGGTGGCGACTCCTATACTTTTTATCGAGATTTAGGTCTCGATTCTTTTTCAAAATAATCCGTTTTTCCAAAAAATGAATTTCCAACCAAATACCCCATGCGAGGGAAGGCCCCGCCCGAAATCAAGGCGCCCCTTCCGAAAGGGAGTCCCGCGTCCCGTCGAAAATGCGTCGTCCGCTCACAGTGGCGACTCCGCTGGGGATTTCTCAAAAGTTTTTCAAAAACTTAAAAGAATTTGACAAGCCTTGAAAAGTGTCTAATTTAAATTAAGCGGATGATTCTTATATGACACTTTATGCATTTTTGTAGATAGACATTTATTGCATTAGGTTAGGTATCCACTATTTAGCCCGGTGAATCGTTGAAGTGTCGCCTAAGTTCCTCTTGGTCTTAGGGGCACGAATACGAAATACCACCCATAGCCTCGTATGAACCCCTTCGTTCGGACCCTTGAGTGGGGAGAAGTGAGGAGTATATTTTGCTATGGGGGCCTTGATGTTATCCCGACTTTGGACCGAACTCATTTAGGCAACCTTAGTTGGATTCCCTTAGGATACCGAAATAAAATGTGTGAATAAAATAAAAATCCGCCTTCATCATCCCCGGTTGGTGATCAAAGAGAACCCCTCCTAGGACTCGGTTAGAATTTTATCGACCTGACCACGTTTGGAGGAATAAGGTTGGAGGAATACGATCCGTGTGCTAATTGCTACGTGTCTTTTTGTTCTTCCACGACATATCATCATCACATTTTTTTTTACGAACATAACATACCGCATCTAAAGCATTTGTATGATTCTAACCCACATCTTTTGTACAGCCATTTTCATCCTTTGCGTGTGAATACATTAACCACCCGCGGGACATTTACACTAACCACATTTTTTTGTAGCCATGCATCCTTTCATCGTGTGAAAAAATTAATTAATTCACATACCTCACTTGAATGTCATGAGCATTAACCACTTTATCTTGCAGCCATGGGAAACGCATGTCATGCATAAAGCATTCATACGAATCTTGAATAATCCCATAAGGGTCACACACTTCACATCGCCCACCGAGTAGGAAATCATTTTAGGCGCTCCACGAGTGCCCATAAAAATTCATCGCATCTCATTAATTCATTTTAGGCGCTCCACGAGTGCCGACAAAAATTCATCGCATTTCGCCAAAGCATTTTAGGCGCTCCACGAGTGCCGACAAAAATTCATCGCATTCCATTAAATTATTTTAGGTGCTCCACGAGTGCCGACAAAAATTCATCGCATTCCATTAAATCATTTTGAGTACTCCACAAGTACCGGAAAAATTCCATTTCACGCATCAAAATGTTTAGGTGCTCCTTGAGCACTGGAACTCTGCCCGTTCACTAAGAACGCATTCACTTCATATCGCGGCGCGGAAATCGAGATACTCCCCGAGTATTGAAATTCCACTCGCAAGCCAAGCACGAGTTCATTTCATATCATCAAAAATCCGAAGTGTCCCCCGGACACCAAAACCTCGACCAAGCGCCATGCGCGTGTCGATCTCACTTCACAAAATCCGAGGCACTCCATGAGTGCCGAAGCTTTGTCCATTCTCTGAGGACATTCACATCATTTCACAAAACCTGAGGTACTCCCCGAGCACCAAAGGTCTCATCCATGCACCTAATACTTGGATTGCGATATATGCATGCATAAGTAGGAGTTCATGCATACTTCACCACCCGAAGGATTAGTTATTCAAGGTTCGTATTGCAAATCCATTTCATACAACATCCACATATCATTCATCCAACACGCCATGCATACATGCATATCCCCTAGAGTTCATAACTCTTTGGGTGATCATATTTCACTAACTTTTGTTTGAAATATTTTGTAGTTTGGCTCCGGTCGGGACGACGACTCGTGAGGCTAGAGCACAGCGATTCATCATCTAGTGAGTCTGGGGAGTTTACTCAGTTTGGGGAGGTTGAAGTGTCATCAGAATTAAGTGTTGGGTTTTCGCCGGAATTTGAACAGTTGCAACAGAGATTTCAAGATATGGCAATCACACCTGAAGCTGCTGCTGCCATGATGGCCACCACTGCTATTCGAGAATTCATGAGTTCTGATGAGTTCAAGAATCTTATCAAAAATCAAGTGCAGAATGCTTTGACCGAATCGTCCAATCAGAGACCTGAAAGGGGTGCCATTGGGGTGAACATGGTGCAATTGGGGTTATCTCCTAACTTTGTCTTAGCCCAGATTGCAAAGGCGAATCCTGCGATTCAAGTGGTAGTGGGTGAAGATGTTGAATCATCTGTGGAGGAGAGCAAACCTGTGAATCTGGATGATGTAGAATTGGATGATGATGCGGACGAATTTGAATTGATGAGTAGGCCCAAGCCTCTGAACCGGACAACACCTGTCTATCCTGTCTGCACCAAGGATGGGATGTATATAAGGAAAGAGGATGCTCCTGTGAATAATGTCACAAGGAGTGGAAGGGTATATCAACCCGAGCCGCAACAGTTAGGGGAGCCGAGTAAAAGGGTAGAAGCACCAGTTCAGGATTATTTGCCCATCAAAGTGAATGAGAAAGAAGACTTGGTAGTGGATCAACTCAAAACGATGCCTGCACATTCATCTGTATGGCATTTGCTTATGGAGTCCCAAAGACACCGAGCTGCAGTGGTGAAGAAGCTTATGGAAATGGATGCAAATCCATTAATGTCTCCCGAGGAAGTATGCATGGTGATTGGGAGTACAAAGAGTCAGCAATCTGATAATCCCAGGGGGATCACTTTCACCGAGGAGGACTTACCACCGGAAGGCACTAACCACAATCGTGCCTTGTATCTGAAAGTGGAGATGATGGATAGAACTCTGCCTTGTGTGATGGTTGATGACGGCTCGGCATTGAATATCTGCCCTCTGAAAGTTTTACCTAGTCTTCATCTGTCCGAAGAAGCATTATCACGGTCAAATACAGTGATACGGGCCTACGACGATTCAAAGCGTACCGTAATTAGAACTTTTGAGGCAGAGGTGTTAGTGGGAGAAGTTAAGTCAATCGTGCTGTTCACTGTCATTGATATTCCTGTGACTTTCTCTTTGCTTCTGGGGAGACCTTGGTTTCATGTATTGGGAGGTGTGCCATCAACCTTACACCAAAAGTTGAAGATTCTGATGGGGGAAAAGATTGTAACTCTTGAGGCGGATGAATCTTCTATGGTGGCTGCTCTGAACTCATCTAAACAACCTTTGACTGGCTTTCAAGTGGCAGTTGTCTCGGAGCATAAGGAGAAAGACTTGACATTTTCCCCATGGATCCATAAGTATTTTTAGAAGCAGAATTTCATTCCGAGAAGGGGGCTAGGAGTCCATCAGCAAGGGGTCGCAAAGTTTGATATCACTATGGGCCAATCACACCGAGGGGGTCTTGGTTATAAAGGTGCTGAAAAGAAGGGGATCCCAGAGACAAAGAAAGTCCATCTCTTGAACACTTTTGTTCGAGCCAGTGGTGGGCCATATGGTGGTAAGCCGGAACCGATGGTTATCGATGGGGAAACAGTCCCCGGGTTTGAGATCTTTGCTGATGTCGTTGACTTCTCGAAATATGGGGTTGGTTTGGTGGAAGAAATGCTTAAGCCTGAAAGTGTGAAGGAGATTAGTCCTTCTCCAATAAGCCAAGCTGAAGTGGTGGCTCCCATCATCCCGGAGGAGCAACCAAAAGAAGATACAGACCCCCTGGTGGACGCCATTACCAAAGCATTTGCTGAATTGCTGAAGAAAGGGTTAAAAGAGAGCCCTGTGAAGAAGGAAGCTGTTTCAGGACAGGCAGAATTAGTGGAAAAAGCTGTTGCTGAACTCACCAAGATGATGGCTAAAGGAAAAGCGAAGGTGGAAGAAGATGCCTTATCTGAAGCACAGAAAGAAACTCTTGAAGCTGATTTGAGTGACTTGTTTGAAGAAGAGCCTGCCGATCCGGAAGACCCTGCTGCAGAAGACCCTCCGCATGTGGAGGAAGAAAATGATTTCTTTGTAAACTTATCCTATGTACTTGATATGAACAATTCCACTTTTAAGGCGATGAATGAAATGAAATCTAAGTTTGCTTATTTGTGTGATGTTTTTCCTAATGGCTCTGTGCATACATGCAATCATTCATTCAATGTGTTCAGCATTCATGACACTGCATTACATGAAATTAATTTGGGCACAATTGAAAATCCTAAAATGGTATCTATCTCTAACGAACTCAATCCTGAAGAAGAGAGAGAATTGACAAAAATACTTAAAAAGCATGTGGGATTGTTTGTTTGGTCTTACGACGATATGCCAGGGGTTGACAGAGAAATAGCAGAGCACAGAATTCTGATTGACCCCAAGTTCAGTGCAGTAAAGCAGAAGCTCAGGCGTCTACGTCCAGAATGGGCTGAGAAAGTCAAGGAAGAAGTAGCAAAGCAGATTAAGGCCAATTTTCTGGAGGTGGTGGATTACCCTGAATGGTTAGCCAATATAGTCCCAGTTGCCAAGAAGGACGGAAGAGTCAGAGTTTGTGTGGATTATCGGGATTTGAATAAGGCCTCTCCAAAGGATGACTTCCCACTTCCTCACATTGATGTCCTGGTTGACAGTGCGGCAAGGGCAGTTATGTACTCGTTCATGGATGGTTTCTCGGGGTATAATCAGATCTTAATGAATGTCATTGATAAAATCAAGAAAGCCTTCATCATCGAGTGGGGGGTGTATTGCTACAGAGTGATGCCGTTTGGATTGAAGAATGCTGGGGCGACCTATCAGCGGGCGGTTACGACGTTGCTACATGACATGATCCACAAAGAAGTAGAGGTGTACGTTGATGACATGTTGGTGAAGTCCATGACCCGGGAAGAGCATCCGGCCATCCTGGATAGATTTATGACCAGGATTGAGAATATAACCTGCGGCTCAACCCAAAGAAGTGTGTATTCGGAGTTGCATCGGGCAAGCTGTTGGGGCACATTGTCATTCAAAAAGGCATTGAGATGGACCCAGATAAGATTAAAGCCATTCGAGATATGCCAGCACCGAAAACAGAGAAGGAAGTCAGATCTTTTCTGGGGTCACTTCAGTACGTCAGCAGGTTCATTGCCAGATTGACCACGGTCTGTGAGCCCATTTTCAAGCTTCTTCGGAAAGAACAACCCGTTGTGTGGAATGACCAGTGTCAGGTTGCATTTGATAGGATCAAAGAATACTTTATCAATCCTCCAGTATTGAAGCCCCCAACTCTGGGAAGACCTCTGACTCTGTACTTAGCCATTGAGGAAACCTCCATGGGGGCGATGTTGGTTCAAGAACAAGATGACAAAAGGGAGCATGCTATCTACTACCTTAGTAAGAAGCTGCTAGATTATGAAACTCGGTACACTGTGGTGGAGAAAACTTGCACTGCTATGGTCTGGCTCACGAAGAAATTGAGACACTATTTCCAATCCTACAAGATACAAGTTGTGGCAAAAGTTGATCCAATGAAATATCTCTGCTCCGCCCCATCCCTGACGGGGAAATTGTCCCGGTGGTTGCTTTTGTTATCAGAGTTCGACATCGAGTATGTAACAAAGAAGGTGATCAAGGGAAGAGCAGTGGCTGAGTTCCTGGCCAATCAGCCGCTTGAATCTGATTATGTAGAAAACCTGGAATTTCCGGATGAACAGTTGGCCTTCGTAGAGGTGGAGATCAGGAAATGGATTATTCATTTTGATGGAGCTGTAAACAAGAGGGGAGCAGGCCTCGGAGTCGTCATTGTAACTCCTGAGGGAGAGATAATTCCTTTGTCAAAGCGGCTAGAATTCCCGGTAACTAACAACGGTGCAGAATATGAAGCTTGCTTGTTTGGCATTGATGCTCTCAATACATTAGGGGCAAATGATGTGACCATTGTTGGAGATTCACTGTTGGTAATTCGCCAAGCCACCGGGGAATGGGAAATCAAGGAAGAATCACTTCGCCCTTACTTGGAGAATTTGTGGGAAATGGTGAAAGCATTCAAGCATATTGAATTCAAGCATGTGGCCAGAGATGATAATCATATGGCAGATTCATTAGCTACCTTGTCGTCCATGTGGGAAGGACCTCAGAAAGCACCGATGCAGCCTTTGATCCTGGAGACTGCTAGAACACCGTTTCATCGCTCTAGCGCGGTCCTGGCTTTAGTTGCAGATGATAAGCCCTGGTATCAAGATATAGCTGATTTTCTACAAAATGGCCAATACCCTGAAGAAGCAGATGCATCAGATAAGACCACTTTAAGAAACTTGGCAGCTCAGTTCAGATGGTTTGATGGACAGCTTTTCAGAAGGACCGCTGATGGATTGTTATTGAAGTGTCTGACGGAAGCAGAAGCTAAGAAGGTTAACCAAGAAATGCATTCAGGGATCTATGGCCCTCACATGAACAGATTAGCTCTGGCAAAGAAGATCATGAGACAAGGTTACTTCTAGCTCACTATGCAGACTGACTGTGCAGAAGAAGTGAAAAAGTGCCACGAATGCCAGATTTACGGGGACATCAGCCATCTTCCACCTATGGAGTTGTAAAACCTCATGACTCCTTAGCCGTTTGCAGTGTGGGGTATAGACATAATTGGCGAAATTCGACCTCCGGCATCGAATGGTCACAAATTCATTGTAGTGGCAGTGGATTATTTCTCCAAGTGGGTTGAGATCGAATCTTATGTCACGGTCACGGCTAAGAACATGGCTAAGTTCGTGAAGAAGCACATCTTTGCAAGATATGGAATACCACATCATATGGTGACTGATAATGGAGTATAATTTCAGGGGGCTACAGCTGAATTGTTCGAAGAGTACAACGTGGAACGTCGTAAGTCTTCCCCTTACAGGCCACAAGCCAATGGAGCAGTAGAGGCGGCGAACAAGTCTATTAAGAAGATCTTGTCCAAAACCACCTCAACCTACCTGGATTGGGCAGATAGATTACCTTACGCTCTGTGGGGGTACAGAACCAGTGTTAGAACACCCACTGGAGAAACACCTTATTCGCTGGTTTATGGGATGGAAGCTGTCCTTCCTGTTGAAATGGAATTGAAGTCACTAAGGACGGTCTTAGAAGCACAGTTGCCTGAAACAGAATGGGTAAAGGCAAGATTTGAACAGCTAGCTATGGTCGATGAAAGACGTCTCAAAGCTCTGGACCACCTATAGATGTATCACCAAAGGATGGCTAGGGCCTATAATTGACGGGTTCGTCATCAGAAACAGCCTCTAAAAGCGGGAGATCTAGTGTTGAAGCAAATGAGACCGACTAACACAGATGCAAGGGGCAAATTCAAACCTAATTGGGAAGGCCCGTATGTGGTAAAGAAAATACTCTCCAAGGGTGCAGTGAAGATTATGGACATGGATGGCAACGAGTTTACCAACCCGATTAATCAAGATCACCTCAAGCGCTACCATGTGTAAAAAAAAAAAAAAAAAGGGCATGTTATGTCGAAAACTCGTAAGGGCGACTTAAGCAAAAATTAAGGCTACGAGGGTTAGCTTATTGACTAGAAAACCTGTATAGGATGGTCGATAATAGGAATGAGTTCGTTCGAGATATGTACCAAGTTTAAAATTTTCAATTGATGCGATAATTAAATTTCATTAATGAAGTGCATTGTGCTCAACATATTGCATGAATGTTTGGAGTATGTTACATGATACATTTGTCGAAACATCCAGATAAACAAAGACATTTAAACGCCTAAGTGTGCAATTGCGAATATCATCCATTTAAAAAAAAAAAAAAAACCTGTTAAGTCGAAAACCCGCGAGGGCAGCTTAAGCAAAAGTTAAGGTAAAAAAAAAAAAAGATTGCATCAATAATAGAAAAGATGTATATAAATAATAATAATGGTAGCCAATACATGCATGATAATGAAAATCACTTTTTCCCTTTACGCTCTCCTTTTCTTGATAGGAAGTGGTCTCGCGGCCTCAGAAGGAGTCAGCCAGCGGAAGGTCACACTCTCACGCGCCTCACGAGTCGGTAAATCCTGGATCTCAGCCAGCCACTGCTTGTAACGATCATTTGTCTCTGTAAGGGCAAGACAGGCATAATTCAATGCCACACGATGGGTAACTCTAGCCCAGCAAAGTCTGATGTGATCTGGCCAAGCAGCAGTATACTCCTCACAATTGGTAACACAAGATCGCTGGGGGATATCCTGCAGATGACCATACTGACGGCAAAGGCGACTCGGAGAATAGAATGTCACCCTGGTCTATCCTAACAACTGCACACCATGTGCCCACATCTCTACAATCACGTGGGTAATCTTCCACCAGGGGCACACCCACCTAATCTGGTCATCAGTCAGGCAAGATAGCCAAACGCCCCACTCATCAGCGGACATATCAGTATAGGAGTCAATGGAGAAGCCTCGTTCCCTGAGATTGGCCGGATGGTATTTCTTGAAGTTCCCCCTCGGAATCTTAAGAATTGATAGTTTCTCCAACAACCAGATCTACAGTTGATGGAAAGCAAGGGTTAGAAGTGCATTCGACCCAGAAATACACCAGACAATAAGGAATTTCACCTGGAGCAGTGTGAGGTGAGGGCCAATGTGGAGAACACCGTTTGTCTTAGATGCATGCAAGCTAATCAGTGTCTCAGCAAGTGCAAAAGGAGCTGGAGATGCTCCCACAGCCATTTGAGAGATAAGGGAGATAGCCCTGAAGGAGACAACCCCATCACTAGGACCACAGAAATACCGGCTCACCAGTAACAGGCTAACCATGGAGGCCCAGCTCATGTGGTCCCTAGGGGCATTGACACACCACTCCAGTATAGAATCCGAGCTCAGCCCAGGAAAAGGGGAGCCAGTAACAAGTAAAGCTTCCACCTCGGGATTGGGAAGCCCGAACAAGCTCACCAAGGAGGAAATGCTACCACAAGTGAACTCGGGGACGGCGATGTCCACTCCTTTATGGCAGGGGATGTTCAAGATAGCACTGAACTCTTCATATAAGGGGCAGAGCTCTTGGCATGAGAAGCGGGAAACGTTGTCCACTGGATCCCAGAATCGATAACAAGCATTCAACAACTCGATGTTCCACGAGTGTTTGTAATAAGCCTTAAGATTCCACAACCCGAAAGGCTTCGATTTAAGCCAATCAGAGTCTTGCAATGATTCTAGAAAATTGTAAAAGCCTGGATAAAAAAAAAATTTGAAGAAGGAAAAGAAGAAGAGTGAATTTCCAAATGTTAATGAAACAAAAGCAAATCCCATAATGTAAAGAATGCAGTTCATAATATGCCTAAAAATCCAATACAAAAGAACCAAAAACTATAAAGACAATAAATAAGAAAAGCAGGATGCTCCAGCTAGCTCTCATCCTGCCCCTCATCCTCCTCCTCCTCCTCGGACTCACTCTGATGTGTAGCCCTGTAGGAGTCAAAATCCGCCTGCAGATGAGCCATCCCAGCCTGCAGCCCAGCTATCTAGACTCTCGCCCTATCCACCTCTTGGTTATTAGTCTGGGCCTGAGCCACGGCAGAAGCAGCCTCCCTGGCCTGCTCTCGGAACATCTCGACTCGGGACTGCAGTCGACAGCATAAATCAACATTCATACATACATACATACGCATTCATGCATTACATAAATTATGATGCAGGAAACACGGGGTGCTTACCGCCCAAACACCGTTCTCCCAGACTAAGAAGTCTCCTAGACCTTTGTACCGGTAGGCTATCTCTTCCATATCAGCTCGCCGAACCTAGAAGATATCAAAGATCAAAAAAAAAAAAAAAAAAAAAAAAAGAGACAAAGACTTACGTGGGTGGTGTCCTCTGGAAAGAACATAGCTGGTTCCTCACGAGGAACACTCCATGTCGTATAAGCTTGGGTGCCATCCAACCCTATCAGAGTGAAGCCGGCCCTAAGCTCAGACACTAAACAGCCCTCCACTACACCGCTAGTGCCGACGGCTTGCGAAGCCGAAGCTGCGGCGCTGCCTGCATGGACAGGGTGGGTCCTATCCTGAATAGGAGTATCCTCCCCAGCTGTAGCCACACCAACACTCTCGCCGGCCGGGCCACTGGGCTGAGAAGACCCGGTTCCCCTACGTCTCTTAACCTGCGAAGAGAATAAAAAGTCAAAAAAAAAAAGAATGAATACCTGGCGAGGACAAGGAGGAGGAGCCGCTGGTGCGACACCCGCAGCAGGCAGTAAACACTGCTGAATATAAGTCGGATAATCTCCATCCACGGGGTCTACACTATACCCCTCTCCGAATATACCTGGGTATGTCGCGGGGTCCGCCAGATGCGGCCAGAAGAGCGCCTGTGGAAGCGGCAGGGGCACAAGCCGGCCGACTGGACCATCGACATGGTCGGAAAGGAAGAGGCGCTCGCCCAAGTACCACTCTTGGGACATAGGGCTCTCCATGACGAATCGGCGGCGGTCGAAGCGTACGGAGGACTGAACAAGAAGGGTGATGGCACCCAGGTTCTCCCAAAGGTGGTGCCGGATCTATAAGAAGTGCAACAAAGAAAGTTCAGTATAGGTAAACAAAAGTTGTTCAAGTTTTCTTACTAACGAGTTTTGTCTACTTACCCTCCCCCAGGTCGTATCGGGCAAACTCTGCCGCACCTCCTCTATATCACGGGCAGTACCCTGCCACCCCTACGTCCAGCAATGCAGAACGGTCGGACGGACATCGCCCTAGAAGTCCCTCAACTCGGACGGCCCCAACACGTGATGCTCGAACGCCCAGATCTGTAGTTATAAAAAAAAATAATAATACATAAAAAAAAGAGAAAAAGAAAAAAGAGAGGAGAAGGGAGAGAAAAGAGACAATACCAGAAGGCCAAACCAGAAGCCCAGGATCTCCTGCTGCGTCCCCCGGGCACACAAGTCCAGCCCGTAATATAGCTGCCCTAGCGCAGCCCGCGCCCAGTCCAAAGATGGGAAAGCAGCCAAGTCCACCAGTGTGGGAAGCAGAGTCAGATTACAAGTACTCTGCCCGGTGGGGAACAGCGTGCAAGATAGGAGGATGAACACGTAGGCTCTGGTGTACTGCTCTACGTCCTCCTCAGTCGAGACTGCACGGGCGGCCCAATAAGCCTCCACCCGGGAGCATAGGATCTTCCCCTTCTCAGGGGTGCAGCCAATCAACCTCCTGATGTAGGTATCCACCTGCTGGTGCCGAGTCAAGCTGTAGTTGAAGATGATAGGGGTCCCGCCGAACCCAAAGCCTGTAATCGCTACAAAGTCCGAGGGAGTGACGGTGAACTCCCCGATGGGCAGGTGGAAGGTGTGGGTGGTACAGACCCATCTCTCACACAGAGCCGTCAGCACGGTGTGTGTGGTATGCGGCGTGCTCGTGGGCAAGGACAAGACGAAAGACTCAAGCCCTAGGAGTCTAACCCGGGCCTGCACGGGCTCGGGAAGTCGATCCCACCAGACCCATGGCAGAGAGAGATTCCCACTGCCGGCAATCCTGTGTACCTGCATTATGGGGAAGTACAATACATATGCATTCAGTCTTTGCATAATAGTAACATAGCAAAATTAATCGAAACAAAATTTTAAAAAGCCATTTTTTCTTGCTACAGTCGTACGACTGTAGTACGCTTTGCACGAGCGTAACTACAGTCGCACAACTGTAGTGCCCACAGTCGTACGACTGTTCATCTTTGGCATGAACAGTCGCACGACTGTTCATATTCCTGCAGAAAAATTTCGAAATTCGTTTAATTCTCGCAATTTCTAACTCGTTTTTCCTAGTTTCTTGTTGCTATTAACTACAGGGGACTCCTAGCATGCATTCTACTCAATCAATTCAACCCAGAAAACAGTAAATCATGCAAATCAATTCCAAAAAATTCAAAAGGAAAAATATTGGAAAACTCAAAATCAAGGCCAAAGAATCGGGTACCAACCTGTGTAACGGACAAATGGGAGTCCATCGCTAGCAGAATAGGGATCTCCATCCCGAATTGGATCCCGAAATGATCCATATAAAGCGGGTGCCCGTATCCTTGTGCAATCCCCACAAAAGGGATCTCATTGGGGTTATTTGCTTCTTGAATCAAGCTACTCTGAATCTTTCTCAACTTTTTTCCCATTTTCTTCAACATTTTGGGCAAGATTTTGAAGATTGGGGTCGGTTTCAGAGAGAGGGAGAAGAAAAGTTTTCGGAAATATGAGAGAATGGGAGAGAAAGGGGCGGAAACCGCCCCTTTATTTTGTTCTGCCCGCGAAGTACAGTCGTACGACTGTACTTCGTCTACAGTCGTACGACTGTAGTGGAAAAAAAGGGGGGAATTTTCATTTTTTTCTATTTATTCTTTAAACCCTATTTTCATTATCTAATGCGTAATTATTCCCCACCGGGGTATTTCAGTAATTTTGCATGACTAATCCAGCGACGACTGATTTATTTCAACGACGGTCCGCCTCGCCCAAGGGGCACGAAACCCGAGAAAACCGTAAAAATTCACTGTAAGTGCAATCTCACCAAACTGCATTTTCAGCACATCCTGTGTACCAAGCCACATCGGACCATCACATTCCCACAAAAATCATAGTCCCCCACGACTTTAAAAGGGAACCCAGATTCGATTTCTGTCCGTCGGGTGTGCCCAGCCGCACGCGATCGTCATGCATTCACACTAAAATTATAGTCCCCCACGACTTTAAAAGGGAACCAAATATCCCTTGTCAGTCTGTTGAGTGCGTCAGTCGCACACGACTATCACATCTTGTATTCGTAAATCCAGTCCCGCACGACTATAAAAGGCAACCATGACACGCATTCCCGTATTTATTCTTGATCAAAGGGGCAAAAATTTTTGTTTCAAAATTATCGATCAAGGAATAAATACGTTCATCAAACACGCATCACATGCATTTTTGGCTTGGTATGACAAGCCATGCACAGCCTTTTGACTCCAAAAGTCATTCCATCTCGGCGTCATCCTTGCGCGAAAGCCATCGTAGGGAACCGCCCGACTCCAAAAGTCATTTGTACTCTCAGTGTCATCCTCATGCGAAAGGCATATGGACCACCTGACTACCGAAGTCACCTGCAGTTCACCTGCGAATACTGCGCTTGTATATCCATGTGATTTCGTGTTCTTTGTCGTGTACCTAAATTCGTTTCGGAAATCGGACTTCAGCTACACGAGGGGCAGCCTGTGAACACAAAATTTTATTTTATATATAAAAAAAAAGTGTGCCGTTGACCGTTGACCCACGACTGTAAAATACAGTCGTGGGATTTTGATACAGTCGTACGACTGTACCGTAAGTACAGTCGTACGACTGTACTTTCAGGGGTAGGTTGCTGCCCATTCCCCCTTTGACTTGAAGAAGAAGGGAAATCTTGAGCATTAAATGCTCAAGATTTCCGGGTTAGTGGGGAGGTATATAAGGTGAAGAAAACCATATTGGAAGGACTTTTGGCCAGAAATCAAATTTTTAGAGAGAGAAAAAAGAGAGAAAAAGAGAGAAGAGAGATAATTAACTTATTGCTTTCTTCTTACCTTTTCTCTTTAATCTCTTGTTGTTAAGCACTAAAACGAAGTAGAAATCCTAGGTTAACACTCACACTAACAATCTAAATCGACCAAAAACAAACACAAATCCGTGACTTTTCTGGGATTGTTTGGACACTTTTGCAACCTTGACTTTTTGAGGAAAAAGAGCGATTTCACGTGGATTGGTGCGTAGCCAGGGGTCATTCCAGCTGTGGATCGTCACCAAGGAGGTAAATAACCTTTAACTCAACTCATTTTCCATCTTTCTGGGTGATTTGCTTGTGTTTGGTGCATTTTTATTCAAGTTTTTGAGTTTTTATTTCTGGAAAAGTAAGAACAGTAGTACGACTGTTCTTGAAACAAGAACAGGGGCACGACTGTAATTACAGTCGTGCCAAACCCTCTACAGTCGTACGACTGTGCTTACTTTCTCAGTTTCAGGGTTTTGTTTTTAGGGTTTTTTAGCGATTTCTGCCTAGCTAGGAGTACAGTCGCACGACTATAGTATACAGTCGTACGACTGTAACTACAGTCGCACGACTATAGTCCTCGGCCAGAAGCAGAAATCCCTAAAAAAATCCCTAAAATCCAAAGAAAATCATAAAAATCCGAAAAATTTCATAAAAATCAGAAAATTTCAGAAAATCAGAAAAATTGGAAAACCCTCAAAAATCATCAAAATGAATTTTGTTGTGTGCATCACGACCTTAGATTTATTTTCCAGTAAAATTGCATTTAGGACAATTCCACGACGGAGACCCGGTTCTCCCGAAAACCGACCCACTTTTGTATGCTAAATTAAAATAAACGGAAAATGTTTTCAAAAACGATTTTCTCACAAAACCAAAAATACAGGGACGTTTCAAAATGGTTTTCCAGGTCTAACCGGACCGGCCGACCGGGCCGACCAGGTTACCCCCAATTACATGACCCCGAATCATAATTTCCCAATTCTGTCTATTTGAGTCCTATTTATGGCGTGCCGTATAAATTGTGCTAACCTCTGTTTTGCAGCTTTTCTTTTATTTTAATTTTCTATTTCATTTGTATTTAATAGAATTAATCGTGTATTTAGGCGGTTGTAAATTTTAGATTCTCGTGTATTCTAGGCGGTTGTATCAGTGAGACGAGAGTTTTATTTTTCTTTCGATTGGGTTGTAAGCTCTTAAATATTTATTCTTTTTACTTTTTATGTTGTATTATTATTCCGTATGCGCGTTGCGTGTATTATTTAATGAAAATACATCTTTAGCAATTTAAAGTGTCATAAATAGAACATTGGCAATAATATTTAAATTAGACACGAAATAAGGGACTTGTCCGGACCCGAATCTCTGAAAAGTGTGGCAGTCCTGCTTTGGTTCAGCTACACTGTAATTTCCCGGTTGAGCTGAGCCGGGTGGCGACTCCTATACTTTTTATCGAGATTTAGGTCTCGATTCTTTTTCAAAATAATCCGTTTTTCCAAAAAATGAATTTCCAACCAAATACCCCACGCGAGGGAAGGCCCCGCCCGAAATCGAGGCGCCCCTTCCGAAAGGGAGTCCTGCGTCCCGTCACAATTATGGTTGTAAAACTTTCTCTAAACTCGGCATTGTCGATAGTATAGAGAGACCAATGAGAATATATTGTGATAATTCCATAGTTGTTTTCTTCTCTAAGAATGATAAGTCTTCAAAAGGCACAAAGCATATAGATTTAAAATACTTGTGCGTTAAAGAAGTACAAAAATAAAAGGTTTTTATTAAGAACATAGGAACTGATCTAATGATAGCGGATCAGTTAACCAAGGGTTTGGCACCCAAAACATTTCTTGGCCATGTTGAAAGAATGGGTATTATAGAAAAGTCCTTGTTAGAATAGTTTTGAAATCTATATATTCGAATGCTAGCCCATATTATTGAGACCCTTTGAGGATTCAATTAGAGTTTTTTTTTTTTTTTGCTAATTTTGCTATCCATATTAAAGTTGTGAAACATATTGTTATTTGTGATAACAAATTATGTCTTTGAAATAAAATAGTAATGTTGTACAATAAGTCACAATTAACATTGTATGGGTTAAGTTAATTATGTAATACATGGAAGGAATCATATTAATAAAATTAACATGTGACCTCTATAATCCAATTAGCATAATTAATTTAAGGTAATGACATGATTTATTCAAGTATAGTGTGAAACTAAAATTGTTCAATCATTAATACGTCACATGAACCAAGTGGGAGATTGTTAAATTACTGATGCAACAGGGTATTACTAAAGTTCGTTGATCACGCACAATGCTGGAAGTTAGCCTTCTACAATTTGAATTTCGCAAAACAAGAGTAGGAATTTGAATAAATCAGAAAATATTATTAATCATCAAAACTGAATCCCAAAAAATCATGATATAGCTTAAATAGCAAAACCATAATTAGAACCCAAAACGAAAAAGGAAAACAAAAATAGAAAAATTACAAAAAGGTCCCAAAAATCAATAAAATGCAATATTGAGGCCCTAAACGATGGAATTTGGCCAAAAAGCGATGGACCTCATGTGCAAAGTTAATGACTTTGAATCGTTGGCCCGATTCCAAATTAATTAGGGTCTGAAAATGCGAAAAACCGATAACCCAAATTTGTCAACAATTAGGAGAATGCCACTTCTCCAAAAACAATATTGTTTGTTCTTCTACTACATCAATTATTATTGATTTTGTTCCATGTAACTTAGTAGTTTAATTAAGCTACACTTATGGAAGAAGTAACTTAGGAGTTTCTTCATTAAGTTACACTAATCTATATGTAACTTGTTAAATATAACTTATAGTATTCATTACGTAATTTTAACAATACTAGTGAAGGTGAGTTATGGAACTTAAAGTACATATAACTCTTATGAAATTAAGGATATAAGTAACCTATAGGATAAGCTCTACTTTAAAAGGAGACTAGTGTGATGGTTTCTAGTATGTAGAGAAGTTTAGAGCTTATGGATTTTGATTCCCTCCACTATCTCTAATTAAATATAAAGTATCATAAACAAATAAAGAGATTCTTCATCATCAAAGAATCAATAAGAGTTTATAGATAGAGGCGGAGAAAATACACTAGAAGTGGAACATATAGTACTTTTATGACTATGGAACACAATCAAGGTAAATGATTTTCATGATACTACTTTGTAATATAATTGTAAAGATAAGCTAAATCAACTAGTGTTATTCAAAGGCCCTACATAACCGATTAAATCTAACATCTCTCACACACACACTCTCACATGTTTTCTCTAGGGTTTGGTATTAAAACCTAATTAGGCTCTGGTACCACGTAAATTGAATCATTGCTACTTCTCATATTAACAAAGAGGGTATAAATATAAGTTACTATTGGATAATAATGCCATATTTATTAAATTAAGAGTCACATCTCTAGTTAAACTCTTTTAAAAAGTTGTAGTTACTTTCTATTGCTACTTTTTAGCTTTTGAATGTTACTAGGATTTATTTTCTTAGCCTATTTAAGAAGCTGAACAATTAATAGAAATATACACATTTATTTTCCCTCTATAATTTCAATTTCTTCTTTTTATTCACCATGTTCATTTAATAAAAACTACAAATGGTATCAGAGCTCCCATGATCTTAAAGGACCTATGAGAAATTCATATTGCTTGAAAACTACTAAGTTTATATTGTCAAGATGAAAGCTCATCTAAGGGGCTTAGGTTTGTGGCAGTTGGTCAAAATTGAGAGGGAGATACTACAGCTGCAAAATAATCCAACACTAAACCAAATAAGGGATCGTGAAGATGTAGAAACAAAAGCCTAGGCTAGGTCGAAAGAACTTTATTAAAAAAAGAAAATGCGAAATTGTCAGAGATGGTTGAAGAGAGAGAAATTCTTTTTTAATTGGTGAAATGTGCACCATAGATTGGTGAGAAAGTGCATCAATAAGTGTTCTTTATGATGAGAAGTGCATCATGTGCTTATGTGAAGAGAAGTCCTTCACAAAGTTGAAAATTTTGGTGATCATAGGGCAGTTTGTTTCTGCTTTTTGGAGCAGCTTTAGCTTTTCACTCCCAAAGCAAAGAATTTATTGTTTGGTTAGATTTATTAAAGGGGAAACTTCAAAAACCACCATGTGGTTCCACCGTCTAACAAATCAAGGATTGTGTTTTATTTTTGTCAAAAATATGACTTGTGGTTTCAAAAGTTAGTAAAAAAAGAATAATTGCATTAAATCATAACAGATAAGAGGGTATTTTTATCCATTTTGAACTAAAAATTTTCGAGTTAGTTAATAAAAATGTAATGACAGATTTTAAAATTTTTTTAGAAGTACAAATATTTTTTAATTAAATAGTATTTATAAATTTTTAAAAAAATCACAAAAAAAATTATGAAAAATAATCAAATTTTGATGTAAAATTCTTAAATAACTTAATGGACAAAAATAGCATATGTCACATCATCATTTTTGAATAAAAAATGTTAGTATCCTTTTTTTGCTAACTTTTGAAACCATAAGTCCTCTTTTTTACCAAAAAAAAAAAAAAAAAAAAAAGCATAATCCTTGATTTGTTAGAGGGTGGAACCATAGAGATGGTTTTTTTAAGTTTGCCCTTTATAAAATAATAGCTTTTAACTGTTTTTGCAGAAAAAAAGCAGCTTTTCGCGAAAGCTCCATTTTAGAGCTTTTCGCAAAAAACCTTTTATAATTACTTGGCTTTTACAAATTTTAACCTTTCTAAAATAATAAATTATATTTTTATAGAAATAGATAGATCTTTTTTTATGGAATTTTTTTATGCCTATAAATATTGAAAAATTAAGCAAGATCAATTCTTCAAATTAATTTATTTGGGTTAGTTTCACATTTTTTTAAATTTGTATATATTAATTTAGTTATAGATTAAAAATATATTATAGTAATGTATTTTACGTAAAAACTAGAATTTAAATTATTTTTGTACACTTATGAAGTCGCTATTTAATGAAAATAATAATTTTTGAAGTGTATGATAAGTTAAAATTGTTTTAAAATTATCTAATTATGTAATTATTTTTACTAATATTTATATAATTTTTTTTGTTTTTGTATAATTATTGTATACTGGTATAAAAGATATCTATAATGCTCTTTTTACATCTTAACAATACCAACTAATCATAAGTTTACCAAACACTATCAATCAATTAGCTAACAGCTTATTGCAACAGCAAATAGCTAATATGAATAGCAAACAGCTAACAGCAACAATAACAGCTATTAGCTAACAGCTGAACCAAACAGGCTCTATATGCTTCATAAAATCTGAAAAAATTGAATTAGAAATTAAAAATTATATGGGAGTTTATTGGATAAAAATGTAGGATTTTTAAATTAAAAATTATATCTCTAGTTAAACTCTTTTAAAGAGTTATTTTTTAGCTGTTGAATGTAAGTAGGATTTGTTTTCTTAGCCTATTTAAGTGGTTCAACAATTAATAAAAATATCGGCATATCTATGTTCTCTCAATAATTTCAATTTCTTCTTTTTCTTTATAGTGTGTGTAGGAAGTCTGAGACAACAAAAGTTCCTAGCTAGAACATAATTAAACTTCCTAGTTATATAAAAAATAGGATACTTAAGATACAAGCGATCTCTTACTCTTACATCAATGCCTCACTCCTCCGAGCCCAGACGTAATCTTTTTACAAATCATCCTAATTAATCACAATCTCATCTCATCTATCTCCATTCTTCAATTATTTCTCTGCACAATCATCTCCGACATCGTGCCTCCCACCAATTTCTCGTTTCACTCTTCAACAAATTATTCAACATGCAAAGAACCAAAAGGAAAAGGTGGAAAAGGTTTCAAAACATTGAAATTTGTGATTATGATGGAAATGATAAGAAGAAGGGGAATTCATCTGAGTCTGTAAACACAAAACAGAAGACGAGTAATGGCACATCTAGTGAAAGCAAGGGAAAAGACTTGATGGTTCAAGATAATAATAACAACAAAAAGATCATGTTTGTCAATTATCACTCCCAACAATTATAAAAAAATTCCACTTATTAAAATTTCTGCAAATAGTTTGGTTCATATTGTATAATGGTACTGTCGAGTTTTTGTAATTGGAGTCACTAAATTGAGTTGTCATGACCAGACAAGGAGATGGAGCAGCAATCGGAATTGATCCCGGCACTACCTACTCTGCGTAGGCATTTGGAAACATGACAGAGTGGAGATCATTGCCAACTATCAGGGAAAAACGACCCTGTCTTTAGTTTGATATTTATATTCCAAGTTATTCATGTATTTCTGTTATTTCTTTGGGGGACACCAAGTTGACTTGTTTATTTTGAAATACTGTTATCTTTTTTATTTGTTTGTGCTAATCTCAACCGATTAAAGAAAATTTTATGGCACTATACAAAACTATTTCCCAATATATGGTAAACAGTGAACTATGGTCTTGTGGTGTTTTCGAATAGAGCCGCTAACTCCGTAAGCGGACAATTGCTTTACCAGTCAATTGTTGTCTTTGCAACAGTCCGCCAGTCAAACTAATGCACCAAGAGGAGTCCGAATATAAGAATAGTAGACAGCAACGTGTCCAACTTCAGAGATGGCGGACCTACTTGTCAGTCTATGAGAGAATCTCTATCAGAGGGGTCTGAGAACACTAAAGGCGGACGTGATCAAATCTCTGTTAGTCTGTGTTTTGTGAACTTGGACACGTCTGTTCGCTGCTAAGTGAAAGACAAGGCAGAGTCCGCATAACAAGAAATTGAACTCCTTTTTAGGTCCGCGTCCACCAAAATCGGATTTCTTATTCCCTTTTACCCAACCATCCGATCTTTAGTAAATAGTTCTCCTAGCTATCCGATCATTTGAAAAAAAATTGGATGAATTTATTTTGCCCTACCAGCCTCTCCTACCATCTTCTTTCTTCTCTTCTATTGATTCAAAAAAATAAAAAAAATAAAAAAAAAAAACTTCAGCTTCATCAAAACAAAAAACTCTTAAATCACCATTTTTCTCAGTTGTTCTTCTCCCCCTCTCAAAATGAAATCGGCCATTTCCTTAATAGTGATTATTTTGGTAAGTTGTTGTTAATTATATTTTGTGTTTAGATGCTCAATTATTTTGTTAATTTTTCTGTAATTTCTTTTGTAAATAAATTTTTTCTTTACTCTTAGTTAATTTCTTCTAGATAATTCACCTTGATAGAAAACTTTCAGCCTACTTAATTGAATCAATGAGGAGCTAAACAATAGAACATACACCAAAAGCAATCACAGAAACAACACTAAAGTTTTTACGTGGAAAACTCCTTCAATGTGAAGGATAAAAACCACGAGACCTCTCCCGGTCCAAGGGAAAAAAATATCCACTATAATTTGAAGCATTTACAGCAGATACAAAACCGAGCAAAGTGAACAACAATGCACATCCACAGCATCATACACTAACAGCACATACAGCAGCAAGAATACAGCAAAAACTATAGTTCAAGACTTCCAAATACACTCTCCATCACATACAATGAAGAACAACAAGTCAGGAACGAACTCACCAAAAATCAGCTCAATCCGGATAGGAAAAACCGTTCAAACGCTGAAGAAGGTGAAGAAGCTCAAAGCTGAAACTCAGAAACACACATTCTGTCCGATTCTGCCCAGGTACGAAAAAAGCCCTCCGGCCGTGGAATGCCGATCTCCACCGTTCAGAATAAAGTGAACTCTAGCAAATGACAAAACAAGGTGGCTGGGCGGATGAACAAAGCAGCAGGTTTCTCTTCTCCCTTTTCTCACAAGAATGGCTGCCAATCCTGTCTCTCTTACCACTTCAAGACACATAAATATGTTTAAATACCTCAACCCTAGAGGAACAAGCAAAATGGGCTCAAAATAGATGGGTTTCCTTCACATAGGAAGGGAACCAAAGCCCAACAAATCTCCCCCTTCCCGACTATATGGAGGATTTTGCCAACCCGGCAACTTCTCGACAAAATTCAAACTTGCCTCTTGGAAGAACTTTAGTGCACATGCCTGAACCATTCTTATCAGTATGGATCTTTTGAAGTTCAAGTTGCTTTGATTCTAAAACATCTCGAATCCAATAATACCTCACTTCAATGTGTTTAGATTGTTGGTGAAAAGTAGGATTCTTACTCAAATAAATTGCACTCTGACTGTCACAAAACAAGGTGTATCTCCCTTGAGTGAAACCAAGGCCTTGCACAAATCTCTTCATCCAAAGCAACTCTTTGCAGGCTTTAACTGCTGCAATAAGCTCTGCCTCTGTGGTAGATAAAGCAACACATCTCTGCAATCTGGATTGCCATGATACTGCTCCCCCTGTAAAAGTAATCAAGTACCTAGAAGTGGACTTTCTATTGTCTTGATCTCCTGCCATATCTGAATCTGTATACCCAATGAGAATAGGTTTCCCAGATCCAAAACAAAGCTTCATACTAGAAGTACCAAGTAGATACCTTAGTATCCATTTCACAGCTTTCCAATTCTCACTTCCCAGATTAGACATAAATTTGCCAACAACACTAACAGCATGAGCAATATCAGGCCTAGTACAAACCATTGCATACATCAAACTACCCACAGCAGAAGCATAAGGCACTCTCATCATTTCTTCCTTCTCTTTCTCACTCGATGGACATTGCTTCTTACTCAATTTAAAGGAATCACAAAGAGGAGTACTTACAACTTTAGCATTAGCCATGTTGAAACGTATCAGCACCTTTTCAATGTACTTCTCTTGAGACAACCATAAAAGCTTCTCCTTTCTGTCACAAGTAATCCTCATCCCAAGAATAAGCTTCGCCCATCCCAAATCTTTCATTGCAAAGCATTTGCTCAACTCTTTCTTCAATTCACCAATTCTGGAGGAGCTAGGACCTACAATGAGCATGTCATCGACATATAAGAGTAGAATAACAAAGTCATTATCAGAGAATTTCCGCACAAATACACAGTGGTCACAAGTTGTCTTCTTGAATCCTTGTTCAATCATCACAGACTCAAACTTTCTATACCACTGTCTTGGAGCTTGCTTTAAACCATATAAGCTCTTCTTCAACTTGCAGACATAATTCTCTTTGCCCTTCACTGCAAAACCTTCTGGCTGGTCCATATAAATTTCCTCCTCATAATCACCATGGAGAAAAGCAGTCTTGACATCTATATGCTCAACTTCTAAATCAAGACTCGCAGCCAACCCCAAAACAACTCTAATAGAAGACATCTTCACAACTGGAGAGAAAAATTTCTTCAAAATCGATGCCCTTCTTTTGACTGAACCCTTTCACAACCAATCTGGCTTTATATCTAGGAGAAAGGTTTTCTTCATGCTTCACCTTATAGATCCACCTATTCTTCAAGGTCTTTCTACCTTTAGGAAGCTTCACTAACTCGAAAGTATCATTTTCAAGTAAAGAATTCATTTCTTCTTTCATTGCAGCAACCCATTTCTCCTTTTGCTCACTCTCCACAGCTTCTTCATAACACTTAGGCTCTTCTTCATCTGTTAAGAGAACATACTCATTCACTGGATACCGAGTGGAAGGTGTTCTATCTCTAGTAGACCTCCTAACTATGGGTTCGGGTTCTTCATCAACAGGCTCTTCAAGTTCTGGAGCTTCTAACTGATCAACAGCTTCATAATCATCTTCAACATGATCATTCTGAACTTGGTTTTGCACATCAACATGATTTTCACCTGAAGGGATGGGATCCAAGTCAACTAAGCCATTATTTGACTGAGGCTTAGAAGTTTTAGGCTTTTCGTTATCTTCAATGGTTTGATCCTCCATGAAGACTACATCACGGCTTTTGACAACCTTCTTCTGAACTGGATCATAGCACTTGTATCCGAACTCATCCCTTCCATAACCAAGGAATATGCACTATCTAGTTTTGGCATCTAGCTTTGATCTCTCATCTTTCGGCACATGAACAAAGCATTTGCAGCCAAACACACGCAAGTGGTCATAGGATACATCCTTTCCATACCACACTCTGTCAGGAACATCAGATTGCAAAGCAATTGTAGGAGTTAGATTGATAACATAGGCAGCAGTGTATAAAGCCTCACCCGAAAAAAGACTGTGGCAACTTTGCTTCTGAAAGCAAACATCTAACTCGCTCCATTAAAGTCCTATTCATTCTCTCTGCCAAACCATTCAACTGAGGAGTCTTGGGTGGTGTCTTCTGGTGTCTGATACCTTGGTTTCTGCAGTAAGTATCAAATGGCCCAATGTACTCACCACCATTATCAGAAAGAACACATTTCACTTTCTTTCCTGTCTCCCTTTCAACAGAAGCTTGAAATTCCTTGAATTTCTCAAGTACCTGGTCCTTCGACTTCAAAGCATACACCCAAAGCTTCCTAGAGCAATCATCAATAAAAGTCACAAAGTAAAGTGCACCACCCAAATACTTTACCTGTATAGGACCACAAACATCTGAGTGAACTAGATCAAGTAGTTCATTTCTTCTAGAGGGAGGATGATGCTTGAAAGAAACTCTTCTTTGATTTCCAGCCAAACAATGAGCACATTTGTCTAAATTTGCACCTTTTAACCCAGAAAGTAAATTTTTCTTAGCCAAGCAGTCAAGGCCCTTTTCACTAATGTGACCCAACCTCCTGTGCCACAAACTTGAAGAACTGGCACTCTGAACAGCATTCACCTAATTTCCAGAAATAGAAGTCTGTAACCAATACAAATTGGAATACTTCTTCCCATAAGCCACAACCATGGAACCTTTAGAGATTTTCCATGAACCATCAGCAAAGTAGCAAGAATAGCCTTCATCATCAAGTTTTCCGGTAGATATCAAGTTTAATCGAACATCTGGAGCATGTCTCACATCCTTGAGCAGTAGTCTTGTGCCAAGGTTAGTCTCCAAGCAAATAGTTCTAGTACCTACTACCTTAGACACTCCATCATTACCCATCTTCCTTGAAGTGACATGAAAAGCTGCACCACTATCAACAACCCAACTGATTTCATCCCCAGCAAGATTGATGCCACTTTCATCATAAACAGTGACAAGATCATCTGGTGTAGTGGTATTCACACGATCATTGCTACTAGCATCATTAGCACCCGTTTCTGGCTTATTTCCCTTTACTTTCTGTTCTTTCTTCCACTTGAAGCAGTACTTCTTGATATGTCCTGGTTTCCCACAATGATGGCACTCAAAAGCTTTATCCCTATGTTTAGACTTGCTTCTACTTCTGCCTTTGCTTTTGCCTCTCACATTTTGATCTTGACCTCTACTATTACTTCTCCCCCTATTTTCTGTGATTAAGACCTCTGAATGTGATTTAGAAGTCCCCTCAGTTCTTCTTCGAACCTCTTCATTCAAAACACCACTTTTGACAAATTCCATGGTCACTGAACCACTTGGGGCTGAATTGGTCAAGGATATCCGAAAGCTTTCCCATGCATCCGGAAGAGTATTAAGCAACCAAAGGCCAAGAATCTCATCTTCAAATTTTACTCCCATGCCAGATAACTGATCAAAACAACCTTGAAACTCACTAATGTGATCCGAAATAGAACTGCCTTCTTTATACTGTAATCGCATGGCTTGCTTGAGTAAGAACAACTTGTTGTTGCCTGTTTTAGAAGCATACAAAGTCTCAAGCTTCTCCCACAAGGTTTTAGCATTTGTTTCATTTATAATGTGATTCAACATATTATCTTCCACCCACTTTCGAATAAAGCCGCAGACCTGCTGATTCTCAAAATCCCATTCTTCTTCGGTTTTAGAATCAGGCTTTTCTTTTCCAAACACTGGCAAGTGCATCTTTTTCACAAAGAGAAGATCTTTCATCTTTCCTTTCCACCTGTGATAATTTGTACCATCCAAACAAACCATTCTACTGAAATTCGCCTCCATCATTCAATTAAGAAACACACAACAAGTAACCTGGCTCTGATACCACTCTAATAGAAAACTTTCGGCCTACTTAATTGAATCAATGAGGAGCTAAACAATAGAACATACACCAAAAGCAATCACAAAAACAACACCAAAGTTTTTACGTGGAAAACTCTTCCAATGTGAAGGATAAAAACCACGAGACCTCTCCTGGTCCAAGGGAAAAAAAATATCCACTATAATTTGAAGTGTTTACAGCAGATACAAAACCGAGTAAAGTGAACAACAATGCACATTCACAGCTCCATACACTGACAGCACATACAGCAGCAAGAATACAGCAAAAACTATAGTTCAAGACTTCCAAATACACTCTCCATCACACACAATGAAGAACAACAAGTCAGGAACAAACTCACCAAAAATCAGCTCAATCCGGATAGGAAAAATCGATCAAACACTGAAGAAGGTGAAGAAGCTCAAAGCTGAAACTCAGAAACACACATTCTGTCCGATTCTGCCCATGTACGAAAAAGCCCTCCGAACATCGAATGCCAATCTCCACCGTTCAGAATAAAGATGCAGATGTTAAGTAAAAACTGTATCAATTTCACAATGATCCAACGGTCTGAACTCCGGCAAATGACAAAACAAGGTGGCTGGGCGGATGAACAAAGCAGCAGGTTTCTCTTCTCCCTTTTCTCACAAGAATGGCTGCCAATCCTGTCTCTCTTACCACTTCAAGACACATAAATATGTTTAAATACCTCAAACCTAGAGGAACAAGCAAAATGGGCTCAAAATAGATGGGTTTCCTTCAC
Source organism: Euphorbia tirucalli (assembly GCA_039660915.1). NCBI lineage: Eukaryota > Viridiplantae > Streptophyta > Magnoliopsida > Malpighiales > Euphorbiaceae > Euphorbia > Euphorbia tirucalli. The sequence goes on from CM077633.1 coordinate 56,517,638, forward strand.
ATAGGAAGGGAACCAAAGCCCAACACACCTAGGATTATGATCATCAAATGGAAGAAAAAACTCTAGCACCACAACTGTCAAACAATAACCATTGTGAAGCATTAAACCAAAAAGAGGTAAATATAATAATATTTTTTAAATTTTTATTTTTTGCATTTTTTAGAAATTATGTTGTGAATTTCTTTAAATTTGTGTAGTATTAATCTATTGATAATATTATATATATGTGATGTATGCAAAATATATGTATCATCTGTTTTTAATAAGTAAGATTGTTGATTTTTATTATTATATATTGTGTTAGATTTATTTTTGTAAAGTTAGTATATAATATTGACATGTTTAGAAAATCTTAAACATATTATATAAACTCTAGAGTTAGTGAATAGAATTTGTGTATTAGTTTGTTTAGAAATTGTTATTAGATTTTGAAATATTATATTTTTTTTTACTTGTATGTTAGAATTAATAAAAAAAAATATAATAATTTTGTTTAAAATATGGATAATAATAATAATACAAATGAAATATAATTTTTAATTGCAATTTTAATGTGTAATGTGTATATATATAATGAATACTTTTTTAATTATATGAAAAAATAATGTCGACTTCATTACCAATGTATGTTCATTGGAGTGGTCAAATAATAAGGAATCAATTTGGAATAAAT